>CM067327.1:60365000-70365000 GCA_034376525.1 Nicotiana benthamiana | reverse complement strand
CACAACTGTATATATGCATAGTCATATTTGATAATGAAGACATTAATATTTTTTATGTTAATGTTATAGTGCAAATGTTACTAGTTTAGCGACTTTTAGGATATTCATCTTATCTTGGTGTTGTAATATGTATGAACATTTAAACTATGCTGGACCGTTATTTGGATTGTTAGCTTTAATTTGTTTAAATTTCAGTACGTTAGAAATATGGTAGTCAATAACTTGCCCGATTTTCATGTTTGATTCAGTAATATGAAGTCACCATATGTGTATGTATTCTGATTGATAAGTCCATCAGTTTTAGACGCTGAATTCGAAACCTGAGTTGTAGCATATTAAGTTACTAGTACGAAAATCATTACTGGGATTTCCTTGTCAAATGTCTTTAGTATGATAAAATGATCACCTATAAGTAATCTCAACAGCTGTAGTGTAGTGATTTGGAAAATTCCATTCTTGCCTTGTAGATAATTTGTAGTACCAAATTCCTGAGCTCAATCGAAGGCCCAGATCATTATAAGTTGGGAAGTATGTGAAAATATACTTCTGGGTTGTTTACTTTCGTTGATAAAAGCCCAAATGCAGAAATCTGTTATACAAATGCTGAAAATATGCATACCAATTGTTTCATTTGGATAAAACATTAACATATGAATCTATTAGGACTTCCCTTTTATTTAGAGACACGAGTAATAGAAAATGGTAGTCCCTTTAGGTTGCCTTTCTAAAATAAACTGAGTGAGCCATGCTAACAAAATCATATGTTGCATTAGCCCTTTAATTGTAATAAAATGCTTAGAACTCCGGGAGATACCGTTTAATGAATTCAACGGTTTTTCCCACAAAGTTTAAAACATGTAATCGCTATAGGCGCGTTATTTTAATAATGTATCTTCCTTAATTCGGGTGCGCATTTATGTGACACAAATCCAAGTCTCAAAGAGTTAAAACGTGTCGAGAACCCGGGTGCATTTATGTGACTTGGATGAGACGTGTTTTAATAACGTTGCACATATTCCTAAAAATGAATAAAGTGGTTAATAATTTTAAAATTGCACTATAGGATAAACATGTATAAAAATCAGGAAATTGGCCATTTCTAATAGTTTAAGCGACCGTACTAGAACCACGGAATCCGAGGGTGCCTAACACCTTCCCTTGGATTAACAGAATTCCTTACATAGAATTTCTGGTTCGCAGACTCCAATTGGGCGGTTGGAAAATTTCCTCGATTTGGGATCTTAAATAAATCGGTGACTTGGGACACCAAAAGCCAAACCTATCCCAAGTGGCGACTCTAAATAAATAAATGATCCCATTTCAAATAATGTCACTTTAATTGAAAAATCTCCCTTATATGTGTCATCCTTCGGGGTAGTCGTGTAAAAAAGGAGGTGTGACAACACCAACACCGCTGCGGCCTTCAGTCCGATTCATATATTGATGCGGCGTGCAGCCCGATCTATATATCTCATCGGTGATCTATACTAGGGGTATGCAAACTCTAGGAGGGGCCCCTTACGCTCCAAGCACAATATCAAGCCATCTCGTGGAATCAAATCTAGGCCATCGGCCTCATATCGGTATTAGTATAACACCGTTGTGACGCACAGCCCGATCCCATAGTATCCTCACATCTGGCCCTCGGCCATACTCAGTCCAGAAATCACATAAGCCCCTCGGGCATTAGTAAAATAGTAGTTCTCACCCCAAAATATTATTTATTATATTATTTTAGTTTCAAAACCGAGTAAAAGTGGCTGAGTTGTAAAACAGTGAAAAATTGTACAACTGAGTTCAAGTAGTAAGTCAAACAGTGAGGAAATAGTGATAAAAATACCTAGAGGGTTTAAATAGTTGGCACGAAGCCCAATCATGGCAATCGGTTCAAATAATGAGGATAGCACATAAGTTTAAATCAAATACGTGGTAAAAACACCAATCGAGACGGACCAAGTCACAATCCCAAATAGTAAACGACCCCGCGCTCATTATCAGGCACGTGTCTCACCTCAATATAACACTACGATGTGCACATCCAGGGTTTCAAACCCTCAAGATTTTATTTACAATCATTACTCACCTTGAACCGATGAAATTTCTAGCTCGTAACACCTTTACCCCTCCAATCGGCCTCCTCACATGTTGAATCTATCCAACATTAGAATGAATACGTCACAATATGCCAAGGGGACAAAGCCCAGACAAAAACAATCGAAACATATCAAAAAATCCGAAATTGGCAAAACTCGAGCCCCGGTCCCACTTCTCGAAACTCAGAATTTTCACATTATTAGATTCCTTATGTCCTCATGAATTCATACATATCAAAATTTCTCAAATCCAACCCCAAATGGTGTTTCAAGTCCCCAATCAAAAGTCCAATTTCTCAAGCCCTAGTTCTTCAATTTTAGGCTTAGTTTCATGAATTTCTAGGTGGACTTCACAATATAATCGAGTTTTAAGACCAAGATTCTTTCCTCGAGTCAATTCCTCCTAAATACCTCTTTGATTTCCTTCAAAAATCTCCAAAAATGAGCAGCCATGTGTGAAAATAGACTCAAAATCACGGACAAGAAGACTTAAAAACATTTTGCCCAGGCTTGACTTACCTTCTTTGTGAACGCGGTCAACCTCACGCGAATGTGTAGAACAAAATTATGTTGACCAACTTTACGTTACGCGAACGCGACATGCTAGTTGCGAACGCAGTGCTTTCCATAGCCTTGACCTTTGAACGAGCTTGCTCCATCGCGAACGCGATGACTAATTGACCATCAGACCCAATTCCTCATATGCGATCACGTATAATCCCTCACGAACGTGATGCAGTCCTTTCACAAACCCTTGCGAATGTGGCATGGACCCTTGTTAACACAATGCTTATGAAACCTGGCCTTTCATGAACGTGAAGGCCAAAATGCGTGCAATTGAGACCTGCAATTTCTGAAGTTCTCAAAACATGAAATTGATCCGTTTAACCTCCCGAAACACACCCGAGGCCCTTGAAACCTCAACTATACTTACCAACATAAACCATAACATCATTCGAACTTGTTCCAATCATCAAAATACCTCAAAGAATATCAAATTTCCCGAAACTCATCGAATTCAAGCCTAAGTTATTTAAAAACTTTCGAAATATGCTTTCAATCAACAACCCAACCAAACCACGTCCGAATGACCTGAAACTTTGCACACACATCCCAAATGACATAACAAAGCTACGTAAACTCTCGAAATTCCATTTCAACTCCCGGATCAAAATCTCACCTACCAACCGGAAAATCGCCAAAATCTCAACTTCGCCAATTCAAGCCTCATTCTACTCCAGACCTCGAAAACCAATTTCGATCATGCTTATATCACCCAACGAAGCTAACCTAATAATAAAAATTCCAATCCGAGCTCATATACAAATAATTCAACCCTTGGTCAAACCTTTCAAATTCAATCCGAAAACCACACATAATGTGAAAGTCTTCAAGGGTTAAAAAAAGATCATAACAAAAAATCTTGAAACTAATGGAGTCTTGATCTTTGGTGAATATTTGAGAAAGACACAAACCATGAACCAACTTCATGCTGCATTTGAAAGTCTTCATATCCATAATGTATCGAAATGTACCATTATTAAGCTTATCACATTGTGTAGGAGTCAAGAAATTTACAAGTAAGCTCTTCGAATCGTGGTTCCCCTTCTAGTAAGCCTTACAATTAAATCAATCTCGAAACTAGAAATATCTTTGCATTGTTCTTGTAGGTGGAGGAGCAGGGACATAAAGACTCGGGGGTATTATAGGTTGTCTATGTGCTTTAGGTGCATTAGCTGCTTTGCATACTTTAGCTGTATTATGATCTTTAGGTGTTTTAGGTGCCATTTGTTTAGAAAAAAGTAAAATATACAAAAAAAATAACATCAGGACATTATCAAAAAGATCAGTTAAAACTTAAATCTCTAAGAAGGCTTAAGTTCGACAGTTACAAAATAAAAATTTCAGCTCTAGAGATGAAGATCGACAGTTACAAAATAAATACAAAACAAAAACCTCAGCTCTAGAGCTGAAGTTCACTAGTTACAAAAACTTCACCTCCTAAAGCTGAAGTTCACCAGTTACAAAATAAAACACAACAAAAAAATATGCTATAGTTTTTACACAAAATAAAACACAAATTCAAATCCAAAATAATGCCAAAACATGAAAAAAAAAAAAAAACTTCAGCTCCTATCTAAGGTATCATTTTGAACTATTATGAACTTCACACTTTAATAGTATCATCTATTTAACTATTAAAATTTTAAAAAATTTTGACATCTCCAAAAATCATTGAAGAATTTATAGAATTTTCATCAATAACACATACTCGTTGAAAACCCCTAAAAATACAATTGTAAAGTAAACTAATGCACTTATCAAACTAAAGACTAAGTAATTATTTTATCATAAATACATGACTATCAAAATCAAAACCAGAAATTAAATCGTAAAAATTAATAATAAAATAAAACCCAGAAAGTTAATGTAATGTACGCGTAATTAAATTGTAATGTGGGAACAATAACAACTAACATTTAAAAAATAAAAAATAATCACGAAAACCGTTTGATTTCAGAGAAGAACAAATCAAACAATGCAAATAATATGAGAGAAAAACAGAAACAATAAAAAATTAACGTATACTTAAAAAGAAAGTACTCGTTTAATAAAATAAAGATAAAATAATCTTTTTTTAAAACTTTTAGTAAGAAAAACAAAGCTGCCTTAAAAAGTGACGCCTAATGCAATTTTTCCAGTTTGATATAAAAAGCTTCTAGAGATCTCCGGATTTGTATTTCCTTTCATGAATGCTAGTCGTTTTCTTTCCCCACTAAAGGTATTTATTACTACTAGGATGAAAAGCCATTTTCGTTTTAATTGAGAGTTGAATACTCCTACTACTGTAGCACATTTTGAGCTTTTAATGTCTCATCAGAAGTTGTTGTTGTCAGTCAGGACACAATTTCTCCTCGTATTGCTTTTCATTTAGAGATGAAGAGTAAATTAAAGAGATTTCTCCTTGGAATGTGGAAACTTCAAGTCTAGAAGATTCACCGCTCTATTTTCTTTTAATTATTAATTTAAATAATTATTCACCTAACTGTTTAAACAAAAATAATAAATATATATAAAATATGTATAATATAATCATGTGTAATAATTTATGTATACTGATTCAAATAAGGAAACCACGCACTACATTTATGTTCACCCGTTATGCACTTTTTTCAGGTAAAAAACTCCTCAAATATTTGCAGTCCGATTATCAGCAGAAATTTAGAGCATGAATAGTTAGCTTGCACAATTCTTTACTCCTCTTGTCTATAATAAGTAATTAATTTACTTTTGGTATACTCATTAAAAAATATTAAACTTTAGATAAAATTAATTAGTATGATTAAATTATTTTTAATTAAATATTACAGCATAATTAATATAAGGAGTAAATTTTTTTAAGAATACATACATAAAAATAATTTTGAAAAATAAATTAAATTATTTTTTAATTATATAAATAAATATTTATTTTAAACTAAAAAAAAATAAATTAATCAAATGAAGTAGTTTTTAACTACTTAAAAGATAATGCATCTCCCTTGTCATTTTCAAATGCAAGTGAAGCATTAGCAGATATTCACATCAAATATTCGAATAAATTAATCAGATTCTTTTCTACATTGTCATTTTGCTCACTTATGGGGCCACGACTACCTGTCCATATTTGACGTGTAACCTTTTTAGTTCGAGAGATATGCCTTATCCTTGAAGGGACCACTTAATTATACACGAAATTTAATGGAGAAAATAAAATGGACAGTTTAATTATACACAAAATTTCATACATCATCAAATGTTTTATATCCGAATATTAAGTCTGTTTCGATAATTAACCACTTAAGAAATTGAACGATTAATGTGCTAGGCTAAAACGGTTTACCGATACTCTTAACATATATAATATCATCTGTTTTGAATTTAAGTATGTATAATTTTTGTAGAATTTCTTTTATTATTAAGAGATTTTTTCACCTTATATATATAAGCTCTCAATCTTTTTAACTACCAACATAAGACTTTGTTTCGTATATCTAATAATCTTTCCCTCAAACAATATTCCACATGGCTATTAACATTAGTTGCGAATCCAGGATTTTAAAGTCGTGGATGTTCAATGATAAAAATTTTGAAAGAAGAGGAAAAAAGAGTTTAGTTATGGGTGCTCAATCAATATTTATTTAAATACTTTTATAATTACCTATACAAATTTACTAAATCTTTTCAAAGATAATATAATTGAGCACCCAAAATCAACATATAGATCCGCCCATAATTGACACGATCCACGACTCAATTTAAGAGAGTCACTTTATGCCACATATATCGTTAGAGTATTTATGACAATCGAACCCTACATTCTAGTTTTTTTTTGTGAGCATGTCTTCATGCTCTTAAGGGTGAGCAAATCGAGCTTTGCATCATCAATTACTTTGCCATCGTCATAATTATTTTATTAAATTAAGACTCTAATGTCGATTGTTAGGTTAAATGGTCTATAAATATTTTTAACATGATATATTATCAACTTTAAATTCAGCCTGCATAATTTTTTTCAAAAAACCTTATATTAATCTTTACATCTTATACTAAGCTCCTAAACTTTTCAGCTATCAAATATGCAATTTTATTCGAACATCCAACATAATATTAGTCCTCAGGTGAGAGATTTAATGAAATGATACCTGGCGTTTGTTTTTGAGTTAACAACTTTGAGAGTCAAATGTAAATACACTTATTTAAAAGAGAAAAGGGCTAAATTTGCTTTTTGTATTTTCTGAAATTAAGCAACTTTATCATTATTTGAAAATTTTATTTAATATTGCTCTCGCCATCAAAATATAATCTCGTTTTTACCCTCGGACTCCTTATGGAGCTTCAAACAAAATATAATTTTAAATCACAGTCAAAATTTATAAAATAATATTCCCTCCGTTCACTTTTACTTAGAATATATATTAAAAATGAATTTTTATTTTTATTTATCATTTTACGCATATTAAGAGAAGTCAAAATTTTCTTTTTTCCGGTTATACCCATTGCATTTATTACTCATTATAATTATTTTCTCAAATCCAATAAAATACGCATCAATTAATATGGGTATCATAATAATTTATACACTCCATTTATTATTTCTTAAGGGGCATGCAACGTTAAAACATGCCAAGTAAATGTGAACAGAGGGAGTATCTTTTTTCTTAAATAATTTGGACATTTGTAGTTCACTTTTTTTTGATTTCGCATTCGGTATTCAGTATCCACATTGGGGCTCGATTAAATCTGGATTCGCGCCGGAAAATCCCACATTGGGAGTTAAAGTGCTCCGTACGACTCCATACCCAAGAACTCAAATCTGAGATCTCTGATTAAGGATGAAGGGGTACTTACCATTTCATTATAATTTTTATTGGTGCAATTCACTTATTCCATGTTTGAGCTTTATTACTATTAAATACGAGATAATTTACTAATGGCGAGAATATGACTAAATTATATATATATATATATATATATATATATATATATATATATATATATATATATATATATATATATATATATATATGGAAACAAAATTGAGTAATTTCAAATATTATAAATATGAATTTCAGAATTTGGACACTTTCCCCTATTTAAAAAAAAAGTAAAGAAGAAAATAAATTCATGAAGATATCATGCCTTACGTGTGTACATGGGATTGTGTGCTCTGAAAAAAAAAATTATCAACAAAAATAAAGGGAGCAAACCGGCAAAGCATTCAATAAAATAAGAAGTTTTTGAAGAAGGCAATCCCAGATTGATTAACAACAGAAATCATCAATCATCAAAGTTTAATTAATTCTTTGATTCAATAAAAGCATTCCTGAAATCGAGACAGAGATAACGCAGAGCAAATCCGTGTTTATATTGAACCGCGCGCACCACATCAAAGCACGCTTCAACACCTTTTAGATTTCGAACAAAAATGTCAAACAACGAAGAACCGATGGATGATAGCAATGGACATTCATTCGGAAAGGTCAAACAACGTTTTAAAGATCGATCCCAGGTACGTATTTTATTGATTTTTGTGTTTTTGTGCGTGAATTTGTGTTTTTTCGTGGTGGGTTTTTATTGCAGTTTACGTGTTTGAAGGAATTATTGAATGAGTTGGTACATATATTATCCGTGTTTGTTCTTTTTGTTTGTAGAAAACAAAGGAGAAGACGAAACAGATCTTGTCAAAACAGGCTGATAAGATAGCGAAACGAGCTGAGGAACATGAACGATTTATTAACAAGGTTTGTATATCAAAGTTCATTTACACACGCAATTTACAATTACATGTGTACACTGCTTTTCTGCCTTTTTATGTGAATTTTTCTCTGTTTTAAGTTAATACCATAAACCAAATATTTGTCTACAATATTGGTTGATACACCAGAAATCCCGAGGCCCTCGGTAGATAATGGGCTCGCCCTACCTTTCTCAGGCGGAGCCGGAATTTGAAACTTAAGGAATTTAATCCATAGGTTACTGGGTTGTAATCCCTTTCTTATGGTTTAGGATTCTAATTTTTTTAAGTTACTGAGTTCTAAATTAATAATTTAGATATATTCAATAGATTCTAAAGATACAAGATTTGACCAAAACTGCCCGGTTCGGCCGAACCCGCCATAAACACTCTAGCTCCGCCCTTGCTTCTCAATTGGTTTCTGTTTGTAATAGGCAGTGGCGGTGCTAGGATATTTACTGAGGGATTCAAAATATATAAGTAAAGACATGAAATGTCCAAGGGGATTCAACATATATTGTTTATACAGAGAAAAAAAATTGATGTATCTACTCAGAGTAATTATTCTGTGAAGGGGTGCCAATTGACTCCTTATGGACATCTTAGCTGCAGGGTTCAAACCTGTGACATGCGCCTAAGCAACATGTCACAAGCTATGCTTTTACCACTAGATCAAAGCCTTAGGAGCTGAATATTTGTCTGCAGTATTACACAGGCTTTCTTTAAAGTTGTATTAATTGGAGTCATGGTGTTCGCAGGTGACACATCTGATGGGTGTTCTTGGGTTTGGGGCATTTTGCTTTATGCTGGGTGCAAGTGAGTGAAATGTCTAGTCTCTGCTATTCGCTTTATATAATTGCTTCTTCTTGAATTTCAATTTAGTAGTTTGTGTTAGCTTTTTTTTTTTACTACAATGGCTGATTCAATGATCAGGGCCACAAGATGTTCGATATGTTTACTGTTTGTTCTATGTCATATTCGTTCCTCTGAGATGGATCTACTACAGATACAAGAAATGGCATTACTATCTTTTGGTAAGCCAGCTTCACATGTACAATTTGTGTTCTTTAACTTAATATTTCAAGTGGCAGCTTCATAACTGGTAGGATAAATAAAACAGTGTAATTGAATGGCTATGCAAAAGATTTCATGTAGTTATAGTTTGCAGTATGAAATTCTGAGTTGTTGGCTCTTGTAATTGCAGGATCTTAAACTCTATATAGTTATTTTTTCTAATTTTATTAGACCATGCAAACAATATTTTTGCATAATGATTATAGGAGAAAGGCAAATAACAATTATACTGATGCACCAGCATATTAATTTGGTGTTTCGGCATTATGAGTTTTCCAAACTAACATTCGTGAAACATTTTATGATATTAATCCCTAATTTCAAGTACTACTATTTCCCTTGCCACTCAAGTGAACCTCTCAGACGAGGAATTCAATCTTTAAAACATAGGAATAAAGTTTCTGTTCCTTCCCGTGTCTAGTAATTCCTGGTTGTTAGACAAATGATTGGATTCGGGCTTCTTGTTGTGCAGGACTTTTGCTATTATGCAAACAATATTTTTGTAGTCACGCTTCTGTTTTTTCCTACAAATGAGAAGCTATTTATGGTTTGTTTCTCGTTCGCAGAGGTAAACATCTTATATTTGAAAGGTCCTTAATACTAACTTTAAAATTTATCTACTCTTAAACTTTTATCCTCTTACATGTAACTGCAGGGGCCTCTAGCATGGGCATTGATTGTTTGGCGCTGTAGCTTAGTTTTTAGTTCAGTTGATAAAATTGTCAGTGTCTTCATACATCTTTTACCTGGTAAGTAGGACATTCTTCTGTTCTCCTATTGCCGGCAATAGCAAGTTTTTGCGCTCAAACATAGAAACCAGAGCAGTGGGGTATGGACAAAAACAACTTCCATTCTAAACAAAAGAGAGTATCTTGTTTTTATTATGCATGCATAAATATACATGAGGCCCTGCCATGTCTCCATATTTTAGTTCTGATCTCATTCTAAGGATCTGGATTTTGAGTTCGGTGTTGTTTATAACTTCTAGAAGTTGATTTAATATTGGGTTGCCCATTTGCTATTTGATTTCATGGCTTAGTGTTGACTATTTTTCGTTTCATTACCAAAGTATTTGCCTCAAGGTATAATTGCTTCCATGGCTTAGTTGTGCAAAAGATTTTTCTTAAAAGGACAATGAAAAGGAGGTTGGGAGCGGGTGATCGAGGCGAGGGTGAGGGAGATGACATCTATATCTGTGAACCAGTTCGGTTTCATGCTGGGTCGCTCCACTACAGAAGCTATCCACCTTGTTAGGAAGTTGGTGGCAGTTCAGGGATAAGAAGAAGGACATGCACATGGTGCTCATCGACTTGGAGAAGGCGTATGACAAGGTCCCGAGGGAGGTACTATGGAGGTGCTTGGAGGCGAAGAGCGTGCCGCAAGCCTACATCAGAGTAATCAAGGACATGTACGATGGAGCTACGACTAGGGTTAGGACGGTGGGTGGCGACTCAGACCATTTTCCAGTGTTATGGGGCTCCATCAAGGATCGACGCTTAGCCCTCTCTTGTTGGCCTTGGTGATGGATGCTCTAACCCGACATATTCAAAGGGATGTGCCTTGGTGTATGCTATTTGCTGATGACATAGTCTTGATAGACGAGACGAGGGTCGGTGTTATTGAGAGGTTAGAGTATGGAGACAGACTCTCGAGTCTAAGGGTTTCAAAATAAGCAGATCTAAGACAGAATACTTGGAGTGCAAGTTTAGAACCGAGTCGAGCGAAGTAGGCAGGGACGTGATGATTGGATCTCAGGTCATCTCCAAGAGGGACAGTGTCAGATATCTTGGGTCGGTGATTCAGGGGGACGGAGAGATTGACGGGACGTCACTCATCGTATAGGAGCGGGGTGGTTAAAGTGGAGGCTTGCATCAGGAGTCCTGTGGTTAGACCTGCCATGTTATATGGGACGGATTGCTAGCCAGTGAAAAACTCTCATGTTCAGAGAATGAAGGTTGCGGAGATGAGGATGCTCAGGTGGATGTGCGGGCTCACCAGGTTAGATAAGATTAGGAATGAAGTTATTCGAGAGAAGGTGGGGGTGGCCCCGGTGGATGAGAAGATGCGAGAAGCGAGGCTGAGGTGGTTCGGACATGTGCGGAGGAGAAGTCCTGATGCCCCGGTGAGGAGTTGTGAGCGGCCGGCGATGGTCTGCATATGGCGAGGCAGAGGGAGGCCTAAAAGGTATTGGGGAGAGGTGATTAGGCATGACATGACTAGAATGTGGGTTTCCGAGGACATGGCCCTTGATAAGAAAGTCTGGAGGTCTAGTATCAGGGTTGTAGGATAGGGGCTCCTAGAGTTTTTCGTACTCCTCACCTGGGGTTGGGTGAGGCTTGGCAGGGCTATCCATAGATGATTGGTGTATTGGATTGTGTCTCCCTTATGGTAGTTAATGTCTGATATTATTGCATGCTATTTTATTTATGGTTCTTATGTTTAGATAATTATTTACGCTATTTGTGCTGGAGTTACTAATGCTCTTTTGTTTTTGTTTTTGTTTTTCCTTTCCTTCACTGAGCCGAGGGTCGATTAGAAACAGCCTCTCTGCCCTTTCGGGTAGGGGTAAGGCCCGTCTACATATTACCCTCCCCAGACTCCACTTTGTGGGACTATACTGGGTAGTTGTTGTTGTTGTTGTTGAAAATGAAAAGGAGAAAAAGGTGATGTGGGAAGATGATATTTACTAATATTCCCCTCTTGAAGAGTTTCTTCTGTTTGCATCATGTTTTTCATTGGTGATAGTTTTTGTTATGATCATGCCTTTTGCTAATGATATTTGATTTTTTCAATTTATCTTTCCCTAAAGTTCTTGTTTAATTTGCATTGTACAATATAGGTCAACACTAGGTCAATTGTTACAAAGGCACTTCTAGTTTCCTTTGGATGCCTGATGCCATGCTTTGAGGATGTTTAACCCCTCTGAAAGCTAATACTTCTAATTCTGTCAGAGTTTCTTAATTGTAATTTTCAGGTTGTTCTATTTCTGCTGCAGCAAATCGTGTCAAACACTCAGTAATTAATTGTCTTTTAGTGCTGCACTCTGTGAATCACTTACAAGTAAAGCTATTACTTCAAAGTCTGTCAGAGATTCTTAATCCTAATTATCTAGTTGTCTACTTCTGCTGCAGCAAATCATATAGAACACTCAATAATTAATTTCTTGTTGGTGCTGCACTGTGTAAATTACCGGAAGTAGTAAGCTTTCGGTTCAGATATCATAAGATATTTATGTGACATTGTATTACATATTGACATCGTTCTTACTTTGTCCAATGAATGAGAAAGTGTACCTGTCATCTCTCCAATTTATTTTTAAAGAACTCTTGGCTTGTTTAAATCGATTACCTCCAACTATTCTGATTTGCAGGGTTGGTTTTCTTCACAATTCGCTGGTGGGATCCTGAGTTTTTTGGAGCTATGCATCCTGAAGGTACACCAGCACGAGCATCATGGCCTTACAAAGAAAACCAATCCTACCTTTGGACTTGGCTATTTTGGGTCCCATTAGCTGCATATTTTCTCTGGCAGGTTCTCTATTATCTCATAGTAGATGTCCTACGCCGACAGAGATTTTTGCGAGACCCTGAAGTTATGACATCTTACAGGTAGCCATTTTAGTGTCTAAATTTTGCGGCCTATGATGAAGTCTTTTTTCGGGTGTATGCACCTTTCTTTCTCCATCTGTCTCTTTTTGTGCTAGTCTATGAACGTCATCATGGGTCATTGTGTTTAGTTTATTCCTGGCTGTTGTATTGTGGTTGGTGTTGATTCTATTATGTTCGTCAATGGGTAGGGAGCTATCAAAAAAAGCAAAGAAAGCAAACAACATATGGTGGCGCGTCAGTGGTTTGCTTGGGGAGCAGAATCGCTTGTTTATGTATATTCTGCTCCAGGCCATATTTACGCTAGCAACTACAGCACTCACTGTTCCCATATTTTTATCATATAAGTTGCATGTTGTATTCCAAGTACTCAAGGTTTCAGCATCTATATGGAATGGTGGAAACTTTATGTTAGATGTGATGCCCAGGCAAGTGATTCTCAAGGAGGAAAAGAAAAAATCAAAGATGCCAACTGTCCCCGACCAGAACTACCAGTTTTCTTTGCAGGAGAGCGCAGCGGATACTAATAATGCTTCTGAAACAGTTCACTCTGAATAATGTAACTATCTGATTTGGAGTGTCCCATCATCACATGTAGTTGTTAACATTTCTGCTTGCTTTACATACAGATGAATGGAAGGTTTAAGTTCTGTGATCTCCAAGTTGTAGATTTGGTGAAATGAAAAAATGAACTATCTTCATTCCATTGTGAATTAAATCTGAATAGTTGTTTGTGCTTGGTATACTTGGTGAAGGAAAGATTAGCTTAGTTGTGAACCTTTTGTGAATTTTCAATTGAATGATTACACGAGACGGTCAATCGCGTCGCAGTCAAAAGGGGAGCTTTGGAGCACATGTTCGAGCCATGAAATTACCCTTTGATGCTTGCGTCAAGGTATGTTGCTAATATTACATCTTTTGGGGTACGGTCTTTACACTGACCTTCCTTGTGACTACGGGACCGCTTTGTGCAGGGGCTGCTTGGACGGTCTCGCAGTTTGTGTACCTAGGTGGCCTTTCCCTCCTGAGCTTCAAGGCTTCTCTTTTTGGTTTTCTCATTTCACGTGGGCAAAGTGTGAGTTAGGTTCTTTCTGCCACTCGATATCAAGTTTTACTTATATAACACTTCCGTTTTTTTTTTTTTATAGAAACCGAAAGTAGTTGAGTTCTAATCTCATAAAATTCTTCTTCATGAGGGAAACGTTAACTATGATAAACTGTACTTTATTTGATGCTTGCTAGTTGCTTCTTTTCACTTGTGTATCCATACCGATTTTTGTTTTTAGAAATACTTCCTTTCTTTATTGAATGAAAACTAAATATAATTGAAATCAACTTGAGCCTCATAGAGTTCGTTAATTTTATTGATCTGCCCAAATGCATTGTTAAGAAATTAGGAATTTTGGAAGTCTTGTTTTTATGTTGCAATTGATTCCGAATCCAAACGGTCTAATGAATAATGTTACGGGTTTTCCATGACCGTTCACTTTTTTTGGCGTTCTAGGGCCATAAAATAGGAATTCAGGATAATGTTCAAATTTTCGTGTGCTATGTCCACACCATCTGCATGAATTCACATGACCGGTCCCGAATTGCGTAAATTTTTGCGGGCTCATAAAAAACGTACTTATGGGCAATAGCCATGGGTTCGCCATGATTGTTCCTCATTTTTTTCGACATTTTTGGCGACCAATTCTGAATCGCCTAAAATTTTGCGGGCCCATAAAATGACCGAATGAACAATAGTCATAGGTTTTCCATGACCATTTCTTGTTCTTTGGTGTTTTAGGGTCATAAAATGAGAATTTACGAGATTATCAAATTTTCGTGTGCTTTATGCCACACCATTTACTTGAATTCGAGCGACCAGCTCTGAATCGCCTAAAAAGTTTGCGGACCCATTAGAATTGACCTAATGAATAATAGTCACGCCGTGAATGGATCGGCAAAATTTTAGAGGATCCAGGTTTGGGTGCCCGGACCACGCAAATGGGTTGGGCTATAGCACAAGTTTTATAGCTCTAATACGCAAAAAAAGAGTAACGATCATGGTGAGGTGATGAATATCATCCCATAGGTCGTTTTTGTTGAGTTGCCAAAATTATAGGTGATTCGGGACCAGTAGCCTGGGCCCATGTAAGTGGCGTTGGCCTATATCACATGAAAATCTAGCAATCAAGTATAATTCCAGTTTGATGGTCCTAAAAAGGAGGAACGATCATTGTGAGTTGATGACCATTTTTCCTTGATGGGGCGAAAAAAATTTGGGCAACCAGGATTTGGTCTCCCGGGTACATGCAGATAGTGTGGGCTAAAACACAAGAAAATCTTGGAATCGGGCAAATTCTAATTTTATGACCCTAAAATACCGAAAACAAGGAACAATCATGGCGGTGGTTCGACAAATTTAAAGCAATCGAGTCTCGTCGCCCGAGCCCATGCAGATGACGTGGGCTATAATATATGAAGATCTAGGTATCGAGCAAAATTCTAGTTTTATAGTCTTAAAATGCCAACAATGAGAAACAGTCATGGCGAGACAAAGACAATTGTTCCTCAAGACATTTTTGACGTGCTGACAAAATTTTAAGAAATCGGGGTCTGGTCGCCCAGGCTCATGCGGATGACATGGACTATAGCACATAAAAATATAGGAATCATCGGAATTCTCGTTTTATGGTCCTAAAACGTCAAAAAATGAGAACAGTCATAGCGAGAGATGACTTTTGTTCCTTAGGTTATTTTTGATGGGTCGGTAAAATTTTAGACGATTCGGGTCCGATCGCCCGGGCCCATCTAGATGGCGTATGCTATAGCACATGAAAATTTAGGAATTGGGCAAAAATTTTATTTTATGGCCCTAAAACATATAAAAAATAAGGAACGGTCTTGGTGAGACAATAGCTATAGTTCCTTAGGTCGTGTTTGATGGACCAGCAAAATTTTAGGCGATCCGGGTCCATCGCCGGGGCTAGGAGTGTCAATGTTTGGTTTGGCTGGTTATTTATAATGTTTGCACCATACCAACTTTTCGGTTATTCTATTATGTGTAACCAAAACTAGACTTATCGAAACTATTTCAATCATGTCGGTTTCTCTTTTCTTTAATGTTATATAAAAGTCATTAGTAAAAGTAAAATGTAATAACATATATATTTTTATACTAGTACTTTGCAAAAACCTTCAAATATTTTAATTGTTTAAAGTGTGATGAACTAAGAAAATATGAAAGCTAGCTAGAGTATAGATGCGTCAATTATTCTATAGCATCGTAAGAAACTAAGCAAATATGAAAGCTAGCTAGAGTATAGATGCGTCAATTATTCTATAGCATCGTAAGAAACTAAGCAAAGATAAAAAAATATAAATCACATGAGAGGAAAGATATTAACCAAGTTGGGACTTAAGAATAAATTTTTTAGAAGATTAATTTAAAAATATAGATCTAAATCATACAAATGGAAACATATTCCATACATTGTAGTTTACTACTCATAATTGTTAAAATACTTTATGTCTTGCTAGTGAATATGCTGGAAATAATTTAGTTTCACTAGGAGCAGCATAATAGGTTTGGAATTATGATTTTAAGTGTAATTACTTTTGGCTTGTAACTGCTTTCATAATTCTAAGGTCCAAGAAAAAAATTTAATGCTTTATTAATTTTAAACTTAATATATAAATATATTTTTCAAAAGTAAATTTAATCTGTATGGTTTGGTATTTCTTCATTTATTTTTATAAAATAAAAAACTTACCCTAATTATCAGTATAATTATAGATTTATATATAAAATCCTATACTTTATTAAAAGAAACCTAAAACTCGATTCGGTATGGTATGGTTCAGCTATTTTAATCGATTTTTAAAATCCATTAACGCCCCTTACCCGGCCCATGCAGATGGTATGGGCTATAACACATAAAAATCTGGAAATCGGGCGGAATTCCAGTTTTATGCCCTAAAATGCCAAAAACAAGGAATGATCATGGCTAGGCGATAACTACTGTTCCTTAGGTCATTTTTTATGGAACAACAAAATTTTAGGAGATCCGGATCCTGTCACCCGGGCCCACATAGATGGCGTGGGCTTTAAGATACGAAAATCTAGAAATTGGACAGAATTCTAGTTTTATGGCTTTAAAACACCAAAAAAGACCAACGATCATCGCGAAGCGATGACAATTGTTTCTTAGGTCATTTTTTACGGCAGAAATTATTTTAGGCGATCCAGGTCCGGTCTCCCAGGCCCATGCAAATGGCGTGGGTTATAGCATACAATATCTAGGAATCGGGCAAAATACCAGTTTTATGGCCCTAAAACGGCAAAACACAAGGAACGGTCTTGGCGAGGCAATAAATATTGTTCTTTTGGTCGTTTTTAATGGTCAGATAAAATTTTAGGTGATCCGAGTCTGGACACCCTGGCCCACACAGATAGTGTGGGCTATAGCACATTAAAGCTCAGAATAGGCAAATTCTAATTTTACGGCCCTAAAATGTCAAAAAAATGAGGAATGATAGGCAATGACTATTGTTCCATAAGTCATTTTTAATGGGTGGGAAAAATTTTAAGCTATCCAAGTCTAGTCGACCGGGCCCATACAGATGGCGTGAGCTATAACATATGAAAATTTGAAAATTGGGCGAAATTCTAATTTTATTGCCCTAAACTGCCAAAAACGAGGAACGGTCATGGCGAGACGATGACTATTATTCCTTAGTTCATTTTTGATGGGCCGATGATATTTTAGGCGATCCGGATCTAGTCGCCTAGGCTCATACTGTTGTTGTGGGTTATAACATACGAAAATATGAAAATCAGACGGAATTTCACTTTTATGGCGAGGCAATGACTATTATTTTTAAGGTCATTTTTATAGGTCGGCAACATTTTAGACGATCAGAGTGTGGTCACCTTGGCCCATGGGCGAAATTTTAGTTTTTGGCCCAAAACGCCAAAAAATGAGAAATGGTCATGGCGAGACGATGAATATTGTTTCTTAGGTTATATTTTATGGGCCAAAAATTTTTTTTGCCGATCTGAATTTGGTTGCCCAGGCCCATGCAGATATCGTGGCACACATTAAAATCTGTGAATCAGGCAGAATTCTAATTTTATGATCCTTAAATACCAAAATACGAGGAACTGTCATGGCGAAGCGATGATTATTTTTCCTTAGGTCATTTTTTATTGGCCGGAAAAATTTTAGGCTGTTCGGTTCTGGTCACCTGGTCCTATATAGATAGCATGGGTTATAACATATGAATATTTAGGAATCAGATAGAATTCTAATATTATGGCCCTATACGCCAGAAAAAGTAATGATCGTGACAAGGCAATACTTATTGTTCCTTAGGTCATTGTTGTTTGGTTTTATGCCCGTCACAAGAGGGGGGTGAATAGTGCGGCACGAGAATATTGATAGATATTACGGAATTAAAAATTGCAGGAATAAAATAAATTCGGTAATAAAAATAGCAAGGAAAGAACATACCAAATTTATCCTGGTTCACCACAACTTGTGGTTAGTCCAGTCCCCGAGAGACTCTCTCGAGATTCCACTAACTCCGTTAAGCTTTCGGGTGCCTAACAAACCGTTACACTTGCTCGTAGATGTACACTCTACAAGACTTCAACTTGCTCGAGGATACCGCACCTCAAGACTTCAACCACTAAGATTGAGGGTACTTAGCAAACCCGACAATCAATGAGAAGATATGTTCTTCTCAAACACCTTTCTCTTTTACAACAAGAACTCTCTCAAAAGAGTAGATAAAGAGATACAATATTAGCTCTATGAACAACTCAAAGTTGTCTCTCAAATGGCTCAACAAAAGCTCTATTATGATGCTCAAATAATATCAATATGTATATGAATATTGGGAGGTGTTGTGTATTTAAAATCAGCTCAAAAGACCTCTATTTATAGGGGTTAAAAGGTGCATGTCCGTTGCTTAATTGACAATCAATTGTGCTGATTTTATGCCAAAATAATCGATTATGTGATTGCAGAACCGATTATCTTCTCAACGTTCATAAACGGAACGTTGGGAAGGCAACGGATAGTGCAATAATCGATTATTCCAATCACATAATCGATTATCTTGCTCCAGTAAAATCTGCAAACTCAGCAAAGCTGGTATATACCAGAATCAAAGCTGGAGTATACCAAAATATACCAGAATATACCAGAATCGAAAACTTACTTCAAAAACCATTTTGGTTAAAATGAAAACGTTAAAATCATTTTGTTTGAAGTATATTAAAAATGTTTATGATATATATGATTTAATAAAATGATTTTATGCATATTAATGATGACCTATGTTGAAATGAAAATGTTAAAATCATTTTGTTTGAAGTATATTAAAAATGTTTATGATATATACGATTTAATAAAATGTTAAAATCATTTTGTTTGAAGTATATTAAAAATGTTTATGATATATATGATTTAATAAAATGATTTTATGTATATTTATGATGACCTATATTGAGCCAAAAGACGAGATAACATAAACGTTGCTTTTACATTGGTTCTACCTAATGACCTACGCCTTGGGTCTTCGGTCTTGAACTTTTGATCTCGTCTTTGGCTTGTCTATGCAATTCCGCCATCAATATGCTTCTCGGCATTTAATCTTGATTGTTTGTCATATAATATCGTTGTTTGACACTTGACTTCATTGTTTGTCATTCATCAAAACCTATACCTGAAAATCATGCTTATACAACTAAAGCGCACATATCATAGATAGAATGATTTTCTACAATTTCCCCCTTTTTGATAATGACAAACAACAGGAGATATGCATATTGGATTCCCCCTAAATTCATGCTATACCTCAACATATAATTTATGCAAACAATTCCCCTTAATGATGATTCCCCCTCAAATAGGCATACTATAACGTAAATTCATTCCCCCTTATTTGATGCATATCGCCTAATTTCTTCCCCCTTTTGGCATTAGCAAAAAGAAGTATACAAAGGCTGCTTTTCCCCTTTCGACACTTCCCCCTTTTGGGTATATCAATTGTTAGTGCCAAATATAAGATTGGAAATATAATGAGGAATATACATTGACGATATTTAAAAAATCATACCAACATGAAATAATATCAAATGTTAGTAAAAATGTAACAACCATATCAAAGGTTATTTTTAGCGAATATACCAACTGTTATTCACACTAGAAAAAAAAATTCATCAAAACATCAATCATTATTTTTAACAAAAATAATTGATACCAATTGTTATTTAAGATAAAAGTTATCAAAACATGAATCAAAAATAATTAATATCAATTGTTATTAAAGATATATTAATCGTTAGCACATATCAACTATTACGTTTTTATCAAAAATATGATAATTAACCGAAATTCCCCCTCGATGCAATAAGGTTTCGTGCTTGGTGCATCTACTACAATATTGTAGTCTTCAAGCACACCTGCAAACGTACCTAAAAATAGGTTTTCGGTACCCAACGACTTTTGGGTCCTTGGGGGTTAGGCAAATAGTAATCATAAGCAAAAGATAAATCTCTATGTTTTGCAAAACATACGGGTGCTATGTGTCCTACCCGGTTACCATAATGACATATAACATTCGGGTTGTGCATATGTCTTGGTTGAGCCAAAAGCGTTCTAGGTGATCTAAAGTCATTATCCCTAGACGTATTGCGATTCCTAGAGTTATTTCTAGGTTGTCTAAAATTATTCATTCTAGACTTATTTACAAAGTTCCTAGAGTCGTTTCTAGGTGGTCTAAAATGATTAGTTTTAGACTTATTAACAAAATTCCTAGAATTGTTTCTAGGTGGTCTAAAAGGATTAATTTTAGACTCGTTCGTGAGGTTCCTAGAATTATTTCTAGATGTACCAACCTCATTACTATAATCCTTTTTAATTTCTCACTTGTTTTAGGATCATTTACAATACGTTTCTCTAGTGTATGATCTATGTTCTCTATTTTTAAAGACTTACAAGAAGAACAATTAGAACTTTGAATAATTGAAGAGGCTTCATTCATCTCCTTGATTTTATTTTTAAGATCAACATTGTCATTTTCCAAAAATTTATTTTCTTCTTCTAAAATTTTGATTTTATTTTTAAAAACAATATTATTATTTTCAAAAAACTTATTTTCTTCTTTTAGCTTCTCATTATCACGAGTCAATTTTTCAAAATCTTTTTCTTGCAAAGAAAGTGTTTTCTTCAATTCCTTTATGGTTTTGGAGGCTCTAACAAATTCACCATATAATTCATCATAGGCATTTTGCATTTCTTCAAACGAGTAAGAGTTAGAAATACTTACCTCTTCTTCTTCATTGGCCATGAGGCATAATGCGGCAGTTTCATCGCCCGAGCTGTCCGAATCCCATGTCACGCGCCGATGATGTTTCTTCTTTTTCTTGTCCTTGGTTTTTGGACAATGTGATTTGGTGTGGCCAAGTTTTCCACAATTTTGGCATGAAGGACTTGGTTCTTCCTTCTTTATTTCCTTCTTCATAAACTTATAAAACTTTTCAATTACATCATTGGAAATATTATCATCATCGCTATCCGAATCACTTACCTCTTCTCTTTTAGAGGATGAGGCTTTGAAGGCAATATTCGAACCTTTACTTCTAAGATAAGGATTAAGAATTGTGCTTTTGTAAGTTCCGAGGTTACCTCTTAGTCCATCAATTGTGATATCCGTGAATCCTATCGACTCTTGGATGGCATTGGCTTTGGAACGCCACTCGGGAGTGAGACTCCGTAGAACTTTTCGAACAAGATATTTGTTCGTGTAAACTTTCCCGAGAGCATGAAGATCGTTGACGATTCTTGAAAATCGTTCGAACATAATGCCAATGGGTTCCGGCTCCCTCATTCTAAAGAGTTCATATTCATGTGTTAGAAAATCAACTTTAGATTCTCGGACTTGAGACGTACCTTCATAAGTGATCTCGAGTTTATCCCACATTTCCTTTGCGGTTGTGCAACACGAGATTTTCCGATAGTCATCCGGATTTACCGCACAATATAATAAGTTGACGGCCTTTGCATTTCTTTCAACCTTCCTGATGTCCTCGGCATCATATTCATTTTCCTCCTTTGGAACCATGATTTTCCCAACTTTCTTTGTTGGCATTTGTTCACCTTTCTTGATGATTTTCCATAATCGAAAGTTATTTGATTGGATGAATATTCTCATCCGCTCTTTCCAATATGTATAGTTTGTTCCGTCAAATAGTGGAGGGCTATAGCTGGAGTGTCCTTCGCTCATCATTCTTGTGTTCAATATTCTCAACAAAAAAAGTATATATCGCTCTCAACCGGTTAAGGCTTTCAGAGAATTAGGCTCTGATACCAATTGTTAGGTTTTATGCCCGTAACTAGAGGGGGGGGGGGGGTGAATAGTGCGGCACGAGAATATTGATAAATATTGCGAAATTAAAAATTGCAGGAGTAAAATAAATTCGGTAATAAAAATAGCAAGGAAAGAACACACTGAATTTATCCCGGTTCACCACAACTTGTGGTTAGTCCAGTCCCCGAGAGACTCTCTAGAGATTCCACTAACTCCGTTAAGCTTTCGGGTGCCTAACAAACTGTTACACTTGCTCGTAGATGTACACTCTACAAGACTTCAACTTGCTCAAGGATACCGCACCTCAAGACTTCAACCACTAAGATTGAGGGTACTTAGCAAACCCGACAATCAATGAGAAGATATGTTCTTCTCAAACACCTTTCTCTTTTACAACAAGAACTCTCTCAAAAGAGTAGATAAAGAGATACAATATTAGCTCTATGAACAACTCAAAGTTGTCTCTCAAATGGCTCAACAAAAGCTCTATAATGATGCTCAAATAATATCAATATGTATATGAATATTGGGAGGTGTTGTGTATTTAAAATCAGCTCAAAAGACCTCTATTTATAGGGGTTAAAAGGTGCATGTCCGTTGCTTAGTTGACAATCAATTATGCTGAATTTATGCCAAAATAATCGATTATGTGATCGCATAATCGATTATCTTCTCAACGTTCATAAAACGGAACGTTAGGAAGGCAACGGATAGTGAAATAATAGATTATTCCAATCACATAATCGATTATGTCGCTCCAGTAAAATCTGCAAACTCAGCAAAGCTGGTATATACCAGAGTATACCAGAATCAAAGCTGGAGTATACCAAAATATACCAGAATATACCAGAATCGAAAACTTACTTCAAAAACCATTTTGGTTAAAATGAAAACGTTAAAATCATTTTGTTTGAAGTATATTAAAAATGTTTATGATATATATGATTTAATAAAATGATTTTATGCATATTAATGATGACCTATGTTGAAATGAAAATGTTAAAATCATTTTGTTTGAAGTATTTTAAAAATGTTTCTGATATATATATGATTTAATAAAATGTTAAAATCATTTTGTTTGAAGTATATTAAAAATGTTTATGATATATATGATTTAATAAAATGATTTTATGCATATTTATGATGATCTATATTGAGCCAAAAGACGAGATAACTTAAACGTTGCTTTTACATTGGTTCTACCTAATGACCTACGCCTTGGGTCTTCGGTCTTGAACTTTTGATCTCGTCTTTGGCTTGTCTATGCAATTCCGTCATCAATATGCTTCTCGGCATTCAATCTTGATTGTTTGTCATATAATATCGTTTTTTGACACTTGACTTCATTGTTTGTCATTCATCAAAACCTATACCTGAAAATCATGCTTATACAACCAAAGCGCACATATCATAGATAGAATGATTTTCTACAATTGTTGATGGGCCGACAAAATTTTTGGTGATCTAGGTTCGATCACCTTGGCCCATACAGATAGCGTGGGATACATCACACGGACATCTAGGAATTGAGGGAAATTTAAGTTTTATGTCCTTAAAACACTAAAAAAAAACGAGAAACAATCATAGCAAGGCGATTATTATCGTTCTTTTAGTTGTTTTTTATGTGCCTACAAAATTTTAAGCGATCCAGGTTTTGATCGCACGAGTCTATCCAGATGGCATGGGCTATAACATACTAGGAATCACTCGGAATTCTAATTTATAGCCCTAAAACACAAAAAAAAAAGGAACAATCATGGAAAGGCAGTGGCTATTGTTCTTTAGGTTGTTTATGATGGACTGACATCATTTCAGGCGATCCTGGTCGGGTCTCCTGGGCCCATGCAAATAGCGTGAGCTATAATATACGAAAATCTGGGAATCGGGGAGGATCTCCATTTTTATGGCCCTAAAAAGCTAAAAATTGAGGAACGATCCAGGTGAGTTGATGACTATTATTTGTTAGGTTATTTTTTATGAATCGGTAAAATTTCAGGCGATCCAAGTCCGGTCACCCGGACCCATGAAGGTGGTATGGGCTATAGCACACAAAAATCTAGGAATCGAGGGGAATTCCAGTTTTATAGCCTTAAAACGCAAAAATAAGGAACGATCATAGAGAGGTGATGACGTTGTTTCTTAGGTCACTTTTATGAGCCGATATCATTTTAGGTGATCTGGGTTTGGTCATCTAGGCCCATGCATATGGCGTAGGCTATAACACACAAAAATCTGGAAATCAGGTAGAATTCCAATTTCATGGCCCAAATTTGCCAAAAAATGAGAAACAATCATGGATTAACGATGACTATTATTCCTTGGGTTGTTTTTATGGGATGACAAAATTTTAGGCGATCCGGATCCTATCGTCCGGTCCTATGCAGATGGCGTAGGTTATAGCACATGAAAATCTGGGAATCAGGCAAAATTCCTTTTAATGGCCTGTCACACCTCCTTTTTCACTATACCACCCTGAAGGATAGTATATAAGGGAGATTTCCAATTAAAGTGACATTATTCGAAATGAGATCATTTATTTGATTTCAGAATCGCCACTTGGAATAATTTAATTGGTGTTCCAAGTCAGTGATTTATTTTAAAATCCCAGATTGAGGAAAATTTCGACTTTCCTTTTGAAGTCTGCGAACCAGAAATTCTGAATAAGGAATTCTATAAACCCAAGGGAAGGTGTTAGGTACCCCCAGATACCGTGGTTCTAGCATGGTCGTTTAAACTATTGTAATTGTCATAATATCTTATTTTAATAGTGTTTTAGCCTATGGTATATTTTTAACTTATTAAACTGCTTTTAATTATTTTTAGGAACATTTTAACATCATTTAAAATGCGTCTTTGGGTGACGCCAAATGAAATACACCCACAGTCCGTGACACGTTTTATTTAATGTTGTTGAGATTTGGATTTAGGTCACATGAAATGCACACCCGTGTTTAGTAAAGTAATTTTTTTAGTAGCGTGCCTAAAGAACCTACACACTTTCAACTTTATGAGGGCCATGAAAAATCCACTAATGGCACTCTTCGATTTCTAAAGAGTTAAAATTAATTAAACGGGGGCCGTGCATTTTGAGATTTTATTTGGCATAGCACTCCTCAATTTCTTTCAAAGGTTTTTATTATTCGAAGTTATTAGAATCGGGTTATATGAAATGCAATCCCAAATTTAGAATTACGTATCGTAACCACACCACGGGAACCGTACCCGTGATCACGATAATTTTATCAATCGCGCATAAAGCAACTACGAGAATTCATGGCATTTTTTACACTAGTTAAAATATCGAGGTGAGGGCCATAGACTAGGTGAATGAATGTCACACTTCAAATTTATTAAAAAAAAATATTCAACCAAGCAATCGGAAAATTCAAAAGCCTTTTCTTTTAAAAGAGTAAATAGGTGTATATCCCATAGCTTATAAAACCAAACGACCAACTATGATAAATAGCACATGAAACCAATTAACAAATGAAACCTCATCACATTCTGCCAAACGAAGCAACGAGATGCTAACTCCGCAAAGCAGAGATTTACAACTACAAGGATCAAACAAATCCATAGAAGGAAGTTTCAAACATATTAAACTTAAACAACATGAACAACAAGCAACCACACAACAATAAGCAATATATCAAATACCAAGCATGATATTAAGCAAAATCACACAATAAACCTTCATGAAGCATTGTACGAATTGAACCTTACAGGATTTTCACCAAAACAGAAATCTGGATCCGATTTTGGACTGCAACCGGAACCTCGACGAACTACCTCAATCTCGACAGTATCGCAGTCATGATTTCAAAAGATATTGGATGGACTATAACTGAAAAGCCAAGCGAGGGTTGAAACCAGATTCAAGTTCCCCTCATGCTCACAAAACTCCACAGGTCCGCTTTATAGCTGCACTGTATTTTTGAAGCAACGAACAAAGAAAAACAAACTTCAGGCAAAAGCTACGGTTGACGAACTCAACGGACCGGACACTGACCACCTCGAGTGTATTTTTTTTTGTATATTTTGCAAATTAGTCCCTAGGTCTTTTTGTGTTATGTCGTTAGGGTTTTTTATTTATTTTTTTGTTCCAAAGAAGAGTCTAGAAGGTCCATAGGATTAGTTTAATGGGTATTGGATATTGAACTTTAGGAATGTGTTAGAACTTGGGCCTTTATGACTAGCTATGTTTAAAATTAGCTTAATTAACTTAAAGTATTATAAAAATATTAATTAGCCATACTTAAGTAAAATAATTATTTAACTAAGACTGACCGTTAAAACAAAAATAATTTCTTAAAATTTTTTTGGTATTTTTTGAGGTTAAAAAAAATGACTACAAAACATTAATGAACCTATTTTTTTGTAATTTATTTTTTTGTAATAAAATAAAAGTAAAAGAATAAAAATGAGTTAAAATAACTATATTAGGCCTAAATTAAATATTTACATACTAAAATATAAAAAATCTTAAGGAGGGTCGAAAATCATATGTCTACAGTTGCCCATCTTTAATTGGAAATGCGAAGAGTTTTCAAACAAAGAATAACTAGACAGGTTTTTGACCCAACCATTATTTGGAGAGACTAAAAGCTAAAAGAAAAGAGAATGTGACCGACCCCTGGTATTTGAGCTGCCTACATATCCTTGGCTATAAAGGAATCAGGCCACGTGTAGTTTAGAGGTAAATAAGGTGATGGAGTACCGAGGTTGAGAGCCGAGCGAGGTGCCATTTTGCCGAGGTTCCGGTCCGTGGTCCCTTTATTACATCAAAAATTAAAATTGAAAAAACTAAGCCTATCAGCTACGAGTTACAAGATTCCTATCTATGAATCTTCCGAAGCTTGATCTTGAGTCTTGGTTAGTTCTTCATGCGGAGTCTGATCTGAGTCTTGCGGCTTGTTAGTTGCAGGTGCTGGTTCTTTCTTCTTCAACTTTTCAAATCAAGGCGGGACATGCGAAGCTTGTGACTTCAATCATATCTTGAGTAGTCTGCATCTTTCTCCGCTTCTGCATTTTGAGTTCACTTCTTTTCTTTATTCTGGGTTGAGACTCATTCTTTTGGCCATCTCGAACCCTATGTCTCAAGGTAAAACCTGCTCAGACACCAAAAACAAATAAACGAATGAAATTTTCTGCCCCATTTTTTACTAGGAAAATTTAGTGAGTTATTTGTAACTAAAATTTAAATTATTTTTTTAAAGTGATAAAATAAGGATTGTGTATCTTTAGGAAGAAAGATTAGGGATGGAGCCCTATCTCTAAAATTCTCAACTAGGGAATGGAGACCATATGTTGGCAAAAGGACAACTAGGGAATGGAGGCTCTATGTCAAAAATCGTAGCTCGGGGATTGGAGCCCTAATGTTGGTAAAAAGGCAACTAGGGAATAGAGACCCTATGTATAAAAATCTCAGCTAGGGATTGGAGCCCTATGTTGGAAAAATGAGACTGCTAAATTGTGTACCTATGCTCAAATAAACCAAGAAGGATTTTTCTATCTTTTTTCTTTTCTAGAAAAATATTTTTTTTTATTTTGAGAAAACCATTCTTTTAAACAAATTTCTCAAACGCTCTTTTTTTTCCAAAGGCATGAGCAAATGACCCGTTTTTATTTTTCGAGATATTCTCTTTTTTTTCTTTTAAAATTATCCTAGGAGAAAATTAGTGAGACTAGGTTTCTTATTTTAGGAGAAAGATTCATTAGACTAAGATTTTGATCCTAGGAGAAAGTTCATCAGACTAGGCCTTTCTTTTCTTTGGTTATCCTTGGAGAAAAATCCATCAGACTAAGATTTTTATTCTAGGAGAAAGTTCATCAAACTAGGCCTTCTATTTTAGGATAAAAATTCATCAGACTAGGTCTTCTATCTTAGGAGAAAGATTCATCATACTAAGATTTTGATCCTAGGAGAAAGTTCATCAGACTAGGTTTTCTATCTTAGGAGAAAGATTCATCAGAGTAAGATTTCTATCTTCGGAGAAAGATTCATCAGACTAAGATTTCGATTCTAGGAGAAAATTCATCAGACCAGGTCCTCTTTTTTGTTATCTTAGGAGAAAGATTCAGCAGCCTAAGATTTTTATCCTAGGAGAAAATTCATCAGACTAGGTTCATTTTTGTTATCTTAGGAGAAAGATTCATTAGATTGAGATTTTGATCCTAGGAGAAAGTTCATCAGGCCAAGTCTTCTATCTTAGGAGAAAAATTCATCCGACTAAGATTTTGATCCTAGGAGAAATTTTATCAGACTAGGTTTTCTTCTTTTTTTTTTGGTATCTTAAGAGAAAGATTCACCAGACTAAGATTTATATCCTAGGAGAAAGTTTGTCAGACTAGGTCTTCTATCTTAGGTGAGATAGACTAAGATTTCAATCCTAGGAAAAAATTCATCAGACCGGGTCCTTTTGTTTAATCTTAGGAGAAAGATTCATCAGACTAAGATTTCTATCATAGGAGAAAGATTCATCAGACTAGGCTTTCTATCTTAGGAGAAAAATTCATCAGACTAAAATTTCGATCCTAGGAGAAAATTCATCAGACTAGGTCCTCTTTTTGTTATCTTAGGAGAAAGATTCATCAGACTAAGATTTCTATCCTAGGAGAAAGTTCATCAGACTAGGTCTTCTATCTTAGGAGAAATATTCATCAGACTAAGATTTTGATTGGGAGAAAAATCCACCAGACTGGGACTTTTTATCCTAGCAAGAAAAAATGTGAAGATCAATGGCAAGATTTTATGCACAATAGCAAGATAAATAAAGGTGAAGATTTGAGAAACTTCCCTTTGTCGGCTCTCCTCTTCTTTTCTTTTTCTTCTCTCTCTCTCTCTCTCTCTCTCTCTATCTCTCTTTTGTTTGTTTTTTTCTTTTTCCCTTGTTTTTTTGAACCACTTTCCTTGCATTGCTTTGTTCCTGTTTCAAATAAAGAAAACTTTGTCAGTTTAAAAAAGTGGTGGTCGATTTGTGGCCTTGAGTCTTGAGCAGCTTGGCTTTTGCTTGATCAGCCCGAATCAATCATAAGAGACTTTTGTTCTGCACCAACTCTGATTGTTTCGCACCTAGTACTATTTGTGTTTGCATCTCAGTCAGCCTTATTTCAACTGGAGATTTTTTCTTAGTGACCTTTTTTGATACCTTAAATGACTTCCTACTTTTGAGCATTTTGCATGTCACAGAGAGACAAATTATTTTTTCTTGCGCCAGATAGGCTGAAAGAGTATTTTGGGGGAGCCTTTGCCTGAATTCTCAAGGTATATTAACAGTGACAACTGTGTGTGCTAGCCAAATTTACTTTGTGCTACTGAAAAGCTGGCAGCAGATTTTGAAATCTTTTATTGCTTGTTTTGACAAGGATGGACTCAAAGTGAAGGACACAATGATGCAAAGAAACAAATATTAACGAGAAATTCCCCCTGTCGGAAGGACATAAGGAAGAGTATTTTTTTCTTCTATTTTTTCCCTTTTTTAATAACTAGCAGTAATGATCATGACATGCGTTTTAGACTCAACGACATGATCTGTCAAACTAATTTAATCTCCCCTTTTTCCATTTTTATGAGCTTTGAAGTCGGGCTTGTTCGTGCCAATTGTTTGCGTCAGCTTCGCGACTCACTTTCGACTAGTGGTGCCCCGAGGGACTTTCACCTATAACTCTCTCTTTTTCTTTTTCTTTTGCTTTCTTGCGTGAGCAACTTGACAGTGTTTGTCATGTGAGAACCGTTGCTCATTGCATGCTTCTCTTGGCGTTCTTGAAGGCATATTGGGAGGTCTTTATTTAGAAGGTTTTTCGATAGGGTTGAATAGAAGAGTCAGAATGAAGGCTCAAAATGGACTCAAAATTAAGGGTTGTAGACTTATAACTCTTGGAATCAACTCTTTCAAAAGTGAAATAAAATCTTTGTCTCAGTCTTAGCTATTGGAGATTTTCTGGGACTTTTCTTTTTTTTTTTTGAATTCTTATTTGGTTGGATCGAACTGTGAGGCTGCCTACATATCCTTATTTTTTAAGGAATCAGGTCAAACGTAGTTCACACATCTGACCTAATTATTTTTCATCTTTCTTTTTGTTTTTTCTTTTTGTTTTTAAAACAAGTTGCCCTAGCTTCTATTTTTTGAGGGCATGGACCTTTGACAATATTTTTCTTCTTCATTTTTTTTCACTTGAACTTTTTAAGAATTTCCCCAGTTTGTACGCTTGGGACATGAACTTTTATTTTTTTTTCTTTTCTTTTTTTAATTATTTTTTTTATATTTTTGACTCTAAACTTGATTCCAAAAAAGGGTGTTCAAAGAAAATAGCAGAAAAAGGGCCTCCCAGCCTAGAGAACGCCAATTATAGTATCCTGTCGCGACCACATCATTGATGAAAATGCTTGTCTTCTTGGTGTTTCGTGTCACAACACACTTTCCATTCCTTAATGTCAAACTTTCCAGCAAACTTTAATTGATTAAACATCCTCAAGCCCGATCTTGACAATTATTTGAAGGTGAATTTTACTCGACCTTAATTTCAAAGTACTTCAACTCTTTTTTCATCCTCAATAGTGATTTTTTAGCTATCCAATTCCAAATTAAACCAGTTTCTAAGACCCGGCCAAAATTTCCGCATGCATGTCATGTTATTAGAACTAGCGAGAAAAGAACTAATAATGGAATAAAACAAAAGGACAAACTATATTTTATTGAGTAAAGGATGAAAGGGTTGATAACAAGACGAACAACCTAAAGTCTGTGTTACCATCCTAGAATAACCCGGATAATGAAAACAGCAACAAAACAGGTAGACAAGACTCATACAAATAGAATGGAGGGACATAAGGGTTTGACTAAATAAAATAAATAAAATCTGGATCACAACCCTAAAATAACCAAGATAACAGAAAAAATATCAAAACAAGCTATCAAGATTCCTTCCGAGTGAGGAGAGAATGACTTTTCAATTGCTAAGCGTGGCATTTAGCCACAAATTTACTCATCAGAATCACCATGGCCTTCTCTAATTTCAGTTGGCAAGTTCCCGAGAGGATTCTCATACTCCATGTCACTAGGCATCATCCCCACAAAGTGAGCGTCATCATATGCAAGTAAAGGATTTTGCGTGATATTCTGGGTGTCGCCGTCTTTGAGAACAATCAGTTTTTCCTAGATCATCCTTTCTCTTTCTCTTTTATAATCCCAACAACTTTCAACATCGTGTCCCGGGGCATCCACACCTTTTAGAAGGGTCAAAGCTTCTTGCACGTGGGTCTACATGATTTAGAGGTACGGGTGCAATCATGTCATAATGATTTAACTTCTCAAATAAGCTCGCATAGGACTCTCCTATTGCTATAAAATTATCTTTTAACCTTTTTTCCCTTGTATACCTCTGGCATGAATGTGGGTTATAGGGCCCTTGAAAATTTTGTAGAGGTTGGCGGAGATTTTGCAATGCTGGTTCTCCCCTTCTGGGGTGTTTTGGTGGCTGGACAACATACTGAGGTGGAGCAACACGGTATTGTGAGTTATGAGGCGGATAATATTGCTCAGGAGCATTATCGAAAAATAGACAAGGCTGGTCGTACCTTTGAGAGTCTATCCTACGACCTCTTCTCGACCCTGATATCATCATGATTTCTTCATCCATCTCATTCATGTTATCAGATTTAATTTGGACAGCATGAGCTGCAGCTTTGAGAGCTTCTTGACTTACAATTCTTCCAGTCCTAAGGCTATTCTCTACCATTTCTCCCATTTTGATTGCTTCGGAGAAGGATTTACCAACTATGGACATTATATTTTGAAAGTAATCTGGCTCTTGAGCCTGAAGGATGACAACAATTAGCTCATGGTCATCCATGGATGGCTTAAATCTAGCTGCCTGCTCTCTCCATTTAATGGCATATTCCCTGAAACTTTCAGTTGGTTTCTTTTTCATGTTTGAAATGGAATTGCGGTCTGGTGTGATGTCAATGTTGTATTGGAATTGTCTGACAAAAGCCTATGCCATGTCCTCCCATAAATACCAGCGAGATTTGTCTTGATCCATAAACCATTCGGACGATGTCCCTGTAAGGCTTTTCCCAAAATAAGCTATTAGCAATTCTTCCTTTCCTCCCGCACCTCCGAGTGATTGCAATGCCTTTTCATGTGGGCTATGAGGTCTCCATGTCCATCATACTTTTCAAATTTGGGAGTCTTGAAACCAAGTGGCAAGTGGACATCAGGGAACATATATAGATCTTTGAAGGCAATACTCTTTTGACCTGCCGACCCTTGTATATTTTTCAAACGATTTTCACTCTTTGGGTCATTTCTTCCTGTGCCATATTTCGAGCAGGCTTCTCAATGTTTACAGGAAGATCAAACGAGTACGAGTGGTACTGCTCTTGCTATATAGAAAATTGTGACTCATGACGAAGCTGCCCTTGACCACTAGCCCAGGTTTGACACATTTCGGTCATTTGCCTTTTGAGTATTCTATTTTTCTCAACCGCAGTAGACTCCTGTTGAACCCTCTGACCCTGAGCCTCTTGAGCATTTGTAACAGCTTCGACGTCAGTTATCATTTTTTCTTGGATCTTGTGTTTCCAGCTTACTACAAACCGACCACCTTAACTTTCTTCACAATTCAAAACAATACATGTTAAAATGGACTTAGTCGGTCCTTATTATTATCAATAATTTTTCACTTCTCTTTTTCAGGTTTCCCATTTTCTTTTTAATGGTTTTTTTTGGTAATTAAAGATTTTATTAATCACCAAATTGTTCCGCGTACAATCTCATAGGTCAGTTTTATACTCAAACTGCCTATCAAAATTTCAGGTAAGCTAACTATCTAGACTATAACTAGAGTTCTCTATTTACAGAAAGAGTTGTTGAAGATATGTCCTAACTCTAGGGGTTGCTCTAACATTGAAAATATAAACAATGCTCCTAACTAGAACTTCACTAGGACAATAAGTGCTTCTGAAGATACGTGCATTCCTCTCCAACCAAATGGCATAAAACATCTCTACAAATACCATTTTGAACACTTGAGCTTGGGGAGATTTGCCTTTAGATTTCTCTGTGATCCAGCTAACATATTGCAGCCAAGACTGTCCGGGAGGTTGAGACATGCCAAGCCATTGCAAAATGAGATGTCTCAATTGTTCAGCAAGAGGACAGTACAGGAACAATGTTCTCTTGTCTCCATTGTGTGTTGACACATAACACAGCTACCATCAACACTCAAATGCCATTTGATCAACTTCTCTTTCGTAGGGAGTCTGTCTTGGAGCAGTAACCAGAAGTTGAAAATAACTTTAGGTCAGGCAGCATTCTGCATGATTAGATTTTTCCATGGAACTCTAGGCAATTGGCGAATTTGTTGAAGATAGATTAGTTTGATAGAACATGTATTGGTATACAGCAGCTGGTGTTATTGTAGAAGCCTAGTACTCGCGATGATCTTCCGACTATCCAACTTGCTTGTGCAGGAATATTCATGTCCTCCAGATGTTGCTGTTTGATGTACACTGTATGAATCCACTTTACCCATAGTAAGTATTTCTTATGAGCCAAGTCCCAGGCTAGTTTTGCAACAGCAGACTTATTTCACAGCAGAAGGTTGATTAGGTTCAGGCCTCCAGTAGACTTTGGCTGACAGATCTTGTCCCATGCTACATATGCTTTCCTGGTAATATTAGCTGAAGCAGACCATATGAATGATCTACACATTGCCTCTTTCAGTTTCATGACCTTGGATGGAAAAAGAAACAACTGAGCCCAATAAGATTGGATACCAAAAATAACTGCTTGTACCAACTGCATTCGACCAGCATAGGACAACTGTTTAGCAGTCCAGGATGTAATCCTAGCTGTGATCTTATCAATGAGTGGTTGCCACTGGAGAACAGATAGTTTCTTGGTTGATAGTGGAACCCCTAAGTATTTAAAAGGAATCTCCCCACATATATAACCAAGAAGACTAAGGATTTGTTGTTGCTGATCAGGCTTTACTCCTCCAAAATATACAGCACTCTTCTGCATATTAGCTTTCATTCCAGATGCTGCAGTGAAGTGGGCAAAATATGTAAACATGATTTGCACAACTTGGCTATATCCTATTGTAAATAATAAGAGGTCATCAGCAAAACTAAGGTGTGTGAGGCAGTAGGTAGAGTAAGAATAGGCATAGAGCGCATAATCTTCGTGATTCTTTTTCCCAGCTTCTTGCATCCAGGATGAAAGGAGAATCCCTTAGTTTTATTCAGCTCTACCAGAGATCGACTTAAGTATTCCATCACTATAGCAAATAAGAAAGGTGATATAGGATCACCTTGTCTCAAACCTTTGGATGCTTGGAAGGGTTCTGTAGTTTCTCCATTAACTATCACTGTATAGCTAACAGTTTGCACACATTCCATGATCCATTTTGTATGTCTGGTTGGAAAATCTAGTGCCTCCAATACATGTTGTAGGAAACACCATTCAACTGAATCATAAGCCTTCTGGAGATCAATCTTGATCATACATCTAGGTGATATATGGGATCTTGTATAGTGTTTAATGAGCTCATGAGCCAAAATGACATTGTCAGCAATTCTTCTCCCTGGGATGAAACCAGCTTGTGCATTGCATATGATACTGGCTATAACTCTTTGCATTCTGTTGGCCATCAATTTGGAAATAATTTTATAGACAACTGAACAGCAGGCTATTGGTCTAAATTCCTTTGCTGTTTGTGGGTTGGGAACTTTAGGAATCAGAGTAAGGGAGGCACAGTTTGTTGGTCTATGCATTTTGGTGGATGCAAAGAAATTCCTAACTGCTTGCATTACCTGTGGTCCTGTAGTCTGCCAAGTTTGTTTAAAGAATAGTGCATTAAAACCATCAATACCTGGGGCTTTATCACTGTCAATTGCTTTTAAGCTTTCCAAGATCTCAGTGTCAGTAATATCAGCAGCCAAATCCAGTTTCTGTTGATGAGATAATGTAGGACCATTTGCCATATACATACTATTGACAGCTGGGAGAGAATGAGCCGAAGTCCCCATAAGGGATTTGTAGAAAGCAATGATTTCCTTCTTCAGATCATCTGTCTGTGTAATCCTCAAGCCTTCATCTGTGATCAATTCAGTTATCTTCTTGTGTTGGTTTCTCTCTTTCATTACAGCAGAAAAGTATTTGTTGTTACCATCCCCTAGCTGAATCCATTTGGCTCGAGCTTTCTGTTGTAATATTGATTCTTCCAGCAAAGACCATTTTTCCAGTTGGAGTATCAGTTCTTTTTCTCTTAGTTGTAGTGAATCAGAATATACACTAGACATCTGGTGTTGTAAGGCTTCCAGTTCTTTATGGCTGACCTCAATTTTCTGTGAGATTGTCTTAAATTCTCTGGTATTTCGAGATTTCAAGACTGGTTTAAGAGACTTGAGGTTGTTCCACACTCCTCGAAGGGTAGGCTGAGCATTGGCATTCCAGGAAGCTTTGACTAATTGCTGGAAATCCTGATGCTGTATCCATGCATTAAAGAATCTAAAAGGTGTTCTCCTGATTGAAACATCCTCTATCAAGGTCAGTATCATGGGGTTATGATCAGATAGGCTCCATATACTGTATGCACATGGCTCCATTTTAGCATCCACTCATAGTTACCAAAACATCTATCCAGACGACTGCATACTCTATCATCTCCACCTTGCTTATTAGACCAGGTAAAAAAGTCTCCCTTCCAAGGCAGTTCAGTCAGGCCAGCATGCTGCACACATTGAATAAAATCAGTAACTTCAGCTAATCTAACTTGATGACAAGATTCTCTATCAGTGCTGGACATAATAGCATTAAAATCCCCTGCTATCAACCAGGGGCCAGTGATACTAGTAGCAAGGTTCTGAAGGGCTGTCCACAGTGAATTCCTGTGCACAATGTCATTGTGGCCATATACCACTGTGAGGCAACAGATTAAATCATCAGTGAGCTTCTTAACAGTGCAATGGATGTATTGTGCTTCTTCCTGAACACCAGTGACCAAGAGCTTGGTTGAATCCCATAAGATCCAAATTCGACCATTTATGGCACTGCTACAGTTAGCAAGCATACCCCAGTTAGGCAGTAAAACTTCAGATATTTTTGCTGAATTATTCTGTTTAACTTTAGTTTCTACTAAACCAACAAGGTCAAATTTATTGACTCTAAAGTATTCTTTAACTTCCTTCTGTTTGAATCTTTTATTTACACCCTAATGTTCCAAAATATCCACTTCATTGGGTATAACTTGTTCCCCCTTCTTCTAAGGGGTGATCTGCCCAACTTACTGACCCTATTTCAAATTGATTTGACATCACAACAGGAGACAAGGGTGGAAAGTTTTTGGTGTTAAAAACTGGGGCTGAATTAATATCAATACCCTTCTGTTTTCTCACTTCCTCAAATATTGTCACAGTGGTGCATTGTTCTTTCTGATTTGGCTGCTGGTGCTTGTCATGAGTTGGAGCTGCAGGTGTACCACTATCCTCAAAAGTAGCCTCAGTAGTAAACTGATCCTTCTGAGCTGGCTGCTTATCCTGAGTAGGCTGAATTGGTCCCTTTGCTCTCCATTCCTGAATTACCTTTGGCTTCTGTATGTTGTTAGACTGGATAGGTTTAGCCAGACAATTGTGCCCAACTGTAAGGCACTTCCCACAATAGGAAGGCTTCCAGTCATAGGTTACATCCCGCAGAAAAATCTTCCCATCTGGATCCATTATCTCAATTTCAGTAGGTAACTCTTTAGAAACATTCACCTCAATAAGGATCCGAGCATATGAAATTCTAGTTTGTTTAGTCGTGCATTCATCAGCAAAGATGGGCTTACCCAACACACTAGCAATTCGACTAAGGGCCCTATTACCCCAGCAAGACATAGGCAGATTGGAAAATTTAACCCAAAGAGGAATCTCTGATGGGAAAGCAGCCTTAAAGTCAAAATCAGCCGACCATTGTTTCAAAATTATCGGTCTATTTGCAATAGTATATGGTCCTGAACATAATACTTCCTTAGCATCATCAAGAGATTGAAATTTTGCAATGTAATAACCTTCTTCATAATAATAGAGATCTGGATCTGACACATGGGACCAATGGAGATTTATAAATCTTTTCATAGCATTGTATCCAGGAGTATTTCCTAATACAAACACAACTAAAGCACATTTTCATTTTTGTTCCTCTTCCACAACCTCTTCTTTGAGCAACTGACCTACTAGTTTGCCATTGATAACCGTCGGTGGGATATACTCTAGAGACATGCCATTAGCAGCAAGTCTATTTTTCTGGAACAAATTTGCCCATACCTTTGGTTCCTCTGTGGTATCCTTCTCTAGATCTACACGAATTGGTTGTGGATGTTGCTGCATGTGCACATTTTCACTATTAGCTTGTACCATCGAAACCAATGGTGCATCTGGTCCAGATTGAGGTCCTTGATTTCTAGATAAACTTTGAGGGATGGAAGGATCTGCAGGTGGAATCATTGGTCCAGACTGAGGCTCTGAGTTGTTATCAACCTTATCAGCTACTGTTGGAAGTACTGGAACTCCAGATGGCTGTGAATCAACAATTGTATGAAGCAATGAGACATTTTCTTCCATAGGCTTCAATGGAACAGTATTAACTGCCTGTGGAACAGTATTAACAGATTTGGGGAAAACAGTGTTGTTTGCATAAATTGGCACCAAAACCTTCTTAGGTCGACCTCTCCCTCTCGCCATAGCACCCTCAGTGTACGTTGACCTACATACACAGAGGAAGCAGAGAAGAAGAAGATGAAAACAGCGGAGTTCTTTTTAATGGTTGATAGAACCTGATGTGGATTGTGTAGTATCATGCGGGAACATGAATCAGATCTTGCGTAGTTCAGAAAGATTAGAAATAAAGTAAATAAGCAAACTCTTTTTTTTTTGGATTTTGATTTGATTTGATTTTTTTTAATTTTCGAAAGAAAGACTTATAAAGAAAGAAATATTTTTTTGGATTTCGATTTGTTTGTTTTTTTGAAAGGAAATTTGGAAAAGAAAGATTTCTAAAGAAGAAAGAAACTTCTCTTTTGAATTTTGACTCTTTTTTCTTTGGAATTTTGAAAGAATAATATTAAAGGAAATATTTGGATTTTATTTTCAATTTATGAAAGAACTAAAAAGAAAGAGAAAATAGTTTTGATTCTTAAATTTCTTTTCAATGAAATAACAATGAAAATATTTTTGGAATTTTTTTTTTGGTTTTTTATTTGTTTTTTTTCAAAATTTTAAAATAAAGACTTCTAAATAAGAAAGGAAATATTTTTGATTTTTTTTGTAATTTTATTTTGAATTTATGAAAGAAATACTTCTAAAGAAAAAAAATATTTTTGAATTTAGAATTTTCTTTTCTATTTTCAAAAGAAGAATAGAAATATTTTTGATTTTTAGAAGCAACAAAAAAAATATTTTTTGTATATATATATTTTTTTAGGTTTGAGGTCTAAGAGAAAGACTTTCTAAAAAATGAACTAAAGGAAAATATTTTTGGTTTTGTTGAATATCTGGGCCGGAACCGATGAGTTTTGCCTAGGTATCTCACATAAAGTGAGAATCAGACCCACGTAATTCGGGAAGATCATGAATAAAGTAAATAAAGTAACTCCTTTTTTGAATTTTTCTTTTTTTTTAAATTTTTTGAAAGAATGACTTATATAAAGAAAAAAATAAATATTTTTGATTATTTTTTTTTGAAATTTCTAAAGAAAAACTTTTAAGGGAAATATTTTTGAATTTTTGGATTTTGGGTTTCTTGATTTGTTTTTCCAAATTTTGAGGGAAAGACTTCTAAATAAGAAAGGAAATATTTTTCGGTAATTTTATTTTTAATTTATGAAAGAAATGCTTCTAAAGAAAAAGGAAATTTTTTTTTGAATTTCAAATTTTATTACTAATTTTTGAAAGAAGAATTAAAATATTTTTGGATTTTTCAATTTTTTTTCAAAATTTTGAAAGAAAAACTTATAAAGAAGAAAGAATAATGATTTGATTTTTTTTTTTAATTTTTGAAAGGAATACTTCTAAAGAAAAGAGAAAATATTTTGAATCTTGAATTTTCTTTTAAATTTTAAAAGAAGAATGAAAATATTTTTTTGATTTTGAGAAAAATTAGAAGAAAATGTTTTTATATTTTTTTAAAAATTTTAGGGTCTAAAAGAAAGACTTTCTATAGAAGGAAGTAAAGAAAAATATTTTTTTGGATTTTTTGAAAATGGTGTGCCGGAACCGATGAAGTTTGCCTATGTATTTCACATCCAATGAGAAACAGATCCGCGTAGTTCGCCAGTTTTGACGGAACAAAAATTGACTTATTTTGAAATGACTCATTTTTTTTAAAATTCGACAAAGTTTCAGGATATTACAAATACCTATCTCTCACTCTTGATTTTTTTTTTTCGATAAGCAAGTAGCATATAAGATGCATCATGATGGTCTTTTTAATTTGGGTAGATCTATCATATACGGACCCAACCCCTGTGTTGAGTCCCCAAAGTCAGATGCACGTGATGCAAACAAACGTACCTACTAGGGATCCGGCATGAGGTTATGTTATTCCTAGGTTTAAAAACCTGAGTGTATTTGTTCTAGACCTGGCTTACCCGAGCGGATAGCTCGAGCCGGGGGCGGGGGGGGGGGGGGCGAAAGGTAGCGTACCGGGAATACAGAAGCTTCACCGACTTTGCAGCTTGTCCTAACCTCGTTCTAAAATTGGAATATGACTCTAACATAAAAGAAGTCACAGAAAGTGCACACTTCCCAGATGATTTAGAAGACTCAGAGAGAAGATGGGTTTCATAACAATTTATATACAATTCACGCAATATCAAAGCGGTAAAAAGCGACACTTAGCACATTAGGCTCAAACATGTAGAAAAATCACATAACAGATAGAGTCAATCATAACAGATATTCTAAGCTTGAATTCTTGAATCCTGAACTGAAGTTCTGGGTCTTGTCCCTAGCAGAGTCGCCAGAGTTGTCACACCTCCTTTTTCACTACACCACCACGAAGGATAGTATATAAGAGAGTTTTTTCAATTAAAGTGATATTATTCGAATGAGATTATTTATTTGATTTAGAGTCACCACTTGGAATAATTTAATTGGTGTTCCAAGTCACCAATTTATTTTAAAATCCAGATCGAGGAAAATTTTGACTTTCCTTTTGAAGTCTTCGAACAAGAAATTCAAAATAAGGAATTTTGTTAACCCGAGGGAAGGTGTTAGGCACCTCCGGATTCCTTGGTTTTAGCACGATCGCTTAAACTATTATAATTAACCTATTATCTGATTTCAATATGTGTATTAGCTTGGTATATTTTAAGCTTATTAAACCGCTTTTCATTATTTTTAGGAATATTTCAATGTCATTTAAAATTTGTCTTTGGATCACGCCACATGAAATGCACTTGCGGTCCGAGACACATTTTATTTAACGTTGTTGAGATTTGAATTTGGGTCACATGAAATAAACAGCCGAGTTTAGGAAAGTAATTTTTTAAATAGCGCACCAAAAGCAACTACGCACTTTCAACTTTGCGAGAACCATGGAAAATTCACTAATGGCACGCCTCGATTTCTAAAGAGTTAAAATTAATTAAGCGAGAGCCGTGCATTTTGAGATTTGATTTGGCATGGCACGCCTCAATTTCTTTCAAAGGATTTTATTATTCGAAGTTGTTCGAATCGGGTTACATGAAATGCACCCCGAATTTAGAATTACATATCGTAACCACGCCACGGGAACCGTACCGTGATCACCATAATTTTATTAATAGCGCATAGAGTAACTACGAGATTTCAAGAAATTTTGTACACTAATTAAGATATCGATGCGAGGGCCATAGATTAAGTGATTGAATGACACACCTCAAATTTATTAAAGAAAAACATTCAACCAAGCAATCAGAAAATTCAAAAGCCTTTTCTTTTACAAGAGTACAAGGGTGTATATCCCATAACTTAAAAACCAAATGACCAAATATGATAAAAGATAAATAGCACATGAAACCAATTAACATATGAAACTTCATCACATTCTGCCAAACGAATCAACGAGATGGTAACTCGGCAAAGCGGAGATTTACAACTACAAGGATCAAAAAAATCCATAGAAAGAAGTCTCAAACATATTAAACTTAAACAACATGAACAACAAGTAATCACACAGCAATAAGCAATATATCAAATACCAAGCATGATATTAAGCAAAATCATACAATAAACCTTCATGAAGCATTGTATGAATCGGACCTTATAGGATTTTCACCAAAACAAAAATTTGGATCCGATTTTGGACTGCAACCGGAACCTCGACGAACTACCTCGATCTCGACAGTATCCCAGTCATGATTTCAAAAATATCGAGTAGACAATAACTGAAAAGCCAAGCAAAGCTTGAAACTAGATTCAAGTTTCTTCATGCTCACAAAACTCCAGTGGTCTGCTTTATAGCTGCACTGTGTTTTTGAAACAACGAACAAAGAAAAACAAACTTCAGGCCAAAGCTACGGTTGACGAACGCGACGGACCGGACACCGACAACCTCGAGCACAGAACTTCGACGAGATTAATGGATGATTCTGGGGGCTGTTTCCTCGTCAAAACTGGTAGTTCACCTTTTTGGAGCTAGTTTTACAGCTTCCATGGTGGTTTTAATGGAGGTTTCAAGCCACTGGACGGTGGTTGTTTGGTTTTTGTTGCTGCAGCGTGAGAGCTCTTCCGATGAGGAAGGTCTATGGTTTTATTTTTTTTGCTCGCTGGTTTTCAAAATCGAAAGGAAGAAGTTGAGTGATGGCAGGGCTCGTTTTGGGTAGGGTCGTTTTTTTGCTGAAGGAGACAACGAAGGGGGGGAGTAGGTCCTATGTGAATTGCGGCGCTGATTGTTGATTTTAGAGTGTGGGTGTTACCTATAATATATGTCTATGGTGTATTTTTTATGTATTTTGTCAATTAGTCTCTAATCTTTTTGTGTTAGTACTTAGGATCTTTTTATTTATTTATTTTGTTTTAAAGAAGAGTTTAAAAGGGCCTCTAGGATTAGCTTAATATGTATTAGATATTGAGCTTAAGGAATGTGCTAGAACTTGGACCTTTATGACTAGCTATGTTTAAAATTAGCTTAATTAACTAAAATTATTATCAAATATATTAATTAGCCCTACTTAAGTAAAATAATTATTAAAATAAGACTGACCGTTAAAACAAAAACTATTTTTAAAATTTTATTTGGTATTTTCTGAGGTTAAAAAAATGACTATAAAACGTAAATGAACCTATTTTTTGTAATTCATTTTCTTGTAATAAAATAAAAATAAAAGAGTAAAATGAGTTGAAATATATATATTAGGCCTAAATTAAATATTTATATATTAAAATGTAAAAAATCTTGGGGAGGGTCAAAAATCACATGTCTACATGGTCCTGAAACGCCAAAAAATGAGGAGCGATCATAGAGAGGCGATGGATATTGTTCCTTAGGTAGTTTTTGATGGGCCGAGCAAATTTTAGGTGATAGGGGTCCGATCGCCCGGGCCGATGCAGATGACATAGGCTATAACACATAAAAATTTGGGAATCAGGCGGAATTTCAATTTTATGATCCTAAAACGTCAATAAAAGGGGGAAAGGTCATGATTATTTTTCCTTAAATCATTTTTTATGGGCCAAAATTGTTTTAGGTGATCCGGTCACTCGGGCCCATACAGATGGTGTGGGCTTTAACACACAAAATTTTGGGAATTAGGCGGAGTACCAATTTTATGGCCCTAAAATATCAAAAATAAGGAACGATCATAGTGATACGATGACTATTGTTACTTAGGTAGATTTAGTTGGGTCAACAAAAACTTATGTAATACGGGTCTAGTTGTCGGGGCCCATGCAGATGACATGGAATAACACACGAAAATCTAGGAATTAGGGAGGGAGGGTGAGGGGGAGGAATTCCAGTTTGATGGACCTATAATGTCAAAAATGAGGAACGGTCATGGAAATGCGATAACTATTATTTCTTAGCTCATTATTTATGGCCGTCAAAATTTTAATCGATTCGATTTCGATCGCCCGAGCCCATACAGATGTAGTGGGCTTTAGCATACAAAAATCTAGGAATCGAGCAAAATTCCCTATGGCCTTAAAATGCCAAAAAATGATGAACAATCATGGCGAGGCGATGACTATTGTTCCTTAGGTAGTTCTGGATTGGCCAAGTAAATTTTAGGCGATCCTAGTCCTGTCACCCGACCTATGTAGATGACCTGGACTATAGCACATAAATATTTGGGAATCGGGCGAAATTTCACATGGCCATAAACCGCTAAAATTTGATGAATGACATAGCAAGGCGATGACTATTATTCCTTAGATCATTTTTGATTAGCCGATAAAAATTATAAAAGATTTAGATTCTCTCGCACGGGCCCATGCAAATGGCGTGTGCTATAGCCCACGAAAATCTGTGGATCAAGCAGAGTTCAAGTTTTATGGCTCTATAATAACAAAATACGAGAAAGGTCATGGAGAGGTGATGACTCTTGTTCCTTAGGTCGTTTTTGATAGACTGGCTAAATTTTAGGCAATCCGAGTTCGGTCATTTGGGCCCATTCAGACGACATGGTCTATAGCACACGAAATTCTAGGGTTCGAACAAAATTTCAGTTATATGGTCTTAAAATTCTAAAAAAAAATAAGAAATGGTCATGGGAGGCAATGACTATTGTTCCTTAGGTAATTTTTTATGAGCTGACAAAATTTTATGTTATCCAGGTATAGACGCCTGAGTTCATGTAGATGACATGGCACACGAAAGTCTAGGATTTAGGGGATAATTCTAGTTTTATGTCCCTAAAATACCAAAAAAATGAGGAACAATCATGACAAGCCCGATGACTATTGTTCCTTAGATCATTTTTATGGACCGAACTTTTTTTAATTTATCTAGATTTGATTGTGTAGGCACATACAGATGACATGAGCTATAGCATACAAAAATCAAGGATTCACGTGGAATTCCATGCATATGGTCCTAAAACGCCTAAAAATGAGAAACGATCATGGAGAGATGATGCCTATTATTCCTTGGTCTATTTTATGGGCCAGCAAAATTTTGATGCAATCCGGGTGCGGTCGGCTATGCTCATGCAGATGGGATGGGATATAGCATACAAAAATTTGGGAATCAAACGAAATTCAAGTTTCACGGACCTAAAAAGCCAAAAAAGATGAACAGTCATGGTGAAACGATGATTATTGTTCTTGAAATCATTTTTGTGGGCCGACAAATTTTTAGGAGATAAGTGTCACACCTCTTTTTCTACCACCCGAGGGGAATTATTTTTATTTCATTTTTTCAGAGTCGCCACTTTGAATAGTTTATTTGATGTCCCAAGTCGTCAATTTATTTTTAAAATTCCCAAATTGAGAAAAATCGACTTTGTTTAAAAGTCTGCAAAATCAAAAATTCTAAGTAAGGAATTCTGTTAATCCGGGAGAAGGTGTTAGGCATTCCAGGGTCCCATGGTTCTAGCATGGTCGCTTAAACTATTGATAATTGGCTTAAATATCTGATTTATTATATGTTCTAAAACCTAATGTGCATTTTAACTTTATAACTGCTTTTAACTATTTATAAAATTATTCTGGAACAAGTTACGATTGTCGTACACTTATTTGTCCGAATTGTATTATGGGAACCGTATCCACGATCTACAACATATTTAATTTATTAATATTATTAGAAGTTGTGGCCGAGTAACATAAATATAACCGGAATTTGAAAATTATGTATCACAACTACATCACGGGAACCGTTCCCGTAGCTATAATAATTTTATTATAAACACGCATAAACAAACTACGAATGTTCAAAGTGTTCTCCATACTAGTTATGAACGTTCCAAATATTTTTCACATTGGTTTTAGTATTAATGTGAGTGCCATAGATTATGGGATTCATTTGTGTATGGAACGCCTCAATTTGTTTCAAAAAAATTATACTCAACTATAGTAAATTACGAATGTTCATATTCAAAACTAATTTGGAGTTCAACATAAGGCTACTAATTGTAACTATACATTGGGTAAATAGCTAGGCCTTTAATTATTTGAAAACAACTGGGCCAGTATCAAGCCTAATATATTATCTAAAATGACCTTTAAGAAAAATATGGTTGATGGGAACTAGGCTCAAAATTGAGCCCAAGAATGAGGACAAAGGGGCAAGCGGCCACAATAGCTACGATTGGACCAAATACCAGGCCCAACTTTTCACGAATAAGACTCCGGTATTAGGAACCCATTTTTATTATACTAAAAAGAAAACTTAATGGATAAAATTACTGAACGTAACTGGGCTCAAAATTGAGCCCAAAAAGTGAAGGGATACATGATCAAAATACGTTGAGCCTGGTTCCAACAAGGCTGCCTCATCTGGGTCAAAGCTAGGCCCAATTGCTTCTAGCATGAGGGCCTTCAACATTAAGGCCCTACTGAGGCTTATCCATATAACAAAACATTACACAATTTCTGAAAATCAAAGTGCTGAACAAGCATATTTTGGGGCTTAATTCATTACCATGCCATTAGTACTACCAATAAAAGATTGAACCCTAAACTTATTTATGAATCAGCTTAAACCTAAATATACAAACGTTTTGACAAATGTTGAAATTTGAGATAATTTAACACTGTCCCTTATAGTACATATCTAACTTCCCCTAATAAGGACCAAATCAACTACTAGGGATATTAAGCATTTTAAAACTGTCAAACAGTACTTGGAGCAAATAAACTAATCCGATTGTTCATATAGATAACAAAGCTATAGAATAGAATACTAGATTTAGGATACCTAAACAAACAAAGACATAAATATTAAACTATATAACTTGCAAACAACATACATAAGGAAAACTTGAATTTAACACTTGAACAACTAACGTCTTATTACATTAAAGACTGAACACATGCTTAGAGCTTCAGTTTGTCACTCAAAAGTTCATAGAGGTACCTGGATGTCAAGAACAAATACAAGAATGAAGTAAGGATTTCAGCAAGCAATAAGCGAGGACAATAGCACATCACAGCAGTACACAGCTTTAGATTAATCCATGCCCGAATCAGAAAACCAGAAATCCCCTAAAAGGTTTCTAAATTTTTCCTAAAGAAAATCAGAAGAAAATCGAACCAGCTATCAATGAAACAGTGTTGAACCTTTTTTTAAGTTCTTTTGGGTTTTAAAAATATATCCTAATGAAAGAGTAACTTTTCTTTATATAGGGCGTACAGAAAAAGTATCCAAAGAATATTCTGATCTAAATTGTTTTGATAGTACATCATATTGACAGAGAATAATGTACATGTGTCCAACTTTTCAGCATCTTTTACACAAATTCGACAACTGGTACTCTTCTAGAACTTTCTCATATGTCTGGGCCAATTATCATGGCCAAATGGCCCAAGACAGGGCCAAAACAGGCCCAACTCCAATTAACAATTCAGGCCTTCACTGGCCTAACCAGAATCAAATATCAAAGTGAAAAAACTATCATCAAATTACCCCATTGAACATTCTGAAATTAATCAGTACCCAATCACTAACTAAACTCACTTAAAAGGCAAATAATCCTGAGAGATATGTAAATAAGTTAATAACTAGTTAATTTAACTTGATTAACCTAAAAACTATGCAAATGACCAATTGGAATTAATTGAACTTAAACAAACTAAAAACTAGTTCAAACCATTGAATAATAAGAACTAATTCAAAACAAGATAATAAAACTAATTTACATAACTAAATAATCCAAACTAATTCAAACAAGTAAAATACCCGAATTAATTTAAACGAGTAGATAAGAAAACTAATTTAAATAACTAAATACTCAAACAAATTCAAATAAGTAGATAATCACAATTAATTCAAACAAGTAATAGAAAAATCCGAAAACAGAAACTAAACAAAAAAAAGAAAAGAAAAGAAAGAGGAAAGCTACTGGTTTTTAACTGAAATGAATTAAGGACTGAAGCAACTCAACGAATGATGAGGGTGTTGAACTTTGATGGGTATCAGTGACTTTGATCAGAAGCTGGCGACTCTCAAAACAAACCAAAACTAACGCTAATCAATTGTTCTTATCAAGAGCAATTGCTTAATGTAAATCTCGAGTCAAATCGCTCTGTGGAAGCATAGAAATTGGAGTTAGGAACAGATTAGGTTTTTTTTTTGAATTTTAGATTTGAAATTAAGAAAAATGGATGGGAATTCAAAGAAAACTAATGTTAGAGTTGTGCTTTGGGGGGGGGGGGGGGGGGGGGGGGGGATATGAAGAGTGTAGGGTGAAAATTTTGGAATTATTCGGGCGACCTAGGGTTTTGGGTGTGATTTTCGGATTTACGATTTGCGAATTTGGGTGAAACTGATAGTAAGATAGTGTAAAGGGGAAGTTGAAGATTGTAGAGGGTGAATTTGGGGTATTTTGGTAAAACTCTGCCGCCGTAGGAAAATTTTCGGGCGGCGGAGATGGGTGGAGCCGGCGAGGGAACCTAGGGCGCTATAGTTTCTGGTCTGAGAGCTTGAGAGATGAATGAGAGAGGGATCTATGAAGTTGGGGTTTCAAAACATTTTATGGATTATGAGTTGTAAGATCAAAGCCGTTGGATCAAAAGAATCCAACAGCTGTGATGAAATATGAGGGAAAACAGGATCATTTTGGGGCTAAGGGGATTGGACCGGGTAGACAGGTCTTTGGGGCATGGGTTTGAACGGTATTTTTAAAGGTTTTTTTACATATACATCCCATATAACAAACCTTATAACCACTCATGTTTAAGGTTTGTGTTTATTACATTTAAGTATACCACCTTTCAATTTATGTACCAAAATTATATTTAAGGTTAATAATCAACTCATTAATTATTTGCTTGATTTGTGAAACAATTAGAGGTTTGATTTGTGGAACAAGATCTTTTCATATATTTTTTTTACACATTTATAATGGAAGGTCAGTCAAAAGAAGCACGGTTAGCCCGTGTAAGAATTCATTACTTCATTATCCTCTTATTTAGAATTAATTGTGATGACTTCGATTTGTGCATAGTTTTTTAAAAATTCTTCAAAAAGAAAATTCACAAAATGCATCTGTTTAAGTTTGTCAAGAATTTATGGCTAAAACTTTACTTATCAATATTTAGTTCTTATTCTATAATAAAACTTTTTTAAGGCAATTAATAGTAGTATTCAATATATTTTCTGCAACAAGTTTGAATTAGAGTTCCAACGCCTGACAGTTCAAACAAGTATAAAACCATAGTTGCTTATGTCAATATCAACAATTGTTACCACTGTGCGTTTTAATTGTCCTTTATCCTTTTTAACGAGTCTTTTTAATTTGTAGTTAATTGTACTAATGTAGTTACTACAATTACCTACAATTGCATATAACTACACATCTATACTACATATAACTACAATAACTACAAATTGTTGGAAGTCCAATGCTACATGTACTGTTGTAGTACATTTTGCGTTGTTATGTTTTCGGATTAAACTTCTTGTATTGAACAATGAAGAATAATGAATTGACGTTGCATAGAAATGCCATTTGTAGTTTTCAGCAACTCATACCATCCAATAGATACAAAAAAATACGTTATTGAGACATATTTTTCAACTGACTACGATTAACTACAAGTAACTACAATTAATTACAAAGTTCATATAACTACAAAAATTTGACTACATTTTAAAAGCACACTGGAAACACTGCATATAACCTTAACTACATTTACCTACATTTGACTACATTTTAAAAACTCACTGGAAACACTTCATATAACCTTAACTACATTTACCTACATTTGACTACATTTTAAAAACACACTGGAAACAGTGCATATAACCTTAACTACATTTGACTACATTTGACTACATTTTGCTTCATTACAGGCTTCATTTGCTTGTCCTCTTCCAACGCGATCATTCCCAGGGAGCAGAGAGTGGTTCCTTAAGCTTAGATTGATCAGGCGAGTCTATTATTGCTGAAGGACAGGAGCATTGGCAAGATGCCTCTATTACCACGTTTGTCTTCATTGCTTGGGCAACGCAATAGTCTTCTTCCTTGCCTGATTGTGCTTCCTCTATCAGCATTAGCGCTTCCTTTATTTCAATAACTGCCTTTCTTCCCTATGGTACGTACATTTGCGTTTTGAAATCCCACAGGCAGAAAACAAGAAACAACTCTCGTTAGAAAAGCCGATGTAACCAATAAATCTCATCCTAAATTAAAATAAATCTCGTTAGAAAAGCCGATGTGATGGTTGCAGACCTCTAGAAATATATTTGATGCTTCGTCCGATTCTGTATTTTGGACAATGTCAACAGCAACTTCCTGCATTATTATCATAAAATAACACAATCTCAACTAGCTCAAGAAATTAAAAGAATGATGGTGAAAGAATATATATATATATTGATAGTGAAATCAAACAAATTAAACTAGAGACTGGAGGTATTACTCGGGCGAGGTTAAGTTGACCTTGATTCAATGTCTTAGGCTCCATCTCAATGGAGCAGCAAAAGTTTGCCATGAATAAATCAAATTATTTGGTAGAAAATCAAAGATTAATTAGAAGCCATAAATATAGGCGTTATTTTAGGCTACACTTTATTAAGAATCTTTTTAGCCTTAATTATCTAGCATTAATTTAGGATGGAAAATCAGCAAATATTCCGTTTGGTATATATTATGTAACAAAAACATTGGATATGAGGGTAATAAACAAATAATGCACAATAATGGTAGTAAGGTTTGTTATATGGGATGTATAGGTAAAAATCCCATTTTTAAAAGTTAATTGGGCCAATTTGAAAGATTGGCCCAATTTTATAGAAGTAAGACCAAATACATTTTCCTATTTTTTTTTCTTTGTTTTTTCTCTCTAATTAATTAAAATTTTAAATTAATTTAATTTATAAAATTAAACTAATTATCTATTTATAATATTTACAAAATTAGTTAAACCTAAATTAATAAAGAGAAAAAACTAATCTAAAATTAAAAGCTAAAATGTAAAAATGAGCAAACTTTTTTTATTTTTCATTTTTATAAAGCAACTAATTAACTAATTAATTCTAAAATATGAACACAAAGTATAATATTCAATGCATGATATTTTTGATATTTTGGGGGTATTTTCATGGTTTTAATAAAAATTAAACGTTCATAAAAATACAAATAATTAATATCATCATACAAAAATTCTATAAAATTGCAAATAATTGAAAAAAAGTCTATTTCTTTAATTTTGTGGGAGTATTTTGAATAAGAAAAAAAATCACATGCTCAAAATAAGGGTCTGATCACCCGGGCCTATGTAGATGGTGTGGATGGTAGCACACTAAAATTTGTGAATCGGGCGAAATTCCAGTTTTATTTTCCTAAAACGCCAAAATACGATGAATGATCATGGCTAGGAGATGACTATTGTTCGTTATATCATTTTTGATGGGCCAAAACTTTTTAGGCGGCCTGGGTCCAATCACCCTGGCCCATGCAGATGGCGTGGGCTGTAACACACGGAAATCTAGGAATCGTGCGAAATTCGAGTTTTATGGCCCTAAAATGCTATAAAAAGAGGAGCACTCATTGTGAGACGGTGATTATTGTTCCTTAGGTTATTTTGATGGGTTGAAAAAACTAAAGGCAATCCGGGCCCGGTTTCCTGGCCTCATGCAGATGGCGTGGATTATATAGCACATGAAAATCTAGAAATCGGGCGGAGTTCCAATGTTACGGCCGTAAAATGCCAAAAAGGAGGAACGGCCATGGTGAGGTGATGATTATTATTCCTTAGGTCATTTTCAAGGGTCGAAAAGTTTTAGGTGATCTGGGTACGGTCACCCGGGCCCATGTAGATGGTGTTTGCTATAGAATATGAAAATTAACTTAATCGAGCGTAATTCAGTTTTATAGCCCTAATACGCCAAAAAACGAGGAACGGTCATGGCGAGGTGATGAATACTATTCCTTAGATAATTGTGATGGGCTGAAATTTTTTTAGGCAATCTGGGTCTAGTTGCTCGGCCTATTTTAAATGGCGTGAGCTATAGCACATGAAAATCTGAGAATCAGGCGCAATTCTAGCTTTATGGCCCCGAAACGTAAATAATCAGGGAAGGGTAATTGCAACTGTTCTTTATGTTTTTTTGATAGGCCGACAAAATTATATGCGACCCGGGTCCGATCGACCGAGTTCATGTAGACGCTGTAGGCATACGAAAATTTGGGAATCAGGTAGAATTGTAGTTTTATGGCCCTAAACAACAAAAAATTAGGAATGACCATGGAGAGGTGATGACGATTGTTAGGTTATTTTATATGGGTCGACAAAATTTTAGTCGATCCGGGTTTGGTCGCCCAGGACCATGCTGATGGCGTGGGCTATAGAACACAAAAATCTGAGAATCGGGCAGAATTTCATATGGCCTTAAAACGCCAAAAAGTGAGTTACAGTCATGGCGAGGAGATGAGTATTGTTCCTTAAGCTGTTTTGACAGGCTAGAAGAATTTAGGCGATCCGAGTTTGCTCGCCCGGGTCCATGCAGATGGCGTGGATTATAGCATAAGAAAATCCGTGGATTGGGCGGAATTCAAATTTTATAGTCCTAAAATGCCAAAAATAAGGAATTGTCATGGGAGACAATGTCTATTGTTACTTAGGTCATTTTTTATAGGCGGAAAAGGTTTTAGGTGATCCAGGTCTAATTTCCCGAGCTCAGGTATATGGCATGGGCTATAGCACACGAAAATTTAGGAATCGGGAGGAATTTTGTATTTGTGTCCCTAAAACACTAAAAAATAAGTAACAGTCATGGCGACACGATGACTATTTTTTGCTAGGTTATTTTTGATGGGTTGGCAAAAATTTAGACCACCCGGGTCCGGCGGCACGGGCCCATACAGATGGCACTGGCTATAGCACATGAAAATTTGGGATTGGGGAGAAATTCCAGGTTTATGGCCCTAAACGCCAAAAAATAAGGAATGATCATGGCAAGGCATTGCCTATTTTTGCTTAGGTCATTTTTATGGGCCAGTAAAATTTTAGGCAATCCGAGTCTGGTCACCCAAGCTCATGCAGATGGCGTAGGCTATGGGCTATAACACATGAAAGTCTGAGAATCAAATAGAAATTCTAGTTTTATGGCCCTAAAACGCCATAAAATGAGTAACAGTCATGGTGAGGCGAGACTATACTTCCTTAAGTCATTTTTATAGACCAAAAAAGATTTTGGGTGATCAGGATCTGGTCCTCCGGGCCTATGCAGATGACGTGGGGCATATCATACAAAAATCTATAAATCGAACAGGATTTAGTTTTATGTCTCTAAGATGCTAAAATACGAGGAATGGTCATGACGAGGTGATGACTATTATTACTTAGGTGATTTTTGATAAGCCGACAAACTTTTTGGTGATCCTGTTCCGGTCTGTAAGCATAAACTTTAATTCATACCAGGATCTTGAACATGATAATCTTACATATAATCATTATAAAAAACATACCTGAAGTGGAATCCATTATTTTGAAGTGGAAACGTTAATTGAAATTGATTTCTTGCCCCTTGCCCTAGCTTTCGTTACCGCCTACTTTAGTGATGGAAGAGAGGAAAATATACGGTAACCCTAATGGGTGGGGAAAGGATCAATTTATAGAGGTTCTCACTTAATGTAGTACGTCCATCAAGTAACCAATCGGACGGATGAGATTTGATAATTAATTAAATATTAATTATGGGCCTTAACCTATTGGACTACATACACGTAGGAAAATAACTTACATTCTCCCACTCTGCCCAACAATCACATAATATTAATATTTAATATAGGAACATTAGTTGCGCATAAACAAATCTCTTCTATAATGCCCATCATAAATACCATAATACGATAAACTAGTAAATGTGAGTCATGGCGGTTATACATAATTTGTCTACATACTCCCTTCCATATACTACAACATCAGTAATTTATCGTATCATGTTCATAATCTATAAAATATTATGGTCCATAATAATGTCTCATTGAGACTTATCCTTTAATATCTCAAAATAATAATGTATACACTGTTATGAGAAACAGGAAGTCACTAATGTATATCAGAAACATATAAATGAACTCACAGTTTCAAAACATCATAAACACATCAATCATAAATACAGCCAAGACACATTCTATATAGATGTTCTTTAAATATGTTTGGCTGTAAACCTTTCGTTAAAGGATCTGCAATCATGAGATATGTTCTAATAGGCTCAAGTGACACTCTTTGTTTCTGAACTTCCTCCTTGATGGTAAAGTACTTTAATTCCATATGTTTGGCACCTTTGGAGTACTTATCATTCTTGGAGAAGAGTATTGCTGCAGAATTATCACAGTAAATTTTCAGTAGCTTGGTAATGGTGTCGACAACCCCAAGTCCTGAAATAAAGTTTCGCAGCCATAATGCATGAATTGTGGCCTCAAAACATGCCACAAATTCTGTTTCCATCGTGGATGTAGCAATGACAGAATGTTTGGCACTCTTCCACGATACTGCTCCTTCAGCTAATTGGAATAAATAACCAAACGTGGATTTTCTAGTGTCAATACATCCAGCGAAATCTAAATCCGATATCCAGCAACTTCCAAATGCTTGGATCTCCTATAAATGAGCATATGATCCTTCGTTCCTTTTAGGTACCTCAAAACTTTCTTTGCAGCTTTCCAATGACTAATTCCCGGTTTACTATGATATCTTCCCAACATTCCGACCGCAAAACTAATATCCGGTCTTGTGCAAGTTTGAGCATACATCAGACTACCAACAATAGAAGAGTAAGGAATTGATTCCAATGCTTTTCGTTCTAAATCATTCTTAGGGCATTGCATGAGACTAAATTTCTCCCCTTTTTGAAATGAAACAATTCCTACTAAACAATTGTTCATATTAAATCTCTCTAGAACTCTTTCGATATAGCCTTTCTGAGAAAATCCCAATAATCCTTGTGATCTATATATTTCTATTCCTGTCACATAGGATGCCTCACCCATATATTTCATTTCAAAATTCTTAGAGAGAAAATATTTAGTCTCATGCAATATGCTTAAATCATAAGCAGCAAGTAGAATATCATCAACATATAGTACTAATAATATAAACTTGCTCCCACTAATCTTTTGGTATATACACCGATCAACGGTATTTTCCAAAAGATGTTATGGTATCTTTAAACTTTATATACCATTGTCGTGATGCTTGTTTAAGTCCATATATTGATTTTTTCAGTTTACACGCCATTTGACCTTTTCCTTTAGTTTTGAAACCCTCTGGTTGGTCCATATAAACTTCCTCCTCAAGATCTCTATTAAGAAAGACAGTTTTCACATCCATTTGGTGTAACTCTAAATCATAATAAGCCACCAAAGCCATAACAATTCTTAACGAGTCTTTCTTTGAGACAGGTGAAAAGGTCTCTTTATAATCAATGCCTACTTTATGAGTATAACCCTTGGCAACAAGTCTGGCTTTGTATCTCTCAATATTTCCATTTGAATCATGTTTGGTCTTAAAGACCCATCTACATCGGATTCTTTTAGAACTTTCTAGCAATTCAACGAGATCCCAGACTTTATTGTATTCCATGGATTTTAACTCTTCCTTTATGGCATCAATCCATTTGGCAGACACATTACTTTCTATGGCTTGTGAAAATGAAACCCAATCCTTATTAAGACCAATGTCAAAATCTGACTCTTGCAAATAAACCACTTAATCATCCGAAATAGCCGCTTTTCTAACTCTTTGAGATTTTCTTAATGGAATTTCTTGTGGTTCATTTGTGTCAGATATTTCTGATTTAGTTTCTTCATGAAGTGTTTCATCCAAATGTTGCTCGATATTGTCAAAGTGTTCTTTAACAACTGGAACAATATTTGGTATTTGTGTAGAAGTAGGCACATTTCTGGGTAATAGAATATTGACCCTCACCTATTTAATTTCCACACTTTGCTTTTCAACACTTCCACTAACTTCACTATTCTCAATGAATCTTGCATTACAAGTTTCTACAATTCTCGAACTACTGTTCGAACAGTAAAACACATACCCTTTAGATTTCTCTGTATAACCAATAAAGTAACCACTTACTGTTCAAGAATCTAATTTCTTTTCTTGTGGATAATAAACTCTAGCTTCCGCTGGGCAACCCCAAACATGCAAGTACCCTAAACTAGGTTTCCTTCCTGTCGACAGCTCAAAAAGGGTCTTTAGAACTGACTTACTAGGAACCCAGTGTAATAAATATACAACGGTTTTAAGAGTATACATCCACAATGATTTGGGTATGATGAATTACTTATCATGCTCATAATCATATCCATAAGTGTTCGATTACGCCTTTCTGCAACACCATTTTGTTGAGGTGTTCCTGGTATAGTATACTGTGCACATATGCCCGTTTCCTCGAGGAACTTCGCAAATGGACCTGGACATTTTCCTGATTCATTATACTTTCCATGATATTCATCACCTCTATCTGACCTAATGATTTTCACCTTTCTATCTAATTGTCTTTCAACCTCATTAACAAACACCTTGAGAGCATCTACTGCTTGAGATTTTTCTTTCAGTAAATAGATGCATCCATAATATGAAAAATCATCGATAAAAATGATAAAATATTTCTCTCCACCAAAGGATGGAACATCAAAGGGTCCACAAATATCGGTGTGTATAATTTCAAGAAGCTGGGTGCTTCTTATGGCACCTTTCTTACTATGCGTGGTTTGCTTTCCCTTAATACAATCCAAACATATAGTAAGATCAGTAAAACTTAGATTCGGAAGAATCTCATTCTTTACTAATCTCTCTAACCTTTATTTGGATATATGACCCAAACGTCTATGCCACAAGTAAGCAGAACTTTCACCTAGTGAACTACGTTTAATTCCAACATTATGTTGAACATTAAGAAGGGATTCAAAAAAACTAATATCGAGTTTCAATTTATATAAACCCATCACTAAGAAAACTAGAACCATAAAAAATAGAACTTTTATATAAATTGAAACATCCATTTCCAAACTTTAAATCAAATCCAGAAACATCAAGTCTTGAAAGAGAAATCAAATCCTAGAAACTGAAGGTACATAAAGAGTTTGTAATAGATCAAGGTGACGTCCATTCTCCAGGATCAAATGATAAGTCCCTATGCCTTCAATTGGAGCCTTCATATGATTTCTCATGAACAAGAAATCCTTATTTGGATTTGTATTTTGGATCGTAAGGAATCCCTTTAACATAGTAGATATATGAGCATGTGCACCAGAGTAAAGCCACCAAGTATTATTAGGAACTTCTACTAAATTTGATTCGAAACATATAAAAGCACTAATTGTTCCTTTCTTTTTGAATCAAGCTTTACATTTCAAGCAATCTTTCTGACAGTGTCCTTCCTTATTATAGAAATGACACAGATCTGCCTTATGTCCCTTGTTAGCATCCTATTGATCTTTTGTCACGACCTAGATTTCCCCCACTTGGTAGTCGTGATGGTGCCTACTAGTAAGAGCAAGGAAAGTCAATCATTAATTACCTCTTTTAGCAAACATCAATAAATTTTATAAAAATGAAGCATTTAATGATAAAAGTGGAAATCTCGAATGTAAAAAGGAATGCAGAATCCCAATACAAAACTCTGCCCAAGATTTAGTGTCGCAATACTCACGAACTTCTAAGATTACTAAATACAATAGACTGAAAAAGTCATAATATGTTTGTTTCGGTACATGGATAACAAACTAAAATAAAGATAGAGGAGACTCCAGGCCTGCGGATGTAAGCAAGGCTAACTCGGTGTCTTTAGATTGAAGGTTTACTCCCAATTTACTACTGCTATCCGAAAGCTGCTCCAACACCGTGATCTGTGAAAAAGAGCACAGAAGTGTAGCATCGGAACAACCGACCCCATGTGCTGGCAAGTGCCTAACCTAACCCCTGCAAGGTAGTGACGAGGCTCGGATAGGACTACGAATCAAACCTGTGCAGTTATATATATATATATGCAATAAAATAGAACATATAAAGTTTAACCAGTCAAAGAGGGAGGGGAGCATGCTGCAGGGTCTGTAACGTTTCAAATATAGAATCACTAAATAAGGGATAAAACCATACAACTACAATATCAACAATAGTAGGAAATTCAACCAATACGTGGCACCGTCCTTTGTGCTTTTACTCTCGTCCTCACCGAACTAATCATATATAGTACAAGGCATCCTTCGTGCATTAACACTCATATCATGGCACATAATGATCCTTCATGCATTAGTATTCATATCATGGCACAGAATGTTCCTTCGTGCATTAGCATATTCTCATCACAATCATGCACGACATCACCCTTCGTGCTTTATCACTCTTCCTCACCCAAACTACAATCACAAACAGTGGGGCGAGGGAAATGAGAACAATCATAGGGATCCCAGCAAAGGCTCAAGTAATAATTAAATCCTGGCAAGGGAGCAACGACAATAATAACTTTCGCATCCCGGCAAGAGAGATAAAGCAATATATGAAAGCAACCCGGCAAGGGTGCAATTAATGATCTTTCTTTTTCATTCATTTCCTACACATCTTTTCCATTACCACTCGAGCAAATGCTCCAACAAGTACAACATTTCATATACTCCTCAATTTGTCATATAACATGAGCCAATGCTCTTTCACATTACAATTCATGATCCTTTCCTCATATATTGCACAACAAGTAGAATTCACCTTTAAAGCAAGAAATGTACATCATGACTCAAATGTCCACAATTCATCGACTCACGGTCATGCTAGACACCAACGTATAGATACTCATCACCATGTCTATACGTCGTACTCCACATAAAACAAGTATCAAATAGGACTTCACTCCTAATCCCTCAAGCTAGAGTTAGACCAGACACGTACCTCGATGCTTCAAACTCAATTCAAACTCAAGTATGGCTTTACCCCTTGATTCTACCACAAAACTGCTAGAATCTAGTCACAAATCACTTTATTACATTAATAAATACAATTGAAATAAACCCTAAGGCATGGAAATAAGTCTTACAAGGTTTTATCTAAAGGGTCAAAAATGCCACTGGCCCACATGGTCAAAACCCGAAGTTCGAACCAAATTCCGATTACCCATTCCCCCATGAACTCAAATGTATGATTTCTTTTGGAATTGGACCTCGAATTGAGGTCCAAAACCCCCAATTTTGGAAAACCTAAGTTCTACCCGAAATTCCCAAATTTCCTCATTAAAATCTTTGATTTGAAGTTGAAATCATGTTAAAAGATGTTAAGGAGTGGAGAGAATAGTTTAGAAATCACTTACCAATCGTTTTGGAGAAGAAGAGTTGTTTGAAAATCGCCTCTTATGCTTTGGGGTTTTGAAAAGTGTAAAATGAATGAAGATCCTATCTTTTTATGCCCTCCTAGAAGTCCCAGCGAGGAATGCAAAAATGGACCGCAGCCGCGCTGAGGACTGGACCAAAGTGCCACTCTCCGAAGTTCCCCGTGCGAATCGCGCATAATGGACCGCGGCCACGCTGAAGAACTAAACATTATAGGATATCCAAATTCCCCAGCGCGGGCCGCACAAAAAGAACCGCGGTCACGTTGGTAGACCTGGAGGTTGCTGGCCCTCTGAAGTTGGCTACGCGGACCGCGCTAAGGCTACCACGGGCGCGCTGGAGCCTTCACTTCTCCTGAACCTGCAACACCTGATATTTTAAGTTTAGGACCTCCTGGAACCTACCCAAAATTCACCCAAGCCCTTGGGGCTCCAAACCGAACGTACACACAACCTTCAAAACATCCTAAGGACTTACTCGTTCGATCAAATCACCAAAATAACATCATATACATAGAATCAAGCCTCGAAACTCTAGATCTCTTTCAATTTTTTTCATGAAACACCAATTTTCCATTTTCAGTTTAAAATACGTCAAATGATGTCCGTTTTCAACCAAACTTTATTGAAAGCGCTTAAATAACATATAAGACTTGTACCGGGCATCGGAACCAAAATAGAAGCCCAATACGGTAGTCTTCGGATCAAATCCCTTTTTTCTATTTTCCTTAATTAATTCTAGAAAAAAATTTCACACAAAAATTCATTTCTCGGGCTTGGGACCTCGAAATTCAATTTCGGGCATACGTCCAAGTCCCATATTTTCCTACGGACCCTCCAGGACTGTCAAACCACGGGTCCGAGTCTGTTTACCTAAAATTTTGACCAAAGTCAATATTAATCATATTAATATAAAAATTTATCGTTTTTCTCACAAAATTTATATTTAAGCTTTTCGGTTTCACGCCAAGACTACGCACGCAAATTGGGGCAACCCTCAATGAGGTTTTTAAGGCCTCAGAGACACAGAATGAGTAAGAGCACAGGTGATGACCCTTTGGGTCGTCACATTATCCACCTCTAAAACAACCGTTCATCCTCGAACAGACAAAAGAAATAAGTACCTGAGTCAGGAAATAGATGAGGATAACGGCTCCGTATATCGGACTCGTACTCCCAGGTCGATGCCTCAAGAGGCTGATCTCTCCATTGAACACGCACATAAGGAAAACTCTTCGACCTCAACTGTCGAACCTGCCGGTCTAAATAGCCACCGGCTCCTCCTGATAAGACATGTCTTTTTCCAACTGGACAGTGCTAATATCTAACACATGGGATGGATCGCCGTGATACTTCCGGAGCATAGAAACATGAAGCACTGGATGCACGACTACCAAGCTAGGCTGTAGGGCAAGTCTATTAGCCACCTCTCCCACATGATCGAGAATCTCAAATGGACCAATGAACCTAGGGATAATATTGACCTTCTTACCAAATATCATATTTCCATTCATAGGCGACACCCGAAGCAATAATCGCTCACCAACTATGAAAGCCACATCTCGAACCTTGCGATTTGCATAACTCTTCTACCTGGACTGAGCAGTCCGAAGCCTATCCTGAATGATCTTGACCTTATCCAAGGCCCCCTGAATTAAATCTGTACCCAATAACCGAGCCTCTCCTGGCTCAAACCATCCAACCAGATACCGACATCACCTACCATACAACGCCTCATTAGGAGTCATCTAAATGTTGGAGTAGTAGCTATTGTTGTAGGCAAACTCTGCTAATGACAAAAATTGATCCCATGAGCCCCCAAAATCAATGACACAGGCTCGGAGCATATCCTCCAATATTTTAATGGTCCGCTCGGACTGCCCGTCCGTCTAAGGATAAAATGTTGTGCTCAACTCAACCTGGGTGCCCAACTCTTACTGAATGGCTCTCCAGAAATATGAGGTATACAGCGTACCCTGGTCTGAAATGATAGGTACCGACACCCCATTAAGGAGAACGATCTCTCTGATGTAGACCTCAGCTAACCTCTCGGATGAATAAGTGGCTACAACAGGAACAAAATGTGTTGACTTGGTCAGCCTATTAACCATGACAAAAATCGCATCAAACTTCTTCGGGTCAACGAGAGTCTAGTAACAAAATCCGTAGTAATCCTCTCCCACTTCCACTCGGGAAACTCAATCCTCTAAAATAGTCCACCCGGCCTATGATGCTCATACTTAACCTGCTGATAGTTACAACATCAAGCCACATATGCAACAATATCTTTCTGCATTTTACGCCACCAATAGTGCTGCCTCAGAGCCCGATGCATCTTCGCAGCGCCCGGGTGCATATAGTACCAAGAACTGTGGGCCTCCGCTAAGATCAACTCTCGAATCCCATCAACATTGGGCACACAAACTCGCCCCTGCAATCTGAAGACACCATCATCACCTAAGGTCAACTTCTTGGCACCTCCACGTTGTGCTGTGTCTCTCAGGACACATAAATGGGGACCATCAAACTGCCGCTCACGGATGCGCTCCAACAATGAAGAACAAGCGACTGTGCAAGCTAACACTCAACTAGGCTCAGAAATATCCAATCTCACGAATCGGTTGGCCAATGCCTGAACATCCAAAGCAAGCGGTCTATGGCTGACCAGAAAATAAGCAGGACTACCCATGCTGGCTGACTTCCTACTCAACGCATCAACCACTACATTGGCCTTCCCCGGGTGATACAAGATAGTAATATCATAATCTCTCAACGACTCCAACCACCTCCTCTACCTCAGGTTCAACTCCTTCGGCTTGAATAGATACTGAAGACTCTTGTGATTAGTGTACAGCTCACACGTCATACCATACAGATAATGCCTCCAAATCTTCAATGCATGAATAATGGTTGCCAACTATAGATCATGAACCGGATAATTCTTCTTTTGGATCTTCAACTACTTCGAAGCATAGGCAATGACTCTGCCATCTTGCATTAATAATGCACCAAGCCCAATACGGGAAGCATCACGATAAACTGTATAAGGCCCCGAACCTGTGGGCAAAACCAATACCGGTGCCATAGTTAGAGCTGTATTGAGCTTCCGAAAGCTCGCCTAACACTCGTTTAACAATCTAAACTGGGCACCCTTCTGGGTCAACCTGGTCATCGGGCTGCAATAGACAAAAACCCCTACACAAGCCGATGATAATAGCCTGCTAGCCCCAAGAAACTTCAAATCTCTATAGCTGAAGCTGGTCGAGGCCAGTTCTTTACTTCCTCAATCTTCTTCGGGTCCACCTAATTACCCTCTACTGAAACAACGTGACCCAGAAATGAAATCGAACTCAGCTAGAACTCACACTTCGAGAACTTAGCATATAACTGGCTATCCTTCAGAGTCTGAAGAACCACTTTGAGGTGCTGCTCATGCTCCTCCTGGATGCGGGAGTACACCAAAATATCATCAATGAAGGCTATCACGAACATGTCCAAATATGGCCTGAACACTCGGTTCATCAACTCCATGAATGTTGCTGGGGCATTGGTCAATTCAAATGACATGAACAAGAACTCATAATGCCCATATCGAGTACAGAATGGTGTCTTAGGGATACTGGATGCCCTAATCCTCAACTGATGGTAGCCAAATCTCAAGTCTATTTTTTAAACACCTTTGCACCCTGAAGTTGGTCGAACATATCGTCAATCCTCGGCAACAGATACTTATTCTTGAACATAACTTTGTTCAAATGTCGGTAATCAATACACATTCTCATCGAACCATCCTTTATCTTCACAAATAATACCGGCACGCCCCAAGGTGAAATATTGGGTCTAATGAAACCGTTCTCAAGAAAATCCTGCAACTGATCCATTAACTCTTTCAACTCTGGCGGGGCCATGTGATACGGTGGAATGGAAATGAGCTGAGTGCCCGGAGCCAGATCGATATAAAAGTTGATATCCCTGTCGGACGGCATATCTGGCAGGTCTAAAGGGAAATCCTCGGGAAACTCCCGTACAATGGGTACAAAATCAATAGAAGGGACCCCTGCGCTAGAGTAGCGAACATACACCAAATAAGCTAAGCACCCCTTCTTGACCATGCATCGAGCCTTAACATATGATATGACACTGGGGGTGGAACGACCTAGAGTCCCTCTCCACTCCAAATGGGGCAAATTTGGTAAAGCCAAAGTCACGGTCTTTGCGTGACAATCCAAGATAGAGTGATACACGGACAACCAATCCATCCCTAATATAACATCGAAATCTACCATATCTAAGAGCAACAAATTAGCACGGGTCTCAAGACCCTCAAACACTACAACACAGAAGCAATGAACTCGGTCGACCACTATAGAATCACCCACCGGGGTAGATACATAAACAGGAATACCCAAGGCATCACTAGGCATGACCAAGTATGGTGCAAAATAGGACGACACATATGAATATGTAGACCCAGGGTCAAATAGTACTGAGTCATCTCTATAACAAACCAGAATAGTACCTGTAATCACTGCATTCAAAGACTCAGCCTCTGGCCTGGCCGAAAAAGCATAACACCAGGGCTGGGCCCCTCCTCCCTGAACCACATCCTTGGGACGATCAGCGGCTAGCTGGCCTCTACCTCTGGCGGTCCGAACTCCACCTCTATGATCTCTACCTCCACCTCTATGGCCTCTACCCCTACCTCCGGCTGGCTGGGCGGCCTGTGGAACACCTGGTGCCTGAATCACAGGACGAGGACCCTGATACTGGGAACTGCTTGAAGCTCGAGGGCAAAATCTGACAATGTAGCTCGCGTCACCATAAGCATAACAAGCCCTCAACTACTGAGGCTGCTGACCTTATCGACCTGAATGTCCACCCCGAAAACTCTGAAGCAGTGGGGCATTGATGGGTGTTGATGGTGCACTGGAGAGTTGCTAGTCAAAATAATGCGGCTGAGAACCACTACCACCTAAAGTACCATAAGAGACCTGTAGAGCTGACTGAAAGGGCCTAGGAGGATGGCCTCTACCCTAAGAATCTCGACCTCCAGACGAGGAACCACTAATTCTGCCTAAGTGACAGGGACTCTTATCCGACCCATGACTACCTCCATGTGACAGATCCATCTCATCTCGGTAGGCCGCATTGGCCGCCTCCTGAAATAAGATCTCACTCCCGGCCCCCATAGCCATCTGAAGACGAATCGGTTGAATCAACCCATCAACAAACTTCCTCACCCTCTCTCTTTACAGTAGGGAGTATGGCAATAGCATGACGAGCTAGATCAACGAACCGGGTCTCATACTAAGTAACCGTCATAGAGCCCTGTTGGAGGCGCTCGAACTGCTTGCGAAGAGCCTCCCTCTAAGTAACTGGGAGAAACTTCTCCAAAACTAACTCTGCAAACTGGTCACATGTCAAGGAGGATGACCCTGCTAGTTTGGCTAAGCAATAGTCCCTCCACCAAGTCTTCACGGATCCCGATAAACAAAAGGTGGCGAAGTCGACCCCATTTGTCTCAACAATACCCATACTCTGAAGAACCTCATGGCAACTATGTAAGAAATCCTGGAGGTCCTTAGAAAAAGCACCATTGAACGTAGTAGGGAAGAGCTTGATGAACCTATCCAGCATCCACAAAGCATCTGCGGACATAGCGGCTCTATCGCCGGTCTGAGCCACTGTACCCAGCTGGTTGAACTGCTGGAACCTGGGCCTGGGGAGCTACCTGCTCCGGAGTACGTGTAGCAATAGTCTAAACTCCTCCTCCATCCTAAGAGGTGGTTGGTACTACTGGAAGCAAACCTGCTCGAATGATGCTTTCCATAAAGCCTACCAATCTGACCAAAGTGTTAGAAACACGTTCTCAATGCAATATACTAAACGTGTACTCTTTTGTAGGTTTTGTTGAATGACAAACAAAGCAAAAATTGATATATGACGGAATTCAAGTACAAGCGCACAATAGTTGCGAATAAGATTGAAGTTCAAGATATAGCTTTTAATTGTTATTGAGTTGTTCTAAATTGTAATCTCGATCCTATAACTTGACTCATAGTATGGCCTCTCTCATAAAACTATTTTCCAAAATCATGCATATTTAATTCTGTGTCAAAAAGATTTTAAATCATGCATATTTACATTAGACAAAATGTTTTCTAAACATGCCTAAAAAATCTGGGCTAAAATAATCGATTATGTACTTATGATAATCGATTGTTTCTGAGCCAAGACTGCATGACAATCGATTATGAATTAATGGTAATCGATTGTGAGTAAGACAGTGAACATCAGGTTTTTCCAAATCTGCATGATAATCGATTGTGAACAAATGACAATCGATTGTTGTTGAGGTAAAGTTTTTCAATACTCAAAATAATCGATTATGAACTAATGGTGATCGATTGTGTTGAGTTGATGTCTTCCAGTGATTTTAAATTTAATTAAGTAATCGATTATGTCTTTAGATAATCGATTATCACTGAGACAGTAAGTTTTATGATTTTCAGAAAATAACAAGTAATCGATTGTTGCAAAGGACAATCGATTGTTGAAGCTGACCGTTGTCAAATGATTTTCAAATACCATAAGGTAATCGATTATTGATTCTAGATAATCGATGTTCTGCTTAAAATCTGGAAATGATTTTTAGAACGTTGCTGAAGTAATCGATTATTGATTTTATATAATCGATGTTCTGCTTAAAATCCGGAAATGATTTTTAGAACGTTGCTGAAGTAATCGATTATTGATTTTATATAATCGATGTTTTGCTTAAAATCTGGAAATGATTTTTAGAACGTTGCTAAAGTAATCGATTATGAACTTAGTGTAATCGATTATCTGATTTTGAATATTGCCAGTAATCGATTATAGATTATGTATAATCGATTGTGAAGCGTTAAATCCGGGATTGATTTTTAAACTGATTGGCAGATAATCGATTGTTTGGTCTTAATAATCGATTATCACGGAGTAATTTCAGCAACTCTTAATTGGCAATTAGACAACGGTTGAACCAACTTTTTCAACTATAAATACAGCTTCATTTCAGTGTTTTAACAACAACAACATACACAAACTGATCATTACATTGCTATAAGCTTTCATTCAATTGTTCTTCATTTTCTACTCATTTCATAAAGCTTTTGAGAGCCATATTATTGCTTAAAGTTGTTGTGATCTTGAACATATTCTTTTACTCATATCTACTCAATAAGGAGTACTTTAGTTAAGTGAGTGTCCAAGTATTTGATATACTTGTAAGAGAATTGCGATTCTCTTGTTTCAAGGAACTTGCGTTTCCTTGGGTGAAGTCTTTGAGATTGCGATCTCCGAGCAACTGTTTGAGGCTTGTGTCCTCAAGTGTGTAACGGTTTGTTGAGCACCCTTAAGCTTAACAAGATAGTGAAAAATCTCGAGAGAGTCTCTCGGGGACTGGACTAACCACGTTGGTGGCCAACCAGTATACATCTTTGTGTAAGTTTATTTTTCTGCATTTATTTTACTTCCTGCAAAGTTTAAATTCCGCAAGAAAACGCTAAATTCTATTAATACGCTATTCACCCCCCCTCTAGCGTAAAGCGTAGTTTCTAACAATTGGTATCAGAGCCCAACTCTCTGAAAACTTAACCGTTTGAGAGAACCATCCATGGCTTCTACTCTTGACTCTTTTGCAGGAATTGAAGAAGGACAATGCTCTACACGACCTCCTCTATTCAACGGCACAAACTACTCATACTGGAAGGAGAGGATGCAAATCTTTGTGCAATCAAATAGCTTTCATTTGTGGAAAGTATTCACCAATGGAAACCAAATTCCAACCAAGAAGGTGGAAGACGAATGGGTTCCAAAGACCGAAGAGGAATATACCGCGGAGGATATTCGTAAGGTTCAAAATAATGCCAAAGCTATACATTTATTATATTGTGCTGTTAATGCTAACGACTACAGGAAGATATCATGTTGCAAAACAGCAAAAGAAATGTGGGATAAGCTTGAAGTGACATACGAAGGAACCGACCAGGTACGAGAAGCTAAAATTGATTTCTTAACTCACTCTTATGAACTATTCCACATGAAGGAAGGAGAGAAAGTAGACGAAATGTTTGAGCGATTCTCAATGACCGTGAATGATCTACACGCCCTCAAAAAGACGTTTACGGATAGAGAACTTGTCCGGAAGATCCTCAGAAGTCTCACTCTGGCATGGCGATCAAAGGCCGATGCAATCCAGGAATCCATTGGCATCACAAATGTCACAATTGACGCATTAAGAGGTAATCTCAAAACCTATGAATCAACTATACTTAACCCGTTTGTTGATGATCAAAGAAGGCAAAGGATTGCTCTAAAGGCTAGCCAACCACAAATTGATGAGGAAGGTGACAACGAGTTTGGACTCGTTATCAAAAGGTTTCAAAAATTCATGCGCAAAGAGTATGAATGCAAGAACAAAAAGCAAGGCGATCAACTAAAATGCTATGAATGCGGAGAAACCGGGCACATAAAATCAAATTGCCCTAACATCAGAAAGGAGAAGAAACCCTTCAAAAAGCAACGTGCATACATCTCTTGGGGAGGAGATTCCGGAGATGAAGCAAGCGAAGAAGAAGATGATGAAGCAGCAAATTTATGTCTCATGGCTCAAGAAGACGGCAAAGACGAGGTAAGTCAAATCTCTTCTCAAAATTTCTTTACTCTTGATGAAATGAGAAATGCTTTTGATGAACTATATGCTGAATTTATCAAAGCTTCAAAAACTGTCAAAAGTGTTAAAGAAAGCGCTTCTCTAAAAGAAAAAGATTTTCAAACACAGCTTTCATTAAAAGAAAAAGAATTAGAAAAACTGGTTTTCGAAAATGAGAAGCTAAAAGAGGAAAACAAGTTTTATGGAAAAAGAAGTGCTGATAAACCTGAAGGTTCTACTAGAAACTGTTCTTCTTGTGTGCTTCTTAAGAATGAAGTAGCTAGACTTAAAGGCACATTAGATAAGTTTAATTCTTCGCATAAAAACTTGAATGATGTGCTTGTTAATCTAAAATCAACTAAACATGGAATAGGATTCAAGAATGAAGAAAAGGTTGGTGCTAAACCACAACAACCTAGAGCTCAACCTAGGACTAATAACCAAAATGCTTATCCTAGAAGTAGAAATCCTAGAAATAACTTGCATGTTAGACCAAATAGTGAAAATGCTAGAAGACCTAGAAATGATGCATATTTTAGGCCAAACCTTGAACAATTTAGAAGACCAAGAAATGACCCTCCACCTAGAAATAGATATTCTAGAAATGATGCATTTTTTAGACAAACTTGTGAACCTCCTAGAGCTCATAATAGGAGAAACAATGGTGTTCAAAGTAGAGTAAGCAACCTTCATTCATCTAGTTACTATGTACCTAGAAAAATGCATAATCCCAACGTGACTTGTCATTATTGTAGACGTATTGGTCATATTGCTCCCGCTTGCTTTACTCGTCATAGACATATAAATCAATTGCATCATTATAACATGCCTAACCCTCAAGGACCCAAGATGGCATGGGTACCTAAAGAACATTAATTTGTTTTGTAGGTGTGCTTGAAGGGATCAAGTGTACTATGGTACCTTGATAGTGGATGCTCCAAACACATGACGGGAGATGAATCCAAATTCCTTCAACTAGAGCACAAAGAAGGAGGAAGTGTCACATTTGGTGATAACAATAAAGGAAAAATCATCGGCATTGGTTCGGTCGGTAAGGACGAAAACTCCTCTATTAAACATATACTACTTGTGAAAGGTTTGAAGCATAATCTCTTGAGCATAAGCCAATTATGTGACAAGGGAAATCTTGCTCTATTTAATTCGGATGAATGTCTTGTATTTAGACATAGTGATTTCAAGAACATACTTCGTGGTTTTAGAATTGATAATATCTATATGGTTGATCTTGCAAACTCCTCACCCGAATATGTTGATTGTTTAGTAAGCAAAGAGGATAACTCTTGGCTATGGCATCGTAGAGTAGCACACATGAACATGCATCTTTTGAACAAGCTTCTTTCTCAAAACTTAGTAGTTGGTCTTCCCAGTTTAAAGTTTGAAAATGATTCTATTTGCGATTCTTGTCAAAAAGGGAAGCAAACCAAAGCATCTTTTAAATCCAAGAATATTGTTTCAACGTCTAGACCTTTGCAATTACTTCACATGGATTTATTTGGTCCCTCTCGTATTGAAAGTCTTGGTAAAAATAAATATGTTTTTGTAATTGTTGATGACTTTTCTAGATTTACTTGGACTCTATTTCTTGCAAATAAAAGTGATGCTTTTCAAAATTTCAAGTATTTCCTTAAGCGTGTTCAAAACGAAAAGGAACCGACCGTCACTTCGATTAGAAGTGATCATGGGGGAGAGTTTGATCACAATCTCTTTGTGGATTTTTGTGACGAACTCGGAATCGAACACACCTTTTCCGCTCCACGGACACCACAACAAAATGGGGTGGTGGAAAGGAAAAATAGGTGTCTCGAAGAGATGGCTAGAACCATGCTCGACGAAGCTAAGATTCCCAAATACTTTTGGGCGGACGCCGTGAGTACCGCTTGCTATGTTTTAAATAGAGTAGCAATTCGGCCGATACTCATGAAAACCCCATATGAACTTTATAAGGGTAGAAAACCCAACATTTCTCATTTACGTGTTTTTGGTTGTAAATGTTTTGTTCATAATAATGGCAAGGACCAATTGGGTAAGTTTGATGCTAAATCGGATGAAGGTATTTTCATTGGTTATTCCTCACGTAGCAAAGCATATAGGATCTTTAACAAAAGAACCCAAATTGTGGAGGAATCCCCTCATGTTGTGTTTTCCGAAGATAATACTCGCTTGGCGAGAAAGGAATCCGGCTTTGATCTTGCAGGTATCTTGGATAGCTTGAAAGATAAAATCCAAGAAGAACCTTCAAAGGAAAACAAAAATGAAATTGGGGAACAACCAACAGAAGAAGCGCCACAATTAGAAAAAGGAATAAATACGCCTAACGAGTGGAGAACGATCAAGGATCATCCTCTCGAACAGGTAATTGGCGATGTTGGAGAAAAGGTAAGTACCCGAACTCTCTTAAGAACACTCTAGGACACAATTCTTAAGAGTTCACGGCATTACTTGTTAACACTAGTGTAATTTATTAATTTCGCTATAAATTACTAACTTGAGCGTCGGAGACGTTTAAATCTATTTTGCAGGTACCACCCCAAAGGTAGGGGGAATTATGAAGTTTTAGCACAAAATAATCGACTATTTCAAGCCACTAATTGATTATTTTCTGTGCAGTACATCGATTATCAGTATCAATAATCGATTGTTTATGACTGATTATTACTATTATGCATCTGTGTTTAATTTTTCACTTCCTAAATTGCATAATCGATTTTCGCCTCAGTCATTCAGCAATGCTTTCTACAACAATCGATTATTTTTTCATACAATCGATTATTTGACAAATTCTGATATTCTCCAAGTTCACTGTATCAAATTAGTTCCCTAAATAATCGATTACTAAGAATTGACAATCGATTACTTCATATTAATTTTTTGTTACCGTTTGGCTCCTCAATCGATTCCTGTCAGGTCTTAAATGCTCCATAATCGATTACCAAAATTTAACAATCGATTATTTCATTCAATTTTTTACCGTTTGACTCAAGAATCGATTTGTCAGATTCAAAATCTCAATCAAACAGTAAATACGATCGATTATTTCAGTTCAATAATCGATTATCTAACGGTCAGTAATTTTAATTCTTACCGTTTTCTGACTGCTCCTAAACCAAAATCTCAGCAAATGTCTCCATTCAATGCTTGATAATCCTTTCCTCTATAAATAGGCATCATAAGAGCTCACATTCACCCACTCAAGCACTATCTCTAGTATTCAAAAGCTAAATCTCTTCTATTTTCTTTGCCAAATTCCAGCAGTCTTTCTCCTAACATGTCTGGACGATCTTCAAAACGTTCCCGATCCAAACATGGCGCATCAGCCTCAACCGCCCCTCCTCCTTTAAATTTTCCATACCAAGACGGTTCCGTCTTGTTCTTTGAAACTGAAAATAAACTCACAAGGTTCCTATCAAAATTTGAGAAACGCACCATTCTTCCTCCTCGGTTCTCAAATAGTAAACTCCTTGAGCCTTTCACCCCTGCCGCAAATATATTAAAGGAGTGTCAACTATATGACTTCTTGCTTCTCACTCATCCTCACATAAACACAACTCTCGTTCAAGCTTTTTACTTAAACCTCCATAAAGATGAAGATGGCGAACTTGTCACCTCCATTAATGGGGTTCAAATTCTTCTCTCTGAAGAGAATCTCCACACCATTGCCCGCCTTCCAAATGAAGGTGAAGACCTTTACCGGTATATTGATAAGGCCGGGGCTCTCTTTGATGAAACCATCCTTCTCCACCAAGCCGGTATAACCTCCTATGATCCATCTATCTCTACCCGTCGTCCTACCATAACGGAATGGATCCAAACTACCGGTTGATTCTTTACTTCATCACCCGAGTCCTCAAGCCTAGATGGCACAATCACACCACCATCTCCCAGGAGGATACCAAACTTCTGCATGCCATTGTCACCGGAGCCAAAATAAATTGGTGTCGGCTCATCAAAATTCATATGCTCGATGCCATCGGTGATGACATGCCTCTTCCTTATGCCCTCCTCATTATGAACTTCCTTGAAGCATCCGGATTTGTCACGGAAAATGGTCCTCTCAAAAGGAGTACCAAAATTTGGGAAATCTCGGAGTCTTCTTTCCATCATGATGGTGATCATGCTCCAGCTCCTTCTTCAAGTCGTCCACCCTGTCGTGCTCGTTCGTCCCAAGAGCCTTCTCTCCAAACCATATCCGACCAGCTTGCTCAACTCACTCATGAGATCCATGGATACTTTGATCATGTCAATTATCCATATGCAGCTCTCGTTCCTTTTGAAGCAGCGCCGGATAACGAGGCGGACAACGACGGAAATGAATAAATTTTTTTTGTGTTTTGTGTGGTTTTTGCTGTTGTTCTCTTTGGTTCCCATTGATGTACCCTCCTTTTTTTTCCAATAAATAAACCTTGTTTATTTCATCTTTTTGCATCTTTCCTTACTATTTTTTTTGCTAATGGCAAAAGGGGGAAAAAAACGGGATATCGGGTATGCACCACCTCTTAATTCATTGATTGCTTATAAGCTAAAATTGAGGGGGAACTCTTAAATTGAGGGGGAACAAGAACAAAATTGCATAATTGTTACTTGTCTTGAATTGTCAATATCTTTTGCCTAAATTGCATATCCCGCTTAATGTTTGCCATTATCAAAAAGGGGGAAATTGTTAGAAACACGTTCTCAATGCAATATACTAAACGTGTACTCTTTTGTAGGTTTTGATGAATGACAAACGAAGCAAAAATTGATATATGACGGAATTCAAGTACAAGCGCACAATAGTTGCGAATAAGATTGAAGTTCAAGATATAGCTTTTAATTGTTATTGAGTTGTTCTAAATTGTAATCTCGATCCTATAACTTGACTCATAGTATGGCCTCTCTCATAAAACTATTTTCCAAAATCATGCATATTTAATTCTGTGTCAAAAAGATTTTAAATCATGCATATTTACATTAGACAAAATGTTTTCTAAACATGCCTAAAAAATCTGGGCTAAAATAATCGATTATGTACTTATGATAATCGATTGTTTCTGAGCCAAGACTGCATGACAATCGATTATGAATTAATGGTAATCGATTGTGAGTAAGACAGTGAACATCAGGTTTTTCCAAATCTGCATGATAATCGATTGTGAACAAATGACAATCGATTGTTGTTGAGGTAAAGTTTTTCAATACTCAAAATAATCGATTATGAACTAATGGTGATCGATTGTGTTGAGTTGATGTCTTCCAGTGATTTTAAATTTAATTAAGTAATCGATTATGTCTTTAGATAATCGATTATCACTGAGACAGTAAGTTTTATGATTTTCAGAAAATAACAAGTAATCGATTGTTGCAAAGGACAATCGATTGTTGAAGCTGACTGTTGTCAAATGATTTTCAAATACCATAAGGTAATCGATTATTGATTCTAGATAATCGATGTTCTGCTTAAAATCTGGAAATGATTTTTAGAACGTTGCTGAAGTAATCGATTATTGATTTTATATAATCGATGTTCTGCTTAAAATCCGGAAATGATTTTTAGAACGTTGCTGAAGTAATCGATTATTGATTTTATATAATCGATGTTTTGCTTAAAATCTGGAAATGATTTTTAGAACGTTGCTAAAGTAATCGATTATGAACTTAGTGTAATCGATTATCTGATTTTGAATATTGCCAGTAATCGATTATAGATTATGTATAATCGATTGTGAAGCGTTAAATCCGGGATTGATTTTTAAACTGATTGGCAGATAATCGATTGTTTGGTCTTAATAATCGATTATCACTGAGTAATTTCAGCAACTCTTAATTGGCAATTAGACAACGGTTGAACCAACTTTTTCAACTATAAATACAGCTTCATTTCAGTGTTTTAACAACAACAACATACACAAACTGATCATTACATTGCTATAAGCTTTCATTCAATTGTTCTTCATTTTCTACTCATTTCATAAAGCTTTTGAGAGCCATATTATTGCTTAAAGTTGTTGTGATCTTGAACATATTCTTTTACTCATATCTACTCAATAAGGAGTACTTTAGTTAAGTGAGTGTCCAAGTATTTGATATACTTGTAAGAGAATTGCGATTCTCTTGTTTCAAGGAACTTGCGTTTCCTTGGGTGAAGTCTTTGAGATTGCGATCTCCGAGCAACTGTTTGAGGCTTGTGTCCTCTAGTGTGTAACGGTTTGTTGAGCACCCTTAAGCTTAACAAGATAGTGAAAAATCTCGAGAGAGTCTCTCGGGGACTGGACTAACCACGCTGGTGGCCAACCAGTATACATCTTTGTGTAAGTTTATTTTTCTGCATTTATTTTACTTCCTGCAAAGTTTAAATTCCGCAAGAAAACGCTAAATTCTATTAATACGCTATTCACCCCCCCTCTAGCGTAAAGCGTAGTTTCTAACACAAAGCGTCCTGAAGAATTGGGGTGGCTATGAACCCCTCTAGGACCTGAGCTGGGCCAACCAGAGCTGTAAGGGCTGGAACCTCCTCGTCAAAATCGATCTGAGGCTCCGCCTCTGGGGCTGCTGCTCGGGGCTGAGCTTTGCCCCTGCCTCGGCCTTTGGCATAGCCTCGACCTCGCCCTCTACCCCTCATGGGAGCTGCTGCTGGGGGCTCGAGCTGCTGAGCGGTAGAAGAGGAAGCACGTATTCTCGCCATCTGCGAAAGAATAGAGTAGAAAGACAATCAGTATTTTAGAAACAAAACCGCACGACAAGAAGGGACAAATGTGAGGTTTTCCTAACTCTGTAGACTCCGGGGGATAAATACATACGTCTCTATATTGATCCCTCAGGCTCTACCAAGTTTTTCCATGAGTTGTGAGACCTATGTAATCTAGTGCTCTGATACCAACTTGTCACGACCCGAATTTTCCACCCTCGAGAGTCATGATGGCGCCTACTAGTAGGAGCTAGGCAAGCCAATCATTCATTACCTCTTTTATCAAACATCAATAAATTTTATAAAAATGAAGAATTTAATGACAAAAGCGGAAATCTCGAATGTAAATAACTAAAAGGATTGCGGAATCCTAATACAAACTCTACCCAAGATTTGGTGTCACAATACTCACGAACTTCTAAGATTAATAAATACAATAGACTGAAAGAAGTCATAATCTGTTTGTTTCGGTACAACGATAACAAACTAAAATAAAGATAGAGGATACTCCGGGCCTGTGGACGTCTGTGAACACCTAATATTTACCACACCGAAATTCTATACTAGTTTAGTGTAAATATTTCTATTACGTCTAATCTTAATATTTTAAAACTTTTATCATAGTCTTAGTAGGTTTTATTTTAAAAAGTAATATACTAACTATATATTCACATTCTTAGAGTATAAGTTTTAGTCCTAAATTTAAATAAAAGAAAAAAAAAATCTAATTAGAATTTTAAATGTAAGCTATAGTATTTTTCTGAGTATAATTTAAACTACAATGTAAATATATAATTTTCTTATGTATATAATATTTAATTATAAGGTAACTAACTAATAGTTTTAAATATGCATTTTAATTTCTAATTTCTTTATTAATAAAGAATAAGTAAAAGTTATTAAACAAAAAAAATAAAAAATTAACTAACGAAAAAAAAAGACAAAGCAAATAATAATAATAGTAATAATAATAATAAGTAATAATATAATAAAAAGGGATAAATCTTAAAATATTCAAAAAAAAAATATTCTAACCACTTACCATGATCTTCTCAACCTCCTTCTCCCACTTCAACTCTAACTCAACTCTTCTATATACCATCCACAATCCTTTTATAAAAGGCGAACAAAACATAAAATAAAAGAAAAAGAGTAACGAACAAAAAAAAAAAAAAAAGAGAACGAAAAAAAACAGAGACAAAGGAAGAAAGAAAAAATGTTGAAAGGAGAAGAAAGAGAGGAAAGGAAGAAAGGAAAAAACGTTGAAAAAAGAAGCAAAAAAACAAACGAGAAACAAAGAGTGGAAACCGAGAGAAAAAAAGAAAAAAAGGCAACGAAAATAGGAAGAGAGTTTTGGAGACGGAGTTCGAGATTTCGTTCGCGGTTCTGTGTTCGTGGTTCAAAAAATGTTAGTATTGCTAGCTTTGGAAATCAGTAGATTGTAGCCGTAATTTTGTTGAAATATTAAAAAAGGGGTTCATCTCTGTCTGTTTAATATTTGGATCATACATGGTTAGATTGTTTGCTGATATCTTTTGCGTCATTTTATGTTTAAAATTTTTAGAATTATTAATCATATTCGGTTTATGCATTCTCAATATTGTTTAGTATGAAGTTTTAAAAAAAAATCGTTTGAAAGAAGACGACTTCTATGATAATTATTAGATTCTTAGGTGAATTATTTTAATCTTTAATTTTAGATTTTCATGACAGATGAAAATTTGTTCGATCTAATGTATACCGCTTAATTGTTTGCGACCTTAGTAAAATAATAACTAAGATGAGTTCTTTTTATTCTCTCTTTCTTTTAGTTTTTAGGAGTATCTAAAGAAATTTTTTTACTTCGTTATAGTTTTGTATTTTTCTCATAATTTTTATTTATATTTTTTGGTATAAAAAAAGTAATTGACAAAATTTTGTTGCAACACGTGTTAGTTTATTATTTAAGTTGCTGAAATTTTAGTTCTTTAATAATTAAATTGAACTCATGTTCATATAGATGTGTATATCCAATTACGGCCAGTTAGTCACACAGAACAATATGATAGTTAATTAAGATAATTATTTTTTATTAAGTTCTATGATAAATATGGCTGGAATTTGCATATTTCTTTTGTATAAATATCTCCAGATAATGATAAATCTAATATTATGTAGGTTTGTTTAAATTATAACGCATCAATAGAAAGCTTCGTTTTTGGTTCTATCTTCTAGGACAATGGTCATCTCTTAGTTGTATTTCACTTTAAAACCTTAAGATTTATATAACAGTTAAAAAATAACAATAATAAAATAGATAAATAAATAGAATACACTAAAATGCTAGAAAATTTTTAGATGCACTTTAAAATACTAGCTCATGTGTTCATACCCGAACCTTGGATATATATGCTTAAATAATAAAAGGTCATGTGTGCATTCCGCACCTTGATACCTTTTCCATTTAAAATAATTATGTTATAACCACGTGTACATTCCGTACTTTGGTTTAATATTTAATTTCAAGAAAGTATCTTGTGTGCGTATCTCATCTTGGTCAAAATAATTAATAAAAAGTATAATAAATTAAGTGAAGCGGTAATAAATAAGCCATAATCAATAAAATACAAGAATATCTAAAAATTGATTTACGCCTTACATTAATCAATAGAATAGACCATGCTAGAACCACGAGCTCGAGGGGTGCCTTACACCTTCCCCTCGGTCAACAGAATTCCTTACTCAGTCTTCTGTTTTCATAGACCATAAATTAAGAGTCAAACCTTCCTTTTGAAAAGGGATTCTAATAAAACGTGACTTGGAACACCAAAAATTAATTCCAAGTGGTGACTCTAAATAATAAATAATCCCTTTTCAAAACGTCACTTCAATTGGAAAAACTCTTTTAACACAACCTCGTAATAGGGTTGTGTAACAATAAAGAGGTGTGACAGCCGTGGCGACTCTGCTGGGGACAATTAATAATTATTCGAGCTTTGTATATTGATTCTTGTTTGGATCTTATCATATTTTGGATATTTTTGTATTTGGAAGCCTAATGTGCTATTTGTCACTTGTTTACCGCGTTAATATTTATTTGAACCGTGATATAAATTATATCCTCTCTCGCGCCACTCTGAATCTTCTGATAGGTAGTCATGTTGTGTTTGCCTACCAGCATCACAAAAATTCTGTCTTGAGATAAAGCCAGTTAGCCTACCAGCTTCTGGTGAAAGATTTAGTCACACATGTTTAGGCGGGAGAGCCCTTAGCTAGCCAATGATGTTCTACTACTGGTGCCGCTTCACGCTCCTCGGCTCGGGTTGTCCACCCGAGCAAGCCAGGTCTAGATACCATCTCATTTATGATTTGAAAAGAAGAACAAGCCACAAGCAATGAATATCCCTAGTAGGTCACGCTTTATTTGCATCATATGCATTGAACTTAGCGGGGTTCGGCATAGGGGCCAGGCCCGTCTAGGACAAGTACCAATTTTTCGAACCAACATGTTCATATTTATGTATTATTTGGTAGGCTTCACTCAAATGTTGATCGACTTTAGGATAGAATTAAATAAGGATTAAAAACGAGAGAGGAAATTTCCAAGTTTTCATAAAATACCATTTTGTTAAATAAAATTTTGAAAGGTTTTGGTATATAAACAAACAATTTTCAAAATAGTTTTCTTTTTTAGTTATTTTATCCGAACTACGCGATTTTGATTCTCACCGGATGTGAGATACGTAGGCAACCTTCATCGGGTTCAACCCCATTTTAAATAAACATAAAAAAAAGGAAAAAAGGGTTTTCGTGGATTATTAATTATTATTTTTTATTTTTTTCAAATAACGATAATATAGTCACTTTGTCAAATTTTTGAACTAGTTTTGCCCTTGCATTCGGTCTTCTTGTCGAAATAGCTTTGAAACCTGCATCGAAAATGCGAAATGGGAGGCCACTTTTATTTTTTATTAGTTTTTTACAAAACAAAAAAAAGATATTTGGGCCTTTTATTTTTTTTATGACTATTACTAATTTAATTTTTTTTAGTCCCATAGATTGGTTTGTATTTTTATTTTTTCCTTTTTCTTTCAAACCCGAGATATCGGAATTGTTGTCTCAATAGTATATTTAACCAAAACCTAGCCCCGTGTCTGGATAAAGAGGTGCACCATGGGTGGACAAAGAGGTAAGTCTGAGAAGAGGCCCATGTCAGAAGGGATATCGTACTTTCTCATTGTTGATTAGATACCACAATTATTGTGGGATTGGTGGAGAGATTTTAAGGAATATAAGCGAAACTAGATAAAGAAATACTTGGGACATTTGGTTCACATGATGACGATCAAGCCTAGGAGGGATGTGATCGAAGCCTTGATTCCACATTGGGATCCTGAAAATAATGTATTCCATTTTACTGACTGTGAGATGACTCCGACCTTGGAGGAAATCGCCCATTTCCAGGGGTGGGGTCGTAATCTTCGTCGCCAGAGACCCTTAGTGCCATATAATGTGAATGAGGATAAGTTTCTGAAGCTCTTGAACATAAACTATGGACATTATGAAGGTTTAGAAGGCAATTGGGTTAAGTTGGGATTTCTGTTTCATTTGTACGGCCTCGAATGCAATTTCGAATGGAATGTGGGAAAACTGAAATCAAAGGAAGACAAGGAAATATGGAAGATACACAGAAGGTTTACATTTATGGTTGTTTATTGGGGAGTGTAGTATTTCCGGAAAGGGAAGGACACATTGACATCCGATTGGTAGGTGTAGTTGAGGCGATGACCTCAAAAGGGGATGATTATAATTTGGTCCCTATGGATTCTTTCTTCCATTTTTCGTGCTTTAACTAGATGTAAATTGGGCACACAAAACTTTGATGGCTGTAACATTTTGCTAAAACTATGGGTAATGGAGCATTTTTATCGTCATCTTACGATCTATAATTTTTGTGAGCTCTGGCCCAATCACACTTTTGATCACCAGAAGAGAATTGAAAAATGTGACTTACCTTAAGGGATTAACGCCAGGAAAGAACTAGTTCTTACTTTGTCTGCCAAACAGATCACATGGAATAACGATTGGCTTTCCTCGAAAGAGGTCATTTGTGAATCTACATACCATTCTTATTTGGTACTTATAGAATTGGATGGTGTTCAGCCTTATGCTCCACTTCGGGTAATGCGCCAGCTTGCACGATGACATGAGGTGCCCATAACACGAGATATGAGCAAGTTCTATTATGATTTTGGTAAAGATAAACCTCATGACGAAGGGGGAAATTATGAAAATTTGGTATGCAAGTGAAGTTTCAGAGTTCAATGAGATGGTAGAGGACTGAGATCGTGGAGAGGTGATCCCTTAATATATTACTTGGTTTCATGATCCTTCATCGTTTAGAGATAAGTCCGAGGGGCCGAACAGGAGGAGAAATGATCAAAGAACTATAGAAAATCTGAAAGAGGAATTGGAGCATGCTCAGATGATTATAGCCAAACAACAAGCCCAACATCAGGCCGGAGTCGCTCATATTCGTTTAAACATTGAGAAAGATTGTCAATCTGCTTTGCGGGTCATGGATAAAGATTTAAAGCATGCTAAAAGAGGCAGCCTACTTAGAAGAAGAACTGGCAAACACGATTGGTTTAGTCAGAAGAGTGGAGGTGAACAAAAATGTTGAAATACATAAGTTGCAAGAAGACTTGAGTATTATTGAAGAAGATGCGCACCAGCAATAACCGAATTTTGATCACCAGAAAGAGCAGTTTGAAACAGAAAGGGCCCACTGGATACGCTCAAAGAGTCAGCTTTATGCACAATTAGAAGAAATAAAAAGGCAAAAGAGGGGTCATCAGCACATGGATTTTGAGGAAGAGCAGCGTCAGTGGATGATTGAGAGAGGTGTGTTAAACCATCGCATTGAAGAATATGAGAGACATGAGGCTCAGATGGGGCAAGCACTCAACACTACCCAGATGTGGTTGTAGAATTGTCCCCATGAGTATGGGGCAAGCTAGAGAACATGTACTTCGATTAGCAGAAAAAGCAACATATGTTCATGATGATCATCGTCGTCTAAACAATGAGGAAGTTGGTCAACAAGCATGTGTCCTCATTCCACAGTTGCCAATGGTGTTTCAGAATTTGTACGTGACTTTAGGGAGACAGTGGAGGCCAAAAGATACAGACAATTGATGATATCAGTTTAAGCAAGAAAACTATTGAAGATTAACTTTTTAGTGCAATTTATTAGCTCTTAGTTTCATTTATTTGTCGCATTTTTAATTTTGGAGACTTTTTTATTATTATTATCAAAGTTTGTTTTATTCCAGTCATGTTTATGCCTTTAGAGTCAGTAGAGTCAGTTTGTATATATTTCCTTTTCTCTCATTCTATATAATTGAAAAGCATTTTAGTTTGTTTTATTTATAAAAAAGAAGAAGGAAGAAATCATTGTAATTGTTGTTATTTCTCTTGAACTACGTGGTGGTATGATTCATGCGATGTCAAGATACGTAGGCAATCCCCATCAGTTGCGATCACAACCATAATTAATCTGAAAAAATAAAAAATCAAAATAAAATAAAATAAGAGAGCAGTAAGTTCAAAGGGAAATAAACCAACAAGCCGGGATGAAGCATGAAGCCTTCTAAAATTATTTTAGAAATGAAAATGGCATTAGGTGCATGACATACAATGTGTGATATCTGAAAAATGCCAGACTCTAACATGTTTGTTGTTTGTTATTTCAAAAGAGATAAGGTTAAACAGAGGTGGTTGATTTGTGGTTTAAACTGGCGACTCACCCTTACAACACGAGGTCAAAAGGAAAAAGTAAAATTGAAAACAACAGTGAGAATATGTCAGATAATGATGATGTCCGTGGACAATTGGTCGAACAAGGTTCGGGACTGGTTGAAGAAGTAATAGTGTTTAAACAACAAGTGGCAGATATGTACCAAGCCTGGGTGAATGGACAGGCACCGCCCTCACTACCCTTGGGGCCTTCGGATAATCTTCATAATATGTCAATTGCAAATCAAGTGCCTATCTCCATAATAAGTAATCCATTGTACCAACCTGGATTCAATCCGAGCATTAACCTCCCCACTAAGCCCAGTACCTCCATTCCACGTCCTCCAGCCGCACCCTTCAGAAGTGACCCACATACCGTACCTATTCCTCAACCTGCTCTCGCTCAAAAGCTCAACAATGATCCACAATTGAATGCTCATGATACCCAACATTATTCTCCAGAATTGAATTTTCAAGGTAGATTCATACAAGTATACTCCTCAGAACATGTTCCCAGTCAAGGTCGATAAGCCCAACAAGAATAAGGATCAAGAGGAAATGACCAGAAAAAGCGAAGAGTTTGAACAAACCATGAGAAACATACAGGGTTTGGGAGGCCACAAGAGTGTTTTGTTCAATGTTTTATGCATGTTTCCCCATGTTCATTTGCCACCTGCATTCAAGACCCCTAAGTTTGACAAGTATGATGGTCACGATGATCATGTGGACCACTTGAAGAGATATTTTAACCAATTGAGGGGAGCAGGGGGGAAAAAGAAGAATTACTCATGGCTTATTTTGGGGAACGTTTGACAGGAATTGCTTCAGAGTGGTTCATAGATCAAGACATATCTCACTGGCACGTTTGTAACGACATGGCTCAAGATTTTGTCCAACAATTTCAGTACAATATTGATATAGTGCCAGACCGCTCCACGCTTGTCAACATAAAGAAGAAATCTACAGAAAGCTTCAGAGAATATGCAATCAAGTGGAGAGAGCAGGCTGCTAGGGTTAAACCACACCAATGAAAGAGACAGAAATGATTGACTACTTTCTCTAAGCTCAGGATCTGGGTTACCTCCATTATATGTTGGCCGCCATTGGTAAGCCTTTTGCCGAGGCGGTAAAGATTGGAAAAATAGTTGAGAATGGCATGAAGTCGGGCAAAATGGTGAGTCCGGCAGCCTTAAGGAGCCACGCAAGCAATTCAAAGCGGTTCAGGAAGTTTAAGAAATCAAAAAATGAAGGAGGAAGGATCTATGATGGCGTCTGGATTCGGGGGAGTTCAAAGAGGAATAGTTCCTTCATACGTGCAATTCCAACAAGGACAATCCAATTCTCCTCAACATTATTATCCGCCCTAGGGTCCTTGATACTCATTTTCCTCGCAACAATACACAGTGTATAATGCTCAGGCTTATGTTAGGCCTCCCAATCACCAACAATGGCGAGCATCGATTCCACAAGGCTCCCGCATTGCCGGAAAAATTTTCAATCACCATATAATCCTCGTCCCATACAGGAATATGTGAGAGATCAAGAGCCAAAGAAAGAGTTTACCCCAATTGGAGAATCATATACAAGCCTATTTTTTGCAAATTAATGCAGCTGAAATTGATTGAACCTATCATGCCACGTTATGTAAATCCAAATTCAATAGGTTTTGACTCCAATGCGAGATGTGAGTATCATTTTAACACTCAAGGTCATAGTAGCGAAAATTGTGGGACATTAAAGAAAGCCATTGAAAATTTTATTGAAGCAAAGACAATTGTGGTGACAAACAATGAAGATACTCCTAATATCACAAACAATCCGCTCCAGCTCATGATAATAAACATTTTATTGGGATGATTTGTGATGATCGTGATTACAAGCAATCTGGAAAGACAGAGATGACTGTTGGAACCATAGGGCCGGAGCCAAAAGTGATAGTAAGCCTGCCACAATTGGCACCACTGATTGTGAAAGGTGCGAGTTCTAGTTCAAACTTGTCAGGTTCTGAAAATCTGTTCTATGTCCCTAGAAGCACAAAAAAGATTGAGGTTCAATTGGGTGGGCCAAAACTTTATATCCCTGGGGGCATTCAAAAGATTGTTTCGAATAATGCTTTGAAAAATATAACAGAGCCAGTTGTGATCCGACATGTTGCACAACTTCCAGTGTCAAACCCAAAAGCTATTCCCTGGAACTATAACAAGACTCTCATGACATATAAAGGAAAAGAGATAGTGGAAGAAACGGATGAAATGGGAGGTTTGACCCGCTCCGGAAGGTGCTATTCTCCAGAGGAGTTGAGAAAAGCTAAGCAAGCCAAGGAAAATCACTTTCCAGTGAAAGAAACTGTTTCAGAGAAAGAAGTAGAGGAATTCCTTAAGAAGATGAAAATGCAAGACTACTCAATCATTGATCAACTAAGACCCGTGCTCAGATATCCTTGTTATCTATTCTTTTGCACTCGAAAGAACATCGCCGTGTGTTGATCAAAAATTTTAACAAGGAATATGTATTAGAAAGACAACGGTGAATCGGCTAGAAAAAAAGGCTGAAAGATTCTTTGAGGTGAACAAAATTTCTTTCAGCGATGATGATTTGACTACGGAAGGGGCTGGGCACAATAAAGCTTTGCATCTTATGGTCAAATGTTAAGGGCATTACGTAAAAGGGGTCATGATTGACGGAGGCTCAAGTGTAGATGTATGCCCTCTTTCTATTCTACAATAACTAAACATTGACACTAACAAAATTCGAACTAGTAGTGTCAGCATCAGGGCTTTTGATGGTTGAAAAGAGACATTATTGGGGAACTTGAACTCACCATGGCAATTGGCCCAGTTGATTTTAACATTGTCTTTCTAGTGTTGTATATGAAAACCTTTTATAATTTTCTTCTGGGAAGACCGTGGATCCATATGGCCGGAGCTATACCATCCACCCTACATCAAATGGTCAAATTAGAATATGACATGCAAGGAATTGTTGTTCATTTGGAGGACGACTCGTCCGTCTATAATGACCCGTCCATTCCATGTATCGAGACCAAGGAAGGATGTGAATCCCTCATATATCAAACATTTGAAGTGATTGAGGTAGACCACGAGGAAGAAGGAAAACCAATTCTGCATCCCCATCTTTCAGCCACATCTATGATGGTAGCTTCACTGTTATTGACGAATGGCTATGAACCAGGAAAAGGATTAGGATCATTTCTGCAAGGAATTGTGAACCTCATTGCTCCCTTTTTCGAAGAAAGATACCTTTGGCTTGGGTTTTAAACCAACATCAGCTGATATAAACAGAGCCAATGCCCGCAAAAAGAATGGTTGGAATTTGTCAAAACCAATCCCTCACATTGCCTACTCTTTTGTCAAGCCACAATTTGAAGAAGTCCAAAATCTTTCTACTCAAGATGACATTGATGAAGTTTGCCAGGGTCTCAAGGAGATGTTCTATGGAATCAACATGGTTCAAGTTGGTGAGGGCCCTAGCCGTGCAAGTGTTCAGTTGATTGTCCCAGATACCTCGCTCAACAACTGGGAAGCAACTCCTCTTCCCATCAGGATAGAGTCTTGGTAGTCTGTTTTGTTGCTTTTTCTGTATTTGGATTATTTTTAGGGTTGTAATCCATATACTTTAGTTTAATTGCTTTGCTTTGATGTTAACCCTTCTATCCTTTCAAATTCAATAAAATGAAGTTCCATTTTCATGGTAGAATTATGTCTTTCCTTTCCCTAATTTTTGTTAATTTCTCATGATTTTCAGCATCCTTAATGTTGGATTTAAAAACATGACATGCATGCGGAATTCATGCCCAGATCTTAAAAAGTTGTCTAATCTCGAAATAATGAATCAAGAAGGTGTGTATGATGAAGATGAGGCCTTTAAGGAAATAAAAAGAGAATTGGATCAATTTGAGAATAAGCCTAAGCCTAACTTAAATGAAACTGAGGCAATCAACCTGGGAAGTCCTGAAGAAATCAAAGAAATAAAAATAAGCATTCATACTGAACAAAGGACGAAAGATGCCATAATTCAAGTTTTGTTCGAGTATAGAGATGTATTTGCTTGGTCGTATGATGTCATGCCGGGTTTGAGTTCAGATTTAGTGGTTTATAAGCTTCCCACATATCCTAATTTTCCAGCAATCCAACAAAAACAAAGGAAGTTTAAGACAGATATGAGTGATAAGATTAAGGAAGAAGTCACGAAGAAACTAAGTGCAAATGTGATCAGGGTCGTATGATATTCTACATGATTAGCAAATGTTGTGCCAGTGCCAAAAAAGGATGGGAAAATTTGAGTTTGTGTTGACTATAAGGATTTAAACAAAGCAAGTCCAAAAGACAACTTTCCCTTACCCAACATTCATATCCTTGTTGACAATTGCGCTAAACATGAGATCCAATATTTTCTGGATTGTTATGCCGGGTATCACCAAATTCTGATGGATGAAGAGGATGCAGAAAAGACCGCTTTCACCACTCCATGGGGAACCTATTGTTATAGGGTCATGCCATTTGGTTTGAAGAATGCAGGAGAAACTTACATGAGGGCCGTGACCACAATATTCCATGACATGATGCACAAAGAGATTGAAGTGTATGTTGATGATGTGATCATTAAGTCTAGAACATGAGATGATCACGTGCAAGACTTGAAAAAGTTCTTTTACAGGCTACGAAGGTACAATCTCAAACTCAATCCAGCCAAATGTGCATTTGGAGTTCCTTCTGGGAAGCTTTTGGATTTTATAGTTAGTCGACGAGGCATTGAGTTAGATCCCTCCAAATAAAGACCATTCGAGAGATGCCTCCTCGGAAGAATAAAAAAGAAGTCATGAGTTTGCTCGGGAGGTTGAACTACATCAGCAGGTTCATTGCACAGCTTACAACCACATGCGAGCCTATTTTCAACTTGTTGAAAAAGAATGCCGCTATCAAGTGGAAAAATGTGTGCCAAGAATCTTTTGATAAGATCAAGGAATATTTGTCAAATCCTCCTGTTTTGATCCTGCCAGAACCCGGTAGGCCTCTGTTTTTATATCTATCAGTAACAGATAGTTCTTTTGGTTGTGTTTTGGGTCAACATGATGCCACAGGAAAAAAAGGCAAAAGCAATATATTATTTGAGCAAAAAGTTTACCACTTATGAAGCCAAATACACTTTTTTAGAAAGGACATGTTATGCCTTAACCTAGGTTACTTAGAAGCTTAGGCATTATCTTTTGGCCTATACAACTTACCTCATATCCTGAATGGATCCCCTGAAGTACATTTTTCAGAAGCCGATACCAACTGGCACTTTGGCAAAGTGGAAAATCATGCTCACAAAGTTTGATATTGTTTATGTCACTCGCACTGCCATGAAGGCACAAGCTTTGGCTGATCATCTGGAAGAAACCCCGGTGGATGATGAGTATGGATCTTTGAACAACTACTTCCAAGATGAAGAGGTTAATTTAGTTGAAGAAGAAGTCCAAGAGGACAGTCAAGTTTGGGATCTATACTTTGATGGGGCTGTCAATATCAAAGGTGTAAGGATTGGGGGAATTCTCGTATCACCTACTGGGAAACATTACCCTGCCACAGTACGACTCTGCTTCTTCTATACAAACAACACGACAGAATATGAAGCTTGCATCATGGATTTGAACATGGCAATAAACCTAAATGTGTATCAAATGTTGGTGATGAGAGATTCAAATTTTCTCCAGGCTCAAGGTGATTCGGAGACTCGAGACATCAAGCTCATTCCATATAAACAATGTGTGGAAGATCTTAGCAAGAGATTCAAGTCCATTGAGTTCAGATACATTCCCAGGTTTCACAATGAATTAGCTGATGCCTCGGCCATCTTGGCCTCAATGCTTCCATATCCGGGTAATACTCACATTGACCCATTGGAAATTCAAATTCAGGATCAACATGGTTATTGCAATACAATTGAACTGGAACTAGATGGAAAACCATGGTATCGTGATATTAAATAGTTTTTGAAAACAAGAGAATATCCGGAACGTGCTAATAGGGACCAAAAGAGAACTATTAGGCGACTCTCTGATGGTTTGTTTTTGAGTGGGGAAATCCAATACAAAAGAACCCCGGATTTAAATTTATTGAGATGTGTGGATGCTAAAGAAGCTAAAATGATTATGAATGAGGTGCATTCGGGAGTTTGTGGTCCGCACGTGAACGGATATATTCTAGCAAAGAAGATCCTTTGGGCAGGATATTATTGGCTTACTATAGAGTGAGATTGCTTTCATTTTGCTACCAAGTGCCACCAGTGTTAGATTCACAATGAGTTGATTCACTCTCCTCCTTAAGATCTGTATCTTATGTCAGCTCCTTGGACTTTTGTTTCTTGGGGAATGGTCGTCATTGGCCCAATCGAGCCAAAAGCTTCAAATGGGCACATATTCATCTTGGTTGCAATTGATTACTTCACTAAATGGGCGGAGGCTATTACATTGAAAGCAGTTACCAAGAGAAGAGTAGTAGACTTCATTCACTCTAACATCATCTGTGATTTAGGTATTCCAAAAACCATTATTACAGATAATGCTGCTAATTTGAATAATCATCTGATGAAGGAGGTATGTGAACAATTTATAATTGAGCATTGCTATTCTACTCATTACCAAAGCTAATGGAGCTGTTGAAGTTGATAAGAACATCAAGAAGATTCTTAGGAAGATGGTCTAAGGATCTAGGCAATGGCACGATAAATTACCTTTTGCTCTGTTGGAATACCGGAAAATTTTCCGTACATTAGTTGGTGCAACACCTTACTTGTTAGTTTATGGAACTGAAGTGGTCATACCTGCTGAAGTTGAGATACCCTCTCTCCGGATAATTCTTGAAGTTGGGATTGAAGACACTGAATGGGTGAAGTCACGATTGGAGCAATTGAGTTTGATTGATAAAAAGCGTTTGGCGGAAGTTTGTTTTGGTTAGTTATACCAACAAAGAATGGCACATGCTTACAATAAGAAAGTGCGCCCAAGAAAATTTGAGGTAAGACAGATCGTTTTGGAATGCATCTTTCCACACCAGGAAGAAGCAAAAGGAAAGTTCGCCCCGAATTGGCAAGGTCCTTACCTCATCAAGAAAGTATTGTCGAAAGGAGATCTACACTTGGCAGATATAGAAGGAAAGGTGACAAACATATCCATCAATGTAGATGCAGTCAAGAGATACTATGTCTGACATGCTTCTATTGAGGCATTTGGTTTATACTTAGCATTCTTAGGTTGGGATGACGAAAGGCTATCATTCTCGCTACCCAAACACTGGTCAACCCTAGTTATCCCTTTGATGCCTTGTCTATATTTATTTGTGTTTATCCTATTTTGGAACCAATGTGCCTAATAAAAGTAATCATCAAAACAAGTTCATGCCATCCTGAACTACGTTCGACTTGATTCTGAAAGGATACGTAGGCAGCCTCTTTCTGAGTTCAGTCTTACCAAACAAAAAATCCACATTTCCCCAATATTCAAAGAAACGGGGGCATGCTTTTAGTTTGTTTTTCTTTCTATGATTATTCCATCAAATGGTTCCAAAAGTTGTAATTCAATTGAGTAGTTCTTTATACCTTTCCCTTTTAAGACATTCTGATCAGCTTTTGAGAATGCTAAGTCAGTACACTACAGGTGGTGCTTCAACCACTTCAAAGAGAGAAAAACAAATGAGAGAGTCTTATCGGTAAAAATTCTCGAGGGCACTATTAGGCGATGAAAAGCCTTACGAGCACTATGAGGCGATGACGAGTTAAGAAAAAGGCAAATGAGAGAGGTCGATTGTTGAAAACCCACAAAGGGCATCGTTGATCGATTTTAGGTCTTCTTATATCCCAGCACAAGCATGGTTAAAGAACTCAGTTCCAAAGAGAAAACAGATTTTGAGAATTAGGCGGTTTAGACGGATCGGGCATCCAGTCCAAAGTGCATGTCATGTTTATTTAGGTTAGCATGTTCCTCCAGATAAGTCTTTTCTTATTTTTTTCCTGAAAGGGACACTTCTTGATTAAGTTGTAATTATTAATTCACCTACTTGTTTTCTTTCGTACTATTATTTTTGAGTCCTTTTCAATTTAATTTCGTCAAAGCAAAGCAAATAAAAGGCCACAAAATTGGTAAAATTTTCCTCGTTATATGAAGCAAAAATTTTTGGGGCATAAATAGTATGGGCAAAGCCATAAAGCCGACTTTGATATTCCTTGTCAAGCAAAAGGCTTGAAGAACTTGGCAATGTTTCAGGGGCAACAAAAGTTACTCACCAAAAGTTGTTTTGGGGAACAAAGTTGTTTGCACCATAGACACCAAATGGTGATAGGCGCAAAATAGTCAGGTGTTGATGTTGAAAAAAAAAATCTTCAGAAAATAAAGTCAGAATCTCCCGGCAATTTGTACGATCATCGATATGGTCCTAACAAGTGCAATTGACGCAAGGTCAAGTCGCCCAAGAAGTCAACGCCACAAACTGACCACCATTTTTAAAAACTAACGAATCTTTCTTTGTTTAGAATAGGAACAAATTCGTTTAGTGAAACAGTTCGTGGAAAGACAAACCGCCAAGTGAAGTTCTCAGATCCATGATTTCCTTCCAATATGCACATAAGCATGTTATTTTAGTTTCATTATAGGGGATCGACACCCTATCTTCAACAAAGGGTACTATATCCCCTGGTTGCATTATTTTCTACATAGGATACGACATCCCCTAGTAGCATTTGAGAGTGCCACGAGCCTCATTTTATTGCCAAAACAGGGTACTAGATCCCCTGGCTGCATTATTTTCTACATAGGGTATGACATCCCCTAGTAGCATTTCAGAGTGACACGAGACTCATTTTATTGCCAACACAGGGTACTACATCCCCTGGCTGCATTATTTTCTTCATAGGGTACGACATCCCCTAGTAAGCATTTCAGAGTGCCACGAGCCTCATTTTATTGCCAACACAAGGTACTACATCCCTGGTTGCATTATTTCTACATAGGGTACGACATACCCTAGTAGCATTTCAGAGTTCCACGAGCCTCATTTTATTGCCAACAAAGTGTACTACATCCCCTGTTGCCTTACTTCTTATTGCAAGCATAGGGTACGACATCCCCTAGTTGCATGTTAGAGTGCCACGAGCCTCATTTTATTGCCGACACATGGTACTACATCCCTTGGTCGCATTACTTTCTACCTACATAGGGTACGATATCCCCTAGTAGATGCCACGAGCCTCATCTTATCGTCAACACAGGGTACTGCACCCCCTGGTTGCCTTCTTCCTGTTAGCACAGGGTATAACATTCCCTATTTTTTTAAAAAAATAATCTTTTTCAATTCTTTATTCTACAATAGCAATGAAAGTTTAATGTATTTTCAATAACTCATAAAAAATTCCTAGTGCAAACTGGGGCAGAAAATTTTTGTTCGTTTTGTTTGTATTGGCTTGTAGGTTTTTCTGAAAAGCATAGATTTGATGTGAAAAAAAAAGATTTCAGTTCTTTCCAGAGAAAGCGGAACGTTTGATCTCATTAACAGCTGCAACCAACTTTGGCGTAATGCATTCGGAGACATATGGTCAAGATCTTTCTTCCCATCGTCGGATCAAGAAACAAGCATGAAAGAATATTTCATAGTGTGTTGCATCGAGAGCATCAAGTTTCAATCAAAAATCACTTGGAGAAGCAAATCAAGAATCAAGACAAGACTCCAGATGGCATTTAGATAAGAATTATTGTGACTCTTAGATTTCAAGAGTATGTAATCTTCTTTTCATTTTGATAGTAGGAATCGCGGATCAGAACCTCGACGGAACCTCAGTGGACTCTCCATCTAAGTATACTCTATCACTCTTCTTTCTACTTGAACTACAATTGACATGATTCCCTTATAACCCGGGATATGTAGGCTGCCTAAAACCAAGGTCGGTCGCACCTTTTTCTTCTATCTTGTTTTCCTTTTCAAATGATAGTGAGGTAAAAAATCAGTCACCTTGTTCATTTTTCTTTGCCTGCAAACTCTTCATGTTTTCAAGCAAAGAGAGACATGCTGTGAACACCTAATGTTTGACCACACCCAAATTCAATACTAGTTTGGTGTAAATATTTCTTTTACGTCTAATCTTAATATTTTTAAACTTTTATCATACTCTTAGTATGTTTTATTTCAAAAAAATATACTAACTATATATTCACATTCTTAGAGTATAAGTTTTACTCCTAATTTTAAATAAAAGAAAAATGAAAAAAAATCTAATTAGAATTTTAAATGTAAGCTATAGTATTTTTCTTAGTATAATTTAAACTACAATGTATATATTTAATTTTCTTATGTATATAATATTTAAATATAAGGTAGTTAACTAATATTTTAACTATGCATTTTACTTTCTAATTTCTTCATTAATAAAGAATAAGTAAAAGTTATTAAACTAAACAAATAAAAAATTAACTAACGAAAAAAAGGCAAAGCAAATAATAATAATAATAATAGTAGTAATAATAATAAGTAATAATATAATAAAGAAATAAATCTTAAAAGATTCAAACAAAAATTATCCTAACAACTTACCATGATCTTCTCAACCTCCATCTTCCACTTCAAGTCTAACTCTAACTCTTTTATATACTAACCGCATTCTTTTTACGAAAGGGGTACAAAACATTAAAGAAAAGGGGGACGAACAAAACAAAAGAGAAGGAAAAAGAGAACGAAGAAAAAACAGAAACAAAGGAAGAAAGGAAAAACGTTGAAAAGGGAAGAAAGAGAGGAAAGGAAAAAAGGAAAAAATGTTGAAAAAAAGAAGAAAACAAAAACGAGAAACAAAGAGAGGAAACAGAGAGAAAGAAAAAAGAAGGCAACGGGAAAAGGAAGAGAATTTTGGAGACGGAGTTCGGGATTTCGTTCGCAGTTCTGTGTTCGTGGTTCAAAAAAGGTTAGTATTTCTAGCTTTGGAAATCAGTAGATTGTAACCGTAATTTTGTTGAAATCTTAAAAAAAAAGGGTTCATCTCTGACTCTTTAATATTTGGATCATACATGGTTAGATGTGTGCTGATATCTTTTGCATCATTTTATGTTTTGGAATTTGAGAAGTTTTAATCATATTCGATTTATGCATTCTCAATATTGATTTAGTATGAAGTTAAAAAAATCGTTTAAAAGAGGACTTCTATGATAATTACTAGATTCTTAGGTGATTTTTTTTTAATCTTTAATTTTAGATTTTCATGACAATTGAAATTTTTGTTTGATCTAATGTATATCGCTTGATTGTTTGCGAACTTAGTAAAATAATAACTAAGATGAGTTCTTTTTATTCTTTCTCTTTCTTTAAGTTTTTAGGAGTGCCTAAAGAAATTTTTTTTACTTCGTTATAGCTTTGTTTATTTTTCTTAGAAGTTTTATTTATATTTTTTGGTATAAGAAAATGTGATTGATAAAATTTTGTTGGAACATGTGTTAGTTTATTATTTAAGTTGCTGAAATTTTAGTTCTTTAATAGTTAAATTAAATTCATGTTCATATAGATGTGTATATCAAATTACGACAAGTTAGTCACACAGAATAATATAATAGTTAATCAAGATTATTATTTTATTTTAATTTCTATTGATAAATATGGCTGGAATTTGCATATTTGTTTGTATAAATATCTCTAGATAATGATAAATCTAATATTATGTAGGTTTTTTTAAATTATAATGCATCAAATGAAAGCTTCGTTAATTTGGTTCTATCTTCTAGGACAATGGTCATCACTTAGTTATATTTTACTTTAAAACCTTAAGATTTATTATAACAGTTAAATATAACAATAATAAAATAGATAAATAAATAGAATATCCTAAAAATGCTTGAAAATTTTTAGATGCACTTTAAAATACTAGCTCATGTGTTCATACCTGAACCTTGGATTGATATGGTTAAATAATAAAAGGATCAGGTGCGCATTCCGCACCTTGATACCTTTTCCATTTAAAATAATTATGTTATAACCATGTGTACATCCGTACTTTGGTTTAATATTTAATTTCAAGGAAGTACCTTGTGTGCGTATCACATCTTGGTCAAAATAATTAACAAAAAGTATAATAAATTAAGTGAAAGGGTAATAAATAAGCCATGGTCAATAAAATACAAGAATAACTAAAAATTGATTTAAGCCTTACATTAATCAATAGAAGCGACCGTGCTAGAACCACGGGACTCGAGGGTTGCCTTACACATTTCCTCGGTCAACAGAATTCCTTGCTCAGTCTTCTATTTTCATAGACCATAAATTAAGAGTCAAACCTTCCTTTTGAAAAGGGATTCAAATAAAAGCTGACTTGGAACACCAAAACTCAATTCCAAGTGGCGACTCTAAATAATAAATAATCCCTTTTGAAAACGTCACTTCAACTATAAAACTCTTTAACACAACCTCGTAATAGGGTTGCGCGACAAAAAATAGGTGTGACAACGTCAGCAAGGCTACTTGGGTGTCTTTGGACAGAAGGTCTACTCCCAATCTATTGATGATGTCGATTGCTACTCCAACACAGTGATCTGTTAAAAAATGCACAGAAGTATAGCATCAGCACAATCGACCCCATATGTTGGCAAGTGTCTGGCCTAGCCCCGGCGAGGTAGTGACGAGGCTAAGACAACACTACCATTCAAACATGTGCAGTTCAATATATATATATATATATATATATATATATATATATATATATATATATATATATATATATATATATATATATATATATATATATATATATGCAATAAAATAGAACACAAAAAGTTTCACCAGTCAAAAAGTAGGGGATCATACTGTAGGGGCTGTAATGTTTCAGATATAGAATCACTAAATAAGGGATGATACCATACAACTACAATATCAATGATAGTAGTAAATTCAACAGATGCACGACACTGTCCTTCGTGCTTTTACTCTCGTTCTCACCGAACCAATCATATATAGTACACAGAATCACCCTTCGTGCTTCACCTCACATAACGATGACACAGAATGATCGTTCGTGAATTAACACTCATATCATGGCACAAAATGATCCTTCATGCATTATTATTCATATCATGGCACAAAATGTTCCTTCGTGCATTAGCATATTCTCATCACAATCATGCACGACATCACCCTTCATGCTTTATCACTCTTCCTCATCCAAGCCACAATCAAAAACACTGGGGTGAGGGAAATGACAACATTCATAGGGATCCCGGCAAGGGAAACTCAAGTAACAATTAAATCCCGAAAAGGGAGCAACAACAACAATAACTTTCGCATCCCGGCAAAGGAGATAAGCAATATACGAAAATACCCAGCAAGGGTGGAATTAATGCTCTTTCCTTTTTCTTTCATTTCCTACACATCCCTTCCATTACCACTTGAGCAAATGCTCCAACAAGTACAACATTTCATAAACTCCTCAATTCGTCATATAACAGGAGCCAACACTCTTTCACATTTCAATTCATGATCCTTTCCTCATATATTGCACAACAAGTAGAATTCACCTTTAAAGCAAGAAATGTACATAATGACTCAAATATCCACAATTCATCAACTCACGGTCATGCTAGACACCATTATATAGATACTCGTCACCATATCTATACGTCGTACTCCACATAAAACAAGTAGCAAATAAGACTCAACTCCTAATCCCTCAAGCTAGAGTTAGACCGGACACTTACCTTGATGCTTCAAACTCAATTCAAACCTCAAGTATGGCTTTACCCCTTGATTCCACCACAAAATCGCTCGAATATAGTCACAAATCACTTTAGTACATTATTGAAATCAACCCCAAAGCGTGAAAGTAAGTTTTACAAGGTTTTATCCAAAAGGTCGAAAATGCCCACAGCCCACATGGTCAAAACCCAATGTTCGAACCAAAACCCAATTACCCATTCCCCCATGAACTCAAATGTATGATTTTTTTAGGAATGAGGCCTTGAATTGAGGTCCAAAACACCCAAATTTAGAAACCTATGTTCTATCCGAAATTCCCAAATTTCCCCATTACAATCTTTGATTTGAAGTTGAAATCATGTTAAAAGATGTTAAGGAGTGGACAAAATAGTTTAGAAATCACTTACCAATCGTTTTGGAGAAGAAGAGTTATTTGAAAAATCGCCTCTTATGTTTTGAGGTTTTGAAAAGTGTAAATTGACTGAAAATCCCGTCTTTTTATACCCTCCCTAAAGTCCCAGCATGGACCGTGCAAAAGTGGATCGCGGTCGCGCTAAGGACTGGACCAATTTGCTACTCTTTGAAGTTCCCCGTGCGGACCGCGCAAGAAGAACCGCAGCCACGCTGAAGAATTGATCATTATAGGATATCTGAATTCCCTAGCACGGGCCGCACAAATAGTACTGCGGCCACGCTGGTAGACCTAGAGGTTGCTAGCACTCTGAAGATGGATACGCGGACCGTGCTAAGTCGACCGTGGGCTCGCTGGAGCCTGCACTTATCCTGAACCTGCAACACCTGGTATTTTAAGTCTAGGACCTCCCGGAACCTACCCAAAATTCACCGAGCCCTCGGTGCTCCAAACCAAACGTACACACAACATGAAAAACATCCTACAGACTTACTCATGCTATCAAATCGCCAAACTAATATCATATACATAGAATCAAGCCTCGAAACTCAAGATTTCTTTCAATTTTTTTTTCATGAAACACCAATTTTCCATTTTAAGTCCGAAATACGTCAAATGACGTCCATTTCAACCAAACTTTACAGAAAGTGCTTAATCACATATAAGACTTGAATCGAGCATCGGAACCAAAATACGAGCACGATACTGTAGTCTTCTCCCTTTTTCAATTTTCCTTAATTAATTTCAGAAAATAATTTCACACAAAAATTCATTTCTTGGGCTTGGGACCTTGGAATTAGATTCCGGGCATACGTCCAAGTCCCATATTTTCTTACGGACCCTACGGAACTGTCAAACCATGGGTCCTGGTCCGTTTACCCAAAATATTGACCAAAGTCAATACTAATCATATTAATATCAAAATTCATCATTTTTCTCAGAGAATTCATATTTAAGATTTTTAGCTACGCGCCCGGACTGTGCATGCAAATCCAGACATCCCTCAATGAGATTTCAGGGCCTTGGAGACACAGAATGAGAAAGAGCAACGGGGATGACCCTTTGGGTTGTCACAGCTTTAGCAGGTGCTTTCTTCATCTTGAACTTGTTGGTCTTCACTTTAAGTCCTTTACCAGCTTCTTGACCCATGAGGCCAATTGAATGACTCCTTTGTTTTTTCAGTCTTGACTCCTCCTGAGTAAGCATACTGGATAATTCACTAACATTCCACTTATCCTTAATAATGTAATAGTTAATTTGAAAAGGTCTATGATCAGGAGGTAACGGGTTCGGAGTAAACTGAACTAAGAAGGAATCATCCACACCAAGGTCTGAAGTCTTGCTGCAATATTAGTCATCTCGATGATATGATTTTGCATACTACGCAATCCATCAAACTTCACGGACTTGAGTTCAGCCATTAGTGTACTAACAAGAGACTTATCTGCAGAAAGAAAATGTTCTTCCACAAGCTTCAGGTATTCGCTGGCACTTTCTGTTTTCAGGGCCTTGGAGACACAGAATGAGTAAGAGCACAAGGGATGACCCTTTGGGTTGTCACAGCTTTAGCATGTGCTTTCTTTTTCTTGAACTTGTTGGTCTTCACTTTAAGTCCTTTACCAGCTTCTTGACCCATGAGGTCATTTGAATGACTCCCTTGTTTCTTCAGTCTTGACTCCTCATGAGTAAGCATACTGGATAATTCACTAACATTCCACTTATCATTAATAGTGTTATAGTTAATTTGAAAAGTTCCATATTCAGGAGGTAACGAGTTCAGAATAAACTGAACTAAGAAGGAGTCATCCACTTTCATACCCAAGGTCTGAAATCTTGCTGCAATGTTAGTCATCTCGATGATGTGATTTTGCATACTACGCGATCCATCAAACTTCATGGTCGTGATTCAGCCATTAGTGCACTAGCTAGAGACTTATCTGCAGAACAAAAACGTTCTTCCACAAACTTCAGGTATTCCCTGGTACTTTCTGTTTGTGGGGCCTTGGAGACACAGAATGAGCAAGAGCACAAGGGATGACCCTTTGGGTTGTCATAGCTTTAGCATGTGCTTTCTCTTTCTTGAACTTGTTGGTCTTCACTTTAAGTCCTTTACCAGCTTCTTGACCCATGAGGTCATTTGAATAACTCCCTTGTTTCTTCAGTCTTGACTCCTCATGAGTAAGCATACTGGATAATTCACTAACATTCCACTTATCATTAATAGTGTTATAGTTAATTTGAAAAGTTCCATACTCAGGAGGTAACGAGTTCAGAATAAACTGAACTAAGAAGGAGTCATCCACTTTCATCCCCAAGGTCTGAAGTCTTGCTGCAATGTTAGTCATCTCGATGATGTGATTTTGCATACTACGCGATCCATCAAACTTCATGGTCGTGAGTTCAGCCATTAGTGCACTAGCTAGAGACTTATCTGCAGAACAAAAACGTTCTTCCACAAACTTCAGGTATTCCCTGGTACTTTCTATTTGTGGAATGGTACTCTTAATGTTGTTTGCAATATTCATTCGCATAATCATAATGCTTAGCCTGTTAGAGGTTCCCATGCTTTATGGAAAGACTTTCCGCATTGCTCGAATTAGTAATGGCAGCGGGCTTATCATTCAGCAGAGCCAAGTCAAGATCCTTCACACCTAAGTGGAACCAAACTTGTTCACGCCATTAAGAGAAGTTCAATCTATTGAACACAGTAACAGACGGAGCAAGCGAATGAAAAGGAATAGCTGTAAAATAGACAATACATGCTCACAAATCAATATGGATTTAACAAAACAGTTAAAGCATATCGCAATTCTCCTTTGGGTAGATATTACGACACACTATCATAATTTAAATATTATTTAGTCTTTAATAGGTAAGTAAATATTTTTAACCAAATATATATGCCATCTTTGGACAGACAATATATATTTGACTAAGAATATTAATTTACCTCATCATATTCACTATTCATAAAATAATTGATTCACCTTTGGGTAAATTCTTAAGTTTAGCAATAGTGAAAATTAATTTATCCACTAATTTTTTAAATATAGACATTTCATTAATTTTACAGATAAACTATATTTTTATGTATACATTTTTTCATAAACGAACTAGTTTGGCCACTTAGGTGAATACTTTAAACAATCTAGTTTGATTACTTTAATGGCTAACAAACACTATACATATTAATCACATACATAAGATAAAAATAATAAATAAGTTTATCAATTTAATAACCAAATACATCATATGGCCCGAAACAAGAAATACTTTATAGCCTGGAATAACTTAACAATAAGCTTAAACATAAAGGAAATTTAATTGGAAAATTTTTTAACAAACATAAGTGATCCAACCTCCAATGAAATTCATTAATATATTGAAAGCCTTTGTGTACTGTGATGAGATTTTAGGGTAATCTGATCCCACAGGTTTGCATTCCCAGTACAAATACTAATTACTTACCTTCTTCATTGGTCAATAATCTTTAATTGTATAGTACTACTTTACAGGTGTCTTATTAATTTTGATGATCCATAAAAGACTCTAGGAACAGAAACCTCACATATACCATTAAATTATGTGAAGTTCTAATTTTAACAATGCGATAGTTTGTAACAGCAACACATTTAGAGATATATAATTTCTTTTACGAAGATTATCAGTTAAAACAATCCAGGTTAATGATACCATATGTAAGCGTAAATTTTAATTTATACCAGGATCTTGAACATGATAATCTTACATATAATCGTCATAGAAAACATACCTGAAGCGGAATCCATTATCTTGAAGCGGAAGCGTTAATTGAAATTGATTTCTCACCCCCTGCCCTAGCTTTTGTCACCGCCTACTTTAGTGATGGAAGAGAGGAAATGATACGATAACCCTAATGGGTGAGGTGAGGGCCAATTTATAGAGGTTCTCACTTAATCTGGTACGTCCATCAAGTAACCAATCGGACGGATGAGATTTGGTTATTAATTAAATATTAATTATGGACCTTAACCTATTGGGCCACATATGCGTAGGAAAACAACTTACATGATCACCCTGGCCCATGCAGATGGCGTGCGCTATAGCTGTGAACAATTAATTTTTGACTACACCTAAATTCTATACTATTTTTGTATATATATTTCTTTTACATCTAATCTTAATCATTTAACTTTTATTTTACTTTTAATAGGTTTCATTTGAGAAAAAAATAAATATATGTAAATACCTATAGAATATATTCTATTTGTAAAGAGAAAAAAAAATTTACAAAAAAATTTATTTTCTTTTAATTAGAATTTTAATATGTAAGTTGTAGTATTTTTTTAATATAATTTAAATTATAGTGTAAATATTTAATTTTCTTATATTTATAATATATAAGTCTAAAAGTAGTTGGCTAATATTTTTAGCTATGTATTTTATTTTGTCTTTTTTAATTTCACAAAAAAAAAAGAATAGTTTTCTTCTAAAAGATAGGTAACTAACGAAAAGAAGAAGAAAAAAAAGGATAGTTTTCTTCTATTTTTGTTGTACGTATCAATGGCAGTGCCATTACTGGAAGAACACTTTAATGTATAAAAGGTCCGATCTTTTTGTCTTGTTTGCTTTATCTATTTATTGCTCCATTTAGATGATATGTGTTAATATGCCTCTTACTTAGATATTTTATTCTCTTTTTCTTGAGCACGTGATTTTTCTTAGTTCTTAATTCTTATTATTAAGTTCATTAGTCCATGTTGTTGAGTGACCATTGTGGAGTGAGAATCAAAAAGGAAAATTTCAGAAAAGAATGATGAGGAAAACGTGATGGTAACAGTAACGTATTTGGATCCTAAAGTTTTGTATTGTAAAATTTGTTTCCTTATCGAAATAAACTAATCAATTTTAGTTAGTTCCTAACGTTGGTTTTATCAATTGGTCGAATTAATTTGTAACGTTGTTTTAACTGACTTAATAATTTTATTAATCCTTCGATAATCCTCTCTTGACTTGTGGTAAATACTAAATAAATACTTTCATAACTCTTAGAGCACAATTATCCTAACTTAGGAAATAAGTAATTTAAAATGCTAGGCAATTTTAGGCGGTCTTCAAAAGTTGATCATGTGTTCTTGCGCGATCCTTGGTTAATATTAATTAAATAAATTGGTCACGTGCTGGCTCCTCGACTCTCTTAACTAATAAATTGTGTTTAGCAATAGTTCATACATGTTCCTTGGTTTAAACGTACATGGTAAAAAGATCTTGTGTGCTTACATGCTCCTAGGCCGAAATCAATAAAATTCCATTAATTATAAAGTGGTACTAGACTATAGTAATTCAAGTCAAATAAAACACATTTTATCCAAAAATTAATTCAAGTCAATTTTAGTCAATAAAAGCGAACTTGCTAGAATTACTGTATTCGGGGAATGCCTTACACCTTCTCCCCGATCAATAGAATTTCTTACCTGGACTTTATTTTCACAGCTCAATAATAAAAGAGTAAAATCTTCTTTTGACTAAGGATTCAAATAAAAGGTGACTTGGAACACCCAAAATCAATTCCAAGTGGCGGCTATGTAAATAAAATAATACCTACTCAAATTTATCACTTCAAATAGAAAAACTTCAACCCACGTATCTTTTGTGGGGTTAAAAGGAATGTGACAATATCACATGAAAATCTAAGAATCGGGTGGAATTCAAGTTTTATGGCCCTAATAAGCTAAGAAACGAGGAATAGTAATGGCGAAGCGATGATTATTGTTCTTTAGATTATTTTTTATGGGACGGCAAAATTTTAGGCGATCTAGGTCCGGTCGGTTGGCCCAATGCATATGGTGTGGGTTATAGGACAAAAAATCTTGGAATAAGTGAAATTCTAGTTTTACGTCCCTAATACGCTAAAAATGAGGAATGGTAACGGAGAGGCGATAACTATTGTTCATTAGGTCGTTTTTGAAGCACCGGAAAAATATTAGGAGATCCAGGTCCGATTGTCTCGGCCGACACAAATGGCGTGAGCTATAACACACAAAAATTTTGGAATCGTGCAAAACTTTATTTTATGGCCCTAAAAAGCCAAAAATAAAGAACAGTCATGGCGAAGAGATGAAAATTGTTCCTTAGATTATCTTTGATGGTCCAACAAAATTTTAGGCGATCCAGGGCCGATCGCACGGGTCCATGCAGATGGCGTGGACTATATCACATAACATTATGGGAATCGATTGGAAGTCTAGTTTTATGGCCCTGAAACGCCAAAAAACAATGAACAATCATCGCAAGACGATGACTATTGTTCCTTAGGTCATTTTTATGAGCTAGAAAACAGTTTAGGTGATTCGGATATGGTCACCCGGCCTATTCAGATGGCACGGGCCATAACACACAAAAATATGGAAATATGATAGAATTTTAGTTTTATGACCGTTAAATTCCAAAAAACAAGTAGAAGTCATGAAGAGGAAATGTTTATTGTTCCTTAGGTAATTTTTTATGGGCCGATAAATTTTAAGCAATTCGGGTCTAGTCACCTAGGCCCATGCAGATGGCGTGGGCTGTAGCACATACAAATTTGAGAATCGGGCTAAGTTCTGGTTTTATGGTCCTAAAACACCAACAAAATAAGAACGATCATGGGAAAAAATGACTATTGTTCCTTAGGTTTTTTTTATATGCGAGAAAACCTTTAGGCGATCAAGGCCTAATTGCCCCAGCCCATATAGATAGCTTGGGCTATAGCACAAGAATATCTCGAAATCGCAAAGTTCTAGTTTGATTGCCCTAAAATGTCGAAAAATGAGGAGTGGTAATGGAGAGGAAATGACTATTGTTCCTTAGGTCATTTTTATAGGCGTAATAAATTTTAAGCCATCCGGGCCCGGTCATCAAGCCCCATGCAAATAGCTTGGGCTATGACATACAAATTATGGCAATTGGGCGGAATTCCACCTTTATGGCCCTAAAACGCTGAAAACGAGGAACGGTCATGGAGAGGAGATGACTATTGTTCCTTATATCATTTCTTATGGGCTGGAAATTTTTTGGGTGATCCAGGTCCGGTCGACTGAGCCCATGGAGATGGCGTGGACTATAATAGCGCATGAATATCTTGGAATCAGATGAAATTCTAGTTTTGTGGCCTTTAATTGCCAAAAATAAGTAGCGGCCATGACGAGACAATGACTGTTGTTCCATAGGTCATTTGTGATGAGCTGGGAAAATTTTAGGCGGGCTTCTTCTATTTATCCGGGTAGATGCAGATGGTGTGCGTTATAGCACATGAAAATCTAGGAATTAGGGAAATTCAGTTTTATGGCCCTAAAATTCCAATAAATGATTAATGATCAATGCTAGGAGATGACTATTGTGCCTTAGGCTGTTTTTTATGGGAAGGAAAAATTCAGGCGATCTATCGATCTCCAAGGCTTCTACAGATGACGTGAGCTATAACACATGAATTAGAGAGTCAGGGAGAATTCTAGTTTTATGGCCCAAAAATAACAAAACGAGGAACAATCATGGTAGGATGATGTCTATTATTCCTTAGGTCTTTTTTGATGGGCCAATAAATCTTCAGGCAATCCAGGTTCGGTCTCCCTGGTCCATGTAGATGGCATGGGTTATAGCACATGAAATTTTTATAATCGGGTGGAATTTCAGTTTTATGGCCCTTAAATGCCAAAAACGTGAAATGATCATAACAGGGCAATGATTATTGTTCTTTAAATCATTTATGATGGGCCGACAAAATTTTAAGTGATCTTGGTCCGGTCGCCTAGCCCCATGCATATGGCGTGGGCTATGCATACGAAAAATTTGGAAATAGGGCGGAGTTCAAGTTTTACGATCCTAAAACACCAAAAAAGAGGAACGGTCATGGAGAGGCGATAACTATTGTTCCATAGGTCCTTTTTGAAGTGCCGAAATATTTTAGAAGATACGGGTTTGGTCGCCTTGGCCTATATAGATGGTGTGAGCTATATCACACGAAAATTTGAGAATTGTGCACAATTTCATTTTTATGGCCCTAAAACTAAAAAAGAAGGAACAGTCATTGCGAAGCAATGACTATTATTCCTTAGGTTATTTTTTATGGTCCAGCAAAATTTTAGGCGATACGGGTTCGATCGCAGGGGCTCATGCAGACGGCGTGGGCTTTAGCACATAAAATTATGGGAAACTGGTGGATGTATGGATTTATGGTCCTAAAATGCTAAAAAGCTATGAACAGTTATGTAGAGGTGATGACTATTGTTTCATAAGTAATTTTTTACAGGCTGTAAAACGTTTAGGCTATCCGGTCCTGTCACCTAAGCCCATGTAGATGGCGTGAGCTACAACACACGATAATCTAAGAATCACATGGAGTTTTAGTTTTATGGCCCTTAAATGCAAAAATACAAGGAGCGATCATAAAGAGGCGATAGTTATTGTTCCTTAGGTCATTTTTTATGTGCCGGTAAAATTTTAGGCAATCTGAGTCCGGCCGCTTGAGCCTATGTAGATGGTGTAGGATATAGCACATAAAAATTTGCGAATCGGGATAAAGTCCAATTTTATTGCCCTAAAACGCCAACAAAACAAGGAACGGTCATGGAGAACGGATTACTATTGTTCCTTAGGTTTTTTTGATAGGCCAGCAAAATTTTAGCTGATCCGAGCCTTATCACCCTGACCCTTATAGATAGTGTGGGGAATAGAACAAGAAAAATCCAATAATCGAGCCAAATTCCAATTTGATTTTCCTAAAACGCCAAAATATGAGGAATGGTCATGGCGAGGAAAATTAGGTCATTTTAGGTCACATTTTTATGGGCCAACAAAATTTTAGGCAATACGATTCAAGTCGTCTAGACCCATGTAGATAGCGTGGGCCATAACACACGAAAGTATGGCAATCGGGCAGAATTCCAGCTTTATGGACTTAAAATGCCAAAAAACGAGGAACGGTCAAGGAGAGATGATGACTACTGTTCCTTAAGTCACTTATTATAGGCCGAAAATTTTTTCGATGATCCAAGTTCGGTCGCCCGGGCCCATAGAGATGGTGTGGACTATAGCACACAAAAATCTAGAAATTTGACAGAATTCTAGTTTTATGGCCCTTAAATGCCAAAAAACAAGTAGCGGTCATGACGATGCAATGACTATTGTTCCATAGGTTTATTTGTTGAGATGGAAATATTTTAGGCAATCCCGGTCCAGTTATGGGCTCATGAGATGGCGTGTGCTGAGCACACGAAATGAAGGAATCAGGTGGGATTCAATTTTTTTGCCCTAAAATGTCAAAAATGAGTAACTGTCAAGGCGAGGCGATGAATTTTGTGCCTTAGTTTTTTTCTTTCGGAGACAAAATTTTTTTAGGCGATCCAACTTGACCGCCAAGATCTCTGCAAACTACGTGGGCTATAGCACATAAAATTCTAGGAATCGGGCAAAATTCTAGTTTTACGGCCCTAAAATGCCAAAAGTGAGGAACGGTCATGCTGAGGCGATGTCTATTGTTCCTTAGGTCTTTTCTGATAGGCCGATAAAATTTTAGGCAGTCAAAGTTCGGTCGCCTGGTGCCCGGGCCCATGCATATGACATGGCTATAGCACACAAAAATTTAATAATTGGGCAAAATTCCAATTTTATGGCCCTAAAATACCAAAAACATGGGACGATCATAACGTGGTAATGACAATTTTTCTTTAGATCATTCTGATGGGCCGAAAAAATTTAGGCGATCTTGATCCGGTCACTTGGCCTCTATGCATATGACATGGACTATAGCAAATGATAATCTATGAATGGATGAAATTCCAGTTGTACGGCCCTAAAATGCCAAAAAAATGAGGAACAGTCATAGCGAGGCGATAACTATTGTTCCTTAAGTCCTTTTTGAAGTGCTGTCAAAATTGTAGGTGATACAGGTCCGAACTCATGGTCCCACATAGATGGTGTGGGCTATAACGCACGAAAATTTTAGAATCAAGAAAAATTTTATTTTTCTAGCCGTACAATTCCAAAAAAAAGGAACGGTCATCGTGAAGCAATGATTATTGTTCCTTAGATTATTTTTGATAGTCTAGCAAAACTTTAGGCAATTCGAGTCCGATCGCACGAGCCCAAGAAAATGGCATGGGCTTTAACACATAAATTATTTGAATCGGGTGGATGTCTAATTTTATGGCCTTGAAATGGCAAAAAACGATGAATGATCTTGGCAAGGCGCTAACTTTTGTTCGTCAAGTCCTTTTTACAGGAGGAAAAAAGTGTATGCGATCCAGGTCCAGTTCCCCGGGCCCATGCAGATGGCATTGGCAATATCACATGAAAATGTAAAAATCGGACGGAATTTCAGTTTTATGGCGCTTATACTCCAAAAAACAAGTATTAGTCATGAAGATGCAATGGATATCTTTCTTAGGTTTTTTATGGGCTAAAAATATTTTAGGCGATCTGAGTCCGGTCACCTGGGCCCATGCAAATAGTGTGGGCTATAACACACGAAAATTTAATAATCAGGCTAAATCCCAGTTCTATGGCCATAAAACGCCAACAAAATAAAGAACATGCATGGAGAACAGATGACTATTGTTCCTTAGGTTGTTTTTGATAGGCCAACAAACTTTTAGGCGATCGGAGCCTGATCGCTCCTGCCCGTTCAGATAGCGTGGGCTATAGCACATGAAAATCTAGGAATTGGGTGAAATTCTAGTTTGATTGCCCTAAAATGCTAAAAAATGAGGAATGGTCATGGCGAGGCAATATTATTATTCCTTAGGTCGTTTTTGATGGGCCGATAAAATTTTAGGTGATCCAGTTCCAGGATTCCATCCCCATGCAAATAGCGTCGACAATAGCACACAAAAATTTGAAAATCAGACAAAACTAAAGATTTATGGCCCTTAAACGCCAAAAATAAGTAGCGATCATGATAATTTTTCTTTAGATAATTTTTTATCAGCCGATAAAATTCTACACGATCCAGGTTCCGCCGCCTTGACCCATGCATATAGCGTGAGCAATAACACATAAAAATTTGGGAATCGGGCAGAATTTTACTTTTACGGCCCTCAATCGAAAAATGAGGAACGGTCATGGCGGGGTGATAAATATTATATCTTAGGTCTTTTTTTATGGTGCAACAAAATATAAGGCGATCCTGATCCGATCGCACGGGCTCACATAAAATTATGGGAATCAGGTGGAAGTCTAGTTTTCTGACCATGAAACACCAAAAACGATGAGCAGTCATGGCAAGGCAATGATTATTGTTTTTTTGATTAATTTTTATGGGCCGAAAAAAGTTTAGGCGATCCAAGTCCGCTTACCCGGACCCATGTAGATGGCGTGGGCTGCAATGCATGAAAATTTGAGAATTTGACAGAATTCCAATTTTACGGCCCTTAAACGCTAAAAACCAAGTAGTGGTAATGAAGAGGCGATGCCTATTGTTCCTTAGGTCATTTTTTATGGGCCGAAAATTTTTTAAGCAATATGGGTCTGGTCGCTTGGGCCCATGAAGATGGAGTGGGCAATAGCACGAAATTTAAGAATCAGGAAAATTCCAGCTTTATGGCCCTAAAATGCCCACAAAACAATAAACGGTTATGGAAAAGGGATGAATATTGTTCATAGGTTGTTTTTGATAGTCCAAAAAATTTTTAGGTGATCCGGGTCCAGTCATCAAGCCCCATGTAGATAGCGTGGGCCATACGCCAAAAAATAAGGAATGGTCATTGCAAGATGATGACTATTGTTCCTTAGATCATTTTTTACGATTGAAAATTTTGTGTAATCCAGGTCCGGTCGTCCGGGCCCATCCAGATGGATGCACTATAGCACATTAAAATCTGGGAATTAGATGGAATTCAAGTTGTATGGCCTTTATACACCAAATGACAAGTAGCGGTTCTAACGAGGCAATGATTGTTATTCCATAGGTCATTTTTGATGAGCTAGAAAATTTTTAGGCGATCCTTGCCCGATTATCCAGGCTCATGCAGATGGTGTGCACTATAGACTACGAAAATCTAGGGATCGAGAGGAATTCCAGTTGTTATGGCCCTAAAATGCCAAAAACGAGTAATAGTCATAGCGTGGTGATGACTATTGTGCCTTATGTAATTTTTGATGGTACGACAAAATATTAGGCGATTCGAATCTAGTCGCCAATGCCATGCAGATGATGCGGACTATAGCATATGAAAATCTAGAAACCGGGTAGAATATTAGTTTTATGGGCCTAAAACTCCAAAAAGAAGAAATGATTGGGTATAGATGGTGTCTATTGTTCCTTAGGACCTTTTTGATGGGCTAGAAAATTTTTTGGCGATCTGTGTACGGTCTCCAAGCCCATGCAGATGGCATGGGCTATAGCACATGAAAATATGATAATCGGACGGAATTCTAATTTTGTTTTCCTAAAACGCCAAAAACGTTGAACAACCATAACGAGGAAATGACTATCATTTCATAGGTCATTTTGTACGTTCAAGACAAAATTTTAGGTGATCTAGGCCCGGTCGATCGGCTCTGTGACGATCCGACCCGTCGTCTCATGAGTTACTGGCCCGTTTCTCCCATTTTATGCTTTTTCATGTTTTACTATCAATGTTTGGTGTGTTAGAGTTGATTTGGATTGGTTTTGGTAGGAAATGAGACACTTAGTCTCTTTAAGGAAGGTTTGGTTTGGAAAAGTCAATCGGGCATTGACTTATGAGTTAGAAGGCTTGAATATGATTTTCGGTGATTCGGTTAGCTTCATAGCGTGATTTGTGACTTAGGAGTGTGATCGGAGTGATTTTGGAGGTCCAGTGTAGAATTAGGCTTGAATTGGCAAAGCTAGCATTTTGCCGATTTCCAGTTGATAGGTGAGATTTTGATCCGAGGGTCAGAATGGAATTTTGAGAGTTGCATTAGCTTTTAGATGATTTGGGATGTGTGTGCAAAGTTTCAGGTGATTCCGAGGAGTTTTGGTTGGGTTTTTGATCGAATGCGTGTTTCAGAAGTTTTGGAAGAACTTAGGATTGAATTAGATGAGAATTGATGATTTTTGTGTTGTGGGATGTGTTTTTATGATTGGAACAAGTTTAAATAACATTGTAGGATGTATTGGCATCTTTGGTTGAGGTCCCGGGGGCCTCGAGGTGAATTCAGATGGCTAAACGAAGAGTTTTGAGAGGGGGGGGGGGTTTGCATGTTGCAGGTCTGTTGGTATCTGGTATTTTTGCACCTGCGAATTATGGGACCGCAGGTGCAGTCACGCAGAAGTGAAGGGAGGATCTCATAAGCGAGTTTTGGTCGGGGAGCTGTTTTTGCAGAAGCAGTTAGGAAGCAGCAGATGCGGGACTTAAGTTGCAAAAGCGGGTGTTTGGATTTTGGGGGTTTCCGCATAAGCGAAAGGAGACCGCAGATGTGGAAGTCGCAGAAGCGACATTTGGACTGCAAAAGCAGTTTCTGCTGGACAGAAATATTTAATTCATCTTCGCGAAATTGTGAAAGAGTAACATATTTCACTTCGGACTTGGATAGTTTTTGGGCAATTTTGAAGAGGGTTTCAAGGTCTTTGATCATATATGAATTCTTGGACTTAAAAACATGATTTTATGGTGTAAACACATGGATTAGAGCTGAAAACTCAAGGAATTAAGGTACAACAATGGTGGTTCAGGGCTTGAACCTAAGAGAGCTTAAACTAGGGATTTGAGGGGTCAAATGGACTGCGATTCTTGTGATTTTGATATGTATAGACTCGTGATGAGATAAGGAACCCGTTGGTGTGAAATTTTCTGACTTTCAAGAAGTGGGCCCAGGGCTCGGGTTTTGCTAATTTTGGGAATTCTTGTTGTTTTTCGATTATTTTGATTGGGTTTTGTTCCCTTGGCATATTGTGATGAATTTGATGTGGTTTTGGTCAGATACGATGCATGTGGAGGTCGATTCGAGATGCAAGGACTTAGCGAGCTAGACTTTTGGCTGGCTTGAGGTGTGTAATGAATGTAAATGATCTCCTGAGGGTTTGAAACCCCAGAATTTCACATCGTAACCATATATTGAGGCGAGACACGTGCTCTATGATGAGTGCAGAGTCGTTTACTATTAGGGATTGTGACTTGGTCTGTCCCGAGTGATGTTTACCGTGTTTTCGATTAGAAATTATTTGAAAATCAACCTTGGATTAAATTGTTAAATTTGGGCTTAGTGCAAATTATTTGAATCCTTCAGGGATTTTTATCACTGTTTTTCACATTATCTGACGTGTTATTTGATCTCAGTCAAATTATTAATACTGTTTTGCAAACTTAGCCATCTTTCCAAGATTTGAAAATTAAAACAATATTTTATTGACGTTTTGAGCTGGGAACTTTTATTTTAATAATGCTCGAGTAGCGTTTGTGATCTGGATTGAGCATGGATCAGGCTGTACGCCGCAACAATATTATATTGATATTGAGGTCGAGAGCCTGGTTGATGCCATGAGATGGCTTGATATTGTTCTTGGGCGGTAGGAGCCTCTCCCGGAGTTTGTACATACCCACAGTGACCGCTGTTGATGTTAAATGGATCGGGCTGCAAGTCGCAGCAGGTATTAGAGTGTACGGTTCTATGTGTTGCATTTATTAATGCATTTGTTCTTTATCGTTTACCTATCATAGTATTTTTGTACTCGTATTTCATTGACTCGTTGCTTTATTATTAAATGCTCTAAATTACCAATTATTGTTTATTTTGCATTTTTCATGATTTCTTATTCTCAGTCTTTATTTATGTTTACTACTCACTGGGTCGGAGAACTCACATTACTCCCTGCACCTTGCGTGCAGATCCAGGTGCATCACAGGCTGAGTGAGGATTTTAGCTGAGCAGCATAGCATTCAGGAGCATCTAGGTAGCTGCATGGAAATTCGCAGCCTTGATCTCTCCCCTCTATCTCTATCTTTTATTTCATATTTCCTAGAGAGACTTGTAGTAGGTTGAGATTCTGTAGTAGAGGCTCAGATTCGTGACACCGGATTCCATTGAGCTATGTTGCAATATTTTATTAAACTTCCACATATTTATCATTGTTCCTAGACTTTTTATATAATGGATTAGTAAGTTCCCTTGTGTTATTTATCTATAATCTTTGTAAGAATTTGGGGAATGTTGTTGAAAGGTCGAGATTGCCTAGCAGTTTGTTGGGCACCATCATGAGCGTGGTTGGGGTCGTGACAAGTTGGTATCAATGCCTAGGTTACTTGGTCTTGCGAGTCATGAGCCGGTTTAGTAGAGTCTCATGGATCGATACGCAGACGTCTATATTTATCATCGAGAGGATGCAGAACCTTTAGAAAACTTCATATTCTTAAAATTCTTGTCGTGCGACTTTGTTGATCTGAGAACTAAACTTTCATATTCTATTCTCTCGCCGATGGCAAAGACTCGCGCTACCGGACATGCCGGACGACCACCAGTACCCCCACTAAGGCCACCGGAGGCCGTGGACGCGGTCGTGCCTGAGGCAGAGCAGCGAGGGAACACCTGTTAGTCTACCAGTTGCCCCGGCTCAGGACCAGACTCCAGCCGTGGATGCTCCAGCAGCACCTGTGCAGGCGTCGGCAGTGCCCATTGTGATTCCAGGTCTCCACAGAGATGCCTCTGTCTTATTTGATCCCGGTTCCACCTATGCATATGTGTCATCATATTTTGCTCGTTATTTGAGTGTGCCCCGGGAGTCTCTTATTTCACCTGTTTATGTGTCTACCCCGGTGGACGATACCGTTATAGTGGACAGTGTGTACCGGTCGTGTGTTGTGATTATTGGGGGTCTAGAAACCCAAGTTGATCTAGTGCTATTGAGCATGGTAGACTTTGATGTTATTCTAGGCATGGACTGGCTAACTCCGTGTCATGCTCTTCTAGACTGTCATGCTAAGACAGTCACGTTGGCTATGCTGGGTGTACCGGGGATCGAGTGGTGAGTTGTGACTGACTATGTTCCTAGTAGAGTTATTTCTTTCTTGAAGGCCCAGCGTATGGTTTGGAAGGGTTGCCTTTTATATTTGGCGTTTGTCAGAGATGTTAGAGCTGATACTCCTAGCATTGATTCTGTTCGCGTTGTGAGGGATTTTACAGACGTGTTTCCTGGATACCTGCTGAGCATGCCACCAAATATGGATATTTATTTTGGTATTGACCTGGTACCGGGCACTCAGCCTATTTCCATTCCGCTGTATCGCATGGCACCAGCGGAGTTGAAAGAATTGAAGGAGCAGCTTTAGGAACTCCTAGAAAAAGGGCTTATTCGTCTTAGCGTGTTACCGTGGGGTGTACCTGTTCAATTTGTGAAGAAGAAGGATCGCACAATGAGAATGTGCATTGACTACAGACAATTGAACAAAGTAAGAGCGAAGAACAAGTATCCCTTGCCTCGTATTGATGATTTATTCGACCAGCTTTAGGGAGCGAGGGTGTTCTCCAAGATTGATCTCCGTTCGGGTTATCACCAGTTGAATATCAGGGAGCCGGATATTCGTAAGACGGCTTTTAGGACTAGATATGGTCACTACGAGTTTTTGGTTATGTCTTTCGAGCTGACCAATGCCCCAGCAATGTTCATGCATTTGATGTAAAATGTATTTGGGCTCTGGATTCTTTTGTTATTGTGTTCATTGATGATATTCTGGTGTACTCCTGTAGTCAAGAGGAGCACGCAGAGCATTTGCGAATCGTATTGCAGAGATTGAGGGAGGAGAAGCTTTATGCAAAGTTCTCCAAGTGTGAGTTTTGGCTCGTTTTAGTGGATTTCTTAGGTCACATGGTGTCCAGTAATGGTATTTAGGTTTATCCAAAGAAGATAGAGGCGGTTCAAAGTTGTCCTAGACCGTCCTCAGCCACAGAGATTCGTATCTTCCTAGGTTTGGCGAGTCATTATCGCCAGTTTGTCCAGGATTTTTCATCTATTTCCTCGCCCTTGACCAAGTTGACTCAGAAGGGTTATGGTCGGACGAGTGCGAGGAGAGCTTTCAGAAGCTCAAGACAGCTTTGGCAATAGACCCAGTATTGGTTTTTCCATTAACTTCAGGTTCTTATACCATTTATTGTGATGCTTCGAGAGTCAGGATTAGTTGTGTGTTGATGGAGGGTAGAGTGATTTCTTATGCTTCTCGTTAGTTGAAGCCCCATGAGAAGAACTACATTGTTCATGACTTAGAGTTGGCTGCTATTGTTCATGCTTTGAAGATTTGGAGCACTACTTCTATGGCATATCTTGTGAGGTATTCACTGATCATCGTAGTCTTCAGCATTTATTCAAGCAAAAGGATCTTAATTTGAGGCAGCAGAGGTGGCTTGAGTTGCTAAAAGATTATGATATTACTATTCTGTATCATCCGGGAAAGGCCAATGTAGTGGCCAGTGCTTTGAGTTGAAAGGCAGTCAGTATGGAGAGTTTGGCGTATATTCCAGTTGGGGAGAGACCCTTTTGCAGTTGATGTTCAGGCTTTGGCCAATCGGTTTGTGAGATTAGATATTTCAGAGCCAAGTCGAGTATTGTCTTGTGTGGTTTCTCAGTCTTCCTTATATGATCGCATCAGAGAGCGCCAGTATGATGATCCTCATTTGCTTGTCCTCAAGTACAGAGTACAGCATGGCGATGCTGGAGATGTGACCATTGTTGAGGATGGTGTATTGAGGATGCGGGTCCGAATTTGTGTGCCCAATGTGGATGGGCTTAGAGAGTTGATTCTGGAAGAGGCCCATAGCTCACGGTATTCTAATGATTCGGGTGTCGTGAAGATGTATCAGGATTTGAGGCAGCACTATTGGTGGAGGAGAATGAAGAAATATATTGTGGGTTATGTAGCACGGTGTCTTAATTGTCAGCATGTGAAATATGAGCATCAGAGACCGGGAGGTCTACTTCAGCAGATAGTTATTCCTGAATGGAAGTGGGAGAGAGTCACTATAGATTTTGTAAGTGGTCTTCCTCGGACCTCGAAGAAGTTTGATTCGAATTGGGTGGTTATGTAAACCAAGTCCCACACTTCATTCCGGTATGTATGACTTATTCTTCAGAGTGGCTGGCACGGATCTTCATTCGGGAGATTGTTCTATTGCATGGTGTTCTAGTTTCTATTACTCACATAGGGGCACTTATTTTAATTTCCAGTTTTGGAGGACTTTTCAGCGAGAGTTGGGTGCACAGGTGGAGTCGAGCATAATGTTTTATCCTCAGATGGAGGGGCAGTATGAGCGTACCATTCAGATATTGGAGGACATGTTGCGTGCCTATGCGATTGATTTCTAAGGTTCTTGGGACAAGTTTCTGCCACTTGTAGAGTTTGCCCACAATAACAGCTATCCGTCTAGTATTCAGATGGCACGGTATGAGGCCTTGTATGGGAGGCGGTGTAGATCTCTAGTCGGATGGTTTTAGCATAGTGAGGCTAGGTTGTTGGGGAATAGAGTTGGTCCGGGATGCCTTAGAGAAGGTGAAAGTGATACATGAGAGGCTTCGTACAACACAGTCGCGTTAGACGAGTTATGCGGACCGGAAGGTTTGAGATGTGTCTTATATGGTGGGTGAGAAGGTCTTGCTGAAGGTCTCGCCCATGAAGGACGTTATGAGATTTGGAAATAAAGGTAAGTTGAGTCTGCGGTTCATTGGGCCTTTTGAGGTACTTAGGAGGATTGGAGAGGTGGCCTATATGCTTGCTTTTCCACCCATCTTGTCGGGTGTTCATTCTGTATTCCATGTTTGTATGCTCCCGAAGTATGTTGGGGACCCGTCCCATGTTTTGGACTTCAGCACAGTGTAATTGGATGAGGATTTGACGTATGATGTGGAGCCTGTGGCCATTTTGGGTCGTCAGGTTCGGAAGTTGCAATCAAAGGACATAGCTTCGGTGAAGGTGCAGTGGAGAGGTCGGCCCGTAGAGGAGGCTATCTGGGATATCGAGTGAGAGATGTGGAGCACATATCCCCACTTGTTTGAGGCTTCAGGTATGTTTCTTGACTCGCTCGAGGACGAGCGTTTGTTTAAGTTGGGGAGAATATGACGACCCAACCTGTCGTCTCATGAGTTACTGCCCCGTTTCTCCCATTTTATGCTTCTTCAATTTTCATTATCAGTGTTTGGTGTGTTAGAGTTGATTTGGATTGGTTTTGGTAGGAAATGAGACACTTAGTCTCTTTAAGGAAGGTTTGGTTTGGAAAAGCCAACTGAACATTGACATATGAGTCAGAAGGCTCAGATGCGATTTTTGGTGATTCGGTTAGCTTCGGGGAATGATTTGTGACTTAGGAGTGTGATCGGAAGTGATTTTGGAGGTCCCGTGTAGAATTAGGATTGAATTTGCGAAGTTAGCATTTTGGCGATTTTCGGTTGATAGGTGAGATTTTTATTTGAGGGTCGGAATAGAATTCTCAGAGTTGTAGTAGCTTCGTTAGGTGATTTGGGATGTGTGTGCAAACTTTTAGGTGATTCAGAGGAGTTTTGGTTGGGTTTTTGATCGAATGCGTATTTCGGAAGTTTTGGAAGATCTTAGGCTTGAATTCGACGAGAATTGATGATTTTAGTGTTGTGGGATGTGTTTTTATGATTGGAACAAGTCTGAATAACATTGTAGGATGTATTGGCATCTTAAGCTGAGGACGCAGGGGCCTCAGGGTGAATTCGGATGGCAAAACGGAGATTTTGGGAGGTTTATGCGTGTTGTAGGTCTGCCGGTACATGGTATTTTCGAACCTGCGGTTATGGGACCGCAGGTGCGGTCACGCAGAAGCAAAGGGAGGATTGTAGAAGAGAGTTTTGGTCAGAGCGTTATATCCCCAAAAGCGGTTAGAGAGAAGCATCTGCTAAGCCATAGATGCGTGATTTATGTCGCAAAAGCGGGTCTTTAGATTTTAGGAATTTCCGCAGAAGCGGAAGGAGACCACAGAAGTGGAAGTCGCAGAAGCGACATTTGGACCGCAGAAGCAGTTCTGCTGGACAGAAATATTTAATTCATCTTTGCGAAATTGTGAAAGAGTAACATATTTGACTTCGGACTTAGAGAGTTTTTGGGCGATTTTAAAGAGGGTTTCACGAGCTTTGATCAGGTATGAATTCTAGGACTTAAAAACATGTTTTTATGGTGTAAACACATGGATTAGAGCTGAAAACTCAAGGAATTAAGGTACAAAAATGATGGTTTAGGGCTTGAACCTAAGAGAGCTTAAACTTGGGATTTGAGGGGTCAAATGTACTCCGATTCTTGTAATTTTGATATTTATAGACTAAATGCGAGATAAGGAACCCGTTGGTGTGAAAGTTTCTCAGTTTCAAGAAGTGGGCCCGGGGCTCGGGTTTTGCTAATTTTGGGAATTCTTGTTGTTTTTCGTTTATTTTGATTGGGTTTTGTTCCCTTGGCATAATATGACGGATTCGTTGTGCTTTTAGTCAGATTCGACGCATAAGGAGGTTGATTCGAGAGGCAAGGGCTTAGCGATCTAGACTTTTGGCCGGCTTGAGGCGAGTAATGAATGTAAATGATGTCCTGAGAGTTTGAAACCCATAATTTTAAATTGTAGCGCTATATTGAGGCGAGACACACGCTCTATGATGAGTGCAGGGTTTTTTACTATTGGGGATTGTGACATGGTCCATCCCGCGTGATGTTTTATCGTGTTTTTGATTAGAACTTATTTGAGAATCATCCTTACTTGGATTAAATTGTTATATTTGAGCTTCATGCCAATTATTTGAATCATTCAGGATTGGTATCACTGTTTTCACATTATCTGACATGTTATTTGATCTCAGTCCTAATTTTTATTAATTTTGCAAACTTAGCCATCTTTTTAAGATTTGTAAACTTAAACAATATTTTATTGATATTTTGAGCTGAGAACTATTATTTTAATAACGCCCGAGTAGCTTATGTGAATTTCTAGAGTGAGCATGGATCGAGTTGCGTGCCGCAATAATATTATATTGATATTGAGGCCGAGAGCCTTGTTGATGCCATGAGATGGCTTGATATTGTGCTTGGGCTGTAGGAGCCCCTCCCGGAGTCTGTACACACACCCAATGAGCGTCGTCGACGTTAAATGTATCGGGCTGCACGCTGCAACGTGTACTAGAGTGTACCGTTCTATGTGTTGCATTTTATTCAGGTATTTTTTCTTTATCTGGTGTACCTATCATAATATTTTTGTACTCTTATTTCATTGACGCGTTGCTTTATTATTAAATTCTCTAAATGCCCAATTATTGTTTACTTTGCATTTTTCCATGATTGCTTATTCTCAATCTTTATTTATGTTTATTACTCACTGGGTCAGAGTACTCACATTACTCCCTGCACCTTGCGTGCAGATCCAAGTGCATCACAGGCTGAGTGAGGATTTTAGCTGAGCAGCATAGCATTCAGGAGCATCTAGGTAGCTGTATGGCATTCGTAGCCTTGATCTCTCCCCTCTATCTCTATCTCTATCTTTTATTTTGCATTTTCTAGACAGACTTGTAGTAGGTTGAGATTCTGTATTAGAGGCTCAGATTCGTGACACCGGATTCCATTGGGCTATGTTGCAGTATTTTATTAAACTTCTGCATATTTTATCATTGTTCCTAGACTTTTAATATAATGGCTTAGTAAGTTCCCCTGTGTTATTTATCTATAATCTGTGTAAGAATTTGGGGAATGTTTTTGAAAGGTCGGGATTTCCTAGCAGTGTGTTGGGCGCCATCATGACCAGGGTTGGGGTCATGATAGGGTCCATATAGAAGGCATAGGCTATAGCACACGCAAATTTGGGAATCGGGAAAAATTCTAGTTTTATGCCCCTAAATGCCAAACAAACGCTGAATAGTCATTGCGAGGTGATGACTATTTTTCCTTAGGTAATTTTTGATGGTTTGGCAAAATATTAGGTGAATTAGATCGAATCTTCCGGGCCCATGCAGAAAGCATGGCTATATCACATGAAAATCGGGGAAGCAAGCAAAATTCCAATTTTGTGACCCTAAAATTTTAAAAAACAAAGAACGGTCTTGGCGAGGCTATAATAATTGTTCCTTAGGTAGTTGTTTATGGGCCGACAAAATTCAGACGATCCAATTCTTTTAGCCGAGTACATACAGATGGCGTGGGTTATAGGACATGGAAATCAAGGAATCAGGTGGCATTCCATTTTCATGGCCCTAAAATTCAAAAACAAAATGAGCAACAGTCATGAAGAGGCAATAAATATTGTACCTTAGTTATTTTTATTGGTAGATAATTTTTTAGGCAACCCGAGTTTGGCCGCTCGGCCCTATGCAGAAGGCATGGGTTGTAGCACATGAAAATCTGGGAATTAGGCAAAATTTCAGTTTTATGACCCCAAAACGCTAAAAAAATAAGGAACAATCACGGAGAAATGATGACTATTGTTTTTAAGGTCATTTTTATGGGCTTGCAATATTTAGTCGATTCGGTTCTGATCGCCTGGCCCCATGCAGATGGCGTTGGATATAGCACACTAAAATCATAGAATCAGGCAGAATTCCTGTTTTATGGCCCTAAAATGCCAAAAAAACAAGGAACGCTCACGGAGAGATGATGACTTTTACTCTTCAGGTTGTTTTTATTGGTGACAATATTTTTAGTGATTCGGTTTCGGTCACCCAGGTCCATGCAGATGTCATTGTCTATAGCAGACGAAAATCTAGGAATTGGGCGAAATTCCATTATTTTGCCCTAAAACACCAAAAAATAAGAAAAATTCATGGCGAGGCGATGACTATTATTTGTTCGATTTTTCTTATGGGCCAACAGAATTTTAGGCGATTCGAGTCTTATCGAGCCGCCCATGCAGATGGTGTGAGCGATAGCGCATGAAAATTTAGGAATCAGGTAGAATTCAAGTTTTATGACCTAAATACGCCAAAAATGAGGAACGATCATGGATAGGCAATGTCTATTGTACCATATTCATTTTTATGGGCCAAAAAAATTTAAGGCGGCTCGGATCCGGTCATCCGTAGAAGGCGTGAGCCGTAACACACGAAATTGTATGAATCGGGTCGAATTCTAGTTTTATGGCCCAAACAATTCCATTAAATAAGGAACAGTCATGGCGAGGTGATGCCTATATTTTTTAAGTCATTTTTATGTGCCGGTGAAATTATAGGCAAGACGGTTTCGATCACTCGGGCCCATATTGATGGCGTGTACTATAACACACGAAAATATGGAATCAACCTTAATTCTAGTTGTATGGCACCAAAACAGAAAAATATGAGTAACGGTCATGACAAGGTGGTGATTATTTTTCTTTAGGTCATTTTGATGAACCGACAAAATTTTTGGCGATCCGAGTCCGATCACTAGGCCCATGCAGATGATGTGGGCAATAGCACATTCAAATCATGGAATCGGGCAAAATTTTTGTTTAAGGCATTAAAGCTCCAAAAAGGTGATATGATGGCTATTTTTTATTAAGTATTATTTTGATTGGCCGGCAAAAATTTTAAGCCATCTGGTTATGGTCGTTGGGCCCATGCAGATAGCATGGTCTATAGCACACGAAAGTCTGGGAATCCGGAGAAATTCTAATTTTATGGCCCTGAAATGCCGAAAAAGAAGAATGATCAAGGATAGATGATAATTATTATTAATTAGGTCATTTTTTATGTTCCAGCATAATTTAAGGTTATTCGCGTCCAGTTTGCCTAGGCCCATAGAGATGGTGTGGGCTACATCACATGAAAATTTACGAATCGGGAAAAGTTTTATTTTTGTGGCCCTAAAATGCCAAAACAAGGAACTGTGATGGCAAGCGATGACTATTGTTCCCTAGGTCACATTTGATAGTCCGGTAAAATGTTAGGAGATCAGGGTTCATTCGTACAGGCCTAAGCAGAAGGGGTTGGGTTTGGCACATAAAATTATAAGAATCGGGTGGATGTCTAGTTTTATGGCCCCAAAACGTCAAAAAATGATGTACAGTCATGGTGAGGCGCTGATTCCTTAAGTCATTTTTACCGGCCGGAAAATGTTTAGGTGATCCAAGTCCATTCGCCCGGGCCTATGCAAATGATGTGAGCTACAACACATGAAAATCCTAAAATTAGACTGAATTCCAGTTTTGTGGCCCTTAAATACAAAAAAAAAGTAGCGGTCATGAAGAGGCGATGGCTAGTAGCGGTCATGAAGAGGCGCTGGCTATTGTTCATTATATCATTTTTTATGGGCCGACAAAATATTAGGGGATCTGCATGGGCTATAACACACGACAATTTGAGAATCAAGCTAAATTCAAATTTTATAGTCCTAAAATGCCAACAAAACAAAGAACGATCGTGGCGAAGGGATGACTATTGTTCCTTAGGTTGTGTTTGATAGGCCGACAAAATTTTAGGCGATCCGAATCTGATCGCCTAGGCCTATTGAGATAGCATGAGCTATAACACACGAAAATTGGGTAAAATTCTAGTTTGATTGCCTTAAAATGCCAAAAAATGAGGAATGGTCATGGAGAGGCAACGACTATTGTTCCTTAGGTCATTTTTGATGGGCCGATAAATTTTAGGCGATCTAGGGCTGGTTGTCTAGCCCCATGCAGATAGTATGGACTATAGCACACGAACACTTGAGAATTGGATGGAATTAAAGTTTTATGGCCCTTAAACGCCAAAAAATAAGTAGCGGTATTGTTCCTTAGATCATTGTTTCTCGGCCGGTAAAATATTAGGCGATCAAGGTTCCGTCGCCTTGCCCCATGTGTATGGCATAGGCTACATCACAAAGAAATCTGGGAATCGAGCAGAATTTCAGTTTATGATGCTAACATGCCACAAAATGAGAAATGGTCATGGTTAGGAGATAACTATTGTTCCTTGGGCCGTTTTTGAAGCATCAACAAAATATTAAGAGATCCAGGTTCGATCTCAAAGGCCCATACAGATGATATGGACTAGTATACGAAAATTTAGGACTCGGGCAAAATTTGATTTTTATGACCCTAAATCGCAAAAAATAAGGAACACCCATGGTGAAGCGATGAAAATTGTTCCTTAGGTAGTTTTTTATGGTCCAACAAGGTTTTAGGCAATCCGGGTCCGATCGCACGGGCACATACAGATTGCGTGGGCTATAGCATATAAATTATGGGAATTGGGTGAAAGTCCAATGAGCCAAATGCTAAAAAATGATGAACGGTCATGGAGAAACGATAACTATTGTTCCATAGGTTATTTTTTATGAGCTGGAAAAAGTTTAGGCGATCTAAATACGGTCACCCGGGCCCATGCAGATGACGCGGGCTACAACACATGAAAATTTTAGAATTAGGCAGAATTCTATTTTGATGGCCCTTAAACGCCAAAAAAACTAGTGTTCATACACTCAGCCTTTCAAAAATTACATCGAAATCCCTGTTACACACCTTTTTTTCATGAAAACTTCACACACTCCACCTTTCAAAAATTTGTCTAATATACACCAATTTTATTCCGTGTCACTCGCGTGTTATGCACACATAAGTGGCGAGTGGACAATTAAAATTTTATGTCTAAATTCTCATTTTGATGTCATTTTTGTAGCCTTTTCATTTTTGATTTTTCTAAACTATTTTCTTTCTTTTTTTTGAAAAAATTCTACCAAGTCTTTTTCATCTTCTTCCAATTATTGCACCACCACCATACCACCAAATATTTTTTTCAAGAATTAAAGAGGGATAAAAAGAATCAAAGTTTTACATTCAACATAGTGAATCGCTGCATGATTGTGTCATGGGTACGCAGGGTGGCTGGCTGAATCTGAAAGATTAATTCATGGAGCTCTTCATATGTGTCGCGAGAATTTGTGGGTACTGGATTCGTGGACTTTCTTCCATTTCAATCATTGATTGGTTGGAAATTTTTGTTAATTCTTTTTTGGTCTTTTTGTTGTTGGTATAAATCGTTTGGTACTCAATATCAGTTAGGTCAAGGATGATACTAATAACTTTATGAAATATTTAATTGGTAACGATGATAGAAACTCAATGGCATCCTAATATGTTGTAAATTGAAACTTAAAAAGGAATGTTTCATGGTTGATGCTGGTACAGAAGTACTCACTAAGGCTATATTTTATCCCGGGCCCGGGCCTAAACGGTCTTCGTGGGCCTGGGCTTCGTGAACCTTGGCTCTGGCGGTCACGGGCTTCATGGGCTCAATGGGTGAGACCAGCCCGTGATCCTGGGCTTAGCGGGCGGGCTTTTTTGTAATTCTTTTTGTTTAAGGCAATATCTTGTAGAAGCGGACCTTTTTAGGGCTGTAGGATCTTTTAGGAAGTATGGGGTTTATATAGTTTAATTTGTTTTATGCAAACCACGGAACTATTCATTATAAACCCGACCGGGAACATCCATAGGCGATTTAATCAGCCATACAGGACTTACCAACGGAATCACAAGGTTTATACCTGATATAATCCCTCACTAACCATGCCGGGAACACCCCTCTTAGGGCTTACCAACGCCATGATTTAAGCTTAGTTTGCTATAAAATTATTTAAACTAACACCCATACCACAACCTTTACCCCTTCAAGGCAAGCTATTCATTAAGAGTCATTACCTTTTCCGATCATACTTAAGCTATATCAGTTATTATTTAACACTTATGAATTTTCAACTTCTCAAATTAGAGATACAAATTTTGATAAAATTATTTTAGATAATAATAATATTGCTAAAGGTGAAGATCGTTTAAGTGATCCTACAGATTCTGACATGAATTTTCCAACTGGTTTACATGGATAGTAAAAAAATTGATTTTAGTCCAGGTTCTCTGGCACGAAAAAAGATTTCTTTAGAATTTTATAGTCCGAAATGGGAAGAATTTAGGAATTGGTTTTTCTCTTCATTTAATAAAGATGAGACAGAGTATTTTTCTAAAGAATTTTACAAAGAGTTAGAAGGAAATAATATTTCATTGCCATTTGTCCCATGGTTCATGATTAAATATGTGGGATATCATTTGTCAGTCATTGAACATGAGTATCATTTGTCTAATGGAGATATAATGATTTCTTCTTTACCTCCAACTCAGTCTTTTGATATCAATAGAGAGGGTAAAACTATTAATTTTACTGCTTTTGCAAAATTATTTGAAAACAAAGTTGCTGTAACTACTTGTGAACATGTCAATTTGATTCTTAAACAGCAGAATTATGCTAATTATTATTTGAATGTATTAGGAGAGCATGTCATGGCATTGCATAAGAATTTAGACAATTATTTAAAACAGACACAGATTTTACAAGAAAAAATAGAAGCTTTTCATAAACCAAAACAAGAATTAAAAATTGTCAAAAATACTTTACAACCTCCTCCGGAAATAAAAAGTTTCAAAACTGATTCTACTGAAGAAATTGAACAGCTTTTAAAAGAGAAACTAAAGAGTATTGTTTTTGATTCCAATATTACTGGAATTAATTTACAGCCTCAACCTGTTTTATCTACAAAACAAGAAAATTTTATTACTCAGAATGTTTCAGAAAATGATTTTGTTAATAAAATCAATACAAAATGGGCTGATAAGCCTATTCAAAGGATGTTTTATTACAATAGACCAACTCCGATGGATGTTTTAAATGAAGAAAGAGATCAGATTTTTAATAATAGTTACAGTAGCAAGGAAATTTATGAATGGAATATTGATGGTTTTAATGATAAACAAATTTTTACTACTGTGCATAGAATGTTGATGTATAGTACTATTTGTAAGATTAATAAAAATCAAGATCGTGATATTGCTGCTATGATTATTGCTGGTTTCACTGGCCAACTTAAAGGTTGGTGGGATAATTTTTTAAATCAAGAACAAAAGAATACTATCATGAATACTACTAGTGTTATTAAAATTGAAGGGCAATTAGCCTATCAGACTACTGATCAAACAAGTACTTCTCAAGTACAACAAAATGCTGTTTATACTTTGATTACTACTATGGTTGAACATTTTTGTGGTAGATGGACTGATGAAGCAGAAACTATTAGAACAACATTACAAAATTTACGTTGTAGACAACTATCTGATTTTAGATGGTATAAAGATGTATTCTTAAGTCGTGTTATGGAATTGCATGACTGCAGTCATGAGCATTGGAAGTCTAAATTTATTGATGGTTTACCTTCGATTTTTGCGGAAAGAGTGAGAAAACATTTACGTGGTCCGCATAATAAAATTCCTTATGATTCCTTGACTTATGGGAAAATTATTAGTGTTTGTACTCAAGAAGGTTTAGCTGTTTGTAATGATATAAAGATGAATTATCATATCAAAAAGAATAGATTGAATGAAAGGAAGCAATTAGGAGAATTTTGTGATCAATTTGCTTTTGATATTCCTGGTTCATCAAAAAAGAAAAAGAAGTTTTCTAAATTTTCTAAAGATGACAAGAAAAGAAAGTATAAGAAAAAGTTTACTTCTCGTGATAAGTCCTCTTGGGATAAGAAAGAAAAGAAAGTTTACAAAAAGAAGGGTAAGAAAGATTATAAAAGAAGGATTAGATGTCACAAATGTGGTAAATTTGGGCATTATGCGAATGAGTGCAAAACTCAGGAAAAGATTAAGAGTTTGGATCTGGATGAAAAAATAAAAGATTCTTTGTGTAAGATTTTATTAAATTCTGATTCTGATTCTAATTCTGAAATATCTGATTATTCTTCTACTGATTATAGTTCGGATGATTTAAGAATTCTTCATAATGAAGAATTATATTCTGATTCTGATAGATCTTCTTCAGAAGATATTTGTGCTTGCAAGAAAGATGATAGTCTATATGATTTAATTTCAAATTTTCAGGATTTGAATGTGAATATGATTAATGATGAAAAAATTATGAAGATTTTAAAGAAAATAGATGATAAAGATTTAAGAAATAAAATTCTGGATACAATTTTAAATGATGATTTTGATATTGACAACCAAAACAATATATCTTCTAATACTCCTATCTTGAAGCAACCTGATTATTATTCAACTGCCGAGTTAAAAAGGATTTTGGTCCAAAGAAATTTTCCAGAAAAAGAAACTACTATTTCTGATTTAAAACAAGAACTTGTTATTTTAAAAGAAGAAATTATTTATTTGAAAAATCAGTCAAAAATTCATGATAGAAGAATTTCTAGCCTAGAAGATAATAGGACTTTTGATTTACATTTACAAGCAAACAAGGTTGAGAATTCTAAAGCAAATGAAACTGAGATTTCTGAGACTGAGATTTCTAAAAATAATAATACTGAGAAAATTAGCCAAGATCATACAAAAGATTCTTTTTTGACAAATATCTTCAGTGAAGATAGAAATGAATTTTTACAAAAAATGAGTATTATTACATCTCAAAAGTTTTATACTAAAATTACTTTACAAATTGATTACAATTTTAGAAAGGAATTCATTGCCTTATTTGACAGTGGAGCAGATGTAAATTGTGTTCAGGAAGGACTTATACCTTCAAGATATTTTCATAAAACAACTCATTGTTTAAGATCTGCTAATGGTAGTCAAATGAAATTGAATTATAAATTACCAAAAGCTTTTTTATGTAACAATGGTATTTGTTTACCTCAAAGTTTTATGATTGTGGAAGATATTTCTTGTCCAATTATTTTAGGGGTCCCATTCATGCATGCGATATTTCCTTTGAAAAGGTGGGATCATACTAAAATAATAGGAACTTATAATGATAAAGATTTTCAATTAGATTTTATCACTAAACCATTTACTAAGTCTATAAATCAAATTGTTGAAAAATTAATTTTAAAAAATCAACAAGTCAATTTTATAAAACAAGAAATTTCTTTATTAGAAATAGATATTTTACTAAAAAATCCAAAATTACAAGGAAAAGTGAATTTATTAAAAAACCAGTTTATTGCTAATATTTGTAATGATCATCCCAGTGCTTTTTGGGATAGAAAAAAGCATGTGGTGACATTACCTTATGAAGATTGTTTTGATGAGAATAATATTCCTACTAAGGCAAGACCTTGTCAAATGAATTCTGCATATTTGGATTTGTGTAAAAAAGAGATTGATAATTTATTAAAAAAGAATTTAATTAGACAATCTAGTTCTGCTTGGTCATGTACTGCTTTTTATGTTAATAAACATGCAGAACAAGAAAGAGGTGTACCTAGATTAGTTATTAATTATAAACCTCTTAATAAAGTTTTGAAATGGATTAGGTATCCTATCCCTAATAAAAAAGATTTATTGAATAGGTTACATGATGCAATCATTTTTTCTAAATTTGATTTAAAATCGGGATATTGGCAAATTCAGATTGCTGAACAAGACAGATATAAAACTGCTTTTAATGTTCCAATAGGACAATTTGAATGGAATGTTATGCCTTTTGGATTGAAGAATGCACCTTCAGAATTTCAAAAGATTATGAATAATATATTTATTCCTTTTACAGATTTCATTATTGTATACATAGATGATATTTTAGTATTTTCCAAAAATATTGAATTACATTTCAAACATTTAGAATTATTTCAAAAAATAGTTATTCAAAATGGATTAGTTATTTCTAAACCAAAAATGTGTCTTTTTCAAAGTAATATTAGATTTCTTGGTCATAATATTGGAAAAGGAACAATTACGCCTATTAATAGGACGATTGAATTCGGATCAAAATTTCCTGATATTATTACTAATAAGACTCAATTACAAAGATTTTTGGGTAGTTTAAATTATATTTCTCCGTTCATAAAAGACTTATCAAAAGATACTGCTATTTTATATGAAAGGCTAAAAAAGAACCCTCCTGCTTGGAATGATTCTCATACTGATGCTGTTAAGAAAATAAAATCCAAAATAAAAGAACTCCCTTGTTTAACTTTGGCTAACCCAAATTGGGAAAAAACTGTTGAAACTGATGCTTCAGATATTGGATATGCAGGTATTTTGACTCAATTTTCTCCTGTTGATAAAAGAGATTATGTTATACAATTTTATTCAGGAAAATGGAATGATAGTCAAAGAAATTATGCAACAGTAGCAAAAGAGATTTTAGCTATTGTAAAGAGTGTTTTAAAATTTCAGACGGATTTATATAATCAGAAATTTGTAATCAAAACAGATTGTCAAGCTGCTAAGTTCTTATTTAATAAGGATTTTAAGCACAATGTTTCTAAACAGATGTTTGCTAGATGGCAAGCATTATTGGCTCCTTTTGATTTTGAAATTGTTTATAAAAAAGGAATTGATAACAGTTTACCAGATTTTCTTACCCGAGAATATCTTACTAATGATTAATTTTCAGTTTTGTAGGATGAGGCCAAATTGGCCAAGACCTTCCTCTGGAAGGGGAAGAGGAGCAAATCAGAATAGATTTCAGACCCTAGGGCATATTCCAGCCCAGACAAGATTTCTTGAAGAAGGATCATCTTCATCATCAAATATAAGACCTTCTTTTGCAGATTACCAGAAATATCTAGATTTTATTGCCAGCAATGCTGGAACTGCCGGGGGTAGCAATGCTACTATTCAACCCACCTCTATTGAGGATAATAAAGATTTTGAACCCCTTAATGAAGATTCTTATGCAGTTATAATTGGGAAAACTGACAATGAGATTTTTGATATAAATCCTATAAAAGAGATTATAATTTATGTTGATAACAAAGATTTTCAATGGAAACACAATCCTTGGATTGTTATGAAAAGGTATTTAAACAATGCATTATTTCCAATGCAAACTTACAAGAATAGATTGCACTATGAAATGATTTTAACATCTACTGGATCAGTAGAAATTTCTCATAACAATACTAGTAATTCTAATAAATCATATTTTTCTTTTTCCAAAATGATTATTAAGAAAATTATTTTACCAGATGAATGGGGACTAAGTACTTTAAAAGATTGTCAGTATATACATCCAATTCAAAAGATGTCAATTAATTATAATTATTGGGATTATGTGGAGGCATTTTCAAAGACTTTATTTTATGAAAATGATGATCATAAGCACTCTTGGTTTATAAAAATTTGTGCTCAAGTTTTTAAAAGTACCCAGATTCCAAGTTGGTTCATTAAATGGTGGTCCTTTTTCGGGCCTTCCCAAGGAATACTACCAGTACAGTTTAAAGAGTTATATCATCAATGGGTAGAGATTTCGCCAAGGATTATGGATTTGGACAAAGAGGACAAATTATACCCAAAGACTCCGATTATGAATTTTTTTATGGAATTTTCTGTTCCTTGGATTTACAAATGGACCATTGAATTAGGGAAAGATTCAGATGAAGTACCTTGTTTATTTAGAAGACATTATACAAAATTTTGGCCTAAACTAATCTCAAAAGGATCTGATGGAAAGATGGTTGGGCAAGAGCTATTGGATACTATTAAGACTACAATTACCAAATATGACAAAGAAATCCCAGATGATGCAGAAATGGAAGAAAGTCATTTTAGAAAAATTACTAAAAAGATTCAAATAAAGAAAGGAGGAACATTATCTAAAGAAGAGCTAATTGCAGCTTACATGGAGCAGATTAAAAAAGATATTCAGAAGCAAATTACTGATGATGATGTTTTAATGGGGGATAATTTTGAAGATTCTCAAAGTATAAATAGTATAACTTCAGAAGATTTACCGGATCTACTCAAGAAAGCTGAAGAAGAGATTTTGAAAATCAAAAAAGCCACTTAAGTTTCTAGAAGGGGCTATTATGTAATTTTATTCAGTTTACTGTAGGATTATTGAATTTTATGTCGGTTACTGTGCACTTTTACTGTGCACAATATTTTCTATAAATAAGGTAGATTTCATTTAGAGGAGGTAAGTTTTCGGAACCCCTCTCTCTCTCTCTAAGATTTTCCTCTCCCTTCTCTCTAAAATTCCCTTTTGTAATACTACTTGTAATAGTTATTGTGAATAAATAAAAGAAGTTCTGATAATCAGGTACTTTCCATTCCTTGAGTTATATTATTTTCTATATTATAATTGTGTTTTATTTGTTTATTTGCCCAATGATGGGCTAAATTCATAAGTGTTAAATAATAACTGATATAGCTTAAGTATGATCGGAAAAGGTAATGACTCTTAATGAATAGCTTGCCTTGAAGGGGTAAAGGTTGTGGTATGGGTGTTAGTTTAAATAATTTTATAGCAAACTAAGCTTAAATCATGGCGTTGGTAAGCCCTAAGAGGGGTGTTCCCGGCATGGTTAGTGAGGGATTATATCAGGTATAAACCTTGTGATTCCGTTGGTAAGTCCTGTATGGCTGATTAAATCGCCTATGGATGTTCCCGGTCGGGTTTATAATGAATAGTTCCGTGGTTTGCATAAAACAAATTAAACTATATAAACCCCATACTTCCTAAAAGATCCTACAGCCCTAAAAAGGTCCGCTTGAATTTGGTATCAGAGCCATGGAAGATCATATTTAGGTTATGAAAGTTATTATTTAACACTTAACTTTTTGAGTTCTTATGTCTTGGTTTAATAAACCAAAATTTATTAAAAATATGATTAAGGAACAAGTAGATTTTCCTGTCCAACAAGATTTATTAAATACTTGGGTGATTCCTAAAGTAAATATAGAGACTATTTATAAATTGGGAACTTTTGAAAAATTTGCTGGAAAAACTACTGTGAAAACTACAGAATTAAGTTTTACTATGGACAAAGATAGTGGAGTTTTCCATCTATTATCTCAAAATGACATAGATTATTACAAATCTAAAGATTTCAATTATTTACATATTGGTTTAGTTCAAGTTGCTTTTAAGCCATTAACATTGAAAGGCTTACCTGAAAGTTTTGTTGCTGCATTACGAGATGGTAGAAATTTAAATTGGAAAAATTCTTTGATTGGTTCTATACAATCAACCTTGGCTTATGGTGCAATTTATTTTAATGCTTATCCGAATTTAAATATTGCTCTAACTGATGTGAATATATTACAATCATTAATTTTGAATATTAAGATTAATGGATATGATTATTTACCCGGAACAGAAGTTATGTGTATTTGTACTAGAATTGTTTATAGACCTCTTTATACTTTATCTCCTAGATGTAAAATTGCTGAACAAAATCATGAGACTGTTTTGTTTGAAAATAATTTTTCTAAATCAAAAATTATTACTCGTAGATTAATTAAGTGGGAAGAAATAAATTTTCCTACTGAATGGATTATTGAAGAAGCTGCAGTACCTCGTGAGATTACTAGTGAGGAGATTTCTGATATCAGACAAAGTAAAGATGGTAGTGTAACTTTGAGTTTTAAAACCCACGATATCCCAAGACTAACAGATTCCTCTTCAAGATTAACCCGATCTGTATCTTCTTATATTTCTCCAGTAGATTATATTGTAGATATTCCATCAAGGGCTTCAACTTCTCAAATTAGAGATACAAATTTTGATAAAATTATTTTAGATAATAATAATATTGCTAAAGGTGAAGATCGTTTAAGTGATCCTACAGATTCTGACATGAATTTTCCAACTGGTTTACATGGATAGTAAAAAAATTGATTTTAGTCCAGGTTCTCTGGCACGAAAAAAGATTTCTTTAGAATTTTATAGTCCGAAATGGGAAGAATTTAGGAATTGGTTTTTCTCTTCATTTAATAAAGATGAGACAGAGTATTTTTCTAAAGAATTTTACAAAGAGTTAGAAGGAAATAATATTTCATTGCCATTTGTCCCATGGTTCATGATTAAATATGTGGGATATCATTTGTCAGTCATTGAACATGAGTATCATTTGTCTAATGGAGATATAATGATTTCTTCTTTACCTCCAACTCAGTCTTTTGATATCAATAGAGAGGGTAAAACTATTAATTTTACTGCTTTTGCAAAATTATTTGAAAACAAAGTTGCTGTAACTACTTGTGAACATGTCAATTTGATTCTTAAACAGCAGAATTATGCTAATTATTATTTGAATGTATTAGGAGAGCATGTCATGGCATTGCATAAGAATTTAGACAATTATTTAAAACAGACACAGATTTTACAAGAAAAAATAGAAGCTTTTCATAAACCAAAACAAGAATTAAAAATTGTCAAAAATACTTTACAACCTCCTCCGGAAATAAAAAGTTTCAAAACTGATTCTACTGAAGAAATTGAACAGCTTTTAAAAGAGAAACTAAAGAGTATTGTTTTTGATTCCAATATTACTGGAATTGATTTACAGCCTCAACCTGTTTTATCTACAAAACAAGAAAATTTTATTACTCAGAATGTTTCAGAAAATGATTTTGTTAATAAAATCAATACAAAATGGGCTGATAAGCCTATTCAAAGGATGTTTTATTACAATAGACCAACTCCGATGGATGTTTTAAATGAAGAAAGAGATCAGATTTTTAATAATAGTTACAGTAGCAAGGAAATTTATGAATGGAATATTGATGGTTTTAATGATAAACAAATTTTTACTACTGTGCATAGAATGTTGATGTATAGTACTATTTGTAAGATTAATAAAAATCAAGATCGTGATATTGCTGCTATGATTATTGCTGGTTTCACTGGCCAACTTAAAGGTTGGTGGGATAATTTTTTAAATCAAGAACAAAAGAATACTATCATGAATACTACTAGTGTTATTAAAATTGAAGGGCAATTAGCCTATCAGACTACTGATCAAACAAGTACTTCTCAAGTACAACAAAATGCTGTTTATACTTTGATTACTACTATGGTTGAACATTTTTGTGGTAGATGGACTGATGAAGCAGAAACTATTAGAACAACATTACAAAATTTACGTTGTAGACAACTATCTGATTTTAGATGGTATAAAGATGTATTCTTAAGTCGTGTTATGGAATTGCATGACTGCAGTCATGAGCATTGGAAGTCTAAATTTATTGATGGTTTACCTTCGATTTTTGCGGAAAGAGTGAGAAAACATTTACGTGGTCCGCATAATAAAATTCCTTATGATTCCTTGACTTATGGGAAAATTATTAGTGTTTGTACTCAAGAAGGTTTAGCTGTTTGTAATGATATAAAGATGAATTATCATATCAAAAAGAATAGATTGAATGAAAGGAAGCAATTAGGAGAATTTTGTGATCAATTTGCTTTTGATATTCCTGGTTCATCAAAAAAGAAAAAGAAGTTTTCTAAATTTTCTAAAGATGACAAGAAAAGAAAGTATAAGAAAAAGTTTACTTCTCGTGATAAGTCCTCTTGGGATAAGAAAGAAAAGAAAGTTTACAAAAAGAAGGGTAAGAAAGATTATAAAAGAAGGATTAGATGTCACAAATGTGGTAAATTTGGGCATTATGCGAATGAGTGCAAAACTCAGGAAAAGATTAAGAGTTTGGATCTGGATGAAAAAATAAAAGATTCTTTGTGTAAGATTTTATTAAATTCTGATTCTGATTCTAATTCTGAAATATCTGATTATTCTTCTACTGATTATAGTTCGGATGATTTAAGAATTCTTCATAATGAAGAATTATATTCTGATTCTGATAGATCTTCTTCAGAAGATATTTGTGCTTGCAAGAAAGATGATAGTCTATATGATTTAATTTCAAATTTTCAGGATTTGAATGTGAATATGATTAATGATGAAAAAATTATGAAGATTTTAAAGAAAATAGATGATAAAGATTTAAGAAATAAAATTCTGGATACAATTTTAAATGATGATTTTGATATTGACAACCAAAACAATATATCTTCTAATACTCCTATCTTGAAGCAACCTGATTATTATTCAACTGCCGAGTTAAAAAGGATTTTGGTCCAAAGAAATTTTCCAGAAAAAGAAACTACTATTTCTGATTTAAAACAAGAACTTGTTATTTTAAAAGAAGAAATTATTTATTTGAAAAATCAGTCAAAAATTCATGATAGAAGAATTTCTAGCCTAGAAGATAATAGGACTTTTGATTTACATTTACAAGCAAACAAGGTTGAGAATTCTAAAGCAAATGAAACTGAGATTTCTGAGACTGAGATTTCTAAAAATAATAATACTGAGAAAATTAGCCAAGATCATACAAAAGATTCTTTTTTGACAAATATCTTCAGTGAAGATAGAAATGAATTTTTACAAAAAATGAGTATTATTACATCTCAAAAGTTTTATACTAAAATTACTTTACAAATTGATTACAATTTTAGAAAGGAATTCATTGCCTTATTTGACAGTGGAGCAGATGTAAATTGTGTTCAGGAAGGACTTATACCTTCAAGATATTTTCATAAAACAACTCATTGTTTAAGATCTGCTAATGGTAGTCAAAAGAAATTGAATTATAAATTACCAAAAGCTTTTTTATGTAACAATGGTATTTGTTTACCTCAAAGTTTTATGATTGTGGAAGATATTTCTTGTCCAATTATTTTAGGGGTCCCATTCATGCATGCGATATTTCCTTTGAAAAGGTGGGATCATACTAAAATAATAGGAACTTATAATGATAAAGATTTTCAATTAGATTTTATCACTAAACCATTTACTAAGTCTATAAATCAAATTGTTGAAAAATTAATTTTAAAAAATCAACAAGTCAATTTTATAAAACAAGAAATTTCTTTATTAGAAATAGATATTTTACTAAAAAATCCAAAATTACAAGGAAAAGTGAATTTATTAACACTTAACTTTTTGAGTTCTTATGTCTTGGTTTAATAAACCAAAATTTATTAAAAATATGATTAAGGAACAAGTAGATTTTCCTGTCCAACAAGATTTATTAAATACTTGGGTGATTCCTAAAGTAAATATAGAGACTATTTATAAATTGGGAACTTTTGAAAAATTTGCTGGAAAAACTACTGTGAAAACTACAGAATTAAGTTTTACTATGGACAAAGATAGTGGAGTTTTCCATCTATTATCTCAAAATGACATAGATTATTACAAATCTAAAGATTTCAATTATTTACATATTGGTTTAGTTCAAGTTGCTTTTAAGCCATTAACATTGAAAGGCTTACCTGAAAGTTTTGTTGCTGCATTACGAGATGGTAGAAATTTAAATTGGAAAAATTCTTTGATTGGTTCTATACAATCAACCTTGGCTTATGGTGCAATTTATTTTAATGCTTATCCGAATTTAAATATTGCTCTAACTGATGTGAATATATTACAATCATTAATTTTGAATATTAAGATTAATGGATATGATTATTTACCCGGAACAGAAGTTATGTGTATTTGTACTAGAATTGTTTATAGACCTCTTTATACTTTATCTCCTAGATGTAAAATTGCTGAACAAAATCATGAGACTGTTTTGTTTGAAAATAATTTTTCTAAATCAAAAATTATTACTCGTAGATTAATTAAGTGGGAAGAAATAAATTTTCCTACTGAATGGATTATTGAAGAAGCTGCAGTACCTCGTGAGATTACTAGTGAGGAGATTTCTGATATCAGACAAAGTAAAGATGGTAGTGTAACTTTGAGTTTTAAAACCCACGATATCCCAAGACTAACAGATTCCTCTTCAAGATTAACCCGATCTGTATCTTCTTATATTTCTCCAGTAGATTATATTGTAGATATTCCATCAAGGGCTTCAACTTCTCAAATTAGAGATACAAATTTTGATAAAATTATTTTAGATAATAATAATATTGCTAAAGGTGAAGATCGTTTAAGTGATCCTACAGATTCTGACATGAATTTTCCAACTGGTTTACATGGATAGTAAAAAAATTGATTTTAGTCCAGGTTCTCTGGCACGAAAAAAGATTTCTTTAGAATTTTATAGTCCGAAATGGGAAGAATTTAGGAATTGGTTTTTCTCTTCATTTAATAAAGATGAGACAGAGTATTTTTCTAAAGAATTTTACAAAGAGTTAGAAGGAAATAATATTTCATTGCCATTTGTCCCATGGTTCATGATTAAATATGTGGGATATCATTTGTCAGTCATTGAACATGAGTATCATTTGTCTAATGGAGATATAATGATTTCTTCTTTACCTCCAACTCAGTCTTTTGATATCAATAGAGAGGGTAAAACTATTAATTTTACTGCTTTTGCAAAATTATTTGAAAACAAAGTTGCTGTAACTACTTGTGAACATGTCAATTTGATTCTTAAACAGCAGAATTATGCTAATTATTATTTGAATGTATTAGGAGAGCATGTCATGGCATTGCATAAGAATTTAGACAATTATTTAAAACAGACACAGATTTTACAAGAAAAAATAGAAGCTTTTCATAAACCAAAACAAGAATTAAAAATTGTCAAAAATACTTTACAACCGGTAGCAATGCTACTATTCAACCCACCTCTATTGAGGATAATAAAGATTTTGAACCCCTTAATGAAGATTCTTATGCAGTTATAATTGGGAAAACTGACAATGAGATTTTTGATATAAATCCTATAAAAGAGATTATAATTTATGTTGATAACAAAGATTTTCAATGGAAACACAATCCTTGGATTGTTATGAAAAGGTATTTAAACAATGCATTATTTCCAATGCAAACTTACAAGAATAGATTGCACTATGAAATGATTTTAACATCTACTGGATCAGTAGAAATTTCTCATAACAATACTAGTAATTCTAATAAATCATATTTTTCTTTTTCCAAAATGATTATTAAGAAAATTATTTTACCAGATGAATGGGGACTAAGTACTTTAAAAGATTGTCAGTATATACATCCAATTCAAAAGATGTCAATTAATTATAATTATTGGGATTATGTGGAGGCATTTTCAAAGACTTTATTTTATGAAAATGATGATCATAAGCACTCTTGGTTTATAAAAATTTGTGCTCAAGTTTTTAAAAGTACCCAGATTCCAAGTTGGTTCATTAAATGGTGGTCCTTTTTCGGGCCTTCCCAAGGAATACTACCAGTACAGTTTAAAGAGTTATATCATCAATGGGTAGAGATTTCGCCAAGGATTATGGATTTGGACAAAGAGGACAAATTATACCCAAAGACTCCGATTATGAATTTTTTTATGGAATTTTCTGTTCCTTGGATTTACAAATGGACCATTGAATTAGGGAAAGATTCAGATGAAGTACCTTGTTTATTTAGAAGACATTATACAAAATTTTGGCCTAAACTAATCTCAAAAGGATCTGATGGAAAGATGGTTGGGCAAGAGCTATTGGATACTATTAAGACTACAATTACCAAATATGACAAAGAAATCCCAGATGATGCAGAAATGGAAGAAAGTCATTTTAGAAAAATTACTAAAAAAAAATATATATATATATATATATATATATATATATATATATATATATATATATATAATGTGTTTAGAAATTGGAATGTCAAAACAAAAATATTTTTGAAAGATAACAATAATTATTTTCACTTGTATTATTATAAAAATAATTATTATTGACAAATAAAGTTTTAGAAACTGAAATTTTAAAATAGGATTATCTTTTGAAAGATATCAACACACAAAACAAGAGTTTAATTAGTAGTAAAATAGTCAAATCGTATTTAAAAAGTCCTTTGTAGTCTCAATCTTTAATTGTTTTATCATAAATATGAGTTATTATTTTTCTTTCCAACTAATTTTAGTATCCAATGACACCAGCTAGAATGGTATAAAAAAAAAGAATTATATCAAGGAACTTTGAAAAATGGTTAATCTTTTTCATATCGTGTTTCTTATTTAATATCCAATAATTATCTATATTTAATAGAGAAAGTTTAAGTCTTAAGATTATTTACATATAATCCAAAAATTCAAATATATTATATGTGTTATAAAATAATATAAGAATAAGAACAATAATACAAGAACAAGAACAATAGAGAGAAAAGTAGAGAGAGGAGTATTCTTATTGATACTTTGGGGATGATTTACAATGGGAGAGAACCCCTTTATTTATAGGGAGGTGGTGACTTAGCCACCAAGTAGTAAACCCTAGAATCTCTCTAAATATAGACATTCACCTTAAATAGGATTCTATTTATAACACTCCCCCTTGAATGTCTATCAATAATGTGCCTCGTTAAAACCTTAACTAAAACAAAACCCAATGGGAAAAAATTATAGAAAAGGAAAAAGAGTACACATGTTTGAATATGCGCCTATTGGTTGCCTCGTTAAAAACCTTGCAAGGAAAACCCAGTGGGACAAAACCTTGTAAGGAAAAAAGAGTGCAACGCGCATTAACTCCCCCTGAAAAGAGCATCAATTCACATCCTTGAGTATTTGCATTCCAATCTTGTGCACCATCTTCAAAACGATCTTTTGTAGAGATTTGATAAATAAATCAGCCATATTGATTTGAATAAATATTCCGCACCTTGAAATTATCATTCTTGATAGATATGAACATCTTCATATAATGTCGTGGAATGACTCTTCAATATCTCCATAGATGTATTCTCGATGCCATCATGCTTATAGTTATAGCAACATACATATGTACACAAGTTGCACTTAGGATGTGGTACTTCAGGACCAAGAATTGTATATGCTTCAAGCAACTTCAATCTTTCATGGATTGACATATAAGTTAAGTCATATAAGCCATATAATAGACTTTAGATGCATATCAAGTTTTCATGTCATGCTAAACAAATAAGATATCGAAAACTGATTACACATACCATTGACTTTATACTTTCAAGTATTTGAACTACATGTCCAAAACTACATGTCTTTCATATGGAATCAATTCTGCTTGAATTGTATCTCTTCCATTTAACCAATATTTTTGTTTGTATTCGACAAACATAAGATCCTCATCGATATTTAGCACTATCATAGATGTCGTCGACGAATATTTTATATCGGTTCCGGTAAATTTTCATAAAGACATAACATGGAGATCTCTTCATTCATACATCCAGGTACTTGAATCTCTCATGAGATTTTATGAAGTATTATGTCATGTGATCTTCCAGATCACTTGCCTCCCCATTATGATAACTTTGATCATTTGCTCATCTTCTTTATTAAGAAGTTATTTTGAAACCGATTTGTCTATACGCTTTAAGCATATCAAAGACTTTGTCCTTCTGGGACTTAATATGAGCATTTGCAGTGAGAATATAGTTACTTTCTTTGGGTCAGCAAATGCGTATAGCATGCTTTGCAATATGTTGTAATTGAATTATCCTTTTATGAACTTCAGGTTCATATTATGATATTCGAGGATCTATATATACAAATGATAATTCATCCCATGTAACCTTTTCTCAAGTGTTTATTATGTCTCCCCCTCATGTTAGAAAAGCTAACTTGTTTCCTCAACTTTGAGAGTCCCTCTTTGTGCATTATGGTGTTAATGAAAATATACACCGCACATCAATAATAATAAGATGAAATTATTTGGTTCCTGACCCTGAACCACTTGTGAGGGGAGAATATAATATACTCTCGTATACAACGTATATCAAACTGATATATATAACTTTGTTCTCATAAGAAACAGTTTAGCTATTAAGTGGAGGCACTCAATAATTATCTTGCTAAACCAACTATGATATAAACCAACTTATCAAGATGAACTATCTTGAATAGAAAATCTGAAAATTATGCTCGAAGTTATATTACCGAGCAATTTACCTAGCAAGCACCGGCCAGGCTGCGGGTTAATAACAATCGCACATGTAACCATATCATAGATGCATCATATGTGGTATACATGGCAGGTGAATGGGCTCATATTCACCTTTGATATTTCCAGAATTTATGGGATTCAACCCGAACTCTTTAGTTGGTCAATTAATTAATGAGAACAAGTAATACAAGAGAATTCATAAAGAACTTTCTAGTTCTTTAATATTTACCCATGTGAATTCTCTATTACTGCACATCATACCTAAAATGATATGGCTAACCCGAATGCCAACTGAATAAATTATCAATATTGATAAACTTCAAATTTACACTATGACATGTGCAATTATCAATAAACTTCAAGTTTATTATGATATGGGTTTTTATATCAATAAACGTCCACTTTATTGTGGTATTCTTGTGTAGTACAAACTGGAGAATAAAGCGGGTAGTTTTTCACATACAGATTATCCCGCTACAAGTTGTAGTAATAGAAGATATCAAATCTTTCCTTTATTTATAGTCTCAATATAATCAATTGCTTTCGCATATACTTTGGAAACTGAATAAGTTTCTTTGAGACTTACTACACCACAATACCTTATTGGTAATCAATTGTGTTTCTCCAACATAGTAATAATTGGCTCTTCTAGAGCTCTCAATTAATTTTGTACTACCACAAATTCATCAATATCCATGTGGTGAATATCTCTTTTAAAGAGAAAGTTATACCTTTATGGTCATGGTCAAAATTATATGCAAGATATGTTTCTTGCATTATCGTTGTCCTTTAATAGTCATATTTCCAAAATATTTTGGCGTACAATAGGTACGTGACCAACGATCATTCATGCCATAATAATGACATTATTTTCATATATCATCTCAAACCTCCTTCTAGGGGTGAATGTGGTATATTCAATACCAATTTCATGTTCATATTCTCCCAATAATGAATATGTATTCATGAATCAGATGTTGTCACATTCACTGCGGGGATATGTGATTTTGTTATCCTTTTCAAATCTGTAAATGCGTCTGGCATTCGATTTGCTATTCTTTGCAAATGGATAATATTTTGCACCTCTTTTTCACAAATAGAGGTATGTGGATCAAGATGAGATAATGATGCATTTTTCCACAAAATTTTCTGTTTGGTTTCACCAACTTCTCCCCCTAATTTTGGGAAAAGTGTCTCATCAAATTGACAGTCTGAAAATCGTGCAGTGAACAAATCCCCTGTCAATGTTTCAGGTAGCGAATAATGGAGGGCGATTCAAACTCAACATATATTCCTAACCTTCTTTGCAGACCCATTTTGGTGAAATATGGCGGTGCTACAGGCACATATACTGCACATCCAAAAATTCTTAAGTGGGATATATTAGGTTCATGACCCAAAACTCATTGCAACGGGGAATATTCGTCGTTCTGAGACGAACTAGCATTGCTGCATGCAAAATGGCGTGATCCCAAACCGAAGTGGGCAGCCTCGTTTTCATGAGTAAATGAGGAATTCAAGATTATTCTCATCTATTGTCTCAATATGATATCCATTTTGAATGATATCTTTAAAACTCAACAAGTTCCTTTTTGACTTGGAGGAGAACATTGCATTCTCTAAAATGTTGTTCCTTTAGGCAGAGTTATAGTTGCTCTTCTGGAGCCTTTAATCAATTTACTACTACCAGAAATTGTAGTAACATCTGCCTTACACATACTTAAATGAGAGTAATATTTCTTCTCTTTGAATATCGTATGTGTGGTACATGAATCAATTAATCAAAAGAGATATACGAACATGAGAATAAACAAATTTAATCCGTTGCTTCATAATTAAATAATATTTTCAAAATCTGCTGAGGTTATTCGACTAACTTAGTTGATAGTCGATTATCTTGGGAAGCAGTCATCAGGTTAGTCGACTTCTAAATCAGATAGTCGACTATCTTGCCTTGCGAAAAAGTCCAGTTTTAATGCGAAATATTGGTTAGTCGAATAACTAATTAGTTATTCGACTAACTTAGTAAACAGTCATCAGGTTAGTCGACTAACTAAACTGGTTAGTCGACTAACTTAGCTTGCAAAAAATTCAGTTTTTAATACGAAATATTAGATAGTCGACTAACTTATTAGTTAATCGACTAACTTTACTGGGAAGTAAAAATGCCTTTGAAATTTAAGCATATTGAAACATTCTAAAGAGCTAATACTAACATTATATCATAAACTAACTAATACGAGCTGATACTAATGACTACTAACTAATACAAATAAGTAAAATAAAATCAAACAATTCCATCTTCCTTCATCACAGATCCATCACTGATTAAGTGGTCTATTTTCCCCTTAGGGTGCTTAAAGAAGTTTGCCACATCCAATTGGGTGATGTCAAAATTGTCGTCAGAGAGAAAATTGGTTTCAGGGCCTTTACTCTTTAGAGATACTTGATAAAGCTCAACCAAATGTCTTGGTACACGGCAAATTTTCGCCCAGTGCCCTTTTCTACCGCAACGATAATATATAGTTTATGAACTATTTGCTTTTGGATTCTCATCGCATCGTGCTTGTGGTAGAGTGACCAACTTCAGGTTGACATATCTCTCCTTTAAGCCATTCCACAAGATAGGCGGATCTTTGACTGTGATATATTCAATTTTCAAACCTTCATCAAGGTGATGGCGCAAGAAAATCAAGGCCTTAGCACAGTTTCAAACCTTCATCAAGGTGATGGCGCAAGAAAATCAAGGCCTTAGCATAGTCTTGGGTGGATGCATTATTTCTGTCTTTAATAGCGTCTCAATGTCCCATTGCATCCAAATGGATTTCAGCATCCAACACCCATGTCATATAGTTCTTGCCCGAAATTTCAAGGGCAACGAACTTTCTTTTCATAATGTCAGATATAAAACAAAATTACATCAAGAGCGTGTCCATACTTACGGGCTTTATTACAATTATCACATTCACTTCAGGGAATGGATCATAATCATATGTATGTGCTATATACAATCTCATGTCAAATATTACTTTCATAAAGTGAAAGATTATTTTGAGAATCTTTATTATTCTTATTATCACAATGATGACGATTATAATTCCGTCTATTGCCATGTCCACATTCATTGATACCTTCATGGTAATAATTTTGTCTTCTTTCAGACTTATCACATACTACTACCACATTCTCTAAAGGGAATGGAGCAAATTCAATGGGACGGATTTTTTTAATTCTTTGCCCACAATCATACATGAATTTAATCATGGCAAGACATAGAACTTTTACCACTTCACGTGTTTATAATTCCTTACAAACTCCATTAGAGTTATAATCAAACTTTGTTGTCTATGTTTGTATATGAAATCAAATCGTAGAATTTCAAGAATTTGAAAGGGAAAAGTAAATTACTTACCTTTAAGGTATACCAATAGATGTTGTGATATCAAATATACCTCTTGAGTTTCCATCCCGTTGCTTTACTTTATGATGATACCATCTCTTCTATTTTTCCATATAGAAATTCTGGAAGAAGGAAGAAATCAAATTCAATTGGTTAGAGACTCGTGCTGATAACGTGTTATAAAATAATATAAGAATAAGAACAATAATACAAGAACAAGAACAATAGAGAGAAAAGTAGAGAGAGGAGTATTCTTATTGATACTTTGGGGATGATTTACAATGGGAGAGAACCCCTTTATTTATAGGGAGGTGATGACTTAACCACCAAATAGTAAACCCTAGAATCTCTCTAAATATAGACATTCACCTTAAATAAGATTCTATTTATAACAATATGATTATTGTTCGTGCATTCGCACGAGTGATAATACTAATAAGATGTAAAAGAAATGAATTTCTGTACACTTGTCGTATCTGTATTAACCTAAATATAATAGCCTATTATGCCTTTTCTAGAAGCATCTGTTTATGTATAGCTGTATGCACAAAATTAACAGGTGTGTAACACTAATCTGACGGCTGTAGTTTAGTCCATCAAGCTTTTGATCATGTCCCTGATGCAGCCACGTATATCACCCTTTTCCACACACATAAGTCTTAGACATTTTGATATATTCGTTGAGTTTGGATGAGACTAGAAATTTTATTTTGTGTCTCATATAATTTATATTAGTTGTTTGAAGTATTTTTTATATTATAAATTTGTAAATATTAATCTTATATTTTTAAGTTTACAAAAATTTGAATTTATGAAATAAAAAAATACCTTATACAAAACACACAATAAAATTTTTCGTCTTACACTCTTCTTCTTTCTTCTTTTGTTCTGAAACTTCTTTGTTTGATCAAAATCGATGCAGCTTGGGATCTTTGTTTGCTTACGTTATCAGATTCTTTAATTTGATTCACTTATTTCCTAGAACATTATGCATGCATGACTTCAAATTTGCAAAATCAGTTTTATTCAAACTTGTTTCATGTTATTAAGGAAAAACTTTAAATTTCAATTATCCACCAGAGGAGCTAGAGTATTAAGTATAGGTTTAGTCGATCCTTTGGTCTCTATATTTGTATTAGTAAAGCTCAAACCTTGGTCAAATGTCCCACCCTCCACCACCAATCTATGGAAGAGCATCGCTTCCTAATTAAAAATATTCTAAATAGATCTCCTGGTAGTTCTATTTTGGCTCTTCAAGAGCCGAACACCTACTAATGTCAATGGTTTACCACTTTGGATAAGCATTTTATTTTCACCAAACATTCATCCATCTTAATGTGAAGGTAATATTTAATTTTTGTTAATTATAAATATATTAAAGGAATTTTAGTACATATTGTGCTTATCACTTTATTTAGTAGACATACAACAAGATTTATTTTCACGTCAAAATAGACTTGACTAAATTTTACGTATGAACTGATTGAGAGTTTACTTAGTGGCATCAAATGATGACCACCAGGCGACGAGAATTTGAAGACAAAAACTTGTATCAAATCATCTTTTTAAACTTTAAACTTTTAAAAACGTATTGAATTATTTTAGGCATTCAATTTAGTGGTAAAAGATTCTTCAAAACTTGTATCAAATCATCTTTTTAAACTTTAAACTTTTAAAAATGTATTGAATTATTTTAGGCATTCAATTTAGTGGTAAAAGATTGAAATTGCTATGTGATGAGAATTTGAAAAAATATTATGTTAATGTTGAATGTTTCTTAGAATGTTAATCTAGTGATAGAGTTACTTGCAAGATGGCTTAATAATCATCGTTGTAAATAATTTTCAATACAAACATATTAATTTTGTTTTATAAATCCAAACCTCTTATTAAGGTTGACTCCAAATCATTCTAGCTACCCTTGCTATTGCTTCCTATCTTCATGTAATAACAAATTACCCCTCTGCCACTTGAATTGTGTCGCACCTATGCCCACAACAAAGCCTTTGCACCTCACCGTCAAATGCGAAGGCTATTATGTCAAAAGAGTAATAATAGATGGAGGTTCTGGGATGGATATATGCTCACTGTCGACGTTGCAAAGAATGGAAATCAGAACAGAGAGGATCCGTCCCAACAATGTGTGTGTCCAAGCCTTTGCTGGAATCAATAGAGACACCATAGGGGAAATTGACTTAGTATTGACCATCGGTCCGGTCGATTTTGAAGTGACATTTCAAGTATTAGAAATGGGCACATCCTATTACTATCTCCTAGGAAGATCATGGATTTACGCGGCAGGGGTGGTGCCTTCTACTCTGCATCAAATGTTGAAATTTGAACACGAGAACCAGGAGATTGTGGTCCACGGAGAAGACAAACAGTCAATTTATCGTGATCCCTCTATTCCCTGCCTCGAAGCCAAAGAGGGAAGTGAGTATATAGTCTACCAGGCTTTTGAAATTGTGGTAGTTGATCAACACAAAGAAGGCAAACCATTCCCCCAGCCTTTCCTCTCCGATGCCTCAATCATGGTGGCAAGAGAGATGACACGCCAAGGGTATAAGCCAGGCAAGGGACTTGGAAGCTCTCTACAAGGAATAACTGAGCTGATCATTTTGCCTACTGCAGAGAAGTTTTTTGGGCTAGGCTTCCATCCAACGCCGGAGGATATCACCCGGGCCAACCGTAGGAAACGTCATGGATGGGCTTTTCCAACCCGTACCCCACTTGTACAAAACATTTGTGAAACCAAAATAAAGTGAGGAAGAAGAAGACGAGACCTTCCCAGCGGAAGAAAATTGAAGAGATATGTCGGGCCATGAGGAAATTATTGTATAAAGCCAACATAGTCCAGCTGGGAGAAGGCTCAAGCACTGCTGAGGTGCTCTACATGAGACCGGATGCCAAGTTGCAAAACTAGAAGGCCATGCCTTTCCCAGTCAGGCGGGAGGCCTGGTAGTCCTGCCTTGCTACCTTTTCTTGCATCAGGAGTTATTTCAGGGTGTAACTCGGGTGTTTTTGTTAGAATTGTATCCTTTAAATTCCATATGTAAACCCTGTTATCTTACAGTTTCAAAGAAATGAAATAAATATTTCATCGTTTACACTTCTCCTTTTTTTCTAATTTTGTTTTTCTTCTATTTTATTTTTTTCTTTCAGTCCCAATAATGCGGCTTTAAATAATATGACATGTTCGCCGACCCGAACATGCTGCCTATTTCTGAAATAATGAACCAAGAACCAGAGTATGATGAAGAAGACGCTTTTAGGGAAATCAACCGAGAGTTGGAACATTTTGAAAATAAACCTAAGCCGAACTTAAAAGAAACCAAACCAGTTAACTTGGGTGGTCCCGACGAAATCAAGGAAACTAAAATAAGCATCCATGTGAATAAGGAAATCCAGGATTCAATGGTTCAACTTCTTCTGGAATTCAAAGATGTATTTGCTTGGTCTTACGATGATATGCTTGGGCTGAGTGTAGATCTGGTGGTTCATAAGTTGCCCACATACCTCGAATGCCCTCCATTCTAACAAAAACAAAGAAAGTTCAAACCCGATGTCCGCGATAAGATCAAAGAAGAGATTATAAAATAATTAGAGGCAGGGGTAATCCGGGTGGTTCGATACACCACATGGTTGGTTAATGTGGTCCCGGTACCGAAGAAAGATGGAAAAACCCGAGTGTGTATAGACTACATAGATTTAAACAAGGCGAGTCCCCAAAGACAACTTCCCTTTACCAAACATCCACGTCCTTGTTGAAAACTATGCCAAAAACGATATACAGTCATTTGTATATTGCCACGCGGGATACCACCAAGTGTTGATGAATGAGGAAGATACTGAGAAAACCGTCTTCACCACACCTTGGGGAACTTACTGTTATAGAGTTATGCCTTTCGGTTTAAAGAAAGCTGGGCAACATATATGAGGGCCATGACCACCATTTTCCATGACATGATGCATCAAGAAATAGAAGTATATGTGGACGATGTGATTATCAAGTCCAAGACTCAGGGTAATCATGTAAGACACTTAAGAAAGTTCTTCCAAAAGGCTTCGTAAGTATGATTTGAAATTGAATCCAGCCAAGTGTGCATTTGGGGTCCCGTCAGGCAAACTTTTTGGATTCATTGTTAGCCGAAGAGGTATCGAGTTGGATCCGACCAAGATAAAATCCATGCGAGAGCTACCTCCTCCAAAGACCAAGAAGGACGTAATGAGCCTACTGGGAAGACTGAATTACATCAGCCGATTCATCGCCCAGTTGACTTCCACATGCGAGCCCATATTCAAGCTATTGAAAAAGGATGCGGCAGTTAAATGGACTGGTGAGTGTCAAGAGGCTTTTGACAGAATCAAACACTACCTGTCCAACCCACCAGTTTTGGTCCCGCCAGAACCAGGAAGGCCACTGTTTCTCTATGTAACAGTCCTTGGAAATCTCTTTTGGTTGTATTCTCAGGTAGCATGACGCCACGGGAAAGAAAGATCAAGCCATCTATTATTTGAGCAAGAAGTTTAGCAATTACGAGGCCAAATACACGCTTCTAGAAAGAACCTGTTGTGCCTTGACATGGGTGGCTTAGAAGCTGAGGCATTACCTGCAAGCCCCCAACACCTACCTCATAACCAGGCTGGATCCGTTGAGGTATATATTCCAAAAACCGATGCCCACAGAGCGATTGGAAAAATGACAAATCCTGCTCACCGAGTTCAACATAGTTTATGTCACTCGTACTGCAATGAAGGCTCAAGCATTAGCAGATCATCTGGCCGACAATCCAGTTGACGATGAATATCAACCTTTGAATACCTATTTCCTTGATAAAGAAGTGAATTCAGTGTAAGTAACATCTGAAGACATCCTTGCTTGGAAAATGTTCTTCGACGGAGCAGTAAACGGAAAAGGCGTAGGGATTGGGGCAATTTTAATCTCACCCATAGGTCAGCACTACCCGATTGCAGCTAGGCTCCAGTTTTTCTGCACTAATAATACAGCTGAATACCACGCTTGCATCATGGGCATGAACATGGCCATTGACCAAGATGTTGAGGAATTGTTAATCATGGGGGATTCGGACTTAATCATCCTCCAGGCTCAAGGAGAGTGGGAAATAAGAGACGTTAAACTCATCCCCTATAGACAACATGTGGAGGATCTCAACAAACGGATTAGGTCGGTACAATTAAGGTATATTCCTCGTTGTCACAATGAGCTAGCAGACACACTCGCAACTCTGGCTTCCATGTTGCCTTACCCCAGAAACGCTTACGTTGATCCTTTGGAAATCCAAATCAAAGAAAGGTATGGGTATTGTAATATGACTAAGGCGGAGTCCAACACCCAACCCTGGTATTATGACATCAAGAGATTTCTGAAAACACAAGAGTATCTCGAACAAGCCACCGGGAAGCAAAAGAAAACCATCTGACGGCACACGAGCAATTTCTTCCTGAGTGGTGATACTTTATACAAAAGGACCCCATATCTAAATTTGCTGAGATATGGTTATGCCGAGGAATCCGAGAGAATTATGCATGAAGTACACGCAGGAGTGTGTGGACCTCATATGAACGGATATGTACTAGCAAAGAAAATACTCCGACCAGGATATTATTGAATAACCATGGAGAAAGATTGTTCAGCTTCGTTCGAAAATGTCATCGATGTCAGGTGCACGGTGATTTGATTCATGCACCGCCAACCGAATTGCATCCTATGTCAGCACCCTGGCCATTCGCTGCTTGGGGCATGGGTGTCATTGGGCCGATCGAGCCAAAAGCCTCAAATGGACATAGATTCATATTGGTTGCTATAGATTACTTCACAAAATGGGTTGAAGCCATCTAAATATGTCACTAAGAAAGGTGTGGTAGATTTTGTGCATTCCAACATTATCTGTCACTTCGGTATTCGTGCAACCATCATTACAGATAACGCAGCCAATCTGAACAGTCGTCTGATGGGATAAATATGTGAACAATTTAAGATAACACATAGAAACTCCACCCCTTACCAGCCAAAAGCTAATGGTGTCGTCGGAACAGTTAACAAGAACATCAAGAAGATTTTGAGAAAATGATTCATAGCTCAAGACAATGGCATGAAAAGTTGCCTTTTGCATTGCTGGAATATCGCACCACAGTGCGCACATCGGTAAGGGCAACTCCGTATTTACTGGTCCACGGGACCGAAGCTGTCATACCCGCAGAGGTAGAAATCCCTTCGCTCCGAGTAATTGTTGAAGCAGAAATTGAGGATAGCGAGTGGATTAAAACTCGTTTGTAGCAGCTGTCATTAATTGATGAAAAATGAATGGTTGCGGTTTGTCACAAGCAATTATACCAACAAAGAATGGCCCGCGCGTACAACAAGAAAGTGCACCCCAAGAATTTCGAAGTCGGACAGCTGGTATTGAGGCGTATTCTCCCTCACCATCAGGAAGCTAAAGGAAAGTTTGCTCTGAACTGGAAAGGTCCATATATTATCAGAAAGATACTGCCCAAAGGAGCATTGTACCTGGGTGACGTTGAAGGAGACGAGCCCAAGAAAGCAATGAATGCAGATGCAGTAAAAAGGTATTACATTTAAGCCCTCTACTGCAATGACTCCGGCTGGTTGAAATGATGAAGGCTTTTCTTTCCCGCTACCCTAAACACTACCAATCCTTCGGAAACCCTTTAAGCCAATCGCATTTCTTTGTTCACCCTCTTTGGAACCTAGAATTGCTATTCGAAAAAAAAAAGAAGAAAAACAAAAAAAGAAAAACAAAAAAAGAAGAAAAGAAAAAACAAAAAAAAAAACAAACAAATTAGTTTAGGAAACACTTCCTGAACTACGTCTGACTTGATTCCGAAAGGATACGTAGGCAGCCTCTCCCTGAGATTCAGTCATATCAAAATAAAACCTAGTTCCCAAGAAAACGTAACTGGGGGCAGAAATGTATTGGTTCAGTCGTAAACCCACCCGAATGGTTCCAAAGTTGTACATGTCCATCCAATTTCCTTTACTCAAGAGCCTGGTCCAAGTCCTTCCGATCAATTGGCCAAAACAGGGACGTGACAAACACCATTGTTGGGATTCAGCACAACTCAATTTGAGAGAAATAAAATGAGAGAGTCTTATCAAGCCTGAATAAAATGGGAGAAGAGAAATGAGAGAGGCCGATTGGCGAAAACCCGCAAAAGGGCGTCGTCGGCCGGAAAGAGGAAATATTGTCACTCAAGCCTGAATAAGTTTCCATGATTTTGAAAGATTGAAACCAAAAGCAGAAATGGATCTGGGCCGGGTATTTAGTCTAAGAAGCATGTCGTTTCCATTTAAAGTCAGCATGCACTCCCAGATAAGTCCTCCCTTTTTCTCCAAATGAGACATAGCTCTCTAAATCCATGTGTTTGTTTTGTTGCTTTTCCCACTCCTTTTCCCTTTAACTTTGATGTCCTGACTATTCCGCAAGAGAAGGTAGCAGGACCGGTCTCACGGGTTTTCCCATGGCAAGAACTAAAAGGAATATCCGATATCAGCGAGCGTAATTTGGCCAACACCGATTGATCATGACGGCTAACGCTTCAAAAGTAGGAAAGTAGAAAGAAAAGAAATTCAAAGACAAGAGCCCACAAAGGCGAATCAAGATTGGAAAAGTTAAACCCAAGCGGGATAATGGTTCCTACAAAAGATCCCAAAAGGCGAGCCCCGAAGTGGAAATCAGGACAAAATCATAACCAAGGGCCTGTAAAAAAAAAACAAATCTGAAAGATGAGGCCCCCCGACCAACTTACGAGGCGAAGTCTAAAAGTCAAGGGTTTTTTCCAACATGAATGAGGCCAGGATCAAGCAATTCAAGGCCACAAACCAATCACTGTTCAAACTAACAAATCGTGTTTTGATTGAAAACTTGAAATAAGTGTAATCCAAAACAATGGGGACAAATGGCAAATGCAATCAAGGAACGTCGCAAAGGCTAAGAATAGTGTTGCACAATTGATCAACAAAAGGGGAAGTTTTCTTTACATCTTTTCTTGCAGTTTTATAAATAAAAAGGAGAAAAAGAAAGAAGGGAGAATCATAAAAACATGATAGCATGTGACCTCAATCCCTGACTCCTTCCCAGACTTAGGGCCACAGCCTCAGACTTCCCCTGCACAACTTGTGCACCTCCTCGGCATAGCCCAAGGGTTGCACTCCACTCTATCTAGTACAGACCGAGAAATTTCTTTCTTTCACTTCCCAGCATAACCCGAGAAACTTCTCTTTATATCCCAACCTGGGGAACCCCCTTTTCCACCTTCATTCCCCAGCATAGTCTGAGAGTTAAAGCTCTTTTGTCCTTAGCATAATCTAAGGGTGTTTCCTTCCCTTCTCTATCCCTAACATAGTTAAAGTGATATCTGTGGCCCTCCATTTCTTTCAAATCCTCTGGCATAACCCAGGGATTTTCCATTCAATCTTGACATAACCCGTGGATATCCCTAGCATAACCTAAGAGTTTTTCTTTCAATCCCGGCATTACCCGTGGATTTCCCCTGGAATAACACATGAATTTTCCATTCAATCCCAGCATAACCCGTGGATCTCCGTAGCATAACCCAGGAATTTTCCATTCATCCCGGCATAACCCGTGGATTCCCCTAGCATAACCCAGGAATTTTCCATTCAATCCCGGCATAACCCGCGGATCTCCCTAACAAAACCTAGGAGTTTTTCTTTCAATCTCGGCATAACCCGTGGATTCCCCTGGCATGACCCAGGAATTTTCCATTCAATCCCGGCATAACCTGTGGATTCCCCTGGCATAACCCAAGAATTTTCCATTCAATCCCGGCATAACCCGTGGGATCTCCCTAGCATAACATATGAGTTTTCTTTTGATCCCGGCATAACCCACAGATTCCCCTGGCATAACCGAGAAATTTTCCATTCATCCCGGCATAACCCGTGGATTCCCCTGGCATAACCCAGGAATTTTCCATTCAATCCCGGCATAACCCGCGGGTCTCCCTAGCATAACCTAGGATCTTTTCTTTCAATCTCGGCAAAACCCGTGGATTCCCCTGGCATAACCCAGGAATTTTTCATTCATCCCAGCATAACCCGTGGGTCTCCCTATCATAACCTAGGAGTTTTTTATTCAATCCCGGCGTAACCCGCGGATCTCCCTAGCATAACCTAGGAGTTTTTGTTTCAATCCCGGCATAACCCATGGATTCCCCTGGCATAACCCAGGAATTTTCCATTCAATCCCGGCATAACCCGCGGATCTCCCTAGCATGACCTAGGATCTTTTCATTCAATCTTGGCATAACCCGTTGATCTCCTTAGCATAACCTAGGATTTTTTCTTTCAATCCCGGCATAACCCGTGGATTCCTCTGGCATGACCCAGGAATTTTCCGTTCAATCCCGGCATAACCCGCAGATCTACCTGGTATAATCCACAAAATTAATTTAGTTCATCTCGGCATAACCCGTGGATTTTCCTTTCACCCCCAGCAGGGACCTTTCATCCCTATCCCGGCATAACCCGTGGATCCTCCTCTTACCCCCAGCAGGGACCCTTTTTCCTTCCTAGCATAACCTGGCAATCACTCCAAAGGATACGCAATCCTGACTTTTACTGTTTTCAATAAAGAAATAGCTTTTATTCGTGTTGCAGAAAACTCATGAAATTTTCCCGGTGAAAACTGGGGCAGAAAATTTCATTTGTTTGTTTGTTTTGGGTGTCCGAGCAGGTTGTACTTCAAGGCACAAAATTCGAGATGACCAAAAGTGGGAGTCTCAATCTAGAATAAGGAAAAGAAGGAAAGAACAAAAAAGAAGTGAATGCAAAATAATGAAGCGGAAAAAGATGTGGACTGCTCAAAATTTGATTTAAATCACAAGCCCCGCCTGTCCCGCTTTGTTTCAAAATTGAAGAATAAACCACCAGTTGCAGCTAACGAGCATCAGGATTCATATCGGAGTATGCTATAGGAGCTAGCCAAAACTCAAGATCATGTTTCAAGAAACTCGTGGATAGGAATCTTGTAACTCGTAGTTGATAGCCCTAGCTAGATTAGCTGTTGATTTTCTTTAGTGTAATAAGGAGTCAATAAACGGTAGCAGCAACAACAGCAGTGAAATCAAAGCCCATGGTAGTCCCAGCTACCAAACACTCCAGAACTACACTGGCCTGATTCCTTTATCGCCGAGGATATGTAGGCAACCTTTGAAGCAAGGTTCGGTCAGACGTCTTTTCAAAATGCTTCTCCTGGAGTTTTTGAGTAGGCAAAAATCCCGCATAGCGCTCACTTATCTTTGACCGAAAAACTTTCGTGTTTCCGGGAAAAGAGGGGCAGCTATGAGCACGTGATTTTTGCCTCGTTAAAATTGCTCCCACAGAATTCTCAGACTGAGGATTTCTCCTTTTAGTATTTATTTTTAGGATTTAATTGCGCAAATTAGTGTGTGTTTTCATTTGCGCATGCATGAGTAGTCATAAAAAATACAAAAAATTACATAAGCATTTGGGATTTAATTTCACATATTTTGTTAAAATTAATTGGTAGTTAAGTTTTTTTTTTTGCGAAATATAAAAATCACAAAAAATAAGTAGTTTATTTTGGCACTTTGTTGTTAATTTTCATTTTGGCATTTTGTTGTTAGTTTTTATATTTGTTTATGTTTAGGTGGTTATTAGTTTAATTTAGCTGAATTTAAATTTTTTAAAATAAAATTAGGAAGTTTTAGAAAATGAAAATGAAAAAAGAAGTTGGAAATAAAGAGGTTAAACAAGGCTGGCCACAATTGGGCCAAGTCTGGGTGGCCCTAAACCCCTTTACCCATCCAAAATACCCGAATCTAGCCCAAAACCCTTCTCTGACCCAAGCTGATATGAGAGACGCTCCAAAACCACGTCGTTTGGGCAATCAATCTCAACCATCCATCAATATCGATCCAACGGTCCAAAAACTCCCTTCCCAAAACCAATATATATGTCTAAATGTGTGTGTTATACTGAGAGACAAAAGTCTTCATCCTTGTACCAAACCTTCACCGGTGTAACACCGTCCAGGATCCACCACAGACCCACCGTCAGCCGCCGGCCGGAAAGCGTCTCCACCGGCGATAAAGCTCATATCCCGGCCAAAAATACACCCCTGACTTCACGTACCCTCCTCTTTTCGATGCCCTAAGAATCAAACCTCGAATATAAGCCAGTCGCTTTGAATATTCAAATCTTTGGGCACCGTCTCCGCCGTCCACGAAGGTGCTGTCGCCGGAAACCTCCCAAAATAACACCACATACTCCTCACTCCGTCCCCATAACGAATCCATGGTTGAATTCCTCCAAACCCCCACCCATCGCTTCGAATATTAGCTCGAAGCTCTGACCCAAACCCCCAACCTCACCGGAATCCTTCCAGGTGACCTCCTTACCTTCCTTTCCACAAATCCACGACCATCAGCCTTCGAATACAACCGGCTTTGGCCAAAAATAAATCGAAATAGCCTGAAACCTAGACCCCTTCCCAAGCCAACTAACCCTAACCTGATACCCTCTCCCTCTCTCAAATAACGATACAAGGGTCTCAGAAGGGCAACAGACCCCCCTCAAAATGGTCGAAAACCTTGAGAATTGAAGAGTCCATATTTTTGGGTTACAACGTTAAAAGCTAAGTTCCCTTGTTTTCTCTTCAAATTGCTTTAATTTCTTTTGTTTGTTTTCCTTTCTGATTGCTTTTGATCTTCTTTGTTTTTATTTGTTTAAGTACATGAATTTTTTCTATCTGTTCATCTTTGAAATATCCCGAGTATTTGCTTCCATGTAGAATCATATGCTTGTCTTTGTTTTATGATTAGATAACATGCTTCTGAATAGTCTGCTTATGATTTGAAGTCATAGTTGTTTTTTTTGACTCATTTGGATTATAATGCTAAGCTCAGAATTGTTCATCTCTGGTCTAACTTTCCACCTTTTGTTTCAAAATCGATCAGTATCCATGTGTGATAAATCTTGCTTCTAAAGTTTGTGCTGGTTAATTTCATCTTTGCTTCTGAGTAATTTAGTTCCATCTTTTGATACTCGTCTAAATCCGCCTGTATATATGTGTTGCATTGATTTGTTACTTATCAGTTTTTGACCCTTATGCGTTTGCTTTTGCATAGTATAGTATAGTCTCCAATTAAATAAGTTTGCCATGACTAGCTTTCTCAAATTCAACCCCTTCCTGATAGTGTAACCTTAGTTTATGATTTTAAGTAGTTAACTAGGGTTAATTTCTGACCAAATGGATAGACCCCAGGTTATAACATATCTAGGTTAGTAGTTAAGAAGGGAAAACATGGGTATTGGGGGTATTTGGACATAAGAATCTTGTAACAAACTCCTGGAACATTCTAGTGGAGGGTCAAAATGCAATTTCTGTCCATTCTTTCTCAAAACTTGAGGCACAAGTTAAAGAATAAGGGATCATTTAAGCAAATCTGAAAAATGGGTAAGGGGCTAAAAAGAAAACAAGAAAGACTTTGTTGCCCTAAGGCATTGGCTATAAAAGGGGTATCTGATACATTTTGGTGATAGATATACATTTTTATCTAAGAGAGACACATTTTTAAAGAAGCGGTCAAGAACATCCATCTGAAAACAAATTTCCTGAAAGCCTAAGTTTTCTTGGCAAAAATCTTCTATAATAATTAAAATTTTGTTCATTAGAAGTGGAAGATGACTTGAGGCATATGCATTAAGGATCGAAACTTGTGTTTTTAGTTGCTTTTCAAACTTTCCTGAGTTCTTGGTACCATTCCTGGGTTTAACTGGTTAATTTGGCTGCTGTTTGTTGTTGTTTCTCATTCACCTTACGCATATGTTCCTCTTTGCTGTAATTCCAGGTACTATTCTCACTCAGAAAACATCTGGGAAGGTAACACTGTGTATATGCGTGATTATGAAGATACTTAAATTTTTATGTTGATTTCATAGTACAAATGTTACCAATTCAGTAGTATTTAGGATATTTATTTTATCCTTGGTGCTGTAATGTGTATTAATCGTCTAAACTATGCCGGACTGTATCTGGACTGTGAACTCTAATTTGTTTTAATTTCAGTAGGTTGCTAAGATAGCCAATAACCTGCCTGATTTTTTTTCATGTGTGATTTAATAATAGGGAGTCGTTACATGCATATGTACTCTGATTGACGAGTACATAAGTTTAGATGCTAAATTCGAAACTTGAGTTGTAACTTATTAATTTACTAATACAAAATCACTACCAGGATTTCCTTTGAAAAAAGTTTTTTAATATGTTTGAAAATGATCAATTATGTAATATCAACAATTGTAGTGTAGCAATCTGAAAAATGATGTCCTTATCTTTGTGATTAATTTGTAGTCCAAGTTTTTCTGCTCAATTGAAGGCCCAGATTGGTGTAAATTATGAAGTATGAGGAAACCTACTTCTGGGCCGTCTATTTTTCGTTGATAAAGCCCAATTGCATAAATGTGTTATACAAACACTGAAAATGTGCATATTGATTGCTTCGCTTGAATGAGCCATTAATATATGAAATAGTAAGGACTTCTCCTTTATTTTAGAGACACGTATAATAGAAAATTATAGTCTCTTTTGGTTGTCTTTTCTATAAAAATAAAAATGGGTGTGCCACACTAAAGAAAAGTCATACACTATGTGGCCCTCTAACTGTAATAAAATACATAGAAATCTGGAGGTACCATTTAGCGAATTTCACGGCCTTTCCACAAATTTTAAAACGCGTAGTTGCTATAGGTAGGTTATTTTAATAACGTATCTTCCTAAATCTGGGTGTGCATTTATGTGACCCAAATCCAAATATCAACGATGTTAAAATGTGTCGAGAACCCGGGTGCATTTATGTGACGTAGTTCGAGACGTGTTTTAATAACGTTGCAAATATTCCTAAAAATAAATAAAATGGTTAATAATTCTAAAATTGCACTGTAGGATGAACATGTATAAAAATTATTAAATTATCCATTTATAATAGTTTAAGCGTCCGTGCTAGAACCACGGAATCCGAGGATGCCTAACACCTTCCCTCGGATTAACAGAATTCCTTACTCAAGAATTTCTGATTCGCAGACTCCAATTAGGTAGTAGAAAAATTTCCTCGATTTGAGATCCTAAATAAATCAGTGACTTGGGATACCAAAAGCCAAACATATCCCAAGTCGCGACCCTATAAATAAATAATCCCATTTCAAATAATGTCACTTTAATTGCAAAAAATTCATTATACGTGTCATCTTTCGGGGTAGCCGTGTAAAAGAGGAGGTGTGACAGTCACGACCCGAATTTTTCCACCTTTGGGATCATGATGACGCCTAATATTGTATCCGCTAGGCAAGCCAACATTACAGAATATTATACATTTTTCCTCTATCCTTTTATAATTAAAGTTTAACAGAACTAAATCAACGGAAAATGAAAGCAGAAGTACATAATTTAACTATTTACTCATATACTATTAACGAAAACAGAAGTCAATACTCCCAGAAGCTGAAAGAAAATACATCTGTCTCGGAGAAAGTAAAACATAAATGAAATAAGATAGGAGGGGTCGTCAGAGCCTGCGGATGCCTACAGCACTATCTTGGGTCTCCGAAATTTAGTAACAATAACCAATCTCTTGATCTGCCGAGCCTAACCTCGACGAAGTTGTCACGACCCAGATTTTTCACCCTCAATAGTCGTGATGACGCCTACTACTGAAAGCTAGGCAAGTCAACCATTTGTATTATTTACCTTTTTTCCATTTTAATCCTATAACAATTAAAAATCAATATTAAGTAAACAATTGAATTTAATAGGTAGAAGAAAAAAATATAACCAATTAAATATTACCAATACAAATCCTTAAACATAAACTACCTAGAATTGGTATCACAATTTCACAGAATACTAGAAATAAGGGTCCGAAAAATAAATAAAACGTTTTCTCTGAAATACATAAATAAAACTGGATGAAAGGATAGAAGGAGATGCCAAGGCATGCAGACGCCTGCAGGACTACCTCGAATCTCTGAATGGACCGAAGGAAACAATCCAAAGCTAAGGTTCATATGCTCCAGTATTGGGATCTGCACATAGTGCATTATGTAGTATCAGCATAACCGATCCCATGTGGTGGTAAGTACCTATCTTAACCTCAGCAAAATAGTGACGAGGCTAGGACTAGACTACTAAATAAACATGTGCAGTTAAATCATATATAGCGGAAAAATAAAAGCAGAACTTCACAAATAAAGATAGGAAGGGAGAATTATGCTGCGGGGAACAACAAGTATCAATAAGAAACCAATAGTTCAATGTTGAGAAACCATAACTCAGTTATCAATAAAAATCAGGAATTCAAATACAAGTACACGGCATCACCCTTTGTGCTTCAACACTCTCTCACAAATAACATGCCGGGCATCACCCTTCGTGCTTTAACCCTCTCTTACAAATAACATGCCTGGCATCACCCTTCGTATTTTACACTCTTCCTCACCCAAGGAACAATCACAAGTAATTTGGGACAAAGGAATCAATAACTTCACAATAAATCAAGTAACAACAAAAAATCAGTAAATAAGCGTAAAGAACACCATAACTCAATTATCAGCAAAAATACAAAAAATCAAGGACAAATGTACGGCGTCATCCTTCATGCTTTTACTCTCATCCTCACCATAAAAATCAATGTAATTGGCATGGAATCACCCGTCATCCTTTTACCTCACATAATCATGGCACAAAATGATCCTTCATGCATTTTCACTCATATAAAGGCACAAAATTGTCATCGTGTGGCACAACATCACCCTTCGTGCATGAACACTCTCTTACAGATATCATAAATGGCATCATCCTTCGTGCTTTATCACTCTTCCTTACCCAAACAACAATCACAAAGCAATAAGGGCAAGGGAATCAATAAAACAATAATCATATCCCCGCAAGGATAATAATATCAAAAGCAATAATATCATGGCAATGGAGATACCACTAAAAGCAACAACGTCCCGACAAGGGAGACAAAATCATAATCCTCTTCTCTTTTTCACATTTGTTTCACAACTTGAGCCAATGCTCTATAATGTTCAATTGTTGATAACACTTTCACAATTCATTTTACCACTTGAGCCAACTCTCTTCAATGTTCATTCACCAATATTACTTCCACTAGCTTTGTTTAACAATAGAAATTATCACATAAGGCATGAGCAATACCAAACGGAGTCATATTAATCATAGTATAAAACTCGCGAGTATGCTTGACACCAACGTATAGATACTCGTCACCATGCCTATACGTCGTACTCAACGATTAACGCATAGCACATAAGACACAACTCCTAATCCCTCAAGCTACGCTTAGACCAACCACTTACCTCGATGTCACGAACACAATTCAAAACTCAACTACCGCTTTACCTCTTGATTCCACCACCAATTCGCTTGTATCTAGCCACAAGTTACTTAACTATATCTATAAATTATAAATGAATTAATACTAATGCATGAAAATAGATTTTCTAAAGTTTTTTCTAAAAAGTCAAAAATTAATCCTGGGCCCACACGGTCAACACCCGAGGTTCAAACCAAAACCTGATTTTCCATTCATCCACGAACTCAAATATATAATTTATTTTGAAATCGGACCTCAAATCGAGGTCAAATCCCCAAAATTTAAAAATTCTAAGTTTTACCCAAAACACCAAATTTCTCCCATGAAAACCCTTGATTTTGAGTTGAAATCATGTAAAAAAGATGGATTAGATTGAAAGAAATGAGTTAGAATTGATTTACAAATGATTTGGATGAGTAGTTATCTTTGAAAAATTGCCCAAAGGTGTTTACGTTTTGGAAATGTTGTAAAAATGATTGAAATCCCATCTGAAATTCATTTTAGCAGGTCTCTGATATCACAATTGCGACTAGGGTTCGCAATTTCGAACCCTTAAGAAACCTGTTTTCTTTGCATTTGTGATTAGATGTTCGCAATTGCGAGATCACATTTGCGACGGGAATGTCGCATTTGCAACAACTAGCACATGATGAAGGCTTCGCCTTTGTAAAGTGTACCTCACATTTGCGAGGTAATGCTGGCCCTAGATTCTTCGCATTTGTGACATAATTCTCGCATTTGCGAGCCAGGCTTTGAAATTGCAAAGCCTGCAGACCTGCAACATACCAATAATTTCTTAAGTCCAAATTTCATACCCTGGCCTATCCAAAACTCACCCAAGCCTTCGGGGCTTCAAACCAAACATGTACGCAAGTCAAAAAATATCATACGGACTTGTTTGTGCGATCGAATCGTCAAAATAACATCAATAACTATGAATTTAGCATCAAAATCAAAGAAAAGTCTCATAAACTCTTAAGTTCAAATTTAAACAACCGAAGATCCGTTATATGTCATTTCAAGTTAAGTCCGTTTCCTACGAAATTTTACAGGTTCAACTTAAATCAACTTACTGGACTATGCACAAAAATCAAGGTGAGATAAAAAGGAGGTTTTAAGGCCTCGGAAAGACAAGATTTATTTCTAAAATAAGTGATAACCTTTTGGGTCATCACATTAGTAGTGACAAGGGTATGGCAGGGCATAACAACATATAACCTGTAACAGTTTATACTAAGATAGAAAGGAAATAAGGAATGAAAATTTAATAATAGATGGCATTATACAAATACAGAGCTCGGTCGTTCTACCAATATTTAACTATAACAAATCCTTAGGGAAGTGTAAACACAACAAATGAACCTCAGCGGGAAATGAATACATAAACAACAAATGGTGCGGCGCACATCCCGATTCCACCATGTTATCAATAACAATACAAATATACACCCTTATTACTCCTTGTTGCGACGTGCAACCCGATCCCATCAATCCACCTTGTTACTCCTACATATATATATATATATATATATATATATATATATATATATATATATATATATATATATATATATATATATATATATATATATATATATATGTCACACCTCCGTTTTACACCCCCGAAAGAGGGTATAATAGAGGGAGTTTTTTCATTAAAGGACAATCGAAACGAAATTATTTTTTTAAAAGATTCAGAGTCGCTACTTGAGATATTTATGGTGCCCCAAGTCACCGGTTTAAATACCAAATTGAGGAAAAGATTGACTCTGTATTACAGTCCGCGAACCAGAAATTCGGATAAGGAATTTTGTTAACCCGGGAGAAGGTGTTAGGCATTCCCGAGTTCCGTGGTTCTAGCACGGTCACTCAACTGTTATTGTTGGCCTGATTATCTGATTTTAATATAATTTTAAACCTTTGTTCATTTTTACTTTAAACCGCTTTTGATCATTTTTAAGAAGATTTCAACGTTATACAAAATATATCTTTGAATCACGCCACATCAAATACACCCGTGATCCACGACATACTTTATTTAACATTGTTAGGACTTGGATTTGGGTCACATGAAATGCACACCCGAGTTTAAGGAGATTAATTATTAAAATAACTTGCCTAAAGCAACTACGAATTTTTAACTTCGCGAGGGCCATGAAGAATTCGCTAAATGATACACCTCGATTTCTAAAGAGCAAACATATAAATTAAACGAGGGCTATGCAAGTGTTATTTTTGTTTGGAATGGCGCACCTCAATTTATTCTAACCAAATGGTTTCTAAACTAACTTATGAGGGCCATAGATTATTTGTATTAATTGTGTGAATGATGTGCCTCAATTTCTTTAAAGCAGAGATTCATATTCAACTATAACAATCAAACACAATCGAATTCCACAAATACTAATGTGCTAGCTGCTTAATAGTAAATTGAACCAAATTGTGTTTTTACACTAGTATCGTATTCCATGTATAAGGATGATGATTTAATTTAATGGTGCCATTATTTTACGGTAAATTGTACCAACTCAGAACTTCTTAAGATTTGCTTACACTGCTCCAGTGCTAAATTAGTACACAATATAAGCATACTCTAATGAAAGATAAGTTACTTAATATAAACATTGTGACATTTCTTTTTGGACTTTGTTCCTTAGCTGCCCATTTGGCTCCCTGCTATATAATTGCTGATATTTCAATAAACCAATGTCACTCGCTATTCTTGTATATGCACGTGTCAAAGCCCTCAAACCAAACAAAATCTACTATTGTTATCACTTTTTGGAGTTTGTAGTTGAAGTTGCTTTTTTTGTGGGGAGGCATAATAGTGATCCTAATATTGCAGGTCCTTCTATTGCATTACTACAAGAATGCTTCAGCCATTTCTAGATTAACATGAGTAACAGAACATGAAAACAAATAAAATAAAACTCAACAAATTGAATTATGCAAGAAAATCTTAAACACCTAATAAGACAGCAAACCAATTATACATTATCCAAAAAACATCAAAGATTGCTAAACAAATTCAAGTTTTCCTTGAAGCTTTTAAAAACAACGTACATAGATTTCCAAGCATAGACCAAATGAAGATTCCAAATTCTGAACGGAACCGTGAATTACGAACATAATTAATGAACGGACGATCTCGTCGGATTCGAACTTGAACCGGCGACTGACCTGAACCTCAACCTCAGTTTCCCATTTTCCTACTCTGTTTTTCTAGCTACTTCCCACCTATGGTTGTTAGTTATGGTAGTTACTGTATGATATTATTGCATGGATTGTATTTATGTTTCTTATGATTGGATAATTATTTATGTTATTTCTGCGGGAGTTACTAATGCTCTATTGTTTTTGTTTTTGTCTTTGTTTTTGTTTTACTGTTGTTTTTCCTTTTATCCTATGAGCCGAGGGTCGATTGGAAACAGCCTCTTTGCCCTTTCAGCCTCTCGTCTACATATTACCCTCCCCAGACCCCACCTGGTGGGAGTATACTGGATAGTTATTGTTGTTATTGTTGTTGTTTTTTTCCTAGCTACTATGCGTGTGTTTGTGATATTTTGAAAACAAGAGAAGGATGTTTTGATTGCTGTGTTTTACAGCTGATTCAGAGCTATTTTTGGGGCGTTTTTGGATTTCTTTAAGGTGGTGTTTCAGCTGGTTTGAGTTGATGGCTGCTCCTCTCTATTTTTCGGTTGGGTGTGCGTTGTGGTTGTTTTCTGGTGGAAACACGATGACAGGAAGGGGGGGGGGGGGGGGTCGTCTACTGTGTATTCAGTTGAAATAAAGAAGAAAGTAGGAAAATCCCCCAGCTCCCCTTTTTCGTTTTTGTCTTTTTCCGATCTCCTCTATTTTTGCATCTCTCCTCACTGTTTTTGTTCCTTCCCCAAAACATGAGTGATGGGGATGTTGGATAAGGACAAAAATAATTTCTCCAAAATCCTTTTTTTTGTCAGTACAAAATGCTTTTAGATAAAGTCAAAAATCTGCCCCAAATGCAAACTTTATGTGAATTATTTTGTATGCCTCCTAAAGTGTAAATTTTTCCCCAAGAAAAATGAATGTGCTCGTGATTTTTATGACGTGTATGAGCATGCGAGTTTTGTATGAGAAGATGAGGAATCTTTGGCAAATGGACACTTTTAATTGGTTTATTTTGTAGTACTTTTTTAATAACAAATAAATAAAAATAAAATCTACTCCTACTAATTCAAAAATAGCAAGATACAATTACTATACACTCAATCTTAATTTGTTGAATGTATCTAATATAAAAAAAATTGCACTAAACTAATAAAACTAATACTCTAGAAATATGTAACTCCCTTTTTTTTTTTGTAATTTTCTATTTAAGTTTATTTTTTTTGTTTGGAAAATAAAACTGTCAATACTATTTTTGTATTTCTTTTCAAGAATAAACTAACCAGACGAAATATCAACTAGCTAGAATAAGGGAAAATATTTTTTGTTGCTTTTTGTTTTCTAGATAAAATAAAGTAAAGAAAGCGATACTAAACCAAAACTAATTTTTTACACTAAAATCTCGGGGAGAGTCAATCACATGTCTACAATATATATATATATATATATATATATATATATATATATATATATATATATATATAACACCCTTATTCCTCCTATTGTGGTGCGCAACCCATCCCACCTGTCCACCCTTATTACTCCTTATTGCAATGCACAACCCGATCCCACTAGACAATTACATTCACCCTTATTCTTCATGTTATGGCATGCAATTCGATCCAAATAAAGGTCAAGACCAATCACAAATAAAGTGTTTCACGACTTAGCTTACATCCACCACAATAGAAATACCTCAGTCAAACACAATGGAATATCACTACGATTATGAAACGTCATCAGTAGAAGATACACAGTGAGACCAACCAACGTATATCATGAGGCACCAATAAACCAATATAAATAAACAGTGTGATATAATGGGACAATAGAGCAATTAACAACATCAATAGAGAAGCAATATTTATCAAGTAGCAATTAGACATAGAAGCATCAATAAGCAAGTAGCAAGTAATATATGAGAGAAATATATAGGGAAACAGGGAAGGAAACATGCTAAAATGATAATTTGGTGGCGTATAGGTACTCGTCACCACACCTATACTCCACTCACATGGTATTTCACATAGAATGCAAGTCGGATATCCATAATCCCTCAAGTCAAAGTTAAACCAAATACTTACGTCAAGACAAGGGAATCAATTGTATCTAGTCATAATTAACTTAATAACATCAATATATGCTAAAGAAATCAATTTCAATGCATAATTATAGGTTTTACAATATTTTCTCCAAAACGTCAAAACCCAATCTCGGGCTTGCTTGGTCCAAACTCGAAATTTGGACCAAACCCTAACGACCCATTCACCCGTGAGCCCGAATATAAAATTGATTTTGGAATCTGACCTCAAATTGAGCTCTAAATCCCCAATTTATAAAAATCCTCGATTCTAACCAAAACCACAATTTTTACCATGTAAATCTTAGATTTTTTGTTGGAAATTCATAAAATGTGATGGAAAAGTGAAATAAAGTGGAATAGAATCACTTACCAAAGTTTTGGGGAAGATTTGATCTTGAGAGAATCATCTCTAGGGTTTTAGGATCTGAGAAATGTGAAGAATGGGTGAAAATCCTATCCAAGTTATGTTTTGAACAGTTGTAGATGTCGCATTTGCAACCAAAGCTTCGCAATTGCAAAGCTTGCAAATGCGAGGCATACATTGCAAATTCGAATATATCGCATTTCTGCTATTGTCGCAAATGCAAAACTTTGGTTGCAACTACGGTGATTTCCCTCTCCCTAACTACTTTGCAAATGCAAATATATGTTCGCAATTGCGAACTATGCTCGCTCAGGTCGCAGTTGTGATAAAGACCTTGCCAAGATTGTGAAGCTTGCAAATGCAAAGCCTGATCTCACAATTGCGAGATTAGAAGCCTGCTACAGGTATCAGATGCAACAGCAGATTTCTAAATTCAAACTCACTCCATAGCCTATCCAAAACTCACCCGAGCCCTCGAGGCTCTAAACCAAACATATACACAAGTCTTAAAACATCATACGAATTTGCTGGCAAGATCAAATCGCCAAAATATTATCTATAAATATGAATTCAACACCAAAACTTATGAAATTTTTTCAAGATAGATCAAAACTCCTCTTTTCTCAACCAAAGGTCCAAATTACATATCACTTCCGTTTTCCACCAAATTTCACATATAAGGTTTAAATATTATAATACATGTACCGGATTCCAAAATCAAAATACAGACCTGATACCATCAAGATCAAATATTTTAAATTATTACATTTTCAGTCATACTCAGAATTTAATTCCGGGCATACACCTAGGTACCATATTTTTGTACGGACCCTCTGTAACCGTCGGAACACGAGTTCGAGTCTGTTTACTCAAAACATTGATCGAAGTCAACAAAAACATCTTTTAAGCCAAAAATTCATTATTTCTTAAAAAATTTCACATAAGGGCTTTGCGGATACGCGCCCGGACTACGCATGCAGGGATAGACAAAAGGAGGATTTTAAGGTCTCGGAACACGGATTAGACGTCTAAAACAAGGGATAAGTTTTTATGTCATCACATAAGGATACAAGCATGGGTATGTATATGATATTCCAAAAAAGAATTAGACTTTAAAAGTAACAAGATTAAGTTTTAGATAGAAAAGATTTTTGGGAGTATCCTTTATTCTAAGAAGGGATCATTGTCCAGTTCGAGGGTCCTGACCAAGGGGTTGACTCATTGAAGCTACTTATGCCAAAGTAGGGAGAACACGAGCCGAGAGTCTCCTTGCTGAGAATTTAATAAGCCATGCTAAGGTATGATGCATGTGTGTTGAGAACCATGAAACGATTGGCACCTCGTTGATTGGGCCTATTCGATCAGGTTGGGATCGAACCCATGCCAATCACACTTTGACTAAGACAGAAATAGGTCAGGATAGTTAGAAATCCCAAGGTATAAAGTGAAGTATTTTCTTATAAGAAAGAAAAAGAAAAAAATTTCTTTTAGAAAATTCATAAAATGCTATTATGAAATTATTTTAGAATTGTTCTTATAAGCTTTTTGTTTTACATACGTTTAGAATTTTTGCTCGTAATCTATATATTATTAAAGTTTCATCCCCTGTCATTGAGACTCAGTGAGTACAATTGATGGTACAGATATTGTCTTTTGGGAACTTACGTTGGTCTGCAGTACAACATAGGAACCGGTTTTATAGGTGAGTAGGTTACGGGTTATGACTTCCCTCTCGTCTAGCGCTATTGGCAAGATCTGCTTTCGTTCATGGAGTATTCCTTATAGTAATCTTTACTTAGCTATTTCTTTGTTTACTTAGAGAACTGGCCAGGAAATATCATGTCTTGAGCAATGCATCAATTTATCAGTAGAGGTTTCAAAGATCTAGTCGTTGGGCTAAAAATTCAGATATTTTTGATAATAACTTAGCAGTATTTCAATGGTTACTACGAATAAAGTTTTGAAGTTGGTTTATTTTAGATATTTAAATGAATTAAAATTATCTGGTTAATGTATTACCTTATTGCATATAAAGTTTGAAGTTATAATGGATTTGATAAGCGTAGATGGTTTGCTCGGTCATGTTTAGTGATCGGGTGCCGGTCACGACTTCTTCAGAAAATGGGCTATGATAAACTTGGTATCAGAGTGTAAGGTTTATGGGGTCCTAGGGGTTTATGAAGTCGTATTAGTAGAGTCTTGTTTATGGGTATAAAACGTGACATACTTATAAACATGAGGCTATAGTCTCATTTTTTCTCATACTGTAGATCGTACATTATATCCTAACTCTAAGAAATTATCTAATATATTAGTTTATCCAAAACTCACAAAAATTGCTCGTACTCACACTGAGGATGCTACTCAAGAAACTATTGTTACTATTGTGGCTCAAGGTATAACTAAGAAGGCTTCAACTCAAAAAAGGAAGAGTAAATCCACAAAGGGGTTTCAAGTACCCCAGGTTGAACATGAAGAAGGGGTGGAGCATGATGATCCACTAGTTCCGCCCCCAACAACAGTTCGGGCTCAGATTGCTATATCTCCAGAGGTAGGTCAGATTTTTAATGTTGTCAACAGTGCTATTGAGATGTTTAATGACTTCATGGCCAGCCAAAATGAGAGAAGAGATGATATTCCACCTCAATCAAATAGACAGAACAATTCTGAGTCCTCAATAGTGAATGACTTTTTAATGTTGAGCCCTCCATTGTTCCATGGTTCTATAGATAATGAAGATCTAATGTTATGGCTGGAGGGTGTCAAGAAAGCCCTTCGAGTGATGAAGGCATTTGATGATGAAGCTGTGGAGCTCACTGCTTACTGGCTTAGAGATGTGGGTGTCACTTGGTTTGAGATGTGGGAAAAGAAATAGACGAAGACGATGGTCTTCCTACTTGGGCAGAGTTTGAAGAGGCCTTCATGGCTAACTTTATCCCGGAAGAGGACATGCAAGCTAAGGCTATAGAGTTTGAATAGCTTAAGCAAGGGAATAAAAGTGTGCAAGAGTACTACATGGAATTCATAAGGTTGGCTAAGCATGCTACTCACATGGATAAGACAGAAAAAACAAATATTCACAGGTTTGTTAGTGGTTTGGCTTACTACATTAAAGATACGGCATTAGGTGCAGCGTCATGAATGACATCTTTCTCCTATGTTGTTTGATTTACCAAGCATTTAGAAAAAGATAGACAACAAAGGAGAGAAGAAAAAGCACATAACAAGAAAGCTCGGACAATGCAGAGGTTTAATGGTACATATGGCGGAGGTGGAAGGGGTTCCTCCGATAAGGAGTTATTAGCACCATCCATTCATCAGGCAGGTGGTGGGTCTTCCTTCAAGCATACTTAGAGTTATGAAAACTAGTCTTGCCGGAATAAGAATTTTAAGACATCATACTCATATAGCCAGAGTCATACTGAGCAACATTCACACCAACAAGGTCTTTGTGGAACATGTAAGCGGTAGTATTCAGGTCAGTCAAGCTTGGATTTCATGGTTGCTATCATTGCGGAGACATTGTTCATATAAAGGCTAGCTTCCTAAAGTTGCGACGTAATTTTAGTGGTGGATTAACTTGTCATTCTAGTTCCTCAGCTACTATAGTTGCACTACCACAGGCTCATGGTTGTCATAACCAGGCCGAGCATGGATCAAGTAGAGGTGCAGATCGAGTTACTCAAGAAAGGGGACAACCTCGTTTGTTTGTTACACTTGATCGTCAGAGTGCAGAGGCATCTGTAGAAGTTATTATAAATATACTTCTAATCTTCTCACATAACGCATATGCCATAACGAACCAGGTTCAATGTTTTCATATGTGACTCCATACTTTGAAATTAACGTCGAGCTAGATCTGGAAAAACTTAGTGAGCTATTCCTAGTATCTACTCTAGTTTGCGAGTTAGTGAAAGTCACAAAAGTGTATAGAGGTTGTATAGTTTTAAAGCAAGGTCGCTTGCACTGAGCTTGATCTCATAGAGTTAGAAATGGTGGATTTTGATGTTATCATGGGTATGTATTGGTTGTCTTCCTACCATGCCATATTAGATTGTCGTGCCAAGACAATCAAGTTCAAATTTCCAAATGAAGAAGTCTTAGAATGGAAGCAGTTTAGCATCACTTGTAGGTAAGTTTATTTCTTACCTTAAGGCACAATGAATGATCAGTAAGGGGTTTATCGCTTATTTGGCTCACATCATTAATCCAGAATCAAAACCACTAGCATTTTAGTCTATGCTAGTTATTAGAGAATTCCCAGAAGTTTTCCTAGATGACCTTCCTGAACTTCCTCCTGAAAGAATCATTAACTTTGGCATCAATCTCATGCCAGGAACTCATCCCATATCTATACCTCCTTATAGGATGGACCCAGCGGAACTTAATGTGTTGAGAGAACAATTGAAAGACCTTCTTAACAATCGAGTGTGTCACCGGGGGGTGCCCTGATCGAGTCCAATCCTACACTACTGTTAATAGCGAGGGTGGTCGATGCAGTTTTAACCCAACTAGGTCGGGATCGAATCCACAGGGAGTTAATAATTGGAATTAGGTTTATATATAAGATAGATGCGGGCTTTGAGTCTAATTACATTTCCACAAGTTTTGGGTTTGATTTCTACTTCTAACTTTTTTCTAGGATTGCAATGCATGAAACTAAGGACAATATTTTTGTTATTGTTTTTTAAATGTTTAAAGAGAATAGGGTCGTGACTTCAACCTAGGTAGGTATCTAATGGATAGTAAAATCTAGGGCATGCTCGTGATTAGTTGGGATCATAATATAGCTATCACACCGGTTACTCACTCTATACTTCTCAGTAATTAGAGTGATTTTGCCCAACTTGGCTTTCTCAAGTCCAAATGAGTATTCATACAAATTCAAGTGATATTAGCTCAACCTTGGTATTACTATCTCTAGGTTTAATTCTTTAATTTGTGCTATCAATTTCTTGAGTTCACCCCAATTTCTTATTATCCTAGTTTTCCTAGAGTTAGTTCTTCTTTTTCAAGCAGAGCATAAGTCATAAACGCATGAATAAATGTTTACAACAATTAATCCTATAGTTCTAGCAAGAACTAGTTTAAATACCACTAACACATTCACATTCAAGCCCTAAAATGAAATAATATCAAATAAACATTCTAGGTTTGGATCATAATCGTAGCTATGGGTTTATCTACTCATGGAAATAACAGAAATTAAAGATTAATTGAAGATAAAATTCATAATACCAGATTAAGGGATGAAAATCTAATGTTAGAAGATGAATCTGGTACAAAATTTCCAAAAGAAGTAAACTCAACCGTCTCAAGTGCTCCTCTAATTCATAACATGACATAAAAATATCAAAAATATCTATTTATACAAAGCTAAAAATATCTAACAAAATTGCCCTGTGGAGGTTGTGCGGCCGCACTCTTGCTTTCGCGAATGCATAATTCTGAGTGTGGTCCGCATTTTTCAGTTAGGGTCTGGGTCGAGCTAGAGCTTCGCATGCTGAAAAAGTTCAATCACGGCTGCACAAGGGACTTCTATGACCGCACAATTCTGACGCGGACCACACTTCTCTTTTTTTCTCAAATTGTTAGCTCTCTTAACCTCAATCATCGCGGTCTGCGTAATTGCAATCATTGTCGCACAAGGACTTTTGCAACCACACATTTTTGGTGTGGTTTGCACTCATATTTAGCCCAAAAATTACCCTCTTTGAATCTCCCTTATGTGAGCCTCGGAATTATGCTCACGATCGCATCATGACCTTCGCGGTCGCACAATATTTATGTAGTCTGCGCTTCAAAACTCTTTTCCCAGCCTTGGTTTTTGTTCAACTTTTGACTCCTTTGTGAGTTTATTAAGGTTCCTTGGGCTCATTTTGAACAACTCCTACAAGCAAGCATATTTAATTAGTTTCCAAGAATACCTTCACACATTTTTGGCCTAAAACACAAGTAAAAGAGAGCAAATAATAGGTTAATACCTACTTATTAACTCCCCCAAACTTAAGCTTTTGCTCGTCCTCAAGCAAATAAGGTAATTCCCACCTCCACTACAACAAAAGGATATTTCAGCTGGCCTACGGTTAATCAATCATGCATCAATTGGGACTAACAATTACGCTCAACACAAATGAATTATCAACAATAATATGTTATGACCTTTTTGAGTACCATAGTTCTATTCTGCCACCATAGCATCAAAGCTATTTTAATTCATCAAGGAAGCTCGCTCTATCACATAGGTCATAGTGGAACCCAAACTACTTCTCATCTACTCTCCGTAAGCAAATCTCACTTTAAAATGTGGCACTCAAACACGAATTGTGAAGAAGTACGCTCATCTCTCTCAAAAGAATGACGCAAGACCGGCTCTAAGTACCATAAGCTTGCCTTTTACGTAAATCACTACTAATGTAAGCTCACTCAACTCAAAATCATATAGGACTTTTGCTGGAATATAATGAAGGCTTTTGGATCAAGGCGGTACTTATTGGTATATACTCTTTAAGTCAGTTTCTTCTTCCTTAGGGGAACTAGAGAGACACACTATCATTCTTTCTTGCTCATGACAATCATTTTCTCCTTTTCTAATCATTCCATGCTATTCATCATTTCTTTCTTTGAATCCTTTCAACTTTCTATCTTATTCATTTTCATTTTGACATATTTCTTTATGGCTTTTCTTTCTTTTCTTTACCTTCCCTTTTATTCATTTATTTTTGTTCTTTGTACCTTTTATCACTTTCTCATTCCTCGTCTCTCCCCCAAACTTGTGTTTTTGCCACTTGTCTATCAAGAATGCCAAGGAAAGATCAGGTACCAAGAGAGGGTCATCATAGAACGGATAAATGCTTATAACGTGGTTATTGAAAGAAAAAGGGCTTTGGCTCAAAGGGGTTGACTAGGGATATAACATTAGCAGGCTAAGGAAGTTTTCAAGTTTCAAATTGGATAAGGGAGATCTACAATCATTTCTCAAGTTGAGCTACACTTAGAATTTCCCCTAGACAAACATTCAAGGAAAGTTCTAGACTTATTGGCACGGGACATGTATTTGCAATAAAATACCTCACCTCACAAGATGTTGGATTGTTAAAGAGAACAGAGCCGAGGGCCCACAACAACCCTAGCTAATATTGAACATCACAAATAGCTTAAAGAACCCACTCCATTATTGCTTTAGTCAACACAAGAGTCTAACGCTCAAAATTAGAACTACTTTTTGCCATTCAACTTGTTTCTAACCATAAGGTCAAAGTTAAATGTGTTAGTACCAAGTGAAGCCTGCTTGAGACACATTTATTTGTTATGCGATATATATACCAAGACATAAAGAAAATTGACTCAATTTCTTAAGAATGTTGTCACGCCATCCATCGTTGGGAAGAGCCACCCGGTTCACATAATATCCATCTTTGGAAAGAACCGTGGTATTAAAAAAACCAAAGGCTTGTTGTTCACATAAAACGTAAAAATTAAGCTAACAACTTAAAAAGAAGCTACTAAAGGAATAAGAAGCTACGCTACTAAGGGAAAATAATGAAAGAAGTTATGAAGTAAACTAAGCAAATTAAACTGAATATATACAAACTTAAGGTAAAAAGAATATATGCATAAATAGAAATGAATATATACATCAAATGGTAAATATATACATACCTAAAGTGAAAACAACGAATATATATGTACCAAAAGTGAAAATAAATATAAATAAAGATAAAGAAAAATAGTGTAATTGTTATTACATACCAAATGTCATCAAATCCAGATGAACCACCCCCGAATGAAAGATAGCATGGTTCTTAATGTTTATAACAAATAAGAACAGAGAAAAAGGATATAGAGTAAAGAGAACTCCCTATGTGGCCTCTATCTGCATTGGGTCCTCAACATTAGCACCCTCTATATCCTCTAACTGGATCTCCACATCCTCTAACTGGGGATTATGGGTTGTTGAGCATCTGAATCAGCTGTTCACTAGTGTGATGTTGTAGCTGGCTAATCAGATTGGCCGGTTGCTGCCCCTGGTGCCTCGGGCTCTACTGCATATGCTACTGGTATTATTTCCTCCATGAGAAGGTCCATTAGCAATTCGTCTGCTTGTGCAATCTTCTCTACCTCTTAGCCAACTTCTCTACGACTTCTTTTAGGCTTGAGACTTCTTCATCTTCATAACTTACTTGGTCATGTCTGCAATGACCTTCCCATGTGTATCAAGAGTCTTCAGGATCTTCTTCTGGTAGTCCCAAATCTTCTTCGGGTTGTACAGAATCATCTTCAATGAGTCTTCTACTAATGGAAGTACCCAAAATGCTACTTTGGCTTAATATTGTAATGCCACTACATTATATGGCAATTAGTTTTCTTGTAGCTGCCTACATCCAGTTGTTGAGACTAGATAGTGTTTAGGAAACCCTGAATGCAGTCTGATGGCAAGTGGAAGATGAAGGCACTAGTAGTAGCACTGATATAGATGGTCCAGAAGATAGAGAAGGCATGGATACTGCTCTGGTAGAAGTAACGGTAGCTGTGGAAGGCTCGAAAACTGATCCAGTGGCCACTACCCTAGCTCTTCAAACTGGCCAATGGAGGTAGTGGCTTTACCTTTAAATTTAGGATTGTCTTGTCCTTAGAGGTGATACTATGAGAAAACGTTTTAGCCTTCACCTCCATATCAAAATGTCTAGGATGTAACTCTTGATCTTTGAAATACTCAGTGAGGAAGTTGGGGTAGGGATATTCTTTCTGGACTAATTGGAGATGTTGTAGGACATTAACTTCCCTACAATAATAGGATATCCTGCCATGATGGAAGCTACCATTAATGCTCGGGAAATTGGAAGGACATTTTCATGCTGTCAAGGATCAAGACAGATGCACACAAATGTTTGCGACCCCTTTGATTCAAAGTTAAGGGTTATGACAATTGGCACTCCTGTTGTGAGCCATACAGGTGTTGTCCCTAGAATAGTTAGTATCTCCGGTAGCCATGTGCGAACTGCCTCACCAAGGCTAGCTTCACCAGCTATTGCACAACCTCAACCTCCTCAAACCCTACATATATGTTCAGTGCTTGGCCATAAAACCGTATTTTCAAGTTCCGAACCTTCAGCTACCCTTTTGATGTGGTCAAAATTGGCATAAAACTCCTTGAAAAGGTATTCATTAGCATCGTGCGGAAGGCCGGTAAACCATTTCCATCCCTTTCTCTCCATGAAGTACAATTGGATTATACTAGCTTAGGTCATTGGTTATGAACCATCGCTCAAGAGTGAGACACCTTTAGGTCTACCATTCTCAAAATTTGGCATAAAACTTCTCACTGACAAACCTATCGTCCCACACCTTTAAGCTCGTTGATCTAGCCAGGCCTCCCACAATTGTATCACCCCCTCTCAAAGCATCCGGGACTTCATCATCATCTAAATTGATTGCATCTGGGGTAGCATGTGAGGGAGAGGGTTCAGAATCTTCACTACCCTCTTCTGAACCCTCAGATTAACCCTTAGAGGAGGAGGATTCATCAACAAAATACAATCTCCTCAGAAATTATTTAGGGGATTTGTTCGGACTGGACTTCCGGTTGTGCTTGCCCGAAGTTTCTTCAGAAGGTTCCTCAGAGGGGACATACTGACTAGTCTCAGAAGTTTCAGAGGCTCTATTGGCAGTTGGTTTCTTATCGGTTATCTTTTGAACTTATAGAAGTATATTGGGTTTGCCTCAACCCTGGCCTCATGAGGGTTCTGCCCTCAATTTGGAAGTATTACCTCAAACTCGGGAACGCACTCTGCAACACACAAGTAGTAAAAGCCCGTTAGAATTAGGGAACAATGTGTTAATGAATTATAGTTGAAAAGAGAGTTATTTCCTCTCAAAATAAGGCACCACAGACCACACAATAGTGAGTGCGGCCAGTGATTGCCCATCACAGACCGTATAAAGTTACGGCTGCGAAGATACCAGGTTCAGACTACTTGTTTTCAGAAGTTACCCAACCCCATGCCATATAAAATTGAGCGAGGCCTCATAACACCCATCGTGGATCACACAATTTTTAGTGTGGTTGCGTAAACACTTTAGTAAATCTCTAAAATTCAACTGTGCAGACCATACAAAATTGAGTGAGGCCGCAGACTCTAAGAAACTAATAGTGCCTTGAAAATGGTATCATGGATTGCACAATTTTGTCTTCGGCCGCATACCCTATCGCGGACCGTACAAAATGTGTAGGATCACGAAATTCAGATCACATCGGCACCAAGGTATGATTAATACAAGGGTTTTCTCTAATTAGGCATGATTTATGGCAATTAGACAATAATAGCTACTAAACAAATCCCCTATTATGCATTCAAACACTACACATATGTGTATAAGCAAGAATTAAGCATAAAGTTGACATATTTGGCATGCACCTAACCCTAGCTAAAGAATAAAACTAAAACAAAGAGAAAAAAAAAGAATAAGATGAAATTAATTCATTGAAATGAACATATGGGTAGCGAAATGTAGTAGGAAATCAACACTTGATGAGTAAAAGTTTAGACTGAGAACAAAAAGTGCACTGTGTTTAGGTTTGCTTGAGAGGACAGAGTGTGTAAAGTGCAAATAGATTCAAGAAATCCTATTTATACTTTGACCCTAGTGAAACACCTACTTACCTGAGTGCGGCCGCACACTTTTGGTGCAGTCTGCACTCTTTACTTTATGTAGCTCAGCATCAGATTCACTGCCACGGTTAACATAAAAATGGTTGCGGCCGTACAATTTATACGGTCTGCAAAATTTCAGGCGCGGCTGCGAACTCTTAAGGGATTGTGTCAGGCCAAAATTAAGAGAGTTGGTATTTTCCCCATTCTAGCTATGTGTCCGCACACAAAATTGTGCGGCTGCAAAGTGTTTATGTGGTCAGCATAATTCTGGCGCGGTACATAGAATTTCACCCCTTAGCTGAATTCTCCCTTGTCAATTTCTTGCACTACACAACCAAATCCAATAGACCCTTTAGAACCAATTAGTCCAAAACAATGCCTAATCTAAGAAGAAAATCAAAAGAAAAAAAATACATGAGTTGCCTCCCAAGAAGCGCCCTATTCACTTGAAATGGATTAATGCCACAACGTGTCCATCATCAACCTTACCAAGGTAGTGCCTCACCAGTGCCCATTGACTCTAAAGATCTCACCATTCTTGTTTTTCAAATCTAGAGCACCAAAAGGAGTCACATGCACAACTTCAAAGGGTCCACTCCACACCGACTTTAGCTTTGCTGGAAACATTCGTAACCGAGAGTTTAATAAGAGAAAAAGGTCACCTTCTTTGAATTCTATTTTTCGGATATACTTATCATGTAGGTACTTCATCTTGTCCTTATGCAAGGATGAACTTGAGTAAGCATGGAACAAGAACTCATCAAGTTTATTCAGTCGCTGCACCCGAAGATCGACAGTTGCATCCCACTTAAGGTTCAACTTCTACCACGCCCACATGGCCTTATGCTCTAATTCCACTGAGAGGTAACATGATTTCCCAAACAGCAACTGATATAGGGACATACCAATTAGATTTTTGTAAGTTGTTCTATAGGCCCATAAAGCATCATCAGTCTAGTTTGCATTGATAGTCTTGGATAGAATACTCTTGATCTCCCTGTTGGAGACTTCAACCTGTCCACTTGCCTGGGGGTGATAGGGGATTGACAACTTGTGATGACACCATACTTGGAGAGTAAAGTGTGAAAGGCTTTGTTGCAAAAATAAGAAACCCTATCATTAATGATGCCCCTTGGGGTACCGAACCTTGTGAATATGTTTTTCTTCAAGAAGTCCACCACACTCTATGCTTCATTGTTAGGAAAAGCCACAACTTCAGTTATTTTGAAATGTAATCCATAGCAACAAGAATATATGTGTTGCCACACGAACTCATAAATGGACCCATAAAGTTGATGCCCTACACATAAAAATGTCAATATCAAGGATTGTAGTTAGAGGCCTCTTATTACTTGAAATCCCAGCGGCCCTTAGGCAATCATAAAAATTCTTAATGAGTTTGCTAGCATCTTTGTACAAGGTAGGCCAATAGAATCCATAGCTTAGGACCTTTATAGCAATTCTCGCCCCACCATGGTAACCACCATTATTTACCGTGAAAGCGAAAACGACAATTAGATTTGTAAATGGGGCTCTAAAAATACATGATCTATTTTTTATGGTAGTTGTTAGAGAATATAGTGCTAAGAATATGAAGTTTAATGACAAAAAGACAAGTTAAAATGGGGAAATAATCAAACAGAGGGGCTCGTTACCTTGGCTTCGGACTTTTCGAGGGAGGATTCGAGGTCGATACCTTGTCTTGATCTCAGGATATTGGGGGTAGTCAAGAATGGGATAACAGATAAAATATGATCAACCAAAGCTCTTTATTGAAAATACCTAGGCAATAAATGAAGAGAAAAATATGAAACTAATAATGCTAAGGTTGACCTCGAGCTAGTAAGGACGAGAAAAGTTAGAGAGAAAATAGAAAGAGAGAGATATATATTATTGATCTGGTGGAAAATAGTTGGATCTCCATGTTAATGACTCCATTTTTATAAGAGGGGGAAGCCCATACGTAGTACAATATACATTGAGTGATAAAGGAAACAAGATGTGACGGATAACTAGCTTCATAAAGTATGTGTACGCGGATGTTGAGCCACTCAAATAGACTTAATCAACCCCGAATGCATTTTTCAAAAGCTTCACGTGTTTTCCGGGCTTTCGATCGACATTACCGTATGCTGGTATCGACATATATTGAGGGAAATAGCTGGCTCGGGGTCCGAGCCTCCGAGACGACATACTCAAGCAATGTTGTCAACGATAAATTTTTCCTCCAATTTCACTATGCACAGATAGTCTCTTTATTTCTTAGAGTGAAGTGATAAGAAATGATTTGACACTCCACTTCGTGGGCTCCTGTAATGACATCGTGCTGATAGCATTGTCCCTTTTTACAGGTGCCGAGGTTGTTTTACACTTTCGCTTCTTCTGGATCATCCGGTGTGTAGTGACTCCTCGTTCTTCGAGGTCATATTATTACCATCGATTCAGCTTCTACAAATTTATTTATTGTGGCTGCTATTATGTTTTTCGAGGGTAATAATGGTATCATCGGTTTCCTCCCCCTATAAATGGGGCATATTGTGATCAATTTTTCATTCAGGATTCATTTTATACTCATCCTTCCTCCTTTCTTGTTAATTTTCCGCTTCGTTATGTTTGAGGCCCATGGCCTAAGTCCTTACGTCAACGTCATGTGTGCTATAGCCCAACTCTCGATCCTTCTTCGGTTAAACAAAGTTGTGCTGTAGTAATATTATTGTTGTTGTTGTTGTTGTTGCTATCTTCGCTTGCTCGGGGCGATGAAGTAAAGAATCAATTTTCTCTGACTTGAGGAGATATTCGGATTATACACCACTGCTCAAGAGGGGGCTGGGATTATACACCGCTGCTTACCCTTCTTCCTCAGCTCGGCATGTTATACCCTTTTTGGATTCCTGTGGGATATGGCGACAGCTCCTGCTGGCTCTTGACCCCCGAGCTGAGGCAACGTCTCAAGAAGTGACTTCAAAATGGTATTACTAGCAGAGTTATTACTGGCCGAATTTTTTGCCCAGCCACTTCTTGTGTTCTTCCGGCCTATCCTTCGTTATTTTGCTCTTCTCCCCCGTCTTCCTCTTCTATATCCTTCCTTTTGAAGATGCCATGCCGGGAGGATTAGGATGAGGTCCCTAAGGGGATTGGATTTGGAAGATATTTCCTTTGTGTTCATACGCCTGAGTGGATGATTTTGGAGATGTCACATTTTGGGAATAGGCTAAACCCTTAGGCTCTTATTGTAAGCATATCCTTGAACTTCTTTATTTTTGTGTAAGGATCCCCTTGCGGGCTTTTGTAATCATATGTAAGGATCCCCTCGAGGGTTGTTTTAAGTGAACATTTTATGAATATAAAGATATTTCCTTAATTCCTACCTTTGATACTTGTTGTATTTTTTCGTGTTTGTATCTGTAATTTTATTCCCGAATGTGAGTATTCCTTTCAGCTTTCGGATGATGAAAACAGCCTCATGCGGGGCCTTTTGTGGTTCCTCAAGGTGGACCCAAATAAGGCTAATTACCTCGGACCCTGACTTTACGTGGAAATGTCTATAACGTTTTTCAAGCCTCATTATGATCTTCGAGAATGAATTTACTCGAGGAAAAAGGGGGTGCTGGTGATTTCCTGAAAGCAACCCATGAATGGAGGCTTGTTCGTGCTCGGACCACTTTGGGCAGCACCCGGAGCCTAGTTTGTACGGGTGTCGATAATAAATGCTTATTTCTTCACAGACTGGTTTCCCATGGTGGAGATCTTCAAAGTTGCATGCCAGTTTTGTGTTGGTGAAGGCATTGTTGGCTCTGTAGAGTGCGAACTTACTATGATAGAGGTCTTCAAAGTTGATTATTACCTCGAGGCCGGAGGTTGTGCTATTGGTTGTCATCTTCGATTAGCTTCGAATCATTGTAGTTTTTCTAATGTATGGAAATTGATGACAGTCTTTGAGTCATCGAGTTTTATTAGGCTCAAAGGCCGTTATTTGTAAGCTCGGATTTGCCTTGTTAGGGCGATTGTTGACACTAAGACTTCAAGCATCCCGAAGCCCATCTGGTGGAGGGATCCCTAGTGAGAGTATGTTGAAATTTCCTTATTTAGAGTGTGAGATACTGAAAGATACCCCTCTACTGCTTGGTATAAACATATTTTTCACCATCGCGAGCTTGACTCCCGCGGGCTCGGCCCCCTAGACCGTTAGGTCTGGTACATAATTCCCTATTGAAAATCAATCTGTTGCTCGTTGGCTCTTCTATGCGGATGCCGCCTTAAAAAAAGGGGGTTTCCTTTATCGTTGGATTGCAGAAGAAGACCTGTGGTCTTGCCGAATCCTCCTCAGGGTGTGTTGCTGTGCTAAGAACCTTGCTGGCGAGGCGGGTGCTATCATGGCCTTGGGTTCTCCGAGTAGAGTCAGAACTTCCAGATTCCGGGGTTGACTATCTGCATATTGGTTAGTAAAAAAAGAACGAATGGGTGAGGTAGTTCTTTGTTACTGCGAGATATGTAGGTGACGTTTTGAGTCTTGGTATGTTCATGCTATTTCAGGGTGTGGACTCTAGTATAGACCCCCGTTGTGTTTGATTTGGCTCGGATAATGATGTGGTTTGCTTACCCTTCGACCCTTTCGAGAGTATAGATGTTGGTGCTTTCTTGGATTTGCTTACAGAAAAAACCAGTTGAGTAATTGTGTTTCTTTCCTTTTTGCAGCAACTTCATGGATGTCGGGCAAGGTTCTCAATCTACCCGTTTGGGTTCGGAAGTTGGCGACCTATTCAACTTGTGATGAGTGTAGGTGGTGAGTTGTGTCCCGTAACATATAGGAAGTGAAATACTAGGCTATGTGCGTACGCTACTCCTACCTTTGCCTTCATATATTTGAGATGACATTTTCCTCTTTTTTCTATATTGAATTTTCCATTGTAGGTATTGGGCGATCCCTTGGGGTGAGACAGTGCTCTCCCAAAGGGAGGAAAGAGTCGTCGACCTTCGAGTTGAGAGATGATGGTGATAAACGGGATTTTCACCTGCAGTGTGGTAGAGCTTTTAATGAAACTCATCAGGCTAGTGTCTTTGAGGAGAGGGCGTTGTCTGAGCGTGCTATTCCCAAAGTGTGATTCTAGGATGGTGGTTCCTCCGAATGAATATGCTTTGCCCGATGTTGGTTCTCCAAGGCCGAAGGGTCAGGATCAACATTAGTGTGCTATGCCTTTGAGAGAGTCCGCCAGCTTCACTTCATGGTGGGTTCATGCTATTTCAGGGTGTGGGTTTCGGGGCAATATTTATGCATTTCGTGTCTCCCTTTCTTTATCAAGATTTTCTTTTGCATGCCTTTGATAGGCATAGGTCTGAGCTTCTCTGTCATGGAGCCAGGATTCGGAAAGCTTTGGACGAGGGCGAGTCCATTAGTCTCCTCAGCAAGGAGAAGGAGGCTGAGTTGATATACTGGCGATATGCGGCGCGTCGACGCTCGAATTACAATAGCTATTTGATGGAGTGGGTAACCTTTCATAGTACATGCTTCGCTCTTTTTTACCCTTAAGGTTAATCCCTTTGCCTATCTTAGCTGCAGAAAAAAGACAGAGACTTTGGAGTACCTTAAGGGAAAAACCGACTGCACCAGGAATGCCTGCCACGAACTGAGGGCTCAGATCCAGGATCATGCTTCAAAAGAGAAAGGTGCATTGGCTAAAGTACCCCCCTTCGAGGTCTAACTAAGATTTGCTCGTGACAACGCTTTAGTTCAAGAAGATATAATTATGTGGCTCGAGTTCGAACTCTGGAAGGTCAAGTCTGAATTAACCAATGCTCGGGCTGAAGCAACATCAAGTCAAACCAAGGCTGATCAGGAGATGACGATTCGTATAAAGGATGTTGTTGATGCCCAAGTTAAGTTGAAGCGGGCCCTCAATCGCAAGAAGTGTATTGAGGAATATATTCGTTGCAGATCTCAAAGAGAGGTATTCAAAGATATCGTCGCTAGGGGCTTCATTCTCTTAGAGGAGTTGGCACGAGCAAAGCCGGATGAACGCGATACTTGGTCCCTTCTTGTTGATGTCATAGAGGGCAAATCTGGGATGGGAGGCCTTAGCTTTTTTGAGTGGAGTTTGGATTTTTCCGTTTTTCAATTTTGTACTTGACATTTGCAGAGCATGTTTGTAGATGGAGAAAACTCCTTTAACGTATGTAAATAAGAGGAAACTTGAAGTTTTGTCTCTTTTGTATCTCTTTTGACATTGCTTTCGACCAGGCATGCTAGTTCTAGGTGTCCGGCGGGAATCTCATGGATCCAAAGCTTACTAGATAGGCCTTATGTCTCTTAAGTGTGATTTTCAATGTGAGTAGGCGTCTGGGTCTTTGTGCTTTGCCCGGACATTTAAGCCTAGTCTCTGAGTCAGACTTTGACTTAATCTTACCTGACCTTCAATCTCTTCTGACAGCATGGACGGGTGATGATTGTTCCTGCTCCTTGCCCTTCGACATTTGGTTTCAACTATTTTGGGTCCACTCTTCGAGTCGCGTTGCAACTCGAGTTATAATTGACCCTTAAATTTTTTCGTGCCTGCATGAACGTATGACAATGGCTCGTACGCTTCGGGTCGAAGCAATGTTTTAAGTGAGTGGCCTGGAGGCTTGATAATGGCCTTTAGGTCGTACCCTTGGGCATATCTAGTTAATTATTTTGGATCTGGTATCTGAATCGGACTTGAGCTCATTTTAATCTTCAAGTTTTCAATTTTTTAAGCAAGCAACAATATCTCTCCTGATTTTGCCAGTGGGCTTTTTGTAGGATTTTTCCCCTCTCGTTAATGTCTTTTTTTGAAATGATTTTGCCTGACCCGTTGTTTGTTTGGGAAGAACCTTGATTTCAAGTCATTAGCAGCTATGTTCGAGCACCTCAACAGGTTCTTAGCTCATAGGTTGAGCAGCTTGAAGCCTTGTGATTTGGAGGTGACATGGTAGAAGCTCATTTTATTGTTGAGGGAAACCTATTTTAACCGATTCTTTTTGAAGTATATTTGAACTAGTGGCTTGCGATTTTTGTTAGCTACAATCGGGCATCCCTGAGTCGTGTTAATTTGGCTGGTGCAACCATTTTTGACCGTAGTCATAAGTGTTTGGCCGGAGCCATTTTTTGATCTCGAATGATAGTTTAGGCTTCTACACGAAGGGTATACCTTTTCGGGATTCTTACAAATGCGACATATAGCCTAAACTTCTTGATTGAGTTTTATGCCTGTAGAAAGGTCTTACAAATTTTACATGACTGTTGAGGTCTTACTATTTTGTCATGCATGTTGAGTTCTTACGGTTTGTCATGCCTGTTGAGGTCTCAAAGTTTGTCATGCATGTTGACATCTAACAGTTTATCATGCCTGTTGAGGTCTTATAGTTTTTGTTGCAATGTAGAATAGATCTGGTTATATCGCGTTTTCCTACTTCTGGTTACAATTTTGGGTTTTCCAGTGTATGGTGATTGGCGACAGTCTTAGAATATTCAAGGTACCCCTGATGTTGGTGATGCTGGGCAATTTCCATGTTGCCTTACCTGAAGGCTTTGTGATTTTGGAGTTTCGACCCGGATGCTATTTGAGCGGCGAATTGACAACGTCAGTCCCGAGTGTTCGGACATTTTAGCGAGAAAATTGTAATCTTACTTTGCAAAAGTATTTTTGACAAAAGATACTCCTTGATTTTTTGGTACAATAGTACACGTATTTTCTTGTACAATAGTACACCTTTTCCAGCAGGTAGCTTTAAGGGGGAACTCCCCTCATTGTTCAGAAAGTTGTCTGCAAGAGGAGTCTTTAGTATTTGTGGAGTTTTCCTTAGGAAGCTCCCAAACTTGGCCTCGTTAAAAACCTTATGGATAAAACCCTTCTTTTGGGACAAAAACCTAGTCGAAGGAAAAGAGTACAACAGGTGCGTTTTTAGAGCCTTGAGGTATCAGGTAGTGCCAGTGCTGTGAAAGCTCCGGCTAGGTGTCTGCGCGAGGGTTAGTTCTAAATTTGAAATAAAAAAAGGGGTGGTCATACCTTGAAGTGGGATGCGTTGGAAATACCTCGGAATCGATTTGTTATAATTTCTTGAGGTGAAAGTGCATACAGACTTCTGCTCGTGAATGAAACCTGATTCACCCTTTGGCTTATTCAAGGGCAGAGGTAGGAATGTTGGTACCACATCATGTATTGCAAACATTTCTCTTGCTGTATGCGGTTCTTCGTAGATGGTTTCAATCCCGTCATTTGTTAGGAATTGTATTATCTGTTGAAGGGTGAATGGCGCCGCTCTCATGCAATGTATCCATGGCTGCCCAAATAAGGTGTTATACCTCATGTCTCCCTCGATGACCAGGAGGACGATTTCTCCTTTCGTTGTTTCTCTTGCCATGTTGAATTTGTTGAGGAACCGAGTAGCGGGCACGATTTGGTCGAGCTGTTCTATCACCCTCGACCTGCCAATATTGGCCGAGCTACTTGGGTCCAAGAGTACACATTTTATTTGTAAAGAATTTATAAAGAAGGAAATCATCCTGGATATTTTTGTTCTTCCCCGAGTCTATTTTTCTCTGGTGACGGATATTTTTGTTCTTCTCATTACCATTCTACCTATTTCAACCTTCGTTCCAATTCTCATTTGCAAATTGGTAGAGGTTTTTTATGGGTTCCTGCAGGGCATCGCTGCCCCCACGATCATGTGGATGATGTGTTACGGCTCGTTTGCCTCATTCTTCTTGTTTTCCTTCCTTTTTTCAGATCTTATTTTTGTCTCGATTGCTAAGGAATTCCCGGAGATGTCCTTTTTTAAGCAGCCGAGCTACCTCCTTTCGTAGTTGATGACAATTCTCGATCATGTGGTCATGCGTGTTGTGAAACTTGCATAATAGGTTGTAATTCCTCTACGAAGGATATCGGTTTATGACACTTGGCATCTCTGATCTTACTGATATCAAACACGATATCTTATACATCGTCATTGAAGTTGTATCATGAAAGGTGGGGAATACCTGCTGGCACTACATTTCGATCGAAGTTGGTTCTGTTGATGAGCCCTCAATGGTCCTATCCTCGATCTACCCTCCGATCATTGCAGGGTAGGTTGTTCCTCGGGGTGTTCCTCCTGTCATCGAGGTATGGCTGGTATCTTTGTTCTTTTTGGCTTTTGTTCTTTTGCCAGGATCCTATTTGGATATACTGAGCCCGAAGGGCCTCCCAACTGGTCATTCTCGGCTCTAATCTTCTATTGGTATCAGTTGTGGACGTCCGACCAGGTCAGGGTCAGATTCTTGATCAAGTTTTGTTTCAATTATTTTGAAGCCACCGAGCTTCATTCGTTTAGGCCTTGGGTGAAGGTATGTACTGCCCAATTGTTGGGGGACTAGAGGTAGCTCCGCTCGTTCCATTTGAAAGTGGGACACAAATTCCCGCAGCATTTCGTTCTCTCTTTGCTTGATTTTGAAGACTTCAGACTTCCTTATTGCTACCTTGATGGCACCGACATGCGCTTTTATGAAGGAATCTACTAGCATAGTAAATGAATCTATGGAATTAAGAGCCAAGTTGTGATACCACATCATTGCTCCCTTTGAGAGTGTTTCCCCAAATGTTTTCATCAATACGTACTTGATCTCATCATTCTTTATATCGTTGCCTTTTACTGCGCAGGTGTAGGCAGTAATGTGTTCATTAAGGTTAGTGGTACCGTTGTACTTAGGGAGTTCCGACATCTTGAACTTTTTTGGAATAGCTTGGGGGCCACTTCATTGGGGAAAGACCTTTATATGAACTTCTTCGAATCCACACCTTTGAGAACTGGGGGTGTACCCTGGATCTGGTCGACCCTAGAGTTGTAGGTCTTGACCTTTTTATCGCTGGCTGCTATCATTTTCTTACCCAATTCAATCCTTTGGTGAGGTCCTCTAGCATTTCTACTATGGTAGGGTCGGCAACCGATCTGTTATTGCTTGATCTCTTGGATACTTGTTTGGCGAGGGGAGGTATTTCTGGCGTTGTTGTTCTGTGAGTCTTCGGGTGGCTTTGTAACTAAGCGATGGCCAACTGTTGTGCCTGCAACATTTCGAAAATAACATGAAGACTAATTTCATGTTCTTCCCAGGCTAGGTGTTTCTGGGCTTCCTGTCGGTTGCTATGTCGTATGCTCATGTCGGTGTATGAGGCTTCATCGACCTATTGTACTTCCTATGAATCTGCATCTGCTAGGATTGGCCTGGCACGTTATTCGAGATTCTATGGTTGTGTTCCAGCAGCCAGCACAACCATGCCATTTTCCCCGTGGTTTTCGAGGTTCTCATTCTCGACTCTATTCACCGAGCCATACATTTTGGCCTGAAATCAAGAGATCTTGGACAAGACAAAGTGTGAAAGATAACTTGTGTTTTTGTAAGGAACTATCAAGAAAAATAATCACTATTATTTTTAGCCCCACAATGGGTGCCAAACTGTTTACCGTGAAATTGGTAACGATGATTAGATTTGTAAATGGGACTCTAAAATACATGATCTAATTTTATTCTAGTTGTTAGAGCATATAGTGCTAAGAATATGAAGTGTAATGACAAAATACAAGTTAAAAGAGGGCAATAATCAAAATGATGGGCTCATTGCCTTAGCTCCGGACTTGTTGATGGAGGATTCGAGGTAGACCTTGCTCGATCTCGGGCTATTGAGGGTAGTCGGAATGGAATAACCAATAAGATATGATCAACCAAAGCTCTTTATGGCCAATACCCGGCAATAAATGAAGAACAAAATATAAAACAATTATTCCTAAGGGTGACCTCGAACTAGTATGGATGAGCAAATTTAGAGAGAAAAGAGAGAGAGAGATATTATTGATCTTGTGGAAAATAGTTAGAGCTCCCCTTACAGAGTGTTAATGACTACCCTTTTATTGTGGGGCCGGGGGGAGCCCATTCTTAGTACAAGATACATTGAGTGCTAAAGGAATGGCTAACTAGCTTCACGACGTATGTGTGGGACGATGTTGAGCTGCTCAAATAGACTTAATCGACCCTAGATGCATTCTTTGGAAGCTTCCCATGTTCTTCGGGTTCGGTTGATGTTACCTCGGCTGCGTATCAACAGATCTTGAGGGAAATTATCAGCTCGAGGTCCCGAGCCTCCACGGCGACCTTCTAAAGCAATGTTGTCAATGAGAAATCGGTCCTCCGATTTCACCGTGCACAACCATAGGGCGAGGAATAAGAATCTTCAAGAACACCCAATTGCTCTTCTTGTGAAACACATCTCCGGATACCACCATCACTGCAAATTTTGAAAAGATAGGGCTCGTCCCAATAATAATCTAAGAAGTCTCGTTTGAGCTTCTTCCTTTAGTTTGAAGAGAACTCATTTGGGATAACGTTGTCACAAGATAGTTAGCCACATCGGCGAACCAAAGCATCCCTATCAATGACATGGAAAAAAGTTGTTCATACTAAAATGAATCAATGATATCAAAGCCATCATGGGGCCTCCCCTCTTCTTCCAAATGGGACAAGTGGTCCACCACTTGATTCTTACTCCATTTTTGGTCTGTGATTTTAAGATCAAATTCTTGTAGAAGAAGTACCCACCTCATTAAACTAGCCTTTGAGTCCTTTTTACTCATTAAATAAGTGAAGTGTCGTGTGATCGGTGTGAACAATGACTTTGGTACCCATGAGATACGGGCGAAATTTCCTATAGCCAAGACAATGGCTAAGAGTTCTTTCTCGGTCATCGTATAGTTGACTTGGGCATCGTTCATGATCTTACTAGCATAGTAGACCGAATAGAATATCTGGTTGATTCTTTGACCTAATACCGCTCCTACCGCCACGTCTCTAGCATCACACATGAGCTCAAATGGTAAGCTCCAATTTGCAGCAGTAATGATGGGATTGGTAGTCAACTTATACTGAGTAGCTAAAATGCCTTGATATAATGATTAAATCTAAGGACAATATTTTTGTAGTTGTTTTTCAAATATTTAAAGAGACTAGGGTTGTGACTTCTACCTAGGTGGATATCCAATGGATAGTAAAATCTAGGGCAAGTTCGTGATTAGTTAGGATTGTAATGTAGCTATCACACCCGGGTACTCACTCTATAATTCTCGATAGTTAGAGTAATTTTGCCTAATTTGGCTTTCTCAAGTCCAAATGGGTATTCATTCAATTCCAGTGATATTAGCTCAAGTCGGATATTACTATCTCTAGGTTTAACCCTTTATTTGGGGCTATCAATTTCTTGCGTTCACTCCAATTCCTTGTTAGCCTAGTTTTTCTAGACTTAGTCCCATTTTTTCAAGTAGAGACTAAGTCATAAAGACATGAATCAATGTTTACAACCATTAATTCAATTGTTCTAGCAAGAACTAGGCTAAATATAACTAACACATTCACATTCAAGCCCTAAAATCAAATACTCATCAAATACCCACACTAAGGTTGGGTCACAACCCTAGCTATGGGTTTATCTACTCATTGAAATAATAGAAATTAAATATAAAATGAAGATAAAATTCATAATACTAGATTAAAGGATGCAAATCTAATATTAAAAGATTAATCTATTACAAAATTTCCAAAAGCAGTAAACTCAGCTGTCTCAGGTGCTCCTCTAATACATAACATGACCTACAAAAATCAAAAAGATCTATTTATACTAAGCTGAAAATATCTGACAAAATTGCCCCTTCAGAGGTTGTGCGGCCGCATAATTGTGAGTGCGGCCGCACTCTTGCTTTTGAGGCTGCAAAATTCTAAGTGTGGTCCATGTTTTTCAATTAGGATCTGGGTTACACTGGGCTTTCACGGACTGTATATTCCTATCGAGGTCATACAGGGTCAGCGGCGGCACAATTCTTACATGGACCACACTTTTCTCTTGCTCAAATTGTTAACTTTCTAAACTTCAATCATCGCGGTCTGCGAAATTTCAATTGCCACCGCACAAGGACTTTCACGGTTGCACATTCCTAGAGCGGTCGGCGCTCATCTTTAGCCCAAAAATTACAGTAGAATTATGCCCGTGGCCACACAATATTTGTGCGGTCTGCACTTCAGAACTCTTTTCCTAGCCTTGGTTTTTTTTCCAACATTGCACTCCTTTCTGAGTTGATTAAGGTTCCTTGGCCTCATTTTGAATAATTCCTGCAAGCAACCATATTTCATAAGTTTCCAGGAATACATTCATGCAATTTTTGCCTAAAACATAAGTAAAAGAGAGCAAATAATAGGCTAAAATCTCTACTTATTATGCTCTGGTACTATTCGTCAAGAAGAAAGATGGGTCTATCGGAATGTGCGTCGACTATCGGTAGTTGAATAAAGTTACCATTTATAACAAGTACCCACTGCCAAGAATTGATAATTTATTTGACCAACTTCAAGGTTCAAAGTACTTTTCAAAGATAGACTTGTGGTCGAGGTACCATCAGTTGACAATCAAAGAAGATGATATATCTAAAACAACATTTAAACTCGATATGGGCATTATGAATTCTGTTTATATTGAAAATGGCAATAACAATTAAATTTGATATGGTTTAATAAAGACGTGATTATTTTAATGCTAGCTGTTAAGCGATAGATGCTAAGTGTAAGTCAGGAAAATGAGATAAGAGTTTGAGGATAGTATGTTATGCAGACCAAATGGCTGTGAATTGCGGTCTCGAGCTGGCCTATGTTGGGCCTCGAGGTCGAGCTAAAGGGTCAGACTGGAGATGGTCAATGAAGAACTAATAGTTCTGAGGACCTTGGTCATGTCTTTTTATGATCAATGATTAGTAATGAATAACAATCAGTAAAACACAATAAATTCAAAGGAGTGATAGTAGAATATGTTTGAGTTAAAGAGCAGAGAATGTTCTTTTTCTTATATTGAATGTCCTCTGTACAAGAAATGACAAGGGCCCCCCTTTATATAGGAGGGGGAATCCCAATATGGTACATGAATAATTATTACAAAGAAATGTGGCTGGTATAGATTTAATGGTCCAGTAAGGACTTGTACTTTTCTTGTAGGCGTTGTCAGCTTTAATCACGTGCCTTGGGAATTTCCCACTTGTCCATGATAGCCACCTATTTGTGCCACCTCGAGATTGAGCATAGGGAACCTTTAGGGTCGAACCTTGAGCTATGACTCGAGCCTTCTTGAGACGAGCTATGGAATGTCATGATTATCATAAAATTAGACTCTTCGATTTTAGCCATATACAGATAGTCCTCGCATTACTTAGAGTGAAAACGATAAGAAATAGTCTTAAATTCTTGCCTCTTTGATACATCCGTCATGAAATCGGTTATGCTATGTCAAGCGATTGATGTGACAAAAAGGGCATCTGAAGGTCGAGTCCATACAACCCTTGAAAAGTCGTTGAATTGATTACAACAATGGCTATCTTTTAGCTTGCCCCAACGCACATGATTGGCCTCTATAAATACTTCTTCCTTTGCCCCATATCTTCCATGTATCATCAATCCTTCAAAAGAGTTCTTCCTCTTGTGTTCTTTCTCTGATTACAATTTCTTCTCTCCTCTGAAATCTTTAATAAGAATGGCAAAGACTTCCACCTCTGTCCCTCACGAATATGTGGCTTCCCCTTATTCATGCTCGTATAAGGGAAAGACAATAGTACCCCCTCGTCTTGAGGAATGCATCCGAGGAACGTAGGAATTGACTTCCGATTTCAAGGTCAGCAAGCTTTCTTTGAAGCGGGGACAATGTGAACCCTTGTCCCGATATATTAGTTCAGTAGCAGATGCCGAGAAGGTGAAGACTGACTGCTGCTGGAGGATGCGGTGCTAGTGGAGATTCCTTCTCGGGGAGAGGACATAACGACATATAAGGTCAAATTTCTCAGTGTGTATGCCTATCCATTTACTCTTGGCTCGATAGATCCATCCTCGCCTTCAATAGACCCCATGATCATTGACTTCTTTAAACGATACCAAGTGACTCTCGGCCAAATCCATCTATTGTTTTGGTGTATTGTTTACATGATCAACTATTTTATGAACATGATTGAGGGGATTTCACGCTCGACCACTTGATCAGAATATATAGTCACCGACTCTTACATAGGGGCCTAAGTAAGCTCCAATTTTGGGCTTCGAAAGCCTTTTTTGCGTGCACTAACGAGGTTAGGGATAGAGGGTGGATGAGTCAATTTATCCGAGTTAGGACCTCAAACCTGATTCTAGTGGAGTCATTCCCTAAAAGGTGGAACATGAAACATAAGTGGATACGCTAATTAAGTATTGTTTTCCTTTTGGAACAATTTCCCCGTGAGCTGACTTCCTCCACCTATTCAGTTGTTGTGGCGTACCCTATTAAGGATCTCTTGAGCTGGGTTAGCCAGCTAGATTCGACCTGCCAATATGTTGAGCGTGTTTGGTGTGACCTTCTTAGGCCTCGATGTGAGACCAAGAACCACGATGAGCCCTCACTTCTCGTGTAATTAAATTTCTCAAATGGACTATCACCGATTGTGCCCTCATTTCCTATGTTTATATTTTTTATTTTGCACAGGTCTGAGAGATGCCTCATTGATGAGAGAAGCATCACCTGGGGAAGCAGATACCCTAAAACCTAACAAAGAAACGAAAAACGAAGGAAATCGTCGATTAAGCCTTCGAAATCCAAGAAGGCCAATATGGAAGAACCTAAGGCTCATTCAGCAGCCTTACTCTAGAAGTATCGAGGAGTCCCCGAGCTAAAGGCGAGGAGACAGATGACTCCTCGGTAGCACTAGGGGGAGGAGAAGACTTAACCGTGCCACATATTGTTGGGTTGATGGCTTCTAAATCGAAACTTATGTTGTTGTCCTACCTCGAGATGAAGAAGCATGCGAGGGTGTATCGGGTAATGTTCCCAAGCCGGTTGAGGGCCAAAGTATTCCTTGAGATGAGGTGCATTTGGTAGGCGGTTTGGAGGAGCCTAGTTTCAAAGCTCTCCAAAAACAAGATATGATCCTGATTGATCCAATTGGGGTTATTGAAGTGAGAGATCCCATCTAGAACTAACTTTACCTCCGAGGGAGATGCAGGATGCCCAAACTAAAGAATCTTCCAATGTAAGGCCGCCCATCGGAGAAAAAAATGCATTTGAAAGGCTTTTTGTTGTGCCATGGGAAAACTCTGAGCTCGACGCCTCACTTATTTTTAGTAAGATCGATAGGCTCTATGAGCCGGTAGTTTTTTGTAAGTTCTCCCCCTAATCTTCGTCTTTCTAACTTTGTTTCTTTCATGGTTCCAGGCCAAGGTGCTTTATAATTGGACCTTTGCCAAGTTTCAAGCCGAATTGAGTCGCTATGAGGGTGAACATAGGAAGCTCACCTCAGAAGCTGATGAGCTTAGAGATCTTTTTACCAAGAAGGAGGAGAAATTTTGTGGCCTTCGAGATTGTTTGGAGGCGGCATCCTGAGGGAGGACTCATCTTATTGAGCAGGTTATATAGTTTCTATTTTTTTTGTCTACATGTTTACCTGACTTTAGTGTTTTAACACCTTTGGGATAATCTTTGCGGCTTGAAAAGAAAGATGTCCTAATGACGAAGGAGCTCCAAGCCAAAGAAACTAAAATTCTCGAACTCAAACGACATGTAAGTAAGATAGTCTCTAAGAGATATACCCTCCAGGGGAAGGTGCTCTCAATCAGACATCAACTTCATGATGCGAGGGGATAGAGTAATAAATATAAATATCTTCAAACTGAATTGGTTGCTACTCTATCGCGGGCCAGGGCTAAAACAAAGATGCTCGTATCCTCATACAAAGAGGATGTTGTTGCTGCAAATGCTCACGCCAGGAAGATTTTTGATGAGGCTGAGCTGCAATTGACTCGAGCTGTGGAGCATGCCCACTTTGAATCTCGGAGGTACGCGCTCGAGGATATACATGCAGGGGGCATCGATTTTTCTGCCGAGATCGAGAGGGTAAAGACCCATAGAAGAGGAGGATACGGTCCTGCTTACTTCTGAAGGTGAATCGAGCAGTGGCTCGAAAGATGACAAAGCTGAAAGCGAAACCCTCGAAGGGGAAGAGGCTGTTGAAGACCTGGGGGTCGTGGCCGGAGCTGTTGAAGGCACAACCTTCGAGGGAGCCGTTGAAGGCACATCCCATGTGGTAGATTAGGGTTTATTTTCTATCTTCCTTGTAAGGGCTTTAAGCATAGGCCTGTAAATGCACCCTTGTGAACTTTCAATATATATGTAAAAAGCCTTTTGTTTTTCATCATTTCTCATCTTTCCTTTTCTTTTTAGGAATAAAATGTGATGTTTGTTGACAATTGATCCGAAATTTTGGACCTCAAATTAAATCCTTAGGTTATTGCTACTACTGTGTGATTTGTAATGGTTGAAAGTTGACAATTTGGGGCTTAGTCCCCAAGTAAAGTTTTGATTTGAGTTCATCGACCTTTAGGTCTAAAAATTAGCCCTGAGACTATTTGAGCTGGCCTTTAAACTCTTGCACATTGATACTAATCATCTCTCATGCTCTTTTAAGCTGGCCCTTAGGATCTTACGTGTTGGGTCAGTATGATCTCTAATATAGGCTGGCGCTTAGGCTCTTACGTGTTGGGTCGGTACGACCTCTAATATAGGTTGACACTGAGGCTCTTACAACTCTAATTTAGGCAAACGCCAAGGCTCTTATGTGTTGGGCCGGTATGACCTCTAATATAGCTTTATTTCTCCCTTGTTAAAGACTTTTTGAAGTTTTATGTTTTTCCAACTCTTCGACGGCTCTATAAGAACCTGAATTGTGAGCCATTATGTAATGATAAATGAGCACTTCAGGATGTTTCGCTCGATAGTTGAATTGTTTTGAATCCTTTTCTTGTTTGGGGATGACATGATCGGTACCCTGATTAACTGATTCTTTTTGAAGTATTTTTGAAGTAATTGGAGTCCTGTGATTCTGCAGTGATACTCAGGCATCCCTGAGTCGCATTATTTTTGTTGAAGCCTTGTGATAATAGTCATTGTGTTTAGCCGTAGCCTTGTAGTCTCCGAGTGAGGTAGCCTCGACGTCTATATCGAGGGTATGCTTTTTTAGGGGTCTTACAATTTCGAATATATAGCCCTGACCTTAAGATTGGGATTATGCCTTTTGTAAGGTCTTCTAAATTTTAACATGCCTTACTTGAGGTCTTACAGCTAGGTTTCTCGGCACAAGTATAATTCATACCTTGCTTGAGGTCTTATAGATTTGGTATTGCCTTATGGATGTATTACACTGTTGATAATGCCTCATGGAGGTCTTACAATTTCTAGAATTTCCACACTGAGGGCTTTCGGGCTCGAGGTTTCTCGCTTGGGGTTTTATAGCCTCGTGTTTTTGATAGCTTGATAGGGCGAAAGTCGATGACAGTCCCCTAGACATTAAAATTTTTTGCCTTTAGAGTCGTTCCTTATGAACTTGATGTTGCCTCAATGAGGTCTTATGATCTCGAAGTTTCCGTCCTGGAGGTCTTATGGCTTCGAGTTTTTGATGTCAGTTCCCGAGTGTTCGGGAAATTTCTGGCCCTGGAGCGTTTCTTATGAAAATAGCAAACTTCTTTAATGTGCAAAGTGTTTTAACTGTAAAAAAAATTCCTTGATTACTTGGACAAGTATACATGTTTTTTGCTGTCGAGGGTTCGATTATTCTATGCGGACACAATTCATTTGACTGTTTTGCCCGATACATCATTTTCCTATCGTGACCCTCTTTGTCCTATTTTGATCTCTCTGATAGGGTGATTTCCCGGGGGGATGCCCCCAGTACTTGAGGGTGAGTAGAGAGAAGCCTTATATACTTGTTGAGTCCTCCTTAGGTATCATATAGATGTAGCCTCATTAAAAACCTTGCCAGTAAAACCTTTTTTAAGATAAAATCTGATCGAAGGAAAATAATGCAATGTGTTCTTTAAAACCCAAGGTCTTTGAGTCAGAGGATGTTTTGGTGTCTTCCATAGGACACAATTGTTGTAACAGTGTTTGAGCATTGATGTTCTAATTGCTTGTAATTTGTTCACCTTCTATCGTACCGAGCTTGTAGGACCCTTTGCTGATAACTCTGAGGACGCGGTACGGTCCTTCCCAGTTCAACCATAGCTTCCTTTCATTAGGGTTTTGAGTGTTTAGGGAGACTTTCCTTGACTAAGTCCCCAACTCCGAAATATTGGAGATTCGTTCTCCTGTTATTGTACCTTTCGATTCTTTATTTTGGGCGGCCATTTAGACCAGTGAAGTTTCTCTCTTTTCATCTAATAGTTCAAAGGCTGCAGTCATGGCCTAGTTGTTTGAGGTCTTGATGGCATGTTGAAATCTGGAGCTTGGCTCTCCGACCTCGACCGGTATCAAAGCCTTGGATCCATACACCAGTGAGAAAGGCGTATGTCTCGTGCTCGATTTTTGAGTTGTTCGATATGCCTATAGCACCTCGGGAATCATTCCTCTCCATTTTACTTTCGTATTTTCTAACTTCCTTTTCAAGTTTTGAATAATGGTCTTGTTTGTGGACTCAACCTGACCGTCTGCACATGGAAGCTAGGGTGTTGACAGGATCCTTTTGATTTTATGGTCCTCGATGAACTTTGTTACTTTGCTTTAGATGAACTGCTTCTCATTATCACATGTTATCCCAGAAGGAATCCCGAATCAACATGTGATATGGTCCCAGATGAAGTTAATGCCTTCTTTCTCCCTTATCTTCTCGAAGGCATGCGCCTCCACCCATTTTGAGAAGTATAAATCATAAACAATACAAATCTATCTTTACTTGCTGCCATTAGTAGGGATCTGACGATGTCCACCCCCCACTTCATGAATGTCCATGGTGATAAGACTAAATGTAGTTGTTCACCGGGTTGGTGAATCAACGATGCAACTCTCTGGTATTTGTCGCATTTTTGGACGAATTCTTTGGTGTCCTTCTCCATATAGTAGCCTGGTCTGATCACCTTTCAGACTAGGGAGCCTGTACTAGATTGATTTTCGCAGGTGCCCTTGTATATTTCTCGGAGTACGTAATCTATGTCCCCCGGTCCCAGGCATACTGCTAGGGGCCCATCAAAGGTTCTTCTGTATAAAGTTCCATTATCATCGAATGAGAACCATGCTACTTTGCTTCGCAGGGCCCTTGACTCTTTTGGGTCCGGGGGCAGCTTCCCACTTTCCAAATAATCGATATATTTATTTCTCCAATCCCATGTCCGACTAGTAAAGTTGATCTCGTCATCGCCTTTTTCGATCACTGATTTGGATAGCAGAACAACAGCCCCGGGGAGTAATTCATCTTCCCCAACAGATGATCCCAGGTTTGCAAGAGCATCGGCCTTTCTATTCCGCTCTCGAGGTATGTGGACCAGAGTCCATTGATTAAAGTGGTGCAATATGACTTGAATATTGTATAAGTATCTTTGCATCTTATCTTCTCAAACCTCGAAGTTCCCATTTACCTAATTTACCACCACAAGAGAATTACATTGCTTCGACGACTTCCGCTCCTAGGCCTTTGGCCAATTCCAGACCTGCAATTATTGCCTCATACTTGGCTTCATTGTTAGTCAACCTTGTGTCACACCTCCTTCTTCCTACACCTCGGAAAGGTATAAGGGAGTTTTTTCCAACATAAAGTGACAATCAAAACAGGATTTATTTATTTAAAGAATACAGAATCGCCACTTGTGATAATTTATGGTGTCCCAAGTCACTGGTTTAAATCCTAAATCAAGGAAAAGATTGACTCTGTTTATAGTCCGCGAACACAGAAATCCGGGTAAGGAATTCTGTTAACTCGAGAGAAGGTGTTAGGCATTCCCAGATTCTGTGGTACTAGCGCGGTCATTCAACTGTTATAATTGACCTAATTATGTGATTTTAGCACATGCTCAAACCTATGTGCATTTTTAACTTTGACTGCATTATTTAATTATTTTATAAAGAAAGATGTGCAACGTAATGTAACATTAGTCTTGAACCACGTCACAATAAATAGACCCGCGGTCGCAACACATTCTAATATAACATTGCTGAAATTTGGACTTGGGTCACATAAATGCACACCCGAATTTAGAAAGGTAAATGATTAAAAACGTGCCTAAATTAACTACACATTTGAAACTTTAGGGCCATGGAAATTTCTAAATGGCGCTCCTCGAATCCAAAGGATTTTTATAGAAATAGTTAAATGAGGGTCACACAATTGTGATTTTTTTTTGGCACGGCACACCTCGAATTATTAATAAAAAGCCTAATTAAATATGAGGGAAAGACTGAAAGGGATAATAATTACTTTAATCAAATATTAAATTTAGTCTATTTAATCAACAAGATACAAAATATCCGTGCCATTTTCGAACTCAAAACTGGGTCTGGCCTAAAGCCCAATTGTCGATGGCCCAAAACAGACCAACATGAGCACCGGCTCATAATGCTACCCGTATCGAGAATTAAGAGTGTAGGAAAGGGGAAGGGCGTCTGGCATAACTGGCCCAACGTTGGTGGCCCAAATTGGCATTTCAGTACTAGAAATTTGAGAAAACACTACAAGCTTACACGAGAAAGATCCCTTGGATCTGCACAAATTTGAATAAAATTTAATTGCATGTGAGGGCACATTTGAGTATCACATATGTTTTCAACTGAAAGTATGATCCCAACATGATAACAAAATATTCACACCGATATTTCCTCATTTAAGGTCAGAAATAGACGAATCAAAGCTCATGCCAACACACTTGAACCAAGCTAATTCAGACTTTTGAAGAGGATTTATGCTTACTGATTTTATTCAGAGAAGAGAGTCGATAGAAACTAAAAACTAAGACGGTTATGTAATGACCATTGACTTGGAAGATAATCAGTTGAACATTATAATGGAATGGGATAACACATGAAATCAACAAACACACCACCACCACTGATATGTACATCCCATTGAAAATTTCTCCACCCTAGGCCTGGTATTTTAACAGATCCAAGAAGATATCAACAGCAAAATGCATTGGTTTTAGCATAACCAAAACATGCCTGAACCATTTGTACAAAAACCAAACTCGGATTTATCTACTAATTGATCAAATCCTATAAGTTATCTATCATTACAAACTAGAATTAAAGCTAAAAGAGAAAAAATCAAATGTAGCAAAGCAAACCAAACTAGCGGTAGAGTCTGATAACTTTCAAAGATAGAAAACTCCACATTTAACAAAATATTATGACATAAATTGCAAACTCATTCAAAAAACTTCATATTCTTCCATTTCATATGTCAAAGTAATAAGGAATACCTTGTTATAACAGCAAAACAAACAAAACCAAAGAGAATGGGGAATCAGCAATACGCAGCAGCAAAAATAGCACCAGCAACACCAATTCAAACCAAGAAGATGAATACGAAGCAGGGAAAACTGTCTCAATCGAGCAATAACCAAGCAACATAAAAATAAAATCAAACAACCAAATCCAATCCATTCCAACACTAGATCAACCAGACAATCTTCAAAAATTGAAAGTCTCCCAAAATAATAGAAAGAAATTCCATGGAACAGTAATTTTCCTTTTAATTTGTGTGTGTTCTCAGCCATTTTGATTTTTCCAGATTTTCTCTTCCACCCTACCTTGGAATACAAGATATGGTGCCTTTATAGGCAAGGCATTAGGGCACCCCTTTAAGAATCAGTTTTGCCCCTTAGTCCCATTCCAATTTTTATTTTTGCTTGAAGATCCCTAGTTAAAAATCAATATTGCAAACAATCCCCCTCCTCCGCTTCCTAGAAGCTTTCTCGGGAAGTTACAACAAGATTCCCTCAACCAATTACCCTAAATTACCCCTCAACCTCTGATATTTACCCTTAAATCCAACCTGGGTCAAGTTGATCCAGGACCCAAACCCTGGCTTGCCAATTAGGCTAACCTTCTTCTCTGGGCCTCTGAATTTTCAAAACCCAAGCAATAAACCTAACCCTTAAAAAATATGAATTGACAAACCAGAATCGCATTGGCGTCCAAAGCTATAATTTCAACAAAACAACAAATAAAGGGTTCCGCAAACAAAAATGGAAAACAAACAAACACTAAACCAAATTCTGACTAATAGAAGAAACTTAGACTAAGAACGAAAAGAAATGGAAAATTCTAAGATAGGGAAGAAACAGATGAAGCTCGAAAGGAATTTGCAGAACAAGCAATAACGGCCCGAAATACCTGCACGGCAAAAACAAACGGTGAATTTGCATGGACTAACTGACCGTTTCAACTTAGACACAAAATAAATGCTATTCGGGCTGCTCTTGTGCGAAAGACCCACTTAACACTTGTTTCTAGTCCAAAAAATTCCTCATGCTCGGCAAACAATCGAACCAAACCTTAACGGACGAGACAGAGGCGAATAGGAAATTAATGTCCCGAATTTTGATTCAAGATTTGAGGAGTTTAGGTTGGATTCGAGGAAAACTATATTGATATTTGGACAAAGGGGAGTGGGAGGGTCCAGGGGTGTTTATTTTGGTGTGATTGATGGTGGCACCGCTTCAGAAAAATGGCAAGTTTGAAGGGCGGTGTTAGGGTTCATTTGGTTCATAAAAAGTAGAACTAAATCCTAAATACAAATACCACATATTTTTTTATTTTTCATTAATTAAGAAAAATTAACATGCACAGACCATATGCAAATAATAACAAAAATGACACAAAAATCCACAAAATTACAAACAACGGAAAAAATTATTTATTTTGAATTTGTGGGAGTAATTCATATAGGGCAAGTATCACGTGCTCACAGTTGCCCCTCTTTGCTAGGAAACATGAAGAGTTTTCATGCAAAGATAAAGTGAGCAGATACGAGCGATTTTTGTCCGTTTGAATACTCCGCAGAAAGTATTTTTTGAAAGAGTTGACTGTACCTTGTTCTGAGGTTGCCTACATATCTTTAGCTATAAAGGAATTAGGTCAGTGTAGTTCGGGAAGTTTTGGCAACTGGGACTACCATGAAGCTGTGATTTCACTGTTGATGTTTATGTTACTACTGCTTACTGAACCCCTTATTACACCATGACAAAATAAATAGAAGCTAGCCTAGACTCTGATCTACGAATTACAAAACCCTATCTGTATCTTCAAACTTGATCTTGTGATTCTTGTTTCCTTGTTGACTTGTATTCTCCCGGTGAAATCCCTTTGTTACCGACTTGAATTGTAACCTTAGATGATTTCTTTTTTCTTCAAGAGGAGGCCTGATTGCCAGAACTTGAATTGTATTCTCGTGCTCTCCAGGTAGGCGCCTGACTACTGAACTTGAATTGTATTCCCGTGCTCAGGTGGGTGCCTGACTGCTAAACTTGAACTGTATTCTCGTGCTCTCCAGGTGGGCGCCTAATTGCTGAACTTGAATTATATTCCTGTGCTATCCAGGTGGGCACCTGATTGTTGAACTTGAATTGTACTCTCGTGCTCTCCAAGTAGGTTCTTGATTGCTGAACTCGAACTATATTTCCATGCTTTCCAGGTGGGCGCCTGACTGCTGAACATGAACTATATTATCGTGTCTCTAGGTGGGCGTTGATTGCTGAACTTGAACTGTATTCCCATGCTCTCCCGTATGGCGCCTGACTGCTGAACTTGAATTGTATTCCCGTGCTCTCCAGGTGAGCGCCGGACTGCTGAATGTGAATTGTATCTCCCTATTCTCCAAGTAGGTACCTAATTTCAACAAAAATAGACCAAACAAAGAAAATTTTCTGCCCCGATTTGGTAGCTGGGCACACATGTGAGTATTAAACTGAATCATGTTACCAAATATTATTAAGAATTTGAAAGCTAAGTCTCATTATCCAAGGGGGTGTTGACAACTCCTAGTTAAATGACAATTTTAAATCTAAATTATGTCTTCTAGAGGTGTGACTTCCGCTAAATCTTGTAATATAAGAGAGTCTAAAAACTACACCCATTTATTTATGAGGGTCCTAACAACTCTTAATTAAACGACAATTTGAATACTAAGTTATATCTTCTAAAGGCATTACCTCCGCTATATCTTGTTATCTAAGAAACCATTAAGGATACATCTCGTTATCCAGGAGGGTCGTGAAAATCCAAAGTCAAATTTAAACCTAAGAGTGCTAATTCTTTACGGCTGAATTATACTATCCTACAACAGAACTTACACCAAATATTGTTATCTAATGGAAATCTTAAAGCTCGGTCCCGTTATTTATGAGGGTCCTGAAAACTCCTCATTGAATCCTATCTTAAACATGCAAACTTTGAAATCGACTTATATTCCTTTGGGTACATTTATGCTAAATTTTGCTACTCATTTTTTAAAATTAGGTCCCAGTTTCCAGGAGGGTCCCGATGACTCCTAACTGAATTTTATCTACCGAATGAAAATTTTGAAACCAACTTATATTCTTTTTGAGTACATTTATGCTAGATCTTGCTACTCGTGATTGTTTTGAATTTTAGACTAAGTCCCATTTTCAGGAGGATCCTGAAATTATATGGTCACACCTGTCTGGTGCTTGCTTCTCCCCTCCGGAGAGTTTCTCCAAAACAAACAAAATTTTTTGCCCCTGTTTCTATCAAAGAAAAATCTTGTCAGTTTAAAAAATGTGGCGATAAGTTTGTGGCATTCTTGCTGAAAGTGGCCTCCCCATTGCCGTGATTTGTTTTGACTGACCTTCTCAAACTAGCCAAGAACCCATTTGACTTTCCGACTGACTTTCGACACCCATGACCTTGGATGACCCGATTTCTCTGCACCCAAACCATTGTGTTATATCTTTGATCCATTTGTTTGAACCTCTACATTTCCCACGATATTACTAAACCATTTCACTGATTGGACTCCCTTGATCTACTATATCTCATTTTACATCATACTATCTCTAGCAATGCCTTGGCTGCCCTGTGCCCTATGTAACTTTGGAAGCTAGTAGTAAGCTTTGAAATCCCTTCTTATTTGCTTAAACAAAACTAACATTGGAAAAATATTAGAGAAAGAAACCCAAAAGAAATGAAATGCAGTGACTTTGAGAGTTAAGGATAAGAAAAATCCAAAATTGGAAGACTATTTGAAAGGGAAAAAGAAAAAAAGGACTTATCTGAGTGGAGCAGCTAGTGCAAATGATTATAACATGCATTTTGGATTAGTTGGCCCAATCTGTCTAACCAATCAGATTTCAGCTGTCGTACTTTCTGCTACGAGATCTTCAAAGCCCAATTTCTTTACCAAAACCTTGACCTTGTTCGGCTTTTGGCGCCCCGAAAGATTTTCACCAACAAGCCTCTCTCATTTTTTATCCCTTAACTCATTGTCTCTTAAGATACTCGTGAAGGTTTTCACCAATAAGACTCTCTCATCTTGATTTCCCTCAGATTTCTATCACCTTACATTGCCCGTGAGCGTTTTCACCAATAAGACTCTCCTATTTTTCATTTTCCTTGTTCGGACCGGAGTATTGCCCCTTATATAAATCACCTTTACTTGCTTGACTTGGAATCTCTTCAAGACTGATCGAAAGGTCTTTCTTTGGACCGTAATATGGGCTTTGGATAGGGTTAAAAAAAGGGTATCAAAGGCTCAAAAAATTCAAATGGGTTCAAAATTACAACTTTCGGAAGCAGATTTCTTACAACAAACACAACTTCTGCCCCAGTTTCTTTGCTTGGGGACTTTTGGATTTTTATTTTAGTGGGACCGAACCGTGAGGCTGCCTACGTATCCTTAAAGAGAATAAGTTCGAACGTAGTTCATGTCATAGAAATTGCTTTGTTCTTCTGAGTTTTCTTTTCTTTTTCTTCCTCTTTCTCTTCTTTTCTTTTCTTTTTTCTTTTTTCTCTTTTAGTTTCTCTTTTGTTTTTTTCTTCTTTTCTTCTCTTTTTTTCTTTCTCTTTGCATTCTTTTCTTTCTGTTTTCATTCTTTTCTTTTCTCTTCACTTATCTTACACGATTGTGTCTCTGATCTTTTGCTGCCGATTCCGAAAGAAGGGTATGAAAGGAAATAAATAGGCTCAAAGGGGGTAACAAAGGATAAAGTATTTAGATAGCAGAACAAAATGTCTTCGCCATTTCAATCTTCAAAACATGCCAAGTACAAACAAATACAATTTAACCAAATAAAATCATACATAATATCTCTTGACCGCATCGAAATTGATGGCCATTTCTACATATTTGCCTTCTAAATCTGTTAAATACAAAGCACCATTGGACAACACTCTCGACACGATGAACGGTCCCTGCCAATTTGGGGAGAACTTGCCTTTTGCATCAGCCTGATAAGGGAGGATATGCTTCAATATTAACTAACCCACTTCAAACTTCCATGGAGGAACCCTACTGAAGTACGACACTAGTGAAATAACCCAGCAATGCAAAGGGTAGCTTTTCATACCACTGTCTGGAACCCTTTACCATTTTCCAAAGTATCTTCTTTATGTTCTTGTTAGCTGGCTCGACTGCTCCATTTGCCTTGGGGCGGCACGGGGTGGAATTGCAATGCGTAATCTTGAACTGCTAACATACCTCCTTCATCAAATGACTATTGAGATTAGCTCCATTATCTGCAATGATCACCTTTGGTATCCCAAATCAACAAATGATATTTGAGTGTACAAAATCGACCACCGCTTTCTTGGTTACAGACTTGAACGATTTAGTCTCCACTGACTTGGTGAAATAACTGATGGCCACCAAAATGAACCTATTCCCATTTGATGGCGCTGGCTCAATTGGCCCAATAACGTCCATGCCCCACACAACAAAGGCCATGGTGCAGACATTGTGTACAATTCAGATGGTAGAGAATGAATCAAATCTCCATGCACTTGGCACAGATGACTCTTGCGCAAGAAATTGATACAATCTCACTCCATAATGAGCCAATAATAACCTTCCTGGAGGATCTTCTTTTCCAGCACGTACCCAATCATATGCAGTTCACAGACTCCAGAATATACTTCGTTCATAGTAGTTGTGGCCAGTCTAGCATCTATGCATATCAACAATCCAAGATATGGAGTCTTCTTGTACAAAACCTCTCCACTGAAGAAAAATCTTCTTGCTAACCGCCGAATTGTTCTCCTTTGATCAGATGTGGCTTATACTTGATACAGCCCCATCCTGATATCTTCATTGATATCGTGAAACAAAGGCTTACCATCAAATTCTTCTTCCATCATATAATAGTAAGCATGTTTATCATGGACTTGAATATGCAACGGGTCAACATAAGCCTTATCTGAATGATGTAACATTGACGCCAAGGTAGCCAAAGCATCAGAAACCTCATTATGGATCCTTGGAATATGCCTGCACTTTACTGATGAAATATTTGATAAAGATCATGCAAGCATAGCCAGTATAGTATGAGCTTCAAATCTCGTGTTTCCCATTCCCCTTGAATCTGGTGTACTAGAAGGTTTGAGTCCCCCAAGACAAAGACTTTCTGGACACCCATGTCTACCGCTAACCTCTAACCCAAAATGCATGCGTCGTACTTATCCATGTTGTTGGTGCAATAGAAATGAAGTTGATCCGTACTGGGGTAGTGATGTCCTATTTTAGAATTCAATACAGCTCATATCCTAATGCCTTTCATGTTAACAGCTCCATCAAATAAAAGTTTCAAGCCTAGCTCACCAACTTGTTCTAACTCATCAATGTGCATTACCTCTTCATCAGGGAAGTAAGTCATTGAAGGCTCATATTCTTCATCCACTAGGTTCTCAGCCAAATGGTCGGCTAGTTCTTGGGCTTTGATCGCAGTACGGGTCACATAGATGATTTCAAATTCTATAAGAAAAATCTGCCACTTTGCAAGCCTCCATGTGGGCATTGGCTTTTGAAAGATATACTTTAACGGATCCAAACAAGAGATGAGGTAAGTCGTGTAAGATGATAAATAATGCTTCAGCTTCTATGCCACCCAAGTTAGGGTGCAACATGTCCTTTCCAAGTGAGTGTAGTTAACCTCGTAAGATGTGAACTTCTTGCTGAGATAATAGATGGAGGCCTGCTCCTTTCTGCCAGTAGTGTCATGCTGACCTAGCACACAACCAAACGAATTGTCCAAAACCGTCAAATTTAAATCAAAAGGTCTCCCTGGTTCTGGTGGCACCAACACAGGCAGGTTTGACAAGTACCTTTTTATCTTATCAAATGCTTCTTGACATTCATCTGTCAACTTGAACAAAGCATCATTCTTTAACAGTTTGAACATAGGCTCACACGTTTTCATAAGCTGAGCAATAAACATGTTGATGAAGTTCAACCTCCCTAATAAACTCATTACCTCAGTCTTGTTCCTCGTAGGTGGAAATTCTTGGATAGTTTTAATCTTTGACGGGTCCAGCTCAATACCTTAATGGCTGACTATGAATCTCAACAATTTTTTGGATGGCACACCGAATGCGCATTTTTTAGGATTGAGCTTAAGATTATACCTACGAATCCTTTGGAAGAATTCTCAAATCTTTGACATGGTCAGACTATTTTCTAGACTTTATGATCACATCATCCATATAAACTCCGATCTCTTTGTGTATCATATCATGAGATATGGTCGTTATTGCCCTCATGTAAGTTGCCCCAGCATTTTTCAAGCTGAAAGGCATGACCCTGTAGCAGTATGTTCCCCACGGCGTGATGAATGTCGTCTTTCCGCATCCTCCTTATCCATTAGAATCTAATGATAGATAGCAATCCACAAAAGACCCAATCTCAAGTTTGGTGTAGTTATCAATCAAAATTTGGATATTTGGCAATGGGAAGTTATCGTTTGGGCTTGCCTTGTTGAGATTGCAATAATTAACACACACACTAGTCTTACCATCCTTCTTTGATACAGGCACAATATTGGATAACCAAGTGGGATATCGTGTGACTGGAATGACCTTTGCCTTGAACTTCTTTGTGACTTCCTCTTTAATCTTTACGCTCATGTCAGTTTTAAACTTCCTTAACTTCTATTTGACGGGAGGACATGCCGGGTCAGTGGACAATTTGTGAACCACCAGGTCGGTGCTTAGACCCGGCATGCCATCATATGACCATGCAAAAATATCTTTGTATTCAAACAATGCTTTGATTATCTCTTCCCTGAGCTGCAGCTCAAGATGGACATTATCTTAGTCTCTCCAATATTATTTGGGTCCCCTAAATTGATTACTTCTGCATCGCTCAGGTTTGGTTTGGGGTTTTCTACAAATTGGCTTAATTCTTTACTAATCTCTTCAAAGGCCTCATCATCATCATATTCTGGCTCATCATCACATTCTATCTCTTGAATTATTACTTTAGAATTAGATTGGCTTTCAAGCTTGGGCCGAAGATTCCTCATGCATGTCATGTCATTGAAACAAGCATAAAAAGAACTATACAAGATGGAAAAGAAAAGCAAAAACAAAAACTATCAAAAATGATGAAAAAGGGAAATCGCATTTCATGGAAATTGAAAGATAACAAAGTTTATACATCCAAACAGATGGAACATAGAATACGAATTACAACCTTGGAATAATCCTGATATACTGACAAAAAATCAAAGCAAACTACCAAAACTCCTTCCTGGTGGGGAGAGGAGTAGCTTCCCAATTGCTAATCATTGCACTGGGCCCAAAAATTTTCACATCCGCCTTGCAAGATCCCTCTCCATCTTCCACCATATTCACATCGTCGAATAACTTCTCAAACCTTTCAAGCAATTCCTTATCAGGACCAATCATAGAATTGGGACTTGTCGTTGCTAGGCGTTTCTTTGTGGCGGGCCTGAAAAATGATCTGAAGAGATGTGGGACAGGCTTAGGGAGGACCCATGCCCCACTATTTCAACTTCTAGCTCTTTTTGTATCTGCAATTGTGGGCTTAAATCCTAAACCAAATGAATCCATGTTTTTGGGGAGAGACACTGACTATGCGATACCTTGCAGAGATGCACCCAAACCCTTGCCCGAGATAAAACCATTTCTCAATATTTCAACGGCTACCATGACTGATGCAGCAACTACCTTCGGAACTGGAACGCACTCCCTTTCTAGAAGTTTCTCTACTGATACCATGTTAAACACATGGTAGACACATGGCCCTTTCCCATCCTTAGTATCAATAAATGGTACAACGGCATTACTATGGGCATTAAACTTATTCTCACCGTGCACAACTATTTCCTGTCTATCCTATTCAAACTTTACCATATGATGCAGAGTAGAAGGGACCGTTTTAGCGACATGATTCCAGGATTGAACCAATAGAATATTGTAAGAAACAACAACATCTAACAACTGGAATTCCATGGTAAAGTCAACTGGTCTGATTGTGAGCTCAAGCACTATGTCACCGACCAAATCTTGCCCTCCACAATCAAACCCTCGCAGGCAAATACTATTCTTATGAATTCTTTCATCATCCACTTTCAGCTTGTTCAGAGTGGATAGAGGGTAAATGTTCACACTAGAACCATTGCGACCAGTACCCGAGTAACCACAGAATCTTTGCACTTCACCGTAAGATAAAGGGCTCTATTGTGCTCAGTACCCTCTACGGGCAATTTATCATCAGAAAAAGTGACTCTGTTTACCTCAAAAATCTTTTTGGCTATCTTTTCCAAGTGGTTTACTAAGATTTTGTCAGGAACATGGGCCTCGCGTAGGATATTTATCAGTGCCGTAACGATGCTCGTCCGAATGAATCAACAATGACAATAGTGAGATTTGAGAAGGCATCTTCCTCAACTGCTCTATAATAGAATAGTCTTGCACCTTCATCTTTCTTAAAAACTCCTCTGCTTCCTCTTCAGTCACAACTTTCTTCACTAACACTGGGTTATCTTTGGAAGTTTTAGCTTTTTTTAACTCCTTGGGGGCAAAACATCTCCCCAACTAGGTCAATCCATGGGTATCACAGACTTCTTCTTTAACCTCTTTCCCTTTGTAAGTCACTGTCACTCGCTCATAAATCCAAGGGACGGCCTTGTTGTTGACTATTGGTAGCTGAGTTACAGGTTTGATAATGACGTGCTCTATGCAAGCACCTTCTAAAACAACAACAATCTTGTTCGCTACCCCTGGTGCCACCACTTTCGCTTTTTCTTGTTTTACCATACAATCACTTGCGGCCCCCTTCTTGACTACTAAATATGGTTCACTATTTGCTCCATTCAACTTGATCACTGACTTCTGCTTTGTTGACTTTTCAATCGGTCTGGCTTCACCGGACCAAATCATCATGACAATATGGGAAGGCTTCTTAGGCTCCCATCTTCTATGCACTATCTCAATCATATTCACCTCAAGATGATCCGACAACGGGTTTTGGTTGATATTAGGCGCCTCTAGAGCATGGACTTCAATCCGATTGATTTTAGTAAGTTATTGAATAGCTATTTTCAATTGCTAGAATTTCTTTGAGTCGTGCCCAAGAAGACCAGAACAATATTCGCAACTCAGAGAATGGTTAAAATTTCTCAGGGGAGGATTTGGCAGTTTTGGCTCGATCGACCTCAGCATACCCAATTGTCTCAACATGTGGAACAAACTAGTATAGGATTTAATAGAGTAGAAGTTGTTTTCTTCTGTAATTTCTCATTCTTAAATGCTTGGTTGGGCTGAAAACCTTATCCAGGGGGGATTCGGTAGGCTCTTAAGGGTGGATAGGAATTTTGTGGAGTTGGGTATGTATTTTGTAGGATTAGCGCATGCCATTGTGTGTGGATCAGAGGTTGGCTTTATGTTTAGGCAAGATGGATAGAAAAGTGGGGGTCTGATGGTGGGTAGTAGTGTAGAGGTGGGTTATATGGGGTATGGGGGTAGGTTTGGTGGTGGGGGCGAGGCTGCTGATAATGATGAGGTGGACCCCTAGACCTGAACCAAGCTCTTGACTCAACTCTTGTGACATCCCTTTATTTTTTCCTTTCCAATTACTCCCCCAGTTCCACTTTTAATTGCCTGGATGGTTGCCTTGATCATCGAATAGCTCATGATTTTGTTATACTTGAGACCCTCTTATACCATGCTCCCCATTTTGACCACTTCATTGATGGACTTTCCTACAACCGATACCAAATGACCGAAATAAGTGGGCACTATCTTTCATCGGAGGGTTGACCCTCACTGCTTGCTCTCTCCAACGGAACCCACATTCCCTAAAACTTTTATTGTGTCTTTTCTCAAGTTTCATCAAAGATAGACGATCCGAAATAATCTTAAGATTGTACTAGAAGTGGCAAGCAAATACCTGGGCTAGATCATCCCACATATACCACCTTCTGTGGTCTTGCTGGGTATACTATTCCAATGCTGAACCACTAATACTTTGACTGAAATATGCCATTAGCAACTCATCCTTCCCTCTAGCTCCCCTCATCTTGCTACTACACACTCTCAGGTGTGCTACCGGATCACCGTGCCTATCGTACAAATAAAACTTGGGCATTTTAAACCATGCCGGCAATGGCACATTTGAAAACAAACACAAATATTTGTAGGATACACTTACTTGACCTGCCAACCCCCGCATGTCTCTGAATATTTTTTCTAAGCTTTTAACATTTCTGAACATCTCCTCATGTTCGGGATTTTTGGATGGTTCCTCAGCTTCCACAAGGAGATCAAAACGATGGGTGTATGAATAAGTTTTGGGGCTTTAAAAGTGGGCTCCTGGGGGAGTGGTAATAGTGGTTAACATGGGTTTGGAACAAAGGTTCACTGGAATATCTGTAAATTGCAACGGGTGCGGGTGCCATGAAGATAGGACTGGCTGGTGGACGAGGGTTTGGAACTGGTTTGGCTAGTGGAGCTGGTGGTGTTTGGGAAGTGGTGCTCTGGTGGTGTTTGTGGATGGGAAAGCTCAGGGATGAATCAATGGCAGGATGATCCTGCGACTGAGCCAAAGGTGGGATGAAGGCAGGGTTGGTGGGGTAAGCTAGTGGTTGTTGCCCTTTTGCCCATGCTTGGTACATTTCAACCATTTGTTGTTTTAGTTTGTACATCTCTTCTTTCATCACATTAACATCTAACTTTTCCACCTCTCTTGAGGGATCGATGATACTCGCATCAGGATCCTGGTTGGCCATGGTCGACTTATTTTTGGATCGGGTGTTGTACGGATAGATTGCTAGAATGCCACAAAACTAACCACATGCCTGCTACTGGATGACAACAACAAACTTGTTAGCGATCAGGGTTTAACAGATAGGCCACCACACAATTGGGGAATAAATGCACCTAGAAATTAACGATTTCTATTGTGCATTTTGATCGGATGCTTGCGTCATCCCAGATTTTCCTTATTTCCATTTACAACTTCTCTTTTTCTCTCTCTTTTTTTCATTCATGCCTTTCTCTGCTTGATTTATCTTTGTTTTTTATTCTCTCTGTTTTTTTGCCATTCTTTCCTTCTCACGGTTTCTTATTATGCATCTCTTTTATTTTCTCTTTTTTTCTTTGTTTTTCCTCTCTTTTTCTATTCTCTTTTTTCTTCGATTTTTCCTTTTTCTTTTGGTTATGATCGAATCCTGTGGAGATTGCCTACGTACCATGAATCTCATGAATCAGACCGAGCGTAGTTCTGGGGGATAAGTATAAAAATAAGTAGTAATATATAATAGAATTTTCAAATTTTTATAAGAAGAAATGCTTTGATTACAATGACTTAAAAGCAACTAACAAACTCTGATGAAGAAATGAAGATACAGACTCAAGAACAAACTAATAGGTTCCAATAGAAGATGAAAATATAGACTCGAGGATAGACTAACACACTCCAATGAAAATTATGAAAACATCAATGCCTCCACTACTCCTGGGGCCCGCGGGACATCATTCGGTCTCGCCACGGGCCTACGTGCAAAATCCCCTTGGAGGTGGTGGCTGTCTTCCATTACCTAGCGGACAAAGGTCATTGAAGCAGCAAAGAACATGGATCTAATCATATCTTCACAACTACTGCACTTCATTGCAATATAATAAGTGATCCTTCGGACTCTCTCTCTTACGATACCCTTTTCTTGCAACAAACGCCCAATTTGCTGGGCCCTGGCTTCCAAAGTTTGCTCGGCTACTTGATTCTATTCTTGAAGTTGTTGCAAATATTTTTCTAGCCATGCCATTGATGTATAACAGTGTTCTCTTTCAGCCTTAAAGTCATTCGTATGATTGGCCAGTTAGTTCTCAATGATGATAACCCTTTTCTTCAATCCCACAACCTTATTGTCGTACTTTTCTTTTAACTGTTTAACCAGGCGCGCTCGTTCCTCCGTATTTTTAGCCAATTGCTTTCGAGCCCTGGCTAGTTCACCCTCTACTTTGTTCAAATCAAAACTATATTCACCTACTTTCTGCCTAGGGTTGTCTATGAGTTTCTCATCTTTTACACTTCTGGTAGGATTTCTACCGCCATTTTTATTTTCTGAATTTGGGCTCGAAAGGCTTCATTTTCTTTCGCTCGTTTTCTCTTTTCACCCTCATCTGATGCGGCTTGCAAATCATTTTCGAATTGAAAGTCTTTGACATGCTTTTCCAGCTTTGCTATCGCGGCCCTATACTTATTTTCCTTGGCCAACCAACCCCACTATTCTTGTGACGCCTCAGCAAATTCTTGAAGATGGGGTCTTTTGGACGACCTTCCGAACTCAATTTCCCTTTTATACCAAGCAAGGTACCCTAGTGAAACTTCACCTTTGGATAGATCACGCACACAGGTATTTGTCGTCAAATATTGACACTCACTCCAAATCTCCCGGACTGCTGCTTTATGAAACCGACAATTATGACCAATATCGACTGCCCGGGCGCTAAGATCTTCATCTTTTGGCACTATTTGACATCTCCTCAGCTGTCTCAAAACCCGATATAGGGCATAAGGCTGGATACTCTTGAGACCCATCAAGTGTAATTGAGGCCCGGTAGCTAGAATGTATGTGATCACCTACAAGAAGCCATCCAAACGTCCACTTTATTTTGCTTGCGGTGAGGGAAAGGAGGTGTGATACCCATATTATTACCCCTTCTGGTAGGCTAACCCCATCAACCCAGGTATAAATTCCTCTATGCATTTTGTCTCTGTCGACCCATAACTCATGAATTGAGGACAGTGACACAGGTGTTTAATCATCCACATCTGCAGCAACAAGTTGTATCCCTTAAAAAAGTCTCATCTGGCTTTGCTACCTGTAATAGCACGGAAGATTTTAGCTACTATCATGGGTGCGAGGGTTCTTTTGGCCTGAGTAAGCAAAGTGTTGACTACCCCAGCTATCTGTATGTCGATGTTCCTGTCTTTCCTAGGAAACACCAGAAGACCCAAGAATACTATCATAAAAGAAAAGCACCGATGCTCTTCCCATCTGAAGCGATTCCCTTTGCTAAAACTTTTGTTCTCTGGATTGTTAAACCCTCATATGTGACTGTACCTTTGATATATAAACTGTGGGGTGGAAAATTTGGCTACCAAATATGGGTTATGGGCCCCCTACTTATCTTTAAGGATTCTCGAAACCTGTGCACAGCAACGACTCTTGGAGCAACCAGATACTTGTGTCGCAAAGGAACCTCAGTGCTCCCAATATATCCAGCAATTTCTTCTAAAGTTGGGGTTAGTTCAAAATCTGAAAAATGAAACACATTGTGGGCTGGGTCCCAAAATGTAACCAACGCCTTTATGATGTTTTCTCTAGGATTAAATTTTAATAAACCGGTGAGACCTCCCAAATATTGATTGATCTTATCTTGCCTTGATATACCCAAATCATCCCGCCATATGTGCAACTCTAAAGGGATTTTCTTCATGACTGTTATTGGCAAATTTTAACTCGTGCTCATTCTGCATATTTATTAAGGCGATTAAGCAAAATCATGATTCGTTTGACTCAAAACAAGGCTGACACTACTTTTTTCAAATTTTTATTTCAAAAATAAAATCCGGCTTTGAAAATACGGCCTTTCAGGTCTTTCGGGAGAAGATTTTAAGGCTGTGCTTGCTAACCAGCCCGAAAATTTGAAAACAAGACCAAAGGCGGCTGTTCTTGAAAAAATTGCCTTCCAGTGTCCTTTTGGGGACATTCGGCTATTTTTTAACAAGAATGGGACCACCTTGCTTATTTACAACAAAGCGATAAACTTTTGATTTCTTGGGCTATTTTTACAAAAACAAAGTTGGACCTGGTTGTCTACATATCCCACTTCCGGTGAGAATCAAATTGGCATAGTTTAGGCAATTTTGACAAAACAAAAACCAAATTTTCTTTTCTTTTTTCTAAAAACACAAAAAATTTCTTTTTTTTCAAAATTTTGGCAGAGTTTCAGTATATTTTGGACATTGTTTTTTCAGCCCTTACATTGACTTTCTTTTTCTAACTTTTCCTATAAGCTGGACAACATGCAAATCCGATGCAAATGAATGCACAGGTATCAAACGATACATCAGGATGGTCTTTCCATTTCGGATATACATGTCCTAGACAGACCCAACCCCGATGTTGAGTCTCCAAAGTCAAATGCACGTGATGCAGAAAAACGTTCCCACTAAGGATTCCGGCATGAGGCTGAGTTATTCTAGGTTAAAAACCTGGGTATTTTTTCTAGTCTTGTGTACCCGAGCGGACAACTCGAGTCGAGGAGGGGACTATGTACCGAGAACCAAAAGGTCATCCGGCTTAGTAACTTATCCGAGCCTCTTTCTTATTTCAAGGTATGATACTAACAGAATAAGGAGTCTCGGCCAGCAAGCACATCCCTGAGATGAGAAGAGAAGGGTTTCGTAGCAGTTTATATACAGTTCGATAAAATCAAGGCGGTAAAAGCAACATTTGGCCCATTAGGCCCAAACATGTAATAAAATTAGATAACAGATAAAGCCAAATATAACAATTTATCTAAGCTCAATTTTTGAACCCTAAACCAGAGATTTTGGGTTTGTTCCTCAGCAGAATCGCCAGAGCTTTCACACCTATATCTTTCAACACGGCGAAAGGGTGTAAAGGATTCCAACTTAAAGTGACAATCTAAAAAGGATTTATTTATTTAAAGAATTTAGAGTCTCCACTTGGGATAATTTATGGTGTCCCAAGTCATCAGTTTAAATCCTGAATCGAGAAAATATTGACTCTTTTTAATGTCCGTGAACAAAGAAATCCGAGTAAGGAATTATTTAACCCGGGAGAAGGTGCTAGGAATTCCCAGATTCCGTGGTTGTAGCACGGTCGCTCAACTGATATAATTGGCCTAATTATTTGATTTTAGTACATGTTATTTTTTAAAGAAATATTTGCAACATCATTTAAAATATGTCTTTAATCACGTCACATAAATGCACCCGTAGTCTGCAACACATTCTATATAACATTGCTGAAATTTGGATTTGGGTCATAACTATGCTCTTGAAACATTGCGAGGGCCATGGAAATTTGTAAAATGGCGCGCCTCAAATTCTAAGAATATTTAAAGAAATAGTTAAATGAGGCCACACAATTGTGATTTTTGTTTGGCACGGCACACCCCAAATTATTAATAAAGATCATAATTAATCTGAGGAAAAGACTGAAAGGGATTATACTTAATTTAATCTAAGGTTGAATTAGTCCGTTTAATCAACAAGAAACAAAATTTCGGCGCCATTTTTCGAACCCAAAATTGGGCTTGGCCTAAAGCCCAATTGTCAATGGCCCACAACCTGACCAACATGAGCATTGTTGGGCTCATAATGCTTCCCATATCGAGAATTAAGAGTGCGGGAAAGGGGGATTGAGTGTGGCATAACTGGGCCAACATTGGTGGCCCAAATTGGTATTTCAGTACCAGACATTTGAGAAAATACTATAAACTTACACGAGAAAGAACCTTTGGCTCTGATAACTTTCAAAGATAGAAAACTCCACATTTAACTAAATATTATGACATAAATTGTAAACTCATTCAAATAACTTCATCTTATTCCATTTGATATGTCAAAGTGATGAGGAATACTTCGTAATAACAGCAAAACAAACAAAACCAAAGAGAATGAGGAATCAGGAATACGGAGCAGCAAAAAATAGCACCAGCAAAACCAATTCAAACAAGGAAGATGAATACGAAGCAGGGAAAACTGTCTCAATCGAGCAATAACCAAGAAACTTCAAAACCAAATTTCAAACAACTAAATCTAATCCATTGGCGTAAAAATCATAAATTTCAATGAAACAGCAAATAAAGGTTTCCGCAAACAAAAATGGAAAACAAACAAACACTAAACCAAATTCTGACTAATAGAAGAAGAAAACTGGACTAAGAACGAAAATAAATGGAAAACTCTGAGAGAGAGAAGAAACAGATAAAGCTCGAAAGTAATTTGCAGAACAACTAATAAGGGCCCGAAACACCTGAACGGGAAAAACAAACAGTGAATTTGCATGGACTAACCGGTCGTTTCAACTTGGACCCAAAATAAGTATTTTTCGGGTTGTTCTTGTGAAAGCGACCCACTTAACACTTGTTTCTAGTCGAAAAAATTCTTCAAGCTCGGCGAACAATCAAACCAAACCTTAACGGACGAGAGAGAGGCGAATAGGGAATTAAGGTCCCGGATTTTGATTAAAGATTTGAGGAATTTAGATTGAATTCGAGGAAAATTATGTTGATATTTGGACAGAGGGGAGTGGGAGGGTCCAAGTGTGTTGAAGGGCGGCACTAGGGTTCATAAGGAGACAGATAAGGAAGATAAATGAAGAGGCGAGTGGGACTGGTTTGTCTCTGAGGGATTTTGGACATTTTTATGTGAAGTGGGGGAAGTGTTTGAAGCCGTTGGATGGAAGTAAATCGAGGGCCATGATCGTCTCAGCACTAGAAAACTCTAAACGATAGCGTTTTATTTAAAAGAGGGGGGAGTTTGGACCAGGTATAGGAGAGTTTTGGGCCGGGTTTTGGAGGAGAAATCTTTGGACAATGGGTAAATTATAACCAGGCAGCCCAAATTTTAACTCTTCAATTCCCTTTTCTTTTTTTTTTTCAAATTAATTCTTTTTCTTCTTTTCTTCTTTTTTTTTTAAAAATGAAAATTAAAATCTAAATTAAATCCTAAAACCTAATTAACCTAAAAAATACTAATTAAACCTAAATAAAAATTACCGCAGTTAATTTAAAAAATTACTTAAAATAAAACTACTCAAGATCCAAGTTAAAATTAAGGAGTGCAAATTAAACTATTTTTGATTTTTCTCATTTCTATAAAATAAATAATTTGCTAATTAATCTTAAAATATAGAATTAAATCTTAAATGCAAATACCATGTATTTTTTGTATTTATCATTAATTAAGCAAAAATAACATGCACAGACAATATGCAAATAATAACAAAAATACTACAAAAATTCACAAAATTGCAAACAACGGAAAAAATTATTTATTTTGAATTTGTGGGAGTAATTCATATAGGACAAAAATCACATGCTCACACCTTGCATTTTTATAGATTGCCTAATCATGTCACATGTAGGTGGCTTCAGAACTATGTCGAGCCCGGACCTTTTCACGTTCGAGGCGCCGTCAATGAACAAGGTCCATCTCTTCGAGGATGTGCCAATTTCTAGTAGAAGTTCTTTCTCTACCTCGAGCACATGGGGCCATAAAGTTGGCCGCAAAATTTTCCATAATTTGAGATTTGATAGTTGTTCGGGGTTGATACTCGATATCGTATCCCCTGAGTTCAATGGCCCATTTGGCCAATTAGCCCAATAATTTGGGCATATACAATATTCTTTGAAGAGGATATGTCGATAAAACATAAATACGATGTCATTGAAAATAAGGCTTTAATTTTCGAGATGCGCTTATCAATGCATGAGCTAATTTTTCTAGGTGCGGATACCCGGTTTCGGCATCTCCCAGGATCCGATTTACATAATAAATAGGGACTTGCGTACCTTGTTCTTCTCAAACCAGCACACCACTTAATTCTACCTGGGATATAACGCGTTTTATCCTCCTTTGAGGTGTGGAGTAAAGGTGAGCTTTTCAGATATCGCTTAAACTCCTCTAAGGCACATTGGCATTCCAAAGTCTATTCGAAGCTATTTTTCTTTTTGAGTAAGGAGAAGAAATGATGACTCATGAATGATGACTTTGATATGAATCGGCCCAAGGCTGCTATTAGCCCGGTGAACCGTTGCACAACCTTCACATTGTTTACTACCGTGATTTCTTCGATGGCTTTGATTTTGTTGGGGTTGATCTCAATCCACCTGTTTGACACCATGAAGCCTGAGAATTTGCACGAACCCATTCTGAAGGCACATTTCTCAAGATTGAGTTTCATCTTGTAGCTTCTGAGGATGTCAAATGTCTCGTGCAAATGAGTCAAATGGTCCTTTGTGCACAAGGCCTTAACTAGCATATCATCAATGTAAATTTCCACGGATTTGCTTATTTTATGTTTGAACATCTTATTAGCTAGGTGTTAGTACATGGCTCCTGCGTTTGTTAGCTCGAAGGGCATCATATTATTACAGTATGAACCATACTTCGTGATGAAGGTCTTTTTCCTATTATCGGGGTTCATCTAAATTTGATTATACCCCGAGTAGGCATCGAGAAAGGTAAGGATCTCATGGCTATCCTAGAAACAATCAAGCAATCGATGTTAGGCAATGGGAATGAATCTTTGGGGCATGCTCCGATCTGGGAGATGATTGATCAAAATAGCTTACTCCAGTTCTTCAATTATTGATTTTGTTGCATCCACTTCTTCGGGGACAAAGAAGGTTCGGGGAGCGAGGAAGTGTTCTTTATCATCCTCGATTGTCTGTTTCCCTTCGGCTCCTCCTAGATGGAGGGTATGGAAGTTGGTGCCTCCCTGTGAACCGCAAACATCTCCTTTTCCACATGATGTTCTCCATATACCGTTTTTATACCATCTTTTGTTGGAAACTTCATCATCTAATGAAGAGTTCATGGTACTACCCTCATGTTGTGTATCCATGTCCTTCCAAGAAATGCATTGTACCTCATTTCACCTTTGATGACATGAAATTTAGTATATCAAGTTGTACCAGACATGGTGACTGGGAGGGTGATGTCCCCCTTCATTGCTTCGCCGGCCATCTTGGAGTCGTAGAGGACTCGAGAGGTAGGTATGATTTGATCGAGCAGTCCGAGTTGTTCTACCACCTTCCACATAATTACGTTGGCCGAGCTACCTAGATCCAAGAGTACATGCTTAATTTGAATGTTATTCAAGAGAAATAAAATTACCGGCGCATCGTTATGTGGATAAGACAAGATCTCGAAGTAAACTTCACTGAATGCAAGGATGTCCTCGGGCATACGGCCCCCAATATGCCCTTTTGTTGCAACAAAAACTTTTGTCCGCTTGATCACGGGTCCTTAAAGAATGGAGGTCCCCAGATGATCATATGAGGTTTTCGCGTTCCGTTTCTCTGTCTTCCTCTCTTTCCTCCCGGATTGGAGTTTTTTGAGATTCTTGTTGCTTTTATTGGTGTATAATCCCGTTAGTGTGGGATCTTATACCGATGCATTGGGTGTTGTGTGAGCCACACCCATGGGGATTGGCTCTGGTGCGTCCTCAGGGTTTCGCAGTGGTGCACCGGTACCTGAAACAACTACACCATTCTCTCTATGGTCCTTAGGACCATAGTTTTCATGTGCATTCACTGAGTTATACATTTTGACATGAGATCAAAGATTTTGGATAAGAAAAAGTGTGAAAAATAACATGTACTTTCAATAAACCAGCACTAAATCAATCACTATTATTTTTAGCCCCTTGGTGGGCACCAAATATTTACCTTTAAAATGGTAATTATAATTAAATTAAATTTTGTAGTTCTAAAAATACTTGATTTATTTTAATTTTATTTGTTAAGTGATAAATTCTATGTTTGAGTCAGGAAAATGAGATAAGAGCTTGAGGACAGTATGTTATGCAAACTGAATGGTCGTGAATGAGGGTATCGAGCTGGCATGTGCTGAGCCTCGAGGTCGAGCTAAAGTGTCAGACTGGGATGGTCGATAAAGAACTAACAGTTCTAAGGACCTTGGTGATGGCTCTTTATGATCAATGATGAGCAATAAATGAAGAACAATCAACAAAACATAATAAATATAAGCAATAAAATAGAAGGAGCGACAGTAGAATATTTTTGAGTTAAAGAGCAGAGAATGTTCTTGTTCTTGTATTGAATGTCCTCTGTGGAAGAAATAACAACGGTCCCCTTTATATAGGAAGGGGAATCCCAATATGGTACATGTATAATTATTACAAAGAAATGTAGTAAGTAAAGCTATTTAATGTTCCAATATGGACTTGTACTGTTCTTGCAAACGTTGTTATCTTTAACCACGTGCATTGGGAATTTTCCCCCTTGTCCATGATAGCCACTGATTTGCACTGCCCCGAGATCGAGCATAGGGAACCTTTAGGATCGAACCTCGAGATGTGCCTCGAGACTTCTGGAGAAAAGCTCTGGAATGTCATAATGATCATAAAATCGGACTCTTTTATTTTAGCCGTATACAAATTTCTAGTAATGTCCTTTGGGTTGACAAATGCTCCAGCTGCATTCATGGACCTCATGAACAGAGCTTTCAAGCCATTCCTTGATACCTTTATTATCGTGTTAATAGACGATATTTTGGTATATAATAAGAGTAAGAAAGATCATGCAGAACACCTCACAAGCCTTGAAGACCTCGAAGGAGAATGAGCTTTATGCCAAGTTTTCAAAATGTGAGTTCTAGTTGCATTCAGTGACATTCAGGCCACGTGGTATCCAGTGAAGGTATAAAAGTAGATCCTCATAAGACAGAAGCAGTCAAGAACTGGCCTAGGAGGACAACGCCAACAAAAATCAGGAGTTTCTTGAGGTTAGCTGGCTACTATAGAAGGTTTGTAGAGGGATTTTCCTCACCTACGGCTCCATTAACTATGTTGACTCAAAAAGCAGTTAAATTCCAGTGGTCAGACGCTTGTGAGCTGAGTTTTCAACAGTTAAAGAAGAGTTTGACCACTGCACCACTGTTAATCTTGTTGACAGGTTTGGGGTGATTCACATTGTATTTCTATGCCTCTAGAGTGGGTCTTGGTTGTGTTCTTATGCAAAATGGAAAAGCTATTTCTTCTTATTCAAGGCAGTTAAAGAATCATGAGAAGAACTACCCTACGCACGACTTGGATCTTGCCGCAGTGGTGTTTTCATTAAAGATATGGCAACACTATCTATATGGCGAGCATTTTGAAGTGTTTATAGATCAAAAAAGCCTCCAATACATTTTCAAGCAAAAAGAATTAAATTTGAGACAAAGAAGGTGGCTTGAGCTATTGAAGAAATTGTGGCATCAATATCCTTTATCAACCGGGCAAAGCTAATTTTGTAACAGATGCACTTAGTAGGAAGTCCATGGGTGGCTTGGCCCATCTTGCGATACAAAGGCAATCTTTGGGTTGAGAAATTCAAAAACTTGCAAATGATGGAATTAGATTGGATGAAACCGAAGAAGGAGGTATAACTGCTTATGCCTTAGCATAATCCTCCATTGTTGCACATGTTAAGGCTAAGCAAGATGGAGATCCATACTTATTGAAATTAAAAAATGGAGTCAGAAACAAAGAAATCACTTCTTTCACCTTAGGAAGGGATGGAGTGTTGAAATTGCATGGTCGCTTATGTGTGTCTGATGTAGATGGTCTTAGGAAGACCATAATGGAAGAAGCTCACAGTTCGATGTACTCTATCCACCCAGGTGCTACCAAAATGTATTTGAACTTGAAAGAGTTGTATTGGTGAGATGGCATAAAGAAGCAAGTAGCAAATCATGTGGCTAAATGTTTGAATTGCCAGTAAGTCAAAGCCGAATATCAGATGTCTGATGGCGTAGCTCAAGATATAAGGATACCATAGTGTAAATTGGAGATGATTACTTTGGATTTCGTAGTAAGTCTACTTCATACATACCCTAAGCATGATTCAATTTGGGTTATTGTAGACCGACTGGCAAAGTAAAGACGACAGATTCTGCAAACAAATATGCACAGTTGTTCATCAGAGAAATAGTCTGATTGTACGGTACTCAAGTTTCAATCATATCTGACAGAGGCCCTTAGTTTACGATGCATTTTTGGCTAGCATTTCAAAAACGATTAGGTACCAAGGTCAATTTGAGCACCACTTTCCATCCACAAACTGATGGACAGGCAGAAAAGATCATTTAGACTCTCGAATATATGCTGTGAGCATGTGTTATAGATTTTGGAGGTAATTAGGATGATCACTTGTCGTTTATAGAATTTTCTTACAATAACAGCTATCAGTCCAGTATTGGTATGGCTTCTTATAAAGCATTATATGGGCTAAGATGTAGGTCTCCAATATGTTGGTTTGAACCAATAGAGGTGCCTTTGATTGGTCTAGAGTTTGTTTGTGAGGCCTTAGAGAAAGTCTGACTAATCAGAGAAAGACTAAAAGCGTCTCAGAGCCATCAAAATTCTAACAAGAGGCATCATGACTTAGATTTCATGGTTGGTGACAAGGTATTTTTGAAAGTTTCACCAATGGAAGGAGCTATGAGGTTTGGTAAGAAAGGAAAACTTAGTCCTAGATTTATCGGACCTTTTGAAATTCAGAAAAGAAAGGAAACATAGCGTATGATCTAGCGATGCCCGTTCAATTGTCCTCTGTTCATCATGTCTTTCATGTGTCTATACATAGAAAGTATATTTATGATGAGTCGCATACAATACTTGCCGACACCATAGAAATTAAAAAAAGGCTTAACTTATGATGAGGTACCTATAGAAATTCTTGATCGGCAAATAAGAAAGTTGAGAACAAAAAATATAATATTGGTAAAAAATTTGTGGAAGTAATCATGATTCAAAAGAGGCTATGCGGGAGGTCGAGCAAGATATGAGGAAGAAATATCCTTTTTTATTTAAGGAACAAGGTATCTGAACCTAGATTTTGCTTGGCATTTATATTTCATTTATTAAATACAAGTAAGCAAGTATTTATGTCCTTGCTAGACTATACTTAGTTGTTGTAGTAATTTAGTTTATGTCAGAGTATATTTAATTCATTAAAGTGATTTAGTTTTGCTAAAGTGTTGTGCTTTAGATTTTTGGTTAGTTATTGTGGTACCTCCTTGCCAGAGTGTGAGTAATTAATTTTTGAGCTATTTATGGTGCCTATGAATGGCCTATTATAGTATATTTGGTTGTGGTTGGTGTAATTGTGGTATTTGTGACAGGGTTATTTTTTGGATAGTCCAATTTAAAAGGAAAACTCTGCCAATATTTTTGAAAGTTTAGGGAGTTAGCCAAAATTTTAAGTCCTTAGAAGAGCGAGTAGTGCTAAGAAAGCTTAAGAATTTAGCAAGTATTTATGTCCTTCCTATATTATACTTAGTTGTTATAGTAATTTAATATATTGGAGTATATGTTATTCATTATAGTACTTTACTTTGCTAAAATGTTGTGCTTTAGATTTCTGGTTAGTTATTGTAGTACCTCCTTGCCAGAGTGTGAGTAATTAATTTATGGGTTGTATATGGTAAATATGAATGGCTTGTTATAGTATACGTATTTGGTTTCGGTTGGTGTTGTCACACCTCCTTTTGGTGCTACAACCCGGAGAATGGCATAGATAAGGGAGTTTTTCCAATTTAAGGACAATCAAAATGGGATTTAATTATATAAGATTTCAGAGTCGCCACTTGGAATAATTAATGGTGTCCTAAGTCACCGGTTTATATCCCGAATCGAGGAAAGTTTGACTCTGTATACAGTCTGCGAGCCAGAAATTTAGGTAACTCGGGAGAAGGTGTTAGGCACTCCCGAGTTCTGTGGTTCTAGCACGGCCGGTCAACTGTCATATTTGGCTTAATTTATCTGATTTCAGAACATGTTTTAACTTATGTTCTTTTTAACCTTAAACCACTTTTATTATTATTTTTAAAGAGAACTGCAACGTCATTAAAACAGGTTTCAAACCACGTCACATAAATGCACTCGTGGATCTTGACACATTTTAACTTTGCTGGAATTTGGATTTGGGTCACATAAATGCGCACCCGAATTTAGAAAATTAAAATTATGAAAAAGCGCGCCTAAAGCGACTAAACGTGTTATTAACTTTGTAGGAGGCCGTGAAAATTCACTAAACGGCACGTCCCGGATTCTAAGTATTTTAATATAAGCATCTAAAGAGGGTCGCACAATTTGTGATTTTGTTTGGCGTGGCGCACCCTGTTTGTTTTAAAGGCCATTCTAAAAGGAACTATTGTTCTCTATAAAAATTATCACCAAATCGACTTAATTAATTAATCTTATTAGTAAACTAATATTCAAGGAATGCGGGCTCTAAGTTCAAGTTCACTCAAACAAGAAGGAGATCTCATAGCTTGAATGTGTTGCTTAACTTGGAAGGCTCAAACCACGTTACCAATGCAACCAAATGATCTTAAGATGAAATCAAGCCTTCAGCACTTCTAGCCTTCGAAGTCAGCCCAGGAAGGTGGAAAAAATAGTAAGTTCAGTGAGAAATTATCTCAATCGCTGGGCCTCTATACAAACTCAAATTGAAGGCGAGCTATAAATTGGGACTCTTATTTCGTGTCAATCTAACAAGTGTGTATTCAAACCATTCAATGAACTAGATGCTTATGTTATTGGGAAAGTCGCAAAATCCAAACCAAGTGAAGATAATAAAATGAATTCCTATCACTTCGATTAACCTTCTTCCATTAGTGTGTGAAATTTTTGAAACTATTCCATTAACACTTAAATTCAACCTACAAGTATTAGACGTCTAATGAAGGATTAAGAACAGTAAACATTCAAAGCAAAAGGAACACTTTGATTCACAAGTAGATAATAAGCTTAACGCCTCAATCATGCTCAACTTTTGAACCCAAGTGAAAACAAGTAAAGAAAATTCCAAATGAGGCCATCAAATTAAAATACCAAAGCCTACGCTTCAGTAGACCATTTTTAGACTCTATCTCAATAACCTAACCTACAAGAAAATGAATTCAGAGGGACCTAAACTTGAACCAAGAAAAATAGATTCAAAAGCAAGTAGATATCCAAACATGTGAAGGAAAAGAAAATCTGCTTAAAGAGAACTAGAACAATCCAACCAACATGTCCAAATAACAAATCGATATACTTAATTAAAAAACTAGCATATTAGCACATTTTCATATTATTAAAGACCAATTCCAAGATGGACACTACACTGTGTTTTCTTATTCAAACCTTCACCTTTCATTTTAATAAGAAGAAACCGACATTTCCATTTTTTTGGAGCGCTACACTAAATATGCAAATTCAATAAAGAAACTCACTTGTAAACAGACTTTCCAAACATCCAGAATTATTGTAAAGATATATAGAAAACTCAAAGCTAATGTAATCTAACTATCTTCATATAAAACATGTTATGAATGGTAATGGACACTAAAGGCTAAGCATCAAATTAAAGAGGAAGAACATTCTAAAAACAGAAAAGCATAGTCTTCATTTCCTTTCAATAAAACATCCATGATCTGTTCTTACATGCTTAATTCAGGGATATTTACCTGGAAGTAGAAAGAAACAGAATCAAGTATCAGCAGCCATGAAAGTAGGGGTCAGCAAGAACAATCAGATTCAGCAATGAGGACAATAAAATAAGTCCAAGAACCTTAATGGAATAGTAACTCTTAACTAAATTGAACCAGAAACTTTCAACAACCAATCTTCAACCCATTTTCTCCAGATAAACCAGAAGCTTTCAGCAATAAGAAAAACAAAACTTCAGAAGTCCAAGAAAAAGTTCAATAAAATACGAAAATTTAGTTTTTAGCTGGCTGCTGCTTTTCAAGATTCTATTCCCTTAGTTTTGCCTTGAAAAGCAAGAAAAGGTGCCTTTATATGAGCAGAACTTAAGGTTTCTTTTCACATCTTATTTGCATCATTAGTTCCTTTTTTCTTATTTTTAGCTAGTTAGTCTAACTATTAATGGCTTGTGTCATGACCCCAACCCCGATCGTGATGGCGCCCAACACACTGCTAGGCAAGCCCGACAAATTCAATACTCTTAACCACTTTTATGCCATTCCGGAGTTAATTAACACAGAGAATGTACTAAATCATAATACTGAAAGTCTGCAATAAAACAAAAAGATGCGGAATCCAAAGTTGTAAAAATAACTACACATCCCTAAGAATCTGTTGTCACAAGTGTGAGCCTCTAATATCAGAGTATCAATCTACTACATATCGTTCTAAAGAAATGCGAAAATAAAGAAAATAGGTTAGGTGGGAATATCAGGACTGCGGACGTCATGTAACTACCTTGATGATCCTAGATATTATGCTCGGCAGATGAGTCCTCATTCAATCTAAATGGGTACACCTAGATCTGCACACAAGGTGCAGGGAGTAATGTGAGTACTTCCAACACAGAGAGTAATAAACATAAATAAAGGCTGAGAGTAAGAAATCGTGGATAGGCACGATGTAAGCTATAATTATAGCAGTTCAATCCCGATAATATCAACTCTATAAACCAATAAAAACAATGATGTTGCAACAGATAAGTAAATGAATGACAACCAATTAAGAAATGCAACAATCAGTATGGTACTCTCTAGTACCCGCTGCGACGTGCAGCACGCTCCATTTATTTATCATCGACGGCGCTCACTGGGGGTGTGCAGACTCCAGGAGGGGCCCCTTGCGGCCCAAGCGCAATATAAAGTCATCTCGTGGCATCCACTAGGCCCTAAGCCTCATATCAATATCAATATAATACTATTGCGACGCGCAGCCCGATCCCACACTCAGTCCAGAATTACATAAGCCACTCGGGCACAATAGCATATAAAATATTCAGCCCAAACTTCAGTAAAAATATTATTTAAGTTCCAAGTTTTGAGAAAAGTGGCTAAGTTTGCAAAACGGTATTAAATACTAGGACTGAGTTCAATTATCTGTAAATATAGTAAGAAACCAGTAAAACAATCCCTGAAGGATTCAATCAATTGGCACGAAGGCCAATTATGATAATTAATCCATTTTTATAATGATATCTACTAAGATTCAATCAATTAGGTTGTAATTTTATTTTGCGGGGCGGATCAAGTCACAGTCCCCAACGATGCTCTACCCCACGCCCGTTATCTGGCATGCAAGTCACCTCAATATAGAACTACGACCAATATGCCAACAGATATATGGCTAATCAATCCATCTTCTCTTGACTTACCCTAATTGCCCTAGGAATAGTAGTAACTGCACTAAACATATAACACCGTCCATCTTCACTCATCCCGAGTGACTTTGAATTACGAGACCATGCTGTCTCACATCCCATAAACCATTTCCTACCTTCCAACTGTTACCTTGCAAGTCGAACCATCATAGAACATTTTACAAATTCTAAACCATTACCTGCACCTATTTGATAGTGCTACATAGAAGCCCATAATTAACATAAAAAATACAACATGTCTTGACTTTTTCCATTGAAAACATAGTCTCTAACCACATACACAACCTTAACACACCTGATTGTTACATGTAGAATCTTGAACAAATTAAAATCATTCTGCAGAGTCATTTACTTGTTATTCGAACTACAATTCACCTGATCAAACGAACATAATTATTCGTGCCTCATTAGCACTCTAACACCGCAGGATATGACCTCATCCCAATACAAACAAACATCTTCCTCCTCCATGGACCGAGCATTATTTACCAACAACAACTTAAGACATCCTGTGATTCTCACACATCTACGAAGCACCATATATCCTTTGTCAAAATTTTGTTTCACTCGTGCCATCCTCGGCTCAATTTTCGCAACCAGAACTGATTCGCTAGCATGCCTCAAAACGGAACCAACGTAGCACATAACCGTACAATTAGCTAATCAATAGCAAACTCCCCAACTTGGCTTGAAGCCATAGATCAAAACACTCCCAACAAATCATAAAGCACATACTCCATTACTGCCTTAATACCATACTAAGATTAAACTCAATCCTTCATAGCTTGTGGAAACACAAATCATCTAGAATTTTTTTTTAACCCACCTGCTTTGCCTCCAACTACCATTTATGTATACCTTCCACCATCCTAAATCGTACGCAATCGCTTCGTCTTTTTGAGTTTTAACTCATACCGCAACATAAAATTTTTACTTCACTCTCAACTGGAAACATGAAAAGATTCTTGACGCCCCCATAACTCTGGCTATACCTCGAATCGCAATGGAATTCAAACACCTAATAGTTCTTCTATCATCCATTAGGCATTCCTCTTCACCTCCAAGTCACATAGATGCACCTTGCAGCATTAACTACTCACCACGTAGCTAACCAGCCCTCACTCCCACTAATATGGGCAATGCCGAACATATAAGTTCGAAACACTTGCTCAAACAATCAGCACCTTGGTGCTTAAGCCATAGGAAAATATCTGGCCTCAAGTCCTCCAGACTGGCCCAACATAAACACACAGTGATTATATCTCGCCCCTCGATCGGGAAATCACAAGCCATTAAGGCATATATGATACTGAGCTCTTATGCGCGCGTACGAACACATGGAAGGAATTTCAAGAGTTTCTTTGCAAGATGAATCAAGGATGCACGATAAGAATTCAAGAATATGAGATTTTCCTAAAGGTTCTGCAGCCTCCCGAGGATAAGTGCAAACGTCTCTATACCGATCCACGAGACTCTACTAAACCGGCAAATGACTCGTGAGACCAAGTAACCTAGGCTCTGATACCAACTTGTCACGACCCCAACCCCGGTCGTGATGGCGCCCAACACACTGCTAGGCAAGCCCGACCAATTCTATGGTCTTAACCACATTTATACCATTCCGGAGTTAATTAACATAGAGAATGTACTAAATCATAATACTGAAAGTCTGCAATAAAACTAAAACATGCGGAATCCCAAGTAATAAAAATAACTACACAGCCCAAAGAATCCGGTGTCACAAGTCTGAGCATTTACTATCTGAGTATCAATATACTACATATCGTTCTAAAGAAATACGAAAATAAAGCAAATAGGTTAGGTGGGAAGATCAGGATTGCGGACGTTATACAGCTACCATAATGCTCCTAAATATGCTGCTCGGTAAAGGAATCCTCATTCAGCCTAAATGGATACACCTAGATCTGCACACAAGGTGTAGGGAGTAATGTGAGTACTTCTAATCCAGAGAGTAATAATCATAAATAAAGGATGAGAGTAAGAAATCGTGGATAGGAACAATGTAAGCTATAATTATAGCAGTTCAATCCAGATAATATCAACTCAATAAACCAATGAAAACAATGATGCTGCAATAGATAAGTAAATGAATGAAAATCAATTAAGAAATGCAACAATTAGTATGGTACTCTCTAGTACCCGCTGCAGCGTGCATCCCGCTCCATTTATTTATCGTCGCCAGTGCTCAGTGGGGGTGTGCAGACTCCGGGAGGGGACCCTTACAACCTAAGTGCAATATCTAGCCATCTCGTGGCATCCACTAGGCCCTAAGCCTCATATCAATATCAATATAATACTGTTGCAGCGCGCAGCCCGATCCCACATTGAGTCCGGAATTACATAAGCCACTCGGGAATAATAGCATATAAAATATTCAGCCCAAACTTCAGTAAAAATATTATTTTAAGTTCCAAGTTTTGAGAAAAGTGGCTGAGTTTGCAAAACAGTATTAAATACTAGGAATGAGTTCAATTATCTGTAAATACGGTAAGAAATCAGTAAAACAATCCATGAAGGATTCAAGCAGTTGGCACGAAACCCAATCATGATAATTAATCAATTTTATAAGGATATATACTAAACTTCAATCAATTAGGTAGTAATTTTATTATGCGGGACGGATCAAGTCACAATCCCCAATGGTTCTCTACCCCACGCCCGTTATCTAACGTGCAAGTCACCTCAATATAGCACTACGATATGCAAATTCGAGGTTTCACACACTCAGGACAGTATTTACATCTATTACTAACCTCAAACTGGCAAAAATCCTAGCTCGCTATGCCCTTGCCTCTCAAATCGACCTCCTCGCACGTCGAATCTGACCAAAACCACAACAACTACGCCACATTATGCAATAGGATCAATACCCAATCAAAAATAATTGAAAAATATCAAAAATTTCGAAATTGACAAAACCCGAGCCCCAGGCCCACTTCTCAAATTCTAGAAAATTTTACATCAACGAATTCCTTATCTCGCCACGAGTCTAACCATACAAAAATTATCAAATTCCGACAGCAGTTGGTCCTTCAAATCATTAGTTTTATATTTTTGAAAGATTCCACAATTTTCTTCCCAAATTCCGTAACAAATCATGAATTCAATGATAGATTCATGTACTCTAGCCAAATCTAAGTTAGAATCACTTACCCCGATGAATTACTTGAAAAACCTTCGAAATATCGCCAAAATCCAAGCTCTCTAGGTCAAAATATCAAACAAAACCCAAAACCTCGTATTTATATAGTAATCCCTCAAATTTCCATCTCCACGGCCGCACAAAATCGACCGCGGCCGCGCAAAAAGCATGGTCCGGGCCAAAATGACCGCGGCCGCACAAGAGTTTCTCTGAAATGACAGGCTTTAGTATTTTGGCCATAACTTTTGCTATAGATGTCCAAATGCCTATTATAATATAAAAGTTTCTGAAAACTAGATCCAAAGAGCTACAACTTTTGTTTTTGAATCATCTCAAAATTCCTTTTGTATCAAAAGATATGAGCTTTCGAAGTCAGATCAGTGACCCAGCTCCTCCAGCGCGGGCCGTACAAAAATGACCGCGGCCCGTGGTAGTGGGTTCAGAAATATGACCCTCCATACCTCCAACAACTATATTTTATCTTAAAGACACCCCGGGACCTATCCGGAACTCACCAGAGGCCCTCGATACCTCAACCAAACATACCAACATAATACATAACATCGTTCAAACTTGTTCCAATCATCAAAACACCTCACACAATACCAAATTACTCAAAAATCATCGAATTCAAGCCTAAGTTCTTCTAAAACTTCCGAAACACGCATTCAATCAAAAAATCCAACAAAATCACCTCCGAATGACTTGAAATTTTGCCCACATATCCCAAATCACATAACGAAGCTGCACCAACTCTCGAAATTCCATTCTGATCCTCGGATCAAAATTTCACCTATCAACCGGAATTCGCCAAAATACTAACTTCGCCAATTCAAGCCTAATTCTACTCTGGACCTCCAAAATAAATTTTGATCGTGCTCCTAAGTCACAAATCATTCCCCGAAGCTAACGGAATCACCGAAAATCACATCTGAATCCTCTAACCCATAAGTCCACATTTTATTGGCTTTTCCAAACCAAACCTTTCTTAAAGAGACTAAGTGTCTCATTTCCTACCAAAACCTCTCCGAACCAACTCGGCCATATAAGATACAGATAATGAAGCATAAAGAATCTAGAAATGGGGAAAATAGATCGATTCTCATGAGACGATGGGTCGGGTCATCACAGCTTGTTTCTCAAGTCAGCTACTTAGAAGTCTAAAATTCACCTTAAACCCCTACTAGAACCTTCCTATCTCAGCTACACTAAGATTCCCTAAGGCTAAATCCCAAATTTTCCCTCAACAATTTGTTTATTACCCTGAACCTGAACTAGTTATGGGCCAAATTGACCCATAGGCTGACCCATTAGACAGCCAGCCCAATACTGAACAACAACCCAAAACACAATCAGACCAAACAACAATGAGACGGGCAGAACACAAAAACAATTTGAGTAATTTTGGAAACTAAATCTAATGACCAAACAACTAGTGAAATTAAAATGATATAGACTCTTTCTATACTAATCAAATAAAAGAGAATTTCCTTCAAATTAACATGCATGAATAGTAACATTCTGAAACTGGGAAAGCAAGAAAATTCAAAAGAATAGGGAAGAAAACATACGCAAAAGGAAAATGTAATCAATGAACAGAAATGATACCTAAGACCAGGCTAAGAACCGCTTTGACCAAATCTTGAAGGGTTCCCTAAATTCTCGACCGGAATAGCCTTTAATCATGTGTTTTCATATGAAAACACGTGAATAGAAGCCATTACGGTCTAAAATCCTCTGCAGACTCGTCGATTTGGACTTTGGAATTTCTAGGGTTGTCTTCAAATCCAAATTCGAGGAGCCTCACCAAGATTCGAGGGAAACAAAGTAGATTTATTGATTAAGGGGACGATGGGGGTTCATGGATGTTAATTTGGTGGGGGTTTGGGGGCAGCTCCGCCGCTCACGACGGAGCAGCATCCGCTTCGAATTGATATTCGAGAAGATTGACAGGGATTTGAAAAAAGCTAGGCCCGGATTTGGAAAGAGGAGGTTGGGAAAGTGGAGTGGTGTTAAATTGAAAGCTTTTGGGTGATCGCCGGCGGCGGGCAGCGACAGACGGCAGCGATAGGAAGGGGTCTCTAGGGTTTGAAGGACGACAGTTTGGGGGTAGGGGGCTTTCGACATTTAAATATAAATGGGCCTCAGCTTCATGGCCGTTAGATCGAATAATATCGACCGCTCAGATCTTAGGGTATGGGCTGGTCTAGAACGAGTGGGTTTGGGATGGTGTTTTTTATTTGAAAATTGGCCCAAATGTGAACAGCTTATTTAACTCTTTGAAAATCCTTTCTTTTTATTTGTTTTCTTTTATTTTCTTTTTTTTTTGTTTTTTTCCTTTTTTTAATTTATTTATATTTTTTCAATTGCCAAATTAAAAATATTTTTCTAATGCCAAATTAAAATAAATGACCCAAATTAACTCTAAAATATACTAATTAATTTCAAAATTAACTAATTCTTAATTTGAAAGAAGACTAAAACAAATTAAAAGTAGAAATGCAAACGAACCATTTTTGTTGTTTCTCTATTTTGTAAAGTAACTTAATTACTTATCGATCCTAAAATGCGAAATTAAACCCTAAACCCAAATGCCAAGTATATTTTTTTATATTTTTCATTAATTAAAATGCACAAACAAAATGCAAACAATTAACATAAAATGTCATTGAAAATCCACAAAATTGCAAAATAATGAATGAAATCATTTTGTTTGAATTTCTGGGAGTAATTCATATAGGGCAAAAATCACGTGCTCACAGGTGTAATTGTGGTCTTTGTGATAGGGATATTTTTTGGATAGTCTAATTTAAAAAGGAAACTCTGCCGCAATTTTTGAAAATTTAGGGAGTTAGTCAAAGTTTGAAGTCCTTGGAAGAGTGAGTAGTGCTAAGAAAACATAAGAGGTGCAAGGACCTAAGGAATGATTGTTAACTTAAAAATAAGGCCCTAACAACAGTCGAGGACGAATCTTTGGAGGGAAGATTGTAACACTTTTCAAATCTATAAAAGTTTCAAGACATGCTAAATATAAACTATAATTTTTATAATCTTAAATTTATACTTTTATAACAGATTTAAATCTTTGAGATTAATTTTGAGTTACTTTTCTATTTATAAATAATTGAATATATAATTAGGAGAATATTAATAATTTTAATATTATTAATTATTAAAAATAGATATAGTTAAATACTAGTTAAGTCAAAACAAAAAACAAAAACAAAAATAGGGGGACAAAACTAAAAGCCTATAAAGGGCTGTTGGAACTCAAAAAGGATTTAGAATCACTATACGACTAGGGGTGTTCAAAACCGATCCGAAATCGAAAACCGAACCGATCCGAAGCTTAATGGCTTAATGGTAACGGCTTAACGGCTTAACGGACGGGGAACGGACTAAATTTTTTTTATTAACGGCTTATCGGATTGGGGGCGGATTATTCAATTTTCTTAACGCGTAATCCGTTAACCCGTTAAGAATATATATATATATATATATATATATATATATATATATATATATATATATATATATACATATATATATATATATATATATGTAATTTATTTTTATTTATATAATTATATATATTAAATATAAAAAACTAAAAACCAAATTACAAAATAATTAAAGAAATACCCCCAGTCCCCACCCGTATGTGCTCATTGTGCTGTACAGTAAGTGTAGTGATTAGTGTGTGCTGTCTCCACCCCACTGTCCCCACCACAAAACTAATTCTAATAATCTAATATTCTAATTCATAAACCTCTTTAAACATTCCTTACCTATTCGGCTATTCCTCATTCTAGAGAAAGAGTGAAAGACAGAAAGTTGAGAGTTTGAGACTGAGAACAGAGAAACCCTAACACCAGCCGCCGCCAGCCAGTAGCCACCAATCCTTTCCGCCTCCGCTCGTCGTCGTCTACTTCCAGCAGTCGTCGGTCTCCCTCCTCTCGCCATCTCGTCTCTCCACTTCTCCAGGTACTCTTCTTATCGGTCGTCGACTCGTCGGAAATGTCCAGTGAAATTGGATTGAGACATTATCTTGAGCATTCTTATATTGATGGAATTGTTATAGGTGAACTTTTGAGTAGTGATTGGGAGGATGTAAAAATAATTACAAAGTTTCTTGAAATCTTTTATCTTCTTACTTTGAAGATATCTTGTTCACGTTATGTTACATCGAATATTCATTTTCTTGAAATTTGCGCAGTTGCTGTCTATTTGAAGCAATTGATCGCAAATGAAGATGTAGCTTTAAGTGAAATGGCAAAAAATATGAAAAAAAGTTTGATAAGTATTGGGGAAGATCTTGATAAAATCGAGCAGCTTGAACAAGGTAATAATATTGTTTACTATATTTGTTATAATATAAGTATTGTTGATATGCTTTTATTTATCGCACGACTTATTATTTTAATTTTTTTCAGATTTAGCTAGCAATGCGAAAGACCCTTCCGTAATTGACGTATAGTGTTAATATATTTGGTAAGATTATTCATCAGTCCTTTCCTTACTGTCCACCTGAACTGAAACCATGTCTTTAAATCTCTTTAAATCTTATAAGAAGCTTATCAGGTAACAAGAAATTGTCACATGTACATATAATATAACTATATTATACTAAACATCTTATTATTACAGTATGTTGAATTTAATTTGGCAGGAGTTTGTGAAGGCTGTTGTTGCTTATCAAAAGAAGTTAATTAATAGAATCCAAAAACCGTTGAAGCTTAATCAAGAAATGGAGAAGAAGGGGAAAATTATAGTCAGAAGTTTTTCCCTTGCTAGAGATATATATGAAAGAGGTCGAACGATGCAGCCATCTAAAACTTCTGACTTAGATGCAGGAGCAGAATTCCTTGAGGTAGGACATGATTCTCAGCAGCTTTACACCACATTTATACAGGGTTATGCACTACTAAAGGCAGATGTAGGACAGGTTTTGGCTGAGGAACTACTTAAGCTCCAGAATTCTTGCACGCAAAGTCAGAAAAAGACATGACATGTTCGCGATTGTGCACCGCAGATACTTGAAGGAAAATATTGTATTTTTTTTTTAAGCTATGTTCTGTTATTACCTTGTTTGGTTTTAGTGGTTTACGTCCAAGATCATATATCTTAGCATTCTGTGACAAGTGGTGAATGTAAGCTAGAATGAAAGACGAGTATAAATTAATGATGTACTAAACTGGACAGTGGACAGTGAGGCGTGAGCTACTGAGCTTGCAGCCTTGCATTATAAATTGAATGCAGTGTGCGGACAGAATGCAGTGTGCGGACAGCCCTTAGGTATTAAACCGATAAACCGCCCAGTAACCGCCCGATAAGAGCTAACCCGATACCAATCCGCCCGATATCTTATCGGGTGGCTAACAGATTAATACATTTAAAAGCCGAAAACCGTTAAGCCAAACCGTTAGAGTAAAAAGCCGCCAAATCCGCCCAATGAACACCCCTATACGACAACAGAAAGCACTCTAGGCGCAAAATCAAAACACTCACGAACGGAAATAGAGGCAGCGTTGATTACACTCGGAGGCCACCAAAAGATTTTAGGATTTTTTACAAATCATTAATTCTTAAATTTAGATATATAAAATTTTTTATTGTTAATTATTTTATAGTATTAATAAATAATTATTGAATAGTTAATTCCCTCCTTCTTCCGAATCAAAAGTAAGTTTTATATTTAGGTGTAAAACTTTAAAATTAATTCAAATGAACTGCTTTTTGTGCAATCAATTGTTTGACGCAGCGGCAAATGTGGTTGGTATGTTGCGGGTTCAATTAAACACATACCATTCAACGCAGAGTAAAAAGTTATGTGTAAAAATTCAATAAAATTACCAAAATAGTAGATATGAACCCATAACCTTAAAAATATAATGAGTTTAATGCTAAAACCCTTAAAATAAACCCATAGAATTTAAATCATGGATCCGACTCTGGTTTGACGGGTATAAATTGGACTGGGGCCTATGTATTGGCTCTATAAGTTTTGATGTAAGTCGATATAACCATTTACTAAAATGGTTTAAGTCACAAAAGCACGCATCAAGGTGTTTGATGAATTACTTAAAAGAGTTTATATTTACTAAATTGGACTGAGTGAATGTCTATTAACTTAGAATTATTCTAGCAAAAGTTTAGATAATTTATTATGACATATGTGCATAAATTTTCAGATTTTTGTATTATTCTTATATGTCAATTTCATGTTGAAAATTTATGAAGAAGCAAGAATATTTAGAAATACTTTGAATGTTTATTTCATTCTTATGTCATGCTTTACAATTAAGGATACCAGCATGAATATGTCTATGATGTTCCAAAAAAGATTTAGACTTGAAAAGTCACAAGAAGAAGTTTTAGAAAGGAAAAAAATTGAGGAGTATCCTTTATTCCGAGAAGGGTCATTATCCAGGCCGAGGATCTTGATCAAGGCATTGACTTCCTAAAACTACTTGTGTCAAAGTAGGGAGCACACGAGCCGAGGGTGTCATTACTGAGAATTTACTTGGCCATGATAAGGTATGATACACGAGTACTGATAATCATGAAGCGAGTGGCACCTTGTTGATTGGGCTTATTCGATCAGGTTGGGATCGAACCGTGCCGATCTCATGGTGGCTAAGACAGAAATAGGCCAGGATAGTTGGAACTCCCGAAGTATAAAGTGAAGTGTTTGTTTTTGTAAGAAAAAAAAAAGAAAAGAATTTCATTTAGAATATTCAGAAACTACTATTATGCAATTATTTTAGAATTGTTTTTATAAGCTTTTTGTAAAATGTATTTAGAATCTTTGCCCCTATATATGTTATTAAAGTTTTGTCCCCTGTAGTTAAGACTCATTGAGTATAATAAATGGTACTGGCGTTCTCTTTTGAGAACCTATGTTGGTCTTCAGTACAATATAGAAATCAATTTTGCAGGGGAATATGCTACGAGTCAAGACTTCCCTTTCTTTTATACGAGCTCCGCTTTTGTTTGCAGAATATTCCTTAGAGTCATTCTATTCTCTCTCTAATTTGATAGATTTCTTCTAAAAACATATTGTTCACTATATTTTATTTGTGGGTAAATTATAAATAGATTTCGTCTATGAAATATATTTTACTTGTGACTTTTTATTAGGGATTTGAATCCTTTAAAAGAGTAATACACTATTGTTTAAGGCAAGAACTTGAAGTTGGCATTACACTTTAATCTAAACGTCATCTAAATTGCATGTCACGGGTTCGTACAAATTAGGAAATTTTACAATGTACAAATTAGGAAATATTACCCGGTTACGTATATATTACTTGTAGTCTCATCTACATAAGCCAAATTAAACGATAAGCTATATATCCAAGAATAAGCGACTTGATCACTCAACATCCACAAGAATTTAATCACCACAACCGCCTCCACAACCACCTCCACCACAACCGTCGCCTGGTCCGCCGCCTCCTCCACCTCCACGATAGTACCAGTCGTCGTCCTTTTCGCCGTTAGAGGAGTCCCCACAAGCAAAAATGACCACTGAGATCATTAAAATAGACATAACCACCATTCCAACCATTATCATCAGCCCCGAGCCCTCAATTGCTGAACCACGTCCATCTCCCACACCATAGGATCGCGCCATAATATTTCTGTTTAGACTTTACTTAATTCTCCGCAGAAATAATTATGCTGCTAATTAATCTCATGATCCAAGGAAACGATCTCTTAACAAGTTTAAATAGGCCTTTTGTGATGCTTGGGTTGTAGACTTTTCGTAGTATAGCAGACCAGGTGTTAGTTTGTTTACCCAGCTTGATTTTATCTAATTATTCTATTAATTACAATTAGTCAAAGGTCAACGAAATTGCAACTTCATTGTCCAATAGGGGTCGACTTTGATTTGGTCATTGTTTGCGTTGCTTGAGCTAGGCTTCGTCGACTTTCTCCTGCTTCACGTTTTTCCAGGAATTTTCGAACTTATAGTTGTTTAATTAAAATTTGGAATTTCGATCAAATTTTTAATTTAGAAGAATTCGAATTACTAATAATCAAAAATAAATAAAGAAAATTGATTTGTGCTAGCATAAGATAAACAGAAGAAAACAAAGTAAACCAGTATATTCAGATGATATTTTGTGTCCTTACAAATGACCAAGTCTTCTCCTTTTTATAGTTATCTTTAAGATATACGTTTTGCATTTGTCATAATAAGGTCATTATAGACAATTTAAGGCATTAAATGTTACGGTACATAATCGTTACTTGTTAAATATTGTATTTGTACTCTTTCTCCTTTATTTTTTATTTAAATGGGTACGAGCGTGGAGTCTTTTGAATATCTGTCTGTGCCTCTGCTTGTATCTGTTGTAACTCGTGCCTCTTTGCTAATCATCTCTCTTTGACCAACATTCATGCCATGACATGTCATCTTTCAATGACTTTAATATGTATAAACTCAATTTTTATCAATACAGATAGCCCCCCCCCCCCCCCCCCCCCCCCCCGCTTGCTAGTTATTTATCAATTAAATATTTAGGAAGTGGAATTTATTAAAATGAAAATATTTTCATCGTTTTCAAATTGAGCATTTTCATTTGAATGAGATCCATCGGGAGTGCCTTTCACGAGACCGCCGATGGAAGCTTTGCGGTAAAGGGATTGGAGTACGATCATCTTGTGAATTCTCTGGAGTTGATGGTTTCCTTGGTTACCTTGGTTATTGTCATTAACGTTGACATGGTCGATGCAATAAAAAGCTTAGGTTAATAAAGAATGGATGATATTTTCAAAATCAAGAAGGGGGACTCAGAGTTGCTTAGAGAGTTCGTGGATAGGTTCCAGTGTGAGAGAATGACGTTATCACGTGTACCGGTAAATTAGGCAGCTATAGCCTTTACTAGTAATTTGTATGATAAAATTAAGCTCAGAAGCCACGAGGCGACTCAAGGAAAGTCTTCGTGCATTCCCAGCAACAACATGGAATGATGTATACAACAGGTATAGTACGAAGCTAAGGATAGAAGAAGATATAATCTCACTATATTTAAAAAAGAAAAGAAAAGGTGAGTTCAAGACGAGCGGAAACAGAAAAAAGGTCCGATAAATATAGATACGAACTATATATGGGCCCAGCGAGAAAAGATTCACGATCAAAATATGACAATTCAAGGTACGATCATAGATCGAGAAATAGAGAGTCAGGCTCATCATCAAGGTTTGGGAATGATCATAATACGCGAGAATTGCGGGATGATAGAAACTTGAAAACACGATTTGGTGATTATAATTTTAACGTAAGCACCTCCGAGCTCACAGCTGTTTTATGAAGCATGGGTGATAAGGTGCGGTGGCTAAAAGAAATGAGATCAAATCCAAATAGGCGCAACTCTGATCACTGGTGTGAATTTCACAACGATCATGGTCATAAAACCACAGATTGTGAGTTGCTACAACGTGAAGTTGATCATCTGTTGAAGCAAGGATATCTCACCGAATTATTCAGTGAGAATGGTAAGCAAGCATACATGAAGAATATGTAAGAGCCCCCTAAACCTCCTTCTCCCAAAAGGACTGTTAATGTTATCAGCGGAAGTGAAGAAATCAATGGTATGACATACACAGCAACCAATAAAGTTTAAAGTCACAATTACCCACGGGAAGTGGGTGAGACATGTCTTAGAGAAAGAAAGTATTATGTTTGATGATGCAGATGCAGATTGCGTATTAACTCCACATAACAATGCACTAGTAATATCTCTACTTGTACATGATACTAATGTGAAATGAGTTTTGATTGATCCAGGTAGTTCCATGAACATTATTTTGCTAAGAGTACTACACGGATGCAAGCTTAAGATAAATTAGTACCAAAGGCGCATACTTTGTCAGAATTCGACAATTCCAGTGTCATGACCGAAGGGGGGGGGGGGTAATACTTACTACATTCGCATAAGGAGTTGTCAAAGATACAAAGTTTCAGGTCGTAGATATGGAGATGGCTTACAATATGATTCTCGGGAGACCATGGATCCACGAGATGGATGTCGTTTCGTCGACCTTACATCAAGTTATTAAATTTCCATCACCGTAGGAAATATGTCAAATCCGTAGGGATCAACAGACATCCAGGAGCATCAACTCTGTAGCATATTCAAGTACGAGAAACAAAGAAAAATAGCAGTTATTGAATCCGGTTGAGGGTACCACAACACAAACCTCAACTGAACAAGGGCGAACAGATATGGACTCAAGGCCCGATGCCATTCAAGAATTAGAGGAAAACAAAAATATCAAAACTACAATTGAAGAACTGGAGGTTGTAGTGTTATTTATACAATGGTCTGAAAGGAAAGTCTACATAGGGGCCAGTCTAAGCGAAGATATGAAAGGTAAGTTGATTAAACGTGGATTGTTTTGCTTGGTCTCATTCTGATATGACAGGAATACCACTGGAAGTAATAACTCACAAGTTAAATGAATACCCATCATATCCACCTATCAAACAAAAGAAGAGAAAGCAAGGAACTTTCAAAAATCAGGTGATTCAAGATGAGGTCCAAAAATTATTAAAAATTGGGTCTATCTACAAGGTAAAGTATCCTAATTGGTTAGCTAAAACTGTTGTGGTGCCGAAAATAATGGTAAATGACGAGTTTGTGTAGATTACATAGACCTTAATAAATTTTGTCCTAAAGATTCTTTTCTATTACCACACATAGATCAACTAATTGATACTACTATAGTACATGAGTTATTAAGTTTATTAGATGCATATTCAGAATACAACCAGATCAAAATGGATCCTATAGATGAAGAAAAAATTTCATTTATAACAGATAAGGGGACTTCCTGTTATAAAGTAATGTCTTTTGGTCTCAAAATGCTGGTGCAACATACCAAAGACTAGTGACCAAAATGTTCCAAGAACATTTAGGAAAAACGATGGAGGTCTATATAGACGATATGCTCGTCAAAACTCAACATTCAAGGGATCATATATCATACTTTTCAGATACGTTTCAGATCTTGCAAAATTTCAATATGACTAAATCCAAAGAATGTACATCCGGTGTTGAATCAGGTAAGTTTTGGGTTTTCTTGTTCCTAATCGTGATATTGAAGTGAATCCTGCACATATTAAAGCTATTGAAGAAATCCCTGACATGCTTACAAGTAAAAAATAAGTGCAGACATAGAGAATTGCAGTCTTGGGGAGATTTATTTCTAAATCATCAGAAAAATGCTTTAAATTCTTTTCAACTCTTAAAAAGCAAGATGAGTTCGGATAGACTGAGGATTGTCAAGAAGCACTCAAAAATTTAAAGACATACCTATCAAATCTGTCGTTGCTCGCAAAATCAAAGGTTGGAGAAAGATTGCTCATCTATCTTTCCATCTCAGAAGTAGCGGTGAGTGTTGTTTTAGTTCCTGAAGACCAAGGTAAACAATTTCCAATTTATTATGTCAGCAAATCATTATTAGATGAGGAGACCTGGTATCCTCAATTAGAAAAGCTTGCACTTGCACTAGTCATGGCATCTAGAAAATTAAGGCCTTATTTTCAATGTCACCCTACTGTCGTAGTAACTGCTTATCATTATGCAATATATTACACAAGCATGTGTTGTTAGGTAGATTAGCCTAATGGGCTATAGAATTATGTGAATATAGCTTACCAGCCCAGAACCGCTATAAAATCTCAGGTGTTAGACAATGTTTTGGCTAATTTTAGCCAAGGGATACAATTAGAAGCAGAAAAAGAATTACAGGTGTTCAACATGTCTAATCCGAAAATTTGGACCTTATTTACTGATGGCTCATCTAACGTAAACATAGCAGAATTAGGAGTTATTTTGGTGCCAGCTACAGATGAAACCATTCATCAAGCCATAAAATATCATTCTATACCTAACAATGAGGCAGAGTATAAAACTGTCATTGCAGGTTTGGAATTGGCACGAGAACTTGGCATTAATCAAACTGTAATCAAAAGAGATTCACAGTTCGTAGTTAACCAAATGCTAGGGACTTATACATCCAGGGAAGCACGAATGCAGCAATACTTAGAAAAGGTACGGAATTTGATTAGACAATTCAAACCTGGAAAATCACGCAGATACCAAGAGATGAAAATGTAGAAGAAGAGGCCCGAGCCAATCTCGCATCTGCGGCAGATGTGACGAGCAATGAAAATGCTTCTGTAATTCATTTGTTTCATTCGGTACTCAATCCAGAAAAAATAAGGTAAAATTTCAATAATTTAACCTGGAAAGGAGAAACGAGATTTTCGCTTTTTTGCAGTATGGTACCGTCCCTGAAGATAAGAATAAAACTCACGCGTTTCGAAAAAAGTTTACTCGGTATTGTTTAAAGTAAGGTAATCTTTATCGAAAAGTATTCGGTGACCCCTTAGAAATGTGCCTCGGGCCTTCTCAACGGGATATGTAATGAGAGAAATACATGAGGGGCATTATAGAAATCATGCAGGAGGATGATCACTGGTAAGAACCATGATTAGAGCAGGCTAATATTGGCTTAAAATAGAAGAAGAAGCGGAGAATTTTGTGACTAAATGTGATAAGTACCAAAGATATGGTAACAATATGCATAGACCTACGGAGCTGTTACATCCGATCATTGCACCGTGGCCTCTTATGAAATAGGGAATGGATATCATGGGTCCACTACCGCAAGCAAAAGGACAGGTAAAATTCCTACTTGTACTCACCCACTACTTTACTAAATGGGTAGAAGTAGGAGCATTTAAACAGGTATGGGAAAAGGAAGTCAAAGATTTTATTTGGCGAAATATCGTATGTCGATTCGTTGTACCAAAGGAAATCGTGTGTGATAATGGCCCACAATTTATAGGCACACAAATCACATAATTATTTTAAAGTTGGCAGATCAAGAGGATTACCTCCACGCTTTACCATCTGATAGGCAATGGACAAGCTGAATCAGCAAATAAAGTCATTGTCAACAATTTGAAGAAACGATTAGAAGAATCTAAAGGCAATTGGCCAGAATTGCTGCCTGATAGCAAAAACAAGCACAGGTGAAACACCACTCTCATTGGTGTACGGAGTTGAAGCCTTAATTTTGGTTGAGATAGGGGAACCAAGCACAAGGTATACGTAGGCGTCAGAAAAATTTAATGAAGAAGAAATGCGCATAAACCTTGACTTACTTGAAGGAAGAAGGGAAGCTACATTAATAAGAATGTCGATATAAAACAAGTCATGGAACGATATTACAATCGAAAGGCACGACTAAGATACTTCACGATTGGGGACTTCGTACTCAAAAATAATTTTCAATCTACGAAAGGCAGCTAATGCGGGAAATTAAGTCCTACTTAGGAAGGACCTTACAAGATTCATGATCTTGCAGGAAAAGGAGCGTACGAACTAGAAACAAAAGATGACAAGATATTACCCTCATACTAGAATGTCGTTCACCTAAAGAGATATTATTTCTTAAGGAGTACCCATGGGAAGGTATCCTCATTTTAAAATTTTATTTTTGAATTGTTAAAATTTTACTGACGATTTTAGATGATAGGCAAAAATCTAACACGTACTAAATGATGAATCACAACCTGCAAGGCGCGTGGAATAAATTAAAATTTCTGGTCTAGGATTACACCTATTCTGATAGAAATTGACACGAGTTAAGCAGCCTTCATCTATAATCATACCTCCGAGTCCCGGATGTTTTATTCCTTTACAGGAAAAGGACCAAAAAAGAGGAATAGTCAAGTGCTCGAGACTTCGTACTTCAAAGCTCAAACACTTATGGGACTATATGATATATAATAGAAAATGTATTAAGAGGCTTGGATTGGAGATTCTTGTGTAAACAATCAAGTTGAAAAGTCAACTTATTAAAAGAGTCAAGTGCAAAGCAAAGAGTCAAGTACAGAGCAAATTTACGATCCAAAGCCAAAGAAAAAACTTATTCTAAGGTAGGTTAAAAGGCAATGTAATAAAAATCCTGTGTATTATTCAAGTGAAACGATAAAAACCTTGCGTATTATTCAAAATACCGAAACAGGTTACAAGTAAAAACCTTGTGTTTTATTTCCTTTTTAAAAATATGTTGTAAGAAAAATAGTTACGAAAAAGTTATAGAAGTTACTCAAATACATGTAAGATGTTATTTAAAGCTTGACAAAATTCAAATAAAAACTTGTCTAAGTTATTCCAAAAAACGTATGTATTCCTATTTCTTTTATCGTACATTAATACCATTATAAAGTTGAGACATCTTCTTCATTAAGTGTTAAAATATAAAATGGCCCTCTTTTATAAAATTCATGATTGATTTAAGTATTCATGAAGAAAAAAAAATATTTTGCAAAATAAAAATGCAAGCCATTCAATAAGTCCTTAAAATATAAAGGCAAGAATAAATAAGATAGAAGTTCAAAAATAACCACAAAAACTTCTTAAAATTGAAAAAAAAAAGCTTAAAGACTTAGTATGAACTTAGTCATAAACGTTGCTTATAAAAAATGCCCCAAAAAAGGTCCAGGGACTTAATGTTTCCAAACCCTCAAAAAGGACCAAGGGTAACAACCATATTTCACCAAAGAAAGAAAGAAAAAAGAGTCACATATCATTGACTTGTCACTGAGGGATTGAAGAAGGAACCAAAGTAGGATCATTAGCAGGAGCGGGTTCAACTTGACTCGAAGGAATTGGAGCACTCACCATACCCATATCATCTCCAATATTTTCAAAAGTTTCAGCCACGGAAGAAGGAAAATCTTGACTCTGCTGAGTTTTTTCAATAGTCTCTTTGATTCTGGCTAACTCAGATTCAAAGTTAAAATACACCTGGCTAACTTCAATAAAGGTACCATGGCGAGAATTTAAAAATGTCCAACTCACTTCAATTGCAATTTTATCTTCAAGAATCTCATAATCTCTTTCCTAGTCAGCAAATTTTATTTTTTAGCTTCTCATTCTCAACCAAGACAGAGTCATAAGAAGTTTGAAGAAAAGTATGTGAACTTTCTAAAAAAACAAACTTTTTCAGAAGACTCTTATAGGTCTTTTTGAGTTTGAGTCAGGGTCTGCACGATTTCACCAGCATATGCTTCTTTTTACTTAAGAGAGCCTTCAAATCTCTTATATCTTCAGTTGCCTTGGAGAGTTGCTCGGAAAAAGAGGTTTTAAGACGATTCTTCTCCTTACTTGACTTGAAGAAGCATTTTCAACCGCCAAATCTGAAGTCAAAGTCATTACCTGCTACTCTAAGGTACATGTACTTTCTTTTAATGTTTCTTTTCCTATTTGAAGACTTTCACACTGTTCTTTCCAATTATCCACCTCCACTTGGTAGTCACACACTAATTTCTCTGAGAGGTAACCCTCTTCATCATCTCCGTGCCAATTAGATTGACCTGAAAAAAGAAGGGAAAATGAGAACTCTGAAAATAGAAAAAGGGTGAAGTAAAGTTTGAAAAAGGGATGCCTTTGAAGAATAATGCACTATATCGCTCATCAAGGTCAAAAAACAGTGTCTATCAAGCTTAGCTCTTTCAACTGTACCAATCAAAGGCTTTAGCTACACGTCAGCTTGACCTGATTTCCTCAAAAGGCTACCCTCAGCAAGAATTTCAATGGTAACCCGCCTCATAGTTTTACCTCTACTTGAGGACCCAACTTTAGGGTAAGGAACAGATGAGGGAGGAGTAGTCGAGGAAGGAATGGTAGAGTCAGTCAAAACAGCCTGGAGAGGAACGGTAACAACCACGATCGGCAGAGAAGGAATCAGAGGAATGCGAGTAGAAAAAGAAACAAGGGGTGCTTCATTAGAAATCGGACCTAAACTTTCACTAGCAAACCTGCGGTGAAAAGGCTGCTCAACAGAACCATGAGCAACAGCCGGAACATCATCATCGGGGATCATCACCGGGGCTTCAACAAACCCCGTAATAGGAATACAATGAGGGAGAGATGCTTCATCATCAGAAATAATTCTTGTACTAACTCGTGGCCTTTTTACCAAGGAACCCCCGTCTTCCTCTTCTTCAGAGTCTTGGTTAACAGTAGCTTTCCTTTTCGATAAAGAACCAAAATTATCTCTTGGGTCCTTTCCAAATAAATTCGAGAAGCTACGACCGCCTCAGCACTTGTGACGACCCGACCCGTTGTCTCGTGAGCCCCCCCCCCCCCCAGTTTTCCCTTTTTATGCTTTTTTTATGCTTCATTATCTATGTCTTATGTGATCGAGTTAGTTTGGAGTGATTTTGATAAGAAATGAGGCACTTAGTCTTTTTTAAGAATGATTAAGTTGGAAAAGTCAACTGGATATTGACTTATGAGTTAGAGAGATCGGATGTGAATTCTGATGGTTCGTTTAGCTTCGGGGGATGATTTGTAACTTAGTAGTGTGATCGAAAGTGGTTTTGGAGGTCCAGTGTATAATTAAGCTTGAATTAGCGAAGTTAGTATTTTGGCAATTTTCGTTTGATAGGTGAGATTTTGATCCGAGGATCGAAATTGAATTCTGAGAATCGATGTAGATTTTTTATGTGATTTGGGATATATGCGTAAAATTTCAGGTCATTCGGAGGTGATTTGGTTCGGTTTTTGATCAAATGCATGTTTCGGAAATATTAGAAGAACTTAAGCTTGAATTCGATGTAATTTGATGGTTTTGGTGTTGTTTGAGCTATTTTGATGATTGGAACAAGTTTGAATGATGTTTTAGGATGTGTTGGTACTATTAGTTGAGGTCCCGAGGGCTTCGGATGAGTGTCGGATGGTCAACCGGACCATGTTTGGCACTATGGAGTTGCAGATTTTTCATCTCAGCAGTTGCAGGTTTTTAATGCTTCGCGATCGCAGGAGGTCTCCCACGTTCACATAGAAGGAATTTGGGTAGCCTGAGTTTACTATTCGTGTTCGCGGCTATGGGCTCACGTTTGCATAATTCTGGGAGCTGGTATTTCGCGTTCGCATAGAGGAGTTTTGGGCAGGCCAGCTTTTGCTCTTCGCGTTCGCGGCCATAGGGTCTCGTTCGCATAGTATTGGAAGATGAAGCAACGCGTTTGCAGGAAGTTATTCATGTTCGCGATGGGTTATTTTGAGAGGCAAGAATTTGTGCTTCAGGATCGCGAGCCTGGGGACGTGATTGCATAGAAGGAAATTATAAGTTGAGCATAAGGGTTCTAAAACATTTCATCCGCGATCCTAAGTCATTTTTCCACCATTGTTGAGCATTTTGAGAGCTATTTGGAGAAATGGAAGAAGGGTTTGAAGAGGATTGATTGGAGGTAAGTTTTATGAACCAAAAACGTGATTATATTGTGGAATTAACCTAGAAATTCATGGAAATTTAGCCCAAAACGGAAGAACTAGGGCTTGGATATTTAGATTTTAAAATTGGGATTTGAGGGGTCATTTGGACTCAGATTTTTTGGTGTTATATATATGCATAGACTCGTGGCGAGATAAGGAACCCATTGATGTGAAAATTTCTGAGATTTGAGAAGTGGTCTCAGGGCTCGGGTTTTGCTAATTTCGATATTTTTGATATTTTCGATTGTTTTTTCTTGGGTTTTTTTCCCTTAGCCTATTGTGACGTATTCGTTGTGGTTTTGGTCAGATTTATCGCGCGAGGAGGCCGATTCGAGAGGCGAGGGCATAGCGAGCTAGAGTTTTGGTCGGCTCGAGGTGATTAATGAATGTAAATAATGTCATGTGGGTTTGAAACCCCGGATTTGCATATCGTAGTGCTATATTGAGGTGTGACACACGTTTGATGACGAGCGCGGGGTGGTTTGCTATTGGGGATGGTGACTTGGTCCATCCCGAGTGATGTTTTATCGTGTAATTGATTGAAGCTTATTTAATATCATCATTATTTGGACTAACTATCATATTTAGGCTTCGTGCCAACTACTTGAACCCTTCGGGGAGTTTTTATCACTATATCCTCACTATATGGATTTACTACTTGAACTCAGTCGTACCGTTTTCTACTATTTTGCTACTCAGCCATTTTTACTTAGATTTACGGAACTAAAAGATATATTAAATGATATTTTGGGCTAAGAACTTCTATTTTATTATTGCCTAAGGGCTTTTGTGATTTTTGGACTAGGTATGGGATCGGGCTGCGTGCCACAGCGATATTATATTAACATTGATATGAGACTGAGGGCCTATTTGATGCCACGAGATGGCCTGATTTTGTGCCTGGGCCATAAGGAGCCCCTCTCGAAATCTGCACACCCCTAGTGAGCGTCGTCGATGATAAATAAATTGATCGAGTTGCACGCTACAATGGGTACTATAGGGTACCATTCTATGTGTTGCAGTTCTATTATTTGGTTATCATTTATCTGCTCATCTGTTGTAGTATTTACAATTTCGATTTTATTGGTTTATCGCTTTCATATTACTTGTTTAAAACTACCTATGTATAGGTTACTTTGTGTTTTCTATGATTTCTTGTTCTCAGCCATTATTTATGTTTATTACTCACTAGGTCAAAGTACTCACATTCTTCCATGCACCTTGTGTGCAAATCCAGGTGCATTTGCGGCTGAGGGAGGAATTTTTGCTGAGCAGCGCATATCCGGGAGTATCGAGGTAGCTGTATGGCATCCGCAGCCCTTAATTTCTCCCCTTTATCCCTTATTTCATTTCGCATTCCTATATTGGCATGTATTAGGTTGATGAACCTGTATTAGAGGCTAAGTTGTGATACCGGATCTTTATGGGCTATGTTGTAGGATTATTATTTGAGATTCCACATGTTTATCTCTCATTTCAAAATTCGAATATGTTGATTTGGTAACTTAATTGTGTTAACTAATAATGAACTATATAATGAATTGGGTTAAGGTGGTAAATTGGTCGGGCTTGCCTAGCAGTGTCTTGGGCGCCATCACGACTGGGGTTGGGGTCGGGGCAAATTGGATCAGAGCCTAGGTTACTTGGTCTCGCAAGTCATGAGCTGATTTAGTAGAGTCTCGCAGATCGGTACGGAGATGTCTGTATTTATCCTCAAGAGGTGGCAGAACCTTTAGGAAAAATTTCATATTCTTGAGATTCTTGTCATGCGACTTCGTTGATCTGAGAACTAAATTCTTGTTATTCTATTCTCTCACAGATAGTGAGGACTTGCGCTACCAGACGAGGTGGACAACAATCACTACCACCCACTGAGGCCACCAGAGGCCATGGATGCAGTCATGGTCGTGGTAGAGGCAGAGTAGCGAGGGCAGCACCTGTTGATCCACCAGCTACCCCAGCTCCGGATTAGCTCTAGCAATACTAGATCAGGCTCCAACAGCACCAGTTTAGGCTCCAACAGCACCAGTTCAGGTACCAGTTGTGCCTATCGTGACCCCGGGTCTTCAGGAGGCCTTGGCACATATCTTATCAGTTTGCACTGGCCTGGCTTAAGCGGTTTCAGCCACTACTGCAGTAGCTACTTCACAGGCCGGAGAAGGCAATCATACCCCCGCTACTCATACACCTGAGTAGGTAGTGCAAGGATTACAGACGTCGGAAGCACCTCCAGCTCAGCCGGTTGCACCAGTCCATGATTTGGTAGTTCCAGCTATGCCAGATGATGAGCATCGTCATCTCAAGAGGTTTGGTAGGCTCCAGCCTCCGTCATTCACTGGTGCTGAGGGCGAGGATGCCCAGGTTTTTCTTGACAAGTTTCAGTGGATGCTCCGAACAATAGGGATTCTTGAGTCGACTGGTATGGAATTTACCACCTTTTAGTTCTCGGGGGCTACTTTACTTGGTGGGAGGATTTTTAGAGGTGTAGGCCTATTAGTGCCGCACCCCTTACTTGGCAACAGTTCTTCGCTCTATTCTTAGAGAAGTATGTACCGCAGTCCCACATAGAGGAGCTGCGTAGACAGTTCGAGTGGTTGATGTAAGGGGATATAACTGCGACCCAGTACGAGATGAGGTTTTCGTAGGTTGCCCATCATGCTATTTGGATGATTCCCACTGATCATGAGAGGATTGGGAGATTTTTGGATGGCCTGAACTACCATCTCCATATTCTGATGACTAGAGAGGGTATTAGGTGCTACATTTGAGAAGGTGGTCGATATCACTCGTGAGATTGAGATGGTTCATTGTAGGGAGCGAGAGGAGAGGAAGGCCAACAGGCCTTGATAATCAGGCAGTTTCAGTGGTGCTCCGTCTAGGGGCCAGTTCCAGCATGGTAGAGGTCATTCTTTCAGGCATGCTCAATCAGCTCGTCAAAAGTACAGAGGGGCATCTTTAGGCCATGGTCATCAGGGGTTCCATCTGGGAAAGTCTTCACTTAGAGCCCTCCCAGCTCAGATTTCATCTTATGCCCCGTCAGCTTAGGGTTCTTCTGCGCCAAGAGCATTTTCTAGTCACTCCGGTGCGACGGGTTCGTTTCAGTCCCCATCTCCAGAACCGAGGTAGTTGTTATGAGTGCGGAGAGTTTGGGCATATGAGGAGGCAGTGTCCTCAACATTATGGTGGTCGGTTTTAGTAGAGGGATCAGCCCTCGACTTCTGCTCTAGCTACTTCACCCCCTGTGCCAGCTAGAGGTGCGGTCAGGAAGCCAGGGGTCGTCCCAGAGAGGGAGGTTGTTCAAGCGGTGGCCATGCTCGTTTTTATGCTCTGCCGATAGGTGAAATTCCACAACTTCAGATGTTGTCATTTCAAGTATTGTCTCAGTCTACCACAGAGATGCCTCCATATTATTTGATCCCGGTTCCACTTATTTTTATGTATCCTCATACTTTTCTCACCATTTGGGTATGATCCGAGAGCTTCTTGCTTTGCTTGTTCATGTATCTACCCCGGTGGGCGACACCATTATTGTAGACCGTGTGTACAAACATGTATTGTGACTATTGGGGGTCTGGAGACCCGAGTTGATCTATTCTTGTTAAGCATGGTGGACTTTGATGTGATTTTAGGTATGGATTTGTTATCTCCAATTCTACACTATCATGTTAAGACAGTCACTTTGGCTATGCCCGGTGTACCGCGGATTGAGTGGCGTGGTGTGACTGATTATGTTCCCAGTAGAGTTATTTCTTTCTTGAAGGCCCAATGTATGGTTGGCAAGGTTTGTTTGTCATATTTAGCCTTTGTGCGGGATGTTGGAGCTGAGACTTTTAGCATTGATTCTATTCCTGTGGTGATGGATTTTCCCTGATGTATTTCCTGCAGACCTATCGGGCATGCCACCGGAGAGGGATATTGATTTTGTTGTTGATCTAGTGCTCGGAACTCAGCCTATTTCTGTTCCTCCATATCGTATGGCACCAACAGAGTTGAAAGAATTGAAGGAGCAGCTTCAGGAACTCCTAGATAAGGGGTTCATTCGGTCTAGTGTGTCACCGTGGGTTGTGTTGGTTCTGTTTGTAAAGAAGAATGATGGCACAATGAAAATGTGCATTGACTGCAGGCAATTGAACAAAGTAACCATAAAGAACAAGTATCCCCTACCTCGCAAAGATGATTTATTTGACCAGCTCCAGGGAGCGAGGGTGTTTTCCAAGATTGATCTTTGTTCGAGCTATCACCAATTAAAGATCAAGGATTCATATATTCCTAAGACTGCTTTCAAGGCTAGATATGATCACTACGAGTTTCTTGTCATGTCTTTCAGGCTGACCAATGCCCCAAGAGTGTTCATGCATCTGATGAATAGTGTATTTCGGCCTTATTTGGATGCGATCGTTATTATATTCATTAACGATATTCTGGTGTACTCATGTAGTCATGAAGAGCATGCGGAGCATTTGCAAGTGGTATTATAGAGATTGAGGGAGGAGACGCTTTATGCATTATTCTCGAAGTGTGAGTTTTGGCTCGGGTCAATGGCTTTCTTGGGGCACGTGGTGTCCAGTGAGGGCATTACAGTCAATCCATAGAAGATAGAGGCGGTTCAAAGTTGGCCTAGACCGTACTCATCCACAGAGATTCATAGATTCCTTGGCTTGGCGGGTTATTATCTTCGGTTTGTTCAGGGGTTCTCTTCTATCGCATCACCCTTGACCAGGTTGACTCAAACGGGTGTTTCATTTGTGTGGTCGGACAAGTATGAGGAGAGCTCTCAGAAGCTCAAGACAGCTCTAACCATAGCTCCAGTATTGGTTTTTCCATCAGCTTTCGGTTCATATACCATATATTACGATGTTTCGAGAGTTGGGATTGGTTGTGTATTGACGTAAGGGTAGAGTTATTGCTTATGTTTCTCATCAGTTGAAGCCCCATAAGAAGAACTACCCTATTCATGATTTGGAGTTTGCTGCTATAGTTCATGCATTGAAGATTTGGAGGCACTACTTGTATGGCGTATCTTATGAGGTGTTCACTGATCATCACATTCTTCAGCACTTGTTCAAGCAAAAGAATCTTAACTTGAGGCAGCGTAGGTGGCAATAGGTTCTTAAGGATTATGATATCACTATTATGTATCATCTTGGATAGGCAATTGTAGTGGCCGATGCTTTGAGCTGAAAGGAAGCTAGTATGGGCAGCTTGGCCTATATTCCAGTTGGGGAGAAGCCATTTGCAGTTGATAATTAGGCCTTGGCCAATCGGCTTGTGAGATTAGACATTTCGGATCCCAGTCGGGTGTTAGCTTGCGCGGTTTCTCAGTCTTCCTTATACGATCGCATCAGAGAGCGTCAGTATGATGTATTTGCTTGTCCTTAAGGACAGAGTTCAGCATGGAGATGCCAGAGATGTGACAATTGGTGATGATGGAGTGTTGAGGATGCAGAGCCAGATATGCGTGCCCAATGTGGATGGGCTTTGGGAGTTGATACTTGAGGAGGCCCATACCTCGCGGTATTCTATTCATCCGGGTGTTGTGAAGATGTATCAAGATCTTAGACAGCATTATTGGTGGCGGAGAATGAAGAAAGATATTGTGGGGTTTGTAGCCCGATGTCTCAATTTTCAGCAGGTGAAATATGAGCATCGGAGACCAAGTGGCTTGCTTCAACAAATAGATATTCTCGAGTGGAAATGGGAGAGAATTACTAGGGAATCCAATGTTGGACTACCTCGGACTTTGAAGAAATTTGATGCTATTTGGGTGATTGTTAATCGGTTGACCAAGTTCGTGCACTTCATTCATGTGTGTACGACCTATTCTTCAGAGCGTCTGGCAAGGATTTATATCTGGGAGATTGTTCGGTTGCGTGGTGTTCCGGTTTCTATCATCTCAGATAGAGGTACTCAGTTTACTTTGCAGTTTTGGAGAGCCATGCAGAGAGAGTTGGGTGCTCAGGTGGAGTTGAGCACAACATTTCATCTTCAGACGGATGGACAGTCCGAGCGTACCATTTAGATATTGGAGGACATGTTGAGTTCTTGTATCATTGATTTTGGAGAATCGTGGGATGAGTTTTTGCCACTTGCAGAGTTTGCCTATAACAACAGCTATCAATCTAACATTCAGATGGCACCATATGAGGCCTTGTATGGTAGACGATGTAGATCTCCAGTTGGTTGGTTCGAGCCCAGTGAGGGTAGGCTATTGGGGATAGAGTTGGTCCAGGATGCCTTAGATAAGGCGAATGTGATTGAGGAGAGGCTACGTACAGTGATGTTGCGTTAGAAGATTTATGCGAACTGTAAGGTCCGAGATGTGTCCTATATGGTAGGTCAGAAGGTCTTGCGAAAGGTTTTTCCCATAAAGGGTATTATGAGATTTAGGAAGAAAGGGAAGTTGTGTCTGTGATTCATTGGACCTTTTGAGGTACTTCGGAGGATTGGGGAGGTGGCTTATATGCTATCTTTGCCACCCAGCTTGTCGAGTGTGCATCCGATATTTAATGTTTCTATGCTCTGGAAGTATGTTGGGGACCCATCTCATATCTTAGACTTCAGCACGGTTCAGTTGGACAATGATTTGACCTATGATATGGAGCCAATGACTATTTTGGGCCGCCGGGTTCGAAAGTTGAGATCGAAAGACATAGCTTCACTGAAGGTGCAGTAGAGAGGTCGGCCCGTGTAGGAGGCTTCCTTGGAGACCGAGCGGGAGATGCGGAGCAAATATCCTCACCTGTTTGAGGCTTCAGGTAGGTTTCTTGACCCGCTTGAGTACAAGCGTTTGTTTAAGTTGGGGAGGATGTGACGATCCGACCCGTCTTCTCGTTATTTACCGCCCCATTTTCCCCATTTTATGCTTTTTTATGCTTCATTATCGGTTTCTTATGTGATCAAGTTGGTTTGGAGTAGTTTTGATAAGAAATGAGGCACTTAGTCTCTTTTAAGAATGCTTACATTGGAAAAGTCAACCGGATGTTGACTTATGAGTTAGAGGGTTGGGATGTGAATTTCGATATTTCGGTTAGCTTTGAGGGATGATTTGTGACTTAGGAGTGTGATCAGAAGTGGATTTGGAGGTCCGGTGTAGAATTAGGCTTGAATTGGCGAAGTTAGTATTTTGGCGATTTACAGTTGATAGGTGAGATTTTGATTCGAGGATCGGAATGGAGTTTTGAGAGTTGATGTAGCTTCTTTATGAGATCTGGGATGTGTGTGTAAAATTTCAGGTCATTCGGAGGTGATTTGGTTGGGTTTTTTATCAAATGCGTGTTTCGGAAGTTTTAGAAGAACTTAGGCTTGAAGTCAATGTAATTTGATGGTTTTGGTGTTGTTTGAGGTTTTGATGATTAGAACAAGTTTGAATGATGTATTAGATGCGTTAGTGCTTTTGGTTGAGGTCCCGAGGGCTTCGGGTGAGTTTCGGATGGTCAACCGGACCATGTTTGGCACTTTGGAGTTGCAGATTTTTCATCTCAGCAGTTGCAGGTTTTTAATGCTTCCCGATAGCGGGAGGTCTCCCGTGTTTGCATAGAAGGAATTCTGGTGGACTGAGTTTACTCTTCGCGTTCGTGGCCAGGGGCTCGCATTCACATAGTTCTAGGAGCTGGTGTTTCGCGTTCGCACAAGGATGTCTGCGTTCACATAGAGGAGTTTCGGGCAGGCCAGCTTTTGCTCTTAGCATTCGCGGCCATAGGGTAGCGTTCGCGAAGGGTTATTTTGAGAGCTGGAATTTTGTGCTTCGCGATCGCAAGCCTGGGGTCGCGATCGTATAGAAGGAAATTATAGTTGGCAGAAGGGTTTTAAAACATTTTATCCGCGAGCCCAAGTCATTTTACCACCATTGTTGAGTATTTTGAGAGCTATTTGGAGAAATTGAAGAGGAATTCGAAGAGGATTGATTGGAAGTAAGTTTTATGAACCAAAAATATGATTATATTGTGGAATTAACCTAGAAATTCATGGGAATTTAGCCAAAAATGGAAGAACTAGGGCTTGGATTTTTAGATTTTAAAATTGGGATTTGAGGGGTCATTTAGACTCCGATTTTGGTGTTCTTTATATGCATAGACTTGTGGCGAGATAAGGAACCCATTGTGAAAATTTTTGAGATTCGAGAAGTGGGCTCGAGGCTCGAGTTTTGCTAATTTTCGGAATTTTTGATATTTTTCGATTATTTTTGCATGGGTTTTGTTCTCTTAGCCTATTGTGACATATTCGTTGTGGTTTTGGCCAAATTCGTTGTGCTAGGCATTATTATGTTAGCTAATAATGAATTGGGTTAAGGTTGTAAATTGGCCAGACTTGCCTAGCAGTATGTTGGGCGCCATCACAACCGGGGTTGGAATCGTGACTACACTAATACCTCGAATAGCAAATCCTGATAAAAAGAAGGATTAAAATAAGTTCTAAAAAGGTCAATATAAAAAAGGGTTATAAAAAGAAAAACTCTTACCATGAGTTTTCACTTTCTAGCCAAATCGTTGGGCGAGAGTTTTCCAAGATCTACCCTCCATTGGGACTGTGTTTAATAATTTTCCTACCCAACTATGGAAAATGGGAATTTCACCAACAACTCTCATGGTTGCTGAAAAAGAAAGGAAAATCAAAATAATGATCATCAAAATTTTAAAAGTTATTAAAAAGAAAACTCACGTGCAAAATTTCACTTCTCAGGGAGGGGAACATTTTTATCACCCACTAAACCAACAGTGGGGACAGCAACAAACCTGGCATATCAACCACAGTCTCTGTCATCCTCTATACTTACCAGAACTCTTTTGCTCCTTGTTACAAAAATAAAAATACCTAGACAAAAGAGTCTGGGAGGGTAAAGGTAAATTAAACGAGAAAAAGTAAAAGGCACGCCGGCCATATTTTTCAAATGCCTCAAATAGGCAACAGCTCTCCACACTATGGGGCCAATTTGACCTAAACAGGCGTTGAAAAATCGACAGAACTCAAGGATAACACGGTCAATAGCAGGTTTAAAATCTAATGTGAAAGAGGATGTATAAACAAAAGAAAACCCAATTAAATAGAAGATGATTCTCTGGTTCGCACTGGGAATTATAATACGGAAATCATGACTACAATGGCAGTCTTTACAAACTAAAGAAATCAGACCTTCAGTGATCTGAGTTGGGTAGATATCAGCACGATCCAACGAGGAAACTTGATTTCTAATGGATTCTCTATCATTGTAGAAAGATAGTTCCGTAGGAACTATTTTCTCCACAGAGGGTTCATGAAGAGGTTCAGAGGGTTCCTTACCTCTAGAAGAAGACCTTTGAGAAAGAGAACCTTTGGTTCTAGAAGAGGGACTGGAACTAGATGAAGGAAGATAAGAACCACGTATAGATGAAGTACGTAGTCTACCTCCTATTCTTCTCCTACTAGGGGCAAAAGGAAATTTATCAACTATGGGGACTCTCCTAGGGTTAGGTTTTGATGAAGACATGATAGTACGAGGAAGATGAAGAACGAGAATTGAATATTCTGAAAACTTTACGAGGGAGATGAGAACAAGAATTTAATATTCTAAAAACTTTGAACTTTGTGTGAGAAAGACAAAGATGAAAACTATGTTTATACTAGGAAGCAACTGTCAAAGGAAAAGGTGCAATGATGGAAAAGTCATAATGAGAATTGTCGCTTCGTAATTGGTAAGGTTGTAAAAGACCCTTAAAAGGCGTTGTAAAGTCGCAGAACCAATAAAAAGATGCCACGTGTAATAAGCATTAAATAAAAGTGACAATTGAAGCATTAATTTTATAATAGCATTAATGGCAACAAATATTCCCGCTTCAACCACTTCCCAAATATTCAATTACGAATAAATGGCAAGTGGGGGGACTGTCTGAATTGGAAAAAATAGAGTTTATATATACTGAAGTCATTGAAAGATGATATATCATTACATGAAGGTTGGTCAAAGAATGATGATTAGCAAAGAGGCGCGAGTTACAACATATATAAGCAGAGACACGAGCAGATATTCAAAAGATTTGACGCTCGTACCTATCCAAAAATAAAGGAGAATGAATATGACAGAGAGTACAAATACATATTTTACAAGCATTAAATACTAAAAAAACGTTAGGAAATTTGTATTAAATTACAATAATTATGTAACATAGAATTTAATGCCTTTAATTGCCTATAATGACCTTATTACGACAAAGGAAAAATGTATATCTTATAGGTAGCTATAAAAAGGAGAAGACTGGTTATTTGTAAGGACACAAAAGATCATCTGAATATATTAGTTTACTTTGTTTTTCTTCTGTTTATCTTATTGTTAGAAAATCAATTTTCTTTATTTATTTTTTATTATCAATAACTCGAGTTTTTCTAAATTAAAATTTGGACTGAAATTTCACTTTTTGATTAAACAATAGTCTGGTATTATCTTCAAATAACCTGATTGATGACCAAATTAGTTTTTGTATAAATAATCTATGGATCAGATTTATAGAAGTTGTAAGTTAGATGATTAATAGCAACAAATTTTGTTCATTCAATTGATTGCTTTGACTGATGTACTATATCAAGGATAAAACTTTATGAATTGGCCCTTTTATTAATTAGAGCCTCCTTAAACAGATTCAATCATAAAACTTGAGAAAACAGCAGGAGGAGAAACAAACTTGTGCCTCACACAAAATGCCTTTGTAGTTGTTCTACAAATATATCTTTAGCATTGTACATGTGTATTAATTCTGGTTACAGGAGGTTCGTGCTAAGCCCGGGCCCAAATTCAAGATATTTTTCTTAGAATTAATAATTTTATTTTAATTGAATAAGTTTAATTCATATCATAATTTTGTACTGTATAAATAATTTAATATAGTAACACGTCACTCAAATTTTGTTGATAAGTCTTCATAATTATTAAAGTTTCTTAGTCACATAATTGAATAATTTTAATTTATTAAAAAAAAATTATTTATGAAAAAGCAAGTTTGGCTGGAAAATTAGCAAATAATAAAGGGACATAAGTGATTCAATCTATAAACTAATATGATTTAAAGTGTTTAAAATAATTACAACTCGGTCAAGATCATAAATTGAAAAATATTTGGTATTTTTATGAATTTGTGAGCATATAATTTCTTTAGTTATAGATTTTTTCTTTTATTTTATTACTTGTTCGCTCATAATTTCACGTGGCACAGGTTATGTAGTTAAATGTTGGGATTTAAGCTTAGTTTTAGAGGAAATTCAAAGAGAAACCTAAATTTATCAAAGTGAATTAACCTTACGGATGAATTTAGTTCCATACTTTACGCTTAAAAAAATAATTTTATGTTTCCAACCAAGAAATTTTAAGGAGATTCGATTTTGGCTGATAACGTTACCTTCATTTTCAATGTTATAACGCGATACTGTCAATAATTTATACTTTTAGTATTTATAATGCATCATAGATATTTCAAAAACAATAGATATAATTGTTTCAGAAAAAGATTCAATTCAATTCAATGAACTGCACAAAAAAAAACTACTTAATGAGAATCGTAGTCAATTCAACATGAATAATATATCACTTCTTAAAATCACCAAAAATTAAGATCGTTTTACATTTTAACTCCTTCTCATTCTCTTATTCTTCATCCGCTAATATAATCGACAAATTAAAAAGAACATAAAGGTTATTACTTTATTTTTCTTTCATAAATACTAATTTATTAATTCTTGAAAATGTATTTTATGCACTTAAAAGCAGTAAGAAAGGTTATTGAAAATGACTTGCACATACAAAGAAAGAAAGTTCAACCAAAATCAGAATTAACATAAGCTTTTAAAGACAACTCTTATTCATTAAACGATTTTAAGTGATTTTCAAATATTTTATACCAATTATATTTCAATTAAACCCATAAAATAGTAGGTTTATATTTTCTTTAAAGTAAAAATAGGTGCATCAAAAAATTAGTAGTAGATGAGATAAATACTTTAAAAACACGTAAAATGAAAATCTCAAATAGTAACTAAAATTTTAAATAAGTATGTTTCCAATATAGAAAAGAAAATTTGTTTTAATCCTTTAAAATCTTAACTTTCAACATTCATGAAATTATTTTCTTCAAACTCATGTTATGTTTATTATGAACTCATTTAGGATTTTAATAATATATTTTAATTCACCGTATCGATGAAGACCCATTTTTTTATCTTTTAAAATCCTCCATATAACACCAGTAAACTTTCTTTAGTTTAGAGTCTTTACATAAATTGACCTAATATTAGTCTTATAAGTATATTAATAAAATACAATACAAGTCATAATAAATAAAATATTTAGAACTACCTGAAAATAATTCTGACATGTCTTTATTAGTATATATGAGCTCTAGAGAGAAGAATATGGTTAGAAACATATGACGTGGGACATGTCCAAATGTATAGCAAGACCTAATAAATTGTCAACTTGGAGAAAAAATTTGGTATACTTTGCCTAAATTTACATGTATAAGGTCAAATAATATAAAAAGTAGCCCAAGGGCAAAAAGAGATCCACACGAAGTTATATTTACTACTTTCAAAGGCCCGGATGGGAGCGATCTTAAGGAAAGAGCAATTTATACAAAATATCTATTGAGCTTAAACAAATACCCTCTTTTATCAATTTAAAAATTATTTATGATATATACCTATCCAAATGAAACTAATTATTCCTACCTACCCACACATATCCTAACTTTTTTTTACTCATTTGACTTATCTTAGCTTAATTTCGCTTGGCTTTGTTTGACTTGGTTTGAATTGGCTTGACTTGAATTGACTTGATTAAGTTTAGCTTGGTTTGAATTGAGTTGGCTTGAATTAGCTTGGTTTATAGCAATTTGAATTGACTTTATTTGATTGGGTATTTAAGAAAAGGGAAGGGCAAAGTAATGAATAGGAAAGGATAAATGTTTTCCGTCCCATGAGAATTTGCTAAGCTTTCCGAAAATGAGTGATGGACAAAAATGAGATATGCAGAGAAAAGGCAACTACATCAGCCATATGTAATAATTTCAAAGCATTAAAAACAGGAAAAATAAGGTAGGACATCTTTTATGAAGTAAATCATAAAATAAAAAATAAATTTAACTTTAAAGAATAAAGTTAGGACTTAGAAGTAATTAATTAAAAGATTTACATTTTATTGAAAACTTTTGTGAGGACTATAAAAGTCCTTGGTTTTCCATTATTATATATAAGGGATGATGCTCTTCTTAAGATGATCACATTTAAAATCATGATATATATTGTGATTATCTGAGATCATCACTCTGAAGAAGATGACTTATGTTATTTGTTAATAGCGGACCTTTTGTAAATAGAAAATAGTTAGGTTCTTTAAACCCATAAGTTTAATTATTTTCTTTTTAACCCTTAGGAGGGAGGATTAGGAAAACTTCTAGAAGATGGACACGTGTTGTCTCCTCAATTAGGTTGTTATTTTAATAAGTTGTTACTGTACATCTTATAAAGGACATTATTTGCTCATTTGCAGGTGTCGATTGAATGACATCAGAAAAATTTTCTTTAAATTTCTTTCTTCTTCTTTACAGTCGTTACAATTGGTATTCAGAGCCTTGTTCTTGGCACAATTATTGATGGTAAATAAAAACAAAATTATGGTGGGTGGCAGTCGGACACCGATTGTACTTCATACTCCGACAATAGTAGAGGAAGCTGAGCTTCGTATGGCTCAGATGGATAAAATGCAAGTGTTCCTTAAAACAACAGTAATAGAACTTTCTGATTAGAGTAGAAGGGTCGAACATTTGCTTATACAAATGGATGCTGATCGAGAGTAGTTGTTTCTCCGCCGTTGGGGTCCACAGTGGCCATTTCTCAGGGCAGCTCTATTCGTGACTCGGGATTTTCATCAATAGGAGGTAATCTAAGGAATACCACTCCCTTCGTATCCCCATCTATTTCAAACATATCTCAGGGTAAATTTCTTTCTTCGACCTACTTCGTATCAACCCCAGCCTTTCAACTTCCACCATTTTCAGATACCACTTCAACCACCACACAAGCATTAAATCCGGCAGCCCACTCCTACAGACCACTAGTGCAAACTTTTCCTTTAACCCTCTCTCACTTACGCCTACCACCATCACCCTCTTTCTTCAACTTTACATCTCATATATCGTAGTCTCTGCCCTCTTTTCCACTCGTGTCAGTCCCCTATAACACCAATATGCCTTACTCATACACCTTCACTATGCCTTACTCGCATACCCCGTCCTTTTCTTACCAGCCGATGTTGTCAGCAGGATCTGGGGCTTCATCTTTCTTAGTACCCTTGGGTTCGTTCCAACCCCAACCTTTTGGGGGAATCTTGCAAACATTTAATGGGCTGGACACTTCTAGTTCTTGCTATAAAGGGACTTAAGCTAAAATGACATTTCTTGAGTTTGATGAAAAAAATCAAAGGGCATGGATTAAAAGGTGCAACAAATTTTTTGACCTTTATAGAGTGGACGAGGAGGAGAAAATGATATATGTCTCCATGAATTTGAAGGATTAAATTGATATGTGGTTTGATAGTTATGTGTTGGACAAAAGAGGAAGGGTGACTTGGCCTATGTTTTGCTTAGATGTATGCATACACTATGGTAATATTAGGCCAACCCAAATTATTAGGGAGTTTAAACAAGTGCAACAAGTGGCCGACATTGAAAGTTATAAAAGAATTTCGAAGAATTAAGGTGCTTGATGGGGGTTACAAATCCTAATTTAGACGAGGCATATTTTGTTGAGTGCTTCATTAGTGGCCTTACATTAGACATTCAAGATAATGTATCATTGGCTAATCCCCGTACCTTTGTGGCTGTATATAACCTTGCAAAAATCCATAAAAGGAAGGTGGAAGCCATGTACAAAAAGTTCACAGCAAAAAGTGCTCTCAAGAGTAATCAGACTAACCAAAGGTTTAACTCCACCGGTCAAACACCAATTTCATGACCCAAAGAAGTGTCCATCTCACACAGCCACCAAAAGCCCAAACACCTTTTGTTAGCCGAGCCACTACTTCCAAAAACCTTTCCTATGAGACAATGAGGGCCCAAAATATTTGTTTTACTTGCCATGAGAAATATCACCCAGGCCACCACTATAAGGCCAAGGCATTAAATACCTTGGCAGGGGAGGGGAGTATGAAAGTAAGGGTGGAAGAAATAGGAGAGATAAGGTAAGAATCGGAATCTTAGGATCAAGAAGAGGGTGAAGTTTCAATCAATGCAGTATTGGGCTTGGGATCCAATGATAAAACAATCAAAATACAAGGTTGGATAAAGAATTGTATGATCATAATTTTGATTGATAGTGGGTCGACCCACAGTTTTGTCGATCCACAAGTGGTCAAAAACTTGAAGGCCCAAGTCTAATGGCTTCAGAAGCCTATGAAGTTGAAGGTCGCTAGCAGTCATATTTTGGAATGTCACGAATTTAGTCCCAATTTTAAGTGGAAAATGGGCGAAGAAGAGTTTGTCTTTCAAGTGGGGTTTTTGAAAGTAGGAGGCCGTGATATGGTGTTAGGAATGGACTGGCTCAACACAATTTCCCAGTTTTACTACATACTCATCCCTTGAGCATTACCTTCATTAAAGGAAACAAAGACTAACGTTACTATGGTATCAAGATTCGCCAGCCCTATCCATAGTTGATGCTAAAACAATAGACATGTTGTTGCTTACTGGACAATGCAGTTGCTTGGGCGAACTATTCGAGCTACGCCAGGAAGATCCAGCCCATAACATGGAGACCATTCCTAATGAAGTCCAGTACTTATTGACCAAAAATTAGGACATCTTTGATGAGACACAATGGCTACCACCACATTGGAGTTGCGACCATCAGATCGAGCTACTACTTGGGGCCAAGCCAGTAAATATCAGGCCCTATAGATACTCATTTGAACAGAAAAATGTCATTGAGAAGATGCTCGATGCCCAAACGGTAGCTCCCAGTATATCCCCATTTGCCTCTCCAGTCATTTTGGTAAAGAAAAAAGATTGAAGCTGGAGAATGTGAGTGGATTAGAGGAAATTAAATGAAGCAACAGTGAAGAATAAATACCCAATCCCGGTGGTTGAAGATTTACTCGATGAGCTTAATGGCGCCAAATTTTTCTCCAAATTGGACCTTCGTTCATGATATCACCAAATCAGAATAAAGGAGGGTGAGGAGTACAAGACGGCCTTCAAAACTCATCATGGATTATGGGAATTTAGGGTTATGCCTTTTGGGCTAACTAATGAACCGGCCACTTTTCAAGCCTTAATGCACAATATTTTCAGGCCTTATCTTCGATAGTTTGTCTTGGTATTTTTTTATGACATTTTAATTTATAGTGCAACACTAAAAGATCATCTCAAACATCTGGAACTTGTTTTTAGGGTGCTTTGCGAAAATCGGCTTGTGGCTAAGAGCTCAAGTGTTAATTTGCACAAACACAAGTAGAGCATTTGGGCCACATCATTTCAAGGGAAGGGGTAAGCACAGACAAAGCAAAGGTGGAAACTATGCTTGGGTGGTTACAACCCAAGATAATTAAAGAACTTAGAGGGTTCCTTGGACTGGAGGGGTACTACAGGCGGTTTATACGCAATTTTGCTACCATCAGTAAGCCGCTTACAACTCTTTTCAAAAAGGGAAATTTTCAATGGAATGAAGCAACCACTACTGCCTTTGGTGAACTGAAACAAGCAATGAGTCAGGCCCCTGTGCTTTCTTTACCAAATTTTACTACTCCTTTTTACAGCAGGAGTGGGTGCTAGTGGTAAAGGAGTAGGGTCAGTCTTGACCCAAGGAGGCAGACCCATAGCCTATCTCAGTCAAGCCTTAAGTCCTAAATACCTTGGGCTTTCAACTTATGAAAAGAAGCTCACTGCCCTGTTGATAGCAGCTGAGAAGTGGCGTCATTATCTCTTGTCAAGACCCTATGTGATCAAAACAAATCATTTTTCCCTCAAGTTTTTGAGAGACCGAAGAATCACTACATCCTAACAAAAAGGCATCACCAAGTTGTTGGGCTTGCACTATGACATTCAATGTCGGAAAGGAGAAGAAAATTTGGCAACAGATGTTCTGTCAAGAAGGTTTGAAACAGAGGGGGAAGAGGAATGTTTAGGAGTTAGGACTATCCGTAGTTCAGCCAAGGTGGGTGTATGAAGTGGTAGAAAGCTATGAGAATGACCAAAAAATTCAAGAATTGCTCACCAAGCTCTCGTTGGACCCAAATGCAGTTGCTAACATTCCATTACAACAAGGCATCCTCAGGTATCGTGGCAGAGTTTGGGTAGGAGAAAAGGGCAACCTAAGATCAAGGCTAATCAATGATATGCATGCTACACCATGGGGAGGACACTCAGTAGTATTAGCTACATTGAAAATGTTGAAGGCTTTATTTTACTGGCCTAACTTGCCAAGCGAAGTAAAAATACAAGTCTAGAGTTGCGAAGTGTGTCAATGCAACAAAGAGGAAAATGTTCCATATCCGGGCCTCTTGCAACCAATGCAGATTCCGTCAAGGGCCTGGGAGCATGTGGCTATGGATTTTATTAATGGTTTACCCAAGTCGTCGGGTAAAGACTCCATTTTGGTGGTAATCGATCGCTACACCAAATATGCTTATTTCTTCACACTCACACACCCATATTCAACTAGTCAGATTGCAAAGTCTTTTTAGACAACATTTGCAAGTTACATAGATTACCTAGTTCAATTGTGTCAGATAGGGATCCCATTTTTGTTAGCACACTATGGAAAGAACTGTTCAAAGGGTTGAGGGTGCAATTGCGAAAGAGCTCGGCATACCACCCACAAACCAATAGACAATTGAAAGATTGAATCGTTGCTTAGAAACATACCTAAGATGCATGACGGGTCACAGTCCCTCAGAATGAAGCAAGAAGGTGGCCTTAGCATAATTTTGGTATAATTCTACTTCCAATCAGCATTTGGAATGATTCCTTTTAAAGCCTTATATGGATATGAGCCTCCACAACCCACCTTTGAGCTAATTGCTCAATCTCCATTGAGCCCAGCAAACCAAATCATTAGGAACAGATAGGTAATGGCTCGAATCCTTAAGGACAACATCGAAAATGCTCAGGTATGGATGAAGCAAAATGCAAACAGACACAAGATTGACAGGAAATAGAAATTGGGAATTGGGTGATTCTCAAATTGCAGCCTTACAGGCAAGTGTCAGTAGCGGTAAGAAGAAATTTGAAATTATCAGCTAAGTTATTTGGCCCCTATAAGGTTATTCAGAAGGTTGGACCAACCAGTGGCGTACAAACTCAAGCTGCCTTCAAGTTCTCGCATTCACCCAGTTTTTCATGTATCTCAACTGAAGAAAACCATTGACAATCAGAATTTTGCAGCACAAAATCCACCTTTGTGCAACCAGGAGGGTCAAATGCTTGCAGAACCAATAGCCATTCTTGATCGAAAAATGGTAAAAAAGGGGAATAGAGCTTCAACTCAAGTACTAGTCCAGTGTGCAAATATATCACCAGAAGAGGCAACATGGGAAGCATACTCCTTAAAATCTCAATTTTCGAATTTTGATAAACCTTGAATCACTCAAGGTTCTTGCTGAAGGAGAGTGGAATATGACGATCTGAGATCATCACTCTGAAGAAGAAGACTTATGTTATTTGTTAATAACGGACATTTTGTAAATAAAAAAAAGTTAGGTTCTTTAAACCCATAAGTTTAATTATTTTCTTTTTAACCTTTAGGAGAGAGGCTTAGGAAAAATTCTAGAAGAAAGACACGTGTTGTCTCCTCAATTAGGTTATTATTTTAATAAGTTGTCACTGTCCATCTTAAAAGGACATTCTCTGCTCATTTGCAGGTGTCGATTGAATGAAATCAGAAATTGTTTTTTTAAATTTCTTTCTTCTTCTTTAACAGTTATTACATATATCGTTTGGTCTTATGGTATAGCCTGCACATTTTATACATAAAATTATGTATAATATCAGTACCATATATATTACTCCATAAATTGGGGCTCAAGTTTGCTTTCTGTTTTTTGGTGAAACTATAAAAGTATAATATTTCATTTAGCAACTATTAATCATCAACAAATGATTTTTCTTCATATGCATGATACATAGTATAATATAAGATCGCAGACGCTCATGATCTGCTCAAGGAAAACAAAAAATATATATTCTGCTTTTAACAAGGAAAAATTTTGCGTTAACAATCCCCTAAAGTTCCTAAGTATTAACACAGAAACTTTTTCTTTTTACTATATTCAGCTATTTCACAGGCGAAAGAATAAATCACCAGCTGCACACAAAAACACCTAATTTAATGACACCAGCTTGCAAGTCAAAACTGAGAAAGCAAGAAATTTGTCAAAAAATATATGGTAGCAACACAGAACCCTGAACATCCGCAAATGAACGATCGTTGATACTCAGCTCAGAGTGGCCAAAACTGAATATGGCTCTTTAAGCATATTCAGGTCCAATGGTATTCTGGCCCTTCAGCTTTAGCAGGTCAACATCAGAAACCACCATGTTCACTACTTATGGCTTTTTGGGCTTGTCCTCTGCAAATGCAAATCTTGGATTAAAATGAAGAAAGCAGATCGAACTATGCATAATGTTCGAGAAATAGAAGCTTCGAATCCACTAGCCATACATGCCGAATCTGTTTTTATTTCCTCATGATAGCAGATATTGGTATATATTTACATTTTAAATTGCTCTATCTAACATGCAGTAAACGATGAGGAAAACCAAGTGCTGTCATTAACTGGACATGAACAACCAGAATCAGATTCAGGATTTAAAGGTTTTTAGCAGTGAACCCATTGTATTTTTAAAATTATGCCTTCAGACTTACTATTTGTTACAATTTACCATATTTTTCTCACATAAATTTATTTTCCCCATAAAAAGTACTGGTCCAGATGAACCTAATGCCACAACACTGTCCCTATGAACAAGGCTTAGAATATTCGATCTTTACAAACTCTTCTGGGATGTTATTTCTCTCCTGAGATTTCCTAATCAGCTCATTGTCTGAAACTCACTGGCATACTTTCACATAAATTTGAACAGGAATATTTCTGGACGTCTTCTTCTAGTTCCATAGGCTCAAGTGTCAAGAAAGAACATCTTGCTTCCCTTTAACTCTTCCCTCGTTAGGGTAGACTGACTACATCACACCCTTGGGGTGCAGCCCTTCCCAGGATCCTAGGTGAACACGGGATAACTTGTGCACCGGGCTGCCCTTTTTTTTTTAAAAGAAAATTGCTGATAAGGGTTAATTAGCGCCATTCCAAGTGTGCTTACCTAAAATTCGGTAATGAATTCATAACTCCAATGCAAAAAAAAAAAAGTACAACCCAGTATAATCCCACTTAGTGGGGTATGGGGAGGGTAGTATGTACGCAGACCTTACCCCTACCCTGGGGTAGAGAGGCTGTTTCCAAATAGACCCCCGGCATCCTTCCCTCCAAGAACTTCCCACCTTTGCTCTTGGGGAGACTCGAACTCACAACCTCTCGGTTAGAAGTGGGGGTTGCTTACCATCAGAGCAAGCCCCTCTTGTCAAGTATTCCCCAAAACATTCCTGCTTGCTAAAAGAACGTTTTACCTTCAGCTGGTTCTCTTAGATTACATCCTCATGTGAATTAAAGCAGCGTTTATTTTGCTTAGTTGACACATTCAGGAAGTGTGGCACATCCTACAAATTCCAATTGGCTCTTTATGACTGCAGTATTTGGGATCATATCTGATGCCTCCTAAGCTACATTCTAAAAAATATGAGAGAACAACTAACCAGAAATCATTCAACCTAAACAAGTGAACAGACTAACAAGCAGAGTTGGAACTTTCAGGTGGAGACATGGAGTAAATCTCCATCACACTAAAACTATAGATGCACAAGTGTTCAGAAGGAGCTTCTAGAAACTGGGGTTGCTGGTATCATAAATTTAAAGAAAGCTGACGTCCTGAATTTGGTCTTGTGTAATCTCGCTGTTTCTTTCAGTAAGGAGTTTAAATCAATGAATAGTTTAGTCTTTGATTGTTCTTATGGTGTCGGCACAAAGAGAAAATCCCGACTCACAAGGATCAAAGGTCACAATTACCTACTGCTGCCATGGAAAAAGAGAGAAGCAGAAGAATATTCTGCCATATGAAGCGGCTACCAATCAGGATACTAGAATTGAAGTAGCTGAGAGAATCAGATTCAAGCTGGTTATTATCCTTAGAAATTTCCGAACTTGGGAATTGAACATTGCTTTATCCCAAGGCAATTCTGCTTAACACACGCCTTCTATTTTTCTGAATCCACAGATTTGCTTATCTCAACTAAAACAGAGAGATTATATATGATAAGGTAGTTAGTTATCAATACAATACTAAGTTTAACGAGGCCCAAAATGGTTAACTAGTTATCTAACAGAATCAGAGAAGAAATGCTAAAGTAACTGACCATAAGCAAAACGGATTAGCCTAACAGTGAAATAACAGATGTTATTGGTTAGAAGGAACACCAAAAGAATAAATAAAACGAAGAGCAGGAGCTGTCACATGGCAAGTTCACAAAGAAAAACACAACTTACGCATGGACTCTGGATCTATATGCACAAAGAAGCTTGCAGCGACTATCAGATAGCAGAGAAGGAGTATCAGTCCTTTAAAATAATTTGAAGTTCCGTCCTGCAGGAAAAAGGAAAGGTTAAAAGGAAAGAGAAAAAGTTGAACAAGAGGGAGCCTGTAAGCTAATTTTAAATCATAGCCCGCGCATGCGTGAAGCAAAGCACAAAGGAAAGAAAAGGAGGAAGAATAAAAGACATGACATGTTTTTTTAACACCGGATCAAGCTCCGTCGCAAGACTTGCAATATCTTCAATTTTTAGAAACAAATATATTGCATATATAGACATTGTAGTTTTCAAGCAATTAGAAAAAAACAAGAATAATGTTCAATTCTTTTCCAACCCAAACCAGCAAACAAAAGAAAATACTCATCAGAGAAAGGGGGGAAAAGTAGAACCAGAAAAACTTTAAAGTATCTAGTTTAAAAGCACACCTGCAGCATGAATGCTACTACAAGGACACTCATGAAAAGTGTGGCCGTTTCAAATAATTGGAAGTTCAAGTCCATAGGACGACCCATTATCCATCCAACCACAACACAGAACGGGATCTGCACCAATAGTACAGGTTAAGCAAGTCATAAACTCCCAGATTATATAGATTACAGTCAAGGCCAACACTTACTTAACAAGTAAAAATGCTGGAAAAAAAAAAGAATAAACTTCCAAGGACATTTATCAGTAATGAACAACAAAACCAAGATGTACACGAAAAAGATCTGTGCTTCTGAACAGACCATATATTTAGGAAAGCTAAAAATACAGATACTTTGATATAAGAATTTTCAAACAAATTCAACTCACAGGCATTCTAGTTCAGGAAAAAACATGGACGCAATATGAGCACAAATTCAGTTAATTATTTGGCTTGGCAGTTCATATGGTTCAAAATGTGTATCTTGAAAAAGTGGTTACCAAGTATGTTTCGTGTCATGACTCGTGAGGATGAAATTTCAGTTGGATGCTATTATGTGATTGTCCCAAAAGTAAAGTAGGCCATATATGACAAAATTCATCTACATTTCAGTTACAACTAGGGTAAGAGTCTTCCTGAATGAGATGTCCGATGTGCAGCCAACTGCAAAGCATAAACATACTGATATATCTATGTTGTATGGATAAACACAGATTTTATTTGAAGAAAGCAGCTATTCAACAGTAAACTCCTGCATAAAATTTCTCCTTGATGTAATTAACATGCATAAACAATTGAAATTACCTACCCCAAACATGGCAATCTGCGTTGCTGAGCCTATTGCTACTCCCAAAGAGATGTCCTGTGACAGCACCAGGTAAATGAGGAATAGTGATAGTAATACTATAGTTCTGATACGAAGAAAAGTGTGAAGAATGTACAAGCTTGTCTTTGACAGCAAACATGACAGCACCAGCATGCTCAGCTGCATTTCCAACAATTGGGAGCAGTATGACACTTATAAATGACACAGGAATACTCAAAGCAACTGATGCCCCCTGAAAACATAGTTAAAAGTTTATCGGCACAGAAACTAAAAGACGCAATATTTTCTTAGTTTGTCTTAGCCCTTCTTAAATGTGTCACAGATTGAGAATTAGATGATTCTACTAATAGAATGCCACCAAATTAGAAAATGAGAATAGGTAGCGCAGGACGAAGAAGTTACCTCTATGGCATTAACCAGGTACTCAGACAAGACCGCAATCCATAGTGCCAAAATCGAAAGCCATATGATTGACCCCCATTTTGATATCTCAGGAGCTTCCTCCTCATCTGTGCTCCCGTTATTCTCACCCTCTTCCTGAATGTTATTAAACTTTTAGGAAAACCTGAACAAACTCAATGGAAGAGTAATGTAGCTAACAAATGATCAGCCTAGCCTGCAAGAGATAGAGGACGGTTTGCAGAGGGAACTTAACCATTGTAGGACTTTTGGGTTTCCCCATTGCTAGAATGTACAGAAGAGTGCATAATTTTCCACATCGTCAAGAGTGTTTAACACGAGAAAGAAAAAATAATAAGAGGAATCAAAAGATCTGATGATCCGAAATTACTAGTAGCTTAGAAAACAAAAGGAAATGTTTTTGTGTAGGCAAGCAGGAACATTTTTGACTTTTAGATTACCAGATGTAGTGGCTGCTCTTATGGAAATATTATCAGGAAGTGAATCAGAAAACTCGACAGGAGAAGTAGGCTTATGCGATGTTAATAACTGAAACTTTTTATTTTCAAGTTTCTTTTTTCTCAATGGTTTTCTCATTGATATTCCAATGTGATGAAAGACAGCCAGTTCTGTTTCTAGGGTAAGCAACATATAACAGAAAAAAGTGATGAGAAAATAAAACCCCAACCTCAGCAATTGCCATGTAAAGACTATTCTGACTAGTCAGTTGATAAAACAGGTATGCACCATATGCGACCAGCATTACGCAGCTGCTAAACCTGGAAAGTGCCAGCTCTGACTTCCCAAAGTGCACCTCAGTGTGTGTAAAATGGAGGACAGCGGGGAACAGTAGGCCCATAACTGCCATCAAAAGCAACCCTGAATTCATTATTGCGTTTCCCTGACATAGAAAACCCCGAGAATGTCATACGTTGCTATCGTAAGATACAGCTTGAACAAAACTGATATTGATTTCCGGCCATATATAAGATAACCTACCTTGTCAAAAACCTGATCCTTACTGGAATGAACAAGTCCACCACCAAAAAATGCACATCCAAGCACTAGTAATGTATTAGACAGAATTGAGCCTAATAATGACTGCTGAACCACGCGAATCATTCCACTTCTCAGTGCATACATTGATATTATTAGCTCTGTTGCGTTACCAAAAGTTGCATTTAAAAGTCCTCCAACTGCAAAGTTTAGCACATATTGCTCAAAGATAACACAAAAGTTTCCAAATTGAAAGCAAGTTAACACTAAAAAGCCGATCATTATACAAGTGCAACAAAACGTCCAATGATAAATAATCACATAAAGATGAAAAATGACCTTTGAGCCAAGCATATTAAAAAATATGTATTACATCTATGATATGAAGCAAACACAAGATTACCTGTTGGCCCCGTATAGAAAGCCAGTTGCCTACAAAAATGACAAAATGAAACATCAATTATTAAGTGTGTAAATACCATAAACAGCTTTTATATAACATAAATGATCACCTTCAGCTTATTGTTCAAATATGAAGTTCTATGTTATTAATCTAATAGAGTACATAGTTAAAAAGCTATTCATTTTCCAAGTTGGCCATAGAACATCACAGGAGCATGTATAAGTGTGAATGCATTCTAGCCCAAAATTCCACTATAGTGTCATTAACAGACACTAAGCCTAAAATGTTAAATAATGGTGATATGTACTTGGCAAGAACAAATACATTCCCCTTGTTCCTCAATGATTTGCTCGTACAAAGTACAGTAGATACTGGGTCTAGAGAATTACTCTGTCGCCCAACCTAGACGCTCGGCGAGTGGTATGATTCCCACCAAGCTAAGAAAGAAGATCCATCCCTGAAAAAGTCATGACAGAAAGGACAAGAGAAAAATGATGTGAGTAAAGCTCCTTTAACAATTGAAGATATTGGACTGAAAAACGTTTTGCAACTTACATGATGATCGGTTAACTCATCAACAAGAATGGCTAGAGGACCACAAGGAATAAGCATGTTTAACTTCTTGGAGAACAAAACTATGTGCATCTGCTTTACTAAATTATTCCACATACATTTACAACTAACATCGTCTGCATCGGCATCGAAAACTGATATCTGAGGAGTGGCATCCATAGAAGATGTCCTCCTATCATTATTCTTAGAGTTCACAAGGTTCTCATCCTCAACCTGAAGTACTGCTCTTCCTTCTAGTGATCCCATCTGTTTAGCCAGTATTCCTTCATTAGATATGATAAAAAGGCCAAAAGGTGTAGCCTCTACAAAACTTTTGGTCGTTATGCAAAAATAAAATTCTAAATATAGACAGAAAACTGTAATGTATTTTTACAGGTATGAGAAATTCCTCAAATTAAGCCACTCATTCACCTCGTGCATACTTTTCACAAAAACTTGGTTGTTCAATGAATAAGATTAAATAGATTTATCAACAGCGAAAGAAAAAGAAGGCCATTAATAGAATGTCAATGAATGAGTGGCTTGGGAGAGAACATAAAATCTTGCAAGTACAATGCAAAACTGACCAAGAAATTGATTAATTTCCATATGAACAACACCTATGGCAACTTCTTATTTAGCCCTTGATCACCTCTCTTATTAGTTACTACTACAAATATAGCTCACTATCGACTTCCCATGTGAAATAAAAATGATAAAAGAAAATAACTACATAGCAGAAGAATGCCCACCCCCACCCCCCGGGATCATTCCTTGGGCATGACTGAAATCAGAAACATAAGATTCCTCATAAATTCAAAACTGACCAACTCTGTTCAATATGTTTTTCATTTAACTTTGCCAAATACAAGATAACAATGACCATAACTGGTGCATCGGGAGAATGAAAGAAAACTCACTTCAAGATGGGACTTGGCCCCTGTAAATTGTGGATCTTTTGCCATCCACTAATGCTTCTGCTCTGCTGACAAAACAGAAACTTTTCCATCTCCAACCATTGGCATAGCTGCCAACAAAAATTCAAACAGAACAACACAGATTTTTTTTAATCAGTTGGTAAAATACCAAGGAGAAGACAAAGATTCCTGGCTACGTTTATGTGCACATATTAATTAAGACAATCAATAAATACAAACAGAGACTATTGGATCAGGTTGATTTATCAAAGAAAAAAAAAAGACCTACCAGATGAGAGACAACACGTTGTGCTAAAAATCCCAATTCGTGACATGCATGTCCTCTTTTGTTTTTCAAACAAAAATAAAGAATTTTAACTGGAAACCAATTTCTACTCAGTGCATAGAAATTACAAGTCTTTGTTCCCTTATCTTTGCAAAAATATTCTTCTATCTCTCTCTGTGTCTTTGTCAAAGATTGTACTGTTTTTTTTTTCTAATGTTAGTTTGTTTACGTTGCTTAGCGTAGTTTGCGGGGTGAAGTGGTGAGAGAAAGGGGCGGTTGGTATAGTTGGTTATTTGATGGATCACAAATAACAAAGTATCATTGCCTATAGAAGATGAAACTCCAATGTCACAGGTGGTGCTATACTGCCAAGCACTTCTCAAAATACTACATAATTGTGTCCCGTAAAATTTAATTACAAATAATTCTATTTAATAGCATTAATTGTTAATAAGAATAAATAATAATTATTTATATTTATTCCCTCATATCTAAAATAAGTAATTTTTTGGTATTTTTCTTGTGGTCCAAAATAAGTACTTTTTTCAGATTTCAATAATAAATTAATTATTTTTTTCCTACATTATCCTTGGAGTAAATATTATTGGAATATGTGTTAGGAGTATTTATGTGAGTTAGTAAAGGTTAATATGGTCAATTCTACTGTTAATTAATGCTAAAAGGTGAATTTCTTAATCTGTGTGAAAACATCCAAAAAATCATTTATTTTGGGCTGGAGAGAGTAAAACAATAGCGTTAGAGTCAATTTATCCCACCTCAACTAATATGAGTATTTAATAACACTATCCACCAAAATTTAGATGGATAATATTAATTTTTGTTTTATTTTATTATTATGATTTTTCAAGTTGTAGGTATTGTTGAAACAAAAAAGCGTTAAACTTTTTGCTAAACTAATTAATGAAGAAAATATAGGATAAATCTTAGCCTAAAACGATTAACTCTAGATCTAAGCATATTGAATAAGAGAATAAGATATAGCAAAGCTTAAAACTATCTAGGATCATAGAAGATATCAAATACAGATGATAGGCTTACATTCTTGAAACATTATCCTGTGATGTAATGATAAAGACAGAAAAAATGGAATGTTAATGACAGTAACGAGATCTATCTTTGTTGATTCAATAATCACGATTTACAGAGATTTGTAATCATTATCTAAATCTTCTTTTTGGTTTTCTTCCTTTATTCTCTCTCAACAAGAGGAAGCCTCTCTTCTCTTATCTTCTTACCTCCTATATATTTTACTAGTATCCCTTTTTGTCCAACGGTCCTTAACCAGAATGCATTCATCCCTTAATTGTACTTTACGTTGCTCCCCTTAAGTTTCACGGTATTTAATTTGCCGTACGAGCTTTCTGATGGCTCGATCTCGGCAATGGCCGGGATACTCGTCGTTATTACGCCTTGTGGGTACGACCACGGCTTGGTCGACCCTTTACCATTTCTTTTAGCATTAATCCACTTGTCACGTGTGGTCAGATTTTGACCTACACAGTTAGTACCTCCACCCGTTGGGGTTGCCTTTTGGCGAGTTTAATGGGCGGACTTTGTCGATCCAAAAATTAGGAGAAATCTGAATGCTTTATACGAGGGATGAACACCTCATGGCGATGTAGTGATGTGACGTTTTGAGAGTTGCATTATACTGCCACGCTAGTTCAGAATGTCATCAATATTCCCATGCGTCATTATAGCGGACATTTTCTAGGTATTTCATCGTTTCTCATGCCCTATCCATTTTATAACTGGTAGCTCTTGGTTTTCCCGCTCAGGGCATTTATATCTCTATAAATAGAGGGGGAGCCTCTCATTTGAATGTTACGCTTTTCAATTGCTTAAGAAAGAACTTCACAAATCTTCTCCTCCTTCTTTAGTCTCTCATATTTCCGCTTCTATTAGGATTCACTGTGACCATTGTCTTTTTCCTTTACTAGTTTCGTTTCTTTCGATCAAAGAAAAAAAAATGGCTAGTGTTTCTTCCCATTCTGATAAAGCTATAGGTGCTCCGATACCGGAAAATACATATCCCTACCTGAAAAGGGAGTGGAAGTAGTGGAAGATGAGGGGTTTTTCTGACGGTGGATGAGGTGGTTCCCTGCCCGAGGAAGGAGAGGACTGACTTAAACAGCCCTACCAGAGATTATCTTAACATTGTATTTTCTATGATGATGCGGAAGTGCTCACGTCGTTCAAAGTCAAATGGGGGATTCCTGATCATATTGAACTGGTTCCGGTGGATCGAGACATAGTGCATATACACCGATTGGGCTACAACGCTTTTTACGCATACCTCTTTGTCATCGGATATACGCTTCATCCATCTTTATGTGAGATAGTAAAGGTTAATATGGTCAATTCTAATGCTAATTAATGCAAAAAGGGGGATTTCTTAATCTATGTGAAAACATCCAAAAAATCACTTATTTTGGACCAAAGGGAGTATAACAATAGTGTTAGAGTCAATTTATCCCCACCTCGACTAATATGAGTATTTAATAACACCATCCACCAAACTTTAGATGGATAATATTAATTTTTGTTTTATTTTATTATTATAATTTTTCAAGTTGTAGGTATTGTTGAAACCAAAAGGTGTTAAACTTTTTGCTAAACTAATTAATGAAGAAAATAGAGGATAAATCTTAACAAAAAATAATTAACTCTAGATCTAAGCAAATTGAATTAGAGAATAAGATACAAAAAAGCTTAAAAACTTTTTGGGATCATAGATGATATCAAATATAGATGATGGGCTTACATTCTTGACATATTATCCCATGATGTAATGATAAAGACGGAAAAAATATAATATCATCGACCGTAACGAGACCTATCTTTGTTGATTCAATAATCACAATTACAAAGATTAATATTCATTATCTAAACCTTTTCTTGGTTTTCTTCCTATATTATCTCTCTACGAGAGGAATCCTCGCTTATCTTGTATTCTTACCTCATATATATATATTATCAGTATCCCTTTTTGTCCAATGGTCATTAACCAGAATGCCTTCATCCCATAATTGTACTTTTACGTCGCTCCCCTTAAGTTTCACGCCATTTACTTTGCCATACGAGCTTTCTGATGGCTCGATCTCAGCAATGGCCGAGATACTCATCGTTATTACGCTTTGTGGGTACGACGACAGCTTGGCCGATCCCTTACTATTCCTTTTAGCGTTAATCCATGTGTGGTCAGATTTTGACCTATACAATTAGTCCCTCCACTCGTTGGGGTCTCCTTTTGGCGAGCTCGATGGGCGGACTCTGTCAATAAGAAAATTAGGAGAAATCTAAATGCTTTATACGAGGGACGAGCACCTCATGGCGAGGTAGCGACGTGACATTTTGATAGTTGCATCAAACTGGCACGCTAGTTTAGAATGTCATCAATATTCCTCATGCCCATTCTAGCACACATTTTCTAGGTATTGCATTGTTTCTCGTGCCCTTTCCATTTTATAACTGGTAGCTCTTGGTTTTCCCACTCAGGACATTTATCCCTATAAGTAGAGGGGGATCCTCTCATTTGAATGTTACGTTTTTCAATTTCTTAAGAAAGAACTTCACAAATCTTCTCATCCTTCTTTAATCTCTCATATTTTTGCTTCTATTAGGTTTCCCTGTAACCATTGTCTTTTTCCTTTACCAGTTTCATTTCTTTCGATCAAAGGGAAAAAAAATGGCTAGTGCTTCTTCCCATTCTGACAAAGCTGTACTTTCTCCGGTACCAGAAAATGACATATCCCTACCCGAACAGGGAGTGGAAGTAGTGGAAGACGAGGGGTTTTTCCGACGGTGGATGAGGTGGTTCCCCGCCTGGGGAAGGCAAGGACTGACTTTAGTAGCCCTAGCGGAGATTATCCGAAGACCATCTTTTCTATGATAGATGCGGCAGTGTTCATGCCATTTAGAGCCAAATTGGGGATTCCTGATCATATTGAACTCGTTCCGGTGGATCGAGACATGGTGCACATACACCGTTCGGGCTGCAGCACTTTTTACGTGTACCCCTTTGTCTTCGGGTATATGCTTCATCTACCTTCCTTGGTGGTGGATTTATGCCGCTTCTATGAGGTGTGCGTGGCTCAACTTTCCCCATATGTGTACAAGCTTTTTCTTATGCTTATCAAGTACGCAGAGCTAGCCGGCCGAAGGATTTCTCTAAGTCACCTGCTTCATTTCTTCGCCCCCTCCCCCCCATTTTCTTAGGGGTACGATGTTTCACATGCGCCATCGAGGAGCCAAGAGCTTGGTGGTGATGATGGAGTCGCTTTTGGGAGAGCTTCTTCTATATTCGAACAGAGCATGTTGTGTCGAATCCAACAGGGTTTCCCAAGATGTGGAATTTCACTCGTGAGTTTTCCGTTCTATTTACTTTATGAAATTTTTCTTAAGACGATCTCTGGTCGTCTCCTTTTAACAACTTCATTGAGTATTTGCTTTTGTTTTTATAGTTGAGAGAATACCTCCTTTGCTAGTTGCCGATATCCTTGAGTGGGTGAGCACAATTCTCCCCCACAGGATTGGGATTCGTGAATGGGCGCCTTTCTATGAGAAGTTTGGGCGCAAGCCTCTTATCGGTGAGTTGGCTCGCTATGGTCTTGCTTTGTTCTCTACTTCGTAGTTTCATAAACTATCACGACCCATATTTTCTACCCTCGTGAGTTGTGATAGCGCCTACTAATGGGAGCTAGGAAAGTCAAACTTAAATCACATTTTCATTACAATATACTTCTTTTTGTTAACAATTATCAGAAATAGTATGATACAACGGAAATAAATAAACAAATGGGCAGAAGTCTTTAATTAAAGGAACTGATAAAAATGCGGAAATCCAACATAATCCTCTACCCAAGACTGGTGTGACAATACTTACAAACTACTAAGAGTGCTAAATACAATCGTCTAAAAGAAAATATAACGGTTTGTCTCGAATACAATGAGATAACATACTAAAATAAAGGATAGAGGAGACGTTGGGCCTGCGGATGCTTGCAGGGCTACCTTGGTGTCTCGCTGGACTGAAGGCTGGATCCCAATCTAATATTGCTGCTCAAATGTTGCTCCGGCACCTGGATCTGTGCAAAATAGCACATAGTGTAGCATCAACACAACCGACCCCATATGCTGGTAAGTGACTTGCCTAACCTCGGCGAAGTAATGACGAGACTAGGACCAGATTACCAACTAAACCTGTGCAGTTCGAAGATATATATACAGCAGAAAAGAAATACAGGAAGTAACCAATCAATGAAGGAAAGGGAAACATGCTGTGGAGAGATAATAATTTCAAATAGTAAATCTCAAATAATGGAAGAAGAAACAAGACCAGAATGTTAAAAAACAATCAGAGATCACAAATTGCATGGCATCACCCTTCGTGCTTTTATTCTCGTCCTCACCAAATCAAATAATGCACGGCATCACCCTCCGTGATTTTACTCTCTTCCTCACCAAATCAAACAATGCACGACATCACCTTTCATGCGTTTACTCTCATCCTCACCAAATCAAACAACGCACGGCATCACCCTTCGTACTTTTACTCTCATCCTCACGAAATCAAAAAATCAATAGTCAAGTGCACGGCATCACCCTTCGTGCTTTTACTCTCTTTCCTCACAATATAAACAATGAATATCAGTACAGAGTGGTACATTGTACGGCACGGCATCACCCTTCGTGCTTTACACTATTTTCTTACGATATCAAACAATGCACGGAACCACACTTCATGCTTTATCACTCTTCCTCATCCAAACAACAATCACAAATAAAGGGCAAGGAAGTACACAGAATAAAATAGAAATCTCGGCAAGGGAATGCAATTAAATAGTTAAATCCCGGGAAGGGAGCAATATTAGTTAATTCCGATATCACGACAAGGGAGTAAACCAATATGTTTTACTCTTTCTTCCATTTTCACCTCATACTTCACATTATCACCTCAGTCAATGCTCCAAGGATTTAATTATCTCATATACCTTCACAACTTATATTTCAACTCGAGCCAATGCTCACAATTCCTTTCACATGCTCATTACAACATATAGAAATCATCAATTAAGCATGGAAGTTACAACAAATATCAAAATATTCGCAATATAATGACCCACTGTCATGTTAGACACCAATGTATAGATACTCATCACCATGCCTATACATCGTACTCGACAATTAACAAGTAAAAAATAAGACTCAACACCTATTCCCTCAAGCTAAGGTTAGACCAAACACTTACCTCAATGTCTTAAATTCAACTCAAGCCTCAATTATCGCTTTACCCCTTGGTTCTACCACCAATCCGCTCGAATCTAGTGATAAGTTACTTAATCACATTAACAAATTCTAAATGAATCAACCACAATACATGAAAATAAGTTTTACAAGGTTTTACCCCAAAAGGTCAAAAATGCCCCGAGACCCACGTGGTCGAAACTCGAGGTTTGGACCAAAACCCGGTTACCCGTTCCCCCACAAATCTAAATATATGATTTGTTTTAAAATTGGACCTCAAATTAAGGTTAAACTCCCAATCTTTAGAAAACTTAGGTTCTACCAAAACACCCACTTTCCCCATGAAAATCCTTGATTTGAAGTTGAAATCATGTTAAAAGATGTTAAGGAGTGAAGAAAATGAGTTAAAATCACTTACCAATCATTTTGGAGAAGAAGAGTTGTTCGGAAAATCGCCTCTTATGTTTGGGGTTTTGAAAAATGTAAATAACTGAAATTCGCGTGTATTTATACCCCTCTGAAGTTTCCTGGGCGGACCGCACAAAAAGGACCACGGTAGCACAGGCTTGTTGAAGACCTGTGGATCATTGTCTAGTGCAAACCGCACCAAGACAACTACGGCCGCGTAGCACCTACTGCAGACCGCGCAAAGGCGACCGCGACCGCACGTGATTTCTCGCGGACCGTGCTAGAGGGTTCTGAGACATGTCAATTTTCTGAACCTGCTACATCTGACATTTTTTAGCGTAAGGCATCTCGGAACCTACTCGACGCTCACCCGAGCCCTCAAAACTCTAATTCAAGTGTACACATAACCTCAAAAATATCTTACGAACATATTCGTGTGATCACATTACCAATATATGTCATGAACATTGAATTGAACCGCAAGAACAATGAAATTTCTCGAAACTCCCTTTTAAGCAAAAATTTCACAATTAGGGTCCGGTTCACGTCAAACAATGTCCATTTTTAACCAAACTTTACAAAAATATCTTAAATCACATATGAGACCTGTACTCGATGCCGAAACCAACATACGGGCCCGATACCAATGTTATAATCAATTTTCATTTCGCTTTTCCTTAATAATTCTAAAACAATTTTACTCAAAAATTTATTTCTCGGGCTTGGGACTTCGGAATTCAATTCTGGGTATAAGCCCGAGTCCCATATTTTCCTACGGACCCTCCTGGACCTTCCAATCACGGGTCTGGGTCCGTTTACCCAAAATGCTGACCGAAGTCAAATTTATTTACTTTAATATAAAACATTAGTATTTTTCACAAAATTTCATATTTAAGCTTTTCGACTACACGTCCGGACTGCGTACGCAAATCAAGGCAACCCTAATGAGATTTTCAAGGCCTCGAAGACAAATAATTCAATTAAAAATAGGTGATGATCCTCCGGATCATCACATTCTCCACCTCTAAAAACAACTATTCGTCCTCGAACGGATAGAAGAAGTAAGTACCTGAGTCGGGAAAAAGATGGGGATAACATTGCATATTGGACTCTGACTCCCAGGTCTATGCCTCAGGAGGCTGACCTCTCACTGAACACGGACAGAAGGGAAACTCTTGGATCTCAATTGATGAATCTGCCGGTCTAGAATAGCTACCGGCTCCTCCTTAGAAGGCAAGTCCTTGTTCAACTGGACAGTGTTGATATATAACACGTGGGTCAGATCGCGGTGATACCCCTGAAGCATGGACACATGAAAAATCGAATGCATGTATGATAAGCTTGGTGGCAAGGCAAGTCAATAAGCCACCTCTCCCACTCAATCAAGAATCTCAAACGGACCAATGAACCTGGGGCTAAGCTTGCCCTTCTTCCCAAATCTCATCACGCCTTTCATATGCAACACTCAGAGCAATACCCACTCATCAACCATAAAAGCCACATCTCGGACCTTGTAGTCTGCATAGCTTTTTTGCCTGGACTGAGTTGAACGAAGTCTATCCTAAATAATCCTGACCTTGTCTAAGGCCTCCTGAACCAAATCTGTACCAAACAACCGAGCCACTCCCGGCTCAAACCATCCAACCGGAGACCGACATTGTCTACCATATAAAGCCTCATAAAAATCCATATGGATACTCAACTGGTAGCTGGTGTTGTAGGCAAACTCCGCCAAAGGAAAAAACTGATCCCAGAACCTCCAAAGTCATTAACACAAGCTTGGAGCATATCCGTTAAGATCTGAATAGTCTTCTCGGACTGACTGTTTGTATGGGGATGACATGATATGCTCAACTCAACCTGTGCCTAACTCACGCTGAACTACTCTCTAGAAACTCAAGGTAAACTGCATACCCCGGTCCGAAATGATAGAGACGGGCACACCATGGAGGAAAACAATCTCCTAAATATAGATCTCAGCTAACCTCTCAGAAGGATATGAAACTACCACAGGAATTAAATGCGCTGACTTGGTCATCCTATCAACAATGACCCATACCGCGTCGAACTTCTTCTAAGTCAGCGGAAGTCCAGTAACAAATTCCATAGTGATCCGCCCCCACTTCCACTCAGGAAGCTCAATCCGCTGAAATACACCACCAGGCCTCTAATTCTTGTACTTAACCTGTTGATAATTCAAACAACGAGCCACATATGCTACGATATCCTTATTTATTCTACGCCACCATTAATGATACGGTAAATCCTGATATATCTTTGTGGGGCCCGGATGAATAGATTATCGGGAGCTATGGCCCTCCTCTAAGATCAACTCTCAAAGTCCATCCACATTGGGCACACAAACTTGCCCCTACAATCTCAAGACTCCATCAGCATCTAATGTAACATGCTTGGCACCTTCGCGCTGCACCGTGTCTCTAAGGATACATAAATGAGGATCATCATACTGTCAATCACGAATACGCTCCAATAATCAAGTACGAGTGACCGTGAAGGCTAACACATGACTAGGCTCAGAAATATCCAGCATCACAAGTTGGTTGGCCAAATCCTGAACATCCAAAGTGAGCGGCCTTTAACTGACCGGGATGTAAGCAAGACTGCCCATACTGGCTGACTTCCTACACAAAGCATCGGCTACCACATTGGCCTTCCCAAGGTGATATAAGATAGTAACATCATAATCCTTCAACAACTCTAACCACCTTCTCTGCCTCAAATTAAACTCCTTCTGCTTGAACAGATACTGAAGACTCTTGTGATTAGTGTACACCTCACATACCACGCCATACAAAGAGTGCCTCCAAATCTTCAATGTGTGAACTATGGCTGCCAACTCCAAATCATGCACTGGATAGTTCTTCTCATGAATCCTCAACTACCTCAAAGCATAGGCAATAACCTTGCTTTCTAGCATCAACACTGCACCAAGCCCAATACAAGAAGTATCACAATAAACTGTATAAGGCCCTGAACCTGTGGGCAAAACCAACAACAGTGCCGTAGTCAGAGCTGTCTTGAGCTTCTAAAATCTCGCCTCGCACTCATCTATCCATCTGAACTTTCCACCCATCTGGGTCAATATGGTCATTGGAGTTTCGATAGATGCAAACCTCTCTACGAACCGACGGTAGTAGCCTGCCAATCCTAGGAAACTCTGGATCTCAATAACTGATGCTGGACTAGGCAAGTTCTTGACTGCCTCGATCTTCTTTGGATCCAACTGAATAACCTCTACTGATACAATATGACCCAGAAACTCAACTGAACTCGGCCAAAACTCACACTTAGACAACTTAGCATATAACCGACTATCCCTCAAAGTCTGAAGAACCACCCTAAGGTGTTGCTCGTTCTCCTCCTGGCTGCAGGAATATATCAATATATCATCAATGAACAATATTACGAATGTATCCAAATAAGGCATGAACACTCGGTTCATCAAGTCCATGAAATCTCCTATGGAATTTGTCAACCCGAATGATATAACCAAGAACTCATAATGCCTATACCGAGTGCGGAAAGCTATCTTAGGGACGTCGGATGCCCTAATCCTCAACTGATGGTCGCTAGATCGCAAGTCAATCTTGGAAAATACCCTGGCACCCTGAAGCTGATTGAACAAATCTTCAATATTCGGCAGTGGATACTTATTCTTGATCATCACCTTGTTTATTTTCTGGTAATCAATACACATTCTCATTGACCCATCCTTCTTCTTGACAAATAACACCGGCACACCCCAAGGTGAGACACTGGGTCTAATGAAACCCTTCTCAAGTAAATCATGCAACTGTTCCTTTAGCTCCTTCAAATCGAAGGAGGCCATACGATATGGCGAGATAGAAATGGGCTGAGTGTCTGGAGCCACATCATGCAAAAGTCAATATCCCTGTCGGGCGGCATACCCGGCAGGTCTGAAGGAAAGACATCAGGGAACTCGAGAACAACGGGCACATAATCAATAGAGGGAACCTCAGCACTGGAATCACGAACATAGGCTAAATAGGCCAAACGCCCCTTCTCGACTATATGACGAGCCTCTACACACGAGATAGCACAACGGGTAGAATGACTAGGAGTCCCTCTCCACTCTAAATGAGGCATACTCAGTAAAGCTAAGGTCACAGTCTGGGCATGGCAGTCCAAGATAGAGTGATAAGGCGATAACCAGTCCATACCTAATATAATGTCAAAATCTACCATGTCTAAAAGTAACAAATCTACACGACTCTCAGGACCCCTAATCACCACAACACAAGAACGATGGACTCGATCAACCACAATAGAGTCTCCCACTGGTGTAGACATATAAAAAGGAATACCCAATGCATCACTAGGCATGATCAACTATGGGGCAAAATAAGATGACACACACGAATACGTAGACCCAAATCAGACAACACTAAAGCATCCTGATCACAAACCGGAACTGTACCTGTAATAACCGCATCTGAAGCCTCTGCCTCGGGCCTTGCCTAAAGAGCATAACATCGGGGCTGGTCCCCACTACCCTGGTCTACCTCCCTAGGATGACCTGTTGCTGGCTGAACTCCACCTCTAGCGTCCTGAGCTCCACCTCTATGACCTCTACCTTCCCTTCTGGCACCTCTACCCCCACCTCTAGCTGACTAGGTGGGCTATGGAACACCTCGTGCTTGAACCATGGAACAAGAACTCTGGTGCTGAGAACTACTAGGTGCTCGAGGGCAAATCTGGCAATATGACCCGTGTCACTACAAGTGTAACAAGCTCTCGGCTGCTAAGTCTGCTGGCCCCATTGACTGGAATGACCACCACGAAAACCCTGAAATGGTGGTGCACTGATAGGGGCTGGTGGTGCAATGATAGGCTACTGATCATAATAGTGCGCATGAGAACCATAGCCACCTGGGGCACCCTAAGAAACCTAGAGGGCTAACTGGAAAGGACTAGAAGGCTAGCCCTATCATACGGATCCCAGCCTCCAGACGAGGCACCATTGAATCACCCTCACTGACGCGATCTCTTGTCTGCGCTATGTCCACCCCCCTGCGATAATACCATCTCGATCCTCCGGGCCACATTGGCCAGCTCCTGAAAGGATATCTCGCTCCCAGCCTCTCTAGCCATCTGGAGATGAATAAGCTGAATGAGTCTATCAATAAACCGTCTCACTCTCTCCCTCTCAGTAAGGAATATAACAATAACATGGCATGCCGGCTCAATAAACATGGTCTCGTAGTGGGTGACTGTCATAGATACCTGATGGAGACGCTCGAACTACCTCTGATAGGCCTTTTGTCGGGTAATAAGAAGAAAATTCTTCAGAAATATATGTGTGCACTGCTCCCAGGTCATGTTTGGAGATCTTGCGGGTCTAGCTAAACAATAATCCCTCCACCAAGTCTTGGAAAATCCAGACAACCAAAATGTAGTGAAATCAACCCCATTGGTCTCTACAATACCCATATTCCGAAGAACCTCGTGGCAGCTATCCAAATAATCCTGAGGATCCTCGATGCACCGCTAAAGGAAGTAGTGAAGAGTTTGGTGAACCTATCAGACCTCTATAAAGCATTGGTAGACATAGCTGCTCCATCACTGGCCTGAGCTACCATACCCGACTGAGCTACTCCAACTGGTTGAACTACTGGAGTCTGAATCTGGGGAGCTACCTGCTCTGGAGTACGAGTAGCAGGAGTCTAGGACCCTCCTCCAACCTGAGAGACGGGTGGTGCTACAGGGAGCAACCCTGCTTGGGTGACACTCTCTACAAGACTCACTAATCGGACTAGAGCGTTCTGAAGAACTGGGGTGGAAATGAACCCCTCTAGGACCTGAGCTGGGGCCGGAACCTTCTCGTCAAAGTTAACTTGAGGCCCCGCCAGTGGTGCTACTGCTTGGGGCTGAGCTCTACCCCTACCTCAGCCTTCAAAGCCTCGACCTTTCCCTCTGCCCCTAGAGGGAGTTGCTTGGGGCTCGGACTGCTGATCAGAAGATGAGGAAGCACGTGTTTTTGCCATCTCGATAGAATAGAGTAGAATTTTAATTAGCACGGAGAAACCAGTCCGCACGACAAGAAAGAATAGATGTGAAATTTTCCAAACTCTATAGCCTCTTCGGGATAGATACAGACGTCTCCATACCGATCCCTCAGACTCTACCAAGCTTGTCCATGAGTTATGAGACCTATGCAACCAAGAGCTTTGATACCAACTTGTCACGACATGGATTTTCTACCATCGGGAGTCGTGATGGTGCCTACAAATGAGAGCTAGGAAAGCAAACGTAAATCACATTTTCAATACAATATACTCCTTTTTAAACAATTATTAGAAATAGCATGATACAACGGAAATAAATAAACAAATAGGTGGAAGTCTTTAATTAAAGAAACTGATAAAAATGTGAAATTCCAACATAATCCTCTACCCAAGACTGGTGTCACAATACTTACGAACTAAAAAGAGTGCTAAATACAATCATCTGAAAGAAAATATAAATGTTTGTCTCAAATACAATGAGATAACAGACTAAAATAAAGGATAGAGGATACGTTTGGCATGCGGACGCCTGCAGGGCTACCCTGGTATCTCGCTGGACTGAAGGTTGGCTCCCAATGTAATACTGCTGCTCAAATGCTGCTTCGGCACCTGGATATGTGCAAAATAGCACAGAGTATAGCATCAGTACAATCGATCACATGTGTTGGTAAGTACCTAACCTAACCTCGACGAAGTAGTGACTAGCTAGGACTAGACTACTAACTAAACCTGTACAGTTCAAAGATATATATACAGCAAAAAAGAAATACAGGAAGTAACCAATCAATAAAGGAAGGGGAAGCATATTGTTGGGAGATAACAGTTTCAAATAGGAAATCTCAAATAATTGAAGAAGCAACAAGACCAGAATGTTAAAAAAACCAATCAAAGATTAAAATTTGCACTACATCACCCTTCGTGCTTTTACTCTCGTCCTCACCCAATCAAATAATGCAGGGCATCACCCTTCATTCTTTTACTCTCACCCTCACCAAATCAAACAATGCACAATATCACCCTTCAAGCTTTTACTCTCATCCTCACCAATCAAACAATCAATAGTCAAGTGCACGACATCACCCTTCGTGCTTTTACTCTCTTTCCTCACAATATAGTCCAATGAATATAAGTATAGAATGGTACATCGTACAACACGGCATCAACCTTCGTGCTTTACACTCTTTTCTTACAATATCAAACAATACACGACATCATCCTTCGTGCTTTATCACTCTTCCTCATTCAAACAATAATCACAAATAAGGGGCAAGGAAGTAAACAAAATAAAATAGAAATATCATCGAAGGAACACAATTAAACAGTTAAATCCCGGCAAGGGAGAAATCAACAAAACGTCCCGGTAAGGAAATAAACCAATATCTTTTTATCTTTCTTCCATTTTCAACTCATAGTTCACATTATCACCTGAGTCAATGCTCCAAGAATTTAATTATCTCATATACCATCACAACTTGTATTTCAACTCAATCCAATGTTCATAATTCCTTTCACATGCTCATTACAACATATAGAAATCATCAATTAAGCATGGAAGTTACAATAAAAATCATAATATGCATAATATAACGACCCACAATCATGTTAGACACCAATGTATAGATATTCATCACCATTCCTATACATCGTACTTGACAAATAGCAAGTAACAAATAAGACTCAACACTTATTCTCTCAAGCTAAGGTTATACCAAACACCTACCTCAATGCCTTGAATTCAACTCAAGCCTCAATTATTACTTTAACCCTTGGTTCTACCACCAATCCGCTTGAATCTAGTCATAAGTTACTTAATCACATTAACAAATGCTAAATGCATCAACCCCAATACATGAAAATAAATTTTACAATGTTTTATCCGAAAATGTCAAAAATGCCCCCAGGCCCACATGGTCTACACTCGAGGTTCGAACCAAAACCCAGTTACCATTTTCCCACGAATCCAAATATATGATTTATTTTAAAATCAGACCTCAATTTGAGATCCAACTCCGCAATCTTTAGAAAACTAAGTTGTACCAAAAACACCCAAATTTTCCATGAATATCCTTGATTTGAAGTTGAAATCATGTTAAAAGATGTTAAGGAGTGAAGAAAATGAGTTAAAAATCGTTTGCCAATCGTTTTGGAGAAGAAGAGTTGTTTGGAAAATTATGTTTTGGGGTTTTGAAAAGTGTAAAATAACTGAAACTCACGTGTATTTATACCCCTCGGAAGTTCACGGTGCGGACCGCGCAAAAAGGACCGCGGCCGCACATGCTTGTTGAAGGCGTGAGAATCATTGACTAGTGCGGACCGAACCAAGCCGACTGCGGACCACACAATGGTGACCGGAGCCACACTCGATTTCTCGCCAGCTGCGCAAGAGAGTTCAGAGACATGTCAATTTCTTGAACCTGCAACATCTAAGTTTTTTGAGCCTAAGGCATCCCGGAACCTACTCAAAGCTCACCCGAGCCCTCAAAACTCTAATCCAAGTGTACACATAACCTCAAAAATATCTTACGAATATATTTGTGTGATTAAATCATCAATACAACATCATGAACATCGAATTGAACCTCAAGATCAATGAAATTTCTCAAAACTCCCTTTAAGCATAAATTTCCCAATTAGGGTCCGGATCGCATCAAACGATGTTTGTTTTTATCCAAACCTTATAGAAATATCATAAATCACATATGAGACCTGTATCGGGTGCCGAAAGAAAATGCAGGCCCGATACCGACACGTCCTAATAAATTTTCATTTCGATTTTCCATATAATTCCAAAAACAATTTACTCAAATATTCATTTCTCGAGCTTGGGACATCAGAATTCAATTTCGGGCATACGCCCGAGTCCCATATTTTCCTATATGCCCTCTGGGACCGTCCAATCACAGGTCCGAGTTCGTTTGCCCAAAACGCTGACCGAAGTTAAATTTATTCACTTTAATATTAAAAATTAGCAGTTTTCACAAAATTTCATATTTAAGCTTTCGAGCTACACGTTCGGAATGTGTATGCAAATTCAGGCAACCCTAAGGAGGTTTTCAAGGCGTCGAAGACACTGAATTCGATTAAAAACAGGTGATAACGCTCTAGATCATCACATAAAATTGTTATTTGATCAAATCCCTTCTTATTGATAGGTTGGAGAGGAGTGAGAAGGACGAGGGCTCATATCTCTTATTTCGCCAACCGGCTCCCTCTACCGGTCTCGCACCAAGAGCTACTGTAGGGGATGGAATAGAGAGTCTGGCCGCTCGTCACACTGCATCCCTGAATGGAACCGTATTCTTGGAGGTTACTCATCAACCAGAGACTTTGTTCATTGAAGTCCATTCAATGGGCGCAATCTTCTCATACTGGTAGTGGAGATGTCCTGTCGAAGAGGCAAAGGGTAGTGTTGGAAGGCACTTCTTTAGCTGGAATGCCCTCGAGGGGCAACCTTGTTTCGACGGTACCAAAAACATACGGTGGTGCCAACCTAGGCATGAAGGCGACACCCATTGTAAGAGTTCAGGAGGCTATTATGGCGGAGAGACGGAGTTCCGAGGCTGATGTTATTGTTCCGAGTAAACCATCATCATCTCGACAGAACCGTGCCCCTTCTTTGGCCAATGCAAAGGGGAAGGGCATCATGGTTGGGTATTAACAATATGAATCCGGCATTGACCCTGAAGACATGAGGATGTTCAAGGAAAACTTTACCAGAACTCAGGTAAAGGTAGAAGGCCCTTCCCACATACTCAAATCGGATTTCAACCTGTTGCGGGACACGGTGAATTGTGACATAGTTTGATCTTCTATGCTCTGCACCTGAAAGAGAATCTCTTCATGAGGTCATGATTCTGGGTTGTCACGTGTGTGGCTGTGATGGCCCTAAGGGCGAGTTCCCTTTTATTTTCTTTGCTTTTTGACCTTTGTCTTTACACTAACTCTTTCTCTCCTCTTTTTTGACTTACATGCTAGAGATCGAGAATGCTCGTAGGGCTGAGACGTGGGTTGAGATTTTTTTGAAAATGGCTGAGAAGTATCGGTGGTATCGTAGCAGGTGTCATGGGATGCACGAGCAGCTTAGAGCAGATGCTAGTACCCAGTCCACCTGGGAGGAGTTGGAGAAAAGGGATGAGGAACTGATGCGGTCTATCTACAAATACAATGAGCTTGACGAGCTACTTCATGCCAAAGACTAGGAGCTCGAGATGGGCAAAGGGGTTGCCGCGGAGTGCGGGGACCTTTAGAAGAAGGTGTTGTATTTATGAGCTGAGCTTGAGCATATGCTACTAGAGAGAACTCTCTTAGTGCATAATAGAAGTATAAGGTGGCCGATCTAGAAAAGAAAGTGGCCAAGTTGGAGAGAGCCAAAGGCGTTCGTGTGTCGACTCTAGCAAGGGCAGCAGTTCTAGAAGACACTATCCGCATCCACAAGTCTGAGAAGGAATCTGAGAGGGCAACATCCACTCTGAGGGAGGCACGGCTCAAGGAGCGAATTGGTGAACTTGATTGGGATGCTTCAAGATTAGGAGACCGAGTTGCAATTCTTGAGGTAGAGAAGACGCAGTTATTGGCTCAAGCTTCCCCTCAAGAGTCTTCCTCGACTACTATTCCCCGTTGTCTGTATGAGTTATGGGTCCATACTGAGGTCCAACGTGATATATACAAGGTATTATGGGAGGCGGGCAGCATCCTCGGGGCTGGCTTTGAATATGCTTGGGTGAAGGCACGCGGGGCTAATCTCACCTATGGTTATGACCCTGTGACACTGGAGGTTGGTGAGGGTGTCGATATTGAAGAAAAAATTCCTTCTGATGATGATGATCCTGGGATAATGGCGGCGGTGATGATGCTGAGTGAAAAAATTCTATGCAGCTTTTGTACTTAGTTTTTTTTTGTGTGTGCTTGTTGTTTATTTTCACCTTTTTCTTTGGGGCGTGCTTTTGGTATTTTGTAAGGATGGAACTGCTGTGTATGTATATCTGAATAAAATAGTTGCTTCGTCTTTGGTTACGTAACTTTTGGATTTCTCTCTTCTTTCCTTTTTTTTGAACAAGACATTCGGATTTCCTAATAACGAGTCCCTGATTTTTAGTTGGGAATTCGAACGAGATCAGGTTTAATATTCTTGATCCAAGAAAAATCGGATCTTGTTTCTGTTGGAAATCATGTATATCTATGATATGTGCGCTTTGGTTGTATGAGCATGATTTTCAGGTATAGGTTTTGATGAATGACAAACAATGAAGTCAAGTGTCAAACAATGATATAATATGACAATCAATCAAATGGCGAGAAGCATACTGATGACGGAATTGCATGAACGAGCCAAAGAGTTCAAGACCGAAGACCCAAGACGTAGGTCGTTTGGTAGAACCAATGTAAGGACAACGTTTAAGTTATCTTATCCTTTGGCTCAACATTAGGTCATCATAAACATGCATAAAATATTTTATTAAATCATATTTATCATAAACATGCATCTTTGTGTTAAAACAAAATGATGTTAAAGGTTTTAAACATGTCTTTTAAATCTGGGCCTCAACAATCGATTATTTGAATCCTACAATCGATTGTATTAAGACAGTGTGATCTGAAGTTTTTCAAAATAGCAAACAATCGATGGTCTACTTTTAACAATCGATTATTTTGAGACAGTGTGCAACCGAAGTTTTTAAACATCTAAACAATCGATTGTCATTTCCATACAATCGATTACCGTTCCCACAGAATCCTAAATTAATTTTTGAACGTTGAATAACAATCGATTATTTAGTCCATACAATCGACTGTTTAGCCAAAAATCAGGAATCTGTCTTTTGAACGTTGGTCAAACAATCGATTATCTACTCCAAACAATCGATTGTTTGACCACAGAATCAGGAATTTTATTTGTGAATTAAGCAACGGTCAGCACCACTTTTTCACCTATAAAAAGAGGTCTTTTGAGCTGATTTTAAACACATAACTCCTCCATACATTGATATACATATTGATCATTTTCAAGCATCATTTTAGAGCTTTTGTTGAGCCATTTGATAGAAAACTTTGTGTTGTTCATAGAGCTAAAATTGTATCTCTTTATCTACTCTTTTGAGAGAGTGCTTGTGTAAAAGAGAGTTGTTTGAGAAGAACATATCTTCTCATTTGTTGGGTTTGCTAAGTACCCAAAGTCTTAGTGTTTGAAGTCTTGGGGTGAGGTATCCTCAAGCAAGTGAAGTCTTAAGGTGCGGTATCCTTGAGCAACTGTAACGGTTTGTTAAGCACCCGTAAGCTAAACGAAGTTAGTGGAAATCGAGAGAGAGTCTCTCGGGGACTGGACTAGCCACGGGTTGTGGTGAACCAGGATACATCGATGCGTTCGTTCCTTATTATTTACTTATCGCACTTATTTCATTCCTGCAATTTTTAAATTCCGCAAGTTTACGCTATTTTTTATTATAACGCTATTCACCCCCCCCCCTCTAGCGTTAAGCGTATATTCTAACAATTGGTATCAGAGCCTAACTCTCTGAAAGCCTTAACCGGTTGAGAGAAATATATTTTTTTCTGTTGAGAATATTGAACGCAGGAACGATGGATGAAGGACAGTCCACCACTTGCCCTCCACTATTTGACGGAACAAACTATACATATTGGAAAGAGCGGATGAGCATCTTCCTCAAAGCAAACAGTTTTCGTTTGTGGCAACTCATCAAAAACGGTGAACCAATGCCAACAAAGAAAGTTGGAGAGACCACGGTTCCAAAGAAGGAAGATGAATATGATGCCGAGGATATCAAGAAAGTTGAAAATAATGCAAGGGCCATCCATGTATTATACTGTGTGGTGAATCCAGATGATTATCGAAAAATCTCTTGCTGCACAACCGCCAAGGAGATGTGGGATAAGCTCGAGATCATTTATGAAGGTACGCCTCAAGTTTGAGAAGCCAAAATTGATTTTCTAACACATAAATATGAAATCTTTAAAATGGATAAGGAACCCATTGGTGTTATGTTTGAACGATTTTTAAGAATCGTCAACGATCTCCATGCTCTCGGGAAAATTTACACAAACAAAGATCTTGTTCGAAAAGTTCTACGGAGTCTCACTCCCGAATGGCGCTCCAAAGCCAATGCCATCCAAGAGTCGATGGAATTCACGGATATCACAATCGATGGACTAAGAGGTAACCTCGAAACTTATGATAGCACAATTCTTAATCCTTATCTTAGAAGCAATTCAAATTTTGCCTTCAAAGCCTCATCCTCTAAACGAGAAGAGGTAAGTGATTCGGAAAGGGATGGTGATAATATTTCAAATGATATAATTGAAAAGTCTTGTAAGTCTATGAAGAAGGACAAGAAAAAGAAGAAACACCATAGGCGCGTATCACGGGATTCGGACAGCTCAGGCGATAAAACTGCCGCATTGTGTCTCATGGCAAACAAAGAAGAAGAGGTACGTACATCTAACTCTCACTCGTTTGAAGAATTACAAAATGCCTATGATGAATTGTATGGTGAATTTGTTAATTCTTCCAAAATGATAAAAGATTTAAAGAAAACACTTTCTTTGCAGAAAACACTTTCTTTGCAAGAAACAGATTTTCAGAAAACACTTTCTTTACAAGAAAAAGATTTTGAAAAATCCTCTTCTTTGAAAGAAATAGATTTTGAAAAATTGTCTAATGAAAATGGTGTTCTTAAAAATAAAATTGAAGTTTTAGAAAAAGAAAATAATTTTTTGGAAAATGACATTGTTGTTTTTAAAAATAAGATCAAGGAATTGAATGAAGCCTCTTCAATTGATAAACGCTCAAATTGTTCTTCTTGTAGTTCTTTAAAAATAGAAAACATAGAACTTAGGAACGCTCTAGAAAAATGTAGTGTTGATAGTCCTAAAATTGAAGTTGTTAAAAAGGATGAAAGTAATGAGGTTGGTCAATCTAGAAAGAATTCTAGGAACCTCACTAATGAGTCTAAAATTAATTGTTTTAGACCACCTAGAAACAACTCTAGGATCTTTGTAAATGAGTCTAGAATGAATAATTTTAGACCACCTAGAAATGATTCTAGGAATTTCAACGATTCTAGGAAAAAATAATTTAGATCACCTAGAACGCATTTGGCTCAACCTAGACATATGCACAATCCTAATGTTATATGTCACTATTGTAATCGGGTAGGACACATTGCACCCGTTTGTTTTGCTAAACATAGAGATTTATGCGTTGATTATGATTATTATTATCCTAACCCCCAAGGACCCAAAAGAAGCTGGGTACCAAAAACCTATTTTTAGGTCCTTTTTGCAGGTGTGCTTGAAGACTACAATATTGTAGTGGATGCATCAAGCACGAAACCTTAATGCATTAAGGGGGAACGTCGGTTAGTTATCGTATTTTGAATAAAAACGCAATGAGTTGATATGTGCAAATAATATATATCAGTTTTGGTTAATACATGCTTTAACAAGTTTTATTTTTGAATAACAATTTGTATCAATTGGTTTTATAATAAATGATTGATTCATGTTTTGATGAATATTTTTAGTTTAAATAACAATTGGCATAGTTGAGAAAAATGATCGTTATTATTAGTATGCCATTTACTAAATTTTTATATGATCTTGTCTATAACGGTTGGTATCGTCAATGGTTTAAAAAACTTTTGGTATACTCTTTTTGCTAATGCCAAAAGGGGGAAGAATATGGGCGATATGCATGCTTTAATTGAGGGGGAATATTCAATTAAGGGGGAATTATATTGAATTGAATTGGTTGCATAAATTGTATGTTGAGATATAGCATCAATTTAGGGGGAATTCAATATGCATATCTTCCGTTGCTTGTCATTATCAAAAAGGGGGAAATTGTTGGAAATCATGTATATCTATGATATGTGCGCTTTGGTTGTATTAGCATGATTTTCAGGTATAGGTTTTGATGAATGACAAACAATGAAGTCAAGTGTCAAACAACGATATAATATGACAATCAATCAAATGGCGAGAAGCATACTGATGACGGAATTGCATGAACGAGCCAAAGAGTTCAAGACCGAAGACCCAAGACGTAGGTCGTTTGGTAGAACCAATGTAAGGACAACGTTTAAGTTATCTTATCCTTTGGCTCAACATTAGGTCATCATAAACATGCATAAAATATTTTATTAAATCATATTTATCATAAACATACATCTTTGTGTTAAAACAAAATGATGTTAAAGGTTTTAAACATGTCTTTTAAATCTGGGTCTCAACAATCGATTATTTGAGTCCTACAATCGATTGTATTAAGACAGTGTGATCTGAAGTTTTTCAAAATAGCAAACAATCGATTGTCTACTTTTAACAATCGATTATTTTGAGACAGTGTGCAACCGAAGTTTTTAAACATCTAAACAATCGATTGTCATTTTCATACAATCGATTATTTTTTGACCGTTCCCACAGAATCCTAAATTGATTTTTGAACGTTGAATAACAATCGATTATTTAGTCCATACAATCGACTGTTTAGCCTAAAATCAGGAATCTGCCTTTTGAACGTTGGTCAAACAATCGATTATCTACTCCAAACAATCGATTGTTTGAGCACAGAATCAGGGATTTTATTTGTCAATTAAGCAACGGTCAGCACCACTTTTTCACCTATAAAAAGAGGTCTTTTGAGCTGATTTTAAACACACAACTCCTCCATACATTGATATACATATTGATCATTTTCAAGCATCATTTTAGAGCTTTTGTTGAGCCATTTGATAGACAACTTTGTGTTGTTCATAGAGCTAAAATTGTATCTCTTTATCTACTCTTTTGAGAGAGTGCTTGTGTAAAAGAGAGTTGTTTGAGAAGAACATATCTTCTCATTTTTCGGGTTTGCTAAGTACCCAAAGTCTTAGTGGTTGAAGTCTTGGGGTGAGGTATCCTCAAGCAAGTGAAGTCTTAAGGTGCGGTATCCTTGAGCAACTGTAGCGGTTTGTTAAGCACTCGTAAGCTTAATGAAGTTAGTGGAAATCTCGAGAGAGTCTCTCGGGGACTGGACTAGCCACGGGTTGTGGTGAACCAGGATACATCGGTGCGTTCGTTCCTTATTATTTACTTATCGCACTTATTTCATTCCTGCAATTTTTAAATTCCGCAAGTTTATGCTATTTTTTATTATAACGCTATTCACCCCCCCCCCTCTAGCGTTAAGCGTATATTCTAACAGTTTCATGAGTTCGAATGAAGTCAGCTTTGATTTGAAATTCAAGTAAGGTCGACTTCTGGTTTCCCAAGTTGAGTAACATTACTTTTGACTTGTGTGTTTGAGTAAGGTTGAACATAGAGTTTCTAACTTGCGCGAAGTCAATTTTTACTTATATATTCAAGCAAGGTTGAACTTAGAGTAGACAGCTTGGGTGAAGTCAATTTTGACTTATATATTCTAGCGAAATCGAACATGGAGTTGTCAACTTGGGTGAAGTCGATTTTGCATGGAGAGTTTATCAATGGTAGGGGGCGATCTTGTGTGAGATTGAACTATCACCCGTTATGAGTTCAACAGGGTCAAACTTTGATTTTTTGATTCGGGTGGGTGATTTTTACTTCAACTCGGCGATGGATAACGGTCGCAAGGGTGTGAATTTCAAGCAAGGTTGAAATTCTAACCCGTAGTAAGTTCGAGTGAGGTCGAACTTTCTTTCATTTGGTGATGGCCGATGGCCGTAAGGGTGTTAACTCGAGTGAGGCCGAATCATAACCCATTTGGCAATGGCCTATGTCCTTAAGGGTGTTAATTCAAGTGAGATCTAATTGTAACCCGTTTGGCGATGGCCGATGACCGTAAGGGTATTAATTTGAGCGATATCGAATTATAAAACGTTTGGCAATGGCCAATGTTCGTAAGGGTGTTAACTCGAGTATGGCCAAATTGTAACCCGTTTGAAGATGGCCGATGTTCTAAAGGGTGTTAATTTGAGCGGGGTTGAATTGTAACCCGTTTGGTACTGGCTGATGTCCATAAAGGTGTTAACTCGAGCTAGGCAAACTGTAATCTGTTTGGCGATGGTTGATGGTTGTAGGGTTGTTAAATCGAGCGAGGTCGAATTGTAACTCGTTTGGTGATGGCTGATGTCTTTAAGGGTGTTGATCCTAGCGAGAATGAACTGTAACCAGTTTGGAAATGGTCAATGTCCGTAAGGATGTTAACTCGAGCGAGGCTGAATTGTAACCCGTTTGGAGATGGTCGATGGCCGTACGGGTGTTAATTTGAGCGAGGCTGAATTATAACCCCTTGTGAGTTCGAGCGAAGTCGAATTTCCCTTTTGCTTGGAGATGGAATGAGATTTCCTATTGTATTACTTTTATTGGAGAACACTCATTGCTGCATTGTTTATACGTGCGTTATGAGTCTTGTTTAATTTTGTTTTCATTATAGAGTACTGTGCATTGTTGCAGTGTCTATGTGTCGATAGAGTTGTAGTTTACCTAGTCTTTTCTTTGCTCGGCCTGGAGAGGTCATGGTCAGGACAAGCTGACGAACTTATTGCTTGGGCTTCTAGGTTCCCTAAGACTAAACGAAGTTAAGATGTGATTCGTAATAGTTAGTCGGCTGAATTGGTGTAAGATTGTCATGGCGAATATACATGAAAGCTTTCGAGTTCAAGTTCTGCATGTGTCGAAGGGACTGCACGTTCCACAGGCTCACCACTTAGTCCCAGCTCATGGAGATTTTTTTAATAATACCAGCTTGTTTGGAGCCGTTTGTCTGTTATTTGCAGTACGGTTGGTGTGGAGGGTTTTTCTTGGTGCGTTCGGTGAAGCTTGTTCCTTGTGGTACCTATAAGAATGCTCGTATTCCTTGCCCGTTACAAAAAGAGAAAAACGACAAGTTAGATCAAAACAAAATTGTCTATTACCTTGACCTGGTAAGTTGGCATGGGGGAGGGGCACTGTAAGGTGACCCTTTCCGTCCCATACCCGAATGACGGTTTCAGATTTGGCAGCTCCATGTTTGGCTTTACCGATAATCGCGTCTAGGATTCTTATGGTGTGAAATTACCTTGCCTATCGGGATCTCGAGCTTGAGTCCCTGTTCGACCCCATATGATATGCGCAGATAATAAGGGAAACGTGATATATAGAAATTAAAATTGTGCATGCGGGTACAAAACAGGATAAGTTGGTAATTTCAAAGAACTATACAGTAGGCTATCATCCCTTCCTAAGAGGTGAAAGTTTAGATCGACATATAACGCTAATAAGGCAAGAAGGATTGTGGGCATGCTAAGTGCGTAGTGGTCGTAATCCCACTTTGAGTATCCATATCACGTGCCGAACCCATCGCTACAGGCGAGGCGTTTTTTCTTAGACATCAGACCTAACTTTAACTAATGTAGAGATTTGACCCAGATTGGTATGGTTATCTCAAAAGATTAACTATCACTTTTTTTAGTTGGTGTTTATACCGAGATGGAAAGGCTATGACAACTGTGATATTTTGGCTGGTTTTAGATCTAAAAAAAAGTTTGGTTAAGAAACCCCCACAGACGATGCCAAATTGTTGAAACAAAAAAGTGTTAAGCTTTTTGCTAAACTAATTAATGAAGAGAATAGATGATAAATCTTAGCCAAGAATAATTAACTTAGATCTAAGCACATTAATTACAAGAATAAGATATAATCAAGCTTATAAACTTTTTGGGATCATAGAAGATATCAAATACGGATGATAGACTTACATTCTTGACATATTATCCTGTGATGTAATGATAAGGACGGAAAAGATGGAACATCATCGGCAGAAACGAGATCTATCTTTGTTGATTAAATAATCACGATTACTGAAATTTGTATTCACCATCTAAACCTTTTCTTAGTTTTCCCCCTATTCTCTCTCTAGGAGAGGAAGCCCCCCTCCCCCCTCCCCCTCTTGTCTTCTTACCTCCTATATATATAATCAGTATACCCTTTTATCCAACGGTCCTTTGTCAGAATGCCTTCATCCCTTAATTATAATTTATGTCACACCCCTTAAGTTTTACGATATTTACTTTGCCGTACGAGTTAATGGCTCGATCTCGATAGTTGCCGAGATATTCGTCGTTATTATGCCATGTAGGTACGACTACGACTTAGTCGATCCTTTACCATTTCTTTTAGCGCTAATTCATGCGTGGTCAAATTTTAACCTAGATAGGTACCACGACAGATGCAAGGTCGAATCACTACGAGATCCTTGTAAAAGGAAACCCTTAACTTTCTTTGTAGCTATTGTTACAATAGATGCAACTTTAATTGAAAGCTGGCTTTGTAACGTTTTCAAGACTTTGAGGAAAGGTATATATTCTTGCCTAATTTTCTAAGGTTAGGCCCGAATGACCAAGACCATTTATAAGCTAGTAGCTTCAAAGTCATCTTCACCCATTTTATAAGGGGTTTTGATATAATTACTTATAAAAATAAAATTATTTATTTTTATCAACTTATTTATTTTCTTACCTATAAACTAGTTATATTTCGTAGTCATAATAGTTTTTGTGGGGAATGTTTTATACTCTTTTCTTTTTTATTTCTATGTTTCTTTTCTTTTTTCCCTTTTTATTTTCTTTTCTCCTTTTCTTTTTCTCATTTTCTTCCTTTTTTATTTTTTCTCTTTTATTCATTAATTTTTGCCCAAGTCGTATTATTGTTATTTTTACCACTACTTATTTCACACTCAAATTTCACTCCTTTTTTATTTTTTTATTTTTATTTTTATTTTTTTCTTTAATTCTTGTCCTTCTTTAATTCCATGTGATTGCCATGCAAATCTTGATCTCCTTTCCTACAAATAATAGTACATACTCTTCCATTAGCAGTAAAACCAACCAGTGATGGAGCAAGACAATATAATCTACAACCACTAAACCTCCATATATACTAATTAGAATAGAAATGATAATAAAATAGAATATGCAATAAAAATATAAGTAGCAAAAAAGACTTCTAGTATCACATGATACCAATATGGTATACATATATACCAACATCGTATATTGCTACAACTGTCTGTGACTGTACTATTGTACCAAAACATTAAAGGATACAATAAAAGTATGAGAAAATTACATGCTCACATTGCAAGCTAAATATTCGTAAAGCAACTTGCTCATTCTATATACTAACAGGGTATATAGTTGTATGGGTCATTCCAACAATTGGCTATAATTATAAAAACTATTATATAATATACATAATCTATATCCATCAGCACAAAAAATTTTCAGAACTGCAAATTACGTTCATATAAATACTTTCATAATAGATTCACTTAAAAATGCATTCAAAATAACCAAAAAAATGTTCAAACTACCATATGTACCAATATGACATATAACAATACCAACATGGTATAAAGTTTTACTGGTTAATTTTTGGTAACTATATAACTATACTATTATTACATAACACACATATATAAAGAGAAAAATTAAAAAATAGTGTACCACATATTAATGTAATAAAGTATTTTAAGATATTGAACTATATTACTATTATTAAAAGAAAATAAAATAATGTACTTATAAATGCAGCTAATACAACCAAAAAATGATTCAACTAGCATATGATACAAATATAGTATATAGCTATACTAATAGGGTATATAGACGGAATGAATTATATACCAAAATAGTATGTTTGTATACTATTTGAGTATACAATACAAATTCGTCTTCTTCTCTTGTGCAACTATATTTCAACCTAAACTTCTAAAATCTACTATAAAATCTCCACCAAATTGACTAAAACTTTAGCTACAACCTCCAATCAACTTTCCAGACAAACTCATATAGGATCGGATTAAAGTAATTAAAAACTCAAACAAATCCAATTACGAGTTTCAAACTTCAAGGTCCTTCAATGGTTCATTCAAATATTTGTACAATAAATCTCAATTACCTGATAAGTGAGAATGAAATAGTTCTTGATTCAACCCAAAAAAGAATCCAAGATTGATTTTGCATTCAAATTGTTATAATGAAATGGGAAAAACTAAATGGATAATAGTTAGAAGTAAGTGCGAGAAAGAAGTATATATGAAAAAGAGTGAGTCAGAATGGGAATGTTCAAAATGGAAAAAACCAGAACGATATGCTAATCCTCGCGTGCTGACTTCCTTCACCAACTCATATTCGGTGGTGTTCTGCTTATCAAGTTTCTACCACTTCGATTTGATTTTTACCGGATAAATAATTTAGGCCCCATGGGTATGAATAATAAATAATTTGGGCCTGGACATTAAAGGGTAAATAGTTTAAAATTAATGGGAATAAAGTGAGATTTTCTCTTTTTACAAGTCAATAAATAAATTAACACGGCTAGAAATCAGATGATTTCCATCATCTATTTCTGATCGATATCGATCGAAAATCGATAGTTTTCGACCCAATTCTGATCGATTTTACTTAGTCGGAAAAATGATGGCCGCAAACGTATATCGACCGAAATCGATCGAAAATTTCTAAGCGTTGACTAACTGTCAAACTTCAATTTCCGACCGAAATTGGTCGGTAACTATTAAATATTTTTTTTTATAATTTTAAAATTTCGATCGAATTCGGTCGAAATTTTTAAATTTTTTATTTAATTAAATAATTAGTTATAAATTATTAATTTCTTTTTAAACAATACGTATAAATTCATAATTTCCGACAAAATTTGGTCGGACATTATGAATTTCTAGGCAAAAATTAATAATTTTTGACCGATTTCGGTCGGAAATTTGGTAAAGGTTATGCAAAAAATGCATGTTTTAACCTACACTACCTGCCAATTACAACGCTTATCCATCCTATATATAATCTATATTATATAGAGTTCTTTCTCTCTACACACACAAATATTATTAAATTTATATTTTAATTTATATAAAAGTATTTTTCCGACCGACTTTGCTCAAAAATATTGAATTATAATTATTCCAGTTGGTTAATGAAATATATATAATTTTTATCTTGGGCGGAAAAAAGAAATTCAAACTTTCCGAATGAAATCGGTTGAAAATTTTGGAATTTTTTTAATATATAATTAGTTTTGTACGTTATGTACAAGTATTATCAAATATTTGATCAATTTCCGACGGAATTCGAAAATTTGGAAATGTTTTATTAAATAATTATTTTTGTAAATTATATAGAAGTATGACCAAATATTTGACCAATTTCCGACTGAAATCTATCGAAATTTTTTTTGGCTGTCAGAAAATTTTTGTTCACTTTTGTGATCAATTACTCTTATTTTTAATCGATTTTGGTCGATTTTTCGTCCGACCAATTTTGATTGAAAAGCCTTGGACGTAAATCACCCGATTTCTAGTAGTAACATAAATTTGAAACTTTTATTAAAGAAAGTGATGTCTTGGTTACGCTGGTCATCTGATGAGAAGCACAAAATTAATTAATTAATTAGAATTTTATAAGCTAATTGGTTAAATTCATGCGTGGACTAAAAGATGAACCGAAAAATGTACAAACAGCTTAATGTCTATAGACATACCAAGTCACAAGTCATATATTTAACAATAACAACAACTATCCAGTATAGTCCCACAAAGTGGAATCTGGAGAGGGTAATATGTAGACGAGTCTTCCCCTTACCTGAAAGGCCAAAGAGGCTGTTTCCAATCGTCCCCCGGCTCAGTGAAGGAAAGGAAAGACAAAAACAAAAGAGCATTAGTAACTCCAGCAGTAAATAATTATCTAAACATAAGAAACATAAATAAAATAGCATGCAATAATATAATACAGTAACTACCATAAATAACTACCATAAGGTAGACACAAGCCAAAACACAAATCATCTATGGATAGCCCTGCCAAGCCTTACCCAACCCCGGGTAAGAAGTACGAAAAACTCTAGGAGCCCGTATCCAACAACCCTGATACTAAACCTCCAGAATTATAAATTTGAATAAGAAACTAATAGACACCAAGTTATGATTCGAACTACTTCAATAAAGTTAAGTTATTTTTGTTATCTAACTTTCTTATGTTGCATAAAAATGATATCAAATACGTACGAAGTAGCTTAACATTATAATATAGTAATAATAATAGACTACTAAGCATACAAATGATTGCACTTGAGTATATACTTCTTTAATTTTCCTTGAAGAACCATTCTAAATTGACTTGGATCACTTACTTGCACGATTTGAGGAAAAGATGGTAACGTGTATAAAGATGCACGAGTGCACAACAAGATAACCAAAAACATTAGTTAGTGTGAATTCTAATTCTTTTGACTATGTCATCGTTTCCTTATTTATTGTTAATAATACTAACAAAAAAAAGAAAAGAGAAGTTACATATTTGGTCGCTCCAGCCAAGAGTATTTAAAATTGCTAGCCAATAAAAATAAATTATAACCTAATTACACACATATATATATATATATTATAAAATCATGAATAGTAAAACTCTAAATGTTTGAACGGAAAAAATATTTTCGAAGTATGGATGAATATTTATACCCTTTGAAATAAATTATGTTTGAAAGATATTATCCTAAAGGACCAAATTGTAATATTAGTAATGATGATATACTAATTTTACTTGGACAATAAAATCAGATAAAGAAATAGCGCGTCCTTCTAACTTGGTCTAATTAGAAGAAAACGCACGAGAGATATAAACCTAATCAATCACAAAATTTATATGACATTCTATAACTGTTTCATTATGTTCATTAGTCTTCTAATGTTATTTATAATTTATTGCATCTACCAAATATGTGATAAAAAGTAATTAAAAATTGATGGGATATGCAGATTCTAGAAATTAATTTTGTTGTTCACCAAAGAGCATAAGTAAATCCACGTTTTTTAATAAAACAATTATATAGTATTGGAATAACGAATTTTTAAGAAATATAAAATCATCAAATCCTTTACTATTACAAATTTTGGGTTTTGATGTTATTACTAAAATCTGAATTAAGTAAATAAAAGAAAATGTATCAAGCAAAGTAATCCAAACCTCCGTAATTTAAGAAAACCTCATTTACAAAATCCTTACCTCCGTAATTACTATCTTTAAGGTGTTATATATAGAGAGATTTTACACTTCTATTTAAGGTGAATGTCTTTAATTAGAGAGATTCTAGAGTCCTATTATTGGTAGCTAAATCATCCCACTCCCTATAAATAAAGGGGTCTTCTACCATTGTAATACATCCCTAACAATCTCTAAGTATCAATAAGAATACTTCTCTCTCTTTATTCTCTTTATTGCTCTTGTTCTTGCATTATTGTTCTTGTCTTTATATTATTTCATAACACGTTATCAGCACGAGATTCTACCGTCTCAAGAACCATTCTCTAAAAATCTAAGGTATTTCCCTCTTCCTAATTTAATTTTCGATTATGTCTGACATTACGAAAAGAAAGTTCGTTGCCCTTGAAATTTCGGGCAAGAACTATATGACATGGGTGTTGGATGCTGAAATCCACTTAGATGCTATGGGTCTCGGAGACACCATTAAAGATAGAGAAAAAGCATCCACCCAAGACTGTGCGAAGGCCTTGATTTTCTTGCGCCATCACCTTGATGAAGGTTTGAAGATTGAATATCTCACCGTCAAGGATCCACTCATCTTGTGGAACGGCTTAAAGGAGAGATATGACAACCTGAAGTTGGTCACTCTGCCACAAGCACGATATGATTGGGCTCATCTGAGGCTCCAGGACTTTAAGTCTGTTTCTGAATATAATTCTGCAATGTTCAGAATTACTTCTAAATTGAAGCTATGCGGAGATAAAATCTCTGATTATGATATGCCTGAGAAAACGTTTACAACGTTTCATGCCTCCAATATGGTACTGCAACAACAGTACAGAGAGAAATGCTTTACAAAGTACTCTGAACTGATTTCTCTTCTACTAGTGGCTGAGCGAAATAATGACCTGCTCATGAGAAATCACGAAAATCGACCCACTGGGTCTACACCACTGCCTGAAGCAGATAAGGTACACTCTCATTATGCCAAACATGAAAAGGGCCATGGTCATGGTCGTAAACGGGGTCATAGCCAGGGACGTAGACAAGGAAGAAATTCCAATGAAGTCCGTCAACCCCCAAGGAGAGATAACCGCCGAAAGCAGAAACGGGATCATGAAGATCCTAAGGCAAATGGTTCAGAAACTATATGTTATCGTTGCGGTGGGAAAGGGCACTGGTCAAAGACTTGCCGTATACCAAGACACTTGGTTGACCTTTATCAAGCATCTCGAAAGAGTAAAGGCCCTGAAACAAATTTTGTCTATGACGACAACTTGGACATCACCCACCTGGATGTGGCAGACTTCTTTGAGCAACCCGAGGGGAAAATAGACCACCTAATCGGTGATGGGTCCGTGATGAAAGAAGATGGAGTTATTTGATTTTGTTCTACTTATTTGTATTAGTTAGTGAATAAACTAATAGTCATTAGTATTAGCTCGTATTAGTTAGTTCATGGTGCAATGTTAGCAGTAGTTCTTTAGAATGTCTTCAATATGCTCAAATATCAATAATATTTTTATTTTCCAGTAGGGGTAATCGACTAGCCTGAAAAACTAGTCGATTATCTAATATTTTCGCATTAAAGCTGAAAAACAATTGATCGACAATCGATTGTCTATGTCTAACAATCGATTGTCGTTAGACAGTGTAACCTGGAATTTTTCAAAAATCATCCACAATCGATTGTCTATGTCTAACAATCGATTGTCGTTAGACAGTGTAATCTGGAATTTTTCAAAAATCATCCACAATCGATTGTCTATGTCTAACAATCGATTGTCGTTAGACAGTGTAATCTGGAATTTTTCAAAAATCATCCACAATCGATTGTCTATGTCTAACACGATTGTCGTTAGACAGTGTAATCTGGAATTTTTCAAAAATCATCCACAATCGATTGTCTATGTCTAACAATCGATTATCGTGAGACAGTGTAATCTGGAATTTTTCAAATATCATCCACAATCAATTGTCTATGTCTAACAATCGATTGTCGTTAGACAGTGTGATCCGGAATTTTTCAAAATTAATCAACAATCGATTGTCAATGTTAAACAATCGATTGTGTGTGAAAAATGCTTAAACTGAAAATTTTCAAGCTGCATAGTAATCGATTATGGATAACATATCTGATTTTGTTAGTCAACTGTTAGCAGCAGATTTTGAAAATATTATGTGACACAAACGAATTGAACTTGTTTATTCTTATGTTCGTGTATCTCTTTTGTATGTCAAACTATGGGATAGCAAATATGGATATCTCACAAAGCGAACTTGGATCAACGTCCAACTGTAAAAGTATTTGCCTAGCTGATTCATGTACTACACATACAATACTCAAAGAAAAGAAATATTTCTCTCAACTAAATATGTGTAAGGCAAACGTTACTACAATCTCTGGAAGTAGTAAATTGATTGAAGGCTCCGGAAGAGCAATTGTAACTCTACCCAAAGGCACGACTTTAATCATAGAGAATGCAATGTTCTCCTCCAAGTCTAAGAGAAACTTGTTGAGTTTTAAAGATGTACGCCGGAATGGCTATCATATTGAGACAATGGATGAAGATAATCTTGAATATCTCGTCATCACAAAGAATGTCTCCGGCCAAAAGAGGGTTATTGAGAAATTCCCGTCTTTATCTTGTGTCCTGTATTGGACAAGAATTAGTGCAATTGAGGCACATTCAACAGTAAACCAAAGGGTTACTGATTCCAATACCTTTGTACTTTGGCATGATCGATTGGGACACCCAGGATCGGTCATGATGAGACGGATTATAGAAAGCTCATATGGGCATCCGTTAAAGAATTTCAAAATTCTTTCGAATAATGAATATCCTTGCACTTCGTGTTATCAATGCAAGTTGATTATCAGGCCATCACCAACAAAGGTTGGGACTGAGTCACCCACGTTTCTGGAACGTATACAAGGGGACATTTGTGGACCTATTCACCCACCTAGTGGGTCGTTTAGGTATTTCATGGTCTTGATAGACGCATCCTGTAGATGGTCTCATGTGTGCCTGTTGTCATCACGCAACCTTGCGTTTGCGAAATTAATGGCACAAATAATTCGACTACGAGCACAATTTCCAGATAATCCAATCAAGTCCATTAGACTGGATAATGCTGCTGAGTTTACATCCCAAGCATTTAATGATTATTGCTTATCAATCGGGATAAAAGTTGAACATTCTGTAGCTCATGTTCACACTCAAAACGGTCTTGCAGAATCGTTAATTAAACGCCTACAGTTGATTGCAAGGCCATTACTTATGAGAAGGAGGCTGCCCACTTCGGTATGGGGTCACGCCATCTTACATGCAGCAATTCTAATTCGTCTCAGACCGACGAATTACCACAAGTATTCCCCGTTGCAATTGGTTTTGGGTCATGAACCCAATATATCCCATTTAAGAATTTTTGGATGCGCAGTATATGTGCCTATAGCACCGCCATCCCGCACCAAAATGGGTCCGCAAAGAAGGTTAGGAATATATGTTGGGTTTGAATCGCCCTCCATCATTCGCTACCTCGAAACATTGACAGGCGACGTATTTACTGCATGATTTGCAGACTGTCGATTCGATGAGACACTTTTCCCAAAATTAGGGGGAGAAGTTGGTGAAACCAAACAGGAAATTTTGTGGAAAAATGCATCATTATCTCATCTTGATCCACATACCTCTATTTGTGAAAGAGAGGTACAAAAGATTATCCATTTGCAAAGAATAGCAAATCAAATGCCTGACGCATTTACGGACTTGAAGAGGATAATGAAATCCCTTATTCCCGCGGAAAATGTTCCAATCCGTATTGATGTCCCTGTTGGACAATCATCTAGTGTCATATCCAATGAGTCAAATGCACGCCTGAAGCGTGGCAGACCATTAGGTTCCGAAGATCGAAATCCTAGAAAGAGGAAAAAGAATGATCAAAATGACACCACGAAAGAATCTCATGAGGAAATTCATGATTTAACAAATTCTGAGATTCATGAAGAATCCATTAAGCCCGAGACTTTGGAAAATACGGAACTATCCCTAAATCCAATTAATATTGAGGCAAATATTAATCGAGTGGATATTGTGGTGGATAATGCCTTTGCTTATAATGTCGCATCTAGCATTATGCAAGAATGTGAGGATCTCGAACCTCAATCTGTTGAAGAATGTCGAAAAAGACAGGATTGGCCAAAGTGGCAAGAAGCAATTCAATCAGAATTGAATTCGCTGGCAAAACGTGAAGTTTTTGGCCCTATAGTTGAAACACCTAATGGTGTTAAGCCTGTCGGCTATAAATGGGTCTTTGTACGCAAAAGAAATGAGAAAAACGAGGTACAAAGATATAAGGCACGCCTTGTTGCACAAGGTTTTTCTCAAAGGCCTGGTGTCGATTATGAAGAGACATATTCGCCTGTAATGGATGCGATAACCTTTCGTTATCTCATAAGTTTTGCTGTCCATGAAAAGCTTGACATGCACTTAATGGATGTGGTTACTGCCTATCTTTATGGCTCACTTGATAATGAGATATACATGAAAATTCCCGATGGACTCAAGATGCCAAACGCGCATAATTCAAAATCTCGGGAAATGTTCTCAATTAAATTGCAAAGATCCTTGTATGGTCTAAAGAAATCTGGACGAATGTGGTATAATCGTCTTAGTGAGTACTTGCTAAAAGAAGGCTATATAAATGACGCCATTTGCCCGTGTGTTTTTATAAAGAAAACAACATCGGAATTTGTTGTACTTGCCGTATATGTCGATGACATAAACCTTATTGGAACCCCTATAGAACTCCAAAAGGCAATTGATTATCTAAAGGATGAATTCGAGATGAAAGATCTCGAAAAGACTAAACTATGTCTTGGTTTGCAAATTGAATATTTGGCAAACGGAATTTTTGTTCATCAATCTACCTATACAGAAAAGGTACTGAAACGGTTTTACATGGATGAAGCACATCCTTTAAGTACACCGATGGTTGTTCGATCACTTGATGTGAACAAAGATCCATTCCGACCACAAGAAAGGAATGAAGAGCTACTTGGTCCTGAAGTACCATATCTTAGCGCAATTGGCGCACTAATGTATCTTGCAAATACTACAAGGCCTGACATATCCTTTTCAGTTAATGTCTTAGCAAGGTTTAGCTCGGCTCCTACGAGGAGACATTGGAATGGGATCAAACACATATTTGCGGTACCTAAAGGGAACTACCGATATGGGCTTATTTTATGGCAAGAATTGCAGCCCGGATCTTGTTGGTTATGCTGATGCTGGATATCTGTCCGACCCAGACAAGGCTCGATCTCAAACGGGTTATGTGTTTACCTGTGGAGAAACCGCCATATCTTGGCGATCGACTAAGCAATCAATTGTGGCTACTTCATCTAATCATGCCGAGATAATTGCTATTCATGAAGCAAGTCGGGAGTGTGTATGGTTGAGGTCTATAATACATCATATCCAAGACAAATGTGGTTTGAAGTGTGATAAACTACCCACAACTTTGTATGAAGACAATGCAGCATGTATAGCTCAATTGAAGGGAGGATTCATAAAAGGAGATAGAACGAAGCATATTTCACCAAAGTTATTCTTCACACATGATCTTCAAAAGAATGGTGATATCAATGTTCAACAGATTCGTTCAAGTGACAATATGGCTGATTTGTTCACAAAATCTCTACCAAAGTCAACCTTCAAGAAGCTAGTTCACAAGATCGGGATGCGAAGACTTAAGGACATAAATTAATGTTCTTATCAGGGGGAGTTAATGCGCGTTGCACTCTTTTTCCCTTACAAGGTTTTGTCCCACCAGGTTTTCCTTGCGAGATTTTTAACGAGGCAACCAATAGGCGCATATTCAAACATGTGTACTCTTTTTCCTTACTTTAATTTTTCCCATTGGGTTTTGTTTTAAGGTTTTAACGAGGCACATCATTGAATAGACATTCAAGGGGGAGTGTTATAAATAGAGAGATTTTACACTTCTATTTAAGGTGAATGTCTTTAATTAGAGAGATTCTAGATTCCTATTATTGGTAGCTAAATCATCCCACTCCCTATAAATAAAGGGGTCTTCTACCATTGTAATACATCCCTAACAATCTGTAAGTATCAATAAGAATACTTCTCTCTCTTTATTCTCTCTATTGCTCTTGTTCTTGCATTATTGTTCTTGTCTTTATATTATTTCATAACATAAGGCATTTAATATGCACACTCAATATATCATGCATCTTTTTAATTATGTAACTAACCGATGAGAAGGCGAAAAATATTAATTGAGATTATTGTTAAATCATGTCACGTGATTTTTTTTTCCAATTACACAAAATTAGTGATAAATCATTGAACTTTTATTTACTATTAATAGAAAAAAGTTGGGAAACATTTTTAAAAAAGCTGCAAAATAACTTGATAAACAAACGGGTAAAGTGACATCCTTTTTCAAAAATTGTCGCTTAATTGACATAGTTTTAGACATGATGTGAAATATATTTATTATTTAAAGTTGGATAGAATTTTTTTTTAATATAAACTATGAACAAGAACTACATGTTTCCTTATTCTTTAACTGTTAGCAAAAAATGTTAGTGCAATGCACGTACATAAAAACTAATAAATATATATATATAGATATATATATATATATATATATAAATATATATATATATATATATATATATATATATATATATATATATATATATATATATATGTTATATGTACATTTTATATGGTTACATATTTGACTGCAATTTTTTTGGTGGCGGCTATATAGTTGCACCGTCCAACCCCCAAAAGAATTTTTTTAAACTCGTATTAGAAATTATTTATATTCGATAGTCAAAATAGTATATAGAAGTTGAATCATTTTTGTATTAAATATCACGGGCTAGCTAGTTTTCGGACTGATCATTCAAAAATAGCCAGTATTTGTAAAGTTATTGGAAAATAGCCACTATTTTGCTGCAACACAAAAAGTTCCAGCATAATATACTGAAGATCGATACATCTGTATATAAACTTCTAGGAAATTATGTTCGAACTCCAACATGGGGAGAGCTATAACATAATATACTGGAGATTGAAGCACCTGGATATAAACTTTTAACATATTATACTCGACCGATATATTATTCTAAAATTTTAATATATTATACTGAAATATTTTTTAAATTCTAAATAATATTTTCGTTTATATTTATCTTTACATAAAAAGTGGCCAAAATTTCATAACTTTGGAAACTATGGCTATTTTTAAATTTCTACCGCCAAAAGGAGGAGTCCAAATTTCAGCCCTCTAACTTTAATTTGAAAATTGACTCAATGTCAAATTACGCCCAGTTGATTGAACGATCAGCAGCCACACTCGGTTCGACGAACTCCTCCCGCTGGTTTTACTCCGGTGATACCAACCTGTAGGTTCTCTCTCTCTAGGTGATTGCTTCTATATCGACGAAAAAATTGCCTAATTTAAGATGCTTTAAAATGGTTGATTACAACTTGTAGGTTATTTCAATCTGCTCGTGCTTGAAGAGAGCCTTAATTCAAATTAGTGCCAACGACGTTTAATTATTGTTAAATTTTCTGAATTATCCTCAAACGGGGGAATTTTTTTTTTAAATTTTCTGTAGTAATAACAGTCTTAACTGTTGATACTTTGGATGGGGGCATAGTTGATCGAACGATTATTACCATTTAAGTATTAATTGTTTGGAATAAATTAAATTAAAATCCGCCGTAATTAATACTCAGTTGAGATTCAGCATTACTGTGCCAACTTCGTCTGTCCGATTTTAGTGGTCTTAGTTTGACTGTGCACTTTTTTTTGGGTATTTGATTGTTAAATCAAAAGAAATAAGGTGCAAAGTCAAACAAAGATACTTTTCTTTTCTGACTCTGCACTATTATTTAGAGTAGAGCTGAAAATATGAATTGTTCAATATTCCTAATTGTGCAGAGAATGGAGTTGAAAATATGAATTGTGTAATATTCCTAATTGTGCAGAGAATATAGGTTTCATATTTTGTCTTTTGATTTTTTGAAGAATATGAGGAAAAGCTGCATTACAAAGAGTAAAAAAAGAGTTATGTAACTTATCGGTAGCTGGTAGGAGTAATCATGTACCCAGGACTAGTGTGTGTACAAACTCGTCCAGACACTAGTTTCATTAGAGAAATAGAGAGGGGGTGTGTCTGTGTGCTATGTAACTTTTCTGTTACAGTACTTTAAGTGAATTATGTTTTTGGAACTGACTAACAAGAGTATCCCACATAACTATGCCTCAAGCCCAGACTAATTGGGGTCGGCTCGGCTATTTGATAAAATGTTGGCTAGTTTTAAGCAGGTTTGCGAACTATCTTAACATCTTTTATACAGACTTGGAGGGGTAATATGAGACTACATAGGGTGAAAAGCTTACACAAAAGGAGTTTCCCATTAGAAAATAAATGGAAAAGAAAAAAAAACACTCTAATTTTTATACCAAAGATCATTAATTATCAACGAGTAAGCTATATTTTAAGTTAACTAATGACTTTTTTGTTAACACTTTTCTTTGTGGTTATGCTGTGTCTAATCCTTACTGAATGACTATTTTGTTAACACTTTTCTATGTTGTTATGCCGTGGCTAAACTTTACTGGAACTTATGGATTTTTTCCAAGTCTATGATTGAAGCCAACCTTGATTTGAAGCAAACTCTGTGTGGATGTTTGAACCATATGTAGCTATTGAAGATCATCTATTAAGTAAATGCTAGAAACATCAATAAAGAGTTGTGTCTTGGATGATACCATGAGTTAATTTGGTAACATTGAGGGATAGAAAGGAAACTTTGTTGAGCAAATGGGCCCGTCGGAGAAGGAAATTTGCATAAAATGTGAGAAAGGTGGAGAAGTATTGGCTTGTGCTGATATTTGTTGTCCTATAGCAGTTCATGTCAGGTGCATGGGTTGTCCAGCTAGATTTGATGAATCGGGGAAATTCTATTGCCCCTATTGTCTGTATAGGAAATCAGTTGCAGAATTTCATCAAGCAAAGGAGCATGTTTTGTCGAAAAAACAAGCTCTGCATACTTTCATAGATAAGGAAATGATAGACAATGTCAGAGAGGTGCTATCAATAGTGAGCAAATCAACATGTGAAAGAGCTGCTGAGCCATTACCAGAAAATAAAAGTGAGGTTCCACAAAGAAATTGTGATCAACGAGTGCTTGGGCAGCAAATACATTCAGGCGCAGTTGTTGCTTGTGGTAGCAAACCTAGTGATCATACATCTTCTAAAGCAACAGCGACCGGCTTTAGAGTTTTAGAAACTGGAAACGGGGTTCAAGTAAATGATCTACAAGAAGTTTGTGAACAACTAGAGAGAAGTGTACAAGATCACCACCAGGACAACCACTTAAGTAACTCATGTGTTGCTGAAGAGGAAAATTTGGAGAATGAACTTGTTTTGGATGATACAAAAAGAAATTCTGTTGAAATTGCAGGAGAGCCCATGATAGGGGTTGATCAAACTACTGCAACCTTCTTGAATGCAGACCCTTTACTGCTGCAGCAGTTGAAAGGTAAAAGAAGAGTTGAAACTGGGGATTCAAAATGTAGAGACTCTAAGCCTGTTTCAACACAACGTAGTTGTGGTAAACTGGTTAACAAAGTCAGAGATGAGCATATCGTCACCAACTCTCCAAGAAGGTTAACCAGGACATCAGCTTCTTTACTTGAGAACAGTAATCTAGTGGGACAGTTAGTGCAAGTTAAACAGCCTTCCATGTTGTTGTAAGTGATTACTTCTCTGAAGTTTGAGCACACTATCCTCTTCATTTCTTCAATAATAGATGATTCAACTTTACTCTCTGCTGCAGACCAGTTGAGCTTCCAAATGGGAAACGTAAAAGAGTATTATGGCGTCACAAAGAGGAAGAGATGCTTGAGGTACATTTCCAGGAATCTCTATTGTATATGTTTGTTTCTGTTTGTGTCATCCAAAGATACAGTGTAAGTCATTGTTGCATTGATTGGATGAGGTGGCCTAGTGGTCAATGAAGTGGGTTGAGAACCTTGAGGTCTCAGGTTCAAATCCAAAGGAGGCAAAAATGCTAGGTGATTTCTTATTCCTATTTGTCGAAGCCGGTGACAAAGTTACCCGCTACTTATGATGGCGGAATATAGAAGGTACCTCGTGGAATTAGTTGAGGTGTGCGCGAGCTGGTGCAGCTACCACGGTTATCAAAAAAAGGAAAAAGTCCTTACATTGGACTGACATCTATATTTTTGGACTTACTAGGTATTGTCTTGATTAACTTTGATTTGGTAGTTGGGTAAAGTTCCTAGACTGAATTTTGATAATGCTATCCTCATACCAACGATTCTTCATATTCATCTTGTTTTTTTTTTAAATTTTAGCTTTTGCACCTCCGTCCTGTTAAGGAAATTTAACTTATTTAAGGTTAAATTGTAGAATCATATGTTTTGTGCAGTAAAGATGGCTAGGCAGTAAAAGTTGTGATATCTTACATACTTTGCAATTGAGTTGGCTTGTTTTGTGGGGTTATTACAACTGACCTTTTTTTCTTATAATTGCTTCAATGGCTCTGGATAACTCAAATACTTGCTCTGCATTCTTTACCTGTCAAGTTCTACTCATACAACGGTCCATAAAAGACTTGTGGGGAAAGTTATTGAAAAAGAATAAGCAAAATTTAGATATGTGGTTTCTCGTGGTTATTCTTGCATATTGCAATAGTTACCCATCTTCTGCCAAGCTGCTTTCCTGCCACCTTTAAAACTAAAAGAAGAAAAAGGGAGATTGCAACTGAGTAGTGGAAGAAGTCAACAAGATGGGCAAAAATGAAGAGATTATGTTGATAATTCCTCCTTGGCTCTGTATAGGACAATCTCGTATCATCAAATTCAGCACTTTCCAAGATTTCCCTGTTTATCCCTGCATTACAAAAAAAATGTGCAGCACCCCTATAGTAGATATAGGAGGATAATAAAAGTCTGCTTATTGCAAAGGAAAGGAAATTCCTCAATAATAACTTTCTCTCGTATTACAGAATTATTTATTTGACAAATATGTAAAAGAACATTTTCATGGAGACAGATAATCCAATATCAAATGCTTGGTTTAAGATTTACAAAGTAATGGAACACCATTGATGCGTCTGTAAATGCATATAATGCAGTTCATAATGTTGGTATTAATTGGCATCTCTAGAGATTTTGAGTTATTCATGAAAGCTCAAACAGGCTCTTGTGATGAGTCGAATGGTAGCAATATAAGCCTGGTATGCCTAAATACCAAATTGGTAGAGGCAGCTCCAATGATTATTTTCTGTGTGCAGTGTTAGCGAAAAAGTGATTTTCACTGTTTGAGTAGTTATCTGCTTCATTCAAGTTCCTGACTTCATTATGCATGCTGTGGCTGCAGGAAGGAGTTAAACAATTCTCAACCACAGTAAACAAGAACATCCCATGGAGGAAAATTCTAGAACTTGGTCGTCATGTGTTTGATCAGACACGTAATCCAACTGATCTCAAGGACAAGTGGAAACAAATCTGCTCTAAATATGGCGGGCAAGTTTGACCAGGAATCCTTTGTGAATTTGAAATGTTGAAAGCGTTTTTGGTATTCTGTGATATCCAGATTCAAATGTGTGATGCATACCTTTTTCCCTTTTGTGGATAACTTCTTTATCAGCAAGCAGGTCAGTTTTGAGGGTTAAAAAGTTAGAATTAGTTGTAGTCTTATTTGTTAAGATGAACATAATGTTTTGATGGGGTTTATCATGCGTCTTATGGTCGATAGTTGAGGGAATGTGCAAATTTCCTTATAAATCAACAGCTTAGTGTAGTCGATACTTGTATACAGTAGTAAAGGTACCAGATAGCTTTAGAGAGAGAATTTATGCTTGGCTGTTTTCCTGAGCACCTTGTACTCTATGCTGCACCCACTCCCGCACCTTCGCCTTGTGGTCACCCAACAGGCAAATGGTAAAAAGAAATGATAAATAGATGTGGTTGAACTCGTGAAGGAAGCTGGCTATTGCTTGAGGTAGTTTTCATTTTTATGGTGTTTCAGATATATGGACTTTGAAACCTGTGAATGCATCTTTTTAAATTGCTCGATTCCTAAGCTTTAGTAGGGCGACCCAAGGCATATTTAGTTGTTTTGGTATAGATTATCCTGGAAGATTTTAAATTAATTAATGTTAAAGCTACTTTTTTTCTCTCTTATATTTTCCATTACATAGGGGTACTGGGGAAGTGGAAGGAATAGCAGGAATCGAACCAACACTTAATTGGGTGGGAGGTCCTTCATTTAGTATTACTATATAATGATCTCTTCCTTACGAGTATTATTAAATGCATTTAGTAATGATAATTTTCTACTCATTTTATTCAATTAAATACATTCAAATTTTGTATGTTACTGTATTCAAGTAATGCAAAAATACTAAATAAATCTTAATTTTTTTGATTGAAGTTATTGGTGACAAATTATTCAATTTAGAGCCAAAAAGTAATAATAAAAGCAATTGTATAAAGCTCCTAACAAATTAATAACAGCAGTAAAAGCGTCGGATGGGGACAAAGTTTAGACAAGTTGGGAGTCGATAATCTAATTTATGTAGATGTATATTTGCCAGGTTGCCCACCTAAACTGGAAGCGATTGTACTTCTTAAGAACTTGAAGCCCCTCTCTCTAAATATAAAATATACATTTACAAGACAAAAAAGACTTCTTCAAAAAGCCTTAGCCCTCCTATTCAATGGGGCTATTAGAGAAGTAGCTTCTCCCCCAGAAAACCCTTTATCTCAAGCTCCTTTACTAGGTTGGATAAGTTTTGATGCCCTACTTCCAAGTTGCGGGATCGTGAAACTATGCTCGAGAAGTAAGAAGTCTTTATTAATTTATTATAACCAAAGTTGGAATTGCTTTTTCAAAGTATATTCCTTTTAACTGTCATTATGATAATTTTCAAGTGAATGTAATTAATCTAGGCCTTTAAAGCTTAAATAGGACAATTGTCACTCATAAAAACTAGACAGAAATTTAAAAATAACAAAACTTACAAGTGGGAGGTGAAAAATAGCTCAATTTTAAAAGTTAATCGAAATTTAGCTATATTTCATGTAAAAATAAATCTGAACAAAAACACTGTTCAAAATCCAAAAAATACGCCAGTATGTTATGCTGGAGTTCCAGCATAAGTATACTTGAACTCCAGCATATTATACTGGAGTTTCAGAATAAGCATGCTAGAACTCCAGCATAAGTTCCAACATAAATACACTAAAACTCCAGCATAATATATCGAAGTTCCAGTATAATATCTCGGTCTAGTATAATATGCTGGAAGCTCATACACAAGTGCTCGAATCTCCAGTATATTATGCTAGACTTTTCGTGTGTTGGAGTTCCAACATAATATACTGGAGTTCATATACATAATATACTGGAGTTCAGATACAGGTGCACCGAACTCCGGTATAATATGCTAGACTAATCTCTGTTGTAGAAAAATATTAATTATTTTTTATTGATTTAGTAAACACTGATTATTTCTGAATGACCTATTAGAAAATTGGCTAGTCCTGCTATTTTTACAAAATATAATGGAGAGAATGTGCAACAAAGAGAAGCCTGATCTGAATGAATTATTCATACTGGACTATGAAACAAAGAGAGCTTGATGTAATACAATTATTTTCTCAAAAAATCTCTTGTTAAGGATAAGCACTTCTTTTTGTTAAGTTCATTTTTTTTGGGGTGGTAAAAGCAGGATCAAATTGGTTGATAGTTAAAGTCAAAATTAACCTAACAGATATTTTGAAGTGAAACGGACCGGTAGAAGAGAAAGCAATCCTATATATGTTTTATATGTTATATGCAAAATCAAATTCTGCACTATTTCTTGTATGACTATTCTAATGCATGAGTTAGTTTAATGGAACTTGGTGGTGAAAAGTAGTACCATTCGATTGTTCAAGTAAAATCAAGCAAAAAGGTTATTTTTATTTTTATTTTTATTTTTATTTGTTTTACTCTTTTAACATTAAAAAGGTAATCGTTGAAGCAAACCGTGAGGGAAGGTTAGGCTCAATTAATACCCATAAATGTTTCTCTCAAAAGCTATTATGGTTAGTTATTTTTTATAACAAAGATTGATATTTTATTTATTTTAAATAAATATTCTTTCAATAAAAAACACGAGAGTGAGAGCTGTATTCATGTCTCACTATGGATAGCGATACGTGTCATCAATGGATACACCCAATACCCTAATAAGCACGAATATTATGCATAGGGTATTATATTGAAGATAACATTAGAGATAATGTTAGAATCCTAAGTTAAATATAAATCCTACTAGTTAGGATAATATTAGAATCCTAAGTTAAATATAAATCCTACAAGAGTGGGATTTGTCTCCATTGTATTTGTATTTAAAGGGCTGTTTAGCCGTGTATTAGAGGGAGAGAATCATCAATTGATACACATTCATCATATTGATTTATCATGGTATCAAGAGCCTAGTTTTTTTTTCAAATTCTTATACGTATTATTCATTAATCACGTATAATTGTGCTCTTACGATTTCTCTCGACAGAATCAATCCTCTCACGGAAGATACTGTTCTGTTTATGTAGCTGTGTTGTTTCGCTCATAAACTCCCTCAATCGCTGTTGCTTCCTCCTTCGTGACCTCCGAGCCCTGTCCAGACGACCCTCACCTGAAACGCTGCTGCGTCTTCCTCTGTCGAGCAGCAACATCACCAGCCCGTCGTCAACCTCCAGCAACGGACCAGTGACGCAGCAATCTCCACCAGTGCTGCTGTCCGCCAAACGACCAGAACACACCATCTTCCTTTATCCTTTCGTCAAACTTTGCATACTGCTGGTCTGCATCAGAAGCAACCACTGTTTTTTTTTACATTCGCTGCCATGGCTGCTGCGCAAGACAAATCCGTACCCAACGTCGATTTAGTCTATCACTTGGGCTCCAGTGATGGTCCAGGAAATATCATCACTCCTATTCAGCTTCGTGGTGAAAACTACGATGAGTGGGCGAGGGCGATCAAGACCTCGTTGAAGGCCAAACGAAAGTTTGGTTTTGTTGATGGCTCGATTGTGAAGCCTACTGATGTCCAGAAGCGAGAGGATTGGGAGGTCATTCATTCAATGTTGGTCTCTTGGATTACCAATACTCTAGAACCGTCTATTCGTTCTACGATTGGTGAATATGATGATGCTCACTTGCTATGGACAAACCTTAAAAATCGTTTTTGTGTTGTCAATGGCACTAGGATTTGTCAACTGAAGCTCTCTTTATGCTTGTGTAGGCAGGAGAAAAATGAATCTGTTGCAATGTATTTTGGTCGTCTGGCCAAAGTTTGGGATGAACTCCACACGTATATCACTGTTCCGTCATGTTCTTGTGGGAATTGTTCATGTAATATTGTTTCCCAGGTGGAAAAATTGCGGGATGATGACTTCGTACATCATTTTTTGATTGGTTTAGATGACAAGTTTGCCTCCATCCGAGGACAACTTCTTGCTCAAGACCCTCTTCCGGGGGTGGACAAATCATATCAGCAAATTATTCAGGCAGAGAGGCTAATCTCGACCGATACAGTGGCCTCTAATCGAGAAGGCGTCATGGCTTTCAAGGTGCAATCTGACCCGCGACCAAAGTTTAATCGACCTGATAATTCGGATAAACTTTGTTCCTATTGCAATCGTGAGGGCCATGTCGAAGCCTCTTGCTTTCAGCTTCATGGATACCCGGATTGGTGGGGTGATAGGCCTCGAGGAGGCCGTGGTAATGGTCGTGGTAGCACGTCTTCAGCTCGCGGTGGGGGCCGTGCGGTAGGTACAGCAGGTCGTGGACTGCGACCACCTCCTGCTCGTGCAAACAAGACAGGAGGGTCTGCTGCTCAAGGAACGCAGCAGCCTCCTACTCACCCTGATGGCTCACCTCTTGCGGGGGTTTCCGCGGCTCAGGTTCAGCAACTCCTAGACCATCTTAATACTTTCAAGCCAAAACTCCATGGTAAGCAAAATGTTGATTGGATAATCGACACCGGCGCATCAAATCATGTCACATGTGATGCGTCTCTTTTGATTAATGCTGTCCGTGTGTCTCATTATCCGGTTGGTTTACCGGATGGCCGATGTGCAAATGCTTCTTCGAAGGGTTCGCTGGAACTGGAAGGAGGATTGACTATTAAAAATGTTCTCTATGTTCCAGAATTAAACTGCAATTTAATTTCTGCTTCACAATTATGTGATGATTCAAATTGTACTTTGCAAATCACTAAAACATTGTGTGTTATACAGGACCTAGCGACGAGGAAGGTGATTGGAGCGGGTGATCGGGTGGATGGACTTTATTATTTCCGCGGGGTTCCAGGGGTGAAAGCTTTGAAAGTTGATCGAAGTAGGTCTGCAGAGTTATGGCATCAACGGTTGGGACATCCGTCGGCAAGAGTTCTACAACATCTTCCGTTTGTGAGTGATTCTACTAGAGACATTAAAAATAAATCCTGTGATATTTGTCCTCGTGCAAAACAACATAGGAATAGGTTTCCAATTAGCAATAGTAAAGCTAGTCGTTTATTTGAATTGGTTCACATTGATTTATGGGGGCCTTACAGGACACCCTCTTTGTGTGGATCTCGTTATTTTTTGACCATCGTCGATGATTTTTCTAGAAGTGTGTGGACATATTTGTTAAGCAATAAACCGGAAGTTGAATACTTGTTTCTTTCGTTTATTGCTTTGATTAAACGTCAGTTTTCTTGTGACATTAAAATAGTCCGGAGTGATAATGGAACAGAGTTTAATAATCTGCATGATTATTTTGAGGCCAAAGGAATAATATTTGAGTCCTCGTGTGTCGGTACCCCCCAACAAAATGGGCGAGTTGAGAGAAAACACCAACACATATTGAATGTAGCCAGAGCTTTAAGATTTCAGGCAAATTTACCGCTTCAATTTTGGGGGGAATGTGTTCAAGCCGCATGTCATTTGATTAACCGTACCCCTTCTAGATTGCTTCAACATAAAACTCCTTTTGAAATTTTGTTCAATAAAACCCCTTCTTATGACCACATCAAAGTTTTCGGATGCCTGTGTTATGCTCATGATCAACGGGGAAAAGGGGATAAATTTGCAAGTCGTAGTAGGAAATGTGTTTTCCTAGGATATCCTTTTGGGAAAAAAGGGTGGAAAGTTTTTGATGTAGAAACTAACCAACAATTTGTGTCTCGTGATGTGCAATTCTTTGAGCATGAATTCCCTTTCATAACTAGCAATAGTGTGCCATCTAATCCAACTCCGGCCTCGTTTAAGGGGGATTGTGTGTTAAGTGACGATGAAGATGAGTGCTATGAGGGTGGACTACGAGTTAGGGGGGCTGTTGATGAGGACATTTGTGCTGGTGCCGCAGCTGCACAGCCTGCCCAGCCTGGTGGCGAGGAGGCTGCCAGTGGCGAGGCAGCTGCTGGTGGTGAGGAGGCTGCCAGTGGCGCGGTAGCTGCTGGTAGCGAGGAGGCTGCTGTAACGCAACCTGTGGTCAGTGAACCACAGCTTGTTGATGAGCGGGTTGTGGTGCGCGAGCACGGTGATGCTATGGGAAAGGGAATGCGTACTAAGTATGCAAATGTGAAATATCGTGACTTTGTGACCACTGTGCGAAATAATAAACGTCCATCTCCGCCTCCGGTTATTCCCGTGCCAACATCTCCCTCAGGTATGGTCTTTACATTAACACATTTCATTGATTCTCACAAATTTTCTCAAAAACATAGAAATTATATTGCAGCTATTTCAGTAGGGAATGAGCCAAGAAATTTCAAAGAAGCTATGAGACACGAGGGGTGGAGAAAGGCCATGGCAGATGAAATTAAGGCTCTAGAGGACCAAGGTACTTGGGAACTTGTTAACTTGCCTCCTGGCAAAAAGGCCCTCGGAAGCAAATGGGTATATAAAGAGAAGTATGACGAGCATGGACACTTGCAAAGATTGAAAGCTCGTTTGGTCATTTTTGGTCATCATCAGATTGAAGGCTTGGATTACAATGAGACGTTTGCTCCGGTAGCTAAAATGGTAACTGTTCGTACTTTTCTAGCAGTAGCAGCAGTGAAGAACTGGGAGGTTCATCAGATGGACGTGCATAATGCCTTCCTCCATGGCGATCTTGAAGAGGAAGTATATATGAAAATTCCTCCTGGTTTTGATAATATAAATTGTGGCAAAGTTTGCAGGATGAAAAAGTCACTGTATGGTTTAAAACAGGCTCCCCGATGTTGGTTTGCCAAGCTCGCAACAGCTTTGAAAACTTATGGCTTTAAACAGTCATATTCTGATTATTCTCTATTTACTTTGTCGACAGGTAAAACACAGTTAAATGTGCTGGTATATGTGGATGACTTGATTGTTGCAAGTAATGATAAATCTGCTATGCTCAATTTTAAACAATACTTGGGGAACTGTTTCAAGATGAAAGACTTGGGTCTTTTAAAATATTTTTTGGGTTTGGAGGTAGCTCGTAGCAAACAGGGATTTTTTATTTGTCAGAACAAATATGCCATGGACATCATTACAGAAACAGGTATGCTTGGTTCCTCGCCTGCAGATTTCCCAATGGAGCAACATCACAAACTAGCCCTGGCGGGAGGAGATGTGTTGCAAGATGTAGAGAAGTATCGTCGACTAATTGGTCGTTTGATATATTTGTCTGTCACTAGGCCTGACTTGGCATACTCGGTCCACATACTATCTCAGTTCATGCAGGCTCCGCGAGTGGAACATTGGAAAGCTGCATTGCGTGTTGTTCGGTATTTGAAGAAAAATCCAGGACAAGGTATATTGTTGAGATCGGATAGTGCATTGCAGCTTGAAGGTTGGTGCGACTCAGATTGGGCTAGTTGTCCTATTTCCAGACGATCCTTAAGTGGTTGGTTTGTTCTTCTTGGTTTGTCTCCTGTCTCATGGAAAACTAAGAAACAGCATACGGTCTCTCGTTCCTCTGCTGAAGCAGAATATCGTTCGATGGCTGCATTGACTTGTGAATTGAAATGGTTGAAACAACTTTTAGGGGATTTGGGTGTTGAACACAAGAGTGGCATGCATCTTTATTGTGATAGTCAGTCTGCGTTATACATTGCTCAAAATCCGGTGTTTCATGAGAGAACGAAACACATTGAGGCTGATTGTCACTTGGTTCGGGACTCGATTACCGATGGTACTATTCACCCTTCATATGTGTCGACCACGGTACAACTAGCGGATATATTCACTAAGGCCTTGGGAAGAGACAAGTTTGAATTTTTACTTCGCAAGTTGGGCATTTGTAATCCGCATGCTCCAACTTGAGGGGGGGTATTGAAGATAACATTAGAGATAATGTTAGAATCCTAAGTTAAATATAAATCCTACTAGTTAGGATAATATTAGAATCCTAAGTTAAATATAAATCCTACAAGAGTGGGATTTGTCTCCATTGTATTTGTATTTAAAGGGCTGTTTAGCCGTGTATTAGAGGGAGAGAATCATCAATTGATACACATTCATCATATTGATTTATCATATTAAGTCTCTGTAGAATTTCAATTCAAAGAATTTAACTTATAATATACACTAGTAATGTAGCAATAATGTTTATACTATCGATGTGTTTTAACTTGTTATTTCAGATAACACGTTTTATTTTCAGTTTTCTCAATTAAAAGCCATTCATTCAGTTATATTAACGTAAAAATAGTACGGGCTAACTAATTTAGATTGATTATTTAAAAATAATTAACGTTTGTAAAATTATTAAAAAATAGCCATTATTTTGATGTAACAAGGACCGATCCAGCATAATATACTAAAGATCGGTGCACTTGTATATGAACTTCCAACATATTATGCTAGAAATCGAATACGCAAAAAGTTCCAGCATAATATATTTGAGATTAGAGCACTTGTGTATGAATTTCCAGCATATTATACTAGACCGATATATTATACTAGAACTCCAGTATATTATGCTAATGCTCCAATATACTTATGCTGGAGTTCCAGTATACTTATGCTGGAACTCCATTATAATATAACAGTGTTCCATTATACTTATGCTAGAACTCCAGTATATTATGCTGGAGTATTTCCGAAATTTGGAACATTATTTTCATTCAAATTTATTTTTATATGAAAAGTGACTAAATTTTGATTACTTTTGAAACTGTGACTATTTTTAAATAACCACTTGTAAATCTAGCTATTTTTGAATTTCTCCCACTGCTAACTCAAGGTGATGGGGGATTATTAGGCCGAACACACTTCTCTATATAATCTATATCTATACTATATTAAAAGTACAAAAGCCTTTAGCGAAATATCGTTCACCTTTTTTACCCTTTAAAATTAGCTTTCATATTAGACAAAATAGTCATTTAATTATTTTCTTAATATTTAGAACTTTAAAATCAACTAAATTTTGATTATTATATCTTTCCCTATTGAATTAGATCCTAATAATTCAGAGTTTCAATTCACGTGACAATTTACCTCAAATAAGGAAAGGATCACCTTTGTTTTAAAATAATATTATCCAAATATTCTACGTATGTAGTATGTATACATGAACTGACAAACTTTTACGTAGTTACTATAAATTTGACAATTAAGCATAAAATAATATGCTTTATTATATTACAACACAATATTTATGATACATGTCTTTATATTTAATATTATTACAAAACCGTAGTTAATTAATATATATATTTACCCTTTTTATCACACAATCGTGATAAATTAGTGTAATTCAATCTTTGTATATTGACGGATAATTTTTTCTTTTTCAATATATTCACCACCGTGATTGAGAACTTCTTTTGGAACTATTGCCCTTATTGAGTTTACTATTCTTCATTTACAAGACTTACACTTTAATTTTATAATTCAAACATAATTTTAATATATATATATATATATATATATATATATATATATATATAGAGAGAGAGAGAGAGAGAGGTACACGTGCAACGTACATATACATAAATTTCTTTTACGTAGTTACTATAAATATGGTAATTAAGCATAAATAATATGTGTTATAATATTACAACACATATTATATTTATGATAAATGTCTTTATATTTGATATTATTACAAAATTATAGTTAAATAATATATATTTTCATCTTTTTATCGCTTAATCGTGGTAAATTAGTATAGTTTAGTCTTTGTATATTGATAGATGATTTTTTCTTTTTTAATATATTCACCGTGATTGAGAACTTTTTTGTGGAACTATTTGCCCTTATTAAGTTCAATACTCTTCATTTTCAGCAGTTACACTTTAATTTCATAATTCAAACATAACTCAAATAAAATATTTATAGTCTTTTTAAAACTTTTTACTTATTAGATAAGGTATATGCGCAACGAATAGTTACCAAAAAATACACGAAGGATGACATAATTTATTTCCCCCGGGAATATATGATGAGTGAAACAAAATGCAAAGTGTAGCTTTTAAAATAAGAGAGGGTGCTTAACTTTAGGTTACTAATTGTTTTCTATAATTATTTTTAGTGACTTGATATAATATTTTATAATGTCAGAGTATAAGAGATAATTAATATTTTAAATATTTCATAAAAAGAATGAGCAAAAGGATTGGAAAATTGACGGGAGAACAGAATATTCTCACTTAATAAGCACAAATAATAGAGTCCGAAAATGAAATGATATCTTTTTAGACATAAAATACGTTTTTACAGTTAAAAAAAATGATATTTCTATATAAAACACAGTATAATACTGTATTGTACTTTAATAAAAAGTTGGTCATTAAAATAAAATGCAGTATTATACCGCGTTTTACTAAAATCATTATAATACTGCGTTTTACGACAATTTGGGCCCACCAGTAAGTGTTCTGCAGGACGGACAATTTGTATTTTAGTGTAAAATGTATTATAATACTACATTTTGATTAAACGTAGTATTGTACTGCATTTTACACTAATTTTTGGGCCCAACAATATGTGTTCTACGGATAACTGACATAACAATAGATCAAGTACATAAAACGTGATATTATATTGCGTTTTACATAAAAAAAATCTGCACCCTAGTTAGGACATGCCTTACTTAAAGGCGTTATAATTTTATGAAAATCCATTCAATACTTTCCTTCAAACTTCAGTTCATACTTCTCTTCTTTTTATCAAGCTTTTTTGTATAATATTTGAAGAGCCAAAAATAGGAGTTTAATTATATTGGGGGGAGAGGGGGTGATGTTGTAATGAAGAATAACTCTGTGAGGTATAATTCACCCTCACAGTATCATGTTAAATTGTCACTTACAATTGAGTATGATAAATTGGTATCGACGTTACGTAAAAAAATGAGTGTGAGGAAACATTCGGTGAACCTTAAAGTAACCGGTAAATTTTCGTATTATGTGACTCCGCATGAGTTTGCTTATTATTCTGAGTTTAACATTAAAGATGATGAAACTCTTAGAGATATTTTGCGGATTCCGGATAAATACAGGAAATTTATTATAATAAAATTATTGGAAATGTACGTCAAGGTTGAAGACGTTCCCAATAATGAGGGTGTTGCATAGTAGGGATAACCCCCAGTCATCGGGTGGTTATTTTGGAGCAGTTTTACCGGAAAGATTCCTGATAAAAGAGCTTGCCTTGATTTAAACTTGTCACCAGCGGTGAATGAGCAACCATAAAATAATTTTTCGGCTTTATATAATCCACAAGACGACTGGTAAACTTCAATTTTTCTACACTTTTCGATGTTTATTTTTTTATTTGAATATGATTTGTATTAACACTCATATTTTTCATAGGGAATACCGTCAGGATATGAATTTTACAAGTTATGACCCCGCTCCTAGTTGGAATATGCGTAGTTCTGGCATGATAGACCACGGTGGTCCATCCGAGAGTGAGCACCAAAAAAAATGTCTATTATAGAACATCAACACAGTAGGACTTGTAAGTAAAGTGATATAGCGATATGTAAATTATTTATCTAGTTGAGTAGCTTATCATTTTGTTCTTCTTGTGCAGTGAACGAGCAAATTGATTTTTCTAACCTCACACAGTTGCCCATAGACGACGTATTGACTTGTGATTTGGCAGATGTGCAGAGTCAGGAAGATGATAGTGATTATGACAACAATACCGATGAGTCTGGAAATAACACACCCTTCCCTGATGAGGGTAATGACAAGGAGGAAGTAGATGCCGAACCTGAGTTGACGAGGGAGCATGCTCCTCCACCTCCCGTTAGACCGAGAGTGTACGAGTTCCATGTACCGTTTCATGAGCAGAATATTCCCTCTTTGATAATTTTCCAAGTATGTTGGACGTGTATGCCCTCACAAAGGATGATGACTAAATTCGGCTAGCTATGTGGGATGAGTCTAGACTGGCCGTGCTGGAAAAAGACATGTATTTCCCTGATAAATCTCGCCTAATCAGGGCTGTAAAAATCTACAACACAAGAGAGTTCCGTGAGATGATGGTAAGGGATTCAACTACGGAGGTATATAAGGTTGTATGCCGTAGAGACTTTATGGGTTTTCACTGGATGTTACGTGAACGCAAGAAGAAATCAGGGTTGTAGAAAGTGGGTAAATTTATTAGCACCCATAGATATGAAATTGACACATTCAATGAGAATCACTTCAACCTGGATGTAGATTTGATTTCTCTTGTCTTGATTTCATATTTGGATATGTCCATTAGGTTTAATATTAAAGTGTGTATTACAGCCGCCCACCAGAGTATGGTTGTACTATAACAAACAGGAAGGCATATCTCGGTCAGAAACATGCCTTTGAACTTATTTATGGTGATTGGGATAAGTCTTTTTCATCTCTTCCCAGGTACATGGCTGCACCGCAACACTTTAACCCCGGGACTGTTGTTGAATGGAGGCATGAGCGAAGTTCGAACAGACCCAAATATATTTTCAACTATGTGTTCTGGTAATTTAAAGTAGCAATTGATGATTTTGTTTATTGTCGCTATGTAATTTCCATAGATGGTACTCATGTCCATAGAAAATATGATATTAAGCTTTTGATTGCAGTTGTAGTAGATGCCAATGGACAAATATTTCCACTAGCTTTTGCCATTTGTGCCAACGAAAGAAAAGAGACGTGGATGCTTTTTTCGAACTACCTGAAGGAGCACGTTGTCAAATAGCATTCAGGTATTTGTCTAATATCTGATCGACATTGTGGTATTTTAAGTTCTGTACGGTTTCACACTTCCTTTTTACATGGCTACCCCAAAAGATGACCATATAATGGAGTTTTACCAATTAAAGTGACATTATTCAAAATGGGATCATTTATTTATTTAGAGTCGCCACGTTGAATAGGTTTGGCTTTTGGTGTCCCAAGTCATCAATTTATTTAAGATCCCAAATCGAGGAAATTATTCGACTGCCCAATTGAAGTCTGCGAACCAGAAATTTTTGAGTAAGGAATTCTGTTAATCCGAGGGAAGGTGTTAGGCACCCTCGGATTCCGTAGTTCCAGCACTGTCGCTTAAACTATTATAAATGGCCAATTTCCTGATTTTTATACATGTTTTTCCTACAGTGCAATTTTAAAATTATTAATCGCTTTATTCATTTTTTATGAATATTTGCAACGTTACTAAAACATGTCTCGAACCACGTCACATAAATGCACCCGGGTTCTCGACACATTTTAATATCGTTGAGACTTGGATTTAGGTCACATAAATGCACACCCAAATTTAAAAAGATACATTATTAAACTAACGCGCCTATAGCAACTACGTGTTTTAAACTTCGTGGGAAAAACCGTGGAATTCACTAAAGGATATCTCCCGGAGTTCTAAGCATTTTATTACAATTAGAGGGCCAATGCAACGTATGATTTTGTTAGCGTGGCTCACTCAGTTCATATTAGAAAGGAAACCTAAAGGGACTATGATTCTCTATTACTCGCGTCTCTAAATAAAAGAGAAGACCTAAACGATTCATATGTTAATGGCTTATCCAAATGAAATAATCAGTATGCATATTTTCAGCATTTGTATAACAGATTTCTGCAATTGGGCTTTTATCAACGAAAGTAGACTGCCCAGAAGTATATTTCCTCATACTTCATGACTTACAATAATCTGGGCCTTCGATTGAGCCCAGAAATTTGGTACTACAAATTATTCACGAGGCAGGAATGGTATTTTCCAAATCACTACACTACAACTGTTGAGATTATAGGTGATCATTTTAACATATTGAAGACATTGACAGAAGTAAATCCCAGTAGTAATTTTTCATACTAGTAAATCAATATGCTACAACTCAGGTTTCGAATTAAGCATCTAAAACTGGTGGACTTATTAATCGGAATACATGTACATATGGTGACTCCCTATTACTTAATCAAACATGAAAATCAGGCAAGTTATTGACTACTATTTTTTTAAAGCTACCGAAATTTAAATAAATTAAAGCTAATAGTCCAAATAACAGTCCAGCGTAGTTTAAATGTTCATACATATTACAACACCAAGATAAGATGAATATCCTAAATGCTACTAAACTATAATATTAACATAAAAAATATAATTGTCTTCATTATCAAATGTGACTGTGCATACATACAACTATGCATTTCCAGATTTTTCCTGAGTGAGAGTAGGTACCTGGAATTAAAGCAAAGAGGAAACACCTATGAGTAAGGTAAGTGAGAAGCAACAAACAACAGTAGATCAATCAATTAAGACCCAGGAGTAGGATTGGGAAACTCAGAAAGGCTTTGAAATATCAACAACAACACAAGTTCTAATTCTATAGCTCGAACAAAACAAACCAGTCTGGGACCAGTACCCAAAATAGATTCTGAATTCTAACACCCTAAATGTATATACCTCAGGTCATCTTCACTTTACAAAGGATGTAATTCTGATTATTTTTTGGAAATTTTAAGAGGTTTTTGGCCAGAAAAACTTGGGAATTTCAGGGAATTTTTCAGATGGTATTTTGAACTCCTCTCTTAAAAAAAATCTCCTGTCCTAAAACAATAGGATACCGTTTTATAGACAAGGCCTTAGGGCAACAATTTCTTCTTGTTTTCTTATTAGTCCCTTCCCCATTTTCCAGATTTGCTTAATCCGTTGTTTTTTAACTTCTGCCTCAAGTTTTGAGAAGGAATAAACAGAAATTGCATTTCAAACCTCCAACTAAAAGGTTCCAGGGATTATTAAGATTGGAAAATAATAGTTCCTTTTAAGGAAAAACCCGGAAGAGGCCAACTTAAGGTACAAAAGGACTTATATGTCCACCTTAAGATTGGAAAGTTATAAAGCTTCAACTCGAAGACGACATTGACTTGAACACTTGGAAAATTTTGAAGATTTGGCGGACTTTGCAGAATTCAAGTCGAAGATCCGAAGGGCTTAAACAATTCAACTGTAAGACTGGCAAATTTGAAGACTTAAACTTGAAGACCGACGAACTTGAAGACTTCAACTTTGAGACTTGGAGGGCCTAAATATTGCAACTTAAAAATCAACGAATTTGAAGACTTTAACTTGAAGACCAACGAACACAAAGACTCAACTTTGAGACTTGGAGGGCCTAAATATTTCAACTTGAAAATCGGCGAATTTGAATACTTCAACTTGAAGACCGACGGACTTGAAGACTTCAACTTTGAGACCGTCACGCCCAAATCCCCATACCCCAGCCGTGATGATGCCTCTCGTGAAGACAAGGCTAGCCAGGACAACACAAACACATCTCTTAACAAATAATTAACAATAAAAAATCCAAAACATGTGTAAAACAATTATAAATGCGAAAACAACGATAATAGCAAGGGATACCATCCTGACACAACCCAAACTAGAGTGTCACAAGTCATGAGCTTCTACAGAGTTTGCTATAAGTCTACAGAATATGATATCCGATACAATAGTCTGAAGAAAACATAAATGAGGTAAGATAGGGGAGACAAGGAGTTGTGGATGTCAACAGTTGCCTCGTAACTCCAACTTGCTGCCTGGTCTGGAAGAAATCAGCACTCAGGTACGGACTCTGCTATGCCTAAATCTGCACACATGGTGTAGGGAGTAATGTGAGTACTCTGACCCAGTGAGTAATAATAATAAATAATAATCGAAGGCATGAAAACACATAAATTCAAAAGGCAATTTTATACCATGCAGTAAATCACTTAAAGCAGTAAAACCGTAAAGAATTGAATGAAATCTCCTTTTTTAAAAACAAGTAATTCAGGTAAAACAACAAGTAAGCAGTAAGTAGTAATCTGCCCCTCGGGCCTAGTATCAATCACTCAGCATAGCATCAACCCCTCGGGCTCAGTATTAGTCACTCAGCATAGTATTAGTCCCTCGGGCTCAGTATCAATCACTCGAATTTGAAGACTTCAACTTGAAGACCAACGAACACAAAGACTCAACTTTGAGACTTGGAGGGCCTAAATATTTCAACTTGAAAATCGGCGAATTTGAATACTTCAACTTGAAGACCGACGGACTTGAAGACTTCAACTTTGAGACCGTCACGACCCAAATCCCCATACCTCGGCCGTGATGATGCCTCTCGTGAAGACAAGGCTAGCCAGGAAAACACAAACACATCTCTTAACAAATAATTAACAATAAAAAATCCAAAACATGTGTAAAACAATTATAAATGCGAAAACAACGATAATAGCAAGGGATACCATCCTGACACAACCCAAACTAGGGTGTCACAAGTCATGAGCTTCTACAGAGTTTGCTATAAGTCTACAGAATATGATATCCGATACAATAGTCTGAAGAAAACATAAATGAGGTAAGATAGGGGAGACAAGGAATTGCGGATGTCAACAGTTGCCTCGTAACTCCAACTCGCTGCCTGGTCTAGAAGAAATCGGCACTCAGGTACGGACTCTGCTACGCCTAAACCTGCACACATGGTGTAGGGAGTAATGTGAGTACTCTGACCCAGTGAGTAATAATAATAAATAATAACCGAAGGCATGAAAACACATAAATTCACAAGGCAATTTTATACCATGCAGTAAAACCGTAAAGAATTGAATGAAATCTCCTTTTTTAAAAACAAGTAATTCAGGTAAAACAACAAGTAAGCAGTAAGTAGTAATCTGCCCCTCGGGCCTAGTATCAATCACTCAGCATAGCATCAACCCCTCGGGCTCAGTATCAGTCACTCAGCATAGTATTAATTCCTCGGGCTCAGTATCAGTCACTCGAATTTGAAGACTTCAACTTGAAGACCAACGAACACAAAGACTCAACTTTGAGACTTGGAGGGCCTAAATATTTCAACTTGCAAATCGGCGAATTTGAATACTTCAACTTGAAGACCGACGGACTTGAAGACTTCAACTTTGAGACCATCACGACCCAAATCCCCATACCCCGGCCGTGATGATGCCTCTCGTGAAGACAAGGCTAGCCAGGACAACACAAACACATCTCTTAACAAATAATTAACAATAAAAAATCCAAAACATGTGTAAAACAATTATAAATGCGAAAACAACGATAATAGCAAGGGATACCATCCTGACACAACCCAAACTAGGGTGTCACAAGTCATGAGCTTCTATAGAGTTTGCTATATGTCTACAAAATATGATATCCGATACAATAGTCTGAAGAAAAAATAAATGAGGTAAGATAGGGGAGACAAGGAGTTGCGGATGTCAACAGTTGCCTCGTAACTCCAACTCGCTGCCTGGTCTGGAAGAAATCGGCACTCAGGTACGGACTCTGCTATGCCTAAACCTGCACACATGGTGTAGGGAGTAATGTGAGTACTCTGACCCAGTGAGTAATAATAATAAATAATAACCGAAGGCATGAAAACACATAAATTCACAAGGCAATTTTATACCATGCAGTAAATCACTTAAAGCAGTAAAACCGTAAAGAATTGAATGAAATCTCATTTTTTAAAAACAAGTAATTCAGGTAAAACAACAAGTAAGCTGTAAGTAGTAATCTGCCCCTCGGGCCTAGTATCAATCGCTCAGCATAGCATCAACCCCTCGGGCTCAGTATCAGTCACTCAGCATAGTATTAGTCCCTCGGGCTCAGTATCAGTCACTCAGTATAGTATCAGCCCCTTGGGTTCAGTATCAGATCATATGGGTACCCGCGCTCACTATAGGTTAGGGCTGTCCAATGGGACGGGACGAGACAACATTTAAGAGGGATGGTGGCGGGACAGGACGAAACGGGACGAAACGTTCGTCCGCTAACAAACGGGATGGAACGGGACGGGTTCATGGGCCTTAAGTGTATTTTTTTTATAAAAACTTTGAAAATTACTATATTTTTAAAGTTTGCAACGACTAGATTTTTGACTTATTGAATAAACTTAAATGATACTATGTTAAAATTAAAATTAGAAAACTAAGTAAAGAATTATAAAATATTAAAACAAAAGACTTCTAATGATATATTCTACTAATTATATATTTATAATACAATTATAATATTTGATATAATTTCAAAGTCTTAACTATTAAGTAACTAAGACAATTGATAAAAACACTTCAATGCTTAGAGCCTTTTATTTTATTAATAGAACTTTCAAATGTCAAATACAAATATAATTCTTTTGAAGAGCACCTAATCTATGCGGCCACCTTCTAGGAAGGGTTCTGTTTGAACTAGGCCTCTTAGTAGCCAATTACAAACTATCATACTAAAATTTGTAAGCTCCTATATAGCTTTTTTCTAATTTATCAATAATATCTCTCGGACATTCTACTGGAATTGGCAATGTTGATTGATGTTCCATGAGCTCCATGCCATCACCGCTCCCAGTGGCAAGTATCTCATTGTATTCTTCTTCTTCCCTAGTGGTTAATTTTCAAAACAGAGATTTCTTCTTTCTGAATTAATCCAATCTCTGAATAATACGGAAATATCTAGACTGTCATCTGCTAATGCATGTCTATGATCTCCAATTTGAAATTGTGCCGCGCTAAAAGCACTCTCCGATGCTACTGATGATGCTTGAATAGCCAGGATATCTCGAGCCATAATTGAATGTGTTGGAAAAGCCTTGCCACGCTCCCTCCACCATGACAAAAGTTGTTCTTTGCCTTCTTCATCTTTAATATTTTTTAATCCTTGATTAAGATAAAAATCAAGTTCATCATCAATAGAGGTATCAAAACATGTTATATCATCCATATCTTCCCATAAAATATCTGCTCCAGACTTGGAAGTAAAAGGAGCAGTTTCAGTACTACTTGTATCCATAGATTTATATTTATCAAACATTGATCTAGCATAAGAATATATGCTAGCTTGGCAGTTTTTGAGAGATGATTGTTCATTTTCTTGATTTTCTAAATTCTCATAAATTTTACGAACAAGTCCCTTTGCACCTCTTAGTTTTAAAGATGGATTAAGCAGTGTAGAAATTAAATAAACTTTGGGAATAAGGAAAAAAATACTTTTTAAATTTTAAAATCATTTCTTTAATGGCCAATGCATAAGTTGGACTTGTTTTAAACTTACCAAATACAATAGAAATTCCACAAATATACCATAATATTTGTGTAATAGTAGGATACTATATACCAGAAAATTGTTTTGTAGCATAATAAAATTTTTCTAAAAATTTAGTAAGCTCTCTGATCTCATCCCAATCAGAATCAACAATTTGATCAACAGGATAAGCATTATACATATTAAATACCTTCTAGATAGGTACCCGATAATCATAAGCAACTTTAAGCATTTCATAAATAGAATTCCACCTAGTACAAACATCTTTTAAAACTTTTCTAAATGGAAGCCCAGCACTAGCACATTGTTGAGCAAATTCACTAATTCTACTTTGTTTATGAGCACGAAAAATATAGCCATAAACATGTGTTTTAATACAAGCATCAGAAAATAAATTAAGACCATCTTTTACAACCAAGTTAAAAATATGGCATGCACATCTAACATGAAAAATTACTGGATTAATTGGACAAAGTATAGATTTTAAGCTATTTGCCGCGGTTGTGTTAGCAGAAGCATTATCTAAGGTGATAGTTAAAACTTTATTAATGAGTCCATAAAAGTCAAGTATTTGTAGAACAGTATCTGCAATATATGCTCCAATGTGTTTTGAATAACCAAATTTATAACCTATAATACGTTTTTGCAAGTTTCAGTGATGATCAACCCAATGACATGTAACAGTTAAATAATCACAACCACGACCTATGTCAGATGTGATAGACACTTTACAATCTAAGTGAAAAAAATACACAACGAATATACTGAAGATATTCTATTTGAAATTTAAAAACATCATTTCTAACTGTGGTCTTAGGAAAACCTTGAAAAGTAGGGTTAAAGTTTCTTGTATATAATGTACAAACACAGGGTGAGAAGGAAAACTAAAAGGTAAGCCACAGACAACCACCATTTTTGCTAAGTTCTCACGATCTCTATCTTTGTTATATTTGCGTAAAACATGACCAGAAGCAGGGTCAAGTTGTTGTTGAATTTGATTAGAACTAGATCCACTAGGAGTGCCAGAACTGATGGTAGGATCTATAATTTTTCCGGCTTCTATGTTTGCTTGTATCCATAAAGATTTATGATCCTTTCTTACGTGACTTGTTAAACTCCTTGTCCCACCACTTGTTGAGTGTGCAAATACTTGCTTACATTTTTCACATATAGCACGATGATTGACTTTATCATGTTTAAAAGATTTCCATACAAGTGATGTTTTGGGACGTTCAGCCTTAGACGTACATGGGGTAAAGCTCCAGACTGAGATTGACTATGAGTTAGAGCTTGTGTTGTGGGACTAGTGGGTGTTTCATCTAATTTTTCTTCCTCATTTTCATCATCCTCAAAAAAAATATCATTGCCAAATTGTCTTTGTAAAGTTTCATGATCTAACTGTTCTTCCACATGAACATCATAAAATGTGGGGGGTTGGGAAAATGAAGTTTCATCAACATGAGTCATTTCATCAATATCCTTTCTAACTCTAGGTCTAGGAGAAGGGTTAGGATTAGGATTACTACTTTCACCTTTACTATTTTTTTACTACTTTTTTAAAAAAAATACCAAATAATTTTTAGGTGCCATAATTTAAATATGAAATTAATTAAAAAATCTAACATAAATATTAAACACACAAATGAAATACGAACATATAACACGTAAAGTAAACACAAAAATTAAGCACTAAAATGATACGCAAAAATTGTATATTAAAATTAGGAGTTGGAATGATTGCACCGTGATTAAATATTGAAACTTTAATAAATTTCCCAAATATTGTTCCAAATACTTGACGAATTAATTTGAAGATTGAAAGTTGCTCCAAAAGATTTGCCCAAATACTTAAACTTGAAAGATAGCACCTGATACTTGATAGTAACAAAATTGAGAGAACAATATAGAATATAGATAGGATATTAGAGTGTAAGAGATTTGAGAGAGAAAATTGTTTTTTTGTGGGAAAAAAAGAAGAAGAATGAGGGATATTTATAGTAGAAAATAGGGACAAAGTATAATTTAATAAACTTAGGAGTTATATTAAAAGATTGGGAGGGGGGAGGGGGGTTAGGGGGTGTTTTGGGGGGTGTAGGGGTTGTTTGGACCGTTGGAAACGGCTATTTTTGCCATTTAAGCCATTGGCCGACGGCTAGTTTTTATTAAAAAAACAAAATTGGCAGGACGCAGGACGGGACGGGACGAAACGGGACGGGACAAACGGGATGAAATGGTCGTCCCCTTCCATCCCGTGTCCCGTTTAACATTGGCCCATCCCATTTATCTTGAAGCGGGACGGGACGGGACGGCCCCTCCTGTTTGACAGACATACTGTAGGTGTGCAGACTCCGAAGGGGCCCCTTACGGCCCAAGCGCTATATATACATAAGGCTTGAAAGCCTTCTTTCATAACTCATAAGGCCTGAAAGCCTCCTCATATCACTCACAAGGCCTGAAAGCCTCCTCACATCAGTCACAAGGCCTGAAAGCCTCCTTACATCACTCACAAGGCTTGAAATCCTTCTCACGTCACTCAAGCCACTTCGTGGCATATAAATGTATCTCAGGCCCTAGGCCTCACTTGGTCAAAATTCAATTAAAAGTGGTTGAGTTTGTAAAACAGTATTAATCATTAAGACTGAGTTCAAGTAATATATCAAAATAGTGAGGAGACGGTGATAAAAGTCCACTAAGGATTCAAGTAATCGGCAAGAAGCCCAAAATATGGCAATGACCAAATCACGTTGATAAAAAACACGTCTCAGTCAAATACGCGGTAAAAATATCAATCGGGACGGACCAGGTCACAATCTCCAATAGTAAACAACCCTCGTTCTCATCATTAAACGCGTGTTTCACCTCAATATAGCACTACGTTGTGCAATTCAGGGATTTCAAACCCTCAGGACATCATTTACTATCGTTACTCACCTCAGGCCAGCCAAATCTCTAGCTCGCTATGCCCTTTCTTCTCAAATTGGCCTCCTCGTGCATCAAATCTGATCAATACCACAACGAATATGTCATAATATTTCTATGGAACAATACCCAATCAAAAACAATTGAAAATAGCAAAAATATCGAAATTGGCAAAACCTGAGCCCCATGCCCACTTCTCGTACCAGAAAAGTTCACATTAACGGATTCCTTTTCTTGCCACGAGTCTATACATATCAAGAACTCCCAAATCCAAGCTCAAATGAACCATCAAAACCCAATTTAGAATATCTAAACTCAGGCCCTAGTTCTTCCTCCTTTTGATAAGTTTTCATGAATTTCTTGGTGGATTTCACAATTAAAACAAGTTTTAAGTTCAAAATCTTACCTCCAAACTATCCCAGTCGAAACCCTCTTCAATTTCTCCCAATAAGCTCTCAAGATGCTCAAAAATGGAGGAAAATAACTTAGGCTCGCGGATGAAATATTATTATAAATCTTCTGCCAGCTGATATTTTACTCTATGCGAACGTGAGGGCTTTATCGCGTTCGCGATGAACAAATCTTGCCTCTGACCAAATTACTCTATGTGAACGTAGGATCCTCACCGCGAACACGAAGATCCTTGACTTTCCATTACGCGAACTCGAACCTACCTTCGCGAACGCGAAGGCCAAATATGGCCCGCACCTGCTGCTACATTTTCTGCTACATTTCCAAGTCTAAAACTTCCCGTTTAGCCATACGAAATCACCTCGAGGCCCTCGGGACCTTAACCGAAAGCACGAACACATCCTAAAACATCATTTGAGCTCGTTCCAATCATCAAAACACCACAAACGACACCAAAACCATCAAATTACATCGAATTCAAGCCTAAGTTCTTTTAAAACTTCCGAAACATACATTTGATCAAAACCTCGACCAAAACACGTACGAATGACCTGAAATTTTGCACACACATCCCAAATCACCTAACAAAGCTATAGCGACTCTCGGAATTCTATTCTGACCCTCGGATCAAAATCTCACCTATCAACTGGAATTCGCCAAAATACTAACTTCGCCAATTCAAGCCTAATTCTACATCGGACCTTCAAAATAAATTCTGATCATGCTCCTAAGTCACAAATCATCCCCCGAAGCTAACCGAATCACCGAAAATCACATCCGAACCCTCTAACTCATAAGCCAACATTCAGTTGACTTTTCCAAACCAAGCCTTCCTTAAAGAGACTAAGTATCTCATTTCCTACCAAAACCTCTCCAATCCAACTCGATCACATAAGATACAAATAATGAAGCATAAGGAAGCTGAAAACAGGGAAAACGAAGTGGTAACTCATGTGACGACAGGTTGGATCGTCATAGAGACTTGGAGGGCCCAAATATTTCAACTTGAAATCAGCGAATTTAAAGACTTCAACTTGAAGACCGACGAACTTGAAGACTTCAACTTCGAGACCTAGAGGGCCTAAATATTTTAACTTGAAGATCAACGAATTTGAAGACTTCAACTTGAAGACCGACGGAGCTGAAGACTACAACTTGGGGACTTCAACTTGAATACACTTGAAGACTTCAACTTGGAGACTTCAAGGGCTTAAATATTTCAGCTTCTATTTTTGCTTTATATTTTTCAACTTTTATCTTAGTCGCATAATTTTCAGCTTTATGTGCTTGTAACAAAAGATTCATATCTTGTCATAGGAGAGTCCAAATAATGAACTATTTGATGAATTCAATATGTAAAATATATCCAATACTTAGAATTAAAAACCTTCAGAATCGCACCGGATAATATTTTGAAACTAACTTTGGATTTCACCATGTTGAAAATTTTAGATTTGCGCAGTCTCATCAAACAAATTCATATCTCCGCGTAGAAATATTGAAATTTCAAACTGTTTGATTGCAAGAAAACTAGACTTCAAGATCTAGAAAATATCCCAAATTCTCAATCAAACAACTTCAGAACAGCTCCAGATAATATTTTGAAATCAACTTTATATTACATCGTGCTATCAATTCCAGATTTGCGCAGTCTCACCAAAAAATCATATCTTGGCGTAGGAATATCAAAATTAGGAACTGTTTGATTTACTGAAAACTAGACTTCAAGATCTAGAATATATCCAAAATTCTCAATCAAACAACTTCGAAATCGTCCCAGATAATATTTTGAAATCAACTTTACATTGCACCACGCCATCAATTCCAGATTTCCGCAGTCTCACAAAAACTTATATCTTGGTATGGAAGCCTCGAGATCGGGAGATGTCTTACTTGCCATCAATTTAAATTTAAGAGCCATATTCTCACAAATATCTTGAGTTTAAGTCTCATTGAATTTAAACGTTATGCCAATCAATCTTTTCCTTATACTTGTGTTTCCTTTTGATGTCTCTCTTCTCCCCCCCAAGGCAGAGGGCGAACTTGGATACCAACAAACTTGAAGGTTTGGAAAACCTGAAGGCATAGAGAATCCCTAGACTTCAATGCAAATACTTGATATCCTTCTAAAATCGACTTATCAAAGATATCAATTTACCACGGAGCGTTGCCCCCTTTAAAACATATGAGATCAGAGTTCAGTTGGAGGATGGCATTTCAGTTTGATCTTACATTCGTTCATACTTCATTCGAACAATAATTGGGGCAATATGTATCTTTTGAACTTATGCGACTAAACTTAGAATGAAACTCTAAGCTGCCTACGTAACTCGGTGAACAGGATCAAGTTATACCGTAGTTCAGACTGGGTAGATTTTTTTACGCCCTAACTTTTGCCTAGGCTGCCTCTTTCGAGGTTTTTAGCCTAGTGAACTTTTTTCTGGCCGTGCACAGTTTATACTCTTGCGGGCCAGGAGTGTAGCGGCATGCAGTTTAGGCTCATGCATCAAGGAGAGTCATGACTTGCAGTTTAGGCTTGTACGTCGAGAAGCGTCACAATTTTAAGGATAATACTTCTTTAAGAATTTGCCATTGATGGGGCCGATTCTCATGCCATCTGCATCAACTAGCTTGTAAGCCCCACTTGAGTAATTTTCTTGTACGACATATGTCCCATCCCATTTTGAAGTTAACTTCCTTACAGGTTTATGGAAAGTAATTATGGGTCTTCGTATGGCAAGGACTTGGTCTCCTACTTGAAAGGATCTCGGGCGAATTCCTTTATTGAAGGCGCGATATAATCAAGCTTGATAACATTCAAGACTCTGTTGAGCTTCCAATATCTTTTCATCAAGAGCTTCCAACTTTGCTAATCGAAGTCAAGCATTTTCTTCATCAACGATCCCTTCTCGGATAACCAGTCGTAATGAGGGTATTTTACCCTCAAATGGCAAGACGGCTTCGGATCCACAGAGTGAATGAGGAGTCGCCTATGTTTGCGTGTGGTGAGTCATCCTATATGCCCATAGAGCTTCTTCCATACGGTTATTCTAATCTCGTTTGGATTTGGAGATGACTTTCTTTAACAAGTTGCATAGAGTCTTGTTGAATGCCTCAACTACACCATTTGCGGCAGTATTGTACATCGAAGAGTTACCTTGCTTGAAGCCAAAGATATCACAAATCTTGTTTATCAACCTATTATCGAATGGCTTTCAATTGTCCGTTATTATGTAACGAGGGATGCCAAAGCGATAAATAATGTTTACTCGGATGAAATGTGCAATGTTTTCCTTCTTTACTTCCTTAAGAGCAATAACTTATGCCCATTTTGAGAATTTGTCAGTTGTAGCCAAGATGTATAGTCGGATGAAATAGCCTAGAGGACTTTGGTAGTGGTTCAACAACATCCAATCCCCAAGCGTCAAATAGCCAAGATGAATATTCGGATGCAACATTTTAGGAGGTTGATGAATAAAATTTGCATGGAATTGACAAGACTTGCATCTTCGAGCGTAGACAAAGCAATCTTTACCATTGTTGACCAATAATATCCCATCCTTTTTATATGGAAGTGGAGCTTTTGTCCAGAGTGGTGTGACCTACATACCTAGAATGCACTTCTTGCAAAGCTTGGAGTGCTTCATCTTCCCCTAAGCATGACAAGAGTACTCCTTCAAATAATCTTCTGTATAAAGTTTCTTTGTTGTAAAGGAAGCAATGACCAATAATATCCCATCCTTTTTATATAGAAGTGGAGCTTTTGTCCAGAGTGGTGTGACCTACATACCTAGAATGCACTTCTTGCAAAGCTTGGAGTGCTTCATCTTCCCCTAAGCATGACAAGAGTACTCCTTGAAATAATCTTCTGTATAAAGTTTCTTTGTTGTAAAGGAAGCAAGGTGCACGATGACAGATTTCAATTCTCCTTCGTGGATTTTCTGGAAGTATCCCTTAGCATAAGTAGTCGATAATGGGTTGTCACCATTCTTCTTTCTCAACTTCAGAAACAGTAACAAGATGCTTGAGTTCGTTTTCTTCACCTTCAGCCTCACTTGGCGGTTGTACTACCCATTTTTGGCAGGCGGTAACTTGCGCTTGGTGAGGCAGGGCTAATGATGAAGCTAGAGCAGCTAAAGCATCAACCTTCTTATTTTCTTTCCTTGCCATATGCTGAATAGTCACATCACCGAGCACCCCATCAACTTTTTAGCGTAATCATGATATGGGCGTAGTTCAGGCTTCATGACCTCGTAACTACCCAAAAGCTGATTGACCACTAACTGGGAGTTACCAAACACTTGTAATTGCAATTGCTTTATATCAACGACCATTTCAAGCCCGAGTGTTAATGCCTGATACTCGACAACATTGTTGGTATAGAGTTGTGTCAAGGTGAATGAGTAGGTCAAGACTTCACCTTGGGGAGTGACAAATACTATGCCAGCCCCGGCTCCTCCATGATGCATAGCACCATCAAAGTACATCTTCCATGGAGGTTGAACTTCAACGACGATTGCATCCTCATCAGGTAGCTCCTAGTCATCAGGTATCGTATGATCGACCAAGAAGTATGCCAATGCTTGTCCTTTTACAACCTTTTGAAGATGTACAAAATCTTGAATTGTTGAAATTGGAGGTACCATCTCACTAGTCGATCACTAAGATGGGGTTTTGACATCACGAACTTCATGGGATTTGCTTTAGAAACAAGACGCACAACGTGAGCTGGAAATTAGTGCTCCAACCTTTGAATTGAGAAGACTAGCGCCAAACACAAATTTTCAATTGGCGAATAATTCAACTCATTAGGTGTCATCATCCTGCTCAAGTATTAAAGAGAGTTTTATTTCCCTCACTATTTTCTTTGGCCAATAATGCTCCAACAGACCTTTCCTGTGCTGCAATGTATAGTATCAATGGATTTCCATGTATAGGATCTGATAAAACTGGATGCTTCATAAAGTAGGTTTTGATACTTTCGAAGGCATTGCTACAAGCTTGGTCCCACTTGAAAGGAACACCTTTCTTCATGAGGCGACTAAATGGTTGGCACCTCCCAGCCAGGTTTGATATGAATCTTCTAAGGTATGCTAGCTTTCCTTGCATACTTTTCAACTCATGGATATCTCGAGACTCAGGCATTTTCAAAATGGCATCCACATTGGCTTGATCAATTTCGATCCCTCGATGTTGGAAAATGAAACCAAGGAACTTTCCAGAAGTAACACCAACGGCACATTTCAATGGATTCATCCTATGTTGGTACCTCCAGAGCAATTCAAATACCATCCTCAAGTCTTTCATGTGGTCACCATTCTCTCTTGATTTCATCACCAAGTCGTCAACATATCATTCAACAATCTTGTGGAGAAGATCGTTGAAAATATTCTGCATAGCCCTTTAGCAAGTAGCCCCAACATTCTTCAAGCCAAAAGGCATTACCTTGTAGCAATAAATACCCTTTGAGGTACGGAATGCAGTAAGCTCTTCATCTTTTGGTGCCATGTGTATTTGGTGATAGCCCGACGAACCGACCATGAATGATATTTCCTCGTACCCAGTAGTAGCATCTATCATCAGTTCTGGAATTGGAAGCGGGAACTCATCTTTCGGACATGCATTGTTAAGATCCCTAAAGTCAATGCACACTCGAATTTGGCCAGTTTTCTTCCTTACAGGGACAATACGTTAAACCTATGTTAGGTATTTAACTTCACTAATAAAGCCAACTTCAATGAGTCTGTTAACTTCTATTTCAATCAAGGGAACCAAGTCCGGCATAAAACGCCTTTGAGCTTGTTTAACAAGATGAGCACCTGGTAAAAACTGCAAGGTGATAGACTGCTACTTTTGGGTTCAAGCTAGTCATTTCTTTGTGACACCAAGCAAAGACATCCTTGAACTCTTTGAATAACTCAATATAAGTGCCCTCTTCATCAGCTTCTAGTAAAGAACTTAGGTAGGTAGGTCTTGGTTCTTCATCGGTGCCAAGGTTAGCTTCTTTTAAGGCATCAACTATTGTCTTCACTCCTTCTTCAAGTTCAGGTGGATCTCCTTTTACATCTTCATCTTCTTGAGGGTCGCCATCATTGAAGGATATGTGCTAACATGGTGAAACATCCTCCAATTCCACATTATCTTCCATTGAAGATGGAACGCCATTCTCGACTTGTACAATAATATGATACAAAGAACCCACACTTTCTTCATCTTCATCACATTCCTTAGTATAGACCATAATATATGGCTTTACCTTTAGTACTTCTTTACATGAAACCACAAGTTTTGTTTGTCGCCTCATTCTAGAAGGAACCAAACTTTGGAAATCCTTGGAGATCTCATGGATTTTGGGTGAAGCGAGTGTTTTTATGATTTAAAATTTTCTCCGGAACTTGTTACCATTCTTTAGTGGACCCAATCTTTCAAACAGGGAGGTCCTCACAGGTGATTTTCCAAGTCGATCAAAGATAGAAGGTTTGTTAGAAGCGGCTGATTCATCTTCTACAATGATATAATTTCTACTCGCCCTTCTTATTGAGATGCGCATTGGTGACAGTTTTTTGTATCCAAACCTTCACTTGGTTGCCTTGTTGCAGCTTCTGATGGGAGCTTCCCTAACTTTGACGGCTCATTGGGATTGTATCCAACGTTTACAAATAGCTTGTAAGCATTAGGATTAAAATCTTTATCTATTCGCTTTTTAGGGAGTGCACATTCTGCAAACGTTTTTGGGCTACAAACCCTACCAGTGACATTGAGGACGACTTTACTTCCTCAATTCATTTGAATGGAAGAGTTAATTCCTTTAACATGTTAGCTTGGTGATTAAATTATTCACCTTCAACTTTCTTCCTTTTAGGGACATATTGGAGCGCCAGACTTACTTTCTTGCCATAAGACGTAATATTCCCTATATAAGATATATTCACATTGGGTTATACCTCCTTACTAACAGCTTTGGCTTCACCAGTAGTCACCTCTTCTCTTTTAGTTGAGGGCTCGTTATTCTTGCTTTTCATGCCATCATCAACTTTCAGCTCCTTCACAATGTGGTTCTTCAAGTAGAACTTTGCATCAACAAAGTGTGACACATCCTCGGTGAATGGCTCATCATCAGCAACTACCGTCTTCTCGACTCCACCCTCGTAGTATTTTACACATTGATGATAGATAGATGGAACTACTTTATTCTCATGTATCCAAGGCCTCTAATGAATAACATTATATGAAGTCTTCGCGTTGATCACATATAGCCATGCACTGGATTGAAAATCTTCAATAGTGATTCCTAGCCTGATCGCGCCTACGGCTCTTTGCCCCCCTTGGTTGAATCCTTGGATCATCACATGATTTTCTGAGAGTTCTTTCATGGGAATACTAAGTTCTTTCACAATGTGGATTAACAAAATGTTCACTGAGGATCCTCCATCAACCAAAATCTGTTTTACCCTTTCGTCACATATATAGCCAACCAGGTATAATGGGCGGTTATGAGGAGTGTCACCTAGCAAAAGATCGTCATTTGTGAACGTGACCTTTTCCTCACAAGCATTAACTTCCCGAGGAGTGGACTCGATGGGCTTTTCCAAAGATGGTGCCAATGGTAGGTCATCACTCTTTTCTTCACCTTTGTCAGCATGGCAACAAGAGGCATCGATGCCTTCTGGGAAATCTTCGTGCGGAACTAACTTGGTAAGAACTTATTGCGACCAAAGACACTCATGCAAGAGCACGTGATCGTCAAGTAATAAAGTAATGAGTAGAGTCTCATTCCCATGAAGACTTATGATTAACTAATGACTGATTCAAACTCAATTAAATTATCGATTCAAGAGATTTATCACAAACTAGACAATTCAAGGATTTACTACCTAAAAATATCAAATAATTAAATAACTAGAAAAATCAACCTAACGAATAACAATTTCGAATAACAATCAGTTGGAGAGAATATTCCAGGGTCACGAGCTAGATAACAATCGTGTTGCGTTCTTGGATTAAAATAATAATTGATTTATCAGGATTGTTGATTGACAGGGTTGATGTTACTCGTAAGAATCTGTCGAGACCTTACTCGCCTATTCAAGCTAACTTAATGCCTATATGTCTATGGAATTAAGGTTAACAAGAATGTATTTATGATTTTGTGTATTTCAACCAAGCAAGGCAATTATATATATGTCTATCCTAATTGCAAAACCGTTCCCCGATGTCCAGGTTCAAGAACTTGATCTATTTAATTCTATATGCAATCTAGAGTTTCCACTTTTAGGTTCAACTCTAGATTCGTAGATAGCATTTTCCTGTTAGCTACACAACAAAATAATTAAAATCAGAATTAAATAAACAACCCAATATGATAAAATCAACTTCGTCAAGTTAAACTTCAAAAACAACTTTCATGTTTCACCCACGACCATAGAATAATAGTTTTTAGCCACTCATAATGGTGTTCATATCAATAATATTCAATTTCATCACAAATCATAAAAACAAAAGGAAGAAACAAAGAACTAAATATAGAAATCTCCTCCTTGCCTCTTGCCTCTCTTTTTCTTGCAAAAAACTATAAAAACCTTGATACTTGATCCTGGGCGAGCTTTACCCCAAAAAATTTTCTTTTCGGAACTGGGACTAGCGCGGTCGCGCTAGTGTGTGCGCTAGTCCAGGCCTTTATTTCTTCGATTATTTGTCTAGTCTTTGCATGTACTCAGCTCCGAGGGGTCTTTCTTGCTCCAATGTAGCTCCAATCACAACTTTAAGGCCTCATATAAGCTTCTCATCATGCAACACGTGAAATTCACAATTAAAGCCCATTTTTCATTATTTAACTATATTATGACATGGAAACATAATCAAGCGGGAGCATAAACAATCGCCAAATTACATAGATCTAGCCTATTATCAGAACTCCTCCAAGGTCACTGGATGGCGTGGCTTTTGAGGGTGGTGCATCTCCATCTTTGCTATTTTCAGATGCCTAACTAGATTCTTTTTTATTGGTCTTTTTACCATCATCTTCCTTGTTCATTGTTCTACTGATTCTTTTCGTGGGCTTCTTTTGTGGTGCCTACGACGAGTCACCAACGTCCAACCATCATCATCATCATCAGGTTGGTCCTCTTCAACTTTGTTGTTCTCCAGTAATTCTTCATTTTTGATTCCTTTTAAACTGCATAACTCCTCTAGATTGGATGAGCCAAAGGTGATTGAGACTTTGTTGGTGCTTGCTTTCTCATCTTCAAGCACGATCTTCTTTTCGCGAGCCAAGTCCATGACTTTGTCCTTAAAGACAAAGCACTTCTCCAGAGGATGGCTTATAAGTCGGTGATATTTGCAGTAATTTGGGTCATTTGTTTTCCCAGCTTTATTTGGTCGCTTCATCTCCGGATGCTCAATAAGATTTAACTCGAGGAGTTCTTCGAAAATGATTAGCGCATCAGAATCCAGAAAATGGGTTCTCTTTCTCTTGCATTTCTTTTAGAGTCGACTTTCCACTTGTCTTATCGTGAAAAGAAGTGGATTTCATACTCTGATTCTTGCTCACCTTCATCTTGAACTTCATAGGTGACGTGTTGACACTCATAGCTTTTTTACTTTCAGACTTGGGTACGAACTTGCCCCACTTCCTGACTTCTTGCTTTTCATTCCCTTTACGAGGTACGTAGATGGGCAGCCTTTCATTTCCAGTGGAGGCCATGCTCAATTTCATGTCATGGGCACAAGTTGCAAGTTCTTCAAATGTGCCAGGCTTGATACCTTGCAAGATGTAGTGCAATCCCCAATGCATGCCTTGGATGCACATTTCTATGTCTGAAGCTTCACTAGGCCTGTATTTGCAGTTGAGGCTTGCATTCCTTCACCGATTGATAAAGTCGATAACTAGTTCCCCCTTCGTTGACGAGTATTTGTAAGTTCTATCATAATCACAGAGTCACAATACGTCTTGTACTATAAAAGCGATTGAGGAACTCTTGTTCTAGTTTATCCCAGCTATTGATAAATCCAGCCTCGAGGTCCATGTACGAGTCCGTGTACTAGTCAAAAGCATTTCCTTTTAGTGAGCGGTCGAACTGCTTGATGAATTAATCTCCTTAAGTCCCAGCATTGTTGCACGTCTCCACGAAGTGCGCGACATGTTGTTTTGGGTTACCTTTACCATCAAACTATTGAAACTTCAAAGGTTGATAGCCAGCAAACATCTTCAACATATCGACCCTTGCAGTGTACGGCTTTGCATATGTAAGGGAGTATTTGGCAGCAACTTCATATTTTTTCTGAATGGTTCCTTCAATGAACTCCTTCAATTGATCGATTAGAATCATCCCTTCAGATGAGACATGTATAGTCTTAGTGGATGCTGCTTGTCTTTGGGAGGAGTCACTCTCTAGAACCTTTGGGAGCTTGCGGGGTGCATGGGTGGATTCTTCTTCCATCAAGATTCTCACCATGTCTGTTAGCTTGTCAATCCTAGCCTCTTGATTTTGCATGCATTTGGTCAAGCCAGCAATTGCTTCCGCCAAGTTTGCCAACTGCTCCTCCATAGATGAAGTTTTTGTCACCATGGGTTGTATGATTGTTGTGAACGACAAAGAGTAGCATGTATTTTCACACATATTGATCCTTGATTGGCTCATGCTATGTGGTGTAATTGGGGAGGATTCATCACTTGAAGCATCATCATCTTTCTTCAGAGTAGAGTGCTTGGACCCGGAGAGGTCAAGAAAAGCAAGAGTTTTCTTGATCTTTTCAGCAACATCGCTTCCTCCTTCAAATACGTTTGTTGAAAATCTTGCTCCTTTTGAGGATGAAAATCCGAAAATAGGGGTTGACACGGACGACACTTAGGGTGCTTGTTATCCTAAAGAGCTTGCTTTGCTCCTTGTAACTGGTCCGAAGCTTCCAAATGTAACATCGAGGATGCTTTCTACATCAGCATAGAACCTGGAGTTAGCAGTCTTGGTGGAAGTTGAACCATAGTTAATTCTCTTTGAAGCCATTTCAATGTTCTTGTACTTTGGTGATTGAAATGTTGAGATGAGAGGTAGAGATTGTCCCACTGGGCATGCCAATTTATTTGCATCAAATTATATGTGATACAAAAATAAATTGCAACCACAATATAAATATAAAGAAACATAATTTTATTGATAAAATGATGCGGGTACAATTCTATTTATCCCCTTGATGCTTCCCTCTTGATTATCTCCGTAATCGAGGGCTAGAACAATATGTTTCTCGAACGTAGGATGGTGCGGGCTTTCATGGATTTATTTGATATCCATGAAGTTTTGTGGATCTTCTTGAATTATTTGATTATCAAGAATTATCCGGCCACTCCTTAATCTCTTTGTGAATATCCAGTGAGTTTATGGGATGTTAGAAATGATCTCCATTTTTGAGATGTCTCTTCAAAGGGAATATGTGACCCTTTTTACAGCTTTGATTTAGGGTTATGGTAGAGTAACTTCCAAGAAACCCTAATAGACTCCTAAGATTCAAGAGTCCTTTAGCATCTTTAATTTAGGATTTGGCTTGATCCATTAAAATTTCGATGTCTACAAATTCCCCTACTTCAAAACTTGTCAGCATGGACTTGCGGAAAGGAGAGACAAGACTTGAAGTATCAAGGTGGTAGACTTCTTTCCATTGTCGTCACTTCTTGTTCACGTGGACTTCTGTTGTCTTTGTGTTCAATGAAGAAGCTGCCTTTCTCCAAAATTGTATTTCAGTAATAATCCACGATCAAATTAATTTCTTTCCACATAGTACTAAATTGTAGGAACTTAATATCTTGTTATACATGGACTTTACCAGAATTTGTGGACAATAAATTTGTATCGAGAAAATAAAATTAAGATAAAAAAATATCACAACAATTGTAGTATTTTATTTCAAATATTTGAGTGTACAATCTCTATGATTCCTCTGATTCTACTTTTCTAGTATAAATTCAAGGGCCTTTGAGCTTGATTTTGAATTTGAATTTGATTTAACCGTCGCGAACACTTTGATTGTTGCCACAAATTTTATCACGAACAAGTAGCCTTGATCTTGAACGACTTGTATTTGATTTGACTTCATTCTTGATCTTGAATACTTGAATTATTCTTCATTCTTGAGCTTCAATATTTGATTTGTTTTTCTTTCTTGAACTTGAGCTTGATTGCTTGAACTTGAATTTGTTTGCTTGAAGCTTGACACTTGTGGAGGAATTTGCAATGTTTGATCCACGAGCTATTTCTTGCTTCTTGTTTTAACTTCTGGTGTCTTTTCTGAGTTATAAAGACCTCTATTTATAGTTGTGGAAGGGAGGAGTCATGATAAGAACAAACTCTTTCCGACCAATCAAATTGAAGTGTGACATAGCCGCATTTGATTGGTCAGAATATGTCATTTTCACTCGTGGCACGATTTCATTGGTCTTTTAGTGTGATTGGGCATGCCTTATCATTTTGACATGTGACATGGTCCTATTGGCTCTTCCACTTGACTTGGCGCGCCACGTCATTTGACATGTGACACCAAACTGGGCCTTTAGGAAGATGACATCTTGAGCTTAATGAAGTGGGCTTATCACTTTAGCCCAATTAAATGGACTAGCCCAATGGATTAAGACTTATTTATTTAATGCATATATATTTGACTTACATAATTGATTCAATTATATTAGCCCCTAATATTTAATTGGACTACTATATCTTGAATTTAAAATATAGTTCAAATTATTTAATAAATTTAATTCTAATAAAATTTACATGCCTACGCTCACTATTAAAAGTTGACAAACAACAAAATGGTTTAATCAATGGCAGAAAATTAAAACAACGAACAACGTTGTAATTAATAATAAACAGTACTTTTAATAAACAAAAATCAAAGTTTTCATATACCGTTTCACCAAAAAACGATAAAATTTTTATGTTTTACAAATCGTTTTTGAACTATTAACTTTACTCCGCTGAAATTTTTATACCTTCAAATTAGAAATAGAAAAATTTATTAAGGAGTAAAAAATCACAAAAATTTTACTCTCTAAAAAATAGTACAGATTAAAGTATAAAGATAATTTCATTAAGATTGCTAGCAATATGTATTAATTATAATATTATGAAACAGTAAATTTCCTGTAACAAAAAACAGATATAGGAAAAACAGAACTAAAAGAGAAACTAGAAATAATTAGAAACTAGAATCTAAAAATAAATTTCGAAATAAAATCAAGTCTACTGAATGCACAATGTGTCCTTAAGGAAATTATCTTCCTCAAGTAACTGAGGTGTTGGAATATTATCCTCCCATAATAGAATGATTTGACTCACCAGAATACCGATACCTAAACGCTGGTGAACTACAAACCATTCAATGGCTGTAAATCACACTGAATTTATTTGTGCTAAAGAGGAAGAAGTTCAAAAATTTTTGAATTTATAGCCATTTTCTGGCACTGTTTATGAAAATTTGTAACCTTACAGGGGGCATATTTAAAATAACATGGGAAAAGAATTTAAAATTATTCAAAAAAAGAAACGGATCGGATCGCGTGAGGCGCAAAGATCCTGAGTTATTTCGGGTTGACTTTTTGATAATTAAATAAATAATTGAAAGAAAATTTGTCCAAAAAAATTAATCAATCAATCATTGGTCAAAGACGAAGGCGAGCGACAACGATGTAGCGAGGTTTACCTTCTTTCCAACCCATTTAATAACAAGGGAAGTGCGTTCTTAATATAAGTACATTCCTTTTTCTTTTCACTACCAATAAGTGATAATTGCTCTTTTCAAAGTATAAGGAAATAATTCACTTTTTCGTTACATTTCTTCCCTCTATTTTCCATTCATCATCCTACAATCCCAACAACGTCATTATTTGTTGTGCCGCGTGGTGGGGCCAAATTTTACCAATATAACTCTAACGAAAGCGTCGGATGTGAACAAAATAAAAAATATAGACTTTATTAATTTATTATAACCAAAGATGAAATTGCTTTTTTAAAATACATCCCTTCAAACTGCCGATATACTTTAATTAATTAATTTAGGCCTTTAAAGCTTAAATAGAACAATAGTCCCTCATAAATAATTTGACGCAATGGAGAGATTAGAGAATGTGAAACAGTGAGAAGTCTAATACGATTGAGTCATTCATACCGAACTATAAAACTAGGGGTAACGCCTAATTATGCTTCTTTAAGTTTGATGTAATAAAATTAATTTCTCTAAATCTCTTATTATTGCAAGGATAAGCATTTCTTTTTGTTAAGTTCATTTTTTTTGGGGTGGTAAAAGCAGGACAAATTGGTTGATAGTTAAAGTCAAAATTAACCTAACAGATATTTTGAAGTGAAACGGACCAATAGAAGAGAAAACAATCCTATTCCATGCAGGAGTAGAATTAAGCAACTCGTTTTCCAACCAGAACTGGCTTAATCAACTTCTATTCCACTCCGGATTTGGTTTAACTCTAATTTTACTTCCCAACTATATATACATTAGACTACTTGCATTACTTTCCCATCCTCACAAATTCTCATTGCAGTCCAAAATAACTCCAAATAAATCCCATATCTTTGCGTTCTTGGTACCCAAATTGGTAAAGAATGTCTCTGTTTCATTCATCAGTAAGTGTTATTACTTTGGCGACGAACTGCCATTGCCTCTCCCAGCTGTTAAGATACTTGAAAATAAGAAGAAGAACATGGATCCCAAAGATACAAAGAGCAGTTAATGTACGAAGCATCCCGCGTTCATATAGGATCCGAGGAAGAGCTGCACTCCCAAGATACAACTGCTAAAATCTTGAATATTGGTGCAGCAACAGATAATGCAGTTGGTCAGAGCAAGAAGGGCAGCAGACGGTATAAAGCACCCGGTTTCACTCCAGCTTTTGATGGCTTGCATCCTTTTGAGGTGTTTGTTTCTCGTTGATCATCTTTCTAGCTTAAAAAGAATGTCCCAAGAAACACACTTTTTTCTTCTTTTTTTGCCTATAAAGCAAGTTTTGTCTTGAACACGCAGAAACTTGTAACTAGATAGCTCTTAGGGGTTTCAGAAGTTTTCTTGCATTGTTTTACGCTTGTTCTGCACCATTTCGTGTATGACTATTCTAATGCATGATTTAGTTTAATGGAACTTAGTGTTGAAAAGTAGCATTCGGTTTTGCATTGTTCTACTCTACCTGCTTCAATTGCTCAAGTAAAATAAAGCGAAAAGGTTTTTTATTTGTTTTAAAATTAAAAATGTAAGCTGTGAAGCAAACCGTCAGGGAAGGTTAGATATTACTAAAAACACTATAGCAAAATTGAGTGAGACCTAGTATTTCTGTCTCACTATAGACATCCTGAGATGATGCACAAGTCAAATAAAGCAAAAGCGAGAGCAAAGCAGAGCTATGTGTAATCACCAATTCTTATTTTAGACGAATATTTTTACAGCATCTAGTCTTTCTCTTGTAGGGGTAATGAGAAGTATCTAGCTACATAAAAGTAGGATGTACACTAGATTTCTACAGCAAAGCAAAATAAAAGTAGCAAGATTTCTACCGCAAGGCTGTTTAGCCAAGATTTTTCCAAGTTCCAACACCTTCCTTCAGATGATAATTCCACTAGGAATCAAAGCATCCTTAATGACAGTGACAATCCCACTTTTGATGAAGTATCCATCTGTTTCCCTAGCCGCTTCTTGAACATTGTCGCTGTTAATGATCTAAGGAAAGAAAATTCCGCATTAGGACTCAAGCTCACATAAACTGCAAACATAAATCTAAAATCAGAGAAGCGTCAAATTTTAAGGGGTTTTACCTTCACATTGTCTCCTATACGGGCATTCTTGTCAATAATGGCTCTTTTAATGTGCGAGTTCTTGCCAATGCCAATTGGGACACTACCCTTTGCAGCCAGGAACCTCCTGTCAGCATCAGTCTGGACCAATAAAGAACAAAAAGTGAGTCTACAATAATTAACAAAGGCAGTAAGAGAATCAACAAAGTAGTATTTTATTTATCCTCTGTTATTTGACTTTAGGCAACTTGCTCTACGGTAGATCACATATGCAACAATACGTTTTAACTGAAGAAAGTCAAAATCGCTTTCCCATGTATATTCTTAGATACTTTTTCCGGTAACCTGGGAATTCCTAGCTTTACCTCATAATAATCTGCCCCCATCAGAAGCGAGTCTTCTATAATTGCTCCCTCTGATATGCATGATCTGAGCCCGACCACAGAATGGTGAATCTTACAGTTCTGCACACAAAAAATGATTCCATGAGAACCAGCACTTGACAAGTATGTACTGGTACATCACTATTCTCGGTTTTCTGGAGCGTAGTTTCATGAAAAAGGACATGGACGGAGATGGTGACAGATGTCTGGGCAATTCTCTTCATCCTCCTCCCTTCCTCGAGGCCCTAAAATAACAATAATTACTGCTACGACTTAACCATAACCTAGTCGGGGTTGGCTATCCATCTGCGATGTCCATTTCAATCAATCGGGATCTGTTGCATTACGAGACTTCAAATTTTTCTCTAAAGAAACAATGTAGCATAAAGTATAAACTACTACTATCTTTTTCCTTCCAGAAAAAGATTGTCCTACTTCCTCATAAAACTAAGACAATTATATAAAAATGGAGGGAGTAACATCTAGGTAATCAAAATCTTAAATTTTCAGGAAAAAGCAAAAAAAAAAAAAAAATTAAGTCAAGATCTATAACATCTAACATCTCCGATCATTTTCCCTTTGCTTCCTCGATGGCAAATTAAACAGCAACGAAAATGCAAGCACCTCTCATAGAGGAGAGACTTCAGTATACTCAACTTTATTTTCTATTCAATGTAAGCGTGATTTCAGTTACAAAGAATGTGGATTATGGAGGAGGTCATGCAAAATATCGAACATGTCGAGACGTATCTCACATGTTTGCTATCAAGAATAACATGACTACAGCATCAGAATGAGATGTTCATGTATCCATGGCTTTTAGAGCTGGGATGAGCAACCGACGGCTTCAGAAATGCAACTTAGAAAATGTAGAGGCCTTGAAACAATAATTGATTACCTTGATAACACATCCTTCACCAATGACACTGTCTGTAACATCGGCATCAAGCATTTTTGAAGGAGGCAGATATCGAGGTTGGGTGTAGATCGGAGCTGATCGGTCGTAGAAGCTTCATTAAATATTAAAGACAATAGTGGTTAATCAAAGCGAGTGGGATGACAGAACATGAAAATTGCAGAGAACTATCTCATTGAGATGAGAAGAATTACCTAAAATCTGGGACTGGCTTTTTTGTAATGCCCAAATTGGCATTGTAGAAAGCTTCAATGGTACCAATATCTTCCCAGTATCCATCATACAAATAAGCTTGCACCTGAGAACACAGATACATTAGACCTCTGGAAATAACTAACAAAGTTAAACTGATAATTTAAAAATAATTTAGTGCATAATTCATCTTTCCTTTTTGAGTTTCCACATTTTGAAGAAACAAAGAGACTAGAAAGAAATATATAAAAACTTGAGAAGGGCTACACAAGACTGCAGAAGAGTAAAGAGAGCTCATGTTCATAATCATATTTGGAAGATAATTCAAGACGTTGAGACAATAAGGCCCACAAATTGCTTTAGAAGTATAGTTCTATATTCTAAAGGATGATGCAATTTTTTATGCATTGTGCACAGCAAAAGTTTAACTTTTTGTGATAAGTAAAAATAATTGCAAAGTGTAACTTCTAGAGAAATACATACTCTCATCCCAAGCGAAGTTGCACCAGGAATAACTTCACTACCAAAATCATTGGCACCAGGGAACCTATCACGAAGTAGGTTTAACATCACGTCTTTGCTAATGACATATATACCCATACTTGCGATAAAAGGCATCTCTTTAGCTCTCTCGTCATCAAGACCTAAAATGGTAGTATCAACCTGAAATACATGACAACACGAGTTAACACATTCTTGAAAGTTCTTTTGTGAGTGGTTTTGTATTGAAAAGCATTAAAAGTATGATAGTCGTACTTTCATTGCTTTCAATTGCTCTCCTTTCGGTTTCTCAGCAAATTCAATAATGCGTCCTTCTTCGTCAATCTTCATGAGACCAAATGCAGTGGCTCGCTTTTCGTCCATTGGCAGTGCGGCAACAGTAATATCAGCATCTGTTTCTCTGTGGGCTTGAATGAACTTTTCGTAATCCATTCGATATAGATGATCTCCAGCAAGTACGAGGAATTCAAGAACATTATGCTCCTCAAACAACCATAGATACTGCCTGACAGCATCAGCAGTTCCCTACAGACAAGTAGTCAAGTACGCGTGTGTTATGCATCTTTGGTGAAGTAAACTAGCTTGATATCAATAGCAAAATGCTTGTAGCAGCTTAATTCCAGGTGTCATGCACAAAACGAGAGCCCAAATTACTTCTCAAATAAGGCATGTCAAAACAGCTTCTTGAAAGCTCAGGAAAATAGGTATTTTAAGTGCTTCTTATATGCTTCACAGTAATTGGATGAGACCTGCCTCCGGTAATTAATAACAATAACAGTAATGATATGTGAACTGTGTGCAGCAGTAACAAAGAGTTACCTGGAACCAATTGGGGTTCTCTGGACTTTGTTGAGCAGCAAGAACTTCCACAAAACCCTCATTTTTGTATCCCCCCATGTTGCTAGCATATGCCCGTGAAAGGTGGCGATTCAGAGACGCGGAGTTGAATTGTGTGAGAACATAGATCTTGGATATGTTACTGTTCAAGCAATTGCTTACAGGAATGTCAATCAGACGATAATTTGCTCCAAGAGGAACTGCTGGCTTTGCTCGTTTTTTAGTTAGAGGATAAAGTCGGGTCCCAGCTCCACCGCCAAGAATAATTCCCAAAACACTCTGCACAAAATCGCATCAACAATGCAAGTTTAACTTCATTTTTAAGAAGACATAAATCATACTTGAGCTATTGTCATATAAGGCTTTCTGGAAACAATAAGTCAATACTGTTAACCCACAATAAAACAAGATTCATATTATTTTTTAATGAAAATGCAATAAAGTTGACATTATTTTTTTAAGTTGACAACTTGAAATGGCAATCTGCTAGTAATTGCAATTAAAAGGTGCATGGTTTAAGGATTAGTAGGTGAGACAGACCCTAGGAACAATGTCTGACAGCTACATTCGGGATTGTAATGCCCTGCTCATGCTCAGATAGTCAGATCCAATTATTACAGTTTCCAGAAGATAATTCTAGTTTAATCAGATTTTCCAAGTAAAAAAATCATCAGCTTATGATTATCATGTGCATAGTGAATCTTTGAAGTATGTTTAGCAAATAACTTTGAGTAATATTACACAAAATCAAATAATCCTAGCACATTTTTAATTATATACGTGATGATGTGTCAGAAAGAGGCGGAAGAGGTGAGAGAATCTTGGATCTAGAACTAAGTCAGTCAAATTACTTCGCTCTGAAGCAATTCACTCCTTCACTTCCACGATCTAGTTCCTCCAACCGCCGCAATCCAATCACCTCATTTTAGTGATAAATTGGAGAAGAGATTTAACAAATTTTACTACTATTCGCACACTTACACCATGTAGATTGGTATATATACTATATGCATAAAGATCCATGAAATCATTGATAAAATCAAACCGAAAAGAGTCTATTTTGTGCTTACTCGGCTAGCATCAGGGTCAAGACATGTCTGCGAATTCTGTGAATCAGAAACAGCCTTAGGCGACACGATCAGTGGACTCCTACTCTCGCTGGAATGGCGCTGCTGAGAATGTAAGGTTGCCATAGACATCAGCTTGTCTCCAGATAGATGAGACGATGAAAAGGAAAGGTTTCGAAAGGACATTGCACGAGTAGCGTCATTTTTTCTCTCATTAATGCAATTTTGGGGAGAAGGCGAAGATTTTAAGGCTCCAATAGAAGCCATGGATATGTTCTGCTCTGCTCTACTCAGCTATTTCTCTCTGCTATGGAGTGTGTGGCAGTGAGTGTGATTGAAATTGAAACGGAGCCGGGGTTTTGTTTTTATAGTGCTGTTTTTAACCCTCTCAATTGTAATTATATAGACCTAGTTTTGTTAGAATTAACGAGAGGACCATAAAAATGATTGGCAGACAATTCAAGTGAATGAGGGTAATTTCGGGATAATAAATATGATTTTGTACTTTTGCTGGAAAAAATCTGACGAATGTACTAATAGAATCATTATATTATTTTCCGAAATATAGGTCTGACGATTATTAATTAGTGGACGTCATTTAGCTAGTTTGAAGGAAAATTAGATATGATCACATGTGCGTGAGAAAAAGAAGGGGGTAACCGACGTTTACAAACCGTTCGTTGTAAAATGTGATTATTATAAAGCAGAAATAAATTGTTTAATCGAGATTTTGTTAGAAATAATTGCTACTTAAATGAAAGGACAGGACATAATTGGTATACTTGCTTATGCTATGCTGTCACATTCCCAAGAAGAGTTGGTGTATCAAGTTTCAAGGAATTAATTATTAATGATAAATAAATAAATATGAGAGAGGCCCATTTTGCTATGTTTAGTGAGACTTAGGATCAATCATTCGAGAAAACAACAAGTTTTAATGGACGATCAGTTTTTACTTCCATCCAACTTTACAGTGACTTCACTAAACATCAATCTTGTCATAGTTCCTTCCTCATTGGGTTTCAAATTGTTCAACCCAGCACCCAAGGGCAGGTGGCCGTTCGATTTAACAAAAAAGAAACAAGAAAAGAGACCTATGAGAAGTTGAGAATCATCCAATGAAACTTTGTTCAATTTTGCTAATAATTGTTTGTGGTAAATACTGAGGGTAGGTAAAATTATTTGGCTGTTGAAACACCACACCCTTTACACGAGACAGGCGTGAACATCTACGTCTATCTGGCCAAGCTGCGGTGCGCAAAATAGGCAAGGCCACATAAAAGGAGAGGAGCCGTGGGAGGATTTGAACCTTTTTTCGTTCACACAAGCTCACATGATCTAAAACCATATTCACATTTGAAGATGTTAAGGGCCCGTTTGGCCATAAACAAAAATTCCACTTTTTTCTGAAAATTTTACTACTTTTCTAAATCAATATTTAGCTTAATATTTTCATTTTCACTTGATAATGAACTTTAAATTTTTTCAAAAATTTCAAAAATTCAAAAAAATTATTTTTAAAAATTCACTTCAGATCACTCATAAAAATTTCATAAACACTTAAAAATTATACTCATGTCCAAACACAACTCTAATTTTCAAATGTCATTTTCACTTGAGATTTTTTTCCAGAATTTTACAATTCTTATATCCAAACGCCCACTAAATATTACACAAAAAATGCAAAATAAGAAATACAATGTCTATGTACGGAATTTACTTATTTCTGCACATATATCCATTTTTAAAACAAACTGACTGAAAATAAACACGGTATTAATCTCAAAACTACAAATAAACAACCGTAGGAACACATGATAGGTTAGAATAATAAATGACCATTTTTAACTACAACAACCCCCTCCTTGAGAAGCAGCTCCATCTCTTCCACCCGAAGGCCCCGGAATGCCTCCATATCCAACTTTTATTCCATAAGACTGCAAAAGAAAAATGGAAAGCCTTAGTTCTGGAAACTATTATTATGTACATGGTGCAAACCAATTATCACAGAGATACATAAATATTTGCTGAACTTTTAGGACATTCAGCTTTCTTGCACCTCATAACAGTAATCAGGATAGTCATCTACCGGTGCTCAACATAACTGATACTCCACTAAACAAGGAACTATGCTAACAATATGCAACATTGGGTCCACAGATTGCCGTAAAAACTAGGATTGGTACTTCTTAGGATGGTTGAAGAAATGTCAAATATTTAATTTCTTCGAATTTAACTTCCTTTGGCGTCCTAAGATAGCATGTTCCATATCCTGGACTTGTAGGAAATTTACCTCTAAATAGGCACCAAATTCACCCTCAATTCTCCACATAAAAATTGCATTTACGGATCAATATCAGATGAATTAAAGAGCCCATTTTTAACATCAGAAAATACAAGACTAATCCAATTAGGAGCTGCAAAAACAGCTCTGAGTTGGATGTTAAATTTTCCACTTAAAAGACTTTTCAGCGGGGGAAATGGCATTTCAGAAGCTTTTACAGCAGTTATCTGCAAATAACACAGCTACATATGCCCAACTACAGAAGAGATGAGCCTGAAAAGGGTGTTCTCCTAATGGTCTTTTCTCTCATGCAGGATGTTGGACTTGCTCATTTGACCAGATTATTTAGGGGATGAAGCTCCTTTGGTGGCGTTCATCTTTGGATAATATTAGAAATCTTGCAGAATAAGTTTCAACATACATGATTTAAGTTTTTTCATGAAGTACTGGACAAAAATCTCTTCTAAAAATCATTTTTAAAGAAGTGGTTTTGGCATTCTCAAAAGAGAAGTCCTTATTCCACTGACAAAACACTCAAAAGACCTATAATTATTATAAACATTTCTGTTTTTGGCGCAATTTTTTTCCCAAAAAAATTCCAGAGGTATCCAAACGCCTATATTATTTCAAGGGAGAGGATCTTCTCCAACTTCTTCCTTTAACTATTTAAACAAGCAAACAACATTGATTACAGGTTCAGAAGAAAATGCATAATGTTGGTTACTTCATGGGATGCCAATCAGGTTCCATAGCCAATCACCTTTTCATATTAATGGAACTCAACGAAAATTCACCACACTAGCAGAATAGTTGGATATATATATATATATATATATATATATGGGGTCAGGGTATGGCATACCTCATTTGATACATCAAACACTCCATCCTGTATTTTCTTATAAATTGTTGACGCTGTTCTGATAAAAGCCTGAAAAAGTGCAAAAACAGAAATCAGATAAGCAACTAATCTCTAAGTTTAATTACAGAAAGATGTCCATGGATGGATAATAAAGATAAGAGAAGTAGAAGATGAGGGAATCTCATACCTCTTCAACATTCTGAGCTGTTTTGGCAGAGGCCTCCATAAATATCAATCCATTTTCTTTAGCAAATTGCTCACCCTCCTCTGTACTCACAGCTCTTCTGTGAGCCAAATCACACTTGTTTCCTATCAGCATTATGGTCATGTTTGCATTGGCATGTTGCCTTGCATCTTCCAGCCAACTAGCAAGGTGATTAAATGTTTCCCTCCTAAAATGTTGTGGGGAATGGGGAAAAAAAAATCATCACTAAATCAAATAAACCAAACTTCCATAGTTTTTGGATAAATACATCTTACTTACATATTAAGTTTCCTACAGGTGAAGACCAAAAGAATAAGAACAAAAGATTGAAATATATTCACAACGCGGTGAACTCTGCACTATGAATGCATCCTTGATAACAAGAATTTTAGAATATTTCTTGAACTTTGATCAATGCTTAAAAGATAGATCAAGAAGTACAATTATCTATATTATGAGACACGTAACCTTGAGTCTCTTACGGGTATGGAAGTGCCAAAGGCACTGCAGATAATACCTTGTAATATCATAAACAAGTAGCGCCCCAGCAGCACCTCTGTAGTATGACCTCGTGATAGATCTGAATGATTCCTGACCAGCCTGTGACGGAGAACACTCATTAGATCATGCTCTTAGTCAATAGAATAAGGAGACCAGAAGATTGATTGTACCACCAACGACAGAATTTTAAACATTTGGATAGATAATTTGAAGCTCCTAGTAACCAAAACAACAAGCTGAACGATGGACTAATCTTAGAATAGCATTACAGAAAATTAAATCAACAGAGAAAGAAGGAAAAGATGTATCACAAACCGTGTCCCAGATCTGTAGTTTTATGGGCTTGTTGTCTATTGTGATCATTCTAGCCCCAAATTCAACCCCAATGGTCAAGTCATGGACCGGTTGAAACCGTTTGTCCGTAAATTGCAAAAGAAGACATGATTTTCCAACTCCTGCGTAACAAATTAATAACCTTATCAATGATGTCTTATACTTTAAGCAATGCATAATCTAACATCAGAGACATATACCAATAGAATCTAATGAAACTGTAATAAATGCTTGGGGAAAATGCATTGTTATCAGCTTATAAAAAGCAACAAGGTGTTCTGAGAATGTGTAAGCACAGAACTGAACACATGGAAAATCATGAAGAATCATTTAGCATGGTTACCATTATGCATACTACCAAGAGGTTAAATACTCATTACATGGATTGCCAGTGCTCCCAAGGCAATATGTAAACAAAATGCAGTTTTTTGAATTGATATGCTGAAAACACTCTTGAATAATCATCTTAACCGTAAGCCACATACAATTAATCTCTAAAGGAATGCATCTTCCAACATGAACAAGTACACTATTTTCAAATTCTCAGACAGTCAAATTCCTTCCTCTTCCAACAAAAAAAAAAATGTTCCTTCCTCTCCATTGATAGAACAGAAGGCTAACTGTTTTAGTCATTAAGAATTTTGCAAACTAAGCCACCTAAGAAGAATTTCGCGAATGCCATTTTTCTAGCCTCACTCACATCACGACTTCGCATAGAGACAATAACCAATAACATAGATAGAATTCCAAAACCTATTGAGCGAATGATACAGTACAGCCACAAGTGCTGAAAATCTAGTTTAGCTTGATCTCATGATGAAAAATATTCAAATGACCTAGATCAAATTGCTTGGACTGATAGCATCCTCTCTTTTCTTTAAGACATCAGTTCGCAGCGATCACGAATATATTTGCAACATCAATTTAGATATGAAATGCAATATGACACGACACGAAAAAAAAAAAAACATTCACATTTCTGAAGCGCAACCTTTATAACGACCACATTCGCATAGCAGCATAAATGAATTGCCACATATTTAAGTTCCTATTCCAGATCGAGATAATTAAAATTTATGAAACGCCAAATTGAGTTGAATCAGAATCACCGGAAACTTATTGATCAGATCCAAATCAAGTGTTAAACAAAAACCTCAAAATCTTCAGAACATAATAGCAAGCATAACAGAAACAGGCAATTAAAAACGGAGAAATGGAAGAGGAAAAAGTTACCGGTATCGCCGATGATGATATACTTGATGAGATAGGCGTAAGACATGTTTTAGAAGTAAATCCCTAAGAGAGAGTAATGTTAAATGTCCCTCTGGCCTGGAGAAAACAATAATTCTGTGTGTGTTTGTGTATGTATATTACAGAAAAAATAATGTACAAATCCCTAATAATTGTAAACAAGAAGGTGGAGAGAAGACAGGTGAAAGACTCTTTTAAGAATTCAAATGACTTTTGTTGTATCCTTCTTCTGAGACGCGGAGAGAGAAGAAATGTCAGAATTTACAGAGGCGCAAAGGCGTCGAATATACGTAAATTATTGAAGTACTTTGCAAAATTTGGCGTGTCGTAGGATTCCCCTAAGCCTTCTAAGAGAAGGCACGACTCTACATTCTCACTAAAAAAGAAGATTTTTAAAATACTTTTTATTAAAGATAAAAAGATTAAAATAAAGAGTTTAAAGTTAAATTATTTTTAAATTTAGAAATATGTCATTTATATTGGAACAGACTAAAAAGTAAAATACCTCACTTATTATGAAACGAAGAGAGTAGCTATTAAACGGCTCGGGTATTCAAATCTCAACCTACTTTCTATCTCTCTCAGAAAATTCCTTTTTTAACCTCGCTCCTTATATATAAAACTAGTAGAGCTGTTAAAATGGAGCAGTCCAGCCCAATCCAACCCAGTCCAAGTCTCGTGGACTTTTAAATTTAGTGGGCTAGAACGGCCAGCCGATCATATGAATGGGCCTTAAAATGGCCAACCCAACCCAGCCTTAACGATGTCACTGGCTAGGCCGGGTCAACACTTTAATTGTTTTTTAGAAAAAAAATTATTTAAATCCATAAATATATTTTTGTTACGTAGTCTCTTAATCATGTAAACACCTTCTGTTTGCTTAGACTAAACAAAAGCTTGATATTTGAAATGAATCTCGTAACTGAAATGCAAATTCTTAATATCTTTAGCTCTTTTTTTAAAGTTATATGAATATTTTCTTACTAATGCTTTTCTTTCATTTTCCTCAGAATCAGGGATTGCTTCAATAAGTTTATATGCTGAAGGTTTTTTAATTTAAGATTAATATCATTTACTGATTTCATCATTATAGTACATAAAATTTTTAAAATTTCCGAAACTTGCTAGTGGTCAATTTTTTCTTGTGTATTTAAAATTGATCTTTTTCTATACTAAGAGTAATTTAAATATTAATAATATATTAAAGTAATCCAAACTGATCATTGGCCGCTTAAAGTATTAAAGTTTCTGAATTAGAATTTTGAGTTTAATTACTTGTTGGCTTGTAACCCTTTCATAATTCCAAGACCAAAAAAAATTTTTAATACTTTATTTTTTTAAATTAATACATCAATATATTTTTCACACGTAAATTTATTCGTTACGATTCGATATTTTTTGGTTTATTTTCATAAGTTAAAAAATCTATCATAATTATCGGTACAATTATAGGTTTAAATAAAAATCTATGATTTTATTAAAAGAAACCTAAAATTTGGTTCAATCGGTTTGGTCAGTTTTTAAATATCCAATGACACCCCTAGCAGGGGCCACACTAATTTCTCTATATCATTCTAATTTTATCAGATATCCCTGAAGGGACATAGTTGATACTTAATTTTATTAGTTTTTACTTTTTCAAATATTAAATATTAAATAGTTAATTAATTTAAATTTAATTAATTTTTGACCCATGTGTCGCCCCAAGCACAGTCTCGATCAAGCCTCAAGGGCCAGCATGTTGACTTGGGCCGCATTACAAGCCTCAGTTTTAAATGGGTTCAAAATATTCTAGCCCAACCCTATTTAAATAGAGGACTGGATTGGGCGGGCCTTATGGGCCAAACCTATTTTGACGGCTCTATATATAACTTATGTTTAGGGTGCTCATAAGAATCTAAAAAAAAAAATAAAACCTGTATGGTTCAAAAATTATCTCTAATATGATCAAATCATGTTAGCATTAAGAAGGCCTTCACATTCTGCAATGATTCACCAACACGACTTCAATGAACACCTGTGATAAGTATATATTATATATATTTTTAAGTATATATAATATTAAATAAATAAATATTTTATTTATAGATATGACTTTGTGTTCAATATTTGTACAAGTTATTAATATATGTTGCAGGAAAAGAAAAGAAAAAAAAGAAAAGGAGAAGAAAGAAGCGTTTTCAAGTAAAGACAACAAAAAGGCCAAGGATGTCATCCGTGGAAAAAAGCACGTCGAAGAATGTAGTCAAGAGCTAGGGATATTATCCTCAATTCAAGGATGACATTCTTGAGAAGTTTACGGGCGTAATTTTCTATAAATAGGCATTACTTTTTAGTGGAAGGACAACCATTCTTGTGCAGAGAACACCAACTTTAATATTAGCTTTATTTTAGTTATAAAAGTTATTTTGTTTATTGTAGAAATAGTATTTTTCTTTTTTCTTTTTAGAAATCTTTTTTCCATAATAGAGTATTTTTCTTTGGTTGGGATACTAGATGAAGCTATAAAAGTATTATAATAATTATCTTAATTTTATTATCTTCTTATGTTGAGATTTTCTCTTGATCATCATTATACACTAATGTATTTGATATTGATTATTTTATTATTTGATATAAATATATCACTTAATGAAGTCTTTATCTTGTTATTTTATGTAACCATCAGGCCGGTCATTTTTGGAATTTACGCCCCGATCCCCCATTAACTGCTTCTCCTAAGTTCATTTCTGCTATTTTGATTTGCCGGGATGTTCGGCATTGGGTTTCGGAGAGTTTTGGGACACTTAGTCCCTAAAAGAGAGCTTAAGTGTTAAAAAGTGGTCCGTAGTCAGAACAGTGTGAAGCCGACCTCGGAATGAAAAATTGATGGCTCCGTTAGTTTCATTAGGTGATTTCAGGGTTGGGAGCGTGTTCAGAATGTATTTTAGAAGTCCGTAGCTCATTAAGGCTTGAAATGCTGAAGTTGGAATTTTTAAAGTTTCTGGTTCGACAGTGAGTTGTTGATCCGAGGCTCGAAAGGGATTTCGTAAGCCGTAGTAGCTTCGTCATGTCATTTGGGATATGTGTGCAAAAGTTTAGGTCATTCGGACGTGTTTTGGTTAGGTTTTTTATCGAAAACGTATTTTGATGAAATTTGAAGTTCTTAGGCTTAAATCATTGATTAAATCGGATTTCCGGTGTTGTTTTAGGTATTTAAGGATTGGTACGAGTTCGAATAGAATGTTTGGTGTTATTGGTGCTTTTGGTTGAAGACCCGGGGGCCTCTGGATGATTTCGGGTGGTTACCGGAGAAAGATTTGAAGTGTTGCAGCAACTGATTCTTCTCTTCTGGTATTTTCGCTTCTGCATCTTGGGAATTGCTGAAGCGGAGCCGCATAAGAGCCATTCCATCGCATGAGCGAAATTTTGGCTCCCTCAGCTTTTTTGCAGGTGCGGAATACTAACCGCAAATGCGGTTACGCACCTGCGAGACTTTTATCGCAGATGCGGCCCTAGGTCATTGGTGAGAAACCGTAGAAGTGGTAAGTATGTCATAGAAGCGGCAACCACAGGTGCACTTTGAGGCTGCAAAAGCGAAACCGTGGAGTTTAGTGAATAGCCGCAGAAGCTGGATCGCAGATGCGGTCCCTTGTTTGCAGAAGCGGAAATGCCTGTGCAGATATAGAAATTTCGAGGGTTGGATTTCATAAGTTAGAAAAGTCAAATTAAGTTCGGGGAAGGGCGATTTTCAGAGGGTTTTTAAGAGAAGACTATTGGGTAGCGTTTATTTAATCTCTTCTAGTTATATTTCATCATTTTGTAGTTAAATCAACCATTAAAATTCGAATTTGGGATCAAAAGTTGGAAAAATTGGGTGAAACTTCTTAGACAAACTATTGGATCTTGAGTGAGCATTTGACCTCCGATTTGGGAGATTTTTATATGGTTAGACTCGTGAGAGTACGAGGGTTCTGAAAATGTGAAAGTTAATCAATTCCGAGATGTTGCCCTTAGGGGAATTTTGGTTATTTTACCTATTTTCGCGCCTTAGCTTTAAATTTAATAGTGGAATCAGTTGTTTGCAATGTTATTTATGATATGTAATTAAATTAAATAGATTTGGCCAATTGGAGTTAGATACGCGTGGGAAGAGCGTGGTTTCAGGTTGACTTACATTTGTTCGAGGTAAGTGGCTTGTCTAACCTTGTGTAAGGGACCTTTCCCCTAGGATATATTATTTGATACTTGAGCTAATCGTTGAAAATCCGATTTTTACTTAAGATATTGAGACTGAGTTTCTTTCATACTTACTTATCTTACTTGCAATTAAAACCTGTGTAAGATTAGAAAGACATATTTAGTTGATTTAGCTTACCTACTTGCTTAAATGGCCTTACCTGCACTACGTGAGACATGTTAGGCTAGAACTATCTGTTGTTTGTATTGTTGTGCTTCATTTATGAATATTCTTTGATTGTGGTTGTGCATATTTACTTTGGGACTACGGGTTTGATTCCCAGGAGATCCCCCTGTATATTTACTTTGGGACTACTGGTTTGATTCTCGGGAGATCCCTCTACATATTTACTTTGGGACTATGGGTTTGATTCCCGGGAGACCCCCCTGCATATTTACTTTAGGACTATGGGTTTGATTCCCGGGAGATCCCCTTGCATATTTACTTTGGGACTACGGGTTAGATTCTCGGGAGATCCCCCTGCATATTTACTTTGGGACTATGGGTTAGATTTTCGGAAGATCCCGTTGCACATTTATATAATGGACTACAGGACGGTATCCTGAGAGATCCTCGTTATTGGTATTGATGTAGAAATGGACTACAGGGCGGTATCTTGGGAGATCCTCGTTATTGATATTGATATGAAAAATGATTACAGGACGGTATCTTGGGAGATCCTTGTTATTGGTATTGATATGAAATGGACTCTAGGACAGTATCCTGGGAGACCCTCGTAATTGGCACTGATATTGAACTGTTTTACTTTGTGTTATCTTGTCCTCGGTCTATTGGTTGTTTTTTGTGTAACCTGACTTACTTCACAGTTGTATTCCATTATTTCTGCTCACTGTATACTGTTGTGAGCATTCTTATTGTATTGTTTAATCTCAGTAGGGCCCTGACCTTGCTCGTCACTATTGAACCGAGGTTAGGCTTGGTACTTACTGAGTACCGTTGTGGTGTACTCATGCCCCTCCTGCACATATTTTTCATGTGCAGATCCAGGTACCTCCACTCAGGCGTACTACCCCTGAGGCAGAGAGATCTAGAGGAGACTTCGAGGTATATCTGCCGCGTCCGCAGATCAGGAGTCACTATTTTGTTCCATCTTTAGTAGTATTCCATCCTTTTATTTCAGTTATTAGACATTCTGGAGTTAGAACAATATGTTACTTTTCTATTAGCCTGTGGTTCCCGTGAGATTCCGAGTTTTGGGATTGAGTTGTAGACTTCCGTATCTATTTTGAGTTGTATATGCCAACTGGCACTTATATACCATTTTTCTTTTGGTTTTTGCTTACTTTAATTAAATGTTTCCGCAAGTTATATTAAGTTCCGCATTGTTAGGATTACGTAGTTGTAGGAACTAGGTGCCATCACGACATGTTCATGGATGGTGAACTGGGGTTGTGATAAGTTGGTCTCAGAGCTCTAGGTTCATAGGATACACAGCACACATGCCGGTTTATTAGAGTCTCGCTGATCGATATGGTGATGTCTGTACTTATCTACGAGAGGCTATGTAATTGTTTAGGAAAAATCTTCACTTCATTGATTTCCTTGTCATGCAAAATTTTTGACATCAGATCTAGACTACTATCTTCTATTCTCTCACAGATGGTGAGGACACGCACTACTCGTGATGATCAAGCTCCCGCGCCTCCTGCTGCAGCCGTTAGAGACCGGGCTGGGGCAGAGGTCGAGGACGCGCACGTGGTGCAGCCAGAGCACCTATGCGAGCTTCCACCAAGACACCACCAGTAGATCTAGCCGGAGCGCAGGCACCTGTCACTTCTTCTTCTGCCACTACTACTCCAGCCCTTCAGGAGGCGCTGGCTCAGTTCATGTCTATGTACACCACCTTGGCTCAGGCAAGGTTGCTTCCCCTTGCTATAGCCACATCTCAGGCTGGGGGAGGAGTACAAACTCCCGCCGTCCACACTCCTGAGCAACGAGTGCAGGTTGAGCAGGTCCCAGAGATCATTTATGTTTCGCCTGCAGTGCCAGTTCAGCCTGTGGATGGGGCAGTTGCTTCTGAGGACGAGCAACGGAGGTTGGAGAGGTTCAAGAAGTATGACCCTCCGGTTTTCAGTTAATTAGCGACAGATGATGCCTTGAGATTTCTAGAGGAGTGCTACCGTATTCTTCGCACTATGGGCATAGTAGAGTCCAGTGGGGTTTCTTTCACTGCTTTTCAACTTCGGGGAGCCGCCTATGATTGGGGGCACACTTATGAGATAGATAGTCCAGTCGAGGCTGCTTTACTGACTTGGACCCAGTTCTCGGAGATGTTTATCATAGAGTTTGTCCCCCAGAGTCTCAGGGACGTATGGCGCACTGAGTTTAAGAATTTGTGCTGTGCTATGACAGTTTCGAAGTATGGTATCCGTTGTACCAGATTGGCCAGGCATGCACCGGCTTTGGTTACTACAGTCCGTGACGGAGTTTGCAGGTTCATTGAGGGTCTTATCCCACCTATCAGATCTAGCATGGCTCGAGAGTTGGAGATGGACATTCCTTATCAGCAGGTAGTGACCATTGCTAGGAAGATCGAGAGTATGCACGCTAGGGGGCGAGATAAGAGATAGGACAAGAGGTCTCGAGAGTCGAGCCACTATTTTGGTGCCCGTACCCCAGTAGCAGGTCGACATGGTAGGGGTTTTGTAGGTCTCCCTGTTCATTCAGCTCTTCCAGCAGCCAGCAGTGCTCCAGCTCCGCTTGTGCCTCAGGAGCCTTGTTATGCACCCCCGATTTCTAGCGTGCCTCCTGCGCGGGGTGTTTCCAGAGGTCAGTCCAGCAGACCTAACCCTGGTCAGTCACAACCTTTGCGTCATCCCAGAGCTTGTTTCAAGTGTGGTGATACATGCCATGTGATTAGAGACTGCCCCACACTTGGTAAGGGTGCATCTTCACATACTGCTCAGCCACAACATGCTCCGTAGAGCTCTCAGGCTAGGTTACAACCCCAGTTTTCGCCCCACCTACTTAGCCAGCTAGAGGTGGAGGCTGGGGAGGTAGAGGTCGCCCTCGAGGGGGAGGCCATGCCAGATATTATGCCTTTCCTGCTCGTGCCGAGGCTGTTGCCTCTGATTCTGTTATCACATGTATTATATTGGATTGCTATAGAGAGGCATCAGTTCTATTATATACAGGCTCTACTTATTCTTATGTGTCTTCTTACTTTTCTCCGTGTTTGGGTGTGCCTCGGGATTCTTTGAGTTCCCCCGTTTATGTTTCTACTCCTGTGGGAGATTCTCTTATTGTGGACCGCATTTATCAGTTATGTTTGGTTACTATTCGTGGTTTTGAGACCAGAGTAGATTTATTGTTACTCGGTATGGTTCACTTTGATATTATTTTTGGCATGGACTAGTTGTCTCCCCATCATGCTATTCTTGATTGTCACGCCAAGACCGTGACGCGGGCTATGCCAGGTATTCCGCGTATTGAGTGGATGTTACTTTAGATCTCACTCCCAGTAGAGTTATCATTTTTCTTAAATCTCAGCGTATGGTTGAGAAGGGGTGTGTAGCGTATTTAGCCTATGTGAGAGATGTTAGTGTAGATACCCCTTTTGTTGATTCTGTTCCAGTGATACGGGATTTTCCCTTTGTGTTTCCAGCTAATCTTCCGGGCATGCCGCCTGATAGGGACATTGATTTTGGCATTGATCTGTTGTCGAGCACTCAAACCATTTCCATTCCTCCGCATTATATGGATCCGCCTGAGTTGAAAAAGTTGAAGGATCGGTTACAGGAATTGCTTGATAAGGGTTTTATTCGACCTGGTGTTTCACCGTGGGGTGCTCCTGTCTTGTTTGTGAAGAAGAAGGATGGTTCAATGCATATGTGTATTGATCATCGCCAGTTAACAAGGTTACCATGAAGAACTGTTATCCTTTGCCTCGTATTGATGATCTGTTTGGCTAGCTTCAGGGTGCACAAGTGTTTTCTAAGATTGACTTGCGCTCAGGTTACCATTAGCTGAAGATTCGGGAGCCAGATATCTCGAAGACTGCCTTCAGGACTCTGTATGGTCATTATGAGTTCCTTGTTATGGCATTTGGGCTGACCAATGCCCCAGCAGCCTTTATGCATTTGATGCACAGTGTATTCAGGCCATATCTTGACTCATTCATTATTGTTTTTATTGATGATATTCTGGTGTATTCCCAGAGTCGGGAAGTGTTGGAAACACGTTCTCAAGGCATTATACTAAACGTGTGTTCATATTTGTATGTTTTGATGAATGACAAACTATGCGCAAATTGACACATGACGAAGTCCAAGCACAAGCGCAAAATTGATATATAACGAGATTCAAGCACAAGACAAAGATCGAGATTAAGTTTTTTATGAGTCGGTATTTAATTGTGATCTTGATCCGAAAACTTAAACTCAAGACTTGTCTTCTCTCGTAAAAATATTTTTAACAAATCATGCATATTTAATTTAGAGCAAAATGATTTTAAATAATGCATATTTACTTTAGTCAAAATGATTTTTAAACATGCCTCTAAAATCTGGACTAAGATAATCAATTATGTACTTATGATAATTGATTATGTTTAAGTCAGCTGCTTGACAATTGATTGTGAACTTATGACAATCGATTGTGTTAAGGCAGTGAGCATCAGATTTTTCAAATCTGCATGACAATCGATTGTGAACCTTATGACAATCGATTGTGATGAGGCAGTGACCATCAAAGTTTTTCAAAGCTCAAACCAATCGATTGTGAAGCTAATGACAATCGATTGTGAAGAGACAGTGTCCATCAGATTTTTCAAAGTCACAAAATAATCGATTGTGAACTTATGACAATCGATTGTGTTGAGGCAGTGTCTTCCAAACTTTTTCACAGTTATTAAATAATCGATTGTGAACTTATGACAATCGATTGCCAAGAGGCAGTGTCTAAATTGATTTTTCAAGACTGATATATAATCGATTGTTAACTTAGTATAATCGATTGTATAAATGACCGTTGCCAAAATGATTTCAAATACTGTCAGGTAATCGATTATTGATTTCTTATAATCGATTGTTTTAATTAAAATCTGGAAAAGATTTTTTGAACGTTGCTGAGTAATCGATTTTAGATTTCTGACAATCGATTGTTTTAAGTAAAATCTGGAAATGATTTTTTGAACGTTGCCAGTAATCGATTGTGAGTCTTAAACAATCGATTGTTATGCGTAAAATCTGGGATTGATTTTTGGAAGATCTGGCAAACAATCGATTGTGGTAATTTGACAATCGATTGTCACAGAGTAAAATCAGCAATTCTTAATTGGCAATTAAGCAACGGTAAAACAAAGTTTTTCAACTATAAATATAGCTTCAATTCAGTCTTCTAAACACAACAACTGATCATACAATTGCTAAAGCTTGCATACTTTATTGCTTATCATTTTATATTCATTACATAAGCTTTTGAGAGCCAAATTCTTGTCGAAAGTTGTTGCGATCTTGAGCGTATTCTTTTTACTCATATCTACTCTTAAAGGAGTGTCTTGTTTGAGTGCTTAGTGTTTTTGTACACTTGAAGGGAAGTGTTAGTCCCTTGTGTTGTAAGAAGGAACTTGTGTTTCCTTGGTTGAAGTCTTGGAGTGTTGTATCTCCGAGTAAAGGTTGTTGAGGCTTGTGTCCTCAAGTTGTAACGGTTTGTTGAGCACCCGTAAGCTTAACAAGTTAGTGGAAATCTCGAGAGAGTCTCTCGGGGACTGGACTAGCCACGGGTTGTGGTGAACCAGGATACATCGGTGCGTTTGTTCTAATTTATTTACTTATCGCACTTATTTATTTCCTGCAGTTTTTTAAATTCCGCAAGTTTACGCTAATTTTTATTATAACGCTATTCACCCCCCTCTAGCGTTAAGCGTATTATCTAACAATTGGTATCAGAGCCCAACTCTCTGAAGACTTAACCGTTTGAGAGAAACATCCATGGCTTCTACTCGTGATTCTTTTGCAGGAATAGGTGAAGGACAATGCTCCACCCGACCACCGCTATTCGATGGTACAAATTATACATACTGGAAGGAGAGGATGAGAATATTTGTACAATCAAATAGTTTTCATCTTTGGAAAGTCATAATGAATGGAGAACAAATTCCAACCAAGAAGGTTGAAAATGAATGGGTCCCAAAGTCCGAAGATGAATACGATGTGGATGATATCCGAAAGGTGCAAAATAATGCTAAAGCTATTAACTTATTATATTGTGCTGTAAATGCTGATGATTACAGGAAGATATCTTGTTGCACAACGGCGAAGCAAATGTGGGACAAGCTTGAAATTACGTACGAAGGTACGGACCAGGTAAGGGAAGCCAAAATTGATTTCCTAACCCATGCATATGAATTGTTTCACATGAAGGAATGCGAAAAGGTCGATGAGATGTTTGAACGATTTTCAAAAATCATAAATGATTTACATGCTCTTAAGAAGACCTTCACGGATAAGGAACTTGTCCGAAAAATTCTCCGAAGTCTCACTCCGGAATGGCGATCCAAGGCCGACGCGATTCAAGAATCCATTGGCATTTCAAATGTCACCATCGATGCATTAAGAGGTAATCTTAAAACTTATGAATCTACTATACTTAACCCTCTTGTTGATGATCAAAGGAAGCAACGAATCGTTCTCAAGGCAAGCACAAGCCAACCTCAAAATGATGAGGACGGAGACAACGAGTTCGGACTCATTATCAAGAGATTTCAAAAGTTCATGCGCAAAGAGTATAAACGAAAGGGCAAAAAGCAAGGAGATCAAATAAAGTGCTATGAGTGCGTAGAAACCGGGCACATTAAATCAAATTGCCCAAATGCTAAAAAGGAGAAGAAACCCTTCAAGAAGCAACGAGCATACATATCTTGGGGAGGCGACTCCGGTGACGAGTCAAGTGAGGAAGAAGAAGATGAAGCCGCAAATCTTTGTCTTATGGCACAAGAAGACAAAAAAGAAGAGGTATGTCAAATTTCTTCCAAAAATTTCTTTTCCCTTGAAGAAATGCAAAATGCTTTTGATGAGTTGTATAGCGAATTTATTAAAGCTTCAAAAACTGTTAAGAGTATAAAAGAAACTGCTTCTTTAAAAGAAAAAGATTTTCAAAAACAACTCTCTTTTAAAAAAAGGAATTGGAAAAACCGATTTTAGAAAATGAGATGTTGAAAGAGGAAAACAAATTTTTTGGCAAGAGAAGCGCCGACAAGCCCGAGAGCTCTAGAAATTGTACTTCTTGCATGCATCTGAAAAATGAAGTAGAAAGGCTTAAGGGCACCTTAGATAAGTTTAACTCTTCTCATAAAAATTTGAATGAAGTGCTTGTTAATTTGAAGTCGACCAAGCATGGCATAGGTTTTAGAAACGAGCCTAAAGAGAAAGTTGAAGCCAACCCCCAACCACCTAAGGCTCAACCTAGGATAAATAAAACAAATGTTCATCCTAGATACAACAAACCTAGAAATGGTTTTCATCAATCGCAACCTAGAAATAATCATGCTAGAAATAATGCACATTCTAGGCCAAACACTAGAAGGAATTTTGAACCTTTTAGAACACCTAGAAATGACTTCCAACCTAGAAACAACTATTCTAGAAATGATGCATATCCTAGAACAAATGGTAGGAGAAATGATTTTCATGATTTGCGCAATAGTCATATTGTCAAGAATAGAGTAAATGAATTTCGTCCGTCCGATTACTATCAACCTAGAAGGATGCATAATCCTAACGTGACTTGTCATTATTGTAGACGAATTGGACATATTGCTCCTGCTTGTTTTACACGACATAGACATAACACTCAATCACATCACTATGATTTGCCTAACCCCCAAGGACCCAAAATGGCATGGGTACCTAAAACTCATTAATCTGTTTTGTAGGTATGTTTGAAGGGATCAAGTGTACTATGGTACCTTGATAGTGGATGCTCCAAGCACATGACGGGAGACGAATCCAAATTCCTTCAACTAGAACACAAGGAAGGGGGAAGTGTTATTTTTGGTGATAACAACAAAGGAAAGATTATCGGCATCGGATCGGTCGGTTAGGATGAAATTTCTTCCATTAAGCATATATTACTTGTGAAAGGTTTAAAACATAATCTCTTGAGCATATGTCAATTATGTGACAAGGGAAATCTTGTTTTATTTGATTCGGATGAATGCTTAGTTTTTAGACGTAGCGATTTTAAAATTATCCTTCGTGGTTTTAGAATGGATAACATTTATATGGTTGATCTTGCAAATTCTTCACCCGAATATGTGAATTGTTTAATGAGCAAAGAGGATGATTCTTGGTTATGGCATCGTAGAGTAGCTCACATCAACATGCATCTTTTGAACAAATTGGTTTCACAAAATTTAGTTGTTGGTCTTCCAAATTTGAAATTTGAAAATGGATCTATTTGTGATTTTTGTCAAAAAGGGAAGCAAACAAAAGCATCTTTTAAATCGAAAAATATTGTTTCAACTACTAGACCATTGCAATTGCTTCACATGGATTTGTTTGGACCATCTCGCATTGAAAGTCTTGGTAGAAATCGTTATGCTTTTGTTATTGTTGATGATTATTCCAGATTTACTTGGACTTTATTTCTTGCCCATAAAAGTGATGCTTTTCAGAATTTTATATATTTTCTTATACGTGTTCAAAACGAAAAGGAAACAACCGTCACTTCAATTAGAAGTGATCATGGGGGAGAGTTTGATCACAATCTCTTTGCGGACTTTTGTGACGAACTCGGTATCAAGCATACCTTTTCCGCTCCACGAACACCACAACAAAATGGGGTGGTGGAAAGGAAAAATAGGTGTCTCGAAGAGATGGCTAGAACCATGCTCGAAGAGGCTAAGATTCCCAAACATTTTTGGGCGGATGCCGTGAGTACCGCATGCTACGTTTTAAATAGAGTAGTCATAAGGCCAATACTCATGAAAACCCCTTATGAACTCTACAAGGGAAGGAAACCAAATATCTCCCATTTTAGAGTATTCGGTTGTAAATGTTTTATTCATAACAATGGAAAAGATCAATTGGGAAAATTTGATGCCAAATCCGATGAGGGAATTTTTATTGGGTATTCTTCACGTAGCAAAGCATATAGGGTATTTAATAATAGAACCCAAACTGTGGAGGAATCCCCTCATATTGTGTTTTCCGAAAATAATGCTCGCTTGGCGAGAAAGGATTCTTGTTCTGATCTTGCAGGTATTCTAAATAGTTTAATAGACAAAGTACAAGAGGAAACTCCTAAGGAAATTCAAGATGAAATCTTGGAACAATCAACGGAGGAAACGCCACAATTGGAGAAAGAAACGAAAATGCCTAATGAGTGGAGGACAATCAAAGATCACCCTCTCGAACAGGTAATTGGCGACGTCGGAGAAAAGGTAAGTACCCGAAACTCCCTTAGGAACACCTTAGGACATACTGCTTTTGTTTCTCAAATTGAACCAACAACCATCTCCGAAGCAATTGGGGATGAATTTTGGACCTTGGCAATGCAAGAGGAGCTTAACCAATTCAAACGGAATGACGTTTGGGATTTGGTGCCAAGACCCGAAAATCATACCATAATTGGTACGAAATGGGTTTTTCAAAACAAACTAGATGAAAATGGTGTAATCACTAGAAACAAAGCTAGGCTTGTAGCAAAAGGCTATAATCAAGAAGAGGGTATTGACTATGAAGAAACATATGCTCCCATAGCTAGATTAGAAGCTATTCGTTTATTGCTTGCTTTTGCCTCTTCTATGAATTTCAATTTATATCAAATGGATGTGAAAAGTGCTTTTCTAAATGGTGTTATTCAAGAAGAAGTTTATGTTGAACAACCCCCCGGTTTTGAAGATTTTAAATCTCCCGATCATGTTTTCAAACTCAAAAAGGCTCTCTATGGTTTAAAACAAGCTCCCCGAGCTTGGTATGAAAGATTGAGTAAATTTCTATTGGAAAATGATTTCATTAGGGGGAAAGTTGACACCACTCTTTTTGTTAAGCATAAAAACAATGATATTTTATTAGTTCAAATCTATGTGGATGATATTATATTTGGTGCTACCAACAATGTTTTGTGCAAGGAATTTTTCGATTTAATGACAAGCGAATTTGAGATGTCTATGATGGGTGAGTTAACATTCTTTATGGGATTACAAGTAAAGCAAATGAAAGAAGGTACGTTCATTTGCCAAGCGAAATATTGCAAAGAATTGCTGAAACGATTTGAAATGACCAATGCAAAAGCAATGGCAACCCCCATGAGCACATCCGATCATCTAGACAAAGATGAGAAAGGTAAGGAAGTCGACATAAAAAAGTATCGAGGTATGATTGGCTCTCTCCTTTATCTTACTGCTAGTCGTCCGGACATCATGTTTAGCGTGTGCTTATGCGCTCGTTATCAATCGTGTCCGAAGGAGTCTCACCTAACTGCGGTGAAACGGATATTGAAGTATCTTATTGGTACTGTAAATGTGGGTCTATGGTACCCCAAAGGTTCTTCATGCCAACTTGTTGGCTATTCCGATTCTGATTTTGCTGGATGCAAATTGGACCGCAAGAGCACTAGTGGCACTTGCCATTTGCTCGGTAGCTCTCTCGTTTCTTGGTTTAAACCGAGGCTGAATATGTAGCCGTGGGGAGTTGTTGCGCTCAAATCCTTTGGATGAAACAACAACTCTTGGACTATGGCCTAAGTCTTGATCATATCCCTCTTAGATGTGATAATACTAGTGCCATATGCTTGACGAAGAACCCCGCTCTTCATTCGCGAACAAAACACATTGAAATTAGACATCATTTTATAAGAGATCACGGTCTCAAGGGCGATGTCGAAATTGAATTTGTTGAAACCAAAGATCAATTGGCCGACATCTTCACAAAGCCCTTAGAGAAAGAGTCCTTCTTCCGAATTCGTAGTGAACTCGGGATCCTTGACTCCACGTTGATCTAAGTCATGCATTGCATTTTCCCTTTCACATGTTTTCTAACTTGAGCGTCGGAGACGTCTAACGTATTTTTGCAGGTATCGCCCTAAAGGCTGGGGGAATTATAAAGCCTGACGCACAGAACAATCGATTTCTTTTTTATATAATCGATTATCCAGTATCAATAATCGATTGTCTTGACATTATTTGCGTTATTATGTCTGAAATTGCAGATTTAATAAATAAACAAGTTTTTTATTATTTTATATTTTTTTTGCTAATAGCAAAAGGCGGAAGATAACGGGTATGCACTCTCAATACTTATCGGCATAAATTGAGGGGGAATTCATATATTGAGGGGGAACAAATTGCATATCTATATACTTGTTGCATATCTTTACTTGTCTTGAATCGTCATTATGAATTGCCTAATATGCATATCCCGCTTAAAGTTTGCCATTATCAAAAAGGGGGAAATTGTTGGAAACACGTTCTCAAGGCATTATACTAAACGTGTGTTCATATTTGTAGGTTTTGATGAATGACAAACTATGCGCAAATTGACACATGACGAGGTCCAAGCACAAGCGCAAAATTGATATATAACGAGATTCAAGCACAAGACAAAGATCGAGATTAAGTTTTATATGAGTCGGTATTTAATTGTGATCTTGATCCGACAACTTAAACTCAAGACTTGGCTTCTCTCGTAAAAATATTTTTAACAAATCATGCATATTTAATTTGACCAAAATGATTTTAAATAATGCATATTTACTTTAGTCAAAATGATTTTTAAACATGCCTCTAAAATCTGGACTAAGATAATCGATTATGTACTTATGATAATTGATTATGTTTAAGTCAGCTGCTTGACAATCGATTGTGAACTTATGACAATCGATTGTGTTAAGGCAGTGAGCATCAGATTTTTCAAATCTGCATGACAATCGATTGTGAACCTTATGACAATCGATTGTGATGAGGCAGTGACCATCAAAGTTTTTCAAAGCTCAAAACAATCGATTGTGAAGCTAATGACAATCGATTGTGAAGAGACAATGTCCACCAGATTTTTCAAAGTCACAAAATAATCGATTGTGAACTTATGACAATCGATTGTGTTGAGGCAGTGTCTTCCAAACTTTTTCAAAGTTATTAAATAATCGATTGTGAACTTATGACAATCGATTGTCAAGAGGCAGTGTCTAAATTGATTTTTCAAGACTGATATATAATCGATTGTTAACTTAGTATAATCGATTGTATAAATGACCGTTGCCAAAATGTTTTCAAATACCGTCAGGTAATCGATTATTGATTTCTTATAATCGATTATTTTAATTAAAATCTGGAAAAGATTTTTTGAACGTTGCTGAGTAATCGATTTTAGATTTCTGACAATCGATTGTTTTAAGTAAAATCTGGAAATGATTTTTTGGACGTTGCCAGTAATCGATTGTGAGTCTTAAACAATCAATTGCTATGCGTAAAATCTGGGATTGATTTTCGGAAGATCTGGAAAACAATCGATTGTGGTAATTTGACAATCGATTGTCACAGAGTAAAATCAGCAATTCTTAATTGGCAATTAGGCAACGGTAATACAAAGTTTTTCAACTATAAATACAGCTTCAATTCAGTCTTCTAAACACAACAACTGATCATACAATTGCTAAAGCTTGCATACTTTATTGCTTATCATTTTATATTCATTACATAAGCTTTTGAGAGCCAAATTTTTGTCGAAAGTTGTTGCGATCTTGAGCGTATTCTTTTTACTCATATCTACTCTTAAAGGAGTGTCTTGTTTGAGTGCTAAGTGTTTTTGTACACTTGAAGGGAAGTGTTAGTCCCTTGTGTTGTAAGAAGGAACTTGTGTTTCCTTGGTTGAAGTCTTGGAGTGTTGTATCTCCGAGCAAAGGTTGTTGAGGCTTGTGTCCTCAAGTTGTAACGGTTTGTTGAGCACCCGTAAGCTTAACAAGTTAGTAGAAATCTCGAGAGAGTCTCTCGGGGACTGGACTGGCCACGGGTTGTGGTGAACCAGGATACATTGGTGCGTTTGTTCTAATGTATTTACTTATCGCACTTATTTATTTCCTGCAATTTTTTAAATTCCGCAAGTTTACGCTAATTTTTATTATAACGCTATTCACCCCCCTCTAGCGTTAAGCGTATTATCTAACAGGAAGATCATGAGCAGCACCTGAGGGCCGTGCTTCAGACCCTGAGGGAGAAGAAGTTATATGCGAGGTTCTCAAAATGTGAGTTTTGGTTGGATTCAATGGCATTTTTAGGCCATGTGGTTTCAAGCGAGGGCATTTGGGTAGATTCAAGGAAGATAGAGGCCGTGAAGAGTTGGCCCAGGCCCTCCTCAGCTACATAGATTCACAGTTTTTTTAGCCTGGCAGGTTATTGCTTTCACTTTGTTGAGGGGTTTTCATCGATTGCAACCCCTATGACTAGATTGACCAAGAAGGGTGCTCCATTTTAGTGGACAAAGGAATGTGAGGCGAGCTTTAGAAGCTCATGACTGCTTTGACTACAGCCCTATTCTGATATTGCCTACTGGTACAACATCTTATACAGTCTATTGTGATGCCTCATGGGTTGGCCTCGGGGCGGTGTTGATGCAAGACCGTAGGGTGATTGCCTACGCGTCCAGGCAGTTGAAGATACATGAGAAGAACTACCTTGTCCACAACCTTGAGTTAGCTGCTATCGTTCATGTCTTGAAGATCTCGCATCATTATTTGTACGGTATGCCTTGGGAGATTTATACTGATCATAGGAGTTTGCAGCATTTGTTCAAGCAGAAGGATCTAAATTTGCACTAGATGAGGTGGTTAGAGTTTCTGAAAGATTATGATATCACTATTTTGTATCACCCGGGCAAGGCCAATGTGGTGGCGGATGCCTTGAGTCACCAGGCAGAGAGTTTGGGGAGTTTGGCATATTTATCAGCTTTAGAGAGACCCATGGCGATGGATGTTCAGGCCTTAGCCAGTCAGTTTGTGAGATTGGATCTTTCAGAGCCCAGTCGGGTTCTAGCCTGCATGGTTTCTCAGTCTTCATTGTTCAATCGTATCAGGGAGCGGCGGTATGATGACCCTCATTTAATTGTCCTCAGGGACACGGGTCAGCACGGGGATGCTAGAGAAGTAACCATTGGAGATGATGGGGTATTGAGGATGCAGGGCAGGATTTGTGTGCCCAATGTTGATGGGCTTCAGGAGTTGATTTTAGCAGAGGCTCATGTGGTGCCGCAAAGATGTATCAAGACTTGAGACCGCACTATTGGTGGAGGCGGATGAAGAATGATATAATTAGATATGTAGCTAGATGCCTCAACTGTCTGCAGGTGAAGTACGAGCACCAGAGACCAGGTGGGTTGCTTCAGTAGATAGAGATTCCGGAGTGGAAATGGGATAGGATCACCATGGATTTTGTAGTTGGTCTCCCTCGGACTCCGAAGAAGTTAGATTCCATTTGGGTGATTGTGAAACGACTGACCAAGTCCGCTCATTTTATCCCTCTGTGTACTACTTATTACTCAGAGCAATTGGCAGAGATTTATTTTGCGGGAGATTGTTCGTCTACATGGTATTCCAGTTTCTATCATTTCGGACAAAGGTACTCAGTTCACATCACGGTTCTGGAGAGCCGTTCAGTAGGAGTTGGGTACTCAGGCGACGATGAGCTCAACATTTCATCCCTAGACGGACGGAAAGTCTGAGCGCACCATTCAGATTCTTGAGGATATGCTCCGTGCGTGTGTGATTGAGTTTGGAGGGTCTTGGGATCAATTCTTTCCACTGGCAAAGTTTGCTTACAACAATAGTTATCAGTCCAGTATTGAGATGGCGCCTTATGAGGCTTTATATGGTAGGAGATACAGATCCCCGGTGGATTAGTCTGAGCCAGGTGAGGCCATGCTATTGGGCTCTGATTTGGTCAAGGATACGATGTAGAAGGTTAAGGTGATTCAAGATAGACTTCGTACAGCCCGGTCCATACAGAAGTTTTCAATATGGTTGGTGAGTGGATTCTTCTTTGGGTCTCACCTATGAAGGGCGTCATGATGTTTGGGAAGAAAGGAAAATTGAGTCCGAGATTTATTGTCCCTTTTGAGATTTTAAGGCGATTTGGGGAGGTTGCTTATGAGCTTGTCTTACCTCCCAGTTTGGCCGGGGTTCATCCGGTATTTCATGTTTCGATGCTCCAGAGGTATCACAGTGATCCGTCGCACGCGTTGGATTTCACTTCAGTCCAGTTGGATAAAGACCTATCCTATATTGAGGAGCCAGTGGCTATATTGGGAAGGCAGGTCAGAAAGTTGAGGTCACAGGACATTGCTTCAGTAAAGGTTCAGTTGCGGGGTAGGCCGGCCGAGGAGGCGACTTGGGAGACCGAGCAAGATATGCTCAACCGATACCCTCATATTTTCACTACTTCAGGTATGTTCTCTATACTCGTTCAAGGACTAACGAATGTTTAAGTGTAGGAGGATGTAACGACCCAGCCGGTCATTTTTGGAATTTACGCCCCGATCCCTTATTAACTACTTCCCCTAAGTTCATTTATGTTATTTAGGTTTTTCGGGACGTTCGGTATTGGGTTTTGAAGAATTTTGGGACACTTAGTCCCTAAAAGAGAGCTTAAGTGTTGGAAATGGGTCCGTAGTCAGAATAGTGTGAATACGACCTTGAAATGGAAAACTGATGGTTTTGTTAGCTCCTTTAGGTGATTTAAGGTTTGAAAGTGTGTTCAGAATGTATTTTAGAAGTCCGTAGCTCATTAAGGCTTGAAATTCCGAAGTTGGAATTTTTGAAATTTCCGGTTTGACAGTGAGTTTTTGATCCAAGGGTCGTAATGGGATTCTGGAAGCTGTAGTAGCTTCATCATGTCATTTGGGATGTGTGTGCAACATTTTAGGTCATTCAAATGTGTTTTGGTTTTTTTTTTATCGAAACTGTATTTTGATGAAATTTGAAGTTCTTAGGCTTAAATCATTGATTAAATTGGATTTCCGGTGCTGTAATAGGTGTTTATGGATTGGTACAAGTCAAATAGGGTGTTTGATGTTATTGGTTCTTTTGGTTGAAGTCCCGGGGGCCTTGGGATGATTTCGGGTGGTTAATAGAGAAAATTTTGAAGTGTTGCAGCAACTGATTCTTCTTTTCTGGTATTTTCGCTTCTGCGGCTTGGGAACCGCAGAAGCGGAGCCGCATAAGCGACATTCTATTGCAGGAGCAGAATTTGGGCTCCCTTAGGTTTTTCCGCAGGTGCGGAAGACTAACCAAATATGCGGTTATGCACCTGCGAGACTTTTATCACAGATGCGGCCCTGGGTCATTGGTGAGAAATCGCAGAAACGATAAGTATTTCGCAGAAGTGGCAACCGCAGGTGCGATTTATGGCCGAAAAAGCGGAACCATGGAGATTAGTGAATATCCGCAGAAGTGGCATTTGTTTCGCAGAAGCGGGACTGCAGATGCGGTCCCTTGTGTGCAGAAGCGGAAATGCCTGTGCAGATATAGAACTTTCAAGGGTTTGATTTCATAAGTTAGAAAAATCAATTTGAACTCAGGGAAGGGCAATTTTCAGAAGGTTTTGTAGAGAAGACTATTGTGTAACGTTTCTTTAATCTCTTCTAGTTATATTTCATCATTTTGTAGTTAAATCCACCATTAAAATTCGAATTTGGGATCAAAAGTTGGAAAAATTGGGTGAAACTTCTTAGACAAAACTGTTGGGTTTTGAGTGAGCATTTAGCCTCCAATTTGGAAGATTTTTATATTGTTAGAGTCGTAAGAGTACGAGGGTTTTGAAAATTTGAAAGTTAACCAATTCCGAGACGTTGGCCTGAGGGGTGTTTTGGTCATTTTACCTATTTGCGCGCCTTAGCTTTAAATTAAATAGTGGAATCAGTTGTTTGCAATGTTATTTATGATATATACTCAAGTTGAATAGATTTGGGCCATTTGGAGTCGGATACTCGTGGCAAGAGCGTGGTTTCGGGTTGACTTGCACTTGTTTGATGTAAGTGGCTTGTCTAACCTAGTGTGGGGGACCTTTCCCGTAGGATATGTTATTTGATAATCAAGTGCCTTGTACGTGAGGAGACGAGCACGTACTTGAGCTAATCGTTGAAAATCTGGTTTTTACTTAAGATGTTGAGACTGATTTTCTTTCATCCTTACTTATTTTACTTGCAATTATAACCTGTGTTAGATTAGAAAGACATGTTTAGTTTATTTAGCTTGCCTACTTGTTTAAATTGCCTTAAGTGCACTACGTGAGACATGTTAGGCTAGAACTATCTGTTTCTTGTATTGTTGTACTTCATTTATGAATATTCTCTGATTGTGGTTGCGCATATTTACTTTGGGACTACGAGTTTGATTCCTGGGAGATCCCCCACATATTTACTTTGGGACTATAGGTTTTGTTCCCGGGAGATCCCTTTGCATATTTACTTTGGGACTACGGTTTGATTTTCGGGAGATTCCCCTGCATATTTACTTTGGGACTACAGGTTAGATTCCCGGGAGATCCCTCTTCATATGTACTTTGGGACTACAGGTTAGATTCCCGGGAGATCCCCCCTGCACATTTATATAATGGACTACAGGACGGTACCCTGGGTGATCCTCGTTATTGGTATTGATGTGGAAATGGACTACATGAAGGTATCCTAGGAGATCCCCGTTATTGGTATTGATATGGAAATGGACGATAGGATGGTATCCTGGGATATCCTCGTTATTAGTATTTATATGAAATGGACTACAGGACGGTGTCCTGGGTGACCCTCGTAATTGGCACTGATATTGAACTGTTTTACTTTGTGTTATCTTATCCTCAGTGTGTTGGTTGTTTTTTTTGTATCCTGACTCACTCACAGTTGTATTCCATTATTTCTGCTTACTGTATACTACTGTCAGCATTCTTATTGTATTGTTTAATCTCAGTAGGGCCCTGACCTTCTTTGTCACTACCGGACCGAGGTTAGGTTTGACACTTACTGAGTACCGTTGTGGTGTACTCATGCCCCTTTTGCGTATGTTTTTCATGTGCAGATCCAGGTACCTTCACTCAGGCGTACTACCCTCGAGACAGAGAGATCTAGAGGAGACTTCAAGGTATATCTGTCGCGTCCGCAAACTAGGAGTCTCTATTATGTTTCAACTTTAGTAGTTATTCCATCCTTTAATTTCTGTTGTTTAGACATTCTAGAGTTAGAACAGTATGTTACTTTTCTATTAGCCTGTGGTTCCCGTGAGATTTTGAGTTTTGGGATTGAGTTGTAGACTTCCATATTTATTTTGAGTTGAATATTCCAAGTGGTGCTTATATTTACTGTTTTTCTTCTGGTTTTTGCTTACTTTAATTAAATGATTCCACAAGTTATATTAAGTTCTGCATTGTTAGGCTTACCTAGTTGTAGGAACTAGGTGCCATCACAACATGTTCATGGAGGGTGAACTGGGGTCGTGACAAGTTGGTATCAGAGCTCTAGGTTAAAAGGAGTCACGGGACACATGCCAGTTTTTTAGAGTCTCGCTGATCGGTACGGAGACGTATGTACTTATCTCGCTGACATTTTATTTCTTATTCGGGAGAAGAGAAAGCTTTAAACAAGTTCATTGACTTAGAAAAGGCTAATCAAAAGAGATTTTTTCTCACTTAGTGCACTCAACTAAGATAATTCTTTTTTGAAGTCATTACTTTAATTAGTTAATTACACTAATCGAAAGAGGTGTTATTAGTAAATTATTATTTAATATCACTAACTATTAATAAACTAATAACATTAAGCAGTGCTATTTATATATTATTATTATGTGGAGTAATGTCTTAGAAATAAGTGGTCATTCTTTAAACAAGGTCTTTGTTTCACTGTTAATCGATTGACTACATTAATCGAAAGAGGTGTAATTAATTGGTTACTTTTATGTAATTTAACTGAAATAGAAATGAGCAATTATTTCATTAACGGAGAAATAAGTAATAGAATTTTGAGTCTAATTATAATGGTTTTATCTTGCTGATTCAAAGTATTCCAACCTCTATTTATTATATAAAAATATTTATTGCTTTTATTTTATCATTTTTATTAACAACTCTTTTACCAATTTGATTATCTCAATATTTCCTTGTTCTACAGGTGGCCGCCTGATCACCAAATCGTGCAACTTGAATAATATGCCCTTGTTCTCTATGTGGGCGCCTGATTACCAAACCTTGAAACTTGAAATATATTCCATCGTTCTCCAGGTTGGCGCTTGATTACAACAACTTGCAACTTTCAAAAATATTCCCTTATTCTCCAAGTGGGCGCCTGATTACCAAAACTTGCAACTTGAAAAATATTCCCTTGTTCTCCAGGTGGGCGCCTGATTACCAATACCTGCAACATGAAAAGAATTCTCTTATTCTCTAGGTGGGCGCCTGATTACCAAATCGTGCAACTTGAAAAATATTCCCTTGTTCTCCAGGTGGGCACCTGATTACCAAGACTTGTGATTTGACAAATATTCCCATGATCTCCAAGTGGGCACCTGATTACCAAAACTTTCCACTTGACAAGTACTCCCTTGTTCACCTATTGGATGCCTTATTACCCAATCTTGCAACTTGAAAAATATTTCCTTATTCTCCAGGTGGGCGCCTGATTACAAAAACTTGCAACATGGAAAATATTCCCTTGTGCTCCAGGTATGCGCGTAATTACCAAAACTTGCAACTTGACAAATATTTCGTTGTTTTTACGGTGAGCGCCTGATTACAAAAATTTGCAACATGAAATATATTCCAATTTTCCCAGGTGAGCGCCTGACTACCAAAACTAGCCACTTGAAAAATATTCTCATGTTTTTCAGCTGAACGCCTGATACTAAAATTTGCGATTTGAAAAATATTGTCTTGTTCTCCTGGTGGGCGCCTGATTACCAAAACATGCAACTTGAAAAATATTCCCTTTTTCTCCAGGTGGGCGCCTGATTACAAAAACATGAAACTTGAAAAATATTCCCTTCTTCTCCAGCAGGAAGCCTGATTAGCAAAACTTGAAATTTGAAAAATATTCCCTAGTTCTCAAGGTGGGCGCCTGATTACCAAATCTTGCAACTTGAAATGTATTCCCTTGTTCTCTAGGTGGGCACCCGATTACCAGATCGGCTAACTTGAAAAATATTCCCTTGTTCTCTAGGTGGGCGCCTGATTACCAAATCTTGCAACTTGAAAAATATTCCCTCGTTCTCCAGGTGGATGCCTGATTACACAAACATGCGTTTTGAATTATATTCCCTTATTCTCCAGGTGGGCGCCTGATTACCAAAACTTGCAACTTGAAAAGTATTCCCTTTCTCCAGGTGGGCGCCTGATTACCAGATCATGCAACATCAAAAACATTCCATAATTTTCCAGGTGGGCGCTTGATTAAAAAACATTGCAACTTGAAAAATATTCCCTTGTTTTCTAGGTGGGCGCCTGATTACCAAAACATGCAACTTATATAATATTCCCTTGTTCTCTAGGTGGATGCCTGATTACCAAAACATGCAACTTGAAAATTGTTCCCTTGTTCTCCAGGTGGGCACCTGATTACCAAAACTTGCAACTTGAGAAATATTCCCATGATCTTCAAGTTGGCGCCAGATTACCAAAATTTCCAACTTAAAAAATATTCCCGTGTTCTCCAAGTGGGTACCTGATTACCAAATCTTTAAATTTTAAAAATACTCCCCTGTTTTGCAGGTATGCGCGTAATTATCGAAACTTGCAACTTGACAAATAATCCCTTGTTCTCCAGGAGGACGCCTGATTACTAAATCGTGCTACTTGAAAAATATTCCTTGTTCTCCCGGTGGGTTCCAGATTACCAAAACTTGAAATTTTAATGCTTTTCACATGTTCTCCAGGTGGGCGCCTGATTACCAAAACTTGCAACTTGAAAAATATTCCCCTGTTCTCCAGGTGGGCGCCGAATTCCCAAAACTTGAAATTTGAAAAATAATCCCATGTTCTCCAGGTATGCGTGTGATTACCAAAACTTGCAACTTGACAAATATTACTTTGTTCTCCTGGTGGGCGCTTGATTACCAAATTGTGCAACTTGAAAAATATTCCCTTGTTCTCCAGGTGGGCTCCTGATTTCCAGAACTTGAAATTTTAAAACTTTTCACATGTTCTCCAGGTGGGGGCCTGATTACCAAAACTTGCAACTTGAAAATATTCCCTTATTCTTACGGTGCACGATTGATTAGCAAATCTTGCAACTTGAAAAATATTCCCTTGTTCTCCAGGTGGGCGCCTGATTACCGAAACTTGCAACTTGAGAAATATTTCCTTGTTCTCCAGGTGGCCGCCGGATTCCCAAAACTTGAAATTTGAAAAATAATCCCCTGTTCTCCAGGTATGCGTGTCATTACCAAAACTTGCAACTTGACAAATATTACCTTGTTCTCCTGGTGGGCGCCTGAATACCAAATTGTGCAACTTGAAAAATATTCCCTTGTTCTCCAGGTGGGAGACTGATTACGAGAACTTGAAATTTTAAAACTTTTCACATGTTCTCCTGGTGGGGGCCTGATTGTCAAAACATGCAACTTGAAAAATACCCTTGTTCTTACGGTGCACGATTGATTACCAAATCTTGCAACTTGAAAAATATTCCCTTGTTCTCCAGGTGGGCGCCTGATTACCAAAACTTGCAACTTGACAAATATTCCCTAGTTCTCCAGGTGGGCGCTTGATTACCAAAACATGAAACTTTAGAACTTTTCACATGTTCTCCAGGTGGACGCCTGATTACCAAAACTTGCAATCCCTTGTTCTTACGGTGCACGACTGATTACCAAATCTTGTAACTTGAAAAATATTCGCATGTTCTCCAGGTGGGCGCCTAATTAAAAAAACTTGCATTTTGAAAAATATTCCCTTGTTCTCTAGGTGGGCGCCTGATTACCAAAATTTCCAACTTAAAAAATATTCCCGTGTTCTCCAGGTGGGTACCTGATTGCCAGATCTTGAAATTTTAATAATATTCCCCTGTTTTGCAGGTATACGCGTGATTACCGAAACTTGCAACTTGACAAATAATCCCTTGTTCTCCACGTGGACGCCTGATTACTAAATCGTGCAACTTGAAAAATATTCCTTGTTCTCCCGGTGGGTTCCAGATTACCAAAACTTGAAATTTTAATGCTTTTCACATGTTCTCCAGGTGGGCGCCTGATTACCAAAACTTGCAACTTGAAATATATTCCCTTGTTCTCTAGGTGGGCGCCGAATTCCCAAAACTTGAAATTTGAAAAATAATCCCATGTTCTCCAGGTATGCGTGTGATTACCAAAAATTGCAACTTGACAAATATTACCTTGTTCTCCTGGTGGGCGCATGATTACCAAATTGTGCAACTTGAAAAATATTCCCTTGTTCTCCAGGTGGGCTCCTGATTACCAAAACTTGAAATTTTAATACTTTTCACATGTCTCCAGGTGGGGGCCTGATTACCAAAACTTGCAACTTGAAAAATATTCCCTTATTCTTAAGGTGCACGATTGATTACCAAATCTTGCAACTTGAAAAATATTCCCTTGTTCTCCAGGTGGGCGCCTGATTACCAAAACTTGCAACTTGACAAATATTCCTTTTTTCTCTAGGTGGGCGCCTGATTACCAAATCGTGCAACTTGATAAATATTCCCTTGTTCTCCTGGTGGGCGCCTGATTACCAAAACTTGAAATTTTAAAACTTTTCACATGTTTTCCAGGTGGGCGCCTGATTACCAAAACATGCAACTTATATAATATTCCCTTGTTCTCTAGGTGGACGCCTGATTACCAAAACATGCAACTTGAAAATTGTTCCCTTGTTCTCCAGGTGGGCACCTGATTACCAAAACTTGTAACTTGAGAAATATTCCCATGTTCTTCAAGTTGGCGCCAGATTAGCAAACTTGAAATTTGAAAAATATTCGCTTGTTCTCCAAGTGACCGACTGATTACAAAAACTTGGCACTTGAAAAATATTCCTTTGTTCTCTAGGTGGACGCCTGATTACTAAATCGTGCAACATGAAAAATATTCCCTTGTTCTCTAGGTGAGCACCTTATTACCAAATCATGCAACTTGAAAAATATTCCCTTGTTCAACAGGTGGGGGCGAGATTACCAAAACATGCGATTGGAAAAATATTTCCATGATCTCCAAGTGGGCGCCTGGTTACCAAAACTTCCTACTTGTAATGTATTCCCGTGTTCTCCTGGTGGGTGCCTTTTTACTAAATCTTGCAACTTGAAAAATATTCCCTTATTCTCCAGGTGGGCGCCTGATTACCAATACTTGCAACTTGAAAAATATTCCGTTATTCTCCAGGTGGCTCCTGATTGCCAAATCTTGTAACTTAGAAAATATTCCCATGTTCACCAGGTGGGAACCTGATTATAAATACTTGTATTTTGGAAAATATTTCCTTGTTCTCACGGTGGGCGCGTGATTACCAATATTTCTAACTTAAAAAATATTCTCTTGTTCTCCAGGTGGGTAGCTGATTACCAAAACTTGCAACTTGAAAAATATTCCCTTGTTCTCCAGGTGGCGCATGTCTACCAAAACTTGAAATTTGAAAAATATTCCTTTTTTCTCCAGGTGAGCACCTGATTAGAAAAACTTGAAATTTGAAAAATATTCTCTTGTTCTCCAGGTTGGCGCCTGATAACTAAATTTTTTTGCAATTTGAAAAATATTCCCTTGTTCTCCAGGTGGGCGCCTGATTAGAAAAACTTGCAACTTGAAAAATATTCCCTTGTTCTCCAGGTGGGCGCCGGATTCCCAAAACTTGAACTTTGAGAAATATTCCCCCGTTCTCCAGGTATGCGCATGATTACCAAAACTTGCAACTTGACAAATATTCCCTTGTTCTCCAGGTGGGGGCCTGATTACCAAATCGTGCAACTTGAAAAATATTCCGTTATTCTCCAGGTGGGCGCCTGATTACCAAAACTTGAAATTTTTTAATAATTTCACATGTTCTCCAGGTGGGCGGCGGATTACCAAAACTTGCAACTTATAAACTATTCCCTTGTTCTTACGGTGCGTGACTGATTACCAAATCTTGCAACTTGAAAAATATTCCCTTGTTCTCCAGGTATGCGCCTCATTACCAAAATTTTCAACTTATATAATATTCGCTTGTTCTCCAGGTGGGCGCCTGATTACCAAAACTTGAAATATTAAAAGTATTCACATGTTCTCCAGGTGGGAGCCTGATTACCAAATTTGCAACTTGACAATTATTCCCTTGTTCTTACGGTGGGCGCCTGATTACAAAAATTTGCAACTTGAAATATATTCCCTTGTTTCCAGGTGGGCGCCTGACTACCAAAACTAGCCACTTGAAAAATATTGTCTTGTTTTTCAGCTGGACGCCTAATTACAAAATTTGCTATTTGAAAAATATTCTCTTGTTCTCCAGGTGGGCTTGTTCTCCAGGTGGGCGCCTGATTACCAAAACTTGCAACTTGAAAAATATTCCCTTGTTCTCCAGGTGGGCGCCTGTCTACCAAAACTTGAAATTTGAAAAATATTCCCTTGTTCTCCAGGTGGGCGCCTGATTACAAATACTTGAAACATGAAAAATATTCCCTTATTCTCCAGGTGGACGCCTGATTACCAAAACTTGAAATTTGAAAAATATTCCCTTGTTCTGCTGGTGGGCGCCTGATTACCAAATCTTGCAACATAAAAAACATTCCATTATTTTCCAGGTGGGCACCTGATTAAAGAAAATTGCAACTTGAAAAATATTCCCTTGTACTCAAGGTGGGCGCCTGATTACCAAAATTTGCAACTTATATTATACTCCCTTGTTCTCTAGGTGGGCGCCTGATTACCAAAACATGCAACTTGAAAATTATTCCCTTGTTCTCCATGTGGGCACCTGATTGCCAAAATTAGCAAGTTGAAAAATATTCCCATGTTCTCCAAGTTGGTGCCAGATTACCAAACTTGAAATTTGAAAAATATTCCCTTGTTGTCCAGGTGACCGACTAATTACCAAAACTTGCAACTTGAAAAATATTCCCTTGTTCTCCAGGTGGGCGCGTGATTACTAAATCGTGCAACATGAAAAATATTCCCTTGTTCTCTAGGTGGGCACCTTATTACCAAATCATGCAACTTGAAAAATATTCCCTTGTTGTACAGGTGGGGGCCAGAATACCAAAACTTGCGATTTGAAAAATATTCCTATAATCTCCAAGTGGGCGCCTGATTACCAAATCTTCCTACTTGTAATGTACTCCCTTGTTCTCCTGGTGGGCGCCTTTTTTCCAAATCATGCAACTTGAAAAATATTCCCTAATTCTCCAGGTGGGCGCCTGATTACCAAAACTTGCAACTTGAAATATATTCCGTTATTCTCCAAGTGGCGCCTGATTGCCAAATATTGTAACTTGAAAAATATTTCCATGTTCTCCAGGTGGGCGCCTGATTACAAATACTTGCATTTTGAAAAATATTCCCTTGTTCTCGAGGTGGGCGCCTGATTACCAAAATTTCCAACATAAAAAATATTCCTGTGTTCTAGAGGTGGGTACCTGATTACCAAAACTTGCAACTTGAAAAATATTCCCTTGTTCTCCATGTGGACGCATGTCTACCAAAACTTGAAATTTGAAAAATATTATTTTTTCTCCAGGTGGGCACCTGATTAGAAAAACTTGAAATTTGAAAAATATTCTCTTGTTCTCCAGGTTGGCGCCTGATTACCAAATTTACAATTTGAAAAATATTCCCTTGTTCTCCAGGTGGGCGCCTGATTACCAAAACTTGCAACTTGAAAAATATTCCCTTATTCTGCAGGTGGGCGCCGGATTCCCAAAACTTGAAATTTGAAAATATTCCCCTTTTCTCCAGGTATGCGCGTGATTACCAAAACTTGCAACTTGACAAATATTCCCTTGTTCTCCAGGTGGGCGCCTGATTACCAAATCGTGCAACTTTAAAAATATTCCCTTGTTCTCCAGGTGGGCGCCTGATAACCAAAACTTGAAATTTTAATACTTTTCACATGTTCTCCAGGTGGGCGCCTGATTACCAAAACTTGCAACTTGAGAAATATTCCCTTAGTCTTACGGTGCGCGACTGAATACCAAATCTTGCAACTTTAAAAATATTCCCTTGTTCTCCAGGTAGGCGCCTCATTACCAAAACTTTCAACTTATATAAAATTCGCTTGTTCTCCAGGTGGGCGCCTGATTACCAAAACTTGAAATTTTAAAAATATTCACATGTTCTCCAGGTGGGCGCCTGGTTACCAAATCTTGCAACTTGACAAATATTCCCTTGTACTTACGGTGGCCGCCTGTCAACCAAAACATTAAATATGAAAAATATTCCCTTGTTCTCCAGGTTGGCGCCTGATTATTAAATTTGCAATTTGAAAAATATTCCCTTGTTCTCTAGGTGGGCGCCAGATACCCAAAACTTGAAATTTGAAAAATATTCCCCTGTTCTCCAGGTATGTGCGTGATTACCAAAACTTGTAACTTGACAAATATTCCCTCGTTTTCCAGGTGGGCGCCTGATTACCAAATCGTGCAATTTGAAAAATATTCCCTTGTTCTCCAGGTAGGCGCCTGATTACCAAAACTTTAAATTTTAAAACTTTTCACATGTTCTCCAGGTGGTTGCGTGATTACCAATACTTGCAACTTGAAACATATTCCCTTGTTCTTATGGTGCGCGACTGATTATAAAATCTTGCAACTTGAAAAATATTCCCTCGTTCTCCAGGTAGGCGCCTCATTGCCAAAACTTTAAACTTATATTAAATTCTCTTGTTCTCCAGGTGGGCGCCTGATTACAAAAACTTGAAATTTTAAAAATATTCACATGTTCTCCAGGTGGGTGCTTGATTACCAAATCTTGCAACTTGAAAAATATTCTCTTGTTCTCCAGGTGGGCGCCTGTCTACCAAAACTTGAAATTTGAAAAATATTCCCTTGTTCTCAAGGTGGGCGCCTGATTACAAAAATTTGAAACATGAAAAATATTCCCTTGTTCTCCAGGTGGACGCCTGATTAACAAAACTTGAAATTTGAAAAACATTCCCTTGTTCTCCAGGTGGGCACCTGATTACCAAATCTTGCAACTCGAAATGTATTCCCTTGCTCTCTAGGTGGGCACCCGTTTACTAGATCGTGCAACTTGAAAAATATTCCCTTGTTCTCTAGGTGGGCGCCTGATTACCAAATCTAGCAACTTAAAAAATATTCGCATGTTCTCCAGGTGGGCGCCTGATTACAAAAACTTGCGTTTTGAAAAATATTCCCTTGTTCTCTAGGTGGGCGCGTCATTACCAAAATCTCCAACTTAAAAAATATTCCCGTGTTCTTCAGGTGGGTACCTGATTACCAAACCTTGCAACTTGAAAAATATTCCCTTGTTCTCCAAGTGGGCGCATGTCTACCAAAGCTTGAAATTTGAAAAATATTCCTTTTTTTCTCCAGGTGGGCACCTGATTAGAAAAACTTGAAATTTGAAAAATACTCTTGTTCTCCAGGTTGGCTCCTGATTACCAAATTTGCAATCTGAAAAATATTCCCTTGTTCTCCAGGTGGGCGCCTGATTACCAAAACTTGCAACTTGGATAATATTCCCTTGTTCTCCAGGTGGCCGCCGGATTTCCAAAACTTGAAATTTGAAAAATAATCCCCTGTTCTCCAGGTATGCGTGTCATTACCAAAACTTGCAACTTGACAAATATTACCTTGTTCTCCTGGTGGGCGCCTGATTACAAAATTGTGCAAGTTGAAAAATATTCCCTTGTTCTCCAGGTGGGAGCCTGATTACCAGAACTTGAAATTTTAAAACTTTTCACATGTTCTCCAGGTGGGGGCCTGATTACCAAAGCTTGCATTTTGAAAAATACCCTTGTTCTTACGGTGCACGATTGATTACCAAATCTTGCAACTTGAAAAATATTCCCTTGTTCTCCAGGTGGGCGCCTGATTACCAAAACTTGCAACTTGACAAATATTCCCTTGTTCTCTAGGTGGGCGCCTGATTACCAAATCGTGCAACTTGAAAAATATTCCATAGTTCTCCTGGTGGGCGCTTGATTACCAAAACATGAAATTTTAAAACTTTTCACATGTTCTCCAGGTGGACGCCTGATTACCAAAACTTGCAACTTGAAAAATATTCCCTTGTTCTTACGGTGCACGACTGATTACCAAATCTTGTAACTTGAAAAATATTCGCATGTTCTCCAGGTGGACGCCTAATTTTAAAAACTTGAATTTTGAAAAATATTCCCTTGCTCTCTAGGTGGACGCCTGATTACCAAAATTTCCAACTTAAAAAATATTCCCGTGTTCTCTAGGTGGGTACCTGATTACCAAATCTTGAAAATTTTAAAATATTCCCCAGTTTTGCAGGTATGCGCGTGATTACCGAAACCTGCAACTTGACAAATAATCCCTTGTTCTCCTGGTGGACGCCTGATTAATAAATTGTGCAACTTGAAAAATATTCCTTGTTCTCCCGGTGGGTTCCAGATAACCAAAACTTGAAATTTTAATGCTTTTCACATGTTCTCCAGGTGGGCGCATGATTACCAAAATTTGCAACTTGAAAAATATTCCTTGTTCTCCAGGTGGGCACCGAATTCCCAAAACTTGAAATTTGAAAAATAATCCCCTATTCTCTAGGTATGCGTGTGATTACAAAAACTTGCAACTTGACAAATATTACCTTGTTCTCCTGGTGGGCGCATGATTACCAAATTGTGCAACTTGAAAAATATTCCCTTGTTCTCCAGGTGGGCTCCTGATTACCAAAACTTGAAATTTTAAAACTTTTCACATGTTCTCCAGGTGGGGGCCTGATTACCAAAACTTGCAACTTGAAAAATATTCCCTTGTTCTTACGGTGCACGATTAATTACCAAATCTTGCAACTTGAAAAATACTCCCTTGTTCTCCAGGTGGGTGCCTGATTACCAAAACTTGCAACTTGACAAATATTCCCTTGTTCTCTAGGTGGGCGCCTGATTACCAAATCGATCAACTTGATAAATATTCCCTTGTTCTCCTGGTGGGGGCCTGCTTACCAAAACTTGAAATTTTAAAACTATTCACATGTTCTCCAGGTGGACGCCTGATTACCAAAACTTGAAACTTGAAAAATATTCCCTTGTTCTTACGGTGCACGACTGATTACCAAATGTTGTAACTTGAAAATATTCGCATTTTCTCCATGTGGGCGCCTAATTACAAAAACTTGCATTTTGAAAAATATTCCCTTGTTCTCTAGGTGGGCGCCTGATTACCAAAATTTCCAACTTAAACAATATTCCCGTGTTCTCCAGGTGGGTACCTGATTACCAAATCTTAAAATTTGAAAAATATTCCCCTGTTCTGCAGGTATGCGCGTGATTACCGAAACTTGCAACTTGAAAAATATTCCCTTGTTCTCCAGGTGGACGCCTGATTACCAAATCGTGCAACTTGATAAATATTCCTTGTTCTCCAGGTGGGTGCCTAATTACCAAATCTTGAAATTATAAAACTTTTCACATGTTCTCTAGGTGGGTGCCTGATTACCAAAACTTGCAACTTGAAAAATATTCCATTGTTCTTACGGTGTGCGATTGATTACCAAATCTTGCAACTTGAAAAATATTCCCTTGTTCTCCAAGTAGGTGCCTCATTACCAATACTTTCAAATTAAAAAAAATTCGCCTGTTCTCCAGGTGGGCGCCTGATTACCAAAACTTGAAATTTTAAAAATATTCACATGTTCTCCAGGTGGGCGCCTGGTTACCAAATCTTGCAACTTGAAAAATATTCCTTTGTTCTCCAGGTGGGCGCCTGTATACCAAAACTTGAAATTTGAAAATATTCCCTTGTTCTCCAGGTGGGCGCCTGATTACAAAAAATTGAAACATGAAAAATATTCCCTTAATCTCCAGGTGGACGCCTGATTACAAAAACTTGAAATTTGAAAAATATTCCCTTGTTCTCCAGATGGGCGCTTGATTACCAAATCTTGTAACTTTAAATGTATTCCCTTGTTCTCTAGGTAGGCACCTGATTACCAGATCGTGCAACTTGAAAAATATTCTCTTGTTCTCTAGGTGAGCTCCTGATTACCAAATCTTGCAACTTGAAAAATATTCCCTCGTTCTCCAGGTGGATGCCTGATTACCAAAACATGCGTTTTGATTAATATTTCCCTGTTCTCCAGGTGGGCGCCTGATTACCAAAACTTGCAACCTGAAAAGTATTCCCTTGTTCTCCTGGTGGGCGCCTGATTACCAAATCTTGCAACATCAAAAACATTCCATTATTTTCCAGGTGGGTACCTGATTAAATAAAATTGCAACTTGAAATATATTCCCTGGTTCTCTAGGTGGGCGCCAGATTACCAAAACTTGCAACTTATGTAATATTCCCTTGTTCTCTAGGTGGGCGCCTGATTACCAAAATTTCCAACTTAAACAATATTCCCGTGTTCTCCAGGTGGGCACCTGATTACCGAAATTTGCAAGTTGAAAAATATTCCCATGTTCTCCAAGTTGGCACCAGATTACCAAACTTGAAATTTGAAAAATATTCCCTTGTTGTCCAGGTGGATGCCTGAGTACCAAAAATTGCAACTTGAAAAATATTCCCTTGTTCTCCAGGAGGGTGCCTGATTACTAAATCGTGCAACATGAAAAAAATATTCCCTTGTTCTCTAGGTGGGCACCGTATTATCAAATCATGCAACTTGAAAAATATTCCCTTGTTCTATAGGTGGGGGCCAGATTACCAAAACTTGCGATTTAAAAATATTCCTATGATCTCCAAGTGGGCGCCTGATTACCAAAACTTCCTACTTGTAATGTACTCCCTTGTTCCTGGTGGGCGCCTTATTACCAACTCTTGCAACATGAAAAATATTCCCTTATTCTCCAGGTGGGCGCCTGATTACAAAAACTTGCAACTTGAAAAATATTCCGTTCTTCTCCAGGTGGCGCCAGATTGCCAAATCTTGTAACTTGTAAAATATTCGCATGTTCTCCAGGTGGGCGTCTGATTACAAAAACTTGCATTTCGAGAAATATTCCGTTGTTCTCTAGGTGGGCGCCTGATTACAAAAATTTTCAACATAAAAAATATTCCCTTGTTCTCTAGGTGGGTACCTGATTACCAAAACTTGCAACTTGAAAAATATTTCCTTGTTTTCCAGGGTGGCGCATGTCTACCAAAACATGAAATTATAAAATTATTCCTTTTTTCTCAAGGTGCGCACCAGATTAGAAAAACTTGAAATTTGAAAAATATTCTCTTGTTCTCCTGGTTGGCGCCTGATTACGAAAACTTGCAACTTGAAAAGTATTCCCTTGTTCTCTAGGTGGGCGCCTAATTACCAAATCATGCAACATAAAACACATTCCATTATTTTCCAGGTGGGCGCTGATTACCAAAACTTGCAACTTGAAAAATATTCCCTTTTTCTCTCGGTGGGCGCCTGATTACCAAAACTTGCAACTTATATAATATTCCCTTGTTCTCTAGGTGGGCGCCTGATTACCAAAAGGTGCAACTTGAAAATTATTCCCTTGTTCTCCAGGTGGGTACCTGATTACCAAAATTTGCAACTTAAAAAAATATTCCCATGCTCTCCAAGTTGGCGCCAGATTACCAAACTTGAAATTTGAAAAATATTCTTTTGTTGTCCAGGTGACCGACTGTTTACCAAAACTTGCAACTTGAAAAATATTCCGTTGTTCTCTAGGTGGGCGCCTGATTACTAAATCGTGCAACATGAAAAATATTCCCTTGTTCTCTAGGTGGGTACCTTATTACCAAATCATGCAACTTGAAAAATATTCCCTTGTTTTACAGGTGGGGGCCAGATTACCAATACTTGCGATTTGAAAAATATTCCTATGATCTCCAAGTGGGCGCCTGATTACCAAAATTTCCTACTTGTAATGTACTCCCTTGTTCTCCTGGTGGGCACTTTATTAACAAATCTTGCAACTTGAAAAATATTCCCTTATTCTCCAGGTGGGCGCCTGATTACCAAAACTTGCAACTTGAAAAGTATTCCGTTATTCTCCAGGTGGCGCCTGATTCCAAATCTTGTAACTTGAAATATATTCCCATGTTCTCCAGGTGGGCGCCAGATTCCCAAACATGCATTTCGAAAAATATTTCCTTGTTCTCTAGGTGGGCGCCTGATTACAATAATTTTCAACATAAAAAATATTCCCTTGTTCTCTAGTGGGTACCTGATTACCAAAACTTGCAACTTGAATAATATTCCCTTGTTCTCCAGGTGGGCGCATGTCTACCAAAACTTGAAATTTGAAAAATATTCCTTTTTTCTCCAGGTGGGCACCTGATTAGAAAAACTTGAAATTTCAAAAATATTCTCTTGTTCTCCAGTTTGGCGCCTGATTACCAAATTTGCAATTTGAAAAATATTCCCTTGTTCTCCAGGTGGGTGCCTGATTACCAAAACTTGCAACTTGAAAAATATTCCCTTGTTCTCTAGGTGGCCACCGGATTCCCAAAACTTGAAATTTAAAAATATTCCCCTGTTCTCCAGGTATGCGCGTGATTACCAAAACTTGCAACTTATCAAATATTCCCTTGTTCTCCAGGTGGGAGCCTGATTAACAAATCGTGCAACATGAAAAATATTCCCTTGTTCTCCAGGTGGGCGCCTGATTACAAAAATTTGAAATTTTAAAACTTTTCACATGTTCTCCAGGTGGGCTCCTGATTACCAAAACTTGAAACTTTAAAATATTCCCTTGTTCTTACGGTGCGCGACTGATTACCAAATCTTGCAACTTGAAAAATATACCCTTGTTCTCCGGGTAGGCGCCTCATTACCAAAACTTTCAACTTATATAAAATTCGCTTGTTCTCTAGGTGGGCGCCTTATTACCAAAACATGAAATTTTAAAAATATTCACATGTTCTCTAGGTGCCTGATTACCAAATCTTGAAACTTGACAAATATTCCCTTGTTCTTACGGTCGGTGCCTGATTAAAAAAATTTGCAACTTGAAATATATTCCCTTGTTTTCAGGTGGGCGCCACTTGAAAAATATACTCTTGTTTTTCAGTTGGACGCCTGATTACAAAAATTTGCGATTTGAAAAATATTCTATTGTTCCCCAGGTGGGCGCTTGATTACCAAAACTTGCAACTTGAAAAATAGTCCCTTGTTCTCTAGGTGGGCGCTTGTCCACCAAAACTTGAAATTTGAAAAATATTCCCTTGTTCTCCAGGTGGGCGCCTGATTACAAAAACTTGAAACATGAAAAATATTCCCTTGTTCTCCAGGTGGGTGCCTGATTAACAAATCTTGCAACTTGATATGTAATCCCTTGTTCTCTAGGTTGGCACCCAATTACCAGATCGTGCAACTTGAAAAATATTCCCTTATTCTCTAGGTGGGCGCCAGATTACCAAAACATGCGGTTTGAATAATATTCCCTTGTTCTCCGGAAGGGCGCCTGATTACCAAAACTTGCAACTTGAAAATTATTCCCTTGTTCTCTAGGTGGGCGCCTGATTACCAAATCTTGCAACATCAAAAACATTCTATTATTTTCAAGGTGGGCGCCTGATAATAAAAAACTTGGGCGCCTAATTACCAAAACTTGCAACTTATATAATATTCCTTTGTTCTCTAGGTGAGCGCCTGATTACTAAAACTAAAAATTTTAAATATATTCCCTTGTTTTTTTCTGGCTGGCGCCTTATTACCAAATCTTGCAACTTCAAAAATATTCCCTTATTCTCTAGGTGGATGGCTGATTACCAAGATTTGAAATTTGAAAACTATTCCCTTCTTCTCCAAATGGACGCCTCATTACCAAAACTTACAACTTGTAAAATATTCCATTGTTCTCCAGGTGGGCGCCTGATTACCACAACTTGAAATTTTGAAAATATTCCATAGTTCTCCAGTTATGCGCATGATTACCAAAACTGGTAACTTGACAAATATTCCCTCGTTCTCCAGGTGGCTCCTGATTAAAAACCCTTGCAACTTGAATAGTATTCCCTTGTTCTCCAGGTGGGTGCCTGATTACTAAATCGTGCAACATGACCCTTATTCTCAAGGTGGGCCCCTGATTACCAAAACTTGCAACTTTTGAAAAATATTCCCATGTTCTCCAAGTTGGCGCCTGATTACGCAACTTGAAATTTGAAAAATATTCCCTTGTTCTCCAGGAGACCGACTGATTACCAAAACTAGAAACTTGATAAATATTCCCTTGTTCTCTAGGTGGACGCCTTATTATCAAATTATGCAACTTGAAAAATATTCCCTTGTTCTACAGGTGGGGGCCAGATTACCAAAACTTGCGATTTGAAAAATATTCCCATGATCTCCAAGTGGGCGCCTGATTACCAAAACTTGCTACTTGTAAAGTATTCCTTTGTTTTCCTGGTGGGCGCCTTATTTCCAAATCTTGCAACTTGAAAAATATTCCCTTATTCTCCAGGTGGGAGCCTGATTACCAAAACTTGCAACTTGAAAAATATTCCGTTATTCTCCAGGTGGTGCCTGATTGCCAAATCTTGTAACTTGAAAAATACTCCCATGTGCTCCAGGTGGGCGCCTGATTACAAAAACTTGCATTTTGAAAAATATTCCCTTGTTCTCCAGGTGGACGCCTGATTATCAAAACTTCCAACTTAGAAAATATTCCCTTGTTCTCCAGGTGGGTACCTGATTACAAAAACTTGCAACTTGAAAAATATTCCCTTATTCTCCAGGTGGGCGCATGTCTACCAAAACTTGAAATGTGAAAAATATTCCTTTTTCTCCAGGTGGGCGCCTGATTAGAAAAACTTGAAATTTGAAAAATATTATCTTGTTCTCCAGGTTGGCACCTGATTACCAAACTTGCAATTTGAAAAATATTCCTTTGTTCTCCAGGTGGACTCCTGATTATCAAAACTTGCAACTTGAATAATATTCCCTTTTTCTCCAGGTGGGCGTCTCATTACCAAAATTTACAACTTTAAATATATTCCCTTGTTCTCCAGGTGGGCGCTTGATTAATAAAACGTGAAATCTGAAAAATATTCCCCTGTTCTTCAGGTATGCGTGTGATTACCAAAACTTGCAACTTGAAAAATATTCCCTCGTTCTCCAAGTGGGCGCCGGATTACCAAATCGTGCAACTTGAAAAATATTCCCTTGTTCTCAAGGTGGGCGCCTGATTACCAAAACTTGCAACTTGAAAACTATTCCCTTGTTCTCAAGGTGGGAACCTAATTACCAAAACTTGTGATTTGTAAAGTATTTCCTTGTTCTCCTGGTGGGCGCCTTATTACAAAATGTTGCAAATTAAAAAATATTCCCGTGTTGTACAGGTGGGCGCCATATTACGAAAACATGCGATTTGAATATATTCCCATGATCTCGAATGGGGTTCCTGGTTACCAAAACTTGCTACTTGTAAAGTATTCCCGTGTTCTCCTAGTGAACGCCTTATTACCAAATCTTGCAACTTGAAAAATATTACCTTATTCTCCAGGTGGGCGCCTGAATACCAAAACTTGCAACTTTAAAATTATTTCTTTATTCTCCAGGTGGCGCTTGATGCCAAATCTTGTAACCTTAAAAATATTCCCACGTTCTCCAGGTGGGCGCCTGATTACAAAAACTTGCATTTTGAAAAATAATCCCTTGCAACTTGAGAAGTATTCGGGTTTTCTCCAGGTGAGCGACTGATTACCAAAACATGCAACTTGAAAAATATTCCCTTGTTCTCCAGCTGGGCGTTTAATTACCAAAACATGCAATTTGAAAAATATTGTCTTGTTCTCCAAATGGGCGTGTGATTTCCAAAGCATACAACTTTAAAAGTATTCCCTTTTTCTCCAGGTGGGTGCCTGATTACCAAAACTTGAAATTTATAAAATATTCCCTTGTTCCCCAGGTGGGAGCCTGAATATAAAATCTTGCAACTTGAAAAATATTGCCTTGTTCTTCATGTGGGTGCTTAATTACCAAATCTTGCAACTTGAAAAATATTCCTTTGTTCACCAGGTGGGCACCTAATTACAAAAACTTGCGAATTGAAAAACTTTCCCCTGTTCTCCATGTGGGTGCCGGATTACCAATACTTGCAACTTGAAAAGTAGTCGGTTGTTCTCCAAGTGGCCACCCGATTACCAAATCTTGCAACTTGAAAAATATTCCCATGTTCTCCAGGTGGGCGCCTGTCTACCAAAACTTGAAATTTGAAAAATATTCCCTTGTTTTCCAGGTGGGCGCCTGATTACCAAAACTTGCAACTTGAAAACTATTCCCTTGTTCTCCAGGTGGGCGCTTGATTACTAAAACGTGAAATTTGAAAAAAATTCCCTTGTTCTCCAGGTATGCGCGTGACTACCAAAACTTACAACTTTACAAACATTCCCTTGTTCTCCAGGTGGGAGTCTGATTACCTAATCGTGAAACTTGAAAAATATTCCCTTGTTCTCCAGATGGGCGCCTGATTACCAAAACTTGAAACTTGAAAAACATTCCATTGTTCTGAAAGTGGGCACCTGATTACCAAAATTTTGTGATTTGAAAAGTATTCCTTTGTTCTTTAGGTGGGAGCCTGATTACCAAAATTTTCAACTTGAAAAGTATTCGGTTGTTCTCCAAGTGGCCGCCTGGTTACCGAATCTTGCAACTTCAAAAATATTCCTTTGTTTCAAGGTGAGCGCCTTATTACCAAATCTTGCAACTTGAAAAATATTCCCTTGTTCTCCAAGTGGGCGTCTGATTACCAAGACTTGCAAATTGAAAAATATTTCCTTGTTCTCCAAATGGGCGCGTGATTACCAAAACTTGCAACTTTAAAAGTACTCCCTTTTTCTCCAGGTGGGTGCCTGATTACCAAAACTTAAAATTTGAAAAATATTCCTTTGTTCTCCAGGTGGGAGCGTGATTACCATATCTTGCAACTTGAAAAATATTGCCTTCTTCTCCATGTGGGTGCCTGATTACCAAATTTTGTAACTTGAAAAATATCACTTTGTTCCCCAGGTGGGCACCTAATTACTAAAACTTGCGATTTAAAAAATATTCCCTTGTTCTCCAGGCGGGCGCCTGACTACCAAAACTTGCAACTTGAAAAGTATTCGGTTATTCTCCAAGTGGCCGCCTAGTTACCAAATCATGAACCTTGAAAAATATTCCCTTGTTCAAAGGTGGGCGCCTTATTACCAAATCTTGCAACTTGAAAAATATTCCCTTTTTCTCCAAGTGGGCGCCTGATTACCAAAACTTGCAATTTGAAAATTATTGCCTTGTTCTCCAAATGGGCGCGTGATTACCAAAACTTGCAACTTTAATAGTATTCCCCTTTTCTCCAGGTGGGTGCCTAATTACCAAAACTTGAAATTTGAAAAATATTCCCTTGTTCTCCAAGTGGGAGCCTGATTACAGCCTGATTACCAAATCTTGCAACTTGAAAAATATTCCTTTGTTTTCCAGGTGGGCACCTAATTACTCAAACTTGCGATTTGAAAAATATTAACTTCTTCTCCATGTGGGCGCCTGATTACCATAACTTGCAACTTGAAAAGTAGTCGGTTGTTCTCAAAGTGGCCATCTTATTACCAAATCTTGCAACTTGAAAAATATTCCCTTGTTCTCTAGGTGGACGCCTGTCTACCAAAACTTGAAAATTTGAAAATATTCCCTCGTTCTCCAGGTGGGCGCCTGATTACCAAAACTTGAAACATGAAAAATATTCCCTTGTTCTCCAGGTGGACGCCTGATTACCAAAACTTGAAATTTGAAGAATATTCCCTTGTTCTCCAGGTGGGCGTTTGATTACCAAAATTTGCAATTTGAAATTATTTCCTTGTTCTCCAAATGGGCGCGTGATTACCAAAACTCGCAACTTTAGAAGTATTTCCTTTTTCTCCGGGTGGGTGCTTGATTACCAAAATTTGAAATTTGAAAAATATTCCTAGTTCTCCAGGTGGGAGCCTGATTACCAAATCTTTCAACTTGAAATATATTGCCTAGTTCTCCATGTGGGTGCTTGATTACCAAATTTTGCAACTTGAAAAATATTCCTTTGTTCTCCAAGTGGGACCTAATTAGTCAAAATTGCGATTTTAAAAATATTCCCTTGTTCTCCATGTGGGCGCCTAATTACCAAAACATGCAACTTGAAAAGTGGTAGGATGTTCCCCAAGTGGCCACCTGATTACAAAATCTTGCAACTTGAAAAATATTCCCTTGTTCTCCATGTGGGCGCCTGTCTACCAAAACATGAAATTTGAAAAATATTCCCTTGTTCTGCAGGTGGACGCCTGATTACCAAAACTTGAATCACGAAAAATATTCCCTTGTTCTCAAGATGGACGCCTGATTACCAAAACTTGAAATTTGAAAATATTTCCTTGTTCTCCAGGTGAGCGACTGATTACCAAAACTTGCAACTTGAAAAATATTCCCTTATTTTCAAGGTGAGCACCTAATTACCAAAACTTGTGATTTGTAAAGTATTCCCTTGTTCTCCATGTGGGCCCTTATAACCAAATCTTGCAACTTGAAAAACATTCCCTTGTTCTACAGGTAGGCGCCAGATTACCAAAACTTGCGATTTAATAAATATTCCCCTGATTTCTAAGTGGGCACCTGATTACCAAAACTTTCTACATGTAAAGTATTCCCAAGTTCTCCTACTGGGCGCCTTATTACCAAATCTTGAAACATAAAAAATATTTCCTTATTCTCCAGGTGGGCGCCTGTCCACCAAAACTTGAAATTTGAAAAATATTCCTTTGTTCTCTAGGTGGGTGCCTGATTACCAATACTTGCAACTTAAAAAATATTTCCTTGTTCTCCAGGTGGGCGCCTGATTACCAAAACTTGGAACTTGAAAACTATTCCCTTGTTCTCTAGGTGGGCGCCTGATTACCAAATCTTCAAATTTGAAAAATATTCCCTTGTTCTCCAGGTATGCGCCTGATTACCAAAACTTGCAACTTTACAAATGTTCCTTTGTTCTCCAGGTGGGTGCCTGATTACCAAATTGTGAAACTCAAAAAATATTCCCTTGTTCTCCAGATGGGCGCCTTATTACCAAAACTTCCAACTGGAAAAACATTCGCTTGTTCTCAAAGTGGGCACCTGATTACCAAAATTTTGTGATTTGAAAAGTATTCCCTTGTTCTCTAGGTGGGAGCCTGATTACCAATACTTTTTACTTAAAAGTATTCAGTTGTTCTCCAAGTGGCCGCCTGGTTACCAAATCTTGCAACTTCAAAAATATTCCCTTGTTCAAAGGTGGGCGCCTTATTACCAAATCTTGCAACATGAAAAATATACCCTTGTTCTCCAAGTGGGCGTCTGATTACCAAGACTTGCAATTTGAAAAATATTACCTTGTTCTCCAAATGGGCGCGTGATTACCAAAACTTGCAACTTTAAAAGTATTGCCTTTTTTTCCAGGTGGGTGCCTGATTACCAAAACTTGAAATTTAAAAAATATTCCATTGTTCTCCAAGTTGGAGCCTGATTACCAAATTTTGCAACTTGAAAAATATTGCCTTGTTCTCCATGTGGGTGCCTGATTACCAAATCTTGCAACTTGAAAAATATTCTTTTGTTTTCCAGGTGGGCACCTAATTACTAAAACTTGCGATTTGAAAAATATTCACTTGTTCTCTATGTGGGCGCCTGATTACCAAAACTTGCAACTTGAAAAGTAGTCGGTTGTTCTCCAAGTGGCCATCAGATTACCAACTGTTGCAACTTGAAAAATATTCCCTGGTTCTCCAGGTGGACGCCTGTCTACCAAAACTTGAAATTTGAAAAATAATCCCTTGTTCTCCAGGTGGGCGCCTGATTACCAAAACTTGAAACATGAAAATATTCCCTTGTTCTCCAGGTGGACGCCTGATTACAAAAACTTGGAATTTGAAAATATTCCCTTGTGCTCCAGGTGGGCGTCTGATTACCAAAACTTGCAATTTGAAAATATTTCCTTGTTCTCAAATGGGCACGTGATTACCAAAACTTGCAACTTTAAAAGTATTCCCTTTTTCTCCAGGTGGGTGCCTGATTACCGAAACTTGAAATTTGAAAAATATTTCCTAGTTCTCCAGGTGAGAGCCTAATTACCAAATCTTGCAACTTGAAAAATATTGCCTTGTTCTCCATGTGGGTGCTTGATTACCAAATCTGCAACTTGAAAAGTATTCCTTTGTTCTCCAGGTGGGTAACTAATTACTAAAACTTGGGATTTAAAAAATATTCCCTTGTTCTCCATGTGGGCGCTTGATTACTAAAACATGCTACTTAATAAGTGGTAGGTTGTTCTCCAAGTGGCCACCTGATTACCAAATCTTGCAAATTGAAAAATATTACCCTGGTCTCAGGTGGGCGCCTGTCTACCAATACTTGAAATTTGAAATACATTCCGTTGTTCTGCAGGTGGACGCCTGATTACATAAACTTGAACCATCAAAAATATTCCCTTGTCCTCCAGGTGTATGCCTGATTAGTAAAACTTGAAATTAGAAAAATATTCCCTTGTTCTCCAGGTGAGCGACTGATTACCAAAACTTGCAACTTGAAAAATATTCCGTTGTTCTCAAGGTGAGCACCTAATTACCAAAACTTGTGATTTGTATAGTATTCCCTTGTTCCCCAGGTGGGCGCCTGATTACAAAAACTTCCAACTTAAAATATATTCCCCCGTTCTCCAGGTGGGTACCTGATTACCAAAACTTGCAACTTGAAATATATTCCCTTGTTCTCCAGATGGGCGCATGTCTACCAAAACATGAAATTTGAAGAAAAATTACTTTTTCTTCAGGTGGGCGCCTGATTAGAAAATCTTGAAATTTGAAAAATATTCTCTTGTTCTCCAGGTTGGCGCCTGATTACCAAACTTGCAATTTGAAAAAAATTCCCTTGTTCTCCAGGTGGGCGCCTGATTACCAATACTTGCAACTTGAAAAATATTCCCTTGTTCTCTAGGTGGGCGCCTAACTACCCAAACTTCCAATTTGAATAATATTCTCTTGTTCTCCATGTGCGCGCCTGATTACCAAAACATGAAATTTGAAAAATATTCCCTTGTTCTCCAGGTGGGCGCCTGATTACCAAAACATGCAACATGAAAAATATTCCCTTGTTCTCAAGGTGGGCACCTGATTACCAAAACTTGTGATTTGAAAAATATTCCCTTGTTCTCCAGATGGGCGCCTGATTACCAAAACATTTAACTTGAAAATTATTCAGTTTTTCTCCAGGTAGCCGCCTGGTGACAAAATCTTGAAACTTGAAAAATATTCCCTTGTTTATAGGTGGGCCCCCAATTACCAAATCTTGCAACTTGAAAAATATTCCCTTGTTCTCCAAGTGGGTGCCTGATTACCCAAACTTTCAACTTTTAAAGTATTCCCTTTTTCTCCAGGGGGGTGCCTGATTACCAAAACTTGAAATTTGAAAAATATTCCCTTATTCTCCAGGTGGGAGCCTGATTACCAAATCCTGCAACTTGAATAATATTGCTTTGTTCTCCAGGTGGGCACCTGATTACAAAATCTTGCAACTTGAAAAATATTCCTTTGTTCTCCAGGTGGCACCTAATTACTAAAACTTGCGATTTGAAAAATATTCCCTAGTTCTCCAGGTGGGCGCCTGATTAGCAAAACGTGAAACTTGAAAAGTAGTCGGTTGTTCTCCAAGTGGCCACCTGATTACCAAATCTTGCATCTTGAAAAATATTCTCTTGTTCTCCAGGTGGGCACCTTATCACCAAACCGTGCAACTTGAAAACTATGCACTTGTTCTCTATGTGGGTGCCTCATTACCAAACCTTGAAACTTGAAAAATATTCCATTGTTCTCCAGGTGGCGCCTGATTACCAATACTTGCTATTCGAAAAATATACCTTGTTCTCCAGGTGGGCGCCTGATTACCAAATGTTGCAACTTAAAAAATATTCCCTTATTCTCCAGGTGGGCTTCTGATTACAAAAACTTGCATCTTGAAAAATATTCCCTTGTTTCCAGGTGGGCGCCTGACTACCAAAACTAGCCACTTGAGAAATATTCTCTTGTTTTTCAGGTGGGTGTCTGATTACCAAAACTTGAAACATGAATAATATTCTCTTGTTCTCCAGGTGGCGCCTGATTGCCAAATCTTGTAACTCGAAAAATATTCCCATGTTCTCCAAGTGGGCGCCTGATTACAAAAACCTGCAACTTGAAAAGTATGCCGTTGTTCTCCAAGTGGGCGCCTGATTACAAATACTTCCAACTTAAAAAATATTCCCTTGTTCTCCAGGTGGGTACCTGATTACCAAAACTTGCAACTTGAAAAATAATCCCTTGTTCTCTAGGTGGGAGCCTGTCTACAAAAACTTAAAATTTGAAAAATGTTTCCTTGTTCTCCAGATGGACGCCTTATTACCAAAACTTGAAGTTTCAAAAAATATTCCCTTGTTCTCCAAGTGGACGCCTGATTACCAAAACATGAAATTTGTAAAGTATTCCCTTGTTCTCTAGGTGGACACCTAATTACCAGATCGTGCAACTTGAAAAATATTCCCTTGTTCTCTAGGTGGGGGCCTGATTACCAAATCTTGCAACTTGAAAAATATTCCCTCGTTCTCCAGGTGGACGCCTAATTACTAAGACATGCAATTTGAAAAATATTCCCTGGTTCTCCAGGTGGGCGCCTGATTACCAAGAATTGCAACATGAAAAGTATTCCATTATTCTCCAGGCGGAGGCCTGATTAAATATAACTTGCAACAGGAAAAATGTTCCCTTGTTCTCCACATGGGCGCCTGACTACCAATACATTCAATTATATAATATTCCATTGTTTTCCAGATGGGCACCTCGTCACCAAAACTTGAAATTTTAAAAATAATCATATGTTCTTCAGGTGGGCGCCTGATTACCAAATTTTGCAACTTGAAAAATAATCCCTTGTTCTCCAGGTGGGCGCCTGATTACTAATATTTGAAGTTTGAAAAATATTCCCTTGTTCTCCAAGTAGACACCTGATTACCAAATCTTGCAACTTAAAAAATATTCCCTTGTTCTCCAGGTGGGCGCTTGATTACCAAAACTTGAAATTTTAAATGTATTCCCTTGTTCTGCAGGTGGATGCCTGATTACCAAAACTTGCAACTTTCTAAAATATTCCCTTGTTCTCCAGGTGGGGGCCTAATTACACAAACTAACAACTTGAAAAATATTCTCTTGTTCTCCAGAAGGGCGCCTCATTACCAAAACTTGATATTTGAATTGTATTCCATTATTCTGCAAGTGGGCTCCTACTTACCAAAACTTGCAACTTTTAATAATATTCCCTTGTTCTCCAGGTGGGTACCTGATTACCAAAATTTGCAACTCGAAAAATATTCCCATGTTCTCGAAGTTGGCACCTGATTACCAAACTTGAAATTTGAAAAATATTCCCTTGTTCTCCAGGTGAGCGACTAATTAACAAAACTTGCAACTTGAAAAGTATGCCCTTGTTCTCAAGGAGGGCGCCTGATTACCAAATCTTGCAACTTCAAAAATATTCCCTTATTCTCCAGGTGGGCGTCTGATTACAAAAACTTACAACTTGAAAAATATTCCCTTGTTTCTAGGTGGGCGACTAACTACCAAAACTAGCTATTTGAGAAATATTCTCTTGTTTTTCAGGAGGGTGTCTGATCATCAAACCTTGAAACTTGAAAAATATTCCCTTGTTCTCCAGGAGAGCGACTGATACCAAAACTTGCAACTTGAAAAATATTCCTTAATTCTCCAGGAGGGCGCCTGATTATTAAATCGTGCAACTTGAAAAATATTAATTTCTTCTCCAAGTGGCCACCTGATTACCAAATCATTGCCACTTGAAAAATATTCTCTTGTTCTCCAGGTGGGCGCCTTATTACCAAATCTTGCAACTTGAAAAATATTCCCTTATTCCCCACGTGGGCGCTTGATAACCAAAACATGCAAATTGAAAAATATTCCCTTGTTCTCCAGGTGGGCGCCTCATTGCCACAACTTGAAATTCGAAAATATTCCCTTGTTCTCCAGGTATGCGCGTGATTACCAAAACTTGCAACTTGACAAATATTCCGTTGTTCTCCAGGTGGGCGCCTTATTAAAAAAACTTGCAACTTGAATAATATTCCCTTGTTCTCCAGGTGGGCACCTGATTACCAAAACTTGTGATGGGAAAAATATTCCCTTGTTGTCCAGGCGGGCGCCTGATTACCAAAACTTTCAACTTGAAAAATATTCCCTTGTTCTCCAGGTGGGTACCTGATTACAAAAACTTGCAACGTGAAAAATATTCCCTTGTTCTCTAGGTGGGCGCCTCTCTACCAAAACTTAAAAATTTGAAAAATCTTCCCTTGTTATCCAAGATGACGTCTTATTACCAAAACATGAAATTTGAAAAATATTCCCTTGTTCTCCAGGTGGACGCCTGATTACCAAAACTTGTAATTTCAAAAGTATTCCCTTGTTCTCTAGGTGGACGCCTGATTACCAGATCGTGCAACTTGAAAAATATTCCCTTGTTCTCTAGGTTGGCGCCTGATTATCACATCTAGCAACTTGAAAAATATTTCCTCGTTCTCCAGGTGGACGCCTGATTATCAAAACATGCGATTTAAAAAAATATTCCCTTGTTTTCCAGGTGGGCACCTGATTACCAAAACTTGCAACTTGAAAAGTATTCCTTTGTTCTCCAGATGGGCGCCTAATTAACTAATCTTGCAACATAAAAAATATTCCATTATTATCCAGGTGGCGCCTGATTAAATGAAACTTGGAACATGAAAAATATTCCCTTGTTCTCCAGGTTGGAGCATGATTACTACGATTTGAAGTTTTAAAAATATTCCCTTGTTCTCCAAGTGAACGCCTGATTACCAAATCTAGCAACTTGGAAAATAATCCCTCGTTCTCCAGGTGGACGCCTAATTGCCGAAACATGCGATATGAAAAATATTCCCTTGTTCTCTAGGTGGGCGCCTGATTACCAAAACTTGCAACATGAAAAGTATTCCCATTTTCTCCAGGTGGGCGCCTGATTACCAAGACTTATAACATAAAAAATTATTCCATTATTCTCCAGGCAGACGCCTGATTAAATATAACTTGCAACATGAAAAATATTCTCTTGTTCTCCACGTGGGCGCCTGATTACCAAAACATTCAATTATATAAAATTCCCTTGTTCTCCAAATGGGCGCCTCATTACCAAAACTTGAAATTTGAAAAATAATCATATGTTCTTCAGGTGGGCGCCTGATTACCAAATAATGCAACTTGTAAAATAATCCCTTGTTCTCCAGGTGGGAACCTGATTACTAATATTTGAAGTTTGAAAAATGTTCCCTTGTTCTCTCCAAGTAGACACCTGATTACTAAATTTTGCAACTTAAAAAATATTCCCTCGTTCTCCAAGTGGGCGCTTGATTACCAAAACTTGAAATTTTAAATGTATTCCCTTGTTCTGCGGGTGGACGCCTGATTACCAAAACTTGCAACTTTCAAAAATATTCCCTTGTTCTCTGGGGGGCCTAATTACCAAAACTTACAACTTGAAAAATATTCCCTTGTTCTCCGGGTGGGCGCCACATTACCATAACTTGAAATTTGAACTGTATTCCATTATTCTACAAGTGGGCTCCTGTTTACCGAAACTTGCAAGTTTGAAAAATATTCCCTTGTTCTCCAGGTGGGCACCTGATTACCAAAACTTGCAACTCAAAAAATATTCCCATGTTCTCCAAGTTGGCGCCTGATTAACAAACTTGAAATTTGAAAAATATTCCCTTGTTCTCCAGGTAAGCGACTAATTACCAACACTTGCAACTTGAAAAGTATGTCCTTGTTCTCCAGGTGGGCGCCTCATTACCAAATCTTGCAACTTCAAAAATATTCCCTTATTCTCCAGGTGGGCGTCTGATTACAAATACTTGCAACTTGAAAAATATTCCCTGGTTTCCAGGTGGGCGACTGACTACCAAAACTAGCTATTTGAGAAATATTCTCTTGTTTTTCAGGAGGGTGTCTGATCACCAAACCCTAAAACTTGAAAAATATTCCTTTGTTCTCCAGGTGAGCGACTGATACCAAAACTTGCAACTTGAAAAATATTCCTTAGTTCTCCAGGAGGACGCCTGATTATTAAATCGTGCAACTTGAAAAATATTAATTTCTTCTCCAAGTGGCCACCTGATTACCAAATCATTGCAACTTGAAAAATATTCTCCTGTTTTCCAGGTGGGCGCCTTATTACCAAATATTGCAACTTGAAAAATATTCCCTAATTCCCCACGTGGGCGCTTGATTACCAAAACATGCAAATTGAATAATATTCCCTTGTTCTCCAGGTGGGCGCCTCATTATAAAAACATGAATTTTGAAAATATTCCCTTGTTCTCCAGGTATGCGCGTGATTACCAATACTTGCAACTTGATAAATATTCCCTTCTTCTCCAGGTGGGCGCCTGATGAAAAAAACTTGCAACTTGAATAATATTCCCTTGTTCTCCAGGTGGGAGACTGATTACCAAATTGTGCAACTTGAAAAATATTCCCTTGTTCTCCAGGTGGGCACCTGATTACCAAAACTTGTGATGGGAAAAATATTCCCTTATTGTCCGGGCGGGCGCCTGATTACCAAAACTTTCAACTTGAATAATTTACCCTTGTTCTCCAGGTGGGTACCTGATTACAAAAACTTGCAACTTGAAAAATATTCCCTTGTTCTCTAGGTGGGCGCCTCTCTACCAAAACTTATAATTTGAAAAATCTTCCCTTGTTCTCCAGGTGGACGTCTTATTACCAAAACTTGAAATTTGAAAAATATTCCCTTGTTCTCCAGGTGGACGCCTGATTACCAAAACTTGTAATTTGAAAAGTATTCCCTTGTTCTCTAGGTTGGCGCCTGATTATCAAATCTTGCAACTTGAAAAATATTTCCTTGTTCTCCAGGTGGACGCCTGATTATCAAAACATGCGATTTAAAAAAATATTCCCTTGTTTTCTAGGTGGGCGTCTGATTACCAAAACTTGCAACTTGAAAAGTATTCCTCTGTTCTCCAGGTGGGCGCCTGATTACCAAATCTTGCAACATAAAAAATATTCCATTATTATCCAGGTGGCGCCTGATTAAATAAAACTTGGAACATGAAAAATATTCCCTGGTTCTCCAGGTTGGCGCATGATTACTACAATTGGAAGTTTGAAAAATATTCCCTTGTTCTCCAAGTGGACGCCTGATTACCAAATCTTGCAACTTGAAAAATAATCCCTCGTTCTCCAGGTGGACGCCTAATTACCGAAACATGCGATTTGAAAAATATTTCCTTGTCCTCCAGGTGGGCGCCTCATTACCAAAACTTGCAACATGAAAAGTATTCCCTTGATCTCCAGGTGGGCGCCTGATTACCAAGACTTGCAACATAAAAAATATTCCATTATTCTCCAGGCGGACGCCTGATTAAATATAACTTGCAACATGAAAAATATTCCCTTATTCTCCACGTGGGCGCCTGATTACCAAAACATTCAATTATATAATATTCCCTTGTTCTCACGATGGGCGCCTCATTACCAAAACTTGAAATTTTAAAAATAATTATATGTTCTTCAGGTGGGCGCCAGATTACCAAATTTTGCAACTTGAAAAATAATCCCTTGTTCTCCAGGGTGGCGCCTGATTACTAATATTTGAATTTTGAAAAATATTCCCTTGTTCTCCAAGTAGACACCTGATTACCAAATCTTGCAACTTAAAAAATATTCACTTGTTCTCCAGGTGAGCGCTTGATTACCAAAAGTTGAAATTTTAAATGTATTCCCTTGTTCTGCAGGTGGACGCCTGATTACCAAAACTTGCAACTTTCAAAAATATTCCCTTGTTCTCCAGGTGGGAGCCTAATTACCAAAACTTACAACTTGAAAAATATTCCCTTGTTCTCCGGGTGGGCGCCACATTACCAAAACTTGAAATTTGAAATGTATTCGATTATTCTGCTAGTGGGCTCCTGTATACCAAAACTTGCAACTTTGAAAATATTCCCTTGTTCTCTAGGTGGGCACCTATTACCAAAACTTGCAACTCGAAAAATATTCCAATGTTCCCCAAGTTGGCGCCTGATTACCAAACTTGAAATTTGAAAAATATTCCCTTGTTCTCCAGGTGAGCTACTAATTACCAAAACTTAAAAATTGAAAAATATTCCCTAGTTCTCCAGGTTGGCGCTTGATTACTAAATCGTGCAACTTGAAAAATATTCCATTGTTCTCCAGGTGGACGCCTGATTACCAAATCGTGCAACTTGAAAAATATATCGTTGTTCTCTATGTGGGACCCTGATTACCAAACCTTGAAACTTGGAAAATATTCCATCGTTCCCCAGGTGGGCGCCTGATTACCAAAACTTTCTATTTGAAAAAACATTCCCTTTATCTCTAGGTGGGTGCCTGATTACCAAAACTTGCAACTTGAAAAGTATGCCCTTGTTCTCCAGGTGGGCGCCAGATTGCCAAATCCTGCAACTTCAAAAATATTCCCTTATTCTCAGGGTGGGCGTCTGATTACGAAAACTTGCAACTTGAAAAATACTCCCTTGTTTCCAAGTGGGCGCCTGACTACCAAAACTAGCTATTTGAGAAATATTCTCTTGTTTTTCAGGTGGGTGTCTGATTACAAAACCTTGAAACTTGAAAAATATTCCCTTGTTCTCCAGGTGAGCGATTGATACCAAAACTTGCAACTTGAAAAATATTCCACAGTTCTCCAGGTGGGCACCTGATTATTAAATCGTGCAACTTGAAAAATATTTATTTCTTCTCCAAGTGGCCACGTGATTACTAAATCATTGCAACTTGAAAAATATTCTCGTGTTCTCAGGTGGGCACCTTATTACCAAATCTTGCAAATTGAAAAATATTCCCTTATTCCCCACGTGGGCGCTTGGTTACCAAAAAATGCAACTTGAAAAATATTCCTTTGCTCTCCAGGTGGGTGCCTCATTACCACAACTTGAAATTTGAAAAATATTCCCTTGTTCTCCAGGTATGCGCGTGATTATCAAAACTTGCAATTTGACAAATATTCCCTTGTTCTCCATGTGGCCGCCTGATTAAAAAAACTTGCAAGTTGAATAATATTCCCTTGTTCTCCAGCTGGGCGCCTGATTACCAAATTGTGCAACTTGAAAAATATTCCCTTGTTCTCCAGGTGGGTACATGATTACCAAAACATGCAACTTGAAAAATATTCCCTTGTTAATAAGGTGGGCACTTGATTACCAAAACTTGTGATGGGAAAAATATTCCATTGTTGTCCAGGCGGGCGCCTGATTACCAAAACTTTTAACTTGAAAAATATTCCCTTGTTCTCCAGATGAGTACCTGATTACAAAAACTTGCCACTTGAAATATATTCCCTTGTTCTCTAGGTGGGCGCCTCTCTACCAAAACTTAAAGTTTGAAAAGTCTTCCCTTGTTCTCTAGGTGGACGCCTTATTACCGAAACATGAAATTTGAAAAATATTACCTTGTTCTCCAGGTGGACGCCTGATTACCAAAACTTTTAATTTGAATAGTATTCCCTTGTTCTCTAGGTGGACGCTTGATTACCAGATCATGCAACTTGAAATATATTCCCTTTTTCTCTAGGTTGGCGCCTGATTATCAAATCTTTCAACTTGAAAAATATTTCCTCGTTCTCCAGGTGGATGCCTGATTATCAAAATATGCAATTTAATAAAATATTCCCTTGTTTTCCAGGTGGCCGCCTGATTACCAAAACTTGCAACTTGAAAAGTATTCCCATGTTCTCCAGGTGGACTCTTGATTACCAAATCTTGCAACATCAAAAATATTCCATTATTATCCAGGTGGCGCCTGATTAAAATATACTTGGAACATGAAAAACATTTCCTTGTTCTCCAGGTTGGCGCCTCATTACAAAAACTTGAAATTTTAATAAATAATCACATAATCACATGTTCTTTTGGTGGGCGCCTGATTACCAAATGTTGCAACTTGAAAAATAATCCCTTGTTCTCCAGGTGTGCGCCTGATTACTGCAATTTGAAGTTTGAAAAATATTCCTTTGTTCTCCAAGTGGACGCCTGATTACCAAAATTTGCAACTTGAAAAATATTCCCTTGTTCTTTAGGTGGGCGCCTAATTCTCAAAACTTGATATTTTAAATGTATTCCCTTGTTCTGCAGGTGGGAGCCTGATTGCCAGTACTTGCAACTTTAAAAAATATTCCCTTGTTCTCCGGGTGGGGGTCTGATTACTAAAACTTACTACTTAGAAAATATTCCCTTCTTCTCAGGTGGGCGCTAGATTACCAGAACTTGAAATTTGAAATGTATTCCATTATTCTGCTGGTGGGCGCCTGATACCAAATCTTGCAACTTGAAAAATAATCCTTTGTTCTCCAGGTGGGCGCCTGATTACTACGATTTGAAGTTTGGAAAATATTCCCTTGTTCTCCAAATGGATTCCTCATTACAAAATCTTGCAACTTGAAAAATATTCCCTCATTCTCCAGGTGGACGCCTAATTACCACAACATTCGATTTGAAAAATATTCCCCAGTTCTCCAGGTGGGCGCCTGATTACCAAAACTTGAAATTTGAACTGTATTCCATTATTCTACAAGTGTTCTCCTGTTTACCAAAACTTGCAACTTTGAAAAATATTCCCTTGTTCTCTAGGTAGGCACCTGCATACCAAAACTTGCAACTTGAAAAATATTCCCATGTTCTCCAAGTTGGCGCCTGATTACCAAACTTGAAATTTGAAAACTATTCTTATGTTCTCCAGGTGAGCGACTAATTACCAAAACATGCAACTTGAAAAATATTCCCTAGGTCTCCAGGTTGGCACCTGATTACTAAATCGTGCAACTTGAAAAATATTCCCTTGTTCTCCAGGTGGACGCCTGATTACCAAATCGTGCAACTTGAAAAATATACCCTTGTTCTCTATATGGGACCCTGATTACCAAACCTTGAAACTTGGAAAATATTCCATCGTTCTCCAGGTTGGCGCCTGATTACCAAAACTTTCTATTTGAAAAATGTTCCCTTTATCTACAGGTGGGTGCCTGATTACCAAAACTTGCAACTTGAAAAGTATGCCCTTGTTCTCCAGGTGGGCGCCTGATTGCCAACTCTTGCAACTTAAAAAATATTTGTTTATTCTCCAGGTGGGCGTCTGATTACAAAAACTTTCAACTTGAAAAATATTCCCTTGTTTCCAGGTGAGCGCCTGACTACCAAAACTAGCTATTTGAAAAACATTCTCTTGTTTTTATGGTGGGTGTCTCAATACCAAACCTTGATACTTGAAAAATATTCCCTTGTTCTCCAGGTGAGCGACGGGTACCAAAACTTGCAACTTGAAAAATATTCCTTAGTTCCCCAGGTGGGCACCTGATTATTAAATCGTGCAACTAGAAAAATATTAATTTCTTCTCCAAGTGGCCACCTGATTACCAAATCATTGCAACTTGAAAAATATTCTCGTGTTCTCCAGGTAGGCGCCTTATTACCAAATCTTGCAACTGGAAAAATATTCTCTTATTCCCCACATGGGCGCTTGATTACCAAAACGTGCAACTTGAAAAATATTCCCTTGTTCTCCAAGTGGGCGCCTCATTAGCACGACTTGAAATTTTCAAAATATTCCCTTGTTCTCCAGGTATGCGCGTGATTACCAAAACTTGCAACTTGACAAATATTCCCTCGTTCTCCAGGTGGGTGCATGATTAAAAAAACTTGCAACTTGAATAATATTCCCTTGTTCTCCAGGTGGGTGCCTGATTACCAAATTGTCCAACTTGAAAAATATTCCCTTGTTCTCCAGGTGGGCGCCTGATTACCAAAACATGCAACTTGAAAAATATTCCCTTGTTAATCAGGTGGGCACTTGATTACAAAAACTTGTGACGGGAAAAATATTCCCTTGTTATCCAGGTGGGCGCCTGATTACCGAAACTTTCAACTTGAAAAATATTTTCTTGTTCTCCAGGTGAGTACCTGATTACAAAAACTTGCAACTTGAAAAATATTCCCTTTTTCTAGGTGGGCGCCTCTCTACCAAAACATTAAATTTGAAAAATCTTCCCTTGTTCTCCAGGTGGAAGTCTTATTAACAAAACTTGAAATTTGAAAAATATTCCCGTGTTATCCAGGTGGACGCCTGATTACCAAAACTTGTAATTTGAAAAGTATTCCCTTGTTCTCTAGGTGTACGCCTGATTACCAGATCGTGCAACTTGAAAAATATTCCCTTGTTATCTAGGTTGGCGCCTGATTATCAAATCTTGCAAGTTGAAAAATATTTCCTCGTTCTCCAAGTGGACGCCTGATTATAAAAACATGCGATTAAAAAAAATATTTCTTTGTTTTCCAGGTGGCCGCCTGATTACCAAAACTTGCAACTTGAAAAGTATTCCCTTGTTATCCAGGTAGGCGCCTGATTACCAAATCTTGCAACATCAAAAATATTCCGTTATTATCCAGGTGGCGCCCGATTAAATAAAACTTGGAACATGAAAAATATTCCCTTGTTCTCCAGGTTGGCGCCTCATCACCCAAACATGAAATTTTAAAAATAATCACACGTTCTTCTGGTGGGCGCCTGATTACCAAATGTTGCACCTTGAAAAATAATCCCTTGTTCTCCAGGTGTGCGCCTGATTACTACGATTTGAAGTTTGAAAAATATTCCCTTGTTCTCCTAGTGGACGCCTGATTACCAAAACTTACAACTTGAAAAATTTTCCCTTTTTCTTTAGGTGGGCGCCTGATTCTCAAATCTTGAAATTTTAAACTTATTCCCTTGTTCTGCAAGTGGGAGCCTGATTACCAAAACTTGCAACTTTCAAAATTTATTCCCCTCCGGGTGGGGCCTGAATACCGAAACTTACAACTTCAAAAATATTCCCTTGTTCTCCAGGTGGGCGCTAGATTACCAGAACTTGAAATTTGAAATGTATTCCATTATTCTGCAGATGGGCTCCTGTTTACCAAAAACTTTGAAAAATATTCCCTTGTTCTCCAGGTGGGCACCTAATTAAAAAACTTGCAACTTGAAAAATATTCACATGTTCTCCATTGGCGCCTGATTACCAAACATGAAATTTGAAAAATATTTCCTTGTACTCCTGGTGAGCGACTGATTACCAAAACTTGCAATTTGAAAAATATTCCCTAGTTCTCCAGGTGGGTGCCTGATTATCAAATCTTGCAACATGAAAAATATTCCCTGATTCTCCAGGTGGGCGCCTGATTACAAAAACTTGAAACTTGAAAAGTATTCTCTGGTTTCCAGGTGGGCCCCTGACTACCAAAACTAGCCACTTGAGAAATATTCTCTTGTTTTATAGGTGGGTGTCTGATTACCAAAACTATCATCTTGAAAAATATTCCCATGTTCTCCAAGTTGGTGCCTGATTACCAAACTTGAAAGTTGAAAAATATTCCCTTGTTCTCCAGGTGAGCGACTGATTACCAAAACTTGCAACTTGAAAAATATTCCCTAGTTCTCCAGTTGGGCGCCTGATTACTAAATCGTGGAACTTGAAAAATATTCCCTTGTTCTCCAGGTGGGCACCTTATTACCAAATCTTGCAACTTGAAAAATATTCCCTTATTCTCTACGTGGGCGCTTGATTACCAAAACTTGCAACTTAAAAATATTCCCGTGTTCTCCAGGAGGGCGCCTGATTACCACAACTTGAAAGATTAAAAATATTCCCTTGTTCTCCAGGTATGCGCGTGATTACCAAATCTTGCAACTTGAAAAATATTCCCTTGTTCTCCATATGGGCGCCTGATTAAAAAAAACTTGCAACTTGAATAATATTCCCTTGTTCTCCAGGTGGGCGTCTGATTACCAAAACATGCAACTTAAAAAATATTCCCTTGTCTCCAGGTGGGCACCTGATTACCAAAACTAGTGATTTGAAAAATATTTTCTTGTTGTCCAAGCGGGCGACTGATTACAAAAACTTTCAACTTGAAAAGTATTCGGTTGTTCTCCAAGTGGCTGCCTGGTTACCAAATCTTGCAACTTGAAAAGTATTCCCTTGTTCAAAGGTGGAGCCTTATTACCAAATCTGGCAACTTGAAAAACATTCCCTTTTTCTCCAAGTGGGCGCCTAATTACCAAAACTTCCGACTTAAATAATATTCCCTTGTTCTCCAGGTGGGCGCCTAGTTACCAAAACTTGCAACTTTAAAAGTATTCTCTTCTTCTCCAGGTGGGTGCCTGGTTACCAAAACTTGAAATTTGAAAAATATTCCCTAGTTCTCCAAGTGGGAGCCTGATTACCAAATCTTGCAACTTGAAAAATACTCCCTTGTTCTCCAAGTGGGCACCTGATTATCAAATCTTGCAACTTGAAAAATGTTCCCTTATTCTCCAGGTGGGCAGCTAATTACTAATACTTGCTATTTGAAAAATATTCCTTGTTTTCCAGGAGGGTGCCTGATTAGCAAAACTTGTAACTTGAAAAGTATTCGGTTGTTCTCCAAGAGGCCACCAGATTACTAAATCTTGCAACTTGATAAATATTCTCATGTTCTCCAGGTGTCCGCCTGATCACCAAATTGTGCAACATGAAAAATATTTCCTTGTTCTATATTGGGTGCCTGATTACCAAACCTTGCAACTTGAAAAATATTCCATAGTTCTCCAGGTGGTCGCCTGATTACCAAAACTTGCTATTTGAAAAATATTCCCTTGATCTCCAGGTGGGTGCCTGATTACATAAACTTGCAACTTGGAAAGTATGCCGTTGTTCTCAAGGAGGGCGCCTAATTACCAAATCTTGCAACTTCAAAAATATTCCCATATTCTCTAGGTGGGCGCCTGATTACAAAAACTTGCAACTTGAAAAATATTCCCTTTGTTCTCCAGTTGGGCACCTGATTACAAAAACTTGCAACTTATAAAATATTCCTTTGTTCTCCAGGTGGGAGCCTAATTTCCAAAACTTGCAACTTGAAAAATATTCCCTTGTTCTCCAGGTGAGCGCCTGTCTACCAAAACTTGAAATTTGAAAAATATTCTCTTGTTCTCCAGGTGGGTGCCTGATTACAAAAACTTGCAACTTAAATATGTTCCCTTGTTTCCAGATGGGCGCCTGATTACAAGAACTAGCCACTTGAAAAATATTCCCTTGTAATCAAGGTGGGACCTTGATTACCAAAACTTGCAACTTGAAAAATATTCCCTTGTTCTCCAGGTGGGTGCCTGACTACCAAACCTTGAAATTTGAAAAATATTCCCTTGTTCTCCAGGGGGGCGCCAGATTACCAAACTTGAAACTTGAAAAATATTCCCTTGTTCTCTAGGTGGGCGACTGATTACAAAAACTTAAATTTTTTTAAAAATATTCCCATGTTTTTCAGATGGGTGCCTGATTACCAAATTATGCAACTTGAATAATATTACCGTGTTCTCTAGGTGATTGCCTAATTACCGAATTGTGCAACTTGAAAAATATTCTCATGTTCTCTAGGTGGGCACCTGATTACCAAATCTTGCAACTTGAAAAATATTCCCTCGTTCTCGAGGTAGATGCCTGCTTACCAAAACTTGCAATTTGAAAAATTTTCCTTTGTTCTCCAGGTGGGCGCCTGATTACCAAAACTTGCAACTTGAAAAGTATTCCTTTGTTCTCCAGGTGGGCGTCTGATTACCATATCTTGCAAAATCAAAAATATTCCATTGTTCTCCTGGTGGGCACCTGGTTACCAAAACTTGCAACTTGAAAAATATTGCCATGTTCTCCAAGTTGGCTGAATACCAAACTTGAAATTTGAAAAATATTCCCTTGTTCTCAAGGTGCGCGACTGATTACCAAAACTTGCTACTTGAAAAATATTCCCATGTTCTCTAGTTGGGCGCCTGATTACCAAATCTTGCAACTTGAAAAATCTTCCCTTATTCTCCAGGTGGACGTCTTATTACCAAAACTTGCTACTTAAAAATTATTCCCTTGTTCTCCTGGTGGGCGCCTTATTACCAAATCTTGCAACTTGAAAAATATTCCTTTATTCTCCAGGTAGGCGTTTGATTACCAAAACATGGAACTTGAAATATATTCCCTTATTCTCCAGGTGGGCACCTGATTACCAAAACTTGAAATTTGAAAAATATTCCCTTGTTCTTGGGTTATGCGCGTGATACCCAAAACTTGCAACTGTACAAATATTCCATTGTACTCCAGGTGGGCGACTGATTAAACAAAAATTTAAACTTGAATAATATTCTCTTGTTCTCCAGGTTGGTGCCTGATTACCAAAACTTGCAACTTTAAAAATATTCCATTGTTCTCCAGATGGGCGCCTGATTACCTACACTTCAAGTTTTAAATATATTCCCATGCTCTCCATGTGGGCGATTGATTATCAAATCTTGCAACTTGAAAAATATTCACTTGTTCTCCATGTGGGCGGCTGATTACCAAAACTTGCGATATCAAAAATATTTCTTTTTTCACTAGTTGGACGCCTGATTACAAAAACTTACAACTTGAAAAGTACTCGCTTGTTCTCTAGGAGAGCGCCTTATAACCAAAACTTGAAATTTGAAAAATATTCACATGTTCTCCAGGTGGGCGCCAGATTATGAAAACTCAAAATTTTAAAAATATTCCCTTCTTCTCTAGGTGAGCGCCTGATTACAAAATCTTGCAACTTGAAAAATATTTCCTCGTTCCCTAGGTGGGCGCCTGATTACCAAATCTTGCAACTTGAAAATATTCCCAAGTTCTCTAAGTGGCCGCCTTATTACCAAATCTTTCAATTTGAAAAATATTCCCTTGTTCTCAAGGAAGGCGCCTGATTACCAAATCTTGCAACTTGAAAAAAATTCCCTTGTTCTTCAGGTGGACACCTTATTACAAAATCTTTCAACTTGAAAAATATTCCTTGTTCTCCAAGTGGGCGCCTCATTATCAAAACTTGCAACTTCGAAAAATATTCCCTTGTTCTCCAGGTGGGTACCTGATTACCCAAACTTACAAATTGAAAAATATTTCCTTCTTCTCCTGGTGGGTACCTGATTACCAAAACTTGAAATTGGATATGCATTCCCTTGTTCTGCAGCTGGACGCTTGATTACCAAATCTTGCAACATTGAAAAATATTCCCTTTTCTCCATGTGGGCGCTTGATTACCAAAACTTGAAAATTGAAAAATATTCCTTTGTTCTCCAGGTTGGCGCCTGATTACAAAAGTCTCAATTTGAAAAATATTCCCTTGTTCTCCAGGTTGGTGCCTGATTACAAAAACTTTAAATTTGAAAAATATTCCCTTGTTCTCCAGGTGGGCACCTGATTGCCAAATCTTGCAACTTGAAAAATATTCCCTTGTTCTCCAGGTGGGCGTCTGATTACCAAATCTTGCAACTTGAAAAATATTCCCTTGTTCTCCAAGTAGGCGCCTGATTACCAAATCTTGCAACTTGAAAAATATTTCCTTGTTCACCACGTTGGCGCCTGATTACCAAATCTTGCAAATTACAAAATATTCCCTTGTTATCCAGGTTGGCGCCTTATTACCAAAGTCTCAATTTGAAAAATATTCCCTTGTTCCCCAAGTTGGCTCCTGATTACAAAAACTTTAAATTTGAAAAATATTCCCTTGTTCTCCAGGTGGGCGCTTGATTACCAAATCTTGCAACTCGAATATAGTCTCTTGTACTCCAGGTGGACGCCTGATTACAAAAACTTGAAACTTAAAAAATATTTCCTTGTTCTCCACGTGGACGCCTGATTACCAAAATTTTCAAGTTGAAAAATATTCCCTTGTTTTCCATGTGGGCGCCTAATTACCAAAACTTGAAACTTCAAAAATATTCCGTTATTCTCCAGGTTAGCGCCTGATTACCAAATCTTGAAATTTGAAAAATATTCCCTTGTTCCCCAGGTAGGCGCGTGAGTACCAAAACTTGAAATTTGAAAAATATTCCTTTGTTCTCTAGGTGGGCACTTGATTGCCAAATCTTGAAAATTGAAAAATATTCCCTTGTTCTCCAGGTGGGTGCCTGATTACCAAATCTTGCAACTTGAAAAATATTTCCTTGTTCTTCAAGTGGGCGCCTGATTACCAAATCTTGCAACTTGAAAAATATTTCCTTGTTCTCCAGGTGGTCGCCTGATTACCAAATCCTGCAACATGAAAAATATTCCCATGTTCTCCAAGTGGGCGCCTGATTACCAAATCTTGCAACTTGAAAAATATTTCCTTGTTCACCACGTTGGCGCCTGATTACCAAATCTTGCAAATTATAAAATATTCCCTTGTTCTCCAGGTTGGCGCCTTATTACCAAATCTTGCATCTTTAAAAATATTCCCTTGTTCTCCAGGTGGATACCTGATTACCAAATCTTCCAACTTGAAAATTATTCCCTTGTTCTCCAAGTGGGCGCCTCATTATCAAAACTGCAACTTATAAAAATATTCCCTTGTTCTCGAGGTGGGCACCTGATTACCAAAACTTACAACTTGAAAAATATTCCCATGTTCTCTAGGTGGGCGCCTGATTAACAAAACTTGAAATTCGAAATGCATTCCCTTGTTCTGCACGTGGACGCTTGATTACCAAAACTTGAACCTTTTAAAATTATTCCCTTTTCTCCAGGTGGGTGCATGATTAACAAATCTTGCAACTTGAAAAATATTCCCTAGTTCTCTAGGTGGGCGCCTGATTACCAAAACTTGAAATTTTAATAATATTCCCTTGTTCTCCAGCTGGGCGCCTGATTACCAAAACTTGAAACTTGAAAAATATTCCCTTGCTCTCCAGGTGGGCGCCTATTTGCCAAAACTTGAAATTTGAAAAATATTCTCTTGTTCTCCAGGTGGGCGCGTGATTGACAACTTTAATATTAGGCTGTGTTCTCAAAAGGTATTATTTTCCACTATGTCTTGGTATCCGAGTTAAATCTGCTGGGGATCTACTAGGGACCAGTGATTGAAGCTACTTTTCATTATCTGGAAAAGTCCTGACAACTTTTAATTAGACACCCAAATGTGTCTACTGGGGATTAGTATCTAGAGCTACATCCCATTATTCAAGCGGGTGCTGACGACTTTTGTATGGGAAATATTTGTGCCTACCCATGTTACCCGTGCTTGTTTGTGTTTTAGGCTAAGTTCCATTTTTCAGGAGGGTTCTGACAACTCTTAACTGAACCCTATTCTAACATGCAAGTCATTTTAGCCCTTCGCTATCCCTGATTATATCCTTTAAATAAATCCTATTTTCCAAGAGTATCATGTGGGTTCCGGATTAAATGCCAATTCTAACTTCATGTTGTTTCTGTTGGGAATCATTGTTCATGCGAGTTCCGATGACTCTTACTGGGGAAGATGTTTGTGCCTGCCCATGTTGCCCGTGCCTATTTGAGTTTTAAACTGAGTCATTTCCAGGAGGGTCTTGAAAATTTCAAATCGCATGCCCCTTTTAACTCTCGGTTGTCTCCACTAGGGGTTGATAATTAAAGTTCTCTTCCATCACTCAAGCGAGTGCTGACGACTCTTGCTGGGGAGAATATTTATGTCGAATTATGTTCCTTTTTTAGTTTTAACTGGGTCCCACTTTCCAGGTAGGCCCTGAGATCTTGATCATACCTGCCATGTTCCGGCCTTCCCCTGTGGATGACCTCCCTTAGGATCTTCCGGAATTTTTCTGCCCTTGTGTCAATCAAAGAAAACTTGTCAGTTTGAAAAGTGGCGGTTAGCTTGCGGAATTCTTTTTGAAAGTGGCCTCCCAGCTGTCGTGTTCTGTTGTGTTTAATTTACCGCACAGATGATGAGTTGCTTGAGTTGCTCAGGTGACCTTCGAACCCTTATGGCCTTACTTTGCTCCCCGTTATTGTGTTACACTCCTGACCCCTTTATGCCAGAATTCTTACATCTTTCCTGAGATTACCGAATCAGTTTACGATGCTTGGCTGACCCCTGAACCTTGTGGCTTTACTCTGCTCCCCCATCTTTGTGTTTCACTTCTGACCCTCTTGCTAAATTTCTTGCCCCTCGAGTCAGTTTACTATGTTTGGCTAACCTTGGTAGCCTTTCCCATCTTTGTGTTTCACTTATGACTCTTTCACCAAAATCCTTGTATCCTTTCTGAGATTACCCGGTCAGTGTGCTATGTTCGGCTGACCCTCTGACCCTTGTGGCTTTTCTGTGCTCCCCATCTTTGTGTTGCATTTCTGACCCTTTTTCCAGAACTCTTACATCTTTCCTAAAATTGTTGAGTCAGTTTACTATGCTTGGCTAACCCTTGCGACCTTTACCATCTTTGTGTTGCGCTTCTGACTCTTTCCCCAGAATCCTTGCATCCTTTTCTGAGATTACCCGGTCAGTGTGTTATGCTCGCCTGACCCCTGAGCCTTGTGGCTTTACTCTGCTCCCCTATCATTGTATTGCTTTTCCGAACCTTTTGCAAAAACTCTTATATCTTTCCTGAGATTACCAAGTCAATGTACTATGCTCGCTTGACCTCTGAACCCTTATGGCTTTACTCTGCTCCCCCATCTTTATGCTACGCTTTTTCACTTGCCATGGTAACTTTGATTTCCTTGAAAGATGTTGCTTTCTTATTGGCTAACCAACTTCTCTGTCAGCCTTATCACAGAAAATACCTCTTCTCTATTCAAACCCAATAGCTCTATATGTTGCATTGCTTATGAACTGGCATCTACCCAACCTTTGTGTCTCACATGAATCCTAAAGCACGTCCATTGCCCCCAATCCATGTGTATGTTGTTCTTTATTTACTTTTTATTGACTTAAACCACTAGCCTTGACCTTGAGGTCTATTGCTCCTTCACTTTATTTTCATTCGAAGAAACTGCTTGTTCCTTGACTAACAACTTCATTTGTAAACCGTAACCCAGAAAATACATCTTCTCATTCGAACCAAATACTTTCGTCTATTGCATTATTCCTGAACCAACATCTGCCAAAACTTTGTGACCTGATCCCCAAAGCATATTAATTGTTACCAACCGCACTATGTATGATGTTCTTTCTTGACTCAAACCACTGGTTCTGGCCTTGAGCTCTACTGCTCCATCGCTATCCATGATAACTTTGATTTCTTCTTAGAAGATCTTGCTTGTCACTGGTTTACCACCCTTCTTGTCAATCTTATCATAGAAAACACTTTCGATCCGTTCACCTTAGCCCTCATTCTATTGCATTGTCATGAATTGATATATACCAAGCCTTTGTATTACAAACGAATCCCAAAGCATGTTGAATGTTACCCGCTCAGTCTGCTTGCTATTCTTTCCTGACTTATGTCGCTTTGATGTAACAAGCAGATCCCGTTTAATGCAATTGGAAATCTGGTGGCATATTAGAAGTCATTTTCACTTGTTTTGACCAAATAGACTTAAGACGAGGGAATAAATAAAACAAAAGGAATAGAGTAAGGGACAATGGAAAGATATTATCCCTAACAGAAGAACTACATAGTAGAGACCTATTAGATGTGGATACCAACTTTAATGACCATGACATGTACCTGTGGCCTATTCTATTAAGCAAATCCGTAGTTCAACTCTTGTTATACCCCCAGACCGTGCAGTTGTGCTTCAATGCTCCGATTATCCAATTTGATTCACAATACTTATTTGACCACCATCAAGCCTCTATCATTTTATTCTTTCTCTCAACCTACATTCGCCTCAACATGCCCGTGAGGATTTTCACCAATAAGACTCTCTCATTCTTCATTTATCTGAGCTCATGTCGCCTTACGGTGCAGGTGAGGGTTTTCGCCAATAAGACTCTCTCATTTTCATTATCTTTCTTGCTTGGACCGGAGTGTTGCCCCTAACATGAATCACCTCTACTTGCTCAACTTGGCATCTCTTGAAGACTGATCAGAAGGTCTTTCTTTGGACCGTAGCGTGGGCTTTGTATATGGTTAGAAAGAAAGGGTATCAAAGGCTCAAATCAATTCGAATGGGTTCAAAACTACAACTTTCGGAATAAGATATCTTACATAACCAGAACTTCTGTCCTAGTTTCTTGCTTGGGGACTTTTTGATTTTTTTTATGAGACCGAACTGTGAGGCTACCTACATATCCTTTAAAAGGAATCAGGTTTAACGTAGTTCATGCTGATACCTTGTTTTGTTATTGTTTGTCTTTTTCCTTTTCTTTTCTTCTTTTTGTTTTTCTTTTCTTCTTTTACTTTTCTTTGTTTTGCTTTTCTTTTCTTTTTTTCCAATTTTTTTTCCTTTCTCTTTTTCTCTTTTTTTTCATTCTTTCCATCATTTCCTTTCCTTTCCTTTCACTGCCTTCTCACACTTATGTTTCTAACTTTTGTTACTAATTCGGAAAGAGGGGTATAAAAAGAAAGATAACTAAGGCTAAACGGGGTAGCAAAGGATAAAGTATTTAGGTAGCAGAAAAAAATGCCCTCGTCATTCTAATCTTCAAAATATGCCAAATACAAGCAAGTACAATCAGATAAAGGAATTATACATAGTATCTCTTGAATGCATAAGAATTGATAGCCGTTTCTACACATTTTCCTTCCACATCTGTCAAATATAATGCACCATCGGACAATACTCTAGTTACAACAAATAGTCCCTGCCAGTTTGGCAAACTTTCTTTTAGGATTTCTTCATGTTCTATCTGCCCTTGTTTCAAATGGTTCGGGCTTCAAAAGATCTCTAATTGTCCAAATCTATTCTTTTTTCCCTCAAGTGTCCTTGTCATCTTCAGAATTGTTTCATTGCTTCATGAATGAACTAAGTTTTATTGTTCAAGACTGAACTAACTTTTTAAGGCCAGGCTGAGAATTATGCATGCATGTCACGTCACTAGAACCAACAGGGAAAAGCATTGTAAAAAGAAAAGAAAACTTAACCAAATGACTAGAAATAACGAAAAGTAGAAAATTGCATTAGACGGTTGGTGAAAGAGTTTGAAAAACAAAACAAGTAGAGTAAACTGGGGTTACGACCCTAGAACGAACCTAGACGACAACAAATGAGTTACTGGGAAAAACAAAACTAGACAAAATAAAAGGATAGAAGGGTTAGAATCAAAAGACAATATCCGGATTACAACCCTGAAAATAACCCGAACAACAGAAATGACAACAAAATAAACCACTAAAACTCCTCTCCGGCTGACCAAGAAATAGAGCGTCTTTCCAATTACCAAGCACGACATAATAGCCACTGGATTCCGCATTAATAATACTAGGAACTTCACAAGTCTTCATCACATTGTTCTTAACAGTTTGCTTTTGGGTCCCTTTTGCCAGCTCGTTCTTATGATCAACCTCTGATAGCGTTGAAAGCTCAGCAACACGAGTGCCTCCGAGGCTCCCAAAAGAATTCTCACATTCCAACATGTGCGTCTCCTTATGCACAGGTGATGGACTTTGGCTAGTGTCTGCTGCACTTGGATTTTGTATGACAATGTCATCTGCATCAATAAGTTTCTGAATTGCTTTCTTCAAAATCCAACACTTCTCTATTCCATGCCCTGGGGCTTGAGCAATATGCGCACCTTTGAGAAACATCAAACTTATTTGACAGAGGGTTTGGCCTTTTTATCTGAATCGGCTTCAACACGTCCAATTGCTTCAGCCTTCGGAACAAAAATGGCGTATGATACTCCAATAGGGGTGAAAGCCTTTTCTTTTTTCAGCAGCCTCTCATTCTTAAATGCTTGCTTGGGCCGGAAACCTGATCCAGGAGGTTATTGGTATGCTAGTGGGGGTGAATGGGCATTTTTTTGAGCTGGGTACGGGGAAAGTGATGTACGATTTTGGGAGTTCTGTGGAGAGAAGAAGCATTTGGCAGGATCATCTCATACACAAGGATATCCATGAGGACGTTGTCGAGGCTGGAAATGTTGATCGGGAAAGCCCATCGGATCATCTTTTCTATTTCTCTTTCTTTCGCCGAAGCTTACTTAGATGTCCTAAATGTCTTCGAACAACTCATGATTTTGCCTGACATAATTCCTTCTTCTACTAGTTCCCCCATTTTTAACACATCATTGAAAGGTTTTCCTAAAGCCAGGATCAAATGACTGAAGTAGGTGAGCTCTTGGGCTTGTAGGAAAAGCTCAACCATTTCTTCTTCACCAATCGGGATACTGGCTCGAGCAGCTTACTCCTTCCATATGAGCCCAAACTCCCTAAAGCTTTCCTCCGGCTTCTTTTCCATTTTATATAGGGAAGAACGATCTAGGGTAACACTTGCTTTGTATTGAAAGTATCGAACAAAAGCTTGAGCCATGTCACCCAATGTACGCCATTTACTGACATCTTGATGTGCATACTAGTCCAAAGCTGCCCCAGTCAGGCTCTTACTGAAATATGCTATCAACAGGTAATCTTTCTCTCTAACGCCTCTCATTTCACAGCAATAGACCCTCTGGTGGGCTACCGGATCTCCACACCCATCATACAAGTTAAATTTTGGCACTTTGAACCCTACGGGTAGGGGAACGACAGGGGATACAAACAATTCTTTGCAAGCCATATTACCCTGGTCTATCATCCCTTGCTTGTTCTTCAAGGACTGTTATGTGCCTTCCATACTACTGGGTACCCCATCTTTCCCCTCTCTTCCTGTGAATTTTTCATTTTCTATATGAGGCTCATCCCACGGGCCTTGCTTATGTGAGTAGGGAACCTTGTGGGAAACCTTTGTGGGGTAGTATTGGACATCATGAGCTTTGAGTAAGTATTCATTGTTGGGGACAATGGATGTGACAGGAGGGCACTTTTGGGAAAAGATAGTTGGAGGACGAGTGACGGAGCTAGTAGGGTGATTGGAAAAACTGTAATAAGCAGGTGTATCTGGAGAGTATGGAGGATCATTCGGAACCATGACCGGAGTTTGGATAAGGGTAGCATCTGGGAAGCTAGGTGGTGGTTGGGGTGGTGCTTTCCTTGTCATCCAAGCCTGATACATTTCTGCCATGTGTTGTCTCAATATTTTACCTCTTCAGCTAACCCATTGTCCTGGTCAACCAACTGCTTTCTGGCCCCAGTATCAATCAACCCAGTTTTGTTGTTGTCTGCCATTTCTTTTTGACTTTATGTTGTAAAAGGAGTTACCACTTTAAAGCCACAAACCAACCACCCTTCTGCAACGAGTATAACAAAATGAAGCCATCACGTTAGCGTTAGGGCATTTAACATAAGATAATTTCACTTTATGTGCAATGCACCTAGCCACAGTTATTGGTTCTAAAATGACTCCGAGGGTACAAAGGTCAGTTAGCATCATCCCAGTTTGTTCATTTAAACTTCTCTTTTCTTTGCTTTTCTAGCACTTGCTTGCTCATTTACTCTCCTCTTTTTCCTTCTGGTTATCACTCTCTTCTTTCCTCTCATTTCTCACTTCCCATGATTCACACCTTTTTTTCTTTTTCTTTTTTTTCTCTTTTTTCTCTCTTCTTTTTTTGTAATAATACAAAAATGATTCGATCGAACCCTATGTAGATTGCCTACGTATCATGACCCCGCATGAATCAGATCTTTGCATAGTTTTGGAAGATCGGGAATAGGATAAACAAACTGACATTCTCCTTTTTCTCTCTCTCTTTTTTTATCTTAATGACTACTAAGCAAAACCCCCCTTTTTTTAAAATTTTCTAGACTTAATGTTCTATAACCTATTCTAAACTCAAGCTTAACGGATATTCTCTTTTTTGAAACGAACACTCTATGATAACTTATTAAGGAAAAGGCTCAACAAGAGAAGAGCATTTTTTAATTCTTTTTTTTAGGAAGAAAATCTAAAGAATAAACCACAAAAAAAGTGTTTTGAATTTTCATTTGAAATCTTGACGCAAGATTTCGAAACAAGCAATAAAAAGAATATCTTTGGATTTTAATTTTGATTGCCTAAAAGAGAAACTCTGAAAATAAATCAAAGATAAAGTATGTTGTCCTTTTTTTCTATGTACAATATCCAAATTTCTAATGAAACTAAAAAGATTTTTTTTTATTTTTCACTAACGTCCCAAAGAAGAAACTCAAAAATAAAGCCTTTTTGGATTTTTGGAATTAATATCTTAAAAGAAAACTCTTAAATACGTACCAAAAGAACATTATCTTCTATTTATTTTTTTTATCTTAAGGTACTAATAGGAAATATAAAAGCAATTTTTATTTTAAAGTCCTAGATATTCATTGCCTAAGGAAAAACCTCCTCAAATAATTTTTTTTTAATTCCTAGAGTTAATATTTTAAAGAAAACATCTAACGGAAATATAAAATGCAACGTCTCTTTTTTGGATTTTTGAGTTATTACACATCTTTTTTTTTTCAAATACAAAATATAAAGTACCGTAACAAAAGAATCAACAAACTTAATAGCCTATGAAAAATTCTAACATGACCTAAAATACTCCACATTACTGTACAAAACTAGAAGATAGAAGATGACATAAAAGAACAGACTAAAAACATAAAGAACCTCTCCTCGAGCAAATTTCTGAACTTGTGATCCTGACTGGATAGTCCCGGGGCTTCCGTCATACCCAAACTCCGGTAAGTAGATCCATCTGTATGAAAAAAATTCAAACCAACACTAGGTGAGACAAAAGCACTCCCTATTAGACACATGAAAGACATGATTGTGGCTAGTTTTGCAAAATAACTTATGTCGCCAAAAGGTGGCTAGAAGTGCAAAATTTGGCTAACACCCCGCAAATCCAAGAACCTAAGATTTACTAGGAAGACCGGACCCTATGTGGGTTGCCAACGTATCACGCCCCGAAAGATGAGAATCAGGTTTGTGTAGTTTTGGCAAATTGGATACGGGCAAGAATAAAAAAAACAACTAAATTTTGGAGAAACCATTTTCTTTTGTCTCTTTTTTTGAGAAATGATGAAACATATGAACACTTTTTGGATTTTCTTTTCTTTTTTTTTTAACAAAATGATGAAAAAGTGCAAAAGTTTTTTGAAATTTTCACATATTTTGTCTTTTTTTTAAATAAAAATATAACAAAAATATAACTAGACTCTACTTGCTTTATTTTCACACTTCACCCTCTTTTTTTCATTTGTTTTTTTCTGATTTTTTTTCATTTACCCTCAGCTATTATTGGTCCGCCAAATGACCCTTTCACCCTTGAAGAAATGCAACATATAGCATATAAGATGCATCAAGATGGTCTGTTATTTCGGGTACACCTGCCCTAGACGGACTCAACCCCTGTGTTGAGTCCCCTAAGTCAAAATGCACGTGATGTAAACAAGTGCTCCTACTAGCGATCCAACATAAAACTGCATTTTTCTAGGTTTAAATCCTAGGGTTTTGGTCTAGACTTGGGGTACCCGAGCGGACAACTGGGGCCGAAGAGCGGGCGATGTACCGGGAGCACTGAAGTCTACCCGGCCTTGTAACTTGCCGAACCTCGTTCTATTTGGTATAATTTCTGCAGAAAAAGCAGGTCACGCGAACGTGTGCACCATTTTTAGAAGACTTAGATGGGTGGCGTAAGAAGACAGTTATAAGTCAAATAATATTAAAGCGGTAAACAAATAGCATTTAGCACAAAAGGTTCACAAAATACAATAATATTACAAATAAATAAGCCAAGTAAAAATCATAAAACAAGCTCGAATTTTTGAACCCTGAACCAGAGATTCTGGGTATTTTCCCCAATAGAGTCACTAGAGCTGTCACATCCCCTTTTATGACACTACACCCCGCGAAGGGCATTGAAGGATTTTTTTTTAATTTAAGTGACAATCGAAATGAGAATTATTTTATTAAAAATCATTGCCACTTGGGAGATTTATGGTGTCCCAAGTTACCGATTTTAATCCTGAATCGAGGAGAAGAATGACTCTGTTACTATAGTCTACGAATCAAAAATCTGGGTAAGGAATTCTGTTAATTCGGAAGAAGGTGTTAGGAACTCACGAGTTCCGTGATTCTAGCATGGTCGCTTTGATCCTACTTGGCTTGCCTAAACTGTTTCATTACTGATTTTTCGAACCTATGTGCTTATGCTTTTTATATTAAGAAAATTATCTTGAAATGGGTCACGCATACATGTACCTATTTATTTGGTGCGTCAAAAACCATGTCACGCGAACGTGTCCACAATTGATAACGCGTTATTATTATTAAGAAATCTTTAGCCAAAGTTGCGTGAACGCATACTCTGATTTTGTTTTTAGAAATCGTAATCATGTCACGTGAATGTGTCAACAACCACAATAGTAGATTAGGTTAGGTGCCTAATGTGGAAATGTAAAATTTCCACCAAGACCACGTCTTTCTTTTCACCACTGTGATATAGTTAAAATTGCTAAACAAAAGAAGGAAAGTAGACATGAGCAAGAATCTAAAAAATAACAATAAAAAAAACTACGCCTACTGAAGCCAACTATATGTGCAAACAAACAAGTAATATAATTTCCACATAAGTATGACCAAGAACTCAATGGTAAATAATAACTTTTCTATGGTTGCTTATTTCATCGAAGCATAATAGGTTGACTGAGCAGATCATATACAAGAGCTTACAAGTAGAAAGTTAGTAGCCTTTCAAAAATTATCTGGAACGAGTTTGGACTAACGGATACCAATTTTATGTTAAACAAATTAGAAATAATGAAAATCTCACCGCCGCAGTTAAACTTATTACCAAAATTCCATCTCCTTATCGGTGGAATAATTGCTTTGATCCACAAAAGAAGCGAACGGGCAATAATTAAAAGAGTTCTGAAACTTCAGCTTTAGTTTTCAGACTATTACACTTGCAGGCAAGATGTAAAATAGCCTACGAAGTAAATCCACAAAAGAAGCGAACGGGCAGAGTGTCACCTTTTTATCCCACAGGTTTGAATATCCAAACACTTAACTTTCAATTAACAATAACAACAACTACCCAGTATAGTCCCACAAAGTGGGGTCTGGGGAGGGTAATATGTAGACGGGCCTTACCCCTACCCGAAAGGGCAGAGAGGCTGTTTCCAATCTGTTAGGATTATGATTCCTACTAACGACAACAACCTTCATATCGAATAATCCGGAATTACAACTACATGAGCGGAAGCTAACCTGAATCCATATGTGGAATTTGATGAACCTCCTTTGAAGATTGTCCTTATGTTCTTGTGAATTCCTTGATCCTTCCTTCAAGTTTCTTGAAGTTGTATATCACCACAAATGCCTCACAAGACTTAAAACAATATATGTGAATTGTTCACAATAGTAAAGGTTATGACAATAATAAAATTTGGTATATGGTTTTCCACACTATTTGCAAGACAACAATGAATTGTTTACTCTTGATTCAATGGGAGGAAGAAGAGCTTGTCTTGCACTAATGTGGGAACCATAACCCCCACTTTATAACTCTATGAGTTACATAACCCAAGAGACAAGAGTTACATAACCCAAGAGTCTTGCAAGAGTTACATAACTCAAGAGTCACAAGCATGTAACCATAGTTACATATGTAACCTTAGTTAGCCCATCATAAACTAAGGTTACCCTTTTGGGTATCTACACATTAGTCCTACACTTTAGTATGACAATACATTGGCCACCTTAACATAATGTCCATAAGACCACATAATTAGGCCAAACCAAAGAAATAGCACATAACATATAATTATCCATATATTGTTCATATGTGTGTAGATATAAGTCCATATATCTAGATATAAATCTATATATCTTACAATATCCCACTTGGACGAGATATACATACATATATACAAACCTTAATATTATATGTTACAAACCTTAGGTGCACAAAATTGCTATCACAATAAAATTGTCATGAACAATCCGGTCCATCAATCATACCAACATAGGAACTAAGTGCTCGTCGTTACTCATTCGTAACTAGAACCAATCATTGATCACGTATATCAATATAACCAACAACATGGATCAAGTGTAGGTATGTAGCATGGAAATAACATAAAGTGTGGTCAATAGAATGTCTATTTCCAACTGGTTCTCTTTATTGAGATCAAACATAAACTGTAAGAGTACAAAAACTTTAAAACTGAATATCTGCAGATATAACTGAATTACTGAATTTCTGAATATAATGAACAATTACATAAATGTGCAATACAAACTCCCACTAAAATACATAATAATTATCTGATTTGACACCCATACAAGCAATATGCTCATGAAATACTTTTGGTGTCAATCCCTTAGTTAGCGGATCCGCAAGCATGGAGTTTGTACTTATGTACTCAATGCACAATTGTCCATTTTGTACTCTTTCTTTAACAACCCGAAATTTGACGTCCATATGTTTTGCTTTCATCAAACTACTGTTGTTATTAGCATAAAGGACTGCTGATCTGTTGTCACATAATAGCCTAAGTGGCTTCTGAATAGTATCAACAATACGCAGTCCACCAACAAAATTTCGCAGCCATAATGCCTCATTAGATGCTTCATAACATGCCATAAACTCCGCTTCCATGGTGGAAGTGGCTGTAAGAGTTTGCTTAATGCTTCTCCAAGAGATAGCACCACCCGCAAGCATGTAAATATAGCCTGAAGTAGACTTCAAACTATCCTGACATCCAGCAAAATCGGAAGCGGTATACCCAATGATCTCAAGCTGGTCCAATTTCCGGTATGTAAGCATGTAATCCTTTGTTCTCTGTAAGTACCTCATGACCCGTTTGGCTGCCTTCCAATGGTCCATTCTCGGATTGCTTAGATATCTGCCTAACATCCCAACAATGTATGCTATATCAGGTTGTGTACATACCTGAGCATACATCAGACTACCTACCGCCGAAGCATAAGGTGTCTTCTGCATTTCCGAAATTTCATAAGAATTGTTTGGGCACTGTTTGAGACTAAATTTGTCTCCCTTAGCAACAGGGGTGTTGCCTGGTTTACAATCCTGCATGCCAAATCTTTTCAGAACCTTATCGATATAGCCCTTTTGTGACAGACCGAGAACGCCTTTGGAGCGATCTCTTAGAATCTGAATTCCTAATACAAAAGAAGCTTCACCAAGATCTTTCATTTCAAATTTCTTTGAAAGAAATTTCTTAATTTCAAGTAATAATGCTATATCGTTACAGGCAAGCAGTATGTCATCGACATATAAAACCAGAGAAATATACTTACTCCCACTGAACTTATGGTATATACAGTCATCAGCAATATTCGGTTCAAAACCAAAAGATGTAATGACTGCATGAAACTTATAATACCATTGACGAGAAGCTTGCTTGAGCCCATAGATGGATTTCTTTAATTTGCAAACCTTCTTCTCTGATTCATCCGAAACAAAGTTTTCAGGTTGCACCATATAAATTGTTTCCTCAATGTCACCATTGAGAAAAGCAGTCTTAACATCCATTTGATGAAGCTCAAGATCAAAATGTGCTACTAATGCCATTATAGTCCTGAAAGAGTCTTTCGATGAAACTGGAGAGAAAGTCTCTTTATAATCAATGCCTTCTTTCTGAGTGTAGCCTTTTGCGACAAGACGAGCTTTGTACTTAATAACATTGCCCCCTGAATCCCTTTTGGTTTTAAAAATCCATTTACAACCAATAGGTTTCGTACCTTCGGGCAACGTAACAAGCTCCCAAACGTCATTATCGCTCATAGACTTCATCTCATCATTCATGGCATCAATCCACTTTTGAGAGTTAGAACACTTAATGACTTGACGGAAGTTGATTGGATCATCTTCCTCAAGTCCAATATCACTTTCTTGTTCTTGGAGAAATACATAATAATCATCCGAAATTGCATTTCTCCTCTCTCTAGTGGATCTCCTTAATGGCATTTCAGTTACTTGAGGTTGTTGAGTTTGATTTTCATTAGTTATATCAGGTTCCTGATGGGGGAGATTTTCGAGATTGTCTTGAACCGGAGTTGTGTGATCCGAGTCAGTAAGACCAAGATCAACAATTTGAGGGAAAGACACATGTTCTTCCTCAAAGACAAAATCTCTAACAACTTTATCTCCCCACCTTCCAAACTCAATATCCTCAAAGAACCTAGCACTTCCCGTCTCAAAAATAGTTCGTGATGTGGGATCATAAAACTTAAACCCCTGGATTTTTCAGAGTATCCAACAAAATAGCTACTAACCGTCTTAGCGTCCAGTTTCTTTTCATTCGGCCTATAAGGCCTTGCCTCAGCTGGACAACCCCAAATGTGTAAATGCCGAATACTGGGTTTATGCCCAGTCCAAAGTTCATAAGGGATTTTGATTGTAGCTTTAGTTGGAACTCTATTTAGAATATAAGTTGCAGTTTTTAATGCTTCACCCCAGAGTGAGTCTGGCAAAGAAGTACGAGAAATCATACTTCTTACCATATCCTTAAGGGTCCTAGTTCGTCTCTCAGCTACACCATTCATCGTAGGACTTCCTGGCATAGTATATTAAGGGACGATCCCACACTCATCTAGGAATTTAGCAAAAGGCCCTGGACGTTGTTCACCGGAACCATCATATCGACCATAGTATTCACCACCACGGTCAGATCTAACGGATTTAATTCTTTTGCTTAGTTGATTTTCAACTTCAGCCTTAAATGATTTGAAGACGTCTATGGATTGGGACTTTTCGTGAATAAGATATAGGTACCAATAACGAGAGTAATCGTCTATGAATGTGATGTATTGTTGACCATTCCGACAAGGAGTAGGAAATGGCCCGCAAATATCCATATGTATCAATTCTAAAACGTCCGAAGCTCTCTTGGCACCTAATCTAGTCTTGTTTGTTTGTTTTCCCTTGATACACTCAATACAAATTTTCGAATTTGAGGTATCAAGAGAATCAAGAATTCCATCTGACACGAGTTTCTGAATTCTTTGAATGGATATATGACCCAAACGTTTATGCCAGAGTGATATAGAATTCTCATTAGTTAATTTCCTTTTAGTACCACTTAAACTTGTATACAAAGTTTCTTTATTTGAAGTTATTGTATCAACCAAATATAAGCTATCAAATGTTGATAAAACACCAGTACCAATAAGATTTGAACACTGAAAGAGACTAACTTTATTATCCCCAAATGTACATTTATAACCAGATATGTCCAATTGGGGAACCTAAATTAAGTTCCGTCTAAAAGACGGTACAATAAAAGTCTCGTCCAAATCTAAATGAAAACCAGTTTTAAACAACAGCCTAAATTTGCCAATAGCTTCAACTGGCACCTTCTTGCCGTCACCCACATAGATGTATCTTTCACCATCATTTGGTTTTCGGCAGTTCAGGCAACCCTGCATTGATATACTTATATGAGTAGTAGCAGCAGAATCTACCCACCAAGTATCCTTAGGTACCGAAATTAAATTAACTTCAGAACAAACAAGAGAAAGAAGTGTACCTTTTTTCGCACGCCAGGCATGGTACTTGGTACAATCCTTCTTCACATGATTAGTCCCCTTACAGAAAAAGCAACCTAATTTAGTGATTTCAACCTTAGGTTCCTTATGTTGCTTAATTTTGGGCTTTGCAACTGCAACTTCCTTACCCTTCCTCTTCTTAGTTTCCTTAGAAGAAGATGCCAAATGAGCACTTTCAGTCTTATCTAGCTTTATCCTTTCCTCTTCTTGCACACAGTGTGAAATGAGCTCGTTAAGAGACCATTTCTCCTTCAGGCAGTTGTAACTGACCTTAAACTGATTAAAGTGTGCAGGAAGAGATATCAAAACAAAGTACACAAGCAGTTCCTCAGGTAAATTCAGCTTGAGTGACTTAAGTTTCGAAGCAAGATGTGACATTTCCATAATGTACTCCCTAATGTTTCCCTTGCCCTTATACCTCATAGAAACAAGTTTACTCAATAGTGTACTTGTTTCCGCCTTTTCGTTTTGGATAAAACGTTGTTCAAGATTTGCAAGGAAAACTTTGGCATTGGGTTCATCATTCATAGTGCCCCTGAATGATTCTGGAATTGCACGCTTCATGATCATTAGACTCATGCGATTCGAGCGTTCCCACTTCTCCATCGCTCTCTTTTCATCAGGAGAGGATGTATCCTCAAGAGGAGTAGGTTGCTCAATCCGAAGAGCAAGGTCAAGATCCATGCAACCGAGAACGATCATTACATTCTCTTTCCATTCCTTAAAATTTGTGCCGTTAAGCATAGGGATGCTACTGATGTTGGCAGAGATCGTAGAAGCAGAAGAATTTACTGAAAATAGAACAAAAGGATTACTGAATACATGCTTACAAAAACTTGAACTTTAACTTTATAGATTCATAATTAGGCATTTCCCATAACAAGATACCTAGCACAACATTGATTTTGGTCTTTGGACAGAAAAACAACTTGTAAGTGGTACTCTTGGTGTAGTGATCAAACATAGACAATAAACTCCTGTCAAATATTAAACCTTCCTTTGGGCCGATTTAATATTCACATGGAAAACAAAATAATCGTCTCATATTTACCACCACAAGAATGTCCGAATTCCTGCCAAATAACACCTTCCTTTGGGCCGGTGTTAAACGCATGGAAGACTAACATCCACAGCCATCTTATATTTTAAAATTAATCAATCTACACAATAGAGGTTACTTTGGCAACATAATGCTTCAATTGAATAACTAAAATATTAGATGCTATAAACTTTAGTTCCTTAAGCCATTTTATGAATCTTAACTTAATGTGTTACATGTTTTGATGTGTAACACTTGAATTTGATGACAATACATTGGCCCCCTTAACATAATGTCCATAAGACCACATAATTAGGCCAAACCAAAAAAATAGCACATAACATATAATTATCCATATATTGTTCATATGTGTGTAGATATAAGTCCATATATCTAGAAATAAATCTATATATCTTACACAATCGACCCTCGGCTCAGTGAAGGAAAGGAAAAAAATATATATATATATATATATATATATATATATATATATATATATATATATATATATATATATATATATATATATATATATATATATATATATATATATATATATATATATACAAAAACAACAACAAAAGAGTATTATTAGTTTTAACAGAAATAGCGTAAATAATTATCTCAACGTAAGAACCATAAATAAAATAGCATGCAATAATATCAGACAGTAACTACCATAAATAACTGCCATAAGGGAGATACAATCCAAGCCTCACCCGGGTTGGGTGAGGAGTACGAAAAACTCTAGGGGCCTCTATCCTACAACCTTGATACTAGACCTCGAGACTTTCCTATCAAGGGCCATGTCCTCAGACACCCGCATTCTAGCCATGTCCTGCCTAATCACCTCTCCCCAATACAGAAACCAAAAATGATAGCTGCAACACAATAAGAAGAGAAAATCAGACCTTTGTATTGGCAAAATCTAAGCTCAAAACTACGACAACAGGACAATTTCTTGACAGAACATTCCACAATGAACTCAAACGAAATAAGAGTGTGTTACTTTGATAAATGAAGTGAATTCTTTAATGGCGGGATAAGCAGATTTTATGAAATTTGTTTAACTGTTTGGCTATTGATCAACTGTAGGGCTTCAACCCTTCAAAATTGAGTTTAAACCATTCAATGTGCTACTCCACCCAGCAACCAAGCAAACATCATTTAAGCATATGAGCTGCCAGTAAAAATTGTGCCAATATGCTGCCCAAAAATGCAAAACAGGGCAAACTTTCAGCATGCTTAACAGTCTAGACAAATATCTTGAATGTTGCACATTATCGGCTCACATTACTGCTCAAATCGATGTTTTCGGAAACTCAAAAGAGCAAAGTTCTATAACAGTGACAAGGCAGTTGAATTTTAGAACAAGAGGACGAAAATAGAGCAACTATGCACATGGGCAATCAGCAGAACAATTTGGTTTCAACATCATTTTATACCATGATCTACCCAGAGTGAATCGCCAAGCAACATACCAAACTCACAATCAACTGCTTTCGCCTAGATTCAACTTGAGGAAGCAGCCAGAAATAAAGAGGAGGTGAACAACCCACTAAGTTCGCACCAAAAGAAGTGCGACAAATTTACTCATGGCAAGAAACTGGTAGCAAGTAAAAACTATCATGTAGCGGGACTAAACAACAGTAAACAAGAGATACTTGAGAAGATTCGCTGATCTATTCCAAGTCAAATCTCATTTAACCTAACAGGAACATTTATGAAAAACAATGGATTAATACGTGATAGGTTCGCGTTCACGTTAATAGTCACATAACTAGTTCGAGCTTCAGTTAAAACGTGACGAATGCTACTTTGATTAGATTATTTTAGGAAGAGACAAACCAAATGTATTCTTGTACCTAATCTAATTCATGCTCAAATCACATTAGAATCCCAGATAGCGCAAAAGAGAGAAGTAATACCTGTAATCAACCCTTCAATTAATAAAGTTTAACAATTACAGCCTCGAGCGAAGACTGAATGAACCCCTGAAATAAAAATTGAACTAGCCACAACACTGAAATCAACACAGAGCATCAACATCCGCAACAGCCACAAATCGACGCCTCGAGCAATACGAGTTCAACTATATCTCAATCGAACCCCACTTTTAACAAAATCCGGATTGAAAGAAGAGATGGAATACATATGTTTGAAGCTTGTAGACAACAAACCAAACAACCATGACATCACAGAATGTTGAACATTTTTTGTTGTATTTTTTTTAGTTCAACTAAGAATGAAGGCGGACGATAAAGAAGAAGAAGACTATTCTCTAGAAAACCAAATCTTCCGAAAAAAAATTTAACCTCTCTCAAAAATCCTCACCTCCAATCTCTCAGACCCCCCGTTCAAAATAGGATCAAGCCTCTTTTGGAGACTAATCCTTGTTGAATTTGGGGCTCAGATTGAATGAAAACCAATCTAATGCCTCACACTCATCCAGCATTTCGTCTCCAAAAGCTTCTAATCGTGAGATAGGTCTCAAAAATAAATGAGTGAGAGGAAAGGGTATCTTAGCGTCAGAAACGGTTATCTGTGGTAAGAGGAGAGAAAGGGGAACCCATGAGGAGAGATTTGAGGTTCAATCGCTCGAATTTGGAAAGTATTAGGGCTGGATTCGGGTGTTTTTTGGGAGAAGAAGAAGAACAGTCGCAGTACGCGCTTGAGGGTTATGGATTAGGGACTTTGCATTTTGGTTTGTGTATGTATCCGTGGTGTATCTGTTGGAGAGCGGGTCGGGTCGGGGCGTCCGGGCGGGTCAGGGTTGATTAGAAGAAAATGGCTATGCTAGGTAGGGGTGTTCATCGGGCGGATTGGACGGCTTTTTACTCTTAACGGTTTGGCTTAACGGTTATCGGCTTTTAAATGTACTCATTCGTTAGCCACCCGATAAGACATCGGGCGGACTGGTATCGGGTTAGCTCTTATCGGGCGGTTACCGGGCGGTTTATTGGTTTAATACCTAAGGGCTCAAATGTATTCTGTTCGCACATGATAGAATGCGAGTAACTAGTTTTTCGCAGCCGGTGACATACAATCGAAACAACACTCGTTACTGTCGTTCAACCTCTCTTTTGCAGTCTCGTTTATAGGCAAAAGTTGCAACACACGAAAAAAGTTCAAAACAGATTCAATGATCCTAGAGCTACAGAAATAAAACAAACACATGGGGTTTTAGTCTACTAGTATATGATAATGTGATATTGTGTAGATTTGGTCAGTGTGGGTTGGATATGGGGATTAGAGAAAATACTGAAAGATCATTTCTTGTCCCACTTGCTCTATGTTTTGAACTTTTGATCAAACTGCATTTGCTATGTCTGCAATGAAATTTTACCTTGGATTTTCTATTCATTTAAAAGATTAGAATCTTCCAGTACTGGTATCCGAGGAAAATGCATGTATTTATACTTATTCATTTTTAAGGTTTTTAGTTTTTATATTTAATATATATAATTATGGAAGTAAAACTAAATTTTATATATATATATATATATATATATATATATATATGTGTGTGTATATATATATATATATGTATATATATATATATATATATATATATATATATATATATATATATATATATATATATGTATATTCTTAACGGGTTAACGGATTATCCATTAAGAAAATTGATTAATCCGCCCCCAAACCGATAAGCCGTTAATAAAAAAAATTCAATCCGTTCTCCGTCCGTTAAGCCGTTACCATTAAGCCATTAAGCTTCGGTTCGGTTCGATTTTCGATTTCGGATCGGTTTTGAACACCCCTAATGCTAGGGTTTGATTTGGGCTAATTCATGCCCAATTTGGGCCTCAATTGCAAAACTTTATTTTTCCTTCTCTCTTTTGTTTTCATTTTCAAAATTAAATTAAATATCCTCAATTAAAACAAAATAAATGCATAATTGACCTATAAGAGATACTAATTAATCATAAGTAATAATTATCACGAATAGTTAAAGTAAAATTAATAGAACAGAAATCTCCTAAAAACCAAAATTAGAAAAATGCAAATTGAACTATTTTTTAATTTCCTTTTCATAAAATGAACCATTACTTAATAATTCTTAAAAACGCAAAATTATCCTAAACGCACATGCCATATATGTTTGTACTTTTCACTAATAAAAATAAAATAAATATGCACAAAGAAATGGCAACCATTAATAGAAAATGCCACGAAAAATTAAAAATTGTAAACAAACAAAGGAATTTTTTTTTTAATTTATGGGAATGATTCATATAGGGAAAAAATCGCATGCTCACACGGAGGTAATGACTCACGAATTAAATGAAGACCCGTGGTACCCTCCTATCAAACAAAAGAAAAGAAAGCAAGGAACGTTCAAAAATCAGGTGATTCAAGAAGAAGTTAAAAAATTACTAATGATTGGGTATATTTGTGAGGTAAAGTATTCTAATCGGTTAGCCAATACTGTTATAGTACCAAAGAAAAATTGTGAGTGGCAAGTTTGTGTAGATTACACAGATCTTAACAAAAGCTCATCCTAAATCTTTTCCACTACCACATACAGATCAACTAATTGATGCTACTGCAGGACATGAATAATTAAGTTTTTTAGATGCGTATTCAGGATACAATCAGATCAAAATGGATCCGATAGATGAGGAGAAAACTTTATTCATAAAAGGCAGGGGGAATTACTATTATAAAGTAATGCCTTTTGGTCTCGAAAATGTTGTAGCAACATATCAAAGGCTAGTGACTAGAATGTTTCAGGAACATCTGAGAAAAACCATAGAGGTTTATATAAATGATATGCTCATTAAATTTAGTATTCAAGTGATCATATATCACACTTGTCATATACGTTTCACATATTTCTCAAATTTAATATGAAATTAAATTCGGAGAAATGTGCATTTGGTGTCGCGTCAGGTAAGTTCTTGAGTTTTCTTGTTTCTAACTGTGGTATTAATGTGAATTCCACACAGATTAAGGCCATTGAAGAAATCCCTAATTTGCTTTCAAGTAAAAAAGAAATGCGGAGGTAAATCATTAGAAAAGTTCTTTAAATTCTTTTTAGCTCTTAAAAAGCAAGATCATTTTGAATGGAATGAGGAATGTCGGTAGGAACTCAAAAATTTAAAGACATACTTATCAAATCCAACATTGCTCGCTAAACCAAAGGTTGGGAAAGATTGTTCATCTACCTTGCTCTCTCAGAAGTAGCGGTAAGTGTTGTCATAGTTCGTGAGGACCAAGGTAAACAATCTACGATTTATTATGTCGGCAAATCTTTATTAGATGCGAAGACGCGGTATCCACAATTTGAAAAGCTTGAACTTGCATTAATCATGGCATCTAGAAAATTAAGACCTTATTTTCAATGACATCCTATTGATGTAGTAACTGCTTATCCATTTATATTACATAAGCATGAGTTGTCAAGTAGGTTATCTAAATGGGCTATAGATCTAAGTGAATATGATATTACATACCAATCTATAACTACTATAAAATCTCAAGTGTTAGCTAATTTCGTGGCTGATTTTAGCCAAGGGATGCAATTAGAAGCAAAAAAAGAGTTGCAGGTGTTCAATGGAGCTAACCCAGGAATTTGGATCCTATTTACTGATGGTTCGTCTAACGTGAAGGGTGAAGGTTAAGGATTGTTTTGGTACAACCTATGGGTGAAACCATAAGACATGCTATTAAATGTCATTCTATAGCTAATAATGAGTCAGAGTATGAGGCTATGATTGCAGGTTTAGAACTGGAACGAGAACTTGGAATAAATCATATTATAATCAAAAGTGATTCACAACTCGTAGTTAATCAAATGTTTGGGACTTATACAGCTAGGGAAGAAAGGATGCATTAGTACTTAGAAAAGGTACGGGAGTTGATAAAACATTTTAAACCTGGAAAGTGACACAAATACCAAGTGATTAAAATGTTGAAGCAGACGCCCTCGCTAATCTTGCATCTACAACAGATGTGACAAGTGATGAAAATGCTTCAGTTATTCATTTATTTCATTCAGTTTTGAACCCTGATAAGAATGAGGTAAATTTTAAAAACTTAACTTGGGATTGCAGGAACGAGATTGTTGCTTTTTTTTCAGTATGGTACCGTCCCTGAAGATACGTAAAAAGCTCATGCGCTTCAAAAAAAGGCAGCTCAATATTGCTTAATGCAAGGCAATCTTTATCGAAAAATGTTCGATGGGCCCTTAGCAAGATGACTCGGACCTTTTCAGACAGAATACGTAATGAGAGAAATACGCGAGGCGCATTGTGGGAATCACGCAGGAGGAAGGTCATTGGTAAGAACCCTAATTTGGGCAGGTTATTATTCGCCTAAAGTGGAAGAAGAAGCGGAAAGTTTTGTCGCAAATTGTGATAAATACCAAAGGAATAGTAATAATATGCATAGACCTATAGAGTTATTACACCCGGTCATTGCACCGTGGCCATTTATGAAATGGGGAATGGATATCACCGGTTCACTAACACAGGCAAAAGGATAGGTAAAAGTTTTGCGCATACTCACTGATTATTTTACTAAATGGGTAGTGGCAGGAGCATTCAAACAAGTGCGAGAAAAAGAAGTCAAAGATTTTATTTGGCAAAATATCATATGTCGATTCAGTGTGCCAAAGGAAATCGTATGTGATAATGACCCTCTATTTATAGGCGCTCAAATCACAAAATTCTTTCAAAGTTGGCAGATTAAAAGGACAACATCCATACCTTATAATCCGGTGGGTAAGGGGCAAGCTGAGTCGACAAACAAAGTCATTATCAATAATTTAAAGAAGCATTTAGAAGAATCCAAAGGTAGTTAGTCAGAAGTGTTAACTGGTGTTTTATGGGCATACCGCACAACAACAAAAATAAGTACATGACAAACACCATTTTGGTTTATAGAGGTGAAGCTTTAATTCCAGTTGAGAAATGAGAGCCAAGTACAAGGTTCACACATATGTCAGAAGAATCTAATGATGAGTAAATGCATGTAAATCTTGATTTACTTGAAGGAAGAAGAGAAGTTGCACTAATAAGAATGATAGCATAAAAGCAGGACATAGAACGGTATTACAACCGAAAAACACGACTAAGATTTTTCAAACTTGGGGAGTTCATGCTCAAAAAGGTTTCAATCTTCGAAGGCAGCTAATGCAGGAAAATTAAGTCCAACATGGGAAGGACCCTACAGAATTCATCATATTGCAGGAAAAGGAGCATACGAGGTGGAAATAATGGATGGCAAGATACTAACTTCACATTGGAATGTTGTTCAGGTGAAGAAATACTATTTCTAAGGAACAGTTAGGTATCCATATTTTTTAATTTAATTTTTGAATTGTTAAAATTTTACTAACAATTTTAGATGATATGCAAAAAGCTAACACATACTAAATGATGAGTCACGACCTGGAAGGCACGTGGAATAAATTAAACTTCCTGGCCTAGGGTTACAATTATTCTAATAGAAATTCAAATGGGTTAAGAAGCCTACATCTAAAATCGTACCTCCGAGTCCTGTATATTTTTTCGTTTCAGGGAGAGGACCAAATGAGAGGAACAATCAAGTGCCCGAGGCTTCATACTTCAACGCTCAAACACTTGGGGGACTATATAATATACACGGGCATATGTATAAAGAAGGCAAAGAAGATTGGGATACAATCAAAGATCAAGCCTGAAACATTCACTCATTGAATGAGTCAACTGTAGAGCAAAGTCACGAGCTAAGGCCAAAGGAAAACCTTACCATTGTTAGGGCAGAGGAAATGTACTGAAACAGGTTATAAATAAAAACCCCGTGCTTATTTTTATCTTTTCTTAATTTGTTACAAGAAAAACAGTTACGAGAAAGTTATAGATGTAATTCAAATATGTGTAAAGTGTTATTAAAAACTAGACAAAGTTCAAACAAAAACTTGTCAAAGTTATTTCAAAGAAACATGTGTTTTTCTATTTCTTTTATTGTATGTTAACACCATATGAAGTTGAGACGTCTTCTTCATTTTGCGTCAAATATAAAAGGGTCTTTTTTATATAAAACTCATGATTAATTTTAATATTCATGAAGTTAATAGAATCATTTTTCTTTAAGAATAAAAAATGCAAATTATTCTTTAAGTCCTTAGAAATAAAGGCAAGAATAAACAAAATGAAAGTTCAACGTAGAAACTTCGTAATATTAAAGATCTTAAAATAAGTATGAACTTAGTCTTAAAATTGTTTTTACATGTTGCCCCATAAAAGGTCTGGGGACATGAGTTTCCAAAACAACTCTCAAAACAGACCAAGGTTGTTTCCACAATTTTCCAAGTAAAAAAAAAACAACAAAACAAAGAATTTCAAATAACTTGAACTTGTCATTAAGAAGATGAAGGAACTAAAACAGGTACATCAGCGGCAACGGGCTCAATTTAGCTTACAGTAGCGAGCTCAACTTGGCTTGAAGTAGTGGGGATATCCATAACAATTTCAACATATTCAAAAGTTTTAGCCTCGGCAGGAGAAAGAACTTGGTTCCATTGAGTTTTTTTAATAGTTTCTTTAATCTTGGCTAACACAGATTCCAAGTCAAAATTCTCCCGACAAGCTTTAATGAGGGTATCATGGCGAGAATTTAGGAACGTCCAACTCACTTCAACGGAAGACTCATCCTCAAGGATTTCATAATCTCTTTCCTAGTCAGCAATTTCATTCTTTTACTTTTCATTTTCAGCCAAGGCATATGTGCAAGAAGCTTGAAGAGATGCATGAGAACTCTCTAAGGCACAAACCTTATCAGAAGAAGCTCAAAGTTCTTATTGGGCTTGGGTTAAATTCTGCACGAGCTCACCAGCATAATCTTCTTTCTCACCCAATAGAGCCTTTAATTTATAATCTCTTCACTTGACTTGGATAATTGTGCGGAAAAAGAAGTTTCAAGACGAGCCTTTTCTTTCTCTACATGACTTGAGGAAGTCTTTGCAACTGCCAATTCTGTAGTCAAGACCCGTACCTGCTGCTCCAAGGTACTCTTACTTTCTTCTAAGTAATCCACACCAATCTAAAGACTTTCATACTATTCCTTCCAATTATACGCCTCTAGTTGAGAATCACGCAATAATTGCTCTGAGAGGGCAATCCTTCTCATCATCTCTGTGTCGATGAGATTATCCTAAAAAGGAAAAGGAATGGAAATGAGAATCCTAAAGATAGAAAAATGACAAAGTAGAAGTTTTTTTAAAAAAAAAAGGAGAATACCTTTAAAGAAGCATGCACAATGTCATTCATCAATGTCAAGGAACTATGGCTCTCTAGCTTAGCTTTTTCAAGTGCACTGATTAAGGACTTTAGCAACGTATCTGCTTGAGCTGATTTCACTAAAATACTACCCTAAGCGGGGACTTCAATGATCACTTGCCTTATGGCACCAATTCCACTTGAGGATCAACCTCTGCACGGTAAGAAAGTGGAGGGGGAACTATCGAAGAAGGAGCAGTAGAAATTGTAAAGACAGCAGCCTGGTGAGGAGCGAAAATAGCCGAGATCGGCAAAGAATGAGTCACAAACACGGGAGTAGAAAGAGAAGCCAAGGGTGTTTCATAAAAAATCGGGCCTAGGCTTTCACTACCAAACTCGCTGATAAAAATCTGCTCAACAGAGTCAAGAGCTACAACGCAAGCAAAATCATCATCAAGAATTACAACCGGAGCGTCAACAGGCTCGATAAGAGGATTAGCACAGTGGGAGATTGATTCTGCTTCATCATCCGAGATGATGTGTCACACACCCGTGGCCTCGTTACAAAAGAGCCCTCATCTTCCTCTTCTACAGAGTCTTGGTCATCGACAACTTTTCTTTTAGATGAAGAACCCAAGGTTATTTCTTGGGCCCTTTTGAAAGAGATACAAGAAGCGCTGACCGCCTCAGCAATAACTCCTCGAATAGCAAATCCTAATAAAAAGAAGGATTGAAGTAAGTTCAAAGAAAAAAATATATATATGTAAAATAAAATAAAAGCTCTTACCATGAGTTTTTACTTTCCAACCAAATCGTTGGGAAATGGTCTTCCTAGATCTACCATCCATTGGAGCAGTAGTCAAAAGTTTTCCTACCCAATCACAGAAATTGGGAACGTCTTCCACAACTCTCATAGTTGCTGGAAAAGAAAAGTAAAACTAGAAAAATTAACAAAATTATAGAAAAAGGTAAGAGAAAGTTAGAAGACTCACGTGCAAATTCTCAGGGAAAGGAATGTTCTCATCACCAACTAAACCAACAGCGGGGCAGCAACAAACCTGACATACCAGCCACGGTCTTCAACATCTTCAGGACTAACTAGAACTCTGTTGCTCCTGGCTATGAGTGTAAAAACACCATTGCAAAAGAGTGTAGGAGAGTAATGATGAATCAGATAAGGGAATGTAAAAGGCACACCGGCTGTATTGGTCAAATGCCTCAAGGAGGCGACAAACTTATATATTATTGGGCAAATTTGACCTAAGTAAAATATCAAAGAAACGACGAAATTTGAGAATAACAGGATCAATAGTAGGTTTGAATCTTAAAGTAAAAGGATATGTATATTCAAATGAAAATCTAGTTGACTAGGAGGTAATTCTTTGATTCGGATTGGGAATAATGATAGGAAAGTCATAATCCCAATGGCAGTCTCTACGAGTAAAAGAAATTAAACCTTCAGTGATTTGAGTGGAATAAATATCAGCACAATCTAAAGAAGATACTTGATTTCTAAGAGATTCTCTGTCATTATGAAAAGATAATTCTGCAGGAACTATCTCCTCTACTAGAGGTGTACGGAGAGGCTCAGAGGATTCCTTACCTCTAGAAGAAGGTCTATATGAAAGTGAACCTCTGGTTCTAAATGAAAGGCCGGAACTAGATGAAGACCCTAAATGACGTTGTCTACTTCGTCCCCTTCTACTCCAATTTGGGGCAAGAGGACAACTGTCAACTATGGCAATTCTCCTAGGGTTAGGGTTTGGTGAAGAAATGATAGTACGAGGAAAAAGCAAATGAAGATTTGAGAAATTAGATGTTCAGAAAACTTTCTGTGGTTAAAACAAAGAAGAAAACTATATTTATACTAGGAAGCAACCGTTAAAGGAAAAGTCGTAATGATAGAAAGGTTATAATGAGAACTGAAAGTCGCAACAAAGGAAAAGGCTAAGAATCAGGAGAATGAATATGATAGTACAAAGGAGTACACATACAGTATTTAATGAGCATTAAGTACTAAAAATGTTAGAGAATCTGTATTAAGTATAATAATTATGTAACTAGCATTTTAAATCATTAATTGTCTATAATGATCTTATTATTACAGAGGCAAAACGCATATCTCCAAAAAGCTATAAAAGGGAGAGAATAGATCAATTATAGAGACACGAAATACTATTTGAATATACTTGTTTACTTTATTTTTCTAACTACCTCATTATTGGCAAAATCATTCTTCTTTAGTCATTCTTTGATTATCAGTAACCCGAGTTTTTATAAATTAAAACTTTGACCAAAGTCCCATTTTTTGGTTAAACAGTGAGGAAAGGCCAGTAGGTACATGCTCAACTATTGAGGAGGTTCGGTGGCTTTGTTCTGTGGTGAGCCTTGGTCGATTTTGTTGATATTCTAATTTCACATTTTTGTTTTCTTATTGATCTTCTTTTTCATAGGCATTTGACAAGCTCAAGTCCAAGCTTCTCCGTTGTGAAACCTGGTTAAGGAAAGCCTTAGACGGGGAGAAATCCCTCAGGCTTCTTTTTGATGAGGAGGGAAAAGAATTTAGGAACCTTCAGTACGAAGCTAATAGAAGCCTGAACTATGAAAGCTACCTTAAGAAACAAGTAACTTTAACTCCGAGGGAATGCATGCCCCTTCTTCTATCCTCAAGGATTAATCTTTTGATACCTCGGTGCAGAGCACGGCAGAGGATTTAGAACGCCTTTGGGGCGAGGTTGGCCAAGCCAAGCATGAGTGTAACGAGATTAAGGCTCAGATGGATGCCCATGTTATGGATAAAAGAATGCTCTGGCCAAGGTTTCTGCACTCGAGGTGCAGCTCTGGAATGCCCATGAAAATAGCTCAGTTCAGATGAGCAAGATTGCAAGGCTCATGTCTGGCCTTTTGGAGATGGAGGCTGAGGTGGTGAACACGTGGGGTGAAGCTGAATAGATTCATGCTAAGCCCGATAAGAAAGTTGTTGTCTATTTACAAGACGTTGCTAAAGCTCAGGCTGAGATGAGAGGGGCTTCTGATCAAAAGAGCAGAAACAATGAATATGTCCGGTGTAAATCTTGGAGGGAAATCCTCAAAGAGATTCATGCTTGGGGCTTCAATCTCTCGGGAGACGTAGTACATGTTAAGGCAGATGAATACAATTCCAAATTCCTCTTGTCTGATGCCAAAGAGGAGGAAGAGGCTGATGGGGCCATAGTCCCCGAGGGGAAAATAGACTAGGCCTTTTCTTTTTTATTCTTTGTACAATGTTCTTTGAGAAATTTGCAAATGGAGATTTTTGTATTCTTTCACATGTGTGTATAAAATAAAACCTTTGGTTTCGTCTTTCATGAATTCCCCTTTGCTTTTGTATGTCTTTTTATGTGTGTCGATGATTAGCCAGGTGAATTAGGCTTCACGTAATGGCCCTTAGGAATATAATTTGGCCTTGAGGCATGTTAGGCTGGTCAGTAGGCTCTTACGCATAAGGTCGGTACGACCATTAACATAGGCAGGTTATAATGACATTTATGCATTTGCCCTTAGGCGTATTCAGTAAACTGTTTAAGTCTCAGTCTTCGAGTCGGATTTTAACTCGAGCTCATTAACCCTTAAGTTTTGGCGTAATGGTTTCTTGGCCACTTTAATTTGTATCGATTTGTAAAGCCGATACATGAACTTATATTTTTCCCATTTGAAAACTTCAACTTGATGGAATGAATACTAATAGATACTTTCTATTGAATGTGTTTGCCAATCGCTCTGACATAAGTACCATGTCACATATTTGGTCTTTATTATATAACGTGTGAATTTGTGGGTCTTATATTATTAATTTCTTTTTCTTTCTCTTTTTTCTCCGCCTTCATCCCCACCATCCCAAACATCCTCCTCCATGCTTCTATCTTCCCCACCACCCATTTACATAGAACCCATGTAATCGAGTCTAAGATCCATGAAATTTTCATACATGCACTCATTTCTACTATGACCGAAGGCAAAATTGTCAGTTGGGTCAAAACTGAAGGTGATAAATTTGCTAAAGGTGAAGCAGTTCTTGTTGTTGAATAGATAAAGCTGACATGAATATTGAATCTTTTTACGATGGTTATTTAGCTACTATTATTATTCCAGAAGGTTTCTCCGTTAGAAACAACACCCGGAGTTTTGCCATCCAATGCGAGGCCCGCTAAAATGTGGAAAAAAATATTTTCCCCCTAGAGAATAAAACCTTTAAAAGAATAGGGAAATAGGTAAAGGAGGATTTTGCAGACTTCACATGAATTTGATCAAATTTTCAATGCTTCCAAATCTTGTGCAATACTACATGAATGATAGAAAATGAAAAGAAATTTACAGGATGAGGAGTTTGCTTGGGAAGATGAGAGAGGTGGGAGGGGAGGGAAAAAAAGAAGGGGCAAAGAGAAAGGATTTTTTTCTTTCTTATTTATATTTTACTTTATTTTTTACATTTAAAAATAAAAATAAAACTATTCATGCGCCTTGGCAATGTGATTTGCATACAATTTAGCTATGTCAGTTGTGTCACTTCCACATAGTCTTGGTCAATGGTCAAATATATTTTTTAATATTCATTCCATTAAGTTAAAGTGTTTAAATGGGAAAAATAAGTTCATGTATCGGATTTACAAACCGATACAAGTTTAAGTAGCTAGGAAGCCATTACGCCTTAAGTTTTTGAATTTTAAGTTGGCCCTTATGCACTTACGCATTCGGTCAGTACGACCTCTTAATATAGATGGTCGACAAAGGCTCTTACGCATTGCGTTGGTACGATCTCTTAGTGTAGGCTGGGGACAGTGGCTCTTACGCATTGGATTGGTATGACAACTTAGTGTAGGCTGACAATAGTGGCTCTTATTGTTACATCCCATATTTTCGTACGATAGAGTACATCGTAAACCAATTGATGTATGCTCGGAAATGAGATTATTTTTTAAAGTACATAATAATAGTTCATCATGTCATCTTGGAGGTTACAAATCTTTAATATCATGAATAACAAGTACCAAAAGGGTTGGAAAGCTTAGACGCTAAACAAATTAAAGAAAATAAGTTCTGTCGAAAGTCAACAAGTTTGGAATGTTATAAAATATAATTTTGGAGAGAGAATAGGGTACTTAACATGATAAGTAGGTTATAATATGAGTTAATTTATTCTTAAGATAGTCTTGCTACGTTTTGAAGTCAAGCAAGTTGTGGAACAAGAGTTGGCAAAGGTAATCAAAAGTTACGTTCATAATTTTGCTTAATATTAGGTCAAATGTAGATGATCTTTTATCTAAATGGAATTATGGGGTGATCTACCTACCAAATTGAAGATCTACAAGTCTAGTTTCTATCTTATTAAATTGTATGCCGATATGATGTCGGAGTAGAGAGATATTTGTATTTTTGCGAGACCGCGCAAGCAGCTCTTAATGGGACCCACATTGGTGGGGGTCGACCTACTTAACTTTATAAACGATTGGGACGCCTATTATTAACTAATTTTCAACTCAACTTCGTCTCCAAACTTCTCCTAACCATTCTAAACAGATACCACAAGGGTTTTAAGTGATTCCAAAGTAATTACACCATATTTCAACATCAAAACTTAGGTCTAGAGAAGAACAACACCTCTTTGAGGTTGTGTTTTCTTTGAGGATTGTTGTGGGCTTTGTTTTGCTGACATTTCAAGTTGTTGCTACTGTCTAAGATGAGTATAAAAGCCTACTAATTGTGCTTAAGTTTGCTTGTATGTTGGTTAAGTTGTTCGGATGCTAAACTACAAGATAGTACTTGGATTAGCTTAAGTGAATTCTATGGAATTGTATTGCTATTGAGGGTTGTAATGAGCTGAATATAACTTGTATTTCGACTATAAGTTACTGTAGGAGGTTTGCATATTGCGTTCTTGCATGTTCTTGAGGTTATCTTGATGTTGATTAAGTTAAATGGATGGAGTGGACATGAACTAGTGAATAAAGTTACTAATGGAAGATAATTTGAGTTGAGGATTGTTTCCTTTGTTATAAATATATGGTATAAGGATAGAATCATTGATGAGTGACTTCATTATCTTCTTAATGATACTGTTAAATTGATGTAAGAATTCTATAAAGGGTGATATGGGCTATACGGATTCCAATCGGAGCTTGCCACTCGTCGTGAAGTAGTTATGACTTGTTGTTAAATAATGTCTTGTTATTGATATTTATAGGTTGCTAGACTTCCTTGGCTGTTGATGTTGGTATATAGTATTGCAGTAGGCCCTTGTTACAAGGGAGATGCTTCCTGAATTTACGTAGATGAGCTACTAGATTAAGTTACAGACTTAGCCTTTGCTCAACATTGATTTTGAATCTCCTTATGCTATGATAGATCGAGTTGACTTGTTTGAAGAGTTGCTTGGAAGGTATTAAGGAGTCAACATGTTTAAGGTATGTTAAGGAACTTAGTTCTTTCTTTTGGCATGTTCTAAAGTTACATGAACATAAATAGTATGTTAATTCATAACAGATCTACTCCTAGAAACTAGGGTTGTCCATGTTGTTCTTTCCTTATTAATTTATTCTAAACAAGTGTATATGATCTTTAAATCCTACTAAGGTGAATATTGATGAAAGGGATGTCCATAATGTTAATCGAAGGTGTAATGACCTTACATCATTACGAAAGGGTTAGAACGTGATTCTATGAGTTGAGCATGCATTATATATATGTATCTATTTTACTCAACCAAGCCTCGCTATAGTCGGTCGGGTACAACAACAATTTTGCAACCATTGATCAGTTGGGTTTATCGAGCTTCACGTGGCCGGGTATGATTCTAACGGGCCTTATGATGGTCGGGTACATTTTTACTGAATCCTCTTTAAGGTCAAGTACGATATGATGATGATTATTCCCACAGAGGAGTATGTTTTTAGACGTTTATGTATATATATGTATTATGAATTTCATGTCACTATCCCCCAAAGGCACTCAAATGTTACAGCTTGTATCTCATCTATCTCCCTTTACATTACTATTCTTGTTTATGCTTTCCTACCTTACATACTAGGCACTTTATTTGTCCTGACATCCCTTTTGCCTAGGGATGATGTGTTTCATTCCTGCAGCTCCTGATCGACAGGTCAAGAGTCCTCCTAGCAGGCTATCAGTTCAGCGGAAGATGTTGGTGCACTCCACTTACTCTAAAGTTGCTTATTTGATTAGTATGCTTTGGATATATATTGATTCGTATAGCAGGGCCCTGTCCCTACCTTTATGATTTTATGTACTCTTAGAGGCTTGTAGACATAGGTGTATGGATACTTGTATGGCCTTGTCGGCCTATGCTTTGAGTATACGAATGGTTATGTCGACCTTATAGGCCTGTATATCATATGTATAAGTTTGTATATCATGTTGGGTCATCATATGTTGAGTATTCCCTTAGGTTTATTCTTGTTATCTTATGATGGGTTTCCTGGCTGATTTTCTCATGATAGTATGATAACAAAGATATATTATATTGGTACTCGATTGTGTAAGGCACCGGGTGCCCATCGCGGCCCTTTGGTTTAGGTCTTGACAAAAGTGGTGTCAGAGCAGCTCTATCCTATGGAGCCTACAAGTTATGTCTAGTAGAGTCTTTTTTATGAGTGTGTTGTGCACCACACGTATAAGCAGGAGGCTACAGGGCATTTAAGACTATCACTTCTTATTCTAGATCTTGTGGTAGAGCTTAGTTGTACGAACTCAATTTCCTAAACTCTATCATATTCGTGATACAACGATGCCTACATCCAGAAAGACAGTTGGTTAGAGATTGAATGCGGCTGCGATGAGTTTATCAGAGGAACTCAATTTTGCATCATGCTTATGATGCGTAAATGTTAGGTCTTCAGCAGATCATATGTGTGCTAAGTGTCACACCTCCTTTTTTACACACCCGAGGTAGTACGTAAGGGAGCTTTTCCACTTTATGTGACATTATTCGAAATGAGATTATTTATTTATAAGAGTCGCCACTTGGGATAGTTTTTTTTTCTTGTGTTCCAATTCACCGGTTTATTTTAAATCCCAAATCGGGAAAAATTCGACTTTTCTTTGAAGTCTGCGAACTACATATTCTTAGTAAGGAATTCTGTTAACTTGAGGGAAGGTGTTAGGCACTCCCAGATTCTGTGATTCTAGCACGATCGCTAAAACTATTATAATTGGTATATTGTCTGATTTTAAAACATGTTTTAGCCTATGGTATAATTTAAACTATTAACCATTTAAGAAGATTTCAATGTCATCTAAAATGCGTCTTTAGACTACACCACATGAAATGCACCCGCAGTCTGAGATACATTTTATTTGACGTTGTTGAGATTTGAATTTGGGTCACATGAAATACACATCCTAGTGTAGGAAGGTAACTTTTAAAATAGCGCGCCTAAAGCGATCACGTACTTTCAAGTTTGCGACGACCATGGAAATTCAACTAAATACACAATTGATTACTTGCAATTCAATCAAGAAATTATATGAAACAGGAAATGGAACTAACTTTCTGCTTCTGAATTTTAAACTATCAGCTAACCATTCTGAATTGTAAATTGGAAATCCAACTTAAATATGCTCACAATCAAGCCAAAGTAAATTGGTACTTGCTTCTATTCTTAGAGTATTCTGGACCATTTCCCTCCCTATAAACATGATTTCAATGCCCACTAAATTTAAGAACACATTCAACTAACCCATTACATGAACACAACATTATCCAATCCCGACTAACATGTTACAAAAAGCATAAATGAACTACATAGAAGACAAGATCCAATTCGGTTTACATTACAGTACACATCATGATTAAATATAGGATCTGAACACTAAATCCAGTAACAAATTGTTCCCCAAGTCTTATAGCAGTTCCAAGTTAGATACAATGGTAGAAACTCATTTACTCAAACCAGAACTCAATCAGAAGAGACAACAACATCAGGTTTTTAAAAAAAATAAATCAAAAGTAACTCAATTGAATCAACAAAATAAACTAATACTATGCTTTAAACTTCTGTTTTTCATTTCAACCCTCCATTCAAAATTAACAAACAAATGAGGTTCAGGAGCATTACCTGAATATAGCAAAAACAAAACTAAAAACTCAATTTTGAGATTAAGAAGAAACAAACAGCAACAATAGATCTACAATGAGAAACACCAGCAGGGATCAACTCAAACCCAACAATGGAATACTAAACCAACCAACAAAAACTCAAACCAAAACTTTCAAAAACCCAGGATCCAATCCATTTCAACCCAAATGTAAGATCTCAGCATTTTTAGTAGTTTTAACTAACTAATGAAGATCAGGAACCAAAGAATAAGCAAATTTTGAGCAATTTTCAGCCATGGAATTGCAGGTAATTCAAGGATATTTTCAAAGTTTCAGCCGTTTCAATTTTTTGTTTTTTTCTTCTCTAATTTCTGACTTCAATCTCAAGTAATGATGCCATTATAGGTAAGCTATTAGGGAAGCTTAAAGGGATCGGTTTTTGCACTTTGCTCTCTTTGGAATTATGGTTTTAGCTTAGATACCCTTAGCTTAAAACTCAGAAATTCAGTTAATTCCTAATGGAACCTTTCCAGAAGCTGCCTAAATCAGTTACTGAGAGATTCCCTACTTAAATTCCCCAATTTACCCCATAAGAACTCTACTTTTTACCTCAGTGAACCCAAATAGGTATGGGTCAAATTGACCCAATGTTTCAAAATAACAAAACCTCGGTTAATCCCTTCCTTTTGGACCCAGTCCAATTCAGAAATTCAACATAAGAATCTAAAAGGCCATGTAAGAATCAAATGGATTTATGAACCAAATGCTCTCTACGGCCCAAAACTAAATGAATATCAAACAAACTAAATAAACCTATCCAAACAAAATTTAAGGAGATACTAAATAACGATTAGCTTGGATTAAAGAGACACATGCAAAAGCAATTTTGAGAAAATAGAGCAAACGAAGAAAATTAGAAAAAGATCGGGAAGAGAAATGAAGGAAAAAAGATGCTGAAAGTACCTGTCCAAACCAGGTAAACAAAATCTTTGAACGACCCTTTAAGGAATCCGATGTTGGACCGAAATAGACTTTAATCATGCGTTCTCGATGAAAACACACGAATAAGGTCCAACTCGAACTCAAATCTTCATCCAACTGGCTGATTTGCATTTTTGGGGATTTAAGGTTCATGCTTTCGGTCCGAGATTCGAGAGAACCTAGTTGTGGATAAGGAAAGAAGGGGCCATGAGGGTTCTCTAGTGTTGTTTTGGGGTGGTTTGGGCCTGGCGTTGCCGGGGCGTTGAAAATTAGGCCGGCTCCTAGGGTTCTTTGGTGAGTCTCTGAAGAGAGGGGGGTGAGAGAGACGAGTAAAGAGGGGGGAGGTGTCCGAACCGTTTTACATTAACAACAAAAACAACAACAACTACCCAGTATATTCCCACCAGGTGAGGTCTGGGGAGGGTAATATGTAGACGAGCCTTACCCCTACCCGAAAGGGCAGAGAGGCTGTTTCCAATCGACCCTCGGCGCATAGGCTAAAATGAAAAGCTGCATCAAAACAAAGACAAAATTAAAAACAAAAGCAAGACAAAACAAAATAATAAAGCATAAGTAATCCCGCAGAAATAACGTAAATAATTATGAAAACATAGGAGACATAAATACAGTCGCATGCAATAATAACAAGCAGTAACTACCATACTAACAACCATAAGGGGACATAAGCTAAAACACTAATCATCTATGGGTAACCCTACTATACCACACCCAGCCCCGAGAGAGGCGTACGAAGAACTCTATGAGCCCTTAGCCTCCAACCCTGATACTAGACCTCCAGACTCCCCTATCAAGGGTCATGTCCTCGGTAACCTGCATTCTAGTCATGTCCTTCCTAATCACCTCTCCCCAATGCTTCTTAGGCCTCCCTCTCCCACGCCGACCACCAACAATCTCCAGCCGCTCGCAGCTCCTCACCGGGGCATCGAGACCCCTCCTCCGTACATGCCCGAACCACCTCAGCCTTGCTTCCCGCATCTTCTCGTCCACCGGGGCCACCCCTACCTTCTGACGAATAACTTCATTCTTAATCTTATCCAGCCTGGTGTTCTCACACATCCACCTAAGCATCCTCATCTCCGCAACCTTCATTCTCTGAACATGAGAGTTCTTTACGGGCAAGCACTCCGCCCCATACAACATCGCAGGTCTAACCACGGCTCTGTAGAATTTCCCCTTGAGTTTGTGTGGAATTTTCTTGTCGCACAGGACCCCTGAAGCAAGCCTCCACTTTGACCACCCCGCTCCTATCCGATGGGTGACGTCCCCGTCAATCTCTCCATCCCCCTGAATCACAGACCCAAGATATCGGACACGGTCCCTCTTGGCGATGGCCTGAGAACCAAGCATCACTTCCCTGCCTACCCCACTCGGCTCGTCGCCAAACTTGCACTCCAGATATTCTGTCTTAGATCTGCTTATTTTGAAACCCTTAGACTCGAGGGTCTGTCTCCATACCTCTAACCTTTCACTAACACCGGCCCTCGTCTCGTCTATCAATATTATATCATCAGCAAAGAGCATACACCAAGGCACATCCCCTTGGATATGTCGGGTTAGAGAATCTATCACTAAGGCGAACAGCAGGGGGCTCAGCGCCGATCCTTGATGGAGCCCCATTACCACAGGAAAATGGTCTGATTCGCCACCCACCGTCCTAACCCTAGTCTTAGCTCCATTGTACATATCCTTGATTACTCTGATATAGGCTTCTGGCACACTCTTCACCTCCAAGCACCTCCATAGCACCTCCCTCGGGACCTTGTCATACGCCTTCTCCAAGTCGATAAGCACCATATGAAGGTCCTTCTTCTTATCCTTGAATTGTTCCGCCAGCCGCCTGACTAGGTGAATAGCCTCTGTGGTGGAGCGGCCCGGCATGAAACCGAACTGGTTCCCAGATATAGTTGTCGCCTCCCTCACCCGCGCCTCAATCACCATCTCCCAAACCATCATCATGTGGCTTATTAATTTGATACCCCTATAGTTGTTGCAGCACTGGATGTCCCCTTTGTTCTTGTACAAGGGCACCACTGTACTCCACCTCCACTCATCCGGCATCCTTTTAGTCTTGAAGATCGCATTGAACAGCCTAGAGAGCCACTCCCCTCCAGATTTACCCATGCACTTCCAGAACTCCACGGGGATCTCGTCAGGCCCGGTCGCTCGACCCCTACTCATCCTACGCAACGCCCATAAGACCTCCTCCACCCTAATGCGTCTGCAGTACCCAAGGTCTCTATGACGCTCTGAATGCCCCAATTCCCCTAGCTCTATGCTCCGATCCCCCTTGTTGGATCAAACAAAAGTCAAAGGTTGAGATTTAATAGGGCGGAAAATGGGGTTGTTTTGTTTTAAGTGGGGGCTGATGGGGTATGGACGGATCTGGGCTTGGGTCAACCGTGAATTTGGACGAGCTTAAAGGGAGATTGTTTAGGGCTTGGGAAAACCAAATTTTTGCCCAAAAAACTGATTTCCTTCATTTTTTTTCTTTTCATTTAAATTCTCTTTTTAATTCCTTTTCTTCTTTTTTCAAAATTAAAAACAAAAAACCTAAATTAAATCTTAAAACCAAATTAGCCTATGAAAAATACGAATTAATTCTAAATAATAATTATCAAAACTAATTAAAAACCAAATTTTTAAAGAAAACTATCAAATTCGAAATTAAACAATAATATGCAAAATTGGTGATTTTTTGGTAACTTTCCTATTTTTATTAAACACTAATTTACTAACTAATCTAAAAATATAAAATTAAATCCTAAATGCAAATGCAAAATATTTTTGTATTTATTTTTTTATATGATTTAAAAAAATAAACATGCAACAGAATGCAAACAACCAGGAAATATTCTACAATAACTTCTAAAAATTACAAATAATTAAGAGAAAAATATAATTTTGGAATTCTGTAAGAGCAATTCAGGTGGGGAAAAAATCACCTGCGCACACTAAGATGTATGAGCTTCTTGATAAGGAGCCCCAAGGCATGAATATCTATCCACCCCGTAAGAGGAACAGAAAAAATTTAAAAGCAAATTTAGGGGAGCAACGTTCTCCTGTGGTCCTCAGTTAGAGAGTGGGTCAGATAGCTCTAAGTTGATCAATATATGAACTTCGAACCCTATGATCCACAACAAGAACATCCAACCCCCCTAAAACCCCCTGATATTGATCAACTTATACCAAGCCTATCTTAAAAGACATGCTTACCACCCAAAATTCAATGTTGTTTGCATCCCTTCAAAATGATCATGACAAAGACTCCATAATAATGGATGAAGATGGTCAGTCAATTGATCAATCCCCCTTGTCAATCTCAGAAGGAATCAAGTGTATCCCGCTCTCCACTGAAGACTTCTATAAGCCATGGAAGCACTCTGTCATCATCAAACTAATGGGCAAGTGCATGCTACATCACTACCTAAAGAAAAAAATTCAGGAACTATGGAAACAAACGGAGGATCTCCAATTAATTGATCTAGGAATGGATTACTGCATCATTAAGATGTGTGAGCCTCTTGATATGGAGCCCCAAGGAATGAATATTTATCCACCTCGTAAGAGGAACAGAAAAATTTAAAAGAAAATTTAGGGGAGCAACGTTCTCCTGTGGTCCTCTGTTAGAGAGTGGGCCGAATAGCTCTAAGTTGATCAAAATATGAACTCCGAACCCTATGATCCACAACAAGAACATCCGATCCCCCTAAAACCCCATGATATCGATCAACTTAATACCAATCCTAGCTTCAAATACATGCTTACCACCCAAAATTCAATGTTTTTTGCATCCCTTCAGAATGATCATGACAAAGACTCCATAATAATGGATCAAGATGATCAGTCAATTGATCAATCCCCATTGTCAATCTCAGAAGGCATCAAATGTATCCCCCTCTCCACTGAAGACAAAGCACGCATCTATGAGCTATGGAATGACTTTATCATCATCAAACTAATGGTCAAACGCATGCTACATCACTACCTAAAGAAAAAAATTCAGGAACTATGGAAACCAACGGAGGATTTCCAATTAATCGATCTAGGAATGGATTACTACATCATTAAGATGTGTGAACCTCTTGATGAGGAGCCCCAAGGCATTAATATCTATTTAATCCGTAAGAGGAATAGAAAAAATTTAAAAGCAAATTAGGAGGAGCAATGTTCTCTTATGGTCCTCAGTTAGAGAGTGGGTCAGATAGCTCTAAGTTGATCAAAATATGAACTCTGAACCCTATGATCCACAACAAGAACATCCAATCCCCCCAAAACCCCTTGACATCGATCAAATTAATACCAAGCCTAGCTTCAAAGACATGCTTACCACCCAAAATCCAATGTTGTTTGCATCCCTTGAATGATCGTGACAAAGACTCCATAATAATGGATCAAGATGATCAGTCAATTGATCAATCCCCCTTGTCATTCTCAGAAAACATCAAGTGTATCCCCCTCTCCACTAAAGACAAAGCACGCATCTATGAGCCATGGAAGCACTCTCTCATCATCAAACTAATGGGCAAACACATGCTACATCACTACCTAAAGATATAAATTCAGGAACTATGGAAACCAACAGAGGATTTCAAATTAATTGATCTAGGAATGGATTACTACATCATTAAGTTCAAAAGAAAAGAGCCATGCAACAAGGTCCTTGGTTCATAAACGGTCACTTTCTCTCCATCATTCAGTGGAAACCAAATTTATATGCAACTCAAGAGAAGGACACTAAATCAGCTGTTTAGATTAGACTACCTCATATACCCACCGAGTTTTACGATGGAAAGATTTTGGAAAAAATTGGAAATGAAATTGGTCGACTACTTAAAATTGACATATGCACATCAACAACCCTCTGTGGTCGTTATGCAAGATTATGTGTGGAACTATCCCTTGACATGCCAGTTCAACCTTTCATCCATGTTGGCCATCACAAACAAACAATTCACTATGAAAGGGATAACTTCCTTTGTACAAAATGTGGCATACTGGGACATATAGCACAAAAATGTCCCTTCATACTTCAAATTAATAAGGACAGTCCAAATGAAGCCACATGCAAGGATTTACCATCCTCAAAATCAAGCGATCAAGAAGTATGGACAACAGTATCCTTTTCAAAAATAAATGTATCATGCTATGAAGGCCACCCCAAAGCACCCCAATCCGAATAAACACGGTGCCGGCCCAGATATTTCGGTTAAGCTTTTCAATGCTACCACTGCTAAGTATTTGGATACTAAATTTCTTCAATACAAAACAAAAGAGGTTGACTATTCCATGCCTCCTTCTAATCCTGTGCTTAGGGACCAAGCTGTTTTGCAAACTAAGAACAACTATTCTATCCTAGACGACTGGCTAAGGGTTTTGGATAAAATCACCTATGTTTCTAATAATTCTAATAATCAATTTTCCTCTTAAAATAATACAAATCTTCCTAATGAACAAATGTTCATTCTCACTACTAATGCTGCCTTGGAGATGACAAATGTGTCAAACACCTCTACTCCTATGCAACAAATGGCCAAGGTGGTTATGCAAGATACCTTAGGAACGGACCATACTACCCCTACTAATAACCAAACGACTTATACTAACACTACCCTTCATAGTGGAGATTTTTGCAATCATCCACTTGTTAACCACAACCCTAAGAAAATCCTTCAACCAAATCCGCTTATCATCAACAACCAAAGTATGTTAGCCAAATGGCTATTGACTTAGAAATCTCTTGCCAAATGGCCAATAACCCTCCACACGCAAAAGAATCGGAAGGCCAACCTGTAAACACTTTCCTTGGGGACACAAAAAACCTACAAAAGCATCTTCCAATCATTGCCCCTCTAAACAATCCTCAACTATTACCCAAGAGTCACCCCCCCACGCATGACTTAGGTTTAATTAATAGTTCAATCTCCACCCAAAATGTCATCCCTTGATTCAACCAGCAGGAGAAGACAAATAGTTCTCCAAATCCTTTGCCAAACCAGATTAACCATGGAAAACCTACCACTACCTCACCCTCAACCAGTAAATCCTCATATAATCTATGTCCAGCCACCTCAAACACAAAACTATCAAATAATATCATGGATGGAGATGGGTCTCACGGGTCAGGCCTGCTCCTTCAACATCCAGGTAGATGGCCAGGACACTGTGATCATCCTCCAAGACACTCAGTACCTAGCTCAACTAGTGACGAAAGGGATGAGGTTGTCCATGAACAAGTTCTTGTACCAAACCTGGCTAAACAACATAATTCAACCCCTAGCCCCGTATGTGAACCCACAATTGATCCATGCAATAAGGAATCAATGGAATCTTTCCCCCCATCCCAACCCATTATATCCCCAGAATGCCCTAGGGAACATGCCCTTCTTCATGCCAGAGAATATCTCCCAACTAAACCCCAATCTCCTGCCATGGGACCTGCCACCACAACCACGGGTACCTCCAACACCACCTCCCCCCTCTCCACAACGCAATCCAGTCAATGCTCAAGAGCCAGTAGAAGAAGCAATGGGAGAAGAGGAAGGCCACTTCACCTCCCTTTAGAACGAGTCCTAGAAATCTCAAGGCTAGACATGGTAAAAGTGTTTCTCTTTTCGGAAGGGCAAAAGAAGAGGCATGTTCTCAATTTCCCATTGGGATTTTACAAATACTCGATGGACATACGACCCCCTCAGGATCCAACCGTAGGAAATCGAGAAATGATCCTAGTACCATCTCTTTGGAGGAATCTTGTGATGGGGGAGGTAAGGGAGAATGGGAACCCAGCCAACCAAAACCTTAACTCATCCATGATATAGGCCAACCAACATTATCATTTGGAACATTAGAGGAGGTAACAATGATACCTTTAGAAGGAATTTTAGGGACATGGTGGACACTCACAACCCATGCTTGGTAGCTTTGCTAGACACTAGAATGGATAATCACTTGGAACTATTAGATGATTATAGTTTTATTAAGTTTGTGGAAGTTCTAGCAGAGGATCAAGCTGGAGAAATTTTTGTGTTATACAACCATGAAGTAGTCATAGTGCAAAACTTCTTACCTAGTGATCAAGAGATTCATGGACATATTGAGGTAAACCGAATATGCCAAAAATTGCTTCTTAGTATTTTTTATGCTAGCATAAATTTTTAAATTGCAATAAAATGTGGGACAATATTCAACGTATTAGTGATATCTTTAAGGGACCTTGGCTCTTGGGATGAGACTTTAATGACATTTATAGTTTAAATGCAAAAATATGGTGGTAATCCTATTAGAGATAGTAGAGCAAACTTCCTGTGGTCAAAAATTAATTATTTTAATTTAATTGATCTATGTTATAAAGGTTCCAAATCTACTTGGTCCAGTCTTAGACACAAAACTAAAGGTTTGATTATGGAAAGATTGGACAAGGTATTTGGTAATGAGGATTGGATCAACTTATTTCCTAAAAGCTCCATTATTCATTTACCTAGAACTCACTCGAACCATAACCCTCTATTAATTGAATTAATTCCCAAATGAAATACCATTCATAAACCTCCTTTTCGATTGGAAAGCTATTAGTGCAAGCACTCCTCCTTCAAACCACTAGTCCAGCACAACTGGTCTACAAATGACTAAAGTAGGAATTGTAGTTCCTTTAAAGACAATGTAATACAATGGAAACACCTTACTTTTGGTGATACCATGGGTAAAAAAAAAATTAGCCCGGATTCAAGGTATAGAAAATTCTAAGCACTACCCTCATAGTATTTTTTTACAAGAACTCCACTCGAGCGTCAAAAAAGAATTCAATGATTTATTGCTTATAGAGGAAGACAACTGGAAATTAAGGTCGAGAAATATTTGGTTAAATGAGGAAGATGCCAATAATAAATTTTATCACATAATAGACACTAATAGTAAAAGAAGAAATAAAATTCACTTCTTCCAAGATACTGAAGGAAACTAGATAAACGACCCTAATATGGTGACCTTCCATGTTCGCAACTATTTTTTCGATATTTTTACAACCTCTCATGGTAACTCTAGTAGAATTATCCCCCTAACAAATGAAACCCAACATGCCCTTTCTTTGCAAAACCTTGATAAACCTCATTTAGACCTGGAGGTTAAGAAGGCTATTTTCTCTTTCAAGACTTTTAATGCACTGGGATCTGATGGCCTACGACCATTCTTCTTTCAAAAGTACAGGGGCTTAGTAGGCCATTCTGTCACAAAGATGTGTCATGACATCTTTGATTCCCAAGATATTCCCCATGAACATAACAAGATATGTATGTGCCTAATCCCAAAAATTCCTTATGCAAATCATCTAAACAACTATAGACCAATTGGCCTATGCAATACGGCCTATAATGTCATTACCAAAATCCTGGTAAATCGACTAAATCCTTTTCTTCACCATCTTAGTTGCCCTTACCAAGCCATCTTTACTAAGAATATGAGAGCTTCGGACAATGCCATAATTATTAAAGAAATTATTTCCAAAATTCACCAACGAAAAGGGAAACAAGGTCACATAATCAACAAAATTGACCTTGAAATACCTTCGATCGGTTAGAGTGGTCTTTTGTGCACCATACCCTAAACTACTTCAATTTTCCTCCTAAATTTAAAAAACTCTTATAAGTTGCAGTTCTACAAGCTCGATATCTATTTTGGTAAATGGCTCTGCTAACAAATTCTTTCAACCTAGTCGGGGAATTAGGCAAGGAGACTCTATCGCTCCTTATATCTTCATTTTATGTCTTGAAATGCTATCATGATTCATAAATCACCAGGTGGACATCAGGAACTGGGACCCTATTACATTAGGTAGAAAAGGCCCTTCCTTCTCTCACCTATTCTGTGCAGATGACCTAGCCCTTATGGCAAAAGCCAACCTTAAATCAAGCCATACCATTAAATAAGGGTTAGAACTCTTTTGCACTCTCTCGGAGAAATCTATTATTATAAAAAAATACAAAATCATCTTCTCTCATAATTGTCAATTTCCTGTCACAAAGGATATTACCAACATTCTTGACATAAAAAGGGGGACTCCTTTGGGATATACCTGGGTTTTCCCATCCTAAATAAACAACCCACCCTTAAGGACTACCAATTTATACTTGACAAAATGAGAGCAAAACTTTCCTCCTGGAAAGCTAAATTCCTAAGTATAGCTGGACGCACTACTCTCTATCACTCCTGCTTAAACACTATTCTAACTCACTTTATGCAATATACGCTATAACCTATGAGTATTCTCAAAACAAAATAGATAAGGTATATGGGGTAGTACTTGTGAGAGACAGAAACTCGACTATATCAATTGGTCTACAGTGTGCCAACCTACAGAAAGGAGGCTTGGGGCTTCATAAAACAAAAGATAAGAATGTGTGTACCTTAGCAAATCTAGCTTGGAGGGGAATTACCAACTCTACTACCCCGTGGGCTAACCTTATCATTAATACTTATGCTAACCCTCAATATACTAAGAAAAATTCTTTTATATGGAAGGGTATTTTAAAAGGGTGAGAAGTTTGCTCCAACGGTATTGTTTGGCATTTACATCATCTTTCCATACAAAACATTTGGGAATCCAATTGGATCCCCAACCTAGGCAGCCTTAGAAACACAATACAAGGCCCTCTTTTTTAGAAATGATCACAATCTTACTATTTCTAATATCTTTGATGGTAAGGATTTGCACCTTGATAGAATATTGATCAACCTACCCGATGATTCTAAGAATTCTATTTTTAAAATTAAAATACGTGTCAAGCCTCCTATTATAGACACCCCTATATGGTCCCTTAACACTAAAGGTATTTTTACAACAAACTCTTGCTACACTCTCATACACAATAATAATGAGAGTAACCTAGACTTTCAATGGATTTGGAGCCTACTTTGCCCAAATAAGATAATTTTTTTTGGCAATGTCTGCATAATAAAATCCCCTATAGATAATACTTGGCAAAAATTGGCCTCAACATAGATCCTCTTTGCCCAGTTTGTAGGAACCAAGTAGAGGAATCTATCCCTCATATCTTTCTTGAATGCCACGCTACCAACCATCTTTGGATGCCATTGGTTGGAACAATTTCTATAAGGATAATGGTGAACACTGGCTAATCCAACTAAAAAACCTTAGAAAAAATTTCACTAACCCTTTGTTAAGCTGCAACCTTTTCTTTCCCTTTGCAATTTGGTATATTTTGATAAATAAAAATAATAACAATCATAACAATACCAATTTATCCATAAATTTCAACCTCATCGCAATTCAATATTCTAACGAGTAATAATATCCTACACGCACCAAAGCTACTTATTAGGGTTAAATCGCATAAACCCCCTATGGGTTGGTACAAACTAAATATTGATAGCAGGTTTTTCAACAGATAAACAAAAATGCAGTCTAGGTGGAGTCATCGGGAATGACAAAGGAGACTGGATCATAGGATATAGTAAATGTGCCAATTCATATGGCTCCCTCCAAGCAGAAATAAAGGCCCTACTAGAAGGACTACGAACAACTCATGAATGAGATTTGTTTTCACTTCAGATCGAACGGACTCCACGGAAGTGATTCAATCAATACAACAAGGGAACCACCTATTTACTAACATATTATTAAAATGCATGTTGTTAATGCACCAAGGGAAGCAGGTAATACTCAAGCACGAATTCCGACAAGGGAATAGGGCAGCTCACAAGCTTTCATACATGGGATCAAACAATACAATAAAGAAGAAGAAAGTTTTTGCTGCCCCATCGGAAGAAGTGATAACCCAACTACATAAGGATGTATCAGATAAGCCTGTTGTTGAAGAACTTTGGTCGTATGATGCTTGCAACTTATTAGCAAGCCTAGGTAATTATAGTGTCCTATGCGATACTAACTACAACTCCTATGTTATGGATGCTCCTTAACTTTTAATATATATTTACTTCTGTTTGCTCAAAAAAAAAAAGAATATCTATCCACCCATATGGTAAAGAGCAAGGAGAGAATTAGGAGGTGGATATAAGTTTCAATAAGTCAAGGAAATAACATGAAAAAAAAGTATGAGGTACCTGGCTAATGAAGATTATCAGTATTTGCAATTCTTGTAGAGAAATATAAGCATTCTGAGTTACTTTCAACCGTAACAGATTATATACAATTGGCCACACCCATCTCAATTATGCCCTATTGGAACTGACAAATATAGTTTAAGAGAATGATGTAATATCCGGATCAAGCGGGGTTATTGTTATCATTAGCTAAAATTTCCGAAGGGTAGCACAAATGTGGTATAGATCTCATTGTGAGACACCCAGATAGTGAACTCTAGAATAGTGAAATCAGATACGAATACTAGAATATTCAGAAAATTCAGAAAATAGGCAGCGGAATATTATGAAAAATATGTGATAAATAGGTGATAATAGTAAATGAAAATATGACAGAATAACAAAGTCTATAGTCAAGTGAAGGAAAATACCAGAGGTTACAGGCCTTGAGACAATAAAAGAGTATAGGCCAAAGGCTATATCCTTATACGGGAATGTAGTTGGTGACTCCGACGTGATTACCAGAAGGAAAAGATAGACCCCGGAGTAATAGAAAGAAGTACGGGCTGGAGGACAAGATAAACTAAACATGAATTGGGGATCGGATAATTTGATAATAGTCGCCATCATAAGAATTTTAGAGATTGCGTTCTGGCAATAATAGAATGGACAACAGAAAATAACCTTTAAAGGTCATTTAGTAAGATGCTTCTCTAGAGCAAGCACTGTGAGCAGAGTTAATCATAAGGGACTAAGTGTGCCAGATACACTAGGTGTCACCTTCGTGCGTAAGCAATTTAATTATCCCTGGTACATTAGGTTACCATAAGGTGATTAAGGTTCATTAATGATGATAAAAGATGCCAAAGATGAAGAGGTAGTACTCCTCTAAAATGGGGAATATGGTGTTAAGTCGGAGTTAAGCTGTTCAGGTAATTATAGAAATGGTAAATGAGGAATGTGGTAAAAATGAGAGAGGGATGATGTTGCATTTATTCAATTCCTACAGATATGTTGCGACTCCAGAATATCATACAAGCACGACACCAGGGAGAGGCAATAAAAGTTTCCGGCCAGGATGTTATTGATAAATAAGTGTGAATGGACACTTGATAAATAGGGAGCTAGTGGCGAGAGATAAGTTAAGACAAAGGATATATTCCAAGAGAGATTATGTAGAATATATAAATATAAGAATGGACCAATGAGTAATTAGTAGTTGATTCAGGAAGAGCCCAGTTATGGCTAGACAAGAGGTCAAAGATATGACAGTAGATCATGCAAGATAAATGTAGTGAACTGCAATATAGTGAATTCAGTCTTGCATATACAAGTCGCAATTATTTGAAATAATTTAGATAGGAGTTGAGGCAGTTAAAGGTACCATTTGAGGTTTATGAAAATAAGAGAGAGTGCCACTAAGGAGACAATAAAAAATTTGAGCCTAGAAGTAACCCTACGAGCAGAAGTACACGAAGTTATGTAAATAAGGATTATTGTAGGCAAGTAAGAACAATGAAAAGATATAACAAGCTCGCAACTTTAGAAGATCCAGAAGGTCTCCCTAAATACTGCAATGAAAGACTAGTTGAGGAAATAAGGGAAAAGGTTTCCACCTAAGCATAGCGAGCAAAAGAGTAAATGATCTTGTAACAACAACGTCACTACAATATTGTACACACTCCATAAGAAAGTGGCACCTATCGTGGCTACTGAATGGGAAGAAAAAAAATCAAAGGTGATGTTTGATATTATATGAGGTATAGGAAATTACAGTATTTGTGGGCAATAAGACAAGCCAATTATTCATGCAACAAGTGATAGAACGACCAAGAAAAGTAATTTCTTATATTTAAGGACAACTGAGAAGGCACAAAAGGAAATTTATGGTGCTAGTAAGTTTAAGGAAGGTTGCTAGTAGTATAAATAGATAGGTGTAGGTCATAAGGTAAAGTATCGTAGAGCAACAAGGTTTTGGGTAGATAGGGGTAATGATAAGAAAAGACAAGTGAGAAGGTGACAAGAATAGGTGAATCCTCGGGATTAAACCCATCACAACAAAATAGCTGATAGCTTTTGTAACTTATTAAAAGCTCATTACAACCTGAATGAACTTAGAGGAGTCTAAGACTAGGTGCATTTAGAAGAGATGGAATGATGCACTAGTAGTAGAATAAGGGTGTAATTGTGATAAGTGATAAGAGAATAACATTTAGGCCATTGATTGAGTAATGATTTAAAGAGAATCGATTTCATGAATTGCACTGGATTTGAATACCCCCATAAGATGAATCACATTGGGATACTATGAAATATGGTTATTGCAGTGTGGTATCGTCCCCAATTGGATTAAGCAAATCACTTAAGAAGTTCCCCGATGAGATGTGAGCCTCAATGACAATACATTATGTAAGAGGTTTCAAGTTATGAGTGGTAGATTAAGATCACCATTAAGACTGGATCAATAATGGATGGTTACTAGTTAAAAAGTATGAGAGGAGGTTAGGTTGTAATTCTTAAGATGAACAATAATGAGGAAGCATTAAAGGACTTATTATTATACATGTAGGATAAGCACCAAGAGGATAACCTGAAGTTGGGTAACAAACCTCGATAATAATAAAACAAAAGTAAGATTTATGGTATAGTTTGACCTACCTAGATGCAGCAAAGCTATAAGGATGGATAACTGAGTCTATGAAACAAGATATATCAATAGTCGTAAGTTCAACAAAGTACCAAGTGAAGAACTTTAATACACTTATAGATGCCTAGAGGGACAGCTTGTCATAGTTCTGTATATGTTCATAGAGTGAGGCTTAGAGATTCACTAAAAGATGGAGGAAAAAGGCGAGAAGAGTCGCTAGGTGCTCATACAAGGACACGGTCGCACATATCGCATGACATAAGGTAGCAACAGTTACATGATTGGAAGAACTTCGACCACATGTCATGGAATGAGAAAGATGACTAAGAGGGGAATGCCTTAGCGTTTGGAGTTATCCATAAAACAGTTGTCTAGATGGAAAGATCAGTATTAAAGTATTCGTATGAGCTATATTTAATGAAACTGATAAGCACATAAGTTCATATTCAAGGATGAATGTTCCAAAGGGGAGAATGATGTTACATCCCATTTTTCATAAGTGAGAGTATGTCGTAAGCCAATTTATGTAAGGTCAGAAATGAGATCATTTTTTGAAGTACATAACATAAGTTCATCGAGTTATCTTGGAGGTTACAAATCTTTAATATCATGAATAACAAGTATCAAAAGGGTTGGAAATCCTAGACGCTAAACAAATTGAAGAAAATAAGTTTCGTCGAAAGCCAACAAGTCTGGAATTTTATAAAATATACTTTTGGAGAGAGACTAGGATTATTAACATGATAAGGAGGTTATGCTATGACTTAATTTATTTGTATGATTGTAACTTACTACGTTTTAAAGGCAAGAAAGTTGTGGAAGAAGAGTTGACAAAGGTCATCACAAGTTATATTCATATATTTGTTGAATATTAGGTCAAATGTAGATGATATATAATCCAAATATAGTTCGAATTATGGTGGTGATCTACCTACCACCAAATTGATGATCTACAAGTCTAGTTTCTAATGCATTAAACCATTTATCGAAACGATATTGGAGTAGAGAGGTATTCGCGTTTTACGAGACTTCGCAAGCAGCTCTCAATTGGACCTACTTAGGCGGTGGTCGACCTACTTCACTTTACAAAGAATTGGGACGTCTATTTTTAACTCATTTTCAACTCAACTTCGTCTCCAAACTTGTCCTAACACTTCTAAACAGATACCACAAGGGTTTGAAGTGATTCCAAAGTGGTTACACCATATTTCAACATACAAACTTAGTTCTAGAGAATAACAACACCCTTTGAGATTGTGCTATCATTGAGGATTGTTGTAGGCTGTGTTTTACTGAAATTCCAAGTTTTTACTACTGGATAAGGTGAGCATAACAGACTACTACTTGTGCTTAAGCTTGCTTGTATGTTGGCTAAGTTGTTAGAATGATAAACTACGTGATAGTACTTGGATTAGCTTAAGTCACTTCTATGGTGTACTGTTGTTGAAGGTTGTTGTGAGCTGCATATAACTTGGATTTCGACTAGAAGTTACTGCAGGAGGTGTTTGTATTGTGTTCTCTCATGATCTTAAGGTTATCTTGATGTTGATTAAGTTAAATGGATGGAGTAGACATGAACTAGCGAATAAAGTTACTAATTGAAGATAGTTGGAGTTAAGGACTGTTTCCTTTGCAATAAAAATATGGTATAAGGATGCAATCATTGATGAGTGACTTCATTATCATGTTAATGATACTATTAAATTAGTGTAAGAAATCTATAAGGAGTGATATGGGTTATACGGATTCCATTCGGAGCTTGCCGCTCGTCGTGAAATAGTTATGACTTGTTGTTGTTATATGGTGTATTGTTATTAATATTTATAGGTTGCTGGAATTCCCTAGCTGTTGTTATTGGTATATATATTGTAGTAAACCCTTGTTCCAAGGAATATGTTACCCGAATTTACGTAGACGAGCTATTAGCTTAAGTTACAGACTTAGCCTTTGCTCAACACTGATTTTGAATCTCCTTATGCTATGATAGATCGAGTTGACTTGTTTGAAGAGTTGCTTGGAATGTATTAAGGACTCAACATATTGAAGGTATGTTAAGGCACTTACTTCTTTCTTTTGGTATGATCTAAAAGGACATGAACATAAACGGTATGCTAATTCATAACGGAACTATTCCTAGAAACTAAGGTTGTCCATGTTGTTCTTTCCTTATAAATTTATTCTAAACAAGTGAGTATGATCTTTAAATCCTACTAAGGTGAATATTGATGATAGGGATGCCCATAATATTAATCGAAGGTGCAATGACCTAACATCACTCTGAAAGGGTTAGAACGTAAGTCCATGAGTGGAGCATGCATTGTATCTACGTATAGCCAATCAGGTAAGGCACTTACTGTACAAACACTTATCAGTTGGGTTTACTGAGCTCCACGTGGCCGGGTACGATTCTACCAAGCCTTATGATGGATGGGTACATTTTTATCAAGTCCTCTTTGAGGCCGGGTACGATATAATGATGATGATGCCCATAGAGGCATATGTTTTTAAAATTATATGTATATATATGTATTATGAATTTCATGTTAGTAGGCCCGAGAGGCACTCAGATGTACATATTGTATCTCTTCTATCTCTCTTTACATTACTATTCTTGTTTATGCTTTCCTACCTTACATACTCGGTAATTAATTCATACTGACATCCCTTTTGCGGACAATGTGTTTTATGCTTGCAGGTCCTGATAGACAGGTCAAGAGTCCTCCTAGTAGGCTATCAGCTCAGCAGAAGGTGTTTGTGCACTCCACTTGCTCCGGAGCTACCTATTTGGTCAGTATACTTTGGATATGTATTGATTGGTATGGCGGGGCCCTGTCCTGACCTTTATGATTTTATATACTCTTAGAGGCTTGTAGACAGATGACAGGTGTATGAATATTTATGGCCTTGTCACTCTATGCTTTGAGTTTATAAATGGTCATGTTGGCCTTATAGGCCCGTATGTCATATGTATAAGTTTGTATATCATATTAGGTCATAATATGTTGAGTATTCGCTTATATTTATTCTTGTTATCTCATGACGGGTCCCTTTGCTCATTTACTCATGATAGTATGATAAGAAAGATATGTTATGTTGGTACTCGGTTGATTAAGGCACTTTGTACCCGTAGCGGTCCTTCGGTTTGGGTCATGACACTTATGCATTGGGTCGGTATGACCTCTTAGTGTAAGGCTGGTGACTGTAGCTCTTACGCATTGGGTCGGTACGATCTCTTAGTGTAGGCTGACGATAGTGGCTATTATGCATTGGGTCAATACGGCCTCTTAGTGTAGGCTTTATTTTTCCCTCGCTAAAGACTCTTTGAAGTTTTGTGTTCACACGGCTCTTCGATGGCTCGATAAGAACCTCGATTATGAGCCATTATGTAGCGATAAATGACTACCTAGGTAGGTTTTGCTCGACGGTTGAATTGTTTTGAAGCATATTGTTTTGAGATGATATGATCGAAGATATTTTTCTTATGTTGAGAGTAGCCTGATTAACCGGTTCTTTTCAATGTTTTTTTGAATAAATTGAAGGCCTGTGATTTTATAGCGATGATTGGACGTCCCCGAGTCGAGTGAGTTTGGCCGGAGCCTTGTGACCAAACTCATTGTGTTTTTCCGCAGCCTTTCAATGCTCGACTGAAGTAGTTTAGGCGTTTACATAGAAGGTATGCCTTTTTAGGGGTCTTACAAGTTCGAATATATAACTTTCACTTTAAGATCAGGATTTATGCCTTTTGTAAGGTCTTATAAATTTTAACATGCCTTACTTGAGGTTTTACAGATTTGATTACTTGGTACAAGTATAATTCATAGCTTTCTTGAGGTCTTACTAGTTTGGTATTGCCATATGAAGGTCTTATGAGCTCGAGGTTGCCCGTATAGGGTTTTATGGCCTCGCTTTTTCAACAAATAGATGGAGATGACAGTCAGGGAAAGTCCCCGAGTCATCCAAACTTTCTTGGCTCTAGAGACGTTCCTTGTAAACTTGGTATTGAGCTCATTGAGGGTTTATGAGTTAGAAGTTTTCGACTCGGAGGTCATATGGCTTCGAGTTTTTGACGTCAGTCCCCGAATGTTCGAGAAATTTCTAGCTTCGGATCCGTTTCTTGTAAAAAGAGCAGACTTCTTTGAAGTGTAAAGCATTTTGATAGAAGAAAATTTGATTACTTGGCACAAGTATACTTGTTTTTGCAGTCAAAATCTCAATTATTCTATGCGTATATGGTTCATTCAACCATTTTTCCCGATACAATGTTTCCCTACTGAGACCCTTTTTGGCTCATCTTGTCTTCTTCGAGAAGGCGATCTCCCAGAGGGATGCCCCCCAGTATTCGAGGTTGATTGAAGAGAAGCCTTGGATACTTGTTGAGTTCTCCTTAGGTAGCATATAGATGTAGCCTCGTTAAAAACCTTGTCAGTAAAACCCTTATTGGGATAAAACCCAATCAAAGTAAAAGAGTGCAGTGTATGCTTTGAAACCTTAAGGTCTTCGAACTGTACACCGCTTCGACTGTTCTGATTGGACATCTGCACAAAGCTTAGTGTAAGATGAAAATGAAAAAGGAGATGGTATACCTTAGTGGTGATGGAGCTTTTAGCCTCGATATGTTATCTTCAGGTACATGGCACGGTACTTTTCTTGTTTTATTCGGGCGTAGCTGAGAATGTGTCTCGTGATTGCTACTTTATCATTTGCTTATCCTTTGGCTCCTTAGATGTTGGAGGCGTTGACGTTAGTGCCCCATCCTGCATCGTGAACATTACTCTCACTGCATGTTGTTCCTCATACATAATTTTTATTATGTCCTTTGTCGGAAACTTCATCATTTGATAAAGAGTTGATGGTAATGCTCTCATATAGTGTATCCATGGCATTCCAAGCAAGGCCTTGTACCTCATTTCTCCTTCGATGACATGGAATTTGACATTTTGGGTAATGCTGGCCACGTTGATCGGGAGGGCGATTTCCCCTTTTGGTTTTTTGCTCGCAAATATTGAATCTGTTGAGAACTCGAGAGGCGGGCACGATTTGGTCAAGCAATCTGATTTGCTCCACCACCCTCGACCTGATAATATTGGCCAAGCTACTTGGATCCACAAGTACACGTTTAGTTTGAAATGTATTCACAAGAAGAGAAATTACCAATGTGTCATTATGCGGCTGAGATAGGGTCTCGATTTCCCACATCGCTGAATGTGAGAGCGTCCTCGAGTATGTAAGCTCGACTTCACTTTTCTATGGTGATGGATATTTTATTTTTCTGATAGTGGGTTCTTGTGGGATATCGATTCCTCCCATGGTCATGTGGATGACATGTTGCGGCTCATCTATTTCATTCTTCATATTCTCCTCTTTTCCATGGAACGGATGTTTTGGCTCGGTCAGTAAGAAACTCCTGGAGGTGCACTTTGCTGAGTAACCGAGCTACTTCTTCTCGTAGTTGTCTGCAATCTTCAGTCCTATGATCGTGTGTGACATGAAATTCACACATTAAGTTGGGGTTCCTTTGCGAAGGATCTGATAGTACAGGTCTTGACCACCTGGTGTCTCTGATTTTACTGATGGAAGACATGATGTCTGAAACGTCAACGTTGAATTTGTATTCTGACAGGCGGGGAGCTTTCGTTAGTCCTGTGTACCTATCAAATCTGATTCCACTCACGAGTCCTAGAGGATTCTGATCTCGATCTGTCCATCAGTTATTTTGGGGTATGTTGCACCTTGGGGCGTTCCTTCTATCTTTGGTGTATAGCTGATACCTTTCTTTGTTTGTCATTGTCTCCTTTGCCAGGAGTCGGCTTGGATATACCGAGCCTGAGAGGGCTCCCAGTTGGTTGTCCTCGACCCTAATCTTTGACTGATTTCGGTTGTGGACAACCAACCAAGTCACGACGAGATATTCGACCAATTTCTGCTTCGCCTGCTTTGAAGCCAGCGAGCTTCATTTGGTCAAGCCTTCAGTGAAGGATTGTACTGCTCAATCATCAGAGACTGGCGGTAATTCCATTCATTCCATTTGAAATCGATACACGAACTCCCGCAACATCTCATTTTCTCTTTGTTTCATTTGAAGACGTCGACTTTCATTGTAGCCACCTTGATGGCACTGGCATGTGCCTCTATGAAAGAATATACCATCATGGAAAATATGTCTATCGAATTAGGAGCTAGGTTGTGATACCACATCATGGCACCTTTCGAGAGCATCTCCCAAATTTTTAGCAAGCCGGACTTGATCTCATCGTCCATCAGGTCATTGCCCTTCACCGCATAGTTGTAAGAAATGACGTACCCGTTGGGATCCGAGGTTCCGTTGTACTATGAAAAATCAGGTATTAAAATTCTTTCGGGTGGGCTTTGGAGCGACATTTGATGGGAATGGCTTTTGTATGAATTTCATTGAATCAACACCCTTCAGGATCGGGGGTGCACCGGGGATCTATTCTACCCTTGAATTGTAGGTTTTCACCTTTTTGTCTTTAGCTTCTATCAGTTTTTTCGCCGAATTCAATCTTCTTTATGAGGCCCCGGAGCATTTTCATAATAGCAGGTTCGGTTGCTGACCCACTGTTACTCGATCTTTCTGGCACCTGCTTGGCTCGAAGGGTCATTTCCGGTGTTGCTGTGCTTGGAGTTGTTTGGTAGCTTTGCAGTTGAGCAATCGCCAACTGTTATGCCTGTAACATTTCAAAAATAACGTGAAGGCTAACCTCCTTTTCCTCTCGTGCTGGGGTGTTTTTAGCTTCTTGTTGGTCTCCTTGGTGTATTCATGTTAGTGTGGGAGATTATATCAACGTATTGGGTATCACGTGAGACCACATCCAAGGGGGTTATCTCTGGTGCATCCTCAGGGTTTCATGGAGGTACACCAATACCTTGAACAACTACACCATTCTCTCCATGGTCCTCAAGACCGTTATTTTCATATGCATTCACTAAGTTAGTCATTTTGACCTGAAATCAAAGATTATTGAACAAGAAAAGTTTGAATGATAACTTGCGTTATGTAGTAATCCAGCAAGAAAGCAATTACTATTATTTTTATCCCCACGATGAGCGCCAAGCTATTTACCTTGATAGTGGTAATTACAATTATATTTAATTTTGTGGTTCTAATAATATGTGATTTATTTTTATGTTAGTTGCTAGGCAGCAGATGCTAAGGATGATAGGAAAATAAGATAAGAACTTGAAAATAGCATGTTTAAGCAAACCGAGTGGCCGAGAATCGGGGTCTCGAGCCTGACTATGCGGGACCTCGATGTCGATCTCGATATTAAGGTATGGACAGCCGATGAATGACAAACAGTTTTGATAGCTTTGATGAAGGCTCTTTATGGTCAATAATGAGCAATAAATGAAGAACAATAACGAACACAATAAATGTAAGTAGCGAAATAAAGAGAATATATTTTTGCGAGCAGAGAATATTCTTGTATTGAATATTGTGTGTAATATTATCTCTCTTAAAAAATGACAACGACCCCCTTTATATATGAGGGGGAATACATATGCATTTATTACAAAGATATAGGGCTGGTACAACCATTTATGCCACAGGTACGGGTTTGAACTAGCCTAGTAGACTTGGTCAGCTTCAGTCACGTGCCTTGGGAACTTTCCGTTAGTCAATCATAGCCGTTGACTCGCACTACCTTGGGGTCGATCATTGAGAACCCTCAGGGTCGAACCCCGACCTGAACTTCAAGCCTTCTGGGGGCAGTCTTTAAGAGGTGTCATAATGACTACAAAATCAGACCTTATAATTTTTACCGCATACAATAATTAATCTTTTTCTTCAGGTTTTGCTATCAAGCTACATATATAGTGATATGCTAGTAAAAAGAGGTTTTCTTAAATTATTTTTATGCGTAATTTTTAATGAATTTAATATTTAAAAGAGGTGAGAGTATTTCAGTAAATTTACCAGTTATAGTACTGTATGATACGGTCAAACAAAATAACAAAAATGTTATTTGATAACAGCAAATAATATAATATATCCAAATACTAAATCGATTAGACAATACAATATATTACAATATAATATACTATAAAATAATGGGAAAGAATGATCCAAACAGAGTATAAGTCTTAAACTTGTATTCCATTAGACTGCTTTAGTGGTTTTGGACTAAAACTTGGATACTACTTTGAATGCATTCTGCAATGAAATTAAAACAATAACAAGCCTAGTAATTTTCTACAAGTGAAAATTTGCACAATGATATTAGAGTGTAAAATTTTCATTTGACTTTGTTTTTCAAAGTAAACCATCAAAGCGCTTCACAAAATTACTATACCAAAACTTGTGAAGTAGAAAGTGTTATAAATATATTATATTATGGATGTTCATTTAGTACCCCCTTATATTAACCATATGGGACTCCGCCGTTAATATGTTTATCTATTTAGTACTCTATTGGAAATAAGCTTCCTAAAGAAGCTTATCATTTCGTACACGATTATGGATAAACAATACCTCTGGTAGAAGATTATCAATATCGGGTATAATAAGCTTATCATTTTGATATTCCGTTATGGAGAAACATTAACGTGTTACAAAATAAAGATTGTAGTATAGAAAGAAACTAAAATATTATTCGAATTCAAACTGATGTTCATAATGAACTGAAATCTCTTTTTTTATAGAAGAAAGGAAGTTGTTGTGTAAGATGCTACTGCAAACTGTTGTGTAATATGCTAGTATGCCATATATGGATAATCTTCTACTGAGAGTAATGTTTATCCATAACGGAGTATTGAAAGGATAAGTTCATTGTACTAGATATAGATAATTATTACCCTCGGTAGAAAATTGTCCATGCATGGCACAATGAGTTTATCCTTTAAGTACTTCGTTATGGCTAAACAATACCCCAAGTAGAAGATTATCTATATCTGGTACAATGAGCCTATCCTTTCAATAGTCCGTTATGGATAAACATTACTCTTAGTAGAAGATTATCTATATCAGATATAATAGCAGCTTACACAGCAGCTTGCAGTAGCAGCTTACACAATAGATTCCTTTCTTCTATAAAATAGAAGAGATTTCAGTTCATTATGGAAATCAGTTTGAATTCGAATAATATATTAGTTTCTCTCTATACTTGTCTTTAGTTTACAATCTTTATTTTATAACACGCTATCAGCACAAGGCTCTGCCATCTCGAGCAAATACTTTGAAAGTATTTTAGGTACGAACTTTCTTTTTCTAAATAATGTCAAATCTTTCTAAACTTGAATTTGTAGCCCTTACTATATCAGGCAATAGCTACATGTCTTGGGTGTTTGATGCTGAAATTCATCTTGATGCGATAGATCTGGCAGACACCATCAAGGATAAAAATCATGCATCAAACCAAGACCATGCCAAAGCGATGATATTCCTATGCCATCACTGTGATGAGGGCCTGAAAATGGAGTATCTCAGTATTAAAGATCCAGGCATACTGTAAAATAATTTGAAAGATAGAGATGACCACCTGAAGATGGTCGTTCTTCCACGGGCACAATGCGATTGGACTCATCTAAGGCTACAAGATTTTAAATCTATCAGTGAGTATAATTCTGCTATGTTCATCATTATTTCCCAATTGAAATTATGTGGTGATAATATTATTGATCATGATATGTTGGGGGAAAACGTTCACCACTTTTCATGCCTCGAATATGCTCCTACAGTAGAAATATCTAGAGATGGGATTTAAAAGTATTTTGAACTTATTTCACATCTTCTTCTAGCCGAGCAACATAGTGGACTATTAATGAAAAACCATGAAAGCCGACCTACTGGTTCTTATCCATTTCCTAAGGTGAATGGGATGAACTTCCACCAAGCTAAACGTGGAAGAGGTCGTGGCCCTATTCATGGTCGTGGCCGTGGTCGGGGAAGAAACTCTAATTATGGTAATAATAATGCACCAAAGAACCCTCATCACCACTAGCTGAGGAAAAGAAAGGAACAAAAGCATGAAACGATGCAAGCACCAAATGTGGAAAATGCATGCCACAGATGTGGAGGAAAAGGGCAATGGTCACGTATTTGTCGTACGCCAAAGCATCTCGTTGAGCTTTATCATGCCTCTTTGAAGAAGACAGAGAAAAATGCTTAACCAAATTTTATTTCTGTAGATAATTTAGACTTCATGCATTTGGATGTAGCTGATTACTTTGCACTCCCAGAAGGAGAAACAGGTCATGTAATCGGTAGTGAATCTATGAAAATGTAGATATTTTTATTTTTGTTTATTATAATAGATAGTATGGTTATGTAATAGTTGTACATAAATAAAAGTTATGCTTTGATAATGATGTTTAATATAATATGTTTTATTTATGTCATTTTGAAGAATATGGGTAATCCTCAAATTATATTTGGATCAAAGAAAAATCATGAAGATATTTGTGTTACTGATTGTGGAACAACTCATGCCATATTCAAGGATCGGAAATATTTTTCTTATTTGCATAAGGAAAAAGCAATTGTTTCAACAATTTCTAGTAATATAAGTTTGATTGAAGGCTCCAGAAGAGCCATTATATTTCTATCTAAGAAAAACCTTATTATAGTCAATGCATTGTTATCCTCCAAGTCCCGAAGAAACTTGTTGAGTTTTATAGATATCCACTAAAATGGTTATCATATTGAGACAATAGATGAAATGAACATGGAATATCTTTGTATTAAAAAGAATATTTTTGGGTAGAGATGCACTATTGAAAAGTTATCAAATTTATCTTTTAGCGTATACTATTCAAAAATTAGTACAGTTGAAGCACACTCTATCGTAAACTAGAAGTTTACGGATTCAAATACTTTTGTGCTTCAGAATGGCCATTAGGGCCATCCTTGATCAATAATGATGAGACGAATTACTGAAAATTTAAGTGGGTATCCATTAAAGAACCTAAAGATTCTTACAAATGACGAATTTTCTTGTGATGCTTGTTATCAAGGAAAAATGATCATGACCATCACCAATAAAGGTTGGCATTGAATCCCCTATATTTTAAGAGCGTATACATGGGGATAAATGTGGGCATATTCACCCCCAAGTGGGTTGTTTAGATATTTTATGGTCCTAATAGATGCATCTTTAAGATGGTCTCATGTGTGCCTACTATTATCTCGCAACCTGGCGTTTACAAAGCTATTAGCCCAAATAATTCGATTAAGGGTACAATTCCTAAATTATCCTATAAAGGCTATTCGCCTTGATAATGCTGCAGAATTCTCATCTCAAGCTTTTGATGATTAATTTCTGTCAGTTGGGATAAAAGTTGAACATCATGTAGCTTATATTTATACTCAAAATGTCCTTGCAGAGTCATTTATTAAACGACTACAATTGATAACAAGACCACAACTTATGAATCAAAATTACCTACTACTATTTGGGGTCATGCTATCTTGCATGCATCATTACTTATCTATCTCAGATCGACACATTATAATAAATATTCTCCGTCACAATTAGTTTTTGGTCATGAACCAAATATTGCCCATCAACAAATTTTCAAATGTGTTGTATATGTGCTAGAATCGCCACAACAGTGCAGTAAGATAGGATCATAGTGAAGGATAGGAATATATGTTGGGTTTGAATCACCCTCTATTATTCGCTATCTTAAACCACTGACATGAGATTTTTTTACTACTCGATTTGCAGATTGTCGGTTTGATGAAACAAATTTCCCACAATTAGGGGGATTGAGAAAGGAAATCAAAAGATAAATTGGGTGGAAAGTTTCATCATTATCTCACTTTGATCCACGCACCCCTATATATAATCAAGAGGTCCAAAAGATCATCCATTTACAGAATATAGCAAATCAAATGCCAGACGTATTTACTGATTTGAAAAGGATAACTAAGTCACATATCCCTGTAGAGAATGTGCCTATCTGAATTGATGTCCCGGTAGGACCATTCTAGCAGAGAGCTAGTGAACCTAAAACATTCCAGAAGCGTGGTAGGCCTTTGGGTTCTAAGGATAGAAATCCTCGAGAAAAAAAAATCAACAAATGATCAAAACGATACTATGAAAGGATCTCTTGAAGAGACCCAAAATCTGATTAATTCTTAGATTTCTAAAGAAATCAATGATCCCGAAGCTCATATGAGTGAGGAACCTTTAATAAGTTCGACCAGTGATAAGAATAATTTAAATTGGTCTGAAATAATGGTGAATAATATTTTTGCATATAATGTTGCACTTGATATTATGCAAGATAGTGAGGATCTTGAACCTCGATTTGTCGAAGAATGTCAACAAATATCTGATTGGCCAAAATGGCAAGAAGCAATTCAATCAGAATTAAAATCACTTGATAAAGGAAAGGTCTTTGGACAAGTAGTCCAAACACCTGCTAGTATAAAACGAGCTGGTTATAAATGGGTTCTTTTGCGAAAAGGGAATAATAAAAATGAAGTTGAAAGACACAAAGCTCTCCTTGTTGCACAAGTATTCTCAAAATGACCTAGAGTCGATTTTGTTGAAACATATTCACTTGTTATGGATGCCATAACATTTTGATATCTCATCCGTTTAGCACTACATGAAAAACTTGAAATACATCTAATAGATGTAGTTACAACTTATCTGTATGGTTCATTTGAAAATAAAATTTATATGAAAATCCATGAAGGATTTAAAATGCCTGAAGCGAATTTAAAGCCACAAGAAATGTATTTAATTAGATTGCAAAGATCTTTGTATGGTTTAAAGCAGCCTAGGCACATGTGGTATAATCGCTTTAGTGAATATTTGCCAAAAGAAGGTTACATAGATGGTGTTATTTATCCATTGTTTTTATAAAGAAAATGGAATCAAAATTTGTTATTCTTGTTATTTACGTTGATAACATAAATCTTGTTGGAACTCCAGAAGAACTCCAAAAGGCAATTGAATATCATAAAAAACAATTTGAGATGAAAGATCTTGATAAGTCAAAACTTTATCTTGGTTTGCAAATTGAACATTTAGCAAAGCAGATCTTTATCTATCAATCTGCATATACAGAAAGAATCATAAAACAATTTTACATGGACAAAGCGCACCCATTGAGTACATCAATGGTTGTTCGATCACTTGAAGTGAATAAGGATTTGTTCCGACCTCCAAAAGAGAATGAGGAACTCCTTCATCTCGAAGTACCCTATCTCAGTGCAATTAGTGCACTAACGTATCCTGCTAATGCTACAAGGCTTGACATAGCATTTTCTGTTAATTTACTAGCAAGATACAGTTCTTCTCCTATACGAAGATATTGGAACGGGATTAAGCATATATTGTGATATTTAAAGGGAACTCTTGATATGGGTTTGTTTTATGCTAACAAAGATAGTGCAGATCTTGTTGGTTATGCAGATGCAAGTTATTTATCTGATCCCCATAAAGCTTGATCTCAAATCGGGTACGTATTTACATGTGGTGGTATTGTCATATCATGGCGCTACACAAAGCAATCTATTGTTTCCACTTCTTCAAATCATGCTGAGATAATAGCTATTCATGAAGCAAGTAAAGAATACGTATGGTTGAAATCAATAATTAATTTTATTCGAGAAAAATATGGTTTGGAATGTGAGAAAAGACCCACAATTTTATATGAAGACAATATTGCTTTCATAGCCCAATTAAAGGGAGGATTTATAAAAGGAGACAGAACAAAGCACATTTAACCAAAATTATTCTACACGCACGACCGTCAGAAAAATGGTGACATTGAGGTGCAACAAATCCATTCAATTGATAATCCAGCAGATTTATTCACTAAATCTTAGCCAACTTCAACTTTTGAGAAGATGATACACAAAATTGGAATGCGGAGACTCAAATATTTGAAATAAGATTTTCATGTGGGGGGGGGGGAAGTAAAATATGTAATGCATTCGTTTTTTCTTACTAAAGTTTTTCCCTATGGGGTTTTCCTTATAATATTTTTAATGAGGCACATTATCTTTTAGTGAACATCCAAAGGGGAGTATTATAAATATATTATATTATGGATGTTCATTTAATACTCCATTGTATATAAGCTTCCTGAAGAAAATTATTCATATGGGACTCCGCTGTAATGTGTTTATCTATTTAGTACTCTATTATAAATAAGCCCCCTAAAGAAGCTTATCACTTCGGTACCCGGTTATGGATAAACATTACCGTTGGTAGAAGATTATCCATACCGGGTATAATACGTTTATCCTTTCAATACTCCATTATAGATAAACATTATCCCCAGTAAAAGATTATCCATATAGGATACAATGAGCTTATCCTTTCAGTTCTCTGTTATGTATAAATATTACCATAAGTAGAAGATTATCTATATTTGGTACAATGAGCTTATCCTTTGAGTACTTCGTTATGGATAAAGATTACTCTCAGTAGAAGATTATCCAAATCGAATATAGTAGCAACTTACACGGCAATTTTCTTTTTTCTATAAACAGAAGAGATTTCAGCTTATTATGAGCATCAGTTTGAATACGAATAACATATCAGTTTCTTTTTATTCTTATCTTTAGTTTACCGTCTTTATTTTATACTAGAAAGCATATAAAGGTGAAATTATGAAAATAGTCGCACCCCTATATTAGACCGAAATCTATATTTATATATATCTATTAAGCAGGGCCAAATTTAGGTGATATGGCATCTCCACAAACTAGAATTCATATTAATCTTTTCCTTCATTTTTTTTATTTTTACAATCTCATTACAAAAACCTCTTAAACGATTGTTAACATTAGTAAAGGAACGCAACCATTACGAAACGAAAGAAGGAACGCGATAATTTATTTTTTTTTTGAAGAAAAAGAAAAGTATCCAAAAGCTTTCTTCTTCCCTTCAAACTGGCCATTTCATTTATTACTTGAAATTGGTAAACTCTACTTATGCAGCAAAATTCTCTCTTCTTTTTAGCAATCATACTCGGCCAAAGATATATTTTCTTGAGGACTACCTATTGTATTCGTATTGGAAGGCGCAATATTCCGAGTAAGAGAAACAATAAAGCTTTCACAAATGGAATGCCATCACTATATAGAAATATTACATTCATCAGAGAACAACAACAGTGCGATGAAGAGAAAAATTGAGATAAATTTGCTTGGAAGAAAATGTTGTTAGACAGCAAAGTCACCAAGGCCGCGTCATTTAAAAGGCGAGGCAATGAAATTTCGATTCCGTTATAATAGAAGGAAGAATTAGTGAAGTGGTTTGATATGAGTTTTTATCCAACTTTGAAGAAGCACATCTTTTCACATGAATAAAGAACTTGTCTGAAGAAGTGCATCTATTCGAAACACTGCGTATGAGATAGTTGGCAATCGCTTTATTTATACGTAGGATATATAGTTAGGGTTTTATTTTTTTAGGAAGGACATTTTGGTAATTCAATTTTTTAGTTTAGGACTTGTGATCATTCCCAACTCTAGTCCTAAAAAGGATAAGCGGTCGCTGCAAATATAATCCAGTCTAAAAGTCCGGAGTCGAATCCCACAGAGAACTAAAGTTTCGCTATAATTGTTCGATATCGCAAAGAAGACAAGTTTGAACAATTTCTAAGTTATAATATTAAGATTTTTATATCTGACTAATTAACTAACAAATTAAAATATTAAATTAGCAACAAAGATACTAAAGGTCGGAGACAAGATTAAGGAAGTCTAGAGTAATGATTTCCCCAAATGTCGGAATCCTTCCCGCTATGTTCCGTGCAATTTTGCTTATGTATTCTCTACTGATCATGAGCACTTCAGGTGCCGTAATTCTCTCTCGAACAACTACAATAATTTACTAGACATATTCTCTCGGACTACACTAGTTGGCTTTATCTAACCATTTCTTATGACCACTTCAAGGCTTTGTTATTTCTAAACCTACCTTTAAACCCGCTGTATTGATTTATCACATATGTTAGGAGTGACGTTATTCAGAAACCACCTAAATATGCATCCTTTCTCAAGTTACACATAAAAAATAGGCACAATCAATCGATGGTCATTCAATCAATAACAAAAAACATGTAGTTGAACAAGTAGAGAAATTCAACAGCTCAAATATATAAAAACATAACAAGAATTTATTCTACGAAAGGTTCCATCAAAACCCTATATAAAAAATTAATTATTCATAATAGTATGTAAAACTACAATACAACAAGTTATAACCAACAATGAAAAAATAGGAAAAAGAAGGAAAACTCGTATAAGAATTCCCTGCCTTGTTCTATTGTGTCTCTGTCTCCTTAGGTCGAATATGTGATAAAAATTGGTCTCTTCCCCTCAAAAATACTATTTTTTTCATGTATATATACCAAGTAGGGTCGGGCCCAAATAATTATACCTTCTACTACGCAAAAAAGGACAATCCTTTAGGTCTGGACAACTGCGGTTAACCGCGGTACAAATGCAGTATTGGGCAAGTAGTTGCCTCAATGTTGTATTGGAAAAAATCAAGTTCATGTATATTAAATTTATTTTAAAGGTGACGTGTCATGACACGTAGATTGTTCAAAGAACAAGAACCAGCAAAGAATAAAGAGGCACGATTTACAACAGACATGAGCAACAAACATAAGTGGATATTCAAAAGACTCAACGCTCGTACCTACTTACGATCAAAAGTTAAAGAGAATGAACCTGATAACAAAAGATGGTATGGATACAATATTTAATAGGTATTAAATACTAGGAATGTTAGAGAATCTGTATTTAATTACAATGATTACCATTTATAACGTAGCACTAAAAGCCTTTAATTGTCTATAATAGTCTTAATATGACAAAGGAAAAACGTATCTCCTAGAAATAGCTATAAAAAGAAGAAGACTGATAATTTGTTAGGACATGAAAGACTATTGGAATTTACTGATTTACTTCGCTTTCTATTCATCTTTTATTTACATCCAATATTCTTATTTCTATTTGATTATTAGTAACTCGAGTTCTTCTAAAATAAGCTTTGATTGAAATTCTATATTTTGGTTAAACAAATTAGTTCTGTTGCCGGGAATCTGATAATCATTTTGCTTTCTTAAGTCAATTCTCTTATCAACTAACTTACTATGTCAAATATCAATGACAACAGTCAATAAGGTCTTCAACAACAAGAAAATGATACAGGTAAGATAACCCCATCCCCTTCACCACGTGACTCACAACATCAATTACGAGAAGGATCTCCAGATGGTTCTGAAACATACAATGGAGTTGCAAATCAAAATGGAGTAGCGGCGATTCAAAATGCTAGAATTGTAAACAAACAAACGCCCGATGATGCCTTAAAAGAATATAATTGCTCAACAAGTCAGCAATGTTCTCCTTGCTTTTACTATCTAGTTTCCGGTTGGGCTACCAACACCAACTCCTAATCGGAATACATTGGAAACCCCACGTTCTAGGCTCGTGCATTCAGGCACTGGTGGAAATCCAAGTGAGTCTCGTGATTGCAAAGCAGGTAACATAGTTAATTTTGATGAAAATTTTTTTTCCTAACCCTGCAGAATCAGCTCAAGGAACAAAATGATCGCATAGAACAAATACATAGGGTACCGCCTGTGATCAAAGAAATAGACATGGATAAGTACTCACAACAGCCATGGAAGCCTAAGTGCTGCTCCGGTACCTATTCCAAAGAAGTTTAAAATGTCTGATATTTCAAAATATAATGGCACAACTAATCCACGAGATCACATAACTGCATTCACAACAGGTGTGAAAGGAAATGACTTAACCACACAAGAGATCGAATTAGTGTTGGTCAATAAATTCGGGGAAACACTTACCAAAGGAGCATTGACATGGTATTGTCTTTCACCCGAAAATTCCATAAATGCTTTTGATGAGCTTGTAGATTCATTTATCAAAGCACATTTGGGAGCGCAAAAAATCAAGAAAAGAATGGAAGATATTTTCAAGATCAAGAAAGGAGACTCAGATTTGCTTAGAGAGTTCGTAGATAGGTTCCAGCATGAAAGAATGATGCTACCACGTGTACTAGACAATTGGGCATCTATAGCCTTCACCAGTAATTTGAATGAAAAGGGCTTAAAAGCCACGAGTCGACTCAAGGAAAATCTTTGTGAGTTCCCGGAAATGACTTGGAATAACGGTTAGAACAGGTATAGCACGAAGTAAGGATAGAAGAAGATATTATCTCACGGTCTAGAAAAGAGGAAAAGGTGAGTTCGGGACGTGGGGAAATTGAAAAAAGGGTCCGGTAAAAATAGAGACTAATCGTATATGGGCCCAGCGGAAAAAGATTTAAGATCAAAACAAGACAATTCAAGGTCTGATCATAGATCGAGGAATAGAGAGTCGGGTTAATCATCAAGGTTTGGGAATTATCGAAACATGCGAGAGACGCGGGATGATGATAGAAACTTGAAGGCAAGATTTGGCAGTTATAATTTTAATATAAGCACTTCCGAGCTCGTAGCTATTTTAAGAAGTATGGGTGATAAAGTGTAGTGGCCTAAAGAAATGATATCAAATCCAAACATACGTAATCCTGATCACTGGTGCGCATCTTACAACGATCATGGTCATAAAACGGCAGATTGCAGATTGCTACAAGGTGAAGTTGATCAAAATATTGAGCATGGTTATCTCACCAAATTGTTTAGTGAGAAAGGTAAGCAAGCATACATGAAGAATAGGCAGGACCCTCCTTAGCTACCTTCTCCCAAAAGGACTGATAATGTCATTAGCGGAGGTGAAGAAATCAATGGTGTAACGTACACAGAAGCCAATAAAGTTTCCAAAGTCATAATTACCCATGGGAAGTAGGTGCGACATGTCTGAGAAGAAGAAAGCATTACATTTGATGATGCAGATGCGGATGGCGTGTTAACTCCACATAATGACGCACTAGTGATATCTATACTAGTACATGATACTAATGTGAAAAGAGTTTTGATTGATCTAGGTAGTTCCATGAATATTATTCTGCTAAGAGTATTACACGAGATGCAAGTTGAAGATAAACTAGTACCTAAGGCACATACTTTATCTGGCTTCGACAATTCAAGAGTTGTCACAAAAGGGGAGGTAATACTTATAATGTTCGCAGAATGGGTGGTTAAAGATGTGAAATTCCAGGTGGTAGAGATAGAAATGGCTTACAATATAATTCTCGGGAGATCGTGGATCCACGAGATGGATGGAGTTCAATCTACTTTGCATCAAGTTATCAAATTCCTATCACCATGGGGAGTAAGTAAAATCCATGGAGATCAACAAACTTCCAGGCATATCAATTTTGTAGAAGATTCAAACACGAGAAATAAAGAAAAATAGGAATTACAGAATCCAGTTGAGGATACCACAACACAAACCTCAACTGAACAAGGGCGAACAGATGTGGACTCACTGCCTGATTTCATTCAATAACCATAGATAAATGAAAATATCAAAACAACAATAGAGGAAATGGAGGGTGTAGAGTTATTTAGAAAATGGCCAGAAAGGAAAATCTACGTTGGGGCTAACCTGAGCCATGACATGAAAGGTAAGTTGATTGAATTTTAAAAAACGAACGTGGTTTGTTTTTCCTGGTCCCATTCTGATATGGAAGGAATTCCACCAGAAGTAATGACTAATAAGTTAAATAAAGACCCATCATATCCACCCATCAAACAGAAGAAGAGAAAGCAGGGGACTTTCAAGAATTAGGTAATTCATGATGAGGTTCTGAAATTATTAAAAATTCGGTCTATCCGTGAGGTAAAGTATCTTAATTAGTTAGCTAATACTATTGTATTTCCGAAAAAGAATGGCAAATGGGGAGTTTGTATAGATTACACTGACCTTAACAAAGCTTGACCAAAAGATTCTTTTTCATTAGCACATATCAATCAATTAATTGATGCAACTGCAGGACATGAATTGTTAAGCTTTTTAGACATATATTCAGGGTATAGACAGATCAAAATGGATCCCTTAGATGAAGAAAAAACATCATTTATAACAGGCAGGAGGACTGTTATAAAGTAATGCTTTTTGGCCTCAAAAACGCAAGTGCCACATACTAGAAGTTGGTTACCAAAATGTTTCAAGAATATTTGGGAAAAACTGTTGAAGTCAATATAGATGATATACTTGTCAAATCTCAACAATCAAGAGATCACATATCCCATTTAACCGATACATTTCAGATTTTATGAAAATTCAGTATGAAACTAAATCCAGAAAAATGTGCATTTGGTTTTTCATCAGGTAAGTTTTTGGGTGTTCTTATTTCTAACCGTGGTATTGAAGTAAATCCCGTGCAGATTAAAGCCATTGAAGAAATTCCAAACATACTTAAAAATAAGAAAGAGGTGCAAAGACTAACGGTGAGAATTGCAGCTTTGGGAAGATTTATTTTCAAATCATCAGAAAAATGTTTTAAATTCTTTTCAGCTCTTAAAAAGTAAGATCACTTCGAATGGACTGAAGATTGTCAATAAACACTCAAAAACTTGAAGACATGCCTTTCAAATCCGTCGTTGCTTGCAAAACCAAAGGTTGAGGAATGATTGCTCCTCTATCCGGCTATATTAGAAGTAGCGATGAATGTTGTTTTAGTTCGTGAAGACTAGGGTAAGAAATCTCTAATTTATTATGTTAGCTAATCATTATTAGATGCAGAGACACGGTACCCTCAAGTAGAAAATCTTGCACTTGCACTAATCATGGCATCTAAAAAACTAAGACCTTATTTTCAATGCCATCCCATTTAAGTAATAACTGCTTATCCGTTGGGAAATATATTAAACAAGCATGAGTTATTAGGTAGATTAGCCAAATAGGCTATAGGATTAAGTGAATTTGACATCACATACCAGCCCACAACCGCAATAAAATCTCAGGTGTTAGCAAATTTGTATTTGATTTTAGCCATGGGATACAATTAGTAGCTGAAAAAGAACTAAAAGTGTTTAATGGATCTAATCCGGGATTTTGGACCTTATTTGTTGATGGCTTGTCTAATGTGAAAGGGGCAGGTTTAGGAATTGTTTGGTACCATCTACGGGTGAAATCAATCGACAAGCCATAAAATGTAATCCTATAACTAACAACGAGGCATAGTATGAAGCAGTAATTGCAGGTTCAGAACTGACACAGGAGCTTGGCATTAATCAAATTGTCATCAAAAACAATTCACAGCTCGTAGATAATCAAATGCTGGGGACATATACAGACCGGGAAGCCGAATGCAGCAATACTTAGAAAAGGTACGGGATTTGATTAGAAAATTTCAAATCTAGAAAGTCACGTAGATACCAAGAGATGAAAATGTTGAGGCAGATGCCCTAGCCAATCTCGCATCTGCAGCAGACGTGGCAAGCAATAAAAATGCTTTTGTAATTCGTTTGTTTCATTCAATACTCAACCCAGACAAAAATGAGGTAAATTTCAATAACTTAAATTAGGATTGGAGAAACGAATTGTCGCTTTTTGCAATATGGTGCCATCCCTGAAGGCAAGAAAAAATTTCACGCGCTTCAAAAAATGCTGCTTGATATTATTTAAAACAAGGCAATCTTTATCAAAAAATGTTTGGTGGCCCCTTATCAAGATACCTCGGGCCTTCTCAAATGGAATATGTAATGAGAGAAATATACAAGGGGAATTGTGGAAATCATGTAGGAGGGAGATCACTGGTAAGAACCATGATTAGAGCGGGTTACTATTGGCCTAAAATGGAATACGAAGTGGAAACTTTCGTGGCTAAATATGATAAATGCCAAACATATGGTAACAACATGCATAGACCTGCAGAGTTGTTACATCAAGTCGTAGCACCGTGGCCTTTTATGAAATGGGTGATGGATATCATAGGCCCTCTACCACAGGCAAAAGGTGAGGTAAAATTACTACTTGTGCTTACTGACTACTTTACCAAATGGGTAGAAGCAGGAGCATTAAAATAGGAACGGGAAAAGGAAGTTAGAGATTTCATTTGGCGAAATATCATATGTCGATTCAGTGTACCATAGGAAATGGTGTGTGATAATGGCCCACAATTTATAGGCACACAAAGTACAGAAATTCAAAGTTAGCAGATCAAAAGGATTACCTCAACACCTTATCATCTTTTGGGTAATGGACAAGCTGAGTCAACAGATAATGTTATTATCAATAATTTAAAGAAACGATTGAAAGAATCCAAAGGAAATTAGCCAGAATTTCTACCTGGTGTTTTATGGGCATATCACACCATAGCAAAAACAAGCACAGGTGAAACACCATTCTCATTGGTGTACGGAGCCGAAGCCTTATTCCGGTTGAGATAGGGGAGCCAAGCACGAGGTATTCGCAAGCGTAAGAAGAATGAAGAAGAAATGTGCATAAAACTTGACTTACTTGAAGGAATAAGGGAACCTGCATTAATAGGAATGGCTGCACAAAAACAAGTCATGGAACGATTTACAATCGAAAGGCACATCTAAGATACTTCAAGATTGGAGACTTCGTACTCAAAAACGTTTTTCAATCCACGAAGGCAGCTACTGCAGGGAAATTAAGTCCAGCCTAGGAAGGACCTTACAAGATTCATGGTATTGTAGTGAAAGGAGCATACGAACTTAAAATAATGGATGGCAAGATATTACCCTCACATTGGAATGTTGTTCACCTAACGAGATACTATTTCTAAGGAGTACCCACGGGCAAGTATACTCATTTTAAAATTCTATTTTTGAATTGTTAAAATTTTACTAACAATTTAGATGATAGGAAAAAAGCTAGCCCGTACTAAATGATGAACCATGACCTCCTAGGCATGTGGAATAAATTAAAATTTTCGGTCTAGGGTTACACTTATTCTGATAGAAATTGATGTGGGTTAAGTAGTCTTCATCTATTATCGTACCTCTGAGTCCCGTATGTTTTATTCCTTTATAGGAAAAGGACCAAATAAGAGGAGTAATCAAGTTCTTGAGACTTCATACTTCAAAGTTCAAACACTTAGAGGACTATATAGTATACATTGATAAATGCATAAAGAAGGCAAAGAAAATTAAGAAATAACCAAAGCTTAAGCCTGAAAAGTTTACTCATTGAATGAGTCAAGTGCAGAGCAATGTTGAGAGCTAAGGCCAAAGAAAAACTTTATCATAGTTAGGTAAAAGGCAATGTACTGAAACATGTTATAAAGAAAAACCTTGCAGCGAAAGAAAAAACCTTATCATAGTTAGGTTAAAGGCAATGTACTGAAACAAGTTATAAAGAAAAACCTTGTGTGTTAATTTCTTCTTTTGAAAATCTGTTGTAAGACAAAAAATTACGAAAAAGTTATAGAAGTTACTTAAATACATGTAATGTAGAAATTAACAAAGTTCAAATAAAAACTTGTCGAAGTTATTCCAAAATACATGTGTATTCCTATTTCTTTTAGCATACATTAACACTATTATAAAGTTGAGATGTCTTCTTCATTAAGTCGAATATAACATGGCCCTCTTTTATAAAATTTACGATTGATTTAAAACATTCATGAATTAAGAAAGCATTTTACAAAATAAAAGTGCAAATTATCGAATATGTTCTTAAATATAAAGGCAAGACAGATGTTCAAATATTAATACAAAAACTTCTTAATATTAAAAAGTTTAGACTAAGTATAAACTTGGTCATAAACTAAGAGTTGCTTATACAAAATGCCCCCAAAAAGGTCTGGGGACTTAATATTTTCAAACCCTCAAAAAGGACCAAAGGTTGCAACCATATTCCACCAAAGAAAAAAAGAGTCACACATCATTGACTTGTCACTGAGGAGTTGAAGGAAGCCAAGCAGGGTCATCAGTAGCAGCAGGATCAACTTGACTTGAAAGAATTGGAGTACCCATATCATCTTCAACAGTGCTAGAAGCTTCAGCCATGGGAGAAGAAAAGTCTTGGCTTTGCTGAGTCTTTTCAATAGTCTCTTTGATTTTAGCTAACTTAGATTCCAAGTTAAAATTCTCCTGGCTAACTTCAACAAGGTTATCATGGCGAGAATTTAAAAATGCCCAATTTACTTCAATTCTATCTCATTAAGAAATCTCACTCTTAAACTTCTCATTCTCAAGTAAGGCATAGTCATAAGAAATTTGAAGAGAAGCATGTGAACTTTCTAAGGAATGAACCTTATCAGAAGTTTCCTGAAGGTCTTCTTGAGTCTGAGTCAAAGTTTGCACAAGTTTACCAGCATAAACTTGCTTCTTACTTAAGAGATCTTTTAACTCTCTGATTTCTTCACTAGCCTTGGAGAGGTGCTCTGAAAAGGAAGCTTCAAGAAGATTTTTGTCTTTGTTAGCTTGATTTGATAAAGCTCTTTCAACCGCCAATTCCAAAGTTAAAACTCACAGCTTCTACTCTAAAGTGCGCTTGTTCTCTCCTAACACTTCTATATCGATTTGAATACCCTCATATTGCTCTCTCCAATTATCTGCTTCAAATTGGTACTCGTGCATCACCTGCTCCATTTGAGAAACCTTTTTCATCATTTCTATACCAACGAGGTTGGTCTAAAAAAGGAAGAGAAAAAGGGTACGAATCTTATAAAAAGGAATAGCAAATCATTAAAAAGGAATACCTTTAAAGATAATTGTATTATATCATTCATCAAAGTTAAAGAACTGTGGCTCTCAAGCTTGGCCTTCTCTATTAGACTAATTAAGGGTTTCAACCACACGTGGGCCCCACCTATTTTTTGCAAAAGATTACCATCGGCAAGGACCTCAATGATAACTTGTTTCATGGTTCCACTTCTACTCTAGGAACCAACCTCAGTTTGTTGAACATTTGTAGGAGGAACTATAGAAGGAGTCATAACAGCCGAGGAAGGAGGAGTAGAAGGAATCAAAACAAATGTGGGAGGAGCAGCAATGGTAACAACTGGCAAATGAGGTATCATAGGAACAGATATAGTAAAACAAGAAAGGAATGCTTCATCAGAAACTGGTCCTAAACTCTCACTACCAAACCCGCGAATAAAAAGCTGCTCAATAGAATCATCGGCTTCAGCGGGGGTATAATTATCAGAAATCACCAATGAGGATTCAACAGACTCGGTGAGAGGAGTAGAACAGGGGGAGGGGGAGATGCTTCATCATTTGAAATAATTCTTCTTCTAGCCTATGGCTTTTTTTATCAAACAACACCTGTCTTGTTCTTCCTCCTCCTCTAAGTCTTAACCGGAAGTAGATTTGTTTTTCGATGAAGAGCCCTAAATTATTTCTTGGCCCCTTTCCAAAGAAATTCAAGAAGCTACGACAGCCTCAGCACTAATACCTCGAATTGCAAATCCTAATAAAAAGAAGGATTAAATAAATTCTAGAAGAACCAATAAGAAAATTTATAAAAAAGACTCTTACTATGAGTCTTCATTTTCCAACAAAACCGTTGAGAGAGAGTTTTCCACGATCTATTCTCCATTGAGTTGGTATTTAACAACTTTCCTACCCAACCACGGAAATTAGGAATTTCATCAATAATTCCCATTATTTCAAAGAAAAAAGAAAGAGAAGAAAATTAAAATGACAACAAACAGAACTAAGAAAAAGGTATATGAAGGTTATTAAAAAGAAAACTCACGTGTAAAATTCCACTTCTCAGGAAAGGGAATATTTTCATCACCCACTAAACCAATAGTGGAGGCAACAACAAACCTAGCAGACCAACCACCGTCTTTATCATCTTCTAGATTGACCAGAAATCTTTTGCTTCTTGCTACTAAAGTAAAAACTCTTTAGAGAAAGACTCTGGAGAGTAAAAATAAATCAAATAGGATAAAGTAAAAGGCACACTAGCCATGTTGGCTAAGTGTCTCAAACAAGCAACATCCCTTCACACAATAGGGCATATTTGCCCTAAAAAGACGTCGAAAAAATGATAAAATTCGAGGATAACATTGTCAGTAGCAGGTTTGAAACCCAACATGAAAGGATATATATAGAAAAAAGAAAACCCAATTAAATAAGAGGTGATTCTTTGGTTTGCACATGGAATTATAATAGGGAATTCATGACTCCAATGGCAGTCTTACGAACTAAAGAAATCAGACCTTCAGTAATCTGAGTTGGGTAGATGTCAGCATGATCAAATGAAGACAGTTGGTTTCTGATAGATTCTATATCATTATAAAAAGATAGTTCAACGGGAACAATCTCGTCTACACTGGGTTCACAAAGAGGCTCGGCGGGTTCTTTACCACTAGAGGAAGACCTTTAAAAAAGGAACCTCTGGTTCTGGAGGTGGAGTAGAACTGGACGAAGGTATGAAGAACCTCGTGCAGATGAATACCCTAGATTACAAAGTCTACCTCATCTCCTGTTCCTAGTAGGAGAAAGACGAAGGTTATCAACAACCGGAACTCTCTTAGGGTTAGGGTTTGATGAAGACGTGATAGTACGAGGAAGATGGGAACAAGAATTGAATATTTTGAGAACTTTGAACTTTATGTGAGAAAGATAAAGACGAAAACTATATTTATACTTAGAAGCAACCGTCAAAGGAAAAGGTACAATGATGGAAACATCACGATGAGAACAATCATCCCGTAATTGGTAAAGCCATTAAAAAGCCTTAAAAGACGCTGAGAAATCGCAGAATCAATCAGAAGATACCATGTGTAATGGGCATTAAATGGAAGTGACAAATGAAGCGTCAGGAGAATTAATGGTTGTAAATATTTCAACTTCAAAAAAATCTACTTCCCAAATATTCTATTGATAAACAAATGACAAGTCGAGGATTATTTGTAATGGAAAAAATTAAGTTCATGTATATTGGATTTATTTTAAAGGGGACGTGTCATGACACGTTGATTGGTCAAAGAACAAGGACCATCAAAGTATAAAGAGGCACGAGTTACAACAAACATGAACAGAAGACACGAGCGAAGATTCAAGAGACTCGACGCTCGTACCTACTTACAATCAAAAGTTAAAGAAAATAAAACTGATAACAAAAGATGGTACGGATACAATTTTTAATATGTATTAAATACTGGGAACTTCAGAGAATCTAAATTTAATTACAATGATTACCATTTATAACGTAGAATTAAAGGCCACTAATTGTCTATAATGGTCTTATTATGAAAAAGGCAAAACGTATCTCCTAGAAATAGCTATAAAAGGAGAAGACTGATCATTTGTAAGGACACGAAAAACTATTGGAATTTACTGATTTACTTTTCTTTCTATTCATCTTCTATTTACATCCAATATCCTCATTTCTATTTGATTATCAGTAACCCGAGTTCTTCTAAAATAAGCTTTGACTGAAATTCTACGTTTTGGTTAAACAAGCACGCCTCAGGTCCATAGTCTCGGTTTCGACTGCTTTTTTCACCCTATTTTGTTTTTAATTTGGAAAATGAAAAATATGAGCCCTTTGAGTTAGATTTTCAACCATATATTGTGGAACCCAAATGGAATTCTAAGCAAAACGTCATGTGCATTTTACTAGACAGTGCACAATATGCCTACTTGATTCTTTGTTTTGTTGCTCTATCATCCGTTGATCCTCGAATACGACCCCGGCTTAATTTCTTGGGCTTTTACTCCGACGTCAAAGCTCCAAATTACTTGAATTCATTCCATAATATCTATATATCTTGATCACTCCTACAATGCATAAAACACATAATTAGTGTAAAACACTAGTGATTAATGCTCAAACACAATTAAAGTGTAATAAATTTGAGTGTAATAAGTGACTAAAATACATAATTATAGCCTATCATCAACACCCTACATAAACCATTGCTAATCCTCGAGCAATGAAACTGCACTTCTTTTTTATCGACATGACCTTTTTGCACAATTCTCCTAACTCATCACACCAAAAGTACTTAAAATACACTAAGCACAAAAGCGTAACATCTTCACCTCAAGATTTGACTCACAAGTACCATGCATTATTCACAACTCACCCACTTACTCTAATATACGGTCACTAACATTACCTTTCCTTCGAATCAAGCGCCCTCACACAGCAAAAGAGAATAGTTCCACATAATAAAATTTAAGAACACTCAGGAACTGAAGACAAAAATAATTCACTCACTCTCAGAAATAACATTCATATGCTACAAAATATGCACCATAAGCTTACCCATAGTGTACTACTCCACTAATCTAGCTCATTTAATCTAGGATCAATTAGGACTTTATTTGGTTGTAATGTAGGTTACTGGACGGGTAGGATACATTATAAGAGTACTACACCTCCCTAAGCACTTTAATACATATACATTAACATGCAAACCTCATACTTATGTCAAACAAAAACTCCACCTTCACATCTATGTATCTTACCCCGTTCTTCATTAAGCACACTTACATCAAGCGCCACCACTTATCAAGAAATTTGTTTGTCACAATATTCCAACTATTTTTTTTTCAATTCAAGTGGCTCTTACTTTTTTTAAAACAATAACACTTTCTCACTATTTAATTAGTTCCACTGAAAAACCAAACCAACCACCCCACACTTTAACTTTTACAAAGTTCATAAATAATTCAAGTGCTCATGAAAGGTTATGATGGTTCAAATAGATGGTCAATCCAAACAAATAGGTAAGACTTGTAATGTGGTTGCCCAAGAAATAGTATTACATGCTCAAAGGGGTTGATTACAAAATATAATAATTAGGCAGGTAAAATATACATATCCGAGTCAACAAAGAAATGCCTATATCACTTTCTAGACTGAATAAAAATATTATTTCGCTTTTCAAACAACCGAGGGAAGTTCTAGGAATCAGATGCAATGCACAAAATAACACCCAAACCTCATACACACATGGCACATAACTCACTCAAGATTGGATCATCAAGATATTCTAGTTAAAGCAGTTAAGCAAATTTAAAATCATACAATTTAAGGTACTTATACAAGAGTCAAAAATTGAGCCTAAGAGTCACAACCAAAATACTCATTTTTCTAAATGCATAACAAAGTCAAGAGATATTGCTTCAATGTAAAACACAACACAATGGCTCATATTCCTAAAAAAACTGACTACACTCGGTTCAAATAAACCCTTGGAAAAGAACTACCGCACAAAGAAAACCCAAGGGGGAATTACTACACTACCTAACAAAATAAAATATTTTTATATTTTTTCTTTAGACTTAAATTCTTCAATAAAATTGACTAATAGATCCATCGTCGTGAAAAGTCCAATCTTTTTTATTTTAAAAAAATTATTCAATTAAACTAACACAATTAAAATAGCATAGAATGTTACCCAAATAATATCCTCACCCCACACATAACATTGTGCATTGTCCCCAATGCACACAATAACTAATAAAAGGGTAAAAGAGACTCCTCGGTAGGCCAATGGCCGAAGTAGTAACAGCTCATGGGTACTCAGACTACTCCCAAGCTTGTCCTCCATGCGGGTACCTCACACTTAGTTCCAATCATTTGGTTTGCTATTGTATCCTTCTTATACCTTTGCTTTCCATGCTCCTAGAAAATAAATAACTGACACTACTAAAATAATACAATAAAAAAAATTAACAAAATAAAATAAAGCACTGGGTTGCCTCTCAAGAAGCGCTTGATTTAATGTTGCGGCACGACGCGAATCACTTTTTGCCTCCACCTCGAGCTTATGAATTGAACCCCCAATTTGGCATCAGGTTTTCGACTATGCTCCAGGGGTAGAGGAACAAATCTAATTGGCCCAAGCAACCATTGTACTATTCTACATTTCTTGGCTTTTAGATGAGGTATGTAGTACTGTCTTTTTGGCAAGAAAAATTTCAGAATATAGGCAACTTGTTCCTCATTCCTTGACTTCTCAATCGGCTCGGATGACTCTATTTCCATATCGTCATCCAAGTACAATGTAGAAAATAATTTGGAGTGAGAACCAATGAGCTCAGACACATGAACTTCAGGACTTTCAGCATCCTTAACGTCAATACTAGAGTCAACAAAAATTGTATCCTCAATGTCCTTGGTTGACTCTAGTCTTATTTCTTCAACATTGACATCCTCAAATTGTAGTTGGCTAGGTTGTTGATGTTCTACTTTGACATCCCCAATTAACACCCCAAATCCATGCTCTTCTTGGCTACTATCATTAATATTGGCTTGTTGAGCATTAAAAGCTCCAACCACTTGACTTAATTGAGCCTCCAACTTGCGAATAGTTGCCTCTTGCCTTTCTATCTTCAATTATTTTTTATTATTTTATTTCATAAGACACTTTAACATATCCTTGATCTCTTTCAGGTCTGCATCCCCAGGTTCTTTGTTCCTATTAACTTCACAAGAAAAAGTAGAACCATCATAGTAAGGGGTTGAGAGAAGATAAGAAATATAAGCGCAACTATTAAAGTGACCATTTTTACCACCACACACATTACACACATTCCACAAATAAGATTGCGTTGGTGCACATAACCCACTCTCGGGAATATTTTAATAATTTTGGCACGGGTGGTTTCCTTCACAATATGTATGAGGATCAATAGTAGAATTATCTACACCTAAATTTCCATAACTCCAAGATGTCATGTTTCTCAAATTAACAGTTATAAAAAAATAAAACAAAATAAAATAAAAGTTCAAACTTGAACCCTAGCAATATATACAAGTACAATTACACCGTTACTTCCTTGGTAACAGCGCCAAAATTTTATCAAGCTTAACTCTAGTCCTAAAAAGGATAAGCGGTCGCTGCAAATATAATCCACTCTAAAAGTCCGGAGTCGAATCTCACAGAGAACTAAAGTTTCATTATAGTTGTTCAATAATCGCAAAGAAGACAAGTTTGAAGAATTTCTAAGTTATAATATTACAATTTTTATATTTAACTAATTAACTAACAAATTAAAATAATAGATTAGCAACAAAGCTACTAAAGTTTGGAGACGAGATTAAGGAAGTCTAGAGTAATGAGTTCCCCAATTGTCAGAATCCTTCCTGCTTTGTTCCTTATAATTTTGCTTATGTATTCTCTACTAATCATGAGCACTTTAGGTGCCGTAAGTCTCTCTTGAGAAACTATAAAAATTTACTAGATTTATTCTCTCGAAATACGCTAGTTGGCTTTATCTAACCGCTCATTACGACCACGTCAAGGCTTTGTTATTTCTAAACCTACTTTTAAACCCATTGGATTGATTTCTCACATATGTTAAGAGTGACGTTGTTCACAAACTACCTAAATATGTATCCTTTCTCAAGCAACACATAATAAACAGGCACAGTCAATCAATAGTCATTCAATAAATAATCATAAACACGTAGTTGTACAAGTAGAGAAATCCAACGGCTCAAATATATAAAAACATAAGAAGAATTTATCCTACAAAAGTTTTCATCAAAACCCTAGATAAAAAATCAATTATTCATAATAGTATGTAAAACTACAACGCTAAAAAATAGAAAGAGGAAGGAAAAACTTGTAGAAGAATTTCCCGCCTTACTCATATTGTGTCTTTGCCTCTTTAGGTCGAATCAGTGTTAAAAATTTGTCTTCTTCCCTAAAGAATTTCGTTTTTCTATGTATATATATCAAGTAGGGTCGGGACCAAATAATTATACCTTCTCCTACGCAAAAAAGAATAATTTTTCAGGTTTGGACGGCCGCGGTCAACTGTGGTATGAACGCGGTATTTGACAAGTATACTGCCTCAGTCCGCCTCAGGTCCGGGTTCTCAGTTTCACCCACATTTTTACCTTGTTTCGTTTGTAATTTAGAAAAAAGTAAAAAATAAAAGTTGTATCCCTTTGAGTTAGCTTTCCAACTAATATTGTGGGGCTCAAATGGAGTTCTGAGCAAAACATAATATGCATTTTACTAGATTGTATGCAATACGCCTACTCGATTCTTCATTTTGTTGCCCTATCATCCTTTGATCCACGAATACGATCCCGGCTTAATTCCTTCAGCTTTTACTCAGATTTCAAAGCTCCAAATCACTTGAATTCATTCTATAATATCTATATAGCTCGGAATGACTCCTACAAGGCATAAAACACACAATTTGTAAGAGACACTAGCGATTAAACCTCAAACTCAATTAAAGTGCAGTAAATTTGAGTGTAATAAGCGACTAAAATACGTAATTATAGCGTATCATCAGCTTCCCGCTTTTATAATAATTTAGATATAAATATAGATAGATTAAAAAAAGTTATGTAATGTTCTTTTTATTTAAATTTTGCTTCTGTATTCTACTTTTTATGTTTATTTTTTCTTATACATTTGATTTGAATTTCTTTTCTTATAACATCTCTTTCGTTAAGATTTGTTTTCTACAACCCTCTCTAACATACTAACACATATTTTAGTGCTGTGTTTCAAATAATCATTTAAATCATGCAAAATATATTATTATGAGGAAGTTGACATCGTCACAAAGAGGAAAGACTTTTGAAAAGATCATTAATAATGAAGAAGATGAGAATTGAAAAGAAGGTAATGGAGATGTTGGCGGACGTGCATAGAATGAAATGTATGCATTTATATGAATTATGAAATAGTGTAGTGTTTTCCGATTTTCTATGGCGGCAAATTACAACAATAACAATTCAATATAATTTCACTTAATGGGGTTTAGGGAGAATAGTTATACGCAAACCTTATCTCTATCCTGTGGTAGAGAGGTTGTTTCCAAATAGACCCTCGGCATCATTCCTTTTAATTTTTTTGGGGAAACTTAAACTCACAATCTCTTGATTGAAAATGAAGACAAATTAGAAGTAGAAAAAGAAAGAGAGTTTATCTTAGCAATTGGGGCTTGGGGAAAAACATTAATGTTAAAAGTTAAAAGTTAGGGGGAGATATGAACTAAAAAAAGTTGGAAAAGAATAGAGTATAATAAATATATTATATTATGGATGTTCATTTAATATTCCGTTGTAAATAAGTTTTCAGAAGAAGCTTATTTATATGGGACTCCGTCGTAAATATGTTTATCTATTTGGTACTCTATTGGAAATATGCTTCCTGAAGAAGCTTATCACTGTGGTACCCAGTTATGGATAAATATTACCCCGATAGAAGATTATCCATATCGGGTATAATAAGCTTATTCTTTCGATACTCCGTTATGGATAAACATTACTCTCAATAGAATATTATCCATACCGAATATAATAAGCTTATCCTTTAGATACTCCGTTATGAATAAACATTACTCCACGGTAGAAGATTATTCATACCGGGTATAATAAGCTTATCCTTTCGATACTCCGTTATGGATAAAAATTACCTCCGGTAGAAGATTATTCATACAGGGTACAATGAGCTTTTCGATACTCCGTTATGGATAAACATTATTCTCAGTATAAGATTATCCATATCTAGTATAGTAGTAGCTTACACAGCAGCTTGCAGTAGCAGCTTACATAACAGCTTTCAGTTCATTATGTACATCACTTTGAATTCGAATAATATATCAGTTTCTCTCTATACTTGTCTTTAGTTTAAAGTCTTTATTTTGTAACATGTTATTAGTATGAGACTCTGCAATCTCAAGCAAATACTTTGAAAATATCTAAAATACGAACTCTTTTTTCTAAATAAAATTCGAATCTTTCTGAACTTGAATTTATAGTCCGGGATATATCGGAAAAAAGCTACATGTACAGGTGCTTGATACTGAAATTCATCTTGATGCGATGGGTCTGGCAGACACCATCAAAGACAAAAATGAGGCATCAAACCAAAACTACCAAAGAAATGATATTCCTACACCATCATCTTGATGAGGGCCTGGAAATGGAATATCTTACTGTTAAATATCCAGTCATACTGTGAAATAATTTGAAAGATAGATATGAACACCTAAAGATGGTCATTCTTCCACATGCACGATATGATTGGACTCATTTAAGGCTACAAGATTTTAAATCTATCAGTGAGTATAATTCTGCTATGTTCAGAATTATTTCCCAATTGAAATCATATGGTCATAATATTAGTGATCATGATATGTTGGACAAACATTTCACCACTTTTCATGCCTCGAATATGCTCCTACAGCAGCAATATCGAGAGATAGAATATAAAAAATATTCTGTACTTATCTTGTATCTTCTTGTAGTCGGGCAATATAATGAGCTATTAATGAAAAATCATGAAATCCAACCTACTGGTTCTTGTCCATTACCTGAAGTGAATGAGACGAACTTCCACCAAGCTAAACGTGGAAGAGGTCATGGCCCCAGTCGTGGTCATGGCCATGGTCGAGAAAAAAACTCTAATCATGGTAATAATAATACACCAAAGAACCCTCTTCACCTCCAGCATGGGAAAAGGAAGGAACAAAAGAATGAAGCGGTGCAAGCACCAAATGCAGAAAATACTTGCTACAGATGTGGTTGTACGCCAAAGCACATGGTTAAGCTTTATCAAGCCTTTCTAAAGAAGACAGAGAAAAATATTGAAGCAAATTTTATTTTTGAAGATAATTTAGACTCCATGCATTTGAATGTAGCTTATTACTTTGTACTCCCAGAAGGAGAAACAAGTCATATAATCAGTGGTGAATCTGTAGAAATATAAATATTTTAATTTTTATTTTTTGTAATAGATAGTACGGTTATATAATTGTTGTACATAAATAAAAGTTATGATTTAGTAATGATGTTTACTATGATATATCTTATTTATGTCATTTTAAAGAATGTGGATAATATTATTAAATCAACTTAAACTCTAGCAGAGTTTGTAAGAAATATAAAATTACCAAAAGTGGTTATATTTCGTATATCACATTGTAACATTATTTTATTAACCACCAAAAGTGGTATATGCATATGATCACCAAAAGTGATAATTTCGGCTTTCTACGGTTACAATTGAAGATAAGCTACATAAATATTCTCTATATTAAATGCACACCTCGATTTACTCTTCAAATATTAAAAATTTAAAAGAGGTTGAAGCATAACAATTTAATAAATGTGCATTTAGATAATTTTGTTTGATTTTCTAAAGGATGAGAACTTTTGATAATATTAATCCACTCTCAGAAGTGAATGTTACACTATTAATAAATCTGGTAAATATTAACGCATTTTTGATATAAATATATTACAATTCACCTCCAGAAGAAGTAATATAATTGAAAGAATATATACTCAATATTTCGTATTTTAGATTTGCTCCTGAAGAAGTAACACAATTGAAATTGTCTCCTGAAGGAGGAAAATATTATGAAGAAGACTTTTCTTGTGCTTAAACAATTGCTTTACATTGTTTATTTGATTGGGATTTTCTATCATGATACCAGAAGTGTCTGAGAAATATTTGATAGTAAAAAATGTATCAACAACTCCTAAAGAGCTAACTGTTTGCCTAGAAGATACATGACACCAGTAGAGTCCGATAAATATTAGATTGTGGATAATAAATGAAGGCTCTCGAATAAATATTAGATTGTGGATAATAAATGAAGCCTCTCGAAGAGCTTGTATATAAATATGTCATTCATAAACCTGAAGTTTACTAATACAAATGACTATCATATTGAGACTACTAATGACTTGAAGATTGAAAATGTTCATGTTTCCACAATCATAGGGGGTAAAATAATATGTATGTGAGAAGTTACTCACCTTATTTTTCAATTTATATGATATCATGTATCACAGTAAATCAGAAGTTTACTAATGCAAAAGCAGTCACGGTAAATCAGAAGTTTACTAATGCAAAAATTTATGCCACAGTAAACCAGAAGTTTACTAAGTGATAGCACATGTCATGATAAACTTGAAGTTTTCATTTTCTATTTTTGAATGAGATATTTATTTTCAGATAAGCATATATTGAAGAACTAGAAGAATCTTCAAGAATTATCATGTGTTACTTGTTCTCATAATAAATTGATTATACCAGCTAAAGTTGGAACTAGGACCCCTGATTCTGAAATATATAAAAGGTGAATATGAGCTCATTCACATGTCATGTGAACCACTTATAGATGCATGTATAAGATGGTTACATTTATGTTTATTGTCAACATGCAGTTTGACATTTGAGATTTCTTTTCTCAATTAAGAACATAACTTTCAAATTATGAAATCAAGATAATTCATCTTGATAATGCTGGTTTATATCCAAGATGGTTTAGCATTGAATAACTCCTACTAATGGCTAAACTATTGCTTATCAGAACAAAGCTTCATGTGTTGGTCTAAGATATTCTAAATTGCATACATCAGCACTTGTATGCATCAGACCAACAATATATGATATAGTCCTCCCCTCACAACCGGTTTAGGATCAGAAATTAATTAATTTCTACTATCTTTTGATGTGTGGTATATGATTAATTTCTCTACCATAATATACAAAGACATATTTCTCAAAGAAGATTAGGTATATATGTTAGTTTTTCTAACATTTGGGGGATGGAATAAACAGCTGAAAAATATGCTATATGAATCGAATTATCATTAATATAATCCTTACTTAGAAGTTAATTCAAGTCAAATGCCAGAAGCATTTGCTGATCCAAAATTTAATATCATATTTCAGCTGTAAATGCTCCTATTAAAATTAAAGTCTCAAAAGAAGAGAGTTTACTGTACGCATGAAGCGTGGTAGACCAATCAATTCCAAAGGTAACAATTCTTGAAAAATGGTAGGAGCTAATGGTCAAAATGATCATAATGAGAAGGAAATAAGCTCTAGAAGAGCTCACCACATAACTTTTCATCAAACTCTCGAAGAAGTTCAAGTACCTGAAAATAGAGAAAGTGATGAGATCTCAACAAGTTATGTGTGACGAACCAATGGGGTCATCACTTATTTATTTTCTGTTCTGTACTTCCAAGGCCTTAAAACCTCCTCTCGGGTTGCCCCGATTGGCATGTGCAGTCCCGGCGCGTAGCTTGAAAGCTTAGATATGGAATCTGTGAGAAAAATTTGACATCGGTCAATGTTTTGAGTAAACGGACGGATTCCGGAGGGTCCGTAAGAAAATATGGGACTTGAGCGTATGCCTGAATCGAATTCCGAGGTCCCATGTCCGAGAAATGAATTTTTATGTGAAATTATTTTTTAGAAATAGTTAAAGAAAATTAAAATGAAATTTGGTTAGAAGACTAGGGTATCGGGCCCGTATTTTGGTTTTGATACTCGGTACAAGTCTTATATATGATTAGAGAACTTTCTATAAAGTTTGGTTGAAAACAGACGTCATTTGACATGTTTCGGACCTGAAATGGGAATTTTATGTTTCATGAATGAATTGAAAGAAATCTTAAGCTTTGGGGCTTGATTCTTTGTATATGATATTATTTTGGTGATTTGATCGCACGGACAAGTGCATAGGATGCTTTTGAAGTGGTGTAAATGATTGGTTTGGAGCCCCGAGGGCTCGGGTATGTTTCGAGTAGGTTCCGGGAGGTCTTAGACATAAACACCAGATATTGCAGGTCAGGTGCAAGCTGCAGGCTCTAGCGCGGCCGCGGTCGAGATCCCACAGTCCACAGCGTGAGCCGCACAACCGCGGTCCGCGCTTCCAACTTCCAAGAATAAGCAGCCTTTAGTTCCTCTAGCGCGGCAGCGCCCCCTTCTGCGCGGTCCGCCACGTGAGCCCCATGGTCACCCTCGCACGGTATGCGCTGCCAACTTTAGAGTACCTGCAACTTTCAGCTCCACCAGCGCAGCCATGGCTGCCTTAGCGTGGTCTATGGTATGAGCCACGTGATCCGCGCTGGAGGTTCAGAGAGTATAAATACACGGGCCTTTTTAGTTATTTCAAACTTTTCAAAAACCCAAAACCTAAGAGGCGATTTTCTAAGAAATACTTCTTCTTCAAAACGATTTGTAAGTGGTTTCTAACTTAATTTCTGCACTCCTTAACACCTTTTAACATAATTTCAACATCAAATCAAAGTTTTAAATGGGTAAATTCGGGTATATTGGGTAGGACCTAGGGTTTTGCTAAAATTTGGGGTTGTACCTTAATTCAAGGTCCGATTTCATAACTAATCACATAATTGGATTCGTGAAGGAATGGGTAATCGGATTTTAGTTCGAACATCGGGTTCTGACCACGTTGGTCTAGGGAACCGTTTTGGTCATTTTGTACATATTTGCATCTTAGCTTTAAAGTAAATGGTAGAATTAATTGCCTGAGATGTTATTTACGAGTTGTAATAAAATGAATAGATTTGGACCATTTGGAGTCGGACACTCGTGGAAATAGAGTGACTTCAAGTCGATTGAGGTAAGTGACTTTTCTAATCTTTTGTGGGGGGTACCTTGCCCTTAGGATATGATGTTTTTTAATTGAATGCCTCGTACGTGAGGTGACGAGCGCGTACTTGAGTAAATTGTTGAAAAATCTATTTTTACAATATTTAAATTGAATTTTCTTGCTTACCTGTTAATTTTAAATTGTGATTTTATTCTATGCTAGATTAGAGATGCATATTCATTTGACTTGCTGCCTAAGTGTTAAAGTGTCCTATTTGTATTCCGCGTAGTACGTTTGGCCAGTATTTTTCTATTTCTTGTCCTGGGTTAGTATCTTTCCTTATGTAGGGTTGCTATTTGTGTGTTTTTAAATTGGGACTGTGGGTTGACCTTCCGGGAGATCCCCCTGCACTTTATATATTCTGGTCTAAGGGCGTGGGATACCAAGAGATCCCTAGCACATGAGATTGTAAGAAATGATGATACTAAGAGATCCACGGGATACCAAGAGATCACTAGTGAATATAATGAGGATACTAAGAGATCCTCGGGATACCAAGAGATCCTTAGTGAATATAATGATGATACCAAGAGATCCTCGGGATACCAAGAGATCCCTAGAGAATATATCGAGGATGCCAAGAGATCCTCGGGATACCAAGACATCCCTAGTGAATATAATAAGGATACCAAGAGATCCTCGGGATACCATGAGATCCCTAGTGAATATAATGAGGATACCAACGGATCCCTAGTGAATATAATGAGAATACCAAAAGATCCCTAGTGAATATAATGAGGATACCAAGAGATCCCTAGTGAATATAATGAGGATACTAAGAGATCCTTGGGATACCAAGATATCTGTGGTGAATACAATAAGGATACCAAGAGATCGCCGGCTATTATTTTCGATTTTGAGTAGTATTCCTTATATTGTTTGTTTCATTTCCTATAGTCGTTTATCTTATTTATCCTGTTAGATCCTCACTGCAGACTTTATCTATAGTATTTTTTTTTTCTTTATCTTATCATATTATATATATCTCAGTAGAGCCTTGACCTTCCTTGTCACTACCCAACCGAGGTTAGGCTTGGAACCTACTGAGTACCATTGTGGTGTATTCATGCCTCTTCTGCTCATATTTTTCATGTGCAGATCCAGGTACTTCCTCCTAGACGCACTATAATCGAGGTGGAGAGATCTAGCAAGGACTCAAGGTATATCTGGACAGTCCGCAAACCGAAGAATTTCCTTCCTTATTCCATCTATTGTGATTAGATTCTATCATACTTTCGATGTAGACATTTCAAAGATTAGAGCATTTATAGTGTTTTCCTTTAGCCTGTGTTTCCCGTGAGTTTTCGGGTTTTGGGATTAAGCTTTAGACTTCCACAGTTATTTTATGGTTGTATATGCCAAGTGGCACTTATATACCGCTTTTTTTCTAGTCTTTGCTTAATTTAATTAAATGATTCCACCAGTTATATTAGTTTCTGCATTGCTAGGCTTACCTAGTTGTAGGAACTAGGTGTCATCACGACATGTTCATGGAGAGTGAACTCGAGTCGTGACAAGTTGGTACCAGAGCTCTAGGTTCATAGGAGTCACAGGACACAGGCCAGTTTATTAGAGTCTCACTGATCGGTATGGAGATATCTGCACTTATCTACGAGAGGCTATATAACCGTTGATAATCTTCACTTTATTGATCTCCTTTTCGTGCGATATTTTGACATCAAATCTAAACTTATATCTTCTATTCTCTCACATATGGTGAGGACACGCACTACTCGCGATGATCAGTCACTCGTGACCCCTATCACAGCCGTCCGAGGCCGGGGTCGGGGTAGAGGTTGAGGACGCGCACGTGGTGAAGCCAGAGCACCTGCGCGAGCTACCGCCGAGGCACCACCAGCAGATCCAACCGGAGCCTAGGCACCTGACACGCCTACTAATGCCACTACTATGCCAGCCCTTAAGGACACATTGGATCAGTTCATGTCTATGTACACTGCCTTGGCTCAGGCAGGGTTGCTTCCCCTTGCCGCAGCCACATTCCAGGTCGGGGGAGGAGCACAGACTCTTGCCGTACGCACTCCTGAGCAGCGAGTGCAGGTTGAGAAGGCTCTAGGGATAATTCCCACTCCGCCTCCCGTGCCAGTTCAACCCGTGGATGGGGTAGTTGCTTCTAAGGATGAACAGTGGAGGTTGGAGAGGTTCAAGAAGTATTATTCTCCGATTTTCAGTGGACTAGCGACAGATGATGCCTTGGGATTTCTAGAAGAGTGCCACCATATTCGTTGTACTATAGTCATAGTAGAGTCCAGCGAGGTTTTCTTTACTGCTTTCCAGCTCCGGGGAGCCGCCTATGATTGGTGGCGCTCTTATGAGATAGACAGTCCAGTCAAGGCTACTTCATTGACTTGGACCCAGTTCTCGGATATGTTTATGAGAGAGTTTGTTCCCTAGAGTCTCAGGGACGCATAGCGCGCAGAGTTCAGCATTTGTATCAGGGTGCTATGACTGTTTCAGAGTATGCTATCAGTTATACCAGATTGGCCAGGCATGTAACGTCTTTAGTTGCTACAGTCCGCAAAAGAGTTTGCAGGCTCATAGAGGGTCGTATCACACCCATCAGATCTAGCATGGCTCGAGAATTAGATATGAACATTCCTTATCAGTAGGTAGTGAGCAGTGCTAGGCAGATCGAGAGTATGATCTCCAGGGAGCGAGGGGGAGGGAGGCCAAGAGGTCTCGAGAGTCGAGCCACAACTCTGGTGCCCGTACAGGTGTACTTGGTAGGGGTTTTGTGGGTCGCCTCATTCATTCAGCTCGTCCAGCATCCAGCACTGCTCCAGCTCTGCCTATACCTCAGGAACGTTACTATGCACCTCCAATTTCTAGCACGCCTCCTTCGCGGGGTGTTTCCTGAGGTCAGTCCAGCAGACCTAGCCCTAGTCAGTCACAGCCACTGCGCCCTCCCAGAGCTTGTTTTGAGTGTGGCGACACCCGCCATGTTTTGACGGATTGCCCTAGACTTGGGAGGAGTGCACCCCCACAGCCTTCTCAGTTACATCGTGCTCAGCAGAGTTCTCAGGCCATGATCATAGATCCAGTTACCATGCCACCCGCTCATCCATCTAGAGGTGGAGGCCTAGGAGGTAGCGGTCGCCCTCGAGAGGGAGGCCAAGCCAGATTATACCCTTCCTGCTCGTGCTGAGGCTGTTACCTCTGATTCTATTATCACAGGTGTTATACTGGTTTGTCACAAAGAGGCATTGGTTCTATTCAATTCGGGCTCTACTTATTCTTATGTGTCTTCTTACTTTGCTCTACATCTAGGTGTGCCTCGGGATTCTTTGATTGCCCCCGTCTATGTTTCTACTCCTGTGGGAAATTCCCTTATTATGGACCGCGTTTATCAGTCATGTTTAGTTACTATTCGTGGTTTTGAGACCATGGAAGACTTATTGTCACTCAACATGGTTATTTTGATATTATCTTGGGCATGGAATGGTTGTCGCCCCATTATGTTATTCTTGATTGTCACGCCAAGACCGTGACACTGACTATGCCAGGTATTCCGCGTGTTGAGTGGAATGGTATTTTAGATTACACTCCTAGTAGAGTTATCTCTTTCCTTAAAGCACAGTGTATGGTTGACAAGGGGTGTGCAGCATATTTAGCCTATGTGCGAGATGTTAGTATGGCTACCCCTTCTGTTGATTCAGTTCCAGTAGTACAGGATTATCCCGATGTGTTTCCAGCTGATCTTCTGGGCATGCCGTCCGATAGAGACATTGCTTTTGACCTTGAGTTGTTGCCCTGCACTCAGCCATCTCTATTCCTCTGTATAGTAGGGCTCCTCCTAAGTTGAAAGAGTTGAAGGATAAGTTGCAAGAATTGCTTGATAAGGGTTTTATTCTACCCAGTGTTTCACCGTGGGGTGCTCCTATTTTTTTTGTGGAGAAGAAGGATGGTTCTATGCGTATTTGCATTGATTACCGCCAGTTGAACAATGTTACAGCGAAGAACCGTTATCCTTTGCCTCGTATTGATGATCTGTTTGACAACCTTCAGGGCGCACATGTGTTTTCTAAGATTGACTTGTGCTCAGGTTACCATCAGTTGAAGATTCGGGAGCCATACATCCTGATGACTGCCTTCAGGACTCGGTATGATCATTACGAGTTTCTTGTTACGTCATTTGGTCTGACCAATGCTCCAGCAGCTTTTATGCATTTGATGCACAGTGTATTCAGGCCATATCTCGACTCATTCGTTAGTATTTTTATTGACGATATTCTAGTGTATTGCAAGAGTCGGGAAGATCATGAGCAGCACCTGAGGACCGTGCTTCTGATCCTAAGAGAGAAGTAGTTATATGCAAAGTTCTCGAAATGTGAGTTTTGGTTGGACTCAGTGGCATTCTTAGGCCATGTGATTTCGAGCGAGGGCATTCAGGTAGATCTGAAGAAGATAGAGGCCGTGCAGAGTTGGCCCAAGCCCTCCTCAGCTACAAAGATTCGGAGTTTCCCTGGTTTAGTGGGTTATTACCATCACTTTGTGGATGGGTTTTCATCTATTGCATCCCCTATGACTTGGTTGACCTAGAAGGATGCTCCATTTAAGTGAACAGAGGAGTGTGAGGCGAGCTTTCAGAAGCTCAAGACAGCTTTGACTATAGCCCTTATTCTAATATTGTCGGCTGGTTCGGGATCTTATAATGTCTTCTGTGATGCCTCGAGAGTTGGCCTTGGAGCGATGTTGATGCAGGATGGCAGGGTTGCCTACGCGTCTAGACAGTTGAAGATACATAAGAAGAACTACCCTGTCCACGACCTTGAGCTAGCTACTATTGTTCATGCCTTGAATATCTGACGACATTATTTGTATGGAGTGCCTTGTGAGATTTATACTGACCATCGGAGTTTACATCACTTGTTCAAGCAAAAGGATCTGAATTTGCACCAAAGGAGGTGGTTAGAGTTGCTGAAAGATTATTATATCATTATTCTGTATCACCCTGGCAAGGCCAATGTGGTAGCGGATGCCTTGAGTCGTCGGGCAGAGAGTTTGGGAGTTTGGCATATCTACCAACTTCAGAGAGGCCTATGGCGATGGATATTCAGGCCTTAGCCAGTCAGTTTGTGAGATTGGATCATACAGAGCCCCGTTGGGGTTCTAGCTTGTATGGTTTCCCGATATTCCTTATTTGATCGTATTAGGGGACAGCAATATGATGACCCCCATTTGCTTGCCCTTAAGGAAAGGGTTCAGCATGGTAATGCCAGAGATATGGCCATTGGAGATGATGGGGTGATGAGGATGCAGGACTGTGTTTGTATGCCCAATGTTGATGGGCTACAGGAGTTGATTCTAGCAGAGGCCTATAATTCGAGGTATTCCATCCATCTGGGTGCCGCAAAGATGTATCAGGACTTGAGGCAGCACTATTGATGAATATTTAGAATAACTATTAATAAATTAAGTAAAGAATTTGCTAAACTAATAGGGAGTGAATTTGAACTGAGTATGATGGGTGAGTTTAATTTCTTTTTAAAACAAATTGATCCCCACGGTTTGTTAGGCATGTCATTTTGAAGTTGTGGATGAAATTTGACAATACTTGAATAAGATTCGAGTAAAAAATATAACTATGTAAGTGCAGTGTAACGTGTTTTATGCAAATCACTCTTTCTTTTCATGCTCTTAATACCAATGTGAATAACTTGAGATAAGTACGAGATCAGGAGGGGACAAATGTGTAGCATCTTTTCCAAAAGTTTGAACACATAGAAGGGCAAGTAATAATGTGATACCAGTAAACAGGGCACACGATGTATAGTGTTTAAGGCTTTTTATTTCATCTCTTCAAAAAGCAGTTTAGATCCTAATCAAGCCTAGCTTGAATTAGATATCTACTGTCTACATTGGCACAATGAACACGACATCAAACGTTATTGTTGGCACTAATTTGATCTTTCTAACACTTCTGTCCCCTTGCACACGAATGGGAAAAACTTTCTCACGTTCGGCAGATTTCTGAAACATGTCTATTCAAATTCGTAGCCTTATTTTAGCAGCTAGTTGAAAAAAGGGCATTAGCCAACTTTGCTATTGTCTACGATATATTTCTCAAGATAAAAATGGCATTTTACAACAGACTAGGGTTGTTATGCAACAAAAATGGGAATTTATAAATTGGTCTTTCTAGGGAAAAAGAAAAATGGACTTCTGTTATAAATGAAACCAAATTCAGCGTGAATAGGAGAAGATAGGCTTGCGCAAGTTTATTCACGTAAAAATAACACAGGCTAGTCAGTTTTTGAATTAATCACTCAAAAATAGTTAAAATTTACAAAGTTATTAAAGTAGCCACAATTTTGCTACTACATATAAAGTTCCAGCATAATATACTGGATATCGGTGTATATGTATATGAACTTCTAGCATATTATACTGAAACTCCAATACGCAGAAAGTTACAGTATAATACTTGAGATTAGAGTAACTGTGTATAAACTTCCAGCATATTATGCTAGAGCAATATATTATACTAGAACTTTAGTATATTATGCTGGAAGTTCAATATATTATACTGAAATAGTTTCTGAATTTTGAATATTATTTTTAATCAAATATACCTTTACATGAAAAATAAATAAATTTTAATTACTTTTAAAAATGTAATTATATGACTATTTATAAATATATTTATAAATATAGTATTGTGACATATTAAAATATAAGTATTGATAGTCTAAGTTCGTGAATGAACATAGATTTTGGCGACCTTTATTTTCAAAAAGTTATTGAAAATATGGTTTATTTATGAAATTTAAAGAGTTTTGTAGTAAAATCTTTCTTCCACTCACAAAATTTTATTAATTTTTGTCAAATAAAATATATATTCAAATATAATCTTTAACTTGGTAAAATTATTTTTTAATACTAGTAAAGAAAATTTTACGTTATGTACATAAGTCAAATTTTATTCATAAATGGAACAGTATCTTTCTTCCATGACCTGTACCTACTATTTGTAGACGAGTAGGATTCCAGACTAGGTTGATTTCATTTCCTATGCAACTGACAAAAGTTAATTTCGCCGACTATAATATTCAACGCAAATAAATAAAAGCCTGTTTGCTTTCCTCTTGTTAAATTAACATAATGCGCATTCAAACTATAAACAACTCTTCTCACCTCTCCTCTATATATAGTCGGGTAAGCCCAACCTCAAGTTGCTGCCACCTTAAAAAACATTTTTTTTTCTAAAATCAAACCAAGTCAAATTTGAGTGTATTTCAATGGCTGAAGGTACCCTTTTGACTGTGACACTAGTTATTGGTGTGGTTGGATTTGTATTTGGCATAGTTTTGAACCATTTTTGGCCTTTGTTCATCAATATTAAGCTTGGTCATGTTCCCAAGCTCTTTTGGATGGCCTTTACTAGGAGAAACTCTTTCCTTTTTAAAGCCTCACCCTTCTAATTCTATTGGAAATTTTCTAGAAGAACATTGTTCTAGGTAAGTAACATGCTTCTTCATAATTATGTTTCTTGAAAGTATATATAATAATATCCCTCTTTGTTATTATTGCTAAGCATTATTATTGCATGTAACAATTTGATTTTTGATCAGGTATGGGAAAGTATTCAAATCCCATTTGTTTTTCTCCTCAACAGTGGTTTCTTGTGACCAGGACCTTAATTACTTCATACTACAAAATGAAGATAAGTTATTTCAGTGCAGCTACCCAAAACCAATTCATGGTATTCTTGGCAAAGTTTCACTGCTTGTGGCTGTTGGTGACACACAAAAGGCTTAGGAATGTTTCCTTATCACTCATCAGCACCATCAAATCTAAACCTGAGTTTATTAATGATGTTGAAAAATCAGCCATTCAGATTCTTCAGTCTTGGAAAAATAAAAAACAAGTCAGTTTCTGGGAGGAGTCAAGGAAGGTAAAAATTATATATGCATTGAAAATACAATTTAGCCTGTTATAACATGTTACAGTACCATTTATTCTTGGTTATTGACAATACTTCTTAAATAGCATCATTTATTCTTGCTATTGTTTTGCTGATTTCGTTCAATATTCCTTGAGATGAGGGTCAACCAAGCAAACTTTCTATCTATCTTCCAAAAAGTACGGGTAAGGTCAGTTTACACTTTATCTTCTCCAAATTTTACTTGTGGGATTACAATGAATATATTATTGTTATATTTAAATGTCCTTTCTCCTTGCCATGTACTCACCACCCTTCTCATATTCCACTTGTAGAAATATATTGGTTAGGTTATTGTTATTATTGTAGTCGATAGAATTTAAACTCTAATAGCAGTAAACTTGTGCTGGGAAGTTTTGATCACAATTATTATTTAGAATTTATTACATAATTTTGGTTTCTTGTGTGCAGTTTTCATTCAATGTGATAGTGAAGCAAGTTCTTGGATTAAGTCCAGAAGATCCACAAAGTGCAACATTTCTACAAGATTTTCTGGCATATATTAGAGGGCTAGTTTCTTTACCACTCTACATACCTGGAACTCCATATGCAAGAGCTGTGCAGGTTCTCCTCATCTACTTATCAATATGTCCACTTCATTCTTTTACTTAATAAAATTAAAAGCATCGTCATTTGTTTATTTTAGATATGCTTTTGTTGCAAAAAGATTAAAAGTAGGCATGTGAAATTCAACTTTTTTTTTGGGCCATGACGTCTTCTTCTTTACAGGCTAGAAGTAGAATATCTTCTACTGTCAAAGAAATTATAGAGGAAAGAAGAAGAAGAAATGATGGTGGAAGCTGCTGTAGTGATGATAGAAAAAGGAATGATTTTCTTGAGATACTTCTTTGTGTTGATACCTTATCTGAAGATGAAAAAGTGAGCTTTGTTCTAGATTCGTGGTTACGAGACCACTTCGTTACTAATGACTATGGTTGTATTTTTTGTTGGTCAATCACAAAATGCTCTTGATCAACTCAAGGTAATTACATGCATTTTTCTCTATATAGATTCAAGAATCAAGCGAGTTTTTCTTTGACTGCTATTTTTGAATATGCCTTTAAATATTTTGAATTACTAATTTTTGTGATTTATAGTAATTTTTACATCATTTTCAAATATATAAAGTTTATAGTAATATATAGTCTCAAATCCGAATCGTGCCATAAGTTAGAGCAAAAAGAGTATTAATCATTAATCTAGCAAAAATAGTAGTACCTAATAGATTATCATATGTTAAACTATACCGATAGTCTAAAAAATCTTTGCATTTTTATAATCATCAGTTTTGCCGCATATCTCTTGATTTTTCAACTCACTGCAAAAACTAATGCAGGTAGAGCATCATAACATACGAAGCATGAAGAAAAAGGAAGAGTTATTGAATTGGGAAGATTACAAGAAGATGGACTTCACTCAAAAGGTAGAGAGAATGCGAAGACTGCAATGGTTACTGAATATTTTAAATATTTAGACTTTATTATCTTTATTGTAATAGTCTTTTATCTTAAATTTATTTTTTTAATTAAATACAGGTAATAAATGAAGCTCTCAGATATGGGATGTTGTCAAATTTGTGCACCGAAAGGCCCTTAAGAATGTTGTTGAAATTATGATTGTAGATTATGTGATTCCAGCGGGTTGGAAGGTCCTACCAGTATTCACTGGCGTTCACTTGGGACCCATCAGTTCATGCAAATGCCCTCCAGTTTAATCCTTGGAGATGGGAGGTAATTATATAACAGTGTAAAAAAAATATTTATATAATTAAAACCCACTTTAAAATAATTGCCATTTTTTATAAACAAAATTAATAATTTGTACTACATTACAGGTCAATTTATACCGATTAAATCCTATTTTGATATTTATCAAGATCTTTGTTATAACCAAGGCTATCATTGTGGACTTTCGACGCTAATAATAGAAGACCGTGATAATAATTTGTGTTGTGTTTATCAATCAGGCGATAATTAGAGAAGAAAATTTAATAATGACTTTTTTCTACGTTATAACAAGTGATAATTGTGTCATAACAAGAGGGTTAATTAACCCATACCCCCTCTTAAGTCTAAGCAAAGCCCCATGTCTCTCTTCTTATTCATTTTGTTTCTTTAAAGTAAGGCTCGTTGTCAAGTTGTTAATTTTTCTTTTCTTGTTTTTTTGCAATAATTAAAAATCAAATGTTTAGAGCGATGAGCAAATATGCAAGAAACTGACTCCTTTTGGAGGAGGGTCAAGGTGTTGCCCTGGATTTGAACTTGCAAAGGTTGAGGTAGCATTTTTTCTCCACCACCACGTACAAAAGTACAGGTATATCTCTACTTTAACATTTTTTTTAACACTTTTTCTGTTGATCAGTTTTGTTGTTTGCACTCTTTAAAATTTGATACGGGTTCGTTAACATTTTTTAGAAAGTCCATGCAATATAAGTATTCTTTTGATTTTCCATAAAAATTAAAATTCCATTAGAAGCTTTTATATTTCTTATCGTGCTAATTATGGACGCATGTTATGTAGATGGGATGTAGAAGGAGAACAACCCATTGCATATCCATATGTTGAGTTCCAAAACGGTTTAACAATCAGACTGCATCAAATTTCTACAATAATTTGAGTGTGGATCCATTGGCTATTGGCACATTGTGCTGAAAATTCTAATCACAGCCTCAAAATCAGGAGGTCCAATGCTCTATATCATTCCTATACGGTAGACTATGAAGATTTCTTCCTGTTTTGCCCTCATCGTACAGCAACAAAAGCAAGATTTCCTTTTTGTGTATACATAATTCCAAGCTACAGCTTTTCAATAAATTTCGATAGTCTTTCTGCAGTTACTTCATTGCCCTCAATTTGCTTCATACTGATCTTTGTAACTAGGATTTATGCACGAATTATCAGGGGCAGAGCTAGAATTTCAACTTTATAGGTCATAGGTTTTAGACTAACGACTTCAAATGCTAATAATTGGATTCTAAATTTAATACTTATACATATTTAATAAAAAAATTTAACACAAATACTCTGTTTAAGCAAAAACTATTGGTTCAATCGAACTCGCCGAACTTTTAGCTTGCCCCTGCCAATCATGCTTTCAAGTTTCAATATCTGGGATGCAAGCCTTAACCACCCATATGCCACCAAGCATGAATTAGAATATTTTGTTTGCTTATTCCAAGGGGTCGTTTGGTTGGAAATAAGTTATCGCATAATTAATTATTCTAGAATTAGTTATTTCATGCTATTTTATTTATGGTTCTTATGTTTAGATAATTATTTACGTTATCTTTGCTGGAGTTACTAATGCTCTTTTGTTTTTGTTTTTGTTTTTGTTTTTCTTTTCCTTCACTGAGCCGAGGGTCGATTGGAAACAGCCTCTCTGCCCTTTCGGGTAGGGATAAGGCCCGTCTACATATTACCCACCCCAAACCCCACTTTGTGGGATTATACTGGGTAGTTGTTGTTGTTGTTATAGTTATTTCAGGATTGTCATCCAACCCTCCTATGAGGATAATAATATCACTACAATACAACAACAACAACAACAACAACTACCCAGTGTATTCCAACCAGGTGGGGTCTGGGGAGGGTAATATGTAGACGAGCCTTACCCCTACCCGACAGGGCAGGGAGGCTGTTTCCAATCGACCCTCGGCTCATAGGGTTAGGTGAAAAACAGTAGTAAAACAAACAGAAACAAAACAAAACAGAAACAGTATATTATTAGTGCAATAGAAATTCCAGCATAAATAGTGTTAGAAATAATCTTAACAAAGGAAACAAAATACCAAAATACAATAACAAGTAATAGTATCGTACAGTAAACACATATCATCTATGAATAACCCTGCTACCCCACCCCCAACCCCGGGAGGAGCGGACGAGAAACTCTAGGTGCCCCATACTACAACCCTGATACTAGACCTCCAGGCTTTCCTATCAAGGGTCATGTCCTCTGAAACCTGCATTCTAGCCATATCCTGCCTAATCACCTCTCCCCAATACTTCTTGAGCCTCCCTCTGCCGCGCCGACCGCCAGCAATCACCAGTCGTTCGCAGCTCCTCACCGGTGCATCGGGACTACTCCTCCGCACATGCCCGAACCACCTCAGCTGCGCTTCGCGCATCTTCTCGTCCACCGGGACACCCCCACCTTCTCCCGAATAATTTCATTCCTAATTTTATCTAGCCTGGTATGCCCGCACATCCACCTAAGCATCCTCATCTCCGCGATCCTCATCCTCTGAACATGGGAATTCTTTACGGGCCAGCACTCAGCCCCATACAGCATCGCAGGTCTAACCACGGCTCTATAGAATTTCCCCTTGAGTTTGTGTGGAACTTTCCTGTCACACAGGACTCCTGATGCAAGCGTCCACTTAGCCCACCCTGCTCCTACACGATGCGTGACGTCCCCGTCAATCTCTCCATCCCCCTGAATCACCGACCCAAGGTAACGGACGCAGTCCTTCTTGGCGATGGCCTGAGAGCCAATCATCACGTCCCTCCCTACTTCACTCGGATCGGCGCTAAACTTAGGTATTCTGTCTTAGATCTGCTTATTTTGAAACCTTTAGACTCGAGAGTCTGCCGCCATAACTCTAACCTCTCGATAACACCGGCCCTCGACTCATCTATCAATACTATATCATCAGCAAATAACATACACCAAGGCACATCCCCTTGAATATGACGGGTAAGAGCATCTATCATTAATGCAAACAAGAGGGGGCTCAGCGCCGATCCTTGGTGGAGCCCCGTAACTAATCCTGGGATTAGTTACACTGTGATTTTATTCCCATCAAATGTGGGATAAAATTATCTCAAATTTAATCTTGAAATAATTATTCCCGGTACCAAATGAGCCCTAAGTCTTGCCTAATTAATTGTTTATCAATAAATATTCACAATGCATTGTTAAGGAAAAAAAACTTGTAAGCTGTTCCAATAGATTGAGGTAAAATGAACTGTGCACCAAATTTTATATATACATCGCATTTATGGTATATGAAATCTGAAAACCAATGTTTAAAACAATGCTGACAATAAACAGTGTTACTAGTTTCATAGCTAAGAATTCATCACGTGTTGTTTCTCAGTCGACATTTCAAAATTAACAATTGGATATCTTCAGATACATTGAACTGTACCTAAAAGATTTTCCGTCAAGAGCTACAACATTACTTTCTTTCTTTTTGCTGGACAGCAGAAATAATTCAGTGATTAACTTACCACTAAACTAATTACTGTAACAATCTAAAGAACCTAACTATGTGGATTTTACTACGATGGGACTTCTAACATAGTGCTTACTGTCTGACCAAATTAACTGGCCAAATACATAATCTTTTGGACCTTTAGATCCTTTAACCTTCAGAGTAAGCTTGAATGATCTTTCCTCACCAATATTCTTGAACTCAAGACTATTTGGCTCAACAACAGCTGAAATTCCAATGGGGCGACGAATACGAGCTTTGTATGTACCTGGAGATCCTACATTCTTCAAAGTTCTAGTAACAGTAACCGAACCATTGAGATTAGGCACTGTAATTGAGGGTAAGTTCATGTCAATGAAATTAACTGGCTCAGGACATTTGAAAGGGCCTTGTGTAAATGTCTTGATTTGAGTTTCATTGTAACCTTGAGCGCAGAGAAAGCTTAAATAATCATCGATAGTCAAGTCATACACCAAACCAGGGTCCATGGCACGGTTTGGCCGTACATGCCCTGCTCCATAAGCAAGTGGACTTGTTTTGATGTAACTAGCATTCAACATTGGCTCTATAGCATTATCTCGTGTTCTCGCTGTCCAACAAGAAAAATAGCATGGCATCAGAACTAGAACCAGAACCAAAAAAATTTCCCTGAGACTCAAAGTAGGGCTTTTGCAATTTTATACAATTAGGAACTTATGTAATAGATTCAAATGTGTAAATGAAAAGGTTATTTTGTTCTTACCAGTGGTCATAATTGCTGATTTAATAGCAGAAGGACTCCAAGTAGGGTAAAGGGTTTTCAGAAGACCAACAATACCAGAAACATGAGGGCATGACATAGAAGTGCCTGAAACTGAGTTAAATTTAACCCGACGTTTGTCAAAATCTTGATTTGTTGGACCTTCAGCGCCAGTATAGGCAGCGATTATACTCACTCCTGGAGCAGTAATATCAGGCTGCAAACATAATACCAAATAAATGACCCAATGAAGGACATCATGCTAATAGACCAAAAAGAAAAAACAATGTTGAATTTGTAGAACCTTAAGAAATTCTGGCGTAACAGTGTTCGGCCCTATTGATGAAAAGGCAGCCATGACCGGAGCTGGCTTTGTTCCCAATTGAGTTGTTGGATGTGTAATAGAAGCTGTAGGTGTACTGCATAAGACGTTTTAACAAGAAAATGAAGTGGCATTTAATAGATACTATCTACAACGTTAGTGTGTATAAGTTAAATCCATCCGTAAGTTATTTTACCTTGTTGAATTAACATAAGTAAAGAGTTCAAGTCCATCAGTATAACTAATTTGCGTAGCAGGTAAGACGTGAGGATCAGCAATAACTTCATTCCCAGACGCATAATCATTGGCTAGAACCATTCCAACTGCACCAGCCAAAGCAGCTTGCTGGCCCTTGTCAACCCTTGCATTATCTCCTCTTAGGCAAACTAGAATAGTTCCCTTTACCTTCTTAGGGTCCAATGACCCAGCTTTGCATAATTGACTGCAACAAAAAAGAAAAAGAAAGAAGTAAATGTCAGCGATGCAAAATCTCTGATTTATTTGTAGTAAGAGCTAGTGAAGCAAGATGATTATACTCACGCATCGTCAGTTGAAGCATGGGGAGCTTTTGCTGAAGCAGCACTAATAATTGGGAAGAACTTTCCTTTGGGCAGTGTTTCAACTGAAAGACTTTCTCCCTATCAAAAATATTTCATTTGGTAAAATCAAGACAAGAATATACATACACGTTCAATGGCGAAGTCAGGAATTCTTACAAGAACGTTATACCTCCTATACATTTTTACAGGTAAAATATTGCACAAGAGAAGGAAAAGAAAACCTTACTTTGTACTGCTTTTTGTTTCCTAGGATGATATAGCTGGGAAACTGACGATCCATAGTGCTCGCTCCAACGGTTATGAGCCAAGGTGCAACATTTGATACTGTACCAGGACCAGGACCAGAGTTACCAGCAGAGGTGACTACAACAATGCCATGCTTAACCGCATGAAATGAACCAATAGCAACACTGTCATTAACATATGCTCCAGCATCTCCTCCAAGTGATACCGAAAGCACGTCCACGCCATCATGAATTGCCATATCAAAAGCAGCCAAGATATCTGAATCAAAGCACTCATTGCCCATAATTGGAGGCCAACAAACTCTGTAAGCTGCTACTCTTGCTTTTGGTGATCCACCCTTTGCTGTTCCATTTCCATACCCGAAAACACTTGCTCCCTGAACAAAATTTCCACCGGCTGTGGACAACGTGTGGGAACCGTGTCCATCCGTGTCTCGCGGTGTGTTGAAACTTGAATTTAGAGATCCTGCTAGAGTCGCGTATCCTTGGTTGAAGTACCTTGCTCCAATTAACTTCCTTTATTCAAGATGGATATAACTTCAATGTCAAAATCTTTATTCCAATACTAAAATGTAGAATCCATATCCTAAACGGATGTACATGTAGCTTATTCTGCTTTCTTCCTTGCTTTGTGTAGGGTTCTTTTTTAACTACTTAAGCCAATTTTACACGGATTGGTGACTTAGGGAACAGATCAAGAATCAATTTAGAATTACTTGTGTTGTCCAAAACTTACAAACTATTAAAAAAACAAAAATAAAGAAAGATGTATGGTTGAAAATTCAGAGGGTACAATGTCAGTGAACAGAAAGTTCTAAAGTGCTAAATTCTGTTTGCCAAGCTGACAGCTGTGCAGATAAGATGCTAGAAGAAAAAAGTGGACCGAGGGAAACAGTACCTATTGCACTGAAAGGTGTGATCAGAATCATTTTGGCAAATTCCTCTCCACTTTGATGGAATTGGTCCCAATTCTTCATCAATAAAGCTTTCTGATTCAGGCCAGGCACCTGGTCCACACCAATATCACAAAAGGTTGAGCATTGAGAAAACCAGCAGTAAGTCATTATGTAGTAAAGAAAAAAGGTTGTTGGCGCACACAACATCCCCATTCACGCAGGATCCATGGAAGGATCGCACCCCAAGGGTGTGATATAAACGACCTACCCTAATACAAACATTAGTGTCAGCTTCCACGGTTCGAACCCGTGACTGATAATGTAGTAAAGAAAGATAATCAGTAATGCACTCTTACTGTTATTTTTAGTCCAAGTCAGTTTCCAAGTGAGTGGACTGTTAAGCATAAAGATTAATTTTACCCCTTATTGTTGCAACAATGTGAAAGGGAGCCTTGAAGCAACGGTAGAGTTATCTCTGTACGACTTATAAACGGGTTCAGATAATGGAATCAGCCACCAATGCTTGCATCAGGGTAGGCTGCCTACATCACACACACCTCCCCGGACCCTGCATGAATACGGATACTTTGCGTACCAGATTGCTTTTTTTGGTTGCAACAATGTCATATATCATGGATTTCAGACACAAAGAATAGAATGAAGTTGAGCTATTGAAGGGGAAAAGTTATAGTATGAGAACTTGTAACTGCAAAAGGTTGACTAATGAAGAAAAAGAAGAAAGGATGAAATTATCCATCTTTTGAGGTAAGGGCATCAGAACCTAAGCTTTTTTCCCCACATATTCTGTTCTTATAATTCTGCTTATATTTTCCAACTTGTTCTTTGTTTTCAGTGACAGCACCCATCCACTAGTATGTAGGCCTTTGTCTGTGCTAGGACAACACAAGCTATATGGATAATTGAACAACATGAAAAAAAATATTGAAGTTCCTCAACTTTTATGAACATTGTTTATCAAATAAATGCAGATATTAGCTTCTATATTGCTTAGTAGTTTCCCAACATGACTTTGCCTAGAATTGCCAAGTATCTAAATTAATATATTCTGTGATTGACCCTACCAACCCAAAGATGAATAAAATAATGTACTTCTCCAATGCTTACTCTTTCAACTGCTGAAAGGGGCAGACATGATTCAAAAAGGAAGCTTCTGTCAAATAAATAATATTTTGTTATATGTGAAAGTGGGTTGGCCAAGGCAAGGAGATTAATGAGATCTTCAAATATCAAATATTAAACTATTGTTTATTGTTATCAAGAGAAATCATGCAAATTTCCAACAAGGTCCTTATCATAATTATGGGATCACAAAAGAAACTTTTTTTACATCAGCAAAGTCAATGATCAAGCGCAACTTATTGCAAGTTCAATTTTCTTCACATGCCTATTCTTGACTAAACATTAAAGCCGGGTGCATGAAGTATGTCATATTCACGCAAAATTTGAGGAAAAGATGTATCCTAAGGGGTATCGTGGGTGCATCGCAAGGAATATAATGTAGACAAACCTATACCGATGTAAGCATAGGTGACTGATTCTACAGCTTGAAACTACCGTTACTCGAAGACTCCGACTAAAGAGTAACTAAGAGAAAATAGTTGAAAATTTGGCAGAATAATATTCAAACATGAAAAGGACTAGGAGTTTGGATCTGACTTAACACAAAAAATTGGAATATGTAAATTGAGTATAAAATAGAGAATAAAAAAAATATTACCAGTATCAAGATTGCCAATAATTGTATCTTCTCCAAATCTTGCCTTCTTCCATAATGAACTTGGATGTATAACTCCATCATTCTCCAATCCCATGAAGTTCCATGATCTCGTTGTGTGTAGTTTTCTTCCCCTGTTTAGAAATACTGATACTACTTGGGGATGCTCTGCAAATCAAAACAAAAAAATTACATTAACAACATTCATAACGTCACTAGGGTTGCGGCCCTTTTCCAGACGCTGCATGAATATGGAATGCTTTGTGCATCAAACTGCCACAACATTCATAACACATGAACTTCACCATAATACATTCTTAATGTTAGGTTTCGAGTTCGAGCCCGGTAGGACATAACCCTGAGCAGCGCGAATCTGAATTAAGTAAAAGAATACAACTTTACAGAAAAGACCAAGACTAACCCAAATTGCTTACTTGAAATTTCTACTGCTTCATCATCCTCAAGCATGGCAGAAAAGCCATTGATGTGTTTGGTGTAAGAGTAGAAAATTGCTTCTTTTGTCTTGTCAGTGCTGTTGTTGAGATTTCAACGTGTAAGATTTTGGAAATTACATAAATCAGAAAGAGAACTACTATTGAAGCAAAACATAAGTAATTACCTTCCCAAGTATGATCCAAGAAATTCATGATGTGAATCTCTTACTCTATCATAATCAATAGATGAAACTTCTTTTCCATGTGAATGTGCACCCATATACACCACATATGACTATATGTAAATCACATTAAATCATTATTTATTTTTCCAAATAGTAATTATGTAAACAATGAATGAACTAAAACTGAAAAAAATGCTTAATTACCTTTTTAATGGCAAATGTGGGACTAAGCAAGAACATAAAAAGAACTGAAAGGAGACATAAAAGGGCAGAGTTTGCCCCCATTGTTATCTTCATATTCTTTCTTGCTTGCTACAACTACACCTCTGCCTTTTATTTAGTCCTTTCACTCTCAATACTCGCAGTTTCTATTTAAAAAGAACTCTTTTGGTTGTAGTTGACCTTTAAATGGATTATTTTATTAAAAATTAATGAATCTTGTTTTTTTTTAATTAGTGGGAAATGTATCCATTTATTGCATGGTTTAAATTCAAAGATTTTACGGCTTCTGTCTGTTGATAGCATACAACACCCTTGACCATAATCTAGTCTAGATCCAATAATGGATAAGCAAGCTTTTCATGCATTTTAACTCAATTCTTCCTAATATAATCATTCTATTAATATGTTTCCATTGTTTTATTAATAATAATTCATGAATTAAAAATAATGTTACCCTTTTCGACTTCCTTTACTAATTCGTTAAAAGCTAATAAATAATGTATGGAATTCTTTGAATAAAGCCATCCTTTTTATTGGTAATAATATGAATAGGAGTATGGGACCAGTAGAAGGATGTGAACTATTTAAAATAATAGAGGTTGCTTGAAAGTTTTGTTTTTTCTAGCAGATATATCCAATGTGACACCCTGGTAAAGACCAAAAATTTCGTCATTTAAAAAAAAATTCTAATTGACCAATGGAATTTTTTTTTCTTTTCCCTTCTAGATAGTAATTGGCCAATTTTTCTTGATTCGGATGATCACAATCAAGAAAAATTCGGGATACGATTTTTGACTCTATATCCAATGAGATAATTTTTGACAAAAATCGAAATTTTAGTACACGCAAAATCACTTCATCCTAATTATAGCTTAGCCAAAAATATCATTATTATAAATATAATAGAAAACCACCTGTTCGATGCTTATGGTTCTGATTAATATTTTAATAAGGTAATAATAAAGTGTCACACTACAATACATAGAAACACAAGATTCAATTTGAAGAGTATTATTTTATTCTTTCTCTCTTATCTTGGCTTTTCTTCAAAGGAAAAAAATTAATTAGTAGTGTCCTTACGTTAACAAACTTATCATTATGTGTAAAAGAACAAGAAAATATGTGGAAATAAATTTACCAAATTATTAGTATTGAGTGTGCCAGATATATATGGATTTATTTTCTGCGGTTTTTAAGGTCCATATCCAAACAGAAATGTGCAACACGCTGTTTTTTGTATTTTGTCGCCGTAAGGTATGCTGACCATCCAATTTATAGTCGGACGGAGGCGGGAATAAAGAGTGAAAACAGCAGCTAGTTTTGAAACAATTAGAAACTAGAGCAAATTGCAATAACAGTTTTGTCATGAATCATAAACTAATGGATAGCCTTGGATATAGATTTAGTTTTGTAAATTTTGTATTTCAAAAATTATGTACATCTAGATAAGTATATATAGGATTATAGGGGTGTACAAAGGAAATCGACAAATATTTTTAATTAATTTAAATATCTAAAATAAACTAACTCCAAAAGTTTATTCGTAGTAACTATTGAAATATTGCAAAGTTATTATTAAAAACACATGAATCTTAACCACCGAATGTGTCTATGAAGCCTTTACTGATAAACTGATGACTGCTCAGGACATGAGATTTCCTCGCTAGTTCTCTAAGTAAACAAAGAAATAGCTAAATAATGACAACTCAAAGGAGTACTCCAAGAACAAAAACGAAGCTCACCAATAGCATTGGAAGTGAGGGAAGTCATAACCTGTAGCCTGCTCGCCTGCAAAACTGATTCCTATGTTGTACTGCAAACCAACGTAGGTTCCGAAGTACCATCCATTGTACTCAGTGAGTCCCAACAACATAGGACGAAACTTTAATAAAATTTACATTATGAGCAAAGATTCTAAATGCATGAAAAACATAAAGCTTCTAAGAACAATTCTAAAATAATTGCATAATAGCAGTTTATGAATATTCTAAAAGAAATTATTTTCTTTTTCTTTCTTCTAAAAAAATACTTCGCTTTATACTTTGGGAGTTCCAACTATCCTGACTTATTTCTGGCTTAGTCACCGTGTGATTGGCATGGGTTTGATCCCAAGCTGATCGAGTAGGCCCAATCCACGAGGTACCACTCGTTTCATGGTTCTCAGTGCTCATGTATCATACCTTAGTCTAGCTAAGTAAATTCTCAGCAATGAGACCCTCGGCTCATGTGCTCACTACTTTGACACACGTAGTTTCAAGAAGTCAATGCTTGGTCAGGACCCTCAGTCTGGACAATGACCCCTTCCCAGAATAGAGGATACTCCCAGAAATCTTTTCTTTCTAAAACTTCTTTTGGTGACTTTCAAGTCTAAATCTTTTCTGGAACATCCTATGCATACTCATATTGATATCCTTAAATGTAAAGCATGCATAAGAATGAAATAAACATTCAAAAGTATTTCTAAAGATTCTTGCTTCTTCATAAATTTTCGACATGTAAATGGCCTATAAAAATAACACAAAAATCTAAAAGTTTATGCACATATATCATGATAAATCACCTAAACTTTAACTAGAATAATTCTATGTTAATATATACTCTCTCGCTCTAATTAAGTACATATTAACTTTTTTAAGCAATTCATAAACACTTTTTATGTGTGCTTTTGTGAGTTAAATCACCTTAGTAAAAGGTTCGAACATACGTAGGCCCCAGTCTAATTTATAACCATTAAACAATTAATTCCAGAACAACTAGCATTTTAATTAATTTTAAAATTTCACACCTCAACATGAAATTTACTATTGATATAGAGAAAGAAGGGAATTAACTATTCAGTTCTTACCTACTACTAATTTAGTATAATTGACAATCGGGAATTTTATATACCCGAGTTCAAGAATTAGTAATTTGTGAAGAACACTAAGAGTTTACTTGTCTGCATTAATAGTCTTGCTGCCACTATTTCTTAGCATTATGTTTCTCTTTTAAGATTTGCGTGAATGAACAAAAGTTTAAATCTTCTATTTTGTTCGTATAGAGTTCTTAGCAATCTGACTTGTTTTAGGCTTTTAAGCCTTTTGTCTCCCTTTAGTCCAAGGTTTAAGCCTTTCTTTGCCCTCACGTACAAACTACTCCATGGGCCTTAGGTCCATTTTTAAGTGTTTTTTTTTCTTTTTATTATTTGAGGAGTGTTACAATCTTCCCTTCTTAAAAATGTTAGATAATACGTTTAACGCTAGAGGGGGGTGAATAGCGTTATAATAAAATTTAGCGTAAACTTGCGGAAATTAAAATTTGCAGGAAATAATTAAGTGCGTTGAATAAACAAAAAGGAAAGAACGCACCGATGTATTCTGGTTCACCACAACACGTGGCTAGTCCAGTCCCCGAGAGACTCTCTCGAGATTTTCCACTAACTTGTCAAGCTTACGGGTGCTTAACAAACCTTTACAACTTAAGGACACAAGCCTTAGCACCTTTGCTCGGAGATACAACACTCCAAGACTTCAACCAAGGAAATACAAGTTCCTTACAACAAGAGAATCACAATTCTCTTACAAGTGTACAAAACACTAAACACTCAAACAAAACACTCCTTAATGAGTAGATATGAGTAAAAGAAGTAAGCTCAAGATCACAACAACTATGAACAAGACTTTGGCTCTCAAAAGCTTTATGAAATGAATATAAAATGATAAACAATAGTATGCAAGCTTATAGCAATAGAATGATCACTTGTTGTGTGTTGTTGTGTTTAAAACACTGAAATGAAGCTGCATTTATAGTTGAAAAACTTGGCATTACCGTTGCCTAATTGCCAATTAAGAGTTGCTGATTTTACTTTGTGACAATCGATTGTCAGGAAGCCACAATCGATTGTTTGCCAATCGTTCCAAAAATCAATCCCAGATTTTACGCTTAACAATCGATTGTCCAAGATCAATAATCGATTATTGGCAACGTTCAAAAAATCATTTCCAGATTTTACGTAAAACAATCGATTATACCAAATCAATAATCGATTATTCAGCAACGATCAAAAAATCCTTTTCAGATTTTAATTTCAACAATCGATTGTACAAAATCAACATTCGATTATTCAGCAACGTTCAAAAAATCTTTTTCAGATTTTAATATCAACAATCGATTGTACAAAATCAACAATCGATTACCTGACGGTATTTGAAAACTTACGACAACGGTCAGCTTCACAATCGATTGTGCAATGTTAACAATCGATTATTTATCAGACTTTGAAAATCATTTTAGACACTGCCTCGTGACAATCGATTGTTATATACTCACAATCGATTATTTAATAACTTTGAAAAAGTCTGGAAGACACTGCCTCAACACAATCGATTGTCATATGTTCACAATCGATTATTTTGTGACTTTTAAAAATCCGATGGACACTGTCTCTTCACAATCGATTGTCATTAGCTTCACAATCGATTATTCTGAGTTTTGAAAAACTTTGATGTACACTGCCTCATCACAATCGATTGTCATGAAAGCTTCACAATCGATTATTCTGAGTTTTGAAAAACTTTGATGTACACTGCCTCATCACAATCGATTGTCATGCAGGTTTAACAAACCTGATGCTCACTGCCTTAACGCAATCGATTGTCATTTGTTCACAATCGATTGTCATGCAGTCTTGGCTTAACATAATCGATTATCATAAGTACATAATCGATTATCTTAGTCCAGTTTTTAGAGGCATGTTTAAAAATCATTTTGACTAATGAAAATATGCATGATTTAAAATCATTTAGCATTAAATTAAATATGCATGATTTTGTAAAAATAATTTTACGAGAGAAGCCATGTCATGAGTCAAGTTGTCGGATCAAGAACACAATTAAGAACGACTCATTTAATCTATAAAACTTTGTCTTGTGCTTGAATCTCGTTATCCACCAATTGTGCGCTTGTACTTGAACTTCGTCATATATCAATTTGCGCTTCGTTTGTCATTCATCAAAACCTACACATAAGAACACACGTTTTAGTGTAAAGCCTTGAGAACGTGTTTCCAACAATTTCCTCCTTTTTGATAATGGCAAACGTTAAGCGGGTTATGCAAATTAAACAGTTTATAAAGACGATTCAAGACAAGTATATGTATGCCTCAACAAGTATGCAATTTGTTCCCCCTCAATATATGGATTCCCCCTCAATTTAAGCTTATAAATATTGAGAGTGCATACCCGTTATCTTCCCCCTTTTGCCATTAGCAAAAATAATATAAGAAGATGCCAAAGATGTAAATAAAACTTGTTTATTTATTTGAAAGAGAAAAACGTGATTAGTTAAAGAGAGCGCAATAACTCAAGTAATAGCATTACAATCGATTATTGATACGAGATAATCGATTATTAGACGACAGAAACCGATTTTTCTGAAGAAGACTTGATTATTGCGCATCATGCTTTATAATTCCCCCTACTTTTAGGGCGATACCTGCAAAAATTCGTTAGACGTCTCCGACGCTCAAGTTAGAAATCATGTAAGATAAAAAGATGCAATGCATGACTTAGATCAACGTGGAGTCAAGAATCCCGAGTTCACTACGAATTCGGAAGAAGGACTCTTTCTCTAGGGGCTTTTTAAAGATGTCGGCCAATTGGTCTTTGGTTTCAACAAATTCAATTTCGACATCGCCCTTGAGAACGTGATCTCTTATAAAATGATGTCTAATTTCAATGTGTTTTGTTCGCGAATGAAGAATGGGGTTCTTTGTCAAGCATATGGCACTAGTATTATCACATCTAAGAGGGATATGATCAAGACTTAGGCCATAGTCCAAGAGTTGTTGTTTCATCCATAGTATTTGAGCGCAACAACTCCCCGCGGCTACATATTCAGCCTCGGTTGTGGACAATGCAACACTTACTTGTTTCTTGCTAAACCAAGAAACGAGAGAGCTACCGAGCAAATGGCAAGTGCCACTAGTGCTCTTGCGGTCCAATTTGCATCCAGCAAAATCAGAGTCGGAATAGCCAACGAGTTGGCATGAAGAACCTTTGGGGTACCATAGACCCACATTTGTAGTACCAACAAGGTACTTCAAAATCCGTTTTACTGCAGTAAGGTGAGACTCCTTCGGACACGATTGATAACGGGGGCATAAGCACACGCTAAACATGATGTCCGGACGACTAGCAGTAAGATAAAGAAGAGAGCCGATCATACCTCGATACTTCTTAGTGTCGACTTCCTTACCTTTCTCATCTTTGTCTAGATGATCGGATGTGGTCATGGGAGTCGCCATTGCTTTTGCATTGTTCATTTCAAATCGTTTCAGCAATTCTTTGCAATATTTGGCTTGGCAAATGAACGTACCTTCTTTCATTTGCTTTACTTGTAATCCCAGAAAGAATGTTAACTCACCCATCATAGACATCTCAAATTTGCTTGTCATTAAATCAGAAAATTCCTTGCATAAGACATTGTTAGTAGCACCAAATATGATATCATCCACATATATTTGAACTAATAAAATTTCATTGTTTTTATGTTTAACGAAAAGGGTGGTGTCAACTTTCCCTCTAATGAATCATTTTCCAATAGAAATTTACTCAATCTTTCATACCAAGCTCGGGGAGCTTGTTTTAAACCATAAAGAGCCTTTTTGAGTTTGAAAACATGATCGGGAGATTTAAAATCTTCAAAACCGGGGGGTTGTTCAACATAAACTTCTTCTTGAATAACACCATTTAGAAAAGCACTTTTCACATCCATTTGATATAAATTGAAATTCATAGAAGAGGCAAATGCGAGCAATAGACGAATAGCTTCTAATCTAGCTACGGGAGCATATGTTTCTTCATAGTCAATACCCTCTTCTTGATTATAGCCTTTTGCTACAAGCCTAGCTTTGTTTCTAGTGATTACACCATTTTCATCTAGTTTGTTTCGAAAAACCCATTTCGTACCAATTATGGTATGATTTTCGGGTCTTGGCACCAAATCCCAAACGTCATTCCGTTTGAATTGGTTAAGCTCCTCTTGCATTGCCAAGGTCCAAAATTCATCCCCAATTGCTTCGGAGATGGTTGTTGGTTCAATTTGAGACACAAAAGCAGTATGTCCTAAGGTGTTCTTAAGGGATTTTCGGGTACTTACCTTTTCTCCGACGTCCCCAATTACCTGTTCGAGAGGGTGATCTTTGATTGTCCTCCACTCGTTAGGCGTTTTCGTTTCATTCTCCAATTGTGGCGCTTCCTCCGTTGGTTGTTTCAAAGATTCGTCTTGATTTTCTTTAGGCGTTTCCTCTTGTATTTTGTCTTTCAAGCTATCTAAGATACCTGCAAGATCAAAACCAGTATCCTTTCTCGCCAAGCTAGCATTATTTTCGGCAAATACAACATGAGGGGATTCCTCCACAATTTCGGTTCTTTTATTAAAGACCCTATATGCTTTGCTACGTGAAGAATAACGAATGAAAATTCCCTCATCGGACTTAGCATCAAATTTTCCCAATTGATCTTTGCCATTGTTATGAATAAAACGTTTACAATCGAATACTCTAAGATGGGAGATATTTGGTTTCCTTCCCTTATAGAGTTCATAGGGAGTTTTCATGAGTATAGGCCTTAAGACTACTCTATTTAAGATGTAGCATGCAGTACTCACGGCATCCGCCCAAAAATGTTTGGGAATCTTAGCCTCTTCGAGCATGGTTATAGCCATCTCTTCGAGACACCTATTTTTCCTTTCCACCACCCCATTTTGTTGTGGTGTTCGTGGAGCGGAAAAGGTATGCTCGATACCGAGTTCGTCACAAAAGTCCGCAAAGAGATTGTGATCAAACTCTCCCCCATGATCACTTCTAATTGAAGTGACGGTTGTTTCCTTCTCTTTTTGAACACGCTTAAGAAAATATTTAAAATTCTGAAAAGCATCACTTTTATTGGCAAGAAATAAAGTCCAAGTAAATCTAGAATAATCATCAACAATCACAAAAGCATAACGATTTCTTCCTAGACTTTCAATGCGAGATGGTCCAAATAAATCCATGTGAAGCAATTGCAATGGTCTAGAAGTTGAAACAAAATTTTTGGATTTGAAAGATGCTTTTGTTTGCTTCCCTTTTTGACAAGAGTCACAAATAGAGTCATTTTCAAATTTCAAATTGGGAAGACCAATAACTAAGTTTTGTGAAATCAATTTGTTCAAAAGATGCATGTTTATATGAGCAACTCTACGATGCCATAGCCAAGTATCATCCTCTTTGCTCATAAGACAATCAACATATTCGGGGGTGAGGAATTAGCAAGATCAACCATATAAATATTATCCACTCTAAAACCACGAAGGATAATTTTAAAATCACTACGTCTAAACACTAAGCATTCATCCGAATCAAATAGGGCAAGATTTCCCTTGTCACATAATTGACTTGTGCTCAAGAGATTATGCTTTAAACCTTTAACAAGTAATATATGCTTAATAGAGGAATTTTCATCCTTACCGACCGATCCGATGCCAATAATCTTTCCTTTATTGTTATCCCCAAAAATCACACTTCCTCCTTCTTTGTGTTCTAGTTGAAGGAATTTGGATTCGTCTCCCGTCATATGTTTGGAGCATCCACTATCAAGGTACCATAGTACACTTGATCCCTTCAAACACACCTACAAAACAAATTAATGCGTTTTAGGTACCCATGCCATTTTGGGTCCTTGAGGGTTAGGCATATCATAATGATGCGATTGAGTGATATGTCTATGTCGTGTAAAACATGCAGGGGCAATATGACCAATGCGTCTACAATAATGACAAGTCACGTTGGGGTTATGCATCCTTCTAGGTTCATAGTAACTTGATGGACGAAAATGAATTACTCTATTTTCATTCTGACTATTGCGCATTTCATGAGAACCATTTCTCCTACTATTAGTTCTAAAATGAGCAGCATTTCTAGAGAAATGGTCATGTCTAGATGTTCTAAAAGGTTCAAAACTCCTTCTAGTGTTTGGCCTAGAATATGCATCATTTCTAGGTGGTAAGTCATTTCTAGGTCTTCTAAAATGTTCAACATTTGTTCTAGCATGCATATTTCTTCTAGGATTGCTATTTCTACGATAAGCATTTGTTTTATTAATCCTAGGTTGAGCCTTAGGTGGTTGGGGTTTGGCTTCAACCTTTTCTTTAGGCTCATTCTTAAAACCTATGCCATGCTTGGTTGACTTCAAATTAACAAGGACCTCATTCAAGTTTTTGTGGGAAGAATTAAACTTATCTAAGGTGCCTTTAAGTCTATCTACCTCATTTTCGAGATGCATGCAAGAAGAGCAATTTTTAATAGAACTTTCGGGCTTGTCGGCGCTTCTTTTTCCGAAAAACTTGTTTTCCTCTTTCAGCTTCTCATTTTCTAAAACCAGTTTTTCTAACTCCTTTTCTTTTAAAGAAAGCTGTTTTTGAAAATCTTTTTCTTTTAGAGAAGCATTTTCTTTTATGCTCTTGACAGTTTTTGAAGCTTTAATAAATTCAGTATATAGCTCATCAAAAGCAGTTCACATTTCTTCAAGAGTAAAGAAGTTTTTAGAGGAGATTTGACATACCTCATCTTGCTTGTCTTCTTGCGCCATAAGGCAAAGGTTTGCGGCTTCGTCTTCTTCTTCTTCGCTTGACTCATCTCTGGAGTCTCCTCCCCAAGAAATGTATGCACGTTGCTTTTTAAAAGGTTTCTTCTCCTTTTTGATATTTGGGCAATTTGATTTGATGTGCCCGGTTTCACCGCATTCATAGCACTTTATTTGCTCGCCTTGCTTTTTGCCCTTTCGTTCATACTCCTTTCGCATGAACTTTTGAAATCTTTTGATAACGAGTCCAAACTCGTTGTCTCCGTCCTCATCAACTTGAGGTTGGCTTGTGCATGCCTTAAGCGCTATTCTTTGCCTCCTTTGATCATCAACAAGAGGGTTAGGTATTGTAGATTCATAAGTCTTAAGGTTACCTCTTAATGCGTCGATTGTGACATATGAGACGCCAATGGATTCTTGAATTGCGTCGGCCTTTGATCGCCATTCCGGAGTGAGACTTCTAAGAATTTTTCGAACAAGTTCTCTATCCGTGAATGTCTTCTTGAGGGCATGTAGGTCATTTACGATTATTGAAAATCGTTCGAACATTTCATCCACCTTTTCACCTTCCTTCATGTGAAATAATTCATAAGCATGGGTTAGGAAATCAATTTTAGCTTCCCTTACCTGGTCCGTACCTTCGTACGCAATTTCCAGCTTGTCCCACATTTCCTTTGTCGTTGTGCAACACGATATTTTCCAGTAATCGTCAGCATTTACAGCACAATATAATAAATTAATTGCTTTAGTATTATTTTGAACCTTTCGGATATCATCCGCGTCATATTCTTCTTCGGGCTTGGGAACCCATTCGTTTTCAACCTTTTTGGTTGGAATTTGATTTCCCTTTGTTATCACCTTCCAGAGATGAAAATTGTTTGCTTGAACGAAGATTTTCATCCTCTCCTTCCAGTACGTATAGTTTGTACCGTTGAATAGTGGTGGTCGGGTGGAGCACTGTCCTTCCTCTATTCCTGCAAAAGAATCACGAGTAGAAGCCATGGAAGTTTCTCTCAAACTGTTAAGTCTTCAGAGAGTTAGGCTCTGATACCAATTGTTAGATAATACGCTTAACGCTAGAGGGGGGGTGAATAGTGTTATAATAAAATTTAGCGTAAACTTGCGGAAATTAAAATTTGCAGGAAATAATTAAGAGTGTTGAATAAACTAAAAGGAAAGAACGCACCGATGTATACTGGTTCACCACAACACGTGGCTAGTCCAGTCCCCGAGATACTCTCTCGAGATTTTCCACTAACTTGTCAAGCTTACGGGTACTCAACAAACCTTTACAACTTAAAGACACAAGCCTTAACACCTTTGCTCGGAGATACAACACTCCAAGACTTCAACCAAGGAAACACAAGTTCCTTACAACAAGAGAATCACAATTCTCTTACAAGTGTACAAAACACTAAACACTCAAACAAAACACTCCTTAATGAGTAGATATGAGTAAAAGAAGTAAGCTCAAGATCACAACAACTATGGACAAGACTTTGGCTCTCAAAAGCTTTATGAAATGAATATAAAATGATAAACAATAGTATGCAAGCTTATAGCAATAGAATGATCAGTTGTTGTGTGTTGTTGTGTTTAAAACACTGAAATGAAGCTGTATTTATAGTTGAAAAACTTGGCATTACCGTTGCCTAATTGCCAATTAAGAGTTGCTGATTTTACTCTGTGACAATCGATTGTCAGGAAGCCACAATCGATTGTTTGCCAATCGTTCCAAAAATTAATCCCAGATTTTACGCTTAACAATCGATTGTCCAAGATCAACAATCGATTATTGGCAACGTTCAAAAAATCATTTCCAGATTTTACGTAAAACAATCGATTATACCAAATCAATAATCGATTATTCAGCAACGTTCAAAAAATCCTTTCCAGATTTTAATTTCAACAATCGATTGTACAAAATCAACAATCGATTATTCAGCAACGTTCAAAAAATCTTTTTCAGATTTTAATATCAAAAATCGATTGTACAAAATCAACAATCGATTACCTGACGGTATTTGAAAACTTTACGACAACGGTCAGCTTCACAATCTATTGTGCAATGTTAACAATCGATTATTTATCAGACTTTGAAAATCATTTGACACTGCCTCGTGACAATCGATTGTTATATACTCACAATCGATTATTTAATAACTTTGAAAAAGTGGAAAACACTGCCTCAACACAATCGATTGTCATATGTTCACAATCGATTATTTTGTGACTTTTAAAAATCTGATGGACACTGTCTCTTCACAATCGATTGTCATTAGCTTCACAAATGATTATTCTGAGTTTTGAAAAACTTTGATGTACACTGCCTCATCACAATCGATTGTCATAAGGTTCACAATCGATTGTCATGCAGGTTTGAAAAACCTGATGCTCACTGCCTTAACGCAATCGATTGTCATTTGTTCACAATCGATTGTCATGCAGTCTTGGCTTAACATAGTCGATTATCATAAGTACATAATCAATTATCTTAGTCCAGTTTTTAGAGGCATGTTTAAAAATCATTTTGACTAATGAAAATATGCATGATTTAAAATCATTTAGCATTAAATTAAATATGCATGATTTTGTAAAAATAATTTTACGAGGGAAGCCATGTCATGAGTCAAGTTGTCGGATCAAGAACACAATTAAGAACGACTCATTTAAGCTATAAAACTTTGTCTTGTGCTTGAATCTCGTTATCCACCAATTGTGCGCTTGTACTTGAACTTCGTCATATATCAATTTGCGCTTCGTTTGTCATTCATCAAAACCTACACATAAGAATACATGTTTTAGTGTAAAGCCTTGAGAACGTGTTTCCAACAAAAAATATTCATCCTCGAATCTTTCTAGCACTACTCTATTGAACTTCTTAAGTTTTCTTAGCACTGCTTAGTTTCCCAAGGGACTCAAAATTTTAGCTAACTCCCTAAGAAGTTAGGAGTTGGTTCCCCTGTAAATTGGACTATCCAAAAAAAATTCCTTGTCACCAATACCACAACTACACCAACAACAACCAAATATAAGATAACAGGCCATTCATAGGCGCTATAAACAACTCATATACTAATTACTCACACCCCGGCAAGGAGGTACCACAATAACTAACAAGAATCTAAAGCACAGCATTTTAGCAAAAGTATATCACTTTAATGAGTTAAATACACACTGGCATGGCACTAAATTATTAAATAACTAAATATACTCTGATAAAAGTTAAATTACTTCAACAACTAAGTATAATCTAGCAAGGACATAAACACATGCTAACTTGTATTTATTAAATAACATATAAATTCCAAACCAAACCTAGGTTCACATACCATTTTCCTCAAATAAATATGGATATTTCTTCCTAGACTTCCCACGCAACCTCTTTTGAATCATGATTACTCCACAAAACTTTTACCCATGCTATATCTTTTGTTGTCAACTTTCTTGCTTGCCTATCGAGAATTTCTATAGGTACCACTTCATGAGTCATGCCTTCTTTAATTACTATGGTATCAACTGGTACTATATGTGACTCAACATAAACGTACTTTCTAAACATAGACACACGAAAGACAGGATAAACAGAGGACAACACAATGGGCAGTGCTAGCTCATAATCCACATTTCTTTTCTTTTCTAGAATTTCACAAGGTCCAATAAATTTAAGACTAAGTTTCCCTTTCTTATCAAACCTCATAACTCCTTTTATTGGTGAAACTTTCAAAAATGTCTTATCACCAACGATGAACTAAAATTCACGATGCTGCTTGTTAGAATAAGACTTTGATGACTCTGAGCCACTTTCAGACTTTCTATGATTAGATGAACTTTCTCTAAGGACTCACAAACAAACTCTGGACCAATCAAAAACACCTCTGCTAGTTCAAACCAGCCCATTGGAGACCTATATCTTCGCCCATACAATACTACATAAGGAGCCGTACTAGTGCCGGACTGATAGTTGTTATTGTAAGAAAATTCTATAAGTGTCAAGTGATCATTCCAATTGCCTCCAAAATCTATAATGCTCGCAGCATATCTTTGAGTGTTTAAATGGTCCTTTTTGCCTGTCCATCGGTCTGTGGATGGAAAGCGGTGCTCAAATTAACCTTTTGGTACATAATATTTTCTGAAATACCTGCCAATAATGTGCCATGAACTGATGGCCTTTGTCCGATATGGTTGAAACTGGAGTACCATGCAATCGAACTATTTCTTTGATGTACAACTATGCATACTGCTCTGCGAAATTTGTCATCTTTTACTGGTAGGAAATGCAAGGACATTGTCAGTCGGTCTATAATAACCCAAATTGAATCATGCTTACAGTATGTGCAAGGTAGACTTACTACGAAATCCATATTAATCATCTCCTATTTTCAATGTGGTATCTCTATATCTTGAGCTAGGCCACCAGATCTCTGATGCTCGGCTTTGACTTGCTGGCAATTCAAACATTTAGCCACTTCATTTGCTACTTGCTTCTTCATGCCTTTCCATCAATACAACTCTTTTAAGTCCAGATACATTTTTGTAGCACATAGGTCGATAGAGTTCCTCGAGCTGTGAGCTTATTCCATTATGGCCTTTCTCATACCATCTATATCAGGCACACATAACTGATCATTGAACTTCAAAACTCCGTCACTTCCTAGAGTGAAAGCAACAATTTCTTTATTTTGTGACATTTTCTTTTAACTTTAGTAAGTGCGGATCTTTGTCTTGCTTAGCCTTAACATACGCAACAAGGAAGGATTGTGCTAAGGCATAAGTAGTTATACCTCCTTCTTTGGTCTTATCCAATCTAATTCCATCATTTGCTAGTTTTTGAATTTCCCGACCCAAAGATTGCCTTTGTACTGCAAGATGGGCCAAGACACCCATTGACTTCCTACTAAGTGCATCTGCTACCACATTAGCTTTGCCCGAGTGATAAAAAATATTGATGTCATGATCTTTCAATAGCTCGAGCCACCTTCTTCGTCTCAAATTTAGTTATTTTTGCTTTAAAATGTACTTGAGGGTTTTGTGATCTATAAACACTTTAGATTGTTCTCCAAGGTAGTGTCTCCATATCTTTAATGCAAACACTAGTTCTGCAAGCTCCAAGTCGCGTGTGGGGTTGTTCTTCTCATGGTTCTTAACTTCCTTGAAGCATAAGCAATAAATTTTCCATTTTTCATAATAACACAACCAAGAGCCGACTCTAGAGGTATCACAATACACTGTGAATCCCCTCGAACCTGTTGGTAAGGTTAACACAGGTGCATTGGTCAACCTTTTCTTTAACTCTTGAAAACTCTGCTCACAAGCGCCTGACTAATGGAACTTAATTACTTTTTGAGTCAACTTGGTTAATGGAGCTACAAGTGAGGAAAATCCCTCTACTAACCTTCTATGGTAGCCAGCTAACCCCAAGAAACTGCTATTTCGGTTGGCATTGTCGGCCTAGGCCAGTTCTTGACTGCTTCTATCTTCTAATGATCTACTTTTATTCCTTCACTAGATACCCTCGTGGCCTAAGAATGCCACTGACTGCAACCAGAACTCACATTTTGAAAACTTGGAATAAAGATCATTCTCCTTCAAGGTCTGTAAGGCTATCCTGAGGTGTTCGGCATGCTCATCCTTGCTCTTAGAGTATACCAAAATATCATCTTTAAGCGCGATTAAAAAGGTATCAAGGAATGGCTTAAAAACTATATTCACGAGGTCCATGAATGTAGCTGGAGCATTTGTCAACCCGAAGGACATTACTAGAAAATCATAGTGCCCGTAGCGATTTCTAAATGTTGTTTTAGATATATCTCTTTATAATTCTCAACTGACGGTACCCCGACCTCAAGTCTATCTTTAAAAAGTACTTTTCACCCTGAAGTTGATCAAATAAATCATCAACTCTTTGCAGTGGGTGCTTGTTCTTAATGGTAACTTTATTCAACTGCCGACAGTCGACGCACATTTTTAGAGAACCATTTTTCTTCACCAAGGCACCCGCGATGACACACTCGACCTGATGAAGCCTTGTCAAGGAGGTCTTTCAATTTTTCTCTCAACTCGTTAGTTTCTACTGGAGCCATTCTATAAGGAGGCATGGATATGGGCTAAGTGCCTGGTATGAGATCAATGCCAAAGTCTATAATTCTTTCGGGAGGAAGTCCGGGAAGGTCATCTGGGAAAACATCTGGAAATTCTCTAACAACTGGCACTGACTGAAGAGCTGTAGGATCTGATTCTGGATTAATGATGTGAGCCAAACAAGCGAGACACCCATTACTGACCATGTGTTGTGCTTTAAGGTAAGAAATAAACTTACCTACAAGCGATGTCGAAATATCCTTCCACTCTAAGACTTCTTCATTTGGAAATTGAAACTTGACTAACTTGGCACGACAATCTAATATGGCATAGCAGGAAGATAACCAATCCATACCCATGATCACATTGAAATACACCATTTCTAACTCTATGAGATCGGCCTCGGTGCTGCGAACTTAGACTGAAACTATACAACCTCTACAGACTCTTGTGACTTTCCTGACTCACCAACTGCAGTAGATACTAGGAATGGCTCACTAAGTTCTTCAGGTTCTAGCCCGAGGTTAATTGCAAAGTACGGAATCACACATGAATATGTTGAACCTGGATCCATTATGGCATAAGCGTTATGTGAGAAGACTAGAAGTATACCTGTAATAACTTCTACAAATGCCTTTGCACTCTCTGATGATCAAGTGTGGCAAACAATTTGGGATGTCTCTCTCCTTGAGTAACTTGATCTGTACCTCTACTTGTTCCATGCCCCGCCTGATTATGAGAACCACGAGCCTGTGATGGTGCGACTATTGTATCCGAGGAACTAGAAGGATGAGTTGATCCCTCACTAAAATTACGTTGCAACTTTGGTTAGTTGGCCTTTATATGACCAATGTCTTTGCAGTGATAGCAACCATGAAACCCGAGCTTGCACTGACCTGAATGTTGCCGCTTATATATTCCATAAAGACCTTGTTGGTATGAATGTTGCTCAGCATGACTGGCTATATGAGGATGATGTCCTCAATTATGATTCTAGCAAGACTGGTTTCCATAGCTTTCAGTACGTCTGAAGGAAGACCCACCACCTAACTGATGACTGGACTGAGCTGGTGCTAATGACTCCTTATGAGAGGAGCCCTTCCCACCTATGCTGGATATACTATTAAGCCTGCCCACTGTCTGGGCTTTTTTGTTATGCTTTTTTTCTTCTTCCTTTGTTGTCTGTATTTTTCTAAGTGCTTGGCAAATCTAACAACGGAGGAGAAAACTGTCATTCCTATTGTTGCACTTGATGTTGTATCCTTAATATGGTAAGCCAAACTGCCAAAAAAATTGTGAATCTTTGCTTTTTATATCTTAACCATGTGAGGTGCATGCTTAGCTACCTTATGAATTCCATGTAGTACTCTTCCACACTTTTATTCCCTTGCTTGAGCTGTTCGAACTCTGTAGCCTTTGCTTTCCTATCCTGTTCCGGGATAAAGTTAGCCATGAAGGCCTGTTCAAATTCTTCCCAAGTAGGCAGACCATCATCTTCATCCCTTTCCTTTTTCCACATCTCAAACCAAGTGCCAACCACATCTCTAAGCTGGTAAGCGTCCAGCTCCAGAGCTTCATCATCAAATGTCTTCATTGCTCCGAGGGCTTTCTTGAGACCGTTTAGCTACAATATCGGATCTTCAAATAGCAATAGAACCATGAAACAATAGAGGACTCAACTTCAAAAATTCACTCACTATTGAGGACTTATAATTGTTCTATCTATTTGATTAAGGTGGAATCTCATCTCTTATCTTATTCTGGTTGGCCATGAAGGCTTTAAACATCTCCATAGCACAATTGACACATTAAACATCTGAGCCACCTCTGGAGATATGCTGTCTTATCTGGAGCTGCTGTTGAGGGCGACACTGGATCCTGAGGTATTGGATCATCATGCTCCACCCCTTCTTCATGTTCAACTGGGGTACTTGAACCCCTTTTGTGGATTACTCTTCATTTTATGAGTTGAAGCCTTCTTAGTTCTACCTTGAGCCACAATAGTAGCAATAGTTTCTTGAGCAGCATCCTGGGTGTTGGTGTCAGAGTTCCGAGTACGAGCCATTTCTGTGAGTTTTGGTGAACCGAATACATTAGATAATTTCTTAGATGTAGGATCTACTGCACGATCTAAAGTATGAAAAAAGATGAGATTTTTCCTAAATGCTTGTAGCCTCTTGTTTATAAGTATGGCACGCTTCATACCCATAAAAAAGACTCTACTAACACGACTTCATAGACCCCTAGGACTCCATATACCAGAGGCTCTGATACCAAGTTTGTCACGACTCATTTTCTGAATAAGTCGTGACTAGAACTCGATCGCTAAATTTGATTGAGCGAACCATCTGTACTTATCAAAACTATTACAATCTTAAATTTTATATGCAAAAAAACAAAATACTTTAATCAAATATTTTTAATTAATTTAAATATCTAAAATTAACTAACTCCAAAAATAAATTCGTAATAACTACTGAAATATTGTAAAGTTATTATTAAAAACACTTGAATCTTAACCCACCAACTGTGTCTATGACCTCAATTGATAAACTGACGCACTGCTCAGGACATGAGATTTCCTGGCTAGTTGTGTAAGTAAAAAAAGAAATAGCTAACTAATGATGACTCAAAGGAGTACTTCACGAACAAAAGAGGATCACACCAATAGCATTGGAATTCAGGGAAGTCCTAACCTGTAGCTTTCTCGCCTCCAAAACTAAATCCTATATTGTACCGCACATAACGTAGGTTCCCAAAGAGAATGTCAGTATCATCCATTGTACTTAGTGAGTCCCAAAGACAGAGGATGAAACTTTGATAAAATCTACATTACGAGCAAAGATTCTAAATGCATCGAAAACATAAAGCTTCTAAGAATACTTCTAAATAATTTCATAATAGCAGTTTATGAATATTCTAAGAGAAATTATTTTCTTTTTGTTTCTTATAAAAAATATAATTCACTTTATGCTTCGGGAGTTCCAACTATCCCAACTTATTTCTGTCTTAGCCACTGGTTCCATCCTGATCGAATAGGCCCAATCCACGAGATTCCACTCGCTTCTATGACGACCCAAAGGGTCATCACTTATTTTATCCAAATTCTATGCTTTCGAGGCCTTGAAAACCTCATCTATAGTTTTCTTGATTTTCCTGCATAGTTCGGACGCGTAGCCGGAAAGTTTAAATATGAAATTATGTGATAAATGCTAAGCTTTCATTTTAAAATAAATAAATTTTACTTTGGTCAATATTTTGGGTAAACGGATCCGGACTCGTGATTTGACGGTCTTGCAGGGTCCGTAGAAAAATATGGGACTCGGGCGTTTGCCTGGAATCGAATTCGGAGGTCCCAAGCCTGAGAAATAAATTTTTAAGAAAAATTATTTTCTGGAAATGTTTAAGGAAATTTGAAATAAAAATTGATTAGAAAGAGATGGTATCGGGCCCGTATTTTGGTTTCGAAGCCCGGTATAGGTCTTATATCTAGTTTAAGTCCTTCCTGCAAAATTAGGTTAAAAACAAACGTCGTTTGACGTGATTCGGACTTGAGTTTCTAAATTTAAAACTTGATGAAGATAGGGAATAAAATTCTTGATTTTGAGGTTTAATTAATTGTTTTGAGGTTATTTTGGAGATTTGATCGCATGGATAAGTTTGTATGGTGTTGTTGAGTTAGTACATGTGATTGGTTAGGATCCCCGAGAGCTCCAGTGTGTTTCGGATGTGTTTTGGAAGGTTTTAGAATTGAAAAAAATGGCAGCTTTTCTAGTTTTTGGTGTTTAGATATTTCCTTCTTCGCGTTCGCGGGAGGACCCTCGCAAACGCGATGAGTAAGATATTGCTGAAAGAACTTCCTTCTACACGAACGCATTGACCAGGTCGCAAACTTGAGGAAGGGGGGGGGGGATATACCTTCGTGAACGCGTTCTTGGCCATGCGAACGCGAAGGCCAAGTGGTCTGGGTAGGGGGAGGGATAGATACCTTATGGGAACACGACCGGTAGGATGGGAACGCTAGGGCTCGAGAAGCTAAAGCTTCCCGATCGCGAGCTCCTTAACACGAATGCGAAGGCCTAATGGCCTGACTCATCACGAACGCGAGGGGTCTATCGCGAATGCACATAGTTAAATCGCCTAGTGATTTTTTTTTAAAAAAAAACCCAAAATAGAACACTTACGAGATTTCTCAAAATTTTACAAAATTTCCTTTTCTCCAAAGCTCCTAGGTGATCCTTGAAGAACTTCTTCACAAAAACTTCTTGGGTAAGTAATTTTTAACTCGTTTCCTTCCATTTTCATCAACATCTATTGAATTTCTTGGCCTAAACACATGTGATTAAGGGTAAAAAATTAGGGATTTGGGTAGAGTTAGGGCTTTTTGATTAATTGTGATTTAGACCTCGTTTTGGGGTTGAATTCTGGAAATGATTATATATTTTGGCTCGTGGGTGAACGGGTGATTTTATTTTGGTCTGAACCTCGTGTTTTGACCAAGCGGGCCCGAGATCGATTTTTGTGTTCCCTACTTTAGCACAAGTAGTTTCAAAAAGTCAAAGCCTTGGTCAAGACCATTGTCCTGGACGATTACCCCTCTTAGAATAGAGGATACTCCCAAAAATCTTTTCTTTCTAAAATATCTTTTGGTGACTTTTCAAGTCTAAGTCTTTTCTGAAACATCATATACATACTCATACTAATATCCTTAAATGTAAAGCATGGTATAAGAATGAAATAAATATTCAAAAGTATTTCTGAATATTCTTGCTTCTTCATGAATTTTCGACATGTAAATGGCATATAGGAATAACACAAAATCTGAAAATTTATTTTCATATATCATAATAAATCATCTAAACTTTAATTAGAACAATTCTAAGTTAGTAGGTACTCCCTCACTCTAATTAAGTACATATTAACTCTTTTAAAGCAATTCATCAAATATCTTGTATGCGTGCTTTTGTGAGTTAAACTACTTTAGCAAAAGGTTATATCAACCCACCTCAAAACTCCTCGAGCCAATACGTAGGCTCCAGTCCAATTTATACCTGTCAAACAATTAATTCCAGAACAACCACTGCATTTTAATTAATTTTAACGTTTCACACCTAAACATGAAATTTAATGTTGATACAAAGAAAGAAGGGAATTAACTATTCAATTCTTACCTATTACTATTTTAAGATAATTAACAATAAAAGATTGTATATACATGAATACAAGAATTAATGATTTGTAAAGAACCCTAAAATTACTTGTCAGCGTAAATAGTCTTGCTGCCTCTATTTCTTAGCGTTCTGTTTCTCTTTTAAGATTTGCATGAATGAACAGAAATTTAAACCTTCTATTTTGTTTGTATAGAATACTTAGCAGCCTGACTTGTTTAAGGCTTTTTAAGCCTTTTGTCTCCCTTTAGTCCATTGCCCTCACGTACAAACTACTCTATGAGCCTTAGGCCTAATTTTAAGTGTCCTTTTTATTTGAGGTGTGTTACGAAATTCGACCATAATTAATTTGGTTTGATTTTAACTAAAGAAAGTTAAAGCGAAACTAAATTAACATAACATTACACATATAGAAATATTAAATATATTTAATATATAAATATACTTATTATGATATAATTTATAAATTTTTCTTAAAATTTTTTATAATTTTATCTTATAAGGTATTATTTCAAGGTTGGACTTAGAATTTTGAATGTTTCAATGAGTTTTATAGTCATTAATGTTAGTAACTTAAATACGTAAAAATAGCACAAGCTAGGCAGTTTTCGGTTTGGTCATTCAAAAATAGCCAGCGTTTGCAAAAACATTAAAAAATAGTCACTATTTTATTGCAACATGGAATGTTCCAGCATAATATACTGAAGATCGGTGTACCTGCGTATGAACTTCCAGCATATTATGCTGGATCTCCAACATGCGAAAAGTTCTAGGATAATATACTCGAGATTGGAGCACCGATGCTCCAATCTCCAGTATATTATGCTGGACCGGTATATTATACTGGAACTTCAGTATAATATTCTAGAGTTCTAGTATACTTATGCTGAAATTTCAGTATATTATTCTGGAGTATTATTTTAGATTTTTGAACAATATTTTCGTTCTGATTTATCTTTATATGTAAAGTGGCTAAATTTTGAGTACTTTTGAAACTACAGATATTTTTGAGTGACCACTTGTAAATCTGGCTATTTTTGAATTTCTCCTCTTAAATAATGTTAACAAAAGCATAAACGAAAATCAAATTAATACTAATGCTAACAAATGACATTTAATTCAATACTACGAACGACAATGTATTGGATATATATTTTTTTGTTATGTAATTATTTAGATAAAAATGTGTAACCTATTGTTATTTTTTCGTTAGTGTTTAGTCATGTAATTAATATTCCCTCTATTAGTCTACTTATTTTAGCATGACTTAATACTTTTAGACTACGTTTATTTTTGTTATGACTTTAATTAGCTATATTTATATTACATAATTTTATTGTCTTTATTGTTGAATATTTTAGGATAATGCAATGAAACATCTCATATTTATATTATTTTCTTTGAAAATACTTTATATAGTTGTATATTACTAGAATTAAAGAAATATTTACACAACTTATATATTTTGTCCTACAAAGATTTTATCGGAAAAAAAACTAAAAAAAAATCGAATAACCCGAAAACCCGAAAAAGCCAAAATTGAAAAACTGAGTTCTATTGATTTGGTTTGGTTTTTAGGTTTTTAAACCCGGTACAATTGATTTGATTTGATAATTTTAAAATTCGAACCAGCCTGACCTATGCATACCCCTAAATATATACTTGGTTAACTCGTGAACCCCTAGCCCGTTAATATAAGACACGATACTAATAAAACACTGAAAGCAAATGTTTTACCGGATTAGTCAAACGATTTCGGTCAAAAGAAAAATTATATGGGTTTAGATAAATCGATTTTGGTCGCCAATTCGACCATAATCAGGTCACCAACTTGCTTGACATTCTAAGACTAGCAGGCGTCCCCTAATGTGTTGATATGGTCATTACCACTTGCTCTTGTATCAATTCTTCCTACGATTTAATGCAATGTGATAAGAGAGTTTAACGTTATGAACAACTCTAAAATTGAAAGGAACCATCAATTTATCAAACTTCCTAATGTGGCCCAACATTGACTAAAAGTTTTTAACTCTACCATCTTTTAAAAATTTTCTCACGTTTCAGATCATGGTTTTTCTTCCAGGGTGGACCATTTTCCTTTTTTACTTGCCAGCTTTTAAGAAGAACAAAAGTTTTCGATAAAGGCATGTTAGAACATGTCTAGTTTTCCTAAAAATGGGATAAAAGCTATTGCAGCTATTTAAGTTAGATGGTTCTTGTTATGACGTACTATAAAACAAAATATGCAAAATGCAGCAAATTGAAGGCTAGATGTACAATTAAGATAAAATGAAAGGGACCATGATTGCAAATAGAACGTAATAGAGGGACCAAAATTTCACTTTTCGTCAAAATAGGATGGTAACGTCTTCTATGTAAGTTGATAGTGAACCAAATTTGTGTAACTTCAATTTCACATATCGAGCTACTGAGATTTTCCTTCAAGGCAAATGTGATGAGAATGGAACTTCAGGCCACATTCTACGAGTCAGGCTCGATAATATTATTTTGTGCAAAATACAAAATTAATCAGTCAGACGAAATTAGTTACATTTAACAGACAAAATAAATTGCATTAGATAAAGAGTGTAAACGACATGTATATAATACAGATATGCGCAATATATATATATATATATAGTCAATTATTATTTTTAGGAGCAGCTAAAACTAATATATTCCTAGAATATTTTTATACTTTCTGCTTTCATTTCCATTGTACAAGAAAAAGTTGTTTGAAATTAAGGTAAACGAAAGAGAAATATTTTGAGTAGATGTGACCGTTCTGAAAGATGGCCAAAGGTTGTTTTCTAATTTCCATCTTTCTAATAAAAACAGAAAACACAGGATGTACAGAGAACTATTGAAGTTGCCACATCCATGAATACAAGTATACAATTTTGTTAATTTGCAGTTTCAGTGGTTAATGTCCTCTTTCTGAACAACAGTGGACTTCTGCGAGGCAGCTGCAACAGTGGACTTACCTATTACATTTTCGACTCCACATTTTAAAGCTAAAGAAATTTGGAATATGTATACATCAATATGATGGGTTTACGGTACTTTAACTTTATGTTTTGATAATCTAATAAATTTTTTGTTAAATAATCAAATAAGGGACCTGACACATTTGACACATAACTTAATCAATAAACTCAAGCTAGTGTGAGTTGCAATGGCTTTAGAAGATAAAGGATCAACACACGAACCTGATACCCTTGGATTTCCCTGACAATAATACGAAGTCAACTGTCTACAGCTGAGAAGTGACTACTTGCACTGTACACACAAACAATGCAGCACAGTACAACAGTCATTCCCCATTGACCAACCAAGTGATTACATCATTCAAGTATGTCATCTAAGTTGTATTAATAAAGAACACTATAACAAAACATCACTTGAACACTTGAAAATTATTCAAGCACTCCAAGCGTCTGGCATCAAGCATTCAATTCTCAAGTGCATCAAGAACAAAGTACAATACTACTACAGATTAGTTCTTACAGTAAATCTCTTGTATGTCCTTCGTTGATTTGTAACTTTGTAATTGCTCTTCATTGTAATTCCTACTTTGCTTTTGTAGAAGCTCTAATTTTGAAACTCTTGAAAATCATAAACCTTCAGTGTTTGTGTCGTGATTAGAGTTAGTCATGAGTTGAAGTCTTTGTAATAGTTGTATTGTAAAGTGGCTTATAATAGGTATATTACAAGTTAGTGAGAGATTAAAAGTTTAATTTCTAGATTGGATAGGTTGTATTCTAAAGTTTACTCTTAGTGAAATTAAAATCCTACCAGTGTAGGTCGTAGTTTTTTATCCCCTTGAGCAAGAATGTTTCCACGTAAAAGTTCTCTGTTCCATTTACTTACTGTTACATTAGCGATTATCTGTGGGAACTTATATAGGACCTGGTCTCTATATAATTTGGTGGACTCATATATTCTATCAATTGGTATTAGAACTCATTTTTTCTATTAGGTTAACACCTAGAAAGGATGGCTGCTCTACCAAACTTTGAAGAGGGTCAATCCACCTACGAACCACCCGGGTTTAATGGGGAATACTATGAGTGATGGAAGAAAAGAATGCATGACTTTATCATGATAGAAGATTCTGAGTTGTGGGATATTATTTGTGATGGTTCTTATGTCCCAAAAAAGAAGTCGGAGACCCTCCTATGACGATGCCAAAGACCAGGAAAGAATACAACGATGGAAATAGGAAAGTTGTAGAGAAAATCTTTTGAGCCAAGAATATTTTAGCGTGTGGAATAGGACCTAATGAATACAACATGATCTCATCCTGTCAATCCGCCAAGGAGATATGGAAAGCTTTACAAACAACACATGAGGGAACCATTCAAGTAAAGCAATCTAAGATTGACATGCTCACCACTGAGTATGAGCTCTTCATGATGAAGGGCGATGAATCCATTCAAGACATGCACATGAGATTCACTTTCATCATAAATGAGCTACACTCACTTAGTGTAATCATTCCTAGGAACAAGCTCGAGAGGAAAATTATTAGTATTTTTCCCAGTTCATTCGGGAATATAGTGAATGCCATTACTGAAGCAAAGGATTTGCAGGCATTGACCATAGATGAGCTAGTTGGAAATTTGAAAACCTACGAAATGAAGAAGAAGAAGAAGAAGGTTAGTGAAAGAAGAGAACCAAAGAAAGAAAAGAACCTGGTACTCAAGGCTGAAAGTAATGACTCAAGTGAAGGACAGTGACATGGCATACTTACAGAAGGTTTTAGAAAATGGTTCGAAGAAATGGAGGTATACTAAAGAGAGGTAGTTCCAGCAAACAAAATAATTATGACTTTGTCATAAATGCTAAAAGCCTGGGCATTTCTTCAAGGATTTCCCTTTCCTGAAGCAAAAACATCTCAAGCACAACTCTGATAAAATAGCGTAGAGGAACCCAGTTCCTGACAAACGCTTCAAAAGAAGAACACCGCTGACAATGTTGTGAAGCAAACTCTTGCGCATAGGGAGATTTCTCTAGTGAGTCTGAAAAAGAAAATGATGCAGGTGATAGTCTTATGATGGTAGTTGAAAGTGAAGCCAATGAATATGATTCAATATTTGCTTTGATGGCTCAGTTAGACAATGTTGAAGATGATGACAATGAAGAGGTAAATTTTAGGGATGTTCAGAGAAATCTGAAATCCTACTGTCTGAAGAAGCTCATGTCATTAGCAAATGTGTTAATTGATGCTTATCAAAATCTTGTAGATGATAAGGATTCCTTAACCACAGAGTTAGGAGATGCTGAACAAACTAGAGATGACTTGGTAGTTTGTGTGGTTGATTTAAAGTTAACCATAGGTATTTGGAAAATGAAACGGAGGTTCTATCTAAGAAATTTGCTAGTGTAGAACATGAAAGAAACGATTTGATGGTAGTAGTTGTTGACCTAAAAGAAACCATAAAAATTTTCAGTAAAGAAAAGAATGACCTAGTGGATAAAAAGTTGATGCCACAGAGCAAGAAAGAGATGACCTCTTAGTTGTTATTATAGACTTGAAGGAAAAAATGGAGGAACTCAAAGCAGAATGTAGGCCTGAAATTTATGAGAAAGGTAAAGAAGCTGCTAGTGAATCACATAGTAGGCTTGAAAACGAGTTAAAGGCATTAACAAGAAGTTTATGTGCTCAACTTGAGAAAAAAGAATTGGAAAGAGTAAAATATGATCTTGAGAAGTCCCTTAAGTGGACCTGGTCCTCGGATGCTATTACTGCCATGTAAGTTAACAATGGTAGAAACAGGTAGGGAATATGGTTTCAAAGGGATAGAACTCCTTATAACCCTCATAGCAAGTATATTACTTGTATGGCCACGGAAAATTCCGCTAAGTAACTCAGGATTTCATGGTGCCAGGTAGGCTAATTATAATATTTTACGTGCTACTAACATGATGAACATTAAATGAATTTAGTAAATAAGTATATAAGTCATATAATAAGTAATTTGGGGTCCTAGGAAATGCCTAAGTCTAAGTCAAATTGAATAATTACATAATAGGCTAAAATTTTAAATGAGTTCGCATAAGTCCACACTTTGGAAGAGCATATATAAATAATATATAAGGTTTTATATGATTAAAAACCTATCAAATAAAAGATCTTCGAGTTTAGTTTCTAACCCTTCAAACCGTTTGTTATTTGGACATTCCTACACAAAGTTATGATCAAATTACCAAAGGCTGGATTTGCGATCAATTTCGCGATGGCAAAACGACTCCGCGGACCGCACCCACGTCGTATAGTGAAGTAAAGTCGGGAAAAAAATATTATGTCATCGCATATCGATTATTTTGTGGCATAGTTGATTATGTTGTCGATTATGCTATCACATAATGATTATGCTACAAGTCTGCTGCCCACATATCGATTATGCTATAGCATAATTGCACCACATAATTGACTTCGGAGCCATTTTGGAAAAATTTATATCTGAACCCACTTTGATAAATCATTTTTGGGGCTTCATTTAGGCTATTTTATACTAAATCTAGAGAGAAAAGAAGGAAGCCTAACATTATAACCATTCAATCTTTCATCAATCTTCAAGAATCAAGGAAACAAATCACAATATCTTCATCTAAGGGGTAAGGTTCTATACACTAGACTTTAATTTCGAGTTTTGGATATAAGATAGGTTCTTGAGGTATGATTTTTGGGTGTAATAGTATTATGAATACATGCATATAGAAATTATATTTGTGGGAAGAATGCTGAATACAAATAAGAAACGATTGGGCTGGGGAATGAAGAACATCTTGTAGAAGAGCTTTGAAATCAAGATACACAACTAGTGTTTGATAAAATGCTCAAATAAGCTGAAACCATGAATATCTCCCTAATTTTTGTTTGATTTTGTTATGTCTCAAAGTAGATGGGGACCGCTAGAATTTTCAGAACGTTGTAGTAACTTAAGGAAAGCTTAAACAAGGTATAATGGCTAAACATTTTCTCTTAGAATAGAATTACATAAATCTTTTCATAATTTCAAACATGGTTGGCTTATAGTTCATAAATCTTATATTCTGGATTATTACCCATAAACATGACTATTCTGAAATAAAACTTATGAATAAAGATATATATATATATATATATATATATATATATATATATATATATAGATATATATATATATATATATTATGTACATATACATACATATATACATTCATATGTATATATGTATATATGTATGTATGTATGTATATATGTATATATATATATATATATATATATATATATATATATATATATATATATATATATATGTATATATATATATATATATATTATATACACACACACATATATATATATATACATTCTTATATATATATGTATGTATGTATGTATGTATGTATGTATGTTTGTGTGTGTGTATATATATATACTAAGTATGAGTTGCGTATTAAAATGTTAGGGCTTTGAGTCGTGTTTCAAATAAAGGCTAGCATGCCACATTGTGTGAGAAAACTCGATATGGTTGATACTCCTAATTTCTCTTATGTATCAAATGTATTTTATTAATTGTGTCTAGTTGATGATAGTCTATAAAGATGTTTGAAATGAATTAAATAAACTTGGAAAATAAAGTGTGACCAACGTGCCAGGAACTTGAGTTATTATCATGCCTGGTGATGCCTATGACATGAGAAAATGTGAAACATATTACGAAATGAGGCTTGACTCTACTTTCCATAAATGACTTCAAAAATAAAGTGGCCTAAAGGCTTTGTACTCAATTTATGCCCATAAATGGCTGTTCGAGATAATATTTTGCCTTATAAGTTCATCTAATATGATCCAAGCTGTTACATACTCTGATGTTAAAATTGTATATTGTCGTGATTGGAAAAGAGTAATTCAAGAATAATTGGTGTAATTGCTTTTTTATGAATTTGATGTGTGTTTCTATTGTGATTTGGTGTGTCCCCTCCTTTTAGAAGAATCCTTTGTGTTTAAAGTTCCATTGCTAATGAACTTGAGGTGTATGATTTCTGAAATACTCTAAATGCCCACGATTCATGTTTCCTCTCATGTGTACTTGACATCTTGAGTTGAATGACTTGTTAAAATTGATATTGATGTGAAATATGTGGAAAGAACTCAAATTTTGAAATGCGTCTTACTGCCAAGTATGATGTAATGATTGTGGCCCCAAGTGCCGATGAACTGATATGTGTGATATAATCTTGAACAAAGATGATCGATGGAATAATAGAAACGCCTTGAGTGAGACGACTTAGCCGATCGGGTCGAGATCAGACGCCATGCCGCAAACATGGTGGTACAGTGCTAATATTGAAACTGGAAAGTGATAATGAAATTGTGATTGAGGTACATGTCTCAAATGAGACAACTTAGCCGATAGGGTCGTGATCGGACTCCGTGCAAGAAAGTGGCGGTATTGTGGATGATATTGAAATGAGAATTGAGATTATATGAAAATGTCTCTAAGGGAGATGACCTAGCCGGTCGGGTCATGACGGACTCCGTGTTATGATTCACAGTGGAATATATATATATATATATATGTGTGTGTGTGTGTGTGTGTGTATATATATATATATATATAGATAGATAGAAAAATTATGATTGAAATTCAGAGTTGGTTATGATGTGCATATTGTGATCAATGGTATTGTGAATTGTGGTGAATCGGTATTAGATATCTATGATCCAATAATAGTATTGTCTTCATATCTCGAGTTTCATTTTAACCATATGAACTTTCGTATATTGAAAAATTGCTATGTTTAACTTGGCCTTTGGATATCATTGATTGTCACTTGTTGTTTACATGGTTGTCTTTTCTTATATTGGCATTCTATTTTGAAAGAGGACTTTTAGTTATTCATATTAGTACTATTCGACAGTACTAACGTCCCTTTTGTCGGGGCCGCTACATATTTAAATGGATGTAGGTGGTATCATAGTAGGCAGTGTTGGTCGTAGCTAGTGACGCATATTCCTTTCAGCTGACTTGGTGAGCCCCACTTCATTTCGGGGTTCTGTATCATTTGTTTATCATGTACTTTATATTTTGAGGTATAGCTAGAGCCTTATCGTTGGCATTCATATTACTCTTAAGTTGTACTTAGAAGCTCCGTAGATAGGTTGTGGGTGGTATTTGTGTTGGAACACACTTTCAAAGACGTTGAACTAAAGTCATGTTTGTTTTTGTAGGTTTTGATGAATGACAAACCGACGTGGATGCAAAGTTGACAAAGGCCAAATTGTCATGAATACGAAGATATCATTGAACAAATAAGGTTTTGATGAATGACAAACCGACGTGGATGCAAAGTTGACAAATGCCAAAACGACATGAATATGAAGATATCATTGAACAAACAAGGCGAGAATTATGGCTAACGGACCAAGGAAGAGTCCAAGTAAAGAAGAGTCAAGAACAAGACCAAGAGATGTATTGAAGACATTATTGAGTTGTTTGCATTGTGATCTTGATCCGACAATGGATTCAAGTCTTGGCTTCTCTCTAAAAGTATTTTATCATATCATGCATATCATAAATATTTTTGTTGATCAAAATATTGTGACCATGCCCAAACCAAAAATCTGACCGTCGGCTACCGTCGACTAGACGTTGGCTAGACGTCGGCTAGACATAGTCATGGTTTTTGACATTTTCATTTTAGCCAAAATGGTTTTTGAAATATTATCATTGGTTTTCACTTCAGGGCATATTTAAACATATTCCAAATCATTATTTCATAAAACCACACTTGATTTATGGTCGTCGTCTAAACACGTGGAAAACGTCTTTGACAAAGTGACGCGACGTTTATGACCTTGGAGACTTGGTTTTTAAGAACTAAGTCTTGGTTTTCACTTTTTATACCATAAACAAGCTTTTCCAACACTTGGTTTTTGATTTGGAACACTTTGATTTTTGGGTTGGTTTTCAAGGTTAAATAATCGATTATCATGTTCCAATAATCGATTATCTTGCTAATGTAGCAAAACCCCAACTTACAGAAGGTCCAAATAATCGATTATCACCTTCAGATAATCGATTATCATTTTCTGATAATCGATTATCTGTATTTCCAGCCCGAACTTGAAACTACAGAGAGGTTGAATAATCGATTATCCTTTGGAGAATAATCGATTATCTAGTTACCGTTGCCATCCAACGACTAGTTTTTTGAACGTTGAAGTAAGATAATCGATTATGTAGTTAAGATAATCGATTATTCTGCATTTAATTCAAAATCTTGTCTAACTATTGAGCAACGGTTACTTGATCCTTAAGGGCTATAAATAGACCCCAAAACCTCTCATTTCCACAACAATTCTTCAACAATCTATTATACTTTCATTGCATTCAATTCATTCATATTTCATAGCTTTTGAGAGCCAAAATCTTGGAGAAATTGTTGTGTTCTTGAGCGTTCTTAAGTCTACTCATGTCTACTCTATAAGAGAGTCCTGTTCTTGAGGGCTAAGTGTTTGTATACACTTGAAGGGAAGTCTAATCCCTTGTTGTTGTAAGAAGGAAGGTTTCATTCCTTCGGTTGAAGTCTTGGAGTGCGGTATCTCCGAGTAAACATTGTAGTGGCTCGTGTGAGTCGAGTTCTCAAGTTGTATTGGTTTGTTGAGCACCTTTAAGCTTAACGGAGTTAGTTGCAGCTCGAGAGAGTCTCTCGGGAGACTGGACGTAACCACACGTTGTGGCGAACCAGTATAAATTTGGTGTGCTCCCTCCTTACTCTTTTTATATCCGCATTTACTTCGATTTTATTCCTGCGATTTTTGTTAAACGCTATTCACCCCCCCCCCCATTGCGTTGGGCACTTATTCTAACATTTAGTATCATAGCCATACTCTTTGAAAGACTTAACAGTTTGATAGAAACTATCTATGGCTTCTACTCGCAATCTTTATGCAGGAATTGGTGAGGGACAATCAACAACGAGGCCACCACTCTTCGATGGCACAAATTACACCTATTGGAAGGAGCGGATGAGAATCTTCATCCAATCCAACAACTTTCTATTGTGGCAAATCATCAAAAATGGTGAACAATTGCCCACTAAGAAAGTCGAGGATAAAGACGTCCTAAAGACGGAGAACGAATATGATGTGCAGGACATCAAAAAGGTGGAGAACAATGCTAAGGCCATCAACATGTTGTACTGTGCAGTAAACCCCGATGATTATCGGAAGATTTCATGTTGCACCACGGCCAAGAAAATGTGGGAGAATCTAGAGGTCACCTACGAAGGTATGGACCAAGTCCGAGAGGCTAAAATCGATTTTCTAACCCATGAATATGAATTATTTCATATGAAGGAGAACGAGAAAATCGACGACATGTGTGAACGATTTTCAAAAATCGTCAACGACCTCCACGCACTCAAGAAGATGTACACGGACAAGGAGCTTGTACGAAAAATCCTGCGGAGCCTCACCCCGGAGTGGCATTCCAAAGCCAATGCCATTCAAGAGTCAATTGGCATCACCAACGTCACTATAGACGGACTCCGGGGGAATCTAAAGACGTACGAGTCCACCATTCTTAACCCTCCTTTGGAAGATCAAACGAAAAGAAGCATTGCACTCAATCACAACCTCAAGTCATTGAGGACTCAAGCGATGAGGATAACGAGTTTGGACTCGTTATTAAAAAGTTCCACAAGTTCATGCGTAAAGAGTATGAACGGAAGGGAAAGAGGCAAGGAGGACCACCCAAATTCTATGGGTGTGGAGAAGTTGGGCACATCAAACCTAAATGCTCAAAAACAAAGACGGAAAAAAAGACCGTCAAGAAACAAAGAGCATACATCTCTTGGGGAGGCGACTCCGGGGATGAGTCAAGCGACAGAGATGAAGATGAGACAGCCAACTTATGTCTCATGGCACATGAGGAAGCACAAGAAGAGGATGTGAAACTTCTCCTAAAGATCCTTGTACTTATGAAGATATGCAAGACGCCTTTGATGAGTTATATGGCGAATTTGTTAGCGCTTCTAAAACCATTAAGGATTTGAAGAAAAAACTCTCTTTAAAGGAGAAGGAGTTGGAAAAATTGAGCCAAGATAATGAAAAATTAAGAGAAGAAAGTAAATTTTTTGGCAAAAGAAGCGCCGACAAACCCGAAGGCTCAAACGAAAGTTGCAAGTCTTGCAAATCTCTCAAAGACCAAGTTGAAAAACTTAAGGGTACTTTGAACAAATTTAATACTTCTCATAAAAACCTCAATGATGTACTTGGCAATTTGAAATCTACTAAACATGGCTTAGGTTTCGAAAATAAAATTAATATGAATGAAAAAGTTGAGCCAAAACCTAAACAACCTAAGGCTCAACCTAGGAAAGATAAAATTAATATTAATAGACAACCTAGAAATGTTAATTCTAGGAACACTAGACAACCTAGAACAACACTAGGAGAAATTTTGAGCACTTTAGAACACCTAGAAATGGTTTTCAAAAAGTGCATCAAAACTACGCTTCTCAAAATAGGGTAAATGAATTTAGACCACCTAGAAGCTATTATCAACCTAGGAGAATGCATAATCCGGATGTCATTTGCCATTATTGTAATAAGATAGGTCATATAGCTCCGGTTTGCTTTACTAGGCATAGACATCTCACGATTAAACAATCACACTACCAATTTGCACCTAACACCCAAGGACCCAAAATGACTTGGGTACCTAAATCTCATTGAGTTGGTATGTAGGTGTGCTTGAAGTCATCAAGTGTACTTTGGTACCTTGATAGCGGATGCTCCAAGCACATGGCCGGAGATGCATCCAAATTTCTTCAAATAAGACCCGCCAAAGGAGGAAACGTAGTCTTTGGAGACAATAGCAAAGGAAAAATAATCAGCATTGGTTCGGTTGATAAGGATGAAACCTCCTCTATTGATAATGTTTTATTAGTTAAGGGTCTTAAGCACAATCTCTTGAGCATAAGTCAATTGTGTGACAAGGAAAATTCTAAATCATGTACGGTTGAACGCCTTAGTGATAGTAAGGTTATTTTACATGGTGATAGAATTGATAATATTTATATGGTTAACCTTGAAAATTCTTCATCAAACTTTGCTAAATGCCTCATAAGTAAAGAGGACGATATGTGGCTATGGCATCGAAGAGTAGCTCATGTTAACATGAACCTTTTGAATAAATTGGTTTCACAAGACTTAGTAGTTGGTCTCCCAAAACTCAAGTTTGAGAAGGACACCATTTGTGATTCATGTCAAAGAGGGAAGCAAGTAAAGGCCTCTTTTAAATCGAAAAATGTTGTCTCAACAACAAGGCCTTTACAACTTTTGCACATGGATACCATCAAGAACAAAAAGTTTTGGTGGGAACTACTTTGCCTTTTTCATTGTTGATGACTACTCTAGGTACACATGGACATTATTTCTAACTCATAAAAGTGACGCGTTTCATGTTTTCAAAAGTTTCCTTAAACGTGCTCAAAATGAAAAGAGCACAACAATTACTTCCATAAGAAGTGATCACGGTGGAGAGTTCAAACGAAATCTCTTTGCGGATTTTTGTGACGAACTTGGCATTGAGCATAACTTCTCCGCTCCACGTACACCACAACAAAATGGAGTGGTGGAACGTAAAAATCGATGTCTCGAGGAGATGGCTAGAACAATGCTCGATGAGGCAAAAATTCCTAAGTATTTTTGGGCGGATGCCGTGAGTACCGCAAGCTACGTGTTAAACCGAGCCGTCATAAGACCGATACTCATGAAAACGCCATATGAACTTTACAAGGGAAGAAAGCCAAACCTCACCCATCTTCGAGTTTGTGGTTGTAAATTTTTTGTTCATAATAACGGAAAGGACAACTTGGGGAAATTTGATGCAAAATCCGATGAAGGCATCTTTCTCGGTTATTCATTGCGTAGTAAGGCCTATAGACTCTTTAATAAACACACCTTAACAATTGAGGAGTCCCCTCATGTTGTATTTTCCGAGAATGATACTCGCTTGGCGAGAAAGGATATTTGTGATCATCTTGAAGATTCATTGGAGAAGATTAATCTTCAAGGCGATGTGGAAAAAGAGAGCCCAAAGGAAGTCCAAGACGAAGTCATGGAACAACCTTTGAAAGAGAAACAACCACAAGAGGAAGAGATGGTGATGCCTAGAGCTTGGAGGACGTCTAGAAATCATCCTCTTGATAAGGTAATTGGTGACATCGAACAAGGGGTATGTACTCGAACTCTCTTAAAGACACTGTAGGACACATGGCTTTTGTATCACAAATTGAACGTACAACCATTTCCGAAGCAATTGAGGATGAGCATTGGACCTTGGCAATGCAAGAGGAGCTTAACCAATTCAAACGTAATGACGTTTGGGAATTGGTGCCAAGACCCAATGATCATACCATAATTGGTACGAAATGGGTGTTCCATAACAAACTTGATGAAAATGGTATTATAATTAGAAATAAAGCTAGGCTCGTAGCTAAAGGCTACGATCAAGAAGAAGGCATTGATTTTGAAGAAACTTATGCACTGGTAGCACGTTTAGAAGCTATTCGTTTATCACTTGCTTTTGCTTCATCTATGGATTTTAAACTATACCAAATGGATGTCAAGAGTGTCTTCCTCAATGGGTTTATTCAAGAGGAAGTGTATGTTGAACAACCCCCAGGTTTCGAAGACTTTGAGTCCCCCGATCATGTCTTCAAACTCAAGAAAGCACTCTACGGTCTTAAACAAGCTCCCCGAGCTTGGTACGAACGTTTGAGTAAATTTCTTTTGGACAATGAGTTCAAAAGGGGGAAAGTTGATACAACACTTTTTATCAAGAGCAAAAACAAAGACATCCTCTTGGTTCAAGTTTACGTAGATGACATTATTTTCGGTGCTACTAACGAATCTTTGTGCAAGAAATTTTTGAAAATGATGACAAGTGAGTTCGAGATATCAATGATGGGTGAGCTCAATTTCTTCTTGGGATTGCAAGTGAAACAAATGAAAGAAGGGACTTTCATTTGTCAATCTAAGTATTGCAAGGAGCTGCTCAAACGTTTTGAGATGAACAACGCCAAAGCGATGGCTACTCCCATGAGCACATCCGATCACCTTGACAAAGACGAAAAAGGTAAGGAAGTAGATTTAAAGAAGTATCGAGGTATGATCGGATCCCTTCTTTATCTTACCGCAAGTAGGCCAGACATTATGTTTAGCGTTTGTTTATGCGCTCGGTATCAATCTTGTCCGAAGGAATCGCACTTAACTGCGATAAAACGGATAATGAAATACCTTGTTGGCACTATAAATGTAGGACTTTGGTATCCCAAAGGTTCTTCATGCCAACTCATTGGCTATTCCGACTCTGATTTTGTGGGTTGCAAATTGGAGCGCAAAAGAACGAGTGGAACATGCCACTTACTTGGTAGTTCCTTAGTATCTTGGTTTAGTAAGAAGCAAGTAAGTGTTGCGTTATCCACCATCGAGGCCGAATATGTGGCCGCGGGGAGTTGTTGTGCTCAAATCCTTTGGATGAAGCAACAACTCTTGGATTATGGCCTTAGTATTGATCATATCCCTCTTCGGTGTGATAATACTAGCGCCATAAGCTTGATGAAGAACCCCGTTCTTCATTCAAGGACGAAACACATTGAAATTAGGCATCATTTCATTAGAGATCATGTTCTCAAAGGTGATGTCCAGATTGAGTTTGCGGAAACAAAATATCAATTAGCCGACATTTTCACAAAACCTTTAGAGAAAGAGTCATTTTTCTGCATTAGTAGCGAACTCGGAATACTTGATTCCACGATGATCTAATGAGTGCATTTGTGAAATATTTTATTTGAACTATCACTAACTTGAGCGTCGGAGACGTCTAACTCTTTTTTGCAGGTCTCAAAATGGCCACAAAGTCAGGGGGAACAAATTCAAACCATTTTGAGTTGCATTGGAAATTTTCTGAAATTTCAGAAGCACATAATCGATTATCAGACTTCCATAATCGATTATTCAATGTTTTTGCGTCTGCCAAAATTTGGTGCAAAAATCAGGATAATCGATTATCTCAAGCTTCTGTAAAGCATCGGTTTTGGGAAAAATACAGAAAATCAATTAGCAAACAGGACATAATCGGTTATCTTGTGGTTCAGCAAATGCCGCTTTTTGACAAAAATTCAGATAATCCGCTTTTCAAACGCCTATGCTCAAGCCACCGCTGGCTTTCCGGGAGAGTCAAGTGGCACTCAATACGGGCACTTGGGTATGGAAGATGTTGACGAGGTGCCGGAAACCGATGATGACGGTGACGGTGATGATGATGATGATGAAGCAACGGTGAGTGACGGAGATGACGACAGCTCCTAGAAGCTTTTAGAGCTCAAGCTCGACTCTCTTTCTCTTTCGTTTATGTTTTGAATAATTTTTTAATGCTTCCATTAAGTACTCCATCTTTATTCCCTTAATCAATAAAATTTTTCCTAATGTCAAAAGGGGGAAGAAAAGGGCTATGCATAAATTGAGGGGGAACTCATTGTGCATTTGGCACATACGTTTAAACACCTATGTATATCACCATCTCGGTTTGCCACTATCAAAAGGGGGAAATTGTTGGAACACACTTTCAAAGACGTTGAACTAAAGTCGTGTTCATTTTTGTAGGTTTTGATGAATGACAAACCGACGTGGATGCAAAGTTGACAAAGGCCAAATCGTCGTGAATACGAAGATAACATTGAACAAACAAGGTTTTGATGAATCACAAACCGACGTGGATGTAAAGTTGACAAATACCAAAACGTCATGAATACGAAGATATCATTGAACAAACAAGGCGAGAATTATGGCTAACGGACCAAGGAAGAGTCCAAGTAAAGAAGAGTCAAGAACAAGACCAAGAGATGTATTCAAGACATTATTGAGTTGTTTGCATTGTGATCTTGATCCGACAATGGATTCAAGTCTTGGCTTCTCTCTAAAATCATTTTATCAAATCATGCATATCATAAATATTTTTGTTGACAAAAATTTTGTGACCATGCCCAAACCAAAAATCTGACCGTCGGCTACTGTCGACTAGACGTTGGCTAGACGTCGGCTAGACGTTGGCTAGACATCGTCATGGTTTTTGACGTTTTCATTTTAGCCAAAATGATTTTTGAAATATTATCATTGGTTTTCACTTCTGGGCATATTTAAACATATTCCAAATCATTATTTCATAAAAACCACACTTGATTTATGGTCGTCGTCTAAACACGTGGAAAACGTCTTTTTCAAAGTGACGCGACGTTTATGACCTTGGAGACTTGGTTTTTAAGAACTAAGTCTTGGTTTTCACTTTTTATACCATAAACAAGCTTTTCCAACACTTGGTTTTTGATTTGGAATACTTTGATTTTTGGGTTGGTTTTCAAGGTTAAATAATCGATTATCATGTTCCAATAATCGATTATCTTGCTAATGTAGAAAAACCCCAACTTACAGAAGGTCCAAATAATCGATTATCACCTTTAGATAATCGATTATCATTTTTTGATAATCGATTATCCTGTGTTTCCAGCCCGAACTTGAAACTACAAAGAGGTTGAATAATCGATTATCCTTTGGAGAATAATCGATTATCTAGTTACTTTTGCCATCCAACGACTAGTTTTTTGAACGTTGAAGTAAGATACTCGATTATGCAGTTAAGATAATCGATTATTCTGCCTTTAATTCAAAATTATTGTCTAACTATTGAGCAACGGTTACTTGATCCTAGAGGGCTATTAATAGACCCCAAAACCTCTCATTTCCACAACAATTCTTCAACAATCTATTATACTTCCATTGCATTCAATTCATTCATATTTCATAGGTTTTGAGAGCCAAAATATTGGAGAAATTGTTGTGTTCTTGAGCGTTCTTAAGTCTACTCATATCTACTCTATAAGAGAGTCCTGTTCTTGAGCGCTAAGTGTTTTTATACACTTGGGGAAGTCTAATCCCTTGTTGTTGTAAGAAGTAAGGTTTCATTCCTTCGGTTGAAGTCTTGGAGTGCGGTGTCTCCGAGCAAATGTTGTAAAGGCTTGTGTGACTCGAGTTCTCAAGTTGTATTGGTTTGTTGAGCACCTTTAAGATTGACGGAGTTAGTTGCAGCTCGAGAGAGTCTCTCGGGAGACTGGACGTAACCACACGTTGTGGCGAACCAGTATAAATTTGGTGTGCTCCCTCCTTACTCTTTTTATATCCGCATTTACTTCGATTTTATTCCTGCGATTTTTGTTAAACGCTATTCACCCCCCCCCTCAAGCAATGGGAACTTATTCTAACAATTTGAATGAGGAATTGAATTAGAAATATTGATATTTGGCAAAGATGTATAAAACCTGTAATATTTTGAAGATTATGAACGAAGCTGCTTATGGAAATAAAATGAAAGTTGCTAACGATATAATTCCAAAGTATGATTAATGAAGTTCATCTCCTCTTTATTCAAGAATTAGTTTGGGTAGAATGAAACCTAACATACTTGCTCAGTCGGGTTTACTTGTTTGACCGTTGGTCGTGCTCCTTGATTTTTGGGGCGTGAAAAACTTGGTATTAGACTATATGGTTTTAAAGTGTCATAGGATGTCTCGGAGCCATGTCTAGCAGAGTCCTTCTTATGGGTATGTTATCGACCACATCTATAAGTTGGAGGCTATTCATACATTTAGGAATTTCACCCTTCTTTGATACTCCAGATCGTGCGGTAGAACCCAAGATAGGAAGATAATTTTCTCTCTATGTCTTATTCTCAAGATGAGTAATCTTGAAATTATAATCCACGAGTTGAAGCAGTAAGGAGGAATGATACCACCATTGAATTCGGGGGGGATTGCTCAACAATTCGTTTGCAGAATGTATGAGCCATGGAGGGATTGGTAGAACCTATCGCTAAAGGGAGTGACCTTGTCCCTATTAATGTCACTGCACCACCAGATCATGTAGTATTAGTATGGTACCAACATATGTTAGGGATGTAGAGTCGAGGGACATAGATAAGCTCTTTCCCTATCAACCTAAAGTCACCAATTAAGTCACTCCTTAGTACATCATTATGAATAACACAAAATTTGACTTGTTGTATATGTACATCCATATTGAAGAGTTCTCATAAACATGGTCTTAACAAGATGTTGAATTACAAAGCATTTTATGTACCTACTCTTTGAACGAAACATATTATTTGTGAATCCACTATACCATTAATTCTCTTATTCATATCCTCTTGTGGAAATAAGTTCTATAAATATGTCCTTAAATGGAGTTATAACTCTAGGATGAATACTTTCCACTTTCTTTCCTAAATTCTCAACAAGGGACTATATTTGATGAATTTCTTACAGAATCATTTTATTTAAATGGACAATATCTGCTCATTTGTGTCTATGCATGCATCGTCATAAAGTTTACCTATGCAGTGTCAAGTTCCATGTAAGGTATCCAGTGTTGTGATCCTTCTCGAGTCAATCTTTTTCTCACTGGTGTATATGTCTTCTATGGTTTGAACGGTCGCTCTACTCCCTTGTAAGTATCATCATGAAACCTTCTCACCGTCTAGTAACATAAGAGCATACATCAACACCTATCATATAAGTGCATGTCAAACGAAATGGTACATGTGCATAAAGTCTCTCTGAAAATTGAGATCCTCATATCTCTATCATAGGAAGATCTTGTGTCTCCATCTTAGTATAACTTTCATGTCCACATGCGAAATCCCGCAGTAAGTAGCTCACTTTGTTCCTAGTATTGTGGTTGCCCGTGACGTGGTCTTGTATTGCAGTTTAGGGAGTTAATACAATAGACATGCCTAGATCATAACAAATGTTTGTTTTCTCTTTACACCACCACAACATGTGTTGATTTTGTTCCTTAGTTAGAAACTTAACCGTGTTAGTTTCCAAACACTTGTTTGGTAACTATGAGAGAACATGTCCTTTTATGTGTCACTATAACACGTCCTTTCTCATTAGGACTCTTAATAGGCTCTCCGTCAATACCAAATACACCTTGGGGTATATCATAGCACAATGTCTACTTCTCATGTTTTATTGTCTTTCATTAGCATCTGGGTACTTCTCAAGTCAAAATCCATAGAGAACTCATCATGGACCTCTGCAAACTTTCCATGATTATTTTATACTGTCTTACTAGGCTCGGTTGTCTTTACACACTCGACTTCTAGAATCATTGACTATGTCATTGTCATGTGCAGGGAGTTTTTCTACCCTTGGTATTCCACCTCCCTGGATGGATAGGAGTGTTTTTTATCTTTCTCCCTGGAGCATCATGTTAACCATTAGGACCCCTCTAACCAATACATGATTTTATCCCAATATTAAGATGTCCTAGCTATGTGGTTTCACTTATGAAAGGTTGAGACTAGATGCTTTTTGATTTTTGCACATATCATGAGCATATTGATTTGGAAGACAAGTTGTTGTATTTCTATTTCTCTCATAGAGAATCAATTATCAGGAAGGATTAAGCTGTTTGAATTATGATATCTCATAAGGGTTCAACTTCTTTTCATCCCCATGAGCTTGTGGCGGAGATTCCTTGTGTCAATTAACCTTAGAAGTGTAATTCAACTTCATGTATTTTGAAACCCACATCACATTCAAGGTTCTAGAGTATTCTTATTCTTGATAAACGGATTTTCCCTACACTCCAGGAGACTACTGGGTCACACAATTGAATATTCCTCCTTAATGATTCCTATTGCCAATGTACTAGTTACCCCCATGCATCATATATCTAATAATTGATATTGTCACAATGACTAACCCTGTCAGCATTGTTAGTAGTAATTTTCGTGTCCCTTAGCATATAACCTCAGGAAGTACTCTCTCAGCGCGTTAATGAATTCTTGAATAATTCCAGCCCAATCTTGAACTCTGTTGTTCCTCATTGCATTAAATCTATTGGTTATTGAAGTTTCAAACAAGTCAAAGAGGAAGCTTTATCGTATAATCACATATATTTGATAGCTAATTTTATGGTCACTTTATGATAGCACATCTTGGAGTAGTTTTTAAAGGTCACCAAAGGTTTAGTGCGGGTGTTCGCATAGAGATCTAGAGTTTAGGAAGGCCACCACAACATGTGTTGATTGTGTTCCTTAGTTAGCAAATTAATTGTGCTAGTTCCCAGACACTTGTTTGGTGACTATGAGATAACATATCCTTCTATGTGTCACAATAACACTTCATTTCTCGTAAGGACCCTTAATAGGCTCTCCGTCAAGACCAAATGCACTTTTGGGGTTATCATAGCACAATGCCTACTTCTCATGTTTTATTGTCTTTTATTAGCATCTGGGTACTTCTCAAGTCAAAATCCGTAGAGAACTCATCATGAACCTCCGCAAATCTTCCATGATCATTTATACTGTCTTATTGGGCTAGGTTGTCTTTACACACTCTACTTCTAGAATCATTGACTATGCCATTGTTATGTGAGGAGAGTTTTGCTACCCTTGGTATTCCACCTCTCTGGGTTGATAGGAGTGTTACTTATCTTTCTCCCCTAAGCATCATGTTAACCATTAGGACCACTCCAACCAATACATGATTTCATCCCAATATTAAGATGTCCTAGCTATGCGGTTTCACTCGTGAAAGGCTGAGACTAGATGCTTTCAAATTTTTGTACATATCATGAGCATATTGATTTGGAAGATAAGTTTTCGTATCTTTATTTCTCTCATAGAGGATCAATTATCAAGAAGGGTTAAGCTGTTTAAATTATGATAATCTCACAGGATTTCAACTTCTTTTTCATCCTCATGAGCTTGTGGTGTAGATTCCTTGTGTGAGTTAACGTTAGAAGTGTAATTCAACTTAATGTATTTTAAAACCCATATCACATTCAAGGTGCCAGCGTATTTCTCATTCTTGATAAATGGATTCTCCCTACACTCTAGGAGACTAGTGGATCACGTACTTGAATATTCCTCCTTAATGATTCCTATTGCTATTGTACTAGTTACCCCTACGACTAATTTGTCTAATAATTGATGTTGCCACAATGACTAACCCCGTCAACATTGTTAGCAGTACTTTTCATGTTCCTTAGCATATAACCTCAGAAAGTACTCTGCTCAGTGTGTTAATGGATTCTTCAATAATTCCATCCCAATCTTGAACTCCATTGTTCCTCGTTGCATTAAATCTATTGGGTATTAAAGATTCAAACAAGTCAAAGAGGAAGCTTCACCGTATGATCACATATCGATTGGTAATTTTATCGTCAGTTTATGATAAATGTTGGAGTAATTTTTAATGGTCCCCAAAGATTTAGTGTGAATGTTCGCATAGAGATCTAGAGTTTAGGAGGGTGAATAGGTTATTCAAAATATTATCTCCCTAAAGACGTTGCGTGACTTGATAATAAAGGTGCAATACATGTAGTTCACGTTAGGCCGTGCAATGAGTATGATGTTTCCCCATCATTTTCTCCACGTATTTTCTGTTTCATATGTTTATGTCCAAGAATGTAGTTGAAATCCTTGTGCATCACTTCAGTGGAAATTATTGAAGGTGGAGGTAATGGATAGTTGGCCTATGAAGGGTAGTTATCGGTCATCCTTGTTAAGTAAGTTTGAGGGTGGATATTGTTTCCCTGAATGTGTTATGATGAAGTTTGTAAGTGTAAGAGGCCACATTGAAGGTCGAGTGTGTTGTGGAAATAAAGTATTTTTTTCTTGGTTGTATCGAAATTGGTTTTGACTTGAAAGGTACCTTCTAATTGTTATGATTTAAAAATGTGCAGTTCATGTCCAGGTACCCTTTTGATAGTGTAGTGCTTGTAATGATGGGATTAGTTTTATCGATATATACATTGTGGTGCTTTGTCTCATTGTGGATGTGTTGTTAGATAGCTTTGGTGATTCTCTAGCAGGTGGATCGGCCTAGTGACAAAGGAGACTCTACCAAAATTTCTGAAAAATTTAGAAGTTAGTCAAAATTTGGAGATTTGAGATAGGTGAAAAAAGAGATATATTATGTTAAGCATTTAGAGCGGACCCTACTTCTCATTCAAGGAAGAATTATCCGGGGGGGGGGGGGGGGTGAAGGGGAGAATGTAAGGCCCTGGGAAATTTCGCTAAGTAATATAGGATTTCGTGGTGCTAGGTAGACTATATTACGTGCGATTAACATGATGGAAATCAATTGGATTTGGCAAATAAGTGTATAAGTCATATAATAAGTAATTTGGGGTCCAAGGAAAGGCCTAAGTCTAAGTCAAATTGAAAATTTACATAATAGGCTAAAATATCAAATGAGTTCGCACAAGTTCACACTTTTGACGAGCATATATAAAGATATATAAGGTGTAATGTGATAAACAGCCTATCAAATTAAAGGTCTTCGATTCTATTTTCTAAATCTGCAAACCGTTCATTATTTGGACATTCCTACACAAAGTTATGATCAAATTATCAAATGCTGGATTTGCGATCAATTTCGTGATCACAAAACGACTTCGTGGACCGCATACGCGTCGCATATTGAAGTAGAGTCGAGCAAAATATTATACTGTCGCATAATTGATTATGTTGTCACATAATTGATTATGCTATCAATTATGCTATCACATAATGATTATACTGTCCCATAATTGATTATGATGTTGCATAATTGATTATGCTATCACATAATGATTATTCTGCAAGTCTGCTGCCCATATCGATTATGCTATAGCATAATTGCATCAGATAATTGACTTCAGGGGTCATTTTTGAAAATTTTTATATGCGAACCCACTTTGATAAATAAGCTTGGGGCTTTATTTAGGGATATTTTATACTAAATATAGAGAGAGGTGAGAGCATTTTGAGAGAGAAGGAGGAAGCCTAACATTATAACCATTCAATCTTTCAACAATCTTCAAGAATCAAGGAAACCATTCAAAAGATCTTCATCAAAGAGGTAAGGTTCTATACACTAGACTTTAGTTTCGAGTTTTGGGTATAGATGGGATATTGATGTATGATTCTTGGGTGTAATAGTATTATGTATACATGCATGTACAAATTAGGTTTGTGAGAAAATTGTTGAACAAAAATAAGTAAAGATTATGTTGGAAAATGAAGGAAATCTTGTAGAAGAGATTTGAAATCAAGATGCACACCTAGTGTCTGATAAAATTCTCAAATGAGTTGAAACCATGAATGTCTCTTTAATTTGTGTTCGATTTTGTTATGTCTCAAAGTATATTTGGATTGCGAAAATTTTCGAAACGTTGTAGTAACTTAAAGAAAGCTTAAACAAGGTATGATGACTAAACTTTCTCTCTTAGAATCGAATTCCATAAATATTTTCATAAGTTCAAGCATGGTTGGCTCAAAGTTCATAAATCTTATATTCCAGATTATTACACATAAATATGACTATTCCGAAATGAACCTTATATATATGTATATGTATATATATATATATATATATATATATATATATATATATATATATATATATATATATATATATATATATATACATATATATATATATATATATATGTGTGTGTGTGTGTGTGTGTGTGTGTGTGTGTGTGTGTGTGTATATGTGTGTATATGTGTATATATATATATATATATATATATATATATATATATATATATATGTATATATATATATATATAATGTAACGACTGTGAGTCGTGTTTCAAATAATGGTAGTGATACTCTTAATTGCTCTTATGTGTAGCGTATTTTATTGATTGTGTCTAGTTGTTGATAATCTATAAAGATGTTTCAAATGGATTAAATGAATTTGGGAATAAGAGTGTGGCTAACGTACCGAGAATTGGAGTAATTCTTGTGCCTGGTGATGCCTATGACATGAGAAAATGTGAAACAGATTATGAAATGAGCCTTGACTCTACTTTCCATAAATGACTTGAAATATAAAGTGGACTAAAGGCTTTGTACTTAATTTATGACCATACATGGCTGTTTGAGATAATGTTTTACCTTATATGTACATCCAATGTGATCCGAGTTGTTACATACTTTGATGTTAAAATTCTATATTGTCATGATTGGAAAAGAGTAATTCAAGAATAATTGGTGTAATTTCTTATTTATGACTTTGATGTGTGTTTATATTGTGGTTTGGTGTGACCCCTCCTTTTGGAAGAATCCTTTGTGATTAAAGTTCCATTGCTAATGAACTTGATGTGTATGATTTCTGAAATACTGTACATGCCCACGATTCATGTTTCCTCTCATATGTACTTGACATCTTGAATTGAATGGCTTGTTGTTGAAGTTGATATTGATGTGAAGTATGTGTAAAGAACTCGAATTTTGAAATGCGACCAAGTGCCAAGTATGATGTAATAATTTCGGCACCAAGTGCCGATGAATTGATTTGTGTGATATAAACTTGAACGGAGATTATTTATGGAAAAATGAAAACGTCTTGAGTGAGATGGCCTAGCCGATCGGGTCGAGATCGGACGCCATGCCAAACACATGGTGGTACTATTCTAAAATTGAAATTGGAAAGTGAAAATAAAATTGTAATTGAGGTACATATCTCAAATGAGATAACTTAGCCAATCAGATCATGATCGGACACCGCGCAAGAAAGTGGTGGTATTGTGGATGATATTGTAATGAGAATTGAGATTATAAGAAAATGTGTCCAAGGGAGATGACCTAGCTGGTCGTGTTGTGATCAGACTTGATAACTAGGGATTGTAGTCTATTTTATACTCCTTTTGCTTGAGTTTTGGACTAAAAATGTATACAAGTAATAAAGCTTACATGTTGTGCTTGTTTGCAGCGTTTATCAAAAAGTGATAAGGAAGTCAAAACCAGCTAAAAAAGGAGCGAAACCTGTAGAAGTGCCGAGAACAAGTCAAAAAATCGCTACAGCAGTAAATCCATCGCGGCGGCAATAGACTCACCGCGACTGTGAGCACGTGATTTTTGCCTCGCTAAAATTACTCCTACAGAATTCTTAGAATTAGGAACTTTTCCCTTTATTTTTCTATTTTTAGGATTTAATTGCGTATTTTTGAATGTATTTTTATTTGCGCATGCATGATAAGTCATAAAAATACAAAAATTGCATGAGCATTTAGGATGTGATTTTTACATTGTTTTTTAGACTAATAAGTAATTAGGCTTTTTACAAAATACAAAAATTACAAAGAAACTTTGATTTGTTTGGTTTGATTTTAATTTCTTTTAAAATAATAGTAGTTTAATTGTAAGTTAATAGGTTGAATAAATTTTCAGATTTAGTTTTAGTTTGAGTTTTAAAAATCGAAGCAATCAATAAACAAAAGAAAAATGAAAAAGAATTAAAGGAAAAGAGATATAAATAAGGCTGGCCTGATACTGGGCCAAAGCTGATTGTGGCCCAAACCAAAACCCTCCCCACCCATCCAAACCGCCCATAAACCGGCCCAAACCCATTCCCCACCCAGCCTCTCATTAGAGACGCCCCAAAATGACGTCGTTCTGGGGCACATGATATCAGCCGTTCATCCATTATCATCCAACGGCCCTGCTTCGATCTTGTGTTTTAAATATAAATGTCCAAATTCATTGCAAACCCTAGAGCACAAACATTCTCTTCCTCGTACCCATTGTCTCCATCGACCCTCCGCCTCACCGCCACTGGCCGGAAATCGTCGCCGCCGGCGATGAAGCTCCAAACTCACCCAAAAATAAACCATTGAACCACCTCTTCCTCCTCATTCCAATGCCCTGTAAATCATTCCTCTCAAACATTGGCCCAACTACTCAAATCTTCAAAAGTATGGACGTCGCCTCCGTCGCCTATGGTGCCACCACCAATAAAATAAAAGAACCCGGTCTAATACTCAAACTTTCCAAACTCAACCAAACTCATACTCTGTATTGTTCTTACCCTCCCTCTCTTAAAACCCTAATCACTCTCCCTCGAATGTCAAAGGATCTTCCCAAACTTGAAACCGAAGTCTGGCCGAGAACCCTAGAAGTTTAAGGGTTCAGGGGTATTGGACTACGACTAGTCACTAAGCTAAGTTTCCTTATTCAATTTCTTATTCTTTCGTCTTTGGTTTTGTGTTGTTTGATCTTGCATGTTTTGTTAATGACCCTCTGTTAGTTTTCATTTGAAATTTTGGTTTAGGTTTACTCAGATTTCTTTTCCTCTGTTTAATGTCATCGATGATCTGCTATGAATGATTCCTTATTTCACTTCGAGTGACTGTACCTCTAGATTTTTTGAGTTATGATTTGATTCATTCTGTGTTGATCCATGAACAACATGTTTGAGTGGTTTAAATTGACTAGTTGAGGATCAAGTTAGGTTATTAGGATATGATTGTTTCCATCTGGCATGTCATGTTGTTGCGAATTATTTCAATTAATTGTCTACTATTGATCAGACTTGAATCAGGTTCAGCAGTTTTGATTAAATTTTAGGATTGGCTGGATGTAGTAGTGTTTTGCTACCTATAGTCACTTCTAACTAGGGTTAAAAGAGTGTTTGGGGATAGTTTATTGCTCATTCTTCGTAAATTTAGATTGGATGAAGGGTAGTTTAGGTATTTGAGGGCTAGGGAATTTTTTATAACAAATTAAGAAGCTTCTAGTAGGGGTCTCTAGTAAAATTTCAGTTGATTAAGTGGTAAAAATTGGTAAACAAGTCAGAAGTCTGAGGTAACCTAGGCTAAAAGCAAATAAATAAAGGAGTGACTGTTAAAATTGAAATATTAGAAGGACTAAAGAGCTGAAACTTTGCCCTAGCTTACTTGTCTATAAAGATATAGATATCATGACTAAAGGAGAAAAAAAGGAGACCTCTAAAAATCCTTCTGAATTAGTTCCCAATAAGAGAGCAACAAATAGTAGGTCTGATTCCAGGAAATTTGATAAAAACTTTAAAAATACAAAAGGCAAAAAGAATGCAAAGATTTCTGTTCGATAGCATCAACCATTGTGAACTCATCCTGGAAGCATTTTGTGTTAAAGCTGTGTAGATCCTGGTCTTACTTTTGAGAAAAATTCCTTGTTCGTTTCTGGGTTTCGAGCTTGATTTATTGTTGAATATGTTGGTGGATTTGCTGCTGTTATTGTCTCTTGTTTACCTACTCATAGGTACTTCCTCTTTGCTGTAATTCTAGGAACACACACATGAACTTGATCTGATGTAGCCACGATAAAAAATGAAATGATAAACACTCCAGTATTTGCTCCTTGAGCTAAGCCTGGTTGGCTTCTTATAGTTTAGAATCGAATAGTCTTAATTGATTTGTAATGTCTAATATAGCTTAACTTGATTTATGCCTGTATAAATTTTGGATTGTGTAATTTGGACTGAACAGGACTGTTTCAAGCTTAGCTGAATAGTTTGAATTGATTGTAAGTAATTGGATTCTAGGAGCATGATTGTTTTAAATTGTCATATGTTGTATCCTAAATGTGAATCTGTTTTAAAAGCTACAATTCAAACAATGAATTGATAGTTCGCTACAGCCCAGTCACAGATTTTAACCTTGCCAATGGTTACAATCAGTTTTTATATTGGGATGTTATTAATGAGTGTCATTGTAATCTTAAAGTCAATTAAAAGCCTGGTGGAATTTCAGTGTTAACTCGAGCAGGAAAACTAGTTTTGACCTAGGAAATATGCACTTACGTATTTCAAACCCGTTTGAATATTCCTCGTCTACCATAGCTCTTAACTAGCCTAATTTAATTGTTACCCTACATAATTTTCCACGTTTATCTATAGTTCAGTAATTCAAAGGGTCTGATGGTGTTGCTTCAAATCAGCCATATTGAGCATGATGTAATAAAATTGGGCTGTACATGTGAGCTTTCAAATTAGGTAGTAAATTCAAATTAAGAGGTTTCATTTTTTTTGAATTCAGGCTTGAATGTAGAGCCCGAGTTCTATATTGCTAAAGCCCTTTTAGAGCGAACATTATGGGAAGTCTTGGTTCGCCTTAGACCGGCTTTTAAGTAACAAAACGAGGTGTGTTGTGCCAAACAGAACCCATAAACCGCATGGCCCTCGTGAAATTTTTATATTAAAAGACTTAGAAACTCGGGATATGCCGTTTAGCGAACTTCACGGCCTCACGCAAAGATAATAACATGTTAGTCACTTTTAGGCGCGTCTTTAATAATTTTATCTTCCTAAGTACAGGTGCACATTTATGTGATCCAAATTCAAATTCTGATGAAGTTGAAATATGTCAAAAACTACGTGCGCATTTATGTGACGTGGTTCACGACAAGTTTTAGCGGCATCACAAATTTCCTTAAAAAATATTAAAAGCGGTATAAGTAATCAAAATTGCATTTTTAGGATAAACATGTGTAGAATCAGAATTTAACCCATTTATGATAGTTTAAGAGACCGTGCTAGAACCACAGAATCTGAGGGGGCCTAACACCTTCCCTCGGGTTAAAAGAATTCCTTACTCAAGAATTTCTAGTTCGCAGACTCAAAAAAGGAGTCAAAATTTTCCTCGATTCGGGATTCAAGATAAACAGGTGACTTGGGACACCAAAAGCCAAACCTATTCCAAGTGGCAACTCTAAATAAATAAATAATCACATTTCGAATAATGTCACTTTGAATGGAAAAACTCCATTATACGTGTCAACCTTCGGGGTAGCTGTGTAAAAAAGAAGGTGTGACAGCGACCCTGGTTCTTTTATCGTGGTCCGCTATGGCAAAGATCCGAGAAGATGCAATCTTGGAATTTCAAGAAACCGCTGACCGCAGTTGATTTAATGCAACAATGCTGAAGCCATCATAGCCGCGGTCCATTTATTGCAGTCTGCGGTGGCCAAATTCATAGAACAAGATTTGACGCAAAAAAGGCTTGACCGCGGGCCGCGGTTGATTTTATGCGGCCGCATAAGCCTCACCACAGCCGCAGTCCATTTTCTGCAGTTCGCGGTACCTCCTTCAGGTGCATTTTGTCCAGATAATTTGACCTTGTATAAATACTTCTTTTCCATATTTTTCGGCCATCTTATCTGTAGCTGAGCATGTAAACACCATTTTAAAGCTATTTTAAGTAATTTTGTAGCTAGTTTAACATCGAATCTTCGAATCTTAGCTTGTAATTGTATTTTATGGGTTATTCATCTTAATGTATAATTTCTTCTTCAGTTATGAGTAGCTAAATGCATTAGCTAAGGTTGTGGCTCTACCCTAATATTGGTATTTAATGAGTCTTTTATTTTAGGACTTAGATGTTTATGAGTGATTGATATTTTTCATGATTTATGCTTTCTATATTGAATTAGTGGTTGTAAATACTAATTTGTGCCTTTTTGACTTAGGCTCTTCTTGAGAAAGAGAGTCTATGTCTAGGAATTTCAAACCAACAAGGAATTGGGATGTAATCAAGATATGATAGCCCAATTAAGAGTTATACCTAGAGATAGTAATACCCGACTTGAGCCAATATTGCTTGCACAATTTGAACATCCAATTGGGCAAGGTCACTCTTACTATCGAGAGGTGTAGAGTGAGTACCTTCGTGCATTGGCTATATCATGATCCCAATTATAACTGTTACACCCTATGTTTTCGTACGTGTAAGTAAATCATTAGTAAATTAATGTAAGCTCGAAAGTGGAATCATCTTTGAAAAGTTTACAAATTTAGTTCAGCATGTTAACGTGGAGGTTACAAATATTTAAGATCATGAATAACAAGTACCAAGATGGTTGGAAATGCTTAGAAGCTAAGTAAATTGAAGAAAATAAGTTTCGTAGAAAGTCGATAAGTTTTGATATTATAACATGCACTTTGGGATGAGACTAGGGTTCTTAATGTGATAAGGAGGTTATGTTATAAGTTATTTTAGGTTTATAATAGTCGTGTGTTATGTTTTGAAGTCAAGAGAGTGTGGATCAAAAGTTGGCAAAGGTCATCATAAGTTGAATTTATAAATGTGCTAAACATTAGGTCAAATATGGTGGAGATTTTATCTCATTATACTTAGAATTATGGGATTATCCGCATATCAAATTGAATATCTACAAGTCTAATTTCTAACTCATTAAATGCTTTTTCAATACGATATCAGAGTAGAGAGATATTTGCAGCTTCGCGAGACTGCACAAACTGCATAGCTGACAACTAGGTGTCTCACGAAAGCTTTTTGAGCAATATATTTCATCTGTTACATGAGGTCTTTTTGGGACATATTATATATTAAATTGAAGGTCTTGGAATCTGGTTTCCAACTATCTTAACCGTTTGCTCATACGATACCCGGATAAAAGGTTATAAGTATTGGAAGAAGGACTAATGCTAGGGTGCCAAGTAGCACCTTTTTTACTTTTCAACAAAATGGGATATTTGCATCCCTTATCTCGTCTCTTTCCCCATTTTTCCAGAGAGCACAGCCAAATAATACCCTAAACTTCCCCTTAAGTTCTCCACAAGGGTTCCAACAATATTATCATTTGGGGCTTGAAATCAAGTAGCGATAACATTAAAATGATGCCTACGACATAAGTATCGCTATATTGCCTCTCTTTTTCTTTGTAATTTGAGTTTTGGAAGGTATTTAATAGTTAAGAAAATTCCTTATTTATATATTTAAGCTTTTAAATATGAAAGATCGTAATAGCTAGAACTCATGGGATGGTGATAGAAAACCGTGATTTCGAATTATTCGACTTGTTGTGGGTTGTTTTTGGGCTGTTTCGCGTTGCTTGAGCTGTATATTTTGCTGTTGTTTAATGGAGTTTTAGAGGAAAAATTGTGTGGAGAAACCCCCAATAAAGGAGAAATGATAGATTAGTCGTTCTTTATAACATTTTCGGCGTATTTGACACTACTTCAATTATCGTTTTGGGTATGAAGTGATTGTTGTGTATTGTTAGGTTTGTGTATAAGCTAGTACGACATTAAAAGACACACAAGTAATGAAGAACATATGAAAGATTTAGAATAATATTTTCGAGCACTAGAACAAAACTCATTTTTACCACAAGCTTTTAATAATATGGTCATGATCCGTCATTATGCGCGACTATTTCCACTATAGAAAGAAGAAGAAAAATATAGTAAAGTAAACCACTAGAACCAAATAGGCTTTCTACATATCCATAGTCTAAAACGATGATTTTTATCAACTATAGCAAAAAAAGAAACTTCATAGAAGTTAAAATAGGAAAAAGTCAAAATGCATAGCAACTTTTTCCTATGGATATAGGGCTTTAATGGATAGAGATAGAGGAAGAACCGTAAAGATTAATTTAGTGCCAGTAGTGTCTAAGGGATGAGGTTTGTTCGATCTCTGTTTAAAGTTGTATTCGGAGTGACTCTGATACTATATATAACAGCACAATTCATTGGTAATATATCCGCTTTTAACTTAGACCGGTACGACTTTAAAACTCGTCATTAAAATTTAAAATTCGTCTTTTTATATACCTAACATCTTTGCCATATTTTAATGATATAAAATTCACCTAAAATGTCATATATATTCCAACCACATCCCGTGTATTGTATTTACAGAATCTGAAGAATTAATAAAAGATCCAAGTCATTCCACTGGACACATGCAAGACCACGTTCACTAACTCCGTACCAAGCGTTGATCGAATTTTTTCAACGCCATTAGCGTGCGGTGGGTTTACAGTAATGTATTCTTGTGCTTCGTTTATTTAAAAAAATAACTAATTAAAAGGATAATTTCACTTTTGGTTGTTTAGATATTCATGAGATTTTTATTTTGGTTCTTATAATATTTTGCAAAGACATTTAACCTTTAACTAGCAGAAACGTATATGTGATATTTAGATTAGTAGAATAATATTACACTTAGAGATATGATGTAAGCCTGTAACACTACAAATTTAACATTTCAAATCGACAGTTTAATGGTTTGGCAGTTAATAGTTTGTTAAATTTGTGAAATTTCACGGTCATATGGATTAAAGTGCAATTATCAATAGATTGAAGGTTAAATGCGCTTAATCAAAACGCACAAGGACCGAAACGGCAAGTTATTAATATTTGAGGGCACAAATGTCCCATCCAAATGTCGAAAATAACAAAGATATTTAATTTCTTTGATGTAGATTACCGACAGTTAATGATGGTCTTGCTACATTCTCGTCTTAACTTTATGTATGTACTACGATGCATAAACAACTATATAATAGCATTTGCTGTATTTTTTAAAACCTTATATATTTGAAATGATAGGTTGGCTTTACGGCCAACATGTGATATTAAAACTGTCATTCGTTTGCATCTATCCTCAAAATTAAAATACAAGGAAAATAAAGAAAACATGTGATATGCTGGGCACACTCTAAGATGTCCCAATGATTTTCATTCCTTTTCATGCTTGGCTTAACAAACAAAAATATCTTTCCTTATTTTGTTTCAAATATCCAAGTATTAGCCCTTTTGCCAGGAAAAATAACTGAAAAAAACTTATTTGCACCGAATATTTACATTCAATATAATTAAGCTAACCATAGAAAACAACTAAGATATAAGTGCCTTATTTTAAGTAAAAAAGAATAAAAGAAAAAGAAAGAACAATGTAAAAGGAGTAAGGTCTACGAGTTCTTTTTTCATTCTTTGAGTATTCTGATACAATAGCCTACTAATTAAGATTAAGAGCAATAACGTAGAGAAATTTTATTTAAGCTTTCATATTTTCTACTTTTAAATCGCAAGAATCTTTCATAAAGCATGATGGTGTTTTGCTCGAGTTAAATTAAATTTACCTTTACGATGATAGTTACAGGAAAGTAATACAAGATATTTTGCCAAAAACTCAACCATAAGTTTATATTATGGGAAACAAATTTTTAAGGTAAGCATATATTATTACTTGTAACTATGCAGTAATAAAAAGTTTACAAAAATAGCTACGACAGTAAAATAGAAGTAAGAATTTCTTTTCCAGATAAAACCTAAAATATGTTTGTATAACTAATATACTTACAGCAAATAGAAGGAAAAAAGAATTATGTTGGTAATGGCGTAATGGCCGATGATGGCCTTGTTACTGTTGGTACAAAAACAAAAATGTACCTGTTATGAAATAGAAGATTCTTACACTTCCATTTAAGGTAAATGTCTTTAATATATTTAATTAGAGAGATTTTAGAGTCCTATTATTGGTAGCAAGATCTTCCTCCTCCCTATAAATAGAGGTGCTCTCTACCATTGTAATTCACCCCTCTCAACACAATAAGAAGAACTCTCTCTACTCTTCTCTCTATTGCTATTGTTCTTGCTCTATTGTTCTTGTCTTTTGCTTTAGTTTATAACAGTACCGTCAATTTGATGTCATTTTTGTGGAAATATTAAGTATTTTAGTAGAATATTATTATATTTAGTATATCTCAAATTAGTTAACTATAGTTAAATACTAATAGTTTTAATAAAACAAAGTGACACGTATTGGTTGTTTAATAGCCGGGTATATACCCCCATTGTGAGTAAGTTTTTTCCAAAATAACCACCCACATCTCGTATATGCATCAAATAAAAAAAGCACGATATATATTTTACATAATGCTTCTGATTTACTCTGGTAAATGAATAGTAATATATACTAATAACGTGACCATTGTTTGTTGCATATGTCCTATTAAGTTTTGTCGTCATAAAAATATATTATAAAGTAACTTTTTATCTCGAAAAATACGAGTAACAATTAAATTTAATTTGTAATTTTAAAGATGCGTGATTTAATTCAATATCAATTAACAGCCAAGAAATATGAAGTAAAAATTAAAGAGAAAGATGGATCAAACCAATGTTACTCAATAATGGTGACCTCGAGTTCAGGGACCTCGAGACAAGCTTAGTATAACAACAACACGCATAAAGGCAAGTAAGAACCAAAAAGCTAAAGGACAATGCTGATGAACAATAGGCAAAAAGTTAGAGAGTACATTCTTTGCTCAATAAAAAAGGTGGTCTTACAAATGATTGGAATTCCCTTTTTATAATCGAGGAAACCTAAATAAGGAATATTTCTATTTACAACAGGGAATATTCTTGCTTGAGTTGTTTAACCACCTTATACGGAATCGTACGATCTTATTCCGCAATTTGTGCCGTGATCTTTGGGATGTGGCAGGAATCTAGTTCGCTCTGGTACAAATTCATAATCATACTATTTCGAGGTTGAACATACTTGGCCTCGGTATTCCTTCGAACTCCTACCTCCGGGCATTACCCTCTGTCTTCGAGCTCGAGTCTGATCCATTGATTTCGAACTTGACCACTTTCGACCTTGGACCTAGGCAGAACCTCAAGCTTCTACATCGGGGGCATACGATGTTGACTGTATACAGATAGTCCCGCAATTCTTAGAATAAGATGATAAGAAATGAATTTTACCTCGACTATCCCGAGCTCATCATGATGATGTCACGCCCATGACGTAGGTGCTTGAAATGACTGGAAATATCCTGTCGGTGCTCTTCCTCAAAACATCTAATGCATGTCAGTGTTGGTCGGCCACTTGCGCCACTGATCCGTCACCACCTTCCTATAAATGGGGGGTTATTCTGTTGTATAAGATGCTTTTTTCATCTTTACCTACTTTTGGTCTTTTCCCTTCTTTGCTTCCTTTATTTATTGTCCATTTCCATGGTTCGAACCAGCGAACAAAAGATCATATGGTAGCATCTTTACCAGTTATGCCAAGGTTCCCATTTTTAAAGCGTCGATTCGAAACATCGTGAGAAAGGCGCTGAATCCTTCTCGCATCAGAAACTATGCGAACTTTATACTGCTACTCATCTCTCATAACTTCAACCTAGTATAGCACTTTATTATTTTTTCCCTCAATAGAATGAGGTGGTACCATAATCTACTATCTTTTGCATCCCACCCCGGAATAATGTCCTAGGGATAAACATCCTTGGATTGTTGCTCTTGCATCTTGCAACCCTTTTGATTTTTCTTTTGATAGAAGGTGAAGCCACATCTTAGTATCTTCCCTTCTGGTCTTTTTCTGTTACTGCTCTTTTTAATGGGATATTTCCAGCAACAAGGATCTCCAGTGTCCATTTATTCTTTGACCAACTAAAGTGTTTATATCATTTCAACTGATGTCATCAAGGTGTGTCAACAATGAGTTTATAACAAAACATCACTTGAATATTTCTGCTTCTCATCAAGCCTTTTGCAAAACAGAGAAATTAGTTCTCACGAGCTTGAAGAAAAAGTTAGATGCTACTAGGGACCAGTTCCTAAAGCTAGTATTTTGTTGTCCTTAGTTGAGTTGTAATTTTGTGATTTTTTTCTATTGTATCTCATAAATTTCTTAGTCAGAAGCGTTGATTCGGAATCCTCTTGTAAAATCTGTTAACTCTCTGAGTTTATGTTGTGACTAGGTTTAGTCATAAGTTGAAGACTTTGTATCTAGAGAGTGACAAAGTGGCTTGTTGTGAGAGTATCACAAGTTATTCAAAGTCTTTGTAACTAGAAAGCGACAAAGTGGCTTGTGGTAAGAGTACCACAAGTTAGTTGAGTTAAATTATTTGTTATGTAGTTATTACAAAGTGCTTTGTAATAGGTGTTTACAAGTTAGTGAATTTGAAAGCCTACAGGTGTAGGTCGTGATTTTTTGTCCCCTTGAGTTGGAATATTTTCCACGTAATATCCTTTTCTCATTTACTTACAGTTTTATTAGCATTCTAGCATAACCTTATAGAGGACCAGGTACTCTAGTAGTTTGGTGGACTCATACAAACTAACAATAATATTGAAAACTTTATTCTCATATTGTTCTCAAAGTTTTAATTAGCTCTTTCAATTTCTCAGAAATCCTCCTTCTCTTTTATCTCACTATCAACACTTTCCATTTTCTTTGGATTTCCGTGTCGTGATGGCTAAAACTTCTAAACCAGTTCCCCAGAAAGAAAAAGCTTCTTCATCTCCCCGGCCGTCTAAGAGCAAACCAGTAGTGCCTCTCGAATTGAAAAGTACATCCCTATGCCATGTGAAATAACTTCCAATTTCAAAATCGAGAAACATGTGTTGACACCTGGACGATGCAAGCCCATGTCTCGATATGTTTTCTTGACAACTAAGTACTTCCTTGTGCAAGCAAAGGAGAACCGTTCACGCTGGGTCCTAGATCCAGTTATTCTTGACTTTGCCAATGATACCGAGTGACGCTTGTACAGATTCACCCTTCATTTTGGACAATCGTTTGCTTGACTCGATTTTTTTCAAGCCAAGTCGAGGGGATGTCTTTCACCCTCGACCATATGATCATACTGTACAGTCCCAAACTTTATCGAGGCAGTTTGATAAAGTTGCAATGCCGATCCTTGAAATATCTATTTTTTAGTATCGACAAGGACAAAGACCGAGGGTGGATGAGCTGGTTTGTCCGAGTCAGGACCTTCAACATGATTCCTACTGATTGGATGTCGTTTCTTGAGGAATGGAATACGAAACGTAAGTATATGACAGGTTTATACCCTGCTTTCTCTTTTATTTCTCAGCTTTACCATTTTCCTTGGTCTAACCCCTTTCTAATGGAGCAGCCATTGCTTGGTTTCCTGGTGGGGTCCCGAACCTCAAAGGCTGGGTTTGAAAGCTGGCTTCCCCTTCCTTTTATTCGAAGCGTTTCTCACGAGATTTGGTCAAGATTCTATAGGAGGCAAAAATCCATTGTGAACTTGTTTGCTTACTTGTACTTCATCCGTGGGATACTTATCGTGTAGGTCATGGAGGCATCGTTGCTATGCCACTGGCCCCGGCCGATAAAGAAAAGATTCTAAAGTTTTCTAAAGAAAGAAAAAGAAAAAGAGAGTCACATGCAAATCCCCTGAGGCCTAAGAAAATCATAGCTTGAAGGTCCAAGGCCGATATGGTGGCCTTATCTCTTAAAACAGCCAACTCCTTCGGGTTCTAGAGGAAGAAGAAGATGAAGACTGCTTGCTGGTAGCTCGTGAAAGAGGAAATAATGATGTTTCGAAGTGCATTGAGTCGGTGATGGTTGATGTGGCTCATTCTAGAGCCAAAGAAATCTCTGAGGAGAGTTCAAACAAAGTCCCTAAGCCATCGTGCAGAAAAAAAAACACCTCGCTTAGGAGGCCGTTTAGAGGGCGAGGGCGAGCAGCCTGATTTCGATCCTGTTCAAACAAAAAGAATTTTTCAAGTGGATCACTTGTGGTAATCAATGTGTATGACTCACCGCCAGGCCCAAAGGTTTTCCTAGTGACAACTTCGAGATGCTCTAAATATGAGTCTTCTGAAGTAGAAGCGGGCCGCGAAGGGCATGAAATATTTTGAGAACACCTTGCAGGGATTGAAGATGGACCTAACCTAGATGCCTCCTTCATTTTCGACGAGGCTCGTCGACTCTTCAAACAAGTGAGTTTTTCGATATTTTTTGCCTGGGCCTTTGTTTTTGTTGTTCTGAATCTATCTTCCCTCCCTTTTTTATAAAGGCTGTGGTGCTCCATAAAAGGTAATTTTCCAAGTCTTGAACTGACCTCGCTTGATGTGAGGCTGATCTTAAGAAGGTTTTAGAAGATATGGTGATGTTTTAAGCGTTAGTGCCACACAAGAGAAGGGGTGAGTTGTGTGGTACCCAATTTTTACTTAACTACTGTTAAGAAGAACATGGTTCTTCTAGGTGTTCCAACTACTATTGTTTGTGGAATAATAAATATTGAAAGTAAAAAACACATATATTTTTACATGGAACACACCTAGTTCAAAAAGTGAAAAAACCACGACCTACTACTCAGTAGGATTTTCCCAAATTTCCACTAAAACCACTGAGCCAAAACAGCATTTACAAAAACTCTTTGTAAACCTAAGGATTAACTCTAATCTCATTGTGGCAAACAGCCTCAACTGCTGCGATGACTTCAAGTTAACTCTAACTTGAAAACTCTAAGTACCTAATACAAATGCTTCTATGAAAGCTGAAAGGTACAACTTTAAATCACCTATTACAATTGAACTAGAATAAAAAAAGACATAATGGAACTACTTCTTCTATCTCATTCAAGTAGTTTCAGGAGTGCACACTCAAATCTCACATAAATTGCTTGCAAAATTGTCTTGCTCTTTTGCTCTCAATTTAGTTTATCTTCTATATTTGTGCGATTCTTGTAAAATAGAACAATCATTGTGATTTAATAGGTTAGGAATTAGAGTTTGATTGAGATTCAATTTTTATTCTTTTATCGCAGAAGAGTTCCTAATGATATCAAACTCTAACACTATCTTTATCCTGGATTGTCTTCTCTTCGTATAAGGAGACTTTCTCATCGTATCCAATATGCAACCTTTTCGATAAGATCAGGAGATATTGCTGCTTGATTAGTATGAATTATCTCTTTCACGTGCACCTCATATGTATAGGTTAATCATGATTGTGCTTCACAAGATGGACCTGGTCCTTGACTGAGTTCATTTGTCATTCTTCAAAACTTCACCTATTCTTAGGCCAAAAAATTCCCCTTTTTTGATGATGATAGACATTGTGCATTTTACTGATTTGGAACCTATAAGAACTCTGCTTAACCATCAACACTACACTTAGATAAATTCACATATCACCAAGGACCGAGTTAATTAGGTTATAAACATCACTTATTTCAGAATAATATGTAAAGCACAAAATCTCTTCCCCATTTTGGCATCATTGAAAATTTGCATACACAATGTGAATCCCAAATTTTTATAAATACTCATGGCTAGTGGGGAAACTGCAAGTGCAATCATGGTACAATCATCAGTAATCAACAAACATATTTAAACAATCAAGGCCAGAATAATCATTGAATAAGAGAAAACAACAGTTGTCATTGATAGAGATATGTTGCCACTAACAATCTACAAAAAGAAATAAAAACATCCAAACCATGAGAAAAAAATAGAAAGATAGAGAAATCCCTAATCTAGGTCACTAAGGGTACTAAACAAGTGCAGGAGACAAGATCTAGGAGCCCTAAGGCTTTGAGGAACTGGAGGGTTAGGATTGGGTTTGGAGAAGATTCAACATGTTCTAAAGAATTTCATCATTCTTCTCCGTTTCTTTTGCAAGATCAGATTTGAGACCATCCCTCTCAGCTTCTACTTCAACCACACATGCCTTGAGCCTATCTATTTCAACATCCTTGGTTGCATATTCCTGAACCGGACTCCTAACCTTGCTTTTAGTAGGCGTTCCCTGGGATGAACCAGGTTCATTTGGGATAGCATTGACTGGATAGTCACAAACAAGCAGAGTATTGATGCCAAAGTGTTCCTTTCTTGAGGTCATTCCCCATTTCTTCATAGGCACGTTCAGCCTATCCAGAACTATGGTTAGAATAAAGCCATATGAAGTGGCACGAGCCTTGGAGCAATTTATAACCCTGTTTGCAGCTTGACAATGAAAGCAAGCCAATTGATTTTCTTTACTCTCTCCAGACACTCCATAAGAACCAGATTTTTGTAGTTGGCAGTGTGCTTTCTCTCATGTCTGTGCAATAAGCACTCAGTGACGAATTCAAACACAACCTTGTGCTCAGGCCTCATCTCACTTTTCTGCATAGCCCTTGCTTCATTCACTTCTTCTGAATCACAAAACCTCTTGGTGATTTGAAGGGCAGTAGGGAGGGAGTCCATGAAAAGCCTCATTTTCGTGGTATAATCATCAAACCCTTCAAAGGGTATGTCCAGAATCTCTCCTAGTTTCTCTGCATCAAACTGCACTTGAACTCCTTTCACCAGGGTACTAACAACTCCATCCTTAACAACAACATTGGCCATAAATTCAATCAGCTCATTTTTGGCTAGCCTACTATCCATCTAAAGGATCATATCCTTCCATCACTGAGCAGCTAAAGCATCCACCAATCTCATCATCCCTGGTTCCACCAGATCCTTCAAAGTTTGCCTTTTAAAATCTTTTTTCTGCCAAAAATGGCAAGCTGGTCCTGTTCTTTCTCAGAATCATTTTCTTCTTCTTCTCCACTCCAGTCATCATTGTCAAAAACTTTTGTTTGTTTGGTTTTCACTGCAGATCTTCTCCTCTTGGATAGTGTGGGTTCAGCAGCCACAGGCATAGAGGAAGACTTCTTGCAGGAAATCTTTATATTTTTGCGCTTGGAGTTAGGAACCTCCAATGATGTACCCCTTTCTTCATGGACCATTTCCATCTCCTCTTCCTCAATAACTCTGAGGATTCTGTAATCTTTCCCTTTCCCTTATCCATTTTTTTTCTTACTTTCTTCCAAGGCTTTTTGTAGAGCATCTTCACTATGTTGTACCCTGCTTCTTGTGGCTCTACCCATAGGCAATGAAGAGGCAGTAGGTGTTGGGGATGAAGCTTTTATTTTCTTCAAGGGCTTGGGAACATTTGGGGCTTTTGTTGTGGGAGTTCTGCGTTTCTTTGGGTCATATCTTGCCCCAACCTTTTTTAGTAGATCCACCAAGGTCTCTTTAGTGGATGAAATAGGTTTATCTCTCTGTTTGCTCAGATGAACCAACCCTTCAGCAACATCCCCAGAACTATTTCCCCCTGACTTCAGCCCACTCGCTTATACCCTTTAATGTTCAACCCCACAAATAGCAGGTACTACACTATTCCTAATTCCCCTATCTTTACCACATGCTCCATCTCTCTCTTTTTCGTTTTTCATAGTTTTTTTACCTCCACTCCTACGTTTCTCAGGCAATTCAACATCCCTAATTGGTCCAACTTGAACAAATCTAATCTCTAAGTTATCAATCACAGATGAATTTACTTTTGTAGGAGATTCTTGAGTCTTCTCAGAGTCAAAAGGCCCATGTCCTCCCCCCTCAGTCGTTGATTGATAGGATTTAGACTCAGAGCTAGAGTTGGAATTTGGATCTTGGCTTTCCTTCATTTGGCTTGCTTTCAACTTTTTTATTTAAAGCCTTTCTCAAAGCTCTAGATGCTACAGTGTTTCGAGCAAGAATTATCTGTCTTCATAGTCTAGGTTTTGGAGATACACTGGGGGAGTAGATGAGGATGAATTTGAGGAAGATGGTGGTGGATGAGTTCTAGGATTGTTTTGAGGGTTATACATGATCGTTGATTTCTTGAGAGAATTTGGGAATTTTGGAGAAGAGGGGAAGTGAAAGTGAAGACAAGTTTTTAATGGTTTGGAGCTATGATGAAGGTTGTAGAATTGATGTGTATTTAAAGTGAATTACACATTTAATAAGTAACGGTGGCTTTTTGCAGTGGTCAAATAGGAGTCTAATCAACTTGAAATTCTAGATTTTGAATGATCTATTTTGCTTCCCTAGATATTAGGAAAAAATTACGGTTTAGAGTTCTAGATGAACGGAACTCGTTAAATGCTAATAGAAGAATTTTCTAGGAATTTGACAACTATAGGACTTCTGCTCATGATTGAATTATTAAATTGTGCAGAGTATAGAAAATATACCTGAGCTTTCATATAAACCTATAGTGATGAATTCATTTAGAACTCTCTTGAACATGCCTCAAATGCTATAATAGAGAAAATTTTGTAAAAGATCACTAAGTCATATAAACACATGTCACAGGAGTATATTAATTAAAGTAGGAAGCTGAGTAAGAATTAATCTACATATTTACACATGTTTAGAATTCCTAGCGAAAAGAAATAATTTTTTTTCATTTTTTTATTGTAAATTCTAAGCCGGACCTATTAGGCGATCTTAATCATCCCTAGTTCCAACATGTTCCTCTAAAAGGTTCCTCTACTCAGTGCTTTTGTGAAGATTTCAGCAATTTATTTTTCAATAACACAAAATTCTATGGAGATCAATCCTTTCTCACAGTTATCTCTCAAGAAGTGGTGTCTAACATCTATGTGCTTAGTCCTCTTATGATGAACATGATTCTTGATCATACTTATAGCACTAGTGTCATCACAAAATATAAGAATGCAACCAACTTCAATGCCAAAATCTACTAGTTGCTATTTGATCTATAGTATTTGAGCATAATAAGATGCAGTAGCAACATATTCAGCCTCAACAATGGATAAGGCCACTGAATTTTGCCTTTTAGTGGCCCATGATACAAGACATAAACCAAGAAAGTGAGCCATACCTTAGGTGTTTTTCCAGTCCACAAGCAAACTTGCATAATCAGCATCAACATATCCTACTAGATTGAAATTCCTACCTTAAGGATACCAAAGACACAGATCAGTGGTGCCTTTCAAATATCTTACTATCCTCTTGACAGCAGTCAAGTGAGACTCTTTTGCATTAACCTAAAAGTGAGCACAAAGCCCCATAGTGAAAACAATGTCAAGTCTGCTGGTAGTAAGATACAAGAGTGAATTAATCATTCCCTTATACAACTTTTGATCAACTGATGAATCAGGTTCATCAATGTCTTATTTAGTGGCAGTTGCAATTGGTGTGTCTATTTCTTTTGATTCTTCCACTTTAAACTTTTTGATAAGCTCTTTTCATACTTCTGTTGATGGATCATGGTTTCATTTGGACTTTGTTTGATCTCTAAGCCTGAGAAGAATTTAATATCACCCATCATACTCATTTCAAACTCACTCCCCATTAGTTTTTCAAAATCATTACTTAGCTTATCAGTGGTGGCCCTAAAGATTTTGTCATCAACATATATTTGTACTATAAGGAGATCCTTATCTTTTTCACTTAAGAATAAGGTACTGTCAATTTTACCTCTTTTGTAGCCACGTTCAAGCAGAAATTTGGATAGTCGTTCATACCATGCTCTTGGAGTCTGCATGAGTCCATAGAGAGCCTTGTCTAATTTGTAAACATGCTCAAGACATTCCTTTCTCTCAAACCCTGGAGGTTGTTTCACAAACACTTCTTCTTTCAGTTAGCTATTCAGGAAGGCACTTTTGACATCTATCTGATGAAGAGTGAATTCCATGTGTGTTGTAAAGGCTATGAGGAGTCTTATTGCCTCTAGTATTGCAACTAGAGCAAAAGTCTCATCATAATCTATACCCTCATCTTGGTTGTAACCTTGGACCACTGGTCTTGCCTTGTTTCTTGTAACTGTTCCATCTTTCATCAAGTTTGTTTCTAAAAACCTATTTTGTACCAATAACTGATCTATCCTTGGGCCTTAGATTTAGATGCCAAACTTGACTTCTTTCGACTATATTGAGTTCATCTTGCATTGCATTTGCCCAATCTGTATCCTGCAAAGCCTCAGCAATATTTTTAGATTCAGTAAGAGATAAAAATGCATAAAAACATACAGATTCTTTAATTGTGATCTAGTTTTGACTCCAAATGTTGGATCAATGATAATATTCTAAATAGGATGAGAACTTTAATACTTGTGAGGTTTCACGACCAACTGGTTTCTACTAGATGTTTCTCACATGTTTTGTTGCTAAGGAACAGGGTCATGAACAAGTTTTTAGGGGATTTATTTCAATTCCTCTTTGATTAGTTCCCCTTGTCAGATTGCCCTGAATGTAAGAACATGTTCCATCACCTGTTCCTGCTTTTTGTGCCATTTTAACTTGTGTTGATTCTTTAGTCAAATCCTTTACCAATCCAATGGCTTCATCTTCATGTTCCCGTCTCTCCAAAAGAATGTTATTTTCATCAAATACTACATGTACACTTTCTTCTACACACAAAGTTCTTTTTTATTGAACATTTTATATGCTTTACCATGTGAAGAATATCCCAAGAATACTCCCCCATCACTTCTGTGATCAAACTTACCTAGGGAGTTCTTTTCATTATTGTGCACAAAGAAGTTGCATCCAAATGCCCTAAGATGGGATACATTTGGTTTTCTCCCTTTAAGTAAATCAAAGGGAGTTTCTCTACAAGAGGTCTAGTCAAGAATCTATTGATAATTTAACATGCAGTGTTTACAGCCTCTGCCCAGAAGTGGTGGGGCAGTTCACTAGAAAGAAACATAGTCCTAGGCATGTCATCAAGAGTCATGCTCTTTCTTTTAACTACTCCATTTTGTTAAGGAGTCCTAGGGGCAAAAAAGTTATGATCTATACCATTTTCATCACAGAATTCAGCAAACTTAGCATTTTCAAATTCAGTTTCATGATCAGACCTAATGGATGCAAGTTGATTTTCTAATTGTTTTTGAGTTTTTATAACAAAAGTAGTAAACATGTCAAATGCTTAACCTTTAGATGTTAGAAATAGTACCCAGGTAAATCTAGAATAATCATCAACAAGTATCATTGCATATTTCTTTCCACCTCTGCTCATGGTTCTCATTAGACTACAGAGATCTATATGAACCAGTTCCACTAACTTTGTTGTGCTTACAATTTTATTGCTTTTGAAGGATGATCTTACCTGCTTCCCCCTTGCAAAAGCCTCACAAACTTTGTCTTCCTTGAACTTTATGTTAGGTAACCCTATCACCAAGTCCTTAGAGACTTATTTGTTTAGATGATTCAGACAGGCATGACCAAGTCTTTTGTGCCACAGGAGGGGAGCATTATCCAACACACTTAGGCATGTGAGTTCATTTTCTGAAAGAGTAGACAAACCTACAATGTAAATATTGTAAACTCTTTTTCCCTACAAAACAATCTTGTCAGTGTTAAGGTTAATCCCAAAGCATTTAGTAGAGGTGAATTCTATAAGGTTACCTCTGTCATACAGTTGTGACACACTTATCAAGCTATATTTTAAGCCATCTATCAATTAGACATTCTCAATGTGGTGAGAGTATGTCTTACCTACCTTTTCAACCCCAATGATCTCACATTTCTTCCCATTTCCAAAGGAGACATTACCTCCCTTTAAGTCCTTAAGTGAAAGGAGCTACTTCTTGCTTCCAGTGATATGTTTTGAGCAACCACTATACATGTACCATATTTGGCTACTTTCCTTCACTTGGACCTCTTTCTCATCATCTGATTCTCTAATAGACATAAATGCTTGTTCATCTCCAGCTTTATCTTCTAAGTCCTCATTTGATGTTTCTCCCCAGGCAGCAACCATAGCCTTTGCTGATCCTTTAATCCTTCTTGGTTGAACATGTTCCTTCTCCCTGTTCCTTCGTTCAACTATTTCCTTGTTCCATTCAATTTCCCGTTGAGGGTAGTTTTTGATGTGGTAATCAATCTTCCTACACTTGTAACACCCCTCCTTGGTCTGTTTTTTAGGAACCCTTGGTTTGTTGTATCTTCCGCTTCTTAAAGGATACTTTTCTCTCATTAGGTACTTCTTTAAGTCCTTTGTGATCAGGGTCATTTCATCCTCCTCTAGATCAGCACCTTCAGTGATTCTAAATGCCAGGCTCCTTTCCTTCTTGGGTGCATCCATCTTCATGTTTGCCTTCTAAGTTCATAGGTAGTGAGATTTCAGATTAGCTCATCCAACTTAAGAGTGGAAATGTTATTTTACTCTTTAATAGCAGTGATTTTTCTTTCACAAGTAACAGGGAAACCCTTGTCAGAATTTTCTCAACCTTGTCTTCTTCAATAATAACCCTTCCAAGAGACTTATGTTCATTTGTCAATGTGGTGAACCTTGTATACATCTCCTAGATGGTTTTCCCTTCCTTTATGGTGAAATTCTCATATTGAGAATCCAACAGTGTTCCTCTGGAGCTCTTTACTTGAGGTGATCCTACATGAGCCACTTGTAGAGTATCCCATATTTCCTTAGCAGTGGTACAACTTTTAATCCTGATGCACTCATCTAGACCAAGTCTATACACAAGTCGTTTCTTGGTCTTAGCATTCTTTTCCCATTTCCTTATGTCCTCAACATTGTAGTCAATTCTTTTTTTTTGGAACATTTACTCCTTCAGCATTGTTCTTCATGGTAGCTAGGGGACCATCAATGACAATGTCCCATAGCTAATAGTCTTCTCCGATGATGTGATCTCTCATCCTGTTTTTCCACCAAGAGTAGTAGTGGCCATTAAAGAGTGGAAGCCTATTAGTGGATTACCCTTCCTAGTATCCAGGCGGTGCATCATCTTGATCTTTCCTAAGGTGTTAACCTCTTCAAGGATAACCACTCTGATACCAATTGATATTTTATGCGTCAATACCACACAAATGGGGTGATTTGTGAGGACCCAATTTTTGCTTAGCTACTCTAAAGAAAAACCAGGTTCTTCTAGGTGTTCCAACTACTACGGTTTGCGGAATAATAAATAATGAAAGTAAAGAACATAGATATTTTTACGTGTAAAATACCTAGCTCAAATAGTGAAAAACCCACGACCTACTACTCAGTAGGATTTTCCAAAACTTCAACTAAAATCACTGAGCCAAACAGTATTAACAAAAACTCTTTGTACACCAAAAGCCTCAACTGCTGCGATTACTTTAAGTTAACTCTAGCTTGAAAACTCTAAGTACCTAATACAAATGCTTCTATGGAAGCTAAAAGGTACAACTTTGAACCACCTACTACAATTGAACTAGAATAAAAGAAAGACGCAATGGAACTGATTGTTCTATCTCGTTCAAGTAGCTTCAGGAGTGCACACTCAAATCTCACATAAATTTCTTCCATAGTCACCTTGCTCTTTTTCTCTCAATTTTGTTTAACTTCTGCATTTATGCAATTCTTGTAAAAGAGAACAATCATTGTGATTTAATATGTTATGAATCAGAGTTTGATTGAGATTCAATTTATGTTCTTCTATCGAGGAAGTGTTCCTAATATCAAACTCTAACACTATCTTTATCCCGGATTTTCTTCTCTTCATATAAGGAGATTTTCTCTCCTTATCTAATATACAACCTTTCAATCAGATCAGGAGATATTGCTGCTTGATCAGTATGACTTATCTCCTTCACGTGCGCTTCATATGTATAGATTGATAATAACTGTGCTTCACAAGATGGACCTGGTCCATGACTAAGTTCGTTTGTCATTCTTCAAAACTTCACCTATTCTTGGGCCAACATAGGGACAAACTGAAAACCCTTTATGTTAAGAAGGTGGGAGAGATCAACGATGTTCGAGTTGAAGTGATACAATTTTGCTAAGGACGGGCCGATTTTGTTGAAATAGTAGTATAAATTTCGAGGGTCTGTTATGTACTTGTTTGTTTTGGTGACTAATACTTTTACCTTTACAGTTTCATCAGAAGGGTGAATTGGTGATGCAACTTCGAGAAGAGCTTAAGACGAAGGAGGCCAAGACCTTGGGGTGGAGGCAAAGCATGGACGATCTCGCCTCCCAGAAATAAACTCTTCGAGAAGAAATGGCTTTACTTGAATGTAAGTTCCAAAGTGTGAAGGAAGAGAGTCTAGCTCGCCACGATTAGTAAAGAGCTTAAAGCTAAATCCGTTGCTGAGTTGGCCAAGTCCAGATCCGATGCTAAGGCAATTATGTCTTCCTACGGAGCCGATGTTGAAGCAGCTAACTCCCAAGCCAATGATATTTTGACTGCAGCTAAAGTTAAGATATCATGTGCTCTCGACCATGCTAGGGGACAGTCCCAGAGGGAAACCCTCAAGGAATTTCACGCTTGTGGCTTCGATCTTTCAGTCGATATCAAGAAGGTGAAGACCTTAGAAGAGGAAGCTACTGCTCTACTTTCTGATGAGAATGGTTCAACTAGTCCTTGAGCACGTAGTCCCAAGTCTGCTTTTCTCTTGTGATCGATACTTTGGTGCACTTGAATATAGGGCATTGGGGGACATCTACTTCTCGAATAATCATGTGGATTACATGATGTGGTTCTTCTTGCTCATTTTTCCTTGCATCTTTCTCCCTAAGTGGTTCTTGGTAGATCAGTTATAAATTCTCGAAGGTGGACCTCATTGAAAAATCGAGCCATATCTTCCCTTAGCTGCCGGAAATATTCCATCCTATCATCGTGTGTGTCGTGATATTTGCACATCAAGTTTTTGCTTCTTTGAGAATGATCATTTTGTATGGGCCTCGACCACTTGGTGTCTTTGATCTTCCGAATAGCTTACGCAATACCTGATGTTCCACGCTAAAGTTGTACTCTAATAATCGGGGAGCCTCCGCGAGGTCGGTATGGTTACAAACCCGTTCTTACTCATGAGTCCCCATTAACTTTGACATTTATCGCTTCTCTAATCGCTCCGATGAATACTATGGCTTGGGTAGTTGTTCCTTTAGTTGGAATCTAACTAATACCTTTCTATACATGATCTTCTCTATTCGTGTTCCTCGGGGGTTTGGCCACGAACCTGTTAGGATGAACTGGGCCTGCAGGGGCTCCTAATTGGTCGTCCTCAACCTTCAATTTTGACTAATAATGGTTGTGCACATCTGACCATGACACAGGTGGATACTCAATCAAGTTCTACTTTAGTTGTCGAGAAGAAATTGAGTAGCGCTCGTTCAAACCCTACAAGAAGGCTTGTACTGCCCACTCATCAGAGACCGGTGGTAGTTCTATTCTTTCCATCTAAAACCAGTACACGAACTCCTTTAACAACTCGTTGTTCTTTTGTTTTATTTTGTAAACATCTGATTTTCGCATGGCCACCTTTATGGCCCCGGCATGAGATTTAACGAAAGTATCCGCTAACATAGCTAATGAATCAATAGATTTTGGAGCTAAGTAGTTGTACCAAACCATAGATCCCTTTGAGAGTGTTTCTCCAAAAATATTAAACAACACTGACTCAAAGTTAACATCACTCAAGTCATTTCCTTTGATACCACAAGTGTATGAAGAAACATGTTCATTAGGATCTGTTGTTCCATTATATTTGGGTATATCGGGCATGCAAGATTTATTGAAAATGGGCATTAGGGCTGCACTCTGAGGGAATGGTTTCTGTATGAACTTCTTGGCATCTAGACCTTTCAATATTGGAGGCTCTCCTGGTATCTGGGCTACACAGGAGTTATAAGTCCCCACCTTCTTATCGTTATCCTCAATTTTATTTTCTCCAGACTCGATCCTCTTAGTGAGCTCTTTGAGGATTTTCATAGTGGTAGGGTTAATAACCGAGTTGTCTCTATTTGGTTCTTCTGGTGTTGGTTCAACACATTGATTTTTTTCCTATTCAGCTACACTCAAGGTCTTATTCTGAATTTGAAGTTGAGCGACGGCGATTTACTAAGCCTGCAACATCTCCAATATCACTTGGAGGCTAAATCCTCTATCTCCTTCCTGGCATTCCTTGGTCCCCCGGTCGAGCATCCCTACGTACACTCCTTTCGAGGTCCATGCCTAGGTTAGTGCTTATAGCAATATGAGAATCAACATCAACTGGTTCCAAGTTTGGCACTTCCCCTGGGTTTGTTGATGGCACATCAGCCCCTATTCTGTTGTTCTTACCAAGACCTTCATTGTCATGAACAGATGCATTTTGTGAGGTAGACATGTTTCAGCCTAAAATCAATGATTCTTGACAAGAAAAAGTGTAAAAAACAATGTGCGGAATAAGAATCAGTAAAGAAATAATCACTATTATCTTTAGCCCAATGGTGGCCGCCAAACTGTATACCCCGAGAAATATAAATAATAATTAAATTTGATATGTGGTTTTAAAGATATATGATCTAATTTAATACCAATTAACAATCAATAAATATGAAGTAAAAATGAAAGAGAAAGATGGAACAAATCAATATTACTCAACAACAATGACCTCGAGTTTTGGGACATCGAGACAGGCTTAGTATAATATCTAATGACGCAAAGGTCATCACTTTTTTAATAAATAATTCTGTATTCCGGGACCCTAAAAACCTCTTACTGCATTACCGCAATTTGTATGCGCAATCCACGCGCATAGCCAGAAAGACATTATGTGAAAATCTGTGAAAAATGATAAAATTTGCTTTTAAAATGAATTGAAGTTGACATCGGTCAACATTTTGGGTACAGAACCAAACCCGTGATTTTACAATCCCGGAGGGTCCGTAGGAAAATATGGGAGGCGTATGCCCGAAATAGAATTCCAAGGTCCCAAGAACGAGAAATGAATTTTTCATAAAAATTATTTTGTGGAAAAATATGTTAGTTTTTAGAAACTAAAAATGTTTTGAAGTTAATGGTATCGGGCGCGCATTTTGGTTTCGGAGCCCGGTATAGGTCATATTTATGGGTTAAGTCGATCCTATAAATTTTGGTAAGAAACAGACTTGAAATGATGTGAATCGGACCCTCTGTTGTGAAATTTGACACTTAAGTGTTCTTGAGATTCGCTCTTTGATTTTGATGCTAAATTCATTGTTAAAAATGTTAGTTTGGCGATTTGAAGCACGAATAAGTTTAACTGATGTTTTTCAGTTTGTTTGCACATTTGGCTTGGAGCCCCAAGGGCTAGGGTGAGTTTCGGGTAGGTTCCGGGTTGTTTAGGCTTGGGAAAACTATTGTTGCATCAGCTCTGGTGTAACCGCACCTGCGAGTCAAGCACTGCAGCTGCGAATAGTGGATCGCAGGTGCGGTCCATCCTCTCGCAGATGCGGACCCGCTTCCGTAGGAGCGGCTTTGGAGGGAGCACATCCCCCCTTGTAGATGCGGCCCCAACGGGCCTAATCATTTCCGCAGAAGCGGACTATTTTTTGCACGTGCAATTGCGCAAGTGCGACCCAAGAACCGCAGGTGCGAGAGTCGAGCAGTGGAATCTTTTAAACAAACCTTCAGCATTTTCTCTTTCAAAATTTTATATTAATAGAATGCCTAGGGCTATTTTCTCGAGAGGATTTCTTCTCAAATCATAAGTAAGTGTTCATTAACTGATTTCTTTCAACTCTCTAATATTTTTCATCAAATTTTATTTAATATCCTAGGGTTTAATGGTAGAAAATTGAGAAATTGGGTAGAGTTGGAGCTCTTGATTAATTCGGATTTAGACCTCATTTTGGGGTCGGATTTTTAAACTTATTGCATATTTGGGCTCGTGGGTAATCGGGTATCAAGCCGAACCTCGAGCTTCGATCAAGCGAGCCCGGGGTTTATTTTTGATATTTTGGGAGAAATGATAGAAAACCTGTAATTAAGCATTAGGTATGAATTTTTTAGCATTTATTGATGTTGTTAAATCAATTTGGTCTAGCTACGAGGTACTTGGAGGCTAATTCTAAAGCAAAAGAGGTGTTTGAGCTTGAATTAGCCATGAAGTTTGAGGTAAGTGTATGGTCTAACCTTAGCTTGAGGGATTAGGAGTCGAGTCCTATTTGCTACTCCCTCTGTTCCAGTTTATGTGAGTCTATTTCCTTTTTGGTTTGTTCCAAAAGAATGATCCCTTTCAAAATTTGGTAACATTTTATCTTAAACTTACAATTCCACCCTTCATGAGAAATTTTTATAGCCACACAAATACTCTGGGGCCCTTTTTGAGTTGTTTAGGACCACAAATTTAAATAGTATTTTTTCTTAAACTTTGTTTCCGGTCAAATAGGTTCACATAAATTAAAAGGAAGGGAGTATATGTTAGTCGTTAAGTACCACGTACAGGCTTGGTAACGAGTATCTATACGTTGGTATCAAGCATGCCCGTGAGTATTAAATTGAAATTATGGTGTTCTTAATAAGTACTATACATGCTTAAGTTGTTGATTCTCTGTGTTCGACAAGAGTTATGATTAATCTCATAAAAGATGCTTATGGTTGAATATTGGTTATAGACGAGGGTTCTGTTGTGAAGTTAAAATGTTGAAACAAGTTTGGATATAGCTGATTCCCTTCCCAAGATGTATTTGCTTCTTATTGTTGATTCCATTGTCGGAATATTATTTTTTCCTTATTGTTCCCTTTCCAGTACTCTTTTGTGATTGCTGTTGAATTGCATATTGGGAACGGGTTGTAAACTGCAACAACAATATATTTGGATCAGGTTGTACGCCGTAACAATACTATATTCAGATCGGGTTACACGTCGCAACAATGCTATATTAGGATCAGAATGCACGCCGTAACACGGTTATATTTTTGATCGGATTGCACACCTCAATAGTGTTTATATATATGATTTGGATCGGTTTGTGTGCCGAAACATTAAAGGATAAAAATAGTTATTTTTTTCTTATGGTTTCCTTATTCTTTCGGCTGAGGATTTTAATCATTCTTTATGTTTTTCTCCTGAGTTACTGTTGGTAAATGACATTCCCCGGCATCATGTTTCCTCCTCACATTCTTAACTATACATTTTTGCTTTATTTTTCCACTGTATATGATATAATTTCACAGGTTTATTTGGTATTCTGGTCCTAGCCTCGTCACTACTTTGCTGAGGTTAGTCTAGGCACTCACCAGCACATGGGGTCGGTTGTGCTGATACTACACTCTGCACTATGTGCAGACCCCGAGCAGCACCTTTTTGACCTTAGCTTGGGTGGCTTCCTTCAATCCATACGGAGATCCAAGGGAGATATGCAGGTGTTCTAAGGCCCTGGCGTCTCCCTCTATCCATTCATCTTGTTTCGTTTACGTGTTTCAGAAACGGTGTATAAATTATCTTTCAGACCTTGTTTGTATTAGTCTGACTGTTTGTGAAGCGTGACACCAGTTCTGGGCAGATTTTTCTTAACATGTTGTATTGGATATTTATTCAAATGTTTTATCATTTCTTTTGCTTGTTTAAAATTTTGCTGTTTATAAGCAATTTTTTCCTAATTATTAAACGATTAAAAATGGGAAAAAAATAAATTGGTCCAAACAGTTGGATTGCCTAGATTTCATAAATAGGGGTCATCACAACTCCCGAAGGTGAAAATCCGGGTCTTTACAAGTTGGTATCAGAGCACTAGGTTACATGGGTCTCACAGCTTTCAGACAAGCTTGGTGAAATCTGAGGGATCGGTACGGAGACGTCTGTATTTATCCTACAGAGGCTACAGAGTTAGGGAAAACTTTAAATTTATTCCTTTCTGTCATATGGTTTGGTTTCTTAATGCTAATTGATTTTCTACTCATTTCTTTTGCAAATAGCAAAAACATGCGCTTCCTCATTCATTGATCAATAGCCCGAGCCCCCAATAGCAACTCCCATGAAGAGTAGATGCCAAAGTCGTGCTAGAGGCCAAAGTAGGGGCAGAGCTCATCCCTGAGTGGCAGCACCAACGATGAAGCCTCAAGTTGACTTTGATGATGAGGTTCCAGACTAGGCAGTTCCGGTGGGCCCAAATCAGGTCCTAGAGAGGTTTATTTCTACCCAAGTACTTCAGGATGTTCTGATCCGTCTATTGGGCCTTATAGAGGGTGTCACCGGGGCATGCTTACTTCCTATAGCTCCAGCCGTCTCTCAGTCTGGAGGAGGATCCCATACTACTACTACTAGCACTCCGTAGTAGATGGCTCCTCGATTTTAGACTCCAGCAGCTCACCTAGTTGGAGCAGTTCAGCCAGGTATGGTAGCTCAGACCGGTGATGGAGCATCTATGTTTGTCGATGCTTTGTGGAGATTGGACATGTTCACCAAGCTCTTTACTTCTACTTTTAGCGGTGCATCTCTTCAGGATCCGTAGGATTATCTAGAGAGCTGTCATGAGGTTCTCAGGAACATGGGGATTGTGGTGACCAATGAGTTGGACTTTGCTATTTTTTTCTTGTCCAGATCTGCCAAGACTTGGCAGAGATATTATTATTTGGCTAGACAAGCGGAATCACCAGCTTTGACTTGGGATAAGTTTACTCAGCTATATATGGAGAAGTTACTCCCTATCTCTCAAAGAGAGATCTATCGGAGGCAGTTTGAGCATCTCCAATAGGGTAATATGATTGCCACTAAGTATGAGACTAGATTCATCGACTTGGCCCATCATGCTCTTATCATACTTCCCATCGAGAGAGAGAGAGAGAGAGGAGGAGGAGGTTCATTGAGACACTTATTCATCCTATTCGACTTCAGATGTCCAAGGAGACGGGAGTTAGATTTCTTTCTAGGAGGCGGCCAGTGTGGCCAGGAGAGTTGAGATGGTTCTGTCATAGGGAGGTGGTCAGGGGTTTGACAAGAGGCTTCTTCATTCCGGTAGATTCAGTGGTGCCTCATCTAGGGGCAGGGATTCATATGGTAGAGGCCATCTTCCCAGAACTTGTTAGATATCACTTCAGGTGTCTTACGGTGCTTCAGTTGGATGTGGTTCTTATATGCAGTATTCTGATCAGCAACCCTATTGTGTACCACAGCCTCCTATCAGTGCACCGCAGATCCAGAGTTTTTGGGATGGTCATTCAGGTTGCCAAGGTTAGTCTCAATTTCCTCAACTGCAGCACTCAGGTAGATGTTTTAAGTGCAGTGAGTATGGTCATATCTGGAGGGCTTGTCCGAGATTAGTGGGGATTTACTCGCAGCACTAGGGTTCCCGTGCTATGGTTCAGGTGCAAGGTGTTCCGCAACCTCTACTAGCTAGGGATGGGGGGTAGAGGTGCTAGATGTGGAGGTAGAGGTATTAGAGGAGGAGGTCAGACAGCTAGAGGTGGAGGCCAGCCATCAGCATGTTGTCCTAGAGATGTAGTTCAGAGTGGTGGGCCCAGCTCCGATGTTATTCTCTTCCAGCCAGGCCTGAGGCGGAGGCTTCTGATGTATTTATCACATGTATTATTCTAGTTGGTAGTAGAGATGCTTAAGTTCTATTTGATTCAGGGTCTATATACTCCTATGTGTCATCTTATTTTGTATCGTATCTGATCATGCCTAGTCATTCTTTGAGTGCTCTTGTATATGTGTTTACATCAGTGGGTGATTTTATTGTGATATATCGTGTCCATCATTCGTGTATAGTTGTCATTGGGGGTCTGAGACTCGTGTAGATGTTTAACTTCTGGACATGGTCAATTTTGATGTCATATTGGGATGGACTGGTAATCACCTTACTACGCTATCTTGGACTGTCATGCCAAGACTCTGACCTTAGCCTTGCCGGGTTTACCTTATTTGGAGTGGAGAGCGACCCTTAGTTATTCTTCCCATGTGTCATCTCATATATGAAGGCTCGACATATGGTCGAGAAGGAATGTTTGGCATATTTGGCATATGTTCATGATTCTAGTGCCGAGATTCCTTCTATTGATTCTATGCCTATTATTCGTGAGTTTCCTAAGGTATTACCTTCAGACTTGCCGGGTGTGCCACCCGCCAGGGATATTGACTTCTGCATTGATTTGGCTCCGGATACTCAATCCATTTCTATTCTGTCTATCATGTGGCCCCTGAGTTGAAAGAAATGAAGGAGCAATTGCAAGACTTGCTTGAAAAAGGCTTCATTTGACCTAGTTTCTCGCCTTGGGGTGCGCCAGTGTTGTTTGTTAAGACGAATGATGGATCGATGCGAATGTGTACTGATTACCGGCAGTTGAACAAGGCTACAATCAAGAATAAGTATCCATTGCCGAAGATTGATTATTTGTTTGATTAGCTTCAAGGTGCCAAGGTATTCTTGAAGATTGATTTGAGATCTAGCTACCATTAGTTGAGGATTAGGGCATTCGATGTCCCTAAGACAAATTTCTGCACTCGGTACGGGAATTATGAGTTCTTGGTAATGTCATTCGGATTGACAAATGCCCTAGCAGCTTTTATGGATTTGATGAACCGAGTATTCTGGCACTACTTGGATTCGTTTGTGATAGTCTTCATTAATGATATTTTGATCTATTCTTGCAGCCAGGAGGAGCACGAGCAGCATCTTAGAGTGGTTCTTTAGACTTTGAGAGACGGTCAGTTATATGCCAAGTTTTCGAAGTCCCAGTTCTTGTTGGGTTAAGTTGCATTCCTGGGTCATATTGTATCAGCAGTGGGGTATTCAGGTTGACCCGAAGAAGAAACAGGCAGTCAAGAACTATCCTAGATCCAGATTCAGAGTTTCTTGGGTCTGGCAGGCTGCTATCATCGGTTTGTGCATAGGTTTTCATCTATTGCAGGCCCGATGACCAAGTTGACCTAGAAGGATGCCCGGTTCAGGTGGTTGGACGAGTGTGAGGCGATCTATCAGAATCTCAAGACAGTTTTTACTATGGCACTGGTGTTGGTTTTGCCCACAGGTTCAGGGCCTTGCACAGTTTATTGTGATGCATCTCATATTGGACATAGTGTGGTGTCGATCCATGAGTGCAAGGTCATTGCCTATGCTTCACGACAATAAAGGATTCATGAGAAGAACTATCATGTCCATGATTTGGAGTTAGTAGCCATTATTCACACGTTGAAGATTTGGGGCATTATCTGTGTGGCGTGGCATGTGAGGTGTTCATGAATCACAACAGTCTGCAATAGCTGTTCAAGCAGAAGGAGCTGAATTTGAGGTGGAGAAGGTGGTTGGAGCTGGTGAAAGACTATGATATCACTATCTTATATCATCCAGGAAAGGCTAATGTTGTGGCCGATGCTTTGAGTACGAAGTCAGCCAGTATGGGTAGTCTTTCATATATTTCGATCGGTGAGAGATTGCTTTAGTTGGATGTTCAGGCCTTGGCCAATCACTTAGTGAGGTTGGATGTTTCGGAGCCCATCCATGTATTAGCTTGCACAATCACTCATTCTTATTTATTGGAGTGTATCCGATATCGGCAGTATGATGATCCTCATTTGTGTGTCCTTAGAGACACAGTGCAGCACGGAGGTGCCAAATAGGTTACCTTAGGAGATTATGGAGTTTTGAGATTGCAGGGTCGAGTTTGTGTGCCTAATGTGGATGGACTGCTAGAGTTTATTTTAGAAGAGTCCCATAGTTCCTAGTACTCTATTCATCCGGGCACCTAAATCCCGAAAACTCATGGATCCACAAGCTGAGAAAAGCTATGGCCCGAAAACTCATGGATCCACAAGCTGAGAAAACAGTACATAGCTTTAATCTCCGGAATGTCTAACAAAACAACAAGTACAGAAGGGCTAAATACTAAATGCAGAAATAGAAAGATATTCATCGGTCTATGGACACGACAGATATACCTTGAATCCCCGTAGAATCGCCTCGCCTGAAGATGATAATCCTGAGTAGAGGTACCTAGATCTGCACTTGAAAAATATGCACAGAAAGGGAATGAGTACACCACAGCGGTACTCAGTAAGTGCCAAGCCTAACCTCGGTTGAGTAGTGACGAGGAAGGTCAGGGCCCTACTGAGGTTAAATAAAAGATATAATTCGACAGTATAGAACAGAAAACAATATAAGTATGAGCAACAATGAAAGTAATACAGATATAAAGGACAACAATAACTATGCAGAAACAATGTGGACACTGAAGAAAAGATACAGGTCAACTCCAACAATATCAACCGGGGATCTTCCAGAATACCATCCTGAAGTCCCAAATATACATATGCAATGAGTCTTTCAGCATACCGTCCCATAGTCCAGCTCATAGTACACGAGGATCTACACGAATCCCGTTACGTATTCCTAAATACAAATACCCAGTATTGGGGGAATCTACCAGGTGCATTCCTATAGTTCCATATCACTGTGCATGGGGAGCTACCGAAATCCCACATCCGTAGTCCCAAATGTAAACACACAATGGGGGAGCTACCGGAATCCCACATATGTAGTCCCAAATGCAAACAGACATAGGGTAAGCTATCGGAATCCCACATGCGTGGTCCCAATGTAAATACACAACTGCAACAAGAGAAATATTCAGAAAGTATCAAACTTCATATTAAGACAAACAAATAGTCTAGCCTAGCATGTTGCGCGGGCTTCAGGTTAAGCAGTTAAAAAATAACGCAATAAATCACTTAGGCAGGCTTTTACTAATCTAACACAGGCTTAAATAGTACAAGCAGTGAAATAGGGAAGTAATCATATTCGTAGTACTTAATGAAAAATCAGGTTTCCAACAATTAGCACAAGTATGCACTCTTCACCTTACGTACAAGGCATTTCAATTAAAACAAGCAAAATGCCCCTCAGGCCCACATCTCGGAATTTGGTACAATTTATATTTTCAGAATCCTCATACTCTCACGAGTCTATACATAACAAGACACTAAAATCGAAGATCAATTGACCTCTCAAATACCCCTTTTTGGGTCTCTTATACTCAACCCCTAATAACCCATTTGTTCCAAATTTTCCATAATTAATTAGGTATTTAATCACACAAAAATGAGTTATAAGTTAAAAAATGTTACCTCCAAGTGATTCCCCAAGAATCCTTCTTCAACTCTCTTCAAAAGCTTCAAAATCGCCTAACAATGGAGAAAACTACGCTAAAATTCGCGAAATAAGCCTTTTAAAATATTCTGTCTAAAGCCTCACATTCACTAAGCAAAAAAATGATGTTGACAAAAATTCCTCTTACGAGTAAGCGACAAGGCCCTTGCGAACGCGATGCTTACAAGGACCAACCCTTCACGAATGCGTTGCACCTCTCGCGAATGTGAAGAACAACTCCACCTCGAACCCAGCTAACCACTTTCTTCTACGCGAACACGGTCCCCTTCTCACGAACACGATGCTCGAACATCACAACCCTTCATGAATGCGGAGCCTCCCTCATGAATGCGAAGGAAAAATTTCCATCAACTCCCACTGACTCTTCGTGAACGGGAGGGTCCACTCGCGATTGCGAAGAATAAATATCTGCAACAGCTGAACATGAAATTCTGCAATTTTTTTACAATTAAAAATGATTCCTTGAGCATCCGAAACACACCCGAGACCCCTGGGACCTCAACCAAAGGCATCATCACATCCTAAAACCTTATTCAAACTTACTCCAAATTTCAGAACGCTCAAAACAATATCAAAACACTCATTTCTCATCACATTCAAGCCTAAGAACTCCAAAATCTTCTAAATAATGCTTTTGATCAAAAACCCAATCAAACCACCTCCGAATGACCTGAATTTTGCACACACATCCCGAATGACATGACAGAACTACTGTAACTCTTGGAGTTCCATTCTGACCCTCGGAACAAAATCTCACTATCGAATCGAAAACTTCAAAAATTAAACTTTTGGCATTTCAAGTCTAAATTAGCTACAAACTTTCAAAACACAATCCGAACACACCCCAAAGCCCAAAATTACCTAACGGAGCTAATAGAACCATCAGATTTCCATTCCGAGACCGTCTTCAGACTGTTCTGACTACCGTTAACTTTCAAACACTTAATCTCTCATTTAGGGTCTAAGTGTCCCAAAACTCACCGAAACTTAAAGCCAAACATCCAGACAAATAAAAATAGCAAAAATAAACTCGGGGGAAGCAGTTTATTGGGAAACGAGGTGTTAATTCTTAAGACGATCGACCGGGTCATCACATTCTCCTACATTTAAACATCTGTTCGTCCTTGAACGAGCATAGAGACACACATGAAGTAGTGAATAGATAAGGGTAACGACTTTGCATATTCTGCTCAGTCTTCCAGGTTGCTTCCTAGACCGGCTGGCCCCGCCACTTAACCTTCACTAATGCAATATTCTTTGACCTTAGCTTTCTAAACCGCCTGTCCAATATTGCCACTAGCTTCTTAACATAGGATAGATCCTTGTCCAGCTAGACTGAACTGAAATCCAACACGTGCAACAGATCACCGTGATACTTTTAGAGCATCAAAACATGAAATACCGGATGAACCCCTGCCAAGATGAGAGGTAAGGCAAACTCATAAGCTACCTCCCCAACTCACCTCAATATCTCAAAAAGGCCAATAAATCACGGACTCAACTTCTCTGTCTTCCCAAATCTCATAATGCCTTTCATAGGTGAAGCCCGAAGCAAGACCGACTCTCCAACCATATAGGAAACATCACAAACTTTCCGGTCTGCATAGCTCTTCTGTCTAGACTGAGCTGTATAGAGTTTGTCTTGAATCAATTTAACCTTTTCCAAATCATCCTGGACTAAGTCTATGCCCAATAATCTAGCCTTACCCGGCTCGAACCAACCGACTGGAGATCTATACCGCCTACCATATAAAGCCTCATACCGTGCCATCTGAATGCTAGAGTGATAACCGTTGTTGTAAGAAAACTCTGCCAATGGGCGAGAACTGATCCCAAGACCCTCTAAACTCGATCATGCACGCATGAAACATCTCCTCAAGAATCTGAATAGTGCGCTCGGACAGCCCGTTCGTGTAAGGGTGAAACATTGTATTCAACTCTACTCGAGTACCCAACTCATGATGAACGGCTCTCCAGAACCGTAATGTGAACTGCATACCTCTATCCGAAATGATAGAAACTGGAATACCGTGCAGACAAATGATATCTCAGATATACATCTCCGCCAACCACTCCGAAGAATAAGTAGTACACACGGGAATGAAATGAGGGGACTTGGTCAGCCAATCCACAATCACCCAAGCAGATTCGAACCTTTTCAAAGTCCGCGGGAGCCCAACTACAAAGTACATAGTGATCCACTCCCACTTCCACTCCAGAACATCTATCTGCTGAAGCAACCCACCCGATCTTTGGTACTCAAACTTCACCTACTGACAGTTGAGGCACTAAGCTACAAACCCAACTATATCTTTCTTCATTTTCCTTCACCAATAGTGCTGCCTCAAATCTTAGTACATCTTCGCGGCATCCGGATGAATAGAATACCACGAGCTATGGGCCTCCTCTAGAATCAGCTCCCGGAGACCATCAACATTAGGTACACAAACCCAACCCTGCATCCTCAATACTCCGTCCTCGCCAATGGTCACATCTCTCACATCACCATGTTGAACCTTGTCCTTAAGTACATGAAAATGAGGGTCATCATACTACCGCTCCTTAATACAATCCAATAAGGAAGACCAAAAAACAACGCAAGCTAGAACCCCAGTAGGCTACGAAAGATCAAATCGCACAAACTGGCTGGCTAGGGCCTGAACATCCATCGCCATAGGCCTCTCTAATGCTGATAGATAAGCTAAACTCCGTAGACTCTCCACCCGACAACTCAAGGCATCAGCCACCATATTAGTCTTGCTCGGGTGATACAAAATAGTGATATCATAGTCTTTCAGCAGCTCTAACCACCTCCTCTGGCACAATTTTAGATCCTTTTGCTTGAACAAGTGCTACAAGCATTGATGATCAGTATATATCTCACAAGGTACATTGTATAGATAATGGCGCCAAATCATTAGGGCGTGAGTAATGGCAGCTAACTCAAGGTCATGGACATGGTAATTCTTCTCATGTATCTTCAACGGTCTGGATCGTAAGAAATCACCCTACTGTCATGCATCAACGCCACTCCGAGGACAACTCTCGAGGCATCACAATAGACTGTATATGACCCCGGACCTGTAGGAACTATCAAAACTATGGCCGTAGTCAAAGCTGTTATTGAGCTTCTAAAAGCTCACCTCACGCTCTTCCATCCACTAGAGCGGAGCACCCTTCTGGGTCAGTCTGGTCATAGGGGCTACAATCGATGTAAACCCCTCCGCAAAATGATGGTAATAACCTGCAAAACAAAGGAAACTACAGATCTCTATAGCTGAGGACGGTCTGGGCCAACTCTGTACTGCCTCTACCATCTTCAGGTCCACCCGAATACCATTACTCGATACCACGTGGCCTAAGAATGCCGTAGAATCAAACCAAAACTCACATTTTGAAAACATTGCATATAGCGTCTTTTCTCTCAGGGCTTGACGCACTATCCTCAGGTGGTGCTCATGATCTTCCCGACTCCGAGAATATACCAGAATGTCAGCAATAAAGACAATGACAAAAGAGTCAAGATATGGCCGGAATACATTGTGCATCAAATGCATAAAGGCCGTTGGGGCATTGGTCAGCCCAAATGACATAACCAGAAACTTGTAATGACCATACCGAGTCTTGAAAGTAGTCTTCAGGATATCTGGCTCCCGAATCTTCAACTGATAGTAAACTGAATGCAAGTCAATCTTAGAGAACACATATGTGCCCTGAAGCTAGTCAAACAGATCATCAATACGAGGCAAAGGATAACAGTTTCTTCACTATAGCCATGTTCAACTGGCGATAACTAATACACATATGCGTAGAACCGTCCTTTTTCCTCACAAACAAGAGAGGAACACCCCAAGGTGATATACTGGGTCAAATAAAACCATTATCAAGTAATACCTGCAACTGATCCTTCAACTCCTTCAACTCATGAGGAGCCATATGATATAGATAAATGGAAATGGGCTAAGTGCCTGGCAACAAATCAATGCCAAAATCAATATCAATCAGGCAGCATGCCTGGAAGATCAGCTGGAAACACATCAGAAAAGTCCCGTACTACTGGAACTAAATCAACTGAAGGGGTATCAACACTGACATCTCTCACATCGGCTAGAGCGCGTCACACCTATTCTCAACTGTACGTTGAGCTTTAAGGAAAGAAAGAACTCTACTGGGAGTGCGATCTAAAGCACAGCTCCACTCAACACGTGATACACCTAGCATAGCGAGCGTCACGGTCGTGGTGTGACAATCAAGAATAGCATAATGGGACAACAACCAGTCCATGCCCAAGATAATATCAAAGTTTATCGTGCTGAGCAAAAATAAATTGGCTGTGGTCTCAAAACCACTAAGAGCAACCAAACACGACCGATAAACATCGTCCACAATAAGAGAATCTCCCACAAGATTAGAAACATAAACAGGATAACTCAAAGAATCCCGAGATACACCCAAATGTGGAGCAAAATAAGAAGACACACATAAGAATAAGTGGAGCCTGGATCGAATAGATTTGATGCATCTCTGTGACAAACTAGTATAATCCCTTTGATGACAGAATCATAGGCAACAACCTCGGTACAGGCAGGAAAGGCATAGTATCGGGCCTGACCTCCACCGCTAGGGAAACCTCTACCTTCCCGACCTCCACCTCTAGCTGGCTGGGTAGGTGGGGTAGCAACTGGAGCTATGACTATAGCTTGAGAACTCTATGGGGCACGTTGTGGCTGGGAATTCTGTGGAAGTGCATCTCTCCCAAATTTGGGGCAATCCCTCACTATATGGCGTGTGTCACCACACTCAAAATAAGCCCTGGGTGGACGTGGTGGTTGTGACTGGCTCGGGTCAGGTCTGTTGGACTGACCTCTGAAGCACCACGCGCAGGAGACGCACTAGAAATTAGAGAAGCATAATAAGGCTCTTGAGGCCTAGGAGGAGTTGGAGCACTATTGGTTGCTGGAAGAGCTGAATGAATAGGGCAACTCATATAACCCCTACTATGATGGCCTGCAGCTGAGGTACGGGCACCAGAATAATGGCTCGACTCTCGAGATCTCTTTGCTCCCTCTCCTCGCTCTCCCTAGCATGCATACCCTCAATCCTCCTAGAAATACTCACCTCCTGATGATAAGGAATATCCAATCTCCAACTCACGAGCCATGATAGACCTAATGTAGGCAATAAGCCCCTCAATAAACTGGCGATTTATAAATGTTAATCATAATTTGATTTAGTACAGATTCCCTAACGTTTTCCATAATTAATGCCTATTGATTACTGACATCACGTATCTATACCAGTTTTTGCTATCAAGTTCATTCTCTTAGCTCGACCTTCGACTATAAAGAGGTCCAAGCATCTATCTTTCTTGAATCTCTTGAATTCTTGCACGTGCCTATTGTAGCTTGTGCCTCTTTAACTATTCTTTGCCAATTATCATCTTTTGATCAGTCTAGGTGTCGTGACATGTCAATTTAAATCAATATTTTTACCAATACATGTAGTATTAATAATAACATATGCAAAAACTTAACTAAATCTGTAAATATGGCATTCAACTATTCTCCATATGTCTTCATAGCACTATAAGTACAAACTTCAGTGTGTGTATGTGTATGTGCATGGGAGGGATTTGTAGCATATAGTCAACTACAACATTTCTCTTTTCTCACCAGTAGCTTACATATGCACCGTGTAGGCGTGAAACTCGAAAAGATCACATCCCACATAGGCTATAAATACTTAACTTCATGTGCTTTTAATATACTCTCTAGATTACACAAACCAGACTCTATGTAGTATCTTGCAAGTTATCAATTCAAATATATACTTGAAGGATTGTGCTGTATTCTTGCATGTTCACATCGAGCGGAAACATTCAATAAGAATCTCTTCATTTCATTATTACTTCTGCCTTTGCTCATCATTATAGTTCTTTATTTCATTAGACGTACTTTGGACAAATCTCTTTGCTAGAGGCGTTATAATATAATTCAATTGTTAATTCTAAAATCAATTTTTGGTTTAAACATTAATTACTCGCGTCCATTATTAATCTGCCTCTTTACAATGACCTATTCTAATATTGCTTTGTGTGCTTGTGTGGAGCTATGCCTCTTATTTAGAGCCAGAAAAATCGAGAAGAACATCAATTTTAAATTCATGTAAATATCTACTAAGTTTAACTAATCTAATGTGGTTAATGCAAAATTAGTTTGAAGTGACTTTAAAAAAATGGTGCATGCTTTACCAGTATTTGTGGAACATTGAGGCGGCAAAAAACTTTCACAACCAGCACAATCGTACTCCCTAGTTCTTGATGTTCGATCACCACCACGACAAAATTCCTTTGCAGTGAAGGGGGAGTGAGACTGTACCATTCATGTAAGAGCACAAAAAAGGTTTTCTTTTATAGCAGCAAGAGATCACAAAAAAGGCCAATACTTCCTGTAGTTAGAAACCATAGGTTTTCTGTACTTAGAGGCTTTACCTTTTTTTAGCTTCTCTCGCTAATTATTGGTGCAAAGATATGTTCCTTTTCTACGTAGGACAAAATTGATAGACTTGTAAACATAAAATCTGAACTTTTCCAAGATGATTTTCTTACATGGATTCGAAAGATTCTGTCTGAAAATGTGTCCAGGACATGGTTAATGGACAAGAGTTGTTTCTAAAAATGAAGAGAGTCATTTTTCAGATCTAAAGTACCTGATCAAACAAAGCTGAACGAAAGTAATATAAAAGTATATATAGATAATATTTTGCATGCAAAAAGGATTCAATAATGACTCATATAACTTCGCTAGAAATGATAGACTAAGAACATGTATAAAGTGCAGTAATAGAAATAAATAATTTGTATAAGTTTATATCTTGAGACATCACCGGATATGCAAACAAGCTTAAGCTCTTCCACACATATTTCATCACCACTGCAAGAGTTAAAGTTTGATCCACACAGTATGGAAGACCCTTACATAAATTTTATTGGGTGCTTGAACTATGGTAGAACTGATCAAACAAAATGGTGAGAGAGAGATACCACTGCCACCACCCCGCAAGCTGAATCTCACTAATTTTTACCATATTGCTCATATGACCCCTGATCCTGCTACTAAAATTGGTAAAGGACTTCTACCATACATTAGTTGATGAAATATATATATATAGGGTTGTTCAAACCACACCAAACCGAAAAAATAATCCAAACCAATTAAAAACGCAACTAAGTTTGGTTTGACATGATTTGGTATTGAGTAAAAAACACAAGCCAAAACAATATATAAATATATAATGTTTAATATATATTTTTAAAACTTTATATTAAATTTTCTTTAAATAAAATGTAAAAATATGTGGGACCGGTAAGAGGTATCAGGATTTGCGACAACATTATTGGTGGCGGAGAATGAAGAAGGACATTGTTGCATATGTGGCTCGGTATTTGAATTGTCAGTAAGTTAAGTATGAGCACCAGAGACCTGGTGGTTTGTTCCAAAAGATTATGACTTCTAAGTGGAAATGGGAGTGCATCACTATTGACTTCGTTGTTGGACTCAGAGGAAGTTTGATGCAGTGTGGGTTATTGTTGATAGGTTGACCAAGTCAGCAAATATTATTCCTGTGGCAGTCTTCTATTCTTCCGGGAGGCTAGCTGAGATCTATATCCCGGAGATTGTTCGTCTTCATGGTGTCCTCGTGTCTATCATTTCGGATCAAGGTATGCAGTATAGCTCATATTTCTGAATAGCAGTTCAACGTGAGTTGGGCACGTGGGTCGAGTTGAGAACATCATTCCATCCTCAAATCGGCAGGCAGCCCGAGCAGACTATTCAGATTCTGGAGGATATGCTCCGAGCTTGTGTCATTGGCTATGGAGGCTCATGGGATTAGTTCTTGCTTTTAGCAGAGTTTTCCTACAACAACGGCTACCAGTCGAGTATCCAGATGGTTTTTTATAAGCCGTTATATGGTAGGCAGTGTCGGTCACCAGTTATATGGTTTAAGCCTGGAAAGCCTCGGTTGTTGGGTACGGATCTAGTGCAGGATGCTTTGGACAAGGTGAGGAATATTTAGGATAGGTTTCATACACCTCAGTCCAAGCAAAAGAGTTATGCCGATCGTAAGGCTCATGATTTGGAATTCATGGTCAATGAGGGGGTATCGCTTCGGGTGTCGCCTATGAAGGGCATGATGAGATTTGGAAGAAGAGCAAGCTTAGCCCTTGGTTATTTGCCCGTTTGAGATTCTTGGTCGAGTGAGAGAGGTGGTCTACATACTTGCGTTGCCACCAAGCCTATCATCTGTGCATCTAGTGTTTCATGTGTCCATGCTTCGGAAGAATCACACCGATCTATCCCACGGGTTAGATTTCAGCATTGTCCAGTTGGACAAGGACTTGTTCTATGAGGAGGAGCCGATAGCTATTCTTGACTGGTAGGTTCATCAGTTGACATCAAAGACTTTTCTTTCTGTCCTTGTTTAGTGGAGGGGTCAGCCTGCTGAGGCATCGACCTGGGAGTCCGAGTCCGATATGCGGAGCCGTTATCCCCATCTTTTTCCCGACTTAGGTACTTCCATCTTATGTCCGTTAGAAAACGAACGGTTATTTTAGAGGTGGAGAATGTGATGACCCAATAGATTATCATTTGTTTTCAAAATAATTCTGTGTTTTGAGGCCTTAAATCCTCATTTTGCATCACCTCGATTTGTGTGTGCAGTCTGGTCACGTAGCGGGAAAACCATTACGTGAAAGCATGTAATAATGATAAAACTTTCCTTTAAAATGAATTTAAGTTGACATCGGTCAATATTTTGGATAAACGGACGCGGACCCGTAATTTTATTATCCTGGAGGGTTCGTAGGAAAATAAGGGACTTGGACGTATGTCCGAAATAAAATTCCAAGGCCCCACCCAGAGAATAAATTCTTAAAGAAAATTATTTTCTTGAAAAATATATGAGTTTTTAGAAATGAAAAATGTTTAGACGTTATTGGTATTAAGCCTCTATTTTTGGTTCTGAAGATCGGTGCATGTCTTATATGTGGTTAAGTCGAGCCTGCAAAATTTTGTAAGAAACAGACTTGAAATGACGTGAATCGAACCTTCGGTTGTGAAATTTGGAACTTAATGTTCATGAGATTCCTTCTTTGATTTGATGCTAAACTCGTTGTTAAAGGAGTTAGTTGGATGACTTGATCGCACAGATAAGATTATATGATATTTTTGAGTTAGTATGTACGTTTGGTTTGGAGCTCCGACGGCTCGGGTGACTTTCGGGTAGGTTCTGGGGTATTTAGGCTTAGGAAAACAATGTTGTTGCATCAGTTCTGGTGTAACCGCACCTGCGAGTCAAGCACCACAAAGTGGTCCAGCCTCTCGCAGATGCAGACCAGCTTCCGCAGAAGCAGCTCCACAGGAGCAGATCTCCGCTCGTAGATACGGCCCCAGCGTGCCTAATTATTTCCACATAAGTGATCTATTTTCCGCACGTGCGATTATGCAGGTGCAACCCAAGATCTGCAAGTGCGAGAGTCGGGCAGTGGAGTCTTCTAAAACAAAACTCCAGAGTTTTCTCTTTCAAAATTTCATAAAAATAGAAGGCCTAGGGAGATTTTCTCAAGAGTATTTCTTCCCAAATCTTAAGTAAGTGTTCATTAATTGATTTCTTTCAACTCTCTAATGTTTTTCATAAACTTCTACTTAAAATTCTAGGGTTCTAATGATAAAAAATTGAGGATTTGTGTAGAGTTGGGGCTCTTGATTGATTCGGATTTAGACCTTGTATTATGGTCGAATTTTAAAACTTATTGTATATTTGGGCTCGTGGGTTAATGGGTGATCAGATTTTGGTCCAAACATCGAGTTTCGATCAAGCGGGTCCGGGGTTAACTTTTTGACGTTTTAAAAAAATGATAGAAAATCTATAATTAAGAATTGGGTATGAATTCTTTAGCATTTATTGATGTTGTTAAATCAATTTGGACTATGTACGAATTATTTATAGGCGAATTCAAAAGGAAAAGTGGAGTTCGAGGCTTTAGTTGTCCATCGAAGTTTGAGGTAAATGTTTGGTCTAACCTTAGCTTGAGGGATTATGAGTCGAGTCTTATTTGCTATATGTTATTCATTGAGTACAACGTATAGGCATGGTGACGAGTATCTATACATTGTTGTCAAACATACCTGTGAGTGTTAAATTGAAATTATGGTGTTCTTAATAAGTACTACACATGCTTAAGTTGTTGATTCTCTGTGTTTGACAAGAGTTAGGATTAATCTCGTGAAAATTGCTTATGGTTTAATATTGGTTATAGATGAGGGTTCAGTTGTGAAGTTTAAAAGGTTGAAACAAGCCTGGTTATAGTTAGACTCCCTTGCCGGGATGTATTTGCTTCTTACTAATTGTTCCCTTGCCAGGATATTGTTATTTCCATACTGTTCCGTTGCTGGGACTCTTTTATTACTGGTGTTGAATTGTATATTTGAATCGGATTGCACGCCACAATAATAATATATTTGGATCAGGTTGCACACTGCAACAATACTATATTCGAATCAGGTTGCACGCCGCAATAATACTATATTTGAATCGGGTTGTATGCCGCAACATTGTTATATTTGGATCGGGTTGCACGCGCGCAACATTATTTATATATATGATTTAGATCGGGTTGCGTGCCGCAACATTAAAGGATAAAAGTAGTTATTGTTTTGTTAATGTTTCCTTATTCTTTCGGCTGCGAATTTTAATCATTTATATTTTTCTCCTGAGTTATAGTTGGTAAATGACATTCCCCCACAACATATTTCCCCATTCCATTTTTAACTGTACATTTCTGCTTTATTTTTCCACTGTATATTATCTAATTGCACGATTTAGTAGTTTGGTCCTAGCCTTGTCACTACTCTGCCGAGGTTAGGCTAGGTACTTACAAGCACATAAAGTCGGTTATGCTGATACTACACTCGACACTATGTGCAGATCCGGAGCAGAAGCTTTTGGACCTTAGCTTGGGTGGTTGCCTTCAGTTCATACGGTGATCCAAGGTAGTTCTGCGGGTATTCGCAGGCCCTGGCGTCTCCCTCTATCAATTCTCCTATTTCATCTACATATTTCAGAAATGGTGTATTAATTATCTTTCAGACTTTCTTTGCAGTAATCTAGACTGTTTGTGAATCGTGACACCAGTTCTAGTAGATTTTGCTTAAGATGTATTGGATATTTATTCAAATGTTTTATCATTTCTTCCGCTTGTTTAAAATCTCGTTGTTTATAGGCTATTGTTTCCTAATTGTTAAAGGATCAAAAATGGAAAAAAATAATTGGTCCAAACAGTTGGCTTGCCTAGCTTTTATTAATAGGTGCCATCACGACTCCCAAGAGTGGAAAATTCGGGTCGTGACATAATAAGAACAAGTATAAAGGCAAAGCAAGAATCAAATAGCTGAAGGACGGTGCTGAATGAACGGTAGGCAAAACGTTAGAGAGTATATTCTTTGCTCACTAAAAAGGATGGTCTTACAAATGATTGAGGTTCCCGTTTTATAATAGAGGAAACGAAAATAAAGAATATTCTATTTACAATAAGGAATATTCTTCTTACAGTTGTCTAACCGTCTAGTACGAAATTGTACGATCTTATTTCGGGATTTACGCCATAATCTTTGGGATGTGGCAGGAATCTAGCTCGCTCTGTTGTAAATCCATAATGGTACTATTTCAAGGTTGAACACACTTGGCCTCAATATTCCTTCGAACTTCTACCTCTGAGCATTACACTCTATTTTCGAGCTCGAGTCTGATCTATCAATTTCGAACTTGACCATTTTCGGACTCGGATCTAGGGCGGAACTTTGAACTTCTACATCAAGGACATATAATTTTGACCGTATACAATAACGGATTTTACCCTGTAAAGTAATAAACAACAAAAGCCAAATAAGATAGTGATACTTATTTGGAACTACTATTTTACATCTTAGAGGCGCAAGGTCAATCTGTTCACATAAACTCTTTTCTTCTCTTTGCCCGATTCGAAAAGTGAAAAAGGAAGAAAATAAGCTAATTTTGAAGTCGTGATATGCGTAAGGTGTTATCTCAATAATGAGGTGCAGGATTTAAAATTTCAATATTATTAAAATAATTTATTCACGTATTTACTATTTCAATATCGACATTGCTTACCAAAACACGCCCCTGACTTATTATACAGTGATCACTTGCACCTTCTATCTCAAATTATATGATTTTTCTCCCTATTTGTGACATCTCAAAGCATGTGATGTCTTTCAACTATTAGATATTAGTCCCCAGTAACTTTTACAAGATTCAAAACTATTACATTCGATAAACGAATGGGATTATTACATAAATAATCGTCTGGATACATTGTTTTTTTTAGCCCGTATATATATATATATATATATATATATATATATATATATATATATATATATATATATATATATATATATATATATATATATATATATATATATATATATATATCGACTGTTTTTTTTAAGAGGTTGGATGAACGATTATTTAGGTTAATTCTATAAACGAATTTTAATATAATACATAATTACAGAAGAGGAATTTTCAGAAACCACTATTATTTAGTGGTTATTAACTTTCTATAGCTACCATATACATAATTACTTCCTATAGTTACTATTCAGTTGTTACGGTAGTGTATTCTCCGTATTCGCCTTGAATACAGTAGCAAACGTCGCCAAAAAATAGAGGGTTACAGCTGTACACGACTATATTCATATGTATTTGTTCCATGTATTTATAAATACAACAACGACAATCACCTTAAAAATAGATTTGTCCTGCTGTCTAATAACGAAAATATGATGAATTAGCGTGATACATTCCTAATATAACTCAAACATGTCTCATTATCAACCCAATTAACGAATGATTTTTATAGATGCTAAACACAAACATGTTGCATGTACTCAGTTGTATTTAACTAGTATATTTAGTGTGTTTCAATATTTTTTTCACGGCTGCATTTGTTAGATTCAATGTTTGTATTTATTGTATTCACTATTTTGTATTCAATGTACTCAAATGTATTTGTATTAACAGCATTTTAGTTATTCCTGATACATGTTATTACTGTCGTATTTAGTACATTTCATTAGTTGTATTCACTTTATTTCTATATGTATTCAGTGTATTTATTGTATTTAACTTTATTTTAAAATTAAATGTATTCATGGTTCATATTCTGTTCTACTTCAATGTTTGTATTCAGCGTATTTCAATGTTTATATCATGTAGTCGTGCAAATTATACATGTATAGCAAGGGCCATGCATTTAAGATTTTTTGTTTGGCATGGCACACCTCGAATTATTCTAATCAAAAGCTTTCTAAATTAACTTATGAGGCTCATAAACTATTTGTATTATGTGATATGGCTCACCTTAATTATTAAAGGGGTTGGCTAAATGATCAAAGGGCGTAAGACAATCTCGAACCTATTTCAAGAAACTTAATTGTTCAAACATTAATAGAACTGGGATTCTCTTATTGTCCAAATCAACTAAAACAATTGCCTTTTAAAAGCAGGGACTGATCATTTAAAGACATTGTTTGAGACTAGCGTGCAGCCCAGTTCTATAAAACCATAAACTGTCGATTCCATGCAAAACACGCTGGCCCAAGCAGACTTTGAGACTCAAGATGGAGTCTTCACATAGCACGAAGCATGAAACACTCGAATTCAGAATTGCAAGTTCTATTGTTGCATGAAAATAATGATCATCTTTTGCACAAGAGCCATGGAAAATCTAACGTTAATTAATCCTTGTTCAAAATACAATAATCCCCTTTTAAGCAAGAGCATGCATGATCCCAGAAATATCAGCAAATCATCCACTAACTGTGACTCCAAAGGGAAGTTTGGTACTATAGCTTAAAATCAGAAATCTAATCAAAATAATACACTGACTTCAAATGAACTAACATGTAACTTGACTGAGTTCTGCATGCCAATATCCTTTTCAAATACCCTCAAGAGCCTCTTTTATTTACAAAAAACTCAAACTGATGAAGACTAAACAGCTAAACCATGATTCATTCAATATTACAAAGTCAAGATTAAACTAAGACAAATATGAAAATACAAATCCAAAAGGGAATCAGCTGGTTACATATTTTTACTACATCCTAATCCTTGATAAATATACTAGTCGGAACCGTTCCAAAACTGAGTAATACCTACTGTGCATGAAATTGAAAGAAAGAGAAATGAAACTTTAATAGCAAATAATATCAGATTTCATCACATTTCAGATTTAAACTTCAAGTTACATTCAAGTGATGTTCATGTTGAGCTACAAGATTATCTGGCTTCCAAACCTAGACACATACATTGATTTTGTAGTGTATATTTATTGTATACTGACCGTATATTGTGTATATTGTGTATGTTGGGCCAGAAATAGGTCTGTGCCCATTTTCTTTTGTTTTTCATTTGGCCTTATATTTGGCCCGAGTTAATATTAGCCCAGGTTGTAGATATATCTCCTAGAAGGTTCTGTAAAACACTCAAGGAGATATTTTTGAGGTTTGAGTTTTTGTTCATCGAGCTCTCTAGAAGCTATCTCTCTCAACCGAATCTCTCTCAAACCGAATCTCTCTCTCCATTCTGCTATATTTTCATGGTATCAGAGCAGGAAATCTTCGGTCGCTCCTCCATCATCTGTTATCAACTCTGTCAGAGTTGTTTTTGAAGATTCTTTTTGGATATTTGTAAAAGATTCTATTGTTGACAAGCCCTATGTGTATTGAGCAGTCAATCAGAACTTTTACCACTATATGATTGTTCGATCTTATCTGGGTGGATGTTTTGGGTAACTTTCCGACGTCCTCGACCTGATCTTGGTAAGTTCCAGGTTCTATGGTTTCTGCTGTTCGGAGTTAGGGTTTTCTCTGTCAGTTGAAGGTCGTTCTTTTCCGATTGCGAAGAAGGCGGGTAAATCTATTCTTGTTCTAGGTGCTATATGCTTTGCATGTGCTTTTGATTCAACTCTAGTTTTCCAAATTGTTTAACGAGACTGTTTTTTTTATTTCAAACTCATTGCTGTTCATGACCTCTAACATGAGTGTTAATACATCCTCTGTTGACCCTACCAGCCCTCTTTTTGTTTACTCCTTTGATATTCCTGGAGTTTCTCTTGTCTCCACTCCCTTCTCTGGTAGTGGTTATGGGGTTGGAGGAGGAAAATGATTGTCGCCCTATCTGCTAAGAATAAAATTGGCTTTGTTGATGGTACATGTCTCCGACCAAACACTAATGTGGCTGAACAAAATTTATGGGACAGATGTAACAATATGGTAATCTCCTGGTTAACTGCTTCCTTATCCCCTCAGATAGCTGAGAGTCTGCAGTATTCTGATACTGCACAGAGTATATGGGCACAACTCGCAGCTAGATATGGTACTGCTACCAGAACCAAAATTTTTGAACTAAAAAGAGAACTCTCTCATACTTCTCAAGGATCTCTAGATGTAGCCTCATACTTTAACACACTTAAAGGACTGTGGGATGAATTAGGAACAATGTGTACAAACCATGGGCAAAGATGCATTTGTCCTGCCAGAAATGGCATCATACAGGAAGATGATGAGAATAAGGTGTTCCAGTTCCTCATGGTCCTTAATGAAGCATACATGGGGGTAGGGAGTAACTTATTGATAATCCAGCCTCCTTCAAGGCAACTTACTGCTACATACCTTATTAACAGAATACCCTCCAGGCTCCTTCAAGGCAAATCCCCTTATGAAATTTTACATGACCAGGCCCCTACTTACCCTCATTTAAGGGTCTTTGGTTGCCTTGCCTATGCTTCTGTTCCAATCCCACAGAGGGATAAGCTGAAACCTAGAGCAATTTCCTATGTTTTTCTAGGATATCCTTTTGCCAAAAAGGGTTACAAGTTGTATGATCTCAGTTCAAAAAAATGTTTTGTGTCCAGGGATGTTGTATTTCATGAGACTTCATTTCCTTTTAGAACTGCCTCTACACCTTCCATTTCTTCATCTTCTTTTCCTTTTGTTTCTTCTCCTGAGCAGTCATTTTCTGACACTGACCTGTCTATTCATGTTTCTACCTTTCTTTCTTCTCCTTATGCTACTCCTTCTTCCTCTCCTAGTCCATTACTTCCTCTGTTCCTCCATCACTGCCTCCTCCTCCCACCCTTCCTGCTTCCAGCCCTCCTTTTAATCATGATATTCCTCCTCCTGCTTTACCTCCTTTCACAGCACCTAATGTTCCCAGAAAATCTGGGAGGCAGCATACCCTTCCCTCTTATCTTAAGGACTATGTGTGTCACCTTCCTGCCTTTTCTGGATCTTCTTCTTCTCCTTTGGAATCTGAACCTCTTTATTATTCTCAAGCTGCTTCAGTCCCAGTATGGCAGGATGCCATGAGAAAGGAGTTTGATGCATTGGATGTTAATCATACCTGGGATGTTGTTCCTCTTCCTCCTGGTAAGAAACCCATAGGATGCAAGTGGGTTTATAAGATCAAATACAAGGAAGATGGTAGTGTTGAAAGGTATAAGGCTAGACTTGTTATTAGAGGGGTTACTCAAGTTGAAGGAATTGATTTCACTGACACCTTTTCTCATGTGGTGAAGATGTCCACTGTTAAATGTCTTATTGTTGTGGCTGTAAAGAATCATTGGGATCTCTTTCAGCTTGATGTTAATAATGCTTTCTTGCATGGTGAAAGTTCCTCCAGGTTTAACAATTTCTGTCTCTTTACTGCTTCTATTTCCTCTGCATCCCCTCCTCTTGTACGCAAGTTGAAGAAGTCTCTTTATGGACTCAGACAGGCCTCCAGATAGTGGTATGCTAAACTGTCTTCTGCCCTCTACTCAAGAGGATACACATATTCTTTGAATGATTATTCTCTGTTTATCAAGGGCAAACCTGATTCTCTTAGGGTTGTGGCAGTCTATGTGGATGATATTATTATTACTGGGAATGACAATGATGAGCTTTCTGCCCTGAAACTTTTTCTGGATGACCAGTTCAGGATTAATACCTTGGGTCTTTGCATTATTTCCTGGGCATTGAGATGTCTGTCGTTCCTGGTGGAATGCACCTTAATCAGCACAAATATGTCTCTGGCCTGCTGCATCAATTTGACTGTATGAATGTCTCTCCTGTTGTTTGTCCTTTGGATCTTAATGTCAAACTCCATGCTGATTCTGGTGACCCCTTCTCCTCCCCTTTACAATATATGAGCCTCATTGGTAAGCTCTTATTTTTCACTCACACCAGGCCTTACATCTGCTTTGCTGTTCAGCATCTGAGTCAGTTTTTGAAGTGTCCCAGAATTCCATATATGACTGCTGCCCTACATGTCCTCAGATATCTTAAGGGCACTATGCATTTTGGTCTTTTCTATTCTGCCACTTCTGATTTCTCCATACATGCATATTCTGAGTGATTGGGCTGCATGTCCTGATACTCGCAAGTCTGTTACTTGTTTTTGTTTACTTTTGGGTGGTATCTTGATTAGTTGGAAGTCCAAAAAGCAGCCAGTACTTTATTTGTCCTCTACTGAAGCTGAATATAGGGCACTTAGTAAGGTGGTTGCTGAATTATCTTGGGTTTCTCGCCTGCTCACTGACATTGGTGTTTTTCTCTCTTCCCATTTCTGTTTTTTGTGACAACCAGGCTTCTATACATATTGTCAAGAATCCAGTCTTTCATGAGCGGACCAAGCACATTGAGGTCGACTGCCATTTTGTTCGAAATCAGTTGAATGCTGGGATCATTTCTCTCTCTCATGTCTCTACTTCTCATCAACTGGCTGACCTTCTCACCAAGCCCTTACCTGGCACTATCCTTCATTCTTTGCTTGTCAAGTTGAAGGTGGTTTCCCCCTCCAACTTGAGGGGGGGTGTTGAGCTACAAGATTATCTAGCTTCCAAACCTAGACACATCATTGATTTTGTTGTGTATATTTATTGTATACTGTCTGTATATTGTGTATATTGTGTATATTATGTATGTTGGCCCAGAAATAGGTCTGTGTTTTTCATTTGGCCTTATATTTGGTCCAAGTTAATATTGGCCCAGGTTGTAGATATATCTCCTAGAAGGTTCTGTAAAACACTCAAGGAGATATTTTTGGTGTTTGAGTTTTTATTCATCGAGCTCTCTAGAAGCTCTCTCACTCAACCGAATCTCTCTCTCCATTCTGCTATGTTTTCAGTTCATGGTATTGAAGCATACTTGGAATGCCAAAAATAAGAACAATGAGGGATCAACAACAACAAAAAAACAATCAGCAGCAATGCAACAGTGTTGTCAAGTTGAAACTGAACCAAGCTTCAAACCAATTCCAAACAAAGTCAAATCCAATTTCTAAATCCAAACTCAATCCATTTTTTCACCTAAATGCCCAGATTTGAAAACATTTTCAGAATTTTTAAACCAACACCAAGACCAAAGAGCTGAAACCTAAAGAGATTTAAGCATTTTCAACACAACGAACCCAGAGTTTTAAGTATTATCTCAGAACTTACTCTAAATTACTCAGCCATCATTTTGAGTTTTTATCTATTAATCTCTGACTTTCTTCTCAAGTAAAGGTGTGTTTATAGGCAAGGTATTAGGGCTACCCAAAAGAGTTCAATTTTGCACTTAGAACCTTTTGAAAATTTTCTTTTTTTCCTAGAAATCCCTAGTTTAAATATCAGATTTTCATATAAGTCCCCACCCCAGCTTCCTAGAAGCTTCCTATTCAGTTACTCAAAGATTCCTTTATCTAGTTTTCCCAAACTACCCCTTAGGGTCCTGTTAATTACCCCATCAAAAATCCCATGAGTCATGGGTCAACTTGACCCAATAACTAAACCAGACCAATATGGGTCACGGGCCAAATCCATTTTAGGCATTGGAGATTTCAGGCTAAAATCGAGCCCTAATTCAACATCCCAATTTAATGAGCCAAAGGAAAAACCATGAACCTCTAAGACAAAACCCAAAAAACCCAAAAGAAAAGGGCAGCGACTCAATTAATTTCAAACAATAACCAAATAAAACATGTTGATTATTAAACACTCAACTAAGCACAAACCAAGCAATTCAGATGAACCTTATTCAAAAAATTAAAAATCTAATGACGTTGATGGAAAATTCATGAACTAATCCTAAAATACTTACTAACATAATTGGATAATCACAAAAAGAAGAAAAACGAAAACTTGATAAGCCAGGATTATGACCAACATGACCAACTAAACTTTTTCATTTTTTCGGCCAAAGAAACAGAAGGAGTGGAAGAAATCAGATTGAAGTAAAAGTGAAGAAGCTAAAGAAGAAAATAAGGACGATGAAATAGATATCTATTGTAATGAACGAACAATGGCTCCGGCGGGACCCGTCCTTTTCCGATTTAAATCCAAAAATAAGTCTCAAATGACTATTCCCATTGAGAACAGACAAGTGACACCTATTTCCAGCTCAAATCATCTTAAAAGCTCATATTTAGGGTTTGCATGCCACCCTAGATTTGAAATTGGTTAAGTTTGAGAGGGATTCGAGTGGATTAATCTAGGGATCTGGAAAGAAGAGGAGGTGTTGAGTATTTGGTGTAATTGTAGAGTCATTTGGAGACCGGCCGCTGGCGGAGACAGTGGGGATTTTAGGGGCGGCATGTCTCTAGGGTTTGGAGGTTAGAGACGGAGAGGTGAGGAGTGAAGGGGTTCGACGGGGTATGGTGGGGAAGGTATTCAGATAGTCTTTACTCGGGGGTTTGTAAGTTCCGGGCCGTTGGATCTCACCGATCCAACGGTTGTGATGACAGTGGCATAAACAGGGTCGTTTGGGTTGTAAGGGGGCAAACCGAGTAATTGGGAGCGGGTTTGGGCCTCAGTTTGGACGGGTATAGGGTGTTTGGTTTCGGCTTAGGAAATTGGGATTAAAAGAAGCCAATTCCTTTTCCTTTTTATTTTATTTATTCTAATTTTTTTTACTTTCGTTTAAAAAAAAACCTACACTAATTCTTAAACTAAATTAATTCTAACAAATTAAATTAATTATCTAATAATTATCACAATTAATTAAAAACAAAATTGAAGAAAAATAACCAAAATTCAAAATTAAAATTAAAAATAAAATATTTTTATGATTTTTCCACTTTTATAGGACAAACAAATTTGCTAATTAGTCTAACAAATGTAAAATTAAGACCTAAATGTAAATGCAACATATTTTGTTATTTTTCATGAATTAAAAAAAATTAACATGCGCAAGCAAATGCAAACAATCAACGAAAAATGCTACAAAAATCTACGAAATTGCAAGTAACGGAAAATTTTTTTTTCTAGAATTTATGGGTGTAATTCACATAGGGAAAAAATCACGTGCTCACAATGGCCTCAAACTACTAAACGGCATGCTAGAGCTTAAAACGACCGATCAGATCATTACATAGTCAATTCCTCGGGCATAGGCACCCATATATGCTTATCGGCGCAATTGCAATCTTCCTTGAACTTGGAAAGGGGATTGTCGTTGACAGAGCATATATATATCGAGACCAGCTCGCACCGACCCGGTATAGAAGAGGTTTTCTCGACTTTGAAGTCAGCACCGGTTGGGCACCCCGTAGGAACAAACATATTTAAGGAGCGCTCTGATGTATTTCCTCAGCGGCAGTAAATGGAATATTTTCCTCTTCAGCCGGCCGCGAGGCAGAAGGAATTTCTTTCTAGGGAACATACTTTGAGGTCTTCGACATTTTTAGGGAAGTTAAGAAAAAAGAGGAAGTTAGAAGGATGTGTTTGACAATTTGAGATAAATAGCAGAAGTTCTTATGAAGTGATCTTATAAGTAATTAGAGAATTTATATTGGAGAATGTAGAAATTTCTAATGTACAAGGGTATAATTTTTGAAAGTAAAGTTTGAATAACATAAAAGGGGGTATTTATAGTTTGCAAACGACGGTTCAAACCCCGTAATGGCCGACCAGTAACTGACGAAGATTAAATGCCATGGTGAGATGTTTTGTTAGTTTTATCCTTTTGGCTCGAAGAATCGAGAAGAAGATCGAGGGATCATTTTGTTTCTCATCGTTTATTCTCCGAAAAATGAGTAGATTATCTGTATGCGGTCGAAATCGGACTCGTCTATTGCATGAAAAGTCGGGACTGAAACGTGGTTGAAGATCGACCCTGGATTATAGCCAAGGCACGAAGTCAAAGCATATGTCTTCAAAATCATCGAGCCCGTGACTCCGGAACTAACCCCGAATCCAAATGGGATCGAGAAAACATTATTGGACCAAATAACGGAAGGCTAAAATATCCGCAATCAGTTGAATATTACGACGTGAATTTGTATCTAGAGTAGGACTCCCCTACTATATAAAGAGGGTTCTAATCATTTGTAATACATATTATAACGCACATCCCAAAGCAATACACTGTTATTTCTAATTCTTGTTACCATATCATTCCGTTCCGGCATCGATTGAGGCACTTTTAGACTCGAGGTCGACCAACCATCAAGGGTAAGACTGTTCAACTCGTATAATTTGCATTTACATTTATGCCATTGATTTCAATATTAAAATGTTTTCTCAATAATATTTGCCATAGTTGAACGAGTCATATTTTTATGGGCTAATTTTTACAAGTCATGTCTCGTATATAACCGTACAATTCTTTGTAATGTGTTTCACAAGATTTTGATTGGAATCGGTGAATTAGAAACTGAAGAAGACAACTACCTGGTTGAGAAACAGCTATCTTGAAAGCCTTAGTCCGAGATCTCTGATCATTCCCATCCATGCATAATTTGATAACTATCTTTTGCTGGTCCAATTTATGAAATTATGTCAGATAATCACATCTCAACCAATACTACAAAATAAGAAGTAATACAAAGTACATATCGTAGAATTAAAACTCAGATTAATTTTATATTTAAGATTTAAGACATGCATACTTTCATTTTACTAATCTTGATTGAGAACTTGGTTTGCAATATAACCAGTAGGGAAATTTTTTGGAGTATTTATAGTTGGCCATAAGCACAGAAGGAACACGTATTGAAGACAAAAATATCACTCATCCACCTCATCTGTACGTCATGGATATGACTTAATCATTTTGATGTTTGATTAACAAGAAAAATTAAAAAATTAATCTTCCTTTTTCCTTTTTTGATATATAAAAAATTAATTAGTCATCTTCCAATCCCTAGGAATAAAAAGTCATTAGTTAAGTGAGAATGTAGACGCCGTATAGGGAAAACGTCTTCTTCTAGCTGGCCAGTGGAAATTTAAATAGCGATAATCTCTCTCTTGAATAGTTCACTAAATTACAATAGCTTCTTCCTGATTTCCTAAACTTAAAATACTAACCTGGAGTTTGGTTTGAAGCTACTTTTTAGTTTTCATTTTCCTTTTCATGTCATTATATTCTAATATAACATAAGAAATTTTTATTTACCATCTGTAAAAGCATTTTGGGTAAGATATGTTATTTTGAATTTGGGAAGTGTGATATTATTCCCACTTCGGAAGAGAGAAATCTCTTTTAGAGCTTTATTACTACTAGCCATTTTCATGTCTTTGATTTAGTACACATACTTTTAAATATATACAATTATGTATATTATATATTTAAATTTTAAATTCGAATAAACAAATATGTTTTTATGCTAAAAGGCATCCATAAATATAGAGATTGAAGGAGAAGAAACCTCGTCTCTAAGACGAGGAGAGAGCACTAATGCTAAGACTGATTTTCATTAATTAAAAATAAAAGAATAGGTTCAGGTTACATGTACAAAATATCTAACTAAATCGGACAAGGGTCAGGTCCCTAAATGAAAATAAGGCCCAACACTAATAAGCCCAATATAAGAGAGTCATCTTGGATCTGGGCTTAGTAACTGAACTCCATTACCCTCCCTCAAGTTGGAGGGTGGGAACACACCCAGCTTGGACAACAACCTGCGATGAGGAACACCTATCAAAGCTTTAGTCAAAATATCAGCAAGTTGGTAAGTAGCGGAGACATGTTGAAGAGATATTAAGCTAGTGGAAAGAATATTACTCACATAATAACAATAAACTTATATATGCTTGGTATGCTCGTGAAACACATGATCTTTAGCAATATGAAGTGCAACCCGACTGTCACAAAATACAGGGATGGGGGAAAATAACCAGACCCATATCTCTAAGCAAACAAATCAACCAGGTAACCTCAGAAAAAACCTTCTTGAGGGCTCGATATTCAGTCTCAGAAAAAGACAATGAAATAATCTGTTGCTTCTTGAATTTCAAAGAAATAAGAGATTCCCCAAGAAAAATATAATACCCAGTCAAAGACTTCCTTGAGAAGGGGCAAGCAACCCAATCCGAATCCGAGTATACTTGTAGTGAAAAATCAGTTGTGTTGTTGAGCACTCTAGGAAGGAGCATTGAGAAGATACCTAAGGACATATAGAGCAGTCAACATGTGAGGTACCTTAGGAGATACCAAAAATTGGCTGAGATGTTGCACTGAGAAGGAGATATCAGACCTGGCGTGTTGGAGGAAATTTAACTTACCAATCCTTCTATACAATGAGGGATCAAGAAGATGATACCCAATATTAGGGGAGTGATTGGCATGAGGATCAAGGGGAGTAATAACAGGCTTCACATCAGGACAGTGAAATTCTTGGAGGAGTTCATTGGTGTACTTGTACTGATTGACGAAATAGCATGAGGAACTTTGGTGACCTCGAGACCATGAAAATCTTGCACAGAACCAAGGTCATTTATTTTAAATTGCTGATTCAAAAATGATTTCAATGCAGTTATGTCATCAGAATCATTGCTAGCCAAGAAAATGTCATCTACATAAACTACTTTTAGTTCACTAAATTACAATAGCTTCTTCCTGATTTCCTAAACCTACAATACTAACCTGGAGTTTGGTTTGAAGCTACTTTTTTGTTTTCATCGTCCTTTTCATGTCATTATATTCTATATAACATAATAAATTTCCATTTACCATCTGTAAAAGTATTTTGGGTAAGATATGTTATTTTGAATTTGGGAAATGTGATATTATTCCCACTTCGGAAGAGAGAAGTCTCTTTTAGAGCTTTATTACTACCAGTCATTTCCATGTCTTTGATTTAGAACACATACAATTAAAAAAAATACAATTACGTATATTATATATTTAAATTTAAAGTTTGAATAAACAATGTTGTTAAGCTAAAAGGCCTCCATAAATATAGAGATTGAAGGAGAAGAAACCTCGTCTCTAAGACGAGGAGAGAGAACTAATGTTGAGACTCATTTTCATTAATTAAAAAATAAAAGACTAGGTTCAGGTTACATGTACAAAATATCTAACTAAATCGGACAAGGGTCAGGTCCCTAAATGAAAAAAAGGCCCAACACTATTAAGCCCAATATAAGAAAGTCATCCTGGATCTGGGCTTAGTAACTGAACTCCATTACCCTCCCTCAAGTTGGAGGGTGGGAACACACCCAGCTTGGACAACAACCTGCGATGAGGAACACCTATCAAAGCTTTAGTCAAAATATCAGCAAGTTGGTAAGTAGTGGAGACACGTTGAAGAGATATTAAGCTAGTGGAAAGAATATTACGCACATAATAACAATCAACTTCTATTTGCTTGGTATGCTCGTGAAACACATGATTTTTAGCGATATGAAGTGCAACCTGACTGTCACAAAATACATGGATGGGGGAAAAAATCACCAAACCCGTATCACTAAGCAAACGAACCAACCAGGTAACCTCAGAAAAACCTTCTTGAGGGCTTGATATTCAGTCTCAGAAAAAGACAATGAAACAGTCTGTTGCTTCTTGAATTTCCAAGAAATAAGAGATCCCCCAAGAAAAATATAATACCCAGTCAAAGACTTCCTAGAGATGGGGCAAGCAACCCAATCCGAATCCAAGTATACTTGTAGTGAAAAATCAGTTGTGTTGTTGAGCACTCTGGGAAGGAGCATTGAGAAGATACCTAAGGACATATACAGGAGTCAACATGTGAGGCACCTTAGGAGATACCAAAAATTGGCTGAGATGTTGCCTTGAGAATGAGATATCAGACCTGGCGTGTTGGAGGAAATTTAACTTGCCAATCCTATTATACAATGAGGGATCAAGAAGATGATCCCCAATATCAGGGGAGAGTTTGGCATGAGGATCAAGGGGATTAAGAACAGGCTTCACAACAGGACAGTGAAATTCTTGGAGGAGGTCATTGGTGTACTTGTACTGATTGACGAAATATCATGAGGAACTTTGGTAACCTCGAGACCAAGAAAATCTTGCACAGAACCAAGGTCATTTATTTTAAATTGCTGATCCAAAAATGATTTCAATGCGTTTATGTCATCAGAATCATTGCTAGCCTAGAGAATTTCATCTACATAAGCTACCAAAAGAACAATAGAGGAGGAAGGCACCTTGATAAATAGAGATGAGTCATTCTTGCTAGGTAAATACCCTTTGAAAATAAGAGTAGCAAAAAGTTTGGCAAACTATTGCTTTGAGGCCTACTTTAGGCCATAAAGAGATTTCCTCATCCTACATGCCAAAAGAGGATCAGAATAGATGGTGATGACAGTGAGTCCCAAGGGGATCTTCATATAGACCTCTTCATGAAGGTCACCATGCAAAAATGTATTTTTGACATCGAATTAATGAGCAACCCTGTTGTGTTTGATAGCAAGAGTCAGGAGACATTTGATGCTAGTGATTTTGACCATATCATTAAAAGTTTCAGTACAGTCTATGACTTCCTATTGAGAATCACCTCTTATGACTAGCCTAGCCTTATACCTTTCTAACATAATAGGGAGTCATAGCCAGCATGCACATCCCCGAAGATAAGAAGAGAAGAGTTTCGTAGAAATTCATATACAGTTCAGATAATATCAAAGCGGTAAAAAGCAACACTTAGCACATTAGGCTCAAACATGTAACAAAATCAAATAATAAATAAAGCTAAATATAACAATTATTCTAAGCTTGAATTCTTGAACCTTGAACTAGAGATTCTTGGTTCGATCTCCAGCAGAGTCGCCAGAGCTGTCACACCTCCTTTTTACTACATCCCGCAAGGGTATAAGGAAGTATTTTCCAACTTAAAGTGACAACCGAAACAAGATTTATTTATTTAAAGTTCAGAGCCGCCACTTGGGATGATTTTTGGTGTCCCAAGCAACCGTTCGAATCCCTAATCGAGGAAAGATTGATTCTGTTTTACGGTTTGCGAACACAGAAATCTGGGTAAAGAATTCTGTTAACTCGGGAGAAGGTGTTAGGCATTTCCGAGTTCTGTGGTTCTAGCACGGTCACTCAACTGTTATAATTGACTTATTATCTAATTTTGATACATTTTTAGCCTATGTGCATTTTAAATTCATAACCATTTTTATTCATTTTTAAGGAAGATTGCAACATCATTTAAAATAAGTCTTGAACCACGTCACATAAATGCACCCGCAGTCCGCAACACATTTTATCTAACGTTGTTGAGATTTGGATTTGGGTCACATAAATGCGCACCCGAGTTTAGGAATGTAAATTATAAAAATAATGTGTCTAAAGCAACTACACATTTACAGCTATGCGAAAACCATGGAAAATTCGATAAGTGGCGCACCTCGATTTCTAGTGATAAAAAAATAAAGCAAGGGCCATTCATTTAAGATTTTTTTTTGGCATGGCACGCCTCAATTTATTCTAATCAGAAGATTTATAATTTTAACTTATGAGAGCCATAAACTATTTGTATTATGTGAAATGGCTCACCTTAATTATTAAAGGGCTTGGCTAAATGATCAAAGGGCGTAAGACAATCTCGAACCTATTTCAAGAAACTTAATTATTCAAACATTAATAGATCTTGGATTCTCTTATTGTCCAAATCAACTAAGATTGCCTTTTAAAAGAAGGGACTGATCATTTAAAGACATTGTTTGAGACTAGCGTGCAACCCAGTTCTACAAACTCAAAACTGTCAATTTCATGCAAAACACGCTGGGCCCAAAGGATAGCCCACACTAGAAGACCGACCAGCTCCAACAGACTTTGAGACTCAAGATGGAGTCTTCACATAGCACGAAGCATGAAACACTCGAATTCAGAATTGCAAGTTCTATTGTTGCATGAAAATAATGATCATCTTTTGCACAAGAGCCATGGAAAATCTAACGTTAATTAATCCTTGTTCAAAAATACAATAATCCACTTTTAAGCAAGAGCATGCATGATCCCTCAAATATCAGCAAATCATCCACTAACTTAGATTCCAAAGGAAAGTTTTGTACCATAGCCTAAAATCAGAAATCTAATAAAAATAATGCACTGATTTCAAATGAACTAACATATAACTTGACTGAGTTCTGCATGCTTTGAAAATACCCTCAAGAGCCTCTTTCATTTACAAAAAACTCAAACTGATGAAGACTAAACAGCTAACCATGATTCGTTCAATATTACAAAGCAAAGATTAAACTAAGACAAATATGAAAATACAAATCCAAAAGGGAATCAGCTGGTTGCAGATTTTGAGTGCATCCTAATCCTTGAAAAATATACTAGTCGGAACCGTTCCAAAACTGAGTAATACCTACTGTGCATGAAATTGAAAGAAAGAGAAATGAAACTTCAATAGCAAATAATTATCAGATTTCATCATATTTCAGATTTAAACTTCCAAGTTACATTCAAGTGATGTCCATTGTATTAAAGCATACTTGGAAAGCCAAAAACAAGAACAATGAGGGATCAACAACAGCAGAAAGAGCAATCAGCAGCAATGCAACAGTGTTGTCAAGTTGAAAATGACCCAAGCTTCAAACCAATTCCAAACAAACTCAAATCTAATTTCTAAATCCAAACTCAAATCAATTTTTTCACCCAAATGCCCAGATTTGAAAACATTTTCAGAATTTTTAAACCAACACCAAGACCAAAGAGCTGAAACCTAATGAGATTTAAGCATTTTCAACACAAAGAACCCAGAGTTTTAAGTATTATCTCAGAACTTACTCTAAATTACTCAGCCGCCTTTTTCAGTTTTTATCTTTTTAATCTCTGACTTTCTTCTCAAGTAAAGGTGTGTTTATAGGCAAGGTATTAGGGCTACCCAAAAGAGTTCAAGTTTGCACTTAGAACCTTTTGAAAATTTTATTTTTTTCCTAGAAATCCCTAGTTTAAATATCAGATTTTCATATAAGTCCCCACCCCAGCTTCCTAGAAGCTTCCTATTTAGTTACTCAAAGATTCCTTTATCCAGTTTTCCCAAACTACCCCTTAGGGTCCGTTAATTACCCCAACAAAATTCCCATGAATCATGGGTCAACTTGACCAAATAACAAAACCAGACCACTATGGTCACGGGCCAAATCCATTTTGGGCTTTGCAGATTTCAGGCTAAAATCAAGCCCTAATTCAACATCCCAATTTAATAAGCCAAAGGAAAAACTCGGAACCCCTAAGACAAAACCCAAAAGCCCAAAAGAAAAGGGCAGTGACTTAATTAATTTCAAACAATAACCAAATAAAACATGTTGATTATTAAACACTTAACTAAGTAAAAACCAAGCAATTCAGATGAACCTTATTCGAAAAATTAAAAATCTATTGACATTGATGGAAAATTCATGAACTAATCCTAAAATACTTACTAACATAATTGATTAATCACAAAAAGAAGAAAAACACAAAACCTAATAAGCCAGGATTATGACCAATACGACAAACTAAACTTTTTCATTTTTTCAGTCAAAGAAACATAAGGAGTGGAAGAAATCAGATTGAAGTAAAAGTGAAAAAGCTAAAGAAGAAAAGAAGGACGATGAAATAAATATCTATTGTAATGAACGAATAATGGCTCCGGCGGGACCCGTCCTTTTCCAATTTAAATCAAAAAATAGGTGTCAAATGACTATTCCCATTGAGAAAAGACAAGTAACACCCATTTCCGGCTCAAATCATCTTAAAAGCTCATATTTAGGTTTTGCATGCCACCCCAGATTTGAAATTGGTGAAGTTTGAGAGGGATTCGAGTGGATTAATCTGAGGATCTTGAAAGAAGAGGAGGTGAGGAGTATTTGGTGTAATTGTAGAGTGTTTTGGAGACCGGCCGCTGGCGAAGACTGTGGCGATTTTAGGGGCGGCGGGTCTCTAGGGTTTGAAGGTTGGAGACGGAGAGGTGATGAGTGAAGGGGTTCGACGGGGTATAGAAGGGAAGGTATTCAGATTAAGGGTGTTCATTGGGCGGACTGGGCGGCTTTTTACTTTAACGGTTTGGCTTAACGGTTATCGGTTTTTAAATGTATTCATCCGTTAGCCACCCGATAAGATATCGGGCGGATTGGTATCGGGTTAGCTCTTATCGGGCGGTTAATGGGCGGTTTATCGGTTTAATACCTAAGGGCTCAAATGTATTCTGTCCGCACACTATACTGAAATATCAAGCTCATAGCTTTGACAATTTGTTGATCAGTATATTGATGAACTTCTTAACACCAACTAGGACGCAGCACACCAAATAACTTTTATTTGCTATCTGTATAGACAATAGAGTACAGAAGTGACGGTGGGGGGTTTTGTTTTTATAATTTATTTGTATTATTGTTTTATACACTTATACTTATTCATTTTAAGGTTCTTTATTTTTATATTTCATATATATAATTATGTAAGTAAAAATAAATTATATATATTTATATTCTTAATGGCTTAACGGATTACCCGTTGAGAAAATTGAATAATCCGCCCCCAAACCGCTAAGCCGTTAATAAAAAAATTCAATCCGTTTTCCGTCCGTTAAGCCGTTAAGCCGTTACCATTAAGCCATTAAGTTTCGGTTCGGTTCGGTTCGATTTTCGGTTTCGGATCGGTTTTGAACACCCCTAATTAAGATAGTCTTATACTCGGGGGTTTGTAAGTTCCGGGCCGTTGGATCTCACCGATCCAACGCTTGTGATGGCAGTGGCATAAACGGAGTCGTTTGGATTGTAAGGGGGCAAACCGAGTAATTGGGAGCAGGTCTGGGCCTCAGCTTGGATGGGTATGGGGTGCTTGGTTTGGGCTTGGGAAATTAGGATTAAAAGAAGCCAATTCCTTTTCCTTTTTCTTTTATTTATTTCAATTTTTTTACTTTCTTTTTAAAAAAACCTACACTAATTCCGAAACAAAATTAATTCTAACAAATTAAATTAATTAACTAATAATTATCACAATTAATTAAAAACAAAATTGAAGAAAAAATAAACAAAATTGAAAATTAAAATTAAAAATAAAATATTTTTATGATTTTTCCACTTTTATAGGACAAACAAATTTGCTAATTTGTCTAACAAATGTAAATTAAGTTCTAAATGCAAATGCAACATATTTTGTTATTTTTCATGAATTAAACAAAATTAACATTCACAAACAAATGCAAACAATCAACGAAAAATGCTACTAAAATCTACGAAATTGCAAGTAACGGGAAAATTTATTTTTCTGGAATTTATGGGAGTAATACACTTAGGGCAAAACTCACGTGCTCACAATGGCCTCAAACTGTTGAACGACATGCTAGAGCTTAAAACAACCGGTCAGATCATTATACAATCAATTCATCGGGCATAAGCACCCATATATGCTTATCGGCGCAATTGCAATCTTCCTTGAACTTGGAAAGGGGATTGTTGGTGATAGAGCATATATATATCGAGACCTGCTCGCACCGACCCGGTATAGAAGAGGATTTCTCGACTTTGAAGTCAGCATCGGTTGAGCACCCCGTAGGAACAAACATATTTAAGGAGCGCTCCGATGTATTTCCTCAGCGGCAGTAGATAGAATATTTTCCTCTTCAGCCGGCCGCGAGGCAGAAGGAATTTTTTTTTGGGGAACATACTTTGAGGTCTTCGACATTTTTAGGGAAATTAAGAGAAAAAAGGAAGTTAAATGGATGTGTTTCACAATTTTAGATAAAGAGCAGAAGTTCTTATGAAGTGATCTTAGAAGTAATTGGAGAATTTATATTGGAGAATTTATATTGGAGAATATAGAAATTTCTAATGTACGAGGGTATAGTTTTTAAAGTAAAGTTTGAATAAGATAAAAGGGGGTATTTATAGTTTGCAAACGACGGTTCAAACCCCGTAATGGCCGACCAGTAACTGACGAAGATTTAATGCCATGAAGAGACGTTTTGTCAGTTTTATCATTTTTGGCTCGAAGAATCGATAAGAAGATCGAGGGATCATTTTGTTTCTCATCATTTATTCTCCGAAAAATGAGGAGATTATCTGTATGCAGTCGAAACCGGGCTCATCTATTGCATGAAAAGTCGGGACTGAAACGTGGTTGAAGATCGACCCTGGATTATATCGAACCAAGGCACGAAGTCAAAGCATATGTCTTCAAAATCATCGAGCCCTGACTCCGGAACCAACCCCGACTCCAAATGGGATCGAGAAAACATTATTGGACCAAATAACGGAAGGCCAAAATATCCGCAATCAGTCGAATATTACGGCGTGAATTTGTATCTAGAGTAGGACTCCCGCACTATATAAAGAGGGTTCTAATCATTTGTAATACATATTATAACGCATATCCCAAAGCAATACACTGTTATTTCTAATTCTTAATACCATATCATTCCGTTCCGGCATTGATTGAGGCACTTTTAGACTCGAGGTCGACCAACCATCAAGGGTAAGACTGTTCAACTCGTATAATTTGCATTTACATTTATGCCATTGATTTCAATATTAAAATGTTTTTTCAGTATATATTAAATTATATCACGTATTCTTAAAATCGCATATAAATTTAATTGTTATCTGATTTTGAGGGTAAACACATGGCTTTACAAATCCAAAAACAAGGAAAATCCTTGGAAGTACTGCTCTGCTGAGCTCTTTAAGTAGATTTGTGCAAAAGAGAAGCTCTGGTATTATAGGCTGGCGACTGAGGCACGGTAGCTGAAGCTTCAGAATTTGTATTTTTGTTGTTCGCATCATCAACGGGGCCAACGCTTACCAGCTGCGCCTGACCCAACTTCTTCCTAAGCGCATTTGTAAGAACTACTGTGTCAATATGCTCTCCCAACACTTGTAATTCGTAATTTTTGCTTCCCTGCATAGCTGCTGATTCCACTCCTAAGTAAAAGGATACCAATGAAATAATAACGGTGTTAAATAGGCGCAGGTTGAACTGAATTTTGGCAAGTTAGATGGATTGGATCAATAAATGAACGGGTATAATTTATTTAGTCACTAAACAAAACTAAGAAAACTTATATTATTATGACTATATTTAATATATCAAACATTTCTGAATTAAATTTTTGCCAAGTTCACTTATGAGTCAATTTGAGCTTTATATTTAGCCCAATTCAACTTAACTTTTAGATGAATCGACTTGACCTGTGCCCATATTAATCCGCTATGAACATTTGTCTAGTTCAACCAACATAAAATTTGCCATAGTTGAACGAGTCATATTTTTATGGGCTAATTTTTACAAGTCATGTCTCGTATATAACCGTACAATTCTTTGTAATGTGTTCCACAAGATTTTGATTGGAATCGGTGAATTAGAAACTGAAGAAGACAACTACCTGGTTGAGAAACAGCTATCTTGAAAGCCTTAGTCCGAGATCTCTGATCATTCCCATCCATGCATAATTTGATAACTATCTTTTGCTGGTCCAATTTATGAAATTATGTCAGATAATCACATCTCAACCAATACTACAAAATAAGAAGTAATACAAAGTACATATCGTAGAATTAAAACTCAGATTAAAATTATATTTAAAATTTAAGACATGCATACTTTCATTTTACTAATCTTGATTGAGAACTTGGTTTGCAATATAACCAGTAGGGAAATTTTTTGGAGTATTTATAGTTGGCCATAAGCACAGAAGGAACACGTATTGAAGACAAAAATATCACTCATCCACCTCATCCGTATGTCATGGATATGACCTAATCATTTTGATGTGTGATTAACAAGAAAATTTAAAAAATTAATCTTCCTTTTTCCTTTTTTGATATATAAAAAATTAATTAGTCATCTTCCTTGCAATCCCTAGGAATAAAAAGTCATTAGTTAAGTGAGAATGTAGACGCCGTATAGGGAAAACGTCTTCTTCTAGCTGACCAGTGAAAATTACATTAGCTTGTTTTACTTCCTAAAATTAAATAGCGATAATCTCTCTCTTGAGTAGTTCACTAAATTACAATAGCTTCTTCCTGATTTCCTAAACTTACAATACTAACCTGGAGTTTGGTTTGAAGCTAATTTTTAGTTTTCATTTTTCTTTTCATGTCATTATATTCTAATATAACATAAGAAATTTCCATTTACCATATGCAAAAGCATTTTGGGTAAGATATGTTATTTTGAATTTGGGAAGTGTGACATTATTCCACTTCGGAAGAAAGAAGTCTCTATTAGAGCTTTATTACTACCAGTCATTTTAATGTCTTTGATTTAGAACACATACTTTTAAATATATACAATTACGTATATTATATATTTAAAATTAAAATTCGAATAAACAAATATGTTGCTAAGCTAAAAGGCAACCATAAATATAGAGATTGAAGGAGAAGAAACCTCGTCTCAAAGACGAGGAGAGAGCAATAATTAAGACTGATTTTCATTAATTAAAAAATAAAAGAGTAGGTTCAGGTTACATGTACAAAATATCTAACTAAATCGGACAAGGGTCATGTCCCTAGAAAATAAGGCCCAACACTAATAAGCCCAATATAAGAGAGTCATCCTGGATCTGGGCTTAATAACTGAACTCCATCACCCTCCCTCAAGTTGGAGGGTGGGAACACACCCAGCTTGGAAAACAACCTGCGATGAGGAACACCTATCAAAGCTTTAGTCAAAATATCAGCAAGTTGGTAAGTAGTGGAGACATGTTGAAGAGATATTAAGCTAGTGGAAAGAATATTACGCACATAATAACAATCAACTTCTATATGCTTGGTATGCTCGTGAAACACATGATTTTTAGCAATATGAAGTGCAACCCGACTGTCAGAAAATACAGGGATGGGGGAAAAATTCACCTGACCCATATCACTAAGCAAACGAACCAACCAGGTAACCTCAGAAAAAACCTTCTTGAGGGCTCGATATTCAGCCTCAGAAAAAAACAATGAAACAGTCTGTTGCTTCTTGAATTTCCAAGAAATAAGAGATCCGCCAAGAAAAATATAAAAGCCAGTCAAAGATTTCCTAGAGATGGGGCAAGCAACCCAATCAGATCCGAGTATGCTTTTAGTGAAAAATCAGTTGTGTTGTTGAGCACTCTGGGAAGGAGCATTGAGAAGATACCTAATGACATATGGAGCAGTCAACATGTGAGGCACCTTAGGAGATACCAAAAATTGGCTGAGATGTTGCACTGAGAAGGAGATATCGGACCTGGCGTGTTGGAGGAAATTTAACTTGCCAATCCTTCTATACAATGAGGGGATCAAGAAGATGATCCCCAACATCAGGGGAGAGTTTGGCATGATGATCAAGGGGAGTAAGAACATGCTTCACATCAAGACCGTGAAATTCTTGGAGGAGGTCATTGGTGTACTTGTACTCATTAACGACATAGCTTGAGGAATTTTTGTGACCTCGAGACCAAGAAAATCTTGCACAGAACCAAGTTCCTTTATTTTAAATTGCTGATCGAAAAATGATTTCAATGCAGCCATTTCATCAGAATCATTGCTAGCCTAGAGAATGTCATCTACATAAAATTCCAAAAGAACAACGGAGGAGGCAGGCACCTTGAAAAATAGAGATGAGTCATTCTTGCTAGGGAAATACCCTTTGAAAATAAGAGAAGCAAAAAGTTTGGCAAACCATTGCTTTGAGGCCTACTTTAGGCCATAAAGAGATTTCCTCATCCTATATGCCAAAAGAGGATCAGAGGAGATGGTGGTGACAGTGAATCCCAAGGGGATCTTCATATAGACCTCTTCATGAAGGTTACCATGCAAAAATGTATTTTTGACATCGAATTAATGAGCATCCCTGTTGTGTTTGATAGCAAGAGTCATGAGACATTTGATGCTAGTGATTTTGACCACCTCATTAAAAGTTTCAGTAAAGTCTATGACTTCCTATTGAGAATCACCTCTTATGACCAGCCTAGCCTTATACCTTTCAATAGACCCATCACTCTTCTGTTTGACTTTATACCCACTTACAAGGAATGGCATTTTTTCCAGGTGGTAAAAGCAAAATATCTCAAATATGATTGGCATCCAAGGCTTGAAATTCCTTGATCATAGCATTTTGTCATGCAAGGGGAGGGGCAGCTTGCTGAAAATGATGATGTTCATGGAGAGGAGAAACTGGTAGGGAAAGTTTGGATAGAACAACAGAACTGCAGATGTTCAGAGATAATTTTTAAGATAGATGGGAGGGTTAGTGAATCTAGTGGAATGTTTTAGAGGAGCAGGATCCAGAGAAGGGGCAGGATGGGGTGAAGGAGGAGAAGAAGAAGAAGAGGGGTAATGTGGAAGAGGATGGTCAGAAGGATGAGTAGGAGCATGATTTGGAGTATCATCAAAGAAGGCAGGAGTGGGGGTAGACACTGAATAGGAAAGAAGAATGAGTAAAAGAGTGGTAGGAAAAAATGTGCTCATGAAAGGTAACTTCCCTTGAATAGAGGATAGAATTAGTGTCTAAGTTCAAAAGCTTATAACCATTCTTGCCCAAAGGGTAGCCCATAAATACACATGGAGAGGCTCCAGGTTGGAACTTGTCTCACTTTATCTTGATAAAGTGGAATAACACAAGTAGCTAAAAGTTCTCAAATGGTTATAAATGGGAGGATGACCATGCAACTTTTCATAAGGAGACATGTCCTGAATAACAAGGGAAAGGAACATATTAATGAGATAGGTAACTATTATGGAACAACCTCCCCGGTACTTGATAGGGAGTTTAGACTGGTGATGGATGTTCAGGCCTTAGCCAGTCAGTATGTGAGATTGGATCTTTCGGAGCCCAGTCAGGTTCTAGCTTGTGTGGTTTTCCGGTCTTTCTTATTTGATTGTATTAGGGAGCGGCACTATGATGACCCCCATTTTCTTGTCTTTAAGGACAAGGTTCAGCGTGGTGATGCCTGAGATGTGACTATTAGAGATGGCGGGGTGTTGAGGATGCAGGGTCGTGTTTGTGTGCCCAATGTTGATGGGCTACGGGAGTTGATTCTAGTAGAGGCCCATAGTTGGTATTCCATCCATTCGGGTGCCGTGAAGATGTATCAGGACTTGAGGCAGCACTATTAGTGGAGGCGGATGAAAAAGGATATAGTTAGATATGTCAACAACTGAAGTATGAGCACCAGAGACCGGATAGATTGCTCCAGCAGATAGAGATTCCGGAGTGGAAATGGGAGAGGATCACCATGGATTTTGTAGTTGGTCTCCCACGGACCTTGAAAAAGTTTGATTCCATTTGGGTTATTGTATATCGACTCACCAAGGCCACTCATTTCATTCCTATGTGTACCACTTATTCTTCGGAGCGGTTGACAGAGATTTATATTGGGAAGATCGTCCATTTGCATGGTATTCCAGTTTCTATTATTTCAGACAGAGGTACTCAGTTTACGTCGCGGTTCTGGAGAGCCGTGCAGCAGGAGTTAGGTACTCGGGTGGAGTTGAGCACAACTTTTCACCCCCAGACGGACAGACAGTCCGAGCGCACTATTCATATTATTGAAGATATGCTCTTTGTGTGTGTATGATTGAGTTTGGAGGGTCTTGGGATCAGTTCTTGCCCTTAGCGAAGTTCACCTACAACAACAGCTACCAGTCGAGCATCCAGATGGCTCCTTATGAGGCTTTATATTGTATACGTTGTTGATCACCAGTTGGATGGTTTATGCCGGGGGAGGCTCGGTTGTTAGGTACGGATTTAGTTTAGGAGGCCTTGGACAAGGTCAAGATCATTCAGGATAGGCTTCGTTCAGCTCACTCTAGGTAGAAGAGTTTGCAGATCGCAAGGTTCGAGATGTAGCATTCATGGTTGGTGAGCGGGTATTGCTTCGAGTATCGCCTATGAAGGGCGTGATGAGATTTGGGAAGAAGGGAAAGCTTAGCCCTGGGTACATTGGTCCGTTTGAGATTCTTGATAGAATGGGAGAGGTAGCTTATAGACTCGCATTTCCGTCCAGCTTATCAGTCGTGCATCTAGTTTTCCAGGTATCCATGCTTCGGAGGTATCACGGCGATCCAGCCCACGTGTTAGATTTCAACACTATCCAGTTGGACAAGGAGTTGTCCTATGGGGAAGAGTCGGTAGCTATCCTAGACCGGCCGGTTCATTAGTTGAGGTCCAAAGATTTCCTTCTGTTCTTATTCAATGGAGAGGTTAGCCTCCTGAGGCATCGACCTGGGAGTCCGAGTCTGAAATGCGGAGCCGTTATCCTCATCCTTTTCCTGACTCAGGTACTTCTTTCTTTTGTCGATTCGAGGATGAACTGTTGTTTTAGTAGTGGAGGATGTGGGGTCATCACTTGTTTTCTAAACTATTATTTACTTCCGAGGCCTTGAAAACCTCATCTAGGGTTGCCTCAATTTACGTGCATGGTCCAGGAGCATAGCCGGAAATCTTAGATATGAATTCTGCGACAAAAATGATACATTTTGATATTAAATTGAATAAATTTGACTTCATCCAACATTTTGGGTAAACGGACCCGGACCCGTGATTTGACGGTCCTGAAGGGTCCGTAGGAAATATGGGACTTGGACGTATGCCCGGAATCAAATTCCGAGGTCCCAAGCTTGAGAAATGAATTTTTGCATTAAATTCTTTTCTGGAAATAATTAAGTAAATTGAAAGTGAAATTTTGATTGAAAGATTATGGTATCGGCGCGCGTATTTTGGTTCTGATGCCCGGTACAAGTCTTATATATGGTTTAAGCACTTTCTGTAAAGTTTGGTTGAAAACGGACGTCGTTTGACGTGTTTATGTTTTTATGAAAATTTGGAGGAAATCATAAGTTTTGAGGCATAATTCGATGTATATGATGTTATTTTGGCAATTTGATCGCGTGAGTAAGTCCGTAGGATATTTTTAAGGTTGTGTGCATATTTGGTTTGGAGCCCCGAGGGCTCGGATGAGTTATGGATAGGTGTCGGATTGCATTTTTGAATTTTGAAAAATCTTGTACGAACATGCCTGCAGGCTTTGCATTTGCGAATCCTGGTTCGCAAATGCGAAGGTTGGATCGCAAATGCAAAACCAGCCCAGGCCTGCTTGGCTCGCAAATGCGAAGGTTGAGCTTTCGCAAATGTGAAGTTCTTCTTTTTGGCCAGTGTTCGCAAATGCAAACATAAAGTTTGCATTTTCCATACCTACAAGGTTCGCAATTGCGAACCTCTGTTCGCAATTCTAATATCTGCAACCTGCAATTTTTATACTTAGTCGAATTTTGGGCAGTTTTCACCCCATTTTCAAAACACAACTCCTTTGGGCGATTTTCCAAGAACAAGACCTCTTCCAAATCATTTTTAAATTGGTTTTTACTCATTTCTTTCAATCATTAACATCATCTAACATGTTTTCAACTTAAAATAATGGGTAAAATTGGATGTTTTGGGTAGAACCTAGGTTTTTCTAAAATTGGGGATTGGACCTCAATTTGAGGTCCGATTTCAAAATAAATCATATATTTGAGTTCGTGGGGGAATAGGTAATTGGATTTTCGTTCGAACCTCAGGTTTTGACCACGTTGACCTGAGGGGTATTTTGGTTATTTTACCTAAATTTGCATCTTAGCTTTAAATTAAATAGTGGAATCAGTTGTTTGAGGTATTATTTATGAGATGTAATTGAAATAAATAGATTTGGGTCATTTGGAGTCGGATACTCGTGGCAAAAGTGTGGTTTCAATTTGATTTTTGAGCCAGTTTGAGGTAAGTGGCTTGTCTAACCTTGTGTGGGGGACTTTCCCCTTAGGATATGATGTTTGGTAATTGAATGCCTCGTACATGAGGTGACGAGCGCGTACGTGAGAAAATTGTTGGAAATCCATTTTTACTTGAACTATTTAAATTGAGTTTTCTTGCTTACCTGTTCATTTTAAATTGTAAGCTTATTCTATGCTAGTTTAGAGAAGCATGTTCATTGACTTACTTGCCTAAATGCTTAAACTATCTTGTATGTACTTCGTGTAGTATGTTTGGCTAGTATTTCTCTATTTCTTATCCTGAGTTAGTATCTTTCCTAATGCTTGGGTTCCAATTGTGTGTTTTTAAATTGGGACTACGGGTTGGCCTCACGGGAGATCTCTCTGCACTTGAGATATTCTGGACTGAGGGTGTGGGATACCAAGAGATCCCTGGCACATGAAATTGTAAGATTTGAAGATACCAAGAGATCTTCAGGATACCAAGAGATCCCTGGCACATGAAATTGTAAGATTTGAGAATACCAAGAGATCCTCGGGATACTAAGAGATCGCTGGCACATGAAATTGTAAGATTTGAGGATACCAAGAGATCACCGGTTGTGGTTCCTGTTGTGAGTAGCATTTACTATTATTGTACTATTTTTCTACTTTCTATTACGGTTTCCGTATTTATCTTGTTTAGATTCTTGATGTACACTTTATTTATACTGTTATTTCCGCATCTTATTATTTATTATGTTGTATCTCAGTAGGGCCCGGAACTTTCCTCATCACTACCCAACCGAGGTTAGGATTGGCACTTACTGAGTACAGCTATGGTGTACTCGTGCCTCTTCTGTGCATGTTTTTTATGTGCAGATCCAGGTACTTCATCTCAGTTACACTATCCTTGAGGCTAAGAGAGCGACTTTGAGGTACTTCTGCAGCGTCCGCAGACCATGGAGTCTCCTTCTTTACTCTATTTGTAGTATTTAGACTTCTTCCATACTTTTGCTTTAGATATTCTGGAGTTAGAGCCATGTATTACTATTCGTTAGCTTGTGTTCCTGTGAGTTTTCGGATTTTGGAATGATATTGTAGACTTCAGCATTTTTGAGTTGTATATGCCGAGCTACCTTTATATAGTTTCTTTTAGTTGCTCAGTTTTTAATTAATTATTCCGCAAGCTTTGTCATTTTTCTGCATTGTTAGGCTTTCCTAGTCATAGGATCTAGGTGTCATCACGATATGTTTACGGAGGGCGAACTGGGGTCGTGACACATATAATAGTTGCCCAACGGATTGATTGGAAGAATAGGGGAAATTGTTTTTAAAAAATAACACTTTTAGTAATTATTAATTTAGCCCTTTGAAAAACTATAAATACATCCCCCCCCCCCCCCCCCGCCTTCCCCCAATCTTCTTCATTTCTTCAATCATGTCTCATTTCTCGAACTCAAATTCTCAACCCAAGTTAAATTATACCATGTACTTCTAGAGTGCGCTCATATGTTTGGGCACACTTTGAGTTAGTAGAAGAAAATGAAGTTCACAAAGTAAAGTGTAACAATTATGATCTAGTTTAAAATCTTCGTCTAAAGTGGGTGGGCACAGGATATTTAAGGAGGCATATGAAGAGTTGTCTTGAGCATCCTCCAGAAATTTTTATTTAAGTTGATTTGAGACAATTTGTGTTATTTTAAAATTATTAGACGTATTTATGCTTAGTGTTTTAATTTGTTAGATTAATTTGAAGTATTATTATGCAATAAAAATTTAGTTTTACTCTTTTTTCATTAATTTACTTGTTGTTAAATTAATATATTAATTTGTAAGTTTGAAATAAAAAAAGAACTTGCAAATTATAAGTGTAATTTTTTCCATCCTCATTGGATTCTATTATCTTTAAATATTCAAAATTTCGAATAGAATGATTTTAGAGCCTATGCATCCTTTAATCCAAACACTGCTTTTATATGATTATTTATTATTTATTTTACATTATAAATTTATATTAATATAAATTACGATAGTTATACAGAATACAAAAAAAACACTAACCAGCCCGGCCTGGCCCTTTGGACCCGTAACTCTTCCAATTTATTTTTTATTTGGATGGATCCGGACCCGTTAAGCCCGATTTTGGATAATCTGTAACCGACCCGAATTGGAAACCGGTCAGTCATCTTATTTCCCAAGCCGGACCGGTCCAGCGCACCCGTTAAACCCCCCATATCTGTCAGTATGGTGCTAGCAATATAGCCATTATGTTTGGATAAGTGTGAGCTCATTTACCATTAGTGATAGCATCTTAAGAAGCTCAAATCTATTCAAAGATAAGGATGAAACTTTGGAATCTCAAACATGACCTTTAACAAGGTCTCAAGCTAAAAAGTTGCAAAACAAGGTCACTGGACTTCAGGAGCGAACAAAGAAGTTGTTAGTTGAGAGGAAGAGCTCAAGGATAAAGGATATGAGTTATCTTGGTGTTATAATTATTTTATGGTCCAAATTCATGTCCAAGAATAGGTACATCAGATCCTAAGAAACATCCTCTGAATAGGGTCCAAATCAGGCCATTGTTGGACCAATTTGACACCTAATATGCGTCCAAACTTGCAGCCCATGAAGTCCTACATAAAGCCACGTTTTTATAGCATAAAAAGAACTTAATTGAGGTCCAAGAAGGGTACAATATTCGTACTAGATGTTGAGTGCAAGGCGATGCCAAGTTGCTTGCAAATTTTCTTCAAGATTTTATAGATTCTATCCAAGATTGGTTTGGGACTTATTTTCACATATCATAGGACTATATTTATTTCAATACTAGTTTGTTAAGGTTATGTTTTCTTTTTGTTGAGATTTTCATAATTATTTTCCAAGAATGACTTGGTTTTGCTTCCTAGTATTTTTCTTTTTTCTAAGGTAGTTAAACTTGTTGTCCAAGTAGTTTAGGACTTTATTTTCTTATTTTTTTAAGGTAGAATTTCGTGACCCCCTCTATATATATAGGGGTGTCTTCTTTGTTTTTAGACTTAGATTATTCAGATTATTATCAATAAAAATTGTGAGATTTTTCTTGCACTCTTGTGTGTGGCTACTCTTGAATTTATTCTTCAACCTTCACGACTCAACTTAAGGTGTCTTAGATCACTTCTAGGTATTCAAGAAAGGTGATAAGTTTAGGCTTATTGTTGTTCTTGTTATTCTAAAGGGCTTGGTTTCACAATCTATCTCTTGTTTTTAATTCTCTACCAAAGGCGATTAGTTTTTTTGTTAGCTAATTGTTGTTATTAAGATTCAACTTCAAGAATAAAAACTCTTTCTTGAATTCAATTTATTTTTAATTTCTGTCTTCTTTTAATTTCTTTATTTTCTTTTAGCTTCCACATATTTCTTGGTTTTTATTTTTTATTTTTTACTAATTCTTGAATCCCCTATCATGTTGTTATTAAGTGGTATCAGAGCATAAACTAATCAATATTTCAATCATGATAATATTGGGAAGTTCTTGAGCAACAAAAAAAAACTAAAAGAAAAAAAGAAAATTAGCCCCCAAAAAAGTGTTATTTCTCATTATTATTTTTATAATTCAAGTATTATTTGGTTTTCAAGTCCAGAAAGAAAACAAGAAGACGGGATCCTTGTTCTTGAAGATTAAGGAAACTTCTTTCCTTATTCTTGTGGGTTTTGGGTTTCCTATATTCTTTCCTTTTTTTTCCTTCTAACCAATTATTGTTCTTCCTAGGTTTGGTCTTTCACTTTTCTTTTCTAAGTCTATATTCTTATCATTAAGGGTTGTGACTAGTAAAGTTTATTAATAAATCTAATATTAACGATCAAGAGTTGATTTGAGTGAAAAAAAGCAAGAGAGGCGAGAACATTAGAGGAAAAAACCAAACTTGAGAGATATATATTGCTTTGTTCAATTTTTATCAAACAGGTAGTTATAGTGAAAGGAGGCGAGTTATGACTCAACAACTTAAAAAGGCGAACTTACAGTATACCAAATGGAAGGAAGACAAAGGTAAAAATTATTTTTTAAACAAGAGCTAATGTAATGTTTGCGATTTGTGCCCTTAGAATTGACAAGGAGTTTGGCTATAAGTCAATTAGCACTTACATGGTTGAGAAACTGAACTTGTCTTGTATTGATCATATTGAACCCTATCATGAGAGGGATAAAGGTAGATATATTAGTGTTATTACTATTCTCTATGGGAAGGTATGAGGATGCGATTTGGTGTGATGTGATTCCCATGAATAATTATTATATCTTGTTGAAAAAGTCATGATATATCTATAAAAGAGCTTCATATAACATGAAAAAAATAGATACTTTTTAAAGGTTAATAGGAATAAACTCATTCTTGGACCTTTGACTCCCTCACAAATTTGTGAAGATGAAAAGAATGTTAAAGACAATATGAAAAAATATGAGAGAGAAAAGAATATGAAGAGTAAGAGAGTGTATGTTGACTTCCCAAGAGAGGAAAAGAAGAGGTTTTGTTGAGTGTAAAGAGTGGTATGTCGATTTAGGTAAAGAGTGATGTTGAGGAAAGAAAAGAGAGAACGCGATGAGATTACAAAAAATCTATAAGATAGAGAGAGAAAAATAAGAGTGTTTGAGTAAAGCAAAAGAAAAAAAAACTTTAGTAAGAGTAAAAAGGATAAGCGTGAGGAAAAGATTAGCCTTGTGATAAAATTCAAAGAGGGTGTAAGCAAGAAAAAAATTTCTTTACTTCCTAACCAATTAACTATTTCTTGTTTTACTTCTTGTGATTATGTGCAGCCATATGTGGAAAGACCTTTTGAAAGGGGATGTGAGGCACAAGGGATGTTAGCAAAGGATCCAATCGAATTCCAACATGAATTTAAAGAAATGAATTCTTGTTGGATGGTGGAAGATAAAAGGTTGGTTACTTTCTTTGTTGTTGAACATTTTGACTATTTTGATCCTTATTTACAGGTTTACAACATGGTGTTTCCTAAAGGCATTGCTAAGTTAGGGTCATTACATAAAAGAATAAAAGATGATATTGTTCCATTAATAAATAAGTCCAAGTATGATATGTATAATTTGTTTATTCACGTTCTTGGCCTTTCTAGAATACCTAAGGTATTTTGGAGATAATGAACTACACTCTTATTTCTTATATTGGTGAATTCATAATTTTCGCTGATGATGATATTTTGAAGCATATTAAGTCATTAACTGTAATATCTAAGTTCAAATGTAAGAGTAAATTTCTTCCTTTTGAAATTGAGTATGACATAGATGATTATGCATTCCAACTTGGTGGAAAGAGGCATGAAATTTATGAGAAGAGACTTGCTAATGAGTTAAATGTTCTTTATTCTCTTATTCAAGTGTCTAATGAGTTTTCATGTGATATATTGCTAGAATGTATGTTTTGTTGTTTGATGGGAAACCATTCCTTGAGTCATGTTGTTTGTGAACCTGTAAAAGTGTTTGCTTCTAGTAAAGAGGATATGCATGATTATTGTGACATTAGTAATCAAATACTCTCATGAACCTATCTACGACTCTTTCCGTGACAGTTTCAGCAATTATGTAGAATCTATTGATGTTGCGAATGTTATTGGGGAAAGTTATAATCATGAGCTTGAATAAATTGAAATTTTTGTTTTGAAGCTTATGGGTTCTTCTGAACTTTTTGAGAATTTATGTGCTTCTTTGGAAAACTTAAATGTAGAAGAATCCATGGGATTTATAATTGATATTTGGCTATATCATAAAAGTGTCTTATTTGATACATGTGGCAGAGATAATTGTGTTAAATGGAGGCATGGACAATATTTTGTAATTTCTTTGGCATGCACATATTTGGACTACCTTACTGACAAGATCGCATTGCAAATTTTATTATATAGTGCATCTGAGAGAAGTTTTTATTGGATAAATCTAAGTTGGTATAAATTTTGGGATGATGATGTTCATATCTTTATAAGGAAGGATTTACACCTATTATGCTTAATTGATTTAAGTGGACACACGGTTACTATCTTGTTTTATTCCTACCATTTATTCAGATTAGTTGATGCAATTTACTAGTGCATGTTTTTATTTTCTTGCAATGTCGAAATCTGAGGACGAATTTTCTTCGAAAAGAGGGAATGATAGCATCCTAGGAAGCTCAAATCTATTCAAAGACAAGGATGAATCTTTGGAATCTCAAAGAGGGCCTTTAACAAAATCTCAAGCTAAAAAGTCACAAAACAAGGTCACTGGACTTCAGGAGCGAACAAAGAAGTTGTTTGTTGGGAGGAAGAGCTCAAGGATAAAGGATATGAGTTATCTTGGTGTTATAATTATTTTATGGCCCAAATTCATGTCCAAGAAGAGATATATTAGATTCCAAAAAACGTCCTCTGAAGAGGGTCCAAATCAGGCGATTGTTGGACCAATTTGGTACCTAATATGTGTCCAAACTTGCATCCCATGAAGTCCTACATAAAGTCACATTTTTATAGCATAAAAAAGAACTTACTTGAGGTCCAAGAAGGGTACAATAGTAGTGCTAGATAGGCGGTGCTAAGTTGCTTGCAAATTTTCTTCAAGATTTTCAATATTTTATCCATGGTTTGGGACTTATGTTTTCCTTTGACTAAGACTTTTGAAATTATTTTTCAAGAAAGACTTGGTTTTTGCTTCCTTTGACTCAAGTTTATATCCGTTTTTTCTTTCTCCTCCCTCTCTTTCCTTACCCGGTCTTAATTTACGGTTTATCGTTTTTCTTGTCGTTGTAATACGGGATAGCTGCAAAATATATAAAGTAGTAGTGACAGTTCAATTATACGCCTTATGGTTTAGTACACATAGTTTCATTTGAAGCAATTACGCAGGTGCACACATCCCGGCTAGGGTATGATCAAGTCTCTGATTCTCACTCCGAGCTTCCGAACTCAAGCTCGAGGTAAGTGCAAGGCTTCAAAATCGAGCTCTCCGATTTAGACCTTATACAAATATAAAGTAGTAGTAACAGTTCAATTATGCATCTTATGGTTTAGTACATATAGTTTCATATGAAGCAATTACGTACATTGGATATATGGCATTCTAGCGCAAGAGCAAGGTGGGAAGTTCTTGGAGGGAAGGATGCCGGGGGTCTATTTGGAAACAGTCTCTCTACCCAAGGGTAGGGGTAAGGTCTGCGTACACACTACCCACTCCAGACCCCACTAAATGGGATTATACTGGGTTGTTGTTGTTGTTTCGTAAGGATCACACCTTCGCCCCTGTGCACAATGATCAGTGCAGAATTCAGAGGCACAGGTGCAACATATATAGTAGATGCCAAGCCAGCGCAATTAAAGAGAAGAAAATGTGCTTATAATAAGGAATCAACCCAAAATTTTATTCTATATTTTTTTTAAACAAAAAATGTGAGCCATCACCAAAATGAATAACAAAAGGGGTTAGAGTAGTAAGGATCTCTAAACTCAACCGTGGAGAGTACTCTATTACTGCAATAGAATACTGACAGTAGTAAGGATCTCTAAACTCAGCAGGTTTTTCCTACTACTTCTTTTCAGGAGCAACGCTCAAGATATTAGCACATCCCACCTTTTTCCTAAGTATGTTCACCAGCTTTACTGCATCTATTCCCTCCCCGATTACTGTCAGCTCCTTCTTTTCTACGTCTATACTTACTTTTTCCACCCCTGCAACGTTAAATATATACATAAATAAGTCCATCTACCATTTAGTTAATTTTATATATGGTCATTGAACTCTAACCATTAAATTGATTTTTATTCACTATCACAGTAAAGTTAATAATCGAACTTTACTCCATTATAATAGTAAAGTTACATAATTAACAACTGAAAGTCACCCTGTATAATAACAAACCTACCTGTTAAGGTGATTTTACTTTATATTATGTAAAATTTGTCATGTTACAGCTATAATTAGTAACGTCTAATTACTTTAATTTGATTTTTAAAAAAAATAGTCATGTTACTTTGCAGTTAGAACAAGTAAAATTTAGTAACTTATGTGAAATTTATTCATCTAACATCGTAAGATTTCAGATGGTCCCATTGTCGTCACACCCTTTAATGATACAAAGTAAATATTAGTACTTATTAGTTTTAGCTAACTAAATGCTCAACATAAATTATTTGGGATAAAGTTTAAGGTTTTCCTATGCTTTTGCTGCTAAAGAGCCCATTAATGTTGTTAATTACCTGGTAAAATTGCTGCAATGGACATGACTTTTATTTTGCATGTGGCAGCGTCGTGAACCAGGCAAGGTACCAAACAACCTAAAACAAACTTCTTCAGACCGGGACGAGATTTACATCCATTGACAGGCACATTAACAACCACCTTTTGCTGCATTATATAAAAAAAAATAGCAATAACAAACTATCAGTAATATAATCTACTAATTTAGCTTAAATTTTGTTGTGCATTTGTTGGATGCAAACATTATAAATGTTTTGTACCTTCATCTTCCCTTTTTCCTTAAAACTTCACCTTTGGACCTTAATTATTGAGTGATGTAATTCTCCTTATATTTATCCTTAAATCGCGTGGAAAAATGTTACCCTTTTTTTCTAGAGAATGTTCAGACATCCGCCACGAAATTACATTAAGGAAGTTGAATGATCGTTGTCTGCTATATTATCAGTTAAATATTCCTAACTAATGTTAATTTGTCTCATTAGCAGCACAAAATAATAGTTGTATCTGAAATTAAAAGAAGTAAAATATTTCTAATATGACACTTCCTAGCTGTAAAGAGCCCCCACAATGCTGACTTCTAGTAGTTAATTTGTAAAGTTGGAGTATACTTTTACCCTCGTCTTTTTCCTTTTATAATTTTTCTCATGTACACTACCTTTTCGAGTGTGATGGTTGAGTCTATAAGCTTTTATCAGTTTCTCACCTTTAATTTCTCATCCATTTAACATAATGTATACTTTTTTTTTATTGTCTGTGGACATGCAAATTAAAGTAAGGTTGTTAATTTTTTTTTTCACAAGAGAAATTGTGGACTGAATCCCGCAAACTTAAGATGACAAAATGATCATCTTTAATTAGCCCAAATAATAAGTCAAGCAAGTCGGACTATTCTACGTCAATATCAGTTAAAGAGTAGGGACATTCTGAGTAGGTTGATTTAAACCAAACTTCCGTACCATAACTTGTTCAGACTTCGAGTCAGTAAACTCTATGTACTCTTACACAAGTCTTTGATGTTTAGTATTCCCACTGAATTGATTATGTTGCCTCCTTTTCAATTTCCTTGAAGTCGTGATAAACCTACAGGCCAGTCATCACCTGTTTTTTTTATTTGCCCTAGTCCTGCGGAACATAAATACTACTCCCCCCGTCTCAATTTATGTGACAGAGTTTGAATTTCGAAAGTCAAATAATTTTTTCTTATCGATTTTTTTATGTCTTTTAGATATTTTGAATTGTTAATTATTGTGACTTATAGTATTTTTATAGGACTCAAAATTTGACACCAGCCGCATAAATTGTGAAGAGGGAGTAAATAGAAACGGCAACCAACATATTTTGACATCGTCAAGTTTGAAATTTAATTACCAGCAAAAGCATTAGGCCGAATATACTATACCTAATTACCCCTAATACTCAAAAGTTATGTTTTAATGAAGTTTTTGGAACAAGCATTATAGGTGGAAAAAAAAAAGAACGAGCATAACAGATATGGGCTACTGCAAAAAGCAAAATACCCCTAATTTCCAACGGCTCATATAAGAAAATAGGTTGTGGCACGTATTATCTAAGCAATTTTTTTTTCAGGATCAAAGCTATTTCTAACAATTTAAAAGGATTGCTGGAGAATCGATTTAACATAACCAATCGTATTCACATTTAAAAAAAGTTGTAGTGAAATACCAGTTAGCTGGAAAATCTTGTTTTTGTATGATACTCCAATTAACACTGGGGGTTTTTCCTATGGCAAAGGCCAAGATTACCACCTTGGTCTAGCTCTGGTACTTTCAACGTATACTTTTCAAGCACTTCACATACGCGATCAACCTAATACGCAACGAACTTGTGTTAAGCTGGACTATCTAGATGTTACGAGAAATTAAGTGTCAAAATGCACAGAGTAAAACAGAGAAATTAGATGTTCATTAAATCGTTCCGTACAGATAAACAAGCACAATCTGAATGACCACCGAGGATCCATCACATGAAAGTAGTAGATAAGAACAGCAAACCACTACAACGTGTCTAAAATTCCCACGATTTCCCAATAGTTGGAAAAACAAGTAAAACATTACCAGCGAGCTGGAGTCGGTTTATTTTCAAACATCCACCGAGGATGTTACATCACTCAGCCACATAGAAATGGAAACTACATACCAGGAAATGTTAGAGCTCAAACGAATTATGTTACCAATTCAGGGAGAAACATCAGCACATGCTTTCATATATCGTTTCCAGCCAACCTATTCACAGGATCTAGAACATGAGGAATCATTGCTCGGATTCAAACACTTCCACAACCTCAAACGCTATAGATATATAGAAAAACAGGCAAGGAGAGAGGGCATGCAGCGGATGGGTTCCAAGGGCTTCTTTTATCGTGCTGTGGAACGGCATCACTCCAATGATATCAATCATCAATCAATGTTAATTTGGAAGAGCCATAACAACAACAACAGGCTCACACCAAAGGCAGCTAAAAGATGGCCAGCATCAAGAAACACTTGGGAAGGATAACCGGTCTCGCAGTGTGTCAAAAATTGATGAAGCAGCTGCATTTTGAGCAAATGTCTGCTTCAACCTTCCAAGTAATTCATTATCTTTAGCCTGAGAAGCAGCATCGGCAGCTTCCTTGGCCATTCCAATTCGGGCATAAGCCTGTTAATGAATTCACAGATCCCATAAGCAAGAAAAGTCACTTTAACTGATGCAGTAAATGCTACTGTTCATTATGTAATCCGACGTCTTTTCACCTTCATGATCAGTTCATTCTCCTCTCTTCCTTTCTCATGGAAGAACTGGGTGTTGGGGTGGGAAATGCATTTATGACACCTACATGCACTCAAATCAACCAGGTGGTCTATGTTAAAGAGTGAATGAAGTGATCATTCTATCTTCATTATCACTACCGCCCTGTGGATTGAAATAAGCTCACACAACTCCCTATGTTTTAAAAAACAATGCATATCTTGGTAAACCCATTCTGATATCTGAATCAGTCTCATACTAGCTTTTTGCAACAAGTACTTCCTTTTATATTAGTCGAAACATCTGTTGTTTTCGAATTCCAAACTCAGCCGATAATGACCAAATGTGGGTAAAGTTCAAAACTCAAACTTAAACTACGTGAGACTATGTGATATGTCAAACATGTCTATAGACCAAATGTGGGAAATATCAGAACACATAAAATATTACCTCTGCTCTTTCGCGAGGATCAGTCAGCTTTGGTATGTACTTTAGCGCTTCACCTTTCTCATCTGCATCAACACATGCCTCAACAAATGGGCGGTAACCTAGAAGAGAAAAAAGAGGAGAAAAGGGGATGACTATGAGATATCCATTACCCTTCATTAGCATGTAATATATGGTCACAAAGGACTACTTGGAATGCTATCTATAAACATGTCCACGTGCCCCTTTCACTGGCAGTCACAAGAAGCAGAAACATATTTCACATGGCTACAAGAGAAGAGAGCTAGTTCAACATGGCTACAACAAACCTAGTTTAAGCAAGAAACATGATAAACTATACCAAGCAATTCAAGAGGAAGTGTAGCTAACTGTCACTCTAGAATGAAGGCGATTACAGAAATTAACTTCATCAGCCTCAAGAACTAAGCTAGCCAAGCCTGTAGCTATTACATTAGGTATGGTCATGGAGGGCACTCTAAAGCTGAGGATCTTCCGGAAACAACCTCTCTACCGCCATAAGGTAGGGGTAAGGTCTGTATACACTTTACCCTCCCCAAGACCCCACTTATGGGATTGCACTGGGTTTGTTATTGTTATGGTCATGGAGGGCTCTGCCATAAAGAAGGGGTTAATACTTAAAAAAGAAAAAGAATTGAAGATATCAAAAAGAGCAGCAGTACATACAGCAGTCATGCAGGGATAAGCATCTCTAGATGCCTTACGGTTTATAATGAATCTCTATTAATGTGTAGGGCACAATTGCAGAAACTCCCAGATCAGGTGCCATAACGTACATATGACATTTTCTAATTCAAGTGTTAACTTTCAACCTAATTTCCTGCTCCTTGAAATGTAAAACCATTGTAAACCTATTTGAATTAAACTAACATCAATTTCCTAAATACAATTGATCACAACAATAAAGAGAAGATATGTTAAAATTAATAATATCCCAATTATAATATAAATACCACAGTGAAAATGCATATAGAAAAATTTCATTGAAATAATAGGGAAAGTCACCTATCCCTTCCTGTTACGCTACTGAGGAAACTTACCAATTGGTGGCCTTTTCTCCTTTGAAAACTTCTCCAAGGCATCCCAATCCCTAATAGTTGCCAGAGCAAAAACTTTGAGCCAATACCATCGCTTTTCCGAAACCTGAATCATCCAAGAAAATTATAATCAAGGGCACTTTAAATTGAATATAGCTAAAAGCTTAATCCACATGTACTTAAAAAGAGGGTACAGAAATCAATAATAAGAGAGAAAATAGAAGTATATCGTCACTGTGAGCCAAACGAGAAGGAAGAGACCTTAAATTCTGTTTTGACTTTTGCAGCAGCACGATGGTTCCCCAGCACAATGCATGTACGAATTGTATCACTTATACTTGAATCCACAAAGATGGCTTGTTTTGTAGTCACCTCCAACTCATGTTGCATCCTGTATCAGTATATGAGTAATAAGACGAGCAAACGACATTTAAAGAGAAGTTAAGCAGAAATAAACAGTAACACAAGAGAGAGAGAAGAGAGGGAGGGAGATGCATTCTGAGTTCAAATTTTTGGGCAAGTAACCTGTTAGATTTGTTCGCACTTTTTACAAAATTTTATAAGAGTACCCATAAATATCACAAACTGAAAAGGTTGCAGAAAGAAAAAGCTATTCTGGAAGTGTGTCACTCTAATTGTCAAAGAGCATCATTGCAACTACAAAACATATCATGGCCCATAAACAAACATTTATTTATTGCTGAGGAGTGGTCGACGAAACTCAAAACTTAAATGACTTGGTTATTCTATAAAAGCTTGGGCTGCTACTCTGCTCACCGTCGCCTTATGGTGCCCTAAGGTTTTCACCGATAAGACTCTCATTTTATTTCTCTCAAATCGAGTTGTGTTAAATCCCTACCATGGTATTCGTCACGTCCCTGTTGTGGCCGATTGATCGGAAGGACTTGGACCAAGCTCTTGAGCAAAGGAAGTTGGATGGGAATCTACAACTTTGGAACCATTCGGGCGGGTTTGCAACCGAACCAATACACTTCTGCCCCAGTTATATTTCTTGGGGAATTGGGGCTTTATTTTGATGTGACTGAACCTCAGGAAGAGGCTGCCTACGTATCGTTTCGGAATCAAGCCAGACGTAATTCAGGAGTGCATCCTAAACTAATTTGTTTGCTTTTTTTTTCTTTTTTTTTGTTTCATTTTTTCTTTTTTTCATCATCATTTTTTGTTTTTTTTTTTGGACAGCACTTTTGGGTTCCAAAGAGGTGAACAAAGAACGCGGTCGGCTCAAAGGGTTTGCGAAGGATTGATAGTATTTAGGGTAGTGGAAAATAAATCCTTCGTCATTTCCACCGGCCAGAATCATTGCAATAGGGAGTTCAAACGTAATACCTTTTTACTGCATCTGCATTTACTGCTGCCTCGGGCTCGTCTCCTTCAACGTCACCCAGGTACAGTGCTCCTTTGGGTAATATCTTTCTGATAATATACGGACCCTTCCAGCTCGGAGTGAACTTTCCCTTGGCTTCCTGGTGGTGGGGAAGTATACGCCTCAATACCAACTGTCCGACTTCGAAATTCCTAGGGCGCACTTTCTTGTTAGCTGCTTCGACGGCACCATTAGCTTTGGGTCGGTAAGGGATGAAGTTTCTATGTGTTATCATAAATTGTTCACATATTTCTCCCATCAGACGACTGTTCAAATTGGTTGTGTTGTCTGTAATGATGGTTGCGGGAATCACAAAACGACAAATGATATTGGAATGCACAAAATCCACCACAGCTTTCTTAGTAACAGACTTAAGAGTGATGGCTTCAACCCATTTTGTGAAGTAGCCAATAGAACCAGTATGAATCTATGTCCATTTGAGGCTTTTGGCTCAATCGGCCCAATGACATTCATGCCCCAGGCAGCGAACGGCCAGGTGCTGACATAGGATGAAATTCGGTTGGCGGTGCATGAATCAAATCACCGTGCACCTGACATTGATGACCTTTCCGAACGAAGCTGAAGCAATCTTTCCCCATGGCCATCCAATAATACCCGGCTCGAAGTATTTTCTTTGTCAGTACACTCCCGAGTGCACTTCATGCATAATTCTCCCGGCTTCCTCGGTGTCAACACATCTCAGCAAATTGAGATATGGAGTCTTTTTGTACAAGGTATCACCACTCAAGAGGAAGCTATTTGCGTGTCGTCGGATGGTTTTCTTTTGCTCCCCGGTGGCTTGCTCGAGATACTCCTGTGTTTTCAGGAATCTCTTGATGTTATAATACCAGGGATGTGTGCTGGACTCTGCTTCGGTCACATTACAATACCCATCCCTTACTTTGAATTGGATTTCCAAAGGATCGACGTAGGCGTTTCCGGGGTAAGGCAACATGAAGCCAAGGTTGCGAGTGCGTCTGCTAGCTCATTGTGACAGCGAGGAATGTACCTGAATTGTACCGACTTGAGCCGTTTGTTGAGGTCCTTCACATGCTGTCTATAGGGGATGAGTTTAACGTATCTTGTTTTCCACTCTCGAGCCTGTCATATGATCAAATCTGAATCCCCCATGATTAATAATTTCTCCACATCTTGGTCAATAGCCATGTTCATGCCCATGATGCAAGCCTCGTACTCGGCTGTATTATTGGTACAGAAAAACCGAAGCCTCGCTATAGCCGGATAATGCTGACCCGTGGGTGAGATTAAAATTGCCCCAATCCCTACGCCTTTTGCGTTAACTGCTCCGTCGAAGAACATTTTCCAAGCGGGAATGTCTTCAGATGTTACTTCCCCCGAATTCACTTCTTTATCAGGGAAATAGGTATTCAAAGGCTGATATTCATCAACTGGATTTTCGGCCAGATGATCCGCTAATGCTTGAGCCTTCATTGCGGTACGAGTGACATACACTATGTCGAACTCAGTGAGCAAGATTTTCCATTTTGCCAAACGTCCTGTGGGCATAGGTTTTTGGAATATATACCTCAGTGGATCCAGCCTGGTTATGAGGTAGGTGGTATGAGCTTGCAGGTAATGTCTCAACTTCTGGGCCACCCACGTCAAGGCGCAAAAGGTTCTTTCTAGCAGCGTGTACTTGGCCTCGTAACTGGTAAACTTCTTGCTCAAATAATAGATGGCTTGCTCTTTCTTTCCCGTGGCGTCATGCTGCCCGAGAATACAACCAAAAGAGCTTTCCAGGACTGTTAGATAGAGGAATAGTGGCCTTCCCGGTTCCGGCGGGACCAAAACTGGTGGGTTGGACAAATAGCGTTTGATTCTGTCAAAAGCCTCTTGACACTCGATAACTATCGCATCCTTTTTCAATAGCTTGAATATGGGCTCGCATGTGGAAGTCAACTGGGCGATGAATCGGCTAATGTAATTCAATCTTCCCAATAAGCTCATTACATCCTTCTTGGTCTTTGGAGAAGGTAGCTCTCGAATGGATTTTATCTTGGTCGGATCTAACTCGATACCTCTTCGGCTGACATTGAATCCCAGAAGTTTGCTTGACGGGACCCCAAATGCACACTTGGCTGGATTCAATTTCAAATCATACTTGCGAAGCCTTTCGAAGAACTTTCTTAAGTCCCTTACATGATCACCCTGAGTCTTGGACTTGATAATCACATTGTTCACATATACTTCTATTTCTTGATGCATCATGTCATGGAAAATGGTGGTCATGGCCCTCGGATATGTTGCCCCACGTACTTTAAACCGAAAGGCATAACTCTGTAACAGTAAGTTCCCCAAGGTGTGGTGAAGGCGGTTTTCTCAGCAACTTCCTCATCCATCAACACTTGGTGGTATCCTGCGTAACAATCTACAAAGGACTGTATTTCGTGTTTGGCACGGTTGTCAACAAGGATGTGGATGTTAGGTAGAGGGAAGTTGTCTTTGGGACTCGCCTTGTTTAAATCTCTGTAATCTACACACACTCGAGTTTTTCCGTCTTTCTTCGGTACCGGGACCACATTGGCCAACCATGTGGTGTATCGAACCACTCGGATTACCCCCGCCTCTAACTGTTTTGCGATCTCTTCTTTGATCTTATCGCTGACATCAGGTTTGACCTTTCTATGTATTTGTTGGACTGGAGAGCATTCGGGGTATATGGGCAACTTATGAACCACCAGATCAACACTCAGCCCAAGCATATCATCGTAAGACCAAGCAAATACATCTTTGAATTCTAACAGAAGTTGAACCAGTGAATCCCGGATTTCTTTGTTCACATGGATGCTTATTTTAATTTCCCTGATTTCGCCGGGATCACCCAAGTTAACTGGTTCGGTATCGTTTGAGTTCGGCTTAGGTTTATTTTTAAAATGTTCCAACTCTCGGTTGATTTCCCTAAAAGCCTCTTCTTCATCATATTCCGGTTCTTGGTTCATTATTTCACAGATGGGCAGCATGTTTAGGTCGTGGCATGAAGTCCGCGAGCATGTCATTTTATTTAAAGCCGCATTATTAGGACCGAAAGAAGAACAAATGAAATAGAAGAAAAACAAAAATCAGAAAAAGATAGAGAGGTGCAAATGATGAAATATTGATTTTATTTCTTTGAAATTGTAAGATAACATGGTTTACATCTGGAATTTAAAGGACAAAATGCTAAAGAAAAACACCCGAGTTACACCCTAAAATAACTCGTGATGCATGAAAAGGTAGTAAGGCAGGACTACCGGGCCACCCGCTTGACTGGGAAAGGTGTGGCCTTCCAGTTTTATAGCTTGGCATCCGGTCCCATATAGAGCACTTCAGCAGTGCTTGAGCCTTCTCCCAGCTGGACCATGTTGGCTTCATACAATAATTTCCTCATGGCTCCACATATCTCCTCAATTTCTTCCGCTGTGAAGGTCTCATCTTCCTCATCCTCACTGTACTTTGGTTTTACAAATGTTTTGTACAAGTGGGGTAGGGTTGTGGTAAAGCCCATCCACGGCGTTTCCTACGGTTGGCCCAGCTGATGTCCACTGACGTTGGATGGAAGCCTAGCCCAAAAAACTTCTCTACGGCAGGCAAAGCGACCTGCTCAGTTATGCCTCGTAGAGAATTTCCAAGTCCCCTGCCTGGCCTAAACCCTTGGCATGTCATCTCTCTTGCCTCCATGATTGAGGCATTAGAGAGGAAAGGCTGGGGGACTGATTCGCCTTCTTCGTATTGATCGGCTACCACAATTTCAAAAGCCTGGTAAACTATATGCTCACTTCCCTCATTGGCTTCGAGGCAGGGGACAGAGGGATCACGGTAAATTGACTATTCCTCTTCTCCGTGGACCACAATCTCTTGGTTCTCATGTTCGAACTTCAACATTTGGTGCAGAGTGAAAGGCACCCGCTCCTGCCGCGTGAATCCATGGTCTTCCCAGGAGATAGTTATAGGATGTGTCCATGTCTAATACTTGAAATGTCACCTCAAAGTCGACCGGACAGATGGTCAATACTAAGTCAATTTCCTCTATGGTGTCTCTCTTGATACCATCAACGGCTCGAACACACATTGTTGGGACGGATCCTTTCTGTTCCAATCTCCATTCTTTGCAATGTTGACAGTGGGCATATATCTACCCCAGAACCTCCGTCTATCATTACTCCTTTGACATAATAGCCTTTGCATTTGACGGTAAGGTGCAAGGCTTTGTTGTGGGCAGCCCCTTCTGGAGGTAAATCATTCTTGCTGAATGTAACCTGGTTAATAGCAAAGAATCTTTCCGCTATTTTCTCTAATTGCTCCACGGAGGTTCCAACCGGTACGTAAGCTTCATTCAAGATTTCGGCCAACACTTTCTGGTGCTATGGAGATTTCATCAATAATGACAATAAAGAAACCAGCTCGGGAGACTTTCGGAGTTGGTCGACCACCTCATATTCTGGCATTTTCATTTTTTGAAAGAAGGCTTCTGCCTCTTCAGCATTTATGGGCCTTTTAGGTGGCAATCGTCGTTTGGTGGCAGGGTTCACTTCTTCCATATCCGAATATTTTTTTGCGGGATGGCCCTTTTGAGTTTCCCTGATGATCTCTTCGCCCTTGTTTGTGACCATGGTTTCTTGGTAGTTCCATGGGACTGTAGAAGGGTTTGTCATTGGCTTCTGAGGTGCGCGACCGATTACCACGGGCTCATTCAGCCTTGGTGGTTTGATCGGTCCTAGTACCACATAAGCTCCCTTGGGTACATATGTCGTTTTGCCCAACTCAAACCTTCTTTGGGGACTTAAAGTTGGCTGTTTTTCTTGACGCCCCCATGGGACGTAAAGTATGGTTTCCTTGGTGGGTGTCATCTCAGGTTTCATTTCAGACTTCTTCTCTGCTTCTGGATGCTTGGCTTTGCCCATTTCCTTTTCTTCAACCTTCTTGAGGGTAACTTTCGATTTTCTGTCTGCATCAGCAATGGCTATTATGGCTTTTAGGGCCGGGTCAAATTCTTTGTCTTCACAAATCATTCCGATGACTGGCCCATTGCTGTGAGCCGGCAACGGGTTATAGGTTACGTTTGGAACATCTTCATCTCTCAACACTATTTTCTTCGTTCTATTAAATCCTCCACCGCTCGTTTCAGAGTCCAGCAGTTTTCGGTGACATGTCGTACGCCCCTTTGATAGGAAGGTGACTCAGGGTTCTGCCTGTTCGGGGGCACGGGCTGCAGAAGACCTATCTGGACCAATTTCGGGAATAAGCTGGATCCTATCGATGTAAAGTTTTGTCTCCTGGGTGGTTCCCTGGGACGATAATTATATTGTGGAGGGCGGGGATTATAGTGGTTTTGGGGCGGCTAATTCCTGAGGGCCTGGTTTCTGTTGCCTTGTTGTTGTGGTCGAGCAGATGGCTGGGCATTCATGACTGCGTAAGGTTGGGGAACATAATGCATGTCTTGATGGGGATAGTAGTGTTGAGAGGCCCCTTCTGAGAATACCAATCTGTGAGCATGATGTCTTCTCATTCCGGAGGCTGTCATTGACACTTCCTCTTTCTTTTTGTTTCTTGCGACCCCTCCTGCCCCGCCTTAGATGGCCTGAGAGGTTGCCCTTATGGCGGACTGGCTCAGCATTCTTCCTGTTTTCAGGCCATTTTCGACCATCTCGCCGATCTTAATCGCTTGCGCAAAAGGTTTGCCCATTGCTGATATCATATTTTGAAAATAATCTGCCTCTTGCGCCTATAGGAAAACAGTGACCATCTCAGTCTCATCCATGGGCGGTTTTACTCTTGACGCTTGTTCGCGCCACTTGACAACATATTCTCTAAAGCTTTCTGAAGGCTTCTTTTTCAAGTTGGCCAAAGAATTCCTATCCGGAGCAATGTCAATGTTATACTGGAACTGCCTTACGAAATCTCGAGCGAGATCATCCCAAATATGCCATCGAGTGATATCCTGGTCCATATACCATTTAGAAGCGATGCCCACAAAACTCTCCCCGAAATATGCTATCAATAGTTCTTCTTTTCCACCTGCCCACGCAGCTGGTTGCAATATTTTTTCAAATGAGCAATGGGATCGCCGTGATCATCGTACATTTTAAACTTCGGCGTTTTGAATCCCAGGGGAAGATGTACGTGTGGGAACATGCACAAATCCGAGTAAGACACGCTCTTTTGCTCACTCAATCCTTGCATGTTTTTCAAACTCTACTCAAGGCTTTTCATCCTTCTTGTTATTTAATCTTGTTCGGGTGTCTTAGGGGCTTTTGTCTTGCACCGATGTGAGTTAATATGTTGGTTGAGGATAATTGTATGTGGGGTATGGGAGGCTCGGTTTGGTAGTTGGGAGTTTAAAATGTGAAAGTTGTAGGTTCAAGTATGGGCCTCGGCGCCGCAGGTTGTGTGGTGGCTGTGCACGGAGGGGCCGTAAAAATGTTAGGGTCTGGACCAAACGTGAACATCAGGGGTCGGACTTCAGAAGGCGCTCCGACAAAGTTGGTTGGAATGGTAGGCTGCCCCAAGAGGAAATTTGGGTGGCTGATGGGATGGTGGAGGTACCCCCGACCTCGGGAAAAGCATAGGAAATCAGGGGATAGCATTTGGAGGTTCTTTTCCATTTGTCCAAGCATCCCACATCTCTATGACTTTGAGTCGAAGGATCCTATTTTCTTAAGCTGCCGCAGATTCTGAGGCTGGGATCCCCACAATCGGGTTGTCTTCTGGGATGGAAACTGCTGGTTGAGTCATTTCGGATGACATCTCTGCGCTTCCTTTTGATCTAGTAAAGTATCTGTGCGATGCAAGCTTACCACAAACCAATCACTGTTCTCTAAAAACCTGGACTGGAAACTGGAATTACAGCCGGTTAGGTTGGGATAGATAACAAACAGGAATCGCATGTTGGGTATGATGCACCTACACCGTTTAACGGGTTCCTATATGTTTGCAATGGTTGCATGCGTCATCCTGGACTTCCTTTTGGTTCCTACTTCTTATTTCCTTTTGATTTTCCTTTTTTTAAGAATAAGGTCGAATCCTATGAAGATTGCCTACGTATCATGACGCCGCATGAATCAGACCGAGCGTAGCTCATGGAAAAATGTGATGGAAATAACAGGATATTTTGGGATTTTAAATTTTTATAAAGACAACTTTGGTTACAAAAGCTAACAAAGTTAAAGTTAACTACCAAACTGGGACACAATAAACTTACAGACTCGAATGGTGCGTAAAAGAACATACAGACAGACTCTTTTGAGAGGACACAAATTTATGAATACATTAAGACTTCAGTTGTTTTTGGAGCTTGCGGAGCATCGTCCGGCCTTGCCGCAGGCTTGCATGCTAAACTTCCTTGGAGGTGGTGGAGATCTTCCATCACTTGACGAACAAATGTCATGGCGGCAGCAAAGAACATGGATTTCGTCATATCCTCACAATGGCTGAACTTTGTGGTAATATAATTTGCGATTGCCCGCACCCTTTCTCTGATAACACCTTTTTCTTGCAGCAAGCGCCCAATTTGCTCGGCCCTTGCCTCTAAAGTTCGTTCTGCTACCTGATTCAACTTTTGGAATTGCCGCAAATCCCTTTCTAATCCTACTATTACTGCATAGCGATGCTATCTTTCGGCTTCGAAGTCTCCAGCTTGCTTGGCCATTTTGTTTTCAGTCATGATGACCCTCCGCTTTAAACCAACAATCTCCTTGTTATTCCCTTCTTTTAATTGCTCAAGGATGCGGGCTCGTTCCTCTGCACTTTTGATCAATTTCTTACGAACCCTAGATAGCTCACCCTTCGCCTTATTCAGGTCGAACCCATATTCGGTTACCTTACACCGCAAATTTTCTATGAGTTTTTCATCTTTTGCACTTCTAGAAGGATTTTCTGGCTGCGTTCATGGGCATGAACATGGACATTGACCAAGATATTGAGGAATTATTAATCATGGGGGATTCAGATTTGATCGTACGACAGGCTCGAGAGTGGGAAACAAGAGACGTTAAACTCATCCCCTATAGACAGCATGTGGAGGACCTCAGCAAACGGCTCAAGTCGGAACAATTCAGGTACATTCCTCGCTGTCACAATAAGCTAGCAGACGCACTCGCAACCTTGGCTTCCACGTTGCCTTACCCCGGAAACGCTTACGTCGATCCTTTGGAAATCCAAATCAAAGAAAGGCATGGGTAATGTAATGTGACCGAAGCATAGTCCAGCACACACTGTGGTATAATGACATCAAGAGATTTCTGAAAACACAGGAGTATCCCGAGCAAGCCACCGGGGAGCAAAAGAAAACCATCCGACAGCACGCAAATAGCTTCCTCTTGAGTGGTGCTACCTTGTACAAAAAGACTCCAGATCTCAATTTGCTGAGATGTGTTGACACCGAGGAAGCCGGGAGAATTATGCATGAAGTACACTCTAGAGTGTGTGGACCTCATATGAACGAGTACGTACTGGCAAAGAAAATACTTCGAGCGGGTATTATTGGATGACCATGGAGAAAGATTGCTTCAGCTTCGTTCGGAAATGTCATCAATGTCAGGTGCACGGTGATTTAATTCATGCACCGCCAACCGAATTGCATCCTATGTCAGCACACTGGCCGTTCGCTGACTGGGGATGGATGTCATTGGGCCGATTGAGCCAAAAGCCTCAAATGGACATAGATTCATACAGGTTTTATTGACTACGTCACAAAATGGGTTGCAGCTATCACTGCCTTAGCAATCTCAGTTTGCTGCTGCCAATCCTTAGCAAACTTGTAAGCAGAGGCGCTCCTTCCCGTGTAGCCGGCCACAACCGTGTGGGGAGCCAAAGGTTGCTGGCTTATCGCTAACTCGAACAGACAGATGCAGAGCTTTTTTGCAAGTTTTAGTTACTTAAGCAATTCTGCTTATTCTTATTCTTTCTTAGTTGAAGTTCCTATTGGTTTTTTCTTTCTTTTATGAATGTTATAACTCCTAATTCTTTGGTAGCGGACCTCTTTGATAGTTCGACCGTTATCCCCCATCTAACTCAACTATTCGACTGTACGGCTATTGTGATTGCGAGAGAAAGGAGGGAAAGGAATATCAGAATTGGGACGCCTGGACTCGGTCTTTCTGGTTCCATTGGTTGGTATGTCATAACTTCTGGGCTAGGTCTCGATACGGAAGGAATATAGAGGGCGGGCGTCGAAACCCCATGTTTGAGAGTTCCTTTCTGCCAGCACTTTCTATACCCGGGAGTCACTCCATCAGTACCTGGGGCTACTGTCCCAGGATGCCAAAGGTATGATCCACACATTGAAAGTGTCAACGTTGACTGACACGCGCCAAGTTTGTTACTAAGAAAGCTGTGGTGGATTTTGTGCATTCCAATATCATTTGTTCTTTTGTGATTCCCGCAACCATCATTACAGACAACGCAGCCAATCTGAACAGTCGTCTGATAGGAGAAATATGTGAACAATTTAAGATAACAAATAGAAACTCCATCCCTTACCGGTCCAAAGCTAATGGTGTCGTCGAAGCAGCTAACAAGAACAACAAGAAGATCTTGAGAAAAATGATTCAAAGCTCAAGGCAATGGCATGAAAAGTTGCCTTTTGCATTGCTGGGATATCGCACCACAGTGCGCACATCGGTAGGAGCAACTCCTTATTTACCGGTCTCTGGGACCGAAGCTGTCATACCCGTAGAGGTAGAAATCCCTTCGCTTGATCGTCGAAGCAGAAATTGAGGATAGTGAATGGGTCAAAACTCGCATGGAGCAGCTGTCATTAATTGATGAAAAACGAATGACTGCGGGTTGTCATGGGCAGTTGTACCAACAAAGGATGGCCCGCTTACAACAAGAAAGTGCGCCCTAGGAATTTCGAAGTCGGACAGCTGGTATTGAGGCGTATACTTTCCCACCATCAAGAAGCCAAGGGAAAGTTCGCTCCGAACTAGAAGGGTCCGTACATTATCAGAAAGAGATTACCCAAAGGAGCATTGTACCTGGGTGACGTTGAAGGAGACGAGCCCGAGGCAGCAGTAAATGCAGATGCAGTAAAAAGGTATTACGTTTGAACTCCCTACTGCAATGATTCTGGCCGGTGGAAATGACGAAGGTTTTCTTTCCCGCTACCCTAAATACTATCAATCCATCGCAAACCCTTTGAGCCGACCGCGTTCTTTGTTCACCCTCTATGGAACCCAAAAGTGTTGTTCAAAAGAAAAACAAAAAATGATGGTGAAAAAAAAGAAAAAATGAAACAAAAATAAAGAAAATAAATAAAAAATAAAATAAAAAAAAAAAAAAAGAGCAAACTGTTAAGAATAGAATTCTAATTAGAGTGAATGTCTATCTTGTAGAGAGTTTTACTTTGAGGCTAAGTCATTTCTCTTCCTATAGATAGAGGGGTCTTACCCCATTGTAAACAACCCCAAAATTCAATAAGAATTCTCTCTCTCTTTCTCTACAATATTGCTCTTCTTCTTTTATTGTTTTATAACACGTTATCAGCACGAGACTCTAACCAACTGAGCTAATGGGGCCGTCGATTTCTTGTGTCCTCACAAGTCAGGGTCAGTCGATTTCTTTTTTTCGCCAAAAACCTTGTTCACCAGAAAACCCAACTCTTTCGAACAAAAATCTGTCGATTTTGTCCGTGCTAGTCCCACGAAGAACTCAAAAGGATTCCATCAGATCCTTTACTGCATATTGTGGAGTATTTGCAACTTGAGAAAGAAGAAAAATACTTCACGGGAACCTTGATTCTGAACTAAATAAGAAATTGTTTAAGAATTGAAGTTGGCTCTTGGCAGCAGTGTTTTGCAAATAGGGCAAGTGGCCGTCTCGACCCGGACTCTTTTACTGCACGAGACTCTAACCAATGAGTAAAAGTTTTGGGATTGAGCAGAATGATTGTCAATTGTTCTATGAACTTCCTTCCTGATTAAATTCTGGATTTAAGGTAAGTATTTTACTTTATTTTTCTCTTTTAAGTTCTTGAAATTCTATAATTTAATTTTATATACAAGCAAAGACAACAAAGTTTGATTATAACTCTAATGGAGTTTGTAAGAAATTATAACCACGTGAAGTGGTAAAATTTCTATGCCTTGCCATGATTAAATTCAAGAATGATTGTGAGCAAAGAATTGAAAACCCGTCCAATTGAATTTGCTCCATTCTCATTCCCTTCAGAGAATGTGATCGCAGTATGTGATAAGTCTGAAAGAAGACAAAATTATTACCATGAAGGTATCAATGGATGTGGACGTGGCAATAGACGAAATTATAATCGTCATCATTGTGATAATGAGAATAATAAGGATTCTCAATATAATCCTTCACTTTGCGAAAATAATATCTCTCATCGATTTGACATGAGATTTTATATAGCACATATAGATGATTATGGTCAATTCATGGTGTGAGTGTGACAACATCTAATTTATGAATACATATTCATTCTTGGAAGAATATGAACGTGCTAGTGGTAGTGAATATACCACACTCACCTCTAGAAGGAGGTTTGAGATGAAATAAGAAAATAATATCATTATTATGACATGAATGGTTATTGATCACGTACTTATTGTATGCCAAAATATTTTGGCAATGTGATAATTAAAGGACAACAATAATGCAAGAAACATATCTTGCATATAATCTTGACCACGGCCATAATGGTATGACTTTCTCTTTGAAAGAGATATTCACCATATGGATATTGATGAATATGTGGTAATACCACATTAATTGAGAACTGTGCAAGAGCCAATTATATTATTTTGGAAAAACGCAATTGATTACCAATAAGGTATTGTGTTGTAGTAAGTCTCAAAGAAACTAATTCAGTTTCCAAAGTATATGCGAAAGCGGTTGTTTAAATTGAGACAATAAATAAAGGAAAGATTTTATATCTTTTATTACTACAACTTATAGCGGGATAATCTGTATATGAAAAGCTACCCGCTTTATTCTCCAGTTTGTACTACACAAACAAAAGAATGCCACAATAAAGTGGATGTTAATTGATATAAAAACCCATATCAATATTGATAATTTATTCAGTTGGCATAATCATTTTAGCCATATCAATTTAAAGAAATAAACGAGAATCTATATGGGTAAATATTAAAGAACTAGAAAGATCTTTACGAATTATCTTAGGTTACTTGTTCTCGTTAATTGATAGACCAATTAAAATTGGGATTGAATCCCATGAATGCTGGAAATATCAAAGGTGAATATGGGCCCATTCACCTGCCATGTATACCACATATGATGCATCTATGAGATGGTTACATGTGCGACTATTATTAACCCGCAACATGGTGTTTTGCGAGGTAACTTGCCCAATAATTCAATTTAGAGCACAATTTCCAGATTTTCTATTCAAGATAGTTTATCTTGATACGTTAGTTTACATCACAACGGGTACAACGAGTTTAGCAAGATAATTATTGAGTGCCTCTACTTAATAGCTAAACTGTTTCTTATGAGAATAAAGTTATATATATCAGTTTGATATACGTTGTATACGAGAGTATATTATATTCTCCCCTCACAAGTGGTTCAGGGTCAGGAACCAAATAATTCCATCTCAATATTATAGATGTGCGGTGTATATTTTGATTAACACCACAAAACACAAAGATGGGTTCTCAAAGTTGAGAAAATAAGTTAGTTTTCTAACATGAGGGGGAGACATGATAAACAGTTGAGAAAAAGTTACGTAGAATGAATTATTATTGGTATATCTAGATCCTCGAATAAGATACTATGAACTTGAAGTTCATAAAAAGATAATCCATCTGGAATATATTGGAAAGTATGCTAGACGCATTTTGCTGACCCAAATAAAGTAACTATATTCTCATTGCAAATGCTCATATTAAGTCTTAGAAGGACAAAATCGATGGTACGCTTAAAGCGTATAGACAAATGATTTCAATTAAACTTCTTGATAAAGAAGAAGAGCAAATGATCAAAGTGATCATAATAAAGATGGCAAGTGATCTAGAAGATCACATGACACAACACTTCATAAAATCTCATGAGAGATTTAGGTATCTGAATATATGAATGAAGATCTCTATGTTATGTCTTTATGAAAATTTATTGGAACCGATATAACGTGTTCGTTGACGATATCTATCATAGCGCTAAGTTTTGATGAGGATCTTAAGTCTATCGAACATAGACACAAAAGTATTGGCCAAATGGAAGAGATAAATCACATTGACTTCTTGCTTACTCTCTCTGTTGCTAGAAGGAAATAAAGGTTTCTCTAACTGGTCTTTTTGATTAGAAACTTGTGGTTTCTTTACATTTTCCTTAAGCACGAAAGACCGAGAAAGGTATGCTTGAGAAATTAGCAGGACCTCTCAATGGTAAGATGTAAAATGGAGATCAAATTGGGCTGTATATCATTGTTGCCATCTTCTGCTGCTTTGGGATCTAATGAAACTGTATCTTGGCCGGGCAATCTAGATGTTACTGGAATTGCAGCCACGGCAGTGACTTCTTTCTCTGAGCAAATAAATCAATAAAGAAAACAATGGGCATATATCTTGGATGGCAACCCCAATGGCAAGTGATTTTTTTGTGTCAAGTAGAATTGATTCCATATGAAAGACATGTAGTTTTGGACATGTAGTTCAAATACTTAAAAGTATAAAGTCAATGGTATGTGCAATCAGTTTTCGATATTTATTTGTTTAGCATGACATGAAAACTTGATATGCATCTAAAGTTTATAATATGGCTTATATGACTTAACTTATATGACAATCCATGAAGGATTTAAGTTGCTTGAAGCATATACAATTCTTGATCTTGAGGTACCATTTCCTTAATGCAATTTATGCACAACTATATCTTGCTACAACTATAAGCATGATAATGTGATAGCGAGGATACCTCTATGGAAATATTGAAGAGCCATTCCACGACATTTGTGAAGACGTTATATATCTATCACGAGTGATTATCTCAAGGTGCAAAATATTCGTTCAAGTTAATATGGCTGATTTATTTATCAAATCTCTACCAAAGATCGTTTTGAAGATGGTGCACAAGATTGAAATACAAAGGCTCAAATATGAGAATTGATGCTCTCATTAGGGGGAGTTAATGCGCGTTGCACTCTTTTTCCCTTTCAAGGTTTTGTCCCACTGGGTTTTTCTTGTAAGGTTTTTAACGAGGCAACCAATAGGCGCATTTCTAAACATGTGTACTCTTTTTCCTTTTCTAGAATTTTTTCCCATTGGGTTTTATTTTAGTTAAGGTTTTAACGAGGCACATTATTTATTGAGTAGACATTCAAGGGGGAGTACTAAGAATAGAATTCTAATTAGAGTGAATGTCTATCTTGTAGAGAGTTTTAATTTGAGGCTAAGTCATTTCTCTTCCTATAAATAGAGGGGTCTTACCCCATTGTAAACAACCCCAAAATTCAATAAGAATTCTCTCTCTCTTTCTCTACAATATTGCTCTTCTTCTTTTATTGTTTTATAACACAAACAAATTAGTTTAGGATACACTCCTGAACTACGTCTGACTTGATTCCGAAAGGATACGTAGGCAGCCTCTCCCTGAGGTTCAATCACATCAAAATAAAGCCCCAATTCCCCAAGAAATAAAACTGGGGCAGAAGTGTATTGGTTCGGTTGCAAACCCGCCCGAATGGCTCCAAAGTTGTAGATTCCCATCCACCTTCCTTTACTCAAGAGAATCTGGGCCGGGCATCTAGTCCAAGAAGCATGTCGTTTCCATTTAAAGCTGGCACGCACTCCCAGATAAGTCCTCCCTTTTCCCTCCAAAAGAGACATACTTTCTAAATTCATGTTTTGTTGTTTTTCCCACTCATTTTCCCTTTAACTTTGATGTCCTGACCATTCCGCAAGAGAAGGTAGCAAGACTGGTCTCACGGGTTTCTCTCCTGGCAAGAATTAAAAAGAATATCCGGTATCATCAAGCGCATTTAGCCAACCCCGGCTGATCATAACGGCTAACGCTTCAAAAGCCGGAAAATAGAAAGAAAAGAAATTCAAAGTTAAGAGCCCACGAAGGCGAATCAAGATCGGAAAGGTTAAGCCCAAGTGGGATAATGGTTCCTACCAAAGATCCCAAAGGCAAGCCCTGAAGGGGAAATCGAGACAAAAATCATAACCAAGGGCCTAGAAAATAAAAACCACCCCGAAAGATGAGGACCCCCAACCAACCTACAAGGCAAAGATCGGAAGTCAAGGGCTTTTTGTCCAACATAAATGAGGCTGAAATCAAGCAGAACAAGGCCACAAACCAATCACTATTCAAGCTAACAAATTGCTCTATTTCTGAATTGAAAATTGACAAAAGTATAACTTAAAAGACAATGGGAACACGTGACTAATGCAACCGAAGGAATGGCACAAGGGCTAAGAATGGTGTTGCATCAATAACAAAAAGGGAAGTTTCCTTTATATTTTTTTCCTGCAAATTCATAAATAAACATGATAGCATGGACTCCAATACGTGACTCCTTCCCCAAATTTAGGGCCATATCCCTAGCTTCCCCTTGTGCAACTGGTGGGTTCCTTGGCATAACCCAAGGATTGCATTGCATTCCTTCCAGCATAGACCGAGAAATTTCCTTCCCTCGCCCAGCTGTGAGCATATGATTTTTACCTCGTTGAAATTACGCCTACAAAGTTCTCAAACTTAGGATTTTTCCTTTTTATTATTTGTTTTTTAGGATTTAATTGTGTATAACAGTGTGTGTTTCATTGATGCATGCATGACAAGTCATAAAAATACAAAAAAAAATCATTACATAAGCATTTAGGATTTAATTTCACATATATTTGTTAAAAATTAATTGGTAGTTAAGGTTTATTTTGCAAAATATAAAATCACAAAAATTAAGTAGTTTATTTTGGAATTTTATTGGTAATTTTCATTTTTTTAAGCATTTTATGATTAATTTGAATTTTTTGCATTTTTGATAATTTTCATACTTGCTTATGTTTAGGTAGTTATTAGTTTGATTTAGTCTAATTAAGAATGTTTAAATTAAAACTAGGAAGTTTATAAAAAAAAAGGGGTTGCGAGTTGCTCTAATGGTAAGCAACCCCCACTTCCAACCGAGAGGTTGTGAGTTCGAGTCTCCCCAAGAGTAAGGTGGGAAGTTCTTGGAGGGAAGGATGTCGGGGGTCTATTTGGAAACAGCATCTCTACCCAAGAGTAGGGGTAAGGTCTGCGTACATACTACCTTCCCCAGACCCCACTAAGTGGGATTATACTGGGTTGTTATTTGTTTGTCTTATAAAAAAAAAAAGAGAAAATGAAAAGCAAAAAATCTAAAAAGTAGAGATTAAAATATTTTAAACCAGGCTTGGCCCTGGGCCAAGCCTGGGTGGCCCAAACCTTGAACCTTTTTAAAATACCCAAACCCCAGCCCAAAACCCGTCTCTGACTCAAGTCCAGATAAGAGACGCCCTAAAACGACGTCGTTTTGGGGCGGTCAATCTCAGTCGTTCATCTACATCATCCAACGGCTCTGAAACCCCTTCCTCAAGTCCCATATATATGTCCAAACACCTCTGTATATTCAGAAGACAAAACTCACCATCCTCGTACCACATATACACCGGTGTAACACCACCCCTCCACCACCGCAACACTGTCGTCCACCACTCTAACGCCGGCGCCGGAAATCGCCTCACGGCGGCGGCCAGCCACCAAATGGCCCCAAATTTACACCACCGAACCCACTCAACCTCCCGTTCCCCTCGCACCATTAGATCCCCTCAAATACCTCCCCAGCCCGTCGAATATTCAAAAGAATACTCGCCGTCTCCGCCTATGATGGCACCAACTCCAAACCGGTCCAAATTAACACCCCTAAACCGCCTTATCCTCCTCTTTCCAACCATCTAAGTCTTGTCCCTCGAATCCTCACAGATCTCTTCGAATATCAGATCGAAGTTTTGACCCAAATTCTAAACTCAACGGAATCCCTCAAAAATGGTCCCCGGTGGCCATCTCACCTTCCCATCCACAACCCCACGACCAACGACTCAAATACAACTAGATGTTGCCAAAAACCAGATCTGAAACCTAGACCCCGTCTCAAAACCAATCAACCCTAGCCTGAAACTCTTTCCCCCTCTCTAATAATAAGGCAAAGGCCTCAGAAGGCCAAAGGACCCTCTCAGAAGGGGTCGAAGAACCATGAGATTTGAAGAGTCTAATTTTAGGGTTACAATGAAAAGGAAAAGTTAAGTTCCCTTTGTTTTAATTGCTTTTACTGCTGTGATTTTGTGTGTTTTCTGTTCTAATTACTTTTACCTTTATTTTCATTTGTTTGAGTACATTAAGTTTTTTATTTGTTCATCTTCGAAATGTTCTGAGTAGGTGCTTCCATCTAGAGTCATATGCTCATCTTTGTTTTCTTTTGCTTTTAATCTTCTCTATTTTCATTTGTTTAAGTACATTATATTTTCTATCTGTTCATCTTTGAAATTCTGAATAGGTGTTTCCATGTAGAGTCATATACTCGTCCTGGTTCTCTTTTCTATTTGCATTTGATCTTCTTTATTTTCATTTTTTTAAATACATTAAGTTTTCATCTGCTCATCTTTGAAATATCCTGAGTATTTGCTTCCTTGCTTGTTTTTGTCTGGATAACCTGTTTCTGAATGGTCTGCTTAACATTTGAAGTCACAGTTTGTTCTTGTTGACTTGATTGAATTATCGTGTTGAGCTCAGGATTGATCATATTGGGTTTGAAATCGATCAGTGTCCTGTATTTCTGAAATTTGTGTTGTTTAGCTTTGTATATATTTCTGAGTAATTTAGTGATATTTGCCTGAGTATATGTGTTGCATTGATCAAATTTTGACCCTTGTTCGTTTGCTTTTGCATAATATAGTATAATCTGCAATTCAGAGTTTGATCCTAGCTGCTAATTATAATCTTGGTTTATGACCTGAAGTAGTTAACTAGGGTCAGTTTCTGACCAAATAGATAGGTACCAGGATTTAAAACACTTAGGCTAGTAATTAAGAAAAGAGGAGAGGCGTATCGGGAGTATTTAAACATGGGAATCTTGTAACAAACTCTTGGAACATTCTAGTGAAGGGTCAAAATACAATTTTTGTTAATTCTGCCTCAAAACTTGAGGCACAAGTTAGAGAATCAAGGATTATTTAGGCAAATCTGAAAAAATGGATAAAGGACTAAAAGGAAAACAAAAAGATTTTTGTTGCCCTAAGGCTTTGGTAATAAAAGGAACGTCTGATTATCTTCAAAGGAGATTTTTTGAGCTAGAAGGCAATTTTCAGATATAGAGAGATATACATTCAGAGATACATTCTCATATAACATTCAGCTGAAAGTTTTTCCTGGCAAAATCCTCTTTAATAATTGAAGTTCCAATCATTATAAGTTGAAGATGAGTTGATTGCATGTGTATCTTGAGCTGTTAGAGAGTCCTGTTTTCATTATTTACTTCTCAAAATTTCCTAAGTTCCTGGGTTTACTGGTTATTTTGGCTGTTGTTGCTTGTTTGTTTTACGTTTGCCTTACTCATAGGACCTCTTCTGCTGTAATTCCAGGTATCATTCTCACTTAAAATCTGGGAAGGCATAGCTGTACATGTTCGAGATCATAACTGATAATGAAGATGATCTTGTTTTTATATCAATGTCATATTATACATGTTATTAGTTTCAGTAGTATTTCTGGTATTGTAATATGCACAAACGTGTAATGATGTTGGACAGTACTTGGACTTGAATTTAATTTATTTAGATTTCAATAGTTTTAAAATAGGTTAGTCCATAGTTTACTTGATGATCATGATTTATTTTGTAGTAGGGATTCGATATATGCATATGTACTCTGATCGATAAGTACACCAGTTTCTTCCTTTAGATGTTAGACTCGAATCCTGAGTTACAATTTATTAATTTAATAATATAAATCATTATCAGAAGTCTCTTTGTCAAAATATCTTCAATATGCTTAACAAATGATCAACCATGAATAATATTAATAGTTGTAGTATAACGATTCGAAAATGATGGTCTTATCCTTGTGATCAAAGTGTAGTCCAATGTTTCTGGGCTCTAGTTAAAAGCCCAAATTGCTATTAATTGCGAAACATAAGGAAATGCATTCCTTGGGCTTGCTATTAAATGAAGCCCAAATTGCAAAATCAGCCATGAATGAGGCTGAGAATATAGATGCTGAGTCTCTCTCGTTTGAATATATCATTCACATATGAAATAATTAGGACGTATCTTTTTAGAGACGCATATAATAGAAGACTATAGTCGTTTAGTTTACCTTTCTAAAAATAAAGTGAGTTGCGCTAACAAAGTCATGCACTACGTGGGCTCCTTAACTGTACTAAAAATGCATAGAAATTTGGAGGTGTTGTTTAGAGAATTTGACGGCCTTCCACGAATTTTCAAACGCGTAGTTGCTATAGGCGCGATATTTTAATAAGATATCTTCCTAAAATCGGGTGCACATTTATGTGACACAAATCCAAGTCTCGACGATGTTAAAATGTGTCAAGAACCCCGGTGCATTTATGTGTCGTTGTTCGGGGCGTGTTTTAATAACGTTGTAAACATTCCTAAATTGAATAAAGCGGTTAATAATTTTAAAATTGCATTGTAGGATGAACATGTGTAAAAATCAAGAAGATAGCCATTTATAATAGTTTAAGCGATCATGCTAGAACCACGGGATCCGAGGGTGCCTAACACCTTCCCTCGGGTCAACAGAATTTCTTACTTAGAATTTCTGGTTCGCAGACTCCATTTGGGCAGTCGGAAAATTTCCTTGATTTGGGATTCTAAATAAACCGGTGGCTTGGGACACCAAAAACCAAACATATCCCAAGTGACGACTCTAAATAATTAAATAATCTCATTTCGAATAATGCCACTTTAATTGAAAAAACTCTATTATACGTGTCATCCTCGGGGTAACCGTGTAAAAAAGGAGGTGTGATAGCTCTGGCGACTCTGCTGGGGACCAAACCCAAAATCTCTGGTTTAGGGTTCAAGAATTCGAGCTTAGAATAACTGTTATATTTGGCTTTATTTGATTTCATTACATGTTCTGTGCTAGGTGCTAAATGCTTTACAGCTTTGATATTGGATAAATTGTGCATATAAACTGCTACGAAACCCTTCACTTCTCACCTCCGGGGATGTGCTTACTGGTTGAGACTCCCTATTCTGTTAGTGTCATACCTGAAAATAAGAAAGAGGCCGGGCAAGTTACTAAGTTGGATGGCCTTTTGGTTCCCGGTACGTAGCCCTCTCCTCGATTCGAGTTGTCCGCTGGGGTGCATTTATGTGACGTGGTTCGAGACGTGTTTTAATAACATTGTAAACATTCCTAAAATAAATAAAGCGGTTAATAATTTTAAAATTGCATTGTAGGATGAACATGTGTAAAAATCAGGAAGATAGCAACCACGGGATCTGAGGGTGCCTAACACCTTCCCTCGGGTTAACAGAATTCCTCACTTAGAATTTCTGGTTCGCAGACTCCATTTGGGCAGTCGGAAAATTTCCTCGATTTGGGATTCTAAATAAACCGGTGACATGGGACACCAAAAGCCAAACATATCCCAAGTGGCGACTCTAAATAATTAACTAATCCCATTTCGAATAATGTCACTTTAATTGGAAAAACTCCATTATACGTGTCATCCTTCGGGGTAACCGTGTAAAAAATGAGGTGTGAGAACTTAGCCGGTAGTTCTCACTTAATGAGACTTGGAAGGACGTATATCATCTTCTGATTTATTGTGAAGTCACCTCTAACTCAGGTATTTACGTAGAATTCCAGAGCCACCCTTCTGGCACCTTGACATAAACTAGATGTAAGTTCTACAAATTTATGCAAAAAAACTCATCCCTCAAATAGAAATTTATGGGAAGAAAGCACTAAAGATAACCTCAGGAAGTCATGATTCACCCCATCTAAGAAAAGTAGGGATCAAATTGAGTACATAAGAGATGAGGCACATATATAGTGGATATTATAAAAGATAAGAATGTAATTTGGCTTGTTGTAGTAACCATTCTGATCGTCTAATTTTAGCATTGCATGTTTTGATTGCAGCTAGCGCATTTGACACATAATAGAAAAGGGCTTTTCTCGTTGATTTAGAAATTTTATCAGGAGCCTACATATAAATCATAATGCACACTCAGCATCACTCTTAGCAGAAGAAAATGGACCATCAACTCAAGACAATAAGCAGGAAGTGAAACGGAAAGGCTAGAGCAAACAAAAGAAATAAATGAAGAGAGCTCCAATGAAATTAATGACTTTGATAACTAAGACAGAAGGCAAAGGCACCTTAACAATTTTGCATGCTCTTCAGCAGCTTTTGATTCAAAAACATATTCCTTTGTTTCTGCAAAAAGGTGCTGGGACTTCTCAATGAGTTTTATTCTTGGACCATGAAGTGGAGATCCTTTGCTAGCCATTGGATTTTTAGACAATTCCCATGATTCTTTCCATAATAGGAAAGCTACATCCTACAAGATTGAAACTTTGTCACATAAAGAAAGTTGAATAGAGGGAAAAGTGGAGAATCACCATGAACTGTAAAATATTAGCATTTAGCAGCAAATTTTTCATGTCTTGCAAATTAAGCTAAAAACAAGATCTTACAGAAGGACTACAGAGTGATTATGACAGGCTTCCAAAAGTAGGATCAGATTCACATGGACACACAATGTAGTTCTATCCCAGAAGGCAAATTGAAATATTGCTAGTTCCTAGAATATTCTTTAACCAAATTCCATCCACTTATAAATATTAATGGAGGGATAAGAGCGACAATATGTGGTAAAGAACATAAGTAAGATGACATGCTAGACATCAAAATTATTTCCTTCTATTTATTAATGAAACAGTACAAGGAAACTAAAATAAGGGAGAAATCCAAAAAAAGATCAACAGATAAGAAAACTAATCCCTTCATTTACACAAAACTTCCAATCGAACAGCAAAACAGTTCACATAAACAGACATTCAATATTACTACGATGAGATTCAATATGGGATACAAAATTCTACATTTCTAAGTATAAGTTTGTAGTCTCACACAAACCAACCTGAAGTTGTCCAGTAGATAGGAAAAAGTCCTTCAGAAATTCGTGCTTGTAATTCCTTGAGATTGGGAAAAAGAAACAAAATTCAGCAGTGTAAACAAACTGCTCTTGAAGTGATTAAGAAATTAAAAGTTTCCACACCGTGCATAATTAACAAACAAATCACGAGCTAGAGATCTGGCCTGTATTGTCCCGAAGAACTCCAAAGCTGGTCGCTGGAAAGCAAAAGCACGAGGTTATTAATAATGATTGATAACAACTGAACTAACTAGGCATTTTAGAAAAAACAAAGTTCAGGTATATATTTCACAAGAAAGTCCACTTGGGACATCTTTATATACCTTCTGCCAGATATGGAAGAGGACAAGATAAACCAGATCAGTATCACCACTTTCAGTAGCCTTCATCAGAGCAGTATCTTCTTCTCCAATGCTTAGCAATAGAGGAACCTATGGAATAACATACTACACCTAAGCTAACTTAAGCTAACCATGTTGTAGAAATCCAATTAACAGATGAAAATGCAGCCAAGAACAAAGGAGTCTCCCGCAGATGACAACTTTTGTCATCGGTGGGTAAGGAAGTACTAGGCTCCACCAGAAGAAAGAGGATATTAGCGGGAAAACAAAGAGCATCAAAAAGATTAAAGAACCTGTTTAGATGAACGTGGCTCATGTTCAACAAGCATGGCAGCTAACTTTCGACGACCATTCTTATCTGCATGAGCAGCAACTGCAGCATAAGAGATCCCCTTGCATATTTTCAGCTGACATACCAAAACTTACATGAGAGTTTGCACTACAATAATGGATGTTGGACATCTTGTTCAAAACACAAACCTTATCAAATAACATTTCTAGAAGACTGGCATCAGGGATTGCCGCCGATGCTGTGATCTTTGTACATGTCCAGTGCATGACTACAACTTCCTATACACAAAGTAAAAACAGAATAAAAGCTAACATTTTGATAAGGAGAACAATATAAGCTAACATGTAAAAGCTTCAGGATAAATCCGGATACATCAACTCTTCCCCCTTTGACTTTTGGAAGTTCACTTTGAGTCAGTCTTTTTTATTCAAAGCTACCAAGCTTGGGGAAAATGCCTCTTAAAATTCAATAAAATTGAGGGAAGACAATACATTAGACACAACGAACATTTTAATGACAGATTGACCTCTTATGTTTTTTTCCGATAAGTGCATAACATTTCATGAGCAACTCGTGTCTGAACTCCATTATAGAAGTAGTAATGATGCGCAGAAGTATATTCTTAACTGGACCACATCTAAAAGAAGGAAGTTTGTTAGAGATAAAAAAAATTCAAAAACAGCATACCTGATTCATGCCAAGATATTCTGATATTTGTAGCGCAAGAAGGTGACGATGAGCATTAATAAGACGAGCAATCAGAACAGCAGGCGTAAGCAACTTCCAGGAAAAATGTCAGAAATTGATTTAGACAGAATCTAGAGTGACTTGGGCACAATTCCACTTAAAAACCAGCGAGTATGGAGTACCTTATACTGCTGAATACTGAGAGGAATTCCAATATCTGGGTGACGTACAGCATTTAGGACTCGTAAGGTTTTACACATCTCTTGAATGCGGTCCCGTTGAAAATGGCTGCCAAAGCCAACTGGATATCATTAACAAGAGAAGAAATCAGAATAGAAATGATCTCTTGATAAAATCGACTTTCCAGCAGCTACACAAATGATAGGCGAATGTCTATATATAAACAAATAATCAAGGCCCATTGTCCCATTAGTTTGATCCATTTTGACATAGTGCTTATTCAGCATTCAAGTTGCGGACAAAGCAAAGTTCTGGCACTTCCTCGTGATAACAAATTATTTGAGAAGGGACCTCTGGTTTAGTGATTGGTCTTAAAGTAGGCAAGTGCATAATTAAAGCCCCAATTCTCCTCCCCTTACTCTCCAGACCCTGACCCTTCATCTCTTGTACTCAAAGGAAGAAAAAGATGGAAAATCCCCGAAAAGAAAAAGGAAAAAAAAAACACCAACAAACAAATCGCTTTCCTTACTTACGTCCTCTCCACACTTGGGATCACCTTTTAGTCCTTAAGCTTCATTGAGGACTTTGTACTGATAAGTATCAAACATGGACCCAATTGTGGCATCCTTGTTCTTGCAAGTACCCAAACAGAAACATATTGTTGCTTTTTCAACAATCCCATGAATGATGGAGCGAAATCCCCCCATCATCGCATTAACAAATAGAATATAGATTGCTGGTATTTATGTTTCCCCCTTATCTAGCCCATGATACAAAAACCCAAAGAAATAAGTGAGATGGTTAGAAGAAAAAAGGTATCGAGCAGCACATATTCATGAAATGTTGTTTATGATATAACACAAACCCAGTTTATACTGCCAAAATATCATCAATCTTCAAGAGACCAACAACATCTAGACCAGATGCATAGTTTTTCTCAAAGGAACAATTAATAGTTTATGTAGACATTTTTCCTTTTACTAGTGTCTCTCTGGGTATAGGTTAGGAGGTTACAGGAAAGACAGCATTACCAAGTTAATATAACTTGGAAGTTTCCACCATAGCTTGTTTATCAAAAAAGTTTCCATCACGGGTCAACTTGTTTCATGAATAATAGCAAGAAAGTAAATTGAGAAATGCCTTATCCTTTGATTCCTCTCATAGTCAAGGAACTATACATTAATATCAACTGAATACCACAGCTGCAATTGTCGCAAAGCAGGCACAGCAAGCATAGCGTCCTCTAAAGGAATTTAGACAAGGAAAGAGCCTATATTTCTACACAAACAAAGAAGAAGTTCGTTTTGCCACTCCCCTCATCATATGAAATCAGCATTACATATATACAGCATTAGAATTTGCATACAACAGAGGCAAAAAGTAAAATCAACTTTTCTTTTTCTAAGGAAGTAATAAGATAGAAATTATATTATCAAAAATATCATCTCTATAATTAAGCCAACAGACCAACCTGCAAAAGGCTTGTCCATAGTTTGCTGCTCTTAAAAGCGTCCGCTGCTGTGAAACATCAAATTCATGACCTGCTGCATCGATACATGCTTCAACAGCCTCGGGCAAAGAAGACCGTATCAGCCTCAGATTCTCATCAGCCTGGTGAATGATTAGGTTAATGGTTTCTATGAAAAATATGTCAATTGAAAATGCTACTCAAAAACACTGTTTTATGTCAATGTGATATTGGGTTAGGAATATATAAGGAGGTAATTGTAGTCAAGAATGTGGGAAATGATGTAGCATGGCAGAGTATATAATAGGAATTGATATGCTTATAGAGAGAATTGACTTTATCCAAAAGACAACAGTTAAGGATTTTTCATTTTTTTCTGCTATCCTCGTCAAACAGGGTTATCAATTATAATGTCCTAAGGGTATGCATCCCAGGGTACACATGCAGGTATGGAAACAAGTCTGGATGCAGAAGTAGATACATATTTGTTAGAAGAGGTAATATGTGCACAAATGGACAAGTCTAATGATGCTCATTTTTGGAAATATTCGAGATTGAAATAGGAAATTGGGTCTTCATCATTTCATAGAGTAGATACCAAAAGATATAGCCTACCTTGGCACTCCGCCTGTCAAAATGATCTAAGGCATCATAAAGCAAAGCAGCTGGTAGTGTGCTACCAATCTGAAATATGGAGACAGTTGAATCTGGAACACGATGAAGAAATTCCATGCTCATGTTGGAGAGTATTCTAACCCCATCACATTCAGGGATAAGGAGAACTGGTTCATCATAAAAATAGCTGACAGGATCTCCAGGACCCACCATTAGAAGCTTATCATCCCAATAGAGTAGTACACTGTCCAATCCACACCATGCTAGCTGCTCAGGGGGTATGGCTGACTAGAAATACAACAGCAGTAGCATGGAAAGCAAATATTCACTGCTTTTTTTTGGATAAGTTGGTAAAGAAATACTCATCGATCCAGATGAACTAAAAATTCCAAAAGATGAAAATAAAGGGTGGCACGCACATGTGATATAAAATCCAACTAAACTAGCCAGAAATCATTTTGGGATTTTTACCTATGTATACCATATAGCAAACCTTATTACCTCTCATGTTTAAGGTTTGTGTTTATTACATTTAAGCATACCAAATTTCAATTTATATACCATAATTCAAATTAAGGGTATAATTATTGCTTCATTTATTCTAGGCATGATTTTAGGAGCATATATTCTCCAATTTTAGTTTATCTACCTCTCTCTCCTCCCACCCCCCACACCCCCACATTACAGCGAATTTATATAGTCAAATCCGATTAGTTTGGGGTTGAAACATAGTTGATTGGTCGATTTCATGAATACGCCATTCATGTAAACTAATTCTATGGAGAAGTCAGTTTATCCCTTCCTTAATAAATGTGTAATGCTCAAAACCAAATTTTCTATCTTGTTAAACTAGCTATCCTTTCGGACCTCAATCCAGTACTATTCCGTTGCCAATCCAATTTACCTTCAGTTAATTCCATGGCAATTTAATTTTATGAAAAACCAAGAAAAGAAATGTGTTCAGTTCTCTAAACACAAGATTAAACATTTCTTACTATTAATTTTATTAAACGTACGTACTATAGTTCTTGTAGTTTGTATGTAGAAATTTGTAGATGAAGACCAAACTTTGTTGCCAATTTTTTTATGACACAAGATTGTAGTTTAATTGTAGTATAAATGTAGTAATTTTGTAGATACTCTTAAAAACAATACAACTTTATACAATACTTAAACTGATTTGTATTTTATTTGCAGAAATTTTATCTACGAGATATCTACAAACTGAATACATTGAATCTTAATACCCCAATCCCCATTTCAATTGTAGCATAATTGGCATTTTCGACATAATTATAGAAGACTTGTAGAAGTTTTAGTCTTCCCAATCTACAATTTATCTACAAATTATCTACAATTTATCTACATTGCATCTACAATTCTACAATTTAACTATAATTTAACTGCAATTTAACTACAAATTCTGAAAATATGTCTTCTTGTTCTTCTTCGACAAGTTTCAATCTGAAATTCAGTCAAAACCAAGTATAATCTTCACCAAAACCCCTCAAAATTGAGATATAAACTCCTAAACATATTCCGAATTATTTACAACAACACCCAATCCAAACAAATAATGATTTTTGAGAACCCAAATTTGAATTCAAAGCTTTCAAGCTTTTTAATGTCTATCAATGGTGGAAAATATATGGAGAAAGAAAGATTTACGCAGCTACAGATTTACTTCCGTTTCAAATTTCGAATTAAATGCTGATAGGATCACACGCAGATCCTCCCCCTACAATCTCGCGCGTTTTTTTTGGTAGAATCTCGTTATTTATGGGCTTGGTATATATTTTGTAGGGATAATGTGGACAACACGGGTAAATACCAATTGGTGAATATTTTTGGTAATAAGGTTTGCTATATGGTACAGATAGGTAAAAATCCCAATCATTTTTTACATGTGAAAAGCAACAAATCAGATCCAATTGATGCTCAAACAAGTTATATGTGCATGGTAACTTGCTTGAATTATTCTATCCAAGAATAATGTGGCAAGACATCACGAAAAATCATTCTAGTTAGCGACTTAACATAATACAGAGCAAGTAGAATTTACTTAAAAGAATGCAGAAACGGCAAGTTAGCTTTGGGAATGAAATAACCTTCTCAAAAGTATAATCGAAAATAGTGCTGGAGAAGTCCGTAGACATAACAAGAAGCCTGTCATCATGTGTAAAAGCTGCCAAAAGCTTCCCATTCTGAGAAACCACCATTTTCTGTAGAGGCCCAATTCCAAGCCCAACTTGCTGAACACCTTCTTCTTCCACCAGCAACACGTGATCGGCAACAGCCATCAGTACCTCCACATTCCCAGACATAGTATACTGCGGCTCGATCACAGCCGTACATAACGGAAAATCCTCCAAACCAGTATCCGCCAATTTGATTGGTTTCGGGTTGTTGAAATCGGGTATGCAGTAAACCTGAAACGCCTCATTGATACAAACGACACCGTTTCCCCAGAAGATGCATTCAACTACGCTATGAGTAAAACAATCAGCGCCTAATGTGAGCTGAGAATTCGGTTCAATTGGCTCGGCGTGGATGTTGTAACGGTAAACAGTGCCGTCCTGAGTGATGCAAACTAGGGTTTGATCATCGGTCCATGACATGCCGATGAGTCGGCCGCCGGAATTCTTCCAGACAGTTTCGGAGATCTGAACGCCGGCAGAATTGAAGATACGAAGCTTCCGAAGGGCGGATTCAGCGTAGAGTTGGACAATCTTAGCGTCGTCACGGATGACGGCGATTGGACCGCCGAAAGGAGCGCAAGCGACTTTGTTGCGCGTGAGGTCCACGTGCTTCCATTGCATCTGGTAAAGTTCTGGTTTCCGATAGTAGCGATTGTGGAGGAGCTGCCATTCTGCGGCCACTGTGACTGCCGCCATTGGAAGATCCGATCCGAAGCTAAAGTTTAACTCCTGATCAAAGAGAAGTTAGATCAGAAAATTACTGAAAAAATGTTTTAGCAGCATGGTCAGGTGCGGGCCAGCTCCGCTCCATGTTTACCTTTTTTTTTCCTTTTCTTTTTTTCCTTTTTTCTTTTTTGTCAACTGCCGCATGTTTTCTTTGTTTTGTCGTTTTTTTAGATCTATTATTATTTCTTTTCTGTATTTTAAATTCTTTTTGGCGGAAGTGTCCAATGAATATTGGAGGGTGGAAGATAGAAATGGAAGTGTTTTATGTGGAATTCACTTAAAACCATGCAAAACGGTAAATTTGCTCCTATATTGTTCGAAATTGAATAAGTTTATTTTCCGTCAAATTCTTCTATCTAATCTATTTCTTGATTTTTAGATAATGAATCTCTTTTTTGTCCTTGACCTCTAATGATGCTTCAACCTTAGAAAATTTTAAATCATTTTAAAAAGTTGAAGGATAAATATGAATATCTTTATACTAAGAATTTGGACAAGCAAAGTTTATTTATATAACGTTAAGCTCTGTTAATAATAATAAAGACAAAAACAAAATTTGTTATGAGCAAAGGTAAGAATGAATCAAGGTTTAACTAATGATAAAATTAACAATTCTAACTGGTACACGAACATATTAGACATTTTTCTTTAAAACTATGCACATAATTGATGCACGATAAATTGTACAATCAATGGGGTATAATTCAACCTTCTATATTTTATTGTTATCTCTAGTTTTCTTTTTTGTTTTAAGAAAATAGGTGACGTGGCGTATGTGAATAAGGTAAAGAAAAAAAGAATAGGAGTGGAAGACATTTGAATCCCGCCATCATTAGGCAGCAACTTAATATGATGATTAAAACTTGTAAATTCATGAATATATGGTGTACTGGTTAATAGATGGTCCCTTCAACTTCCTTGACTGCAAAATTCAAGACAAATTCAAACACCCCCCCCCCCCCCCCCCCCCCACCCACGCACCAATCCCCCCTTGGATTATGGTGGTTTCATTTTTTTTATTACGAAAAAATAATATTTATAAGAATATAATTAATTGTCGGTCAAAAATCAAGAATTTTCTCTAAGTTAACTGGTTGTAAGTCTAAACAATGGACTAATGGTGATGGTTATCCTACATTTTTGGAAGACCAAAAACATTAGGAACTCCTCAAAACATAATCACAAAATTATCAAGAGTATTTAAGTATATTACAAGTGTGAAGTTCTTAGTATGAAGTTAAAAGATTAAAATATTCTAATAAAGTTGAATGTGTTATGAAATATTAGATTATGGTGGATGTTCATAACTCCTATAACACCCACTACTTTTATCAATTATCTCCATAACTCCCACTACTCCAATACTTATGGTTGTAACTCTCACACCTCCATGATCTCCCCCATGATCTTCCTTCATGATCTCAAAAGCTTAATGACATATTTATGGAATTCTTTTAGTATACCTCTATGTAGTACTATAAATAGAGGATGAGAAATTATTTTGTAATACACTTGGATACATAGAAGTAATATATTCTCTTCTCTATTTCTCTCTACTTTGGTGTCTATCTTTTGTTTATTACTTTGAGCTAAGTTTTGTAACACGTTATCAGCACGAAGCTCTACTATCTCAAGAATCTCTTTGAGAAAATTAAGGTATTTTTCTCCTCCTAATTTTGTTTTAATTATGTCTGACATTATGAAAAGAAAGTTTGTTGCCCTTGAAATTTCGGGCAAGAACTACATGACATGGGTGTTGGATGCTGAAATCCATTTGGATGCAATGGGTCTTGGAGACACCATTAAAGACAGAAATCATGCATCCACCCAAGACTGTGCTAAGGCCTTGATTTTCTTGCGCCATCACCTTGATGAAGGTTTGAAAATTGAATATCTCACAGTCAAAGATCCACTTATCTTGTGGAATGGCTTAAAGGAGAGATATGACAACTTAAAGTTGGTCACTCTGCCACAAGCACGATATGATTGGGCTCATTTGAGGCTCCAAGACTTTAAGTCTGTTTCTGAATATAATTCTGCAATGTTTAGAATTACTTCTAAATTGAAACTCTGTGGAGATACTATAACTGATTATGATATGCTTGAAAAAACGTTTACAACATTTCATGCCTCCAATATGGTTCTGCAACAACACTACAGAGAGAAAGGTTTCAAAAAGTACTCTGAGCTGATTTCTCTTCTCCTTGTGGCTGAGCGAAACAATGACCTGCTCATGAGAAATCACGAAAATCGACCCACTGGGTCTATACCATTGCCTGAAGTAGATAAGGTGTATTCCCATTATGCTAAGCGTGGAAAAGACTATGGCTTTAATCGTGGTCGTGGTCGTGGTCGGGGTCATGGCCGTGGACGTGGACAAGGAAGAAATTTTCCTGGTGTTAGTCACCCCCCAAAGAGATATAACCACCAAAAGCGGAAATGGAATTATGAGAATCCAAAAGCAAATAGTTCAGAAACTATATGTTATCGTTGCAGTGGAAAAGGGCACTGGGCAAAAATTTGCCGTGTACCAAGACATTTGGTTGAGCTTTATCAAGCATCTCTAAAGAGTAAAGGCCCTGAAACCAATTTTGTCTCTGACAATAATTTTGACATCACCCACTTGGATGTGGCATACTTCTTTGAGCACCCTGAGGGGAAAATAGATCACTTGATCGGTGATGGATCCATGGTTAAAGAAGATTGAGCAGTTTGATATTTTTATTTTTACTTATTCGTAGTAGTTAATGAATAAACAATTATCATAGTTTACATAAGTTATCTATTATTGTGATATGATTCAAATTTTATATTTTCTGCTTTAAGCTAGTAAAGCTAAGTATCAAGCAAGTATTCGTTAAAATTATAATATGCTTGAAATAAAATATAAAAAAAAATATATTAAACAGAATGATCAGTTTCATTTTTGTAATCTTTTCTAATCTGCTCGGTGTTAATGTGTTAGCACATTAAAGGTGCTATTATGATAGTAGTATTATGAACCTGAAACAGATTCACTGCCAACAACAATTAACTCAATTATTTGAATCATTCTAGGTGAAACATTCAGTTCAAAACAATTCAATCAATGATCAAATATCGATATGTACCTTAAGAGTTTTATCAACTTGACAAATAATCTGTATTATGGTTTAAAAATATATAACTTTAGATTACACATTCATCTTATGCTTTATTTGTAGCACATTAAATATAGTAATAAAAGAAATATTGTGAAGACTCTTTATGCTACTACTAATTGTTAATACTTTGATATTAAAAGGAGAATAACTATGATAAAAGATATTTTTTTCATAATGATCGCACTGAAACTATTATGTTGAATCAAAGACTTAAATTTGTTTATTCTCATATCTATAAAAAAAAATACTAATATTTTTCGTATATTTCTTTTGTATGTCAAATCATGGGAAGCAAATATGGATATCTCACAAAGCAAACTTGGATCAACGTCCAATTGTAAAAATATTTGTTTAATTGATTCATGTACCACACATACGATATTCAAAGAGAAGAAATATTTCTCTCATTTAAGTATGTGAGGCGGATGTTACTACAATTTCTGGTAGTAGTAAATTGATTGAAGGCTCCGGAAGAGCAACTATAACTCTGCCTAAAGGAACAATATTTATCATAGAGAATGCAATGTTCTCTTCCAAGTTCAAGAGGAACTTGTTAAGTTTTAAAGATATCCGTCAAAATGGATATCATATTGAGACAATAGATGAGAATAATCTTGAATACCTCATCATTACAAAGAATGTCTCTGGCCAAAAGAGGGTTATTGAGAAGTTCTCATCTTTATCTTGTGGCCTGTATTTGACAAAAATTAGTGCAATTGAGGCACATTCCACAGTAAACCAAAAGGTTACTGATTCCAATACTTTTGTACTTTGGCATGATCGATTGGGACATCCTGGATCAATTATGATGAGACGGATTATAGAAAACTCATATGGGCATCCATTAAAGAATTTAAAGATTCTTTTAAATAATGAATTTTCTTGCACTTCTTGTTATCAAGGCAAGTTAATTATTAGACCATCACCAACAAAGGTTGGAACTGAGTCACCTACGTTTTTGGAACGTATACAAGGGGATATTTGTGGACCTATTCACCCACTTAGTGGGTCCTTTGGATATTTTATGGTATTAATAGACGCATCCTCTAGATGGTCTCATGTGTGCCTATTGTCATCACGCAACCTTGCGTTTGCAAAATTAATGGCACAAATAATTCGATTACGAGCACAATTTCCTGATAATCCAATTAAGTCTATTAGACTAGATAATGATGCTGAGTTTTCATCCCAAGCATTTAATGATTATTGCTTATCAATTGGGATAAAAGTGGAACATCCTGTAGCTCATGTTCACACTCAAAATGGTCTTGCAGAATCTTTAATTAAACGTCTCCAGTTGATTGCAAGACCATTACTCATGAAAACGAGGCTGCCCACTTCGGTTTGGGGTCACGCCATTTTGCATGCAGCAATGCTAGTTCGTCTCAGACCGACGAATTATCACAAATATTCCCCGTTGCAATTAGTTTTGGGTCATGAACCTAAGATATTCCATTTAAGAATTTTTGGATGCGCAGTATATGTGCATGTAGCACCGCCATACCGCACCAAAATGGGTCCGCAAAGAAGGTTAGGAATATATGTTGGGTTTGAATCGCCCTCCATTATTCGCTACCTCGAAACATTGACAGGGGATTTGTTCACTGCACGATTTGCAGACTGTCGATTCGATGAGACACTTTTCCCAAAATTAGGGGGAGAAGTTGGTGAAACCAAACGGGAAATTTTGTGGAAAAATCCATCATTATCTCATCTTGATCCACATACCCCTATTTGTGAAAAAGAGGTGCAAAATATTATCCATTTGCAAAGATAGAAAATCAAATGCCTGACGCATTCACGGACTTGAAAAGGATAACAAAATCTCACATCCCCGCAGAGAATGTTCCAATCTGTATTGATGTCCCTATTGGACAATCTTCTAGTGTCATATCTAACGAGTCGAAAGCACGCCTAAAACGTGGCAGGCCATTAGGTTCCAAAGATCGAAATCCTAGAAAAAGGATTGCAAATTATCAAAATGACACTATGAAAGAATCTCATGAGGAAATTCACGATTTAATAAATTCTGAGATTCATGAAGAATCCATGAGCCCGAGACTCAGGAAAATAAGGAACTATCAATAAATCCAATCGATATTGAGACAAATTTTAATCGAGTGGATATAGTGGTGGATTATGTCTTTGCATATAATGTTGCATCTAGCATTATGCAAGAAAGTGAGGATCTTGAACCTCAAACTGTTGGAGAATGTCGACAAAGACTTGATTGGCCAAAATGGCAAGAAGCAATCCAATCAAAATTGAATTCACTTGCAAAACGTGAAGTTTTTGGGCCTATAGTTGAAACACCTAATGGTGTTAAGCCTGTTGGCTATAGATGGGTCTTTGTACGCAAGAGAAATGAGAAAAACAAGGTACAAAGATATAAGGCACGCCTTGTTGCACAAGGATTTTCTCAAAGGCCTGGTGTCGATTATGAAGAGACATATTCACCCGTAATGGATGCTATAACTTTCCGTTATCTCATTAGTTTTGCTGTCCTTGAAAAGCTTGACATGCATTTAATGGATGTGGTTACTGCCTATCTTTATGGCTCACTTGATAATGAGATATACATGAAAATTCCCGATGGATTCAAAATGCCAAACACTCATAATTCAAAGTCCCGGGAAATGTTTTCAATCAAATTGCAAAGATCTTTGTATGGTCTAAAGCAATCAGGACGAATGTGGTATAATCGTCTTAGTGAGTATTTATTAAAGGAAGGCTATATAAATGATGCCATTTTCCCATGTGTTTTTATAAAGAAAACAACATCGGAATTTGTTGTACTTGCCGTATATGTCGATGACATAAACCTTATTGGAACTCCCATAGAACTCCAAAAGGCAATTGATTATTTAAAGAAGGAATTCGAGATGAAAGATCTGGGAAAGACAAAATTATGTCTTGGTTTGCAAATTGAATATTTGGCAAACGGAATTTTTGTTCATCACTCTGCCTATATAGAAAAGGTATTGAAACGGTTTTACATGGATGGAGCATATCCTTTAAGTACTCCGATGGTTGTTCGATCACTTGATGTGAATAAGGATCCATTCCGACCGCAAGAAAAGAATGAAGAGCTACTTGGTCCTGAAGTACCATATCTTAGTGCAATTGGCGCACTAATATATCTTGCAAATACTACAAGGCCTGACATAACTTTTTCAGTTAATGTCTTAGCAAGATATAGCTCTGCTCCCACAAGGAGATATTGGAATGGAATCAAACATATATTGCGGTATCTAAAAGGGACTACTGATATGGGCTTATTTTATAGCAATAATTGCAGTCATGATCTTGTTGGTTATGCTGATGCTGGATATTTATCTGACCCACACAAGGCTCGATCTTAAACAGGCTATGTGTTTATCTGTGGAGGCACTGCCATATCTTGGCATCGACTAAGCAATCAATTGTGGCTACTTCATCTAATCATGCTGAGATAATCGCTATTCATGAAGCAAGTCGAGAGTGTGTGTGGTTGAGGTCTATAATACATCATATTCGAGACAAATGTGGTTTGAAATGTGACAAACTACCCACGATTTTGTATAAAGATAATGCAGCATGCATAGCCCAGTTGAAGGGAGGATTCATAAAAGGAGATAGAACAAAGCATATTTCACCAAAGTTATTTTTCACACATGATCTTCAAAAGAATGGTGATATCAATGTGCAACAGATTCGTTCAAGTGATAATATGGCTGATTTGTTCACAAAATCTCTACCAACGTCAACCTTCAAGAAGCTGGTACACAAGATTGGAATGCGAAGGCTCAAGGATGTGAATTGATGCTCTTTTCAGGGGGAGTTAATGCGCGTTGCACTCTTTTTCCCTTATAAGGTTTTGTCCCACTGGGTTTTCCTTGCAAGGTTTTTAACGAGGCAACAAAAATGCATTTTGTTAGATATGTGTACTCTTTTTCCTTTTCTAGAATTTTTTTTTTCCCATTGGGTTTTATTTTAGTTAAGGTTTTAACGAGGCACATTATCTTTGGACATCCAAGGGGGAGTGTTATAAAATATTAGATTATGGTGGATGTCCATAACTCCTATAACACCCACTACTTTTATCCATTATCTCCATAACTCCCACTACTCCAATACTTATGGTTGTAACTCCCACACCTCCATGATCTCCCCCATGATCTTCCTCCATGATCTCAAAAGCTTAATGACATATTTATAGAATTCTTTTAGTATACCTCTATGTAGTACTATAAATAGAGCATGAGAAACCATTTTGTAATACACTTGGATATATAGAAGAAATATATTCTCTTCTCTATTTCTCTCTACTTTGTTGTCTATCTTTTGTTTATTACTTTGAGCTAAGTTTTGTAATAGAATGACATTTATTCCCTTCAGTAAAAAAGCTATTCCTATAATATTTTTCTACAAAAATGTAATTACACGTTTAAATAAAGACTAAAAAAAGTTTAATTAGAAAAAAGAGCTTTATTTGCCACTCTTAAAACTTGAAGAAAAGAATTTAAAGAGTTGCAACGTATGTATTATAGATTATAGGTCGATCATATTCATTTACAAACTGAAAGTCGATCTATCTGTATGGTCACGCTCTTAATTGTTATTCAATGGTTGATAAAAATATAAATGTCTCAAAATGGGGGTTATGTTGAGGGAAGTCAGTGGTTTAATGTTAGACAACATCTCTTTGCAGTGTGTTTTTCTATTCCTTAGGTATGTTATATTTTCATCATTTTCATACAGCTGAAAACCTTTACATTATTCATTCTTTGGTTCATCTATTTGGTTTCGGAAGAGGTGAGATTTAGGGGTGGGGTTAGATGACTCCAGTACATGACTACATCTTCCATCATTTGTTATGTATATTATTCTTATCTGGATAATACTCAATATTTATACTATATCATATCATTGGATAATGAATACCCTACATTTTTTGTTAAGTTGCAGTTTATAGACTGTGTCTATTATTTATAATTAAGTTCGTCGATTTTTGGGTTGATATGTACTTTTCATGGCAGATATCTTGTACAATTATCATTGTTAAAATATTTTATATTTTTTCTTAAGTGAATTCATGGTGAGAATCATAAATTTTTTGGCAAGGAAGATAAACTTTTATTCAATACTAAGTAGCGTAACTACATGGCATGGTCCTCCCATTGGGAACAGACGAAGGCATACCATTAGAAGTAGCATTACAACATAAAAAGGACATTACAGGGTTGCCCAGCATAGCCAAATTATTTAACACAACAGTATTAGTGGTGATAGTTCTAGTAACAGTGATTCCTTCTTTATCAGCTCGCACAGCTTCTTTAAGGTAGTCAGGTACTTTTAGATATACGTGGTCATGATAGATGTTGGCCTGCTGAATTTCCTATTGCACCGGATCATGCGCTATATTGTTGCCTTCCCTGAAATTGTGTAGGATGGGTGGATTCCCCAATATCTTCAGGCAGTACCTGTATATACAAAGAAGAGCATTATAGATTGGTGAATAATTTGATTCAATTAGTGATGGTATAGATGCAGAGTCTTCCTCTATTTGCAAATTTCTGAATTGGTAAGTTACTGCTAGTTCTAGGCCTTGGCATAACGCGCCCAAGCTCAATATATAGAGGAGAGGGACCAGTAGTTGTTTTACTAAATCCTAGAATCCAGTTTTCAGTTGAGTCTCTAAATACCCCCACCTATCCGACCTAGCTCGAATCTACTCTTAAAGGCCCCATCTATGTTGAGTTTCAATTGATGTATAGTAGGGGGTTCCCATTCGGTTGCAACTTGTAAGGGTCTATCAAGTTTGCTGCAGTTGATATTACTGCAACGCAAATATTCCATGGCTCTTGAGATAATATGATTACTATCCTATGAGTTACAAAGGTTGTGGAAGGTGTTTCTATTTCTTTTAAGCCATAGGAGCCAGAGAGTGAAGGGGAATAGACAATCCCATATCAAGGAAGGGCATATGGTGTGAGGTTTTTGTTTGTATAATCTATCTAGCCAGTGGGTTGAAAGGGTGTCAACTAGTTGAATGCTCACACCAAAAGCTTCCCATAACTACTTTGTATTTGGGCACAATAAGAAAATATGTTGAGATGTTTCCTTTATGGTAGGACATACTGGGCAGTACAAGGAAGTGGCTACTCCAATGTGATTCAAGAAGGTTTTTGTAGGTAATTTATCATGGTAGCATTGCCAAAGAAAATATTTGAGCTTATTCCATGTTTTTATTTTACAGAGCCATTGAAAATTCTTACCCTGAGTGTGGGTTGCATTAGCAGTAATAAGAGGGTACATTTGTGGTGAATATGTCATTAGTGGTTGATGCCCAGATTGGAGTATCAGTATGGTTCTCATTATTAATGGGTTGAATAGAGTGGATTTGAGCTGGAATATGGGGAGGAAATTCAAAGAATAGTCGTGATAGGTCCCCTATCCCATTGTAGAAGATATTACAAATCTTGAGGGTTGACTCTTGGTGTGGTGGAGGACCATGGATCATGCTCCTTAGGCTTTAAATGCATGGTAGCTAATTTGCATGTCAAAAATCTACGTGGAAATCATCCCCAATATACCATGCAATAGCATCTTTTCAAATGGTTCATCTTGTGAGGATATTTTTCCATATGAAAGAATGTGAAATATTTGAGTACCGACCATTGTATTTGGAATTAAGTAAGGTTGGCCAGATAGTGGTGAGATAGTCAAAGAAACGTCAAGTGAGGCTTGTAAGAGCCACTTTGTTCTTATCCAAGGATTTCTGTATCCTAAGGCCCCCATCCTGCTTAGGCAACGAGACGGTATCCCATTTTATGTAATGAATCTTTTTGGATGTGGGATTATTACCCCAAAGAAAATCTCCTTGAATTTTGTCAATTTGCCGATGTGTTTTTTTTGCCAGCATAGTGTATTACATGATGTGATTAGGGAAAGCATTGAGTGTAGTTTTAACAAGAGTAGCTCTCCCTACTAATGATAAGAATTGAGTTTTCCAACTGTTAAGTCTTTTGTTGAGGTTGTCAAGGATGAAATTGTAGTCCCTTGCTTTATATTTGGTACTTAGAGTTGGAAAACCTAGGAATTTTCCAAATGTATCACTAATTTTGAGATTTAGGATGGCAGATATTGAATTCCTTTGAGAATTGGAGCAGTTATTAGAAAAGAGTAGTTTTGATTTTAATGATTTATTTGTTGTCCTGATAATGTACTGAAGTAGTCAAGACAACATCTGATTGTGAAAGCAGACTTCTTATTGGCTGCATCCATTAAGGATAAATCCTCCACAAAGAATAAATGGGAAAGGGGTGGCCCCTTTGGTCTTATTTTAATAGGATCCCATAGAGTTAAATCAACTTGGTGGTTGATAAGGGTAGATAGTAATTCAATACAAAGGATAAATATATATGGTGACATAGGGTCACCTTGTCTAATGCCCCTAGATGGCTTGAAGAATTCCGTATGAGATCAATTGACCAGGACAGCAATATTAGAGGTAGTAATGCAAGTGTGATGACCTTTTCATCACTTGATCTAAATTAAATTCTATATTTTTAAGGCTTTGAAAATCTTTTTTTACCTCACCTCGATTTGTGTGTGTAGTTCAGGCGCGAAGCCGGAAAGCTTATGCGTAAAATCTGTGAAAAATGATAAAAATTGATTACAAAATGAATTAGTTTGACTTCGATTAATGTTTTAGATAAAAGTACCTGAACCCATGATTTGATTTTCCCGGAGGATCCGTAAGAAAATATGGGACTTGGGCGTATGTCAAAATTCGAATTCTGTGGTCCCAAGCTCGAGAAATGAATTTTTAAAGAAAATTATTTTCTGAAATTGTTCAAGAAAGTTTGAAATGAAATCTGATAAAAAATATGATGGTATCAGGATTGTATTTTGGTTCCGGTACCTGGTACAAGTCTTATATATGATATAAGATGTTTCTACGAAATTTGGTGAAAAATGGATATCATTTGATGTGTGATTGGGACTTAAATAGCTAAAGTTGATATTTAAGAAGTTTGAGGAAAATCTTCGATTTTGAGGTTTAATTCATTGTTATTGAGGTTATTTGGTGAATTGACCGCATGGATAAGTTCGTATGGTGTTTGTTGAGTTAGTACGTATGGTTGGTTAGGAGCCCCGAGGTCTCGGGTGTGTTTTGGAGGTGTTTCGAAAAGTTTTTGACTTGTGAAAAGTTGTAGATTTTCTGCAGTACCCAGGGATTTTTCTTTTTGTGTTCCCGTGGTCCCCCTTGCGAACGCGTAAGCCAAAATCCCAGGTGCCTATTTTCTTCTTCGCGAACGCGAAGCCGAAGGGGGAGACCCTTCGCGAACGCGTCCCTCCACTCGCGAACACGTAAGGTTGAGGGGATGGGTCACAAGCTTGTGCATCGCGAACGCGACCACTACTCCGCGAAAGTGTAGGCTTGAGGAGCCAAAACTTCACGAACGTGATCCACATTCCGCGAACGTGAAGGCCTAGCACGCCTAACCCATCGCAAATGTGAAGGGTATGTCGCCATCGCGAAGAACACTTTTGCTAGTTATTTTAAAGTCTCAAAACAGAACCCATTATGGGATTATTGCAAAAATTTCATAAACCCCTTCTTCTCCAAAGCTCTTAGGCGATTCTTGAAGCCTTTCTTCACCATAACCTCTTAGGTAAGTAACCTTTAACTTGTTTTTTTTATTTTCCGTCAACACCATTTTGATTTCTAGGGCTAAAACATGTGATTAAGGGTAGAAAATTAGGTTTTTGGGTAGAATTAAGAATTTTTGATTAATTGTGATTTAGACCTTGTTTTGGGGTCCAATTCTGGAAATAATTATATATTTGGGCTCGTGCATGAATGGGTGAATTAATTTTGGTCCGAACCTCGTATTTTGACCAAACGAGTCCGGGGTCGATTTTTGGGTTTTTGAGAAGAATGATTAGAAAGCTATAATTAAGCATTGGAATTAGATTGTTTAGCTTTTATTGATGTTATTGAATTGATTATGTATAGATTCGATTGGGTTGGAGCCAAATTTAAAAGAAAAAGCAGTATTTGAGGCTTGAGTTGGCCGTGGAAGTTTGAGGTAAGTGTCCGGTCTAACCTTAGTTTGAGGGATTAGGAGTTGTGTCCTACTTACTAATTGCTTCTTGTTGAATACGACATATAGGAATGGTGACGAGTATATATACGTTGGTGACAAGCATGACCGTGAGTCTTAATTGATAGATATTATGTAATTAATTGTTACTACGGATGCTTTAATTTGGTATTCTCGATATTGAGCATAGATTTAGTTTATTCTTGTGGATTTTTATTATGATTAAATATTGGTATTGACTGAGCTGAGTAGGAGCTGGGATAGGATTGGTTATAGCTGATTCTCCCTTGTCGGGTTGTTTATTTTGAGATTGTTGTTCCTTTGCCGGGAAGTTATCATACTGCTCTTGTTCCCTTCCCTGGATTCTTTGTGATTTGTGTTTCCTTGTAAATGAGAGTGGATGGTACGCCTACCATGAGATATAATGAATGAGGAACTGGTGGTACGCATACCACGAGATATAATAAAATAGGAGTGGGTCGTACGCCTACTACGTGATATAATAAAATGGGAGCGGGTGGTACGCCTACCACGAGATATGATGAAATGGGAGCGAGTGGTACGCCTACCACGAGATATGATGAAACGGGAACGGGTGGTATCTCTACCATAAGATTTGAGAAATGGGATCGGGTTGCATACCTGCAACGAGATGTGAACCGAAGGTGAAATCTACTTTTGTTTTCCCTATCCTTGTTAGAAGTTGGATTTCAGTTTCTTTACAATTTTCTTGAGATTCTGTTTTATCTGCTATCCTTCGAGCATGTTCCCCTCCCCATTTTTTACTTGATGTTCCAATTTATTTTTCCGTTGTATGTGTGTGTGTGTGTGTGTATATATATATATATATATATATATATATATATATATATATATATATGCACAGGTTTATTTGAAGTGTGGTCCTAGCCTCGTCACTATTTCGTCGGGGTTAGGCCAGGAATTTACCAACACATGGGGTCAGTTGTATTGATACTACACTATGTGCTCCTTTGCATAGATCCAGGTACCGGACAAAAGCAGTAGCTTGGGAGCCAGCCTTCAGTACATAGAGATCCTGAGGTAGCCCTGCAGGCATTCACAGGCCTGGCATCTCCTCTATCTTTTATTATGTTCTGTTATCTCTTGTATTCGAGACATACAGTTTTACTTTTTTTCAAACAGCTGTATGTAGTGATCTTAGTAGTTCTTGAATGATGTGACATTAGTTTCTGGGTGGAGGCATATGTGGAATTTCCTATCATTTTAGTTTATCTTGTCTAAGTCTTCCGCTTAAATATCATATTCCGATGTTATTTAAATGCGTATATTGCTTGTTATTATATGTTTTAAAGAGGATTAAAACAAACGAGTTGAGAATTTACAATTTTTTTGCTCTCCAAGCTCCTACGACTAGGCGCCATCACGACTCCTGGTGGGAAATTCGGGTCGTGACAAGTTGGTATCAGAACTCTAGGCTATATAGGTCTCACAGTTCACGGACAAGCTTAGTAAAGTTTGAGGGATCGGTACAGAGACGTTTGTATTTATCTCCTAGAGGCTACAGAGTTAGGAAAACTTCATATTTGTTTTTTCTTGTTGTGCGGTTTGGTTTCTCAACACTAATTGAATTTCTACTCTGTTCTTTCGTGGATGGCGAGAAAATGTGCTTCCTTCTCTACCGATCAGCAGCCCGAGCCCCCAATAGTAGCTCCTACGAGGGGCAGAGGACGAGGCTGAGATCGTGTTAGAGGCCGAGGTAGGAGCAGAGCTAAGCCCAAGGCAGCAACACCTGTAGTAGACCCTCAGATTGATTTTGATGACGAGGTTCAAGCCCCAACTGTTCCGGTGGTCCCAACTCAGGTCCCAGAGGGGTTTATTGCTACCCCAGTTCTTCAGGATGCTCTGGTCCGTCTAGTGGGCCTTATGGAGAGTGTCACCAGGGTAGGTTTACTCCCTGTAGCACCAACTATCTCTCAGGCTGGAGGAGGATCTAGACTCCTGCTTCTCATACTCTGGAGTAGGTAGCTCCTCAGTTTCAGACACTAGCGGCTCAGCCAGTTGGGGTAGTTCAGTTAGTTGCGGTAGCTCAAACAGTGATGGTGCAGCTATGTTAGCCGATGCTTTCTGGAGATTGGACAGGTTTATGTAGCTCTTCACTACTACCTTCAGCGGTGCATGTACAGAGGATCCCCAGGATTATTAAGAAAGTTGTCACGAGGTTCTTCAGAACATGGTATTGTTGAGACCAATGGGGTTGATTTTGCTACATTTCGCTTATCTGGATCCGCCAAGACTTGGTGGAGGGATTTCTGTTTGGCTAGACCAGCCGGATCGCCATCTTTAACCTAGGAGCAGTTCACACAGCTATTTCTAGAGAAGTTTCTTCCTATTACACAGCGATAGGCCTAATTGAGGCAGTTCGAGTGCCTTTAGTAGGGATCTATGACTTCCCTCAGTACTAGACCAGATTCATAGATTTGGCTTGCCATGCCCTGATTATATTTCCCACTGAGAGGGAGAGAGTGAGACGATTTATTAATAGACTCATTCTGCCGATTCGTCTCTAGATGGAAAGAGAGACAGGGAGTGAGATATCCTTCCAGGAGGCGGAAAATATGGCCTGAAGAGTTGAGACGGTACTATCACAGGGGGTGGTCATGGAGCAAATAAGAGATCCCATCATTCAGGCAGATTCAGTGGTACTTCGTCTGGAGGTAGATATTTGTATGGTAGAGGCCATCCTCCTAGGCTTTTTCAGTCAGCACTTCAGGTTTCTCACAGTGCTTCAGGTGGTCGTGGTCCTCATATGCAGTATTTTGATCAATAGCCCTACAATGCACCACCAGCTCCTATCAGTGCACCACCACTTTAGAGTTTTTAGGGTCGCCAGCCCTAGCAGCCAAGGGCTTGTTTTACTTATGGTGACACGATGCATATTGCTAGGTATTGCCCTTGTGCACCAGGTAGCTCCCAGTATCAGAGTGCCTATGCTATGGTTCCGGCACCAAGTGTTCCACAGACCGCCCAACCAGCTAGAGTTAGGGGTAGAAGTGCTAGAGGTGGAGGTAGAGGATTTAGAGTTAGAGCTCAGACGGCTAGATGTGGAGGCCAGCCAGCAATAGGTCATCCTAGGGACATAGTTCATGGTGGTGGGGCCCAGCCCCGATGTATGCTCTTCCACCCAAGCCCGAGGATGAGGCTTCATATGCGATCATCACTGGTACTGTTTTGGTTTGTGATAGAGGTGCTTCAGTTTTATTTGATCCAGGGTCTGCATACTCATATATGTCATCTTATTTTGCATTGTATCTGGTCATGCCTAGTGATTCATTGAGTGTTCCTGTTTATGTATCCACACCGGTGGGTAATTTTATTGTGGTAGATCGAGTCCATCATTCTTGTGTAGTTGTGATTGAGTGTCTTGAGACTCGTGTGGATTTGTTGCTTCTAGACATGGTCGATTTCGATATTATATTAGAGATGGACTGGTTATCACCTCACCACGCTATCTTGGATTATCATTCCAAGACAGTGACCTTAGCTTTACCGGGTATGCCTCGTTTAGAGTGGATAGGGGCTCCTGGTCATTCTACCCGCAATGTTATCTCGATGTAAAGGCTCGACGTATGGTCGAGAAGGGGTGTTTGGCCTATTTTGCATATGTTCGTGATTCTAGTGCTGAGTTATCTTTTATTGATTCTGTGCCCATTGTTCATGAGTTTCCTGATGTTTTCCCTTCAGACCTGCTGGATATGGTGCCCGATAGGTATATTGACTTTTGCATTGATGTGGCTCCAGGAACTCAGCCCATTTCTTTCTCGCCGTATCGTATGGCCCCGCCTGAGTTAAAAGAGTTAAAGGAACAGTTGCAAGACTTGCTTGAGAAAGGTTTTATTATAACTAGTGTTTCACGTTGGAGTGCGCTAGTATTGTTTGTTAAAAAGAAGCATGGGTCAATGAGAATGTTTATTTATTACCGGCAATTGAACAAGGTTACAATCAAAAATAAGTATCCGCTGCTGAGGATTGATGATTTGTTCAATCAACTTCAAGGTGCCAGGGTATTTTAAAAGATTGACTTGAGATTTGGCTACCATCAGTTGAGGATTAGGGTATCTGATGTCCCTAAGACAACTTTTCGCACTCGGTATGAGCATTATGAGTTCTTGGTTATGTCATTCGGGTTGACAAATGCCCCAGCATCTTTTATGGATTTGATGAACCGAGTGTTTAGGCCTTACTTAGATTCGTTCATAATAGTTTTCATTGATGATATCTTGATATATTCCCGCATCCAGGAGGAGCACGAGCAGCCCCTTAGGGTGGTTCTTCTGACTTTGAGGGATAGTCAGTTATGTGCTAAGTTCTCGAAGTGTGAGTTTTGGTTGAGTTCAGTTGCATTTCTGGGTCATTTTGTGTCAGCAGAGGGTATTTAGGTTGATCAGAAGATTGAGGTGGTCAAGAACTGGCCTAGACCAGCATTAGTTGCAAAGATTTGGAGTTTCTTAGGGTTGGCAGGCTACTATCATCGATTCGTGGAGGGGTTTTCATCTATTGCAGCCCGGATGACCAGGTTGACCCAGAAAGGTTCCCAGTTCAGATGGTCAGATGAGTGCGAGGCGAGCTTTCAGAAGCTCAAGATAGCTCTGATTATGGCACCAGTGTTGGTTTTGCCCACAGCAGGGCCTTATACAGTTTATTATGATGCTTCTCGTATTGGGCTTGATGTAGTGTTGATGCGGGATGGCAAGGTCATTGCCTATGCTTCCCGGCAATTGAAGAATCATGAGAAGAACTATCTGGTTCATGATTTGGAGTTAGCAGCCATAGTTCACGCATTGAAGATTTGGAGACATTATCTGTATGGCATGGCATGTGAGGTATTCAAAGATAAGAAGAATCTTCAGTACTTGTTCAAGCAAAAGGAGTTGAAATTTGAGGCAGAGGAGGTGGTTGGAGTTGTTGAAAGACTATGATATCACCATTTTATATCATTCGGGAAAGGTCAATGTTGTGGCTGATGCTTTGAGTAGGAAGTCAACCAATTTGGGTAGTTTCGCTTATTTCCAGTTGGTAAGAGGCTGCTTGCTTTGGATGTTCAAGCTTTATCCAATCAGTTCGTGAGACTAAATCTTTCTGAGCCCAATCGTGTGTTAGCCTACACGGCCGCTCGTTCTTCATTATTGGAGCGTACCTATGATCGGCAGTCTGATGATCCCTATTTTTTGTGTCCTTAGGGACACGGTGCAGCACGGAGGTGCCAAGCAGGTTACCTTAGATGATGATGGAGTTTTGAGGTTACAGGGTCGAGTTTGTGTGCCTAATGTGGATGGTCTTCGAGAAATGATTTTGTAAATGGCCCATAGCTCCCGATACTCTATTCATCCAGGCGCCGCAAAGATGTATCAGGATTTGCGGCATCATTATTGGTGGTGTAGAATAAAGAAGGATATTGTTGCATATGTGGCTCGGTATTTGAATTCTCAACAGGTCAAGTACGAGCATCAGAGGCCTGGTGATTTATTTTAGAGGATTGAGCTTCTTTAGTGGAAGTGGGAGTAGATCACTATGGACTTTGTTACTGGACTCCCACAGATTCGGAAGAAGTTCGATGTAGTATGGGTCATTTTGATTGGCGACCAAGTCAGCACATTTCATTCCTGTGGCAGTCTCTTGTTCTTCTGAGAGGTTAGCTGAGATCTATATCCAGGAGATTATTTGCCTTCATAGTGTGCCTGCACCTATCATTTCGAACCGAGGTACACAGTTTACTTCGTATTTCGGAGAGCAGTTCAGCGAGAGTTGGGCACATGGGTTGAGTTGAGCACAACATTTCATCCCCAGATTGACGGGCAGTCTGAGTGAACTATTCAGATATTGGAGGATACACTCCCAGCTTGTGTCATTGACTTTGGAGGCTCGTGGGAGTCATTTTTGCCATTAGCAGAGTTTGCCTACAGCAACAGCTACCAGTCGAGTATCCAGATGACTCCTTATGAGGCTTTATATGGTAGACGGTGTTAGTCTTCGGTTAGATGGTTTGAGCCGGAGAGGCTCGGTTGTTGGGTGCGGATCTAGTTCAAGAGGCCTTGGACAAGGTTAGGATCATTCAAGACAGGCTTCGTACATCTCAATCCAGGAAAAAGAGCTATGCCAACCGCAAGGTTTGAGAGGTAGCTTTCATGGTCGGTGAGCGGATATTGCTTTGAGTGTCGCCTATGAAGGGCTTGATGAGATTCGGGAAGAGGGTCAAGCTTAGCTCTAGGTTCATTAGTCCATTTGAGATTCTTGATCGTGTGGGAGGGGTGGCTTATAGACTTGCATTGCTGCCTAGCTTATCAGTTGTGTATCCAGTGTTTTATGTGTCCATGCTTCGGAGGTATCACGCCGATCCATCAGTTGGATTTCAGCATTGTCCAGTTGGACAAGGACTTGTCCTATGAGAAGGAGCCGGTGGCTATTCTAGACTGGCATGTTCATCAGTTGAGATCGAAGAATTTCCTTCTGTTAGTATTTAGTGGAGAGGTCAGCATGCTGAGGCATCGACCTGGGAGTCCGAGTCCGATATGCGGAGCCGTTATTCCCATCTTTTTCCCGGCCTCAGGTACTTCCTTCTTATGTCCGTTTACAGGTGGAGGATGTGATGGCCCGAAAGGTCACCTTTGATTTAAATTAATTCTGAGTTTTCGAGGCCTTGAATGCCTTTTTTAACCTTGCCTCAATTCGCTTGCGCAGTCCGGATGCGAAGCCAGAAAGCTTATGTGTGAAAATCTGTGAAAAATGGTAAATTTTGATTATAAAATGAATTAGTCTGACTCTGTCAACATTTTGGTAAACGGATCTGGACCCGTAATGTGATGGTCCCGGAGGATCTGTATGAGAATATGGGACTAGGGCATATGTCCGGAATAGAATTCCGAGGTCCCAAGCTTGAGAAATGAACCTTTAAAGAAAATTATTTTTTGAAATTATTTAAGGTAACTTGAAATGAAATCTTATTAGAACATGATGGTATTGGGCTCGTATTTTGGTTCCGGTGCCCGGTACAGGTCTTATATATGATTTAAGATGTTTATGTGAAATTTGGTGAAAAATGAATATCATTTGATGTGATTCAGACTTAAATAGCGAAAGTTGATGTTTTAAGAAGTTTGAGGAAAATCTTTGATTTTGAGGTTTAATTTGTTGTTAATGAGGTTCTTTTGGTGATTTGATCACACAGATAAGTTCGTATGATGTTGTTGCGTTAGTATGTATGGTTGGTTAGAAGCACCGAGGGCTCGGGTGGGTTTCGAAGGTGTTTCGAAAAGTTTTTGACTTGTAAAAAGTTGTAGATTTTTGCAGTCAGTGCCCAGGGATTTTACCCTTCTCATTCATGTGGTCCCCCTCGCGAACGCATAAGGCAAAATCCCAGGTACCTATTTTCTTCTTCGCGCACGAAAGTTGAGACGCGAACGCGAAACTGAGGGGGATGACCCTTCGTGAATGTGTCCCTCCACTCGAGAACGCGTAAGCTTGAGAGGAGAGGTCGCCAACTTGTGCATCACGAACACGACCACTGGTCCGCAAACACGAGCCACATTCCGCGAACGTGAAAGCCCAGCACGTCTAACCCATCGCAAACGCGAAGGGTATGTAGCCATCGCGAAGGACACTTTTTCCCAGTTATTTTAAAGTCTCAAAATAGAACCCATTACGGGATTATTGCAACATTTCATAAACCCTTTCTTCTCCAAAGCTCTTAGGCGATTTTTGAAGCCTTTCTTCACCATAACCTCTTGGGTAAGTAACCTTTAACTTCTTTTTTTATTTTCCATCAACACCCATTAGATTTTTAGGCCTACAACATGTGATTAAGGGTAGAAAATTAGGGATTTGGGTAGTATTAGGGATTTTTGATTAATTGTGATTTATCCTTGTTTTGGGGTCGAATTCTTGAAATAATTATGTATTTCGGCTCGTGGATAAATGGGTGATTTAATTTTGGTCCGAACCTCGTATTTTGACCAAACGGGCCCAGTGTCGATTTTTGGATTTTTGGGAAGAATAATTAGAAAGCTATAATTAAGCATTAGAATTAGATTGTTTAGCATTTATTAATGTTATTGAATTGATTATGTATAGATTCGATTGGGTTGGAGCCAAATTTGAAAGACAAAGCAGTGTTTGAGGTTTGAGTTGGCCGTGGAAGTTTGAGGTAAGTGTCCCGTCTAACCTTAGCTTGAGAGATTAGGAGTTGTGTCCTACTTGCTGATTGCTTCTAGTTGAATACTACATATAGGCATGGTGACGAGTATCTATACATTAGTGTCAAGCATGACTGTGAGTCTTAAATTGAAAAATATTATGTAATTAATTGTTACTATAGATGTTGTAATTGGGTATTCTCGATATTAAGCAAAGATTTAGTTTATTCTTGTGGATTTTTATTATGATTAAGTATTGGTATTGACTGAACTGAGTAGGAGTTGGGATAGGATTGGTTATAGTTGATTCTCCCTTGTCGGGTTGTTTATTTTGAGATTGTTGTTCCCTTGCCGCGAAGTTATCATATTACTCTTGTTCCCTTGCCTGGATTCTTTGTGATTTGTGGTTCCTTGTAAATGGGAGTGGATGGCACGCCTACCACGAGATATAATGAAAGGGGAACGGGTGGTATGTCTACCACGAGATATAATTAAATGCGAGTGGGTGGTACGCCTACCACGTGATATAATAAAATGGGAGCGGGAAGTATGCCTACCACGAGATATGATGAAATGGGAGCGGGTGGTATGCTTACCACAAAATATAATAAAATGGGAGCGTGGTACGTCTACCACGAGATATAATAAAATAGGAGCAGGTGGTATGTCTGCTACGCGATATGATGAAATGGGAACGGGTTGCACGCCTGCAATGAGATGTGAACCGAAGGTGAAATCTAGTTTTGTATTCCCGATCCTTATTAGAAGTTGAATTTTGGGTTTCCTTATAATTTTCTTGACATTGTCTTCTATCTGTTATCCCCCGAGCATGTTTCCCTCCCCAATTTTTACTTGTTGTTCCAATTTATTTTTCCGGCGTATATATATATATATATATATATATATATATATATATATATATATATATATATATATAAAACTGCACAGGTTTATTTGAAGTCTTGTCCTAGCCTCGTCACTACTTCGCCGGTGTTAGGCCAGGCACTTACCAGCACATGGGGTCGATTGTGCTGATACTACACACTGTGCTCCTTTGCACAGATGCAGGTACTAGACAGCAGCAGTAGTTCGGGAGCCAGCCTTCAGTCCATTGAGGTCCCGAGGTAGCCCTACAGGTATCCGCAGGCCCGACGTCTCCTTTATCTTTTTTTTATATTCTGTTATCTCTCGTATTCGAGACGGATAGTGCTACATTCTTTCAAACAGTTGTATGTAGTGATCTTAGTAGTCCGTGAATGATGTGACACCAATTTTTGGGTAGAAGCATATGAGGAATTTCCTATCATTTTAGTCTATGTTTTCTAAGTCTTCCGCTTAAATATCATATTCCGCTATTATTTAAATACGTATATCACTTGTTATTATATGTTGTAAAAAGGATTAAAATAAACAAGTTAAGAATTTATAATTTCGCGGCTTTCCTAATTTCTACGAGTAGGCACCATCACGACTCCTGAGGGTGGGAAATCCAGGTCGTGACACCACGACATGATGAGTTTAGTGATTTTAGAAGGGAAGTCAAAATAGTGGAGTGCTCTATGAATAAAAAACCATTCCAAGCGGTCAAAAGCTTTTTCCAAATCGATTTTAAGGAGCATTTTGCCTTACTTCCTTTTATTTTCTTATAGTGGTAGATAATTTCTTGAATGATAATGTCATTATCAGTCGCCCGTCATGCTTTAAGAAATCTTGATTGAAAAGGGCCTATGAGGGCATCTAAAAAGGGTTTTAGACGGTTGACAATGATTTTGGTAATAACTTTATAGGTAGTGTTACAGAGTCCAATAGGCCTGAAATTTTTCAGTTCGTTGACATTAGGGAAATTGGATATCAAACAAAGGAAAGTAGTGTTAAGCTATTCAGGGATGGTGAGGTTATCAAATGCAGAGTGACAGTAGTCAAAGATTGTATTTCGGACAATGTGCCAATATTTTTGATAAAAAAATGATGTAATCTATCTGGACCAGGGGATTTAAAAGGTTTAAATTAGAGAATAGCCCTAGTAATTTCATGATTGTGCAGTGGTTTATCCAATACCGATAAACCAGTAGTTCTAGATTAGACTGAGGAAGTTTGGGTGGTCATCCAATTTGAGGATTCATGGCTTGTTTGGTAGATATTGTAGAAATAATTAAAAGTGTGTTGATGGATTTGATCAGGATCATTAATCCAATTATTATGAGTATCCTTAAAAAAGGAGATACGATTTTTCCTTTTCCTATTAAGGAAACTTATGTGAAAAAACTTGGTACTAGTATCACCTTCACTAAGCCAATTTATACGGGAACAAAGTTTCCAGTAATCCTCTTCTATTTTTAAAACAATTTTATACTCATTAGTGAGGGCTTGCTCAAGATGTATTAAGAAAAACTCGTAGGATAGTTAGTGGATTTTTGGATTCCACTAAGTCGTGCAGGGATTGTTTCCTTTTTCTTAATAACATACCAAAATTGTTGGCAACCCAATCTTTAACTTTATTAGTGAAAAGAGTGGTGGCATTAGTTAAGTTTTGACCATTACAAGTAACCATAACCATAGAAATAAAATCAGGGTGATGACGCCAGTATGTTTTAAGCCGAAAAATACGATTAGTGTGAAGCCTAGTGCAATGAGAAAGGGAAATGAGAGGGGGTATGATTAGAATAATTCTTTGGCATATGTGTAACAAACGTATTCAGGTAATATTCAAGCCATTGTTCGTTAATAAAACACCTATCAAGTCATTCCAAAATTAAATTAGGGCAATTATATCTATGATTAGACCATGTGTATTTAGCCCCCTTAAATCCAAGATCCATAAGTTGACGGTGATTAATACACGACTGAAATCTAGATGCTCTATTGTGATTAATAGGTCTCCCTCCCCATTTATCTTGTTGACTAACAACTTCATAGAAATCGCCACCTAGGAACCACATGCCCTTGAAATTGTTAGCAATATTTCCATATTTAACCAAAGTTGGGACCTAATATTAACACGGGTGCTAGCATAAACATTACTAAACAACCAAGGATGGTGATTAGGTAGTACCTGGATCATAGCATGGACTTCCTTACCATCAAGACGAATATGACTAAGTTGGATATAGGAGTCATGCGAAATGATGACAAGACTGACCCTGAGCAGGAATCCCTACCATATTGGAAAATTGGTACTCATCTCTAATGCCAATGTGATTGGTCATACGATTTTCCAGGAGGGAAACTAGGGAAGGGTTGTAAGTAGTTAGTAGGCCCCTAAAATGATGCCTAAATTCATCATTGTTTCCACCCATGGTGTTCCAAATCAAAAAATTAGGAAGTCTGCTCATTGAGGGATTCAGGGGGGGGGGGGAGGGGGGAGGGGGAGATGTTATGAACAATGTTATGTTTAGTAGTGGGATGATCTGTTATTGTTCCACTGTTCCCTCCTCTTCTTGTACGGGTGAATTATGATAGAGATGAGGTTGTGTTTGATGAATATCCATCGGTGGTGGGAAATACTGAGCCACTGGTTGCCATGTATGGATCAAAGTAGGAGTGTTTTGATCCAGTGGAGCAAAGAATGGGAGTTGGTAAAAGAGTTGTATGTTCTGCAACGGATTGTAGTGGTGTGGAAGATTCCAATGAGCTTGCATGTTGTGGAGTAGAGTAGGTGTCAATACTGGCGCTATGGGGTCGAGAACATTCATCACTCAAAGGTGGTTGATGTTGTTTGACATTGCTAGCCTCATGCCCTCTGAAATTAGCTGGGCTAGAATCTGAGGGTTTTGGAGAACAAATAAAACCTCCTGGTTCTAGATGTTCAATGTAAAGAAGGCTGCTTGTCCCCGAAGACCTTGTTCCAATCATGTCGTTGGTTAATGATCTGTGGGGAAGGTATTCGTGACATAGATTGAAAGATTTGGATTTGGAACTTGGTTGTCCATTTTGGATAGTATGGATGGACGTTGGTGGGGGGATAATTAGTTAAGTGGTATTATCCTTATTGTGAAAGGTTGTGGTTGATTCATTTTAAAGAGTGGAAGATACATAGGCAGTAGGAGCTTAGGACTCCTGAGGTAATGATTGATTAGGTAATATAAGATTTTGGGTTTTCATGATTTGTTTAGTTGCTTCTGATTCTAAGTTATCCCTTATTGGGGAGTTAGTTTGAATGACCACGTGGCCATTGTTGTATGACAAGTAGTAGTTAACCGATGTATTAGAGGAATTACTGGTAAGAGAGGGTGTGCCAAGTAGGTGTTTAGGGAGTGGGACTGCTGGTTTTCTATAGTGGTATTGCATGCAACAACATTTCCACGTGGACTATCAATTTAGGGGGTAGTGGAAGTGGTTTCATGTAGGAGAAGAGTGGGGATTGTTTGTGGATTGGATAAAAAAGATATCATCCAAATTCATTCTAGCTGATACCTCTTCCTTAGTTACATTGCTATTAGCAAGCAATGATGAGAATTTATTAGAGGTGGGAATATGAACAGTAGGATTAGCATTAGGACTATGCTATTCAGTAGTAGAAAAACTTAAATCCTCTAATTTTTGTTTCTCATAAGTAAAAGGATTTTTAGGCTTAAAAGATAATTTTTATTTATTTAGGAACTTACCTGATATTGCATAAAAAATATTGACACTGATACCTGTTTGGTTACCCAGGTTTCTGACCTTTGGAGGAGTGGCAGTGCTGCGTTTATGCTTATGACCTTTTGAGAATGACATTATTTGCCACTGCTCCTCAGTGGAGTGTCCTTTACTTGTTGAGTCAGTGGATATCATCCAAGGTCATGTTTGTGTCTGCTTCACTGACTCTGTGTTACGGTAGGTACATGATGGTGCTGTGTGACCTAAACGACCATAGGCTTTACAGAGAAAGTTTTCTCCTTCATACACTAATTGTTGTAGGTGAGAGCCAATTTGAATTGTAGTTTGGACATGTTGGTCTAATGGGACTTGCACACATAGTCTTGCATACCTTCCTCTGATTATTGAACTGGTATAGCCATCTATACGCAGCAACTTCCCAATTAAGTTACCAATTTTCCCAAGCACTATCCCATCATAGAATTCAGTAGGTAACTAAGGAAGACGAACCCATATGGCTGAGTATAATTCCTTGGCTTTACTGTCTACAAAATTAGGTTCCCATATTCTAACGGAGATGTAATTACCATTGATGAACCATGACGCTTGTTGTAGAGCTTTTTCCATGTTTTCTTCTTTAGTAAATTTTACTACATAAAAATCTAATCCTAGGTCAATTAATGGAAATATTTCGTTTGGTTTCCAAAGGTCTTGGATCCTTCTTTTTAGGTATTGATGGACCACTCTTTTACCTAGGAGTTTGATTATGAGAGAGAATCGCCATGGTGAGTACATGTGTTGCATGTCCTCATCTGATAGAGAGATATGAGTTAATTGTAGGGACATTGATTTGTAGTCCGAATCCTCCCTCATTGGCTCAGCCTAGTCAAGTATGGTTATGCTGGAGTTAATTTGTTTATTTATTATAGTGTCGTGGGAGAGTAGTTTCTCCTTAAATGAGGGATTGTTGGAAATATTTGGGGCGGAATCGGTTGGTGGTAATGGATGATCAGTAGCTTGATCAGGTGGTTTTGGAGGAACGGATGCATGCGATAAATTTGTTTCTGGGCTCATTCCTTGCTAGTCAACATAGAAGATGAGGTTGTAGGTGAGTAGAGAGAGGATAGAGTTTCTCTCTCTCGTACTCTTCTTGTTTCACGAGAATCATAATTTTATTTACGTCTTATTTCAAATAGTTTTCTGATTCTATCATTTCAAGAAACTATCTTTATTTCAGTTATAAACATTCCATCAAAGGTCCCATCTATATGGCACAAGTACAAACTGATGAAACTAGCATTTTCAAGTATAAATTTGGGCGGACTCAACATAAAAACTACTGGGAATTTTCAATGTTGTTTAAAAGTTATATTAATCAATTCGAACTTTTAAAATTAGTGTTACCATTAAAGGAAGCAGTATTCACAATATTCCTCCAAAAAGAAAGTCTTGGATGAACTAAAACTAAAGAATATATAGAAAGACAGTTGAATCTCTTTCATTCCTTGCTATTATCATGTTCTTCTAAGAAATACATAACAATATATACATTAAAACAGTTACATATAAAGTTTAAATAACCTAAACGTTAGAGCAAATGAAGAGATATTTTGTTGATATATCATTTATGTAGTTTATTAATTTGGACCTACTAGAAAAAGCTACATATGGTGCTCCGGTATATATGACTACAATATGTGAGAATTAGTTGCTACATACTATATGCTAATTTGATATTAATTGAGTTGGATTCAGGAGCTAGGAGCTAGGATTATGTTTGAGGTGTAAAATATGTATATAAATTTACATAGGTTTTGTAGTTTTTGTTTGCTCTAGGGCTTCATTTTTTATACATAGTTTTTTTGTCCTTTCCCCTATATATAGCATACGATATCTAGAAGGGATTTTTATATATACATACTATATAGCAAATCTTATTACCACCCATGTTTAAGGTTTGCGTTTATTACATTTAAGTATACTACCTATCAATTTATGTACCAAAATTATATTTAAGGTTTAAATATCAACTTATTAATTATAGCCTTGATTTGTGGAACTGAAAATCTTTTCAGATTTTATTCTACACGTTTTTCTCTCTCTTACAAACAAACCCCATGATTTTCTCCCCTTTTTTAATTACCCTCCCCCCACGTTTGTTTACCAAAACAGATTTCTCTCTCTCTCCTCTAATTTCATCCGCCATTGTCGAAGGTTGCACTGTTTCATATCGAGTATTTCATCCGCCATATAAAAGTAACTCCAACAATTACGAAAATACATTAATAAGATATTGGAGTTACTTTTATATAATACCTTCAGTTGCCATTTTATATAATTGTCAGTTCTTATATAATCGTGGAAATAAATTATTTATTTACAATGACTACAATTAACTACAATTGCACTACATATAACTACAAATGCATATAGCTACAAATTGGAATGACAATGCTACAAACTACTGTTGCATTACATTTGCGCTGTATGAATGTTTCGTCCATTTGGCAGCTATTGTATTTTCGGCTAAAACTTCTTATCTTGAACAATGAAGAATAATGAATTGACGTTGCCTATAAATGCCATTTGCAGTTTTCAGCTACACATACAAGCGAGTAGATACAAAAAGATACATTAGTCAGACATATTGATTAAATACTACACTTAACTACAACTGACTACAATGAGCTACAAAGTTCATATAACTACAAAAATTGAACTACTGCTAAGTAAAATTCAATATAACTACATTTGCATATAAATAAATTGAAATACAATTTAACTACAAATTCACATTAGGTGATTCAAGGTACACATACATGCCAGTAGCTACAGAAAAATTCAATTTTCAGACATATTTATTAAACACTACAATTAACTACAAACTGACTACAATTAACTACAAACTGACTACAATTAACTACAAACTGAATACAATTAACTTCAAACTGACTACAATTAACTACAAACTAACTACAATTAACTACAAACTGACTATAAGTAACTACAAACTGACTACAATTAACTACAAACTGACTACAAGCAACTACAACTGACTACAATTAACTACAGCCTTACTACAAGTATTTTATTTCTACAATTTTATCCAATGTATCAATCGATAATTGTTCAGCAATTGTAGACTGGAGAATTCCGTAGCTTGCATTATCATCAACCAAAATGGCATCAACTTCAAAATCTTGGATTCTGCCATAGTTATCCCAATAACCATTAGATTTCAACATTATTGGGATTTTTGACATTGTAGAAGCTCCGCACTGATTGACTATCACGCTTTCAATTCTGATTTTCGGTATTTGATGTAGAAGAATGAGTGATTTTCGAAACCGAAATCTGGAAGAACTACAATTTTATTGACTGTCACGCTGTAAATTCTGATTATCAGTATTTGATGTAGAAGAATGAAAGATTTTCGAAACTGAAATCTGGAAGAACTACAATTTGGTTGACTATCACCCTGTAAATTCTGATTTTCGGTATTAGATGTGGAAGAATGACTGATTTTCGAAACTGAAATCTGGAGAGATTCACGCTGGTTAAGAGATTTTACCGTTTTTGATTGACCATTTAATTGGGACAGAATCAAATATTAATTGGGAGCCTTAAAAACATGCGCTATTTTAGGCTACAAAATCAGATTGATTTCGTTGGGAGCCTTAAAAATAGGCGCCATTTTAGGCTACAAAATCAGATTGATTTCGTTTGGTATATTCTTGGTAACGAAAACATGGAATATACGGGTACTAACCAAACAAGGCACAATAATGATAATAAGGTTTGCTATATGGCATAATTAGGTAAAAATCCCTATCTAGAATAGTTAATATGTGAACTTTTCTATTTTCTAAGTTAAAATTCTTATTGTCCCGAGGGGAGGGGGGGCAATTTGATAACGTTAATGTGAAAATAACATCAAATTTATCTTTGTATAGTATATTTGTTTGACTTGGATATTTTAAGATCATAAAATTTATAAATGATGTTTTATACTTCAATATCACACAAGAGGGGATGGTGATTTGTGTGGTGATAAATTTTTTGCTTAAACTGATTATGGAAGGACCTGGTTCTTCTAAGTGTTCCTTAACCTACTATTGCAAAAATAGTATATGCGGAAAGTAAAGAACACACGTATTTTACGTGAAAAATACCTAGCTCAATAGGTGAAAAATCATGATCTACTTTCCAGTAGGATTTTTCCTAACTCTCCACTAAAATAATTTTCCAGAAACTGTATTTACGGAAACTCTTTTGTAAACCTAGGACTAACTCTAATCCTGTTGTAGCACACAACCTCTAACTGTTGGGACAACTTCAAATTAACTCTAACTTGAATACTCTGAGTACCTATTACAATTGCCGCTGGATAAAGCTAATAGGTACAATATGAAAACACCTACTATGATTGAACTAGAATAAATGACAAACACTTTGAACTAGTTTTTCTATCTGGTTCATGTAGTTTCAGGTTTGCACACTTGAATCACACACGAACTGCTTGTGAAATTGCCTTGATATTTTGCTCTCAATTTACGTTTAACTTTTGTTTGTGTGTGTGTTACTTGTAAAAGAGAACAACATTTATATTTATAGAGTTAGTAAATAGAGATTGACCAGAATTCTGTTGCTACTCTTCCTTGATGGAAGAGTTCTAGTTGATCTTAACCTCTAACTCCTTTCCTTTCTTAAATGGTGTTCTCTTTGAGTAAGGAGTCCTTGTCCTTATTAATTATGCAACCTTTTCGATCAGGATCAGGAGATATCAAATCTGTCAACTTAGGTTTATCTCCTTCACGTGCATCCCACATGCTCAAATCTATCCACATATGTGCTCCACTGAGATGGACCTAGTTCATGTCTGAGTTCTTTTGTCAGCCTTCAAAACTAACTTTTACTTGGGCCAATAAATTTCCCCTTTTTGATGATAAAAAACTCTGTGCTTTTCATAAACTTAGGCCCTACTAGAACTCAGCTCAACATCAATGCAATGTTAGAAACATTTTTCACTTATCATCAAGGACCAGGTTCATTAGGTTATAAACATCAATGTTTAGAGTATAAAGCACAATTCCTTTTTCCCCTTTTGGCATCATTGAAAAGTTTCATAAAAAATCTATGATTTCAGACTTCAAAAATTACTCATGGCCACTAGGGAAACTGCAAATGCATTCATGGATTAATCATATGTAATCAACTACAAATTCAAACTATCAAGGAAATATGTGACAACCCGACCCGTCGTCACATGATTTACCATCCTGTTTCTCCCATTTTCTGCTTCTATAGGCTTCATTATGAGTATTTTGTATGGACGCGTTGATTTGGATTAAATTGAGAAGGAAATGAGACACTTAGCCTCTTTAAGGAAGGCTTGTTTTGGAAAGATCAACCGGATGTTGACTTATGCGCTAGGAAGCTCGGATGTGAATTCTGATGATTCGGTTAGCTTTGCGGGATGATTTTGACTTAGGAGTGTGATCGGAAGGGATTTTGGAGGTCTGATATAGAATTAGGCTTGAATTGGCGAAGTTAGTATTTTGGCGAATTTCGGTTGGTAGGTGAGATTTTTATCCGAGGGTCGGAATGGAATTCCGAGAGTTTTTGTAGCTTTATTAGGTGATTCAGACTGTGTGTGCAAAATTTCAGGTCATTTTGAAGTGTTTTGGTTGGGTTTTTCATCAGATGAGTGTTTCCGAAGTTATAGAAGAACTTAGGCTTGAATCTGATGTAATTTGATGGTACTGGTGTTGTTTGTGGTGTTTTTATGATTAGAACAAGTTTAATTGATGTAATATGAGGTGTTGGTGCTTTTGGTTGAGGTCCAGGAGGCCTCGAGGTGATTTCAGATGGATAAGGGGAAGTTTTGGTTTGTGAACTTCAGAAAAAAATTGCATCTGCTTCTGATATTTTCGCTTCTGCGGAATTGGAATCGCAGAAGCGGTACCGTAGAAGCGAGAGGAGGGCCGAAGAAGTGTCAGGGACCGTAAGTGTGGATTTGGTGACCGCATCTGCGGAGTCGTAGATGCGATAGGAGGACCACAAATGCGGTATCTAAGATTTCATGTGGGGATCAGCACATGCGGAGGTATGTCCGCAGAAGCGGGAGTCATTGATGCGGCTATGGAGCCGCAGATGCGGAAATGGTTGGTCAGTGCTATTTAAGTTCTCCTTCGCGAAATTTTAATGGGTTTCATAATTTTCACTTCAGACTTGGAGAATTTGGCGAGTTGGAAGAGAGAAATCAAGAAACTTCTTTGAGGTATGGATTTCTGAGTCTAAAACACAATTCTAAGGTGTTATTACATGAATTTAGATTGAAAACCTAAGGAATTAAGGACTTAGAATGGAGGTTATGACTTGAACTTAAGAGAGTTGAGAATGGGGATTTGAGGGGCCATTTGGACTCTGATTCTGGTAATCTTTATATGAATAGACTCATGGCGAGATAAGGAATCTGTTGTTGTTAAATTTTTTTGATTTTCGAGAAGTGGGTCGGGGCTCGGGTTTTTGCCAATTTCGGAAATTTTTATGTTTTTCGATTATTTTCGATTGAGTATTGTTCCTTTAGCCTATTGTGACATATTCGTTGTGGTTTTGGTCATATTCGGCGCACGAGGAGGTCGATTTGAAAGGCAAGGGCATATCTGTGAGCATATGATTTACCTTGTTGAGACGGCTCCTACAAGACTCTCAAAGTTTAGGATTTTCTTTAAACATTTATTTTTATGATTTTAATTTTAGAATTTAATTGCGTGTGCCAACGTGTTTTCATCAATGCGTGCTTAAAATTTATTTAGGATTTAAATTTATGTTTTTTTCCGAAATAATTGTTAATTAGGGTCATTTTTACAAATAGAAAATACAAAAAAGTAGTATCTCTAGCATTTTTAATTACTTTTTGTTTAATTTTAACTTGTTGCATTTTTATTTGTGTTAATTAGGAATTTTGGTTTTAAATAAAATTAGGAATTAATTAAAAAAATAACAAAAGAAAACAAAATAAATATACACATATATGCATAGCCACTCAGGCTGGCCACAATTGGGCCAGACCTGAGTGGCCTAAATAAATTTGTCCCCTTAAAACCCACATGTGCCCAGCCCAAATACTAACCCCGATCCAGTCCACACCATACACCCCAAAACGGCATCGTATAGAGAGAAGGCATCCCAGCCGTTGATCAGTTGATCATTAACGGCGATGAAACGCCCCCCCCAAAATCATATACATATGTCCAAACGCCTCTATAGAATCCGAGACACTTCTTTTCTTCATCGTACAATCTACCCCCGTTGTATTGACCACCCCTTGACCACCGTTGACCACCCAATAGCCACCCTAACGCCGTCGCCGGAAATCGCCTCAGGGCGGCGGCTGGTCACCAAACCTCCTCAAGCTTACACCATCAAACCACCACAACCCCCTCTTTCCCGTCCTGTAGTTGATTCCCGTCGAACAAACCCCCAGCTTCTCGAATATTCAAAATAAGGTCGTCGGAACCACCGTCTCCAGCGACCCTATTCCAAACCTCTCCAACTTTACACTGTAGGACCACCAGGACCTCCCATTCTCCGTCGTGCAATCTATCCCATTCAAACGACCCCCCATCGTCTCAAATCTTCAAAAGAAGACCGTCGGAACCCCCATCTCCGGCAACCCAACTCCAAACCCCTCCAAAATTACACCCCTGAAGCATCTCATCCTCCTCTTTCCCACAGTGTATATTACACCCTGTGAATCTGCCTGAAACATCTCGAATATTGATTTGAAGTCTTAACCCTAAAACTAAAACCCTGTCAGAGTCTGGTCAAACTCGTCTCAAGCGATCCTCGGCCATTCCCCTCCCCAACCATGCCACCCACGACCCCTAAATACCACAAATCACTGAAGAAATTCATATCTGAGACCTCATTGGGTCTCAGAATCACAAATGCCCCTTCCTGAACTCCTGAGCCTATTACCCGCGACGCCATTTGCCTTAAAGAGTTAGAAACCTCTGTAGAAGGGGTCCAAAACCAACGGAATAATCTCAAGATAGATTTGCCTGTATAAAAGCTAAGTGTTCTATCTTTGCCTGTATATATTTGCTTCGTTTCTTTTAATTGTTAGTTGTTTTGGTTTGTTTTGAATGATTAGTTGTTTTCCATAATCTCATCTTGAAATAGGCTAAATAGTCATCTCTACTTGCTATATTTCCTCTGGTTTTTGAGTGGTCCGATATCATGTGGGTCTCAGAGTCCTAATTCTGAAGTCCTGGTTTTTTTTGTTCTTCAGTAATATTTGTTCATCTCCTGATTTTCATTTTAATCAATTTTGGTAGATGCTTATTTTTGGACCCTAATGGTGTTACGTCATGTTTTTGAGGAGCTGTTTTCATCTTAGAATCTCATAGTACCTTTAATCTTCAAGGGTATTTGTTTGTGCTGAACTTTTATTGTTGATATCAGCCTTTAGTTTCCTGTTTTATGTATATACTGAGTGTTCAATCCTTGTTGCTCATTTCTCAATTTCAAGTTTTATTGAGTGTTTTAATTAGGTTAATGTTAAGCATTAGTTGATTGGTCTTCTCTCCTGTTCGATATGGATCCATTGGTTTTGAAACAAAGATACCTGAATATTTATATGATCCTAAGTTATTATAATTGATAAACCAATCCATATTAGGACATTTAGTGTATGGATCCAATGGACCTGTTATTATAGACCAGACCTTAACCCATAACTCAAGCACAATTGACCAGGGTCAGTGAATAACTAAGGTTAAAACTTCAGGTTAGTTAATTAGGAAAAGAAGTAGGGGTATAAGGGGGATTTGAACCTTAAAAGAATCTGGTAATAACCCCTAGAACATTCTAGTGAGGGACTTATGCACAATTCCAGCCTCAAACTTGAGATACAAGTCAGGAATTGAAGGACCATTTAGGAAAAGTTGAAATCTAAATCAGGGACTAAAAGGAAAAACAAGGAAAAAGTGTTGCCCTAAGGCTCCACTATAAAAAGAGACAATCTGAACATTTTTAGAGATATTTTTTTATTGAACTCTTAGAGAGATTTTTGACCTTTTGGAATACATTTTCGAGCCTGTTTTCTTTTGAAGTTTGAGTGAATCAGGATATACACACTAGTCTCTTTTGTATTCTTCAGAGATCATTAACATTATTTTATTCTTGTGGAGTTTTGATTCTTCTGAAATTCTGTGTGTTGACTGATCGACTGCTATTGCTTGCTAATTATTGAGGTGTCATGTCACCAGATTAGTGTTTTGATTTAGACGAGATCGTTGGGATCAATAATAAATATGAGTGGATTCGATTTCAGCATGTTGGAAGAATAATATCGAGGTTCGACTCAACAATTTGGTATGGCTTTGCCAAATGGGAAGTGGCTTCGTGAATGGTTGATTTTAGAAAAGGTTATGGCTCACTGTGTGTTGCATTTATCATTAGTAATATATGAAGGTGGTGGAATGAGACTTTAGTTGATACGAGGTTCTACCGATATTCGGTTGTTGTGTGCAGCTTCTATGAATGGAATTTATCGCTTCATGTGTTTGAGTTACATTATATATCAGATAATTTCACTTGAGGTTGCAGGCATGGGTTATTATAGTTGGTTCGGGATTATTTAGAGTGTGGGCGTGAGATTTTACGGATGATTTCAGAAGTGAAAATGTGGTTCTAAGGTTAATGGGCTAGGATGGATTGTGAAATTTTAGTTGCATTGTGTTATCGAGCCTAGATGAGATAGAGTGACGTGGGATCACCCCTGGGTATATGCATGGTAAGGTTATTCACTGTTTGGCTGTCTTCTGGAACAACTCTGGTCACATTCCAGGACGAATGTGTGTTTAAGTGGGGAGGATGTAACGACCCGACCAGTCGTTTTGAGATTTTGTACTCGCCAATTCTTGAGCATGACTTGCCCCGTGTGATGCACTATGACTTATGTAAATCGTTGGTTTTGGTTTTCAGGGTAATCAGAATAAATTTCAAAGAGAACAGTTCTCAATTGAAGCTTGAAATTTGAAAGGTTTGACAAAAAATTGACTTATTTATATAAGATATCGTATTGGACTTTTTATGTTTTGGTTAGCTCCGTTAGGTGATTTGGGACTTAGGGGCATGACTTGAATGCAGTTTGGAAGTCCATGGAAGGTTTAGACTTGAATTGGCGAAATTGAGATTTCGGTGTTTCCGGTTGATAGGTGACATTTTGATATAGAGGTCAGAATGAAATTCCGAGAGTTTCTATAGCTTTTTTGTGCCATTTGGGATGTGCGCGCAGAATTTCAGGTCATTCGGACGTGGTTTGGTTGAGTTTTTCACCAAAAGTGTAATCTAGAAGATTTTGGGATTCTTAGGCTTGAATCCGATGCAATTTGATATTTTGATGTTGTTTTGAGTGTTCTAAAGGTTGGAACAACTTTGAATGATGTTATGGGATATGTTTTCATGTTTGGTTGAGGTCCCGAGGGCCTCGGGTGAGTTTCGAATGGTTAAAAGGACCTTTTCGGACTTGGAGAATTACAGAAACTTTCTGTTGTTGTTCAGTTCAGATGTTCTTCTATGCGATCATATGGTTATGAATGCAATCACATAGGGCTATTTGAGAAGCATGATTTTGTTCCAAGTGATCGCGTATAAGGGATTGTGATTGCATAGGCTTGTGTGGTGTGCCTTTACGATCGCGTGAGCATGTGTGCGATCGCAGTGAGTTAAAAGGGCAAAGCATCACGTTCGAAGAGAGCTCATTGCGATCACATAGAGTAGTTTTGCGGGAGCTGAGTTTTGTGCATCGTGATCGCATGGTTTTATATACGATCGCAAAGAAGGAGTTTTATAAGTTGGGCAGAATGTTTAAAAAGGGCTATTCCACGATTTTGAGGCTAGAAACCTCCATATTTGGGCGATTTTGAAGCTTGGGAGAGCCTATTGAACAAGGAATTCAAGAAGATTTTTTGGAGGTAAGATTGTTGAACTAAAAATTCGATTATTATGTGAATTCCACCTAGAAAATCATGAGAACTAAGCCAAAAGTTGAAGAACTAGGGCTTGAGAAATTAGACTTTTGATTTGGGATTTGAAGGACCATTTGGTGTCGGATTTGAGAACTTTTGATATATATGAACTCGTGGGGAGATAAGGAATCTAATGATGTGAAAATTTCTGAGTTTCGAGAAGTGGGCCTAGGTTTTGTTAATTTCGGAATTTTTGGTATTTTTGATTGTTTTCTCTTGGGCTTTGTCGCCTTAGCATATTGTAACGTATTCGTTCTGATTTTGGATAGATTTGACGTGCGTGGAGGCCAATTTGAGGGGCAAAGGCATCATGAGCTAGAGATTTAGCCGGTTTGAGGTAAGTAATGATTGTAAATCCTATCCTGAGGGTTGAAACCCCGGATTACACATCGCTGTGTTACTTTGAGGTGACTTACAAGTTAGATGACGAACGTGGGGTAAAGCACCGCTGGGGATTGTGACCTAGTCCATCCCTAACGATTATTATAATATATATTCGATAGTTAATTTTTTGACATTAATATATTTTGGGATGTATTCCATGTTTGGGCCTTGTGCCGACTTGTTGAGACCCTTAGGGGTATTTTTACTATATTTCGTCACTCTATTTGAAATGTATCCTCAGTCATGTTTTACATGTTTACTGCTCAAATCTGGCCTTATCACTATATTCTTAAAAATGTGAAAACTGTTTTGGGCTGAGTTCCCTGTTTTACTGATGGCCCGCATGTTCGTGAGATGATGACTAAGATTGACCGATGGTCTGATCATGAGATTGATGACTGAGATAGACTGAGAGTCTAATGGTAAGGTTAATAACTGAGAGAGGCCGGAGACGTAGTTGTGAGGATTATATTTCTATGGATCGGCCTGCACGCCGCAACAATATATATATAGATCGGGCTGCATGCTGCAACGATATGTGGATCGTGCTGCACGCTGTAACGGTTACTATATGGTATATATTGAGCATGAGTGCCAAGTATATGCGTTGATTGGTAGGATTTGAGTCATGAGTGGCTGAAAGGCTAGCCCGATGGGCGATAGATACATACATGTACATGAGTGATGTTTGCCTGATGGGCCTGATTATGAACTTATTGATTTTCACTTCTCCTTAGAGTGAGCTTCTATTGAAGATGTTGATTTAATGACTGTTTTCACTCATCATTATACTAAGCCTCTATCGAAAATGTTAGATAAATGTTTTTAAAACTACTTTATTTCAAACTGGCATTTATGAGATGTTCAGAATTTAATAAATGAATTGGCATTGGTTAGTTCCACTGAGATATTCAAGTTATGTAGGGTTTATGATTATTGTTTTGCATGAGGGGCTGTTTTACGAACTGTGTTTTTGCCCGAGGACCCGATTGTGGCTTTAATCTCTTTTATTACTTTAAATGGGAAGATTGACTCGTATTATGATTTGAAAGCCTGTTGTGTCTATTGAGCCTAACATAAATGTGGATTCATATTTTTCCTACTTCTCAGTATTTATTTACTCTTATTACTTACTGGGTTGGAGTACTCACATTACTCCCTGCACCTCGTGTGCATATTTAGGTATTTCGGAACCTGGTAACAGGTGATGGTTGCTCAGACGCGGATTTATCAGAGTTAGTAAGGTGGCTGCACGAAGTTCGCAGCACTTCTTCTTCCTTCTCACTTTCATTTTCGTATTTAGTACATTTTTAATCTTTTTGTTGTATTCATACCTTGGTAGATGCTCATGACTAGTGACACATCGATGTTGGGCTGTATTTATTTCCGCAGTGTTCGTTTAAACTCATATTATAAAATATTTGAATAATTTGGAAAGGCATTAAAGTGACTCTTTTAAATGATTGAATTGAATTGGCAATAATGTTAGCTGGCCTTGTCTTCAAGAGAGGCGCCATCACGATCGGGTCCGATTTGGGATCGTGACACTTTGCATATCCTAATCCCATTTATATTTTGGAATTTATGGAAAACTAGGAATCGAACTATTTTTGATGGTCAATATACCCCACCAAACCCCACTCAGATATTAAGCCAAGCTGTAGAATTCTTTTATTAGGCATCAACCATAAACACACCCTAACGTGTCAATAACACATGCATGTCAAATGGCACCCCCTTATAAATGTTTCCTTCAAGCTTAACTCGGATGGAGCCTGTGACATTGAGAATAACAAATACGGCTTTGGAGGAGTAATTCGAGACTAATTTGGTAATTGGTTACTTGGATATATGGGTTCCCGTCCTATGGAAAACATAATGTCCATGGAACTTATGACACTACAGGAAGGACTAAGGTTTGCCCTCCACTATAACTACACACCACTGGAGATTAATGTGGACTCAATATAGGTAATTTCATCCCTCCTCTTGCATAATCACCATTACTCATCTTTGATTTATGAATGCAGGTACCTACTACACCTTCTGGGTAGGCCTCGCTTGATACATGTATACAGAGAGCAGAACCAAGTGTTAGATCAACGGGCCAAACAAGGGACAACCATCTCCATGCAAAATTCATCTACTACACTTTTGTAGCCACAACCTTTTGCTATGCTTCAGTACATGGATGATCCACATGGCACACTCTACCAACGTTCCACAACTGCAACTGAGATTTTGGGATATACATATTTTTGTTTACATATCCTGTCCCAAACTATGTCCCGCACTTGCATGGGTACACAATGATATTTTTGTAATGATGTATGTTGGCCCAAGTAAAGGTTAGTTTTGAAGATTGACAAAGGAACTCAGGATGAACCATGTCCATCACTCAGGTGCACAAAAACGGGCAGATTCGAGCATGTGGGTTGTGAAGGAGATAAGCTTAACTTGGTGTATTTAATATCTCCTGATCGAAAAGGTTGCATAATTGATAAGGAGAAAGAGTCCTTAATCAAAGAGAACACTATCGAAGATAGAGAAGGAGTTAGAAGTTGAAATCAACTAGAACTCTTCCACCAAGGAAGAGTTGCATCAGAACTCTAGTTATTTCTTCATCTACTAACTCTATAAATTGCAAGATGTTCTCATATTAAAAGAGTTGCACAAAAATGCAGAAGTACAACGTGAATTGAGCGTAAAATAACAAGGTTTTTCACGTAAAATCTTTGTGTTCTTTATTTTCTGTATTTATTATTCCACAACAGTAGTAATTGGAACACATAGAAGAACCATGTCCTTCATATGCAGTTTAAGCGAAAAATTGGGTACCACACAAATTACCCCCCCCCCCCCCCCCCCCCCCCCCGCCCCGTGTGGTATTGATATTTGGAACATCAATTGGTATCAGAGCAGGTTATCTTTGAAAAGGCTAACACCTTAGGAACATATCAAGATGAACGCACCACCTGGAAACTGGGAAGGGCAATCCACTGATAGGCCTCCACTCTTTAATGGCCACTACTACTCTTGGTGGAAAAATAGAATCAGAGATCACATTGTCGGAGAAGACTATAAGCTATGGGACATTGTCACTGATGATCCCTTAGCTACCATGAAGAAGAATGCTGAAGGAGTAGATGTGCCAAAAACAAGAGCTGGCTGCAATGCTGAGGACTTGAGAAAATGGGAAAAGAATGCTAAGGCCAAAAAATGGCTTGTGTGTGGACTAGGTCCAGACGAGTACAGTAGAATTCAAAGTTGTACCAGTGCCAAGGAAATATGGGACACGTTACAAGTGGCTCATGAAGGAACTCCAGAAGTAAAGAGATCAAAAGGAAAATTGCTATATTCTCAATATGAGAATTTCACCATGGAGGAAGAGGAAACCATCCAGGAGATGTATACAAGGTTCACCATACTGACAAATGAACTTAAGTGTCTTGGAAGGGTTATTCTTGAAGAGGACAAAGTTGAGAAAATTTTGACAAGGGTTCTACTAGTCACTTGGGAAAGCAAAATCACTGTCATTCAGGAATCAAAGAACATTGCCACTCTTAAGTTGGACGAGCTAATTGGAAATCTCACAGCCTATGAACTTAGAAGGCAAACCATGAAGATGGATGCACCCAAGAAGGAAAAGAGCATGGCATTCAGAATCACTGAAGGTGCTGATCTAGAGGAGGATGAAATGACCATGATCACAAAGGAATTCAAGAAGTACTTAATGAGAGGATATGGTCCTTCAAGAAGTGGAAGCTACAGCAAACCGAGGGTTCCTGGAAAACAAACCAATGAGGGGTGTTACAAGTTTGGGAAGACTGATCACCACATTAGAAATTGCCCTCAATGGGGAATTGAATGGAAGAAGGAAAGAGCTGAATGAAGGAACAAGAAGAAGGAACAAGTTTAACTCTAGAAGAACAAAGGATCAACAAAGGCTATGTTGCTGCCTGGGAAGAAAGCTCAGATGAGGACTCAGAGGGTGAAGATGGAGATGAAGAAGCACTTATGGCAACTGGAGAATTCGATGAGGAATCCGAGGTAAGTATAAATGATCTAAAAGACAAGATTAAATTTTTGTCTAAAGAAAGGCTATCTGAGTTACTCCTGGATTTTATTGATGAATATGAGGATCTAAACAATGAAAAGGAACAACTATCTAAGGGGTGTGTATTTTGAAAGCTAAGTACAAAAATCTGGAACTTAGGGCTAGTGAAAGAGATAGTAAAAATGCTGAGTTAAAGAACCAGGTTCATGAACTTGACACCATTGTCCTAGAGCTTAGATCTGAAAATTTAAAATTGAAATTACGAACTGGTAAAGAGAAAGCTGATCACACACAACTCACTTTAGAAGTAAATGTAGGAAAAATGAAAGATTAGTTGTACAAAAGAGAAGAGCAGATAAGAATCCTTAAAGAGGATATAAACAAGGTTAAGCACGAGCTAGACAGAACCTCTAAATGGAATAGGTCCTCCGCTGCACTTTCATGGCTACATGAACACCATAGTAGCAATAAGAGAGGACCTGGCTACGGGACCCCTACACCTAAGTGGAATCCCAAAAGAAAGTACCTCACACTTCCTGAGAACATAATTTGCACACACTGTGGTAAAACTAGTAATTATAAATCTGAATGTATTGCAAAAGAAAAGGCTAGTCAAAAGAATAAAGAATTTGTTCAAGTGAAAAATAGGCTACCAGGTTGGGCTATAAAGAATATGATTCACCATTTTTCCTATAGAAAAGGACCCAAACTAGTTTGGGTTCCTAAGACTAACCCCTAACTTCCTTTTGTGGGTCCAAGTGAAGGGGATCAGCCAAATATAGTTCATGGATAGTGGCTGCTCAAAGCAGATGATAGGAAGTAAGAACCAGTTCCTTTCACTTGAGGACCTTAAAGGAGGTGATGTCTCCTTTGGAAATTGGAAGAAAGGTGAGATCATTGGGGTTTGAAAGGTAGGTAAGGCTGATTCTCACTCTATTGAGAATGTCTACCTAATAGATGGCCTAAAATACTGCCTAATACGACAATAACAATGGTGTGATAGAAGTAACTTGGTAGCATTCACCTCTACAAAATGTTTTGTGATTAATCTTACCACTAACAAGATTGTTTTGCAGGGAAAAAAGAGTAAACAATATATAGATTTTAGATTTGTCCACACTTTCAAAAAATGCATTCACTTGCTTAAGTGTGTTGGACAATGATCCCCTCCTTTGGCATAAGAGACTTGGACATGCCAGTTTAAGTCAACTCAAAAAACTAGTCTCCAAGGATTTGGTGATAGGACTGCCTAACATTAAGTTCAAGGAAGATAGAATTTGTGAGGCTTGTGCAAGGGGGAAGCAGGTAAGATCCTCTGTCAAAAGCAAGAAAATGGTAAGCACCACCAGAACGATGGAACTGGTCCATGTGGATCTCTGTGGTCCAATAAGAACATTAAGCAGAGGTGGTAAAAGATATGTGATGGTGCTTGTTGATGATTACTCTAGGTTTACTTGGACATTATTTTTAACCATCTAAAGTTGAAGCATTTGACATATTTGCTTCTTGTGTTAGAGAAAACTAAAACATAAAATCAGAAACAACTAGGTAATCAACTTGCATCAATTAGGTCTGATCATGGAACTGAATTTGAAAATGCTAAGTTTGCTGAATTCTTGCATGCTACATCATATATATTTGCATGACTAGACCTCTTGTTAAGAAGATTCCCTATGAGTCACTTAAAGGGAGAAACTAAATATATCCCATCTTAGGGCATGAGTCAATTTAAAGGGAGAAACTAAATATATCCCATCTTAGGGCATTTATATGCACGTACTTAGTGCACAATAATGGCAAAGACTCCCTATGTAAAGTTTGATTCCAGAAGTGATAAGGGAGTATTCTAGGGATATTCTTCACATAGAAAAGCATATGAAGTGTACAACAAAAGAACTATGTGTGTAGAAGAAAGTATACATGTAGTTTGATGAAACTAACATTCTTTCCGAGAGACAGGAACATGAAGAAAAAGCTATTGGGCTGGTAAAAGGTTTAAATGAAGTCACATCCCAAGATAATGCTGCACCAGAAGAAGGAACATGTGATGGAACATGTTCTTCCACCTAGGGCAACATGACAGGGGAACTGACTAGAGAATAACTGATCCTCAAACCTCTAGGGAACATGTCCATGAACTTATTCCTTAGTAACAAAACTAGGAAGGAACATCCAAAGAAATTGACACTCCAATTGCAACATCCACAAAATTGGATATAGATGAACCTGGTTCATCTGTTGATCAGAAGTTGTATAGGAGAATGATTGGTTCTTTTTTATATCTCATTACTAGCAGACCTGACATTGTGTGTAGTGTAGGTCTTTGTGCTCGATTTCAGGCAAATCTAAGGAGTCCCACTTAACTAATGTAAAGAGATTATTGAGATACTTGAAAGGCACCACTGACCTTTACCTTTGGTATCCAACAGTTAGTAACTTTAACCTAATGGGATATGCTGAAGCTATTTCCTAATGGATAGGAAGTGCACCTCAGGTATGGAACACTTCTTTGGTTCATGTCTTGTATCATGGGATATTAAAAAGCAAAATTTAGTGGCCTTATCTATTGATGAAGCTGAGTATGTTGTTGCTGCTTCATGATTGTGCTCAATTATTGTGGATCAAGCAACAATTGATGGATTTTGGTATTGAAGTCGGTTGCATTCCTATCTTTGTGATAACACTAGCGCTATTTGTATGACTGAGAACCCGGTTCATCATAATAGAACTAATCACATAGATATTAGACTCCATTTTTGAGGGACAACTATGAGAAAAGCTTGATCACTGTGGAGTTTTCTACTACCGACAAGCAAATTGCTGACATCTTCACAAAAGGCTTAAGTAGAGATCACTTTGAGAGGAACATGTTAGAATTAGGGATGATTAAGATCACCTAAAAGGACCGGTTCAAGGTTAAACGAAAAATAAAAAAATGAAAAAAGATATATTTGGCTAGAAAGTCTATAATGTGTATAGTTAGATTAAATCTTGCTCAGTCTCATACTTTCCATAGTATACTCTTGTGCCATTTGTTAAAATGACTCATTAATCGCTAATGATATTTTATCTATTTTGGCAAATTTAGACTTACAAAGAGAATTATCAGTGAAGAATCTGGTTCATCAAGATAACACGGTATGTTTTCTATGCTCTGCATAATTTGGAATAACTATATTTGGATCATGAGCAGAGTCCTACCAAATACCAAAGTTCTTTTGAACTTATCCGTTACAAGTGAACCAGTTACATTCAAGACTCTTGGCCATATTAAACTACCTAGATTATTTCAAGTCTGCTACTCAAGGGGAATAAAGTGGTTCTTCCGAAATGGAACAGTATCTTCTAATTCTAAAATTCCTCATAAGGCAATTTCTAAAGTTGCTACAATTTTGGAGAATAGATTTGTAGGATCAATAACAGGTGTTGAGACTATAGAACCTGGAGAAGTTGGTGGTAAAAATGAAAATGAAAAAAAAAAAGAGCAAGGGTACTAGAAGTACTGTGAGGGGTAAGGGGACAAGAGTGACTGATTCTTCACCCCCTCATGTGAGTTTAACTAGATGAACTTGGTTCATCAGTATTGGAAATCCTCGCTGACCTGCTAAAGAAAGTGACTGAAAGCTATAATCCATCTTCTCGATAAAAATATCAATGGCACCAAAACTCACAACTGTGTTTGCATATTTCAATGTACCTAAGAAAAGGTGAGAGGTTAGTACAAGAATGGATTATTTTTGGGTTAATACTCTACTTGCTTGTGATTATGAAGTCAATGTTACTCCTAAAGAACCTAGTTCATCCAAAAAGGTACCAGTGAATAGCAAGGTCAGTGCCTTGGTGCAAGAAAGTGAGGCTAAGGATGCTGAGATTGAAAGGCTGAAGAAGAGGTTGGTTGAGATGGAGACAAAGAGAGATGATCTCAAAACTGATCTGGCAAGAGAAAAAGAGAAGAACGATGGCATTCTTCAAGGTGTGGTGAAATTCCTCCAAGTAAAAAAACATGCACCTAATTTTTCCTAGCCTTAAGCCTCCTAGCCTAGAGTAGATCAACCAGTGACCCACTTCGGGACGTTTTGTTTCTTTTGCTCATATTTTTAGTATTTTTATTTCTTCTTATGATTTGTGGTAGAATCTTATCAATCATCAATGAAATTCACTATTTTTTCTCTATCTGTTTGTTCATATTTCCTTGATAGTTAAAATTCTTAGCTTGATCTGTATGATTAATCCATGATTGCAGTTGAAGTAGTCCCAGTGGCCATGAGTAAGTTTTAAAATCTGGTTATCTCACATTTTTTACGCAACTTTTCGATGATGCCAAAAGGGGGAAAAAGTTGTGCTTTAAACAAATGATGTTTACACTATGAATAGTGATGTTCATAACCTAATGTACCTGGTCCTTGATGATAAGTGATAAAAAGGAAAAATATTTCTAACATTGTGTTGATGTTGAGCTGAGTTGAAACATGTCCTAAGCTTATGAAAAGCACATAGTTTGTCATCATCAAAAAGGGGAAATTTGTTGGCCCAAGTAAAGGTTAGTTTTGAAGACTGACAAAGGAACTCAACATGAACCAGGTCTATCACTCAGGTGCACAAAAACGGGCAGATTCGAGCATGTGGGTTGAACGTGAAGGAGATAAGCTTAACTTGGTGTATTTAATATCTCCTGATCGAAAAGGTTGCATAATTGATAAGGAGAAAGAGTCCTTAATCAAAGAGAACACTATCCAAGATAGGGAAGGAGTTAAAAGTTGAGATTAACTAGAACTCTTCCACAAGGAAGAGTTGCATCAGAACTCTAGTTATTTCTTCATCTACTAACTCTATAAATTGCAGGATGTTCTCACATTAAAGAGTTGCACAAAAACGCAGAAGTAAAACCTGAATTGAGCGCAAAATAGCAAGGCTTTTTGCAAGCAGTTCGTGTGTGATTAAAGTATGCAAACCTGAAGCTACATGAACCAGATTGAAGAACCAGCTCCATAAAGAGCTTTTATGTGTCTTTCTTTATTTCTAGTTCAATTTTAGTAGGTGTTTTTATTTGTACCTTTCAGCTTTCATAGAAGCAGTTCTAATAGGTACTTTGAGTATTCAAGTTAGAGTTAACTTGAAGTTGTCGCAACAGTTGGAGGCTGGTTGCTACAACGAGATTAGAGTTAATCCTTAGGTTTACAAAGAGGTTTTGTAAATGCTGTATTGGCTCAGTGATTTTAGCGGAAGTTTGGGAAATCCTACTGTGTAATAGGTCGTGGTTTTTTCACCTTTTGAGCCAGGTGTTTTCCACGTAAAATGTTTGTGTTCTTTATTTTCTGTATTTATTATTCCGCTAGTAATTGGAATATATAGAAGAACCATGTCCTTCATAAGCAGTTTAAGCAAAAAATTAGGTACCACACAAATCACTCCCCTCCCTGTGTGATATTGATGTTTGGAACATCAACGTATTTCAACTTGCTCCTTGTACTACTCCTTAATATATAAAATTATGCATCTTTTGACAAAAAAATTAAGGATATCTTAAATTTAAGAGTACTATAAATGTAATTTGCAATTACTTGAAAAAGAGTGTTTCATTTAATTTATGAAATCCTTAATTAATGTATCCTTTTATAAAAAAATAAAAAATAAAAGAGGTAAGCATTAGTAAGTAAATATAACTCCATTGCAAAAAAGTGGCAGTTGGAACATTCTTGTCCTACATCGGCCAAGAATATAAACGTTTGCACTTTATATACTGCGCATACTGGAAGCAGCACACAAGTAAGCATTTAGAGAACCGTGAATATGCCTGGGGTACAGATTCATTCAGTAAATTGCCAATTGCTAATAAAGTAACAGTCACTAATTAGCCGTTATAATGGGTTACTAATTACTAATTACTTATGGGTTAAAAATAAGATGGTTGGAGGTGCAATAGTATCTTGTCCGTGGGTGGGGGAGGTCCATTGTAAGAGCCCGTTTGAATGGGCAAAATCTGAAATAATTTTTCAGTCATAAGTTTGGAATTTTAATTTCTGGCTTTTAGCTTAATTTTGTTATTTTAGCTTAAAAACAAGTAGTTAAAAATATTTTTTTTACTTTATTTAAACACTACGAAATGACTTAAAAGCGATTTTGGCTTAAAAACACTTAAAACAAGCCAATCCAAACAGACTCTAAATATATATGGTAGAATTTACGTAATAAAAATATAGCAATTCTAATTTTTCGTCCAAAATTTCGGGATTTACTTGCGGCTATTTCCCTATGAAATTCCCCAAGAGAACTCATAAGTTTCTTAAATTTTTACCAAAAATTTCATGAGAATATCTAGAAATCTGCAGGAAATATAGTTTTCTGCATATTTTTTTTTATATAATCCCTAACAAAATCTCATATAATACGTGATTTTCTTGTAGTTAAATTGCTCGAGTATATTTCTTTATTGTTGAATCTGTTAACTACCAGCATTTCTATTCAAAGATAATTAACTAATTGATAATTATCTATTTGAATTTACGCATTTTGCAGTGATGAGATTTTGAAAACATAATCGCGAGAATTCACCATCGATCAGTTGTTTTTGTATGCGGATCTGTTTCCCTTCTTTTTCCTTGTGATCTATCTTAGTATTTTACTTATTGAAAAGCTCGGCTTATCGTATAAATATTATACGGTCATCTAATTTAAAAGGCTAGAAAAGATCGGAATATGACGGCAAACTTTTGTCGGTGTTTAATTCTACTCGTAAAAATTAATAAATCGATTAGCAGAATATTAATGTGCGTAAGCGGTGCATGAAGTATATGTATTTATATCTCTCAATTTTTTATGTTTTTTTTTTAATAATATTACCTTTTTTTGGTAGGGAGATTTAATGCTTGAAAAAGTTTAAGCTTTAATATCCTCACTTGCAAATTATGGTGAAATTGATATGTTAATATTGAAAAACGAGTCAAATGACACTCAAATACAAGTTTGGATGGCTCGTTAAATTTTGGATAAATTGAACGTGTGATATGTCTTTAGGTCAACTTTGACTTCCTCACTCGTATGTTACAAGGTTATCCATTTTATCGTCAGCTCTTATAGCCTTAGTTTTCTAACTACTAAATCAATGTATAAAAACTTAAAAAAAAGATACTATGATAAATTAAAGTCCAGAAAGTGGAATTAGGCACCCGTGTACGTTTTCCTGTATCTATCTCAATTATTTGGGTTTTTTTTTTTCTTCCAGAATACGAATTATTTGCTTAGTGTTTTCGATGATAATTTCTTTTTTGCTCTCCATTTTATAGAACACCTATTATTCGTTTAATTTCGTTTCCAAAAAGTGTTTTTTGCTTGTTTTTTCAAATCTAACACAACCATATTTCACATTTTTCTTTCCTAGGATTCTCGATGAAAATATCATTCACTTATGATTGATGTGAAATAAAACATTTTATTGGTAGCAGTTGGGAGATATACATATAGTAAAATGCATCAGAGCAATGAAAGTTATTGAATTTCTCTAATAAAAATAGTTAAGATGAATAAAACCAAGAACGTAACCAGCATGCTCATAAAATGTACTAAAATTACTGAATTTCACGTTCAATACCACATTGACCCACGAACTTCGGTAATACGATCGTCTAACTAATGTTTAAGTGTGATTAGGCGTAATTGATGCTACAAATTAAAGTGGTTGAAGCTTCTAACTTGCAATGATTTCTTTTGGTTAAGGGTTATGATTAACTTCTCTTCTCATTCACAAAATTGATATGATATTTCTTGATTTGACATATTTATCCTATGAACACATTAATGAAATTTTAGGTCTAGAATGTGCAAACTGTGGTACCTTCTCTTATCTACCAAAAAGGAAAGTCATTGCAGTGGTGGTTAAAGCAACCGTTATTTTCACCTATGGAATTTTGTTAACGAGATTATGCGTTTTCTCCATTACGTACTTGATTATTGGTCGCAATCGAAGGCGCTTTCTGTTAGACCCCTAACTTTGGCGCTCGGCATGACAACAAGAGTGTTGTCAAGAGGCAGCAAGAGTGTTGCAACATTGGCGCAAGAGTGGTGCCAATGGTCGGAAAGGGAAATGGGCAAGTGTGGGCTAAGACTTCGAACGGATCCGAGGCAGCTTAGCGAGGGCTTGACAATGAGTTGCGGGTGACGGGCGGCACTTGATCATGATTATAGCATCAAGGCAGGAGGCATTGATGCCAAGGCATGGCACAAACGGATGGGCAAAGACAAGCAAATGTGCAAACGGAAAGGCAATGCGCGGGCAGGTTGGCATGGGTTCGAGTTGCGGCAAAGGGCCAAGTCCGGGGGGAGTGTTAAGGCTAATTGGGGCGCAATGCAGCTAGAAGAAATGTCATTGGTGCCTGGTCCAGGCCAACACACGGAATTGGGCAGCAACATGAGAATGGACCAAGTCAAACGGCGGTTACCGGCACATGCTGTGCACATGGGCAGCGGTTGAGCTTTGTTCATCATGCTGGCAGGAGTTAGCACGATTTGGGGGCCATGATCCCATGATCTACACATGTCCCTAGTAGATGAGGGTGTCAACTACCTTAGTAAGCGAGTGGCAAGTTGAAAACCAGGGCAACTATTGTACATGGGGCTGTTCCATGATCGATAAATGGACAGTTCCCTTCCCTTTGTGACTAATGGAATCCGAGAGGGAATCCTAGAGAAGAAGCTGGAGAGAGCTTTAAGGCAGTAAAAGTGTGAGAGAGCATACTTTAGGCTGTAAAACGAGTGTAAATGAGAGTGCATGTTTACTAACTTAGGAAGAGTCCTAAGTCTTGTGAGGGTCAAGAGTGATCTTCATATTTGTACACGGAATGTACTTGTGAGTTGAGTTTCTTTGTATTTTCGAGTTTAATACAAAGTTGGGAAAGAGTTCCTGTAAACTTGTGTCTTGTGTTCATTTCTGTCCCTTTCGTTGTGTTTTTGTTGCCTAAGTTCAAATTAAACTTACTACGTTGAAACGCTGTGCAAACATAGTGAAGTCCAAAGTTGCTGAAACTTTGGCCGAGTATTGTGAAGGCTGAGTCAAGTTGGCGCTTGGCTGCCGCGCGGATGTCACTTTCGACGGACTGAAAGTAACCCCGTGATAATTTGGTATCAGAGCTGATCGAGGGCAGATCGTGTTATGGTGGAGACACGACGTGCTGTTGCAGATTTCGTGGTCCTGTTCGAGAACATGGCCGGTGGTAGTAACAATGAACTGCGAGAAAGGCTAACAAAATTGGAAGCATTGGTGGGCAATGCTGCGGAAGGTGAGGACTTCAGTCTCTTGTGACTTGCCTTGCGTTTCTAAAGGCAGAAGTGGCAAGGCTTAGTCAAGAGAATGCGGAGCTGAAGATCGAGACAGTGGTGCTGCGACGTGCTGTGGGCGAGGACGCTCAACGTGGTGCTGAACGTCCCAAAGTTAGAGTACCTGAACCAAAGGCATTCGGAGGTGCAAGGAGTGCACGTGAGTTGGAGAATTTTTTTTGGGATATGGAGCAATACTTTCTGGCTATTCGTGTGCAAGACGAGAGAGAGAAGGTAACCTTGACTAGTATGCATTTTGAGTGATGATGCTAAGTTATGGTGGCGCACTCGGGTTGCTGAAGATGAAAGTATGGGCAGACCAAAGATAGAGTCGTTGGAGCGGCTTAAAAAGGAATTGAGGGATCAATTTCTTCCTAGTAATACATCTTGGATTGCTAGGGATAAACTGAAAAGGTTGAGGCAAACTGGATCAGTTCGAGGGTATGTGAAGGAGTTCACATCGTTGATGCTTAGCATCAGCAACATGTCGGAAGAAGACAAGTTGCACAACTTCATGAGCGGGCTGCAACAATGGGCACGACTGGAGTTGCGAAGGCAGAATATTCAAAACCTCGCAAGTGCTGTGGCTGCTGCAGATGCATTAGGCGATTTTCATATTGATGAGCAGAATTCTACTCCTAAGTCCAACAATGGAAAGAAGGACAAGGCAAAGGAGTTGAAGAAATGGGAAAATGGAAATGCACATGAAGATCGAGGGAAGGGAAAGCAGGAGGCTGAAACTTCCAAGAGCAAGGAGAAGGGCGGCAGGTTTTGTGGTTGTTTCATTTGTGATGGACCACATCGGGCGAGAGACTGTCCAAACAAGGCGGCATTGAATGCAATGACGGCTGAGGATCGGAGGGTTGCATTGGAGGCATCAAGCAGTGAGAGACAATCTGCCGATGCCCATTCAATGGTGACTGTGGAGAGAGGTGTTGGTGGGGCGCTGATTGCCAGCCCCATTAGATATGTCAATTGACTACCTCGACGAGGACGTCGAGTTTCAAAGGGTGCGGGTGGTTTGTTAGACCCCTAACTTTGGCGCTCGGCATGACAACAAGAGTGTTGTCAAGAGGCAGCAAGAGTGTTGCAACATTGGCGCAAGAGTGGTGCCAATGGTCGGAAAGGGAAACGGGCAAGTGTGGGCTAAGACTTCGAACGGATCCGAGGAAGCTTAGCGAGGGCTTGACAATGAGTTGCGGGTGACGGGCGGCACTTGATCATGATTATAGCATCAAGGCAGGAGGCATTGATGCCAAGGCATGGCAAAAACGGATGGGCAAAGACAAGCAAATGTGCAAACGGAAAGGCAATGCGCGGGCAGGTTGGCATGGGTTCGAGTTGCGGCAAAGGGCCAAGTCCAGGGGCAGTGTTAAGGCTAATTGGGGTGCAATGCAGCTGGAAGCAATGTCATTGGCGCCTGGTCCAGGCCAACACACGGAATTGGGCAGCAACATGAGAATGGACCAAGTCAAACGGCGGTTACTAGCACATGCTGTGCACATGGGCAGCGGTTGAGCTTTGTTCATCATGCTGGTAGGAGTTAGCACGATTTGGGGACCATGATCCCATGATCTAGACATGTCCCTAGTAGTTGAGGGTGTCAACTACCTTAGTGGGCGAGTGGCAAGCTGAAAACCAGGGCAACTATTGTACATGGGGCTGTTCCATGATCTATAAATGGACAGCACCCTTCCCTTTGTGACTAATGGAATCCGAGAGGGAATCCTAGAGAAGAAGCTGGAGAGAGCTTTAAGGCAGTAAAAGTGTGAGAGAGCATACTTTAGGCTGTAAAACGAGTGTAAACGTGTGAGAGTGCATGTTTACTAACTTAGGAAGAGTCCTAAGTCTTGTGAGGGTCAAGAGTGATCTTCATATTTGTACACGGAGTGTACTTGTGAGTTGAGTTTCTTTGTATTTTCGAGTTTAATACAAAGTTTGGAAAGAGTTCCTGTAAACTTGTGTCTTGTGTTCATTTCTGTCCCTTTCGTTGTGTTTTTGTTGCCTAAGTTCAAATTAAACTTACTACGTTGAAAATCTGTGCAAACATAGTGAAGTCCAAAGTTGCTGAAACTTTGGCCGAGTATTTTGAAGGCTGAGTCAAGTCGGCACTTGGCTGCCGCGCGGATGTCACTTTCGACGGACTGAAAGTAACCCCGTGACACTTTCCACTTTGGGAATCACTTCTCCCTCTAGGCCTAAGGTTTTGTTATTCATGTTAAAATCAGAACTGCTTTCGTCCTTTCCAAGGTTTTCTTGACCTATTTGTTAATTCACTATATTTAAGGTAATTCACTATTTTTCTTTAATAACGGTGGTTAATTACTTTTTCTTTAATAACGGTGGTTAATTACTTTTTCTTTAATAACGGTGGTGTCGAGACATGACGGGTGAACCACTATATTTTTTTTTTGTGGTTAACATACTGGGTAAAGAAATTGGACCCTAAAGATTTCTAGTATTTAGGGTGTCAAGTTATTTATACATACTATATTTACAAGATTTAATTGAAGTTTACGCGATCTAGTGGTCCCACAATATTAGTAGTAGGCCCGCTTCTTTTCACCAAGCGTAGGCATTAGGTAATTCTATCTATCACGATTTAGATAGATTAGTAGAAATTACCTCATATTATTTGTCTTATGTGAATCTGAACCTTAATCTCACATTCTCCATTCTAATATCATTGACCATTAGACCAGACCCTTAACTACTTCGCAATTACTAATCTTATTAAGTTGAAAAATTAGGGTTGTACATAGTCGGGTAGGTTTGGATTTTGCAATTACCAAACTAAACCAATTATGTCGGGTTATTAAATCTAAATACCAAACCATACCAATAAAATTCAAATTTTTCAATCTCGTTTTTTCTCGGGTTTGGGCAAAGTGTGGGGTAGAGTGTGGGGCTGGAGTCAGGGTGTGGGACAGGAGGAAGGGGATGTAGAGGAGGCAAGGGAGTCAATAGGTTGAGAATCGGGTCATGGAATATAGGTTCGCTAATGAGTAAGTCTATAGAATTGGCGAAGATCCTTCGGAAGAAGAAGATTAATATAGCGTGTGTCCAGGAGACTAGGTGGGTCGGATCAAGGGCGAGAAACGCGGGTGGGTATAAGTTGTGATACTCTAGAGTCCAGAGGGGTAAGAATGGAGTGGGTATCCTGGTAGATAGCCATCTAGAGAGTCGGTGGTTGAGGTCCGACGGGTGAATGATAGATTAGTGACTATTAAATTGGTGGTGGGAAGTGTACTTTAAATGTCGTTAGTGCGTATGCACCGCAAGTAGGCTTGGATGAGGAGATTAAAAGGTGCTTTTGGGAGGGGTTGGATGACATCATTTGTAGTATTCTGTCTTCCGAGAGGTTATTCATAGGAGGAGATTTCAATGGTCATATTGGGTCGTTTGCAGGTGGTTATACTGAGGTGCATGGCGGCTTTGGTTTCGGGGAGCGGAACTGAGAGGGAACTTCGTTGTTGGACTTTTCTAAGGCATTCGATCTAGTGCTTGCGAACTCAAGTTTTCTGAAGCGGGAGGAGCATTTGGTTACTTACCAAAGTTCGGTGATGAAGACTCAGATTGAATATTCCTCAGGAGATGATACAGAAATTTGTGCGAGGATTGCAAAGTTATCCTATGTGAGACCCTTGCAACACAACATAGGCTTTTGGTGGTGGACATTGGTATTATGATAAGGAGGAAGAAGAATTCAGTACGAGGCCGCCCGAGGATTAGATGGGGCGCCTGTACTAAGCACAAAGCTCAGGAGTTGGAAGGAAGGTTATTGGCAATGGGAGCTTGGAGAAGTAGTAGGGATGCAAATACTATGTGGTCGATGGCGGCAAACTAAATAAGGAAGGCGGCGAGAGAGGTGTTAGAGATATCTTCAAGCCGCACTGGTGGCCACAACGGAGACTGGTGGTGGAATGCAGTTGTCTAAGGTAAAGTGGAAGCGAAGAAGACGGCTTACCTACCGTTAGTAAAGAGCACTGACGAGGAAAAAAAGAGACCGAACAGTGAGAGATATAAGGTAGCTAGGAAGGAGGCGAAGATAGTAGTAACGGAGGCTAAGACAGGAACTAGGTAACAAAGGCGAGGAGAAGAAGTTATTCTGACTTGTTAAGGTGAGAGAGAGGACGGCTCAGAATCTAGACCAAGTGAGGTGGATAAAATATGAGGATGGCAAAGTTTTGATGGGGAATGACCAAATTAAGAGGAGATCGCAGACCTACTTTCATAAACTTCTAAATGAAGAAGGGGATCAGGATATTGTACTAGGTAAACTGAGGAATGCCGACAACCCCTATGAATTAATTTATTGTAGGGACATTAAGGTCGATGAGGTAATGAGGCAATGCGTCAGATGAAGAGGGGCAGAGCTACCGGGTCAGACAAAATTCTGGTTGAATTGGATGTGTGCGGGTAAAGCAGGCTTGGAATGGCTTACTGGGTTGTTTAGTATTATATTCAAGACTAATAGGATACTTGAAGAGTGGAGGTAGAGTACAATGATTCTGTTGTATAAGAACAAAGGCGATATCCAGAGCAGTAACAACTATAGGGGTATCAAATTACTGAGTCATACCATAAAATTCTGGGAGAGAGTGGTAGAAATGAGAGTCCGAAGGACGGTGTCTATTTTAGACAACCAGTTCAGGTTCATGTTGGGACGATCCACCACAGAAGATATCCACCTTATTAGGAGGTTAGTGGAATAATATAAGGATAAGAAGAAGGATCTCCGTATGGTGTTTATCGATCTAGAGAAAGCATACGACAGAGTTCCTAGGGAGGTCTTATGGAGCTGCTTAGAGGTTAAAGGGGTCCCAGTTGCCTACATTAAGGTAATTAAAGACATGTATGATGGAACTAAGACTCTGGTTAGGATAGTAGGAGGCGACTCCGAGCATTTTTTGGTTGTTACGGGGTTGTACCAAGGGTCTGCATTTAGCCCTTTTCTATTTGCCCTGGGGATGGATCCCATAACGCATCATATTCATGGAGAGGTGCCATGGTGCATGCAATTTGCTGATGACATAGTCCTAATTGACGAGACACGACGTGGCGTCAATGAAAGGCTAGAGATTTGGAGACATGCCCTTGAGTCTAAAGGTTTTAGGTTGAGCAAGATGAAGACGGAATACCTCGAGTGCAAATTTGGGGCCGAGCCAATGGAAGCGGGAGTGAAAGTGAGGCTTGACTCTCAAGTCATCCCTAAGAGGGGTAGTTTCAAGTTCCTCGGGGCAATTATTCAGGGGATCAGAGAGATCGACAAGGATGTCACACACCGTATAGGGTAGGGTGGATGAAGTGGAGGTTAGCGGCGGGAGTCTTGTGTGACAAGAAAATGTCATCGTTACTAAAAGGTAAGTTTCATAAAGCAGTGGTTAAGGTTGTAGGTCAGAAGAAAGTTGTGGATATTTCTACAGCGCATTAGAGTGAGACTAGCCAGTTATGAGTTAGTCTTAGGATGCTATTGATCAGCTCATGCAGAGCTTTATCTGTTAGATATTAGTATACCTTCCATCTTTTTCGTATTTCCTATATTTCTTATATTGCTGTTATTTTGTTATTTTATATTATGTTATGTATTTTATGTTATTTTATTATGAGTCTATTGATAGTACTAATATATCGTCTTTTGTTGCTTTCTTGAGCCGAGGTTTCCTGGAAACAACCTCTCTACCCCTTGGGATATAGGTAAGGCGTACATATTACCCTCCCCAGATCCCATTTGTGAGATTATACTGGGTTGTTGTCGTTGTGGTTTTTCTCGGGTTTTTATGGGTTTTTTTCTGGTTAAATCTTTGTATAACAAACATATAACTTTTGCTCAAAATATTTCTTTAATTCTAGTAAGATACAATTATATAGTATATTTTCCAAAAAAAATAATACAAAATATGAGATGTGTCATGGCATTATACTATTCAATAATAAAGTCAATAATATTATGTAAAAATATTGTTAATTATAAAGCCATAATAAAAATAAAAATAATCTAAAAGTACTAAGTCATGCTAAAATAAGTAGACTAATAAGGGAGTAATAATTACATGACTAAACGCTAAAGAAAAAATAAAAATAGGTTATGCATTTTTATCTAAATTATTGGAAAATAAAAAAATAGATATTCAATACATTGCCATTCGTAGTATTAATTGAATGTCTTTTGTTAGAATTGGTATTGATTTGATTTTGATTTGAGCTTTTGTTAGCATTATGTAAGTTATTAATATAATGACTATAAAACTTAGTGGAACATTCAAAAGTTTTAAGTCCAACCTTGAAATAATACCTTAAAAATAAGATCATGAAAAAATTTAAGAAATATTTATATATTACATCATAATAAGTATATTTATATAGTAAATATATATAAAATTTCTCTATATTTAATGAGTTTCGGTTTGGCTTTCTTTAGTTCAAACCAAACTAAACCAATTATGGTCGGGTTTTTTTCCAAATTAAACCAAACCGTATTCGTCAGGTTTTTTTTCTCGATTTGACTCGGATTATCGGGTTGGTGCGATTTGTCAGTTTTCTTTGTACACCCCTATGAGAAACTACCTAAGCTTTTGATTGCAATTTGTTTTCAAAGTTATCATAACAAGGTGGAAGTTTGTGCTTGGATTACATGTGACATATTAACAACTTTGGGTAAATTGGCATCATTGGCTCCCATGTGCCAACTCCTGCTCTATAGGGACCTCCTAGTCACTTCATATTCTAACCCAAAATTGCAAACTTGAACACTCACTACTTACTATAAACTACAGTACATAGTTAGAAGGATTCTGATTTTCTAAAGACTAGTAACAAGAAGCAGAGTCTCAAAAGGATGTAGCAAATTAATACAAGTTATTAGCTGTGGTCCAAGGCTAATACTTCCAAGATATATGAAGCACGTAAGTAGGCCAAAACTGTCATGATTAGGTACAGAAATTGATTTCAAGTATATGATAATGGAGGGGCCATAACAATAAAGCTATTCAGGAATCACATTTGTAAAATCTACTGCATAAAGTTGCATGTCAGGGTCTACCTGTCTTATACTGTTGTTCTTTTAGATTCTCACACGATTCAAGTGTCTTTGGCCAGCAAAAAGTGTCTATAAATGGCTGATAAATAAATTACGTATTACATGCATTGCTGAATTAGCAAGTTCAGAAAATTTGTTTCTGAACAGAATAATATTTGTGGTTTACCAACTTAACAGATACTAACTGTTAACTGTCCGATGGTTTAAAGGGTTCAAGTTTTGTGCATTTCCAAAAGTAACCACCCAACATAGAAAAATGCTTACTAATACTAGTGACCATGCTTCTGGTTAGTAGTGGGTAAGTAGAGACTAAAATGGTACATATATTTTGTCAACTATACTTGATATTTTTTTGGAAATTTGTCCTCCCACTCTGGCTATCTTCTGCTATGAAATCCCACATTCTCTCCATTAAAAGGAAAATCCTGTCATAGAGTCCCCACCAGGTTGAAATCACAGCCTAACCTTTCTTTTCCTCAATATAAAAATATGCACTATAAAACACTATGCCATACATTGTGAATTTGTCAAAAGAGCATTTCACTTTGGCTTCTTTTTAGAGTTGAGGATAACACTGCTTAGAAAGGATATACTTGTTTTTCTACAATGTCTTTACTCTTTAGACGAAGTGTTGTTTAGTTTATGATAAAGTTCAATTGACCATTAATGCAGTTGAAGAGAGCAATGTACCTGAGCCTACTGGTTATAACAAGCTAAGCTCAACACCTTTTGGTGGTGCTGTCTCTTTTTCTTCTCAGTTCCTTCCTCTCTTCATCAACACAAAGTTTTGTAGCATTAGCAACATAGAGTATGAGTAGAAACACCATACTGCCCATGCAGAAACTCATAGTTCACATGGCGATTCTCATTTTTGCTCTTCTACCATTAGTCAGTTCAACTCAAAAGCAGACAAAAAAGATTATTCATGAATGCAGTGATCACAAAGTCCTTGAGGTTATTCACATTTACATCTCCTATTCTCTATCATTCAATTTTATCTTTTCCTCTGAGAAAGTATCAAGAAAAAGTAAACTTGATCGAACCATCTCACTAGACAATTTCTAGCTATTGTTCTGAAATTTCCCATATATTTGTAGGGCAGCAACTAATTATCTATCTCAAATTTCAGTTAAGTCCAAAGCTGTCATTTCAAATTATTCTACATGGATTTCTGCTATGGGCTTCTATGGGTTTCTTGATGCCTATCGCGATTCTTGTAATGAGAATGTCAAATAGACAGCAATGTGGAAGAAGGCTAAAGCTTATTTTCTATACTCATGCTTCTTTACAGGTAAAATCCCTTTTTAACTTTTGTTTCATTGAGAACATAGAAAAGGTCATAAACTTCATTCAGTCAATGAAGGGTATACTGTTCGTTTCTTTGGCATAAGCATGACAAGAGGGGTTGCTCTGATGGTAAGCAAGCCCCACTTCCAGCCGAGAGGTTGTGAGTTCGAGTCTCCCCAAGAGCAAGGTGGGAAGTTCTTGGAGGGAAGGATGCGGGGTCTATTTGGAAACAGCCTCTCTCCCCAAGGGTATGTGTAAGGTCTGCGTACATACTACCCTACCCAGACCCCACTAAGTGGGATTATGCTGGGTTGTTGTTTTTCTTTGGCATAAGCATCAGTATCTCAACAGTTACCGAGTTATTATTAAAAATTTGAACCTTGTTTATAGGAGAAAAGTTCCTCACTTTTCACCTGTAATGATACTGAAAAAGAGTAACAGCTATAATTACAGATTTGCTAATAATTAAACTAGCCCATAGTTTGTTATTAAATAATTGTAAGTTAGCCTCCATTCATCCTCAAGTTGATAGCAGTAATGAATGCTTGATGGGAAAGGAATGACAAGATTAATAAACTCTCTTATTTGAGTACTACAAATAACTCTGTCAGTTTATTATTTTGAAATGAGCACAATTCAAGTTAATTATGATGTTAGTTATAACTGTTTGTTTTGACATATGATACTTGACAGCTGACTACTACTATTTAGAAAGTCCACATACATTTACATAATTATGTAGTGCATAAAATTCACATCAATATTTCTTTCTTATTTGGCAGATACTATCTGTTATCCTTGTAATAACAGCAACAACTTTGTCAGTAATAAACTTTGAGAACTTTTTCGACAATACTCACCAAAGGATTGGCTTAGCTCTATATGTTGCCATATGGCTGCCAATAGTCGCTGGGATTTTTCGGCCTGACAAGTAAAGCATACCATGATTTCACCATGGAATTTTCTCTTCATTCAATTGAATAGAAGCTTTATGGGGGAAAGAGGGGTGTAGTTAATTAGTACCGTTTCTTGTTCTTCCTTTGCAGGGAAAGCAAAAGGAGGGGTGCATGGTTTTGTTTCCACTGGCTCATTGGAATCACAGTTACTTTACTGGGAATTGTCAACATATATACAGGATTACAGGCCTATCACATGAAAACAATGAAAAGCACCAGTGTTTGGAACTGGCTTTTTAGTGCTGAGGTCGCTGTTATCGCGTTCATCTATCTACTCCAAGAAAAATGGCACTATATAAAGCAATCAGGAGTGACTGTAGGCAGTGATTCAGTACGACCAACGGATGAAGAAACATCTCCAACTAACGAGAAAAATGAATTGTCATCCATGCCATCACCAGAGCTTTGTTAAGACTTCAGACAAACAAATAATTTGCCTTTTACTAACATTAAATTCTTTTGTTTTTTTACTAACATTAAATTCTTTCACAAACAAATATGAGAGTTTTGTGTCGTACAATCAGTGTAGAGCATTGTATACAGCAATTAATATGAGGAATCTTGTGTCCGCCTTTTACATTTGTAGTTTAAATTTTGTATCTATCTTCACCTTTTTACATTTCAATAAGTTAAGCATATCCAACTCCATCACAACATATGCAGCTAGGTCTAACCAACTCTAGGTCTTGCGGTGTGACCTACAATGAAAGACACTCAAGCGAGAGAAAAGTGCCCACTAAATCACCTTTTACCTATGTTGCGTGGACTCTCCAAAATGTAGCCGTACCCATATCGGATCCTTCAAAAATGTACTACTTTTGGAGGATCTAACACGCATCCGGCCATATTTTCGGAGAGTCCAAGCAACATAGCCTTACTAGCAATAATCTGTTAATATACAACTCCAAATGACCATTCATCTCGAGAATTAGCAGGACTTTCAAATTTATATAGTTTCACTATATTAGTAACAGAAACAGTGGATCTTTATACAAAGTATTTATATAAGTCATGGAAATAGCTGCACATAACCTGTCGCAATTGCAATTCCTAAAATGACAAGGGGTGGAAGGATGACGAATGCTCCAATTGTAGCAAAGAATACGGAGTCATTCCTCTGAGAAACTTCATTCAGGTAGGTTTGTCTTTTGATGTTTCTCTTCTGTGAAACAGTTAAGAACTTGGCGCTGACCTTCTTAAGATTCTTGCCCAAGGGAATGCTGAAGTCATCATCTCGGTCTCCAACCAACTTAGCGAGCTGAGCACGAATTGTAGGTTTACTAGAGCTACTATCACCTTCATAACCTGGTCAAGGATCAAGTCAACGATGGTCAAGAATAACTAAAGCGTAACTCAGCTCTCGACAAGGAAAGGCGAAAGTAAACAAAGATGGGCAACTTTACTTGAAATCTTGCTATAACTTTTTGACTAAATGGAAGGTATAATGAATGGCCATAATAGATGATACAGAGAACTGAATCCCCATTTAGGGCAGAATGCTTAATGGATTCAACATGAAGCTGTCTCACACAGTATAACTTGCATAAAGAAGACTACAGATTGTGCAACTAGTGCCCTATGTGTATGGAGGATGTAGAATTCTCAAATTATTAACTGCTACATAGTATATATATCTGGGAAGTCTATATATCTGGGAAGTCTGGAGTATGTCCGGGAAGTCTGGAGTATGTCCGTTCACACATTAGGAGTACAGTCAGAAATGCCAAGGTCCGGAAGGTACAAAAGCACCTCCATATGGCCCGGAAGACAATTCATGCTTGTATATTTTGGGCAGTTTGAAGGAAAGGAATCGCAGATGCTTCGATGATCATAGTCTAGATGCTTTTGCTTAGTAGATAGATGCATGATGTTAAATTCCTGGCCTAAAGTTGACTTTCGTAAATGATGCACATTCGGATTTTTTTACTTCTTAGAGCAGTTTGATTAAATTCTCACAATACTAATCAAGAAAAAGACAAAGAACCAAAAGGGAGATCATATACCATTAACTGCTGAGCTGTTGGAAGTAAGCTGATCCAAGAGATCTAGCTGCGTTCGAGCAGAAGATAATGACCCTAAATCAAAACAAAATGAGCAAAAATTCAACAATTAAACAGAACAAATGTAGCTCATGCTGTCATATATCAGACGGGATAACAGGAAATGGAGCATCCTATGATTAGCTTTAATATTCATATTAGTCAGACAGAGGTTTAGCGCTGATCTTCTTCTAATTCTCCACTGTGGTAACAATCAACAATCAGTCAGAGAGGTCAGTTTCTTCTAGTTTTCGTCAAAAACTTTCAGAACTCAGATGCCCTAAAGACTAGCGGTGGTTTACAATCAGAACTCAGAAATTATAAAAAGAACGAATTTAGTGAAGTCTAAGCACACCAGAATAAGTGGGAAGCTCCTCCTCAGTGACATTTCCATCTCTCTCTTCAGAAAGAGCAGCTCTTCTCAAGGAAGAAGATAGCCAAGTTTGAGACTGATACAGCTTAAGGGGATCATGTTTATGGGTAGGAATGAGAAAGCAGATATGTTTTGGTTGCAGAGGCTGTACTGAGCTCAAATTCAAAGCCATGGTTGTGTAAGGCCATTAGGTATGACTTATGAGGCTGCAATATTTTGCTTGTAAAACTCCTTTACTATGAACATCTCTATTTTAAAACAGGTGGCTGAAAATGGCTGCACCACAAAATTTTAACCTGTCCCACTAATACTCTGATTTTGAAATTTATTCAAAATAAAAAAAATAAAAAAAAAAGAGATTTAGCTACTAGTACTAGTATTTATAATTTTCTTTCACTATTTATGTTTTTAAAAAATTATGTAGTAACTGTTTTTTTCCTCGTTCTGAACATGTAAACTGTTATAAAATCTCCTATTTTAGGTGAATGTCCATAATTAGAGAGATTCTAGGGTTTACTTCTCCCTATAAATAAAGGGGTCTTCTACCATTGTAAATCATCCCTAACAATCCTAAGTATCAATAAGAATACTCCTCTCTCTATTTTTCTCTCTATTGTTCTTGTTCTTGTACTATTATTCTTGTTCTTATATTATTTCATAACATAAACTCTGTTTTTAAAGTAATTATACAATAGTTATGCATATTAGTTGTGTTGGGCCATTATACTCCAAAATCCTCATTCTTTGAAAGAAATTATACTTTTAGTCCATTAGTTATTGCTAAGATTTTTCTTTTGGTCCTTGTGATATCTATATTTGAGTATATTTAACCTTTAATTAATTGACTCCACCAATTTTTTCCAATAACAACCAATAGCCGGTTAATAACAAAAATAGACAGCTAATAACCCTAAATCCTAAATCCAATTTTCTCAACAATAGTCAAAATAGTTTCAATATGTCATCTAATTTATGCTATATTAAAAGCATGATAGTCTTAATGAAATATTCTTCATCTTTTTATCCTCTAATATTTGAAAAATGTGTATATAAATTATAAAGATTTTAAAAGATTTTTTTTTTCCTTATATTTTAGGACACAAATTCAACTTCACTATAATTATGAGATGTGATTACGAAAGGTAAAAATAATGACTTTGAATTAGAATGACTTTGGTGAAATAGTATTCTTGTTGAAATTGATTAAACGTTTTTATTTCCACATTACACACTCTATTTTCAATAAAACAAAAGTAATTCAATTTTTTATGTTGCTCAAACACCATTGCCGCACGGAAGAAGGCTTAGAAGTTATGCCTGCTTACATCATCATTAGATTTTTGTCGTAAGACCTTGAAATTCTCATTTTTTAGCAATTTAGATTATTTTTTTGTCTTTTAAAGTTTTTAACAACTACAACCCAGTATAATCACACTTAATGGGATCTAGGGAGGGTAGTGTGTACGCAGACCTAACCCCTACCATGGGGTAGAGAGGCTGTTTCCAAATAGACCACCGGCATCCTTCCCTCCAATAACTTCACACCATGCTCTTGGGAAGACTCGAACTTACAATCTCTCGATTGAAAATAAGGGTTGTTTACCATCAGAGCAACCCCTCTTGTCCATGAAAGCTTTACGCGACTTTACTATTATTTTCATTGACCATATTTACCCAAAAGTTGACGATACTCCTAAATTTCAATTTTCTTCTTACTTGTGAATATTAATTCAGAATTCACGCGTTAGCAGCGAAACATACTAATAGCCAAGTTGCCGGTGATCTTCCTCAACGTTAAGACATGATCAAAACCCTCTATTGACTTAGAAGGTATTCAATGAACTTAATTTATCACTACTTCCTGCTTATTTGCACTGTTATATTTTAACCTTGTGAAACATCTTGTTTGTTTGCTTTCCTGCATTATGTTTTCACATATGATTTTGTAATGATCCTCTGCTGAGTTACTTAATTATTAATACGAATATTTATCATTTTCATGCAGTATTTGGCAAAACAGAAAATAACTTTAAAAAAAGTTAAAACTGATCTAAAAATACCAAAAGCCAACTTTATCCCAATTTTTTTTTTAGCTTAAAAGCCAACTATCTTTGACCAAATATTTTACCTTTTTATCCCTAATAATATTTATTATTTCAAAAATATCCTTCACAATTCTTTCCGGTTATTTATTCATGCGACTTCCTACCTTATTTCTTTATTTTGCTCTTTTTCTTTCTGGTCTTCTCCGGTTGGTAATACTCCATTTGATTCACATGTTGAGTTTTTACTTCATTTTTTTGTCCAATGCCACTCATTTAACTGGGATGTATTTCCCAACTGTTTTTTTTAATACTATTTTCCTATATCAATAATCATACAATCATATGTTTCCAGGTAAGCTTGGAATTTCAAGAAATAAATAAAAAATTTACATTGTTGAAAGAAGTGATAAATAAGAGTTCAACAGTTATATTTATAAAAATTATATTAGGTAATCAGTTTAAATATTAATTATTTTGTATTTATATTAATAAGTTTAAAATAAAATATTATAGTAAGTAAGCTTCTTTATAGTGTTAATACTTTGAAGGATATTGCAGTCATTTTAATTGAAAAAGTGCTTACCAATACTTATTTACCAAATATTTCAATAGCTTTTTTTAACTCAAATATTTTTATCCAAACACATAACTTCTCATTTATAAAACCAGCTCCACCACTTAAAAAGTACTTTTAAACACTTATACTTAAATTTTTATTTTTTTTAAATCAATCCAAACGGACTCCTAGTATTAGACCATTCTTGCTGCTTAGACAATCGTAAGGTCGATATAACACGAAATGGTAAACACCATCAAACTTACTATATGAAAAGACTTGCAGGAAAATTGGCGAGCATGGAGCATTCGGAAATTGAGGGGAAAAAGATTAATCTTATATTAGTAGGATATAGTACATGAGGTTTAATCCGTAATATGTTTTTGTTAATGATTTAGACGGATAAATTATAGAATACGAAAATAAAATTTGGACCCACTGAAATTTATTACATTGGAATATGCAACAGAAAGTATATTAAATTAAAAAAATGAAACTTCTAAGACCTCTTCACTGAGTTAGCTCTAATTTATAAAAGTCCCCTCATGAATTGAAATAAAAAATGTAAATCTGCCTTGCGATGACCCAAGTATATAAAGGTAAAAAGTGATAATCATCTAGTCCCCAAACTCCATGGGAGCCAGCAGACGCTAGGCTATACATTAATTAATTGCAACTTCTCATCAATTCCAAGTACTTAAGGAAAGGAACGAAAGTGGAAATGGAATCAGAAAAAAAAAGATAGAGAGATGTAAGATATCTCTTTCTAAACAACTCTACTAGTCTCTCCGGTTCAAAATAAATATTTAATTTATTTTAGCACATCCATTAAAAAAATATAAAATTTTATACAAAAATACTTACTATGACTAAACTACCCCTACTTAAACATCTAATGTGAGGAGCAAAAAAACTTTTTAGGAATATGTATGTTGGATTCTGGGTCATGGTCGCTCCATGTGGGCTAACCCGACCCGATTAGGAGAGATAAGGGATATAGGTTAAGGGAAGTTACCACTATACCACAATGCTCATCTCCACTAGCCTGAACGTGGGTGAGTGGGGGGTTATTTTCCTTAACCGTCTTAACGTGGATGAGTGGGGGGTTACCTTCCTTAACCACCTGAACATGGGTGAGTGAGGGGTTATCTTCCTTAACCGCCCGAATGGGGTGAGTAGGGGGTTAACTTCCTTAACTGCCTGAACGTGGGTAAGTGGGGTGTTATCTTCCTTAACCGCCTGAACGTGGGTGAATGGGGGATTATCTTCCTTAACCGCCTGAACGTGGGTGAGTGGGGGGTTATCTTCCTTAACCACCTGAACGTGAGTGGGTGGGGGTTATCTTCCTTAACCGCCTGAACGTGGGTGAGTGGGGGGTTATCTTCCTTAATTGCCTGAACGTGGGTGAGTGGGGAGTTATTTTCCTTAACCGCTATTACTCTCCCTATTTATATGAAGGAGATAATATAGAACAAATAGGGCATAAGTTTTTTCTCTACCGTAAGAATTCTCTAACTCTCTTCTTCTCCCAACAAAAAGCACGCACAAGTAAGGGCATCTAATTGGTGGAAGATTAATTTTGTTTCCTAGTGATTCAAAGTTCGATTTGCGGCAATCGTTTCGGTGGTGAGTTCAATAATTCTTCGTTGCGTTGACATGTACGCTAATATTGTTCTCGCCTCACTATTATTAGTCTAACATTGGTATCAGAACCATTCTTTTGTGCTCTGTCAAGATGAACACACATTGATTCTGTGTTTTCTTTTAATTTCTGTGTCGTTCGTTAATACAGTAAAGTCGTTCATGTTTTGAATTTACATGATAATCAGACTGAGAAAAGTTACAAAATAAGCACAGAATGGTATAATGAAATATCATCAGCCCTTCCTCCCAATTTATGCATGGATAAGTAATGATTATTAATAATTATTTAAATCCAGTAATAATTATTAGAATTGGTCTTTAAATTTTTTTTAATTGTTTAGTCATATCCCTTCCATTGAAATACTTCTACGAGTTATTGTGACATATGTTGTCACATTGACTGTTTGTAGTCATTCTTATTGTTTCCTTGGTCCTATTTCAGATATGACTGAACAGTGACAAGTTCGAATTACTCCAAGTGTGAGTTCTCGAAGTCAAGGAAAGGGACAACATAGAAGGGTACGTCGTCGCCGAACTTATTTCTATAATGATTCATACTCGGAGCCTGAATTCATCAGGATTGTCCCAAGGGCGAGACAAAATCAGTTAAGGGATCGAAGGGTTGAACGAAGGGAACGGAAAAAGAAATTTAGAGAGCTTAGGACTTCATTAGCTAAACATATTAGAAATTATCATTTTACCCGTGATGCACTAATTGATTCTATTGACGAAATTGAACTATCTCATTAGGAAGCCTTAGCAATTTTAGTAGATTCACTTGGAGAATCGTTAGGTAGTATTTTAACTGAAGTTTATCACAAGGTTTGACGAAATGAACCTTTTGGGTTTATGTTCTTAAATTTGAAGTTGAGTGAGAGAACCGTCTCTACAACTACTAGTAATTTGTTTAATTAATGAAACTTGGTTATTTGTTTGCAAGATTACATGTCATTTTACTTTTTTTTATGTGTGGCAATTAAAACAAGTATGATATCATATTGAAAATCTTGACAAGATACACACTATGAGAAATGGTTTTATAAAATATTAGTTGAACACTTAGTTGTAGATGATGAATAGAAACGTGATAACCTTTTGATTCTATACTAAGTGAAAAATTAATATTTTATTTAATTGATTTGCCTAGGTGTGTATATCACATGCGAGAATGATGATTAATAAATACACTTGCATTATTATTTCATTTAAAACTATGGCATCAAAAACTATCATTGCTGACTTAATCAAGGGTGATAAACTAAATGGTGAAAATTATGTATTTGGAGCCGTAAGATGTGGTATGTGCTGGAAGAGCAAGATGCTTTTGAAGCCATTAACCATGTCATGGTTTGCCTAGATTAGGGTAACACTGCCCAACATAGGAGAGATCTTGAGGCTTACAATTCTTGAAAAAGAAAATATGCCAATGCTCGTGGATTCATTGTAAGCTCAGTTGTGAATGATTTTATTCATTAATGTGAACAATTCCCTACTGCTAATGCCATGTGGGCGCATATGAGAGAAACATATGGGATACTACTGTAATCCACCTTAGATAGCTGACTATCAAATTTGACACTTACAAAAAGCGCCATGACCACAGTGTCAAACAACATCTAAGAGTGATATCGAATATGATTACTCAACTCAAAGGTGCTGGCCATGTTCTCTCTGATGAGCAGCAGGTTCAGGCAGGGATTCGGTCTATTCCCAATAATTGGGAACATTTGAAGGTTAACTTGATACGCAATGATAGCATCAAAGTTTTTGCTGATGTTGCCCATCATGTGGAGCTTGAAGACGAGCGGCTTGGTGCTGCTAAAGTTGTACCCAATGCCTTTGTGGAAAAATCTAGTGGTATAAAGAGATCAAGCTTCAAGCGCAAGAGAAACTTGAAAAATGATGGGAAAGGTAAGGATACCGGAGAAGGACCCTCCAAGAAAAGAAACAAGCCGAATTCCAAGAAAGGAAAATAGTTCTACAAGAAGAAAGACAAGAACAAGATGAAGTGTTACAATTGAGAAGTTCCAGTGTTTGCTCGTGAGTGCACTAACCCAAAAAGGTAGCATTTCAAAATGCATCTCTAAGTGCTATATATGTTTCTAGCACTATTTTACTAACTAAATATTGTCCTGTGTAGACTGTAGACTCAGGGGCCACCGATCATGTGAGCCGCGATAGAGAAGCGTTTATAGAGTTTCGTCGAGTTCCACCAGGATCGAAGCATGTATATGTGGGAAATAATGCAAATCTTGAAGTCAAAGGGATAGGAACTTGTAGAATGGACATGCGTGGTGGCCGATCATTGATGTTGCATGACGTCTGTATGTTCCAAAGATTCGACGAAACTTAGTATCTGTGTCTATTCCTCTAGATTTAGATTTCAATTTGAACTTTAGTCGCAGTGGTCTTAGAATTACTCAAGACAATGTTTTTTATGGTTTCAGACATCGTTATGATGGTTTTATTGTGTTAGATTGTAATCCTTCTATGTATAACTATTATGTTGATCCTTGTGTTATGACATGTTATTCAAGTAACAATGCTGTTGATGTTATTACATGGCATGCACGATTAGGTCACCTAGGGCAGGATCAAATGAATAGATTGGCTAAAGAAGGACATCTAGGTCCTTTCTTTAAAATTGAAATGCCAACTTGTGAGAATTGCCTTGCTGGAAAGATTACACGTAAACCATTTGGAAAGGCTAAAAGAGCTTATTTTCCATTACAATTAACCTATTCAGATATCTATGGTCCAATGAATGTGAAGGCTAGTTTTGGTGCTTTATATTTCATTACGTTCATTGATGATTTCACATGCTTTGGTTATGTATGTCTTACCTCTCATAAATCTGAAGCACTTGAATGCTTTAAGAAATATATGAACGAAGTTGAGAATCAATTAGACAAAAGGATTAAGACCTTAAGAACCGATAGAGGGCGTGAATATCTTTCAAATGATTTTAAAGGATTTTGCAATGAAAAGGGAATCACCAGACAGTTAACTATTCCATACACACCTCAACAAAATGGTATAGCAGAAAGGAGGAATAGAACACTACTGGACATGATAAGGTCCATGATGGCGCATGCAAATTTACGTATCTCCTTTTGGGGAGATGCTTTATTGACTGCAACTTATATATTGAACGAAGTGCCTTCTAAATAAGTTTCTTCCACTCTTTATGAGCTATGGACTGATTATAAACATAACTTAAAGGATTTACGACCTTTGGGTTGTGCTGCATATGTAAAAGATTCCTTTAGCAAGCTTTGTAAATTAGGTCCAAAAGGCAAGAAATGTATCTTTATAAGATATTCAGAACACTCCAAAGGGTATGTGTTCATTGGCAAATTAGAGGATGGAAGTGTTACTGAGATTGAATCGCGAGAAGTCACATTTTTTAAAAATGATTTTCCAAAGAATGGCGAGGTAAAGAACGGAGAGCGTCTTTATGAAATGTTGAACTCAGATAGTCAGCAAGAGTCTTCTGACACAGTTGATAATCAAATTGATCAAGATCTTATTCTTGATCCGAGTAGGGAGTGGGAGTGGGAACTCTCAATCCCAAAATCCTTCTGACGAACCTGAATTTCAACTATGAAAGAGTGCCAGGAAAAATATACCCAAACGCACTTATGAAATTGAAGATTATATTTTCTTGGTATCTCCCACAGAGATGGATGAGCCAAAGTCTGTGACTGAGGCTTTATCGAGCCTTGGAAAAGATGAGTGGATAAAAACACGAAGAATTAGATTCCATGAAAACCAACAAAGTCCGAGATCCAGTTGATCTTCCGCCTGGGTGTAGAGCCATTGGAAACAAATGGGTTCTCAAAGTTAAACACAAAGCGGATGGGTCAATAGAAAGATACAAGGCACGATTGGTGGCAAAAGGCTTTACTCAAGAAGCTGGAATAGATTATGAGGAAAATTTTCACCAGTTGTGAAGTTTACATCAGTTCGCTTACTTTTGGCTATTGTTGCATGTTTGGATTTGGAATTACATCAAATGGACGTGAAGACAGATTTTCTCAATGGAGAACTAAACGAAGAAATCTACATGGAACAACCTGTAGGCTTCATCGTTAAAGGTCAATAAAAGAAGGCCTGTAATTTAGAAGATCTATTTATGGCCTGAAGCAATCTTCAAGGCAATGGTATTTGAGATTTCACAAGGAGGTGATCTCATATGTTTTCACCATGATCGATGAAGACCATTGCGTTTATGTAAAGAAGTCCAATTGGATGTTTGTAATTCTTTCTCTTTATGTGGATGATATTTTATTGGCTGGAAATAATTTGGAGTATTTGAAAACTATCAAGTCATGGATTTCAAAATCATTTGACATGAAAGATATGGGTGAGGCAAACAATATCCTTGGATTTGAGATCCAAAGAGACCGTTAACTCAATAACTTATATAAAGAAAATTTTGGAGCGTTTTCGCATGAATAATTGCAAATCCATGGATACTCCTATAGCGAGAGGTGAAACTTTAAGCCTTGGAATGTGTCCCAAGACTAAAAATGAAAAGGAAGACATGTCTCAAGTTCCATATTCAAGTGTTGTCGGGAGCTTGATGTACGCTATGATGTGTACTTGCCCAGACATTTGTTATGTCGTAGGTCTGGTTAGCAGGTATCAATTCTATCCTGGAAGAGATCATTGGAAAGTTGTGAAGATAATTTTCAGATACCTGAAGGGAACTACAGATTATTCACTATATTATAGTGGAAATGATTTATACTTGAGAGGATATACAGATGCTGATTGGGCTGATAATCGGAATGATAGAAAATCAACATCCGGTTATGCCTTCTTACTTAATGATGGTATGATATTTATACGTCAATACCACACAAGAGGGGGGAGAAGTGATTTGTGTAGTACCCAATTTTCACTTAAACTGCTTATGAAGGACCTGGTTCTTCTATGTGTTCCAACTACTGCTGTTACGGAATAATAAATACATAAAATAAAGAACGCGGACATTTTACATGGAAAATATCTGGCTCAAAAGGTTAAAAACCCACGACCTACTACTCAGTAGGATTTTCCCAAACTTCCACTAAAATCACTGAGCCAAAACAGCATTTTAAAAACTCTTTGTAAACCTAAGTATTAACTCTAATCCCGTTATAGCAACCAGCCTCTAACTGTTGCGACAACTTCAAGTTACCTCTAACTTGCATACTCAAAGTACCTATTACAATTGCTTCTATGAAAGATGAAAGGTAAAAATAAAAACACCTACTACAAATTGAACTAGAAATAAAGAAAGACAAATAAAACTCTTTATGGAGCTGGTTCTTCAATCTGGTTCATGTAGCTTCAGGTTTGCATACCTGAATCACACATGAACTGCTTGCAAAAAGCCTTGCTATTTTGCGCTTAATTCACGTTTTACTTCTGCATTTTTGTGGAATACTTTTAATGTGAAAACATCCTGCAATTTATAGAGTTAGTAGATGAAGAAATAACTATATTTCTGATGCAACTCTTCCTTGGTGGAAGAGTTCTGGTTGATTTTAACTTCTAACTCCTTCCCTATCTTGGATAGTGTTCTCTTTGATTAAGGATTCCTTCTCCTTATCAATTATGCAACCTTTTCGATCAGGAGATATTAAATATACCAAGTTAAGCTTATCTCATTCACGTGCAACCCACATGCTCGAAATAACCCATTTTTGTGCACTTGAGTGATGGACCTGGTTCATCCTGAGTTCCTTTTACAGGAAATATGCATACATGTAAAAGAGAACAAACTTAGCTATTTATTAAGTTCGTAATCAGAGTTTGATTGAGACTCAATTGCTGATCCTCCATTGAATTTGAGTCCTAGACTAATACAAATCCCAACCCTTATCCTTGATCTGGATTGTGTTCTCTTCTCATAAGGAGACTTCTTCTCCTTATCCCATATGAAATCATTTTTATCAGTTAAGAAGATATTCAAAAGATATTGTTTCTTAATCCCTAAGAGTTATCTTCTTCACATGCATCTCATATGCATAGGTTGATAACCACTGTGTCTCATAAGATGGACCTGGTCCATCACTGAGTTCACTTGTCATTTCAAAACTTCAACTGAACTTGGGCCAACAAATTCCCCCTTTTTGATAATGACAAACTTTGTGCTTTACTGGTCAGAGAACCTGTTTCAACTTAGCTCAACATCAAAACAATGTTAGAAATATTTTTCCTTTTTATTATCATCAAGGACCATGTACATTAGGTTATAAACATCATTGTTTAAAGTGTAAACATCACTTGTTTAAAGCACAACCTTTTCCCCCCTTTTGGCATCATCATAAAGTTGCACAAAAAATGTGAGATAACCAGATTTTAAAACTTATTCATGGCCACTGGGCTACTTCAAACAAAATTGTGGATTAATCATCATAGATCATGCTAAGAATTTTAGCCATCAAGAAATATAAACAAACAGTTAGAGCAAAAACAGTGAATTTCATTGATGATTGATAAGATTCTATCACAAAGCATAAGAAGAAATAAAAATACTGAAAACATGAGCAAAAGAAACAAAACGTCCTGAATTGAGTCACTGGTTGATCTACACCAGGTTAGGAGTCTTAAGGCTTGGAAGAGGTAGGGTTGAGTTATTTGCTTGGAGAAGTTTCAGCATGTCTTGAAAAATTTCATCATTTTTCTCCTTTTCACTTGCAAGTTCAATTCTGAGAACATCTCTCTTAGATTCTCTACCTCAAACAATCGTGTCTTAAGCATTTGTATCTCAATATCCTTTACCTTACTCTCCTGTACCAAGACTCTGACTTTGCTATTGATGGGTGTCTTCTTAGATGAACCAGGCATGACAGTGAATTCATAATCGCAAGCAAGCAGAGTATTAACCCCAAAATGATCCTTTCTTGTACTAACCTCCCACTTCTTCATAGGTACCTTGAAATGTACAAGCACAGTTATGAGAATGAAACCATAGGGAATGTCATGAGTTTTGGTGCTATTGATAACCCTATCAGTAGGTCCGCAAGGGAATCATGTTCAAATGAAACAGGTTCATCTATATTTTTTCAAGTTGAACCAGACCCACTTCCCCCTATTTTACTCACACTCTATTCTATTTCACTAACTTTCTCTCCCCAAACAATCACTGCACCTGCGTTTTTGTTAAAATCACAGGAGTGGGTGAAGAATCAGTCGCTTTTGTACTCTTTCCCCTCACAGTACCCTTGCTCTCTTTTTCTTTTCCTTATATTTTACCACCAACTTCTCAAGATTTTGTAGTCTCAACACCTGCTATAGATCCTACCAGTACAAATCCATTCTCTAAATTTGCAGCAACTTCAGAAATTGTCTCAGGAGTAACTTTAGAATAAGAAGATAAATGTTTAGTTTCGGAATACCTACTTTCTTCCCCCTTAGTAGCAGACTTACATGAATCTTCATATTTCTGGAATTCTTCTTCCCTACTTGCTTTCAATTGCTTGTTTATTTTCTTGGTCTGCTCTCCTTCAACGACAATCTTACGAGCCATCCTCTTTATTATACTTTTCTTAGAGATTGGTGTTGGTGTGGAAGTGGTTTTCTGTGGTCGTGATGAGGATTTTCAAAAGTTTATAACATATATGGGCTAGGGTATGGAAGAGAAGAAAATTAGATTGTGTTTGAAAGATAAAAGAAGAATGAAAGTTTTTGACGGCTCGAGAGTGATGAGGTAAGGAATACACTAAAGTTAACCAGTATACAAGGGAATACTTGATGGGATAACTACAGCTTTTCAAGCACTTAGAAGTTTAATCAAACTGAAATTCAGCGTTAGAGTGTATCCTTAGAATCTAAGTACTTCCATTCGATTGGGACTCTTTTGAATGGGACTGGTTCACTTATAACAGATAAGTCCAAAAAGAGTTTGGTATTTGGTAGGACTCTGCTCATGATCCAAACATATGTATTTCAAATTATGTAGAGTGTAGAAAACATACCGTGTTATCTTGATGAACCAGTTTCTTCACTGATGATTCTCTTGTGTAAGTCTAAATTTTCCAAAATAGATAGAATATCATTAGAGATTAATGAGTCATTTTAACACGTGGCACAAGAGTATACTATGGAAAGTATGAGACTGAGCAAGATTTAATCTGACTATACAGAATTTACAGACTTTCTAACCAAATATATATTTTTTTCATTTTTTTTGTTTAACCTTGAACTGGTCCTTTTAGCTGATCTTAATTATCCCTAATTCCAACCTATTCCTCTAAGAGTGATCTCTACTTAAGCCTTTTGTGAAGATGTTAGCAATATTCTTGTCAGTGGTAGAAAACTCCACAGTGATCCTTTCTCATAGTTGTCCCTCAAAAAATGGTGTCTAACATCTATGTGCTTAGTTCTCTTATGATGAACCGGATTCTTAGTTATACTAATATCACTAGTGTTATCATAAAAATAGGGATGCAACCGACTTCAATGCCAAAATCCATCAACTGTTGCTTGATCCACAACAATTAAGCACAATCATGAAGCAACAAAGACAAACTCAGCTACAGTAGTAGATAAGTCCACTGAATTTTACCTTTTAATATCCCATGACACAAGACATGAACCAAAGAAGTGTTCCATACCTGAGCTGCTCTTCCTATCACTAGGAAACTTGCATAATTAGCTTCATCATATCCCATTAGGTTAAAGTTACTAACTTTTGGATACCAAAAGGTAAAGGTCAATGGTGCCTTTCAAGTATCTCAATATTCTCTCTACATTAGTCAAGTTGGACTCCTTTGGATTTGCCTGAATATTGAGCACAAAGACCTACACTACACAATGTTAGGTCTGCTAGTAGTGAGATATAAAAGAGAACCAATCATTCCCATGTACAAATTTTGATCAACAGATGAACTAGGTTCATCTATATCCAATTTCGTGGATGTTTCAATAGAAGTGTCAATTTCTTTGGATGTTCCTTCCTGGTTTTGTTACTGAGGAATAGGTTCATGGACAGGATCCCTTGAGGTTTGAGGATCAGTTATTCTCTAGTCAATTCCCCCTTTCATGTTGCCCTTGGTGGAAGAACCTGTTCCTTCTTCTGGTGCAGCTTCATATTGGGTTGTGACTTCATACAAACCTTTTTCCAGCCCAATGGCTTCATCTTCATGTTCATGTCTCTCAGAAAGAATGTTAGTTTCATCAAAACTACATGTATACTTTCTTCTACACACATAGTTATTTTGTTATACACTTCATATGCTTTTCTATGTGAATAATATCCCAAGAATACTCCCTTATCACTTCTGGAATCAAACTTTACATAGGGAGTCTTGGCCATTATTGTGCACAAAGTACTTGTATCTAAATGCCCTAAGATGGGATATATTTAGTTTCTCCCTTTAAGTGACTCACATGGAATCTTCTTAACAAGAGGTATAGTCATGCAAATATGATGTAGCATGCAAGAATTCAACAAACTTAACATTTTCAAATTCAGTTCCATGATCAGACCTAATTGATAGAAGTTGATTACCTAGTTGTTTCTGATTTTATTTTATTTTATTTTATTTTAACACAAAAAGCAAACATGTCAAATGCTTCAACTTTAGATGTTAAAACTGATGTCCAAGTAAACCTAGAGTAATCATCAGCAAACACCATCACATATCTTTTACCACCTCTGCTTAACGTTCTCATTGGACCACAGAGATCCACATGGACCAGTTCTATCGTTCTGGTGGTGCTTACCATTTTCTTGCTTTTGACAGAGGATTTTACCTGCTTCCCAATTGCACAAGCCTCACAAATTTTATCTTCCTTGAACTTAATGTTAGGCATCCCTACCACCAAATCCTTAGAGACTAGTTTGTTGAGTTGACTTAGACTGGCATGTCCAAGTCTCTTATGCTAAAGGAGGGGATCATTGTCCAACACACTTAAGCAAGTGAGTGCATTTTCTGAAAGTGTGGACAAATCTATAATGTATATATTGTTTACTCTTTTTTCTTGCAAAACAATCTTGTTAGTTGTAAGATTAATCACAAAATATTTTGTAGAGGTGAATGCTACCAAGTTACCTCTATCACACCACTATGATTGTCTTATTAGGAAGTATTTTAGGTCATCTATCAGGTAGACATTCTCAATAGAGTGAGAATCAGCCTTACCTACCTTTCAAACCGCAATGATCTCACCTTTCTTCCCATTTCTAAAGGAGACATCACCTATTTTGAGGTTCTCAAGTGAAAGGAACTGGTTCTTACTTCCTGTCATATGCTTTGAGACCCCACTATCCATATACCATATTTGGCTGCTCCCTTTCTCTTGGACCCACAAAGGAAATTAGGGGTTAGTCTTAGGAACCCAAACTAGCTTGGGTCCCTTTCTATAGGCAAAAGGGTGAATCATATCCTTTTAGCCCAACCTGGCAGCCTATTTTTCCCTTGAAAAAATTCTTTGTTCTTGTGACTAGCCTTTTCTTTTGCAATACATTCAGATTTATAGTGACCAGTTTTACCACAGTGTGTGTAAATTATGTTCTCAGTAAGTGTGAGGTACTTGCTTTTGGGATCCCATTTAGGTGTAGGGATCCCGTAGCCGAGTCCTCTCTTATTGCTACTATGGTGTTCATGTAGCCATGAAAGTGCATCAGAGGACCTATTCCATTTACAGGTTCTGTCTAGCTCGTGCTTAACCTTGTTTAGATCCTTCTTAAGGACTGTTATCTGCTCATCTCTTTTGTACAACTCATCTTTCATTTTTCCTACATTTTCTTTTAAAGTGATTGTGTGTGATCGGCTTCCTTTTTACCAGTTCCTAATTTCAATTTTAAAATTTCAGATCTAAGCTCTAGGATATTGGAGTCAAGTTCATGAACCTAGTTCTTTAACTCAGCATTTTTGTTATCACTCTCATTTGCCCTAGACTCTAGACTTTTACATTTTCCTTTTAGAATCACACATTTCCTAGACAGAACTTTCTTCTCATTGTTAATTATCTCAGACTCATCAATGAAGTCCATTAATAGCTCAACCAGCTTTTCTTTAGACAAGAATTTAATCTTGTCTTTAAGATGAGAATACTTACCTCTTGTTCATCATTTGATTCTCCGATGGCCATTAGTGCTTGCTCCTCCACAACTTCATCTTTTGAGTCTTCATCTGAAGTTTCTCCCCAGGCAGCAACCATAGCCTTTGTTGATCCTTTGTTCTTCTTGAGTTGAACCTATTCCTTCTTCTTGTTCCTTCGTACAAATCTTTCCTTCTTCCATTCAATTTCTCATTAAGGGCAGTTTCTAATGTGGTGATCAGTCTTCCCACACTTATAACACCCCTCATTGGTTTGTTTTTCAGGAGCCCTTCGTTTGCTGTAGCTTTCACTTCTTGAAGGACCATTTCCTCTCATTAAGTACTTCTTGAATTCCTTTGTGATCATGGTCATTTCATCCTCCTCTAGATCAGCACCTTCAGTGATTCTGAATGCCATGCTACTTTCCTTCTTGGGTGCATCCGTCTTCATGGTTTGTTTTCTAAGTTCATAGGCTGTGAGATTTCCAATTATCTCGTCCAACTTAAGAGTGGCAATGTTCTTTGATTCCTGAATGGCAGTGATTTGCTTTCCAAGTGACTGGCAGAACCCTTGTCAAAATTTTCTCAACTTTGTCCTCTTCAAGAATAACCCTTCCAAGAGACTTATGTTCATTTGTCAGTGTGGTAAACCTTGTATACATCTCTTGGATGGTTTCCCCTTCCTCCATGGTGAAATTCTAATATGGAGAATAAAACAATGTTCCTCTTGATCTCTTTACTTGAAGAGTTCCTTCATGAGCCACTTGTATAGTGTCCCATATTTTCTTGGCAGTGGTACAACATTGAATTCTACTATACTTGTTTGGGCCTAGACCATATACAAGCCACTTCTTGGCCTTAGCATTTTTCTCCTACTTTTTCAAGTCTTCAGCAGTGCAGTCAGCCCTTGTCTTTGGCACTTCAATTCCTTCAGCATTCTTCTTAGTGGTTGCTAGGGGACCATTAGTGACTATGTCCCAAAGTTCACAATCTTCACCTATAATGTGATCTTTCATTCTGTTTTTCCACCAAGAGTAGTATTGGATATTAAAGAGTGGAGGCTTATCAGTGGATTGCCCTTCCCAGGTTCTAGATGGTGCGCTCATTGTTGATATTCTCCTAAGGTGTTAGCCTCTTCAAGGATAACTTTCTCTGATACCAATTGATATTTTATACGTCAGTACCACACAAGAGGTGGGGGTGATTTGTGTGGTACCCAATTTTTTGCTTAAACTACTTATGAAGGACCTGATTCTTCTATGTGTTCCAACTACTGCTTTTGCAGAATAATAAATACAGAGAATAAAGAACACATAGATTTTACGTGGAAAACACTTAGCTCAAAAGGTGAAAAAACCACGACCCGCTACTCAATAGGATTTTCCCAAACTTTCACTAAAATCACTGAGCCAAAACAACATTTACAAAAACTCTTTGTAAACCTAAGGATTAACTCTAGTCCCGTTGTATAAACCAACCTCTAATTGTTGCGACAACTTCAAGTTAACTCTAACTTGAATACTCAAAGTACCTTTATGAAATGTTGAACTCAGATAGTCAGCAAGAGTCTTCTGACACAGTTGATAATCAAATTGATAAAGATCTTATTCTTGATCCGAGTGGGTGTGGGAATGGGAACTCTCAATCCCAAAATCCTTCTGACGAACCTGAATTTCAACTATGAAAGAGTTCCAGGAAAAATATACCCAAACACACTTATGAAATTGAAGATTATATTTTCTTGTTATCTCCCACAGAGATGGATGAGCCAAAGCCTGTGACTGAGGCTTTATCGAGCCCTGGAAAAGATGAGTGGATGAAAGCATTGAAAAAAGAATTAGAGTCCATGAAAACCAAAAAAGTCTGGGATCTAGTTGATCTTCCGCCTGGGTGTAGAGCCATTGGAAACAAAAGGGTTCTCAAAGTTAAACACAAAGCGGATGGGTCAATAGAAAGATACAAGGCACGATGGGTGGCAAAAGGCTTTACTCAAGAAGCTGGAATAGATTATGAGGAAAATTTTCACCAGTTGTGAAGTTTACATCAGTTCGCTTACTTTTGGCTATTGTTGCATGTTTGGATTTGGAATTACATCAAATGGACGTGAAGACAGATTTTCTCAATGGAGAACTAAACGAAGAAATCTACATGGAACAACCTGTAGGCTTCATCGTTAAAGGCCAAGAAAAGAAGGCCTATAAATTGAAAAGATCTATTTATGGCCTGAAGCAATCTTCAAGGCAATGGTATTTGATATTTCACAAGGAGGTGATCTCATATGATTTCACCATGATCGATGAAGACCATTGCATTTATGTAAAAAAAAAGTCCAATTGGATGTTTGTAATTCTATCTCTTTATATGGATGATATTTTATTGGCCGGAAATAATTTGGATTATTTGAAAACTATCAAGTCATGGTTTTCAAAATCATTTGACATGAAAGATATGGGCGAGGCAGACTATATCCTTGGAGTTAAGATCCAAAGAGACCGTTAACTCAATAACTTATATAAAGAAATTTTTTGAGCGTTTTCGCATGAATAATTGCAAATCCATGGATACTCCAACAGCGAGAGGTGAAACTTTAAGCCTTGAAATGTGTCCCAAGACTGAAAATGAAAAGGAAGACTTGTCTCAAGTTCCATATCCATGTTGTAGGTCTGGTTAGCAGGTAACAATTCAATCCTGGAATAGATCATTGGAAAGCTGTGAAGAGAATTTTCAGATACCTGAAGGGAACTACAGATTATTCACTATGTTATAGTGGAAATGATTTATACTTGAGAGGATATACAGATGCTGATTGGGCTGATGATCGGAATGATAGAAAATCAACATCAGGTTATGCCTTCTTACTTAATGGTAGTATGATGTTTTATACGTCAATACCACACAAGGGGTTGTGTGGTACCCAATTTTTCTCTTAAATTGCTTACGAAGGACCTGGTTCTTTTATATGTTCCAAGTACTACTGTTGCAGAACAATAGATACAGAAAATAAAGAACACAAAGATTTTACATGGAAAACACCTCGCTCAAAAGGTAAAAACACCATGATCTACTACTCTGTAGGATTTTCCCAAACTTCAACTAAAATCACTGAGCCAAAACAGCATTTACAAAAACTCTTTGTAAACCTAAGTATTAACTCTAATCCCGTTATAGCAACCAGCCTCTAACTGTTGCGACAACTTCAAGTTACCTCTAACTTGCATACTCAAAGTACCTATTACAATTGCTTCTATGAAAGATGAAAGGTAAAAATAAAAACACCTACTACAAATTGAACTAGAAATAAAGAAAGACACATAAAACTCTTTATGGAGCTGGTTCTTCAATCTGGTTCATGTAGCTTCAGGTTTGCATACCTGAATCACACATGAACTGCTTGCAAAAAGCCTTGCTATTTTGCGCTTAATTCACGTTTTACTTCTGCATTTTTGTGGAATACTTTTAATGTGAAAACATCCTGCAATTTATAGAGTTAGTAGATGAAGAAATAACTATATTTCTGATGCAACTCTTCCTTGGTGGAAGAGTTCTGGTTGATTTCAACTTCTAACTCCTTCCCTATCTCGGATAGTGTTCTCTTTGATTAATGACTCCTTCTCCTTATCAATTATGCAACCTTTTCGATCGGGAGATATTAAATACACCAAGTTAAACTTATCTTCTTCACGTGCAACCCACATGCTCGAATCGACCCATTTTTTTTCACCTGAGTGATGGACCTGGTTCATCCTGAGTTCCTTTTACAGGAAATATGCATACATGTAAAAGAGAACAAACTTAGCTATTTATTAAGTTGGTAATCAGAGTTTGATTGAGACTCAATTGTTGATCCTCCGTCGAATTTGAGTCCTAGACCAATACAAACTCCAACCCTTATCCTTGATCCAGATTGTGTTCTCTTCTCATAAGGAGACTTCTTCTCCTTATCCCATATACAATCTATTCGATCAGTTCAGAAGATATTGTTGCTTAATATCTAAGACTTATCTTCTTCACGTGTATCTCATATGCATAGGTTGATAACCACTGTGTCTCATAAGAAGGACCTGGTCCATCACTGAGTTCATTTGTCATTCTTCAAAACTTCAACTGAACTTGGGCCAACATGGTTCGATATTATGGAAAAGTAAGAAACAAACCTGTACAACCCTTTCAACAGTGGAAGTTGAGTTCGTAGCTTGTGTGTCTGCAGTACAAGAAGCTTTTTGGTTGAATAGATTCTTTGAGCATTTAAATATTACAAAGAACTCTCACGATCCTATGACTCTATATTGTGATAGTCAAGCGGCTATTGCATATACAAAAGATCCTAAGTATCACAGCATGACCAAACACATTGACATGAAGTATAATTTTGTAAGAGACATAGTAGCAAGTGGAGAGATAAATTTACAGTACATTCCTACGCAAAGCATGATAGTTGATCCTTCTACAAAGGTGATATCTAGAGACCTGTTTGAGAAACATGTTATGGCTCTAGGTTTGCGAAGGATATGAACATATTTATGTAGGGTAATATGACTTTAGTATTACAATATGCTCATCAATATTTAACTCTTGAATTTGTGCTTATATCTCATATGCATGTGATGAATGTTTTGTTGATAAAGAGTGTCAAATAAAGTCTCGAGATTGGCTCTCACACACGAGCAATCGCCTCTTACAGTAAGAATCGTGAAGAGATGAGACCTAATATAACCTCAGATAATGTGAGGTTATATTTACTTTTAGAGGTCGTTCTTGATAGCTTACGAATTTCTCTATTCAATTTTGACTTGTTTTGTAAGCCAAATACGAGTTTCTCTAAGAAGATGGTTTGAGGATTATTGAAGTGCGAAACTCAGGTTAGACACTTGAAGGTGTCTAGACCAAGGTTGTACGGTGTGGATGATCAAAATAATAAGACACATGCTCCAATATAAGGTGAGAACACCGTAACATGTGTTTCATACCACGTGTGCTTTCGACCAATGGGATAATGAAGAATGAATCCCTTCTTCTTCATTGTGTGAGATCCCAAAGAAGTTACATTAACTTTTATTGGAATACCCTTTGACCTTTTACTATTTCTTGAAGTGCCAATCAGTGTTGCTACTTTAGCATGTTACTAATAGCAATGAGTGATTCGGCAATGAAGTGTATGTCTAGGAAAGCAATTGATTTGGAATGGAAAGATTCGAGTAAAAAAGGAAGATGGCTAAAAATTTGTAATTTAACTTGTATTCATAGGTCGACCAATACATTTACTATGAGGTTATTGGGTGTAATAGTGGATACAATGTTATATGAGAACTCGAGTGTGCCTCTTTTGAGGATGAGGGATCGAATAAGTAGCTACTGCAATAGCGAATGATGTTTGGGGTATTGCGAGTAATAATATCCTCATGCTAGTAGTGATTCCTTTCCATATGTGATTGGATTTCTACATAGAGCTTTAGTACTACCTTTAATTGGTTTTGAAATATTATAGCTCTTTGTGCTCTCAAGTTGCACCAACTATTTGTCGGTATGAAAAGTGTGTCAAAGACATCGGTCTAGCCCACTATGAGCGAATTGGGAGATGTTAGATTATGGGTCATGGGTCGCTCCATATGGGCTGACCTGAACCGATTAGGAGACATAAGGGAGAGAGTTTAAGGGAAGTTACCATTAGACCACAACGCCCATCTCCACTAGCCTGAACGTGGGTGAATGGGAGATTATCTTCCTTAACCGCCTGTACGTGGGTGAGTGGGGGTTATCTTCCTTAACCGCCTGAACATAGGTGAGTAGGGAGTTATCTTCCTTAACCGCCTGAACGTGGATGAGTGGGGGGTTATCCTCCTTAACCGCCTGAACGTGGGTGAGTGGGGAGTTATCTTCCTTAACCACTATTACTCTCCCTATTTATATGAAGGAGATAACATAGAACAAATAGGGCGTAAGTTTTTTCTCTACCATAAGAATTCTCTGACTCTCTTCTTCTCCTAACGAAAAGCACACACAAGTAAGGGCATCTAATTGGTGGAAGATTAACTTTGTTTCCGAGTGATTCAAAGTTCGATTTGGGGCAATCGTTTTGGTGGTGAGTTCAACAATTCTTCCGCTGCGTTGACAGGTACGCTAATGTTGTTCTCGCCCCAGGATTATTAGTCTAAAAATGTACATAGGGGTTATTTTGTAAAAACAACTTGAATTCTTTCTTGATTACATAATTGAACACTTATTTTGAACCAAAATAGAAAAGTAAATTAAACAGTTATTATGTATCGGATAGAGTATCACGGTACACCTTACTCTTTGTTAATGTTCTCAAAAACATCACTGATGAATCATAACTCACTTAAATTCCCTTCGCAACCTTTCCAAAAAACCACCTGATAAAGGAAAAATGCAGATTGATGACCATTCCCCTCCCCTAGGCCAACAGTTAATGTTTTTGCAGACACTGGTCTCAAACAACTTATCATTGTCCATTATTGATAGCCCACTTCCTCAACAATCGTATGTGGATTTCTCTGATGAAACTACTACTACTAAAGTTGAAAAAGATTTATTTATTCCTTTATCTATTGATGATAAATCACGACTATATACGCCTTGAAAATTAACAGTGATAGTTAAAGTGTTTGGAAAAAAAAACTTGGTCATCAACTACTAAAACAAAAACTTATTTCCCTATGGAAACAAATGTCTTTAATTGACGTTGGGTCTGAATTCTTCCTTATTGAATTCCAGAAAGAAGAAAATTTGCACAAAGCACTTCATCGGGTCATTGGTTTGTTCTAAACTATTTTCTCTCAAAACACATCTTCATATTGGCAAACACAAACAAAACATCCATTATGAAGGACTTAAACTACTTTGTATTGCATGTGGAAGGTTTGGCAATGCATTAATACAATGTTCTTTCCAAAAGCAAACAACCAGCTCCTCTTTCATCACCAACACCTCACTTTCTCCTTCTACATCAACCCCTACTATCAAACCTCAGTCTACATCAACCCCTACTATCAAACCTCAATCAACAGAGTGGCAAACAATTACTTTTTCAAAGAGAAATAACAACCGCCTACAAAAATATGGAAGCTCAACCATGAGGGATCCAAGAGAGGCGGAACCTAGCATAATGCCGGTGGTAGTAGGTAAGTTTTCTATACCTAATGGGCTAAACAAGGCCCAAACCAACTGTTACTCCAACGACATAATTACACAGCCCAATCAAGTTCTAACTAATTTCAATATATTTCGGATGGCATCGAAACTACTTAAGTTAAAAATGAAAATTTTAATGGAAATTTACACAAATATCTCAAATAAATCTTAACTTACCAACCCCAGCTATTAGTCATAGACTTACCAAACTAGCCAACAAAATTGAAAAACTAAATAATAGGGTTCTTTCTATCAAAGAATCACATGCAAAAATCATCTTTCATATTTTTAAGCGTGATTAGCAACATTAGATGCAAGATGGAATGGGAAGTTTATAGACGGCGTAGCAAATAAGGTAATGAAATACAAAAATCTATATAATATTCCAAAAATCTAAATAAAAAAGGAATTTTTTCAATGGGTATAGATGAAATTTATTGAAAATATATAGATAAGTCAATATACAAAATTTGATGAAGATTTGAGGTAATTTGGACTGGTTTTGTATCAAAATTCTTAATTAAATCGAGTTCGAAAAAGTCCTCTGCGACAAATGTATCAAGAATGTATATCGCACACAAGTATACATGGATATACATGTGATACACAATTGATACATGTGTGATATACAAATGATACACAATGTCATACACATATTATATTTTTATGTTCAACTTTTACTTCGAATTTTCAATTCAAACTACCTTAAAACTTTACCAAATCATCCAAAAACTGATATTCAAGCTCCTTAAGGTGTGCCAATCTATTCGAATAACACTCACTCAAAACAAAGCAAAAATTTGATATTTTTTGCTACAAAATAGCTAATTGGCTAATTTGACTAATATTAGTAATATTTTATCAATAGACCAATTTTTGTAATGAGCTATCTATAAATAGACATAGCAGGTAATTTCCCATTTTTAATACTAGTCCACCTTTAACTTCAAACAAGCCCAATACGACTCTTTCACCTATCAGTACTCATGCCACTCCAAACTTTTGTAATTATGAAGCTTATTCTGATGGGCATAATGGGCTAAATTATCAAGTTAATTCTGTCATAAAAAATAGGAATTTTTTCTTTCATATACCATATATGAAACTTTATTACAAAAAACGAGCACAATTTTTAATTTACTCGCTCTGTCCACATTTTTCCTACAATTATTGTACCAAACAAGGTCTTGGAGCTGGAATTCTCCCTTCATTACCTTGCTTCGGGTGCTTCTTTTCAAAAGAATTCTGCCTTTGGTGGTGGCACATTTACTTTTCTTCTCTTTTCTATATATTTTTTCCATGTCTATGTATATTCTTCAATTATTATTTTTTATATATTTTCTGTCTATATATTTGTATATATTTAATGAAGCATCTAAAATTGTAGAAAAAGTGTAGATAAATTTTAGATTATTTATATTCTAATTGTAGATGCTTTATTTTCTATTTTTACAAATAAAAAACGATTAAAACTTCTACAAATCTTCTGTAAAAAACCAATTATATCGAAAATCCCAATTAATCTACAATCGAATGGGAATTGGGATATTAAAATTCAATATACCCAGTTTGTAGATATTTTTATAGATGGATTGCAGATTATTTGTATTCTGATTGTAGATGCTTTATTTTCTGTTTTCACAAACAAAAACGACTAAAACTTCTAAAAATCTTTTGCAAAAAATAATCTACAATTTCTGCAATATGTCTTCTTCTTCTTTGAGTTTCAATCTGAAATTCAGCCAAAAATAAGTCTAAATCTTCACCAAAGATGGGGTTCCCACAGTGAGATATCGAGAATTTTGGTGGTTAATTGCACAAGGTTATGTCAATATGAGATTAAGAATCATAGTAAATTCCAGAGTTGTATAATAGTGGCTTCGAGCTAAGTGGGTGAGTGCCACCTCCTATGATGGGGTTGCATGGTTAATTACTCGCGGATTTCAGATAACTAACATATTGATGGGTTATCTCAGCTACGGAAAAAGAACATAGGTGGTAAATTGAGCAAAGGAATTATTAAAGGTGGGGGTATCGTTGGCCTTATTGGCCCATGTTTAGACTTGGGGAAGGATTCAGGTTTGTGATTTGAAAAGATGCGGATTCCAAGGGAATGATTCTGCCATATGCTTCACCAATGGGGTATTCATGTGCTAGAAGATTTATGGAATTGATTATATTCGGGGCTAAGTCGGAGTAGGTGGCTCTTAACAATGGTTATAGTGAATTCAAAAGATAAAGTGTGATGCCTAATGATTTCGAGCCTATGGGTATAGTTAAGAATCAAGCTTGATAACAGCCTATCAGAAGAGGCACAAAATGTTTTATGACGTTTTGACTTGCGATGTAGTAATTGGGAGGTACGGAATGGTTCGTGGGATTAGAGACAGCATGGTCTCGTGATTCAGGGTCACTCGGGAAGAGTGCAGATAAGTGTGTTAAGTGTTGAATGAGGTTATCATTGTTTCTATGGCAATCAAGGACAAATTGGAAGAGGGATTGGTTAGCCATAGTCGAATTGGCATGCTGCTGGTAATGATCAGTTCTTTCAGCGTGAACAAGTTATGCAAGTAAATTGTGACGAGGCGTGCAAGGCTTGTCGGCCGCCGTAGTTAGTGTTATTCAAAAAGAATTCTACCGTTGTGGCCTATTATGTGGAGGTGGATCCCATCAGGGCTATGGTGGTTTAGACCACTACTTAGAGATTTGAATATTCTACGGTCATGAGAATTCACCCGTGTGTTGCTATGTCCTCTTGAAGTGAGTTAAATGGAATGTTTTATATGATGAAGTGTTAATCTAATGGTGGTTCCGAAGCTATGATGAAAAACGAGTTCTATTGTATATTGGCACGTTGGGTGTAGTGAGTGGTATGAAATTTGAAGTGAGGATCAAGGTGCAGTTTGGTGCTAACAAGGATGTCACGAGCTCGGATGAGCATGAAATGAGTTTCGATGTTTAAAGTGAGTTGGTATTGTCGTCAGTATCACGTGAGATCGGTGTTTTGTGAAAAAGGCTGTGCATCCTGTTTAAGGATTCTTGATCGCTTTTCAGTATTAGTGCAGCCGGTGGTTTGGATGTGGTGACCCATTATTCATTTCTGAAGGTTGTGGGAGCGTCTTCCATAGGAAGATTGTATGAGTGTGGCGTGTAGTCACTTGATTGATTAAAGATTTAAACCAAGTACAAGGATTGTGATAATATCATCAATTTGAGAATTTATTCCTGGAGGGCACTCTGTTTATTGGGTTATGGACTATGGAGATTTTCCCTGGTTATGAGGGTTGTTCTTATGTGCTATGAGAAAAGGGGAAGTATTATGGACCTTTGAAAGGTTATTAGCCTAGTTGGTGCAATCTGAAATTGGCTTGAGATTAGTGGATTGATTTAAATGTGAACATGGGCTTTATATCAGGACTGATGTGCTCATCTCAGCATTACGCTCCTTATAGAAGGGAGTCGGGGTGTTATTTCAATGTTAGCTATTTCATGTAATGATGTATTACTTCATGCGAGTTGTGAGACGTCTTGGTGAATTTCTTATGTGTTGAGGTTTCGCATAGAGATGAGGTTATATGAGTAGGATGGCTCTTGAGATTCCGATCATATATCGCACTTCAGTTGTGCTCGAGTTTGTGGATTATAGCGTTATATGTCTCCCCAGGGAATGGAATTATGCACTTAGCATGTTTATGACTGATATTCAGTATTTTATTGTAATGAGCAATTCTCGAGTTTGTGGATTATAGCGTTATATGTCTCCCAAGGGAATGGAATTATGTACTTAGTGTGTTTATGATTGATATTCAGTATTTTGTTGTAATGAGTAATTTAGCTCGATGTACATCTCTTTATGTGAGTTCCATATGTGGATCGGGTGGCACGCTGCCATGGGTATGTTATTTGGATCGAGCGGGCACGTCTCTATGGTTATGATTGCTCGGATCAGATTGTGCGTCGCAACAGTGTGATGTTCAGTAAAGTTCCCTATATCTGTTTATTGTGTTCTGTTTCCTATTTTCTGAAGGAAGCTCATATTAGTTGTGCGCCCGTGTCGCATATATGATTCACGAGCAGGGTGATTGAAATTCCCTTTTCAGAGTTCATTTTCCTTTTGTATCGCATTCTAATTGGTAGCCTATTGGCACATGGTAGCATCATATGAGACTTTCGTTCATGCCCGGGATGGCTTGTTGCCTGAGCAATTCGTACTGGGTGAGACAAGATTATTGGATTTAGGATCACTGCAATCTGATTACGTGAAATATATTAAGGAGCAAAGATCATTCTTTGGTTCAGCATAAGGTAATGTTTCTTGTCCAAAGTATAGACTCAATGATTGGTTGACTCGGCAGTTGATTATGAATTTCTGCACATCTCTTCCTTTGTGGCGGCATTATAAGAGTTATAGTAAGACCTGTGTATGTCATGGGGTGCAATGGGAGCATCAGATTCGTGGAATTTTGACTTAGTTGATTAGAAGATGTTATGGTGGTCCGGTGAGCAAACTGATGCTAGGTGTGAAATTCAGCAAAGTTATGCAGCCATGTTTGGGTACGTGTAGTGATTGATATGGTGATCTTATGTTGGAAACAGGCCAGGCATAGAATTCCGGATGTTGGAATTGGGCTCTAAGGCTTATTATCTTGAATAAAAGGGAATATCTTCAGAAATGATCGAGCTGATGTGCTCAGCTAAGTTGTGGTAGCACGGGAAAGTGCATGAGAAGTTAAACAGTGATTTCAGACTACTTTAGTGTAGTTCTCAGCAAGTTCGAGGGCGAACATATGCTTAAGTGGGAGAGAATGTAACGCCCCGACCTATTATTTTGAGCTCTAGCACGTCGTTTAGTAGTCTGAGGCCATGAACAGCTTCATTTCAGGTATTATAATATGTATGCGTGGTCAGAATTAAGTTTCGGGAAGTTCAGAGTTGATTTGGAAAGAGAATTCTCATTTCAGAAGCTTAATGTCGAAAGAATTAAATAGGATTAGAATTTTGAGTAAACGACCTCGGAATCAGGGTCTGAAGGTTCTAGGAAGTGCGTATGATGATTTCGGACTCAGGCATATGCTCGGATCGGGTTTTGGATAACCCGGGAGCGTTTTGGCGCCTATTGTGGAAAATCGCATTTTGAAAGAAATTTCATAAGTTTGGGTTGACATTCATTTTAGTGATATCAATGTCCATTTGGAATTCCAAGTCTAGGAGCGGCTCCGTATTATGATTTGGAGTTGGGAGCGCGATCGGAAGTGAATTCGGAGGTCTGTAGGTCGTTTTGGAGTCATTTGGCTAAAGATAGAAAATTAAATATTTTTGAGAAGTTTGACCGAAAGTGAACCTTTTGATATTGAGAATGGAATCCGATTCCAAAAGTTGGAGTATGTATGTAATGTTGAAATATGACTTGTCTGCAAAATTTGAAGTCAATCGGACGTGATTTGATAGGTTTAAACATTGAAAATAGAATTAGGAAATCTCAAAGTTTATTAAGCTTGGATTGGGGGTTGATTCATGATTTTAGCGTTGTTTGGTGTGATTTGAGGCTTCGAGCGAGTCCGTGTTATGTTTTTGGACTTGTGCGGGTGTTCGGTTTGAAGCCCCGGGGGGCTCGGGTGAGATTCGGGATAACTTCGGAGTGATTTGCTAATAGTTAGGATTGCTGGTACTGGTATGATCGCATTTGCGATTCTTAGGCCGCAAATTCAACCTCACATTTGCGAGCCTGGGCTCTAGGGGAATATTCTCAATTGATGTATTGGTCGCAAATGCGACATCGCATTTGCGAGGTCTTGTTCGCATTTGCGAACCTGGGAAGCTGAGGGGTCGTTCGCATTTGCGACACTTTGGGTCGCTTTTGCAAGGCCTGAAGGGTAATTGCGAAAACCTTATCGCAATTGCGAAGTAGGCCAGTTCATTCGGCAGTCGCATTTGCGATGAAACCTTCGCTTTTGCTAATTTGCATTTGTGGTCCCCCTGTCGCAAATGCGACATCTGAGGGCTGTGTCCAGTTATTAAATTCGAAACTTAGTCCATTTCCCTCATTTACCACTTGGCCTTAGGCGATTTTTGAGAGAATTTGAGGAGGGATTCCGTCATCATCAAAGAGGTAAGTAATTTCTTCTCATCTTAAGTTAAATACATTGATTATGGGTAGATTAACATGTAAAAACTAAGGAAAATCAAAGGGTTTAGATGAAAACATAGAAAATGGATGTTCTTGGAATTTGACCACGATTTTGGGTCTGAAATTGAGAGTAAATCATATATTTGAGTTCGTGAGGTTATGGGTAAACTTATTCTTCGAATATTTTGGAAATCTGGGCATGTGGGCCCGAGGGCATTTTCGTTAACTTTTCGATCGGGGTTAGGAATTGTTGTAAATTGGGTTATAATGAATAATTGCGTATATATTAATGGATATGTATCATTATTGGCTAGATTTGGAGCTTTGTTCATCAATTAGAGTCTTCGAAAGGGCGTGGAATTATCGGTTATGGATCTTCGGAGCGAGGTGTGAGTCTCATTTCTAACCTTGTAAGAGGGAATTGTCCCCGTAGGTAAATTAATTGGTTATGTGCTCCTATTTGTGGGGGATACGTACGCACGAGGTGACGAGAATCCGTGCATAGCTATTATTATGCTATTGTCCGAGTAGTCTAGGACCCAAAAGCATGCTATACTTGGATTAATTGTAAACTTATCGACATTTGAATTGCTTAAATCACCTCGAGTTAGTAAATGAATTTTCACAAAAGATTAAACTTCATTTTCAAAAGTCTGTAAAAGAGAATTGGCTTTTTTGTGGGTAATTGTTCCTTGTTGAATACTTGATTGACCATCTGTGTGTGTTTAATTTTGGAATGGGTCGAACGCCTCGACAGATTAAATAGATGCATCTATAGGCGCGTCGTCGACCCTCGGCAAGTGCACAGTTTATTTCTGTTGGATCGGGTCGTCGCCTCGGCATGAATTGCGCATGCTTGTATTGCTGCCTTGAACGTATTAAAGTTGTTATTGCCTCTTCATGGCTTGAGAATACTTGGAAAATAATGAAAAAGGAGGGAAATTTCCTATAAAAGGAATAATTGTTTACTTGTTTCCTTCTATTTGGTAAAAATCATGTTTGTAGAAATTTACGATTTAATGTATTATAGACATCATTATTGGACCACTAGTAAGTGTCCAAGTTGACCATCTCGTCTCTACTTCTTCGAGAATAGACGGGATACTCATTGAGTACACATTATTTTCGTACTCATACTACACTTATGAGCATTTTTGTTGCACATGTATATATAACTCTAGCGGTCTACTGGGCGTAGAAGCACGGATGATTCTGGGGACTGGTGAGTTGCATTATTCGAGGCTATAGTCCCTTCCAGTCTATTGTATTTACTTCCTATCCACTGTATTCCGGACGGATGTTGTACAATCTTGAAAATTATCAGTAGATGCTCATGCACTTGTGACACTGGGTTTTGGGATGATTTTAAAATATTTTGTACTAATTGTTTATTATTTAATTTGAATTGAAGCAATTATCTTTTTATTTATGAAAATTTGAAGGAAAATCTTAGTTTTCTTAAATATGAGAACTTCATTAAGTAATTTGGTTGGCTTGCCCGACAGTAGTGTCCGGCGCCATCGCGACCCTTAGTGGTTTTTGGGTCGTGACAATATATCAATATCAATTTACATTATATATCACATATATATTTTAACTAAGACATATAATTTTAATTTTCTATTCAAAATAGAAAACTTCAATTTGTTCGCAATATTAATTATATCCTCTGTGCTAGAAAAAATATAATAACATTTTATTTGGACTAATAACTAAATATATTCGACTAATTAAATTCCTTAATTTGATTATCAAATAATAAGTTAATTAATCCTTTAGCAATGATCAGAACACTCGTAACTGTGCGACCCAGGGGTGGCGTCTAGCAACACTCCTTAACGGCCGAATTTCATAAAGTATACAATTTACTCTCAAGAACCAGTAGAAGAATAATGTAGTAATTCCTTATGTCCTTATAGCTCTGCATCACCCTGGGATATGGTTCAACTGTCAAATCCCAATAGGTGACCAACTATGTGTTCATGTCAAATATAATCGACCATTGAATGACCTAAGAAACTCTTTTCTTCTTTTCATTCAATTGCCCTGGCCAAGGTCTTAATTTGGTCGTTTATAATTCATGACAATATGGAGCTTAAACTCATTACCAAGAGTTAGATAGATTCTATCTTGATCAATCACTAATTCTACAAGCATTTAATCAAACCCAATATCCTTTCAACTATCATCCTGGGGCCATAGGTGTCTAGTATCAAAGCACAATAAATAACTTGTCAATTACTATGACGATCTCAGGTCAAAGAAAACTTTTACATCAAATTGTTCAAGAGAATATCCTATTGACAGTTTATGGTAATTCTAACAATTAGGAATTATCCAATGAATATGTTCAATGATCATATCTCTATATGCATCATCTATCTAAGTAATTTAGTTAATGAGATCAATTAATCTTTATCTTATAAAGAAGATTACATAAATATTGATCTAACCGGATTACTAATGTCCAAATTAATAATCCTACGATCAAGAACCAATTTAGATTAAAATATAAAAAACTTTACTCTCATTATCATGATCTCCACCACAATGTCAAGTCTCAAAATTTAATCAAGGACCTTATAAAATTAATCAAGCAATTAATAACAATGATAAAAGAATATCAAATGCCATATATCAAATAACGTTTACAAAAATATATTTAAACCATTAAATATGATATTGGATCTAGGACATATCTACTATATCCATATCCCTAACAGCGAGTTCAGGGGAAAAGGGAAAATTTTATTATGCATATTTTGGTGGAGTTAATTTGTCTGGAGTATATTTAGATTTACAGTTTTGTCCTCAATATTCACCGTACAAACAAATAAAATGTTTGTTTACAGTTATATCCTTGGCCTCCTACTTCTTCTTCTTTTTTTCTTTTTCTTTTTGTGCATTTTATTTAGGCAACAATATGAACAAGAACTTTGGGTGTTACTTTCACTTCCTTGTCCTATAGTTGAACTGATATCAAGCTGTAGGCATATTTTCAGTATTCCTTACTTTTGGTGTTTCCATTTTTTAGTAACTTCTTTAATGCAATCTGAGCGTAAATCAATTGTTATTGGTGCTGTTACTTTGTTTCTAAGTTGCTGCACTTCATATTAGTATTAGGAGCCACAACGCGATTTCACTTGATAAGGATGTGTTAGTAAAGAGAATGTGTATAAGAGAGAGTGAATCTTATTTTATATTTGTGATTTATAATTAATTGCCTGGGTGTGGTTATGTAGTTTGGGAATTTAATTTGCTTAAAGTGGTGATTTTGATACACGTAAGATAAATTGATGTTGTGCAAATTTGCATCAACTGTACACATCATTAAGTTAATTAAAATCTTTTGGTTTCTTCTTTTATGGTGAGGGAAAGTGCGTCCTGCTTTGCCATCAGACACTATTGACAGAAAACGGTAAATGGAGGAACAGTTGATTAACAATTGGATCTGCATGAAAATTTGTCGCAATATGCAAGGCAGTGTTGCGCATGGGTTTTATTCTGAGCTTGCACAAATGTGCCAGATATCTTGTCTTTTTAGAACTTCAAACCAAATCCTGTTATGCCAACTTTGAGTGCACGCCCTGATCAGGTCGAAAGAGACTTGAAAACTCGATTTTATGATCTCCTGGATGTTATCTTGCCTGACACTAATGGCTCTCTTTATGATATAAAATGAAAATAAAACTTCTTGTCTTCATTAGCAGAAGTTTGATATAATCTCTTTTTATTTCTTGACCAGGTGATCTGAAGCAAATTTGTGAGACTGGACTAAGAGTTGTCTCACAGAGCTGTTTCATAAAACATGTAAGAGTATTTAAGATGACCAAATAGTATGGATCTAGCCAATGTAGGGCTGACAATCAATGTGAAAGTAGGAGGAAGAAACACTGTGCTTGTTGATGCAACATCACTGCAGGGGAGGACTCTAGCCCATCCATTGCCAGGGTATAGGAAACTTAATGACAAGGCAACAACATGCCAATCAGCAAAATGAATTCTCCACATCAAAAACTAAAGGGCAGCCCGGTGCACTAAGCTCCTGCTATGCACGGGGTCCTGGGAAGGGCTGACTCCAATTCAAAGCTTCTCCTAAGAGAACATAGAGAGGAATCCAGCTCCAGTACATTACACTCAACCATCTCAATATGTCAGAGAACAGAAAGCAGAAGATGGCTACAACGGGAGAAAATATGGGCAGAGAAGCATTTGAAAGGAAATGAGAATCCTCAGGATTTCTCATTTCCAGGAACCATACCAAGATTCTTTTCTAGACTTTGAAGACATACATGAAAAACATCACTTTCTCTGCCAGCACCTAGCTAAATACATCAGTTAAGCTTTGTCCTTCATGTGCATCTGGAAAATTACAATTATTTTGTTACTGTTCAGTCTTCATGCCCAACTTCAAGCTAATTGTCATGTAGACTGTGTCAGACACAATCATTATGTATTGCAGTAGAGTCATAACTAAATTCCTTTGGTCTCAAAAAGTAGAAATGTACTTACAATAATGAACACTAAACACAATTTAAGTGACTACACTTGATTACCAGGGAAAATATTTAAGGGGAAAACAGCCGACTTTAAGGCCACAATATCACGTATATATACATTTGTGGATATTCTACGAGGTAACAAAAATACAACATCCAGACTTCACAAAAACCACCGAAAAGTTTAAAGTTTATCATTGATAATCATCCACACCATATAGCTAGACGATCAAACCCACCCACTCTTAAAAAGAATTCCATTCTCTTTACATCTTGAGTAATTCCCATTTCAGTTAGAAGTTAAAATGAACAAAGAGAAAACAAGAGACACTGCATCATTCGAGACAAATCAAAGAATTATTTATTGATTAGTATAAAAGAAAGGTATACATTAAGAAGAGGGTATTAGCCACTGTACATACAAAACAATACTTGAGGGCTTACCCTATATATCAAAGTACAATACTCTTTGCTTGTTCGAATCTCATCAGCAAAGTTAAAGTGTCTCAGATTCGACAGAGCAAAACAAATACTACTTAGTATTTTAGTAGTCCACTATGTTATTAGCATGCAACTCCAATAAATGCCTTAGACCATCTCTAAATCGTCCATAAAACTTTTGAATGGTGATGCCTTCTTGCTGCACCTGCTCCATGATCTCGTTCAAACTTGAACTCCGGAAATACAAAACCCTTTTTGCTGAAGAGAGTATCAATCATATTCTTCAAAGCCTCAGGTGTCACCCGGAAATACAAAACCCTTCCTCTCCACACCGCTTCAGAGGATCAAAACTAAAGGGGCCGTTGTCAGTACTACCGCAACAAACCTTCATCAACGTCTTAGTCTTGAACCCCAAGATTGCATGATTGCAAAGAATCGCCATAAACGGCTTGTAATAATCTGCATATATGATCTCGACTTCAGGGTACTTCAATCGCAGCTCCTCCAACGCTTTCCATAGATGATCATTGTGCAATGTTGCAAACAAATTTAGTCCTTTGTGACATTTAATTTTCCTGGTATTATCGTTTTTGGGAAACATTATTCGAAAACCAGGCTGGCAACCCATGGGAATAATTCCGGTAACCACAAAGTGTTTGGCCTCTGCATCCTTGATCAATTGTTCGATAGAACTCTTGATTGTCTCCACAACATCAGGGACAAGCTTGGACACTTTAGAAATAGATTTTGTATGCAAAAGAGAATGCTTGTAATCATTAAAACCAGGCTGATCCATGTATACGATAGCTTTCTGAAGAACATTGTTCTTGCCGCAGTCATGAAAAGAGAAGCAATCCTTATAGAAGAGTTTCATGAATGCTGAAATCTGCGAGTGATGGGACTGCTGAGGTGCTGGGATGCCATTCTTGATGAAGGAAAAGGGACTCATAACTGTTGCTCCAGGCGTCATGAAACTAATACTGGACTCAAACTCAACGCCTTCTTCGGTGTAATGTTGTAGAGAAGGCAGACCAAGCACAGCGGCTAAATGATCAGAAGTAGAAGCAGAGTCACTGTCTCCAAAGCTGTAAATGGAAGAAAAAGGAGAAGATTCTTTCTGTGCCTTAGCGGAAGAAGCAGCAAAAAAGACTAACAGCAAGACGAGGAAGAAGCAGTAGTTGGTAAGGGAAGCCATTGAAAGAGAAGAAACAACGATGAAGACTTAGTTTAGGTTAGTGGTAGTATTTATAGAGGTCCCTCATTCGTAGAGTTTAAGCAATGCTACAGAAACCTAGTAGTAATAGGAAAATTCTGACTGCGGCAAATTTCCATATATGCTTTATTTTCTTACTTTTTCTTCAAGTTTCTATTAGAGAAACGCTTAAATTTGCTCGATTAAAAGGCCTACGGTTTAAGCTATGTTATAGAAACCTAGTATATTTTTTGCTTGATGTTTCCATATTCAGTTTTGAAGCAGAATTTAAAACTATAAGGTAATTTTATTAAATGCCAATTTTTTTTAATGGATTTCATTTGAGGAAACTTTGAGCCAGTGTATTATTTATATTTGTAGATACCTAAAAGATTTTGGCATCTCTTTAATGTCCGAGAATGTCGCAATTTCATCCCAAAAATTTCTCCTAAAAACTAGGGCTTCTCTTTTTTCTCCTTAATTCTTGCCATCATCTCCTATTTACATTCATTACTAATACATCATTCCCCTTCCGCCCATAAATCATGTTAACTTCTCCTACATTCTTTTCCAATAGCTTCTTCAGTGAGAGGCCCTTTTTTATTAAAGAAAAGAAAATTCGTATTTAATTTCATTTAAATTCTAATTTTTTAGTTTTTTATGCAAAGTGATTAATAATTATTATTTCATCCATTTAATCTCTCCCGAGGCATACTTTCTAATTTAAGATTTTTGCTGTTTGCTAAAAACTTATCCAAGGCACATTTTGGAATTGTATTAAACTTTCAATTTCGTTTGAGTTATGAATTAATAATTTAATTCTTTCTCTATTTATGATCTAGAGAGTGATTCCCAAGAAGATATTCTTTTCTCAATTATTCTCAACCATTTAATCTTATTTAATCATATTTAAAAAATTAAGTATTATTTTAAAATTAAATTACCATATAACCTATTAGGAAAATTTAGGGCCCCAAAAATTATCCAAAGCAGTTGATTTAGCAGCTTCACACTTAGGTCGGCATTGCACCCATCATGTTGGTGTTCCTCTCCAGCCACCCTCAATTTTTAATATAAAATTTTTGTATACCTTGAACTTAATTAACTTAATTAATTGAACTATCTCACTTGGCAAAAGGTTTTCAAATTACTTAGTTAGTTAGTTGTTTAGTATATTTTTAGTAGTATTTTATTGACAGTCAGTTATTGACTTATGTATTTAAGCAATCATTCATGATCAACAAAAATACGGACCATTCAAGTCACTTTATTTCTCTCTGCTGTCAATAGCATTATAAGTGGCATCAGAGCTTTTTGTTCTTGAGGGACTTGTGAGAGTGTGAGTTATCAACTAAACTAAGTAAAAATCCAAACAGTTAATCAAACCATCCATAAAATCGCTTTCTAATAAAAGAATTGTGCAGAAAATTCTTGTTATTATACTTAAGAAGTTTGAGGCAACAATTGCTTTGCTGGAAAATACAAAAGACCTGTCAAGCACTAATTTGGTAGAATTTTTGAACTCTTTGCAAGCACAGAAACAAAGAAGATTGATGAAAACGAGGAAATTGTTGAAAGAGCTTTGCAAGCAAGGCAACTATTCAACTCTGACAGCAAAGGCAAGAAGCAGAAGGGCAAAAAGAGCTATTCTACGCCAACAGAAGCTGCTACAACTGATAATAGCAATGACAATAAAGATAAAAATTATCCACCCTTCCAACATTAATGCGGGGAGAGAAACCATCCACACTTCAAATGTTGGAGAAAACTTGATATGAGATGCAGAAAGTGTCATAAACTTAGGCATGATGAGATTATTTGCAGACAACAAGGACCACAAAAATCAAATGAAGCACAAATTTCAGAGCAACAAGAAGAAGAACAATTGTTTGTGGCGGCATATTTTGCAAGCAAAGGTTCAAGTGAAAGTTGGATAATTGACAGTGGTTGTACAAAACATATAACTCATGATGAGGAAATTCTCAATGTGTTAGACAAAATATGTAACCGCTAAGGTAAAAATTTGTCATGGTGATTATCTTCTTGCCAAAGAAAAAGACATAGTAGTTATTCAAAGTTACTCAGGTACAAAGTTAATTACGGATGTGCTCTTTGTTCCTGAAATTGATAAAAAATTATTGAGCATAGGTTAGTCTTTGGAGAATGGTTTCAAGATTATTTTTTAGGATAGGATGTGTGTGATCGTTGATCCAAAGGGTCAAGAAGTCTGTCGAGTTAAAATGAGAGGAAGACGTTTTTCTTTTGATCCAATGGAGGAAAGATTGGCTGCCTATCCAAGCCAAGAGATAACTGTAGATGTATGGCACAAGAAACTCGGGAATTTCCATTAGAGGGACTCTTTAACATGTCTAATAATTAGGAATTCTAGTTCATTTTACACTCCTTTTTACTTTAGTTTTGATTAAAAATGTATACAAATAGTCCGAAAAAATTTACATGTTGTACTTGTTTGCAGGGTTTGGTCAAAGAAGTGACAAGTAGTCAAAACCTGCTAAAAAGGAGTGAAACCTGCACAAGTACCAAGAACAAATCAAGACACTGCTGTAGCATAAAATCCACTGCAGCCGGAACAGACCCACCACGGCAGCGATCCATTTAGTGTGGTCCGCGGTAAAAAAGATCAGAGAGATGCAATTTTGGAAGCTCAAGCACTGCGGTCCGCGGTAGATTCTTCCCGGCCGCAGTAGCCTCATCGTGGCCGCAATCCATTAAAAAGGTATAATATAACTAATATAGTATGAATATATATATATATACTCTCTCCTTCCAAAATACTCATCACTTTTCCTTTTTAAGAGTCAATTGGCTTGTTGTCCATGCAAAATTGGATTAGATCAACTTAATATGAAAATTTAAATAAAAATATTCAAAAAATTATATACAAAGTTTAAAATGATAAAAAATACATTTTAGATAATGAATTTGATAAGCGAAAAGCGACATACAATTTGGAACGGATAAAGTATATCATACAATAATTATCTTCATACACGGGTGATGTTTGGCCATAACTATATCTTTAATTTATTGTATTATTTACCTTATATTTTGATATTTTAATATTAAATTGTGTGACATTTGAGCCTAATTAAATTGTTTTTATATGTAGGACTATTGGAACGCGAAAAAGAATGAAAGTTGAACAAAAGAATGTTAAAAATACAAGAAAAGAGTACGAAAGAATAAAGTCAGGCAATGAGGAGCTCACCCCAGACCTCACCTCACTTGGCCAGAGGTAACATGGAGCTCGCGCTAGCCAGGCCTTATGCTTTCATCAATTGAAGAGATTAATTTGTTTGGTCGAATCTCACAAGGAACAAAGTAGGTAAAAAAATTGCAATACTCCTCATTTTCTCTAATGTATACATTTGATGAGACTTTAATCATATAATTTTAGTTGACTTCGGTCAATATTTTGAGCAACTAGACCCGGATCGGTATTTTAACTGTACCTGTGGATCTATATCAAAATTTGGGACCTAGGCGTATATCCGGAATCGAATTATGAGGTCGCTATCTCGAGATATGGATTTTTGATGAAAAATTAAACATTGAAAATTTAATGATTTTAAGAATTTGATTGATGTTTACTTTTGTTGATACCGGATCTGTATTTGGTTTCACAGTCGGGTACAGATTTATTAGTATATTTATGAATTGTCTGTGAAATTTGGTAAAACGGAGTTGGTTCGACGTGATTCGGACGTTCAATTGTGAAAAAAGAGGTTTTAAAAGTTTCTTGAAAATCTCATTTGATTTGGCATTTAATTCGTAGTTCTAGGTGTTATATTGGTGATCTTATTGCCCGAGAAAGTTCGTATGATGTTTTTGAACTTGTGTGCATGTTTGGTTTGGAGCCTTCAGAGCATGCCTGAGTTTCGGTATGGTTAAACTTAGAAAATCTGCTTTTCTGTAGTTTTAGGTGCCTTCTAGATTCCTTCTTCGCGTTCGCGAAGGCACTCTCATGAAAACGAAGTGGGCTGGATAGATTTTTTTGTTCACGAACGCAAAGGTTGGGTTGCGAACGCGGAGTGATAGGGGCCTTACCCTTAGTGAACAGGACTAGTTCATTGCTAACGCGTAGCTTTAGGGACCTGGGGGAGGGGTCAGTCATCTCTTCACCGTGAACGCATGTACAGGCTCGCGAACACGAAGGCCAGGGGGAGCAGCGCCCCGGGAACGTGATAAGGGACTCGCGATCGCGTAAGCGTTGCAGGCTTTACTCTTCGTGAACACGTTAGTGTTCACGCAAACGCGAAGAATATTGATGCCCAATGTTAAAACAATCTCATTATGGGATTTTTGTCATTCTTTCAAAATTTCAAAACTAGAAGACCTAGAGGCGATTTTTTCAAGAGATTTTCTTCCTCGATTTGTTGGTAAGTGATTCTAACGTACTTTCTTTCAATTACCCATTACATTTCATGTGGTTGCAACCTAAAATCTAGGATTTCCAAGGTGGAAATTGGGAGTTTTGGTAGAACTAGAAATTTTTGCAAAATTAGAATTTAGACCCGACTTGAGGTCAGATTTCGAATCAAATTATTTAAGCGGGCCCAGGGGTAATTTTGTATTTTTTGGGAAAAAGTTTGGGAATTTTAAATTTAAGCATTGTAATTAATTCCTTTAACAATATTTGATAGTATTGAGTCAATTATTACTAGATACGAGTGGTTGGGAGGCAAATTCTAGGGGAAACGCCCTAATAGAGCTTTGAATTGACTGCGAAGTGAAGTAAGTGTTGTGTTTAACCCTGACTTGTAGGAATTAGGAACCTTCAGACTATGTGTTATGTGAATTTCATGTGAGTGGTGTATATGCGAGGTGACGAGTGCTTATACGCCACCGAATAATCTGTTTTCCCTGATTTTTTGCTTTTCCTTAATTATTTCATTTCCTGTCTTAAATATTATATGCTCTAAATATTGTCCATGCTTAACTGCTACTTGCTAGTCAATATCTTCTCCTTTTAATAATGTTATCTCTTTCATGGTTTCATGATTCTCTATTATTTGCTTAAATTGACTTACTTGCACCTTCTAATCTGTCAACTACTGAATTGGTCTCGCTGTGTAGTATTACTTATGTAGATCCTTATATTGTACCAAGTTTTCTTCCGGTTTAGTTTGACACTTATTGATCATAAAGGTTTTGTGATTTGAACTGTTGATTGGACTGCGTACATTAAGTGTTTGATACTAATATGGTGGGATCGGATTGCACATCGCAGCAGATGTAGTAAGGGCGGATTGATACAGTGATATAAGGATAAATTATGATACTGATATTGATATATTATGGGATCGGATTGTGCACCATAACACACACACACACACACACACACACACACACACACACACACACACACACACACACACACACACATATATATATATATATATATATATATATATATATATATATATATATATATATATATATATATATATTGTTGATATTGTTACGCTGAAATAAGGGGGGATTCTGTGTTTTCTGGTAGGATCGCGTCGCAACAACTTGTTTGTTTCCATTTCTTGAGTAGTATTGGTCATCGGTATTCTCATTTGAACTGCTAATGATTGGTAATCCTGGATAATACTGGTTTTATTTCCCGATGTGGTAATTACCATTTTCAGTTTACTGCTTACTCCCGTTCAGTATTTCTATTTTCGTCATTATTATATATACTGTGTACAGGTTGTAGTGTAAGTGAACCGCTTTAGCCTCGTCATTGCTTCATCGAGCTTAGGCTCGACACTAACCAGTACATGGGATCGGTTGTACTAATACTATACTCTGCACTCCTCTACAGATTTTGGAGTCCGTCCCAGCAGCCGTTATTAGCATGCTCGGATTGAACAGTTGCAGAGACTTGAGGTATGGCTGCTCAGCGCCCACAACTCTAGGCATCCCCTTCCTCTATCTATTTAGTTGTGTATTTTCATTCAAATAGTTTTGTATTTATTTCAGACCCTTGTATGTATTACTCTAGAAGTCCATGCACTTGTAATACGGGGTTCAATGATTTGTAGCAGATGCTTTACAGTTTTAGCTTTTGCATTCACTACTTAAAAACTGCTTAAACTCGTCCAAGAAAACCGACTGAGATCGGTCAGAAATTGTAAAAAAATGACTGATTTTCGACCGATATTAGTTAGTCAGGAAAATGATGATCACCAATGTGTTGCGAACGAAATCAATCAAAATTTTTTACCGAAATAGGTCGGTATTTTCAAAGCGTTGACTGGCTATCGAACTTTATTTACCGACCGAAGTCAGTCGGTATTAATAAAAATAATTTATTTTCAGATACCGACCGAAATTGGTCGGAACATTAAATAAATAAAAATTTATTTAAATATATTATTATTTGTAAATTGTAATAAATTATCAATTTGTTTAAATAAATAAATTTAAATTCATAATTTCTGACCGAATTCGGTCAAAAAATTCAAAAATCTAGAGGTTTCATTTGAATTTCCATTCGGTCGGGAATTTTGAATTTCTGGGAAAGAAATATTTCTAACCGATTTTGGTCAGTTTCTAGGTGAAAACTGGGCAAAAACTGCCTATTTTTAAGCTAAGCCTTATAGTGCTACCATTCGACCATAATCAACCAGCAACAACATTAATTAACTAACAACGACAATAACAATTATCTAACAACAACAACAATTAACCAATAATGCTGATAACAACCACAACAACAAGTATACAAATTTTCAATAACAAAATAATATCAATAATATAATCATTTTTCAAAACTAGTTCCAACTAAATATTGACAAGTTCAATACTTTGTCCAGTAATACACATCATTCAATAATTGTTTTATATTGCATCATCTCCATCTTTACTACTTGACCTTCATCGTCGGCATGGTTCGAAGGATCTCGACGAGAAGGATTAGCGCATGGGGAAGGCCACGAGACTAGGGAATGGGAAAAGCACCGTTACCAAGAAGATTGGCCAGTTGACCTTGAAAGAGTTTAAATTGTTTGTCCCTCTTTTTTAGCTGAACTTGAAGGGTGCCGAATTGTTCATCTGTCTTTTGTTCTCTAGCCTTTATCTCTTCAAGCTCTGTTGTTAGCTTTGCGATTTTTCTGTTCCATAGACGAGATATTTGACCTATCAATTGACTCGCCTTGGGCGGAAGTTCCTATACCTTGCAATCCAACCGTGTAGCACCGAAATGATCTCTCTAGAAGGCCATATATTATCCCCCTTTTAGGACCACCGACAACATCCAACCATATCCTCTGCACTTCTTCGTTTGAAAGGGGTGGTTGCTCGCCTTGCTCATTTGACAAGAATTGACTGTACTTTTCCTCATTAATCTTGTAGCGACCCTTTATTTAAGAGATAGAAAATTATTAACTATGTAATATTATAAATATTTATAGTAGTTATGAAACATACACATGCAGTCTCCGCCCGGTCCTCGACCTATCTACTTGGATCTGTCGGTGCCTTGTTCTTCCAGCCACCTAATCATCCCTCCAATCCATAAACCCTTTTTTTTTTATAAACATGAGTCTTAAAATCCTCCGATCCAAAAAAATACAAACACTTGCACTTCCCACAAGAACACCTAATCATCTCTCCAATCCGAAACGCTTGAAGTGACATTTCATGCCTAATAAATTCTTTAACCCCTTCTATAAATTCATCCCTAAAAACCTGACGATTAGGATAATTCCTATTAAACATCCAACTACGATATTCCATCTACATAAAGAAAAAATAAATTACATGTTATATTAATCATAATTTCAAATTAATTTATAGAATTAAGTTACATAATAAATTATAATTTGTCACTCAACTAATCTAGCATAATTAGTTAAGCCTTATTTTCTAAAAGCAATAAACACTAATAGAACAAAATTATTCCCTAAGTTAATAAACTCTAAATTTCTAAAAGCAATAAACACTAATATAATAATAAATTAAATCCTAAAATAATAAATTATTTCTAAAAGCAATAAACAAATTAAGTGCATCCAGCTTCATAAATTAAGAGCACTAATCCCTAGTTTATATAATTTATACACCACAAATTACATAGTTTAAATAATTTATGCACTTTTATTAGTGCAATAATGAGTTTTAGTTACAATGTAGTTTACTTTAATTATGTCACGATCCAAAATTCCTCCAAAGGAGTCGTGATGGCACCTAATGTCTAAACTAGGTAAGCCTAACATTTTCTGTAATAACATGGATATTTAATAACTTTAAATTAAATTACTCTAAATAAATTATAATTTTCAAAACTCATGGTGCAAGTCATAAATAGTTAAACAAAATAAATACACCACTGTTCTGAAATAAAAGGAACATATGCAAAATAAGTACAATTGAAGGTGACCCGAGAATTGCGAACGTTGCAGCGGGTTTACCTTGAGTTTCTATCGCAACGACCCGCACAACTACTATCGATCAAATACCTAGATTTGTACATAAAAATATACAGAAGTGTAGTATGAGTACACCACAACGATTCCAAGTAAGTATCAAGACTAACCTCGGTAGAATAGTGAAGAGGAAAAATCCGGACACCTACTGGTCAAATAAATAGAATAGGGCCTGATAATAAACTATCAACATAAAGATAACAAAAAAATATCAACAACATGGAGAGAACATCAGTAGAAACGATAAAAGGACACATGGATGCAAATGAAAGACAATCAAGGAAATTAACACCAACACAACTGGAACACCGACAATTAAATAGGTACTCAATAAGGAAGGGAATATCAGCTCAATAAATAATATCATTTTTGATGCACAAATTCCAGCCATCTCAAACTCGGTGTCTAATATCATAACCTCAATTACCAAACCTTTGGCACATCCAGCGCTTTGTGTTAACATATTTATGTCTCACTTTGTGCATAATGTTCTCATATTACTCAATACATAGGATCCATAACCCATACAATTTAGAACGTTCAAGGAATCTCATTTACATAACACGAAGTAGAGTACCGCTCTAAACCAACTAGGAACTCAGCAAGAAAAGATGAAGTTATTTTTTTAATCTTTTGAATAAAGAAAGTACCATTTTTAATTAATATATAACACCGGATGAATTATCACCTTTACCATGGGATTTAATAATTTACAACGTAGTAGAAATCCTTTTTCTTTTTGTAAGTAGAATACAACCCCAGACGATTTAAGAAAATTTAATTTAGAAACTAATTGAATAAAAAAATATAAGAAATTATTGAACTTTGAGATATATATATATATATATATATATATTGTGTGTGTGTGTGTGTGTGTGAATACGATAAGGTATTGACAACACTATAGGTTCCAACACAAAGGATCATAGCAGCAAGAAAATTCTGAATCGTTAAAACACTTGAATTAATAACAACAAATAAACACAACAAACAGAAAGTGTACGGCATCACCCTTTGTGCTTTTACTTCGTTCTCACTATAGAAATCAAGAAAAACGGCACGATATCATCCTTCGTGTTTTTACTCAATAATGTGGCACGGCATCACCCTTCATATTTTTACTCTCAACAATGTAGCACCTTTACGGTCTTAGGCTGACCAGCATTATATTGATCTAGTTCCAGATGTTGTCCTTTATTTCCTCATTGCCACCTTACCTGCCCAAGAAGACCTAGTAGCTTCGAGCCTAAGATCAAAGGCAATTCCAAAAAGGAGTTCCTTATTTCCAGCTTGGTAGTAAATTAGGTTGCAATACATCGGGCTGCTTCTTTGTTCTATCATGTTGGGCGGACTTTCACGGTATCACCCTTCGTGCTTTACTCTCAATAATGTGGCAAGACATCATCCTTCGTAATTTTATTCTAAATAATGTGGCACGACATCACCTTTCGTGCGTTTATTCTCAATAATATGGCACGACATCATCCTTTGTACTTTTACTCTCAATAATGTGGCACGACATCACCCTTTGTGCTTTTACTCTCATAATCATGGTACGACATCACCCTTCGTGCTTTGCACTCTTCCTTACAATATCAGACATGGCATCACCCTTCGTGCTTTAGACTCTTCCTCACCCAAACAACAGAAACAATACATCCTGGAAAGGGAATCAACAATATGAACAATAACATCCCAACAAGGGAATCAACAACAATCCAAAAATCCAATCACAAGGAAATTCCACTACCAAGTCACTACCAAGTGTATGATTACCTAGAAACAAGAGAATCACGGAGAAACCAAGAAGTGCAATAACCTTAACAAAACAACAAGACATAATAAACACGTGATAATTACATTGACAATCACAATATCATATGTAGCATATATAGGTAAGTTATGCAATTAGATAACTCAATCATAACGGAATACTTCTCACATAATGAACATAAGGACCTAAGAACCCTAAAGGCTATTTTCCCACAAATAAGCCCGAGCACACATTCGTCATCTTGCGTGCACAAACTATAATTATCATGGAAGACATAAATCCCAAGAGGAAGCCCTTCACACAATGTTAGACAAGATAATTACCTCAATCCGGCCCATTCAATACTCAATTTAGCTTTTCCTTCACCAATTCATCAACGCTCGACTCAATCTAGCCAAAAACGACTTAAATACATCAAACAATGCAAGAGAAAATAATTTCAATAAATAAAACTATGATTCTTATATAATTTACAAAAGGTCAACAAAAGTCAACTCCCTGCCCCCCCCACTCGGAAACAACAACAACAACATACCCAGTATAAGTCCGCACTCGGAACCCGACAAAATTTACAAAAACCGAGCACCCATTCCGTTACGAGTTCACCCATACAAAAATGATCTAATTCCAATACTATTTGGTCATTCAAATCATCATTTTAAAATTTTGAAATATTTCGCAATTTTTCCAAAAATTTCCTTTAGATACTCATGAATTTGAAGTCAAATCTAAGATATAATTACAAAATATAGTTGAAAATTGATTAGAGACACCTACAAAATGATTTGGAGAAGTTTGGGTCTTTGAAAAATTGCCTATGGAGGTTTAGGTTTTGAGAAAGTTGAAAAATAGGTGAAAATCCCGTCCAAAATCTCACTTAGCAGGCCTCAGATGTCGCATTTGCGACCTAGAGTTTGCAATTGCGAACTCTCGCAATTTACGAACAAGGCAGGACTGGAAGAAGTCATATTTGTGACATAAAGTTCGCATTTGTGAACTAGGCATCGTAATTGCGATGAAAGAGTTCGCATTTGCGACCATACTAGAAACCAACAATTTTTTCCGACACAAAAATGAGCATAACTTCCTCATACGATGTCCAAATTCGATGATTCTTTTTCCTATGATCCGAAATTTTAATATGGACCTAATGGTTCAATAAAAACTGAATTTGGATCTCATTTGCTTAATGTGGTATCATTTTTTCTTGAAGAAATAATGATGAAGCATCAAAAACAAGAGCAACATAACCTAAACCTATCCAATACTCATCCAAGCCATCGGGGATCCAAACCAAATATGCACGCAAGTCTAAAAATACCATGCAGACTTGCTCGTGCGATCAAATCATCAAAAACTATGAATTTAACCTCAAAACTCATGATTTTCTAAATTTTCAACCAACCGACCAAATCACGTCAAATGAATTTCGATGCTCACCAAATTTCATAAATAGGACTTAAATATTGTAACGAACTTGTACCGGTCTCTGGAACAAAATATGAGCCCGATATCGATGAGTTCAAATATTAATTTATTTATTTATTTCCTTTAAAAACCAACACAACAATTATCTTAAAAAATATTTTCTAAGGCTAGGGACCTCGGAATTCAATATTCCGGGCATACGCCCAAGTCCCATATTTTACCGTGAATCTTTCGGGATTGTAGAAAAACCAGGTGAGTTTACCAAAAATATTGACTATAGTCAACTAAAAACCATGTTTTAACTCTAGAAATTACTATTTTTTTTATATTTTCACATAAAAGCTTTCCAGTTTCACGTCCGGACTGCGCATGCAAGTCGATACATATAATAGGAATCTGCTTGTAATATCAAATTGCCGAATTGGATGCAATTGCTTAAAATGACCAGTTGGGTCGTTACAAATTACAATATAGTTACAAGGTAATTTATACAGTTAAGTTATACTTATATTCTTTGATAGTGTAGAAATTATAGGATCCATTTTTTAAGAACTAGTTTATACAATTGAAATCATCCCAAAAATCCAAAATTGTAAACCCTAGTTTATACCATTGAAAGAACATAAATAACTCAAATTAAGAAATAAAGATAATTAACTTTCAAAGAGAGGAGAGGAGTATGATTTTTTAGCAGTGGTGGTCGAGGAGCAATGGTGGGGCAGTAGTGGTGGCGGAGGTACAATGGCGGCGGCAAAACAGTGGTGGCACGGGAGAGATGAAATGAGGGGTTTGATTTTGAGTGAGAAGGGAGTGGTGAGGTGATTTGAGTGGGATTTGGGGAAGAATTTTCGGATGTGGAAGAAGGAGGAGAGAAAGAGTAAAGAGAAAAATGGGGAAGAAACCCGTTGGGCTGCCCTTAATTAGAAAATTTCGACCGAAATTGGTTAGAAATTTTTGGTCGGTAATATTAATTAAACATTGCATGTTTGACTGGACATTACCAACCAATTTTCGGTCTGTAATTGATTTTTAAATTATTTTTATAAATAATTTAATTAAAATACCGATCGAAGTCGGTCGGTTTTTGTCAAATTATAATGAGTATGGATTGAATTAACTCTTATTTCTTTTATTTTATTCATTTTTGTTGATTAAGGAGCGCAATTAATTAATTTAAGTTGGAAATGTTTATTTTTTTGTTTTTCAAAGGTAACGACAGGACCAAGCACCTTAATTAATATGTTAGTATATTTTTGTTAAGTATCACACAATTCTTATAGTATGAGAGTATTTGAATTATAAAGCTCAATACGGTGTGAATAAGTGAAATGAAATTTAGGAAGCTCCAACTATTTTTTTTTAAATTCCAATTTTATTTTAAACGAGGATAAATTTGTTGGGGGAAAGTATTTAATATTTAGTTCATAATTTTACTAGATCGTTATTTTTTATATTAAATTCTTCCTATGTTATTGCTTTAATTTTATTAATAGCTATTATATGGCGAAAAATATAAGTTTTTAATATTTTTTTATTATTAATGCAATATTCACGTGCAAGCACGTCCTCTAAAACTAGTTATTTAAAATGTGATACTTATGAAAGTTTCCCAAAATGAAATCCACTCAGAATTAATTTTTTTCCTAATTCTTGGTATTTAATAAAGTTATGTTATAGTTTTAAATTCTGCTTCAGAATTGAATATGGAAACATTAACCAAAAAATATACCAATTCCCTTCTGTTAATTTTCTTCTCTTTCAATGGCTTTCCTTACCAACCATTGTTTCTTCATCTTTCTATTAGTGATCTCCTCTTTCTTTTTTGCTCCTTCTTCCGCTTACTGCAGGCAGAAACTTCCCCGTTTTATTCCATTTACAGCTTCGGAGACAGTGATTCTGCTTCTACTTTTGACCATTTAGCAGCTGTGCTTGGTCTGCCTTCTCTACAACATTACACCGAAGAAGGCGTTGAGTTCGAGTCCGGTATTAGTTTCATGACGCCTGGAGTAACAGTTATGAGTCCCTTTTCCTTCATCAAGAATGGAATTCCAGCGCCTCATCAGTCTATCACTCGCAGATTTCTGCCTTTATGAAACTCTTCTATAAGGATTGCTTCTCTTTTCATGACTGCGGCAGGAACAAAGTTCGTCAGAAAGCTATCGTATATATGGATCAGCCTGGTTTTAATGATTAGAAGCACTCTCTTTTACATACAAAATCTATTTCCGAAGTGTCCAAACTTGTCCCTGATGTTGTGGAGACAATCAAGAGTTCTATCGAACAACTGATCAAAGATGCCGAGGCCAAACACTTTGTGGTTACTGGAATTATTCACAAGGGTTGCCTTCCAGGTTTTCGAACAATGTTTCCCTAAGATGACAATAGCAGGAAAATTAAATGTCACAAAGGACCAAATTTGTTCGCAACATTGCACAATGATCATCTATGGAAGGCGTTGGAGGAGCTGCGATTGAAGTACTTTGAAGTCGAGATCATATATGCAGATTATTTCAAGGCTACGCCATCATGCGTTCTTGGGATTCAAGACAGAGACGTTGATGAAGGTTTGTTGCGGTAGTACTGGAAGCGGTCCGTTTAACTTTGATCCTCTGAGGCAGTGTGGAGAGGAAGGAGCTGTAGCATGTTCAGATAGGGCTTCACATATATATATTGGGATGGATTTCGATTGACACCTGAGGCTTTGAAGAATATGATTGATACTCTCTTCAGCAAAAAGGGTTTTGTATTTCCGGAGTTCAAGTTCGAACGAGATCATGGAGCAGCTGCAGCAAGAAGGCATCACCATTCAAAAGTTTTATGGACGATTTAGAGATGGTCTAAGGCATTTATTGGAGTTGCATGCTAATAACGTAGTGGACTATTGAAAAACTAGTATTTGTTTTGCTCTGTCTAATCTGATTCTCTTTAGTTTTGCTGATGAGATTCGAACAAACAAAGAGTTTTGTACTTTGATAGTGTAGGCCCTCAAATATTGTTTTGCATGTACAGAGGCTGATACCCTCTTCTTACTGTGTACCTTTCTTGTTTACTAATCAATAAGCAATTCTTTGATTTGTCTCAAATGATGCAGTATCTCTTGTGCCCATAATTCATCCAATTGTAGCCATCGTCTGCTTTCTGTTCTCTAACATATTAAGATGGTTGATTGTAATATATTAGAGCTGGATTACTTTGCACGTTCTCTTGGAGAAGCTTTGAACTGGTTACGTTTTGCTGTGGGGAGTTCGTTTGGCTGGTTACGTTTCCTACTGCGGCAATAGATGGGCTAGAGTCCTCCCCAGGGTGAGAGTGGGTGACATCTGCACGAAAAAATAATGGTACGACTCTCGCGGACAAGGGGAACTCGCCTCGATACAGATTCAAAAAGCCCAGTGTTTCTTCCTCCCACTTTCACAATGATTGTCAGCGCTACATTGGCTAGATCGATACTGTCTGCACATCCTAAGTACATGTTTTGTGAAACAGCACTGCGAGACAACTCCTAGTTCAGTCTCGCAAATTCGCTTCAGATCACCTGGTCAAGAACTAAAAAAAGATTATGTCAAACTTCTGCTAAAGAAAACATGAAGTTTTAGTTTCATTTATACCATAAAGAGAGCCAGTATTGTCTGACAAGATTACAACCAGGAGATCGAGCTCCCTCCCATTCGGCTGCAACTTTGTCATTGCATCATGATATCGAGTTTTCAATACTCTTTCGACCTGATCAGGGTGTGTACTCGAAGGTGACAGAACAGGATTTGGATTTAAGTTCTAAAAAGACAAGATATCTGGCACATTTGTGCAAGCTCAGAATAAAACCCATGTGCAACACTGCCTTGCACATTGCGAGAAAAGTTTATGCAGATCCAACTGTTAATTAACTGTTCATCCATTTATCGTTTTCTGTCAATAGTAAGAGAGACAGTGTTAGTCTTAGCTGAACAAAGAACAACAGTCACACAAGAGTCTCACAAAAAATGCCAGGATATAGCCTGTGGCAAAGCAGGACGGATTTTCCCTCGCTACAAAAGAAGAAAACAGGAGATTTTATTTACAGTAATGATGTGTACAGGTGATGCAAATTTGCACATCATTAAACTCCCAAACTAGACGACTCCCATGCAATGATAAATCACAAATATAAAATAAGATTTGCTCCCTATTATTCACATTCTCTTTTCTACCACACCCTTATCCAGGGAAACCGTGTGATCAACACATATGGCTCCTAATAAAGCATATAATTATGACACTTAAAATTGGGCCCAAATGTCTCTCTCACATTCCAACTTATATAAACACTTATGTTAGTTTATAGTATGTCTTGTAAACACTCCTAGTGACATGGAAAAATGAGTGTGTCTCACTCATATTTGAGCGTGTGAAGATGCATAAAATTACATATTTACTTTAATTTTTTTCATGTGGACCCTGCCGTCTTCATCCCCAATCAAGCCATAGCCACCATCACCATGTTTGAGCTTTACCAAGCTTCACTCTAACCTGCACCCATCACCATGTTTGAGCTTTACCAAGCTTCACTGTAACCTGCACCCATCACTATCTTCTCTACCCAAAAATAACAAAAAACTTGTAACATTCTCTGCGAAAAAAAATTAAGAAGAAGAAAAATCTAAACAGTTACATTCTCGGCGAAAAAAATCTGAACAATAACATTTTAGGCGAAATTTCATTTTTTAGGCAAAGTTTCATGTTTCTCAACAATAACGAAATTAATTTTTGTGACTTAAATCTGGAAAAAAAATCAAATTTATATCTCAAAAATTCCGACGAAGCTTCATTTTTTCGGCGAAGTTTTGTGAATCTAAAGAAGAATCAGATTTGGAACTTTCAAAGAAATTTCGACGAAATAAGAAGAATCAGAGTTGGAACTTTCAAAGAAATTTCGACGAAAGCTCCAACGTGAAGAAAAAGAAGAAAATAAAAGATCAAATTTCTGGAGAAGAAGACAAAATTGGTAAAGAATGGCCGGAAATCAATTTTTCTGTCAAGGAGGGGTCGTTGGGGAAGATTACGGCGGGTAAGGTTGGAAGAAGGAAGAATTGTTTTGTTGAGTTTTGTTTTTAACGGTTAAGAATAGTATTATTAAAAATAGGTCATATTTATACTTTGTTTGAATTTTTTATCAAATATATTCCACCGTTATACATTAGGGCCATATATGTTACTCAACCGTTAAAACACCCTCCCATATATTTTTAGTACGGTTAAGGGTCAAATATATCCTTCTACTATTAAAAATAGGTCATATTTATCCTCCGTTTAAATTAAACCCGCCCCGGCCCAATTGCTAATTCTAGACCCTCCCCACTCCTTTATTTACGTTCAGCTCCTTTCAAGATCTTTTGACATTATAGCAAAAGCCAAACCATGTTATAAAATAGAAGTCTATTTAGAGTGAATGTCTAAGAGTTTTAGCTTGAAGCTAAGTCATTCCTCTTCCTATAAATAGAGGGGTCTTACCCCATTGTAAATCACCCCAAGTATTAATAAGAATACTTCTCTCTCTCCCTATTCTCTCTCTATATTGTTCTTATTCTTGCATTATTGTTCTTGTCTTTATATAATTTCATAACACGTTATCAGCACGAGACTCTACCGTCTCAAGAACCATTCTCGAGAAATCTAAGGTATTTCCCTCTTCCTAATTTAATTTTCGATTATGTCTGACATTACGAAAAGAAAGTTCGTTGCCCTTGAAATTTCGGGCAAGAACTATATGACATGGGTGTTGGATGCTGAAATCCACTTAGATGCTATGGGTCTCGGAGACACCATCAAAGATAGAGAAAAAGCATCCACCCAAGAATGTGCGAAGGCCTTGATTTTCTTGCGCCACCACCTTGATGAAGGTTTGAAGATTGAATATCTCACCGTCAAGGATCCACTCGTCTTGTGGAACGGCTTAAAGGAGAGATATGACAACCTGAAGTTGGTCACTCTGCCACAAGCACGATATGATTGGGCTCATCTGAGGCTCCAGGACTTTAAGTCCGTTTCTGAATATAATTCTGCTATGTTCAGAATTACTTCCAAATTGAAGCTATGCGGGGATAATATCTCCGATTATGATATGCTTGAGAAAACGTTTACAACGTTTCATGCCTCCAATATAGTACTGCAACAACAGTACAGAGAGAAAGGCTTTACAAAGTACTCTGAACTGATTTCTCTTCTACTAGTGGCTGAGCGAAATAATGACCTGCTCATGAGAAATCATGAAAATCGACCCACTGGGTCTACACCACTGCCTGAAGCAGATAAGGTGCACTCTCATTATGCCAAACATGAAAAGGACCATGGTCATGGTCGTAAACGGGGTCATAGCCAGGGACGTAGACAAGGAAGAAATTCCAAAGAAGTCCGTCACCCCCCGAAGAGAGATAACCGCCGAAAGCAGAAACGGGGTCATGAAGATCCTAAGGAAAATGGTTCAGAAACGATATGTTATCGTTGTGGTGGGAAAGGGCACTGGTCAAAGACTTGCCGTATACCAAGACACTTGGTTGACCTTTATCAAGCATCTCGAAAGAGAAAAGGCCCTGAAACAAATTTTGTCTATGACGACGATGAGGACATCACCCACCTGGATGTGGCAGACTTCTTTGAGCAACCCGAAGGGAAAATAGACCACCTAATCGGCGATGGGTCCGTGATGAAAGAAGATGGAGTTATTTGATTTTATTCTACTTATTTGTATTAGTTAGTGAATAAACTAATAGTCATTAGTATTAGCTCGTATTAGTTAGTTCATGATGCAATGTTAGCAGTAGTTCTTTAGAATATCTTCAATATGCTCAAATATCAATAATATTTTTATTTTCAGAAGGGGTAATCGACTAGCCTGAAAAACTAGTCGATTATCTACTATTTTCGCATTAAAGCTGAAAAATAATTGATCAACAATCGATTGTCTTTGTCTAACAATCGATTGTCGTTGAGACAGTGTAATCTGGAATTTCTCAAAAATCATCCACAATCGATTGTCTTTGTCTAACAATCGATTGTCGTTAAGACAGTGTAATCTGGAATTTTTCAAAAATCATCCACAATCGATTGTCTATGCATAACAATCGATTGTCTTGAAACAGTGTGTTCTGAAATTTTTCAAAATAGCCAACAATCGATTGTCTATGCATAACAATCGATTGTCTTGAAACAGTGAGGTCTGGAATTTTTCAAAATAGCCAACAATCGATTGTCTATGCATAACAATCGATTGTCTTAAGACAGTACGATCTGAAGTTTTTCAAAATAGCAAATAATCGATTGTGTGTGTTTAACAATCGATTGTCAATGTTCAACAATCGATTGTTTGTAAGTAACAATCGATTGTTTGAAGAAAACGTTTAAACTGAAATTTTCAAACTGCAAAGTAATGGATAACATATCTGATTTTGTTAGTCAACTGTTAGCAGCAGATTTTGAAAATATTATGTGACACAAAAGAATTGAACTTGTTTATTCTTATGTTCTTGTATCTCTTTTGTATGTCAAACTATGGGATAGCAAATATGGATATCTCACAAAGCGAACTTGGATCAACATCCAACTGTAAAAGTATTTGCCTAATTGATTCATGTACTACACATACAATACTCAAAGAAAGGAAGTATTTCTCTCAACTAAATATGTGTAAGGCAAACGTTACTACAATCTCTGGAAGTAGTAAATTGATTGAAGGCTCCAGAAGAGCAATTGTAACTCTGCCCAAGGGCACGACGTTAATCATAGAGAATGCAATGTTCTCCTCCAAGTCTAAGAGAAACTTGTTGAGTTTTAAAGATGTACGCCGGAATGGCTATCATATTGAGACAATGGATGAAGATAATCTTGAATATCTCGTCATCACAAAGAATGTCTCCGGCCAAAAGAGGGTTATTGAGAAATTCCCGTCTTTATCTTGTGGCCTGTATTGGACAAGAATTAGTGCAATTGAGGCACATTCAACAGTAAACCAAAGGGTTACTGATTCCAATACCTTTGTACTTTGGCATGATCGATTGGGACACCCAGGATCGGTCATGATGAGACGGATTATAGAAAGCTCATATGGGCATCCGTTAAAGAATTTCAAAATTCTTTCGAATAATGAATATCCTTGCACTTCGTGTTATCAAGGCAAGTTGATTATCAGGCCATCACCAACAAAGGTTGGGACTGAGTCACCCACGTTTCTGAAACGTATACAAGGGGACATTTGTGGACCTATTCACCCACCTAGTGGGTCGTTTAGGTATTTCATGGTCTTGATAGACGCATCCTGTAGATGGTCTCATGTGTGCCTGTTGTCATCACGCAACCTTGCGTTTGCGAAATTAATGGCACAAATAATTCGACTACGAGCACAATTTCCAGATAATCCAATCAAGTCCATTAGACTGGATAATGCTGCTGAGTTTACATCCCAAGCATTTAATGATTATTGCTTATCAATCGGGATAAAAGTTGAACATTTTGTAGCTCATGTTCACACTCAAAACGGTCTTGCAGAATCGTTAATTAAACGCCTGCAGTTGATTGCAAGGCCATTACTTATGAGAACGAGGCTGCCCACTTCGGTATGGGGTCATGCCATCTTACATGCAGCAATGCTAATTCGTCTCAGGCCGACGAATTACCACAAGTATTCCCCGTTGCAATTGGTTTTGGGTCATGAACCTAATATATCCCATTTAAGAATTTTTGGATGCGCAGTATATGTGCCTATAGCACCGCCATCCCGCACCAAAATGGGTCCGCAAAGGAGGTTAGGAATATATGTTGGGTTTGAATCGCCCTCAATCATTCGCTACCTCGAAACATTGACAGGCGACTTGTTTACTGCACGATTTGCAGACTGTCGATTTGATGAGACACTTTTCCCAAAATTAGGGGGAGAAGTTGGTGAAACCAAACGGGAAATTTTGTGGAAAAATGCATCATTATCTCATCTTGATCCACATACCTCTATTTGTGAAAGAGAGGTACAAAAGATTATCCATTTGCAAAGAATAGCAAATCAAATGCCTGACGCATTTACGGACTTGAAAAGGATAACGAAATCCCACATTCCCGCGGAAAATGTTCCAATCCGTATTGATGTCCCTATTGGACAATCATCTAGTGTCATATCCAATGAGTCAAATGCACGCCTGAAGCGTGGCAGACCATTAGGTTCCAAAGATCGAAATCCTAGAAAGAGGAAAAAGAACGATCAAAATGACACCACGAAAGAATCTCATGATCTAACAAATTCTGAGATTCATGAAGAATCCATTGAGCCCGAGACTCTGGAAAATACGGAACTATCCCTAAATCCAATTAATATTGAGGCAAATATTAATCGAGTGGATATTGTGGTGGATAATGCCTTTGCTTATAATGTAGCATCTAGCATTATGCAAGAATGTGAGGATCTCGAACCTCAATCTGTTGAAGAATGTCGAAAAAGACAGGATTGGCCAAAGTGGCAAGAAGCAATTCAATCAGAATTGAATTCGCTGGCAAAACGTGAAGTTTTTGGCCCTATAGTTGAAACACCTAATGGTGTTAAGCCTGTCGGCTATAAATGGGTCTTTGTACGCAAGAGAAATGAGAAAAACGAGGTACAAAGATATAAAGCACGCCTTGTTGCACAAGGTTTTTCTCAAAGGCCTGGTGTCGATTATGAAGAGACATATTCGCCTGTAATGGATGCGATAACCTTTCGTTATCTCATAAGTTTTGCTGTCCATGAAAAGCTTGACATGCACTTAATGGATGTAGTTACTGCCTATCTTTATGGCTCACTTGATAATGAGATATACATGAAAATTCCCGATGGACTCAAGGTGCCAAACGCGCACAACTCAAAATCTCGGGAAATGTTCTCAATTAAATTGCAAAGATCCTTGTATGGTCTAAAGCAATCTGGACGAATGTGGTATAATCGTCTTAGTGAGTACTTGTTAAAAGAAGGCTATATAAATGACGCCATTTGCCCGTGTGTTTTTATAAAGAAAACAACATCGGAATTTGTTGTACTTGCCGTATATGTTGATGACATAAACCATATTGGAACCCCTAAAGAACTCCAAAAGGCAATTGATTATCTAAAGGATGAATTCGAGATGAAAGATCTCGGAAAGGCTAAACTATGTCTTGGTTTGCAAATTGAATATTTGGCAAACGGAATTTTTGTTCATCAATCTACCTATACAGAAAAGGTACTGAAACGGTTTTACATGGATGAAGCACATCCTTTAAGTACACCGATGGTTGTTCGATCACTTGATGTGAACAAAGATCCATTCCGACCACAAGAAAGGAATGAAGAGCTACTTGGTCCTGAAGTACCATATCTTAGCGCAATTGGTGCACTAATGTATCTTGCAAATACTACAAGACCTGACATATCATTTTCAGTTAATGTCTTAGCAAGATTTAGCTCGGCTCCTACGATGAGACATTGGAATGGGATCAAACACATATTGCGGTACCTAAAGGGAACTACCGATATGGGCTTATTTTATGGCAAGAATTGCAGCCCGAATCTTGTTGGTTATGCTGATGCTGGATATTTGTCCGACCCACACAAGGCTCGATCTCAAACGTGTTATGTGTTTACCTGTGGAGAAACCGCCATATCTTGGCGATCGACTAAGCAATCAATTGTGGCTACTTCATCTAATCATGCCGAGATAATTGCTATTCATGAAGCAAGTCGGGAGTGTGTGTGGTTAAGGTCGATAATACATCATATCCAAGACAAATGTGGTTTGAAGTGTGATAAACTACCCACAACTTTGTATGAAGACAATGCAGCATGTATAGCTCAATTGAAGGGAGGATTCATAAAAGGAGATAGAACGAAGCATATTTCACCAAAGTTATTCTTCACACATGATCTTCAAAAGAATGGTGATATCAATGTTCAACAGATTCGTTCAAGCGACAATATGGCTGATTTGTTCACAAAATCTCTATCAAAGTCAACCTTCAAGAAGCTAGTTCACAAGATCGGGATGCGAAGACTTAAGGACATAAATTGATGTTCTTATCAGGGGGAGTTAAGGCGCGTTGCACTCTTTTTCCCTTACAAGGTTTTGTCCCACCGGGTTTTCCTTGCAAGGTTTTTAACGAGGCAACCAATAAGCGCATATTCAAACATGTGTACTCTTTTTCCTTTCTTTAATTTTTCCCAATGGGTTTTGGTTTTAAGGTTTTATGAGGCACATTATTGAATAGACATTCAAGGGGGAGTGTTATAAAATAGAAGTCTATTTAGAGTGAATGTCTAAGAGTTTTAGCTTGAAGCTAAGTCATTCCTCTTAGGGGTCTTACCCCATTGTAAATCACCCCAAGTATTAATAAGAATACTTCTCTCTCTCCCTATTCTCTCTCTATATTGTTCTTATTCTTGCATTATTGTTCTTGTCTTTATATTATTTCATAACAAACCATACTTAGTGTCATTTGCTACTTCAATGACTTCCTCTTCAATTTTGAATGTTTTGACACAAAGAACAGGTCCTATATGGCTTGAGCGTACAACATTACGGCTTAGCTGATGCTGTATGTTTGGATTTAGGTGTAAGTTAATTCGTATGTACCCCGCCCGATATGGCATGTCAACTACGACTTTTTTTGTTTTTTTTTGGCAAATGGTAATTTAATTTTTTTTTATTAGCAAGTAGGAATTATATGCAAACGAACAAAAACTGAAATTGGACAGATGCCCCCAATCTCAGTTACTCTACAGCCTTCTAATCGTCCAGCATAGATCGATTTTTCTGGTCATCGTAATTTTTTAGTATGGTAAAATGAAAAGGCTAGGGCAGTCATTTATGAGTGTGAATCTCAGACAGAAGAAGGTTTAGAGAGGTAAACTAAATTGAGATGAAGTAAACTCATGCAAATCCTTATCCTCCCAATAAAACTTGCCTCTTTGCAAAATTATTATTATATATATATATATATATATATATATATATATATATATATATATATATATATTATATTTTAGCATTGTTCGAGAATATTTCGTCTTTAAATATTGCGCGTTTTAAAATTTCTATTTTATAGTGACCAACCAGTTCCTACAAATATAATTTGTAGTCGATTTTGCTTATGCAAGAAGAGAAAAAGTTAATTGTTTATTGCATTCATATTAAGAGAATTTTTTTTAAGATAATAGAAATCAATCATCAGAATTGTGTCCCCCTTTCCATCTTCGTCATTTGTTTTTCTCGAAAAGTAGATGTGATTATGAGTGAGGCGGTCTAGGATTAGCAATTGGGTCGGGGCGGGTTTAATTCAAACAGAGAATAAATATGACCTATTTTTGATAGTACAAGGATATATTTGACCCTTAACCGTACTAAAAAAAATATGGGAGGGTGTTTTAACGGCTGAGGGATATATGGCCTAATGTATAACGGTGGGTACACATTTAATAAAAAATTCAAATGGAGAATAAATATGACCTATTTTTAATAGTACAAGGATATATTTGACCCTTAACCGTTTTTTTAATCAAGCTATTATTTCTTGAAATTATTTCATTTAAGGTAATAATTTTTTTTGAAATTACTCGTGTCATTGTTTTATTTGTCTACCTGTGTATTTCACACAGGTAAACTCACCGACACAGGTGTTCACGTGACACATCTGTGCCAAGTTGAAATAACTGTATTTTGCCTAAATAAAAATATAGAGTTCCAAACCTCGAAAATACCGCGGCCCCTCTCGTGGGGACGTTGCAGGTCACTATTAGGCGTGCAGTGGTATGTCTCTCATTCAAGCGCTTCGAGCACCTCTGTCCCTCCATAATCTTGTCGATCTAGACCATATGTAAGCATAGAAAATTGATAAGAACAACATTCATAAAGAAGCAAGTTGCCAAAGCAAGACAAACATATCCAGAAAGTACAATCTGCTAAACGCAAACTAGATAAAGGACTACAAACATCTAAACAATGACCAGAACTTAAGAATAAGAATTTTAACAAGTCAGAAGTTTGCCTTTACAGTATTAGCTATAACGATTCGACTGGTCGTTTAAAGCAATTTCACTTCGCTAGGTTATTTAAGGGCATGAGTATCTCCATATGATGTGTTATAACTTATCTGACTCCTCGGTTTTAGACTTCAGGTTATTCGGAGTTGATTTGGGGAAATAATCTCAGCTAGAAGCTCTAAATTTAAAAGGTTTGACCAAAGTTTTGACTTTTTAACAGACGTTCTCGGATTTGAGTTGTTATGGTTCGGTTAGCTCGGTAGGTTATTTTGAACCCTGGGAGCGCGTCCGGAACGTAATTTGGAGGTCTGTGATAGAATTTGGCTTGAATTGGCTAAATTGAAAATTTGGCGATTTTTTGTCGATACTGGAAACATTTGAAATCGGGGTCGGAATGAAATTTCAGAAGTTGGAGTAGGTTCATAGTGTCATTTGTGATGTGTGCGCAAAATTTCAGATCATTCGAATGTGATTTGGTAGGTTTTGGCATAGTTGCGGAAATTGAAAGTTTAGAAGCTCTTAAGCTTGAATCCGAAGGTGATTTGGTATTTTGATATTGTTTTGAGTGTCTTGAAAGATTGGCTAAGTTGTATGTTGATATGTGACTTGTTGGTATTATAGATTGAGGTCCCGAGGACCTCGGGATGATTTCGGATGGTTAACGAGGGATTTGGAAATGGAAAAGGCAGCTGAAGTTGCTGCTTTTGATGTTTCCGCACCTGCGAAGTGGGAGCCGCATGTGCGAGGTCGCAGATGCGGAATCTTGGAGAGCTGAGGCAGGAGCCGCAGGTGCGGTGTTGTGACCACAAAAGCGGTTTCTGAAGGGTTAAGTGGGAACTGCACCTGCGATGGATTTCCCATAGGTGCGGCATCGCAGATGCGACTATTGGACCATAGATGTGGAAGCTTTTGGCAGAAAGAATAAATGGTGGACTTCGCGAATTTTGGGTCATTCTTCACCATTTTTATCCAATTTTGAAGCTTTTGGGAGCAATTTGAAGAGGGATTCAAGGGATTTTTCAATGAGGTAAGTAATTTGAGCCTTAATACTCGTGTTTACGGTTATTTCCCGTTGTTTAATCATTTAAATAGTGAAGATTAGGGGTGAAAATGAAGGGTTAGCGCTTGGGATTTTGGAGAGTTTGATTGAGAATTTGAGGGGTCAAATGAAGTCGAATTTTGATAAATCTTATAAGTATGGACTTGTGAGTGCAAGGGCTTTCCAGATTTGTGACTTATGTTGGATTTCGAGACGTAAGCCTGGTGGCTGGCTTTGAGAAGATTTCGGGATTTGTGCCTAATTTGATAGTTTTTCTTGTGGAATTCATTCTATTGGCGCATATTGATGGTAATGTTCTTAGATTCGGAACGATTGGAGGCCCAGTCGAGGGGCAAGAGCATCGCAGAGTAGAGATTTGACCGGTTTGAGGTAAGTAACGATTGTAAATCTAGTCTTGAGGATATGAAACCTCACATTTCGTATCGTTTTACTATTTTGAGGTGATGCACATGCTAGGTAACGGGCGTGTGGGCGGGCACCGTTGAGGATTGTGACTTGGTTCATCTCGTAGCAACTATAAGTTGCGTATTCGATTGAAACTATATGATACTTATGTGTTTTAGAAAGAATTTCTATAAATTGGGCTGAATGCCATATTTAGGCCTTGTGTCAGAGCTATTTGGACCCTTAAGGGCCTTTTTCTTACTATACTCTCATTGTTTTCGGTTGAAAACTATACTCAGTCATGTTATACTTTTCGACTTCATAACTCAGTCTTTATTACTTTTTTTTTACGCATATAAAATATTGTTTTGCGTTGAGTACCTTATTTTTACTGAGAGCCCGAGTGGCTTGCGAGGGTTATGACTGCGTTAGGCCGAGGGCCTGATTTTGAGGATATTTTTGGGATCGTACTGCACGTCGCAACATGTTATTACTGACTCGTGATTGGGTGAGGCCGAGGGCCGAAATGATTTATGCCATGAGGTTGCTTGTTATAGCGCTTGGGCTAAAAGAGCCCCTACGGAGTCTGCACACCCTCAGTTAGTGTGCATACTGTCACGACCCATTTTCTGAACAAGCCGGGACCGGTACTCGATCACTAAACATGACCAAGCGAACCATCCCTGCTTGTCAAATCTATTATAACTCCAACTTTATATGCAACAAGGCAATACTTTAACCAAATACATTTGATTAATTTAAACAAAATAAATGAACTCCAAAACTTTATTCATAGTAACATATAAAATACTACCTAGTTATTATCAAAAATATCTGAATTTTAACCCAACGACTATGTCTATGAAGCCTCTACTAATGACTGACACACTGCTCAAGATATGAGATTTTCTGGTCAGTTCTCTAAGTAAACAAATAAATAACTAAATAAAGATGAATCAAAGGAATAATCCACGGACAAAAGCGGAGCTCACCAATAGCACTGGAAGTGAAGGAATTCCTAACCCGTAGCATGCTCGCCTGCAAAACCGATTCCTACGTTGTACCGCAGACCAAGGTAGGTTCCCAAAAGAGAACGTCCGCACCACCCATTATACTCAGTGAGTCTCAACAACGGGGGAGAAACTATAATAACATATACATTACGAGCAAAGGTTCTAAATACATATAAAACATAAAGCTTATAAGAATAGTTTTAAAATAATTTCATAATAGCTGTTTATGAATATTCTAAAAGAAATTCTTTTCTCTTTCTAAAAAAAATTACTTCTCGTTATCCCTTGGGAGTTCCAACTATCCTAACTTAATTCTGTCTCAGTCACCGTATGATAGGCACGAGTTCGATCCCAACATGATTGAATAGGCTCAATCCATGGGGTGCCACTCGCTTCATGGTTCGCAGCGCTAGGGGTGTACTTTGTCCCGGGCCCGGGCCTAAACGGACCTTGCGGGCCGGGCTTCGTGGGCCTGGGGTCTGGCGGCCCCGAGCCTAGCGGTCCCGGTCTTTGTGGGCTCAATGGGTGAGACAAGCCAGTGACGGGCCTAAGCCCATGTGGTCCTGGGCTTAGCGGACCGGGCTTGGTGGGCCTGGCGGGCTTTTTTTGTAATTCTTTTAAGGCAATATCTTGTATAGTAGTTATTAGTATAGTATAGAATATATTTATATAGTATACTAGTTATTAGTATAGTATATATAATATATATTTCATTGTATATTGTATTGTAGTAATTAGTATATATTGTATGTTTTATATATATATTCCCTTGTATATTACCCTTATATATTTTCTTGTATGTTATGTATATATATTCTCTTATATATTTTCTTGTAGTATATATATTGTATCTTATGTATATATATATATATATAAACTTATATAGTTATATATTTTGTTGTAGTATATATATTGTATCTTATGTATATATGTTATTACTTATATATTTTCTTGTAGTTTAGGTTGTATGTTATGTATATATATTCTCGTATATATTTTCATGTTGTGTATATATATATATATATATATATATATATATATATATATATATATATATATATGTATGTATGTATATTGTAGCTTATAAATAATTCGAAGTAAAGACAAAGAAATTTTGAGAAAAAAGATATTCAAGGGTATGTCTTATAATTTTTATTACCCGAAATGACTTATCTTTCTTAGTCTTCCTTCCCCCAATGGAATGAGCACAACAAAGTACTAATACCACCATTAAAAAAAAACTAAAAGAAGATGTGCCAAAGTACCTGTTACATCATAATCTACATTGTATCTCTAACAAATCTCATAAATCCGTCAAGGTTGGGAGGAGGTTGTGTTGGTGGTGGTGGAAAAGAAGCTCGTTCATCACCACTTCCGGGCGAAGCCGAATCCTCCACAAGTTCCGCTATCATTTCTTCATAAGCTTCATGTATCGCCGGTTGTGATTCTGCAATTCCAAAGTTTCTTCTTTCCGCGCGGATCCAATCTCTAAAAAGTACCGATGTTTTCAAGCTATCCCTCATCGCCGCTCTATGATCACCTATTTGCAGTCTTGCTTGACTGAAAGCACTCTCCATGCAACAATTGAAGCTTAATTGATAAAATATCCCAGGCCATCCTTGCAAGAACCGGAAAATATTTTTTCCTTGACTTCCACCATTCCAAAAGATCAAAAGAGCCGTCTGGATTCTCCTTTTCAAGTCCCTGAGACAAGTAAACTTGAAGCTCATTTAGATGTGAAGTTTCATCATAATTATCACCTTGAGAACCCCGGAACTCCATCCAAGATTTAAGAGTTGTTAAGCCCACAACTCTTTTAGACGATTGTGAGCTAGACGAAGTAGGGGTTGAAATATTTGGCCTTGCATGCTCTAAGGCAACTTGATAAGCATTATAAACTGTTTGAGCATTAATTTTAATTGATGTTTTTTCATCTGCAAGTGTAACAACTTCCTCGTTTGAAAGATCTAAAGCCTTATAAATATGTGAATACCAAAGACGAAGACCTCCCAATTTTATTGTAGGATTTAACATTGCAGCAACACCAAAAATAGGAGGGATAGGGAAAAAATATTTTTTAAATTTTTGTTTCATTTCATTTATAGCAAGTTCATAAATATCCTCACCCTCGCCAAATTCAACAAACAAATCAGCTAGTGCGGCAATATAAACTAAACAATTTGAAATAGTAAGATAATATTGCCCAGAAAATGCATTTGTAGCAACATGAAAATGTTCTAAAAAATCTTAAAGAATTTTAACATTCGTCCAATCTTGGGTAGTAAGCATTTTATCATCATCCTCACCACCTACCTGAGAATTAAACGTTGCATTAATTGGGTTTCTATATTCATATGCAACTGCTAAACTTTCGTACATACAATTCCATCTAGTCGGGCAAGGTTTAGGAACCTTTCTTTCTCTAAGGCCATATTCATCACATTTTTTAAAATACTATCTAAGTCTAGTTTTACGGTTTGAATAAAAAAGCTAATTAAGAGTCATTCGAGCCTTTTCAATTTCTATATTTAAAATTCGCATACCATCATCGATAATTAAATGATAAATATGACAAATACATCTAACATGGAAAATATTAGTAAATGCAGGATTTAGTGTTTTTGTAAGCATGCCTATAGCACTAGTGTTACTAGTAGCATTATCCATAGAAATTACCATTATTTTATCGCTAAAGCAAAAATATCTACAAATATCTGAAACAGTGTTAGCTATAAACTTACCTGCGTGACGTGAATTAATTATTCTATACGCAATTATACGTTTTTGCGTTGACCAGTCCTCATCTATCTAATGACTTGTAACAGTTAGATAATCACAATCATTACCACTTCTACCAATATCAGTAGTAATAGAAATCCGATTAGGTATATGAGTAAATAAATAGCGCAAATATTGTTCATATTCATGTTTGAATTTATAAATATCGGCTTTAACTGTTGCACGAGACCAACCTTTATAAGTAGGATTAAAAACTCTTCTAATATAATGAACCCTATTAGGATTAGAAGCAAAAGTATAAGGTAAGCACATAACAATAATCATCTTTGCTAATTCTTCACGATCTCTAATTGGATCGTAATATAAAATACATCCGGTAACAGTGTTAATTCCTGGTTGAACTAGATTTGAACTTGTACTAGGGTTAACCGCAGAATCTACACTTGTGCCCTTTTGTTGCGCTTGCATTTGAAAAAATCTAACCTTATCTTTAGGGTGTGTTTTTATGTGCCTAGTCAAACTATTCGTGCCGCTACGGTCTCCAGTAAATTTATGAACCAGTAATTTCCCACAAGTTTTACACTTAACCTTATTTAGTTCTCTTACTTGAGTAAAAATATTTTAAACTAATGATGTTTCTTGACGTTTAGCAGGTTGTCTATTAAAAGTTGGAGTTTCTACAAGTGGGTCGGCCGGTGTATTACTTGAGTTATGAACAGGACTAGTAGGTGTATCACCTTAATCTGGTGCTTGGGTTTCATCATCATCATCATCATCATTTTCCTCTAAGATAAGTTCATTAGGATAAAGAGCATTCATAATTTCATCATCTAATCTATCACCTACTGCAACATCATGTAGAAATTCACTATCGGTAAATTGAAAACAAGGGTGATCACTATCAAGCATTACGGGAGGAGGAGTAGGATGTCTAGGTTGGCAACTACTTTCAACTTGCTTATCTTTTGTAGGTCGGGGAGCCGTGAGAAGGGTAGTATTATGGCCACTGCTTTCACCGGTTTTACCTTTTCCTTTACCAAACATTTTTTTCAAAAAAAATGCCATATTAATTATAATTATGCAAACTAAACCACACAAAAATATATTATTAAAACGTAAGAGTTGAAAAGAGTTTACCGGATTGCCGAACAACTTCTTGAAAATTAAAAATCGTTGAACACTTGAAAACTTCAATTCAACAACTTCACAATTTTTCACGAATTTTTATTAATAAATTAAGCAATTGTAGTAGAAATATTGAGAGATATTGATGATTTGGTGAATAAAAATGAAAGAATGAGGGGGTATTTATTGTTGAGAAATGGGAAAAAATGTAATTATATAATGTTTGGTGTTAAGTTAAAGTTTGGGGCCCAAATAGCCATTTTGTAAACTTTCAAACGACCATATTTTCAGCCCAAACGGCTATATTTTAAATATGGCCGTTATTGATTTTTAATTTTTTTTAAAAAAATAGCCGTTGGGCCCGTTTAGGCCCGCAAGAACCGGCCCAGGCCCCGCTTCAGTCCCGGGCCTGGCGGTCCCGGGCTCACGGTCTATTGGTCTCGGACTGGCCCATCACGGGCCTACATGTAACACCAGGCCCAGGACCACCAGGCCGGGCCCACCAGGCCCAGTAGGCCCGCCAGGACCGCGGCGCGCGGTCCGGTCCGGTTCAGGCCCGGGTCGCAGTTCAGTGTTACTCAGCGCCCATGTATTATAGCTTAGCATAGCTAAGTAAATTCTCAGCAATGAGACTCTCGGCTCGTGTGCTCACTACTTTGGCAAAAGTAGTTTCAGGATGTCAATCCCTTGGTCAGGACCCTTGGCCTGGACGATTACCCCTTTTCAGAATAAAGGATACTCCCAAAAATCTTTTCTTTCTAAAACATCTTTTTGTGACTTTTTAAGTCTAGATCTTTTCTTTATAAAACATCATGCACATGCTCATGCCGGTATACTTAAATGCAAAGTATGACATAAGAATGAAATAAATATGTAAAATTATTCCTAAAGATTCTTGCTTTTTCATAATTTTTCAACATGAAAATAAAGTATAAGAATAATATAAAAATCTGAAAATTTATGCATGTATATCATAATAAATCGTCTAAATTTTAGCTTGAACAATTCTAAGTTAATAAGTACTCACTCGCTCCAATTAAGTAAATATAAACTCTTTTAAGCAATTCATCAAATACTTTGTATGCGTGCTTTTGTGATTTAAACCACTTTAGTAAAATATTGTATAACTCACCTCAATACTCCTTGAGCCAATACGTAGACCCCATATAAATTTATGCCCGCCAAACAATTGATTCTACAACAACCAGTGCGTTTTATTTTATTCTAAATTTCACAGCTAAATATAAAATTTGATGGTGATACAGAGAACGAAAGAATTAACTATTCAATTGTTACCTATTACTACTAATATGAGGAAATTGACAGTAGGGAATTTCACATACCTAAATTTATGAATTACTGATTTGTAAAGAGCTCTAGAATTTTTATTGCCTGTATAAGTATTTCGCCAACGTCGTTCCTAAGGCTTCCGCCTTTTGCCTTCTAATTGCCAAGAGCCCTTTATGGGCCTTGTTTCACGTGACTTTTATTTTGCTTTATTTTTTCTTTTTTTTTTTTGTTTTGTTTTATGTTGTTTTGACTTAACTAGTATTTAATTATTTATATTTTTAATAATTAGTAATATTAAAATTATTATTATTTTTCTAATTGTACTTCCAATTATCTATAAATAGAGAAATAACTCAAAATCAATCACAAGTATTTTAATCCATAATAGAAGTATAATTTAAGATTATAAAAAATTAAATTCTATATTTAGCAAGTCTTGAACTTTTATAGGTTTGAGAAGTATTACAATTTTTGCTCCTTAAAAATATTCGTCCTCGAATGTTGCTAAGGCTGTATCAATAACGGTTCGGAACCGGAACCGTGACCGGAACCGCGGTTCTGGCGGTTCCGCGGTTCTAAACGGTTCCGGTTCCGCGGTTCCGGTTCCGCGGTTCCGGGCCGGTTCCACCCTTTAGAACCGTGGAACCGGAACCGCCAGAACCGGAACCGGAACCGGAACCGGAACCGGAACCGGAACCGGACCGGTTCCGACGGTTCTAAACGGTTCCAAACGGTTCCGATATTTAAAAAAAAATTTTTTTTTTTTAAAATCGGACCGTTGGCGGAACCGTTTGGAACCGTTTAGAACCGCCGGAACCGGTCCGGTTCCGGTTCCGGTTCTAAACGGTTCTATCCGGTTCCCAACGGCCATTTTTTTTAAAAAAAAAATTGTTTTTTTTTTAAATTCTGAAAATCAGAACGTTGGTATTGCAGAAATAGCCGTTTGGCATTTTTAAAATTTAGCCATTTGACCCCTCAAATTTAATTTAACCCCAAACTTTATATAATTACACAATTTCCCATTTCTCAACTATAAATACCCCCTCATTCTTTCATTTTAATTCACCAATTCATCAATCTTACTCAATCTCTCTCAAGCTCTCTTACAATCTTTCTGTGCAAGTGCTTAATTTTTGTTGCAAATTCGTGAAACATTGTGAAGTTGTTGAATTGAAGTTTTCAAGTGTTCAATTACAACGATTGTCAATTTTCAAGAAGTTGTTTGTCAATCCGGTAAACTCGTTTCAACTCTTACGTGCTAAGAATATTTGTTGTGTGTTGATATTTTCCTTAATTATAATTAGTATGGCATTTTCATTGAAAAAAATGTTCGGAAAAGGTACATCTAAATCCGGTGAAAGTAGTAGCCAAAATCCTACCCCTCCCCCGGCTCCCCGACCTAGAAAAGATAAACAAGTTCAAACTAGTAGCCAACCTAGAAATACTAATGAAAACTTAGGAATACTTGATAGTGATCACCCGTGTTTTCAATTTAGCGATGTTAATTTTCTACATGATATAGCAGTCGGTGATAGAATAGATGATGATATTATGAATTTGCTTTATCATAATGCACCAATATCTGAGGGAAATGAGGGTGATGATGATGACGAAACCCAACCTCCGGTAGATTTAGATGATACACCTACTAGTCCTGCTCCTAATGACCCAGAACACCCACCCGTACAAACTCCCACTTTTAGTAGACAATCTCGGAAACGTACAGAAACTTCATTAGTTTGGCATTTTTTTATTCAACTAAGAGATAAAGATAGGGCTAAATGTAAAACTTGTGGTAAAGAACTTGTTCATAGGTATACGGGTGATCGTAGCGGAACAGGTAGTTTAGTTAAACATATATATATACATCCTAGCGATAAGGCTAGATATTTTCAAATGAAAGCGGAACAAGAGGGGAAGTCAAGTCCTGATACTACAATTAACCAAAGTACTGGTTCTAACATGGTTCAACCAGGAATAAACACTGTCATCGGAGGTATATTGTACTACGATCCTAATAAGGATCGTGAAGAATTAGCTAAAATGATTACTGTTATGTGTTTACCTTATTCTTTTGCTTCTAATCCTGCTTGGATTCAATATATTAGACGAGTATTTAATCCTACATATAAAGGTTGGCCTCGCGCCACAGTTAAGGCCGACATTTATAAATATAAGCATGAATATGAACAGTACTTGCGCTATTTATTTACTCATATAAGTAATCGTATGTCTATTACAACTGATATTGGTAGAAGTGGAAATGATTGTGATTATCTAACCGTGACCAGTCATTGGATAGACGAAGACTGGACCATGCAAAAACGCATTATAGCATATAGAATAATTAATTCACGGCACACAGGTAAGTTTATTGCTAGCACTGTTTCTGATGTTTGTAGATATTTTTGTTTTAGTGATAGAATAATGTCAATTTCCATGGATAACGCTAGTAGCAACACAACTGCAATAGGTATTTTAACAAGAAAACTTAATCCTGCTTTTACAAATATTTTCCATGTTAGATGTATATGCCATATTTATCATTTAATTGTTGGAGATGGTATGAGAATTTTAAACATAGAAATTGAAAAAGTTAAATTCGCTCTTAATTGGCTTTTTTATTCAAACCGTAGAAGTAGACTTAGAGAATATTATAAAAAATGTGACGAAAGTGGCCTTAGAGAAAGAAAGGTTCCTAAACCTTGTCCGACTAGGTGGAACTACATGTATGAAAGCTTAGTAGTGGCGTACGAATATAGAAACCCAATAACCGCTACTTATAATTCTAGGGATTGTGAGGATGAAGATAATGATATGCTAACTAATCAAGATTGGAATAACGTTAAGATTCTTTTGGATTTTTTAGAACATTTTAGTGTGGCTACAACTGCTTTATCTGGCCAATATTATCCTACAATTTCAAACTATTTAGTATATATTGCCGCACTTGCTAATTTATTTGCTGATTTTAACGAGGGAGGGGAAATTTATGAAAATGCAATATTTGAAATGAAAAAGAAATTTAAAAAATATTTTTTTCCAATCCCTCCTATTTTTGGTGTGGCTGCTTTGTTAAACCCTACTATGAAAGCAGGAGGTCCTAACTTTTGGTATACTAGTATTTATCAATGTTTAGATCTTTCACCAGAAGAAATGGTTACACTATCTGATGCGAAAGCATCAATTACAGTGAATGCTCAAACTGTTTATAATGCTTATAAACAGGCCTTAGAGCATGCTAGGCCTAATATTCCAACTCCTACTTCGTCCACGTCACAATCGTCTAAAAGAGTTGCTGGCTTAACAGCTCTTAAATCGTGGACGGAGTTCCAGGGTACTCAAGGTGAGAATTTAGATGATATTTCCCATCTAAACGAACTTCAAGTTTATTTGTCGCAGGGGCTAGAGAATGATAATCCAGACGGATCTTTCGACCTTTTGGATTGGTGGAAGACAAGGGAAAAGCATTTTCCCGTTCTTGCAAGGATGGCTCGGGATGTTCTGTCCATTCAAGCGTCAACTGTTGCATCGGAGAGCGTATTTAGTCAAGCCAGACTACAAATAGGAGATCATAGAGCGTCGATGCGGGACAGCTTGGAAAAATCAGTGCTCTTCCGAGATTGGATCCGCTCTGAAAGAAGAAACTTTGGGCTAGCTGAATCTCAACCCGAAATAGATGAGTGCTATGAAGAAATGCTAGCAGAAATTGCTCAAGAATCATCTTCACCCGGAAGTGGTGATGAACAAGCTTCATTTCCACCACCGCCAACACAACCACCTCCAAACCTTGAAGGTTTTATGAGATTTGTTAGAAATAATACATAAATTATGATGTAACTTGTACATTGGCATGTCTTCTTTTAGTTTTTTTTCCTTTTAATGGTGGTATTAGTACCATGTTGTGCTCATTCCATTGGGGGAAGGAAGACTAAGAAAGATATGCCATTTTGGTCAATAAATATGCTTTTTATCATATACTTGAATATATTTGTCTCAATATTTCTTTGTCTTTACTTCTATATCAATCCTTGAATATAAAATATTTATATAACATATAATATATAACATACAACACATAATACTATTAATACTAACTACTACACAATATACATTATTTATATACAATATATACTACTTTACTACAACATATACTACTTATATACAAAATATACACTACTTATTTTGAATATATACTAATTTCCAAACACAATATATGCTATAGTAACAACAAAGTACACCATATAAAAATATATTCTACAATATACTAATCACTACTATACAAGATATTTAATTTTAAAAAAAAAAAAAAAAAGGTCGGAACCGCCGGGAACCGCCTGGAACCGCCAGACCCGCGGTTCCGGAACCGCCAAAACCGGAACCGGGTGGTTCCGGAACCGTATGGTTCCGGTTCCGGCTCCGGAACCGCCAGAACCGGGAACCGCCAGAACCGGAACCGCCAGAACCGGGAACCGCCAGAACCGGAATCGTTTACCCAAATAGACCCAGAACCGGAACCGGATACAGCCTTAAATGTTGCTAGAGCCTTATTCTTAAGTTTACAATCATTCCTTAGGTCCTTGGAATCTCTTATCTTAGTACTACCTACTATTTCAAGGGACTCAAAATTTTGGCTAACTCCCTAAATTTTCAAAATTTCGACAGAGTTTCCTTTGTAAATTGGACTATCCAAAAAATATCTCTGTCACAAATACCACAAACCACATCAACATCAACCAAATATACCATAACAAGCAATTCATAGGCACCATACACAGCTCATAAATTAATTACTCACATTCCGCCAAGGAGGTACCACAATAACCAACAAGAATCTAAAGCACAATACTTTAGCAAAAATACATCACTTTAATAAATTAAATATACTATGACGTAAACTAAATTACTACAACAACTAAGTATAATCTAGGAAGGACAAAAATACTTGCTAACTTGTATTTAATAAATGAAATTTAAATGTCACACCAAACTTAGGTTCACACTTTTTTCCTCAAATAAATATGAATATTTCTTTCTCATATCTTCCTCGACCTCCCATATAGCTTCTTTGGAATCATGATTACTCCATAAAACTTTTACCGAGGCTATATCTTTTGTTCTTAACTTTCTTACTTGTCTATCAAGAATTTTTATAGGTACCTCGTCATAAGTCAAACCTTTTTTAATTTCTATGGTATCGGCAGGTATTATATATGACTCATCATGAATGTACTTTCTAAGCATAGACACATGAAAGACAGGATGAACAGAGGACAACTCGTGCTAGCTTATAAGCCACTTTTCCTTTCTTTTCTAGAATTTCATAAGGTCCGATAAATCTAGGGCTAAGTTTCCCTTTCTTACCAAACCTCACAACTCCTTTCATTGGTGAAACTTTCAAAAACATCTTATCACCAACCATGAACTCTAACTCACGATACCTCTCGTTAGAATAAGACTTTTGACGGCTCTGAGCCGCTTTAAGTCTTTCTCTAATTAGCTGAATTTTCTCCAAGGCCTAACAAACAAACTCTGGACCAATCAACGACACCTCTACTAGTTCAAACCAACCTACTAGAGACCTACATCTCTGCCCATATAATGCTTCATAAGGAGCCATACCACAGCTGGCTTGATAGTTGTTATTATAAGCAAATTCTATAAGTGGTAAGTGATCATCCCAATTACCTCCAAAATCTATAACATACGCACACATCATATCTTTGAGAGTCTGAATGGTCCTTTATGCCTAGCCATCATTCTGTGGATGAAAAGCGGTGCTTAAATTGACCTTGGTACCTAATCTTTTCTGAAATACCTGCCAAAAATGTGTCGTGAACTGAGGTGTCAGATATGATTGAAACTAGAGTACCATGCAATCAGACTATTTCTTTAATGTACTACTGCACATACTGCTCTACGGAATCTGTCATCTTTACTGGTAGGAAATGCACAAACTTTGTCAGTCGGTCTACAATAATCCAAATTGAATCATGTTTACAGTATGTGCAAGGCAAACCTACTACGAAATCCATATTAATAATCTCCCACTTCCAATGTGGTATCTCTATATCTTGAGCTAGGCCACCATGCCTTTGATGCTCGGCTTTGACTTGCTGGGCAATTTAAACATTTGGCCACATGATCTGCTACTTGTTTCTTCATGCCTTTCCACCAATACAACGCTTTCAAATCTAGATTATTTTGGTAACACCTGGGTGGATAGAGTACCTCAAACTGTGAGCTTCCTCCATTATGGCCTTTCTAAGACCATCTACATCAGGCACACATTAACAATCATTCAACTTTAAAACTTCATCACTTCCTAGAGTGAAAGCAGTGATTTCTTTGCTTCTGACTCCTTCTTTTAATTTCACTAAGTACAGATCTTCATCTTGCTTAGACTTAATATGTACAACAAGGGAGGATTGCACTAAGTCATAAGCAATTATATCTCCTTCTTCGGTCTCATCCAATCTAATTCCATCATTTGCTAGTTTTTGAATTTCTCTACCCAAAGATCGCCTATGTACTACAAGATGGGCCAAGACACCCATTGACTTCCTACTAAGTGTATTAACTACCATATTAGCTTTGACCGGGTGATAAAGGATATTGATGTCATAATCTTTCAATAGCTCGAGCCACCTTCTCTGTCTCAAATTTAATTCTTTTTTCTTGAAAATATACTGGAGGCTTTTGTGATCTGTAAACACTTCAGAATGTTCGCCATAAAGGTAGTGTCGGCATATTTTTAATGCAAATACCACTGTTGTAAGCTCCAAGTTGTGTAGGGGGTTGTTCTTTTCATGATTCTTTAACTGTATGGAAGCATAAGCAATAACTTTTCCATTTTGCCTAAGAACACAACCAAGGCCCATTCTTGAGGCATCACAATACACTGTGGACGCACCCGAACTTTTTGGCAAGTTAACACAGGTGCAGTGGTCAACCTCTTTTTTAACTCTTAAAAACTCTGCTCACAAGCGTCTAACCATTGGAACTTAACTGCTTTCTGAGTCAACTTAGTTAATGAGGCTACAAGTGAGGAAAACCCCTCCACAAACCTTCTATAGTAGCCATCTAACCCCAAGAAACTCTTGATTTTGGTTGATGTTATCGTCCTAGGCAAGTTCTTAACTGATTATATCTTCTGAGGGTCTGCTTTTATTCCTTCACTAGATACCACGTAGCCTAAGAATGCCACTGATTGCAAATAGAACTCACAATTTGAAAACTTGGCATAAAGCTCATTCTCCTTCAAGGTCTGCAAGGCTATTCTGAGGTGTTCTGCATGATCTTCCTTGTTCTTTGAGTACACCAATATGTCATCTATAAACACAATAATAAAGGTATCCAGGATGAGGTCCATGAATGCAGTTGGAGAAGTTGTCAACCCGAAGGACATCACTAGAAATTCATAGTGCCCGTAGCGAGTTCTAAAGACTGTTTTAGATATATCCTCTTCTCTGATTCTCAACTGATGGTACCCCGACCTCAAGTCTATTTTTGAAAAGTACTTTGCACCCTGAAGTTGATCAATAATCATCAATTCTTGGCAGTGGATACTTGTTATTAATGGTAACTTTATTCAAATGTCGATAGTTGACACACATTCTAAGAGACATATCTTTCTTCTTGACAAACAGGACTGAGGCACCCCATGGTGAAACACTCAGTCAGATGAAGCCCTTGTTAAAAAGGTATTTCAACTGTTCTCTCAACTTATTAAGTTCTACTGGAGCCATCCTATAATGAGGTATAGATATGGGTTGAGTGCCTAGCATGAGATAAATGCCAAAGTCTATGATTCTTTCGGGAGGAAGTCCGGGAAGGTCATCTGGGAAAACTTCTGGAAATTCTTTAACAGCTGGCACCAATTGAAGAGCTGGTGGTTCTGATTCTGGATTAATGATGTGAGCCAAATAGGCGACACACCCTTTACCGATCATTCGTTATGCCTTTAGGTAAGAAATAAACTTACCTACAAGCGATGATGAACTACCCTTCCGCTCTAAGACTTCTTCATTTGAAAATTGGAACCTGACTATCTTGGCATGACAATCTAACATGGCATAGTAGGAAGACAACCAATCCATACTCGTGATCACATTAAAATCCGCCATTTCTAACTCTATGAGATCGGGTTTGGTGTTCGACCTTGGACTGAAACTATAAAACCTCTATAGACTCTGGTAACTTTCACTGACTCGCCAACTGGAGTAGATACTAGGAATTGCTCACTAAGTTGTTCAGGTTATAGTCCGAGGTTAATTGCAAAGTATGGAGTCACATATGAAAATGTTGAACCTGGATCCATTATGGCATAAGTGATCTAACAAAGTATACCTGTAATAACTTCTGCAGATGCCTCTGCACTCTGATGATCAAGTGTAGCAAACAAATGGGGTTGTCCCCCCTCCTTGAGTAACTCGGTCAGCACCTTTGCCTGCTCCACGTCCGGTCTGATTTTTAGAACCATGAGCCTGAGGTGGTGCAACTGTAGTAGCTGAGGAATTAGAAGGAAAAGTTGATCCACCATTGAAATTATGTCGCAACTTTGGGCAGTTGGCCTTTATATGACCAATGTCTCCACGATGGTAGCAACCATGAAACCCGAGCTTCCATTGACCTGAATGTTGCCGCTTACATGTTTCACAAAGACCTTGGTGGTATGAATTTTTCTCAGCATTACTCTGGCTATGTGAGGATGATATCCTAAAATTCTAATTCTAGCGAGACTGATTTCCATAACTCTGAGTATGTCTGAAGGAAGATACACCAGCTGATTGACGACTGATTTGAGCTGGTGCTAATGACTCCTTATTAGAGAAATCCCTTCCACCTCCGCTAGATGTACCATTCAACCTGCCCGCTGTCCAGGCTTTCTTGTTATGCTCTTTTTCTTCTCTCCTTAGTTGTCTGTCTTTTTTAAGTGCTTGGATAATACCATAACAGAGGAGAAGGTTGTCATCCCTACTGTTGCAGCTGATGTTGTATCCTTAATATGGTAAGCTAAACCGCCAACAAACCTGCGAATCTTTGCTTTTTCTGTCTTAACCATACGAGGATCATGCTTAGATAACCTTATGAATTCCATGTAGCACTCTCGCATGCTTTTATTCCCTTGCTTAAGCTGTTCGAACTTTGTAAGCTTAGCTTCCCTATCCTCTTCTAGGATAAATTTAGCTATAAAAGGCTCTTCAAATTCTTCCCAAGTAGGTGAACCATCATCTTCATCTCTTTCCTTTTCCCACATCTCAAACCAAGCGCCGACCACATCTCTAAGTTGGTAAGCAGCTAGCTACACAACTTCATCATCAAATGATTTCATCATTCGAAGGGCTTTCTTGACACCCTCCAGCCACAATATCGGGTCTTCATCAACTATAGAATCATGGAACACTGGAGGACTCAACTTCAAAATTTTGTTCCGTCTATTTGATTGAGGTGGAATCTCATCTCTTCTCTCGTTCCGGTTGGCCGTAAAGACTTTAAACTTCTCCATAGCACTGTTGACAGCATTAAATATCTGTCCTACCTCGAGAGATATAGTTTGTTGAGCTGGAGCTGCTGTTGGGGGCGGTAATGGATCTTGAGGTACTGGATCATCATGCTCCACCCCTTCTTCTTGTTCAACCCGGGATACTTGGACTCCCTTTGTGGATTTTCCCCTCCTTTTCTGAGTCGAAGCCTTCTTAGTTCTACCTTAAGCCATAATAGCAGCAATAGTTTCTTGAGCAACATCCTAAGTATCGGTGTCAGAGTTGCGGGTACGAGCCATTTCAGCGAGTTTTTGAGAAACGAATAAATTAGATCATTTCTTAGAGGTAGGCTCTACTGCACGATCTAAAGTATGAAAAATGAGACTTTTCCTATATGTTTGTTGCCTTTTGTTTATAAGTATGGCATGCTTCATACACATAAACAAGACTCTACTAACACGACTTCATAGACCACTAGGACTCCATAAACCTGGCTCTGATACCAAGTTTGTCACGACCCATTTTCTGAACAAGTCAGGACGGACACTCGACCACTAAACATGACCGAGCGAACCATCTCTACTTATCAAATCTATTATAACTCCAAACTGTATATGCAACAAGGCAATATCTAAATAAATACTTTTGATTAATTTAAACATTTGAACAAATCAACTCCAAAACTTTATTCATTGTAACCAATGAAATACTGCCTAGTTATTATAAAAAACATCTGAAGTCTAACCCAACGACTATGTCTATGAAGCCCCTACTGATAAATTAATGCACTACTCAGGACATGAGATTTTCTGGCCAGTTCTCTAAGTAACAAATAAATAACTAAATAAAGATGAATCAATGGAATACTCCACGAACAAAAGCGGAGCTCATCAATGGTATTGGAATAAAAGGAAGTCCTAACCCATAGCCTGATCGCCTGCAAAATTGGTTCCTACGTTGTACCGCAGACCAATGTAGGTTTGCCAAAAGAGAATGTCAATACCATCCATTGTACTCAATGAGTCTCAACAATGGGGGAAAAACTTTAATAACATATACATTACGAGAAAAAAATTCTAAATTCATGTAAAACATAAAGCTTATAAGAATAGTTCTAAAATAATTACATAATAGCAGTTTATGAATATTCTAAAAGAAATTCTTTATTCTTTCTAAAAAAAATTGTTCTCTTTATACCTTGGGAGTTTCAACTATCCTGACTTAATTCCATCTCAGTCACTGTGTGATCGGTACGGGTTCGATCCCAACCTGATCGAATAGGCCCAATCCACGAGGTGTCACTCGCTTCATGGTTCTCAGAGCTCATGCATCATAGATTAGCATAGCTAAGTAAATTCTTAGGAATGAGAGCCTCGGCTCGTGTGCTCCCTACTGTGGCACAAGTAGTTTCAGGAAGTCAACGCCTTGGTAAGGACCCTCGACCTGGACGATGACCCCTTCTCAGAATAAAGAATACTCCCAAAAATCTTTTCTTTCTAAAACATCTTCTTATGACTTTTCAAGTCTAGATCCTTTCTTTATAGAACATGATGTACATGATCATACTGGTATCCTTAAATGTAAAGTATGATATAAGAATGAAATAAACATGTAAAAAGTATTTCCTAAAAATTCTTGCTTCTTCATAAATTTTCAATATGAAAATAGAATATAAGAATAACAACAAAATCTAAAAATTTATGCTGTGTATATCATAATAAATCATCTAAACTTTTTCTAGAACAATTCTAGTTAATAGGTACTCACTCGCTCCAATTAAGTAAATATAAACTCTTTTATGCAATTCATCAAACACCTTGTATGCGTGCTTTTGTGAGTTAAACCACTTTAGTAAAGTGTTGTATCAATTCACCTCAATACTCCTTGAGCTAATACGTAGACTCTGGACCAATTTATGCCCGTCAAATAATTGATTCTACAATAACCAGTGCATTTTATTTGATTCCAAAGTTTCACACCTACATATGAAATTTGATGGTGATATAGAGAAAGAAAGGAATAACTATTCAATTTTTACCTATTACTACTATGGAGTAATTGATAGTAGGGAATTCTCACCTACTTGAGTTTAAGAATTAGTGATTTGTAAAAAACCCTAAATTTTCATTGCATTTGTAAGTATTTCGCATACACCACTTCTATTTTTTTGTTGGGCAACAGAATGTCGAGCTTTATTAATTTTCCTAAGGCTTACTCCTTTTGCGTAGAAATGGTGTGTAGTAGCTACTAATTAAGGGTGTCTTTAATTTTTATCCACTAATTATAACGCTCATCAAAAATAGCCACTACTAATAGGGAAAAAAACTATTTTACCCTTCCTTCATATGCGAAAAGGACCAAAAACCTTCATTTTTTCATTAAGAAAAGGGAACTTTGAGAGATGGCTAATTTCACGTCTTCTCTGCACTCTATCATCCTCACACGCAAACAATCTTCAGTTAATCTTTCTCCTTCTTCATCTTATCTAAATTGATTTATCTAACTGGTAATGTTTTTTTGTTTTATGCATTTTTGTTTTTCTATATATGTAATTGCGTTCAATGCCCTATCAAGTATGTGTGAAATTTCAAAAATGATCACTATAAGTCGATTCAGTGTTGGAGAAGTAGCATATTTTTGTGATGTTGTTATTCAGAAATTTTTGGTGTTGAAATGTGTAATGTGTTTGTGGTTGATTCAATATATTTTATTATGTAAGTCATAAAAATAGTCGTAGAAAATCATAAGCTTACATTGTTTTCTGAATTTTTAGTTACTGTGTTCATGAAAGATAAGGATCAAATGACATTAACTTTTGAAGTTGGAGCTCAAAGTTAAGGACTTGTCCTTAACTTTTGAACTTGAAAACTTGAAGTTAAGGACTAAGTGTCCTTAGCTTTGGAATTTGAAAGTTGAAGTTTAGGACCAAGTGTCCTTAACTTTTCAAGTTGAAACTATAAGTGAAGGAGTGCCTGTCCTTAACTTTTTAACTTAAAACTTGAAGTTAAGGACGTAGTGTCCTTACCTTTTGAATTTGAAACTATAAGTTAAAGCATGACTATTCTTACCTCTTTATCTTGTAAATCCAAGTTAAGGACTAAGTTTCCTTTACTTTTGAACTTGGAATTCAAAGTTAAGGACTGCATGCCCTTAACTTTGAACTTGAAACTTGAAGTTAAGAACAAAATGTCCTTAACTTTTGAACTACAAATTTGAAGTTCAGGACCTATTGTCTTTAACTTTTAAACTTTAAACTTTAAGTTATGGACTGCTTGTTCTTAACTTTTTTACGTGAAACTTGAAGTTAAGGACCAAGTCTATCCAACTAACTATAAGTCCTAATCTATGTCTTTTTTGTAGTGTGATAATAGAAGGAGATCATGTGTTCAAGTTTGATAATTGGCGTAATTTTATGGTGTATTGGAAAGGAGATTTACAATATAAGGAAACAACTAAAAGTTTTTTGTCAAACAGGCAGTGGAAGAAGTTGAGGGATGGCATTTTCGGCAACTTCTTCCGATTACAAAGTGTGAAGTTCTGTGGTAAACTTATTTACTGTATATTGCTTTCAGAAATTGTGAATAATTACCCGGATTCGATGACATTCAAGGTATTTGACCGTGAAATTAAGTTTACACGTGACACATTTCATCTAATTACTGGTTTGAAGAGTTATTCCTTGCTGGACATCAAAGGTTTACATGAGAAAGAGAATAGGCTTTCGAAAGTCTATTTCCCTGGAAAGAATAGAATTAAGTTGGGTGATTTGTTTAATTTTATTTCTAGACACCCACATGGTACAACTTCGTCATTTGTAGGAAGCGATGATGATGCTGTGAAGTTGCCAACAATTTATTTTGTTGAATCTATTTTGATGGTCGAGCGGAAGAATATGAATGTGTCCGAGCAGATAATAAAAATTGTCGACGATGATGTACTCTGCTCTTCTTTCTACTGGGGCTCTCTTTCTTATGACACGCTATTAAAATCATTGAAGAGTTGATTGAAGACGAATGAGAATGATATTGAGAAAGAAAAAGACGAAGATAAAGACAAGGATAGCTACACTATACGTGGCTTTCCTTTGCCTTTTGTGTTTGGATTATGGAAGTAATTCCTATTTTCTAGGAAAAACAATTTGTGAACTTCCAAGAATCTAGTTATCCTCGGATGTTATGTTATTCGGAAATGAAATCACCAGAGTTTGATTCTCTTTGTAAAAAAGACTTCCATAATGAAAATGTAAGTTAATGTAATTAATAGCTATTTTTTGTTTATTTATTTTAGTTCTGAAAACTTATGTTTATGTTTTGTCATATAATAGTTGTATAAGTTGATCTAGCTGTCACCATATATTGTTGTTGAAGAGGAATATATAGAGCCTCTTAGTGTGGAGGAGCCAATTTCACAATATCAAAACTCAAGGCCTTCTTCCACACAATTTGATGAAGTCATACTTAAGGAATTTGTTAGAGTATGTGTTTCTACCTTTGAATAACATTAGTTTTTAATGTGATTATTTTTTTCTTACCACGCTTATTTTTATGTTTTTTGATTAAGAGATTATCAGAGATTTTTAAGAAAGATCAGCAAGCTGAAGTTACCAGAATAAATTAGAAAATAGCTGTAGCAAAAAAAAGATTGAGAATCAAATCATGGTAATATGATTTTCAGGACTTTGTGTCCTTAACTTTTGAATTTAAAACTATAAATTAAGGACTTCCTATCCTTAACTTTTGAACTTGGAATTCAAAGTTAAAGGTTGCATGTCCTTAACTTTTTAACCTGTAATTGAAACTTAAAGACTTCATGTCCCTAACTTTTGAACTTGGAATTCAAATTTAAGGACTGTCTGTCCTTAACTTTTTAACCTGTAATTGAAACTTAAGGACTTCATGTCCTTAAATTTTGAACTTCGGAATTCAAAGTTAAGGACTGCTTGTCCTTAACCTTTTAACCTGTAATTGAAACTTAAGGACTTCCTGTCCTTATCTTTTGAACTTGGAAATCAAAGTTAAGGACTGCCTGTCCTTAACTTTTTAACCTGTAATTGAAGAACTTCTTGTCCTTAACTTTTAAACTTAGAATTCAAAGTTAAGGACTGCATGTCCTTAACTTTTTAACCTGTAATTGAAACTTAAAGACTTCCTGTCCTTAACTTTTGAACTTGGAATTCAAAGTTAAGGACTGCATGTCCTTAACTTTTTAACCTGTAATTGAAACTTAAAGACTTCATGTCCTTAACTTTTGAACTTGGAATTCAAAGTTAAGGACTGCCTGTCGTTAATGTTTTAACTTGTAATTGAATCTTAAGGACTGCTTGTCCTTAACTTTTGAACTTGGGATTCAAAGTTAAGGATTTCCTGTCCTTAACTTTTTAACCTGTAATTGAAATTTAAGGATTTCCTGTCCTTATCTTTTGAACTTGGAATTCAAAGTTGAGGACTGCCTGTCCTTAACTTTTTAGCCTGTAATTGAAACTTAAGGACTTCCTGTCCTTAAATTTTGAACTTGGAATTCAAAGTTAAGGACTGCATATCCTTAACTTTTTAACCAGTAATTGAATCTTAAGGACTGCCTATCCTTAATTTTGAACTTGGAATTCAAACTTAAGGACTGTTTGTCCTTAACTTTTTAACCTTCAAGTCAAACTTAAGGACTCGTGCCCTTAACTTTTCAACCTGTAATTTAAACTTAAGGACTTCATGTCTTTAAGTTTTGAACTTAAAACAAAAATTTAAGGACTACATGTCCTTAACTTTTGAATTTGGAATTTAAAGTTAAGGACTGTCTATCCTTAACTTTTTAACCTGTAATTGTAACTTAAGGACTGGATGTCCTTAAATTTTGAAGTTGGAATTCAAACTTAAGGACTGCATGTCCTTAACTTTTGAACCTTCAAGTAAAACTTAGGGACTCATGTCCTCAACTTTTCAACCTGTAATTCAAACTTAAAGATTGCATGTCCTTAACTTTTGAAGCTTTTCTTAACTTTCTAACTTAGTTTCTTTCTCACGATTTAAAGAAAACTCTAGGATCAAAGCTTGATACTTTGTTAAAGATTAATGGAAAAGCTGATGAAGGGAACATAGAGAGAGAATCTAGTGTTCCAATTAGAAAAGATGGAGTTGAAGACGATACAAAGCCTATTGTTACAATTAATAAAGATGCAGACGGTGATGAACGTGATGATATGGATGTGCATGCAGAAGTTCAGTATGAAAGCGATATTAGATATGCACATATAGATGATGAAAATGAGAATGTTACTAATATTGGGAAAGGTTAGACATAGATTTTGAATTTTTTTCGTTGAAATTTATATTCAATATAGAAATACATATAAACTTTTTTGTGATTACAAATATTTGTAGAATCTATTGATGGAGTGAAAGTTGAAGATGTAGGAGAATGTCAAGACCAGGAAAATCCAAAAGAGAAAGAAGAAAAAGAAAAAATTTGTAAATGTGTGACGACCCAAAGGGTCATCACCTGTTTCTTTACTCATTCCGTGTCTCCGAGGCCTTGAAAACCTCATTGAGGGTCGCCTCGATCTGCATGCATAGTCCGGGCGCGTAACCAGAAAGCTTAAATATAGATTCTGTGTGAAAAAAATGATGATGAATTTTGATATTAATATGATTAAAGTTGACTCTGGTTAATATTTTGGGTAAACAGAACCGGACCCGTAATTTGACGGTCCTGGAGGGTCTGTAGAAAAACATGAGACTTGGGCGTATGCCAGGAATCGTATTTCGAGGTCCCAAGTCCGAGAAATGAATTTTTATGTGAAATTGTTTCCTAAAAATAACTGAAGAAATTGGAAAATGAGATTGATTAAAAGACTATGGTATCGGGCTCATATTTTGGTTCCGACGCCCGGTACAAGTGTCATATGTGATTTAAGCACTATATGTAAAGTTTGGTTGAAAACGAACGTCATTGGACATATTTCGGACTTAAGATGGAAAATTTGGGTTTCATGAAAGAATTGAAAGAAAACTTAAGATTTGAGGCCTGATTCTATGTATATGATGTTATTTTGGAGATTTGATCGCACGAGTAAGTCCGTGGATTATTTTTGAGGTGGTGTGCATGTTTGGTTTGGAGCCCCGAGGCTCGGATGAGTTTCGACTAGGTTTCGGGAGGTTTTAGACTTAATAATAGCAAGGCCCCAGGTTAGCCAGCGCGGCCACGGTCATCTTTGTATGGTCCTCACTGGAAGAATTGGAGAGTGGTGAAAATTATAGGTTTCGGAAACCTCTAGCGCGGCCCACGTGAAAACATGCGCGGCCGCGGAGGGTCCAAGCGGCCACGGTCCATTTAGCGTAGGACACGGTGGAAGCCGCACGGCCGCTGTCGTATTTGTGCGGTCCACGTGGCAAACTTCAGAGAAACCAGCAAGTCTTCATTCCACCAGCGCGGTCGTGGTCCTTTTTGTGTGGTCCGTGCTGGGTGCATCCGGGAGTATAAATATATGGGATTTTTAGTTATTTCCTACTTTTCAAAAACCCAAAACATATGAGGCGATTTTTCAAGCAATGTTTCTTCTTCAAAATGTTTGGTAAGTGATTCTAAACTATTTTCCTCACTCCTTAACACCTTTTAACATAATTTAAACTTCAATCAAAGATATTAATTGGGAAATTTGGGAATTTCGGGTATAACCTAGGTTTTTCTAACATTGGGGGTTCTGGACCTCAATTCGAGGTCCGATTTAAAAATAAATCATATATTTGTGTTCATGAATGGGTAAACGTTTTAAAAATAAATCATATATTTGAGTTAATGAATGGGTAAACGGGTTTTGGTTCGAACCTTTGGTTTTGAGCATGCAGGCCCGGTGGCATTTTTGGAATTTTTGGGCAAAACTTTTGGAAACCCATTTTTATGCATTCAAATTGTTTCACTTAGCATTTCTTGATGTATTTAAGTAATTTGTTACTAGATTTGAGCGAATTGGTGAAGGAATCGAGGGGTAAAGCTATAATTGAGGCTTGAGTGAGTTCAAGACATCGAGGTAAATGTTTGGTTTAACCTTAGCTTGAGGGAATAGGAGTTGAGTCTTGTTTGCTACTTCCTAATTTTCGAGTACGGTGTATAGGCATGGTGACGAGTATCTATACATTGGTGTCTAGCATGTCCGTGAGTCTTTAAAATGTGATTATCATGATTTAGTCGTGAATGGAGGATTTCTACATATTGTAAAGAACATGTGAAAGATATTATGATCATTTGATTTCGTTGAGTATTGGCTCGGTTTTGATATAATTTGAAAAGGTATACGGGATTATGAATTCTTTGGAGCATTGGATCAAGTGATAAAGTGAGATATGAAGTTACAAATAAAAGAAAGCTAATGAGTTTATAGTTATTCCCTTGCTGGGATGTTTTGCTGTTTGATTGTTGTTATTGTTCCCTTGCCGGGATTCCTATTTTTGTTTGTCTAATCCCTCGCCCCATATTGTGACTGTTGTTTGGGTGAGGAAGAGTGATAAAGCACGAAGGTTGATGTCGTGAATGTTTGTGATATGAATGCTAATGCACGAAGGAACATTCCGTGCCATGACATGAATACTTATGCGCGAAGGAACATTCCGTGCTATAATGTGATTACAAATGCACGAATGGACATTCCGTGCCATGATATGAGTGTTTACGCACGAAGGATCATTCCATGTCATCATTATGTGAGGTAAAGCAGGAAGAGTGGTGCCGTGCACTTTATATGATTGATTTGGTGAGAACGAGAGTAAAAGCATGAAAGGTGGTGCCGTGCAACTGTTGATTTTCTTATTCTCATTGATATTTAAGTTGTACAGTTTCACTCCTTATTTATTGATTGTAATGTCAGCACTGTTATAGCCCCTACAACATGCTCCCCCGCATATTTTCGTTTTGACTGGTTAAATCCTTTTATATTGTACTATACATCATACATATACATATGGAACTGCACAGGTCTGATTGGTTGTCCGGTCTTAGCCTCATCACCACTTTGTTGGGGTTAGGCCAGGCAATTACCAGAACATGGGGTCGGTTGTGCTGATGCTACACTTCTGTGCTTATTTGCATAGATCATAGAGTTGGAGTAGCTTTTGGCCAGCAACAGTAAGTTGGGAACAGGCCATAAGTCCAGAGTGAGATACCGAGGTAGCCTTGCAGACGTTCGCGGACCCCGCATATCCTTTATCTTATTTTTAGTGGTTGTCCCTTGTATTTCAGGACAAATTCTTATCATTTCATTCTAAACATTATATTTAGTAAACTCTTAGAAGTTCGTGAGCTATGTGACACCAGGTTTTGGGGTAGCGTATTGTGTTAACTTCGGCAATTTTATCTAGTCCTTTTAAAGTTAAGTCTTCCGCTTTAATATTTTAAATGCAAGGTTGTATGTTACTATCATGAATTGTGAGAAAGGGTGACTAAGTTGGCTTGCGTAGCTCCTGTCAGTAGGCGCCACCACGACTCCCGAGGGTGGGGAAATCTAAGTCGTGACAGGTTAGTATCAGAGCCCTGGGTTACATAGGTCTCAGAAACCACGGATAAACTTAGTAGAGTCTGAAAGATCGGTACGGAGACGTCTGTATTTATCCCCAGAGGATACCGAGTTAGGAATATTTCACATTTGTTCTTTCTTGTCGTGCGGTTCTGTTACTCAAATATTGATTATCTTTCTACTTTGTTCTTCGCAGATGGTGAGAACACGCGCTTTCTCATTTTCCGATCAGCAGTACGATCCCCGGGAAGCCCCTACTAGGGGCAGAAGGCTAGGCTGAGGCCATGCTAGGGCTCGAGGTAGGGGCGGAGCTCAGCCCCGAGCAGCAGCACCAGTGGCAGTGCCTCAGGTTAATTTTGCGAGGAGGTTCCGGCCCAAGCTCTAGCAGTTTCGATGGCCCCAGCTCAGGTCCCATAGGGGTTCATAGACACCCCAATTCTTCAGGACGCTTTGATCAAATTGGTAGGCCTTATGGAGAGCGTCACTCGAGCAAGTTTGCTTCCGGCAGAACCAACCACCTCTCAGGCTGGGGGAGGAGTTCAGACTCCTGCTACACGTACTCCGAAGTAGGTAGCTCCCCAGGCTCAGGTTCCAGCGGTTCAGCCAGCTGTGGCAGTTCAACCGATTACAGTGGCTCGGTCCAGCGATGAAGCGGCTTTGTCTGCAAATGCTTTGTGGAGGCTGGATAGGTTCACCAAGCTCTTCACTACCACATACCCCCAGGATTTCTTATATACCTTCCATGAGGTTCTTCAAACTATGGGTGTTGTGGAGATCAATGGGGTCGACTTCGCCACCTTTCGTCTATCTGGATCCACCAAGACTTGGTGGAAGGACTATTGTTTAGCTAGACCAGTAGGGTCTCCATCTCTGACTTGGGACCAGTTTGCAGAGTTGTTATTGGAGAAGTTTCTCCCTGTTACTCAGCAAAAGGCACTTCACAGGCAGTTTGAGCACCTTCAGCAGGGCTCCATGACAGTTACACAGTACGAGACCCAGTTCATTGATCTAGCTCGCATGCTATTATCATACTCCCCATCGAGAGAGAGAGAGAGAGAGAGGGTGCGGAGGTTTATTGATGGTTTGATTTAACCGATTTGTCTCCAAATGGCTACGGGAGCCGGGAGTGAGATCAGTTTTCATAAGGCGAAAATGCGGCCCGCCGAGTTGAGATGGCCCTATTATAGGGAGGTGGTCATGGTTGGGATAAGAGGCCTCGTCACTCAGGCAGATTCAATGGTACCTCGTCTGGAGGTTGAGATTCTTATGGTAGAGGCCACCCTCCTAGGCCCTTTCAGTCAGATCTACAGGCCTCTCATGGTATTTCAGGTGATAGTGGTTATCAACGGCATCATTCTAACCAGCAGCTCTCCAATGCACCGTCAGCACCCATCAGTGGCCCACCATTTCAGAGTTTTCGGGGCAGACATTCAGGTCGACAAGGTCAGCAGCCTCACCAGTCGAGGGTTTGTTATGCTTGTGGTGACCCGAGCCATATTGTCAGATTTTTCCCCCGAGCCTCAAGTAATTTCCAACAGTAGGATCCTCGTCCTATGATTCAGGCACCTGGTGTTCCACAGGCCGCCCAACCAGCCAGAGGCGGGGGTAGAGCCCATTGAGGTGGAGGTAGAGATCATAGAGGTGGAGTTCGGACCGCCAGAGGTAGAGGCCAGCCAGCAGCCGATCGTTCCAGATATGTGGTTTAGGTAGGAGGGGCCCAGCCCCGGTGTTATGCTCTTCATGCCAGGCTAGAGGATGAATCCTTAGATGCACTTATTACAGGTACTATTCTTGTTTTTGATAGGGATGCTTTAGTTCTATTTGACTCTGGGTCTATGTATTCGTATGTGTCGTCCTATTTTGCACCATACTTGGTCATTCCTAGTGATGCTTTGAGTATTTTTGTTTATGTATCTACACCGGTAGGTAATTCTATAGTGGTCGACCGAGTTCATCGTTCCTGTGTGGTAGTGTTTGGGGATCTTAAGACCCGTGTTGATTTATTGCTCTTATGGTGGATTTCGATGTCATATTAGGGATGGATTTTGTATCATGCTATCTTGGATTGCCACGCCAAGACTATGACCTTGTCTTTACCAGATTTGCGCCGTTTAGAGTGGAGAGGGACCCAGGTCATTCCACTCGCAGTGTTATATCATATGGGAAGGCTCGGTGCATGGTCGAGAAAGGGTGTTTAGCTTATTTGGCGTATGTTCGCGACTCCAGCGTAGAGTTCCCTTCCATTAATTCGGTACCCGTAGTTCGGGAGTTTCCTGAGGTTTTCCCTTCAGACCTATCGTGTATGCCGTCCGATAGGGATATTGACTTTTGTATCGATCTGACTCCGGTTACTCAGCCCATTTCTATTCCATTGTATTGTATGGCCCCACCAGAGTTGAAAGAGCTAAAAGGTCAGTTGCGAGATTTGCTTAAGAATGGCTTCATTAGACCTAGCATTTCACCTGGGGGCGCCAGTGTTATTTGTGAAGAAAAAGGATGGTTCAACGAGGATGTGCATTGATTGCCGGAAATTGGATAAGGTTACGATAAAGAATAAGTATCCGCTACCAAAAGTTAGCGATTTGTTCGACATGCTTCAGGGTGCAAAGGTGTTTTCAAAGATAGACTTGAGATCTAGCTACCACCAGTTGAGGATTAGGGCATCCGATGTCCCTAAGACAGCCTTCCGCACTCGGTACGGGCATTATGAGTTCCTAGTCATGTCATTTGGGTTGACCAATAGCCCAGCCGCTTTCATTGAGTTAATGAACCGAGTGTTCAGACCATATTTGGACATGTTCATAATAGTCTTTATTTATGATATTTTGGTGTACTCCTGCAGCCAGGAGGAGCACGAGCAGCACCTTAGAGTGGTTCTTCAGACTCTGAAGGATAACCAGTTATATGCTAAGTTCTCGAAGTGTGAGTTCTGGTTGAGTTCAGTTGCATTTCTGGGTCACGTTGTTTCGGCAAAGGGTATTCAGGTGGACCCGAAGAACATTGAGGAAGTCAAGAACTGGCCTTGACCAGCTTCAGCTACAGAGATTTGGAGTATCTTGGGGTTAGCAGGCTATTACCGTCGGTTTGTGAAGGGGTTTTCATCTATTGCAGCCCCGGTGACCAGGTTGACCCAGAAGGGTGCTCTGTTCAGATGGTCAGATGAGTGTGAGGTGAGCTTTCAGAAGCTCAAGACAGCTCTGACTATGGCACCGGTATTGGTTTTGCCCATAGGTTCAGGGCCTTATGCAATCTATTTCGGTGCTTCGAGTATTGGGCTTGGTGCAGTATTGATGCAGGATGGCAGAGTCATTGCCTATGCTTCGAGGCAGTAGAAGATCCACAAGAAGAGTTATTCAGTTCATGATTTAGAGCTGGCAGCCATTGTTCATGCTTTGAAGAATTTGATTCATTATCTATATGGCGTGACGTGTGAGGTGTACGCGGATCATAAAAGTCTTTAGTATCTATTCAAGCAAAAGAAGTTGAATTTGAGGCAGAGAAGGTGGTTGGAGTTGTTGAAAGATTATGATGTTACTATTTTGTATCACCAGGGGAAGGCCAACGTGGTGGCCGATGCTTTGAGTAGGAAGTCATCCAACATGGTTAGTCTTGCTTATATTCCGGTCAGCCAGAGACTGCTTGCTTTGGATGTTCAGGCCTTGGCCAATCGATCGGTGAGATTGGATATTTCTGAGCCTAGTTGAGTGTTAGCTTGCACAGTCGCTCGCTCTTCATTGTTGGAGCGTATCCGTGAGCAGCAGTTTGATGATCCCTATTTGTGTGTCCTGAGAGACACAGTACATCATGGAGGTGCCAAGAAGGTGAACTTGGGTGATGATGGTGTCTTGAGATTGTAGGGTCGAGTTTGTGCGCCCGATGTTGACGGTATTTGAGACTTGATCTTAGCGGAGGCCCACATTTCTTGGTATTCTATTCACCCGGGCGCCACGAAGATGTGTCAGGATCTGAGGCAACACTATTGGTGGTGCAGAATGAAGAAAGATATTGTTGCATATGTGGCTTGATGTTTGAACTGTTAGCAGGTTAAGTGTGAGCATCAGGGGCCTGGTGGACTGTTTCAGAGGATTGAGCTTTCCGAGTAGAAGTGGGAGAGAATTACAATGGATTTTGTTACTGGACTCCCATTGACCCGGAAGAAGTTTGATGCAGTTTGGGTAATTGTTGATAGACTGACCAAGTCAGCACATTTTGTTCCTATTGCAGCCCTTTATGCATCTGAGAGGTTAGCTGAGGTCTATATCAGAGAGATTGTTCGCCTTCATGGGGTACTGGTATATATCATTTCGGACCAGAGTACACAGTTTACCTAGCGCTTCTGGAGAGCCGTTCAGCGAGAGTTGGGCACCCAGGTGGAGCTGAGCACAACAATTCATCCTCAGACGGATGGGAAGTCCGAGCAGACTATTCAGATATTGGAGGATATGCTGTGAGCCTGTGTCATTGATTTTGGAGGCTCGTGGGACCAATTTTTGCCGTTAGCAGAGTTCTCCTACAATAATAGCTACCAGTCCAGCATTCAGATGGCTCCTTATGAGGCGTTGTATGGTGGGTGAAGACGGTGTCCAGTGGGATGGTTTGAGCCGGGAGAGGCTCGGGTATTGGGTACAGATTTAGTTTAGGAGGCCATAACCAAGGCCAAGACCATTCAGGTTAGGCTTCGGACAACTCAGTCCAGACAGAGGAGTTATGCAGATCGCAAGGTTCGAGATGTGGCTTTCATGGTTGGTGAGCGAGTATTTCTCCGAGTGTCGCCTATGAAGGGCGTGATGAGATTTGAGAAGAAGGGGAAGATTAGCCCTAGGTTTATTGGCCCATTTGAGATTCTCGATCGTGTGGGAGAGGTGACTTATAGACTTGCCTTGCCGCCTAGCTTGTCAGTCGTGCATTTGGTGTTTCACATATCCATGATTCGGAGGTATCACGGCGATCTAGCCCACGTGAAAGATTTCAGTACTGTCCAGTTGGACAAGGACTTGTCTTATGAGGAGGAGCTGGTTGCTAATTTAGACCGGCAGGTTAGACAGTTGAGGTCGAAAAATTTTCCTTCTGTGCGTGTTCAGTGGAGAGGTCAGCCTTCTAAGGCATTGACTTGGTAATCTGAGTCTGATATGCGGAGCCGATATACTTATCTTTTTCTGGACTCAGGTACTTCTTTCTTTTGTTCGTTCGAGGGTGAACGATTGTTTTAGAGGTGGATAATGTGACGAACCAAAGGGTCATCACTTGTTTGTTTACTCATTTCGTGTCTCCGAGGCCTTGAAAACCTCATTGAGGGTCACTTCGATCTGCATGCGCAGTCCAAGCGCGTAATTGGAAAGCTTAAATATAAATTCTGTGTGAAAAAATGATGATTAATTTTGATATTAATATGATTAAAGTTGACTCTGGTCAATATTTTGGGTAAACAGACCCAGACCCGTGATTTGACGGTCCCGAAGGGTCCGTAGAAAGATATGGGACTTGGGCGTATGCCTGGAATCGAATTTCGAGGCCCTAAGCCCGAGAAATGAATTTTTATGTGAAATTGTTTCCTGAAAATAACTAAAGAAATTGGAAAATGAGATTGATTAAAAGAATGTGGTACCGGGCTTGTATTTTGGTTCTGAGGCCCGTTACAAGTCTCATATGTGATTTAAGCGCTTTTTGTAAAGTTTGGTTGAAAACGGATGTCATTGGACATATTTCGGACTTAAGATGGAAAATTTGGGTTCCATGAAAGAATTGAAAGAAAACTTAAGCGTTGGGGCTTGATTCTATTTATATGATTTTATTTTGGTGATTTGATCGCACGAGTAAGTCCGTGGGTTATTTTTGAGGTGTCGTGTATGTTTGGTTTGGAGCCCCGAGGGTTCGAAGGAGTTTTGAGTAGGTATTAGACTTAATAATAGCAGGGTCCCAGGTTAGCCAGTGCGGCCGTGGTCGTCTTTGTGCGGTCCATGCTGGAAGAATCTGAGAGTGGTGAAAATGCAGGTCTCGGAACCCTCTAGCGCAGCCCGCGTGAAAACGTGCATGGTCGCGTAGGGTCGAACGCGGCCGCGGTCCATTTGGCGCGAGCCGCGGTCGTCTTTGTGCGGTTTGCCTGGCAAGCTTCAGAGAAACCAGCAAGTTTTCATTCCACCAGCGCGGCCGCGGTCCTTTTTGCGCGGTTCGCTTGGCTCGTCTGAGAGTATAAATATACGGGATTTTCAGTTATTTCTCACTTTTCAAAAACCCAAAACATATGAGGCAATTTTTCAAGCAATTCTTCTTCTTCAAAACGTTTGGTAAGTGATTTCTAAACTATTTTCTTCACTCCTTAACACTTTTTAACATGATTTCAACTTCAATCAATGATTTAATGGAGAAATTTGGGAATTTCGGGTAGAACCTAGATTTTTCTAAAATTGGGGGTTCTGGACCTCAATTCGAGGTCCGATTTCAAAATAAATCATCTATTTGAGTTCATGGGAGAATGGGTAAACGAGTTTTGGTTCGAACCTTGGGTTTTGACCATGCATGCCTAGGGCATTTTTGGAATTTTGGCAAACTTTTTGGAAACCCATTTTTATGCATTCAAATTTTTTCACTTAGCATTTGTTGATGTATTTAAGTAATTTGTGACTAGATTCGAGCGAATTGGTGAAGGAATCGAGGGGTAAAGTTGTAATTGAGGCTTGAGTGAGTTCAAGACATCGAGGTAAGTGTTCGGTTTAACCTTAGCTTGAGGGAATAAGAGTTAAATCTTGTTTGCTACTTGCTAATTGTCGAGTATGGTGTATAGTCATAGTGACGAGTATCTATACATTAGTGTCTAGCATGACTGTAAGTCTTTAAAATGTGATTATCATGATTTAGTGGTGAATTTCATGTTAAATGGAGGATTTCTATATATTGTAAAGAACATGTGAAAGATATTATGATCATTTGATTTCGTGGAGTATTGGCTCAGTTGTGATACGAATTGAAAAGGTATATGGGATTGTGAATTCTTTGGTGCATTGGATCAAGTGATAAAGTGAGATACGAAGTAAGAAATAAAAGAAAGCTAGTGAGTTAATAATTATTCTCTTGCTGAGATGTTTTGATGTTTGATTGTTGTTATTGTTCCCTTGCCGGGATTCCTATTTTTTCGTCTAATCCCTCGCCCCTTTGTTATGACTGTTGTTTGGGTGAGGAAGAGTGATAATGCACGAAGGTGCACATTTGTGATATGAATACTAATGCACGAAGGAACATTTCGTGCCATAATATGATTACTAATGCACGAAGGGACATTCCGTGACATGATATGAGTGTTTACGCACGAAGGATAATTCTGTGCCATCATTATGTGAGGCAAAGCACGAAGGTTGATGACGTGCACTTTATATGATTGATTTGGCGAGAACGAGAGTAAAAGCACGAAGGTTGGTGTCGTGCAACTGTTGATTTTCTTATTCTTGTTGATATTTAAGTTGTACAGTTTCATTCCTTATTTATTGATTGTGTGTCTGCACTGTTATAGCCCCTACAACATGCTCCCTTCCCTGTTTTCATTTTGACTAGTTAAATCCTTTTGTGTTGTACTCTATGGCATACATATACATATAGAACTGCACATGTTTGATTGGTAGTCCGGTCCTAGCCTCGTCACTACTTCTCCGGGTTTAGGACAGGCACTTACTAGCACATGGGATCGGTTGTGCTGATGCTATACTTCTGTGCTTATTTGTATAGATCATAGAGTTGGAGCAAATTTTGGCCAGCAACAGTAGGTTGGGAGCAGGCCTTTAGTCCAGAGTGAGATACCGAGATAGCCTTGATGACATCCCCGGGCCCGGCGTCTCTTTTCTCTTATTTTTAGTGGTTATCCCTTGTATTTCGGGACAAATTCTTATCATTTCATTCTAAACAATGTATTTAGTAAATTCTTAGAAGTTCGTGAGCTTGTGACACTAGTTTTTGGGGTAGCGTATTGTGTTAACTTTGGCAATTTTATCTAGTCCCTTTAAAGTTGAGTCTTCCGCTTTAATATTTTAAATGCAACGTTTTATGTTACTACCATGAATTATGAGAAAGGGTGATTAAGTTGGCTTGCCTAGCTCCTGTCAGTAGGTGCCATCACGACTCTCGAGGGTGGGGAAATCCTGGTTGTGACAAAATGTGGATTGCAATCTCTGGAGGATTTAGCAAGTCCATTGGGGTCAAGTGTCAGCGAGATTGTATGCAAATGCTTAGAAAGAACATATGATCTTCTTACGCCTCTGTCATACAAAGTAAATTTTGGAGTTCAAATTTGTGCCAATCAAGGTTAGATAAAATTTTCATTTTATATTGTATGTTTGTTTTAGTGAATTATTAGAATGGGTATTAATTGCAAATGTTACTGAATCTTTTGAAGCTGCAAGGGAAGAAGATGGAGTGGAGTATCAAGAGAAAAGTGGAATACAATCTCAAAATGTAGAAAATACTGAAGAAACAAGCAGAAGTGAGATTGGTTCCAAATGCATAGATGCAACATGTGATGTCTCTAGACCTCCCTCTCTTAACGACAATATTTGGAATCGAAGAAAATGCTAGTGAAGATAATGATATAATTGGGATGATCTTGACTATTGCAAATGGTTAGACTATTTTATTTTATTTTATATATGTTTGTTTTAATCAAAGATTATTAACAAGTACTAATTATGTTAGCCCTTGTAAATATTTTTGCAGAATCTTGTGAACAAGCAACTGAAGCACAAGGTGAACAATTGCAAGATGAAGAAAATGTGCAATTGGAAGAAAAAGAAAATGATGCAAGTAATATCTTAGCTGAATTGTTTCTTGAAAAAACACAAGAAAGTAGTGTGCAGAAGACAAGTACTGATTGTGTCCTAAATATTATATTCATATTGAAATTTTGTCTCTTCATTTGACGAGTTACAACAAACTAATATATATACATATATATATATATATATATATATATATATATATATATATATATATATATATATATATATATATATATATATATATATATATATATATAGTGTTGCTGGCAGAGGACAACAATGATGAAGTTGTTAACAAATATACGAGGAAAAGAAAGAGTGACAGTATTGGTTATGATGATCCATCATTTTCTATTCTTTATCCTACTCCTCCAAGTACAAAAATGAGCAATATGGGGCTTTGACTATGGAGGTTGAAGGAAATGTTGAAGAAGAGCTTGGTCGAGGTAAAAGGACCAAGAAGCTAAATTGGCAGTTGAAATATCCTTTTGATCAGGAAAGAAAAGCGGGAACTTCGATGCTAGATGATCAAAATACTCGAAGAGTTCAGGCTGGATAAAATCAACATATACTCATAGGTGTATATTTCATTATACCGCAGAAGATGTAAATATCGAAGAAATTCATTGCGTGGTTGCGCAAGGAGAAAAGGAGAGGTCGCAAAAAAGAGTAAGTCCCTTAATGTATTTCGCTAAGTCCTTAACTTCTGTGATTGTAAGACTAATTTTAGGACTAAGTCTCTTGAAATTTTGAAGTTGTAAGTCAAAATTGAGGACCATGTATCCAAAATATTCAAATTTGTAATTCAAAGTTAAGGACTACCTGCCTTTAACTTTTGAACCTTCAAGTGAAACTTAAGGGCTGTCTGTCCTTAAGTTTTGAACTTGGAATTCAAAGTTTAGGACAGATAGTTATTAAGTTTTGAAATTGAAACTATAAGTTAATGACCTCCTGTCCTTAACTTTTGAACTTGATACCCGAAGTTAAGGACAGACATTCCTTAAGTTTTGAACTTGAAACTCAAACTTTAGGAGGAAGTGTCCTTTGCTTTTGAACCTCTAATTCAAACTTAAGGACTGCATGTCCCTAACTTTTGAACTTGGAATTCAAAGTTAAGGACAAAAAATGATTAAGTTTTAAACTTGAAACTATAAGTTAAGGACCTCACGTTCTTAACTTTTGAACTTGATACTCAAAGTTGAGGACACACAGTCGTTAAATTTTGAACTTGAAACTCAAACTTTAGGACAAAGTGTCCTTAGCTTTTGAACTTCTAATTCAAATTTACGGACTACCTGTCCTTAATTTTTCAACATGAAAGGCTATGTTCAAGACTAATTCTAACATTGATATTTTCAAAATTTTCAGGGGACAAGATGATGTATATGTTGATGATAATTGTGTGAGGAAAAATCCATACAAATTGTATTAAAAAAATCAGTAGCAAAATGTTCTTCCTTGAGTTTTCAGATAGCAGTTTTGTACTTGATGATAAGATTAGATAATTCATAAGGCTTTTATTTTTTATTCTTAATTTATCATTTTTTAATTATTTTATGACTGATGGATTTGTTTTATTTTTTGCCTTTTTATGAAGCATATTGATATTGCTCTATATTATCTGAGAAAGAAGGAATGCTACCACCCTCGCGATCATCCTTTTTGTTGCACAACTACTGATATTCTTTTTGATAACTACATGGTGCTTGTGTATAAATATTTTAGTGATGATGCTACTGGTGACTTTTGGTGTGCTGATTATAATCGGTTGTTTCTTATAGCATATGTGTTTGGCGACAATCGTAGATGTGGAATTGCTTGGACAGAAGTTGACAAAATCATTTTTCCATGTCGGCTTCCTTCTGAAGAAGATAATGTTGTGACACACTTTCTTTTGGGGGTATTGGACTTGAATCAAAAAAATATTGATGTATACGATTCCATATGCAGTAAGCCATATGATGCAGGACTGGATCACATGGAAATGTATGCACGCATGATCCCCCACTTGCTAAAGTTCTCACAATTTGACAAACATCAAAATTCTTTCAGAAATCTCTTCAACAAATTTGATATTCAATGGCAAAGATCACCACGCCAAATTGGATCGTACGTGTTGTTATTTGTTGTATTATTTATATGTACTTTATATTTATTGTTTAATTCACTGCATATCTTAAATTTCTTTTAGGACTGATTGTGGTGCATTCCTGATCAAATATGTTGCGTTGTTGATGATTGGAGAGGATGTGGAGCACTTAAAACCTGAAGACATAAAAGACTTTAGAAAAGAACTTGCTGCAAATCCTTGGGCACATGGTGAATGGAAAAAAAATTCTGATTATTATACTCCACCAGAAAATCTTGGCGATGATTATGAGAGTGAAAATGAAACATGTTGTCCAAAGGAGTTTTAGTTTAGTTATTAAGAAAGTTAGCTGTGGATGATCTTTTGTATAAAACTATTGTAAAGGATACATGTGAATTCTGAAAGTTTACAAAACTTCTGAAATATTCTATAAATTCCTAAAAAGGGACTTATATTTTGTTGGCATAGCGTAATTTTTTGTCACAGTTATGCAAAATTACAATTTCAGAAGTTATATCAAGGTATCATATTATTAATTTCTTTGATTCTCTCAAGTGTTGATTTGTCTATTGAGTTTGTTAGTATTAGTTCATGACTAAGTGTAAGTGAACTTCAAATTCAACGTTAAGGATCAAATGTCCTTAACTTTTGAACTTGAAACACAAATTTAAGGACTTCATTTCCTGGACTTTTAAACGTGTAATTCAAACTTAAGGACTTGTTGTCCTTAACTTTTGAACATGTATTTTTAACTTAAAGACTTCTGTCCTTAACCATTGAACTTTGAACTCAAAGTTAAGGACTGCATGTCCTTAACTTTTGAACGTATAACTCAAACTTAAGGCTTGTCTGTCCTTAACATTTTAACTAGCAATTCAAACTTAAGGACTGTTGTCCTTAACTTTTGAACATAAAACTCAATGTTAAGGAAAGACACTCCTTACATTTTAAACTTGAAACTATAAGTTAAGGACTTCATGTCCTTAACTTTTAATCTTTGAAATCAAATTTAAGGAGAGGAGTCTTTAAAATTTAAACTTTGAAATATAAGTTAAGGACTTCCTATCTATAACTTTTTAACCAGCAAGTCAAACTTAAGGACTGTTGTCCTTAAGTTTTAAACTTGAAACTATAAGTTAAGGACATGAAGTCCAAGGTTGATATCAAACCATATCACTGCTTCAAACTTGTCTCTATCCAATTCAATAACCTCAAAGATCTGTTTAGTGAAATCTCCAAACTGAATTGACTCAGGTACTAGAAAAAGCTTTGTTTGATGATCAAGATATTTATAGTCTTCAGTCCATCTACCGCTAAAAGCAACTATAATGCATATTGTTTCCATCCTGCAAGTCAAGAGAATGGGAAACTGAGGATATATTTTATAAAGCAATCATTGTATAATTAAGAATAGGTGTATTGTAAGTGCAAGACCAAGTTAAGGACTAAGTGTCCTTAACATTTGAACTTGGAATTAAAAGTTAAGGACTGCATGTCCTTAACTTTTGAACTTGAAATTAAAACTTAAGGACTGCATGTCATTAACATTTGAACTTGGAATTAAAAGTTAAGGACTGCCTTGTCCTTAACTTTTGAACCTGAAATTCAACCTTACGGACTGCATGTCTGTAACATTTAAACTTGGAATTAAAAGTTAAGGATTGTTTTAACTTATCAACTTGGAATTAAAAGTTAAGGACTTCCTGTCCTTAACTTTTGAACCTGAAATTGAAACTTAAGGATTGTCTGTCCTTAACATTTAAACTTGGAATTAAAAGTTAAGGACCGCATGTCCTTAACTTTTGAACTTGAAATTGAAACTTAAGGACTTCATGTCCTTAACTTTTGAACCTATAATTTAAACTTAAGGACCTCATGTCCTTAACTTTTGAACCTGCAAGTCAAAACTTAAGGACTCGTGTCCTTAACTTTTCAATCTGTAATTTAAACTTAAGGACTTCATGTTCTTAATTTATTCAATTCGAAACTCAAACTCAGGACTTAGTATACAGAATTACAACAACAAAGTGAAGGACATTGTGTCCTTAAGTTTTTCAATTCAATTTGCAAAATAAGGACACTAGAAACAAAGTTAAGGACATTGTGTCCTTAAATTTTTCAATTCAATTTCCAAATGAATACACAATGTCCTTAATATTTTGTGCTTAATTTTTATCGAATTATCATAGGAGGCGATGTCCTTAACTTTATCAATCCAGAAATTCAAAAAAAAATCAAATTCTTACCTACTATATGATCAAATCAATACAAATCAGAAAGAGTATAACAATATCGAAATAAAAATCGATAGAAACACATGAAAGTATAACTTACTGTAATTCTATGTCGATTTTTTGGATGAGAATGTTGAATTTTTGAAATCGGAAGAGAATCTTCCTCAATTTAAGATCACAGTGTTATCGCCGCTGCTTCTACTTCTGGTTCTGTGATAATAAAAGCGTAGGTATAAGTTATAGCATAAGGGTATTTTCGTCCAGTCAGGTATAAGTTTATTAAACCAGTGGTATAAATTAGAAGTATAAATTAAGATTCATATCTAGCGGATCTTGAAACTTTTATAGGTATGGGGAGTGTTACAGATACCCTGAGTGATGTTTTGCCCCGGAGACTGTATATAAGTGATGGTGTGGTATGCCTGAGGAGCTATATCCGAGTGACTGTGAGGTTTGCCCGAAGGGCTGTATATGAGTGATGTTTTCTCCCGAGGGGTTGCTTGTGATTCTATTACCTTGGTTACTGTTGCATTGAGCCTCTGTTAGAGAACTGTTAAAAAATATCTCCAAATGATTTTACTCAACTGAGTTTAGACGAAACGATTTGATTCAAACTCTACTTTTAAAAGCTTGTTGCATTTTTACTGAGATTTCATGATATAAACTTTATATGCTTTATTGCTCGTCACTACTTCTCAACCTCACCATCACACATGTGGTGCGCACCTGGGACTCATCTTTTGCTTCTGCGGAATGGATCAAGCTCCACAGCGTCTGCATCTGCGGCTCCCAGCTCGCACATGAGACCTCGCACCTATGGTCCCCAATCCGTAGGTGCAGGTATGACAGAACCAGCAAATTTTTAGCACCACCAACTCAATACCAATCCTTCTATCAACGACCCAAATTCATCTCGAGGCCATCGGGATCTCAACCAAACATATCAACAAGTAAGGCTGCACAGTGATCCGGGCCTAGCTTAGGACCGACCTAGAACCACGGTCCTGGCGGGCCAAATGGACCGGTTCTGGTGGGCCTACGCTCAAATGGTGCAAAAGCCCGTGGTGGGCCGGTTCAAGAGGCCAGGACCGTGAGCCCGGGACCGTTAGGCCCGAGACCGTCAAGCAGACCTGGGCCGGTCCAACCGGGCCCAATGGGTCTAAACGGGCTCCAACGGTCAAATTAAAAAAAAACTTTAAAAAATGGCCAACGGTCAGATTTTTAAAATCTAGCCGTTGGCCTTCAAAATTTATCCGTTGGCCACTTTAAAAAATAGCCATTTGGCCCCCAAACTTTTTATAATTATACTTTTTCCTAATTCTCAACTATAAATACCCCCTCATTCTTTCATATGTATGTATATATATATATATATATATATATATATATATATATATATATATATATATATATATATAAACAAACACATAACATACTATATATACTAAATAAATAATATATACTATCACGCGCACACGCACGCACACACACACACACACACACACACACACACACACACACACACACACATATATATATATATATATATATATATATATATATATATATATATAGTTTACAAGAAAGTGCATTAGTTTAAAAAAAATAAAAAAATAGTCCGGACAAAAAAGCCCGTTAGGCCCGTATATGCCCACGAGCCCCGCCCATTTAGCCCGGGACCATGTCGGCTTAGGACCACCATGGGCCGAATCCACCCATTGGAACCGTGAAGACCGGGATCGTTTGGCACGGAATCACCCGGGACCGGCCCGCCTTAGGCCCAGGACTGCCAGGACCGGCCTATTTAGGCTCGTTAGGCCCGAGCCCGGTCCAAATAGCAGTCTTACCATCAAGTCACATAACACCGTTCAAATTTATTCAAACCTTCAGAACACTCAAAACAATATCAAAAGACCAAGTCACCCTCATAATCAACCCTAAGAATTTCCAAACTTTCGAATTCTCAAAACGATGCCGAAACCTATCAAACCTCGTCCGAATGACCTGAAACTTTGCACACACATCACAATTGACACTACGGACCTGCTCCAATTTCTATAAAAAATTCCATTTTGACCTCGATATCAAAATTTTCATTGCCGATCGGGAAACGCCAAATTTTAAATTTTGTCAATTCAAGCCTAATTCTACCACGGACCTCCAAATCATATCCTGGTCGCGCTCACAAATCTAAAATTACCTAACAAAGCTAATGCAATAGTAAAAATCCAAATCCAAGATCGAATACTAAAAAGTCAAAGCTTAGTCAAACCTTTCAAATTTAAAGCTTCAAGTTGAGAATCATTCTTCCGTATCTATTACGATTAACGTGAAAACCAAAACCAACGATTTACCATATTTATGGTTGTTTAACCAAACTCTGGAATAAGATACGTCAAGCAGTTGGTTATCACTTTTTAAATGTTAAAACCAAAAAGAGGAACCTCATCCTGAAATCATTTATAGTATTGAGTTGTCATTAATCCTTTGTCTGCTTTAAGTAGAAACTTAACTCATATATGTAGTTTGTTATATGTCAGTTCATAATCCAAGTAGAGCCATAAGATTTATCAAGATGAAATAGATAGCTAACTAAAAGAACCAAGTCAAACTTGTCAACAGAGTAGCCCATAACAAGGAACATGAAATTTTAGCAAGAGCAAGTCCCACCTCTCAACAGAATTCGTAATTTTACGTTTCAACAGCGCCAACATGGAGAACAACAGGAGGAAGAAAATGTATCACCCAACAGCCGTAAAAAGAAAATTAACTGTGCAAAATAGAGTGAGAAGAGGATGATCTAACAAATAGTGAGTCCAACTGCGTTGGCAGCCATGTTTTACACTCGTTGCTCTTTGAAGATACATATCCAGCGCTGACTCCAACCCATGAGAATGAGCTCAACCCAGATTACATAGCTTTAATTCCAAACCTTAAAGGAAAAACAAAAAGGGAACGACAGAGATCTACCAACACAGACACAAGGGAAGATTGAAGAATTGCACACCACGTGTTTAACAAAACAAAGTACACCTCAACGCCTGATCATAGACGCGGTAAATATCCTATTACAAATGGTCATCTTCTCTAGTGGTATGAAGAGTTATAGTGGAAGCAACTTTACTTTTGTTACTTACTGAGTTGGCGCATTCACGTTACTCCCTGCATTTTGTGTGCAGATCCATGTATTTCTGGATCCGGTAGTAGGTGTTGATTATTCAGTTGCATATCTATCGTTGTTAGCAAGGTAGCTCGCTGGCGATCTTACCCATACTTTCCTCCATCTTCATCTTCTCTTAGTTGTTTTTTGTTATTTCTAGACTATGTTAGTCTCGATATTATCAGACAATTGTAGTAGATGCTCATGGCTAGTAACATCCCGATGTTGGGCTTTTTTTGCACTTAGTATTTTGATTTACATTCCTTATGAAGGTTTTATATTAAATAGCTTCAGAAATTATCTTAAAAATGAAATTTTCTCTTTGTTTTGCTGATGTGTCAGCTTGCCTAGGATCACGATAGATGTCATCACAATAAGGTCGGTTTTTGGATCCTAACATCAGTATCAGACATTGCTCTTAAAAAGTTAGAGCTGTCTAACTATTGTCGAAAGGAGAATGCTGCTGACGGATAACTACTTATCGAAATTGGAACATTTTCTTTGTTCTCATACTTCCGTACTTTTCTCCTCTGGACAAAAGAAAGTTGCATAATATAAATACCAGTCTCAGTATGGGTTTACTTTGATTATGACTTTGATTATAGTACTTTCAAATGCCAACTATATACTTTGCCTTGCCTCATTTTTTAAGAGCAAATCAGAACAAGTTGAACTAAAGAAGTTACTAAAGAATGGAAACACCAAACATAAGGAGTGAAAATATTTCAAAAATTGATATCAGTTCAACTATAGGATGAGGAAGTGAAAGTAACACCCAAAGTTCGTGTTTATATTGTCGCCTAAATAAAAATTCAAAAAGAAAAAAAAACAAAGCTAAAGAAGGCCAAGGGTATAACATAAAATAAATATTTTATTTTAAAGTCATATAGTGCATTATTAATTTTTAATACAACAAAACCAAACAGCCAAAGATATAATTCGTGCATAATTGATCTCTGGATAACTAATCCCAATATAATCAATTCTTTCATTACTTATTTTTGCATAACCAATTCATATATTACTTATACGTGCATAACTCTAATATTACCAATTCTTTCATTACTTATTTCTACGTAACTAATCCCTACATTGCTAATATGTGCATATCTCTAACTAGCAACCAAATGATCAAGAAAGAGAAATTTCAATGATGCATTCTTATAATGGGAGGTAATGGTCGGAGTATCTTTAGATTTAAGTCAACCCAACTATTAATGGTCGAAGTATTCATTTTCATGACATGAAAATGGATAACTTCTATAAGTACCACTATCCATATTTAGCAACCTTTGGGTTTAAGCAGACAGTCAATGCAGTATAAACAATGGTTCTATGTCCCGGAAGCAGTTTTTTCCCCAGAACATTTCAAATTAGAACCAAACTAAGCTCCTCAGTGCAAACTCTAGATGGATAATTCAGATGTGAAAGATCATAAGCATCTTGATATCAAAAATCAAGAGGACCAAGTACCTTTGCAGGTAATGACACTTGAGAAAAATTGTACCACTGACCATTCTTCCGAAACTTATGAGAGCCACGATGTTTATGACAGGGGATGTTCAGGTTCCATGCACCCTCTTGTTCATATGTTTACATCCGCTTTTATGATGCTATATATATGCATGATCAGCTGGCAGAATGTAGCCTGATTTTTGGACAGAAATGAATAAGCGTATACTCAGGTGGGTTGAATCAAAACACAATCTACTACTTCCTGGGGTAAGTTTATAGCCCAATACGTGAAATCATAGTCTCTCTGTCAAATTAGATATTTTGTGTATATATTTTCTAGTGGATAAAAATCTTAATTTCGCAACAGACTATACCATAGAAAAATATATGTCTATTGCCTGTTGGATAAGAAAGACTTGCATTAATCTACAAATTTCGCGGATTCTTGAAGGTTTCTTGTGTGATCATAAAGTTCTGGATACTAGCTGCTACTTTTGTTACATCTATAGTCAGAAATTAAGCTTTCACTTCCTTACTTTCCAATTCTTCCCATTGTGGACAAGAAAGGAAAAGGGTGCTCTGGCACAGGGTACAACTCTCATTAAATCAGAAACACTAGCTATTTAATTTCACCAGCAGAAAGCTAATTATTAAACATATTCAAAATAAAATATTATGGATAATCTCAACCGCTAGTTTATATAGAACCATCTCCTAGAATCTAATTCTTCTCCTTCACTATTTTTTCACATAAGTGTGTTTGGCACGCATTGATCATTGATACATCATAGATGATTTTTTTTCTTTCAAAAGTAAACATTGAACACTACCTTAAGTATATGGTAAAGAAACAGGACCTCTAGCAGCAGTTAAGTCAACTAGTACATAGCATATCAGCAACCAAGATTGCACCGCCCAATTTAACACAGCTTTGAATCTTGTATTGATTTCATTGAATTATCTCAATGAGAAAATTTTGAAACATTTGGTTATAGCATATTCTAAAGAAATATTAATTAGATAGATCTTCATGGATGCACATACCATCAAAACTTTTTTGCGACAGCTTCAACCTGCATGCATTGTTAATCCTTGTATAACTCTAACCAACAAGCGAACGACCCTCAAAGATTTTAAGAGGAAATTCGGTAATGCAGTCTTTTGATGGGAGGTAATGGTACGATTCTCTTTAGATTTAAGTCGAACTACTAATGAATATTCTAGAAAGAACTGAACAAAGAGTAAATGGGTGGGTTGAATTTTGTGTTCACGTTTTAAATTTGTGTTTTAATTATTTTGGAAAAATGCAGAAGTACCCCTCTCCTGTTTGCACCCCGAGGGCATATGAGGGTATAAGAGAATTTTTTTCAATTTAAGTGACATTAATCGAAATGGGAATATTTTAATTTATCAGAGTCGCCACTTGGAATAGTTTATTTGGTGTCCCAAATCACCGGTTTATTTTAGTTCCCAAATTGAGGAAGTTCCAACTTTATTTTAAAAATCTGCAAACTAGAAATTCTAAATAAGGAAGTTTGTTAACCCGGGAGAAGGTGGTAGGCATTTTCGGATTTCGTGGTTCTAGCACAGTCACTTAGTGATTTATACTTGGCTTAAATTATTTAACTACTCATTTTTAGGACCTATGTGCATTTATCTTTTACTGCTTTTAATTGCTTGATTATTCGTATTTAAAGAATTGAGTTACGCGTATGTATACTCTTTTCCTTTGGCACGTCAAAAATCATGTCACGCTAACGTGTTCACTATTACTAACGCTTTGTTTATTTATTAAGAAAGTTTGGTTGAAGTTGCGTGAACACATCCCTCAAGTTAATTTTTAGAATAAATTTGCAACTATGTTACGCGAACTTATATATAATCACAATAATACTCTAAGCCGATCATAAGGCAAACTAGAAGTATTATGATTATTTAATATCTTAGTTAATACTAATGTGAGGGCCATGCTTATGGATTGTTGCTAGTGTATGGCACATCTCCAATTTGTTATTAGGATCATAATCATATCATGCGAACGTGTACACAATTATGATGATAAATTAAACCACATTCCTAAAGCTTCTATGAATTTAAGGAGTATTTGAATGCCCGAAATTGAAGTTATGTGTGAAAACTTATACTATTGAAGGAGGAAGTTACAAACTTAAAGAAAAGACCATATCAGTATCAGAGGCTGATCTAGAAATTCAGGACGATGGGTGCACCATTACTTTCAAGATTAACATTTAGTTTGATAATATAAAATATTACAATTACAACAACTTACCGAGCAAAAAACTAATTAGTTACATTATCACAAAAACAAATATTATCGTTTTACAATCGTACGCGACGAGTTTTCGTACTTTGAAAATGATCAATAATAGCATCATTGCTTACAGTTTCAAATACCTTACGCTCTATATTGCAAACTAAACAACCATTCAAAAACTCTTCACTACTGCTATTACGTAGATCATTTTTTATAAACTTCATTGAGGAGAATGCCCTTTTCACGCTTGCAGTAGAAACAGGTAGAACCAAAGTCAACTTCACAAGTAAATAAATATGACACCAAGTTTGATCCAATTTCGTCTCCGCCATCACTATAGCAAGATCCTTCATTCCCTTCAAGTTGATAAATTTACTATGAGGCATTCGAGCATAGACAATAAAACTATCAAGTTGAAAGCTGAGATCTTGAAGCTTGTTGTCATCAAACTCACTTGGATGATACTCGACCAACTTCATTATTTTGTCTTTGTCAAAATTAGCAAATGAATCAATCGTATTCAAAGAAGTCATACCAAGGAGTAAGTCACTAGTCACTACATCAAAACGACTGTTTAACTCATGAAGCTGCAAATCAATAGCTACATAAAATATTTCCACACTAAAGTGATGTGAATATGAAACTCCCGACCTCTTTCGTTTCGATCTTGGATAGTCTTCATCCATTTTGGGGATCATAATATCATGTTTATCACAGAACGAGTAAACTTCATTCATCAAGATCTCGGATTCACTTGCTCTCATAGTCTGCAATCTTATCTTTGCAAGGCCAAGCAACCTCATAGCATTGACTATGTCTTGATCTTTCCTTTATAAAGCTTTGTTCAATTCATTTGTAAAAAGCAACATCTTGAACATCAAGTTCAATAAAAACACAAACTCAAATTCTTGAATATTAACCGAAAGATTTTTTGCTGCAAATCTAAGAGAAAGAAGACTATCTTGTTGCATATCTTTAAGCACGTTAACTATTGAAGAAAATATAATCAAGAAATTTTCCAAGGTCTTAAAATGCGAACCCCAACGGGTATGACCCAGTCGTTAGAGCCCACGTTCTCGGTTCAATCCTTGCCCGGTAAGTATTTCTCCAGACATAAGTAATTCTTTCAACTTCTCTACTTGGTGTTGTCAAAGTATTTACCCGCGTTTAAAAGATGCTCCAATAATATTCAATGTGTTAGTGACAACATCAAAAAAATTATTCACATCTGGATGCTTTTTAAAAAGAGCTACAAGTGTTAATTGCAACTGATGGGCAAAACAATGAACACAATAGGCAGATGGAACATCTTGTAAAATCAAAGACTTTAGGTCATTTATTCTTCTTTGCGTATTACTAGTTCCATCGTAACCTTGTCCACGTAGCTTGGATGAGCTTAACGGGTGATCCAAAAGCAATCATAAATTATTTTCTGTAATGATAGTGCAGATGTATCATTCACATGGACAATACCCAAGAAGCGCTCAATCACCTACCCTCTTTTGTTAACATATCGTATAACAAGGGCCATTTGCTCTTTATGTGAGATGTCCTTTGATTCATCAACCAATATCCCAAAAAGTCATCATCCAAATCTTGGATAGTAGCTTTAATTATTTCTTTAGCACAAGCATCCACAATCCTTTTGAATTGCAGGAAAAATCATCATATCATTTTTTGGAGCTTTATGTAATATTACCTTTCCCACATCTGAATGCTTATCCCCATAAAATTTTAAAATTTCAAGAAAAAGACCTTTGTATTCGGAATCTTCAATTTCATTATGACCACGAAATGACAATCCATTTCTCAAGAGAAATCATACCACATCAACCGAGGCATTTAAACGTATCCGATGATTACTTTTTACTTTCTCACTTTGCTTGTGAAAAGAAGATTGAATGGATTGTTCTTGATTTATCAAATCTTGCATCCTATTAAAACATTTGTGATGGATAGTATCTACTTCCCCGACATGCGTTCTAAGTCTTTTTGTACCCTTGTTCATACCCTTAAACCCATCTTTTGTAAATGCATCTCCCGCATTACCGCAACTTTCAAGTTTATTCTTAAATAAATAACAACATAAACAGAATGCAGCATTACTTTTTATGTTATATTCCAACCATTGAGAATATGGATCCTTAAACCAATTAGGATTAAATTGACCCATTTTGTTCCCAAATTTAGTTTTAGGGAAAGTATGGCCACTCGGTTTACAAGCCCCTTTTCAAATATAATGTCTCCTCACTTCATCTCGGATATTAGTGGCATACTGAAGAATCGGTATTCTTTTTTTGGGATCAGGATTGGGAGATCCTAGCTCAAGAACACTATCAACATTTGAATGAGGGGATAAGATTGTCCCTCTTTCGATTTCAGGAGCTATATTCGAACTAACATAAGACCGACTATTACCATTGGAACTTGATTGGCTAATGTTTGAACTGATCATAAATTTATCCATTTTGATGTTCCTACAAATTCAAATATCTCTCATCATCAAAATTCAAATTCATAATAAAAATAAGGGAATCACGCTTTTAAATTCATAATAAACAAGAGGAATGACACCCCTTCTGTATTAAAAAAAACAAGGGAATCACACCCTTTCAAACATATTAAAATAGAGGAATCACACCCCTTTCAAGTTCAATTAAAAAAAAATTAGAACTTACCAGCTTTTCTGCAACTTTTCACAAATGTTAATGCACACCTTGACAAATGCTAAATTGTCTGATTTCCGGTTACTACAATCGAAGTGGGCTGGTAATTCAATATCAATCAAAAATAAAAGGATCAACTCAAGAAAAGTTATCAAAACAAAACTAAATCAAAAAAAATCTCCTTCATTCAGTAGTTACAGGAAAAAAAATCCCAATATCGGAATAAACCTACAAGAAAACTTATTAACTAGTTTAGAAAAAGATTGGACCTTACCTTGGAGGAATTGGAAAATAGCATTGCACAAGCAGTCAGAGATTAAAGGGAGACAAGATAGCAAGATTAGCTTTAGCTTTTAGAACAAGAGACAAGAACAAATCAAAATAGGAACTAGGGTTTTTCTTCTTCTTTTTAACGTGACCTTTTGGGATAAATTGAGATGAGGAATTAGGGAATAATTTTGATGTTTGGTAATTGGGGAACCGTGTGGATTGTCATCTCTGTGTAGAAGGGGATATATGAAACGCTGTGTTACAGCGTTAGAATAAATAGAAAGAGAGAAAAAAAGATTTAAGAAAAGATGCATTACAGGCTTACAGCGTTAGAATAAATAGAAAAAGAAAAAAAAAGATTTAAGAAAAATAAATAAAATAACCAAAAAGCCAAGCAGGGATTCAATCCCTTGCCCTTAAGTTTTTAGGAATAAGAAGGCAAAAGTACTGCACCACTTCACCCTTTTTGACCATGGGCGCCATCAAATATATATATATATATATATATATATATATATATATAAAATTAATTAATTTTTTGCAAACTATGTACATCATATATGTCACACCTCTTTTTGGCTACTACAACTCCGTGAAGGACGTAGATAAGGGAGTTTTTTTAATCAAAGGACAATCGAAATGTGATTCAATTATTTAAAAGAATTTCAGAGTCACCACTTAGGAGACTTATGGTGTCCTAAGTCACTATTCAAAATCCCGAATCGAGGAAAGAATGACTATGTTTAACAGTCTGCAAACCAGAAATCCGATTAAGGGATTATGTTAATCCGAGAGAAGGTGTTAGGCATTTCCTGGTTCCATGGTTCTAGCACGCTCGCTCAACTATTATATTTGGCTTAAATTATCTGATTTTAGAACATGTTTTAACTTATGTTCTTTTTAACTTTAAACCGCTTTTATTATTATTTATTATTAGTAAGGAAAATAACAACACCGTTAAAATATGCCACGAACCACGTCAAATAAATGCACCCGTGGTTTTTGATGCATTCTAACTTCGTTGGGATTTTGATTTGGGTCACATAAATGCGCAATGGTGTTTAAGGAGATAAAATTATAAAAGACGTGCATAAAAGCGACTAGCACGTTATTATCTTTTCGGGAATACCATAAAATTTGCTAAACGGAGTGTCCTAAATTTTTAAGTATTTTAATAAGCATTTTATGATGGCCACACGGATTATAGGTTTCATTTAGCATGGCATACCTCATTCACTATTTTAAAAAGGCCAATCCTAGAGTCAGGCTATTATATTATATCATGTAGTGTCTCTAAAAAACAAATGAAGGTTCTCTAACTAGGTAGCATAGTGGTGACCTACTATTGAAAGCATTGCATCACTACATTAAACAAAATCATTTTCAAGCTGCCTATTTTCAGCAGCTGACTTTTGCAATTGGGCTTGTTATTGGTAGATGCAAGCCCAGGAAGTTTTTTCTGTAGCTGTAACTGTTTGGCCCAGAAGCTTAAGAAGACAGTTTAGTTTTAGTCATGGACCAAGGATTGCAGTCCACGAATCACAATACTACAACCAGTCCACATCATTTTTGTTAGCACCTGTATATTTGCCATTTTAACACTACAAAAATGTCTAGCAAGATAAAGGTACAATTTCGAGTCTTAAAACAAGAGTCTTCAGACCCAGGATCCCTTTTTGAAATGTGATTTTTATCACTTGGGTATCAACATGCTAAAAATTTAAATCCAACATCTAAGCTGGCCAACTTATCATATGAATGTGAATAGATGCACACATATTATCTCCATTATCTAATTAAATATGAGGGTCTAAGCAGTCTACCATTACCAACTACATTCACCATGTCAAAACTCGAAATAATCCAAAATAACTGTCCAAATAGTTTAAAAAACAGGTCAGCACAATCTTAAAATTATCTACATGGAATATTTTTACAAATCACAGCGGCTACTTGATATTTAAACAAATAAATCTACAAATTTGCGCAACAAGTTAGGTATCTCATGTCTCACATTGAGTTCTACACTGTCAAGCTTAAGAAATGTACCTGGAAATTAAATACAAATAAGAAGAACGGGAGGTCAGCAGCAATTTAAAGCACCCCAGCAGTTGAAAATAAACAGCCACACATCAATAGGACCAATGTAACAGCTCAGATTTGCACCCAAGAACAAATTTGAACCACAACAAACTTCAAGTGACCCCAAACGACTTGCAATCAAACTCAGGGACTCCAGGAAATAATTAAAAACCAAATAGGTGAGGCAAATCCCAAAGCAAAACCCAAAATAGACTCTGAAAACAGCTGGACCTTTAATGGAACAGTATTTGCTGACTTTCAGCTGATTTTTGGATTCCTAAAATGCCCAAATTGAGGGAAAAGCTTCTGATTGCTCCAACTAGACTAATGTATTTTTTTTATCTTCTTGTTATAATTGCAGAAATTGGAAAACTAATTTTGACTATGGCTGGAAATGTTCAGTAATTTTTTCAAAGTGTCCACCACCCCCCCCCCCCCCTGAATGATTTAGAGTCCCTTTTTATAGCCAAAGGCTGGGGCGCCACTTTTATTTTGTTTTAACTAAAGGTCCCTCTTTCAAGTTCCAGATTTTACCTACTTGGACCCTTATTTTTTGACTTGTTCCCCAAGTTACTGCAACAAGACTACTGCTTTTATATTAAAGACCCCTTCTAGAAGGGTCTAAAGTCTTCTAGCATTATTTTCTATTTATAGACTACCTATACTACGCTTATTTTGTTCCTAAAGTTACCAAAGCCACGTTAAAAACCCTATATTACCCCTATTTTATTCTAAAAATTACGAACACTAAACTAAAATTCTATATTACTCCTATTTATCCTAAAATTATCAGAATTAGGTGGAAACCCCTATATTACCCATTTTGGTGCTAAAATTACTATTTTGCTATCTTGTAACTAATTACTAACAACTAACACTAATAACCGCTATAGTCAATCCTAATGTTATTGGGCTATTAATCAAGAACAAATGCCAATCATTCATCAGCAATCAAAACATAATTGAATCAAAATCAAGTCAAATACTCAAAAATTGAAAGAAAAACATAGAAGGCTACCACTATCAAAACGAAAACTCAGAAATCAACACTCCAAACCATGTGAACCATCAATCGAAACTCAGAAATTAGGAAATTACCAAACAATCATGACCAACCTAATTGCATAAGAACTATTAACCATCACTCAAACTCAGAAGTCAAGAAGCCTACGGAAACTAAAGAAAACATGCTAGACTTCAAAATTTAACCTAAAAGTAGTCATGGCAAAACCAATAAGAAATTACTAATTTAAAACTCACAATGGACATGTTCAGGATACATAGAATTAATAATTAAGATCATGGGGTCATTTCCACAATCATTAGAATAGGAATAGCATAATTGTAAACACAATCAGAAATCTGGTAAGATGCCACTAAAAAAAAGAAATTGAGTCAAACTTAATGACTAAACCAGTCAAGAAAATACAAAAATAGAAAATCAAATTAAGACTGAGGTGAACTTACCGGTTTTCTTCAGTTAAACCTAGCTGAATGCAATTTGAGCCTCCAAGCAGAGTCACTGGTTTGCTTTTGGGCCAAAACAAACGTGTGACTCCGTTTCGAAACTCAAATGGTCTTCCAATGGTCAATCTCAAAATTAGGTCATGGCTAGTTTCAAATTGGAGGGGTCTGGGGTTGTTTGAAAAAACTTGGGTGTGTTTTTGGGTAGAGGAGGGCTAGAGGGGGTGGGTGGCGATGGTTTGGAGTCCATAGGAGGTCGGCCACCGCCGTGCATGGCTGAGCCCACTTCTAATGAATATTCGAAGGCCTGGGGTCATGTTCGAAGGTGATAGATGGTAGGGTTGGAAAGAGGTGAGCGAGAGGAGTGTGGGGTGTAACTTTGAAAGCCATTTGGCCGCCAAGCACCGCCGTGGACGGCGGAGCTGTCAGATTTTGGACGGATATTTGACAAGCTGGGGTGGGTTTCGAAGGGTGATCTTATGAGGGTTGGGAAGAGGAGACGACGGGGATTTTGGGTTGTAATTTGCGAGGTCATTGGAGTTACGCCGCCGGCGGCGGTTGTGATGTGGTGGATTGGCGGCGGCATTACACAGGCTAAGGATGGTACGAGGAGGGTGACTTTTGGTCTCTGAAGTATTCCATGTGTTAAGACAGTTATATTCAAAATGTGAAGCTCAATCTAAGCCGTTGGATCAAAGGCATGGACGGTTGAGATCAGTGGACATCAAACGATGTCGTTCTGGCCTTGGTGTTATTGAACTGAACAATGGTTGGGCTTGGGTCTGGTTAAGTGGGTTTGTGGTTTGGGCTGGAGAATGTGGCCCAAACTATAGCCTTATAGAAGACCTAGTCTTATACACTTATTTGTTCTTTTTTTTTCATTTATTTATTTATTTCATTTTTTAGATTTAAAAATGAAATAGAAATAAACCAAAAATAGATTTTATCTTCCACAAACTAAATTAATTAACCTCTAAAACAACCTAAATTCTAAAATATAAAAGAAAATCAAACGAATGTAGGTATAACCAATTTTGTTATTTTTCTCATTTTCAATATTAACTAAACATGCAAAAATTAAATCCTAAATGCAACCATGCTATTTATATTTTTTATGGATTATGCGAATTAAAACATGCAACATGCAAATAAGCATAAAATATGCAATTAATTCCCATCAAACACCAAATCACGCAAGTAAATCCTCAAAATTCAAATAATAAAAGAAAGACACAAATAAACACAAAATCACACAATAAACAAAGAAAAATGCAAAAGAAAAAACATGAAATCATATAATTAATTCCTAAAAATTCAAATAATAAAAGAAAAGTCCTAATTTAACGAATTTATAGGAACATTTCAGTGAGGCAAAAATCATGTGCTCACAATATACATATTTTAGCCGAGGGACCATGGGTTTACGTGGACCACAAATTTCATAGTAAATTCACCTCCTATTAGTATCATTGTCCATTGGTATGTAACGAAGCGTTAGGTGATTTATTGCTTTTTCCCCACTGAAAGTAGACTTGTAAAGATAATACATATAGAACCCATTTTTTGAGTGGATATATAAATCTTTATATGTTGTAAAACACTTTCACCAATTCGAAATAATTCCTCTCATATAAAAAAAACTGGGCTCGTCCTAGATTAGTACGACGTGGGCATAGATTGAAGCCCAAAATACAGCGTAAATGGCCTATCATATAGGCCGAAAATTCCTTTTTATCAACGAACCTATAAGATGGCTAACGTGAGACCAAGTCTAAAGAATGAACTATTGGCTTTTACCCTGCTAAGCAAGACTTCCACATACACGAGGGTGTCTAGTATTACAATGTTTGTCGTGCAGGGATATAACTCAAGAATAAATCGTCAAAGAACAGAGATACTTTACTCGAAATAGACGGCAGTTATTGACATGAACTTTACTATAGAATTTGAACACCTTATTTGTATGTTATAAGTTCTAAATAGCGCTATCTATAACTTTCTTTAACCATGAAGCAGCAAGAGCATGTAATTATTTTACACATTTGTAGTAATGCCGAAACACTTCATCCAAAAGTACTCAAACATCAGTCATAACCTAGTTTTGACCATACCTAACACTTATTAACAATCAGTAAATATTGGACATAATCACATGGAGGTAGCAAAAGACTTAAAGTAAATATTTTTATTTTAAAACTGGACTACTCAACCTAAACTCAGCATATGCAAGAGGTGTTGTTCACACCCTATCAACACTAAATATCCTGATTATCTCATGAATCCTCACTACAAGACTTTAATGTAACTACATATCAGCTAATAAGAAAAGTCAAAAGAGCAGTATTCAAATGACTTAAAGGTAAAACATTGGAAAGAAACAAAAATGTGTAAATATGAACTCCAAGGCTTCATTGCAGCAAGACACTCTTCAATACAAACTTGTATTCATGGTTCAAAGATCAAGATATACCTGGTTACAAAGAATAAGAACAAGGATGTGAATCTTCAAGGAGAAAAAGCAGCAAAGACATAAGCAAAAACCCTATGAAACTAAGCAACCAAAACCAGCAATATCACAGCATTCAAACTCAATCCATCTTGAAACTTAAGAACACATAAATTTTAGAGGAAAATTTGTTCTAATGTTTGTAGAAATCAGCAAGAAAATCAATCAGTTTTCAATGAAATAGTAGCTGAACTTTTTTTGGTGCTATTTAGGTTTCTGAAAATTTGATGTGTTTTTCAGAATCTTTGTGCAGAAAACGATGGTGAAAATGTGTGTATCAGCGAGTGAATGATGTTCCTTTTTATAAAGTGTACAAAAATGGCATCAAAAGGGAATATTCTGACCTAAATTCCTAGTAGGTCAGGTAGTACAAGATCTTTTGATAGTTTTGGTACAACTGTTAGGACAGATGTCCTATCCAGATATTTTCTCAACTTTTTTAAGTCTTTTACTTCTGCAAATTTTCTCTTTTGGTCCCTATTTTGACCTAAATTTTGATTTTGAAGAAAAATTGAATCTTCTGATATTTTATCTGAAGTTCTTCTATTATCAACTTCCTGATTAGTCCCTTTAACTTCTGCTTAATACCAATAGCCAACTCAATTTCTCATTCTAAATACCCTAAGTTTCCATATTCCTTTAATCAAGTTTCAAATCCGGACAAAACACACTGACAAAAACGAATATTAATCAACTAAACACTTTAATAAATTACCTTGATAGTTTATGATATTGAACACATTAATTGAATCCGGCCAGGACAGAAAAAAAAATCAAACCAAAGTATTAGTCCCAAATCATACAATTAACTTAAGTAACCTATTTTTAAATTAAATAATCAAACTAACTAGTGATAAAAAAACAGAAAGAACAAGAAAAGAAAATAGAAAAAGAAACAATAACAAAAAGGAAAAGAAAAAAGAAATATATACTAATTTAGCCGTAAATGCTTGAACAAACAAGGAAAATCAACGAATGATATTTGACGAAGCTTGGTCGGTTAGTTCTGACTTGGTCGGAATTCTGTAGACTTGAAATAAACCAAAACTAATGCTAATCGATTGTTCTTGTCAAGAATAATCGATTAGCATAAAAGTTTGCTCAAATCGAGCCTGTGAGACCATAAAAATTGAAAGGAAAAGGACAATTTAGGGTTTCGGTTATCTTTTAGAGTCTTAGATCTGAAATTTGGGCAAATAGGTAAAGGTTTTGGAGAAATCGGTGACAGATAGGGAGTATCTAGTATTTCTAATTGGACTTAGGGAAGATGACTGAATGAGGGATTTGAATGGGGGGGAGGGAGGGAAGGGCTCTAATTTGGATAGTCAAATAATAAAAGGGAGTGGGGTTGCAAGTCGTTGGATAAGGAATGATGGAAAATAGGGGATTGAGCACTGTAAATTTTGACCGGATTTTTGGGTATGGGCCGGGGCAGACGTTTGATGAAATTGGGTCATTGGAACAAGAGAAAACAAATTCCTTAATTCCCTTTCTTTTTTTTTTAATCTTTTTTTTAATTAAAAATCCTAAATTCAAAATCCTAAATTAATCTAAATTATAAAATTAAATTAATTATCTAATTATGAAAATTACTTAATCCTACATTAAAAAGAGAAAGATCACTAATCTAAATATTAAAAGGTAAAAATGTAAAAATGGGCCATTTTTATAATTTTCATTTTTAAATGAAACAAATAATTAAATAATTAAACCTAAAAATATAAAAACCAAACCTAAATGCGATGCATGGTATTTTTGGTATTTTTATGATTTTAATAAAAATTAAACGTGCACAAAATGCAAACAATTAACAAAAAACCCTATAAAATTTATAAAAAAAATGGCAAATAATTAGAAAAAACCTATTTTCTTAGATTTTATAGGAGTAATTCATATAGAAAAAAAATCACATGCTCACAGATGCTCCTCTTTGCTCGGAAACACGAAGATTTTTCGGGCAAAGATAAACTAAGTAAATTACTAGCGATTTTTGCTCATTTGAAACTCCATGAGAAGCCCCTTTTGAAAAAGTCTGACCGAACCTTTCTTTGGAGGTTGCCTACATATCCTTGGCTATAAAAGAATCAGGTCAGTATAGTTCTAGAAGTTTTGGTAGTTGGGACTACCCGAAAACTGTGATTTCACTGTTGTTGCTGATGTTTCTGCTTGATGAGCTCCTTATTACACAAAAATAAAAGTTGAAAAGCTAAACTAGCTAAGCCTATCGACTACGAGTTATAAGATTCATATCTATAAACCTTTTAAATCTTGACCTTGGGTTTTGGATGATTCTTCCTACAAACTCTGATTTGAATCTTGATGCTTGTTAGTTTCAACTTCTAGTTCATTCTTCTTCAGCTTTTCAGATCAAGGCGGGACACCAATCTTACCTTGGGCAATCTGCATCTTTTTTTCGCTTCTACACTTATAGTTCAACTTCTTTTCTTGTTTCTCATTTCTTTTATTTGGTTTTGAGACTTCTTCTTTTGGTCATCTCAAATTTTTTGCCTCGCGGTGAAAACCTTGTTCAGGCACCAAAGCAAACGAACGAAATTTTCTGCCCCAGTTTTTACAAGGAAAATTTTGTGATTTATTGTAACAAAAATCTAAACTATTCCTTTATTGAACGGAATTAAAATCGGGATTGTATATCCTTTGGAAAAAGAGATCAGGAAGTGGAGCCCTATATTTTTAATGAAATCAACTAAGGAGTGGAAACCCTATGTTGCAAAAGAGGTTAGCCAGTGGACACCCTATGTGTGACGATCCGACCCATCGTCACGTGAGTTACCACCCCATTTCCCCCATTTTCTGCTTCTATATGCTTCACTATGAGTGTTTTGTGTGAACGAGTTGATTTGGATTGAATTGAGAAGGAAATGAGACACTTAGTCTCTTTAAAGAATGCATATTTTGAAAAAGTCAAATGGATGTTGACTTATGTGCTAGGAGGCTCGGATGTGAATTATGATTATCCGATTAGCTTTGGAAGATGATTTGTGACTTAGGAGTGTGTTCGGAAGTGATTTTGAAGATCCGGTGTAGAATTAGGCTTCAATTGGCGAAGTTAGTATTTTGGCGATTTCTGATTAATTGGTGAGATTTTGGTCCGAGGGTCAGAATGGAATTCCGAGAGTTGCAGTAACTTCGTTAGGTGATTTGGGATGTGTGTGGACAATTTCAAGTGATGCGAAGGAGATTTTGTTGGGTTTTTGATCGAATGCGTGTTTCGGTAGTTTGAAAGAACTTAGGCTTGAATTCGACGTGAATTGATGATTTTAGTGTTATGGGATGTGTTTTTATGATTGGAACAAGTTTGAATAACGTTTTAGGATGTATTGGCATCTTTGGTTGAGGTCCCGGGAGGCCTCGGGGTGGATTCGGATGGCTAAACGAAGATTTTGGGGTATTTGCATGTTGCAAGTCTGTTGGTATCTGGTATTTTTGCACCTGCGATTATGGGACCGCAGGTGCGGTCACACATAAGCGAAGGGAGGATCGCAGAAGGGAGTTTTGTTCTGTGCGCTGCTTCTATAGAAGCGGTTGGGAAGCCACATCTGCGAAGCCTCATATGAGGGATTAAAGTCGCAGAAGCGGGTCTTTGGATTTTAGGAATTTCCGCAAAAGCGGAGGGAGACGGCAAAAGAGACATTTGGACCGCAGAAGCAGTTTCTGTTGGACAGAAATATTTAATTCATCTTCGCGAAATTTTAAAGAGTTTCATCTTTTTCACTATGAACTTGGAGAATTTGGGCGAGTTGGAAGAGAGCAATCAAGGGACTTTTTTGAGGTAAGGATTTTTGAGTCTAAAACTAAGGGTGTATTCTAGTCCGGGCCTAAAGGGGCCTGACGGGCCGGGCTTCGCGGTCCCGGGTTTCGTGTGCCGGGCCTGGCAGGCCTTGCGGTCCCGGACCTGGCGGTCCTGCAGGTTGAGACCGGCACGTGACGGGCCTAAGCCCACAGTGGTCCCGGGCCTGGTGGGCCGGGCCTGGCTGGCCTGACGGGGGTTTTTTTTAAGGCAATATCTTGTATAGTAGTTGTTAGTATAGTGTAGAATATATTTTATATGGTGTACTAAGTTACTAGTATAGTATATATAATATATATTTCATTGTATATTGTGTTGTAGTAATTAGTATATATTATATATTATGTATATATTGTGTTGTAGTAATTAGTATATATTGTATATTATGTATATATTGCGTTGTAGTAATTAGTATATATTGTATATTATGTATATATTGTGTTGTAGTAATTAGTATATATTGTATTTAATGTATATATTATGTTGTAGTAATTAGTATATTGTGTTGTACTAATTAGTATATATTGTATTTATATTGTATCTTTTAGATATAATGTATATATATTCTCTTATATATATTGTATCTTATGTATATATGTTATTGCTTATATATTTTCTTGTAGTTTAGGTTGTACGTTATGTATATATATTCTCGTATATATTTTATTTTAGTATATATATTGTATGTTATATATATATATATATATATATATATATATATATATTCAAGGATAACATATCGAAGTAAAGACAAAGAAATATTAAGAAAAAAGATATTCAAGGATATGTCTTGTAATTTTTATTGACCAAAATGGCATATCTTTCCTGGTCTTCCTTCCCCCAATGGAATGAGCACAACAAGGTACTAATACCACCATTAAAAGGAAAAAAACTAAAAGAAGATGTGCCAATGTACAAGTTACATCATAATCTACATTGTTCATCACCACTTCCGGGCGAAGCCAAACCCTCCGAAAGTTCCGCTATCATTTCTTCATAAGCTTCATTTATCGCCGGTTGCGATTCTGCAATTCCAAAGTTTCTTCTTTCTGTGCGGATCCAATCTCTAAAAAGCACCGATTTTTCCAATCTCTCCCTCATCACCGCTCTATGATCACTGATTTGTAGTCTTGCTTGATTGAAAGCTCTCTCCGATGCAACAGTTGAAGCTTGAATTGATAAAACATCACAAGCCATCCTTGCAAGAACGGGAAAATATTTTTCCCTTGACTACCACCATTCCAAAAGATCGAAAGAGCCATCTAGATTCTCCTTTTCAAGTCCCTAAGACAAGTAAACTTGGAGCTCATTTAGATGTAAAATTTCATCATAATTATCACCTTGAGAACCCTGGAACTCCGTCCAAGATTTAAGAGTTGTTAAGCCCGCAGCTCTTTTAGACGATTGTGAGCTAGACGAAGTAGGGGTTGGAATATTTGGCCTACATGCTCTAACGCAACTTTATAAGCATTATAAACAGTTTGAGCATTAATTTTAATTGATGCTTTTGTATCAGCAAGTGTAGCAATTTCCTCGTCTGAAAGATCTAAAGCCTTATAAATATTAGAATACCAAATATGAGGACCTCCCAATTTCATTGTAGGATTTAACATTGCAGCTACACCAAAAATAGGAGGGATAGGGAAAAAATATTTTTAAAATTTTTGTTTCATTTCATTTATAGCAAGTTCATAAATATCCCCACCCTCGCCAAATTCAACAAACAAATCAGCTAGTGCGGCAATATAAACTAAACAGTTTGAAATAGTAGGATAATATTGTCCAGAAAATGCATATATAGCAACTTGAAAAGATTCTAAAAAATCTAAAAGAATTTTAACAATCGTCCAATCTTGGGTAGTAAGCATTTCATCATCATCCTCACCACCTACCCGAGAATTAAACGTTGCATTAATTGGGTTTCTATATTCATACGCAACTACTAAACTTTTGTACATATAATTCCACCTAGTCGGGAAAGGTTTAGGAACCTTTCTTTCTCTAAGGCCATATTTATCACATTTTTTAAAATACTCTCTAAGTCTAGTTCTACGGTTTGAATAAAATAGCCAATTAAGAGCCATTCGAACCTTTTCAATTTCTATGTTTAAAATTCGCATACCATCACCAACAATTAAATGATAAATATGACAAATACATCTAATATGGAAAATATTACTAAATGCAGGATTTAGTGTTTTTGTAAGCATGCCTATTGCACTAGTGTTACTAGAAGCATTATCCATTATCGCTAAAGCAAAAATATCTACAAATATCTTAAACAGTGTTAGCTGTAAACCTACCCGTGTGACGTGAATTAATTATTCTATATGCAATTATACGTTTTTGCATTGTCCAGTCCTCATCTATCCAATGACTTGTAACAGTTAGATAATCACAGTCATTATTACTTCTACCAATATCAGTAGTAATAGAAATCCGATTAGGTATATGAGTAAATAAATAGCGCAACTATTGTTCATATTCATGTTTGAATTTATAAATATCGGCCTTAACTATTGCGCGAGGCCAACCTTTATAAGTAGGATTAAAAACTCTTCTAATATAATGAACCCAATTAGGATTAGAAGCAAAAGTATAAGGTAAGCACATAACAGTAATCATCTTTGCTAATTCTTCACGATCTCTATTTGGATCGTAATATAAAATACCTCCGGTGGCAGTGTTAATTCTTGGTTGAACTAGATTTGAACCTGTACTAGGGTTAACCACAGAATCTACACTTGTCCCTCTTGTTGCGCTTGCATATGAAAAAATCTGGCCCTATCTGTAGGGTAAATTTTTATGTGCCTAACCAAACTACCTGTGCCGCTAGGGTTTTCAGTAAATTTATGAACAAGTAATTTCCCACAAGTTTTACACTTAGCCTTATTTTATTCTCTTACTTGAGTAAAAAATGCCAAACTAATGATGTTTCTGCACGTTTAGCAGGTTGTCTACTAAAAGTTGGAGTTTCTACAGGTGGGTGTGGCGGTGCATTACTTGAGTTATGAACAGGACTAGTAGGTGTATCATCTAAATCTGGTGCTTGGGTTTCATCAGCATCATTATCATCCTCATTTTCCTCTAAGATAGGTTCATTAGGATAAAGAGCATTCATAATTTCATCATTTAATCTATCACCTACTGCAACATCATGTAGAAATTCACTATCGGTAAATTGAAAACAAGGGTGATTACTATCAAGCATTACGGGAGGCGGAGTAGGACGTCTAGGTTGGCGACTACTTTCAACTTGCTTATCTTTTGTAGGTCGGGGAGTCGGGGGAAGGGTAGTATTATGGCCACTACTTTCACCGATTTTACCTTTTCCTTTACCGAACATTTTTTTCAAAGAAAATGCCATACTAATTAGAATTATGCAACTAAACAACACAAAAATATATTATTAAAACGTAAGAGTTGAAACGAGTTTACCGGCTTGCCGAACAACTTCTTGAAAATTGAAAATCGTTGAACACTTGAAAACTTGAATTCAACAACTTCACAATTTTTCACGAATTTTCAACAATAAATTAAGCAATTGTAGTAGAAAGATTGAAAGAGATATTGAGAGATATTGATGAATATGTGAATAAAAATGAAAGAATGAGGGGGTATTTATAGTTGAGATATGGGAAAAATTGTAATTATATACAGTTTGGGGTTAAATTAAAGTTTGGGGGCCAAATGGCTATTTTACAAAGTTCCAAACGGCTACTTTTGAAAAGAGCCGTTACTGAATTTAAAAAAAAAATAAAAAAGAGCCGTTGGTCCTGCCTGGGCCCGCCAGGACCGGCCCAGGCCCGCCTGGCAGTCCCGGGCCTGGTGGTTCAAAGAAAATGGACCGGTAGGCCCGGGACCGCCAGGACCTACCCACCAGGACCGCCAGGACCGCGATCCCGGTTCAGGCTCGGGCCGTTTGCACCCTTATCTAAAACACAATTCTAAGGTGTTATTACATGAATTTAGACTGAAAAACTAAGGAATTTAAGGAGTTAGAATGGGAGTTAGGGCTTGAAGTCTTGAACTTAAGAGAGTTATGAATGGGGATTTGAGGGGCAATTTGGACTCCGATTTTGGTAATCTTTATATGTATAGACTCGTGGCGAGATAAGGAATCCTTTGATGTTAACTTTTCTAGAATTTGAAAAGTGGGCTCGGGCTCGGGTTTTTGCCAATTTCGGAATTTTTGATGTTTTTTTCGATTATTTTCGATTGACTATTGTTCCTTTAGCCCATCGTGACGTATTCGTTGTGATTTTGATCATATTGAAGCATGAGGAGGTCGATTCGAAAGTCTAGGGCATAGCGAGCTAGGATTTTGGCTGGCTTGAGGTGAGTAATAGATGTAAATGTTGCCATGAGGGTTTGAAACACCGTATTTGTACATCATAGTGCGATAATGAGGTGACTTGCACGCTAGCGTGGGGTAGAGCACTATTGGGGATTGTGACTTGGTCCGTCCCGGTAGATGAATATAATACATATTTAACTGAAATTCCTTATTGTCATTATATTTGAGCTTCGTGCCAATTAATTGAAATCCTTCAGGAATTGTTATTACTGGTTTCTTACCATTTTTACGTATTATAAAATTCAGTACTAGTATTTAATGCTATTTTTCAAACTCAACCTTTTTCTCAAAATTGAAACTTAAATAACAATTCTAATGAAGTTTGGGTTGAATATTTATATATTATTGTGCCCGAGCGGCTTATGTGATTCTGGATTGAGTATGGGATCAGGCTGCGGGCCGCATCGGTGTTATATTGATATTGATTTGAGGCCGGGACCTAGTTGATGCCACAAGATGGCATATATTGTATTTGGGCCGTAAGGGGCCCCTCATGGAGTCTGCACACCCCCAGTAAACACCGTCAATGATAAATAAAGGGAGCGGGTTGCACGCCGCGGCGGATATTAGAGAGTACCGGACTATGTGTTGCATTTCATATTTGGATGTCATCTACTTACTTATCTGTTGTAGTATTTCCATAATTTTGGCTATTGGCTTACTAACTGAATACTATCTGGTTTAGGTCGCTGTATTTATAGAATTACCATGTGCCTATTCAGGATTTTTTATTCTCAGCCTTTATTTATGTTTATTTCTCACTGGGTCGGAGTACTCACATTACTCCATGCACCTTGCGTACAGATCCAAGTACATTTGAGGCTGAGTGATGATTTCTCTACCGAGCAGTTTATTCGGGAGCATCAAAGTAGCTGCATGATGTCAGCAGTCCTGATATTCCTTCTACCTTATTTGTTTTATTTCCGCATTTCTTTAAAACGATAAATAGTAGATTGATACTCAGGTATTAGAGGCTCAGAATTGTGACACCGGATTCTTCGGGCTGTGTAGTTGTTTTATTACTTGGGATTCCGCATGTTTTAGTTTTATTTCGGACTTTTAGTACTATGATTTAGTAAATTATCTGTGCTAATTAACACATGAACTGTATAAAATGGTTAAGGTTATTGAATTGGTCGAGGTTGCCTAGCAGTGTGTTGGGCACCATCAAGACCGGGGTTGGGGTCGTAACACTATGCCTAAACTGAATTCAACCAGGGAGTGGAGACCCTATGTTGGAAAAGTGACTAAGGAATGGAGACCCTATGTCTAAAATAACTTCAACTGGGGAATGGAGACGATATGTTGGAGAAGGACTAAGATTTGATTCCCAGTATGCTCTAGTATAGAGAAAGGAATAGAGATCCTATGTCTAAAATAAATTTAACTTTATCCTATATCATGTTGAGTTTACACATTTTGCCCTAACCAGATGTTGCTCATTAGGCCTCAACTTAATTTGAACTCTTCTTTGTACAGCATAATCTTGCAAAGCAGATTTGAACTGTTTCACATTTTCAGACACCATTTCCAACTGGAAACAAATTTTCTTACAAGTAGAATCAAAGTATACCTTGCTGTCGTATCTTCTTGGTTCAGGGTTATGCACCCCATATTTTCAATTACTTCATCATCTGTATCCTCACTACCTGGATCTGAACTGTCCGGATATTGCTCATCCCCTCCCAACTTTCCAGCATATTTGGATCCCATGTCTTTATACATGTCTTCAAAACCAGGATCTATACCTACAGGTCCACTAGGTATCTCATCAATGTTAACTTGACTAGATCTTAATTTACTACTCTTTGCATTTACTTTAGCATGTCTAGCAGCAACAACTTCAGGTTCTAGGTCACTTGTCTCTCCAACAATATCCTCATCAGAACTATATAATGACTCATTTGTATTATCATCATCATCTTTAGAAATAGCCTCATAATATTTATCACTCTCACTACTTAGCTCATCACTCTCAGCATCACCCTCAACATCACCCTCATAATCAGTTGCTAAATGAAAGTTATAGAACTCACTTTCATCTTCACTAGACTCTTTTGTTTTAGAATCAGTTTCAGCAGCCCTCTTTTTACCCTTCTCATGAGTGTTATCACCCCTGTTTATATCATTGTTAGGTGAGTGTGTTGCCCTAGCATCAACATCACTTGTTTGCCCATGTGACATCTCATTAAGGCCAAATGGCTGAACATTAGTGGGGTCCACATTTAAACCATCACTACTTAACATTTTATCTAGGTCCAAATAAAGACATGGTGTATTAATTGTGTGACATATATACACATCAATAAAATTCCCATCCTTAAGGTCTTAACAAAAAGCTAACACATTAGCATCACATTTCAGAAATCTAAATTCTCCTTTTTGGTTAATTTTACATGCATATTTATCTACTGTTAAGTACCTCATATCCTTCGCCCAATCATAAAAATGAATTATATGTAATTCATTAACGTCAGCTTGAAGAACTACTGGCCAAGTTTTTCCATTTACATATCTCATAATTGGGTCAGCCACTAACCACCCTAGATGATGAAACTGTAATTTTACAAAGACAACCATTGAAACCTATAAAAAAGGGGGAACAAGTCAGATACACTTTAACCCTAAAAATCCATAAACTTTAGCAAAGTGGGAGACAAGAATATTTTGATATTCAAAAATCCCTAATTTTTAACCCTAACTGCCATATCACTCATGAAAAAGAAAAACCCCTAAAATAATGTGAACATACGATTGTTTTCCCTAAAACCCTAATATAAAATCCTATGATTTGTGCATGCATAAAAAAGCCCTTGTCGGTGTATTGATTAAAAGTGGGGGGACGCCGGGGGTTTAATTTCGCGCCCTTGACGTGTACCAGTCTCATTGGTCATTTGCTACTGGATGGACACATTAGTAAATGTGTAATACACGCACATATGGTCTAGGATCAATTATGTTTATTAGTTATAGGTTTCACGAGTTTGAGTGTTTAAATGGGAAAGACGAAAATTTATGTATCGGCTTTAAAAAGCCCTACAAGTTTAAGTGGCCAGGAAGCTATTTTGCGAAATATTTTTTAGTGCCATCTTTACAAATAGATTTATATATTGAAATTATATAAGTACATTAAATAGAGTTAAATACATAAAAATACATTGAATACATGAAGTATAGCAGGTCATCAGTGCAAAAACATATGAATACATACTGCAGATATATTTGAATACATATATACATCGATACATAATTTATATTAATTAAAAAAACATATGAATACATTCATGGAATATATCGAGACAGTGAATACAATGAGACACATGGAATACAGCGAGATATATTGAAATACAATGAAAAAAAAAAGATAATGGATACAATGAAATACATGGAATACAGCGAGATACGTTGAAATACAATGGGAAAAAAGTAACACTCTTCAAGTTTCTCAGCCCCAAACTCCTCCACAATCTACCGATATCCAGGACGCTGCCATGTAGGGCGTCACCGCAAGTTAAATGAAGATTGTTGTTGAAGAAGCACCAATTGAAAGGATCAAACAGAAACTAGAGACAGAACTTCTTCACATCTCACAAGGCAAACATAAATAATCAATGTAAAAACTAAGAAAAATTTAGAATGTGTAATACATCACCGGCTAGAGGAGGGGGTTAGGGGTGACACAACAAGGAAGAGGGAAAGTGATCACCGGCCGGATATGTCATTGGTGGAACACAACCCATGCTAGGGGGAGAAAAATTCGGGGGAAAAAGAGAAGAAATAGAAAAGGGGAAGGAGGAGAGAGGGAAGAGAAAGGGATAGAGAAAAATAATACACAATGTATTTAATAGTTTAAAGGTAGAAAGTAGTCATGAACAAATATTTTTTTATAAAAATTAAAAGGTAATTATATGAGATAATTTTTTTAAATAATATTTATTTATAATAAATAAGGTATGAATCTTTGTTAGGAGGAAAAATTTTCTAAAATAATCCCAAATTTACATCAGGTTTATTTCAATCTCGATAATCAAGCAACACCTAATAGTTATGAAATCACAAATTCTAATTCATAGTATCACAAGTTCCCATCTCATAAATAACAAATTGCCCAATAAATTTTTCCTTTGCCCGTTGACTATGTGAAAAAAGAAAAGGAAACAAAAAAGGGGGAATGAGAGAAGTAGATCTCCCAAATTGCCAAAAGTAACCTCCATAACAAGATAGATTTTGTTGCGTGCACGGTGCACCTGTATAAAGTTAAGGGATTTCTTGCCAATTACTCATCAGGGTGATGGGCTGTTGAGAAAGGTAGCAAATCCAGGTAGGAACAAAAAAATTATGACCGTTAGAGACACCAACATTTTTGAAATAAACGATTTACTCATAGATTATTATAATCCAACAACTTGAATTCCCTCATTAATTCCTTCGAATCCAATACCATGAAAAAGCCTTGACAACACCCAAAAAAGGCAAGCTCACACCACTTCTGTCTCTTTCTTTTCTCTGCTGGGGTCACACATGATTAACAAGAATAAGAAGAGAAGCGAGGTAGGGTTTGCATAGATGGCCAAAATTAGTGCAGAGGAGATGAGAAATGAAGTGGGAACTGAAGGAGAAATAGTGAAGGAGAGTGCCACTGAGTCTCATCCCTATGCATTCCATGTTTCTGGACCTCGCAATGTTTCTTCTCCTAATTGGAGAGACCTTATTAATTCCAGTTGGTTAGTTTCCTATACATCTATTCTTATTTTCCTCTTTCTATTATTGGACACCTCTTTTTTAGCTTTGATTTGGCTCCTTGAGTGGTTTATATGAAGTTGATTGTTTATTTGAAGAGCTTGTGTCTTGAATTTTTGTTCGACTTTTGTTGGATATGTTAGGCCTCGTCATCTGATTGTAAGTTGTTATGTTGGTGATGTTTTCTTTATCAGTTGGTAATGGTATAATTTAATTTTCACAGAGGGTGTGACTAAAATTTATCTCAATATTCGTTAGTATAGTGGTAGTTCCTTGGGTTCTAGATTCTCTTTCCATATATTAATGAAGGGCATTTTCATTCAAAAAAATTGTTGTGGAGAAGACAAGCATAACAAAATGAGCAAGATGTGATGAAGTTGAATTTGTTGGTGTCGTTTGGATGTATCAAGAAAACGTTGAGGACATTAACAGGATCTAACTGAAAATAATTTATATTTTCGGGACTGACTTTTGTTAGAAACATAGAAATGGCAAATCTATAAACATCTGAACTGGATTAAAGGAGTCAATCAATGAGGTGAGAGTTTCCTCAGAGGAAGCCCTTTTACTTTGATTTCCCCCTTTGCTGCTTCCCTTTCTTTCTGGATTTTGTATTCCTCAAAATTAGCTTAGAACTTTTCACACAATTCCTCCACTTAGTTTCCCAAGATGTTTTCTCCAATATCCAGCTGAAAATAATTTTCTTAAAGAAATTCATTTCTCATCACTAATATCCTAGGTTTGAATTGAGCATTAGGCTTTATTCATGACATTAAGCATGAAAAATAAGTTCCATTTAGCTATTTTCGGTAAACCCTATAGTTATGTTTATCTAAGTTATAGCCAAGGACTGAACAAGTTAAAAGAAATTATCAATTTCGATTGTAGGTCATCACTCATCACCACCATAATTTAAGTATTAGACGTTTGCTCATCCCACATTGACAGGGTATATTCCCCCCTGTGGTGTTCTAATGGTTATGGGAAGTGCTTTATGTGAGTAGGAACACGGCAACTTAATTGCAGTATTGAAGAATTTGATGTCTTTCTGTTTTGCTTATACCACTGGATGTCTTTCTGTTTTAAGGCTGCATCCGGTTCCGGTTCTGGGTCTATTTGGGTCTGCGATTCCGGTTCTGGCGGTTCCGGAGCCGGAACCGCTACCATACGGTTCCGGGTACCATCCGGTTCCGGTTCTGGCGGTTCCGGTTCCGGCGGTTCTGGCGGTTCCCGGCGGTTCTGAAATTTTTTTTTTTTTTTAAAATCAATATCTTGTATAGTAGTCATTAGTATATTTTAGAACATATTTTATATGGTGTACTATGTTATTAGTATAGTATATATTGTGTTTGGTAATTAGTAGATATTGTGTATAAGTAGTGTATATTTTGTATATAAGTAGTATATATTGTATGTAAGTAGTATATATTGTATATAAGTAGTGTATATTGTGTTGTAGTTAGTAATTAGTATAAATTGTATATAAGTAGTATATATTGATAAAGAAATATTGAGACAAAAGATATTCAAGGATATGATAAAGAGCATATTTATTGACCAAAATGGCATATCTTTCTTAGTCTTCCTTCCACCAATGGAATGAGCACAACATGGTACTAATACCACCATTAAAAGGAAAAAAAACTAAAAGAAGACATGCCAATGTACAAGTTACATCATAATTTATGTATTATTTCTAACAAATCTCATAAAACCTTCAAGGTTTGGAGGTGGTTGTGTTGGCGGTGGTGGAAATGAAGCTTGTTCATCACCACTTCCGGGTGAAGATGTTTCCTGAGCAAATTCTGCTAGCATTTCTTCATAGCACTCATCTATTTCTGGTTGTGATTCAGCTAGTCCAAAGTTCCTTCTTTCTGCGCGGATTCAATCTCGAAAAAGCACTGATTTTTTCAAGTTGTCCCGCATCGACGCTCTGTGATCACCTATTTGTAGTCTTGCTTGACTAAAAGCGCTCTCCGATGCAACAGTTGATGCTTGAATCGACAGAACATCCCGAGCCATCCTTACAAGAACGGGAAAATGCTTTTCCCTTGTCTTCCACCAATCCAAAAGGTCGAAAGAGCAGTCTGGATTCTCATTCTCTAGTCCCTGCGACAAATAAACTTGAAGCTCATTTAGATGGGAAATTTCATCTAAAATTTCCCCTTGAGTACCCCTGAACTCCGTCCACGATTTAAGAGTTGTTAAGCCAGCATCTCTTTTAGACGACTGTGATGTAGACGAAGTAGGGGTTGGAATATTAGGCCTAGCATGCTCTAACGCCTGTTTATAAGCATTATAAACAGTTTGAGCATTCACTTTAATTGATGCTTTCGCATCAGCTAGTGTAGCCATTTCTACTTCTGAAAGATCTAAAGATTGATAAATAGTAAAATACCAAAAGTGAGGACCTCCTAATTTCATAGTAGGATTTAACATAGCAGACACACCAAATATAGGAGGGATTGGAAAAAAAATATTTTTTAAACTTCTTTTTCATTTCAATTATTGCAATTTCATAAATTTTCCCTCCCTCGTTAAAATCAACAAACAAATTAGCAAGTGCGGCAATATAAACTAAACAGTTAGAAATAGTTGGATAATATTGGCCAGATAAAGCATTTCTAGCCACATGAAAATGTTCTAAAAAATCTAAAAGAATTTTAACGTTAGTCCAATCTTGTGTAGTTAGCATGTCATTATCTTCCTCCCCACAATCCCGAGGATTACACGTAGCGTTAATTGGGTTTCTATATTCGTACGCTACTACTAAACTTTCGTACATGTAGTTCCACCTAGTCGGGCAAGGTTTAGGAACCTTTCTTTCTCTAAGGCCATATTCGTCACACTTTTTAAAATATTCTCTAAGTCTACTTCTACGGTTTGAAGGAACCTTTCTTTCTCTAAGGGCATATTCGTCACGCTTTTTAAAATATTCTCTAAGTCTACTTCTACGGTTTGAATAAAAAAGCCAATTAAGAGTCATTTTAACCTTTTCAATTTCTAAGTTTAATATTCTCATACCATCACCAACAATTAAATGATAAATATGACATATACGTCTAACATGAAAAATATTAGTAAAAGCAGGATTAAGTGTTCTAGTTAGCATACCTATTGCACTGGTGTTGCTAGAAGCGTTATCCATGGAAATTGACATTATTTTATCACTAAAACAAAAATATCTGCATACATCTGAAACAGTGTTAGCAATAAACCTACCCGTGTGCCGTGAATTAATTATTCTATATGCAATAATGCGTTTTTGCTCTATCCAATGACTGGTTACGGTTAGATAATCACAATCATTATTACTTCTACCAATATCAGTTGTAATAGACATACGATTAGTTATATGGGTAAATAAATAGCGCAAGTATTGTTCATATTCATGCTTGTATTTATAAATATCGGCCTTAACTGTGGCGCGAGGCCAACCCTTATACGTAGGATTAAATACTCTTCTAATATAATGAATCCATGCAGGATTAGAAGCAAAAGAATAAGGCAAACACATAACAGTAATCATTTTTAGCTAATTCTTCACGATCCTTATTTGGATCGTAATATAATATACCTCCGGTGACTGTGTTTATTCCTGGTTGAACTAGATTTGAACCAGTACTTGGGTTAACTGTAGTATTAGGACTTGTCCTCCCCTCTTGTTGCGCTTTCAACTGCAAAAATCTAGCCTTATCGCTAGGGTGTAATCTTATATGCTTAACTAAACTACCCGTGCCACTACGATCTCCAGTATACCTATGCACAAGTAATTTCCCACAAGATTTACACTTAGCCTTATTTTGTTCTCTTATTTGAATAAAAAATTGCAAAACTAATGATGTTTCTGAACGTTTAGGAGGTTTTTACTAAAAGTGGGAGTTTGTACGGGTGGGCGTTCCGGTTCATCACCTAAGTTTTGAGTAGGACTAGTAGGTGTATCATCTAAATCTACTGGAGCTTGGGTTTCGTCATCATCATCATCCTCATTTCCCTCTAAGATAGGTGCATTAGGATAAAGAGCATTCATAATATCATCATCTATTCTATCACCAACTGCTACATCATGTAGAAAATCAATATCGCTAAATTGAAAACACGGGTGATCACTATCAAGGATTCCGAAGGGTTCATTAGGATTTTTAGGTTGGCTACTACTTTGAACTTGCTTATCTTTTCTAGGTCGGGGAGCCGGGGGAGGGGTAGTGTTTTGGCGACTTACCGAACATACCGAACATATTTTTCAACAAAAATGCCATAATAATTATAATTAAGCAAAATAACAACATACAAAAATATTCTTAGCACGTAAGAGTTGAAACGAGTTTACCGGATTGACGAACAACTTCTTGAAAATTGAAAATCGTTGAAATTGAACACTTGAAAACTTCAATTCAACAACTTCACACTGTTTCACGAATTTGCAACAATAAATTAAGCACTTGCACTAGAAAGATTGAAAGAGAGCTTGAGAGAGATTGAGAGATATTGATGAATTGGTGAATAAAAATGAAAGAATGAGGGGTATTTATAGTTGAGAAATGGGAAATAGTGTAATTATATAAAGTTTGGGGTTAAATTAAAGTTTGGGGGCAAATTGGCTAATTTTTAAACTTCCAAACTGCTACTTTTGAAAAAGAGCCGTTTGGAAATTATGTTAAAATAAATTTTTTTTTTTTAAAAAAAATTACCGTTACAGAACCGCCGGAGCCGTTTGGAACCGCCAGAACCGGTCCGGTTCCGGTTTCAGTTCCGGTTCTGGCGGTTCTAACGGGTAGAACCGCCCCGCCACGGTTCCCGGGAACCGCCAGAACCGGAACCAGCATAACCGCCAGAACCGCGGTTCCGGTTCGGAACCGCGAAAAATACAGCCTTATTTTGTTTTGCTTCTTTCTTTTTTATTCTTTTCCACTTTTTGGATGGTGGTGGTAAGGAAATATTTAGGGCTTTTGCTCTTTGATTTGAAGTGATTATATAATTGAAAGTTTAAGTAGCCATTCTAATAAAAAGAAGGAGAATCTTCTTTGCTGAATAAAGGCCAGAGTCACAGAAATTTCTACAAATATCCTATTATCAGGGGCTTGTTGAAATTTGACTTCCCTGAATTCATATTGTTAAGTGTTTTTTCAACTATTCTCTTTAGCCTAAGGCCATGGAAGTTGACTTTGAATATGAATCTCTTTCTGCTAGTTATCTTTCTCTATAAGGTTCCCTTTTTCTGCCAATTATACTGTACAGCTAGTAAGATTTCTGTGGTTGTGGGAATAACATGACTTCAATCCAATTCTGGATGTGAAAAGCGCCGGTCTTGTCTTAGTAGTCCCTGAAAGTTAACATTTCTTGGAAATCTTTATTTGTTTCATGCAATATTTAAGATCGCCATTTTCTTTATTAATCTTTGCACTTTCTGGAAAATGGCTATAAGGCATACAATGAGACCTTAGTATAGCCTTTTACTTTCTTTCAATTATTTAACGTCTATGTTAATTACACTGTTTCTTAATGTCTAGCTCCTGGAGCCAATCCTTATCTAGTAGTCCAAATAATCCGGAACTGTAACTAGTATTTTCTTATGAACTGTAAGTGGTCTTCCTGCATGATAAAGTTCTTATCGTCCTCTTTCTTATATCCCTGAATATGCAACTAATCGCGATGTGCCTTTTACTTTCTTTCAATTATTTAACGTCTATGTTAATTACACTGTTTCTTAATGTCTAGCTCCTGGAGCCAATCCTTATCTAGTAGTCCAAATAATCCGGAACTGTAACTAGTATTTTCTTATGAACTGTAAGTGGTCTTCCTGCATGATAAAGTTCTTATCGTCCTCTTTCTTATATCCCTGAATATGCAACTAATCGCGATGTGTTACTAGATCTCATAACGCTTCTCTGATCCCTTTATTGTGGAAATGCTAGACGTTTTGACTCTGATACCAATCAGTAATTAACTTGGACAGGAAGGATGCTAACTATAGAAGAACAGTAATGGCCTGCTTTATCCAGGCAGTTTACCTTATAGAGCTTGACAGACAAGAAAACAGGACGGAAGCAAATGTACTTGCTCCAAAATGGTGGATACCTTTCAAGTACAAGTTAGTTGAGACCCTAAAAGACGAAAGAGATGGATCCATATTTGGTGCAATATTGGAGTGGGATCGATCTGCAGCTTTGGCTGATTTTGTACTATTCAGACCCAGTGGTGCACCTAGAGCTGTTTTGGCGTTAAGGGGAACACTTCTGAAAAGCCCAACAATGAGAAGGGATATCGAGGATGATCTCCGCTTCTTAGCCTGGGAAAGTTTGAAAGGATCTGTGAGATTTAATGGAGCCCTGAAGGCGTTAAAAGCACTTGCCAACAAGTATGGAAGCAATAACGTATGTATTGCTGGTCACTCCCTTGGAGCTGGCTTTGCTCTTCAAGTGGGAAAATCATTAGCCAAAGAAGGAATATATGTAGAGGCACATTTGTTCAATCCACCTTCAGTTTCACTTGCTATGAGTTTTAGAAACATAGGAGAAAAAGCTGGCTTTGCCTGGAAAAGGCTCAAAGCGATGCTTCCTTCAAAGTCTGATTCTCAGATCAGCTACGAGGAAGGTGCAACGACATCTATTCGGGTAGGCCTAAAGCAATGGGTGCCACACTTGTATATTAACAATAGTGATTACATATGCTGCTCTTATACTGATCCAGACGGAGCGCAAAACGACCAAGCTGCTGACAAGGAGAATGCAAAACCAACAAATGGCCAAGCTGCAGCTAAACTTTTCTTGTCATCGAAAGGCAAGCAGAAGTTTCTTGAGGCGCATGGATTGGAACAATGGTGGTCGGATAACTTGGAACTACAAATGGCTATTAGTAACAGCAAGCTTATTAGCCAGCAACTGAAATCCTTGTACACTTTGCCAGCTTCTCAACTAACGCCAGGCAAGCGATGACAGATGAAAGTGGCTTCGTTCCCTTTGCTAAATAACTCATTTTCAATGCCAATAGTTGTTCCTATGTCATCATATTGGTATTCATTTCAAGTGTTCTCATAATTCCTTTTTTTTTTTTTTGAGAAAGAAGTGTTCTTGCTATTTTCTTTCCCCTCTTGTATTGAACAATATATAGCTTTGAAAATGCTCTGAAGGTGGAGCCAAATCTCAAATGTGGAACCCATATTTTCTTATTCGTATGGTTCCTCAAACATCTAACTCAAAATACAGTCCAAACATAACAGTGTCGATCTTGCATTGATTCGAAAGAATTAACAATGATTTTTTTTCCTAATAATTGTGTTGGTTTGCCAAATACAGCCCAGACATAACAATAGGGATCTTGCCATGACCACTTGTTAGAAAGAGGGGTGAATATTAAGGGAAAAGGAAAGAAGAAAATGAAGAATTAACACAAATAGCTGTCTACTGTAAAGAAATTTAAAAGAAAAAGGAAAGAAGAAAATGAAGAATTAACACAACTAGCTTTCTACTGTAAAGAAATGAAAAAGAAAAAAAAGGTAGATCGACTCTGCTGGGGATCGAACCCAGAATTTCTGGTTCCGTAGACCAGCGCCTTATCCATTGGGCCACAGAGTCCTGTTCTTTATTGTTTGGAAAACACTCTATAATTACTGTATTTTATGATTAAATAATTTAAGAACACGTAACTTAATGTACGTTTGAGCTCGTTCCACCTTCCAAAGTAACTTTAATACACTCTATATCATAAAAGTTTATGTAGGCCTTTCTTTTTACTCTTCCTAGCAGGCTAGCACTAAATTCTCTCTAGCTAGTTAGTAATATTCTAAAACACAAAACTCAACACATGTTCCTCTAATAAATACTCACGCTTCAAACTTTTTTTAGAAAATATTGTGACAAATAAAACTTGAACTATTATAATGGTAGTGACAGAATAAATTATTTATTGTGTTCTTAATTTGAATTATTTCTCGCCAAGCACCTAATCTGTAGTACATGATAAGTTTTAAGCCAATTAAGATATATGCTACTTTCTTCACTATCAAAATTCTCATATTGATTTTTAATTTTATAAAGAAAAAGACTCTCCATCTCGTAATCAATAGATGAATGGTAGTAATACTTTAATTTCTAAATTTAAAAGGGTAAAATGGGTAATTACTATTTACTCAAACAAAAATGAGGAAGGCATCGTATTCGACATAAATGTCATATTTGGGCAAGATTATTGGAGAAAACTGCATATATAATTCCATGGAAAAGAAAACTTAAGATTGCTAGTTGCTCTGATATATATGGCCTCAAGAAAGAGCAACGTCTCATGCAACACTATTTACAATGTTTCATACGAGCGTGTAAATGGCTCTCTTATTGCAAATCTTGTGATTTATATGATATATTCATATAAAAATGACTATCGTCGAACAAGAATCCCATACTTTTCAGAAATTGATTAAAGTTTACTAAGCTATTAAAGTTAATTAAAACTTCCATTACACCACACACTCCATTATATCCTAGAGGATTCAAGAAGAAGAGGAAGGAGGAGAAAAAAGGTTGATACATGATTGATGTATATAACTTAAATTCATGACAAGGAATAAGAAGAACAATCTATAAAACTTGGATTATACATATATAAAAGATATCCCATCCTGAAACGCTAGAATATAACTTGTCCAACGTCATAAAACTCCCATACAAAGTTTGAAATGTATCAAAATTTAGACATTTCTAATTAAGAACTTGCTGCTGAAACTATATATATAGACATTATGAACATAACCTACGCATATACGTACAATATTCAGTCAACTGATATTGATCACTCCACACTCACTAATTATTAAATTAACAACCTATATATCTCTCCACATCGAGATCTAGAAAAGAAGAAGAAATTGATATGAAAACGACATATATATACAACCATTTACAGTATACTTTCTATATACATAGCTAATATGAACAGTACGTAGTAATCATGCACACATGAGACTTATTAGCTAATTAAGTCTCACAAAAGACTGGAATAATCATCAACAGAAACCTGTTCTTGAATAAACGGAACGTGTCCTTCATACTGATGATGATAGCTAGTATATGAATCCATCTCCAATAACCATGTCTCTATATTTCTATATTCTTCAGAAAAATCCATTTGATCTTGGCTTCCCATATTGGAATAATTATTACTATCCAGCAAACTGAAAGATGGTTCTTGGAAAGAAGCTTCAAATGTATTAAAGGATGATGGAATACTTCCTTTTGATGAATTTATGGATAATTCCTGCAGGCTATATTCTTGATATTGGTGATCATTAATGAATTGCAACCGTTGATCGCGATCGTGATGATGATCAGGAGGAGATGGGGATGAGATCATAGGACTTGATGATCCATTGCCAGTGAGTTGGTGGACAAGATTCTTGAAGTTTGAAGAGTTTGTGATATAAACTTTGGGTTTCAAGAATTTGATCAAGTTGTTGAGTTGTTTCTTGTTGTCATGGATATGGTTATTATTCTTGGAGATGATCTTATGTGATTTTGAAGCTTGACCAGCTGTGACTTTCTTCCCCATATTTTCTTGCTTAGAGAACTAGGAAGTCTTAGAATTCACCGAAGCTTTTCTTGCTTTCTCTCTTTGCTCTTAACGATGGGGATATCCTAAGAGCTAGATGGATGGATGTATTAATATGAGAAGGATTATTGGAGGGTGTTGAAGTGGTTTGAGTGGAAATTTGGGAGAGAAAATTATGGATATTTACACATGACATCCGGAAGATTTTACAACATGCTGAAATGATATGTTTATTAATTCTACACTAAGGTATGAAAATTGGAGCCCAATATTCTCTCTTTTTCTTTTTATTATAAGCGTGATCAATTTATATATATCTTGATTATTCTACTGATATTTATACCTTTTATAAATATTAGGTAACTCTGGAACATGAATCATAATTCTCGTGATGTAGACTCACTTCATTGACTCTTAGAGTCTATTTAGTCAAGTTAACAAAAACTATTTATTTTAAAAAGTACTTTTGTTACAAAATATTAATTTGTGTTTGACCAATTTATTTGAGTAGTATTTTTGCTAGTATATTATGTTTGGTCAATCTTTTTAAAAATTACTTTTAAGTATCAAGTTCCAAAAAAGGACAGTAAATTAAGGTTCATTTTGCAATTAGTAATATACTTAAAAAGAGAAATAAATGTAAATATTTATTGTAAAGGAATTCAATTAAAATATAAAATAAAAAAGTAAAAATATAAATTAAAGATTCTAATCAATATAAAATACAGTTATTCCAAAAAAATATTGTGTGTCTATTATTACTTACATGATGGTTCAAATATGTCAAAGTGTGTCATCGATGTAAATTAAAAATCTACTTGTATGAGATTATTCCAAAGAGAAATAAGAGAAATAGAAAAAAGGTAAGTTAGAAATAAAAAGGAAAAGGAAAAGAAAAAGGTTAAATTAATTAGAGATAATTTAAAAAAATATAAATTTATTGTAGGTTATTTTAGTCTCAAACAAATTAATTTTCTCTTTCTGCGTCTTGAACTAGAATTTATAACTTCTTCTCAAAAGGAAAAAAAATTGTTTTTGATGCCATCTTGGCCAAACGCCTCTAATTGTTTTTAAAAAAATATTTTTGCACAAAACTAAAAATAGCAAGTTGTTGTAAAATTTTCTCTCTCTCTCTCTCTCTCTCTCTCTCTGTGTGCACGTTAAGTGAATAGCTAAACATCATCGGAAATCGGAGGAAGAGGAAGAGCGAAGAAGAACACCAGCAAAACGCCAATCGTAAAAAGGAAATTAACGGACATCGTCACACGCGAGCAAGGGAAAAGAACTACTAAAGTAAAAGAGAAAATGCAAGAAGAACATTTGGACCAAGACAGTGATAGTAGCCCAAATTGGCCTGATCTGGGCAGTGATCGAGTCAAAATGGCAACGCCGGTGAGTTTTAGCAATCAATTGACACCTATGGCAAACTCTGGCAAAGGAATTTCTAAAGCACTAATTACAAGTGAGCACCCAAGCTCGAGCAAAGTGCAGACCAATGGAACAGTACATGCAAGCTCGCCTAATGAATAAAGAAATGTAGAGCTTTATAACCAGAAGAAAATTCAGCAGAAAAAAACATAACCAACAATATAGACGGGAAGATTATGGGCAAGGCTATTCCAGGAGAATAAATTGGTAGCAAAAGGTGTGAGTCTAACCTACATATCTCCAGTGATGAAATATGGTGAAATAGTGGTACAACTGATGGAAGAGGACATCAAAGAAGAGAACCAAAAGTAGAATCCAATAGTTACACTCTATATGGTGAGGAATACACCATCAACTGGGGTTCATAGATAATCAATGGGTTAATGTTCATAAACCTAAGGTATTTTTCCATAATGATGGGTATTTTATAGTACTGCCAAATAACAATGAAGATGGGGAGGATGTGATGCTGAATGGGCCTTATACAATTAATAGCAGACCAATTATAATTAGACATGGTTGGAAAACTTTGATTTCGATGAAGAAGTGCTGAAAACCATTACCCTATGGGTTAAGCTCCCAAAACTCTCACTCAACTTCCGGAGTAAACAGACCCTAAGTAAAATTGAAAGTGATTTGGGAAAGCCATTGTATACTGATGTTTGTACCATAGTGGCTGAAAAATTCTCATATGCTAGGAGCCTGAATGAAATGGATGTCACAAGACCACTGCCAGAGAAGATTAAACTGTATGATCCTAGAGTTAAGGTGATTAAACAAATGGTTCAATTTAATTGGAAACCACAATACTGCCAAACATGCTGCCAATTAGGCCACTCATGTAGGGATCAAAAGAAGCAGAAATAGGAAGGAATGATATAGAAAAGTATGACAGTAAAGCAGAAGTAGGAACAAAAAAAGTCAGAAATCTTGAGCTTGTTGTAGATAAAATTGATACTCAAGGAAGATTCCTCGATCAATTGGATAATGTACAGCTAAATCACTAGGAAGCTGAACCATAGTGGCAAATTGCTCGAGGAAAATCTACTACAAAGAAAAACGCAGAAGTTACAAAGGAGAATGAAGTGGACATTAACAATGCTTTCAAAGCACTTGTTGATACAACACACAAGATAGTTCAACTATATGAAGCCTAAGGAGTGAGTGAGAAGTAAAATAAGAAGGATAGGGACGGAGTTCCATAACAAATATCTATATCATGATGAACATTATAGCATGGGATATTAGGGATTTGAATAAAGTATATAAGCAAATAGAACTAAAAAAATTGCAAAACAAATACAGTGGTATTTGTTGCCATTATAGAACATAGAATAAAGAGAAACAATGTAGATTCAATAATAAAGAAGATATTTAACAACTGAAAATGGTTTGATAATTACAATGAAACTCTAGGTGGTAGAATATGGGTAGCATGGGATCCAACTTAGGTGGATTATTTGATAACCAGAACGCATGAGCAATTTATAATGGGGAATGGTAAACACACAATTCAAGATAGGAAATACTTATGGGAGGAATTAAAGGTGTCAGTGAAGGGTATAAACAGTCTTTGCCTCATAATGGGTGACTTAATTACTATCCTGACTAGTAAGGGTATGATCTATAGCAATGCTTTGTAAGAGATTGAGATAAGGGATTTCAAAATTTTTTTAATGGATGCAGGATTAGATGAGCTGAAAAGTGTGGGAAGTCAATACACATGGACTAACAACCCTGTCCATAGTAGGATTGATAAAATCCTGAAAAATGCAGAATAGGTACAATAATGGCCTTACATGGAGGGAATCATTATGAATCAAGGTTTTTCCAATGATTGTCCTATAAGTGTGGGATTTGACATCACTAACCAAGAAAATATGAGACCCTTAAAATTTCTCAACTGCTTGGCAAGCATAAGTAAGTTTGACACAACTGTAAAGGAATTTTGCAGGAGCAGTAAAAGAGGATCAGCTATGCTATCTGTGTATAATTATGAATCATGAACTGGTCAAAGGCTATGTAAGAAAGAATATCTCTCCTAGATGTATGCTCAAAATAGATATGCAAAAGGCATACGACTATGTGTAATGCGTGTACATTGTACAAGTGATGAGACTATTGAATTTCTCTGAAGTGTTTGTAAAGTAGACAATGGATTGTATCAGAACTGTGTCCTACTCTGTATTAATCAATGGTAAGCCTTTTGTACCATTTAAGGTAAGGAAAGGGTTAAGGAAAGGAGATCCACTATTCCCATTCTTATTTGTATTAGCAATGGAGTACCTATGTGTAGATCACTGAAGGTCAATAAAACAATTTAGATTCTATCCAAGGTTTGCCAAATTCAATCTAGTTCAACTGAGATTTGCAGATGACTTACTTCTATTCTGTAGAGGAGATAATCAATCAATACAGATATTGCACCAGCACTTCCAAATGTTCTCAACAGCCTCATGCATAATTGCTAATCCAAATAAAAGTTGCATTTATTTTGGAGGTGTGAAGAACCTGCTTCAGCAGCAAATTATGGACATACTAGGCTATACAAACGGTGAACTACCTTTCAGATATATGGGTGTCCCATTTAGCACTAAGATGTTATCTGCTATCCAATGTGAACCCTTAATAGAGATGATGTTAAGTAGGATTCAAAGTTGGACCACAAAATTTCTGTCATATGTAGGAAAAGTAGTATTAGTCAAGAGGGTGCTATTTGCTATACAAACTTTCTACGCTCAGATCTTCATTTTGCTCAAGAAAATAATCCACTTCATAGAAGCAATCTGTAGGAGATTTTTATGGATAGGTAATGTTAAACCAACAAAGAATGCTTTGATAGCCTGGGACAAATTATGTGCACTAAAGGTAGCTGGGATTAAATTTTATCAATGTGGAGCTACGGAACAAAGCATCCATATGCAAGCTACTATGGAGTATTGCACAAGAAATGAGAAGTTGTGGGTATAATGGATACATACTTACTACATAAAGGGAAACATAGTCTGGAATATAGAATCAACGAATGTATTATTGGCCATACAAAAGATATTCAAATCAAGGAACTACTTTGCGAATGCAGGGTTCTCAGAAGAGGATGTTCATAAGATGGAGAAATACTCTATCAAACAAATTTACAAAGTCATGCAAGGAGAATTTTCAAAAATGACATGGAGGAAATTAGTATGCAACAATTAGGGACAACCCAAGTAATATTCATTCTAAGGCTAGCAATTCAGAAAAGACTTGCTACTAAAGAATGGATAGCAAGATGGGGTATAATTGCAGAACACACATGCTCATTATGCAACAAAGAAAATGAGACGGTGTAACACCTATTCTTTGATTGTGAGATAGTAGGAGAGATATGGCGAGGACTACTGGAATGACAAGGTATACGAAGACCAAAGAAATCTTGGCATGAGGAAGTGACATGGCTGGAGCAGGTGAGCTAAGGAAAAGGTGCAGGTGCAATAGCTTGTAAGATGACTCTAGCATTTGTAGTCTACCATCTTTGGCAAAATGGGAACAATGTGATTTTTCAAAAGAAGAGGAGAACAAGCAATACTATACTATGATTGATCATTCAAGAAATACATATCAAGGCTGCCAATTTTTCTCATTTAGATAGAGCAATGGATAATTTGAATTGGTATCTTGAAGTAAAATAGAGTATGAAGTAGCGGTTAAGCTTTAGAAGTAATAGTGATAGGTAACTCCTAGTTGGGGCTTCATGACTAGTAGGAGATATGCTAGAGATTCTTGTAGTAGATTGTACGAATTGTAAATATTGTTACTTGATAAATAAAATATTTTAATTACCAAAAAAAGTACTTTTACCCTCTTAGAAGCATGGCTAAACAAGTTCTTAATTACTTTCATAGTGCTAGATGTCTAATATCATGCCCTTTTGCAGACAAAGAGTGATTAATTAGTTGATTAACACCCTTTACTGAAAATTTATATATATATATATATATATATATATATATATATATATATATATATATATATATATATATATATATATATATATATATCGACATACCTAATGTAATTTCAAAAATGAGGCCTGGTCTAGGAGAATAATGTATATGCGGACCTTACCTATCTTATGAAGGTAATTAAATAAGTTATATCTGATAGTTCATCCACTCAAGAAAAGTATTTGAAAGTAGTTTTGGAAAAGAAAACCTGCGGTAAAAACGCCATACAAAAATAATAAGAGAAGCATTTCAAAGCATTTGAAAGAAGGAAGAGTAACATTGCTGATGTTAGAAGAGCTATTCCCGCAGCATACCCAAAAGAGACGAGGAAGACTAATCGCTATCTTGCTTGAACCTTTGCTGCTTGAGTTACATAGCTAACTAATAAGATAAGCAAAACACAAAAAACAACATATACTAATAGAAATCGAATAATAAGACAATACGTGCATAGTACTAAAACAACTTGTATGTTGGATTTGTAATTGATTAATTATAGGAAACCTTACATAAATGTCCCAAATAAATCTTAACTTATCAACCTCTAGCCATTAGTCATAAACTTACCAAAACTAGCCAACAAAAATTAAAAAACTAAATAATAGGGTTCTTTCTATCGAAGAATCCCATGCAAAAATCACCTTCCATATTTTTAAGCATGATTAGCAACATTAGATGCAAGATGGAAAGGAAATTTCATTGACGGGGTAGCAAATAAGGTGATGAAATACAAAAATCTATACAATATTCTAAAAATCTAAACAAAAAGGGAATTTTTTTCAATGGGTATAGATGAAATTCATTGAAAATATATAGATAAGTCAATATATAAAATTTGAGGAAGATTGAAGGTGATTTGGACTGGTTTTGTATCAAAATTTGTAATTAAATCAAGTTTGAAAAAGTCCTCTGCGACACATGTATCAAACATGTATCAGGCATGTATCTCACACACAAGTATATATAGATATACATGTGATACATAATTGATACATGTGTGATACACAGTATGATACACATATCATTTTTTTATGTTCAGCTTTTACTTCGAATTTTCAATTCAAACCACCTCAAAACTTTACCAAATCATCCCAAAACTGATATTCAAGCTCCTTGAGTTGTGCCCAATCTATTCTAATAACACTCATTCAAAACAAAGCAAAATTTTTATTTTTTTTGCTACAAAAAGCTAATTGGCTAATTTGACTAATATTAATAATATTTTATCAATTTGTCAATTTTATAATGAGCTACTTATAAATGCACATAGCTGATAATTCTCCTTAATTATAGCCTATTGGGCCCCCACCATTCATTGCTCCCCTTCGCCACCTACCTGTCAATTGTGATATCTACCCATGTATCACCTCAAGTTGTAGACTTACGACAACATGTATATATATATATATATATATATATATATATATATATATATATATATATATATATATGGATTGGTGGTATTTTCGTGTGTTAGGCAGTTAAATAAACGTTAGTCAATTTCTATAGGATTGACAGGAAATTGTATTGGCGAAACGAATCAATAAAATAAAATGTATGTATCACACAGAAGAACAGTAAAGGCACGCAACAACTGTTCAGCTACTTTGTAATTTTGTATTATTATACTTTTACTTACATCCAAAGTTAGAGAAAATAAAATATACAGTACTAAATTTGGTTCATCTTTATGGTTCTAAAATAATTACAGTCAATCTTGTTTCCGATATATGAGATATATTTTAAGCTACAAAGCTCAACTTTCTATCATTTTATTAATGTATAAAATTTTACTGTATTTTCTAATTTTTTACTCAAATGTTCTTTATTGTTAAAGAAGACGTTCCTTATATATCTTGCAAATATAAAGTTTAATTGTACAATTATTAGCCTGAGAGGCTTATGATGCTCCTTGAACCATATCGTCAGATTCAGATATATACAAGATAGATAGAAGTAATGCAATTATTTGGACAGATGGAATAATTATGCAAGTATATATTTATCCTCTAATTGTGACAAATATGTATGTATATTATAATTACAATGAAAAGAGACATTTAGCATCAGATGATAAACATCCTTATTGCAGCTTGAGGTGACTTCATTATTAATTAAATCACATCAGAATCTGGAATTTTGGATGGTGGCTGTCTTGCATCTTGATTGCGATGCCAGAAAGAAGACAGACAAGGAAAAATAAATAAAAAGAGAAGAAGCCACAAATATCAGTGCCGACTAGGGACCAATATTAATCTTCTATCATTCCAAATTTGAGCAGCATTAGACAAATACGTGTAAAATGTAGCCATGGTAAGCACCACATTCTGCATGCATTCTTATTACTTTTCATAAATTCATTTTATGATTTGTACTTTTGGTCTCTGATATTCATGACGCTTAATTCACCAAAAGGTAAAGGAACTATTAGACAAGAGGGGTTGCTCTGATGGTAAGTAACCCCCACTTTCAATCGAGAAGTTATGAGTTCGAGTCTCCTCAAAAGCAAGGTGGGAAGTTCTTGGAGGGAAGGATACCGGGGGTCTATTTGGAAACAGCATCTCTACCCAAGAGTAGGTGTAAGGTCTGTGTACATACTACCCTCTCCAGATCCCACTATGTGGGAATATATTGTTGTTGTAAAGGAACTATTAGAACCTAGTGGAAGTAAAGACAAATTATTTAGTACTGAAATAAAATAGGTCAAACGGAATATTTATATCAAATTATATTAATTTACCATGATTAATAAGTAATAAAATAAGTGAGAAGTTTGTAAACATCCTATGACTATTGAACAGGAAGAAAAAGTAGGAGCATCTGAAATTTTTTTAAGATGGTCGAAAACTTCAATACAACATTCTTCACTATTTGACCATTTTCCTGAAAAAGGCCACTGACAAGCATATCAACTGAAGCCTTGACTGTACCATTAGCGCTTTGAGTCTTTGCATTTACAGGATAATAATATTAGTGAGAATTTATGAAGGCTACAAATAATTGTAAGTAAAAGCCTAAAGATTCGTGTCCAAGTATATACACAGAGCATGACCAACAGAAAAACAGTCAATTGTAATGTATCTTCTACACGAGTATGTAATATTTTCAATTTGCTACAAAATATTTTTACACCCTATTTGAACATATGATAGAATAAAAGATTTCTTTGTGCATTCAGTATTAATGCCTAGTTAAAAAAGTTTTACTGTAAACTGTTAAACAATAGCCAGAAAAACCTCAAGAATTTGATGCTTTCTTCCCTGCAAGGATCATTGAAATCTGGAGACCTCTACTGAAAGCCTGGTTGAAGAGCAGCCGCGTCTGGAACTCTGATACAAATGGGAACCAAGACAAAACAACAATTGGCGCGAATATGAACAGTCCCATAATGCATTCGTATGCCCTTGCCAATTCCATTACTGAATCCCAAACTCCGAGCCCCTTAAAACACGGTCTGCATGCCTGACCAATCTTTGAACATGAAGAAAGAGATTAAGTCACAAAGTTATATATCACAGTAAGATGCTCTTACAAAAGTTTTACTATCTTTGAAAAATGTTAATTTCAGCTTCTTCAGGTGACAACTTTAAAACATGCTAGTCCATTAGCTGTATGACTTGACAATAGAATTTTCCCTTCATTCTAGTAGCTTATTGGAGAAAGACGAAAGTTGCTACCCATAAACTGGAAAACAATATTAAGAGGGACATTGGATAGTAGATGAGTTAAAGTCGACTTACATTTCAAAGTAAACTAAATTCAAAAGAATGTAAGATGGGGGATTGTTAGAAGGGGATCCAGGATGTAAGCTCTAGGGTTCAACCTTTAATATTTTTAGTATTGAACTCATTGTATTTTTAAGGTTAAGGGTTCAGACCTACTATTTGTTACAATTTTACTACATTTTTGTACATAAATTTATTGACCGCATCAGATGAACCCAGCGGCATAAAACTCCATCCGCCCCTGGGGATTGTAAATTTAAATTTTGTTATTTCACCACAGCCCGAGAATGAACCATATTAGAAAGTAAATAGAACAGTAATGATGATCCAAATGATATGCAAAAGAAATGAACTTACAAGAAGAATGCCCCAGCCTGTCGGTACAAAGGCAAGAATGGCAGCAAATAGATCAGTTATGGTGAGGCCACAAACAACAAATAACACGGTCATGACAGATACAAAACCAAGGAATAGAAGTGCTTTCAGAATTCTGAACATGAGTTGAAAATCAGTCCCAAATCTTCGTCTGCCCATTGATACCATCTATAGCAAGAAAGATAACAAGCAGCAGCATCAGAGAAACACATTTCGGCCAACATAAGCATATGCATAGTTGTTTTCATAATATTTTGCACATCGAGTTCTAGCATATAGAAAGGTGCAATATGAATTACTCTGATAGATACTGTCGATGAAGCAGATATTTTGCAATTGAAAAAAACTAGATATTCTGTAAATAGACATAACTAGGAAAGATATAACTTTGCAATCTGGCTTAACCAAGCCCCTGTATCTAGCTGTGCACAACTTTTGGAAGGTATCTGCTCCTTAGTTACAGATACAATTTGTATCTGAGCAGTCACCATTTTACACTATTGTAATTTTTGTCTGCATCTACTTGATGCCTTTTAATGAAAGCTCTATTGCTTCATCAAAAAAAAAAAAAAAAGGAAAGATAAAACTTTGCAATCTGTTGAAACAGCTGAGGGCGGAGCTTGGAGAAGTTCTGGGGAAGCGGACGCTATGTGGTCAGAGACGGCGAACTTGGTTAGGGAGGTAGCACGGGACGTGCTCGGGGTAGCCAAGGGCTATTCAGGCAGACATCAGGGTGACTGATGGTGGAACGATGTAGTCGAAGGAAAAGTGGAGGTGAAGAAGGCGGCGTTTGCTAAGTTGGCAGGGAGCATAAGCGAGGAAGAACGCAGAGCGAACAAGGAGATCTACAAGGTGGCGAGGAAAGAAGCAAAGCTGGCGGTTACGGAAGCTAAAAACGCGGCGTTTGGTCGCATGTACGAGGAACTAGGGGAGAGAGGCGGGGACGGGAAGTTATTCCGGTTAGCTAAAGCAAGGGAAAGGAAGGCGCGTGATCTTGACCAAGTTAGGTGCATCAAGGGCGAGGATGGTAGAGTTGTGATGGGGGAGTCTCAAGTCAAGCAGAGGTGGCAGACGTACTTTCGAGACTTACTTAACGAGGAGGGGGATCGTAACATAGAGCTAGGGGAGTTGGGGCATTCAGAGCAACATAGAGACCTTGGGTACTGCAGGCGCGTTAGGGCGGAGGAGGTCATGAGGGCTTTGCGCAAGATGAGTAGGGGTCGAGCGACCGGGCCTGACGAGATAACGGTGGAGTTCTGGAAGTGCATGGGTAGGGCAGGAGTGGAGTGGCTCTCCAGGTTGTTCAATGCGATCTTCAGGACCAAAAGGATGCCGGATGAGTGGAGGTGGAGCACAGTGGTGCCCTTGTACAAGAACAAATGGGACATCCAGTGCTGCAACAACTATAGGGGTATCAAATTAATAAGTCACACCATGAAGGTCTGGGAGCAGGTGATCGAGGCGAGGGTGAGGGAGATGACATCTATATCTGTGAACCAGTTCGGTTTCATGCCGGGTCGCTCCACTACAGAAGCTATCCACCTTGTCAGGAGGCTGGTGGAGCAGTTCAGGAATAAGAAGAAGGACCTGCACATGGTGCTTATCGACTTGGAGAAGGCGTATGACAAGGTCCCAAGGGAGGTGCTATGGAGGTGCTTGGAGGCGAAGAGCGTGCCGGAAGCCTACATCAGAATAATCAAGGACATGTACGATGGAGCTAAGACTAGGGTTAGGACGGTGGGTGGCGACTCAGACCATTTTCCAGTGATTATGGGGCTCCATCAAGGATCGGCGCTTAGCCCTCTCTTGTTTGCCTTGGTGATGGATGCTCTAACCCGACATATTCAAGGGAATGTGCCTTGGTGTATGCTATTTGCTGATGATATAGTCTTGATAGACGAGACGAAGGTCGGTGTTATTGAGAGGTTAGAGGTATGGAGACAGACTCTCGAGTCTAAGGGTTTCAAAATAAGCAGATCTAAGACAGAATACCTGGAGTGCAAGTTTAGCGCCGAGCCGAGCCGAGCCAAGTAGGCAGGGACGTGACGATTGGATCTCAGGTCATCGCCAAGAGGGACCGTGTCAGATATCTTGGGTCGGTGATTCAGGGGATGGAGAGATTGACGGGGACGTCACTCATCGTATAGGAGCGGGGTGGTCATAGTGGAGGCTTGCATCAGGAGTCCTGTGTGACAAGAAAGTTCCACAGAAACTCAAGGGAAAATTTTATAGAGCTATGGTTAGACCTGCAATGTTGTATAGGGCAGAGTGCTGGCCAGTGAAGAACTCTCATGTTCAGAGAATGAAGGTTGCGGAGATGAGGATGCTCAGGTGGATGTGCGGGCTCACCAGGTTAGATAAGATTAAGAATGAAGTTATTCGAAAGAAGGTGGGGGTGGCCCGGTGGATGAGAAGATGCGAGAAGCGAGGCTGAGGTGGTTCGGGCATGTGCGGAGGAGGAGTCCTGATGCCCCGGTGAGGAGTTGTGAACGACTGGCGATGGTTGGCGTTCGGCGAGGCAGAGGGAGGCCTAAGAGGTATTGGGGAGAGGTGATTAGGCATGACATGGCTAGAATGCAGGTTTCCGAGGACATGGCCCTTGATAGGAAAGTTTGGAGGTCTAGTATTAGGGTTGTAGGATAGGGGCCCCTAGAGTTTTTCGTATTACTCACCCGGGGTTTGGTGAGACTTGACAGGGCTATCCATAGATGTTTTGTGTTTTGGATTGTGTCTCCCTTATGGTAGTTATTTATAGTAGTTACTATATGATATTATTGCATGTTATTTTATTTATGGTTCTTATGTTTAGATAACGCTATTTCTGCTGGACTTACTAATGCTCTTTTGTTTTTGTTTTTGTTTTTGTTTTTGTTTTTGTTTTTCCTCTCCTTCAATGAGCCGAGGGTCGATTGGAAACATCCTCTCTGCCCTTTCGGGTAGGGGTAAGGCTCGTCTACATATTACCCTCCCCAGACACCACTTTGTGGGACATTACTGGGTAGTTGTTGTTGTTGTAATCTGTTGAAACAGCATTTCACTCCCATCAACATTAAGACTATGGTAAATGTGATTTTTTCGGCCACTTCCAATATATTAGTTTAGTTAAATTGTAATGTGTCAAGCACGTTAAGAGGTACATACCTTTAAAACAAGAAGAGCGGTCAGCATAACAAACCAAGAAAGTCCATACACCTGTATGAGATGATTTAATGGAAACCGTAAGACTCTTCTCCAAAAAGGAGAAACAAAAGTAAAAAGGAAAGAATGACAAGTAAAGCTCTTACCAGTAAACTTCTGCTGCCATGAGCTATGTCAAGATGATAGACAATTCCATATTGGTAAATAAAAAAGCGGAAGGAAAGGATTATGTCAATCACTCTACCCCTAAAATTTGTGTGTTTTAGATGTTCCTGCTCTCCATTCCACCAAGATTCCCAACTTTTATCCGGCGATATCCCAATACCTCCACGATTTCCCATCCACCTCTTCCAATCTGTCCAATCATCTACCGTCTTTTGCCAGTCGAAACCAGATGGATTGAAGACAAAAGGAGCAAACAACCAGGAAGCTACCAAGAACCACATTGAAATGGTAACAAACCAATACAACTGTGAATCGCGATATGATTCCCCATAAACTTCATAGACAATTAACAGCATAAACAGCTCAAGCCCCTTGACAAAGTGACTGCGAGAATACATCCTGTAGTTATCTGCGTACTTTGCATGAAAAACAACAAAGCCACGACCAGTAGCTCGATATTTAGAACCTCCATGCAAGATTGTTCTACCGTAATAATGTGCTTTTGTTCCGAGTTGGAATGTAAAAAATACAGAAGCAAGCTGCAGCTGCATAATTATAAAATCACCCAGGGCTGTGCGAAATCCTCTCTCCAACCCAATTTCCATTACCATAGGGAGTACAAGCAATAATCCCAGCTGAAATACAGACGATGTAGCCATAGCCTCTTCAAGAGCTTTGGACTGACGAACTGTAGGATCCTCCAAAATTCGCCTTTCCAACCCACTCAAGACCATATATAAGCGTCCATAGAGAAACACATAGACAGTAAGCACAGTAACCTGGAAAATTTGGACTCCAGAATATAACTGCGGTTGCAGCAGAAATAAATGGCAACAACAAGCTTGAAACTGAAGGAGACAGAAGCTCTATTTTTTTCGAGGACAAGGATAACTACTGCTAGTTTAGAAACAAGAGAAAATAAAAGGGACTTCCTTGAAGATAACTAAAGGCAAGGAAACCAGCAGTAGGTGTAAGTACAACATAGTCTGCATAGAGAGCTCAATTCATTCAGATGAATGAAATACTTAACACATGAAACCCAGTTTTCACCATTTAACCAGGTTTATGATTTTCTGTACAGCTGAAGGAATTAGGTTACGTTTTAATGAAAATTAATCTTTCATATAGTACAGTAGTAGAGCTGCAAGTCACAAGCAATAAATGCAGGGACAAGCCCAGGACTTATTTTCTTTATCCTATTTTCTATTCCAAATACTAGAACTATGATCTGATGGTTAAATAATTTGTTATTCAGAATTGTGTCCTAAATTTGTTTACTGTATACTCATGAACAGATAACGTTCAGAAACAAAATGTGCAAGGTGCATGAGGCTTCACGTCTGTACCAAATCATGAGCCCCAGTACATAGTTTCATGGGTCTTAATTTCTGATTTTCCGCCTTCTGTTTTAGGAATGCCGGAAGATGGAAAATTTTATTTTGTGTCATACAACTGACACTAGTTGTATGAGACAACCTTTTTGTCTTACAGTTTTGTGGACCCAGATTTTTGTGGACCCAGAAGTGTAAGATTGGGGTCCACAAATTTGTGAGACAAAAAGGAGCCTCATACAACTAGTGTCGGTTGTATCCCGGAAGATAGGGTATTAACAAAGAGAGAGAGAGAGAGAGGATGATATGTCTGAAATGGGGAACCACTCTCCGGGGCTGTTTGGATAGCACAAACACACAAACTGCTTGAAGTAGTTCTATACATTCATCTCTATCAAGACAAGCAGATTGAAGTTGAAATAATGTGCTTTAAAAATTAGCCTCTTAAATGTAAGTTCACTACATAATCATCAGCGCTTATCAAACCTCAAAAAAAAATAAAGACGCTGCATGAATATATAAGTATGCGCTTTTCTGTTACTTTTTGTTTATTATTCATCAATTTCTTTCATATGTGCGTTCCAAATTTTTTATTTCTCATTACTTTTCTTTGGTAAGATTTCAGCTATATAGAAAATGTCATGCATCAGTTATGCTATATCAGCTAGCATTGTTTAATCATGCAAAATATTGTTGTTGACTTAGTTTTTGACCACAACAGCTAGCCAGAAACCCTGCCTGATTCCATCAGTCAGATAGTCAAAAGATTTCATGTAATGAAGTGTATGCATAGAACTAAGAGCAGTTTGCATACCATGCTACTGAAGTAGAAACCAACTGTGGTAAAGTAGAATGACAACATCCTGTAGAAGTCAAATCGACGCCCAAGCCTATAGACATCACGGCTCAGTGTCTGTTCTCCGTTTCCATTTGCCACCTTTGCCTCAAATTGAGAGATCTGATTCATCCCCACATCACGACCCTTCCCTACTTGGATGTATTCATGATGTGTCACGAATCCTCCTCGTAAAGTTGAATTATAACCTGAAGATGCACCCCAGTTAAGTACCCAAAAAATGCCGTAGCACTGTCACCGTTAAAGAATACTATCTCACCTGAAAAAATATCTTCACTTAGGTTAATTGTTTTAGAAGCTTTACTAACACCACCCCTAGTTACATGAAAGATTCTGTCGAAAATATCAGGATGACCATAATGAAATCTTACCCTGTGAAATTTAAAAAGAGTAAAAACAAAAGTTATGAGTCAATCTTTAAAAAGAGAGAAAATCAAAACAACAAAGTAGCACGAGTTAATTGCAATTAAAATAATGTAGTAACCATTTCACCACAATTGGAATAAAAGGTATGCTCGCAGACAATTGGAAAGGCAAGAGGACACAGGAAGAAGCATCAGCTTCTAATTAATGATCTATATGTAACGAACATTAGCAGCTTCTGGTAACCAACTCTGTATCAGTGGAGAACCTACTTCATTTGAAGGTCAGTAAGAAGACTCACCTTAATGGGTTTGCCAAAACTCTTTGTCCAATGGTTACAAAACTGGTCTCCTGATTGGACATGAACCAAGCAAGGGAAGAGACACTACAACACAAAGGACACAGTAAGCACTTCTATAACCATGTGAGCAATCAAGGACTTGTAACATCAAATATTGCAAACCTTCCGGTAAAAATATGCTCCCTTAAACCTAGTATTGTCGGTTTTCGCTGCCTATGAGGCTTCAAGAATTCCTCCAATACATTCCTCATCTTGAAAGCTTCTTCAAAATAATTATCCTAGAGAAAAAGGAGTAAGACTCCTTGTACATTATAATGAAGAAGCAGAAAAAATTGAAACTTACTTGATTCATATCTATGGTTTGTAATGCTTCTCCACGAGTAAAAATGATGGCATGATTTTGATTTTCAGGTTTCCCTTCCCCAATTTTAGGAGGACCAGGAAGCTTGATACGGTATATTTCCTAGCATGGTAGCACAAGAAAACACTGCTTATTCCAGTTATATGAAGACAGAAAGGTCTTACTTTAGTAAGGAAAACTTTTACGCAAATAACAAATCATTGAGAAAAAAGCAACAACAACAACAACAACAACAACTACCCAGTGTATTCCCACCAGGTGGGGTCTGGGGAGGGTAATATGTAGACGAGCCTTACCCCTGCCCGAAAGGGCAGAGAGGCTGTTTCCAATCGACCCTCGGCGAATAGGATAAAGGAAAAAGCTGCATTGAGAAACAAAGGTAAAATTAGAAACACAAGCAAGACAAAACAAAATAAAACAAAATAATAAAGCATAAGTACTCCCGCAAAAATAACATAAATAATTATGAAAACATAAGCAACATAAAGACATAAATACAGTCGCATGCAATACTAACAAGCAGTAACTACCATACTAAAACACTAATCACCTATGAGCCCCTAGCCTACAATCCTGATTGAGAAAAAAAGCATTTGTCAAAAAAAGAAATTCTTTGTTTTCCTTCGCCGTCACACTCATACCTCATCCAATTTACCACCTCCCTTCACCAGTACGGAGTAGTAAACCTTCTCGGACTTCCCATTAACAGTTTCATCACGCTCATCTATGTAAGCAACACGCAAAGATGGATACCTGAAAGGTTGAGAATAGAATTAACAATGCCCCCTATTTCCAACTAGTGGAGTACTCAGATAATCCAACTTACGTCAACATGAGATTCAGAATATTGACATAACAACTACGGTCTCGCTGTTCACTGGATTTCTTCTGAGCACCATAGATTTGACAAGACACAACATAGGTGAACTTCAGATCTGCCAATGCCTGTGCACGCTCCTTCAGTGCTCTGTAATCTGTTTGATTCATATCAATGATTCGATAACCTCCAAAAATTGCTGCAAAGAAAAGAGTAGATAGTTAGCACTAACCACATCCAACTCACAGTCTCGCGTATGTATCAGTACACAATGAAACAAAAACATTCAAGTAGCACCTTTGTCCTCTGCAAAATCTAGAAAGTACTGAAGCTCAAGAGCCTCCCTGTAGTACATCATTCCTCTCACTGGAATTTCACAAGCACAATAGAAGAAGAGAGCATAGTTGAGTGGAAACAAAATATACTGTCAGAAGTTGCATGAAATATCAAATATGTTTGCTATTTGACCTGTCCTTGCAAGTGTCTGTCCTCTGTAAGATACCCAGTGACGAATCAATTCATTCCTGTCTTTATTTAAGCATCCCATCTTAGGATCATTGATGCGGTCCTCAAAATTTTTCCATTGATCTATTTCATGACCAAATAAAAACAACTAAATTTAGTGCTTTATCTGTGTTGCAATGCGATACAGCAATTAACAAGCCACAGATTACACACTCACCTGGATATATCTTCTGAAGGTAAAACAGAGTGGTAATACCATCCTCATTTTCCTTGTTAAGTTCCTCATCAGAATAGAGAACATCTTCATTATAGTAAGGAGTTAAGACACTGGACATTAAACAAAAATATTGAAATCAGTTCTGCATTTGCAGCACAGCAAGCAGACACATCGTTCCAACATGAGAAAATAGTATGAAACATAAATATCAAGCAATATAAGATATTTAGAGGAAGAAGTTAAAAGTAACACGCATGGTAAGTAGAGAATTGGTGTTTTCAGAACAAATCAAGTGAACAAACGAAAGAATAAATTTCTCAAGTGCCTGTTTTCATTCATTTAATATATGAAAGTGAGTCCCCATATTTTCTACAAAAATTTCTTTTCTATTGTCGTTTTTCCCCTCAAATCCTCGTACCACAGCTGTCAAATATCTGTACGGTGTCTGTGTGTCCATAACAGAGGACAAGCATCTGCTGATAACTGCTTTTCCAAACCTATTAATAACGGATTGTGTACTCCCTTTATCCCCAAAACTTGATCTGGTCTTCTTTTTAGTCATTCATAAGGAACTCACATTTTATCATTATAGAAATAATTTCTCTGTCCAATGTTCAATGTATTATAATCATACAGTACTCTATATCATGCCATACTTGATGTCACAAATTCAACTAACTACTCAGACTTCAAACTATAGTTTTAAGTACTACAAACTCAAAATATCATCTGTACAAACAGTTTACTCTTAGTTTCATTTTTAATTGGAACAATGAGTTGAAAAATGAAAGAGTGAGCACTTTCCTCTACAATTAAAGATAATAGTGGACAAAGTTGGATAAGATCAGGGAAACTTTTTGTGGAAGGGAAGCAAAGAAAAAAGAACTTTTCACCTGGTAAAGTGGGACAGGGTGTTGATGGATAAAAGAAATAGGGGGCTGGGACTGGGCACTTGAAAGTGCACAATAGTAGCTTACTTATGAAATAGTTGTGGAGATATGGCAGAGAAGCAAGGAGCTAGTGGACAAGAGTGATTACTAGAAAAGATGGTGATTAAAGCTTATGTATTCAGGTCCCATACACATTTCTCATGGTTTAGGCTTATGGAAGCATATATGCATCTTATGGGCTGCTTTGGAATCGCATAAAAAGGTCAAGATTGGTAACGGAAGGAATATATGATTTTGGCACGATGCTTGGACAGGACTGGACAGGACTCGCACCATTAAAGATCAGGTATCATGATCTTTACGGTTTCACCGACAATGCAGGAAGCTATGCCCCACAGTGCTCGAATGGATGATCCTGGTGTACAAGTTTTAGGAGAAATTGCTCTGATTGGGAAATACCCAGAATGGCTCTCTCTGAACGACTTAGAGAATGTATCTCGCAAATGCAGAAGTTGCATCTTCTAATTTACTGTTCACTTAAAACTGTAAGTTGGAAGATGCTGAAAGAGTCAGCATTCAGCCCATCAGTAACAAATTCTATAAAGGTTTGCTTGTGTCACCACAAGATTCATTTGTCAAACTACCAGTTTAGCAGTGTGGCAGACCAACAAAACTTTAGTTCCTGATATATAGCTTTAGAGATGGCAATGGTGTGGTTTGGGGTGGGTTTGAAGCTTATGCGGGGTGGGCCGGGGGAGCTCTGATGTGGGTGCGGGTTGGAAAATAAAAAAGGTTAAGTGGGGGGGGGGGGGGATTTCAATCTTTTTTGGTATTCAGGAGCTCGCTGTTTTTTCGTATCTAATGAAGCCAGCCATATATTATTAAATTCTTGTAAATTAAATGTTATCTTAAAGAATTTACTTGATAAGTCTAAAGTAGTTGGACAAGAAGTTTTTAAGAATATAAATATAACTAGATACTTCATTTTTTCAAAACTTGAAATTTGAAACATGTTAATTTTGCATGCTTTTTGATAAATAACAAAGAGAAAAAGAAAAGAAAAAATAGAAAAGAAAAGAAAACTTAAGCGGGGAGGGGAGGTTTAAAAACTGAAAAATACTATGTTTGGGGGGGGGGGGGGGGGAGTGTAAGCTCAACCTGCCCCGCCCCATTGCCAATCCTATATAGCTTCAGCAATGCTGCATAAAGAACAACATCTGGGGAATGCTTCATAAAATAAAATAGAAGACATAAAATTCACCAGCAAAGCAATAAAGGTCCTTTAATTCTAACTCAGAACTAACCTGAAAGAAAGCATATTACGAACTTTTGGAGCATCTGGCATTTTCATAAAAAGGGAGTTTGCGAAAAAGGTCATTCGACGGCGAGCATCCAAATTAGTTGGCACATTAATTGCAGACTCTTTCACAGTCAACAACAAATTAAGCCTGATAACCTATAGAACAGATGTGGTACAGAAGAGCCAGATAAAAAGCATTAATAAGATAATAAGAGCATGATTTAAAGAATTAACAAAGAAACAAAGCTCAGATTTCAAAATACCTTTTCCCTCCATGATCTGTTATGAGTAAGATTGATATTTATCCTTTCAAATATCTGCTCCTTTCTGCCAACCTGGTGAGCTCTCTCCAGAATTCTAGGGGAAAAAGAAAGAAAATACAAATTGTACATCAAAATTGAAGATGCTCGTTACAATGCAGACTTGATTTCCTAAATCTCGTGTCCTCTGAGAAAACTACTTTCTGTCAAGAACTTACTCATGGCCATCAACCATAACATCTTGAATGATAATTTCCATGATATCTTGGATAAGGTTAATCATAGGGGATCTTTTCGCCTCTTCATCTTCATAGTCAGTCACCTGTAAAAACCATATTAAACACACAGAACGTACTAGCAGACAACTCAACATCCAAAATTTCTTCAGAAAGCAGAAAAATACAGAAGGAAGCATTTAGAACTAGTTAGTTGTGTCTGTGCAAATACATGTATTGCACTAACCAGCAGATTCAAGAATCTCTCCAATTTATCATTCAGTAAGGGCAACCCACTCATCCGAAATTTCCTTAAGAACCTTCTTTCTTTTATGCTGTCATCTACTTCTTTGCGTATCTGCTCCACAACCCTATAAAAGAGACCAAATTCAAAGTGGTCATATGGCTTCTTCGCGACAAATTACGGGAAAACTGTATGACAAGTATGGACCTGAACCTTCAGCATTAGATAGTCCGAAAAATAAACAAGAAAATAGTACTTGAAAATGCCTTACATCTTGTCATCTTTGTTTTCCAGAATGCCGACCAGCAAATATCTGAGTGTCTCATAGCATTCAATCACTGCAGAGCGCATAAAATCATCACTTTTAATCTTCCGGAACAGGTCAGCATCTTCTTTTCCCCTGAAATCTTTTGCCATATCCAGTGCTATTGGAATCTAATAAGAATCAGGTGAAAACACTGAGCCAAAAAAGGACTTTCGCAATGATCTAAAATAAACAACAGGAATCAAGTATCACCTTACTAGCAAGCAAGAAAGGAGGCCACTGAATAACAGAGACTTCACTTGATGAATAGGGTACAAGAAGCAGATCTCTTTCCCTGGAAATTCACAGCAACAAAGGAATCACCAACTTAATTTTAAAGTGCATAACTACCAAAATCTATTCACTAAGTTTGGAGCGGAATAAACTTCAGGCATAGTCCCCACTTATGGTTGATGAGATCCTCCATCCGCAAGGAAAGTATGAACTCATTCCACATCTGAGAGAACTTTGCAATGTTCTTCCTTTCCAAAGAATCATCCTACCACAGTAACACAAAGTTCAGCAGAACTAAAAATAGTTAAAGAAGGACAAAGGAGTGTGATGATGCAAGAATATGGGAGCATCATTTGCATATATAAGTAAGTGCTACCGGATGTCTATGTTTTCTTTCAGCTTTTGATGATGGCACAAGACGTTCACTAAAAGCTGAAGGAATTGACTCAAACCGTGACCGTAACATCCCTAGCGTCCTTATCTGAAAAACAAAAAAGTAGATATAGTTAACAGTGTGACAATTTTTTTCAAGAGGAACCAGAATAATTCAGTCCAAGAAACCATTCATCGCTTCAAAGAATTAACCAACCTCGCCCAGGTGGCTGAATGCACCATAGATCCCTCCAACAATTGTAGAGAATATAGCATACCAAATTTGTGTGTCCATGAAATAGACCTACAGGCAATCCACATCTCTTAGAACTCAACATCAGATTGTCATTCTCAAGTGGTTTTTCTTCCATAACGTACCAGAAGAATTGGCGCCCATATGACAATCACTACTCCAATGTTATGTGGCACTGAATAACATTCAAATTCGAAATGATTAAGCACATGTTGGCAACAAAGCAAGGTCAAAGATTTTAGGACAAAGACTTACTATGTGGAAAGAACTCATGCCAGTCAAAGCTTGTGACTCTTATATCCATAATTGTCTTGGTAGGCTGCACTAATGGCAATATCTGCAGGGAAGGCAAAAAGAGACACGGAGGAAACAAGAACAATCCAATTAAGAACTATCACGTACTGAAAAGACAGAGAGATCTGAGGAAAATTGAAGTTTCAGCTTGACTTTCTTTCATTTTCTTCTTCTTGAAGAAGCAAACGGAGTGGATGCTTTTGCCAACTGAAGTTGCAAATAACACCGTTAGTCTTAAGTAATGCTTCTGAAGCAGTACATATTAGTCTAGTAAGATAGAAATTGGTCTTAAAAGTAATTCAGAATTGACATTAAAGTGCAACATCAGAAAAACTGATCCCTAACCTTGTAATGCAAGCCAACCATGCACCATAGTTTCTAAGAACATCTTAGTTTGAACAGCTAGAACTAATTAACCAATACTCCTAAAGGGACAAAAGGTGTCGCAGATAGAGTTGAATAATGTGTGGTAGTCCTTTCGGAAAAGCCACGTTGAAAGAACATAACATGACGGTTATGGGGAGGTAGAATGCAACGTGGACAAGTCTATCCACAACAGTCTAATGATGTGGCAATCCACGTCAACAGTATCATTAAGACAACCTTTTGATGACATAGCAGTCACGTCAAAATCATGTGGATTGCATGTTATGTAGGAAACCACGACAGTAATGCAAGTTTTCATTTACATATTTTCTTAAATTTATTTTTCTCACATGTGGTATAAGTTAGTCATAAAGATAACCACTCCTCAGACATGCTAAAACGGATTTACAAGGAGAAAAGGAATAATAGAGCTTAAGGAAAAACATTACCTCAACATAGTAGCTGAATGCGAGCTTGCTAATGATGAGCATGATCCAGAAGAGAGTGTACCTGAGCAAATAAAATGACGGAATGAAATGTTAGGTCAGTTTGCTGCTCCAAACATGATTACGAGTATTCACTAATCACAACAACCCATTAACCTTGCCCCACATCCACACACAGAATACGAAAAACGAATACGAAGGAACAGAAGAATAGAAATGCTATCGAACAAGACTTGTTTATATGTGTAAAGATATAAGACAAATGAGTTCTTACTTTAAAAGGGAGAACATGTCTTCGTGCATGCCTCTTCCAACATAAAGCTTAGGCTGGAAACACTATAGCTATTAGACAAATGTGACAGAACTGTCCATAGAAGTACCAAATCATAAATATGCTGACCTGAGCCCACCACATAAGGAGGGTGATGATTCGCCAATTTGAACGCTCCATGGATTTCCGCAAGAAAGGGAAGAAAAATAGAAAGACAGCCAATATCTCCGGTATCAAGTAAATAGCAACACAGTAGTAATACAGTGACTCATTTTGAATATAACCTCCCAAATTACTCAAGATTCTCAAAACTCCCCCTGGATCCTGAACAGACTTTGAATAAGCAACAGGCATGACAACAACCCAGAATGCGGCAAATGTAAATTTCAGAAGGTAGCGAAGAATCTGGGTAAACTTTAAGCTCCTCCAAGCTCTCAAACTAAGAATTATGTCCAAAGTAGCTGCAGAAAGCACATATTGATGGACCAACACTCAGCTTCCGAATGAAATACAGTCACAACCAAAAGTGGTAAAATCTAGATGCACTCCTTACACTTTCAATAAAAGAGTGCCCGGTGGGCGTAAAAGAAAGGAAATTAAATAAGGTAATGCAAATACCTCTCAATGCGTTAAGAATAGCAGCAGTTATGAAAATGCTCAAGACGTTTTTGAAAACATCCGCGTCAAAAATCACGGACAAAGATCCTGACTGATTCCACGCAATGATAACCATTGCCTGAGAGGGAGTGAAATGAGATCATTACAAATATCTTATAAAGATGACATGAGCTACAATGGAACTTCAATATATTTGCAAGTATACTTTTTTATATTGTAAAAACCCAAGCACCCAACTCAAAATAATGGCAACGCATGTTTAGCCCTTAATATTTATTAACCATCTCAATATCTTCTATAAAAATATTCTTATTCTTAACAACACCTGAACAAGAACTCATAACACTCTAAGTGATCAGGTTTCTGTCAATCGGAGGACTTACTGTGGACATGAAAGGTAAATTCAATGCCAACCCAGAAAGCAATAGTTACACCAATAAATTTCGACTCTAATCATCTAAATACATCAACAGATTTAAAGAAAGCTATAACATTCGCCTATGTAAGATTTGCTAAGCAGTGACAGACTTAAAGGACGGGGCTGCATATGATAAATTTCTAAGAGTCTGAATAAAGCGGAATGAATTCAGATGATTCGTCCTGCCGATCCCCACTAGTTCAGAATCCAGGGCTCAATTGATCAATGCGTTTTTTATTAATGACCGCGCTTTAGTTGTGTTTTGCCCTTCCCAACAGACTTTAGCCTCTTTTTTTGCACTTTTTGCCTTTGATAACACTGCTCTTCAACCGCAGAATAGCCAAGGGTGGATATTTGAATAACTATACATTTCAGTGGCATCTATATGAAGATATAAATTCTTAGTACACTTGGTTTTCTAAGTACTGCAGAAGAATAACGGCTTATATCCAATAAAATACTACTATCTTGAAGCAACAGATCCCTTAACATTTACTGGGGAATGTGTAGCACTCAGACCTGCTGAGTAGTTCCATTTCCAAAGAGTGCTTGTACTAACTTATAATGGTTGTGTGGCCTTATTATCTCTGCTTTCTCCCATCCCTTGTGAATATGTTCCCACACAGTTTATACTATGAAGACAAGGAAAGAAGACCGTGCAGATTTTCAAATAAAACATATCATACCTGAAGTGCCAATATAAAAAATATCCACATCCGGTCAAAACTCCTATAAAGGTGCCAAAAAGTTCGAATTTCAACAAAATTTGTCTTAGGCTTCCTCCCTCCAGTAGCACCATTATTATGTCCCTGATAATCAAGCTATATTAGTCCAATTATAAAGAAACATGAGAGAATACTGTGTCTAAAACAAGGAAAATGAGAGGACAAAGTAAAGCCAAATTCTACAAGTTTGACAATTTCGGGTATTCTGAACGTCTTAGTTAGCTTGCCAAGATACGTTAGAATATTCACTTCGAAAGTCAAGATACCGACCAGCCAGACTTACAGAGAAGAGCAATTAGGTATCTTCTTTTCTCCCGGAAGGATAATGTGTTCTTTTAATATTTTATTTTCCAGTTTTTATCTTTTGCCATATTAGTACAGTAGAAAAAGTTCATCCTCCTTTTCCGCAGCTCCAAAAAACAAAGTTTGTCTAATAAGTTTAACATGGAAGTTATGAGTGAACACTTCAAAGCTAAGCATGGTTTGAATATCCAAAACAAAACAATCCTCAACAAGTGGAGCGCCTTATACTTTTAATCAAATTTAAATAGCAACAAAATTCTCTTAGTTTTACACCTGCTATGTCGAAGTTGGAACTAACTCAAGCTAAGCACTCTTAGTGCTCAAACTTACTCGGGCAAAGAACTCAAAAAGAATGTACAGTATACAGTGGTTCACATGCTAAAGGTTTGATGACTATTTTTATTCTTAATGCGATTCAAAAGTGATGCAAATTGTTGAGTTCCCACATCGGTGGGTTAAGGGTGATTTGGTCACTTTACATGGTCTAGGAAATCCTCCCCTGCTGAGCTAGCTTTTGGGGTTGATTTAGTACCAAGGTCCAGTTTCTTATCACAAAAACCTACTCAAACTTACTTGTGTAAACAAACTTCTTATTGAAAGAACTTCACTTCCTATTTACATGCAATGCGTGGGTCTAAATATTTCATGTGAATGGGTATAATTCTGGTTCAGGCTCAGGATGCAACATCATGTTAAAGAATCAAATCACCCAATAGAAAACCAATCGGCAGTAAGTGAAGCAGCCAAGATCTTGCCAAAGTAACCTGTGCTCTTCTATTTAACCAGATCTAATTGTTTCATCTTTAAATATACATATAAGTACAAAAGAATATGACATTCTTGAAGTATAATTAATTTTTCTGTTGAGGTAAGGCAGCAAGAGTTGATCCAGAGACAACATTTTATGATGGGATCTTGCAAACCAATATCATAACCTTATTTAAGGAAGCATAATTCAATACAATGGAATAATCTAGTGAATAAATTTGATGCCATGGAAAGTTTCCTGCTTTCATTAGTATACAGGAACCTCAGGAAGTTAATAGGACTTAAACATAGCTACCCAAGGTCGTCAAAACTACTAAATAATGTCTCTTACGCTATCTCTACAGACATGGTAATGTATCTGATAAGAGACACATACCACATTTGCTTTATTTATTTTTTCTGAGTGCACGAAGAAATCAGCTTTTTTGTCCATTGGCCAACCTAGCTTAAAACATTTATCAGACCTGCAAAGGAAGAGTATAAGTCTCTTCTTCCTTAGCCAGCAAAAACAAAATTATAACATGTTATACACTTGATTACCAAAAGTATTCATTCAGATCATCATAATTTCTCCATGCTGAATGGCTTGCTGTCCCACTCTGGTTTCTCCTAGCTTCCTTTTTCAGCAAAAATAATTCATATAAGGTGATAAACAACAATACTCTGTAGCAAATAGCAAAAATATAGGAGTTACCTTACGAATGACTTCATAAATAGGGGTTACAACATCCCGCAGGAAAGACTCCTCGCCGTGGGACACTGGTTGATATGCACCTCCACTGACAGGAAGTACATTTCCAAATAGTATTCCATGCATCTCATGTGCCATCTGATTTTAGAAGTACAAAAGGCACACACACCGATCGAGGGTTACTTCTCATAAAAATAATGTAGCGGTATTTCTGAAAAAGAACATGGAGAACAATCTCTATGTGAGAAAGCACGGGAGAAAAATATATAATTGATATTAAACATGATACAATGAGCCCTATATATAATACACATAACCTAACCTACTCCCAATACACTTTGGATTAGAGTTCTACTATATTTACATATCTAACACTCCCCCTCAAGCTGGTGCATATAAATCATATGTACCGAGCTTGTTACATATGTAGTTAATACGAGGACCAGTGAGGGACTTGGTGAAAATGTCTGCAAGCTGATCATTTGACTTTATAAACTTTGTAGCAATATCTCCCGAGAGTATCTTTTCTCTGACAAAGTGACAGTCAATCTCAATGTGCTTAGTTCTCTCATGGAACACTGGATTTGACGCAATATGAAGAGCAGCTTGATTATCACACACAAGTCCCATCTGACTAACATCACCAAATTTCAGCTCTTTGAGCAACTGTTTGACCCAAACTAGCTCACATGTCGCCATAGCCATTGCTCGATATTCTGCTTCTGCACTAGACCGAGCAACCACATTCTGTTTCTTGCTTTTCCAAGATACCAAATTTCCTCCTACTAAGACACAATATCCAGAAGTAGAACGTCTGTCAGAAGGCGATCCTGCCCAATCAGCATCGGAGTATCCAACAATCTGCTCATGGCCTCGATCCTCAAACAATAAACATTTACCTGGAGTTGATTTTATATACCGAAGAATGCGAACAACTTCATCCCAATGACTATCACATGGCGAACCCATAAACTGGCTCACAACACTCACAGGAAAGGAAATGTCAGGTCTTGTCACTGTAAGATAATTTAGTTTACCAACTAACCGCCTATATCTTGCAGGATCGTTAAGAGGCTCCCCCTGTCCTGGAAGAAGTTTAGAATTCGGATCCATTGGATTGTCAACAGGTTTACAACCTGTCATTCCTGTCTCCTCAAGAATATCTAAGGCATACTTCCGTTGTGAGATCACAATACCTGAACTAGACTGTGCGACCTCAATACCCAGAAAATACTTTAGTATGCCCAGATCCTTAGTCTGAAAGTGTTGAAAGAGATGTTGCTTCAATTTAGTAATACCATCCTGGTCATTGCCAGTAATAACAATGTCGTCAACATAGACCACTAGATAAATATAGAGACGTGAATCAGAATGCCGATAGAATACAGAGTGATCAGCTTCACTCCGAGTCATGCCAAAGTCCTAGATAACAGTGCTAAACTTACCAAACCAGGCTCGAGGAGACTGCTTTAGACCATAAAGTGACCGGCGCAAGCGACATACAAGGCCACGAGACTCCCTCTGAGCAACAAACCCAGGTGGTTGCTCCATATAAACTTCATCCTCAAGGTCACCGTGTAAAAATGCATTTTTAATGTCCAGCTGATACAGGGGCCAATGGCGAACAGCAGCCATAGAGAGAAAAAGGCGGACTGATGCTATCTTAGCCACGGGAGAGAAGGTATCACTGTAATCAAGCCCAAATATCTGAGTATATCCCTTGGCCACAAGACAAGCCTTAAGACGATCAACCTTACCATCTGGACCAACCTTGACTGCATACACCCAACGACAACCAACAGTAGATTTACCTGAAGGAAGAGGGACGAGCTCCCAAGTACCACTCGTATATAAAGCAGACATCTCGTCAGTCATAGCCTGTCGCCACCCTGGATGAGACAATGCTTCACCTGTAGACATAGGGATGGAAACAGAGGACAAAGAAGATAGAAAAGCATAATAGGGTGATGACAAACGATGATAACTTAAACCGATATAATGGGGATTAGGATTAAGGGTGTTCCGTATACCTTTCCGAAGTGCAATCGGAAGAGACAAGTCCGCAGTAGGAGCAGGGTCAGGTGCAGGAAGTGAATCAGCCGGGCCGGATGCTGGGCGAGGACGATGATGATATGTCAAGAGTGGAGTGTCTTGTGCAGGGAGTCTAGGAGGAGCCACAGTAGATGGTCCAACGTTTGGAATGGGTAAGACTTTTGTAGCGGAAGGTGAAGGAGGAGATATAGTAGACTCCCTAAAGGCCGGTATAGGTAAAACCTCAGATATATCAAGATGGTCAGAATGGTCAGAAGAGGTAAAGAAAGGTTTAGACTCAAAAAATGTGACATCGGCTGACATAAGGTACCTACGAAGATCAGGTGAATAACAACGATAGCCCTTCTGAGCACGAGAATAACCAAGGAAGACACACTTGAGAGCACGAGGAGCTAACTTATCTTTCCCAGGAGCTAAGTTATGAACGAAACAAGTGCTCCCAAAAACACGAGGGGGAACAGGGTATAAGGGTGACTGGGGAAACAATACCTCATGCGGAATCTGATTCTGGATGGGAGATGAAGGCATCCGATTAACCAAATAACAAGATGTGAGAACTGCATCGCCCCAAAAAAGCAGCGGAACATGAGATTCAATGAGAAGTGTGCGAGCAGTCTCAATAATGTGCCTATTCTTTCTCTCTGCAACCCCATTTTGCTGAGGGGTATAAGGACAAGAGGTCTGATGAATAATTCCATTAGAAGACATAAACTGCTGAAATTGAGAAGATAAATATTCTAAGGCATTATCACTACGAAGAGTGCGAATAGAAACACCAAATTGATTTTTAATTTCAGCACAAAAATTTCGGAATATAGAAAACAACTCAGAACGATCTTTCATTAAGAAAATCCAAGTACATCTTCAATGATCATCAATGAAACTAACAAAATAACGAAATCCCAAGGTTGAACATACTTTACTAGGACCCCATATATCCGAATGAACTAAAGAAAAAACAGACTCTGCACGACTCTCAATACTACGAGGAAAGGAGGCGCGGGTATGTTTCCCGAGCTGATATGACTCACACTCTAATGTGGATAAACTGGACAAACGAGGCACCATCTTCTGAAGCTTGGACAAGCTAGGATGTCCTAAACGACTGTGAAGTAGGTCTGGAGGATCTGCAACTAGACAGGCCTTAGAGGATGTTAGTGAGTTAAGGTAGTAGAGTCCGTCTGATTCAAGTCCTGTTCCAATCGTCTGTCCCGTACTGCGGTCCTGCATAATAAAAGAGTCATCAATAAAATATATTCCGCAATGGAGGGCACGAGTCAAACGACTCACAGATGCAAGATTAAAAGGACAGCCAGGGACATAAAGAACGGAATCTAGAGTGACAGAGGGTAGAGGATTTGCTTGTCCAACTCCTTTTGCTTTAGTATGAGACCCATTAGCTAAAGTAACGTTGGGAAGAAACTGTAAATACGCAATATTTGACAAAAGGGATTTATTACCAGAGACATGATCAGAAGCAGCCGAGTCCACAACCCATTGTTCAAGAGGACTAGACTGGGATACACAAGCAAAAGAATTACCAGCAACAGAAGTATCAGGCTGAGCAACAGTGGCTACTTGTGGAGACGTCTGCTTACTTGCTCGATATTTAAGGAACTCATTATACTCCCTTTCAGATACAGAAAATCCCTGGTTACCTGTAGGCTCGGTCTGAGCAACATAAGCATTTTTTGTTGGTCGACCATGTAAAGAATGGCACACGTCACGAGTGTGACCAAGTTTATAACAATAAGAACACTTGGGTCTAGATCTTCCAAAACGACCTCCTGCTCGTCTATACTCCATAGTATGAGAAGCCCGATTGTCCACGGATTGGGAGACGAGGATAGATGAATCAAGTGTCTGTGATGAGCTCACTGGGTGACTTGGTGCTGCAGCAAGGCGAAGTAAGCGAGAGAATAATTCATCAACTGTGGGGACAGTCGGACTAGCCAAAATCTGATCGCGTACTGAGTCAAGATCATGAGGAAGCCCAGCAAGAGTAAGAACTAGAAACAGCTTTTGTCGTTGCTCTTGCTGCTTTGCAACGCTAGCAGAAACTGGCATCAACGTTTCAAATTCCTCCATAACTGCCTGCACTTGACCCAAGTAAGTAGACATATCTAAATTCCTGTTTCTTTAAATTTGTCATCCGCGGTATCGCATCATAGAAACGAGATATGTCATTAGTGTATAAAGTACGAGCCTTTTCCCAAACCAAATAACATGTTTGGAATGGACGAAACAAGGGCATCAACTTGGAATCAATAGATCGCCACAAAATACAACATAATTGAGCATCAATCTTCTCCCAATGTGCTTTGGCTTTTTCATCTCCGTCACTAGACTCCTTGGTTAGATGATCCTGAACACCTTGGCCTTTACACCACAACTCGACAGACGAAGCCCAAGCTAGGTAGTTTGAACCTCCCATTAAAGGTTCTGAGGTAATCATAATACCGGAACTGCCAGAACCCTGGTTTCTAGACCCGAAAGCATCTAGTCCCAAAGACATCTTTGGATTATCAACTGAAAACTCGCTGAAACTAAAACAGAGAACTGAAAACTGGCGCTGCCGGAAAACTGGAACACTGTAGCTGCCGGAAAAGTACTGTAGCTGCCGGAAAAATTCAAAAGTTGTCGGAATTGAAAAATAAAAATATGGATAGGCTAGGAATTCAAGGTTGAGCAAACTGTCCTGAAGAAATTCTGGCCGGAAAGTACTGTAGCTGCCGGAAAAGTCAATAAAGTCGCCGGAAAAAACTAAAAGTTGTCGGAATCGAACGAAAAAAGGATGGGTAGGGTCGGAATTGAAGGGAGAGCAAACTGTCCCGAAGGAGTCACCGGAAAAAATGGCCGGAAGGGCCCTCACGCGCCGAGGGTATTGCCGGCGCGTGGGGGCGCATGAATGATGCTTCTCCGGTGATTTTTTTCTGGGGTTGGTCGGAAAAATCTTCCGAACCTCGTGGTGGTCTCGGATTTTGCACAACACCAACAAAAAGGTAGTTTAGTTACGGACAGCCTCTTAAGTCGCCGGAAAATTGCACGGCGACGAGGTCTTTCTTCCCGGAAGTAGCTGGAATGACGCACAGCTATAATATTCTCACCAAAGCTCTGATACCATGTGAGAAAGCACGGGAGAAAAATATATAATTGATATTAAACATGATACAATGAGCCCTATATATAATACACATAACCTAACCTGCTCCTAATACACTTTGGATTAGAGTTCTACTATATTTACATATCTAACACTCTACAATATAGAACTCTTGCATTACATGTGCAACGTGTATAACAGGACTGGACAGTTCACTATGGAGAAATGGTCGCATCAATCAAGCATCGCAAAACTGGTCACATTCCATGAAGAGGTTACACAGTAGCATTTCACATGTTGTCACACTGTTCCTCTACGTCCACTTCACCCTTCCAAAAAAAAACTAACTGTCCCTTAAGACGTATCTATCTTGGTGTTACCGTATTAGTATCATGTCAGTTCTTCAGTGTGGTGAGAATAGTGCACATGAAATGGTCCACAAGAGACAACACAAGCAGTGATTGATGTAAATGACCAGCAGATTCTAGACAAATCCAAGGCATGTACTGAAGATATAGATAGATCCAAGCAATCAAATATAATAATAGAGAAGCATTATCTCATCTGATAAGAAAGCAAACCTACATTATGGAAGATATAGCAAAGGCATTCTGGCATGAATCGTATATTTGAAGCTTCCCCCCATATAAGAAGATATAGGCCAATATAAAGAAGCTCCAACTGTAGCTTGTCACAACCCTGAGGAAACCTGAAACACAAGACGTTAAGACGAAGCAAGAGAAAAATTGCTTCCTGTCCCATTTTTATAATACACTACTACTACCTGAGAATCAAATATATGTTTTACTTCGAGTATGACTTTTCAAACATCTTCTAAATATGTTTTAATTATAAAAATTGCGGCTTATAGTACGTTTAATACAATTTTTAAGTATGTAAATTTCATGTAAGGAGTAAAGAACTGAGCTTCATATTTACGGCAGAAATGCGCAGGTTTGGAATCTGTACGCTGAACTGATTCATTCACTTTAGGATGAAAGGAATAACGTATACATATTTTTGTTGGAAAAATAAAAAAGAAGCAAACCAATTCAACGTATTCTAGGAGGTTGTGCTTGTAATTTCATAATTGCTACTCGGCTCACCTGAGGTTTGAAGGACAGTGCAAATATTTGCCCCATGATTCATAATTTTTGAATATCTTATCCTTCAGCTGCTGAACTGTATACATGTCCAACTGCAAAAATGTTCTCTTGGACTCAACTTTCAAGAGAAAAGTGTCAAAAAGGTTGTCTGCTAAGCAGACAAAATAAGTAGAGACCAATATGCATATTAAATCAAACTGACATAATTATTAAATGAGCAGATACACAGTTACCTGATTATAATTTGCATCTTCCTCCACACTCTTGTTTCTTATATCCATGTTTGCAAGTAGCAATATTAAGTGCTCCCTTTGATTTGCCACATTTGCTTTCTTGATTCCACATAAATCAGCAGCAAGATACAGTCAGATGAAGTTAGGAAATCTCAACTATCAGCATGTTGAAGGAAATGGTACTAGAAGCAATTGAAAAATGCTAAATGCCACATCTTTGTTCTAAGGCATCAGAAAGAGTATCGAATGCAATTAACAGAACAAAGGCGAACTCAAGGAGGTAGCTTCCTGTAAGGTGGTATACGTATTCCTGATATACTAAGGTATGCCATAACATATCGCACAACACCCCCAAGTGCGATGCAATAGAAATTAAAAGAAATCACAGACTAGCTGGTGGTTCGATTTCAACAAGAGAGACTTGCAAAGTGTAGGATTTCATCCAGGAAGAATTTAAAGTACCTCTGAAGTTCAAACAGAAACTCATGAATTCATGTAAGCATCTTGGTTTCACATGTATTTGGTAAGCACTTCAGAAAACAACTAACTAAATGAGGTCAGATAAGCTTTACATGTTTGAGATTTTTTCTTCACTAGTAATTCTGCTCATTTCAAACTGGACGCCACACATGCTTCATACAATTTGTTGAACGGTAGAACGAAGAATTTATCCTGGCTTGAATGCACTGTTATCATCAGAGCCAAGGGAAGATCCAGGCAGCTGTGCATATTAACTGAAGATATCTTCCGTAGCATTCTGTGGCAATTGGGTTCCAAACAAGTGCTACTCATAAGTCGTAGTAATTAAAATGTCGGCAAGTGGTGGGTTCCAGAAAGGAGGTAGTTAAAACACAAACATGTTTCAATGAAACAGATTTCAGACACATGATTTTCCAGGTGGAATGAGTTGAAACAGTATGGGATGAACTTTCAGATCCAAACTCAACTTTAACCTTCAACTCCCGAAATGGTGACACCAACATCTCATTAACCTGACTCTGCTGTCTAAAACAGTATAGCTTCAACATGAAAATTTACACTGGCGAAGAGCTGAAATGAACACTAACTATTCATCCAGTGTCACTTTTTGTACGAGAGATTGTCCCCTTTCAGAACTTGAGATTTTTTTTGGTGTGAATGAAAATTTTTGCAATACAAAGCAATGCAACAGCTAATGGTCACTTAAGCACGTTGTCTTATGTAAGACAATTAGTTTTTGAACGCCTTCCTAGAGAGTCATGATCAGTACTATATTTTACCTGGAAGCCAAAGGCTGAAGCAAGCCATTCGAGTATATCATTGACTGACTTATCCTTGTCATCAGGCATTCTGAGAACAGGAAGATTATTCATATTTCTTATAGCTCGAAGAGCAGCCTTAATCTGATCAAGAAAGACAATTAAATCAACCTTTCTGTAATAATAATGATACAGAAGTACTCTTTAATCACACAAAAGGAGCATGCCAGCAAATGAAACTGAGATTAAAGCAAACTTTCGTAAAACCTCAGGAAGTTCCATTATTGCCGGTTTGACCCCAACAGCATAAATAGGAAGAATGTTGTAGTGCTCATAGTATTCTCTTTTCTCTTCGACATCTTTGGCATATCTATGTGTCTGTGAAGAAAAAGACACTAGAGCATCAAGTTTCCATAAGAGAGATAAGTACTGGAAAAGTCAAAGGACTGCATACAAACACAGATCAAACCTCATCATCCACTTTTGAAGAGGGTACCACTGTCCTCAGCACATCATATAGCACACTTGCAATTTGATAGATCTTTGCCATCTCTTCTCTAATAAAGCAACCAAGGTCAACCCGTAATTAAATGAACAGCGGTAGGCAATTACAAAAGAATTCCAAAAAGGTCATGAAATTTAGGTTGAAGTCCCACGGTTTTTTTGTTTGATGGCCATCTCTGATATTTTTCTCATAGAAATTCTGGTAGAATTTTTGAATTTCTCTAGGATCATTTCTTGCCAGTTGAGGTTGAGTTTCTTCTTCTTCCTACAATCAACAAAAACAGTACAAATTTTGCGTCCTGCTAATCATTGGGAGGATTTCAAAGCTTTTAACACAAAAGACATAGAACATGAACAAATTAAAAGATGAAAATGAACTACTTAATCACGGAAATACCAAATACTGTCAAACAAACATGGCAAAATATTTGTCACAACCACACAGTTTCAACACGTAAACAAGAAAATGGCAGAAACAGGCTTTAACCCCGAGGTTGAAGTAGTATGCACTCCAGACAATGAACACCACTAAAAGGAAAGAACTTATTATTTTGGAACACATTGAGGCCATATCCCAACATAATGGCATATCAGTTGAATTGTGCAGATCCTGGCTAAATGTGAAATAATGCCATGAATAGGTTTCAGGGGGAGACTATTGTAAAACCCAGACATGTAATCCGCTACAAAGAATCTGCTTAAGCCACTCCTCCATGTCAACTTGCGGAAGGTCGTTGCATCCATATGGCTATACCAAACAACATGTAGGAGACTACACTTAAGAAGGGGGCTATTTATGATGAAACCACAAAGCTTTAACTTGCATATGATGCCCCTACCCTTTCAAGTCTATGTAACAGGTATGTCTTGAATTGACGAACGCCACGCCCACTTGATGTTGGATCCATCCTATGAGCCTTTTCAAAAGCATGGAAGCGACCTATTTTAAAAATATATAAAAAGGAGGAAAAGATGAGAAGGCGTAAATCGAATATCAGTAAAGACAATTACTAGCACCAAGTAAAGATAAGAGAGCAAAAAATAACATTGATCTCTCCTCAATATAACAACAACAACAACATAATACCCGGTGTATTCCCACATTGTGAGGCCTGGGGAGAATAAAGTGTACGCAGACCTTATGGAGGTAGAGAGGTAGTTTCCAGAAGACCCTCAGCTCCTGCTATATGACTAATCATGACATTGCATTATTTTAAGATATAACCTAGTATCGCCAATACTACTGATTCACATATGATTTTTGCACATCCAGTCTCAGTTAAATGAAAACCAAAAAAAGCATTCACGCCCCCCACCAAAAGTCTCCAACATAAACAGTAGGTGCTCTGGTTGTTAAGCATAGGAGGCATGGACAGTACACCATTTTAATTAGAGTCTCTCAAGTAATACATAGACATCATCTTGTGAATCCTAATGTATCTCACATTATTGAGCAGCTTTGAGGTGATCTTCATACAGATTACAAGACAAGTGCTCTAGAGATTTTGTCAAGGCCACTATGCGAGATTGTTTTACAGTGTTTCCCTCCCTCATAAGCCACAACTTTTGGGTGCCTCATAATGATTTTTTACTTGGGGAAAACACCAGCTGGAGTTTTCTTCAGCTCCTTCCAAGGCATAAAAGTAAAAATGCTCCCGCAGCTGATCCCTACCTAAACCAATCATCATATCGGTCCCTAGGCCCCATTGCTGGAAAGGCTCGGCTTCAAAACCGTACGTGGAGCTCCCGCCTCATACGGCTCCTCTAGGGATGGAGGTAGGCCCAGCCCAGGCTTGTGCGGTTAAGGTTGTTGTACACGACCTCATAAGAAAAGAATGAAAAAAACAATGTTTCCAGCTTCTGGTCTTTGACATAAAGAAATAAGTAATAACGAAGGGGACATTTTCAAATTATCTCCTAGCTAGTGGAACAAGAAAGACATGGATGGTTTACTCATGTAAACCAATAAAAAAACGAGAAAAGAAATATCAAACTAAGTTAAAGTAGCTTCAATGCAATTCAACAAATTTAACATTCTAACGATTAGAACCAAACCAGATCAGCCCACAAGTCAAAACACTGATGTACATTTTCAGAAATCCACATCATGTGAAGTTGCCAAAAATACTTGCTATACCCACCACACGCCTTTATAACTAGATAGATAAAGGAACCGCAGGAATGTTCTTTGTAATAAGCATCCCTCGAATTACCAGGTCCCATATGCACTAGTTGATTTCAGATATAACTTGAAAGACTGTCCCTGTTTATATTTAACTTGACCGCCATAAAGATCCAAAGTAACCTGTTGTTGGTCATATAACTACAAAAACTAAGGGCTTGAATCTTTATTTAAATTAAACATTAGGTGATTTCTTCTCATTTGCCTATACTTTGGTGGGCAAGTCATTCGGTACTTGTGCTGGTGGGAAGTAGCAGGTGCCACTAGAATATAAAGGGGAGCGCAAGCTAGGCTGGACACCACCAGCATTAGAAAAAAAGAAATCTTTATCTCAAATTTAAACTTTAAAATAAGAACTACGGACTTGAAATTAAACACACCCTAAGAGAATTTATTTTAGTTTATTATACCTATTGACTCCAAATGTTAGTTAAATCCCTGAGTGAATTTCCATGTTAATCATAAGGTACAAAATTCCAATCAGTAGGACTCAATTATCAAATTAAAGCAATCAGACACCAGAAGAAGAAAAGTAAAAAAAAAACGGAAATTTGCTTACAGAGATAAGCAACTCTAGGATTTTCTTTTTCGACTTCATTAGCAACACGAAGAATAGGAGCAATGGAGGCTAACGAGGAAGGCACAAGTTCACTATCCAATGAATTTTGATCTTCACCGGCGGCAGGGTCTACCATAGTGGGGGCCTTAGAAACCCGTCTAGATGCCGTTCTAGGCGGTGGGCCCCCTTCCACCTTCGTCCCACTTGTACTCGCCATAATATCCCCAAATTCTCTGGTTCTTTCGCCAGAGTTGTAGTAAAGAAAGACATAATTTGTGTATATATTACTTGGTGTTGTGGAGATACTTTGGATGGAAAGTGGGGGCAAATAGGGAGGAGGGGGTGGGTTTAGCTTTTGATTTCTCTATGAGCAAGAAAAGAATGTGACTGTGATAGAGTAGTAGAAAGATTTCAAACTTCTTTTTCTTTCTTTTTATTGGAAATCTTGTTTGTATGCGGGTTTTTGGATTTGCTTTATAGCTTTAATGGTGTGATTGATCAGAGAGATATTGTTAAAGAAATTGGGAGAGAAGAGGGCGCACTTTGCTTTGCTTCGACCAAGGAATTTGATACAGACGACCAAAAAGGGAAGGACGAAACAGACAGGACCCAAAGGCGCTGTAGGAAAAAAGAGGAAAGTTTAATGGAGTTTCGTACGTTAATCATTCCCGCGCTTTATTAAAGACTCAATTACGCAATTGAGAAATAAAAGCAAATTCAGACTTTTAAATTTGTGAAATGTGAGTATCATGATAGAGTTCCCCTCTTTATTCTTTATCATAATTAATTGGTCCAGACTTATTGTATCAGTATATACCTAGGCGGATTATGGCAGCTGTGGCAGCTAACCACATTAATTTTATTCATGTCGGCTGCATATTAACTGTCAAGTCATTAATTAACCCCACCAAGTTAAAACCCCACATACCTACTCAAATGTAATATTAAATGTAGCTACTTCCACTGATATCCAAGTCTTCCCGAATGTCCAGTCCAAAATTATTAGTTTTCCCACCTTCCCTTTAGATCCATCTCTTTTAAGAATGAAACAAAAATGTGCTTCAATGTTACTGTACTAAATAACGTACATTCTGCATTTTTTGCATTAAGACTTCCAAATTAATACGAAGTACTTGATTTCAGACAATAAAGGACTACAGAGAAGACCTATCAAGGTTTTCTTATGGCATTTTTGATTCTAAATGGGAGGAAACCAGGGAAACAAGACCTTTAGATTTATTTTGCTGCATGCTTTCGTAGAATTTGTTGGTGAATAACAAGAACCTCCACCACCGACATCATTGCCGTCATCGTCACCACTAACCGAGCAGTCATCACCTCCGGTGGAAAAGCCTCAAAATCTTCAGAGGAGAAAGAATGATACCAGGCTATTCTACCATTCCAATCGTTGTCCCCAAACCTATACAACCCTCCGATGAGCATCATGTGGCCGTAAATGGAGTTCCGGCCGTCCAAATCGACCAAAACCAATGCGAAATGATTTCTGCTGATGAGTAGATTGCTCTCAACACCTCAAACGATAACAACAACGGGCCAATCTTCTCGAATTTGAAGAAAACAAATTCTGCAGAATTGACCATGCCAGGTGCTCAACAAAATGCAAAGTCAGGGGAAAACGCACACATCCATAGATCTGTACAAAAATAAGAAAGGGAAGGTGGGAAAACCATCAATTTTGGATTGTGTTTCAGGAAAGAAAAATTTGAATCTTAATTTCAAATATGCAAGTTTTATTTATTATATTGTTTCTATGTGACCAAGGTTATGAAAAGGGAAATTATGGTACAAGCTATTATTGTTTTCTATTAATTTTTATTTTTTCTATTTCTTTAGTTAAGCACTTCGGCCTTAAGAGTAAATTGGTTATTTGTTTGGTGTTTCTAAATTATCATATAGTGCGAGGAGCAGTATTTTTGGATGGGGATAATGGCTATTTGTAAAGTTGGAACGGCGAGGGAGTGTGAAGGAGAAGAAGATGATAATATTTAATAAGAAAAGAGGTAGGTTAATTAATGACTTGGCAGTTGACATAGATAAAATTTTGATGTGGTCAGCTGCCACAGTGTCAAAACGTTAGGGTTAGGGGTATTTTTTCAAACTTCATTAACGGCATGGGCGAAAATGGCCAAAAAGTGTAACGGGTGGGAAAAGTAACTAATAAACAATAGTAGAGAAGCAATTTTGACCCTTTGCCCTTTAATTTATGGGTTCAACTTCAGGAGCGGACCATAATCACAATTAAGGGGCAAAACGGACAATATCATACCATGTTAAGCGTATTTTTGGGCCGTTTTAGCATTGCAACCGGTATCAAAGCTAATGATTCTGGGGATTATATAGATAGCAGAGTGTCGTGTGGGGACCTGGCTTAGTACTTTTGCTCGTCCGCCAGTTTACGTCCTTTTTCCTTAGCTTTTAAGACGAATACACATCCTTTGGGCTTCGTGAACACAAATACTCAAGATCATACGGGTGGCATGCAATTAAGGGATTATTATATACCTATACACTATATGAAACCTTATTATAAAAAATATTCATGTTTTGGTATTTACCCGACCTAAACATTTTACTTACAAAATATATATGTATATGGTAAAATCGAAGGGTCCAATTTCAGTCATTTCGACGCTTCGTAAGCACGTTTCCAAAGGCTCGAGACTATGGGCGAGATTTTCACCCGAGGGGTTATCGACGTTCGACCTCAGGGTAATACAAATCAATAGTTATGGTGAAAAAGTGGGAGCTACCAAGGCATGCGACTAAAGCTGACCAAGTCTATTTGGCTAGTTCAAGCCTGTACCGTAGCATTAAATAGTTGTACCAACCATATATCTTTGTAATAAATGCATTTGTACTATTTTGGATTCCCCCTCATATATAAAGGAGATCCTTGTCATTTTGTAAGATACATCTAATACACAATATTGAATATATAAAAATGTTCTCTCTGCTCTTTACTATATTCTTTTAATTTTACTACTTTTACTTACATTTATTGCTTATGTTCATCGTGTTCTATTTATTGTCCTTCATTTATTGTTCATTATTGGTTATAAATAGCCGCCATCAAATTTATCACAACTGTTAATCCTCCATCGACTGTCTTTAGCAAGGCATCAGTCTCGATCTCGAGGCCCTATATACGCAAGCTCGAGGCCCCAATTTCCAGCCATTCGGTTTGATTAGTACATCGTCTATGAGCTATTATTTTATTTATCTAATCTTTCACTTAGTATTTATTGCCTAACAACTAGCATAAAAATAGATTATGTATCTTAGAACCACAAAATCAAATCTAATTGTTATTACCATTTTCAAGGTAAACAGTTTGGCACCCACCATGGGGCTAAAAATAATAGTGATTATTTTCTTGATGATTTACTACATAACGCAAGTTACCTTTCACACTTTTTCTTGTCCAAGATCTTTGATTTTTGTCAAAATGTCTAACTCAGTAGACGCACATGAAAACAACAATCTTGACGACCATGGAGAAAATGGTGTGGTTGTTCCAGATATTGGTGTACTACCACGAAACACTAAGGATGCACCAGAACCAATTCACGTGGACGTGGTCTCGCGCAATGCTCAACACGTCGAAATAAGCTTCCACACCAACAGGAGCATACACCAAGGAGATGAACAAGAAGCTCAAACCCCGAATTAGGAAGAACAAGGGGTTAACCTTCACGTCATCTTCGAGATGTTACAAGTACAACAGTTGGCGATTGCTCAGCTGCAAAGCCACCAGAAAACTCCCAGCATGGTAGCACCGAAAACGGCTCCCTGAGCCGAGCAGGTACCAGAAAGATCAAGCAACAATGGGTCAGCAGCCGACCCCGCCATCATAAAGATACTCGAGGACCTCACAAAGAGGACTGATTCGGGCAAGAATAAGATGGAAACCAGTGACAAGAAGGTAGAGATCTATAATTCTAGGGTCAATCAAATTTCAAGAGCACCCTTGATCTTGAAAGGTGTAGATTCGAAGAAGTTCGTACAAAAGTCGTTCCCACATGAAGCGTCCCCAAAACTCATTCCAAAGAAGTTCAAAATGCCCGGCCTTCCGAAGTACAACGAAACCTCGGACCCCAATGAGCACGTCACTTCTTACACTCAGGCAGTGAAGGGCAAACAACTTAAAGGATGAAGAGATCGAATTTGTCCTACTAAAAAAGTTTGGAGAGATGCTTTCAGAAGGTGCAATAAACTGGTGTCACAACCTAGCCCCAAACTCGATTGATTCATTTGCCATGTTGGCAGATTCTTTCATAAAGGCACAAGCTGGTGCCATCAAGGTAGCTACAAGGAAATCCAACGTCTTCAAAATCAAGCAAAGGGAGAACGAGATACTGCTAGAGTTCATATATCGTTTTCAAATGGAAGGAATGGAACTACCACCGTCTCCGACGACTAGGAAGTGTAGGCCGTCACTCAAGGTTTAACGAGCGAAGCTTGGTAGCTACAAAGCAGCTAAAGTAGAACTTAGTCAAATATCCCTTTGTGACTTGGTCGGACGTCCACAACTGATGTCAATTAAAGATCAGGGTCGAAGATGACCAACTAGGAGTTCCCTCTGGTATATCCTAGGAGGCTTCCGACAAAGGAGTCAAATCCAAACAAAGAGAGATACCAACCATACACTGAAGATAGAATAAACGCCCCGAGGTGAAATATACCCTGCAATGACCAAAGGATGGATCGAGGCTAGAATCACCGGGGACTCGTTAGAAAAGCAGGATTCAGTAGACATACAGGACAACAGAGGCACCCCGCTTATCGGAATACAATTTCAATTTCGACATTTCAGACGTCGCATTTGACATTTCAAACATCGCATTTGACATCGCATTTCAGACATTTCCTTAGCGACCGAGCCAAAAATTAGTTCCAAGAAAGAGGGGCGACCAAGAAGAATGAAACATATGAGCTACAACGTGTCATCCACATGATCTTAGGAGGCATTGATGCTCCACAAGAACCAATGGTCAGAAGAACAAAAATATCCATCACCAGAGAAAAGTGAACGCAAGGTTAATACCCGAGGATGCTCTCACATTTAGTGACGAGGACATTGAGACCTTGTCTTAGCCTCACAACGACGCATTAGTAATCTCTTTTCTTGTGAATACATTTCAAATTAAATGTGTACTTGTGGATCTTGGTAGCTCGGACAATATTATCAGGTCAAGGGTGGTAGAGCATCTCGGACTTCTTGACCAAATCGTCCAGCCTCTTAAGTCTACAACGGGATCAACATGGCAAGCGAAACAACGAAATAGGAAATCACCCCCGGTCAACGTGGACGGCACTACCCAATATGCCAAATTCCATGTCATCGAAGAATAAATGAGGTACAACTTTCTTGCTTGGGAGGCCATGGATACATTGGATGAGAGCAATACCATCCACCCTCTATCAATGATGAAATTTCTGATAAAGGATGGGATATAAGTCGTATAGGGGAAACAACATGTAGTGAAAGAGATGTTTGCAGGTGCATGATGTGGCATCAACACCAATACCTCCACCTCGAAGGACCTAAAGGATAAGCAAACAGTAAAATAGCAATAACAAGCTACATTCTCGGCTACGCTTGACTAAACAAAGCAAAGGACTATACTGCGTCCTCATAATAAACAATTGAATCGTATCGAGGCCCGAAGAACCGTCAACACTAAGGTATGATCATCTCCCCTTTTAGTTGCATTTTACACTAACCTGTGTGTAGGTATCCTATCGAAACAGCTAAACGCTTTCTAACTTGAAGGCCTTAGGTTCCAAAAGCATATGTTGTACTGTTTTCCTTTGATCGGGTTTTTATCCTAAGAAGAGTTTTATCGGTAAGGTTTTTAACAAGGCAACATCTATATGTTACCTAAGGAAAGCTCAACAAGTATTCAAGGATTCTCTTCAATCAACCTCTAATACTAGGGGCATCTCCCTGGAAGGACACCTCCTCGGAGAAGCTAAAATGTGCTAAATGGGGTCTCAATATGAAAATGATGTACTGGGATAAACAGTTGAACGAACCGTGTCCGTATAAAATAACTGAGCCCTTGACAGCGAAAATGTGTATACTTATACCAAGTAATTGAAGAATACTTTCCCCTTCATCAAATAATTTCGCGTTTCAAAGAAGTTCGGTATTTTTTACAAAATTGGCTCTAGAGCCAACAATGTCCCGAACACTTGGGGACTGACATCAAAAACTTGAAGTCATATGACCCCCGACTCTGAATCTCCGAACTTGTAAGCCCTCAATGAGGCAACATCAAAACTGACCCCGAAGCCAAAAATGTCTCGAATACTCGAGGACTGGCGTCAAAAACTCAAGAACGTAAGACCCCCGGGGACCGAAATGCTTCAAACGAGTATCCCTTAATAAGGGAAAGTTAATTATACAAAAACGGCTCTAGAACCAGGAAAACATTCAATTTCTCGGGGACTGTCGCCAATTGCCACTCCCTTAACTTATCAAAACCCGAGGCCATAAGACCTTATGAGGACAACCTCAATCTCGTAAGACCTTTATAAGGCAACACCAAAAACTATAATACCCCAAGCAAGGCATGAGCCATACTTGTACCAAGCAACCAAAACTGTAAGACCTCACGCAAGGGATGAACCATACTTGTACCAAGTAACCAAACTGTAGGACCTCAAGAAACACGAACCACACTTGTACTAAGTAACCAAAACTGTAAGACCTCAAAGGTATGTAAAAATTATAAGACCTTACAAAAAGGCATTATCTCGACCTTAAATTTAAGGCTATATATTCGAACTTGTAAGACCTCTAAAAAGGCATACCCTCGATATAGAAGCTGAAACTACTTCAGTCGGGGACTGAAAGGCTCCGGCCAAACACAATGACTATGGTCACAAGGCTGTACCAACCAAACTAACGTGACTCGGGGACGCCGGATCGTTGTTATAAAATCACAAGCCTTCAATTACTTCGAAAAGAACCCGTTAAATAGGCTACCCTTGACATAGGACACGAGCTTCGACCATGTCATCTCCAAACTATAGGCTTCAAAACACTCAGCCACCGAGTAAAAACTCCCAAGGTTCTCGTTCATCGCCATCTAATGACTCATAGTTGAGGTTTTATCGAACCATCGAAAAGTCAGGAAAACACAATTTCAAAAAGTCCGTAACGAGGGAAAACTAAAGCCTATTAGACGTTGTACCGACCCAATGCGTAAGAGCCACTGCCGCCAGCCATATAAAAGGTCGTACAGACCTAATGCATAAAAGCCACTATCGCCAGCCCATATGAGAGGTTGTACCGACCTAACGTGTAAGAGCCTAAGGGCTTTCAAAAACTTAAGGTTCAATGATCTTGAGTCGAAACCCAACTCGGAGACTGAACCCAAAATAGTTAACTGAATATGCCTAAGAGCAAAAGTGTATGAGCTTAAATGCCGGCTTATACTAAAAGTTCTTACCGACCAAACACGTAAGAGCCTTTGGGCCAGCCCAACGGGCCCCAGGGCCATACTATAAACCTAAGGGTGTTTTACCTCGAAGACCAGTTCATGTGGCAAATAACTGACAAACATCGAAGCAAAGGGAAGTGCATGAAAAATAAAACCTCAAGGCTTTCTTTTATACATATATGTGAAAAAATACAAAGCATCATTTACAATGTTCTTTAAAAGCACTATGCACAAAATCAGAAAAGAAAGGCCTAATCTACGTCCCCCTTGGGGACTATGGCTCTTTGGTCCCTTTTTTGCTATCTTCGTCATCGGATAGAAGAAACTTAGCGTCATATTCATCTGACTTTGCCTGCTTTATCTCTTCCTTCTTCCTAGAGATCAAAGGCCCTAGCTTGGATCTCCCCGAGGGTTTCCCTTCGAGATTTACACCTAACGTATTCTTCGCTCCTAGTCAATTGGTCGAGAGCCTCTCTCAGCTCAGCTTGAGCGTCGGCAACATCTTGAAAATAAGCGGTCACTTTCTTATCACCTTGGTTTGTATCTCTTCGACTTCTACCCGAGCATCCACAACTTCGGCCTTAATCTTCAGATGTTTAGACTCGAGCCTTGTAAGCATGTCCGTTCGGACAAAGCTATTCTTACGAGCATTCCAAAGTTGTACTTTAAGGGCGTAAGCCTTGGCCAAAGAATCCTTCTTAGCCGCAATCTAGGCATCCACCTAAGCCTTTAGCTCATCGCACTCATACTTGGCTTGACCAACTTCTCTCCAAAGGCATTCTAGGTCTCCGTCTTTTTCTGCAACTGAAGTAAACGAAACATTAGCCTCGGAAGATAGAAGAAAAAACATGTACTCCCTTGGAAAAAAAATTACATGCTCCTCGAGGTAGCTTTCACAGTTCAGGCTTCGACTTGCCTCATACCGCAAGTGTACTAGCTCGTCTTCCCTTTCATCGCAAAGAAGCTTGAGGGATTTCTCACCATCCATGGCTTTTCGCAGCCTGGCCTCACGACGAAGCATATTAGACTTGAGCTTTTTAAAAGCCTATAAATAGGTAAGAGAGTAAAAATTTTAAAACATATAAAACCGATATGATCAGCCAAGCTCACTGCAGCGTAGAGCCGCTGAGCTTCCTCAAAAGTCGAGCGCGTATCTACTAGTCTGGCTATGTAAACCCCAACAGAAACAATCTCAATTGGGATAAGATCACTCGATATATACGGCCTCTAGCTTTCAACATCCCTCGAAGTACATTTAATAGGAGAAGAAGTCGGTGGTAGAGAACCCTCGTTCCTCGAAGCACCTTTGACGAGATAAGAAGATGGCAGTGGAGGAGGTACCGTTTTTCTAAATCCATAGATCTCGGGCACAACAGCTCAGCTGATACATTCTCTCTGTGCCCCCAGCCTGGACTCGTCTTGCTATAAGCATTGTCACCCTACGAAGGCCCTTTTTGCTTATTATTATTGTTCCTCAGCCTCGAAGCTGGCGATCTTTCTCCCTCTCCGAGAAGGCACGGTTTTGCCTCAAAGAAATCCCCAATGCCTACAATGACGGAGTTAGTACGCATGAAAAAAGTGCCTTCCAAAAAAGGAGCAAATCACATAACACGTATAGTGGTATTTTACCTTCCAGCTACACTTAGACAAGTCTCTCCACTTGCCTTCATCGTAAGTCGAGTGGGACGCTAACTTCCAAGCCTAATCCGTCAGATTGGGGACCTCATATGGCATCCATGGAATCGCTAAAGAAAGGGAAAGAAAGGAGCATTTACAGGGCCCAACTTCGGCATAAACAAAACATCAAAGGCACAAGTGTACAACTTACATGTAAAATTCCATTACTCGGGAAATAGCATAAACTCAGAGAGGATAATGTCAACAGTTCGCACTCGGACAAATCAGCTCATCCATCCCCAATCCCTATTTTCTTCATCATCGATGAAGAAAGGCCTGGTGGATCGGCATTGAAGGGTTAGCAGGCCTCAGTGTTGAAAAGGCTGTTACAGCCTAATAAGATGACTAAGGGTGAACTCAAGCCCGACTTCCTCCGCAAAGAATCTCACAATCAACACTATCATCCAAAATGACGGATGAACATGCCAAGGTATCCCGATAATTTTGATAGAAGTCGAGTACAACCCTATCAAGGGGACCCAGTGTAAAGGGTACGTGTACATGTTCAAAAAACCCTCGGCATGGTTCCTGATGCTCTCTTCCAAGGAAGATACCTACAGTACTACCATTCACCCCCATCCACAATCTTTCCTCACTGACTCAAGGTGCCCCTCTCTTATTAAAGAAATAAACTTACTAGACATACTCCCGATGACCTTGTACATCCAGAGGTTTTTCTGACGAAAAGTCCCCCCCCCCCCAAGCAAAATGTCCCGAGGTTGGCTTGCTTGGCATCAGCGGTTCACCACTAACTAGGTGAGAACCAGAGGCGGAACTTCCTTCTCCTCGCCGAACAGATCCTGGCATTGTTGCCATAACTGTGGTAAAATCAGAGAATTGCAGCGAGAACTTTAAAGAGGGTTTCAAAGTTAAAATAGTAAAGGACCTAACGCAGGAAAGAAGAACTCTGTGAAGGAGGATAGCTACTCAGAATAACGGGATCCTCAAAGGAGGAAAGACAAGCCTATATATATATAAAGAAAGTGGTGATTGTCCACCTACCTCAAAGGCCAATTAAAAATATTAACTAAGACATTATCACTTTAAGAAGATGTACCAGCACGATCTCTCGGTCGTTTCATAACCATTTCATACAATTAATGTCGTCGTATGACATTTTTTGGGATCAAAGACGCCCACATCAACTTAGCCTCGAGATGGTACCCGATCTCGAGGATTTCTGCTTCCATGGTTGAGGGCTCTAAGGAGCCATTGATATCATTACAAGCCTAGAGATGGTACCCGATCTTGAGGACCTCTATCAAAAAGAAGATAGGCTCTAAGGAGTCAGTAGTATCATTACAAGCTTCGCGATGGTACCCGATCTCGAGGACCTCTATCAAAAAGCAGATTGGCTATAAGGAGTCAATAGTATTATTACAAGCCTCGATATGGTACCCGATCTCGAGGACCTCTATCAAAAAGAAGATAGGCTCTAAGGAGTCATTAATATCACTATGAGCCTCGAGATGATGCCCGATCTCGAGGATCTCTATCAAAATAAAAGATAAGCTCTAAAGAGCTACTTGTGTAGGCCTGACCTCGAGGTGGAACCCTACCTTGAGGATTTTTGATATTGCGAATATGGGTCATTCGCCCAATTCTTCGGCCCTCGAGCTACCTGAGCTCGTGTTAATTTTCACTCAAAAAATGCTAATAAAGCCTTAGGGTTATTTTATTCCTTCGGATCAAGTCAAACATCCTCTTGGTTACTTTAATCCAGGGGCTATCTGAGTCCAAGCGTACGCTCATCGGGGGTTATCTAAAATGCCTTAAGGCCATCTACATTATAAGCTCAAGTAAATTTTCTAATCCACCCGAGCTCGAGCTTAACTCTTACTCAGGGACTGTCTGTAAAAGTCTTAGAGTTATCTTTATTCTCAGGCGTCTGAGCAAATTCCTCCTCGAGGACTATCATCAGGGCCTAAAATGCTAAGTTTTTGTTCTAAAGTGAAGCCCTTTTCTCAGTCAATCCGAATTCGGGGGTCCCGGCAGCCGGAGTTTGTATCAATTCAATCCGGGCTCAGTTCGAGGAATGACAAAGGGTTCCACGGGATATCGTATTAACCAATCAGAAACCGAGGAAATACCCATACCCAAGCCCGGTATTCGGATCTATTGGTAGAATTATGCACTCAGATTCTTGACAAACGCAAATAAAGGGAAATTCGGCATAAATTAGAGACAAATTGAAGAAAAATCTTTGTATTAATAAACGATGATTACAAAAGCCCATGAAGAGACTTTACACGTGATTACAGAAGCCGACGAAGGGTCCTTACATAGAAACAAAGAAGCAAAAGTAACAGCTAAAAGTATAGTCTACTCTCGGGGGTACACCCTCGGTAGCAATGCCTTCGAGAATCATTTCTTTGAGGCCTCATCTCGGCTTTCCAAATGACATCTTTAACGATGAAGAAGAAGTAAAAAAAGATGAAGAAGTAGCTGGGAGAAAAATTTGGCAAGTAGGGGTCTCGCCAGCACTACTATTGTGAAGTCACTTCTGGAGACGTTACACCAGTGTATGATGCAACATTTAGTAGATGGCACCACATCACTCCACGGAAAGCAAAAGGAGTGAGCGCTGCACCAAGTAGTTGAGAGAGATGAACATAAGTTCATAGTCCGCATGTCCTTTAATGCGAAAATAATTTGAGATTTCTCTCTCATTATCTCGGGCCAACAACAATAACAGACCAGTACGATCGCACTTAGTGGGAAAGTTTCTGAAAGGAACCATAGCACAACTAGGCCGCCGCTGTGTGACCTTATGGTCGTGGTCTTAGAACATGGAGAATAGAGTTAGAAGAGTATGAAGAGAGGAAAAAAGTTAAAGGTTGTTGAGGAATGGTTGGATGAAGTTTGGGTTCAAGAAAGCTTCCTTTTATAGAAAGGTGGTAGCGTAATCAACGGTGCAATCTATGCCTTTGGAAAACGTACCAACAGGAGCAATCATGCACTTTGGGAAATGGATCAGCAGCGATATTATTGCTTTGGAGGATATAAGCTGGCGATACATTGAATGATTCTGGAAAGATGAACCGATTGGGCACTTCAGTTATCACAAAGGCTTACATCACAAGCATATCATCGCGGGAAGCTCAAGGAGGTAGATATCAATGTCATTTCTTATCGTTTCACTCTATGAAACGCGGGGACTATCTGTATACTGTAAAATCAAATGGTCTAATTTTTGGTCATTATGATGCTTCATAAACAGGTTTCCAAAGGCTCGAGACTACGATCGAGATTCGCACCGAAGGGGTTATCAACGTCCGACCTTAGGGCAGTACAGATTGATAGTTATGGTAGAAAAGTGGGAAGTTCCCAAGGCATGTGACTAAAGCTAACCAAGTCTATATGGCTCATTCAAGCCCGTGCCGTGGAATTGAATAGCTGTACCAACCATTTATCTTTTTAATAAATGCATTTGTACTATTTTGGGATTCCTCCTCATATATAAAGGGGACCCTTGTCATTTCGTAAGGAACATCTTATACACTATATTGAATATACAAAAACATTCTCTCCGCTCTTCAATTTAACATATTCTCTTGATTTTACTACTTACATTTATTGCTTATATTCATCGTGTTCTATTTGTTATTCTTCCTTTATTGTTCATTATTGGTCATAAAGAGCCGCCATAAAATTTATCATAACTGTTAATCCTCCATCAGCTCCCTTTAGCAAGGCATCCATCTCGACTTCGAGGCCCTGTATACACAAGCTCGAGGCCCTGATTTCTAGCCATTCGGTTTGATTATTACCTCGTCTACGAGCTATTATCTTATTTATCTAATCTTTACGTTAGCATCCATTTCCTAACAACTAGCATAAAAATAAATCACTATTTTTAGAACTACAAAATCAAATCTAATTGTTATTACTATTTTCAAGGTAAATAATATACAATTCACACACACACACACACGCATATATATATATATATATATATATACACACACACACACACACACAACTAATTATGATATTATATAACTTATCTACAATTTTCATACATTATTTCTACCCAGTTATATACAACTACAATGTTATACAACTTAAATATAATTTTTATACAATTTTGTTCAACTTTCATACAATATTTACATTTTATATATATATATATATATATATAAACAAAATACAATTTTCTATAATTTTACTACAATTTTATAAGTATAGTATATGTTATGTTTTCTTCTTCTTCTTCTTCTTCGGCGAGTTTCAATATGAAATTCAGCCAAAATGAAGTCTAATCTTCACCAAAACACCCTCAAAATTAAGATATAAACTCCAAACTATATTCTCAATTATTTGCAACAACACCCAATCCAAACAAATAATATATTTTTAAAACCCAAATTCGAATTTAAAGTTTTAAAGCTTTTTAATGGTTATCAATGATGGAACTTGCTTTCTTTCCTTTGGTTTACATGAGTGGAATTAGGGATTGGGATATAGACGTAGAGAAAATTTCTAATTGTTTGCAACAACACCCAATTCAAAAAAATAATATTTTTTGAAAACCTAAATTCGAATTCAAAACTTCAGAGCTTTTTAATAGCTATTAATGGTGGAATTGATGCTCTCTTTTTCTTTGCTCTACGTTATTGAAATTAGGTATTGATTGATAGAGAGGGATGTATAGAGAGAGAGAGGGAGAGAGAGAGAGAGAGGGAGAGAGAGAGAGATGGAGAGAGAAAGCGCATGAGGGAGAGAGAATAAGGATGAGAAATAATTGAATCTTAATTTAAATGGATATTCATTTAATTCCTAAAGTGTATATAATTGATAAATTTTTATATATGATGCAATTAAATTGAAATTTGAGTAGGGAGAATAATAAAGTTTCTAATAGTGTATAGGTATGTAAATCCCTACAATTAATCTCCAAATTGGCCCATGAATGGTGATGGGTCATGCGGAACTTAGTTCAAGGGGAGATTGTTGGGTGTATGTTAACAATGTCTCTCACGTAGAAAGTATAAAGGAAAAAAATTTTTACTTGTAAGGAATTCGATATCCGGGGGCGTATATATATATATATATATATATATATATATATATATATATATATATATATATATATATATATATATATATATATATATATATATATATATATATATATATATATATATATTTGGGGGGGACTCCAAAGTATAATGCAGTTGCACTTATAACCGTACATTTATTTATTGACCGACCCTAGCCACTAAAAAGTATTTTTTAATAAAGTGTAATACTAATAGACAAGAAATTACTTTTACGGTCAATAAAAAAAGAATTGGTTTAAATTTAAGTTGAAGCTCCCAACTCCATCGTACATCCTCTCTTCTATTTTTATTTTTTCAGAAAAATAAAAAACAAAAAAATTAGAACTTGTCTATTATTGAAAAGTTGAATAGGCTGTAAATTTCATTTGAGAGTACCACTTTGACATAAGACATAACAGACTACGTAAAAAGAATCTCGACCCAAAACATCTAGTACCATGTTTAACTGTAATCATATCGTCCGAAAACTTTGTTAAACGATGTCTTCAAACAAATTAAATATGTCGTTACTCGAAGTTGCATCGCTACCTCCCCTTTTTAATTAAACGTAAAAAGAAAACATTTAGCGACGAATTGAAAATGACAAAGCTGCCAATTTAGCTTAATTATTCGAGTGAAGCTCTAATTAAGGCCTTTGGGTTTGATCCAATAAGGTGGTCATGTCCATAGATTTGCTTGAAATCAAACCCATCTGCAACTTGTAAAATTGACTTCCTTAAACCATAGAGTAGTATTTTCTAGGGGTGGGGAACGTGTGGTTTTATATAGAGCCAAGACGAACTTTTCATGGGAAAACCTGTTGAGTTGAAGTAGGAAGTTTAGTTGGGAAGGAAAGGTGTTAGGTTATTTTATCTGATAATATTGGTATTTGTGATTCCATGGTAGACCTTTAAAATGTTTAATATCTACTCAGCTGAATTTTAGGTCCATATTGTGATGACATATTGACGCAGACATACGCCTAAACTATTTTTTCGGGAGAAGTACACAATCAATCATTTCGGTACAATTAAATTTATACTTGATTTTTACATAAGTAATTAATTCGATCCTAAAATAATATAAGAATTTAAGAAATATGCAATACTTAGCCTTGATATGAAGATGAAATAGCAGAAATAATAGTTCTGCAAGCAAGGCTTCCGGGTACAACAGTAATGAAATTAAAAACTAAGAAGATAAAATTGTAGAAAGCTATGAAAAGATTATAGTGTTAGTTTGCTCTAAGATTAGTGTCTTTTACATTTATAACATAGCTCACTATTTATAGATGGACCTAGAAAGCAGATCCTAGGATCATGCCCTTCTTTAGTGTCAATTATGAGGGCCATTGAAGATTATGTAACGGTGAACATGAATGATAAATTCTTTGTAACGGACAATATATTAAATGATGTAGAATATTCTCCATTAAATGCTACCGGGTGACAGCTATTTATTGCATCTTTATGAGTGTCATTCTTTTAGATAACAAACTGAATAGTTATCTTTGGTTTTAGCTATCCTCTGCCTTCAAATCCGCATGTCACTATCTTATGCAATTACTTAGCACATAATATTTTTACCCTATACAGATTTCTGGTGACATAAATTTGATCGCCGAAAAGTTGATAGAAACATTCTTTTTGGCGTGAATTTCTCTAACCCCATATGAAAAGCTTGTGGCAGTTGATTAGACGCACGTCTCTCTGTATTTAATGCGTCGAACACGCATCATCCCATGATTCAACATAATTTTTGCCAGTTATCGAGGTAATTCTGGCCACGAATTTAGCCGACTAAATCTTTATTTATACGCATCACTCTCCTTTATTCACACCCCATAGTTCTCCAAACTCTTTCAGACTCTCTTCATTCAGTTTGTACTCTATTCTTCAATCTTTCTTTAACTCTCCTCATACGAGAAAAGTTTTCCTTTTTTCTATAACATATAATGGCTTTTTTTCAAAAAAATGCCAGTTCCTCAAAAAATGAAAACAAAGCCGATGAAGCCGCTCATCCCACAGTGAGCACCATCATCACTAGAAGCCTTGTCACAATTAAAGACTTCAAAGAGAAATTTCCTTCTCTTAGCCTTTGTACATGGGCCATTAACAAATATCCTCCTTCTATCTGTCCTTCCAGCAGTATAGCTGTGAAGGAAGATTGTCGTTGCCAAGACTTAGATATTATTGTCCTGATCTGGCAAAGCGGGTAACCTTACCCAAGAAAGGTTTTATGTACTTCTATATGTATCCCTTCATTTTAGGGACATTTTCTCTGAGCGGAGAGCTTGACTTCTTTATTGTGAAGTTTTGCCTCCACTGCCAAGTATGTTTAGCCTAGGTGAGTCCCTCTATGTGTCGGATGATTGCTTGCCCTCGGCGCTTGTGCCAAGAAATGGGTGGGGGGGGGGGGAAGCTATCCCTAGCTCACGTGATGAACCTTTAATTCCCCAAGATCTTTTGTGGAAGGGTGATTAACTTTAGCAAGCAAGGCCACCATGCATTATTATCCAGCATTGATGATGATAATGACTGCAGGTGGATGGTATGGTTTGTTGAGGTTGTCACCAATTACATCATCCCGACCTCGGCTCCTTCCTTCCTGGAACTGTAGAACTGCACTCGTAACTATACAATTTGTTTCTACTCCTGCTAAAGATCCTTCCTCGTAATCATTAACTTTTCTTACTTTACCTGTCTCAGCGACTTGTTGGATTCCCCCCCCTCCCCCAGGGTTGAAGGCTTGAACCAATGAGTTTACAAAATTTTGGACGTTAATACGCCTGAAACTCGTGGGGAGAGCTGGCCCTGGAATATGAATGGAAGGCCAAAAATCATGGTAAGTTGAACTTATATTTTCCTTATCTTTTCTTGTGATAAAGTTGTCTGATTATTTCTTCTGTTGAATATTAGTCTGCCCCAAGGTTCAGTTGTCGTCTCCGAGAAGGACATTTTGGCTGATCTTGCTGATGAGGCAAGGCTGCTGTAGAAATATTTTTCACAGGCAGGTGCCTTCGAGCCTGCTTCTGGTGTCATTGCTTCTTCTCGGATTCCCTATCCAGAGAACAAGCAACCAAAAAGAAGGCGTTCCTCCGCAGACGAGAAAAAGAATAAGAGTTATCTTCGAAAGTCGTGGTGACGAGCCCTCCGTCTGGGCCGACCATAGATATCGTGATGATTGACGACGGTGGAGAGATAGCGAGGAGAAAGATTTTCTACATAGAAGATGACAACCTTCCTCAACTGAACAAACTGCTCAATCTGTTAAGTTAGTTACACCAATCGAGGACGATGCCTCAATGCTGTCGGGGGAGGGGGAGTATAAGATGGTAAAAAATTCTAACTCCTATTTTTGGATACCAGTCGTTGTGCCCAATACCGTGGGGCTCAGTACTGGGTCCCTGCCGTCTTCGGTTGATGAGCAACCAACAACTAGCACCGCTTTTGATGCAGCTGCTTCTCACTCTTCAACACCATCCTCTTTATCTCCATATTCATCAAGTCTTCCACTAGCAACTACTACATAATATCCACTACCCACATCTATCAGAGAGGAGGTTGGCGCAAAAATATGTTGCTCCCTGAGAAGATCCACAAAGAAGGAGGTGTGTTACTTTTTCGGTCTCCATTGGATGCAATTTGCTATCCCGACAGGTGGAACTTTCTAACTATTTGAATCCTTAGGCTTCAGAAAAAGATTGGGAAAAAGTACATGCTCTCTCGGGGGAGTGCACGTCGAACAATTCCATGCACAGCGCCACAACGGTACATTCATAATTTCTTTTGTCATTTCTCCTATCTTTGACTGAATAAAGATTCTGAGTTTGTCATTCTTGTTTTATAGGCAAATTTCCTTGCTTCCGAGGACCTCCAAAGGTTGATTCGATAAAAGGGACTTACCTCCGTACGGAACCAACTTTTGACTATTCTGGATCAAACTGTTGCTCGCCTCTTAGAATTGGAAGCCAAAGTTGTTGAGGCTATTGTGTTGGAGACTCGTTTGCAGCAAAGTAAGCAAGAAATAAAAACCCTTATCTAGGAGATTTCGGGGTTTAATTTGAAGAGGCCAAGACTAAATGGGCTGAAGTCCATAGTGTCGTTCTTGCTGCATCCGATCGTGAAGCTACCTCCACTGAAAGATTGACCAACCTAGAGGCAGCCTTGAACTCCAAAACTGAAGAGATAGCTACTGGGGGAGTGAAATATGCCCAATTGGAGGAGAGGTATAAGAAAACCATTTAGTATAATCAGCTCTACTGTCCGCAAACTCAACGTTAGCCTCAAGTCCATTAGATCCACCCGGGGAAAACCTTTGGACGAGGTTATCCAACTTAAAGATAGATCAAGCACTGAGCGGCTTCCCTTGGTTTTTTGAAAACTTATGTTATGTACAACATGAGAAGAAAAAAACTTGGAAGAGGCTAAAGTGGGTATCATTTACTTTGATGCTGAAATCACTAAAGCCCGTGAGCTAGATTCAACTGCTAAAAGGGGTCTCCTGGCAGGGCTTGATGCTTCCGGTTCTGAAACTTCAGGAAATGAAGAGGAATTATAAGGCGAAGATGTTATTGGTCATACTAATGAGGGGCAATATGTTAATCTATCGGTTGATCTACCCACTTCCCCTAGGGGCGCAGATATTTCTCTTCTTCCGGGTTTGGGAGATGCAATGGTCTAACTTTTCCTTTATCTTCTGAAATTTTGTACCTATGTTGTTTTGGCACATTTATTGTGAATAAAAATATGTTTTTCTTCAAATATTGCATGCGTCTTTCTGCATTCTTTTGTCTAGACATTTATGCAAGTTTTAATCTTTGCATTCTTTCTTGTTTAAGTCTTTTGCACAAGTTCTATTGTTTGCATCTAATTATGTAAGGCCTTGGGTGTATATTTACCCCAAAAGCTGCATTTCGGGCACAAATTCTTCCAAAATAAACTTTTTATCGTGAGGTTTTTTTTAAGAGATGGCCCTTTTATGCTTATGGTGCTCTTGAAGAGGACGTCTCATGTTCATTACAACACTAGCATTTGAAGTACTCGATTAACATTCATATGAAAAAATTAATTCATCGTTCACACAAGACACAAAATAGAAATGCAAGGACTTTACTTTGTTCATTCCATTTTCAAAAAGTATAGAAGCATTCGTTATGCTAAAAAAATTGCCATTTTTTGGCGCTAGCTTATACAACTTATTTCTACGAGCCTGCCTGCACAGTCCCCAGTCCTGATGACATGACTATGTTCTTGACTTTTGTATTCTGGTCGATGAGGCAATCATTGTTGTCGTATCCTCATTTCATCCCCCTAGTGTTTGAATGCAAAGAATGCGATATGGAATACTGGAAGTTTTGCACCTTCGAGGTTTCCACTAATGAATTGCTAGATAATCTTCAGATCAATAAAAAACTTTGATTCCCCTTAGGAATTTATGCTATCAGGCCAAAGACTATCTACCAATCCTCTAGTGGTTTGCACTTGTGAATGGTTGGGTAATCTTTTCTTGATAGCAAGCTCAATTTTCCGCTAGGAATTTTCTATCGAGCCAAAGATTATCTAACCGCTCCGGAGTGGTTCTTCGCTTATGTGCCTTGCTATTAAAGGTCTTATTGCTGCTATTGAAACCTTCTTGGTAGTATGTTTTCCGTTGGTTTCTCGTTAAAAACCTTGCCAGAAAAACCCAATTGGGGACAAAAAATGGACAAAGGATAAAAGAATGCAGCACATACTTTCAGTACATGTAATGTTTGTCAGCAATAATATCTCTTCAGGCGTGCCACATTCCAGTTTCTAGCCAACTTTTCTCCATCCTGATTCTCCAACTCCTATGAAACTTTTTCAGCGACAGCGAAATTCTGGTAGAGGCCTTCACAGGTTGGATCTAGCTTCCCTGAGTTGAGTTCCCATGTGTTTCGAGTTACTTTCCTAAGAACTAAGTTTCTCACTTTGAAAAAACGGAGGTTGGATCTTCGATTATAATATATTTCCATTCTCTGCTTTTCGGCTGCCATTCTTGTATGTGTTTGATAAGTAGGGATTTTGACTACTTATTTGCACTCTTTTTATTTTTATTTTAGCTTAAAATTGCTTAAAGGTATTCTCAAAAACTAATGAAATGTTATTTCTTATAGGAATATCGGAATATGAGCAAAAGAACTGAAAATCAACTCAAGATTGAGTAATTTTGGACAAGGACCAACACAAGGCTAAAAGGGGAAAATATGGACTGCACAATGTTGAGTGTTGCTGTAAAACATAAAGAAAGCATGTGATAACTTTTCTTTGCAAAATGCGGACCACATAATTATTATGCGGCCGCAGAAGATGAGGTTCAGAGAGTTGGGATTTTAGGGTCATGAAGAAGTGCAAACCGCACCAGTACTGTGCAGTCGCAGAATCAAGAGCGTGACTGCACTCAGAAATATGCGGTCCACAAAAGTCCTTCCATGTTAAAGCCCAAGGTTAAGAAGCGCGGACCACACCATTATTGTGCGGCTACAAAATCAAGAGTGCGGCCACACTAAAAACTGTGCGGTCGGCAAAAGTTGAAGAAGTGCGGCCACAACCCAGAATTGTGTGGCCGCAGAAGACCAACATGCAAGCCAAGTTTTAATGTGCGTACTGCACACAGAATTATGCGCCCGCACAACATATGTAGGGGAAATTTTGTCTGACAATTGTAGCTGGGTATTAATAGATCTTTTTTATTATTTTTAGGTCAAGTATGGTGCACCTGAGACTAGATAGCCATTTTTATTTACTATATTGGATAACTTTGTAATAGTTTGCCATTTTAATATTAGATTTTCTTTCCTTAATTATCTATTGTGGAATTTATCTTAGTTTCTTCTTTAATTTATTCATTTTCCATGAGTAGATAAACTCTTATATAGGGTGGTGACCCAACCCTAGTATGGGTAACTAATGGGTAATTGATTTTGGGCTTATTTATGATTGGGTATATGCTATTTAGCTTAGTTCTTGCTTGAATTTGAGAATTGATGGTTGCAAACATTGATTCATGCCTATAAAAAAAGCTTAGCTAACAAGAAATTGGGTGAAGTTAAGAAATTGATAGACCTAGTTAAAGTGTCGAATCTAGAGATAGTAAGACCCAACTTGAGCATATATACTTGTTTTGTGAAATACTCATTTGGACTTAAGAAAGCTAAATTGGGAAAAATCACTCAAACTACTAAGAGGTATAGAGTGAGTAGTCATGTGTGATTGCTATATTGTATCTTGATCGACAAAACATGCCCTAAAGCTTTCATCCGTTAAGTAACCATCTAGGCGGAAGTTACAACCCAAGATATTTTATAACTTGAAAAACAACAATACCAAAAACATTGTCTCTTAGCTTTTCGATTACAATAATTTAGCATACAAACTAGAAGTAGAAAAGAAACAACTGAATATGTGGAAGTGCAATCTTGGGCTCGTCATACACTAGACTTAGTATATACCTAATCCCACATAAAGCTCTTTATGGAATCGACCCTGACTCGGGTTGGGTATTTATAATTGCATCAACTGCCTCACAATCCCAATTAGTGGTGTGAGTTTAAGCGACATAAATTTTTGGCGTCGTTGCCGGGGAGCTAAAAATGGGTTTATCTATATATTTGGATTTGTGTGTTATTTGTCTTCTTTTCCTTCAGAGTTACTAATTTTTTTTTCATGAAACAATTGTTGGTGATACAATGGCTCTCAACAATAATGATCCTCTTGGAAACGTGCCATTGGGGGATAACGGGGATGATGGCCAAGTTGATCAGGTTCCTCTTGAACCTCAAAGAAATAGACGAGGCTGCCCGCCTCAAGACAACATTCGCGTTCCTCGCCCACTCTCCTCCAAGAGCGGTGGCACACCGGGTGTTGCTAAATGAAGGATATGCATGTGCCATAGTCCCTCCCCGCATTAGGGCGGGCAACTTTTAAATCACAAATATCATACTTACACTGTTGGAACAATGGGGATTCTTCACCGGGGCTCCGAATCAAAATGCATACAAGCACTTGAAAGGGTTTGTTGACACTTGCTGGGAGAGAAAATAAACGAACGTCTTTGAGGATGCTTTCGGTGAGGGTATTACCTTTATCTATATGGGGGAAGGCCCTGTATTGGTTGGAGAGGTTTCCAAATCATTCTATTCATACATGAGATGAATTGGCTGAGAAATACATTTCCAAGTTCTTTTCGCTCGGGCATATGAAAACTTGTAGGCATGAGATTCTAGCTTTCATATAAGAACCCAATGATCCTTTGCATGAGATATGGTGAAAGAGTGGCCAAACAATGACATGATGGAGGATACGCTTCAACAAACTTTTATAGGGGGATCAATACTACCAATAAATTTGTGGTCAACCAACTTGCCGGTGGAAATTTCATGACAACGCCGTATGCAGAATCTTGTGAGATTCTTGATGAGTTGTCGGATATTTCATCAACATGGGAAAGTAGAGCAATCATTCCTCACAGCGATTCAAATATCATTCACTTGCATAAAGAATTATATGATCACCAAAAAGCAATTGCTAAGTTGACCACCACAATGAATTAATTAGACAAAGCTCAACTTCAATAAGTGCAAGGTCTCAAGCAAGTAAATGCAATGAAAGGAGTTAGTATGATGGTAAAAAAGAGAAGAAAAAAGGGTGCTCAAGTGCAAAACCAGGTTGAAATTCAAGAGAAGGAAGTACAATATGTGAAAAACTTCCAAGGGCAAAGAAACAACAATCAAGGCCCAAGTCAACAACAATGGTGACCACAAGGAAATCAAAGAAATTGGAATTTACGTAATCAAGGTGGTTGGAACAATCAAAAAAACAAAGGCAATTGGAACAATCAAGGAAATTGGAATGGTCAAAATAACCAAGGGAGTTGGAGTGGCAATAATCAAGGCTATTGGAGAGGTAATAACCAAGGAGGGTGGAGCAACAACAACAACCAAAGGTCGGGTTTCAAAGGCCCCCGACGTTCCAACAACCGAGCAACCCACCTCCTTACCCTTCTCAAGGTTTGAGATCTTCAAACAATGAGATGGGATGAATAGAGAATATGTTTAAACAAATGATGGAGAAGAAAGCCGACTCTGATACTTACCTAGCCTCTCTCAACTCTTTTATTCGCAATTTGGAAGTTCAATTGGGCCAAATCTCGCAAGCTTTGAACACTCGTCCTAAGGGGGAATTAACAAGTGATACGTTGGTAAACCCAAAGGGTGGAAACAACACGACACATGCCATGGCTGTGACTACAAGGAGTGGAAAAAGTGGGTTTGCAACCACCTCAATCCAAAAGTAGATTGTGGATGAGGAACAATTGGTACAAGAAGATGAGATGTAAAGCAATGAAGTGAAAGCAAATGATGATGTGAGAATTGATATTGAAGACAATATAGAGGAAACTCAAGAAGAAGTGAACCCGTCTAGGGAGCACATTGTTGACATATCAGAACAGTGCCAAAGGCTAAGACGCCAATGCCAAGGCCTCATCTTCCATACACTCAGAGGCTTGCCAAGAAAAATAACGAGAGCTAATTTAAAAAATTTATTGACATTATAAAGAGTTTGTCTATCAATGTACCATTGGTTGAGGCCTTGGAGCAAATGCCAGATTATGCAAAGTTCATAAAAGACTTGGTGACCAAGAAGAGGCCAATGAATTGTGAGACTATCAATACGACACATCAAGTGAGTGCTATTGTGCACTCAATGGCTCCAAAATTGGAAGATCCCAGCACTTTCACAATCTCTTATACTATTGGAAGCGCCGATTTTGCCAAAGCTCTATGCAGGGGCAAGTATCAACTTGATGCCTTACTCGGTATTCAAAACTCTGGGAATTGGAAACCAAAACCTATATCCATGAGGTTACAAATGAAGGAACGTACTATGAAGAGACCATTGTGTATTATTGATATATGTTGGTTCATGTAGACAAGTTCATCCTCCCACAAGACTTGATTCTTGATTGTAAAGTGGACTATGAGGTGCCTATTATTTTGGGTAACCTTTCCTTGCTACTGGGAAGGCTCTTGTTGATGGGAAGGTGAGCTCACTTTTCGGGTGGTTGATGAAAAGGTGGTTTTCCATGTGTGCAAATTTATGAGGCAACCAACTAGCAATGAATTTTGTTCATTCGCAGATCTGGTAACCAATGTGATTACTGATGATGTTAGTGCCATAATGATCATTGAGGATAATTTGGAATCCATTTTTCTAAACCTTGATGATGATGAGGAGAAACAAGGCTATGTAGAATGTGTGAATGAATTGAAAGGGTTCGTACACTTATGAACCCTCAAAGTTATCCTTGGATATTGAAAATCGTAAGACTACTCCAATGAAGCCCTCAAACAAGGAGCCTCCCACTTTGGAGTTAAATCCATTGCCTCCACATCTCAAGTATGAATTATTTGGCCTTTATTCTACTTTACCGATTATTCTTTCCTTTTGTTTGACTAACATGCAGGTGGATTCCATGTTGGAGCTGCTACAAAGGAGGAAGAGAGTAATTGGATGCATATTGGCGGATATCCGGGGTATAAGCCCCGCTTTTTACATGAACAAGATTATTTTGAAGGAGGGTGCCAAACCCTCTATTGAACATCAAAGGAGGGTAAATGAAGAAATGCAAGAGGTGGTCAAGAAGGATATAATCAAGTGGCTGGATACCGGGGTTGTTTACCCCATTTTCCATAGTTCATAGACTTCTCCGGTGCAATGTGTCCCAAAGAAAGGGGGCATGACTGTGGTTACCAATGACAAGAACAAGTTGATTCCTACAAGAATAGTGACCGGATGGAGAGTATGTATGGACTATGGTAAGCTCAACAAAGTAATAAGAAAGATCATTTTCCACCTTCCTTCCTTGATCAAATGCTTGATAGGTTGGGCAGTCGTGCTTTCTATTATTTCCTCAATGGTTATTCCGGCTACAGTTAAATTCTTATTGCTCTAACGGACAAAGAAAAGACTACTTTCACATGCCCTTATGGTACTTTTGAATTCTCATGGATGCCATTTGGGTTATGCAATGTACCTGCTCTTGTATGATGGCTATCTTCACCGACATGGTGGAGGATATTCTTGAGGTCTTCGGATGATTTTTCTATGGTTGGAACTATTTTGATGATTGCTTGAACAATTTGGATAAGGTCTTGGCAATATGCGAGGAGACAAATTTGGTGTTGAATTGGGATAAATTTCACTTCATGTTCGAGGACGGCATAGTCCTCGGCCACAAAATTACAAAGCATGGTATTGAGATCGACAAGGCCAAAATTGAGGTGATCTCAAAACTCCCTCCCCTACATCTATGAAGTGTTATGCATGGTTCTATCTCTGATTCATCAAGGATTTTCCAAGGTGGTAAACCCTTTGTGTAAACTTTTGGAGAAGGATGTCAAGTTCCATTTCAATGAAGATTGTATGAAGGCATTCAAATTGCTCAAGTTCAATTTGACTGCTACTCCTATTATCATTGCACCACATTGGAGCTTGCATTTTGAGATCATGTGTGGCGCAAGTGATGTAGCAGTTGGAGTGGTGATAGGGCAACATATCAACAAAATCTTCCATCCGGTCTACTATGCTAGAAAGACCATGAATGACACCCAAGTTAGCTACACACTGACCGAAAAATATCTTCTTGCTCTTGTCTTTGCTATGGAGAAGTTACGCCCGTACTTGATGGGTACAAAAGTTATTGTCCACAACGATCATGTGGTGCTTCGGTACCTAATGAGCAAGAAGTATTCAAATATGAAGTTAATAAGGTGAGTTCTTCTATTGTAAGAGTTCGATTTAGAGATCCAAGACCATAAAGGTAGTGAAAATCAAGTGGCGGACCACTTGTCTCGATTGGAGGAGGAGGGGAGGCTACTTGATGGCCTAGAGATCAATGAATCCTTCCCTAACGAGCAACTTTTTGCTATTTCAATGACTAGGATGCAATGGTTTTCTGACTTAGATAACTATCTTGTAAGTGTCATTATACCGAATGAGTTCTTTTCAAACCAAAGGAAGAAGCTCAAACGGGATTGCGTTGACTAGGAGCGTCAAACGGGCGGGTCAGATCGGATATGGTTCATGTCGAAAAAGGTAATGAAAAAATAGATCAATTATTCAAGCCGATCCATATTTAATACGGATAAAAAACGGGTTAACCGGCGGATAATATGTGGTACCCATAGTATCTATGAATTCTTATATATGATCACTTTTGGAAAAATTCTTAGTCTCCCTAGCTTGAGGAACCCCCAATTTGAGATTTTACAAATGTAAAAGTTAGACCCATTGGTCATCCATTGGTTATCCATTTCCTAATTGAATAATATGGTTCTTATCTATATTTTACTCGTTTTTAAAAAGTTTATTATTCAACCCATTTTTAGTGGACAATATGGTTTGTTAACTATTTTTTCTGAAACATTTTGCCACCCATAGCCTTGACTATTATTGGGATGAATCGTATCTTTTTTGGATATGTACCGATAGTGTGATCTGATGATGTGTGCCGGAGGAAGAACAAGTGGAAATTCTTGAGGCTTGCCACTCTTCACCATATGTTGGTCAGCATATTGGAGCTAGAATGGCAACAAAAGTATTGATTTGTGGATTCTATTGGCCGACTCTTTACAAGGATTCTAGTGATCTATTCAAGCGGTGTGATGAATGTCAACGGGCAGGTGGAATTTCTAAGAATAATGAGATGCCCCTCACCACCATATTGGAAATTGACATCTTTGATGTATGGGGCATTGATTTCATGGGACCATTCTTGAGCTCTTGTGGGAACACTTACATTTTGGTACCTGTGGACTATGTGTCAAGATAGGTTGAGCCCGTGGCTTTACCCAACAATGAAACTCGAAGTGTGGTGGCATTTTTTAAGAAGAACATCTTTACAAGATTTGGTACTCCAAGGGCTATCATAAGTGATGGGGTTCACATTTTTGCAACAAGGCTTTTGATACCTTACTCACTAAGAATGGTGTCACTCACAAAGTCTCAACCCCCTACTATCCTCAAGCAAGCAGACAAGTTGAAGTCTTCAACCGAGAAATCAAGAGCATTTTCTCAAAGACTGTGATGCTCTTTGGGCTTATAGGACGACCTACAAAACACCGATTGGCATATCTCCATATCGATTGGTGTTTGGGAAGTCCTGCTATCATCTGGTGGAACTTGATCATAAGTTCGTGTGGGCTTTGAAGAAGTTAAACCTTGGGTGGGAAGTTGTTGCAAACTTAAGGGTGGCACAATTGAATGAGCTAGATGAATTCCGGTACTGTGCCTACAAAAGATCATCCCTATACAAGGAAAAGATGAAGTACCTCCATGACAAGTACATTCATAACAAGGAGTTTAAAGAAGGTGATTTTGTGTTATTGTTCAATTCCCCGTTACGGATGTTTCCGATCAAGTTGAAATCTAAATGGAGTGCCCCATTTGAAGTTGCTAATGTAAACCCCTTTGGTGCTTTGGACTTGAAAATTAAGAATGATAAGGTGTCCAGAGTCAATAGGCACCAGGTAAAATAATATCTTGGAAAGGTTCATGATGGCCACATCGTGGCGGTTCTTCATTTCAAATGATTGGTAATCTGCGTCGTGCCATGGCATTAAATCAAGCGTTTCTTGGGAGGCAACCCATGTATTTTTTTTCTTTTTCTCTTTCTTTTCCATTAGATAGGCTTTGTTTTGTGCTGACTAGTTTTGAAGTGTATGGAGGGAATGGGTGTACATTGCAGGAATTGTGCAAGAAAAATTGGCTAAGTGGTGAAAATGTGCAGACGACACAATTTTGAAGGCAGCAACAAAAATCACTATGCGATCGCACAAATCTATGCGCAGTCGCACAACTGAAAGACCAAAAGTGCAAGCTCTCTGAAGATTGGTCTATCAAATTTCATAGCCAATTTGTGTCCGCCAACAAAATTTTATGGTCTGCACAAATTCTGCAGCTGTACTCACTTTTGTGCGAACCATAGTGTTTCATCAAGGGTCCAGGTAAAGAGTGCGGATCACACTCAAAATTTTGCGGCCGCACTAACTTAAAAATTGGGTTGACTTGGTCAATCTATAAATAGGACCTGAATTCACTATTCACATCTTTACACCCTCTAAGTCCCTTGAACCTTAAGCAAGCATAGTGCAAATTCAATTATTTCATAATCCTCATGCATTTCATCTATGTAGATTCTTACATACTTCCTTCATCACTGGTTAGTTCATTACATTTTTATTTTCAATTTCTCTTAGTTTTTTCTATTTTGTGTTAGGGTTATTTTTAGGCCTAAAATGTTAATTGATTAGTCATGTGTGCTTAGAATGAATGGGGGTAATATCATGTATTCTAATTAGGGACTGGGCAGGCCATTGATCATGTTTAATTGCAAAAACCTTGTCTAATTTGTGAAAAATTACATGAACCTTAAAGTACTGTTGCGTAATTTCAAATTGTGTGGTCTCACACACTTTTCTATGGTCCGTAGATCTTAAAGTTTAGAGCAAAAGTGTGCATCAAAGTGCGGATTGCACTTAAAATTTTGCGGTCCGCAGAATAATGGGTGTGACTGCACTATTGGATGTTCAGAGACCCAGTAGTCTGAACATGGGGTGGTGCGGCTGTACTTAAAATTGTGTGGTCCACATATTTAGATGTGAGACCGCACTTTGAAATTGTGCGGAGCGGTCCCACTCACTTTTGTATGGTCCGCACTGTCTCTTTTGAACATTGTTCTGTTGTATCTGTTAAAACTTTCCTTTATCTATAACTAAATCATGTGCCCTACATTACAGATAGTGGCTCATTTAATAGGTAGAGGTGATACATCCAAAGGGAGAGGTGTTGGAAACACGTTCTCAAGGCTTTATACTAAAACGTGTGTTCTTATGTGTAGGTTATGATGAATGACAAACGAAGCACAAATTGATATATGACGAAGTTCAAGTACAAGCGCACAATTGGTGGATAACGAGATTCAAGCACAAGACAAAGTTTTTATAGTTTAAATGAGTCGTTCTTAATTGTGTTCTTGATCCGACAACTTGACTCATGACATGGCTTCTCTCGTAAAATTATTTTGACAAAATCATGCATATTTAATTTAATGCTAAATGATTTTAAATCATGCATATTTTCATTAGTCAAAATGATTTTTAAACATGCCTCTAAAAACTGGACTAAGATTATCGATTATGTACTTATGATAATCGATTATGTTAAGCCAAGACTGCATGACAATCGATTGTGACCTAATGACAATCGATTGTGTTAAGGCAGTGAGCATCAGGTTTTTCAAACCTGCATGACAATCGATTGTGAACCTTATGACAATCGATTGTGAACCTTATGACAATCGATTGTGATGAGGCAGTGTCCATCAAAGTTTTTCAAAACTCAGAATAATCGATTGTGAAGCTAATGACAATCGATTGTGAAGAGACAGTGTCCTTCAGATTTTTCAAAGTCACAAAATAATCGATTGTAAACTTATGACAATCGATTGTGTTGAGGCAGTGACTTCCAGACTTTTTCAAAGTTATTAAATAATCGATTGTGAGTATATAACAATCGATAGTCACGAGGCAGTGTCTAAAATGATTTTCAAAATCTGATAAATAATCGATTGTTAACTTTGCACAATCGATTGTGAAGCTTACCGTTGTCGTAATGTTTTCAAATACCGTCAGGTAATCGATTGTTGATTTTGTACAATCGATTGTTGATATTAAAATCTGAAAAAGATTTTTTTGAACGTTGCTGAATAATCGATTGTTGATTTTGTACAATCGATTGTTGAAATTAAAATCTGGAAAGGATTTTTTGAACGTTGCTGAATAATCGATTATTGATTTGGTATAATCGATTGTTTTACGTAAAATCTGGAAATGATCTTTTGAACGTTGCCAATAATCGATTGTTGATCTTGGACAATCGATTGTTAAGCGTAAAATCTGGGATTGATTTTTGGAACGATTGGCAAACAATCGATTGTGGCTTCCTGACAATTGATTGTCACAGAGTAAAATCAGCAACTCTTAATTTGCAATTAGGCAATGGTAATGCCAAGTTTTTCAACTATAAATACAGCTTCATTTCAGTGTTTTAAAAACAACAACACACAACAACTGATCATTCTATTGCTATAAGCTTGCATACTATTGTTTATCATTTTATATTCATTTCATAAAGCTTTTGAGAGCCAAAGTCTTGTCCATAGTTGTTGTGATCTTGAGCTTACTTTTTTTACTCATATCTACTCATTAAGGAGTGTTTTGTTTGAGTGTTTAGTGTTTTGTACACTTGTAAGAGAATTGTGATTCTCTTGTTGTAAGGAACTTGTGTTTCCTTGGTTGAAGTCTTGAAGTGTTGTATCTCCGAGCAAAGGTGTTAAGGCTTGTGTCCTTAAGTTGTAAAGGTTTGTTGAGCACCCGTAAGCTTGACAAGTTAGTGGAAAATCTCGAGAGAGTCTCTCGGGGACTGGACTAGCCACGTGTTGTGGTGAACCAGAATACATCGGTGCGTTCTTTCCTTTTTGTTTATTTAACGCACTTAATTATTTCCTGCAAATTTTAATTTCCGCAAGTTTACGCTAAATTTTATTATAACGCTATTCACCCCCCTCTAGCGTTAAGCGTATTATCTAACAAGAGGTGATCCCCCCCGAGGAAAATGAAAGGGTAATCAATCACTAGGGGTGAAATCTAAACCAATCACCAAAAAACCGACCACTGGGAGAGGTCGAGCCACTGTGCCCTCTGAGTCTAGTTCATATGCCCCGTCTGGGAAAGCTTCAGAGGACAGCTCTATGGAAGAGTGACCGGGAGCCTAATAATAGTAAGTTCAAGGGAGATATAAACTCCTTGATTAACTCTCTAACTCAGTTCTTTTTAGGGTTCAGATGCAGGCATCCAAGGTTTAGAGCCCTCTTCTACACACACTCCTCCTGCACCAATTGATTTAGATAATGATGATAGTGTTTCTGATGATAGTAGATGAGGTGACACTCGAGTGGGCAACCTTGAGAGGTCGAAGAAGAAGGAAATATGGGAGGATCAATTTGTGATTTTGACGGCCTTCACAAGGTTCAGAGAGTCGTGGACGTAGAGATTTCTCACTCTTGAGCGACAGTTCTTAATTAAGGATTTGGATATTCACAATCCAAATATCCTTAGATAGTTTCGAGAGAAAAAGATGGGAAGGTGGTTCACCCAAAGTGTCATTGATGCAATAAGCACTTGGTTAAAGAATTTTATGCCAATATGGCTCATATAAAGAAGGGTACCAAGATAACAAAGGTGAGAAATGTGAAAGTCAAATTCGACTCCTTCTCTTTGAACACCTATGTGGGCTTTGAAGAAGTAGAGGTAGTCTAGTATTCAAAAAAGTGCTATGGGTGATGCAGCTCGCCCGTGGCTAGATGAGATGTTTGGTTGCTCGAGGACCACTACCACCGTGGATCACAACAGGGGTTCCTATCGTCCGGGCCATCCTAAATTTTGAAGCTAAAGGGTGCGAGACCTTTGTGTACAGCCATATCGATCTGTGTTTGAACGAGAACAATCTCCCACTTCCCCAAGCAGTCTGGTGGCTGATGGGTACCCAATCAATGTAGGTAGGATCATGTCAACCAACATTATATTAGCTGTCCAAAAAGGTGAAAAAAGATCCTACCCTTATCCATACACCCTCATAGAGTATTTCAACTATGCAAAGGTGGAGCTGAGGCCATATGATACAAAAGTAAAGGCCAAGAAGCCCTTCTCATAGTACCACCCGTAGGATGCTGACAATCCAAAGTTCAAGCATAAAGCCACTACCACTGTTGGCTAGTCTGACGAGTCATGGATAGTGGGTTCTGAGTCTGCTACTAAGCCATCTATAGTTCTAATGCCTTCCACAGTGGCCGAGCCGTCCACTGGGACAGCTGACATGCCACCACCTCCATCTTATGGACCATATACTTCATTACCAGTGCCTGCTTCATCCATATATTCGTTCACTACGCTGTAAGCCTCCCAAATATTGGCAAGTCTCATCAACTGGATGCAGATAACTAGTTCAAAGTTGTCTGACATATTCAATATTGTTGCTGCACAGTCTTATGCTCTAACAACATCATAGGTACCTCCGTCAGTGGAGGAAACATTTTCAAAGATCCTGGGAAATCAGAAGACTATTATGGAGACTCTAGTGGCCCATAGGGAAGTCATTGAGGAGTTGAGAAAACAAGTAAAAAATGTGGAAATCTCAGGCTTCGAAGAGGTCAGTGGATAGGTTAAGAAAAGAAGTTGCCAATATTGCATCTGCTAGAGATCTACCAGTTGATTTGTTGATGGAGTCAACACCAGCAACACAATCAGTACCTGAGGCATCAGAGGCAGTAGCTGGCTAGTTTGAAGAGCCAGACCTTGTTGCCCACACTGTTGAGCAAACGCTCACCAACCATGTTGTCCCTCAGCTAGGTGATGATGAGATACAGTTGGAGGTGACCGAGGGTGTTGAGGATGCCATCCACACTAAGACAACATAGGGATTTTTCTTAACTCTCTACCCTTCCTTATTCTTAATTTTGTTAAGCATTGAGGAAAAATCTTTTTTTTTATTAAAAGGGTGGTATATTTGGATGATTCATTATTACATTGACATTTGGCATGTAATAACTCTGATAATCTGTTTCTTGCATCTTTATTTCCTCTTTGGATATGTATATATTCCTCCCTTTCACTTGATGTATATATTCATTTCCCTTCAGTTTGTATATTCATTTGCCTTACTTTCCGTAGTTTATTTCATAGCTTCTTTAGTTTGTTTTTCTTAGTAGTACAACTTATTTACTTTAGTAGCTTTATTTTTATTTATAGCTTCTTTTTATGTTTGAGTGGGCAAACCTTTGATTTTCTTAATGCCATGATTCTTTTCAAAACTGGATTTTGTATGAACCGGGTAGCTCTTACCAATGATGAATGGCGTGACAACTTTCTTAATGGATTGAGTCCAGTCTTTTATGTTTAGGTAAAAATAGTAGTAATGAATTAAAGGGTATCAAGCATGCTTCACTTGGTACCAACACATTTGTCTACAACCTTATGGCTAAAAATAAGTTGTTGGCAGAAAATAGCTCTAGTTGCGACCTTTTGACTCTTGTGTTGACTTAAGCAGTCATCAAGTGATTTAGTCGAGCCATTTGTGATTCTCAATCTTAATTAGGGTTGTTGTGAGACCTCGACCCCGTTATCTTTTGTAATCCAGTAGCGTGATAGGTGAGATATTTAGTTGCAAGTCCAAGTACCCGTGCTAATAGTCTAGAACTTGCCCCAAATATTTTTCTAGGCGAAATTCTAAGTGTAGCTTGGCTTGAGAAATGATTGTAGGCTCTCCTGGATCCAATTTGAAATCTTTCATAGCCTACCGATGTGATATCCATAGTCAACCCATTTAAGCCTAATCCCTTATTTATTTGATAACCACGTTACAAGCCTTTATCTATTTTGTAATGGCCCTCTCTTGGCACCCGATCTTTCCTTTGCACTATTGAGAAAGAATTGGCTAAAACATAAGTTTGCGATAGAGACGAGGAGTTTGAAAGTGATAGAACGGTACAAAGAAGAGGAAAGAAATGACAAAAAGGGAATACATATAAAAGAAAGAAAGAACAAAAAGAAAAATTCCAAAAAGAAAGTGAATAACGTAAAGAGTTGAAGACAATCAAAGAAAAAGAAGAACGAAAGGCATGAAGTAAATAGAGAAGGAGAAAGTGAATAACTTAATAACATGACCAAGAAAGAGTGACTTTAAGTCTCTCTACCCGAGGAAAAAGAAAATGACTCAAAGAACCAACAAAGTATGAGACCAAAAGAGAAAATGGAGTGCTTAAGGAAAGATGAACCCATTCTATTCCAATAAATCATACCTTAGTCCGAAAGACTTCATTGCATCACAAAAAAAACCCTATATGATCTCAAGTTGAGTGAGATTAAATTATGGTGATTTACATGAGGGGAAGTATGTGATGCATAGAGCCATACTTGTGACATTCTTTTGATAGCGATGAGCGAACTTTACATAATCCTTGAATTGAGTGATACACTCTAAAGTGAGATATGCTAATGGAAAGAAAAGGAGGAGAAGTTTGGGATCCACAGTGACCTACGTGAAAGAGCGAGCTTCATTGATGAATAAAGTCAACTCTTGATGCTCTAGTTTCACATTAGAACTATTGTATTCAAAAAGTCAAATCATTGCGTTGCAGATAATTCGTATTTATTGTGAGTAATTGTTGGTCCCATATTATGTATGATTGATTCACCTTAGGCTAGTTGAAATAGTTGTTGTCTTGTGAAGGTGGTAATTACCTTATTTGCTTGACGACAAACAAAAGCTTAAGTTTGGGGAAGTTGATAAGTAGGGATTTCGTATACTTATTTGCACTCTTTACTTTAGTTTTTGCTCAAATTACTTAAAGGTATTCCTGAAAACTAATGAAATGTGCTTTCTAATAGGAGTGTTGGAATATAAGCCAAAGAAATGAAAATCAACTCAAAAAGGAGTAATTTTGGACAAGGACCAAAATAAGGCTAAAAGGAAAATATGTGGACCGTATAATATTGAGTGCGGTCTGATAAAATTTCTTTGCAAAATGCGGACATCATAATTATTGTGGAGACGTAGAAGATGAGGTTCAAAGAGAATGGATTTTAGGGTCATGAAGAAGTGCGTACCGCATTGTTATTGTGCGGTCGTAGAATCAAGAGCGCGATCGCACTCAGAAATGTACGGTCCGCAGAAGTCCCCCATGCCAAAGCCCAAGGTCAAGAAGCGCAGACCACACTATTATTGTGCGACTGCAGAATTTAGAGTGTGGCCACACTCAAAATGTGTGTTCCACAGAAGTTGCAGAAGTGACCCCGCAACCCAGAATAGTGTGGAAGCAGAAGTCCTATCTTTCAAGTCAAGTTTCAATGCGGACCAAACACATAATTGTGCGACTGTACAACCTCCGCATGGGCAATTTTGTCTGATTATTTATCTGGTTATAAATAGATTTTGTGCACCTGCAAATAGATAGTCATTTTTCTTTACTGTATTTGTAACTTTGGAATAATATAACATTTTAACATTAGATTTTTTCTTCCCTTAATCATCTATTATGGAATTTATCTTAGTTTCTTCTTTAATTTCTTCATTTTCCATGAGTAGCTAAACCCTTAGCTAGGGTTGTGACCTAACCCTAGTATGGTTACTTAATGGGTAATTGATTTAGGGCTTATTTATGATTTGGTATATGACATTTAGCCTATTTGTTGCTTGAATCTGAGAGCTGGTGGTTGCAAACTTTTATTCATGCCTAATTGACTTAGTCTCTACTTGAGAAAGAGAGACTAAGTGTAGGAAATTTTGTATAACAAGAAATTGGGGTGAACTCAAGAAATTGATAGCCATAATTAAAGGGTCGAATCTAGAGATAGTATGACTCGTCTTGATTATATATTACTTGTTTTATGAAATACCCATTTGTACTTGAGAAAAACAAATTTGATAATATCACTCAAATTACCAAGAGGTATAGAGTGAGTAATCGCGTGTGATTTCTGTGTTGTATCCTCATCAACAAAACACGCCCTAAAGCTCTCAATCCATTAGGCAATGATCTAGGCGAAAGTTACAACCCTAAATTTTTTATTACTTGAAAAACAACAATACCAAAAACATTGTCTCTTAGCTTTCAATTACAAGTATTCAACATACAAACTAGAAGTAGAAAAGAAACAACTGAATATGTGGAAATTCAATCTTGGGCACGTCATACACTAGATTCAGTATATACCTAATCCCACATAAATCTCTCCGTGGAATCAACCCCGACTCGCATTGCATATTTATTATTGCATTGACCGCCTCACAATACCAATTGGTGGTGTGAGTTTGGGCGACGTCAGTGCCAAGACCCTGCGCTCATCGAGTAGCTCCAAGATGACTAACATCGCTTCGTTGTTGGTGTGAGTTTGGGCGACGTCAGTGCCAAGACCCTGCGCTCATCGAGTAGCTCCAAGATGACTAACATCGCTTCGTTGTTCGTCTCTTCACTTGCCTAGAAATATCTCAAGGACCATGATTAAGTCTTTTGATCCGTACTCAAAGGAGTGTCACAACCTAGAAACAATCCGTCATGATGACATCTATCATAGTATTAGGCCAACCGACTACTCAGACTTTTCCAACACTTTAAAGCTTTGAAGGATATGAAAATAATTTAATTTAAAGGAAATATTTTAAAAAAGATAGGAAGTCAACTTCATACATAATATCTCTCAAAATTGGGGTATAACTGAGTACATCAGCATTTACGTAAAGATATTGTCTGGAGCACCAACTAGAAAGCGAAAAAAACAAAAAAATAAAATGAAAGATAAGGGAGTAGAGTCTAGGTCTACAAACACCAATCAACTACCTCGATGATCTCCAAAAGTCCGAACTCCTCAACTCGGCGACTGCTGTGATCGGAAGCAAATGGATTTTCACACGAGGTGTAGGGTGTAGCATGAATACAAACAACACAATAAGTAGCAAATCATTTCTTTTAACTAATAGTAGGGACGATTTCTATCAATATACTAAAGATATAGAATTTAGAAAATGCAGAAAAGTAGACATGCTTTCAAGTTCAACACTTAAGTTTAGAACAAGTAAAGATAGGCCAAGTGTGACTCATACTATGAAAATGACATCTCTATATCTACATGCCAAGGTGAATACTGGATGTAGTGCAACATACTAGAAACATGTCGTACTCACACTCTTAGAATACTCAATCATTCAGTATTGTATATGGCCGTTCTAGTCCAGGGAAGTTCTATCCCAATTGTATATACATCAACTGACAGTCAGTCACTCAATACTATATAAGGATAATCCAGCCTAAGGAAAATCCATCCCTAAATATAGATGATTCAGGTAAGATCCATGCTCAGGGAAAATCCATCCCTCGATATAAGTCAACTGCACTCACTACACGTGTACAGACTCCGTAGGGGCTCCTTCAGCCCAAGTGCTATCATAAGCCAAATCTAGGCATAAACAAATAAAACATGTTGCGACGTGCAATCCTATCCTATAATATCACTCACAAACAGGCCCTCGACCTCACTTAGTCATCAATCTCTCCAGTCTCTCGCGCTCAGCACGCTCATACTAAGCAGCCCTATTCAATGATACGAGATGTGACATTGTAGAATAACAGAGACTGAGATGTGATATGAATGATACATACGACTGAGTACAGGATTGCAATTAAACAATTAACTCAACAATAAGGAACAACGACTATGGGTCTCAATAATACCAGCATGTAGCCTAAAGATGATCTCTAGCATGATTAGCAGCCCAATTATTTTATAATATGATTAAAATACGGATAACAACAAGATAAATCAACTATACAGTTCCATGGAATCGGCTAGGTCACAGTTCACACGGTGCACTTCCACACGCTCGTTACCTAGCATGTGCATCACCTTAGCACCAATCACATAACACATAATTCGGGGTTTCATACCCTCAGGACCAAGTTTAGAAGTGTTACTTACCTCAAATCAAACAAATCTCTATTCTAATATGACCTTGCCTTGTGAAAAAACGTTCGACCGCCCCTAATCTAGCCACAAACAGTTCGATACTATCAACACGAGCAAAAGGAATCAATTCTATAATAAAACACTAAGTTCTGAATCAAATTCAAAGGTCAACTAAAAAATCGGCCCCTGGGCCCACGTCTCGAAATCAAATAAAAGTCACAAAACCTGAAAGCCCATTCAACTACGAGTCCAACCATACAAAATTTGCCAAAATCTGACACCAAATCGCCACCCAAATCCCCTAATTCAACTCTCCAAGTCCCTAGCCTCAAACTTCCAAATTCCACCTGAAATACACATAAATTAGGTAGGAAAAATAATAGGCAAACACAATTATTGAATAAATTAGGCCAAAGAGACTTACCTCAAGAAATCCTCCGAAATCCTCTCATGAATCACCAAATCTCGAGCTTGAAAAAGTTTAAAATATCAGAATCCTCGTGTTTAAAACATTGCCAGGCTGTTCGCACCTGTGAGCCAAATATCGGCACATGCAGACCGCTTTTGAGGAAATTCATATATTTATGTAAAAATCACTGAAATCCCTAGGGCCCACATCTGTGCTCCAAGTTATGCACCTGCGGAAGCGCTTCTACGGCCCATTGTCCACTTCTGTGAAAACAACATACGCCCTTAAACTCCACATTTGCGGAGCCTTGCTTGCACCTGCCGGCTCGCAGATGCAGTTACCCCCTCGCAACTGCGTCCTGCTCCAGGCAAGCCCAGCTCCGCGCCTATGCAAATACAACTGCATCTGTAGTATCACACCTGCGACCAAATATTTGCAAGTGCGATCACTCCAGAAAACTCCCAGCTTCAGCAATGCACTAAGTCTCATTTTTTATCGGCTAACCATCCGAAATCAAGCTAAGGCCCCCCGGTACCTCAACCAAACATACCAGCAAGTCCTAAAACATGATATAGACTTAGTCGAGCCTTAAAATCACATCAAACAACATCAAATACACAAACCGCACCCCAATTCAAGCCTAATATACCTAAAGGAATTCCAACTTCTACAAACAACAACGTAACATATCAAATCACGTCCAATCGATCCCAAATTTTGCACACAAGTCACAAATGACACCACAGACCTACTCTAGGCTTTGTAATCACAAATTCCACTCTCAGTCAAACATTAAAATTTCCCACTTTTACCATTTCAATCTTAATTCCACTACGAACCTCCAAATCACAATATAAGCACGCTTCTAAGTCCAAAATCACCTATTGGAGAACCATCAAAACTCCAATATGGAGTTATTTACACATAAGTCAACATTTGATCAACCTTTTCAACTTAAGCTTCCTACCATCTAATTTCTAATTTTATTCCGAAATCCCTCCGTAACCGAACCGACTACCCTAGAAAGTCACATACAACTATAAGGTACAAAATGACCGATCGGGTCGGTACAAGAAGAAAGAAGTTTCTCTTGTGCTTGATTTAGCCATTGTTCGATACACCCATAGCACCTCAGGCAGTTCCTCAAGCAAATACCTTTAGCCGCTTCTAGCCTCTTCTTGACATTTTGTATAATCACTTTATTTATTGATTTCTCTTGACCATTTGCACTCGAATGACTGGGCGAAGATGTGATTCTTTTGATTTTCATGTCTTCAAGGAATTTTATGATCTTTGCACCTATAAATTGTGGCCCGTTATTGTAGTCTATAACATTCGATAATCCAAATATGAAAATTATATTCTTCCACAAGAAATCCACCACTCATGTTCGCGGATATTCTAATAAGGACATGCTTCAACCTACTTAGAAAAATAGTCAGTTAAAACTAAAAGAAATCTTACCTTACCAGGGGTCGGCGGCTGTGGTCCAACGATATCATCCCCCACTTCATGAACATCTATAGAGATAGAAATGAATGTAATGGTTCTACTGGTTTATGTACCAGTGAGGCATAGTGTTGGCACTTATCACATTTTTGCACGAAAGCTTTGGCGTGTTTTTCTATTGGGGCCACTAATATCACACCCTCACCAATTTTAGTATTAAGGAGTCTACACCCGAATGATTTCCATATATCCCTTCACAAACCTCTCACATAACATAATCAGCTTCTTACTCTCTCAAGCATTGCGCTAATGAGTCTTGGAAAGATATCATGTACAATTGTCCTTTGAAGTTATATCGCGCTTCTTTGATACACAACGCCCGAGATGCCTTGGAGTCTTTGGGAAACTTTCCGTGCTTAAGATAATCCATGATATCATTCCCCTAGTCCAAGACCAAATTATTCTCATTTACCTCATAGTAGGTATCTGCATCCAGAATCAAGTACGTGAGTTGTTATACCATCCCAGAATCTGATACCTTCATTTCCATTAATGAACCAAGGTTAGCTAATCCATCTGCTTCTGGATTTTCTTCCCTCGAGATATGAGTGATTGACCACTCCCGAAATCGAGCTAGTAAATCATGGACCTTCATTACATATTGTTGCATGCGCTCCTTTTTGGTTTTGAAGATCTCGCAAACTTAATTTACCACCAACTAAAGTCGCATTTGATTTCTATGAGCTCAGAATCTAGTCCCCCGGCCAGTTCGAATCCTGAAATCAAAGCTTCATACTCTACTTAGTTGTTAGTGAAAGGGGCCGTTCATATGGCCTACCTTAGGGTTTCTCCCTTAAGGTGTGGTTAATACTATGCCAAGCACAGACCCCTCTATGTTGGAAGATCCATCCATAAACAACCAAGCCTATGATGTCACTTCTAACACCATCACTACTTCTTCGGTTGCTAGAGGAAGCAATTCTGGACTGATATCAGCCATAAAGTCGGCCAAAACTTGTGACCTAATCGTAGTCCTAGGTTTATACTCTATGTCAAATTCACTCATTTAGATGGCTCATTTTGCTAATCTACCAAAGAGTTCGGGTTTGTGAAGGATATTTTGCAGGGGAAAGGTGGTCACCACAACTATCAGATGACACTGAAAGTAAGACCTCAACTTTTGATCGGCGACTACATGAGCTAAGGCCGATTTGTAATCCCGTTAAAATTCTTCTAACATAATAAATGGGAGATTACGTACCTTTGTCCTTGATAAGTGGAGATTTTGACTACTTATTAGCGCCTTTTGGCTTTCGTTTTAGTCCATAAGTGTTTACTTGTATTATCGAAAACTAATGAAATATGCTTAACTACAGGAGTATTGGAAAATGAGCAACTAAGATAAAATCCAAGTCAAGAAGGAGTGATCTTAACTCAAGGACAGAATTAGGCAGAGAAGCTCAAGTGCGGAGCATAGATTTTCATCTGCGGCCGCAGATTGTTAAGGCATTCATTATAGAGAACTAGTGTAATGTGTGGACCGCCTAATTATTGTGCGGCCGTAGAAGCTAACCAAAAGTAGAAGTTCAGAGAGCTATCATTTTCGTAATTAAAGGAAATGCGGACCACGTAATTATTGTGCAGTCGCAGAAGACAGCTATGCGTCCGCACTAAAAAATATGATGTCTGTATTAGAGCCCTACACGGCCACACCAAGAATTATACCGACCGCAGAATATGAGTAGATGTGGCCACATCCCAGAATTATGCAATTAAAAATTCAACTCTTATCAAGGCTGAAGAAAAGTGTGTACCGCACATGGAATTGGGCGGTCGCAGAACCTCCGAAAGGTCATTTTTGTCCAAAAAATTTAGTTTTGTATAAATAGACTAGTTTCACGAAATTAGGTCAAAGTTTTAATATTCAAAATGTTGCAGCCATTTTTCCTTGCTTCTTTAGGAAACTTTAGCTTATTTTTGTGATTTAACATTGGGTTTTCATATTTTCATCTTTCAATATGAGTTTTATTATGTTTTCTTTCTTGTTTTCTTCTATACCCACTATGAGTGGCTAGATTCTCACTAGGGTTGTGACCTAACCCTAGAGTGTTAACCTAATAGGTGTTGATTTATGGCTTGTTTATGGTTGGGTGTTTATTATTTAGCTTTATTCTTGCTTTTAATTGTAAAGTTAATGGTTGCAAATATTATTTATACCTAATGTGACTTGTTCTCTACTTGAGAAAGAGAGTCTTAGTATAGAAAAACTTTGCTAACAAGAATTCGGGACAAATAAAGAGTATGATAGTCCCAGTTAATGGGTTGAACTAGAGATAGTAAAATCAGACTTGAGTATTTTATCAACTGTTTTGTTCAATACTCATTTGGACTTGAGAAAGCAAATTGGCAAAAATCACTCTCTTACCGAGAGGTATTGAGTGAGTACTTGAGTGTTGGCTATAATACACCCGACCAACAAAACAAGCTTTAAAGTTTACAACCAGTTACGCAAACACCTAGGTGAAGGTCATAGCCCTAGGGCTTTTACATTATTTGAAAACAACAACAAAAACAAATTTCTTAGTTTCAGTTAGTTATCTTGGAATCTTAGTATAACTTACCTCGAATCAACCAATTTTGTGAAAGTGTAATTTAAGATAGTTCAAGTTCGTTCACCATAATATATACCTCTAAATCCCATTCATTTTGCTTCCTCTGAAATTTGACCCTATCTCTCTGTTGGGTATTAATATTGTGCTTACTGTTTCATAACCTCAAATTGAGGTGTGACTTGGACGAGATCAATTTTTGGTGCCATTACTGGGAGCTAAAACCGATTTAGATATATATATTTGGTTTTGTGTTTGAATTCTCTTCTTTTCCTTCCATGTTACTAATCTTTTTTATGAAACAATTGTAGGTGCAACAATGGCTTTCAACAATAATGATCCACTCAGAAACATGCCTATGGGGGATGTGGATGTGGAATAGACCATGTTTAAGAGGTTCCTCTTGAACCTCAAGCAAATAGACGAGGCCGACCACCTTAAGATAGTGTTCCCGTTCCAACCCCACCTCCACCAAGAGCGGCTCCACATCGGGTTTTTTTTCCGAATGAAGTGTATGAAAGAGCTATTGTCCCCCCTCGCATTAGGGCGAGCAACTTTCAAATCACAAATGTAATTCACCGGGGCTCTGAGTCAAAATGCATACAAACACTTGAAGGGGTTTGTGGACATTTTCTTGGGGAGTAAACAGACAAGCGTCTCCGAGGATCCTTTAAGGTTGAGGCTATTTCCTTTTTCTCTATGGGGGAAAACCTTGGATTGGCTATAAAGATTGCCAAACCATTCCGTACCATACATGGGATGAATTGGCGGAGAAATTTATTTTCAGGTTCTTTTCTCCCGAGCATATGTCTACTTTTAGAGATGAGATTCTAACATTCAAACCAGAACCCAATGAGCCTTTGCACGAAATATGGGAGAGGTACCAAACAATGGTCAAAGAGTGCCCCAATAATGACATGCCAGAGGCTATGATTCAACAAACTTTCTATAGGGGGATCAATACCACCAATCAATGCATGGTCAACTAACTTGCCAATGGAAATTTCATGACAATGCCATATATGGAAGCATGTGAGATCTTGGAAGAAATGGTGGATACTTCATTGGCATGGAAAAGTAGAGCAAATGTTTCTCAAGGTGATCCAAATATGATTCACCTACATAAAGAGTTGCATGATCATGGGCAAGCAATTGCCGAGTTGACCACCACAATGAAACAATTAGCCAAGGATCAACCTCAACAAGTGAAAGGTTCTAAGCAAGTCAATATCATGGAGGGTGTTAATATGATGGTAAATAAGAGAAGGCAAAAGGGTCCTCAAGTGCTAAACCATGTGGAAAAATTATGTACAAGATGATAGTGTGTTTGATCAAGACGAATCTTACAATGGATAAGAGGAGGAAGTACAATATATGAACAACTTCCAAGGGCAAAGAAACAACTCTCAAGGCCCGAATCAACAACAATGGCAACCTCAAGGTAACCAAGGTAATTGGAATGGTGGTAACAACCAAGGTAATTGGAATGATGGTAACAACCAAGGGAAATGGAATAGTAATGACAATTAAAAAATTGGAATGGTCAAAATAAATAAGGCAATTGAAGTGGAAATAATCTAGGATATGGGGGAGGCAACAACCAAGGAGGGTGGAAAAATAACCAAGGTAATCAGGGTCGGGCTTTCATAGGCCCCCGATGTATCAACAACCGAGAAACTCACATCCTTATCCTTCCCATGGTCCAAGTTCTTCCAACAATGAGATGTGACAAATTGAGAACATGTTTAAATAAATGATGAAGAAGAATACCGACTGCGGTGCCCAGCTTGCCTCTCACAGCACATCAATCCGAAACTTGGAAGTCCTAATTGGGAAAATCTCTCAAGCCCTCAACACTCATCCTAAGGGAGCACTACCAAGTGACACAGCGGTGAACCCAAAGTGTGGAAACAACACTGGACATGCCATGGCTGTTGCAACAAGGAGTGGAAAAGGTGGATATGCATCCACATCAAATCAAAGGAAACTTAAGGATGATGAGCAAATGGTACAAGAAGATAAGAGCCCGGATAATGTTGTGCAAGAACATTTTGATTTGCCGATTGATATTTATGACAATTTGGAGGAGACTCAAGAGGAAGTGAACCCGTCTAGGGCTCACATTATTGATATACCAAAATCGTAGTGCAAAAGCCTAAGGCACCAATGCCTAGGCCTCCTCCTCCATATCCTTAAAGGCTTGCCAAAAAATGGAGAGAACAAATAAAAAATTTCATTTACATGATGAAGAGTCTATCCATCAATGTACCATTGGTTGAGGCTTTGGAGCAAATGTCCGGTTATGCAAAGTTCATGAAGCATTTGGTGACAAAGAAGCAGTCGATGAATTGTGAAACTATAAATATGGCTCATCAAGTAAGCAAAATTTGTGCATTCAATGGATCCTAAATTGGAAGATTCTAGTGCTTTCACAATCCCTTGTACCATTGGAAGTGCCCACTTTACTAAAGCTCTTTGTGATCTTTGTTACATCCCATGTTTTTGTACGAGAGAGTATGTCGTAATTCAATTGATGTAAGCTCACAAATGAGATCATATTTGAAAGTACATAAAATAATTTAATACAAATATAATTATAGTTATGAGGTGTTCCATCCATAAAATTGAATATCTATGAGTCTATTTTCGAACGCATTAAACTGTTTGTCAATTTTATATCGGAGTAGAGAGAGACAGATACATTTTTGAGAGATTGCGCATACTGCTAGGTGACAAGTAGGTGTGTCACTTCTTTGTTAGATGAAAGTCCAAAAATGGTATATTTAGGGTATTCTAAAGAGCCCATTTAAGGTATTAACTCAGTTATAACACTCATTATATCACACAATAATCAGACCTAGACCCTTGCAAAAATCCTGCCAAAAATAGCCCACAAACTCTAATTGATTTTGTCCCCTTTTTCAAGTTCTAGTTGGAGGTAAAACCTAGAGTTTGAAGAACCAAGATACGAGCTAAGTTATCCAAAAAATTAGGTAATTTTACCTCTCTCTTTCATCCATTATATCTTCTGTAAAATGCACTCCACAAGTGGATTAGTTGAGTGACTAGACTGATACTCTAAACGAGACAAATACTATCGAAATGAAAGTAGTTCTTTTCTGGTGCACTCGCTTTATATCTCTGACACACAAGGAAGGACGTTGGTGGGAAGGAGGCATCCCTCCTTGGATACATGGATCTTTTATGGGGGAAGGAACACGCTAATGCATGGTAAATCCTTTTATATTTGTAATAAATCATGGGACCATGATCGGAAGTCGTGAGTTTGAGTTATTCACTTGTAGCAGACTGTTTTGTGGATTGTTTAATGTTGTTGTTGGGCTGTATGTTTACTACTGTTTTATGGAGTTTTGGAGGAGGAAGGATGTGTATATATACCACATATTTCAGGGTGGTAGATTCGCCGTTCGCCGTAATATTTTTGAGTTGTTTGACACTACTATGGTGATCGTTTTTTGTTTGAAAAGATTGGGGTGTGTTGGGTTGTTTTGTAGTATTTTGAGGTATATATAAGGTTGGAAAATAATGAGTATATGTTGTTATTATTTTGTTCTTGTATTGTTGGCATTATCTTGAATTTGGAGTAAGGATTATAAGGGAGATGCTGCCCAAATTTACGTAAACGAGTTTGTAGTTTACGTCGCGGACGTAGCCTTTACTCAGCACTGATTTTAAATCTCCTTATGCTATTGTAGATTAAGTTGAGTTTTTTGAAGAATTTCTTGGAAGGTATTAATGACTCAACAGATTTAATGTATATTAAGGCTAAACCTTTCTTCATTTTCGCATGATCCAGTAACTGTATGAGTTTGATAACGAGGCATAAAGAGAAGTTTTCATTCCTAAAATTATGTACATTATCCTAGTCTCATAAGTTACAATATTCTCCCTTATCGGGACTTTGTATCGAGTTAAATATTGTCTTTTTCCAATCAAGAGAGTGGAGGGTATATATATGTATGTATATATATATATATATATATATATATATATAGAGAGAGAGAGAGAGAGAGAGAGATAGAGAGAGAGTATTATAGTATTTTTACCACCATTGAGCTATAATCGGTGGACAGGCCCCAATTGGGCAACCTCTTATTAGATGGTAAGTTATATACCGAGCCTACTGTGATTGAGCGCCTATGAGCGAGCCCAGAATTACCGATACCGAGCGTTATAGGGCCGAAAAGCTATTTTACTTACTATATTGAGAGAGATGAGTCAGTGTCAGTAGGTAAGCATATCTTCAATTATACTTGACTCCCATTTACTTTAGGTTATTATATTATCAATTCAATTTTAGCTTTCAATTATTCTGTTGTCTTACACATCCGGTACATTATTTCATACTGAAGTCCCAGTCGCTGGGGACACTGTATTTCATTCCTGCAAGTCCTAATAGACGGCTGGATAGACCTTCTCAATAGATAAAGTCAAACATCGGCTTGGTTGGTAAGCTTCACTTCCTAGGAGTTACCAGGTCTATACCATGGAGTCCATTTTATATATACATTTTTATGGGTAGGTCGAGGCCCTATCCCAACGATGATACAGTTCAGTTATCCCTAAAGTCTTCTAGACGAGTCCTGTACATTTTTTATATCACTATTGAGGCTTTATCAGATTATGGATAGTTTGGTATTGCTGGTTGCAGACGTTATTTTTAGATGATTCAGATATGGCCTCGTCGGCCTAAGTTATGGGTTACTCCGCTTGAGTTTTACAATTACAGAGTGGTACTTAGGGCATGACAATATTAGGGGATGTATAACTTTGATGCCCTATTCGGTTTTCAAGACATTGGGATTAGGCAACCAAGACCCACATCTATGAGATTGCAAATGGTTGATCACACCATGAAGAGACCGGTGGGTATAATTGATGGCATGTTGGTTCATGTTGATAAATTCATTCTTCCAACGGATTTCGTTATTCTTGATTGTGAGGTTGACATAAGGTACCGATTATTCTTGGGAGACCTTTCATTGCTATTGGAAAGGCTCTAGTTGATGTTGAAACCGGAGAACTTACTTTCCAGGTTGGTGATGAAAAAGTTATTTTCCATATGTGTAAATCTATGAGGCAACCCAATAGCAATGAGGTGTGCTCTTTCATGGACTTGGTGACTGATGTGATTATTGATGAAACAAGTGTTGTGATGAATGTTGGTGATATATTAGAGGCCGTCTTGCTCAATTGATGATGAAGAAATGGATGGTTACTTGGAATATGTGAACTCTTTGCAAGGGATAGGGTCGTACACTTATGAGCCCCTCAAATTGTACTTGGATCTTGAAAATAGGACTCCTCCTCCAACAAAGTCCTCAATAAAGGAGCCTCATATTTTGGAGTTGAACCCATTGCCTCTACATCTTTGATATGAATTTATTGTCCCTTCTTCTACTTTACTGGTTATTCTTTCCTCTTGTTTAACTAACGTACACGTGGATTCTACTTTGGTATTGCTACAAAGAGGAAGAAGGCTATTGGATGGACATTGGAGGATATTCAGGGGATAAGCCCCGCTTTTTTCATACACAAGATTAACTTGGAGAAGGATGCCAAACCATCAATTATCCATGGAGACTCAACGAATCTATGCAAAGCTTGTCAAAAAAGAGATCATCAAGTGGTTGGATGCCGGGGATGTCTACCCTATTTTCGATAGTTCGTTGAATTCTATGGGTTCATTCATTCCCAAAGAAAGGGGGCATGATGGTGATCACCAATGATAAGAATGAGTTGATTCCCACGGTTACCGGGTGGAGAGTGTGATAGACTATCGTAGCTCAACAAAGTCACAAGGAAGGATCATTTCCCACTTCCCTTCCTATATCAAATGCTTGATAGATTGGCCGACCGTGGTTTCTAGTGTTTCCTTAATGGGTATTCCAGCGACAATCAAATTCTTATTGCTCCGGAGGATCAAGAGAAGACTACTTTTACATGTCCTTATGGTACTTTCTCTTTCAAGTGGATGCTATTCGGGTAGTACAATGCACCAGTGACTTTTCAAAGGTGTATGATAGTGATCTTCATGACACGGTGGAGGATTACCTTGAAGTCTTCATGGATGACTTCTTGGTGGTTGGGAATTCTTTTGATGATTGTCTAGCAAACTTGGACAAAGTGTTGGTAAAATGTGAAGGAACGAACTTTGTGCGCAATTGGGAGAAAGGTCATTTCTTTGTTGAGGAAGGCATCGTCCTTGGACACAACATCTCAAAGAATGGCATGGAAGTCGACAAGGAAAAGATTGAGGTGATTTCTAAACTTCCACCCCCGACTTCAGTGAAAGGTGTGCGGAGTTCCTACGCCACGAGGGATTTTACAGACGTTTCATCAAGGACTTCTCTTGGTGAACCCATTGTGCAAGAATTTAAAGAAATATGCTAAGTTCCACTTAAATGATGATTGCATGAGATCCTTTGAATTGCTAAAGTTCAAGTTGACTACTACTCGCATCATCACCGCTCCAAATTGGAGTGTTTCTTTTGAGCTCATATGTGATACAAGTGATGTAGGGGTAGGGACTGTATTGGGGCAATGCAACAACAAGATTTTTCATCCGGTCTACTATGCTAGTAAGACCATGAATAGTGCCAAATTCAACTACACTATTATGGAGAAAGAGCTCCATGCCATTGTCTTTGCTATGGAGAAGTTCTACCCGTACTTGATGGGTGCTAAAGTGATTGTTCATATGGATCATGCAACACTTCGTTTATCTCATGAGCAAGAAAGATTCCAGAGCCTGGTTGATGATATGCGTACTTTTGTTTCAAGAGTTTGATATTGACATCCAAGCCCGAAAAGGAATTTAAAACCAAGTGGCGGACCACTTATCTCGTTTGGAGGAGGAGGGGAGGCCGCATGATGGGACTGAAATCAATAAATCCTTCCCCGATGAGAAACTCTTGGTTATTTCTATGAAAGAGGTGACTTGGTTCACGAATCTAGCAAATTATCTTGTGAGTGGTATCATTCCAGTTGAGTTCCCTTCAAATCAAAGAAAGAAGCTCAAACGGGATTGTCAACTATTATTCGGATGAACCGTACCTTTTCAGGAGGTATACAGATGGAGTTATTAGAAGATGTGTACCGAAGGAGGACAAAGTGAATTTCTTGGGGCTTGTCATTCTTCACCTTATGATGGTCACCTTGGTGGAGCAAGAACGGCGGCCAAAGCATTAAGTTGCAGTTTCTATTGGCCCAATCTCTACAAGGGTGAAAGTGATCTTGTCAAGCATTGTGATGAATGTCAAAGGACCGGTGAAATCTCAAAGAAAAATGAAATGCCCCTCACCACCATTATGGAGATTGAAATTTTTGATGTGTGCGGTATTGAATCCATGGGTTCCTTTTTGAGTTCTTGTGGAAACACCTGCATCTTGGTTGCGATTGATTATATGTCCAAATGGGTCGAGATTGTTGATTTTCCCAACAATGAAGCAAGAAATGTGGTATCATTTTTGAAGAAGAACATCCTTACAAGATTTGGTACTCCAAGGGCTATCATAAATGATGGGGGATAACATTTATGCAACAAAGATTTTGATACCTTACTCGCCAAATATTCTGTCATACTCAAGCAAGTGGTCAAGTGAGTTGATAGCTTACTTGAAGGACTCTTGACCTATCTATCAGGACCTACGAGTATGAAGAACATCTTTATAAGATTTGGTACTCCAAGGGCTATCATAAATGATGGGGGATAACATTTATGCAACAAAGATTTTGATACCTTACTCGCCAAGTATTCTGTCATACTCAGGCAAGTGGTCAAGTGAGTTGATAGCCTACTTGAAGGACTCTCGACCTATCTATCAGGACCTACGAGTATGAAACACAACGTTCCTAGGAAAATGAGACATTAGTACAAATAATGTATCGAGTATGTAAGGAATGAAAATTATTAAATAATAGACATGAGAGAAACATAGAGTAAAAGACTTGACATTTAAGTCTGAATAGCTCTGTGAATCATTTAATACTTATAATATCATGTATATGCGTATATATAACATACCAGGGACGGGTATATGTATTCATGGCATCATTAACCTCTTAGTGCATCCCATCATATCATCTCGGCCGTTGTAGGCAAATCATCAATGTATACCAGCTGATCCTGTGGTGGTACGTATATAATGCCGTAACCTTTTCCTATATCCCATATACATATAATAATACATATATACACCTATATAACATCATATGGTCATAGGTCAATGTAAATGAATGCATTGCATGAGAAGTATGTCAATAAAATCTTTCGAAATGTCATAATACCATTATGCCTTTGAGTAATATCATGAAATAAACTTTATCAACTTACGTATTTTATAAGACCCATGAACATGCAATAGAATAATAAGACAAATGGGTAATCAAGAACAAAGAAAGCTCTAGTATTTCTATGAATAGAGTCATTTATGGAAGTTATGCATTTGCTCGTTTCGTTGCACCATATAAATCATGCCAAATAGAAAGAAGGGATAGGCTTAACATACCTGAGCCGATTCTCTTGACAATATCTCTAACATACATCAATTGCAACAACATAAAATGGCAGATCAAAGTAGGAAATTTTTTGTATGATATTCTTGAGAAAGATTGTGCTATACTCTCTTAGAGTTTTACAATTCCCTTGTTACTATGCTAAGAAGTCTCATATGACTTCTTGTTGATGTAACTCATGTTATTTATCAAATATGTTCTTTGATGAAATCTTGCTAAAGATCATTATTTAGAAATGGGATGTAAGCATCTCTATTTAGTGTATAAAAAGAGCCCCTTTATAGTAGTGGGTGTGGGCCCCACTAATTTGATGACTTGGCCACATAATCTTCTAAATGTTCCATCTTGCTATGTGGTTCAAGGGTCGTTCTTTGGGTTTTTCATTAGCAGCCACGTTTGGGAGGTGGTGTCCCCTTAAAGTTTATCCACAATTTCTTAATTGCAAGTTAACTTTCCTCTTAAGAATTTCATAATTAATCAATTATCCGTATAATCAAGAATTATCTCAAATTACTTAAATACTACTCACTTTTAACACACTTTATACATCTTACTATCATGGTCATGTGGTACCTTGTATGACTCTAGTCCATAAATACGGGTTATTATAGTTTGGACCATATTTTATCCCAAAATGTCAAACTTCGATGAAACTCATTTTCTTTGATGCACTTACCCTTTTACCTTCACAAATTTACTTGTCACTTGTTTGAAATAACGTAATACTTATAACCTCAAAATATATTATTCCCGAGTCTATGTCGATTAAATTCCATTGAATCTTTAACCTACAAAAAGGTTGGATGTAACATCCCATTTTCGAGCTTTAATCAATTTACTTATGGCATACTTTCACATACAAAAATATGGGGTGTAACATCATTCCCGCCTTTGGAACATTAGTCCTCGAATGTTTATTGATGTACTAATCATTTGCATAACCTATGTCTTCTGAATACTTTAATACTCTCTTCGCCATCTAGGAAACTGTTCTAAATAAATCCAAATGTCAGGGTATTCCACCCTTTAGACTTCTTTCTCACGCCATGACTTGTGGTTCAGAATCCTTCCAATCTGATAACTGCTGCTACCTTCCATCATACAACTTGTACGACTCTGACCTTGTAGATGTGCCTAGGCGTCTCTTCTCTCTTTTTTGCTTCAGCCTTTAGCCAATCTCTAGGCTTCACTTTGTAAACATATACAGAGCTTGATATGATGTCACTCTGGGTATCTGTGAGTATACTAAAATTCTTCGTTAGATACTTTGTTGAACTCACAAATATTGTTATATCTTGTATCATAGGTTCGTTTATCAATCCGTATGAATTTACTATCATAACTCTTACTTTCATTTATCCTTACTGAGTTGTGGTACCGAACTTTAGGTTAGTTTTGTCGCTTATTCCATATGTATAAATCTAGGTCCTTTAATGCTTCCTCATTACTGTTTATCTTGAGAATGATGACCTAATCTCATCTCATACTTTCTGGTTTTATCCATCCATTATTGATTCACCTCAATATTGATCTACACTCTACCACTGATAACTTAAAACCTCTTACATAATCACTTGGGCTTACGTTGCATCGAGGAATATTTGAAGTGGTTTTTCTGATCTACCTGGGCACGATACAATGCTACGTTTTCATAATCGTATTTCATAGCATCCCAATGTAATTTACCTTACGTGGACAATTGAACGCCCACACGTCATCCTTCATATATCATAGTTACACCTCCATTCTACTACAACGGCAGCATTCTATCTCTTCTAAATGTTACTAGTCTTGCCCTCTTTTGAGTTTATTCAGGCTATACTAAGCTTTCTATAATTTAGAGAAACCATCATCTCTTTTGTTTTCATGAGCTTAATCCCGAGGACTTATCCATTCTCATCACCTTCTCACTCGCCCTTTCTTATCCTTAATCCTGTCTTCCTAAAACTTTGTCTCTTTAACATACTGTAGGTTGCGACTGATTTCCTTATGTTATTCTGGAATAACAAGTGATACATTACATCGTTTCTAACTCTTCTTTTACTCTCTTAGCTAGACCTCTGGATACCTAGAAACCATAGGCTGGAAGATATGCCACTGACAACACCACTATCATTCATGGATACTCAATCACAACGCTTCTAGCCCTCTATATGAAGTATAGATTATTCACAACCTTCTGCACCTGAGTATCTCGTACGTCACCTTTACCTTACTTACCCTAAAATCTTGCATCACGTCCTCTATCTCTTTCATTGATCTCCCTTTCACATAGGAATAGTTCACCACCACAACTTGAAACTCTATTATAATACTTGCATCTCCGGTGCATACACAATCCGGTGGGATCTTTATAATGACCTCTTATGAGGATATTAATCTTCTAGCTGGCTTTATCGTAGAGCCGTTACAGACTATGGTTGTCTCTCTTGTACCTCTGATATTAAGGGTGATCCTCACAAGTTCTCAATCACGAATCCTCGAATTTTTTGGGTCCAATAATCGAACTCCTAATTTACTTGGGTGATGACTCTTTAGTTTCCACTTCCTTCTTATCAGCGTTTATATAGGCTATAGCTACCTTCTGATATGCGGCTCCTTCTATTAGTTATTACTTTAGCCTTTCATGGATGCCATGGAATATACATGATACAATCTTTTAACAATTCAATTCTTTATCTATGACCTGGACTCAGTTCTTTCTTTAAAATAGCTGGAGTCTTCTACGACTGTATACCACTTTTTCCAACATATATGCTGCATGGATAATACTCAAAAATCTTGAGTATATTCATAATGTACTAACTCTGGATCATTGATCAAATAATTTCTTTTGTTCCTTCTTAACTTTCTTTAAATGTAAGCAATTGTTTTCCTGGTCGTTCTGCCCCTTGTTGCATGAATACTTGGCTTATCTTAAAGCCCACACATATTGGAATTCCATACAACCTATATGGTCTTGAATATCACCTTTGATTTTTCTTCTTCTTTTTCCCGTTCATTAGTGACGATAGGTTTCACTTTCTTATGGGGTGCATATAATATTGTTGTGAGACTGTTATTATAAGATCATTTCTTCTTTAGGTCACTGTACTTAGGTAGAAGCCTTATTCCTTATTTCCTCAGCTAGTCGTTCATTGTAGTACTTAGGGAAGATCCTCTAGCTCTTGTAAAGCTACGAGCTTATTACATACATACTAATAAAATTTTTAATGTTCGTACTCACCTATAATTACCGTAAGTTACTTACCTCTAAGCTCATGTGCTCGTAAATTGCTTTTGAACTGAAGTCTAGACTGTCTTTCCAATGATACTCTCTTTTATTTCCGGAACATTCATATAGTACCTTTTACTACCCCAACTCCCACTGGATATTTCTCAAGGGTCACGATGTCATATATGCGAGACATAATTCCCTATGTTGGGGTTCACTATGTTTATCTTTCATGATCTGCTGACTTGTCTGTAACCTCTTGTCTAGCCCTAGCCATAACTAAACTCTTCCTGAATCAACTACTTACTACTTGTTGGTCCATTCTCACATTTATATTTCGCGTAATCCCTTTTGGTTTATTCCCATTCTCTTAACTTACGTCTCCTACTGGCTACGTATTTAGCAATAACATCTCGGGTTGGAACCCTTACTTTCTTTCATTGACATCGTGTTTGGATAATGTTCTGGAATCATAGCATATCTGTAGGATTTGAATAAGTGCAATCTTATCACTTTCTCATTCTTATCGCATTCTTTCTTTATCAATCTGTAGTAACTAGAACCACTTAATTCTGACTTAATGACACATCACTCCATATTGCTCCCTTTAGGAGAGTACTAAAATTTAGTGCTACAATGATCTACCTATAGATGTTTTACCTATTCATCTTTGGCGCATTTTCACATCATCGATGACCCTTACTCGCCTTGCAGATCCTTTTGTACCGAGGATAACAAAATTCCTTACTCATGAGGGTGACACTTAGTGTAACTAGCACATATAGTCCCTTAAGCTTAACTTTGCTCAAATTTCTTGCTTTAGGGAAGCGTCTTCCTGAATGACCTTTAAGGGTTATTATTCTATCATCCAATCTTTTATTGTCGGAACTCAATATGAAATTCTCATGATGCCGGCTATTATCAAATCGCTCAGTCCACAATTCATGTTTAGTTTATCTTGTTTACTAGCTCATACTGATTTCTATTACTCTGGAGTCTAACTTTTCCATTTGGTAATCACGTTAGAGTCATGAACTTATTTCTCGAAACGAGGATATGACTTTATAGCCTATACTCTTTTGTTGTCACCGGGTATGTCACCTCCCATCTTTTCCTTCACTTGACTATAGATAATGTAATACTGTCATCTTTTTTATCTACCATTGTCAACCATGTATCACATCTTACTCATAATGTTTCATTAACTCTCTTCTTATTCCCCCTAACATTTATGTTTATTACTCTATTCTGAATATTCGAACAAGACATTCTTTTGCTTCTAGATCCTTTTGCTCCATTTACTAGCTCTTTGGGTTGCCTAACATTCCTTCTCTACTAGGGATGGGGAGCAATACTAAGGTAATATTTATCCTTTCAAGTCTTCCAGTTCCTATCTTTGTAATACTCATATCTAGCTGTATTATCTTAGAGTGCACCATCTATTGTCACGTTTGCAATATCCTTCAGAAATATCAACTAACACAAATAATACATTCCCAATTTTGGGTTACTCTAACCCCAGCTATATCCATATATCCCATCCTTCTCTTAAACTACACTTGTCAATACCTATAGGGCATAACTAAAGTGGGTGTGGACAATTATATCTACCTCTATTACTGCTGAAGGTAACTCAAAATGCTTATATCTCCTTTCCTGAGTGGCAAGTGATGATAATCTTCACTAGCTGAGTACCTCGTGCTCTTCTTAATCTTACTTCTTTTACTTGTTGAAAGTTCCATCAACCTTCTGATTCTCTCGTTGCTTTTTACCATATGGGCGGATAGATATTCATGCCTTAGGGATCTTTTTCTAGAAGCTCACACGTCTTAGTACACACATGATATGCAGGAGACCTTACATCCACTCATCATAAGCATGATGCAAAATCAAGTTCCTCTGAATCAACTCCTCCGCTATCGCATTCAATCCCTTACTAACTGTCTTTCTAGATGTAGGCATCACCGTATTATGAATAAGATATATTTTAGTAAATTGGGTTCTTACAAATGAGCTCTACCATACGATCTAGAGTAAGAAGAAATAGTGACAGTCCTAAATACTTATAGCCTCCTACTTATAAGTGTGGTCCACAACAAACCCATAAACAAGACTCTACTAGACATGACTTGTAGACTCCTTAGGACATGACTGCTCTAATACCACTTTAGTCACGACCCAAACAGATGGGCCACGATGGGCACCCAGTACCATAATCAACTGAGTACCAATGTAACATATCTTTCGTCATGCTACCATAGGTAAATAAAATAGAAAGGCTACTATGAGATAAGTAGAATAAAACATGAAGAAATACTCAACTTGATTTACTGACTTATACACATGACATACGACCCTATAAGGCCAACATGATCCTTTATATACTCAAAACATAAGCCGATAAGTCCATACAAGTATCCATATACATGACATTTGTCTACAAGCCTCTAAGAGTATGCAATATAATAAAGGCCAGGACATTGCTTTGCCATACCAATTAATACATGTTCTAATCATACTAACCAAATACTAAACTCTAGAGCAAATGGAAGCGCACCGACACCTTGTGCTGAGTTGATAGCCTACGTAGATGACTCTTGACATGTCTATTAGGACCTACGAGCATGAAACATAGTGTCCCCAAGCAAACGGGACGTCAGTACAGATAATGTACCATGTATGTAAGGAATAAAAATCAGTAAATAATAGACATGAGAGAAACTTGGAGTAAAAGACTCGACATTTAAGTCTGAATAGCTTTGTGAATCATTTAATACTTATAATGTCATGCATATGCGTATAAATATCATACAATACATGTGTGTTCATGACATCATTAAGCCTCTAAGGACATCCCATCATATCATCTCGGCTATTGTGGCAAATCATCAAAGTATACCAGCCGATCAGGTGGTGGTATGTATATAACGCTATAACTTTTTTCCAGATCCCATCTATATATATATATATATATATATATATATATATATATATATATATATATATATATATATATATATATATATATATATATATATATATATATATATATATATATATATATATATGCGTATATAATGACATATGGTCGTAGGTCAATATAAATGAATGCAATGCATAAGAAGTACGTCAATAAAATCTTTCAGCCATTATGCCTTTGAGTAATATCATGAAATAAACTTTATCCACTTACATATTTTTTGACACCCATGAACATACGATAGAATAATAAGACATATGGGGAAACAAGAACAAAGGAAGCTCTAGTATTTCTATGAATAGAGTTATTTATGGAAGTTGTGCATTTGCTTGTTTCGTTGCATGTGACAACCCAAAGGGTCATCACCTATTTTTCATTCAATTCTATGTCTCCGAGACCTTGAAAACCTCATTCAAAGCCACCTCAATTTGCGTGCACATTTTGGACGCATAGTCGGAAAGCTTAAATGTGAAATTCTATGAAAAATACTATGTTTTGATGTTAAAATAAATAAATTTGATATTGGTCAATATTTTGGATAAAAGGACCCTGGACCTGTAATTTGACGGTCTCAAAGGGCCCGTAGGAAAATATGGGACGTGGACATATGCCTGGAATTAAATTCCGAGGTCCTAAGCCCGAGAAATGAATTTTTCTGTGAAATTATTTTCTGAAAATATGTAAGTAACATTGAAATGAAATCTGGTCAGAAAGCGATGTTATCGGGCCTGTATTTCTGTTCTCGAAACCGGTACATGTATTATATATGTTTTAATTCCTTCCTGTAAAATTTGGTTTAAAACGGACGTCATTTGACATGATTTGGTTTTGAATTTCTAAATTTGAAAATTGATGAAGTTTTTCGAAAAATCATTGATTTTGAGGTTTGATTCGTTGTTTTGAGGTTATTTAGGTAATTTGATCACACGGATAAGTTTTTATGATGTTGTTAAGTTAGTGCATGTGTTTGCTTAGGAGCCCCGACGGCCCGGGAGTGTTTCGGAGGTGTTTTTGAGTGGTTTTAGGCTGTTAAAAGTTGCGGGTTTTCCAGTTGTGGCATGGCCTTCTTCTTGTTCGCGGAAGGACCCTCGCGAACGTGATGAGTGAATTTTGTTGAAGGAAACTTCCTTCTACGCGAATGCGTAGACCAGATCGTGAACTCGAGGCAGCGGGGGGCTATACCTTCGCGAACGCGCTCCTGGCCACGCGAATGCGAAGGCCAGGTGGTGGGTAAGGGGAATGGTAGAACACCTTACGCGAACGCGAACCTAAGGACGTGATCGTGAGGGCTCGAGGAGCTATAGCTTCACGAACATGAGGCCCTGTACGTGAACGCGGAGGCCAAAAATCCTAACCGATCGCGAACGTGAGAGGTCTGCCGTGAACGCATAGCATTAAAACACCCAGTTATTTTAAAGCTTCAAAAATAGAATGCAAAAGGGATTTCATAAAATTTTACAAAACTCCTTCTTCTCCAATGCTCCAAGATGATCCTTGAAGCACTTGTTCACCAAAACCTCTTGGGTAAGTAATCTCCAACTCGTTTTCTTCCATTTTCATCAACATCTAATGTATTTCTACGCCTAAAACATATGATTAAGGGTAGAAAATTAGGGATTTGGACAGAAGTGAGGCTTTTTGATCAATGGTGATTTAGACCTCATTTTGGGGTCGAATTCTGGAAATATTTATATATTTGGACTCATGGTTAAATGGGGAATTTGATTTTGGTCCGAACCTCATGTTTTGACCAAGTGGGCTTGGGGTCGATTTTTTAATTTTTGGGAAGAATGATTGAAAAGCTATAATTAGGCATTGAATTCGAATTGTTTATCACTTATTGATGTTATGGAGTCATTATGTATGGATACAATTTATTTGGAGCCGAATTTGAAAGGAAAGGCAGTTGTTGAGGATTGAGTTGGCCATGGAAGTTCGAGGTAAGTGTTTGGTCTAACCTTAGCTTGAGGGATTAGGAGTTGTGTCTTATTTGCTATTTGTTTCTTGTTGAGTACAACGTATAGGCATGGCGACGAGTATCTATACATTGGTGTCGAGCATGAATGTGAGAGTCTTATACTGTGATTTTCATGATTTCGTTGTATTATTCTTGCCTTGGTGAAGATTTTTATTATTTGTGGAAAGTTGTGGAAAGAATTGTGACTTATGAACATTGAAGAGCGATGGTTCCAGTTGTGTAACGAATTGTGAAAGTATAAGTGATAATTGAAACTCTAGCACATTAGCTCGAGTTGTGAAGTGAATTATGAAGTAAAAGTGAGAAAGAGAAGAGATCATTATATTGCCCCCTTTCCGGTCTATTGTTGAGTTGTGGTTCCCTTGCATTGTGTTCTTATTTGATATTACGGATGCTTAGGTTAATGATTCTTTGTGTTGGGTAGGGATTATAGTTATAACTGAGGTAGTTAGGTGTCGGAATGAGTTTGGTTATAGCAGGGTAGTTAAGTATGGTAACAAGTTTGATTATAGCTGAGATAGTTAGACGTTGTAATAAGTTGAGTTATAGTGAGGTGGCTAGATGTTGGATTTAGAGTTGGTTATAGTTGTTTCTTCCTTGGCGGACATAGTTTTTTATGCTGTCGAATTCCCCTCCGAGTTAGCGTAGACCTTATTAATTCCTTGTCAAGACTCTCGTTATAATTTTAAATATTATATATGGATCGGGTTTCACGCTACAATGCTATTATATATGGATCGGATTGTACACCGCAATAATATTATATATGGATCGGGTTGAACGCTGCAACAATATTATATATGGATTGGGTTGCACGCCGCGACAATATTATATATGGATCGGGTTGCATGCTGCGACGATATTATATATGGATGAGGTTGCACGCTGCAATAATATTATATATGGATTGGGTTGCATGCCGCAACAGTATTATATATATGGTCCGGGTTGCATGCCACAATAATATTATATATGAGAGTGGGTGGTACGCCTACCACGAGATATAACGAAATGAGAGTGGGTGGTACTCCTACCACGAGATATGATGAAATGGGACCGGGTTACCCGCTTGCAACGAAATGTGAACCGAAAGTGAAATCTACCTTTTTTCCCATATCCATGTTAGAGTTAAATTGTTGATTTCCTTATTATTCTCTTGAGGTTCTGTATTATTTGCTATCCCCGAAGCATGATCCCCTCCCCAGCTTTATTTTGATTATAATTTCTATCTTTCTATTGTATATATATAACTGCACAGGTTTATCTGGAGTCTGGTCCTAGCCTCGTCACTACCTCGCCGGGGCTAGGCCAGGCACCTACCAACACATGGGGTCGGTTTTGCTGATACTACACTTTGTGCTCTTTTGTAAAGATCCAGGTACCAGACAGTAGCAGTAGCTCGGGAGCCAGCCTTCAGTCCACCGAGACACCGAGTAGCCATACAGGCGTCTGCAGGCCTGGAGTCTCTTCTATCTTATATTGTGTTCTATCGTCTCATGTATTCGAGACATAAAGTGTTATCTTTCCTTCAAAATATTGTATGTAGTACTCTTAGTAGTCTGTAACGTTATGACAACAAGTTTTGGTTAGAGGCATGTGTTGGTCTTCAGGATATTTTGGATTTATATTTTATTTAAGACTTCCGCTAAACTTTCTATTTTGCTATTATTTAATAATTTATTTGTTGTTGATTTAACTAGTTAAAAAGGAATTAAGAATAAAATATTTTAAAGATTTTAAGTTCGTGGTTGGCCTAGCTTCTACGAGTAGGTACCATTACGACTCCCGAGGGTGGGAAATTCGGGTCGTGATAAGTTAGTATCAGAGCTCTAGGTTTCATAGGTCTCACAGTTTACGGACTAGATTAGTAGAGTTTGAGGGATCGGTACGAAGAGGTATGTATTTATCCCCCAAAGGCTACAGAGTTAGGAAAAACTTCACATTTGTTCTTTCTTGTCATGCGATTTTGTTTCTCAATGCTAAGTTGAAACCTCTACTCTTGTCCTTTCACGAATGGCGAGGTCATGTACCATTTCATTAGCCAAATAGCAGAAAAGACCGGTGATAGATCAGCTACGTCTTCGGAGGCTTTACGAAGGTTGGATAGGTTCTACCAAGCTCTTCAGTATTACTTCCTACGGTGCATCTTCTGAGGATCCCCAAGATTTTCTAGATGACTATCATGAGGTTCTCAAGAACATGAGGATCGTGGAGACCAATGGGGTTGATTTTTCTACCTTTCGCCTGTCTGAATCTGACAAGACCTGTTGGAGAGTCTGTTAATTGACTAGATCAATGGTCATTAGCTTTCACCTGAGGACAGTTCATGCAGTTATTTCTGGAGAAGTTTCTCCCCATCACTCAGAGAGAGAGGCCTATCGGGGGCAGTTTGATCATCTCCAGTAGGGTTCTATGGTTGTTGTTACTCAGTACAAGATCAGGTTCACTGACTTGGCTCGTCATGCTCTTATCCTACTTCCCACTGTACGCGAGAGTGAGAAGGTTTATTGAGGGACTCGTTCAGCCCGCTTAGTTAGCTGGAGGTGGAGGTAGAGGTTTTAGAGATGGTGGTAAAAGTATTAGATAAGGGTGGAAAAATGGTTCAATGAAAACAGTTAACCACCCATATTATCCACTAAAAATGGGTTGGATAATGAATTTTTTAAAAACGGGCCAAATATGCCATATTGTCCATTTAGAAAATAGATAACCAATCAGTAACCAATGAGTCTAACTTTTCCATTTGTATAACCTCAAATTGGGGTTCCTCAAGTTAGGGAGACTAACAATTCTCCCAAAAGTAGTCATATATACAAGAAGTCATGGATAATATAGGTAACCCGTATTATGAGCCGAATAATCCGTTTTTATCCGTATTAAATATGGGTCGGATCAGATAATTGATCCATTTTTATTACCTATTTTTTACACGAATCATATCTGACCCGACCCGCCCGTTTGCCATTCCTAGTATTAGAGGTAGAGGTGCATGTGCTATTCTGGTTTGTGATAGAGGTGATTCAGTGTTATTTGATCCAGGGTCGATATACTCATATGTGTCATCTTATTTTGCCCTGCATTTGGTCATGCCTAATGATTCTTCGAGTGCCCTTTTTTATGTGTCTACACTGGTGGGTGATTTTATTGGGGTGGATCGCGTCCATTGTTCATGTAAAGTGGTTACTGGAGGTCTTGAGACTAGTGTAGATTCACTTCTTTTGAACATGGTCGATTTTGATGTCATATTAGGGATGGACTGGTTATCACCTTACCATGCTATCTTGGACGGTCATGCCAAGACTGTGACCTTAGCTTTATTGGGTTTTCCTCGTTTAGAGTGGAGGGAGACTCCTGGTCATTCTACCTGTAGTGTTATCTTGTATGTGAAAGCTCGCCGTATGGTCGAGAAAGGGTGTTGGGCCTAATTGGCATACGTTTGTGATTCTAGTGCTGAGGTTCCTTCTATTGATTCTGTGCTCGTTGTTCATGAGTTTCCTGAGGGATTCCCTTCAGACTTGCCGGGTATGCCACACGACAAGGATATTTGCTTTTACATTGACTTGGCTCCGGGCACTAAGCCCATTCCTATCCCGCCGTATCATATGGCCCCGCCTGAGTTGAAAGAATTGAAGGAAAAGTTGCAAGACTTGCTCGAGAAGAGTTTCATTAGACCCAGTTTTTCGCCTTGGGGTGCACCGGTGTTGTTTGTTAAAATGAAGGATGGGTCAATGAGAATGTGTATGGATTACCGGCAATTGAACAAGGTTACAATCATGAATAAGTATCCGCTCCCAATGATTGATGATTTGTTCGATTAGCTTCAGGGTGCCAAGGTATTTTCCAAGATTGACTTGAGATCTTGCTACCATCAGTTGAGGATTAGGGCATCCGACGTCCCTAAGACAACTTTCCACACTCAGTACAGGCATTATGAGTTCTTGGTTATGTCATTCGGGTTGACAAATGCCCCAGCAACTTTTATGGATTTGATGAACCGAGTGTTCAGGCCCTATTTGGATTCGTTCGTGATAGTCTTCATTGATGATATTTTGATATATTCCCGTAGCCAGGAGGAGCACGAGCAACATCTCAAAGTATTTCTTCAGACTTTGAGGGATAGTCAGTTATAAGCTAATTCTCGAAGTATGAGTTGTGGTTGAGTTCCATTACATTTCTGGGTCATATTGTATTAGCAAAGGATTCAGGTTGATCAAGGAAGATTGAGGCAATCAAGAATTGTACTAGACCAGCATCAACTACAAGAGATTTGGAGCTTCTTGGTTTGGCAGGCTACTATCGTTAGTTCTTGGAGTGGTTTTCATCAATTGCAGCTCCGATGACCAGATTGACCCAGAAGGGTGCCCAGTTCAGTTGAGGCGAGCTTTCAAAGGCATAAGACATCTTTGACTACAGCATTGGTGTTGGTTTTGCCCGCAAGTTTAGGACGTTATACCGTTTATTATGATGCTTCACGTGTTGGGCTTGGTGCAGTGTTGATGCAGGATGACAAGGTCATTGCCTATTTCGAGGCAGCTGGAGATTCTTGAGAAGAACTATCTGGTGTATGATTTAGAGTTGGCAGCCACTATTCACGCGTTAAAGATTTGGAGGCCCATAGTTTCCGGTAGTCTATTCATCCAGGCGCCTCGAAGAAGTATCAGGATTTGCGACAACATTATCGCTGGCGTATGATAAAGAAGAATATCATTGCATATGTGGCTCGAAATTTGCATTTTCAGTAGGTTAAGTACGAACATCATAGGCCTGGTGGTTTATTTTAGAGGATTGAGCTTCCCGAGTGGAAGTGGGAGCGTACCACTATGGATTTCATTGTTGGACTCCCGTAGACTCAATGGAAGTTGTTGATTGGCTGACCAAGTCAGCACATTTCATTCCTGTGGCAGTCTCTTATTCTTCTGAAAGGTTGGCCGAGATCCACATTCGGGAGATTGTCAGCCTTCATGGTGTGCCCATATCTATCATTTCGGACCGGGGTACGCAGTTTAACTCACGCTTTTGGAGAGCAGTTCAGCAAGAGTTGGGCACACAGGTTAAGTTGAGCACAATATTTCATGCCCAGACGGATGGTCAGTCCGAGCAAACTATTCAGATTTTGAAAGATATGCTATGCACTTGTGTTATTGATTTTGGAGGTTCGTGGGATTAGTTTTTGCCTTTAGCAGAGTTTTCCTACAACAACTACTACTAGTCGAGTATCTAGATGGCTCCTTATGAAGCTTTATATGGTATGCAGTGTCAATCTCCGGTTGGACGGTTTGAGATGGGAGAGACTCGATTGTTGGGTACGGATCTGGTTCAGGAGGCCTCAGACAAGGTCAGGATCATTCAGGATAGGCTTCGCACAGCTCAGTCTAGGCAAAAGAGTTATGCAGACCACAAGGCTTGAGACATGGCTTTTATAGTTAGTAAGCGGGTGTTGCTCCGAGTATCGCCTAGGAAGGGCGCGATTAGATTTGGGAAGAAGGGGAAGCTTAGCCCTAGCTTCATTGGCCCATTTGAGATTCTTGATCAAGTGGGAGAGGTGGCTTATAGACTTGCATTGCCACCGAGCTTATCAACTGTGCATCAAGTGTTTCATGTGTCCAAGCTTCGGAGCTATGACAACGATCCAGCCTACGTGTTAGATTTTAGCACTGTCCAGTTAGACAAGGGCTTGTCTAACAAGGAGGAGCCGGTAGCTATTCTAGACTGGCATGTTCGTGAGTTGATCCAAGAGTTTTGCTTCAGTTCTTGTTCAGTGGAAAGGTCAGCCTCTTGAGGCATCAACCTGGGAGTCCGAGCCCGATATGCAGAGTAGTTATCCTTATCTTTTCCCCAAAACAAGTACTTCCTTTTTCTGTCCGTTCGAGGATGAACGATTATTTTAGAGGTGAAGAATGTGACGACCCAAAGGGTCATCATCTATTTTTAATTGAATTCTGTGTCTCCTAGGCCTTGAAAACCTCATTTAGAGCTAACCAAATTTACATGCTCAGTCCGAGCGCGTAGCCGGGAAGCTTATATATGAAACTCTATGAAAAATGCTAAGTTTTGATGTTAAAATGAATAAATTTGACTTTGGTTAATATTTTGGATAAACTGACCCAGACCCATGATTTGATGGTCCCGGAGGGTCTGCAGGAAAATATGGGACGTCAGCATATGCCCGGAATCAAATTCCGAGGTCCCAAGCCCGAGAAATAAATTTTTCTGTGAAATTGTTTTATGAAAATATTCAAGGAAAATCGAAATGGAAAATGAATAGAAAGCGATGGTATCGGGCCCGTATTTTGGTTCTAGTTCCGGTTCCTAGTACAGCTTTTATATATATATATTTTAAGTCCTTCCTATAAATTTTGGTTGAAAGTTAATGTCGTTTGACGTGATTTGGACTTGAATTTCTAAATTTGAAACTCGATGAAGTTTTTGGAAAAATCCTTGATTTTGAGGTTTGATTCGTTGTTTTTGAGGTTATTTAGGCAATTTGATCGCACGTACAAGTTCGTATGATGATGCTGAGTTATTGCATATATTTAGTTAGGAGCCCCGATGGCTCGGGAGTGTTTAGGTATTTTGGAGTGGTTTTAGGCTGTTAAAAGTTGCAGGTTTTCCAGTTCTGGCATGCCCTTCTTCGTGTTCGTGGGAGGACCCTCGTGAACGTGATGAGTAAAAATTGCCGAAGGAAACTTCCTTCTACACGAACGTGTAGAACAGGTCGTGAACGTGAGAAAGAGGGGGGCTATACCTTTGCGAACGCGTTCCTGGCCACGCGAACGCGAAGAACAACTGGCATGGGAAGGGGGAACACCTTACGCGAACGTGACCGTAAGAAAGCGAACGTGAGGGCTCGAGGAACTATAGCTTCGCGAAGGCGAGCCCCTGTATGTTAACACGAAGGCCAAAAAGCGTGACCCTTCATGAACACGAGAGGTCTGCCACGAACGTGTAGCATTATAATGCCCAGTTATTTTAAAGCGTCCAAAAAAAGAATGCAAATGGGATTTCTCAAAATGTTACAAAACCCATTCTTATCCAAAGCTCCAAGACGATCCTTGAAGCACTTTTTCACCAAAACCTCTTAGGTAAGTAATCTCCAACTCGTTTTATTCCATTTTCATCAATATCTAACGTATTTCAAGGCCTAAAACATATGATTAAGTGCAGAAAATTAGAGATTTGGGTAGAAGTAGGGCTTTTTAATTAATGGTGATTTAGATCTTTTTTGGGGTCGAATTATGAAAATAATTATATATTTGGGCTTGTGGGTGAATGGAAAATTTGATTTTGGTCTGAACCTCGCATTTTAACCAAGTGGTCCCGGGGTTGTAAAGCTATAATTAGGCATTGAATTCGAATTGTTTAGCATTATTGATATTATGAAGTCATTTATGTATAGATATAATTGATTTGGAGCCGAATTCGAATGGAAAGGAGGTTGTTGAGGATTGAGTTGGCCGTGGAAGTTCGAGGTAAGTGTTTATTCTAACCTTAGCTTGAGGGATTAGTTGTTGTATCATATTTGCTATTTGTTTCTTGTTAAGTATGATTTATAAGCATTGTGACGAGTATCTATACATTGGTGTCGAGCATGACCGTTAGTCTTATATTGTGATTTTCATGATTTTGTTGTATTATTCTTGCCTTGGTGAAGATTTTTATTAGTTGTGTAAGTTATTGAAAGAATTGTGACTTATGAACATTGACGGGCGATGGCTTCAGTTGTGTAACGAATTGTGAATGTATAAATGATAATTGAAACTCTAGAGCATTAGCTCGAGTTGTGAAGTGAATTGTGAAGTAAAAGTGAGAAAGAGAAGAGTTCATTATATTGCCCACTTACTAATCTATTGTTGAGTTGCGGTTCCTTTGCATTGTGTTCTTAGTTGATATTACAGATGCTTAGGTTAATGATTCTTTGCGCTAGGTAGGGATTATGGTTATAGTTGAGGTAGTTAGGTGTTGGAATGAGTTTGGTTATAGCAGGGGTAGTTAAGTGTGGTAACGATTTTGATTATAGACCAGATAGTTAGATGTTGTAATAAGTTGAGTTATAGTGAGGTGGCTAGATGTTGGATTTAGAGTTGGTTATAGCTGTTTCTTCCTAGTCGGGACGTATTTTCTTATACTGTCTAATTCCCCTCCGGGTTAGCATAGACCTTATTAATTCCTTGTCGGGACTCCCGTTATAATTGTAAATATTATATATTGATCGGGTTGCACACCGCAATAATATTATATATGGATCGGTTTGAACGCCACAACGATATTATATATGGATTGGGTTGCACGCGGCAACAATATTATATATGGATCGGGTTGCACACCGCAACAATATTATATATGGATCGGGTTGCATGCCATAATAATATTATATATATGGATCGGGTTGCACGCCGCAAAAATATTATATATGGATCGGGTTGCACTCCGCAACAATATTATATATATGGACCCGGTTGCATGCCACAATAATATTCTATATGGGAGCGGGTGGTATTCCTACCACGAGATATAATAAAATTGGAGCGGGTGGTATGCCTACCACGAGATATGATGAAATCGGAGAGCGTGGTACGTCTACCACGAGATATAATGAAATGGGAGCGGGTGGTACTCCTACCAGAAGATATGATGAATTGGGATCGGGTTGCCCCGCCTGCAACGAGATGTGAACCGAAAGTGAAATCTGCCTTTATTTTCCCCTATCCATATTAGAGTTAAATTGTTCATTTCTTTATTATTCTCTTGAGGTTCTGTATTATTTGCTATCCCCGAAGCATGATCCCTTCTCTAGCTTTATTTTATTTATCATGTCTATCTTTCTGTTGTATATATATGACTACACAAGTTTATCTGGAGTCTGGTTCTAGCCTCGTCACTGTCTCCCCAGGGTTTGGCCAGGCACATACTAGCACATGGGGTCAGTTGTGTTGATACTACACTTTGTGCTCTTTATCACAGATCTAGGTACCAAACATTAGTAGCAGCTCGGGAGCCAGCCTTCAGTCCACCGAGACACCGAGGTAGCCATGCAGGCGTTCGCAGGCCCGATGTCTCCTCTATCTTATATTGTATTATGTTTTCTCCTGTATTCGAGACACACAATGTTATATTTCCTTCAAACTGTTGTATGTAGTACTCTTAGTAGTCTGGGAACGTTATGACACCAGGTTCTGGTTAGAGGCATGTGTTGGTCTTAAGGATATTTTGGATTTATATTTTATTTAAGACTTCCGCCAAACTTTCTATTTTGTTGTTATTTAATTATTTATTTTATGTCAATTAACTGGTTAAAAAAGAATTAAGAATAAAAGAGTTTAAAGATTTTAAGTTCGTGGGTTGCCTAGCTTCTACGAGTAGGCGCCATCATGACTTCCGAGGGAAATCTGGGTCCTGACAATCGTATGGATCATGCCAATAAGAAAGAAGGGATTGAATTAACATACATGAGCCGATTCTCTTGAAAATACCTCTAACATATGTCAATTGCGACAACAAGAAATAGCATATCGAAGTAGGGAATTTCTGTATGATATTCTAGAGAAATACTACACTGTATTTCCTTAGAATCGCAAAGTCCCATTGTTATTATTCTTAGAAGTCTCATATGAATTCTTACTGAATTAACTCACGTTACTTATCTTATATGTACTTTGATGAAATCTTGCTGAAGATCATTATTTAGATATGGGATATAAGCATCTCTATTTAGTGTACAAAAGAAGCACTTTTGTAATAGTGGGTGTGGGCCCCAGTAATTTGATAACTTAGCCACATAATCTTCTAAATGTGCCATCTTTCTCCATGGTTCAAGAGTCATTTGGCTGCCACATTTCTGAGGTGGTGTCCCCTTAAACTTCATCCACAATTTCTTAATTACAAGTTAATTTCCCTCTTAAAAATCCACAATTTCTTATACATCTTACTATTATGGTTATGTGATACCTTGTATGACACTAGTCCATAAATACGAAGTATTATAACTTGGATCGTATTTTATCCAAAAATGTCAAACATCAACGAAACTCATTTTTTTCGATTCGCTTACCCTTTTATCTTCACAAATTTACTTGTCACTTGTTTGAAATAACATAATACTTATTAGTTTGTATGCGTCCACCAATCCAATAGAGTACCTGGTCCTCTATGAGATTATGCTGGGAACGCTAATAAAACTATAAGGAAATGACAGGGATTTTTACATGGAAAAATCCTAACTCAAGGGGACAAAAACCACGACATACACTTGTAGGCTTTCAACTTCACTAACTTGTAAACACCTATTACAAGCCACATTGTAATGACTCTATTATAAAGAATTTAACTCAACTAACTTGTGGAACTCTTACCACAAGCCACTTTGTCACTCTTTAGTTACAAATACTTTGACTTACTTGTGATGCTCTCACCCCAAGCCACTTTGTCACTCTCTATTCAAAGGCTTTAACTTATGACTAAACCTAGTCACAACATAAACTCAAAGAGTTTACAAATTTTACAAGAGGGTTCCTAATAAATGCTTCTGAATAAGTAATTCAGAGATATAATAAGAACAATCACAATTACAACTCAACTAAGGACAACAAAATACTAACCTTAGGAACTGGTCTGAAGTAGCGTCTAACTTTGTTCTTCAAGCTTGTGAGGATTAATTTCTCTATTTTATAGAAGGCTTAATTGAGAAACGGAAATGCTCAAGTGATGTTTTGTTATAAACTCATTGTTGACACACCTTGATGACATCACTTGAAATGATGTAAGCACTTTAGTTGGTCAAGAAATAAGTGGGCACTAGAAACAGTGCAGGCAGAAACCGTGTAGGTGGTCACGTTTGTTCTATATGTGTCCAATTGACTTTGTACTGCTATGAGGGAACCACAAGGGTACCGGGTCCTTATTTGGTTTCTTATCCGCTGAAGCTATAGTTGGTCACATTTAGTTGAAATCTTTTATCTTGCAGTATAGTCCAAGTGTGTCAGGTTCCTTATCTGGTCCTTGACATTAAGTTTGTTAGATCATCAAAATATAAAGCAAAGACATTGAAAATCTATCAATACTTATAACCTCAAAATAGTGTCACGAGGTTTGTACATTCTAAATTAGTTTGTTCAAAAGAGAAAAGCTTGCGTGCCCCAGTCTTCTGTGCCACAGTTCAGCATCATCATCAACAACTTTCAGACAACTCAGATCACCACTTTATAATGACTCAAATTCAGCAACGTAGATGTTCTTGTATCTCTTGGCCACAAGTACCGCTTCACCAGTTACTAGATCGGTAACTTTACATATCTTGGAAGAGAATTCCACCTTGTTTCCTTTATCACAAATCTGAGAGACACTCAAGAGATTGTACTTAATGCCATTAACACAGTACACATTTTTGATAGAATGAGTAAGTGACTTCCTGACTTTACCAACTCCAAGAATGTACCCATTTTCCCATTGCCAAAGGATACACTCCTTCCTTGCAGGGTTTTTAGTAAAAGCAAGTCCATCGTGTTTCTAGTCACGTGCTTTGAACACCTACTATCCATGAACCATTATTGACCACTTCATTTCACTGTTCCTTTTACAAGAATATCAAGAGTTAGTTTTAGGAACCCAAACTAGTTTGGGTCCCTTGTAGTAGGAAAAGGGATGGATAAGAGCTCTCTTAGTCCATGCAGGTAATGTGTGCTTTTTGTGAGTAAACCTGGTTCCTCTTTTGTAGTCACTTTTTCAGCAAACACTTTGTTTATCTGAACAGATTGAACCATGGCCTAGAATTTTCTTTGAAATGCCCACCGCTTCCACAGTGGGTACAAGGCCATTTATCATAAATAATGACGTACTTGCTGTGAGGGTTGTAATGAGTTTTCTCCCTTTGGAACCCTATTCCCTGCCTGTTTCCACCATTATTAGTGTACATGGCAGTGATAGCTTCTGAAGACCAGGTTCACTTAAGGAACTTTTCAAGATAATTTTTTACTCTCTCCAAATCAGTTTAGAGGTGCTTGTTTTTCTCAGTTTCAAGATACATCCTAGTTCTCACAGCTTTCAACTCATTTTCAAGCCTAATGTGTTCCTCACTGACTATCTCTTTTCCTTTTCCAGAATTTCCAAGTTTGGACTTCGTCCATGGTCTCTCTATTGTTTCCCTTAGGTCTGCAATTATTGACAAGAGATCATTTCTTTCTTCTTTGAAGTTTTCAATGTTTTCCTTATGGTCAATAACTACAGCTACTAAGTCATCTCTAGTTTGTTCAGCTTCTCCTAGTTCTAAGGTCATGGAATCCATATCCTCTACAAGACTATGATAGGTATCAATCAATACACTAGCTAAAGACATGAGTTTCTTAGGAGAGTAGGATTTCGGATTTCTATGAACATCCCTAAAATTTACCTCCTTGTTGTCATCGTCTTCATCATCATATGATTGGGCCATCAAAGCAAAAGTTGAGTCATATTCATTTTCCTCGCCTTCAAGTGCCATCATGGAACTATCACCAGCATCAGTTTCATCTTTGGACTCACTAGAGGAATCTCCCCATTATGTAAGAGTCTGTTTCACCACATTGTCAGCATTCTCTTTCTTTTAAGGTTCTATAAAGGAATCGGGTTCCTCTTAGCTGGTTTTTCAGGGTTTTTCTTGGAGAATTCTTGCTTCAAGAGAGGACAATCTTTGATGAAGTGATCAGGATTTCCATATCTATGATAGAGATCGTAGTTTTATGGCTTGCTAGAGCTGTCCTTTTTTAGCATTTCTCCATTCTTCTGACCATTTTTTGATATCTTTTGGTTAAGTAAGCCATCTCAGTGTCCTCCTCACTCGAGTCATTGCTATTATCTTTGAGTACCGGGTTTTTTCTTTCTTTGGTTCTCGTCTTTCACTGTCTATGCTCTTCTTCATCTCATAGGTCTTCAAATTTCCAACCAGCTCTTCTATGGTCAGCTTCTGCAATTCCTTTTAATTTAGTAATAGCATTCACCTTGCTTTCTCAACGACTAGGTAGAATACTAAGGATTTTCCGCACTAGCTTGTTTCTAGGAATAGTTTCACCAAGTGAGTGTAATTCATTTATGATGGTAGTGAATCTTGTGTGCATATCTTGAATAGATTCATCGTCCTTCACTCTGAAGAGTTCATACTCGGTAGTGGGCATCTCGATCTTAGACTATTTTACATAGGTGGTTCCCTCATGAGCTGTTTTCAAAGCTTCCCATATCTCCTTAGCAGTGTTGCAAGCGGAGATTCTATTATAATCTTCAGGTCCTATTCCACATACTAGAATCTTCTTAGCACGAAAATTCTTCTCCACAGCTTTCCTGTCTGCTTCGGTGTATTGTTTACTGGTTTTTGACATTGAAAATAAAAGTTTTTCCAGTACCTTTATTGGAATGAAGGACCATCACATATGACATCCCATAACTCAGAATCCTCAGACATGATAAAATCATGAATTCTTATTTTCCAGTACTCATAGAAGTGTCCATTGAACCTGGGTGGTCGGTATGTAGATTGACCTTCTTCAAAATTTGGTGTAGCAGCCATAAGGATCCGTCCTATGTGTTAGCCTGATAGGAGGAACCTACTCTGATACCAATTGTTAGTTTGTATAAGTCCACCAATCCAGTAGAGTAACTACTCCTCTATGAGGTTATGCTAAGAATGCTAATAAAACTGTAATTAAATGAGACATGGATTTTTACGTGGAAAAATTTCAACTCAAGGGGATAAAAACCACGACCTACACATGTAGGCTTTCAACTTCACTAACTTGTAAATGCCTATTACAAGCCACTTTTTAATGAATCCATTACAAACAAGTAACTTGTAGTACTCTTACCACAAGCCACTTTATCACTCTCTAGTTACAAATACTTTGACTAACTTGTGATGCTCTCACCACAAGCCACTTTGTCACTCTCTAGTTACAAAGGCGTTAACTTATGACTAAACCTAGTCATAACATAAACTCATAGAGTTTACAGATTTTACAATAGGGTTCCTAATCATTGCTTTTGACTAAGCAATATAGGAGATACAATAAGACCAATCACAAAGTTACAACTCAACTAAGGACAATAAAATACTAACTTTAGAAACTGCTACATAGTAGCGTCTAACTTTGTTCTTCAAGCTCACGAGGATTAATTTCTCTATTTTGTAGAAGGCTTGAAGAGAAAATAGAAATTTTCAATTGATGTTTTGTAATAAACTCATTTTGATACACCTTGATGACATTATTTGAAATGATGTAAGCACTTTAATTGGTAAAGAAATAAGTGGGCACTGAAAACAGTGAAATGCAGGCAGAAATAATGCAGGCAGTGTCGTCGCTTCCAGCTGTGTCGAATTGACTTTGTACTGCTATGAGGGAACCATAAAGGTATTGGGTCCTTGTACGGTTTCCTATCTCCTGAAGCTATAACATGTCACATTTAGCTGGAATCTATCATCTTGCAGTATAGTCCAAGTGTGTCAGGTTCCTTATCTGGTCCTTGATATTAAGTTTGTTAGATCATCAAAACATAAAGCAAAGACATTGAAAACCTATCAATACTTATAACCTCAAAATAGTGTCACGAGTCTATTTGGTTTGGAGAAGGAGATGTTGTTTGGGATTGGGGCTCTGCCACTGGAATTTGCATTTCAATGTGGTGGGGAAAATCAGAAATATCAGAAATATTAAGGGTAGGATTAGGTGTATTAGCAATTGTACTAGTTGTCCGTTCCAAGTTCGTCTTTTTGTAATATTAGAGAATAAATCTTAGATGGAAAGTTATTTTCAATAAAATGTATCATCACGAGATTAATAAATTTTCGATGAGATTGGATCAAAGCACTAGTGGGAAGTAATAGGACAATAAAAAACCGAGATAAACACATGGGTGGATTTTGGTTAAAGTTTATTTTTAAAGTATAGTTTAAGCACGAATGACATAATCACCTAAAAATTCTTAAAGAATCATAATCAGGTGTCCTACCAAATATTTTTTCAAAAGGAGAATTATTATTTAAAAATATTGTGGGAAGTCGGTTAATGAGATAGACGGCATGATGACAGGCGAAGGACCAAAAAAGTGATGGGAGAGACATCTCATGTAAGAGTGTTCGTGCCCGGTTCAACGGTAACATTTTTTTTAAATTTTTTTTTGATTTTTGAATTGGTGGGGCCCACATACCGTTGGCAACGGCTACATATCCGTTGGCCAACGGACAATTTTGCAAAAATGGCCATTTTTTAATTTTTTTGTATTTATTAAATTACAATATTAACCCTTCTTAAAATCTATAAATACCCCTCATCTCTTCTTCATTTCTTCACTCAAAATTCTTATCTCAATCTCAATTCTCAAATTATCAATCTTTCTCTTCCCTTCAATTTGCAAGATTACATATTTTATTTGTTACTCTTTTCCCGAATTTAATTTATCGCAATTTGTCATTCGAAATTTGAATCTTGAAGTTCAAAATTGAAATACTTGCTTGATGTTTGTTCGTGGTAACACCGGATTTGCATAATCAAGTGCTCAATTTTATTGTCGAATTTGGTGCACTCCCTCCAACTCTTTCTCTTATTTAATATTTTAATTGCATATTTTATTTTAGCTTATATTTTAATTTTTACAATATATTTAATGCTGCTAAAAGAGCGTGTAGAAAAGTTACTGGTAGGGGTGGAAGTAAAAAAAGAGGTAATCCTGTAGCTTCTGGTAGTAATAGTAATGAGCCAATAACACATGTTTCTGAATCGTCGCCTAATTTGCAAGATGTGAACAATTACAAGAAGAATTTGGAATAGAAGATAATGAAATTGGAATAGAAGATGAGATACCACCTACACCTAGTAGTGGAAATGTTGGTAGTATTGGAGTTGGAGTTGCTAGTGCTACAAGAGGTAGAAGACCACCAGTGGCTCCAACTTCTACTCGTAAAAAAAGAAGTCCGGTTTGGAAATTTTTTGAAATAATAGAAGGTACTGATAGAGTAAAGTGCAAACTTTGTAATGAAACTTTTAAACATTTGACCGGAGGTAATTTAATGGGAACTGGGACACTTACTAGACATATGACGGCTATCCATCCCATAGAATGGGGAATTAATGGGGATGGAAGTCAAATAACTATTAACCCTACTACTGGAGGTCTATTAAAATATGATAAAATGAGGGATCGGGAGGAACTAGCAAAAATGATTACTTTGGGTTGTTTACCTTTTTCTTTTGCTTCTTCATCGTATATTATTATGTATATTCAAAGGATTTACAATCCTTTATTTAAAGGTATACCTAGAAGTACTTGTAGAGTAGATATATTTAGACTTGATGGACAATATCAAACATACATACGTTATTTGTTTAGTCACCTTCCTTCTAGAGTATGTCTAACTTCTGATATTGGTCATGCTGTTAATGGAAATGATTATTGCCATTGGATAGATGATAATATTTGTATGCAAAAACGTATTATCGCTTTTAAATATGATGAAGATAAGAGTCATACTGCTACGTTTATAAGTAGCACAATTGTTGACGTTGTTGAATTTTATATTCTAAACCAAAAAGTTTTGTGTATGTCTTTTTATAATGCTTCAAACAGTAATGCTGCAGTTTCAATTTTAAAATTGCATTTGCAACCACCTCTTGATGATATTTTTCATGTTAGCTGTGCATGTCATGTTTATAATTTAATTGTTAAAAGTGGCCTTGATTTATTTTCAGTTGAGATTACTCATGTTAGAAGAGCAGTTGGTGTTATTCAGGGAAATAATAGACAATCTAGAATAAAAGAATTTAAGACTAAGTGTATCCAGTATAACCTTACACCTAGATTCATGCCAGACGAAGTTGTTACTAGATGGAATTATACATATATATATTTTTAAAATGTTGCTACAAATATAGATTTCCTATAACTGAAGTTGCTAATGCACATTGTACTGATCCTAGGCGGATGTTAACAAGTGATACTTGGGATGTCATTAATGATGTTGTTAAATTTTTACATAAATTTTATACTGCTACTGTTGTGTTTTCTGGTGCATATTACCCAACTGTTACTATGGCTTTAGTACATATAGCTGAAATTTCTTTGCTACTATATGAATTTAAGAAGAAAGAAAAATATATGGATGTTGTTGAAAAAATGCAAGCGAAATTCAAAAAATATTTCTTTCCAATTCCTCCAATTTACTTAATTGGTGTAGCTTTAAATCCTTCTATTAAAATGTCTGATTGTCACCAACTAATGAATGCTTTATATACTTATATGGAGATTGGAGAATCTGAAACCCCAAATTTATATGATTCTATGAACAAACTAAATGAATATTTACAACAACTATATAATTATTATGCAAATGAATGTGATAATACTGCTCGTGCTTGTGACAATGTTAATCCCGCTATGCAATGTAGCAGTTCTTCTAATGTGGATGATGAAGGCCTTGATAGTTTTAATATTTTTTTTACATTTTCTAACACTCAAACCAGTAGCAGGAATATTGATGAGCTTCAATTCTACTTCCAGAAGCAAAAGGAGCCTCGCACAAAGGACTTTTCACCGTTGGGATGGTGGCATGAAAATGCAAAGCAATTTCCTGTTCTTTTCGCTATGGATCGTGACGTGCTGAATGTGCCAATTTCTACCGTTACATCAGAGAGTGCATTTAGCCAAGCAAGACAACAACTTGGAGACACACGCCACTCATTGGGAAGCAATGCTTTGGAAGTTTTAGTATGTTTCAGAGATTGGATTAGATCAGAACGAAGAAATCAAGGAAAGGAAGATTTTGATAGCCCAGAAGACGAAGAACTTGGAGATATATTACCCCATGGAAACCCATCGGAATTTAACTCCCCAGAAGAAGGTCAATCGGTTCATATTGATTATGATGAACTTGCTAAGGCGATGCAAAACTTTTGAAATTACTACTTCACTAGTTTACTTGTTAGAAAAAATGTAAACATTTCATTTTCTAGTTATTAATTTGAAATTGAGAAATAAAGTAGCACTTGCAATAAGTGCAATTTTTTCCCATCTTACTTGTATTCATTCAATGATTACAAAGTATTAATATAATTATAACTTAATAGTTATACTTAATTTCAAAAAAAATTGAAAATATACTAAACCCGGCCCGACCCCTTTCAACCCGTAACCCGTATGGTTAAATTTTAACCCGAACCAACCCGGCCCCTTAAAATCCGGTACTGTTCAACCCGGCGCGGAACCCGGACGGGTCGAAAAAATCCGACCCGGCCCGGACCGGTTGAACCGTTAAACACCTTTACCTGCTATAGAAAAACCTACAATCATAACAAGAATATAGCGCCCCCGACCAAAGGAACGTTAGTACATTTGAATTGTACTGGTACATATGAACAAACTTTATCCTAAGTAAAAATCAATCAATATACAGATAATGAACAGTAATAGAATTAGCAATCAATGCACATGAAAGGAACAACCAAGGCTAACAAGCTTTACAATCGCTCCTTTTCCCCTTTCAACATCATTTCATCTTATCAATGATTTCACAAACTTCCATTTCAATAGTGATAATGATCACACTCCATCCTTATTACATCGGCCATCCTTATTACCTCTTCCACCCTTATTACCTCGGCCATCCTTATCACCCCAACCTACAATTTATCATTTTGTGTTGCGTCGCACAACCCGATCCTACCGGACAATCACATTTCGCACAACAACAATAACAATTCACAAAGTGTTTTCATTAACATCAGTACCATTTCCATAATATACAACAACCCATATACAATTCAAGTCACAACAATAATTACCTATAACAAGCCATACATGATATTACCATATTTATTTCAACTGCATCAATACGACTTCTTTCCATCATTTATTGCACAGCCCTTACCACATAAATACATTCACACACACACACTTGATTTGTTGCCATTTATTTACACCATCATATCAGGATGTTTAACCAACAATGTTCAAGGCATATTAATCACAAGAATTCACAAATAGTCCACATAAGTAACACATACCAATTACTCGTACACCGAACAAGGTGACTTTACAAAGGTTAAAGTTAGTCATACATATATAGAGTCGAATTTCCTTTTTAACTCCTACTCTCAATTCACCAACTTCCTATTATTGTCAATCAAGTTCACAAGTTAATACATATATCTTAGAATTGAAATTCATAAATACAACCCGAACCCACTTAGATTATCAACCCCCTCCTTTTTGCAGATCTACACTCCTACCCAATTCCTTTTACTAGATTTTAGGTATTAAAGAACATTCATGCATGGTTCAATTTATATTTTCAAGAATCAATTCATGAGAACCCCCTTTTGTTTAAATCTAAAAACCAATGAAAAAGGGTTTGATATTTTACCTGCAAGAACAAAGATGAAGATATTTACTCGAAATTTCCAGGTATATCCAGGTATGGGTGACTTTGAAAATCAAATTGGTAGGGATGAGACTTTCTCTCTCAAGAATACTCTCTTACCTCTCTCTAGTTTTGTTTAGAAAATAGGTTAAAATGAAGGGTTGGGGTGTTTTATTGAAGAAGGGGTCGGGTTGAAAAATTAGAAAAATAGGAGCCCCGACGCAAAATGCAGTACTCACATGCAGTTCGCAGACCGGTCGCAATATAGCCCAAAGGGCCAAATTTAAAACACACTGTGCATGTATGCGACCAATATGCGGTCCACGCACACGTTATACGATAGTGTAGTGCGTCACATAACCTCCCTCACCAAAAGTCACTAGGCAAGAATGAGATAACATTCAATCTGCATAAACACAATGTTATCGCATTCTGGACTGCATAGTTGTCCTCTAATTGGGCAGTGTCCTACCAAGGTATGCGACCATTATACGGTCCGCATACACGCTATGCGATCGCATAGTGTATCGCATAATGCCTAATTTCTGGAAATTTTTATCTTTCGAATTCCGGGTTACTTTACTATAGTTATAACAACATAGGGACCTACCTGACATTATTTTAGGCAAGAAATTTTTACGGGTCTTTACAAGTTCCACCACTGAAGCGGATACAATTACACGGTCTGCAAAAGGGAGATTCAGATAAGATGTTTTAGGTACAATAGAGACTGCTGACTGCTATAAAAAAGCGTGACCGCAGAATACTTGGCGTAGCCGCAATGGTATTTTTGCTAAGAGTGTTGATTAAAGTACAGAGACACTACAAGTTGAGCTTGACTGAGGAGCGCGGTCCGCGTCCAAATTACACGGCCATAATTGAGTTGAAGCTAAAGTAGTGACTTTTACACTATCCACAAAACCAAGTCAAAACCAAGCACAAAATTGAAGAAATACGGTCCGTGCTTATTTTTGTGTGACCGCAAAAGTTCATGGGCAGAGGCACCCAGTATTTCGCTGATATCGGAACCTCGAGGGGGTATTTTTTTTCCAATAATTTTATATGTGCATAAATAGATCTTTTCAGATTTTTAGGGTAACTAGTAATCAACTTATATGACTTATATTTCCTTATGAGTAGCTAAACCCATTATCTAGGGTTGTGACCAAATCCTAGTGTGGGTATTTAATGGGTCTTCAATTTTAGGGCTAAATTATTTAAGGGTTAGTGATATTTAGCTTGTTTCATACTTTAATTGTAGAATTGGTAGTTGCAAACACTAATTCGTGCCTTTTTGACTTAAACTCTTCTTGAGAAAAAGGACTAAATCTAGGCTAACAAGGAATTAGGGTACATTCAAGATATTCATAGCCCCAATGAAAGTGTTAAACCTAGAGATAATAATACCCGACTTGAGCTAATTTTACTTGCATTATTTGAACAACCAATTAGGCTTGAGAAATCCAATTAGGGAAAAGTCACTCAAACTACCGAGAGGTATAAAGTATGTAATTATGTGTATAGGTTATATCACGGCCTTAAATATAATAGGATTGTCCTAAATTTTAGCCCCCATTATATACTCTCCTATATGTTAGTCACTTCCCTAGTGCTTTTTACCAATTGAAAAAACTTTTACAAAAATATTATACTTAGATTATTTTTAGCAACCACTAGCACTAAACTACAATAGAAACAAATCCAAGCATGGTTTGAAGTGCAATTAAAAGCAACATGCATAGCTAGATTAGATAGAAGACCAACTCCCAACCAATATGAACTCCATGTGGATATCGATCCCGACCTTTCCTGTAATAGCTGCATCGACCACTCCTCGCTACTATATAGCAGGGTTGTGACCAAACCCTAGTGTGTCTATTTCATGGGTCTCTTATTTTAGGGCTTAATTGTTTATGTGTTAGTGATATTTAGCTTCATTCATGCTTTAATTGTAGAATTAGCAGTTGCAAATAATGATTCGTGCCTTTATTACTTAGACGCTTCTTGAGAAAGAGGGACTTAAGTATAGGAAAATTAGACTAACAAGGAATTGGGGTGCATTCAAGAGATTGATAGCTCTAATTAAAGGATTAAACCTAACTATAGTAACACCTGAATTGGACCAATTTTATTTGCAATGTTTGAACACCCAAAAGCCAATTAGGGAAAATTCACTCAAACTACCGAGCCGTATAAAGTGAGTAATTATGTGTAAAGGTGATATCACGGCCCAAAATATAATAGTCTTATCCTAAATTTTAGACCCCATTAGATACTCGCTTAGGTGTAACTCACATCCCTAGTGCTTTTTATCAATTGAGAAAACTCTTACAAAAACATTCTACTTAGATTATTTTCAGCAATCAATAGCATTAAACTTGAACAGAAACAAATCCAAGCATGGTTAGAAGTACAATCAAAAGCAACACGCATAGCTAGATTAGATAGAAACCTAACTCCCAACCAATATTAACTCCCTATGGATATCGATCCTGAACTTTCAGGGAAAAGCTGCATCGACCACTCCTCGTCGTTATATTGTGTTGCAACGTTGGAGCTGATCACCTTTTGGTGCTGTTGTCGGGGAGTTAAACGATTTTGGATATCTATCTGACTAGTTGTATGTCTTGTTTTTCTTTCCTTCTGTTTTAGTAACTTGTATGAGTTAATCGATTCACGTAAAAAATAGAAAATAATGATCCACTCAAAAATGTTCTCCCGAGGGAGGAGGAAGATGATAATGTTGAAGATCAGGTGCCTCTAGTACCTCAAGCTCAAAGAAGAGGCTACCGAGCCAATGAAAACATTCACGACCCTCCCCCAGCTCCTCCACGAGTAGCTCATTGGGTGCTTCCAAATGAAAGTTACACAAGTGCAATTGTCATACCCTGGATCTGGGCAGGAAATTTCCAGATTACTAATGCCATATTGAGTTTATTGGGTCAAAGATGGTATCTCACAAGCTCTCCTCATCAAAATGCATATAAACATCCAAAGGGATTTATGGATACCTACTGGGGAAGAAAATGGATAAATGTATCGGAGGATGCATTGAGACTGAGATTGTTCGCGTTTTCACTTAGTGGGAAAGATTTGGATAGGCTCGAAAGACTCCTCAACTATTCCATCACCACGTGGGATGAGTTGGATGACACATTTATAGCAAAGTTTTTTCTCATCGAGACATACGACTGTATTAAGGGATGAGATCTTAGCTTTAAAATAGGAGCTAAATGAACCCTTTAATGAAATCTAGGATAGAAATATAACTATGGTCAAGAAATGCCCTAACAATGATATGACCGAAGCAATGATCAAAAGACGTTTTATCGGGTTATAAACACGACCAATAAATGTGTGAGAAACCAGATAGTAGGGGTAATTTTATTAATTTGTCGTATGCTGAGGCCTGTGAAATTCTTGATGAGATAGTTGATACTTCCTCAACCTGGCAGAGTCAGGCAAATGTTCCTCAAGGGGTCCCTCATGTGATAAATCTTCAAAAGGAACTTCAAGACCACAGACAAGCCATAGTTGAGTTGACAACAACCATGAACCAGTTAGCCAAAGCACAGCTTCAGCAGATTCATGGACCAAAGTAAGTAAACAAAATGGAAGGGGTTAATCTACTAGTAAAAAGAGGAGACAACGTGGTCAATAAATTCAAGGCAATCAAGATCAACATGAATAAAGAAGTAGTGGTTACAAACAAGATGATGGGTATGATGAGCAAAGTGAAGAGGTTCAGTATTTAAAAAATTACCAAGGACAAGGGGCAATGCTCTAAATCAACAACAATAGTGGAGATCCCAAGGAAATTGGGGAAATCAAAATCAACAAAGAAACTGAAACAACACAAACAACAACAACCAAAACAACTGGGGGAACAACAACTAATATTGGGGCAATCAAAGTAACCAGGGAAACTATGGTGGCAACAACAACCAAGGGGTGGACTAACGGTAATCAAGGTAATCGAGGGTCGTGCTTTTTAAGGCATTTAATGTTTCAACAATAAAACAACCCGCCTTCGCTTTCAGTCCAAGATCCTATCTCCTATAACAATGAGATGAGACTGATTGAGTCAATGTTTGAGAAAATGATGAAGAAAAACACCGACTATGATGCCTAATTAGTGTCCCATAATATTTTTATCCGCAATTTGGAGGTCCAACTCGGCTAGATTTCGCAAGCTTTGAACACTCTCCCTAAGGGATCACTACCTAGTGACACAGTAGTAAACCAAAGGATGGAAAAAATACCGGCCATGCAATGGCGGTGAGCACAAGGAGCGGTAGAGGTGGTGAAGCAAGTATCTCAAAGCAGAAGAAAGTTTTGAGTAGAGAAAAATGACAATGATCCGATAGATGGTGAGCAAGTGAGTGAAGAGAAGTTGGATGGTCAGGTGAGAAATGATATTCATGACAATGAGGAGTAGACTTAAAATGACGTGAACCAGTCTAGGGAACACGTGATAGACATACCGAATATGCTAATACCTAAAGCCAAGGCCTCCTCCACCTTATCCTCAAAGACTTGAAAAGTAGAAGAATGAAAACCAATTCATGAAGTTTATTGAGATGAAGAAAAGTCTGTCGATCAATGTGCCCTTGGTGAAAGCTCTTGAGCAAATGCCGGTATGTGCAAAGTTTTTGAAAGACTTGGTAACTAAAACGAGATCTATGGGTTGTGAGACCATCAAAATAACTCATTAAGTGAGTTCCATTTTGCACTCGATGGCTCCAAAGCTTGAGGATCCCGGGCACATTTACCATTCCATGACCCATTGGGAGTACGGATTTTGCAAAGGCCTTGTGTGATTTGAGAGCAAGTATAAATTTGATGCCTCACGCTGTATTCAAAACTTTGGCTATTTGTCAACCGAGAGCTGCTTCAATGAGATTGCAAATACTGGATCGATCAATGAAGAGGACACTTGGTATTATTGATAATGTTATTGTGCGGGTCAACAAGTTTCCTGCGTATTTTGTGATTATGTACTGTGAAGTTGACTATGAGGTGTCGATAATATTAGGAAGGTATTTCCTATCAACATGGAAGGCATTGGTTGATGTGGAAGAAACGGAGCGCAACTTCGGGGTAGGTGGCGAAAAAGTTATTTTCCACATTTGCAAATCAATGAGGCAGCCGAATAGTACTAAGGTTTGCTCTTTTGTGGATCTTGTGACGGAGGTGATAGTTGATGACACGAGTTCTATGATCAATGTGAAGGGCCTTTGGAAGCTGTATTGTTGAACGATGATGTGACTGAGAGTGAAGTCTTGGTAGAGTATGGTAATGCTTTGCAAGGTATATGTTCTTACTCATATGAGCCCCGTATACTTTCCTTGGACCTTGAGAATAGAAAGACTCCACCAACAAAGCCCTCAACTAAGGAACCTCCTGTATTTTAGTTGAAGCCTGCCTCCACACCTTAGCTATTAATTCTTGGGCCCTTGTTCAACTTTACTTGTTAATCTTTCTTCGTGCTTAACTAACATGCATGTAGATGCAACACTTGAGGTTCTCCAAATAAGGAAGTAGGCAATTGGATGGACTCTAGTTGATATTCTAGGGATAAGCCCTGCCTTTTGCATGCACAATATTATACTTGAGAATGATGCCAAACCCTCAGTGGAACATCAAGGGAGGTTGAGTTAGGCTATACAAAAGGATGTCAAGAAGGAATTTATCAAGTAGCTAGATGCAAGGGTTGTGTACCCCATTTCGGATAGTTTATGGACTTTGCCGGTACAATATTTGCAGAAGAAGAAGGGTATGACTGTGGTCATTAATGAGTAGAATGAGTTGATCCCCCCTAGAATTGTCACTGGATGGAGGTTATGCATGAATTACCGAAAGTTAAACAAAAAGTGACCCGAAAAGATCATTTTCCATTGCCCTTTCTTGACCAAATGTTGGATAGACTTGCCAGGCATTCCTGCTATTGCTATTGGATGGGTACTCAGGTTATAACTATATTTTGATTGCACCGCATGACCAAGAGAAAACCACCTTCACATGTCCATATGACACCTTTGCCTTCTCACTGATGGTGTTTAGTTTATGTAATGCACCGACTACCTTTCAGCGGTGTATGATGCTTATATTTGCAGACGTGGTGGAGGACTTCTTGGAAGTGTTCATAGATGTTTAAGTGTTTTGGGTGACTCTTTTCAAGAATGTTTGGCTAATCATGACAAAATGTTGTCCCGATGTGAAGAAACAAATCGAGTGCTTAATTGGAAAAAATGCCACTTTATGGTCGAAGAAGGCATTGTCCTCGGCCACAAGATCTCAAAGAACAGTATCGAGGTGGACAAATCAAAGATTGAAGTAATTTCAATCTTGGTAGTGTGGGGTTGAAGGGGTTAGAAGCTTTCTTGGGCATGCAGGGTTCTACTGAAGGTTCATCAAGGACTTCTCAAAGGTGGTGAATCCTTTGTACAAATTGTTGGAAAAGAATGAAAAGTTTGTGTTTAATGATGATTGCATGAAAGCTTTTGAGCTTCTCAAGTATAGATTGACTACCACTCACATCATCGCTGCACCCAATTGGAGCTTTCCATTTAAGCTCATATGTGATACTAATGATGTTGCAGTAGGAGCTATTTTGGGGAAAAATATCAATAAAATATTTCATCCGGTCTACTATGCGATAAAAATGATGAATGATGCCCAAGTAAATTATAATGTGACCAAAAAAGAGTTACTAGCCATTGTCTTTCCTTGGAAAAGCTCAGGCCATATCTCATGGGTACCAAAGTGATTGTGCACACCGATCATGCAACACCCCATTATTTGATGCAAAGAAGGACTCTAAGGCTAGGTTGACGAGATGGGTTCTTTTGCTTAAAGAGTTTTACCTTGAGATTATTGATCGAAAAGTGTGTGAAAATCAAGTGGCGGACCACTTGTCTCGCTTGGAGGAGGAGGGGAGGACCCATGATGGCCTCGAAATTAATGATTCATTTCCGGATGAAGAACTTCTATCCATTTATTTGAATAGTATGCCTTGGTTTGCCATGTGACCAATTTTTTTGTGACGCGCATTATCCCAAGTGGGCTCTCTTCTAATAAAAGGAAGAAGTTTATACGAGACAGCTTGGATTATTACTGAGATGAGCCATATCTTTTCAAGATTTGTAATGATGGTGTGATCCGGAGATGTGTTCCGGAGGAGGAGAAAATAAGTATTCTTGATACTTGCCATTCCTCTATGTATGGTAGTCATCATGGTGGGGTGAGAACTGCTTCAAAGGTTCTTAGCTGTGAATTTTATTGGCCTACCCTCTATAAAGATAGCGGTGAGCTTGATAAGACATGTTATGAGTGTTAGAGAGTTGGTGAAATTTCCAAGTATGATGAAATGCCTCTCACCACTATTCTTGAGGTTCACATTTTATACGTGGGGCATAGACTTCATGGGATCTTTTGTGAGTTCGTGTGGCAACACTTACATTCTAGTAGTTGTTGGTTATGTTTCCAAGTAGCTTGATGACGTGTCTTTGCCTAATAACGAAGCTCGGAGTTTGGTGGAATTTTTCAAGAAAAATATCTTCAAAATGTTTGGTACTCCTCGGGCAATCATCAGAGATGGCGGTTCTCATTTTTTGAAAAGGGCATTCGACGCTTTGCTTGTAAAGTATGGTGTCAATCACAAGGTTTCAACCCCTTATCATCCTCAAGCTAGTGGACAAGTTGATGTCTCCAATAGGGAGACAAACACATATTGTCAAAAACTGTCAATGCAAATAGGACTGATTCATCAAGGAAACTGGATGATTCTTTGTGGGCTTACAGGGCTGCTTATAAGACTCCAATTGGTATATCTCCTTACACGTTGGTATTTGGTAAAGCATGCCATCTTTCCGTTATTTTAGAGCATAGGGCACTGAAACGGTTAAATCTTTAGTGGGATGTTACAACAAATCACTAAGGTTAGCAACTCAATGAACTAGATGAATTCCGCTATATGCGGTCGCGTCTCTTTTTCCGAGGTCAGCGCTATCGAGTTTCAAAAAATTGATAAGCTGGGTCTATGGCTGCGTTTATTTTTATGCAGACAGCAATGCAGTTTTCGCGTCCATGCCAAAAATTCCGCTGTCAACGGTGGCCAAGCTTCAGAGACTGGGTAGTCTGAACCTTAGTACTCCGTGGCTGCGACCTAATTTTCATGACCAATGGTTGCCAGTCTGCAGTTGCATTTTGTTTCCACTAGCGGCTCACTGAGTTGTAAATACTATTTTCATTTGTTTGCTTCATGTGATACTCCTTGAATACCAATTCTAATGAGCTTTCGCTGAGTGTGTATGCAGATTATTATCCGATCTAGAAGAGTAATGGATAAGCCAAAAAGGAGGCTAAATCCTCCTAAGGTAATGGAAAAGGAGGGCAAGGAAGGACCAAGTTACCTCTAACGGTCCAGAAATCTATAGGGAAGATTCGTAAAACCATCAAAGCCGTGGACAAAGCCGCATCCCATTCTGAAAGTAGTGAGTATGTCCCTTCCCGAGAAGTTTCGGAAGGATACTCGGTGCCAACCCATGTTCCCACAGACATTCAAGGGAAATTCCAGTTGCGAGACGAGCCTACACCTTGTGCATCTTCTTAGTAGTCTGATGGCTCAGAGGAAAGTAGTGAGGCTTCATCATCAATATCTCTACCTACTACATGATGAGTCATTGTATCAGGAAAAGATGGCTATGGATGAGTTAGCCCGCCTTTGGCTTGCATCGGTGATTGTTATTCCTGGGACTACTCCAGCTTGGCTGACACCTGGGATCCCAATATATAGGAACACTCTGAGCTTCGAAGCGAAAGGTTGGGAAACTTTTATGTACAGCCGATTAGACCCTACTAAGCGTGATAGTGATGTGTGGATCTTCCGAGCTATTATTATGGGGGTTATCATGGCAGGGTACCCGATCAATGTCGGGAATATTATGGCCAAGGTGATTACTAGAGCGGTTGGCAAGGATTAGAGCTCATATCATTTCCCACACTTCCTTACCATGTACCTAGAGGATCAAAAAGTAGAAGGAAGGGATCTTGACATCAAAGTGAAACCAAAGATGCCATTTTCGTAGTACAGTCTTTAGGGTCCGGACAACCCCAAGTCCAAGGGAAAAGCCACCACTTTCACTGGTCAGTATGAATAACTAGGGATGGTGGCCACTGGTCTCGAGCCCTCCACTGCCATGCCACATCCTCCCTCAGGACCATCTGCCTCTATTCCTACTTCAATTCCTTCTTCATCAGCATACTCTCTGACTGCACTGTGGGTTAATCAAACTCTATCCAGCATCAACAACTAAATGTAGGCAGCTACATCAAAGTTGTTTGTCCTATATAGTGAAATGGCATCTCAATTAGCTCTAGTACAGCCTCAGGTGACTGCTTTAGTGGAGGAATCGCTAAAGGAGCTTCTAGACAACCAGAAAAAACTTCTGGACAATTAAAAGATTATCATAGACACTTTGGATGCATATGGAAAAACAATCAAGGACCTAGGCATACAAATGAAGAAGATGAAAAAGACTCAGGCCCCAAAAGAGTCAGTAAAGCTGTTGAGCAAGGAAGTTGAGAGGATTAGATTAGCTGGAGAAATTGAAGGAGCAAGTTCCAGCAGCTCAAGCAGCACACGGACCAGAATAGGAGGCTGACAGAGAATTAGTGGGAAGAGGGGTGATACCCCAGACTTAGGGTTTGGACATTGAGCTGCAGGACCCCGAGGGGGGTGACTCAGGCCTGCCACAAGACCCAGCTAGTGACCCCATGAAGATAGAGGTATCATAGGGAGTTTTCTTTGCTCTCTACCCTTCCCCTATTCTATTTTTGCTGATAGCATTGAGGACAATGCTAATTTTTATTTAGGGTGGCCTTATTTTGATGATGATTTGGAAAAGTGGTCTAATAACCTTGATACTATTTTGCGTTATTTTCGTACTTTTTTTTACTTTTAGTATGTATATAGAGTTACTTTTACACGTATATATTCATTCCCCTTTTATGTATATTTTTCTCAATCCCCTATTGTATATATTCAGTTTACATTCCGTATTTTACTTTATAACATCTTTTGAAATTTTCCTTAATAGTGTAGTTTTTATTTTATTTAGTAGTTTCTTTCTCAATGGTAGCTTCTTAATTTTATAAGTTTTCATGATCAATAAGACTTTGGTTTTCTTAATGCCATGCTTTTTTCCAAAGGTGGAATTTGTGTGAACCTGGTGGCGCTTCCCGGTGATGGATTGCATGACAACCTTCTTAAGGGTTTGAGTCCATTTTCTTTATGTTTTTTGTGTAGATCCTAGTAATGAATAAAAGTGTCTCATGCAAAGCTTTACTTGGTCCTAACACATTTATCTTTGACCTTATGGTTAGAAACAAGTTGATTTTCAAAGAATGGTGCTAGTTGTGACCTTTAGGCTCTTGTGTTTACTAAAATATCATCGAGTTGTTTTTTGGAGCCATTTGTGTTGCTAAATCTTAGCTAGGGTTATTTTGGGCCCTCGACTCTATTCTCTTTAGCAATCCAATAGCTTGTGAGGTTAGGTATTGAATTGCAAGTCCATGTCCCATGCCAATAAGTCTAGAACTTGCCCTTAATTTTTGTCTAGGCAAAATTCTAAGTATAACTCGTCTTGAGAAATGACTATAGGATCTCTTTGATCCAAGTTAAAACTTTAAAGTATTTATAGCCCACCAAATATGAAATCCATAGTCAAACCCGTTGAGTCGAAGTCATTATTCTTTCAATAACCATGATACAAGTCTTTATTCGTTCTTAAATGATCCTCTCTTGGCACTCGATCTATCCTTAGCACAATTGGCAAAAGCATAAGCTTGGTGGAGAGATTAGGAATGGAAAAGTGATAAAAGATACAAAATGAAGAAAAGGGACGGCAAAAAGAAAAAGAAAGAAAAGCCAAAAAGTTAAAAAGAAAGTGAGGGATGTAGAAAAATGAAGGGATTCAATAAGAGCAATGATGAAAGGCTTGGAATCATTAGAAATGAGAAAAATGATTGTCACAAACAAGAATGAGTGGCAGTGTGTCTCTCTAGTCCCCTAAAGAAGAATAAATGAATCAAAGAGTCAAGAAAGTGTGAGCCAAAATGAGAGAATAAAGTACTTACGGAAAGATGAAACCTTTATAGACCGATATATCCTACCTTGAACAAAAAGACTTCATTACATTCCCGCAAAAGCCCAATATGATTTTTAGATAAGTGAGCTAACATTAGTAGTGATTCACATAAGGGGCAAGCTTATGGTACTTATAGTTGGACTTGTGAACTTCCTTTGAGAGAAATGAGTGTTCTTTTCAACAATCCTTGTTTTGAGTACTATAATCTAAAGTGTGATTTTCTTGTGGAGAGTAGAGGAGCAAGAGTTTTTGTTCTACAATGACCTACGTAGTAGAGCGAGCGTCCTTGATAAGATAAGTCAACTCTTTATGCTATTGTGTCGCTCTAGAGACATGATGCTATAAAGTTTGTGTGTTGTTGATAATGCATTTATGGTAATTGTTAGTCCCAATTGATGCTTGATGAAGTCACGTTAGAACAACTAAAATCTTCCTTTCTTTTATCTTGTGGAGGTGGGAATTACTTTATTTGCTTGAGGACAAGAAAAGGCTTAAGTTTGGAGTAGTTGATAATAATGGATTTTGTCCTATCTTATGCACTCTTTTGTTTAGGTTTCGGATAAAAAATGTATAAAAGTATACCCAAATACTGACTTATTGTGCTTGTCTGCAGTGTTTGGTCAAAATGAGGCAAGAAAGCTATAATCAACTCATGAAGGAGTTAAATTTGCACAAGTTCAAATATGAGACTGCGGCGCTGACCGCGATGAAAAAGAGCGTCTGTGTAAGGTCCACTACTGAAGCGCTTACAATTACGTGGTCCACATAAGTGAGATTTAGAGAAGATATTTTGGGTACAACAGACACTGCTGACCGCAATGAAAAAGCGCATCCGCGAAATACCTGATGCAACCGCGGTGGTATTTCTGTTGAGAGAGTAGATTCAAGTACAGAGACTTTGCAAGTTGAGCTTGACTGAGGAGCGGTCCACGTCTAGATTACACAGCCAGGTTGATGTTAAAGCTGAGGCATTGAATTTTGTGCTGTTTGCGAAACCAAGTCCAAACCAAGCACAAAATTGAAGAAATGCGGTCCGCGCTTGTTTTTGTGCGAGTGTGAAAGTTCATGCGCTGAGGCGCCCAATATTTCACTGATTGAAGAACCTCCGTAGGGGTATTTTTGTCCATTAATTTCTATTGTGTATAAATTGATTCTTTTTACATTTTTAGGGTATCTTTTACATTAGTGAGCTCATGAACAGCCGTACTTTACCATTTAGAGTATTTTTATAGCAGCTTTAGCTTATTTTCTTATATTTTATTCTTGTAAACTTTATTACTTATATTTCATCTCCATCTTTAATTTTTACCTTAATTATAAATAGCTAAACCCATTAGCGAAGGCTGTAACCAAAACCTAGTATGGGTATTTAATGGGTCTTCAATTTTAGGGCTTAATTATTTATGGGTTAGTGATATTTAGTTTGATTTATGGTTTAATTTTGGAATTGGTGGTTTCAAACACTTATTCGTGCATTTATTACTTAGACTCTTCTTGATAAAGAGGAACTAAGTCTAAAAAAATTAGGCTAACAAGGAATTGGGATGAACTCAAGAGATTGATAGCCCCAATTAAAGGGTTAAACCTAGAAACAATAATACCTAACTTGAGCCAATTTTATTTGTATTGTTTAAACACCCAATTAAGCTTGAGAAAGTATATTAGGTCAAAATCACTCAAACTATCGAGACGTATAGAGTGAGTAATTATGTATAAAGGTTATATCATGACCCCAAATATAACATGCTTATCCTAAATTTTAGAGACCGTTAGATACTCGCCTAGGTGTAAGTCACTTCCTTAGTGCTTTTTATCAATTGAGAAACTCTTATAAAAATATTACTTAGATTATTTTTAGCAATCAATAGCATTAAACTAGAATAGAAACAAACCCAAGCATGGTTAGAAGTGCAATTAAAATCAATTCGTGTAGCTAGATTAGATAAAAACCCAACTCCCAACTAATATTAACTCCATGTGGATATCGATCCCGACCTTTCAGGAAAAAAGATGCATCAATCACTCCACGTCATTATATAGTGGTGCAGGGTATGAGCCAACTTGGCTACACTCATAAATGCACGGTCCGCGGAAGTTGAAGGAGTGCGGCCGCAACCCAGAACTGTGTAGTTTTAGACGTGGAACCTGTCAAGCCAAATCTCAATGTGCGGACCGCACACATAATTGTGAGGCCGCACAACCTCCGCAAGGGCAATCAGATATTTTCAACTTAGTATATATAAAACTTTTGTCATTTTTAGGTTAAGTTTTATTTTGGGAGAGCACCTATGTCGTTTTTCTTTAATTTATTGGGAAACATTGTATTAGTTTTACATTTTAACATTAGTTTTTTCCCTTAATCATCTATTATGAATTCTATCTTAGTTTCTTCTTTAATTTCTTCATTTTTCATGAGTTGCAAAATTTCTAGCTAGGGTTGTGGCCCAACCGTAGTGCGGGTACTTAATGGTTGTTTGATTTAGGGCTTGTTTGTGATTGGGTTACCGATGCTTAGCCTAGTTCTTTCTTGAATTCAAGAATTAATGGTTGAAAATATTAATTCATGCCTAATTAACTTAGAGTCTCTATTTGAGAAAGAGAGACTAATTCAAGAAAAAACTTGACTAACGAGAAATTGGGGTGAACTCAAGAAATTGATAGCCCGATTAAAGGGTTGAATCTAGAGATAATATGGCCCCATTTGAGAATTTATCACTTATTTAGTGCAATACCCATTTGGACTTGAGAAAGTCAAATTGGAAAAAATCACGCAAATTACCTATAGGTATAGACTGGATAATTGTGTGTTATTGCTATATTACAACCCCGACCAATCAAACTTACCCTAGAGTTTACAGCTCTTTAGGTAAGCACATAGGTGGAAGTCACGATCCTAGACCTCTTATCAACTTGAAAAATAACAACACCAACAATATTATCTCAGCTTTTTATTTACAAATATTAGCACAATCAATAGAAGTAGAAAGAAATAACCAAATATGTGGAAATGCAATCTTTGACACATCATACACGTAGTCTAGACATATACCTAATCCCATATCTAACTCCTTATGTATTCGAGCCCGACTTGCATTGGAATTTTATTATTACTTTGGCCACCTCATAACCTATATTTGTGGTGTGAGTTTGGGAGACATCATGGTCAACAACATTTCGAATATCATCGAAGGCTAATTCCACCTTCTTCACCACCCTGTGTGTTAATCGACTGTTCGAGCATCTCGGCGGATGTTATTTTCAGGATCGACGGCCAAATTCCCATTAATGTTACTATGGGAGCTGGCGTCGATTGGGTCGACGGTCGGGACTTCATCGAGGTTGACGGAGGTACTCTGTTTCCCGAGGCGGCTATTTTGTTGTTCTCACCATGAAGACCAAGGCCATTGTCTCTGTGTATCGGTGCTACTTGAGAGTTTGACATGTTGATCCTGAAATCAAAGACACTTAAAAGAAAAAGCGTAAAATAGTGTGTGTTACAAAAATTGTATCAGCCAATAATTATTATACTTAGCACCATGGTGGGCGCCAAACTGTTTATCCTTGAAATTGGATAACAATTAACTTATAAGTGGTTTTGAGGATACATGATTTTAGTTGGAGCAAATAGATAATATGAGAATTAATGTTAGAAATTAACAGTAAAATAAAGGAAACCAATGTGAAGAACAATTGTATCCCTCGAACCAACTAAGTATGCTATTGAAAAGTATAAACTGAACAATAGAGATTGCGAGAGAAAAAGTGTAATATATTTCCTTGTCGTGTGTGAATGTATGATGGTTACAAAGTGACTAGAATCTCCTATATATAGTAGATAAATTCTACTTATGGTATAATTCTAAATATGGAATGAAATCTCATTATTGGCTAAATGGCCAGTTCTGACTCGATATGTGCCGAGATTTATGTCATGATCCTTGTCCGATCGCGAATATCTCGGCTATATGTTATTCGACTTAACAGGCTTCCGTCGATCTCGTTCGATCTCTTTCTTGCTTCGATCTCGATCATGGCTGGTCTCGATCTTGATCGTCCATTGATACACGAGATCAGAAATCCGTCTCCATGCCCTGGTTCGATACGATGCGAGGTCGAGGTTTGGATTGCCACCTCGATTTTCGTTAGCCATAAAAAATTAGTCAAGCTCTATTTTGATCGTATACAGCCATTACATAGGAACATAAGTGGATTCATAATTTGAAGCTTATAGGTTCTTAGAATAACCTCGAGTTATATATACAATAATAACTAATTTGACAATCAAATATTTATTTAGTGAAAATTTTAATATAAATGCATAATTTAGACAAAAAGTTATAAATTCATGGGTACCCATAAAATTAAGGCTAAATCCGCCCCGGCATAGGAAGATTAAGTGAAGGAAAGATAGGAAATAGTATAGCGAGTATAATTGGAATATAAATTTTGGTGATACTAGGTGAGACTTGCCAAGGTCATATCATATCCTAATAAATGGTGTAAAAGCGGCAAACAAACAGAGAAAATGGCTCGTCAGTAGTATATAATAGTGGGTCAGTTAAGTCACTTCAGAAGTCACCCGAAATGCATTTTACTTGCCCAACATTGTACATCATATATTGATATATACAACGAAAAGATCTAAAAATATCACTTAATTTTTAAAAATAGTCTATTCATGATATTTGTTAAAAAAAATATTTATTTTATATTGTTGTCGTTATACATTTGGTATATCCATACCATATTGACTAGTGGCTCAATTTTTTTTTGGCATATTCATGCTATTGTCAATAATAACATGAATAGACTAAATATGTAATGGCAGTGACATTAAAGAAGTATTTTTCAAAGAATAGTACGAATAAATTAATTTTGAAAATTAAGTGATATTTTTTTAGGCCTTTCCCGTATATACAATAATGAGCTCAACCATGTGCACTGCGTAACTGAGACAGTCTGGGTCTAGGCTTGTTCCCATTTGCCCCTTAATTCACTTAATACTTCAAGTAGCTTTCTGCCTCGTCACTTTACTCCATGACGATATGTCACCACAGGTTTCCCTTTAATCTGTCGTCTTTGCACGTACTGACTTCCTTCTTCATTATTCATTCGGCAACTTTACATTCACTGTGCCCGTAAATTTAGCAAGTACAAGTTGAGTTACCATCTTTTAAAAGGTATCATCAAGATGTATGGTATAACCCTAAATGTTCTTCTATCCTTAATCAAAATTTCGAATTAAAATCTTGTAATTGAGAGCAGTAAAACATCGTCGCTCGTTATAATGGCTCCTTTCGTCCGGCATGAGACCCCTAACCATGTGACTGAGCAGCCACCTTCCCTTTTGCTCATTTATTTCACTTTGACTTCTGTTAGCTCGTGTCTACTGACATGACTCCACCAGATGTGACCTCAACTCCCGCTTTGTGCTCTCTACGCTAGGATAGGATGATTTTGTTTACTTACATTTTACTTGTGCGAAAATTATAGGGAATAGGTTGTTTTTTAGGCAAATAATAATATATGAATTATTATGCGTGAAATACTGTGATTGTATACATGAATTGAATCCACATATTATGCTATTGTTAAGTAGAGCATAAATCCCACTCAGGGGGCGCTCAAGCGCTCGTGAGGCCGAAGGAGAAAGTTTATTCTGGGGCCTAAGTATATATAGGAATGTTATAATATATATTTTTATTTTCTTCTAGCTATTGGTGCAAAGATGGTTTTGAATAACTGGATACATATTTTTTTGTTCGACATATTTATATTTTATAAAAAATTAAATAATATGTATAACGTAAAATTAATAAAATAACAAATATTAAATAAAAATAATACTAGAGAAAGTTAGAATGATATTACCTAATGACTAATGACGGACTAATTCAAAAAGTTTAATGACTTTAATTTCAAAATATCGAGTTGTCGGCTTGTTTGAGTCTTGGATAAAGAAATAAATATAATACAAAGAACTAAGAAGATGAGCATAAATAAAGAGGAAGGAAGAAGATATGTCTTGTGGAATATGAAGAATGAAATGAAATTGAAATGTTAGTGTTGAGATTACTTGGGAGGAAGAGTAAAAAGTAGAGTTGTCACACCAAATCAAGGTGACAACTATTTTTCTACTATTTTAAGTTTTACTTATTAAAATTTTATTTTGTATCTTATACAACTAATACTAGTTGTATGAGATATCTTTTTTGTCTTACGGTTTTAAGAATTCAGATTTTGTGGACCCAGAAATATAAGATTAAGGTCTACAAATTTGAGAGAGAAAAACAAGTCTCATACAATTAATGTGAGTTGTGTGAGGCACACAATAAAACTTCTCTTTACTTTATCAATATATTTAAAAGTTTTTCTTTCTTTTTATGTAAAAAGTACAAATGTACTCTCTCTCCCTTCTATTTATCTATCTATCTATCTATTTATTTATCTATCTATCTATTTATCTATCTATCTATCTCGATATATATATATAGAGATAAACCTATAAAAATATATATTATTTCAAGAAAATGGTGCCCCCAAAATTGGGGACCTAAGACACTTGCTTTACCTCATATATTGTTAGAGTCGGCCCTGATTCTACAGTTTATCTGGAAAGTTCAAAACCGTCATATAATAATCTACAGAAATTGAAATAGAAAAAAAATAAGCCAGGCTATGCGATGATAATTTTTTCACTTGATAATCTAAGGATCCTTATGCATGAAGATAATTTATTAAAATAAATAATAGTGTAACATTTGATTACCGGTATTAAACTCCAGATATTATATAAAATATAACAATTTGAATCCTGACTGAATATTAGTTATACAAATATTATAAATTAGTTACATTTGTGGGACTTAGTAACGAAATCGGATGTTATATTATATATGCAGAATTTATAAGAAGATTTAATTTTCTTATATTTTAAAATAAATGATATTTCAAGAAAATTTTATCCAAGAACATAATATTTAGGTCAAATAATAGGCTCTTATGGTCCGGCATCTCGGACCCCGCGTATAACAATAACTTACTGCATCGGGTTGGCACTTAGTTATATGATAAAAACTGTAAAAAAGGTAGATCCATATATTTATTGAATTTATAGAAATAATTGTTTTTCGTATTTTTATGGTTTCTTATTGTATTATGTATTTCTAGACAATAAATTTGTGTCGAGAAAAGAAAATCAAGATCGAAAAATATTGTAATAATCGTAGTATTTATTCCAAATATTTAAGTGTTACAATCTCTATTGAATCTTCTGATTCTTCATTTCAGTAGCAAATAAATTCAAGGGCCTTTGAGCTTGATCTTGAATTTGAATTTGATTTATTTGTCGCGAACACTTTGATTGTTACCACGAATTTTATCTTGAACAAGTAGCTTTGATCTTGAACGCCTTGTGCTTGATTTGACTTCGCTCTTGATCTTGAATACTTGAATTGTTTTGCGTTCTTGAGCTTAAATACTTGATCTAATTTTCGTTCTTGAACTTGAACTTGATTTCTTGAACTTGAACTTGAACTTTACTGCTTGAAGCTTGAAACTTGTGGAGGAATTTGCAGTGTTTGATTAACGAGCTCTTTCCTACTTCTTCTTATAACTTATGGTATTTTTTCTGGGTTATGAAGACCCCTATTTATAGTTGTGGAAGGGAAGAATTATGAAAAGAACAAACTCTTTCTAACTAATCAAATTGAAGTGTGACATGGCTGCATTTGATTGGCTAGAACATATCACTTGCACATGTGGTGCGATTTCATTAGCCTTTTAGTGTGACTTGGCGTGCCTCGTCATTTTGACACGTGGCATGATCCCATTGACTCTTTTATTTAACTTGCCGTGCCACGTCATTTGACACGTGACGCCAAACTGGCCTCTAGAAAGATGACATCTTGGGCTTAATAAAATGGGCTCATCACTTTTAGCCCAATTATATAGGCTTGCCCAATATTAGGACTTATTTATTTAATCCATATACATTGGATTAATTCAATTATATTAGCCCGTAGTCTAATTTGGATCAATATATCTTGAATTTTAAATATAGTCTAAATTATTTTATGAATTTAATTTCAATAAAATTCATATGTTTACAAAATGCATCCTACTTTAAGAGTTGTCAAAGTGTAAATTTTAAAAACTAGACTTGAAGTATTAGTTTAAAAAAAACAATTCGTATTCTGCCATTTTCAAATGCTTTCACGGCAGCTTATGGCAACTCATTTCATCAGAGGGGCTTGCTCTGATGGTAAGCAACCCCCATTTCCAACCGAGAGGTTGTGAGTTCGAGTCTCCCAAAGAGCAAAGGTGGAAAGTTCTTGGAGGGAAGGATACCGAGGGTCTATTTGGAAACAACTTCTCTACCCTAGGGTAGGGGTAAGGTCTGCGTACATACTACCCTCCCAAACCCCACTAAGTGGAATTATACTGGATTGTACTTTTAAGAGTTCTATTTGGAAACAGCCTCTCTACCCCAGGGTAGGGGTAAGGTCTGCGTACATACTACCCTCCCCAGACCCCACTAAGTAAAATTATACTGGATTGTACTTTTTTTTTTTGCTATCACTTTAGAAGTAGCACCATGAATAAAATAATTTAATTGTCATGATCCTTTTTGCTTATTGAATCTAAAGACCAAACGTAACCACCTTCTGTGCTTTTGAAATTGTCACGTATTAATTCCTTTGAAGAATCACATGTAAGCATTATTCTCTAGCCAGCTTGTACGTACTTTATCACATAATTTAATATTGATTTTCTTTCAATTCCAACTCGACATTGAATTCCTTCAATTGGCTTCTATTTGGATACGGTAAAGTCAAGCAACCAAGTCCATGTGGGAAACAGATAAAAGTTGTCGCCTTTAACATGATCCCACACCGAGAATTAGTTGTCAGTAGTCTACCTAATCATCTATATAAACGCTTGTGAAGTATCATGTAAGGTAATTTCTTCCTCCATTCTTGTGTTTTTCTTCTCTTGTCATTTTTTTTCTTTTGTAGGTCAAAAAATAAAGATATGTTCTTATTAAACAAGATGACCCATGCATGAAGAATGCGGTCTTAGGATGTAAGGGGATGAGTACTCATCCTTGCATGACTATCGGAGAGGCTAACTTAAGGTGCAAAGGTACTTCTATGTCTACCTTAAGATTGGAAGATTTATATGCAATCAAAATGTGGCTTGACTACGGAGAGATTACTCTCAAAATAGCCCAACTATCGGAGAAATTATTCTTAATGTGTCCTGACTATCAGAGAGATTACTCTCAATGTGGCTCGACTATCGGCGAGGCTAACTTAAGGTGCAAAGGGACTCATATGTTAACTTTAAGATTGGATAATTATATGTCCACAGAATATGGATTGACTATCCGAGAGATTACTCTCAAAATGGCCCAACTATCGGAGAGATTACTCTTAATATGGCCTGACTATCGGAGAGATTACTCTCAATGTGGCTCGACTATCAGCAAAGCCAACTTAAGGTGCAAAGGGACTTATATGTTCACCTTTGGAAGACTGACATGCCAAATAATGTGGCTTGACTATCGGAGAGATTGCTCTTAAAATGGCCCGACTATCGGAGAGATTACTCTCAATGTGGCCTGACTATCGGAGAGATTACTCTCAATGTGGTTCGACTATCGGTGATGCCAACTTAAGGTACAATGGGACTTATATGTCCTCCTTAAGATTGAAAAGTTATAGTTCCTTTTAAGGACAAACCCGTAAGAGGCAAACCTAAGGTACAAATTGACTTATATGTCCACCTTAAGATTGGAAAGGTGTAAAGTTTCAACTCAAAGACGACATCGACTTGAACACTTGGAAAATTTTGAAGATTTGGCAGAGTTTGTAGACTTCAACTCGAAGATTCTAAGGGCTTAAGATTCTAAGGGCTTAAACAATTCAACTTTAAGGCTGGTGAATTTGAAGACCGACGAACTAGAAGACTTCAACTTTGAGACTTGGAGGGCCTAAATATTTCAACTTGAAGATCGGTGAATTTGAAGACTTCAACTTGAAGACCGACAAACTTGAAGACTCCAACTTTGAGACTTGGAGGGCCTAAATATATCAACTTGAAGATCAGCGAATCTGAAGACTTCAACTTGAAGACCGACAGAGATGAAGATTCCAACTTGGGGACTACAACTTGAATACACTTGAAGACTTCAACTTGGAGCCTTCGAGGGCTTAAATATTTTAGCTTCTCTTTTGCTTTATATTGTTCGACTTTTATCTTATTCACATAATTTTTAGCTTTACGTGCTGTAACAAAAGATTTATATCTTGTCGTTTCAATCAAGGGATCCAAGTTCGGCCTAAAATGCCTTTGAGCTTGTTTAATAGGACGAGCACCATTTTTTACTGCAAGGTGATGGACTGCTACTTTCAGGTCCAAGTCAGGCTATTCTTAGTAACTCCAAGCAAATACATCTGTGAACTCTGTGAGTAACTCAATATAAGTGCCCTCTTCATCAGTTTCTAGTAAAGTACTTAAGTAGGTGGGTCTTGGTTCTTCATCGGTTCCAAGGTTAACTTATTTTAAGGCATCAACTTTCGTTTTCACTCCTTTTTCAAGTTCAGGTGGAGCATCTTTTGCATCTTTATCTTCTTGAGGGTCGCCGTCATTGAAACATGGCGTAACATCCTCCAATTCTGCATTATCTTCCATTGAAGATGGAATGCCATTCTCTCCTTTTAAAATAATATGATATGAAGAACCCATAATTTCTTCATCATCATCACGTTCCTTAGTAAAGACCACAGTATATGGCTTTACCTTCAGTACTTCTTAACATGAAACTACAAGTTTTTTTGTCGCCTCATTCAAGAAGGAACCAAACTTTGGAAATCCTTAGATATCTCATAGATTTTGGGTAAAGTGGGTGTTCTTATGCTTTGAAAATTTCTCCGGAACTTGTTCACCTTCTTTAGTGGACCCAATCTTTCAAACACGGAGGTCCTCACAGGTGATTTTCCCAGTCGATCAAAGATATAAGGCTTGTTAGAAGTGACTGATTCATCTTCTACAGTGATATAATGGTTGCTCGCCCTTCTTATTGAGATGTGCACTGGTGACAGTTGTTTGTATGGCAAACCTTCACGTTGTCGCCTCGTTGCAGATTTTGATGGGAGCTTCCCAAACTTTGACAGCTTATTAGGATTGTATCCAGCTTTTGCAAATACCTTGTAAGCATTAGGATCAAAACCTTCATGTATTTGCTTTGCAATGATGCCACATTCTACAAAAGATTTTGGGCTACAAACCCTGCAAGCAGCATTGAGGACGACTTTACTGCCTCAATTCGTTTGACCGGAAGAGTTACTCCTTTAGCACATTACCTTGGAGATGAAATGATTCACCTTTATCTTTCTTCCTTTTAGGGATATATTGGAGCGCCGGACTTACTTTCTTGCCATAAGACGTAATATTCCCTCTATAAGATTTATTCGCATTGGGTTATACCTCCTTACTAACAACTTTGGCTTCACCAGTAGTCACAACTTCTCTTTTAGTTGAGGGCTCTTTATTCTTGCTTTTCATTCCATCATCAGCTTTTAGCTCCTTCACAATGTGATTCTTCAAGTAGAACTTTGCATCGGCGAAGTGTGACTCAGCCTCGGTGAATGGCTCATCATTAGCAACTACCGTCTTTTCGACTCCACCCTCGTAGTATTTTCAACATTGATGGTAGGGACTCCCAAGAAAAACATTATGCGAAGTCTTCACGTCGATCACATGCAACCATGCACTTTATTGCAAATCTTCAATAGTGATTCCCATCCTGATCGAGCCTATGGCTCTTTTCCGTTATTGGTTAAATTCCTAGGATCATCATTCGAATTTTTGAGAGTTCATTCATGGGAATACCAAGTTCTTTCACTGTGTGGATCTGCAAAATATTCTCTGAGGATCCTCCATCAACAAAAATTCGATTAACCCTTTTATCGCGCACATAGCCAACCATGTATAATGGGCAGTTATGAGGAGTGTCACCTAGAAAAAGATCGTCATTTGTTAGCATGACTTTTTCCTCAAAAGCATTAACTTCCTGAGGAGTAGACTCGATGGGCTTTTCCGAAGATAGTGCCAATGGTAGGTCATCACTCTTTTCTTCCCCTTTGTCAGCATGGCAACAAGAGGCATCAATTCACTCCAGGGAAATCTTCGTACAGAACCAACTTGATAAGAACTCCTCCAAGGTCACTGGATGGCGTGGCTTTTGAGGGTGGTGCATCTCCACTTTTTCTTTCTTCAAATGGCTAACTGGATTCTTTTTTATTGGTTTTTTTACCACCATCTTCCTTGTTGGTTGTTCTACTGATTCTTTTCATAGGCTCCTTTTGTGGTGCCTACGACAAGTCACCAATGCCCAACCTTCATCATCATCAGGTTGGTCATCTTCAACTTTGTTGTTCTCCAGTAATTCTTCATTTTTGATTCCTTTTAAACTGCATAACTCCTCTAGATTGAATGAGCCCAAGGTGAGAGAGACTTGGTTCGCGTTTGCTTTCTCATCTTCAAGCACGATCTTAATTTTTCGCGAACCAAGTCCATGACTTTGTCCTTGAAAACAAAGCACTCCACCAGAGGATGGTTTACAAGTTGGTGATATTTGCAGTAATTTGGATCATTTGTTTTCCTAGCTTTATTTTGTCGTTTCATCTCCGGAAGCTCAATAAGATTTAACTTGAGGAATTCTTCGAAAATGGATGGCATATCAAAATCCAGAAATGGTTACTCTTTCTCTTGTATTTCTTTCAGAGTCAACTTTCCACTTGGCTTATCGTGAAAAAAGTGGATTTCATGCTTCTTGCTCACCTTCGTCGTGAACTTCATAGGTGACGTGTTGACATTCATAGATTCTTTGCTTTCAGACTTGGGTACGAACTTGCCCCACTTCCTGACGTCTTACTTATCGTTCCCTTTACGAGGTTCGTATATTGGCAACCTTTCATTTCCAGCGGAGGCCATGCTCAATTCCATGTCATGGACACGTGTTACAAGTTCATGAAACATGCAAGGCTTGATACCTTGCAAGATGTAGCGCAATCCCTAATGCATGCCTTGGATGCACATCTCTATGCCTAAAGCTTCACAAAGCCTATTTTTGAAGTTGAGGCTTGTATTCCTCTGCCGATTGATAAAGTCGATAATTGGTTCCCCCTTTTGTTGAGGAGTATTTGTAAGTTCTATCATACTCACAGCACATCTCGTACTATTAAAGCGATCGAGGAACTCTTTCTCTAGTTAATTCCACCTATCAATAGATCTAGCCTCGAGGTCCGTGTACCAGTCAAAAGAATTTCCTTCTAGTGAGCGGACAAACTGCTTGATGAGGTAATCTCCATAAGTTCCAGCGCTTTTTCACGTCTCCCCGAAGTGCGAAACATGTAGGTTTGGGGTACCTTTACCGTCAAACTATCGAAACTTTGGAGGTTGACAGCGACTAGTCATCTTCAACATATCGACCCGTGCAGTGTACGGCTTTGCATATGTAAGGGAGGATTTGGCAGCAACTTCATATTTGTTCTTAGTGGAACCTTCAATGAACTCCTTCAATTGACCAATTGGAATTATCCATTCAGATGAGTCAAGGATAGCCTTAGTGGATGCTGCTTGTCTTGGGGAGAGTCACTCTCTAAAACCTCTGGGTGCTTGCCGGGTGCATGGGTGGATTCTTCTTCCATCAAGATTCCCACCCTGTCTGCTAGCTTGTCAATCCTAGCCTCTGGATTTTTCCTGCATTTGGTCAAGCCAACAATTGCTTTCGTCAATTTTGCCAACTGCTCCTCCATAGATGAAGTGTTTTTCACCATGGGTTGCATGATTGTCGTGGACAACGGAGAGTAGCATGAATTTTCATGCATATTGATCCTTGATTGGCTCACGCTATATGGTGTAACTGGGGATGATCCATCACTTGATGCATCATCATCTTTTGTTTTTTCAGAGTAGAGTGCTTGGATCCGGAGAGGTCAAGCAGAGCAAGAGTTTTCTTGATCTTTTCAACAATATCGTTTCCTCCTTCAGATGCATTTGTGGAAGATATTGCTCCTTTAGAGGACGAAAATCCGAAAACAGGGAAGTCCTCACTCAACGTCGGATGCACCTGGATCTGCACATAAGGTGCAGGGAGTAATATGAGTACTCCGAACCAGTGAGTAATAAACATAAATAAAGGATGCGAATAAGAAATCCTGAATAGGCACAAAGTAATTCTATAAATGGAACAATGTAAACTAAGTTGTATAAAGTCCGTAAACCAATGAAAACAATTAAGGAAATACTGCAACAGATAAGTAAGTAAATAACAGAAAAATATGAAATGCAACACATAGTCCGGTACTCTCTAATACTCGCTGTGGCATGCAGCCCGCTCCATTCATTTATCATCGACGGCGCTCACTGGGGGTGTACAGACTCCGGGAGGGGCCCGTTATGGCCCAAGCGCAATATAAGCTATCTCGTGCCATCAACTAGGCCCCCGACCTCATATCAGTATCCATATAATACTGTTGCGGCGCGTAACCCGATCCCACATAAGCCCCTCAGGCACAATAATATATAAATATTCAACCCAAACTTCAATAGAAATATTATTTAAGTTTCATGTTTGAAAAATAGTATTAAATACCATGACTGAATTCAATAATACATAAAAATGGTAGGAACCCAGTAATAGCAATCCTGAAGGATTCAATCAATTGGCACGAAGCCCAATTACGACAATTAGCTCAAATCATAATGATAACGGGTGATATTTAGTCAAATACGCAGTCAATTGATCTATCTGGACGGACCAAGTCACAATCCACAACGTTGCTCTACCCCACGCTCGCTATCCGGCGTTCAAATCACCTCAATATAGCACTACGATGTGCAAATTTCAGTGTTTCAAACCCTCTGGACATCATTTATATCTGCTACTCACCGCAATTATAGCTTTACCCCCTCGATTCCACCACAAATCCGCTCGAACCTAGTCATAAATTACTTAAATATATCAACACATGCTAAATGACTAAATTTGAATGCATAAAAATGAATTTCCCAAAGTTTTGCCCAAAAAGTCCAAAAACGCCCCCGGGCCCACATGGTCAAAACCCGAGGTTCGAACCAAAACCTGATTATCCATTCCCCCAAGAATCCAAATATATGATTTGTTTTCAAAATCGGACCTCAAATTGAAGTACAAATCCCCAATTTTAGAAAAACCTAGGTTCTACCAAAACACCCAATTTCACCCAATAAAACCCTTGATTTTAGGTTGAAAATATGTTAAATCATGTTAATGATTGAAAGAAATGAGTCAAAATCAACTTACAATTGATTTGGAAGAAGGTTTGTTCTTGAAAAATCGCCCAAAGAAGTTATGTCTTGAAAATGGGGTGAAAAATGTCTTAAAATCGACTAAGTATGCAAAATGCAGGTTGCAATGTGGAAGATGCGAACTGGGGTTCACAATTGCGAACCTCGATCTGTTATGGAAATTGCGAAGGCATGTTCGCATTTCCGAACACTGAGCAAAGGGAGGGACTTCGTATTTGCGAGCCAAAATGTCGCATTTGCGACACGCACCTCTTCGCATTTGCCGACCCAATGGTCGCATTTGCGACCGAGCTTTAGGACTCCTTATCTGGCATTTGCGATCACCGGATCGCATTTGAGAGACCTTCTTCGCAAATGCGAAGTGTGCAGAACTGAAATGCCAGATTGTTTCCCAGAATTAAAAACATACAATCCGACACCTATCCAAAACTCACTCGACCCCCTCAAACTCCAAACTAAACATACACACAACCTCAAAAATATCCTATGGACTTATCCGTGCGACCAAATCACCAAAATAACATCATAAACATTGAATTAAGCCTAGAAATCCATGATTCTTTCCAAATTTTCATAAAACATCAAATTTTCATTTTAAGACCGAAACACATCCAATGAAGTCCGTTTTTCACCAAACTTTACCATAAATGCTTAAACCATATATAAAACTTGTTCCGGGCACTGGAACCAAAATACGTGCCCGATACCATAGTCTTTTAATCAAATTTCATTTCCAAATTTCCTTAATTAGTTCGAGAAAATAATTTTACTCAAAAATTTATTTCTCGGGCTTGAGACCTCGAAATTCGATTCCGGACATATGCTCAAGTCCCATATTTTTTCTGCGGACCCTCTGGGACAGTCAAATCACGGTTCCAAGTCCGTTTACCCAAAATATTGACCAAAGTCAAATTTATCCAACTTAATATCAAAATTTAGCATTTTTCTCATATAATTCATATTTATGCTTTCCGGCTACGCGCCCAGACTGCGCACTCTAATCGAGATAATACTAAATGAGGTTTTCATGGTCTCGGAAGCAAAAAATAAGTAAGGAAACAAGTGACGACCCTTTTTCGTCACATTCTTGAGCTTGAATACTTGATCTATTCTTCGTTCTTGAACTTGATTTCTTGAAGTTGACTTGAACTTTATTGCTTGAAGCATGAAACTTGTGGAGGAATTTGCGGTGTTTGATCCATGAGCTCTTTCTTGCTTCTTGTTATAACTTTTGGTGTCTTTTCTGAGTTATGACGAGCACTATTTATAGTTGTGGAACGGAAGGGTTATGATAGGAACAAACTCTTTCTGACCAATCAAATTGAAGTATGACATGGCCGCATTTGATTGGCGAGAACATGTCACATGCACACGTGGCGTGATTTCATTAGCCTTTTAGTGTTACTTGGCGTGCCTTATCATTTTGACACGTGACATGATCCCATTGGCTCTTCCGTTTGACTTGGCGTGCCACTTCATTTGACACGTAGCGCCAAATTGAGCCTCTAGGAAGATGACATCTTGAGCTTAATAAAACGGGTTCATGACTTTTAGCCCAATTAAATGGAGTAGCCCAATAAATTAAAACTTATTTGTTTAATCTATATACATTGGATTAATTTAATTATATTAGCCCATAGCCTTTATTGAACCAATATATCTTAAATTTTAAATATAATTTAAATTATTTTATGAATTTAATTTCAATAAAATTCATATTCTTACAGTATTTACTATTTCTCCCGTCAATTAAGTGAACTGCACAGTTTCAATATTTTAAAGAGTAGAAATCCACTAGGATTAAATGGAAAAAGTTAAATCCAGAAGGATTCGGGTGTTGAGAGTCGTTTCAAACTTCGAACTTTCGACCTAGTTATTTTGATCGCAAGTTATCAGGATATTTTGAACATTTATTTAAGTTTTACTTGTTTTTATCATAAAATGTACTTTTTTTTTGCACAGCTAGATCACTAGCTAATTTTACCTATGCGTGTATATTCAAACATATATAGGTAGCTTAGAAATAATATGAAAATTTTATTAGAATCTATCAGATTTACTTGGATGTCTAAAATCTGCTTCGTTATCATTGGATAAAACTTAAAATTTCACTTCTTTCCTTTTTCTCTCGTTTTGTCAAAAACTACCTTTCCTTTCTTTATTATTCATAAGAGTAGTTTAAACCAAATACTAGCATATTTTTATCTCCGCTTTCACATAAACCTGGTAAGCCATCTAAGATTCAACTTCGTGTAGAAGGCCTTCCCAAATATTATCACCAGATAATTATATAAAAAATAATTTTATTAATCAATACAATTAGTAATATGTAGGCTACACTTTAATTAGTAAAATATAATTGTATAATCTTACATTTCTTACCTATTTAAGGTTTGCCTATGTTTATAAGTATTTTTTGGTTTATTTACGTATTTGGTAAAATAAAAAGAGCTTATAAGCCAAGTACTTATATGACAAAAATAAGTGATAAGCCATAAGTTGGTCACCCGTAGCTTATGATTTTTTTTAGCTTATAACCACTTTAAGTTTGACCAAAGTTTTTACTATTTTATCCTTACAATATTCCTTTTTACAATAAAACGCCGCTTACATTAGTGCTCACTGCCTCATGTGTTTTTTCAACCTAACCCCTTCCCCCCTCCCTGCCTCTTCAAGTCTGTAATTCTTATTGACTATTTAAGATAAGCAAATTCTTTATTCATTTGCATATTTTTATCTACGCGATTATGTATTAATCTTTGAACTGTATGTAATAAATGAGGAAATTATCAAATTTTTCGTGTATTGCATTTTAAGTGTTGTGATGATGAAGCTAGTGTTTATTTTCCTTCAACTATTTTTGTGATGACTCGTTTTGAAAGTAAATTATATGTTTTAGGCCTTAAAACCCTCTTTTTGTCTCACCTTAATTTGCGTGTGCAGTCTGGGCACGTTCTAGAAAGCGTTTGTATGAAATCTAATTAAGATAAGGAAATTTCACTTTTAAAATTGATTAAAGTTGACTTTCGTCAACATTCTTGGTAAACAGACCCGGACCCATGATTCGACGGTATCGTAGGGTTCGTAGTAAATTTTGGAACTTGGGCATGTGTCTGGAATCGAAATCAAAGGTCCCAAGCCCGAGAAATAAATTTTTTAACTGAAATTATAAGAGTTTTTGGAAATTTAAAGATGTTTGATTGATGGCATCAAGCCCGTATATTTGTTATGGAGCCCGATATAGGTCTTATATAATAATAAAGTTGAGTTTGTGAATTTTGGTAAAAATCGGAGTTCGTTCAGTATATATCAAACCTTTATTGAGAAAATAAAATTTCATGTTCATGAGTGATTTCATGAATTTGAGGTTTAATTCATAGTTATTGATATTATTTTAATGATTTAATCGCACGCGCAAGTCCCTATGATATTTTTAGACTTGCGTACATGTATAGTTTGGAGCCCCGAGGGCTCGTGTGAAAGTTAGATAGGTCACGAAGTGAAATTGGACTTAGGAATACTACTGGTGCATTGCAGGATTGCAGGCTTCGCAATTGCGAAGCCTCGCTCGCAAATGCGATCTCGCATTTGCGAAGAAACATCGCAATTGCAAAGATCGGCTGGGTAGCTGACCTTCACATTTGCGAGGCTCAACGTCGCAAATGCAACCATAACATGTACCGCAATTGCGAATGTTTGTTCGCATTTGTGAAGAAAGCAAGGGTAGCCCTACCTTTGCATTTGCAAAGACAGGGCCGTATTTGCGACTTCGCATTTGCGAACTTGACTTGGCCAATGCGATATCTTCACCTTTGCAAATTATAACTTACACGAAATTTCTTCATTTTTCAAACCCTCTCAAACCCTAAGCTCTCTTGGGCAATTTTTCAAAAAAAAGCTCCTCTCCAAATCAATTGTCATTTCTAACTCATTTTCTTCAATCTATAACATCGTTTTACAAGATTTGAATTCAAAATTAAGGATTTTCATGGGAAAAATTGGGTGTTTTTGTGTAGAACTTAGGATTTTAAATTTTTGAGTATTTAGACCTCGATTTGAGGTCCGATTATAAAATAAATTATATATTTGAGTTCGTGGATGAATGGGTGATCTTATTTTGGTTTGAACCTTGGGTTTTGACCATGTGAGCTCGGGTCGATTTCTGACTTTTTGGGAAAAATGTTAGAAAATATATTTTCATTCATTAGAATTGATTCATTTAACATTTATTGATATCGTTAAGTAAATTGTGGCTAGATACAAGCGAATTGATGGTGGAACCAAGAGGTAAAGTGGTAGTTGAGACTTGAATAATTTTCATGGTGTTGGGGTAAGTGTTTGGTCTAACCTTAGCTTGAAATAATCAGAGTCGTAGTCATATTTTTTATGTGTTAATTGTTAAGTATGACGCATAAGTGTGATGACATGTATCTATATGTTGGTTTCAAGTATGCTCATGAGTCTTATACCATGGCTGAGTCTTATAATATTGTCGTTGGGACTCCGTTATGCATTGTCTATGCTTAATATAATGGCTTGAAATGTGGACCAAGGCTTATGGAAGACTTCAAAATTTAACATTTTAGAGCATAAACTCAAGTTGAGAATTGAGTTAAGCAATTGTGGAAAAGAGAAGAGGTTTTATGATATTATTTTTGTTGCCTACATGTTATTGCTTATGATTTTGTTTCTCTTGCCGGAATATTATTGTTCCCTTGCCGGGATTCTGTTGAGATTTTAGTGATTCCCTCGCCCGAATTTCTTGTCATTGTTTCTTGGGTAAGGATGAGTGTAAAATCATGAAGGGTGATGCCGTGCGTCATATTTATGAGTGTGTGTTAATGCATGAAGGGTTATGTCATGCCGATACTGTAAATGTAAAAGCACAAAGGGTGATTCGGTGTCATGATATGAGTGATAATGCATGAAGGATAATTTCGTGCCATGATTTTATGAGGTAAAAGCACGAAAGGTGATGTCGTGCCATGATTGTTTGAGGTAAAAGCACAAAGGGTGATGTCGTGCCGTATATAATGATTCTTATAGGACAAGAGTAAAAGCACGAAGGGTGAGGCTTTGCATTTGCAATTATTCTTCTTATTCTTTCTTATAGTTGAATTTTTGTGTTCCGTATGCTTCTGTACTGAATTTCTATTGTATATGACATTCCCCCGAGCATGATCTCCCCTCCCCATCTATAACTGTTAGATTCTTTTGTTATAGTCTGTTGTATATAATATAATTTCACAGGTTTATTTGGTAGTCTTGTCCTAGCCTCGTCACTACTTCACCGAGGTTAGGCTCGACACTTACCAGCATATGGGGGTCGATAGTCTAATGCTACACTCTATACTATGTGCGGATCCCGGTGCCAGAGCTTTTGGACCATAGTGAGGTTGTTGCCTTCACTCCAACAACTGAGACCTGAGATAGTCTTGCAAACGTCCGTAGTCTTTGGCGTCCTCTTCTATCTTTTCATTCTGTTTTATGTAGTTCAGAGACAGATTTGTATTTTTCGTTTAGACCGCTATTCGTAGCATTTCTAGATAGTCCTGACATTCTGACACCAATTATGGATGCAGTTGCATTTTGGATTTTCATGTTGGTATTTGGTTAAACTATTAGATTTCGTCTTCAATATTCCATTTATTATTATTGTTATTTCTGTTGTAGATTTCCAATTAAATTAAATTGCTAAAAGGTGAAAAAAGGGTAATAATTCTATAATATTTGGCTTGTCTAGCTTCCATGAGTAGGCGCCATCACAACTCCCAAGGGTAAAAAATCTGGATCGTGACAAGTTGTTATTAGAACTCTAGGTTGCTTCGGTCTCACAATCCACGGACAAGCTTAGTAGAGTCCGAGGGATCGGTATGGAGACGTCTGTATTTATTCTCCTGAGGCTACAAAGTTAGGAAAAACTTTACAGCTATTCCTTCATGTCGTGCGAATTGATTTTTCAATGCTAATTTAACTTTCACTCTATTCTTTTGCTGATGGTGAGAACGCGCACTGCTTTATCAGTTGAACAACAGCCCGAGCCCCCAGTAGTATCCCCTGCAAGGAACAAAGGCCGAGGCCGTGCTAGGGCCGAGGCCGTGCTAGGGCCGAGGCAGGGGTAGAGCTCAGCCTAGAGCTCGAGCAACTATACCAACGGTGGAGCCTCAGGTTGAGTTTGACGATGAGGTTACAGCCAAAAAATTTCTAGTAAGAGCAGCTTAGGTCCTAGAGGGTTTCATTGCCACCCCGGTACTTCAGGATGCTCTGGTCCGTCCAGTGGGCCTTATGGAGAGTTTCGCCTGTCGATTCCTCTTTTTTCTCACGAAATAGGGTTTACAATATTTATGAGGACAACTCGTTCCCTTTTTAGGAATTAGGTTTTGCAATTTTTGAAGAGTCACTACCTAATGGTTAAGTGCATTAGGACACTAAAAATTAATTTAATTTAGAAAACCAGAGATTGGGTAAGAGCTAGAAATTATCTCGAGGGGAAGGTGTTGGGCACCTCTCAAGATCCACTAGTGTGGTTCCCAGCCATGCTACAATTGTGACTTTAAGTACAAACAACAAGTAAACAAGCAAGAATTATAAATACTCAGTAGCTTTCACATAAGGGTTATAAACAGCTGAAATACAAGAAGTTAAAGAGGCTGAAATTTTGAAGAAAACAATTTTAGAATTCTAAAAAGACACACAAGTAAAGGGGAAGGGGTTTACACATAATTGAAGCAAGTTAATTAAAGTATAAGAGGTTAAAGAACCTGAAAATTGAATAATTTTCAAATTCTGAGAATATAAACAAGCAAAGGGAAGGTGGGGGGGGGGGGAAGGTCCTATGTTTATAAATAATATGGATCACCCAACACAATACCAGGTAACCGTTTATACACGTGGCTTTATCGCTGTTGATACCTAATTTTTCCTACGTGACTTTATATACAAAATATTTTTAAAATAGCAACTACATGCATATATAAACATGCCCAAGAGCGTTGGTATTTTTTCCTAATTTTTAAAGATTTTAAAATCAATTTTATTGTCTATTTTTAGTAGTACAAAATCCAATAATTATTTCCAAGATTATCATTTTGGACAATAATTCATTTCTATTCTTATAATTATACCTAAATATGATTAAGGTGATTTTTGTATATTTTAATAAATTTATTTATTTATTTTAAAGCTGAATTGCATGTAATTATAATTATAGCATATTTTTACGATTAATGGCATTGTATAATTATAAAATTATTTTCAGTATTTTTAGATTAATATTTATATAGTATTTGTTGGCTCAATATCTTAAATTTATTTTTCAAATTATTATTACTATTTTTATAAAATAAAAAAGAAAATTAGATATTTAACATTTAGCCCATTTCTATTTCAATTACTGCCTCATTTCCTTTCAATTTTAACCTTATGTTGACCCCAGTTTCGCCCCAAATTAAACCTAAATTACCCGACCCAATCCTAACGACCCAACCCGTTCCGCACCAAGCCATTTAAATTAGGACCGTTGATCACTCAAGATCAATGGCCAAAGATCACCCTTCCCTTTTTAACCCCAGATGACTACCCTAATTCCCTCATTTCTCTCATTTGCCTTTGAAACCTTTCATCTCTCAAAACTCTCTCAAACCTCTTGAACCTTAGCTTATATCATTGTTACCTACCTCAAGCTCACCGGAGATCATGGCCATTCTGGTCATGATACCCTCATACTCACCCTCAATTATTCCTGTGTGCTCAATATTTGAAGAACCAAGGCCTTGACCTTGATGGCTCCCTCTAAGATCTTCTCAGATATGTGGATCTATGGCTTCTCCGGCATTATTACGACATATTCAAGTAAAATGTGTCTTCTCGACTCAAGATCGGACTTTCCTCAGAACTTTCTCATTTGTAGGGTTTTCTATAGAATCCATGGTTATTTGAGGTTCTTTCTAATTTTCTTTTCTCAAAACATACTCTTTATGCTTCAAATTAGCTTTTAGATGTTTTCCTTCTCGTCTCTACATCTGATTCGAGTTGAAAACCCTAGGATTTGGGGTCTTTGGCAAGTTTGGTCTTGTGTTTGGACTAGGGTTCTATTATGGGACCATGGATTCTCTCAAACTAAGTTTGAGCCTAAGTACTGACTCTTAACCTCATTGTTTGTGACTCTGAACTTTTCTCTACTAGTTTCTTTCTAATTGGCTTGACAGTTCTTTCTTGTTTGCATGTCAATATGTGGGATTGTTCCTTCAAAAATGTTTTACCAATTTGTGATTGATTCAGAATTCCCTTTAATAAGGTTCGATTGATTGTTACTGATTTTCTTTAATTATTCCCTTCCTCACCTTTTCTGGTTAGATTCATTCATACCAAACTCAATTTCTGATTTTACTGGTTGTTGGTTGATTCCATTACCATATTTTCCCCCAATCATGTACCATTGAATGCTTTCCTTGAATGATTTCTATGTATTTACCCCTTTTGTGCTACTTTAAAAATGTTTTAATCAAAACTCATTTCCTTAATTGGTTCTACCCGTTGAAATTAGAATCCCTTAACTAAAAGGAGATTGATTTCAATGAATATGCCCTTACCTTTATTACTTGTTTTCTGCACTATTATAAGGGGCATGACCCTTCTATACACGTCAGTGATTATTGAACACTTAAAATTCTATATTCTCACACTCTCGATTAGGATAATCTTTCATCACTATACTCTCTTCTGAGGTCTCTTGGACTGTTTGCTTGCAATTTGGCTTAAAAGACTCCTACTTTCCTTATTTGTTTATCTGAAACTGGTATGTCTCAATTTTGATTTAAACATCTGCCCTATGTGCTTACTTTACAGTTGCTATACTTCTATCTACTTTGCTGTTCATGTTTTATAATTAATCTTCTAATTTCTCTTTGCATCCGCTATTTTTCATGGATTCCCCATAGTCTCACCCCTTCTATATGTATGAGTTAAGGCCCGTGGTCTGGCAGTACCCATATTTCTACCCAAGTCTGTACCTGATCCACAATGGATCCTAACTCATAAGATTGGGTAACATGTTAGTTAGGGGTGTGCCGGTACTCCCAATTGCTGGGCATGACCACCACCCTGCCCTGGCATTTCCTAATTCCCTCTTTATGCACTTGCACTTATTCTTACACTCTAAGCTCCGCCCCTCTCTTATGAGCCTTGCTTTGGGACCCTGAGTTCCCTCTGAACTTGGACATTGGAGGGCTGGCCCTTCCACACTACACCTTGATCTAATCCTGTAATGTGTTTGGGGTGTATGCACTGCCCGGAGCCTTTTGAGACTCCTGGGAACTTTGACACATCCCAAATAAGAGAATGGCTTTTGGAAATCTGATTCTGAATGTTTGTTTATCTCATATTGTTTGGATGTAGCTTGGTTTTTTGATTTAATTTTATTTACTTTTCTGGTTCATTTTGGTCTGTAATAATTTGTAATAACAATAGGGATGGCTAGTGGAAAGGGATGGGGATGAATGTGTGCAAAGGGTAAATTACTTTCCTATAGGATTTTTATGATTCTTGCATTCGCATAAATTACTGTATTCATGTAGATAACTTGCTCATAGGATTTATTTTTGAACTTTTGCATTCTCATTTTTAGAAATCATGCCTATAATTTATGCATTCTCATATTAGAAATCCTGCCTATAAGTGTTGCATTCCTGCACATAGAGATCTTCCCTCTAAGTTTTTGCATATTCTGTGTATAGAAACCATGATCATAGGTCTTTCTGCACTTCAGCATGTATATGTCATTAGGCAAGTGATCCTTGGTTTAATAACAATCTGCATATATCTATCACTAGGCAACTTGTTCACAGGTTTAAGTAATAAATAGCATGCCAGATATTATGCACATAGGACTTCCTAAATTCTTGCATCTGCATCCATTACTAGGAAAACCCGTTCATATGTTTATATAATAAACATCCTTCTAGATACCATGACTATAGAACTTTACACTCTTGTTTCAACTATAATGTGTTTAAAATCAACTATAGTTAGAAATCATGCCCATAGGGGTAATCAGTTGAATCAACTTCGTCTATTTCCTCAATGAGTCTAAAATCGGTAAATAAGATCGTCTAAAAGTATGCAGAACCTTTTGCTTATAAATCTATTAATCCTTTCTTTTAAAAACAATACACTTTTTGCACTTCTAGATATCATACTTCTAGGTCTCACCTAGGTAAGCCATCAGGTGATTAATCAATTGGGTCGACTCTTAAATTAAAGCCAAACCAAGCCAAATTTGGGCTTCTCATATGAGAAATATGTGATAAATTAGCCTGTTCTAACGCTTTAGAGTTAATTCAGACCACAACTAGTATTTGAAGTCATGCAATATAATTTGTTTCTTAAGTAAGGAGGCCTATTTGAGCCTTGACTGTTATTTACTGCCTTGACTGTTATTTACTTTCCCCCTAACTTCTTTTGTGTTCTTGCTTGTCATATTAGACTTTTATCCTTTTGAAACTCTAAAATTTCCAACTCCCTACCCTTTACGATTAGTAGTCCTAACGCCTCTAGGACTGATAGGATTGGTACGGGTAATAGCATGCAGTAAGTAATGATTCTGTTCTGCACTTTAATACCTTAATGGGGTGGGAAGGGTAGATATAATGACCGGTGCGCCAATACCTCATGTAGACCCTCTCTTTTGAGGAGTGATTAATGGGAATTGCATTGATGTGATCCATATTAATCATAAACCTAGGACCCCTTTTCCTTTTACTTGTTTATTCTCTTTTCATAATTGTTTAAATCTTTTCTTCCAAAATTTCTGCCCTCTTTCTAATTTACTCGCAATATTATGTGAACACCCCTCTACTTGAGCCCTTATTTTCTTATTTGTTAAGTGAAGTCACAATTATAACATTCTTAGTAACCACACTAGTGGATCTTGGGGGTTGCATAACATATTCCCCCCCTCCCCCGAGATAATTTCTAGCCCTTACCCAAACTCTGGTTCTTCAATTCAAAACCTTCTTAGTGTCCTAATGCACTTAATCATTATGTGGCGACTCTACAAATTCATAAACCTAATTCCCAAAAGGGAAGGAGTAGTCCTCCAAAATGTCATAAACTCGATTTTGCCTTAGAAAAAGGGGGTGTGACAGCATGACGACTCTGCTGGGGGATATTATGTGCTTTAACCATTTCATGTTATTTGTGACTTTACTACTTTTTATTTGCCTTTATTCAATGTCTTTATCTCTATTCCATTGCAAAACTAACTTGGATATTTGTTTCTTTTTTTCAATGCTTTCTTTTACCACTTTCCTTCAACAGTGCCGTAATTATTCTAATAATTACTTTATGAACGTTCAAATACGTGACGACATGTTTCATTCTTGTAATTGCATATTCAACATCATATTCCACTTGTGTCAAACAAAATACCATAGCAACACTTATAATTAGTGGTTGTGCCCTTCTAATATTATCGACCTCTAAATTTGGCAAAGGCGTATTTGCGGTAAAACCAGTCGATCAACGGTGTAATCGACGGTTCTGTACCTTTACCTCTTGTGTTGTCTTCTCAAGGGTACCAGTATAGCACCCCATAGAAACCTTACACCATTCAATTGTACATGCATCAAAATCAAACCTAGCTGAGTCAATTATGTTATCCGCATAACGACTTTTTTAAGATACCCTTGTCCAAAGTCCACTAGGTTTTCCTAGAACCCAAACGGACACTACCACGTGTGTGCATTTATTTGGAGAACTAAAATGCTACTTATGCAAATTGTTGATATTTAAATAGTCGAATTTGGCATGGGTAAGGGCCTAATGCTTTGTTTTGAAGAAAATGAGGCATGAAGTCCCCAGATTCAGCATGTCAACAAACCTCAACCCAAGGTTGCTAAGCTGGTGGGAAGAATTTCACTCTAGTGATCAGACCCTCGTCCGTAAGTATTTGGGAAGTTTGCCTTCTCTTCTGGAAATCCAAACCGACAAAAAAATCCTAGAGGCTACAACTCTATTCTGGGATGGCGATAGGTCTGTTTTCTATTTCGGGGATCTTGAAATGACACCTTTGTTAGAGGAAATATGAGGGCTAGCTAGTATCCCATAAGAGACTCCGGGTTTACTTATACCGGAAAATCGCAACGGTAGGGGTTTTCTAAAAATGATCGAACTAAAAAAGAACCCAGACTTCACCAGCTTGAAGGAATCCTACATTCCCTTTGACTAGCTGTACGAGAGGTACAACTATAGCAAGTCTTACCACACTTACCCAGAAGAATTCGCCTCATATAATTAGGGCATATCCCCAGAAGAGTCTTCATCTTTATGTTATGCTTTTTGGGGATGATTGTGTTTCCTATGAAGCATGCTAGGATTCATGCCAGACTAGCCATAATTACCAAAACATTAATGGAAGGAATTGGCGGGCAGCCTTTTAGCATAATACATATGATCGTTGCAGAGATATACCAAGCTCTGGAGAACTGTCAACGAGGGGCCAAACACTGTGAGGGTTGTAACTTACTGCTCTAACTCTTGCTTGTGGAGCATCTCCAAGAAGGTGAATATCGACAAGAGATCATGTGCAGGGACTGGGATGATCATATCGCCTTCCATCATGCAAGGAGAATGGACTGTATACCTAACATGTTTGCTCAACTGGAAGATGCTAAAGGATGGGTAGAGTTGTTCGAAAGTCTGAAAGAGGACCAAGTGCAATGGATGATCGAATGGTTCCCTACATAGGAGTTCATTGTCCGATATCGGGATGCACCGTTTCTTATGCTCATTGGTCTGAGAGGAACGTATCCTCATGTCCCTCTCCGAGTCATGAGGCAAGCCAAAAGAAAGCAGGTTATACCATGGGTGGACCAAATGAGTCACTTCAGGTCCGTCTTTCAGTATGACGATAGCCCTCCAAGTGGCAAATTCAATCCATGTGGCACTGCAAAATCGTCATGGGAAAAGATACTTAGAACCAGATAGGTACCATGCTGGATATATTCCATACTATCCAAGCTGGTTGGAAGACGATCATAATGGGTTAGGACAACCTGGATTTGTTTGAGGTCACAGGATCACTGATGAAAAGACTGAAGCACAGGTAAAGTACAACAAACTGTGCAAGAGGGTGCGGGAATGTAAAATGAGCACCGTGAAATACAAGAAGCCAATCAAAAGTTAATTGGAGAATGGAAGGATATGGTTGTCAGAACTAACAAACGACTGATCTAATTGGAGCAGGGCATGGTGGAGCTGGAAAAGAAGTTTCTGAGGAGGGTCGAAGATTGCCGAGTTGCTGAAAGAGATGAAGGCGGATGTCTGGCCGGGGCCTAAGATGTGGATTTTCATGTAGTAGATGTGATGCCATCTTACAATCTATTGTTAGGACGATCATGGATTTATGCCTCCGGGGCCGTGGCATCAACACTACATCAGGCAATGAAATTTGAGTGGAATTCACCCGAAGGTGATCATTCATGGCGAGGGTAGCAACCCCATATATAGCCACCAGACCATTCTAGCAATCGGAGGAATAAGGAAAATAGGTGGAGAAACCTACTATCACATTGAGCGAGTCAACATTGTCAACAAGGGTAAATGGTCCACAATAAAATCGAGATCATACTGATTGGTGCGGGTATGAACATGGCAAAGGACTTGGCAAGAATCTCCGAGGAATCACCAAGCATATTAAACTAAGGAAACACGGTACCACCTTTGGCTTGGGATAAGAGTATACTTGGGAAGAATTCAAGGACTGGTCACTACCCTGGTGCGGCCCTTTCTATCCATTGGAACATCCAATACCCCATTTGGAGCAGACTTTCCAACAAGCCAAGGTCATCTACAGGTCAAAAGAAGAGGAAACATTGGCAGCAATGAAGAATTTGTTTTTGGAATAAGATAACATAGATTATTGTGTCATATTCAAGGAGGACAAGGAAGGCCCTTCCACACAATCCGTGAGTCGAGGAGAACACCTCAACTATTGGTCGAGTAGAACTACCAGAGCCCAGCATGCCTCGGGGTAGCAAGGCTAAAAAAGAACCACACACTATTTTGTTTTACTAGTTTAGTTCCCTTTCACGTTTTGTTTTTTTTTTTCAAAAAAAGGAGCTCTGATGTTCAAAACGTTCATGGTATTTGTTAATGTATTTCATTTTCTTATGAATCTTACGCTTATTATTTCATTACCTTACTCAAATAGCATTACCATTACTTTACTTGATGAATCAATGATTGTGAGATGCAACGAGACAACACAACAAACAAATGTAGACGCAGAAGAAGATGATATAGTAGAAGAGATTGTTAAAGAAGTTGAGAATTTTGAGAACAGACCTAAGTCCAACCTGGATGAAACTGAGATTGTCAATCTGGAAGATGCAAAAAAATCAAAGAAATGAAAATCAGTGTTCATTTGTTACCGTCAGAAAAAATATATAGAGTTCCTATGAGGGTATGAAGACATATTCGCCTAGTTATACCGCGACATGACTGGTCTAAGCACATCCATTGTGGCTCTCAAATTGCCAGCGGATCCGTCCAATTCGCCAGCGAAGCAAAAGCTCAGAAAGTTCAAGCCAGATATGAGTCTGAAAATCAAGGAAGAAGTCACTAAGCATGTCAAAGCCGATGTTCTCAGGGTGGTAGAGTATCTGACATGGTTAGCCAATATTGTGCCAGTACCAAAAAGGACGGGAAGGTTAGAGTCTGTGTCGACTACCGAGACCTCAATCGGGTCAGTCCAAATGATGGATTCCCATTTCCAGATACATCTTGATTGAGAACTACGCCAGGCACGAGTTGTAGTCGTTCGTTGATTGTTTTACTGGATACCATTAGATATGGATGGATGAAGAAGATGCTGAGAAAATAGCTTTCATTACGCCATGAGGGATGTATTATTACAAGATAATGCCGTTTGGGTTAAAGAATGCAGGGGCCACCTATATGAGGGCCATGACTACCATTTTCCATGACATGATACACAAGGAAATGGAGGTGTATGTAGACGATGTCATCATTAAGTCCAATAAAGTCGTTGATCACATGGATGATTTAAGTAAATTCTTCAATAGATTGAGAAGATACAACCTGAAATTGAATCCCGCAAAATGTGTATTCGGGGTTCTAGCTGGGAAATTTCTTGGGTTTATTGTGAGTCATCGAGGGATAAAATTTGATCCATCAAAGGTCAAAGCTATTCGATAAATTCCACCGCCAAAGAACAAGAAATAAGTAATGAGTTTCTTGGGAAGACATAACTTCATCAGCCGGTTCATAGCACAATCTACCATCATCTATGAGCCAATCTTTAAGATGCTGAAGAAGGACGCCGCTACCAAATAGACTGATGTCTGCCAAAAGGCCTTTGACAGAATCAAGGAGTACTTGTCAACACCACCGGTCTTGGTTCCTCGAGCCAGGTAGACCCCTACTACTCAACCTTGCGTTGCTAGATGAAGCATTTGGTTGTATTATGCAGCAACATGATGAAACGGGGAAAAAAGAGCAGGCCATCTATTATCTCAGCAAGAAGTTCACCTCGTACGAGGCCCGGTATTCTTTATTGAAATTAACCTATTGTGCTCTGACTTGAGTAGCTCAGAAGCTGAGGTAGTATTTCTGTGGTTACACTACGTATCTCAAATCAAGAATGGATTCGTTAAAGTACATAATTCAGAAGCCCATGCCCACTGGCATGCTAGCTAAGTGGCAAATCTTGCTAAGTGAATTCGATATTGTCTACGTGACTAAGAAATTAAAGGACAGGCGCTAGCAGATCACCTTGCGGAAAACCCGGTGGATTGAGAATACAAGCCCCTAAAGACGTATTTTCCTGATTAAGAAGTATCCTTCATAGGAGAAGACATTGCAGAATCCTATAACGGTTGGAGGATGTTTTTCGATGGAGCAGAAAACTTCAAAGGAATTGGCATAGGAGCAGTCCTAGTATCAGAAACCGGCCATTACTATCCAGTATCCGCCAAGCTCAGGTTTCCCTACACCAACAAAATGGCTGAATATGAAGCTTGCATTATAGGGCTCAAAATGGCCATTTACATGAACGTCAAGGAGTTGCTAGTGATTGGATATCCGGATAATTTGCTTAGACATCAGGTCCAAGAGGAATGGGCAGCGAAAAACTCCAAGATACTCCCATATTTGCATCACGTACAAGAGTTGTGGAAGAGATTAACAAAGACAGAGTTCCGGCATGTTCCGAGGGTCCAGAATGAGTTTGTTGATGCATTGGAAACCCTATCATATATGATTCAGCATCCAGACAAGAACTTTATTGACCCTATTCCTGTGGAGATTCACGATCAACCAGCTTATTGTACTCATTTCGAGGTAGAAGAGGACGAAAAGCCTTGGTTTCATGATATCAAGGATTACTTAGCAAAGGGAGAATACCCAGGACTTGCAAATCCTACTCTGAAGCACACACTCCGAAGGTTGTCTAACAATTTCTTTCACAGCGGAGGAATCCTGTATAGGAGGACTCTTAATTTTGGATTACTAAGGTGTGTCGACGTAAAGGAAGCATCTAAACTGTTCGAAGAAATCCATGCTGGGACCTGCAGCCCATGCATGAATGGTTTTCTCTTGGCCAAGAAGATACTCTGGGCAGGTTATTTTTGATGACTATGGAAATTGATTGCATCCAGTATGTCCGAAAGTGCCATCGCTGTCAAATTCATCCAGACATGATAAAGGTACCTCCAAAAGAGCTTACTGCAACAAGCTCACCATGGTCGTTTGCCACTTGAGGAATGGATGTCATCAGACCGATCGAGCTGACTGCATAAAACGGGCACAGTTTCATTCTAGTTGCAATCGATTATTTCACCAAATAAGTGTAAGTAGTATTACACAAAGCAGTGACTATGAAAGTTGTGGCAGACTTTGTCCCCGACCGCATTGTTTGCATGTTCGAAATTCCAGAGTCAATCATCACTGATAATGGTGACTTGATGAAATCCATGTGTGAAACCTTCAGGTTCAAACACAAGAGTTCTATAGCTTACGGACCTCAGATGAATGGAGCCATAGAAGCCGCCAACAAGAACATCAAGAAGATACTAAGGAAAATAATAGAAAAGCATAAAGAGTGGCACGAGAAGCTATCATTTGCTTTATTGGGATACTACACCACCGTCTGCACATCAACCAGGGAAACTCCCTACAAGCTGGTTTTTGGTACAGAGGCAGTCATTCCAATCGAGGTAGAAATTCCCTCGTTGAGAATCATGCAGGAAGAAGAACTCGACGATGCAGAATGGGTAAATAGTTGCTACGAGCAGTTAGCCTTCATAGATGGAAAAAGAATGAATGCAATCTGTCATGGTCAACTTTATCATAACAGAATATCCAAAGTCTTCAACAAAAGAGTTAAGCCAAGACAATTCACACTAGGACAACTGGTATTGAAGAAAGTCTTTCCACATCAAGATGAAGCCAAAGGGAAATTCTCTCCTAACCACCAGGGTCCATACGTTCATTGGGTTCTAACAGAAGGAGACCTCATACTTGTAGAAATGGACGGAGAAGTTTGGCCAACGCCAATCAATTCAGATGCAATAAAGAGATGCTATGTGTAGTCCTTATGCCTTCATACATAATCTAATTTGAACTACGTCTGACCTGATTCCCATTTAAGAGGGGATATGTAGGCATCCTTATAGGTTCGGCCACAATTAAATAAAATTCTCATTTTCCGAGCAATTGGAAACTAGGGCAGAATTTTGAGGAGGACCCTCAAAATTCCAAAGTAACTTCAGTCGATCATCACAAGCAACCATCAAAAGAAGCAACCGGGTAAACTGGGCAAGAATTTAGAGGAGGACCCTCAAAATTCTGGAACAAGATAGGTTGCAATGTATTGAATCACGTCACAGTCGTTGGTTCATCTAAAGAAAACTATCTTTTATTTATTTATATTACATTTTTACTAAATCACGCATATCTATTATCAATTTATTTGTTTAGCAACTCTACCCCGATGGTACACAACGTCAATGGAAATGGAACCAAGCAAGACAGGAAAGCTCATGAGGATACGAATTAACTTTTCCCACTACAAAACGCACGATTTTTCTTTGGATGCAGATACTTAAGTTGCAAAACACCGATTACATTTATACACTCATACTTCTTGGGAATACGACCCTCAAAACCATTACCTACACATATTTGCTATCCGCGCGCAATACCCCCAGCAGCCATAATATCGCAACCAACTATCGACTATTAGTTAAGGAATTTTAATTACTATTCACCTTTTATCTCTTGCATAAGGCTACAATTCTACCTTCCGAGACTAAGCTTTGTCTCCATCTGTATTTCCTGCATTGCATAAGGCTATCAATCTGCCTTTCGATACTAAGCACTGTCTCCACAGCATTTCCTGCATGCATAAGGCTACTATTCTACCTTTCGAGTATAAGCTCTATCTACATCTACATTTTTTGCATTGTATATGGCTACCATTTTGCCTTCCGAGACTAAGAACTGCCTCCATCTGCATTTCCTGCATTGTATAAGGCTACCATTTGCCTTCCAATACTAAGCATTATCTCTATCTGCATTTCCTACATTGCATAAGTCTACCTTTCTGCCTTTCGAGGTTAAGCTCTACCTCCATCTACATTTCTGCATTGCATAAGGCTACTATTCTACCTTCCGAGGTTAAGCTCTACCTCTATTGCATGGCTAAACGACCGCCACTTCATTTAAATTCTACATCAGTTGAAAGATCGCCACTTCATTTACATTTTGCATGGCTCGAAGATTTCCGTTTCATTTAAATTCTGCATCGGCTGAAATATCGCCACTTCATTTAAACAATGCATCAGCTGAAATATTGCCACTTCATTTATTTTTTGCATGGCTGGAAGATCGCCATTTTATTTAAAATATGCATCGGCTTAAAGATTACCATTTTATTTAAATTCTGCATAAGCTGAAATATCGCCAATTTCATTTAAATTATGCATCGGCTGGAAGATTTCCATTTTTATTTACGCTTTCATGGTCTGAAAGATCGCCACCTTTTTCATTTCATAGGGTGAAAGACTGCCAAATTGCCCGAAGGTGTCATTGTTTGGTGTCATCATCTTCATATCCCGAGAACACCATTCCATGGCTTGAGGACCCCCATATTTATCTTTTTGCATATCATTATTCAAAGGCATCATAGTTAGGAGGCATTATTCTCATAGTCTGAGAACATCATTTCATGCCCTGCGAATCTTCTATTACATGCTTCATGGCCCAAGACATCATGATCCGAGGACATCATCCTAATCATCCAAAGACAATATGCATGTTCCAACGGAAACTTGCATCACGTTTCAATTTATGCACGATATGTGTTTGTATTGCTCAATTGCAGGTACACCGGCTAGCAATGGCTGTCATAGTAGGAGAAATCCCGATCCGGTTCTCGCAGCCCTACTAGACTATAACCGTCCACCCCAAACCGAAGTATTGCGTCCGTTCTTGAAAGACCTCCATCGGCATACTCTGTTGACAGAGCCTGAACTACATACGGCCTGATTCGTGTAAGACCAGAGATATATAGGCATTCTTACAAACCAGAGCACGACCAGACCTCTTCAAATCAGTTCGTCCGGTCAAACATGGCCATATCGTTACCCGGCAACTCTTTCATCCTTCCCAGGTAAAGAAGTGCAGCTGTTGATACCCAATTTTTTCCACGTGTCTTTATATACACTTTCAAAATAGCATGTACGTGCATATATAGGCATGCCCAAGAGTGTTTGTATTTTTCTCCAATTTTTTAATATTTTAAAATTAATTTATTGTCTATTTTTTAGCAGTACAAAATCCAATAATTATTCCCAAGATTATCATTTTAAAGAATAATTTATTTATATTCTTATAATTAAGAAAAAATATAATTAATGTTATTTTTGTATATTTTAACAAATTTGTTTGGTATTTTTAAAGCTAAATTGCATGTAATTGAAATTATAACCTACTCTTACGATTAATGGCGTTTTCTAATTATAAAATTATTTTTAGTATTTTTAGAATAAAATTTATATAGTATTTTTTGGCTAAGTGTTTTTGATTTATTTTTAAAATTATTATTACTATTTTTATAAAATCAAAAGTGGAAAATTGGCTATTTAATATTTGGCCCATTTCTATTCCAATTATAGCCTCATTTTCTTTCAAGTTTAAACTTAATTGACCCCAATTCTACCCCATTAAACCTAAATTACCCGACCCAATCCTAAAGATTCAACCCGTTCCCCACCTACCCATTTAAATCTGGACCGTTGATCACTCAAGATCAATGGCCTGAGATCACCCTTCCATTTTTAACCCAAGATGAGTACCCTAATTCCCTCATTTCTCATTCTCAGCCGCCTTTGAAACCTCTCGTCTCTCAAAACTCTCTCAAACCCTCTCGAAACTCTAGCCTATCTCACGGTTACCTACCTCAAGCTTAGCGGAAATCATGGCCATTTCGGTCATGATACCCTCATGCTCGTTGTCTATTACTTTTGTGTGCTCAATATTTGAAGAACCAAGGCCTTCACCTCGATGGATCCCTCTCAGATCTTGTCAAATCTGAGGATCTATGGCTTCTCTGGCCAATATTCTGAGATATTAAAGAAATATGAGTCTCTTCGACTCAGGATCGTACTTTCCTGAAGACCTTTCTCCTTTTTAGGCTTTTCTCTGCTATCCATGGCTATTTGTGGTTCTTTATGATTTTATTTTCTCCGATCTGTCAAGTATCTATTCTCCACTTTAGTTTTCAAATGATTTCCCCAATTTTCTTTCAAAAAATTCTTTTTTTAGACCTTTCTTTTTCCGATCTAGGTTTCCTATAATGTTTTAAGTGATTCCTGACCTTCCTTTTCCTATACGTGTACTTGCTCCTACTATAATTCTTATATTTTTCCTTTTACCATGATTCTCTATGACTATCTTATTGCATTCTTCTATATGTGTTTTTTTGCTATAATTTTTTCTGGTGTTCTTGTATTCTTCTACTGCATTTTTCTACTAAGTGTGACAAGTTCTTTATTTGCCTTTTTCTAGACTTTGTTTGAAATTGTTTTTAGACATGTTTCATCTACTGCTTCCTTGAAATTACACTACCTCTTTGACCTCTTAACTTGTTTATGTTCCATGCTTTTCTCAAAATATATTCTTTATGCTTCAAATCAGCTTTTACGCTTTGGTTGTTCGAACCTGCTATTTTACCTATTTGTTTTCTCATGAGTATTTGAAAGAGACTTCTGAGCCAAATTCAGTTATTTTCCTTCTCGTCTCTACATCTAATTTGAGTTGAAAGCCCTAGGATTTGGGGTGTTTGGCAGGTTTGGTCTTGTGTTTGGACTTAGGTTTATTATGGGACCCTGGATTCTCTCAAACTAAGTCTGAGCCTAAGTACTGAATCTGAGCCTCTTTGTTCATGACTCTGAACTTTTCTATACTAGATTCCTTCTAATTAGCTTGACAGTTCTTTCATGTTTGACATGTCTGTATGCTTGATATATGAGGGATTCTTCCTTCAAAAGAGTTTTACCAATTTGTGATTGATTCAGAATTCCTTTTAATAAGGTTCGATTGATTGTTACTGATTTTCTTTAATTAAACCTTTCCTCATCTTTTCTGGTTAGATTCATTCATACCAAAACTCAATTTCTGATTTTACTGGTTGTTGATTCCTTCCCTTTCTATGTTTGTCCCCAACCTTGTACTATTGTATGCTTTCCTCAAATGATTTCTATGTATTTACCCCTTTTGTGCTACTTTGAAAAGGTTTTAATCATAACCCCTTTCCTTAATTTGTTCAACCTGTTGAAATTAGAATCCCTTAACTAAAGGGAGATTGATTTCAATGAATATTCCCTTACCTTTCTTGCTTTCTGCACTATAAAAGGGGGCAAGACCCTTCTATACACATCATCGATTATTGAACACATAAAATTCAATATTCTCACACTCTCGGTTAAGATAATCTTTCAATACTATACTCTCTTCCGAGGTCTCTTAAACTGTTTGCTTGAAATTTGGCTTACAAGACTCTTTCTTTCCTTATTTGTTTCCCTGAAACTGGTATGTCTCAATTTTTATTTCAACCTCTTCCCTATGTATTTTCTTTACTGTTGCTATACTCCTGTCTATTTTGTTGTTCATGTTCTTCAACTAATGTGCTACTTTCTCTTTGCATCCGCTGTTTTTCATGAATTCCCCATACCCTCAGTCCTTTTATGTGTATGAGTTAAGGCTCATGGCCTGGCAGTACCCATATTGCTGCCCAGGTCGGAACGTGATCCATAATGGATCCTAACTCTTAAGATTAAGCTAACAAGTGGGTTAGGGTAGTGCCAGTACTCCTAATTGCTGGGCATGACACCAGCCTGCCCTACCTTTACCTGATTCCCTCTTTATGCACTTGCACTTATTCTTAGACTCTAAGCTCTGGACCCCACATATGAGCCTTGTTTTTTGACCAAGAGATACCTCTATACTTGGACATTGGAGGGTTGGCCCTTCCACACTGCACCTTGATCTAATCCTGCTATGTGTTTGGTTTGTAAGCGCTGCCCGGAGACCTTTGAGACTTTGGGAACTTTGACACCTCCCGAATGAGAGAAAAGCTTTTGGAAATCTGAATCTTGGAAGTTGGTTTATCTCATATTGTCAGACTTTAAGTCTGAATTAGGCTGTTTGGATATAGCTTGGATTTCTGATATAATTTTTTTACTTTTCTGTTCATTTTAGTCTGTAATAATTTGTAATAATTATCGGGATAGCTAGTGGAAAGGAATAGGGATGAATGTATGCAAAGGGTAGATAACTTTGCCTATAGGATTTTTCTGATTCTTGCATTCGCTAAATCTACTGCATTCATGTAGATAACCTTGCTCATATTCTGCATATAGAAACTATGATCATAGGTTTTTCTACTCTTCAGCATGTATATGTCATTAGGCAAATGATCCTAAGTTTAATAACAATCTGCATATATCTATAACTAGGCAACTTGTTCATAGGTTTAAATAATAAATAGCATGCTAGATATTATGCAAATAGGATTCCTGAATTCTTGCATCCACATCCACCACTAGGCAAACCCGTTCATAGGTTTAAATAATAAACATCCTTCTAGATACAATGCCGATCGTACTTTACATTCTTCTTTCAACTATAAAGTCTTTAAAATCAACTATTCTTAGAAATCATGACCAAAGGAGTAATCTGTTGAATCAACTTCGTGTATGAGTCTAAAATCAATAAATAAGATTATCTAAAGTCTGTGGAAACTTTTGTTCGTAAATCCAGTAATCCTTTCTTTTAAAACTAGTACACTTTTTGCACTTCTAGATATCATGCCTATAGGTCTCACCTAGTCAAGCCATTAGGTGATTAATAAATTGGGTCTGTTCTTAATAAATTAGAGCCAAACCAAGCCTAATTCAGACTTCTCATCTGAGAAATATGTGATAAATCAGCCTGTCCTAACGCTTTAAAGTTAATTTAGACCACAACTAGTATTTGAACTCATGCTATATAATTTTCTCCTTAACTGAGGAGGCCTAATTGAGCCTTAACAATTATTTACTTCCCCCCAAACTGCTTATGTGTTCTTGCTTGTCCTCTTAGACTTTTATCCTTTTAAATATCTAAAAGCTCCAACTCCTTCCCCTTTAGGATTAGTAGTCCTAATGCCTCCGGGATTGATAGGATTTGGATGGGTAATAGCATGCATTAAGTAACAATACCATTTCGCGCTTTAAGACCTTAACATAGTAGGAAGGGTAGATATGGATATGATGACCGGGGTGCTAATACCTCATGTAATCCCTCTCTTTTGAGGAGTGATTACTGGGTATTTCATTGATGTGATCCATAGTAATCATAAACCTAGGACCCCATTCCCTTTTACTTGTTTATTCTTTTTTCATAATAGTTTAAATCTTTTATTCCAAACTGCCCTCTTTACTTTTTTTTATTTACTTGCAATATTACGTGAAAAATCCCTCTACCTGAGCCCTTATTTGCTTACTTTTTATGTGAAGTCATAATTTTAAGATGGCCCAGAACAACACAAGTGGATCTTGGGGGGTGCCTAACATATTCCCCCCGAGATAATTTCTAGCCCTTACCCAAACTCTAGTTCTTCAATTTAAAACCTTCTTTGTATCCTAATGCATTTAATCACTAGGTGGCAACTCTTCAAATTCACAAACTCAATTCCAAAAAGGAACGAGTTTTCCTCCAAAATGTCATAAACACGATTTTGCCTTAGAAAAAGGAGGGTGTGACAATCGCATGGTCATCATATCTATATCTACCCTTCCCATCCCATTAAGGTATTGAACGCGAAATAGTTTCGTTACTTATTACATACTATTACCCGTTCCAATCCTATCAGACCTGGAGGCATTTGGAACTTTTAGTATTAAAGGGAAGGGAAATGTGGATTTGGTATGGTTTAAAAAGGATAAAATTCTAGGGTGAAACAAAACACGCAATGCAGTTGGAAACACAAAACAATTAAAAGTCTTAGGAAGGCCTCCTCACTTAAAAGCATATTGGTTAGCATGACTTACAAACACGGGTTATGGTCTGAATTAAATTTAAAACATTAAGGCAGACTAGTATATCACTTATTTCTCAGATAAGAAGTCTGAATTAGACATACCCCTGGTTGCATTTATCAAAGATTGATGCAATTAATTAATTACCTGATGGCTTGCCTAGGTGGCACGGATAGGCATGACATCTAATAACGTAGGAGTATGTTGATTTTAAAGAGGGCTTACTGATTATACAAAACATAAGTTCTGCAGATATTAATTGACACTACTATTGTTTTAGACTTGTAAGCAAGATAGACGATTCAGATTCAGTTAGCTATTCCTATAGGCATGCTCTCTAAGCGTGATAGATTTTAAAACGTTTATAAAAGTGAAGGAATCCTATAGAAATAGTATCTAAAGTGCAATTTAATATTTGAGCCTATAAACTGTTTGCCTAGTGATAGATGATATGCAGAAGTCCAAAAAACCCTATTGTCATTATCTCTATATGCATAAGTACATAAAACCTTAGACTCATGATCCCTGTATGCAGAAGTGCAGAAAAACCCTATAGTCATGATTTCTAGATGAGATGTAAAAGTGCAAAGCAGGATGTGATTGCAAGAATAAATACCTAGGAACATGATGTCTACCCATATGCATACATGAGTGACCCTCCCCTTTTTACTAAACCCCCATAAGTTATTACAAATTATTACAGACCAAAAGTAGAATTACATCAGAAAATTATCTACAACTAAGGAGCCTAATTCAGACTCAAGGTCTAAAATATGAGATGAACCAACTCCAATGATTAGGATTTCCAAAGCCTTTCTCATTTTTTTGGTATGTCAAAGTTCCCAAGAGCCTCAAGAGGTGCGGGCAACATTTACACCCAAATACATTGCAGAATTGATAATAGTGTAGTGAGGAAGAGGCAGCCCTCAAATGTCCAAGTTCATATGGAACTCAAGGTCCCAAAGCAAGGCTCATAGGAGGGGGCAGAACTTAGAATCTAAGAGAAAGTGCAAGTGCATAGAGAGGATTTAGGGAAGGCCATGGCAGGCCGGTGGTTATAACTATCAATTAGAAGTGTTGGCACACCCCTAACCAGCCTATTAGCCACATTTGCGTGGGAGTTAGGATCCATTAAGGATCAAGTTCGGGCATCAGCAGCAATTTGGATACTGCGATGCCTGAACCTTGACTCAATCACATAAAAGGGAATGAGGGTGGGAATTCACAATTGAAACATATGCAAGAAAGTGCATAGTTGAGCATGGACAGTAAAGTGAACAAGATCGCAAAAGTTGTAAATAAACATAATGGGATGATGACTGAAACTAAATTAGAACATACCAGTTTCAGGGAAACAAACAAGTAAAAGCAGAACATTTGTAAAGCCAAAATTGCAAGCAAACAGCCAAAAGAAACTCATATGAGAATGTGAGGGTAATTGGAAGTGTCTTAAAGAATATTGGATGGGAAGGTGTGTAAATGTATTGAATTCCAAGTCTATCAAAGTGCAGAAGGGTCGTTCGCTTTATAGTGCAGAAAGAAAGCAAGAAAAGGTAACAAAATAGCATTGAAATCAATCTCCCTTTAAATAAGGGATTCTAATTTCGAAGGGGTAAAAGGCAATTAAGGAAAGAGTTGATCAAAATCTCTTCCAAAATTGTAGAATTAGGGCAAATACAAAATGGTTTAAGGCAAAAGTTCAGTGGTACATGATTTGTGACAAATAAGGAAAATGAATCAATCAAACAACCGGTAAAATTTAAATTGCAGGCTTTGTCCGAATGAACCAAGTTAGAAAAAGTAAAGAAGGTTCAATCAAAGAAAAAATCAGTAACAATCAGCCAAACCTTGTTAAAAGGGATTCGAAATCTATCAATAGTTGACTAAACCTTTTTAAAAAGAAGAATTTCTCATACATAATGCACCTAAATATCAAACAAGGAGTTGTCATGCTGATTAGAAATGACTATCATAGAAAAAGTCATAAAAAGGTTCAGATCCAACGTATAGACTAAGAATGAGTCTGAGAGTCCAGGGTTTCGAAGTAGGACTCCAGTCCAAACACAAAATCGAACATGCCAAAGAAACCACCAAATCCTAGGGTGTTATCTTGTATCAGATACAGAGATGAGAAGGCAAGCCATCAAAATAGACTCAGAACCTGTTTCAGAGCCTCATAAGGAAACACACAGATACGATTGCAGGTTTGAAGCGATAGAGCGAAAGGTTGATATAAAAGCACAAAGAACATGTTTAAGGAAAAACTCAGAACTTAAGCAAGTTCAAAAGAGAGAAGAAGGGTGATATAAACTTAAGAGACAGTAAATGAAGCATGCATAAAACTCAAACAAAAGTCCAGTAAAGCAAATAAAATTTAAGAACTCAGCAAGAAACACGTACACTGGAAGAATACTGGAAAGTATAGCAAAGAACATTTATGAAAACATAACAAAGATTAACATACGAGCCTAATCTAGAGGCACAGTAGAGTACAAAGGTACAGGAGATTAATGTATAGTAGGAAGAAAATAAAAGAACAACACATGCAAGGTAGAAAAGAAAATACATGAGCATAATATATATGAACTCACATAAAGAAAAGAAAAGGAAGAATTATAAAGATGTTTTGAAAACCTTTCAGAAACCCTATATCAAAGAGAAGCAATTTTATGTAGAAAGATTGGGGAAAATGTTTTAAACATCCAGCAAAACATAAATATATCATATATATATATATATGTATATATATATATATATATATATATATATATATATATATATATATATATATGTATATATATATATATGTATATATATATATATATGTATATATATATATATCTATATATATATATATATATATATATATATATATATATATATATATATATATATATAAGAAAAAAAACCTCGAATCGCTTAGGATTTTGAAGAAAAACTAGAAAAGAGAAAGGCTTAGAAACAGATTCTTAATGCTTTGGATAAGCCTTAGCATGGCCGGAGAGACCATGGAACAATAGATCTGAGAAGATCTGAAAGAGAACCATCAAGGTTAGACCCCAAAGTTGCGAACACCTAGAGTTTAATGGTGGAGGGGTGTGAGTACAAACCATCCATGGCCTGAGAAGCCATGGATTCCGATGAAAGTACGATGGAAAAAGGGTCCAAGACGACTAGGGTTCCGGAGAACCTTCGAGGGTGTTTTGAGAGAGGAGAGTATTCCAATTTGCCATACCAAATGAAAGAGGGGGTTAGGTTAGGGTAGCGGAATTAAAAATGGTAAGGGATTATCCTGGCCATTGATCAAAATGATCAACAACTCGAATTAAAAGAAGGGGCCAGGCGGGTTTTTAGTTGGGTCGGGGGGCAGGTTAGAAAATGAAATTGGGCCGGTCCAATTGAGGGTTAGGATTGGGTCAATTGAGGGCTAAAATTGGAATGTGAATAGGCTGTAATTGCATCGAAATGAGGCTAAATGTTAAGTAGCCAATTTTCCCTTTTATTTTATAAAAAATAGTAACAATGATTTTAAAAGAAAATTACAAATACCGAGTCAATTCATAACACATAAATAATATATAAAAAATACTGGAAATAATTTTACAATTATAAAATACTATTAATCTTAAAATGAGCTAAAATTGCAATTGTATGCAATTTAACTTTGAAATGCCAACTTGTAAAAATATACAAATATTACCTTGACTACATTTTTGTATAAATATGTAAATAAAATTAATTATTCACCAAAAATAATGATTTTGGGAAAAATTTGTACTGCTAAAATGGACAATAAATTGACTTAAAAACTCTTCAAAGAATTGGAAAAAATACTAAAACACTTCGGTATGCTTATATATGCATATATATGTAATTTTGAAGGTAATTTTGTATATGAAAAATAGATAAGAAAAAACTAGGTATCATCAACGACCCCTCTTTACCTGGGAAGGATGAAAGAGTTGTTAGGTAAATATATGATGACTAATTTGACCGAACGAAATGGTTTGAAGAGCTTGACCATCCTCTAGTTCTTGTTTGCCTACATATCCCTCGTCTTACAGGATTCAGGTCATATGTAATTCAGGATCCATCGACGAAATATACCGTTGGAGGTTTTCGAAAAACGGACGCGATATTCAGGTTGGGAAGGATGGTAACTGGAGCTAGATCACTCCTTCTAAGATGCTCGTTGCTAGCCTTTGTACCTAGGAATGAGTAATACCAACATATATTGTGCATAAATTTAAACATGATGCAAGCTCCCGCTGGACCATGAATGAAGGTGGCGATCTTTCAGCCGATGCAAGAATGTAAGTGAAGGTGGCAATCTTTCATTCATGCAGGAATTATAAATAAATGTGCTGATCTTTTAGCCGATGAAGGAATATAAGCGAATGTGGCGATCTTTCAGCTGATGGAAGAATGTAAGTAAAGGTGGCGATCTTTCAGCTATGCAGGAATTGTAAATAAAGGTGTAGATATTTCAGCCATGCAGGATAGAGGTAGATCTTAACCTCGGAAGGCAGAAAGGTAGCCTTATGCAATGTAGAGAAATACAGGATAGAGGTAGAGCTTAAAATCGGAAGGTAGAAAGGTATCCTTATGCAATGCAGAGAAATGCAGATGGAGACAGAGCTCAGTCTCAGAAGGTATAAAGGTAGCCTTATGCAAAGCAAAGAAATGCAGATGGAGACAGAACTTAGTCTCGGAAGGCAGAAAGGTAGCTTTATGCAATGCAACGAAATGCAGATGGAGGTAGAGCTTAACCTTGGAAGGTAGAAAGGTAGCCTTATACAAGGAATAAAAATGCAAATGGAGGTAGAGCTTAACCTCGGAAGCTAGAAAGTTAGCCTTATACAAGGAAGAAAAATGCAGATGGAGGTAGAGCTTAACCTCGGAAGGTAGAAAGGCAGCCATATGCAATGCAGAAATGCAGATAGATGTAGAACTTAACCTCGAAAGGAAAAAAGTTAGCCTTATGCAATGTAGAGATATGTAGATGAAGGCAGAGCATAGTCTCGGAAGGCAGAATGGTAACCTTATGCAATGCAAAGAAACGCAGATGGAGGTAGAGCTTAACTTCGAAAGGCACAAAGGTAGTCGTATGCAATGGAGAAAATACAGATGGATGTAGAGCTTAACCTCGGAAGGTAGCCTTATGCAATGTAGAAAGAAGAAGATGGAGACAGAGCTTAGTCTCAGAAGGCAGAAAGGTAGCCTTATGCAATGTAGAAAAATGCAGATGGAGACAGAGCTTAGTCTCGGAAGGAAGAAAGGTAGCCTTATGTAATGCAAAAAAGTAAAACGCAAATAGTAGTAAAATCTGTTTATCTCTGCTGGGGATATTATGTGCAGATAGCAAATGTAGCTAGGTGATGGTTCTGCAAGTTGTATTCCCGAGAAGTGTGAGTGTATAGATATATCTGATGATTTTATGACTTTGGTGCGTGCATCCAAAAAATCGTGAGTTTTGTAGAGGGGGGAAGGTTATTTCGTATCCTCGTGGACTTCGCTTGTCCTTCTTGGCTCTGTTTTTAGTGATGGTGTGCATTTCCTTGGGGTAGCGTTACTAAACAAAGAGATTTTGATAATATACATGCATGATTTAGTAAAAATATAACGTAAATACATAATTAAGGATAGTTTTCTGTAGATGAACTAACAACTGAGACGCGGTTGAGGACATTGCAACCTCCCTTGCTCAGGAATTTTGAGGGTCTTCCTCAAAATTATGCCCCAGTTACCGGGTTGATGCTTCTGAAGGCTGGGTGCAATAAATGGCTATAATCAACTTCGGAATTTTGAGGGTCCTCCGTAAAATACTGCCCCGATTTCTAATAGCGGGGGGAATAAAAATTTTATTGAATTGTAACCGAACCAATAGGGCTTCCTACGTATCCCCTCTTAAAAAAGAATCAGATCAGGCGTAGTTTAAATTGCATCATAGAGGATATTGTAAATGGTTACACATAGTATCGTTTAACTGCATCTTAATTGAGCGGTTTAGGGCAAAATTCTTCGTCCATTTCTACAAGTATGAGGGCTCCTCCTGTTAAAACCCGGTGAACCATGTATGGGCCCTGCCAGTTAGGGAGAATTTCCCTTTGGCTTCATCTTGATGCAGAAAAATCTTCATTAACACCAGCTACCCCTGTATAAACTGTCTCCGCTTAACTCTTTTGTTGAAGGCTCTGGACATTCTGATCTGATAAAGTTGACCATAGCAAACTATGTTCATTCTTTTTCCATCTATAAGAGCTAGCTGCTCGTAGTGACTTTTTACCCATTCTGCATTGTCGATTTCTGCTTCATGTATGATCCTTAGGGGGGGAATTTCTACCTCGATGGGAATGACCGCTTCTGTACCATAAACCAATATACATGGAGTTGCACCAGTTGATGTTCAGACCGTGGTGCGATACCTCAGTAAAGAAAATGATAGTTTTTTGTGCCACTGCTTATGCTTCTCTATCATTTTCCTGAGTATCTTCTTGATATTCTTATTGGAGGCTTCTACAACTCCGTTCATTTGAGGCCTGTAAGCTGTGGAATTCTTGTGTCTTATCTTGAAGGTTTCACACATAGCTTTCATCAAATCACTGTTGAGGTTGGAGCCATTGTCAGTAATGATTTATTATAGAATCCCTAATCAACAAACGATACGATCACGGACAAAGTCTACCACGATTTTCTTGGTCATTTCTCTGTTAGATGTCGGTTCAACCCATTTGGTGAAATAGTCAATTGCTACTACGATAAACCTGTGCCCATTTGATGCAGGAGGTTTGATTGGCCCCATAACATCTATCCCCATGTCGCGAATAGCCATGGAGAGCTCGTTGTATTAAGCTCATCGTAAGGTACCTTTATCATGTTCGCATGTACCTGACAGCGGTGTCATTTCCTGACACACTGGATGCAATCCGTCTCCATAGTCATCTAAACATAACCTGCTCAGGGTATCTTCTTTGCTAAGACAAAACCGTTTATATGTGGACTGCAAGTCCCGACATGAACTTCCTCTAGCAGTTTAAATGCTTCCTTAGCGTCAACACGCCTTAGCAAACCCAAATCCGGAGTTCTCCTATACGGGATCCCTCCGTTGTGAAAGAAATTGTTGGACAATTTTCGAAGTGTGCGCTTCTGAGTTATATTTGCAAGCTCTGGATACTCTTCCTTGGCTAAATATTCCTTGCTGTCATGAAACCAAGGTTTTCCATCCGCTTCTTCTTCGATAAGAGAATAATAATTTGGCTGATCGTAGATACTCAAGGGAATTTGATCGATAAAATTCTTATCCGGATGTGGTATCATAGAGGCTAGGGTAGCCAATGCATTGGCGAACTCATTCTGGACCCCGGGAACATACTGGAACTCTGTCTTCGTGAATCTCTTTCTCAACTCTTATACTATGCAGGTAAGGGAGTATCCTAGAGTTCTTGGTTTCCCATTCTTATCAGACTTGATGTATAAACAGGTCGGAATCTCGAATCACAAACAACTCTTGGACGTTCATGTCAATGGCCATCTTGAGCCTTGAGATGCAGGCTTCGTATGCGGCCATATTGTTAGTGAAGAGGAACCTGAGCTTGGCAGATACCAGATAATGGTGGCTAGTTTATGATACTACTAGGACTACTCCTACGCCAACTCCTTTGAAATTTGACACTATATCGAAAAACATCCTTCAACCATCATAGGATTCTGCAATATCTTCTCCTATAAATGATACCTCTTCATCCGGAAAATACGTCTTTAGGGGTTCGTATTCTCCGTCCAAGGGATTCTTGGCAAGATGATATGCCAGTGCTTGTCCTTTGATTGCCTTCTGAGTTACGTACGCAATGTAGAATTCACTAAGCAGGATTTGCCACTTGGCTAGCTTGCCAGTAGGCATGGGCTTTTGAAAGATGTACTTCAGTGGATCCATTCTTGATATGAGGTACATAGTATAAGCACAGAAATAATGACTCAACTTGTGAGCTACCCAAGTCAAAGCAGAACAGGTGTGTTCCAACGGAGAATACCGGGCCTCGTATCTGGTGAACGTCTTACTGAGATAATAGATAGCATGTTCCTTCTTTCCTATTTCATCATGTTTCCCCAGAACGCAACCGAACGCTCCATCCAATACTGCAATGAAGAGTAGTATGGGTATGCCTGGATTGGGCGAGACCAAAACTAGCGGTGTTGGTTGATACTCCTTGATACTGTCGAAAGCTTTTTAGCAGTTTTCGGTCCATTTGGTAGTGGTGTCCTTCTTCAACGTCTTAAAGATTGGCTCACAGAAGATAGTAGATTGTGCTATGAATCGGCTGATGTAGTTAAGTCTCCCCAAGAAACTCATTACTTCTTTCCTGTTCTTTGGCGGGGGCAATTCTTTAATGGATTTAACCTTTGATGGATCATGTTCTATTCCTCGTTGACATACAATGAACCCCAATAACTTTCTGGCAGGAACACCGAATGCACATTTCACAGGATTTAGCTTCAATTTGTACCTTCGGAGTATGTTGAAGAGCTTCCTCAAGTCTTCCATGTGATCCGTGGCTTTCTTGGATTTGATGATAACATCATCTACATACACCTCGATATCCTTGTGTATCATGTCATGAAAGATGGTAGTCATACCCCTTATGTAGGTGGCCCCAACATTCTTTAACCCAAACAACATCATTTTGTAACAATACATTCCCCACGACATAATGAAGGACATTTTTCAGCATCTTTCTCATCCATTCATATCTGATGATACACAACAAAATAATAAGAAAAAAAACTACAGCTCATGCTTGGCGCAATTGTCAATTAGAATGTGTATGTTTGGAAAGGGGAATTCGACTTTTGTACTGGCCCGATTGAGATCCCGGTGTCAGCACAAACTCTAACCTCCCTGTCCTTCTTTCGCACTGGCATAATATTGGCCAACCATGTTAGGTACTCTACTACTCTGAGAACCTTAGCTTATAGTTGCTCCGTGGCTTCTTCCTTGACTTTTAGACTCATGTCAGGTTTGAACTTTCTTTGCTTTTGTTTCACGGGTGGACATGTCGGATTAGTTGGCATCTTGTGTGCCACAATAGATATACTCAGACCAGCCATATCAACATACGACCTGGGAAATATGTCCTAGTATTCCTATAGAAATTCTATGCACTCTTCCTTTTATAATGGTGAGAAATGAACACTGATGCACATTTCTTTGACATTCTCTGTATCTCCCAAGTTAACGATCTCAATCTCGTCCAGGTTGGACTTAGGTCTATTCTCAAAATCCTCTACCTCTTTGAGAATCTCTTCTGGTATTTCATCTTCCTCTGAGTATATGTCTGTTTGTTGTGTTGTCTTATTGTATGTCACAATTATCGGTTCATCAAGATATGTAATAGTAATGTTGTGTATGTAAAGTAGACGAGAGAAAGTAATAAGAGTGAGATTTATATGAATCTGAAGTGCCTTGATAAACTTCATAACTGTTTTGAACATTGGAGCTCTTTTTTGAAATTAAAAATGTGGAAAGTAAGCTAACTAGTAAAAATAAAATATAATGCATGGTGCTTTGTTCAGCCTTGCTACCCCGAAGGTTTTCGGGCCCTGGTAGATCTGACAGTCCAATTGTTGAGGTGTGCTCCTCGGCTCACGGCTTGTATAGAAGGGCTTTCCTCCCCCTCCTCAAAAATGATACTGCAGTCCATATCATCATATTTTAGGAATATGAACCATAGGTGACTTCGGCCGGTGGAAAGTCTGCTCCAAACGGGCTATCGGTTGCTCCAATAGATATTAAGGACCGTGCCAGGATGGTGACCATTCCTCGAATTCTTTCCAGGTATACTCATATCCCAATCCGAACGTGGTGTCGTGCTTCTTGAGCTTGATGGGCTTAGCAATTCTTTGGAGATTCTTGCTAAGTCCCTTGCCAGGTTCATACCCGTTCTAGTTCACTATGCTTTCAATTTTGTTGTCCCGCCATTTATCTTTATCAAAGGAATTGACTCGCTTTATATGATGATAATTTTCCCCAACTATCCTTCTTCTTCCTCCAATTGTTGGAACCGTCTGGCGACTATATATGGGATTTCTACTTTCACCATGAAGGATCACCTAGTGGTGATTCAACTCAAATTTAACTACCTGATGTAGGGTTGATGCTACAGCTCCAGCGGCATGAATCCAAGGCCATTCTAATAGCAAGTTGTAAGATGTCGACACGTCTATTACTTTAAAGTCAACATCGAACCAAGTAGGCCCCATCTGTAAACAGAGGCTAATCTCCCCAATAGTGGACCTTTGAGAACCGTCAAAGCCTTTGATGTTGATGGACCCATCTCTGATCTCATGCAGGCCTTTCCCTAATGTCCTAAGTGTTACTAACGGACATTTATTTGAGGATGGACTCTCCATCATTCAGGACACTAGTGATGAAATAATCCTTGCATTGCACGGTGATATGCAACGCCTTGTTGTGGCTTAACCCTTCCGGTGGAAACTCATCTTCATGGAAAGTGATCTTGTGACTCTCCAATACCTGCCCTACCATGTTTTCCATTTCTCCTATGGTTATGTTGTTTGGTACATATTCCTTACTCAACATTTTTAACAGAGCGTTCATATGTGCATCGGAACTTTGTAGCAAAGCTATGATAGTGATCTAGGCTGGTGTTTGCTCAGTTGATAATTGACTGAATACTCTTTGGCTTGTATCTTCCTCCAGAGGTAGTCGAGGCCAGTCTCAGTGATGGTTGGCCATTAAAAAGCATGCTTACTTGACTTAGCTAAATGTTTTAAATATAAACCCTGTCGGTTCTTGTCATGCCTTGTGCCACAACTGCTTCTCCATATTTGGCTTTTCGTTTCCTCCTTGCCTCGGCTGTGTAATCCCAAGAGATGGCCTTTGTATGGAATGGTGTTATGGCTGTCATTGCTACCGAAGTGGGAACCCTTGCTTCGGGAGGTAATACAACAACCTCAAATGGTACAAATGCCTTCAGGGACCCAAACTCGACCTCAATTGGTGTTGCCGTCCTTGCGGAGGATGGGGTTTCAAGATCAAGTGGTATGGACATGTTCACCTCGGTGTCTTTAGAAGGTTGAATCTGGACCACATTCGAGTTAAGGTTGACTACTGGTTTCTTTGGCTCGTCACCTTCTGCTATCAACCCGATCGATCCCTTAGGTCCCAATCATCTTCTATCTCGATCATGTGAACGTCTCCACCCTTATGGTCAGGTTGAGGATTGTAGAAGGAATTCATAGCAAGCTTTTTTAGCCACAATAAACTATGATTAGTGCCCAGATCTTATCTTTCAAGGATAAACACTCATCAATGGTATGTCCCTTCATGGCAGAATGGTACGCATAGGATTTGTCTGGGTTGACCCATTGGGAATGGTTTTCAGGAGTTATAGCAGGGATGGGGTTGACATAACAAGCAACATTGAGCCTTTCGTACAGCTGGTCGATAGGTTCGGCAATAGCGATATACTGTTTGGGAGATCTATGGTTGAAATTTGGCTGCGGTCTAGGAATGTTTTGGCGAAGGGAATGTTATGGATAATGGGCTTGTTGGGTGTTTTAGGCTTGGTAGACGTGTGCGGGTCGGGAGTATCTGGGTAAAGTAGGCTAGTATGTAGGTGGTAGAGGTGATCGGTAAGTAGGTGGTGGAGCTTGGTAGGAGGGCGAGAGTGCTTGGTAATTTGGGGTAGGTTGATATGAGAGAAGAGATATCAGATAGGCTTGGTATTTGATTGCGGATTTTGTTCTCTGTGCAACAACACGGTGCTTACATCTCTTTTCATGGATGTGCCACCGAATGTAGAGCCTTGTTGGTAGCCTGAAAAGCTTCAAAGTTAGGGCCCATACAACTTTTGATACCTTCCTTGATCCTCTCCCCTATCTTGATGATGTCAGAAAATTTCTGGCATTCAATCAACATTAACCTTTCATGGTACTGTGGGTCTTGAGCTCGGACGAAAAATCTGTTCATTTTTTCCTCTTCTAAAGCCGGTCTAATCTTAGCAGCTTCTGATCTCCAATGAGTAGCATGCTCGCGAAAAGTTTCTGTGGGTTTTTTCCTTAGGTTCTAGATGTAGAACACATCATGTGTATTTTCCATGTTGAACCTTAACCTGTCCATGAAATCAAACGCCATACTTACCCAATTTGACCACTTCTTCGGGTCTCAGCTAATGTACTAAGACAGAGCATCTCCTTTCAGACTTCTCATGAAGAGCTTCAAACGAATCTTTTCTTCTATTCCTACTCCGACCAGCTTTTCGGAGTTTGTTCCCAAATGAACTCTGGGATCCCCGGTGCCATCAAACATCTCGAACTTTGGAGGTTTGTACCCCTCAGGAAATTTGACAGCGGGTTGAATGCAGAGGTTTCGTTATTCAGCCCTTCAATCCCTCTACTTCTCTCGACGCCCTGAATTCTGCTAGTCAGCTTCTTGAGTTCTACGGCTAGGTTTCAGATGAGTAAGTCTTTGTCATCAGAATCAGGTGTGCTTGAAATAGGTTGAGTAGGATGCGGAATAGTGTCCACATAGATGGGGGTATTGTGATGAGGGTGAAGATAGTCTTTGTCGAGTCTATAGGTTTCGATATGATTAGTGGAGTATTGTTGGATTTGTGGCAAGCGTTGCACTGGTAATGAGGAGTAGAGTGGTTTTGTGATTTCAGAATATTTTGTGGTGGTGTGGGAGTTTGAGTGTTCGGTAAACTCACATCTAGGGTAGTTAGGGAAAATGACAAGATTGCCAAGTTCCGAACATGGTTCAGTTCTTCTTGAAATTTCAACAACTTCTGTTTGAGCTGGGAGGCACTTTCCTTCGAAACCTGAATACCTTGAGGAACCTCTACCCATTCGACTGAGTTCTCATTCTTGGTGTTTCTCAAATCCTCCATTTTACCCTTGTTCCTATTTCTGACGGGATTAAGAGGAAGAGTAGGTGGAGGGCCCTTGGATCTTGTGGAGTATTATGACGATGCCAGAGTGCACGAACTAACCTTTGGGGGAGGGGAATAAAACAAAAGTAAAACAACACAAGGTAACAAGTTAGTGAGCATTATGAGAATAAAATGTTGCAATATTTAGACACATAGTGCAAGAATATAAATCGTGTCCTAATTTGGGAGCCTCATTATGCCCGAGATAGGCGCATATTGATTTGGAGAACTTATAATGCTAAATGCCTCATTTTATTGATAAAAATAAGACGAATCCCAAAACAACACTAAAATATCATAGAAAATAAAATATCACTAATGGCCAATGGACTTATTACAAGCAAAGAAAAGACTCCTAACTACTTGGTTCCAGAAGGACCTTCCTCAGACTCGGCATCTTTAGCTCCATCTAACAGCTTTACCAGCTCACGAATTCCAAGCAGCAAGTAAGCTCTAGCACGGTGTCCACCTTCGTTTCTCTCAGCATTCTGGCAGTCCTCGATCATTTTGATGAATTTATCTTCTAGCTCCACTAAACCCCGCTCCAAGTATCCCAGTCGCTTGTTGGGGATGACAGCCGTGCCTTTTTATTCTTCAATTAGCTTTTGGTAGGCTTCTTGTATTTCATGGTGCTCACTTTCACATTCCCGATTCCTTTTTCACAGTATGTTGTACTTGACCTGTGCTTCAGCTTTTTCGTAGATGATCATGTGACCTCGAACAAACCCGGGTTGTCCTAACCCATTATAATCATCTTCCAACTAACTTGAATAGTACGGAGTGCAACCAGCATGACCTATCAGGTTCAATGGAATCCTTTCCCAGGATAATTTTGTAGTGCCACATATGCTAAGTTTAGCACTTGTATGGACTATCGTCATCTTGAAAGTCAGCCCTGAAGTGACTCATCCTGTCAACCCTTGGTATAACCTGTTTCCTTCTTGCCTTCCTCATAACTCGGAGAGGAAAATAAGGGCAAGTTTCCTTATAAGTATCAGGAATGGGGCATTCCTGGACCAGGTAATGAACTCTCCAGCAAGGAACCACTCGAACATCCATTGTACTTGGTCATCTTTAAGACTTTCGAACAACTCTACCAGTCCCTTAGCATATGTTCATTCGCCTTAGCTGATGGAAGGCGATATGATCGTCCTGGTCTCTATGCAGAATCTTTTGTCGATACTCACACCTCTGGAGATGTTCCGGGAGCCACAGTTGGAGTAACAAGTTGCAACCCTCAAAGTTCTTGGCTCCATGTTGGCATTTCTCCAGGCTCGATATATCTCTGCAATAATCATGGGCACTATGCTAAATGGATGCCCACCAATTCCCTCCATTAACGTCTTGGTGACCATGGCTAGTCTGGTATGGATCCTATCCTTCTTTATTGTAAATACTATCATCCCCATAAAGCAGAGCACGAAGACAAAGACCCTTCGGTAGATGTGCCCCAATGACGTGAGAGAGAATTCAATCGGATAAGTACGGTAGGACTTGATATGACCATACCTCTCGTACCAATAGTCAAAAGGAATGTAAGAATCCTTCAAACAGGTCATTCTTCTTTAGTCCCATAATTTTGAGAAAACCTCTACACTTCTGATTTTTCGTCATAAGAAAACTCAGAGTCCCCAACGGGATACCAGCTAGTCCTCTTATTTCCTCTAGCAAAGGTGTCATCTCAATCTTCCCGAAATGAAACAAAGACCTATTGCCATCCCATAACAGGTAGCAGCTTCAATAATTTTGTTGTTGGGTTGAATTTCTAGGAGAGAAGGTAGGTTTCCTAGATATTTCCTAACAAGAGCCTGATAGATGGAATGAAGATCTCTACAGCAGTTTAGCAACCTTGGGTGGATGTTGGTGACCATGCCGAATCTAGGGACTTCATGCTTCCTACAAGACAAAAGTGTTAGACCCTTACCCTCGCCAGACTCGACTATTAAATATGAACAATTAGCATGGAAGCCTTTAGTTCTCCAAATAAATGCACAGAACATGGTGGTGTCCGTTTGGGTTTCAAACAAACCTAGTGGACTTTGGATAAGGTTACTCTTAGAGAGTCGTTATGTGGACAACATAACTGACTTGGCTAAGTTTGAACATGATGCATTCACATTTTAACGGAGTAAGATTTCTATGGGGTTTTAGACTTGTACCCTTGAGCAGACAACTCAAGAGGGAAAGCCACGGAATTCTCGACTACACCGTTGATCGACTGATTTTACCGAAAATATGCCTTTGCCAAATTTAGGGGGTAAAGATATCGGAAGGGCGCAACCACTCATTGTAAGCGTTGCTATGGTATTTTTTTTGGCACGAGTTGAATATGAAGTTGAAGATGCAATTACAATAATTGAACAAATTGTCACGTATTTGCACGTTTTCAACAGTTTCTCATAATTTACAACAGTATTGAAGAAAAGCGGCAAAGGAAAGCATTAAAAGAAAAATAAACGAAGGGCCAAGTCATTTTCTTAGTAGAAGAAAAGATAAAGACATTAAATAAGGCAACAAAGAAGCAGTAAAGTTACAAGCAACATGAAATGGTAAAAGCCTGAAGAATCCCCAGTAGAGTCACCATGCTAGCGATGCCCCCTTTTTCTCGCGAAATTTTGTTTCTGACTTTTAGTAGGACAACTCCTTCCCTTTTTGGGAATTAGGTTTTGAAATTTTTGAAGAGTCGCCACCTAATGACTAAGTGCATGAGGACACTAAAATGAATTCTATTTAGAAAATGAGAGATTGGGTAAGGGCTAGAAATTATCTCGAGGGGAAGGTGTTACGTACCTTTCAAGATCCACTAGTGTAGTTCTACGCCATGTTACAATTGTGAATTTAAGTACAAACAACAAGTAAAAAAGCAAGAATTATACATACTAGGCAGCTTTCACATAAGGTTTGTAAACAACCGAAATACAAGAAGTTTAAGAGGCTGAAATTTAGAAGAAAACCATTTTAGAATTCTAAAAAGACGCACAAGTAAAGGGGAAGAGGGTTTGCACATAATTGATGCAATTCAATTAAAGTAGAAGAGGTTAAAGAAGCTAAAAATTCAATAGTTTTAAAATACAGAGAATATAGACAAGTAAAGGGAAATGGGGGGTCCTAGGTTTATAAATAATATGGATAACCCCATACAACACCCGGTAACCCTTTATACACGAGGTGTTATCGCGTGGTCATCATATCCATATCTACCCTTCCCACCTCGTTAAGGTATTAAACACGAAATAGTATCGTTACTTATTACATGCTATTACCTATCCCAATTCTGTCAGCCCTAGAGGCATTTGGAATTACTTCTCTTAAAAGGGGGGGGGGGGGATGTGGATTTGGTATGGTTGAAAAAGGATAAAATTCTAGGGCGACAAACAAAACACGTAATGCAGTTATAGGAAACACAGAACAATTAAAAGGCTCAGGTAGGCCTCCTCACTTAAAAGTATATTATTGAGCATGACTTACAAATACTGGTTATGGTCTAAATTAAATTTAAAGCGTTAAGGCAGTCTGGTTTATCACCTATTTCTCGGATAAGAAGTCCGAATTAGGCATAACCCTGGTTGTAATTATCAAAGACTAATGCGATTAATTAATGACCTAATAACTTGACTAGGTGACACATATAGGCATGATATCTAATAACGTAAGAGTATGCTACTTTTAAAGAGTGCTTACTGATTATAGAAAACATAAGTTCTGCGGATATTAAACGACAGTACTACTGGTTTTAGACTTCTAAGCGATATAGACGATTCAAATTCAGCTAGCTATTCCTATATGCATGCTTTCTAAGCGTGATTGATTTTAAAACGTTTATAAAAGTGCAGTAATCCTATTGACATCGTATCTAGAGTGAGATTTGTTATTTGAGCCTACAAACCATTTGCCTAGTGAAAGATGATATGCAGAAGTGCAGAAAAACCCTATAGTCATGATCTCTATACGCATAAGTACATAAAATCCTTATAGTCATGATCTCAGTATGCAGAAGTGCAGAAAAACCCTATAGTCATGATTTCTAGATGAGATACAGAAGTGCAAAGCAGGATGTGATTGCAGGAATAAGTACCTAGGAACATGATTTCTACCCGTATGCATACATTAGTGATCCTCCCTTTTTTATTAAAACCCCATAAGTTATTACAAATCATTACAGAGCCTAATTCAGACTCAAGGTCTAAAATATGAGATGAACCAACTCCAAAGATCAGGATTTCCATAGCCTTTCTCATTTTTTGGGTGTGTCAAAGTTCCTAAGAGCCTCGAGTGGACTCCGGGCAATGCTTACACCCAAATGTGTTGCAGAATTTATTATAATGTAATATGGAAGAGCTAGCCCCCAAATGTCCATGTTTAGAGGGAACTCAAGGTCCCAAAGCGAAGCTTATAGGAGGAGACAGAACTTAGAATCTAAGACAAAGTGCAAGTGCATAGAGGGGATTTATCGAAGGCCATGGCAAGCTGGTGGTCATACCCAGCAATTAGGAGTGCTGGCAGACCTCTAACTAGCATGTTAGCCACATTTGTGTAGGAGATAGGATCCATTAAAGATCAGGTTCAGACATGAGCAGCAACTTGGATACTGCCATGCCTGAACCTTGACTCAAACACATAGAAGGGAATATGGGGTAGGGATTCACTATAGAAACAGATGCAAGAAAAGGCATAGTTGAGCATAGACAGTAAAGTAAACAAGATCCCATAAGCTGTAAATAAACATATTGGGATGATGGCCGAAACTAAATTGGAACATACCAATTTCAGTGAAACAAAGACGTAAAAGTAGAAGTTTTGTAAAGCCAAAATTGCAAGCAAACAGCTAAAAGAAACTCATATGAGAATGTGAGAGAAATTGAGAGTGTTTTAAAGAGTATTGGACTGGAAAGTGTGTAAAAGTATTGAATTCCAAGTGTCTTAAAGTGTAGAAAAGTCGTGCCCTTTATAGTACAGAAAGCAAGCAAGAAAAGGTAAGAAAATAGCATTGAAATCAATCTCCATTTAATTAAAGGATTCTAATTTCGAACGGGTGAAAGGCAATTAAAGAAAGAGTTGATAAAAATCTTTTCTAAAGCAGTACAATAAGGGCAAATACACAAGGGTTTATTCAAGTCAAAAGTTCAATGGTACACGCTTTGTGACAAATAAGGAAAGGAAATCAATCAAACAGCTAGTAAAATCAAATTGTCGGCTTTGTTTGAATGAACCAAGTCATCAAAAGGTAAAGAAGCTTCAATCAAAGAAAAAATCATTAACAATTAGTCAAACCTTATTAAAAGGTATTCGAAATCAATCAATAGTTGGCAAAACCCTTTTTGAAAAAAGAATTTGTCATATATTAAACACACAAATATAAAAGAAGAAGGAGTAGTCATGCTGATTGGAAAACACTATCATAGAAAAAGTCATATAAAGGTTCAGATCCAATTTATACACTCAGAATGAGTCTAAGAGTTCTGGGGTTCAAAGTATAACCCCGGTCCAAACACAAAATCGAACTTTCCAAAGAAACCCCAAAATCCTAGCGTTTTGACTCGAATCAAATACAGAGATCAGAAGGCAAGCCATTGAAACAAACTCATAGGCCTGTTTAAGAGCCTCATAAGGAAACACACATATATGATTGCAGGTTTGAAGCTACCGGGTGAATGGTTGATTTAAAAGCATAAAAAACATGTATTAGGAAAAACTCAGAACTTATGCAAGTTTAGAAGAGAGAAGATGGGTGATATAAACTTAAGAGACAATAAAGGAAGCATGCTTAGAACTCAAAAAGAAGTCCAGTAAAGCAAAAAAAAAATTAAGAATTCATCAGGAAACACGTACAATAGAAGAATCCTGGAAAGTATAGTAAAGAACAAGTTGTAAAACACATAACAAAGATTCACATGTGAGCCTAATCTAGAGGCAGAGTAGAGTACAAAGGTACAGAAGAGTCACGTATAATAAGAAGAAAATAGAAGAACAAAACAAGCGTGGTAGAAAAGAAAACACACAAGAATAATATAGATGAACACACGTGAAGAAAAGAAAAGGAAGAATCAAAAAGATGTTTTGAAAACCTTTTAGAAACCCTAAATCAAAGTGAAGCAATTTTTGAAAGAAAGATTGGGGAAAATGCTTTAAACATCCAGTAGAACACAAATATATCATAGACCTAAGAAAACAAACAAAGAAAAACCTCGAATCGCTTAGGATATTGGAGAACTCCTAGAAATGAGAAAGGCCTGGAAGAAAGTCCGATCTGGAGCCGGATGAGTTAGAAACAGACTCTTAATGCTTTAGATATGCCTAAGCATAGTCTTAGAGGCTATGGAACAATAGATTTGAGAAGATCAGCAGAGAACCATCGAGGTCAGACCTCAAAGCTTCGAACACCCAGGGCTTAATGTTGGTGGGTGGGTGAGTATAGACTATCCATAGCCTGAGAAGCCATGGATTCCGGTAAAAGTACGGTGGAAAAAAGGGTCGAAGACGACTAAGGTTCCGGAGAACCTTTGAGGGTGTTTTGAGAGAGGAGAGTATTCAAAGGTAGCAAACCAAACAAAATAGGGGGATTAGGTAGGATAGGGGAATTAAAAATGTAATGGAGGATCATGTCCGTTGATCAAAACAATCAACGGTTCGAATTAAAAGAAGGGGTCAGGCGGGTTTTTAATTGGGCCGGGAGAGCAGGTTAAAAAAATAAAATTGGGCCGGTCTAATTGGGGGTTAGGATTGGGTCAATTGAGGGCTGAAATTTAAATATGAATAGGCTATAATTGCAACAAAATGAGTCTAAATATTAAATAGCCAGTTTTCCCTTTTATTTTATAAAAAAATAGTGACAATGATTTAAAAAGCAAATTAAAAGTGCTGAGTCAGTTAATAACACATCAATATTAATTAAAAAATATTGGAACAAATTTTAAAATTATAAAATACTATTAATCTTAAAATAGGCTACAATTAAAATTATATGCAATTTAGTTTTAAAATGCCAAATACATTTGTAAAAATATACAAAAACTACCTTGACTATATTTTGATATAAATATGAGAATAAATAAATTATTCACAAAAATTGATGATTTTGGAAATAATTATGGATTTTGTGTTGCTAAAATGGACAATAAATTGACTTAAAAAACTCTTTAAAGAATTGGAAGAAAATACTAAAACACTTGGGTACGCTTATATATGCATATATATGTTATTTTGAAGGTATTTTTATGTATTAAAATACATAAGGGAAAATTGGGTAGCAACATCGCGTAGGCAGGCTTGCTTCCTGTAGCACCAACTGTCTCTCTGGCTGGAGGAGGATTCCAGACTCCTACTACTCAAACTCTGGAGCAGATGGCTTCCCAGTTTCAGACTCCATCAGCTCTATCAGTTGGGGTAGTTCAGCCTGGTGTTGTGGAACAGACCGTAGAGGAGCCAGCTATGTCTGTTGATGCATTGTGGAGATTGGACAGGTTTAGCAAAGCTTATCACCACTATTTTTGGTGATACATCTTCTGAGGATCTCTAGGTTTATTTGGACAGCCGTGAGGTTATATGGAACATGGGAATAGTGGAGACCAATGGGGTACACTTTGCCGCTTTTCGACTATCTGCATCTGCCAAGACTTGGTGGAGAGATTATTGTTTCGCTAGACCAGCTGGGTCACCAGCTTTGACTTGGGATCAGTTTTCTCAGCTGTTTCTGGAGAAGTTTCTTCCTATCACTCAAAGGGAGAACTATCGGAGGTAGTTTGAGCTTCTCCGATAGGATCCTATGATTGTAACTTTTTACGAGACCAGATTTATTAATTTGGCCCGTCATGCTCTTTTATACTTCCCAACGAGATAGTGAGAGATTGAGCAGGTTCATTGAGGGACTTGTTCATCCTATTCGATTACATATGGTTAAGGAGACGGGGAGGAGATTTCTTTTCAATGTGGCTAATGTGGCCAGGAGAGTTGAGATGGTTCTATCACAAGAGAGTTGTCAGGGGTCTGACTAGAGGCCTCGTCATTCGGGCAGGTTCAATGGTGCCTCGTTTGGAGGCAAGGATTCATTTGGTAGAGGCCATCCTTCTAGGCCATTTCATTCATCACTTCAGGCTTCTCACCCAGGTGGTCATGGTTTTCATTTGCAGCACTTCGATCAGCTGTCCTACGGTGCACTGCCAACTACTATTAATTCACCACCGCTCCAGAGTTTTCAGGTTGGTTATTTAGGTCATCAGGGTTAGTAGTCTCAGCAGTTGAGGGCTTCTTATACTTGTGGCGACACAAGGCATATTGCTAGTATGCCCTTATAAATGTAAACAGTTCTAAGGTTTTGAAAGTTATTTTAATTGAAAAAAGCTTATCGGCACTTTTTTATCAAATTTTGCAGCAACTTATTATTATTTTAGTATTTCTATCCAAACACGTAGCTGCTTATTTGTTAAATCAGTTTTAGAACTTAAAAGTGCTTTTCAGCACCTAACGCGTATCAGCTACTTAAAATTAGCTAATCCAAACGAGCTCTATAGTCGTAAGCCATTCATTTTGTCTCCTTTTGGTCTTTCTGCTTGCATCCTCTAAATTCTAATGGCATGGACCTAGCTAGGGACAGCCTGATGAATTTTGTGGCCTAATACCGAACTTTATTGCGGGGCCTTAAATTTTTTTAAAAAATTATTATTTTTGTATTTGAAGTCTATTTTCTTAACTTTTTAGATGTAAAGCAATTAATAATTTTCTTGTAATAAATTTCTCCTAATAAGTCTTTCTCACTTGACAATAAAGCCAATCCATTTAATCTCTTTTGAGATGTTGTTGATCTTAGGTAAGATCATTTTATCAATTTTAGTTTTAAAAAACTTCTTTTTACTGAAGCAACACTAATATGAGTTGTTAACATTATTTTATAAGCAATATAGGCATTTGAAAAAAGAATCAAGTCTTTTTTATTTGACTTGGTTATCGATTAAACTATTATCTTCTACTTGTGTACTTATTTTCTTATATATAACATATTAGGTGGAACAAAAAATGGGACCCTTACAAATGTAGACATAAAGCAATTGCTTAATTTAGGAAACTTGGTTTAGGAAACGGCGACACAAGTCATTGTTGTTGTAGAGAGTTATAGTGTGCATCACCTAGCTAGTCGTCAATTACCTCAAATAGTTTCATTTAGTTCAATCACATTTAACAAAACCTTATAAGGTTAAGACTAGCTTTCAAAAGTCAACACACTTATGTGAAGAGTCCGGAACTTAAATATGATTCTTTTTTACTCAAAACACATTTTATGTGTTAAAGAAGTTATTTTTCTATTCAAAACACGGTATGTAATTGCGCTTTACATATATCGCGATATCAAACCGCGTTTTATATAAAGCTGATAAGACTTTTATATAAAATATGGTATGTGACTGGGATTTATGTAAAGCGTGGTTACATACCATATTTTATATAGAAAAGTATTATACCCTTCTCTTTCACCCTTCTGTCCAGCGGTTCTTCTTCTGCAATTTAAAAAAGCGATCCCCCTCTATTAGTAATAAAAAAACCTCATGTGGACCCCTCCCCCGGTCCCACAAAAAAGTAAAGATTATCTGTCGCGACCCTAAATCGGAACTTGGTCATGATGACACTTCTCGTGATGACAAGGTCAACCGACACATTCCCATTCTATTTTAAGCAATTAAACAACACGAATTAAATCCAAAACATGATAAATAATCCCAAAGTATAAGCAGTGAACATTACAGTTTGTGAAATTAAATTCAACACAGTCCGACACCAAGGTGCCACTAGTCATGAGCATCTATTAATTCTAACACAAGTCAAAAAAGTAATCAAGTTATTACAAAGTCACTAATAAGGGACAATAAATGAGATAAGGGGGAGAAACACGGGACTTCGGATGCCAAGCAGCTATCTCGTGAACTCCCAAGTCTACCAGGAGCTCTCAACTTTCGATAGCAGGATCAGCAACTTCTGAATCTGCACACGGGGTGTAGGGAGTAAAGTGACTACTCCAACTCAGTGAGTAATAACCATGTATAAAGACTGAGAAATATGAAATCACATAAGGCACATTACATGCTATAATGAAGCAGTAAAAGCCAGTAAAACAGTGAATCAGTAAAGATATGTAGAAATCATTTTAGTTCAGTTTAAACTTTATAAAATGTCTTTTCAAAAATTTAAGCAGGTAAATGACAGTCATGTAATAAAGATAAACACGTAAAGGTTCGCCCCTCTGGCACAATGTCAACAAATCCACCCCTCGGGTAATATCACAGAAACAATATCGGCCCCTCAAGTTATATCTCATATCATAATAGGTACTCTCACTCACTGGGGGATGGCAGACTCCTAGTGGGGGCCCTTACATCCTAAGTGCAATATCAAGCCATCTTGTGGCGTACATATCTCAGGCCCCCGACCTCATAATCATAATCAGTGTTTCCTCATAACATATATAATCGGCCTTACTGAGTCACAATGTCACAGTCATTCGAGAAATAGTAAAACATAGTGCTCAGCCCAAAATATTATTTAAGTGTTAAATCACAGTAAACACGGTTGAGTTACGAAAAAAAGTAGAATATAATATGACTAAGTTCAAGTATAAAGTCAAAACAGTAAGGAAATACCAATAGAAATCCCATAAGGGTTTAAATAGTTGGCACGAGGCCCAAATATGGCATTCACCCCCAAAACATGATGAAAGAAAATAACTTTCAGTCAAATACATGGTAAAATAGTCATTCGGATTGCTAAATCACAATTCCCAATAGTGCACGACCCCACGCTCGTGTAGCGTGTGTGTAACCTCAATATAGCAATACGATGTACAATTCGGGGTTTCATACCCTAGGGACATCATTTAGAATTATTACTAACCTCAATGCGGTCCAAACTCCAGATAGTTCGAGTCGGCCTCCAATCGCGTCGAATCTATCCAAAATCAGAATCAGGATTTCAAAATATGCTAAGGTAACGAATCCTAAGAAAAAATAATCAATTTACAACACAAATCCAAAATTTACCAAAACCCGACCCTCCGAGCCCACATCTTGGAATTCGATGAAATTCACATCATTAGATTTCCTATCTCCCCACGAGTTCATATATATCAAAAGTACCAAAATCCGACCACAAATGGTACCTCAAATCCTCAAGTCTAGGTCTCCAATACCAAGACCTAGTTTCCCCAATTTCAACCCTTAAATTCCATTAATTATAGCTATAATCCGTGAAATAATACCATAGGAACGAGTTTTTGGTCCAAAATCTTTACCTTAATGAAGTCTCCTTTAATTGTCCTTTCAAAATCACCCAAAACTCCAGAATTCGCATAAAAATGGTGAAACCCTCTGGAAATCGTGAAGGGAGAACGATACACATTCTGACACTGGAATTTTCACATCTGCGGTCAATCCACCGCATCTATAGTAACGCTTTTGCAGTCTAAGAGTCGTTTCTGCGGCTTTTTACTTATTCCCCAGCTTTCCCATCGCGATGAACATTCTGCACCTGCGCTCTCCCAGGTGCGATCCCACAACTGCTTATGCGGTTCTTGCAAACTTCACCATCCTCCGCTTCTGCAGCCAATCCTCTTCCAATCCTCAGCATTTGCGGCATCGCACCTATGATCCCCAACCCGTAGGCGTGGAAACAACAGCAACAACAAAATCTGCAGCTTTACCAAACTCCCAAACTCTCTAACAAATATCCGAAATCACCCCGAGGCCCCTATGACCCCCAACAAAAAGCACAAACATATCTCATAACCATATTCAAACTTATACCAATATTCAAAACACCTTAAACCACATCGAAACACCAAAATCACATCAAATTCAAGCCTAAGATTCCAAAATCTACCAAATTTCAATTTTTATCAAAAAACCCAACCAAACCACGTCCGAATGACCTACAATTTTGCAAACACATTTAAAATGACAAAACAAAACTACTACAGCTCTTAGAATTCCATTCTGACCCATATATCAAAATCTCACCTATCAACCGGAAGACGCCAAAAATCCACTTTCGCCAATTCAAGTCTAAATCTACTACCAACCACCAATACACATTCTGATCACGCTCCCAAGTCCCAAATTTCCTCACCAATCTATTCGAACCATCAGAATTCATATCCGAGCCCTCGAACACATAAGTCAATATCCGGTTGACTTTTTCAACTTAAGCTTCCTAAAAAGAGACTAAGTGTCTTAAACCTTCTCATAACCTTACCAACTCTTTTCAGAACTTGATCCAACCAACTTGATCACATATTGAACCAATACACAAAGCAATAAGAAGCAAAAATGGGGAGAAACATAGTAGTAACTCATGAGACGGCTGGCCGGATCGTCACATTCTCGATCCCTCATCATAGTTCAGCTAATATTCATTGTGGGTTGCTCGTTTCAAGCTTCAAATTGCCAAATCTTCAACTTTTCAAAAACCTTAAATCGAGTATTCCAACTTAGTTTTTGTTACAACTGGTATAAAATGCATATTATTTGTTTTGAATGTATAGTATGTTATTTTGTGTTTTTTTTTTTTTGAAATTAAATTGGTATATTACATTTACCCGGACTAAGATATTAATTTTGTAAAAAAATTTAATATAATTGTGAAATTTTTATTATTTGTTAATAAAAATGTTAATAAATTACTAATAATGTTTTATATGTATTTTTGTGATGATAATGTATTTCTTGTATTTTGTTTGGTTTAAATTATTTATTTTCTTACAACTAGTAATATATTGCCTTTTAGGGTTGTAAAATGTAATGCCTTTTAGCGTAGTAAAATGTAGTATCTTTTAAGGTAGTAAAATATAATGCCTTATAGCATAGTAAAATATAGTATCTTTTAACACAGTATAATATCGTATCATTTACCGTAGTAAAATATAGTGTCTTTTACCGTAGTTTCCCTACCGTTTAAGTATTTTCAAAAATATGCAAAATAACTGGTAGAACAAAAACAAACTTTGTGCAATTATAGTCAATATATATTTGGTGCTATTGGACCGTAAATATCGAGCCGAAACCCATATATGAATCGTTAATAATTAAATATTATATAATTATAAAAATTAAATATTTAGTTTACAAACAAACATGTAAAATTATAAACTAATATAAAAACTTAGAAAACTAATACATAAAAGAATTCAGGATATATTGGTGCTACTGGACTCCAAATATGGAGCTTGGAATCCATTTGTGAATATTTAATTATAAAAGGTAAATATTTAATTTACAAGCTAACATGTAAAATAATAAAACTAAAACATAGAAGAAGTTGGTGCTACTGGGCTCCCAATATTGAGCCTAGAACCCATATATTAATATTTAATTATAAAAATCAAATATTTAATTTACAAGCTAACAAGTAAAATAATAAAACTAACACTTAGAATAAATTAGTGCTATTGGGCTCCGAATATGGAGGCTGGAACCTATTTGTGAATATTTAATTATAAAAATCAAGTATCTAATTTACAAACTAACATGTAAAATAATAAAACTATCACATAGAATAAGATAGTGCTACTGGGCTCCAAATATGGAGCCTGAAACCCATCAGTGAATATTTAATTATGAAAATTAAATATTTAATTTACAAACTAATATGTAAAATAATAAAACTAAGACATAAAATAAGTTGGTTCTGTTATGCTTAAAATATGAAGCCTGGAACCCATTTGTCAATATTTAATTGTAAAAATTAAAAGTTTAATTTACAAACTAACATGTAAAATAATAAAACTAACACATAGAATAAGTTGGTACATGGCTCCAAAGAGCCTAGAACCCATTTGTGAATATTTTTACAAAAATTAAATATTTAATTTATAAAATAACATGTAATTAATGTTGTTTAATTTACAGTAGACGACATGGACGTGTTGCCTATTCATTCAGACCCTACAGTGATGTGCTACTCTCGTTACATGGCGATTATCGATCCGCCCACATATGGGAGTGTTAGTTACTGACTGATACTCTCCGTGCCTGGAGAGTGGACGACTTGTGGGACTTTCTGCATGTCAGAATTATTCATGACTGTGTATTAGTATACCTATAAGACATGGGTTTTTACATATTGATTGATATCACGCGGCTGCAACTTGATTGGTCCTTGATCACGACCCTTATAGAGCGGTGACGGCCAGAGCCACACACACTCTACCTGCCCATTGGCGAGGCCACCATCACACTGCAGGATGTGAAGGTGTTATATGGGCTGCCCGTAGATGGACTTCATGTTTCTCTGCCAGCGGGCATGAGAGACATAACGTGTGTGGAATTCTTGGACTCGTTGCAGAGGCTCATCGGTTTTCGGCTAGAGGATGAGACTTTAATACATGGGACCAGTCGTTTTTCATTGACGACAATGGACTGTGGTGGGAGGCATCACATCCTCAGATTGATGTTGCTACACCGGATGATTAGGTAGACTAGTACACGAGGTTGCTACTACTACTGTTATTTAGAGGGGTCTTGTTCGCGAACACTTCAGGTAACCTAGTTAGCTTGAGATTTCTCCATCATCTTGATCGAATAGATGATTTACCCCATTACAAATTAGGTTATGATTTTCTCGCCTACTTGTAGAGATGTATGTGCCGGGCGAGCATGGGCACCCAGCATGAGATTGTTGGATTCTTGCAGCTACTACAGGTGACAACATATTCGAATACTCTATTCATCTTAACATACCTAGTAAAAATATATCTTAACTTTTATGAACATTTTTTATGTTAGGTTTGGGCCTAGGAACGGTTGTTGCAGTTGCAGCCACCTCTACCTGCATTAGATCTGAAGTTGCTCCCTTTAGCTAGGAGGTGGGTATGCCGGCGGGGACATATGCGCGAGTACAAGGCTCAGAATAATCTCTCATTATGCAAAGATATTTTGGATTTGTGGGATGGTGCACGGGTAAAGGTATATCAAAGTTTCTTTGTCATTGGTTCAAACAAAAGTTGCAAATACTGACGTTTTGTGTTCTCCCTTGTTGGACGCTATATCGCCACACATTGACTGATGGTTTGCCTGATTGTTGCTTAGCCTGACCGTGATATTTAGGCCTCTTCTGCCCCGTTGTTCTGCCTTGATATTGTGGAGAATCATGCCACCAAGTGGGTACTTTACAATTTTGTCAAGTAGTAGCTCTCACCGACAGAGGCCACTTGCGAGGTCACATATTACTAGCGGGATGATCGTCATAGGGTGGACGTTTTATATTTGGCATGGCTGCAGGATCAGATTTTTACTTGGGATAAGCGATTAAAGATTGATCCCCCCTCCTCCGAATCTAGAGGATGCTAAGCATGAGTATCTTCCCTGATACCATGGCATTACCCGACTTCTCGTCGAGAACCCCAACGACCGAGTTGGCGGTCAGTACATTCCATACGTCGGGAGGCACGAGGCACTGGCATGTTATTTGGTAATCTTACTTATATATTTCATATAGCATTCTGTAATTTTAATATTTACATGTTGTGTAGGGCATACATTTAGTACACTAGTTGGGGCTACAGATGCAGCAGGATGCTGACGATCCTGCCGCTTTGTAAAAGTTTAGCCGGTATTTTACGAAGCTGGCTACCCGGACACTGCTTCAAGCCAGATAGGGAGAGCACTTAGATCACATCCCTGCTTATATGGTGCCAGAGAACTACAGTAGGGGTAGGCCTGTAGCATAACAGAGGGGATGAGGCAAGGGTGGCCCACGAGGCAGGGGTGCCCTAGGGGGTCATAGGGGGCGGCGAGGAGGAGGTCCCCAACAAGGGGGCATTGAGGAACATGTTGAGGCACCAGATGAGGAACTTGGAGTTTATCAAACGGGTTACATCCCTCAACAAGACGAGCCTCCCAGCAGCACGCCATTGTACAGCCTTCTGCTGGAGCTGCCAGCATCGCAAGTTACCCCGTCAGATCCATTGTTGATCACGGGCATGAGCTTCACCGGAGATTGGGAGTAGTTCTTCTCAGGCCCATCTACCGTAGCTGAGGATCATACGGCCCGAGATGTGGATGGTGTGCATTGGCTGAGTTTTGGCTCATCGTCGACAAGTGCTGTGGATTTATCCCAGGCGTACGTATGTTTGTATTACTATTATATTTTAATTTGTTGGTTTCTCCTTGACATACCATCAATAACTTTATAATTTTCTTATTAAGGCTTCATCCTGACCCGTCACGGAGGCCACTATGTGCGATGTTGAGCAGTAGACCATGAATGCTTATTTTCAGGAGCTCGACGAGACCATGATAAGAAAATGTTTTGACATAAAACGTACACTACTAATACTATATATTTTCATATACTAAGCTTACTAATTGTTTTGTAGGTTGTTGATAGACCGACGGCCCCTTCTACCGATCCTGCCATCCCTACTGACGATCATGCTACAGAGAATCCTCATATAAAGAGGCAACGTTATGAGGATGATCCTGATAGTGTACCCGTGTGCCAAGGGATGCGCCTCAGGCCAGTGGTTGCATTAAAGCACACAGGCTGTGGGACACATCGATTTTCTTTTTTTTGTATTTTGTATATAATAATATTTTTTTATGCTTACACAGTGTACCCCATTTCTTCTTTATTTTAACAATACAACACAAACACAAATATAGAAAATATAACATAACTTAAATTCAGTACAACTAATGAAAATCCATGACATGGGAAACATAAAGATACACTACTACGCTAAGCACATACACGTCATTGTTTAGTCACCACTGCCTAGTATTCTCTTCTCCAACCACTTAAATTTTTCTTCTAGCTTATTTTTTCTTCTTCTACCTCTTTGAGTTTTTCCTTCAACTCCACAGTTTCTCGTTTCTATTGTCGCTCTCTTTCCACTTTTTTAAGATCAAATAATGAAGATGTTGCAACTTTTATTTCTAGTATTCCTGTTGACACGGTTCATCAATCCATACCTCAAAATTGCAAACTGGTTTGTCGAGAACCCTATAAAACTTGTTCATACACGCCCAGTAGCGGTGTCCAGCTTCACCATCATCCCAACAGTTTTGCATCATGCATTTTTTGCCGCACTTGCACCTTGGTACATAAAGGGGTTCAAACATTTGTTAAAGCGTAAGAAAACATTGATTTGATGGAAATATTTGCTATTAGTTATTGTTAAGTGCGAAAAATAACTAGAATGCAGCCGGTATTTATCCGCAAGATAACACACAAAATGTAATATTTAACCGTCATATACATGTTGACACAAAATGTAGTATTCAACTGCGATATGCATAATGACTTTTTCTTAAATGAAATAGCTTTTTCGCAGTCGATCAACTTTTTAGACCGATAAGACAACACATAAAATGCAGTATTAAACCACAATATACATGTTGACACAAAACATAGTATTTAACCACAATATGCATAATGACTTTTTCTGAAACAAAATATCTTTTCGCAGTCGATAAGCTTTTCAAACCGAGAAGGTAATACAAAAAATGTAGTATTCAACCGCGATATACATGTTGGCACAAAACTTAGTGTTTAACTGTGATATGCTCTGCATGTCCCTATACATATAGTCACATACATAAAACATAAAACGCACAAAATAGTCACACTCAAAACATATAACACAATCACATCTCAAACCCTAAACTATGGATGACTCTTAATCTACCAAACGAGCCCTATCGTACTCTTCTACTAGTAATGATGCTTACTCTTCTACTAGCAGTGATAATGAAGAAGAGAATCCTCCAATATTTGAAATGGTTATGACTTATTCATGTGTAGACAACCACGATCTAGTAAATTATTATGTGCATTAAACTTTATTTATTTAACATAAAATATTATTGTTTCTTTACAGCAGTATTGTATATCTTTATTCAATTTCATATTTTTCAAAACTTAATGTAATGCTTTTTTAAAGTATATTCCAAGAAAAACCAGCAAGAATTTTTCTCCAACATTAGAACATGTGTTTCTTAACCATCGTAGCAAAGAGTGGTATGTAAATATGAGCATTGATGATCAAAAAAGGTTTAAGGTAGCTGGAGTCCGTTTGTGTTGGAGAATTTTATCAGTCAAGGTTTCGTTGTCAAATTTACATTGGTTGATATTTTACCACTGCATGCTATCTTTAATGTGGACACAAAGGGAGACGGATATCCTGTCTGCACTTATCCGTTTTTTACCTTGTACTAGGATGTGTTTGCCTTGATTTATCCATTTATTATCTTTTATTTTTATGTATGTTGCTTTAGTTATTATCGTTATGTTTTTTCCTCTTTAAGTATTATGTTATGAAATATCAATATTCATATTGGTCTTCTATATTAACACCAACTGAAAAAAGTTAAATATCAATAAGATGTGACAAGACTGTGGAAGATAATTTTATTTGATAGATATTGCAACATAAACAAGTACACACACTTATTACAAAAAAAAATTATGAAAACAAAAAATTAGGTGTATCCTTGATAGTTGGGCACCTTAGACGAACTTGCACCTGGATCTGTATTACCACCGCTACCCACACCAGCTAAAGGACATTTACGACAGTCGAGTCCTGTTTGTGAGCACGCATAAATGATATCACCAACATCTATTTAGTTCCTTATACGCGTTCTCTTCTGCACTGGTAGCTTGCGCAAATAGTCCTTGTTACACAGGATTTTAAATGGTTCCGGCGGCCAATAATGCTCAGCAACCAATGGATGCAATTGCCCACTATATGTGTTTACGTATGCAGTAACACTATATTGCTTATCAACATAGTTGGTTGCCCCTAAACCTATTTGTTGAAAGCACTTCACGGCATGTGACGTCATGTGGTAGATGGTCCATTTCCCACATGAACACAACCTATCGACTTCATTTACCATCTGTAGATTATTCCCCTGGTGTTCGCTGATAGCGGTGCGAACATCAAAAATACCCCTGTCACAACCCAAAATCTACTAAGGGTCGTGGTGGCATCGGACACCTTTGTCAGGCAAGCCAACAAAATTACTTAATTAAATACACGTTTTAATACTCTTGAAATCTATTATTTTCCTCAACTTTGTTAAATAAATAAAAAAGATAATCATTTCGGTTCAAATTAGATGAGAAGTAATTAATACGAAATACTTCAAACTATCGCAGAACCCGGTGTCAGAAGTACATAAGCATTTACTAAGAAGGAAATAACATATAGTGGAAAAGAAATAAACACAATACACAGGATGGGACTATACTAGTTGCGGGCCGTCTCGAATAATACAACTCGCCTAGTCTCTGTATCATCCGTGCTGCTACACCTAGTAGGCCTCTAATAACACGTGACCATGTGCAACAAAAATGCACAGAAGTGTAGTATGAGTACAAAAAAACAATGTGTACTCAGTAAGTATCTCGTCAAATCTCGAAGAAGTAGAGATGAGAGGTAGACTTCGACACTTACTAAGGGTCCAAAAATGTGATGACAATAATATATTAAATCTTCGATTTCAATAAACATGGTTGTTAATCCAATAGAAGGAAACAACTACACAATTTTTTCTTTTATAGGAAATTTCCAAATTTTCTTTTAATTACTTATGAAAATATTCTCAAGACATGAAGAAGCAGTAACAACTTAATAAGTTCAAGGCAGCCATACAAGCATGCGCAAATCATTCCGAGGTCGACGACCCGTTCCAACAGAAATGTAAACTGTACACTATCGAGGGTCGAACGGCTCAAACCATAGATGCATCTATTTAATCTGCCAACGTGTTCGGCCCGCTCCAAAAATAAACACATACTGACAGTCAATCAAGAAGTCAACATAGAATAATTATTCAAATAAAGCTAATTCTCTTTTAACAATTTAAGAAAAATGAGGTTTAGATCTTTTTAGAAATTCATTTACCAATTCAATGTAATTTAAGAAAATTCAACTACCCATAAGATTACAAATATTCCAAGTATAGCATGCTTTTAGGTCCTAGACTCCAGGACAATAACATAATAGTTTCTACGCGTGGACTCTCGTCACCTCGTGCGTATGTAACCCCCACAAATAGGAGCACATAACCAATCAACTCACCTATAGGGACGATTTCCTCTTACAAGGTTAGAAAGGAGACTCACCTCGCTCTGAAGGTCCATAACCCACATTCCATGTCCTTCCGAAGACTCGAATCGATGGACAACGCTCCAAAATTATCAAATAATTATGTAAACCCATTAATATATTCTAAGGTACTTATTATAATCCAATTTATAACAATTCCTAACCCCGATCAAAAAGTTGACAAAAATGCCCTCCAGCCCACATGCCCGGTATCCAAAATTTTACAAAGATAAAGTTTACCCATATCCACACGAACTAAAATATATCATTTTCTCTAAATTCCATACCCAAAATCGTGGTAAAAATTCAAGAATACTAGTTTTCTAGGTTTTCCCTCAAAACTCCAAGTTTTCTACAATTTTCCATGTCTAAAGCCATAAATAAACCTTGTATATACTCAAAACTGGTAGGGATCACTTACCTCATTCTTGGTGATAAAAATGGCACTCCAAAGTTTCTCAAAAAATCGGTTCCCATGGAAGAAATAAAGTGAAAATGAGCTAAACCCGATTTTAAAAGAACACTGCCTAGGCGCCTCTTTTATGTAATCACAAACAACGCTCCGTGATTGAATAGCCCAATTATGCTACCTCCCAAAATCCTTCTGTGTGATCGCATGCAAGCTCCGCGTTCACACGGGCCTAACGCATCCTAGCCTACAAACGCACACTGCGCGATAGCAACACTAACCCTGCGATCGCATAAGCCCCAACTTCTCCTCCTTTGCGATAGGATTGTACTTCCTACAATCGCATAGGCCAAATTCCAGCTCCTCAACTCTTGCTCTATGTGATCTCGGACCCTCTCATGCAATCACATTGAGTAAAATCCTGCTGCATATATACCAGAAAACCAGCAATCCTCAATAGGCGAAAATTGATCCGTTGAGCATTTGAAACGCGCCGGAGGCCCACGAGACCTCAACCAAACCTACCAACCAATCCTAAAACACATTACAGACTTGCTCGAGGCCTCAAATCATACCAAACAACGCCAAAGTCATGAGTCACGCTCCATTTCACACTTGAAGAACTTTGAATTTCAAACTTCTACATTCGATGTTGAAACCCATCAAATCACATCTGATTGACTTCAAATTTTGCACACGTCATATTTGACATTATGGACCTACTCAAACTTTTGAAATTGAATTCTTATCCCGATATCAAAAAGTCCACTTCCAGTCAAACTTCTCAAAAACCTTCAAAATTTTATCTTTAGCTAAATGGCACCAAAATGACCTACGGACCTTCGAATTCACTTCCGATCATGCTCCCAACTCCAAAATCACCATACGAAGCTATTAACAGACTCGAAATCCCAAACGGGCATCGATAACACTAATTCACTTCAAGCCAAAATTATGAAAATCCTTCCAAAATGCTAACTCCCACAATAGATGCCAAAATGCTCCTGGGTTATCCAAAACTCGATCAGGGCATATGTCTAAGTCTGAAATCATCATACGAACTTGCTGGAACCTTCAGATCCCGATTCCGAGGTTGTTTACTCAAAAAATCTATTCTTAGTTAATTATTCCAACTTAAAGCTTCCGAAAAGAGAATTCTCTTTCCAAATTAACTCTGAACTTCCCGAAATCCAATTCCGACAGTGCGTAACTGAAATGAAGCAACTCATGCCCTCATACTGCTAAACGATGCACTAGAGCTCAAAGCGACCGATCGAGTCATTACATTCTCTCCCACTTAAACATACGTTCGTCCTCGAACGTGCTGAGAACGACACTGAAGTATTCTCAAATTAATATTTAATGTCTCATGCACCTTCCCATGCTACCACAACCTAGTTGGGCACATTAGCTCGATAAATTCTGAAGATAATCCATGTTATTCAAGCAATTAAGCCTTAGAACCCAATTCTAACATCCAGATTTCCGTGACAAACCTGTTTCCAACATACGAACACTGTATCAATAACTACATGTTGTGTCCAAACATGACTGCACAATTTTGCTGAATTCGCACCTTGCACCACTTTACTCACAGGTCCACAATAACATTCTCTGATCAAATAAATCGAAATTCCACGAACCAGATACTCCCATTCAACCATGTGACCTATATAGGTCTTGCTCTAACTCTTACAATACCGCCACAATAGAATGGATGTGTAGAAATTCATAACCAACTACCGATTCAACCAATCATTGAGTCTATACTTCTGACAAGAACCATTACCTTATTCTGAACAAAATAATGATATTTTCTCCTTAATATATTTCATTTAATCAGATTGCATTGGCCCTAAAACCAATGATCTCATCACACTCAGTACGAACTACTCCAGCAATAAGCCATACAGACATAACCAAAAGTCTATTATGATGCCGTAATGAGCCAATAGGCTACCGATTACAAGCGATACAAACGGAAAATGAACTCTGAAAAGGAAGTTCAATTACCCTTCTCACGAATTATACATGCGACGCGTGCGCACAGCTAATATGAGCTTTCCTCAAAAAATGGGAAACAAAACACATAAAATAAAATATGGGGAATTATATTGAACATCACACTGTTGCGGCATGCAACATGATCCAACAGCATAACCATGGTGGTGTGCCACCCGATCCACACAACATAACCACGGCAGCGTGCCACCCGATCCATAAAACATACCAATGGCAGCGTGCTACCCAATCCATACATAGAACTCACATAAGGAGATGCACATCGAGCTAAATCGCTCATTACAATAAAATACCAATTTCGGTCACAAGCACGCTGGGTGCATAATACCATCCCTGAGGGGACATATAGCGCTATAAGCTACAAAGCTCAAGCACAACTAAGGTGCGATACACAATCTGAATCTCAAGAGCCTTTTTGCTCATATAACATCATTTCTACGTGGATCCTCTGCGCATAAGAAATTTCTCAAGCTGTCTCGCAACTCACACGGTGCCATGTATCAATATATGAAATATATGACAATGAAATAACACCCTGACTACTCCTCCATAAGGAGAACATTACTGAAATGAACATGTCTGGCCTGATATAGAGCCCATATTCACCCTTGATTCCATCCATCGACCTCAAGTCGATTCAGGTCGCACTGACTAGGCTAATAACCTTTCTAAGGTCCATAGTAACTCTCCTTTCTTTCATACCGCATAAGGACAACCATCATAACCGGAGAAATCCTCCACAATCCACAGCTTAATAGACTAAGTGCCCTCCATACATATGTTCTTAAATCAACGATATTCATCCACCAATCAAATTGCTACATGCCACATTTATACAACTTTCCTGCGGGCACGCTCCTACAACCTTCCGCACCAGGTAATAAGTCTGCACAACCTCCCTACCAATCATATAATGCTATAAAGCAAATTAAGAATCCACAAATCAATACACGAAGCCTCTTGCACAAGGCACTGATCTCAGTGACACTGAAGACCATAACAACTTACTTTAAACATCAAAATTCTTTTGTGCTTATCCAAGCTCGTGACATCCTTGTCAACAACGAACCGCAACATTGATTCTCACTTTCAAATATCATACCACTCAGTGCACCTAACACGCCAACATATGATTGAACATGCTTTTCATCATAGCTTCGGAACCACTATTAGGCTAACGCTTCATTATATAAAAGCTTTTCACTTAAATCACTTCAGGAGAACCATAGCAACACATAGGTGAATTTTCACAGCCATGGAAATATGTAAATCTCTAAGTAATGGTCTACCCCACCATAACCCTTCCGGGATCAACCTCCCCGTAACAGGCTACAATAGTAGAATACTTCCTGAATAACAGTATCTACGGAAATCGACAAGCCTTGCACGTCACAATTCACTTGCATAACTTTATCACGCTGAAAGAACTGATCATTACTCACAACATGCCAATTCGACTACGGCTAACTAATATTTCTTCTTATAATTTGTCCTTGATTTCCATAGAAACAATGATAACCCCATTCAACACTTAAAACTCTCTATATGCACTCATCCCGAGTGACCCTGAATCACGAGACCATGCTGTCTCAAATCCCATGAACTATTTCATACCTCACAATTGCTACATCGCAAGCCAAAACATCATAGAACATTTTGTGCCTATTCTCATAGGCTGTTATCAAGCTTGATTCTTAACTATACCCATAAGCTCGAAATCATTAGGCATCATACTTTATTTTGAATTCACTAGGACCATTGTTGAGAGCCACCCGCTTTGACTTGGATCCGAATACAATCAACTCCATCAGTCTCCAACATATGAATACCCTCTTGGTGAAGCACCTGGAAGAATCACTTCCCTTGGAACCCACATCTATACAAAGCACGAATCTTGAATTCTTTCTAAATCTGGACATGAGCCAATAAGGCCAACCATAGCATACCTTTAACAACTCCTTGGCTAAATTTACCACTTATTGTCTTTTCCCATAGCTTAAATAGCCCATCAATATGCTAATAACCAAAAAACCCTCAAGTAGTTAACCATGCAGCCCAATCATAGACGGTGGGCCTCTCCCACTTAGCTCGAAGCCACTATTACACAACTCTGGAGTTCACCATGATTCTTAATCTCTTATTGACATAACCTTGTGCAATCAACCGCCAATATTATCAATATGTTACTGCAAAAACCCTCTTTTTATACTCCGAATCATCAACAACACTTGCACGACCAATCCCTTTGCTATATAACCAATAGAATTCTTCGTAGAAGCCTCACCAACCACGCGACCGCTAAGCTCACAGGAATAAACCACATGTAGAAATTAGTCCCTAACATCTTCCAACATTGATGCACGGGGTATAATCACTACGACATCAATAACCAATCTTGAGTCTGAGCTCTCTCTCTAGCTGCACGAGTCCACTCACCCCTTGTGGACATCAATTATACATGTGGCACATTCTTCCAATTCAAATTTATATTGTGTCCTTCTTTATGCAAGCAGCTCATTCCCGTTATATCAAGTCTACTGCTGCATTATAGCACATACTTCAAATTAATCCGTAGGCCCAAACCACCAACCACTAAACTTCCCAAATCACTCCAAACTCTCCTGCTTTGGCGAAACTCACCCCTTTAGTTGAATACTTGACCTTCACCTCTTATACTCGGCCTTCTAGAAATTATAGCCACCGTCTGTCACTTCCAAATGTCTTTCTCATACTTTATTGCTCAGTTGTTGCCTTACCAAAGTCTATTTTTATTGCACTTGTACCCACCATTGCTACTAATTTTAAGCCTTTCTGAAGATCATTTTTCTCGTGCCGTCGACATTATATACGCTGATTCAATCTTGAACTACCACACCTTACGATATCTGACAGCCGTATTTCAATATTATTTAACAATAGCTTGCCCCGAAGGCAAATTGTAGAAGTTCATAACACATGCGAGCTGAGTACGTTCAATAAGGACAATGACACCTCATCATAGAAGAAAAAACTCCACCACGCTCACAAATACCAAGTCCTGTTACCCTATCAACCCAAACTTGAACACTCTAAACCCGATTGCATTTCTCCTGCCGGGAATAAAATACCGAATCTCTAACTTATGCACTGAGTAAAATTCCCATCAAGTTATTCACTGCCCCGACGTAGGCAAATGTCCTACCATCATATCAATACTACGGAACAATAGTTCATAAGAATCATGGAAACTTGTTCCCAGCCTCAGATCCCTCAAAAGTACCACTACTGCACTAATACAATAAAATATTCTTCCATAAAGAGACGATTATAATTTGATCAAATATACCAGGAGAAACATCACTTATCACACCTATAGTACCATTACGGTTCTTCAATTTATAATTTATAACAAGTGGTTTGCGTCGCGTAAGATTGAGTAGGAATGAATTAAAAGCATACGCCTCCAAGGATCAAATTGCACAATTTGGGAACAACAAGGAAGTACTCCTAACAATCCTGCAGCCTCCCTAGGATAAGTATAGACGTCTCCGTACCAATCCGTGAGACTCTACTAGACTTGCTCATGACTCGTGAGACCTAGCAACCTAGTGCTCTGATACCATGTTGTCACGACCTAAAATCTACTAAGGATTATGGTGGCGTCAGACACCATCGTTAGACAAGCCAGCAAAATTACGTAATTAAATTCTCATTTCAATACTTTTGAAATTTTTTATTTTCCTCCATTTTGATAAATAAATAAAAAGGATAATCTCTTTTATTCAAATTAAATGAGAAGTAATTAATACGAAATACTTCAAACAATCCCAGAGCCCGGTGTCATAAGTACATGAGCATTTACTAAGAAGCAAATAAAATATAACATTCGTGGAGGATACAATGGACAGAAAGTAAATACAATACACTGGAAGGGACTATACTAGCTGCGGGCCGCCTCGAATAATACAACTCAGCTAGTCCCTGTATCATCCGTGTTGCTATGCCCAGTAGGGCGCTAATAAAACGTGAGCCTGTGCAACAAAAATGCATAGAAGTGTAGTATGAGTACAAAAATAAAACATGTACTTAGTAAATATCTCGTCTAATCTTGAAGAAGTAGAGACGAGAGGTATACTTTAACACTTACTAAGGGTTAGGAAATATGATGACAATAATATATTAAATCGCCGATTTCTATAAACATGATTGTTAATCCAATAGAAGGAAACAAGTACACAATTTTTTCTTTTATAGGAAATTTCCAAAATTTCTTTTCATTACTTATGAAAATATTCTCAAGCCATGAAGAGGCAGTAACAACTTAATAAGTTCATGGCATCAATACAAGCATGAGCAAATCATGCTGAGGTCAACGGCCCATTCCAACAGAAATGTAAATTGTGCATTAACGAGGGTCAAACGGCTCAAACCATATATGCATCTATTTAATCTGCCGAGGCATTTCGCCCGCTCCATACATACCGACGGTCAATCAAGAAGTCAACATGGAACAATTATCAAAGAAAGCTAATTCTCTTTTAAAATTTTAGGAAAATGAGGTTTAGATCTTTTTAGAAATTTATTTACTAATTCGATATGATAAGCAATCCAGCTATCCATAAGATTACAAATATTTCAAGTATAGCATGCTTTTGGGTCCAAGACTACCCAGACAATAGCATAATAGTAGCTACACTGGAACTCTCGTCGCCTCATGCGTACGTAGCCCCCACAAATAGGAGCACATAACCAATTAACTCACCTATGGAGAGAATTTCCTTTTACAAGGTTAAAAAAGGAGACTCACCTCGCTCTTATGGTCCATAACCGGCATTCCACACCCTTTCGAAGTCTCGAATCAATGCACAACGCTCCAAAACTAGCCAGTAATTATGTAAACCCATTAATATATGCTAAGGTACTTATTATAATCCAATTTACAACAATTCCTAACCCCAATAAAAAAGTTGATAAAAATGCCCTCGGGCTCACGTGCCTGGAATTCAAAATTTTTCGAAGATAAAGTTTACCCATCGCCACACGAACTCAAATATATGATTTTCTCTAAACTCCATACACAAAATCGTGGTCAAAATTCAAGAACACTTGTTTACTAGGTTTTCCCTCAAAACCCAAGTTTTCTACAATTTTCCATGTCTAAATTCATATATAAACCTTGTATACACTCAAAACTAGTAGAGATCACTTACCTCATGCTTGGTGATGAAAATGGTACTCCAAAGTTGCCCCAAAAATTGGCTCCCATGGAAGAAATTAAGTGAAAATGAGACAAAACCCGATTTTAAAAGAACACTGCCCAGGCGCCCCTTCTATGTGATCGCAAATAATTCTCCGCAATCGCATAGGCCAACTATGTTGCCTCCCAAAATCCTTCTGTGTGATTGCATGCGAGCTCCTGCGTTCGCACAGGACAAATGCATCCCAGCGTCTAAGCACACACTGTGCGATCGCAACACCAACCTTGCGATCGCATATGCCCCAGCTTTTCCTCCTCTGTGATAGCATTGCACTTTCTGCGATCGTATAGGCCAAATTCCAACTACTCAACTCTTGTTTTATGTGATATCAGACCCTCTCACATGATCATATAGAGTAAAAACATGCTGCATTTATACCAGAAAACTAGCAATCCTCACAAGGCGAAAACCGATTCGTTGAGCATCCGAAACGCGCCCGAAGCCCCCGGGGCCTCAACCAAACCTACCAACCAATCCTAAAGTACATTACGGACTTACTCGAGGCCATCATATCAAAGAACACTAAAATTATGAATCATGCTCCATTTTAAACTTGAAGAACTTAGAATTTTAAACTTCTATATTCGATGCCGAAACCCATCAAATCATGTTTGATTGACTTCAAATTTTGGCACACAACTCATATTTGACATTACGGACCTACTCCAACTTTCTAAATTGGATTCCTACCCGATATCAAAAAGTCCACTTCTGGTCAAACTTCTTAAAAACCTTCAAATTTTTATCTTTAACTAAATGGCTCCAAAATGACCTGCGGACCTCCGAATTCACTTTTTATCACACTCCTAACTCGAAAATCACTATACATAGCTATTCACAGACTTGGAATCCTAAACGGGCATCGATAACACTGAAATGCACTTCAAGACAAACTTATAAAAATCCTTCCAAAATGCGAACTCCCACAATAGGCACCAAAACGCTTCTGGATTATCCAAAACCTGATCCAAGCATACGCCCAAGTCCGAGATCATCATACGAACCTGTTGGAACCTTCAAATTACGTTTCTGAGGTCGTTTACTCAAAAATCTAATCTTAGTTAATTCTTCCAACTTAAAGCTTCCGAAATGAGAATTCTCCTACCAAATCAACTCTGAACTTCCTGAATCCAATTTCGACTACGCGTATAAGTCATAACACCTAAAACGAAGCTACTCATAGCCTTAGATGGCTGGTCGGGTCTTTACAACACTGGCCGTGATCATACTGTAAATATAAATGCCAATGTGCTCACCTCCAATATTTCTTAAATCTTCTCATCGGTATTGGCATAAATTCAACACCCATGTCCATCAATTCTGATGCAGCTCTATGCCTTTCAACAAATCTCTCCGCAATATGTTTGAATGTCATCTAGGACATGGTAATGACAGGAAATCCACATGCAAACTTTAATAACCCATTGAATGACTCCGAAATATTTATAGATAGGGCTCCTCATCGTCTGCCACCATCAACATGCAATGTCCATTATTGAAGCTCATGTCCCATCAACCAATTGTAGGCTCTTTCGTTTAACTGCAGGATCGATTCCATGCGCCTCCTGAACTTGCACTACTGGTGTGCAGTTGCAGCCATCCACATTAAATCATGCAAGTCCTTGTCGGGATATTTCTTTTGTAAATTGGCCTTGAGGGGCCTTACATAATAACAGTGGTATGCATAGGGTTCTTGTAATTGAATGTAAATTCCGTACATAACTTAAAATACCACCATGGACATCAGATATTAGACAAATACATGAATGATGGTTGACAAAGTGCTGCTTCAAGTGGTCCAAAAAAAGCATCTATGTCTCTTTACTTTCATTGGCACAAATGGAAAAAGCTACTGGAAATATTGGTCTATTGGCATCTAATGCAACTTCGATCAAAATCTCAATGTCATACTTTCCATAGACATGAGTATCGTCTATGAAAATTACCGAGCAACAATGCAGAAAATCATTAATTACTGGTTTAAATGACCAGAACACGTGTTTAAAAATATATTTCGTTATTCCTGGACTCCACTCATGCCTCCATTCAAGTCCCAGGGTTAAAGAGTTTCAGTGTGACCATGTACTTGGGTAGAGACGAAAATGACTTATCCCAGTCATAATAAATAATTTCAAATGCACGTTTGTGCCCGAGATATGCCTTTCTTTTGCTAATAGTACACTCATATTTCTGGTGGATGGATGTAATACACTCTTTGATCTTGTACCTAATCGACACTTCAAAGTGTGGAATAAAGACAAGAGAAATCAAGTCAACATCCAAGTTGAAGTGATTCTCATTGAATGTGTTCATTTCACAAACGTGAATGGGAATATATTTACCCACTTTCCACAACCCTGTTTCCTTCTTGCTCGCACGCAACATCCAGTTACAACACATAACGTATCTTCGGCATATGACCTTGTATACCTCCGGAGTTGACTCCCTTACTGTCATCTCACGACACTCTCTTATGTTGTACATTTTACAAGCCCCGGATAGGCAAGCTTTATCGGAAAAATGCATGCCCTTTGCCAGCACCGTTGGTCTAGACTCATCCTACATTGCTGACCAAATTTTGTCAAGATCCATTGTGAGGCAATCCACATCCGGCATACTTGAGAAATCATCAAGTTGGGGAATATTCCGCTCATGAAACGGCACGTAGGACTCGTACACTCTTTGTTTATCGGTAGGTAGAGAAGCATCCTCCCTCGCCAACTCATTATCACCCTCGTTAGGAAAGGGTGTGTCATTTCCAACTTCATCGGCATTGTTATCATAATAACTATTATCTTCCTGACTATGCATCTTCCAAATCACGAGTGAATATGTCGTCTACGGGCAATTGAGTGAGGTTAGGACCATCAAGTTACTCGTTTTCACTACACAAAAAGAACAAAATGATAAGCTACGCAAATTGAAAAATACTTCACATATAGCTATGTCACTTCACTTAAAAGTCGTAATGTGTTGACATTCCATGATGGACATTTTTCGCTTGGGGATGACTCTCGGATGGAGTACCGTGATCCAACACGCTAAAACTACACATATTCCAACTGGGTGTGGGGTCATAACTTGTAAAATTCATATCCGGACGGTACCCCTATGGAATATATGAGTGTTAATATGAATTCAATTGAACGAAAAATAGACATTGTGATAGAAAGGAAAATTGAAGTTTACTAGTCATCTTGTGGATTATATAAAGTAGGAGAGAAATTATTTCCTCGTTAGCCCGAGGAGATAAGTTATGATCCGGCCAAACTCTTTTAGTTGGAACCTATCGGACTAAAACTGCTCCAGAATAACTACCCGATGATTGAGGGTTGTCCCTTCTTTGTGCAATCTTATTATTTTGAACGTCTTCAGCCTTGATGTACATTTTCAACAATTGTATTACAATAAATTCCTATATTTATCCGGGATCCCCAGAAAATCCCTCAGAGTTTCATCGTCTTCCATATTAAACTCAAAATAACAAGCACACCCCTACGGAGTCACAGAATACGGATATCTTCAAGTTATTTAAAGATTCACCGAAATATAGGTCAATCTCATTTTATTGCATAACAACAACATAAGTCTATCGAACTGCATTGAAAGTGGCAACTTAATATGACTCTGTGGAGATGAACTATACCTCACTGAGTTATTCGCCACCACAACCCCACCCCTCTAATGTAATGAAACCCTTACTTTTCGCTTTTCAGACATTATGAACAATGCCTTAGAATTTAACAACAAGAAAAATTTATCACGAAGTTGGAATATTCTGAATGATAATTCTCAAAACCCTTAAAGCCTTTATATAAAGCAATGCCCAATCCGGGGGTCAAATTTTTGGAACTAAAACGCGATTTAAAAAAGCGTTTTACATATTAGAATTATTGTTATATCAGTTAATCACAGAAGGATTATTGGTGGGTCCACTTTTTTATATAAAACGTGGTATGTAACCGCGTTTTACATATATCGCTTATAACAGAACACGTTTTGTATAAAAATATTATCAGTTTTATATAAAACATAGTCTGTTACTGCGATATATGTAAAGCTCGCTTATATATCGCGTTTTACCTTAGCGGAACAATGACTGTTAAGGTAAAACCCGGTACTATATCATATTTTGTATAAAAAAAGTAACTTTCTTTTAACACATAAAAATATTTTTTTAATAAAAAAATTATATTTAGGTTTCGAACTCCTTACGTGGATGAGACATTGTTTTTAATTATACTTGAATAGTACCAAAAAAGACTATTGCATTAATAGCCAAAACATGGACGAAAACGAAAACAACAATCTGTTTGTCTTACGCTTGCGTCCCTTTTTTTTGGGAAACAAAGACAGGCAACGTATCAAAACAAGATGGTCCATGACATGCACACAGTAAGGCAAGGAGATGGGGCAATAACTCCAAACAACCTTTTTATCCAACGCAGCATTCATCTTTTCCAACGCACCATTCACCCTTCCACATGCCAATGTTTCGACGATGATTAGGTCATCTTATACAGTTCCATACCTCATCAGTTTCAGTACTGTGTGTGTGTTTAGAGTATATTCTACTTATCCTTTCAGACACACGCTTTTACATCTTCCACTGGCATTTTGAAGTTTTTCTATATAGGTTTCCGTCCGAAATTTTCCAATTTTGATTTTATCATTTGAAGTTCTCTTCTAGTCCAGCGATCAACTTGTCATTTCCAACTAAAGTGGCAAAATAAGTACATATATGATGGACTGATAGATCAAGACTGGTCGCTTACATGAAACTTGACCACACTGCAAATTAATAATATATTTAAAATAAGTGGATTAAGACGGGTGAGGAATTTATTAATTTTATACAGTTGGTGCATTTGCAAAAGAAAAAATAAAAATTATGCTTAACTGGAATGATGTATTACAATTACAATTAAGATGTCAATTTAAAAGAAATCATACACTTAAATAGTATAAACAGAATTTAGCTGAATAAATTGGAATATCTAACTAGAGTTGGTTATAAATCTATAGTAATATATTACGCTTTGCAATTAGTTAAAAGAACATTGTGCGAGACTGCGAGTTAGTTGCTGTACATTATTTTGACTAAGGATCCACAGAATTGTATTGGATTCACTATTGCTAAATTTGCAGGAGAGAAGTGTCAAACAAACGTCTCCCTAAATATTGGTTAAAAAGTATGCAAATGGCAAAAGTGACGTACGTATATATAAGAAACTATAATTCCAAAAAGGAGAAAAGGTTAGGAAATGGACAGCAAAAGAAAAGCCTGAAATTATGCAGATTAGAATTAAATACCCACTAAGTTAAGCAACCAAGAATTTGCAAACATTTCTCCTATATCACTGTGAAAGAGAAAAGATTGGTTCAAGTATTGCTCCTTTTTCTTTCCCTTTTGTTTTTAGCGATCGACTAGTAAAAAGAACTAAATAAGGAGATAAGCATATGTGGTTGTTGTTTAACTAAAAAAATAGAATTTTAGTCAAAGTTTGAATCTAAAAGAATACAAGTGACTGATAATCAAAAATATGTATAAAAAAAATAATTTAAGTAATAAAAGAGTATTTCAAGATAAAAATAAGTAAACCAAATATATTCCAATGATTTCGTATCCTCAACTGATCAGATGGCTTCCTTTTATAGGCGTCTTATAGATATATGTTTTGTCCGAACCATAATGAGGTTATTATGAGTAATTAAAGATATTGAATGTTACGTTATATAATCATTACATGCAATACAAATTCCCTAACGTATTCCATATTTAATGTCCATTAAATGTCGTATCTGCACTTTTTTCTATTGTCAGATTCATTGTTTTTGACCTTCAGATATAAATGAGTTCAATAGGAATGGGTGCTGAATTATTGTAATAACTACCCGTGCCTCTTCTCCTGTCATTTTCTCGTAGCTGTTGCAGCTCGTGCCTCTTCTCCTGTCATTTGCTCGTACCTATTGGAGCTCGTGCCTCTTGGCTAGCTATAATTCTTTGACCATTCAATCAGCCTACGTGTCTTGACACATTTCCTTAAATATAATTTTTTTCCAATGCAGATAGTCCCCCACTTTTCAATTATTCATCAGTTGAATACTTGGGAAGTGGATTTCATTAAAAGAGAATTTTTGTCACCATTAATGCTATGACAAAACTGACGCTTCAATTGTCGCTTCTATTTAATGTTCTGTATACGTGTCATTTTTCCATTGGATATGCAATTTTGCAGCTCTTTTCAAGGCTTTTCCTACGGCCTCACTATTCTCGAAGTGTCAGTAATCATTAACATAGTTCTTCCATCATTGCACTTTTACTTTGGCGGTTGCTTGTCACTATAAATAGTACCTTTTTCATTGTCTTTTATCACATATAGCTTTAACTGAACCTTTAATTCCTCAAATATTTTCTTACTTTTCTATTCCTCATAGCGTTCTTCTTCGTCATGTCTTCACCAAGTCCTAACCCTAGGAGAGTTCCTATTGTTGATTCTTTCCCTAATGCCCACATTAGGAGTAGAATGGGAAGTAGGCTTCATAGCTATGCATCTACTTGTGGTGGTTCTTCAATGCCTTCTTCCAACTCTGGTCCTTCTTCTAGAACCAGAGGCTCCGTTTCTCAAAAATCTTCTTCTAGGGGTAAAGAATCTTCTGAACCATTGTGTGAACCCTTAGTAGAGAGGATAGTCTCTAGGAACTGTCCTTTTATCATGATAGGGAATCTCTTAGCAATCAGTTTTCTTCTTTAGATCGTTTTGATGTTTATCCCACTCAGATTACAAAAATTTTGATTTCTATAGTTTGTAAAGATTGCCATTAGAGTAATGACTTTCCTATCATTATTTCTAATCCAAATCAGAGAATTAATTCTTATTTAACTTGGTTATCATTTGTTTATACATATCCTTTAACCTTAGGGTTCAGACCAGCTATTGACCCAGTTATTCTAGAATTTTACCGTTTCTTTAATGTTTGTTTGGGTCAAATTTGTCCAATTGCATGGAGAGATATTTCCTGCTTGAGGCATTGTGCGAATACAGCTGGTGTTTCTTTCACCTTCCCTCTTCTAATTCGCCTTTACTCCTTGAGGCTTTTCAGCAATGCGTTTTTACTTTAGTAGCTAGAAGTAAGAGGGTTTTGGTGAACCTGAAGATTATAAGGATCGTGGCTGGTATGCCCCATTTGTTGCTGCCCCCACTATTGGATTAGTGGGCGAAGACAATGTTCCCTTCCCTAAGAAGTGGAATTTTGCACGTAAGTCTTAAATCTTTCTCGTGCCTTTCTCCTTTAAGTCAATCACTCTCTCTAATTTTGCTTATTTCTTTTTTAGCAACCATGTGAGGTGTGGAGAATGTTCCCAGTTTTCGTTGTTGGGTAGATCATTTGCTGAAGACCGCACCCGTGGATGGTAGGTCTTTGAAAATAGTTTCTAACCGTTGTGGTTAAAAAGCAATGACTCATGGTAAGAATTTTTATTTTTTCTTTCACGCATGTATATATTTTTCTTCTTTGCTTTAGCTCTCATCCTTCTTTTTGTTAGGATTTGCTATTCGACGGGTTAATGCTGAAGCAGTTGCGGCCTCTCGTGTCTCCTTAGGAACCCTTACTCCTTGAGGAACCCGTATCTCCTTGGAAAGGGCCCGAGAAATAGTCTTGTGTTCTTCTTCTGCAAAAAGGAAAGTTGTTGAGGAGGCAAAATCTGAAGAAAAAGAAGAAGAAAAAGATGGTGGCTCCTTGTTGACGAGGTCACGAGCTAGGAGACGCATCGTCTCTGATGACGAAGCTGAAGTTTCTCCTCATTTTGTCGTTCCTCTTACCAAGCCTACTGAGACTCCAGTAATCATTCCTGGTGATGATGTCCCTCCTCATGATACTCGTGAGTCTCTTGATCATCTTTTCGTTAGTGGTTTTGGTAGTGTCAATTTAAGGCATGTTTTATATGAAATACCCCTATCTTCTTTTTTAAAAATCGTGCCTGTGATTCCTCCCTTACCATCTCTAGTTGTTTATGTTCCTTCTTCGACTGGTTTCACTTATTCTACCGCTACTCCTTTGTCAATTCCTCCTACCATAATTCATCATATGGAAGGGGGTTCTTCAAGTAGAAGTGCCGCTATGAGGAGGGTGACTATTGAAGTTTCTACTGATAGCAGCCCTTCGAGGAAGTTAGGTCAAGCAGACTTGTGGCTGGAGCCTTTAATTGGACCAACTGAAAAAGCAAAGCTAGAGAGTCATAGTTCCTTGACTCTGATGAACCATATCATGCATGCCAACTTAAAGGTATCTTTCTTTTCATTCTTCTTTACTTTGCAAAAAAATTTATCTTTAGAATTCTTATTTTCCTTCCTTTTTGCTTAGGCCAATCTTATCGACACGGGAATGATTAACAGAAGACCCTTCTTGGAGAAGGCGGCACGTGACTCAAAGAAGATAACATGTGATTTTCAGCTGGAGGCGATCAATTGGAAAGAACAATATAAAAGTACACAAATTGATATGGAAGACTTATAAGAGAGCAAAGGTATCTTAGAGCAGTAGGTGTGGGCCTTAACTTCAAAGTTGGCGATCGCAAAAGCTTCCTCAAGCCAAGCAGAAAAAGCCTTCTTAGAACAGCTATCTAAAGCCAGTGAGGAGATCAGAGAGTTAAAGGCTCTCTTAAGTCAAAAAAAAGTTTATGCAGAAGAGCTTATACAAAGCTTAACTCAAGCACAAGAAGACCTTCAAGTCTCTACTGATAAGATGCATGCTTTAGAGAGCTCACATGCTTCTCTTCAAACTTCCTATAACTCTGCCTTGGCTGAAAAAGAAGAGCTAATGAATGAGATTGCTAATTGGGAAAAGGATTATGAGACCCTTGAAGAAAAGTCTGTTGTTGAGGTAAGTTGGACTTTTTTGAATTCTTTTCATGATTCCCTGATTGAAGCTGGTCAAGAAAACTTCAACCTGGAGTCAAAATTAGCTATTATCAATGAAACCATTGAAAAAGCTCAGCAACCTCAGTATTTCCCTTCTCCCGTGGCTGAAGCTTCCATGAATGTTGAAGTTGATTTTGGTATTACGACTCATTCAAGCCTAACCGATCCTACTGATGAAAGCCAAGTTGAACCTGCGACTGCTGATGTACCTACCCAAATCGAGCGCGCTGCTACTATTTCAGTTCCACAAACTTCTCAATGATCAATTTTAATGACTTTGTTTTATTTGGAAAATTTGTAATCAAACCCTTAGCTTTATTTGAGGGTTAATTTTTTTTATTTTGGAGATGCAAGTCTCCAAGTCTTTTATGTGGCAATTTGTATAAAACAATTTCCTAGTTTTATGACTAAGTTCGTGCTTAGTCTTAAGTTTTCTTATTAAGAAGTTCTTCATGTTAGTATTTCAAACTTCTATTATGTTTACTCTTGCCTTTTCTTTTTAAGGGCTTACAGAATAATTTTGCATTTTTATCCTATAAAAATGCTTCCGTTAATCTCATGGCTAATTAACTTAAATATGAGTTTTATGAAAGAGGGCCATTTTATATTTCAACACTTAATGAAGAAGACGTCTCAACTTCACAATGGTGTTATCATATGATAAAAGAAATAGGAACACACATGTTTCTTTTAAATAACTTTGATAAGTTTTGAATAATATTTAACAAGTTGTGAATAATACGTTACATGTATTTAAGGTATATCTATAACTTTCTCGAACTGTTTTTCTTATAATAGATTTTTATAAAAGAAGAATGATAGACACGTGTTTTTCCTTATAATTTGTTTCAGTACATGGCATTTACCCTAACTATAGTTAGGTTTTTCTTTGGCCTTAACTCATGGCTCCATCTTGTGACTTTGTGTCTTTTTTTATACACACTTGTGACTTCGTGACTTCTGTATACACATGTCTATGTAATGTACTCCCCCAAGTGTTTCAGTATTGAAGTATGAAGCCTCGAGCACTTGATAGTTTCTCTCATTTGGTCCTTTCCCTGAAAAGGAAAAACATATGGGACTCAGAGGTGAGATCATAGATGAAGACGGCTTAACCCGTTTAGGTTTCTATCAGAATATTTGTAACCCTAGGCCAGGAATTTTAGGTTATTTTGTGTGTCTTACATGTCGTGACTCATCATTTAGTACGTGCTAGCTTTTTGCCTATCATCTAAAATCATTAGTAAAATCATAACAATTTAAAATTTTAATTTAAAATAACGATACCCAACCATGAGTATTCCTTAGAAATGATATCTCTTTAAATGAACAGCAGTCCAATGTGGAAAAAGTATCTTCCCATCCATCGTCTCCAGTTCATAAGCTCCCTTTCCTACTATATTACGAACTCTATAGAGTCCTTCCCATGTTGGACTTAATTTACCCGTGTTAGATGCCTTTGAAGATTGAAAAACCTTTTTAAGAACAAAATCCCCAACTTTGAAGAATCTGAGGCATGCTTTTCGATTGTAATATCGTTCTATGACTTGTTTCTGTGCTGCCTTTCTTATTAATGCAGCTTCTCTCCTCCCTTCGAGTAAGTCAAGATTGACCCACATTTCCTTGTAATTAGATTCTTGTGTTACCTATCTGAACTGTGTACTTGGCTCTCCTATCTCAACTGGAATTAGAGCCTCAGCTCCATAAACTAATGAAAATGGTGTTTCTCCCGTGCTTGTTTTTACAGTTGTACAATATGTCCATTAAACTCCAGGTAATACTTTAGGAAAGTTACCTTTTTATTCCTCTAATCGCTTCTTTAGATTGTTGATGATAATCTTGTTCGTCGATTCCGCTTGCCCATTACCCACTGAGTGATAAAGTGTTTATGTAATCCTTTTAATTTACCAACTTTGAAAAAATCCAGTGATTTGATCTCCTATAAATTGAGGGTCATTATCACACATAATCTCCTTTGGTACACGGTATCGGCATATAATATTCCTCCAAATGAAATCATTGACTTCCTTTTCTCGTACCTATTTAAATGTGCTTGCCTCTACCCATTTAGTAAAGTAATCCGTAAGTATGAGCAGAAATTTTACCTATCCTTTTGCTCATAGTAATGGACCCACGATATCCATTCCCCATTTCATAAATGGCCACCGCGCGATTACTGAATGGAATAGTTTTGCAGGTTTATGCATATTGTTGCCGTACTTTTGGCATTTATCACATTTAGCCACGAAATGTTCTGCTTCTTCTTCCATTTTAGGCCAATAATAGCCTGCTCTAATAAGAGTTCTTACCAATTATCTTCCTCCTACGTGATTCCCACAATGCCCCTCATGAATCTCTCTCATTACATACTCCGTTTGAGAAGGTCCGAGACATCTTGCTAAAGGTCCATCGAACATTTTATGATATAAATTGCCTTGCTTTAAGCAATACCGGACAACTTTTTTTCAAAGCGCATGAGCTTTCTTCTTATCATCAGGCACTGTACCATACTGCAAAAAAGCAACAATCTCATTCCTCTAATCCCACGTTAAATTGTTAAAATCTACGTCATTCTTATCAGGGTCAAGAACTAAATGAAATAAATGTATAACTGAGGCATATGCATTGCGTTCCACATCAGCCGCAGACGTGAGGTTAGCTAAAGAGTCCGCTTCAACATTTTCATCCCTTGGTATTTGTGTAACTTTCCAAGTTTGAAATTGCTTTATCAATTCACATACCTTTTCTTGGTACTATTGCATCCTCGTTTCCCTGGCTGCATAAGTCCCCAGCATTTGATTACCACGAGTTGTGAATCACTCTTGATTATAATCGGATTTATTCCAAATTCTCGTGTAAATTCTAGACCTGCAATCACAGCATAATACTCCGCTTCATTGTTAGTTATGGATTTACATTTAATAGCTTGTGTTTCACCCGTAGGTGGTATCGAAACAATTCCTAAGTCTGCACATTTTATGTTAGACGAACCATCAGCGAATAAAGTCCAAGTTCCTAGTTAGCTCCATTGAACACTTGTGCTCTTTCTCTGCTTCTAATTGCATATCCGTACTAAAATCAGCCACAAAATCAGCTAATACTTGTGATTTTATAATAGTCCTAGGTTGATGGGTGATTTTGTATTCACTTCACTCTATAGCCACTTAGCCAATCTACCTGATAACTCATGTTTATGCAATATATTTCGTAAAGGGTAAGCCGTTACTACATCAATAGGATGACACTGAAAATAAGGTCTTAACTTCCTAGATTCCATGATTAAGGCAAGTGCAAGTTTTTTTAATTGAGGATACTATGTCTCCGCATCTAACAAAGATTTACTGGCATAACAGATGGGGGATTGTTTATCTTTCTCCTCCCGGACCAAAACAGCACTTGCCGCTACTTCCAAAATGGCAAGGTAAATAAGTAGTATTTCCCCTGTCTTTGGGTTTGCAAGGAAAAGTGGATTTGACTAGTACGTTTTCAAATTCCTGAGTGCATGTTGACATTCTTCATTCCATTCAAAATGATCCTGCTTTTTAAGGGCCGAGAAGAATTTAAAGAATTTCTCAGATGATTTAGGAATGAATCTCCCCAAAGCTGCAATGCTCCCTGTTAATCTTTGAACTTCTTTCTTGTTTGGGAGTATATCGAGGATTTCTTCAATGGCCTTAATCTGTGCAGGATTTACTTCAATACCATGGTTAGAAACAAGAAAACTCAAAAACTTACCTGATGCAACACCAAATACACATTTATCGGAGTTTAACTTCATATTTAATTTGCACAAAAATGAAAATATATCAGATAAATGAGATACATAATCCTTTGAATACTGATTTTTAACAAGCATATCATCTATATATACTTCCATGGTTTTTCCTAAATGCTCTTGAAATATTTTGATAACTAACCTTTGATACGTTGCACCTGCATTCTGTAGACCAAAGGGCATTACCATATAATAATAAGTCGTCCTGTCTGTTATGAATGAATTTTTTTCTTCATCTACTAGATCCATTTTAATCTGATTATAACCTGAATATGCATCTAAAAAGCTTAATAGCTGATGACCTGCAATTTCAATCAGTTGATCTATATGTGGTAGTGTAAAATAATCTTTAGGGCAAGCTTTATTAAGATCAGTATAATCTACAAAAACTCGCCACTTACTGTCCTTCTTTGGAACCACAATAGTATTAGATAACCAGTTAGGATACTTTTACCTCACGAATAGAACCATTTTTCAGTAACTTTTGGACTTCATCTTGAATCACCTGATTCTTGAAAGTTCCTTGCTTTTTTTTCTTTTGTTTGATAGGAGGGTATGAGGGATCTTCATTTAATTTATTATTCATCACCTCCGGTGGAATCCCTGTCATGTGAGAGTGGGACCAAGCAAAGCATTCCACGTTAGTTTTTAGAAATTGAATTAACTTACCTCTCATCCCTTGGCTAAGATTAGCTCCGACGTAAACTTTCCTATCAGGCCATTGAGCAAATAACATGACAGGCTCCAATTCTTCTATTGTGATTTTGATATTTTCATTTTCTTCTGTTTCTTGAATAGTATGAGGTCTTGAGTCTATATATGTTTGCCCTTGCTCAGTTGAGGTTTGTGTTATGGTGACCTCAACTGTCTTTTGAGGTTTCAATTTACCTTCATTTCTCGCACTTATATATGCAACGGAGTTGATTGCTCTGGATGTATGTTTATTTTCACAAATTTGACAGATTCCCCATGGCGATGTAAATTTAATAACTTGATGCAAATTTGAAGGTACTATATCCATTTCGTGGATCCATGGCCTCCCAAGAATCATACTGTAAGCCATCTCCATACTACTACCTGGAACTTTGTATCTTTGATGACACCTTCAGCGAATTTGGTGAGTGTTACCTCCCCTTTTGTGACCACGCTTGAATTATCGAATCCAGATACAGTGTAGGCCTTTGGTATTATTTTGTCTTTGGCTTGCATTTCACGCAATACTCTAGCAAAATAATATTGACGGAGCTACCTAGATCAATCAAAACTCGTTTTTTACATTAGTATCATATACAATTAAAGATATTACAAGTGTGTCGTTATGAAGTATTATTACGCCATCTGCATCCGCATCGTTGAATGTAATGCTATCTTCTTCTAAGATGTGTTGCGCCCATTTCTCTTGGGTAATTGTTATTTTTGAAATCTTGCTAGCGGGCATGTATGATATAACATTGTATCTTCACCTCCACTTATAACGTTGACAGTCCTTTTGGAGATGGCGGTTTTGGAGGCTCCTACCTATTTTCATGTAAGCTTGCTTGCCTTTCTCGCTGAGCAACTCAATGAGATATCCTTGCTTAAATAAATGATCAACTTCACTTTGTAAAATCTGTAGTCGGCTATTTTATGTATGTGGTCATTATGAAACTTGCACCAATGATCAGGGTTCCGCCGGTTTGGATTTGATCTCATTTCATATCGGCGTCAAACCTTATCTCTCATGCTTCTCAAAATAGCCACGAGATCGGAGGTGTTGACATTGAAGTTATAACCACGGAATCTTGTTTTTAAATTTGTATCACAATCTCATGACTCGTAGTTATTTCACTCATTTCTAAACTTTGATGAAGTACTTGATTCTCTATTTCTTGTCTTATGATCGTACCTTTGATTATCATGTCTTGATCATGAGTCCTTTCTCGCAGGTCCCATGTAAGGCTCGTATCTATTTTTACCGGATCTTTTTCGGTCTCCACGCGTCTTGAACTTACCTTTTCTTCGTCTTGAAATTGTGGAACAATATCTTCCTCAATCCTCAGCTTCGTGCTATACCTGTTATAAACATCATTCCATGTTGTAGCTGAGAACTCTCGAAGGCTTTCTTTGAGTCTCCTTGTGGCTTCTAAGCTTTTTTCATTCAAATTGCTTGCGAAAGCTATAGCTGCTCAGTTGTCAGGTATGCGTGGCAATGTCATTCTTTCACGATGAAATCTGTCTACAAATTCTCTAAGCAATTCTGAGTCCCCTTGTTTAATCTTGAAATATCTTCCATTCTTTTTTTCTACCTTTTGAGCCCTCCAATGTGCTTTGATGAAAGAATCAGCAAGCTCAGCAAAAGAAATTATAAAATTTTCAGGTAGAAGAGAGTACCATGTAAGCGCTCCTATAATGAGTGTTTCACCAAACTTCTTAACTACTACAGAATCAATCTCCTGCTTAGTCAAGTCATTGCCTATTACACCTGTCGTGAATGCAGTCACGTGGTCTAGTAGGTCTGACGTTCCATTATATTTTGGAACGTCAGGAATTTTGAAGGTTTTTAGAACTAGAAGAGGAGCAGCACTTGGCTTCCAGGGTTATTGCGAATATCGATCCATATCTACTCCTTTGATTACAGGTGGCACCCCAGGTATCTGCTCTATGTGCTCACTTTGCTATTTGAGTTGTCTCTACAAGGTTAGTACTAAGTTTTGTAAATCAGAATTAACCACGTTACCTGGTTCCCTCTTTTTGTGGTTCACTAGGAGTTCCTCCGCTGCCTGAGTTGACCAGTCCAAAATGAGGGTTTTCCAAAGTGTTATTATTTTGAGTCAGTGAAAGGTTTGCAACATGTAACCGGTTAAAAAGCACTTCAACAACTTTATTGACCTGAGCAACAATTAGTTTCTGCAAAGCGTCATCAACAGTTCAGCATTCTCAAATTGAGCACGCTTATTCATTTGAGACCCATCAGAGGTTCCCTCATGAGATTGTCGGGGAGAGCCTTGTGGAGTAGGAATCGAAGTATTAATATACTGTGGATCTCCCTAATTTTGTTAGTTTTCTTGGTTTCCTCAAGTGTTGGCATTGTTGTTCAACATAGTTGATCAACAAGAAAATTTAAGCGAGAGAAAATAGATTATCAGATTCCCTGTAATGGAACCAATTTATTTAATAAAAAAATAGAATTTTAGTCAAAGCTAGAAATTAGAAGATCACGGGTTACTGATAATCAAAAGAATGTATAAAAATAAATAATTTAAGTGGCAAAAGAGTATTTCAAGAGAAAAACAAGTAAACCAAAATATACTCCAATGATTTCGTATCCTTAACTGATCAGATGTCTCCCTTTTATAGGTGTCCTAGAGACATACATTTTTCCCGAATCATATGAGTAATTAAATACTACGTTACATAATCATTTCATTCAATACAAATTCCCTTATGTATTTCATATTTAATGTCCATTAAATGTCGTATCTGCACTGTTTTATACTGTCAGATTCATTTCTTTTGACCCTCAGATATAAATGACTTCAATAGGTACCGGTGCTGAGTTATTTGAATAACTACTCGTACCTCTTCTCCTGTCATTTGCTCGTACATGTTGTAGCTCGTGTCTCTTGGCTAGCTATAATTCTTTAACCATTCAATAAGTCTACGTGTCTTGACACATTTCCTTAAATACAATTTTTTCCCAATACAGTTGTATCTTTTACTTTTCAAATAAACAAGTAAATGATCAATAGTATATGCCAACTAAAGGAAAAACGGAGGATCAAAGTCTAATATCGTACATGCATTATAAAAGTTGTTCCATATGTTTATCTCGCTTTTCTCAATAATTTTTCACAAAGGAAAATTGATCAATTATTGAGACAAAGAAAGGAAACCTACTTAAGCAAGACAAGCCTTGTTCAACTAACACGCCCTACTCCCTAATAGGTGTGCCTTTTTCTTTTTGTTTTTATTTACTTTATTTCATGGATTGACCTGTGAAACATATTGTTTAACTAAAAATGTAATTTTGATTAAAGCTATAATTTAGAGGAAAGTGGGTTACTGATAATCGGAAGAGTGTACCAAAGACAGCAATTTGGATAGCAAGAATATAATCAAGAGAAAAACAAGTAAACCAAAGTATATTCAGATAGTGCTTCGTGTCCCGACAATATATTAGCTATCTCTCTTTTATAGGTATCTTGGAGATATGTGTTTTGCCTATGTCATAATAAGGCTATTATGAGTAATTAAAGACATTGCATGCTACATTACATAATCATTATATTTAATACAAATTCTCTAACGTATTTAATATTTAATGCCCATTAAATATTGTATCTGAACTCTCATATATTGTCATATTCATTCTCCTTGATTCTCATATCTAAATAATTTAAATAGGTACGGGTGATGAGTCTTTTGAATAACTGCCCACACCTCTTCATTTGCCCTTGCTTGTATCTGTTGCAACTCGTGAATATTTGCCAGTTGTAACTCTTTGACCAGTCTACGAGTCTTGACATGTCATCTTTATTTGTAAGCTCAATTTCTCCCAATACAGATAGTCCCCCTACTTTCCATTTATTCATCAGTTGAATATTCGGGAAGTGGATTTCATTAAAACGAGAATTTTTGTCACCATTAATGCTATGACTAAATTGACACTTTAATTATCACTTCCATATAATGCCCTTCACACGTGTTACCTTTTCATTAAATCTGTATTTTTGCAGCCTTTTTCAAGGCCTTTCACAACTCCACTATTCACAAAGCGTCAATTATCATTGCTATAGAACTTCTATAATTACACTTTTTCCTTCGGTGTCTTCTTAACAATATAAATATAACTTCTTTTTTTGTCTTTACCACATAAAGTTTACCGAATATTCAATTTCTCGAATCCCCGTTTACTTCTTCATCAAATCACCCTTCTTCATTATGTCTTCATCAAACCCTAACCTTAGGAGAGTTCCCATAATTGATACCTTCCCTAATGCCCCCCATCAGGAGCATAAGGAGAGGTAGACTTCGTAGTTTAGGGTCTGCTCGTGCTGGTTCTTCTATGCCTTCACTTAGTTCTGGCCCTTCTTCTAGAACTAGGGGTTCGCTTTCACAAAAGTCTTCTTCAAGAGACAAAGAAAATTCTAAACCTCTTCGTGAACCCACAGTAGAAGATATAGTTCCTATGGAACTATCTTTCTATCATGGCAGACAATCCCTCAGGAACCAAGTCTCTTGTTTAGATCGTGCTGACATCTATCCCACTCAGATTACAAAAGTTTTGATTCTTGTAGTTCATAAAGACTGCAATTGAGTAGTGATTTTCCTATTATTATCCCTAATCCAAATCAAAGAATCACCTCTTACTTAACCGGGTTTTATTTTGTTTATACATACCTTTTTACCTTATGATTCAAACCAGCTATTGACCCAGTCATTCTTGAGTTCTGTCATTTCTTCGATGTCTGTTTGGGTCAGATTGGTCCAATCATATAGAGGGTTGTACCCTGTTTGAGGCATTTATCCAGTATAGTCGGTGTTCCTTTTACTTTCCTTTATTTGATTCACCTTACTCCCCTAGACTCTTCCGCAATGGTGTTTCATAGCTAGGAGTAAGAGGGTTTTGGTGAACCCCAAGGATGACAAAGACAATGGCTCGTATTCCAGGTTTTTTGATGCCCCCACTGTTGGTTTAGTGGGTGAAGATAATGTTCTGTTCCTTGAGAAGTGAAATTTTGCACGTAAGTCTTTTAAAATTTCTCGTGCCTTTTTCCTTCAAATTTGTAAAATTTTCTAATTTAGCTTTTGATTAGCAACCATGGGAGTTGTGAATGATGTTTCCAATTTCTGTGATTGGATAGACAATTTATTGAAGACCTCACCAACGGATGGCAGGTCTTGGAAGACGCTTTCTAACCGATTTGTTGGAAAGTAAAAACTCATGGTAAGAGTTTTTGTATTATTTCATTTTTCTTATAGTTCTTTTACTAATTTCAATCCCTTTTTTATCAGGATTTGCTATTCGAGGAGTTACTGCTGAGGCAGTTGTGGCTTCTTGTGTCTCTTTGGGAACCCGTATCTCTTTAGAAATGGCTCAAGAAATAGTTTTGTGTTCCTCGTTAAAAAGAAAAGCCGTTGAAGAAGAAGAGTCTGAAAAAGAGGAAGACGGGGGCTCTTTGTTAACAAGGCCACAGGCTCGAAGACGCATCATTTTTTATGATAAATTTTGAAGTGTCTCCCCGTTGGTCTGTTCCTCTCACCGAGCCTATTGAAGCCCTGGTAGTAAGTCCATGAACAACTGTTCATTACCGGATTTGGTAGTGAAGTCTTAGGGCCCATTTTAGATGAAACACCCTTGGCCTCTTTTTCGACACTTGTGTCTGTGACTTCTTCCTTGCCTTCCTTGCCAACCGCAGCTATTTCTGTTCCTTCCTCAATAATTTTCACTTTTTCTACTACCCCTCCTTCGACAAATCCTCCTCCAATCATTCATCATACTAAAGTTGGCTCTTCAAGTGGGAGCGTTACTATGAGGAGGGTAGTCATTGAAGTTCTTGCACAGAGTAGTCTTTTGAGGAAATCAGATCAATCATATGCATGGATAGATCCTTCAATTGGCCCAATCGAAAAAGCCAAGCTTCAAAGCCATAGCTCATTGACGTTGATGAATGATATTTTGCATGTCACTTTGAAGGTATTCACTTTCTCTCTCTTTTTTTTTACTTTATTGCTTTTCTGTTTTTGGGATTCTTATTTATCTTTTTTTCTAGGCCGATCTTATCAACACAGAGATGATGAAAAGATTTACCTCCTTAGAGCAGATTGCACGTGATTCTTATCTAGAGGCATTCAATTGGAAGGAACAGTACGAAAGCTTGCAAATTGATATGGAATTTTTAGAAGAACGCAAGAGTACCTTGGAGTTGAAGGTAGGGCTTTGAGTTTGGAATTGGCAGTTGAAAAGGCTTCCTTGATCAAAGCTGATAAAGAAAAAGTTCACCTTCAAACCTCCTTCTCAGAATAGCTATCCAAATCTAGTGACAAAATTAGAGAGTTGAAGGCTCTCTTGAGTGAAAAAGAAACTTACGTTGGGGAGCTCATGCAAAATTTGACTCAAGCATAGGAAGACCTTCGAGCTTCTTCTGATAAGGTGCGTGCTTTAGAAAGCTCACATGCCTCTCTTCAAACTTCTTACACCACTACCTTGGCTGAAAATGAGAAGTTAAGGAATGAGATTGCTGACTGGGAAAGGGATTACAAGATCCTTCAGGAAAAATCTGCTTTTGAGGTGAGTTGGGCATTTTTGAAGTCATGCCGTGATACCCTAATTGAAGCTGGCCAACAAAATTTCAACTTAGAGACCGAGTTGGCTAAGATCAATTAAACTATCGAGAAAGCTTAGAAAACTCAAGATTTTCCTTCTCTTATGGCCGAAGCTTCCGTGAATGTTGAAGTTGATACGGGTATCCAACTCTTTTAAGCTCAGTCAAGCCTGTTGCTACAAGTCGAGTTCAACACGCAACTGTTGAAACACCTTTCTAAGTTGAGCCCGCTGTTGCTGATACACCTGCTTTAGTACCTCAAACTTGTTACTGACCAGTTTTAGTTTTTTGAATGTCTTTGTTTTTTTGCTTTATTTGGAAAATTGTGGTGAAACCCTTGGTTTCATTTGAGGGTTTATTTTGGAAGCGCAAGTCCCTAGACCTTTCATGGGGCAATTTGTAAAAACAATTTGTAGTTTTATGACTAAGTTCTTACTTAGTTAAGCTTTTTTAATATTTTAGAAGTTTTCTCATTAGTATGTTAAACTTCTATTTAATTTATTCTTGCCTTTATTTCTAAGGACTTACAGAATAATTAGCATTTGTACTCTTCAAAAATGCTTCTGTTAAACTTATGACTAATTTAAACATGAGTTTCACAAAAGAGGGACATTTTATATTCGGCACTTAATGAAGAAGACGTCTCAACTTCATAGTGGAGTTTAACCTACTATAAATGAAATAGGAACATACATGTTTCTTTGAAATAACTTTAACAAGTTTTTTATTTGAACCTTGTCTAGTTTTGAATAATACTTTACATGTATTTGAATTACATCTATAACTTTCTCGTAACTGTTTTTCTTGTAATAGATTTTAAAAAGAAAAAGTAATAAATACAAGGTTTTATTTATAACCCATTTCATTAAAAAATAATTAACACGAGGTTTTTATTTATAACCCTTTTCATTACATAGCCTTTACCCTAACTATAAGAATTTTCTTTGACCTTAGCTCGTGACTTTGTGACTTGTACTCTGCACTTGATTTTTTCAGGCTTGATCTTCGATTTTTCTCAATTTTCGTTCTTTTCCTTCTTTATACGCATGCCTATGTATATTATTTAGTCCCCTAAGTGTTTGAGTGTTGAAGTATGAAGCCTCGAGCACTTTGTTATTCTTCTCATTTGGTCCTTTCACTGAAAAAGTAAAAATATACAGGACTTGGAGATGTGATTATCGATGAAGACTGCTTAACCCGTTTGAATTTAGAATATTTGCAACCCTAGGCCAAAAGATTTAATGCACTCCATGTGCCTTGCAGCTCTTGATTCATCATTTAGTACGGGCTAGCTTTTTGCCTATCATCTAAAATTGTTAGTAAAATTTAATAATTCAGAAATAAAATTATAAAACAAAGATACCTGATCGTGGGTATTCCTTAGAAGTAATATCTCTTCAAATGAATAGTGTTCCAATTTGAAGGTAGTATTTTGTCATCCATTGTTTCCAGTTCATATGCTCCTTTACCTGCAATACCATGAATCTTATAGGGTCCTTCCTATGTTGGACTTAATTTACCTCGTTAGCTGCCTTTACAGATTGAAAACTTTTTTAAGCATGAAGTCCTCAATAATAAAGAATTTGAGGCGTGCTTTCCTGTTGTAATACCGTTCTATGGCATGCTTCTGTGATGCCATTCTTATCAGTGCATCTTCTCTCCTTCCTTCATGCAAATCAAGATTTATACGCATTTCCTCGTCATTAGACTCTTTTGTTGCCTGAGTAAACCTTGTACTTGGCTCCCCTATCTAAAAAGGAATTAAAGCTTCTGCTCCATAAACTAACGAAAACGGTATTTCTCCTGTACTTGTTTTTCTTGTTGTACGATATGCCCATAAAACACCAGGTAGCACTTCCGGACAAATTCTTTTTGAATCTTCTTAATGATTTTTTAAATTGTCGATAATGACTTAATTTGTTGATTCTGCTTGCCCATCACCCACAGGATGATAAGGTGTAGACGTAATCCTTTTAATCTGCCAACTTTGAAAAAATTTCGTGATTTGAGCTCCTATAAACTGAGGGCCATTATCGCATACGATCTCCTTTGGTGCACCGAATCGGCATATGATATTTTGCCAAATGAAATCTTTGACTTCCTTTTCTCGCACTTGTTTGAATGCTCCTGCCTCTATCCATTTAGTAAAATAATCAGTAAGTACGAGCAAAAAAATTTCATGTCCTTTTGCTTATGGTAATGGACTCACGATATCCATTCCCCATTTCATAAATGGCCACGGTGCAACTACCAGATTTAGTAACTCTGCAGGTCTTTGCATATTGTTACTGTACCTTTGACATTTATCGCATTTAGCCACAAAACTTTCTAATTCTTCTTCCATTATAGGCCAATAATAACCTGCCCTAATTAGGTTTCTTACCAATGATCTTCCTCTTGTGTGATTCTCGCAATGCCCCTCGTGTATTTCTCTCACTACGTACTCTGTTTGAGAAGGTCCAAGGCATCTTTCTAAGGGACCACCGAACATTTTACGATATAGATTGTCTTGCTATAAGCAGTACCGAGCAACCTTTTCTTCAAAGCGCATCAGCTTTTTTTCTTATCACAGGGATAGTACCATACTACAAAAAAGCAATAATCTCATTCCTCCAGTCCCAAGTCAAGTTATTAAAATTTACCTCATTCTTATTGGGGTCGAGAACTGAATGGCATAAATGAATAACTTATGTGTTTGCACCACTTGCCACATCAGCCGCAGATGCGAGATTAGCTAGGGCATCCGCTTCAACATTTTCATCCCTTGGTATTTGTATAACCTTCCAAGTTTGAAATTGCTTCATTAATTTCGGTACCTTTTCTAAATACTGCTGCATCCTTCCTTCCCTGGCTGTATAAGTCCTCAGCATTTAATTAATCACGAGTTGTGAATCGCTCTTGATTATAATCTGATTTATGCCAAGTTCTCGTGCTAGTTCTAAACCTGCAGTCATAGCCTCATACTCTGCCTCATTGTAAGTTACAGAATTACATTTGATAGCTTGCAGAATGGTTTCACCCGTAGGTGGTACCAAAACAATCCCTAAACCTGCACCATTTACGTTAGACTAACCGTTAGTATAAAAAGTCCAAGTTCTTGGGTTAGCTCAATTGAGCACCTGTAATTCTTTTTCTGCTTCTAATTGCATTCCTTAGCTAAAATTAGCCACGAAATCAGCTAAAACTTGAGATTTCATAGCAGTTCTAGGTTGGTATGTGATTTCGTACTCACTTAATTCAATAGCCCATTTAGCCAACCTACCTGATAACACATGCTTATGTAGTATATTACGTAAGGGATAAGCAGTTACTACAACAATCGGGTGACACTGAAAGTAAGGTCTTAATTTTCTAGATGACATGATCAATGCAAGTGCAAGTTTTTCTAATTGAGGATACCATGTCTTCGCATCTAACAAAGATTTACTAAAAAAAATAGGCGGGAGATTGTATACCTTGGTCTTCTAGGACCAAAACGGCACTTACTGTTACTTCTGAAATAGCAAGGTAAATGAGTAGTCTCTTCCCAACCTTTGGTTTTGCAAGAAATGGTTGATTTGATAAGTATGTTTTCAAATTTCTGAGTGCCTGATGACATTTCTCATTCCATTCAAAATGATCCTGCTTTTTAAAAGCCGAGAAGAATTTAAAGTATTTTTCTGGTGATTTAGAAATGAATCTTCCCAAGGCTGCAATTCTTCCAGTTAACTTCTGAACTTCTTCTTTACTTGTAAGCATATCAAGGATTTCTTCGACGGCCTTAATCTGTACGGGATTCACTTCAGTACCACGGTTAGAAATAAGAAACCTAAAAACTAACCTGATGCAACACCAAATGCACATTTCTCGGGATTTAACTTCATATTAGTTTGCACAGAATTTCAAATGTATCAGACATGTGTGAGATGTAATCTTTTGAATGTTGAGTTTTAAGAAGCATATAATCTACATACACCTCCATGGTTTTTCCCAAATGTTCTTGAAACATTTTAGTAACCAACCTTTGATATGTTGCACCAGCATTCTTTAGACCAAAGGGCATTACTTTATAGTAGTAAGTCCCCCTGTTTGTTATAAATGAATTCTTTTCTTCATCTTCCAGATCCATTTTGATCTGATTATAACCTGAATATACATCTACAAACTTAATAGTTCATGTCCTGCAGTATCATCAATCAGTTGATCTATGTGTAGTAGTGGAAAAGAATCTTTAGGACAAACTTTCTTAAGATTTGTGTAATCTACACAAACCCACCACTTACCATTCTTCTTTGGAACTACAACAGTATTAGTTAACCAGTTAGGATACTTTACCTCGTGAATGGATCCAATCTTTAGTAATTTTCGAACCTCTTTTTGGATCACCTGATTTTTGAAGGATCCTTGCCTTCTTTTCTTTTGTTTGACAAGAGGGTATGATGGATCCTCATTTAATTTATGAGTCATCACCTCCGGTGGAATTGCACAGTTGTCCACGTTAGTTTTCAAAAATTCAATTAATAATTACCTCTCTTGCCTTAGCTAAGATTGGCCCCTACGTAGACTTTCTAATCAAGTCATTGAGCAAATAAAACAACAGGCTCCAATTCCTTAATTGTTGTTTTGATGTTTTCATTCTCTTCTAGTTCTTGAATGGTATCAGGCATTGAATCCATATCTATTTGACCCTGTTCAGTTGAGGTTTGTGTTGTGGCGCCCTCAACTGTCTTCTGTGATTGCTATTCTCCTTCACTTTTGTACTTGTATCTGCTACGAAGTTGATGCTCCTGGATGTATATTGATCTCCACGAATTTGACATATTCCCCCTGGTGATGGGAATTTAACAACTTGATGCAAGGCTGAAGGAACAACATCCATTTCGTGGATCCATGGTCTCTCAAGGATCATATTAAATGCCGTCTTCATATCTACTACCTGAAACTTTGTATCTTTGATTAGTCCTTATGTGAATGTGGTGAGGGTTACCTCTCGTTTCATCACAAGACTAGAATTGTCAATTCCAGATAGAGTATGTGCCTTTGATATTATTATATCTTCAGCTTGCATCTCTTGTAATACTCTTAGCAAAATAATGTTCACGAAATTACCTCGATCAGTCAAACCTCATCTTACATTTGTATCATATACAATTAGAGCTATTACTAGTTCGTTGTTATGAGGAGTTAACATACGATCTGCATCAGCATCATTTTGAATGTAATATTGTCTTCCTCTAAGACATGCCGCACCCGTTTCCCTTAGGTAAGTGTAAGTTTGGAAAATTTGTTAGTTGTAGTATATGATACGCTATTGATGTCCTCACCCCCACTTATAACATTGACAGTTCTTTTGGGAGAAGGTAGTTTTGGGGGATCCTGCCTGTTTTTCATATAAGCTTGCTTAACTTTCTCACTGAACAACTCAGTGAGATATCCTTGTTTTAGTAGATGATCAACTTTACTTTGTAAAATCCTGCAGTCTGCCGTTTTATGCCCGTGATCATTATGAAACTCCCACCAATGATAAGGATTGCATTTGTTTGGATTTGATCTCATCTCTTTTGTCCATAGTACCTTATCTCCATGCTTCTCAGAACATCTAAGAGTTCGTGTGCTTACTATCACACCTCCTTTTTCCTACACCCCAGAAAGAGAATAGAAATGGAGTTTTTTCCAACTTAAAGTGACAATCGAAATGGGATTTATTTAATTGAAAATCAGAGTCACAACTTGGGATAATTTATAGTGTCCCAAGTCACCGGTTCAAATCTCGAATCGAGGAAAAGATTGACTTTGTTTTAGAGTCTACGAACACAAAAATCCGTGTAAGGAATTCAGTTAACCCGGGAGAAGGTGTTAGGCATTCTCCAGTTGCATGGTTCTAGTACGGTCGCTCAACTGCTATTATTAGCCTAATTATCTGATTTTAAAATACTTTTAAACCTATGTGCATTTTAACTTTAAACCACTTTTAATCTTTTTTTAGGAAGATTTCAACGTCGTCTAAAACACGTCTTTGGATCGCGCCACATGAAATGCCCCCGCGATCCTAAATATATTTAATTCAATGTTATGAAGATTTTGATTTGGATCACATGAGATGTACACCCGAGTTTAGGAAGGTAAATTATTAAAACAATGCGCCTAAAGCAAATTCGCACTTTCAAGTTTGCAAGGGCCATGGAAAATTCAACTAATAGCACATATTAATTCTAATTACAAAGGATTGTACTCAACTAAAGCAAACTACGGATATTATAATTATTATTTTTTCTAAACTACTTTGAAATCACACATTATAAATTAGCTATTGTATCCCACGGGGAAAGCAATTTAATTCCAAATAGAAACTACGTAAATTACAACCTATTACGAAATGAACTCCTAAAAAAGACAACTGCTAAATTCCACTTCAAAAGAAATTAACTTATTCGTCAATGGTACTACTTTAACACTGAAGCACATGACTAAAGATTAATCAAATTAAACATCACTGACAAATTCATATATGCTTCTAAAGACAATTATTTAAAGAACAAATCCCACAATGACAGATCAAAATTATCAAAAATATTAATATAATGCCACCACAGCCAAACTGCAATTAAAATACTAATTTAGCATCCGATATTTTGATATGTCCTACCCCTTTGCTTTGCGTCATATTGGCTTCGATTTTTAATAACGTTGTTTATATTAAGAATAGAATTCTATTTAGAGTGAATGTCTATCTTGTAGAGAGTTTTACTTTGAGGCTAAGTTGTTTTTCTTCCTATAAATAGAGGGGTCTTATCCCATTGTAAATAACCTCAAAATTCAATAAGAATTTCTCTCTCTTTCTCTGCAATATTGCACGTGTTCTTTTATTATTTTATAACACGTTATCAGCACGAAGCTCTACTATCTCAAAAATCTCTTTGAGAAAATTAAGGGGAAAAGACGTTACTATGCCGGTGTGACTACTGCTCAACAATTCAGTACTTTACTGCGTAGGAATTCTTGTATTGAAGATACTAGGATACAAGGTATGTTTATCCTTAATTCTTACATACAGCAGTCTTCAATGAATATAGCAACAACTGCTTAAGAATTTAGTAAACTTGTTAGGAGACGTTGCTGACTTGGTATTAGTTCTTTAATTAGGAGATACTATTTATATAAGTAATTAGAGGATAATTATAATGTTATGATAATTAGAAATTGCACAAATAGGGATAATGTAATGATATAAGATTGGCAAATTTGGAATAGTAATCAATGAGATTGGATGGATTAGCCAGAGTAATGCATTCACTGCTTCGGCATTTTTTTTTGTAACTTTGTGTTTGAGAATTCTATACAAGCAAATATGGATATCTCACAAAGCAAACTTGGATCAACGTCCAATTATAAAAATATTTGTTTAATTGATTCATGTACCACACATACAATATTCAAAGAGAAGAAATATTTCTCTCATTTAAGTATGTGTAAGGCAGATGTTACTACAATTTCTGGTAGTAGTAAATTGATTGAAGGCTCCGGAAGAGCAACTATAACTCTGCCTAACGGAACAATATTTATCATTGAGAATGCAATGTTCTCTTCCAAGTCCAAGAGGAACTTGTTGAGTTTTAAAGATATCCTTCAAAATGAATATCATATTGAGACAATAGATGAGAATAATCTTGAATATCTCATCATTACAAAGAATGTCTCTGGCCAAAAGAGGGTCATTGAGAAGTTCTCATCTTTATCTTGTGGCCTGTATTGGACAAGAATTAGTGCAATTGAGGCACATACTACCGTAAACCAAAAGGTTACTGATTCCAATACTTTCGTACTTTGGCATGATCGAATGGGACATCCTGGATCAATTATGATGAGATGGATTATAGAAAAATCAAATGGGCATACATTAAAGAATTTAAAGATTCTTTTAAATAATGAATTTTCTTGCACTACTTGTTATCAAGGCAAGTTAATTATTAGACCATCACCAACAAAGGTTGGAATTGAGTCACCTGCGTTTTCGAAATGTATACAAGGGGACATTTGTGGACCTATTCACCCACCTAGTGGGTCCTTTAGATATTTTATGGTCTTAATATATGCATCCTCTAGATGGTCTCATGTGTGCCTATTGTCATCAAGCAACCTTGCGTTTGCAAAATTAATGTCACAAATAATTCAATTACGAGCACAATTTCCTGATAATCCAATCAAGTCTATTAGACTAGATAATGCTGCTGAGTTTTCATCCCAAGCATTTAATGATTATTGCTTATCAATTGGGATAAAAGTGGAACATCCTGTAGCTCATGTTCACACTCAAAATGGTCTTGCAGAATCTTTAATTAAACGTCTGCAGTTGATTGCAAGACCATTACTCATGAAAACGAGGCTGCCCACTTCGGTTTTGGGTCACGCCATTTTGCATGCAGCAATGCTAGTTTGTCTCAGACCGACGAATTATCACAAATATTCCCCGTTGCAATTAGTTTTGGGTCATGAACCTAATATATCCCATTAAAGAATTTTTGGATGCGCAGTATATATGCCTGTAGCACTGCCATACCGCACCAAAATGGGTCCGCAAAGAAGGTTAGGAATATATGTTGGGTTTGAATTGCCCTCCATTATTCGCTAACTCGAAACATTTACAGGGGATTTGTTCACTGCACGATTTGCAGACTGTCGATTCGATGCGACACTTTTCCCAAAATTAGGGGGAGAAGTTGGTGAAACCAAACGGGAAATTTTGTGAAAAAATCCATCATTATCTCATCTTGATCCACATACCTCTATTTGTGAAAAGAGGTGCAAAAGATTATTCATTTGCAAAGAATAGCAAATCAAATCCCAGACGCATTTACGGATTTGAAAAGGATAACAAAATTACATATCCCATCAGAAAATATGATAGCACTATGTAATAAGTCTGAAAGAAGATAAAATTATTACTGTGAAGGTATCAATGGATATGGACGTGGCAATAGACGAAATTATAATCGTCATCATTGTGATAATGAGAATAATAAGGATTTTCAAAATATTCCTTCACTCTGTGAAAGTAATATATGTCATCGATTTGACATGAGATTTTATACAGCACATATAGATGATTATGATCCATTCATGGTGTGAATGTGACAACATATGATTTATGAATACATATTCATTATTGGAAGAATATGAACATGCTATTGGTATTGAATATACCACACTCACCTCTAGAAGGAGGGTTGAGATGATATAAGAAAATAATGTCATTATTATGGCATGAATGGTCATTGGTCACGTACCTATTGTACGCCAAAATATTTTGGCAATATGATTATTAAAATAATGCAAGAAACATATATTGTATATAATTTTGACATGACCATAATGGTACAACTTTAAGAGCCAATTATATTATTTTGGAGAAACATAATTGATTACCAATAAGGTATTATATTGTAGTAAGTCTCAAAGAAACTTATTCAGTTTCCAAAGTATATGCGAAGTGATTGATTATATTGAGACTATAAATAAAAGAAAGATTTGATATCTTCTATTACTACAACTTGTAGCATGATAATATGCATGTGAAAAGCTACCAGCTTTATTCTCCAATTTGTACTATACAAACAAAAGAATGCCACAATAAAGTGGATGTTTATTGATATAAAAATCCATATCATAATAAACTTAGAGTTTATCGATAATTGCACATGTCATGATGTAAATCTGAATTTTATCAATATTGATAATTCATTCAATTGGCATTCGGGTTAGCCATATCAATTTAAGTATGATGTGCAACAATAATAGAGAATTCACATGGGTAAATATTAAAGAACTAGAAAGTTCTTTACGAATTCTCTTATATTACTTGTTCTCATTAATTAATTGACCAACTAAAGTTTGAGTTGAATCCCATAAATTCTGGAAATATCAAAGGCGAATATGGGCCCATTCGCCTGCCATGTATACCACATATGATGCATCTATGATATGGTTACATGTGTGATTATTATTAACCTGCAACCTGGCCAGTGCTTGCGAGGTAACTTGCTCAGTAATCTAATTTCGAGCATAAATTCCAGATTTCTATTCAAGATAGTTCATCTTGATAAGGTGGTTTACATCATAGTTGGTTTAGAAAAATAAATATTTATTGAGTGCCTCCCCTTAATAGCTAAATTATTGCTTATGAGAACAAAGTTATCTATATCAATTTGATATACGTTATATACGAGAGTATATTATATTCTCCCCTCACAAGTGGTTTAGGGTCAGGAACCAAATAATTTCATCTTATTATTATTGATGTACAGTGTATATTAACATGATAATGCACAAAGATGATTTCCCAGAGTTGAGGAAACAAGTTAGTTTTTCTAACATGAGGGGGAGACATGATAAACACTTGAGAAAAAGTTACATGGAACGAATTATCATTTGTACATATAGATCCTCGAATATCATAATATGAACTTGAAGTTCATAAAAAGATAATTCAATTGCAACATACTGCAAAGCATGCCATACGCATTTGCTGACCCAAAGAAAGTAACCATATTCTCACTGCAAATGCTCATATTAAGTCCTTCTTTGATACGCTTAAAGCGTATAGACAAATCTGTTTCAAAAAGAACTTCTTAATAAAAAAGATAAGCAAATGATCAAAGTGATCATAATAAGGAGGCAAGTGATCTAGAAGATCACATGACATAACACTTCATAAAATCTCATGAGAGATTTAGGTACCTCAATATATGAATGAAGAGATCGCTATGTTATGTCTTTATGGAAAACTTTTGGAACCGATATAAAATATTTGTCGTCGACATCTATCATAGCGCTAAGTTTAGATGAGGATCTTAAGTCTATCGAATATAGACACAAAAATATTGGCAAAATGGTAGAGACACAATTCAAGTAGAAATGATTCCATATGATAGACATGTAGTTTTGGACATGTAGTTCAAATACTTGAAAGTATAAAGTCAATGGTATGTGCAATTAGTTTTCGATATCTTATTTGTTTAGCATGACATGGAAACTTGATATTCATCTACAGTCTACAATATGGCTTATATGACTTAACTTATATGACAATCCATGAAGGATTTAAGTTGCTTGAAGCATATACAATTCTTGATCTTGAGGTACCATTTCCTTAATGCAATTTATGCACAACTATATCTTGCTATAACTATAAGCATGATAATGTGATAGCGAGGATACCTCTATGGAAATATTGAAGAGCCATTCCACGACATTTGTGAAGACGTTATATATCTATCACGAGTGATGATTTCAAGGTGCAAAATATTCGTTCAAGTTAATATGGCTGATTTATTTATCAAATCTCTACCAAAGATTGTCTTGAAGATGGTGCACAAGATTGGAATGCGAATGCTCAAGGATGTGAACTGATGCTCTCATCAGGGGGAGTTAATGTGCGTTGCACTCTTTTTCCCTTACAAGGTTTTGTCCCACTAGGTTTTCCTTGCAAGGTTTTTAACGAGGCAACCAATAGGCGCATTTCTAAATATGTGTACTCTTTTTTCTTTTCTAATTTTTTTTTTCCATTGGGTTTTATTTTAGTTAAGGTTTTAACGAGGCACATTGAGTAGACATTCAAGGGGGAGTGTTAAGAATAGAATTCTATTTGGAGTGAATGTCTATCTTGTAGAGAGTTTTACTTTGAGACTAAGTCATTTTTCCTCCTATAAATAGAGGGGTCTTACCCCATTGTAAATAACCCCAAAATTCAATAAGAATTTCTCTTTCTTTCTCTGCAATATTGCACTTGTTCTTTTATTGTTTTATAACAGTTTTAAGGGTTTTAGCCATTCAAAAAATACTAATTTTAGAGCAAATGGTCCAGCCTTTCATACCTCACAAAAATGTAGTGTATCATATAACTAAACAAATAAAAAAACAGGACAAGAAGCTAAAATCACTCTTAAAACAAGAATTAATCACACATAACTAATAAAAGAAATGAATGAGAAAATGAACCTTTCATACTTGAGAAATATTGCTTTAAATATTACATCTGTAATTCCCGAATCGAACAAACACAAAAATTCGACCACTGACCAGAACTTGAAACTTTGCCGGAATCTCGAACGGAACTGAACAGACCCAACGAACTCGACTCAATCCAACCTTTTCATTTTGAATTCAGATTTGGAAGTTTTTTCTTTGGCCGACGAAGAAGATGGGCTTTCATAGAGTTCTTTGGTCATTTCTGGTTAACGTTTTTTTTTTTAATTAACATTATATCCATTAATATTAAAAGTTGTACAAGATGAAGTTTTAGTAGGAGCTTTGACTTGCTCTAACTCCTTTACATCATTCCTCTATACGGAGGTCATGTTAGTTAGCACTACTTATAACTCAGTATAAGAAGCTAATACAAACATACCTAAGGAAAACTATCAATTTGCCTCAAGTCAATCTTCCATCGACTGCATTTTCTGCCTCTAGTATGAATAAGAAGGGCAATCTCTCTACAGATATGAGTCTCTTCATACTTTTTCAAATCAAATCTGATTCTATTCCTTTCCCTCCAGATAAGTGCAATTGTATTAATGAAAACACAAGTTGTTATAGCATTAAGGGCCACTCTACTTTTTACCTTAGTACATATCCATTGCAATTCAGTTTCCCAGACACCCACTGCCCTATGATGTCCCTGCCAGAGGCAAAGTCTAGCCCACAACCTTCTTGTAACTGAACAATCAAAGAAAAGGTGATCAAAGGTTTCTGGCTGCTGATGACAGAATACACAATTCACAGGAACTTGAATGCCCATTTTCATCAATCTGTCTACTGTAGGAAGTCTTTTCTGTGCAGCTAACCAAATAGTAAATCTGTATCTAGGCTGAGCATTGGATAGTAGCATCAGGCTCCTCCATGGAACTTTGCTGAAAATAGGTAGCAATGTCCGTTACAGCTTCTAAATATGGAATTGCTCCATTGTAACGAAACTTTGTAGTCTGTTAAGAAGGTTGCCTTGGTTAAGTTGACTCCCCATGGCGATAGTGTTGGAAATACGTTTCAAATGCAATATACTAAACGTGTGTTCTTTTGTAGGTTTTGATGAATGTCAAACAAAGCAAAAAGCGATATATAGCAGTACTCAAGGACAAGCACAAAATGGATGCATTACAAGAAGCTCAAGACAAAGTTTAGAAATGTTATAATTGAGTCAATATTAATTGTGATCTTGATTCCTCAACTTGGCTCATAACATGGCTTCTCTACTAAAATTATTTTTCCAAAATCATGCATATTTAAATTAAGTGTCAAATGATTTTAAACTATGCATATTTACATTTGTTAAAATGTTTTCCAAGCATGCCTCAAAAATCTGGGCTAAGATAATCGATTATGTACTTATGATAATCGAGTATCTCTAAGCCAAGACTGCATGACAATCGATTGTGAATTAATGATAATCGATTGTGAGTAAGTCAGTTAACATCAGGTTTTTGCAAACTGCATAACAATCGATTGTGTACTTATGATAATCGATTGTTAACTGAGGCAAAGTTTTCAAAACTCATAAAAATCGATTATGAACTAATGGTAATCGATTAGAATGAGAAAAATGTCTCCCAGTGATTTTAAATAAGATGATAATCGATTGTGGCTTTTGATAATCGATTATATATGAGACAGAGAGTTTTGAAATTAATTAATAATCGATTATTCCATTTGATAATCGATTGTTGAAGCTGACCGTTGTCATATATTTTCAATTACCTTCAGGTAATCGATTGTTGATATTTAACAATCGATGTTTTGCTTAAAATCTGGAAAAGATTTTCTGAACGTTGTTAAAATAATCGATTGTTGATTTCCGGACAATCGATGTTTTATGCCAAAAATTGGAAAGGATTTCTTAACGTTATAAATAATCGATTATTGATTTGAAGTAATCGATTGTTGACGTAAAATCTGGGATTGAATTTTTAATCTGATAGGCAAACAATCGATTGTTTAGTCTTGACAATCGATTGTCACTGAGTAATTTCAGCAATCCTTAATTGGCATTTAGACAACGGTAAGACTGAGTTTTTCACCTATAAATACAGCTTCAACTCAGTGTTTTCACTACAACAACATATACACTTTGAGTATTTTCATTGCTAAAAGCTTTCTTACATTGATCATCATTTTCCATTCATCCATAAAGCTTTTTGAAGAGCCATTCTATTGAGCTAAGTTGTTGTGATCATGAGCGTACTATTTCTACTCATATCTACTCATTAAGGAGTGCTTTGTAAAGTGAGTGTGTTTTGTGTTTGTAAGAGAATTGCGATTCTCGTTTGTTGAGGAACTTGTGATTCCTCGGTTGAAGTCTTTGGGATTGTTATCCCCGAGCAGTTGAAGTCTTTGGGATTGTTATCCCCGAGCAGTTGAAGTCTTTGGGATTGTTATCCCCGAGCAGTTGAAGTCTTTGGGATTGTTATCCCCGAGCAATTGAAGTCTTTGGGATTGGTATCCCCGAGCAATTGAAGTCTTTGGGATTGTGATCCCCGAGCACCTGGGTGAGGCTTGTGTCCTCAGCTGTAACGGTTTGTTAAGCACCCGTAAGCTTGACAAGTTTAGTGGAAATCTAGAGAGAGTCTCTCGGGGACTGGACTAACCACGTTTGTGGCCAACCAGGATACATCATTGTGTAAGTTTATTCTACTGCACTTGTTTTAATTTCTGCAAAGTTTTTAAATTCCGCACTAAAACGCTTAATATTTTTAAAAACGCTATTCACCCCCCCCTCTAGCGTAAAGCGTATTGTCCAACAATTGGTATCAGAGCCATACTCTCTGAAAAACTTAACCGTTTGAGAGAACCATCCATGGCTTCTACTCTAAATTTCTTTGCAGGAATAGGTGAAGGAGAATGCAGCATGTCGCCTCCAATATTAGACGAAAACGACTACTCAGTCTGGAAATATCGGATGCAAGTTTTTACAATGGCAAACGATTTGTATCTATGGCAAGCTATTAAACACAGTGATCAACTGACGACAAAAGTCGGGAAAGATAAGGTAAGTGAATACAACACTAAAGCTATGAATATATTACATAACGCCTTGAACCAGGAACTTTGGCGAAAAATCTCCCACTATAAAACTGCTAAGGAAATGTGGGACAAACTTGAGGAGTTGCACGAAAACACGCCTCAAAAAGCGGTCAGCAGAAACGATGAATCAACTGGTCAGTGCCTCATGGCAGACGAAAAAGACGAGGTAAGTACATCTAACGATATGCAAATTGCTTATAACAAACTGCATGATGAGTTGGTAAATGCTTCCAAGACTATTAAAGATTTACAAAGAACTCTTTCTTTACAAGAAGAGGATTTTCAAAAGCAACTCTTTTTAAAAGACAAGGACTTTGAAGAACGTCTTTCTTTAGCTCAAAAAGGTGTTGAAAATCTGTCTCGTGATAACGAGAATCTTGCAAATGAAAATCAATTTTTGTTAAATGATAGTATAGAACTTAGACAAGTCATCAAGACTATGCATGAAGCCTCTTGTGTTGATAAATGCTCTACTTGTACTGCTTGTGAGTCCTTAAAACTAGAAAACACAGAACTTAGGAAAACATTAGAAACACGTAGTAAAGAAGTTCCTAAAGTTGTTGAAAAAGAAACGCCTAAGAAATATCAACGGCATAAAAACAAAAACTTCACTACTCCACCTAGAAATAACTCTAAGGTATTAAACAAGCCTAGAACAAATTCTTTTAGACCACCTAGACATTATGCTAGAATGTATGAAAATAAGGGTAGAACTAATATCTTTAGACTACCTAGATCCGAATCTAGGATTCTTGCAAACAAGCCTACAAATAGTAATTTTCGGCAACCAAGAAATAACTCTAGGAACGAGCTTAGACCACCTAGACATGACACTAGGTCCTTCAACAAGTCTAGCACTAATGACTTTAGACCATCTAGATATTATACTAGAAATGGGAACAATATGTCTAGTGTTAATCTTTTTCATTCGCCTAGAACTTTGTTGGCTCAACCTAGGCATCAACACAACCCGAACGTAGTATGTCATTACTGCAATCGTATAGGTCATATTGCACCTATGTGTTTTACAAAGCATAGAGATTCTTCATATTATTATGGTCGTTATTTGCCTAACCCCCAAGGATCCAAAATGGTATGGGTACCTAAAGAATATTAATTTACTTTGTAGGTGTGCTTGAAGGGATCAAGTGTACTATGGTACCTTGACAGTGGATGCTCCAGACACATGACAGGAGACGAATCCAAATTCCTTCAACTAGAGCACAAAGAAGGAGGAAGCGTTGTATTCGGTGACAACAATAAAGGACAAATTATTGGCATCGGATCGGTCGGCATTCTGGAAAGTCTAAAGGACAAAATTCAAGAAGAACCACCAAGGAAAGAAATTGACAAAACGGTGGAACAACCAATTGAAGAAGCTCCTCAACCGGAAAATGAACCAAAAGAGCAAATAGAATGGAGAACAGTCAAAGACCATCCTCTCGATCAGGTAATAGGCGACGTTGGAGGGAAGGTAAGTACCCGGAGCTCCCTTAGAAATACCTTAGATCTTACTGCTTTTGTTTCTCAAATTGAACCCAAAACCATCTCTGAAGCAATTGGGGATGAATTTTGGACCTTGGCAATGCAAGAGGAGCTTAACCAATTCAAACGTAACAACGTTTGGGATTTGGTGCCAAGACCCGAAGGTCATACCATAATTGGTACGAAATGGGTTTTTCGAAATAAATTAGATGAAAATGGCATAATCACTAGAAACAAAGCTAGGCTTGTGGCTCAAGGCTATAATCAAGAAGAAGGGATTGATTATGATGAGACATATGCTCCGGTAGCTAGATTAGAGGCCATCCGTTTGTTGCTTGCTTTTGCATCTTCTATGAATTTCATTTTATATCAAATGGATGTGAAAAGTGCCTTTTTAAATAGTTTTATCCAAGAAGAAGTTTATGTAAAGCAACCCCCCGGTTTTGAAGACTTTAATTTTCCTAATCATGTTTTCAAACTCAAAAAGGCCCTTTATGGTTTAAAACAAGCTCCTCGAGCTTGGTATGAAAGGTTGAGTAAATTTCTTTTAGAAAATAATTTTATTCGTGGAAAAGTTGACACAACTTTATTTGTCAAGCATGAAAATAATGATATCTTGCTAGTTCAAATATATGTAGATGATATCATTTTTGGTGCTACTAACAATGCTCTATGCAAGGAATTTTCAAACTTAATGACTAGCGAATTTGAGATGTCCATGATGGGTGAGTTACAATTCTTTTTGGGATTACAAGTAAAACAAATGAAGGAAGGTACATTCATTTGTCAAAGCAAGTATTGCAAAGAACTGCTTAAACGTTTTGATATGAACAATGCAAAGGAAATGGCAACTCCCATGAGCACATCCGATCATCTCGACAAAGATGAAAAAGGTAAGGAAGTCGACATCAAAAAGTACCGAGGTATGATTGGCTCTCTTCTTTATCTTACTGCTAGTCGTCCGGACATCATGTTTAGCGTGTGCGTCTGTGCCCGTTATCAATCATGTCCGAAAGAGTCTCACCTTACTGCGGTAAAGCGGATTCTAAGGTATCTTGTCGGTACTACCAATATGGGTCTATGGTACCCCAAAGGTTCTTCATGCCAACTTATTGGCTATTCCGACTCCGATTTTGCTGGATGCAAATTGGACCGCAAGAGCACTAGCGGCACTTGCCACTTGCTCGGTAGCGCTTTAGTTTCTTGGTTTAGTAAGAAGCAAGTTAGTGTTGCGTTGTCCACAACCGAGGCTGAATATGTAGCCGCGGGGAGTTGTTGCGCTCAAATCCTATGGATGAAACAACAACTCTTGGACTATGGCCTACGTCTTGACCACATTCCTCTTAGATGTGACAACACTAGTGCCATATGCTTGACGAAGAACCCCATTCTTCACTCGCGAACAAAACACATTGAAATTAGACATAATTTTATTAGAGATCACATTCTAAAAGGCGATGTCGAAATTGAATTTGTTGAAACAAAAAGCCAATTGGCAGACATCTTTACAAAGCCCTTAGATAAAGAGTCCTTCTTCCGAATTCGTAGTGAACTCGGGATCCTTGACTCCACGTTGATCTAAGTCATGCATTGCATTTTATTTCTTACATAATTTCTAACTTGAGCGTCGGAGGCGTCTAACACTTTTTTGCAGGTATCACCCTAAAGAAAAGGGGATCATAAAAGCATGACGCAAAATACTCAAGTATTCTACAGGAAAATCGCCGTCAAACAATCGATTACTGTATCAATAATCGATTACTTTTGTTATCTTTATTTTCCAATAAATAAACTTTTGTTTATTTCATATTTTTTTTTTTTGCATATTCTTCTCTTGTATATATTTTTGCTAATGGCAAAAGGGGGAAGAAACGGGATATCAAGAAGTATGCTATATCACTCTCAACTTCATTCATGCTTAAAGTGAGGGGGAACATGAATTGAGGGGGAACATCAAATTGCATACTTTACACTTGTCTTGGATTATCAAAATAATTATTGCATATATCCCGCTTATGTTTGCCATTATCAAAAAGGGGGAAATTGTTGGAAACACGTTTCAAATGCAATATACTAAACGTGTGTTCTTTTGTAGGTTTTGATGAATGTCAAACAAAGCAAAAAGCGATATATAGCAGTACTCAAGGACAAGCACAAAATGGATGCATTACAAGAAGCTCAAGACAAAGTTTAGAAATGTTATAATTGAGTCAATATTAATTGTGATCTTGATTCCTCAACTTGGCTCATAACATGGCTTCTCTACTAAAATTATTTTTCCAAAATCATGCATATTTAAATTAAGTGTCAAATGATTTTAAACTATGCATATTTACATTTGTTAAAATGTTTTCCAAGCATGCCTCAAAAATCTGGTCTAAGATAATCGATTATGTACTTATGATAATCGAGTATCTCTAAGCCAAGACTGCATGACAATCGATTGTGAATTAATGATAATCGATTGTGAGTAAGTCAGTTAACATCAGGTTTTTGCAAACTGCATAACAATCGATTGTGTACTTATGATAATCGATTGTTAACTGAGGCAAAGTTTTCAAAACTCATAAAAATCGATTATGAACTAATGGTAATCGATTAGAATGAGAAAAATGTCTCCCAGTGATTTTAAATAAGATGATAATCGATTGTGGCTTTTGATAATCGATTATATATGAGACAGAGAGTTTTGAAATTAATTAATAATCGATTATTCCATTTGATAATCGATTGTTGAAGCTGACCGTTGTCATATATTTTCAATTACCTTCAGGTAATCGATTGTTGATATTTAACAATCGATGTTTTGCTTAAAATCTGGAAAAGATTTTCTGAACGTTGTTAAAATAATCGATTGTTGATTTCCGGACAATCGATGTTTTATGCCAAAAATTGGAAAGGATTTCTTAACGTTATAAATAATCGATTATTGATTTGAAGTAATCGATTGTTGACGTAAAATCTGGGATTGAATTTTTAATCTGATAGGCAAACAATCGATTGTTTAGTCTTGACAATCGATTGTCACTGAGTAATTTCAGCAATCCTTAATTGGCAATTAGACAACGGTAAGACTGAGTTTTTCACCTATAAATACAGCTTCAACTCAGTGTTTTCACTACAACAACATATACACTTTGAGTATTTTCATTGCTAAAAGCTTTCTTACATTGATCATCATTTTCCATTCATCCATAAAGCTTTTTGAAGAGCCATTCTATTGAGCTAAGTTGTTGTGATCATGAGCGTACTATTTCTACTCATATCTACTCATTAAGGAGTGCTTTGTAAAGTGAGTGTGTTTTGTGTTTGTAAGAGAATTGCGATTCTCGTTTGTTGAGGAACTTGTGATTCCTCGGTTGAAGTCTTTGGGATTGTTATCCCCGAGCAGTTGAAGTCTTTGGGATTGTTATCCCCGAGCAGTTGAAGTCTTTGGGAGTGTTATGCCCGAGCAGTTGAAGTCTTTGGGATTGTTATCCCCGAGCAATTGAAGTCTTTGGGATTGGTATCCCCGAGCAATTGAAGTCTTTGGGATTGTGATCCCCGAGCACCTGGGTGAGGCTTGTGTCCTCAGCTGTAACGGTTTGTTAAGCACCCGTAAGCTTGACAAGTTTAGTGGAAATCTCGAGAGAGTCTCTCGGGGACTGGACTAACCACGTTTGTGGCCAACCAGGATACATCATTGTGTAAGTTTATTCTACTGCACTTGTTTTAATTTCTGCAAAGTTTTTAAATTCCGCACTAAAACGCTTAATATTTTTAAAAACGCTATTCACCCCCCCCCCTCTAGCGTAAAGCGTATTGTCCAACAGATAGCTCTACTATCCAGTATTTTCCTCACAACCCAAGAGGCAGCCTTAGGTGTGATCATAGTTTCTAAGTCACTTGCCTAATATAGTAGTTGTGCACCAATTTTATCCACAAGCAGTCTTTCTTACTGGCTAAATTCCAGAGGTGTTTGCTGAAGCTTAGGGGGTGTTCATGGCATTTAGCGGTTGTTCATGATGGTCTCCTATGAGAACGACGTATGGTTTTGTTTCTTGAAGAAAAGGGACTGCTATGGTGGTTATGGAGATGAGGGAAGGGGGATTGTTTTCCGGTGATGGTGAGCTGAAGGGTGGTCGTCGATGGAGCTGGTGGACATTGGTTATTGGTTTTTGGCTGGTCATTGGAATGGTTGGAGACGGGCTGGTTGTTGTGATGTTCAAGGGTGTGGTTAAGAAGAAGCCATTGAAATGGCTCTTCTCGGAAGAAGAAGAAGAAGAAGAAGAAGAAGAAGAAGAAGAAGAAGAAGGAGCTCCGTCGATAGGGGGTGCGAAGGAGAGGAAGCTTCAAGGGGCTGGTTCTGTGTTGCAACGCTGATTTCTGATATTGCCAGCCTTCTTTTTTCATCCCCCTTTGTTCTTTAGCTCCTTTGTCAATGAGGGTAAGGGGGCATACTTGCTTTCCCTTCTTCCAGGATCAAATGCATAGGTCTTATAGGTGTATAATTTATATTAACATTTTGTGTATTTTGCCAATTAGTCCCTAAGTCTTTTGCGTTATGTCCTTAGAGTCTTTTTATCTATTTTTTGTCCCAAAGAAGAGTCTAGAAGGGCTCCAAGGCTCCACAATGCCTTTTTAAAATAAGATAGAAATACTATATAATGCCAAAGCTAATCCTAATTAATTAAACTAACATGAAACTATTGTGTGTTGTTGAAATTATATAAAGATAAAAATAAGGTACTATTTTGTATTTTTTTTAAAAAAATTATAAAAAATACATGTGAGACCCAATGTTTTTCTTTTTCCTCTTCTCTTACGTAATATATGTAACGTGACGTGGTTATATTACTTATATATGATTGGGTATAATATCACACTGGTCACTTGTTAGGTTTTGGAGTCAAGCAAGTTACAAAATAAAGGTTAGCAAAAGTATCATAAATTTCTCTAATAAATTTTCTAAATTGTGGGTCAAATGTATTAGATCATTTCTCCTAATATATAAAGATTCATGAGACCCACAACCTACCGAATTGAAGGACTAAGAGTCTAGTTTTCAACCAAAAAAATCTTACATCTGACGGACATTGGAATAAAAAGTTATGACTGTTTTAACCCCGGATTGTCCAGGCTGAAACTAGGTCGTGAAATGGGTCGGGGCAAACAAGTGGAATAAGTCGGTAAAATCGACTTTGAAACCCTCAAAATATTTCATTTCAGTTCCAAAATAGTGAGAAATCCTAAGAGAGGATTCCATGGTGTTCTTCAGTGATAAAAGTGCTTTTTAACGAATTCTACCGTTAAAATTTGCCCTCGTTCCTAGAAATACAATCTCTACGCTTTGCAATCGTTTCCTCCTTCTATTAGCGGTGTTTGGAGCTATTCTTGGAAGATAGGAATCTGTTGTTCTTGCTGGTTCTTCAGGATTTATACTTGGTTTGCCAAGGTAATCATCTGGGGACTCTTTTATGAGCGTTTTTACAAAGTTCTACGCACGTTTTGTCAAGTTAGTGTCATATGGCAAATTTGCCAATTTAAATTCAATTATGATTTGTTTATAGGTGCGTATAAGCTACATATATATAGTGTTTGCAAAGCTTAGGAAGTAAGGAACAACTTTCGTGAAGGAACTACGGGCATTCGGACGTTCGTTGAAAAGGTATGTAAGGCTAAGCTCCATCCTTTCTTTTAGCACGAATTCTGGGAAATCCTAAGACGTCAAATGTGATATTTTACTATTCTATTGCTAGAAAGACCTTCTGTGGAAGGCATTGGGATCATAGCTGAAGTATTTTCATAACATTATTACGTTGATGTTCCACTAATTAGGTTAAATAGGGTATTCGACATCTATATATTTCATTTTGCCGGCTTTCTTAACTATATGTCTATATATATAAACTCTTATTCGTCATTGGGTTGTGTAACTAAAATAAAGAAAGAAAAGGCATTTAGTATTTGCGATTGGTCTTTCTTCCTTGTTAAAGTGTATTTCAAAATCTCTGAAATGACACGTCGATTTGCAGTAATCTCAAATTAAATTTTTTATTTAAACTACTAAATACTTAATTTTTTTAAATACTTCCAGTTATTAAATATCGAGAAATCAGGTATATGAACTAAGTGAAGCACCTTAAGCTTTTTATGAATATATTCATAGTTAATTATCTTCCTAAAAGTCGAGTTAAGTTTTCAAGCTTATTAAAAAAAAGATATAAGGTTCCACGAGACAGTTGTATGCAATACGAAGGTGATTATGAGATCATGAGAATAAGAGTACATATGAGCCAAGATTGGCTAAGTTCTTGTTATGGTATATTATGTGCATTCAAAGTTCATATCATACATGGCATATTATGCATGGACTTTGAGCTATAATCGGAGGTAAGGGGCCTATTTGCCCGAAAAAACTATATATTGTACAGATGACCACATGTTGGCAATATGATACCGGTTAGCTATAGGAAGAGACCGTCACTGCAAGTATTTGGTTGGGTATGTCATGCATTTGCATCAATATATATATATACATATATTGTACAGATGACCACATGTTGGCAATATGATACCGGTTAGCTATAGGAAGAGACCGTCACTGCAAGTATTTGGTTGGGTATGTCATGCATTTGCATCAATATATATATATATATATATATATATATATATATATATATATATATATATATATATATATATATATATATATATATATATATATATATATATATATATATATATATGTATGTATATATATATATATGTATGTAGATGTATGTATGTATGTATATATATATATAAGTATGTATGTATGTATATATATTTTTATGTATGTATGTATGTATATATATATATATGTATGTATGTATGTATATATATATATATATATGTATGTATATATATATATATATATATATATATATATATATGTATGTATGTATATATATATATATGTATGTATGTATATATATATATATGTATATATATATATATATATGTATGTATATGTACATATATATATATATATATATGTATATATGTATGTATATATATGTATATATGTATGTATGTATTCACGACATATGATATCGAGAAATCAGGTATATGAACTAAGTGAAGCACCTTAAGCTTTTTATGAATATATTCATAGTTAAATTATCTTCCTAAAAGTCGAGCTAAGTTTTCAAGCTTATTAAAAAAAAGATATAAGGTTCCACGAGACAATTGTATGCAATACGAAGGTGATTATGACATCATGAGAATAAGAGTACATATGAGCCAAGATTGGCTAAGTTCTTGTTATGGTATATTATGTGCATTCAAAGTTCATATCATACATGGCATATTATGCATGGACTTTGAACTATAATCGGAGGTAAGGGGCCTATTTGCCCAAAAAAACTATATATTGTACAGATGACCACATGTTGGCAATATGATACCGGTTAGCTACAGGAAGAGACCGTCACTGCAAGTATTTGGTTGGGTATGTCATGCATTTGCATCAATATATATATATATATATATATATATATATATATATATATATATATATATATATATATATATATATATATGTATATATATATATATATATATATATATATGTATATATGTATATATGTATATATGTATATATGTATATATACATATGTATATATACATATGTATATATATATATGTATGTATACATATGTATATATATATATGTATGTATGTATTCACGACATATGATTACACGAGCATACCATGCATATTTGTTTAGTATGAGGTTGGATGTCGTCCATGGAGGCTATCAGAGTTTCAGTGTCAGGTCATATCTTTATTTTTTTTTTTACAGCAACTATGTGTGATTCTACTTTCTGCCTTACATACCAGTACATTTTTATTCGTACTGATGTCCTGTTGTCTGGGGATACTGCATTTTGTTCGTGCGTGCAGGTCCAGGTAGGGACTCTGATCGACCCCTCTGCTAGGATTTTGAGGTTCAGCTGTGAGTTGGTAAGCTCCACCTCTTCCTGGAGCTTTCAAGGATGATTACTTTTGTTGTACAGTTTGGGTATAGTCGGGGCCTTGTATTGACAATGCTTATGACATTCTTAGAGGGTATTGTGAACATAGTATGCTGGGTTTCTTTTTTGCAGCTTCCACTCTCCAGCCCATAGTATTGGCATGTATATATATGTGTGTAGGCATGTATGTCTCCAATCGCGGTCTCGTCAGCCAGCTAGTACTTTATTATTTTGGCTCGTCTACTTTTAGTTATATGCCTTATTGTTATTCAGGTCATGATCTTAATGGTCCAGGCTTAGTATTTCAGATGTTATGCTTCCCGATCTGTTGGGCCCCCGGTTTAGTTAGCTAGTATGTTTAGTGGCTAACTCAGTCAAATACAGTATCGAGGGCCAGTCGTGCCTCCCCTAGTTTGGGGCGCGAAAATACATAAACTAAAATATCTTTGTATTTTTAATTTTTCTTGAAATAAAATAAAGTAAAAGAGTCACAACGAGTTGAAATAGCTATATTAGGCCTAAATTAAATATTTACGTGCTAAAATATAAAAAAATATGGTGAGGGTCAAAAATCACATGTCTACACTTACCTTGAAATTATAACCACCAAATCTCGCTTTCAAATTTCAATCATCATCTCGTGACTCATAGTTGTTTCAATCATTTGTAAACCTTGATGAAGAACCTGATTCTCTATTTCTTAATATGTGATCATACCTTTGATTGTCCTGCTTTGACCATGAGTCTTTTCCCCCCAGTTCCCATGTATGGCTCGTACTTATTTTTACCATGTCTTTTTTCGGTCTCCACACGTCTCGAACTTACCTTTTCTTCTTTTTTAAATCGTTGAACAGTATATTTTTCTATCCTTAGCTTCGTGCTATACCTGTTGTAAACGTCATTCCATGTTGTGTCTAGGAATTCACGAAGGATTTCCTTTAGTCGCCTCATAGCTTTTGAGCTCTTTTCATTGAAATTGCTTGTGAAAGCTATAGCTGCCCGATTATCAGGCACACGCGATAATGTCATTCTTTTACATTGAAATCTGTCCATGAATTCCTAAGCAATTTTGAGTCCCCTTGCTTGATCTTAAAAATATTTTCCATTCTTTTTTTTTACTTTTTGGGCTCCCGAGTTTGCTTTGATGAAAGAATCTGCAAGCTCAGCAAATGAATTTATAGAATTTTCGCATAAAAGAGAATACAGTGTTAGCTCTCCCATGGTGAGTGTTTCACCAAATTTTTTGACTAATACTGATTCAATCTCCTGCTTAGTCAAATTGTTACCTTTTACGCTTGTTGTGAATGCAGTCACTTGGCCGGGTATTTGTTATATGCGTTCACTTTGCTCCTTGAGTTGTTTCTGCAATGTTAGTACTAAATTTTGTAAATCAGAATTAATTACATTACCTGGTTCTCCCTCTTGAGATTCACTGAGAGTTCCACCGCTACCTGAGTTAACAAGCCCGGAACGAGGGTTCTCCAAAGTGTTATTATTTGGAGTGGGTGTGGGTGTTGCAGCTGGTAATTGGTTAATAAATGCTTCAAAAGCCTTATTGACTTGTGTAGCAATTAATTTTTTCAAGGCTTCATCGATAGCGTCAGCATTTCAAATTGAGCATGTTCATTTGTATGAGATCCATCAGGACAACTCTCACGAGATCTCCATGGAGAGCCTTATGGTGAAGGGACCGGAGTGTTAATATTCTATGGATTTACCTGATACTGTTGGTTCTCTTGGTTTCCTCGAATATTGTCATTGTTAGTCAACATGGTTAATGCAACAAGAGAAGTTAAGCTAAAAGAGAATAATTATCAGATTCTCGGTAATGGAACCAATTTCTTTAACCAAAAAATAAAATTTTGACTAAAGCTATAATTTAGAGGAACGCGGGTTACTAATAATCGAAAGAGTGTATCAAAGAAAGCAATTTGGATAGCAAGAATATAATCGAGAGAAAAATAAGTAAACCAAAGTACATTCAGATAGCGTTTTGTGTCCCCACAATTGATCAGCCATCTTCCTTTTATAGGTATCCTGGAGATATGTGTTTTGCTTATGTCATAATAAGGCTATTATAAGTAATTAAAGACATTGAATGCTACATTACATAATCAATATATTTAAATCAAATTCTCTAATATATTCAGTATTTAGTGCCCATTAAATATTGCATCTACACTCTCATATACTGTCAGATTCATTCTCCTTAATTCTCAGATCTAAATAATTTAAATAGTTATGGGTGATGAGGCTTTTGAATGACTATCTGTGCCTCTTCTTTTGCCCTTGCTCGTATTTGTTGCTAGTCGTGTCTCTTTGCAAATTGTAATTCTTTGACCATTCTACGTGTCTTGACACGTCATGTTTATATATAAACCCAATTTCTTCCCATACACATATCATTTCCTTCGCCAACTTTAATCTTTCAGTCCTTCTTTCATCTCTTCCCTAATAAATTGTATGCACAAAATACAATTCCTCTATCCCTCTAGCTATATATGAGGCAGTATTCTTATATGTCAAAATATGATTTTTTTTAATATATTTTCTTTCTATTTATAACTTATTTTTATAATTATAAATACCAGTATTTTAAAAAGGTAGTGTTTCAGGACTAATGTTTATTTGTACTCGCGGGGAGCGGTGTTAACCAAGACATGGAAAGTAAGCTCTACGAATTTTTTATGTTTAATTGTAAAATTTTCAAATTTGAAATGTGGAAAACATATACAGAAAAACGATGTAAAGCGTAAAACACGCACCTGAGATAAATTTACCGCCTATTGAAGCGTTAGTAACATGAAAGTTTAATTCCCATGTTTGCCTTATGACATGTGGAATTTAATTTGTCTCCAGAGTAAGCTCCAACGTCATCTTTAAAGAATTGTTAATTTACACAAATTAGGGACAAGTCATGGAAAAATGCTCGTAAGGGTTGAATGAATTAGTTAGGTGGGTAGTTTCCCATGTGGTACCCCTCACCAACATCCTTTTCAGTAAGAGGCTCAGAGTTCGTCGCATATATTTAATCTAAAAGTAAAATTTCGGTCAAAGCTTTATTTTAGAAGAACTCGGGTTATTGATAACCAAAAAATAAATAAAGGAAATTAATTTTGTTAATAATAAGATGAACAAAAGAAAACAAAGTAAATCAATATATTTTGATGATATATTCTTGTATTTCTCAATGATTAGTCTTCTACTTTGTTTAGCTTACTTTAAGATATACATTTGCCTTTGTCATAAAGGCCATTATAGATAATTAAAAGCATTTAATGCTACATTACAAAGACAATTATTTTAATTCAATACAGATTCTCTAATGTTTTAAGTATTTAATGCTCATTCAATACTGTATTTGTACTATCTTGTGCTGTCATATTCATTCTCCTTAATTTTTGGACTTAAGTAGGTACGAGCGCCGAGTCTTTTGAATATCTGCTCGTGCCTCTGCTCGTATCTGTTGTAACCTGTGCCTTTTTGCCAATCATCATTCTTTGACCAGTCTTCATGTAATGACATGTCATATTTAAATCAATTCAATATATATAAACTCAATTTTTTCCAATACAGATAGTCCTCCCACTTGCTATTTATTCGTCAATTGTGGGAAGTGGATTTTACTAAATCGGGAATTTTTTCTGCCATTAATTCTCTTATGGAATCGACGCTTCATTTGTCACTTCCATTTAATGCCTATTACACGTGGCATCTTTTTATTGGTATTGCGACTTTGCAACATCTTTTAAGACATTTTTACGGCTTCACCAATTACGAAGCGACAGTTCTCATTATGACTTTTACATCATTGCACAATTTCCTTTAACGGTTGCTTCTATGTATAAATATAGTTTTCGCCTTTGTCTTTCTCACATAAAGTTCTCAGAATATTTTCTTGTTTGCTTCTTAGTTGTACTACCAGTTCTTCATCAAACCCTAAACCTAGGAGAGTTTCTGTAGTTGATAATTTTCCTCTTGACCCTAGTAGGAGTAAAAGAGGAGGTAGACTACGTAATTTAGGGTCTTCGTCCACACGTGGTTCTTCTCTTCCTTAATCTAGTTCCAGCCCATATTCTAGAAGCAGAGGTTCTTCTTCTCAAAGGTCTTCTTCCCGAGGTAAGGAACCTTCTGAACCTTTTTGTGAACCTTTAGTTGAGGAAATAGTTCATGTGGAACTATCTTTCTTCAATGACAGAGAATCCCTTAGAGACTAAGTGACCTCTTTTGATCGAGTCGATATCTACCAAACTCAAATTACTACAGACTTGATTTCTTTAGTTCGTAAAGACTACCATTGGAGTCGTGACTTCCCTATTATAATTCCCGATTCGAACTAGAGAATCACCTCCAATTTAATTAGGTTTTCTTTTATTTATACATGCCCTTTCACATTAAGTTTCAAACCTGCTATTGACCATATTATCCTCGAATTCTGTCATTTTTTCGACGTCTGTTTAGGTCAAATTGGCCGTATAGTGTGGAGGGTTATTGCTTGTTTGAGGCATTTGACCAACATGGTCGGCCTGCCTTTTACTTTTTCTCATTTAATTCACATTTACTCTCTCAGACTCTTTCACCAAGGAGTTTTTACTTTAGGAGCAAGGAGCAAAAGAGTTTTTGTCAGTCTAGAAGATGACAAAGACTGTGGCTGGTACGCCAGGTTTGTTACTGCCCCCACTATTGGTTTCGTGGGTGATGGAATTGTTCCCTTCCCTGCGAAGTGAAATTTTTCACGTGAGTTTCCTTTTTAATAACTTTCTTGTAACTTTTTTCCTCAATTTTAATGATCATTATTTTAATTTCCCTTTTCTTTTCCAGCAACCATTGGAGTTATTGATGAAATTCCCAATTTCCATGGTTGGGTAGGAAAGTTTCTAAATACAGCCCCAACGGAGGGTAGATCCTGGAAATATCTCTCCCAATAATTTGGTCGGAAGTGAAAACTCATTGTAAGGGTTTTTTTTTCTTATAACTTTTTTATTTACTGCTTCTTGCAGAATTTATTTTAATCATTCTTTTTATCAGGATTTTCCATTCGAGGTATCAGTGTTGAGGCGGTCATAGCTTCTCGAATTCTTTTGGAAAAGGCTCAAGAGATAATTTTGGGCTCTTCATCAGAAAAGAAAAGCTACTGCTGACCAAGACTCTGAAGAAGAGGAAGACGGGGGGATTCCTTGGTAAAAAGGCCACGAGCTCATAAACGAATCATTTTTGATGATGAAGCATCTCCCCCTTATTCTCTTCCTCTTGCCGAGTCTGTTGAAGCCTCGCTGACGATTCTCGATCATGATGTTCCCGCTACTGCTCATGATTCTATTGAGAAGCTCTTTAACCGCGGGTTTGGTAATGAAAGTTTAGGTCCAATTTCTAAAGAAGAACCCCTTGCTTCTTTTTCTACTCCCGTTCCTGTGGTACCTCTTTTGCCGATTGTGGCTGTTACCGTTCCTCTCCAGATATTTTGACTGGTTCTTCAGTTCCTCCTTCAACTATTCCTCCTTCAACTTTTCATTACACTGATGTTGGTTCCTCAATTAGAGGTGAGGCTATGAGGAAAGTTACCACTGAAGTTCCTATTGAAGGAAACCTTTTGAGGAAGTCAAGCTGCACTGAAGTATGGTTGAAGCCTTTGATTTGTCCAGTTGAAAGGGCTAAGCTTGATGGCCACAGTTCTTTGACCTTGATGAATGATATAGTTCATTCTTCATTAAAGGTATCCTTTTTGAAGCTTGACTTCATCCTTTTCCTATTTTAAGGAGTCTCACTTTTTCTTTCCTTGTTTGTTTTTTAGATCAATCTCATTCGCACGGAGATGATGAAGAGGGATTCCCTCTCAGAACAATTAATGCATGATTATCAAGTAGAGGCAGACAATTGAAAGGAATAATATGAAAGTCTTCAAATCGACATGAAAATATTAGAAAAAAGCAAATGTACCTTAGAGAAGCAGGTTAGAGCTTTGAGTTGGCAGTTGAAAAAGCTTCCAAAAATCAAGCATATAAGGAAAAGAATCTTCTTGACATCTCTTTTGCCGAGAAATTCTCCAAGCCAAGTGAAGAGATTAGAGAGTTGAAGGCTCTCTTGGGAAAATAAAGCCTATGCTGGCCAACTCATACAGACTCTGACTCAAACTCAAGAAGACCTCCGGGAGTCTTCTGAAAAAGTTTGTTCCTTAGAGAGTTCATATGCTTCTCTTCAAACTCCTTATGATTCAGCCTTGGCTGAGAATGAGAAGCTAAAAAATAAAATTGCTGACTGGGGAAGAGATTATAACATTCTTGAAGACCAAACCGCAATTGAAGTGAGTTGGGCATTTAAAAATTCTCACCATAATACGCTTGTTGAAGTTAGCTAGGAGAATTTTAATTTTGAATGTGAGTTAGCCAAAATCAAAGAGACAATTGAAAAGACTCAGCAGTACCAAGATTTTCCTTCTCCTGTGGCTGAAACTTCTGAGAACATTGAAGATTATATGGGTATGGTGAGTGCTCCAATTCCTTCCAGTCAAGTTGAACCTGCTCCTGCTAATGATCCTGCTTCAATTTGTTCTTCAATTCCCTAGTGACAAGTTTATGATGCATGACTCTCTTTATTGTTTTTTTCTTTTTGGTGGTATGTGGTGAAACCCTTGGTTGTTTTTAAGGTTTTTTTTTAAATGTTAAGTACTCAGGCCTTTTATGGGGAGCTTTGTATAAATAACTTTTGGTTTATGACTAAGTTTATACTTAATCTAAACTTTTTTTAATATTAAGATGTTTGTTATTTAAACTTTTATTTTGTTTATTCTTGCCTTTATATTTAAGGACTTCCTGAATAACTTGCATTTTTATTTAGCAAAATGCTTCTTTTTAACTTCATGAATGCTTGAATCAATCATGAATTTTATAAAAGAGAGATCTTTTATATTCGACACTTAATGAAGAAGATGTCTCAACTTCATAATGGTGTTAATGTACGATAAAAGAAATAGGAATACACATGTTTCTTGGAATAACTTTCACACATTTATATTTGAACTTTTTCAATTTATACCTTACATGTATTTAAGTAACTTCTAAAACTTTTTCGTAACTATCTTACTTACAAATTTTTTTTTTAAAAAAGGAAACAAAACACAATGTTTTATTTGTAACCTATTTCAGTATATTGAATAATACACAAGGCTTTTTATTCATAACTTTGTTTCACTTGAATAATACATAAGGGTTTTATTCATAACCTTATTTCACTTGAATATTACACAAGGTTTTTATTGGTAGCCTTGTTTCACTTGAATAATACACAAGGTTTTCATTACATTGTGTTTAACCTAACTATGATAAGGTTTGTTTTGCTTTGGCTCATAATATTGCTCCGTACTTGATTTTTTCTCTGAACTTGACTCTTTCAATAAGTAAACTTTTTAGGCTTGCATTTTTATTATTTTTCAATCTACTTTGCCTTCTTTATACATTTGTCTATGTATATCATATAGTCCCCCAAGTATTTGAGCTTTTAAGTATGAAGTCTCGAGCACTTGACTATTCCTCTTATTTGGTACTTTTCTTGTAAGGAATAAAACATACGAGACTCAGATGTATGATTATAGATAAAGACTGCTTAACCCATCTCAATTTCTATCAGAATAGGTGTACCCCTAGATCGGGAATTTTAATTCATTTCACGTGCCTTGCAGGTCATGATTCATCATTTAGTACGGGCTAGCTTTTTTCCTATCATCTAAAATCGTTAGTAAATTTTTAAAAATTCAAAAATAAAATTTTAATATGAGGATACCTAACCATGGGTACTCCTTAGAAATAGTATCTCTTCAGGTGAACAACATTCCAGTATAAAGGTAATATCTTGCCATCCATTATTTTCAGCTCGTATGCTCATTTCCCTGCTATTCCATGAATCTTGTAAGGTCCTTCCTAAGTCGGGCATAATTTCCCCACATTAGCTGCCTTTGTGGATTGAAAAACTTTCTTGAGTATGAAGTCCCCAATCCTGATGTATCTTATTCGTGACTTTCGATTGTAATATTATTCCATGACTTGTTTTTGTGCTACCATTCTTATTAATGCAGCTTCCCTTCTTCCTTCAAGTAAATCAAGGTTTATGCGCATTTCCTCTTTATTAGATACTGCTGACCCTTGCATATATCTCGTGCTTGGCTCTCCTATCTTAGCAGGGATTAAGGCTTCGGCTCCGTACACCAATGAGAAGGGTGTTTCACCCGTGCTTTTGTTGTGGTGCGAAATGCCCAAAAAACACCAGGTAACAATTCAGGCAAGTTGCCTTTGGATTCTTCCAGTCGATTCTTTAAATTGTTGATAATAACTTTATTTGTTGATTCAGCTTGTCGATTACCCACCTGATGATAAGGAGTTGAGGTAATCCTTTTGATCTGCCAACTTTGAAAAAAAACTATAATTTGTGTGCCTTTAAATTGTAGGTCATTATCACACAGAATTTCTTTTGATACACCAAATCGACATATGATATTTTACCAAATGAAATCTCTAACGTCTTTCTCCCATACCTGTTTAAATGCTCTTACTTCTACCCATTTAGTAAAGTAATCAGTGAGTACAAGTAGGAATTTTACCTTACCTTTTGCATGTGGTAGAGGACATACGATATACATCCCCCACTTCATAAAAGTCCATGGTGTAACGATCGGATGTAACAACTCTGCAGTTCTATGCATTTGATTACCGTATCTTTGGCATTTATCACATTTAGCCATGAAATGTTCCGCTTTCTCTTCCATTTAGGCCAATAATAGCCTGCTCTTATCATAGTTTTTACATGTGATCTCCCTACTTCATGATTTCTATAATGCCCCTTGTGTATTTCTCTCATTACTTACTCCATTTAAGAATGCCTGAGGCATCTTGCTAAGGGACCACCGAACATTTTTTATAAAGATTGACTTTCTTTAAACAATATCGAGCAGGCGTTTTTCGAAGCGCATGAGCTTTTTTCTTGTCTTCAGGGACGGTACCATGCTACAAAAAAAGCAACAATCTCGTTTCTCCAATCCCAGATTAAGCTATTGAAATTTACCTTATTTTTGTTTGGATCGAGTACTGAATGAAACAAATCAACTACAGAAGCATTGTCACTGCTCGCCACGTCTGACTCAGATGCGAGATTGGATAATGCATCTGCCTCGATATTTTCATCTCTTGGTATCTGCATGACTTTCCAGGTTTGAAATTGTCTAATCAAATCACGTACTTTTTCTAAGTATTGTTGCATTCATGCTTCTCTGGCTGTATAAGTCCCTAGCATTTGATTAACCACGAGTTGTGCATCACTTTTAATGCCAATCTGATCAATGCCATGCGCCGGTTCTTAACTTGAAATTACTGCTCCATATTCTGCCTCATTGTTAGTTATAGAATGACGTTTTATGACTTGTCGAATGATTTCGCCGTAGGTGGTACCAAAAAAATACATAAACATACTCCTTTCACATTAGACGAACTATCAGTAAATAAGGTCAAAACTCCAGGATTAGACCCGTTGAACAGCTGTAATTCTTTTTCTACTTCTAACTGCCTTCCTGCCTAAAATTAGCTAAAAATCTGCTAAAATCTGAGATTTTATAGCGGTTCTAGGTTGGTATATGATGTCATATTCACTTAATTCTATAGCCCATTTGGCTAACCTACCTCACAACTCATGCTTGTGTAATATATTGCATAATGGTTAAGCAGTTACTGCGGCAATAGGGTGACATTGAAACTAACGCCTTAGTTTTCCAGATGTCGTGATTAGTGCAAGTGCAAGCTTTTCTAATTGAGTATACCTCGTCTATGCATCTTATACTGATTTATTAACATAATAAATTAGAGATTGCTTACCATTGTCTTCTTGAACTAAAACAGCACTCACCACTACTTCTGATACAACCAAATAGATGAGCAATCTTTCTCCAACCTTTGGTTTTGCGAGCAACAGCGGATTTGAAAGGTATGTCTTCAGAGTTTTGAGTGGTTGTTGACAATCCCCAATCCTTTCGAACTAATATTTCTTTTTAAGAGCTGAAAAGAATTTAAAACACTTTTCTGATGATTTGGAAATAAATCTCCCCAAGGCTGCAATTCTTGGGGATTGCACAACCTCTGCACTTCTTTTTTACTCGTAAGCATATCCAGAATTTCTTCAATGGCTTGAATCGTCATGAGATTTACTTCAATACCACGGTTAGAAATAAGAAAACCCAAAAACTTACCTGATGAAATATCGAATGCACATTTCTCAAGATTTAGTTTCATATTGAGTTTTTGTAATATACGAAACGTGTCAGACAAATGTGATATTGTAGAAAATCATTCTATCCATGATATGTGTGATTTGGTTGTATTAGCATGATTTTCAGGTATAGGTTTTGATGAATGACAAACAATGAAGTCAAGTGTCAAACAACGTTATTATATGATAAATAATCAATATTGAATGCCGAGAAGCATATTGATGAACGGATTGCATGGAAAAGCCAAAGACGAGCTCAAAAGTTCAAGACCGAAGATCCAAGGCGTAGGTCGTTAGGTAGAACCAATGTAAGAGCAACGTTTAAGTTATCTCGTCTTTTGGCTCAACATAGGTCATCATAAATATGCACAAAATCAAATTATCAAATCATATTTATCATAAACATATTTCAAATACTTCAAACAAAATGATTTTAACGTTTTAATTTTTAACCAAAATGGTTTTTGAAGTAAGTTTTCAATTCTGGACAGCATAGCCAGATAATCGATTATCCATATGCTGATAATCGATTATGCTGAATTTCCAGATTAAACTGGAAATTCCGCAAGGAAGAATAATCGATTATCTAAAAGAGCATAATCGATTATTCTCTGACCGTTGCCAATGTTTTTGAACGACAGGCAGATAATCGATTATCAAAATCCAAATTGATTATCTAGCATAAAATCAGCTTCTGATTTTTGAACGTTAAAGCCAATAATCGATTATCAAAATCCAATAATCGATTATCTTGCATAAAATCAGCATAATTGATTGTCAATTAAGCAACGGACATACAACTTATAATACCTATAAATAGAGGTCTTTTGAGCTGATTTGATACACACAACACCTCTCATTATTCATATACATATTGATATTATTTGTGCATCATTTTAGAGCTTTTGTTGAGCCAATTGAGAGACAACTTTGAGTTGTTCATAGAGCTAATATTGTATCTCTTTATCTACTCTTTTTAGAGAGTTCTTGTTGTAAAAGAGAAAGGTGTTTGAGAAGACCATATCTTCTCATTGATTGTCGGGTTTGCTAAGTACCCTCAATCTTAGTGTGTGAAGTCTTGTGGTGCGGTATCCACGAGCAAGGTGAAGTCTTGAGGTGAGGTATCCTCGAGCAAGTTGAAGTCTTGTAGAGTGTACATCTACGAGCAAGTGTAACAGTTTGTTAGGCACCCGTAAGCTTAACGGAGTTAGTGGAAACTCGAGAGAGTCTCTCCGGGACTGGACTAACCACACGTTGTGGTGAACCAGCATAAATTCGATGTGTCCATTCCTTAATCTTTTAATTACTGCATTTACGTAAATTTTTGTTCTTGCGAATTTTTTAAAACGCTATTCACCCCTCAATTTTCTCGTGCCGCACTATTCACCCGCCCTCTAGTGACGGGCATAAATTCTAACAATTGGTATCAGAGCCTAACTCTCTGAAAGCCTTAACCGGTTGAGAGAACGATATATATTTTTATTGAGAATATTGAACGCAGGAATGATGAGCGAAGGACACTCCACCAATAGGCCTCCACTATTTGACGGAACGAATTACACATATTGGAAAGAACGGATGAGAATCTTCATCCAATCAAATAACTTTCGCTTGTGGCAAATCATCAAGAACGGTGAACAAATGCCAACAAAGAAAGTTGGGTAAACCACGGTTCCAAAGGAGGAAGATGAATATGATGCCGAGGACGTCAAGAAAGTTGAAATTAACGCAAAGGCCGTCAACTTATTATATTGTGCGGTGAATCCGGATGACTATCGGAAGATTTCTTGTTGCACAACCGCCAAGGAGATGTGGGATAAATTCGAGATCACTTATGAAGGTACGCCTCAAGTCCGAGAATCTAAAGTTGATTTTCTAACACATGAATATGAACTCTTTAGAATGAGGGAGAATGAAAGCATCGATATTATGTTCGAACGGTTCTCAATGATCATCAACGATCTCCATGCTCTCGGAAAAGTATACTCGAACAAAGATCTAGTTCGAAAAATCTTGCGGAGTCTCACTCCCGAATGGCGATCCAAAGCCAATGCCATCCAAGAGTCAATAGGAATCACGGACGTCACAATTGATGGACTAAGACGTAACCTCAAAACTTATGAAAGCACTATTCTTAATCCTTATCTTGGAAATAAAGGTCCAGGTATTGCCTTCAAAGCCTCATCCTCTAAAAGAGAAGAGGTAAGTGATTCGGATAGCGATGATGATAATATTTCCAATGCCTTGATCGAAAAGTTTTATAAGTTTATGAAAAAGGAAATAAAGAAGGAAGAACCAAGTCCTTCATGCCAAAATTGTGGAAAACTTGGCCACACCAAATCACATTGTCCAACATCCAAGGACAAGAAGAAGAACAAACACCAAAGGCGCGTGACATGGGATTCAGACAACTCGGGCGATGAAATTGCCGCACTATGCCTCATGGCCAACGAGGAAGAAGAGGTAAGTAATTCTAACTCTTACACTTATGAAGAATTACAAGAAGCTTTTCAAGAATTATATGATGAATTGAAAAAGTCTTCAAAAATCTCCAAAGAGGCCAAGGCTAAAATTAAAGTTTTTTAGAAGAGAAAAATAATTTTTTGGAAAATGACAATATTGATCTTAGAAATAAAATTAAGGAGATGAATGAAGCCTCTTCAATTGATCAAAGTTCCAATTGTTCTTCTTGTAGTTCTTTGAATATAGAGAACATAGAACTTAGGAACACACTAGAAAAACGTAGTGTTGATGATCCTAAAACAATTGAAGAAATTAAGAAGAATATTAGAAAGGATGATAGAAATGAAGTTAGACCACCTAGAAATAATTCTAGGAACTTCACTAATGAGTCTAAAATTAATCATTTTAGACCACCTAGAAACAACTCTAGAATTTTTGGTAATGAGTCTAAAATGAATCATTTTAGACCACCTAGAAATAACTCTAGGAAATACGTCTAGGAATAACGACTTTAGATCACCTAGAACGTTTTTGGCTCAACCAAGACATATGCACAACCCGAATGTTATATATCATTATTGCAACCGGGTAGGACACATAGCACCCGTATGTTTTGCAAAACATAGGGATTTATCTTATGGCTATGATTATTATTTGCCTAACCCCCGAGGACCCAAAAGTGGTTGGGTACCTAAAACCTATTTTTAGGTACGTTTGCAGGTGTGCTTGAAGACTACAATATCGTAGTAGATGCACCAAGCACGAAACCTTTTTGCATCGAGGGGGAATGTCGGTTAGTTATCATATTTTTGATAAAAACGTAATAGTTGATATGTGTTAACAATTAATATATCTTTGTTAACAATTGATATTAATTATGTTTGTTGATTCATGTTTTGATAACTTTTACCTTGAATAACAATTGGTATCAATTATTTTTGTTAAAAATAATAATTGATTCATGTTTTGATGAATATTATTTTTGGTTTGAATAACAGTTGATATATTCTTGAAAAATAAATGATTCGTGTTTTTAATACAACTATTCGTTTGTTAAAAATTAACTGTTGATATGTTCTTAAGCAATATGATTTGCAAAAAATAACCGTTATTATGGTTGTTATGTTTTTACTAACATTGGTATTATTTCATGTTGGTATGATTGTTTAAATATCGTCAATGTATATTCCTCATTGTATTTCCTATTTTATTCTTGACACTAACAATTGATATACCCAAAAGGGGGAAGTGTCGAAAGGGGAAAGTAGCCTTTGCGTACTCTCTTTTTGCTAATGCCAAAAGGGGGAAGAGTTTAGGTGATATGCATCAAATAAGGGGGAATGTATCTACGTTATAGTATGCCTTATCTGAGGGGAAATTATCATTAAGGGGAATCGTTTGCATGAATTGTATGTTGAGATATACCATGAATTTAGGGGAAATTCGATATGCATATCTCCTGTTATTTATCATTATCAAAAAGGGGGAAATTGTAGAAAATCATTCTATCCATGATATGTGTGATTTGGTTGTATTAGCATGATTTTCAGGTATAGGTTTTGATGAATGACAAACAATGAAGTCAAGTGTCAAACAACGTTATTATATGATAAATAATCAATATTGAATGCCGAGAAGATATTGATGAATGGATTGCATGAAAAAGCCAAAGACGAGCTCAAAAGTTCAAGACTGAAGATCCAAGGCGTAGGTCGTTAGGTAGAACCAATGTAAGAGCAACGTTTAAGTTATCTCGTCTTTTGGCTCAACATAGGTCATCATAAATATGCATAAAATCATTTTATCAAATCATATTTATCATAAACATATTTCAAATACTTCAAACAAAATGATTTTAACGTTTTCATTTTTAACCAAAATGGTTTTTGAAGTAAGTTTTCAATTTTGGACAGCATAGCCAGATAATCGATTATCCATATGCTGATAATCGATTATGCTGAATTTCCAGATTAAACTGGAAATTCCGCAAGGAAGAATAATCGATTATCTAAAAGAGCATAATCGATTATTCTCTGACCGTTGCCAATGTTTTTGAACGACAGGCAGATAATCGATTATCAAAAGCCAAATCAATTATCTAGCATAAAATCAGCTTCTGATTTTTGAATGCTAAAGCCAATAATCGATTATCAAAATCCAATAATCTATTATCTTGCATAAAATCAGCATAATTGATTGTCAATTAAGCAACGGACATACAACTTATAACACCTATAAATAGAGGTCTTTTGAGCTGATTTGATACACACAACACCTCTCATTATTCATATACATATTGATATTATTTGTGCATCATTTTAGAGCTTTTGTTGAGCCAATTGAGAGACAACTTTGAGTTGTTCATAGAGCTAATATTGTATCTCTTTATCTACTCTTTTTAGAGAGTTCTTGTTGTAAAAGAGAAAGGTGTTTGAGAAGACCATATCTTCTCATTGATTGTCGGGTTTGCTAAGTACCCTCAATCTTAGTGTGTGAAGTCTTGTGGTGCGGTATCCACGAGCAAGGTGAAGTCTTGAGGTGAGGTATCCTCGAGCAAGTTGAAGTCTTGTAGAGTGTACATCTACGAGCAAGTGTAACGGTTTGTTAGGCACCCGTAAGCTTAACAGAGTTAGTGAAAACTCGAGAGAGTCTCTCCGGGACTGGACTAACCACACGTTGTGGTGAACCAATATAAATTCGGTGTGTCCTTTCCTTAATCTTTTAATTACTGCATTTACTTTACTCCTGCAATTTAAATTTCGCAATATTTATCAATATTCTCGTGCTGCACTATTCACCCCTCCCCCCTTCTAGTGACGGGCATAAATTCTAACAGATATATGGTCCTCTACATGTTGAGTTTTAACGAGCATATCATCTATGTAGACCACCATAGTTTTCCCTAAATGTTCTTGGAACATTTTGGTTACCAATCTTTGATATGTTGCACTAGCATTTTTGACACCAAAAGGCATTACTTTACAAAAGCAAGTCCCTCTGTCTGTTATAAATGAAGTTATTTCTTCATCTAGGGGATCCATTTTGATCTAGTTGTACCCTTAATACGCATCTGAAAAGCTTAACAACGTGTGTCCTGCAGTGGCATCAATTAGTTTATTTATCTGTTGTAATGAAAAAGAATATTTAGGACAAGCTTTGTGAAGGTTTGTGTAATCTCCAAACTCGCCATTTGTTGTTCTTTTTTGGTACTGCAATAGTATTGACTAACCAATTAGGATACTTTACCTCGCGGATTAACCAAATTTTAATAATTTTTTAACCTCATCTTGAATAACCTGATTTTTGAAAGTCCCCTGCTTTCTCTTCTTTTGTTTGACAGGCATATATGATGGATCTTCATTTAATTTGTGAGTCACTACTTCCGGTGGTAGTCCTGTTATATAAGAATGGGACCAGGAAAAACAATCTACGTTAGTTTTCAAAAATTTAATCAACTTACCTTTCATGTCGTGACTTAGGTTGGCCTCGACGTAGACTTTCCTTTCTGGCCATTGTGAAAATAACTCCATAGCCTCCAGTTCTTCAATTGTTGTTTTAATATTTTCATTTTCCTCTGGTTCTTAAATAGAATCGGACCTTGAGTCCACATCTGTTCACCATTGTTCAATTGAGGCTTGTGCTATGGTATCCTCAACTGGATTCTCTAACTGCTATTTTTCTCCGTTTCTCATATTTGAATCTGCTATAGAGTTGATGCTCCTGGATGTCTGTTGATCTCCACGGGTTTGACGTATTCCCCATGGTGATGGGAATTTGATAACTTGATGTAAAGTAGATGAAACTGCTTCCATCTCGTGGATCCACAGTCTCCCGAGAATTATATTATATGTCATTTCCATCTCTACCACCTGAAATTTTACATCTTTGACCACCCCTTCTGCGAACGTTGTAAGTATTACCACTCTTTTTGTGATAAAGCTTGAATTGTCAAAGCCAGACAAAGTATGTGCCTTAGGTAGTAGTTTATCTTCAGCTTACATCTCATGTAATACTCTTAGCAGAATAATGTTGACGGAACTACCTAGATCAACCAAAACTCGTTTCACATTAGTATCATGTATAAGTAGAGATATTACCAGTGCATCGTTAAGTGGAATTAGCATGTCATTTGTATCTTTATCATCATATGTAATGCTTTCTTCTTCTAAGACATGTCGTTCCGTGGGTAATTTCGACTTTGGAAACTTTATTGGCTAATGTGTACATTACACCATTGATTTCTTCACCTCCGCTTATGACATTAACGGTCCTTTTGGGAGAAGAAGGTTTAGGGGATTCCTTCCTATTATTCATGTATCCTTGCTTACCTTTCTCACTGAATAGTTCAGTGAGATACCTTGCTTCAATAGATGATCAACTTCCCCTTGTAGCAATCTGCAATCTGCTGTTTTATGACCATGATCGCTGTGAAATTCGCACCAGAGATTGCGCCTGTTTGGATTTGATCTCATTTCATTTGGCCACTGCACCTTCTCACCCATGCTTCTTAAAACAACTACGAGCTCGGAAGCACTTACATTAAAATTATAACCACCAAATGTTGACTTCCGATTTCGGTCATCATCTTGTGACTCTCGCATGTTTCAATCATTCCCAAACCTTGATGATGAACCCGAATCTCTATTCCTTGATCGATGATCGTAACTTGAATTGTCGTGTTTTAATCGTGAATCTTTTCCCGCTGGACCCATATATGGTTCGTGCCTGTTTTTACTAGACCTTTTTCGGTTTTCGCCCGTCTTGAACTCACCTTTTCCTTCTTCTGAGACTGTGAGATAATATCTTCTTCTATCCTTAGCTTCATGCTATACCTGTTGTAAACGTCATTCCATGTCGTTGCTAGGAATTCACAAAGACTTTTCTTGAGTCGCCTCGTGACTTCTGAGCTTTTTTCATTCAAATTACTGGTGAAGGCTATAGCTGCCCAATTGTCTAGTACACGTGGTAGCGTCATTCTTTCACGCTGGAACCTATCCACGAACTCTCAAGCAACTTTGAGTCCCCTTGCTTGATTTTGAAGATATCTTCCATTCTTTTTTTCACTTTTTGAGCTCCCGAATGTTCTTTGATAAATGAATCTGCAAGCTCAGAAAAAGAATTTATGGAATTTTTGGGTAAAAGAGAATATCATGTCAATGCTCCCTTGGTGAGTGTTTCCCCGAATTTCTTGACCAATACTGATTCGATTTCTTGTTTGATTAAGTCGTTGCCTTTCATGCTAGTTGTGAATGTGATCTCATGGATCAGTTGTGCCATCATATTTTGGAATATAAGGCATTTTAAACTTCTTTGGAATAGGTATCATAACAGCACTAGGCTTCCATGGCTGTTGTGAGTAGTTGTCCATATCTATTCCTTTGATCACAGGCGGCACCCCATGTATTTGTTACATGCGATCGCTTTGTTCCTTGAGTTGCTTCTGCAGGGTTACAACTAAATTTTGTAAATCAGAATTAACCATGTTACCTAGTTCGCCATCACGAGGCTCACTTGGAGTTCCTCCAGTGCCTGAATGAACGAGCCCAGAACATGGGTTTTTCAATGTATTTTGATTCGGAGTTGGTGTAGGTGGCGCAACTGGAAACTGGCTAGTAAAAGCATGGAGAGCATTACTGACTAGTTGAGCAATTAGATTTTTTAAGGTATCATCGAGTGCTAATTCGTTCACAACTCCAGTATTTTGAATTGCCTCGACTCCGGTCTGATTTGCAATCCCATTATTTGTCTCAGAGCCCTCTAGAGTTCCTTCTCGTGATTGACAATGTGAATCTTGTGATGAAGGGGGTGGAGTCTTGTTACCTCCATCATTTTCTTGTTGTTGAAGACCTTGTTGAATGTTGTCGTTGATATTTGACATAGTAAGTTATTTGATGGGAGAATTGACTTAGGAAAGTAAAATAATTATCAGATTCCCGGTAACGGGACCAATTTGTTTAACCAAAAAATGAAACTTCGATCAAAGCTTTATTTTAGAAGAACTCGGGTTACTGAAAATTAAAAAATGAATAAAGTAAACTGATTTTGCTAATAATAAGATGAACAGAAGAAAGAAAAGTAAATCAGTATATTCTTATGATATTTCGTGTGTTTCCCAATGATCAGTCATCTCCTTTTTATAGCTATTTCGAAGATAAACGTTTTGCCTTAGTCATAATAAGGCCATTATAGATAATTAAAGACATTTAATGCTACGTTACAACGATAATTATTATAATTCAATACAGATTCTCTAACGTTTTCAGTATTTAATGCTCATTCAATACTGTACATATACTTTCGTGTGTTGTTAGATTCATTCTCCTTTATTTTTGGACTTAAATAGGTACGAGCGACGAGTCTTTTGAATATCTGTTTGTGCCTCTACTCGTATCTGTTACAACTCGTACCTCTTTGCCAATCATCATTCTTTGACCAGCCTTCGTATCATGACATATCATCTTTAAATTACTTCAATAGATATAAACTCAATTTTTTCCAATATAGCATCTGACTTGCCTAGTACATTATATTTCTCGTGTGATTTGTGAGGTATTGTATAATAAGCAAGTTAATCAATTTACATCCAAAGGATTAACGGCTACGAGTTTCCTAGGAATTTTCCAAAAAAGAAAAGGTCATGAAATTTTTTGAAGTTTATGCATTGTACGTAATATGTTTTGTGTTTAGCACAATAAACTTCTGGACTTATTGACTACCCACCACAAAGGATATTTGGTTTCCTTTTTCTGCTCCAAAGTGAATAATTGAGGGTGTGCCGAATTAACTAGCTTATTGTAAGTTGTAAGTCATAATTTGAATGGGAATGTCACGAGATGGAATCTTAACGCAGTTGGCCTTTCTTTTATTTCCTGTTAAGCATGGGAAAAGGAAAAATTTATGGAATACAACGAAATTTTCGGTCATTAAAGAAGATACTTGATTTGATAGGCACCTAACATGTTTAATTTAGATGTAGCCGACGATACCAACGCTATTTTGGGATGGGAAATTACACTGAAAAAGAAGAATCATATTCTTGAGATCGAAACTTCAGGAGTTACGACTCAATTGTCAATATCGTTGGTCGCTATCATGGGTTCTGAATAAGTGCGCGTTAAAGAGCTCGTCTTGGAGACTGCACTCTCTATACATCCATCCGTTTTATTATTTTTTGGGTTTCTCGACCTTTTCTCAAATCGTTGCCATTTCTTTCATCGTTTATTGAACAAAGTATTCCGCATTCATATTAGTATTTCTTTCGCCGCTCGAACTCATAATTCATAGATCATACAAAAATAACTTTACTTTTGCTCTAAAACAACTTAAAAAATCGCATGGACTGATGATGGACCCCTACTCTATTTCTAATACTCAGGAGCGTACACGAGGTTATTGGTGAGCGGTCACGGAGGCTAAGAGTACATCATTTGCATATCTGTAGAAAGAGTTGGGGGTCAAAGGAGGGAAGAAGAAGTTATTTCGGTTATCCAGAGAGAGGAAGAGAAAGACTCGTGACTTGGATTGATAGAAGATGCCCAAATTATGCGGAGATGGCAAGATTACGTCCATAGACTTATGAATGAAGAAAGAGATAGAGCTAGGGGAATTGAGGCAGTCTGGGAGTCATAAAGACTTTAGGTATTGTAGGTGTATTAAGACGGAGGAGGTTGTGGGAGCATTGTGCAAGATGAGTAGGGGCAGGGGGACCGGGCCGGACGAAATTCCGCTGGAATTATGGAGGTATGTGGGTAGAGCAGGTTTGGAATGGTTGACAAGGCCATTTAATATTACCTTTAGGAGGAAGAGGATGCCAAATGAATGGAAGCGGAGTAAGATGAGTGTTGTACAAGAACAAACGTGATAGTTAGAATTGTAATAACTATAGGGGCATCAAGTAACTAAATCAAACTGTGAAAGTTTGGGAGAGAATGGGAGAAGGGAGGGTGAGAAGGGCAGTGTCCATATTCGACAACTAATTCGAGTTCATGTCGGTCGCTTTACTATGGAAGCTATCCACCTTATATGGAGATTCATGTAACAATATAGAGATAAGAAGAAGGATCTACACATGGTGTTTATTGACCTAGATAAAGCATATGACAAGGTTCTTATAGAGGTCCTTTGAATGTCTGGAGGTAAAAGGTGTGTCGGTAGCCTACATTATGGCGATAGAGGACATGTACCAGGGAGCTAAGACTCGAGTTAGGACTGTGGGAGGTAACTCAGTGCATTTTTTTTGCTATGGGGTTGCGCTATGGGTCTGCACTCAACCCCTTCTTATTTTCCTTAGCGATAGATGCACTAACACACCACATTCAAGGGGGGTTCCATGATGTATGTATTCGCTGATGATATAGTTCTAATTGATGAGACGTGAAGCGGTGTTAATGGGAGGCTAGAGGTTTTAAGACAAACCCTAGTGTCTAAAGATTTCAAATTGAGTAGGACTAACACTGAATATTTGGAGTATAAGTTTAATGATACGTCAGGAGAAGCAGACTTGGATGTGAGGCTTGACTCACAAGTCATCCCCAAAAGAGAAACTTTCAAGTACATATCAAGAGGGATGATTGATGAGGATGTCAAGCACCGTATAGAAGTGGGGTGGATGAAATAGAGGTTAGCATCTGGATTCCTCTATGACAAAAAAGTGCCAGTAAAACTTAAAGGTAAGTTCTATAGAGTGATGGTTAGATCTACCATGTTGTATGGGGCTGAATGTTGGGCAGTCAAGAATTTTCATACCCAGAAGATAAAAGTGGTAGAATAAGAATGTTGAGATAGATGTGCAGACATACTAAATTGGATAAGATTAGGAACGAAGATATTCAGTAAAAGGTGGGTGTAGCTCTCATGGACGATAAAATACGGGAAACGAGATTTAGTTGATTTGGACATGTAAGGAGGAAAAGGATATGTCACATCCCCTTTTCACTCCACTAACCCTCTTTAAAATCCTAAAAGTTATTTTTGAAACTCAAAAGGGTTTTCAATTTGAAAAGTGACAAAATATTAAATTTTGAAAAATTTTTGAGAGTCGCTACCTGACAGTTGGTTTCGGTATGCCAGGCAACCATTGTTTTTAAATAAAAATTTCCTTTCAAAACACATTTGACTTTTAAACCAGTTTGCACCAGAGATTCTAGATAATGGGGTTCATTTCACTCGGAGAGAAGATGTTAGGCATTCCTCGAGTCGCATAACTAGTACGGTTATGTACATGATCAAGTTAGCTTTTAAAATATTCGAATTGAGGTAATAAACACAAAATGAAAAAATTAATAGATAAGAGGCTCAAGATCGTTTCCACCTAATGAAAGAAAAATAAAAATGAAATAGAAATAAAAGTACTACGAGTTCGCTTTCAGCCTCCAATTATAGAATACTACGGGATATTCCCCAGAATAAACTATATACAAATCCTTCGAGGCATTTCCCAAATGAATTTAACTAAGGAAACGACCTCTTGCCTCAAAATTAACAAAAATCTTAAGGTTTGCTACCCAAGTAGGATCGACCTAAGCATGTTCCTAGCCATCAAATTAATATAGCAAAATAAAGAACTAATAGGAATCGTCTAAAGCTCGAATTAATAAAAATCTCCTTCCTTGGACATCCAATTTGCCTTACAAGTCCATGTACGTATTAAATCAACCTCTGATCGAATTCATGTTTTGTGTTATTTATGAAATTGTAACCTGTTTGCCTTAATATTTCAGATTCACTTCAAGATTAATCCAATTAATTCACATTGGTCTACTAAAAAATTGAATACAATACCGCAGAATACAGTAAACTAAGGAAGAAAATTAAGACAACGAAAAAAGACATGATACACTCAGAAATCAGAAATAAAATAAGGAAAAGGGCAAAGCACATATGAGATGAGAGTAAACTCCTCAGTATTAATGAGAAATCATCTACAATAAACACCGATGAACTGAATCTGATTGAATATGTGGGAAAATTCTTGATTAATTTTGTTTGATTGCAATCAAATGAAATCCGGCAACAAATAATTGAAACGAACAGTAGTAGACAAGCAAGAACTCGAACCAGCAACCAAATTCAAACAGCAAACACGACTTCGTCTCAATGGAACTCCATTTGAACAAAATCCAGAAGAAAAAAATTAATTTTGATTTTCTTTTCTAATTTTTGAAGAAAAATTAATAACAAAAAGAACCTAATATATTTCCTCAAAATCGTCTCTTGTTACTATTGTTCTTATGTTAGAGTTGATGGACTATTTTTCAGCTCCTTGTTTAGCTGAATTTTGGATTATTTTAGGGGTTTTTTAATGAAGCTTTTAGAGAAGGTGTGGGGAGGCTTGAATGGAGGAAAGTGGGGGTGAGTTATGGCTTCGAGCTTGTGTGGAAGGATGGTCATTAAGCAGCGGTCGTGAGAGAGATCCGCTGGTTTGGTAAGAGGATGGGATGGGCGATGATCTCTTTTTTTCGGCGAGTCTGGGCGACTGGCGACGCCTGCTCGTTTGGTGGGCTGTTTGCCGCTGGTTTTTTGGGAATTATGACTGGGAGTTCTTCAAGTTCTTTTTGGTTTTTTTGGCTGTGTAGAAGAAGAAGAAGAATGGTTTGTTTTTTGCTACGTGTGGCGCTGCTGTTCCAACAGCTGGTGGAGGTGGCCAATTGTCTTCTAGAGTGTGGAGGAGATTAGGATTGTCTAGGGATAGTTAAGTGTGAAGATGGAGGTAGCGTTAGGATCTTAGGTTAAGGATGGGGTAATGTGCTAAGATTATCTGGGCTAAAGGTGATTGGGTTAGTCCAAAACTGTTTAAGAAAATTTAAAATTAAAATTAATTTTGGTGTTGTTCAAACTCTTTTAGCTAAAATCCCAAATCTTATTCTAAAAAGTATAATGTATTTGAAATTATAGAAATCACTCTTACTTAAAATAAACTACTAAAATAAAACTAAATACTAATAGTGAAACTATTTTTACATATTTTCAATTTTATAAAAGATAGATAAACTAGAAGTAACTAAATAAAGTATCAATTAGCTAAATAAGAGAAAACTGTTATAAACTAAAGCAAAAGACAAGAATAATAGAACAAGAACAATAGCAATAGAGAGAAGAGTAGAGAGAGTTCTTCTTATTGAGTTGAGAGGGGTCTCAAGGGATGATTTACAATGGTAGGGGGCACCTCTATTTATAGGGGAGAGGAAGATTTAGCTACCACTAATAGAACTCTAAAATCTCTCTAATTAAATACATTAAAGACATTCACCTTAAATAGAAGTGTAAGAATCTTCTATTTCATAACACTCCCCCTTGAATGTCTATTCAATGATGTGCCTCGTTAAAACCTTAAAACAAAACCCAATGGGAAAAATTAAAGTAAGGAAAGAGTACACATGTTTGAATATGCGCCTATTGGTTGCCTCGTTAAAAACCTTGCAAGGAAAACCCAGTGGGACAAAACCTTGTAAGGGAAAAAGAGTGCAACGCGCATTAACTCCCCCTAATGAGTACATCGATTTATATCCTTGAGCATTTGCATTCCAACCTTTTGCATCATCTTCAAAACGATCTTTGGTAGATGCTTGATAAATAAATCAACCATATTGACTTGAATAAATATTCCGCACCTTGAAATCATCATTCTTGATAGATATGAACATCTTCATATAATGTCGTGGAATAGCTCTTCAATATCTCCATAGATGCATTCTCAAATCCATCATGCTTATAGTTATGGCAAGATACATATGTACACAAATTGTACTTAGGATGTGGTACTTCAGGACCAAGAATTGCATATGCTTCAAGCAACTTAAATCTTTCAAGTTAAGTCATGTAAGTCGCATAATATACTTTAGCTGCATATCAAGCTTTCATTAGTGATACTAAACAAATAAGATATCAAAAACTGACTATACATACCTTTGACTTTATACTTTCAAGCATTTGAACTATAGGTTCAAAACTTCATGTCTTTCATATGGAATCAATTCTTCTTGAATTGTATCTCTTCCATTTAGTTACTTTCTTTGAGTCAGCAAATGCGTATAGCATGCTTTGCAATATGTTGCAATTTGAATTATCCCTTTTATGAACTTCAGGTTCATATCATGATATTCGGGGATATACATATACAAATGAAAATTCATCCCATGTAACACTTTCTCAAGTGTTTATCATGTCTCCCCCTCATGTTAGTAAAACTAACATGTTTCCTCAACTTTGGGAAATCATCTTTGTGCATTATGTCAATATACACAGCACCTTAATAATAAGATGAAATTATTTGGTTCCTGACCCTGAACCACTTGTGAGGGGAGAATATACTCTCGTATACAACTTATATCAAACTGATATATATATAACTTAGTTCTCATAAGAAACAGTTTAGCTATTAAGTGGAAGCACTCAATAATTATCTTGCTAAACCAACTTTAATATAAACCAACTTATCAAGATGAACTGTCTTGAGTAGAGAATCTGGAAACTATGCTCGAAGTTAGATTACTGAGCGATTTACCTCGCAAGCACTGCCAGGCTGCGGGTTAATAACAATGGCGCATGTAACCATATCATAGATGCATCATATGTGGTATACATGGCAGGTGAATGGGCCATATTCACCTTTGATATTTCCAGAATCAAGGGGCTTCAACCCGAACTCTTTAGTTGGTCAGTTCATTACTGAGAACAAGAACTTCTAGTTCTTTGATATTCACCTATGTGAATTTGCACATCATACTTCAAATGAGATGGCTAACACGAATGTCAACTGAATAAATTATCAATATTGGTAAACTTCAAATTTACACCATGACATGTGCACTTATCAATAAACTTCGGGTTTATTATGACATGGGTTTTATACCAATAGATATCCACTTTATTGTGGCATTCTTTCGTTTGTGTAGTACAAACTGGAGAACAAAGCGGGTAGCTTTTCATATACAAATTACCCCGCTACAAGTTGTAGTAATAGGAGAATCAAAGCCTTCCTTTATTTATAGTCTCAATATCATCAATCGCCTTCGCGTGTACTTTTGGAAACTGGATAAGTTTCTTTGAGACTTACTACAGCACAATACTCAATTGTGTTTCTCCAACATAGTAATAATTGGCTCTTCGAGAGCTCTCAATTAATTTTGTACTACCACAGATTCATCAACATTCATGTGGTGAATATCTTTCTTAAAGAGAAAGTTATACCATTATGGTCATGTCAAACTTATGTGCAAGATATGTTTCTTGCATTATCGTTGTCCTTTAATAGTCATATTTCCAAAATACTTTGGCGTATAATAGGTACGCGACCAACGATCATTCATGCCATATATCATCTCAAACCTCCTTCTAGGGGTGAGGGTGGTATTATCTCAAGCCTCCTTCTAGGAGTGAGTGTGGTATATTCAATACCAATTTCATGTTCATATTCTTCCAACATTGAATATGTATTTGTGAATCACATTCACTTCGAGGATATGTGATTTTGTTATCCTTTTCAAATCTATAAATGCTTCAGGCATTTGATTTGCTATTCTTTGCAAATGGATAATCTTTTGTGCCTCTTTCTTTCAAATAGAGGTATGTGGATCAAGATGAGATAATGATGCATTTTTCCACAAAATTTCCCGTTTGGTTTCACCAACTTCTCCCCCTAATTTTGGGAAAAGTGTCTCATCAAATTGACAGTCTGCAAATAGTGTAGTGAACAAATCTCCTGTCAATGTTTCGAGGTAGCGAATAATGGAGGACGCGTCAAACTCAACATATATTCCTAACCTCCTTTGCAAACCCATTTTGGTGCGGGATGGCGGTGCTACAGGCACCTATACTGCGCATCCAAAGCTTCTTAAATGGGGTATATTGGGTTCATGACCCAAAACCAATTGCAATGGGGAATATTTGTGTCAATTCGTCAGTCAGAGACGAACTAGCATTGCTGCATGCAACATGGCGTGACCCCAAACCGAAGTGGGCAGCCGACGAACTAGCATTGCTTCATGCAAAATGGCGTGACCCCAAACCGAAGGGGGCAGCCGACAAACTAGTATTGTTGCATGCAAAATGGCGTGAACCCAAATCGAAATGGGCAGCCTCGTTTTCATGAAGAATTCAAGATTATTCTCATCTATTGTCTCAATATGATATCCATTTTGAATGATATCTTTAAAACTCAACAAGTTCCTTTTAGACTTGGAGGAGAACACTTTGATTGATATCATTAAAACTCAACAAGTCCTTCTTAGACTTGGAGGAGAACATTGCATTCTCTATGATTAACGTCATGCCTTTGGGCAGAGTTACAATTGCTCTTCCGGAGCCTTCAATCAATTTACTACTTCCATAGATTGTAGTAATGTTTGCCTTACACAATTACTCTTCTTTTCTTTGAGTATTGTATGTGTAGTACATGAATCAACTAGGCAAATACTTTTACAATTGGACGTTGGTCCAAGTTCGCTTTGTGAGATATCCATATTTGCTATCCCATAGTTTAACATACAAAAGAAATACACGAACATAGGAATAAACAAGTTCAATTCTTTTGTGTCACATAATATCTTCAAAATCTGCTACTAACAGTTGGCTAACAAAATCAGATATGTTATCCATAATCAATTCCTTTGCAGTTTGAAAATTTCAGCGTTTTTCATAAGATAATCGGTTATTAAATACACACAATCGATTGTTTGAACATAGACAATCGATTGTTAGACATACACAATCGATTATTTGTTATTTTTGAAAAACTTCAGATCACACTGTTTAAGACAATCGATTGTTAAACATAGACAATCGATTGTGGATAATTTTTGAAAAATTCCAGATTACACTGCCTAACGACAATCGATTGTTAGATATAGACAATCGATTGTGGGTGATTTTTGAAAAATTCCAGACCTCACTGTTTCAAGACAATCGATTGTTAGACAAAGACAATCGATTGTTGGCTATTTTTGAAAAATTCCAGAACACACTGTTTCAAGACAATCGATTGTTAGACAAAGACAATCGATTGTTGGCTATTTTTGAAAAATTCCAGAACACACTGTTTCAAGACAATCGATTGTTAGCCAAAGACAATCGATTGTTGATCAATTGTTTTTCAACTTTAATGCGAAAATAGTTGATAATCGACTAGTTTTTCAGGCTAGTCGATTACCCCCACTGGAAAATAAAAGTTTTATTGATATTTGAGCATATTGAAGATATTCTAAAGAACTACTGCTAACATTGCATCATGAACTAGCTAATACGAGCTAATACTAATGACTATTAGATTATTCACTAACTAATACAAATAAGTAGAACAAAATCAAATAACTCCATCTTCTTTCATCATGGTCCCACCGCCAATTAGGTGGTCTATTTTCCCCTCGGGTTGCTCAAAGAAGTCTGCCACATCCAGGTGGGTGATGTCCTCATTGTCGTCATAGACAAAGTTTGTTTCAGGGCCTTTTCTCTTTCGAGATGCTTGATAAAGGTCAACCAAGTGTCTTGGTATACGGCAAATCTTTGACCAGTGCCCTTTCCCACTGCAACGATAACATATAGTTTCTGAACTATTTGCCTTAGGATCTTCGGGATCCCGTTTCTGCTTTCGGTGGTTATCTCTCTTTGGGGGGTGACGGACTTCTTTGGAATTTCTTCCTTGTCCACGTCCTTGGCTTTGACCCCGTTTATGACCGTGATCATGGTCCCTTTTATGTTTGGCATAATGCGAGTGCACCATATCTGCTTCAGGCAGTGGTGTAGACCCAGTTGGTCTATTTTCGTGATTTCTCATGAGCAGGTCATTATTTCGCTCAGCCACTAGTAAGAGAGAAATCAGTTCAGAGTACTTCGTAAAGCCTTTCTCTCGGTACTGTTGCTGCAGTACCATATTGGAGGCATGAAACGTTGTAAACGTTTTCTCAAGCATATCGTAATCGGAGATGTTATCTCCACATAGCTTCAGTTTAGAAGTAATTCTGAACATAGCAGAATTATATTCAGAAACGGACTTAAAGTCCTGTAGCCTCAGATGGGCCCAATCATATCGTGCTTGTGGCAGAGTGACCAACTTCAGGTTGTCATATCTCTCCTTTAAGCTGTTCCACAAAACGAGTGGATCCTTGACGGTGAGATATTCAATCTTCAAACCTTCGTCAAGGTGGTGGCGCAAGAAAATCAAGGCCTTCGCACAATCTTGGGTGGATGCTCTTTCTTTATCTTTGAGGGTGTCTCCGAGACCCATAGCATCTAGGTGGATTTCAGCATCCAACACCCATGTCATATAGTTCTTGCCCGAAATTTCAAGGGCAACGAACTTTCTTTTCATAATGTCAGACATACTCGAAAATTAAATTAGGAAGAGGGAAAATACCTTGGATTTTCGAGAATGATACTTGAGACGGTAGAGTCTCGTGCTGATAACGTGTTATAAACTAAAGCAAAAGACAAGAACAATAGAACAAGAACAATAGCAATAGAGAGAAGAGTAGAGAGAGTTCTTCTTATTGAGTTGAGAGGGGTCTCAAGGGATGATTTACAATGGTAGGGGGCACCTCTATTTATAGGGGAGAGGAAGATTTAGCTACCACTAATAGAACTCTAAAATCTCTCTAATTAAATACATTAAAGACATTCACCTTAAATAGAAGTGTAAGAATCTTCTATTTCATAACAAAAACATTTTTGTAATTTTTATTTTTGTGATAAAATAAAGTAAAAAGGAAAAACTAGTTAAAATAACGATATTAGATCTAAACTAAATATTTAAACGCTAAAATGTGGGGAGGATCAAAAATTAAATGTCTACAGCAGCCCCTATTAACTGGAAATACAAAGAGTTTTTGGACAAAGAACGATGAGATAGGTTTTTGACCCGACCCTTATTTAGAGAAACCAAAAAATCTAAAAGAAAGGAGAATATGACCGAGTACTAGTATCTGAGCTGCTTACATATCCTCGACAATAAAAGAATCATGCCACAAATAGTTTAGAATTACTAATAGTGATGGAGTATACCAATATGGAAAGCCGATTGAGGTGTCGTTCCGTTGAGGTTTCGGTCCGCGGTCATATTATTAGATCAAAATCAAAAAATAAATAAGACTAACTAAGCATATCAAATATGAGTTACAAGATTATTATTTATAAGTCTTGTGAAGCTTGATCTTGAGTCTTGAATGGTTTGTCATGCAAACTATAGATTTGAACCTTGACGCTAGCTAGCTGCAGGTGCTAGATTATTCTTCTTCGGCTTCTTCGGAGTAAAACCGGATACACCGTTCGTGTGGCATCAGCCATGTCGTGAGCAATTTGCATCTTTCTCTATTTCTGCATTTTGGATTCACTTCCTTTTTTCCTTTTTTTTATTCTGGATTGAGACCACTTCTGTTGGTCATCTCGGACTGTCTCCTCGCATTCTTGAGGCGAGATTTTGCTACTTCTAACATGAATTGAATTCTGAAATGATTTCCCTCGTTCTTCAGGTGGGCGCCTGCAACTGTCTTGAAATTTAAAGTAACTCTGAAAAGAATTTCCTCGTCTCCGGGTAGGTGACTGTAATCAAAACAACAACAAAACTATTCTACCCCAGTTTGCACTACGAAGATTTGTGAGGTATTAGTAAAACTGTAAATTAACTATGCTATTGATGAAAGAGCAATGATGAGAGTAAAACTACGGTGATGTGCATATCCTGTGAGCTAAACCAAGAAAATGTGACTAGCAAATTTATCAGACTAGGTCTTCTATCTTAAGAGAAAAATTTATTAGACTAAGATTTCGATCCTAGGAGAAAATTCATCAGACTATTTCCTTTTCTTTTATTATCTTAGGGGAAAGATTCATAAGACTAAGACGTTTATCCTAGGAGAAAATTCATCAGACTAGGTTTTTTTGGTTATCTTAGGAAAAAGATTCATCAGATTAAGATTCGATCTTAGGAGAAAGTTCATCCGACTAGGTTTTCTATCTTAGGAGAAAAATTCATCAGACTAAGATTTCGATCCTACGAGATAATTCATGAGACTCGGTTTTCTATCTTAGGAGAAAGATTCAATCAGACTAAGATTTTAATCGTAGGAAAAAAATCATAAGACTACTTTCTTTTGTTATCTTAGGAGAAAGATTCTTTAGACTAAGATTTGATCCTAGGAGAAAGCTCATTACACCAGGTCTTCTATCTTGGGAGAAAAATTCATCATATTAAGATTTCGGTCCTAGGAGAAAATTCACCAGACTAGGTTTTCTATCTTAGAAGAAAGATTCATTAGACTAAGATTTTGATCCTAGGAGAAATCTCATCAGACTAGGTCCTTTTTTTGTTATCTCGGGAGAAGATTCATCAGACTAAGATATCTATCCTATGAGAAAATTTATCAGACTGGGTTTTCTATCTTAGGAGAAAAATTCATCAGACTAGGTATTTATTCTTTTTTTGTTATTTTAGGAAAAAGATTCATCAGACTAAGATTCCTATCGAAGGAGAAAGTTCAGCATAGTAGGTCTTCAATCTTAGGAGAAAAATTCATTAGATTATGATTTCAATCCTAGGAGAAAATTCATCAGACTAGGTTTTCTATCTTAGGAGAAAGAAAGTGAATAGCAATGGCAAAATTACATGCATACTAGCAAGATAGATAAAGGCAAAGATTTGAGAAACTTCCTTTTGTCGGCTCTTCTCTTCTTCTTCTTTTTTTGTTTTTTAACAAACTTTCTTGCACTGCTTTGTTCCTATTTCAAATGAAGAAAAATTTTGAGTTTAAAATGTGGTGGTTAGTTTGTGGTCTTGACTATGAGGGTGATTTCTCTTGCACTTATTACGATCAACTTGGAAGACAGTGATTGCTATCGGGCGATTGCTTTTCCGGACTGCCCTTATCATAACAATATTCCTTATTCGTTCAAATCCAATACCTTATGCCCGATACATTTGCACTCGTGTTCTAACATTCACCAAATCTTTGCGTTTTACCTCAATTCCAAAGAAGATTTATTATCACCAACTCAGTGCACCCACTATTCTCATACTTCTTATGTAAATTTGATGTGTTTGCCAAACATTGGCTATGATTTAAAAGCTGGTAGCATATTTAAAGTTATTTCTCACTTGTTTCGATAAAAACATACTCAAAAGGGACTCAAATAAAACAAGAAGAACAAAACAAGGAGAAAAATGAGAAGAGATGATATCTAACAAGAAAAAGAACTTTTACCCAGAAAAAAGAAAAGTAGGAAATGATATGATTTGAAGGTCAACTCCACTGACCATGACATGCATTTTGGATTACACAGCCTGATCTATCAAGCGAGTCTAATCTTTAACTCTTGTTATGCCTCTAAGCTGTGAAATTGGGCTTCAGCGCTCCAATTGTCCTATTTGATCCACAGTCCTCATTTGACTTGCAATGCCCTAAAGGGTTTTCACCATCAAGCCTCCCTCATTTTATTTTTTTCTCAACTCACTGTCACCTTATGGTACCCGTGAGGGTTTTCATCGATAACACTCTCTCCATTTATTATTTTCTCTCTTTGTGTTGATAACAAGGTATTACCCATGATACATGAATATCATACTTTTAACACACACTTTATTTGGTATCCTCAAAGATTGGCCGGAAGGTTCTTCTTTGGACCGTAATGTAGGCTTTTGGACAGAGTTGAAAAGAAAGGGTGGTATGAAGGCTCATAATAATTTAAGATGAAAGGGTTCAAACTTACAACTTTTGGAATCAAACTTTTGGCAACATTAAAACTTCGGCTGCAGTTTCTTGGAGTATGGGGACTTTGTTTTGGAATTTTGTTTTGATTGTTGCTTTGATGGGATCGAACCTTAGAGTAAGGCTGTCTATGTATCCTTAAAAAGAATCAGGTCGAATGTAGTTCCAACACAAAGTTGGATTATTTTGTTATTTTTCTTTTTTCCTTTTCTTTCTTTTCCCTTTTTTCTTTCTTTTTTTCTTCCTGTTTTTCTTTTCTCTTTTTTTCTTTTTCTTCTTTTTCTCTTTTTCCTTTTCTTTTCTAGTTCATAGCTCTACTTCAGATTCCAAAATAACAGTATGAAACAAAACAAATTAAGGCTCTAAAGGAGTAGCTAAAGATAAAAGTGTTTGGGTAGCAAAATAAAATGCATTCGTTATACCAAACTTTAATAATGTTTAGTACAAACATGCAAAATCATACATAGTATGTATTGATGGAATCAAAGCAAACAAAATGTGCCAATAGCAATACCTTTGTCCCAATGAAAGACTCTTTCTAGTTCGAAGCAAACTTGACTCAACCTTATCTTGATGTGGAAGAACGCATTCATCACTAATTGATCTACCTCAAACTACTTGAGAGACATTTCCTTGCTATATGCTCTTATGAACCTCATGATTTCCCAGACTAACTGCCTTAGTTTCACTCTGTTCAAGCTGCGGGTTATCTCCGAATGCGTGAATCTTTACTTGTTTCATCAAATTCATACTTCTATCATATTCAAAACTGTGTCATTGCTTCGTGATTATACTAACTTCCAAGACCAGGCTGAGAATTATGAGTGCATATTAAGTCACTATATTCGGCATAGAAAGAACAATAAAAGGAAAAGTTACCTAAACAAAATTGACTAGAACTAACAGAAAATAAGGGATTGCATTAGACAGACGGTGAAAAGGGCTACAACAAAACAAGCAGAATAGACATAGGTTACAACTCTAGAACTAACACAACACAAATTACTACAATAAAATGAACTAGACAAAATTAGAAGAGGAAGAAGAAGACAGGTTTGAGCCACAAGATCATATCCAAATTACAACCCTGATATAACCCGGACGATAGCAATGACAACAAAATAAACCACCAAAACTCCTTCTTGGCTAGACAAGAAAGGAGTGTCTTTCCAATGACCAAGCTCGACATCTTAGCCACTGAGTTACATATCAACATTACTAGGACCTTCACCAACTTCGATCACATTGTCTTCACCAGGTGGTTCATTGGCTCCTTTAACCAACCCTTCGTCATTGCAAATCATCCCAACAATTTGAGGGTTGTTATGTAAAGGATTATGTGTGACACTTAGGATATTGCTGCCTTAGACCACAATTATCCCTTCTTGAATCATTATTTCTATTTCCCTATTCAAAGCATTACAATCTTCAATATTGTGCCCCTGGGCATGGGAATGGTATTCACACCTTTTAGAAGGGTCGAAGCTTCTTGCACGTGGGTCCGCATGATTTGGATGAATAGGTGCAATCATGTCATAATGCCTTAATTTCTCAAACAAGCCTGAATAGGACTTTTCTATTGGTGTAAAATTATCTGTTAACCTTTGTTCCCCTCTATAACCCTAGCTTGGATGTGGGTTATAGGGCATTTGAAAATTTTGTGGAGGCTAGTGGAGATTTTTTGCAGTGCTGGTGCTCGCCTTCTAGGGAGTCTTAGTGGTTGGACAGATGATCGAACATTATTTGGAGGATAATACTGAGATGGATTATGTGGAGATCGGGGATAGATTTGTTGGGGTCGGGGTCGAGGCTGAGTATATTGGTGAGGTGGACCCGTTTGGCCATATCGTGATCTTGAGACAATCATGGCAACATCACAATGTTCCTTTTGACCCAGCAAGCTTCCCGTGTCATTCTGAATTGCCTGTGTTGTGGCTTTTAAAGTAGAATAGCTTATGATCTTGCTTGACTTTAGCCCATTTTCTACCATTGCTCCTATTTTTACCACATTATTAAAAGGCTTACCTACAGCCGAGATCAAATGCCCAAAGTATGTAGGCTCTTGAGCTTCAAGAAAGTACTCAACTATTTCATCTTCTTCCATCGAAGGATTGACTCGGGAAGATTGTTGTCTCCATCTTACTTATATTCCCTAAAGCTTTCATTAGGCCTCTTTTCCATGTTAGTGTGGGACATGTGATCCGGGACAATTTCTATATTATACTGAAAGTGCCGGTCAAAGGCATAGGTCATATCATCCCATGTACTACCTGCCAGCATCCTGGCGGGTGTACCATTCTAAAAATGCCCAACTAAGACTCTGGCTATAGTACGCCATCAGTAGTTCGTCTTTGCCCCCAGCGCCTCTCATTTTACTACAATAACCTCTCAGATGAGCTACGAGATCCATGTGTCTGTCATACAAGTCAAACTTGGGCATCTTGAACCCAGCAGGCAGTTGGACATCAAGGAATAAACACAAATCCTTATAAGCCACAAATCACCTGGCTTCCTAACCCTTGCATATTTGTCAATAATTGCTCCAGGCTTTTTACTTTCTTAAACATCTCCTCTTGCTCCGCGTTCTTGGGTGGTTTCTCAATTTTAACATGAGGCGCAAAGTAAGGAGTGTAGGAGTAAGGATCCAGGATTTATAAAGTGGATTCCGGGGCATCGTGTTGAATATCTGAACCTTAGAATGCGGGCTCACCAGAGGCTCGATGGAGGGTAGCTTGTGGAGGGGCTGCAAAAACCTGAGTGGTCAAAGGAGCGGGATATGAGGTGATTTTAGAGAGTGGAGTATGAAAAGGTCATGGGGAGATGTCAGCACCAGTGGGAACCTTGATTTGTGACAATGGCGGAGTGATAAGGCGTTCAGTGTAGTTAGTGGGAAATAATGGTGGAGGAAACCCACTAATCCCAACTTGGTACATTTCGGCCATCTGTCCTTTCAGCCTTAGGACCCTTCTTTCAACTCAGATTCTGATTCAACAATCTCCTTAGGCGAATCAACACATATCTCCAAGTATTTGCTAGTCATGGCTTCCTTGCTCTTTGACCTTGTGTTGTATAGATAAATCGCCAAATTGCCACAAACTAGTCACCCTCTGTTATGATAATAGTGAAAGTAACAAAGATGAGCAAAACAAAGCCAAAATGTTAGCGATAAGATATTTATTAGATAGAAATATCACTCGTGCAATGTAACTAGCAACAATTAACGATTCTAGAATGACTTCGAGGGTTACAAAGTCATTTGGCATCATCCCAATCTTGTTCATTTCAATCTTATCTTTTCTTTCTTTTCTAGCACGTCTTGGCTCGCTAATATTTCTTCTTCTTTTTTCTTTCTGATAAACACTCTTTTCTTTCCTCTCACTTCTCACATCCACAATTTCATCTTTTTTTTTCTTTTTTTTTTAATTTTAAAAAATAATTCGGTCGAACCATATGTAGGTTGACTACGTATCATGTCCCTCATGAATTAGATCAAGCGTAGTTCAGCAAAAGTAATTGGAAAAAGAAACTAAAAACAAAAATCTTTTGAATTTTTCATAATAATATTTTTTTTGGTTTTTCTATTTTCAAAAATACAAAATAGGAAGTACGATAACAAAAACTCAACAAACTCAACTTGAGTACAACAGACTCTGACGCCATCTAAAAGACTCAATTTTACTAGACAAGACTAGAAAGTAAAACATGAAAAACAAACTAAAAAACATTAAAAAAAAAAAAAGTCTCCTCAAGCAGCTCCTATTTTTAATGGTCATGAGTAGAATGGGTTTGGGGTATCTATTAATTGTCATGCTCAAGCGATGGTAAATGAATCCATACATGAATTCAAAAATAAGATCAAATAGAATTAAAGCATTAGAACACTATATGAGATAATAACTCTTTTTATTGGACACGTTCAAGATATGATTAAGGTTATTTTTGCAAAACGATCTACGTGGCTATAAGGTGGCTAGAAGTGCAAACTCAACAAAATGGAACTTAAATAAAGAGGACACATTTTTGTGGATTTAGGACCTAAGACATGGGTCGTTGAACCACTTTCGTGAAAATGACTCCATTTTGCAAGAATAGCAGATGTGGCCAAAATGGCTAGACATGTAATTCAATAGGAATGGACCTTAAAACTGAGAAGACACCTTGCTGTGGACTTAGGTCTCTAAGACATGGGATAACAAACCACTTTTAGAAAATACCCTATTTCGCAAAAACAACCGATGTGGCCAGACATGCAAGATTTGGCTAAGATCTCGAGAAGCCAAGAACCTAAGATTTACTACGAAGACTGGATCCTATGTGGGATGCCTATGTATCCCGCCCTGAAACACAAGAATCGGGTATGCGTAGTTTGGGAAGATTGCATATAGGGGAGATTTAACAAAAACACTGATTTGGAGAAAATATATTTTTTGTCTTTTTTGAAAAATAATTAGACATGTATAATCATTTTGGATTTTTTTTTGGGAAAATGATGTGAAGCGCAAATTGTTTTTGGATTTTTCATTTTCATTTTTTTGGTTGTCTTTTTCTTGAAAAAGTTATGAAAGAAAAACATAATTGGACCCTACTTGCCTCATTTTTTTATTTACCCTCTTTCCCAAATATCAGTCTGTCAAATGACCTTTCTACCCTCAAAGATGCAACAGATATCACATAGGGATGATTGAATATCTTTTTGGACCATGGCCATTTAACACAATTTGGATAAGCCTCCTATAAAGGAACATGATGCCTGAGACCGAGCCCTGCTAGGTCTAAATGACCTGATGCAAATAAAAATGACCTATAGGCTTACCTAAGTTTGGGGTTCACTAGACAAGGCAATTCGGGACGACACGTGATCGATGGCGGCTGTTCTAGCTATCCTCCCACTCCATACTCCCACGCCACCCCCATAGATATGAGTGACTCACAAAAAGACCTTTTACGCTAAAACGTACTCCGAAAGACTTATTGCAGAAAGAAAACCTACTGCTATGCAAATAATGATAGTTATAAAGCGGTAAACACATAAGGAAAATCAATAAATAAATAACCAACAAAACAGTAAAAAAGACAAACAAGCCAAATAAAAAAAGCAAATAAAGAAAACAAACACCTCAACTGAATAGCTAAAAGCCAACAAGATCAAGTATCAGCTCGAACCTGTAAGTCCCCAGTAGAGTCGCCAGAGTTGTCATACCCATTTTTTTCTCCACTAACCCTCTTTAAAATACTAAAAGTGAAGCTCAAAAAGGTTTTCAATTTGAAAAGTGACAAAAGATTGCACTTTGAAGGATTTTTCAGTGCATCACCTGACAGTTAGTTTCAGTGTGCCAGGTCACCATTCTTTTTATAAAAAAAACAATTTTCTTTTAAAACACATTTGACTCTTAAACCAGTTTGCACCAGAGATTCTAGATAAGGGGGTTCATTTGACTTGGAGAGAAGGTGTTAGGCATTCCCCGAGTTCCGTAACTAGTACGGTTGCGTACATGATCAAGCTGACTTTTAAAATAATTGTATTGACTAAATAAACACAAAACAGGAAAATTAATAGATAAGAGGCTCAAGATCGTTCTCACCTAATAAAAGAAAGATAAAATTAAAAATAAAATAGAAATAAAAGTATTACGAGTTTGCTTTTGGCCTCCAATTAAAGAATATTACGCGACATTTTCCAAAGTAAAATATATACAAATCCTTCGGGGCATTCCCCAGATGAATTTAACTAAGGAAACAACCTCTCGCCTAAAAACTAACAAAAATCCTAAAGCTTGTCTACGCAAGTATGGTCAGCCTAAACATATTTTTAGCAACCGAGTTAATATATAAAAATAAAGAAATAATGGAATCATCTAAAGCTCGAATTATTAAATTCTCCTTCCTTGCACATTCAAATTTGCCTTAAAATTCCATGTATGTGTTAAATCAACCCTTGATCGAATTCAATTTTTGTCTTATTTATCAAATTGTAACCCATTTGCCTTAATATTTCAGAATCACTTCAAGCTTAACACCAATTAATTCACATTGGTCTACTACAAAATTGACTACAATACCACAGAATATAGTAAACTAAGGAAGCAAATTAAGACAATGGAACAAGGCATGAAATACTCAAAAATCAGAAATAAAATAAGGAAAAGGGCAAAGCACATATGAGATGAGAGTAGAAATGGACCTCAATAATAAACTCCCCAGTATTAATGAGAAATCATCTACAGTAAACACCAATGAATTGAATCTGACTGAATATGCAAGAAAATTCTTGATTAACTTCGTTTGATTGCAATCAAATGAAATCCGGCAATAAATATTTGAAGCGAACAGCAATAGATAAGCAGGAACTCGAACTAGCAACCAAATTCGAACAGCAAACTCGACTTCGCTTCAATGAACTCTATTTGAACAAAATCCAGAAGAAAAATAATGCTTTTGATTTTTTCCCGATTTTTGAAGCAAAATTAAGAACAAAAAGAAACTAATCTTTCTCCCCGAAATTTCTCTTTCAAAATCGTCTCTTGCTACTCTTGTTGTTCCATTAGAGTTTAGAGACTGGTTTTAGCTCCTTGGTAAGCTGAAGTTTGGATTGTTTTAGGGGATTTTAGTTGCTGCTTTTGGAGAAGGCTTGGGGAGGCTTCAATAGAGGAAAGTGGGGGTGAGTTGTGGCTTCGAGCTTATGTGGAAAGGTGGTCGTTAAGTGGCGGTCGTGAGAGAGATATCCGCTGGTTTGGTGACAGAAGGAGATAGGCACTGATCTCTTTTTTCGGCGAGTCTGGGCGACTGGCAGCGCCTGCTCGTTTGGTAGGGTGTCTGTCGCTGGTTTTTGGGAGATACGACTGGGAGCTCATCAGTTTCTTTTTGGGTTTTTGGCAGTGTAGAAGAAGAAGATGGGTTTTCTTTTTGGGTGTGTTCGGCGCTATTGTTCCATCAGCTGGTGGAGGTGGCCAATTGTCTTCTAGAGTGTGGAGGAGATTAGGGTTGTCTAGGGATAGTTAAGTGTGAAAAAGGAGGTACGGTTAGGGTCTTAGGTTAAGGAAGGGGTAATGCGCTAAGGTTATTTGGCCTAAGGTTAATTGGGTTAGTCTAAAATTGTTTAAGAAAATGAATAATGCGATTAGTTTTGGAGTTGTTCAAACTCTTTTAGGTAAAATTTCAAATCTTATTCTAAAAAGTATAATGTATTTGTAACATATATAGAAATCACTCTTAATTAAATTAAACTACTAAAATAAAACTAAATATTAAAATTAAAACTATTTTGTATATTTATAATTTTATAAAAGGTAGATAAACTAAAAGTAACTAAATACCAATTAGCTAAATAAGAGAAAATATTTTATAATTTTTATTTTTGTGATAAAATAAAGTAAAAGGATCAAAACTAGTTAAAATAACGATATTAGACCTAAACTAAATATTTAAATGCTAAAACATGGGAACTATCAAAAATTACATGTCTACATGATAGATTCCTCGGTTAGGAGGTGTGAACGATTAACATTGGCAAGTATGAGGAGAGGAGAGGATGACCTAAGAAGTATTGAGGTGAGGTGATCAGGCAGATCTCCGAGGACATGACTCTAGATAGGAAAGTGTAGAAGTCGAGCATTTGGATTGTAGGGTAAGAGGGAGTCGAGCATTTTTCTACTTTATTTCTGGGGGCAGGACTAGGCTGATTGTGTTTCGCCTTGGGTTGTTGGTGGTTTATGTGACTGCACACTTTTTCCTATGACATTAGTACTGGTTACTGTTATTGCTTTTACATTTATTTTCTGTTTTTTATATGCTGACATTATTTTATTTTTCGGGCTTTTCTTGTTGTCACTGATATATTATTTATCGTTTCTTTTCTTCTTCTTGAGCCGGGGGCTTTCGAAAATAGCCTCTCTACCTTCAAAGTAAGGGTAAGGTCTGCGTATAGTCTACCCTCTCCAGACTTTACTTGTGAAATTTTTACTAGCTTGTTGTTGTTATTGGTGGTGTCAAAATCTAAAATAAATATTAAATGAATAAATTCCTACAATGTAAAATAGTATCGCTTTTTATATTTATATTTAATATTTTTATTTTCTATGTATAAATATATATTTGTTTAATAAAAATTTCGATAATGCAGTACCATATGACACCACTTGTTGCAAGATGTATCCGCCCCTGTTAATTTTGCAGTACAGTAGAACTTGAGAAGAAAAAAATCTAGGCAGTACAATCACTTTTTCCCCCTTTTGTTTTTTACTTTTTGAATAATAGCATACAGGAGTAGATAGTTGCCCCATCAAACCATGTGAGTGTAGACACATTTTTACGATATACGCATTACTTCTTCTCTTACCTTAACTTTGAGTCAATTGAAATGCCCTACCAAGGGAATGCATATCCAGTGCGGTCCCTCTTGTTTCAATTCCAGCAAAAAGGCAAGTAGAGGATCCTTTCCTTATGGTCCAAAGTCTTGAAGAAGATCATTAATTGTAACTTTTTGCCTTCATTAACTAACACGTACTTTGTGTAAAACAGGAGTAATTTAAAAGTTGGTGAACTCGATTTTTAATTAGGAGTAACAAACAGGACTGTAAGGAAAACTTTATAACTAGGTACGTAGTAGGGGAGAGAGTCATTAACATTTCAATTCACAATTCTACTATCAAAATTATAATTTCTTGATCATTCAACTGTCGAGTTGAAGATTGACACGGTGAATCATTTGGAAAACTAAAATTGTGAAGGAAAATAATTTCCTTGATGAGAAAACATAAAAGTGGTTTTTGTTTGAACAAAAAATTTAAGATTCTTTTATTAACTTCAATTATCAATAATAAAAAAAGTAAATTTTAACCAAGCGTAATTAACTTCAGATTCGAACTTATACGACGAGAAATAACGAAGGTAGGAATATATTAAATTTATTGGCGTGATGATTTTGCATCAAACACAAGAGATAAGCTTACATCTAAGGCGAAAAAGGATTGTAAATTAAGGAGTAAAGAGGAAAAAGTGAGGCCGCTGTTCTTCTGTGAGAGACTCTTCTTTCCTCATCTTCTTGTTTCCTCCTCTTTCCTTCCTTGTTTGTTGTACTTTTCTCTCCTTTTTCCAAGTCCCCCTCCTCTTCTGAGCTTACATGCCATATATATATATATATATATATATATATATATATATATATATATATATATATATATATATATATATATTGTTCTTATGACTTTATTCAATGGCCTTTAATCAACATACTTTCGATGATTTGACCCATAGAATAGCCGGGGTGTTCTTTGCTATTTCGCCACCTGGGCGGGATCCCAGCTTGTTCGACCCCCGATAATTCCTATTAGGGACAACCACTATGATCAAATTTTGCCCCGTACAGTTAGTCCCTCCGCCCGTCGAGACCATATCTTAGAAGGTTCAACGAGCGGATCGATCCGAAAGTTAGGAGAAATCTGAATGTTTACGCCTTGAGCGAGGTTTCCATATTGAGGCGAAGGTGTGACGCTTCAATGATACCCTTGGACCGTCGCATCCGTTCAGATTTGAACCGTCGTGTTGATGTGAAACATCGTTTGCAATCACTGTCATTATGACACACAATCCTTATGGATTGAACTATTTCTTGTGCCCTATCAATTTTGATTGGCGACTCTTAGGTTTCTCGTTCGAGGCATTTATGTTCCTATAAATAGGGGAGAACACCATTCTACTGCCTTACTTTTCGATCCATCAAAGGAATTTACGAGTATTTACCTTCTCCAATACTTCAAATTATTAGTTCACTTTCCTATTAGTTGGAATTTGATGTCACAATCTTCCCTCTTACTTCCCCTACCTATTTACTTTGTTTGATGGAGACAAATGGTTGGTACTTCCTCCCGTACTGACAAACTTGCCGAAGTTCCGGTTCTCGAAAATGATGCTCTTGCTCCTAGAGGAGTGGAGATGGCGAAGGATGAGGGGGTTCCAATAGTGGCAGAAATATTGCTCCGTCCGGGGAGGTTATGGACTGATTTAACATCCCTGTAGGAGAGAAATCGGAACCTGTTTCCTCCATATGGATGAAGAGGTGATTGCGAAGCTTAAGCCTAAATAACGGATTCTGCACCATATTGAGATATTCCTAGTGGTAGGAGATGATATTGTATATTTTGACCACCCCGGATATTGTGCATTCTATGCCTACCCTTTTATTGTCGGGTATACGCTTCCTCTTCCTTCCTTAGTGGTAGACTTCTATCATTTCTATGAAGTATTTCCAGCTCAACTTACTCTGTACGTATACAAGATGTTCCTCATGCTGCCTAAGTTCGCGGAGCTTGTCGGTCCGGAGATCACTCTGGCTTATATGCTCAACATTTTGCCCCCCAACTTATTCGAGGCACGATTATCCACATGCACTATCTAGTAACGAAAAGTCTGGTGGTGAAGATGGACGATAGAGCCAATCATCATTTCTGGGAAAGCTACATCTATGTGCAGACCAAGCATCTTGTGATGGACTCAGCAGGGTTCCTTGAGAGGTGGAACTTCGCACGTAAGTTTTTGTATCTCATATCAGAATGATGGTCCACTGTTTTCCTTTTGGCTTTATTGTTAACTATTTGTTACTTTTGCAGCCGAGAAACTACCTACAACGCCTGTTAACGATATCTGCAAATGGGTGAATTCCACTCTTCCCAATACGGTGGGGTTTCGCTAATGGGCATCCTTCTATGAGAAATATGGGCGTAAGCCTCTTACAGGTAAGTGACCTGCCACAACTTCTCTTTTTTTTTTTGTTTCCTTGCAATTTGACCTCGCTGCTTATACAACCATTACTGTTAACAGGGAGAGTGCGAAGGACGGCTACTCCACTCGCATTCCATCGATTGACGTCTTCTGCTCGGCCTACACTGAGGTATGCTACCCATTCTACATCGAGGGCTACTCAAGTTGACCTACAACTGGAGCCCTGAATATGGAAATTGTTCCCCAATCTGGACTTCGGCTCCTACTGCCCGCTCAACGGGTGAATTTGCTTGTGCTAAGGATGGTGAGGGTCCTTCAAAGAGATGGGGAGTGGAATCCGAAATGGCTTCTTTGGCAACAGTATATTCAAAGGGCGATCTTCCCTTGATGGTGTCTGAAATGGGTGGTGATGTTAACCCAGCTGCGGAGGTAAACCTGGCAATTGAGATCAATATGGCGACAGAGGCTTCGGCTATGATTGATCAACAAGCTACTTCAACGGGAAGCTGGGGTCTTGGGGCTGTTGTTGCCACTTTTATCAGGCCTTCATCTGCCGGAACGGGTCGTGCATTTTCTACAGCCGTAGAGGAGGGAAATGGGGTTGTAGTCGATACGAGTCTGAATCCTACCTTGATCCCTATGATGTTAGAATGTTCAAGGAGGGCCTTACCCGTACAGTAGTAAGAGTGGGAGGTCCATCCCTTATACTTGAGATTCCATCGGAAATTAACCTTCTATGGGACACAGAAAACTTGGTGCCGCAATTTGACCTTTTGTGCTCAACTGTAGAGTGTGAGGCTCTTAGGGATGTCCATGGCATTGATTTGATGCATGAAGTGGTTGCTATGGGCCTGAAGGTAAGTTTCTCCTCTTTGTTCTCTCTTTTTTGGTGCTCTTTTTGTTTTTGGTGACCTTGACCTTTACTAACTCATGTGCTTTTCTTTTCTTTTTTTTGCTTTCAGTCGTACATACTAGAGATTGAAAGTGCTCGCAGGGCTGACACTCGGGCCAAAATTGTTTGGATGATGTTGGAGAAGTATTGACATTACCGCAACAAGTGTCGTGAGATGCACAAATGGCTCAGGTCAAACGCCGATAATCAATCTCTCGAGGAGGAACTGGATAAGAGGGATCTGGAGCTGATACAGTCTATTCGTAGGAATAGCAAGCTCAAAGAGAAGCTTTGTTTAAATGATGAAGAACTTGAGTTGGGAAAAAGGGTCGTTGCAAAGTGCGAGCATCTTCAGGATAAGGTGCTATCATTGTAGTCCGAGTTGGATCAAAATACCATCAGAGTTGAGGCTTTGAGTGAGGAGTGGATGGGGAAATTAATCGAGATAGAGAAGAAGGTACCCGAGTTGGAGAGTGCCGAGAGTGCTTGGGTGTCAGCTTCAGCGAGGGCGGCGACATTGGAGGACACTATCCACATCCTTCAATCTAAGTAGGAGTCTGAGGGGGCAACGACCACGATAATGGGAGCGAGGCTTGAAGAGCGGATTGGCGAAATTGACTGGGAAGCTTCAAACTTGGGAGATCAGGTCTCTGCTCTTGAGGGCGACAAGGCACAATTGCTGGCCCAAGTTGAATCTGCATCGGCCACTGTGCCTCCCCATTTGCACGGGCTCTGGGTTCATGTGGAGGCCTAGGGGGACATATACAAGAGTTTGTGGCATGCGGGCAATATTTCTAAATCCGCTATGAAGGATCTCGGGAAAAGGCACGAAAGGATCGTGCTAACTGTGGCTACGATCCTGCGGCACCGAAGGCCAACGAGGATAATGATGTCGAGGAGTAGTTTTTTGGAGATGGTGACGGGGAGGATGGCGGTGATGACTTTGAGTGAATAGTTGTTACCGTAGTATAATTTTTCTTGTCTTTTCTTTCTTTGTTTTTTGTACTGGGTCAATTTGTACGTGTATAATCTGCAACCATTTTCGCAACTATCTAAATAAAAGGGATTTTCGTCATTGTACGTCTTTTGTGTATCTCTCCCTTTTTTAGCAAAATCCACTAGGCAGTGTGCATAGGGCTCGTTTTTTATATATCTAGATAAAAAAACAAACAAAATGTTAGGAGGTCTTACACAATGAAAGAAACTTACTTTGACGCTTACATATGTCCTATTACCAATATTGAACTTATATCTCAACATTAATATCACATTGCGCAACCTAATACGATAAAACAAATGAACTATAAAAATTATCCATGCAATGTCTTCAAACTTGGATGATTGTTGTCTTTGTTTTCCAGTTCTTTGAACACCTTACCAGTGATGAGTCGACTGTGAGCATAAGTTATCCTTTGTAGTCATTTCCAGCTCTTCCTATGTAGCAAAAATGAAGATGTCAAGTCCGAGGTCCTTATTGATTATATCTGCACCTCTCATTTGCTTGTGACTTGTAGTTGTATTCTCCAGCATCCATCATCATATTTCTTATCCTCTATCATTCGAGCTCCACCGCATTATTGTTCTCTCATTATCCATCTGATTCATAATCCCAATTGACTTGTGTTGTCTTCCTAAACTGCTTCCAGCATTGCTCAACATAATTGAAATCCAGCCTTCTTTGTCCTGATTGTAAGTGCACGATTGCACTAGTGTCTCCCATAGATCCCTTATTTCCTCTGCTGCCATTTTTTTTATGCCATTCCTGGGATGTCATATTATATAATTGCATTAGTATGCACTTCCATATTGCAATATATGTCCCCATTTTAGTTCGCCCATAGTCCCATTTCCTCCTAAGAATTACCACCAAGCTGGGCATGTTTTGCATGCATATGTCCAGCTGTCGCTGTTCCTTCTTGTAAGTCATTCATTGCTCCCTTTTTTTGATTGTACTAGTAGCAAAAGAACCTAATGTTTGAGTAAAACTAGCACCTAGGTCTGCCTTGTTTGACTTCCAACTGCTCAGCTCCCTTAAACGACTTGGCAATACAATCCTTGTTTCCATGCTTGTGCCTTATATTGTTACTTCTCCAAGGGAATGAACAACTACTGTTAATACCACCCTTTGAAACTATAACATATAGTAGGGAATGTTTACAGTAACTTCCCCTGCAAAAAAGAACATAAAGTCAGAGTAACCACAAACCATCATTTCCTCCTCCCTCGGGATTTGGATATGGTATTCTGCAGCATTATGGTGTGCTGCATTTTCAATTGCTTGGCTCCCTGTATCTAGTATCCTAGATATTGGATGGAATATTATGTTGCATTTCATTCCCTTTGTCTTTGTAAAATTCAGAACGTCCTAAAAGTTCATTTGATTAGGAACCAATCCTGCTGCAAACTTATAATTTCTAGGCAGTCTTATGACATAATTTTTCTAGTAGCTATTATTTTGTTTGATGACTAACTTCCTTCCTTATATTCCTTTGCTTATCACTTATTTTCCCTCCAGGGATTGAGCACCAAATGCTAATACCACTCAAGGAAAGTTAACCAGTTGATGATGCAAAAGCACAGTTCTTGCACCTGCAAAAAAGAAACCACTGTTAGTTAAAACGTTGAGTGCTATGATCTCCGCCTTACAGCTTCGATCACAGTACTCCCTATTGATTTTTTTCCCCAACTTATGTTCCAACTTCATCATCCATAGTTCCATAATCCCTGATGCTTGCACTCTACAACTCCACCTTGTTACCTCTTGCCCTCCTACTTTCATGCAACTTTCACTCTTAGATAAGGACATTAGATTTTATCATTATTCAGTATCCTCCTCCCTTGAATGTCCAACTCCCAAAAATCGTGTGCCTCAATGTATCCTACATCTAAGGCATAATTAGTTAAATGATCAGCCAATTTATTTCCTTCCCTGAGAGTATGAACCACAGTTACATTTGTTCTTGCCATCAGCTCCTTGATCTCTTCCATCTGTTGAACTATGACTCATGGTACCTTCCATTCATGATTTACACATTCCTCATCATCATGAAGTATGTGTGTAAATCTATCAACACATAATCATTTTCTACACAAAACTTCAATGCTTGCAATATTGCCTTTGCTTCTGCTTGAGTATTAGTTTCTTCCTAGATTTCCTTTCCACATCCATAGATTAGATCACCCTCCTCATTTCTCAGCACAAATCCAATTGAACTTCTTCCAGTATTTTCTCTAGATGCCCTATATATGTTTACCTTTATCCGCCCTGGGCTAGGACACTCCCATAGCACCTTAGTGTAACTCAGCTTAGGCAGATAAGATTCCAACATATGCAACAAATCTGGCCATCTATGTGGTATCTTCTGCAGAGATGGCTTCCTGAGCTGCACTAACGATTGCATAGTTGTGGATATCTGAAAAATAACTCTATATACTGTGACAACCTCCCCTTGTTTATAGTTATTTCTTCTTTTTCATAACTCCCAAACTATCACAACTGGAAGTTGACACATAAATAACGATTGCATAATGTCAAGTATTTTGAAAATAAAATCATCTCCTCTCCCATTTCACCATGTATATATGCTTCCTTTGATGCCTAAGTCACTCAGGTTACATGTGTTGATGTAATGCCTAAAGTCATTTATCTCATTTAAATAAACACGATCTCCTCCAAATTTTTCTTGTTCATCCCAGATAACATTAAAATCTCCCCCCCCCCCCCACAAGCCAAGGTAAGGACATGTCTCTAGCCAAGTTATACAAACTATCCCATAATTAAATCCGTTTAATGGAATCACACTTTGCATATACAAAAGTGATCATAAATGATAGTTGAGAACCCAGGTTTGTGAGCTTCAGAGTCAATTGATGTTCTAAATCATATACTATCTCAACCCTATGATCATCATCCATAAACACCCAGATTTTGTTAGAAACATTTGAAAAAGCCTGCAACATTCCAATTCTTCTCCTATATCTTTCCAATTTCTTCTTCTTTTGTTTTGATTCCATAATTCCTATGAACTGAAATGATAGTCTCTGCATAGTGATAAGTCTCTCAAAGGCCTGCATTGTCTTCACTGACCCCACATTCCATATTATATCATTCATTTTTAATTGTGAGATTTAGATAGGGTCCTTCTTGTTTGAACCCCAGGGATTAAACTTTGAATATTGTCTTCCTATTGTTTCTTCTTTCCTCTCCCAGCTGATTTTCCTTTATCCATATATCTAGGTGAAAGATCACCTTGTCTAGCCACCTGTTTGAAATTTTGACAGGTTGATTTTGCATCCAAACCTTTCCTCTGCTCTCCATATTATCATCATCACCCATTCTTTCCAAATGTTGTACAAGTTTGTTGTTTGTATGATCTGGAATGCTTATATTTTGTACTCTTGATTATGTTGTATATAATCATTAATATGATTAGGATTTAATCCTATTTCCTCCTCATTTGCCAATATCTCAAGGTTAGTGCCATCACTGCAACAGTCTTTTATTAGCCTGTAGACTTGCATCCTTGACTACAACCCTCTCTTCAGTTACACTAATGATGCCACCTGTGGGGATATTTGGTTCTGCTGGAGGCATTACTCCATTTGGATTGAGAATTGGAACTTTTTGCCTCCCATCTCATTCTAGTGGTGTTATATCCTTTCCACTTTGATCAACTAACACCTCAATAGACTTGTCTGAATTATCCCCTGCATTATGTTGTTCCTTATTTTTCTACGCATTTAAACTTTGTTCTTCCTCCTCTTTCTCCTCATCTGAGGACTCCTTTTCCCCCCCTGGCACCCACAGGTAATTCACTTTCATCTGATGCTTCTTCAATTTGATCCCTCCATAATTTTTCTCCATTTAGCTGCAGTCTTGTATCATTATTTGACACCCCATCTATTTCATCATATTCAACTGATTGTGATGGTACCTCCTGACATAACTAATTAGTTGTGACAATATTTCCCAAAAAAGCTCTATCTACCCAAGCTCTTGTTGATTCTTTTTGAACATCCTCAATTCCTGTATTTTTATTCCAAGTATTATTTGTACCCCTTTCTTTCTTTCCTATATCCTTTCCTGTAGTTTTAGGAGTAAATCCAGCTGCATTAGGATTCAATCTCCCATTTGTAGTAAAAGGAGTCGTAAGACTTCTTGCTCCTACACTTTCATGTACTGCAACCAGTTGATTATTCACTTCCCCACCATCATCTTGATCTTCTAATGTTACAAATTTATTAGCAGTCTGAATTTGCTAAGTAATACATGCACCAACTAGAACTATGTCTCTCCTTGAATCTCCAATTTCTTGATGATTATTAGCAATAACTGGAACCATTTCCTTCCCTATAGTATCATTAAGCTGCAAAGATACAATAGTACCAATAACTTGCTGCACATTATCATTATTAACTGGAACAATTGCCTTGTCATTCTGACTTTGTGCCATAGCCTGGATTGCACCATTCTTCACTCGATTATCTCTTACCTTCTCCATTGTTCACCAATTTGATTTGAATTAACTACTACCTTTCCACTTGATAAAATCATCAACCGCTGATTAAGTTGCTTGTTATTCTATTTGTTGCTAGATTCTACTTTGTCCTTGCCTTGATCATAAGGTGATAGTTCAGGATGTACTTTCCAGCATTCAAATAGATCATGACCTTGCATCCTACATTCTTTACAATACTTTGGAAGCATATCATACTTTATATTGACCCATTCATTCCTTATTTCCCCCGATGCTTCATTAACAATATCCATTCTAACCTTCTTAGGATGTTCAGCTAGCAAATCAACAAGGACTTTAATCTAGCACAACTAGGCCTCGTCTTGTTAATTGTAGCCATATCCAAGTGTAAAGGCTTCCCAACAACTAAAGCAGGTGAAAAAAGACATTCGTTCATAAAGTACTTAGGTAACAAACCTAGGAAAGAAATCCATGCCATTTCCATTGAAGTCTCTTCTCCTGTCTTAAAATTTACATCATATATGAAAGGTTGAATCTGATATTCCTAGCCATTCTTGTCTTTGACATATTCAGATCCTTTTGACGTAAATCAACAAAATCCTGCCACAATGTCATGCTTATAAGAACATGCATGTCTCTTAGAAATCCAATACTGCATTCTCCCTTTATTCCACATTTCTATGGACCATGTGACGAATCTCGCTCACTTCTGCCCATCCATACGCGAATTTTCACACTACAACATATTAGAGACCCTCGATCACATTCATTCTTTTCACTTCTGATTTAGTAAACTTCACCATTGGTTGCCCATTAACAATAGTTGCTCGGCGAATAGGAATTGGATCTACAGTAGCAGTTCCTTCATGCATGGCGGCATTTAATATGCATGGTTTCAATAGTTTTGAAGAATCCATTAGTTGGGGTGTGTTATTAATTATTGTCAAATGATGGGTTATGTTTGGGGGTGGTTGGGGAGGCAGCCCACCCACAGCTGGTGACTGGCTGCCAGCTGACGAGGCCATAGAGGCATTGGTCTATGTTTCTCTCTCTAATCGCCAATTTTTCTCCAAAGCTTCTCTCTCTAGGGTTTGCAATTCTGTGTAGTTTTGCGTATCTCTCTCTTCCCCTTGCTTTACGCATTTTTTTGCTTTGGCATAGACTTTTCGGATATTTGTATGGTAAATTCCTGACTTTTTAGAGAAACTATTTTTAGCCGGACCGAGTAGGATTTCGTCACGTGAGTCCGAATGGAGTCTTTGGATTCACATATTTGGGTGAGATTGACTTTTGACTTATCTCTTAAAGAAAATTTATTTTTGATCAAAATGAGGTTGTATTCAGATTCGTTGTTTTGGATGAAGTCAGTCCTAACTTGAGTCATTCGAGGGTGATTGAATTATTGTCGATTTGGGCAAAGTCGCTCTTTTTACATATATATATATATATATATATATATATATATATATATATATATATATATATATATATATATATATATATATATTCGAGTGCGGCCGAGCTTTTTTCTTTTTGCAATGGGCTTTGGCTATAAATGGTTATTTTGAGTTGGTCGAAATGTTAACCCATTATAATTCAAGCGAGGTTGAACATTTCATTTGGCAATGGCATTTAGCCGTAGGGGTGTAATTTCGAGTTGGTCTAAGTGTTAACCCATTACAATTCGAGCGAGGTTGAATATTTCATTTGGCGATGGACTTTGGCTGTAGGGGTGTTTACTTTGAGATGGTTGAAATGTTAACCCGTTTTAATTCGAGCGAGGTTGAATATTTCATTTGGCGATGGCCTTTGGCCATAGGGGTATTATTTCAAGTTGGTCAATATGTTAATCCATTGTAATTCGAGTGGGTAGAATATTTCATTTGGCAATGGCTTTTGGCCATAGGGATGTTATTTTGAGTTGGTCGAAATGTTAACCTCTTGTAATTCGAGCGAGGAAGAATATTTTATTTGGCGATGGCTTTTGGCCGTTGGGGTGTTATTTCGAGTTAGTCAAAATGTTAAACTATTGCAATTCAAGCCAAGTCAAATATTTCATTTTAGCGATGGCCTTTAGCCGTAGGGATATTATTTTGAGTTGGTCGAAATGTTAACCCGTTGTAATTCGAGAGAGGTCGAATATTTCATCTGGCGATGGCTTCTGGCCATATGGGTGTTATTTCAAGTTGGTTAAAATGTTAACCCGTTGTAATTCGAGCGAAATCGAATATTTCATTTGGCAATGGCCTTTAGCCGTAGGGGTGTTATTATGAGTTGGTCGAAATGTTAACCCGTTATAATTCGAGCAAGGTCGAATATTGCATTTGGAGATGGACTTTGTCCATAGGGGTGTTAGTTAGAGTTTGTCGAAATGTTAACCCATTGTAATTCAAGCGAGGTCGAATATTTTATTTGGTGATGGCCTTTGGCCGTAGGGGTGTTATTTCGAGTTGGTCAAAATGTTAACCCATTGTGATTCGAATGAGGTTGAACTCTTCTCTTTGGCGATGGCCCTTGGCTGTAGGGGTATTATTTCGAGCTAATATCGAAATGTTAACCTGTTGTAATTCGAATGAGGTCGAACTCTTCTCTTTGGCGATGGACCTTGGCTGTAGGGGTGTTATTTCGATCTAACATCGAAATGTTAATCCGTTGTGATTCGAACGAGGTCGAACTCTTATCTTTGGTGATAGCCCTTGGCCATAGGGGTGTTAGTTCAAGCTAATGTTGAAATGTTAACCCGTTTTGATTTGAATAAGGTCGAACTCTTCTATTTGGCGATGACTATTGGTCGTATGAATGTTATTTCAAGCTAATATCGAAATGTTAACCCATTGTGATACGAACGACGTCAAACTTTTCTCTTTTGTTATTTCATTATCATATTTTGGCGAATCATTGCCACCATACTGTCTGTGTACACATCAGAGCGGATCTTGGCGTACTTGATATAACCAATTTTTTGGAGAATTTTGGGAGTACCCTAGGGGAGTCCCAGTTTTTCTTAACTTCTGTGTTTTCTGGGTAAGTCCTAGTTTGTTTAATTTTATTTGCACACTACTACAAAAAGGTCTTTGGCTGTAATTATTTAGCGGCAATTAGGTAATTGCTACTAATAAATTATTTAAGTTAAAATATTAGCGGCACATAATCATTAGCCAGTAAAAGATATATTTTTAGCGACAACAAAAAATAATTGACACTAAAAATCCCTAATTGAATTATATTTTTTATTTTAACTTTTCCTCCGTACAATCTTTCCCTCCAATTTTTTGGGACAATAAATTACATTCTCTTCAATTAGAAAACCTTACAATTAATTTTTAAAAAAAGAAAGAAAAAACCAAACCCTGTAATTAGAATGATACAGAAAATGCATGTAGTTATAATGATACAGAACAATGGAAAAATTGTGCGTCAACAACATCGCTGCAAAAGCCTCTGCCATGCCACGGTCTCCGGCAATCCTAGGATTTCTCGATTGAGTTATATATAATTTTGGGTTGATGCTTCTCGATTATTATAAGTCTTCTCTGTCAATATTCTCCCTCTCATTCGTCTTCAACTTCCGTTTCGTGTAGGTTTCAAGAATTATTGCAGAAAGCCTTCGTCTCCTTCAATTTCTGCTCTTAGTTGGTAAAAATTTTTGCTTACCAGGTTCATATTTTGATTTTTGATTTTTTATATCCAACTACGGCCTTCTGAGATTTGTGAAAGTATAGCTTTTTCTGTGTTTACTAAGTCGCTTGTAATATCTGGTTGCTGTTAGATTGATGGTCAATTGATTGAATTGATTCCTCCCTTGTTACTCTCTTGTTTTTAAACTAGTTCCTCTATTATTAACGCACTATTATTGTTGTGATCTTTCAAAAAATTTCTAAGTGTTAGTTGATGCATATTGATGTTTTAGTGTCGGTAGTCGAGATATGAAGTCAACCATATTCAAACTTTTTGCCCGAGTATGATATATATATATATATATATATATATATATATATATATATATATATATATATATATATATATATATATATATATATATATATGTGTGTGTGTGTGTGTGTGTGTGTGTTAGTTGGTGATTTAGTGCATTATTAGGCTTATTACTGATTTTTACCTCATTATAAATAAGAGTTATAGCGGCTAAAAGGTTCGCAAAATATTTTGCAAATGGTTAATTTGTCCACGTGAAAGCCTGAAAGGATCAAAATAATCTTTTACTTTATTTGAACTCTAAAAGTATCTATTCAAAGTGAAATCCACAAAAGTTAGAAGTATCGAATAACTGAGAATAGATTGAATAGAAGAATGAGATAAAGGAGTATATACAGAACTTTGTTTTTTGTTGTACAATAATTTACTCATGATAAAATTGGCTGAATCATTTTGCATTCTCTTAAATCTATATATTCCGCTTCAACTTGCCTTTTCTCATTAGTCCTAAGTGTTATGTATCATTTTGACTATTCACGATTTCTCAAGAAGGCTATGCATCATTGTCACTATTTTCTGTGTGAATATCTTTGTAACCGATGTATTTCTTTGTTCTTACTTTATATGAAATTTCCAAGAATATCTTTAATATTTTCTTCTTGTAGCAGCAGTTATTATACTTGAAAGTTATCGTCGTTGTTCCATCTCTTTGCACCTTTTATTATACCATGTATGACTTTAACATTTTTAAGAGAAAACAGTTAGCTTTACAAGATAATACATTAGTTAGCTTTGATACTAACTAACTATATTGAGCCTGTATCCGGCATATTTTGGGGAAATATTATTAACTTGGATGCATAAACTTTGTTTATTGGTAAAACTGGTATTTATAATTTTATACTTTTAATATATAAAATAGCTTATATTTTGTTAGTTGTATAAGTAGTTAAACTGATGCTTAATGAAGAAAAGAGTTTTAAACAAATTGGTAAGAATAAAGTATATATCTAGAGAGTTAACAAATAGGAGTAGTAAGTTTTGAAAATTTTAAAATATATGATATATAGTTCTTCTAAAAGTTATTAGTTTAATATTCTATTCTTAAAAGTTTATTCCCAATATGCAAAAACCATAGAAGACGTATAATTTAGAAGTTTAATACTTCTATTATTAAAAAATTTATGAACCAATATGTGAAACCATAGAAGAAACTAGAGATAGTTTTAAAAGTTAAAATGATTATTTTAATAGAATTATGTTTGATAGTTTTAATTGTTAAAATGATATATTTGAGCTATATAATTACCAGCTAATAGGATGATTATTTTATATATTTGAACTACATTTTTGTTATTTTCTTCTGAACATCATGGACAATCTTAGAAATAAAAGATAGATGTATTGTAATAGAGTTAGTAAAGAATATTTGGATGGAGTAGATGATTTTTTAAATCATGCCTTTGCTAAAGAACAAGAAGGAGAAAAAATTGCATGTCCTTGTACCGAATGTGTGCTCATCCATCAAGTAAATCGGGCTACAACATATGATCATCTTGTTATTAATAATATTATACCATCATATGATACTTGATTTTGTCATGGGAAGTTTTTAAAGGGATCAAACAATGCTCGAGCAAATAACCACACCCAGTCAACTCAATGGAGTGATGATATGAGAGGAATGATACATGATGTATTTGGAGGTATTACACAGTTTATGGATATTGACGTTAGTGAAACAGGTGTCATAGAGCAAAACATACAAGAGAGTACTGCTCATCCACCTAGAAATCACACCCATCAAGAGGTAGATAAGTTTGAACGGCTCATGAAGGAGGCAAATGAAGAATTATATCCTGGATGTAAGAAGTTTAGCAAACTATCCTTTTTGCTGCATATGTATCGCACAAAATGTATGTTCAAGTGGTCAAAGGAATCTTTTAATGCTTTGCTTGGAGTTTTGAAACATGCACTACCTGAAGGAGAAAAATTACCTCTTTCTTTCTATGAGACCAAAAAGAAAGTTGAAGGGTTGGGCTTAAAGTATGAAAAAATTCATGCTTGTCCCAACGATTGCATGCTTTTTAGGAAAGAGTTAGCTAATAAGAATGTCAATGAATGCAAAATTTGTGGGGCTTCTAGATGAAAAAATGATTGCTAGAAGAATTCCAGCCAAGGTCCTAAGGTATTTTCCTTTAAGACCAAGGCTACAGAAATTGTTTATGACTTCAGAAACGTTTAAAGCAATGTAATAGCTTCATGAAGAGCGCTAAAAAGATGGAGTTCTACGGCATATTGAAGATTCTGGATCCTGGAAAATTGTTTATAGTATATATCCCAAATTTTCTTGAGATCCACACATTGTGCGCCTAGGATTAGCTTCTGATGAATTTAATCCATTTGGAACAATGCGAACTATTCATAGTACATGGCCTATGATTTTAATGCCATATAATCTTCCACCATGGATGTGCATTAAACAAGAGTTCTTCATAATATCCTTACTTATTCCTGGAGCAAAAGCACCAGGCAATAATATTGATGTCTTTTTGCAACCTTTAATAGAAGAGTTGAAAGAATTATGGGATGTTAGGGTAGAAACATACGATGCATCTACTAAGGATATATTTCAAATACGAGCAGCTCTCATGTGGACTATAAATAATTTTTTGGAATATGGTACTCTATCTGGATGATGCATTATGGCCGGTTCGCATACCCTTCTTGTGACATAAACACTCAATCTAGAAGGCTTATACATGGCAGAAAGTTTTGTTACATGGGGCATCAACGATTCTTGAAGTCGGGACACATATATTAGAACCATGCACAGTGTCTGGGTCAATAGTGTTGAATCAAGTTAAACATATAAAATTTACTCTCGGCCAGTCGGGCGAAGGGGTAAATGGGGTCATGAAAACACATGGAAACAGAGGAGTATTTTTTTCTTCCTTATTGGAAGTCAAACTTGGTGCGCCATAATCTTAATGTGATGCATATAGAAAAGAATGTGTGTGATAACTTAATTTATACATTATTGAATCTTGGTAAAATATCTAAAGACAACTTAGAATCTCAATTAGACTTGAAGGAGATGAAAATAAGACTAAGTTAATGGCCTTAATATCGAGCTAGTAGGAGAGCATATCTTCCACCTACTTTTTTCACAATGTCTTAGAATGAAAAGGAGTTAATTTATGAAGTTCTATAAATTGCCAAGTTTCCAAATGGCTATGCATCTAATATCTAACGTTGCTTTCGCAAACGAAAGATATCTAGGCTAAAAACTCATGATTGGCATGCTATAGTACAAGAACATCTTCCTCTTGCCCTGCGGAGATTAGTATATAAAATAGTTAGTTCCATTTTAATTGAAGTATGTACATTCTATAGAAAAGAACTAAAATTAGAAGAGTTAAAGTTACTTGAAGAAAAGATTCCAGAAACATTGTCTACTATGGAGAAACTTTTCCTCCCAAGATTCTTTTCTGTTATGATACACTTGGTTATTCACTTGGCAACCGCCGCTAAACATGTGGGGCCGGTACATTATAGGTGGATGTACCCAATTGAAATATTACTGAATCTTTATCATATATCTTTAGTTGTTAAATATTATAATATCAAATTGATACCATTATTTTATTTCCTAGGTTCTTTGGTACTTTAAAATCATATATTCATAATTATGCATGTCCAGAAGGTTCAATAACAATCGCATACATAGAAAATGAGTGTATGGCATTTTGGTCACGATATTTAGAGGGTAGAGATTCAAGGTCTTATTGTTCAAAAAAATATGGTGATGGGATTGAGCATGAGAATAGTAAAGAAGAATGTCTTTTTCCCATTGTTGGGGAGTTGTACGGTGGAGTAGATGTATTTGAGTTGGATTAGAAAACATGGTTGCAAGCACATCGGTATGTGCTTTTCAATTGCAAGTCAGAAGTGGTTGAGAATTATAAAAAGTAAGTGTTATATTTATTATTTAATATATGTATATTACTTATTTAATTAAAAAAATTGATATGTGCGAGTTACATGAATAGGGAATATATTGCTTAAATCAAGAGATCACATCATAAGCGTCATTTGACATAACATCAACTTGACCGTGTGAATCTCGATAAATTTCACGAGTGGTTCAAGGAGAAAGTAAGTAGTAGCGCTAAGTCATTAGTTATGTCAAATTATTGTCCTTGTACATATATCCACATTTATAGTTATATCTCTTATTTGGTTAGGTAAAGGAGCTAGAAGCCACATCTGACATCTTAAAGTATGTTAAAGTCCTTGCATAAGTGTCGAGGTACATCGCGAAAAGATTTAATGCGTTCGATGTAAATAATGGGTATCAGTTTCGAACGAAGAAAAGTGAAGAATTCAAGGTGACACAAAATAGTGGCGTTATGGTCATTTCAAAGACTGAAAGTTATGCAAGTACAAGTGATAATGCTCCAAAGTCTGCAAATATCACATATTATGGTAGATTGAATGATATTGTGGAGTTAAACTACTATGAAAAATTTAAGATTGTCTTATTTAAGTGTGATTGGGTTGATATAACCAAAGGCAGAGGAGTTAAGGAAGATGAGCTGGGATTCACACTTGTGAATTTATCACGCCTAATAGACTCTGGCGATCGAGAACGTCATGAGCCCTTTATTTTTGCAGAACAAGCTCAACAAATAATATTTGTACAAGATCCTCAAGATCATGAATGATTTTTCCCTAGATTAATTAAACCTCGAGATATTTTTAATATGGGAGAGAAAAATAGTTTGCAGTTCGAGTCATCAATGTAGAGTGATACCACTAACTTGGCACTGTTAAAAATGCTCGTGTTCCAGAGGATAAGTATAATGATTGAGTAAGACGTGGTGTCAATGGGATACTAATTGATATAAACATACATTCTCAAGCTTCTATTAATGATGGTGAAGCTAACGTTGAGAGAAAAAATGACATTGAAAATAAATGTGATTCTGAATAAGATAGGAATAATTTATAGAGTATTTTTCTTGCAAGTGTTATTAAAGAACTTCTAGGGATTTTTTCTAATTCAGAAATTTTAATAAATATACTTTTTGATTTCAATTTGAGCCATTTTATAGAAGATTCATGTTAGCCAGCTATGAATTTTTCATGTTTGTTTTGGTTGATTTTTGGTTGAATTGAGTGAATATCTTGGTCTACCTTAACATTAATGTGCTATAAAAGATTTCTTGTGTTATATTTGTTGTCTATAAGAAAATTTAACTATTCATGTTTAATCTATGGTGTCAGAAAAGTATTTAAACTCAGAGGAATCCCTATATTTTTCATATTTGATTGAGGTATATTACCTTTTTCTCAAGATTCAAAGACCAGTCTTTTCATCAATGCAAAAGATAATGCAATTGATGGCTTAGTCATATATGGAAAACTTTTGTAATACTTGTGTTAACTATTTTGTGTTAATTGAAGTTGTTATCAAGGCGCCTAATCTGCTACTTGGCTCAAAAAGTCAACCTGAAATTGGGAATTTGTTTATGTGGATTTGGTGATCGAGGATTGTAATTACCGATGGTATTTGCATGTGGCACTTTTTCTTCATGATAAGACAATAACCTGGGTTATTCCTACTTCCTTCTTGTGCTTTGGAATTTTACTTTCTATTGCTACTCCATAAAATCCTACATTTTGGCTATACACATTTCTTTCTAGCTTATACAAACGTGAAATTTTATGCAGTTGTGTGTTGATTGATGGAACAATTAGTAATAAACCTTTTCCATTCTTTGGCTTATCTTTTGTTTCTGTCCAATCCTTGTTGTTATTAGGAGTATGGACTTCTCATTAAGATATCCTGGAAAATCAACCAATACAAACATATACTAAGGTGCTATTATAAATGAACAATATTTTTTGTTGGTGCATCAATTCCTTTTATCTCTTTAACTATCTTTGTTGCAAGGCTTTGTTTATATGCACGAATTGCAGTTCATTTATTTTTTACAGCTTGAGATGAGCATGATGATTCCTCTTATTTTGCGCGTGACCTATTGATTGGTTTCTTTAAGTCTGGTACTAATATAACTTAATGCAACTAGATAGTTTCTTTATTTTGAAAAAAGAAGTATGCAAACTAGAGGTCGCAACTGATTGGAAGTTGAACAAGATAAAGATGAAGATGTGAGACCTTATATTGAGCACTTGATTGATGGTCAAAACTACTCTAGAGCCTAGCCATATATTGAGCAGCTAATGGATAATCAGAACTACTCTGACGCCCAAGCACGTGATGGTCAATCTAATAAGTTGAATAGTTTTGATGGTGGCACTGTGATTCAACATGATGAAGATTTAGATAATACTTATATAATATTGCAATTTGATTATGTATAATATTAGATGATAGCTTTCATTTGCTATTTTGTGTGAATTTGGCTGAGTTTGTTCATAATTAAACAGTTGCTAATGCTTTTTGGTGAACCTTTTGTTAGTTAATAGTTCTGTTAGTTGTGGACTACTTTGTTTGGGTAATAATGGGGTCCATCCCCTTTTCATGGAAGAAGGTTCTTCCTTTTTTGTCAAAAATGGCTGCAAGCAGCCATATTGTTTTTCAGTTTTAGGTGTGCTGCAGTATGTCAACTTTGGCATGCTGGAGAGATAAAAATGTCAATTTAGGTATGCTGAAGGCTGTCTTCATTTGCCTATAAAATGAGAGCTTCGGCTCTCATTTTTTTACACCAACAGAAAGAGAGAAAAAGAGTAAGGTTTCACAGACAGGGTATAAGAAAATAGTTTGTAAGGAAAATAGAGAGTGAGCGATATTGTAGTGAGGTGGAAATATCAAAAGATGGTTATTTTCTTTTGAGTGTTGTAGTGGTCTTTGGAGTATTTTACTCGGACCTACAAAGTATAAAATTCCTTACTATAGTGATATCAGTTGCTCCTCTCAGGGCCGTGGTTTTTTCCCTTATTCAGAAGGGTTTTCCACGTAAAAATCTTGGTGTCATTGTTACTCTTTTTATTCTTGTTAATTACTGTATCTCGGTGCTACATTATTATTCCGCTTTTATTACCGTGAATATTATTTTGGTAGGGGATTTATTCCCAACAACTGGTATCAGAGCACAGGTTCTGCTCGTTCACTAAAATACTATTCACTGTCGGTAGTACTATACTCAGTGAAAAATAAAAATGTCCGGAGTAAAGTACGAGGTAGCTAAATTCAACGGAGATAACGGTTTTTCAACATGGCAAAGAAGGATGAGGGATCTGCTCATCCAACAAGGATTACACAAGGTACTAGTTGTTGATGCCAAAAAGCCTGATACCATGAAAGCTGAGGATTGGACTGACTTGGATGAAAGAGCTGCTAGTGCAATCAGGTTACACCTATCGGATGATGTTGTAAATAACATCATTGATGAAGACACTGCACATGGAATTTGGACTAGGTTGGAAAGCCTATACATGTACAAAACGCTGACAAATAAATTGTACCTGAAGAAGCAGTTATACGCCCTACACATGGGTGAAGGCATGAATTTTTTGTCGCATTTAAATGTGTTTAACGGACTAATCACACAGCTTGCCAACCTCGGAGTAAAAATTGAGGAGGAAGATAAAGCCATCTTGCTATTAAACTCGTTGCCATCTTCATACGATAATTTGGCAACAACCATCCTGCACGGTAAGACTACTATTGAGTTGAAAGATGTCACATCGGCTCTTTTACTCAATGAGAAGATGAGAAAGAAGCCTGAAAATCAAGGACAGACTCTTATCACAGAAGGTAGAGGCAGGAGATATCAAAGGAGTTCGAGCAATTATGGTAGATCCAGAGCTCGTGGAAAGTCAAAGAATCGATCCAAATCAAAAGCCAGAAATTGCTACAACTGTGATCAACCAGGTCACTTCAAAAGAGATTGCCCAAATCCAAGGAAGGGAAAAGGTGAAACTAGTGGCCAGAAGAATGACGACAACACACCTGCCGTAGTGCAAAACAATGACAATGTTGTCCTCTTTATAAATGATGAAGAGGAATGCATGCACCTGTCAGGTCCCGAGTCGGAATGGGTGGTTGACACAGCGACATCTTACCATGTCACACCGATAAGAGATCTTTTTTGTAGATATGTAGCAGGTGATTTCGGCACCTTGAGAATGGGTAATACAAGTTACTCAAAGATTGCGGGGATTGGCGACATTTATATCAAGAAAAATGTCGGATGCATATTGGTTCTAAAGGATGTGCGGCATGTACCTGATTTGCGGATGAACTTGATCTCGGAAATTGCTTTGGACCGAGATGGATACGAGAACTATTTTGCAAATCAAAAGTGGAGACTCACCAAAGGGTCATTGGTGATTGCAAAAGGAGTTGCTCGTGGCACGTTGTACAGGACAAATGCAAAAATATGCCAAGGAGAATTGAGTGCGGCACAAGATGAGATTTCTGCAGATTTGTGGCATAAAAGAATGGGTCATATGAGCGAGAAGGGATTGCAGATTCTTGCCAAGAAATCACTCATTTCTTATTCCAAAGGTACAACGATAAAACCTTGTGACTATTATTTATTTGGTAAACAGCATAGGGTGTCATTTCAGACATCGTCTGAAAGAAAGTTGAATATCCTTGATTTAGTAAATTCTGATGTTTGTGGCCCAATGGAAATTGAATCAATGGGCGGTAATAAATATTTTGTTATTTTTATTGATGATGCTTCACGAAAATTGTGGGTTTATATTTTGAAAACCAAATATCAGATGTTTCAAGTTTTCCAGAAGTTTCATGCTCTAGCAGAAAGGAAGACAGGTCAAAAGCTAAAACGTCTCTGAAGTGACAATGGAGGTGAGTACACTTCAAGGGAATTTGAAGAGTACTGTTCAAGTCATGGGATTAGACATGAAAAGACAGTTCCTGGAACCCCACAGCACAATGGTGTAGCAGAGAGGATGAACCGCACTATCGTGGAGAAGGTGAGAAGCATGCTCAGAATGGCTAAACTACCTAAGTCATTTTGGGGTGAAGCAGTTCAAACAACATGTTACCTGATCAATAGGAGTCCATCAGTTCCATTGGCGTTTGATATCCCAGAAAGAGTTTGGACCAATAAGGAGGTGTCCTACTCGCATCTGAAGGTGTTCGGTTGCAGAGCTTTTGCACATGTACCAAAAGAGCAGAGAATAAAGCTGGATGATAAATCTGTTCCCTGTATATTTATCGGATATGGAGATGAAGAGTTCGGGTACAGATTGTGGGATCCTGTAAAGAAGAAGGTCATCAGAAGCAGAGATGTAGTCTTCCGAGAAAGTGAAGTTGGAACTGCTGCTGATATGTTAGAAAGGGCAAAGAATGGTATAATTCCTAACTTTGTTACTATTCTTTCTATTTCTAACAATCCCACAAGTGCAGAAAGTACGACCGACGAGGTTGCTGAGCAGGGGGAGCAACCTGGTGAGGTTATTGAGCAGGGGGAGCAACTTGATGAAGGTGTTGAGGAAGTGGAGCACCCCACTCAGGAAGAAGAACAACCTCAACCTCTGAGGAGATCGGAGAGGCCAAGGGTAGAGTCATGCAGGTACCCTTCCACAGAGTATGTCCTCATCAATGATGAAGGGGAGCCAGAAAGTCTTAAGGAGGTGCTGTCCCATCCAGAAAAGAACTAGTGGATGAAAGCCATGCAAGAAGAGGTGGAATCTCTACAGAAAAATGGCACGTACAAGCTGGTTGAACTTCCAAAGGGTAAAAGACCACTCAAATGCAAATGGGTCTTTAAACTCAAGAAAGATGGAAATGGCAAGCTGGTCAGATACAAAGCTCGATTGGTGGTTAAAGGCTTCGAACAGAAGAAAGGTATTGATTTTGACGAAATTTTCTCACATGTTGTCAAAATGACTTCTATTCGAACAATTTTGAGCTTAGCAGCTAGCCTAGATCTTGAAGTTGAGCAGTTGGATGTGAAAACTGCATTTCTTCATGGAGATTTGAAAGAAGAGATTTATATGGAGCAGCCAGAAGGATTTGAAGTAGCAGGAAAGAAACACATGGTGTGCAAATTGAATAAGAGTCTTTATGGATTAAAGCAGGCACCAAGGCAGTGGTACATGAACTTTGACTTATTCATGAAAAGTCAAACATACATAAAGACCTATTCTGATCCATGTGTATACTTCAAAAGATTTTCTGAAAATAATTTTATTATATTGTTGTCGTATATGGATTACATGTTAATTGTAGGAAAAGATAAGGGGTTGATAGAAAAGTTGAAGGGAGATCTATCCAAGTCATTTGATATGAAGGACTTGGGCCCAGCACAACAGATTCTATGGATGAAGATAGTTCGAGAGAGAACAAGTAGAAAGTTGTGGCTATCTCAGGAGAAGTACATTGAACGTGTACTAGAACGCTTCAACATGAAAAATGCTAAGCCAGTCAGCACACCTCTTGCTAGTCATCTAAAATTGAGCAAAAGGATGTGTCCTACAACAGAGGAGGAGAAAGGGAATATGGATAGAGTTCCTTATTCTTCAGCAGTCGGAAGCTTAATGTATGCAATGGTATGTAATAGACCTGATATTGCTCACGCAGTTGGTGTTGTCAGCAGGTTTCTTGAAAATCCTGGGAAGGAACATTGGGAAGCAGTCAAGTGGATACTCAGGTACCTGAGAGGCACCACGGGAGATTGCTTATGCTTTGGAGGATCGGATCCAATCTTGAAGGGCTATACGGATGCTGATATGGCAGGTGACATTGACAACAGAAAATCCACTACTGGATATTTGTTTACATTTTCAGGGGGAGCTATATCATGGCAGTCGAGGTTGCAGAAATATGATGCACTCTCTACAACTGAAGCGGAATATATTGCCACTACTGAAGCTGGCAAGGAGTTGATATGGCTCAAACGGTTCCTTCAAGAGCTTGGATTGCATCAGAAGGAGTATGTCGTCTATTGTGACAGCCAAAGTGCAATATACCTTAGCAGGAACTCCATGTACCATGCAAGGACCAAACACATAGATGTGAGATATCACTGGATTCGTGAGAAAGTGACGGACGAATCTTTACAGGTCAAAAAGATTCACACAAGCGAAAATCCTGCGGATATGCTGACCAAGGTGGTACCAAGGGACAAGTTCGATCTATGCAAAGAACTTGTCGGCATGCATTCAAACTAGAAGGCGGTGTTATTCCCTCTAGATAAATGAGACTGGAGGGGGAGATTAATGGGGTCCATCCCCTTTTCATGGAAGAAGGTTCTTCCTTCTTTGTAAAAAATGGCTGCAAGCAGCCTTATTGTTTTTCAGTTTTAGGTGTGCTGCAGTATGTCAACTTTGGCATGCCAGAGATAAAAATGTCAATTTAGGTGTGCTGAAGGCCGTCTTCTTTTGCCTATAAAATGAGAGCTTCGGCTCTCATTTTTTTACACCAACAGAAAGAGAGAAAAAGAGTAAGGTTTCACAGACAGGGTATAAGAAAATAGTCTGTGAGAAAAATAGAGAGTGAGCGATATTGTTGTGAGGTGGAAATATCAAAAGATGGTTATTTTCTTTTGAGTGTTATAGTGGTCTTTGGAGTATTTTACTCGAACCTACAAAGTGTAAAATTCCTTACTATAGTGATATCAGTTGCTCCTCTCAGGGCCGTATTTTTTTCCCTTATTCAGAAGGGTTTTCCACGTAAAAATCTTGGTGTCATTGTTACTCTTTTTATTCTTGTTAATTACCGTATCTCGGTGTTACATTATTATTCCGTTTTTATTACCGTGAATATTATTTTGGTAGGAAATTTATTCCCAACAGGTAAAAGGGCCAACTCTCATGCGAAGGATAGGCTCACACACTATATGTAAAGGAGTAAGGTTCTATTAGTTGTGTCTGCAACTTCTAGTTGTGTTGCAAATTTGAAACCAACACAACTTTATTATTAGGATCAGGTGCTTGCTTCCTTTCATGTAAAAGCTCTGTTAGTTATGGACTACTTTGTTGCTTCCTTCTGTTGCTTCCTTTAAGGACCTAGTGTTTATCGCATAATGGAGTCTGTGAAACTCAACACTGAATGAAATTAATGTAAAATCTTTTCAAAGTTGAAGTATTGAATAAGTCTCATGCTCTGATGTATTTGTTGTATTGACTGTAAGAAAAAGTATGTTAGCTACTTGTTTTATCCTGTCTCTATTTCAAGCCTAATGTCCATCTTTGCTTTCAGTAAAGCAAGATTTCAGGGAGAGCACATAGTGTATTATCCTCTGCTTCCATTAGAATTCCTTTCGTTGCTCGCCCTCTCCCTTACATCACTAAAGATGACGCTAAAAAGCTTAATTTTGTTACAGCACTTGTTTTATTCGAATGTTTTAATTCTAGGTAACTCAGAAGCAAAAAAAGTTTGTGGGCCCATTTTACTAAAAAATATTTGGAAACTTTCGTCGGGGAAGATAGTTGATGTGCCGTTTAATAATAGTAATCAAGCTATTCGGAAAGAGGGTCGAAAGCTTGCTAGCTTTCTAGGAATTATTGCATGAACTCCAGAGCTAACACCTATATATGTAGATGATTGGAGAAATTTTGACAAAAAGGAAAAGAAGAAATTAGTGGATTTTGTGAGGGTATGTAACTACTACTACTACTACTACTACTATTATTATTATTATTATTATTATTATTATTATTATTATTATTATTATTATTATTATTATTATTATTATTATTATTATTATTATTATTATTATTATTATTTTGTGAACATGCTATTGATACATGATGTTATCTTCTAAATGTTGGTTTTTATTTTTTAGAAGAAGTTTTCTATCCCAAAACGTGGAGAATTGTGGGTCTTAAAGTCACTAGGAAAGAAATAAAAAGAGTACAACTGTGATTTAAAGGGTGAGTATATGCCAAAATATAAGACCAAAGACGCATTACTAAAATATAGACCAAGTCGCACACCGAGGAATCAATAGTGATCTTGTCTCTTATTGGCTTTCTGATAAAGTTAAGGTATGAACTTTGAAAATTCCCCTAGTCAGCTCATTCTCGTAGCGTTTTTACTTTAGTTATGCTCAATTTGTTATTTATAATTTATAAGATATAATTTTAATATTTTAATGAAAGAGACATACCCAAGAAAATAGAAATAATAGGGCCAAGCAAACAATGCCTCACACAGGAGGATCCAAAAATATTGCTACTTTGATTAATGAGAGCAGGTGAACTTGTGAAAATTACAAACTATAATATTTTAAACTTTTTTTGTCATGCATATCCGATCATTTTATTGTATTAGGCTGTAGATGGGATTGAGCCTACACAAACCAAAATTTTCTTATTAACTCATAAAAAATGTAAGGATGGTAAGCCACTGGATGATGATTCTGTCAAGACAATCGTAAGATTTTTTTTTTTTTAATTTTGTTGGTTTGATGACTCCTTCAAACAATGTGCATTTTTTCCTGCTCATGAATTTCAAATTAATTTATTGTGTATGTTATGGTGAGGAAATGATAAATGAAAGGACGAGCAATAGTGAGAAAGCTACTAACAATCCTCCTCGTCGTGCTGCTTGGGAAGACGATGTGTATTCTCAGGTTTTGGAAAATAAAAAAAGTGGGTATGTTCGTGGTTTAGGACTTGGTCCAACTCCTTCTGTTCTATGGGGTAGTAGGTCTTCCGTAGCAAATATCATTGCGAATGATTCTTCTAATGAGGTTATACAAAGGTTAGAACAAAATATTATCGAGTTAAAGGAGAAACAAAATGAAGAAATGGATATAATGAAACAAAATCAGGAGATGATGCAATCAGAATTACTCCAAATGAGACAACTCATGTGCAAATATGCTCTTGATGCATCTATGCCTCAAAGTAACAATGGCACCTCAGGTAAATAGGTAACTTCATTTCATAAGCTTTAGACATTTTTAATGAAATTCTAATCATGTAAAAGTATTATTATCTAACATGTTAATATTTTGTTAGATCCCTGATGTCAATAGTGGACATGAACGAGTACCACAAATATCAAGGATGATGAGTGTATCTGAAAATGCATAAGCTTCTCATGGTACTACTCATCTTTATCCTTTCATCACTATTATTCGAGTTTTCCTCCTTCTATTTTTATTACCCTATAATTTTAAATCAAAATAGATTAACATTACCTACACTTATTTCCATTCCCTTTCTGTACGATATGTTGGGGACCGAGAGAGATCAGAGTGGAATATATAGGTTGCACACTAAAGTTAGTGACTTGGCAGAGCCCGCTTACGATGACGTGCCCTCATCATTGGTTGAGGTGTAGGAGTAATAAATTGGATTTTTCATGTGCTAAACCTCGCTACAACGATCATTCTAAACCCACTTTGCTTCAGCCTTAGTGTGTAGGTTTACCAGGCGTTATGCTTGTGGATTGTAGCAGGCTACCAGATGAATTAGTTGAGTGCGTGCAAGTCGTCTGGGACATAACCATCATCAAAATATCTAATAAACTCTAGGAATATCATAGTGGTATTACATACTTCCCGAATACCTGTCCAATCTTTATGAAGGATTGCGTATAGGTGTTCGTAACACGCAGCGGAAGATAATAACAATCCTAGGTAGATTTTTCATGTTTTAAAATTTATTTATGTGTCAAAGATCGGGTCTAAGACGTACCTGCTGAAGAGAGTTTCTTTTTCAGAATTTCTTCAATAGTGCGAAGACTCTATGCGTATCCACACCGAGATCGATCCTTGCTATCAACTCTTTGATCAATGAAACCCGTGAACAAATTGAACGAAGAATATTGTGTTGATATTTTTCTCAAAGATCTCAACTCAAATTAGAAGAACAAGAAATACTTTTCTTGTAATTGTATTTTTCTCTCTTGGATTTGTATTGCAATCTCACTTTCACTAAGTAAGGTTTTTCATCTCAAGAAAAAGATTAAAATCGAAAGAACAAAAAAAAAACTTTGCAAATTTTCTCCATCACCCTTTTTATAATATCACCTACGAAACCTTTTCCTATTTGGTTGAGGTAATAATTTATTTAGAGTAAAAGTTTATTCCAAAAATAAACTCATGGAAATTTTTTGTATGAAATTCCAAATATACTTTCTTTGGAAAATTTGTAAGGAAATTTCGAAAATTTCCTTCTCTGTCAAGGAACGAAATTTTATTGAAATTTTTGAATCCAATTTTCCTTTTCCTTTTCACGTGGATTTTCAATTCCAAATTTTTGGAAAACAATGTCTATTCCAAATTTAGACATTGTATATCCAATTCTAAATTGGATTCTAGTTCATACCTTTTTTATTATATTAATATTATTTTTCCCATTAAAAATATTAATCCCATTCTAAATTGGATAAAACTTCATTTAATAATCCAATTCAAAATTAGATTTATTAACAAGTATTTATTAATATTACATTTTCTATACATCTATTATATAAAATAATATTAATTATATATATCACATATATTTCAACCAAGAGATATTATTTAATTTCTATTCCAAATAGAAATTTTAATTTATTCACAATATTAATTATAATCTTTGTGCTAGCAAAGAATATAATAATATTTTATTTGGACTAATAACTAAATTTATTTGACTAATTAAATTTTTTAATTTAATTATCAAATAATAAGTTAATTAATCCTTTAGCAAAGACAGAACACTCGTTAGTGTGCGACCCCATAGATTCAATACTAAACCGGTAGTAAATTAATCATATCAATATACTAATCAAGGGTGGCATCTAGCAACACCCTTAACGACCGGATAGCATGAAGTATACAATTTACTCTCAAGAACCAGTAGAAGAATAATGTAGTAATTCCTTCTGTCCTTATAGCTCTGGATCACCCTAGGATATGGTTCAAATGTCAAATCCTAATAGGCGATCAACTATGTGTTCACGTCAAATATAATCGACCATTGAATGACCTAAGAAACTCATTTCTTCTTTCATTCAATTGCCCTGGCCAAGGTCTTAATTTGGTCGTTTATAATTCATGACAACATAAAGCTTAAACTCATTACCAAGAGTTGACAGATTCCGTCTTGATCAATCACTAATTCTACAAGTATTTAATCGTACCCAATATCCTTTCAACTATCGCCCTAGGGCCATAGGTGTCTAGTATCAAAGCACAATAAATATCTTGTCAATTACTAAGACGATCTCAAGTCAAAGGAAACGGTTACGTCACATTCTTCAAGAAAATATCCTATTGACAATAATGGTAATTCTAACCATTAGGAATTATCCAATGAGTCGGTTCAATGATCATATCTCTATATGCATCATCTATCTATGTGATTTAGCTAATGAGATCAACTAATCTTTATCCGATAAAGACGATCACATAAATATTGATCTAACCGGATTACTAATGTCCAAATTAATAATCTTACGATCAAGAACAAATTTAGATTAAATTGTAAAAGACTTTGCTCTCATTATCATGATCTCTATCACGATGACAAATCTCAAAATTTAATCAAGGACCATATCAAATTAATTAAACAATTAATAATAATGATAAAAGAATATCAAATGCCATATATTTAATATCAAATGACATTCACAAAATATGTTCAAGTTATCAAATATGATATTGGATCTAGGGCATATCTACTACATCCCTAACAATCTCCCACTTGCACTAGAGCCAATCGCTCTTGTACTTCATCCCAAATTTCCACCTATGCTTGTCAAACTTCTTTGTGCCAAGCGCTTTAGTGAATGGGTCTGCATCATTTTCCTTTCCATCAACCTTTTGAATCTTGACGTCTCCACGTTCAATGATTTCTCTTATCAAGTGATACCTTCGCGGAACGTGTTTGGACTATTGGTGTGATCTTGGTTCTTTTGCTTGAGCAATGGCTCTAGTATTGTCACAGAACAATGGAACCGCACCTTCCATTGAAGGAACCACACCAAGTTCAATTAAGAACTTCTTCATCCATACAGCTTCCTTAGCAGCTTCACTAGCTGCTATATATTCTGCTTCAGTCACTGAATCAGCTACTGTAGCTTGTTTGGAACTATTCCAACTCACTGCACCATCATTTAAGGTGAATACATAACCAGAAATAGATTTGCTATCATCCCTATCTGAAGAGAAACTTGCATCAGTATAACTTTCAAGTTTCAACTCAGAATCATTATAGATGAGGAATTGGTCTTTAGTCCTTCTTAAGTACTTAAGAATGGTCTTCACCACCTTCCAATGTTCCTCACCAGGATTTTCCTGATATCGGCTAGTCACTCCAAGTGCATAAGCCACATCAGGACGTGTACATGTCATGGTATACATGATATCTCCCACTGCACTAGCGTATGGGATCCTACTCATGCGTTCTCTCTCTTCAGGTGTTTTAGGACAATCCTCCCTACTGAGAGAAATTCCAGTGCCTATCGGTAGATAGCCTCTTTTGGAATTATCCATGTTATACCCCTTTAAGGTAGTATCAATGTACAAAGACTGGGAAAGTCCAAGCAGCTTCCTAGATCTATCTCTATAGATCTTTATTCCTAATATATAAGCTGCTTCTCCCAAGTCTTTCGTGGAAAACTGTTCAGATAGCCAAATCTTGGTATTTTGCAATGCCGGTACGTCATTTCCTATGAGCAATATATCATCAACATACAACACTAAAAATATAATTGTGTTCCCACTAACCTTTTTGTACACACAAGGATCGTCTTCGCATCTAACAAAATTGAACTTTTCAATTGTTTTGTTAAATCGAATATTCAAACTTCGAGAAGCTTGCTTTAATCCATAAATAGATCTTTGTAGCTTACAAATTTTATTATGATCAGACGAAGATGTGAAACCTTAGGTTGTGTCATGTACACATCCTCTTCAAGCTCACCATTAAGGAAAGTTGTTTTCACATCCATTTGCCATATTTCATAATCATAGTATGCTGCTATAGCAAGCAAAATCCGAATAGATTTGAGCATTGCCACGGGAGAGAAAGTCTCGTCATAGTCGACTCCTTCTTTCTGACTATATCCCTTGGCAACAAGACGTGCTTTGTAGGTCTCCACCTTTCCGTCTGCTCCAATCTTTTTCTTAAAAACCCATTTACAACCTATAGGTTTTATATCCTTTGAAGGTTCAACTAAAGTCCATACTTTATTTTCCTTCATGGATTCCATTTCGGATTCCATGGCCTTTTGCCACTTCTCATATTCAGAACTTTGTATAGCCTCTTCATAGGTCTTAGGGTCATCATCATTATGATCAACCTCATTTGATAAATTATATTGTACCAATAAATTTAATCTAGTTGGCACATGACGTTCTCGTGTAGACCTTCGAGGAGGTACTTGTACAACCTGTTCACCTTGTGTTGGATTTCGTTGTTGCTCAATTTGGTTTGGAACTGGTTCATTAACCTGTTCTTGAACTTCATTTAGTTCTTGAACTTCAACCGTTGAAGATGGAAATTTCCTTGGCAACTTCAAAATATCCAATAAAGGTTCTTCAACTTGGGTCTCATGATCTTTATATTGTGTTGATTCACTAGTTTCTTGATCTTCATCAAGTTCTATTTCACCATTATAATTCCTTCCAAAAGAAATTCCCTTTTCAAAAGGGTTGCTCCTCTGGCCATAAACACGTTATGGTCAGAAGGGTGATAGAAATAATATCCCATTGTTTCCTTGTGATACCCAATGAACCTACACTTATCAGATCTTGAGTCAAATTTATCAGACTGTAGTCTCTTAACATAAGCTGGACAACCCCAAACTTTAATATGTTTAAGGTTAGGCTTACATCCTTTCTATATCTCATATGGTGTTTTAGAGACTTACTTATTGGGAACTTTATTATTTAAGAACTCAAATTTTAGTAAGAGGGAATTGTTACAAAAATAATTTTTAATAACATGAAGATCAAATCTTCTATAGCATGTAAATTTAGTTCAAGTTGTCTACATACTTAGTCCTAAATTAATTTACATCATATGTAATAAATAATTCAAAATTATATAATGAACAAGCACATGGCATAAAATAAAATTCAACATCCTCTAACATATTTATCTTATATATCACATAAAAAGAATTCATGCTAGAATATTATTATTAATTAACATCTCATGAACTAATAACAATTAAAATAACAATAGAATCATGTAACCTATTATAGATTCCCGTTGTATCTAATACAAAATTTCAAATTCAAGTTATGAACGATCTCAATAGTTACATGAATGCATATTTTATCCACAATAAAATAATATCAACATTAAAACGATTTAACTATTGCACAAGGCACATCTATTATGGTTTGAACTCTTCAAATATAATATTAAAATATTTCGTAAAGAAATTTTAGACACAATAAACCACGGTTCTGATACCACTGAAGGATTGCGTATAGGTGTTCGTAACACGCAGCGGAAGACAATAACAATCCTAGGTAGATTTTTCATGTTTTATAAATTATTTACGTGTCAAAGATCGGGTCTAATACGTACCTGGTGAAGAGAGTTTCTTTTTCAGAATTTCTTCGATAGTGCGAAGACTCTATGCGTATCCACACCGAGACCGATCCTTGCTATCAACTCTTTGATAAATGAAACCCGTGAACAAATTGAACGAAGAATATTGTGTTGATATTTTTCTCAAAAATCTCAACTCAAATTAGAAGAACAAGAAACACTTTTCTTGTAATTGTATTTTTCTCTCTTGGATTTGTATTGCACTCTCACTTTCACTAAGTAAGGTTTTTCTTCTCAAGAAAAAGATTAAAATCGAAAGAACAAAAAAAAAACTTTGCATATTTTCTCCGTCACTCTTTATATAGTATCACCTACGAAACCTTTTCCTATTTGGTTGAGGTAATTATTTATTTAGGGTAAAAGTTTATTCCAAAAATAAACTCATGGAAAATTTTTGTATGAGATTCCAAATATACTTTCTTTGGAAAATTTGTAGGGAAATTTCGAAAATTTCCTTCTCTGTCAAGGAACGAAATTTTATTGAAATTTTTAAATCCAATTTTCCTTTTCCTTTTCACGTGGATTTTCAATTCCAAATTTTTGGAATATAATGTCTATTCCAAAATTAGACATTGTATATCCAATTCTAAATTGGATTCTAATTCATACCATTTTTTTATTTTATATTAATATAATTTTTCCCATTGAAAATATTAATCCCATTCCAAATAGGATTAAGGCTGTATCCGGTTCCGGTTCTGGGTCTATTTGGGTCTGCGGTTCCGGTTCTGGCGGTTCCGGAGCCGGAACCGCTACCATACGGTTCCGGAACCGCCCGGTTCCGGTTCTGGCGGTTCCGGAACCGCGGTTCTGGCGGTTCCAGGCGGTTCCGAGTTATTTTTTTTTTAAATCAATATCTTGAATAGTAGTAATTAGTATATTGTAGAATATATTTTTATATGGTGTACTATGTTATTAATTATAGTATATATTGTGTTTGGTAATTAGTATATATTGTGTATAAGTGGTGTATATATTGTTGTTAAGTAATACACTATTGCATATAAATAGTGTATATTGTGTAGTAGTTAGTAATTAGTATAAATTTTATATAAGTAGTACATATTGATAAAAGAATGTTGTCATTAGTATTATGTGTTGTATGTTATATATTATATGTTATATAAATATTCAAGGATTGATATAGAAGTAAAGACAAAAAAATATCGAGACAAAGATATTCAAGGATATGATAAAAAGCATATTTATTGACCAAAATGGCATATCTTTCTTAGTCTTCCTTTCCCTAGTGGAATGAGCACAACATGGTACTAATACCACCATTTAAAGAAAAAAAAAACTAAAAGAAGACATGCCAATGTACAAGTTACATAATAATTTATGCATTATTTCTAACAAATCTCATAAAACCTTCAAGGTTTGGAGGTGGTTGTGTTGGCGGTGGTGGAAATGAAGCTTGTTCATCTCCACTTCCGGGTGAAGTTGCTTCCTGAGCAAGTTCTGCTAGCATTTCTTCATAGCACTCATCTATTTCTGGTTGAGATTCAGCTAGCCCAAAGTTCCTTCTTTCAGAGCGGATCCAATCTCGGAATAACACTGATTTTTCCAAGATGTCCCGCATCGACGCTCTATGATCACCTATTTGTAGTCTTGCTTGACTAAAAACGCTCTCCGATGCAACAGTTGACGCTTGAATCGACAGAACATCCCGAGCCATCCTTGCAAGAACGGAAAAATGCTTTTCCCTTGTCTTCCACCAATCCAAAAGGTCGAAAGAGCCGTCTGGATTCTCATTCTCTAATCCCTGCGACAAATAAACTTGAAGCTCATTTAGATGGGAAATATCATCTACATTTTCCCCTTGAGTACCCCTGAACTCAGTCCACGATTTAAGAGCTGTTAAGCCAGAAGCTCTTTTAGACGCCTGTGATGTGGACGAAGTTGGGGTTGGAATATTTGGGCTAGCATGCTCTAACGCCTGTTTATATGCATTATAAACAGTTTGAGCATTCACTTTAATTGATGCTTGCGCATCAGATAGTGTAGCCATTTCTTCTTCATCAAGATCTAAAGCTTGATAAATACTAGAATACCAAAAGTGAGGTCCTCCTAATTTCATAGTAGGATTTAGCATAGCAGACACACCATATTTAGGAGGGATTGGAAAAAAATATTTTTTAAACTTCTTTTTCATTTCTGTTATTGCATATTCATAAATTTTCCCTCCCTCGTTAAAATCAACAAATATATTAGCAAGTGCGGCAATATATACTAAACAGTTAGAAATAGTTGGATAGTATTGGCCAGATAAAGCATTTGTAGCCACATGAAAATGTTCTAAAAAATCTAACAGAATTTTAACGTTAGTCCAATCTTGATTAGTTAACATGTCATTATCTTCCTCTCCACAATCCCGAGAATTATAAGTAGCGTTAATTGGGTTTCTATATTCGTACGCCACTACTAAACTTTCATACATGTAGTTCCACCTAGTCGGGCAAGGTTTAGGTACCTTTCTTTCTCTAAGGCCATATTCGTCACATTTTTTAAAATATTCTCTAAGTCTACTTCTACGGTTTAAATAAAAAAGCCAATTAAGAGCGAATTTAACCTTTTCAATTTCTATGTTTAAAATTCTCATACCATCACCAACAATTAAATGATAAATATGACATATACATCTAACATGGAAAATATTTGTAAAAGTAGGATTAAGTGTTCTAGTTAAAATACCTATTGCATTAGTGTTGCTACTAGCGTTAACCATGGAAATTGACATTATTTTACCACTAAAACAAAAATATCTACATACATCTGAAACAGTGCTAGCAATAAACTTACCCGTGTGCCGTGAATTAATAATTCTATATGCAATAATGCGTTTTTGCATTGTCCAGTCTTCGTCTATCCAATGACTGGTTACGGTTAGATAATCACAATCATTTCCACTTCTACCAATATCAGTTGTAATAGACATACGATTACTTATATGGGTAAATAAATAACGCAAGTTTTGTTCATATTCATGCTTGTATTTATAAATGTTGGCCTTAACTGTGGCGCGAGGCCAACCTTTATATGTAGGATTAAATACTCTTCTAATATAATGAATCCAAGCAAGATTAGAAGCAAAAGAATAAGGTAAACACATAACAGTAATCATTTTAGCTAGTTCTTCACGATCCTTATTTGGATCGTAATACAATATACCTCCGGTGACTGTGTTTATTCCTGGTTGAACTAGATTAGAACCAGTACTTGGGTTAACTGTTGTTTCAGGACTTGTCCTCCCCTCTTGTTGCGATTTCAATTGGATATATCTAGCCTTATCGCTAGGGTGTAATTTTATATGTTTAACTAAACTACCTGTGCCGCTACGATCTCCAGTATACCTATGCACAAGTAATTTCCCACAAGATTTATACTTAGCCTTATTTTGTTCTCTTAGTTGAATAAAAAATTGCCAAACTAATGAAATTTCTGAACGTTTAGGAGGTTGTCCACTAAAAGTGGGAGTTTGTACGGGTGGGTGTTCCGGTTCATTAGTAGCAGGACTAGTAGGTGTATCATCTAAATCTACCGGAGCTTGGGTTTCATCATCATCATCATCCTCATTTCCCTCTAATATTGGTGCATTAGGATAAAGCATATTCATAATATCATCATCTATTCTATCACCGACTGCTACATCATGTAGAAAATCAACATCGCTAAATTGAAAACACGGGTGATTACTATCAAGTATTCCGAAGTTTTCATTAGTATTTCTAGGTTGGCTACTAGTTTCAACTTGTTTATGTTTTCTAGGTCGGGGAGCCGGGGGAGGGGTAGTATTTTGGCGACTACTTTCACCGGTTTTATTTTTTCCTTTTCCGAACATATTTTTCACTAAAAATGCCATATTAATTATAATTAAGCAAAATAACAACACACAAAAATATTCTAATCACGTAAGAGTTGAAACGAGTTTACCGGATTGACGAACAACTTCTTGAAAATTGAAAATCGTTGAAATCAAACACTTGAAAACTTTAATTCAACAACTTCACAATGTTTCACGAAATTGCAACAATAAATTAAGCATTTGCACTAGAAAGATTGAAAGAGAGCTTGAGAGAGATTGAGATATATTGATGAATTGGTGAATTAAAATGAAAGAATGAGGGGGTATTTATAGTTGAGAAATGGGAAATTGTGTAATTATATAAAGTTTGGGGTTAAATTAAAGTTTGGGGGGTTAAATGGCTATTTTTGAAAATTCCAAACGGCTAATTTTGAAAAAGAGCCGTTTGAAATTGTTAAAAAAAAAAAAATTTTAAAAATCCGGACCGTTGGGAACCGGTTGGAACCGGATGGAACCGCCTGAACCGGTCCGGTTCCATACGGGTCCAAACGGTTCCGCAACAGTCCGAATTTTAAAAAAAATAATTTTTTTTAAAATTCCAAACGTTGCGGAACCGTTTGGAACCGGATGGAACCGCCTGAACCAGTCCGGTTTTGGCGGTTCCGGTTCCGCGGTTCTAGCGGGTGGAACCGCTCCATCACGGTTCCGGGGAACCGTCAGACTTGAAACCGCGGAACCGGAACCGCCAGAACCGCGGTTCCGGTTCCGAACCGGGCCACTTCCAGCCTTAAATAGGATAAAACTTCATTTAATAATCCAATTCAAAATTAGATTTATTAACAAGTCTTTATTAATATATATTTTATATACATCTATTATATAAAATAATATTAATTATATATATCACATATATTTCAACCAAGAGCTATTATTTAATTTCTATTCCAAATAGAAACTTCAATTTATTCACATATTAATTAAGAATATATTAATATTTCATTTGGACTAATAACTAAATTCATGTGACTAATTAAATTCTTTAATTTAATTATCAAATAATAAGTTAATTAATCATTTAGCAAAGATGAGAACACTCGTTAGTGTGCGACCCCATAGGTTCAATACTTAACCGGTAGTAAATTAATCATATCAATATACTAATCAAGGGTGGCGTCTAGCAACACTCCTTAACGACCGGATAGCATGAAGTATACAATTTACTCTCAAGAACTAGTAGAAGAATACTGTAGTAATTCCTTCTGTTCTTATAGCTCTGGATCACCCTAGGATATGGTTCAAATGTCAAATCCTAATAGGCAATCAACTATGTGTTCACGTCAAATATAATCGACCATTGAATGACCTAAGAAACTCATATCTTCTTTCATTCAATTGCCCTGGCCAAGGTCTTAGTTTGGTCATTTATAATTCATGACAACATAGAGCTTAAACTCATTACCAAGAGTCGACAGATTCCGTCTTGATCAATCACTAATTCTACAAGTATTTAATCGTACCCAATATCTTTTCAACTATCGCCCTAGGGCCATAGGTGTCTAGTATCAAAGCACAATAAATATCTTGTCAATTACAATGACGATCTCAAGTCAAAGGAAACGGTTACATCACATTCTTCAAGAAAATATCCTATTGACAATTATGGTAATTCTAACCATTAGGAATTATCCAATGAGTCGGTTCAATGTTCATATCTCTATATGAATCATCTATCTATGTGATTTAGTTAATGAGATCAACTAATCTTTATCCGATAAAGACGATCACATAAATATTGATCTAACCGGATTACTAATGTCCAAATTAATAATCCTATGATCAAGAACAAATTTAGATTAAATTATAAAAGACTTTGCTCTCATTATCATGATCTCTATCACGATGACAAATCTCAAAATTTAATCAAGGACCTTATCAAATTAATCAAACAATTAATAATAATGATAAAAGAATATCAAATGCATATATTTAATATCAAATGACATTCACAAAATATGTTCAAGTTATCAAATATGATATTGGATCTAGGGCATATCTACTATATCCCTAACACTTTATACCTTTTTGCTATGTTTCTGGAATCTTTCAACCTGACCTTGGGAAACAAACTCATGTTAGCTACAAGTTGTGCATAGGTTTCATTTGGATGTACTACACAAATGTTAACCATATTGACCTTGCATGAACTTGTTTTCAATTTCTACCTTTCAACGATTAAGGATTATTACTGCTAAAGAAAATAAATAGATAAGAGTAAGAGAGAAAGAGTATACCTATAATCTAAGAGAGAGAGTATACCTATAATCTTAGAGCTTGACCAATAGGATTCTTTTATTTAAGTTGTGAACCAGTAGCCAGGTATAAGCACAATAACTTGACGGTCATCAGTATTTGACACTCTTTCGTTCCTATCAGACAAAAGTTAAATGAAAAAAAAAACATTCTTGCACGGAAGCTATTACGTAGTGCAAACATTGGTTGAGCAAAGGTTGAGGGAAAAGAAATTTCGGCATTAGGCATTCTGGTGCAAACAATCTTTGGTATTGGTGATCTCCTCGGCACTCAAAAGTCAAATCACACACTACTTAGTCTTAAAGCTAGCGATATCACAACAGAACATGATCCAAAACCTTTTCAAACTAAAAAATAAATATCATCAAGAAGAGGAAGCAACATCAATAGTAGGAGGTAGGAGATTTCTTGCTGGTGGGAAAAATGCAACAACGCCTCTATTTGGACTTGAAAACTTCCTTTATATTTCTTTCAGCTTACTTTCTGCAGCACCCAAGTGATAGCTAACCAATTGCTTTTCACATTCGCTGTTACACAAAAAGCTATGTCAATGAGACTATTATGAAAACTAACTAAAACTAAAACGAGTTTTTGAGGAAAACTACATGAACTGATCTTCTGAGTAGCCAGTGTGGTGCTGCAGAGTTAGAGTCCATAATGGAGTTTTGTTGAGAGTACTACGGGCAGCATAAATGAATGATGCTGCTAGCATTGATTGGCAGTATGATATTGTGGTCCTGTAGTTCATAAGACCAAGTTCAGCAAAAAACAATGTTATGTTCTCCATCTAAAACAAGCAATAGAAATATTATTAGCCAAGTTGAGATAAAACAGTAATTCGTGTCAAAATAGTATGTATATAATCTTGTATGTCATATGTATTATATGTATACTTATACTTAATATACGAAACATATAGATTTGCCAGCTATTATTATGGAGGGTGGGGCCCAATAAGGTAATTATCCCAAACAAGAATTCATGTCGAAAGATGGAACCAGAAATATTAGTATAATACCTCCTGATTATCAGATGGTTTTGCAGCTTTAATGTATCTAACCAGAAAAACATATGGTGTTGGAACAGTCAAATACCATTCCAATTTCCCAAGAATAGCTTTCTCCATCTGAAGTATTTGCTCTCTGGCATATGCATTGTCTGATATATGAATGAAATCATTCATCTGCAGAAATCAAGAACATATCTAAGTTTCCATCTACACACAACAAACTGCTATATTATACTGAAATGTGCATAATATACTACCTTTGGTGCCCAAATCTCTTCATACTTGCAAGCAATTAGCATTGCACTAATGCCAACTAGCTGAAGTTTCTTCCTTGGAACCGTCTTCAGAAAGAGGAATCGGTCCAGTATGTTAATTGGAGTCTCCCGTCCTTCCCTTGATTTCTTGCCCCAAAGGGTCAAAATCCTAAGTTATAGCAGCGGGTGGCTCCTTTTTCAAGGGTGGGGCAGTTATTATGTTTGCAATCCTGAAACCCAAGACTGGAAAATGCTCCCTCCTCCTCAATATTACCATGGATCTGATCTAGCAGTAGTTCTTGCATTTGATCCTCAGTGTAATATTGAATCATTTTATCAAGTTAGCGTTGATGTCCCTCTTCTTGGTAATCCAGTTGTCTGCTTTGAAATTTACTCTTCTGAATCAAATTCTTGGAGTTTCTCTTCTTCATACTGTCTTCAGTTGGAAAATAGCACAAGTCCCCTAATCTTTGATACCTAAACTGTGTTTGCTTAGTCTTCTTGTTTTTGAAAGTGTTCGTCAGTTCTTGTTCCTTGAGATGTGAGTAGTAACACGAGACAATTGTTTTTTCAATTATTTAATAGCAAGTAATTTCCAGTTATTCATTCGAAGACATCAACACTATCTAGAATAGCTACTCTTCTTTGACACAACTATAAATAATTTTATGTCATATCGTCTAGATTGGATAATTTAGCGGGTGAAAGATTAAAAATGATGAAAAGTTACAGAAATCATTTGAAGACCATCATTTGAATTAGTTATATAATGACACTAACTATTTAGTCTAAATTATATATTTTTATATTTTAAGATAATATGATATTAATATTTTTGATTAGTACTTCCTTTTGTTTATTAAGATTGATGAGATACATTATGTTTTTTTGAATTAATATTAATATATTTTATTATTTGAGCCATATTATGTACGAATGTAGTAACTATTATTAATTGTGGTTAAATTATTTATAATTGATGTAAAATTAATTTCGTCAAAAATATTGACTTTTAACGGCAATGTAGTTAAACATATTAGCCACTAGAATGGAAGCAAAAAGGGCAAACTTAGATGTTTTCAGAAGGGACATTATGGTTATTTTAATTACCACAAAATAATTTCCATTAAAGATGCGAACTTTTAGTGAAAATTATTTTTAATTTAGTGGCTATAAAAAATAGATGCTAAAGAATTATAATTAGCCGTTTAAATTGGATTTAGTAGTCATTATAATTGTCGCAAATAATTACTTTAACGACAATTATTTAAATGTAGCGGCTATTATAATGGACGCTAAAGAAGTATAATTAGCCGTTTTGGATTGGATTTAGTAGCCATTATAATTTCCGCAAATAATTACAGCTAAAAATAACTTTGAGCGGCAATAAAACATACCGTTTACTATCTTTTGCAAGAATAGCAGCTAAAGGCTTTGCTGACCCCAGTTTCAGCAGTAAAAGGCTAATAGCCGGTAAAATATATAGCGGCTCATATTATTGCCGCTAAAGCCATTTGTATTACCGCTAAGGTTCTTATTTGTTGTAGTGGCATTGGAGTATGACGATGGGGAGTATAAAATGTTGCTATTTCGCTAACTGGAGGTGCATTATGCATTCATTTCACGCATATATTGGAATTTCCCTGTATCTAGTCCCTTCATCATTCGGCTTGGAGAGTTCGTCGGTAGGCAGGGTGATGAATTATACCTTTAAACTTAGAGACGTTCCCCTCCTCGCCTCATTAAGAACATCCCCCGGGAAAACTCAATTGGGACAAAACCCGAGAAGGAAAAACGAATACGACTTGAGGGGCGTTATTTTTTAGAAGTTGAAGTGTTTGAGATGGACGACATTCAAGTTATTCTGTAGTAGTTTTCCTTCCATCGTCTCTAGTTGGAATGCTCCTTTGCTCGCTTGTTCGTGCGACACTTGTGTTCATGTTTAGAAAGACAACCGAGAGATAAGGTTACATCTCACGCTAAAAGGGATTGTAAATGAAGGAGTAAAGAGGAAAAAGTAAAGCCAATGTTCTTTTGTGAGAGACTATTCTTTCTTCATCTTCTTGTTTCCTTCTCTTTCCTTCTTTATTTGTTGTATTTTTCTCTCCTTTTTCCAAGCCCCCCTCCTCTTGTGAGCTTACCTGCCATATATCTATATAGTTCCTAGGACTTCTTCAATGGTCTTTAACCAACATGCATTCGATGACTTGACCCCTAGGATGGCCGAGATATTCCTTGCTATTTTGCCGCCTAGGCGAGATTCCAGCTTGGTCGATCCTCTATCATTTCTATTAGGGGTGACCACTAATGTTAGATTTTGACCCATACAATTTTGTTTTTACAAAATTTAGTCAGATTGGGGAGGGGTATACAAATTATAATAATAAAATGTACTAGAACGTAACCCTTGTAGCTATAAATAAAACTTATAGACATAAGTAAGTAAATATGCTCCATGCATTATTAATTCTTGTGCTATTAATAGTTGCATTACTCCCTTCGTCTCAAATTATCTAGCGTGTTTTTCTTTTACACGCCCTTTAAAAGAATATTAAATTGGAAAGATTTTTGTTGATTCTCAAAATATAATATTTATTCATTAAATATTTACTCATAATTAAGGCAGTCTTCAAGAGGAATTAATATTAAGGGTAGACTAAGAAAAAATAATTAATTTATTCTTGAACTTCTCAAATGACAAATACTTCCTCCCTTCAGTTTTATGACACATTTTGACTTTTCATGTCCCTTAAAAAATAATAAATAAAATATATAATTTACCATGATACTTATATTATTGATACATATTTTATTAAATTTGAGAAAATAATTTAAAATAAATAATAAATAATATGGGTATAACATATAAAAAGAATATCATCTCTTGATATGTATAAAGTGATAAAGAAAATAAAATTTTATTTTTAGTATATGTACCAGTGATAAAAATATGAGATAACTATTTTTTAAAACATAAGATAATAGTAATTCTTTCATAATTTGCTTCTAAACCAAAGAGTACGACCCCCGACGAATTTGAAAAGTGTTTGAAAGTGGCAAAAGAATCGCAGCACATACTTTGTCTCATACTGAACATTTCTACGGTTGAAATACAACCTTAAAATATCTTTGGTCGGTCAATCTACACAAGGATCTCGAACTTGTGTTTCTTTGCAGTATACATAAGTCAGATAAAACAGCAGATGAGCTGAAAATTCTCATATTTCGATTTGTTATAGGGATTGGAATTTCATACGGTATTTTTCCCTCTTTAAGCAAATATTAATGACAGGTATGCTCCATTAATCAGTTAAATTACTAATTACACTATCTTCATTCCTCTCGTAAATCGGGGATCCATATGAACACGTGGCAAAATCTGATTGATTTGATTACTGTTGCTTGGATTTAAAGTTCGTACATTGGGTTATTTGTCGAAAAATGGCGGAGGAGGAAGAAAAATAATAACGTCGCCATGTGTCGGTGATGTAAAAGGGCAAAATCGTAAACTAAGAGAAAATATAAAGGGTAAAAGAGGAATTAAAATAAGTTATCCCGTGTACGTAGAAAAATTTGCTGTAAATGTAGGACTCTGTAGTTCAAATCTATCATCTAATTTCTCTCTCAGCATTTAACGCGGCCATCAGTTTTGGCTTTTCGACTTTGGCACTCTTTCTGTCCCCACTCCCCTATGAAACATCTGCGTCTTCTTTACACTGCGCAAAGAGTGTGATCACCACCTTCTATTTTCCTTATTAAGCTACTGAAGATCAATGAGCAACCAGATTCTGTGCTAGGTAAAGTTTATCTTCCAATGCTTTTTCGGTTATTACATAGAAAGAGAAACGATTGACTGTTGGATATTAGATTAAAACTGTAACATATTGATTTTGACTATTTTTGGTCGGACGCTCGTAGTATTTGTGGCTTTTGGATCGTTCACCGTTTTGAACAATTATTTGAAATTTCTCGATAGCTGTGATTGTGTCCGTGATATTCGCCGTCTCTAACTCTCTCTGTGTGTGTATATGTGCGTGCTTGCGGTCGATGTATATTGGCTGAAACAGAGGATGAGTGCATAATGAAGGATCAATTGAGGAAACGGATCTGAAGCTGGAGATGAGAAGGGATGATACTTTTCGTGTGGAAGAAGAAGCGGAAACTGAAGTTTTGTATTGATTAGATGATGAAGTTGTACGTATCGGCTACAGGAATTAAAAAACTGACAATATCGAGTTCCGCCGCCGTCACGAGCGGCGGAGGTGGTTTAAGATTGCCGGTTGGCATGAAAGGGAAGGGATCATCGCCGGGGATTCGCCGGATATCTTACCGGGCGTTATTATTGCCGGCTATTTTGGTTCTCGGTTTAATTTTATCGTTACTCTTTTTCAGAATTACCTTTATCATGTTAGAATCAGCCGCTTTTTGCTCGTCCTCTGTCGGTAAACTATTTTCCGATTGTATTTAATATATTTCTTTTGCTTCATAATGTGTTTTTCGTTTTTTGGTTAATAATTTTAATTTTTTTTATTTCTACTGTTTTGAATTACAGGTTGTTTGGGATGGAGGATTTTCGGCGGGAGTGACTCGGCTGTGGTAAATCATCTTCCTGTTTCTGATAATTTAATATGTAATCTACTCAATGTCATTTTCTTTGCGGTGATTAAAATATTCGAAATATTAGATTTAATAATATTTTGGTTGCCTCTTCTTTTTGGGAGTTTTTCAGTATCACGTGCTAGTTTTACAATTGTCCACGTGGGAGCACCTTCAGAATTTGGATAAAACTTGTTTTTCCTTTTTATTCCAAAGTTAAAATTGTTTGGTGTTTTCTTTATATAAGAAATATATATTGGGTGAGGGAAGGAAGGGGAAATAGGAGAAGATTACGAAGTGATAGTATTTTGATTTCTCGACTCTGTTTGGTCTAAATGCCAAAAGTCATAAAATATAAAAAGGTATCTTAAAATATAAAAAGGTAGACAAAATAAAAAGAGTCAACATATAATATGTATACATAAAACAAAATTTTAACCTACCTAAATAGTCAAAAAATTGGTGGGGGGCGTACACATGAAATATTATACTATCATATTTGGAATATAAATTCTTTGCTCAACCATATTTACAAAATATAGTCAAAAAGTAAGTTTTCGCCCATTATTTTCATTATAACTATACTTAAAAAGTTTCAATTCCTTATGACTCTCTTTATTTCATAATAAATGAGGTAGTTTGACTCGGTATTTGTGGAGCAATGATATTTGTATGGTTATATAAGTTTCTCATTAAGAATAAATAGGTAAAATGATATAGTTTAAAGTTGAATTATTTTAAAATTTTAAAATATATTATTTATTTTGAAATTGACTAAAAAAAAATATCTCTTAAATGAGACGGAGAATACTGAATTTAGGTCTCTCAATATTGCGGAGGATGAAACTAGAGGCAGTGTAGAAAAAAAATTGTTTCAAGGGAACACGAGTCTACTGAACTTAGATTCACTCCTATACTATAATTCCTACTACAATAATTTTTAGGTAGCCGGGAAAACCGATAGAGTTGTAGAATTTGTAAGGCAAAGAGTAAATATCAAACTAGGTCCTTGCCCATATATACTATACGTAAGTACAACTCAAGTACTATTATTTTCTATTTAGTTCCAGGGATAACCGGATTTAAAGGAATTGTCTGTAATTGACATCCACTTGTTGGTTTCTGTACATCTTGCAACTAGTAAGCCACATCATGATTCATGTTTTAACCTATTATCCCTGACTAGGACTAAGTAATGTTGTTCCATTTTTATTCTTGACTTTGTAGTCCCACTTGATCTTTAATGCTAGAGAGCATAGTATAGTAATTAAGAAAAAGTGGGAGACTGTTTCAGTACAAGTCAAAATTGCTCTTAGAAAAATCACTTTCAGTAGATGTCCACTTGACGTAATTATTAAGATTGGTTGGCCTTTCACATCGCTATTGCCCATTGATAGAATAACTTTACATTAATCCAATAACTACGTAATAACTGTCTTTATATCCATTATTATTAAGTAGTACTTACCAATAGTTAATTAATAAGTACATATTTTTATATCAATTTTGGTCACTTAATTTCATTAAAAATGTGGTTTGGTCTAAGTGAGTCTTTATCAACATGATTCCCCAACTTTTGTCGTTACTTTTTCTGATGCTAATTTTCCTCCTTTTGACCGTACGGTGAAAAAGCTCAGAGAAGAGTTGATGCTGGCATTGCTGGAGGCAACAAGTGATGGTGAGGATGGAAAAGGAGGGATAGAGAGTTCAACTTCATTACCATCCTCATTCAATGATCTTGTGAAGGACATGACCTCTAGTGGACAAGACATCAAAGCTTTCGCTTTCAAAACTAAAGCTATGGTAACAAGCAACCTTTTACTTCCTGCTTTCCACTTTACATTTACTTCGCTTTTCTTGCGGGTTATTTCTTTTTATTTATGAGTTGCAGCCATAATTCTCGTATACCTAACGGTGTATTTTAGTTTCTATGTAGCTGGATAATAATTTTTTTTATCCGTTCCTCTTTGGTTGGAGAATCTTGAATTGAAAATGCACAAGTAGGCCACTTTGTCACATGAATAATCAGACTGCCTGCAATGCTCCATCACTCAAGCATTGGTGCGTGTTTGTTTTTGGAATGCGTAATGGGCCCAATCCACTTGTTGGCCTTGGCCCTCTGTGTAAAAGTATTCTCTTTACCTACCAATAATACGAGCTAAAACAATCCTATGATTGCAAATGTTCTGTAGTTACAACTTTAGTAGGCATCTACATTAAGCAATTAAATTACTGGGCACTAAAGTCTGAGCCATAGTTTCTAAAAAATGTCAATTTACAGTTAGGCCTTTTGGTTCAAAGGATTCGGTGGGTTATCCTGGGATAAATTTTGGAATTAAATTTATCATGTGTTTAGTTGAAGGTATTACCTCACACCTGTATTATTTTTATAAAAAAATTGTTAATATAACGTAACAATTATAGAAGGTGTGATAGTTTTCAAGGTTATAGTCCTGGTTTTAGTCCCGGGATTAGATATCCTGGTTGTGAACCAATCGACCATACCATACCCTGCTTCTATATCCTGAAGCCAAGTCTAAAATGCTGAGAAGTCCAAATCTTTCCTTACCAGTGGGAGGAATAAGCATCTTGTAGAAGATTTTTGGGTGTTTGGACCCAAAGCTATCTGAGCCAGTTTTTGGTAATGGCTAAAGAATATTGAACTAGGAATAGAGTCAATTGTGATGAACAGATCCTCACTCTGATACCTTTGTGAGAAGCGATATCCACTGATATATAGGACTAATAGAGGAGATCAAAGAGAAGAAATTATTATCAACCTGAAACCAGAATCTCATTTAGGTTCTTCTCTAATACAATTTGAATCGTTCTAGGATATTAGAAACTCGTTGTTGGCCTTTCATGAGCTTCGTTTCCACATTCTACTTGCATCGTAGTTGAAAATAAGTACTTGGGACCTTGTTCTTTCCGGACACTTCAGACTTCAGTATCTAAACTTATTCCTAACAGCCCTAAGACCAAGTGAAAGCTACACTATAATAGACAACCTGAGGGAGGGGGTTCCTGTTCCTCCAAAATTCCCAGCATAGCATAGCTTTATGACCTAATAGGACATGTTTGTCTGCAACTCGATTGCTCAGATTTTGACATTTCAAGAGTCTCTATGTGGAACTTCAAAGTGAGATTTCGAAAATAACAATCACTTCACTGACTTTTAAGTGGACATGAATTTTTTTCTTTCAACTCGCTGAAAATTTCTCGATTATAGAGTAGGTCATACAAAATTTAATGGAGCACCATTGTATTGTTGTATTGTTATAAATATTTGAAAGAGTTGTATGCTTCTATCCTTTGTTTAGATAGTGAAGATGGAGCAATTGGTAGAGTCAGCTAGACAACGCGAGTCTATTTTCTGGCATTTAGCTTCTCACGGTGTACCAAAGGGGGGCATACATTGCCTATCTCTCAAGTTAGCTGAAGAATATGCTGAAAATGCTGCCGCACGTTCTCGCTTGCCTCCCCCTCAATATATTTCACGCCTCACTGACCCTTCCTTCCATCACGTAGTTCTTTTAACAGACAACGTACTTGCTGCGTCTGTTGTAGTTTCCTCAACCATCAAAAGCTCAAGTATACCAGAAAGATTGGTATTTCATATAGTTACTGATAAGAAGACATACACTGCGATGCATGCATGGTTTGCCGTGAACTCAGTTAATTCGGCTGTCCTGGAAGTAAGAGGATTGCATCAGTATGATTGGTCTCATAAGGTGAATATCGGGATTAAGGAGATGATAGAGATCCATCGATTGATCTGTGACCACAAATTTGACCTCATGAAGAGGGAAACTTTGGCAAACGAGTATGAAAATGAAAACGATTTGCAGTATCTACGGCCTAGCTGTGCATCCCTTTTGAATCATCTGCGCATCTATATCCCCGAGGTAATTACTTAATTTAACATTGTTTTCACCAACAGAATGATTATCCTCATTAAGGACATTTAATGAATTATATTTTCTCATATAATTTTATGGGTTCACAGCTCTTTCCAGATCTGAACAAGATTATATTTTTGGACGATGATACTGTAGTACAACATGATTTATCATCTCTATGGGAACTGGATCTCAATGGCAAAGTTGTTGGTGCAGCTTTTGACTCGGGTTGTGGAAATGGCTGTTGCCCTGGAAGAAAATACAAGGATTACTTTAATTTTACGAGTCCTGTCATATCATCTAACCTGGATTATGATCGTTGCGGATGGCTTTATGGAATGAATGTCTTTGATCTTCAAGCTTGGAGGAAGACTAACATCACTGCCACTTACCATCACTGGCTTAAACTTGTAAGTACATATCAAGCTAACTAAGTCGAATCAAAAAATTATACCTTTCCTTGTTATTATTTCTAAATGCCTATTATAAGGGTCTCACGAATACTTAGGATGTGCATTATGCATAGCTGCTGCTGTAGAATGTTTGTAAGTTTAGCATTTTGTGTTGGTTATCATGTGAAATTACACGATTGCTAGCTCATATCTCTTCAGACAGGTTTTTCATGCTATCGAAAACACTTATCAATGAGGGGTTAGCTCTTTGTTCATGAAACATGTCGAACACTCAATCTAATGGAAATCTAGCGGTTTTATCTGTTCTCATTTCGGTTAATAGGTTGCTTTAATAGTGTGTTTTGACGATATCATACTTTGACATCTTTATTCTATTTTGTAGAGCCTCAACTCTGGTTTTGAATTGTGGAATCCTGGAGCGCTTCCACCTTCCCTGATAGCTTTTGAGGGTCATGTGCATCGGATTGATCCTTCATGGCACATTGCTGGTTTAGGATATCGATCTATTATGAATGTGGCAGAGTCTACACTGGAAGACGTAGCTGTTGTACATTTCAGCGGACCAGCCAAGCCATGGCTTGAGATTGGGAGCCCTGAGATACGAAGCTTATGGAGTCGCCATGTAAATTTCTCAAACGAATACATTAGGAATTGTGGGGTGAATGGTTAAGGGGACAAAGCCTCACTTTCAACGTGAAATATATCGTAATTTAGTCTGAAGATATATTCTGAGTTGGAGGGAAGAAGGTACAGCCTTCAGTCTCCGATCACACCATTGTAGTCCCTGTATAGACTAAGCTAGCGTGCCATACACTACACAGGCTAGATGTTTGACAGCTTTCGTGTATTAGGTTGATAGATATAAAGCTATTGCAAAGTCTTTTTTCCACGTTCCTATACCTATAATAATATCTTTCTATTGAAGTCATATGTAAGACAAGAGGGGCGACTTTGATGGTAAGCAACCCCACTTCCAACCAAGAGGTTGTGGTTCGAGTCTCCCCAAGAGCAAGGTGGAAAGTTCTTGGAGGGAAAGATGCCGGGAGTCTATTTGGAAACAGCCTCTCTAACTACCCTTCCCAAACCCCACTAAGTAGGATTATACTGGGTTGTTGTTGTTGAAGTCATATGTAGGACATTCGATGAAGCTAGGAAGTTTTCTAAAATAATACTACTAATAAAATTCTTAAAGTAGACAAATGGTATAATTATCATGGGCAGGTGATTGTCAACAACTAAGAAAACTTAGAAGTAGACAATTTATTTTATTTTGGGTGTACTTGATTAGTTAATATATACACGATAACGTAGTTATTGTCAATTTACTTCAGTTGAGGATGACTATTTTAAATGCTAGTAAAAGGCACTATCAGCTGTACAAACATTAAGACAAATAAAGAATCAGATGTCCACTTTTACTAATTTTGGAAAAAACAATCGAAATGAAGAACAAACACGTGTATGGCATCACATTTTAGATAAACTATTAACTGAGGTGAAATGGCTATAGTTGGCCATGTTACTTTTCTAAACACATACAGAAACAAATAGCAGAAAGTTAACCACAGATTTCTTTTTCTCTACGATAAAGATGAAGAGATTAATAGCTGGTTTTAAAAATTACCACTAGGCTGCCATACAACATTGTTTATAGCATTTATAGAAAGACTGTAAGAGTAAAAAGCAACATGAAACAAGATTTCATTTCTTGATTAACAGATGACTGAATGCTTGAAAATAAACAGTTAAAATCTCAGTGGTGATAGTTCTGATGATTTACAACTATAGGTTAAAATTGGAGTGACGTTTCTGAAGATGAAGGAAGACCCCTGACCCAAATTCAGAAAACTTGATAGTAGAGCCCTCCAATATATCAGCTGCAAAAATAACATCAGGCAGAACAAAAGGGCAAATAATCAGGCTAGAGATTATTGTAGCATTATTTTTTAAATATGTCCATTAAGATATAGAAACATATACAATAATCTTGCATACAAGGGCTCAGCTTAAACATTATTTCAAGTAAGCTAAGAGGATGGCATATTGTTGGCTACCTATATATGAGACATACAAGCTTCTCAAAATTTTGCCAACTTCAGAAATTTCCCACCATAGCCTTAGGTCCTTCTTAGATTAGACAAAGCATCTTGTACTTCATTAAGATTTTGACCAACTATATAATGATAGGTGAAAATACATAAAAGTATCTTGGGGTCCGGCCCTTCTCCGGATCATGAACCATGCGTGAACGCGAGAGGTGTTGTGCACCGAGCTGCCTTTTTTATTTTATGTACAACATAGATGAGGATAGATAAGACAAAGAGGGGTTGCTCTGATGGTAAGCAACCCCAACTTCCAACCGAGAGGTTGTGAGTTCGAGTCTCCCCAACAGCAAGGTGGGAAGTTCTTGAAGGGAAGGATGCCTGGGGTTTATTTGGAAACAGCCTCTCTACCCCAGGGTAGGGGCAAGATCTGCGTACATACTACCCTCCCCAGACCCATTTATAATGAAATGGGTAATACTCATTCTGCCTAAAATATAGTGGAGTTAAGTTATTCCGTTCCACTTAGTATTTTCAGTCCTATGTTGCACGAATTCTCCAAAATGCAGTCGCACTAGTATGAGATCTTCAATTTTTGGATGATCCGACACGCAACCGACGATATTGTCGGAGAGAGTCCGAGCAACAAGCTGGAGAGTAATCAAGTAGGTGGGGGTGAAGAGAAGCTTACACAAGCTGGAGAGCAGTTTGGTCGTCGTGGCGAGAGTAATGGGGATTAGGTTCCAGCAGATTTACAGGCAGGAAGCTACGAGCATCGTTATAATTCTGAGAAGTACTCATTGTCTGCTGCTGCTGATTGTATTCAGATCCTCCTGGCATCAAGTTCATTTGCTGTTGTGCTCTCTCTACCTCAGCTATCTGCAACATCTTTGAAAGATTAATTTTTAAGTTCAAGAAATGTTCTTTTTATAATAATAGTTATCATATAAATATGAACATTAGGAGTACTATACCAAATGGTGGTTTTTCAAAAGATGTGACATAAAAAGATTATAAGTATGGATTAAAAATGTCTCTCGATTTTTTTAATTAAGGATAGAAGGCTTTAAATATTCAACTTGAAAACAAATTTGCAGAAAATATACGGAATAAATATTCAAAAACCTAAAATAACTCAACTAACTTATCCAACTAAATTTAAGTTTAAACATAGACTCCTCCTACGACTACTACTTATTATTCTAGTAAATTATAAATCAGCAATGACAAAAGCTAATATTCAACACTCTTCCTTTGCTTAAGTTGCTGCAATCTAATTCCTAATTTTGGGTTCTATTGTTTATGCTTCAGTAGCTTTTGATATTTGAACCTCCTCTTCCTCCTCTTCTTCTTCTTCTTCCTCTTCTTCTTCGGAGGATTTTGATTTTGTGCGTAAAAGGCAACCTCAAAATTTTTATCACATAAGGAACAAGTCAAAAGATCTTAACTTGGTAACCGGTGCTGATTTTTCTCCGGATCTTGGCTTGGTAGTGAAGAATTTTTTTAGACAAAAAAATCCATGCCTTTCAAAGTTATGTAATACATACTAGTAGCAGTAGGTTCGAAACTAACATGTAAAATGCTCAACAATTTCAATCTTGTTATAAATAGAACTCTAATTAGAGTGAATGTCTATCTTATAGAAGAGTTTTACTTTGAGGCTAAGTCTTTTCTCTTCCTATAAATAGAGGGGTCTTACCCCATTGTAAATCACCCCAAAGTATCAATAAGAATACTCCTCTCTCTACTTCTCTATATATTGTTCTTGTATTATTGTTCTTGTTCTTATATTATTTCATAACTCGTTATCAGCACGAGTCTCTAACCAATTGGAAAAACCTCTTATTTCTCGAAGAATCAATGGTCATGTATCCTCAAATGTGGTCTTGAAGGCTACTGCAGGAATTGGAGGTAGCTAGTGCATTAGGACTGTTGGCACCAGTAAGATGAATGTGGTTGGGAGTATGGGTATGACCTAGAAGTCAAGCATCCACGGCAACCAAAGGTGTTGTACAGAATTCACAAGTTACACAAAGGAGAATAAACGAAGCAGTGAGAACGCAAAGTCTAGCGATTTGACGAATTTCTATACGGAAAAATAGAAGAGATGGTATCATCATAAAGTAATGCAACGGGATGGAAACCCAAGAGGTATATTTGATGTCACAACATTTATTGGTATACCTTAAAGGTAAGTATTTTAAATTTCTCTTTCAAATTCTTGAAATTCTATGATTTGATTTCATATACAAACAAAGATAACAAATTTTGATTATAACTCTAGTGGAGTTTGTAAGAAATTACACTCACATGAAGTGGTAAAATTTCTATGCCTTGCCATGATCAAATTCATGTATGATTGTGGGCAAAGAATTAAAAAATCCGTCCAATTGAATTTGCTCCATTCCCTTTAGAGAATGTGGTAGCAGTATGTGATAAGTCTGAAAGAAGACAAAATCCGTCCAATTGAATTTGCTCCATTCCCTTTAGAGAATGTGGTAGCAGTATGTGATAAGTCTGAAAGAAGATAAAATTATTACCATGAAGGTATCAATGAATGTGGACGAGGCAATAGACGGAATTATAATCGTCATCATTGTGATAATGAGAATAATAAAGATTCTCAAAATAATCTTTCACTTTATGAAAGTAATATTTGACATGAGATTGTATATAACACATACAGATGATTATAATCCATTCCCTGAAGTGAATGTGATAATAAAGCCCGTAAGTATGAACACGCTCTTGATGTAATTTTGTTTCATGTCTGACATTATGAAAAGAAAGTTCGTTGCCCTTGAAATCTCGGGCAAGAACTATATGACATGGGTGTTGGATGCTGAAATCCATTTGGATGCAATGGGTCTTGGAGACGCCATTAAACACAGAAATAATGCATCAACCAAGACTATGCTAAGGCCTTGATTTTCTTGCGCCATCACCTTGATGAAGGTTCGAAAATTGAATATATCACAGTCAAAGATCCACCTATCTTGTGGAATGGCTTAAAGGAGAGATATGACAACCTGAAGTTGGTCACTCTGCCACAAGCACGATGCGATGAGAATCCAAAAGCAAATAGTTCATAAACTATATATTATCGTTGCGGTGGGAAAGGGCACTGGGCGAAAATTTTCCGTGTACCAAGACATTTGGTTGAACTTTATCAAGCATCTCTAAAATGTAAATGCCCTGAAACCAATTCTGTCTCTGACGACAATTTTGACATCACCCACCTGGATGTGGCAGACTTCTTTGAGCACCCTGAGGGGAAAATAGACAACTTAATCGGTGATGGATCTGTGATGAAGGAAGATGGAATTGTTTGATTTTATTTGTATTAGTTAGTGAATAAACTAATAGTCATTAGTATCAGCCCGTATTAGTTAGTTTATGATATAATGTTAGTATTAGTTCTTTAGAATGTTTCAATATGCTTAAATTTCAAAGATATTTTTATTTTTCAGTAGAGTTAATCGACTAACCTAACAGTTAGTCGATTATCTAATATTTCACATTAAAACTGCAAAACAATCGATTATATACTTGTTAACAATCGATTATATTAAGACAGTGTGATCTGATGTTTTTCAAAATAGCAAATAATCGATTATGTATGTTTAACAATCGATTATATTAAGACAGTGTGATCTGAAGTTTTTCAAAATAGCAAATAATTGATTATGTATGTTTAACAATCGATTATATTAAGACAGTGTGATCTGAAGTTTTTCAAAATAGCAAATAATCGATTATGTATGTTTAACAATCGATTACATTGAGACAGTGCTTAAACTGAAATTTTCAAACTGCAAAGTAATCGATTATGGAAAACATATAATCGACTATCTGATTTAGTTAGTCAACTAACCTCAGCAGATTTTGAAACTATTGTTTAAATGTGAAACAAACGGATTGAATTTGTTTATTCGTCAAACCACGGGAAAGCAAATATGGATATCTCACAAAGCAAACTTGGATCAAATATTTGTTTAGTTGATTCATGTACTACACATACGATACTCAAAGAAAAGAAATATTTCTCTCAACTAAGTATGTGTAAGGCAGATGTTACTACAATCTCTGGTAGTAGTAAATTGATTGGAGGCTCCGGAAGAGCAACTATAACTCTGCCTAGAGGAACAATATTTATCATAGAGAATGCAATGTTCTCCTCCAAGTCTAAGAGAAACTTGTTAAGTTTTAAAGATATCATTCAAAATGGATATCAGATTGAGACAATACATGAGTATAATCTTGAATACCTCATTTACTCATGAAAACGAGGCTGCCCACTTCGGTTTGGGGTCACGCCATTTTGCATGCAGCAATGCTAGTTCGTCTCTGACTGACGAATTATCACAAATATTTCCCATTGCAATTAGTTTTGGGTCATGAACCTAATATGTCCCACTTAAGAATTTGTGGATGTGCAGTATATGTGCCTGTAGCACCGCCATATTGCACCAAAATGGGTTTGCAAAGAAGGTTAGGAATATATGTTGAGTTTGAATCGCCCTCCATTATTCGCTACCTCGAAACATTGACAGGGGATTTGTTCACTGCACGATTTGCAGACTGTCAATTCGATGAGACACTTTTCCCAAAATTAGGGGGAGAAGTTGGTGAAACCAAACAGGAAATTTTGTGGAAAAATGCATCATTATCTCATCTTGATCCACATACCTCTATTTGTGAAAAAGAGGTGCAAAATATTATCCATTTGCAAAGAATAGCAAATCGAATGCCAGACGCATTGGTATTGAATATACCACACTCACCCCTAGAAGGAGGTTTGAGATGATATATGAAAATAATGTCAATGTTATGGCATGAATGATCGTTGGTCACGTACCTATTGTACGCCAAAATATTTTGGAAATATGACTATTAAAGGACAACGATAATGCAAGAAACATATCTTGCATATAATTTTGACCATGATCATAATGGTATAACTTTCTCTTTAAAAGAGATATTCACCACATGGATGTTGATGAATCTGTGGTAGTACAAAATTAATTGAGAGCTCTACAAGAGCCAATTATTACTATGTTGGAGAAACGCAATTGATTACCAATAAGGTATTGTGTGGTAGTAAGTCTCAAAGAAACTTATTCAGTTTCCAAAGTATATGCGGAAGCGATTGATTATATTGAGACTATAAATAAAGGAAAGATTTGATATCTTCTATTACTACAACTTGTAGCGGGATAATTTGTATATGAAAAGCTACCCGCTTTATTCTCCAGTTTGTACTACACAAACAAAAGAATGCCACAATAAAGTGGATATTTATTGGTATAAAAACCCATACCATAATAAACTTGAAGTTTATTGATAATTGCACACGTCAGTTGTAAACTTGAAGTTTATCAATATTGATAATTTATTCAGTTGGCATTCGGGTTAGCCATCTCATTTTAAGTATGATATGCAGTAATAGAGAATTCACATGGGTAAATATTAAAGAACTAGAAAGTTCTTTACGAATTCTCTTATATTACTTGTTCTCATTAATTGATTGACCAACTAAAGAGTTCGGGTTGAATCCCATAAATTCTGGAAATATCAAAGGTGAATATGGGCCCATTCACCTGCCATGTATACCACATATGATGCATCTATGATATGGTTACATGTGCAATTGTTATTAACCCGCAGCCTGGCCGGTGCTTGCGAGGTAAATTGCTCAGTAATATAACTTCGAGCATAATTTCCAGATTTTCTATTCAAGATAGTTCATCTTGATAAGTTGGTTTATATCATAGTTAGTTTAGCAAGATAATTATTGAGTGCCTCCACTTAATAGCTAAACTGTTTCTTATGAGAACAAAGTTATATATATCAGTTTGATATACGTTGTATACGAGAGTATATTATATTCTCCCCTCACAAGTGGTTCAGGGTCAGGAACCAAATAATTTCATCTTATTATTATTGATGTGCGGTGTATATTTTCATTAACACCATAATGCACAAAGATGGACTCTCAAAGTTGAGGAAACAAGTTAGCTTTTCTAACATGAGGGGGAGACATGATAAACACTTGAGAAAAGGTTACATGGGATGAATTATCATTTGTATATATAGATCCTCGAATATCATAATATGAACCTGAAGTTCATAAAAGGATAATTCAATTGCAACATATTGCAAAGCATGCTATACGCATTTGCTGACCCAAAGAAAATAACTATATTCTCACTGCAAATGCTCATATTAAGTTCCAGAAGGACAAGATCTTTGATACGCTTAAAGCGTATAGACAAATCGGTTTCAAAATAACTTCTTAACAAAGAAGATGAGCAAATGATCAAAGTGATCATAATAAGGAGGCAAGTGATCTAGAAGATCACATGACATAACGCTTCATAAAATCTCATGAGAGATTCAGGTACCTGAATGTATGAATGAAGAGATCTCCATGTTATGTCTTTATGAAAATTTACTGGAACCGATATAAAATGTTCGTCGACGACATCTATGATAGCGCTAAATATCGATGAGGATCTTATGTTTGTCGAATACAAACAAAAATATTGGCTAAATGGAAGAGATACAATTCAAGCAGAATTGATTCCATAAGAAAGACATGTAGTTTTGGACATGTAGTTCAAATACATGAAAATATAAAGTCAATGGTATGTGTAATCAGTTTTCGATCTCTTATTTGTTTAGCATGACATGAAAACTTGATATGCATCTAAAGTCTATTATATGGCTTATATGACTTAACTTATATGTCAATCCATGAAAGATTGAAGTTGCTTGAAGCATATACAATTCTTGGTCCTGAAGTACCACATCCTAAGTGCAACTTGTGTACATATGTATCTTGCTATAACTATAAGCATGATGGCATCGAGAATACCTCTATGGAGATATTGAAGAGTCATTCCACGACATTATATGAAGATGTTCATATCTATCAAGAATGATAATTTCAACATGGTGCACAAGATTGGAATGCAAATGCTCAAGGATGTGAATTGATGCTCTTTTCAGGGGGAGTTAATGCGCGTTGCACTCTTTTTCCCTTACAAGGTTTTGTCCCACTGGGTTTTCCTTCCAAGGTTTTTAACGAGGCAACCAATAGGCGCATATTCAAACATGTGTACTCTTTTTCTTTTTCTATAATTTTTTTCCCATTGGGTTTGTTTTAGTTAAGGTTTTAAAGAGGCACATTATTGAATAGACATTCAAGGGGGAGTGTTATAAATAGAACTCTAATTAGAGTGAATGTCTATCTTATAGAAGAGTTTTACTTTGAGCCTAAGTCTTTTCTCTTCCTATAAATAGAGGGGTCTTACCCCATTGTAAATCACCCCAAAGTATCAATAAGAATACTCCCCTCTCTACTTCTCTCTATATTGTTCTTGTATTATTGTTCTTGTTCTTATATTATTTCATAACAAATCTTGCATTCTCTAACTTTTTATTGTGTTTATCTGTTGCAAAGGTCACAACTTTCTTTGATTTTTCAAAAGCTTTAAATAAGATTTCATCTTCACACCAAATTTGAAACAGAATCTGCAAAAAAAAATATTCAAAATTTAAAAACCTAAAATATGCCAACAGACTTATCCACTAAGTTTAAAGTTAAACAAGGACTCCTCCCACGACTATTTATTATTCTAGTAAATCATAAATCAGTAGTATCAGAAGCAAATATTCAACACATAAGCATTAATACTAGGAAAAAAGGAAAATAGAACCTTTGCTCGTAGATACATGTTGGCATTCTGCATCTCAATCTCCTGCAAAAAGTAATTTGGCATTCTTTAAAAGATGAAAAAATGAACTCCATATAAAAAGGGTACATTGTGTTTGTATGCAGGGTTAAGTATGTGAGGTACAAGAAATCAAGAATGAGTGGTTTTACCCTCTTTTGCATGAGCTCAATTTCTGAGAAGAGCAATTCATTCTGGAAAATCATAAGAAGGTGTGAATTAATTAGGATAATCGGAAAACTAGTGGAATAATTAAGCTAACGATACAATTGGAATTTACCTTTTTGGAACGAACTCTACCAATGGCCTTCTCAAGTTTCCCTTCCAAATTCTTAAGCTCCCTCGGGCTTAAACTGCTCAGTGCCTCTCCAACTATTTGCCTAATTAAACAAAAAGCATAATCGTAACTAAGTCTCATCATTAATTACAACTGTTCTAATTCATATCTATTTGCACCGACCTGTTATAAGTCTGTATATCTCGTATTTGTCGTCGCAGTATGGCTGCTTCTTGCTGGTAATACTGAGAAAATTAAATAAAGTTGCATAAATTTATTATGATATTTACTTGATAGGAAGATGAAATGCAAATGCACACAAACATTTCCATTAATATATAGTTTCCCATTTTTTTTTTTTGTGATGGAAAACACAATCTGTATAGACCATACCAAGTTGTTAGGATAAATTTTACTTTTGTTCGTACTTTTACTTTGTGCTAAGTCTTATTTTGTCAGAGACTTTTGTGCCAGTAGATAATGTCCAAACTTCTTGTGTTAGAGAAACAAGATATTTATTCAAGACAAATTTGAATATGTATCTGAATATCAAAATAAGTATTAAAATTTAGACTTCTGAATCTGAATACATACGTAGACTATTTGCTTTTTTAACTTCTGAATATATAAAATTTATCTTATAAAGTAATAAATATGAAATTCAAATAAAATATTAATTAATCTGATAATATCAATAAAATTTACATAATTTTTAAAATATAATAATTGGTGATGGTGATGACTAACAGAGGTATGTGTGCGTGCCAACTAGAGACAATAGTTGGTGGTGGATCTGGGTGGTAACTAGTGGTTATTGGTAGTGCAGCCGATTATGATTGAGCGTAGTGATGGTAGGCGGTGAGAGTTAATAATAGTGATTGGTGGTGGTGGTTGTAATTGAGGAACGTGATGGTGGATGGTGGCAGTGTGTAATGGTGGACGGTGTCGGCTATGATTGTTGATGATGATAGGTAGTTGTTGTGGTAGTTAAGGTGTGAAAGTATGGTTGTGGTTGAAGATGATGGTGGTGGGTGATGGCAGCTATGATTGAATACGGTGGTGGTAGTGATGGTTGAGTATGCCAGTGATTGTAGTTGATAATCGTAGGCGATAACGATAATAAGTAATGAATGTTAATGCTAGCATATTAATAAAACTAAATCTTTGTTATAGATCTTAATCATACAGACCTATTTAGCCCCATTAAGTTGTTGTGAATGATTATGAACTTAATGATCAAAATTCAAACTTTAAAAACAAACGCCCTTAATATCTGAGATCTGAATGATTAAGATTTAGACATTCATTAAGTGCAAACAAATTAGAAAAGGGCGGGCTAGGGGAAACAACCTCTTTTCTCTCACAAGGTAAAGATATAGTTTACGTATATATTATTTTTTCTAGACTCTACTTATGTGATTACATTAAATATGTTATTGTTGACTTAGACGGGCTGGGACATGAAATGCTACTAAAGGCATTTTTATTTAAAAATAAGCAGAAAGATGCTTTGCAATATCAAAAAACTAAAAATTGGAAACTCTATCCAAATACATCAAAAAAATACTTATGTTTTACTGTTGTTCTATGACTCAGGATCGAAGAATAACGAGGGGAGAAGGGTAAACAAGTATACCTGAGTGCTAGCTTCAGACACAGACCCTTGACTGGTGGAATCAGCATGGTGTTTCTTGTACCTATCAATGGTCGCCCTTACACTGCACATACCCGATTAGAATTGATAAACATATTAAGGCTTTTGGAGATTACTCTAATTTATACCGCGTAATTGTTTTCTCTTAATTTCCGGCCCGAATAGATTAAAAGTATGCTGTCACGATCCGAATTTACCCACCATCAGGAGTTGTGATGGCGCCTAGTGTCGAAACTAGGCAAGCCAACCCTTATAATCATTTTCACAAAACTTAATCTAAAACAAGTTAAATACTAGAATAATTAATTAAAGCATGCGGAAGTCTTTTAATAACAATAACGAATACAAGGTGCAGAAAACTAACAATCTTCTCTACCCAGTATCTGGTTTCACTGCTCATGGACGACTAAAAGAGTACTAAAAACAACAGTCTGAAAGAAATACATAATATGTCTGTTTGATACAATTAAACAAATTGAAAGAAATAGATAAAGGAGATTCGGGGACCGCGAATGCCAGCAAACTACCTCAGAGCCTCTGGACTGAAGGTTCACTCTCGAACTATAGGTGCGGCTCGTAGGTTGGGTCCTGACCTGTGCACAAAAGGCACAGAAGCGTAGTATCAGCACAACCGACCCCATGTGCTGGTGGCCTAACCTCGGCAAGGTAGTGACGAGGCTAAACCGGATCTACCACAATCAACCTGTATAGATGTATGTGCAGTAACAGAAAATAACAAATTCTAAACAGATAGTAGGAAGGGGACATGCTGGAGGTGTAGCAGTTCAATTATCTAATCATCAACAACAAGGAAGTGGAAACTGTATAACAAACACCAATATGAGAAAGACCCGTAAAACAAACGTTGCACGGCACCACCTATCGTGCTCTTACTCTCGTCCTCACCAAGATAATCTATCACAGTGTACGGCATCACCCATCGTACCTTATCACTCATCCTCACCTAATCAATAGTATGGAGTAGCTCAATGATTACACGCATCTACAGTGGACGGCGCGCCACACGCTCCCGTATTCTCTATGCACAATGTCACCGGCATCTCAGGCCAATAACAATAGGTGGACGGCATGCCACACGATCCCTTAATAAATTTCACCGGTATCTCAGGCCAATAACAATAGGTGGACGGCGTGCCACACGATCCCATAATAAATATCTCATGGTCGGCGTGCCACATGATCCCAATATGTAATGCAATTGAATAATTCGAACAATCTCTTCACAGAAGATCCTGATAGGGAAGCACATCAATATTACAGTCTAACCCGGCAAGGGTACAACTAACAGCCCATAATATCCTGGCAAGGGGAGAACAACTCCACAATAAGTCCCGGCAAGGGAAAACGATTTAACAACAAATCCCGGCAAGGGAAAACACCATAATTCCTTCTATAACTCATTTGCTTCTCAACTATCATTTCACAGTTCGTTTAACAAGTAATTATCACAATTGTTCACTTCTTTCGACAATTTAATAGCAATTATGACTCATGGTCATGCTAGACTCGAGCACATGGATAACTGTCACCATACCTATACACCGACTCCACATAGAGCATAGAAAATATTATCCTAATCCTATTCCCTCAAGCCAAAGTTAGATCGAACACTTACCTCGAAAGCTTCCAACTCAACTCACGCTTCTAGGATAGCTTTATCCCTCAAATTCGCTTCAAAACCGATCGAATCTAACCACATTTTACTCAAATGTATCAACAAATGCTAGTTAAATCAATTTGAATGCATAAGAATGAAATTCCCAAAGTTTTATCCAAAAATTCCCAAAATGCCCCTGGGCCCATGTGGTCAAAACCCGAGGTTCGAACAAAAACCGGGTTACCCATTCCCCCACGAGTTCATATATGCAATTTGTGTTAGAAACACGTTCTCAAGGCATTATACTAAAACGTGTGTTCATATGTGTAGGTTTTGATGAATGACAAACAAGCGCAAATTGACATATGACGAAGTTCAAGTACAAGCGCACAATTGATGTACAACGAGATTCAAGCTCAAGACCAAGTTTCATAGTTTTACATGAGTCGTTCTTAACTGTGATCTTGATCCGACAACTTGACTCATGACATGGCTTCTCTCGTAAAATTATTTTTACAAAATCATGCATATTTAATTTAATGCTAAATGATTTTAAATCATGCATATTTACTTTAGTCAAAATGATTTTTAAACATGCCTCTAAAATCTGGACTAAGATAATCGATTATGTACTTATGATAATCGATTATGTTAAGCCAAGACTGCATGACAATCGATTGTGAACTAATGACAATCGATTGTGTTAAGGCAGTGAGCATCAGATTTTTCAAATCTGCATGACAATCGATTGTGAACCTTATGACAATCGATTGTGATGAGGCAGTGTCCATCAAAGTTTTTCAACGCTTAAAATAATCGATTGTGAAGTTAATGACAATCGATTGTGATGAGGCAGTGTCCATCAAAGTTTTTCAACGCTCAAAAAAATCGATTGTGAAGTTAATGACAATCGATTGTGAAGAGACAGTGTCCATCAGATTTTTCAAAGTCACAAAATAATCAATTGTGAACATATGACAATCGATTGTGTTGAGGCAGTGTCTTCCAGACTTTTTCAAAGTTATTAAATAATCGATTGTGAGTATATAACAATCGATTGTCACGAGGCAGTGTCTAAATTGATTTTTCAAGACTGATAAATAATCGATTGTTAACATTGCACAATTGATTGTGAAGCTGACCGTTGTCGTAAAGTTTTCAAATACCGTCAGGTAATCGATTATTGATTTTGTATAATCGATTGTTGAAATTAAAATCTGGAAAGGATTTTTTGAACGTTGCTGAATAATCGATTATTGATTTTGTATAATCGATTGTTTTACGTAAATCTGGAAATGATTTTTTGAACGTTGCCAATAATCGATTGTTGATCTTGGATAGTCGATTGTTAAGCGTAAAATCTGGGATTGATTTTTGGAAAGATTGGCAAACAATCGATTGTGGCTTCTTGACAATCGATTGTCACTCAGTAAAATCAGCAACTCTTAATTGGCAATTAGGCAATGGTAATGCCAAGTTTTTCAACTATAAATACAGCTTCATTTCAGTGTTTTGAACACAACAACACACAACAACTGATCATATAATTTCTATAAGCTTGCATACTCTATTGGTTATCATTTTATATTCATTACATAAGTTTTTGAGAGCCAAACTCTTGTCGAAAGTTGTTGCGATCTTGAGCGTATTCTTTTACTCATATCTACTCATTAAGGAGTGTCTTGTTTGAGTGCTTAGTGTTTTGTACACTTGAAGAGAATTGTTATTCTCTTGTTGTAAGAAGGAACTTGTGTTTCCTTGGTTGAAGTCTTGGAGTGTTGTATCTCCGAGCAAAGGTAGTTGAGGCTTGTGTCCTCAAGTTGTGAAGGAACTTGTGTTTCCTTTGGTTGAAGTCTTGGAGTGTTGTATCTCCGAGCAAAGGTGTTGAGGCTTGTGTCCTCAAGTTGTAAAGGTTTGTTAAGCACCCGGAAGCTTGACAAGTTAGTGGAAATGAGTCTCTCGGGGACTGGACTAGCCACGGGTTGTGGTGAACCAGAATACTTCGGTGTGTTCTTTCTTATTTATCGCACTTATTTATTTCCTACAAATTTTAAATTCCGCAAGTTTACGCTAATTTTTATTATAACGCTATTCACCCCCCCTCTAGCGTTAAGAGTATTATCTAACAATTTGTTTTGAATTCGGACCCCAAATTGAGGTCCAAATCTCCAATTATTGAAAAACCTAAATTCTACCCAAATCTCCATTTTTAACCATGAAAGCTTTGATTTAAGGATGAAATCATGTTAGAAGATGATAAGGATTGAAGAAAACTAGCAAAATTGACTTACATTTGGTCTAGGGACGAACCCCGATCTAGGGACGAAGGGGTTCGAGAGAAATCGCCTATGGAGGTTTTGGGTTTTGAAAATATGAAAAGTGAGGTTTAAAATCGGTTAAGTATAAAATTCGCAGGTGCAGATGTCGCAAATGCGATATTAACTTCGCATTTGCGAGCAGGGCAGAAATAAAGGGGACTTCGCATTTGCGAGAAACTATTCGCAATTGCGAACTAGGCAAAAATGAAAGGGATCTCGCATTTGCGAGAAAATGTTTGCAAATGCATAAACAGGTTTAGGCTGGGGAAGCTCGCAATTGCGAGATTGACTTCGCATTTGCGAAGTCTGGCTGCCAAAGGGGGGAGGTCGCATTTGCAAGATAAACGTCGCATTTGCGAAGAAAGGCCAAACAAGGGAGGTTCGCATTTGCGAACAAGTCTTCGCAATTGCGAAGACTCCATACACCAGCAGATTCAAATGCAACAAAATGAGCCTAACACCTATCCGAAACTCACCCGAGCCCTCGGGGATCCAACCCAAACGTGCACCCAACCTCTAAAACATCCTACGGACTCACTCATGCGATCAAATCGCCAAAATAACATCAAAATCAAAGAATCAACCTCCAAAACTCATGATTTTCATTTCAAAGTTCTAAATTTTCAAACTTTTCCACTTTTAGTCCGAAACAGGTCAAACAACAACCCTTTTCAACCAAACTTTACAGATAGCGCTTAACGCCCATTTAAGACTTGTACCGGGCGTCGGAACCAAAATACGAGCCCAATATCATCACTTTTGATCAAATTTTCATTTTCTATTTTACCTTAAGCATTTACAAAAACAATTTCACAGAAAACTCCGTACTTGGGCCTAGGACCTCGGATTTCGATTCCGGGAATACGACCGTGTCCAATATTTCCTTACGGACCCTCGGGGACCATCACATTACGGGTCCGGGTCCGTTTACCCAAAATGTTGACCAAAGTTAACTATAGCAATATTAGTATCAAAATTCATAGTTTTTAACACAGAATTCAAATATTTTCACATAAAAATGTTCCGGCTTCGCGCCCGGACTGCGCACACAAATCGAGGCAACCCAATAAGAGGCTTTCAAGGCTTTAAAAGAGCAAGGAAAGGGAGAATTATGGTGATGACCCCTTTGGGTCGTCACATCCTCCACCTCTAAAACAACTATTCGTCCTCGAACGGACAAAAGAAAGAAGTACCTGAGTCGGGGAATAGATGGGGATAACGGCTCCGCATATCAGACTCGGACTCCCAGGTCGATGCCTCAGGAGGCTGACCTCTCCACTAAACACGCACTGAAGGAAAACTCCGCGATCTCAACTGTCGAACCCGCCGGTCTAAAATAGCCACCGGCTCCTCCTCATATGATAGATCCTTGTCCAATTGGACAGTACCAAAATTTAACACGTGGGTGGGATCACAACGATACTTCCGAAGCATGGATACATGAAAAACTGGATGCACGACTGACAAGCTAGGCGGCAACTCAAGTATATAAGCCACATTCCCCACACGGTCCAGAACCTCAACGAGCCAATATACCTATGTCTAAGCTTGCCCTTCTTCCTAAACCTCATCACGCCCTTCATAGGCGATACACAGAGCAATACTCGCTCACCAAGCATGAAAGCAACATCCCTGACCTTACGATCTGCAACACTCTTCTGCCTAGATTGAGCTGACCGAAGTCTGTCCTGAGTAATCTTGACCTTATCCAAGGCCTCCTGTACCAAGTCTGTACCTAATAACCCAGCCTCCCCCGGCTCAAACTATCCGACTGGGGACCGACACCGCCTACCATACAACGCCTCATACGGGGCCATCTAAATACTGGAGTGGTAGCTGTTGTTGTAGGCAAACTCTGCTAAAGGCAAGAACTGGTCCCACGAGCCTCCAAACTCAATAACACATGCTCGGAGCATATCCTCAAGAATCTGAATGGTCCTCTCGGACTGACCATCCATCTGGGGGTGAAATGTTGTACTCAACTGGACCTGGGTACTCAACTCATGCTGCACCTCTCTCCAGAAATGCGAGGTAAACTACGGACCCCGATCAAAATTAATAGATATGGGCACCCCATGAAGGCGAACGATCTCCCTGATATAAATCTCTGCATACCTCTCGGATGAATATGTGGTGGCAACTGGGATGAAATGCGCTGACTTAGTCAGCCTATCAACAGTAACCCATATAGCATCAAACTTCTTCAGAGTCATCGGAAGGCCAGTAACAAAATCTATGGTGATTCTGTCCCACTTCCACCCGGGAAGCTCAATCCTCTGAAATATTGCACCGAGCCTCTGATGCTCGTACTTAACCTACTGGCAATATAGATAACGAGCCACATATGCAACAATGTCTTTCTTCATTCTACGCCACCGGTAATGCTTCCTCAAATCCTGATACATCTTCGTGACGCCCGGGTGAATAGAATATAGAGAACTGTGGGCCTTCCCTAAGATCGACTCTCGAATACCATTAACATTAGGCACACAAACTCGCCCCTGCAACCTCAATATGCCATCATCTCCCAAAGTCATCTCCTTGGCACCTCCCCTCTGTACCGTGTCTCTCAGGACATCAAATGGGGATCATCAAACTGTCGCTCCCGGATACGTTCCATCAATGACGAGCGAGCAACCGTGCAAGCTAACAACCTGCTGGGCTCAGAAATATCCAATCTCACAAATCTATTGGCTAAGGCCTGAACATCCAAGGCAAGCGGTCTCTGGCTGACCGGAATATAGGCAAGGTTACCCATGCATGCAGACTTCCTACTCAATGCATCGGTCACCACATTGGCCTTTCCCGGGTGGTATAAAATAGAAACATCAGTCTTTTAGCAACTCCAACCACCTCCGCTTTCTCAAATTCAACTCCTTCTGCTTGAACAAGTACTGAAGGCTCTTGTAATCCGCGTACACCTCACACGTCACACGTCACACCATACAAATAATGCCTCCAGATCTTCAAGGCATGAACAATGGCTGCCAACTCTAAGTCATGAACTAGATAATTCTTCTTGTGGACCTTCAATTGCCTCGAAGCATATGCTATGACCCTGCTACTCTGCATCAACACTGCGCCAAGCCCAACCCGAAAAGCAACACAATAAACCGTATAAGGTCCTCATTCCGTGGGCAAAAATCAATTCCGGTGCGCCCCAAGGCGAAACTAGTATGTTTCCGAGGGATTAGGAAAAGCCAGGAGGATTTAGCCCAGAGGAGAAGAGAGGATCCGATTCTCGCTTTGCCCCCGAAAGAGTCAGAATCCGTCTAGGCCTAACGAAACCCTTATCAAGCAAATCCTGAAACTCTTCCTTGAATTCTCTCTCAACTATGGCGGGGCCATGCGGTACAAAGAAACGAAAATAGGCTGGGTGCCCAGCGCCAGATCAATGCGAAGATCGATATCCTTGTCAGGAGGCATACCCGGCAGGTCTGATGAAAAAAAACATCGGGGAAGCTCCCGAACAATAAGAACAGAACAAACGGAAGGAACCTCTGCGCTGGAGTCGCGATCATACGCCATTTGAGCTAAGCACTCCTCTCTTAACCATACGTCAAGCCTTCGCATACAATATTGAACTGCGGGTCGGAGGATCTAAAATCCTTCTTCATTCTAAATGGGACAATCCTGGTAAAACCAAGGTCAGGGGGACAACTAATCCATCCTCAATATAACATCCAAGTCCACAATCTCTAAGAGCAATAAGTTGACACGGGTCTCAAGACCCTCAAACACCACCACACAAGAACGATACACTCGATCGACCACTATGGAAATCACCAGCTGGCGCGGACACACATACAGGAACACCCAAAGCCTCTCTAGGCATGATCAATTGGGGTGCGAAATAGAACGACAGATAATTTTGGACAATGATTTTTTCAATGTTAATATTAAGTCGAACAAATCAAATTTACTGTACTGAATAAATTGAAAGAAGAAATGTCGAATTATACCGAGATTAATTAAGTATAACATTAGTATAACATTTTAAGAAATTAAATATCAAACCGAAATATCTAATTATTGTAACACACCAATCGATAAATATCCCTAGTTCTTGGTGATATAGTTCTTCCTGATACAGGTGTCAAAATGAAAACATGGACTCAAATTAGATTATGACGGCACTACTAACTTTAGCAACCTAAGTACTAGAGTGTGCTAAGGAGGAGCAACTCTTTTCAATTTTATATTCTTTCATTTCATAGTCAATTCTAATGATATTTCCTCCACAACAAGATGCCTCTCAGATTGAACAAAACGTCTTATCATTCCTTTAGATTTAGACACCTAGAAGGCTAGAACACAAGCGCATGTACAAGCATAATTTAGCTGATAACTCACGTAATACCATGGGTAAGTAAAATATCACTGATCTCTCTCTCTGCTGTTTAATTAGTATCTGCTAATTAATGGGAGGCATTTACTTAACTCTCCTAGGAATAAAACCATTTTTTAGCAGTCTTCTTCTAGAGAAAGAATAAGAAGAAACACGGTAAGAATGTGGAGGTATTATGCGAAAACTAACAAAGTAAATCTTTGCGATATATATTAGATGCAGAAGTATTATATAATTTAATATGATTGAGTTAATTGACCTATGTATGAGTGATTCACTATAATAACCTAAAAATATTGAAAAAGATTCTCCTCTTAAATTAAACTCTCACAACTTAAGAAACTACATTGTGAATACTATGTTGTCTTATAGTGAGAACGAATCATCAATCTATAGAAATGCAAAATTTCTCCTCGTAGAAAAGTATAAATATGAAAGAGTCTATTTCTACCAATAAAAATAATTTTAAATTATGGTAGAAAATCAGAGCATAACAGAATGAAGGCAAGGCCAGCTTTTGGGTGCCTCTAAAGCCCAAACTTTAGGCCCGCAATTTAGGAGGCTCCATTTTTTATCCTATAATTTTCTTTTAATAAAGTATTTTTACTCACATTATATATTTTGGTAAAACATGAAAGAAATGTTTTTATTTCTTAAAAATGGGCTCCTAACGTGCAAATGCAAAATTTATGGAAAGGATTAAGTGATTATTCTTTTTTCTTTAATTTTTTTCTTATTAAATATTATGTAAATCATATTCACTTTCAATCTTTTTCAGTTCTCATCAAACGTTAATAACTATTATATTTTTTCTTTGTACCTCCAAGAGATCATAGTGTTCTGCATTTTTCGTCGATCAAGCTAAAGCCTACCAGAAGTATATTGAAAGCAACAAATATTTATTTTCACATCAAATTAATGAATCAAGTTCTTCTATTCTAATTTTTTAGTACTATTTCATCTACTTTGTTTTATACGTACACATATATTATCCTTTTGGTATTTATTAAAATTTAAAAATGCCAAATATAAAGTATGAATTTGGCTGTGGTTAGACCTGCAATGTTGTATGGGGCGGAGTGCTGGCCAGTGAAGAACTCTCATGTTCAGAGAATGAAGGTTGCGGAGATGAGGATGCTCAGGTGGATGTGCAGGCTCACCAGGTTAGATAAGATTAAGAATGAAGTTATTCGAGAGAAGGTGGGGGTGGCCCCGATGGATGAGAAGATGCCAGAACCGAGGCTGAGGTGGTTCGGGCATGTACGAAGGAGAAATCCTGATGCCCCGGTGAGGAGTTGTGAGCGGTTGGCGATTGTAGGCGTTCGGCGAGGCAGAGGGAGGCCTAAGAGGTATTGGGGAGAGGTGATTAGGCATGACATGACTAGAATGGGGGTTTCCGAGGACATGACCCTTGACAGGAAAGTCTGGAGGTCTAGTATCAGGGTTGTAGACTAGGGGCTCCTAGAGTTTTTTGTACTCCTCACCCGGGGTTGGGTGAGGCTTGGCAGGGCTATCCTTAGATGATTTGTGTTTTGGAGTATGTTTCCCTTATTGTAGTTATTTGTGGTAGTTACTGTATGATATTATTGCATGCTATCTTATTTATGGTTCTTATGTGTAGATAATTATTTACGCTATTTCTAGTAGAGTTAATAATGCTCTTTTGTTTTTGTTTTTGTTTTTCCTTTCCTTCACTGAGCCGAGGGTCGATTGGAAACAGCCTTTCTGCCCTTTCGGGTAGGGGTAGTTGTTGTTGTTGAATTCAGTTATTCAAAAACTTAAGAAAAAAAAAGGTTGAATCTTTGATACAATCCTAAAAAGAAGAAATAATAGTACTTTAATTGACATACTCAATCCAATGAAAAGACTTGATTTCTTTTCAAATGCTTATATTGCATATAGAATAATGGTAACAATTTCTGTAACAGTGGTATTACTTAAGATCAACCATATCGCAAGAGATTAAATTGATTAACTATAATTGAGAAATAACAATCAAAAGAAATTGATTATAAAATATACATTCATAATTTTGCATCTTAAAAATCTAGAAAATTAGATTTCAAATAAATAATATATGTGAAAGTTTTTCTTATTATAAAAAAAATAATTACAGACCTCTTATGGAAGTTTGGCATTAGGCAGCAATAGTATTGAGCGCCCCTGAACGAAGGTTTCTCTAATCTTATAGTTCAAACGGCCTGTCTTTCTACTCAGGACAATTATGCTTAAGCACTGCACACATTCTCAATCGCCAAAAAGGTTTTGATAGTAAGATCTTCCACACATTATTAGAGACCTTCAACAACAAGATAAAATACAAAGGCACTCTCTTGGACGTTAGATTTCTCAACTCTTGATGAAGTCAAATTTTTATTGTATACTACGTTATGAAATGACTGTATTAGAATGTTAATGCTCATTCATAATTGAGAAAACATGGAGGCAAGGCATCTTTATATTTAGGCAAAACACATAGTTTGCCCCCCAAGTTTAGATCAAATTCCTATGACATATTTTTTGAAATAACCTTTTACACTTTGAATATTTTTAAGGTGCGCTTAAAACATACTATCTTTTTATTAATTATTTTTTTATTTGAAGACTGCATTTGTTTTAAGCGCAAATGTCATAACTCAAATATAAATAAATATATACTTAAAATACACCTTAATTGATTAGGTTTTCCAATGAAATATTATATCACCTCCTCCCCCCTAAAAAAAAAAAAAATCTTCCCCGAGCCTCCCCTCCCTCGTCAACTTCCTCCTCCTCCACCGTCTACCCTCTTCTCTCCCTTCCTATGGCCTTCTTCCTGTAAGACTCTAATTTCTCTGTTTACTTTAAAAAATATGAGCAATATCCAGTAAAAAAATTCAACAAATACAGTCCATTTTAAAGAGAAAAATACTTAAAATAGAAAAAATAAACCACACCATTGAAGTATGTCATCAGCACTTCTAAAAACTTAAATAAGGAGAAACTTTTTTTTTATATAGAGAATAAGAATTCAACTCAAGCTCTAAAAAAAAAAATACCGATATAACATAAAACCTAACATTACTAGATCCACCAAAACATTTTTAAATAAAGAAATTACAAGCCTTTATTATAACTCAAGAACATCAAATTGCATAATATTTGTTTAAACATAAAGACGGAATCCAGAAATGTTATATCTTGAAGATCTAGTTTCTGGGTTTAACTCAAACTACTCTATTTTGTATACAAAAGGTACTTCCATAGCTGCTACCAACTACTAGGTTTTGAGAAGAAAAATAAAGAAAGAAAAGAGACAGGCTTCGATGGTGAATGGCGAAGGTATGGTGGTTCTTGGCAAGTGGGTGTTAGTTAAGATGGTGGACAAATTTTGGAGAAACGACTGGGTGGAGGGTGAGTGTTGGATTTGTTGGAGGATAGCCAGTAAATTAATTTTAGGAAAATGGGAAAAAAATAAAATAAAGAAAGAAAATAATTTTGTTACTGTTCACGCGCCTTATTTTATTGGAAAAACACACACTGGCCATGTTGACAACATATTTTGAAAAAGTTGGTGTGTAAAATATTGCCTATGCTTGGAAGATGTATACAGGGATTTGGTCCTAAGGTTTGGGGCAAACTATGTATTTGCCTTATATTTATAAAAGTAGTAATGTATTTGCCTTATATTTATAGAAGTAGTATAATATATAAATCTATTTTCTTGTGACAATGATACTGTTTAAATTTAGACGATGCACTTTCTTTAATAGCGAGTTCCAAAATAATGATATATTTCAACATTTAAAAATAATTTAATTTTAAACTCTTTATTTTACTTATTTTATCATTAGTGAGAATGCTTTTGTAATCACAAAAAGGTCATGGTCCCACAAAGCTTTTATCCCTTAAGCATTTAAACTCTTTATTTTACTCATTTTATTATTTTTTCTTTTGAAAAAAAATCAATATTTAACCATAAAATTTTCAATTTTCACTTGAAGATGAATTATGGAATTTTTCAAAAATTAGAGAAACTCCAAAAGTTATTTTTCAAAAATTATATTCAGATCATTCACAAAAATTTAAAAACAACCCAAAATTATAATTATATATAATTTTAATTTTCAAATACCATTTTCACTTAAAATTTTATCTTCACTTTTTTCGGAATTTTTATGATACTTATGTCTAAACGCCCACCAAGTTGCTTTCTGCCATATACCTCGAGATTAGTAGGTCAAGAGGTCAAAGTAAAAGTAATTGTTTTCTTTAAAAAATGGACATTGGTTTTGGAATATGCGATTCCTCTTTTAAGTTTCCAAGTATTATCCACTGGGTTAAGGATGAAGTTAGCATCTATGGTGAAGACCTGCGGCTTGCAGTGAGGAAGAAGCTCTGTAACCTTAATTTCATCGACGCAGTGATTGGTTGTTCCCTGCCACGCTGGCGCAAGATCCCACAACATGATTGGCTCGAATTCATGTCTCTATCTCTCTCTCATTTTTACCCAAGGAATAATACCCTCAAGTTTACCCTTTTACCCACCTCGATATCTCTCCCCCAAAACTTTATCTTTCCTTTCTTCGTCCTTGCAGTTTCCTCCATTATTTTATACTCTCCTTGTGTTTTTTAGTGTGTGTGAAAGACGCTTTTAGTGAAGTCTTTCTCTTGTGTAAAATGTTTTGAGTCAGTTCAAAGAGCAGCCATTTTATGGTTGCACGCTCTTCCCTATATATGCACAAAAGACATCATACAATAGTGTACTCCCCCTAACAATCGGTGAAAATTAATAAGAGCAAAATCTGATGAAATTGTGTGTTTGACTAGGTCTTTATACATATACTCACCGTTTTCTTATTCATTTTAGTGGACATTAATTAGTTTAAGAAATAATGTCAAAAGTACTCTTAAAGGCCATACTTCTAATCCTAATTTTTATAAGAACATGTCAAATTAGATGTTTAAAATAAAAATTAAATTTTCAATTCTAGAAAGATATAATTTTCTTAACCGAGTAAAAAGGAAAGATATCAGGAGCATATGGAATTGCTTATGGCCCTGTTTAAGGAATTCTCCACCAGGTTAGCTGTTTAAGCTTGAAATTCAAATCAACGTGCGTGTTGAAGATAAAACGCAAGAAAGATCTAAATGTAGAAGGAAATACCGTAATACATAAAGAGTAAAATTTTTTACATTTTTTTAAATGTAGTGAGTAGTGATGAAAGAAACCAACCGAGAAAAGGAATATATGACAAAACCTTGTTGTTTAACTCAGAACTGAAAATTCGTATCTGACGTGACCAAATATTCGTGTCTAACTCCCGTATGACATGATGTCTATGGTCCTAATTAATCACATCAAACCCTAACCCCATATTTCAATGTTCCATTTCAAGAAATTACTGAAGGTAACAAACCCATTTGCTAAGATCATTCAAAGTTAAGTTTTGACTATCCTGAAATTGGAAGTTGAATGACTTGTATATCAGGCCGGCCCTTTCAAGATTATGGAAACCCTAGAAATAGAAATATAAAGTAGTTTTATTTGGGATTGTAGAGGGATAGAATGGTAAAAAGAAGGGCAGAATCTAATTCCTCGCTTAAATAACCTAATTCAGCTTTTGACTGGCTGAAAGAGGGAACTTGATCTGAAACCCTAATCTGCAAGTTGATAGGCTATGGCCGCTGTGATTTCTGAAATGACATGTTATTAAGGAAACGTCAATTAGAGAAGTACATTTGACAGCTTAGAGAGAGAGAAAACTACACTAGAGGAAATGGCAAAGATGCCAAGAAAATGGAAATAGAGAAGGGAAAGCTAAGATTTTCGTTCTATTTTCTCATATATCTTAACCTACCTTGTAAGTTTATTTGTACAACCTATTTATCTATATCTGGTTTTCAACAGATCTATCTTTAAAATCAAAGAAGCAACTGAGAATAAGAAAACAAAAGAAAACTGAATTGTTCTAAAACTCATAAAGGAAAAGAAACAAAAACATAAAGCAAACAATTAGATAAGCAAATCTTTGTGACAAAGAAACTCAATCTTTTAACTGAACACCATATTTACTTTCTTATATCAAGAAATCCACACACAAAATCTGGACTGACATAAGGCAATCAATCCACATCTATTTATTCATAACAATAGAAAAAAAAACATAAATTGACACACAGAGACAGAGAAAGAAAAATATGTGGAAAATCAGTTAGCTGAAAAAATTTAGGTTAAAAGTAGATCTTGGCAAAATGTTGAACCTGTTATTGGCATATTCATAGAGGCGACCACGGCTGGAGAAGACAATAAGGGCAACTTCAGCATCACAAAGTACAGAAAGCTCATAGGCTTTTTTAAGGAGGCCGTTTCTACGCTTACAAAAAGTAACTTGTCGATTTGTAGTATTTTCAATCCTCTTGATTTCAATCTTTCCTCTTCCTGATTTTCTCTGAGAATTAGATGACTCAAATTCTTCGTTAGGAAACTCCATCTTCCTTTCTAAAGCTGAAAAAAGCAAAACCAATATCACGATCTCGTTAGCTACATTATTTCCTCAATCGGTGAAATTAGATATATTTTGTGTGCATCCAAAACAAGCAAAACAACAATTTTTCTTAGACTTGCGTATGTTTGTAGTTACTTCTTCATACTTCTATTATGATGTTTTGATCAGGAAATATAGCAAGGATAAGGCAAAGAAATAAAGAAAGTCTACCTTGCAGAAAAATTCTATTTTGTATAGCTTTGAACAGAAGAGCTTGCAAAAAGTGGAAGTGAGTTGCACAAGCAGAAGGGTAGTTATAGATTGGAAAAAATTGGACCGTCCAACCGCAATACTACATTTTGCGTGTATGTCTACACTAAACTACAAATTATTTTTTTGATTTAGTGTAGGTAAGTGGTATTGAAGGAAAGTACCAAAAGAGGGTGTAAAATTTTAGATGTACACTTTGATTAAACTCCATATCAACCATCCATTTTCTCAAAGTATGGGAAAAAGGAGAGTGAGAGACAGTAAGAGGCTCTTTTGAAAAGTGACAATTAATGGGATTAAATAAGTTTGTTGCAAGTGCAGTCAACCCAAATTTTAAATAGAGTAGAAGAAAAAAAAAAACGAGTAGACCCTTTATCTATTTTTTCTAAATTTCACCTGTAGCCTGTTAAAGATTTCTTTTAAACCCTTGGGGTTGCCCAGTTGGGTTGGAGAATGAACTGGGATTGAATCCCTCCTCAATGCCTTCTAAATTGGATCTGTCACACAGGCTTGCCTAATGCGATTTACATTATCTGTATAATTTGCAAGTTATTACACATGGGAGGTTTACCCAGTGCGTACAAAGTGCTCATCACAGAGTGCTCACCTGAAGGGTAGATGCTGTGGTAGAGGTTGTAACGACTGCGAGTTTCCCTCATTACAAAAAAAAAGATTTCTTTCTATTGAATTCCGACCTCATCTTTGTTTAAGAAAATCTTCACAGCTCCAGTTTATAAGAAAAAATAATAATCGAAAATGAAATTAAAGAAGGCTTGAGGAGTGAGAACGACTTTCCTTCAAGAAAGCATTTCTCGTATACAAATTGAAAAAATATAAACAATCTTTTTCAGGATATAACAAGCCAAGAATATACTTATAGATTTTTCTATATCCACTATATTGGAAGAATTTCTATTTATAGAGCAACCATTAGACCTTTTCAAAAAAGATGTATTCTTTCAAAATCAGATGCATACGTTTATTCAAATAAATTTAAATTTAAATTTCAAATAAAAAGGATTTAATTCTAGAAATAAATGAAAAAATAAATTATTTATTTTAGGTGTGACCCGGACCGCGCCCAAGCTTCAAGTCCAAGTTTTTGATATATATATATATATATATATACACACACGCACACACTTAATTTTAAATTTTATATTGCTATTAGTTGTCATTTTTCCTATGAAACCTACACATATCAGTATATTATTTTCATTATTCATCTCTTCGTATCTTTTAGTCTGTATTCCTATTTTAATATATTTCTCGATTTCTGCTAAATTTATCATGAAGTTTGGGCTAATATTGAATATTCTTCCATTATTGGTCATGTCTACTTCTGTTAAACCTATTATAGATTTCTTTTGATTGACCATCTGTCATCACATACCACAAGTAGTACTTTAGTTCCTACATTCTTTCTAGTCAGTCCTTTTAATCCGATTACTATTAATCCCATATGCATTAAATTCTTTTTTTAATTTTTTAGTTGTCTTACTGATTCTTGGTTGATTAAATTTAATGTTGCAACTTTATTTCCTATGGCTGATAACTATTCTTCTCTGTAATGCATATATAATTGAGAATTATTTGAAAAATATCCGGTATTGTATAATATTATTGGATTTGAGTAATCTTAGTTGATTTTGTTTAAAAATTTGTATGTCTTTGTCTATATCTATTATTTCGTCTAAATGTTGATTTTCTTCATGTCTTTTCCTAGTTAAAATTCTTGCTAACATATTATTACCTATTCTATTATCTGAAAAACTTATTCGTGATATTTTTTCATTTATTGTTCCTGACCCATCTGAAAAAGGTCCATTTTTGGGGTTTTCTTATTTTAAGTCTGTCTTTTTGCGATGTTATTTTTACTCTTTTTAATTGTTATATATATATATATATATATATATATATATATATATATTATTTGCACACATATAAGAGTATGTATTTTAAATTAAACACATAAAAGGACAAAGTATTAAAAGACACCAAAGATGGCCTTTCACCAGTGATGTAGGACAAGTCCCGCTTGTTTCCAACTTATAGCAAACTATCTTTCACAGTCCACACCTCCTCCTGGATTTTTAGATGATTAAAGGAAGAAAATAAGGAACAACAACAACTCAATATAATAAGTGGGGTCTAAGAAGGATAGTGTGTACACAAACCTTATCTGTATCTTATAAAGGTAGAGAGATTATTTACGATAGATCCTCAATAGAAGGAGCAGTAAAAACAAAGCAAGAAACACTAGTAACCACAATGTAATAGTGTACAGAAGTAAACGACACAACATGTAATAACAAATAACCAAGAATAAGAAAATACAAGAATAGTACTAGCAGTACATGTAACCCTAGGAGAAACTCATGGCTGTCTGTCGACCTTCAACCCAAATACTCGACCTCCACACTTTTCAATCGTGGGTTATATCCTCAGTAAGCTGAAGCAATAATATATCTTGGCTAATCACCTCTCTCCAATACTTCTTTGTCATCACCGATGAGTGCGGAATGGTTGGAAGCTCTTCACATTTAACCAGAAATTTTGAATTTAAGTATTAAAAACGAAGAACTTTTTGGTAGATAGCGTTTTACCTCTCTTAAATGTTTTTTCTGATTTGGTGAATTTCAAGTAACGAATGGTTAAATGAAAAGAAAAAAAAAAGTTAGAAAATGGTCTTGCGATATCCAAAATTACTTCTCTCTCTTGAATTGTTAGAATTTATTTTTGTGCGTCTCTTGAAGTTGTGACGCCTAGGAACAAGACTCCCATGTGATGTCCTATTCACCATCACCCATTACTCAATTCGTTTATGGTAAAGGGTAGGGGAAACCTCATGATACACATTACTACATTTGGTTGTCATCTATCAGTATAAGGCCATATGTTGTGTGGTAGCTTTTCGTCTTGTGCAGCCAAAATTTAGTCCCACTAGCTTTGCATTGCATTAACGAATTCACCAAGTTGTCTCAGATGCCCGATGTTCAGAAATATCTACCAATGACATATAAAAGATATGGTAACAACTATAACAATAACAATGACTCAATCTCAAATTAATTAGCATAATTATTTCTTCCAATAACTATTTCCTCCGTTTAACTTGGATTGTTTCTATTTCAATACTAGATAATTTCTCGTTGGGACTTTCTAATACTTGAAGATTCCTCTATTTTTCGCTGTAATAAAAATTTATGGACTTACTAAAATGACACATGGAAATTACATGTAATATCCCAAGGATCACCGAAAATAAAAGGGTGCGCAAGCTATGGATCTTGTTTTACACAAATCTCACATAAGACGGATAAAGTCGGAGCAGAAAAGGGTGAATTAAGAAATTCAACTGGAAAGACGCCTTTTGGGTTAAAGCAACTAAGAGAAATAAAATGTGAGGCAATTAGGTCTCAACCATTATAAGCTAAGTGATCTAGTATGATGGTTGGACAAATTCCTAAGTGATGACATTGAGCCTACGGGTGGCATGCCTTGAGGCGGAAAGGCCAGGCTTTGTGGGCCGGTTAGGACCGGGGTGGTCCAGGACCACAAGCCTAAATGGGCAGTGGGCCTAATCGGTCATAACCGGATAGGATCGAGACCGATTGGTAGTGGGCTTGGAGTGGGCCGATCTTGTGCTTCAAGCCCCGAGATCGGGACCGGCTTGGAAGTGGGCCGGTTCAACCGATCCTAAACATGCCCAGCGGCTCCAAATTTTTGTTTAAAAAAATTGCCCGTTAGGGCTTTATAATATTACAACGAGTATTACTAAAAAATGTTATGCCTTTATTTACTTCACCGTCTGTCTATGTTTATATCGAAGTTATATCTTCGAGTAACTGTTGAGAATCAGGTTGAGTTTGTTACCACTTCTCCATTCTTCTTTGATGCCTTTCCTGAAATGTTGATCATAGACACTATAACGAATTAATCTTAATTAAGAATAAAGGAATTGAATTTGGAATCTTACATATGTCTTCAATAAACGTGGTTCAACCTATCCTTCTATTATACCATCCTCCTTCTTCTTATGTGTCTACTCAAAAATAGTAACACGAGATACATTTTTCCCATGTGCTTTTTATTTTCAAAATAAAAAATATGAGTTTATTACTTGAATCTCATATAAGTAAAGCTAAACAAATTTTATAAATAATATACCAATTTCAATCAATAGGCCGTGATGACGTCCACAATATACCCCAATAGAGATATGACACTGCGGTATGCAGTAATAAAGCCGAGGTCGAATCCACTAGGAGTTATGATGGGTGTTAGGAGTATATATTAGAAACAAGCAAATGGATTATCTATGATTGCACTTTCACAACACGATTTTGTTTTCTATTTCTACTGTTACTCTAATGAATGCAAGATAAAGAAAATAGATTCTAGATAAATATTTTTAAGGTTTTTCCAATTGGATTAAAGGCCTAGGACTGTGACCAAAACCTAGGTGTTTGCCTAATAGGGTAAAGACGCTCATACTTATTTTGTTGATTGGGTGTATTATAGCTCTTCCCTCTGCGTTATCCACTTAATACCTCTCTCTCGAGAGTGATTTTATCCAATTTGACTTTCTCAAATCTAAATGGGAATCAATCAAAATAGTTGATATGAGCTCAATTCGGGTTCTTATTATCTCTAGTTTGAACCATTTAATTAGAATAATCAATCTCTCAATTAATCCAATTTCTTGTTAGCCAAGTTATGCTAGACTAAGTCTCTCGTTCTCAAGTAGAGATTAAGCCAAATAGGCATGAATCAATGTTTGCAACCATTAATTTTAAAATTGAAATATGAACTAAGCTAAATAATCAACACCCACCCATAAACAAGCGTAAAATTAATCACCCATAAGGTTTACACACTAGGATTGGTCACCCAAGATTTTGCAGCCACACAATTTCATGTGCGGTCCACAAATTTTTTTCTGCTAGCAGGAAGTAGAGTTCTGCGGCCGCTTGATTGCGCGCACACAATTCATGTGCAGGCTGCACATTGCCGAAAGTTTTGTTAGATTTTTCTTCTTGGTTTGCGGCTACAAAAAGCATTCCGTGGTCTACAATTTTTTATGCGAATCGCACATTTGTGCTTCTGCTCCCTTTATTGCCTTGTGCTTTAGAACACTCTTTTTTAAGTCAGAATTTCATCTCGGGAGATCAGACTTCTTGCATTCCTGCATTTGCACAATTTTATTAGTTTCGAGAATACAATTCAACACCTTCAGACTAAAACAAAAGTTAAAAGGTGCTAATTAAGTATTCAAAATTTCCATTCATCATACCGCAAAATCGATTGATCCTGCGATGTGCAATGAGCCAACCTTACTAGAGGATCTATTTTCCTTCACATTTCATATTTCTGCTTCCAGTTATCGATATTTAACTTCTCCAATAGTTGAAGCTAGACATCTTTATGCAACTATTATGGCTTGCTCCTACCTCTCCGAGCAACAAAATGAGTAGCTTTAATCCTTTTCTAAGCGCTCTTCCGAAAACTAGTACTCACATTAATTTCATGCATACTTAGTCTACAATTAAAATAAAAGTTAGATGAACACAATAAACATTATATAAAATTTTATTTATTCCTACTTTAAATTGAAGCCACACTCTCACTCTGATTTGGTGTAATATCTATCTCCAGGAATTCTATGGCTCATGAAAAAATGGCTTTATTGATTTCACAACCATATGTGTGGCATGAAAAGATGGTAAAAACCTGCATTATATGTAAAATAAACATCCGCTAAATTGTTTTAGATCTTTATTCTAATAATTTAAAAAATAGAGAATTACTTGCCGCCCCCATTGAGTTCGATAATCAATCAATGCAAATAATTGTATTCTACAGTCCCACCAACATACTGTCTCCTTAAAGGAACAACTAAAACAGTACTAATAGATAGGGATGCAGCCGCCTCAGATCCTTCAATATCCAGTTTAAAGATATTAGGAGTAGATGATGATGGAGATAATAGTGGAGTGAAAATTGATGAAAGCAGAAAAGGCTAACCATCATACTTATTGCAATGCATACCCTGAGGTGGAGCCAATGGTAAGCCATTATGCTGATTAGTACAGACTCGATGACTTAAAGATGGCAAAATAGGCTTGGGCATAAAATTAATGATAGTGGAGGCTAAACCATTTTGAGCTGATATAGAATTATACTATGATGTGCTAGGCGGGGGAGGGGGGAGGGAGGAGAGAGCTCTGGAAAACATTGGCGGTAATGAAGTTGTCCCACTGAGAAGGATGAGAAAAATTAGGAGGAGGACTCATACTAAACATATGTTAAGGAATGTGATCACTCGTAGATGGAAAAATAATCTTTTTCTTCTTAGATTATTTTGATTCTTTACCCATAGAAGCCATCTGTGCAATTTAATTAAAATAAATATAATAATAATAAAAATAACAGGTACTAATATAAAGTAATTCTTTTATATATTATAACAATTAAAAAACATATATAAATTCCAACAAGATATAAAAATAAAACAATAACATAAGGAATAACATAAGAATAAAACAACGCAATCTTTATCACTTTCTTCATATTGATATCATTTTCATCATCGCTTGTTTCATTTTCATCATATAATTCTTCATCCTCGCTTGATTTATATTGATCGCTTGAATCTCCACCCTTATTTTTCATAGATGTTCCTTCCTTATACTCACTTTGATTTGATCTAAGAACTGAAGGCTGAAATTCTTCATAAATGCCTTCACTATCCTGTAATTCACTTTCTAGTTCATCATTCACCATTGCTTCAACACTTGAAATGGCATTCTGGTACTCTAAATCTAATGCATTCTCGACCTCAACTCTACTTACGAGCTTTGTTTTGGTTACTACCCGCCATGTAACCTTCTTCTTGCAAGGATAAGGTGTGTAATACACTTGTTTCATATTTTGCGCTACGATAAATAGGTAATAGAGTCTATACTCCCTGTGTGCTTTATTTCAACTATTTTATATAGAAGATGCACCACTGGACCTCTAGTTGGTGTGGATTATACCATTTACACTCAAAGAGTACCAACTTTCTCTTCAACCAACCAACACTGTACTCGAGTTCTAATATCTCTTGAATCACACCATAATAATCAATCACCATTAACTTTCACACACACGCTATTATTATTGGTTTTTTGCCTTTGGACCATTCTTGTGTATGAAACTTGTACTCATTGACGAAATACTTAGAGATTATTCTGACTTTAAGGCTAGTTCCCCTAGAATAATCACGCAAAAATGGACTATTACTGCCATTATCTAGACTATTAACCTAGAGCGAACCCAATATATAATAGTTAAGTATAATTTAAAAAGTACGTACAACTGACAATAATTTGCATTGAAAGAAACTTCACTATTACATACAGAGTGTTTAAACCATTCTGGAAACCTAGGATAAATATGCTCATGCCGATATGTAACCACATACCTACAATTCGATAGATTTGATACTTTCATTTGTTAAAAGGATATATAATTGATCTTGAATGTATGTCGACAGTATAAATGTATACTTACATATAATAAGGTTGGACCTTCGAACAATTTAGTAGAACATGTGTTGTAGATGACTTTATCTCTATCTTAGTCAAAAACATGTTGGACTACGTTTTCGAATGCCTTTTCCAGGTTGATTGAATATGGAAAAGAGTGGTTCCAATGGATCGGTATTGCCACCATCATCGTACTGATCAGATATTTTTGAAACATGGATCATCATGTTCAAAATAATATGAACAGAAGTAAGAAGTTTCTCTAGCCGCCTTTTATCTTGTTGCTTACATGCATCGCAATATTAAACAAGTTATCAAAAAAGTTCTTGTCGATATGCATTATATCAAGATTATGCCAAAGAAGATTGTGCTTCTAATAAGATAACTCACAAAATATGCTCTATTTTCTCTAGTTATGTGTTACGCCATACCTTGGTATTTAAAAAGACACTAGATACTCTGTTACCTTAGGTAGATTCCTAAATCTGTTCCAAATCTCTTCAACGACGAGACATGTGATGACTCCTCATAATCAGTTTTGTTCATCATAAATGCGCTAGTATTTATCTTAAACTCATGATCCATTGGCAAAAAGCGGCGATGACAGTAAAATCATGTGTTCTTGCCTCCATGATTTAAAGTAAATGCCGTTGTGTCTTCCATATAGGTCGGGCAAGCTAACTATTTGACAGTTAACCACCCAGACATCATTTCATAAGTAAGAAATTCATTTATAGTCTTCATCAAAGCAGCATGGAGTCTGAAGTTTTACGTAGTTGATATATTGTATGTTTTAACACGGGGGCTTCGGAATCCCAGCCCGCTAATGAGCCCGGCCCACTAACCGGACGAGCTAATTTTCATGACCAGCCCAACCCAGCCTGTCCGGTAATCATCTCTAGCTTGCACTTTGCAGGCAAAGGTCAAAAATGCATATGTTACTCAGTGATAAATGAGAAAGATAAAAAAATATAAAATTAGGACAAACCATTAGAAAACCTTTTTGATTTTTAAGATTATTAGTTTGAAAATTTATTATATGTAAACTTTTAGATATCTAAGTTAAAAGAATAATTTATTAACAAGTTTTGGAAATTTTTTGGAAAAATTTTTGGGCTTACTCCCCAAATGAATACATATAATATAGGGACATACGCCTAAGTGAAAGCCTAAAATATTGGTGCTTATATCCCACCAGTGGCCTCAGTGCATTTTTTCTTTGCAGTTGTGATAACCCGATAAGTTATTTTGAGTTCAAGCACTTATTTCAGTATTCTGAGACCTCAATTAGACCCTCTTAGTATTTTTCAATTCACATGACTATTCCGTGCCTTTTTTTTCGAAAAACTTTTATGTAAAAAATTGAAGAAAACATGAGTTTTAACTTTGTTGAGGGGCTACGGTCAAAATTTGTGCAAATGACCCCAGATAGATATTTTAATAATTTTGGTGGGTCTGTATCGTGATGTTGGACTTAGGTTGTGCCCGGAATCAATACGGAAGTCCCTTACTTGATTTGATGCGTTTTGTTTAGAACTAGTAATTTGAAGATTTAAAGAATTCTGAAGTTTGACCGTAGGTTGACTTTATGGCTACCAGGTTCTAGTTTGGATTTCAACACTTGGTATAGGTTCATTTTATAATTTAAAATTTGTCAATAAAATTTGGTACAAAATGGGTTAAAAACTGAGTTGATTGGATAGGATTCAAATACTAAGTTGTGAATTTAGAAGTTCTTGAGTTTCTTTAAAAATTTCATGCCTTTGGATGTTTGATTCATAAGTCTCGGTGTTATTTTGGTGTTTTGATTGCGTGAGTTCGTATGATGTTATTACACTTGTGTGCATGTTTTTTTGGAGCTCGATGGGCTCGGGTGAGTTTCGGATAGGCAACAAACCATTTTGAACTTAAAAAGTTGCTGGTTTTTATTGTTGCTTAGCAATCGCATCACATGTCTTGCGAATGCGATGAACACCCAGTTTTTTAAACTTCTAAAAATCGGGACCCATTTTTCACAATTTTCAAGTTTGAGTTCGGGTTAGAGGCGATTTTGAAGAGGTTTTCCATCCCAACTTCATACGTTAGTAAAGTTTTCCTTACATTTCCATAAAGACCCACTGATTTTAAACTTTAGTCTATGCTTTTTTCTGGTAGAAATTATGAATTTAGGTAGAAATTATGAATTTTGAGAAATTGAGATTTAGACCTCAGTTTGAGGTCGAATTTCAAAACTAATTACATTACCGTGCTGGGAGTAAATGGGTAACAAACGGGTCTGATGTTTACTTTTGTTGATTTTTTTCACCAAATATTAAAGAATGAATATTTTTCACTCATGGGTAGTTTCTAAAGCTCATTTTATGAATTATTTGAACTATATTTGGTTAGATTTGATTGGTTTGGAGGCTAATTCTAGAGGAAAAGACGTGATTGAGCATTAAATTGATTGTAGAGTGAGGCAAGTGTCGTGATTAACCTTGACTTGAAGGATTAGGAATTTCTTGATTTATTTGCTACATGTTTTATGTGTGTGGATAATGTATATGTGGGTAACGAGTACATATGCGTTATCATTGGGTTAAATCATGCGGATGAAAATTGGTTCTTTGTATTATATTTTTTTGTTAATTATATATGTTATCCACGCTTAGGCTAGATTATTAATTCTTTAATTTCTCATTTCGTATTTATTGATTATTTAAAGATGTTAAATATTTTGAAAGTTGAAGTTTGATATCATGACACCATATTTTAAGTTAAGTTCTTCCCTGCATTGTTTATTATTCGGATTTACATTATTATATGGTGAGGACGAGAGTAAAAGCACGAAAGGTAATGCCGTGCCATTTTATTCATATTATTACATGGTGAGGACGAGAGTAAAAACAAGAAGGGTGATTCATTTTGCGATCAAACACACTTGCACAAGTATACCTGATCGTCAAGTATTAGAGTAGTGAGTAGAATATCGTTCTCACAAAAATTTATGATTAACTTTTGACTGATTCAAACTCAAAGAACTTATCGATTCAAGAGATTTCTCACAAAGTATGGAAGTGACTAATTTACTACCTAAAAAAACTATCCAGCAATAAAATAACTAGAAGTCAATCAATCACAGAAGTTAAGCAATTTTGGATAAAAATAAGTAGGATAGGATATTCCAGGGTCACGAGCCAGCTAACTATCATTTTGCCTTGGCTTAAATGATTAATTGATTTATCTTGATTGTTGATTGACAGTGTTGATATTACTCATAAGAATATATCGAGTTCTTACTCGCATATTCAGGTTAACTTAATTTCTATATGTATATGAAATTAAGATTAAGAAGAATGCATTTACAATTCATGTATTTCAACCAAGCAAGACAATTAGGTATATGTCAATCCTAATAGAGGATCCTTTCCCTAATGCCCAGGTTCAAGAACTTGCTCTATTTAATTCTATATGCAATCTAGAATTTTCACTTTCGGGTTCAAATCTAGATTCGTAGATAGTATTTCATTGTTAGCTACTTAGAAAAATAATTAAAAATTAAATTAAATAAACAACCCAATAAGATAAACTCAAACTCATCAAATTAAACTTCAAACATTACATTCATGTAGCACCCATGACCCCAGAATATTAGGGTTATTAGCTACTCATATTCATGCAATCATCAAAAATAATATTTTCAAACATAAAATCAATGAATACTGGAATACAGATGGAAATATTGATCAAATCCGTGCTCCCGAGTGTTATGTACTTTTGTTTTTCTCTTCGAGTTAGCTCATCCCTTCAAAATCGTGTTTATTTGTGTATTTATATCATGCAGAAAGAACCCTGAAAGAATCTACCCTTTCCAGGACAAAGTAGGAATTACTTTTCACACATGCAACTTCTCATGCCGCACTCTGCCACACTCTTATGGAGTTTATCAGCAGGAATTGCATTTTTCTTGTCAAGAAATTTAACACTACTGCATCACATCTTGCGTGCGATAACGATCTGACCGGTTGTTTTGAGCTCTAGCATATTGTTCGACAGTTTGAGGCTATGAGTAGCTTCACTTCAGGTATTATGACTTGTACATGTTGTTAGAATTTAATATCGGGAAGCTAAAAGTTGATTTGAAAAGGAAATTCCCATTTCTAAAGTTTTAAGTTGAAAGAATTGAGTAAGATTCGATTTATGCGTAAACGACCTGAAAATTGGGATTTGACGATTCCAATAGGTTCGTAAGATGATTTCGGACTCAATCGTATGTTTGGATTTGGTTTTGGATGACTTGGGGGCATTTCGACGTCTAATAGTGGAAGTTAGCATTTGGAAGAATTTCATATATTTGGGTCGGAGTGCATTTCAATGTTATTGATGTCCATTTGTGATTCCGAATCTAGGAATAGCTCTATATGGTAATTCTTGTAATGAGAGCATGGTCGAAAGTGGATTTGGAAGTCAGTAGGTAATTTTGGAGTCATTTGGCGAAAGTTAGAAATTTGAAGGTTTTTGAGAAGCTTGACCGAAAGTGGACTTTTTGATATCGCGGTCAGAATTTGATTCCAAAAGTTGGAGTAGGTCCGAATATGACTTGTGCACAAAATTTGAGGTAAATCAGACATAGTTTGATAGGTTTAAGCATCAAAAGTAGAAGTTTGAAATTTTAAAGTTCATTAAGGTTAAATTGGAGTGCTATTCATGATTTTAGCATTGTTTGATGTGATTTGAGGCTTTGAGAAAGTGCGTGTTAAGTCATGGGACTTAGTTGTGTGATTGGATGGGGTGTCAAGGGCCTCGAGTATGTTTCGTACGTGTGGGAGGAGTTGGATGAACACCTGATGCAGGTCTCGCGAATGGGAAACTCGCATTTGAGATAAAGGCTTTGCATTTGTTAGGAAGCCCAATCCAGGCAGTGTTTGTATTTTCAACACTTTTGCTACAATTGTGATCCCAGCTGAAGTTGCATTTGTGACTCTGTTGTCGCATTTGCAATCGCAACAGCTGAAACCTAGGCTTCGCATTTGCAAGGCTTTTGACTCATTTTCGACCCTCACATTTGCAAACCTGGTGTCGCAAATGCGACATCAGAGGGTTGTGTCCAAATCTTTTAATGCGGGATTTAGGCCATTATATCTTTACTCTTCATCTTCTCCATTTTTGGATCTTTGTAAGAGGGTTTCCACCTAGAACTTTGAGGTAAGTAATTTATATACAACATAAGTTAAATACATAGATTATGGGTGTAAATATTAGGAAAAATCAAGGGTTTAGGTGAAGATCTAAGGTTTTGATAAAAACAAGATCTAACCATGAAATTTGTTATGGAATGGAGTAGAAATCATATATTCTTGATCCTTAGGATATGAGTCACAACTTTCTTCAAAATATTTCCGGAATCCGGGCATGTGGGCCTGGGGATGAATTTTAGGAACCTTGTATTTGGGGTTGGGACATTAATTAAATAATTAAAATATGAATGTTTGAGCATGTATTGACCCCATTTGAATAGTTTTTGGATCGTTCGGCTCCAATTTGGAAGTTTGAGCGCGTTCTTGAATTGGAATATAGGCTTCGAAGCGAGGGGAGTCTCCTTTCTAACCTTATAAGAGGGAATTGACCCCCTAAGTGAATTAATTGGTTATGTGGTCGGGGGATACGTACGCACGAGGTGACCACGTACGCACGAGGTGATGAGAGTCCGTGCATAGCTACTATTATGCTTAAGTTCGAGTAGTTTAGGACCCAAAGACATGCTCATAACGAATTGGTAAAAGAATTTCTAAAGGAATTAAACATCATTTTCTTGGCTGTTAAAGAGAAATATACCCTTCCTTGAATAATTGCTCCCTGATGAATTGTTGGTTGAATGCTTTAATGTGTTTATCTATTGTGGAATGGGACGAACACCTCGGTAGAATAGATGCATTTGTGGTTAGCGCCATTCGATCCTCTAGCAGTGCATAATTTAAAAATTATTGGATCGGGTCGTATGACCTCAACATAATTTGTGCACACATTGGTTTCCTTTACATTCATTGACGTTGATATTTGTTTCTCCCTGGTCTAAGATAAATGTATAAATGAAAACAATAAATTTGGGAATTTCCAATAAAAGAAAGAATTGTTTACTTGCCTCATGCTATTGAGTTACAACCCTTTTTATGAAAACCCTCGATTCATTATATTATTGGTATATTCTTATTAGACCACTAGTAAGTATCAAAGTTAACCTATCGTCTCTACTTCTTTGAGATTAGACGAGATACTTACTGAGCACATGTTATTTTTCTAATTATGCTACACTGGCTGTGCATTTTTGTTTCACATGCACACTTACCTATAGCGGCCTAATGGGTGTATTAGCATGGGTGATACGGAGACTTAGGTGATCTTCATCTCTCGAGGCGACCTGTAGCCGACATAGTCTCTTTCAGTGTGTAGTATTTACCTTCTGTCCAATTTGTATTCAAGATAGTTATTGTACTTCATTTGATTTCCGAGAAATAGCTCATGAACTTGTGACACCGGGTTCTGGGATGATTATGGGATTATTCAATATTAAGTTTAATAAAGACATCATCTTATTTCAATGAATTTTGTTATTTATTGTTAATGTATAAAAGGAATGATTTCAATAAACTCTAAAGTGGGAATTTAATTAACTTCTTGGTGTTGGTTTGCTTTACAATGGTGTCCCGCGCCATCACGACCCATAGTGGATTTTGGGTCGTGACAACATGGTATCAGAGCACTATGATCCCTTAGGTCTCACAAGTCTTGAGCAAGTCTAGTAGAGTCTCACGGATCGGTACAAAGACGTCTATTGATTACTCATCGTGCAATTTGATTCCCTTTGAGGCTTATGCCTTCATTTTCTTTTCATTCAATTTTATGCGGCAAGAAGAGCTGGTCCTGAATCGCCGAGTGAGTAATTATAATGGTACTACGAATGTGGTGCGGGACATTTCTCCCTACATAGTTGTTCGAGCTACTGTCATCACCTTGCGGAAGGATATTCTGTCATTTTAGCTCAGTTGCTGTACTTCTGAGGGCTTCGAGGTTATGCACATGTTGCTATGATACTTATGAACGATTATCGCGCAATATTAATGAGAGGGTAGAAAGCTTGCCTATGTGTCATGGAAGTGAATGACTTGAGATGAGGTTTACTAAGTGTATGACTCATAGATCCAGTATCTTATTTCTGGCAGAGGAAAGGTAATCAAGCTATAAATGATTAGGTTTGGGTTGATAGAGTAACAAGACTTGGTGTTTTCAAGTATGGTGGAATTTTTATCTGCAATTTGGTGTTGTCGTCCTCGATTGAATGTGTTAAGTTCGCCGGTGTTATGATCTTCTACAATTCACCTTAGTAGAAGGATATTGTGAGATAGTATTGAAGAATTAATTGTCAAAGATATCAAATTGTGGTGGTTCAGGATTAAATCTGTGTTTCGGATATCGACGTCTCGAAAAAGATGATCATCGTAAAGGTTTAAACTTAGTAGCGAGCTAATGGTTCTAGAGCTACCAAGATAGATTTTGATCTAAGGCATCAACCAAGCTTCAAAGGATGAGGAAGTACATATGCGGAGTGTTGTGCGATGGTTAATTTTCTAGAAGGCTAGGTGTAACGATCAGGAGTCGAGTTGTTGCTTGAAGAAGAGGGGTTTGGCTAAAGTGGGAGAGTGGCAGAGTAGCATATGAGTTTAGTGGAAGGATAACTACATACAAAATGATGTGGGAACTTTGGTGGACAATGATTAGCTCCACGGGCTTAACTTGAAATATCGGCTATTATACGGCGAGAGATTTGATACTACAGAAATGAGTTGCTTGATATGAAGAAGGATACAATATGAGTTTGAATCGAAAGATATTGTCGCACACTAAGTGATTTCCATGAGAAGTGAACGAACTAGTATAGTTGGTGAATGAGCGCAGGCTTAGGATGGGTTATTGATGTCATAGTAATTGTACCTCGTGTAGTGACCTTGGAAAATGTCGACGTGTAATTTCCACATGTGGGTTATCTCCTGTGAGCAGGTTAGCGGTCGCATGGTATCGACGAAGTATAGTTAAAGAATTCTACTGGCTATCCAATAAGAAGTTAAATACATGAATATTGCTAGAGCTTCAGAGTATTCATAAAGGGTTTTACAGAAATATTTCGAGGAATTTGGCGGATTGGTTGTGCTAGATCATTTCAACAAGGAAGAAAGAATCTTGTTGGGTTATAAAGTTGTGCAATTATGGCTTCAAGCTTGGTGGGAGAGTCATAGTGCCTACAATTAGGTTGTATGGTTATCTTCTTATGAGGTTTCGGGTTATCGATTCATTGGTAAGTTATTTTGGCAAAGGGAAAAAAGTGGTAATTTGAGCAAAGAAATTGGTAAAGTTGTGCTATAGATGGACTTATTGGTTCATGTTCAGGCTTCGGTAGGACTCGGGATTTATGTCTCGTACGGAGGAGATTTATAAGGAAGTGATTCAATCGGGTGCTTCTTGGAGATGGCTATTTATGTGCCAGCGGAGCCTTGGAGTTGATTACATTCGGAACTAAGCTAGAGTGTGTGACTCTCAACAACGGTCCTAGTGAATTCAAAAGTTAAAATATGGTTCCTAAATATTTCAAACCCGTGGTATGGTTAAGAATCTAGCTTTTGTAGCGGATTATGATAAGAGGCTCGAGATGTTCTACGATATTTTTGACTCGTAGTGTAGCATTTGGAAGAATGAGCGGAAATGACTTTGGGTTCGTAGTGAACTTATCAGAATACCAGTTGAGGATGCGAATTTGCGCACAAGGAAGGTATGCGATGGTTCAAGGGATTTGAGACAACATGGTCACGTGGTACAAGACCACTTGGGACGAGTGTGAATTGAGTTTATTATGTGTTAACTGGATTTATTATTATTTTTAAGACAAGTTAAGGATAAATTAGACGAAGTAGGATCTGTTAGCCATGGTTGAATTAGCATGATGGTGGTGGTGATCAGTACCTCCAGTGTGATTAAATTATACGCGTGAATTGTGGCGGTACGTGCAAGACCTGACGGTCGATGTAATTGATTTTATTTGGGAATATTCAAGCACTATGTCCTGTTATGTACGGGCAGATCCCGAAAGGGTTATAGTGGCATAGACTACTACTTGTGGATTTGCATGTTCTACCGTTAAGAGAATTCATTTGGGTGTCTCTATGGTTCTCTTGAAACGAATCAAGTAAAGGGCTTTTGTATGATGAAGTGTATACCATATTAATGGTTCAGAACTTATGATGAAATTCTTATACTATCAAATATTGGCATATTAAGTGCAATGAGCGGTATGAAATTTGAAAGTGAGGATCAAGGTTGCGGTTTGGTGTTTGCAGGGATGTCACAAGCTTGCATGAGCAGGAAAGGGATTTGAATGTTTAGAGTAAGTTGGTATTGTCTTCAGCATCACCTGAGATTGGTGTTTTCTGAAAGAGGCTTTGCATCCAGGCTATGGATTCTTGATTTGCTTTACAATGTTAGTCTGATCGATGGTATGGAGGTGTAGACTTGTTACCTATTGTGGAAGATCATGGGAGCATACCCCATAGAGAGATTGTATAAGTGTGACATGTAGTCACTTAATTGATTGGAAATTTACACCAAGTATGGAGATTATGGTAATATCGCTAATTTGAGAATGTATGCTTGAAGGGTACTCAATTTATTAGATTGTGGACTATGGAGATTTGCTCCGGACATGAGGGTTGTTTTTGTGAATCATGGTAAAAGGGGTTATTATGGACCCTTGAAAGGTTATTAGCTAGTATGGTGCAATCAAAATTTGCTTGAGGTCTGTGGATGGATTTATATACGAATATGGGCTCTATATCAGGCCAAATACATTCATTCAGCATAGCACTTCTCATGGAAGAGTATTCGAATGTGGAATGTTGTTACATATTCAGCTTTTTCATGTAATATGATGTTGTGCCGTGTGAGTTATGAAGAGGCTTGGTAAATCTTTTATGTGTTAAGTTTCTGCGTAGAGATAGTCTTATGTGATCGGGATGGCTCCTGAAGTTCAAATCATATATCGCACCTCAGTTTTGCTTGAGTTTTGTAGCATATGGTGCTATCTGTCTCCCCAAGGATGTTTTATGCACTTAGCGTGCTTGCATCCGATATTCGATATTTAGTAATAATTAGCAATTTAGCCCGATATGTATCTCCTTATGCGATTTCTATGTGTGGATCCAGTGGCACGCCGCCATGGGTATTTGTTTGGATTGGGTTGCACACCGCAACCGTGTGATGTTGATTGCAGTCCCCTATATTCTATTTTTGTGTGTTAGTTTCTCATTTTCTAAAGAAGGTTCATGACACCTTTGCGGTTGTCTAATTAGTTGCGAGGGTTGAGTAGTCCCTTGCAGAGTTTCCTTATGTACCACGTTCGAGTTTGTAGTTGGCATTATATGAGAGTTTTGGCCATGTCTAGGGTGGCTTATTACCTTTCATTATTTGCAATTTTATGGATTTCGTGGTATTTTCTGTCAATTGTTTGCGTTTTATCTGTGCATTTTAATTAATAAAAAATACAAAAAAGGTGTTGCACGTGCATTTAGGATTTAACTTTTCATTTTAAGAATTAGTTAGTAATTAAGTTATTTTTATAAAATGGAAAATCTCAAAAAATAATTTAATTTACACTTTTTATTTTTAACTTTAATTGTGAGTAGTTTTCTTTTAATTTGCTTTTTTTTTACTATTATTGTGATCATTATTATTTCAAGTTCAATTAGTGTTTTAGGTTTAATTATTGTATATGATTTAATTCAGATTTTATTTCTATTTTGAAAAAAAAAAAGCAGAAGAAAAGAGTTGAAAAAATAAGAATAAAAATGAAAGAAAGGAGAACTTTCAGTTTTTAGGCTAAATCTTTCCAATTCTTGCAAGCCCAAACGATATGAGCACCAAAACACCAATTAAATTGGCCCATACTCGTCCAGAAACTTGGTCCAGCCCAACCCGGTCTCTATTAATTCCAAATGACCCCGTTTCTCCCCTATTTTGATCTCAACCGTCGAGGTTGTTTGATCTGACGGTTCACAAGTGAGGTCGTGGAGTACATAACTATCCAAACGCACCCCCTACCCCCTCACTCGTCTCTCTTACAACAAATCTATATGAAACCCTAGTGATAGCCGCCCCTAATTCCACCACCTTGGGGTGGCAGCGCCTATGTCAATACCTACCAAATTAACACCCCTAAACCTCATTCTCCCCCTCATTCCAAAAATCCATTCCATTTCCTTTGAATCCCAATAAATCCTCTCAAATTTGGTTTCGAAGGTAAGCCCTAAAATCCCAATTTCAAAACAATAGGTCTATTTGAAGATTTAGAGTTGTATTAGACAATAATCGTGTGTTTTTGCATGACAACACACGGTTAGGGTCTATTCCGGTAAGGATATCAAAAGGTTCTTCGAAGTTTTCTTCAAATGTACTCTGTCCAGTTTAGGTATATGTTCCGGCTTCTTTTTATCACATTAATGTTGTTTACCCTCGATTTTGTTTAGTGCATGTGACGTTCCGTTCCTCCTGTCTCTTTATTTTTCCTTTCTTGACTATGTTGGTTAGTAATTATCCATTTTAGTTGCAAGCTTTCTGATTATATCTTTGTTCGTTTCAGTCTTGTTAAATGTTCATATGTTCTTTTTTGTTGCAAAGTTTTCTTTTGTTATCTTGATTTCCTTTAGTCGATCGGGAACTTTTTTTGGTAACAAGGCTAAGTTGGATTGTTGTTAAATTGGAATTTAGCATATTAGGGCTTAATCTAAAATTCATCACTCGATTGGCCCAGTTCTGAGTCTTAAAATCAGTCAATTTTGTTTCTTTTTTCTATTTGTCACTGACTTGGTTTGGTGTTTGGCCCATTTGGCTTGGGCTTTAAGTCCATATTTTGGACTTGAACCTTTGGGTCATTGATCCATGACCCCATTTGGTCCAGGGGTGGTAAAATTATGACGTTTAAGGGGTAGTTTCGGGTCTTTGGGTAGAGAATCTTGCTGTAACAACCTAAGAAACTCCTAGAAGCTTCTAGTAGAGGGATTGTCATTAAATTTCGGACCATAACTTGACCAACAAGTCATAAAATAAAGGATCAAATAGGCAAAAATAGGAAATTAAGCAGGGACTAAAAGGCTAAGTAAAATCTGAAGGTTGTCCTAATTGCTTGCCTATAAAGGCACTCCAAAACTTGCGTTGTGAGGGAGGAGAGATCGGTTTTTCAAAAAAAAAAACAATAAAAAACAAAAAAATAACTCAAAAAAAAGGACGGCTAAAATTGAAAAAATCACTGTTCCATTGAGCTCCATTTCTGATTTTAGAATTCCAATTTGTTAAGGAAATCTTTAGTTCAGTGGGTCTGTGAAATGGCTTAAACTTGTCTTTATTTTAAAGTCTGGCATTGATTTCTGAGGCAAGGTCACTACTTCATTGGTGTTTGAGTTGATTTCACTAGGTAGTTGATCGATTATAGGAGTATTCTTGCTGCTGTTGATCATTGCTCTTGTAACTGCTCTGCTATTAACTCCTCACTCTTTTTGTTATTTCAAAATTCCAGGTACTTCTTGTCAAATTTTACAGATGTAACTCTCAATTTGAAGACGAAATAAAAGCTAAAGCATGAACATCGACTCCTTGTACTAATTTTTAGTTATTCATGATATTTATGCCTTCAATCACATGAGCTATTTTATAATTAATTGGATTCTTACATTTGTACTTGTTAAAACAGTACTGTAACAGATGTCTAAACATGCCTGTTATTTTCATACTCTTAATATGGATTAATGTCATTATAGTTAAATCTAATGTAAGTAGTTGTATGACTGCATGGTTTGGGTGCCATGTCAGCCTTTTGTATTCATGTTTGCATTTGAATAAGTATAGAAACATATCAATGGTTGTGGCTTCTACTGGGTTTTTTTTAACAATATCAGCAAGCATAAATTTTCTTCTTCAAATTCTGGAATTAGATATGGTTCAAGATAAAAATGATAATTGCGCGACCCTCATTCGAATTAGTTTTAACTAAACCTTAGAACTCAAGGCATGCCATTTAGCGAATTCAATGGCACTTCCAAATTTAAAATAGAAATGTGTAACTGCTTTAGGCGCATTAGTTAAAAATCTACCTTCCTAAATTCGGGTGCGCATTTATGTGACCCAAATCCAAATCCCAACAATGTTAAAGCATGTCGAAGACCGCGGGTGCATTTATGTGACGTGGTTTAAGACATGTTTTAACAGTTGTGCGACTATGCTAGATGTTTAAAATGTACTAATATCAGATAATTAAGCCGAATGTAACAGTTGTGCGACTATGCTAGAACCCCGGAACTCGGGAGTGCCTAACACCTTCTCCCGGGTTAACAGAATTCCTTATCCCGATTTCTGGTTTGCATACTGTAATACAGAGTCAACCCTTTCCTCGATTCAGGATTTAAACTAGTGACTTGGGACACCATGATCTATCCCAAGTGGCGACTCTGAAATCTTTAAATAAATAAATCTCGTTTCGATTGTCACTTAAATTGGAAAAAAAACTCTCCTAATACGCGCTTCGCAGGTGGTAGTGTGAAGAGGAGGTGTGACAGCTCTGGCGACTTTTCTGGGGAATGAACTCGGAATCTCCGGTTCAGGGTTCAAGAATTCGAGCTTAAAATAATTGTTATATTTCATTTTATTTATCTGATTTTATTACATGTTTGGGCCTAAGGTGCTAAGTGTTGCTTTTTACCGCTTTGATATTATTTGAAATGTATATAAATTTATGCGAAACCCTTCTCTTCTCATCTTTGGAGATGTGCTTGCCGGTCGAGACTCTCTATTATGTTAGTGTCATACGTTGGAATAAGAAAGAGGCTCGAACAAGTTACTAAGCTAGATGGCCTTTTGATTCCCGGTACGTAGCCTCCCCCTCGACTCAAGTTGTCCGCTCGGGTACACAGTCTAGAATATATACCCAGGCTTTGAACCTAAAATAACTTAACTTCATGCTAGATCCCTAGTAGGAACGCTTATTTGGATCATGCATTTGACTTAGGGGACTCAACACATATGTTTGGCCCGTCTAGGATAGGTGTACCTAGAATAACAGACCATCCTGATGCATCTTGCGTGCTACTTGTGCATTTATTTCAGATTTGCATGCTGTCTGGCTTTTGAATAAAAAGGGAGAATTTGGAAAAGAAAATAATAGCGTGAGGGATAAGGGAGGTAATTACCTATTTTAACCGATGTCCCAAATCAATACTGAAATTCTGCCAAGTATTGGAAAAAATAAAAGAAAAAGATTTTGTTTTTGTTTTTCAAGAAGAAAAAAAACAACTGGTTTTCCATTTTTTCAAAATTGCCAAAACTACGCCGTTTTGATTTTCACAGGGTGTGAGATACGTAGGAAACCCCCATCCGGCCCAACTCATTTTTGCAAAAATAGCCTCAAAAGAACCAAATTTTATTTATGATAAATAAATAAGGCAATTCTTGTCAAAATTAGCCGAATGTCCCCAAAAGGGCACCAAAAGGATGCTTTTTCAAGAACAGCTTCCCTGAATTCTTTTTCAAAATTTTGGATAATAGCAAGCACAACATTAAAATATTCCCTGGAAGTGATGAAAGGCCGTATTTGCAAAGCCTGACTCGTACATCAAATGAAAAATCTGAAAAAATATCAGTTTCATTTTGAGTCAAATAAATCATGTTTTTTTGCTTAATGACACTAATAAATGTGTAGAATTGGCATGAACCAAAATTTGCCAATAACAATCATGAACAAGATCCCTTTTGGAGCTGTATATGTGGTGGAATGATCTAGGTGAACCAGGGTAAGACAAGGTCAATTCGTACTTGGGAGGTCTCACCGGGTTGTTAAAAATTAATCCTAGAGGGGATATTATAAAGGCATTGGTTACATTGTGGGACCCGGCCCACAAAGTATTTCATTTCTCAGACTTTAAGCTCACCCCAACCTTGGAAGAAATAGCCGGATATATCGGGGGTCCCAAAATTTCTTTAAGACACCAGCACTTGATTGCGCCAAGGGCCGTCACTGTAAACAAATTCTTAGATTCACTAAAGATATGCAGAGGGGTTGACAACCTAGATTTGTCGGTTGGTTTTCGTACTCCACAATTTATCTATAAGAGGTACGGACACATATGCGGGTTTAACAACACGAAAATAAAATTTGTAGTAACGGAAACCGACTCAAATGGGAAGAACACAGATGTTTTGCATTTATGGTATTCTTCTTGGGCATCTTGGTGTTTCCCCGAAAAGATGGGAATGTTAATATATGGATAGCAAGGGTTGTCAGCACTTTGCTCACTCAGGCTAAGAGTACTCTCGCACCCATGATATTATCTAAAATCTTCCGTGCCTTCACAGCCTGTAAAGACGGAGGAGACTTCTTTGAAGGATGCAACTTGTTGTTACAAATGTGGATGATTGGACACCTTTGCCATCATCCTCAACTCATGAGTTATGGGTTGTCAAAGCAGAGCTGCATAGAGGAATTCTATACCAGAGTTAATGTGTTTAGATTACCAGAAGGGGTCACGGAATGTGTATCATATCTCCGTGCCATAGGTGCAAGTCAAAAAGAGTGGACATTTGGGTGGCTTCCTGTCGACGAAATTATATATATATCAGCTACCGGGCCTTATATCCTTTTGATGGGTCTCAGGAGAATCCAACCTTATGCCCGATACCGGGTGTTGAGATAGTTAGGGAGGTGGCAAATGGTTCCCAGGGATGAAGACATTAGTCTCCACGTGGTTGAGATTGGTCCCAATGATCAGTTTCATAAAGCAGCAGTCCGCCAAATTTTGGGCGAATGTCAGTACTTGACGGCTGACACTTGAGTACATGACTTGTCTAAAGGTGAACTTGTGCCGAGGTACCTTGCGTGGTATATAAGGGAAGTGGAGTTTAGAAGGCCGACCAAAAGACCATATCTTCAGGAACTTGCTGAGGCATCACAAGAATAATGGGATTGGTTAGCCAAAGAAAAGGAATAACGGGTCACAATAGGAAGGTTGAAGAAACAAGTCAAAGACCTTCCATTCGAGAATGGTTTGCAAGCAGCAGAAGACAAGGGAGAAAAGAAAAGACTAGCCAAAGAAAAAGAAGCCTTGCAAGCCCAAATTCAGAAAATGAAAATAGCCGCAGAGAATCTGTAAAAGTGCGAAGGATTAGAAGCTCATAGACAACATGAGGCAGAAAGTAGGAGAATGTGGTTTTGACTCAAACAAAGCAGAGGGTGAACTATCTAGGGTCATTGGCCAAAAATGCATAAGAGCGAGCACACATGATTGAACAATTGAAAGAAAGGTGCGACGACGAGGTTGGGGGATTGGGGAAAAGGGTCATCATTGTTGAAAACAAAATGGTCAAATAGGCAAAGGAATTCACGGCTAAAAGAGAGCACTGTTACGCAGCAATAGCATAGCTAGAAAGAGATTTTCATCAATTTGAAGAACTGAATCGGGTAGCCGAACAAACTTTAGAAGCTAAGGCCCAGTAGATCGGGTGATTGTTGCAAAAAAAGGGTGTTATAAGAGAGAGGGTCCAAAGGATCACTGATTATCATCACAGTAAAGTGTAGCAACTGTGAAGATATGATGAGATCCATATTTTTTGCCACCGCAATGACCTTCGTTTGTCAAGTGATGGAAGACCTTCACCACTTCTAAAGGATTTAGAACGCAGGCTTGCAGCGAGAACGAATGATGTTCCGCAGTCCCCAGGAGCTTTAGAGGCATTAATGTATTCGAGATTGTCACTCGAGTCTGTATTTTCTTTCATTTGAGTATGTAGTCGTTTCTTGTCAGAGTCTGTTGCTTTTTTTTTGAGTCGGAGTCTGTTAGTTTCTTTTCTTGGGTCCTTTAGTTTGGTAATTGTAATAAAAAATATTTTACTTTATTAAAATATTTTGTTTCAGTACTTATCACCAGAACTATGCTCGATCTGATTTATGCTGGGTCATGATACACATGTAATCTCCATAGGATTCGACCATAACCAAAATGAGGAAAAAGAGAAAAGAAAATAGAGAAAACTGTGAAAGAAAAACAACAACAAAATATGGGAGAGAATAATAAAACAAAAGAAAGCAAGAAAAACAAGCCGATAAAAGAAAAAATAGAAAGAGAAGAAGAAAACAAGAGAGAAAAGGAAAAGAAGTGGCAGAGGATTAAAGCTGGGATGATGCAAGCAGTCGATCCAGTGCATGATAGAAACCGAAAACTTCTTAGGTGCATTCATCCCCAAATATGTGGTCGCCTACATGTTAAAGCCTAACCGCTAACAAGTTTCGATGTTGTTTATCCAATATAGATAGGTGGTTAGTTTTGCGGCATTCTGGCAACCCCTACTACACTTGCTCCAAAAACAAGCTAACTATGACCAATCAAGAGTCCGGTGCAAGTATCATTGATCCCTCAAGCGAGGTGGAAGAGTTGGATGTCAACACAATGGAAGAAGATGTATATAAATTGAAACAGTAGATGGCTGAAATGTATCAAGCATGAGTAAAGGGAAACCACCACCAGCTTATCCCGCTAACGTGACCTTCATCACACCACGAGATCTGCCTTCAAGCTTCCCCATCTATCAATAATACTAGGGAAAAACTTCCCAGACACCTCCAGCTCCACCACTCAAAGCTGTTCCACGCCCTCCTCCACCAGTTGCTCCTATCTTTGTGGCACCTCACCCGCTACACTCCACAGATCATCCAGTGAACCCTTGTTCCAAAACCTATGACAACCAGTATTACCCCCCCCCCCCCCAAGAGCGCACCATCAAAGCTCCGGAACCTTATTTATACACTCCTCATTTTGCACTCCTGCAGAGGCTCAGAAACCAGCCAAAAATCTCGAGCAAGAGGAGATGCTCAAGAAAGTCAAAAGTCTAGAGCATTCCTTCAGAGATATGCGAGGGTTGGGAGGCCAAGTGAGTGTGGCATACAAAGAACTCTGTGTATTCCCAGATGTACAATTGTCGCCGGGCTTTAAGATGCCCAAATTCGATTTATATGACGGGCATGGTGATGTAGTGGCACATTTGAGGGGGTTTTGCAGCAAGATGAGATTAGCATGCCGGAGAGATGAATTACTAATGGCGTACTTCAGTCAAAGTTTAAGTGGTTCAGCTTTGAAATGGTACACCTGACAAGATCATGGTCAGTGGTACACATGGGATGATGTAGCCCAAGAATTCGCATGCCATTTTCAGTACAATCTTGAAATTATTCCATATCGCTTGTCCTTGATGAAACTAGAAAAGAAGCACAATAAGATCTTTAGAAAATATGGCTCCCGTTGGAGGGAGTAGGAAACAAGGGTCGACCCACCAATGAAGGAAAGAAAAATGGTAGATTACTTCTTGCAAGCCTTGGAGCCCACGTATTTTGGTCACCTAGTATCGACATTGGGCATGTCCTTTAGTGAGGTAGTAAAAATGGGGGGAATGGTAGAGGAGGTACTCAAATCTAACAATATTATGAGTTATTCAGCAATCAAAGCAACAACCCAGGCTATCCAAAGCGGAATAAGGGGAGCAATTTAAAAGAAGAAGAATGATGAGGTAGCAGCAATCGATTCAGAAACTTGGTTCGGGCCCCGGGGTTCACCACATTATAACCAGCCTTGACCTCACCACCAAGCCTATCCCCACACTCCATATAGTCCATCACAACACTATTACCCACCACTGGCCCCCATTTTTCCGTCCATCATGCACAAACATATACTCAACCTCCCGCCCACGCACAATGGAGTACACCAACCCCACAAAATAATTACCTATCCCCATGGAATGTCCATCCACCTCCTAAAGCCTACCAACACCCCTCGAGACCAACTTTCTAGGCCAACAAGGCTTTTAAGAATGATAGATTATAGAAGAAGAAAACTTTCACTCCATTGGGAGAATCTTATACCAACTTATTTCATAGGTTGAGACAGTTAGATATGTTGAGGCCGATTGAAGCAAAGTTGTTGAACCCTCCACCGAGAAATATTGATTATTCTATCAGTTATGACTATTGTTCTGGTGCCCCAGGGCATGACACAGAGAAATATTGGCATCTAAAAAATGCTATCCAAGAGCTCATTAATTCGCATCGGATTGAGGTGCAAGCTCTGGAAGCACCCAATACTGCCTACCCATCAAGAAACGAACATGATCGAGATAGTGCGCAAAGAGGGAGAGCCCAAAAATCCTTCGCAAACTGTCATGATAATACGAGCTAGTGAGCAGAAACTGGTTGAAACTCTAACAAGAGAGATGTTGATGCTTAAGTTGAGCGGAACAAGTAGTGTGTCTTTTGCCGTAGTTAAGAAGGGATCCCCGGGAGATAGGATAGTGAAACAAGGAAATGCTAAAGTGGTGGTATCAGGGCCGACAAGCAAGCCTGTTGTGGTCGTGGAGTGTGCTCGCACAGAGCCCGTCATTATCATCCTGTAACTCAGTTGCTAATAATTAATAGGAAGGCCGTCTCTTGGAATTATGAGCGAGTAACAGTGACATACAAGGGGAAAAAGGTTAGAGAAGAAGTTCACGAAACCCATGGATTGACCCGTTCGGGAAGGTGCTTTTCCCCCGAGGAATTGAGAAAACCTAAACCTTCCAAGGATAACTCAGTATTGGTGAAGAAAGCTATGGCTGAAGAGGAAGCCAAAGAGTTTTTTAATAAGATGAAAGTGCAAGATTATTCTATTGTGGAATAATTAAGCAAGACGCCTGCTCAAATATCACTATTATCATTGTTGATTCATTTAGACAAGCATCGCCGGGCACCAATGAAGATCCTGAATGAGGCCCACGTTATTGATAAAATCTTAGTCAATCACTTGGAATAGATAGCCAACAAGATTTTTGAGGTAAACAAAGTCACTTTTTCTGATGATAAACTGCCCGTAGAGGGTACTGAGCACAATAGAGCCCTTTACCTTAAGGTGAAGTGCGAGGATTTTGTGGTTACTCGAGTGTTGGTTGACAACAGTTCAAGTGCGAATATTTTCCCTCTTTCCACATTGAACAAGTTAAAGGTGGATGATGAAAGAATTCTCAAGAACAATATTTATGTGCGAGGGTTGAACGGCGGGAGGAAAAGATTCGGTTGGTGACATAGTACTCGAGCTGACAATCGGACCGGTTGATTTTACAATGGAATTTTAGGTGCTAGATATGGCTGTCTCTTATAATCTGCTGCTGTTGTGACCTTGGATCCATTCCGCTAAAGCGCTCCCCTTTACTTTGCATGAAATGGTGAAATTTGAATGGGATAGACAAGAAATAGTTGTGCACGGCGAGGACAATCTCTAAGTGCATAGTGATGCTATTGTGCCATTCATTGAGGCAGATGATGACAAAGGGCCTTGGGTATATCAGGTTCATGACACCCTTATCAGTGAAGAAAATTCCAGAAGGGGAGTGTGTTCCAAAGCCAAAGTAGCTGCTGCATCAGTCATGGTGGCTGTTGAAATGTTGAGAAATGGGTTTGTTCCAGGAAAAGGTTTGGGAGCGTCACTTAAAGGTATTGTGCAACCGGTGTCTCTCCCTAAAAACATGGACACTCTTGGTTTGGGGTTCAAGCCTATGATTATAGACATAAAGAGATCCAGAAAAATGAAACAGAAAGCATGGATCCATCCCAAGCCCGTGCCACATCTCTTCAGATCATTTGTGAGGCCTGGAACCACGAGGCGCCCGACAACAATGAATCCGAGTCTTGTGGTTGGTCCTGATAAGGAATTGCTTGAAAGGTTTGAAAAGTTGTTTGAAGATGTGAATGTGGTAGAAGCAGGAGAGGGCTCTAGCAAGGTAGATGTTCAATTTGTTGGGCTCTGTGCAAAAGCCAACAATTGGGAAGCTACACCTCTCCCCACCACGAAAGCGTTTTGGTAGTTTGGTTTGATTTTTCTTTCAATTTCTTTGGAATGCAATTTCCGCTTTCATCAATTATGATAGCTTTTATTTTTCTTTGATTTTCTATTCCTTCTTGTACAATTCCTTTATGTTGGCTTCAATGATATGACATGCATAAGGAATCTTCGGCCCAGTCTCGAAAGCCAATCTAATTCTAAAATAATAATTCAAGCAATAAAATGTGAGGATGAACTAGTGTATGATGTGGAAAGGGAGTTTAAAGAAATTAGTAAAGAATTAAGACACTTTGAGGAAAAACCCAAGCCAAAATTGAAGAAGCAATCTATCTAGGGGACCCGGATAATATCAGAGAAACTGAAATAAGTGTCCATCTTGAGCCGCAGCTTAGGGAAGAAATAATCAAAGCGCTGCTTGAATATAAAGATATTTTTGCTTGTTCTTATGACGACATGCCAGGGTTGATCACTGACTTGGTGGTTTACAAATTACCCACTGACCCAACAAGACCTCATGTCAAACAAAAGTTGAGGAAGTTTAAAACTGACATGAGCGTAAAAATCAAAGAGGAAGTTACAAAGCAGTTTGAGGAAAAGGTCATTTGAGTCAAGCGGTATCCCACCTGGTTAGACAATGTTTTTCCCGTGCCAAAGAAGGATGGTAAAACCAGGGTGTGTGTCAATTATCGTGACCTCAACAAGGCGCGTCCAAAAGACAACTTCCCACTACCAAACATCCACATACTAATTGACAATTGTGCAAAAGATGAGATTGGTTCTTTTGTGGATTGTTACACATGATATCACTAGATATTAATGGATGATGAAGACGTAGAGAAGACGACATTCATCACGCCGTGGGGAACATACTGCTACAGGGTCATGCCTTTCGGTCTATAGAATGCTGTGGCAACTTAAATAAGGGCAATGATAACCATATTCCACGAGATGATACATAAGGAGATTGAGACCTATGTGGATGATGTAATTGTGAAATGCAGGAAGAAGTCTGACCATGCCAGAGATCTGAGAAAATTCTTCCAAAGGCTCCAGGTACAATCTCAAGCTCAATCTTGCAAAATGCGCATTTGGTGTGCTATCGGGGAAGTTGCTAGGATTTATAGTCAGCCGCCGAGGCATTGAGCTTGATCTATCAAAGATTAAATCCATACAAGAATTTCCACCTCCGAGGAACAAAAATGAGGTGATGAATCTGTTGGGGAGATTGAATTATATCAGCAGATTTATTGCTCAGCTCACACCAACTTGTGAGCCTATATTTAAGCTGTTGAAAAAGGATGCTGCGGTCAAGTGGACAGAGGAATGTCAGGAGGCTTTGGATAAGATAAAAGGATATTTGTCGAACCCACCTGTATTGGTACCACTGGAAACAGGCAGCCCATTGATTCTGTATCTGATGGTCCTGGACAACTCATTCAGGTGTGTGTTCGGTCAATGCGATATCACCGGTAGGGAAGAGCATGCCATATACTACCTTAGCAAGAAATTCACAGCTTATGAGGTTAAGTATACTCATATTAAGAGGACATGTTGTGCCCTAATGTGGGTAGCACAAAGTTGAAACATTACTTGTCATCTTATACTACTTACCTCATCTCACTCCTGGACCCCTTAAAGTACATCTTTCAGAAGCCTGTACCTACGGGGAGGCTTGCAAAGTGGCAGATCCTATTCACATAGTTCGACATCGTCTATATGACTTAGACAGCGATGAAAGCATAGGCATTGGATGACCATTTGGCCGAGAACACGGTGGATGAAGAATATGAACCTCTAAAGGCATACTTCCCAGATGAGGAGGTGATGTATATTGATGAAGTGGGACATGTCGTGAAACCAGGATGGAACCTATTCTTCGATGGAGCTACCAATATGAAAGGCGTTAGGATAGGGGCAATGTTTATTTTTGAAACGTGGCATCACTACCCCATTACAGCTTAGCTCCGCTTCTATTGCACTAACAATATGGCAGAATATGAAGCATGCATTTTGGATCTGAGGCTAGCTGCAAACATGGGTGTTTAGGAAGTCTTGGCCTTGGGGGGCTCGGACCATTTGGTACACAAGATTTAAGGGGGATGGGAAACACGAGATTTGAAGATCGTACCATACCAGCAATGTCTGCATGATCTTTGTCAACGATTTTGATCGGTAGAGTTTAGGAATGTTCCAAGAATCCACAACGAGGTTGATGATGCTTTGGCTACCTTGGCATTGATGCCACATGATCCAGATAAGGCTTATGTTGACCCGTTGCACATCCAAATCCATGATCAACATGATTACTGTAATGTGGTGGAAGACGAGCTTGATGGTGAATCTTGGTTTAACGATATCAAAGAATATATCAGGATGGGTGTGTACCCAGTACAAGCCACCACTGATCAAAAGAGAACAATTCATCGCTTATCAAGCGGGTTTTTCTTCAGTGGTGGGGTATTATACAAAAGAACGCTAGATCTTGGGTTGTTCAGATGCATAGATGCTAGACAGGCCACGACCATCATGACCGAGGTACATTCCGAAGTTTGTGGACCTCATATGAGCGGGTAAGTCTTGGAAAATAAAATTGTCCAGGCCGGTTATTATTGGCCCACCATGGAGCGAGATTATATCAATTTCGTTCAAAAATGTCATCAATGCCAGGTACATGGAGATTTGATTCACTCCCGTCATCTGAATTACATACAATGTCTGCACCGTGGCCCTTCGTTGCTTGGGGCATGGATGTCATTGGGCCCATCGAGCCAGCAGCATCCGATGGGCACAAGTTCATCTTGGTGGATATTGATTATTTCACCAAGTGGGTTGAAGCTAAAACCTTAATGTCTATAACCAAGAAAGCCGTGATCTACTTTGTGCATTCAAATCTCATTTTCCGGTTCGGGATCCCGAAGGTTCATCACTGATAATGTATGTCAGCAATTTAAGCTTACATATCGCAATTCCACCCCATACCGCCCTAAGACGCACGAAGCAGTTGAGGCAGCCAACAAGAACATAAAGAAGATACTTCGTAAAATGGTAGAGGACTCCAGGCAATGACACGAGAAGTTGCCCTTCGCATTGCTAGGTTACCGCACTACTGTTCGCACTTCAGTAGGAGCAACTCTGTATTTGTTGGTGTATGGCACAGAAGTAGTGATACTGCCAGAGATTGAATTCCCATCCCTTTGAATTGTCGCCGAGGCCGAAATTGATGATGATGAGTGGGTCAAAACCCGCTTGGAGTAGTCGAGTTTGATTGACAAAACAAGATTAGCAGCAGTGTGTCATGGCTAGTTGTATCAATAGAGGATGGCCAGAGCATGTAACAAGAAGGTATGCCCATGAAGGTTCGAAGTAGGTCTATTGGTATTGAAATGTTACCTCCCTCATCAGGCGGAGGCAAAGGGCAAGTTCGCCCCAAATTGGCAAGGGCCGTTCATCGTCTCAAGAGTGTTGTCCAATTGAGCCTTGTATTTAAGATATGTAGAAGGCAAGTGTGTAGAAATGGCCATCAATTCCGATGCAGTTAAGAGATACTATGTATGATTTTCTTTAGTTAAATCGTATTTGTTTTTACTTGGCATGTTTTGAAGATTGGAATGACGAATGTATTTTGTTCTACTATCTATAAAATTTATCCTTTGTTACCCCTTTTGAGCTTTAATCGTTTTCTTCCATACCCCTTTTTGGGAATCATTAGCAAAATCAGAAACACAAGCGTGAGAGATGAGTAAAGGGAAGAGAAAAGGAAACAATAAGAAGAAAAGAAGAGGAAAAAAAAAGAAAAAGAGAGAAAATAGAGAAAAGAAAATAAATTAAAAGAAAAGAAAAGAAAAGAAAAAAAAAAGAAAAGAAAAGAAGGAAAAAACAACAAAACAACCAAAGAAAGAAAAAAACAAACTAAAAAGAAAGAGAAAGGAAAAGAAGAAGAGAAAGGAATATCACAACAACAAAGCAATTTACATCATGAACTACGTTCGACCTGATTCCTTTCAAGGATACGTAGGTAGTCTCACGGTTCAATCCCATTAAAAGAAAATCCCAAAAGTCCCCAAGCAAGGAACTGGTGCAAAAGTTATGGTTGTTGTACGAAACCTGATTCCACAGTTGTGTAACTTTGAACCAATTTGAATTATGTTGAGCCTTTAATACCCTTTCTTTCTAACCCTATCCAAAAGCCCATGTTGCGGTCTAAAGAAAGACCTTCCGACCAGTCTTCAAGAGATGAAAAGTCGAGGAAGTAGAGTTGATTCATGTCAGGGGCAACACTCCGGTACAAGTTGGAAAATAATGAAAATGAGAGTCTTACTGGTGAAAACTCTCACGGGCACCGAAGGCAACGAGAGTTAAGAGGAAATCAAAATGAGAGAGCCTTATCAGTGAAACCCCTCACGGGCACTGTAAGCCGACGGGAGTTGAGAGAAAATAAAATTTAAAGAGTATTATTGGTGAAAACCCTCACGGGCTCCTTAAGGAGAAAGTAAGTTAAGAGATGAAAAATTGAAAGAGGTGTGTTGGTGAAAATCTGTTTAGAACAACACAAACCTTTACAACATGAGGACGCAAGCCTCAACACCTTTGCTCGGATTTACAACACTCCAAGACTTCAACCAAGGAAACACAAGTTCCTTACAACAAGAGAATTACAATTCTCTTACAAGTGTATACAACACTAAAACACTCAAACAAAATACTCCTTAATGAGTAGAAATGAGTAAAAGAAATAAGCTCTGGATCACAACAACTTTGGACAAGAATATGGCTCTCAAAAGCTTTATGAAATTGAATATAAAATGATAAACAAAAGTATGCAAGCTTATAGCAATGTAATGATCAGTTGTAGTATGTTGTTGTGTTTAAAACACTGAAATGAAGCTGTATTTATAGTTGAAAAACTTGGCATTACCGTTGCCTAATTGCCAATTAAGAGTTGCTGATTTTACTCACTGACAATCGATTGTCAAACCCCAACAATCGATTGTCTACCAGTCAGATCAAAATTCAATCCCAGATTTTACGCTTGATAATCGATTACTTACAATCCATAATCGATTACTGGCAACGTTCAAAAAATCCTTTCCAGATTTTACCACAAACAATCGATTGTCCAGAATCAACAATCGATTACTCAGCAACGTTCAAAAAAACTTTTCCGGATTTTAATCAAAACAATCGATTATATAAAATCAATAATCGATTACCCAATAACGTTCAAAAAATCTTTTCCGGATTTTAATCAAAACAATCGATTATATAGAATCAATAATCGATTACCTGACGGTATTTGAAAACTTTACGATAACGGTCAGCTTCACAATCGATTGCACAAAGTCAACAATCGATTACTTATCAGTTTTTGAAAAACATATTAGACACTGCCTCTTGACAATCGATTGTTATATACTCACAATCAATTATTTAATAAATTTGAAAATCACTGGAAGTCACTGCCTCAACACAATCGATTGTCATTAGTTCACAATCGATTATTTTGTGACTTTGAAAAATCTGAAGGACACTGTCTCTTCACAATCGATTGTCATTAGCTTCACAATCGATTATTCTGAGTTTTGAAAAACTTTGATGGACACTGCCTCATTACAATCGATTGTCATAAGGTTCGATTGTCATGCAGGTTTGAAGAAACCTGATGTTCACTGCCTTAACACAATCGATTGTCATTAGTTCACAATCGATTGTCATGCAGTCTTGGCTTAAAACAATCGATTATCATTAGTACATAATCGATTATCTTAGTCCAGTTTTCAGAGGTATCATTAGTACATAATCGATTATCTTATTCCAGTTTTCAGAGGCATTTAAAAATCATTTTGACTAATGAAAATATGCATGATTTAAAATCATTTAGCATTAAATTAAATATGCATGATTTTGGAAAATAGTTTTATGAGAGAAGCCATGTTATGAGTCAAGTTGTAGGATCAAGATCACAATTAAGAATGACTCAATTAAACTATAAAACTTTGTCTTGAGCTTGAATCTCGTTGTATATCAATTGTGCGCTTGTTTCTTGAACTTCGTCATATATCAATTTTCGCTTCGTTTGTCATTCATCAAAACCTACACAAAAGAACACACGTTTTAGTATATTGCATTGAGAACGTGTTTCCAACAATTTTCCCCTTTTTGATAATGGCAAACATTAAGCGGGATATGCAAGCAATTTATATTGACGATTCAAGACAAGTGTATACATGCAACAAGTATGCAATTTGTTCCCCCTCAATATATGAATTCCCCCTTAATTTAAGCTTATAGATATTGAGAGTGCATACCCGTTATCTTCCCCCTTTTGTCATTAGCAAAAATAACATAATAGTAAGATGCTAAAGATGTAAATAAAACTTGTTTATTTATTAAAAAAAATTACAGCAACAGGGAAAACAATACAACATGTAAAAACAAACATAAAACAAAACTACAATTATTCATTCATCTTTTTCCGCCTCATCATCCGGCGCTGCTTCATATGGAACAAGACCCGCATATGGATAATGAACGTGGTCAAAATATCCATGGATCTCGTGGGTTAATTGACCGAAAGAAGAGGTCAATGAAGCAATTTGGTCGGAAATGAATTGGAGAGAAGGCTCTTCAGGCGGAGGAGCACGACGGGTTGGAGGAGGAGCAGGCGCTACATGATCACCGTCATGATGAAAGGAGGATTCCGAAATTTCCCACTTTTTGGTACTCTTTTTGAGAGGACCGTTTCCAGTGACGAATCCGGTGGCTTCAAGAAAGTTCATGATGAGGAGAGCATAAGGAAGAGGCCTATCATCTCCGATAGCATCACGCATGTGAATTTTGATAAGCCGACACCAATTGATGTTAGCTCCGGTAACTATGGCATGTATGAGCTTGGTGTCCTCTTGGGAAATGGTGGTATGGTTGTGATTACGAGGCTTGAGGACTCGGGTGATGAAATAGAAAATTAATCGGTAATTTGGATCCATTCCCGTAATTGTAGGACGACGGGAGGAGATATTTGGATCATAAGAAGTGAGACCGATTTGGTGTAAGAGGGTTGTTTCATCAAAAAGGGCTCCGGCCTCTCCGGTGTACCGAAAAATGTCTTCACCGTTATGAGGAAGACGGGCAATGGTATGAAGATTTTCATCGGAAAGAAGAATTTGAACACCATTAATGTTGGTGACAAGCTCACCATCATCATCCTCATGAAGGTTGGAATAAAATGCTTGAACCAATGTAGTATTGATGTAAGGATGGGTAAGGAGTAAAAAGTCAAGAAGTTGAGAATTTTTGAGCATATTTGCAGCAGGCCCAAATGATTCAAGATACTTGTGGGTTGAAAAGCGGGGTGGAAGAATGTCGCGCTTTTCAAATTTGGTTAAGAATCGAGTAAGCTCGATGTCGGAATTAAAATATAGAACGGAACCATCTTGATAGGGATAGTTCGGACGAGGAGGGGCAACAGAGGTGGATGCGCCGTGCCTAGCAGAACGGGAACGTTTTGAGTGACGGCCCGACATTTTTAATGAAAGCTGCTGGATTTTGCAAAGGATTAGAGAGAATTTGATATTTTGAAAGCTAGAATTGATGCTTGAGTGAATGAATATGAACATATATGAAGCCTATTTATAGAGGGGAGAGTGGCTTGTCATTTATGGAAGAAATCTGCTGAGAATTTAAAGCCAAATCAGTCAGAAACGGTAAAATAAATTCACTGACCGTTAGACAATAGATTGTTGAGATGCAATAATCGATTGTTGGAGAGTTATGACCTGACTTGGAACTGACACAAATCGATTGAGGAGCCAAACGGTAACAAGAATTTAAATTTCTGACATGAAATAATCGATTGTCAAGATATGTTAATCGATTGTTATGTTACAGTGAGCACATAAATTTTCTGATTTTGAAAATAATCGATTATATTTTGAAACAATCAATTGTTTTGGAAAAGCCTTGCTGAATGATTGAGACGGAAATCGATTTTGCAGTTTAAAGAATCGATTATTTAACGAAACTTCATAATAAACATAAACCGTAAACAATCGATTAGTGATACTGCTAATCGATTTTCAGTACAGTAAAATAATCGATTATTTGCTTGGAACAACCGATTGTTTTGCGCCAAAACTTTATAATTCCCCCAATCTTTTAGGGCGATACCTGCAAAATAGAATTAGACGTCTCCGACGCTCAAGTTAGAAATTTGTAAAGAAGTAATAACTTAAACTAGTGTTGCCAAGTGAGAACGTGAGCTCTTAAGAAGTGTGTCCTAAAGTGTTCTTAAGAGAGTTTCGGGTACTTACCTTTCCTCCGACGTTGCCAATTACCTGGTCGAGAGGGTGATCTTTGATTGTCCTCCACTCGTTAGGCATATTCATTTCTTTTTCCAATTGTGGCGCTTCTTCCATTGGTTGTTTCTCAGTTTCATCTTTATTTTCCTTGGGTGGTTCCTCTTGTATTTTGTCTTTCAAGCTATCTAAGATACCTGCAAGATCAAAACCGGAATCCTTTCTCGCCAAGCGAGCATTATTTTCGAAAAATACAACATGAGGGGATTCCTCCACAATTTGGGTTCTTTTATTAAAGACCCTATATGCTTTACTACGTGAGGAATATCCAATGAAAATACCTTCATCCGACTTAGCATCAAATTTACCCAATTGGTCTTTGCCATTGTTATGAACAAAACATTTGCAACCAAAAACTCTAAAATGGGAAATATTTGGTTTTCTTCCCTTATAAAGTTCATAGGGGGTTTTCATGAGTATCGGCCGAATTACTACTCTATTTAGAACATAGCAAGTGGTACTCACGGCGTCCGCCCAAAAATGTTTGGGTATCTTAGCTTCGTCGAGCATGGTTCTAGCCATCTCTTCGAGACACCTATTTTTTCTTTCCACCATCCCATTTTGTTATGGTGTACGTGGAGCGGAAAAGGTATGCTCGATTCCGAGTTCGTCACAAAAGTCCGCAAAGAGATTGTGATCAAACTCTCCCCCATGATCACTTCTAATTGAAGTGACGGTTGTTTCTTTCTCATTTTGAACACGCTTAAGAAAATATTTAAAATTTTGAAAAGCATCGCTTTTATTGGCAAGAAATAAAGTCCAAGTAAATCTCGACTAATCATCAACAATCACAAAAGCATATTTATTTCTTCATAGACTTTCAATGCGAGAGGGACCAAATAAATCCATATGAAGCAATTGCAATGGTCTAGAAGTTGAAACAATGTTTTTAGATTTGAAAGATGCTTTTGTTTGCTTCCCCTTTTGACACGAGTCACAAATAGAGTCATTTTCAAATTTTAAATTGGGAAGACCAACAACTAAGTTTTGAGAAAACAATTTGTTCAAAAGATGCATATTGATATGTGCTACTCTACGATGCCATAGCCAAGTATCATCCTCTTTACTCATTAGACAATCAACATATTCGGGTGAGGAATTAGCAAGATCAACCATATAAATATTATCAACTCTAAAACCACGAAGTATGATTTTGAAATCACTACGTCTAAATACTAGGCATTCATCCGAATCAAATAGATCAAGATTTCCCTTGTCACATAATTGGCTTATGCTCAAGAGATTATGCTTCAAACCTTTCACAAGTAATATATGCTTAATAGAGGATTTTTCATCCTTACCGATCGAGCCGATGCCGATGATCTTTCCTTTATTGTTATCACCGAAGATAACACTTCCTCCTTCTTTGTGCTCTAATTGAAGGAATTTGGATTCATCTCCCGTCATATGCTTGGAGCATCCACTATCAAGGTACCATAGTACACTTGATCCCTTCAAGCACACCTACAAAACAAATTAATGTTCTTTAGGTACCCATGCCATCTTGGGTCCTTGGGGGTTAGGCATATTATAATGATGCGATTGAGTAACATGTCTATGACGTGTAAAGCATGCAGGAGCAATATGACCAATACGTCTACAATAATGACAAGTCACATTTGGGTTATGCATCCTTCTAGGTTCATAGTAACTAGACGGATGAAAATTTCTTACTCTATTTTGAACACTATGACTATTTCGCATTTCATGAGAATTATTTCTCCTACTATGAGCTCTAGGATGGGCAGCATTTCTAGAGTGATTGTTTCTCGGTTGAGGGCCATTGCTAGGTCTTCTAAGGGGTTCAAAATTTGGCCTAAAATATGCATCATTTCTAGGGTGACTATTTCTAGGTGGTAAGTCATTCCTAGGTCTTCTAAAATGTTCAGCATTTTGTCTAGCATGCATATTGGCTCTAGAGTTGTTGTTTCTAGGATAAGCATTTCTATTGTTAATCCTAGGTTGAGCTTTAGGTTGTTGGGGTTTTGCTGCAACCTTTTCTTCATTCTTAAAGCCTATTCCATGCTTGGTTGATTTCAAGTTAACAAGAACATCATTCAAGTTTTTGTGCGAAGAATTAAACTTATCTAATGTGCCTTTAAGCCTACTTACTTCATTCTTAAGAAGCAAACAAGAAGTGCAATTTCTAGTAGAGCTTTCGGGCTTATCGGAACTTTTTTTTCCAAAAAACTTGTTTTCCTCTTTCAGCTTCTCATTTTCTAAAACCAGTTTTTCTAAATCCTTTTCTTTCAAAGAAAGCTGTTTTTGAAAATCCTTTTCTTTTAATGAAGCATTTTCTTTTATGCCCTTAACAGTTTTTGAAGCCTTAATAAACTCAGCATATAATTCATCAAAAGCAGTTCGCATTTCTTCAAGAGTAAAGAAGTTTTTAGACGAAATTTGACATACCTCATCTTTGTTGTCTTCTTGTGCCATAAGGCAAAGATTTGCTGCTTCGTCTTCTTCTCCTTCGCTTGACTCATCTCCGGAGTCGCCTCCCCAAGAAATGTATGCACATTGCTTTTTAAAAGGTTTCTTCTCCTTTTTGATGTTTGGGCAATTTGATTTGATGTGCCCGGTTTCACCACATTCATAGCACTTGATTTGTTCGCCTTGCTTTTTGCCCTTGCGTTCATACTCCTTGCGCATGAACTTTTGAAATCTTTTGATAACGAGTCCAAACTCGTTGTCTCCTTCCTCATCAATTTGCGGTTGGCTTGTGCTCGCCTTTAGAGCTATTCTTTGCCTCCTTTGATCATCAACAAAAGGGTTAAGAATAGTAGATTCATAGGTTTTAAGGTTACCTCTTAGTGCGTCGATGGTGACGTTTGAAACGCCAATGGATTCTTGAATTGCATCGGCCTTTGATCTCCATGCCGGTGTGAGACTTCTAAGAATTTTTCGAACGAGCTCTCTATCCGTGAATGTTTTCTTGAGAGCATGTAAGTCATTTACGATTATTGAAAATCGCTCAAACATTTCGTCCACCTTTTCACCTTCCTTCATGTGAAATAATTCATAAGAATGGGTTAGGAAATCAATTTTTGCTTCCCTTACCTGGTACGTACCTTCGTACGTGACTTCTAGCTTGTCCCACATCTCCTTTGCCGTTGTACAACACGATATTTTCCTGTAATCGTCAGCATTAACAGCACAATATAATAAATTTATTGCTTTAGCATTATTTTGAACCTTTCGGATGTCATCCGCGTCATACTCATCCTCGGACTTGGGAACCCATTCGTTTTCCACCTTCTTTGTTGGAATTTGGTTTCCCTTTATTATCACCTTCCAAAGGTGAAAGCTGTTGGACTGAACGAAGATCTTCATCCTCTCCTTCCAGTACGTGTAATTTGTACCGTTGAATAGAGGTGGTCGTGTGGAGCACTGTCCTTCTTCAATTCCTGCAAAAGAATCACGAGTAGAAGCCATGGATGGTTCTCTCAAACTGTTAAGTTTTCAGAGAGTTGGGCTCTGATACCAATTGTTAGATAATACGCTTAACGCTAGAGGGGGGGTGAATAGCGTTATAATAAAATTTAGCGTAAACTTGCGGAAATTAAAATTTGCAGGAAGTAAATAAGTGCGATAAATAATAACTTGCACACAGATATATCCTGGTTCACCATAACGTGTGGCTAGTCCAGTCCCCGAGAGACTCTCTCGAGATTTTCCACTAACGTGTCAAGCTTCCGGGTGCTTAACAAACCTTTACAACATGAGGACGCAAGCCGCAACACCTTCGCTCGGAGTTACAACACTCCAAGACTTCAACCAAGGAAACACAAGTTCCTTACAACAAGAGAATTACAATTCTCTTACAAGTGTATACAACACTAAAACACTCAAACAAAATACTCCTTAATGAGTAGAAATGAGTAAAAGAAATAAGCTCTGGATCACAACAACTTTGGACAAGAATATGGCTCTCAAAAGCTTTATGAAATTGAATATAAAATGATAAACAAAAGTATGCAAGCTTATAGCAATGTAATGATCAGTTGTAGTATGTTGTTGTGTTTAAAACACTGAAATGAAGCTGTATTTATAGTTGAAAAACTTGGCATTACCGTTGCCTAATTGCCAATTAAGAGTTGCTGATTTTACTCACTGACAATCGATTGTCAAACCCCAACAATCGATTGTCTGCCAGTCAGATCAAAATTCAATCCCAGATTTTACGCTTGATAATCGATTACTTACAATCCATAATCGATTACTGGCAACGTTCAAAAAATCCTTTCCAGATTTTACCACAAACAATCGATTGTCCAGAATCAACAATCGATTACTCAGCAATGTTCCAAAAAACTTTTCCGGATTTTAATCAAAACAATCGATTATATAAAATCAATAATCGATTACCCAATAACGTTCAAAAAAACTTTTTCGGATTTTAATCAAAACAATCGATTATATAGAATCAATAATCGATTACCTGACGGTATTTGAAAACTTTACGACAACGGTCAGCTTCACAATCGATTGCACAAAGTCAACAATCGATTACTTATCAGTTTTTGAAAAACATATTAGACACTGCCTCTTGACAATCGATTGTTATATACTCACAATCAATTATTTAATAAATTTGAAAATCACTGGAAGTCACTGCCTCAACACAATCGATTGTCATTAGTTCACAATCGATTATTTTGTGACTTTGAAAAATCTGAAGGACACTGTCTCTTCACAATCGATTGTCATTAGCTTCACAATCGATTATTCTGAGTTTTGAAAAACTTTGATGGACACTGCCTCATTACAATCGATTGTCATAAGGTTCGATTGTCATGCAGGTTTGAAGAAACCTGATGTTCACTGCCTTAACACAATCGATTGTCATTAGTTCACAATCGATTGTCATGCAGTCTTGGCTTAAAACAATCGATTATCATTAGTACATAATCGATTATCTTAGTCCAGTTTTCAGAGGTATCATTAGTACATAATCGATTATCTTATTCTAGTTTTCAGAGGCATTTAAAAATCATTTTGACTAATGAAAATATGCATGATTTAAAATCATTTAGCATTAAATTAAATATGCATGATTTTGGAAAATAGTTTTATGAGAGAAGCCATGTTACGAGTCAAGTTGTAGGATCAAGCTCACAATTAAGAATGACTCAATTAAACTATAAAACTTTGTCTTGAGCTTGAATCTCGTTGTATATCAATTGTGCGCTTGTTTCTTGAACTTCGTCATATATCAATTTTCGCTTCGTTTGTCATTCATCAAAACCTACACAAAAGAACACACGTTTTAGTGTATTGCATTGAGAACGTGTTTCCAACAATTTCCCCCTTTTTGATAATGGCAAACATTAATCGGGATATGCAAGCAATTTATATTGACGATTCAAGACAAGTGTATACATGAAACAAGTATGCAATTTGTTCCCCCTCAATATATGAATTCCCCCTTAATTTAAGCTTATAGATATTGAGAGTGCATACCCGTTATCTTCCCCCTTTTGTCATTAGCAAAAATAACATAATAGTAAGATGCTAAAGATGTAAACAAAACTTGTTTATTTATTAAAAAAAATTACAGAAACAGGGAAGACAATACAACATGTAAAAACAAACATAAAACAAAACTACAATTATTCATTCATCTTTTTCCGCCTCATCATCCGCCGCTGCTTCATATGGAACAAGACCCGCATATGGATAATGAAAAAAGGGGTTGTTTCATCAAAAAGGGCTCCGGCCTCTCCGGTGTACCGAAAAATGTCTTCACCGTTATGAGGAAGACGGGCAATGGTATGAAGATTTTCATCGGAAAGAAGAATTTGAACACCATTAATGTTGGTGACAAGCTCACCATCATCATCCTCATGAAGGTTGGAATAAAATGCTTGAACCAATGTAGTATTGATGTAAGGATGGGTAAGGAGTAAAAAGTCAAGAAGTTGAGAATTTTGGAGCATATTTGCAGCAGGCCCAAATGATTCAAGATACTTGTGGGTTGAAAAGCGGGGTGGAAGAATGTCGCGCTTTTCAAATTTGGTTAAGAATCGAGTAAGCTCGATGTCGGAATTAAAATATAGAACGGAACCATCTTGATAGGGATAGTTCGGACGAGGAGGGGCAACAGAGGTGGATGCGCCGTGCCTAGCAGAACGGGAACGTTTTGAGTGACGGCCCGACATTTTTAATGAAAGCTGCTGGATTTTGCAAAGGATTAGAGAGAATTTGATATTTTGAAAGCTAGAATTGATGCTTGAGTGAATGAATATGAACATATATGAAGCCTATTTATAGAGGGGAGAGTGGCTTGTCGTTTATGGAAGAAATCTGCTGAGAATTTAAAGCCAAATCAGTCAGAAACGGTAAAATAAATTCACTGACCGTTAGACAATCGATTGTTGAGATGCAATAATCGATTGTTCAAGAGTTATGACCTGACTTGGAACTGACACAAATCGATTGAGGAGCCAAACGAAACTTCATAATAAACATAAACCGTAAACTATCGATTAGTGATACTGCTAATCGATTTTCAGCACAGTAAAATAATCGATTATTTGCTTGGAACAATCGATTGTTTTGCGCCAAAACTTTATAATTCCCCCTATCTTTTAGGGCGATACCTGCAAAATAGAATTAGACGTCTCCGACGCTCAAGTTAGAAATTTGTAAAGAAGTAATAACTTAAACTAGTGTTGCCAAGTGAGAACGTGAGCTCTTAAGAAGTGTGTCCTAAAGTGTTCTTAAGAGAGTTTCGGGTACTTACCTTTCCTCCGACGTTGCCAATTACCTGGTCGAGAGGGTGATCTTTGATTGTCCTCCACTCGTTAGGCATATTCATTTCTTTTTCCAATTGTGGCGCTTCTTCCATTGGTTGTTCCTCAGTTTCATCTTTATTTTCCTTGGGTGGTTCCTCTTGTATTTTGTCTTTCAAGCTATCTAAGATACCTGCAATTCCGAGTCTTATAATCAGTCGTTTTTGTTTCTTTTTCTGTTTTTCACTAAGTTGGTTTGGTTTTTGACCCTTTTGGCTTGGGCTTTAGGTCCATCGTTTGGACTTGAACCTTTGGGTCATTGATCCATGACCCAATTTGAGGTCCAATGGTGGTAAAATTATGAGGTTTGTGGGGTAGTTTGGGGTCTTTGGATAGATAATCTTGCAGTAACCAATAAGAAATTCCTAGAATCTTCTAGTAGGGAGTCTGTCATTAAAGTTTAGATCGTAACTTGACCAACAAGTCATAAAATAAAGGAGTAAATTGGAAAAAATAGGAAACTAAGCAGGGACAAAAAGGCAAAGTAAAATCTGAAGGTTGCCCTAATTTCTTGCATATAAAGGCACTCCAAAACTTGCCTTGCAAGGGAGGGAGATCATGTTTTCGAAAAAAACAATAAGAAACAAAAAGGAACTCAGAAAAAGGGCGGCTAAAATTGAAAAAATCACTGTTTCTTTGAGCCCCATTTCCAATTTTAGAATTCCAATTTGTTAAGGCAATCCCTGGTTCTTTGAGTGTGTGAAATGGCTTAAACTTGTCTTTCTTTTAAAGTCTGGGGTTGATTTATGAGGCAAGGTCCTTGTTTCATTGGTGTTTGAGTTGATTTCACTAGGTAGTTGATTTAATCTGGGAGTGTTCTTATTGCTATTGATCATTACTCTTGTGACTGCTCTACTATTGACTCCTCACTCTTTTTGTTATTTCAAAATTCCAGGTACTTCTTCTCAAATTCTGCACATGTAACTCTCAATTTGAAGACGAAATAAAAGCTGAAGCATGAACATGGACTCCTTGTTCTATTTTTTAGTTATTCATGACCTTTATGCCTGTGAGCATGTGATTTTTTCCTCCCGTAAATCACTTCTAAAAAATTCTTAGATTTCGAATTTTTTCTTTTAATCATTTGATTTTTTAGGATTAATTGCATAATTTTCATGTTGTTTATATTTTTGTGTGCATTTTTAATTTAGATAATTCATTAAAAAAATCCAAAAATATTATATTTGCATTTAGGATTTGATTTTACATATTTTAAAATTAATTGATAATTAGAATTTTACAAAAGTACAAAAATAATAAAAAATGATTTGCTTAGCTCATTTTAAATTTTAGCTTTGAATTTGATTAGTTTTCTTTGAATTAGTATTTTAGTATATAGTTTAATTACTAATTATAGCTTAATATAGTTAGGTAGGGTAATTTAAATTTTTAGGTTCAGCTTTAGTTTTTTTCTAATTTAATAATGAAAAGAAAAGAAATAAAAGAAACTTTGGGTCATTAAATAAGATACCCAATCTGGGTTGGCCCAAACCAAGTCCAAAACACCCCATATCAGCCCAAATCTATGCCAGAAATCGGTCTGCGCCCCACCAATAGCCAAACGACGTCATTTTGCTATGTCAAATTCTAGCCGTCTAGGTTTTTTGATCTATCCGTCCGGAAGTTGGGATCAATCAATATATATAAATATATATATATATATATGTCCTAACGCCTACCCCCTCTCATCTCCTCTCTAAAAAACACAAACCCTAGAGACCACCCTAATTCCACCGCCCACCGTCGTCCGCCACCGGCGGTGGCGGAGCTCTGATGGCCACCAAATGAACACCCCTTGTTCCTCTCCTTCTCCCCTTTCCAAATCTCCAAATCCCGTTCCCTCGAATCTTACCCAAACCCTTCGAATATCCCTTTGAAACTTGGACTCCTTCGCCGCGTCCGGTGGTGTCGCCTCTGTTGTCCACAAAAATCATACCATAGGTCCTCCTAGACCTCCTCATCATCGATGCCCACGTATTTTCCCTTGAATCCTTGCCGAACGTCCCAAATATTGAATCAAAATTCTAGCAGAACCCTACCACCACCAACCCATTCCAAACCGGCATCCTATAACCTCCTTAACCCTCTCATCTCAAATCCACACTCAACTTCACTCGAACGTCTCCACAACTGCTCAAAACCGAAATTTAGGGTTTTTCGGAATTTCGCAAATAGTGCATGAAGAGTTCCATTCAAAGTTTAGGGTTCGGTTCGAAGAGTTTAAGCTAAATTTTCTAGTTTTCTTTTATAATTTCCCTCCGCCTCATCTTTTTTATATTAATTTGTTTTTATGAGTTTATTCAGGTTTAAGTCGAAGTTGTATCAATCTTATTTGTTAAATCTATGAGTTTATTAGTTTTAGTTGAATTTATTTTAGTCTATTGGTTTGAATTTCATGTTAGATTCCTGAGTTTGATTATTTTTTAGTCTTTTCTATTGAGCTGAATTTTATGTTAAATCCCCGAGTTTAATTAGTTTTAGTCGAGTTGTTTGAGGCTTGCTGTTGGTTTGAATTTTATCTCTTTAAAGTCCTGAGTTTAATAGGTTTAATTTGAGTTGTATTCAGTATTTTGTTGATTTCTATTCCTGAGTTTAAAATAGGTTCGGTTGTTGTTCAGTTTAGGTTTGGATTTGTCCTAATTAATACTTAGCTTAATCATGACTAGAGCATTGTATGTCTGATTCATCTCGTTTTTGAATTGATCGATTCATTTGAACCCACATTCTTTGATCAAATTAGAGGGTCAATACATGGACAATTAGGAATAATTTGGGTAGACCACATAAGGAATCTTGCAGTAACAGAAAATAGAAGCCCTTAGAAGCTTCTAGGGTAGGGTTTTAAATTGAATTTTAGGATTTAGATAACATAAATTGGGTAGCAAGCCAGAATTCTAAGATTTTTTTAAGCAAAAGTTGAAAATTAAGAAGGACCGAAGGGGTAAAAAATGAATCTGAAGCTTACCCTAACTTTTTGCCTATAAAGGCATTGATTCTTGGCCCTTGAGAGGTAGATATTTTTTTAATTCAGGAGAGCATCTATAAGAATTGAGAGCTAAAAATATCAAAAACTTCAGACAGTTCAAAAGTTTAAAAAGCATCATTGTTTCATTGAAAATACTGAAATAATTCCATAGGTTCTTCACTTCTCAAAAAGGATTCTTTGAAAATATGGCTAAATTAGACAGAACTAGTTGTTTTGGGTTTCGATTTGGGGTTTTCCTTGGTGTTTGATCGAGTGAAGTGGATTTTCTCATTGTTTTGTCAAAATAAAAAATGGTCTTAGTCCTTGATTATTTCTGGGTTTTTTCTGCTATGGTTGATCTCCTGCTGGTAGTGTTAGCTGATACACTACTTTTTTTGCTTGTTGAACTCCACGTACACACCTCTGATGAGAAGAAATGAAGATCATGATCTTCAGCTGTTTTTTTTTGTTTCTTCATTTTTTTTTCTCATGATTACTATGTTAATTTTTGCTCAGCATACTTGATATGAAGTTATGTTCAAGGATTTTTAGTTTATGTTGGAAGTGTAATAGAATGTGCTTAGAACTGCTATAGTTTGTTAGTTACTAAGTTGTTATTATGGACTTTTAGACTCATGTACATCCTATTTAGTAGTGTTAGCTTTAGTATAACTTAAATTTAGTGTTTTCAATTTGCTATGATGTTACTTTAGTTGTTAAAGAATATGATGTGAGCCTGAAAACGGTCCAAGACTAATATGTGTGCTAATACCAGTGTTAATTTGTTGCCTAATAGATGCTTAAAATGATTCCATATTTCAGTATTCAATTCCCACAGTTTAGCATTGAGATCATGTGGCTAGAATTTCGAAATCTGCATTAAATAATTTAAGCATATGCAATTAAATAATTAATTCTGCTCTCCAGAATTAATTTAAACTAAATAATTTAGTTTGAACGAGTTAATTATTGTAGTTTGTCCATTCATTTGCAATTACAATATGAAGCTAAAACGAAAAGGCCGGCCTAAGAATTGAATCATGGACTCGAATCAAGGTCTTTGTCTTTGTTTGAGACGGTCCTAGGTATATTTGTGCTGGACAAAACCCCTTTTGTTTTGAAATTGGCCCCTTCCATGTAAAACTTTAGCTAATTTATGTATAACCCTTAGTTATCGTTAGCATTTGTTAAAATTAGGAGGTGAGCCTACTAGATAAAACTTAGTGCATAGGCTTCCGAGCTTTTAGTCTGAATGTCCTTAAAATAAAATTGAGGTGCGCCTCATCGAACAAAAATAACAAATGCATGGCCCTCATTTAAATTAGTTTCTTAAAACACATTGAATTCAGGATATGCCATTTAGAGAATTTTCATGGCCTCTCGCAAAGTCAACAACGCGTTAGTTGCTTTAGGCGCATGCTTTAAGAATTTCGCATTCTTAAACTCGGGTGTGCATTTTAATGTGACCAAATCCAAGTCCCAAAACATTGAATAAGACGTGTTCCGAATTGTGGGTGCATTTCATGTGACGCAATCTAAAGACATGTTATAACGACGTTCAATTTCCTTAAAAATTAATAAAAAACGGTAAATAATTTAATATTGCACTACAAGTTTTAAGATGTATTAAAATAAGATAATAGACCAAATATAGTTGTTTAAGCAACCATGCTAGAACCATGGAATTCAGGCGTGCCTAACATCTTCCCTCGGGTTAACGAATTCCTTACTCAGAATTTTTGGTTTTCATACTTCCAATGGAAAGTCGAAATATTCCTCGATTTGGGATTTAAAATAAACCATGACTTGGAATACCAAAAATAAACCTATCTCAAGTGGCGACTCTAAAAAAAATAAAATAATCCCAGAACTTTGTAAAAAGGGAGGTGTGATAGCTCTGGCGACTCTGCTGGGGATAAGACTACAAACCCAGAACTTTGGTTCAGGGAGTAAGAATTCGAGCTAAGAATAGCATTTATGATTGGATTTATCTGATTTTCCTACATGTTTCATGCAAAATGTTCTATATTCTATACCGCTTTGATATTTGGTAAATTTTATATATAAGCTACCGCGAAACCCTTCTCTTCTTATCTACGGGGATGTGCTCACTGGTCGAGACTCCCTATTCTGTTAGTGTCACATCTTGAAATAAGAAAGAGGCTCAGACAAGTTACAAATCCGGATGACTTTTTGGTTCCCGGTACGTAGCCCCCTCCTCGACTCGAGTTGTCCGCTCGGGTACAGAGTCTAGAACAAATGCCCAGGTTTCGAACCCAGTATAACAAAGCCTTATGCCCGATCCCTAGTAGGAACAATTTTTTGCATCACGTGCATTTAACTTAGGGGAAATACACGGGGGTTGGGTCCATCTAGGACATGTGACCTGAAATGAAAAGACCATCCTGATACATCTTACTTGCTACTTGTGCATTTATTTGCTTCTGATCTGCATATTGACTGTCTTGTAAATAATAGAAGAGAGTTTAAAAGAGAATATCAAAATGAGGGTGATCACCTTTTTGGAGAAAAACCAATACCCAAATCATATCGAAATTATGCCGAAATTTTGAAAAAAAAAAAACGGAAAACGAAAAGAAAAAGAAATAATAAAGAAAAGTTTTTATTTACAAAATAGTTGGTTTGTCAAATCTGCCCGAACTACGCCAGTTTGATTCGCACCGAATGTGGGATATGTAGGCAACTCCCATCGGGTCCAACGTCCCTTTTTGTAAAAATAGCCAAAAACAATAAAAAATTTTATCTTAGTCACAAATAAGTCGGGTGATCCCATTATTGTTTAAATTAAGACAAATGTCCCCAAAAGGGTGCCAAAAGGCTATTTTTGCAAGAACAACCACCTTGGGTTATTTTTAACGGCTAGCAGGCACAACTTTTAAACCTTCTCCCCCAAAGTGCTAATAGGCCGTATCGGCAAAGCCAAGGTTTTTGTTTTCAAAAAAAATGAAAAATATCTGAAAGAAAAAGATATTGTTATTTCTCATTAAAATAAGTCGTTAAATCGCCTTAATAAATATGCAGGATGAGCACAAATAAAATTGAAACTTTCACAGTTAAAGGGCAGTAAAGAAACTATGGTGAAAGTTCTGGGAGCCTTGTCGGACTATTAAACATCAAGCCAAGGTTGGACATAATTGAAACCTTAGTACCATTCTGGGACCCAACTTGCAACGTACTTCATTTATCTTATTTTGAGTTCACACCTACATTGGAGGAAGTAGCTTTTTATGAGCGCCTCAATGGAAATCTTAGAAGTCGATATCCGCTGTCACCAAGACCGGTATTCTCCCATAGATTCTTTTATTTTCTAAGCATTAATCGGGATGTTCAGGATAGAAATCTATCCGAAGGATATTGCACACACCAATTTTTATATCATCGATATGGCAACCCCGATATTTTGAAGAGCCGAACACGATCTAGCCCATGCCGGAAACAAGGACAAATGGGAGGCAAGGCGGGGTTTAGCTTTTATGATGGCCTTTATGGGTGTCTTGGTCTGTCCCTTGAACGATGGGAATGTAGAGATAGGTCTTGTAGGAATGATCGATGTTGCAATCAAGAAAGCTAACTGCATCGTGGTTTCTCTGATCACTGCCAAAATCTATCAAGCCTTGACTATCTCCCGGGAAGGGGGAAAGTTTTTCCAGGAGTGCAAGTTGCTACTTCAATTATGGAGGCAAGAACATCTATGTCAATGGGTAGGGTACATGAATTATGATTTGACCGATCTGAGCTGCATTGAAGAATTTGAAAGCCAGGTAGCAGGTATTGAAGTCCCTACGGATACTGAAGCTTGGTTTTTACATTTGAGATCCTTGACTGCTGATAAAATTAAGGGGGAATTTGGATGGCTTCCCGTCACCAAAGCAGAGTACAGGTCAGCAGAAGTGTCTTGTATTCTCTTGATGCATTCAAAGCATCCAACCTTATGCTCCTAACGGAGTGTTGCACCAATTAGGAAGATATCAAACCGTCCATAATGATGAAGATTTGAGTAAACATGCCATTGAATTGGGTCCAAAAGCTGCACTTCCAGAAGGGAAAATTTGCCAAGTATGGAATGAGTGTAGGTTTCTTGAACCCAAGACCTTAGTGCGAGACCGAGCTAGAGGTGAAGTAGACCCTAAGCACCTTAATTGGTTCAACAAGAAATTCCAAATTCCTGAAAGGTCTGGAACGAGACCGCATGTCCAACAATTCAAAGTTGAGGCACAACCGCAATGGGACTAGTTGACCAAAGAGAATGAATAGAAGGCCAAAATAAGCAAATTGGAAAGACAAGTCATGAAGCTTCAGTTTGAAAATGGTTTTCAGACTGCTGTAACCGACGAGGGAGAAAAGAGGAAACTGACCCGGGATAATGAGGCCTTTAAAGCTTGGATCAGAAAGATGAAAACAGCTGCCAATAACTGGAAAGAAGTCGGGATGATGAGAGAATTATAAGTGGACTAAAAAGAAAGTCCTCGAATGTCAAGAAGACCTGGAAAAGTCTGAAGATAGTCTAGCAAGAATCTGGGCACAATGGACAAAGAAAGCAGAAGAATGGGCACGATTTGTGTAACAAATGAAGAGAAATTATGAAGGGACCATTACCAACCTAAGAAGAAAGGTAACTACTCTTGAAGATGAGGCATCCAAACAAGCTAAAGATTTCAAGGTTGATAGGGAGCACTGTTATAATCTGATGACTAAAATGGAGGAAGAAATATAGCAAATGCAAGATCAACACTTTCGTAACTCCCAAGTATTAGAAGCCCGGAACTGGCAGATAGGGTGACTACTCCAGGAAAAAGGAAGAATTAGATAGAGGATCAGAACTATCGCTGACTACATTACCATGAAGTGCCAAGCATGCGAGGACATGACTTGTACCACCTTCTTTGCCGCGATGATGACTTTTATCCATCAAGTTATGAGTGATTTGGAGCACTTACAAGGGTGTCTCAGACATAAGCCCACGACGAGGCCGAATGATGCCCCAGTATTTGAAGCATTAATGTATTCTTGAGTTTTCAATAATTGAGTCTGTATTTTTGCTTTCTTTGATTCTGTAGTTTTATTTCCAAGAAAAAAAGTAGTGAACATCTTTTGTAATAGAAGTTTTATTAATGAAAAATGAAAATTCCCAAAAATTGTTTCTTTTTGTATTTATTTTCCCAAACAACCCATGATCTGATTCACACGGCATAGTGATACATAGGCAATCCTCATCGGATCCGGTCATAATCTTGTAAATAACTCCAATAAAATGAGAAAAGTATAGAGGAAACAAAAAGCAAGAAAAAGAGAGAGTGAAATCGAAAAGAGAGAAAATGGGAAAGAATAAAGAAGACCTGGAACAAAGCATGCAAACGTTGCAGAAACTATAGAAACCCATTTAATTACATAGGTGCGTAACACCCCAACGTGCGATTACCTATCTGTTATTTGTACAAGGTTTGAAAGTTCAAAAGAATAAAACTTTTTCAAATTATTTTTTTATACTTCCTTCATATATTCACACCAAAATGAAGATGAGACGTAATCTTCATCAATGTCATTTATAAAAGGGCCCTCTTTTATTATAATTTCATGTCTATTGAATCACATAATAATAAAGCATTTTTATTGAGAAATTAAATATTAAAGTCTGAAACAAAAATTCAAACACCGTGATAGGAAGAAAAGAAAGCCAAAATTTATATATTAAAAGGCATATGCTTGTGTTCAAACCCCAAAACAAGATAGAGGTAACCCAACCACCATTCCAAAAGGAAAAAAGAGACTTTTCATCAACAAGTTCTAAGTAAAACCATAAAAAAAAACAAGAAATACTAGGTGGCATCATCTACTAGAATATCAGCAATGGGAGAATCATTTCCAGAGGTAGGGAGATCGGCTCGGGAAGAAGAGGCTTGAATAGCAGTTTTACCAAGAACAAGTACATCACCCTCGGGAATTCCATCTTCAAATGAATGAAAGTCTGACTTTGTTGAATTTTTCAATTGCCTCTTTAACTTTAGCAACCTCAGCATTGAAATCAAAACCTTCCTGGCTAGCTTCCATTAAGGTCTCGAGGCGAGTATTCAAAAAAGCTCTACTCACTTATAGTGACATTTTATCCTGGAGAGACTTATAATCTCTCCCCCATTGGTCGATTTCAGTCATCAACTCCTCCTTTTCCGTTTTAGAATCGTCAAAAGCTGCGTTCAAAAGAGTTAGGGAACTTCCCAAGAACTTAACTCTGTCAAAAGAAGAACGTAACTCTTCTTGAATTTGAGTTAAAGTTCGAACCAATTCTCCGGTATAAGCCTCTTCCTGGTGAAAGAGTTCCCTCAAACCCCTTATCTCCTCAGTTGCCTTTGAAAGCTGCTCAGCAAAAGAAGACTCAAGGATATCTTTGTCTTTACTAACTTTGCTTGAATAAGCTTTTTCAATTGCCAATTCAGCAACGATCACATGTATATGTTGCTCCAAGGCATCCTTCTCCTCTACCAACATTTCCTTCTTCAGTTGAAGACCTTTAAACTGCTCCTTCCAACTGTCAACTTCGGTACAGTAATCAACAATTTTATGGTCAGGATGGGGGATTCTTTTCATGAGATAAGTGCCTATCATGTTGAACTATAAAGGAATAAAAGAAGTTATTAGTAGAATGAAAAGGGAAAAGAGAAGTAGTAAAGTCAAAACTCGAACATTCAATGATGAATGAACAATATCATTCACCCAAGCCAAAGAACTGTGACTCTCTAACTTTTCCTTCTCCATTGGGCCTAACAAAGGCTTTAAGTACACGTTGGATTGGCTCGACTTCTTCAATAAGTTCCCACCTTCAAGAACTTCAACAACAATTTTCTTCATCACTTTTTTTCTACTGGAAGGATTAACTTCCACGTGAGAAAAGGTAGCAGTTGAAATAGTAGAGGAAGTGAAAATAGTCACTGGAGAAGCATCAGCGGCAAATTCAGTCAAGGGGTCTTGAGGATAATTGGGAACTGACGGTGGAAAAGAGGTAAGGGGAAACTACTCATTAACGGCTCAAAGGCACCTTATTTTTTGAAACCATGGACGAATAGCTGTTCCGCAAAAGCAGGGAGGATCATTCACTTCTTCATCAGAAATCAATAATGGAGCATTTCTAGTTCATCTAAAGGCCTAGGAGGAACTGAGCTTGAAGGAGGGGAAGTTTCATCATTGCAAATAACACGTCTCCAAACTCGGGGTCTACGAACTAAAGAAATTTTCTCTGGTTCTTCTTCTCCCTTTGAGCCACGAGCTCCATCAACCTTCCTGTTTGAAGAGGAGCTCAGGATTCTTTCTTGAGCAAGATTTACTGTGAGTCTTGTAGATAAAATAGAAGCAGGACTAATACCACGAATGGGAGACCTAACAAAAGAAATGAGTCATGGTAAGAAACTCTTATGTTAGCAAAAGAGAAAAAGAAAAGACTGAGCAGAAAAAAGTACCGTGTGTATTAAATTCCCATCCAAATCTCCAGGAGAGATACTTCCAAGACTTCTCTCCATAGGGGAAACAAATAGCAACTTTCCTACCGAAGAACAAAAGTTACGGATTTCCTTAAAAACTTCCATAGTTGCTGAAAAAAGCAGGGGTGAGAATACATGAGAATCAAATTTGAGAAAGGAAAAAGGTAAGACACAAATACTTACGTGGAAAATTCAACTATTCTAGAAAAGACATGTTTTCTTCACCTACAAAAGCACTAGTGGGAGCAAGAACAAAGCGATCATACCAGTCTCGATCTCTATCATCCTCAGGGATAACTAATAATCTCTTACTTTTTGCCTTCACAAAAAAATTTGGGAGAGTAAAGATGGAGAAGATGACGAAAAGTAAAAGGCATAGAAGCCAAGTTTGATAAATAACATAGGCATACAACAACTCTCCAAATAATAGTATCAATATATCCTAAACACACATTGAAGTGACGACAGAACTTAATGATTACCGAGTCAATAGGAGGTTTAAAACTTAGGGTAAAAGGATATATATGAACAAAGGAATAGCCAGTTTTGTATGAAGTTATTCTTTTGTTGGAACTAGGGACTAAAATTGGGAAGTTAGGTTTCTAATTATATTCTCTTCGAACCAGAGCAAGAAGATCAGTGGTAATTAGAGTTGGATAACGATAAACACGATCAAGGAAAGCAGCCATGGAAGAAACTTGACTCTTCATGGATTCACAATCAGTCACAAAGGATAGCTCTTAAAGAATAATTTCATCAATAATAGGTTCATGTAGAGCTTCAGTTGAATCGTTATCTCTATAAGAATATCTTGGGATTAAGAAGCCCTAGGTCTAGAAAAAGACGGATTTGCAGAACTACTTTGAGAGGGAGAACCATGGTTAGAAATAGAACCGAGGCTACGCAACCTACCACCTCTTCTACTTCTATTAGGTATATTGAAGGAAGCAAATTCATCGACAATGATGATATTGCAAGGATTAGGGCAAGACATGATTAACCAAAGATATACAAGGAAAAGATGCAGAAAGAAATAAGATAAAAAGACAAAGAAGGAAAAGCATTAGAAAATCGAAATAAAAGGATAAAGTATTTATAAGAAGAAACGACTATTGAGGTTATAATGAAGCATCATAATGGAACCGTTACTTCATAACTGATGCAGTTGCAGGAAAACCCTAACACCGCAAAAGAAATGAAGGACCAGTTGTTAAAAGCCACGTGGCATGATCATTAAATAAAGGTGATGAACGTCACATCGGTCCAGGAAAGCGTATGATTATGAAAAAATGGCGGCAGAGAATTCCCACTATAAAAAAACTTCCACTTCTCCGAATATTCAATAGAAAATATTCAAGAAAGTGGAAGAACTATCTATATTGATGGTGAAAAGAACTACACGTGGAATATTAGACTGCTGACATGGCCAGACGCGTGGAACAATAATATAGGAACGCATGTCAATCTTATTTGATAGAAAAGGAAAAGCAACGAGAAGAAATACCCACGAGATGGTACCGGACCTAACAACGCAAGAAATGTATAAATATTAAAAAGAAGGAGAGATAAAATAGACCGGAAGGAAATAACTAAGGGGAACCGGAATAGATATAAGGCATTTATGCATCAGTTATGAGAATCCAAAATAATGGGCAATCAATATCATTAATAATTAGTCCAAATTATATGTGTGTGTGGGGGGGGGGGGGGGATATTACTTTTGTATACTTGTATAAGGGTACAAAATTCTATTTGTAAGGACACATCTGATAGAATATTAAAATATACACTTTATTTTTCTGCTTTCTTGAAATTCTTTACCTTGACTTTATTATTAATTATTTCTTTAATTATTCATGTTATTTTCCTTTGATATCGTTAGAAAAGTGAAACAAAACTTGTTTATCAGTAATTCGTTTTCTTCTAAATTAGACTTTGACCGAAGATCTTTTTGGTTAAATAAACAGGCGTTAATTTTTTAATTTTATAATACCGTCTTTAATATACTTAAGAAAGAAACAACAGTCCATGAGTATAAGGCATTAAGAGCTTATTTATCTTTTCATTTATCTATTCTTTAACAGATATATTATTGACCAACCTATTAATGTATTATGTACTCATGATATCAGGCTTAATAATTTCATTCGACATATGATATATAAGTCGCTGCTATGAAAACATCTTTCTCCGTCCACCCCACTTTTGCGATTCTACGTTGACTATAAATATCAATTTAACCAATTTTGAGTTTGATATGTTGATTAAATTCTTAATTTTCGAAAGAAAGAAAAGCTGGATTTCTTGAATCAATGAATAACACATGCTATGAAATAATTTGTCATTGGTTCTAATTAAAGCGAAGTAAAATTTAAGTAATATAATGGTCAAATTTAGCAATTTGATCTCCACCAACAGTGAATAATTAAAATAGAACTGAGCAAGTGTTAACAAATGGAGTAACAGATATTGAATCAACATTTATTCCGCTGGCCAGTTCCATTGTTTCCTGCCATGGATGGAAACTTACATGATTTTATGTCCTTTTCTATTCCTGTTCTCTCTTTCGCTTTTTCTTGATTGAAAGAAAATTGGTGTGTGACATAAATCTTAACAACATCGCTTTGCGAATAATATACCAAACAAATAGATTAATACTGCTGAATTTTCTCTCTCTATTATTTTGCTGATAAGAAATGAACATCGGATGTAAATCAACTTCAAAGATTAGTTAATAATATGAGGATTATTAAACATCATACAAGTAGAATATTGCCCATCGCACAACGAGGACTTCTTACACTCCTTCGGATTTAGAACTAATTAAAATATCTACTCACTAAAAAATAAGTTGGAAAATAAACTTTTTAAAAATTGGATAAGAACCCTATTATCCATTTAGAAAATGGATAACTAATGGATCTAACTTTTATATTTGTAAAACCTCAAATTGAGGGTTCCTCGAGTTTTGGAGATTAGAAATTCTCCCAAAAGTGATCATAATAAAAAAAATAGATAATATGAATTTTCATATTATCCGCTAATTAATCCGTTATTATTCGTGTTAAATATAGGTCGGATCGGATGATTTATCAATTTTTCATATAATACAATTTTTACTTGACCTTATCCGATCCGATCCGATCCGATCCGATCCACTTGTTTGTCATGCTGGATAACCGTAACTTGTGTATGTATGGCTTATAGAAGAGGCTAGTCAAGATGAAAAATGTGAGAATGGTTGCTACACACGTCGTGTGCAATTTAGGTACTGTATTGAATTCTTTGTACCTTTCACTGTCAAATGATGTTATCTTTACAAGTGCATGCACATACTCTAATTATCTGTAAAAACATGTGTCTGGATGTCTTAATGTTCACATCATGTGTTTCAATAGAACATTATGGCTATAAATAAATAATAATATCTTCTTTTGAGTTTTTACTGTGAAGAATTAGGAGGACAATCAAGCTTAACAGTTTGTTGGTTCAGTAGTCCAGAGTAGGATGTAAATTCTGAGGTTGTAATTTGTGGCCAAGAGTGGGCCTACCTCAGAGAAAGGGCCCATTTGACTCCGAAGGAGTTTTCCCTTGAAACTAATTAATTAATTATATATATATATATATATATATATATATATATATATATATATATATATATATATATATATATATATATTGTTGAAGCTTTTTTCCACAGGGAAAAACATTCTTAAATATAAAATTGACCACTAACTTCCTCTCTATTCTATATCTAATTATTAATGGAGATCAGCTATGAAGATGCGCAGAAGAGGAAATGAGACGACAGAGAAGGAAGAGAAATGCATTTTCACTGAATCGATACTGAGAATCGATACTGAGCTACTAAATCTGAAATGAAAATAAAACTTCATATTCATGCACATGACTAACTAACTAACTAACTTGTTAACTTAATTCTATATTAATGCCAACTCATTAATAGCTGGCATACAGCTGTATAACTACTTCTAACTACCAGCTACAATACTCCCTTTCAAGTTGAAGGATAAAATGTGTTCTTCATTCCCAGCTTGCCTACAAGATAATCATTTATGGTTCGCACAAACCTTTTGTAAGCAAGTCACCTAACTGATTCTTGGTTACAATATGTTAAGTTTGTATTTCCCATATTAATTTTTTTCTCTCACAAAAGGACAATCAATGTCAAAGTATTTTGTCCTTTCATGAAAAATTGGGCAAGCTGCAATCTGAATTGCAACTTTTGCTTTCGCAAATCAAATGCACAATCAAATTCAGATTCACTCCAAGCTCTTTAAACGGCCCAATTAACCAAGTAATCTCAGCTACAGTTGATGCCATGCTCCTGAATTCTACTTCAATAGAACTTCTGGAAACAATACTTTGTTTCTTTGATTTTCAAGACACCAAAGCTTGCCCAAACTTCACCATGTAGCATGTTAATGACTTCTTAATTTCTATACATGCTCCCCAATCTGAGTCACAAAATGCTAGCAATTCTGTAATTCCATCTACTGGCGTAAACAACCCACGACCTATAGTGTCATTAATGTTTTACACCCCTTGTTTTCATTCGTGAAAGTATTCCATAAGTGAATTGATAAAATCTCGAGAATGAGATATTACATCCCGCATTTTCGGACATAAAAGTTTCATCATAAGTTGATTGACGCAAGCTCGCGAATAAGATTTTTTGAAGTTACATATATTATGCTAATTCAAACAAGTAATAAATAAATTTGTGAAGGTGAGAGGGTAAGCAAATTGAAAAAAGTGAGTTTCGTCGATGGTTGTCATTTTGAAATAAAAAAATGATCAGAGCTATAATATCCGGTATTTATGGACAAGAGTCATACAAGGTATCATATGACCATAATAATATGATGTATAAAGTTTGTTAAAAGGGAGTAATAGTTTGAATAATTTGAGATAAATCTTAATTATGTTGCCACATAGTTAATTATTGATTAATAAGAGATTAATAAGTTAATCAAGTAATTAATGGATAATTAATGATAATCTTGGATAATGTTAATAAAGACCAACGTGGCAGCAAAGGAAATTATGTACATGTGACTCTTTGCCTATGGTCTAGGTGTCATACTTAGGGGCTTTTTGGCTAATTCATTCCCTAAAGTGGATCCTACTCAAATAAGAGAATAAAATTCAATCACCCTAATTCATTAATTGGAGACAAGATCAAGATAATGTTAATGGATGGGATTCCCAATAATCTCATATAAAGCCTTAAAACACCACATCAATATTATTTTTCAATTTTAAGGGAGTACGATTTATTCTTTCTCAAGAATATCATACAGATTTTTTCTTACTTCGAGATGCCATTATACGATTTATCGTAATTTATGTGTATTAAAGAAATGGTCAATAGAATCGATTCAGGTATGTTAAGATTATCTCTTATTTCTTTTTGGCATGATCTGTACGAAACAAATGAAACGAGCAAATGCATAACCTTCATAAATGACTATATTCATATACATAGTAGAAGTTTCTATGTTGTTGATTCCCATATGTCTCATTATTCTATCGTTTGTTCATGAGTCTCAAAAAATATGTAAGTTGACAAATTTTATTTCATGATATTAATTAGAGACATAATGGTCTTATGATATTCCGAGATATTTTATTAATGTACTTCTCATGCATTGTATTCATTTATACATGTCAATTCACCCATGACCATATGGAGTTATATATATATAATGTGTGTGTGTGTGTGTGTGTGTGTATTATGACATTGTATATGCACCAGCACTTGATCAGTTGGTATATGTTGATGATTTTGCCCACAGTGGTTGTGATGATGTGATGGGATGCCCTAAGAGGCTTGTCGATGTTAAGAACACATGTACCTAAGAACGACATGCCATTCATATGCATATTCTGTTAGAATATACGCTTAGCGCTAGAGGGGGGGGGGTGAATAGCGTTTTATTAAAAATCAAGATAAATTTGCGGAATTAAAATTGCAGGAATAAAGTAAGTGCAGTAATTAAAGTAATAAGGAGAGAACACACCGAATTTATACTGGTTCACCACAACGTGTGGTTAGTCCAGTCATCGAGAGAGTCTCTCGAGTTTTACACTAACTCCGTTAAGCTTACGGGTGCCTAACAAACCGTTACACTTGCTCGTAGATATACACGCTACAAGACTTCAACTTGCTCGAGGATACCTCACCTCAAGACTTCAAGTCAAGGAACTAAACTTTCCTTCTTACAACAAGGGATTAGAACTTCCCTTCAAGTGTATGCAAACACTTAGCACTCAAGACAAGACTCTCTTATAGAGTAGATGTGAGTAAAATTGATACGCTCAAGAACACAACAACTTCGTCAAGAATTTGGCTCTCAAAAACTATGAAATGAATATAAAATGATTGATATGAGAGTATGTAAGCTTAAGCCAGAATGTAATCAGTTGTTGTGCTTAAAATAGTAATTTTGAGGTGTATTTATAGTCCTCAAAGTCACCAAGACCGTTGCTTAATTGCCAATCACTAATTGCTGATTTTGTGCTAGGATAATCGATTATCTGATTTGCATAATCGATTATCTGCAAATCGTTCAAAAATCATATGCAGATTTTAAGCAGAATAATCGATTATTCAAATTGCATAATCGATTACCTGATAACGTTTACAAATCAGACATTGATTTTAGGCTAGAATAATCGATTATCTTTCAGCGTTTAAAAATACTTTGGCAACGGTCTTAACATAATCGATTACCTAAAAGACATAATCGATTATTTTGCTGTTTTGTAAAATCCGGTTATGCACTGTCTTAACATAATCGATTATCAAAAAGACATAATCGATTATTTTGCTGTTTTGTAAATTCCGGTTTACACTGTCTTAACATAATCGAGTATCAGAAAAACATAATCGATTATTTCTGTCCAGATTTGAAAGACATGTTTAAAATTCATTTTGGCTAAAATAAAAATGTTTGAAAATCATTTTGTTTTAAATCAAAGATGCATGGTTTGATGAAAATAATTTTACGAGAGAAGCCAAGTCTTGAATCTGTTGTCGGATCAAGATCACAATATAAAACGACTCGTGTATAACTTTGTTGCTTTACTTGATCTTGTTCTTTGTTTCTCTTGTGCTTGGACTTCGGCATATGTCAATGTTCCATGCGCGTCGGTTTGTCATTTATCAAAACCTACAAAGATGAACACACGTTTAGTTTTAGCGACTTGGGAACGTGTTTCAACAATTTCCCCCTTTTTGATAATGGCAAACCAATATCGGGATATGCATATTAAATAATTGATAATGACAGTCCAAGACAAGTATATAAATATATGAATGAGTTCCCCCTCAATTTATGAATTCCCCCTTAATTTATGCCAATATGTATTAGTGTGCATAGCCCTTATTCTTCCCCCTTTTGACATTAGCAAAAAAATTAATAAACTTTTATTGAGGAAACAATACATAATAAGGCAAGAAAAAGAGACAAAATATTATTCAACCGATACAAAAAAATATTATTCATTGTCAACATTAACATCCGCCTCGGCATCCGGAACTTCTTCCGGAAGGACAACTTGGGCATAGGGATAGCGGAGCTCGTGGGATAATCGGGTGACATTCCTATCAATACGAGTCATGGACGTGGATAAGGAGGCAAGTTGCTCAGAAATGGTTTGGAGGGTAGCAACGGAAGGATCCTGAGGACGACGTCTTTGAGTAGGACGAGGAGCCGGATGATCACCGATATTGGAAATGAAGTTTCTTGAATTTCCCAATGTTTTGTTGCCTTTTTGAGAGGACCGACGGAGGTGTCGATACCGGAGGCTTGAAAAAGAGCTATTATGACAAAGGCATAGGGGAGTGGCTTATTGTCCCCAATTGCATCATACATGTGAGTCATGACGAACTGGCACCAATGATGCGAGCCCCGGTGATAATTGCATGCATGAGTTTTGAATCCTCTTGAGAGAGAGTTGTATGATTGAATTTGCGCGGTTTTAGAATGCGGGTGATGAAATAAAAGATTAGGCGATATTCAGGGAGCATGTGCGAAATGGTTGGGCGATGCTGCTCCGGACTTGCAATAAATTCGCCAATGCTAATTTGGTTAAAAAGGAGTTGTTCATCAAATAAAGCACCTTCTTCTCTTGTGTAAAGTGAAATATCTTCCCCATTTCGTGGAAGTTTTGTGAGGAGTTGCATGTGTTCCTCATTTAAAGGAATTGGAACTCCATTGATGTGTGAGACTAGGTCACCATCTTCGTCCTTTCCGAGATTGGAATAGAAGGCACGAATTAGAGCAGGGTGAATGTAAGGGGATTGAAGGTATATGAATTCAAGGAGTTGGCTTTGCATGAGGATATTTACTGTGGAAGGAGGGGCGCTGTGGCTAAGGAATCGACCAGTGGAGAATCGAGGAGGAAGGATTTCTCGATTTTTAAATTTTTCGACGAATCGAAGGAGTTCGGGTTCAGTGTCGAAACGTAAGAAGGATCCGTCTTTATAGTAGTGGGAGAGTGGACGAGCGACGGAAGAGGAGGCAATTTGTTTGCCGGAACGAGCGCGTTTAGAGTGCTTGCTTGCCATTAGTATGAAGAAGTAAGAGTTGTTGCACAAATTTGAGGGCTTTTGAAGATTGTTTGAAGCTAAGTGTGAAGTTGGAGTGAGAAATTTGAAGGATGAAAACACCTATTTATAAATTGAAGAAGTGAGGCATTTATTGAACAAAAAGCTGCAGATTTATTAAGCCAAACGGTCAAAAACGGTAACAATTTTGATGAGGTGACCGTTGGTAATCGATTACTGAACTTTGGTAATCGATTATTGCTGCACAGTGTGTTATACGGACTCGGGGAATAATCGATTTTGATTTGGAGATAATCGATTATTCTTAGGCAGTGCGATGAAAAACCGAGACGCTAAGAGGAAATCGATTATTCAGTTTTCAACAATCGATTATTTTATTAACACTTGTAAAACTGAACTTTCAATAATCGATTAGTAATATTGATAATCGATTATTAAATATGATTGCCAGATTCCTGCAAAAACAAAATGTTAGATAATCGATTCTAGTATTAGTATAATCGATTAGTTTATTTTTCCAGTAGAGTAATAAGAAAACATAAAGGAGTAATAATCGATTCTTGTCTAAGAAAAATCGATTATTTATCACCAGTGCCCGAGAATTCCCCCTGTCTTTGGGGCGATACCTGCAAAAAAGAGTTAGGCGCCTCCGACGCTCAAGTTAGTAACCGTTGAAAAGAAAAATGCAATGCATGTATTAGATCAACGTGGAGTCAAGAATCCCGAGTTCACTACGAATTCGGAAAAGACTCTTTCTCTAAAGGCTTTGTGAAGATGTCGGCCAATTGATATTTGGTTTCAACAAACTCAATTTTGACATCACCTTTGAGAACGTGATCTCTTATGAAGTGGTGCCTAATTTCTATGTGTTTCGTTCTTGAGTGAAGAAAAGGGTTCTTCGTCAAGCTTATGGTGCTAGTATTATCACATCGAAGAGGGATATGAGTGATACTAAGACCATAATCCGAGAGTTGTTGTTTCATCCAAAGGATTTGAGCACAACAACTCCCCGCGGCTACATATTCAGCCTCGGTTGTGGATAACGCAACACTTACTTGTTTCTTGCTAAACCAAGAAACTAGAGAGCTACCGAGCAAATGGCAAGTGCCACTAGTGCTCTTGCGGTCCAATTTGCAACCTGCAAAATCGGAATCGGAATAGCCAACAAGTTGGCATGAAGAACCTTTGGGATACCATAGTCCCACATTTATAGTTCCAACAAGATACTTCATTATCCGTTTTACTGCAGTTAGGTGCGACTCCTTCGGACATGATTGATATCGAGCGCATAAACACACGCTAAACATGATGTCCGGTCTACTTGCAGTAAGATAAAGAAGGGATCCGATCATACCTCGGTATTTCTTGGTGTCTACTTCCTTACCTTTCTCATCTTTGTCAAGATGGTCGGATGTACTCATTGGAGTGGCCATTGCTTTGGCGTTGCTCATTTCAAAACGATTTAGCAACTCCTTGCAATATTTAGATTGGCAAATGAAAGTTCCCTCTTTCATTTGTTTCACTTGCAACCCCAAGAAGAAGTTTAGCTCACCCATCATTGACATTTCAAATTCACTAGTCATTAACTTAGAGAATTCCTCGCATAAAAAATCATTAGTAGCACCAAAAATAATATCATCGACATAAATTTGAACTAATAGAATGTCATTGTTTTAATTTTTGATAAACAGTGTAGTGTCAACTTTCCCCCTTTCGAACTCATTGTCCAAAAGAAATTTGCTTAAGCGCTCGTACCAAGCTCGAGGAGCTTGTTTGAGTCCATATAGCGCTTTCTTAAGCTTGAAGACATGATCGGGATATTTAAAGTCTTCAAAGCCCGGGGGTTGTTCAACGTGCACTTCCTCTTGAATAAACCCATTGATGAAGGCACTCTTGACATCCATTTGAAATAATTTGAAATTCATAGATGATGAAAAAGCAAGTAATAAACGAATAGCTTCTAGTCGTGCAACTGGTGCATAGGTTTCTTCATAATCAATTCCTTCTTCTTGATTATAACCTTTAGCAACAAGCCTAGCTTTGTTTCTAGTGATTATACCATTTTCATCTAATTTATTTCGAAAAACCCATTTCGTACCAATTATGGTGTGATTATCGGGTCTTGGCACCAATTCCCAAACATCATTACGTTTGAATTGGTTAAGCTCCTCTAGAATTGCCGAGGTCCAATGCTCATCCCCAATTGCTTCGGAAATGGTTGTAGGTTCTATTTGTGAAACAAAAGCCATATGTCCTACAGTGTCTTTAAGAAGGTTTCGAGTACTTACCCCTTTCTCGATGTTGCCAATTGCCTTGTCGAGCGGATGATCTTTAGACGTCCTCCAAGCCTTAGGCATCATCGATTCTTCCTCTTGTGGTGGTACTTCTTCCGAAAGTTGTTCCATGACTTCATCATGAACTTCCTTTGGATTCTCCTTTTGCACCTCGTCTTGAAGATTGATTTTGTTTAAAGCATCTGCAAGATCAACACAAGAATCCTTTCTCGCCAAGCGAGCATCACTTTCACAAAATAATACATGAGGATATTCCTCAATAGTTTTGGTTCGATTATTGAAAACTCTATATGCTTTGCTACGCGATGAGTAACCAAGAAAAATTCCTTCATCAGATTTCGCGTCAAATTTTCCCAAGTTATCTTTTCCGTTGTTGTGGATAAAACATTTACAACCGAAGACTCTAAGATGGGAAAGATTTGGTTTCCTTCCCTTATAGAGTTCATAGGGAGTTTTCATGAGTATCGGTCTTATGACAGCTCTGTTTAAAACATAGCTTGCGGTACTCACGGCATCCGCCCAAAACTTTTTGGAAATCTTAGCCTCATCGAGCATGGTTCTAGCCATCTCTTCGAGACATCGGTTTTTACGTTCCACCACTCTATTTTGTTGTGGTGTACGTGGAGCTGAAAAGGTATGTTCAATACCGATTTCGTCACAAAAATCCGCGAAGAGATTATGATCGAACTCTCCCCCATGATCACTTCTTATGGAAGTGACGGTTGTGTTCTTTTCATTTTGAACACGTTTAAGAAAACTTTTAAAAGCTTGAAAGGCATCACTTTTATGAGCCACAAACAACGTCCATGTGAATCTAGAGTGGTCATCAACAATTACAAAAGCATAAAGATTTCCACCAAGACTTTCAACACGAGATGGTCCAAAGAGATCCATGTGAAGAAGTTGTAAAGGTCTAGTGGTTGAAACAACATTTTTAGATTTAAAAGAGGCTTTTGTTTGTTTCCCTTTTTGACATGAATCACAAATAGAATCTTTTTCAAATTTCATGTCTGGAAGACCAATTACTAAATCTTGTGAAACTAGTTTGTTTAAAAGATTCATATTTACATGAGCTACTCTACGATGCCATAACCACATGTCGTCTTCTTTACTCATAAGGCAATTTACAAAACTTGATGAAGAATTTTCAAGATCAACCATATAGATATTATCCATTCTAATACCACGAAGGATAACTTTAAAGTCACTACGACGGATAACTAAGCATTCTTCGGAGTCAAACAATACAAGATTTCCCTTGTCACATAATTGACTTATGCTCAAGAGATTATGTTTAAGACCTTTAACTAGCAAAATATGCTTAATGGAGGAGGATTCGTCCTTACCGACCGATCCAATGCCGATAATCTTTCCTTTGTTATTGTCTCCAAAAATAACATTTCCTCCTTCCGTGGGTTTTAGTTGAAGGAATTTTGATGCATCCCCGGTCATATGTTTGGAGCATCCATTATCAAGGTACCAAAGTACACTTGATCCCTTCAAACACACCTACAAAACAAATTAATGAGATTTTGGTACCCAAGCTATTTTGGGTCCTTGTGCGTTAGGTGCAACATATTGGTGTGATTGTCCTGCAATAATCGATTATCTGATTTGCAAAATCGATTATCTGCAAATTGTTCAAAAATCATATGCAGATTTTAAGCAGAATAACCGATTATTCAAATTGCATAATCGATTAACTGATAACGTTTAAAAATCAGACGCTGATTTTATGCTAGCATAATCGATTATTGCCTTGTGCATAATCGATTTCTTTCAGCGTTTAAAAATACTTTGGCAACGGTCTTAACATAATCGATTACCTAAAAGACATAATCGATTATTTTGCTGTTTTGTAAAATTCGGTTATACACTGTCTTAACATAATCGCAAAAAGACATAATCGATTATTTTGCTGTTTTGTAAATTCCGGTTTACACTGTCTTAACATAATCGATTATCAGAAAAACATAATCGATTATTTCTGTCCAGATTTGAAAGACATGTTTAAAATTCATTTTGGTTAAAATAAAAATGTTTGAAAATCATTTTGTTTTAAATCAAAGATGCATGGTTTGATGAAAATGATTTTACGAGAGAAGCCAAGTCTTGAATCTGTTGTCGGATCAAGATCACAATATAAAACGACTCATGTATAACTTTGTTGCTTTACTTGATCTTGTTCTTTGTTTCTCTTGTGCTTGGACTTCGGCATATGTCAATGTTCCATGCGCGTCGGTTTGTCATTTATCAAAACCTACAAAGATGAACACACGTTTAGTTTTAGCGACTTCAGAAAGTGTTTCAACATATTCATGACACTATTAGCATTTCATTATTTACAAAGTTATTCAAACTTACATGTTGAGTCTTTTACTCCCTGCTTCTATCATTTCTACTATTTACTTATTTTCATTCCTTACATTCTCGGTATATTATTTGTACCAACGTCCCTTTTGCCTAGGGACGTTGCATTTCATGTCTGCAGGTCCAGATAGACATGTCAATAGTCCTCCAAGTAGGCTATCAACTCAGCGAAAAATGTTGGTGTGCTCCGTTTGCTCCGGAATTGCTTATTTGGTCAGTATGATTTAGATGAGTAATGTTATGTACAATGCGGCCCTTTCTTGTCCTTTATGATAAGTTTGTACTCATAGAGGCTTGTAGACAAATTCATGTAATGGATACTTGTGTGGCCTTGTCGGCCTATATTTTAAGTATATAATGGATCGCATTGGCCTTATAGGCCCGCATGTCACAGGTATGAATTTCTATATTAGGCTAATCATTCTATATCGGGCATTTCTTCATGCTTACTCTATTTATCTCATGATGCCTCTTCTGGCTACTTACCGATGATGGAATAATAAGAAAGATATGTCTTGTTGGTACTTGGTTGAGTAAGGTACGGGGTGCCTATCGCGGCCTATCAGTTTGGGTCGTGAATAATATATCTAGCTACTCTTATAGATGCATCCATGTAAGACTGCTTAAGAAAATGCATGTATTGACTAAGTACCTGAACTACAAAGGGAATATCAGGCCTTGTCATAGTTAGGTATAACAGTCTGCCAATCAGCCTTTGGTAGCTGCTTCTATCTTCTAATTCTTTGTCAATTGAGTTCTCATTAGTGTGCAAACTCTAGTATAGTTCAACAGATGAGAGCTTATGATTGAACTCTCGAGAAGCAGTAGCTGTTCTACTACCTGCTAATCCTATTTCAGACACTAGCTCAAGTGCATACTTTCTTTGATTCATCAATCCCTCCGTGGATCTCAAGAACAAAACACCAAGGAAAAACTTCAGTTTTCCTAGATCCTTCATTTTAAACCTGGCTTGTAGATCTTTCCTCATTTTTTGAATGAGTGCTAAGCTAGTTCTTTTCACCAGCAAATCATCCACATACACCAACACTACTACAAGATCACAGCCTACCTTAAGTGTGAACAAAGAATAGTCATAGTGTGATTGAAAAAAGACCATGTCAATCAGTGCACTAGTAAGCTTCAACTTCCACTGTCTGGGAGCTTGTTTAAGCTTATATGGTGACTTATGAAGCCTGCAAACCTTCTGTTGTTGCAGTAACTCCTCTTGGCTGGCAAAGCCATCTGGGTTATGCATGTACACCTTTTCCAAGAGGTCACCTTGAAGGAAAGCATTGTGTATCTCCATCTGAAAAATATACCATCCAAATGTTGCAGCCAAAGCCACCACAGATCTAACAGTTACCATCTTAGCCATAGGAGAAAAAGTCTCCTTATAATCTAAGCCTTCTAATTGACTATATTCTTTGACAACTAGACGAGCCTTATACCTCCTCACTTCACTAGTTGACTTGTACGCCACTTTAAAGACCCATTTACATCCTATAAGAGTCTTACAATGAGGAAAATGAACAATGGTCCAAGTCTAATTAGCTTCTAAGGCTGAAATCTCACCTTTCATAGCCTCAATCGACTTGGGATCTGCCATGGCCTCATCATAAGACCTTGTCTTAGTAATGGATGAATAAGCTGCAAATCATGCCCTACAAATAGGTGAGATATAATCATAGGTTGCACACTATGAGATAGGGTGAGCATGGGAAGAAGGCTTAGACAATACAATATAGTCTTCCATCCATATATGAGGTTTAGTCACCCTAGAAGATCTCATTAAATCAGCATGAGCAGGTGAAGGATGAGGACGAATGATCAGTAGAATGTGGAGAAGGGAAGAATGGACAAGGATGGTCACTCAAGGAAGGCATAGAAGGACATGGAGTAGCAGATGGACTAAAGGAATCAAGAGTATGCAGAGCAGGACACTTAGCATTTCTGAACTCTAGAATAGGAAACAAAGGAGATGGGGTTGTATGTAGATGTTTTAATGGAAGAATATCTTCTCTGAACACGAAGTCTTTGCTAACAAAGAAGACTTAAGATCTCAGGTCATACAAAATATAACCCTTCTGGACAAAGGAATTGCCTAGATGAACATCATAAATAGCTCTAGGGAAGAACTTATATGTTTTCTTCAGGTTAGTTTCACAAAGACTCTGAGATGTTGTAAAGAAAGGGACGTGTGAAAAATCTTCTCAAAAGGAGGTACAACCTTCATTACAGTAGTGGGCAGCCTATTAATAATGTACACATCAGTACTAACACATTCTCCCTAAAATTTTAGGGGGACACAAGCATGAAACCTTAAGACCTTAGCTATATAAAGAATACATCTATGTCTTCTTTTAACTTTTCCATTTTGTTGATGAGTGTATACACAAGAACTTTGATGAACTATGCCATGTTCTTGCAGGAGTCCTTTGAATTGGTTGTTAAAGAAGTCAGTATCATTGTCTGACCTTAGACACTTGACACTACTGTAAAGAGATAAACCTTGAGTAGTCACTCACTAAAGTCATAAAATACCTCCTACCGATATGAGTAGGTACTCTGTATGGCCCCCAAAAATCAGCAATGTACAAGATCAAAAGCATTAATATGACATGCAGTACTGGAAGAAAAAGGAATTCTTATTTACTTAGCAACGGGACAAAATGGTGCATGACCTAACCTCTTATGCCTCGAGACAATCTCATCTAGATACTCAGTAGAAAATATTTTGTACTATTATTTGTTTGGGACTCCTTAACAGTAGTATTTATAAGAGGATTGGAAAGAATTTGCCTTGGGAACATCTTGTTCTTTGTGCTTCAGAATGTAGAGACCATGCTCCTCTTTACCAATCCTCATCACCTTCCTGTGAAGAGCTCTTGAAATATGCATAAGTCAGGAAAGAAAGCTACCAGACATCTTAGCTCTTTTGTGATTTTTGACATTGACATCAATTTTAACTTGAAATATGAAATATAAAGCACATGATATACTGATTTATCCTTAAACAATGATAGATCGGTAGTGTGACTGATAATAACCTTTTTCAGCCTTAGGAAGTTGAACTGAGTTTGATTGCTTATTGCTTAGTATATTCAGGTTATGATCCATATGATTAGTAGCACATGTATCTATAATACAATTATTGTTTAATCGATGATATATAAGAGTTGTTATGGTACCTGTAACATACATTGTTGCATAATTAGCTACAGTTTCAACCTGTTTTCCTTTGTTCAACATCTGCAAGGTCTGATTGTATTGATCTTGAGTAAGGAAAGGTGTTGAAAATACACTTATTGTTGCTGAAGAACTATCAGTTGTTGAACCATATGATTGAACCACATTTGCAACACCTCCTTGTAGGGTAGAAAAATCAAATGCTATGATGGCAGTGTATGCATATGCACCTTTGGAATCAGGAGTACCTCCCCTTCCTTTTCTGCCACTAAAATCAATGGGGTAACAATGAAGTTTGTAACAATTATCTCTACTGTGGCCTTTAAGATAGCAAAAGTTACACTAAAGAGATGACTTGCCAAAGTTATTTGTGGGCTTAGAACCATTATTGTAACCACCTGCAGGGGCTATATTACTTAGTAGAGTTGTAGGATCACCAACACCAACTGTAGCATTATTTCTTCTCTGGCTTTTCAAATTAATGATCATTGTATAAGCCTGGTATATTAGGTATTGGTCTAGTCATGAGAATCTGATCCTTAGCATTATCAAAGATCATTTAACCCAGTAAGAAATTGATACAACTTTCGAAGCTGATAATGTTCTCCATTTTGTTTAGATTTTGGACAACCACACAAAGGAGGAGGAACTAAAGCCTCGTATTCATCCCACAATTCTCTAAGTTTTGAAAAATATTCAGATACATATAATAGTCCTTGTGTTAGCTTCTCAGTTTCCTTGTGTAAGTAAAAGGATCTAGATACATTGATCTTATCAAACCTCTCACAAAGGTCTTTCCAAACCTTGTGAGCATCAAAAATGTATATCATTGAACTAAGTAAATTTGGAGCCACGGTGTTCAATATCCACGCTAACACAATAGCATTACACCTATCCCATAGCCCATGTAGGCTAGGATCAAATATATATTTTTTACAGGTTCCTAACACACAACCTATCTTTTTTTACCATGCAATACAATTTTCATAAGTCTACTCCACAATGAATAATTCACAGAATCTCGAAGTTGAATTGAAATGAGAACTGCAACTTGTGTATCAGACGGGTGGATATGGAGAGAGTGATTTCTATGAACTAGGTTTACATTCTGATCATATAGTGTTGGAGTGGTTGGATTAGAGGAAGTAATCTCTTTGATAGTCATTGTAGTACTCAATTAGCAGGTCTTCAAAAATCAACAATTGAGGTTGAAGTTTTCAGTGAATTGAGATTTAATCATAGGGAATTGTTGCCGTACATCACATATTTGAATTCGACCTCAATTTGTGAGAATTCTCTACTTCTCTTCGCAATGTACTTCTCCTAATTGTTGAACCAGATAACTTCACTGGAGCTCTGATACCATGTTAATGGAGGTCAGCTATGAAGATGCACAGAAGAGGAAATGAGATGAGAGAGAGAAGGAAGAGAAATGCATTCTCATTGAATTGATACTAAGCTACTAAATCTGAATTGAAAATAAAACTTACTATTTATACACATCACTAACTTACTAACTAACTTGTTAATTTTATCCTACTCTAATGCCAACTCATTAACAGCTGGCATATAGTTGTATAACTACTTCTAACTACCCGCCTCAATACTATTGTTCTTCCTTTTCTTTATAAAATTTCTTTTAAATTTTCAAATTTTGTGAAAATTTTAAGATTTCTTTAGTTGTTTAAATAAAAGATTCTTATCAACTAAACACACAAGCTGCATATTTATCAACTCAATTTCTGTACTTAAAAATATTTTTCCGCATTCTAACAGCTATGGGCTATTGACTACTGACTTAACTAACAAGGTACATATAGTGACAAGAGAATTGACGCATGAGTGGTCTATATAAGTGCTTGAAAAAGCCTAAATATTGTGCATCGAACAATATTTTGTAGACATTGGTAAATCAGAGAAATTGAAAAAGTTTTTTTTGATAAATCGCAAAAGACACTTTATAGTTTATACGAAGAAGGCTCTGTTGCCGAAGCTGAAGACGAAATTGGATTCGAGGAATTTGTCATATAGTAACCGTGTAACTGGCTAGTACGGTAGCTTGGAAGAACAATTTTCCCAAAGTTTAATTGTGAGCATCATGCTTTCTTGGATCTACTTTTCCTTTATTTCCCTTTTAGAAAAAATTATTAAACTAGAAAATTTGCTTTTGACAAGTGTTATCTTAGGAGGACACGAGGAGGTTAGGTACCACGTCACCTTTTATATATATATATATATATGTGTCTCCCTGAAGTTTGGTCATGACTGGCTGTTTAAAAAAGAGTGCAGTATATAACTACACTATTAAAATCAAGATAATAGAATCTTCATATATTATAAAACTGAAATATCTTCAAAATGTAAGAGCACTCATAATAGTATTGTTAAAAACTAATATGATTCTGATTTGGCTTAGAGGCGCGTAAACAACTCTTAACTAAAGATAGTTCATAAGCAAATAGAAGAATAACGACAGTATTATTTTTGCAATTAACCTAAGCCACATATTTACCATAAAATTCGAGTAACAATTAAATTTATATTATAATTTTAAGCGAATGTGATTCAATTCAATACAAATTGATAAACAAGGGATTAAATAAATGGTATAGCCTCGAGGTGGGATAGCAAATGGTAAAGCAACTCTGATGAACAATAAATGTCATAGCAAGGAAGTAATGAGTGTATAAATTCTTATCAGTGAACAATGATCATTACAGTGATGAGATCCCTCTTTATATAATAGGGGAGTCCTAAATAAGGTACACTTCTAATTATAGCAGGAAATCATTCTAACATCTAATTAACCATTGTAGATTGATTCGTTTTGAGATTCACGCCACGATCCTCGATCAATCACAGATATCTTGCCTTTTCCGTCATCAATCTATGCCGATGTCACTCGAAGTCTGCCTTCTTCTGGCCGCAATTGATATCGACCTCGTTCCAGACTCAACATCCTAGCACACTTTCCTATCTCGACCAAAGAATAAAATCGTGTAGCTCCGAAATCTTCCATATATAGATAGTCCCCTAATTTATTAGAGTAAAATGATAAGAAATGACTTGAGCCTCAATTTTCGAGACCTCGATAGTGATGTCATCCCCATCGCATAATTTGTTAATGTGACAGTAATGTCCCGTCGGTACAGCTCCCAAACCATTAATGCTTGCTAGTGGATGTCGGCAACTACATCACCGAAACGCTGTCGTGAATCTACAAATACGGGCTCTTTGGTTAAATAAAAATTTTACTTTCACCTTCACCAAGTATTCTAAGTCTCTTACTCTCTTCATCTCTTTTCTTCTACCATCCGTCGAGTCGATTCTTTTAGTACCCAAAATACCAAAACTTCACCTCTTTATGCTTTCTTCTACTTGAATCAATGGCAAAAATTTCTAAGATCGTCCCACAAAGGAGAAGGCTCCATCTTTTTCTTCCCTGTCGGCCAATGATAAAACGCTGGTGGAACCGCTCTCTCACGAGTATGTTGTCGGTCCTTGTGTCTTAAAATCTTGACTTCAAAGCCGAGAATACTCCATCTGTTCCTAGTCGAAGTGAACATGTGTCGAGATATATCTTCTCGATAATGACGGGCAATCTCGAGGCTGTGAAGAGAGATTCTAACTGGGGGCCGAGGTCGTGGTACAGATCCCCACTCCCGAAGAGAGTATTACCACTCACGTGGAGGGGTTTTTAAGTATTTACACTTATCCTTTCACATTGGGTCCTCTTGAACAGTTATCATCGATTTTTGAAAAAGATACTAGGTCACCCTCGGCCCGGTTCATACCTCGTTCTAGCATACCGTGATCATGTTCCACTTCTTTTCTAGCAAGGCCAAGGGGTTGGGATTCATTCTCAGCCAACGGTTGTATCGACCTCGAATTTTTTGAGGATTACATAAGATCCAACGCCGATCAACAAAGTCCTTTTTTTGCTAGCTTCATGAGGACAAGGACAAGGTTAGATGAGATGGCTCATGAGGGTAAGGACCTGCGACCTCATCTTAGAGAAGAAACTACCATTCCCCAAAAAGTTGAACCCCGCTCGTAAGAAACGTATTATCCATTAGTCTTCGAACTTTTTTTTTTGCTTTATGATAAGCATTCATTTGTAATGCAACGGTTTCTTGGAGGCCTCACGCGGTCCCCGAACTTCAAGATTGGATTCAGAAATTTGCTATGACTTCCTCCCATGTCGAGCGCTACTGGTGTGACTTGGCAAGGGGTAGATGGGAGGCCAAGAATCATGGTAAGCTTATCTTGTATGATTTTGATAGCATTTTCTAAAATGCATCTCTTTGTTCATACTTGAATCTCTATTATACAGGCTTCGAAGATGTTGCTAGCCAGCCTTGCCCGGGGAAGAGGTGGCTCCCGAACTGGCAAAGGAAAAGAAAAGGAGAACGGCCTCGCCTTCTGATACCCAGAAGCCTAATAATAGTAAGGCTTGTAAGTCAAAGGACTACTCCGCTGCTCTATTTCTTGACACATCCAAAAAGCTACGAGATAAAAAAGAGCAAGGGGAAGACGCTAGTAGTGAGTTGGTGCCTCGAAAGAGGGGAAGCATCAAAGATTCAAAAGAAGCTGTGCCGATGATGGTCGAAGTGACTCAACCTCGATCGGGCCGAGAAGATCTAAGAAGGTGCTTCGAGAAAAGTAGACTGAAGATATTTCCTTCGTGATGAAGAATCAACAAGTGTGCCCTAAGGGTCCAGTTTTGGGATTTTTAGAAGGGAGAGAGTGCCCCTAGTTACTTGCTTGGGGAAATCAATATTGATGATTCACCCCCCGGCCCTGAATTTTTAGAAAGGCAATTTCGGGAGACTCAATCTATGGAGACCCCCAATGTGGGAACGGCCCATGATGTGGAAGACATATTCTGTGGCTGCCTCATGGGGGTCGATGATGTTTCTAACCGAGATGCGACGATCATTTTTTTTAGGCTCAACGTCTCATGAACCAGGTAAACTTCATCCCCCTTCGTTACGTATGCTTTTATTTCTATGTGTTTTATTTGTTTCTTTCCTCCATAGGATGTTACACTTCATTGTGAAACATTCACCAAATCCTAAGCCGAGTTGAACCGGTTGAGGCCGATATCAAAAGTCTTACTGAGGAGAGAGACACCCTCAAATCCCTCTACGTGTAAAAAAAAAGAGGAAATCGGGGACCTCTGAGCTGAATTGGCAATGGCCCATAAGAAGCATACCGATCTCATCAAGGTAGGCAATGTAAATTTTTTGGAACTTGAAATATCAACTTCATATTGGCGAATAACACTCGGATACTACAGGTTTATTAGAAGGCCAAGAAATTCAGGCAGCTTCGCGAGGTGGTAGCGGCAAAAAGGGAAAGACTTTCGGGTGGAAGCAGAACATGGACCATCTTGCCTCAGAAAATGATACTGCTTGGGCCCAAATATCTTTGGTTAAGAGTCAACTCCAAATTATAAGGAAAGACATCTTGGATCGAGCCCAGAAAATTGAAGACCTCAAGACTCGGCTGGATGCTGAGCTTGCAGAGGCTGCATCTGTAGCGAAAAAATCAAGGGCCGACGTGGATGCTATTTTCGCTATCTACCAAACCGACACTGAAGAGGCTAACGCTTCAGCAAAGGAAATTTCTAATACCACTCAGGTTTTATTAGATCATGCCAAATTTTATTCTAGTAGGGAGACTCTCGAGGAGGTTCATTCTCATGGCTTTGACCTCACGGGCGATATTGAGAATGCGAAAAGCTCTAGAAGCCGAGGCTGAATATTTTCTCTCTGATGATGATGACTCCGGTATTGTGAGCAGATCCAAGAGTAGAGAAGATGGAGATGAAGCGTCGGGGGAGGATTAGGTATTTAGAATTTTTTTCTTCTTTTTTTAATTTTATGTAAGACCCTTGTTGATCTCTTGTACATATTTTTGCCTATACATATAAAGAAATTATTTCTTTGTATGCCTTCTAAAATTTTTTCTTTGATCATCTATCGCTCCTCGTATAATATTAGCACAATTTTATGCTTTAAATAATATGTTCGAGACTTTGGTTTTAAATGACTCGATCAAAGACATAATAATACTACTTTTATAGTCGAGTTTGAGTGAAACCTGAATTTGGAATAAAAGTACCCTTATCTTTGTTTTGAATGATAATGAACCTCGATCTATAGTCGAGTAGATTCTTCTTCAAATTCGAGAGAGTGAGACCTTAGGTTCGAATCGAGTGAGAACATGTTCTCAAACTCAAAGTGTGTTGACCCTTAGGCTCTTTGAGCTGGGTCAATAAGGCCTCTAAAGGATGGCTATTGTTTTCCTCTTTCAGCTAAATGACTTAAGCAAAGTTTCTTATGTATTAGCATGTATCTTTTGTACCCATTGTGTTGTTGATCGAAACCTCTTTGTTTTTTGTGCCTTAGCATAAGTTTGTATTCGGATAATTCTATAGCTCTTAAGGTTTTTTGAGGGCTGATTTTTATTGAAGCCCTTTGATTATTTATTGCGGGATTCAGACATCTCCGAGTCGCATTAATTTGGCCATAGCCTTTGGGTATGCCTATTAGGCTTATTCCCAATAACACTTCAAACTTTTTGAAAGTGTTAGTCCCCGAGAATGTTGGCCTTGGACTATAGATCGAGGGTTTCCTCTTTGAGGTAATATGAATTTTAATTTAGATAACTTGAATATGTCTATCATCGATGATAGTCCCCAAGCATTCGAGGCATATTTTTACTTGGCCCTTGAGCCATTTCTTGCAAAATCATAAGTATGGAGCTTTTATAGTATAAAAATTTCTTTAAGACAAAATATGTTTTATATAGAAAGAGTTCTTCTTTGAATAATTTATACATGCATACATATTTTGTCATAGGTGCTCGTCTAATCTATATGGGCACGGTTCTTTCGACCATTACCGTTAACAAGGTTTCCCTAACGAGAACCTTTAACATGAAGTACTTTCCTCCGGTAGCACATAATTGTTTCCTCGTTAAAAACCTCTGCAAAAACCAATTTGGAACAAAAACCGATCTAAAGGAAAAAGAGTACAACTGCGTGCTTTGAAACATGAGGTCTCGATGTCTCAGAAATAATACCGTTTGAGAAGTGATATGTTCCTATTATTTGGCAGTCGTTTCCCGTCCAACGTGCCAAGCTTATAAGATCCTTTTTCTAATAATGTCGAGGACTTGGTAGGGTCCTTCCCAATTTGGATCGAGCTTTCCTTTATTAGGATCTCGAGTGTTGATGGTGACCTTCCTTAAAATTAAGTTCCCGACTCTGAAATGGAGAAGGTTGGTTCTCCTATTGTAGTATCTTTTGATTTGTTGCTATTATGCACCCATTTGAACGATGCGACTTCTCGTTTTTCATCCAATAGTTTGAGACTAGTATTCATAGCCTCGTGATTTGATTCTTCTATCATGTATCAAAACTCTGCAATAGGTTCCCCGACTTTGATTTGAATCAAGGCTTTGGCGACATATACCAAGAATAACGGGGTTGCACCGTACTACACTTTAATGTTGTTCGATATGCCCAAAGGACTTCAGGTAGAATTTCTCTCCACTTCCCCTTAGAGTTGTTCAACCTTCTCTTAGGTTTTGAATGATAGTGTTTTTTCGTCGATTCGGCCAATCCATTCCCACAAGGGTTACATGGCATTGATAATATTCTTTTTGTTTTGTGGTCTTCGAGGAATTTTGATACTTTGTTGCCGATAAATTATTTTCCATTATCACAGATTATTTTGGTGGGTATCTCGAATCGACATAAGATATGATCCCAGATAAAGTCAATAACCTCTTTCTCTCTCACTTTCTCGAATGTCAGCGCTTCAACCCATTTAGAAAAGTAGTCAATCATAAATAAAATAAACTTAGCTTTCCCTGGGGACGTGGCAGAGGGCCGACAATATCCATCCCCTGTTTCATGAATGGCTATAATGATAGGACTTAATGAACTTGTTCTCTGGGAAGATGGATCATCAGCGCAAATATTTAACATTTATCACATTTTTGAACAAACTCCTTATTGTCTTTTTCCATGCTATCACAGTAATATCCTGGTCTAATGACTTTGTGAATTAGTGATTCGGCACCGGAGTGGTTTCCACAAGTGTCATTGTGGACCTCTAGTAAAACATAACCGGTGTATCCTGGTCATAAACATATTTCCAATGGTCCATCGAATGTCCTTCTTTATAATGTTCCAACTTCAGCCAATGTGAATCAAATAGCTTTAGATCATAGGGCCCTCGACTCTTTAAGGTCCAATCAGAACTTTTTTTTCTTCAAGTATTCAATATATGTATTCCTCCAATCTAGGTTCAGCTTGTAGAGGTTATCTCGACATGACCTTCCTCTATCACAGAGCTCGAGATTTAAACGACTGTCCCAAGATGATCTCTTTTTCCTCGAACGATGACCCCAAATTTTCAAGTGCATCGGCCTCACTGTTTTGTTCTTAATGTACATGCTGTAGAGTTTATTCCTTGAAATGGTGCAAAGTTACCTGCATCTTCATGTAGATTTTATTCCTTGAAACTGTGGAAAGTTACATGCATCTTGTCCAAATACATTTGCATTATTCCTCTCAAACCTCGAAGGTTTTGTTTACTTGGTTCACCACCAATAACGTGTCATACTTGGCTTCAATGAATTTTTCTCCCAAGCTTTTAGCTAGCTCGAGACCTGCAATCATTGCCTCGTGCTTAGCCTCATTATTAGTCAAGTTAGAAGTTTTTATATGCTGCATAATAATGCTTCCGTGGGCAGCTTCAATATGATGCCTAGCCTAGATCTCTTCACATTCAAAGCACCGTTTGTGAAAAGGGTCCATACCCCCGATGATGTGCCTGATTTTACCAAGAGCTCTTTTAAACTTTGGGTACAAGGGTTTGCGTGAAATCAACCATAAATTCAGCTAACATATGAAACTTGATAGCCATTCGGGTTTGATACTCGATATCGTACCTACTGAGTTCGACGACCTATTTGGCCAATTGGCCCAATAGTTCGAGCTTGTGCAAAATATTACAAAGTGGGTAAGTGGTTAACAAGCATATTGGGGGACACTGAAAGTATGGTTTTAACTTTCTAAAAGCGCTTATCAATGCAAGTGACAATTTCTCTAAGTGTTGATATCTAGTTGCTGCTTCTAGCTAAAGGTTCGACTTACATAATAAACAGGAAATTGTGGACCTTGATCTTCTAGAACTAGGACACCACTTACTGCTTTTTGTGATACTAACAAGTAGAGTTCTCATCTGCCTTTGAAGTGTGAAGCAGTGGTGGGCTCAATAGGTATCGCTTTAATTCCTATAATGTCTATTGGCATTCTAGGGTCTATGTGAAATCATTCTTCTTTTTTACTAGAGAGAAAAATATGTGGCTCCAATCCGATGACCTCGAGATGACTCAGTCTAGCAGTTATCCATCTAGTCAGTCTTTGCGCAGATTTTACAGCATCCACGCTGATGATGTCTTCGATGGCCTTGATTTATCGGGGTTGATCTCGATCTCATGATTTGACACCATCTCAAAATCTCGAACGTTTCCTCTAAAGGAGCCAAATAATCCTCAGCGCATTGGGACTTAACTAGTATGTCATTGATATAAACTTCTATCGACTTACTTATTTGTTCTTCGAACATTTTATTTACTAGGCGTTAGTAAGTAACTCATGCATTTCTTAGCTCAAAAGACATTATATTATAACAATATGTCCCATAGTTGGTGATAAACGAAGTCTTTTCCAGGTCTCCCAGGTTCATTTGAATTTGATTGTATCCGGAATAGGCATCAAGAAAGTAAGGATCTCATGGCCAGACGTGGCATCGATCATGTGATCGATGTTAGGGACTATGACAATATTGGCTAACCATTCGGGATATTTCATCTTCCGAATGGACCCTATTTTGAGAAGTTTAGTTACCTCGTCCTTTATGAATGCGTACTTTACCTCAGACTGGGTTCTTCTTATTTGCTTCACTGGTTTGAACTTAGGGTCCAAGCTTAGCCAATGCATCATTATTTTCGGTGGAACCCCTATCATGTCTAAATGGGATCAAGCAAAACAATGTATTTAATCTCTATGAAATTGAATAAGCTTTTTCTGAGTTTGGGAGTTAATCCCGTTCCTAGGTATACCTTTCGATCGAGTAGGTAGTCGGAATTTTCGGGAACAATAAAGGTTCGAGGGGTTAGAAAATCCTCCAATTCTTCTTCTATCTTCTGCTTCTCTGATTTGGTAGAGGCCGGTGGATGTGATTGCTATTTGGCTTCATGTTTACCTTTGAATCTCAACCTTTTTCGTAGTTGATAACATCGATATCGGTATTACCTCGTCAACTGCAAACATTTCTTTTGCAGTATGCTGCTCCGCGTATAGTATTTTACACCATCCGACGTCGGGAAAATCATCATTTCCTTAAGAGTCAAAGGGACCGCCCTCATATTGTGGATCCAAGGCCTTCCGAGTTGGGCATTATACTTCATGTCACCCTCTTGAATGGTTCCAGCCATGTCCACCAGTAGATTAATCTCCCATTTAGTTGTTTCACTGGTCATATTGAAGCCATTTAAGACCGTAGTCGCGGGAACAATTTGATCTTGTAGTTCGAGCTGCTCCACGACCCTCGATCGGATGATATTCATCGAGCTAACTGGATCCACTAAAACTCTCTTAACTTGAACTTATTTAATAAGATAAAAATTACCAGAGCGTCGTTATGGGCATGAGATATGCCTTCTACTTCTTCATTATTAAATGATAAGGAGCCTTCGAGCACATAATCTCGAGATCGCTTTTCCCTAGTTATTGATACCTTAGTAACTTTTAGTATCGGTCCTTGTGCAATGTTGACTCCACCGACGATCATATGAATGAAATGTTGGGGTTCCTCCAATTCATTTTTCCTACTGGCGTCCATTTCTTTGAAATGATTCGTGGCCCGATTGTTGAGGAACTCTCGGAGATCGCCTTTATTGAAAAGCCGAGCTACCTCCTCCCTTCATGTCCTGAAATCCTCAGCCTTGTGACTATGCATGCCATGATACGTCCACATCAAATTTGGGTTTCTTTAGGAAATATCGGTATGTTCGGGTCTGGGCCATCTAGTATCTTTGATCTTTCCAATTGACAATTCAATGCTCGATGCATCAACAGTAAAGTTATATTTTGATAACCAAGGTTCCTCTGTGGGATCCCTGAGAATTATATTGTCGGTCGTATATTCGATCATTCCGAGTAGAATTTCATCCTCAACCATTGTTCTTTTGATCTACGGTATATGGTTGATATCATTCTCTATTTGGCCTCAACTCCTTATCGATGTCCTTTTGGGCTTTAACTGTTGACCAGTTAGGATATATTGAACCGGAAGGGGCTCCTAATTGGTCATCTTAGACCCTAATATTCAGTTGATATCGATTGTGCGTATCTGCCCAAGTTACAGTTGGATACTTGATCATATTTTGTTTCAACTGACGTGATGCTATCAACTCTGCTTGTTCAACGCTTAGGTGAACGCTTGAATGGCCCAATTTTCTGTTACTGGTGGTAACTCCATGTGCTCCATTTGAAATCGGGAGACGAATCCCTAGGTATTTCATTATCCCTTTGTCATACCTTGAAAATATCCAGTTTTCTTGTTGCATCCTTTATGGCCTCGGCGTGTGAATTTATGAAAGAATCTGCTAACACGTCAAATAAGTCGATGGCATTTGGTGGTAGGTCATGATACCAAATCATTGCTCTTTTTGAAAGGGTCTCTCTGAAATTTTTCAGTAGCATAGATTCGATTTCATCATCTTCTAAATCATTTCCCTTGATGGCGCATGTATATGAATTAACATGCTCGTTGGGATCGTTGGTCCCATTATATTTTGGGTATGTCTGGCATACAAAAGATATGTGGAATAGCCGTCAGAGTCGCACTTTGAAGAAATGACTTTTTCACAAACTTCTTCGAATCCATCCCTTTCAAGATTGGCGGTGCCCCTAGTATCCGATCCACTTGAGAGTTGTATGTGTCCACTTTTTTTTATTATTAGCTTCGATTTTCTTCTCTGCTAACTCGATGCTCTTGTTGAGCTACTCGAGTATTTTTATTATTGTAGTATTACTCCCCGAACGATTACTATTTGACCTTTCAAGCACTGGCCTGATACGATGAGTGATTCTGGCTCCACCACACTCGGAGTTCTCTGTTGATTTTGATGTTAAGAGATAGAGTCCTGCAAAGCATGTAGCATTTTGAATATCACCTAGAGTCTGACTCCTCCATCTCCTCTGCCATGTCTGCCTTGGCCACCAAATCGGCATTCCCTGCATACACTCCCTTTAGGGTCCGTGCCCAGGTCAGCATTTAAAGCAACGTGTTAACTGACATCGACCGAATCGGCAACTAGTGCTTCCCCGAGATTGATGGTGGTACCTTGGCTCCTGGAAAGATTATATTGTCGTTCTACCCATGAAACCCGAGACCATTATTGTGCGGGTATGTTTTGTGAGTTTGACATATTTTAACCTGATAGCAAAACTACTTGACATGAACAAGCGTAAAATACTGTGTGTTATTAGAATCAACACCGAACAATCACTATTTTCCTTTGTCCCATGGTGGGTGCCAAATTGTTTACCTTAAAATTCGAGTAATAATTAAACTTATGTTATGGTTTTAAGGATATATGATTCAATTCACTGTCAATTGATAAACGAGCGATTAAATAGATAAATTAGGAGATAAGATAGATCAAACCAGTATGCGAGTGGAGTCTCGACCCGACTTGAGATAGCCTCGAGGTGGGATAGAAAATGATAAAGCAACTTTGATGAATATTAAACGAAATAGCAAGGAAGTAATGAGTGTATAAATTCTTATTCATGAACAATGATCATTATAAATGAATGTGATCCTTGTTTATGTAATAGAGGGGTCCAAAATAAGATACACTCTAATTATATCAGGAAATCATATTGAAATCCAATTAACCGATTTAGATTGATTTGTTCCAAGATTCATGCCAAGATCCTCGATCAATCGCCGATATCTTGTATTTTTTAATTTGTTATGAAGTTATCAATGCCACTCAAAGACTGCCTCCTTCTGGCCGCAATCGATATCAACCTCGATCCAGACTCAGTATCCTAGCCCTTATTTCTATTTCGACCAAAGAATGAAATTGGGTGGCTCTGATTTCTACCGTATACATCACACAAGAAAGCTCCATCCATTACTGGTCGAGACGGACTCATAGGTATTGATACAACTTAATGATAAGGATGCTCCCAAATACTCACATCTAATTCATCATGCATGCAGGTTGATACTACATGAGCTTCAGGTAGAACAGCTTCACCACACGTATCGGGAGGGTAACGCAGTGGCAGATGCTTTGGTAAAATATGGGAGATCGCTTAGTCAATCTACTCTTCAGCATGTTCAACTTCTTGACCACCCCCATCCTTTATTTCCTCGCATGTATATTTTGATGTAACTGGAACTCGAACACTGCGTTTAGTGTCATACTCTGTAACTCGACTGTTTTAGTATTAATAAAGTTCCCCGCTTAGCCCCCCCAAAAAAAAAAATGGTAGCTACAGGAAGTTGCACGTTTCTTCTTGAATCCAGGATTCCACCTTGTGACCAATGCGTCTCTCATTATATTATTTTTTTCTTCCGTTGAAGTTTCTTTTCTGATTTCCAAATTAAAGAAATCAGCCCTATTTATTAGCTAAGTATTCTTGAAGTACTTAAAATGTCATTTAATGTAATTCATGAATTCGCAAAATCGGAGGTATCAAATTGCATGTATATATGTCAAATCAAGAATGAAATTTATTAATGATTTTAGGTTATCAAAATATTGAATTTAGTAAATCCACGAATAAATCTAAAATTAACTTCTAAAAATTCATTTTTTTTTAATTGTAGATTCATATCCACTTTAAAAATCAAAGGATTTAAATACATATAGCAAAATACATTGTTTCAACTGATGGAAGAATAAAGTTCAGGATGTCATAAAGTCACAAAGTTAAAAAGGAAATAAAATAATTGCTACTCTTAGATGCAATGTGAAACTTGCACTCCGTTTACTTTACGTAGAAAGAATTTAAGAGTTTAGTTTAATATAGAAAGCTTTTAGAATTTTAATTCATCAGATTTGATAAGGCAAATTAGTAATGCCATTTGAATATATTGTGGGAATGTCTGCTTGTCCGTATCAAGTTAATAGCAAAAACTAGTACACATCATTTCGGAATTCTAAACATTTTGCTTAAACTAGAGTTAGTTTGTGTACTCTTGCCTTTTTTACTTTTTGTGTTTTAATTTTAAGTTGACATACTGAAGTTAAGCACAAGTAAATCTTACCGCTAATTAATATGGCTCAGGAGATTTTATCACAAGAATGGTAAATTAATGACTGTGGTCCTCGCATTAATGGCTTGTATAAATTCATTGAATACAATTATCACAAGGAGTAGTAGCTTTTATAACTGTGTAAATGTCACCACATATATATCAGATTAGACTAAACTATGATAAAAATAATGAGACATACCAACAGACGAAAACTCTTTAGTGCAAATGTGTTATGTAATTATTAATTTTGAACATCCGAAAAGAGTCCCCAAATTAGTCAAGCCGGTATGAAGTGTGAGATTAAATTCACGCGGATAGTTTACCCATTGACCTTGTACTCAAATTTTTCTTACACACCTGTTAAACACGAGAATAATATTATACACCAAAACTTATAAAAGTGCGTCAATTATACAGCTCTTTGAATATGTGTCACACGCGTGTATTACACATAAAAGGGGCGCGCGAAAACTACAAAATTCATCTGAAATTAATTTTTATTTGTTATTTGTACCATTTTTTAACTATTTTCTTTCCAAATTAAAGAAAAAAATAACTCATGTATTCTTCCCCAACCCACACTCTAGTATTCCCCCCTCCCCCCCCCCCCCAACCCCCCACCCCCTTCTTCGTCCCCGACCTCCATCCTAGTTTTGTCTATCACCTCATGTTTCGTCTCTCCAGCCCCTATGACTAAGTTATTGGGTCTTGTAAAAATCACCATTAATGACCTTTTGAAAAGTTTGAAATAAATTTAATCGGATCTTATTGATTTTGGTGTTCCATGACCTAACAAAAATTAGTTTGAATTCGTTATTATTGTTGAACAAAAATTTACTTAGGTGATTAATTTTGGTAAAATTCAAAAACACCATTAACAAGTTTGAAGCTTTGGGTTTGAGCTTGAATTTGAAATTTATTTAAGGATTTTGTGATGAATGTTGTTAAAACTTGTTAAAAGTCGAGCGAAGAGTTAAATCTATAGTTAGGAAGGATGGTGCTTGTAGTGGAAGAGTAGGTGGTAGTATGGTGGTGGTGATGAAGATGATGGGATTGGGGAGATGAGGAGGGGGTGGGGTTTTTTATTTTCTTTATTTTTTTCTCTAGGAAGATGAGGAGAGAGCTGGAGAGTGTGGGGGGGGGGGGGAGGGGGAGGGGGCACAGAGTTTATTATTTCAATTTTCTTTTCATTTTTTTGATTTATGATACGTGTCAAATGCTGACTGGGGCTTGTAATAGTAATCTTTAAGTAGATATGGTCAAACACCGAACTAGTGTGTAATTGGAATTGTCACACCTTCGTTTTTACACACATACTCCGGAGGGTGATGTATAATGGAGTTTTTCCATTTTAAGTGACGTTATTCGAATTGGGATTATTTATTTATTTTTAGAATCACCACTTGGGATGAGTTTGGCTTTTGGTATCTCAAGTCACCGGTTTTTCTTGAATCCCAACTCGAGGAAATTTCGACTTTCCAAATGAAGTCTGCGAACCAGATATTCTTAAGTATGGAATTCTGTTAACCCGAGGGAAGGTGTTAGGCACCCTCGGATTCCGTGGTTCTAGCACGGTCGCTTAAACTATCATAATTGTATAATTATCTGATTTTTGACATATTTATCCGATAGTACAATTTAAAAATACTTACCGCTTTTAATTGAATTTTTGAGGAAGATTGCAACAGTATTAAAATGCGTCTCAAACCACGTCACATAAATGCATCCGTGATTTTCGACATACATTAATAACGTTGAGATTTGGATGTGGGTCACATAAATGTGCATCCGAGTTTAAAAAGGTAAAATTATTACATGACGAGCCTAAAGCAACTAACACATTGTTACTTTGCGGGAGGCCATGGAAAATTGCTAAATGGTACGTCCCGATTTCTAAATATTTTAAGGTAAGTATTTAAAGAGGTTTATTTTAAAGGCCATCTTAAAAGGGCTATTATTCTCAATTAAAGATTGTCTCTAAAAATAATTAATTAACATTTATTAATTGACTATTATTAGAAATGTTTAAACAAACTCGGGCCTCAAGATCACGTCCAAATTCAAACAAGAGTACCTTCATTTATTGAAGGCCTCTAATTCAAATTTGCTACTTAACTTGGAAGGCCTAAGCGTGCATTACCAAATTAAATTGCAATCCTTAAAAGAAATCAAGTCCTCAGCACTTTTGGGCCTTAATATCAGCCCAAGAAAAATGCAAATACAATCAGTTTGTAATAACTCTCCCAGATGTTGGGCCTCAAGGTAGGCCAAATTTGGGCATGTAGTGTTACTGGGTTCAAAATCAACCTCCCAATCAGTCCATAGCCCCATGAAATGAGATAATTCACAAGGGACTGGTGATGCTTGGGCTCCCGATTGTGCCATCGGGCCCAAATCTCAATTAAACGACCAGGTGTACCATTTGGCTTTGGCTTGTTAACATTTTTGTTGGTAAATACAGCACAATTAATTCAAATCAGACACCAACTCTTAGCCAATAAGTCATTCAAATCATTCAATTCATTTAGCATATTTATATATGGATAATTACTTAACTGACCTGGAACTTAACAATTATTTAATCCTGACTAATACGCCTTAAATAAGTTAAATCACAGGCTGGAAGTTAGACATAACCACTAATATCCATTTCTCATGTTTCAGCAAGCAAATATGATAAGCGCTATTTTTAGAGATGCGTGTATCTAATGTGTTTGAATTCAAATCAGAATAATGTATTCTAACATTACTAATAGGACTATAACTAACATTACTTAACCAAAATCATGTCTTAAACTTTATGTTTTAAGAAATTAAATCTAATACCATTAACAGTACACATATACTGCTATAAAATTCTAGCACTCCAATACAGTCCAAATAGTCCCACTAATACAATTGTTCAAATGCCACTACTACGCTAAACATCTAAGATAAATAAAATCAGAAAATTCATGTAGAACAAATGATTATCCGACATTTCTCTTCAGATGTATTCATGCATGTTGATTCAACCTTCACATAGCACTTGAGGTTAAAAGGTACCTAGAAATTTGCAAAAAATGAAGTGAAATTGAAGTCATCTTGGCAGCAACAAGCAAACAGCAGTCAATAGACAACTTGAGATCAAGTTTTCAGCCTAGAAATGGTATCAAAACAAATAGAAAACATCTTTGAATGAACAACAACAATAAACGACCCAAAACAAACTTGAATGACCCAATTTGAACTTGAAATCGACCCAGGAACTTCTGAAATTTCAACTACAAAAACACCCGGAATATTCAAGCCATTTTCAACCTTATAAGCTGGAGTTTAAATTTGAAACTGAGAGCTTTCAAACTACCCTAAAATTTTCAATGGAATAGTGATTTTTGGAGTTTTTGTTGCCTGGAGTTGGAGAAATTTTTCAGTCTATTTTCTTGCCTCTTCTTTTTAAAAAAATCTCCCTTCAGCCTTATGTAATAGTGCTTTTATAGGCAAGTTACTAGGGTTGCTTCAGACTTTAGGTTTTTAAGCCAACAAGTAATACTACCAAGTTCCTAAAATTTAATTGGAACCCCGATCTGGAAGGTTCTAGGGGTTTTAAATTTCAGTTATTGCACTATTCTCTATTTTGAAATACCAATACTGCCCCTACATTAGTCCTAAAATTACTAACCAAACCCCAGCCCCTTTAAACTTGACCAAATAACCATAGATAGTCACTCACATGGACGAAAAGATTCAGCCATAACCAAACATCACCAATTATAATAAGAAGACCTAAAAATTGAATTAACCAACCAAAACTATGATTTTAGCCCTAATTAATACTAATGTCCTATACTTAAGAGTAAAAACAGTGAATTACCAGCAAACAAATAAAAAATCAAACTAAAGTAAAATTAATATCATATATCATTAACAACAATCATGGATCATAAATCAAAATCAAACACAGAATTAAATCAACAGAAAACTCAAAACGTAATCAACAGAACAAAAGTTAAACCAAAACCGAAATAAAAATAAAAAGAATCAGCGGAACAAAAATAAATTAAAACCCTAAGATTCCTAAGTTAGTTAACATGAATATTAATTTATCAGTGAGCGAATATCACATTCGATCAAACGGAATTATTATAAAAAAATCAAATAAAGAAAGGAAGACTTACTGATTTTGGCCTTCTAATCGTCTGACCTTGAATCGACTCCCCAAATAATATTATATGCTTATTCTCTCCAAGAACAAGCACATAAGCTTATTTTGGAACTCAATTCCACACTGGTGAGCCTTTAAAAATTCATTCCAGTCTCAAACAAACCCTAGATCTACAATTCGAGGGATTACGACTAGATGTAGGGTAAATTGGTTTATGATTTGGGAAAAAGAAGGTGAAGAGGGTCTGGGGTATAATTTTGGGAAGGTTTGGGAGGTGGCACCGCCGTGCACGGCAGAGGCAGCGCTAGGGTTTGGATTATTCGAGGTGTTTGAGGGGGATTTGAAAGAAAATAAGGTCGCATATGGACTGGGTGATGAAGAGGGATCCATGGTGTAAATTTAGGTGTATTTGGAGACTTGCCACCGGTAGAGGCGATTTTCTGCCAGCGGCGGACGATGGACAGCGGTGGTGTATAATAGGGGTGTTAGAGACGGTGAATGGGGGGTAGGGGGACTTCCGACATTTATATATCATCTAACCTCGTTAGTTCCGGACTGTTAGATTGATTAGTTCCAATAGTCGTGATTAAGAGGCCAAGGAACGGTGTCGTTTTGGGTGTTAAAACACTGGACCAGACCAGGGTAATTTTGGGCTAGATTGGGTCGGCTCAAGTGTGTTTCAATTGGGCTAGCCAAATTAAATTGAATAATAGCCCAATAACTGGCCGGCCCATTTCTCTTTTTTTTTTCTTCTCAATTAATACTCTTTTTTTGTCATTTTCATTTCCTTTTTTATACCTTTGTTAAATACAAAATTAAAATGAAAAGACCTGGTTTAACTCTGAAATTAAACTAATTAACTTTCTAAAATTAACTAGATTCTAATTTAAAGAAAACTAAGTAAAAACCAAAAATTAAAAGTAAAAAAAATGAAAAAGAACTATTTTCCCATTTTCTCTTATTTTTTACAATGTCAATTAACTAATAAACCTAAGAAAAATATAAAATTGGGTCCTAATGCCAATGTGCTATTTTTGTATTTTTTATGAATTATATCAATTAAAAATGCGCAAAGTGTAAACAACGACAAAATCGTACAAGTAATTACTTAAAATTCAAATAATAAAAGAAAATTCCTTATTTTAAGAATTCTATAGGAATATTTCAAGCGAGGAAAAAATTACGTGCTCACAGCTGCCCCTCTTTGCTCGGAGACACGAAAGGTTTTTAGGCAAAGATAAATGAGCAATCATGAGAGATTTTTACCTGTTTTACACTCCATGAGAAGCATTTTGAAAAGCTTGACCGTTCTCTGCTTCAGAGGTTGCTTACATATCCTCGATTAAAAAGGAATCAGGTTAGTGAAGTACAGGAGTGTTAAGAATCTGAGACTACGAAGTTGTGCTTCACTGCTGATGTTGCTGGTGGTGTTTGCTGACTTCCTTATTACACCAAAAGGAAAATCAAAAGCTAAGCTAGCTATGTCTATCAACTATGAGTTACAAGATTCCTATCTATAAATCTCTTGGAGCTTGATCTTGAGTCTTAGCTTCTTTTGTTGTGGACTCCGGTATGAATCTTGATGCTCGCAAGCTGTAGGTGTTGGATCTTTCTTCAGCATTGGATGGGAGCGGGACCAGCTGAGCATGTGATTTCAATCAAGTTTTGATCAGCTCGCATCCATGTTCGCTTCATCATTTTAATTTCATTTGCTCTTTTTATTCTTTCCTTTATTCTGGATTGAGACTCATCCTTTCAATTGCCTCGGAACCTGTGTTTCGAGGTCAAACCTGCTCAAATAACAAACAAAAGAACGAAATTTTTTCCCTAGTTTTGCACTAGGAAAATTTCGTTAGTTATTTGTGACAAAAATCTGAACTTTTTTTTTTCTCTTTGTTTTTCATTCTCAAGAATTGTATTTGTCTATGATAGGATAAATTGGGGCAGAGTCCTGTCGCGAAAATATCAACTCGGGGATTAGAGCCCTAATGTTGGCTAAAAAAAAACTCGACTTAGGGATTGGAGTCCTAATGTTTGCGAAAGGTGTATGCTCAACTCAGGGATTGGATCCCTAATGTTGGCTAAAGGGAAAAAACGCTCAACTCTGGGATTGGAGCCCTAATATTGGCTAAGGAAAAACGCTCAACTCAGGGATTGGAGGCCTAATGTTGGGTAACAGAGAAATTCTCAACTCAGTTATTGGAGCCCTAATGTTGGCTAAAGGGAAACACTCAACTCGTAGAATAGAGCCCTAATGTTGGCTAAGGAAAAACGCTCAACTCAGGGAATGGAGCCCTAATGTTAGCTAACGAAAAAACGCTCAACTCAAGGATTAGATCCCTAATGTTGTCTAAGGAAAAAATAGTCAACTTAGGGATTGGAGTCCTAATGTTGGTTAAAGGGTAAAACGCTTAACTTAGGAATTGGAGCCCTAATGTTGGCTAAAGGAAAACACGCTCAACTCAGGGATTGAGTCCTAATGTTGGCTTAAGGGAAATGCTCAACTCAGGGACTGGAGCACTAATGTTGGCTAAGGAAAAACACTCAACTCAAGGATTGGAGCCTTAATGTTGGCTAATGGACAATTGCTCAACTCATGGATTAGAGCCCTAATTTTGGCTAACGGGTAAAACGCTCAACTCAAGAATTTGAGCCCTAATGTTGGCTAAGAAAAAATGCTCAACTGAGGTATTAGAGCCTAAGCTAAGGTAAAACGCTCAACTCAAGGATAGGAACCCTAAAGTTGGCTAAGAAAAAACGCTCAGCTCAGGATTTGGAGCCCTAATGTTGGGTAAAGGGAAAAATGCTCAACTCAGGGATTAGAGCCCTAATGTTGGCCAAGGAAAAATGCTTAACTCAGGGATTGGAGCCCTAATGTTGGCTAACGAAAAATGCTCAATTCAGGGATTGGAGAACTAATGTTGGCTAAGGAGAAACGCTGAACTCAGGGATTGGAACCCTAATGTTGGCTAAGGAAAAACAATCAACTCAGGGATTGGAGCCCTAATGTTGGCTAACAGAAAAACGCTCAACTCAGGGACTGTAGCTCTAATGTTGGCTAAACGGAAACACTCAACTCAGGGAATGAAGCCCTAATATTGGCTAAGGAAAAAGGCTCAACTCAGGGATTAGATCCCTAATGTTGGCTAACGAAAAAATGCTCAACTTAAGGATTGGAGCCCAAATGTTGGCTAAGGAAAATATTCCCAAATCAGGGATTGGAGCCCTAATGTTGGCTAAAGGGGAAAACACTCAACTCAGGGATTGGAGCCCAAATGTTGGCTAACGGGAAACGCTCAACTGAAGGATTGCAGCCCTAATGTAGCTAAAAAGAAAAATGCTAAACTCAGGGATTGGAGCCCTAATGTTGGCTAAAGGGAAACGCTCAACTCAGGGATTGGAGCCCTAATGTTGGCTAAGGACTCTCAACTCAGGGATTGGAGCCTAAGCTAAGGTAAAGCACTCAACTCAGGGATAGGAACCCTATTGTTGGCTAAGGAAAAACGCTTAACTCAGGGATAAGAGCCCTAATGTTGGCTAAAGGGAAAAATGCTCAACTCGGGGATTGGAGCCTTAATGTTGGCCAAGGAAAAATGCTCAACTCATGGATTGGAGCCCTAATGTTGGCTAAGGAAAAATGCTCAACTCAGGGATTGGAGCCCTAATGTTGGCTAAGGAGAAACGCTGAACTCAGGGATTGGATTCCTAATGTTGGATAAGGAAAAACAGTCAACTCAGGGATTGGAGCCTTATTGTTGGCAAACGGAAAAATACTTAACTCAGGGATTGTAGCTCTAATGTTGGCTAAAGGGAAACGCTCAACTCAGGGATTGGAGCCCTAATATTGGCTAAGAAAAAACGCTCAACTCAGGGATTGGAGCCCTAATGTTGGCTAACAGAAAAACGCTCAACATAATGATTGGAGCCCTAGTGTTGGCTAAGGAAAAAATGCTTAACTCAGGGATTGGATCCCTAATGTTGGCTAAAGCGGAAAACGCTCAACTCAGGGATTGGATCCCTAATGTTGGCTAACGGGAAACGCTCAACTCAGGGATTGGAGCCCTAACGTTTTCTAAAAGGAAAAACGCTCAACTTGGGGATTGGAGTTCTAATGTTGGCTAAATGGAAACGCTCAACTCAGGGGTTGGAGCCCTATTATTTGCTAAGGAAAAACGCTCAACTCAGGGATTGGAACCCTAATGTTGGCTAACGGAAAAATGCTCAACTTAGAAATTGGAGCCCTAATGTATACAAAAGGTAAAACGCTCAACTCAGGGATTGGAGCCCCAATGTTGGATAAGGAAAAATGCTCAACTCAGGGATTGGAGCCATAATGTTGGCTAACGGAATGATGCTCAACTTAGAGATTGGAGCCCTAATGTTGGCTAAAGGGAAAAACGCTCAACTCAGGGATTGGTGCCCTAATGTTGGCTATGGAAAAGTGCTCAACTCAAGGATTGGAGCCCTAATGTTGGCTAAGGAAACATGCTCAACTCAGGGATTGGAGCCCTAATATTGGCTAAAGGGAAAAACGCTCAACTCAGCGATTCGAGTCCTAATGTTGGCTAAGGAAAAACGCACAACTCAGGAATTGGAGCCCTAATATTGGTTAAGGAAAAATGCTCAACTCAGAGATTGGAGCCCTAATGTTGGCTAAGGAAAAACACTCAACATAGGGATTTGAGCCCTAATGTTGGCTAAAGGGAAAAATGCTCAACTCAGGGATTGGAGCTCTAATGTTGGCTAAAGGGAAATGCTCAACTCAAGGATTGGAGAACTAATGTTTGCTAAGAAAAAACGCTCAACTCAGGGATTGGGGCCCTAATGTTGGCTAAGGAAAAACACTCAAATCCGTGATTGGAGCCCTAATGTTGGCTAGCGGAAAAATGCTCAACTTAGGGATTAGAGCCCTAATGTTGGCTAAAGGCGACTAGGAAATGGAGTCCCTATGTCTAATAGGCACAACTCAGGGGTTGGAGTCATACTGTTGGCTAAAGGTTGGTATAGGGAATGCTAAACTATCCTCTTTCGGGTTTTTTTCTCTTTTGTTATCTATTTTTTTTTTACAAGATGCAAGAAAAAAACTTGGAAAAACTTCCCTTTTGCATTGATTATTTACTGTATAGTTTTTTCAATACTTGCGCGTTTTCCTTTTGACTGCACCTGCTGTTTGCACAGTTGCTCGTATCGCACCTATTTCATTTTTCAACAAAGAACAATTGTTAGCTTGAAATATTGGTTGGTTCTGTGGCCTTGATTGCTTGATCCCGGCCCAACTTCTGTTGAGAGCCTCTGCTGCTTGCTGGTTTTGAAGATCATCTTCTCTTTTGAACCAAGGTCCTCAACCTTCAGGATTTCATGAAAATTTGCCCTCGTAGGACTCCGGCTATTAACTTTAATCTGTTCTTAGGACCTTTATCTTTGGACATTCTTTCCTTTTCCATATATTTGCTTCGAAAGCATCAACCATCATGGCCATTTGGGATTTGCTTAATGCACCCGCTGAGGCTGGGTACCTTTCTTTAGCTCTTGCTGGGCAGAGCCCTGTAAACCAGTCTTGCTACCTTTTCTTTGTGATAGCTTCGGAATCAGAGTTAGACCTAAGGGAATTTAATAAAAAAGTAAACAGAGAGCAAGAGAATAAATTTAAACAAAAGCATCTCATTCAGGGAAAAAGATAGACTTATCTGGGATGTATGCAAGCTTCAAATGGACATGACGTGCTTCTTAGACTGGATGCCCGACCCGCACAATTCTTCTCAACTTCTTGTAAGCTTATTGACTCGTGTTGCAAAACTAGGGAACCTTGCCAGAACTCTTTCAGTGATAGAGATGTCTTCTTTTCGGCCGACAGCGCCCCTTGAGGGTTTTCGCCAATCGGCCTCTCTCATTTCTCTTCTCACTGTCGTCCGATGGTGCTCTTTACAAGTTTTCACCAAACGGACTCTCTCATTTTCAATTTATCCACTCACTATCGTCATATGGTGCCCGTAGGTTTTCACCGATAAAACTCTCTCATTGTATCTCTCTTAATTTGGACTGCATTCGAACAAAGATATTTTTCAACTCCCACGCCTTTACCAATTGATCGAACGGAATTGGATAAGGTTTTTGGGTAAAAAGAATTCTGGACAGAAATACAACTTTGGAACCATCTCGGTGGGCTCATGGCTGAGCCATCATGTCCTCTTCCCTAGTTTCATTTTTTGGGAGAATTGGGATTTTATTTTGGAATTGCTGAACCCAAAAAAGAGGCTGCCTACATATCCTCTCTGAGTCAAGTAAGACGTAGTTCAGGAAACATTTATTTTGTTTTGTTATTTTTTTTTCTATTCCTTTTTATTGTTTTTTTTTTGTTTTTCTTTTCTTTATTTTTTAATAACATTTCCAAGTTCCAAAGAGGGTAGTTAAGGAAGAGCAACCAGCTCAAATGGGTTTATAAAAAGTGTTGATAGTGTTTGGGTAGCAGGAATGAGAGCCTTCGTCATCTCAACCGGACTGAATCATTGCTACAGGGAGCCTAGACATAGTACCTTTTTACTGCGTCTGCTTTCACGGGTGCTTCGGAATTATCCACTTTGATGTCGCCCAAATATAATGCTCATTTCGGAAATATCTTTCTGATGATGTACGGGCTTTTCCAATTAGGAGCAAATTTTTCCTTTTTCTTCCTGATGGTGAGGAAAAATTCGCCTTAATACAAGTTGTCCCACCTCAATATTCCTAGGGTGTACTTTTTTGTTATAAGCACAGGCCATTCTTTGTTTGTACAACTTTGAGAGCGTGATTTTTTCCTCATTTGAAATGTCCCTATAAATTCGTAAACTAGGATTTTCTTTTATTATTTTAATTTTTAGGAATTTATTATGTGATTCGTGTTTATTTGCATCTTTATTTTATTATTTGATCTTTTAGGAATTAATTGTGTGATTTTGTGTTTATTTGCGTCTTTCTTTTATTATTTGAATATTTAGAATTTAATTGCATAAATTGTGTATTTTTTTGCTTGTTGAGTTTATTTTAATTCAAAAATATATCTATACAACTCGTACCATCCCTGCCGGTGTAATGCCGTGTCTGGCGGCGCCACCTCCAAACCTCCCCAATATCATAACCAAGGGTCTCCTCGCCTTCTTCTTCCCAAATCCAAAATCAACTTCTCTCAAAACCAACCATAATTACACGAATTTTAGATGTAAGATTTTATTCAAGACGGGTCGAATTTTCAAGGTTTGACAGTGTTCAAATAAGGGTTCCAAATAAGGTTACATGCTTGTTCTTGGCAAGAACAAGCATGTAGCATTATTTAGGGACTTGATTCGAGGTCAGTCCAAACGATAGCCTAAACCGTAAGTTTCTTGATCATTTTCTTTCTCTTTGCATGAGTTAATATGCTTTAATGCATACTTTTCTGTTCTTTCATTTCCAGTACTTCTTTTATTTTAGTGTAAGTTAGGTTTCTTCGATTTAGGTCTCTGATTTTTGCATATTTCAGTCATATGGTTTAGTTCTGTTAGGATTTATGCCGTTCACTAGGGGGGGTGAATAGTGAGGCACGAGAATATTGATAAATAATGCGGAATTAAAATTGCAGGAATAAAGTAAATACGGTAATTGAAATAATAAAGAAAGAACACACCGTATTTTATCCTGGTTCACCACAACCTGTGGCTAGTCCAGTCCCCGAGAGACTCTCTCGAGATTCCACTAACTTTGTTAAGCTTACGGGTGCCTAACAAACTGTTATAGTTGCTCGTAGATGTACACTCTACAAGACTTCGATTGCTCGAGGATACCGCACCCCAAGACTTCACCTTGCTCGTGGATACCGCACCACAAGACTTTACACACTAAGACTTAGGGTACTTAGCGAACCCGACAAATGAGAAGATATGTTCTTCTCAAACACCTTTCTCTTCTTACACAAGAACTTTCTCAAAAGAGTGGATAAAGAGATACAAATTTAGCTCTATGAACAACACAAAGTTGTCTCTCAAATGGCTCAACAAAAGCTCTAAAATGATGCTCAAATATGATCAATATGTATATCAATATTGGGAGGTGTTGTGTGTTTAAAATCAGCTCAAAAGACCTCTTTTTATAGGTGAAAAAGGGTGCATGTCCGTTGCTTAATTGGCAATCAATTATGTTGATTTTGTGCCATATAATCGATTATATAGATTGGGATAATCGATTATTTGTAACGTTACAAAATCGGAATCAGATTCTGCTCACATATAATCGATTATTTCATCCTGCATAATCGATTATGTGTGTAACGTTTCGAAAATCAGAATGTTGATTTTCTGCTAGATAATCGATTATTTCATACTGCATAATCGATTATATGGAGGCAGTGTTTAAACACTTTGCAACGGCTCATAGATAATCGATTATGGCTTTTTGGATAATCGATTATTTGGGGGCAGAATTGAAAACTTACTTCAAAAACCATTTTGGTTAAAATGAAAACTTTAACATCATTTTGTTTGAAGTATTTAAAATATGTTTATGATAAATATGATTCAATAAAATATGTTTATGATAAATATAATTTGATAAAATACTTGTATGCATATTTATGATGACCTATATTGAGCCAAAAGACGAGATAACTTAAATGTTGCTCTTACATTGGTTCTACCTAATGACCTACGCCTTGGGTCTTCGGTCTTGAACATTTGAGCTCGTCTTTGGCTTGTCTATGCAATTCCGTCATCAATATGCTTCTCGCCATTCATTCTTGATTGTTTGTCATATAATATCGTTGTTTGACACTTGACTTCATTGTTTTTCATTCATCAAAACCTATACCTGAAAATCATGCTCATACAACCAAAGCGCACATATCATAGATAGAGTGATTTTCTACAATTTCCCCCTTTTTGATAATGACAAACAACAGGAGATATGCATATTAAATTCCCCCTAAATTCATGCTATATCTCAACATACAATTTATGCAAACAATTCAATATAAACAATTCTATATAATTCCCCTTAATTGAATATTCCCTCTCAATTAAGGCATGCATATCGCCTATATTCTTCCCCCTTTTGGCATTAGCAAAAAGAATATACCAAATGTTATTTAAACTATTGACGATATCAATTGTTATTAACAAAATCATATCAACATCAAATAATACCAAATGTTAGTAAAAGCATACTAACCATGATAACGGTCATTTTTCTCAAATGTACCAACTGTTATTTAAACTAAAAATATTCATCAAAACATGAATCAATCATTTAATATAAAACTAATTGATACCAATTGTTATTCAAAAAAAACTTATCGAGACATGAATCAATAAATAATATCAATTGTTAGCACATATCAACTATTAAGTTTTTATCAAAAATACGATAACTAACCGACGTTCCCCCTCGATGCATTAAGGTTTCGTGCTTGGTGCATCTACTACGATATTGTAGTCTTCAAGCACACCTGCAAACGTACCTAAAAATTGGTTTTCGGTACCCAACTTCTTTTGGGTCCTAGGGGGTTAGGATAATAATAATCATAATCAACACATAAATCTCTATGTTTAGCAAAACATACGGGTGCAATGTGTCCTACCCGGTTACAATAATGACATATAACATTAGGATTGTGCATATGTCTATGTTGAGCCAAATGCGTTCTAGGTGGTCTAACGTCGTTATTCCTAGAAGCGTTGAAATTCCTAGAGTCATTTCTAGACGGTCTAAAATTATTCATTCTAGACTTATTGATAAAATTCCTAGAATTGTGTCTAGGTGGTCTAAAATTATTTATTCTAGACTCATTAACAAAAGTCCTAGAGTTGTTTCTAGGTGGTCTAAAATAATTAATCTTAGACTCATTAGTAAAGTTCCTAGAATTATTTCTAGGTGGTTTAACCTCATTTTTATTATCCTTTTTAATTTCTTCAATTTTAGGATTATCAACACTACGTTTTTCTAGTGCGTTCCTAAGTTCTATATTCTCCATTTTCAAGGCACTACAAGAAGAACAATTGGAACATTGATCAATTGAAGAGGCTTCATTCAATTCCTTGATCTTATTTTTAAAATCAACAATGTCATTTTCCAAAAATTTATTTTCTTTTTCTAAAACTTCAATTTTATTTTTAAGAACACTATTGTCATTTTCAAAAGAATTCTTTTCTTCTTTTAGCTTCTCATTTTCACTAGTCAATTTTTCAAAATCTATTTCTTTCAAAGAAGATGGTTTTTCAAAATCTTTTTCTTGCAAAGAAAGTGTTTTCTGAAAATCTGTTTCTTGCAAAGAAAGTGTTTTCTGCAAAGAAAGTGTTTTCTTCAATTCTTTGATAGTTTTGGAAGCATTAACAAGTTCACTATATAATTCATCATATGCATTTTGTATTTCTTCAAACGAGTGAGAGCTAGAAGTACTTACCTCTTCTTCTTCGTTGGCCATGAGACATAATGCGGCGGTTTCATCACATGAACTGTCCGAGTCCCATGTCACATGCTTTTGGACTTGAGGCGTTCCCTCATAAATGGCTTCAAGTTTATCCCACATTTCTTTAGCGGTTGTGCAATAGGAAATTTTCCGATAATCATCCGGATTCACCGCGCAATATAACATATTGATGGCTTGGGCGTTGCATTCATTCTTCTCCTTCGGAGCCATGGCTTTCCCAACTTTCTTGGTCGGCGTTTCACCGTACTTGATGATTTGCCATAAGCGAAAGTTGTTCGATTGGATGAAAATCCTCATCCGCTCTTTCCAATATGTATAATTTGTTCCATCAAATCGTGGAGGCTCAAAGGTAGAGTGTCCTTCGCTCATTGTTCCTGCGTTCAACATTCTCAAAAAAAATATATATATCGCTCTCAACCGGTTAAGGCTTTCAGAGAGTTAGGCTCTGATACCAATTGTTAGGATTTATGCCGTTCACTAGAGGGGGGGTGAATAGTGATGCACGAGAATATTGATAAATAATGCGGAATTAAAATTGCAGGAATAAAGTAAATACGGTAATTGAAATAATAAAGAAAGAACACACCGTATTATATCCTAGTTCACCACAACCTGTGGCTAGTCCAGTCCCCGAGAGACTCTCTCGAGATTCTACTAACCTTGTTAAGCTTACGGGTGCCTAACAAACCGTTACAGTTGCTCGTAGATGTACACTCTACAAGACTTCGATTGCTCGAGGATACCGCACCCCAAGACTTCACCTTGCTCGTGGATACCGTACCACAAGACTTCACACAGTAAGACTTAGGGTACTTAGCGAACCCGACAAATGAGAAGATATGTTCTTCTCAAACACCTTTCTCTTCTTACACAAGAACTCTCTCAAAAGAGTGGATAAAGAGATACAAATTTAGCTCTATGAACAACACAAAGTTGTCTCTCAAGTGGCTCAACAAAAGCTCTAAAATGATGCTCAAATATGATCAATATGTATATCAATATTGGGAGGTGTTGTGTGATTAAAATCAGCTCAAAAGACCTCTTTTTATAGGTGAAAAAGGGTGCATGTCCGTTGCTTAATTGACAATCAATTATGCTGATTTTGTGCCATATAATCGATTATATAGATTGGGATAATCGATTATTTGTAACGTTACAAAATCGGAATCAGATTCTGCTCACATATAATCGATTATTTCATCCTGCATAATCGATTATGTGTGTAACGTTCTGAAAATCAGAATGTTGATTTTCAGCCAGATAATCGATTATTTCATACTGCATAATCGATTATATGGAGGCAGTGTTTAAACACTTTGCAACGGCTCATAGATAATCGATTATGGCTTATTTGGGGGCAGAATTGAAAACTTACTGCAAAAACCATTTTGGTTAAAATGAAAACTTTAACATCATTTTGTTTGAAGTATTTAAAATATGTTTATGATAAATATGATTCAATAAAATATGTTTATTGTAAATATAATTTAATAAAATACTTTTATGCATATTTATGATGACCTATGTTGAGCCAAAAGACGAGATAACTTAAATGTTGCTCTTACATTGGTTCTACCTAATGACCTACGCCTTGGGTCTTCGGTATTGAACATTTGAGCTCGTCTTTGGCTTGTCTATGCAATTCCGTCATCAATATGCTTCTCGCCATTCATTCTTGATTGTTTGTCATATAATATCGTTGTTTGACACTTGACTTCATTGTTTGTCATTCATCAAAACCTATACCTTAAAATCATGCTCATACAACCAAAGCGCACATATCATAGATAGAGTGATTTTCTACAAGTTCGTATTTGATTGTGTGTTTGTTTCGATTCAATGATCCATGATTGTTGCTGCTAATTTGATTTTAGTTTCAGTTTTGCTGGTTTGCTGTTAATTGTTAGCTTCCTATTTTATTATGGCCTTAGGGCATCGTGTTAATTAGAGTTAAATGCCAGTTTTGATTTGTTAGATTGAGTTGTTCAATTTTAGGAATTTTTTGAATATACCTTGAATGTTCCCAACCCTTGATTGGCAAACTATGGTTAGTTTTGACCAAATTTATAGGGCTCGGGATTAGTTTGACTAGGTTTGTGATTCATGAGTTGAATTATGGGTAGTGTAGGTTGTTTAACAAAAATAATAGTGCAGTAGCTAAATTGAAATCCCCTAGAATCTTATAGAAGTGGGTTCTAGTTTGAATTTCAGTAAGTTAGTAGTATAACTTGGCCAACAAGGCATGGATTGTAGATGAACTAAGTAAAAAATGAAAATTAATAAGGGACTGGGGGTGCAAAATTAGTTCAGCAGGAATGCCCTATGGTTTAGTCTATGTAATGCATTATTCTTGTCTTTGAAGGCAAGGAAGATAGATCTGAAATATACAGACCTGAGAGAATTTAGAGACCTTTTTAAAAAAACGTGGAAGAGAAAAGGAGAGCTGAGAAACCCCTGAAATCCTAGACGACTGAAAAAACAAAAGGCGATTACTGTTCTATTAAAAATCCTTAGACATTCCTGTGATATTCATTTTGAGTTAACTTTTGAGTACCTGAAATAAAATGAGTTGAATCAATTGTTGATCAAGTCTTGGTTCAGTTTTGGTTTGATTTTGATAGCTGGGTTTGAAGTTGATTTTTGAACTGTTTGATACATTTTCTGGGTTTTATTTATCTGCTGATCCTGTGTTGCTGTTACCGCTGCCTTCCTTTTTTTTCCATCCAGGTACGCATCATTGAAATTCAACAGTGTGAATCTTAGTCAAAAACTGAGCAATGAGAATAAGGGATCTAATGTTTAGATATTATGGTTTATTTTTTCATTTCCTGTATCTTACACTTCATAAATGACATATGTTCAGCCAGGAATCTGTGTTGATTTAATTGAGAGAGTTGAATTCTGGACTTATTAAATATGGTGTTATTGTTCGTATTGTAATTAAGTGACAATGAACTGTCCTGAATTTACCTTGGTTAGTTAGTTTCCTGCTCTTTATGAAACAGCTTTGTACATGGTTTTCTAGGTGTTTACTCATGTGTGAATAGATCCTCGGTTACCAATTTTTTGTAGTAACAAAATTAACTTGGTCTCCTAATTCTACACTCGGTTGTCTTTCCAGAAAATTTAAGGTTGTGTTCATAACTATTGACTATTGAAACCTTTTAATTTTGCTTAAGTATAAAACATGAAATGTGACAGATCAAATTTGGGTGGTGACCTGAAGAACTCGAACTAGGGACTTGAATTAAGTTTGGCCTTTGTTTTGTTTCTTCTTGGGCTCATTTTTGGGGGCCAATCTTGATAGCTTGTTTGGACACGGTTTGGGTTGCAGTTTTGACCCTTGAAATACCAAGTTGACCGGTATTAGACTTCACCTACAGGGCCCGTCTAAGATTCTTGGTTATCAAATAAACGGCCCTTAGGAATCTATAACCACATTTAACATTAACTCTTTTAGTCCGCTAATTGGGGTGAAGGTGAGCCACTAGATAATGTGAGATAGTTCATGGCCCTCCGAATTAGTGGAATTGGTCCTTTTAAAATTAGGTGTGCCAAAAAATAACAAATTGAATAAAGTTTATGGACCTTGCTTAATTTTGAAGTCCTTAGGGATCAAGGTGTTCCATTTAGTCAAATTCCATGGCCTCCCGAAAAGTAACAACATTAGTCGCTTTAGGCGTGTTATTTTAATAATTCACATTCCTAAGTTCGGGTGCACATTTATGTGACCCAAATCCAAATCTCAATGAAGTTGGAATGTGTCAAAACCACGGGTGTATTTATGTCACGTGGTTCGAGATATGTTTTAACGAGGTTGTAATTATCTTTAAAAAATAATAAAAGTGATTAAAAGATTCAAAAATGCACATAGGTTCATAATTGAATAAAATTAGATAGTCTAAGCCAAATATAACAGTTGAGCGACTATGCTAGAACTACAGAACTCAGGAATGCCTAACACCTTCTCCGGGGTTAACGGAATTCCTTACTCAGATTTCTGGTTCGGCAGACTGTAAAATGAGTCATTCTTTACTCGATTTGGGATTTTAAACGGTGGCTTGGTACACCATAAATCTCCCAAGTGGTGACTCTAAAATCTGTTATATAATTAAATCTCGTTTCGATTGTCTTTTAATTGGGAAAAAAATCCCTTATCTATGCCCATCGTCGGATTGTGGGTAGCCAAAAGGAGGTGTGACATCAACTGTCCGTAGCAGACGGCAGCCATTCATTTTTCATCAATTAAGGTCAGTTGTTGTAGACGAGTCCTGACCCACTCAGTGTCTTCAATCTCAGCTTCAACGATGATCCAGAGAGACGGGATTTCCATCTCCGCAGGTATTACTACCTCAATTTCGTAGAGCAAATGGTAGGGAGTTGCTTCGATTGATGTGCGCACTGTTATGCGATACCCTAATAATGCAAAAGGTAGCTTCTCATGCCATTGCCTGGAGCTTTGGATCATCTTTATCAAAATATTCTTAATATTTTTGTTTGGTGCTTCGACACATTGGCTTTGGGCCGGTAGGGTGTAGAGTTCTGGTGCGTTATTTTGAATTGTTCGCATATCTCCCCCATCAATCGACTACTCAAATCTATGACATTATTCGTGATGATGGTTGCTGGGATGCCAAATGGCAAATGAGATTGGAATGCACAAAATCCACCACAACTTTCTTGGTAACCGATTTAAAAGTGATGGCTTCAACATATTTTGTGAAGTAATCAATGGCAACCAGTATGAATTTATGCCCATTTGAGGCTTTCGGCTCGATTGGCCCAATAACATCCATGCCCCAAGCTACGAATGGCCAAGGTGCTGACATGGGATGCAGTTATGTGGGAGGTGCATGAATCAAATCACTGTGCACCTGACAATGATGGCATTTACGTACAAAACTAAAACAATCCTTTTCCATGGTTATCCAATAATAGCTTGCTCGGATGATTTTCTTTGCTAGAATATACACGTTCATGTGTGGTCCGAAAACTCCTGCGTGTACTTCATGCATGATTCATGCAGCCTCTTCTGCTTTAACGCATCTTAACAAATTGAGGTCGAGAGTCCTTTTGTACAAAATCTCACTGCTTAAAAAGAAACCACTTGTTTGCCATCTGACAGTTCTCTTTTGGTCTCCACTGTCTTGCTCGGGATATTTTTGGTTTTTTAGAAATATCTTGATATCATGGTACCATGGCTGGATGTTTGGTTCTGCCTCAGCCATATTACAGTACCCATGCCTTCCCTGATTTGGATTTCCAAGGGATCGATATGGGCATTTCCTTGGTAGGGCAATATCGAGGCCAAAGTGGCAAGTGCGTCAGCTAATTCATTGTGACAGTGAGGGATGTACCTAAACACTATCGTCTTGAACAGCCTGTTGAGATCTTCCACATGTTGCTTGTAAGAGATAAGTTTGACATCTTGAATCCCACATAATTTAAAACTCTTCGACATTTCAGTCAATTCCTATGTTCATACCCATGATGTAAGCTTCGTATTCGTCTATGTTGTTTATGCAGAAGAATCAAAGTCAAGCGGTGGCTGGATAATGTTGACCGGTAGGTGAAATTAACACTGCCCCAATTCCCACATCCTTTGCGTTTACTGCTTCATCAAAAACAATTTCCAGGTGGCAGTATCTTTAGATATTTCCTCCATCGAGTTTACCTCTCCGTCTGGGAAATAAGTGTTCAGGGGTCGGTACTCATCATCAACGGGGTTTTCGGCTAACTGGTCTTCTAAGTCCTGGGCCTTCAATACTGTACGAGTGACATAGACTATGTCAAACTCGGTGAGCAGGATCTGCCATTTTGCTAACCTCCTTGTGGGCATTGGATTTTGAAATATGTACTTCAGAGGATCCAACCTGGTTACGAGGTAGGTGGTGTAGGCTTGCAGGTAATGCCTCAATTTTTGAGCAACCCAAGTTAGAATGTAGCAAGTTCTTTCCAGCAAACTGTACTTGGCCTCACAGCTGGTGAATTTCTTACTCAGGTAGTTTATTGCCTGCTCTTTCTTTCCAGTGATGTCGTGTTGCCCCAGAGCGCAACCGAAGGAACTCTCCAAGACTGTCAAGTACAGAAACAATGGCCTCCCTGGTTCAGGTGGAACCAAAACCGGTGGGTTGGACTACCGCTACATCTTTCTTTAGCAATTTGAATATGGGCTCACATGTAGAAGTCAGCTGGCCGATGAATCGACTAATATAATTCAATCTCCCCAACAAGGTCATAATATCCTTTTTGGTCTTCGGAAGAGGTAAATCTCGAATAGACTTTATCTTAGTCGGATCTAATTCAATATCTCTCCGGCTGTCGATGAATTCTAGAAGTTTGCCTGACGGGACCCCGAAGGCACATTTGGCTGGGTTCAATTTCAAATTATATTTGCGCGGCCGTTCGATGTGTTGAAACACGTTCTCAAGGCACTATACTAAACGTGTGTTCATATTTGAAGGTTTTGATAAATGACAAACGACGCGCAATTGACATATGACGAGATCCAAGCACAAGCGCGCAATTGACACATAACGAGGTTCAAGCACAAGACGAACAAAGATCATGATCAAGCAAAGAAATAAAGTTATACATGAGTCGTTCTTTAATTGTGATCTTGATCCAACAATTAACTCAAGACTTGGCTTCTCTCGTAAAATCATCTTTATCAAATCATGCATATTTAATTTAAAGCAAAATGATTTTCAAACATTTTATTTTAGCCAAAATGATTTTTAAACATGCCTCTCAAATCTAGACAAAGATAATCGATTATGTACTTTATGATAATCGATTATGTTAAGACAATGTACACCAGATTTACAAAGCTGAACAATAATCGATTATGTACCTTATGATAATCGATTACGTTAAGGCAGTGTACATTAGATTTTTCAAAGCTACAAGATAATCGATTATGTACCTTATGATAATCGATTATGTTGAGGCAGTGTCCATCAGATTTTTCAAAGCTATAAAATAATCGATTATACACATTATGATAATCGATTATGTTGAGGCAGTGTCTATCAAATTTTACAAGACTGTAAAATAATCGATTATGTACTGTATGATAATCGATTATGTTAAGACAGTGAAGCCCGAAGTTTTCAAAATATAATAGATAATCGATTATCCTTATAGCATAATCGATTATGCAAATGACCGTTGCCAAAGTATTTTTAAACTTTGAAAGATAATCGATTATACACAATCTGATAATCGATTATGCTAAGTAAAATCTGCATATGATTTTTTAAACGTTGTCAGGTAATCGATTATACACAATCTGATAATCGATTATGTTAAGTAAAATCTGAATATGATTTTTTGAACGTTGTCAGGTAATCGATTATACGATTTGGATCTTAAAATCTTGGAATGATTTTTGAACGATTGGAAAATAATCGATTATGCAAATCAGATAATCGATTATCTTAGCACAAAATCAGCAATTCTTGATTGGCAATTAGGCAACGGTTGTGGGGGTTTTGAACACTATAAATACAAGTCAAAATCAGTCTTCTAAGTACAACAACTGATTATGTTCTTGCTAAAGCTTGCATACTCTCATATTCATCATTTTCTATTCATTTAATAAGTTTTTGAGAGCCAAACTCTTGACGAAAGTTGTTGTGTTCTTGAGCGTATTTATTTTACTCATATCTACTCTTAAAGAGAGTCTTTTCCTGAGTGCTAAGTGTTTGTATACACTTGAAGGGAAGTGTTAATCCCTTGTGGTTGTTAGAAGGAACGTTTTCATTCCTTCTGTTGAAGTCTTGAAGTGTGGTATCTTCGAGTAAAGGTTGTTGAGGCTTGTGTGACTCAAGTTCTCAGTTTGTAACAGTTTGTTAAGCACCCATAAGCTTAACGAAGTTAGTGGAATCTCGAGAGAGTCTCTCGGGGACTGGACTAGCCACAGGTTGTGGTGAACCAGGATAATTTCGGTGCGTTCGTTCCTTATTATTTACTTACCGCACTTATTTCAATCCTGCAATTTTAATTCCGCAAGTTTATATTGTTTTTTATTATAACGCTATTCACCCCCCCCCCAGCGTTAAGCGTATATTGTAACAATTGGTATCAGAGCCCAACTCTCTGAAAGACTTAACCGTTTGAGAGAAACAATCCATGGCTTCTACTCGTGACTTTAATGCAGGAATAGGTGAAGGACAATGCTCCACCAGACCACCACTGTTCGACGGCACAAACTATACGTACTGGAAAGAGAGGATGAGAATATTCATCCAATCGAATAATTTTCATCTATGGAAGGTTATAACGAAGGGAGAACAAATTCCAACGAAAAAGGTTGAAAATGAATGGGTTCCAAAATCCGAAGATGAATACGATGCGGATGATATCCGAAAAGTGCAGAACAACGCTAGAGCCATCAACTTATTATATTGTGCTGTAAATGCTGATGATTACAGAAAAATATCATGTTGCACAACGGCTAAGCAAATGTGGGATAAGCTTGAAATCACGTACGAAGGTACGGATCAGGTAAGAGAAGCTAAAATTGATTTTCTAACCCATGCATATGAACTATTTCACATGAAGGAAAGCGAGAGGATCGATGACATATTCGAACGATTTTCAAAAATCGTCAATGACCTACATGCTCTTAAGAAGACCTTCACGGATAAGGAACTTGTCCGAAAAATTCTCCGAAGTCTCACTCCGGAATGGCGCTCCAAGGCCGACACAATTCAAGAGTCTATCGGCGTTTCAAATGTCACCATCGACGGACTAAGAGGTAATCTTAAAACCTATGAATCTACTATACTTAACCCTCCGTTTAATGATCAAAGGAAACAAAGAATCGCCCTCAAGGCAAGCACGGCTCAACCTCAAAATGATGAGGACTCAAACAACGGAGATAACGAGTTCGGACTCGTTATTAAGAGGTTTCAAAAGTTCATGCGAAAAGAGTATGAACGAAAAGGCAAACAACAAGGAGATCAAGTAAAGTGCTATGGATGCGGAGAAATAGGGCACATTAAATCAAATTGCCCAAATGTCAAAAAGGAGAAGAAACCCTTCAAGAAACAATGAGCATACATATCTTGGGGAGGTGACTCCGGAGACGAATCAAGCGTCGATGAAGAAGACGAAGCCGCAAATCCATATCTCATGGCACACGAAGACAATCAAGAAGAGGTATGTCAAATTTCTTCAAAAAATTTCTTTTCTCTTGAGGAAATGCAAAATGCTTTTGTTGAATTGTATAGTGAATTCATTAGAGCTTCCGAAACTGTTAGAGACGTAAAGAAAAATTCCTCTTTGAAAGAAAAAGATTTTGAAAAACAACTCTCTTTGAAAGAAAAAGATTTGGAAAAATTGATTTTGGAAAATGAGAAGTTGAAAGAAGAAAACAAATTTTTCGGCAAGAGAAGCGCCGACAAACCCGAGAGTTCTAGTAAAAATTGTATTTCTTGCATGCATCTAAAAGATGAAGTAGAAAGACTTAAGGGCACCCTAGATAAGTTCAATTCTTCTCATAAAAATTTGAATGATGTTCTTGTCAATTTGAAATCGACCAAACATGGCATAGGTTTCAAAAACGAGCCTAAAGAAAAAGTTGAAGCCATCCCCCAACAACCCAAGGCTCAACCTAGGATAAATAAAATAAACATTCATCCTAGAAATAACCATCCTAGAATCAACATGCATCCTAGACCAAACACTAGAAGAAACTTTGAACATTTTAGAACGCCTACAAATGGTCTTCAACAATCGCAACCTAGACATACTCGACCTAGAAACAATTACTCTAGAAATGCTGCATATCCTAGAACAAACAGTAGGAGAAATGATTTTCAAGGATTAAGCAATAGCCATATTGTCAAAAATAGAGCGAACGATTTTCGTACCTCCAACTACTACCAACCTAGAAGAATGCATAATCCTAATGTCATTTGTCACTATTGTAGTCGAATAGGACATATTGCTCCTGCTTGTTTTACTAGACACAGACACTTAACTGCATGTCAAGCACAACAGCATTTTACACCTAACTCTCAAGGACCCAAAACAGCTTGGGTACCAAAAACTCATTGATTTGTCTTGTAGGTATGTTTGAAGGGATCAAGTGTACTTTGGTACCTAGATAGTGGATGCTCCAAACACATGACCGGAGACGCATCCAAGTTCCTTCAACTAGAACAGAAGGAAGGAGGAAACGTTATTTTTGGAGATAACAACAAAGGAAAAATTATCGGCATTGGCTCGGTCAGTAAGAATGAATCTTCTTCAATTAAGCATATATTGCTAATTAAAGGTCTAAAACATAATCTCTTGAGCATAAGTCAATTATGTGACAAGGGAAATCTTGTTTTGTTTGATTCGGAAGAATGCTTAGTTTTTCGTCGTAGTGATTTTAAAATTATTCTTCGTGGTTTTAGAATTGATAACATCTATATGGTTGATCTTGAAAACTCTTCATCAGAGTATGTGAATTGTCTTATGAGTAAAGAAGATGATATGTGGTTATGGCATTGTAGAGTAGCTCATATCAACATGCATCTTTTAAACAAATTGGTTTCACAAAATTTAGTTATTGGTTTTCCAAATTTGAAATTTGAAAATGACACTATTTGTGATTCTTGGGAAGCAAACAAAAGCATCTTTTAAATCTAAGAATACTGTTTCAACTACAAGACCTTTGCAACTTCTTCACATGGATCTCTTTGGACCATCTCGCATTGAAAGTCTTGGTAGAAATCGTTATGCTTTTGTTATTGTTGATGATTATTCTAGATTTACATAGACACTATTTCTTGCTCACAAAAGTGAGGCTTTTCAAAATTTTAAATGTTTTCTTAAACGTGTTCAAAATGAAAAGAACACAACCGTCACTTCCATAAGAAGTGATCATGGGGGAGAGTTCGATCACAATCTCTTCACGGACTTTTGTGACGAACTCGGTATTGAGCACACCTTCTCAGCTCCACGTATACCACAACAAAATGGAGTGGTGGAACGGAAAAATATGTGTCTCGAAGAGATGGCTAGAACCATGCTCGATGAGGCTAAGATTCCCAAACAATTTTGGGCGGATGCCGTGAGTACCGCATGCTACGTTTTAAACAGAGTAGTCATAAGGCCAATACTCATGAAAACTCCCTATGAACTCTATAAGGGAAGGAAACCTAATCTCTCCCATCTTAGAGTATTCGGTTGTAAATGCTTTATTCATAACAACGGAAAAGATAATTTGGGAAAATTTGATGCCAAATCGGATGAAGGAATTTTTCTTGGTTATTCATCACGCAGCAAAGCATATAGAGTATTCAATAATAGAACCGAAACTGTTGAGGAATCCCCTCATATTGTGTTTTCCGAAAATAATGCTCGCTTGGCGAGAAAGGATTCTGGTTTTAATCTTGCAGGTATTTTAAACACAATAAGTCCTCAAGACAAAGTACAAGAGGAAAATCCAAAGGAAATTCAAGATGAAGTCTTGGAAAAATCATCGGAGGAAGCGCCACCACTGGAGAAAGAAACGAAACTGCCCAACGCATGGAGGACAATGAAAGACCATCCTCTCGACAAGGTAATTGGCGACATTGAACAAAAGGTAAGTACTCGAAACAATCTTAAGAATACCTTAGGACATACTGCTTTCGTTTCTCAAATTGAACCCTCAACCATTTCCGAAGCAATTGGGGATGAGCATTGGACCTTGGCAATGCAAGAGGAGCTTAACCAATTCAAACGAAATGACGTTTGGGAATTGGTGCCAAGACCCGACAATCATACCATAATTGGTACGAAATGGGTTTTTCGAAATAAATTAGATGAAAATGGTGTAATCACTAGAAACAAAGCTAGGCTTGTAGCAAAAGGTTACAATCAAGAAGAAGGAATTGAATATGAAGAAACGTATGCACCCGTAGCAAGGTTAGAAGCTATTCGTTTATTACTTGCTTTTGCCTCTTCTATGAATTTCAATTTATATCAAATGGATGTAAAGAGTGATTTTCTAAATGGTTTTATTCAAGAAGAAGTTTATGTTGAACAACCCTCGGGCTTTGAAGATTTTAATTCTCCCAATCATGTTTTCAAACTTAAGAAAGCCCTTTATGGTCTTAAACAAGCTCCCCGAGCTTGGTATCAACAATTGAGCAAATTTCTTTTGGACAATGAGTTCATTAGGGGGAAAGTTGACACCACACTATTTATTAAGCATAAAAAAATAATATTTTATTAGTTCAAATCTATGTGGATGATATTATTTTTGGTGCTACTAACAATGCTTTGTGCAAGGAATTTTCTGATTTAATGACAAGCGAATTTGAGATGTCTATGATGGGTGAGCTAACCTTCTTCTTGGGGTTGCAAGTGAAACAAGTGAAAGAAGGAACTTTCATTTGTCAATCTAAATATTGCAAAGAGTTGCTAAAACGATTTGAAATGAGCAACGCCAAAGCAATGGCCACTCCAATGAGCACATCCGATCATCTTGACAAAGATGAGAAAGGTAAGGAAGTCGACACGAAGAAGTATCGAGGTATGATCGGATCCCTTCTTTATCTTTCTGCTAGTAGACCGGACATAATGTTTAGCGTATGTTTATGCGCTCGATATCAATCATGTCCGAAGGAGTCGCACCTAACTGCGGTTAAGCTGATAATGAAGTATCTTGTTGGTACTATAAATGTGGGACTATGGTATCCCAAAGGTTCTTCATGCCAACTTGTTGGCTATTCCGACTCCGATTTTGCAGGTTACAAATTGGACCGCAAGAGCACTAGTGCCACTTGCCATTTGCTCGGTAGCTCTCTTGTCTCTTGGTTTAGTAAGAAACAGGTAAGTGTTGCGTTGTCCACAACCGAGGCTGAATATGTAGCCGCGGGGAGTTGGTGTGCTCAAATCCTTTGGATGAAACAACAACTCTCGGACTATGGACTAAGTATCGATCATATCCCTCTTAGATGTGATAATACTAGTGCCATAAGCTTGACGAAGAACCCCGTTCTTCATTCAAGAACAAAACACATTGAAATTAGGCACCACTTTATAAGAGATCACGTTCTCAAAGGTGATGTCGAAATTGAGTTTGTTGAAACCAAATCTCAATTGGCCGACATTTTCACAAAGCCTTTAGAGAAAGAGTCCTTTTTCCGAATTCGTAGTGAACTCGGGATTCTTGACTACACGTTGATCTAGGTCAGGCATTGCATTTTTTTTGTTTTTCATTACTAACTTGAGCGTCGGAGGCGCCTAATTCTGTTTTGCAGGCATCGCCCCAAAGACAGGGAAAATTATAAAGCACTGGTGCAGAAAAATCGATCTCTTTTAAGAATAATCGATTTCTCTTAAGTACATAATCGATTATCAAGTATCAATAATCTATTATGTTGACATTATATTGTCCCTTTTATAATTGCTTTTTTTGGTTAATCAATAAACAAGTTGTTTACTAATGTTTTTTTACTAATGTCAAAAGGGGGAAGAATAAGGGCTATGCACTTAATATTTATTGGCATAAATTGAGGGGGAATTCATATGTTGAGGGGGAACTAATTGCATATCTATATACTTGTCTTGGATCGTCATTATGAATTATCTAATATGCATATCCCGATATTGGTTTGCCATTATCAAAAAGGGGGACATTGTTGAAACACGTTCTCAAGGCACTATACTAAACGTGTGTTCATATTTGTAGGTTTTGATAAATGAAAAACGACGCGCAATTGACATATGACGATATCCAAGCACAAGCGCGCAATTGACATATAACGAGGTTCAAGCACAAGACGAACAAAGATCATGATCAAGCAAAGAAATAAAGTTATACATGAGTCGTTCTTTAATTGTGATCTTGATCCGACAATTAACTCAAAACTTGGCTTCTCTCGTAAAATCATCTTTATCAAATCATGCATATTTAATTTAAAGCAAAATGATTTTCAAACATTTTATTTTAGCCAAAATGATTTTTAAACATGCCTCTCAAATCTGGACAAAGATAATCGATTATGTACTTTATGATAATCGATTATGTTAAGACAATGTACACCAGATTTACAAAGCTGAACAATAATCAATTATGTACCTTATGATAATCGATTATGTTAAGACAGTGTACATTAGATTTTTCAAAGCTACAAGATAATCGATTATGTACCTTATGATAATCGATTATGTTGAGGCAGTGTCCATCAGATTTTTCAAAGCTATAAAATAATCGATTATATACATTATGATAATCGATTATGTTGAGGCAGTGTCTATCAAATTTTACAAGACTATAAAATAATCGATTATGTACTGTATGATAATCGATTATGTTAAGACAGTGAAGTCCGAAGTTTTCAAAATATAAAAGATAATCGATTATCCTTATAGCATAATCGATTATGCAAATGACTGTTGCCAAAGTACTTTTAAACTCTGAAAGATAATCGATTATACACAATCTGATAATCGATTATGCTAAGTAAAATCTGCATATGATTTTTTAAACGTTGTCAGGTAATCGATTATACACAATCTGATAATCGATTATGTTAAGTAAAATCTGAATATGATTTTTTGAACGTTGTCAGGTAATCTATTATACGATTTGGATAATCGATTATTCTGCTTAAAATCTGGGAATGATTTTTGAACGATTGGAAAATAATCGATTATGCAAATCAGATAATCGATTATCTACAATTCTTGATTGGCAATTAGGCAACGGTTGTGGGGGTTTTGAACACTATAAATACAACTCAAAATCAGTCTTCTAAGTACAACAACTGATTATATTCTTGCTAAAGCTTGCATACTCTCATATTCATCATTTTCTATTCATTTAATAAGTTTTTGAGAGCCAAACTCTTGACGAAAGTTATTGTGTTCTTGAGCGTATTTATTTTACTCATATCTACTCTTAAAGAGAGTCTTGTCCTGAGTGCTAAGTCTTTGTATACACTTGAAGGGAAGTGTTAACCCCTTGTGGTTGTAAGAAGGAACGTTTTCATTCCTTCGGTTGAAGTCTTGAAGTGTGGTATCTTCGAGAAAAGGTTGTTGAGGCTTGTGTGACTCAAGTTCTCAGTTTGTAGCGGTTTGTTAAGCGCCCGTAAGCTTAACGAAGTTAGTGGAATCTCGAGAGAGTCTCTCGGGGACTGGACTAGCCACAGGTTGTGGTGAACCAGGATAATTTCGGTGCGTTCGTCCCTTATTATTTACTTACCGCACTTATTTCAATCCTGCAATTTTTAATTCCGCAAGTTTATATTGTTTTTTATTATAACGTTATTCACCCCCCCCCTCTAGCGTTAAGCGTATATTGTATCACGAAGAGCTTCCTTAGATCCCGTACATGATAATCCTGAGTTTTGGACTTGATGATCACGTCGTCCACAAACACCTCTATTTCCTGATGCATCATATCATGGAAGATGGTAGTCATGTCTCTCATATAGGTTGCCCTAGTGTTCTTCCGTCCGAAAGGCATGACCCTGTAGCAGTAAGTTCCCCAAGGTGTGGTAAAGGCAGTCTTCTCAGCGTCTTCTTTATCCATCAGCACATGGTGATATCCTGCGTAGCAGTCGATGAAAGACTGTATCTCATGTTTGGCGCATTTATCAACAAGGATGTGGATATTGGGCAATGGGAAGTTTTCTTTGGGGTTTGCTTTGTTCAAATCTCTGTAATCCACGCATACTTGGGTTTTTTCGTCCTTCTTTGGCACTGGAACTACATTGGCTAGCCATATGGTATACCGAACCACGTGGATCACTCCTGCTCCCAACTATTTCGAGATCTTTTCTTTGATTTTATCACTACATCAATTTTAAATTTTCTATATTTTTGTTGGATCGAGGGGCACTCAGGATAAGTTGGCGATTTGTGCACTACCAAATCAATGCTTATTCCTGGCATGTCGTCATACGACCAGGCAAACACATCTTTAAATTCAAACAGAAGTTGGATTATGGCATCCCGGGTTTTCTCGTATGTGTGGATGCTTATCTTGGCTTACTGGATTTCTTCAGAGGTTCCCAAGTTAACCGGCCCGGCATCATTCAACTTTTGCTTAGGTTTATTCTCAAATTGTGCTAATTCTCAATTTATTTCCCTAAAAGCCTCTTCTTCGTCATATTTCGATTTTTGGTTCATTATTTCACGATTAGATAGCGTGTTTGGATCTGGGCGTGAAGTCTGCAAGCATTTCATGTTATTTAAAGTCGTATTATTAGAACTGAAAAGAAGAAATGAAAGAGAAAAAAACCAAAATCAAAAGGAATAAAGAAGAATGAACGATAAAATATTAATTTCATTTCTTGGAATCTGAAAATAACAGGGTTTATATTTGGAAATTTAAAGACAGAAACCAAAGAAAAACATCCAAGTTACACCGTGGGATAACTTGGGATGCAGAAAAAGTAGCAGGACAAGTCTATAGGGACTCTTGCTTGATCAGAATTGGTGTAGCCTTCCAATTTTGGCGCTTGGTCCCATGTATAGCACCTCAACGGTGCTTGTGCCCTCTCCCGTCTGAACCATGTGGGTTTCATTATTTCATATAGCATCTCTCTCATCGCCCCACATATTTCTTCAATTTCTTCTGCTGTGAAAGCCTCATCCTCATCTTCTTCACTATACTTCGGTTTGAAAAAGGTTTCGTACAAATGTGGAAATGGTTGAGGCAAGACCCATCCCTTAGCTATATGTCTTTTGCCCATTTCCTATCAAGTGCGTCGGGTGAAAGCCTGACCCGAAGAACTTCTCAACTGTAGGAAAGGTACTTAGCTTAGCTACCCGTTGCAGAGACTTTCCCAACCCTTTTCCCGGCTTACATCCATGTTGTATCATCTATTTGGCCACCATAATAGGTGCAATGGAAAGGAAAGGACGGGGGCAGAGTTTTTCCTCTTCATACTGGTCGGCTACCACAACTTCAAAAGCCTGATACACTATATGCTCACTGCCCTCTCTCGCTTCAAGACATGGACAGACGGGTCCCGATAGAATGATTTTTCATCCTCTCCATGGACTACGATCTCCTTATCTTCATGCTCAAATTTCACCATTTGATAGAGAGTAAAGGGTACAGCTCCTGCTGTATGGATCCAAAGCCTCCCCCAAAAGGTAGTTGTGAGATGTGTCCATGTCCAGCACTTGGAAGGTCACTTCAAATTCCACCAGATCAATGGTCAAAATCAAATCGATTTCCCCAATTGTGTCCCTCTTAGTACCGTCGAAAGCTCGCACACAGACATTGTTAAGACGAATCCTTCCAGTCCAAATTTCCATCTGCTGGAGTGTAGAAAGTGGGCAAATGTTTACCCCTGAGCCTACGTGTACCATGACCCTCTTCACATAATATCCCTCACATTTGACAGATAAATGCAACGCTTTGTTGTGAGCATCCCCTTCAGGGGGCAAGTTAGTTTTGCTGAATGAAATTTGATTGATGGCAAAGAATCTTTCTGCCATTCTTTCTAACTGTTCCACCGAATTTTCAGCTGGCACATAGGCTTCATTCAGTGTCTTCATTAAAACTATCTGGTGTTCGGTAGACTTCATTAGCAATGACTGCAAGGACACTTGTTCAAGGTACTTTCGCAGTTGATCAACTACCTTGTAGTCTGCCATCTTCATTTTTTAAAGAAAGCTTCTGCCTCTTCAGGACTTACAGGTTTCTTAGATGGGAAGCGCTTTCTAGTGGCATTATATACTTCTTCTACATTGGAGTACTTCTCAATGGGATGGTTTTTTGGAAGTTCCCTTGAGATCTTTTTGCCTTTGTATGTAAACATTATTTTATGAAAATTCCACTATACTGTATTAGGATCTGTCATAGGCTGCTGTGGCGCGCGTCCAGTAACCACGGGCTCATTCGGCTACGATAGCTTATTTGTCCCCCGTACCACATATGCCCCGTCTGGTATGTACATTTGGGTTGCCTTCTTCAATTCAAGCCTCTTTGGAGGGCTCAAAGTCTGCTGGTTCTCTTTACGGCCTCGTGGGACATAAAGAATCCCCTCTTTGAGAGACATCACCTCTGTGCCTGTTCCAACTTTCTTTTCTAGTTCTGTCTTGGCGACTTTGTTCTTCTTTTCCTCTTTATCTTTCTTTGGGGAACTTTTTGTCTTTCTCTCTGCATCTACGATGGCAATTATGGATTTTAGTGTCTGATCAAATTTTGTATCTTCACAAATCATCCCAATCACTGACCCATTGTTATGGGCTCGCAATGGATCATTATTCACGTTGGGGACATACCCATCCCTTAGCACTATTTTGCCTTGCTCGATCTGGTTTTCCACCACTTTTTTCAGGGTCCAGCAATCATCTGTATCGTGCCCTTCTGCTCCTGAATGATAGGCACACTGGCACCGACTCTGTAAGCGGGTGATGCTTGGTTTTGCCTCATTTGGGAAATGATTGCAACAAGCCCATTTGGACAAGTTTTGGAAATAGATTGCAGTAAGACTCACCAATTGGAGTAAAATTTTGCCTCCTGGGTGGCTCACAAGGAGGAAAATTATTCTGTGGAGGACAGGGGTTATAGTGATTTGGTGCAGGAGGCTGATTTCCTTGATATGGGGCTTAGTTTCTGTTGGTATGTTGCTGCAGTTGTACAAAAGGTTGAGCATTCATGACCGCATACGGTTTAGGAGCATATTCCATGTCTTGATGAGGGTAATAATGTCGGGGAATCTGTCTGAGAACATGGGTATAAGAGTGCAGTGTCTCCTTGCACCTGAAGCCGCCATGGTTGTTTCTTCTTTCTTCTTACTTTTGGAAACTCCTCCAGACCCGCCTTGGATGGCTTGGGAGGTTTCTCTAATAGTTTATTGGCTCAAAATTCTGCCTCTTTTCAGCCCATTCTCTACCATGTCAACAGTTTTAGTTGCCTCCACGAATGGTTTGCCCATGGCTGACATCATATTCTGGAAATAATCAGCCTCTTAAGCCTGAAGAAATACAGTGACCATTTCCACTTCATTCATTGGAGGTTTTACCCTTGATGTCTGTTCACGCCATTTGATCGTATACTCACGAAAAATTTCTGAGGACTTCTTCTTTAGTTTTTCCAACGAGTTTCGGTCTGGAGAAATATCGGTATTGTACTTGAACTGTCGAACGAAATCTCTTGCAAGATCATCCCAGATGTGCCACCGAGAAATATCCTGATCCACGTACTATTCGGAGGCAATACCCGCCAGGCAATCCCCAAAGTAAGCCATGAGCAATTCTTCTTTTCCTCCAGCTTTGCGAAATTGATTGCAGTATTTCTTAAGATGGAAATAGGGTCACCATGCCCATCGTACTTTTCAAGCAATAGAGTTTTGAATCCCACATGCAAATGCACGTGAAGCAACATGCACAAATTGGTATGTGACACGTTTTTTGTCCACTTAGCCCCTGCATGTTTTTTAGGCTTTACTCCAGGCGTCTCATCCTCTTTTCTATTTCTTCATGTTCTAGAGTTTTGGGAGTCTTTTCTTGTCCCGTTGTGAACTCAAATAGATGTGGCTGCGAATAAGTATAAGTGGGATACTGAAGAGGCTCCATTTGGAGAGTGATTATCTAGAATGTGAAGGTTGAAGGATCAAAGGCGGGCCTTGGCAATGCAGGCTGTGTTGTAGCTGCGCATGGTGGAGTAGTAAAGATGTTTTTGATTGCATTGGATATAGCCGTCTAGGGGTGAACCTCTGAAGGTTTTCCCGCAAAATGAGCTGAGATGGTTGGGTGTCCTAGTGAGATGCTGGGATGACTGATTGGGACAGTAGACGTTCCCCCCATTCTTGGGAAAAGCTGGAGAAATCCAGGAATTGCACTAGGTAGCTCTTTTCCATTTGAACAACTATCCCACATCTCCATCATGCAGAGACGTAATAGACGGTTTTCCTTGGTAGTTGCTGACTCTGATGCCGGGATGCATGAGATTGGGCTTTCGTCCGTGATGGGAATTGCTGGCAGAGTGATTTCTGAAGACATTTCTGTGCTACTCTTGGAGCTGGTGAAGTAGGGATGTGAAGCTAGTTTACCAAAAACTAATCACCATTTCTATAAAACCTGGTCTAGATATGACATCAGCAAATGATTAGTTCGAGACAAATAACAGATAGGTAATCGCACGTTGGGTGTGATGCACCTATACATTTAAATGGTTTCTACACGTTTTGCACTGACCGCATGCATCATCCCGGCTTTCCTCATCCATTCGATTTTCTCTCTCGTTTATTTTCTTTTCTTTTGCTTTTTCCATCATCTATCTCTCTCTCTCTCTCTCTCTCTCTCTCTCTCTCTCTCTCTCTCTCTCTCTCTCGATCTTCTTATTTTCTCTCTCTTTCGTTTCTTTTCTACTCTTGTTTTCTTATATTTTCTTTCCTCTCTTTTTTTCTTTTCTCTTTGGGTTACGGTCGAATCCTATGGAGATTGCCTACATGTCATGACCCCGCATGAATAAAACCAAGCGTAGTTCGTAAAAATAAATGTGAATGAAACAAAATGGTTTGAGATTTTTGATTTTCATAGATGGCAAATACTTTGATTACAAAGACTCAAAGCTGACAAATTAAACCAGCTAGCAAGTTATGATGAAAAGAAGAAATACAGACTCCAAAATCAACTATCCTACTTCAAAAGAAAATACAAACTCGAACAACTTGACAGAATCTGGCAGAAAGGAAATACAGACTCAAGCAACTGACATACTCTCGTGGAAAAGGAAATACAGACTCAAATGAGAAATCAGGAACACATTAAAGTTCCTAGTGCCTGCGGGACATCATTTGGTCTTGCCGCGGGCCGATATGCAATATCCCTTTGAAGTCTATCCAAGTCGCTCGTTATCTGTTTAAAAAATATCATTACTACCGCAAAAAGGTGGTACGAGTCATGTTCTTGCATGCTTGGCATTTCCTAGTAATGTAGTGAGCAATGGCCAGGATCATTTCTCCGATTCTGCCCTTTTCTTGAAGCAACCGCCCTATCTGTTAGGCCCTAGCCCCCAAAGTCTGCTCGGCTATCTGGTTTTGTTTCTAAAGTCGCTGCAAGTCTATTTCTAATTGTGCCAATTCCATGTATCAATGCTCTATTTCAACCTTAAATTCTTTTGCATGTTTGATCATTTTGTTTTCTATAACGATGACTCTCTTTTCTTTAATCCTGTGACCTCATTATCGTACTCTTCTTTCAACTGCTTAATCAGGCGTACTTGTTCCTCCGGGTTTTTAGCCAATTTCTTTTGAACCCCGACTAATTCTCTTTCTGCTTTGTTAAGGTCAAAACTATAGTCATTCACTTTTTGCCTCAGATTATCAATAAGCTTTACGTTTTTGGCACTCCTGATGGGCTCTTCGGCTGCTATCTTCATCTTTTAAATTCGCACTCGTAGGGCTTCATTTTCTTTAGCTAATTTCTTCTATTTACCTTTATCGACTGCGGCTTGTATGTTGTTTTCAAATTGAAGGTCTCGGACCTGCTTTTCCAACTCTCCTATTCTAGCCATGTATTCATTCTCCTTAGCTAACCTGGCCTACTGTTCTTGTGACGATACGACAAAATCCTGGAGGCGAGGTCTTTTGGCGGGCCTCCCAGCTACAATTTCCCTTCTATACCAAGCATGATACCTAGGTGAAACTTCTCCTTTAGATCGATCTCGTTCAGAGGTATTTGCTGCCAAGTATTCACATTCTCTTCATATCTGGCAGACTCTTGCTTCCGGAAATCGGCCATCAGGACCAATCTCACCTACTTAGGTACTGAGATCTTCATCTTTTGGAACTATTTGGTACCTCCCGAGTTGTCTTAAAACTCCATACAGAGCGTGGTTGAATGCTCTTAAGACCCATCAAGAGGAAGTGAGGCCCAGTTGCTGGCGTATCTATGATTTCATCCACAGGTAACCATCCAAACGTCCACTATATTTGACTGGCAGTGATAGATCGAAAGTATGATGTTTATAACTCAGGTACTGATATATTTGACTGGCAAGATGATCCGGTTAATCCTCATATAAAATTCCTCTACACAGGTTTTCTTTGTTTACCCATAACTCGGGAATTGTAGGCGATGGTATAGATGTTCGGATATCCACATTTGCAACAACAAATTGCACCCCTCAAAAGTCCTCCGGCTTTGCAAGCTGTTAGAGCGCGGAAGATTTCAGCTACTATCATAGGCGCAAGAGTGCTCTTGGCTTGGGTGATTAAAGTGCTGACGACCCAGCTGTTTTTATGTCGATTTTCCATCTTTTCTAGGGAACACTAGAAGCCCTACGAAAACCACCATAAAAGCAAAATGTTTACGTTTCTCCCATTTTTGGCAGTTTCCTTTGCTACATATTTTGATTTCTTGATTGTTGAACCCTCCTAGGTGACCATATTTCTGGTATATAAAGTGCAGAGTACAAAATCCAGCTGCCAAATTCGGGTCATGGACCATCCTGCTTATCTTCAGTGAGTCTAAGAATCTATGCACAGCTACGGTTCTCCAGGCAATCAAATACTTGTGCCTTAAAGGAATCTCAGCGCTTCCCATGTATCCGACTATTTCCTCTAGGGTCGGGGTGATTTCAAAATTTGTAAAATGGAACACGTTGTGCATCGGGTCCCAGCATGTGACCAATGCCCTTATGATATCTCCCCGAGGCTTATTATCCAACAAACCAGTAAGACCTTTCAAATATTTTTTGACCTCATCTTGCCCTTCTTCGTCTAGATCATTCCACCATAGACGCAACTCCTATGGGATTTTGTTTATGATTGAGAAAGGTTCATTGTGAATCGTGCTCACCCTGCACATTTATTAAGGTGATTTAATCAGTTATTTTGAAGAAAAAGTTACTCCATTTTATTTTATCGAAAATTTCAAAACAAAAACCTGGCTTTGCAGATACGACCTTTTGGCACTTCGAGAAGAAGATTTTAATGTTGTGCTCACTAATCGTTGAAAATTACCCAAGGTGGCTATTCTTGCAAAAAAGCCTTCCGGCGCCTTTTTTGGGAACATTCGGCTTATTTAACACAAGAATGGCATCACCCGACAAAATTTTAAAATTTGTTTTTTTGTTATTTTTAGGCTATTTTTGCAAAAAGGAAGTTGACCCGATGGGGGTTGCCTACATATCTCACATCCGGTGAGAATCAAACTGGCGTAGTTTGGGCAGAATTGACAAAACCAACTATTTTTGAAAAACTTTCTTTTCTTTGATTTTCTAAAAATTTGGTAGAGTTTCGGTACCATTTGGGTATTGGGTTTTCCAAAACAGGTGACTAACCCTAACACTAACACTATTATTCTTTTCTCGCTCTTTTCTCTTTTCTTTTCAAATTTCTCTCATTATTTACAAGCCGGTCAGCATGCAAATGTAAGGCAAATAAATGCACAAATACCAAGTAGGATGCATCAGGATGGTCTTTCCATTTCAGGTCACCTGTCCTAGATGGACTCAACCCCTATGTTGAGTCTCCTAAGTCAAATGCACGTGATGCAAGAAAACATACCTACTAGGGATCCTGCATGAGGTCGAGTTATTCTAGGTTTAAAACCCGGGTAAATGTTCTCGACTGTGTACCCGAGCAAACAACTCAAATCGAGGAGGGGGTACGTACCGAGAACCAAAAGGTCATCCGGTCTAGTAACTTGTCCGACCTCTTTCTTACTTCAAGGTATTTCACTAACAGAAAAGAGAGTCTCGACCAACAAGCACATCCCCTAATATGAGAAGAGAAGGGTTTCGTAACAATTTTATATATACAATTCAGGTAAGTATCAAAGCGGTAAAGCACTTAGCATGTCAGGATAATCAGACAATAAATAATGCCAAGTATAATAGCTATTCTAAGCTCGAATTCTTAATTCCTGAACCGGAGATTCTGGGTTCGGTCCCCAATAGAGTCGACAGAGCTGTCACACCTTTGTTTTTACACACCTACCCCGGAAGGTAATGTATAAGGGAGTTTTTCCATTTTAAGTGACATTATTAGAATTGGGATTATTTATTTATTTTTAGAGTCACCAGTTGGGATGGAGTTGGCTTTTGGTGTCCCAAGTCACCGGTTTTTCTTGATTCCCAACTCGAGAAAATTTTTGACTTTCCAAAGGAAGTCTACGAACCAAATATTCTTGAGTAAGAAATTCTGTTAACCCTAGGAAAGGTGTTAGGCACCCTCAAATTTCGTGGTTCTAGACGGTCGCTTAAACTATCATAATTGGCTAATTATCTGATTTTAAACATGTTTATCCGATAGCGCAATTTAAAATTACTTACCGCTTTTAATTGTATTTTTGAGGAAGATTGCAACAGTATTGAAATGCGTCTCAAATCACGGCACATAAATGCACCCGTGATTTTCCACATACTCAAATACCGTTGAGATTTGGTTTTGGGTCACATAAATGCGCACTAAAGCATAAGAAAGGTAAAATAATTAAATGATGAGCCTAAAACCACTAACGCGTTATTACTTTGCGGGAGGCCATGAAAATTGCTAAATGGCACGTCCCGATTTCTAAATGTTTTAAGGTAAGTATTTAAAGAGGGTCACACAATTTATGAGTTTTGTTTGGTGCAGCGCACCCCATTTTAATTTAAAGACAATCCTAAAAGGGCTATTATTCTCTATTAAAGATTGTCTCGAAAGACCTAATTAGTTAGCATTTGTTAATTGACTATTATTAGAAATGTTCAAACAAACTCGGGCCTCAAGATCAAGTCCAAATTCAAACAAGAGGACCTTCATTTATTGAAGTCCTCTTAATTCAGTTTTGCTACTTAACTTGGAAAGCCTAAGCGTGCATTACCAAATGAAATTTCAATCCTTAAAAGAAATATAGTCCTCAGCTCTTTTGGTCCTTGATATAAGCCCAGGAAAAATGCAAATACAATCAGTTTGTAATAACTCTCCCAGACGTTGGGCCTTAGCATAGGCCCAATTATGGGGTGTAGTGGTACTGGGCTAAAAATCAAGTTCCCATTCAGTTCATAGCCCCATGAAATGAGACAATTCACAAGGGACTGGTGATGCTTGGGCTCCCCGTTGTGCCATTAGGCCCAAATCTCAATTAAACGACCAGGTGTACCATTTGGCTTTGGGCCTGTTAACAATTTTGTTTGTAAATAGCTGCAAATTTAATTCAAATCAGACACCAACTCTTAGCCAATAAATCATTCAAATCATTCAATTCATTTAACCTGTTTATACATGGATAATTACATAACTAACCTGAAACTTAGCAGATATTTAATCCCGACTAATACGCCTTAATCAAGCTTAATCATAGATTGGAAGTTAGACGTAACCACTAATATTCATTTCTGATCTTTCATCAAGCAAACATGGTAAACGCTATTTACAGAGATGAGTATATCTATTGCTTTTGAATTCAAATCAGGATAATGTATTCTAGCACTACTAATAAGACTAAAACTAACATTACTAAACCAAAATCACGTTCTAAACTTTAAGTTTCAGGAAATTAAGTCTAGTACCATTAACAATACACATACTGCTATAAAAGTCTAGCAGTCCAATAAAGTCCAAATAGTCCCATTAATACAATTGTTCAAATAGCATTCTTATGCTAAGCATCTAAGCTAAATGAAATTAGAAAATTCATGTAAAACAAATAATTATCCAACATTTCTCTTCAGATGTGTTCATACATGTTAATTTAACCTTCACATAGCACTTGAGGTTAAAAGGTACCTAGAAATTTGCACAAAATGAAATGAAATTAAAGTCAGCTAGGCAGCAAAAAGAAAACAACAGTCAATCGGCAACTTGAGATCAAGTTTTCAGCCCAGAAATGGTATTAAAACAGCTGGGAAAATAGCTTAGAATGAACAGCAACAATGAACGAACCAAAACAAACTTGAATGACCCAATTTGAACTTGAAATCGACCTAGGAACTTCTGAAACTTCATCTACCAAAACACCCGGAATGTTCAAGCCATTTTCAACCTTATAAGCTGAAGTTTTAATTTGGAACTGAGAGCTTTCAAACTACCCTAAAAATTTCAATGGAATAGTGATTTTTTGGAGTTTTTGTTGCCTGGCTTTGCAGAAACTTTTCAGTTTTTTTTTTGTTTCCCTCTTTTTTTTAAAAAAAATCTCCCTTTAACTCTAAGTAACAATGCCTTTATAGGCAAGTTACTAGGGCTGCTTCAGACTTTAGGTTTTTTAGCCTTTAGTCCTTTTATTTATGTTTTTTTAACTACTTAAACCCCTTATTGTATGCCTTGTTGGTCAAGTAATACTACCAAGTTCCTAAAACTTAGTTGGAACCCCGATATAGAAGGTTATAGGGGTTTTCAGTTTCAGTTATTGCACTATTCTCTATTTTGAAATACATATACTACCCCTACATTAGTCCTAAAATTACTAACCAAATCCTAGCCCCTTTCAACTTGATCAAATAACCATAGTTCGTCACTCACAGGGACAGAAAGATTCAGCTATAACCAAAATCACCGATTATAATAAGAATACCTAAAAATTAAATTAACCAACCAACACTAGGATTTTAACTCTAATTAATACTAATGTTCTAAGGTTAAGATTAAAAATAATGAACTACGAGCAAACAAATAAATATTGAAATTAAAGTAAAATTAATATCATATAATCAACATCAACAATCATAGATCATAAATCGAAATCAAACACAAAATTAAATCAACAGAAAACTCAAAACATAATCAACAGAACAAAATTTAAACAAAAATAAAAATAAAACAAAAACAGAATCAACGGAAAAAGAATCAATTAAAACATTAAGAGTCCTAAGTCAGTTTACATGGATAATGATTGATCAATGAGGGAATATCATATTCAATCAAACGAAATTATTATAAAAAATCAAATAACGAAAGGAAGACTTGCTAATTTTGGCCTTCCAATCGCCCGACTTTGAATCGACTCTCCAAATAATATTATATGCTTGTTCTTGCCAAGAACAAGCACATAACCTTATTTTGGAACTCAATTCGACACTGGTGAGCCTTTAAAAATTCATTCTAGTCTCAAACAAACCCTAGATCTAAAATTCGAGGGATTACAACTAGATTTGGGGAGATTGGTTTGGGATTTGGGAAGAAGAAGGTTAGGAGGGTCTGGGTGTAATTTTGGGAAGGTTTGGGAGGTGGCGCTGCCGTGCACAGCGGAGGCGGCGCTACGGTTTGGATTATTCGAGGTGTTTGAGGGGTATTTGAAAGAAAATAAGGCCAGATATGGATTGGGGTGATGAAGAGGGATCCATGGTATAAATTTGGGTGTATTTGGAGACTTGCTGCCGACGGAGGCAATTTCCGGCCGGCGCCAGACGGCGGAGAGTGGTGGTGTATAATAGGGGTGTTAGAGACAGTGAATGAGGGGTATGGGGACTTCCAACATTTATATATTATCTAACCTCGTTAGTTCCGGACTCTTGGATTGATTAGATCAAACGGCCGTGATTAAGAGGCCAAGGAACAGTATTGTTTTGTGAGTTAAAACATTGGACCGGATTAGGGTAGTTTTGGGCTAGATTGGTCGGTTCAAGTGTGTTTCAATTGGGCTAGCCAAATTAAAGTGAATAATAGCCCAAAAACTGGCTGGCCTATTTCTCTTTTTATTTTTTTCTCAATTTTCTCTTTTTATATACTTTTTTCATTTTCATTTCATTTTTTAGACCTTTGTTAAATACAAAATTAAAATAAAAGGCCTGATTTAACTCTGAAATTAAACTAATTAATTTTCTAAAATTAAGTAGATCCTAATTTAAAGAAAGCTAAGTAAAAATCAAAAATTAAAAGTAAAACAAAAATGAAAAAAAAATTATTTTTGCTATTTTCTCTTATTTTTTGCAATGTCAATTAACTAATAAACCTAAGAAAAATATAAAATTGGGTCCTAAATGTAAATGTGCTATTTGTTTTTATTTTTTATGAATTATATCAATTAAAAATGCACAAAAATATAAACAAACACAAAATCATACAATTAATTCCCTAAAATTCAAATAATAAAAGAAAATTCCTAATTTTAAGAATTCTATAGGAATATTTCAAGCGAGGCAAAAATTACGTGCTCACAGATACAATTTTAAAAGTTTTAATGTGTCATATTATTCTCATCTTTAATATGTATGTAAGAGGGATTTGGAGACAAAGTCAATGGGTAAAGTATATATTTTGTCTTAAGTTTACATTGTATTTGATTGATGTATAAATTTATCTTAAGATAAATTTATACTGTCAAAGCGTCAATCAACAATAATTTAAATTTAATCTTAAATTTAATTCTGGATGTATCACTTATCCCCATCAAATTGAGATTATTTTATTCCTTCTACCATGTGGCATAAAATAGTCCAACGATTATAACCATTGAATTATAATCGGGATAATTTAGTTTTTACACAAAACGATCCCATAAATTATTCCACCGTTATACTTATCTAGTAAATTTATTCGCGTTTTATGCGATCTTTAAAACAGCAATATATTTACAAAAAATTAGTAAATACTTATAAATGACTTGCATTTCGGCTAGTTCATAATCTTGGTTTATTTATACCGAATACTTATGTGATGTGTAGTATTATATATTACCAGTAAAACAGTTCAAATTTTATATGAAACAGTTCAAAGAGTAATAAAAACTAAAACTAAGTTCGAAAATAACCAAAGTTCAATTTATTTTTTTTGGTTAAGAATAATTTTATTGCCAGCTAAGAATATGTAAGCTTAAGAGGAAAAAAAAGCCACTTCTAAAACTGGCAACACCCAGATTTTAGAGCCAAATAAAAGAACATCGATCTATACCACCATCATCCCTTGAGCACTCCTAATAATACAAATAAGAATATTTACATTATAATTAGTTTTGTATTGAGATAATGATATTTGATATAAATGAAATACAAATTTTTACTAACAAAAAAATATATCATTAGTATTTCTGCCTGGCCTTGCGAGACATACCTTTCAAAGGGATCTTTACATATATGTACCATATAGCAAATCTTATTACCTCTCATGTTTAAGATTTGTGTTTATTTCATTTAAGCATACCAAATTTCAATTTATGTACCATAATTCAAATTGAGGGTATAATTATGGGATTTTTACATATATGTATCATATATCAAACCTTATTACCTCCCATGTTTAAGATTTGTGTTTATTACATTTAAGCATACCAAATTTCAATTTATGTACCATAATTCAAATTGAGGATATAATTATTGCTTCATTTATTCTAGGCATGATTTTAGGAGCATATATTAATTTTTCCTTTTTTTCCTGTTCTCTTACATTAGTTTTTTGTTTTCCAGTTCCTCTTAAATTTAAAAACTAAGACAAATAAAAAATACTCATTTTACAATGTAAAAGACCAAAATTTTTCAATTTCTCAACTTGCCTATTTTTCATTTTCTTGAAAATTTTAGCATTAAAAGTTTTTTGTAATTAATAGCGTGAAATCCTTCTTCTCCTATTTAATTATCATATCATCTCGCCAAATTGACACACAGCTCAAAACTCCATTTTCTTAGCCAAATAAATCCATGTCAGGAGACAAAATCAAAATCAATGAACCCCCAAAAGGAGTTAAGGTTCCAATTTACAGTGGGCCCCACAAGCATGGGCCCACTTCGAATTATTTGGTATTCGTAAATTTTTTTGACACAAAATTGTAGTTTAAATGTAGTATAAATGTAACAATACAATTTAACTACAATTTACAATTTATCTATAAATTATCTATATTTTATCTACAATTCTACAATCTAACTACATTTTAACTACAAGTTCTGGAAAAATATATCTTCTTCTTCTTCGACGAGTTTCAATATGAAATTCAGTCAAAACCAAGTCTAATCTTCACCAAAAACCCTAAATTTCCAGAGATATAAACTCCTAAACATATTTTCAATTATTTACAACAACACCCAATCCAAGGAATTTTGAATTGTAGCATAATTGACATTTTCGACATAATTGTAGAAGACTTGTAGAAGTTTTAGTCTTCCCAATCTACAATTTATCTACAACTTATCTACAGTTTATCTATATTTTATCTACAATTTATCTACAATTCTACAATTTAACTACAATTTCTGGAAAAATAAGTCTTCTTCTTCTTAGACGAGTTTCAATCTGAAAATCAGTCAAAACCAAGTCTAATCTTCACCAAAACCCCACAAAATTGAGATATAAACTCCTAAACATATTTCGAATTATTTACAACAACACCCAATCCAAACAAATAATGATTTTTGAAAATTCAATTTGAATTCAAAGCTTTCAAGCTTTTTAATGGCTATCAATGGTGAAAAATATATGGAGAAGGAGAGAATCACGCTGCAATAGATTTTCTTCCGTTTTAAATTTCGTAATTAATGGTGATAGAATCACCATTAAATGTGATTCCTACAAATTTGAAGTTTTTTTGGGGTAGAATCTATCTATTTTTGGTTTGGTACAATTTTTGTAAACAAAACATGGTATAGGTGGGTAAATACCAAACCATACACAATTTTGGTAATAAGGTTTGCTATATGGTATATATAAGTAAAAATCCCAATGAAAACCTTTGTGGTTTTTAATATTAAAGCATTATTCTACCATCCAAGCATGCTTTTATAAGAATAAATTTAATGCATGAATAAATGCAACTTTAATTTTGAGATAATAACCCATTTAAGGAATAAAACAGCTAATTTAAGATAATAACACCATAAAAAACCATCATGTATCATTTTACAATATGTTTTTAAGAAAAAACAGTTAAATTTAAAAGTAAGAACATATACTACTCTCAAAACAGAACATCCAAAATTAACAAAGAAAACCCTTAACAGAATAGAATTTCTACAAGGAACAGAAGGAAGGAAACTAATTCCTTATATCCTAGCAATAAAAAGTGATTACCATCTAAATTACAATTTCCTTTTTCTTTTCCCTCATACTAAGATGAAACATGTACTCATTCAAAATCCTAAGTAAATTTGAACCTGTAAAATATGTGAGGTAAGTTATCAATCATATGTAACATAAACAATATTCTTAAGCATTTTCTTGTTTATACCACCCGTTTTCCCGACAACTGCAGCAAAAATGTCCATATGGTTACTCTTCTCAATAGCTCATAATAAAAAATATCTTTTAATTTGTACCCAGAATATATTCATGAAACTTACTATTTTTAAAAAGAAAAGGGCAAAATCTTTTTTCAATAATTGATTTCGTTGGTCTAAACCAGAATATTGAGTTTAGTGATCAAGTAGAAAGCTTCTTTACCGTATTTAAGTTATATACACCTAAAAAAAACCTATTTTCTGACATTAGCGCATTATATGTTAACTTACACCGCTATACAAATTATCAATGTCATCTTCCTAGTTACCTTCCAAATGACTAATTGAATGATTGAATTTCTAGGAGCAAACGTAATAATGAAATTTAAGCCGTACGGTGTTTTGGCTCTGTCATTCTCTTTTTTCACCGACATCTTGATTTTTGTTTTATTTATCTGTTAGCACTAAAAGAAAAAAAGAAACAAATCTTCAATTATTATGAATGAAAATGGAAAAAGACTGAAAATTATTTAGAGAGTGCAATCGGAGGCGTGTTATATTAGAATATAATTGTGTGTATCTTTTTATTATTGGTAGAATATTCTCTCATTATTGTACAGTCATATAGTTGGTAGGATTTGATTTCATTCATTATTGTACAGTCCTATAGTTGGTAGCATTTGATTTCCTTCATTATTGGACAGTTCTATAGTTGGTAGGATTTGATACATCTATACTCTATATATACTTTTGCGAGCAATACAAGAAATTTACTTCTCCCAAAACTCTTTACATGGTATCATACGCCAGTGGCTTATCGCCAAAGAAACCCTAATTCTACCCTACCCGCGCCGCCGCCGTCGACGCTGCTTTTATTGGTAGCCCGCCGCCGCCGCCGCCGCAGCTGCACTAATCGGCAGCCCTCTCTCTCTCGACGTCGATTAGCGTTTCCTCTCCTTTGCCTTGCGCTTCATGGCCGCTACGACGTCAAACGAGCTTCTCCAGCCTATTGCCATCAATGCAGCGGCTCAGATCCCACTCAAATTGGATTCCACTAATTACCTGGCGTGGAAATTCCAATTTCGAACCCTTCTTACGGGTTACGACCTCCTCGGCTTCTTGGACGGATCGAAGCCGTGCCCACTAGCCACCATCGTCGACAAGGAGGTGACTTCCCCCAACCCAGCATATCCTTACTGGATTCGCCAGGACAATCTTATTCTCAGTGCCATAATCTCGTCGATCATACCGATGATCATTTCCTTTATTGCCGCTGCGAAAACCTCTAAAGAGGCCTGGAACATCCTTGCGCGCACATACGGCACTGCTTCTCGTGGTCGTATCATGGCTCTCAAACAACAGCTCCATAACCCGGTATAAGGTTCTAAATCTATTACTGATTTTATGCACGGTATTCGCGTGATTGTGGATGAATTATCTCTCATGGGTGTTACTGTTGATTCTAAGGATCTTTTCATTAAGGTTCTAAAGGGTCTTGATGATCCGTATATGGAACTCTCTCATGCCATCCAAGCCCGCGAATCTCCTATCTCTTTTGCTGAATTACATGACAAGCTGTTAAGCATGGAGGCTCAGATTACTGCTCGTGTGCCGGCGACCTCCGCCGCATCTGGTTTGGCTCCGTCGGCTTCCTTCGTCGCTGGACAGCAGTCAGGCCGTCACCGGTTCGGTAGCCTTGGTTCAGCCTCCGGTCGCGGTGGTTACTCCAGCAATGGCCAATCTCGCGGGTACAATGGGAAGTGCCAGCTCTGCAGTGAATTTGGCCACTCCGCGCGCCGTTGTCCGTCCTATCCCATCTCCGGCACCAATCAGCCACCTTACGGTGGGCCACTACCGCGGCCAGCTTATGGTTCGCCGCCTTATCCGGCTGCTCACACAGCCCATCACTCTCCGACGATTCCCTCTGCATCTGATTGGATCCTGGACTCTAGTGCCTCCCATAACATCACCTCTGATCTTGCCACCATGTCTCTTCACAGTCCTTACACTGGTTTCGACAATATGGTTATTGGTAACGGTGAAGGTTTGACAATTACACACACTGGACAACTTAACAGTTATTCCTCTCTTTTATTACCTGGAGCTCTCTGTGTTCCACATATGCGTAAAAATTTGATCTCTGTTGCCCAATTATGTCGTCATAATAATGTTAATGTTGTTCTTTCTGATACTAATTTTCAGGTGAAGGATCGTCGCACGTGGGCAACGCTCGTTCGCGGCCCGCTTAGGGGCAACACCTACTACTGGCCGGCGGCTCCCAGTCTCCCGTCCGCCCTCACAGCACAAAAGCTCTCTACGTCATTGTGGCATTCTCGGTTTGGTCACCCGTCCGCTAAAATCCTACGTCATTTAGTGTCTTCTAGCAGTATAGCGTCCAGTAATGTGTCTGATCTTGCTTGTGTCTCTTGCAAGCTTCATAAGTGTCATAAGTTACCTTTTTCTGAGTCAAGTTTATCTTCTACTGCTCCGCTGGAGCTTATTTTCTCCGATGTATGGACCTCTCCAATTATTTCTAATGAAGGATTTAAATATTATGTCATCTTTGTTTATCATTTTTCCAAGTATGTTTGGTTTTTTCCTTTACGCCGTAAATCTGATGTCTTACAAACCTTCCCCATTTTTAAATCCATTGTAGAAAAGTATTTCTCTGCTAAAATCATTACTCTGTATATTGACAATGGGGGTGAATTCCTTGCTTTACGCTCTTTTTTTTGCCTCCAATGGCATCTCACATCTCACTTCACCTCCTCATACACCTCAGCACAATGGCTATGCTGAACGCCGTCACCGTCATATTATCGATACTGGTCTCACTCTCCTCCATCATGCCTCTGTACCTCTCATTTACTGGCCTTATGCCTTTGCTACAGCAGTCTATCTCATTAATCGTCTTCCCAAGACTAATCTCTCGATGCTCTCCTCCTTTGAGTCTCTCTTCCATAAGTGCCCCAACCTTGCCAAACTACGTGTCTTCGGCTGTCAATGCTTCCCTTGGCTTCGGCTCTACACCTCACACAAAATGGAACCCAGATCTCGTGCTTGTGTCCTCTTCGGCTACTCTACTACTCAAAGTACCTATCTATGCTTTGATCCCTCAACGTCTAAAATCTTTATCTCGCGTCATGTCACCTTCCATGAAGATGTCTTCCCGTTCTCCAAACTGTCTAACCCCGAGTCTCCCGCTGTACCCACTCCGGTCTCCCTAAAAATCCTTCCGCCGCCGCCACCAGTACCTGCCGCCGCTCCCACTAGCGATCCTTCACCGGACGCACTGCCGGCGCCAACGCCCGCGCCACCAGCGCCCCTTCCGACACCGCCAGCGGCCCCTGCCGCCGCTACACCCATTATGCCGCCACCTACATCCTCTCAGGGTGGTCATCATATGCAAACTCGCAGCAAAAATAACATCTTTATGCCCAACAAGAAGTTTGGTATGTCTGCTGTCACCTCTCCTGCTATTACTGAACCTTAGACTTTGTCTAGTGCTATGTCTGATGAGCGCTGGCGCGCTGCTATGTCATCAGAGTTTGATGCTCTGCTACGGAATAACACCTATATATACCTTTGTGAGCAATACAAGAAATTTACTTCTCCCAAAACTCCCTACATGTTATGAATTTAATTACCTCACCCATTAGAAGAAAATTTAAAGAGTTACAAGTAAGAAATGATCGAGCCGATGACAAAACTGCCTTTTCATTTGAATTTTTATACAGCATGTCATCAACTTCAAAAAAAAAGAAGAATTGAAAAAAGTTGTGAATATGCCAACACGTGAGACCGTATATTATAAATGCCAAATACCTTGGGGAAACATTATACATACCAAAGGCATGCGTAAATATATTTCTCGAATTACATTGATTCCAACAAATATATCCTGGAAATTTTAAATACAGATATAGCATGAAAAAGATTTGCCAAGAGACCTAATCACCCATTTGCTTCTTAAACATGAGAGACCTACTTAATATGTTTTGCTGGTTTATCTTCTTTTCCTCTGGAGGTCGTTTCCTGATGACAAACATATAATCGCATTTCAACTGATTAGGGGAGATGACGGTGGAGGAATTTCTTTTGCATGTGAATTATATATGATATACTTGCATTGCTCAATAAGGATCAAATTTATGTAGAAAGATGTTAATGCATGGAATACCAAAAGTCATAGACAGTAATTTAACATTAACATACAGTGAAAGTTAACATGATAAATGCATTATAAATAGGTAGTTAGATTTTTTTTTTCTTTTGAGCGGTTACATATTTTCTTTAAGATGGTGACTTTTGGCAAGCTATAATTGAGCTAATTTACTTAAATAAAAATAAGAAAAAAATACAAAAAAAGAAGAAAAAAGATTAAATAGAATTCTTGGCTAAAAGAGGTGTCAAGTTATCATGTCTATTCTTCCTTTTATATATAGATATATAGATGGCCCATCATATATTTGAGTTAAACATGAATACTTTTAAGTGTCTGCATAACTTAGTACTCATCGAAATGACCACATAAATGGAACACAGTAACCCAAGTAAAGATTAGGAAGAACAAATTTTAATCCTTTCTATTCAAGGCGATTAATTAAGTGTTTTCCATACTGCATTAATCTCTCTGTATTTTGGGCATTCATAATTCCAGAAACTGATGTCCGTATCATGTGTTTGCACAGGTGGTCCCCTCCTTTGCTTGGAATATATGTCCGATGAATGGGGCCTTTTAACAATGATGAAGCATAGGGGTTCATCCATTACATTAGGACAACTCTTCAGAGTCGCATTATTGGTTCATTAATTATTTTATTTTTATTATTTTTAACTTATATGGTTCTTTTTTTTATTTTAAAACGTCCAACAATATTGGACTTTATATATATATATATTGGTTGCAGTAAGCTCATGCTAAGCCCGGATTTAAATTTAAGGTCAAAAAGTAATATATATGATTAAAAAATTATTTTGTATTATATTTTTAAGTTTTTATCAAATATCTTATTTCTCCTAATAAAAAATAATTGGACATACTCAAATTATAATCAAGATAAATTTTAAATACATAAGCTCGTTTTCAGTCTGGTATTCCTTGTAACTCTCGAATTGATATACCATGTATCATATTTAAGAAATTTCCTTAGAACTCGTATCAACACAAAACAAATACTTGGAATAACATTACTTAAGTTCCTACATTCTTCTTAGTATTTGATCCTTTTCAGTTTTAAAGGATGCGTTTTTGCTAATGTAGCGATAAAATTATTAAGACAGATAAATAGGAGTTTGGATGCTTACATTTTTTTTTAATTTGTAAAGGTAAAAGGTACATAAAGCTATAGTACTTCAACAATTCGGATAATAAAACTAAATTTTTTAGTTAATGCAACCATGACTTTATTTGAAAGTTCGTGTAGGGTGAGAAGTGGATAAAGAAAGATACTACGTACTATGTCCTATAAGAAACCATAGAATTACAAAATAGTCTTTTACCTGCAAAATTGATAGAGTAAAAATAACAACTTTAAGGGCAATGATTTTGAAAACTTGAATGTGAGGACTTGAAAAAAATTCTATTGCCCCTTATTATAAATAAAATATTAAGCCAAAAAATATTTACCTTCTTATAAACATTATTAAATCAAGAGAAAAGAATATGTAACAAACTTTAAAATTACATAATTAGTATAATGATTAATGAGGGTAGCGGGAGAGTTGGATGTGAGATGATAATAATCATTAATAATAGCTATTTAAGTGGGACTCACATAATAATTCTAATAGAAATATGGGAACGACAAATTTATGTGGGGTCGATTCGTCATAATAGCATTTAATCTTGGTTAACATGTAAATTATAAATTCAATAGAGTCTACTATTGCAGCAAACTCACACGTGTTATTCAGACATTAAATGATATGGAAAGCTGTAAACCATAAAACAAAAAGTAAATTTAACATTAAAATAAGATCAGGACATAAAAGTAATTAAGTGAAAAGTCTATTTTTTTTTGGAAATATATGTGAGGACTACGAAAGTCCTTTGATTCTCCCTTATTATATATAGTAATATATACTAGTCGCAATAAGCCCATACTAAGCCCGGGCCTAAATTCAAGGCCGAAAAGTAATACATATAATAAAAGAATACTTTTCATTATATTTTTAAGTTTTCACCAAATATCTTATTTTTCCTAATAAAAAATAATCCTGTGCACTCAAATTATAACCAAAATAAATTTCAAATCTACTGATATATTTTTATCTTGTATTTTTTGTGAATCCCGAATTAATATACCATATGTCATATTTAAGATATTTAAGTAGAACTCGTGTCAACACAACAAATAAGCAAATCTAATTCCTTTATGTTTGAATTCACATGGCTTTACTTTGTTGATTGTACCTTTAAAATGAAAGGTCCTATTTTCATTTAGAGATAAGATTAACGTGGACATTTAACGAACATAATCAATATAAATCTAGGAGCGCATATTTTTACTTAAAGATAACATTATCTCATATATTTTTGATTAATATATTATGTTGATGTTATATAGATCTTTGCTTTTGGATATTTATTCCTTTGCTACATATTGTGGGATAGACAAATATGTCAGTTTTGTTATAAAATCTCCTATTTTAGGTGAATGTTCATAATTAGAGAGATTCTAGGGTTTATTTCTTGGTGGCTAAGTCACCACCTCCCTATAAATAAAGGGGTCCTCTCCCATTGTAATCCATCCCAAGTATCAATAAGAATACTCCTCTCTCTCCCTATTCTCTCTATATTGTTCTTGTCTTTTATATTATTTCATAACACGTTATCAGCACGAGACTCTACCGTTTCAAGAATCGATTCTCGAGAAAAACTAAGGTATTTCTCTCTTCCTAATTTGATTTTCGATTATGTCTGACATTACGAAAAGAAAGTTCGTTGCCCTTGAAATTTCGGGCAAGAACTATATGACATGGGTGTTGGATGCTGAAAACCACTTAGATGCTATGGGTCTTGGAGACGCCATTAAAGATAGAGATAAAGCATCCACCCAAGACTGTGCTAAGGCCTTGATTTTCTTGCGCCATCACCTTGATGAAGGTTTGAAAATTGAATATCTCACAGTTAAAGATCCACTCATCTTGTGGAATGGCTTAAAGGAGAGATATGACAACTTGAAGTTGGTCACTCTGCCACAGGCACGATATGATTAGGCTCATCTGAGGCTCCAAGACTTTAAGTCTGTTTCTGAATATAATTCTGCGATGTTCAGAATTACTTCTAAGTTGAAGCTCTGCGGAGATAATATCTCTGATTATGATATGCTTGAGAAAACGTTTACAACGTTTCATGCCTCCAATATGGTACTGCAACAACAGTACAGAGAGAAAGGCTTCAAAAAGTACTCTGAACTGATTTCTCTCCTACTTGTGGCTGAGCGAAACAATGACCTGCTCATGAGAAATCACGAAAATCGACCCACCGGGTCTACACCATTGCCTGAAGCAGATAAGGTGTATTCTTATTATGCCAATCATGAAAAGGGCCATGGATCTAATCATGGTCGTGGTCGTAATCGGTGTCATAGCCGTGGACGTAGACAAGGAAGAAATATCCATGATGTCCGTCACCCCCCGAGGAGAGATAACCGCCGAAAGCAGAAACGGGATTATGAGGATCCTAAGGCAAATATTTCAGAAACTATATGTTATCGTTGCGGTGGAAAAGGGCACTGGTCAAAAGCTTGCCGTATACCAAGACATTTGGTTGACCTTTATCAAGCATCTCGAAAGAGAAAAGGCCCTGAAACAAATTTTGTCTCTGACGATAATTTTGACATCACCCACTTGGATGTGGCAGATTTCTTTGAGCAACCCGATGGGAAAGTAGACCACCTAATCGGTGATGGATCTGTGATGAAAGAAGATGGAGTTGTTTGATTTTATTTCACTTATTTGTAATAGTTAGTGAATAAAATAATAGTCATTAGTATCAGCTCGTATTAGTTAGTTTATGATATAATGTTAGTACTAGTTCTTTAGAATGTTTCAATATGCTCAAATTTCAATAATATTTTTATTTTTCAGTAGAGGTAATCGACTAACCTAACAGTTAGTCGATTATCTAATATTTCGCATTAAAACTGCAAAATAATCGATTGTCAACGTTCAACAATCGATTGTCTATGTTTAACAATCGATTGTCTTAAGACAGTGATATGTTCAAAATAGCAAATAATCGATTGTGTATGTTTAACAATTGATTGTCAACGTTCAACAATCGATTGTCTATGTTTAACAATCGATTGTCTTAAGATAGTGTGATCTGAAGTTTTTCTAAATAGTAAATAATTGATTGTGTATGTTTAACAATCGATTGTCAACGTTCAACAATCGATTGTCTATGTTTAACAATCGATTGTCTTAAGACAGTGTGATCTGAAGTTTTTCAAAATAGCAAACAATCGATTATGTATGTTTAACAATCGATTATATTAAGACACAATCGATTGTGTATGTTTTAACAATCGATTGTTTTAAGAAAATGCTTAAAATGAAATTTTCAAACTGCAAAGTAATCGATTATGGAAAATATATAACCGACTATCTGATTTAGTTAGTCAACTGACCTCAGCAGATTTTGAAAATATTGTTTAAATGTGAAACAAACGAATTGAATTTGTTTATTCTTATGTTCGTGTATTTCTTTTGTATGTCAAACTATGGGAAAGCAAATATGGATATCTCACAAAACAAGCTTGGATCAACGTCCAACTGTAAAAATATTTGTTTAGTTGATTCATGTACTACACATACGATACTCAAAGAAAAGGAATATTTCTCTCAACTAAATATGTGTAAGGCAAATGTTACTACAATCTCTGGTAGTAATAAATTGATTGAAGGCTCCGGAAGAGCAACTGTAACTCTGCCCAAAGGCACAATGTTTATCATAGAGAATGCAATGTTCTCCTCCAAGTCTAAGAGAAACTTGTTGAATTTTAAAGATATACGCCGGAATGGCTATCATATTGAGACAATAGATGAAGATAATCGTGAATATCTCATCATTACAAAGAATGTCTCCGGCCAAAAGAGGGTTAAAATTCCCATCTTTATCTTGTGGCCTGAATTGGACAAGAATTAGTGCAATTGAGGCACATTCAACAGTAAACCAAAAGGTTACTGATTCCAATACTTTCGTACTTTGGCATGATCGATTGGGACACCCGGGATCGATCATGATGAGACAGATTATAGAAAGCTCATATGGGCATCCGTTAAAGAATTTCAAAATTCTTTCAAATAATGAATATCCTTGCACTTCTTGTTATCAAGGCAAGTTGATTATCAGACCATCACCAATAAAGGTTGGGACTGAGTCACCCACGTTTTTGGAACGTATACAAGGGGACATTTGTGGACCTATTCACCCACCCAGTGGGTCCTTTAGGTATTTTATGGTCTTGATAGACGCATCCTGTAGATGGTCTCATGTGTGCCTGTTGTCATCACGCAACCTTGCGTTTGCGAAATTAGTGGAACAAATAATTCGACTACGAGCACAATTTCATGATAATCCAATCAAGTCTATTAGACTGGATAATGCTGCTGAGTTTTCATCCCAAGCATTTAATGATTATTGCTTATCAATTGGGATAAAAGTGGAACATTCTGTAGCTCATGTTCACACTCAAAACGGTCTTGCAGAATCGTTAATTAAACGCCTGTAGTTGATTGCAAGGCCATTACTCATGAAAACGAGGCTGCCCACTTCGGTATGGGGTCACACCATTTTGCATGCAGCAATGCTAATTCGTCTCAGACCGACGAATTATCACAAATATTCCCCATTGCAATTGGTTTTGGGTCATGAACCCAATATATCCCATTTAAGAATCTTTGGATGCGCAGTATATGTGCCTATAGACCCGCCATCTCGCACCAAAATGGGTCCCCAAAGAAGGTTAGGAATATATGTTGGGTTTGAATCGCCCTCCATCATTCGCTACCTCGAAACATTGTCAGGGGACTTGTTTACTGCACGATTTGCAGACTGTCGATTTGATGAGACACTTTTCCCAAAATTAGGGGGAGAAGTTGGTGAAACCAAACGGAAAATTTTGTGGAAAAATGCATCATTATCTCATCTTGATCCACATAACTCTATTTGTGAAAGAGAGGTACAAAAGATTATCCATTTGCAAAGAATAGCAAATCAAATGCCTGACGCATTTACGGACTTGAAAAGGATAACGAAATCCCACATCCCCGCGGAAAATGTTCCAATCCGCATTGATGTCCCTGTTGGAAAATCATCTAGTGTCATAACCAATGAGTCGAATGCACGCCTGAAGCGTGGAAGGCCATTAGGTTCTAAAGATCGAAATCCTAGAAAGAGGAAAGCAAATGATAAAAATGACACTATGAAAGAATCTCATGAGGAAATTCATGATTTAGCAAATTCTGAGATTCATGAAGAATCCATTGAGCCCGAGACTCTGGAAAATACGGAACTATCCATAAATCCAATCAATATTGAGGCACATTTTGATCGAGTGGATATAGTGGTGGATAATGTCTTTGCTTATAATGTCGCATCTAGCATTATGCAAGAATGTGAGGATCTCGAACCTCAATCTGTTGAAGAATGTCGAAAAAGACATGATTGGCCAAAATGGCAAGAAGCAATTCAATCAGAATTGAATTCGCTGGCAAAACGTGAAGTTTTTGGCCCTATAGTTGAAACACCTAATGGTGTTAAGCCCGTTGGCTATAAATGGGTCTTTGTACGCAAGAGAAATGAGAAAAACGAGGTACAAAGATATAAGGCACGCCTTGTTGCGCAAGGTTTTTCTCAAAGGCCTGTGTCGATTATGCAGAGACATATTCGCCTGTAATGGATGCTATAACCTTTCGTTACCTCATCAGTTTTGCTGTCCTTGAAAAGCTTGACATGCATTTAATGGATGTGGTTACTGCCTATCTTTATGGCTCACTTGATAATGAGATATACATGAAAATTCCCGATGGACTCAAAGTGCCAAACGCTCATAATTCAAAGTCTCGGGAAATGTTTTCAATTAAATTGCAAAGATCTTTGTATGGTCTAATGCAATCAGGACGAATGTGGTATAATCGTCTTAGTGAGTATTTGTTAAAAGAAGGCTATATAAATGACGCCATTTGCCCGTGTGTTTTTATAAAGAAAACAACATCGGAATTTGTTGTACTTGCCGTATATGTCGATGACATAAACCTTATTGGAACCCCCATAGAACTCCAAAAGGCAATTGATTATCTAAAGAATGAATTCGAGATGAAAGATCTCGGAAAGACAAATTATGTCTTGGTTTGCAAATTGAATATTTAGCAAACGGAATTTTTGTTCATCAATCTACCTATATTGAAAAGGTACTGAAACGGTTTTACATGGATGGAGCACATCCTTTAAGCACACCGATGGTTGTTCGATTACTTGATGTGAATAAAGATCCATTCCGACCGCAAGAAAGGAATGAAGAGCTACTTGGTCCTGAAGTACCATATCTTAGTGCAATTGGCGCACTAATGTATCTTGCAAATACTACAAGGCCTGACATATCCTTTTCAGTTAATGTCTTAGCAAGATTTAGCTCGGCTCCTATAAGGAGACATCGGAATGGGATCAAACATATATTGCGGTACCTAAAAGGGACCACCGATATGGGCTTATTTTATGGCAATAATTGCAGTCCTGATCTTGTTGGTTATGCAGATGCCGGATATTTATCCGACCTACACAAGGCTCGATCTCAAACGGGTTATGTGTTTACCTGTGGAGGCACCGCCATATCTTGGCGATCGACTAAGCAATCAATTGTGGCTACTTCATCTAATCATGCCGAGATAATTGCTATTCATGAAGCAAGTCGGGAGTGTGTGTGGTTGAGGTCTATCATACATCATATTCAAGACAAATGTGGTTTGAAGTGTAATAAACTACCCACGACTTTGTATGAAGACAATGCAACATGTATAGCTCAATTGAAGGGAGGATTCATAAAAGGAGATAGAACAAAGCATATTTCACCAAAGTTATATTTCACACATGATCTTCAAAAGAATGGTGATATCAATGTGCAACAGATTCGTTCAAGCGATAATATGGCTGATTTGTTCACAAAATCTCTACCAACGTCAACCTTCAAGAAGCTAGTTCACAAGATCAGAATGCGAAGACTTAAGGATATAAATTGATGTTCTTATCAGGGGGAGTTTATGCGCGCTGCACTATTTTTCCCTTACAAGGTTTTGTCCCACCGGGTTTTCCTTGCAAGGTTTTTAACGAAGCAACCAATAGGCGCATATTCAAACATGTGTACTCTTTTTCCTTTTCTTTAATTTTTCCCATTGGGTTTTGTTTTAGTTAAGGTTTTAACGAGGCACATCATTGAATAGACATTCAAGGAGGAGTGTTATAAAATCTCCTATTTTAGGTGAATGTCCATAATTAGAGAGATTCTAGGGTTTACTTCTTGGTGGCTAAGTCACCACCTCCCTATAAATAAAGGGGTCCTCTCCCATTGTAATCCATCCCAAGTATCAATAAGAATACTCCTCTCTCTCCCTATTCTCTGTATATTGTTCGTGTCTTTTATATTATTTCATAACAAGTTTTAGTTTAAACATCAAAAAATCAAAAGTAAAATCTAACGATAATAATAATAATTATATTTTTTTATATAAAATCTTCTCATAATTTATAGAGTATAAGTTGTCCTAAAATCCCCCCCCCCCCCCCACCCCCACCTTCTCTCTCTTTCTCTCTCTTTTTATATATATATATATATATATATATATATATATATATATATATATATATATATATATATATATATATATATAAATTTAAAGCTTGTCAAATTTAAAATATATTTTTCTTTGAAAAGTTCAATTTTGATTTATAAAAATTAAATCCGAATGGTATTTGAAACAGAAAAAAAAAAGAGCACAAAGTTATGTTTTTCTAAACAATCTGACCGACATATTTTATACAAAATCAAATACAATTTTAAAAGATCAAAAGACTTAACCAACAAAATTTTTCTTTAGGAATAAATTTAAACGAAATAAAACCAAAATCAAATTGAAATTAGACAAAGAAGATCAAGGAGACACACCTTTGTTGATGTTCATGGGAATAACATTACTTAAGTTCCTGTAATCTTCTTAATCAAAAAATAAAATTATAAATATTCACATACCAAAATAGAGTTTAAAAATATTAAGCTTAATATATTTTAATCCTCTTGTTAATATTTGAACTTTTTCACTTTTAAAGGACGTGTACATGTTAATGTAGCGATAAAATTATGAAGACCGATGAATAGGAGTTTGGATGCTTACATATATATTTTTTTCTTTTAATTTGAAAAGGTAAAAGGTACATATAAGCTATAGTACTTCAACAATTCTAATTATATAACGGAACATTTTGGTTAAGATGTAACAATGACTCTATTTGAAGACTTTAGAAAACCCAAAAAGTTAATTTTATTTACGAAATATCTGAGAGCATCTATCATAATAAAAGATTAATGTAAGATGAGAAGAGATAATAGAAAGATAAGTCTATTTCCTATAAGAAACCCATAAAATTACAAAATATGACTTAAAAGTAGTATCATTAACTTAATAACCACAAAATTGATGAAGTAAAAATGACAACTTTAAGACCAATAGTCTTAGAAAATTGAATGTGAGGATGACAAAACCTTTACGTTACATCATATTAATAATAGTAATATATATATATATATATATATATATATATATATATATATATATATATATATATATATATATATATAAGCTCTCGCTGCACGTTGTTATAACGTATGACGAATGAGAAGTAGATATGGCGAGAAAGCGAGGTCGACCCAGACGAGAGCCACTCGTGACGGTCGGCGAAGCCATCAGTGCAACGGTAATTGCAGAGACCTTAGCTAATGGATCCAATCAGCAAGTAACAACACCAATTGGGCAACAAACGTAGTTAAATCCTCAGAAATCAGGAGCTCCAAGTAGGATAGATCTAAGTGATGTGCAGATGCATGTACCATCATATTCATGTGAGGGTAACAAGAGAGGACATGGAAGCTATGAAGAATAAGAAGTGACAATAAATGAGCTAAAGACCAATGGAACATCAACTCTTGAGCAAAAGGAGGAGCTAAAAATACATGCGGCAGTACCGGACAAGGAAAGAACTTGAGCAAATGTGTTTGCAGGGAACAGATCTTCCGAAAATGGTATGATATTATCTACATTCCTCCGAAAATTGTTGATGGTAACATTGTGGTAAATGTTGACGAAGAAGAAATAGATAAACAGAATAAGAAATGGGAATGTGCCCTAATTATTTATGTAATTGGGGATTTGCCAAGGTATAAATTCATGAAAAAATATGTTGCCCAAGCCTAGAGTTAAGTGAACATACCTGATTTGTACTTGCATGATGAAGGATACTACATTGCAAAGTTTAACACAATTGGGGATCTGAAGGATATCCTCTATGGAGGGCCCTATACATTAATATTAGACCAATTATTGTGAAACAACGGACACCAGAATTTGATATTAACTCAAATTTCTTGATGGAGATCCCACTGTGGAATATTATCCCTAATTTTCCTATGAGCTAATGGGGTAACAAGACACTAAGAAAACTAGTAAGTGTCATTGGGAAACTACTATTTGCAGATGAATGTACCACCAAACAGACCGTATCTCCTATGCTAGAATTTTGGTGGAAGCTAATGTGACAAAACAGCTTCCAACTGAATTGACTTTTCAAGAACCATCGGGGAAAAAGGTCCATTGCAGGTGGAATATGAATGGAATCCACAGTATTGTATAAACTGTATGAAGATAGGGCATGATTATACAATGGGAAAGAAAATGCACAATAAAGATCAATACAGAAACAGGCAGGCACATGGGAGAATTATCACAAGATGGAAAGTTAAAGGGCGGAGACAGCAGTAGCAAACTAAGATAAATGGAGGAGTTAATAAACAAACAGGCAGGACAAAGAGAAAGCAACTACAAGCAATGAAAATCCTGGAAACCAAAAGGTGACAATTGATAAAGGGAAAGCAAAAGAAATGCAGAATGTAGACCAAAGTGATGTTTGGCCAGCCTTGTCTAGAAATACCAGAATGACTTTGGAAAGAACAACAATAACTACAGCAAATGTATTTCAGATATTACAGCAGGAAGAGGGAAGAATGGAGGAACCAAGGTCACATGATTAAAGAGGTGGAATAATCATTCAACAATGACTTGTTTATTCTGGAACATTAGGTGTTTGAATAAGAGATATAAGCAAAAAAAAATAAAGCAGTACATTAGAGATAAACAAATCAAGCTGGCAGGTTTAGTTGAAACAAAAGTGAAAAAAAAAAATGCAGGGAAGGTGATCAACAAAATAATACCTTGATGGAATAAAATAACAAACTATGAGTATGTTGTGAATGGAAGGGTATGGATTCTATGGGACGAACAAGTATATTTTGTCCAACCACTAGACAAGCAAGACCAACTCCTTCATTGTTTAGTAAAATGGAAGTAGAATGGGATTCACTTTTATTGCACAATGGTGTATGGACATAATGATGTAGATAAAAGGAAACAGTTGTGGCGGTACATTAGAAGATTGGCACAGAACATCACAGGACCCTGGCCATTAGGGGGAGACTTCAATGATATCCTCACTACTCAAGGCAGAATGTCCAAAGTACTAGTGAAGACAGTAGATATAAAGGACCTTGCTGAGCTATATCAGGACATTGGCATTACAGAGATACCATGGAGAGAGGAGTATTTCACATGGACTAAAAAACAGGAGGGTGATGATAGGGTGTGGAGCCGTGTAGATAGGGTATTTGGGAATGACTTATGGATGATGAACTACAGACACCTAAGCACTGAGTATGGGGAACCTTATATTTCAGATTATAGTCCTATGACTATCAATATAAGGCAACCAAGGAAACTATACAAGAGCCTTTTCAGATTCTTTAATGTATGGGCAAGTAATCCTGAGTTTGAAAGGATAATAAGGGAGGAATGGAACAACAACAAATCAACAAGTAGGATGGTGAGCATTTGGGCAAAGCTGAAAAGGATGAAAAATCAATTTAGACTACTGAATGAAGCTGAGTTCAAAGGAGTAACTAGGAAGATAGCACAAGCAAGACAAGCCATACACCACATCAAATTCAGATGCAAAAAAACTATAGTGACCTACTGCAAAGTCAAAAGAAAGAGTGGTTGCACAAGTTAGAAACATGGTCAACGGTGGAAGAGCAGATATTACAACAAAAGGCAAGAGCAAAATGGATCAAGTTAGGTGATTCCAAAGATAAGTATTTCTCTGCAATCTAAAGGAGAGGCAATAGAGAAAACAAATAGAGGAACTGCAGGCCATAGCAGGGGGCATCATAACAGCACAAGCATATATTAAGGAAGAAATTATAGCATTCTACAAAAGCTTAATGGGAACAAGAGCTTAGGTACTACCAGATGTGGACAAGTTGATAATGAAAAAAGGGCCAACTTTAACACAACAACAACAGGAAGATCTGATTACATAAGTTACTAACCAAGAAATTGATCAAGCTCTGAAGGGAATAGGAGGTGATAAAGCTCCGGGCTTAGATGACTATAATGCAAAATTTTTCAAGAAGGCTTGGTCAATGATTAAAGAAGAAGTGTATGCTGCAGTGAAAGACTTCTTTCATACAGGTGAAATGTTCCAAGCAATCAACTGCACCACAATCACACTAATACCAAAAGTGCCTAATCCAGTGATAATAAAAGACTTCAGACCCATTGCTTGTTGCACAGTGCTATGCAAGCTTATCTCCAAAGTTATAGAAGGAAGACTAGGGAAGGTCATGCATCATATCATCTCTAAAGCTCAAGCAGGTTTTATCCCAGGGAGGAAAATAGCTGATAATATCATCCTAGCTCATGAGCTAGTGAAGGATTATAACAGGAAGCAGATTTCTCCTAGATGCATGCCGAAGGTTGACATGATGAAATCATATGATTCAGTTGAATGGGTGTACTTGGATCAGGTGTTAGAATACCCATGTTTCCCAACAAAGTTCAATAACTGGGTGAGATCATGTGAAACATAGTGAGCTATTAAATCATGATAAATGGGGAGCTAACAAAGCCTTTTGACGCTGCTAAAGGACTCAGACAAGATGATCCTATATCACCATTTCTATTTCCAATTGCAATGGAATACCTAAGTAGGATATTCAAAGGGTTTAAGCATTCCCAAGAATACAAGTTTCATCCTAGATATGGTAAGCTGAACATAACACACCTCAACTTTGCAGATGATCTATTGATGTTCACTAGAGGTGATAGTAAGTCTGTCAATATTTTACATGCTTGATTTATGAAATTCTCTGCTACATCTGGTCTCCTAGCTAATCTCAACGAAAGTGCAATCTATTTTGGAGGAGTTGATCAGAGTACAAGACATGAAATATTGTTGAACAGTGGGTATTCAGAAGGGGAGTTGCCCTTCAAATATTTAGGCATACCACTGGACACAAAGAAATTATCAGCTATGCAATGGCAACCACTGATTGATAGAATAGTTTCAAGGATCTCCTCATGGACAGCTAAGAAATTATCCTATGCAGGAAGGGTGCAGTTAGTCCAATCAGTGATATTTGATATCCAGTCTTATTGGTCCCAAATATTCATACTGCCAGCTAAAGTAATCAAACTGATAGAATCATATTGCAAGAGTTATATTTGGTCTGGTGCTAATACAATCACAAAGAGAACTCTAATAGCCTGGGATAAAATATGGTTACCTAAATCTGTAGGAGGGTATAATTTACTGAATCTCAGAATATGGAACAGAGCTGCTATCACCTGTGTTTATCGGGATCTTGCACAAAAGAAGGATAAAATGTGGATAAAATGGATCCACACCTACTACATAAAAGGGCAGAGGCTAATGGAAATGAACATTCCTCAACAAGCAAGTTGGATGGTGAAAAAGATAATAGAAGCAAGAGAAGTGGCTCAGCAAGTACCTACAGCTCTAAATAAAAAAAGTAAAACCAAACAAATATACTTGGCCATTCTAGGAAATTATAGCAAGGTGGCATGGAGAGCCTTAATGTTCCACAACGACGCTAGTGCCAAGGCAATATACACTATGTGGATGCAATGCCATGAGAGACTTATGACAGTAGATACACTTGCAAACTGGGGTGTTCAAGTGAATACAAGACGATGTTTATGTGATGGAGCAGATGAACCACATGATCACTTATTTGATGAATGCAGTTTTACTAAAGCAGTCCGGGGAAGGCTCATGCAATGGATACAGAGTCAGATGAAATCAATGCATTCATATGCAAAGATGATGACTTGGATAGTAACACAAGCCAAAGGAAAATCGTGTAGAGCCAAAACACCGAAAATGGTGTATGTAGAACACATCCATGAGATATGGAAGGAGAGGAACAACAAAATATTTGAAAAAACAACGAGAACAGGTGCAAAAGAAATAGCATATGTTTGCAACATTAGAGTCCAACGAGAGATGAGGAAGAAGATGCAACAACTTATGTACTGAAGAACATGTAACTCTAGCTCATTTTGTAATGCTCTATGTACTTCTCAAAGAATAAGATAGAATTAGATTTATGTAAAAACTAAGTGAGTCGAGGATAACTCTACTGCTTTGTAATTGCTTCTTTGGTGATTAACGAAAAACATAATAACCAAAAAAATAATAGTAATATAAATGTCACTTATACCCTCTTTTATCCATTAGAAAATTATTTATAATATATATTTATCCAAAAAAACTAACTATCCGTACCTACCCAAACCCATCCCAACTTTTTTTTACCCATTTGACTTAACATAGCTTGATTTTGCTTGGCTTTGTTTGACTTGATTTGAATTGGCTTGACTTGAATTTACTTGATTAGGTTTAGTTTGGCTTGGCTTTAATTAACCTGGTTTATAGAAGCTTGAATCGACTTCATTTGGCTAGGTATTTAAAAAAGATAGGGAAGAGGCAAAGTAATGGATAGGAACAGATAAATATTTTCTGCCCCATGGTTATTTGCAAAACTTTCCAAAATGAGTGATTGACAAAAATGAGATATGCAGGAAAAAGACAACTACATCAGCTACGTGTAGCAGTTTCACACCATTCGAAAAAAGCAGGACAACTTTTAAGAAGTAAACCATAAAACAAAAAATAAAATTGACTTTAAAATATATGGTCAGGACCTAGAAGTAATTAATTGAAAGGTTCACATTTTATTGGAAACTGTTGTGAGGAGTACAAAAGTCCTTTGGTTGTCCCTTATTACATATATATGTGTGTGTGTGTGTGTGTGTGTGTGTGAGTGTAAAAATTATACAAATTTATACACTTTTTCAGCTAGCGAATATGAATAACATGCTAAAAGTGAAAAAATCCCAAACACTATTCTTTCTTAAGAAATTACCAGCTATGTCCATTTATAAGTAGCTCATTACAAAAAATTTTCAATTGATAAAATATTACTAATATTAGCCAAATTAGTCAATTAGCTATTTCTAGCAAAAAAATCAGATTTTTGCTTTGTTTTGAGTTGGTGCTATCAGAATAGATTCGGCATAAATCAAGGAGCTTGAATCTCAGTATTGGAATGATTTAGTGAAGTTTTGAGGTGGTTTGAACTGAAAATTCGATGTAAATGAACATGAAAAAATGATATGTGTATCACATTGTGTATCATTTATACATCACGTATGTATCATATTTGTATCAATTGTGTATCACATGTATATTCATGTGAACCTGTATGTGAGATACACGCGTGATACATGTTTGATACATGTGTCGCGGAAGACTTTTTTGAACTCAATTTAATTATGAATTTTTGATACAAAACTAGTCCAAATCACTTCCAATCTTCCTCAAACTTTGTATATTGACTTATCTATATATTTTCAATGAATTTCAACAATACGCATTGAAAAAGTTCCCTTTGTTTAGATTTTTGAAATATTGTATATATTTTTGTATTTTATCACCTTATTTGCTACCTCATCCATGAAATTTCCTTTTCGTGTTGCATCTAATATTGCTAATCACGCTTAAAATATTGAAGGTGATTTTTGCATGTGATTCTTTGAGAGAGAAAATCCTATTATTTGGTTTTTTAATTCTTGTAGGCTATTTTAGTAAGTCTATGACTAATGACTAGATGTTGGTAAGTTGAGATTTATTTGGGATATTTGTGTAAGCTTCTCATTCTTTCTTCACTCTCTCTCTGGTCTACTATAGCAGGGAAAAGCTTGGGCTATAAAGGCCCAAAATACAAAATTGATGCACCCTTTCATTGGGCCAAAGCATGGGAAGGGAAAAAGGAAATTAGCGGCTATGTCTATTTATACGTAGCTCATTATAAAATTGGCCAATTGATAAAATATTACTAATATTAGCCAAATTAGCCAATTTGCTATTTGTAGCAAAATAATAATCAAATTTTTATTTTGTTTTATGTGGGAGTTATTAGAATAGATTAGGCACAACTTAAGGAGCTTGAATCTCAGTTTTGGGATGATTTAATGAAGTTTTGAGGTAGTTTGAATTAAAATTTCAGTAAAAACTGAACATGAAAAAAATAATATGTGTATCATTTGTATATCACATATGTATCATATTTGCATCTATTGTGTATCACATGTATATCCATGTATACCTGTGTATGAGATACATGCGATACATGTTTGATACATGGGTCGCATAAGACTTTCTTGAACTCGATTTAATTAGAAATTTTGATACAAAACCATTTCAAATCACCTCCAATCTTTCTTAAATTTGTATATTGATTTACCTTTATATTCTCAATAAATTTCAAATATACCCATTGAAAAATTTCCTTTTTTGTTTGGATTTTTGGAATATTGTATATATTTTCATCACCTTATTTGCTATCTCATCTATAAAATATTCTTCCGGTCTTGTATCTAGTGTTGCTAATCATGCTTAAAAATATGGAAGGTGATTTTTGCATGTGATTCTTTGAGATAACCCTATCAATTGGTTTTTTAAATTTTGTTGGCTAGTTTTGGTAAGTCTATGATTAACGGCTAGAGGTTGGTAAGTTGAGATTTATTTGGGACATTTGTGTCAGTTTCTCAAGGGAAGAATAGAGCTATTCACTGTTTTCTATCAGCTGGCTCGAATGAATAATTCAACAGATAAAAGGGGAAGGCTTCCATTTCAGTTAATCTTAACAAGAGAGTCTAAATAGACTAGACAACACTGAAACATCTAATTGAACTTTTCCTGGATTAACTGTATACCTTCTAAAATACCTAATACTTTTACAACCCTATGGAGCACCTGGTTTGATGTTTGTAAAAGGAATTCTGGACCATCAAATGTCAAGCAATTAACTTTTTGTTTGATTCCAAACATTGGACCATCCAATCATTTATTTCTGAACAATTAGAGAGGAGTATATATTGTTAAGCTCAAATGCAGCCATGAAAATAGAGATTGGAAGAGGAGAAAACTCTGGTCTATAATACAAGGAGAGAGAATCGATGTTGAGACATGAGCTAAATAAAAGACTGATTCTCATTACTTGAAAAATGAGAAAGAAGGTTCGAGTTATGTACAAAGTATCCAAATTAAACCGGATAAGGGATAAATCTCTTAATGAAAATTGAGGCCCAATTACTAGTATGCCCAAATTAAGAAAGTCATCCTGGATCTGGTCTTTCTACGCTTGGTAATTGAACTCCATCACCCCTCCCCCCCAATCAAGCTGGAGGATGGGAATACACCAGCTTGGACAACAACCTATGATAAGGGACACCTGTCAAGGCTTTTGTCAAAACATCAGCAAGTTGGTAAGTGGTGGAGATATGTTGAAGAGAGATTTAACCAGTGGAAAACACGAACATAATGACAATCAATCTCTATATGTTTGGTGCCCTCATGAAATACAGGATTTTTAGCAGTATGAAGTGTAGCCTGACTGTCACAATACACAGGGACAAGAGAAGAGATTACCAGGCCCATGTCCCAAAGTAAACGAACTAACCAGGTAACCTCAGCAACGACCTTACTGAGGGCTCGATATTCGGCCTCTACAGAAAATAATCAAAAGTCTACTACTTCTTGGATTTCCAAGAAGTAAAAGAATCCCAAAAAATAATATCATACCCAATCATGGATTTCATAGAGATGGGGCAAGCAGTAGAATTTGAATTAGAGCAGGCCTGTAGTGAAAAATTATTTGTGTTGCTGAGCAGAATACCCTAAAATACCTAAGGACATGTAGAGTAGCCAAACATACGCGGAACCTTAGGTGATACAAAGAAATGACTGAGATGTTGTACTGAGAAAGAGACATCTGGAATGTTGATTTGGAGAAAATTCAGCTTTCCCCTATACAATAAGAGGTCAGGAAGAGGATCCCCAATATCAAGGGAGAGTTTGTCATGAGCATCAATTGGAGTAAGAACAGGCTTCACATCAAGAGAGTGAAATTCTTAGAGGAGACCCTGGTGTACTTGTGCTGATTGACAACATAGCCTTGAGGGACTTTAGTGGCCATAAGACCAAAAAGGTAGTGCACAGAACCAAGATATCTTATAAACTGTTGATCCAGAAATGATTTCTGGGCAAAGCAGGATCAAAAGAGGCGATAGTGACAGTGAGGCCCAAGGGGATTTTCATGTTGACTTCTTCATGAAAATCATCATGCAAAAATACATTGTTGACATCTAATTGATGAATATTATGTTTGATAGCAAGGAAGATGAGACATTTGATGGTAGTGATTCTGACCATAGGACTAAAAGTTTTAATGTTGTCAATGCCTTCCTATTGGTAATCACCTCTGATGACTAGTCTAGCTTTTTATCTTACAGTGGACCCATCACTCCTCTGTTTGACTTTGTACACCCACTTGCAAGGAATAACCTTTTTTCTAGGTGGCAAAGGTACAATATCCCAAGTATGATTAGCATGTAAGGCCTTTCCTTGAGCATAACATCTTACCATGCAGGGTAAGGGGTATTTGCCCAAACGACTGAGGTTCATGGAAAAGAGAAACGGGTGGAGAAAGTCTGGAAGGAGCAACAGAGCTAGTAGAAGTGCATATATAATATTTAATATAAATGGGAGAATTAATGACTCTATCGGAATGTATGAGGGGGCAAGAGCTGAAGAATGTGCAGAATCTTAAGGAAAAAAAGGTACTTTAGTAGGAGGAGGAAAATAAGTAGGGAAAAAAGGTGAAGGAGGAGTAAGTAAAGGATGGTCAGAAGGAGGAGTAGAAACAGGAAGTGGAGAATCTTCAAAGAAGGCAGGAGTTGGGCTAGACACTAAATAAGAAGGAGGGATGGAACAGGAAGTAAAAGAGTGGTAGGGAAAGATGTGCTTATAAAAAGTAACATCCCTAAAAAGAAATGGAATGATATTCTATGTTCAAAAGTTTTTAATCCTTCTTGCCCAAAGGGTACATAAGAAATACACATGGAGAAGCTCTAGATTGAAATTTGTCTCTCTTTTCTTGAGAAAAGTGGCATAACACAAACAGCCAAAGGTTCTCAAATGATTATAAATAGGAGGGATGACCATCAACTTCTCATAGGAAGATATATTCTGAATAACAGCGGAGCAGAATCTATTAATTAGATAGGTAGATGTTAAGTCACAGTCTCCGCCGTACTTGATATGGGGTTTGGATTAAGAAAGTAAGACCCTAGAAGTTTCTAAGAGATATTTTTATTTTCTTTCAACCACCCCATTCTGCCGTGGAGTGTGAGATAGAGTGGTTTGATGGATGATGTCACATTCACCAAAGAAAGAAGCAGCCTAAGAACTTGAACCAAGTTCAAAGGCATTGTCTGCTCTAACTGTTTGAATAGAAATATGAAAGTGGGTTTTGATCATAAGGACAAATGCTTTAATAAGATCGATGGCATTCCTTTTACAAGAAAGCAAATGAGTCTAGGTGACTCTCGAACAGCCATCTGCAATGAATAAAAATTATTTGAATCCATGACATGTTCTAGTATGATAGGGACCCCACAAGTAAACATGAATAAGTTGAAATGGATGAGTAGATTTAATGGAACTATCTGGAAATGGAATTATTTATTTTCTAGCTAAAGGACATACAGAACATATAAAAGATTGCTTAGAAGATAGTTTATAGACAAACAAGAAATCGTTTTCATTTTAGAAAAAGGAATATAAACTAATCTTTTATGCCAATAGAAGTCAGCTTTATTGCTTGAAGTAACATGGTTATAAGAGGCAGTGCAAGCACTAAAATTACATATGGGTAAAGAATTAGTAGATGAAATGGTATTTATATCAAGTTTAGAAAAAGATGAGTGACCGACATACAACCCATTTGGTGCTCTACAATTTTCAGTGGTCTCTTCAGAGAAAGGGCCTACATGAAACAAGAAAATTTGGTAAAGAATGTTGTATAACTGAATTGAGAAACTAATTGAGGAACAAAGATGAGATTGAACTAAAAACAAGGAACTAGAAGTACATTCGACAAAGTAAAATCATCTTAAAGATTTAGAGAACCAGTGCATGTTACTTTTACTTTATGACCATTTAGAAGTGTTACTAGAAAATGAATGTGTAAAGGTTTAATGTTGTGAAAGAGATATTTGTGAGGTATCCCATGATTTGCTGCTCGTGAATATAAAATCCAAGTATTTACTCTTAAATCTGAAGCACACTACAAGGCAACAGAATATACAGCAAGGCTGCAGAACACACCTGCAGAAGTACCCATAGCAGCATTGCTAGTTGGAGCCTCTTGGATTAATGTGGTCAGGTGAGATTGTTGGAAGAGATTCATCAAGTATTGATATTACTCCTTGTTAAATCCATGAGCAGGTGTTGTACCTTTGAAGGAGCATGAAGAATCTATCCTAAGTTTATCAACTTGAGCACCAGCTGTAGACTTCTTTCCTTTAGTGAATCTGAAGTCCATTGGAAATCCATACAGTCTGTAGCACTTTTCGATTCAATGTGCGGGCTTCTTACAATATTTCCAAATAGTAGTCACCCTCATGTTGTCATAATTGACCCTTTGAGTATAGACTTTGTTTGTGTTGTTGGTCTGAGAAAGAGCGGTTTGTAGAGTAGGATAGGTCTTCACAGAAAAAGAGGCAGACTCTGAGAGGAAGTTGGCCCCTGACGATTAAAGGTCTCTTTGATTTCATCTTTAAGGAGCATAGAATTGGCCTTTCCTAGAGTTGACATAGTATTCATCATTAAGATGTTGCTTGTGACATTGGATAGGTGTCATTGAGCCTAGTTAAGAAGTGGATCAGTTTTTGCCCTTCACTGCATTGTGGTTCATCCCCACATGTGCAAGATGGACCAAAAGAGGCAGTTTTCATCTCATCCCACAACTTCCTAAGTTTGGTGCGGTAACTAGAAATATCAGAATACCCTTGAGAGACACCAGCAATATCTCTCTAAATTTGATAGTTCCTACTGGCATAAGACTTCCTATATCTCTCCTCTATATATCTCAAAATTTCCCTTGCAGTGTCACAATGAAGGACACTGTCAGCAATTTCTTTAGTCAAAGAATTTCTTGACCATACAAATACCATGTTGTTGCATCTCACCTAATGGTCATAAAGAGGGGAATCATGTGATGGCTGGGAGATTCTTTCATTGATCATCACAACCTTGTTCTTTGCAGATAGTGCAATAAGAACATTTTTCTTCCAGGATACATAACCAGTTCCATTGAAGTATAAGTAATCAGATGGATGTACATATAAATGATGGAAAGAGTAAATTCAGTGACTAATGGTTGAATCTACAGGTGAGGAGTTTTTGTCCTCGTCAGTACTCATAAAATCAACCAAGCCTATCATTCTACTAGCAATTAAATGATTCTCATAACAAGTAATTGAAAGGATATACATACATCTAATATCGATGTCAGATACAATTTACAAAATAAAGATAATATCAAATATTCTCAAGCTATGGCACATAAGTATGATAACGAAGGGAAATCTTAAGGAACTGGAAGATATTACCAGTTTTTCTTTAGCTAATCAAAGGAGAGAGCAATTACAGTGATATTAAAAAAAACCCAATATCATCCCAAAAAACACAAACAGGCTGTCACTGACAAATGAAACTCAACCAAATCAAAAAAATGAATTGATGGATCGTCAAAAGTCATCGAGAGCTATGCAAATCTCCGCTCTGATACCATGTTAAGCTAAGATACAACCATGAAATAGATATTAGAAGAGAAGAAAACCCTAGTCCCTAAAACAAGGAGAGATAATCGATGTTGAGATGTGAGCTAAATAAAAGACTGATTCTCATAGATTGAAAAATGAATAAGAAGGTTCTAGTTATGTACAAAATATGTAAATTAGACCAGACACGGGCCGGTATAATGACCCGTACGGTCGTTTCATGAGTTACCATCCCGTTTCCCATATTTGTGTTTTTTATGCTTTTATCATCTGTATTATGTTATATCGGGTTAGTCAGTTCGAATCCGGAATGGTTTTGAGAAGGTTTGAGACACATAGTCTCTTAAGTTAGTTTTTAATTGGAAAAGTCTATCGGGAATTGACTTGTGAGCAAATGATCCAGGAATTTGGTTTTTATGATTGGGATAGCCTTAGGAGGTTATTTGAGACTTAGGAGCATGATCAGAATGTGTATTGGAGGTCCGGAGTATATTTAGGCTTGAATTGGTGAAAATGGATTTTTGGCATTTTCCGATTGATAGGGGAGATTTTGATATCAGGGTCGGAATGAAATTCTGAAAGCTGCAGTAGGTCTGTTGTTCATATGGGATGTGTGTGAAAAATATCACGTCATTTTCAGAACATATATATTCCACCCTTCGCGAATTTGGGTTATTTTTCATCACATTTCAAATGGGAAGAAGCTTTGGAGAGCAAATTTAAGGGGGTTTTGTAGAGGTAAGGTATTTGTTTCCCAAATGTGTTTTTATGATGATCTCTAACGTTGTCAGCTTGACATCTATGGGAAAATCAGTAGCAAATTGGGGGTTAGGGATTGGAAAATTGGAGATATAAAAGTAGGGATTTTAGTGGTCATTTATGGTCGGATTTTAGTATTTTTGTATGAATGAACTCGTGGGGGAGTAATGATTCCATTGATGTAAATTTTATCGGATTTTGAAACGTGGTTCTAGGGGTCAGGTTTGGTCAATTTTTAGATTCGTGTTGTAATTTAATTGATTTCGTATGTGTTTATTTCCTTTAGCATATATCCATGGTTATGAATTAATTTTGGTTAGATTCGAGGCATTTGGAGGCCGAATGTAGAGGAAAGGGCGTCGTAGGCTAGAGTTTGTCTTGGCTTGAGGTAAGTAACATTTCCAATCTTAGTTTTGTGGGTTCGAAACCCTGAATTATGTGTTTCATGATTATTATGAAGGCGAGACTATGCCAAGTGATAAGCACATGGGCGTGCATCGTGGGAAATGCAGCCTAAATCATTCTAGAACACCACTTACTTGTTCTTCCTTACCGATATATGTGTTGTAATTATGTGATTTAGTTGATGAGATATAAATCATTTTGATTATCATGTTAGGGCTTCATGCCAATATTATTGCGACCTAAAAGGCATTTCATGTTGTCATATTGTTTATTTTATCAACATTCTGTACTCAGTCCTTTTCATACATATTATATCATATCTCAGTCTCGATTATTACTATCTACTACATCTTATTGTTGTCCGGGCTAGTATCATAACACTTGGAGGATGTGCGTGAGACTGGTGAATTATGAATGAGTGATGCCAAGATCCTGCAATGGAGTGACAATATGATATTGGGCTACACACCGCAGCAAGATATTGAACAAGACTTTGTTGGCTTTGCGGTAGCACTTGGGCTAATGAGAGAAGCCCCTCCGGAGCCTTTACACCCCCAGTGAGCGCATATGATGATATTGAAGGATGGATCTTCCCTGAACATGGATCTTGTCCGAAGTACTATACCGAGAGATGGATCTTCTCCGTGAGGCTAGATTGGCCTATGTCCTCGGCACTGGATGACTGCAGTCAGTGATGTATATTCCGTGATGGATCTTCCCCGGGCCGAATGGCCATATACAATACCGATGGGTTGAGCACTTGTGAGCGGAGGTTCATGGAATATTGATCATGCTAGTTATTCATTGGTATATGTAAACCTATGAGTTTTGGTCTTCGTACTATTAAGTTGTATTTAAATACTATTGAACTATAATTGAACTGTAAGCATGTCTATTTTTCCTGTTCAGTTATATGTTATTACCTGTTGAGGTTTGGTCCATCACTAGCTGTCAGTCTATTGGTTGGACTTGATACTTACTAAATTGGTGTACTCACGTTATCCTCTGTAACTTGTGTGCAGATTCAGGTGTCTCGGATCACGGTAGCGGCTGTTGATTGTATTGTGCGGACTTTCACTCGGAGATTGCACGGTAGCTGCTTGGCGACTACAGTTCCGCCTTCTCCTTCCCTATCTTCCTCTAGTTTATATGTTGGATATTTTTCGGACTGTACTAGTCTTGTTATTTCAAACAGTTGTAGTAGCTTTTGCTCATGAATAGTGACACCCGAAGTTGGGCATGTATTTATTTCCACTGGATTTGATTTGTATTTTTTTATCTTAATGGATTTCTATTTAAAATATTATTTTTCTTAAGTCTTTAATTAGAAAATGGAACAACAACAACAACAACTACCCAGTATACTCCCACCAAGTGGGGTCTGGGGAGGGTATTATGTAGACGAGCCTTACCCCTACCCGAAAGGACAAACCAAATTGGAAAGGTCCCACCGAGATTTGAACTCGGGTTACTGGATTCAGAGTCCAATGTCCTGACCACTAGACCATGGGACCTTGTATCACAATAGGTGCCATCATGACCGGGCCAGTTTTTGGGTCGTGGCACCCGGGTCTCTAAGTGAAAAATGAGGTCCAATTACTAGTAGGCCCAATATGAACTTGGTAACTGAGCTCCACCATATATACCTATCACAAAATATGGACTGCTATTTAATATTGATGAACGTAATGTCAGGTAGTTATTTCATGACTGAACACATTGTCGTCCAAGAACGTCATATCTATTCTGTACTCTTCTCTAATAGAGTACTACAACAATAACAAAAACAACAACAACAGATCAAGTCTAATCCCACAAGTGAGGTCTGGGGAGGATAGTGCGTATACAGACCTTACCTCTATCGGGTAAAGTAGAGAAGTTGTTGCTGGCGGACCTTCGGTTCAATAGAAGGTGAAGAAAAGAATGAAAGAAAGAAAGAAGGGGAATATGATCCCCAAAAAAATGACGTACATACATATATATATATATATATATATATATATATATATATAGCTAATATGCATTGTACGCACACACACACACATCTTTGGGCATTTGCATTCCAACCTTGTGCACTAGTTTCTTGAAAGTTGATGTCGGCAGAGATTTGGTGAATAAAATAGCTTTATTAACTCCAATGAATATGCTGCACCTTGAAAATTCTCTCTATCACATTATCATGCTTATAATTATAGCAATATACATATGTGAACAAATAACATTTAGGATATGGTACTTTGGGACCAAGAATTGTATATGCTTCAAGTGATATAAATCCTTCAAGGATTGTTATATAAGTTAAGTCAAATAATAGACATTAATTAGATGCATATCAAGTTTTCATGACATGCTAGACAAATAAGATAACGAAAACTGATTGCAGATGACACTGACTTTATACTTTCAAGTGTTTGAACTACATCTCAAAAACTACATGTCTTTCATATGAAACCAATTCTATTTGAATTATGTCTCTTCTATTTGGCCAATATTTTTGTGTCTGTATTCGACAAACTTAAGGTCCTCATCTATACTTAGCGCTATGATAGATGTCGTCAAGAATTTTTTATATCGGTTCCAACCTCCTTATTTTTTTGTAAAGATGTAACATATCTCTTCATTCATATATTCAGGTACCTAAACCTCTTTTGAGATTTTAAAAAGTGTTATGTCATGTGATCTCCTAGATCACTTGCTTCCTTATTATGAACATTTTCATCGTTTTTCTCATCTTTTTTTATCAAGAATTTTATTTGAAACCGATTTGTCTATGCACTTTAAGCATACAATAGACTTAGTCCTTCTAGGACTTATTCTAATAAGAGAATTTACAGTGAGAATATAATTACTTTCTTTGGTTAGAAAATGCGTCTAGCATACTTTACAATATATTACGGATGAATTATCCTTTATGAACTTCAAGTTCATATTATTTTATTCGAGGATCTAGATTTATTAATTCCACGTAACTTTTTCTCAACTGTTTATCATATCTCCCTCTCACGTAAGAAAAAAATAACTTGTTTTCTTAACTTTGAGAACTCGTCTTTTTGTGTTATGGTGTAAATCAAAATATGCACTGCACATCAATAATAATAAGATAGAATTATTTGGTTCCTCACCCTGAACCACTTGTGAGGGAAGAAAAGAATATACTTTAGTATGTAATGTATATCAAACTAATATTGATAACTTCGTTCTCATAAGCAATTGTTTAGCTATTAAGTGGAGGAACTCAATAAATCATTTTGCTAAACCAATTGTGATGTAAACCAACTTATCAAGATGAACTATCTTGAGTAAAATCTCTGGAAATTATTCTCCAAATCAAATAATTGAGCAAGTTACCTCGCAAACATCAAGTTGCGAGTTAATAATAATTGCACATGTAACAATCTCATAGATGCATCTTATGTGGTATACATGGTAAATGAATGGGTCCACATTCACTTTCGATATTTCCAGCATTCATGGGATTCAGTCTCAATTTTAGTTGGCATATTAATTAATGAGAACATGCAACAAAAGAAAATTCATAAAAAACTTTCTCATTCATTAATATCTACCCATGTGAATCTCTTTATTTTTGCACATCATGCTTAAATTAACATGGCTAATTCAATTATGTCAACTAAATAAATTATCAAATATTGATAAACTTCATGTTTCCATCATGATGTGTGCAATTATTAATAACTTCCAAGTTTATTATAACATGAGTTTTTATATCAATAAACTTCATACTTTATTGTGGTATTCTTTTATTTCTGTAGTACAAAATGGCAAAAATAAAGCGGCTGACTATTCACATGCATATTACCCCGCTACAAGTTGTTGTAATGGAATATATTAAATCTTTCCTTTATATATAGTCTCATTATAACCAACTCGTTTCGCGAATACTTTAAAATCTCAATTAAGTTTCTTTGAGACTTACTACGACACAATATCTTATTGATAATCAGTTTTATTCTTCAAACTAGTAATAATTTGCTCTTCTAGAGCTCTCAATTTTAATTTTGTACTACCATATATTCATCAATATTCATATAGTGAGTATCTCTTTTAAAGAAAATTTTATACCATTATGGTCATGGTCAATATTGTTATAGGCAAGATTTGTCGCTTCTATTACTTTTGCCATGTAATAATCACATTTTTAGAATATTTTGGCATAATCACAATAATTATGTGATAAATGATCATTCATGCCATAATAATAAAATTATTTTCTTAATTTATCTCAACTTTCAGCAGAGATGAGTGTGGTATATTCATTACCACTAGCATGTTCATATTATTCCAAGAATGAATATACATTCATAGATCACATGTTGTCATAGTCATATTATGAATGGGCCATAATCATCTATATATGCTTTATAAAATCTCATGTCAAATGAATGACAAATATCACTTTTATAAAGTGATGGATTATTTTGAGAATCCTTATTGTTCTCATTACCACAATGATGACGATTATAGTTTCGTCTATTGCCACGCCCACTCCTGTTGATACATTCATTGTTGTCTTCTTTCAGACTTATCACATATTGCTATCACATTCTCTTATAGGAATGAGAATGAAGCAAATTCAATGGGACGAGTTTTAAATTCTTTGCCCACAATCATACATGAATTTATCATGGCAAGGCATAGAAATTTTACCACTTCGGATGACTATAATTTCTTATTAACTCATTCGAGTTATAATCAAAGTTTATTGTCTTTGCTTGTATTTAAAATCAAATTATAGAATAAAAGAGAAGAATACTGTAAAATACTTACCTTAAATTCATAATTTGATCATGAAATTCTTGGAACAATTGACAATCATTATGTTCAATCCCAAAGCTCCTGCTCAATTGTATAAAGTCGCGTGCTGATAATATTTTTTGAAACAATAAAAGAAGAAGAAGAGTATTGCATAGAAGAGTAGGGAGAGAGAAATCGTCTTGATTTGGAGTGAATTATAATGAATAGGACCCCTCTATTTATAGGAAAATTAACTTAGCTACTAAGTAAAATCTCTAAAAAAAATTTAAAATATAAATATTCACCTTATATATATATATATATATATATTTCAGTCTGCTTGAATTAACAATGACTGACTCATCAGCAGCTATCTTTATTACTCCAAAATAATTTTAGCATTAATGTCTAAACCAGAATAAACAAATAAAATGGTCAGAAACCGTCAATTCCCATGTACAGTTGTTCTATATTCTAGATTTCTAGTACACTCAACAGAAAAAAATGTCAGGCACATATATTGTCCTTTGTTTACAAGGCGAAGTTATGATATTTACTGATAGCATTAGTTCTGTCTACAATATTTTTCCCATTTTCTTAGTATAACCATAAGATTATCCACTTATTTTATCTGTACTCTCTCGTTCTCTTTTTTCCTTTTGGTCTTTCAAGTAAATGGGACAGTTCTCAAAAGGTATTTATTGAATTGTGATCAGCAATTCCTCATTGCATACACATGCTTAGTGAAGACAAAACAATTGTACGTAATACTTGGTGTAGGAGAAAATAACATTAACCATACTTCAAAAGCATCAGCAGCTTGTAATTAAGTCATGGCAAAAGACTCCTAAATGTCAATTGTAAGTCTCAATATTTCAGTTGAAATTCAAAGAAAAAAATAATGATTCATGGCAAAACTTAATAGATATCCCTCTCTGGTCCAGGAAAAGGTCAAGGTGGTAAAAATGTCGACAAACTACCAACAGCCAACAGGTCATAATACGTAATCTCCGATCCCTCTTTTTATATACCGTGAGAACAATTAATGACAACTCCAGATCAGCAGACCAGACAGTTACATTAGTTAAGATTTGAAGTAAGTAACAATAGAAAGATACATGAAAGCTAGCTTATAAATGTGTCTTTGATGTACTATACTTAGAGGTGTCAACCGGGGCGGGTTGACCCGGGACCGGCACGGACCGGCCCGGTCAAACCCGGCCCAGACCGGACCGGTTTATAGCGGGGGGGGGGGGGGGGGGGGGGCTGGGTGAGGGGGAGGAAAGGGGTTAGGACGTTAGGCGATTTCGTCCAATTGACCCGGACCGGACCGGCCCGGGAAGGAAAATTCCGGGCGAACCGGTCAACCCGGACCGGCCCCCAACGGTAAAATTTTTTTTTTTTTTTTTAAAAAAAAAATTTCTGAAAACATGGGGCCCACTTGACCGTTGTGTTTTCTGGGGCATATTACCCAACTATTACTTTGGCTTTAGTACATATAGCTGAAATTTCTTTGCTACTATATGAATTTAAGAAGAAAGATAGATATACGGATGCTGTTGCAAGTATGCAAGCAAAATTCAAAAAATATTTCTTTCCAATTCCTCCTGTTTACTTAATTGGTGCAGTTTTAAATCCTTCAATTAAAATGTCTGATTGTCAACAATTAATGAATGCTTTATACACTTATATGGAGATTGGGCCCACTGAAAGCCCAAATTTGTATGAATCTATGAACCAACTAAATGAACATTTACAATATCTATACACTTATTATGCAACTCAATGTGATAATGCTCGTGCTTCAACTGCTGCAAATCCCACTATGCAATGTAGCACTTCTAATGTAGTCGAAGATGATGATGAAGGCATTGATAGTTTTAATATTTTTTCAACTTTTTCTAACACTCAAAGTAGTAGCAGGAATATAGATGAACTTCAATTTTACTTGCAGAAGCAAAAGGAGCCTCGCACCAAGGAATTTTCACCGTTAGGCTGGTGGCATGAAAATTCAAAGCAATTTCCCGTTCTTTTCGCTATGGCGCGGGATGTCCTGAATGTCCCAATTTCCACTGTTGCATCCGAGAGTGCATTTAGCCAAGCAAGACAACAACTTGGAGACACACGGCACTCATTGGGAAGCAATGCTTTGGAAGTCTTAGTGTGTCTAAGAGATTGGATAAGATCTGAACGAAGAAATCAAGGAAAGGAAGATCTTGATAGCCCGGAAGACGAAGAACTTGGAGATATATTAACGCACGGAAACCCATCCGAATTTAACTCTCCAGAAGAAGGTCATTCGGTTCATATTAATTTTGAAGAACTTTCTATTGCAATGCAAACCATTTGATGTAAATTGTAAACTAATTATGATACATTTTAGTTTTGAAATTTTGAATTTAAGAAATAAAGTAGCACTTGCAATAAGTGCAATTTTTTCCCCATCTTTTGTTGTGTTCATTCAATTATTACAAAGTATTAATATAACTTAATATTTATACTATACGTAATTCCAAAAAAAAAAAAAAAACTCGGCCCGGCCCGACCCGGATCAACCCAGCCCGTTAACAACCCACCTCTAATTGAACCCGGACCGGACCGGCCCGGACCCGGACGGGTCAGAAAAATTGGACCCGGCCCGGCCCACCCGTTGGTCACCTATAACTATACTATAAGTTATAACTTTGTCCTCTCAATTTAGCTAACTTCAGTACAACACTCATACATCATCATATTTTCTGCTCATTCACTTCTTTTATAGTATCATAGTTATGTACTCCTTGCATCAAGAAACATGCACTAGAATATGAACCTTTCTTAACAAAATTTTTGAATTACTTTAAATTTGGATTAGTGAAAGAGTTGAGTTTGTCTTTGACTTCCTACATCCAGGGTCGGGGCCGGAGCTAGCTAGAGAGACAGAAGGGGTAATTACTTTCGTTGCCAAAAGTCGCAATTAAATCTTTTTATGTATATATAATAGATATTGAACATCCCTCGTTGAAAACTCTACTCTCGCCATTGCCTTAGGTCCAACTAATTGTCGGAAGGTGTGAGGGTTTTCTTCATATATGATATATCTGGGAGGTGTAGACTTGTGTGTTGACAACTGATTTCTGTTTCCTAACATATCATCAATCATCACCTTTTTTTTTGGTGAAACAGAAAGCTTTTATTTACAATAAAAAACCTCTCTATAGTGTCATGCCTCTGAATCCTCCTCCTCTTTCCCTATCTTTTTATGTCTGTTTTCCATATTCTTCTATCATTATTTCCTATACAAGTGATCTATCCATTCCCTTTCTTTCCTACTATGTTTCTTCTTTAACAGAGGTACTACTCTAGTTTTACACTCCTGTTGTATCTGTGCACATATGCTTATTGGCTAGGTACTCATTGATTCCACAATGCTTCATTTCTTGCCCATCATATTTTGTATATTAGTGCTGCAATCACTGTTGTAATGAATTCCCTGCATTTCTTTCCATTAATACCCCTTATTGATCTTCTCCATATCCCTTTTAGATCATATTTTGCTATCCCTTTCTGCAGCCATTCCAGCATCCTTTGTAAGCACTCCACTGAGAATTTGCATTCAAAGAAAAGTGTTGCTTTTTTTCTGCTTGGCTCCCACATATCAAACACCAATTGTCATGGCTTATTTTCAACCTTAATAGTCGTTCCTCATTAACTAACTTCTATGCATGGCAAGCCAACTAGTGAAGCTATGTTTAGGCACATTCATCCGACTCCATACCCCTCGATGCCATAGTTGTTCCTCTGCTTCTCCTTTGCACCATTGGTATCCACTCCTTACAGTGTATTTGCCCTCGTTTGTTAGCATCTGGGGAATTTGTTAACCCGAAGGACATCACTAGAAATTCATAGTGCCTGTATCAAGTTCTAGAATTTGTTAACCCGAAGGACATCACTAGAAATTCATAGTGTCTGTATCAAGTTCTAAAGGCTATTTTAGATATATCCTCTTCTGTGATTCTCAACTGATGCTACCCTGACCTCAAGTCTATTTTCAAAAGTACTTTGCACCCTGAAGTTGATCAAATAAATCATTAATTCTTGGCAGTGGGTACTTGTTCATAATGGTAACTTTATTCAATTGCTGATAGTCGACGCACATTCTGAAAGACCCATCTTTCTTCTTGACAAACATGAACGGGGTACCCCACAGTGAAATACTCGGCCTAATGAAGCCCTAGTCAAGAAGATCTTTCAACTTCTCTCTCAACTCAAAATGTTCTGTTGGAGCCATCCGATAAAGAAGTATATATATGGACTGAGTGCTTGGGATGAGATCAATGCCAAAGTCTATGATTCTTTAAGGAGGAAGTCCTGGAAGGTCATCTGGAAAACTTCTGGAAATTCTCTAGCAACTGTAACTGACTGAAGAGCTGGTGGTTCTGATTCTGGACTAATAATGTGAGCCAAATAGGCGAGACCCCCCTTACTGATCATTCGTTGTGCCTTAAGGTAAAATAAACTTACCTACAAACGATGTTGAACTACCCTTCCACTCTAAGACTTCTTCGTTTGAAAATTGGAATCTGACCTTCTTGGCATGAAAATCTAACATGGCATAGCAGAAAGACAACCAATCCATACACATGATCACATCAAAATTCACTATTTCTAATTCTATGATATCGGCCTTGGTGTTGAGACTTTGGATTGAAACAATACGACCTCTATAGACACTTGTGACTTTCAGTGACTTTCCAACTGGAGTAGATACTAGGTATGTCTCACTAGTTGTTCCGGTTCTACACCGAGGTTAATTGCAAAGTATGGAGTCACGCATGAAAACGTTGAACCTTGATCCATTATGGCATAAGCATTATGTGAGCAGACTAAAAGTGTACCTGTAATAACTTTTGCAAATTCCTCTGCACATTAATAATCAAGTGTAGCAAACAAACGAGATTGTCCCCCTCACTGAGTAACTTGATCTGCACCTCTACCTGCCTCATGCTTGATTTGATTATGAGAACCACGAGCCTGAGGTGGTGCAACTACAATAGCTGAGGAACTAGAAGGACGAGTTGATCCACCACTTCAATTACGTAGCAACGTTGGGCAATTGGCCTTTATATGAAAAATGTCTCCACAATGATAGCAACCATGAATCCCGAGCTCGCACTGACCTGAATGTTGTCACTTACATGTTACACAAAGACCTTGTTGGTGTGAATGTTGCTCAGCATGACTCTGGCTATGTGAGTATGATATCTTAAAATTCTGATTTTGTCGAGACTGATTTCTATAACTCTGAGTACGTTTGAAGTAAGACCCACCACCTGTCTGATGATTGGACTGAGCTGGTGCTAATGACTCCTTTTAGAAGAATCCCTTCCAGATCCGATGGATGTACCATTAAACCTGCCTGTTCTCTGGGTTTTCTTGTTATGCTCTTTTTTTTCTCTCCTTTATTATCTATCTTTCTCTAAGTGCCTGGAGAATCCCATAACATAGAAGAAAGTTGTCATTCATGCTGCTGCAGCTGATGTCGTATCCTTAATGTTGTAAGCCAAACCACCAACAAACCTATGAATCTTTGCTTTTTTCTGTCTCAACCATGTGATGAACATGCTTAGCTAACCGTATGAATTCCATATAATACTGTTGCACACTTTTATTCCCTTGCTTGAGTTGTTCAAACTCTGTAGCCTTAGCTTCCCTATCCTCTTCCAGGATAAAGTTAGCCATGAAGGCCTATTCAAATTCTTCCCAAGTAGGCGGACCATCTTCTTTATCTTTTTCCTTTTCCTACATCTCAAACCAAGTGCCAGCCACATCTCTAAGCTGGTATGTAGCCAGCTCCATACCACCATTATCAAATACTTTCATCACTCGAAAGGGATCTCTTCATACTCTCCAGCCACAATAGTGGATCTTCATGAACTATAGAACCATGGAACATATGATGACTCAACTTCCAAAAATTCATTCACTCTTGAGGACTCAGAGTTGTTCAATCTATTTGATTGAGGTGGAATCTCATCTCTTCTTTTATTCTGGTTGGCCATGAAGGCTTTAAACATCTCTATCGCACTATTGATTGCATTAAACATCAAACTCACATTTGGAGATATAGTTGTCTGAGCTGGAGCTGCTGTTAGGGGCGACACTTGATCCTGAGGTACTTGCTCATCATTATCCACCTCTTCACGTTCAACCCGGGGTACTTGGACCCTTTTTGTAGATCTACCATTCTTTTTTTGAGTTAAATACTTCTTAGTTCTGCCTTGATCCATAATAGTAGCAATAGTTTCTTGAGCAAAATCCTGAGTGCGGTGTTAGAGTTGCGAGTATGAGCCATTTCTGCGAGTTTTGAAGAAACGAATATATTAGATAGTGTCTTATAAGTAAGATCTACTGCACGATCTAAAGTATGAGAAATGAGACTTTTCCTAAATTCTTGTATCCTCGTGTCTATAAGTATGGCATGCTTCATACCCATAAATAAGACTCTACTAACACAGCTTCATAGACCCCTAGGACGTCATAAACTTGAGGCTCTGATACCAAATTTTTCACAACCCACTTTCTAAACAAGCCGGGACTGACAATCAATCATAAAACATGACCAAGCTACATGTAACAAAGCAATACTGATCACTACCAACTCCGCACACTAATAAGTAACAAGAGACGACCGCAAAAGAATTTACCCGATTTTGGGTCAGGATCGAATCCATAGAGAGCTAGATTTGGAATCGAGTATCTATCTAGTTTAGGATTGCGTATGTGTTCTTAGTTACACTTCTAATCATTTTTGGGGTTTTTTAATTATACTATTATCAAACTATAAATGGTAATATAACTAAATTATGATAAGAGTGATAATGTTACGAGTTGTTCAAATAGGTTTAAAAGGAACTAGGGCAGTGACTTCCGCCTAGGTGGTCAATTGACGGGTAATTGAGTATAAGGCATAGTTGATATATTTGGGGAGTATGATATAATTGTTGCACTAATTTACCCACTCTACACCTCTTGGTGGTTCAAGTGATTTTCCCCAATTGACTTTCTCAAGTCCAATTGGGTATGCAAATTTGCACAAGCAACTAGAGTTCAAGTCGGGTATTACTCTCGCAAGGTTTAACCCTTTAATTGGAACTATCAATCTCTTGAGTACTCCCCAATCCCTTGTTGGACAAATTTCAGAAACTTAGGCTCTCTTTCTCAAGATGAGCTCAAGTCACCTTAGCACAAACTAGTATTTCCAACCACTAATTCAGAAATTAACAACGATATTGGCCTAAATAACAAACACCCAAAGTCAATTTAGCCCTCAAATACAAGACCCATCAATTACCCATACTAGGATTGAGCCACAACCCTAGATAAATGGTCTAGTTACTCATAGAAAAATAAGAAATAGAAGAAGATAAACACATATTTAGTAATTGCTAAGCTAAATACAAAGATCCAATGATGAAAAGTAGGTAACAATTCCCAAAATAGCTTAGAAAGTCCACCCATGAGCACAACTGATGTATTACAATATCTGATACCCTAAAAATGGAAAAAGAACCTATTTATACTAAGCTGAAAAATCTAGACAAAATTGCACCTGCAGGGTTAGCGGGGACCGCAGAAAATGGACCGTGGTCCGCACTGGGCTCTTGACTTAAAAAATCTCACTTTCTCAACTTGGGCTTCAGGGACCGCACAGAATGGACTGCGGCCATGGAGGCTTCTAATGCGGTCCACACAAGTTGGATTGTGGATCGCACAGGCTTCAAAACTCCATTCTGCATCTTCTATGAACCTTGGCTATGTGGACCGCATAGAATGGTAGTGCTGCCACATTGCCTTCCGTGTAGACCGCACAAAACATAGTGCGCCCGCACTGCCTTAATGCCTGAAATACTAACTCTCTGAATCTCCTAGTGCTGCCGCACTGGGCTTGTTTTGCCTAAGCTTGCCTTGACTTTATCACTTGTGCAAGTTTCACTCCTTTTTAGCGATCTTTGACATCTTGTCACTTTTTATATCAAACCTGCAATCAAGCACAATTGTGAGCCTTTTGGGACAATTTTGTATGAATTTCTAATCAAAGCATAAGTGAGAAGGAGCATAAAATGTGTCAAAATCCCTAGTTATCAACTCTCCCAAACTTAAGAATTTCCTTGTCCTCAAGCAAACAAAATACGACCCACCCCTTAAGGGAAAATCCAAGAATTTTTCAGCTATTCTAAAGCAACCTCAACTAGAATCAATTGGGAGTAACAATTACCCTCAATATAAATGAATCATTAACAACATTTACTCTCTGAAAAACCATGGATCAAGTGCGACACAAAAGCATCAAGAATTGAATCAACACATCAAAGAAATCTTTCAATTACTTTGGTCATTGTGGAACACAAACTCACACATCCTCAACTCTCCCTAAGCAAACCTCACCTTTAGAATAGTGGCATGAAAAATGAGGTTAATGGAAATTCGCTCATCTCTCTCAATAAAAAGTCACAAGTCCGGCTCTAAGTACCATATGCTTGCCCCTTATGTGAGTATCCACTAATGTAAGCTTTATTCAACTCAAGATCATATAGGGCTCTTATGGAGACATTGTGAAGGCTTTTGGTTCAGGGAAGGGAATGTTTTGTCTAAATGGATTCCATCTTCCCTTAAGCACTTCTTTTTATTCATTTGGCATCCATTTACTTGACTCTTTGAGTCATTTTCACTTCTTTCTAATGGGTTAGAGAGACACATTATCACTCATTCTTATGAAATTCAAACCTTTTCTCCTTTTTTTAAACTTTCCACACCTTTCATTCTTTACTTTTTTGAATCACTTTTTATTCTTTTTCATTTTGACTTTATTTTTGTCTTTTTGATTTTTCTTTCTTTTTCATTGCCTTTCCTTTTCTTCATTTTTGCGCCTTTTTATCACTTTGTTGCAATCCTCGTCTCTCCCCAAAAAATTATACTTTTGCCATGTGCTAAAGGAAAGATCGAGTGCTAAGAGAATGTATCTTTTAGAATGGGTATAGGCTTGTATCACAGCTCTTAAAAGAAAAAGGTCTAAGGATCAAAAGGGTTAACTATGGATCTTATCATTGGTAGGCTATGGAATTGTTCAAACTATCATTTGGATCACGGAGAGCCTATAGTCATGTCTCAAGTCAAAATTCACTTAGGATTTTGCCTCAACTAACATTTTTAGGACAAGTTCTAGACCAATGGCTCGGGACTTAGACTTGCAATTCAATTACTCACCACACAAGCTAAGGGATCGCTAAAAACCTAGAGTTGGGGGCCCACAATGTCCTTACATACGATTTGAGCACACAATGGTCTCGAAAAATCACTTGATGCTTATCAGTCAACACAAGATTCTCAAGGTCACGACTTTCACCATGTTTTTTACCATGAGATCAAAGAAAAATGTGCTAGGCCCAAGTGAAGCATTGCTTGAGGCACCCTTAGCCACTACTATCAAAAACAAAAAGAAAAATGGACTCAAACCATTAAGAAGGTTGTCACACCATCTATTATTGGGAAGAGCCACCCGGTTCATACAACACTCCACCTTTGGAAAGAACCGTGGCATTAAGAAAACTAAAGGCTTATTGCAAACTTCGAAAATGAAAAGCTATGAATCACAAATAAGAAGCTAAAGATAAAATTTTTTGCAGAAAATAGAATGAATATATACAAGAGGGGATTTAAATATACAATGGATGGTTTGAATATACAATGTGACATAACTTTATATACATACCCAAAGTGAAATAAAATGTGATAAATGTAACGAAGTATCAAAATTATATACAGACCAAAGATAAAAAGATAAAGAAAGAATAAAAATGTGTCAAATATATATATACAATCATCCAAATGCATAGTAGGGCCTACCCCCTCAAATGAAAGTTGGCATTGTCCCCAATGCCCACTAGTCTAAATAAAGCACCAAAAAGATAAGATGAAAAAGGATATAGAAGACTCTCTATGGCCCGTCTGTATGCATAGGCTCATGTGTGGTCCTTAGGTCCTTTCTGTGCTCAGGGACCTCAGATTAGTCCCCTGTGGTCTGCTGCTCTGCTATTGGGACCTGGGCCTGGACAAGCATTGTAGGTAGTGCATCCTGTGGCTGACTGTTAAGTATCTCCTTGAGCGCATCCTCTATCGGCTATGGAGCTTGTAGATCCGGAGGTGCCGATTGAGCCTCTACCACAGTGGTGAGTGAGGAAAACTTTGATGAGGCAGTTTGCATCCAGTTTTTTATGCTAAGAAGCGCCTGGCTTAGTCGTGAGCAGTAATAGGATGGGCCCGGGAAGATAGGGTATCCGGGCCTGCTGATGTGGATGGACCGGGAGGGATATCTATGGAAGTGGAAGTAGGCTCAGCAGGAGCCACTACCACAACTGGCTCTTCAGACTGGCCAGTTGGAGTAGTAGTTGTACCCTTGAAGTTCTTGCTTTTGGGGTTATCATCCCCATACATGTTGTACCAGGAAAATGTGGCTTTTGCCTTGACCTTGATGCCATATGGCCTCTTATCTACTGTCAGGTCCCGGAGTACATAGTGAGGGTGCTGGGGAAAGTATAGTTCTGGTCATGCTCGACACCCACAACTGAGATAATCCTCTACATCACATTCCCTACATTAATGGGGTACCCTACCATGAAAGAAGCCATTAACACAGCCCAGTGGAGAGGTAGGCCGTTTCATGAGTGGTAGGGTCCAACTGGCTACAAACAAAAGTCTCATCTCCCCTCGCTTCAAAGTTCAAGCTTCTTCCTAATATGTTGACTCCAGCAGTCAACTAGTCAGGGACGCTCCTTGAATTGTCTGGTACTGTGCTAGCCATTGACGGACCTCCTTGCCTATTTCAATCTTCTCCATGTACAAGGTCTCATCCTCCTTATTGAAGCCCAATTCATTGATCGACTACCCATCAAACAATACTTGTAGGTTCGAACCATGGTCACTTTGGAGCCCTTTTGGATAAGCTACATAGCAATAAAATTCCTAGACTAAGTATTCATTGCCGTCCACCACACTCATCCATAAAATGCTCCCAGCCCGCTCTAGTCCTAAACTGTCTTTGTAAATTAGGGTTGTGTGAGTAGTAGGTCTCTATCAATGAAGCTCCTCTACGAAATCAACGTTCTCACCGGCCACCACTCCTAAAATTTGTGGTAGGCCACCTCACTCACGAATGTGTCTTGCCAAACTTAATGCTTTCTAGTTTTTGAAATGCCTCCCACCTAAGGCGCACCTCCTTCAGCTACCTCCTCATCTCCCTATACTTCCTCCTCACCACCTTTTACACCCTCCCCAATAATGAAGCTGCGGGGGAGGTAGAATATTCTTCACTACCCGCTGCTGAGCCCTCGAACGAACCAGAAGCAACATGTGTTTGTGCTTAGGCAGTGGGTGATGGTGGAGGAGTAGTATCTGTCAGCCTGAATCTCTCTGGCTAGTCTTCAACATATTCTAGCACGGAGTCTGAAGAAATGTCCCAAGAGGGCTCATTCTCACTCCCGGACTGCACACATGCCATGTCTACAGCCTTGATGATTTTCCTTTGGTTGTTTATGTTTTGCCGAACTTGGGGAGTGAGTCTTATAATTTTCTTGCCCTTGTCCACCGGGGAGGATTCACCTTTTTCTTGTTGTTTTGAGTCTTTTCCTCGTTATCTCACCATTGGCTTTTCCTCGTTTTCCTCGTTATCTCACCATTGGCTGCAATCATAGGTCAATCAACTTGTTAGTATTTGTTTAATCAGTTAAGAATAATGTTTCGGAGCAGGAAATAGAAGTTTCAGATAGGTTGTAGAAGTTTCCCAGTGCGGACTGCACAAAAGTGACTGCGGCCACATTAAAGTCACCACTGACCGCAAAAAATCAACTGCGGTCCGCACAAAGGTGGGGTTCCGAATATCCACTCTCTATATCTAGGCAGTTCGAACCGCATAAAATCAATCGCGGTCCCTACAGAGGTAGGGCTCGGACTACCCACTCTCTGTATCTAGGCAGTGCAGACCACATAAAATTAATCGTGATTGCACTAGGGCCAGTGCGGACCACACAAAATGTAGTGCGGCTGCACTGCCCAAAGTTCATCTTCTTAGAATTTATCAGTGCGTCCGCACAAAATCGTAGTGTGAATCGCACAAGGGCACCACAGACCGCACAGATTCGACTGCGGTGCGCACCGAGTGTCCAGTTGTGGTACTAAGTTAGGGTTCCCAATATTTTGAAATTATGTCTAAATTAACACCTAAATCATGATCCTACTTGTTTGCTCAGTTCATTTAACTAACTAATTCGACATGATACAAGAATTTAAACTAACCTAACCTAATCAATTCAAGAAAAATGATGGAAAGCAAAGAAGGGGAAGAAGGAGAAACAAAACTTAAAAGAAATAAACAAAGGAAAAACAATTAAGGGGAATGAAATAGTACTAGATATGAGATGTGTTGAGGAATAACAAGTCCAACATTTAGTCACGAGTAGATGGAATGTGATGAACAATGTTAGTATTCTGAGAGTCAAAATTGCAAAAAGAGTAAAAGGAGACCCTCAAGGACTATTTATAGAAAAGCCCTAGGGCCCATTCTTTTCTACCAGTGCGGACCGCAGAAAATGGATCATGGCCTGCACTGCCATGTTTTGTTCATGCTTGAAAAGGCAACTCTCTACGGTCCGCACAAAGTGGACTGTGATTGCAGAGGTCCACCGCAAACCGCACAAAATGTACTGTGGCTACGATGGCAAACTTCAGAGAGATCTCACTTCACTCTTTACTAGTGCGGTCCGCACAAAATGGTAGTGCAACCGCACTAGAAACTTTAGAGATCTATGCGTTTTTTCAATTATGTCCAGCACTACATCAACACAATCCTGTAACATCTCACAACCAGTTAGCCCAAAAATAAATCCTATACTACAAAGAAGAACAAAAATAAAAATACATAGGTTGCCTCCCAAGAAGCGCCTGATTTAACATTGCGGCATGACGCAGGTTGCCATTACATCATTTGAAATGAAGGAGTGACACCACGTGGTTGTCATCAATTTTCCCAAGATAATGCTTGACCCGGTTCTCATTCACTCTAAAAACTTCACCATTTTTGTTCTTTAAATAAACAACACAAAACGGGGTCACACACACTACTCCAAATGGCCCACTCCATTTTGATTTGAGCTTTCCCGCGAACAACCTTAGCGGAGAGTTGAATAAGAGTACCAAATACCCCGCCTTGAACTTTTTGTCCTGAGTATACTTGTCGTGAAGGTATTTCATTTTATCCTTATACAAGAACGAACTAGAGTAGGTGTGGAATCTAAATTCATCAAGCTCATTGAGTTGCTCCACCCGAAGATTAGCAGCTACATAACACTCAAGGTTCAACTTCCTCAAGGCCCGCATGGCCTTGTGCTCTAACTCAACCAGTAGATGGAAATGATTCTTAAACACCAACCGATAAGGAGACATACCAATCGGAGCCTTGTAAGCAGTACTATAAGCCGATAAAGCATCATCCAACTTCTTTGACCAATCGGTCTTATTTGCATTAACCGTCTTTGACAATATACGTTTGATTTCCCTGTTGGAGACTTCAACTTGTCCACTCTCTTGAGGATAATAGGGGGTAAAAACTTTGTGATTGACACCATACTTTGAAGCAAAGTTTCAAAAGCTCTATTGCAAAAATTAGACCCCTCGTAACTTATGATTGCTCTTGGAGTACCAAACCTTGTAAAGATGCTCTTATTGAGAAATGCAAGGCCTCATAGTTGGGCTTCAAACCACTTTAAAACATAATCTACTGTTACGAGAATGTAAGTGTTCCTACAAAAGCTAACAAACGGGCCCGTAAAATCAATGCCCCATACATCAAAAATATCAACCTCAAGGATGGTATTGAGAGGTATCTCATCTTTCTTCGAAATTCCACCCTCTCTTTGGCAATCATCCCGCCTCTTAAGAGTATCGCTAGCATCTTTATACAAAGTTGGCCAATATAATCAACAACTAAGAACTTTGGAATCGGTCCTCGCCCTACTGATGGCCACTATAGGGAGAGGAATGACAAGCCTCCAAAATACTTAATTGCTCTTCCATCGGGACACACTTTCGGATCATACCGTCCCTGCAAATCTTGAAAAAATACGGCTCATCCCAATAGAAATCCAAACTATCCCGTTTGAGCTTCTTCCTTTGGTTAGAAGAGAGCTCACATGGAACAATGCCAGTCACAAGGTAGTTAGCAATATCCGCAAACCACGACATATCACTCATAGACACGTAAAGTAGTTGCTAATAGGGAAATGCATCATTGATCTCTAGGCTATAACATGGCCTTCCTTCCTCCTCCAAGCAGGAAAAATGGTCTACAACTTAGTTTTCACTACCCTTCCAGTCCACAATTTCAAGATCGAACTCTTGAAGTAGTAACACCTATCGCATCAACCATTCCTTGGAGTCTTTCTTTGTCATCAAGTACCTAAGAGAGGAATGATTGATGTGTACTATGACCTTGGCCCCGATAAGATACGACCAAAACTTTTCCATTTTAAACACTATAGCCAACAACTCTTTCTCGATAATCATGTTGTTCCTTTTAGCCTCATTCATGGTATTGCTTGTGTAGTACACCGGATGAAACATTTTGACCCAAAACAGCCCCAACCGCAACGTCACTTGCTTAGCACATGAGATGGAAAGTCAAGCTCCAATTTTGTCCAGTAATGATCGGGGTAGTGGTCAACTTAAGCTGAGAAGCTCAAATTTGCATACATCCTTCATCGAACACCAACTTGGCATTCTTTTCTAGTAGCTTGCATAAGAGGTTTACCACCTTTGAAAAATCTTTTATAAACCTTCGGTAAAACCCTGCGTGCCCAATAAAACTCCTCACCCCTATCTTGGCTTTGTCAACTTCAATCCCATGCTTTTAAATTTTGTGGCCTAACATTATGCCCTCCTCAACCATGAAGTGGCATTTTTCTCACTTGAGTACCATATTTGTATCTTCACAGTGGCCAAAACTCTATCCAATTTTCCTAAACACTCTTCAAATGAATCACCAACCACACTAAAATTATCCATAAAGACCTCTAAATAGCTTCCACCATATCGGTGAAAATAGCTATCATGCATCATTGGAATGTCGCTGAGGCATTACACAACCCGAACGGCATGCGAGAGAAATAAAAGGATCCATATGGACAAGTAAATGTGGTCTTCTCTTGATACTCCGGAGCGATTAAGATTTGATTATATCCCGAACCATCCAAACAGCAATAAAAGGCACGCCTCGCAAGGCGATTAAGCATTTGGTCAAGGAATGGCAATGGGAAGTGATCCTTGCGGGTCACATCGTTCAGCTTCTGGTAGTCCATGCATACCCTCCATCCGGTAACTATCTGAGTGGGAATAAGTTTATTGTTGTCATTTGTCACCATGAGCTATCAAAAAAGGGTACAGAACCTCGTCATCTAACCACTTTATCACTTCTTTGTTAACCACTTCTTGCATTGCTTAATTAAACCTCCTTTGATGTTCCAAGGAGGGTTTGGCATCATCCTCTAAAATAATCTTGTGTACGCAAAATGCGGGGCTTATTCCTCGAATGTTAGCCAAAGTCCATCCAATTGCCTTCTTCCTCCTTTTAAGCACTGCCAAAGTGGCGTCTACCTGCATGTTAGAAACATACGAGGAAAGAATAACTGGTAAAGTAGAACCAAGGCCTAAGAATTCATACCTGAGGTGTGGAGGATGGCTTAAACTCTAACACCGGAGGTTCCTCAATTGAAGGCTTAGTTAGAGGAGTCATTCTATTTTAAAGGTCCAAGGATAGCTTCCTAGGCTCAGAAGAATATCAACACATTCCATGCAAAGAATTCACATATTCCACTCATCACGCGTCATTATTGACATCAAGATTCAACAACACGGCCTCCAACAGGTCCTCCACATTAATCATAACACTTGTATCATCAATTATCACCGCCGTGACTAGATTCACAAATGAGCATACTTCGGTACAATTGGGCTGCTTCATTGACTTACACGTGAAATACTACATTTTCATCACCAACCCGAAAACTGAGTTCCCCTTCTTTCACATCAACTAGATCCTTCCCCATAGCAAGGAAAGGTCTCCTCAATATGATCGGGACTTTATAGTCCACCTCGCAATCCGATATCACAAAATCCGCTGGCAAGATAAATTTGTCTACGCGGACAAGCACATAATCAATAATACCTAAAGATTGCTTCATTAATCTATCCTCCATTTGAAATCTGATGGAAGTTGGCCGTGGTGGCCCAATACCCAAAGTCTTGAAAACTTAGTAGAGCATCAAGTTGATACTTGCCCCTAGGTCACATAAAGCCTCATCAAACTTCTCACTACCAATAGTGCAAGGGATGGGGAAATCGTCGGGATCCTCCAACTTTGGAGCCATTGAATGTATTATAGCACTAACTTGGTGGGTCATCTTGATAGTTTCACAGTCCATGGATCTTTTCTTGGTTACCTTGAGGATAAGGTGGAGGTGGTCTAGCCACGGGTGCCTATACTTTTGGTAGGACCGGTTCTGGCATGTCAATTATGTGTTCCCTAGATGGGTTCACGACATCTTGAGTTTCCACCTCGGCCTCATTAATGTCAATCCTCACTTCATTGTTCACATTGTCATCAACCACATCTTCAACTACTAAAGGAACTTCATCTTCTTGCAACTCAAGATCATCATCCACAACTTACTTTTGTTTCTAGGCATTCACTTCACCGCCTCTCCCACTTCTTGTTGTAATTGCCATGACATGATTGTTCCCACCTTTTGGGTTCACTACCATATCACTTGGTGGAACACCCTCCGGGCGATTATTTAATGATTGAGAGATTTGGCCTAATTGCACCTCCAAGTTTTTGACAGAGGTATTGTGGGAAGCCAACTGTGCATCCAAATCCATATTCTTCTTCATCATTTGTTCGAACATCATTTCAATTCAACCCATATCATTGTTAGAAGAACTAAGACATTGAGAAGGGAATGAGGGTGGATTGTTCGGTTGTTGGTACATTGGGGCCTTTGAAAGCCTTGCCCCAGTTACCTTGGTTTCCATTGTTCCATCCACCTTGATTGTTATTATTGCTCCAATTGTTGTTATTACCATTCCAATTTCCTTGGTTGCCTGGATTGTTGTTCTGATTGCCCCAATTGTTATTTTGTTGCCTCATTTGCCTTCTCTTGTTGACAAGCATATTAACACACTACATGGAATTCACTTGGTGAGGATTTTGGACTTGTTGCAATTGTGCCTTAGTCAATTGGTTCATAGTAGTTGTCAACTCCGCTATAGCTTGGCCATGGTCATGTAATTCCTTATGCAAATCAATAATTGTAGGGTTACCTTGAGGAACATTAGCTCTAGTTTGCCATGCAAACGAAGTGTCAGCCATCTCTTCAAGTACTGTACAAGCTTCATCATATAAGACTTTTCTTAAAGTCTTGCATTCCACAGCCCTTTATGGGCTAAGGCACACGCTCCCATTTTTTGTTTTGTTTTCCTTTTTTTTTGTTAACTTAACTAATAGTTAATGATATACACCTTTAATAATTAATAATATTAAAATTATTAGTATTTCCTTAATTGTATATCCAATTATTTATAAATAGAGAAGTAACTCAAAATCAATCACAAGGGTTTAAATCTGTACTAGAACTATAATATAAGGAAAAGATTAATTAGATATCTAGCGAGTGTTTAAACTTCTATTGATTTGAGGAGTGTTACAATCATCATCATCGGAGGAGACGAGAAATCTGGCATCAGCATCGAGCGCCTTTTCTAGAGCTATCTCTTTACTAAGGTTGAAACCTCGAGCATGGATTTCTTCGAGGGTCTCCCTTCGCGATTTTCACTTGGCCAAATAATTACTCCCTTTTTCTTGGTCGGAGGCTCCATTTGAGCAGCCTCAACATCCCTTAAGTACATAGCAATGGTTTTATCAGTGGTGACCTTCGTCTTCTCGACCTCAGCCCTAGCCTTTGCAAGCTTGACCTCGGCCTCTACAAGCTTGACCTCAATTTTGTCGATCCTTTTTTCCTGGGCCAAACTTTTATCCTTAGCACCTTAGAGTTGGGTATCAATCGATGCCAGTTTGGCTAAATCGGCCTCTTTCTTTGCAGCAAGGCGGTCCATATTCTCCTTCCACCGATCACAGTCATCCTTGACCTGATCGACCTCTCCTCAAAGCAGCTTGATCCTATCCAGCTTTTGTTGCAGCTGAGTCACTGAAGTATTAGCCTCCACAGTTGGGTCGAGTAGACCATACTCTTTCAAAATGACAGTTACCTACTTGTGTAGCTCGGCCTTATTTTTACGAGCCTTGGCCAGGTCTGCCCGAAGGTCCTTGAGCTCCTCCTCTTTTTGACTGCAAATAAACTTCAGGTCCTTCCCTTAATCTGAGGTCTTCTGGAGTTCAGCCTCGTGTGGCATGGATCAGCTATGAACCTGGTGAAAGCCTACACAGAAAAGGAAATCAGTTAGGGAAAAGAGAGAAGAAAAATGAAATTGCAACAATAGAAATCAATGCTTACTTGAGAGGAAAGTCATTGAGCCTCTTCAAAGAGAGTAGCTACATCGTTGAGGTCCACAACATCATTGGCCCTCGTAAAGCAATCCCGAAAAGGATCTTCTTCACTGGGGACTTCGCTTAAGTCGGGCATGTATAGCGCTCGGCCACCCTTATGGCCTCGTCAAAATTATGGCCGATGGAGGAAGAGAGTGACATATTGACATGTCCCCGAGCAAATAACTTGAGGTGCTCTATTCTGCTCTGGCGGTTTCAGAACCTGTCCCCTTAGGTGTGTTTGTTGATGGTCGAGGAACAATCTCGAACTTGGGCGATTCACAGGTTTTTCCCGCCTCTTTCTTCGGAGCCTCCTCACCACGAGGCAAGTTCTCCGATTCGGAGGACTTGGCAGCTTTAGCTAGTTTCCTAGCTCGGGTCACCAGCATCGATTCTTCACCCTTATCTTCTTCTTAATCGTTCAGATGGTAGACTGAGTCTATATTCACGTGGATGAGGTTACTCTTGCATCTTCAAGTAGGAACCTTTCCATCTTGAAGGTCTTCGGGCATCGAAAACCTTTTTTTCTTATTATCTTTCCCCGATTTAGAAATACTAGCCTCATTCCAACGACATAGCTGATGCCTGCATGAATAAAAATTAGGTATGAGTAAAGTAATGTATCTAGTAAAGGAGAAAGCATCAAAAATTGTGAGAAGAACTTACCGTGTTGTTTGGCTTCTCATCTACCCTCGCCAAGTCACGCCATCATCGCTCATCATACGAGGAGGTTGCAACTAGTTTACGGACCCAGTCTTTGAGGTCGGCAACTACATGGGGCATCCAAGAAACTACTACAAAAAAGGTGAAGGCATCACGCAATGCGAAAACAAAATATAAAAAGCTACTAGGAAAAACCTTCACTTACGATCAGGGTTCCACTTCTCTGGGAATGACATTTTCTCCTATGGGATGACGTCGCAGGTCCTCACTCATATGAACCAGCTCATCTAGCCCTGGTCCTTATCCTTATCATTGCTATCAAAGAACGCCTTGGTCTATTGGTGTTGGAGCTTGATCAACCCTTGAAAACGTTGAGGCGGATACAATTGGATAAGGTAATTGAGGGCGATCTCCAGCCCCTTGGCCTTGCTAGAGAAATAGCGAAGCATGATCACTATACGCTAAAAAGAAGGGTGGATCTGACCGAGGGTGACATCGTACCTGTTGTATAAGTCGATCACTATTGGATCGAGGGGGCCCAACGTGAAGGGGTAAGAATAGACACTTAGGAACCCCTCCACATGAGTAGTGATGCTCTACTCGGAGGGCGGGGATCTGTACCATGACCTCGTCCCCCAACCATATTTCCTCTTCATAACCTTGAGGTGCTTCTCCATTATCGAGCAAATATACCTCGATACATGCTTGCATCGGCTAGGAATTGCGGGGGTTTTTCAACTTTGAAGCATTTCTTTATGACACAGGGGTCGATGCTTTATCATCGGCCAGTCGGGAAGAGGAGAATGAAGCTTTATCCTTTTAAGGAACTGTTTTTGAGGTTTTCGCCATTTGAGTTGGGTTAGAGAAAGTAAAAATAGGTGGAGCTTGATATCTTCCGGCACTAAAATAGCAAAAGTAGCAGGTAATGAGAGAGGAAGATAAAAAAAGGGAGAGATAAGGGAAGTTTGAAGGTGGTTTGAAGATGGAAGTAAAGTTTTTTATTCGAATTTAGGCTTCGTATTTATAGGCAAACGACGACGGTTAGACGGGGCTAGTGGACGACCACCACTGCCGAAACACTTAATGTTTTAAGAAAGCGAATCGATAGGACGTTTCGGTCATTTCAAGCGCCTACGTGATGGGGATGTCATCATCATCAGGGACCCCGAAAAATCGAGGCTTGAGTCGTGTCTTATCATTTCATTCTAAGAAATATAAGGACTATCTGCATAAGTTCAATTTGTAGGCTCGGGGGATCGCTTCGAGAATAAGTTCAAAATGGACCGGGATCAAGACCGATGACGGAGTACAAGACTCGAAGATCGAAGTGATCAATGAACGCCGAGGCAAAGTATGACCAACCTCAAGATAATACCATTATGGTATTATAAAAGAAAGAGCAAGATTCCCACAGTGGTCCTAAGATCATGCCGTAAATTCTGGAACAGATTTGTATTAGACGGTTAGACAGCTCTATAATAAGATTCCCTACTATATTATTAAGTATACTTTATTTAGGATTCCCCTACTATATAAAGGGGACCCAAATTATTTATAACACATCAATTATTGACAAGAGAATATACATACATAACATTCTTACTTACTTTACATGTGAATCGCGTTATTGTTTTATTGTTCTCACTAACCTACCTCGAGGTTGTCATAGTTCGAGGTCAAGACTTGCTTGCACACTGGTTTGACTTACTTTACTCTTTAATTTGTACACTTGATTCCTTATTTATTAATTAGTATTAGGTTAAATCACATATCTTTAAAACTACAATACATATTTAATTATTACTCAAATTTTATAATATATATATATATATATATATATATATATATATATATCACCTTTAATCCCATGACCAGACGGCCGTATCTTTATACAAGGTCAGGCTTCTCTTCTTTTCTTCTTCCTCTTTTGTCTTTTACCAGTAGGTTTTGCTTCCTTCATTCAAGTCTACCCCAGTGACCTTTCTGTTTTGTACCCGTATCTTTTCTATTATACATAAAGTGCTGGCTAGCTTCAGCCTGTAACTAGGGTAAATTCATCTGATTTTTACTTCCTTTGTTTGCTCTCACTTTCTCTTTGAGTCTGAAGAAAGATTAGATTCTACTTTATGTCTCAATTATACCTATCTAACGGGCCAATAGGGCCGGTCCGGGTCAAAATTGTCTTGACCCGTCCGGGTTTCGGGCCCGGCCGGTCCGGGTTGTACAGTGACGGGTTCGTAGCGGGCTGGGTTAGTTTGAATTAAAATTGAACCATACGGGTTGAGGGGGCCGGGCCGGGCCTGGTTTAGTATATTTTCATTTTTTGGAATTATGTGTAGTATAACTATTAAGTTATATTAATACTTTTTAATAATTGAATGAATACAAGTAAGATAGGAAAAAATTGCACTTATTGCAAGTGCTACTTTATTTCTTAATCTAAAATTCAAAAAGTAGAAAATGAAACGTTTAAGTTTTTTCTAACAAGTAAACTAGTAAAGTAGTAATTTCAAATGTTTTGCATTGCCCTAGCAAGGTCATCATAATCAATATGAACTGATTGACCTTCTTCTTGGGAATTAAATTCCGATGGATGGCCATGGGTTAATATATCTCCAAGTTCCAGGTCTTCTGGGCTATCAACATCTTCCTTTCCTTGATTTCTTTGTTCCGATCTAATCCAATCTCTTAAACATACTAAAACTTCCAAAATATTTCTTCCCAATGAGTGGCGGATGTCTCCAAGTTGTTGTCTTGCTTGGCTAAATGCACTCTCCGACGCAACAGTGGAAATTGGCACATTCAGGACGTCCCGATCCATAGCGAAAAGAACGGAAAATTGCATTTGATTTTCATGCCACCATCCCAACGGTGAAAATTCCTTTGTGCGAGGCTCATTTTGCTTCTGCAAGTAGAATTGAAGCTCATCAATATTCCTGCTACTGGTTTGAGTGTTAGAAAATGTAGAAAAAATATTAAAACTATCAAGGCCTTCATCATCCACATTAGCAGGACTGCTACATTGGATAGCGGAATTAACATTGCCAGAAGCACGAGCAGTATTATCACATTCATTTGCATAATAATTATACAGTTGTTGTAAATATTCATTTAGCTTGTTCATAGAATCATATAAATTTGGGGTTTTAGTTTCTCCAATCTCCATATAAGTATATAAAGCATTCATTAATTGGTGACTATCACACATTTTAATAGAAGGATTTAAAACTGCACCAATTAAGTAAATCGGAGGAATTGGAAAGAAATATTTTTGGAATTTTGCTTGCATTTTTTCAACAACATCCTTATATTTTTCTTTTTTCTTAAATTCACATAGTAGAAAAGAAATTTCAGCTATATGTACTAAAGCCATAGTAACAGTGGGGTAATATGCGCCAGAAAACACAACAGTAGCAGTATAAAATTTATGTAAAAATTTAACAACATCATTAATGACCTCCCAAGTATCACTTGTTAACATACGCCTAGGATCAGTACAATGTGCATTAGCAACTTCGGTTATAGGAAATCTATATTTGTAGCAACATATTAAAAATATATATGTATAATTCCATCTAGTAACAATTTCGTCTGGCATGAATCTAGGTGTAAGGTTATACTGGATACACTTAGTCTTAAATTCTTTTATTCTAAATTTTCTATTATTTCTCTGAATAACACCAACTGCTCTTCTAACATGAGTAATCTCAACTGAAAATAAATCCACTTTTAACAATTAAATTATAAACATGACATGCACACCTAACATGAAAAATATCATCAAGAGGTGGTTGCAAATGCAATTTTTAAAATTTAAACTGCGCCATTATTGTTTGAAGTATTATCAAAAGACATACACAAAACTTTTTGGTTTAGATTATAAAATTCAACAACTTCAATAATTATACTACTTATAAACGTAGCAGTATGACTCTTATCTTCATCATATTTAAAAGCGATAATAGTTTTTTGCATACAAGTATTATCATCTATCCAATGTCATGTAATTGTCAAATAATCATTTTCGTTAAAAGCATGACCAATATCAGAAGTTAGACATACTCTAGAAGGAAGATAACTAAAACAAATAACGTATGTAAGTTTGATATTGTCCATGAAGTCTAAAGATATCTGCTCTACAAGTACTTCTAAGGATACCTTTAAATAAAGGATTGTAAATCTTTTGAATATACATAATAAGATACGATGAAGAAGCAAAAAAAAAAGGTAGACAACCCAAAGCAATCATTTTTGCTAATTCCTCACGATTCCTCATTTTATCATACTTTACTAGACCTCCAGTAGTAGGGTTAATAGTTGTTTGACTTCCATCCCCATTATTGCCTCATTCTATGGGATGGTTAGACATCATATGTCTCGTAAGTGTCCCAGTCCCCCCTAAATTTCCTCCGGTCAAATGTTTAAAAGTTTCGTTATAAAGATTGCACTTAACTCTATTAGTACCTTCTATTATTTCAAAAAAATTCCATACCGGACTTCTTCTTTTATGATTAGAAGTCGGAGCCACTGGTGGTCTACTACCCCTTGTACAATTCCAATACTACCAACATTTCCACTACTAGGTGTAGGTGGTATCTCATCTTCTATTCCAATTTCATTATCTTCTATTCCAATATCTTCTTGTAATTGTTCATAATCAATCTCTACATTATCATTAGGCGATAATTCAGAAACATGTGTTATTGGGTCATTACTATTACTACCGGAAGCTACAGGACTACCTCTTTTTTTATTTCCACCCCTACCAGTAATTTTTCTACACGCACTTTTAGCAGTACTAAACATATTATAAAAATTAAAGAATAAGCTAAAATTAAATATGCAATTAAAATATTAAATAAGAGAAAGAGTTGGCGTAAGTGCACCGAATTCGATAATAAATTAAGCACTTGATTACGCAAATCCGGTGTTACCACGAACAAACGTCAAGCAAGCATTTCCATTTTGAACTTCAAGCTTCAAATTCCGAATGACAAATTGCGATAAATTAAATTCGGGAAAAGAGAGACAAATAAAATTATAAAATTAGAATTGAAATCTTGCAAATTGAAGGGAACAGAGAGATTGATAATTTGATAATTGAGATTGAGATAAGAATTTTGAGTGAAGAAATGAAGAAGAGGGCAGGGTATATATAAACTTTAAGAAGGGTTAATATTGTAAATTAATAAATACAACAAGATAACAAACAAATGACCATTTTTGCAAAATTATCCGTCGGCCAACGGATCTGGACCGTTGCCAACAGTCATGTGGGCCCCAAAAATTAAAAAAATCAAAAAAAATCATTGAACCGGGCCGGTCCAACTGGTTCAAGGCACAGTTTAGTAAAACCGGGCCGGTCCGGTCCGATTCCAACCCCAAAGGTCCCAAACGGACCAACCCCCTCCCCCCTTGAACCCAGCCAACCCAGCCCCTTAGTAACCGGGCCGGTCCGGTCCCGGTATACACCGGTCCGGTTCGGTCCGGAACCGGTCCGACCGGGCCCGAAACCGTCCGACCGGGCCCAGAAACCGGTCCGACCCGGCCCGATTGACAGCCTTAGTCTCAATACAGATTTTTCAAATGAATGACCCCTGGTTTCCATAATCACCAATGAGTATTACTTTTTACCTCTATATATATCATATTTAATGTACCCTTTTGTGGTCTTATGTCTTGAGGAACATGCATATACGGACAACAACCTTTAAAGTTTTTTTTATAAGCCGATGGTTTATTGTAAATAGTTTTTCTATCTTCTTAAAAGTATAAATAAAATTTGTTTATACTCTATTTTTCTCATAATTGATTTGTAAAATTACATTAAATATGTTATTGTTGTAACTTTTAGAGTTTTATTTTTATTTTTATTTTTTTGTCACTTCTCTTTGTCCGAAGGAGGATAATTCTTGTAAAAATTGCACGGGCCGCTTTATTTCAACGCCACGTTTAACCTATACCCATTTTTTAAATTTTTTCTAACTTATACCTACTTTTTAATAACATTAGCCTCTTTTCTCCTCCTCCTTCTCCTTCTTCTTCTTCTTCTTCTTCTTCTTCTTCTTCTTCTTCTTCTTCTTCTTCTTCTTCTTCTTCTTCTTCTTCTTCTTCTTCTTCTTCTTCTATTGGTGCTACTATGGAACTTCAGTTCATGGGATGATTGCAATAACTATGATATGAATATTTCCACGTACGTAAGTTAGTAGACAATGATAATTCTGTTCTTTTCACGTTTAGTGTTTCCAAAATTTATGATTTAGATACTGTTGGTAATCTAATTATTTATATAGTATGTTAGAAAGCTTTTTCAAAAATTTCAGCTTATATAGTGCAGAAATTTTTACAAATGAGCTAAATAACTTTAGCTCTAGAGCTGAAGTTTGACAGTTACAAAACAAAAGCATCAACCTTAGAGCTAAAGTTCGCTAGTTACAAAACAAAACTTCTGCAAATAAAAACTTCAGCTCTAGAGTTGAAGTTCGATAGTTACAAAAATAAAAACTTCAGCTCTAGAGCTAAAGTTTGCCAATTACAAAACAAAACTTCAGCTCTAGAGCTGAAGGTCGCAAGTTACAAAAATAAAAACTTCAGCAATTACAAATAAAAACGTCAGCAAATAGAGAATAAAACTTCAGCTACTATGCTGAAGTTCATCAATTACAAATAAAAACTTCAGCAGACTTGGTTGAGCACACTTGCTACTTCAGGCATGTCTACTAATATGCTGAAGTTTTGCGTGATTGCTTTTGCTACTTTAGCCGTGTATGCTGAAGTTATACGAAAAAGCGGGTACTCTTGCAATTGTTTTTATAAAGCGGGCATAAGTTAAAACGTGACACAAAAAATAGTATAGACGCAAATATCCTAATTCTTGGCTTCTTTTGTATTGGACTCAACAACCCATTTCTTTTCTTTATTTTGGGCTTTTAAATATTTATAAGTAGTATATTTTACAAACCCATTTACGGAAGAATATTTCTTTCATTTTTATTTAGTTGTAAGGATAAGATTTTGCACGCCCACTAAAAAATTATTAATAAAAAATAGTTACTAATTTACCCTTTATTCTTTAATCTTTGTGTATTTACGTGTGTCTATTTACGTGCCTCTTAATTCTTAGAACAATTAATGCAAAACGGTAAAGTTGAAAAAAGTTAATTAATTCTCTCTTGATCTTTTAAAATAACAAGTGATTTGGGACCAACTATTTAGTACACATGATAATTAAATAGGAACGGAGAGAGTTCTACTTTTTCCATTTTATGTGAATTATTTAATTATACGGAGTTTAAAAAGATAATTACTTTATAAAATTGTAATCTGAAGCATATAAAATATTTGTGTTGCTATAAACTTGATATAAACACTATAAGTAATTAGTTTTATTGTGGGATGGAGCTACATTTGTATAAGAAGAGTCAATTGACACTCATTTATCAAAAAATTGTTATGTATATATCTTCTTTTTTTTTGAATAAACAGAGTTTCTATTCTATTCCGTCAAAAAAATGTACAAGTATAAACATAGATGCTGACCATCTATTCTCATATTCTATACAGTCACTACACCTATTATCACTCTAAAAAAGAATTACAATATCACTATTTGATAATAAATATGACAATTCTGTCCCAAGAGTAGCCTAGGGGTAATGGTTTAAACTTTGTAGAATAGCCTCCATTTATGAGTTGAAGCCCCTCTTGAGTGGAGATGGACTACTATTTCCTTACAAACATTATCGCTCAGAAAATTACCTCCCTAGAATCTCATTTTATTATGCTCTCTCCATATCACTGTCACCAGGATCCCAAACAGACAGGCAGTGATTTCTGCTACTCCAGTTCTACTTCTTGCCAGCTTACTAACCCAGTCACATTCCTCCTTCCAGTCAGAAATGGGACGCTAATAGCCCAACCAACCTAGGAGTCGATTCCAAATGTCTTTAGTCTTCAAGCAACCAAAGTACAGATGATCAAAAGTTTCACGATACATTCCACAGAAAATACAGTCCTGTGGAACCAGGATATTGAGTTCCTGGAGTCTGTCCACAGTTGCTAATCTCTTGTGCAGAGCCAGCCACAAAATAAATTGGTACCTGGGATGTAATTGAGTCTGCAGTATGATAGCCTTAGATTAGACTTTACTGTATTGAGGGTGTTGGTGTCTGTATAACTTCTTGATGCTGAATGAATCACCCTTCTGAAGCTGAAGCAATCGACTGTCCAGGTTACCTTGAAGAGTTGCAATGCCATTGATCAACTCTCTCGACTCAAATATTTTCCTTATTGCCTAAGAAGCAGACCTAGGTACTGGCATGTCATCAATACATCAATTTTTAAGATAGAATGTATGCACCCATTTAATCCACAGACTATCCTTCTTCTTGGTCACTGCCCATAGATGCTTCACAACAGCAGCCTTATTCCACTTAAACAGGTTCACCACATTTAAATCCCCTGCACTCTATGGCATACAGAGTGTTCCCAGGCAACCAGTGCTTTCCTTGATACTGTAGCAGAACATGTCCAAAGGTATGATCTACATATTGCTTCAGTCATCCTCAAAAGTTTTTTAGGCAGTAGAAATATTTGAGACCAGTAGGCTTGAATATCAAACAGTACTGATTTAAGCAGCTGAAATCGACCAACATAGGAGAGCAACCTTGATGACCAGCAGCTTATTTTCTGTGTGATTTTTTCCACCAATAGCCAACATTGAGCAATGGTCAATTTCTTTGAGTCCAGAGGCATCCCCAAGTATTTAAATGGAAGCCTGCCTTCAGGGAAACCTAATGCTTGTAAGATCTCCTCCTTCTGCCAGTTTGTTACCCCTGCTATGTACACAACACTTTTGTCGGCATTTGCTTGATGTCCAGAAGCTTTAGAGAAATTTTGGAAAGTCTACTTCAGTAAGATTACAGACTGAATATCTGCCTTACAGAACATAAGAAGATCATCCGCGAAGCAAACATGTGCTACACCCAGCTTCTTGCATCTAGGATGGAATTTGAACTTTTTCCTCATCATCATTTGCACAATTTCTCTTTGTATATACTCCATGGCCAGAACAAAAAGGTATGGAGACATTGGGTCACCTTGCCTTAAGCCTCTGCTTCCTTTAAATGGTGCAGTGAGTCCACCATTGATGTTGAGAGAGTGGGTAACATAGGATATGCACTCCATTACCCACCCAATGAATTTATGAGGAAAGCCCAAGTCCTGCAACAGTCTTTCTAGGAAGCAACATTCAACTGAGTCGTAGGCCTTCTTTAAATCTACTTTAAGAATACATCTAGGAGAAATGCCCTTCCTGGAGTATCCTTTGAATAGTTCTTGTGTAAATAAAATGTTATCAATGATACTACGACCCTCAATGAATGCTGACTATGATATTCAAACCAGGTAGTCAATAACTGCTTTCAGCCTAGCTGTAAGGATCTTAGTGAAGATTTTGTACAGAGTTGTACAACATGCAATGGGTCTGTAATCCTTCACTTTAATTGGATTTTGCACTTTAGCAATTAGAGTTAGAGCAGTGCTGCTAACTCCTTTATGCAACTTCCCAGTGAGAAAGAATTCCCTCACAGCTTCACAGATGTCTTCCCCCACTACATGCCAATGCCTTATAAAAAATTCAATTGGGAAGCCATCCACACCTGGTGCCTTATCATGAGGCATATCCTTAATTGCCATTAGTATTTCCTCTCTTGTGATTGGCTTTACTAGATCATCTTTCTGTTGCAAGTTGAGACAAGGACCCTGATGGATTACTGCAGTGTTTGGACATTGGCAGATGTTATTGTTCCCCCCCCCCCTAGTAACCTCTTGAAGCAAGTAATAAACTCTTCTTCCACCATCCTGGGATCAGACAATTTTACTCCATCTTCTATGTATATAGAGTTTATAGTATTAAAGTTTGTCCTCATCTTCAGTTGAGCATGAAAATATTTAGTGTTTGAATCTCCACAAGCAATCCAGTGACCTCTAGATTTCTGGTGTAAGACCTGGTCTGCTATGTTACTCCATTTCTCCACATCTATAAGCATCATCCTCTCCTGATCAATCAGACATTGCTTCATACTATTGATCTGCATCTGATTCTGTATAGCTTCCAGCTTCTGCCTTGCCATATAGGTATTCAAATCCTTTAACCCCACTTTTTGGGCCTTTAGTTTATTCCATACTCTATGCATTTTCCCTCCATGCTGGTTCTGATTCCATACCCTTTCCACAATGCTAGGGAAATCAGCATGATCCATGACAGATGTATACAGTTTGAATGGCTTAGGATGAATGTTCCTTCTTTGTTCCTCAGCATTGCACAGTAAAAGGATAGGGGAATGGTCTGAAACTCCTGGGTTCAACACATCAGCTTCAATGTGACTGTATTCCTGCATCCAGTTCACATTTCCAAAAGCCCAATCAATTATGCTATATACTCTTGTCTCTGGTTTTTGTTTATTCCACCATGTATAAAAACAACCCAAACACTTCAATTGAGTGAGTTGAAGAGCAATGAGTGGGTCTTGGAAAACTTGAATCTCCTATTGCATAACTGGAGCACCTATCCTATCATCAGTGTGGAGAACATTGTTGAAATCTCCACTGAGTAGCCAGATCTCCTGAATAGTTGCTCCTAAGGTCAACAATTTGGCCCATTGTTGTTGTCTCTTGTTCATCTCATTATTTGCATACACTACTGTTATCAGTGTTCTGAAATTTGTACTTCTTTCTTTAACCTCACAGTGTATAAACTGTTCATCAGTCGTCAATATCTGGATCTCAGCATTTGAATTCCACATAGCCAGATTCTCCCATTTTGATGCTCATTGTAATTCCTACTATATCTCCAATCATTTCCCAGTTTTGTGATAATCCTTTGCACATTTTCTTCCTTCACTCTAGTTTATATGCATACCATACAGTCTACTTTATACTTTTTCAGAAAGAGTTTATGCTACTTCTGTTTATGGGGCTTGTTAAGTCCCCTACTATTCCATGTGCTGAAGATCATGTTGTGGTGAAGCTGGATGGGCCAGCGTCCCCTGGTTCATCACCTATCTGTAACAAAGAGAAACTGTTTGTCATGTTCAATGAGGCTCCAGCATAGTGTTTACATTTTTCCATTTTGCCAACCCTCTATCTATCACCCTGCTTCCACCATTGTCAGTATGCTTGCTTTCCTGCACTATCCTAGCATTTTTAACCACCTCACCATTCTGCTTTGTTTTTTGTATCCATTTCCAATTCTCACTTTGCACTTGCTTCTTTTTCCCTGCTTCCTTGAAATGGTTATATGTTACCTCTTCACTTCTCTGCTTCTTTTTATACCAACCATCATCAGTGTTATGGCCAAATCTTACACAGTCACAGCAGTATTTTGGCCTACATTCGTACTCAATCTGCTGTGTGATAACTCCCCCCTTAGTATGTAACTCAAAACTATTTGGCAGGGATTGAGATATATCTGTTTCCACCAGTACTCTAGCATAAGATATCTTCTCCAATTCAGCAGTAATTCTATCAGTGTATATAGGCTTCCCAACCACACTAGCTAGTTTACTGAGGGCTTCAGTGGACAAAAATCCCAGTGGCAAGCCAGGGAAGGTAATCCATTAAGGAATTACACTCACACAGCCTGGTTCATACTTGAAATCCATTCTCCACTGTTGTAACACAAATGGCTTGTTATGGAAAGTGTATGGACCAGCCAGAAGGACAAGGTCCCTATCTTCATATTATCAAATCTGAAAATATAATAACCTTCCTCATGATGCAGTACTTGAGGTTTTGTAACAAAATCCCAAACATTTGTGATGAAGTTGTCCATTGCTCGCTCGTACGGGTCTTCTCCAAGCACAAAACCAATCAATGCACTTCTCCAGTATGCCTCTTGTTCCTTCGTATCCTCGTCTTCAATTTGTACCACAAATGTACCATCTCGCATAGCAGGTGCTACATAGCACATCAATTCCCCTTTTTGAGGGCTTCGATTTTGTTGCATAGTGTCCCTTTTATCTTTTACTGCCTTAGGAACTTCAGAAATCTGACCGATCTGAACTTGCTTTGCTTGTGCAAAAAATTGGAGTCGTCGATGAACTTGTTGTGTATCGACACTGTCCGTCCCCAGAGTTTCGTCCTCGCCTTTGTCGATTCCCTCACTAATAGGGTGGAATTTCAATGATAAAAAACTTCCTAACGTAACTGGTTGTAATCGCTGTTGTACTCCATTTTACGGCGTTATCTGCATTCTGGAAATTTCATTCCTGCTAGGGTTGTGAAAAATTGTAGGCGCTGAACCCATCCCAGTTAGCCATCGAGCAGGCTTGTCAACAGCAGGCGTTTCTATTCTCTCCTCCTCTGGTATCACATTTGTCGCTGGTGGTTTCCGTCGTCGTCTCGCCATGGCTGAAGGCGCAAGTTAGCTTCCTTGCTTATCTTGCGCCAAGAGCGTTTAGAGAAAGAAGGCGCCTTAGTTCTTATATCAAATTTTTTATACATGAACATATATTATATGTTGAATTCCTTTGATTTTTGTGTCTATTTTATAATACTTTGACCCACTTTAATTAAAATCTAATTTCGCCTCTAATTTGTAATTAATATATACGTTGTTTGGTTCAGAAAACCTGTTCAAGACATATATGAAAAATAATGATGTTTTAATTGAATAGTTTTAAAGCTGGCTCTTGGAAATGCATTAGCAATACGACTGTCAGAAGACCCAAAAGCTCTTCTACAATTCCACAAACCGAAAAGAATCAAAAGATATTCCTACTAAAAATAATACAAATAATGTTCTCAACATAATCTTTTCTAACAAACTAATTCGAACATATATAAGTTTCTTTTTCTTCAAATGTTTTCCACCAACTACTTCTTCACAATTATCACTCTTTTTTCTTTCTTTTTCGGTTCTACTTTTTTTCATAAATAATACATTTCACTGTAGCTGCCTCACCCATATTTAAAAATCTCACACTTATTGATATGTAAGGCTAAATAATGAATATTACCTACCAATAAAGAATGTGGCGCAGCGGTTGGTGTTGTTCTTCTCTTATCCAGATCCTAAGTGAATCCCTTAACCATTCACATTTTCTTTCGAATGATTATGCGACACGAATCCGAATATAATCGAACTATAATATAGATATCAAACACTAAATGGGAAACAACAAAAAAATAATTATTACAGAAAATTGTCCCAGTGCCCCACGTCTCTCCTATGACTTATGTAGGGTTAGCGTAATTTTCCACTATATCATACTCTCTTTGGGAGTACTAATACAAGTGTAAGAATCTTTACACAAATGCATCTTTTAAATTTATGGTGGTAATAATATTCGCGTGTGAGAGAGTCAAAGGTTAGAGCTTTCTCGGAATAATTAAGGTTTAGATGCTTCACGAGAATGACTTAAAGCAATTTGCCCCCCTTGTCTCCAATTGCTGCATAAACCTTGACTTCATTATTTGAATATGTTGGATATTTCTGAGACAACCGGAATCGAACACTTTTGGTGCCACTATCCGTTTCATTATTTTATCACTATTGCTAACAGTGTTATCATAATTGGCGAGCTATGCTTCAGATGAAAAAATGTCTCACATAACAACAACAAACTTAGTTTGATCCCAATAAGTGAAGTCTGGAGAGGATAGTCTATATACAAATTTTATCCCTACCTAATTCAAGTAGAGAAACTATTTCCACTAGACCCTCGACACAGAAAGGGCAAGAAGAAGAGGAGGAAAGCAAGGGAAGAAGAAAGATGAAAGATAAAAGAAAAAAAAAAAGATAAAGGATAAATGGCACCAAATAATAGCAACATGAAATACCATACCTGAGACGAACAAAACCACATAACATAATAAAATATCTAAGAATATGAACATACTACTAAGACTATCGGTGAACAACTATAAACTATCAATCTACCTTAATCCTCAACCTCCACACTCTCCTATCAAGGGTCATGCATGTCCTCGATGAGCTGAAGTAACGTCATGTCCTGCCTAATCACCTCTCCCCAATACTTCTTAGGCCTACCTCGACCTCTTATTAAACTCTCCATGGAAAACCTCTCACACTTCCTAACTGGAGCATCAATGCTTCTTCTCTCCAAACCATCTCATCCTCAACTCACGCATATTGTCCTCCACGAAGGCTACTCCCACTCTGTCCCGGATATCTTCATTCCTAATCTTATCTCTCATGGTACACCCACACATCGATCTCAACATCATCATCTCTGCTACTCTCATCTTCTGCACGTGGGAGTTCTTGACTGGCCAACACTCAGCCCCATACAACATAGCCGGTCGAACCACCACTCTATAATACTTACCCTTAAGTCTTTGCGGCACATTTCTATCACACAAAAAATCGGAAACGAGCCTCCACTTCATCCATCCCGCTCAAATGCGATGCGCGACATCTTCGTCAATCTCCCCGTTACCCTGGATAATAGACCCGAGATACTTAAAATTCGCTCTCTTGGGGATAACTTGAGCATCAAGCTTAACCTCTACGTCTGCATCATGGGTCCCGTCACTGAACTTGTACTCCAAGTATTCTGTCTTGGTTCTGCTTAGTTTGAAACCTTTAGACTCCAAGATCTGTCTCTAAATATCCAACCTCGCATTAACTCCACTACGTGTCTCGTCAATTAAAACTATATCATCAGCAAATAGCATGCACCAAGGCACTTCCCCTTAGACGTGATGCGACAATACCTCCACATTTATCTTGTCAATAAAAAATGTCTCACATTTATTATTTCCAACATGCATCTCGTGCTATATATGTCTGCTTGTTATGTTAATGGTTTTTCTTACGTTTTGTGTATATAGTACATTTATTTGTTACACTATAGGAAATTCATTCTTTTAGAATACGATCTAAGGCAAAACAAGAATATATATATTTTTCGCGCGTTGACCGAAGCATCAAGGAAGAAAGAAACTAGTAGGGTAACGCATAAGTATATTAATAATTTTAAGAAGATGTTCGATAAACTCTTTATGCCTCATGTAATGGAATCTAGAAAAATTATAGCGTATAAAACTCTATAGGTTGAGGTTAAGCTTGTATTTTTCGACTGCCGACGGAAAATAAGCACTAGTACCCGTACGTATAAAAGATCCTGATCCTCTCATTAGAATTTTGCTTGCTTAGCGATTCATTAAATAAACAAGGAATTGGTTCGGCGTTAACTATGAGGCCTGGTGTGACACTATTTTATCCTCTGTGAGTCGCTAATTCACTGCTTTAGTGAAAATGCCTGCCAGTTAATTAATAATAGTATGTGATTTCCAATGGATAAATATTCCACAACGCGCACGATTGAGAGCTAACTGTAAAGGATACTAATAGTAGTGATGATACTAATACTAATAGTAGTAGTGTTGATACTAATAGTTAACAATTAACTTAAGTTAGTTAGATCATAATTAGTATTGGGTGTAGTCAGTTGAATATTAATTGTATAAAAATAGTGGAACCACTACTTATAATAGTTAGTCGTCATTTTAACAGAACATGATTTCTCCTGTTCCATTACTTTCTTCTTTCTTTGTTTCTACAATGACAACCGCTATTTCTTCTCATTCTGATTGAATTGAGCAAAGTTTACATGGTATCAGAGTTTCGAGTGACTGAATTAAGGGATCCATCACGAGATTTGCAGTGAAGATCGAGGAATTTCAGTCCATGCATGTTAAAATTTTGACAATTGTAGAAGATCATTTGTAAACCCTAAATTTTTTTGTTCAAATGGCGACTGATGAATCAACTAGTAGTACTCCAGACGGGACAGCTAATAGAGTGCTTTCTATGGATCAAACTCTCGATTACACACATCCACTCTATTTACATCCTTCAAATGCACCAGGTTCTCTTTCTGTAGGAATCCAGCTGATTGGGATGGAAAATTACACACTGTGGGGTAGTGCAATGAAAGTTGCATTTTTAGGAAGAAATAAACTAGGTTTTGCGGATGAATCAGTTGTGAAAAAAGATTTTGAAGGAGAATTGCAAAAATAGTGGGAACGGTATAATGCAATTATGGTTTCATGGTTAATGAGCTATGTGAATGCAAATCTACTTAGTAGAATTCTGTTTCGTTCCGATGCTTTGTTGGTTTGAAAGGATCTCAAGGAGAGATTCAATAATGTAAACACTTCTCGAGCATATCATTTGCATAAAGCAATTGCTACTATAACACAATGAGTTTCCTCTATTTCTGTATATTACTCTAAGTTGAAAGACCTTTGGGATGAGCATGATTCTATAGTTCCTCCTCCTTGTTATGAGAGTGAACAATCTAGGGAACACACTATATACTTGGAGCGCCAAAAGTTATTTCAATTATTAATGGGACTGAATGATGGATGTAGTCAAGCTAGATCTAATATTTTGATGATGAATCCTGAGCCCAATGTAAATCAGGCTTATGCAATGGTAATACAAGATGAAAGTCAGAAAATGCTAACTGGAGGACATTGTGCAATGATAGAAAGGATTGAGCCAAATGCTCTTTATGATAGTAAGGTTACAAGACAGCAACATCAAAAGAAGTATAATTCACACTATGATTTCTGTAACATGAAAGGGCATACAAAAGCTGAATGTTTCAAGTTGATGAAGTTTGACTACTGCCAAAAGAAGGAACATCTATAGGAGAATTGTTACAGACTTAATAGTTTTCCACCAGATTTTAAACCAAAGAGACGGGCTAATAATGTGACTGGGAACCAATATAGTACTGATGTTTATGGTCAACGGGTAGCTAGTAATCAACAGACATTTGCATTTGGTCAACAGAAACAACAGCAACAGACTGTTGCCCCACAGTTTACAGCACCTGTATTCACTTAGGATCAATACAATCAAATTCTGTGCATGTTAAACAAGTCGAACATTACTAAACCAAGTGTTCATATGACAGGGGCAGGTAATGTAACTTGTCTATCGGATGATGTTGTTCTTAAATGGATCATAGACATAGGTGCCACTAACCACATGATTAGTGATGAAAGTTTGTTACAATCTAATACTACTATGCCGGCTGATGATGCAGGGAAAGTACAATTGCCTACCGGAGATTCTACACAAATTTAACAGATTGGAAACTGCTAACTAACTGAAGGTGACATTATATAGAATGTCATATGTGGGCCAGTATTCAAGATCAATCTTTTGTGTGTGTCTAAGTTGACAAAGGAACTGAATTGCTATGCTAGCTTCTTTCCTAATTTTTGTGTATTTCAGGATCTCTATACTGGGAAGGTGAAGGAGACTGGTAAGGAGCAGGATAGATTTTATGTGATGTGTTCACTAAGGATCAGGAATAATGCAAATGTTAGGAAGTCTCTAGCTGTTCAACAGAAAATAAGTGCAGATGTTTGGAACAAGAGGGTGGGGCATGTTCCTATCTCAGAATTGAGAAAAGTCTCTACTTATAGTAAATATAGTTTTGGTATAAATCATTCTGATGTACGTCCATTAGCTAGAAAAACTAGGATTTCTTTCCTAATAAGTCATAGCAGAGTTGAGGATGTTTTTCAGTTGATACACATGGATGTATAGGGACCCTAAATATCTATTACATAGGCACATATTAGAAACTGCACGGGCTATCAAGTTTCAAGGAGGTTTGCCTTCTAAATTCTAGGGTACATGTGTAGCAGCTGCAGTTTACATCATAAATAAAATACCATCTATTGTGTTGCATAACAAGTACCCTTATGAGATGTTTTTACATAGAGCACCAACTTTGGATCATGTGAAGATTATTAGTTGTCTTTGTTATGCTACCAGACTTCCCAAGAAAGACATGTTTGGTGCAAGGTCCATCAAAGAAGTAATGATGGGATATGGAGTTCATCAGAGGGAGTACATGTTGTATGATCTGGAGAATCATACTTTCTTTACTAGCAGATATGTGGTCTTTTTTTTTTTTAATTCATTTTTCCCTTTCAATCCTCACAAACCTCTCCATTCCCAATTTCTCATATTATGTCTAGTATGCCCCTATTGATGATTCAGTTCCTTGTGTTTCCATTTCATCACAACATATGTCTCAACCCATAACTACAGATGATACAACCTTCTCTCAAATGGAACCCTTGCCTACAGAGATGCCTCTATCCCCTGTAAACCATGTTATTGATCCTCAAGCTGCTTCACCAATTTCTGCCATTGATCCTCCTATTGTCAACCCTGCTGACAGGCCAAAGATGACTACTAAGCCACCAATATGGCTTAAGGACTATGTAGTCCCAGGGAAAGAGCCTCAATCTTCTACCAAGTGTTTGTTGTCCTATTGTAGATGTGGTGGCCTACACTGGTTTATCTGCCCATTACCAAAGTTTTATCTCTAAATTCTCGTTAGAAACTGAACTTAAGTCTTATGCAGAAGCAGCTAAGGATCCTAGATGGGTTGATGCTATGAAAGCTGAAATACAAGCCTTAGAAGATAACAACACTTGGGAAGTGGTGTCATTGTCGCCTGGTAAAAGAGCTATTGGTTGTCGATGGTATACAAAATAAAGTATAAAGCTACAGGCGAGATCGAGAGGTTCAAAGCAAGGCCTATGGCAAAAAGCTACAGCCAAAAGGAAGGGTTAGATTATTAGGAAACTTTTTCTCCTGTAGTGAAAATGGTGATTGTTCGATCAGTTGTTTTAGTTGTTGTATCTAAGAATTGGGCCATACATCAGATGGACATTTACAATGCATTTGTGCAAGGGGAGCTCAACAACGAAGTGTATATGATAATGCCTCAAGGGTTTTCTACTGTTGTAGGTAAACAACAGGCATGCAGGTTGCTTAAGTCATTCTATGGACTCAAGCAAGTCTCCAGGCAATGGAATATCAAATTGACTTCTGCCCTACTTGCCTTAGGTTTCACTCAAAGTCACCTAGACTACTCTTTACTTACAAGATGTTTTGCTTGGAAAACTGTCATTTTCTTGGTTTATATGGATGATCTTTTGATCACTAGAGATGATGTCACACTCATTCAGGATGCTAAGGATGTGTTGCAGAAGAATTTTAAGATTAAAGATTTGGGTGAGCTTCGATTCTTTTTGGGCATTGAGTTCGCCAGAAATCAACATAGGATTTTCATACATCAACGCAAGTATGCGTGGGAACTTGTTTCCAAATGGGCTTAGCAGCTGCTAAGCCTGTGGTTGCACCAGTTGAACTCAGTCAGAAGTTAACAACTATTGAGTTTGATACACATCTAAGCTTAGAGAATGATTCACCACTTACTGATCCTGGTAGTTATCGACGATTGAGTGGGAGGCTACTTTATTTGACATTTACTCGCCCAGAGATTTCCTATGCTGCCCCAACTCTTAGCCAATTTATGCATTCTCCTAAGGCCTCTCACATAGAGGCTGCTATCAGACTTGTTCGATACATCAAGCAAAGTCCTGGAATGGGAATTCTTATGTCCTTTGCTACTTCCTTTCAATTACAGCCTTTTGTGATGCTGATTGGGCATCATGCCTTTCCACTAGAAGATCTATTACAGGTTATATGGAGAAGTTAGGGGACTCTTTGATCTCTTGAAAATCTAAGAAACAAACTACCATCTCCAGGAGTTCAACTAAGATAGAGTACATGAGTTTAGCTTCTGTGGTTGCAGAGATCATTTGGCTTGTTGGTTTATTCAAAGAGTTAGGTATGGAGGTTCAGTTGCATGTTCCAGTTCATTGTGACAGTAAATCTGCTATCGAGATTGCTGCAAATCCTGTGTTTCATGAACGTACTATGCACATAGATATTGATTGTCATTTTATTCGGGAGAAGATTCAACTTGTTTTGATTCGTCCAGTTTATGTGCCTACTACAGAGCAACATGGTGATATATTGACAAAAGGTTTGACTTCCCTGCAACATCACTACTTGCTTTTGAAATGAAGAATGTCTTCATACCTCCTAGCTTGAGGGGGGTGTAAAGGATACTAATAGTAGTGTTGATACTAATACTAATAATAGTAGTGTTGGTACTAGTACTTAACCATTGTATAGTTACCTTAAGTTAGTTAGACCATAGTTATTAGTGGGTGTAGTAAGTTGAATATTACTTGTATAAAGATAGTGGGACCACTACTTGTAATAGTTAATCGTCATTTTACCAGAACATGCTTTCTCTTGTTCTATTGCTTTCTTCTCTCTTTCTCTTTTACAATAGTAACCGCCATTTCTTCTCAATCTGATTGAATTGAACAAAGTTTACACCAACTCTTCACCACTAGAACTAGATGATCTGTAAATATTTGATCTTCGAACTTATTACAAATCGATCTTCGGTTCATCTTAGAACTAGTTGTTACTACCTGTTTTCAATGGAGAATTAGAATCTTGTGTGAAAGCATTTAAAGTCGGTAGCCATGTAAGCTCCAGTTATAGATAACCGAAGGCCCTTCTGATGATGAGCTTTGATGCCAGGAAAGCAGTTGAGAGTTTTATAGAAAAGAGGCGTTTATTTTAAGAATTTTGACATTGTCAAATCCATTCCAGTTTGTGCTAACAACTTCTTTGATAAACTCATTCTGGATTTTTGACATGTTTGCAGGCTGAGAGAAAAGCAAAGAAAACAGGAGACTCTCCATTCTTTAAATTTTGACCTGCTATTTATCTTTGTACTTGGCTTGCAACACTTCTATAGGAGAAAACATTCTATTTCTGTATTCCAGAATTACAGCAATGACTGTTGCTAGACGGACTGGCAATTTTCCTTGTAACCAAGATTTAGTTATTACTCCGTAAGATTTGATCAAAACATCACAGATATCTTAGCCGTATGTGGATGTTTCGTTTGATTTTAAATTTACAAATACTATTCTACATTTATGTATTCTAGCATCTTTATTCCCGGGGCAGAAAATTGGGTGAAGCACTGGCCACAGTGATGTGAGTAACTTAAACATCTACATCTCCGGATGCATAGAAGGGCAGCTCCAGTTGATACAAACAAAAACAAATAAAATGCAATACACAAGAACGATTTGAATGTTCCTACAATGACATCAGAGTACCTCATTATTACCCTCAGGGATTGCCCGAAATGATGAGATACCAGGAACATCGAAGAGGATTTCTTTCCTTTCTTTTTAATTTACTTGTCTCCTTTTCGAGTATATTTAAAACTGAGTAGTTGAAGGCTTTCAACAAAACAGAAGATTGAAGAAGCGCACAAATGATGAATGTCAAAAGTAAGGCATCCACATCAAAATGTCATATCTGACGATTAGAGTATAATTTAGTAGTAAAGCCTAAATGTCAACGTGTCAACTGCAGCATCATGTTTCGACTACTTTACATCTGATTCCAAGTCCACTGGGGTAGAGAAAAAGTCTCCTGCAAGTAGCAAAACTGACGTTCCCGTGATTCAAGGGTTGGAGACTGATAGTATTTATCCCAGAAAGCTTGTATTTTAAGGGGCGATCAACCTCACCACTAGAAATTGTAAATCTTGACTGATTTCTCAGTTTCCAGAGTCGTGCTACCGGCAGTAGATGCGCCAAATTGGATAGTTGAATGAGTTGGCCTGAAGTTCTTCTGATCATTATACTGACAGGACTTAAGTACGTGCTTTGCTCCAGCTGTTAATTTAATGGGCCTAGGTCTTGGACTGCAGTCATATTTGAGAGTATCTTCACTGTTAAAAGATCCAAGACCTGCATCAGGTGTTCCACTTTGGCCACTCTCGATACTCTTTGCCATGCCTTTAACTGAACCTGATTCCAATGCTTGTCTGCAGCTGAAACGACCTTCAAAATTAGAAGGCCTATTTAATGGAAAAACTACAGAAGGATCTTCTTGAAACATCAAGTAAGGGATCTTTGTTGCATTTGTACAATTTTCTGATGCAGATAGCGGTCTCTTTTTGCCCTCTCTATTGTAACCAGTTTCTCTAAGACAAGGAGTAGATGTGATCTTCTCTTTCAACTTCATCATGTCACCATGTCTTTTTTTTGTGCCAGCATTTTCTCTGGAGCCTATTGGAAGTGGCATAGGGGGGTAGTTAGTCAAAGATGGTGAAGCAATTGGATTCTCCAATGCAGGGCGCTGAGTGAAAGAACAGAAGCGCTCAGATGCAACATATACCGAATGGTCAATATGACGGTTATCCCCAGAAATGCTGCAGTAATGATGGCTCCTGTCAGATGTAGAATACAATTCGTGAAAATCCATTAGTCTTCTCTTTTCTTTTGCATCTGAAAACCATGGGGTGCTTTCTGAAGATAACTGAGACCACGGTGATCGGAAATTCGTTTCAGAATCTGGACGCAAGAAAGGAGAATTGATGGCGCAGTTTGAACTGTTCAGAACAACAGAGCTCGAGCCCTCATTCTGACTGGAGTACTGATGAAACGCTGTTGGTCCAGGCGCGTAGGGGTTGATTGTGAAAGATTTACATCCACCTGTAAAAGGATTCTCAAAGTTTGGTTTATGATTATAAACAGCGAAAGGGCTTTGTTTGATTGCACCTAAATGATTATGCTGCACTGAATCAATTTGACGGCTGTAGTCAGGGGAGCCAACCCAAGGCTGTGGAATAGCTTGATTGATTCTGATACTAGGACAGCAAGCGACCGGACCTTTCAGTGTCCCCAGCACAGGATGCACGGTAAGCTTTTGTTGATCATGATTTGTAACCACTGAATTGTAGTAGTAGTTATCTGCAGAAAAATTCTCGGCAATGATCTGCTTATCTGTCCAAATCCTTTTATCCTGTGGTACATGAAAATCTCTTTTACCAACTGTAAATTCTTTTCCCATCAGACGCATTTTCGAGGGAGTGACAAGCAGTGATACATGGTCAGAATTTCCATATTGCTGACTCCTGGTGGTTTCAAGTTGCTTGGCCTGATCACCTTGCTTGCTCCCATGGTTAGAGAAATTATTAACGTGGTGGTCTAACTCAAAAGAAGTAATAGACTGCTCATTTTCCTTACGTGGATCCAACTCAACATTTGTTCTTCCAGCATCATAGTCATAGATACCTAACCTTGAAGGCACTGGAAAAGTAGGGTTCCACTGCATTGAATCATCTATAAAGGACAATTTTAGCTGGTCTTTTGGTGGGGCTCGTTCATCCCGGCCTCTAGCATCAGGGAGATTATCCATGCATTTTGAGAGTGCAACGTCGGTTACAGCTAATCCTCTGGAAGAACCCACAATTCCCCTTGAGCTTGGCAGGTGAGTCAACTTTATTTCACCATTTGAGTTCAAATTGATCAATTCCCCTTGAGAGTTGAGGGGCAAGCCAACATGATTTTCTTCAATTCGCTTCTCTCCATACATGGATTCTCTTTGCTTCCACTCTGGTAAAGAACATATTTTGCACATTAAGTCCTGAGGAGAAATTTGAGGGACTGGTTGATATTGCGTGATATGACCACTGCAACTTCCTGTAATGGTTTGTGGCAGCAAATTAGGCTTCCTGTTCAGAATTTCATAAGCTGATGACTGTTGAGAATATGCCTTCACAGAATGCATGGAGCAAATCCCAGAAAGTTCGTGGAGAGAACCTTTTAACTGCTCATGTGATCTCTCATTAGCACCACAAGCATTAATTAGACTTCCATCTATTTGGGCCTTCTTTTGGTGGTTATATATCTGTTGAGGCATGTGGAGAGTCCCAGGATTACAGAGATACTGTGAACCATGTGATGCCACCCCGTAGCCTCTCCTGAACAATTTTAAATTGCCATTTCCCTCAGCAACTTGATTGAAAATGTCACAGCATTCAAATGCATCATCTTTAGTACCGATATTTTGCCTAAGTAAACCAGGCTCATCAGCTTTATTACACACAACAGACAACTGCTTTGGAGATCCAGGTCGAACACCAACCTCATTTTCTGTTTTTCTCGGAATATATTTGTTAGTTCCTTTCTCCTCTACGAGGGATACAACTTCTCCTCTCTCTGCAAAACAGTCTTATACAACGAAAGCAGCAAACAAGTCAGACTACATACTACGGAAAAATCCGAATATCTGAAGACAATGACAGAATATGCTTTTACTATTTCGCCAAAGAATCGTTTCCTTACCTGAGAAGGGGACATGTTTGTCACCTTGTTGATTGCTGCAAAAATTTACATCCCTGGGACCACTTAAAATGCCACCTGTCGAGTTCTCCACAGGAACTCGTTTAGTCCTTTTCTTGAGATTGCTACCAACTGGAATCAACGTCTTTTGGTGCTTTGCGGAGAACTTAGAATCAGTTAGGCCTTTGGTCATCTTTTCTGAAACTAGATGCTTCCTTTGTGCTTTCTTTCCGTAGGTAGGAGTATAATCTGCCATGTCATTCCCACAATTCTTACTATGTTGTGGATCACTAGGCTTTGGAAAAGAATTGGGCACTTTGAGCTTGTCAAATTTCTCCTGCAAGCAAATTCAGACAACCATATATAGTAACATAAAGCCGCTCCTGAGAATTTATTGCATTTTAATTCAAACAGTGATCAGCCTCAGGTTTCATACCAGAAAAATGTTTTGAGTGATAATTAGCTACTTCCCAACCAAACAATAAAGCAATAAAGCAATCTAGTAATCCAGTGACATTAAGCAATATGTCTTGGACAATGAGTTGCTGCAATTAGCATTAACTCTTGCCGGGTTAATGTATTTGAATTAATCATATATTCATTCTTATGCATAGAGTTTCATATTTAAAGTGGTTTTTTCCTGCATCAATAGTAGCTCGAAGCTATTGTTTAAGAGAAGCGGGGCACTCGATCAATATCCTTTTTCTCATTTACCACACATTTGTCCCGGAGAGAAAACAAATAAAAAATTGAAAGCTCTGCAAACATTGAACACAAAAGAAATTATGGAAATAGAAAAGGAAAAAGTGAAAGAACGCAGTTATGTTCTCGTAGAAGCACACTAATTCATCCCTCAATGCAGTTCTTGGAAAAAGGCATCTCTATTCACCAGTTTTCCAACTGAATACTAATTCAAATTATCACTCAGACAACTCCAGAAAAGATGTAATAAAGTGATCATCCAAATTACCCTATAGAAACAGCAAGGTACATACCGTAAAACAAACTTTTAAAATTAAAGTTTCAAGAGGAGGTGGTTTACATCAAAAACTTTAAACAAACAGCACATTAAAGGTTTAGGTATATGTGTGTTAGAGTACAAATCACAACTCTTGCAATGATATACAGAAAAACTATGAGGTTACTTCCGGAAGAAAATTCAAGATCATAGCTATACTGCAAAATTTATACTACCATTATAATTTCTGAAGGTAATGAATGATAAACATTAATTGGAAGAATTTTGGAATTTCCTAGTTCTTAATTAAATTACATTTTATTTGAGGGAGTTTATTCAAAGCCTGATAATTTTCCGCTCAGATATCATCACTAAATCACTGACAAAAATCCATCAAATTTTAATATTGATGAATTATCAAATTAAATCAAACAAATTACAAATAGTTCTTCCATTGAGCATTAAATTAATAATACAAGGCTATTAGTTACTGTACTTGGAGTCAAAAAAGTAAACCCCTCAACTAGAATTATGCTGGGACATGATCATTCACCTTATTGTATGCAACCAACAAAGTTTCTAATAGTGGAGAAGTGTAAATTGCCCCTTGTCACATACTCCATATCAAATGCACAAAACAAATGTCAACTAAACAGCAGTCTTCTGGAAAACTCCCTTTTCTGCAACTAGTCCTTTAGGTATCCAAGTTTAACGCCTAATTGAGGCTTCCTTTAGCAAGTAATCCGACAACTTAGATGCAACAACACAACTTCTATAAATAAAATATGAAATTCTGAGCAATACTAAACGCTGAATGTGAAGACAAGCACCTTTAATTTAACATCTCAGTATTCTGAAGAAATTAACAATCCAAAATAAATCACCAAACTATTAAAATTCCGTCTCTCTCTTCCACATAAACACAAACAAATAAAAAGATATGGCTCCATATTCAGATGTATGCGAATTTTTTCAACAGTAATTTCAAGCAGCAAGCGGGTAAAAAGACTAGTTTTACCGGAATAGTTTATAGTTCAAAGGTACTGAACTAACAAATCAGATATTTATCAACCCAAAATCTAAGTAACTGTACCCACCACCGTTATTTTATGCACAAAATTTCACATCAACATCTCAATTGATCAAGCATCGGATACATTTCAAGTTACAACTTATAAAATTACCACAAAAAATAACAGCAAATGAAAGAAAAAAGAAGTATTGTACCTTCTTTCGGATTAGTAGATCCAGGCAACTACTATTCACTTTCTTCTTTTCCTTAATTCTCTTATTATCCTTCTTTATTACGCCCTTATTCACCTCCTTCAACTTGCTCACAATCGTTTTCTCCTTCTTCGTCTTCTTCTTTGTATTTCTCTTCTTATTTTTACTATTTCTAATAGCAGAAACATTCCGATCAGAAGACTCAACTCTTTCAGTATCACAATCATCGTCGTCATCCTCATCATCATAATAATCACCGTCGTCCATTCTCTCCACTTGCGGAGCCACAGCAAAAATGTCAATAATAGACCTTTTCTTCTGAACCCTAGCTTTTCCTTTAATAGCCTTTGTTTTTCTGGCCGTTCGAATTCGCGTGACTGGAATAACATCAGAATCCACATTATCATCTGATAATTCCAATGCATCAAGCCACCAGCTGAATTTCTTTACGGCAATTGGAGGTAACATAGCTCTCACATGAACTTCCTTGGTTGATTCATCGAACGGCCAGCATTTCACCACGTCCACACTCCTCATTTTCGCAGTATACTCCCTATTTAACTCAAACCAGACATTTTATACAATAAATACATCGAAATATGCTACTGCATCACAATTTAAGTAAAAAATTCAACAAAATCTTACTCACCTGATAGAGTAACCATCTATTGACACCGCCATCTTCTACGCTACCTGAAAACAACAGAGAAATCACACACAGACATATAAAAATCAACAATTTACGAATAAAGAGTATTAGAGAGATAAAGCTATAGAAGCAGCAGTACCTTAGCTTTAACTAGAGAGAGAAAGTGAAACACACACTATCAACAACTACTACTACGAGCTAGTCCAGTAGATGCTACAAACAAAGAAATATAAAGTAGGTAAACGGAGCTCCAGCAACAATATTCCATGGAAATGAAGAGATTTTTCTGCTGACTGATGGGAGATTTGGAGCCGGGTTTTTTCTATAGAGAGAGAAAGTAGGGAAGGAAGAGAGAGAGTGTGTGTAAGAGTGAGGAATGGCACTTTATGCGTGTATTCTATTATTTCCCGCTCGAAAAGTGTGAGAAGTAGGGGGTAGGGGGTGCGGGGGAGAAGGTGTCAATTTATCCTATTTTCAGCTCTGTCTATACCTTTAAGTGGGATAGCGACAGATGAGTGCTCAACCGAGCCGTATAAAAGTAAGTAAATTTAAAGAATAAAATACAGTAGAGTAGGAGTATTACATATTTTATTCAGTTTCTACTTTTTCATTTTCTATGTAAATTGTAATTGTGGTTTTTGTAAGTGTTATACAGTTGGAGTGTAGGACAACTCACTCGTGTACTCAAAATGAGGGTTTTCAGAAACAAAGATTCGATGTTTAGGGAGAGAAACACCACGCGCAGATTGCACTTTCCTGTTTTACACTTTCCACTTCATAGAAAATTTATTTTATGTTTCATATAGCTGACACTAAATATACGAGGCTCTTTTTTATCTTATAAATTTATATACCCTGACGTGTAAAATTAGAATTCATAAATTTATGAAATAAAAAAAATGCCTCATACAACTATTATCAGTTGTATGAGATACAAAATAAAACTTCTACTAAATCTAACACAACCTAATCATTTTATTAATTAACATTATTACTCCTTTCGTTTCAATTTATTTCGACATTATTTTCTTATTATATTTTTTATAATAACTAATTCCTCAATTTCTATTTAAATGATGCACTTTACTTATTAGTCTATTCAAAAAAAGATACCACATTTCTATATTTGAAAATAATATAACTTTAAATTTTTTATTTACTAACTTATTCTTAATAAGAAATTTTTAAAGCAAAGCAAATATATGTCTCATAAAGCTTTTGTTGCTTAAGCGTTTTGGACCATATATTTAATTTTTTTTTAATTTTTAAACATTATGCTGAAACAAATTAAATCATCTAAATTAAAACGAATAAAGTATAAGATATTAGAATAAAAAATAAAACTTATACACCTAAAAAGCATCTAATATTTTGGCTACCTTCTAAATTCCAAATGCACTAAGATCTCGCAGAAAATTAATTACAATTAAACTTTAGTTTGATTTGTTTTAGATTTTTTTAACTGTTATAATAAATATTATTATAAAATATATATTATAATATAAAATAAAAATAATTTAATAAAAATTCATTTTTCTAATAAATAATTATTATATAGCAATGATATTATAGGGAGACGTGACTATAGTCAATTGATGTATAACAGCCTCACATTCATGGGATCTCTTAAAGCTCTTAAGCACATCTACTCTCTTTAATTTAGTCCACGTTTTCTATGAAAAAGGATGGATGTAAACTTGTAAGGAACCAAAGGTAAAAAGAATTGTGAAAGGAAAAAGACGTCATGTGCTACAGTAGATGAATGGCTTCCTCTATTCGTCCGGAGCTCTCAACGAGGAGATATTTTGATAATAAGTTGCTAAAATAAGCGGAATGTAAGAGACCGGAGAGATAATTCGGAAAAGGATCATTAGCAGGCAGATAAGAGGGTTAGCTCTGATGGTAAGTAACTCTCATTTCCAATCGAGATGTTATGAATTCGAATCTCTCCAAGAGCAAGGTGGGAAGTTCTAGGAGGAAAGGATGCCGAGGGTCTATTTAGAAATAGACTCTCTACTCCAGGGTAAGGGTAATGTCTGCGTACAAACTGCCCTCCACAGACCCCATTAAGTAGGATTATACCAGGTTGTTGTTGTTGATCCGTTTTAGTTAAAAAAGATTAGTGCTTTTAGTTATTTCAAAATAATTAATTTAAGCTTTTTTTAAAATTTTACTCTTAATGAAGAGTTTTAGTTATACAAATGTTACGAAACGAGTTTTAACAATCTTATCTTTTTCTAAACTTTATACAGTATCATTTTCATTTCCTTTTTGTATAATTTATCTTCAAAGTGAGGTTCTGAACGTCTTCAAATATCGAGAATAATTAATTTGACAGCTAAAATCTAATTTATAAAATATGAGGTTATACTTATAGAGAAATTAAAAAAGAAAATTAAAAGGGAATAATTGGAGTAGTCAAAACCCTAGTGGAACGCCAGACTCATTCCTTGATACATAGAAAAAGCACATTCTATCCTAAAATTTGGATTGGTTGAAATCTTTTTTCCCTTGTTTTATATAGAGGTCAAAGCCAGTAATCATAAACAAGTTCCAAGCTACAGTGCCTATGTGGTGGAGTGTCTAAGGCTTTTCCGTACTTTAAAGTTTAAACTTTCATACTCTATTACCTAATAGTACTGTATGCAATTATAGTATATGCTATGGTTTACTATTGCTTTCGAAATAGGTCCATAGCTCTCCACTTTTTCCATGGTTTATATACTATTTTCTTCAACTTTCACTTGCACCAATAACAATCCAGTATAATCTCACTTATTGAGGTCTGGGGAAGATATTATGTACGCAGATCATATCCTACCCTTGGGTAGAGAGCTTGTTTCCAAATATATTTCCGGTATTCTTCCCTCCAAAAACTTGTCACTTTGCTCTTGGGGAGACTCGAACTCACAACTTCTCGATTGGAAGTGGCGGTTGCTTACCATCTATCAGAATGACCCTCTTGTCTTCAATTTCAACTTAAAAAGGAGAAAAACTGTTTACAAGATTTTTAGCCAATATCTGTGTGATTACTTTTAAAATTTAATGGAAAAAGGTTCAAAGTGCAAAATACTGGCAAGTCGCAGCTCAACTTCTAGAGGGCAAAATCTTAAAACAAATGTCTTTCGTGTGCTCTTTGTGTGTGTGTGTTTCTTCTTTATTTCTTTTTTCTTGAGAGTTATGTAATAGTACCATTCTTATTTAATTGGCTTAAGCCGATTATGATAGACTTAAAGCAGAACAGTAGATCACTAAAATAGAATAGTTTTAGTCAATTTCATCATTTGACCGGTAAAACCAATTTTTAACCAGTTAATTTGGTACTGAAGTATACAAGATTTATCTGAGATTACATTTGATTTCACTGAGACGACCCTTTTTTGGTTGCGAGTAGGAGTGACAAACGGGCGGGCCGGATCGGATATAATTCGGATTGAAAACGGTTAATGAAAAAATGGGCCAATTATCTGATCCGACTCATATTTAGTACGGATAAAGAACGGATTAATCGGATTATATGGGCTACCCATATTATCCATGACTTCTTATATATGATCACTTTTGGGAGAATTTTTAGTCTCTCTAACTTGAGAAATTTCCAATTTGAAGCTTTACAAATGTAAAAGTTAGATCCATTGATTATCCATTGATCACTCATTAGTTATCTATTTTCTAAATGGATAATATAGTTGTTATCTATATATGATCCGTTTTTAAAAAAGTTCATTATTCAATCAATTTTTTAGTGGATAATATGAACAGTTAACTATTTTCTTTGAACTATTTTACCACCCCTGATTGCGACAGCTTCTTTTTGAAGTTGAGTTAATTTACTACTATTTGATTTGAACAAACTGATAGATTTTTTTTTCATCTAGAATTACAAAATGATGGATCTAGGATTTGAAGAGGATAGGTGCCATAATTTCTTTTAGTATATACTTTACAATGGCTAATATAAATTTATTAAGAATGTTTATTTAATTTTTAAATAAGGAATCATACCTTAATTATAGTAACACAAGTAAAATAAATATTTTCACTAATTATATATTTTTTGGTATATTAAAAATAAATTTACACAAGATAACATCTTCAATAAGGGAAACACATCAAGCAGAATATGATTTTTTTTTAAAATATCTTTAATAGATAAATTATACGCCACAAGTATAGAATTAAATAAACTGCAAGTTTTGAAAAAATCAAAATTATAAATCTCATATTCGAAAGCAATTCTTACGAAATTGTTATCATAATTTAATAATAAAGAATTTAAATTATATTTAAAAATTATAGAATAACATAAGTTTTTATGATATATAAAAAAGATCGATGCTTTTTTATCTCAATCAAAAAATTTCATTAAAATCCAAATTTTTTTGGGTATGAAAGAAGAAAACTCATAAATTAGAGACTAAGCGAAATGCTTATTTTATAGAATTTTATAACTTTGGAAATTTTTTTTGAGTATTTTTGTTAGAAACCAATATAAATAATAGAATAAAGAAAAAAATTACAAAAAATAATATAACGATAAATAGAAAATTACGAGATGACCAAAAAGGAAATTGATAGGGACAAAAAAATAAATAACACACGAAAAGGGAAAGTTGGACAAAGTTCAAGATAATTTCTAACTTAAATTTTACGCATGAGAAAAACTTTCAAAAAAATTTACCAGCAATGACACATTTATTTAATTTACGATTGCATGTGATAGGATCAGATATTTAACCTAATTTAAGAAAATTTCAACATATGCATATAAAAATTTTATCATCTCAGCGGATGTCATGCCACCCTCTTATAAAGGGGTGGCTCTGCCCCTGCAAGTACTTATCCCACCACCAACCATCATCAGTTCATCACCCTACTCCTTATCGACTCTTTGTCCTTTATTTAAAATGTGCATGAAATGATCTTATGTTTGACTTTTTTTTCATTTACGTGTGCTAATTTATCTTCTTCTTTTCTTTATAAGCATGGATCTATCATTTAAATATCACAAAATAAAGTTTACATAGTTAGCATTGCCCAAAGGGACATAACTTACTTGGCTATTATAGAAACTACTAATGTCACGTAGGACATTTTAATTTCCAAACGATAAAAACTTAGTGCATACATTTTTGTGGAATAGCTTCTTTGTCTGTGAGAAGCTTGTATTCCACTGACTGGTTGTAAGCATATTGTAAGAATGCTTTGTTTATGGTGTTATTATATAAGTTGTTATGTTTATTCACCCAATAGTCCATATAGCAAAAGGAAACATATCTTTCTCGTTGATGATACTCCCTTTTACTAAACAATTGTAACCACGAATGTTAATTAACCAATTACTAGTTATGTTCCAGCTCTCCTTGTCTATTCCTAATTGAAGCCAAAAGTCTCTTATGGTAGTGCAGTATATGAATATATGGGTAATAATTTCCTTATGATTCTTGCAAAAAGTACAAGTAGGGTCAATGTTTATACTAATATGATTTAAGTAGTTTCTAGTAGGTAGTCTCTCATGATAGCATTTCCATATCAAGAATTTTATTTTGTTTGGACAGTTCATTTTTCCTTACTATCGTTTGATTGCGAACCTAATAGGTTGTAGCATGACTTTCTAACAAAGTGATTATTTGTGGTTAGTCTCCAAATATGAGTATGATAATATTTTAAAGATAGGAGTGGTGGCTTTTATTTTGTTGATCAAGAATGGTTCAAGTTATATGAAAAGTTTTGATAAGTTCTACTGATTATTAATTCAAATATCCTTAATGGTTAGCCTCTCGTCTTGTTGGGTTACGGGATCATTGATGCACTGGCATAATGGACAAGATTGATGAATGCAACTACTATTCCAAATACTAATATTGTTGAGTTATCCCACGTCGGAGGGATTTGAGGTCCTTGGTCTCCTTATATGGCTTGGACAATCCTCACCTCATAAGCTAGCTTTTGGGGTTGAGTTAGGTCCAAGGTCCATTCTTTTCATGGTATCAGAGCCAGGCCCATCCCAATTATTGTTACCGATGTTGGGCCCCCATTTATGTTGTCCACGCTCCAGAGATCTGGGCGTGATGGGGGGTGTTGAGTTATCCCACATCGGAGGGATTTGAGGTCCTTGGTCTCCTTATATGGCTTGGACAATCCTCACCTCATAAGCTAGCTTTTGGGGTTGAGTTAGGTCCAAGGTCCATTCTTTTCAAATATTTGATAATTTGGGGAGCAACCATCTAATAACTTTGCAATAAATATCTCATCCCTGAATAATGTTATACCACATAAACGATGAATTCTTAATATTTTTTCTAGTACCATGAAGTTCCTGAATTGTTTTTACCTAGAGGGAATGATTGTTTTAGAGGAGTCTCCAAGATAAATTGGCTAGATTTACTAGGGTTTTTGCTCTTGGCCGTATGAATTCCTAAACTACTTTCCTTCTTGTTCTTGGTAACGGCGTCCTATTTTATTATATGAAGTTTATAAAGGTGGCATTTGTACCCCATAAGAAGTAATGGTGAATTTTATCAATATATTTTAGGATCTTTGCGTGTAATGGGGTGTATTGTATAATGTGATTAGGAAGGTAATTGAGACAGGAGTTGGCTAGGCTGCACATTCCTGCCATTGGATAATCTTGCTAGCATATTATCAATAACAAAATGGAAATTCCCCGCTTTAGTTTTTGAATTTGTAATGGCAAAGCCTAAGCATTTTTTAAAATTATAACTAATGTTAATATTAAGCATATTAGAGAGATTGTTGTAAAAATATTTGGGGCAATTTTTGAAAATGATAATCTCTGATTTGGCTATATTGATGGACTGCCCTGACAAGGAGCAAAATAGATCAAGACAATGCGTAATCGTATCTATAGGATTAATATTGATCTTATACATTGTTGATACCTAATTTTTTCTATATATTCTTTAATACGCAAAATAATTCAAAATAGCATACATAAACATATTTAAGTATGTCCAAATGTCTTATTATTTTTTCTCAATTTTTAAAGATTTTTAACCAATTTATTTCCTTATTTCCTTCATAAAAAAATCAATAATAATTCCCAATATTATTACTTTAGTAATTTATTTGTTGGATTCTTAATATAGCTAAATATTTTTGTACATTTTTTGTAAACTTATTTAATATTTTTAAGGCTGATTGCATATAATTATAATATTAGCCTCTTTTAAATTTAACTGTGTTTATATCTATAAAAAGTAAGTTCGGTATTTTTAATTTGATAATTACGTGTTATAATCATTTTTATGCTTTTAATTTGTTTTCAGAATTTAATTTGCTATTTTACAAAATAAGTGAAAACCCGGATATTTAAAACCAGCCCAATTACCTCTCAATTATAGCCTAATTAGAACCCCAATTAGAACCCAATTTTACCTCGCCCAATTCCCTCAAAGCCGACCCTTTAGCCGTTTAAATGACCCACCCAGACTCTCGTCTAATCTCAGCCGTTGATCGTTTAGATTAACAATTCCCGTTACTCCCTTCTTTTTAACCCTAACTAACCCCTAAATCTAATCATTTCTTACCTATAGATTCCCTTGAATCCCCTTCTCTTTCAATTCTCTCTAACACTCCTACAAAACCCTAGCAGCAGCCATCAAACTACAAAAACCTGATACATACTTAATCTATGGCCTCATGTGGTCATTTGAAACCTGTACCAGCCTTCCATGGCTCTTGTGTGTTTGTTCTTATGGTCTCAAGGTCCGGTTTTGAAAGAGTTTGGTCTAGGCTTTGTTCAATTTCAGTTCATGGTTGTTCTCCAGTCATCTCTGATCTCTCTCCGGCCAGCCATGGCCATTCAAGCCAAACCATTGGATTTCTTGTCTAGATCAACGGCTTCCAAGGACTTTCTCATCATTTGGAGTTCTTCTAAAACCCTAAGCTCTAAGGTTCTTCCGATTTCTTTAAGATCTATTCAGGTCTGTGTTTGTTTCGAACTTATAAATGTTTTACCTAAAGTCTCTTTTAAGACTCTACTTCCAGAATACTTTATCTTTTAGAGTTTTCTTATAAGTTATTTCGAAGATTTCTCCGATTTTTTGACATGTTCTGCTATATGTGTTCTCCTCTTTGAGTTTGCATGATAAAAACCCAAAATGGCTTTTGAGTGTTCCTAGTCCATTTGTATTTATTTTTTTGATTTACCTGTTTATTATCTCTAGGCTCAGTTGGTGTTGAAAACCGTAGGGTACGCTAATCAATAAGATTAATGACGTAGCAATTAATGCTAAAACAGCCAATTGGAAAGCAAGAGTCATGCTTTTAATCCTCCAAGCTACCAACAAATTAACTATATACCATTTGATCCCTCTATCAGCCAAAAAATATTAATTGTGATAAAATATGTCATCGAGGGATTTTACTTTATCATGAATCCATTGATTCTATATGACTTATTACTACTCCCAATCGAGAAAGCCTATACCCGAAAGAGGGAAACCTTCTGTTTGCTTGCCATTGCAATATCAAAAACCGCAGGAAAGAAAGCCCCGGCCTGGTATTTTATTTTTTGGGTTTATTTGGGTTCCTGAGATTACTTATTTGTTTGATTTGCTTGTTCATCATCTCTAGACTCGATTGGTTTCAAAAACCCTAATTTTTCTAGGGTCTATTCGAGTTTCTGAAAATGCTTGTACAATCCACCTGTCTGAAGTTACTCGACTTGATTTGAAATTCTTTTGTTTCAACATCTGTTTCTTTATGTGATTTTGGCTTTTTACTTGACCCTTTGCATGATTCTGATACTCTCTCTTTTCTAAATTACTAAGTCAATAAAATTTACCTATGTGACTACCATACTTGGACGGTTCGCTGTCTATCAACTCTATGGTTGTTATTGCATCCTGCTTCTCTTTGCCATAGTATGGTCTCGTATGCCTAATGTTTATGCACTCTATTTATATGTTGAATTTCCCTCTTGAATGATCTTCAATTTTGGACTGATTTCGAACATTTCCTTGGGAATTCTGATTGCACTCGTATGTTAAGTAATTGATTCTTTTCCTTGTTTCGCCTTACTGAATCCTTTCCCAAAATTAGTACATTCTTGTACTTAGACTTAATTACTTACTCAATTGTTTTATTACTTCTTTTATGGCAACTGTCAAGTTTTCCTATAAATTGATTTCTTTCCTTATTTTTGAGTTCATCACTTCCCGTTAAGAAAGTGATCCCTTAATTAAAGGCAATCATGTGTGTAACTGATTTTGAATAGTGATCGTTTCCATGTTTGTGGCTTATTACCTCTTTCTTACTCAATTTAAAAATCTATAAATACCTTGTACTTCTTCTCTTTTTCAAAAACAGCCGAACACTTTTAGCTCTGGACTCACACTTACACTCAAACACTCTCTCTTTCTTTACAACTACTTGTGCTACTGCATGTTTAGCCGGCTGAAAGCCAAGGCTATATTTCAAAGTCCAGCTACTTTTCTTTACTGCACTTTGCTTCTTTGACTGGTATGTTCTAATTAAGTTTTCAGCATCAACAACAACATGTTTCTTTAGTGTTTCTTTCTTCTTGTTTGTCTCAATTTGTATTTAACTAATTTCTATATTTAAGCATGCATCAGTTTGCCTTCCTTGTTCTAAATTAATGTTTTTTAATCATGGTTTGAGCACCTTAAATCCCCAGCCCTAATACGTTTGATAACTTTGGTTGCTATGGGGCATGGAAACATTAAATATTGTTCTCCATGACTCAAACTTGGTCCTTCTGGTATCATAACCTCCATGTTTCCTCTGTTTGTTGTGTGTTTTGGTTGGCTTATAGGCATGCCAACATCCAAAACTAGATAAATGAGCTAGGAACTAGTCAATACTAGCTCACAATATCGCATTCTAACTATTTAAGCAATTTCCCAACCTTAAACACAAGTTTCCTAAAATTCGACCCCAAGCCCACGTGCCTGGATTCCAAAATTTTTTGAAGAAAGTTGTTCTTTATAAGCTAAGAACCAATAATATATGATGTCTACTTTATTTCATAATCAATTCCGTGGTAAAAATCTATGCTATATCAAAACCCTAAGGTTTTACCCAAATCCCATAATTTTCACAAATGTTAGTGTGTTAATCTACCCAAAACCCAAGTATTAAACCTACATTAAGCAGGAATAACTTACCTCACAATGCTAGTTGAAATCTTCTCTTCGAAAGCTCCCAAATCGTCCAAGTTTAAAGATAAAATAAAATAAATGGCCTAATTTTCGTTTTTAAAAGCTGTGTCCAGGCCTCTGAAGTTGCATTTTGTGACACCAGGCTTACAAAAGTAAAGTCGTAACTGCAACGAAATGTTCGCAAATGTGAACTGGGCCTCCCTCTGACTTGATCGCATTTGCGATAGAGGGACAGCAAATGTGGACCCTACTGGGTTCGCAAATGCATGGAAATATGTCGCAAATATGACTATTGCTCCCAGACGGCTTCATCGAAAATGCGATGCTCACCTAGCAATTGTGAGTCCACAATTACGATCAATATCTTGCAATTGTGAGATCGGTAGCAACAACAAAAACACTAGAAATCTGGTGTGATTTTCTACTCCCAACATATGCCCTAAACTCACTTGAGCCCTTGGGGCTCCACTATGAACACTCACACAAGTCCAAAAACATTGTACAAACATGCTCGAGTGATCAAATCACCGAAATAACACTTAAAACCACAAATTTAACATCAAAACACATGAAATCCTTAAGAACACTCAAATTCCTATCTTTACAACCGGATGTCTCAATCACGTCAAATCAGTCCCGTTTCTCACCAAACTTCACAGACAGGACATAAATATTATATTAGACCTGTACCGGACTCCAAAACTAACATACATGCTTGATACCGTTATGATCAAACATTATTAAATTCTTTAAATCCTTGGAAATTTTAGTTTAACTATTTCTAACAAAAATTCATTGGCTAGGGGACTCAAAATTTGATTGTGGGCATACACCTAGGTCCCATATTTTCCTACGGACCCTTCGGGACCGTCAAAACATGAGTTCGGATCTATTTACTAAAATTATTGATCAAAGCCACACTTAGCCTTTTAAGAAAATCTTAAGGACATAAGTGCACATTTTACAGCTAAAACTCTTTCAAATTCCGAACCAACCATCCCCGTAGATCGTAAATTAGTTACGAGTGTAAGAAGTCTTATTTAGGGGGACAAGATTCTAATAAGCAAAACAACCAGTCGGGTCATTACACCTATGATAAGAAAGGACTCAATTTAGGTCATTATTGAAAAGTTAATAAAAGTCAACATCGGGGCCCACTTGGTCTAAACCCAAAATTCGGACAAAAACTCGATTATCCATTCACCTCCGTGTCCGGATATATAATTGGTTCTGGAATCCAACCTCAATTTGAGGTCTAAATTATCAAATTTCAAAATTCCTAATTTCTACCAAAAAATCCCCAATTCCACCATAAAATTTTTATATTCTAGGTTGAAATATTATAAAATAAAGTGAAAGATTGAAAGAAACTAATTAAAAATCACTTACCTATGATTTGGGGAAGAATAAGTCTTTGGAAAATCGCCTTTTGTATTTTAGATTTTGAAAATTTCAACAATGAATGAAAAATCCCGTCCAAAGGTCATTTTAATCAGTTGCAGGCGTCGCATTTGTGACCTGGGTTCTGCAAATGCGATCCCCACAAATGCAAAGAACCTATCACAAATACGAAGGTCTCCCTATTCATACTTTCATCATAAATACGAAGAAAGTCTCGCAAGTGCGAGCTTGACCTTCTGCAATTGTGACCAATTGATCGCAAATGCAATTCCTGCCATTGCCAGACTTCTGCCATTGCCAGACTTCCTTCGCAAATGTGAAGGGAAGATCGCAGTTGCGAACACTGGTGACCTAGCTTTTCCTCGCAAATACGTGAATTAGCTCGCACATGCGGACCCCTCCATGGTCGTAACTGCAATTCCTGATCTCGCAAATGTGAGATAAGAGGCCTACAACCTGTTCAGTTATACCATCAAATTTCAAGTTCAAATCACTCTATGGCATATCTGAAACTCACCCGAGCCCTCGAGGCTACAAACCAAACATGCATAAAAGTATTCAAATATTATACAAACTTGCTCGTGCGATCGTATTACCAAAATAACACCTAGAACTACAAATTTATCCCCAAATCAAATCTCAAGAAAACTTTAAAATTTTATTTTCTTAACCGGACGTTTGAATCACATTAAATCAATTTTGTATTTCATGAAATTTCACAGACATGCCTTAAATATTATATTAAAACTTTAACTGGCTTCGAAACCAAAATACGGAGCCGATATCGACAAGATCAATCATTAAAAAAAACCATTAAATTTTTAGACTCTCAATTTTCAACAAAAATTTGTAGCTCGAGCTAGGGACTTCTGCTTCCGATTTCGGACATACGCCCATATCGTATAATTTGATAGGGACCAACTGGGACTGTCAAAATATGAAACCGGGTCCGTTCACCAAAAATATTGATCGAAGTCAATTTAAATAAAGTTTTAAAGCAAATATTCTTATTTGTTGTCAACTTCTAATATAAAAGCTTTTCCAAAAAAATACCCCAACTACGCACGTAAATTGAGGAGAGATAAACTAAGATTTTTAAGGTTTCGAAATACAATATTTGATTTTAATTCATAACATGACCTATGGAGTCAATTGTCTTGTTGCCAATAGTTGGATCTTGTAGGGGACGAATGTCCATAGGGCATTAGTGTAGGTTTTGAGGGCATGCAAGTATGTGCCTCTTCTTTTGTGTTTCCTTAAATAGGACACTTTTACCTCATTTAGGTTTGATAATTCTATTATTGATTCTAGATTCTCTTGCTAAGTCTATTTGTTCGATTATTTCTTCTTCCATTGAATTTCCTACATGAAAACATTGAGGAATCAAAACGCAGATTGAAGAAGAAGATGAAGATGAGTCGGTTGGTAGAAGCTTCTGGAGAGAGCTTCAGAGAGAAAAGGAACTCTTCAATTAACAAAATATCCGACTGACCCTAATACAAAGGGGCCAGTGTGTATATATTACAATTGGGCCAACTCGTGCCAGACCAAGACCAACCAAATCAAAAGAAGAAAATGGGCTCAAATATGGTCTAGCCCAATTACACAATATACGTGATATACAAATAATATACGTTAAATATACAATACAAAATCAATGTATGTGTATAGGATTTGAAGCTAGATAATCTTGTAGCTCAACACCCCCTCTCAAGTTAGAGGGGGACACCACCTTCAACTTGACCAGCAAAGGGTGTAGGACAGTGCCAGGAAGTGGCTTGGTGAGAAGATCAGCCAGCTGACGAGAAGTAGAGACATGGGAAAGTGTAATAAGCCCAACAGCTAACAGATCTCGCACAAAATGACAATCCACCTCAATATGCTTGGTCCGCTCATGAAAAACATGATTTTTGGCAATATGGATAGCAGCCTGATTGTCACAGAAAACATAAAAAGGGAGAGAAACAGAAACACTAACGTCACTGAGCAAACGGGAAAGCCAAGACAATTCAGCAACTACCTTACTGAGAGCCATATACTCAGCTTCATCAGAGGATAAAGAAACTACAGGTTGTTTCTTGGACTTCCAACTAATCAAGAATCCACCCAAAAGAACACAAAAACCAGTCACAGACCTGCGAGTATCTGGACAAGCAGCCCAATCACTATCAGAATAAGCATGTATAGAGAAATCAGAACTGTCAGAATAGAAGAGACCCAAATGCATAGTTCCCTTAAGATATATGAGGACATGTAAAGCATTAGTCATATGAGGGACTCTGGGACACTTCAAATATTGACTCAGATGCTGAACAGCAAAGCAGATGTCAGGCCTGGTGTGAGTCAAAAATAAGAGCTTACCAAAAATGCTCCTATATTGATCAGAGGAGGAGAGGATGTCTCCAGAATCAGCATGGAGTTTTACATTAAGATCCAAAGGGCAAACAACAGGAGAAACATTCATACAGTCAAACTGATGCAATAGGTCAAAAACATATTTATGCTGATTAAGGAGCATCCCACCAGGAACAACAGACATCTCAATGCCAAAAAAATAATGCAAAGACCCAAGGTCTTTGATCCTGAACTGATCATCCAGAAACAGCTTCAGGGCAGAAAGCTCATCATTGTCATCCCCAGTAATAATAATGTCATCCACATAGACTGCAACAACAACCAGACAACCAGGTTGGCCTTTGATAAAAAGAGAATAGTCATTCAGAGAATGCGTATAGCCTCTGGAGTAGAGAGCAGAAGACAGCTTAGCATACCGTTGTATGGATGCCTGCCTCAACCCATAGAGAGATTTTTTCAACTTACAGACAAGAGGAGGAGATGCAGAGGAAACAGAATCAGAAGAAGAGACAGAAACAGATAAACCTGGAGGGAGCTTCATATAACCTCCTCATCCAAATCACCATGCAAGAAATCATTGTTAACATCAAGTTGGAAAAGTTTCCAATGCTTCTTAACAGCCACTGCAATAAGACACTTCAAAGTGGACATTTTAACCACAGGAGAAAAAGTGTTGGTGAAATCAACCCCTTCAATTTGAGTATCCCCTCTAGTAACAAGTCTAGCTTTGTATCTTTCAACACTACCATCAGCCTTATATTTGATCTTATAAACCCATTTGCAGCCTATGGGTTTCTTACCAGAAGGAAGGGGAACAACATCCGAGGTACAGTTGGCATCCAAAGCATCAAACTCCTTTCTCATAGCATCCTGCCATACAGGAACTGATGCAACTTGAGAGTAATAAAGAGGTTTAGTCTCCAGAGGAGAAGAAGAAGACCCTGAGAAAGCATGAAGATGACAGACATAATCCTTAAGGTAAGAAGGAGGATTGTGCTGTCTTCCAGATTTCCTGGGAACAGCAGCTGATGTGGAAGAAGGCAAAGCAGGAGGGGAAATGTCAGGGTTGAAAGGAGGACTGGAAATTGGATAGGAAGAAGGAGAATCTGAAACACAAGGTGAAGGTGGAGAGGAACAGATGGTAATAGAGAAATCTGGCTCAGAAAGGGAATGCTCAAGAGGAGGAACAAAATGGAAAGAAGAGGGAGAAACAGAAGGAGTAGAGGTAACAGAAGAAACAGATTTAAAAGGAAAAGAAGTTTAATGAAAGATAACATCCCTGGACACAAAGCACTTTTTGGAACTGAGATCATATAGTCTATAACCCTTTTTAGCAAAAGGATACCCCAGGAAGACACATGAAATGACCTTAGGTTTCAACTTGTCCCTTTGAGGAATTGGGACAGTAGCATAGGCAAGGCAGCCAAAAGCCCTTAAATGGGAGTAAGTGGGTGCCTTTCCATGCAAGATTTCATAAGGGGATTTGCCATGAAGAAGCCTGGAAGGTATTCTGTTAATAAGGTAGGTAGCAGTCAATAGGCAATCTCCCGAGAAAGAGATGGGTAAACCAGATTGGAAGTTTAAAGCTCTACAAGTTTCAAGAAGAGTCCTTTGTTTCCTCTCAACAACACCATTCTGTTGAGGAGTATGTGGGCAAGTGGTTTGGTGAATAATTCCATGTTGACTAAAAAAGGATGCACCAGCAATACTAGACCGCAATTCCAAAGCATTGTCACTCCTAATAGTTTGAACAACAACATCCTTTCCAGATTTTAATAATCGATTATTCAGCAGCGTTCAAAAAATCCTTTCCAGATTTTAATTTCAACAATCGATTGTACAAAATCAACAATCGATTATTCAGCAACGTTCAAAAAAATTTTTCCAGATTTTAATATCAACAATCGATTGTACAAAATCAATAATCGATTACCTGACGGTATTTGAAAACTTTACGACAACGGTCAGCTTCACAATCGATTGTGCCATGTTAACAATCAATTATTTATCAGACTTTGAAAATCATTTTAGACACTGCCTCGTGACAATCGATTGTTATATACTCACAATCGATTATTTAATAACATTGAAAAAGTCTGGAAGACACTGCCTCAACACAATCGATTGTCATATGTTCACAATCGATTATTTTGTGACTTTTAAAAATCTGATGGACACTGTCTCTTCACAATCGATTGTCATTAGCTTCACAATCGATTATTCTGAGTTTTGAAAAACTTTGATGGACACTGCCTCATCACAATCGATTGTCATAAGGTTCACAATCGATTTTCATGCAGGTTTGAAAAACCCGATGCTCACTGCCTTAACACAATCGATTATCATTAGTTCACAATCGATTGTCATGCAGTCTTGGCTTAACATAATTGATTATCATAAGTACATAATCGATTATCTTAGTCCAGATTTTAGAGGCATGTTTAAAAATCATTTTGACTGAAGTAAATATGCATGATTTAAAATCATTTAGCATTAAATTAAATATGCATGATTTTGTAAAAATAGTTTTACGAGAGAAGCCATGTCATGAGTCAAGTTGTCGGATCAAGATCACAATTAAGAGCGACTCATTTAAACTATAAAACTTTGTCTTGTGCTTGAATCTCGTTATCCACCAATTGTGCGCTTGTACTTGAACTTCGTCATATATCAATTTGCACTTGTTTGTCATTCATCAAAACCTACACATAAGAACACACGTTTTAGTATAAAGCCTTGAAACCGTGTTTCCAACAGATAATCGATTGTTTGACCAACGTTCAAAAGACAGATTCCTGATTTTAGGCTAAACAATCGATTGTATAGACTAAATAATAGATTGCATTCAACGTTCAAAAATCAATTTAGGATTCTGTGGGAACAGTCAAAATATAATCGATTGTATGAAAATGACAATCGATTGTTTATAGATATAATCGATTGTATGACAAAAACAATCGATTGTTTAGATGTTTAAAAACTTCGGTTGCACACTGTCTCAAAATAATCGATTGTTTAAGTAGACAATCGATTGTTTGCTATTTTGAAAAACTTCAGATCACACTGTCTTAATACAATCGATTGTAGGATTCAAATAATCGATTGTTGAGGCCCAGATTTAAAAGACATGTTTAAAACCTTCAACATCATTTTGTTTTAACACAAAGATGCATGTTTATGATAAATATGATTTTAATAAAATAATTTTATGCATGTTTATGATGACCTAATGTTGAGCCAAAGGATAAGATAACTTAAACGTTGTCCTTACATTGGTTCTACCAGACGACCTACGTCTTGGGTCTTCGGTCTTGAACTCTTTGGCTCGTTCATGCAATTCCGTCATCAGTATGCTTCTCGCCATTTGATTGATTGTCATATTATATCGTTGTTTGACACTTGATTTCATTGTTTGTCATTCATCAAAACCTATACCTGAAAACCATGCTCATACAACCAAAGCGCACATATCATAGATATACATGATTTCCAACAATGATCTCTATCACGATGACAAATCTCAAAATTTAATCAAGGACCTTATCAAATTAATCAAACAATTAATAATAATGATAAAAGAATATCAAATGCCATATATTTTGTATCAAATGACATTTACAAAAATATGTTCAAGTTATCAAATATGATATTGGATCTAGGGCATATCTACTATATCCCTAACAATCTCCCACTTGCACTAGAGCCAATCGTTCTTGTACTTCATCCCCAATTTCCACTTGTGCTTGTCAAACTCCTTTGCGCCAAGAGCTTTAGTGAATGACAATCTCCCACTTGCACCAGAGCCAATAGCTCTTGTACTTCATCCCCAATTTCCACTTGTGCTTGTCAAACTCCTTTGCGCCAAGAGCTTTAGTGAATGGGTCTGCAACATTTTCCTTTCCATCAACCTTTTGAATCTCGACGTCTCCACGTTCAATGATCTCTCTTATCAAGTGATACCTTCGCAGAACGTGCTTGGACTATTGGTGTGATCTTGGTTCTTTTGCTTGAGCAATGGCTCCAGTATTGTCACACAACAATGGAACCGCACCTTCCATTGAAGGAACCACACCAAGTTCAGTTAAGAACTTTTTCATCCATACAACTTCCTTAGCAGCTTCACTAGCTGCTATATATTCTGCTTCAGTCACTGAAGCAGCTACTGTAGCTTGTTGGAACTTTTTCAACTCACTGCACCACCATTTAAGGTGAATACATAACCAGAAATAGATTTGCTATCATCCCTATCTGAAGAGAAACTTGCATCAGTATAACCTTCAAGTTTCAACTCAGAATCCCCATAGATGAGGAATTGGTCTTTAGTCCTTCTTAAGTACTTAAGAATGGTCTTCACCACCTTCCAATGTTCCTCACCAGGATTTGCCTGGTATCGGCTAGTCACTCCAAGTGCATAAGCCACATCAAGACATGTACATGTCATGGTATACATGATAGCTCCCACTGCACTAGCGTATGGGATCCTACTCATGCGTTCTCTCTCTTCAGGTGTTTTAGGACAATCCTCCCTACTGAGAGAAATTCCAGTGCCAATCGGTAGATAGCCTCTTTTGGAATTATCCATGTTATACCTCTTTAAGATAGTATCAATGTACAAAGACTTGGAAAGTCCAAGCAGCTTTCTAGATCTATCTCTATAGATCTTTATTCCTAATATATAAGGTGCTTCTCCCAAGTCTTTCATGAAAAACTGTTCAGTTAGCCAAATCTTGGTATTTTGCAATGCCGGTACGTCATTCCCTATGAGCAATATATCATCAACATACAACACTAAAGATATAATTGTGCTCCCACTAACCTTTTCGTACACACAAGGTTCTTCTTTGCATCTAACAAAATAGAACTTTTCAATTGTTCTGTTAAATAGAATATTCCAACTTCGAGAAGCTTGCTTTAATCCATATATAGATCTTTGTAGCTTACAAATTTTATTATGATCAGACGAAGATGTGAAATCTTCAGGTTGTGTCATGTACACATCCTCTTCTAGCTCACCATTAAGGAAAGCCGTTTTCACATCCATTTTCCATATTTCATAATCATAGTATGTTGTTATAGCAAGCAAAATCCGAATAGATTTGAGCATTGCCACGGGAGAGAAAGTCTCTTCATAGTCGACTCCTTCTTTCTGACGATATCCCTTGGCAATAAGACGTGCTTTGTAGGTCTCCACCTTTCCGTCTACTCCAATCTTTTTCTTAAAACCCCATTTACAACCTATAGGTTTTATGTCCTTTGAAGGTTCAACTAAAGTCCATACTTTATTTTCCTTCATAGATTCCATTTCGGATTCCATGGCCTTTGCCACTTCTCATAATCAGAACTTTGTATAGCCTATTCATAGGTCTTGGGGTCATCATCATTATGATAAACCTCAATTGATAAATCATCTTGTACCAATAAATTTAATCTAGTTGGTACATGACGTTCTCGTGTAGACCTTCGAAGAGGTACTTGTACAACCTGTTCACCTTGTGTTGGATTTCGTAGTTGCTCAATTTGGTTTTGAACTGGTTCATTAACCTGTTCTTGAACTTCATTTAGTTCTTGAACTTCAACCGTTGAAGATGGCAATTTCCCTGGCAACTTCAAAACATCCAATAAAGGTTCTTCAACTTGGGTCTCATGATCTTCAAATTGTGTTGATTCATTAGTTTCTTGATCTTCATCAAGTTCTATCTCTCTATTATAATTTCCTTCCAAAAGGAATTCCCTTTCCAAAAAGTTTGCTCCTCTAGCCACAAACACTTTATGGTCCGAAGGGTGATAGAAATAATATCCCCTTGTTTCCTTGGGATACCCAATGAACCTACACTTATCAGATCTTGAGTCAAGTTTATCAGACTGTAGTCTCTTAACATAAGCTGGACAACCCCAAACCTTAATATGTTTGAGGTTAGGCTTACATCCTTTCCATATCTCATATAGTGTTATAGAGACTGACTTAGTGGGAACTTTATTAAGTAAGTATGTTGCTGCTTCCAAAGCATATCCCCATAAATTTATTGGAAGATCAGTGAACCCCATCATAGATCTCACCATATCTAATAAGGTTCTATTTCTCCTTTCAGACACACCATTGTGTTGTGATGTTCTTGGAGGTGTCCACCGTGAGAGAATCCCATACTCTTTGAGATATCTGGTAAAATCATCACTAAGATATTCTCCACCTCTATCAGACCTTAGTACTTTGATACTTTTACCAGTCTGCTTCTCACTTCACTACGGAATCTTTTGAACATTTCAAAGGATTCAGACTTGTGTTTCATAAGATATACAAAACCATATCTTGACATATTATCAGTGAAGGTGATGAAGTAAGAATATCCACCTCTAGCTTGAATTTTCATGGGCCCACAAACATCTGTATGAATTAGTCCCAATAATTCAGAAGATCTTTCTCCACTTCCTGTAAATGGAGATTTGGTCAATTTTCCTTTGAGACAAGATTCACAAGTTGGATATGATTCAAAATCATACTTGTCAAGGTACCCTTCCTTGTACAACTTGTTAGTTCTTTTCTCTCTAATATGACCAAGCCTACAATTCCAAAGGTATGTTTGATTTACATGATCATCTCTTTTCCTCTTAAGACTTGAAATATGCATAATCGAATTAGCATTCACACTAGGTAAGACATAAACATCATGTTTGAAATAGCCATTCACATATAAATTATCACTATATAAATAGAGCAAATACCATTGCCTATATTAATGCGAAAACCACGTTTTTCTAACGTAGAAGCTGAAATTATGTCCGAAACAAATTTAGGAACGTAATAACAATCATCCAACATAAGTACTTTGCCTGTAGGCATTATTAAAGAAATTGATCCTACAGCTACGGTCGCAACTTTTGCACCATTTTTAACTTGTAGATTAATTTCTCCTTTCTTCAATGTTCTACTTATCTGGAACCCCTGCAACATATTGCAGATGTTATAACCACTGCCAATATCTAATGCCCACAATGAAGAATTAGTAGTAGTTAAAGAAACCTTGAAAACATTTTTCATTAAAATCTTACCTTGTTTCTTGTCCTTTAAAGTTGCAAGATACTCTTTGCAATTTTTCTTCCAATGTCCTATTTTCTTACAATGGAAACATACAGCATCAGATTGGTCAGCATTGCCTTCTTTGCCTTTGGGTTTGGTCACACCACCCTTGGGCGCAGTAGGCTTTTTCTTGGGTTTACTTTTACCCTTACTCTTCTTCTTAGAAGAGTTTCCAACCAACATTATAGTTCCTTTCTTCTTCTCAGATGCAAGTTGATTCTCATAATCAATCAACATGTTAAGCATCTCATGAAGATCACAATCTATTTTATTCATATTAAAATTAATAACAAATTGTGAAAGGAATTCTGATAGTGACTGCAAGATCAAATCTTGAGAAAGCTCTTTACCGAGTTTGCACCCCAACTTCTCAAGCTCTTCAATAAGATCAATCATATGATTGACATAGGGTCCAACTGGTGAGTTTCCAGTCAATTTGGATTCAAATAAAGCCTTAGATAGCTGGTATCTAGCTGTCCTGCTTTGTGTACCAAACGTCTTCTTAAGATGTTCAATAATTGCAGTTGGATCCATATCCTGATGTTTCCTCTGCAGTTCAGAATTCATTGAAGCGAGAATGATGCATTTGGTAGTAAGACATTCTTCCAAGTATTTCTGATAAATCTTGGTAGCATCATCATCATTTTCATCTGGGACTTCCTTGGCAGGCTTATCGATCACATCAATAAGCTTTTCATGCATGAGAATAATTCTCAAATTTCTGTACCAATCGTCAAAGTTTGGTCCTACCAACTTGTTGGTCTCAAGTATTCCACGCAGTGATATAGCAGACATATTGAGAAATCTAAAATATAGAAAAGAAAAAAAAGAAATAATATAAGAACATATTTGCATATATCATAAAGACGTGGTCTTTTATCTAAATGATGTTTCCACTAATTATTTTAAACTATTTACCCTCATTATAGTTTACGAAATCTTTATTTCTTTTAGTGGACTAAAGGAATCCTTTAACAATATGTATGAGCCCCTTGGAAATCAAGTCGTTTCTCACATATATTTTAAAGGTAGGTACTCTTACCAATTGTATCCCCATACAATTTTCTTAAATAGTTCTATGTCAAATAGTCCCCTGGTAGTCAGGTCGATCTTATTGGCATAGTTGAGTTCAACCATCATGATAGCAAAGAACATATTAAATTTTATACTCCCCCGGGTAGTCCAGGCGTCTAGTGCAAAATTGGATAATTCTTTCAATCCATACATCTAATGCAATAAATAATTTTAACATATTCTCGAACTATAAGTCTCCTGGTAGTCAGGCCGCTCCTTATAAACAAGAAATAAGTAAAATTAATTACCTTGATGGATAGCTCCATAATAAAATATCTTATATTTTATTATTTAAGAACTCAAATTTTAATAAGAGGGAATTATTACAAAAACAATTTTTAATAACATGAAGATCGAATCTTTTATAGGATGTGAATTTAGTTCTAGTTGTCTACATGCTTATTCCTAAATTAATTTACATCATATGTAATAAATAATTCTAAATTATGTAATGGACAAGCACATGGAATAAAACACAATTCAACATCCTCTTACATATTTATCTTATATATCACATAAAAAGAACTCATGCTAGAATATTATTATTAATTAATATCTCATGAATTAATAACAATTAAAATAATAATAGAATCATGTAACCTATTATAGATTCCCGTTGTATCTAATACAAAATTTCAAATTCAACTTATGAACGGTCTCAATAGTTACATGAATGCATATTTTATCCACAATAAAATAATATCAACATTCAAACGATTAAACTAATGCACAAGGCACATCTATTATGGTTTGAACCCTTCAAATATAATATTAAAATATTTCGTAAATAAATTTTAGACACAATAAACCACGGCTCTGATACTACTGAAGGATTGCTTAAGGGTGTTCGTAATACGCAGCGGAAGACAATAACAATCCTAGGTAGATTTTTTTCATGATTAAAATTTATTTACGTGTCAAAGATCGGATCTAAGATGTACCTGATGAAGAGAGTTTATTTTTCGAAATTTCTTCGATAAAGCGAAGACTCTATGTGTATCCACACCGAGACCGATCCTTGCTATCAACTCTTTGATCAATGAAACCCACGAACAAATTGAACGAAGAGTATTGTGTTGAAATTTTCTCAAAAATCTCAACTCAAATTAGAAGAACAAGAAACACTTTTCTTGAAATTGTATTTTCTCTCTTGGCTTTGTATTGTAGTCTCACTTTCACAAAGTAGGTTTTCTTCTCAAGAATGATAATTAAAAATTAAAATAAAAAAACTAAAAAAACTTTTTGAAATTTTCTCCATCACCCTTTATATAGCATCACCTACAAACCCTTTTCCTATTTGATTGAGGTAATAATTTACTTAGGGTAAAAGTTATTCCAAAAATAAACTCATGAAAAATTTTATATGGAAAATCCAAATTTTCCTTCTTTGTACATGTGAGAGGTGCTGAAAATTTTATGGAAATTTTGAATCTAATTCTAAATTGGATTATAATTTTAAACTTTTATATTAATGTAATATTTTCCTATTGAAAATATTAATCCCATTCCAAATAGGATAAAACTTCAATTAATAATCCAATTCAAAATTAGATGTATTAACAAGCCTTTATTAATATTATATTTTATATACATCTATTATAAAATAATATTAATTATATATATCACATATATTTCAACCAAGAGATATTATTTAATTTCTATTCCAAATAGAAACTTCAATTTATTTGCAATATTAATTATAATCTTTGTGCTAGAAAAAAATATAATAATATTTCATATGGACTATAACTAAATTTATTTGACTAATTAAATTCTTTAATTTAATTATCAAATAATAATTAATTAATCCTTTAGCAAAGATTAGAACACTCGTTAGTGTGCGACCCCATAGGTTCAATACTAAACCGGTAGTAAATTAATCATATCAATATACTAATCAAGGGTGGCGTCTAGCAACACTCCTTAAAGACTGGATAGCATGAAGTATACAATTTACTCTCAAGAACCAGTAGAAGAATAATATAGTAATTCCTTCTGTCCTTATAGATCTGGATCACCCCAGGATATGGTTCAAATGTCAAATCCTAATAGGCGATCAACTATGTGTTCACGTCAAATATAATCGACCATTGAATGACCTAAGAAACTCATTTCTTCTTTCATTCAATTGCCCTGGCCAAGGTCTTAGTTTGGTCGTTTATAATTCATGAAAACATGGAGCATAAACTCATTACCATGAGTTGACAGATTCCGTCTTGATCAATCACTAATTCTACAAGTATTTAATCGTACCCAATATCCTTTCAACTATCGCCCTAGGGCCATAGGTGTCTAGTATCAAAGCACAATAAATATCTTGTCAATTACTATGACGATCTCACGTCAAAGGAAACGGTTACATCACATTCTTCAAGAAAATATCCTATTGACAATTATGGTAATTCTAACCATTAGGAATTATCCAATGAATCGGTTCAATGATCATATCTCTATATGCATCATCTATCTATATGATTTAGTTAATGAGATCAACTAATCTTTATCCGATAAAGACGATCACATAAATATTGATCTAACTGGATTACTAATGTCCAAATTAATAATCCTACGATCAAGAATAAATTTAGATTAAATTGTAAAAGACTTTGCTCTCATTATCATGATCTCTATCACGATGACAAAAATTTAATCAAGGACCTTATCAAATTAATCAAACAATTAATAATAATGATAAAAGAATATCAAATGCCATATGTTTTATATCAAATGACATTCACAAAAATATGTTCAAGTTATCAAATATGATATTGGATCTAGGGCATATCTACTATATCCCTAACACCTAGGTCAATTAAGGGGAAGTTCTCTCACTTTCCACAATTCCTGGACCTTCTTCCTAAAGATATGATGTAGTATTCTTTTGCCCTGAAACTTGATAATTAGGCAAGACGGGTTGCTCTGATGGTAAGCAACCCCCATTTCCAATCGAGAGGTTGTGAGTTTGAGTCTCCCCAAGAGCAAGGTGGGAAGTTCTTGGAGGGAAGGATGCCGTTGGTCTATTTGGAAACAACCTTTTTACCCAATGGTAGGGGTAAGGTCTGCGTACGCACTACTCTCCACAGACCCCACTAAGTGGAATTATACTAGGTTGTTGTTGTTGTTGTTAGCGGTACGCATGATGTACGCATATCAAGTATCATGAATAATTCTTTTTTAATTTAAAAATGACATTAATGCAATTACAAATTTATCATGAGTTATACTAAACATTTAAAAAGAAAATACATGTTCATGAAAATGATGAATGTTGAATCCATCTCATATGCTTTATTGAAATAATCGACACATGGGTTTTATACATGAATTCGAAGTTCAAACATAAGCACAACAAAGAGGATCAAGACAGTTACAAGGTATAAAACCCATGTGTCGAGCTTGCGTAGTTTACTGTTCGATGTTTCAAGCTTGCGTAATTTAAGAAGACGAAACAACAAAAAAGATCAAGACAGTTATGCTCTAATTTTTACCTATTATTCATTATAAAATACTTTTATTATTTTGTATGTACAATATTTATAAAAATAGTACATGATTGAAGGGTAAGAAGATATGTCAACGCCACAAGGATATATCCAATACTAAATAAAGTAGTAGAGTTACCGAAAATTTTTCCATGAACAAAGTAGTTAGAATTTCCATTTTAATAAAATCTTTTTCTCTTTTATTTACGCTTAAAATATCTAATTCTTGAAAATGTTAATTTATTTAAGCTAGGAATTTTAGAAATATAATATTTTACATTTTTTTGACTTACCTTAGAAATTTTAGGAATGATCTATTTTTCCTTTTAACTTGTAGATCGGACTTTTTAATTTTTGGTAAGCATTTCATATTAGATAAAATTATAATTACAGTTAGTATATATCTTTTTTATTTAAAGTACGAGTTGAAAGCACTTTGAGCACAATTTCGTCAATTTTTATTTACGTTGAGAATAATATTTATTTTTCCTAAACAAATTTTCCAATAATTTGACATAGAAATAAAATGAACTATTTCAAAGGAATCAAATTAACAATAAAAGTTTTGTTTTGCTATCGTTTGGTTATCAGAAAGGAGGAATAGTCATTTAACATAGATGAAATAAGATTAACAAACATATTTAAAAGGAATCAAATTAATAATAGTGTTGTTTTGCTATTGTCTGATTATTAGAAAGGAAGAAAAAGTGTTCAGTGGTTCTTTTTTCTTTTTCCTAGTAGTATTTGATATATAGAAAACTTTTCGTAAAAAATAGCTTCAAGTTGTGATGTTGGGACTTGGGATACGTTTTCTTAATTTATGTAAAAAAAGGTTGAAAAAGTCAAAGTTCTATTATTATAGTAAACTTCAAAATTGTAAATATTAAAATATTGTACATAGTTCAATTAAGTTATATTTAATAATCAAAATTTTAGTCGACTACAAATTATTAGAAAAATAATTAAATTGTAATTTTTTAAATATAAAATTAATTTTTAAAAGGTAAAAAATACAAATAACATTTTGCTAAGAATCATCGTACTTTTAGTATAGTATAAATTTTGTAGTTACAATTTTGTAGTAACTGGTAGCTTGTTAGCAAAATTTCAAAAATTAATTTATCTTAAAAATTATTTTACAAAAAAGTACTTATGTTGAGGAGCAACTAATATTTGACTAAAATTATAAAAAATATTTTTAAGTGTATTCTCAGAAATACTTTGGAAAAAAAACTTCTCTGAAATACAGTTTTTTGCTTCTATTAAAAAATAATTTTTTTCCTCCTAAAAATTTAGTTAAACATCCCAACATTAAAAAAATAATTTTTTATAAGAAATTATTTTTTTTAACCTTGAAGAAATTCGGGTAAATAGGGTATGAAACTTAAATGGGACTTTGGTAGGGACAATGTGGAGTGAGAAGTCTCCATTGAAGCGCGTAGAGAATGAATGAGGAAGTACTAGACATAATTAACAATCTGGAAAGTAGTACTCCTACGTGTACAAATTAATTCGTACTTGGGAAAGTATTGAGTGTTACCACTGGCCTAGCTGTTACTGTGGGGTTCCTACGTCTGTCGCTATTACAACTATTGTATACGATGTATTAAGTACGTAATTAGTAGTTTTATAAGTACATGTAATCCGTAGACAAAAACGTATGTGGACTTGTGGACATCATTACGACATGTCATACATGCATGTGTCATCAACCCCAGTTTAACTGGGACCCGCACTGGTAAAATGACTGTCCCATTGATAAAGACAAAGGGGCTTCATTATTTCGCCTAACCTAAAAGTAGGAACAAAAATCACTGTTTGTGTTGTAATAGTAAAAATTTAGGAATGTTATGTATAATTTGTACATTGGAAATTATATTGAATGTTATATTAGATATTTATATTGCGAATATTTTAAAGATAAAATTTTCTATTTTATGTTCATTATTTTTATTTTTTATGTCTATATAAGGTCATGTAATTGCAATGTAAATGTACACACAATTGAAGAAGAAATCTCTTACTTGTCTCTATCTACATTTCTTATTTATGTTTCAATAAGTTGTTTATATTTCTTGTTCATGTTTTACTAAATTGCTTTCATTTTATAACACGTTATCAGCACGAGTCTCTACCATCACGGTAGGTTATCTTCTTTTAAAGTTCTCGACTCTGATTTAAAATTATCAGGTACATCATGTTTCTCTCTTCTGTAAGAATAATGATATGTTTTGTTGGATACTTAGTTTTTCTCAATTATGTTTAAAAATAAAAAGTAGAAAGAAAAAGATACTCATACTTCACCATGATCTCTTTATTTATGAATAAAGATGTAATGATTTAATGAACTGCTTCTTAATTGATTTGCATTATTAAAATGTAAATAGAAGTAATCAACAATAGACTTAGATAACAATAATATTTTCTTGACAGTAGTACGTATCCAAAATATGAATATAAATAGTGTATGTATCATGAAAATATTACATCCTACTTTGACTAAATCCAAGAAGTTTTAATCGATTATTCATCTTCTTCTATGTAGAAATAAAATATGCTAGTAATAATGAGGTTACTTGAAATTGTTTTCATTTTCAAGTCTATTTTCTTGTTGAATTCAAGTATATCAAGTTACATGCTTAAGTACTTGGGTACACCTAACATAATGTGTGATTATACATTATTGTGCAGTATAACATGATATACTACACTAGTTACATTTAACTATTTATTTTAACAAGCATACATACAGAATATTAATACACATGGAGATACTATGTAGTTATAGATTTTATGATATTAAAATTTTGTATATTCTTTAGGTGCACATATAATTCTTTTATATGGTCAATCTAGAAAAGTAACAATACTATAAGTTATGTAGCATGTCAAATCACTTAGCCAAATTATTACTAAAATTTCTTGATAAAGATCTTAGTGCAATAAGTGTATTCATATTAGCCGATATTGACCTACACGTATTTAGTACACTTTAAATCATGCTAATTAACTTGAATAATTTAATGATGCATGCACTAACTAGACATACAAACGGTTGTTTTTTTTATAAATGCTACAAATAATTGATAAAGCTTTACAATGATTTGGGATTTTACTTATTTAAGAAAGCAAATTTGATTTGCTAAGTTGCAAATTACTTGTGTACAACTTTCTTAGCATGTGATTGAAATTAAGGCTTGAAAATGAATCTCAATATCGTTTAACATATTATACCATTGATTGGGGGTAAGACATCAGGATTAAATCCTGATGCACCATAATAATAAGACTTGGGTATGAGTCCCAATTCATTATGGCCTAATATGCCTTTATATTGGTAAGACATTGGGTTTGAGTCCTACTGTACCATATAGATGATATAGTGATGACTAAAGAAAAATAATATATTTTTCATTAAAGGCATGAAGAGTGTCCCACTTGATTTGCTCCATTCTTGAAGTGAATGTGACAACGACGCATGATAAGTCTGAATTAAGATAAGTGTTTGAACAATGAACGTGAGTGTTCCAAAGACCAAACCAATAATAATCATCACTATGATTATAAAAGGAGAACAATAAAGATTCTCAAAATAGTCCTTCAAAATATGAAGGAAATGTTTACATCAAATTCGCATGAAAATAATAAAGCACGTCACTGATTATGATCCATTCCTTGAAGAAAATGTGACTTGTGATAAGTATTGAAAATGCAGACCCATCCCTATATGTGAATGTGGTAATATGTGATAAAAGTAATGAATAAAGGCATGCTTGGATGAATACCACACAACTCGCCATTGAGAGAGGTTTGAGTGAAATAAAGAGAATAAATATTATTGTGTGGTTACATGAATATGTCATTGGTCTCGTACATGTGATACGCCAAAATATTTTGGCATGCCTTATAAAAGTTATTAAAGGCAAAATTAAAGCAAGAAATGATTTCGCTTATGATGATTTTGACCATGACAATTTATTATGATATAAGTTTCTCCATGAAGGAGACATTTACCATATGAATGATATGATAAAAGATCTTGTAGTACAAAAGTTGTTAAAAGATCCGAAAGAACTAATTTGTTACTATCCTGATGAATAAAATTATTCATGATATTAATATTGAAAAGTCTCAAAAGAAACATTTTGAGTTTCAAATGTATAAGTCAAAGTGGTTGACATGTTGAGACTATAAATGAAAGGAATATTGAATATCTTCATATTTCTATAATCATACCTGGTAAATATGAAATGTTACCCGGTTTTCTTTCTATTTATACTACACAAATATAAGCATGATGCTTGAAACATATGCCACAAATAAACTAGAGGTTTACTAAACCATCCCGGTTCAATTGTGATGTGAAAAATTAATTGATAATTCCATTGGCGTATATTGAAGAATAGAAGATTCTTCAAGAATTCTCTTGTGCTGCTAATTCTCATGATATACCAGTTAAGGTTGTGATTGAATCCCATGATTTCTGAAACGAATAAAAGGTGATAAATATATGGGCCCAGTCACCTACCATGTGTACCGTTTTACTGTTATATGATTTTAATAGATGCATCTATTCTATGGTCACATGTGCATTTGTTATCAACTTGCAGTTTGGTTTTTCCAAGATTACTTGCTCAAATTATTAGAGCACAGTTTAAATCCAAGTTGGTTTAGCAGAGATTGTATGCCTCCAATTATAGCTAAATCACTGGTTATGAGAACAAAACTATGAAAAACGAAAATTTTTATGAGATGTATTATTTAATATACAACAACACTTGTTCGCATCTAGCCAAGTTATGAAAATTTTCCCTATCACAATCGGTTCAAGGTTAGGAACCAAATAATTTCTATATAGAAATATGTATGTTCTATATGACTTAATTATGTCACTACAATGCACAAAGATAAATTCCCACGGAAGGTTGTAAAATTGTAAAATGTGTTGGTGGTCCCAACATTTGGGGGATAAAATGGCAGCTGAGAAAGTAATATGTGAAATGAATTATTATGAATAAATATAGATCCTCATACAAGAAAATACAATTTTTAAGTTCAAGTGATAATTCATTTACAAATTATTGCGCATTTGCTGACCCAAAGATAAATGTCATATTTCAGTTGCTAATGCTCCAAATAGAATAAAGTCCATGGGGGACAGAGTCTATGTCATGCATAAAGCATAACATACCAATCGGTTCCAAAGATAAACTCCTTGAAGAAGGAGAGGGGCAAATGTTCAAAATGGTCATAATAAGGAGGCAAATGCTCTAGAAGAGCACCACGACATAAAACTTCATAAAACCTCATGGGAGAGGCTCATGTACCTGAAATAATGAGATAAAGAGATCTCAATAAGTTATGTCTTTATTAGGTAATAATGGAAGCGACATAAAGTGATCGTCGACGATATTGTTAATTAATGTAGCGCTCAATATTATTAATATTGACGAAGATCTTGAGCTCAAATATGTCATGAAATTTGGACAGATAAATGATTGTCCAAAATAAAATAAAATACGCAATCAAGATTGATTTCACCTGAAAAATATAAAGTATACGGATAGTCCCAACACATGAAAGTATAATGCCAGTGGAAGTATAAATGTATTCTTGTGTGAAAAAGGTCAAATCGATAAACATAAAGATGACTTGTGTTACAGGAAGATTGAAAATATCATGGCATTGATTATATAGAGACATATTCTCTTGTGGTGGATGTAGTCATTTCAGGTTTTAATACCACAATACATAAAAAATTTGATATGCGTATAATGGAAATTATTGAAAGATTTAAATTGTTTTGAAGCATATTATGATTTCCAAGTAATTTATTAAATAAGGCTTCAATATCCTTATGCGGATTGACAGAATATGAGCGCATATGATATAATCGCCCAAGAAAATACTTGTTGAAAGAAGGGTACAAGAATAATTCAATTTGTCGTTGTACCTTTATAAAAGGATCTGAGTTTGAATTTGTTATAATCGCCGTGTATAATTCAAATATCATTAGAACTCCGGGGAGCATCATAAAGCAGTAGAGTGTTTTATGAAAGAATTTGAAATGAAAGATCTTAGAAAGATAAAATTTTATCTTGGTCTACAAATATGAAAGATGAAATTTTTGTCCATCAATCAACATACACTGAAAATATTTTAAAGCGATTCTACATGGATAAAGTACATCCATTGAGTACCCTGATGGTTGTGTGATCACTTGATATAAATAAAGATTTATTCCGACCTCATGAAATTAATGAAGAACTTCTTGATCCTGAAGTACCATATCTTAGTGCAATTGATTTATAATGTATCTTCCTAATACTACAAAGCATTACATAACTTTTTTAGTTAATGTCTTAGCAAGATATAGCCATGCCTCTACAAGGAGGCGAATGGGATCAAACACATATTGCGATATCTAAAAGGGACTACCGATATGAGATTATTTTGTTGAAATGATTACAATCCCGATCCTGTTGGTTATGCTGATGCGGGGTATTTATCTAACACAAACAAGACTTGATCTCAAACATGCTATGTGTTACATACGGGGTCATTATCATATCTTGGCAATCGACTAAGCAATCAATCATGGATACATCATCTAATCATGCTGAGATATTGCTATTCATGAAGCAAGTCGAGAGTGTGTGTGGTTGAGGTCTATAATACATCTTAGTTGAGACAAATGTGGTTTGAAATGTGACAAACTACCCACAATTTTGTATGAAGATAATGCAGCATGCATAGCTCAGTTGAAGGGAGAATTCATATAAGGAGACATGACAAAGCACATTTCACCAAAGTTATTTTTCACACATGATCTTCAAAAGAATGGTGATATCAATGTGCAACAGATTCGTTCAAGTGATAATATGGCTGATTTTTTCACAAAATCTCTACCAACATCAACCTTCAAGAAGCTAGTGTACAAGATTGCGATGCGAAGGCTTAAGGATGTGAATTGATGCTCTCATCAGGGGGAGTTAACGCGCGTTGCACTCTTTTTTCCTTACAAGGTTTTGTCCCTCTGGGTTTTCCTTGCAAGGTTTTTAACGAGGCAACAAAAAGGCATATTTCTATACATGTGTACTCTTTTTCCTTCACTAGAATTTTTTTTCCCATAGGGTTTTTTTTCCTAGTAAGGTTTTAATGAGACACATTATCTATGGACATCCAAGGGGGAGTGTTAAGAATAATTTGTACATTGGATAATGCTACATTAAATGCTACATTGGATGCCCATATTGTGAATATCTTAAAGATTAAATCTCCTATTTTATGTTCATCATCTTTACTTTTTATGCCTATAAAAGGCCATGTAATTGCAATGGAAATGTACACACAATTGAAGATGAAAATCTTTTCCTTCTCTCTATCTATATTTCTTGTTCATGTTTCATTAAGTCATTTATATTTCTTGTTCATGTTTTACTTAATTGCTTTCATTTTATAACAAAGAAGATAATGTATGCATAAACATTACCCATGTAATGATTGAGCCAATGGAAATTGTTCCAAATCTTTGGTTTTCTTCTTTTTCTTTAATGGACTAGGGAAGTATTCATAATTTTTACACGCTACCAATTTTACGACAAAAAATAACGTCCTCTAACACAATTTTTTTTTATTTTGGAAGAATAGCAATATACTATTGAGAAATAGGACATTTAAAATAGAATCGTAATTGATTAACCAATCGTAAAATTGATTTTTAATTTATTTATATCAAGTTATCGAATTAACGATTAATGAATGAATTAAAATTTTATAGTTAACAACTTTATGTTCAGGAACTAATTACTCCTTTTATAGGGTTAACTTGTTAAAAATTACTATATTTAAATTCCACCCTTATGTATATAAATTGTTTATTATTAACCCTAAAGGCTAAAGCCCCATTCACTTTTCACCAATGTTATCTTCTCCAACTAATATATATCTTCTTGAGTCCACAGAAATAATTCATCTTCGGTCAAATTTTTAGTGGCTGGTGCCAGAAAGCATTCTGTACCTCCCAGTTACCTTGTGATTTGGAACTTCTAAAACATAAGGGGACTTTTTTTTAAAGATTCCAATATGACAGAATTTTCCGAAAGACTTTCTAATTTCTTTTATAATACTTAACAACACTGATTCTGAGTTGAACCAGCCTTTTTTTCTTAGTTTCCCTCCCTATTAGATTTCCTTTTGATTCCTTTTTGTTGGAGTTATTTGTTCGTTTGATGACGCGAACTCATGATCTTGCAATTATAGATAGGGGATACTAGTTACACTATTAGAAATTCGATAAAAATTGATAAAAAAGATCGATCAACTTTGATCGGTAAAAAAACTACTACTAGAAAGAGATGAAAACATTTGTTGACTTGGAAGACCAAACAGATCGAGATCGAGAGGACAACGAAGACTTAATTGAGATTAAAATACAGCCGTTTGATAATCAATAGATAATTGTTAATTCAATATAGTAAACTGTCCAATATCTTATCAGTTGACTAACGAATTAGTATAATTTAAAAATCAAAAATTTATAAGTTAAACTGTTAAAGTGTAAATACTCGCCCAATCAGCCCGTAAGGAGCCCTAAGAAATACGCAGAAAACAAATAAATTAACAGTTAAATTGGTACTCTGCGGTACCACATAGTGCTGGGAAATATGCAGATATTAAAACAAGTAAATTAGTACTCTGCAGTGAGTATCTTTAAAGAACGTATAGCCCCTATGTGGTACTGTGTGTCAGTATCAGGATTCTTTTCAAATGTTTAGAAACTAATCGAAATAAAAGAGATCAACATCTTAAATTATCTCAAAATTAACCAGTTTTGAATATTATGGGTTTGAGAAGAGAAAGAACAATGATATGCTGTTTTGGTGCGTCGTGAGTGTTCTAGGATAACAACAGTTACTTGACACATCTTTTTTTTATGTGAACTTTAAACTAGTAGTGAAATTTATATTTGCAGTCAATGTATCAGCCACACGTTCAAAATAGTACTCACTCCAATCTGTTTGGCTAGGCACGAAAAAAAATTTAAAATTTGTGATTTTAAATAAATTAAAATGGGATCCTATATATTTTAGCGGTTATAAAGCTTTTTATCAAGAGTAAAAATGTAATTTTAAACTAAATTACTTTATAATTTAGAAAAAGATAATTTTTTTAAACTGACCAAAAAGTAAATAGATTCAACTGAAAATATCTTTATACTTTAGGCCAAGTGTCCATATATCCCTCTAATATGAGATTTTCTCTGTACAAAACTATCCAGACAGCCACTATATTTCACTGTTTAAAAAATGCTTATTTTTTTCTTCTAATTATATATGTTTTCTACGTGGAAGAAATCGATACCTCTTCTAACCAATACTAACACATAAAAGTTGGAAGCCCACGCTGCAATACTAACATCTATTTCCTCACAGGAACAAATTACTTGATGACATAATATAATTTTTGTACTATTAATTAATTAACGTGGTAGTTCTTGGTTATATATACTTCATGATCATGAACAAATGGGCATCTTAGTTACAATTAAGTTCAGAGACAAAGAATAAGGGTGCTAATTAGCCCATTAGTCATCTACCTAATACCATACTCGTAACGTATAAATACTTCACTATTAGTGTAAGAAAATAGTTTTTTGTAGTTTTTTGTGGAAAACAAACGACGACTTGGGTATAATCACATGGAAATATTCCCTTAATCGCAACAAAATATTGAAATCCTTTGGGGTGAAGGGAAAAGCTACGGGCGGAGTGAGTTCATTCAAACTTAATAACTTTAGTTTAAATTTTGTATACGTGATAAAAATCACCAAATAAGTACGAATAAGAGATCTTGAATCCAATAAATTAAATAAATAGTAAAAGAAGTTTTGAACTCTCAAAGTTAAATTTAAATTATGAATCCGTTTGAATTATAGTGGACAGTGATAATAACCCTAGCAGGAAGCTGCCCCATAATGTTGCACGTAAATGGGTAGAAAGAAAATAAGGAAACAGAAAATTAACGAGACCACTTGTCTCGGGCTCCTGTCTCTCAACACCCTATATTATTGAGTTGTTGGGGTGTGTGTATCGCATTTTCTGGTTTCTTTCCCTGTCTCTTCTTCAAATGATTCATCCAAATCGGTAACTTCAACCCATATCATCCAACACAATAAAACATGCAAGTACGCAGGACATAAGTCGCTAAAACTTACAGAGCTGCTGGGGAAATAATTGAGTAATCAAGTACGCCAGCGCCCTTGATGTCCGAGCAGGGTGGATATAGCTACAATATTTGCTATCTGTTCGGATCAGAGACAAAATTAGAATTTAATGCTTATGAGTTTTCGCAACGATCTTGAGTAAATTTTCAATAGAAATTGCATTCACATTTAAATATTTATATATATTTAGTAAATTTTTCGAATATTTTTAAACTGTTTGAACAAAATCTACTGAGTTCAAGTGAACCTGTAGGCCGAGAGGTAGATCCGCCTCTGCTTCCGACGAAACAGTAACTTTTGTACAGATCTATATAAGAATTCGGTAACTAAAACGAGCCGTGGGTTCGACGGTAAGTTCGTGACTCATAAATTTCAAATTCTAGCTCCATCTCTACTTCTGATCCTATGACTGCATGGAAAATCTGGCAAGCTGATGATGGAACCAACATGTAGGCCACAGTGAAAGATACAGCACATGGAACTTGGTTTCTCAAGTCTCCATCGCTATGTACCCAGGGCTGTGGCGAGCGCTGTGCCTTCAGTGAATATACCTTAATTAATTAGAAGAGTGTGCAACATATTCAAGTCACTCTATTCACTATTGAAGGTTTGATTTCTTCTATCTTCTACCCCACCATTAAAAACTGCGTACGTAGATTCATTGCTTATACCAATACCATACCAGTAATATGGTTAATTAACCATTGTTGTCTAATTCTTCCAAAATATTCGTCAACCCATCCAGGTTATATTGTACATTGATTAGTTTAGTTAATTTCTTTGTCGGTTCAAAAGAAAACAATATTTGGGTATAATTGATGTCCTTTTCAAGTCTAGAAAATTGGTCAAAGGAAAAACCTTGTGTTGTCCTAGCTAGTATTTCTCTGGAGTACTACTTATAAGTTTTGTTTTCCTTTTGGCGTGGGGGACAGGATAGGAAAAGGAAATGAATGACCAAGGAACAAGCTTAAAACTGTACTAGTAACTCCTCGTTCAACTCTGGATCGTACTATGATATAGTATGTATCTTTTTTTATAGTTGTTTCTATGATTCAAAATGTCAATTTCAGATAGAAGGGAGCTATCTTTGTAGTTAGGGGTTTATTCGAACCCATTAGCTTTGGTCCAAACATTTTATTTATCACTAATAAATTTATTGAATTATAAACAAATTATTAATTTAAAATTCAATAGTTTAAAAGAACTAGAATCCGATTTTTATAAGTTTCGAATGGCGTCTCCACCTCCACCTGTATCCATTTGGTAAATTGTCAACTTCCCTTCACTTACTTCCGCCATGCCTTGACCGTCAACATGAAGACATCTCCAAAAAAGTATACCCATACTTCGGGTTTGTTGAGTTGTCCCCCTCAAATTCCTCCGATGTGGGATAATTCAACACCCCTCCTCACGTCCAGATCTCTGGAACGTGAACAACATAAATGGGGGCCCAACATCTAACAATAATTGGGATGAGCCTGACTCTGATACCATGAAAAGAATGGATATTGGGCCTAACTCAACCCCAAAAGCTAGGTTATGAGGTGATGATTCCGCAAGCCATATAAGGAGACCAATGACCTCAAATCCCTCCGATGTGGAACAACTCATCAAGGTTTCTTACATTATAAATTTTATTTTCTGTAGTGGAAAAAGTTACGGTACACTTTTAACATTATGCTAAGATTCGAAATGATAAATGATAAATGATAACAAGAAGTGTCAGCTTTTTAATCAGAAACATTAACTAGAGTAGGAGTATTTACAACTTTAGTAAATCTTTTTCCCTTGCTCATAGCCCATAGGTGAAAGAAGTGCAAAAATATTTCGACTTTGGACATATTCTAATGCCACTTTTGCGAAAATCAAGGAAGGGTAGTTCATAAAATATGGACATGCAACTACTTTTGGTGGATATGACTGATTTCTAGGAGTAAAATTAAAGCGAGACGTAAAGAAGGATAAAGAAATTTTTTTGGGCCATTGGTTATGACAAAAAGGGATTTCTACTTTTTGGGCAATATTCCACTCTTGTGATTTTAAAGAGACGAATATCTATGAGTCAAACATCCAACGAAGTGTAAGCCTTTAGTTTAACATGTTAATTACGAACTAAACCAACTAGGGATTAAGTGCTTAGGTAAACACAGTAAATGTTTTTAAGAATGTGTGAAATGTCAGCCAAATTGTATTAGTATTTTTAAGAAAAAATATAATCACCATTTGACAAAAATCGTTACATGAAAAAAATGAAAAACAATTGGTATTAAATATAGCAACCATCCTTTAAATCTTTTGATAGATGACACGTTCCTTTGAAGGAGCGGCAAATAAAGATAGTTGCATTGCGATCATTGGTAGAAATATGCATTTATGGCTATAAATAATCTTCCTTAACCATTCATTCTCATCATCAGCAAGACAAAAGGAAATTCTTCTTCTCTTTCCTTCTAATTTTATTATTCACTAACTTCCTATTGATGTCTTTCTTTTGATAGTTTTATAAGTATATAATTTTTGTCCTATATAAATTAATTAAATTTCAAAATAAAATAATTTTTTTTCATTATTTATAATTTTATGAATTTGTAGCATTTCTTGTTAATTACGTATATTTGTCTATGCATTTTTATTTTTCTTTAATTAATAAAAAAAGATATGTGCATTTGCATTTAGGGGCCTCTTTATATTTTTAGGTTAATTAGTTAATCAATTGTAGCAAATATGAAAGAAAATAACAAAAATAATTTATTTTGCATTTTGTCCTTTTAATTTCGAATTTTATAGTTTTCTTTAATTTAGGACGTAGTTAATTTAAAAAAATTCAATTAGTATTAATTTTATTTTAAGAGTTAAATCAGATTTTTATTTTTGAATTTAACAAAGTCTGAAAAGATAACTTAAAAAAAGAGAGAAAAAGAAAAGAAATGAAAAGAAATTGGTCATGTTAATACAAGATAATTCATTTGGGCCAGTCTCAAAAGCCCATACCCCAGCCTAAGACTGATACCCATACCCGTCCAAATAATCCCCAAAACTCGGCCCAATTTCCCCGACCCGTCTCCCTTCGAGACCAAGACCACGTTTCATGTAGGGGCAATATGAGTCGTCAAGGTTAATCGATCCAACGGCTCAGAAGTGAGGACTACTAGATATATAAATGTCCTAACGCCTACTCCACTCTCTCATAACCCCCCACAACCGTCTCTCACCATTTTGCCCTGAGCCACCGCCTGCTGCCCGCCGAAAATCGCCTACGGCGGCGGCCAACGTTCAATCGCCGTGAAATTATCACCACAGCCCCTTCCTCACCTCCTCATCTCAAATCACCACCTAGTTTCCCACAAAACTCGCCCAAATTCCTCGAATCTTGATTTGAAGTCATGAACCCTAGCGCCGCCACAGTTTCTCCGGACGGTGCCACCATCAAACTGCCCAAAAAAAAAACCTTTAGACGCTTATCAGCCCCTCTTTCCAAATCCCTAACCCATGTCCTTCAAATCCCTCCAGGTCGACTCGAATTTTGAATCGAAAATCAGACTTAAACCTAACTTTCCCCAAACCATTCAAAACTCAAGCCCCTGCATCAATAACCTTTTGTGATGTCGATTTCTACTCCGATTTAGCCAGAACCAGGGGCTAATTGGTTGTTCTTATCAAGGAACAACTGATTATCCTCAAGTTTCGCTTATGTCGAGATAATTTTAGCGTTTGGTTCACTATGGATTCTGTCTCTCAGGTACCTTTGTTCCTTTTCTTTTTCTACTTCTTTTGTTAAGTCCATGAGTAAATTGTTAGCCTAAATTTGTCTAAGTTTGTTTAGTTTAATTTCAATAATTTTTGTGGATTATATTTTTGTTAAAATATTGGTTTAATAATCCCGTGAAGGCTTGTGTGTTTGATTCGTGCTTAGTTTGTTTTCAATTGTTAAATATTCTGCATTTCTTTTAAAAGTTTCACCTTTTAAACTGTTTGAAGTTGTCGCATTTGAATAGTTTTTTTTGTCGCACTTCAATAAATCTATAAAGGAGTCAATTGTAGGTCTAGAAACTAAAGGGTGTCACAAAGGAAAGGGCAGAGGTAGTAATAACTAGTTTGACAAAGGTTAATTCAGGGATTTCATGTTGGGAGGGAATAATTTCTGTTAGGGGGAAGGCTCTAGAAGATAATATAAGCACTAGTTTGTTAAGGAACAAGGGTTTTAAGATATTTTAGAGGGATAAAAGGGGTAAAACAAACGAAATAAGGGGTAAGAAGGGAATTGGTTAACCAGGCCTAGGCTGTCTTAGACATGCCTATATAAAGACCCTTTGCCTTTCATTTTAAGGGGGTTTGAACACTTTGAGTCATACACAAAAATACAATTTTACTGTTTCATTAGATATTCAGTGATTTTTGAACTCTTGTCAAATTCCTGAAATAATTCGGTCACATTTGAGTATGAAAATGGTTTGAAGTTGGTTGCAATATCATTTTAAAATCTACTGGGTTAATTGAACTAGACTACTGTATATCGTTGCTTGACTGAAGATGATATTACTAGCTGTGTTGATGTCTATCTACTGCTGAATCTACCCTTCAATTGTTAAGTTTTGTAATTATTTTTGCTGTATCCAGGTACACACTCCTGAAACGCAGATAATGTGATACCTGATTGGAGTTTGACAAATGAAAGTTGAAGTTCAAATGTTTGGATGTTGGCCTATTAGCTTACAATTGCCTTCTTTTACTTTCATGTATTTTGCTCTTCTAAATGACCTATGCTTAGCCGAGAGTTGAATTAATCATGTCTAGTTAAAAGGATTCTGAATTTGCTAGGACCTGTGTTTAAGTGTGTCATTACTTAAATCTCATTTCTCATTGTATGGTTTAAGTGACAAACGACTGTACTGAAGCCTTTGGTTTATTTAGTTTTTTGTTGTTTTAGGAAACAATTCTGGACATGAAATGGTATATGATGTTTAAAGTTTCGGGAATATCTTAATGGCTAAATAGAACTGATACTAGGTGTAGCATGTTTTGAATAGGATTTTTGGGGACGTAATGTTTAATTAATTCATGCATGCTTGATTATTTCATCCAAATTCGAAGTTGGCATATGCTGTAGTATTCATTACTGATTGTACTGAAATAATAAGTATAGCTTAGAGTGTTAAACTTCCGATTGGAATCTATGTTAGTTCCGACTATTACTGAAATCATGCATGCTCTTGTTTAAAAGTTATAACATATTTTATCATGCTTAAGGATAGTTAATTTTAGTCTTATTTTTTTTTGAAATCTTTTGAAGCTCTGTGGTCATAATTATCAATGTTTGTTGGATCACCAAATTGGGCTGCAACGTGTGGCCCAATAATTCTAAGAGTGCAGTGCTGTATTGTGGCACTTGTTCTTTTGGGCTTTAAGTGAGCCCATTTTTCTCTTTGTGAGTGTATGGGTGCTTAGCTTATGATTTGGGCCTTTTTTTGGACTTTGGATCACAAGTCCATTTGGGTTGTAATTACCAGCTTCATCAGTTGGGCCATTGCATTCGGCCTTAGTAATTCTTAACAGAGACAACCCTACTATTCTACTGGGCTCACGCTGGGCCCAAAACTAGGCAGCCTTTGCTCTTTAAACCAGTAGTTCATTTGGGAACTGAATTGGGCCACTGGTTATTCTTTTAAAAAATCAACCTTCTCTCTCAAGCCGTTTAGATAAATTTTTAGTCGCGATTGGCATTTTAATTAATTAGTCCCTTATCAATAGTCGAGGCGCGCGATGCCAAACAACAATTCCAACTGCGTGGCCCTCGTTTTAATTAGTTTTAACTTAACGTTTTTTGCCATTAGAAAATTTCATAGCCCTCGCAAAGTTAAAAACGCGTAGTCGCTTTAGGAGTGTACTTTAATAACATTACCTTCCTGAACTCAGGTGCACATTTATGTGATACAAATCAAAATCTCAAAGTTAGCTAAAATGTGTTATAAAGTGCGTGTGTATTTATGTGATGTGGTTCTAAAGATATTTTAAGTTTTGAACAATCTCCCTTAAATTAATTAAACAAAAGCGATTTGAAAGCTAAATTCACACATGTTTAAACTGTTCTAAAATCAGATAATAGGACAATTACAATAGTTGAGCGACCATGCTGGAGCCACGAAACTCTTAAATGCCTAACAGAATTCCTTACATGGATTTCTGGTTCGCAGACTGTAATACAGAGTCAACCCTTTCCTCAATTCGGGATTTGAACAGGTGACTTGGGACACCATAAATCTCCCAAATGGTGACTCTGAATTCTTTGATTAAATAATCCCATTTCGATCGTCCTTTTATTGAAAAAACTCCTTTATTATACCTTTCTGGGTTATAGGAAAAAAGGAGGTGTGACAACTCTAGCGACTCTGCTGGGGATCAAACCTAGAATCTCTGGTTCAGGGTTCAAGAATTCAAGCTTAGATGAACTGTTATATTTCGCTTTAATTTTTATCTAACTTTATTACATGTTTGGGCCTAACGTGCTAAATTTTTCTTTTTTACTGCTTTGATATTATTTGAATTGTATATAAACTGCCGCAAAACCCTTCTTTTCTTGTCTTCGGGGATGTGCTTGCTGGTCGAGACTCCCTATTCTGTTAGTATCATACCTTGAAATAAGAAAGAGGCTCGGACAAGTTTCTAAGCCGGATGGCCTTTTGGTTCTCGGTACGTAGCCCTCTCCTCGACTCAAGTCGTCTGCTCGGGTACACATTCTAGAACAGATACCCATGTTTTGAACCTAGAATAACTCAGCTCATGCCAGATCCCTAGTAGGAATATTTATCTAAATTATGTGCATTTGACTTAGGGGGCTCAACACAGGGGTTGAGTCCGTCTAGGACAGGTGTACAAAAAATAACAGACCATCCCGATACATTTTGCGTGCTACTTGTACATTTATTTTATTTGGATTTGCATGCTGACCGGATTTTGAATAAAAAGAGAGAATTTGGCAAAGAAAACAATAGTGTGAGGGCTAAGGGAGATAATTACCTTTTTTGAAAACCAATTTCCCAAAAAATATATACTGAAACTCTACAAAAATTGTGAAAAAAGAGAGAATTTTTATTGTTTTCGAGAAGAAAAAGAAAAAAAAATGGTTTTTGTTTTATAAAAATTGCCCGAACTACGCTAGCTTGATTCTCACAGGGTGTGAGATATATAGGCAACCCATATCGGGTCCAACTCCCTTTTTAAAATTAGCACCCAAAAGAAGCAAAAATTTGATTGTTATAAATAAATGCCATTCTTGTCAAAATTAGCCCAACGTCCCTAAAAGGATGCCGGAAGGCTGTTTTCGCAAGAACATTTGCCTTGGTTTCTTTTTCAAATTTTTGGCCACTAGTAAGCACAACCTTAAAATCTTTCCCCGGAAGTGTTGAAAGGCCGTATTTGCAAAATAGGGTTTTTACTTTTGAAATAAAACTTTGAAATGTGTTAACTTTGTTTTTTTGAGTCAAATAAATCATGATTTTCGCTTAATCAACCTAATAAATGAGCATGAATCACAATTTGCTAATAACAGTCATGAACTAGATTCTTTTGAAGCTGCATATATGGTGGAATGATATGGGTGAATCAGGGCAGGACAAGGTCGATTCATACTTGGGAAGTCTTACCGGGTTGTTAAAGATTAATTACGGGAGGGGGGGGGGGGGGAGGACATCATAGAGGTGTTGGTTACCTTCTGGAACCCAGCCCACAACGTATTTCATTTCTCAGATTTTCAACTCACGCCAACCTTGGAAGACATAGACAGATATACCAGGGGTCCTAAAGTTCCTATGAGACACCAGTACTTGATCGCACCAAGGACCGTCGCCATACACAAATTCTTAGATTCACTAAAGATAAGCAGGAGGGTTCATAACCAAGATCTGGCAGCCGATTTATGTACTGCACAGTTTATATTCAAGAGGTGCGGACATATGGGGGGGGTTAACGACCCGTAAAGTAAAATCTGTAGTAAAGAAAACCGCCTTAAATGGGAGGAACACATGTGTCTTGCATTTATGGTATTCTTCTTCGGCCTTTTGGTGTTTCCTCGGAAAGATGGGAATATTGATATACATATAGCTGGGGTTGTCAGAATTTTTCTTACTCAGGCTAAAAGTACCCTCGTACCCGTGCTCTTATCTGAAATCTTTCGTGCCCTCACATCTTGTAAAGCCGGATGAGACGTCTTTGAAGGATGCAACTTGCTGTTACAGATATGGATGATCGAACATCCATGTCATCGTCCTTAATTCATGAGTTACGAGTCAACAAAAGAGAGCCGCTAGAGGAATTTCATGCCAGAGTTGATGGGTTTAGCTTGCCAGAGGGGGTTAAAGAATAGGTATCACATCTCCGTGCCATCAGTGCAAGTCAAATAGAGTGGACAATTGGGTGGCTTACCGCTGATGTGATCATATATAAGCCAACTTTCGGGCCTGATTTCCTTTTGATGGGTCTCAGGAGCATCCAACCTTATGTCCCATACCGGGTTCTGAGACAGTTAGGGAGATTCCAAATGGTTCCTAGAGATGAAAACATTAGTCGCCACGTGGTCGAGATCGGTTTCGATGGTCAATTCCACGAAGTAACAGTCCGCCAAATTTGGAGCGAATGCTATTACTTGACGGCGAACACTCGAGTACTGTACCTGTCCAAAGGTGAAGTTGCAGTAGGATACCTTGATTGGTATAAAAGGGAAGTGGAGTTTGGAAGGCAAGCCAAAAGAACCCATCTTTAGGAATTTACTGAGGCATCACAAGAATAGTGGGATTGGTTGGTCAAGGAAAATGAATATAGGGTCACAATAGGAAAGCTCGAAAAACAAGTCAAAGACCTTCAATTCAAGAATGATTTGCAAGTCACGATGGACGAGGATGAAAAGAAAAGACTAGCCAAAGAAAATGAAGCCCTGCGAGCCCAGAATCAGAAAATAAAAACAGCTGCAGAGAATCCCATCAGAAATGTGAAAGATGAGAAGCTCATAGACAACATGGGGCGGATAATAGGAAAATATGGTTTTGACTTGAACAAAGCAGAAGGTGAGCTAGCCAGGCCCCGAAAGCAATTGGCCAAAAATGTGGAAGAACGAGCATGCATGATTGAGCAGTTGAAAGAAAGGTACAATGACGAGGTTGCATTATTGAGGAAGAGGGTCATCACTATTGAAAACAAAATGGTTAAGCAGGCAGAGGACTTTAAGTATGAAAGATAGCACTTTTATAAAACAATAGTAGAATTAGAAAGAGATTTGCATCAATTTAAAGAATTAAATCGGGTAGCCGAACAAACTTTGGAAGACAGCGCCCATCAGATTGGGTGATTGTTTCAAGAAAAGGGTGTCATAACAGAGAGAGAGAGAGAGAGTCCGAAGGATCGCTGATTACATTGTGATAAAGTGAAGTAGTTGTGAAGATATGACTAGATCCATATTTTTTGCCGCTGCGATAACCTTTGTCCGTCAGGTAATGGGAGACCTTCACCACCTCTAAAAGGATTTAGCAAGTAAGCCTGTGACGAGATCGAATGATGTCCCATAGGCCGTAGGAGCACTAGAGGCACTAATATATTCATGATTTGTCATTGGAGTCTGTTAGTCTATTTGTGATGTCTGTATTTCCTTTTATTGAAGTCTGCCAGGGTGTGTTATTTTCAGAGTCTGTTTTGAGTCGGAGTCTATTAGTTTCTTTTCTCAGGTCTAATTTATGCGGGCCCGTGATACATAGGCATTCTCCATAGGATTCGACCATAACCAAAAATAAAAGGAAAAAGAAATAAGGAAAAGTGAGAAAAGAAAAGAGAAAAAAAGAAACTATTAGAAGGAAACAACAGCAAAAAAAGATAGAGAATAATAAAACAAAGAGAAAGACAGCAAAAACAAGCTGAATAAAAGAGAAACGAACAATAGAGAAAAAGAAAAGAGAAGTTTTATATAGGGTAAAATCCAGGATGATGCAAGCAGCCAATCCGGCGTATAATAGAAACCGATAACTGCTTAGGTGCATTCATCCCCGAATATGTGTTTTCCTATCTGTTAAAACCTGACAGCTAACAAGCTTATTGTTGTCTATCAAATTACATACAGGTGGTTAGTTTTGTGGAATTATGGAAAACCACCCCTACAACACCCGTTCAAAAAAAAGAGCTGACTATGGCCAACCAAGAGCCTGATGCAAGTATCATCGATCCCTCAAGACAGGCGGAAGAGTTAGATGTTAATGCAATGAAAGAAGAGGTCTATAAACTGAAACAACAAATGGCTGAAATGTACCAAGCATGGGTAAATGGGCAACCACCACCAACTTATCCTGCCAATCTGGCCTTCATCCTGCCATTAGCCCAGTCACATGATCACCCTGCCACCGATCCACCCCAAGCTTTTCCATTTACCAACACTACCAGGCACAACTTTCAAGACACCACCAGCTCTGCCACCCAAACCTATCCCACCCTCCTCCACCAGTTGCTCGTATTTTCGTGGCACACCCACATGCTACACTCCACAGATCCTCAAGCGAACCTTTGTTCCAAACCCATGACAACCAGTATTACCCCCTGCAACCTACTTTTGAAGCTCCGGAACCTTATTCATAGACTTCTCGTTTTGATCTCCTTGTAGAAGGTGAAAAACCAGCCAAAAATCCCCATTAAAAGGAGATGCTCAGGAAAATCAAAAGCTTAGAGTGATAATTCAGAGACTTGCAGAGGCTGGGAGGTCAAGTAAATGTGGCATACAAAGATTTATGTTTGTTCCCAGATGTACAATTACCGGTAGGGTTCAAGATACTCAAGTTTGATTTATACGATAGGCGTGGTGATCCAGTAGCACACTTGAGAGGGATTTGCAACAAAATGAAGGGGCTGGAGGAAAGGATGAGTTGCTAATGGCATATTGCAGTCAATGTCTGAGCGCTTCAGCATTGGAATGGTATACCCGGCAAGACCACGGAAGGTGGTATACGTGGGATGATGTAGCCCAGGCATTTGCTTGCCACTTCTAGTACAATCTTGAAATTATCCCAAATCATTTGTCCTTGACGAAACTTGATAAAAAGCACAATGAGAGTTGGAGAGAGTAGGCAGCGAGGGTCGAACCTCCAATGAAGGAAAGTGAAATGGTGGATTACTTCTTACAGGCCTTAGGACCTACTTATTTTGGTCACTTGGTATCAGCTGTGGAAAAGCCCTTCAATGAAGTGGTAAAAATGGAAAGCATGGTAGAGGAGAGGCTCAAGTCTAACAAAATAATAAGCTATTTAGATATCAAAGCAACACCCAGGCCATTCAAAGGGAACTGGGGGAACAATTGGAAAGAAAAAGAAAGATGAAGTAGCAATAATTGACTCAGGTGCTTGGTTCAGATCTAGGGGTTCACCACATAACAACCAGCCTCAACCCACCACCAAACCTACCCCCACACTCCATATAGCCCGCCACAACACTACTATCCACCCCCAGACCCTCATTTTTCTGTCTATCGTGCAAATGTATATATTCAATCACCTACCCTCGCACAATGGTGTGCGCCAACCCCAGCTCCACAAAATGCACATCCATCTCCAAGAGCCTACCAAAACCCCCAAGATTAACTTTCCGGGCCAACCAAGCTTTTAAGAATAAGAGGTTGCAGAAGAGGAAAACCTTCACTCCATTGGGAGAATCCTATACCAGCTTATCTATAGGTTGAGACAGTTAGATATACTGAGGCCAATTGAAGAAAACTTGCCGAATCCTCCCTCGAGAAATCTTGATTATTCTGTCATTTGTGAATATTGTTCTGGTGCTTTATGGCACGACACAGAGAAATGTTGGCATATAAAAAATACTATCCTAGAGCTCATTGATTCACATCAGATTGAGGTGCAAGCTCCGGAAGCACCTAATATTAACCAGAACCCGCTGCCTGCCCATCAAAAAACGAATATGATTGAGATAGTGCACAAAGAAAGAGAGCCCAAAATGCCTTCGCAAATTGTCATGATGATCCGAGCCAGTGAGCGGAAGCCGGTTGAAAAACTAACAAGAGAGATATCGATGCTTAAGTTGAGCCAAACGAGTAATGAGCCTTTCGCTGTACTCAAGAAGGGATCCTTGGGCGATGGGACAATGAGACAAAAAATACAAAAGTAGTGGTACCAAGGGTGGCGATAAACTTGTTGTGAATGTGGAAGGTGATCGCATAGAGCCTGTCATCATCGAACCTGTAACTCAGCTACCAATATTCAATAGTAGGGCTGTCCTTTGGAATTACGAGCAAGTGAAAGTGACATACAAGGGGAAAGAGGTTAGAAAAGAAGTTTGCGAAACCTAGGGACTGACCCGTTCAGGGAGGTGGTTTGCCCCCGAGGAGTTGAGAAAGACTAAAACATCCAAAGAAAACCCAGTATTGGTGAAGAAGGCTGTGACTGAAGAGGAAGCCGAGGAGTTTTTAAAAAAGATGAAAGTGCATGACAATTCTATTATGGAGCAATTGAGGAAGATGCCTGCTCAAATTTCATTGTTTTCATTATTAATTCATTCAGACGAGCATCGTCAGACACTGATGAAAATCTTGAACGAGGCCTACGTTCCTGACAAAATCTCAGTCAATCAATTGGAAAATATAGCCAACAAGATTTTCGAGGTAAATAAAGTCACTTTTTGTGATGATAAATTGCCTGTAGAGGGCACTGAGCACAATAAAGCCCTTTATCTCACGGTGAAGTGTGAAGATTCTGTGGTTACTCGGGTATTGGTCGACTATGGTTCAAGCACAACTATTTGCTGTCTCTCCACTCTGAACAAGTTGAAGGTGGATGATGAAAGAATTTACAAGAACAATATTTGTGTACGAGGGTTCGACGACGGAGGGAAAGATTCGGTCGGTGACATAGTACTCGAGTTAACAATCAGACCACTTGATTTTACCATGGAATTCCAGGTATTAGATGTGGTTGTCTCTTACAATCTGTTGTGGGGTGACCCTGGATCCATGATGCTAAAGCGGTCCCCTCTACTCTGTATCAAATAGTAAAATTTGAATGGGATAGACATGAAATAGTTGTGCACGGCGAGGACAATCTGTATGCTCATAGTGGGTTAGATAATTTGTTGTGTTCGGCACAGTTATGTGGTTTGTCCTGATAAGGAGTTGCTTGAAATTTTTGAGAAGTTATTATATGAAATGAATATGGTAGAAGATGGAGAGTGCTATAGAAAGGCAAAGTGCAAAGATCATTAATTGGGAAGCTACTCCTCTCCGACCAGGAAGGAGTTTTGGTAGTTTGATTTAATTTTCTTTCAATTTATCTGAATTATTCCAGGGTTGTAATTCAGATTCTAGTTCCGTCCGTTTGGATGTATAAACCTTGTTATCTTTTAATTTCAATGAAATGTTATTTCCCTTTTCATCATTTTTGATAGTTTTTATTTTCTTTGCTTTTCACTTCTTATACAACTTTTTAATGCTGGTTTCAATGACATGACATGCCTAAAGAATCTTCGATCTAGTCTTGAAATCCAATCTAATTCTTAAATAATAATCCAAGAGATAGAATGCGATGATGAGTCAGAGTATGACGAGGATGGAGTTTTTGAGCAGATTAGTAAAAAATTAAACCCCTTTGAGGAAAAACCCAAACCAAACCTAAGCGATATAGAGGCAATCAATATAGGTGACCTAGATAATATCAGAGAAACTAAAATAAGTGTCCATCTTGAGCCGCAACTTAGGGAAGAGATAATCAAAGCACTATTTAAGTATAAAGATATTTTTTCATGGTTATACGATGACATGCGGGGTCTAAGCACTAACTTAGTGGTTCACAAATTGCCCACTGACCCGGCATGCCCTCCCGTCAAATAAGCGTTAATGAAGTTTAAAACTGACATGAGCATAAAGATAAAAAAGGAAGTCACCAAGAAGTACGAGGCAAAGGTCATTCGAGTTATGAAGTATCCCACCTAGTTAGCCAATGTTGTGCTGTGCCAAAGAAGGATGGTAAGCCCAGGGTATGTGTCAATTATCATGATCTCAACAAGGTGAGTCCAAACAATAACTTCCCACTGCCAAACATTCACATATTGATTGATAATTTTGCAAAACACGAGATTGGTTCTTTTGTGGATTGTTACGCAAGTTATCACCAGATCTTAATGGATGAGGAGGATGCGGAGAAGATGACATTCATCACGGCGTGGGGAACATACTGCTACAGGGTCATATCTCTAGGTCTAAAAAATGCTGGGGCAACTTACATGCGGCTATGACAACCATATTCCACGACATGATACACAAGGAGATTGAGGTCTACATGGATGATGTAATCGTAAAGTACAGGAAGTAGTCTGACCATGTCAAAGATCTGAGAAAATTCTTCCAAAGGCTCTGGAAGTACAATCTCAAGCCTGCAAAATACGCATTCGGTGTGCCCTCTAGAAAGTTTTTGGGATTCATAGTCAACCGTCGAGGTATTGAGATGGACCCGTCAAAGATCAAAGTTATCCAGAAATTACCACCTAAAAGGAACAAGACTGAAGTGATGAGTCTATTGGGGAGATTGAATTACATCAACAGGTTTATTGCTTAGCTCACGACAACTTGTGAGCCTATCATTAAGTTGTTGAAAAAGGACGCTGCGGTCAAGTGGACGGAGGAAATTCAGGAGGCATTTGATAAGATAAATGGGTACTTATCGAACCCACCTGTCTTGGTCCCACGAAAACAAAGGAGGCCTTTGATCTTGTATCTGACGGTCCTGGAAAATTCATTCGGATGTGTGTTAGGTACGCACGATATGACCGGCAGGTAGGAGCAGGCCATATACTACCTTAACAAGAAGTTCACATCTTACGAGGGTAAGTATACTCATCTTGAGAGGACATGTTGCGCCCTAACTTGGGGGTAGCAAAGAAGTTAAAACATTATTTGTCATCTTATACTACTTACCTCATCTCTCACTTGAACCCGTTGAAATATATCTTTCAAAAGCCTATGCCCACAAGGAGGCTTGCAAAGTGGCAAATCCTGCTCATAGAATTTGACATCTTCTATGTAACTCGGACTGCGATGAAAGCATAGGCATTGGCTGACCATTCGGACGAGAACCCAGTGGATGAAGAGACATACTTCCCTAATGAGGAGGTGATTCATATTGATGAGTCAGAATAGGTTGAAAAGACAGGATGGAAAGTTTTCTTTGATGGTGCTGCCATCATGAAATGCGTCAGGATAACAACAACACTTATTTCTGAAACAAGGCATCACTATCCTATTACAGCCCATCTTTATTTCTATTGCACTAACAATATGGAAAAATATGAGGCATGCATTTTCGGTCTAAGGTTACATGCAGACATTGGTGTCTAGGAAGTCTTGGTCTTGGGGGACTCAGACCTTCTGGTACACCAGATTCAAGGGGAATGGGAAACACGAGATTTGAAGCTCATACCATACTTGCAATGTCTGCATGATCTTTGTCAATGATTTCGATCAGTAGAGTTCAGGCATATTCCAAGAATCCACAATGATATTTCTGATGCTTTTGCTACCTTGGCATAAATGTTACATCATCCGGATAAGGATTATGTTGACCCGCTGCATATCCATGTCCATGATCACCATGCTTACTGTAATGTGGTGGAAGAGGAACTCGATGGTGAACCTTGGTTTCATGACATCAAGTAATATATCAGGATGGTGGGGTGCATCCAGTACAAGCCACATGTGATCAAATGAAAACAATTCATCGCTTATGCCACAACCATCGTGTCCGAAGTACATTATGGATTTTGTAGATCGCATATGAGTGGATATGTTTTGGCAAAGAAGATTCTCCGAGAAAGTTATTATTGGCTAACCATTGAGCGAGATTGTATTAGTTTTGTTAGAAAATGTCACCAATGTCAGGTACACTAAGATCTGATTCATTCCCCACCATCTGAATTACATACAATGTCTGCACCATGGCCATTTGTTGCTTGGGGCATGGATGTCATCAGGCCCATCGAGCCAACAACATCCAATGGGAACAGGTTCAATTGTCTGGCCATTGATTATTTTACCAAGTGGGTTGAAGCTAAAACTTTCAAGTCTATGACCAAGAAAGCCGCAGTTGATTTTGCGCATTCAAATATTATTTGCCGGTTCGGGATCCTAAAAATAATCATCAAGGAAAATGGTGCAAATCTCAATAGTCATTTGATGAAAGAGGTATGTTAGCACTTTAAGATTACACATCGCAATTCCACCCCATATGTCCCAAGGTAAATGGAGCAGTCGAGGTAGCCAACAAGAACATAAAGAAGATACTTTGGAAAATGGTGGAGGGTTCCAGGCAATGGCATAAGAAGCTGCCTCTGCATGGTTGGGTTATTGCACTACTGTTCGTACTTCAGTAGGGGCAACTCTTTTTTATTGGTGTATGGTGTAGAAGCGGTGATACCAGTAGAGATTGAAATCCCATCCCTTCGGATTGTTGCCGAGGCCGAAATTGATAATGACGAGTGGTTTAATACCCGCCTGGAGAAATTGAATTTGGTTGACGAGAAAAGATTAGTAGCATTGTATCATGTCTAGTTGTATCAACAGAGAAAGGCTAGAGCATATAACAAGAAGGTGTGCCCACGGAGGTTTGAAGTGGGCCAGTTGGACTTGAAACATACCCTCCCTCATCAGGCGGAGGCGAAGGGCAAGTTTGCTACAAATTGGCAGGGGCCGATCATCATGATGAGAGTGTTGGACAATGTGGCTTTGTATTTAATAAATGTTGAAGGAAAGTGTCTCGAAATAGCCTTCAATTCCGAAGCGGTTAAGAGATCCTATGTATGATTTGCTTTGGTTAATTTGTATTTGATTTTACTTCTCATGTTTTTGAGATTTGAATAACGAAGGCATTTTGTTCTTCTATCTAACACTTTATCCTTTGTTACCTTTTTAGCCTTATTTGTTTTCTTTCATACCCATCTTTCGGAATCAGTAGCAAAATCAGAAGCGCAAACGTGAAAGATAAGTAAAGGAAAGAGAAAAGGAAAGAATGAGAAGAAGAAGAAAAAGAGAACAAAAGGAATAAAAAAGAAAGAAAAGAGAAGAAAAGAAAAAAAGAAACAAAAAGAAGAAAAAGAAAAAACAACAAATCAACAAAACAACAAAAGAGAAAAGAAGAGAAAGGAAAGAAGAGAGACAAAGAGAGAGAGAGAGAGAGAGAGAGAGAGAGAGAGAGAGGAAGAAACAGAAAAGAAAAATTATGACAATAAAGTAATTTTTATGACATGAACTACGTTCGACCTGATTCTTTTTAAGGATATATTGTTAGCCTCAAGGTCCTGTCCCACCGAAATAAAATCCAAAAGTCCCCAAGAAAGAAACTAGGGCAGAAGTTGTGGTTGTTGTAAGAAATCTCATTCCGAAAGTTATAATTTTGAACCCATTTGAATTGTTTTGACCTTTAATACCCTTTCTTGCTAACCCTATCCATAATCCCACGTTACGGTCCAAAGAAAGATCTTCTGATCAATCGTCAAAAGATGCCAAGTCAAGCTAGTAAAGATGATTCCTGTCCAAGGCAACACTTAGGTCCAAACAATAAAAATGAAGATGAGAGAGTCTTATTGGTGAAAACCCTCATGGACACCCTAAGGCGATATGAGTTGAGAGAAATCAAAATGAGAGAGTCTTATTGGTAAAAAACCTCACGGGCACCGTAAGGCGACGGGAGCTAAAGAGAAATTAAAAATGAGAGAGTCATATTGGTGAAAACCCTCAGGGGCACCTTAAGACGAAAGAGAGTTGAGAGATAAACAAATGTAATAGGTTTGTTGGTGAAAACCTTTCAGGGCACCGCATGATGAACAAGGTCAAGGTTTGGTTAAAGAAATTGGGTTATGGAATTTCAGGGCAATAAAGCATTGCATCTAAGAGTTGTTGGGTTGGACAGACTAGGCCGACTAAGCCAAAATGCATGTCATGATCATTGGTAGCAGATGTTCAACAGAAATAAGTCTCTTTTCTTTTTCGCTTTTAGCAGTAAGCCAATTTTGGATTCTTTTTATCCTTAACACTAAAAGTCATTGCACTTCATTTTGTTTCAAGATTTCATTTCTCTAAGATGTATGAGCAAGTAAGAAATAATTTCAAAGATTACTACTAACTCCCAAAAGTGCAAGGCACAGTGTGTCTTGAACATACCAAAGATAGCATGATGTAAAGTGGGATATAAAGAATCGCCGGAAACTTTATCGATTGAATGATTAACTAATCTCAGGAGAAATGCAAAGATTCTGATAAAGGGTTCAAGAACATAATACAACAGTTTGGGTACACAACACTCGGTTCATCCAAGGGCACGGGTTTTGAAAAGTCAATCAGAAAGTCAAGTGGTTCGGGGCCAAATCGGGAAAGCTAGTCAAAACAAAGCGTGACATCGGGAAGGCCACTTTTAGCAAGAATGCCACAAACTAACCACCAAATTTGAAACTAACAAGATTTTTCTTTGATTGAAATAGGGGTAGAAAGTTTTGATTGTCTCGAGGAAACCATTTGTAGGGAAAAGGCAAGCTATAGACAGGTATGATCGTAAAATTTTTGGGACCCTCCTGGAAAATGGGACCTAGGTTAAAATTCAAAGCAATCATGAGTAGCAGCATCTAGCACAAATGTACCCTAAAAGAATATAAGTCGGTTTTAAATTTTGTTCTGGAGATAGAATTCAGTTAGGAGTTGTCAAGACCCTCCTGGAGAATGGGACCTAGTTTTTAAAAAAAAAGATGATTAGAAAATATTGCATAGGTTTACCTAAGAGGAATACAAGTTGGTCTCAAAGTTCGCATGTTTTAAGATAAGATTCAGTCGTGAGTTTTTAGGACCCTCCTAAATGACAGGACTTAGCTTTAGGATTTTCATTAGATAACAATATCTAGCGTAAGGGTAGTATAATTCACCCTAAGGAATTTCCACTCTTATGATGAAATTTGACTTTGGTTGTTAGGACCCTCCTAGATAATGGGTCGTAGCTTTAAAGTCTGATTAGATAACAAGATGTGATGAAAGTTGTACCATTAGAAGATATAGCTTAGTGTTAAAATTGTCGTTAGTTAAGAGTTGCCACGACCCTCCTTGATAATGGGACGTAACTTTAATATTTTCTTAGATAGCAAGATATAGTGAAAGTCGGACCATTAGAAGAAATAGTTTAATGTTAAAATAGTCACTAGTTAAGAATTGTCATGTCCCTCTTGGGTAATGGGACGTAGCTTTAATATTTTCCTAGATAACAAGATATAGCAGGAGTCACATGTTAGAAGATATAACTTAGCGTTATAATTGTCGTCAGGACCCCCCATGGATAATGGGACATAACCTCAATATTTTTTAGATAACAAGTTTTAAAATTGTCATTTATTTAAGAGTTACCAGTGCCCTCTTGAATAATGGGAGGTAGTTTTAAGACCCTTGTAGACAACTAGTCTTAGTGGACGTCATACCTTTAGAAAACATAATTCAGCTTTTAAAACTGTCATTTAACTAAGAGTTTTCAGGACCCTCCTGGATAATGGGATCTAGCTTTCAAATTCTTATAATATTTGGTAACATGATTCAGTTAACACTCACACATGTGCCCTGGTACCAAACTAGGGCAGAAATATTTTTTTGTTTTGTACATTTTGTTGAAATAAGGCACCCACCTGGAGAACACAGAGAAGCAGTTTAAGTTTTTGGCAATCAGGCGCCCGCCTGGAGAACAAGGGAATACACTACAGCTTTGGCAATAAGGCGTCCACCTGGAGAACAAGGGAATACAATTCATGTTTTTGCAATTCGGCGCCTACCTGGAGAACAAGGGGATACAGTTCAAGTTTTTTGCAATCAAGAGCCCACCTAGAGAACAAGGGAATATAGTTCAACTTTTTGACAATCAGACGCCCACTTGGAGAACATGGGAATACAGTTTCAGTTTTCGGCAATCAGGCGCTCACCTGGAGAACAAGGGAATACAGTTCAAGTTTTTGGCAATCAGGCGCCCACCTGGAGAACTAGGGAATACAAGTTTTGGGAATAAGGCGCCCACCTGGAGAAAAAGGGAATACAATTCAAGTTTGGCAATCAGGCACCCACCTGGAGAACAAGGGAACACAGTTCAACTTTTGGTTCAGGAGCCCACTTGGAGAACAAGGGAATACAATTCAAAGTTTTGGCAATCAGGAGCCCACCTGGAGAACAAGGGAATACAATTCAAGTTTTTTGGTAATCAGGAGCCCGCCTGGAGAACAAGGGGATACAATTCAAGTTTTGGTAATTAGGAGCCCACCTGTAGAACAAAGGAATACAATTCAAAGTTTTGGTAATCAGGAGCCCAGCTGGAGAACACGGGAATAAAATTCAGGTTATTTTGGTAATAAGGAGCCAGCCTAGAGAACAAGGGGATACAATTCAAGTTTTGTTAATCAGGAGCCCGCCTAAAGAACAAAGAAATACAATTCAATGTTTTGGCAATTAGGAACCCACTTGGAGAATGAGGGAATATAATTCAAGTCTTGGATATTAGTCACTCACCTGGAGAATAAGGACACAGAATTCGAGTTCAGCAATCAAGTATCCACCTGGAGAAAGGGAAAACACCTCAGATTACAATTCAAGTCAGCAACAAAGGAATTTCACAAAAAGAATACAAGTAAATGAGGCAACGAGGAGCAAGAGCAAGTTTGAAGATATAGATAAGGTCTCTTGTAACTCATAGATTATAGTCTAGTCTAGCTTCTTTTTATTTTTTTCATGGTGTAATAAGGGGGTTCAACAAGCAATAACAACAATGCACCAACAGTGAAATCACAGCTCCCGGTAGTCCCAGCTACCAAACATTCCTGAACTACATTGACCCGATTCCTTTTAGCCAAGGATATGTAGGCAACCTCGGAAGCAGAGTGCGGTCAAATCTTTTAAAAATGTTTCCCACGGAGTATTCAAACTTACAAAAATTGCTCGGATCTACTCACTTTATCTTTGCCCGAAAACTCTTCGTGTTTCCGAGCAACGAGGGAAGCTGTGAGCACGTGATTTTTGCCGTATATGAATTACTCCCACAATTTCAAAACAAAATAATTTCTTTTCATTATTTGCAGTTTTGTGAATTTTGTGGCATTTATTGTTAATTGCTTGCATTTGTCTGTTCATTTTTATTTATTTTTTAATTAATGAAAACAAAAAAAATATGTGCATTTGCATTTAGGGTTATGCTTTATATTTTTAGGTTAATTAATTAATCAATTGTGGAAAATATGAAAGAAAATAACAAAAATAGTTTATTTTGCATTTTGGCCTTTTAATTTCGAATTTTATAGTTTTTCTTTAATTTAGGACTTCGTTAATTTTGGAAAAATGAAATTAGCATTAATTTTTTTTTAAGATTTAAATGAAGTTTTTATTTTTGAATTTACCAAAGTCTGAAAAAATAATTAAAAAAAGAAAGAAGAAGAAAAGAAAAAGAAAAGAAAAGAATTGGTCATGTTAATACAAGACAATTCGTGTGGGCCAGTCTCTACTGCCCATACCCTAGCCTAGGTTTGATGCCCATACCCATCCAAATACTCCCCAAAACCCAGCCGAATTTCCTTGACCAGTCTCTCTTCGAGACCATACGACATTGTTTCATGTAGAGGCAATCTGAGCTGTCAAGGTTAATCGATCCAACGGCTCAGAAGTGAGGACTCCTAGATATATAACTGTCCTAACGCCCTATCCTATCTCTCATAATCCCCCACAAGTGTCTCTCGCCACTCTGCCCTGAGCCACTGCCTGTCGCCCGCTGGGCTCGCCTACGGCGGCGTCCGACATTCAATCGCCATAAAATTAACACCGCAGCCCATTCTTCGCCTCCTTATCTCAAATCACTACCATGTTTCCCTCAAAATTCACCCAAATTCCTCGAATATTGATTCGAATTCATGAACCCTAGCGCCGCCACAATTTCTTTGGTGGCAGCGCCAAAACTGCCCTAGAAATACACCCTGAGACCCTTATCACTCCCTCTTTCCAAATCCCTAACTCATGCCCTTCAAATCCCCCTAGGTCGAGTCGAATTTTTAATCGAAAAATAGACTTAAACCTAACTTTCCCCAAACCATTTAAAACTCAAGTCCCTGCATCAATAACCTTTTGCTCATGTCGATTTCAACTTCGATTTAGCCGGAATCAGAGGCTAATTGGTTGTTCTTATCAAGAACAACTGATTATCCTCAAGTTTTGCCTATCTCGAGATAATTTTAGCATTTGGTTCACTATGGATTCTGTTTCTTAGGTACCTTAGTTCCTTTCTTTTTGTGCTTCTTTTTTAAGTCCATGAGTAAATTGTTAGCCTAATTTTTTTAAGTTTGTTTAGTTTAATTTCAATAAGTTTTGTGGATTATATTTCTATTTAAATATTAGTTTAATAATCATGTGAAGGCTTGTGTGTTTTATTTATGCTTATTTTGTTTTCAATTGTCAAATATTCTACATTTGTTTTAAAAATTTCACCCTTTGATCTGTTTGATGTTGTCGCATTTGAATAGTCCTATTTTTCACACTTCAATAAATCTATACGGAAGTCAATTGTAGGTCTAAAAACTTATGGGGGTCTCAAAGGAAAGGGCAGGGATAGTGATAACTAGTTGGGCTAAGGTTAATTTAGGGATTTCATGTTGGAAAAAAATCATTTCTATTTGGGGGAAGTCTCTAAAAGATAAGATAAGCACTATTTTTTTAAGGAGCAGGGGTTTTTCAAATATTTTAGAGGGATAAAAGGGGTAAAACAATTGAAATAAGGGGGTAAGAAGGGAATTGGTTTATCCGGCCTACGCTACCTTAAGCATGCCTATATATAGACCCATTGCCTTTCATTTTAAAGGGGCTCGAGCACTTTGGGTCATACATAGAAATACAATTTTACTGTTTCATTAGATCTTCAGTGATTTTTGAACACTTTTCAAATTCCTGATTTAATTCTGTTACATGTGACCATGAAAATGACTTGAAGTTAGTTGCAGTATCATTTTAAAATCTGCAGGGTTAATTGAACTAGACTATTGTATATTGTTGCTTGACTGAAGTTGATTTTACTGGCTGTGTTGCTGTCTATTTACTGCCGAATCTACCCTTCAATTACTGAGTTTTGTAATTTTTTTAGTGGTATCCGGGTACACACTCCAGAAACTCATACAATGTGATACCTGATTGGCGTTTTAGAAATGAAAGTTGAAGTTCAAAATGTTTGGATGTTAGGCTATTAGCTTATAGTTGCCTTCATTTTACTTTCCTATATTTTGCTCTTCTAAATAACCTATGCGCAGTTGAGAGTTGAATTAATTATGTCTAGTGAAAAGGATTCTGAATTTTCTATGACCTGTGTTTAAGTGTGTCATTACTTAAATCTCATTTTTCATTATATGGTTTAAGGGACAAGAGACTGTACTGAAGCCTTTGGTTATTTAGTTTTCCTATGTTTTAAGAAACAATTCTGGACATGAAATGGTATATGGTATTTAAAGCTTTGGCAGTATCTTAATGGCTGAGTGAAACTGATACTAGGCGTAACATGTTTTGAATAGGATTTTTGGGAACTGTAAGGTTTAATAAATGCATGCATGCTTGATATATTTCATCCAAATTCGAAGTTGGTATATGCTGTAGTATTCATTACTGATTTTACTGAAATAATAAGTATATTTAGAATGTTGAACTTTCGATTGGAATATATGTTGGTTCTAGCTATTACTGAATACATGCTCTTGTTTAAAAGTTATAACATATTTGATCGCTTAAGGATAGTTAATTTTATTCTTTATTTTTTCCGGAAATCTTTTGAAGCTTTATGGACATAATTATCAGTGTTTGTTGGATCACCAAATTGGTCTGTAGCGTGTGGCCTAATAATTCTAAGAGTGCAGTGCTGTATTGTGGCACTTGTTGTTTTTTGCTTTAAAGTGAGCCCATTTTTCTCTTGGTGTGTGTATGGGTGCTTAGCTTATGATTTGGTCCTTTTGTGGACTTTGGATCACGAGTCCATTTGGGTTGTAATTACCAGCCTCATCAGTTGGGCAAATGCGTTTGGCCTTAATAATTTTAACTAAGACAGCCCTACTATGCTACTGGGCCCAAAAATAGGCGGCCTTTGCTCTTTAAACCAGTAGTTCGTTTGGGAACTAAATTGGTCTATTAGTTTTTCTTTTTTAAGAATCAACCTTCTCTCGCAAGCCTTTTAGAGAAATTTTTAGTCGTGATTGGAGTTATTAATTAGTCCCTTATAAATAGTTGAGGTGCGCCTTGTCAAACAACAATACTAACTGGGTGACCCTCATTTTAATTATGTTTAACTTAACCTTAGAATTCCAAGCGTGCCATTAGCAAATTTCAGGGCCCTCGCAAAGTTAAAAATGCGTAGTTGCTTTAGGTGCATACTTTAATAACATTACCTTCCTAAACTCGGGTGCATATTTATGTGACCCAGATACAAATCTCAACGTTTGACAAAATGTGTTATGAACTGCGGGTGCATTTATGTGACGTGGTTTCAAACATATTTTAAGCAACATTGCAATCTCCTTTTGATTAATTAAATAAAAGAGGTTGGAAAGCTAAATGCATAAAATTAGATAATAGGCCAATTACGACAGTTGAGCGCCGTGCTAGAACCACGAAACTCGGAAATGCCTAACACCTTCTCCTAGGTTAACAGAATTCCTTAATGGATTTGTGGTTCGCAGATTGTAATATAGAGTCAACCCATTCCTCGATTCGGGATTTGAACCGATAACTTGGGACACCATAGATCTCCCAAGTTGTGACTCTAAATTCTTTGATTAAATAATCACGTTTCGATTGTCCTTTAATTGAAAAAACTCCTTTATTATACCCTTCTAAGGTGTAGGAAAAAAGGAGGTGTGACAAGTTTAACTTCTCTTTGTTTAACCAAAAAAATGGGATTTTAGTCAAAGCTTAGAATTTAGAAGAACACGGGTTACTGATAATCAAAAGAATATATATAAAATGAAATATTTTAATTAGGAAATGAGTATTTCAATCGAAAAGCAAGTAAACCATGATATATTCCAATGATTCAGTGTCCTCAACTGATCAGGTGTCTCCTTTTTATAGGTGTCCTAGAAATATACGTTATGGCTGAATCATAATGAGGCTATTATGAGTATTTAAAGACATTGAATGCTACGTTACATAATCATTACATTCAATGCAAATTTCCTAGCACATTCCATATTTAATGTCCATTTTAATGTCATATCTGCATTCTTTTCTATTGTCCGATTTTTTCCTTTTGACCCCAGATGTCAATGATTTCAATAGGTATGGGTGCTGAGTTATTTGAATAACTACCCGTGTCTCTTTTCTTGTCATTTGCTCGCTCCTATTGCAGCTCGTGCCTCTTGGCTAGCTGTAATTCTTTGACCAATCAATCAGCCTATCTGTCTTGACACGTTTCCTTAAATAATTTTTTTTTCCAATACAGATATTCCCCACATTTTCCATTTATTCATTAGTTGAATACTTCTTTAAAAGAAAATTTTTGTCACTATTAATGCTATGACAAAACTGACACTTCAATTATGCTTCCATTTAATGCTCCATACACGTGTTGTTTTGCCATTGGTTCTGCAGTTTCGCAGCCCTTTTCAAGGCTTTTCCTACGGCTCCACTATTCTCGAAGTGCCAGATATCATTACTATAGTCCTTCCATCATTGTACGTTTTCCTTTTGCCGGTTGCCTATTATTATAAATATGACTTCTTTCCTTATTTTTTTACCACATAAAACTTATTGAACACTCTAATTCTTCAAATCTCTATTCACTTCTTCCTTACTTTAATCTTCTTCACCAAGACTTCACAAAACCCAAACCCTAGGAGAACTAAGATTTCAGATAACTTCCCCAATGCCCCATTAGGCATAGAAGAGGTGGTAGACTTTGTAGCTTAGGGTCTGCTCGCGGTGGTACCACATCCACACCTCTGCTAGTTCTGGTCCCTCTTCTAGAACTAGAGGTTCCCTTTCTCAAAGGTCTTCTTCTAAGAACAAAAAACCCAGTGAGCACTTACGTGAGCCATTAGTTGAAGAGATAGTCCCAACAAAACTATTTTTTTACTATGATAGGGAATCTCTTTGGAGCCAAGTTGCCACTTTAGATCGTGCTAATGCTTTCCCCACTCAATTACAATATTTTAGCTCATATAGTTTGCAAAGGCTGTCATTGGAGCAATATTTTTCCCATTATCATTCCTAATCCAAATCAGAGGATCACTTCTTACATGATTGGATTCTCATTTGTTTATCTATTCCCTTTGCTCTAAGGTTCAAACCATCCATTAACCCTATCATTCAAGATTTTTTCCATTTTTTCAATGTCTGCTTGGGTCAAATTGGTCCGTATGGAGGGCTGTCGCATGTTTGAGGCACCTTACCAACCTGACAGATGTTGGCTTTACTTTCCCTCACCTAATTTACCTCTACTCCCCTAGGCTTTTCCGCAATGGCGTTTTTACCCTAGCGGTTAGGAGAAAGAGGGTTTTAATGAGCCCTAAATATGATAAAGACCATGACTGCTATACTCTATTTGTTGTTGCCCCTGCTGCTAGCTTAGTAGGTGAAGAAAATGTTCCCTTCCCTGAGAAGTGAAATTTTGCACGTCAGTTTTATATCATTCTCGTGCCTTTTTCCTTCAGGTTTATAAATTTCTATAATATTGCTTCTTTTCTTTCTTAGCAACTATGGAAGTTGTAGAGATTCTGCCCAACTTCCGTGGTTGGGTAGAGAATTTGCTGAAAAGCGCTCCAATGGAGGGTAGGTCCTGCAAAAGCCTTTCTAGCCATTACAGTTGGAAAGTAAAGACTTATGGTAAGAGTTTCTATTTTATCTTTCACATATAAATATTTTCCTTTATTGTTCTAACATTCATCCTTCTTTTTATTAGGATTTGCTATTCGAGGAGTTCCTGCTGAAGCAGTTGCAGACTCTCGTGACTCTTCGGGTAACCGTACCTCTTTAGCTCGAGAAATAGTCCTGGGTTCTTTTTCTACAAAAAGAAAATCTCCTGAAGAAGAAAACTCCGAAGAAGAGGATGAAGGAGGCTACTTGGTGACAAGACCAGGAGCTAGAAGACATATCGTCTCTGATGACGAAGTTGAAGTCTCACCTCATCTTCCTCTTACCGAGCCTGTTACCCCAATTACTATTCCTGGTAATGATATCACTCCACATGATACTCCTAATTCTATTGATCAACTTTTTATCAGTGGTTTTGATATTTGAAACTTAGGGCATGTTTTAGATGAACTTCACTTATCTTCCTTTTCAACTCTCGCACTTGTGATTATTTCCTTACTTGCCCCACCTATTTCTGTTGCTCCCTCTACTATTTTTACTCCTTCCAATGCTCCTCCTTTGAGAATTCCCCCACCTATCTTTCATCATATAAAGGTGGGTTCTTCGAGTAGAAGTACTGCGATGAGGAGCGTAACTATTGAAGATCGTGCTGAAAACAGCCTTTTGAGATAGTCAGGTCAAGCAGACGTTTGGCTTGAGCTTCTTATTAGCCCAATCGAGAAAGCAAAACTAGAGAGCCAGAGCTAACTGACTCTAATGAATGACATAGTGCATGCCACTTTGAAGGTATTTTCCTTCTTTCTCTTCTTTACTTTGTAAAAATTTCTATCTTTGGGATTCTTATTTCCCTTCTTTTTTAGGCCAATCTAATCGGCACAGCTGATGAACAGAATCTCCCTCTTGGAGAAGGTAGCACGTGATTCAAAGAAGATTGCACATGATTCACAATTGGAAGCAATCAATTGGAATGAACAATTTGACAGTGGTCAAATTAACATGGAGGATTTACAATAGAGCAGGAATACCTTAGAGCAGCAGGTACGCGCATTAACTTTGGAGCTAGCAATCGTCAAGGCTTCCTTGAGCCAAGCAGAAAAAGAAAAAGAATGCCATGAATCCTCCTTATTAGAACAACCATCTAAGGCTAGCGAGGAGAACAGGGCGTTGAAGGCTCTCTTGAATCAAAATGAAGTTTATGCTGAAGAGCTCATACAAAACTTGACTCAAGCACAAGAAGATCTTCGAGTCTCTATTGATCAGGTACGTGCTTTAAAGAGCTCTCATGCTTTTCTTCAAGTTTCTTGTAATTCGGCCTTGGCCGAAAATGAAGAGCTCAAGAATGCAGTAGCTGCTTGGGAAAATAATTATGAGATCCTTGAAGAAAAATTTGATGTTGAGGTATGTTGGGCTTTTTTGAATTCATGTCATGATACCCTAACTGAAGGTGGTCAAGAAAACTTTGACTTGGAGTCAGAATTAGCTAAGGTTAATGAAATCATTGAACAAGCTCAGCAAATATAGGACTTTCCTTCTCCTGCGATTGAATCTCCCGTGGTTGAAGCTCAAGATCAACCCGCAACCGTTGATGCTTCTGTCCAAGTTGAGCCCATTGTCGTTGATGCATCTTCTTCAGTTCCCTCTTCTTCTTAGTGAAAAATTTACATCGTCTTGAATTCCTTCTTTTTTGCAGGTACCACTTTTGAAAGTTATGTTAAAAACCCTTGGCTTCATTTGAGGTTTTACTTTGGAACGCAAGTCGAGATGGATTCGCGCATAGAGGTCTATCTCCAGATCCTCAAGTTTTTGGAAGTCTTTTATGAGGCAATCTATATAAACAATTTCATAATTTTATGAATATTCCTATACTTAATCTTAAGGTTATTCTATTAAGAAGTTCTTCATGTTAGTATTTCAAACTTCTATGTTGTTACTCTTGCCTTCTTCTTTTGAAGGACTTACAGAATAATTTTGCATTTTTGTCTTATAAAAATGCTTCTGTTAATCTCACGGCTAATTAACTTAAACATGAGTTTTATAAAAGAGGGCCCTTTTATATTCCGACACTTAATGAAAAAGATGCTTCAACTTCATAATGGTGTTATCATACGATAAAAGAAATAAGAATACACATTTTTCTTTGAAATAACTTTGATAAAGTTTTAATAATACATAACAAGTTTTGAATAATACTTTACATGTATATAAGGTACATCTATAACTTTTTCGTAACTATTTTTCTTGTAACAGATTTTTAGTAAAAAATAATAAACACGAGGTTTTTCTTTATAACCCGTTTCAGAACAATAAACACAAGGTTTTTCTCTATAACCTGCTTTAGGGCATAGCTTTTACCCTATCTGCAGTAAGGTTTTCTTTAGCTTTTTAACCCGTTTTAGAAAAATAAACGTAAGATTTTTCTTTATAACCTGCTTTAGTACATAGCTTTTATCCTAACTACGGTAAGGTTCTCTTTAGCTGTGGCTCGTGACTTCATGTGACTTTTACTCTTCACTTGACTTTTTCAGGCTTGATTTTCCTTCAATCTTCTTTGCCTTCTTTATACATACTTTTGTATATTATGTAGTCCCCCAAGTGTTTGAATGTTGAAGTATTAAGCCCTGAGCACTTGATTATTTCTCTCATTTGGTCCTTTTCCTGAAAAGAAAAAACATACGGGACTTAGAGGTGCGATCATAGATGAAGACTGCTTAACCCATTTAAGTTTCTTTCAGAATAATTGTAAACCTAGACAAGGAAGTTTAGGTTATTTTGTGTGCCTTACGGTTCGTGACTCATTATTTAGTACGAGTTAGTTTTTTTTTCCTATCATCTAAAATCGTTAGTAAAAACTTAGAAAATTAAAAATTTAATTTAAAATAACGATACCTGACAGTAAGTATTTCTTAGAAATAATATCTCTTCAAATGAACAACATTCCAATGTGAAGGAAGTATCTTGTCATCCATTGTCTCCAGTTCATATGATCCCTTTCCTTCTATTTTACGAAATCTATAGGGTCTTTCCCATATTGAACTTAATTTACCCGCGTTAGCTGCCTTCGAAGATTGAAAAACCTTTTTAAGCACGACTTCCACAACTTTGAAGAATCTGAGGCATGTTTTTTTGATTCTAATATCATTCTATTACTTTTAGTGTGCTGCCATTCTTATTAATGTAGCTTCTCTCCTGCCTTCGAGTATGTCATGATTGACCTGCATTTCCTCGTCATTATAATCTTATGTTAGCTATGTGAACTGTGTACTTGGCTCTCCTATCTAAACTGGAATTAAAGCCTCAGCTCCATAAACTAATGAAAGCGGTGTTCCTCCTATGCTTATTTTTGCAGTTGTACGATATGCCCATACAACTCTAGGTAACACTTCAGGCTAGTTACCTTTTGATTCCTCTAATCGCTTCTTTAGATTGTTGATAATAACCTTGTTCGTCGATTCTACTTGCCCATTTTCCACCGGGTGATAAGGTGTTGTCGTAATACTTTTAATTTTCCAACTTTGAAAAAATTTAGTAATTTGAGCTCCTATAAATTGAGGGCCATCATCACACACAATCTCCTTTGGTACAACGAATAAAGTCCTTGACTTTCTTTTCTCGTACCTGTTTAAATGCGCCTGCCTTTACCCATTTAGTAATGTAATCAGTAAGTATGAGTAGAAATTTTACCTGTCCTTTTGCTTGTGGTAATGGACCAATGATATCCATTACCCATTTCATAAATGACCATGGTGCGATTACTGGATGTAATAATTCCACTAGTCTATGCATAATGTTGCCGTACTTTTGGCATTTATAGCATTTAGCCATGAAACTTTCTACTTCTTCTTCCATTTTAGGCCAATAATAGCCTCCTCCAATAAGGGTTCTTACCAATGATCTTCCTCCTGCGTGATTCCTACAATGCCCTTCATGAATCTCTCTCATTACACACTCTGTTTGCCTTGCTTTAAGCAATACCAGGCTGCCTTTTTTTGAAGCGCATGAGCTTTCTTCTTATTGTCAGGCACGGTACCATACTGCAAGAAAGCAAAAATTTCATTCCTCCAATCCCAAGTTAAATTGTTAAATTTTACCTCATTCTTATCAGGGTCAAGAACTGAATGAAATAAATGTATAACTGAGGCTTTTGAATCGTTTTCCACATCAGCTGCTGACGCTAGGTTAGCTAAGGAATCCGCTTCAACATTTTTATCCCTTGGTATTTGGGTAACCTTCCAAGTTTGAAATTGCTTTATCAATTCGCGTACTTTTTTTAGGTACTGCTGCATCCTCGTTTTCCTGGATGTATAAGACCCAGGCATTTGATTAACCACGAGTTGTGAATCACTGTAGAATATAATTTGATTTATGCCAAGTTATCGTGCCAATTCTATACCTGCAATCACAGCCTCATACTCCGCTTCATTGTTCGTTATGGAGTTACATTTAATATCTTGTCGAATGGTTTCACCCGTAGGTGGTACCAAAATAATTCCTAAACCTACAACTTTTATGTTACATGTACCATCAGCGAATGAAGTCCAAGTTCCTTGGTTAGCTCTAATGAACACCTATAATTCTTTGTCTGCTTCTAATTGCATACCTTGGCTAAAATCAGGCACGAAATCAGCTAATACTTGTGATTTTATAACAGTCCTAGGTTGTTAAGTGATGTGTTATTCACTTAAATCTATAGCCCACTTAGCTAATCTACGTGATAACTGATGTTTATGCAATATATTTCGTAAAGGGTAAGCAGTTACTATTGCAATAAAAGTGACATTGAAAATAAAGTCTTAACTTCCTAGATGCCATGATAAATGCAAGTGCAAGTTTTTCTAACTGAGGATACCACGCCTCCGCATCTAACAAAGAATTACTGACATAATAGATGGGGGATTATTTACCTTGCTCCTCCCGGACCAATACAACATTTATCGCTACTTCCAAAATGTCAAGGTAAATAAGTAGTCTTTCCCCTGCCTTTGGTTTTGCAAGTAAGGGTGAATTTGACAAGTACATTTTTAAATTCCTGAGTTCCTATTGACATTCTTCATTCCATTCAAAATGATCCTGCTTTTAAGGGCTGAAAAGAATTTAAAGCATTTCTCTGATGACTTAGAAATGAATCTCCCCAAAGCTGCAATTCTCCCTGTTAACCTTTGCACTTCTTTCTTGTTTGGAAGTATATCGGGCATTTCGTCAATGGCTTCAATCTGTGCAGGATATACTTCAATACCACGGTTAGAAATAAGAAAACCTAAAAATTTACCTGATGCAACACAAATGCACATTTCTCGGGGTTTAACTTCATATTAAATTTGCGCAAAATTGAAACTTATCAAATAATGAGATATGTGATCCTTTGAATACTGAGTTTTAACAAGCATATCATCTATATATACTTCCATGGTTTTCCTAAATGTTCTTGAAATATTTTGGTAACTAACCTTTGATACGTTGCACTTGCATTCTTTGAACCAAAGGGCATTACCTTATAATAATAAGTCCCCCTGTCTGTTAGGAATGAAATTTTTTCCTCATCTCATGGATCCATTTTAATCTAATTATAACCTGAATATGTATTTAAAAAGCTTAATAGATCATGACCTACAGTCGCATCAATCAGTTAATCTATGTGTGATAGTGGAAAAACATTTTTAGGGCAAGCTTTATTAAGATCAGTATAATCTACACAAACTCAACACTTCCCATTCTTCTTTGGAAACACAACTGTATTAGCTAACCATTTTGGATACTTTACCTCATGAATAGAACAAATTTTCAGCAATTTTTGGACTTCATCTTGAATCACCCGATTCTTGAAAGTTCCTTGCTTTTTTTTTTCTTTTGTTTGACTGGAGGGTACAAGGGATCTTCATTTAATTTATGAGTCATCACCTCTAGTGGAATCCTTGTACTATCAGAGTGGGACCAAGTAAAGAAGTCCATGTTAGTTTTCAAAAATTCAACTAACTTACCTTTCACTCCTTGGCTAAGATTAGCTTCGAGGTAAACTTCCCAATCAGGTCATTGAGCAAATAACACGACAGGCTACAATTCTTGTATTGTGATTTTGATATTTTCATTTTATTCTAACTTGAATAGTATGAGGTCTTGAATCTATATCTATTTTCCTTTGCTCAGTTGAGGTTTGTGTTGTAGTGACCTCAACTGCCTTCTGTGGTTGCTATTTACCTTGATTTCTCGTGTGTGTATCTACAACAGAGTTGATTGCCCTGGATGTATGTTGATGTCCACGAATTTGACAGATTCCCCATGGTGATGGAAATTTAATAACTTGATGCAAAGTTGAAGGTACTGATGCACGTGCAACTTTTTCATTCCAATTTGTTAAACCAAAAAATGGGATCTTAGTTAAAGTTTAGAATTAGAAGAACACGGGTTAGTGATAATCAAAAGAATGTATAAATGGAAATATTTTAACCAGCAAAAGAGTATTTCAATGGAAAAGAAAGTAAACCAAGATATATTCCAATGATTTCGTGTCCTCAACCGATAAGATTTATCTCTTTTATAGGTGTCCTAATGATATATGTTTTGCCTGAATCATAACGAGGATACAATGAATAATTAAAGACATTGAATGCTACGTTACACAATCATTACATTCAATGCAAATTCCCTAACGTATTCCATATTTAATGTCTATTTAAATGTCGTATCTGCACTCTTTTCTATTGTCATATTCATTTCTTTTGACCCCCAGATATAAATGACTTCAATAGGTATGGGTGCTTAGTTATTTGAATAACTACCCGTGCCTCTTCTCCTGTCATTTCCTCGTACCTATTGCAGCACGTGCCTTTTGGCTAGCTGTAATTCTTTGACCAATCAATCAGTCTACGTGTCTTGACATGCTTTCCTAAATACAATTTTTTCCCAGCATAGATGGAAGTTTTGTGGATCCATCGCCTTACAAGAAGCATGTTGTATGCCATCTCCATATCTATTACCTGGAACTTTGCATCTTTGATGACAACATCAGTGAATGTGGTGAGTGTTACCTCCCTTTTTGTGACCACACTGGAATTATCGAATCCAGATAGACTGTGGGGCTTTGGTATTATTTTGTCGTCGCCTTGCATTTCACGCAATACTCTTAGCAAAATAATGTTTACAGATGTACCTGGATCAATCAAAACTCATTTTACGTTAGTATCATATACAATTAAAGATATTACCAGTGCATCATTATGAGGTATTAATACACCATTTGCATCTGCATCGTTGAATGTAATGATGTCTTATTCTAAGATGTGCCGCACCCGTTTCCCTTAAGTAATTTTTATTTTTGAAATCTTGTTAGCGGCTGCGTATGATATACCATTGATATCTTCACCTCCACTTATAACGTTGATAGTCTTTTTGGGGGATGGTGGTTTTGGAGGCTCATGTTTATTTTGCATGTAAGCTTGTTTACCTTTCTCGCTGAACAATTTAGTGAGATATCCTTGCTTCAATAAATGATCAACTTCACTTTGTAAAAAAATGTGGTAGGCTGTTTTATATCCGTGATCATTATGAAACTCTCACCGATGATCAGGGTTGTGCCTCTTTGGATTCGATCTCATTTCCTTTGGCTGTTGAACCTTATCTCCCATGCTTCTCAAAATAACCACGAGCTCAGAGGTGCTGACGTTGAAGTTATAACCACTGAATCTTTCTTTTAAATTTGTATCATCTCATGACTCGTAGTTATTTTGCTCATTTCTGAACTTTGACGAAGAACTTGATTCTCTATTTCTTGGTCTATGATCGTACCTTTGATTATCTATCTTGATCGTGAATCCTTTCTCAAAGGTCATATGTATGGCTCATATCTATTTTTATCGGATCTTTTTTTGGTCTCCACCTGTCTTGAACTTACCTTTTCTTCTATTTCAATTTATGTAATGATATCTTCCTCAATCCTCAGCTTTGTGCTATACTTGTTATAAATATCATTCCACGTTGTAGTGGGGAAATTTAGAAAGTTTTCTTGGAGTCTCCTCGTGGCTTCTGAGATTTTTCATTCAAATTGCTTGTGAAAGCTATAGCTGCCCAGTTGTAGAGTACGCGTGGCAATGTCATTCTTTCAAGCTGAAATATGTCCACGAAATCTTTAAGAAAATCTGAGTCCCCTTGCTTAATCTTGAAAATATCTTCCTTTTTTTTTTCCACATTTTGAGTCCCGAGTGTACTTTGATGAGAGAATCTGCAAGCTCAACAAAAGAATTTATAGAATTTTCAGGTAGAAGAGAGTACCATGCGAGTGCTCCTTTAGTGAGTGTTTTGCCAAATTTCTTATCTAATACAAATTCAATCTCCTGCTTAATCAAGTCGTTGCCTATTACGCCCATCGTGAATGTAGTCACGTGGTCTCGTGCGTATGATATTCCATCATATTTTGGAATGTCATACATTTTGAACATTTTTTGGAATTGGAAGAGGAGCAGCACTTGGGTTTCAGGGTTGTTGCGAATATCTATCCATATATACTCGTTTGACTATAGGTGGCACCCCAGGTATATGCTCTATGCACTCGCTTCTCTCCTTGAGTTGTCTCTGAAAAGTTAGTAGTAAGTTTTGTACATCAGAATTAATTACATTTCCAAGTTCCCTCTCTTGTGATTCACTGGGAGTCCCTCCACTGTCTGAGTTGACATGTCCAGAATGAGGGTTTTCCAAAGTGTTATTATTTGGAATCACGGTAGGGGTTGCAATAGGTAATCATTAACATGCACTTCAACAACTTTATTAACCTGGGCATCAATTAATTTTTGCGAAGCGTCATCAACAGTTTTAGCATTCTCAAATTAGCATGCTGATTTATTTGAGACCCATCAGGGGTTCCGTCACGAGATTGTCCGGGAGAGCCTTGTAGAGTAGGAATCGAAGTATTAATATCTTGTGAATCTACCTGATTTTGTTGGTTTTATAGGTTTCCTCGAGAGTTGGCATTATTGTTCGACATAGATTAACAACAAGAAAAGATAAGCGAGAAAAAATAGATTATCGGATTCCCGGTAACAGAACCAATTTGTTAAACCAAAAAATGGGATTTTAGTCAAAGCTTAAAATTTAGAAGAATACGGGTTATTGATAATCAAAAAAATGTATAAAAGGAAATATTTTAAGTAGCAAAAGAATATTTCAATAGAAAAGCAAGTAAACTAAGATATAATCCAATGATTTCGTGTCCTCAACTGATCAAATGTCTCCCTTTTATAGGTGTCCTAGAGATATACGTTTTCCTTGAATCATAATGAGGTTATTATGAGTAATTAAAGACATTGAATGCCACATTACATAATTATTGCATTCAATGCAAATTCCCTAACGTATTTCATACTTAATGTCCATTTAAATGCCGTATCTACACTCTTTTCTATTGTCAGATTCATTCCTTTGACCCCCAAATATAAATGACTTCAATAGGTACGGGTGATGGGTTATTTGAATAACTACCCGTACCTCTTCTACTATCAATTTCTCGCACATGTTGCAGCTCGTGCCTCTTTGGCTAGCTGTAATTCTTTGATCAATCAATTAATCTATGTGTCTTGACATGTCTCCTTAAATATAATTTTTCTCAATACACTCTAGTTCCCCCTTTTTAAATAGATGGGTTTGTAGTATTTAAATTTTTTTGATTCCTGTATCCTCACAATAAATAGATACGGGCTTGTTTAATCCTGGGGAAGCATTTTACATTGATGAAATAGTTTCTTAGGACACTGTCCAGCACGATTCAAGCCAATTCGTGTATCTGCTTACAAATAATATTATTGATGCAGTATTATTATTGTTATTTTTCGGAGTCAGTTTCCTACAATATAAGAAACTATGGAAAGTAATACTACTATAAAATGTTTTGATGGTGCTACCAATTTTGGTTTTGTCTCTGCTGCTACTGTTCCAGCTTCCCGCTTGATTTAGACTCAAAATAATATTGACAAGTGTGAAATATGTGTTGAAGCTAAAAGTACTAAAAAGAGTTATTTTTTTTAAATAGAGAAGTTGAATTATTTTCTTTGATTCACAGTGATTTAGGTTATTTAAAGCACACTATGACTAGAGGTGGTAAAAGATATTATGTGACTTTTATTGATAATTTTTTTAGATAAACAAAGTTGTATTTGCTTAGAAATAAAGATGATTCTTTTAATGTTTTTATTTCTTATTAAACTGAGGTTGAAAATCAATTTAGTAGAAAAATTAAGAGAATCAAATCTGATAGAGGTGGAGAATATTTTTTAAATGATTTTTTTGAAAAGATTGGAATAATTCATTAATTAATCCTTCTTTATTCACCTGAGTCAAATGGCGTAGCTGAAAAAAAAAAAATAACATTGAAAGAGATGATGAACGCTATATTAGTTAGTTCTAATGCTCCTGATCATTTGTGTGATGAAGCTACTTTATCTCCATGTCACTTACAAAATAGAATATCACATAAAAGAACTTGCAAAACTTCGTATGAATTATAGATGAGTTATAAACCTAACTTGAAATAATTAAAAGTTTGGGAGTGCCTTGCTAAATTTCTTTTGCCTGAACCTAAAAAGAGAAAAATAGGTTCTAAAATCGCTGATTGCATGCTAATTAGATATGCTGAACATAGTGCTTCATATAGATTTCTTGTTTTAAAAAGTGATGTGCTTAATTGCAATACTATAATTGAGACAAACAATGCTGAGTTCTTTGAATATAGTTGTCCAATGTCTAAAAAAATTCCGCATACATCTGTTGAAAAGAATAATGAGATTACCTCTAATGGGAACTGAAAAGGAGAAAAAGGCCTAGGAAAGAATATTTTTCTTATGGAAATAATTTTCAAACTTTACTTGTCGATAATAAAACATCAAATTATTTTGAAGTTTTATCTTCTTCAGATGCTAAATATTGGAAAGAGGCAATAAACGTTGACATAGATTCTATTTTGAAAACTAAAATATAGATTTTAACATATCTAACTCCGGGTGCAAAGCCTATTGGTTGTAAATGGATTTTTAAAAAAGTTTTAATTCCGATAGATCTTTAGATAAATATAAAGCTCGGTTACTAGAAAAAGAATTTTATCAAAAATAATATATAGATTATTTTGATACATTTACACCAGTGACTAGAGTTTCTTCTATTCGAGTTTTAATTGCCTTAGCTTCAAAAAAAATTTTAAATTATGATTTAGAAGAAGGAATTTGCATAGTTCAACCTAAAGGCTGTGTGATTCTTGGACAAAAAAATAAAGCTTGTAAATTAATTAAATCTCTTTATGGCCTTAAACAAGCTCATACGCGGTGGTATGAGAAATTTGAACAAGTCTTACTAGGAGACTATTTTTCTTCAGTTGAGCTGGATACATGTGTTTATGCCAAAGTGATAGACAATGATTATATGATACTGTATTTGTATGTTGATGACATACTTATATTTGATACAAATAAATATTGTGCAAAGTACTAATTATTTCTTTCTACTAATTTTGATATAAAAGATCTGGATAAAAAATATTGGGAGTTGAAGTTATATGGAGTAAAAATGGAATAACGTTGTCACCAGAACATTATGTTGAGAAAATCTTACAAAGTTTGATTATTTTAATATCACATCTGTGAGCACTCCTTTTGATTCTAACTCTCAGTTGACAATAATGGTGACCCGTTTGCTCAGTCTAAATATGGCAGATTATTCAGAGTCTGATGCATTTGATGAATTTTACAAGGACTCATATAGCTTATGCAGTGTGTAGACTAAGTAGATACACTCATAATCCCAACAGAGAGCATTGGTCTGCATTAGATAGACAAATGAAAAATTTGAGAGGAACCATGAATTATGGTATCCTATATAGTGAATTTTCTTCTACTTTAGAAGGGTACATTGATATAAATTGGATCTTTCATTCAGATGAGACAAAATTCACTAAAGGCTATGTAATATCTTTGGTGGTGGTGTAATATCGTGAAAAAAAGCTAAAAAGACAATTATAACAAGATCGACTATGGAATCAGTGTTTGTAGCTCTAGAGTTAGCTGATTTTGAGGTTGAGTGGCTAAGAAACTTCTCAGATAATATCTCTTTAATAAAGGACGCATTTCCTTCTATGTATACACACTTTGATTGCCAAGTGGAAATAGCTATAGTAAAGAATAAATCGTATAATTGTAAAAGTAGACACATGAAATTAAGATATAATGTCCTAAAGAAGCTATTGAGAGATGGAATAATTTCCATTGATTTTTTGAATTCAAAATTTAATTTGGTCGACCTCTCACTAAACCTGTGAGAAGCAAATTAATTCTTCAAACCTTAAAAACGATGGGGTTAAGGCCTGCATGTTGTCAGTAGAGATAGTAAACCAACCTATGTGATTCGAGATCCCATGAAGTAGGTTCATAACAAGAGATGGTAATAACAAGTCGATATTGGCACTAAAGCACTCAAAAAAGAGTGCTTGACTACTACAAATTGAGAGGATGAGTTATAACTCTTAATGAAATTCATTGTCCTTATTACTAGTGTATTTAAAAGCACTATTGACTTGATGAATTCACCTATATGAGAGTGGACTGGGCTGCTCCTATGAGATTTTGGCCTAGTCTCTAAAGCTCTCATGAATAACCAGGCATACACTTGGCCTTTTAGGCACAATCGCGTTGAACAGCAAAATTATCGGAGACCAAAATGTGATTGATAAAATCTCTTGATCACAATAAGAAATATTCTGTTTATTGAAATATCTTATTTCACCAGTAATTTTATGAGTTAAGTTTTATTGATGTATGTTTGGTTCATAGTCCAAAAGACACCAAAACTATAATATTTAGATCATATAATATGGCAGCAATCCGTTAAGCCCTTTGATAAATGGCACATTCCTTTGGAGAAGTGACAAAGGAAGATAGCCACGTTGCAATCATTCACAAGGATAGAAACATGCACTTATGGTTATAAATAGCCTTCAGCCATTCATTCTCATCATGAGCAAGACAAAAAGAAATCCTTCTTCTCTTTCCTTCTAATTTCATCATTGACCAATTTTCATTTGCTGTGTTTATTTTTGGTATTTTAACTTTACTTATTCCCCACTTTTAAATAGCTGGGTTTGGAATATTTAAATTTATTTAATCCGTTTTTCTCTAAATAAATAGAGATAGGATCGTCCTGAGAGTTATAACTACAATGCCCCAATTTCTGTTTCTTTATGTGTCACAGCCCAATTTCATTGCAGGTCGTGATGGCGCCTAACACCGTTACGAGGAAGCCAACCCAAAAATATTAGTGAATTCTCATTTTATTTTACCAACACAATTTTAACATTTTCTTAATTTGAATTTAAGACAAGTGATAATTAGCAATGTAAAATAATAGTTATAAACTCCAAAACTAATAGTCTACCAATGTATTTTCCAAGATCTGGTGTAACAAGTATATGGTCCTCTAATAGAATATACAAAAGAATAAATCTATCCTATTTTCTGAATAGAATAAACAGCCAAAAATAAAGAGAGACTCCATCATGCTGCTGAACGACATAGAAAGGGAGTAGCTTAATGTGGAATCTCGGCCTACTATAAAGAATCTCACCAGACTGGTAGCCAGATGTACCTACCTCAGATATTGTACAATTTAGTGCATAAGCGTAGCATGAGTACATAAACAATATGTACCTATCAAGTATCCAGTCTAACCTCAAAGAATTAGGGATGCGGGGTCGACTTGACACTTACTAAGGTCAATACACATAATGATTAAAGACTACACTAAGCATGGATAACATGAGTATAATAGCAAGCTTAGAGTTTACAAAGAACAATATATCAGTTTCATTCATTTCATATAACAATTGCCCTTCAAAGCATTCAACAGAGTAAGTCATGAATAAGATTTCACATAAGTATCATGCGCACATTATGCCGAGGTCGTACGACTCGGTCTAATATAAAAGAAACTGCGCACTGCCATAGAATAGAAAGGCGTGAATCATTGATGTATCTATTTCTACTAAGGCGATTTGCCTGATCCACAAATATCAATTATTATCAAGAAATCACATAAAGGCACATTCATAGTACAAAATATTCATCAAGTATGTCCATACGTTCATATATGTTTATTTTCAATCCCTAACATGATCTATGTGATCTCATTAGCATGAACGGATATATACATTTGTAGATATGGCATGATACAGGTCCTAAGCTACACGGACAACTAACATAATAGTAGCTACGCGCAGACTCTCGTTATCTCGTGTGTACGTTTTCCCCACAATTAGGAGCACATAATCAGTTAACTCACCTATGTGAAAATTCCCTCTTACAAGGCTAGAAAGTAGACTTACCTCGCTCCAAAGCTTACTTCCAATATCAAGAATGTGCCCAAACCCTCAATTTAGGTCCGAAAGATATGAAACTAATCAAATAAGGTAGTAACTAGTCAATACTAGCACAAGAGTTCACACTCTAACTATTAAAGTTATTTTCCAACACTAAACACAAGTTTCCTAAAATCCATCCCCAGGCCCACGTCCCCAGATTCCGGAATTGTTTTTAAGGAAGTTGTTATCCACAACCTAAGGATCAAGAATACATGATTTCTACTTTATTGTATAACAAATTTTGTGGTTAAATCTTGTTTTTATAAAAATCCTAGGTTTTACTCTAATCTTATGAACTCATCCTTATAGGTTAATCTACCCAAAACCCAAGTATTAAACTCACAATAAGTAGGAAGAACTTACCTCAATATGCTAGATTTAAATTCCCACTTTAGAAGCTCCCAAATCGCCCAAACAATGGAGGAAATGTGTCCAAAATGACACAATCCCGTATTGAATAAAGGCATTACCATTAGCGATTTTTGCACCTGTTGTTAGGGGACCACATCTACGGTCTCGCTTCTGCCAGGGGATGTCCGTATTTGCAAAGATAGGTTGGGCTGGCAGAGACCGCTTCTACAGTCTGAGGGTCGCTCCAACGGGTCCGCTTCTGTGGAAAGGTAACCACATCTGCGGTTCCTGAGCTTCTTCCCCTTAGCCGCACCTACAAGTGCTCAACTAATTCTTGGATCTTTCACATACGGTTGACCAATCGCAGAATTGTTATGACAGATACCTGGAGTTTCAACTCCTTCCAAAATTTTCCAACTTCACTCTAGCCTCGTCCAATAAACGCTCGGGTCCTACGAGCCCCCCCCCCCAAACATGCCCAAAAGTTTGAAATCATAAAAAAGGACTCTGTTAGATTTTCAATGTTTTTGCCTTATGTTTTTATGATCTAACAAACTTACTATCAAGGACTAGATAGGGAACCTGATACACTTGAGCTACACTGCAAGTTAAAGGATTTCAGCCAAATGTGAACTGATATAGCCTCAGGAGATAGAGAAACAAACAAGCACCTATTACCCTTGTGGTTTCCTCATAGCAGTACAAAGTCAATTGGATACAACTGGAAGCAACGTGACTACCTACACTATTTCTTCCTGCACTGTATTGTTTCTAGTGGTCACTTATCTTTTGACCAACTATGCTTACTTCATTTCAAGTGATGTGATCAAGGTTTTTCAACAAGGATTTTATATCAAAACATCACTTGAATACTTGATTTCTCTCATTCAAGCCTTTTGCAAAACTGTGACCTAAATTCTCAAGAGCTTGAACAATAAAATATATGCTACTATGGATTAGCTTCTAAAGTTAGTATTTGTTGTCCTTAGTTGTGTTGTAGCTTTGTAATTGTTCTTATTATATCTCCTAAATTGCTTAGCTATAAGCGTTGATTAGGAACCCTCTTGTAAAATCCATAGACTGTCTGAGTTTATGGATTTACTCATAAGTTAAAGTCTTTGTAACTAGAGAGTGACAAAGTGGCTTGTGGTAAGAATATCACAAGTTAGTCGAGTTGAATTCTTTGTAATTGAGTCATTACAAAGTGGCTTTTAATAGGTGTTTACAAGTTAGTGAAGTTGAAATCTTATAGTTATAGGTCATGGTTTTTGTCCCCTTGAGTTGGGATTTTTCCACGTAAAAAATTCCGTGTCTGATTTACTTAATGTTACATTAGCATTCTCAGTACAACCTCATAGAGGACCAGGTACTCTACTGTGTGGTAGACTTATAAAAACTATCAATTGGTATAAATGCGGATTTCTTCCTATCAGGCTGATATCTAGGAAGGATCCTTATGCCTGCTCCACCAAATTTTGATGAAGGTAGATCTACATACAAGCCACCTAGGTTCAATGGACAATACTATGGGTGGTGGAAGATAAAAATACATGACTTTATCATGGATGAGGATTCTGAGTTATGGGATGTCATATTTGATGGTCCTTATGCCCCAACAAATACAATAACATCTATTCTCAATGCCACAAAAAGTAAAGAATACACTGACGCAGATAAGAAAGCTGTAGAGAAGAATTTTTATGCGAAGATTTTTTTTTTATGTGGAATGGGACCTGATGAATACCGTAGAATCTCTCTGTGACACTGCTAAGGAGATATGGGAAGCCTTGGAAATAGCTCATGAGGGAACCACCCTATTAAAATAATCTAAGATCGATATGCTCACTACAGAGTATGAACTCTTCAGGTTTAATGATGATAAATTTATTCAAGATTTGTACACAAGATTCACTTCCATCATAAATGAGTTACACACTTGGTGAAACCATTCCTAGTAACAGGCTACTGAGGAAAATCCTCAGTACTCTTCCTAGCTCTTGGGAAAGCAATGTGAAAGCAATTAATGAAGCAAAGGATTTGCAAGTGCTGACCATAGTAGAGCTGATTGGAAAACTGAAGACCTACGAGATGAAGAGGAAGATAGACTGTGATATAGCTTACTTAACTAAACGATTTCAGAAGATGGCCAGAAGAAATGAAGAAAAATTAAAAAGGGGCAGCTCCAGCAAACCAAAAACCTATGATCTCTGTAATAAGTGTGGAACGCCTAGGCACTTCATCAAATACTGTCCTCTCTTGAAGTAAGAATACTCCAAGTACAACCCAGAGAAAGTAGATGTTGGGAACCTGATTCCTCTCAAGGACTTCAAAAGAAAGAGATCTGCTGACAATGTGGTGAAACAAGCTCTTGCAGAATCAGGGCAGTCCTCGAGTGAGTCTGAATATGAAAGTGATGTTTGAGATAGTTCCATGATGGCAGTTGAAATCAAGGAAATGAATATGACTCAACTCTTTCTTTGATGGCCTAATCAAATAAGGATGAAGACGCTAACAAAAAAGAGGTAAATTTCAGGGATGTTTAGAGGAATCTGAAATCCTACTCTCCTAAGAAACTTATGTCTTTAGCTAATGTATTGGTTGATGCCTATCATAACCTTGTGGAGGATAAGGATGACTTTATCTTAAAACTAGAGTAAGCTGATAAAACCATAGATGATTCTGTAGCATGTGTAATGGATCTGAAGGAAACCATTTATGAGATGAAGAAAGAAAAAGATGTCTTCACCATAAGGATTGCCAACTTAGAGTATGAAAGAGATGATATCTTGGTAGAAAGTTCATACCTGAGGGAAACAATGCAGGGACTAGGAACTAAGTTTAGACCTAGAAACTAGAAAAGGAAAAGAGATAGTTAATGAGGAACACATTAGGCTTGAAAATGAGTTGAAAGCTGTGAGAACTAGGATGTGTTTTGAAACTGAGAAAAACGAGCACCTCCAAAAAGAATTGGAAAGAGTAAAAAATGATCTTGAAAGGCCCTAAAGTGGACTTGGTCCTCTGAAGCCATCACTGCCATGGACACTAATAATGGTGGAAACATGCAGGGAATACGGTTCCAAAGAGAGAAAACCCCTTACAACCTACATATCAAATATGTGACTGTACCCAAAAACTGGCTATGTACCCACTGTGGGAACAATGAACATTTCAAGGAAAATAGTCAAGCCAAGGTCCAGTTCACTCAGAAAATAGACTCACCTAAGAACATTTGGGTGCAAATGCTATATTCTCAATAATAGAAAGGATCAGCTTAGTAAATTTGATGCCAAGAGTGATGAAGAAATATTTCTCGGCTACTCGTATCAAAGTAAAGCGTACAAGATATACAATAAGCAGACTCAATATGTTGAGGAAAATGTTCATGTGGTTTTTGATGAGTCTTATCTATCCTGTGAGAGAATTGTTGAAGAGGATAAAGATGGGAAACCTTTACTAGTCCCTGGTGAAGTGATTGACATGGCAAATGGAAACGCAAATATAGTGAGTCAAGTGAAAAAGCTGAGTGAAGACAATATTGCCTCATCTTCAATTGAAACCGGTACTTCAATTTACAACCACTGAAGTTGAAGAAATGGTGGTTGACGTAGCTAAGGGAACTCTACTAGCACTTGAGAGAAGAACACATGAAAACTAGATAAATGTACCCACGTTCTCTACAAATGAACATCAGATGTCTAACTGGAGACACACAATCTCTCATCCTCTTAACAACATAATTACCTTTTAAATACCGGAGTGCAACTAGGTCAAAAGCCAACAATGTACTTGCCTTCTCAGCCTTTCTCTCCCAAATAGAAACAAAGAATATCAAGGGAGCCCTGAAAGATGCAGATTGGATTACAGCCATGTAAGATGAGTTACATCAGTTTGAAAGGAACAACGTCTAGAACCTGGTACCGAGACTCTTAGATCGAACCATTATAAGAACTAGGTGGGTATTCGGGTACAAGCTTGATTAACATGGAAACACCACAAGGAACAAGGCCAGTCTAGTGGTTTAAGGCTACAATCATGAGGAAGGGATTGATTTTGATGAAATGTTTGCTCCGACCGCTTGTATGGAAGCTATTTTAATTCTAATCGTTTTTGCATCTCATATGGAATTCACCTTGTTCCAAATGGATGTAAAAAGTGTGTTTTTGAATGGACTTATTAAAGAAGAAGTCTATGTAATGCAACCTCCATGGTTTGAATTTCATGACCACCCTGAATATGTGTTTAAACTGGACAAAGCATTATATGGGTTGAAGCAGGCTCCTCGAGTTTGGTATGAAAGGCTGTCAAAGTTCCTTTTAGAAAATGGCTTCAAAGGAGGGAAAATTGAAAACATCTTATTTCTAAATAAATAGGGAAGGAACTTGCTCATTGTTCAAGTCTATGTTGATGATATTATTTTTGGGGCAGCAGCTGATTCTCTGTGTGAATAATTTGCAAAACTCATGGGAAATGAGTTTGAAATGAGCATGACGGGGGAACTGGATTTTTTCTTGGCTCTTCAAGTAAAACAGTCCTTAAATGGTACATTCATTTGTTAGTAAAAATACATCAGGGAGCTCTTGAAGAGGTTTGACATGGAAGCATAAAAGGTGATACATAGTCCCATTGCTACGACCACTTGACTGGACATGGATGAAGATGGATCCCCTGTGAATCAAACCATGTATAGAGGGATTATTGGTTCTCTTTTCTATCTCACGTGCAGTAGACATGATATTCTCTTCAGTGTGGGGCTATGTGCAAGGGTTCAATCAAATCCCAAGGAAACTAATTTGACGGCTGCCAAAAGCATTCTAAGATATCTTAAAGGAACACAAGACCGGGTCCTTTATTATCCCTCAAGTGATAGTTTTACTCTTATTGGATATTCTGAGTTATACTATGCAGATTATCTTGTGGACAGGAAAAACACTCTTGGAATGGATCACTTCCTAGGTTCATGTCTTATCTCTTGGGGCACAAGGTAGCAAAACTCAGTGGCTCTTTCAATAGCTTGGGAGCAAGTGATTTTTTCCCTCCACGTGAATAACTCCTAAAAATAGACCAAAATAATTTTAATTGGGTTTTAGGTGTTTTTCTTTATTTAGTTGCATCTCATGCATTTTTATAATTTTTAAAATTATAAAAAAACCATAAAAAATGTCACGTTTTAAATTCATGCCATCTTAGGTTCAATTTGCATTTAGGAATTAATTATATTGAGTTAATTGGCTTATTAATCAAAATTAAAAACACGAAAAATGGTTAATTTTGTAGTTTTAATTTTAATCTTTGAATTTTGGTATTTTTCCGTTTAATTTTGTTTTAATTAGTTGCAGTAAGTATTAGTTGTAGTTATTAGTTTAATTTGAAAATAATTTGACTAGGAGTTAATTTAGGTGCTATTTTTAGTTATAATTTAAAATAAATTAGAAAAAAATATGAAAACAAAAGATGTGAATCAGATTTTTTGGGCTGATCTTTACTTCCATTTCTAAGCCTAATGCAATTTCCCATTAAAACTCAACCAAAAACTAGCCCAGACCCGCGTGACCCGATCTGACCGTTTTTTTTACCCCTACACACTTAAAACCCTAATCCCCTTCCCCATTCAAGGGAGACCAAATCGGATCCTAGAGATATAACAGAGGAAGCAGCGCAACAGTGCACAAAAAAATGACCCCTCTTCCCTAGCTTCTGCTTTAAATAAACGACGAGCTTCTTCTCCAGAGAAGAAGAGCGTCTTCAGTGGCTGATTAACCCAAAACAAAGTTCCTCATTTCCACAACGCCACCACACCCCCAGCGTCATCTTCTTCAACTTTCACACCAAAAAGCAAGAGAGAACAACTATTTTCATTTGCGAGGAGTTGTTGCTGCTTTTTTCATCTCCCTCTTTCAGTAACTCATCGGATTGACTAGCTCCTACCATGACAAACAGAACTGAAACAAACCCTCGTTCCTCATCCTCTAACCTAGCCCCACAACAAAATCTCCAACCATACATCAGCCTTACGAACGCCAACGACAACAACCCCTCCATAGCTACCGCTTCCTTTTCAACTCTCACCAAACTATCAGAAACGCATACACATGCCACAAGAGATTTCAATTCAGAATCAGAAAAATACCAGATAAATGACAAACATGGTGCTTCTTTTCTTCTTATTTCAAATGTGATTTTTCAAAATGAATATTGTTTGAGTTTTGAAATCTAGTCGAGATTCGAGGTCGCCGAAGGCATTGAGGTACTTTCCGTTGGTTTTCCCGTTCGACATTCACTGACTTTGTTTGAAGCTATCTTGATATTTGATTGTAATCGTCGCTTCATTTTAATCCTATAAATGCTACATTTCAATTAATTGGAAAGCTAATTTCATGTTACTTCTAATCTCCTTTTATTTCATTTTGGATCCGATGTTTCTGGTTGTAACTGTTGTACTGCTGTTTCTGGATGAGTTTGAATTTCACGAGCTACTGATGGGTGTTTATTTTTTGGCTTTGGACATTTAGATACTATTATTCTTTTTACAAGTTAGTTTAGGCTCAATTTCTAAGCTTATTAAGAAGCAGGATTTCTCTTATGCTAATCTGATAGAAGTATCGAATCTTATTCTAGTCAACTTTCTCAATGAAAGGGAAATCATATAGAAGTCTGTGAGATGAACTTTATCGTACATGAGCTTATGCCTAGCCGATTTGCTTCATTTGTTGGTTCATGGAGAAACCATCTCTCTTTGGGTTTAGCGTGCTTTACCCCGTGGTGTTTTCATTTTGGTAAGGCAATTTCCTGCTCTTGGACAAAAGGGGTTAATGAGTGCATGTGCTAATGTGGTTGGCTAAGGTATTAACATTCTGAGCAAAATCAATATACTATCGGATATTACTTGGTCCACATGCCAATAAGGTAACAAATTAGTTTTTTTAACTGATGTGCTTCATTTTTTAGCATAATCTCTAATTAATTTTAGGAAGTAATTATGAACATCAGTAGTTTGCTACAAGTTGAGTGGCGATGTGTTGAAATGGAATTAAGGCGCGCTATGCAAAATAAAATAACAACTTTATGTCCCTAATTTTATTTAATATTGAATTGATCTTTAGATTCTGAGGCGTGCTATTTAACAAATTCCATGGCCCTCGCAAAGTGCAAACGCGTAGTTGCCTTAGGTGCGTGTTTAATAATATTACATTCCTAAATTTGGGTGCACATTTATGTGACCAAATCCAAATCCCAATGAAGTTGATATGTGTCAATAACCACGGGTGCATTTATGTGACGTGGTTCGAGACATGTTTTAACGATGTTGCAATTGTCTTTAAAAATACTAATAAAAGCGGCTAGAAGTTAAAATTTTCACATAGATTCATAATTTTATAAAATCAGATAATTGCGCCGAATATGACAGTTGAGTGACTGTGCTAGAACCACGGAACCCGGGAATGCCAAACACCTTCTCCCCGGTTAACATAATTCCTTACTCGGATATCTGGTTCGCGGATTGTTAAACAGAGTCATTCTTTTCCTCGATTCGGGATTCAACCGGTGACTTGGGACACAATTAATTATTCCAAGTGGCGACTCTGAAATCTTATCAAATAAATAAATCCCGTTTTGATTGTCCTTAAATTTGAAAAAACTCCCTTAACTATGTCCCTTTGCGGGTTGTAGTGTCCAAAAGGAGGTGTGACAGCTCTGGCGACTCCGCTGGGGAAAATACATATGCATTTGAGCTTCAATAATTGTTGTATTTGGCTTTGTTTAATATATGATTTTATTACATAATTGTGACCAATGTGCTAAGTGTTTCTTTTTACCGCTTTGATATTATTTTAACTATATATAAACTGTTGCGAAACCTTTATATTCTCATCTTAGGGGATGTCCTCGCTGGTCGAGACTCCCTATTCTGTTAGTATCATACCTTGAAATAAGCAAGAGGCTCGGACAAGTTACTAAGCCAGATGATCTTTCGGGTCCCCGGTAATTAGCCCCCTCCTCGACTCGAGTTGTCCGCTCGGGTAAGCCAGGTCTAGGATAATAAACCTCGGGCTTAAACTTAGTATATCAAAACCTCATGCCATAGCCCTAATAGGAACGCTTATTTGCATCACATGCATTTGACTTAGAGGACTCAACACAGGGGTTGGATCCGTCTACGACGGGTATACCCAAAATAACAGACCATCTTGATGCATCATATGTGCTCCATGTTTCATTTATTCAAGGGTAAACGGGTCAATTGACGGACCAATGATAGTGGAGGGCAAATGAAAAAAAGAAAGAAAAAAGAAAAGAGAGGGTGAAGTGTGAAAATAAAGCAACTAGGATCTAGTTATGTTTTTATTACATTTTTATTTAAAAAAATATGTATACATGAAAACTTTTAAAAAACGATTTTGCACTTTTTGTCATTTTTCAAAAAATAAAAATAGGGAAAAAGAAAATTCAAAAGATTTTGCATGTTTCAACATTTTACTAGAAAAAGCAAAAAAAAAAATTCTCTAAATTAAATGTTTTTTTTTAATTCTCGCCCGTATCCAATCTGCCCAAACTACGCAAACCTGATTCTCGTCTTTTGGGGCGTGATGCGTAGGCAACCCACATAGGATCCGGTCTTCCTGGTAAATCTTAGGTTCTTGGCTTGGCGGGGTCTAAGCCAAATTTTGCACTTCTAGCTACCTTTTGGCTAAATAAGTCATTTTGCAAAATAATCGCAACCATGTCTTGCATGTGTCAAATGGGGAATGTTATTGTCTTACATAGTGTTGGTTTAAGTTTTTTTTATATAGGTGCGGATTTACTTATCGGAATTGAGCATGACAGATACCCAATGAGCACTGCATTCAGGAGTTGCTTAAGGAGATTTATTTTTATTTTTATTTTTTGAGTATGCTTTTTTATGTCATCATTTACTTTTTAATTTTACACAGTAATGTCAAGCTTTTAGTTATTGTACTTTGTATTTTGTATCTTGTATTAAAAATGTATTGTAACTCAAAAATTCAAAAAACAAAAGAGACGTTGCATTTTATAGTTACGTTACAAGTTTTCTTTAGAATACAAATTCTAGAAATGAAAAAAAAATTGAGGATGTTTTTCCTTTAGGAAATTAATATCTAGGACTTAAAATGAATTATTTTATATTTTCTTAAAGTATATTAGGACCAAAATTCAAAAATAAGAAAGAGAATTTTCCTTTAATACTTCTTTAAAAGCTTTCTTTAAGGTGTAAATTCCAACATACAAAAAGATTTTCTTTTGAGGTGTTTCTTTGGGGAAATTAGTGTAAAATGAAAATTTATTTTAATTTCATTAGACCTTTATGATATTGTACATAGAAGAAAAAAAAAAGACAACATACTCTATGTTGGGTTTATTTTCAGAGTCTCTTTTATGCAATTAAAATACAAAATCCAAAAATATTTTTTTATTGCTTGTTTTGAAATCTTGCGTCAAGATATCACATGAAAATATAAAAAAAATTTTGTGGTCTATTCTTTAGATTTTCTTCCTAGAAAAACAAAGAATCAAAATTATTTTCTCTTTTAGGGTTTTTCCTTAATAATTTTTCATAGGGTGTTTTGTTTCGAAAAAAAGATAATATGCTCGTTAAGTTTGAGTTAGCGATAGGATATGGAATGTTAAGTCTAGAAAATTCAAAAAAGATGGGATTTGCTGCTTTTATTTTTTTTTCTCATCAGAATAGTCGTTAAGGTAAAAAAAAAAGAAAAAAGGAGAATGTCTGTTTATTTACTTTATTTTCGATCTTCCAGAACTATCAAAGATCTGATTCATGTGGAATCATGATATGTAGGCAACCTACATAGGGTTCGATCGAATCATTTTTGTTTTATTAAATAAAGATAAAAAAAGAATAAGAAAAAAGAAAGAAAAAATAAGGAAAAAAGGGGTGTAATTATGGGACATGAAAAATAGAGGAAAGAAAAGAGTGACTAATAGAAAAAGAGGAAGGAAAATGATCAAGCAAGTTATATAAAAGCAAAGAAAAGAGAGGATTGAATGAAAATTGAGATGATGCCAACTGACTTCGTACCCCCGAAGCCATTTTAGAACCGATAAATGTGGCTAGGTGCATTGCATTAAATATGATATTTTTAGCAGTTAAATGTCCTAACGCTAACATGATGGCTTCATTAGGTTCCTCTTTGTTCTCCTCATTATAACAGAAGGGTTTTTTGTTTGCGGTTCTCAAGATAACTCGTCCATACAACACCAGGTCAAAGGGCAAGGTAGCCATGGCTAGCAAAAACCTGGGCACGAGAATCATTGAACTGTCAAAGGAGGTTGCGCAGTTGGAGTCTGAATTGAAAGAGGAGGTCCAAAGGATGAAACAATAGATGGCATAAATGTATCAGTCTTTGATCAGGGAGCATCCTCCACCTTTATCCCCCACTAACTACACTAAAAACCCTAAAACTATCCCATCACTATCACAAATCCAGATTCCCACTGTTGTCGATTTCCCCCCATAATCCTTTTACACTCTACCCGCCAAAAGCACCGTATATGCCGGTCCTTTGGCCACTCATGCACTTGTAGCCCCTCCACCAGACACTTTTCCTCAATCCTCTAATGAGACTGTGCTCAAAGTCCCTGATGCCCAAAACTATATTTCAGAACCAACTTTCAAATTCTCGGATCCATACTCTTACGCCCCTCATTTTGACTCTCCTGGTGCAACTTAAAAGCCTGGTAAGACAGTAGAGCAAGATGAGATATCCAGGAAGGTGAAAATCTTAAAGCAGTCTTTAAGAAACATGCAATGGATAGGGAGCCAGATGAGCGTGTCTTACAAAGACTTATCTTTGTTCCCTGACGTCCAACTGCCTGCTAGGTTTATGATGCGAAAGTTTGATTTGTATGACGGGAACGGGAATCCCGTGGCTCATTTGAGAGGTTACTGCAGTAAGATGAGAGGCACCAGTGGAAAAGACAAATTATTAATGCCGTATTTCAGTCAGAGTCTGAGTGGGGCAGCTATAGAGTGGTACACCCGCCAGATGCTAACAGAATGTGGGACGATATGGCTCAGGCCTTTGCCAGACACTTTCAGTATAATATAGAAATCATTTTGGATCCTAGGTTCCTCGCCAAAGAAACCTAATGAAATCTTTGGGGAGTACGTGCTCAGATGGAGAGAGAAAGCTGCCAGAGTCGACCCCCTGATGGAAGAAAAAGAGATGGTCGACTACTTCTTCAAGCTCAAGAACCAACTTACATTGGACATTTGATCACAGCTGTCAGTAGGCCTTTTAATGATGTGATAATAATGGCAGAGATGGTAGATTATGGTTTGAAGTCAAGCAAGATCACGAATTATTCTCCTTTAAAAGCAACAACACAAGCAACTCAGAACGACACATGAAGCTTGCTGGGTTAGAAGGAACACGTTGATGTTGCCATGGTTGTTTCAGAGTCACCACATGGACGAAAGGGTCCGCTTCACCAATATACCTAGCCTCAACTCCAACCCCAAACCTATCCCCGAGCTCAACATAATCCATTTTGGTATTATCCTCCGAACAATATCTGGTAATCTGTCCAACTACCAAGTCACTCCCAATAGCGAGCACCAATACTGCATAATGCATTCTAGCCTTCACAACATTTTCAAGCACCCATCAACCCTAGATAACAGGGACAAGGAAGATAACAAAGGCAAAAAAATAGTAAGTAAAGGCGTACATGCCTAATAGAGCCGCTCCTCGGCTATAATCCAGAACCATATGCAAAAGGCTTTGATCTTACTATTTGATGCATGTACCACTCTAATGTACAAGGGCATAGCATTGAAGATTGTCATTCTTTTAAAAGGTAAATAGAAAGAATGATTCAACAAGGGGTAATTGTGATTGTTTACAGTGACAGGGAGAATGCGAATCCTCTTGGAAACTTGTTGACTGAAGTTGATGATATTGAAGTTGGTCATGGCAATATTGATGCAGAACCCAGTGGCTAAGATGTCGTGCTTGGTACTGGAAAGAGGCTCCATTTCTTAGTCAGTCGGAGAGGAGTTTTGGGGCTTATTTTGTTGTCATTTCTATTATCTGGGTTATTTTTACGGTTGTAATCCGGATATTGTTATTTTGCCTAGTTTGTCTTTTGCAGTAACTCGTTTAGTGTTGTCTAGGTTTTTTCCAGGGTTGTAACCCCAGTTTATTTTACTTGTTTTGTTGTTCAAACTCTTTCACCATATGTCTAATGCCATTTACCATTTTCTTTTTTTTACACTTCGTTTCCCTATGGGCTCAAGTGACAAGACATGCATGCGTAATTCTCAGCCTGGTATTAAAAAGTTAGTTTAGTCATGCAGCAATGAAACAATTTTGAAGATGCAGGGATATTTGAGGAAAATAAGTGAAGGCATTTTGAGATCATTTCAAGCTCGAATTGTGTGAAACTGGGGCAGATTGAACACAAAGAAATATTATTAAAATGCATTATGCTTCATCGGGTTGAAGCTAAAGGCAAGTTTTCCCAATTTGACAATGGTCGTTCGTGGTAAGGAGAGTAAGAGTGTTGTCCAATGGGGATTTGTATTCAACCAGATGTTGAAGCCGAATGTGTGGATATGGTTATCAAGTATGGTACAGTCAAAATGTTACAAATGGCATGTTTTGGAGATTGGAATGACGAAGGCATTTTGTTCTGCTATCTAAACACTTTGTCCTTCGTTACCCCTTTGAGCCTTATTTATTTTATTTCATACTCCTCGTTTGGAATCAGTAGCAAAGATAAAAAAACACAAGAGTGAAAGAAAAGTGAAAAAAAGAGAAAAGGGAAAGAACGAAAAGTGAAAGAAAAAAAAAAAGAAAAGTGAAGGAAAACAACAAAAACAAAAAAAAACCAAAAGAAGGAAGGAAGGAGAAAAGAAAAGGAAAAGAAAAATCACAAAAAAGAGCAATTCTTATGTCATAACTACGTTAGACCTGATTCTTTTTAAATATACTAGGCAGCCACATGGTTCAGTCTCATCAAAATAAAAATCTTAAAGTCCCCAAGGAAGAAACTGGGGCAGAAGCTACGATTGATGTAAGAATCTGATTCTGAAAGTTGTAATTTTGAACCCATTAATTGTTTTGAGCCTTTGATACCCTATATTTCTAATCCTATCCAAATCCCGCTTTACTGTTAAAAGAAAGACCTTCTGATCAGTCTTCAAGAGATGTCAAGTCGGGCAAGTAGAGGTGATTCATACCAGGGGCAACACTCCGTTGTGAACAAAGAAAAATAAAAAATGATAGAGTCTTATCGGTGAAAATCTTCACATGAACCGTAAGGCAATGAGAGTTGAGAGAACTAAAAAAGAGAGAGTCTTATTGGGGAAAACCTTCACAGGCACCATAAGGCGATGGTGAGTTAAGCAAAAGAGAAAAATGAGAGAGGCTTGATGGTGAAAAACCTTCAGGCACCACAAGTCGAATAAGGATTGTGAATTAGATTGGATAATCAGAGCATTGAAGCCCAGTTTCATGGTTTAGGGCTATAACAAGATTTGGAAATCAAACTTGCTTGACAGAATAGGCCGTAGGTGCATGTCATGGTCATTAGAGTTGGTACCCACATTTGATTGGTTTCTACTCTTTAGTTTTTTTTGTTAGGAATCATCTCCTTTCATTGTCCTCTACTCTGTTCCTTTTGCCTTGATTACTTCCTTTTCCTAAGTCTATTTGGTCAGAACAAGTAAGAAATGACTTCAAAAATTTTCATCAGCTTTTCAATTGCACAAAAATCGGGTATGGTCAACACATTAGAGCATCATAAGTCAAGAAACAACAGCAACCACGCTGAGCTGGTAACAATCAACATGCTCTGGGATTCATGTGAAATACAAAGGCTTGGTATATATCAATTCATGAACAAATATGACAGATAAATGATGTTAGGTGAACGGATCAATGGTATTCTCTATGATGAGGTTGACAGAGAAGGTGGCTAACCAATAAAAAGCAAGGTTTCCCACGTAGAAATCAAAGTTGTCATGGCAAATGAAGGAGCGACAGAACTCAAGGCCAAGGCCTGTGGTTTGAGTCAGGAAAGATAGCATACACATTGAGTTGGTGGAAATTGACATGCTTTGGGATTCATGCAACACAAAAAGGTTTGGTAAATATAAGTTCATGAAGGGAATTGGAGAACGGAGAAGAGGTATTTGTTGTGATAAGGGTGACAGAGAAATTGGTTAGTCAATAAACAAGAAATTGCTTTCAAGGTGAAATCCAAGTTATCATGGCAAGTGAAGGAGCAATCGCCGTCAAAGTCAAGGCCACAAACCAACCACCATGTTCAAACTCCCAAGTTTTCTATGTCTGAAACAGGGATGGAAGTTGTGTTCGTATCAAAGCTTAGAAGCTTGAAATTTTTAGGTGTAATGCCCCAATCTGCTTACGCAAAGGCTATTGAGAAGGTCACACATCACCCCCAGAAGATGCACTTCCTAGTCTGAGTAGTTCAGTTTGTATTTTTGTTCTAGGAGATGCACTTCCTAGTTTGGTTCATTCATGTTTTATTTTAGCAGACGTACTTGCTAGTCAAAGTCTTGGGTTTACCCCTAGGAGACACACTTCCTAGTCTTAGGCATTTAAATTCATCCGTAGGAGATGCACTTCCTAGCCCTGGTCACTCCTAGAAGACGCACTTCCTAGTTTGACTCATTCATGTTTTATTTTAGCAAATGCACTTGCTAGTAAAAGTTTTAGTTTTACCCCTAGGAGACGCACTTCCTAGTCTTAGTTATTTAACTTTATCCCTAGGAGACGCACTTCCTAGTTTGGTTCATTCATGTTTTATTTTAGCAGACGCACTTGCTAGTCAAAGTCTTGGTTTTATTCCTAGGAGATGCACTTCCTAGCGTTGGTCATTTAAATTCACCCCTAGGAGATACACTTCCTAGTTTGTTTCATTCATGTTTTATTTTAGCAGATGCACTTGCTAGTCAAAGTTTTCGTTTTACCCCTAGGAGACGCACTTCCTAGTCTTAGTCATTTAAATTCATCCCTAGGAGACGCACTTCCTAGCCTTGGTCATTTAAATTCTCCCCTAGGAGATGCACTTCCTAGTTTGCTTCATTCATGTTTTATTGTCGCAAACGCACTTGCTAGTCAATGTCTTGGTTTTACCCCTAGGAGATGCACTTCCTAGTCTTAGTCATTTAAATTCACCCTTAGGAGACACACTTCCTAGCCAGTCATTTAAATTCACCCCTAAAAGACACACTACGTAAATATTCTCCCCAGCAATGGTCATCAGGACCCTATTAAATAATGGGACGAAACTTTAACGAGCAAACCCCAATAGAGATAACCGAGAGTTAAAAGGGGCATGCAAGTTGAAATTCTCAAGACCATCCTGGAAACGGGACTCAGTTTAAAACTCAGACAGGCGCAGGTAACATGGGCAAGCACCAACACCTTCCCCAGTAAGAGTCGCTGAAACCCTCATAAACAATAATCACTAGCAGAAACAACAGGAAGTTAGAATTGGCATTTAATCTGGAACCTTTAGAACCCTCCTGAAAAAATTGGACTTAGCCTAAAACACAAACAAGCACGAGTAACATAGGCGAACAAATATTTCTCCAACAAGAGCCATCATCACCCGTTTGAATAATGGGATGTAGCTCTAAATACTAACCCGCAGTAGACACATTTTGTCATCTAATTAAGAGTTGTAAGGAACCGCCTATATAATGGGAGGTAGCTTTAATAATCAGTCCCCTATAGATCCCCATCATATATAACTCAGATAACAATACATAGTGAAAAATAATGCCTTTTGAGAACACAGCCTAATCTTAAAGTTTTCATTAATTAAGAGTTCTTAGTATCTTCATGGATAATGGGGTTTTGCTATCAAATTTGAAGAGATGATTGGTAATGGGATTTGATTAACACTCACAAATGCACACAGCACCAAACTGGGCAAAAAGAAGTTCTTTTGTTTTGTTTTGATCAGGTACAAAGGCAACAGTCTTAGGGAACACAATTCAAGTTCAACTATCAGGCAACCACCTGGATAACAAGGGAATACATTCAGGTCTTGGTAATCAGGCGCCCACCCGGAGAACAAGGGAATACATTCCAAGGTTCAAACATTGACAATTAGGTGTTACCTGGAGAATAAGGGAATTCACTTCAGAATATGATTCAAGTCGGCAACAAAAGAAGCTCGTGGCAAGAATGCAAGTCAACATTCCGAGGTGAAAAAAAAAGCGCAAGAAGTTAATCCAAATGAAAGCAAACGGAAGATGTGAACTTTTCAAGGCATGGTTGAGGTTGCAAGCACTACATGTCCGGTCTTAATCGCAAAGCTGAAGAAGAACGAGCTAGCTACCTGAGAATAACTCCTAAAAATAGATTAAAATAATTTTAATTGGTTTTTAGGTGTTCTTCTTTATTTAGTAGCATTTCATGTATTTTTAATATCTTTAATAGGGAAAAGGGTCAGAACTGCCCCTAACGTATTGACTCCAGGTTAAAAATGCCCTCCATTAACCTATTTTGAAGAAAATGCCCCTACCGTTAAAAATGTGGCATATTTGTGCCCATAAGTATAACAACTGACTGTACTTATAATTTAAAACGGTAGGGATATTTTTTTCAAAATAGGTTAATGGTAGGGGCATTTTTAAACTGGAGTCAATACGTTAGGGGCACAAATATGCCAGAATTTTAACGGTAGGGGCATTTTTTCAAAATAGATTAACAGAGGGCATTTTTAAATTGGCGTTAATATGTTAGGGGTAGTTCTGACCTTAAAATAATAGAAAAAACCATAAAAAGTGTCACATTTTAATTTCATGCCACCGTAGGCTCAATTTGCATTTAGGAATTAATTACATTGAGTTAATTAGGTTATTAATAAAAAAAATACAAAAATGGTTAATTTTGCACTTTTAATTTTAATCTTTAAATTTTGGTAGTTTTCCGTTTAATTCAGTTTTAATTAGTTGCAGTAAGTATTAGTTGTAGTAATTAGTTTAATTTAAAAATAATTTGACTATAAATTAATTTAGGTGTTATTTTTAGTTTTATATTAAAAGAAATTAGAAAAAAAAGAAAATGATGTGAATCGGATTTTTGGGCTGATCTTTACTTTCATTTCTAAGACTAATGCAATTTCCCTTTAAAACCCAACCAAAAACCAACCCAGACCCGCGTGACCTTACCCGACCCATTTTACCCCTCTCACACTTAACACCTAATCCCCTTTCCCCATTCATGGGGGGACAAAATCGGATCCTAGAGAGATAACAGCGGAAGCTACTCAACAGTGCACAAAAAAATGACCCCCCTTCCCTGGCTTCTGCTTCAACCAAATGAAGCGCTTATTTTTCAGAGAACAAGAGCGTCTTCAATGGCTGCTTAACCCAAAACCAGGCTTTTCTTCTCCATAATGCCACCACACCACCATAATCTTCTTCTTCAACTTTCACACCAAAAAAGCAAGAGAGAACAACTATTTTCATTTGCGAGAGGCTGTTGCTGCTCTTTTCATCTCCCTCTTTCAGTAACTCGTCGGATTGACGAGCTCCCGCTGCGACAAACAGAACCAAAATAGCCCCTCGTTCCTCATCCTCTAACCTAGCCCCACCACCATAACTTCGACCATCCATCAACCTTACAAACGCCGACGACAAAAACCCCTCCATAGCTGCCGCTTCCTCTTGAACTATCACCGAACTATCAGAAACGCATACACATGCCACAAGAGATTTTGATTTAGCATCATAAAAATACCAAAGATAAATGACAAATGTGGTGCTGCTTTTCTTTTTATTTAAATCGTGATTTTTCAAAATGGAGATTGTTTGAGTTTTGAAATCTAGTCGAGATCGAGGTCGCTGGAGGCGTTGAGGTACTGTCTGTTGGTTTTCCGATTCGACTTTCCCTGACTTCGTTTGAACCTATATTGATTTTTGATTTTAATCATCGCCTCATTTCAATCCGTGTAACTGCTGCATTTCAATAAATTGGGAAGTTAATTTCAGGTTACTTCTAATCTCTTTTATTTCATTTTGGATCCGATGTTTGTGGTTGTAACTGTTGCGCTGCTGTTTTTGGATGAGTTTGAATTTCACGAGCTACTGATGGGTATTGATTTGTTGAATTGGTAATTTCAGATACTAGTATTATTTTTACAAGATAGTGTAGGATCAATTTCTAAGCCAATTAAGCAGCAAGCTTTCTCTTATGCTAATCCAATAGAAATAGCTAATCTTATTCTAGTCAACTTCCTCAGTTAATGAAATGGAACTCATATAGGAGTCCGTGAGATGAACTTTCTCGTATAGGAGCTTATGCCTAGCCGTTTTTCTTTATTTGTTTTTTCATGGTGAAACCATCTCTGTTTGGGTTTAGCGTGCTTTATTATGTGGTGTTTTCATTTTGGTACGGCAATTTCCTGCTCTTGGACAAAGGGGTTAATGAGTGTATGTGTTAATATGATTGACTCAGGTATTTACATTCTGGGCAAAATCAATTTACTATTGGATATTACTTGGTCCACATGCCAATAAGGTTACGAATTAGTTTATTTTTACTGATTTGCTTCATTTTTTTTACCATAATCTCTAATTAATTTTAGGAAGTAATTATGAACATCCGTAGTTTGCTACAAGTTAAGTGCGATGTATCGAAATAGAATTGAGGCGTGCTATACCAAACAATATAACAATTGCATGGCCCTCGCTTTATTGGATCTTGAATTGATCCTTAAATTCTGAAGCGTTCCATTTAGCAAATTCCATGGCCCTCGCAAAGTGCAAACGCATAGTTGCTTTAGGCGCGTGTTTAATAATATTACATTCCTAAATTCGGGTGCACATTATTGTGACCCAAATCCAAATCCCAACGAAGTTGAAATGTGTCCAAAACCACGGGTGCATTTATGTGACGTGATTCGAGACATGTTTTAACGACATTGTAATTCTCTTTAAAAATACTAATAAAAGCAGCTAGAAGTTAAAATTTGCACATACGTTCATAATTGTATTAAATCAGATAATTAAGCAGAATATGACATTTGATCGATCTTGCTAGAATCACGAAACCCGGGAATGCCCAACACCTTCTCCGGGTTAACAAAATTCCTTACTCGGATTTCTGGTTCGCGAACTGTTAAACAGAGCCATTCTTTTCCTCGTTTCGGGATTCAACCGGTGACTTGGGACACAATTAATTATTCCAAGTGGCGACTCTGAAATCTTTTAAAATAAATAAATCCCGTTTTGATTGTCGTTAAATTGGAAAAAACTCCCTTAACTACGTCCCTTCGCAGGGTTGTAGTGTGCAAAAGGAGGTGTGACATAGCTAAAGTAGAATATTTAGTTACAACATCCTGCTATGCTTAACTTCTATGGATTAAGCAGCAACTGGAGGATTTTGGGCTAGTCACTAAGAGTGTGCCCCTTCTATGTGATAACATCAATGCACTCAACATGGCCAAGAATCCAGTTCAACACAAAAGTACCAAGTATATTAATGCGAGGCATCACTTTTTGAGGGACAATGTGGAGAAATGGTTAATCTGTATATAGTTCTATAGCAGATAAGGCTAAATTGCAGACATCTTGACCAAATTTTTATGTAAGGAACATTTTGAAAGGAACATAGTGAATCTGGGGTTGTTAAAGCCAAATTAAGAACCCGATTCCTTATCACTTGGCTATAAAAATCACCTTCAAATAAAACAAGCTAAAGTGTTTTCTTGCCAAGTCTAACTCACTTCAATACCGTTGCAGGTAAACACTCATAAGTCATGATCAGTGGTTGATATGAACTCTAACATCCATGCCTCAGCCATCCTTGATGCTGAGAAACCTATGGAGTCATCCGTCCCTTCTGAGTCTTTTATAACCACTCCTATTCTCTCTGCTAAAATCACACCTCACATAGATTCTCCGTCTCTCTCCATTTCAGAAACCCCTAAAAGTACTGCCCCATAATGTCTATCTTCTGAGGTTCCCACTAATAAAAGAACAAGTGGAGAACATGGTTAAAGCTATGAGGTTGCAAAGGGTTTCGCCATTGTTGCTATAGATTCCATGGTGGGAGTAGTGCCGATTGAGCAAGAAAATGTTGTAACCATCTTTGTGGTATCTACTGACGGTGTCCTTTAGGAGATAATTACTTAGAGAAACAAGGTATAGGATATGGGGGAAGAAGGATCCATAGTAGTTGTTGAGGATGATGCACTAGCAAAAGCTAATGGGCCCTCATATGAGGAACACGATCCCTCTCCAAAGGACCCAGGTAAGGGTTCTCATTCCAGGACAATTTTGCTCCTACATTTGATATTGCACCTCTAGATATTCCAGCTCCTGAGATAAGAACCAGCGATGAGAAGGATCTAGACTACCTTGCTCTTGATACGTTCATAGATAAGCGAAGGGTGGTGTCCACTCTTGAGTCATCCACCAAGTGACCTACTACTAGGTTGGAGGATAAGATGGCCTATGAATAAGTGCTTCAAAAGAGTAGAAAAAGTAGTAAGAAACAAAGGAGGAAGCTTGTGAAAGATAATGTCCTCGTAAGTGATAAGGCGGCCCCTGTGGTAGAATTTAAAGAGGAAACACCAGATGAACCTGGTTCACTAGTGAGACGGTCCCGGAAAAAGAAGCACCCTACTTTAGTAGAGAAAGTTTCAGTCCCTAGCTCCAAGTTAAAGGATATTGTGAGTGTGTCCTTGATGTCTAATGAGGATGCGTTAGTCAAGTCCAAGGGAAAAAAGAAATCAAGTGGCGGGAAGCCCGAAAAACGAAATTCCAAAATTGTTCCGGATCCTGGTTCTATGAAAAGGATGAAAAGTAAAGGCACTTTTGTTTCATAATTCCTGATGCACCAAAAGGTTCTACTGGTTCATATGTTTGACTTAGCAATCTCTGAGATAGTTGGTATACAAAAAGTTCTTGAAATGGTTGAGTTTCAATGATGGGGGCGTCTATTCCAAATAGATGCAGCGAAGGTGTATGAGGATGATGTTCAGAGTTTCTTGGCTAGCCTCTATCCCGTTGAGACCCACCATATCTTTTCTTTGGCGAATGGAGTGAATATCGTGTTTGATGTAAAGTTTCTTGGGGAAATTCTTAAAGTCCCTACTATTGGGGTGTCTAGTGTGAAGGGTGTGTGTTAGTATAACTTCCGAAATGATGTCGTAAAGGACAATGCAAAACAAAAGGTGGACCAGATGCACAAGAAGGCATTACTCACTGTCTATCAACTGCTTTTCGAATTGGTAAACAAAGTTCTATTGCCTTAAGCTGAGAGGGGGTCTATGACTTCAAAATCTAGCCTGTTTTTGATGGAGCAACTTGATAGCTTTACTCTTGTAAGCCTGCCTGATATTATGATTGAACATATGCAAAAAGTAGCAACCTTCAAGGGTGGTAATCATTGCCTTCCTTATGGGTTTCTTCTCACGTGAGTGTTTAAGTTCTTCGAAGTGCCGCTGGGGCAAGTAAAGATAGGAATTAAGAAGCAGACTTTCTCACTGACAATATTGGAAGAATTTGCAATGACAAGAATGAGGGGTAGGAAGTACATCAACCATCTCATAGCTCATTAATGCTCAAATTAGTTCAACTAAGGAGATTCGATGTTTAAAGGCTAGGAATGCTATCCTGGATGGTCAAGAAGCCCAAGGGGTTTTGGCGTCAAATGATGAAGTAACTCATTTGACAAAAGATAATGCTAATCTCAGGGCACAAGTAGAGACCCTGAAAGCAGAACTGCTCAATGAGCAAAAGTCGGCCAATCAAAAATAGACCTAGTTCTCCAAACACTTGATGCAACCTCTAAGCCCTCTATTCCTAGTTCCCCCTAAGTACCCCATTAGTGACCAGTTTTTGGAATGTTCTTTAATTTTTTTTGCAGCTGTTTTGTTTTTTTTTCATGTGGTTGGGATGAAAGAGTACTTCTCCCGTCTTTAACAGTCCAATTTTGTCTTTGCTTTTTTAAGCAAAGATATATATTTTTATTGATATAAAATCTGTCCTTTTTTATTATCTCATTGGTTGAATTTTGTGATTCTCTTCTCTATCATGTTGTGTCCACATATGTGGCATGAGTTAGCAAGGCTACACTTATTTATGCTATGTAATTTCTTGTGCCTTTTTAATGATGCCAAAAGGAACAAATGAGTGTTGATAAAGTTTACAATTTTTGAAAAAGGAAAGCATAAAGTCAGAGGGAACTTGTGATCTCCTGTTACTTTATCTAGTTCTCCTTGCTCTAAATACACGTTAACAATGATCAAAAAAGGGGGAATTGATAGGTTTTCAATGTCTTTGCCTTATGTTTTGATGATCTAACAATCTTATTGTCAAGGACCAAATAGGGAAACTTAGGCTACATTGCAAGTTAACAGATTTAAACTAAATGTGAACTTCTATAGCTTGAGGAGATAGAGAAATAAACAAGGACCTGATACCCTTGTGGTTCCATCATAGCAGTATGGAGTAAATTGGACATAGCTGGAAGCGACGTGACTGCCTGCACTTTTTCTGCAAGCACTGCACTATTTCTAGTGGCCACTTATCTTTTTGGCAAACGAATGTGCATATGCATTTCATGTGATGTGATCAAGGTGTATTAACAAGGAGTTTTTATCAAAACATCACTTGAATACTGATTTCTCTCATTCAAGACTTTTGCAAAACTATGAGAGAAGTGTTGATTTATACCACATATGTGACCAGCTCCTAAAGTTAGTATTTGTTGTTCTTAGTTGAGTTGTACCTTTGCAAATTTTTTTATTGTATCTCCTAAACTGCTTAGCCAGAACTGTTGATTAGGAAAACTCTTGTAAAATTCGTAAACTCTCTGAGTTTATGTTGTGACTAGTTTTAGTTATAAGTTAAAGTATTTGTAACTAGAGATTTACAAAGTAGCTTGTGGTAAGAGTATCACAAGTTAGTTAAGTTGAATTCTTTGTAATGGATTCATTACAAATTGGATTGTAATAGGTGTTTATAAGCTAGTAAAGTTGAAAGCCAATAAGTGTAGGTCGTGGTTTTTTTCCTCTTGAGGTTTGATTTTTCCACGTAAGAATCCCGTGTTTGATTTACTTACTATTTCATTAGCATTCTCAGTACAACCTTGTACAGAACAAGGTAGTCTACTATTTGGTGGGCTCATACAAACTAACAGACTCGCTCGAACCATCGAAATGCCCGAAACAACGCTAAATCTAAGAATCACCCCCTAAAACCATTTGAATAAAACTTATGAGCTTCATGTTCTTCAATTTACTTCTGATGAAACAAAACACACTTACACTACTCGGATTGGTAGAAAATTTTGCGTGCAACTCTTAAATGGAGATATAGAACTATTTCGGTCTTAGAACTCCGTTCAGACCTCGATAGCACAAAAACCCACTCAAAACAAAATATTTAAGAACTTCAAAATCCTTAGAGAATCAACTTTCACTATTAGGTACCAAAATATTTCCGAATCATCCAAAATCCGATCCGGACATACGACGAAGTCTAATATCATCATATGAACCTGTTAGAATATTCAAATCTAGATTCTAAGGTCGTTTGCTCAAAACATTGACCTAAGTCAAACTTGGCATTTTAAGCCAACCTTAAGGAACTAAGTGTTCCAATTTCAACCTAAACTCTTCCACATCCCAAAACAACCATTCCCGTGAGTCATAAATTAGTAAAAGAAAGTATGGGAAGTCTTATATAGGGTAATAGGGTTCTAAAAAGTAAAATGACTAGCTGGGTGGTTACATTCTCCACCTCTTAAACAAACATTCGTCCTCGAACGGGTTTAGATTCATACTTAAAGTGCCGAATAAGCGTGGATATCTGCTCTGCATGTCCTCCTTGGACTCCTAGGTTGCCTCCTTAACTGTTGGCCCCTCCAGTAGAGCTTTACTGTTGAAATATTCTTAGCTTAACTGGCAATCCTACCTATCAACAATGGAAAATGGCTCATCCTCATAACTCAAACTTTCAACCAGCTGAATAGTACTGAAGTCTAACACATGAGACAAGCCGATGTGATACTTCCGCAGCATAGATACATGAAAAACTAGATGAACTCCTGATAAGCTAGGCGGTAAAGCAAGCTCGTAGGCAATCTCTCAGACTCGCCTCAACACCTCAAATGGGCCAATAAATATTGGGCTCAACTTTCTCTTCTTCCCAAATCTCATAACACCCTTCATTGGCGAGACTTTCAAGAGAACATTTTCGCCGATCATGAATGATTAATCATGCGTTTTCTGGTCTGTGTAACTCTCCTATCTGGAATGAGTTATGCGCAGCCTTTCCTAAATCAACTTTACCTTTTTACAAGGCATCTTTCACCAATTCTGTACCATACAACTTAGCCTCACCAAACTCAAACAACCCGATAGGAGAACGACATCACCGACTGTATAAGGTTTCAAGTAGAGCTATCTCGATGTTATACTAATAACTGTTGTATTAAGCAAACTTGGCCAAGGGCAAGAACTGATCCCACTAACCTCCAAAGTCAATCACACATGCTCTATGCATATCCTCAAAAAAATAAACTATTCGTTCCGACTGTCCGTCGGTCTGGGGATGGAATACTATGCTAAGCTCCACACGGGTCCCCAACTCACTCTAAATAGATTTCAAGAAATGAGAAGTGAACTGAAAGCCTCTATCTAATATGATGGAAACGGGTATGCCGTTCAACCAAACTATCTCCGGACTGTAGATTTGTGCCAACCTCTCTGAAGAATAAGTAGTCATCACTGGAATAAAGTGGCTCGACTTGGTCAACCTATCGACAATGACCCAAGACGCATCAAACTTCTGCAATGTCCGCGGCAACCCGACTATGAAATCCATAGTAATGCACTCCCACTTTCACTCAGGAATAGGTATATGCTGCAATAATCCACCAGGCCTCTGGTACTCATACTTAACCTGCTGACAATTCAAACACCGAGCTACATACTCAACTATGTCTTTCTTCAATTGTCGCCACCAACAATATTGTCTCAAGTCACGATGCATCTTGGTAGCACATGGGTGAATAGAATACCCCAAATTATGTGCCTCCTCTAGAATCCTCTCCTTCACGCCATCGACATTTGGAACACATAGGCGACCCTGGAGTCACATGACCTTATCCTCGCCAATAGAAAACTCCATAGCACTATCCTGCAACATCGTCTCTTTGAGAAGTGACAAATATAGATCATCGAACTACCGAGCTTTAATCTACCCCAAAAGTAAAGACTGAGTAACGACACACGCAAGAACCCGACTGGGCTCTGAGGTGTCCTACCTCAAAAGCTTGTTAGCCAAGGATTGAATGCCTAAATCTACTGGCCTCTACTCTGCTGAAATGAATGTCAAGCTACCTGTACTGTCTGTTTTCCTGCTTAAGGCATCCGCAACCACACTTTCCTTGCCATGATGATAAAGAATTGTGATGTCATAATCCTTCAGTAACTCAAGCCATCAAGACTGCCTCAAATCAAGATCCCTCTGCTTGAACAAATGATATAAGCTGTGATGATCAAAATGCACCTAAAATGACACCCCATACAGATAATTCCTCCATATCTTAAGAGCATGGACAATCATAGCCAACTTTAAATCATGCATAGGATAATTCTTCTCATGGATCTTTCGCTGACATGAAGCATATGCAATAACTTGCCCCTCCTACATCAATACACAACACAATCCAACGCGTGAAGTGTTGCAATATACCATATACATTCCTGAACCAAAAGGCAACAAAAGAACTTGTGCTATAGTGAAAGCTGTCTTGAGATTCTGAAACCTCGTCTCACAGTCATCGGATCAATGAAAAAAGCACCCTTATAGGTCAATCTAGTAAGAGGTAATGTAATAGATGAAAAAGCCTGCATGAATCAATGATAATAACCTGCTAACCCCAGGAAACTTCTTATCTCGGTCACTAAAGTAGGACGTGGCCAACTCTGAATTTCCTCAATCTTATTGGGATCCACCTTAATATCCTATCTTGACACAATATGCCCCAATAATGCCATTGAATCAAGCAAAAACTCACACTTGGAGAACTTAGCATATAACTTCTGATCTCGCAAGGTTTGAAGCACTACTCTTAAATTCAGCTCGTACTCTCCCAAGCTACATGAGTATATAAAGTTGTTGTCAATGAAGACGATAAAAAATGAACCAGTATAAGGTCTAAACACCATGTTCATCAAGTCCATAAACTCTGCCCAAAGGAGATCACCAGAAACTCATAATGACCATATCTAGTATGGAAAATAGTCTTCAGAGCATCTGAGTCATGAATCTTCAACTGATAGTACCCTGATCTCAAGTCGATCTTAGAGAACACCCTAGCACCCTGCAACTAGTCGAACAAATCATCAATGTGCGGCAACGGATACTTTTTCTTCTTGTGAAACTGGAGGTAATCAATGCACATCTGTATGGTCTTATCATTCTTCTATACAAACAACACTGGTGCACCCCAAGGTGACATACTCGACCTAATAAACCCCTTTGCTAACAACTCCTCAAGATTCTACTTCAACTCTTTCAAAGCCATATAGTATGGTAGAATGGATATAGGTTGGGTACATGAAGCCAAATCAGTGTAAAAATCAATATCACAACCTGGTGGCATGCTTGGAAGGCCAGAAGGAAACACATCGCCGAACTCCCGGACAACAGGAATTGACTCAATCATCAGGAGCTCTGTAGTGGTGTCCTGAACATAAGCTAGATAAGACAAACAACCCTTCTTGACCATATCTCGAGCCTTCAGAAAAGAGATAACCTGACTAGATGTATCAATTGAGGAACCCTTCCTCTCTAACCATGGCAATCCTGGCATTGCTAATGTAATAGTCTCGGCAAGGCAATCTAGGACGGAAAGATATGGAGATAACCAATCCATGCAGGGGATGACCTCAAAGTTAGTCATATCAAACAACAAGATATCTTCTCTACTCTCGAAACTATAAAATATGGCCACAGAAGACTGGCAGATCCGATCCACAACCGCAGAATCGTCCATAAGAGTGGACACATTTACAGGAGTACCCAAAGGCTCTCAAGGGATATCTAGGAAATGAGCAAACAAAGATGACATATATGAATATGTAGACCCTGGATCAAATAGCACTGAAGCATCCCTACCGTAGATGGAAATAATACATGTGATCACAATATCTGAAGCAATAGCATCTGGTTTGGCTGGAAGTTTATAGAAACGGGCTAGAATATCAGCTGGCTGGCCTCCACCTAATTAAGTGGTAGCTGGCTGACCTCTCCTTGCCTCGCCTCCACCTCTAGGATGGCCTTTACCAGTCTATCCCTCGCATCTGTGTGATTGGGCAACCGATGTTGTAATCATAGGTTGCTGAACATGTTGCTCCCAAGCCCGGGGCAGCATATCCTTATATTAACAAGGTATCAGTACTAAAAACAACCCCACGGTGTGATGTCCTGCTGCCCTAGTGGCTGACCCTGATGTCCTGTAAACCCACTAGAAGAAGCCTAAATATCCGATGAACGATATGAACCCCCTTGCATAGCACTAAAACAAGAACCAGAAGAACCCTAGGGACCTGAATACCCAACAGAGGAACCCTAAATAGCTAGCAAACTGTAAGAACTCTTAGGTATGGCTCTATAATAGGGGGTGTTGGAGCACCTCGAGCTCGTGGTGCTGAATGTGGGGGCATGATGTACGGCCTCGAAAAATTTGGCTAAGAAACATAGGATATCGTGGTGCCACGTAGGCTTACGATAATACTTTTATGTGCTATTAACATGGTTTATATCAATTGGATTTGGTAAATATGTGTATAAGTCTTATGGTAAGTAATTTGGGCTCTAGGGAAAGGCCTACGTCTAAGAAAAATTTGAGAAGTTCATAATAGGCTAAAATTCCAAATGAGCCTGCATTAGACCATACTTGGAACGAGCATATCTAAATATATATAAGGTTTTATGTGATGAATAGCCTTTCATTTGAAAGTTCTTTGAGTCTAGTTTTCAACTCTTCGAATCGTTCGTAATTTGGACATTCCTACGCAAAGTTATGATCAAATTAGCAAAGGCTGGAAATATGCGATCCTATGTCAAATCTGCGACCGCAAATTCTATCGCATTTCTAACTTTGCAATTGCATTCTTATCGCAAACTGGGCTGGTGGGCCCAGTTTTGGGCACGGATTTTGCATTGCATTATGCGGCCAACATTCTCATTTTACGGTCCTCTTTGCTATAGCAAACCCAACATCGGAGGGTTAATTTCTCTATATTTCTAACCTGACCCCATTTTAGTATATTTCATTCTCTACTCATTTTAGAGAGAGGTGAGAGAATTTTAGAGAGAGAAGGAGGAACCCAACATTTAAATCAGCCAAATCATGCATCAATCTTCAAGAATAAAAGAACCCAATCACAAGTTCTTCATCTAAGAGGAAAAATTATATACCATAGGTTTTAATTTCGAGTTTGGGGTATAAGATGGGGTATTGAGGTATGATTCTTGGGTGTAATACTATTACTTATACATGCATGTACAAATTAGGTTTGTGAAAAGATTGTTTAACATAAATATGTGAAGATTTGGTTGGGGAATCAAGGAAAACCTCGAAAAAGAGGTTTGAAATTTAGATGCTCAACTAGTAGATTGGTTGTGTTCAATTTTGTTATGTCTCATAGTAGATTGGAATTTCTGTAATTTATGGAATGTTGTAGTAACTTAAGAAAATCCTTATCGAGGTATGTACGGTTAACTTTGACCTTTGAAAGGCACTTTGTTTGGTGTACGAATTTTTGGTATGTGATATCTACGTGGATTATTTTTTAAATTCTTTTGATTGGCATATTTGAGTGTTCATGGTTAAGTCTCCCAATATAATGGTATAAGTAATTGGCAATAAACCAAATGTGTGATTGTGAATGTGTTATGTGGTAAGAGGTGAGAAACAAATCATGGAAGGATATCGTTAATGATGCAATTGGAAAAACTGTGGTAATAACATATATGGATTGTTGTGGGAAATTATAGTGGTGACATAAAAAGCATATGAGTTGTTGAGTATGATGGAAATAGTTTTGATGATTATGGAAATTCTTTGTGAATTGTTGTTGTTGTCCCTTGATAATTGTTGTTGTTATTTGAGGATTGTTTTTGTTCTTTGTGAATTTTTTCTGTTGTTGTGTTATTTATGAATTGTGATTGTTCAGTGAGATCGGGTTGCACACTGCAATACAAAGTAATAAGGTGTGGTTTGTGGTGATACGAGTTACCAAGGAAATAAGGGTGGCGAGGTAATAAGGGTGAAAAGTGATCGAAATCACTATTGAAATGAAAATATGAGAAAAATTGTGAAATCATTGATGTGATAATGTCTAAGGGGACAAAGGAGAGATTGTAAACTTGTTTGGCTTGATTATTCCTTTCATGTGCATTTGATTGTTGATTCTATTATTGCTCATTACATACATATTGATTGAGTTTACTTGGGGAAAAGTTTTTTCATACATACCAATACAATTCAAATGTACTGATGTCCCTTTGTCCGGGGGTGCTACATTCCTGTAATGATTGTAGGTGGTTCTATAACAGGTACTCCAGTCTACCGACAGTGGTACTCCTTCACTTCCCGTCATCTAAATTGGTGAGCCCCTTTCCTCTCGGGGCCCGACGTGACTCATGTCGCCTTTCTTCCGCAGTCTTATTTTGATTTTTGTGTAAGGTACTGTCGGAGCCTTGTTTCCGGCATTTCCATATTATTCTCCAATTGTATTTAAAGGCTTCGTGGACAGGTTGTTGGTAGCGTTAGGTATTGGAATTTAATGTAGAGATATTGATGTTTAGAAATGATGTATAAAACTTGTAATACATTTAAAATGGCAAATGAAGTTGCTAATGGAAAATAAATCAAAATTGTTAATGATATGTTTATACAGTTTGATTAATGAAGTCCATCTCCTATTTAGTCATAAGTTAGTTTTGATAGAATGAGACCTAACAGGCTTGCTCGATCGGGTTTACTTGGTTGAGCACCGGTCGTGCTCCTCGAATTTTGGGCCGTGAGACCTTGTTAGGCTAACCCCTCCCAAATCGACCTCTAGCCCTAGATGTGGAACCTCTAAACTCTCTGGAGAATCTTTACCTCTTTTCCTACTACATTTGCTTCTAACTCTCATACGATAGCCCTCAATCTTCTAAGGAATCTCTACCACTAGCTAATAAGGACTACCCATCTCCATTTCTCGGGCCATGTTGGCCCTAATGCAAGAATGCAACCCTACAACAAACCTCCACACCCTTTCTGCGTTAGTGGGAAGAATCGTCAGTGCATGACAGGATAACTTAAAAACCTCACATCATAGTCAGACACAGACATCTGACCTTGCTCAAGCTGCTCAAACTGATACCGTAGCTCTTTCCTCTAAGAGGCTAGGAGATACCTATCCTGGAATAACTGCATGAACTGACCCCAAGTGATGGGAGGAGAACCTGTTGGCCTATTAATAACATACGATTGCCACAATCTACTGGTCCTACCCTCCAGTTGGAACGTAATGTAGTCAACCCCATGAGATTCCAATATCCTTATGTTGTGCAGTCTGTCCCTGCACCTATCAATGAAATCATGGGCATCCTCATGACACTCAACCCCTAAGACAGGAGGGTGTAGCCTGGTCCATCTGTCCAACAACTTCTGCAGGTCACCATCCGAAGCTAGTCTAGGCTCGGCTACCACTGCAGAAACTAGATGAGCCTCATTTACTAGTAGTGCACCCAGAGTCTTATACACTACAACTGCATAACTAGGAGCCAAAGAAGTAGGGGTCTTCCCCCCCCCCCCCCCCAGCATATGATGAAGCTGGATCCGCTGGAAATAAACCAGCCCGATTCGTGGTGTCCATGAACTGTAATATACGACCCATGACCTCTTGAAAACCAGGTGATGTCATGAAGTACACCGAGGTAGGCTCAGCTGTGGGCACCTTGCCCTACTTTGCAATGATAGGATATCCCACATGATCCATCGGTGGTGCTATTGGAATATCTCTGGAATGCCCTCGTCCCCTACCTCGAGGTGGTGCCCTCTCCCGGCCTCTACCTCGACCTCTAGAAACGGGGGAGCAGCTCCACCTGGATCTGGAACATTTGTCGTGCGCGTCCTCACCATCTATGATAGAATAGAAGAGGAAAATTTAGTATACGAACCATTGCACGATAGGAAAAGAATAAAGAGTAGCTTCTTAAAACCCAATAGCCTCTCGAAGATAAATACACGCATCTCCGTACCGATCCGCAAGACTCTACATTTTCCCATGACTTGTGAGACCTACGTGAACCTAGAGCTCTAATACCATGTTGTCACGACCCAATTTCATTCCAGGTCATGATGGCTTCCAACACCATTAGCAGGGAAGCCAACCCAAAAATATTAGTGATTTCTCATTTTACTTTACCAAACCAATTCCAACATTTCTTAATTTGAATTTAAGATAAGTGATAATTAGCAGCGTAAAATAATAGTTATACAACCCAAAAGAATAGTCTACCAATATGTGTGCCAAGACCTGGTGTCACAAGTATATGGGCATCTAGTAAAATATACAAAATAATAAATATATCCTACCGTCTGAAATAGAATAGACAGTCAAAAACAAAGAGAGACTCCATCATGCTGCCGAACGGCGTAAGAAGGGAGCAACTTACCGTAATAATCTTGGCCTAGTATCAAGAATGCGCACCAGACTGGTAGCCAAATGTACTTGCCTCAAATCCTATACAATTAAGTACAGAAGCATAGTATGAGTACATAAACAACATGTACCCTGCAAGTATTCAGCTTAACCTCGAAGAAGTAGTGACGAGTGGTCGACTTCACACTTACTATGGTCAATACCAATAATGAATAAAGATTACACTAAGCATGGATAACATGGGCATAATAGCAAGCTCGGAGTCTTAAACAACAGTATATCAATTTTAGTCATGTAATATAATAATTGCACTTCGAGGCATTTAACAGAGTAAGTCATGAATAAGTTTTCACACAAATATCATGCACACATTACGTCAAGGTTCTACGGTCTGGTCCAATATGAAAGAAATTGTGCACTGCCAGGGGGATAGACTTCTATTTCAAGTGAGGCGACAAACTTGATCCATAAATATCAGTTATCATCAAGAAAGAACATAAAGGTGCATTCATAGTGAAATAATTTCATACAAGTCTTCAAGTAAGTGCATATGTTCATATATGTGTATTTTCAATCCCTAACATGTCCCAAGTGATCTCATAAGCATGAAAGGATATAAATATTGCAGATATGGCATGATACAGGTCCTAAGCTACCTATACAATTAACATATTTGTAGCTACTTACGGACACTCATTACCTCGTGTATCGCCCCCACAATTAGGAGCACATAATCAGTTAACTCAACTATGAGGACAATTCCCTCTTAAAAGGCTATAAAGGAGACTCCCCTCGCTCCAAATCTTACTCCAATATCAAGAACATTCTCAAACCCTCAATTTGGAGCGGAACGATCTGAAAGTAATTAAATGAGGTAGGAAATAGTCAATACAATCTCAAGAGTCTGCATTCTAACTATTAAAGTAATTTTCCAACCCTAAACACCAAATTCCAAAAATCCATTCCCAGGCCCACGTGATCGGATTCTAGAAATTTTTTAGGGAAGTTGTTATCCATAACTAAGGATCAAGAATGCATGATTTCTACTTCATTCCATAACAAACTTTATGGTTAAATCTTATTTTTATGAAAACTCTAGATTTTACTCTTATCTTTTAATTTCCACTAATTCTAATGAGTTAATCTACCCAAAACCCAAGTACTAAACGCACATTAAGTAGGAAGAACTTACCTCAAGATGCTAGGTTGAAATTTCCTCTTTGGAAGCTCCCAATTGCCCAAACAATGGAGGAAATGTGTCAAAAATGACATATTACTGTAATAAATGAAGGCACTACCTTCAGAAATTTTTACACCTGCAGTTATGGTACCATATACTAAATTTTGCTTCTGTGAGGGGACATCCGCATCTACGGAGCTGGAATGGGTTGGCTGGGACCAGTACTGCGGTCTGAGGGCCACTCCTACGAGGGGTCGACTACTTTTGCAGTATTGCACCTGCGGCTGACCAACTGCATGTGTAATATGACAAGTACTTGGAGCTTCAGCTCCTTCCAAAATTTTCCAGCTTTACTCGAGCCTCATCTGATTGATGCTTGGGGCCCAAGGGCCCCGTTCAAACACACCAGTAAGTTTGAAATCATAAAATAGACTCGCACAAACCCTCGAGATGCCCGAAGCAATGCTAAATCTAAGATTTACCCACTTAAACCAATTGAATTAAAATTTTAAACTTCAAGTTCTTCAATTTTCTTCCAATGAAAAGACATATACTTACACTACTCAGATTGACACCAAATTCTGTGTGCAAGTCTTAAATGGAAATTTGGAACTATTTAGGTCTCGAAGCTCTGTTGAGATCTCGATAGCACAAAAACCTGCTCCAAACCAAATATTTAAGTACTTCAATATCCTTAAGGAATTAACTTTCACTATTAGGCACAAAAACGCTCTTGGGTCATCAATAACCCGATCCGGACATACGCCCACGTCTGAAATCATCATACGAACCTGTTGGAATCTTCAAATCCGGATTCCGAGGTTATTCTCTCCAAATGTTGACTGAAGTGAAACTTAGCCTTTTATGCCAACCTTAAGGAACCAAGTGTTCTGATTTCAACCCAAACTCTTCCAATCCCCAACCAACTATTCCTAGAAGTCATACATCAGTAAAACCAAGTACAGCAAGCCTTATCTAGGGGAACGAGATTCTAAAAAGTAAAAAGACTAGTTGTTTCGTTACATTATGTGTTTTTCAATGTGCTGAGTGTTATTGAGTTGTTAGATTTGGGCTCATAATAGTTTTGGAGTGAAATGATCACTTAGCCTCTTCGTTAGAAAGCTAAGTTCAAAAAGTCAATAGGAAGTTGACTTATATTAATCGAATTTGGGTTTAGAATTTTATGATTTGGTTAGCTTCTTTGGGTAATTTTAGACTTAGGAGTGTGTCCAAAATGTAATTTAGAGGTCTGTGATAGAATTAGAATTGAATTGGCGAAAGAAAGAAATTTGGCGATTTTGGTCGGCAACGGAAGATTAGGTATCGGGGTTGGAATGAAATTTTTGAAGTTGGAGTTGGTTTGTAGTGTCATTTTTTATTTTTGTGCAAAATTTGAGGTCATTCAGACGTGGTTTGATAGGTTTCAAAGTCATTGGCGAGTTTTGGAAGTTTAGAATTTCTTAGGCTTGAATCTGAGGTTGATTTGGTATTTTGTTGTTGTTTTGGGTGTTTTGAAGATTCGACTAAGTTTGGGTAGTGATATATGACATTTTGAAATTATTGGTTGTAGTCCCCATTTCCTCGGGTAAGTTTTGAATAAGTTTGGGTTGTGTTGCACTCGTTTTTCTTATGTTTCAATGTCGTTTCTTCAAGAATAAATGATATCCTATTGAACAAATGAGCTCTAATTTCTTATTTGATTGATGCATTAGATCTGTATTGTAATTCTGGACCGTAACAAAAAGAATCGTCGAATTTCGAATCATATGAAGATTTTAGTGTCATTTTTTTAAGAATTAGGTTTTCAGATTTTTCAGATTAATTACGGAATTGCTACTGACGGCGTAATTAAAAATTTGTACTATTTGCAAATATTGAAATGAAAATATCTCATTCATTATGTGGTCAGATTGTATGATTCAAAAGCCGAAATTGACTTAAATTTCATAAGAAATCCACCGGAAGCATTAAAAGCGAGTTTTAGGATCGTTTGGCATGAGAAATGAGGCGGAATAGCTGGTAGAAAAAAAATATAAAATAAGGGTTTGTTCATTCGGTCATATTTTGAGTTGGAGAGCTCGAATTTGGGCGATTTTAGAGGCGATTTTAACCATATGGATTAGGGTAACTGCTCGATACTCAGTTTTGATTATATCTCATGAATCAATTTTTGTTTTGGGATTTGAAATGATTTCAAAGTGAAATTGAGTGAGTTCAGGTTTGAATTATACAGAGTTCTCAGTGAGCATTTGACGAACCAAACGGAGTTCGATTTTGACAAATTTTATATGATTAGACTTAGGAAAGGACGGGGATTATTATTCATTTATTACTGGTTCCAAGACGTGGTGCCAGGGGATGGGCTTTTGGCCAATTTTGTATTTTTGGCCTATTTATGTAGTTTCTGTAGAAATTTGATTCTTTAGCCCATGTTAATAGCATTATTCTGCTCTTTGTTAGACTTGAAGATTTTGGGGACCGAGTCCAGAGACGAGGGCATCCCGGAGTAGGATATTACATAGTTGAGGTAGGTAAAAGTTTTAACTCTAGCCTTGAGGGTATAAATCCGGAGTATTTGATATCATGCGATTGTCTTGAGGTGATACCCAAGCTAGGTGATGAGCGTGTCGGTGTTTACCTCAACGGATTGAGACTTGGTCTTTCCCGTAAGGCTGTGAGGCCTAATAACCATTGGTTGTGTTTATGCATTTACTTGTTGGTGAACTTGTCTACCTTCACATTAGAGATCATGTTTAGGCTTCATTCATGCTCACTTTGTTTGTACCTAGTCATAGAAATTATTTTACATGCTAAACTCAGTCTCTATTATTTTGTTGATATTTTGTGATACTTGCTATGGCCTATGTCCCCTTATTGGCAGTGCATTATAGGGCTGGAGAGGTACATGACTGAGTGAGGCCAAGGGTCTGATTGTGAGGATATTAATACTATAGAACATGAGCTGTCCGTGTAGCACGTGAGCTGACCGTGTGGGTCAAGGTACTGGCGCCATATAGAATGAGCTGTCTGCATAACACCTGAGTTAACCATGCAGATCCAGGTTTTGATATTCTGGAACATGATCTCCATGCTTAGCTCTTGGGATTTGGGAGCCCCTCCGAAGTCATTACACACCCCAAGAGAGCCGAGTGTTGAGTGTGGAGTGCTGAGTGATTGAGTGACATTGTTGTGAGGATGCATTTACTTTTGTTATTGTTGTATTTACATGTTAACAACTTTGTGAAATTTTTTTATTTTATGGAATTTGCCTGTTTATTTATGTTTATTGTAAATTGTGAAAATAAGAAATTACACTTTTTTGCTTGGCTCGTCGCTACTACTAAGTTCCTTAGTTATTTTTGTTACTATTGAGTCGGTTGTACTCATACTACACGTTGCACTTTATGTGCAGATATGGGTGAGTTAGAGCCTAGCGATTGTTGAGTTCAGGTTGACTATCTTTGGAGACTGCAAGATAGGTGCTAGCGTCCGCAGGACCTTGTTACTCCTATTGTTATTTCTTTTTTTGGATAGTTAGATAGTTTATATACCTTAGTTCATACTTTTATACGCCCATGACTTAGTGACACCCAATGTTTGGGGTTTGTTTTTCGTATTTTTCTATATTATATTTAGAGTTGATTTAGTTTATGAAAATTTAAATGTTGAAATGTTTTAATAACTTTTTATAATCGGTTTGGCAGTAATATTTTGGAGAGTAGACTTGCCTTGTAACACGAGGCGCCATCATGACCATGATTAGATTCTGGGTTATGACATGGGAAAATATTTCAAATTGTTGAAATAATTTCTTAGGACAATGGCCAGCACGGCTTAAGCTAATTCGTGTATCTGCTTACAATAATATTATTGAAATATTATCATTGTTATTTTTCAATGTAATTTTCCTACAAGAAATTGTCAGTGGTGGTTGTATTTTAAGGAGATAGATCATGTAAGTGTAATATTTTAAACTAGAAGACACGTGTCTGTGAGCATGTGATTTTTTCCCTTTATGAATTACTCTCCTAAATTCAAACAAAATAATTTTTTTTTATTTACAATTTTGTGGCATTGTCTATTAATTGTTTGCATTTCTATTTGTGCATTTTAAATGCAAAATACAAAAATATGTACATGAGCATTTAGGATTTAAGTTAGCATTTTTAGAATTAATTAGTAACTAGTCAAAAATAGTTTAATTTGTACTTTTTATTTAAACTTTGATTCTAGGTGATTTTCTTTCAATTTTCTTTTAATTTTTTTTATTAGCAGTTTTATAGGTTAATTTGGGATTTAATTTAGATTTTAGTTAATTTTTGAAAATGAAAAAAAGAGAAAAAGAAATCTGAAAAAATAAAAAATAAAGAAGAAAAACAAAATATTTGGGCCAATTTTATTCAAAATCCCAACCCAAAACCCCTCAATCCTGGTCCATACCCGCCCTCACAACCCGGTCCAGCCCCAATAAATCGAAACGGCATCGTTTCATATCTTTCAGTCTCAGCCGTCAAGGATCTTTGATCCAACAGCTAAGAACTAGGGGTCCAATAATATATATATGTCCAAACGAACCTAACCTCCCTCCCCCCACAAAATCCCTATCCCTCATCTCCTACCCCAGAAACCCTAGAGAGAGACCATCTCCTCTGCCCACCACCGGTCGGAAATCGCCTATGCCGGAGCTCCAATGACTGCCAATTTACCACTGTCGCCTCTCCTCACTCTCCTCTTCTTAAATCCACCCTCACTTTCCCTTAAGGCCAAGCCAAACCTCTCGAATTTCACTTAGAACTTATGACTTTGCCGCCGCTTATGGCGGCGCCACCACCAAATCACCCCAAATTTACATCTTGCAAACCCCATGCCTCTCTCATGACAAATCGACAAATAGTGTTCTTCGAATACCCCCTAAATGGCTAGAATCTTAGTTTGAAGATTTGACCCGTGCATGAAAATATTTCTTGTGGTTTTGTCTTGATATTTTTAAAGTATTGGTTCAATTTTTCCCTCTAATAACGCTATTTGTTTGTTGTACTAAAAACAAACAGCTAGTTTTATTGGATGACACAATCAGAGGTTCAAGTGGCCCTCAACTTTGGGCTTTGATCCGGTAAGTTTGTTTCCTCATTTTTGCATTGATTGTTTCTTTCATATTCATTAATACCTAAGTATTGTTCGTCACTTACCCTGTTAGCTTTTCCCTTTTGCTTCTTTCCTTTCGGAAATGCTTGGCATATGGCCTTAGTTAGTTTGTCCCTTGGATTTGTTTTAACAGCTTAATTATGGTGTTATCAGTTCAATTGCTTAAGTAGCAAAGTTAGGCCTATTGTTGTTAAACCTGAATGGTCGTCATTAATATGCTTCTTGTTTCTTTACTTTATTTCCTTTAGCTAGTTAGTAGGGTTAGAGAACATGAGTTCATCAATAATCTTGTTTAATTATGTCTCCGTTAATTTAGCTTTTAATTCAAAAGTATTGGTTCAAGGGTCAGATTTGGTTACCTCTTTTCTGTCAATTAATTTTGGTAAGGCTTGGGTCACAAATAGCTTGGGCCCTCTGAGTCATTTGTGACCCTATTCAAACAGGCCTGGCTATTTCTGAGCCCAAGTTAATTTGGTTGTCAAAGTAAACTTCAGGGTCATTGGGGTTTAGTTTAGGTAAACTAGTAAAGGAATCTTAAGTAACAAGATCTGAAAACTTCTGGTAAGGGGTTTCCTGTAAAATTTAGGCTATAACTTGGTTAATAAGTTTAAAACTAAGGGACTTAAATGAAATAAAAAACTTGAAAGGTGCCCTAATTGCTTGCTTTTAATGGCATTCATTCTTTTCTTTGAAGAAAAAGGAAAAAAAAGATCAGAAAAGTGAGAGGAATCTGACTTAAATACGAATAAAGAGGTAAAATTTTGAAAAATCGAAAAATATATAAACTTTATTGTTTCATTGATTTCTTTGGTTGGTTCCTAAAATTTTGAATCCTGAAATACTTTCTGGTTCATTTGAAAGTAAAAATATGATTTTATTAACGGTGTGATGATAGTTCAAAATCGAGTTATGGGGGTCTGTTGTGCATCACTCGTTTGGAATCATTTTTTTAGTGATTATTATTTGAATCTGGGTTGTGATTGTGCTGCTGTGGTTGATCTTCTGCTGATTGCTTCATTGCTTCTTTGTTTTACTCTCCAGGTGTATATTTTGACTTCAATCTTGTAAGGACTGGATAATAAAGTGCTCTTATCAAAGAAATATGAAGAAATGCGTGTTAACTCTATTTGATGTTATTTCCCTTTGGGTTTTCTTAGTTTGTAAATGCAATACTACCTCAGCAGGTTGCACATTTCAATTTCTAACAATTGTTGTGTAATAGAACTATATGTGACAATTGTTGGTTCATTAGTTTCTAAAAATTTGTTGTTTTTTGAAGTAGCTGTCCAATACATGTTCTTGTACAGAATGTATAATGTTTTGTAGGTTGCAAGGATTCCATAAGTGAGACTGAGCAAATGCCAGTGAGTTTAAGTTGATTTTTATTATTAGAGGCATAGTAAATTTAAGCATGCTTAGCTATATGCAATATGAAGTTTAAGTATAGATTCATACTTAGTAGCATTTCTGGATCAAGTGATTACAGGGCATTCGTGAAAATGAGTGTTGAGTTTTAGTATTTAAATGACATTAGTTGTGTTAGAATTCTCTGATCTTAGTTATTTCCGCGCTTGCAATAATTAGGCGTGAGTTTGTCTCTGTGTTATCCTACTGCAAACGTTCATTTGGATAAATACGTATGTGTTTATGTGATCGAAGTAATTGACTCATGAGTCCAATTCTCATTTGATAATTTAATCCTTCGGTGACTGGCTTCCATCTTAATTAGTGATATCGTTTGGGATTAAAACTTTTGAATTCATTAAAGAAATAATGCGCTATAGTGCTAGATTAGTCTTGAAAGTAAGATGTTGTGTTCTATTTGATAGAACTGGAATCCAGTTCATAAGTGGAATAAGAAATTTATTAGCTTTGTTGTTATGTGACTATGAATTTTGCCTAGATCTAATTGAGATAAGCACAAAAGTATACATAGACTCCATTCGTTATATTTTCCTTACTTTCATTTAATTTGTCAACCACTCGCAATAATTTGCAATAATCTCAATGTAGTTTAGGAGACAGTTTCAAAACATTTGTAGTTTGTTTTAATTGAGTAAACCCCTTTGGAATAATTTGAGGCATGCCAAGTCAAGTGAAATCTCCAATTGTACGGTCCTAATTTTAATTATTTGAGGCATGCCAAGTCAAGTAAAATCTCCAATAGGATTCGACCATAACCAAAATACGAAAAAGAAAGAAAAAAAGAGAAAATTATGAGAGAAACAATGGTAAAATAAAGTAGATATTAATAAAAAGGTAGGCAAAAGAAAAAGGGAAGAAGAAAGGGAAAACAAGAGAGAAGAGGGATGTGGCATAGAATAAAATTCGTGATGACGCAAGCAGCCAATCCATGTGCATAATAGAAACCGGTAACTGCTTAGGTGCGTTCATCCCCGAAGATGTGGCTACCTATATGTTGAAGCCTAAGTTCTAACAAGTTTTGGTATTGCTTTGATGTACTTCAGACAGGTAGTTAATATTTGCGGCATTCTGGCAACCCACTCCTATAAGACTCGGTCTAAAAGCAAGCAGACTATGGCTAACCAAGAAACTGACGCAAGTATCATTGATCCCTCAAAAGAGATAGAAGAGTTGGATGTTAATGCCATGAAAGAAGAGATGTACAAACTGAAGCATCAGATGGCTGAAATGTATCAAGCATGGGTAAGAGGACAGCCACCACCAGCCTATCCTGCCAACCTGACCTTCAACCCACCATTAGCCCAGTCACATGACCCCTCTGCTACTATCCACCCCCAAGTTTCCCCATCTACCAACAATACCATGGCACAACCTCCTAGCAACCCCCAACTCCACCACATAAAGTTGTTCCACACCCCCCTCTACTAGTTGCTCCCATCTATGTGACTCCCCCTCCCGCTGCACTCCACTGAACATCCAGTGAGCCTTTGCTCCAAGCTCATGAAAACTAGTATTTCCTAAAAAAATCCAATTTCAAAGCCCACGAACCCTACACTTATGCTCTCTGTTTTGAAATCCCTGTTAGGCTGAAAAACTAGTAAAAAATCTCGAGAAAGAGTAGGTGCTCACAAAGGCACCGAGCATAATAGACCACTCTATCTCATGATAAAGTGCAAGGATTCTGTGGGTACTCGAGTGTTGGTTGATAATAGGTCAAACGCAAATATTTTCCCTCTTTCCACGTTGAACAATATAAACGTGGATGATGAAAGAATTCACAAAACAAACATTTTTGTGCGAGGGTTTGATGGTGGGGGAAAAGATTTTGTCAGTGACATAGTGCTTGAATTGACAATCAGACCAGTTGATATTACCATTGAATTCCAAGTGCTGGATATGGTTGTTTCCTACAACCTACTGTCGGGATGACACTGGATCCATGCTACTAAAGTAGTTCCCTCTACTTTGCATCAGATGGTTTTGATTGGGATCGACAAGAAATAGTTGTGCACGGCGAGGACCATCTATATTCTCACAGTGATGCTATTGTACCTATCATCGAGGCAGATGATGAAAAGTGGCCCTGGGTAAATAAGGTTCATGACACGATGCCAGTAAAAAAAAGTGCAAGAAAGAGAGTGCGTTCCAATGCCAAAGTTAGTTGTTGCATCAATCATGGTGGATGTTGAAATTTTAAAGAACGGGTTTGTTCCAAGAAAGGGTTTGGGGCATAACTTTAGGGTATCATACAACCGGTGTCTCTCCCCAATAACATAGAAACCTTTGGTTTGGGGTTCAAGTCTACAATTACAGACATAAAGAGAGCCAGAAATATGAAGCAGAGGGCATGGGTCCTCCCCAAGCATGTGTTGTATCTCTTCAGATCATTTGTTAGGCCCGACACCAAGAAGCACCTGACAATAACAAGTTCCAGTGTTGTGGCTGATCCTCACAAGGAATTGCTTGAAAGATTTGAGAAGTTGTTCGAATATGTGAATGTGGTGGAGGCTGGAGAGGGCTCTAGCAATGTAGATATGCAATTTGTTGGGCCCTGTGCAAAAATCAACAATTGGGATGCTACTCTTCTCCTGACCAGGAAGAAGTTTTGGTAGTTTTCTTTGATTTTTCTTTCAATTTGTATGTATTATTCCAGTGTTATAATTCAGAGTCTATGTTCCGTCCATTTGGATGTGTAAAAATTGTTATCTTTCAATTTCAATGAAATGCAATTTCCTTTTTCGTCAGTGCTGATAGTTTTTATTTTTCTTTGCTTTTCTTTTCCTTCTTGTACAGTTATTTTTATGCTGGCTCTAATGATATGAAATGCATAAGGACTCTTTGGCCCAGTCTTGAAAGTCGGTCTAATGTAGAAGTAATAATTCAAGAGATAGAATATGAGGATGAGCTAGAATATGATGAGGAAAGGGGTTTGAGGAAATTAGTAAAGAGTTAAGACACTTTGAGGAAAAACCCAAGCAATACCTAAGCGATACCGAAGCAGTCAATCTAGGGGACCCATATAATGTCAGACAAACTAAAATAAACGTCCATCTTGAGCCACAGCGTAGGGAAGAAATAATCGAAGCATTGATTGAATACAAAGATGTTTTTTCACGGTCTTACGAGGATATACCAGGTTTGAGCACTAACTTGGTGGTTAAAAAATTGCCCACTAACCCAGCCTACCCTCCTGTCAAGCAAAAGTTGAGAAAGTTTAAAACTGATGTGAGCGTAAAGATCAAAGAGGAAATTCCAAGCAGTTTGAGGCAAAGGTCATTCGAGTCACACGATATCCCGCCTGGTTAGCTAATGTCATGCCTATGCCAAAGAAGGATGGTAAAGCCTGTGTGTGTGTGTCGATTATTATGACGTCAAAAAAGCGAGTCCCAAGGACAACTTCCCACTACCGAACATCCACATATTGATTGACAATTGCGCAAATCATGAGATTGTTTCTTTCATTGATTGTTACGCAGGCTATCACCAGATTTTTATAGATGAAGAGGATGCAGAGAAGATGGCATTCATCACACCGTGGGGAACATATTGCTACAGGGTCATGCCTTTCAGTTTGAAGAATGCTGGGGCAACCTATATGAGGTCAATGATAACCATATTCCACGATATGATACATAAGGAGATTGAGGTCTATGTGGATGATGTAATTGTGAAATCCAGGAAGCAGGCTGACCATGTCAGAGATCTGAGAAAATTCTTCCAGAGGCTCTGCAGGTACAATCTCAAGCTCAACCCTGTGAAATGCACATTTAGTGTGCCATCAAGGAAGTTGCTAAGTTTCATAGTCAGCCACGGAGGCATTGAGCTAGATCCATCAAAGATCAAAGCCATACAAGAATTGCCACCTCCGAGGAACAAAACAGAGGTGATGAGTCTGTTTCGGAGATTTAATTACATCAGTAGATTTATTGCTCAACTCACAACAACTTTTGAACCTATCTTTAGGTTTTTGAAAAAGGATGTTGCGGTCAAATGGACGGAAGAATTCCATGAGGCTTTTTATAAAATAAAAGAATACATATCAAACCCACCAGAACCAGGTTGGCCTTTGACCTTATATCTGACAGTCTTGGACAATTCATTCAAATGTGTGTTGGGTCAGCACGATATCACCGGGAGGAAGGAGCATTCCATATACTACCTTAGCAAGAAATTTGCAGCTTATGCGGTTAAGTATACTCATCTTGAAAGGAGGTGTTGTGCCCTAGCATAGGTAGCACAGAAGTTGAAACACTACTTGTCATCGTAGACTACTTATCTCATCTCACGCTTGGACATTGAGGTTCATCTTTCAAAAGCCTATGCCCACGGGGAGGCTTGAAAAATGGCAGATCCTGCTCACCAAGTTCATCATTGTCTATGTGACTACGACTGTAATGAAAGCTTAGGCATTGGCTGATCATCTGGACGAGAATCCAGTGGACGAAGGATACGAACCTTTAAAGACATACTTCCCGGATGAAGAAGTGATGCATATTGATGAAGTGGAACAAGGCGGGAAGCTATGATGGAAACTATTCTCCGATGGGGATAGGAGCAGTACTCATCTCTTAAATGGGGCACCATTACCCCGTTAGAGCTCAGCCTGCTTCTATTGCACCAAAAATACGAAAGAATATGAGGCATGTATTTAGGGTCTGATGTTTGCTGCAAACATAGGCGTCCAAGAAGTCTTGGTCTTGGGGGACTCAGACCTTCTGGTAGACAAGATTCAAGGGGGATGGGAAACATGAGATTTGAAGCTTATACCATACCGGCAATGTTTTCATGACCTTTGTCAACGATTCCACTCATTAGAGTTCAGGTATATCCCAAGAATCCACAACGAGGTTGCTGACGCCTTGGCTACTTTGGCATCAATGTTACATCATCCAAACAAAGCTTATGTTGACCCACTGCATATCCAAGTCCATGATCAACATGCTTACAGTAATGTAGTGGAAGAGGAGCTTAATAGTGAGCCTTGGTTTCACAACATCAAAGAATATATCAAGATGTGTGTGTACCCAGTACAAGCCACAAGTGACCAAAAGAGAACAATATGTCATTTATTAAGCGGGTTTTTTTTCAGTGGAGGGGTACAATATAAAAGAATGCTAAATCTTGCATTGTTACGATGTATAGATGCCAAGCACGCCACATCCATCATGACCGAGGTACAATTATGACTTTGTGGACCTCATATGAGTGTGTATGTTTTGGAAAAGAAGATTCTCTGGGATGGTTATTATTGGCTCACCATGGTGCGAGATTGTATCGGTTTCATGCACAAATGTCATCAATGTTAGGTGCATGGAAATTTGATTCATTCCTCACCGTCTAGATTACATACAATGTCAGCACCATGGCCCTTCGTTTCTTAGGGCATGGATGCCATCAGGCCCATGGAGCCAGCAGCTTCCAATGGACACAGGTTCATCCTTGTTGCAATTGATTATTTCACCAAGTGGGTCGAAGCTAAAACTTTCAAAGTGCTAACCAAGAAAGCCGTGGTCAATTTTGTGCATCCAAATATCAATTGCCGGTTTGTAATCCCGAATATAATCATCAGTAACAATGGATCAAATCTCAATAGTCATTTGATGAAAGAGGTACGTCAGCAGTTTAAAATTACACATCGCAATTCCACCCCACCGACCCAAGGCGAATGGAGTAGTTGAGGCAGCCGATAACAACATAGAGAAGATACTTCAAAAAATGGTGGAAGGGTCAAGGAAATGGCATGAGAAGCTACCCTTCGTATTGTTAGGCCATCGCACTATGATTTGCACTTCAGTAGGGGCAACTCCGTATTTGTTAGTGTATTGCACATAAGCATTAATACTGACAGAATTTGAAATCCCATCCCTTCATATTTTCACAGAGGTAGATATTGATGATGACGAGTGTCAAAACTCCTTTTTACACGGCTACCCCGAAGGATGACACGTATAAGGGAGTTTTTTCAATTGAAATGACATTATTCGAAATGGGATTATTTATTTGTTTAGAGTCGCCACTTGAGATAGGTTTGGCTTTTGGCATCCCAAGTCACCGGTTTATTTAGAATCCTAAATTGAGGAAATTTTCGACTTCCCAAATGGAGTCTGCGAACCAGAAATTCTAAGTAAAGAACTCTGTTGACCTGAGGGAAGGTGTTGGGCACCCTCGGATCCCGTAGTTCTAGCACGGTCACTTAAACTATTATAAATGGCTAAAATTCTAATTTTTATACATGCTCATCCTATAGTGAAATTTTAAATTATTTCTATATCGCGTTTAATGTTTTTAAAGAAAATTATAATGGTGTTAAAATATTTCGTGAACCACGTCACATAAATGCACCCGCGGTTTTTGACATATTTCAACTTCATTGGTATTTGCATTTGGGTCACATAAATGCGCATCCGAATTTAGGAAGATATTTTAGTAACATATCGCGCCTACAGCAACTACACATTTGAAAATTCATGGAGGGCCGTGAAATTTGCTAAACAACACCTCCAAATTTCTAGGTATTTTTATTACAGTTAAGGAGCCCACGTAGTGCATGGTTTTGTCGGCGCAGCTCACTTTATTATTAGAAAGTCAACCTAAAGTGACTATAGTTTTCTATTATATGCGTCTCTAAAAATACGTCCTAATTATTTTACACGTGAGTGATATATTCAAAAGGAGATTCAGCACTTATATTTTCAGCCTCATTCATGGATAGTTTTGCAACTTGCGCTTTATTTAATAGCAGGCCCAAGGAATGCATTTCCTTATGTTTCACAACTAATAGCAGCTTCGGCCTTCAATCTTGAGCCCAGAAACACTAGACTACACGTTAATCATGATAACAGCCCTTTTCGAATTGCTACACTATAATCGTTGACATTATGTAATTGGCCATTTTTAAGCATATAGAAGACATTTTAACAAGAGACTTCTAATAATAATTTTATATTAACAAATTAATAAATTGTATCTCAGACTTCGAATCTAACATCTAAGCAAAGAAACTGATGTACTCATCATTCAGAGTACATATACATTTATTGAATCCCTATTGCAGAATAAGTCATGAATATCAAGTGGATTATGAACTAACCTATTTTGTTTTTTTTAAACTACTGAAATCTAAACAAATTAAAGTTATAGTCCAAGCACATTCCAGTATCATTACATGTTAATACTTATTACAATACAAGAAATACTAGTGAAACTAATAACATTTATAATATGACATTGACATAAAAAATATGGGATCATCTTCATTATCAATATTGATCTCGAACATGTACAGTTATGCTTTTCAGATTTTTGAATGAGAATGGTACCTGGAATTACAACAGAATAGATCCTATGAGTAGAGCAAACGCAAGGCAAACAAGCAACAACCGCAAAAATAAACCAGTAAACCCAGGAACTCAGGAAAATTTTAGAAGAAAATAACGAAAACAGGTCTCTGTAACAGCTCGAAATGCACATGCAATCAATCCATCTTCAACTTATAATGAGTAGAACTTCGATTATTAAAGAAGGCTTAACCAGAAAACAAACAAACTTGAAATGGATTTTCAGCTGAATATTATATGAAAATGTATCTCTCAATGTATATCTCTCTCTATATCTGAAAAAAAAAAAGTTATCTTCTAGCTCTCAAAAAAATCTCTCTTTTGAAAATAATCAGACCTTCCTTTTATAACCAAAGCCTTAGGGAAACATAAATATTTTTGTTTTCCTTTTAGTCATTTACCCATTTTTCAGATTTGCCTATATGATCCTTGATTTTCTAACTTGTGCTTCATGTTTTGAAGCAGAAATTGTACTTGGACCCCTCACTAGAATGTTACAGGAGTTTGTCACAAGATTCTCATGTTCAAATACCCGTAATACCCTTGTCCTTTTTCTTAATTACTTGCCTAAGTGTTTTAAACCTTGGTACCTATCTATTTGGTCAGGAACTGACCCTAGTTAACTATTTCAGGTCATAAACCAAGGTTATTATTAGCAGCTAGGATCAAATACTGAAAAAGCTAGCCATGGCCAATTGTTTAAGTGCAGATTTATACTATATTATGCAAAAGCAAATGACTAAGGGTCAAAATTTGAGCAATGCAACATATATATTTAGGCAAATATCGCACTATGAAACCAAATTACTCAGAAACATATATAAAGCTGAACAGCACAAATTTCAGAAATACAGGTCACTGATCAATTTAAACCCAATATGACCAATTTTGAGCTCAACACGATAATTCAAACAAGTCAACAAAAACAGACTGTGACTTCGAATGTTAAGAACACCATTTAGAAACAGGTTATCTAGATTTAAACAAAACAATAAAGGAATCAAATACTCATGATATTTCAAAGATTAGCAGATGAAACTTAATGTACTTAAACAAATGAAAATAAGGAAAACCAAAATAAAATAGAAAAGAGGACAAGGACGATTATATGACTCTAGATGGAAACACTTACTCAGAATTTTTCAAAGATGAACAGATAGAAAACGTAATGTACTTAAACAAGTGAAAATAGAGAAGATCAAAAGCAAAAGAAAATAAGGATGAGCATGGGACTCTAGATGGAAGCACCTACTCAGAACATTTCGAAGATGAACAGATAGTAAACAAATGAAAATCAAAGAAGACAAAAGCAATTAGAAAAGAAAACACACAAAATCACTACAGTAAAAGTAATTAAAACAAAGGGAAAGGGGGAGAGGATATAAGTCTAGGGTTGATTAACTTTGGGACAGGGTCTGGGCTTCAGATCTTATTTTTGGTCATGTCTAGTTGTATTCGAGGGTCGTTGGTCGTGGGGTTGTGGATGGGGAAGGTGAGATGGTCACCAGGGACTATTTTCGGAGAATTTCAGTGAGTATAGGGTTTGGGTCAAATTTCGGTTCTATATTCGAAAAGACATGTGAGGATTCGAAGGACGAGACTTAGATGGATGGGAAGAGAGGAATGAGGCGGTTCGGGAGTGCTTTTTTTGGGTCAGTTTGGGGTTAGTGCCACCCTAGGCGATGGATCCGGTGACTATTATTTCAAATATTCGACGAGCTGGGGAGATATTTGAGGGGATCTAATAGTGGGAGGGGAGAGAGGAGGTTGAGAGGGTTTGGTGGTGTAATTTTGGGGCCATTTGGTGGTCGTCCGCCGCCGTGAAGCGATTTCCGACGGTGGCATTATGGTGGTTAAGGCCGAATATATGGTGGCTGAGGGGTGGTGTTACACCGTTGCATAGGTACGAGGTAGAAGGCATTTAGTCTCTCAATATACACAGATGTTTGGACATATTTATGTGTTTGGGAAGGGGTTTCAGGGCCGTTGGATTAATGCAGATGAATTGTTGAGATTGATCGCCCGAAAATGATGTCGTTTTGGGGCATCTCTTACATGGACCAAAGTTAGAGACGGGGTCTTAGGCTGGTTTGGGTATTTGGACGGGTATAATGTTTTGGTCACCCAGGCTTGGCCCAATTGTGGCCAGAATGGGTTGAATATTAAATCCATTTGTTTTTTCCATTTCCTAATTTTATTTTAAAATACTTAATTATGCTAAATTAAACTAATAACCACTTAAACATAAAAAAAATATGAAAATTAAAAATGAAAATGCCAAAAATGAAAATCAATAAAAATGCTAAAATAAGTTACTTAATTTTTGGCATTTTATATTTTGCAAAATAAACTTTAACTACCAATTAATTTTAAGAAAGATATGTGAAACTAAATCCTAAATGCCTATGTAATTTGTGTATTTTTTATGATTTATCATGCATGCATCAATGAAAACACACGCTGATATGCGCAATTTATTCCTAAAAATAAATAATAAAAAGGAAAAATCCTAAGTTTGAGAATTCTGTAGGAGTAATTTCAAGAGGGCAAAAATCACATGCTCACAAATTCCCCTCTTTTCTCAGAAACACGAAGGGTTTTCGTGCAAAGATAAGTGAGCAAACACGAGCGATTTTTGTCAGACCGAATACTCCATGTGAAACACTTTGAAAAATCTCTGACCGAACCTTGCTTCAAAGGTTGCCTACATATCTCTGAAAGTTTTGGTAGCTGGGAATACCATGGGCTGCGATTTCACTGCTAATGTTGCTGCTACCGCTTATCGACTCTTTATTACACAAAAGAAAATCAACAGCTAAGCTAGCTAGGCTTAACAACTATGAGTTACAAGATTCCTATCTATGGGTCTTTTGAAACTTGATCTTGAGTCTTGGATAGCTCATGTAGCGGACTTCGATATGAATCCTGATGCTCGTTTGCTGCAGCTACTGGTTTATTCTTCAATTTTTGAAACAAAGCGGGACAGGCGGGTCTTCAAATTTCAATCAAAGCTGAACAGTCTGTTTCTCTATCCGCTTCATCAGTTGAATTCATTTCTTTTTTGTTCTATTCTTCTTTTCCTTATTTTTTAATTGAGACTCCTGCTTCCGGTCATCTCAAATTTTGTGCCTTGCGGTATAACCTGCTCGAACACCAAAAACAAACAAACGAACAAAATATCCTGCCCCAGTTTTGCTGGGAAAATTTCGTTAGTTATTTGCAACACAAATCTAATCTATTTCTTTGTTGAAAATAATGAAATTCAGGATTGTGTATCCTTTGGAATGATTGCCAGGTTATAATGGCAAGGATAAAGAGGTTCGTGCGAGGGATAGGAAGAGGATCCACGGGTTATGACGGAATAAGGATGAATATTCCTTGTTGGGGATGAAAGGAAGGCCACGGGTTATGCAGGGATGAATGAGGAAAATTCTTGGTTATGCCAAGAGGATCCGCGGATTATGTCAGGATAGGAATGAGAAGTCTCCGCTGGGGATGAAAGGAAAACCATGGGTTATGCCGAGATGAATGAAAAAATTCCCGGGTTATGCCGGGATTGAATGGAAACTTTCCTAGGTTATGCTAGGGAGATCCAGAGGTTATGCCAGGATTGAAAGAAGACTCCTAGGTTATGCTAGAGAGATCCACGGGTTATGCCGGGATTGAAAAAGAGACTCCTAGGTTATGCTAGGGGAGTCTGCGGGTTATGCCTTGATTGAAAAAGAGACTCCTAGGTTATGCTAGGGAGATCCACGGGTTATGCCGGGATAAATTGAATAATTCCTGGGGTATGCAAGGGGGAATCCGCAAGTTAAGCTGGGATTGAGAAAAAAAAACTCCTAGGTTATGCTAGGGAGACCCACGTGTTATGACGGGATGAATGGAAAATTCCTGTGTTATGTTAGGGGATACATGGTTTATGACGGGATTGAGAGAAACACTCATAGCTTATGCTAGGGAAATCCACGGGTTATGCCGGGATGAATGGAAAATTCCTGGGTCATGCCAGGAGGATCCACGGGTTATGCCGGGATTGAAGAAAAATTCCTAGGTTATGCTTGGGAGATCCATGGGTTATGCCGGGATGAAAGAAAACTTCCTAGGTTTATGCCAGAGGATCCACGGATTATGCTGGGATTGAAAGATTACTCCTAGGTTATGCTAGGGAGACCCAAAGGTTATGCCAGGATGAATGAAATCTTCCTGGGTTATGCCAGGGGATAACAAGGAAGCCAAGGTCCTCAGAGATCCTTTTGGCTATGCTGGGATAGAGAAGGGAGGGAAAACCCCTTGAGTTGTGGTAAGAAAAAAAGAACTTTAAATCTCAGACTATGCTGGGGAGTAAAAAGTGGGAGAAAAAGGTTACCTCAGGTTATGCTGGGGATGTAAAGAGAAACCTCCCGAGTTATGCCGTGGATCGAAGGAAGGAAATTTCTCAGTCTATGCTGGAGGGAATGGAATGCAATCCTTGGGTTATGCCAAGGAAACTCACCAGTTACACAAGATAGGGCTGTGGCCCTAAGTCCGGGGAAGGAATCAAGGATTAAAATCCTATGTTATCATGTTTATTTATGAATTTGCCGGAAAAGAATATAAAGAAAACCTCCCTTTTGATATTGATGCAACACCATTCTTAGCCCTTGTGCCATTCCTTTGGTTGCATTAGTCACGTGTTCCCATTGTCTTTAAGTTACGCCTGTGTCAAATTTAAATTCAAAAACAGAGCAATTTGTTAGCCTGAATAGTGATTGGTTTGTTAGCTGGGGGGTCCTCATCTTTCGAGTTGGTTTTTGTTTTCCAGGCCTTTGGTTATGATTTTTTTCGACTTTCATTTCAGGGCTTGCCTTTGGGATCTTTGGTAGGAACCATTATCCATCTTGGTCTTAACCTTTCTGATCTTGAATCACCTTCATGGACTCTTAAGTTTGAATTTCTTTTCTTTTTATTTTCCTGCTTTTGAAGCGTTAGATGTCTTGATCGGGCGGGGTTGGCTAAATTCGCTTGCTGATACCGGATATTCCTTTTAGTTATTCTCAGGAGAAAGCCCGTGAGACCGGTCCTGCTACCTTTTCTTGCTGACTGGTCAGGGCATCAAAGTTAAAGGGAAAAGGAGTTGGGAAAAACAATAACACAAAACATGAATTGAGAGAGGTATCTCTCTTTGGGAGAAAAAAGGAAGACTTATTTAAGAGTGTGTGACGACTTTAAATGGAAGCGACAGGCTTCTTGTACTAAATACCCGACCTAGATCCATTTATGCTTTCGGATTTCAATCATTAAAATCAAGGAAACTTGTTCAGGGCATGGTCATATTTCATCTTTTCGGCCGACGACGCCCTTTTGCGAGTTTTCGCCAATCGACCTCTATCATTTCTCTCCTCTCGTTGTCCTATAGCGCTCTTTTCGAGTTTTCACTAAACGGACTCTCTCATTTTGTTTTTCTCTGCTCACCGTCGCCTTCTGGTGCCCGAAGGTTTTCACCGATAAGACTCTCTCATTTTATTTCTCTCAAAATTGAGTTGTGCCGAATCCCAATAATGGTGTTTGTCACATCCCTATTTTGGCCAATTGATCGGAAGGACTTGGACCGGGTTTTTGATGGAAACTTACAATTTTGGAACCGTTCGGGCAGATTTGTCACCGAAATAATATTTTTCTGCCCCAGTTTCAGTTTCTTGGGGAAAACTGGGGTTTTATTTTTAAATGACTGAAACTCAGGGAGAGGCTGTCTACGTATCATTTCGGAATCAAGTCAGACGTAGTTCAGGAAAGTTTTCTTAAACTAATTTTTTTGTTGTTTCTTTCTTTTTCATTTTCGTTTCATTTTTCTTTTTGTTTTCTTCCCCTTTTTTTCCTTTTTTCACATCATCATTTTTTGTTTTTCCTTTGAATAGCACTTTTGGGTTCCAAAGACGGTTATCAAAGAAACGTAACTGGCTCAAAGGGTTTGCGAAGGATTGATAGTGTTTATGGTAGCGGGAAAGAAAGCCTTCGTCATTTCCACCAGCCAGAATCATTGCAATAGGGAGTTTAAACGTAATACCTTTTTACTGCATCTGCATTTACTGCTCTTCGGGCTCATCTCCTTCAACATCACCTAGGTACAGTGCTCATTTGGGTAATATTTTTCTGATAATGTAGGACCTTTCCAGTTCAGAGCGAACTTTCCTTTGGCTTCCTGGTGGTGAGGAAGTATACGCCTCAATACCAGCTGTGCGACTTCAAAATTCCTAGGGCACACTTTCTTGTTGTAAGTTCGGGCCATTCTTTGTTAGTATAATAGCCCATGACAAACCGGAGCCATTCGTTTTTCATCAATTAATGACAACTGGTCCAAAAGAGTTTTGACCAAATCACTATATTCAATTTCTGCTTCGACAATCACTCGGAGCGAAGGGATTTCTATCTCTGCGGGTATGACAGCTTCAGTCCAATAGACCAGTAAATATGGAGTTGTTCCTACCAATGTGCACACTGTGGTGCGATATCCCAGCAATGCAAAAGGAAATTTTTCATGTCATTGCCTTGAGCTTTGAATCATTTTTCTCAAGATCTTCTTGATATTCTTGTTATCTGCTTCGACAACACCAGTAGCTTTGGGCCGGTAAGGGGTGGAGTTTCTATGTGTTATTTTTAATTGTTCACATATTTCTCCCATTAGACGACTGTTCAGATTGGCTGCGTTGTCTGTAATGATGGTTGCGGGAATCCCAAAACAACAAATGATATTGGAATGCACAAAACCCACCACAGCTTTCTTGGTAACAGACTTAAGAGTGATGGCTTCGACCCATTTTGTGAAGTATTCAATAGCAACCAATATGAATCTATGTCCATTTGAGGCATTTGGCTCAATCGGCCCAATGACATCCATGCCCCACGTAGCGAATGGCCAGGGTACTGACATAGGATGCAATTCGGTTGGCGGTGCATGAATCAAATCACCGTGCACCTGACATTGATGGCATTTCCGAATGAAGCTGAAGCAATCTTTCTCCATGGTCATCCAGTAATACCCGGCTCAGAGTATGTTCTTTTCCAATACGTACCCATTCACATGAGGCCCACGCACTCCTGCGTGTACTTCATGCATAATTCTCCCGGCTTCCTCGGTGTCAACACATCTCAGTAAATTAAGATCTGGACTCTTTTTGTACAAGGTATCACCACATAAGAAGAAGCTACTTGCGTTCCGTCGGATGGTTTTCTTTTTCTCCCTGGTGGCTTGCTCGGGATACACCTATTTTTTTAGGAACCTCTTGATGTCATAATACCAGGGTTGTATGCTGGCCTCTGCTTCGGTCACATTACAATACCCATGCCTTTCTTTGATTTGGATTTTCAAAGGATCAACGTAGGCGTTCCCGGGTAAGGCAACATGGAAGCCAGGGTTGCGAGCGCGTCTACTAGCTCATTGTCACAGCGAGGGATGTACCTTAATTGTACCGAATTTAACCATTTGTTGAGGTCCTCCACATGCTGTCTATAGGGGATGAGTTTAACGTCGCTTGTTTCCCACTCTCCTTGAGCCTGTCGTATGATCAAATCTGAATCCCCCACGATTAATAATTCCTCAACATCTTGGTCAATGGCCATGTTCATGCCCATGATGCAAGCCTCATATTTAGTTGTATTATTGGTGCAGAAAAATCGGAGCCTGGTTGTAGCCAGATAATTCTAACCCGTGGGTGAGATTAGAATTGCCCAATCCCTAAGCTTTTTGCGTTTACTGCCCCGTCAAAGAAGATTTTCTAATCGGAGATGTCTTCAAATGTTACTTCCACTGAATTTACTTCTTCATCAGGGAAATAAGCATTCATGATCGACTGGATTTTCAGTCAGATGATCTGTTTATGTTTGAGCCTTCATTGTTGTACGAGTGACATAGACTATGTCGAACTTGGTGAGCAAGATTTTCATTTTTCCAATCGCCCTGTGGGCATCAGTTTTTGGAATATATACCTCAGTGGATCCATCCTGGATATGAGGTAGGTAGTATAAGCTTGACTGTAATGCCTCAACTTCTGAGCCACCTACGTCAAGGCACAATAGGTTCTTTCTAGCAGTGTGCACATGGCTTCGTAACTTGTAAACTTCTTGCTCAGATAATAGATGTCTTGCTCTTTCTTTCCCGTGGCATCATGCTGCCCGAGAATACACCCAAAAGAGCTTTCCAGGATTGTTAGATAGAGCAATAGTGGGCTTCCCAGTTCCAGCAGGACCAAAACTGGTGGGTTGGACAAATAGAGTTTGATTCTGTCAAAAGCTTCTTGACATTCAACAGTCCATTTAACTGCCGCATCCTTTTTCAATAGCTTGAATATAGATTTTCATGTAGAGTTAAATTGGGCGATGAATCGGCTATGTAGTTCAACCTTCCTAGTAGACTCATTACATCCTTCTTGGTCTTTGGAGGAGGTAACTCTCGAATGGATTTTATCTTGGTCGGATTTAACTCGATTCCTCTTGGACTGACAATGAATCCCAGAAGTTTGCCTGACGGAACCCCAAATGCACATTTAGCTGGATTCAATTTCAAATCATAATTGTGAAGCCTTTCGAAGAACTTCCTTAAGTCCCTTACATGATCACCCTGAGTCTTTGACTTGGTAATCACATCGTCCACATAAACTTCTATTTCTTGATGCATCATATCATTGAAAATGGCTGTCATGGCCCTCATTTATGTTGCCCCGGCATTCTTTAAATCGAAAGGCATAACTCTATAACAACAAGTTTCCCAAGGTGCGCTGAAGGCGGTTTTCTCGGCATCTTCCTTATCCATCAACACTTGGTGGTATCCTGCATAGCAATCTACAAAGGACTGTATTTTGTGTTTGGCACAGTTGTCAACAAGAATGTGGATGTTAGGTAGAGGGAAGTTGTCCTTGGGACTCGCCTTGTTTAAATTTTGGTAATATACACACACTCGAGTTCTCCAATCTTTCTTCAGTACCGGGACCACATTGGCCAACTATGTGGTGTATCGAACCACTCGGATTACCCCCACCTCTAACTACTTTGTGATCTCTTCTTTGATCTTATCGCTGATATCAGGTTTGAACTTTCGTTGCTTTTGTTGGACTAGAGGGAATTCAGGGTATATGGTCAACTTATGAACCACTAGATCAACAGTTAGCCCAGGCATATCATCGTAAGACCAAGAAAATACATCTTTGAATTCTAACAGAAGTTGAACCAGGGAATCCCAGATTTCTTTATTCACATAGATACTTATTTTAGTTTCGTTGATTTCGCAGAAATCTCCCAAGTTAACTGGTTCTGTATCGTTTAAGTTCGCTTAGGTTTATTTTCAAAATGTTCCAACTCTCACTTGATTTACCTAAAAGCCTCTTCTTCATCATATTCCGGTTCTTGGTTTATTTAACAAACAGGCGGTATGTTCGGGTCGGGGCATGAAGTCCGCAAGCATGTCATATTATTTAAATTCGCATTATTGGGATTGAAAGAAAAAAATTAAATAGAATAAAAAACAAAATTAGAAAGATGGAGAAGTGCGAATGATGAAATATTGATTTCATTTCTTTTAAATAGTAAGATAACAGGGTTTACATCTGCAATATAAAGGACGAAATACGAAGGAAAAACACCCGAGCTACACCCTAAAATAGCTGGTGATGCAAGAAATGGTAGCAAGGCGGGACAACCGGGCCTCCCCCCTGACTGGGAAAGGCGCGGCCTTCCAGTTTTGCAGCTTGGCGTCCGGTCCTATATATAGCACTTTAACAGTGCATGAGCGTTCTCCCAGCTGGACCATGTTGGCTTCATACAATAATTTCCTCATAGCTCCACATATCTCCTCAATTTCCTCCGCTGTGAAGGTCTCATCTTCTTCTTCGTCACTGTACTTTGGTTTTACAAATGTTTTGTACAACTGGGGTAGGTGCTGGGGAAAAAGCCCATCCACGATGTTTCCTAAGGTTGGCCCAAGTGATATCCTCTAACGTTGGATGGAAACCTAGCCCAAAAAACTTCTCTGCGGTAGGCAAAGCGACCGGTTCAGTTATACCATGTAGACAACTTCCAAGTCCCTTGCCTGGCTTAAACCCTTGGGGTGTCATCTCTCTAGCCACAATGATTGAGGCATTAGAGAGGAAGGACTGGGGGGCTGGTTCACCTTCTTTATATTGATCGGCCACCACAATTTCAAAAGCTTGGTATACTATATGCACAATTCCTTCTTTGGCCTCAAGGCAGGGGACAGAGGGATCACCGTAAATTGACTGTTCATCTTCTCTGTGGAACACAATCTCTTGGTTATCATGTTAGAACTTCAACATTTGGTGCAGAGTAGAATTCACCGCTCCTGCCGCATCAATCCATGGTCTTCCCAGGAGATAGTTATAGGATGTTTCCATGTCCTACAATTGAAATGTCACTTCAAAGTCAACCGGACCGATGGTCAATACTAGGTCAATTTCCCCTATAGTGACTCTCTTGATCCCATCAAAGGCTCAGACACAGACATTGTTAGGACGTATCCTCTCTGTTCCAATCTCCATTCTTTGAAACATTGACAGTAGGCATATATCTACCCCAGAATCTCTGTCTATCATTACTCTTTTGACATAATTGCCTTCGCATTTGACGGTGAGGTGCAAGGCTTTGTTATGGGCAGCTCCTTCTAGAGGTAAATCATTCTTGCTAAATGTAACCTGATTAATAGCAAAAAATCTTTCCGCCATTTTATCCAGTTGTTCCACGTAGGTTCCAACTGGTACATAAGCTTCATTTAAGGTTTTGGCCAACACTTTATGGTTTTATGGAGATTTTATCAGCAATGACAATAAAGATACCTACTCGGGAGACTTCCGGAGCTGGTCCACCACCTCATATTCTGGCATTTTCATTTTTTGAAAGAAGGCCTCTGCCTCTTCAGCATTTACGGGCTTTTTGAGTGGAAATCGACGTTTGGTGGTAGTGTTCACTTATTCCATATCCGAATATTTCTTTGCGGAATGGACCTTTCAAGTTTCCCCAGTGATCTCTTTGACCTTGTGTGTTACGATGGTTTCTTGGTAATTCCATTGGACTGCAAATGGGTTTGTCATTGGCTTCTTAGGCGCGCAATCGATTACCACGGGCTCATTCAGCCTTGGTGGTTTAATCGGTCACCGTACCACATAAGCTCTTTTGGGCACATACATCATTTTGTTCAACTCAAACCTTCTTGGGGGAGTCAGAGTAGGCTGGTTTTCTTGACGCCCCCGTGGGATGTAAAGTATGGTTTCCTTGGCGGGTATCGTCTCAGTTTTGATTTCAGACTTCTTCTCTGCTTCTGGGTGCTTGGCATCACTCATTTTCTTTTCTTCAACCTTCTTAGGGGTAAACTTCGGTTTTCTGTCTACATCAGCAATGGCTACTATGGCTTTTAGGGCAGGGTCAAATTCTTTGTCCTCACAAATCATTCCGATGACTGGCCTATTTATGTGAGCCGGCAACTGATTATTTGTTATGTTTACGACCTCTTCATCTCTTAGAACTATTTTCTTTTGTTCTATTAAATCCTCCACTGCGCATTTCAGAGTCAAGCAGTTTTTGGTGTCGTGTCCTTCGGCCCCGGAATGATAAGCACAGCGTACACCTCGTTGATAAGAATGTGACTTAGGGTTCTGCCTGTTTAGGGGCACGGGCTGCATAAGACCCATCTGGACCAATTTCGGGAATAAGCTGGTATAAGATTCCCCTATTGGAGTAAAGTTTTGTCTCCTGGGTGGTTCCCTGGGACAATGGTTATTTTGTGGAGGGCGGGAATTATTGTGATTTTGGGGAGGCTGATTCCTCAGGGCCTGGTTTCTATTTCCCTGTTGTTGTGGTCGAGCAAACAGCTGGGGATTTATGACTGCATAAGGTTGAGGAACATAATGCATGTCTTGATGATGATAGTAATGTGGAGAGGACCTTTCTAAGAATACAGGCTGTGATCATGATGTCTTCTCATTCTGGAGGCCGCCATTGACACTTCCTCTTTTTTTTTTCTTGCGACCCCTCCTACCCCGCCTTGGATGGCCTAGGAGGTTGCCTCTATGTAGGACTGGCTCAGAATTCTTCCTGTTTTCCGGCCATTTTCTACCATCTCGCCAATCTTAATTGCCTCCGCAAAAGTTTTGCCCATCGCTGACATCATATTATGAAAATAATCTGCCTCTTGCACTAGTAGGAAAACAGTGACCATCTCTGTCTCGTACATGAGTGGTTTTACTCGTGACGTTTGTTCACGCCACTTGACGGTATATTCTCTAAAGCTTTCTGAAGGTTTCTTTTTCAATATGGCCAAAGAATTCCTATCTGGGGCGATGTTAATGTTATACTAGAACTGCCATATGAAATCCCGGGCGAGATCATCCCTAATTTGCCATCAAGTGATATCCTAGTCCATATACCATTCAGAAGCGATGCCTACTAAACTCTCCCCGAAATATACCATCAGTAGTTATTCTTTTCCACCTGGCCCAAGCAGCTGGTTGCAATAATTTTTTCAAATGAGCAATAAAATCTCTGTGACCATCGTACTTTTCAAAATTCAGCGTTTTGAATCCCAGGGGAAGATGTACGTGTGGGAAAATGCACAAGTCCAAGTAAGACACACTCTTCTGTCCACTCAAACCTTGCATGTTTTTCAAATTCTACTCAAGGCTTTTCATCCTTCTTGTTATTTTATCTTGTTCAGGTCTCTTAAAGGTTTTGTCTTGCGCTGGTGTGAGTTCGTATGCTGGTTGAGGATAATTGTATGTGGGGTATGATGGAGGCTCAGTTTGGTAGTTGGGAGTTTGAAATGTTAAAGCTGTAGGATCGAACATGGGCCTCGGCACCGCAGGCTATGTGGTGGCTGCGCACGGAGGGGCCGTAAAAATATTAGGAACTGAGCCAGATTTGAACATCGAAAGACGGTCTTCAAAATGCGCTCTAAGAAAGTTGGCTGACATGGTAGGCTTCCCCAAGAGGGTATTTGGGTGGCTGATGGGGATGGTGGAGGTACCCCCGACCTTGGGAAAAGCTCTGGAAATCCCGGGATAGAACTTGGAGGTTCTTTTCCATTCCAAGCGTCCAAAATCTCCATAACTCATGAGTTGAAGGATCCTATTTTCTTCCGCGTTGTAGGTTCTGAGGCTAGGATCCCTACAATCGCGTTGTCCTCTGGGATGGGAACTGGTGGTAGAGTTATTTTGGATGACATCTCTGCGCTTCCTTTTGATCTAGTAAAGTATCTGTGCGATTCCAGCTTACCACAAACCAATCACAGTTCTCTAAAAGCATGGACTGGAAGATGGAATTTCAGTGGTTAGATTGGGATAGATAACAAACAAGAAATCACATGTTGGGTATGATGCACCTACGTAGTTAACGGGTTTCTATATGCTTGCAAGGGTCATGCATCATTCCGGAATTTATTCCGAACTTCTTTTTGTTTTCTACTTCTTATTTCCTAATAGCTTTCCTTTTCTTAAAAGAATACGATCGAATCCTATGAAGATTGCCTATGTATCATGACACTGCATGAATCAGGCCGGGCGTAGTTCATGTTAAAATGTGATGGAAATAACAAGATATTTTGGGATTTTCAATTTTTATAAAGACAAAGAACTTTGATTACAAAAGCTTACAAAATTAAAGGCAACTACCAAATTGGGACATAATGAACTTACAGACTCGAATGGTGCGTAATCATACAGATGGGCAGACTTTTTTAAACAAAATACAAATTTTCAAAAATTATGAATACATTAAGACTTCAACTGCTTTTGGAACTTGCGGAGCATCGTTCAGCCTTGTTGCAAGCTTGCGTGCTAAACTTCCTTGGAGGTGGTGGAGGTCTTCAATCACTTGACGAACAAACGTCATGGCGGTAGCAAAGAACATGGATTTCGTCATATCCTCACAATGGTTGCACTTTGTGCTAGTATATTCTGCGATTGCCTGCACCCTCTCACTAATAACACCTTATTCTTGCCGTAGACGCCTAATTTGCTCAGCCCTTGCCTCTAGAGTGAGTTCTGCTACTTGATTCAGCTTTGGAATTGTTGCAAATCCCTTTCTAATCCTACTATTACTTCATAGCAATACTCTCTTTTAGCTTTGAAGTCCCCGGCTTGCTTGGCCTTTTTTTTTTAAGTCTTGATGACCTTTCTCTTTAAACCAACAATCTCATCGCTATTCTCTTCTTTTAATTGCTCTAGAATGCGGGCTCGTTCCTCTGCACTTTTAGTTAGTTGCTTCCGAACCCTAGATAGCTCACCTTCCGCCTTATTCAGGTCGAACCCATACTCGGTTACTTTTCGCCGCAAATTTTCTATGAGTTTTTCATCTTTTCTGCTTCTGGGAAGATTTTCTTTGGCTGCCTTCATTTTTGGAGTTTGGGCTCGTATAGCCTCGTTTTCTTTGGTCAATATCTTCTTTTCTCCCTCACTGACTGTAGCTTCCAAACTATTTTTAAATTGTAGCTCTTGGATTTTCTTTTCCAATCTTCCTATGGTAGCCCTATATTAATTTTCCTTGGCTAACCAATCCCATTGCTCTTGTGAAGTCTCAGCAAATTCTTGGAGATGTGGTCGCTTAGCCGGCCTTCCAGGCTCAATTTCTCTTTTGTACCAATGAATATACCCCGGTGCAACCTCCTCTTTAGATATGTCGTGCACTCGAGTATCTGCTGTCAGGTATTGACATCCGCTCCAGATTTGGCGTACAACAGCTTCAGGGAATTGACCATTTGGGCATATCTCAACCGTATGACGACTAGTATCCTCGTCCCTGGGGATCATTTGGCATTTACCTAACGGTCTTAGTACTCTATATGGCGCATAGGTCTAGATACTTTGGAGTCTCATTAAAAGGAAATGAGTTCCAGTGGCTGGCATATACACAACTTCATCCACAGGGAGCCACCCAAATTTCCACTCTATATGATTTGCAGTGATGACCCGGAGATGTGACACCCATTCTGTGACACCCTCAGGTACTTTAAACCCATTAACCCTATTGCACAATTCTTCTATGCAGCTCTTTGTTAGCGACCCATAATTCATGAACCGAGGCCTGTGACATATATGCTCGATCATCCATATTTGCAGCAGCAAGTTACATCCCTCGAAGAAGTGTCCTCCTGCTTTACGGGCGGTGGGAGCACGGAAGATTTCGGACAAGATCATTGGAGCGAGGGTACTTTTAGCCAGGGTTATTAAAGTGCTAACGACCCCTGCTATCCGTACGTCAATATTCCCATCCTTTTGCGGGAACACCAGAAGACCCAAGAAAAATACCATGAATGCAAAACATCGATGCTCCTCCAATTAGAGCTGATTTCCTTTGCCGCAAATAAGATTTTCGAGGTTATTGAATCCCCCATATGTCCAGACCTCTGATATATAAATAGCGAGGTGCAAAAGCCAACTGATAAATCCGGATTGTGGACCTTCCTTCTGATTTTCAAGGAGTCCAGGAATTTATGCACGGAAAGGGCTCTTGATGCAATCAGATATTGGTGTCTAGAAGGAATCATAGCGATACCAATATATCCAGTTATTTCCTCCAATGTCGAGGTGAGTTCAAAGTCTAAGAAATGGAATACATTGTAGGACGGGTCCTAGAATGTGATTAATGCTTTTTTGATGTCTCCCCTTGGGCTAATTTTCAACAAACCAGTAAGGGTTCCCATATGTGTATTGACCCTTTTCTGTCCTACTTCCCCCAAATCATTCCACCACAGTCGCAATTCCAAGGGAATTTTGTTCATGAACATTATCGTGCTCATTATGCACATTTATTAAGGCAAATTAGTATTCACAAAATATTAAGACTAGCATTTTATGAAATTAATTTCTGAAAATCAATGCTCGGCTTTGCGAAATACGGCCTTAAAACACTTCTGAGAGAAAGTTTTTAGGCTGTGCTTGCTTGCCGGTCAAAATAAGTCTCAGAGGTGGCCATTTGTGCAAGATCATCCTTCCAGCGTCCCTTACGGTAACATTCTGCCATTTCCGGCAGTAATGGCATCACCTGATTTATTTCGAAACATGCGGATAAAATTTGTTTTTCTTGTCATGAATTTTTGCAAAAGAAAGGTTGGACCCGGCAAAAAAATTTATCAAAACCCCAAAAATATTATTGAAAAACTTTCCAAATTCCTTTTGCCTTTCGCTTTGTATTTTTGATTTGAAACATCCGGCGGCATTTCGGTGCTATTTTGAGCATTGGTGTTTTTTGCAAATGATTTATCTCAGCAACTCTCAAATTTCCTTTTATTCACAAGCCGTTCAACATGCGAATCTAAAGTAAATGAATGCACAAGTAGCACGTAATATGCATCATGGTGGTCTTTTCATTTCGGGTCACCTGTCCTACACGGACCCAACCCCTGTGTTGACTGCCCTAAGTTGAATGCATGATGCAAATAAACGTTCCTACTAGAGATCCAGCATGAGGCCATGTTATTCTAAGATGAAAATCTTGGTACAGGGTCTAGACCGTGCACCTGAGCGGACAACTCGAGTCGAGGAGGGGACTACGTACAGGGAACCAAAAAGCCATCCGACTTAGTAAATTGTCCGGCCTCTTTTTAATATTAGGGTATGACACTAATAGAATAGAGAGTCTCAACCAGTCATCCCATCCCCAGAGGTGAGAAGTAAAGGGTTTCGTAGTATTTTATATGCAAAGTTCAAGTAACATCAAAGCATTAAAGCATTTAGCACTTAGCACAAAACATGTAATGAAATCAGATAAAGCCAAATATAGCAAGTATTCTAAGCTCGAATTCTTGAACCCTGAACGAGAGATTATGGGTTCGTTCCCCAGCGGAGTCGCCAAAGCAGTCACACCTCCTTTTACACGGCTACGCAGAAGGATGACACGTATAAGGGAGTTTTTCCAATTAAAGTAACATTATTTGAAATGGGATAACTTATTTTTTTAGAGTCGCCACTTGGGATAGGTTTGGCTTTTCGTGTCTCAAGTCACTGGTTTATTTAGAATCCCAAATAGAGGAAATTTTCGATTGCCCAAATGGAGTCTGCGAACCAGAAATTCTAAGTAAGGAATTCTGCTTACCCGAGGAAGGTGTTAGGCACCCCCGGATCCCGTGGTTCAAGAACGGTCATTTAAACTATTATAAATGGCTAAAATTATAGCTTTTATACATGTTCATCCTATAGAAAAATTTTAAATTATTTTTATACCGCTTTTAATATTTTTTTACAAAATTACAATGTTGTTAAAACATCACATGAACCACGTCACATAAATGCACCCGCGGTTTTTGACATATTTCAACTTCATTGGGATTTGCATTTAGGCACATAAATGCGCACCCAGATTTAGGAATATATTTTATAAACATATCGCACTAACAGCAACTACGCATTTGAAAATTCGTGGAGGGCCGTGAAATTTTCTAAACAACACCTCCAAATTTCTATGGTTTTTTATTACAATTAAGGAGCTCACGTAGTGCATAGTTTTGTTGGCGCGGCTCACATTATTTTTAGAATGGCAACCTAAAGTGACTATAGTTTTCTATTATATGAATCTCCAAAAATACATCCTAATTATTTCACACGTGAGTGATATATTCAAAAGGAGATTTAGCGCTTATATTTTCAGCCTCATTCATGGCTTGTTTTGCAACTTGGGCTTTATTTAATAGCAGGCCCAAGAAATGCATTTCCTTATGTTTCACAACTAATAGCAGTTTGGGCCTTTAATCTTGACCCCAGAAACATTGAACTACAAGTTAATCATGATAACAACCCGTTTCAAATCGATACACTATAGTCGTTGACATTATGTAATTGACCATTTTTAAGCATATTGAAGACATTTTAAAAAGAGACTTCTGATAATGATTTTATATTAACAAATTAATAAATTACATCTCAGATTCCGAATCTGGCATCTAAGTAAATAAATTAATATACTCATCATTCAGAGTACATATACATTTATTGAATCCCTACTGCAGAATAAGTCATGAATATCAAGTGGATTATGAACTAGCCTATTTTGTTTTATTAAAAATACTGAAATCTAAACAAATTAAAGTTATATTCCAAGCACACTCCAGTATCATTACATGCTTATACGATTACAATACCAGAAATACTATTGAAACTAATAATATTTATAATATGACATTGACATAAAAAAATGGGATCATCTTCATTATCAATATTGATCTCGAACATGTACAGCTATGCTTTCCAGATTTCTGAATGAGAATGGTACCTGGAATTACAGAAGAATAGATCATATGAGTAAACCAAACGCAAGGCAAACAAGCAACAGCAGCCAAAATAAACTAGTAAACCCAGGAACTTAGGAAGTTTTGAGAAGCAAATAATGCAAACAGGTCTCTCTAATAGCTCAAAATGCACATACAATCAATCCATTTTCAACTTATTATGAGTAGAACTTCGATTATTAATGAAGTCTTAACCAGAAAACAAACAAATTTGAAATGGATTTTCAGCTGAATATTATATGAAAATGTATCTCTCAATGTATATCTCTCTTTATATCTGAAAAAAAAAATTTGTCTTCTAGCTCTCGAAAAAAATCCCTCTTTTGAAAATAATCAGACCTTCTTTTTATAACCAAAGCCTTAGGGCAACATAAATCTTTTTGTTTTCCTATTAGTCCTTTACCCATTTTTCAGATTTGCCTAACTGATCCTTGATTTTCTAGCTTGTTTGAAGCAGAAATTTTACTTGGACCACTCGCTAGAATGTTCCAGAAGTTTGTTACAAGATTCCCATGTTTAAATACCCTTAATACCCCTATCCTTTTTCTTATTTACTGGCCTAAGTGTTTTAAACCTTGGTACCTATATATTTTGTCAGGAACTGACCCTAATTAACTATTTTAGGTCATAAACCAAGGTTATTATTAGCAGCTCGGATTAAATTCTGAAAAAGCTAGTCATGGCCAATTGCTTAAGTACAGATTTATACTATATAATGCAAAAGCAAACAACCAAGGGTCAAAATTTGAGCAATGAAACATGTATATTCAGGCAAGTATCACACTATGAAACCAAAGTACTCAGAAACATATATAAAGCTGAACAGCACAAATTTCAGAAATACAGGACACTGATCAAATTAAACCCAATATGACCAATTCTGAGCTCAACACGATAATTCAAACAAGTTAAAAAGAACAGACTGTGACTTCAAATGTTAAGAAGACCATTCAAAAACAGTTTATCCAGACTTAAATAGAACAACCAAGGAAGCAAATACTCGGGATATTTCAAAGATGAGCAGATGAAACTTAATGTATTTAAAAAAATGAAAATAAAGAAAATCAAAATCAAATAGAAAAGAGGACTAGGACGAGTATATGACTCTAGATGGAAATACCAACATAGGCATTTTTCCTAAATGCTTATGTAATTTTTGTATTTTTTATGATTCATCATGCATGCATCAATGAAAATAGACGCTGATATGCGCAATTAAATCCTAAATATATATAATAAAAAGGAAAAATCCTAAGTTTGAGAATTTTGAATGAGTAATTTCAACGGGGCAAAAATCACAACGAGTAGGTCAAAACCCACTTGGAGCAATTGAGTCTGATTTATGATAAAAGATTAGCAACAGTATGTACGGCCAGTTATATCAACAGATAATGGCAAGAGCATATAACGAGAAGGTTCGCCCAAGAAGGTTTGAAGTGGGTCAGTTGGTATTGAAGTGCATCCTCCCTCACTGGGCAGAAGCAAAAGGCAAGTTTTCCCCAAATTGGCAAGGGACGTTCATCGTGTCAAGAGTATTGTCCAACGGGGCATTGTATCTAGCAGATGTGGAAGGCAAGTGCGTAGAAATGGCCATCAACGCTGACGCAATTAAGAGATACTATGTATGATTTTCTTTGATCAAATCATATTAGTTTGTACTAGGAATGTTTTTTAGATTGGAATGACGAAGACATTTTATTCGGCTATCTAAACACTTCATCCTTTGTTAACCCTTTTTTGAGCTTTAATTATTTTCTTTCGTACCCCTCTTTCGAAATTAATAACCAAAGTTAGAAATGCAAGTGTAAGAAATAAGTAAATGGAAAGGAAAAGAAAAGAAAAAAGAGAGAAAAGAAAAAAGAAAAGAAAAATACATACACAAAACAGTGAAACAACACAAGAAAAGAAAGAAATAAAAGAAAAGAGTGAAGGAAGAGAAAAGGAGAAAATCACAACAAAAACAAAGCAATTCCTAGGATGAACTACATTTGACCTAATTCCTTTTAAGGATACGTAGGCAGCCTCACGGTTCGGTTTCACTAATAAAATCCAAAAGCCCCCAAGCAAAGAAACTGGGGTAGAAGTTGGGGTCATTATAAGATATGTGATTCCAAAAGTTGTAATTTTGAAACCATTTGAATTATTTTGAGCCTTTAATACCCTTTCTTTCTAACCATATCCAAAAGCCTGCATTACGGTCCAAAGAAGGACTTCCAATCGTTAAGAAATGCCAAGTCAAGCAAGAAGAAGTGGTTCATACCCGGGGCGACACTCTAGTTCAAGCAAGAAAGGATGAAAATAAGAGAGTCTTATTGGTGAAAACCCCCACGGGCACCGTAAGGAGATGGGAGTTGAGAGAAAAGCAAAATGAGAGAGTCTTATTGGTAAAAACTGTTGGAAACACGTTCTCAATGCAATATACTAAAACGTGTGTTCTTTTGTGTAGGTTTTGATGAATGACAAACGAAGCGAAAATTGATATATGACGAAGTTCAAGAAACAAGAGCACAATTGATATACAACGAGATTCAAGCTCAAGACAAAGTTTTATAAGTTTAATTGAGTCATTCTTATTTGTGATCTTGATCCTACAACTTGACTCGTAACATGGCTTCTCTCATAAAACTATTTTCCAAAATCATGCATACTTAATTTAATGTCAATTGATTTTAAATCATGCATATTTACAGTAGTCAAAATAATTTTTAGACATGCCTTAAATCTGGACTAAGATAATCGATTATGTACTTATGATAATCGATTGTTTTAAGCCAAGACTGCATGACAATCGATTGTGAACTAATGACAATCGATTGTGAGTAAGGCAGTGAGCATCAGGTTTTTCAAACCTGCATGACAATCGATTGCGAACTAATGACAATCGATTGGGACTGAGGCAGTGTCCATCAAAGTTTTTCAAAACTCAGAATAATCGATTATGAACTAATGGTAATCGATTATGTTGAGACAGTGTCTTCCAGTGATTTTCAAATTTATTAAATAATCGATTGTTACATTGGACAATCGATTGTCAAAGAGACAGTGTCTAAAATGTTTTTCAAAAACTGATAAGTAATCGATTGTTGACTTTGTGCAATCGATTGTGAAGCTGACCGTTGTCGTAAAGTTTTCAAATACCGTCAGGTAATCGATTATTGATTCTGTATAATCGATTGTTTTGATTAAAATCCGGAAAAGATTTTTTGAACGTTATTGGGTAATCGATTATTGATTTGGTATAATCGATTGTTTTGATTAGAATTCGGAAAAGATTTTTTGAACGTTGCTGAGTAATCGATTGTTGATTCTGGACAATCGATTTTTTGTGATAAAATCTGGAAAGGATTTTTTGAACGTTGCCAGTAATCGATTATGGATTGTAAGTAATCGATTATCAAGCGTAAAATCTGAGATTGAATTTTGATCTGACTGGCAGACAATCGATTGTTGGGGTTTGACAATCGATTGTCAGTGAGTAAAATCAGCAACTCTTAATTGGCAATTAGGCAACGGTAATGCCAAGTTTTTCAACTATAAATACAGCTTCATTTCAGTGTTTTAAACACAACAACATACTACAACTGATCATTACATTGCTATAAGCTTGTATACTTTTGTTTATCATTTTATATTCAATTTCATAAAGCTTTTAAGAGCCATATTCTTGTCCAAAGTTGTTGTGATCTAGAGCTTACTTCTTTTACTCATACCTACTCATAAAGGAGTATTTTGTTTGAGTGTTAAGTGTTTTACACACTTGTAAGAGAATTGTGATTCTCTTGTTGTAAGGAACTTGTGTTTCCTTGGTTGAAGTCTTGGAGTGTTGTATCTCCGAGCAAAGGTGTTAAGGCTTGTTTCCTTACGTTGTAAAGGTTTGTTGAGCACCCGTAAGCTTAACAAGTTAGTGGAAAATCTCGAGAGAGTCTCTCGGGGACTGGACTAGCCACGTGTTGTGGTGAACCAGAATATATCGGTGTGTTCTTTCCTTTTTGTTTATTTAACGCACTTATTTATTTCCTGCAAATTTTAATTTCCGCAAGTTTACGCTAAATTTTATTATAACGCTATTCACCCCCCCTCTAGCGTTAAGCGTATTTTCTAACAATTGGTATCAGAGCCCAACTCTCTGAAAACTTAACAGTTTGAGAGAACCATCCATGGCTTCTACTCGTGATTCTTTTGCAGGAATTGATGAAGGACAGTGCTCCACACGACCACCTCTATTGAACGGTACAAATTACACGTACTGGAAGGAGAGGATAAAGATCTTCGTTCAGTCCAACAGCTTTCACCTTTGGAAGGTGATAATGAAGGGAAACCAAATTCCAACAAAGAAGGTGGAAAATGAATGGGTTCCCAAGTCCGAGGATGAGTATGACGCGGATGACATCTGAAAGGTTCAAAATAATGCTAAAGCAATTAATTTATTATATTGTGTTGTTAATGCTGACGATTACAGGAAAATATCGTGTTGCACAACGGCAAAGGAGATGTGGGACAAACGAGAAGTTACGTACGAAGGTACGGACCAGGTAAGGGAAGCAAAAATTGATTTCCTAACCCATTCTTATGAATTATTACACATGAAGGAAGGTGAAAAGGTGGACGAAATGTTTGAGCGATTTTCAATAATCGTAAATGACCTACATGCTCTCAAGAAAACATTCACGGATAGAGAGCTCGTGCAAAAAATTCTTAGAAGTCTCACTCCGGCATGGAGATCAAAGGCCGATGCAATTCAAGAATCCATTGGCGTTTCAAACGTCACCATCGACGCACTAAGAGGTAACCTTAAGACCTATGAATCTACTATTCATAACCCTTTTGTTGATGATCAAAGGAGGCAAAGAATAGCTATAAAGGCGAGCACAAGCCAACCGCAAATTGATGAGGAAGTAGACAACGAGTTTGGACTCGTTATCAAAAGATTTCAAAAGTTCATGCGCAAGGAGTATGAATGCAAGGGCAAAAAACAAGGCGAACAAATCAAGTGCTATGAATGTGGTGAAACCGGGCACATCAAATCAAATTTCCCAAACATCAAAAAGGAGAAGAAACCTTTAAAAAAGAAACGTGCATACATTTCTTGGGGAGCCGACTCCGGAGATGAGTCAAGCGAAGGAGAAGAAGACGAAGCAGCAAATCTTTGCCTTATGGCACAAGAAGACAACAAAGATGAGGTGTGCTTGAAGGGATCAAGTGTACTGTGGTACCTTGATAGTGGATGCTCCAAGCATATGACGGGAGATGAATCCAAATTTCTTCAATTAGAGCACAAAGAAGGAGGAAGTGTTATCTTCAGTCAATAAAGGAAAGATCATCGGCATCGGCTCGGTCGGTAAGGATGAAAAATCCTCTATTAAGCATATATTACTTGTTAAAGGATTAAAGCATTATCTCTTGAGCATAAGCCAATTGTGTGACAAGGGAAATCTTGCTTATTTGATTCGGATGAATGCTTAGTGTTCAGACGTAGTGATTTCAAAATTATCCTCCGTGGTTTTAGAGTGGATAATATTTATATGGTTGATCTTGCTAATTCCTCACCCGATTATGTTGATTGTCTAATGAGTAAAGAGGATGATACTTGGCTATGGCATCGTAGAGTAGCACATATCAATATGCATCTTTTGAACAAATTGATTTCTCAAAACTTAGTTGTTGGTCTTCCCAATTTAAAATGTGAAAATGACTCTATTTGTGACTCGTGTCAAAAGGGGAAGCAAACAAAAGCATCTTTCAAATCTAAAAACATTGTTTCAACTTCTAGACCATTGCAATTGCTTCATATGGATTTATTTGGTCCCTCTCGCATTGAAAGTCTAGGAAGAAATAAATATGCTTTTGTAATTGTTGATGATTACTCGAGATTTACTTGGACTTTATTTCTTGCCAATAAAAGTGATGCTTTTCAAAATTTTAAATATTTTCTTAAGCGTGTTCAAAATGAGAAAGAAACAACCGTCACTTCAATTAGAAGTGATCATGGGGGAGAGTTTGATCACAATCTCTTTGCGGACTTTTGTGACGAACTCGGAATCGAGCATACCTTTTCCGCTCCACGTACACCACAACAAAATGGGGTGGTGGAAAGGAAAAATAGGTGTCTCGAAGAGATGGCTAGAACCATGCTCGACGAAGCTAAGATACCCAAACATTTTTGGGCGGACGCCGTGAGTACCGCTTGCTATGTTCTAAATAGAGTAGTAATTCGGCCGATACTCATGAAAACCCCCTATGAACTTTATAAGGGTAGAAAACCAAATATTTCCCATTTTAGTGTTTTTGGTTGCAAATGTTTTGTTCATAACAATGGCAAAGACCAATTGGGTAAATTTGATGCTAAGTCGGATGAAGGTATTTTCATTGGATATTCCTCACGTAGTAAAGCATATAGGGTCTTTAATAAAAAAACCCAAATTGTGGAGGAATCCCCTCATGTTATATTTTCCGAAAATAATGCTCGCTTGGCGAGAAAGGATTCCAGTTTTGATCTTGCAGGTATCTTAGATAGCTTGAAAGACAAAATACAAGAGGAACCACCCAAGGAAAATAAAGATGAAACTGAGGAACAACCAACGGAAGAAGCGCCACAATTGGAAAAAGAAACAAAAGTGCCAAATGAGTGGAGGACGATCAAAGATCACCCTCTTGAACAGGTAATTGGAGACGTCGGAGGAAAGGTAAGTACCCGAAACTCTCTTAAGAACACTTTAGGACACACTTCTTAAGAGCTCACGTTCTCACTTGGCAACACTAGTTTAAGTTATTACTTCTTTATAAATTACTGACTTGAGCGTCGGAGACGTTTAATTCTATTTTGCAGGTATCGCCCTAAAAGATAGGGGGAATTATAAAGTTTTGGCACAGAACAATCGATTGTTCCAAGCAAATAATCGATTATTTTACTGTGCTGAAAATCGATTAGCAGTATCACTAATCGATTGTTTATTGTTTATGTTCATTATGCAGCCTTGTTTAAAAATTGATTCCTTAAATTGCATAATCGATTTCTGCCTCAGCCATTCAGCAATACTTGTCCAAAACAATCGATTATTTCATATATATAATCGATTATTTCATGTCACTAATTCAAAAGCTTGTTACCGTTTGGTCCCGTAATCGATTACCACATTTAACAATCGATTATTTCATGTCAGAAATTTAAACTCTTGTTACCATTTGGCTCCTCAATCGATTTGTGTCAGTTCCAAGTCAGGTCATAACTCTTCAACAATCGATTATTGCATCTCAACAATCGATTTTCTAACGGTCAGTGAATTTATTTTACCGTTTCTGACTGATTTGGCTTTAAATTCTCAGCAGATTTCTTCCATAAATGATAAGCCACTCTCCCCTCTATAAATAGGCTTCATATATGTTCATATGCATTCACTCAAGCATCAATTGTAGCTTTCAAAATATCAAATTTTCTCTAATCCTTTGCAAAATCCAGCAGCTTTCATTAAAAATGTCGGGCCGTCACTCAAAACGTTCCCGTTCTGCTAGGCACGGCGCATCCTCCTCTGTTGCCCCTCCTCGTCTGAACTATCCCTATCAAGATGGTTCCGTTCTATATTTTAATTCCGACATCGAGCTTACTCGATTCTTAACCAAATTTGAAAAGCGCGACATTCTTCCACCCCGCTTTTCAACCCACAAGTATCTTGAATCATTTGGGCCTGCTGCAAATATGCTCAAAAATTCTCAACTTCTTGACTTTTTACTCCTTACCCATCCTTACATCAATACTACATTGGTTCAAGCATTTTATTCCAACCTCCATGAGGATGATGATGGTGAGCTTGTCACCAACATTAATGGTGTTCAAATTCTTCTTTCCGATGAAAATCTTCATACCATTGCCCGTCTTCCTCATAATGGTGAAGACATTTTTCGGTACACCGGAGAGGCCGGAGCCCTTTTTGATGAAACAGCCCTCTTACACCAAATCGGTCTTACTTCTTATGATCCAAATCTTTCTTCCCGTCGTCCTACAATTACGGGAATGAATCCCAATTATCGGTTGATTTTCTATTTCATCACCCGAGTCCTCAAGCCTCGTAAGCATAACCATACTACCATTTCTCAAGAGGACACTAAGCTCATGCATGCCATAATAACCGGAGCTAACATCAATTGGTGTCGGCTTATCAAAATTCACATGCGTGACGCTATCGGAGATGATAGGCCTCTTCCTTATGCTCTCCTCATCATGAACTTTCTTGAAGCCACCGGATTCGTCACTGGAAATGGTCCTCTCAAATAGAGTACCAAAAAGTGGGAAATTTCGGAATCCTCCTTTCATCATGACGGTGATCATGTAGCGCCTGCTCCTCCTTCATCCCGTCGAACTCGTCCGCCTCAAGAACCCACTCTCCAATCCATTTCCGACCAAATTGCTTCTCTGACCACCTCTGTCGGTCAATTAACTCACGAGATCCATGGATATTTTGACCACATTCATTATCCATATGCGGGTCTTGTTCCATATGAAGCAGCGCCGGATGATGAGGCGGAAAATGATGAATGAATAATTGTAGTTTTTTTTGTTTTTATATGTTGTATTGTCTTCCCTGTTGCTGTAATTTCTTTCCAATAAATAAACAAGGTTTATTTCATCTTTGGCATCTTATTATTATTTTTGCTAATGGCAAAAGGGGGAAGATAACGGGTATGCACTCTCAGTATTTATAAGCTTAAATTGAGGGGGAATTCTCAAATTGAGGGGGAACAAATTGCATACTTGTTACATGTATATACTTGTCTTGAATCGTCATTATAAATTGCTTGTCTTGCATATCCCGCTTAATGTTTGCCATTATCAAAAAGGGGGAAATTGTTGGAAACACGTTCTCAATGCAATATACTAAAACGTGTGTTCTTTTGTGTAGGTTTTGATGAATGACAAACGAAGCGAAAATTGATATATGACGAAGTTCAAGAAACAAGCGCACAATTGATATACAACGAGATTCAAGCTCAAGACAAAGTTTTATAAGTTTAATTGAGTCATTCTTATTTGTGATCTTGATCCTACAACTTGACTCGTAACATGGCTTCTCTCATAAAACTATTTTCCAAAATCATGCATACTTAATTTAATGTCAAATGATTTTAAATCATGCATATTTACAGTAGTCAAAATAATTTTTAGACATGCCTTAAAAATCTGTAATAAGATAATCAATTATGTACTTATGATAATCGATTGTTTTAAGCCAAGACTGCATGACAATCGATTGTGAACTAATGACAATCGATTGTGAGTAAGGCAGTGAGCATCAGGTTTTTCAAACCTGCATGACAATCGATTGTGAACTAATGACAATCGATTGGGACTGAGGCAGTGTCCATCAAAGTTTTTCAAAACTCAGAATAATCGATTATGAACTAATGGTAATCGATTATGTTGAGACAGTGTCTTCCAGTGATTTTCAAATTTATTAAATAATCGATTGTTACATTGGACAATCGATTGTCAAAGAGACAGTGTCTAAAATGTTTTTCAAAAACTGATAAGTAATCGATTGTTGACTTTGTGCAATCGATTGTGAAGCTGACCGTTGTCGTAAAGTTTTCAAATACCGTCAGGTAATCGATTATTGATTCTGTATAATCGATTATTTTGATTAAAATCCAGAAAAGATTTTTTGAACGTTATTGGGTAATCGATTATTGATTTGGTATAATCGATTGTTTTGATTAAAATCCGGAAAAGATTTTTTGAACGTTGCTGAGTAATCGATTATTGATTCTGGACAATCGATTGTTTTTGGTAAAATCTGGAAAGGATTTTTTGAACGTTGCCAGTAATCGATTATGGATTGTAAGTAATCGATTATCAAGCGTAAAATCTGGGATTGAATTTTGATCTTACTGGCAGACAATCGATTGTTGGGGTTTGACAATCGATTGTCAGTGAGTAAAATCAGCAACTCTTAATTGGCAATTAGGCAATGGTAATGCCAAGTATTTCAACTGTAAATACAGCTTCATTTCAGTGTTTTAAACACAACAACATACTACAACTGATCATTACATTGCTATAAGCTTGCATACTTTTGTTTATCATTTTATATTCAATTTCATAAAGCTTTTGAGAGCCATATTCTTGTCCAAAGTTGTTGTGATCTAGAGCTTACTTCTTTTACTCATACCTACTCATAAAGGAGTATTTTGTTTGAGTGTTAAGTGTTTTACACACTTGTAAGAGAATTGTGATTCTCTTGTTGTAAGGAACTTGTGTTTCCTTGGTTGAAGTCTTGGAGTGTTGTATATCCGAGCAAAGGTGTTAAGGCTTGTTTCCTTACGTTGTAAAGGTTTGTTGAGCACCCGTAAGCTTAACAAGTTAGTGGAAAATCTCGAGAGAGTCTCTCGGGGACTGGACTAGCCACGTGTTGTGGTGAACCAGAATATATCGGTGCGTTCTTTCCTTTTTGTTTATTTAACGCACTTATTTATTTCCTGCAAATTTTAATTTCCGCAAGTTTACGCTAAATTTTATTATAACGCTATTCACCCCCCCTCTAGCGTTAAGCGTATTTTCTAACAAAAACCCTCACGGGCACTGTAAGGAGATGGGAGCTAAGAGAAATCAAAATGAGAGAGTCATACTGGTGAAAACCCTCATGGGCACCTTAAAGGAGAAGGCAAGTCAAGAAATGCATAATGGAAAAAGGGATGTTGGTTGAAATCTGTTCAGAACACCGCAAGATAAGAAAGGTCAAGGCTTGGTTAAAGAAATTAGGCTAAGGAAGGTCATAGCAACAAAGCATTGGATAGACTGGGTCGACTAAGCCGAAGTACATTTCATGATTATTTGAACCAGCTATTCCTCCACACATAAGTTTCTCCTTTTTCCCCTTAGTAGTCGCCCAATTGGGAATTCTTTTATTCTAAAACAAAACAACTCAGAGTCATTTCATTTTATTGTCTTTCGGTTCTCTATTCTTCTAAGATGTTTTGAGAATAAATTTTGTTTAAGCAAGCATGAGAGAAATTTCAAAGCTTACTACCAGCTCGCCAAATGGCAAAGCACATACCGGCTAAAACATAACAAAGGCAGCAAAAGTTAAAGTGGCAAAAGGGAAGAATTAATGAAAGTTTTGTTAGTGAACTGACTCGGTAATTTTGGGAAGGATGTAAATATTATGGGAAGAGGGTCAGAAATGTATTACAATGATTGGGAAATAAAGCATTCGGTTCATCTAAAATCCATAGGGTTCAAGGGTCAGCCGAACAAATCAGGCGACTCATAGACAGTGCGGGAAAGTTGGACACAACGGAGCATGACAGCAGGAAGGCCATTTTAAGAAAGAATGCCGCAAGCTAACCACCACATTTCAACCTGACAAGTTTTCTTGATTGAAAAAGGGGCGGGAAATTTCAGATGCCTCGGGAAAGTCCTTTAAAAGAGAAGGGGGTATACAGCGAAAAAAGCGTCGAAGGGGTCGGATCACCCTGGGTTACGCAAGCAACTGGCAGGTATGATTGGTGAATACCCTCCTAGAAAATGGAACTAGTTAAAACAAAATAATTGGGAATGACAAAGGAACATAAATGGACTTAAGAGTTTGCAAATTTGAATAGGATTCAGCTAGGAGTGATTATGACCCTCTTGGAAAACGGGACTCGGTTTAAAATTCAACGCAGTCACGGGTAAAATGAAAAAGCATATATATTTCCCCAATGAATGAAAGAGATAGGATTCACATAGGAGTTGTTGGGACCCTCCTGGATAATGGGATGAAACTTTAATTGGCAATCCCTAGCAGAAACAAACGAGAGTTAAAATTGGTATTTAATTTGAAATTCTCAGGACCTTCTGGATAATAAGATTAAATTAACAGTTGTTAGAACTCTCCTGGATAATGGGATGTAGCTCAAATTACAAGTCCCCAGCAGATATAACTTAGATTTAAAACTATCATCTAATTAAGAGTTGTTAGGACCCTCATGGATAATGGGATGTAGCTTTAATTACTAGTCCCCAACAGATATAACTTAGATTTAAAACTGTTATCTAATTAAGAGTTGTCAGGACCCTCCTAGATAATGGGATTTAGCTTGTAAATTTTCAGATATAGGTAACGGGATTTAATTAATACTCACGGATGCACCCAGTACCAAACTCGGGAAGAAAATTTCCTTTTGTTTTGTTTGTTTTGTTGTAATCGAGTATAAAGGCAGTAGTCTCAATGGAATACATTTAGGTTTTGGTAATCAGGAGCCCACTAGGATAACAAGGGAATACATTTCATGTTTGGTAATCAGGTGCCCACCTAGATAACAAGGGAATACATTTCAAGTTTTTGGAAATCAGGCACCCACCTGGAGAACAAGGGAATATATTTCAAGTTTTAGTAGTCCGTCGCCCACCTGGAGAACAAGGGAATACGTTTCAAGTTTTTGGTAATCAGGCGCCCACCTGGAGAATAAGGGAATACAATTAAAGTTTTGGTAATAAGGCGCTCACTTGGAAACAAGGGTATACATTTCAAGTTTGGTAATTAGGCGTCCACCTGGAGAAAAAAGGGAATGCATTTAAAGTTTTTGGTAATCGGTAACCCACCTGGAGAACAGGGGAATATAATTCAAGTTTTGGTAATCAGGCGCCCATTTGGATAACAAGGGAATACATTTCAAGTTTTTGGTAATCAAGCGCCCACCTGGAAAAGAAGGGAATACATTTCATGTTTTGGTAATCAGGCGCCCACCTGGATAACAAGGGAATACATTTCAAGTTTTTTGGTAATCCGGAGCCCACCTGGATAAGAAGGGAATACATTTCAAGTTTTGGTAATCAGGTGCCCACCTGGAGAACAAGGGAATGCATTTCAAGTTTTTGATAATCAGGTGCCCACCTGGAGAACAAGGAATACAATTCAAGTTTTGGTAATCAGGCGCCCACCTGGATAACAAGGGAATACATTTAAAACTTTTTGTAATCATGCGCCCACCTGGAAAACAAGGGAATACATTTCAAGTTTTTATAATCAGGCGCTCACATGGATAACAAGGGAATACATTTTAAATTTTCTGTAATCAGACGTCCACTTGGATAACAAGGGAATACATTTCAGGTTTTTGGTAATCAGGCGCCCACCTGGAGAACAAGGGAATATGTTTCAAGTTTTTGTAATTAGGCGCCCACCTGGATAAAAAAGGAATACATTTCAAGTTTTTGGTAATCAGGCACCTACATATATAACAAGGGATTACATTTCAAGTTCTTGGTAATCAGGCGCCCACCTGGATAACAAGGGAATACCTATTGTTTTGGTAATCAGTTTCCCACTTGGAAAACAAGGGAATATAATTCATGTTTTTGGTAATTAGGCGCCCACTTGGAGAACAAGGGAATACGTTTCAAGTTTTGGTAATCAGGCGCCCAGCTAAACATGGCAATGCAATTCAAGTTTTGTTAATGAGGTGCCTAACTGGATAACAAGGGAATACATTTTATGTTCGGTAATGAGGCGCCCACCTGGATAACAAGGGAATATATTTCAAGTATTGGGTAATGAGGCGTCCACCTGGAGAACAAGGGAATATAATTCAACTTTTTGGAAATCAGGCGCCTACCTGGAGAACAAGGGAAAACAACTCAGATTATAATTCAAAGCGGCAACAAAGGAGTTTTACAGTAAGAGAATGCAAAACAACAAGGACACAAGGAGTTCCATAGGAAGAAATACAAGTCACCAAGGCAATAAGGATCAAGAGCAAGTTTGAAGACATAGATTGGTTCTTTTGTAATCTATAGGTCATAGCTTAGTCTAGCATCTTTTATTTTGACATGGCGTAATAAGGGGATCTAGCAAGCAACATCAGCAACAACAACAGTGAGATCACAGCTTCGGTAGTCCCAGCTGCCAAACACTCCTGAACTACACTGACCTATTCCTTTTTAGCTAAGGATATGTAGGCAAACTCCGAGCAGGGAGTGGTCAAGCTTTTCAAAAATGCTTCCCACAGAGTATTCAAACGGGAAAAAATTGCTCGTATCCTCTCACTTATCTTTGCGCAAAAACTCTTCGTGTTTACAGGCAAAGAAGGGTAGCTGTGAGCATGCGATCTTTTCCCTATATGAATTACTCTCATAAATTCAAATAAAATAATTTCTTTTATTCATTTGTAATTTTGTAGATTTTGTGGCATTGTATGTTAATTGTTTTCATTTCTGTTTGTGCATTTCAAATGAAAAATAAAAAAATATGTGCGTGAGAAATTACGATTTAAGCTAGCATTTTAAGAATTAATTAGTAACTAGTCAAGAAATAGTTTAATTTACACTTTTAATTTTAACTTTGATTTTAGGTGATTTTCTTTCAATTTTTTTAATTATTTGTGATTAGCAATTTTATAAGTTAATTTGGGATTGAATTTAGATTTTAATTAATTTTGAAAATCAAAAATAAAGAAAAAGAAACCTGAAAAAATGAAAAATAAAAAAGAAGAACAAAAACGTTTGGGCCAATTTTCTTCAAATTCCCACCCCAAAACCCCTCAAACCCGGTCCATACCCACCCCCACTACCCGGTCCAGCCCCAATAATTCAAAACGACGTTGTTTCATATCTTTCAATTTTAGCCGTCGAGGATCTTTGAGCCAACGGCTGAGAACTAGGGGTCCAATAATTTATATATATATATATATATATCCAAATAAACCTACCCCCCCCCCCAAGAACCCCTACCCCTCATCTCTCATACCAGAAACCATAGAGACACCCCATCTGCGCCGCCCAGCGTTGGAGCTCCAAGGGAATATATTTCAAGTATTGGGTAATGAGGCGCCCACCTGGAGAACAAGGGAATATAATTCAACTTTTTGGAAATCAGGCGCCTACCTGGAGAACAAGGGAAAACAACTCAGGTTATAATTCAAAGCGGAACAAAGGAGTTTCACAGTAAGAGAATGCAAGACAACAAGGCAACAAGGAGTTTCATAGGAAGAAATACAAGTCAGCAAGGCAATAAGAATCAAGAGCAAGTTTGAAGGCATAGATAGGTTCTTTTGTAATTTATAGGTCATAGCTTAGTCTAGCATCTTTTATTTTGACATGGTGTAATAAGGGGATCTAGCAAGCAGCATCAGCAACAACAACACTGAGATCACAGCTTCGGTAGTCCCAGCTACCAAACACTCCTGAACTATACTGACCTATTCCTTTTTAGCTAAGGATTTGTAGGCAAACTCCGAAGCAGGGTGTGGTCAAGCTATTCAAAAATGCTTCCCACGGAGTATTCAAATGGGAAGAAAATGCTCGTATCCGCTCACTTATCTTTGCGCAAAAACTCTTTGTGTTTACAGGCAAAGAAGGGTAGTTGTGAGCATGTGATCTTTTCCCTATATGAATTACTCTCAAAATTCAAACAAAATAATTTCTTTTATTCATTTGTAATTTTGTGGATTTTGTGGCATTGTGTGTTAATTGTTTTCATTTCTGTTTGTGCATTTCAAATGAAAAATAAAAAAATATGTGCATGAGAAATTTCGATTTAAGCTTGCATTTTAAGAATTAATTAGTAACTAGTCAAGAAATAGTTTAATTTACACTTTTAATTTTAACTTTGATTTTAGGTGATTTTCTTTCAATTTTTTAATTATTTGTGATTAGCAATTTTATAAGTTAATTTAGGATTTAATTTAGATTTTAATTAATTTTGAAAATCAAATAAAAAGAAAAAGAAACCTGAAAAAATGAAAAATAAAAAAGAAGAACAAAAACGTTTGAGCCAATTTTCTTCAAATTCCCAGCCCAAAACCTCTCAAACCTGGTCCATAGCCACAGCCACTACCCGGTCCAGCCCCAATAAATCAAAATGACGTTGTTTCATATCTTTCAATTTTAGCCGTCGAGGATCTTTGAGCCAACGGCTGAGAACTAGGGGTCCAATAATTATAATATATATATATATATATATATATATATATATATATATATATATATATATATATATATATATATATATATATCCAAATAAACCTACCCCCCCCCAAGAACCCTTACCCCTCATCTCTCATACCAGAAACCATAGAGACACCCCGTCTGCGCCGCCCAGCGTCAGAGCTCCAATGACTGCCAATTAACACCACCGTCTCTCCTCCATCTTCTCTTCTCAAATCCACCCTTACATTCCCTCAATGCCAAGCCAAACATCTCGAATATCGCTTAGAAATTCTGACTCTGTCGCCGTGTACGGCAGCGCCGCCACCAAATCATCCCAAATTCACACCCTGTAAATCCCATGCCTGCGTCATGACATATACACAAATAGTTTTTTTCGAATACCCCTCAAATGGCTCAAATCTTAGTGAGAAGATCTGATCCGTGCATGAAGATTTTTCTTGTGGTTTTGTCTCGATATTTTTAAAGTATTGGTTTGATTCTGCTATGTGCTTGTTGTAATAAAAACAAACAACCAGTGTTATTGGAGGACATAATAGAGGTTCAAGTCTCCCTTGATTTCCGGCTTTGATCCAGTAAGTTTGTTTCCTCATTTTTGTGTTGATTCTTTCTTTCATATTCATTAGAACCTCAGTATTGTTCGTCACTAGCCCTATTAGCTTTTCCCTTTTGCTTCTTTCCTTTCAGAAATGCTTGGCCTATGGCGTTATCAGTTCAATCGCTTCGTCCCTTGGTTTTGTTTTAAAAGCTTAATTATGGTGTTATCAGTTCAATCGCTTAGGTAGCAAAATTAAGGCCATTGGTGTTAAATCTGTATGGTAGGGTCATTAATATTCTTCTTGTTTCTTTACATTGTTTCATCTAGCTAGTTAGTAAGGTTAGAGAACATGAAATCATAAATAATATTGTTTAATCATGCCTCTGTTAATTTGCTTTTATTTCATAAGTATTGGTTCAAGGAACAGATTTGGTTACTTCTTTTCTGTCAATTAATTTTGGTAAGGCTTGGGTCAGAAATAGCTTGGGCCCTTTGAATCATTTGTGACCCAATTCAAAGAGGCCTGGCTATTTCTAATCCCAAGTTCATTTGGTTCTCAAAGTAATTTCAGGGTCATTGGGGTTTAGTTTAGGTAAACTAGTAAAGGAATCTTTAGTAACAAGATTTGGAAGCTTCTAGTATGGGGTTTCCTTTAAAGTTCAGGCTATAACTTGGTTAATAAATTAAATACTAAGGGACTTAAATGAAATAAAAAAAATTGAAAGGTGCCTAATTTCTTGCTTTTAAAGGCATTCATTCTTGCCTTTGAAAGAAAAGAAATAAAATGATCAGAAAAGTGAGAAGATTTTTACTTGAATACAAAAAAGGGAGCTAAAAAATAGAAAAATCGGAAAATATAAAAACTTTACTGTTCCATTGATTTCTTTTGTTGGTTCCTGAAATTTTGAGTCTCCAATACTTTCTGATTCATTTGAGAGTAAAAATATGAATTGATTTGGGGTGTGAAGATAGTTTGAAATCGAGTTTTAGGGTTTGTTGTGCATCACTCATTTGGAATCATTTTTTTTACTGATTATTGTTTGAATCTGGGTTGTGCTTGTGCTGTTGTGGTTGATCTTCTGCTGATATCTTCATTGCTGCTTTGTTTTACACTCCAGGTATATACTTTGACTTCAATCATGTAAGGACTGGCTTATAAAGTGCTCTTTTCAAAGAGATATGAAGAATGGCGTGTCGTCTTTATTTGATGTTATTTCCCTTTGGGTTTTCTTAGTTTGTTAAATCCAATCCCACCTCAGCAAGTAGCACATTCTCAGTTTGTAATAATTGTTGCGTAATAGGACTATATGTGACAATTGTTGGTTCGTTAGTGTCTAAAAATCTATTTTTATTTGAAGTAGCGGTCCAATATATGTTCTTGTACAGAATGTTGAATGTTTTGTAGGTCGCAAGGATTCCATAAGTGAGACTGAGCAAATGCCAGTAACTTTAAGCTGATTTGTATGATTAGAGGCGTAGTAAATTTAAGTATGCTTAGATATATGCAATATGAAGTTTAATTATAGGTTCATACTCAGTAGCATTTCTGGTTCAAGTGATTACAAGGCATTCATGAAAATGAGTGCTTGAGTGTTTGGAATTTAAATGACATTACTTGTGTGTCATAATTTTCTGATCTTAGTTATTTCTGAGCTTGCCATAATTAGGTGTGAGTTTACCACAGTTTTATCCCATTGTAAACTTTCATTTGGATAAATATGTATGTGTTTATGTGATGGAAGTAATTGACTCATGAGTCCAGTTCTCATTTGATAATTTAATCCTTTAGTTGACTGGCTTCCATCTTAATTAGTGAAATCGTTTGGGATTGAAACTTTTGAATTCATTAAAATAATAATGTGCTATAGTGCTATATTAGTCTTGAAAGTAACATGTTGTGTTCTATTTGATAGAACTAGAATCCAGTTCGTAAGTGGAATAAGAGATTTACTAGCTTTGTTGTTGAGTGAGTATGAATTTTTCCTAGATCCGATTGAGATAAGCACAAAGTATACGTACACTCCATTGGTTATATTATCTTTAATTTCATTTAATTTGTCAACCTCTCGCAATAATTTGCATAATCATGCCTTGCAATAATCTCAAAAATTGTTTAGGAGACAGCTTCAAAACATCCATAGTTTGTTTTAATTGAGTAAATCCATTTGGAATAATTTGAGGCACGCCATGTCAGGTGAAATCTCCAATTGCACGGTCTTAATTTTTATTAATTTTGTCTTATTGTTAGCAAACTTTCTATGACCCTCGCAAATTTAAAAACATGCAATTACCTTAGGCGCGCTAGTTAAATAATTTACTTTTTCTAATCTTGAGCGCGCAATTATTTGACCCAAATCCAAATCTCAATGTTAGGTAAAATGGGTTGTGAGATACGGGTGCATTTATGTGACGTGCTTCAAGACATGTTTTAAAAACGTTGCAATATTCCTAAAATTAAATAAAAGCAATTTAAAAGTTAAATTTGAACATAGGAATAAAAATGTATTAAAATCGGATAATTAATCCGAATATAACACTTGAGCGATCGTGCTAGAACAACGGAACTCGGGAATGCTTAACTCCTTCTCTCAGGTTAACATAATTCTTTACCTGTATTTCTTTCTCACATACTGTATAACAGAATCAAACATTCCTCAATTCAAGATTTTAATCCGGTGACTTAGGATACCATTAATTATCCCAAGTGGCGACTTTGAAATCTCTAAATAAATAAGTCACATTTCTATTATCCTTTAATTGAAAAAACTCTCTTACCTACGGCTTTCCGCAGGGTATAGTGTATAGAAAAAGGAGGTGTGACCAGTTTTGGAGAGGAATCAATAGAGGATGAAGTTGTTGGTGAATTAGAAGAAGCAAAGGGTAATTGAATAGGCTCAGAAAAGTTAGATTTAGGAGAATGGTTCAAACAAGCATAAAGAGGCATGCTACACATGGAAGAATCATTTGATGTTGTTTGAATAAAAGGTGATATATGTTCATGAAAGATAACATCCCTGGAAACTAAACAAGTATAGTGCTTCAAATCATACAATTTGTATCATTGTTTTGCAAAAGGATATCCTAAGAACACACATGGGGTAGCCCTTTATTAAAGTTTGTCTCTATGAGGTTTTGGGATAGTAGGGAGTTTTATCTTTTAGTAAACTGGAGGAAGGGAACATGTTTATCTAAAAGGTAGCAGTGAGAATACAATCTCTATAGAATTTAATGGGAAGTCCAGACTAAAGGAGAAGGAGCCTAGCCGTTTCTAAGAGACGCATGTGCTTTCTTTGTACAACTCCATTATGTGGTGGAGTGTGAGGACATGATGTTTGATGTATGATCCCCTTACCAGAGAAGTATGCAGAACCAACAGTGCTTGATCCTAATTATAGGACATTATCTCTCATTACAGTTTGAACTTCTAACTAGAAATGTGTTACAGCCATGGCTATGAAGGCTTTTAAAAGGTCAAAGGCACTACTTTTGGCACCCATTAGGTGGGTCCAAGCGGCTCTTGAGAAATTATCTACTATGGTCAAAAAACACTTTGAGTCATTATAAGTGGGAGAATGATAAGGACCCAAAGTGTCAATGTGTATCAACTGAAAAGGTGATGTAGTTTGTGTGTTGCAATCAGGGAATGTAACTTTGGTTTGCCTTGCTAAGGACAACTAGGAAAAAAAATGACTGTTTGGTTGAAAATTCTGGAGCAAGAGCAGGAATATGTTTCATTATAGAAAAAGGAATGTGACCAAGTCTTTAGTGCTAAAAAACATCCATTTCATTAAAATTATTCAAGTTTGCATCAGCATGTACATGTCTCTTATTAAAACAAGCCCTAGTTACATTTGCATTAATCTCACAAAGAAAACACAGACATCGGGCATAACAAAAGAAGCAACAGAAGAAATGGGAATGATAGAAGAAATAATTGATACGTCAGAAGCAACAAGGAGCAGAATAATCTTGTAGAGATTGTGATCCAATTTACCAAGAATCAGAGGAATATTGAGTGAAGGGGCCTGTATAACACAAAGAGTTCTGAAAAAAAAGACTATCCCGTTGAATTGATCTAACAACTTATGTATAGAAATTAAAATGTATTTGAAAGAAGGAACATATAGGATATTGTGAATTATAAAATTAGGAAATAAAGTCAATGATCCTACAATGTGAACTTTGACCTTATAACCATTAAGTAAGAAGACAAGGCAGGGAATTAGTAAGGGTTGTAAATTGAAAAGCAAATCTTTTATAGGAGGTCATGTGATTAGAGAATCCAGAATCTATGATCCAAATATAACTATTTACTTGAGAAAGCATACAAGATTTGAGCAAAACACTCTCAGATATCACTTATCAGCTTACTAGCAAAATTGGCAAAAGCAATGATATTTGGAGTTCAGGATAAATCAGAGACATGAGTGTGTTGGAGAAGCATCAACTGTGAATATTGATCCTTAGTGAGACCATGCACCACTGAGTCAAAAACACTCTCAGAATAAGTATTAGATAAAGATCCTACACGAGGAACCACAACATTAGAAGAGGAATCATGCTCCAAATCAACATGACAACAGTTTTCCTTGGAGGAGTCCCCTTAGTAAGCTTGAAGTTGGGAGGATACCCATGCAACTTGTAACATTTTTCAATAGTATGTCTTGACTTCTTGAAATGATTACAGAGTGGAGGCTTGGAAGAATCAAAATTGACTTTACAAGGGTAGACTTGGTTGTATACACCAGCATTGAATGAAGCAGAACTAGGGAGAAAATAAGGAGAAGTGGAAAATTATCTCTGTTTTTCATCTGAGAGTAAGATGTTGTAAACAGTGCTAATAGTAGGAAAATGTTTAATCACGAAGATATTGCCCCTAGTCTGTATGTAAGTATCATTTAAACCCATCAGAAATTGGTAAACCTTTTGGATATCCTCATGCTTCTGATAATCAGACTTAGCACCGAAATTACTACAAGTCCTGATACTAGTAACTGATAAGGCATTAATCTCATCCTAGAGTTTCTTGATTTTATTGAAGTAGGATACAATGTAAAGATATCCTTAGGAGATATAGGCTAATTCCTTTTTGAGTTCAAAAATTCTGGCAGCATCAGCCTAACCATATCTCTCCCAATTCCTCTCAAATGTCTTTGGCAAGCTTAGAATACTTTGAACTACAAACTATGTCCTTTGACAAATAGTTGACTAACCACGAAACCACCAGTTCATTACATCTTTGCCATTATCTCGCTAGAGGAAAGGTATCAGGGGATTTAATAAAGATTCCATTGACAAAGTCAAGTTTGTTTCTGATAGAGAGTGCTACTAGAATGGTGCGTCTCCAGCTATCATAACCAGTGCCATCAAATGACGCTGAAACTAAAGAAGTTCCTAGCACATCATAAGGATGCACATATAAAGGATGACAATGATGTGTATAGTCATCCTTATGGAAATCAGAACGAGAAGATGTGGGCGTAAAAATACAGAGGATAAGGGTAGGAGTAGATGAATTGTTGTTTGGATGTTTCTCAAAGTATAAGGGAAAAGATATCAACAAACACTATGCATACAATCTACAGGTAAGTAAGTTTATCAAATTCTTTTGCGAAGCAGAAGCAACTACAGTCGATGATGAAATCACGAACACCAAACCCTAACTTTGGCTTGAATTCGATGAAACTCAAAATCAGTGGAGGAAATCCAAAGCTTTCGATGAGATGAAGTAGAATATAAAAGTAATGAGTGTCAAAACCGCAAATTTTTGACGAAAAAAACTGGAAATTTCGTCTAAATTACTCAACCACAGCGAAGAGAATCAGAACTAGAAAACTCCAACGAAAAACCACAAGGGTAAGATCGAATGAAAGAAAATCATGAACTCTAACTAGATCTAAGCTTTGATACCGTATTAAGACTGAAATTCGAAGTAAAATTGAAGAATCCATAACTAGGGTCACGAAGGTTGAGAGAGAGAAATTGAGATCTTTTCATTACTGCTAAGAGTCCGTCCCTAATACATGTGGTCTTGTCTACATATATGTGGCCCATCGCTACAAGATGCTGAATAATTGCAATGTGGGCTTCGAGGCCCAATACAAATAATCAAAAAATAAATTAATACTACTACTATCTGGTACCATACTAAAATACTACTATTCAATATCTCAACAAGATTTTAAAAGAAAAAAGTATTTTTGAGCAGAAGTAGAGACAGTTTTTGAAAAGTAAAAAAAAATAACTTATCTCCAAAAGTATTTTTTTGAAAAGTATTTTTTTTAAAATACACTTGTCAATAAGCTACATTTTGAAGTTTGGCCAAACAAGCTATTACTTTTAATCACTAATGGACCTAAACAAATTTTTTTTTTTTTAAAAGGAAAATTTTCAGAAACCACTATTGTTTAGTGACTATTAACTTATTATAGCTAGCATATACATAATTAGTTTCTATACCTACTATTTAGTTGTTATGGTAGTATATTCTCGCTGCTATTTTTATGAACGCAGTAGCAAAAAACGCTTAAAATCAAGGCATTCCAGTTGTACACACATGTATTCGCGCCATATATTCACACTACAAAAAAATAAAACTATAATCACATTTTATAAATGTCATTATAGGTCACATAAATGTTACAAAATTATTAATCGACATTTAATTTACGTGTAAAACAAGTGTCGGAAATTTCAATGTTGGGAATCTTTTAACATTTAAATTAGTGTCGGTAAATATCTAGTGACATTTGTTTTTCGCCATTTTTGTCAAATGTCAGTATGCTCTACCCTCAACTTATTTGTTTGCGACACAAAGCAGAAATGTCGGAAATTACAGTTTGTTAATAGATTTCTATTTTTGGTTTTTCATATTAAAAGAACAATGAATTTTAAAAGATTATGATCAAAAAACCATTTGATACTTCAGAAACCGCACACCACAAAAATAAAATAAGTAGTCACTCTTGCACTTTTTTGTGAATAAGTATAAACTTTAATTATCAAAAATTATATTATAAGCAACATAACAATACATAATTATGTAACACTAAATACATAATTGTTCTCAGCAAATATATATGTTCTTTATATATTTCTGAAACAAATTTAGATAATCTATAATCTAGAGAAATAATAATCAGCAGCAGGGAGCTTTATCTAAACTTTTGTTTCAATCATTTTTAATCCAGCTTCTCCAGATTGATCGGCAAGGAACCTTACTTGAAAAAGTTGTCACCCACGTTGTGCATCCAGTACCACAACCGGCGTGACTGATCCATATATCCAATTATGTCGAACCTGTAACTCGTTAAAATATAAAAAATTGAACAGATAAATAATACTCCTTTCTTGAGAAATAAAGATAGCTAGTTGATAATAGTTCATGATACCTTGTCGATGGCCTTTTCTAATACCATAATTTTCTTGACTTCTGCAAATGGAAATATCGATGTTCTCTAGGAATCCAAGAAAAATCTTGTCAAAGAAGAGAGGCGGTTAGGGTTTTCACACCTCCTCTTTCCCGAAGAGAATAGAGAATTTTTTTAATTGAAATGACATTATTCGAAATGAGTATTTATTTATTTCATTGTCTTCATATGAAATAATTTATGGTATTCAAGTCATCGGTTTATTTTAAATCTCAGATCGAGGAAATTTACTCTTATTTATGATCTACGAACACAGAAGACCGGGTACGGAATTTTGTTAATATGGGAGAAAGTGTGAGGCACTCCCGAATTCTGTTGTTATAGCACAATCGCGCGGCTATTAATAATTGGTTTAATTATTTCATTTAATATATGTTTTACCCATTCCTTTGAGACCTCTCTAGTTTTTAGATTGACGATTAAACCCTTAAACACCTTGAAATATGACAAATGGGATTGTTCAAACGCTAAGGCTTCAAACAAATCAAACCATAAAAATTCATAAGAGAAAAAATGCAGAAATATAACAACTGAAAAAAAAATGATCATGAATCAAACGCACAACATTTATGCCAACTTTTACAATAAACTCCATTATAAAACTTATTGTAATTAAACTAAATATTGATTTAAACCAGTCTAAACCTAAATTAACTATCATGCAATGCTCAAGCGTATTAACTAAAGAAATTAAGACTTATGCAATTCGATTAACAGAATAAACACAAACAGAACTTAATTCAAACTCAAAAGTTGAACATGAAGTTCAAAACAAAAGAAAAGAGATGAAGAGGAATGAAAATCAAAAAGAAATGAGGGAAGACTTACCTAGTTGTTTAGAACTGAACCCCGGACTCGAGTAAGAACTTCATGCATCAACTTTAAAATTATGGAACCCTATTTTTGAATTTAGATCAGTTGTGGAGGTATTCGAGGGAATTTGAGTTTGGATTTGGGATGAGGGGGGCGAGAAGGTTATAGGGTATGATTTTGGGGTGATTTAGTGGTGGTGGGGTTTTGCCGCATCTTTTTGAATCAATAATCGAGGGATTTTGCTGGAATTCGAAGGAAGATAATGGTGGATTCAATATAAGGGGGTCGAGGGGAGGCTGTGGTGTAATTTTGGTGACGATTTGCCACCGATCGCCGGCGGAGGCGATTTCCGGTAGGCGGCGGACGACGGCGATGAAAGAGTCTCTGATGAGGGAGTAGTAGGGTGAGAGAGATGAGTTTGGGGGGATAGGATGTGTTAGGACATTTATATAGTAATGACTCTTTGTTTCCCAACCATTGGATCTTACAAACCTCGACAGCCAGGATTTGTTTAAGATGAAATGGCATCGTTTTGTTGTCTTGATGAAGACCAGGTTAGGAGCGTGGATTGGGCTGGCATGGGGCTTGTTTGGATGGGTTCAAGGGGTTTGGCTATTGGGCTTGTGAATTAAACCTGGACATGGCCCCAAATTTGAGTGTTTATTTAAAACTCAATTTCTTTTAATTTTCTTTTCTTTTTTTCATTTAAAAATAAAACTAAATTAGTTAATAATATAAATTTATTAAAACTCATAATATTTACAAAAATTATTTAAGTCTCAAACTTAAAGCAAAAATGTAATGAATTCGAAAAATTAAAAGTAAAAGTGCAAAAAGGGCTATTTTTGTTATTTCTTTTCATTTTGTAATATTAAATAAATATTTATATTTATAAAAAAATAGAAAATTAGGTCCTAATTACAAATGTAATATTTTTGTATTTTTATGAATTATATGGATGCACACAAAAATACAAATAAATACAAGAATTATGCAATTAATTCTTAAAAATCAAATAATTAAAGGAAAAATCCTAATTTTAATAATCTTGTAGGAGTAAATCATGCGAGGCGAAAATCACGTTCTCACAATATTTAATTTGGGACTGTGGATTATATTCCCGACAGATCCCGCTGCACAGTTATATAGAACAACAGGAATGCACCCGGCATTAGTTTATCGTAAATGCTTTTTCAAATAACCTACAAAGAGACTGCTGAAGTTATTTAATGTATTTAGTGATGAGCTGAAATTTTTTTCCTACATTTAACACACTTTTGTTATGTCTTTTAACCAAAACTTCAGCTTAAAAAGCAAAAGTTATTTACTTCATGCTAAAGTTTAGCATATTTGAATCAATATAAGTCAACTAAAAATCTAATTAATGCGAATCTGTGACAGCCCGACCCGTCGTCACGTGAATTACTGCTTTGTTTTACCCATTTTCAGCTTCCTTATGCTTCATTATCTGTATCTTATGTGCTCGAGTTGGTTTTGGTGGGTTTTGGTGATAAATTAGATACTTAGTCTCTTTAAGAAAGGTTTGGTTTGGAAAAGTCAACCAGATGTTGACTTATGAGTTAGGAGGTTCGGATGTGACTTTTGGTGATTCGGTTAGCTTAGGGGGATGATTTTTAACCTAGGAGCATGATCCGAAATTATTTTAGAGGTCCGGTGTAGAATTAGGCTTGAATTGGCGAAGTTAGTATTTTGGTGAATTCCGGTTGAGTGGAGAGATTTTTATCAGAGGGTCGAAATGGCATTCCAAGAGTTGTCGTAGCTTCGTTATGTCATTTGTGATGTGTGTGCAAAATTTTAGGTCATTCAGACATCGTTTGGTTGGTTTTTTAATCAAATGTGTGTTTCAGAAGTTTTAGAAGAACTTAGGCTTGAATTCGATGTAATTTGATGGTTTTGGTGTTGTTTATGGTGTTTTAATGATTGAAACAAGTTTGGATGATGTTTTAGGACGTGTTGGTGCTTTTTGGTTGAGGTCCTGCAGGCCTCGGGGTGATTTCGAATGGCTAAGCGGGAAGTTTTATACTTGGAATACAACAGCAGTTGCAGGCCTTGCAAATGCGAGAAATGGTTTGCATTTAGGATCTTGCATTTGCAAGTGATGATTTGTATTTGCGAAGGATCCTAGCCTGAGGTAGGGTTTGCATTTGCAACAGTTTGATTGCATTTGCGACCTAAGTAGGGTTCGCATTTGCGAGCTCTTTTTCGCATTTGCGACCTTGGTAGGGGAGGCTCACGTTCGCAATTCCGATGGTATTGTCACATTTGAGACTTTTTGCAATTGCGAACCAGGTGTCGCAATTGCGACATCTAAGGGATGTGTCCAGTTATTAATTTCAAACTTAGCCCATTTCCCTTATTTCCCACATGGCCTTGGACGATTTTAGAGAACGTCTTGGTGGAGATTAAAGAGGGATTCTAGGGGAATCGATTGGAGGTAAGATTTGTTATCTCAATACTCGCTTTTATTGTTAAATCCACCTAGAAATTCATGGAATTTAACTAAAAATGGAAGAAACTAGGGCTTGACTTTGATATTTCAAATTGGGATTTGATGGGTCATTTGAGCTCATATTTGAGAGTTCTTGATATGTATAGACTCATGGCGAGATAAGGAATCCGTTGATGCAAAATTTTCTGGAATTCGAGAAATGGGCCCAGGGCTCGGGTTTTGCAAATTCCGTGATTTTTATGTTTCTTGATTCTTTTCGATTGGGTTATGTTCCCTTAGCCTATTGTGATGTATTCGTTGTGGTCTTGGTCAGATTCGAAACACGAGGAGGCCGATTTGAGAGGCAAGGGCATAGCGAGCTAGAGATCTGGCCGGCTTAAGGTAAGTAATGATAGTAAATGATGTCATGAGGGTTTGAAACACCGGATTTGCACAACGTAGTGATATATTGAGGTAAAACAAATGCTTAATGATGAGCGTAGGGTTGTTTACTACTAGGGATTGTTATTTGGTCAGTCCTGCTTGATATTTTGCCGCGTATTCGTGTTTGTTATCAACATGATTTTGTCTTATTTCTATATTCTAGGCTTCATGCCGATTTCTTGACTCCTTCGTGGACTTTTATCAGCGTTTCCTCACTATTTTGATATATTACTTAAACTCAGTCCTAATGATTAATACTGTTTTACAAACTTAGCCATTTTCATTGAATTTTGAGATTTAAATGATATTTCCAATGTTGTTGGGCTGATCACTACTATTTTATTGATGTTTGAGGGGCTTATGATGTTTTCTAAACTGAGTGAGGTCGAGGGCCTTAGATACATTTATATGCCACGAGGTGGATTGAGTGATGTGAGAAGGCTTTCAGGCCTTGTGAGTGATATGAGGAGGCTTTTAGGCCTTGTGAGTGATGTGACGAGGCTTTTAGGCCTTATGTTGATATAAGAGTTAGGCCGTAAGGGAGCCCTCTAGAGTCTGCACACCATAGTGAGCGGTACCCATATGATCAAATACTGAGCCTAGGGGAGGATACTATGCTGAGTGATTGAGAGTGAGCCCGAGGGGCAGATACTATGCTGAACGTTAGATACTAGGCCCGAGGGGCAGATTGCTACTCACTGTTACTTGTTATTTTACCTTATTTATGAATTTTTAAAAGGATATTCCATTTGATTCTTTACGGTTTTACTTTTTTGAGTAATTTACTACCTGGTGAAGAATTGCCTTGTGAATTTATGTGTTTTCATGCCTTCGGTTATCATTTACTATTATTACTCACTGGGTTGGCGTACTCACGTTACTCCCTGTAACATGTGTGCAGATTCATGCATAGCAGAGTCCGCGCCTGAGCTGATTCCTTCTAGACCATGCAGCAATTTGGAGTTTCGAGGTAGCTGTTGACGTCCGCAGCCCCTTGTCTCCCTTATCATACCTCATTTATGTTTTCTTCAGACTATTGTATCGTATATTATATTATGTAGACTTATAGAAAACTCTATAGAAGCTCATGACTTGTGACACCCCGATTTGGGCAGTGCCGGGATGGTATCCCTTGCTATTATCATTATTCTTACATTTGTACTATTTTACATGTGTTTTGGATTTGTTAATGTTAACTATATGTTAATAGAGGTGTTTGCACTATTCTAGCTAGCTATGTCTTCACGAGAGGCACCATCACGGCTAGATGTGGGTTAAGGGTTGTGACAAGTTGGTATCGGAGCCTGGGTTACTAGGTCTCGCGAGACATGAGCTGGTTTAGTAAAGTCTTGCGGATCAGCTCGGAGACGTCTGTACTTATCCTCGGGAGGCTATAGAACTATTAGGAAAACTTCACATTCTTGAAATTCTTGTCGTGCGAACTTGTTAATCCGAGTGCTAAATTTTTTGTTATTCAATTCTCTCACAGATGGTAAGGACACGAGCTACCAGACGTAGCGGACGGCCACCAGTACCACCCAGTGAGACCACCAGAGGTCGTGGGCTTGGTCGTGGTGGTGGCAGAGGTAGAGCAGCAGGGGCAACACCTGTGGATCCTCCAGTTTCCCAAGCTCAGGACCAGGCTCTAGCAGCACCAGTTCAGGCACCAGCTATGCCCATTGTGATTCCGGGTCTTTAAGAGACTTTGGCTCAGATTTTGACAGTTTGCACGGGCTTGGCTTAACCAGTTTCAGCCACCATAGTAGAACCTACTTCATAGGCTGGGGGAGGCAATCAGACCCTCGTTGCTCGCACACCTGAGTAGGTACTGCAGATTTACATACTCCAGTGGCACCTGCAGCTCAGCCAGTTGCACCATTGAATAAGTTTAGGATTCCCGCTATGCCTGAGGATGAGCAGTGTCGCCTCGAGAGGTTTGGTAGACTCCAGCCTCCAACATTCAGTGGTGCTAAGAGCGAGGATGCCCAGGGTTTTCTTGGCATGTTTTAGTGGATGCTCCGTACAATAGAGATTCTGGAGTCTAGTGGTGTGGCATTTACCACCTTTCAGTTTATTGGGGATGCCTTCACTTGGTGAGAGGCATATAAGAGGCATAGGCCGGTTGGTGCAACATATTTGACTTGGCAGGAGTTCTCCACTCTCTTCTTGGAGAAGTATGTACTATAGTCCCGCATAGAGGAGTTGCTCATGCATTTTGAGTGGCTACGGCAGGGAGATATGACTGTGTCTTAGTATGAGATGAGGTTTACAGGGTTGGCTCGTTATGACATTTGGATGGTTCCGACTGATCGCGAGCGTACTAGGAGATTTGTTGATGGCCTTAACTACCATCTCCATGTTCTTATGACTAGAGAGAGAGTGTTAGGTGCTTCATTCAAGAAGGTGGTTGATATATCGCGAGAGATGGAGGCGATTCCCCGTCAAGATCGAGAGAAGAGAGACGCCAAGAGACCTCGAGGTTCTGGCAGTTATAGTGGTGCTCCATCGAAGGGTCAGTTCCACTACGTAAAGGGTCGTTCTTTCAGGCCCGATCAATCGACCCGACCTGAGTATCGTGTGATCATGGTTCTCAGCAGATTCAGCCTTCACCCAGTGCTCTTCCAGTGGGGAGTTCACCTCTTGTTCCGTCTGTTCGGGATTCTTCTAGGACAAGCGCGATAGCTAGTCATTCCGGCATGAGGGGTTCCCTTCAGTCCCATTTACCAGCACTTGGGAGTTATTTTGAGTGTGTAGAGATTGGGCATATGTGGAGGTAGTGTCCTCGTAAAACTGCTAACTCGTCTCAGTAGAGGGGTCAGCCCTCGTCTTCTGGTCCAATTTCTTCAACACCCGCCCAGCAAGCTAGGGGTGAGGGTTAGGCAACTAGGGGTCGACCCAGAGGTGGAGGTTGATCAAGCGGTGGTCAGGCTCGTCTTTATGTTCTTCAGGGAAGGACAGATGCCATTGCTTCAAATGTTGTCATTACAGGTACTATTTTAGTCTGCCACAGTGATACCTCAGTCTTATTTGATCCTGTTTCCACCTATTCTTATGTGTCCTCATATTTTTCTCATCATTTGGGCACGTCCCTAAGGTGTCTTGCTTTACCTGCTCATGTATCTACCCAGGACGATACTATTATTGTAGACCTTGTGTACCGATAATGTTTGGTGACTATTGGGGGTCTGGAGACCCGAGTTGATCTATTAGTATTGTGCATGGTGGATATTTATGTTATTTTGGGCATGGACTGGTTGTCTCTGTGTCATGCTATTCTAGATTGTCATCCTAAGACAGTCACGTTGGCTATACCGGGTGTACCGAGGATTGAGTGGATTGGTGTGACTAATTATATTCCTAGTAGAGTGATTTCATTCTTAAAGGCTCCGCGTATGGTTGGGAAGGGTTGCTTTTCATATTTGGAGTTTATGAGGGATGTTGGAGCCATGACTCCTAGCATGGATTTTGTTCCAGTTGTGAGGGAGTTTTCCAATGTATTTCCTGCAGACCTGCGGGGCATGCCACCGAACAGGGATATTAATTTTGGTATTGATATGGTGCGGGGAACTCAGCCTATTTCCATTTCTCCATATCATATGGCACCAGCGAAGTTGAAATAATTGAAGGATTAACTTCAGGAACTCCTAGATAAGGGATTCATTCGGCCTAGTGTGTCACCGTGGGGTGCACCAGTTTTGCTTGTAAAGAAAAAGGATGGCACCATGAGAATGTGTATTACCTACGGGCAATTGAACAAAGTAACAGTGAAGAACAAGTATCCGTTGCCTCCCATTGATGATTTGTTTGACCAGCTTCAAGGAGCGAGGGTGTTCTCCAAGATTAATCTCTATTCGGGCTATCTCCATTTCGGCCTTATCTATATTCGTTCATTATTGTTTTCATTGATGATATTCTGGTGTACTTTCGTAGTCAGGAGGAGCACGTGCAGTATTTGCGAGTTGTATTGCAGAGATTGAGGGAGGAGAAGCTTTATGCAAAGTTCTCCAAGTGTGAGTTTTGGCTCAGTTCAGTGGCTTTCTTGGGACATGTGGTGTATAACGAGGGTATTTAGGTTGACCCGAGGAAGGTAAAGGCAGTTTAGAGTTGGCCTAGACTGACCTCAGCCACGGAGATTCATAATTTCTTTGATTTGGCAGGTCATTATCGCCGATTTGTTCAGGGATTTTCCTCTATTGCATCGCCCTTGACCAAGTTGACTCATAGGGGTGCTCCATTTGTATGGTCGGATGAGTTCTAGAAGAGCTATCAGAAGCATAAAATAGCTTTGACCATGGCTCCAGTATTAGTTTTACCCTCAGCTTCAAGTTCTCATACTATATATTATGATGCTTTGATAGTTGGGATCGGATGTGTATTGATGTAGGAGGGTAGGGTGATTGCTTATTCTTCTCGTCAGTTGAATCCCCATGAGAAGAACTACCATGTACATGATTTGGAGTTGGATTCTATAGTTCATGCTCTGAAGATTTGGAGGCACTACTTGTATGGTGTATCTTGTGAGGTATTCACTAATCATCACATTCTTCAGCATTTGGTCAAGTAAAAGGATCTTAATTTGAGGCAGTGGAGGTGGCTAGAGTTACTCAAGGATTATGATATTACCATTCTGTATCACCTAGGGAAGGCCAATGTAGTGGCCGATGCTTTGAGCCGAAAGGCAGTTAGTATGGGGATTTTGGCGTATATTCAAGTTAGGGAAAGGCCCTTTGCATTTGATGTTCAAGCCTTGGCCAATCGGTTTGTGAGACTAGATATTTCGGAGCCTAGTCGGGTGTTGGCTTGTGTGGTTTCTCGGTCTTCCTTATATGATCGCATTAGAGAGCGCCAGTATGATGATCTGCATTTGCTTGTATTGTTGAACATGAAGGGTGTTATGAGGTTTGGAAATAAAGGGAAGTTAAGTCAGCGGATCATTGGACCTTTTGAGGTACTTAGGAGTTTTCGGGAGGTGGCCTATATGCTTGGTTTGCCACCCAGCCTGTCAGGCGTGCACTCAGTATTTCATTTCCATGCTCCGGAAGTATGTTGGGGACCCATCCCATATATTGGACTTCAGCATGGTTCAGTTGGATGACGATTTGACCTATGATTTGGAGCTGGTGGCTATTTTGGGCCGTCAGGTTCGAAAGTTGAGATCAAAGGATATAGCTTCAGTAAAGTGCAGTGGAGAGGTCACCCCTTGGAGGAGGCTACTTGGGAGACCGAGCGGGAGATGCGGAGCAGATATCCTCACCTGTTTGAAACATCAGATATGTTTCTTGACCCGCTCGAGGATGAGCGTTTGATTTGGTTAGGGAGGATGTGACGACCTGACCCGTCGTCACGTAAGTTACCGCTTAGTTTTCCCCATTTTCAACTTCCTTATGTTTCAATATCTGTATCTTATGTGCTCGAGTTGGTTTGGGAGAGGTAGTAGTAGCAAATGAGACACTTAGTCTCTTTAAGGAAGGTTTGGTTTGGAAATGTCAACCGGATGTTGACTTATGAGTTAGGAGGTTCGGATGTGATTTCCGGTGATCCGGTTAGCTTCTGTGGATGATTTATGACCTAGGAGCGTGATCGAAAATTATTTTGGAGGTATGCTGTAGAATTAGGCTTTAATTAGCAAAGTTAGTATTTTAGTGAATTCCGGTTGAGGGATGAGATTCTGATATGAGGGTTGGAATGGAATTCCGAGAGTTGTTGTAGCTTTGTTATGTCATTTGTGACGCGTATGCAAATTTTCAAGTCATTCGGACATCGTTTGGTTGGGTGTGAGCACGTGATTTTTGTCTAGCTTAACATGTTCCTATAAAATTCATTAAACTAGGATTTTTCTTTTGTTATTTGAATTTTTTGGAATTATTTGTGTGATTTTGTGTTTATTTGCATCTTTCTTTTATTATTTGAATTTTTAGGATTTATTTGCGCGATTTTGTGTTTGTTTGAATTTTAGGGATTAATTGCGTAATTTTGTGTTTATTTGCATGTTGCACGTTTTAATTAATATAATTCATAAAAAAATACAAAAATGACATGTTTGCATTTAGGATTTAATTTTTATATTTTTAGGTTATTAATTAGTTAATATCGAAAATAAGGAAAAAACAACAAAAATTGGTTAATTTTCTTTGAAATTTAGAGTTTGGGTTATTGTAGGAGTTTATTTTAGTTTATTTCATGTTAAATGTGTTTTTGGCTATTTTTATTTTTATCTTTTGTTAGTAAAAATCTGAAAATGTAATAAATAATATATAAAAGAGAATAATTGATTGTATAATAATATGGGTCTTTGAAAGACCAAGTTTTGGGCCAATTCTTGCAACAAATCTGGCCCAAAAAACCCCCAGACCCACTAAACCAATTCAAACCCAACGTCCCCCCTGACTAGTCCAAAAGCACAAGTCCAAAACAACGTCATTTTACACTAAAGAATCTGAGCCGTTAATCAATCTTGATCAAACGGTCAAGATGAAAAGGGTGTCACACTATATAACTGTCGCACACCCCCCCCCCACCACCACTGATATAGTGTATCATGTCCTAAGAGAACCCTAATTCCTCCGGTGTAACACCACACTGCCTCCACCGTATCACCACTGCCCCCCGCCGACGTAACCCCAAATCCACCCAAATTTACACCACTTAACCTTCGTCTTCTTCTCGTTCCAACCCCCCTAAAATCACCCCTCAAAACCCCGCCAAACTCGTCGAATCTTCTTCCAAAGGTGCGGTTGTTCCGCCGTCCATGGCAGCACCGGCTCCAATGGCCACCAAATTGATACCTCACCCTCCCATTGGCCTCCCCTAACCAAAAACAAGTCCAGTTTTATTCGAATAAACCCCAGGCCCTTCAAATTTCAAATCTGAGTTTTGACTTAATTTTTAGGATGAATTTTTAAAGCCGCTTGAGCTTCAAAATGGAGTTGCATGTTTGTTTTGGCCAAAAACAAACATGTAACTCCGTTTAGAGACTCAAATCGAATCAAGTCAATGTCTAATTAATGATCAATCAGTAAGTTTCATTTTTCTTTTCTTTTCTTCAGTTTGTTTCTGCTTATTATTGTTTACCTCTTTGTGGACGACTCGCCTTGTTCTAGTTTAATTGTTAGTTTTCAGGAATCCTGACTATTTCTGTTATTTTGATTTTAGATTTTGGTCCGGTTGCATTTAAGTTCTCCACCATGTTTCCAAGACCAATTTCTGATATTTGTTGCATTATCTTCAATTTGTTTTTTTGTTTTTAGTTTTTTTTTTAGTTGAGTTCAGCTTAGTCTAATGATTAATTAATAGTTGCATAATAGTTTTCAGTTTTCAATTTTGACTTGTTTCAAATGGTATAATGGCATGATAGTTACAACCTTGCATGTTTTCTTTTAATTATACTCAGTATTTAGCTTGAATTTTCGGTCCACTAGTGTTCTGAATTCTGAGTTAGATTTTTGGTTATCCTTGATTAATGGTTCAGGTTTAATTATGGTTTGGTTATAGCTGATAGTTAGCTAGTGGTTAATTTTAGGACTTAGCTTAGAAAAATAGAAATTCTAGCACATTAAGAGGGTAATATAGGGTTTTAGTTGGTTCTGGTCATTTTAGGATTGAAATAAGGGTAGTATAGGTATCTTATAAATAAGAAATAATACTAGAATCCTTCAGACCCTTCTATAAGGGGACTCTAGTCTAAAAATCAATAGTTTAGTGCAGTAACTTGGGAAACACGTCACAAAATAAAGGTCCAAGTAGGTGAAATCTGAAATTGAAAGAGGGGCTAGTAGTTAAAATGAAATAAAAGGGTTGCCCTAGCCTTTGGCTATAAAAGTCAACCCAATTCATTCAAAAAAAGAGGAGAGACTAGTCTAAAAATCCCTAAGAAATTTCCAGATATTTTAAAGCCTAAAAATCTCTAAAAATTCTTGAAAAGTGTTCAAAAATCCTAAGCTTATAAGAGTTATAAAATTTTCTGAAGTTCAGTAGTTTTGTCATTGTTCCATTAGATTTCTTCTCCTGAAAATGACCCTAATTTCATATGTGCAGTAGAAGTTTAGCTATCCAAAAAATGAAAAACAGCTTGAGAAAACATATATTTAAAGAGGTGAGCTTCCAGCATTAGTCCCGGGTTCAATTTGAGTCAATTAGGCCATTGTTACAGCCATGTTGAGTTAGTGTACTGATTGAATATGTGTTAAAAACTCTCCTAGGTTCTTGTTCAGCTGGCTGGGTTCATTGGAGATATTTGAGTAGTTTTTACTGTTTGATTTTGGGTTTAAAACTTTCCCGAGTGTTTGGTAACATCTCTGGGTTCACTAGCTACTCATAAGCTTTGGATTTTGTGAATATATGTTGGTTGAGCTTTGCTGACTCTCAGTGTTGTTTTTGCACAAATTCCAGGTACTTTTTCAATCTCCAATGATGTATGAAGTCTGAACCTAATGAATGTTCAAGTTGAAGAAGTCTATTATCTATTTTTTATTAGCTTTATTACTACTATGTTATTATAATTGAGACAATGGTTTGTATAATAGGATGTTTGGACTGAATCTTGGCTTATACAGTAGTCAGTAGTAGATTTAGTCAATGTTGTAACTGATTTAACATTCTGATCATATTTAGCTGAAAAATGAACTTGAAAACATGAGATTCTTTGGTTTAAATTAGTATTCAATGAAATTATCATCTCTTGTAAAGTTTGACAGCAGGATATGTGAATTTGATCTGTGTGTGGAAAATAGTATAGTTCATTTTTGAAACAGTTTAATACTTCAGGTCATGCTGGCCACATATGTTAATGCGAAAGTTGTTACTCAGCAATTAGTTAAATGTCCAGATATATTATGCATTAGTGAATTTAAATAGACTAAGCTAATTTAAAGTCCAATGGTCTATTGGATGACCTGTCCAAGTTCACGGTTTGAGAATTTTCTTTAACATGCCCAATCAGTTCGCTATTCTCTTGGGCTGGTAACCAAACCCAAATGATCGAGAATCCCTGAAGTAAGTTGGAGTCCCAACTCCTTCCTATGGGCCATTTTGAAAACCAATTCGTTAGGATTTTGACCAATATTGCAGATTCAGTGGGTTGGTAATTGAGCCTTAATAGAGACGTATTTTATAGAAAAATAGTAGCTTGATTTAGGAATGGCCCTTTTAAAACAAAAATGAGGTGTGCCGCGGCCATATGAAATCCCAAAATTGCGCAGCCTCCTTTAAATGTTCATATGAAAATATGTAGAATTTTGGGACATGTCGTTTAGCGAATTTCATGATTTTCCCGCAAAGATAATAACACGATAGGTGATTTTAGGTGCATCTTTGATAATTTTATCTTCTTAATTATGGGTGCGCATTTATGCGACCCAAATCCAAATCTAAACGAAGTTGAAATTTGTTAAAAACCACGGGTGCATTTATGTGACGTGGCTCGAGACATGTTTTAACGACATTGCAATTCTCTATAAAAATAATAATAAAAGTGGTGAAAAGATTTAACATGCACATAGGTTCATAATTGTACAAAATCAGATAATTTAAGCCAAATATAACAGTTGAGTGACCGTGCTAAAACCACAAAACTCGAGAATGCCTAACACCTTCTCTCGGGTTAACATAATTTCTTACTCGGATTTCTGGTTCGCGGATTATTAAATAGAGTCATTCTTTCCTTGATTCGGGATTCTAAACGGTGACTTGGGACACCATAAAATTCCCAAGTGGCTAATCTAAAATTCTTTTAATTGAATCTCGTTTTGATTGTTCTTTAATTGGAAAAAATCCCTTACCCACGCCCTTAGTCGGGTTGTAGTAGTCAAAAGGAGGTGTGACATTGGGTTTTTGATCAAATGCGCTTTTCAAAAGTATTAGAAGAACTTAGACTTGAATTCGACGTAATTTGATGGTTTTGGTGTTGTTTTTGGTGTTTTGATGATTGGAACAAGTTTGAAGGATGTTTTAGGATGTGTTGGTGCTTTTGGTTGAGGTCCCGAGGGCCTCGGGGTGATATTGGATGGCTAAGCGGGAAGTTTTAGACTTGGAAATGCAGTTGTCACACCTCTTTTTTACACGGCTACCCCCGAAGGATAAATGCATAAGGGAGTTTTTCCAATTAAAGTGATATTATTCGAAATGGGATTATTTACTTATTTAGAGTCGCCACTTGGGATAGGCTTGGCTTTTGGTGTCCTAACTCACCGGTTTGTTTTGAATCCCAGATCGAGAAAATTTTCGACTGCCCAAATGGAGTCTGCAAACCAAAAATTCTAAGTAAGGAATTCTGTTAACCCGAGGGAAGGTGTTAGGCACCCTCGGATCCCGTGGTTCTAGCACGGTCGCTTAAACTATTAGAATTGACTAAATATGTTTTTAATACATGTTCATCCTATAGTGCAATTTTAAATTATTTAACATTTTTTATTGAATTTTAGGAATGTGAACGTCTTTTAAAACATGTCTTTGGTTCGCGTAATAAAATGCACTTAGATCCGAAACACATTTTATCCAAACATTTCGAGATTTGGATTTGGGTCACATGAAATGCATACCCGTATTTAGGAAAGTAGAATTATTAAAAGACGTTCCTAACAAGGCGAACGTATTATTATCTTTGCGGGAAGCTGTGAAGTTTGATAAACGGCATGTCCCGAATTTTTAAGCATTTTAACATAGGTGTTTAAAGAGGGCCATGAGATTCATGGGTTTTATTTTTGTGCAGCGCACCTCGTTGTATTATGTAAAGGCCAATATAGAGCAAACTAGAATTTTCTATCAAAGTTGTCTTTAATTTGGCCTAATAAATGACATTCAAGCCTTCGATTCAAGTCCAAACTTAAACGGGAGGACAACCTCCTAATTTAAATTTGCTACTTAATACAGAAGGCCCAACACATGAGTGGGGAATTTGCATTAATGATTTAAAATGAGAAATCACAATGCGACTATTAACTAGGTCGGAAAGTTAATCACAAATCTGATCTAATAAACTGAAATATCGAATTTTTCAACTCCAAAACTAATTCTGATGGTCGGGGAGAATTATGACCATTTCATTAACACTGAATTATGAAGTTAAGCTAAGAGCTGTAAGGTGCCATACACAATATTCACAGAATAATTGTAGAAATAATACAAAAAGCATTACAAACCTAGAGCTACACTAAACAGCTATATTAATACAAACTATAACAAAAAGTGAAAGCAAATTATACAGTCCATGTACAGTCCAGTTTAAAAGTCATATTACATACTTCGTCAAATACTACTACTATATAATTCAACATGTTGCAGGCATGGAAAGAATTTGAACTTGAAATCAACAGTAGGAATTGGTCTCATTTAGCAATTCTAATATAACTGTGGATTTGGTCCTTCACATATTCAAAATTGAAGAATACCTGGAGTTACAATCAAAGGAGAAAAAAGAGTCACCAGCAGTTTAGCAGTTGAAATCCAGGAATTAGTAGTTGAAATTCAACAGCAACACAATATTCATATCAATTAGAAACCCAAATTGACATCATTGTAACCCAGGACATGATTTCAAACCAGTAATACCACTAACAGACCAAAAACAGCCTCAATTGAACTCCAAAACACACTCAAAATTGAATCCAACAACTTCTGAAGATTCAACACCTCAAACACATGTATTTCAAGTACTTTTCATCTTATTTACACTAAAATTCAAATAGATGACTGAGAATTTGAACTAATATGAATAAAACTCTAATAAAACAATATTGTTTTTTGATTTTATTTTTTTTGTAGATTTAGTTTTGAGAGACCTTCATGGTTAAAAAAACCTCTGGAAATTTTCAGCCTTCAGAACTTTATGGGAATTTTAAGAACGTGGAAAATTTTTGGGGAGTTTATAGGATTTTAAAAATTCCTGGGAACTTTTAGAGTTCCAAAAAAATCCGTTTAACAAGGCAATGACATGACTTTTTATAGAAAAAAAACTTAGGGCAACCTTTCTATTGTATTTTACCTATTAGCCCCCCCCCCCCCCCACTCCCCTCATTTTCAGATTTTGTTAGTTAGTCCTTAAAAGACTAACTTGTGCCTCAAAGTTACTGCTCTAAGGTTCCTAAAACTGCAGTTGACACCCAATATAGAACATTCTAGAGGTTTCCAATTCAGTCACTACAAGATCCTATTATTAAACTACCCTAATTTCCCTTCCATTCATCTGAAATTACCAACTTAGTTAAACCAAACCCCCCAACCCTATTATTAACTAGGGTTAACTAACTAATCCTAATTCAGCTATATCTAAACCACCTTAAACAAGAAAACTGATTTACTTCAACACATTGAATCTGATTAGCCTAAGATAATTACTGAATTGACCAGAACTGCACATGACCATAACATCTATGGATCAATAAATTTGAAACCAAATACGAAATTAAAGTAGAACGGAATCAAATCCAAACAACAATTAATCAATTATCATGAAAACGATTTAACAAAGAAAGAAACTAGAAACAAGAACCAGATGATGGCGACCCAATATTACTAGAGTTCAAGCAAGATTACATGAACAAAGAAAACATACGAGATTTAACTGATTTCACACGGATTAGTAAGCAAAACATAATCAACACCAAAGAAGAGGAAACAATCATGGAGAAGGGACCACACCAGGAGAAAAAATTTAGACAGCAAATATTCATGAACCAAAGAAAGAGGAAAACAAACAAAAATCATAAATAAAAGAAGAAAATAAGTACCTCAAATAAAATCAGTGACCTTTCCTTGGAAAAATGCGGACTATAATCATCCCTAATTAGGTGTTTCCATGAGAAAACGCCTAATTAAGGACTACTATAGCCCGGACATCCGTTATTCTTAAACTCGAAGGTATTAGGGTTCTGAACAGTTTTTTATCTAAAATTCAAACCAAACGGGGATGATTCGATGGCTAAGGGTTGTGGATTTGGGATGAGGGATGTAAGAAGATCATGCGGTGTTAATTTGGCGGAGTTTGGAAGTGGTGATGTTTTGGCAGGATTTTCATATCAATATTCAAGAATTTCTGTTAAGATTTGAGGGACTAGCTTGGGGATTTAGAGAGAGGAGGGTGAGAGGATATGGGTGTGTAAATTTGGCCTTATTTGGAGACCGACGCCGCCATGGACGACAGACCAATCATCCCTTTGATCGAGGATTTGAGACGAAAGGTTGGGATTTGAAGGTTGGTGTTTTGGGCATTAGAAAGAGAAGGAGGAGGGATCAATTGGTGTTAATTTGGAGTTGATCGGAGACCGGTCGTCACCGCCGGCAATTTCTGGCCGCGGCGGCGAGACGGTGACTTTAGGGTGGCGTTACACCGACTTATTTTAGGGTTAAGGGAGATAGGGTATGAGGTTAAGTCTGGGGTGGGGGGTATTTGGAACACTTATATAGGCGTTACATCCTCTCTTTTCGACGGTCTGATCAAAACAAATCGATGGCTCAGATCATTGTGTCATTAAAACGTGGTCGTTTCAGCCATGGGGGTTCTGGACCAGGTTTGTGAGATTGGGCTTGAGTTTAGGCGATGGTACTTTGGGTTTGGACTGGATTTACGCAAGACTGGCCCAATTTTATTTGTTTTCTTCCTTTTCTGTTTTAATTAATTAATTCTTTTTTTGTTTTGCATTTTTTTCAGATTTTATTAAATATGAAAATAAAATAAACAAGATCCATTTTACGTTCAATTACAACTAATTATTTTTTTATAATAGCCTATATCCTATTTTTTAAAACGAAAACTAAGCAAATATAAACATGACTATTTTTGTTATTTTTTCCTTATTTTTTGTAATGTCAAATGCTAATAAACCTAAGAAAATGTAAAATTGGGTCCTTAAAGCAAATGTACTATTTTTTGTAATTTTTTATGATATATCAATTTAAAATGCGTAAAAATTCAAACAAACACAAAATCATGCAACTAATTCCTAAAAAATCAAATAATAAAATAAAAATCCTAATATTAATGAGTTCTATAGAAATATTTCAAGTGAAGCAAAAAATCACGTGCTCGCAACTACCCTTCTTTACTCGGAGACACGAAGGGCTTCTGGGCAAAGATAAATGAGCAACAGAAAGATTTTTGCATGCTCGGCATTCCATGAGAATCATTTTTGAAAACTGTCTGACTGAACCCTCTTCAAAGGTTGCATACATATCCTTGGCTACAAAGGAATCAGGTCAGTGTAGTTTTGGAGTGTTTTGGTATCTGGGACTACCATGAGCTGTGATTTCACTACTGATACTGCTGCTACTGCTTGTTGACCTACACCAAAAGGAAAATCAAAAGCTAAGCTAGTTTTGCCTATCAACTATGAGTTACAAGATTCCTATCTATAAATTTCTTGAAGCTTGATCTTGAGTCTTAGCTGATTTTGATGCGGATCGCGATCTGAATCTTGATGCTCGTAAGTTGTAGGTGCCAGTTCTTTCTTCAGCATTTTAGCAGAGCGGGCCATGCCGAACTTGTGATTTTGAATCAAATTTGAGCAGTCCGCATCATTCTTTTTCAATCACTCTAAGTTCACTTCTTTTTGTTCTTTTCTTCCAGATTGATATTCCCTCTTCCAGTCATCTCGAATCTTGCACCATGAGGTAAAACCTGTTTGGGCACCAAAACAAACGAACGAACAAAATTTTCTGCCTCGGTTTTCACTGGGAAAATTTTGTGAGTTATTTGCAACACAAATCTAAGCTATTTTTATTGAAACAATAAAAGTCAGGATCGGGTATCCTTTGGAAAGAATGCCATGTTATGCTAGCAAATGGACGGATTATATCGGGAAAGAATAAGGGTCCATGCTGGGGATAAGGGCGGATCCACAGGTTATGCCGGGATAGGAATAAAGATTCCCTGCTGAGGATGAAGAGGAAAATCCACGGGTTATGCCGAGAAGAAATGAAATAGATTCTTGGATTATGCAAGGAAGATCCGTGGGTTATGTCGGGATAGGAGGGAAAAGGTTCCTGGGTTATGCCAGGGAAATCTGCGGGTTATGCCGAGATAGAAAGGAAAAGGCTCCTCGGTTACGCTAGGGAGATCCACGGGTTAATGCCGATAAAAGAAGAAAAAGGCCAAAAGGTTCGACGGGTTATTCCGGGATAGGAGGAAAAAGGTTCCTGGGTTATGCCAGGGAGATCCGCGGGTTATGCCGAGATAGGAAGAAAAAGGCTGCTGGGTTATGCCAGGGAGATCCACAGTTTATGCCGGGATAGGAATAAAAGGCTTCTGGGTTATGCTAGGGAGATCCACGGGTAATGCCGGGATAAGAAGAAAAAGTCTCCTGGGTTACGCCATGGAGATCCATGGGTTATGCCGGGATAGGAGGGAAAAGGCTCTTGGGTTACGCCAGGGAAAACCGCGGGTTATCCCGGGATGGGAGAAAAAAGGTTCCTGGGTTATGCCAGGGAGATCCATGCCAGGATAAGAAGGAAAAGGCTCCTGGGTTATGCTATGGAGATCCGCGGGTTATGCCGGGATAAGATGAAATGGCTTCAAGGTTATGTCAGGGAGATCCGCGAGTTATATCGGGATAGGAGGAAAAGACTCTACTGGGGGTAGAAAGAAGATGATCCTCGGGTTATGACTGGGAAGCAAAGAAAAAGACCCTCAGGTTATGCTGGGGATAGAAAGGAAAATGACCCTTGGGTTATGCCGGGGAAAGAAGGAAAAGGGTACTCAGGTTATGCTGGGGAGAAAGGAAAAAGACCCTCAGGTTATGCTAGGGAGAAAGGAAAATGATCCTCGGGTTATGCCGTGGAAGTCCGCAGGTAATGGTGGGGATTAGGAAAGATGATCCTCGGGTTATGCCGGAATGGGAAGAAAAGACTAAGACCCTCAGGTTATGCTGGGATAGAAAGAAAATGACCCTCGGGTTACACCAGGGAGGTCCACAGGTTATGCTGGGGAGAAAAGGAAACCATCCTCGGGTTATGCCAGGGAGGTCCACAGGTTATGCTGGGAACAACTAGGGAATGCGATCCTAGATTTGGAAGGATGGAGTTAAGGATCAGGGGTCTTATGCTACCATGATTTGTGTGATTATCCTTTTCTTTTTTTTATTATTAAAACTATGGGAAAGGATTTGAAGACCTTTTGGTTGATCATTGTTGCAAGGCTGTTTCTAGCTCCTGCGCATTTCCTTTGGTTGTGTCTTCTATTTGTCCAATTGCGTTGGATCACAATTGTTTCAGATTTTCAAACAAATCACAATTGTTAGTTTAAAATGATGGTTGGTTTTGTGACCTTGATTTCTTGATCCTAGCCTCGTTTCTGCTGAAAAGACCTATAACTTTCCAAATTCCGCCCTGTGGGAACACATCTTCCAGATTTATTTTGCCTTCGTAGGCTTCTCTGTTATGATTTCTTTGCCCTAATTTACATTTCAGAACCTTTGGGTAGCTTGGCTCTTTGGAACTTTGTCTAGACAATTAGCCCTCTGGGACTCAACCTTTCAAACTTCATTTTGCCTTCGTGGGCATTTGACTCCAATTTTCTTTCTTTCAAACCCTTTCTGCTTGCGAAGCATCAGCCATCACGACCAGCTGGGATCAGCTAGATGCGCCCGCTAAGATAGGGTGTTTTCTTTGGTCCTTGCAAGCGGGCCTTGTGAAACTAATCTTACCATCCTTTCTTTTGGAATGGTCATGGAATCATAATTAAATCGAAATGGATTCAAGGAAGCAGTATACAAAAGCAATCATATGGGTTTAAAGAGAAGCATCCCTTTCGGGGGAAATGAAGGACTTATCTGGGGGTGCATGCTGACTTCAAACGAACATGACATGCTTCTCGGACTTGATGCCCGACACGTACAACATTTCCAGCTTCTTGTAAACCACATTCCATATTTTAAAACCAGGTCACTTTACTGGGACTTTTGATGGTGATATATCTTCTTTTCGGCCGACAGTGCCCTTTGTGGGTTTTTGCCAATCGACCTCTCTCATTTCTCTTCTCACCGTCGTCCGATGGTGCTCTTAACAAATTTTCACTAAGCGGACTCTCTCATTTTCATTTTCTCTACTCACCATCACCTTATGATGCCCGAAGGTTTTCACCATAAGACTCTCTCATTTTATTTCTCTCAACTTGAATTGTGACAGATCCCAACAATGACGTTTGTTGCTCCCCTGCCTTTGCCAATCGATCGGAAGGACGTGTGCCAGGTTTTGGGTAAAAAGGAGTTTAGATGGAACTACAACTTTGGAAATGTTTTGGCGGGTTCATAGCCTAACCATTATATCATCTGCCTTAGTTTTCAATTTTGGGGGGATTGGGATTTTTGTTTTGGTATGACTGAACCTCAGGGAGAGGCTGCGTACGTATCCTTTCGGAATCAAGTCAGACGTAATTCAAGAAGTTTTTCCTAAACTAATTTTTGTTTTGTTTTGTATATTTTTTTCATTTTTCATCACTTTTTGTCTTTTTTTTTTTTGAATAGCACTTCCAGGTTCCAAAGAGGGTGATCAAAGAAACGTAACCGGCTCAACGGGTTTGTGAAGGATTTATAGTGTTTGGGTAGCGGGAAAGAAAATCCTCTATCATGTCAAATAGACTAAATCATTGCTGTAGGGAGTCTAGACGTAGTACATTTTTACTACGTTTGCATTTACTGCTATCTCGGGATCGTCCCCTTCGATGTCGCCCAGGTAAAATGCTCATTTAAGCATTATCTTTCTGATAATGTATGGGCCTTTCCAGTTAGGAGAAAATTTTCATTTAGCTTTCTGATGGTGAGGGAGAATGTGCCTCAATACAAGCTGTCCAACCTCAAAATTGCTAGGGCGCACTTTCTTGTTATAAGCGTGGGCCATTCTTTGTTGGTACAATTGCCCGTGATAAACCGTGGCCATTCCTTTTTAGTTGATTAACGACAACTGTTCCAGCCTAGTCGTGACCCACTCGCTATCCTCAATTTCTACTTCGACAATTATCTGGAGTGAAGGAATTTCTACCTCTGCGGGTATAACAGCTTCAGTTCCATAGACCTATAAGTACAGAGTTGCTCCTACCGATGTGCGCACTATGGTGCGATATCCAAGCAATGAAAAAGGCATCTTTTCGTGCCATTGTCTGGAGCTTTGATTCATTTTTCTCAGAATCTTCTTGATATTCTTGTTAGCTGCTTCGATGGCACCGTTGGCTTTGGGCCTGTAAGGAGTGGAGTTTCTATGTGTTATCTTGAGTTATTCACATATTTCTCCCATTAATTTGCTATTCAAGTTTGTAGCGTTGTCTGTGATTATAGTGGCTGGGATGCCGAAATGGCAAATGAGGTTGGAAAGCACAAAGTCTACCACAGCTTTCTTGGTGATTGACTTAAGCGTGATGGCGTCAACCCATTTTGTGAAGTAGTCAATAGCAACCAATGTGAATATATGTCCATTCGAGGCTTATGGCTCGATTGGTCCAATGACGTCTATGCCCCAGGCAGCGAATGGCTATGGTTTTGACATAGGATGCAATTCAGTTTGTGGTGCATGAATCAAATCACCGTGCACCTGACGTTGATGACATTTTCGAATGAAGCTGAAGTAGTCCTTCTCCATGGTTATCCAGTAGTACCCTGCCCGAAGTATTTTCTTCACCAACACATCCATTCATATAAGGCCCGCACACTCCCATGTGTACTTCATGCATGATCTTTCTTGCTTCCTCGGCATCAACAAATCTTAGAAAGTTGAGATCTGGGGTCTTTTTATACAAGATATCACAGCTCAAGAAGAAACCACTCGCATATTGTCTAATGTTTCTCTTTGGATCTCCGGTGGCTTGCTCGGGATATTCTCTTGTTTTTATAAATCTCTTGATATCATAATACCATGGCCGAGTGTTGGGTTCTGCCTCAGTCACATTACAGTACCTATGTCTTTCCCTGATTTGTATTTCCAAGGGATCTATGTAGGCATTTTCGGGGTAAGGCAACATCGATGCCAAAGTAGCGAGTGCGTCGGCTAGCTCATTGTGACAGCGGGGAATGTACCAGAATCGTACTCACTTGAACCGTTTACTGAGATCTTCCACATGTTGTTGATAAAGGGATGAGTTTGACATCTCGAGTTTCCTACTCCCCTTGGGCTTGTCGGATAATTAGATCTGAATCCCCCACGATCAATAGTTCCTCGAGGTCTTGGTCGATAGCCATATTCATGCCTATGATGTAGGCTTCATACTCGGCTGTGTTGTTTGTGCAGAAAAATCGAAGCCAAGTTGTGGCCAGGTAGTGTTGACCAGTGGGTAAAATTAAGATTGCCCCAATTCCTACACTTTTCATATTTACCGCTCCATCGAAGAATATTTTCCAAGTAGTGATGTCCTCAGTTATTACCTCCAGCGCATTCACCTCTTTGTATAGGAAATAGGTATTCAGGGGTTGGTATTCATCATCAACTGGATTCTCAGCTAAATGATCAGCTAGCGCCTGGGCCTTCATTGTTGTGCGAGTGACATAGACTATGTCGAACTCAGTTAGCAGGATTTGCAATTTTGCCAATCTCCCTGTAGGCATCGGTTTTTGAAATATGTACTTCAACGGATCCAGCCAGGTTATGAGGTAGGTTGTGTGGGCTTGCAGGTAATGCCTCAGTTTCTGAGCCACCCAAGTTAAGGCACATCAGGTTCTTTCTAACAAGGTGTATTTGGCCTCGTAACTGATAAACATCTTGCTCAGGTATTAGATGGCATATTCCTTCTTACCAGTGATATCATGCTGCCCAAGAATGCAACCAAAAGAGTTCTCCAGGACTGTTAGATATAAAAACAATGGCCTTCCTGGCTCCGGTGGGACCAAGACTAGTGGATTGGACAGGTAATCTTTAATCTTGTCAAAAGCCTCTTGATACCCATCCATCCATTTGATTGCTGCATCCATTTTCAACAACTTGAATATGGACTCGCACGTGGAAGTCAGCTGAGTGATGAATCGGCTAAGGTAATTCAATTTTCCCAACAAGCTCATCCTTCTTGGTTTTTGGAGGAGGTAGATCTCGAATGGATTTTATATTTGTTGGATCCAACTCAATACCCCTCCGGCTGACTATGAACCCCAGAAGCTTGACCGACGGGACCCCGAATGCACACTTGGCTGGGTTTAATTTCAAATCATACTTGTGCAGCCTTTCAAAGAACTTTCTTAGGTCCCGCACATGATCACCTTGAGTCTTGGACTTGATAATCACGTTATCCATATATAATTCTATCTCCTGATGCATCATGTGATGGAAGATAGTGGTCATAGCCCTCATATACGTTGCCCCATCATTCTTTAAACTGAAAGGCATAACCCTGTAGCAATAAGTACCCAAGGTGTGGTGAAGGCAGTTTTCTCAGCATACTCCTCATCCATCAACACCTAGTGATATCTTGCGTAGCAGTCCATGAGAGACTGTATCTCGCGTTTGGAACAGTTATAAACAAGGATGTGGATATTGGGTAAAGGGAAGTTATCTTAGGGACTTGCCTTATTCAAATATCTCTAGTCCACGCACACTCGAGTTTTCCCATCTTTCTTTGGCACCGGAACTACATTGGCCAGCCATGTGGTGTATCTGACCACTCGGATTACTCCCACCCCCAACAATTTTGTGATCTCTTCTTTGATCTTATTGCTAATATCAGGCTTAAACTTTCTCTATTTTTATTGGACTGGAGGGCACTCATGGTAAGTAGGAAACGTATGAATCACCAAATCAACACTCATCCCTGGCATTTCGTCGTATGACCAAGAAAACACGTCTTTGAATTCCAAAAGGAGTTGGATCAGTGCGTCCCGAATTTTCTCATTTGCATGGATGCTTATTTTGGTTTCCCTAGTTTCGCGGGACCACCCAAGTTAACCGGTTTGGTATCGTTCAGATTTGGCTTAGGTTTATTTTTGAAATGTTCCAGTTCTTGATTGATTTCCCTAAAAGCCTCTTCTTCGTCGTACTCCGGTTCTTGGTTCATTAATTCATAATTAGGCGACATGTTTGGATCGGGGCACGAAGTCTGCGAGCATGTCAGGTTATTTAAAACTGCATTATTAGAACTGAAAGAAATGAATAAAGGAAAACAACATGAATCATAGAGAATACATGAATATAGACGATGAAATATTGATTTCATTTCTTTGGAATTGTAATATAACAGTGTTTACACTTGGAAAATTAAAGGATAAGACACTAAAAGAAGACACCCGAGTTACACTGTAAGATAACTCGTGATGCAGAAATATGGCAAGACAGGACTACCGAGCCTACCTCCTGATTGGAAATGGCGTGGCCTTCCAATTTTGCAATTTAGCATCTGGTCCCATGTATAGCACCTCAGCGGTACTCGATCCTTCTCCCAGTTGTACCATGTGGGTTTCGTACAATAGTTTTCTCATTGCCCCACAATTTCTTCACTTTCTTTATTTGTGAATGTCTCATCTTCTTCCTCCTCACTGTACTTTAGCTTCACTAATGTTTCATACAAGTGTGGCAGGGATTGAGGCAAAGCCCATCCATCACGCTTTCTATGGTTCTCCCATGTTATATCCTTTAGCATCGGGTGGAACCTTACCGAAAAACTTCTCTGTAGTGGCAAAGTAATCGACTCAGCTATCCCTTGTAAGGACCTTCTGAGTCCTTTCCCCGGTTTGAATCCTTTTCGTATCATCTCTCTAGCCACTATGATTGAGGCACTGGATAGGAAAGGTTGGGGACAGGGTTCTCCCTATTCATGCTGATCAGCCACCACAATTTCGAAGACCTGATAGACTATATGCTCATTTCCTTATTTAGCTTCGAGGCAGGGGACGGAGGGATCGAGATAAATTGACTGTTCATTTTAACCATGAACCACGATTTCTTGGTTCTCATCTTCAAATTTCAACATCTGGTGCAAAGGCATAGCTCCTTCTGCATGAATCCCTAGCCTTCCCAGGAGGTAATTGTACGATGTGTCCATATCTAATACTTGAAAGGTTACCTCGAAATCAACTGGGCCAATGGTCAAGACCATATCAATCTTTCTAATTGTGTCTCTTTTAATTCCATCGAAAGCTTAAACACATACATTGTTGGGACGAATCCTCTCCGTCCCGATTTCCATTTGCTGTAAGGTTGAAAGGGGGCATATGTCTACCCGAGAGCCTCCATCTACCATTACCCTTTTGACGTAATAGTCTTCGCATTTGACGGTTAGATGTAGGGCTTTATTGTGGGCGGCTCCTTCTAGAGGCAAATCATTTTTACTGAATTTGATCTAATTCACAGCGAAGAATCTTTCCCCCATCCTATCCAATTGTTCCACAAAGGTCTGAGCTGGCACGTAGGCCTCATTGAGAGTTTTGGCTAGTACCTTTTGGTGCTCAGGAGATTCCATCAGCAAGGATAGCAAGGAGACTTGTTCAGGGGACTTCCGAAGTTGGTCCACTACTTCATAGTCCGGCATTTTCATCTTTCAAAAGAAAAATTCCACCTCCTCGATTCTTACTGGCTTCTTGGGTTGGAATCGCCTCTTGGTGGCACTATTCACTTCCTCCAAGTCAGAGCATTTCTTCACAAAGTAGCTTTCTTGGGTTTCTCCAGTGATTTCTTTACCTTTATATGTCACCACCGTCTCCTGATAGTTCCAAGGGGCTGCATAAGGGTCTGTCATAAGCCTCTGAGGTGCGCAACCAACCACTACGGGCTCACTCAGCCTTGGCGGATTAGTTGGCCCCGGCACCACATAGGTTCTTTTGGGCACGTATATCTAAGTAGTCCTATTTAACTCAAATCTCTTTGGGGGACTCAGAGTCAACTACTTTTCCCGACGACCTCGTGGGATATAAAGAACGGCTTCTTTAACATGTGTCGCCTCAGTTTTTACCTCAACCTTCTTTTCAATTTCAGGTTGCATGATTTTATTATTCTTTTTCTCTGTAGCTTTCTTAGAGGCATCTCTTGGCTTTTTATCCACATCGGTAATGGCGATTATGGCTTTCAAAGCCGGATCAACTTCTTTGTCCTCACAGATCATCCTGATTACCGGTCCGTTCTTGTGGGCCGGCAACAGGTTTTTAGTCACATTAGGGACATCTTCATCCCTCAACACTATTTTTCTTTGCTCTATTAGATCTTCCACAGCTCGCTTCAGAGTCCAACAATTCTCTGTGTCGTGCCCTTCGGCCCCTGAATGATAAGCACACCAGACACCCCGTTGGTAGAAGGGCGATTCAGGGTTTTATCTGTTTGGGGGCACAAGCTGCAATAGACCCAACTGGATGAGTTTTGGGAATAGGCTGGAATAAGACTCTTTGATTTGCATAATGTTTTTCCTTCTATGTGGCTCCCTGGGATGGAAATTATTTTGAGGAGGGCGAGGATTATAGTGGTTTTGATGGGGAGGCTGGTTTCTCGGAGCCTGGTTCCTATTGAACTATTGCTGCGATCGTGCAAATGATTGAGCGTTCATAACTGCATATGGCTGTGGAGCATAAGACATGTGTTGGTGAGCATAATAATGTTGAGGGGTTCTTCCCAAGAATATGGGCCTAGTAGCATAATGTCTTCTCATGCCTGATGCTGCCGTTGAGGTTTCTTATTTCTTTTTATTCCTTGTGACTCCTCCTGCCCTGCCTTAGATGGACTAGGAAGAGTCTGTGATGGCCGACTGACTCAATATCCTTCCCGTATTCAAACCATTTTGTACCATTTCGCCAATCTTGATTGCTTCTGCAAAAGGCTTGCTCATGGACGACATTATGTGTTGAACATAATCTGCTTCCTAGGCCTGAAGAAAAACTGTGACCATTTCTATTTCACCCATGGGCGGCTTCACCCTCGATGCCTGTTCACGCCACTTAATAGTATATTCTCTTAAACTTCTGAAGTCTTCTTCTTCAAATTTGCCAAAGAATTCCTGTCTAGCATAATGTCAATGTTGTATTGAAATTGCCTTACAAAATATATGGAAAGATCGTCCCAAATGTACCATCATGAGACGTCTTGGTCCGTATACCATTCTAAAGCAATGCCTACTAAGCTTTCTCCGAAGTACGCCATCAACAAATCTTCTTTTCTTCCCGCTTCGCGTAATTGGTTGCAAATAGTTCTTTAGCTGAGCTGTGGGGTCTCCATGAACATTATACTTTTCAAACTTTGGCATTTTAAATCCCATGGATAGGTGCACATGTGGGACATGCACAAGTCTATATAAGAAACACTCTTTTGCCCACCCAAGCCCTGCATATTCTTTAAGCTCTGTTCGAGGCTCCTCATTATTTTCTCCATCTCATCTTGTTCAGAAACTTAGAGAGTTTTATGTTGTACTGATGTAAGCTCATAGGGTGGTTGAGGATAAGTGTGGGTGGGGTATGGAGGAGGCTCGGATTGGTAAGTAGAGGTTTGGAATGTGAAGGCCGATGGGTCAAACGTTGATCTTGGCACTACGGGCTGTGTGGTGGCTGTACAAAGGGGAGCCGTAAAGATATTGGGGATTGTGCCGAATGTGAACACCTTAGGGCGGACTTCAGATGGTGTTCCAACAAAATTTGATGGTATGGTGGGTTGTCCCAATAGGATGGATGACTAATGGGAATAGTGGAAGTACCCCCCCCCCCCCCGATCTTGGGAAGAGTTCAGGGAATTCGGGGATGGCGCTCGGAGGCTCTTTTCCATTCGTTCATGCATCCCACATCTCCATGACCCTAAGACGTAGGATCTTGTTTTCCTCGGCTGTTGCAGACTTTGAGGCTGGGATGCCTGTAATTGGGCTATCTTCTGAGATGGAAACTGCGGCAAAGTCATTCCAGACGACATTTCTGTACTTCCTTTTGATCTGGTAAAATACCGAAGTGATGCCAACTTACCACAAACCAACCACCGTTTCTAAAAACCTAAGCTGGAATTGACAGCAACAAACGGTTAATTTGAGATATATAATAGATAAGGAATCACACATTGGGGTGTGATGCACCTATACAGTTAATGGATGTCAACATGTTTTCAATGGATGCATGTGCCGTCCCGGCTTTTTATTCTAATTTCCTTTCGATTTCCACTCTTGGTTTTTCTTGCTTTTCTCTTATTGTTTTTCTTCCTCTCTGGTTCTTCTTTTATTTTCTTCCCCTTTTTGTTTTTCCTCTTTGGGATTTCCTTTTCTTTTCCTTTTTCTTTGTTTTTGTTGCTTTTCTTTCATTTTTTTATGGGTTACGGTCGAATCCTATGAAGATTGCCTGTGTATCATGCCCCGTAGGAATCAGACCGAGCGTAGTTCATGAAAATAAATGCGAAAATAAGGAGACAATTTTTGGGATTTTCAAATTTTCATTAATAAAACTCCAATTACAGAAGTGCTAGACTATTTGCTTTTTTTTTAGATAGAACTCATTCAATTCCATAAAATTCAAGCTGTCGCCAAGTGCATCAATCAATTCACCAAGCCATTACAGGAAGACTGGTCTTATACTGACTGTGATATCAAACAGAAGCAATATCTTGCTAGAAGTAATAATATGACTTGTTTAGCATTAGACAAACCAATCAAGAAAACATGACCAAGAAACAATTCAACTCAGAACCCTTCATGCGTAATTCAAGCGAAATATGTCGTTGGACACATATAAAGTTCCTTGACCTGCTGGTATCAAATGAAACATCTGACTGAATTTGAGGGGGTGCTCTTCGCCGGGGATTTGGAGATTACCGCTGGCAAAGACAAGCATACCTTTGGCACCAGAGAGCTGACAATCAGTGGTGCTGATATGGTGCTTGCACTGCTGGAAGGGGAGACTGGTGAGCTTGGCAACGAGCTAGACTATTTGCTTTTCATAAAAGGAAAATTACATAACAGACTCGAAATGATAAGATAAAGACTCGATGACTTAACTAGGTCAGGAGTAAATTAAAGCTTCAAATCCTGGGGCCCGCGGGGCGTCATTCGACATCGTCGCGGGCCAACGTGAAAGACCCCTTTGTAACTGCTCCAAATAATTCATTACCTGACGAACGAATTTCATTACTGTAGCAAAGAAAGTGGTACGACCCATCTGTTCACTGGCATGACATTTCATGATGATATAATCTGTTATGCCTCTAATTCTTTCCCTGATCTAGCCATTTTCTTTGAGTAGCCGGCTTATCTCTTGGTTATGGGCTTCTACCACCCGGGAGTCACGGAAGTGATGGTCTCGCAACCGTATTATTTCCTTTTCCATCTTGACAATTAGCCCATAGCATTGATCCCTCTCCGCTTGAAATTCTTTGTCCTGTCAGGATGCCTTATCTTCAAAGGCATTCATTTTTCTCCTCATACTAGCAATGGTCCCCTCATTATTTCTTTTCATTTTCTGCACAAACTGGGCTCTTTCCTCAGTCTTCTTTGCCCATTGTGCCCGAAGCTTTTCCATGTTCCCTTCAAATTTCTCCAAATCGTCCTAGCACTCTATGACCTGTTTCTTTAGCCTTTTTATCAGTCTCTCGTCGAACCGCCTCTTTCTTGGTTTTTAGAATTTATTTTATTTGCTGGATTTGGGCCTTGAGATTTTCATTCTCTTGGGTCAACTTCTTTCTGTCCCCTTCATCGATCGTGGCTTGCAAGTTGTTCTCAAATCGGAGATCCTGAACCTGCTTTTCCAATGGTCCTATTCAGGCCCTGTACTCCTTTTCTTTAGCTAACTCTCATTGCACCTGTGCTTCGTCCATGAAGTGTTGAACATGCGATATCTATGCGGGCCTCTTAGGAACTTAAAATATTTTGCCAAACCACACCAAGTATTTGGGGTCTACTTCGCCCTTAGCCCGATCTTGCACTATGGTTTTAGGCTCAAGGTACCTGCATTAATTCCACATTTGGCGAATCTTTTCTTCCGGGAAGGTATCTTTCGGGCCTAATTCGATGACTTGTTTACTCAGATCGTCGTCACCATGGACGATTTGGAATCTTCCTAGATGCCACAAGACTCGGTAAGGAGCGTAGGTTTGGATGCTTCGAACGCCCATTAAAAGAATATAAGGCACTTATGCTGATGTGTATACAACCTCAGTAGCGGGAAGCCATCCGAAAGCCCATTCAATTTTATCCGCTGTCAGAGCTCTCAAGCATGACAACCTAGCTTCGGTGCCTTCAGGAACTCAATACCTGTGACCCGGGTCTCAAATGCTTCAATGCAACTCAACCCGGTCAATCCATAATTAATGTACCCCCTGCGATGACAAAGGTGCTCTTGGATCCACAATTGTAACAACAGATTGCTACCCTGAAAGAATTTCATACCCTCTCAGCACATGGTTAAGGCTCGATATATTTTCGCCACAATCAGAGAAACCACTGTACTAGTAGGCTTCTTTATGGCGACATCCAGCATTCCTACAAGGCCAATGTCTATATGACCGTCTTTTCTTGGAAAAACCACAATTCCCAGGAAAGCTACCATGAATGCCAAACCCCGTCGCGCCTCCCATTTGTCTTTGTTCACGGCATGTGTCAAACCGGTATTAGGCTCCTCAAAACCTTTTGGGTTGACATATTGGTGGTATAAGAAATAAAGTGTGCAACACCCTTCTGATAGATGCTTATCTTGAATGTCCCGACGAAATGCTCAACAAGTCCAAGAATCTATGGATAGTTACCGGTCTCGGTGCCAATGGGTATCTACTCCTGAGGTTCCCGTTAAGACCCGCGTATCTCGCAATCTCCTCTAGTGTGGATGTAAGCTCAAAGTTCGAGAACCAGAATACAGTACGGGTTAGATCCCAGAATGGAATCAGTGATTCAATAATATTTGTTCTTGGCTTGATGTTTAGCAATCCGACGAGACCACCAAAAATCTTGACCACGGTTTCTCCACTACCTTTACCCAAATCATTCCACCACATGTGGAGCTGCAAAGGGATCTCACTCAGGACTGAGAAGGGTTCGATGTCAGAGGTATTCATCCTGCACATTTATTTAACGGGTATTTATTGATTTATATTGACCTAAAAGAGAAAATGGCTATTTTTGCAAAGATTCTTTATTTAGGAAAACAAATACTTGGTTTTGCCGATACAGCCTTTCAACACTTCTGGAAGGAATATTTTAAAATTATTTAAATATGACTCATGGTGGATGTTCTTGCAAAAATAGCCTTTCGACGTCCTTTTGGTGACATTCGGCTTGTTTTAACAAGAACTGCATCACCCGATTTATTTAGGACAACAATTAAAACTTTGAAATTATTTGGCTATTTTTGTAAAAGGGAGGTTGGATCCGGGGAGGGGTTGCCTACGAATCTCACACCCTGTGAGAATCAAACCAGCGTAGTTCGGGCAAAATGTTTTGTAAAACCAATTTTTTAAAAAGAAGGTCTCTTTTCTTGTTTTTCTCTTTTCTTTTCTTTTTTCAAAAATCCGACAGCATTTAGGTGCTATTTGAACATTGGTTTCTCGAAACAAGTGATTACTCTCAATTATCTCTAACAGTGCTATTTTCTCAATTTTCTCTCCTTGTCCGCCAGCCGGTCAACATGCAAATCCAAAGAAAATAAATGCACAAGTAGCACGTAAGATGCATCAAGATGGTCTTTTCATTTCGGGTCACCTGTCCTAGAGGGACCCAACCCCTTTGTTGAGTCCCCTAAGTCAAATGCACGTGATGCAAACAAACGTTCCTACCTGGGATCCAGCATGAGGTTTTGTTATACTAAGTTTAAAATCTGGGTTTATTTTTCTAGACCTGGCTTACCCAAGTGGACAACTCGAGCTGGGGGCGCTGCGTACTGGGGATACAAAAGCTCCGTTGGCTTAGCAGCTTATCCGAACCTTGTTCTAACTAGGGAAAAGACTCTAAACAGAAGAGAAGTCACACAAAGTGCACCCTTCTCCATGATGTAAAAGACTCAAAGAGAAAGGGATTCATAACACTTAATATATACAATCCATCCGATATCAAAGCGGTAAAGCATTTAGCACATATAGCATGGAACATGTAAGAAAATCAGAAAAGCCAAATATAACAGTTATTCTAAGCTCGAATTCTTGAACCCTGAACCAGAGAATCTAGGTATAGTTTCCCCAGCAGAGTCGCCAGAGTTGTCACACCTCCTCTTTACACGGCTACCCCCGAAGAATAAATTTATAAGGGAGTTTTTCCAATTAAAGTGACGTTATTCGAAATGGTATTATTTATTTATTTAGAGTCGCCACTTGAGATAGGCTTGGCTTTTGGTGTCCCAAGTCACCAGTTTGTTTTGAATCTCAAATCGAGAAAACTTTCGACTGCCCAAATGGAGTGTGCAAACCAGAAATTCTAAATAAGGAATTATGTTGACCCGAGGGAAGGTGTTGGGCACCCTCGGATCCCGTGGTTCTAGCACGGTCGCTTAAACTATTAGAATTGACTAAAAATATAATTTTTGATACATGTTCATTGTATAGTGCAATTTTAAATTATTTAACGTTTTTATTAAATTTTAGGAATGTGAATGTCGTATAAAATATGTCTTTGGATCGCCTCAGATGAAATACACCCGGAACCGAAACACATTTTATCCAAACGTTTCGGGATTTGGAATTGGGTCACATGAAATGCACACCCGTATTTAGGAAAGTAGAATTATTAAAAAAAATGCGCCTTAAATGACCAACGTATTATTATCTTTGCGGGAAGCCGTGAAGTTCGTAAAATGGCATGTCCTGAATTTCTAAGCATTTTAACAAAATCATTTAAAGAGGGCCACACGATTCATGGATTTTATTTGGCACTATGCACCTTATTTTATTATGTAAAAGCCAATATAGAGCAAACTAGAATTTTCTATCAAAGTTGTCTTTAATTGGGCCTAATAAATGACATTCAAGCCTTTGATTCAAGTCCAAACTTAAACGGGAGGACAACCTCCTAATTTAAATTTGCTACTTAATACGGAAGGCCCAACACATGAATGCTAATTTGCATTAATGATATAAAATGAGAAATCGCAATGCGACTATAATCTTGGTTGGATCACAAATCTGATCTAATAAACTAAAATATCGAATTTTTCAGCTCCAAAATTAATTCCGATGGTCAGGGCTAATTATGACCATTTCATTAACACTGAATTATGAAGTTAAACTAAGAGCTCTAAGTTGCCATACACAATATCCACAGCATAATTGCAAAAATAATACAAAAAGCATTACAAAACTAGAGCTACACTAAACAGCTATACTAATACAAACTATAACAAAAAGCGAAATCAAATTATACTGTCCATGTATAGTCCAGTTTAATAGTCCTATTACATACAATTAACGTCAAATACTACTACTATATAATTCAACACGTGAACTGCAGGCATGGAAAGAATTTGAACTTGAAATCAATATAGGAATTGGTCGTTCATTTAGCAATTCGAATATAATTGTGGATTTGGTCCTTCACATATTCAAAATGGAAGAATACCTGGAGTTACAATCAAAGGAGAAAAAGGAGTCGGCAGCAGTATAGGAGTTGAAATCCAGGAATCAGTAGTTGAAATTCAACAGCAACACAATATTCAGATCAATTAGAAACTCAAATTGACATCATTGCAACCCAGGACATGATTTCAAACCAGTAATACCACTAACAGACCAAAAACATCCTCAATTGAACTCCAAAACACACTCAAAATTGAATCCAAAAACTTCTGAAGATTCAACACCTCAAACACATGTATTTCAAGTCCCTTTCGTCTTATTTACACTAAAAATTCAAATAGATGGCTGAGAATTTGAACTAATCTGAATAAAACTCTAATGAAATAGTATTGTTTTTTCATTTTTTTTTTGAAGATTTAGTTTTCAGAGACTTTCATGGTTCAAAAACCTCCTGAAATTTTCAGCCTTCAAAATTTTATGGGAATTTTAAGAACCTGGAAATTTTTGGGGATTTTTTAGGATTTTTAAAATTCTTCCAAAAAATCCGTTTAACAAGTTAGGGCAACCTTTCTGTTGTGTTTTACCCATTAGCTCCCCCCCCCCCCCCCCATATTTTCAGATTTTGTTAGTTAGTCCTTAAAAGACTAACTTGTGCCTCAAGTTACTGCTCTAAGGTTCCTAAAACTGCAGTTGACGCCCAATCTAGAACATTCTAGAGGTTTCCAATTCAGTCACTACACGATCCTATTATTGAACTACTCTAATTGCCATCCTATTCATCTGAAATTACCAACTTAGTTAAACCAAACCCCCCAACCCTGTTATTAACTAGGGCTAACTAACTAATCCTAATTCATCTATATCTAAACCACCTTAAATAAGAAAACAGATTTACTTAAACACATTCAATCTAATTAGCCTAAGATAATTACTGAATTGACCAGAATTGCACAGGACCATAACATATATGGATCAATCAATTTAAAACCAAATACGAAATTAAAGCAGAATAGAATCAAATCCAAACAACAATTAATTAATTATCATGAAAAATATTTAACAAAGAAAAGAAACTAGAAACAAGAACCAGATTCTAATGGCGACCCAATATTACTAGAGTTCAAGCAAGATTACATGAACAAAGAAAAACATATGAGATTTAACTGAGTTCACACGGATTAGTAAGTAAACCAAAATCAACACCTAAGAAAAGGAAACAGCCATGGAGAAGGGACTACATCAGGAGAAAAAACTTAGAGAGAAATTATTCATGAACCGAAGAAAGAGGAAAACAAACAAAAATCATAAATAAAAGAAGAAAAGAAATACCTCAAATTAAATCAGTGACCTTCCTTGGCAAAATTCGGACTATAATCATCCCTAATTAGGTGTTTCCATGAGAAAACGCCAAATTAGGGACCATTATAGCCCGAACATCTGTTATTCTCAAATTCAAAGGTATTAGGGTTCTGAACGGTTTTTTGATATGAAATTCAAACCAAACGGAGATGATTCGGCGGCTAAGGGTTGTGGATTTGGGATAAGGGATGTGAGGAGATAATGCAGTGTTAATTTGGCGGAGTTTGGAAGTGGTGGTGTTTTGGGCAGATTTTCATATAAATATTCGAGAATTTCTGTTGATATTTGAGGGAGGGGACTTGGGTATTTAGAGAGGGGAGGGTGAGAGGTTATGATGGGGTAAAGTTGGGTTTATTTGGAGACCAGCGCTGCCGTGAGCTGCACGCCAGTAATCCCTTTGATCGAAGATTCGAGACGAAAGGTTTGGATTTGAAGGTTGGTGTTTTGGGCATTTGAAAGAGGAGGAGGAGGGGATCAATTGGTATTAATTTGGAGTTTATCGGAGACCAGCTGCCGGCAGCGGCGATTCTCGACGGGCGGCGGACGGCGGACGCAGAGAGATAATGGCTTTAGGGTGGCATTACACCGGCTTACTTTAGGGTTAAGGGAGACAGGGTACGAGGTTGAGTCTGGGATTGGGGGTATTTGGAACACTTATATAGGCATTATATCCTCGCTTTTCGACCGTCTGATCAAAACCAATCGACTGCTCAGATCATGGGTCGTTGAAACGGGGTCGTTTAAGCCATGGGGGTTCTAGAACGGGTTTGTGAGATTGAACTTAGGATTGGGCGATGGTATTTTGGGTTTGGACTGGATTTATGCAAGACTGTCCCAATTTTATTTGTTTTCTTCCTTTTCTTTTTTCTTAATTAATTAATTCCTTTTTTGTTTTGCATTTTTTTCAGATTTTATTAAGTATGAAAATAAAATAAACAAGACCAATTGTAAGCTCAATTAAAACTAATTAATTTTTTAGAATAGCTTAAATCTTATTTTTTAAAAGAAAACTAAACAAATGTAAACATGACTATTTTTGTTATTTTTCCTTGTTTTTTATAATGTCAAATGCTAATAAACCTAAGAAAATGTAAAAATGGGTCCTAAATGTTAATGTACTATTTTTGTATTTTTTAGAATTATATCAATTTAAAATGCACAAAAATGCAAACAAACACAAAATCATGCAATTAATTCCTAAAAATTCAAATAATACAAGATAAATCCTAATTTTAATGAGTTCTATAGGAATATTTCAAACGAGGCAAAAATCACGTGCTCACAACAGCAGCAGTTGTAGGCCTCGCAAATGCAAGAAATGGTTTGCATTTGCGATCTCGTATTTGCGAGTGAGGATTCGCATTTGTGAAGGAGCCTGGCCTGAGGCAGTGTTGGCATTTGCGATAGTTTGATCGCATTTGTGACCTCAGCAGGGTTTGCATTTGTGAGCTCTTTGTCGCATTTGCGATCTTGGCAGAGGAGGCTCACGTTCACAATTCCGATTCGCAATTGCAAACTAGGCATCGCAATTGCGACATCTTAGGTCTGTGTCCATTTATTAAATTCGAACTTAGCTCATTTCCCTCATTTCCCACTTGGCCTTGGGTGATTTTTGAGAGCGTCTTGGTGGTGATTAAAGAGGGATTCGAGTGGAATAGATTGGAGGCAAGATTTTTTATCTCAATACTTGTTTTTATTGTGAAACCCACCTAGAAATTCATGGAATTGAACTAAAAATGGAAGAAACTAGGGCTTGAGTTTTGATATTTCAAAATGGGATTTGATGGGTCATTTGAGCTCGGATTTGATTTCTTGATATGCATAGACTCATGGCGAAATAAGGAATCCATTGATGTACAATTTTCTGGAATTCGAAAAGTGGGCCGGGGTCTCGGGTTTTGCAACTTGCGTGATTTTCGATGTTTCTCGATTCTTTTTTATTGGGTTATGTTCCCTTAGCCTATTGTGATGCATTCGTTGTGGTTTTGGTCAGATTCAATGCGCGAGGAGGCCGATTTGAAAGGCAAGGGCATAGCGAGCTAGAGATTTGACCAGCTTGAGGTGAGTAAGGATAGTAAATGATGTTCTGAAGGTTTAAAACCCCGAATTTGCACAACGTAGTGCTATATTGAGGTGAAACACATACTTAATGATTAGCGCGAGGTTTCTTACTACTGGGGATTATTCATTGGTCCGTCATGATTGATATTTTTACCGCGTATTTGACTAAGACGTGATTTTTATCAACATGATTTGGGCTTATTGCCATATTCTGGCCTTCATGCCGATTACTTGAATCCTTCGTAGACTTTTATCACTGTTTCCTCATTACTTTGATATATTACTTGAACTCAAGCCTAATGGTTAATACTGTTTTACAAACTCAGCCATTTACTGAATTTTGGATTTAAATGTTATTTCCAATGTTGTTGGGCTGAGCACTATTATTTTATTGATGCCCGAGGGGCTTATGATATTTTCTAGACTAAGTGAGGGTGAGGGCCTGAGATACATGTATATGCCACGAGGTGGCTTGAGTGACGTGAGGAGGCTTTCAGGATTTGTAAGTGATGTGAGGAGGCTTTCAGGCCTTATGAGTGATGTAATAAGGCTTTCAGCACTTATGTTGATATAGCTCTTGGGGGTAAGGGGGGCCACTAGAGTCTGTACGCTCACAATAAGTGCGGGTACCCATATGATCTGATACTGAGCCCGAGGGGCTGATACTATGTTGAGTGACTGAGAGTGAGCCCCAGAGGCTGATACTATGATGAGAGTTTGATACTGGGCCCGAGGGGTATATTACTACTCATTGTTTACTTGTTGCTTTACCTGATTTACCACTTTTTAAAAGGAGATTCCATTTGATTTTTTACGGTTTTACTATTTTAAGTAATTTACTGCCTGGTATAGAATTTCCTTATGAATTTATATGTTTTCATGCCTTCGGTTATTATTTATTATTATTACTTATTGGGCGAAATACTCACATTACTCCCTGTACCATGTGTGCAAATTCAGGCATTGTAGAGTCCGCACCTAAGCGCTGATTCCTTTCAGACCAGGCAACGATTTGGAGTTTCGAGGTAGCTGTTGACGTCCGCAGCCCCTTGTTTCCCTTATCTTACCTCATTTATGTTTTCTTCAGACTATTGTATAGGATATTATATTCTGTAGACATATAGCAAACTCTGTAGAAGCTCATGACTTGTGACACCCCGATTTGGGCTATGTCGGGAAGGTATCCCTTGCTATTATCGTTGTTTCCAAATTTATAACGGTTTTACACGTGTTTTGGATTTGTTAATGTTAATTATATGTTAACAGAGGTGTTTGCGTTGTTCTGGCTGGCCTTGTCTTCATGAGAAGCGCCATCACGACTGGATGTGGGTTTAGGGCCGTGAGAGAATAGAACAAAAATTTAAAAGGCATCACATAAAACACACAAAAATAATGTATATTCACAAATTCCAGTTTTATTTTCACCTACATCCTTGAAAAAAATAAAAAATTTGTATTGTTTACAAGTTATTCTCTATTCAAAAAATTCACAGAGTGGCTTCATATTCTCCATATTATCGCATTTTCCACATAAGTGTGAACAGGCGTTCATGAAAATTCGCTGCAGCACCTGAGCTATAAGCCAGTTACACTTTATTTCACCAAATTTAATTCCACCAAACCATTTTTTGTTAGACACAGGTTGATGATGTTTAGTACTATGATTTTTTTAGCAACTCCCGTCTTCTTTCATAAGAAAAAAAACAAGAAAATATTGGCAAAGACATGCTTATTGGTATACAGTTGGGAATTCGTGGGAAGCAAAAATAATGAAGAAGTCCAAAAAAGCTTCATATGTAATGGAGAGTGGCCACATCAAATACTCGAGCCCCAGAACAATTTTATTAAAAGTTAGATTTATCAACTAGTAAAAAGAGCAAATTGTCCTGGAGCTCTAGTGTTTGATATGGCCACTCTCCTTCATATATGAAGTATTTAGATTTTTCCTTCATTATCTTTGCTTCCCATGAACTCCCTACTACACCTAATAAGCATTTCTCTGCCAAGATTTTCATGTTCTTTGTTGAATATAAATTTAAAGAAATATGATATAAGTCTATGGATGACTACGAAATTTTCAAGTGAAGATATCGTTAATATAGCCAAAGAGTGCATCTAATCAATTTAATATCTATAAATGCTGAAGAAATTGTTAACTGTTTTTTGTTCAGAGAAATTGAATATACCAAGATAAGAAGTTTGCAAAACAAGTAAGTGGTAAATTCTAGTAGTTGGTAAATGCAATAAAAAGATAGTAAAAAATAAGGCCACAAAAAGTAGGTGATATATGTGATTAATGACAAAAAATAGCTAGAAAATGCAAAAAAGATAAGTATCAAGTTTAAAAAAATACTAAAACAAGCTAAAGTTTTTATCGTAAAGCTTTTTCCAAAAATCTTCAGCCCAACGTGCTGAAGTTTTTAGTATATTTCTAGAAACTTCAGCTCTTGATAAGCCGAAGTTTTTGTGTTGGATTCAATAGTTCTTATCGTATAGCTTTTTCAAAAACACTTCAGCCCAATGTGTTGAAGTTCTTTAGTGTATTTCTAAAAACTTCAGCTCTTGATAAGCTAAAGTTTTTGTGTTCGATTCAATAGTTTTTTTGTACAGCTTTTTCAAACAAAACACAAAAAAGATAAGTATCACGTTATAAAATATCAAAACAAGCTAAAGTTTTTGTCGTAAAACTTTTTCCAAAAAAAAAATCACCCGAACGTGCTGAAGTTTTTTTAGTATATTTTACGACCCTAGTTTGCCCTCCATGAAAATGTCGTGACAGCACCTAGTCCCTACGACTAGGTAATCCTAACAATGCGAAAAAACATCATCATAACTTGCGGAATTAAATAATTAAACTGAACAACTAGAAGAAAAAAATTGTATATAAATGTCGCTCGGCATAGACAGCTCAATAACGCAGAAGTCTACAACATCATCCAAAACCCGGAAACTCACGGAAGCACAAGCTGGCAGAATGTAATACACAGCTCTAACTCCAGAATATCTAAAACAATAGTAGGAAAGGGAAGGCTAACTACTAAAGCTAGAATAAAATAGAGACTTCTGGTCTACGGACGCGGTAGATATACCTCGAAGTCTCCGCTAGGTCTCTCCTCCTCGGGGATAATACGCTTGGGTGGAGATACCTGGATATGTACATAAAAACATGCGCAGAAGGGGCATGAGTACACCACAGCGAAGCTCAGTAAGTGACAAGCCTAACCTCGGTCCGGTAGTGACGAGGAAGGTTAGGGCCCTACTGAGATAAAATATAATAATAAGTCTTGCAACAGTATGAAATAAACAGAAATAATGAATACAACTATGAAGTAAGACCGATTATACAAGGCAACAAATAACATACAGAGAATAAGGTAACACGGAGTAAAACAACTCAATATCAGTACCAACAACGAGGATCCCTCAAGATACCATCCTGTAGTCCATTTCATCAACTGTCCAAGAGGCTATGGGGATACCGTCCCATAGTCCATCATATGAGTATATCCGAAGGATCTCTCGGGATATCGTCCCATAGTCCAAATATCAAGGTGCAGGGGGATCTACCGGGAATCTAACCCGTAGTCCCAAAGTAAAAATGCAAGGGAGTCTATCGGAAATCTAACCCATAGTCCTAAAGTAAACAAACAAGGGAGAGCTACCGGAATCCCACACCTGTAGTCCCAATGTAAATGCACAACCATAACCATAGGGTATTCAGAAGAAGTACAAAAATACAAGTAACCGGTGGTACTAGCCTAACATGCATCACGTAGTACAATCAAGGCAACTAAAGCATATAGTCAATTTAAATCAAATAAGCATGCTTTTTCTAAACTAACATAAGCTATAATTGCAAGTAAACAAGGCAAATACGAAAGAACTCCATCTATATATGTTTAAGCAAAAATCGAGTTGTCAACAATTAGCTCAAGTACGCACTCGTCACCTCATATACAAGGCATTCGATTACCAAATATCATACCCTAAGGGGAAAGGTCCCCCACACAAGGTTAGACAAGCCATTTACCTCGAACCGGCTCCGAAATCAACTCGAAATCACACTTTTTCCACGAGTATCCGACTCTAAATGTCCCAAATCTATTCAATCCAATTACATATCGTAAATAACATCTTAGACAACTAATCCTATTTTTAATTCAAGGCTAAGACGCGAAATTAGGTAAAATAACCCAAACGCCCATCAGTCCAACATCTCATAATCGAGTGAAATTAACATTTTCAGAAGCCTCATACTCTCACGAGTCTACCCATATAAAAATCTCTCAAATCGAAGGTCAAACACTTATTCAAACCTCAAAAATTGGGTCTATGAAGTTTTTTTCATCTTAAATCTGAAATTGAAAGGAGAATTCATGATTAGATTAGTGGGTTATGAGAAAAGAGGAGTCTAGAATCGTTGCCCAATCATTACCCTTGAAAATCCCTCAAAATCTCTCCCAATCCGAGCTCCCAAACTTGAGATTTAATAAAAATGGCTAACTCTCAATTTGAAATGTTTATATATTATATATTAGGGTTTATCCCTCCTCGCTCCTCCGCCTAAAACCCTATTCAAATTGATTGGATTTTCGCTGTAAAATGGGTAAGCGGGAAAAGAAGGAAAAGAAATCAAAATCAGAAGCTGTAGAGTTAGAAAATCAGCAGAGGTAAAAATTAAGAAATCTAAAAGAGTGCGAATTAAGGAAAAAAATCAAGACTATGATGATGATGATGATGATGAAGCTAATGAAGACCTGAGCTTGAAAATCATTGAGAAAGCTTTGCTTCGTGGGTGCTCAGCTAAAAATGGCGAAGCTGTAATTGTTACGGATTTGAAGGGTGAAAATAGAAATAGCAAAAAAGAGAAAAAGAAGAAGAAGAAGGAAAAAAGCATTGAGATCGAAGATGGCCCTGTTTCAAGTGGAATAGATAAGGGTTTTGAAAGTTTCTGTAATGAGATGTCTCCGGCGGATGGAGTGAAAGAAGAAATCATGGATATTAATGCTATGAACGTCGTTGATGACGCAGCTGAAAAGAATCCTGCTAAGATGCCTAATAATGTCATCCTGCGAAGGCTTCTTCGGGGTCCGAGGTACTTTGACCCTCCAGACAGCAGTTGGGGGACCTGCTATAATTGCGGTGAAGAAGGTCATGCTGCAGTCAATTGTACTTCAGCCAAACGCAAAAAACCATGTTTTGTTTGTGGGAGTTTTGACCATAATTCAAAACAGTGTACAAAGGGCAAAGATTGTTTCATCTGCAAGAAGGGCGGTCATCGTGCTAGGGATTGCCCTGAAAAAAAACCGAGTATTTGAAAGTTCAAGACTCTGTTTAAAATGTGGAGATTCTGGACACGATATGTTCTCATGCAGGAACAACTATTATGTTGATGATCTGAAGGAAATACAATGTTACATTTGTAAGAGATTTGGTCATCTTTGCTGTGCAAACTACCCTGATGGTGGTCCGAGGGAAATATCCTGTTACAGATGTGGTCTACTAGGCCATACCGGTTTGGCATGCACAGGATCTCGTGGGGAGACTAGTGGTACATGGCAGCTTAGTTCTTGTTATAGGTGTGGTGAAGAAGGACATTTTGCACGAGAATGCACTAATTCCAATATCGTCAACAAATGGAATCGGGAGTTATCAACCCCCAAGATGAAAGTGTCTAAGGAAAGAAAGGAACATCATGAGTTTAGGTCTGCTCCACATGATTTTGGTAAGGCAAGAAAAAAGAAAGCAGAATATGGAGGAGGATATGCATCAGGTTACAATACAAAACAAAGGGCTGGTTGGATCACAGATGATACGGAAGACTTCCCTCGATCCAATGGTTGGAGATCTTCAACGCCTGCAAATAAGAGAGCCAGGATATCCAACTTTGGTGCTGGTGGTCATGCTTCTGTTTCTTATTCATCCAGAAAGTCCAACAGGCTTGATTTTGATAATTCAACTTTTTATGGGCCAGGCAATTATCATCACCATAGGTTTTCGGCTTCTCGATTTGGCAACAGCAGTCATGATTGGAGGAGAACCTATAATTGGTAGCAAAACCCTTTATCTCCTTCTAATTATTTTTGTTATATTTTAAAATTTGGTTCTCATTTATTCCATTTGTTGTTACCCTGCCTAAGTGGCATGTAAAATTAAGTTCAATTGTGAAATGGCTGCTCATAGATTCTGCCATAGTGTTCCTCAACAGCATGTAATTTTATGTCTAATGCTATACATTTTCTTTGTCTAAAAAAAAAAGAAATGTTTATATTTGCCCAAGCATTTTGTTCTATGCAGTCGTGAAGAGTAAAATTTAAGGGCTCAAAAAATAGCCTATGTGAACGCATCCTAAGCAATGCGATCACAGAAGAGAAGGAAACAACTCTATGCGATTGGGAACAATGCCATGTGATCGCGAAGAAGGATTGGCAATGAAGTACCGGCTCCCAATTTCTACTATGCGAACGCGGGGGAACAAATGTCAACATGAAGAAGGGAAAGGGTAGAATTATGCGATCACGATCAAGATTATGCAATCGCGGAGGGGAAGTTGCGATCACAGAGAAGGAAAATCTGCAGGAGAAGTGAAGAGAAAATCTACAACACTTTTCAACACAAAAATGCCCCGTTGAGCATCCGAAACACATTCGAGGCCCCCGAGACCTCAACCAAACCTAAGGACATATCCCATAACATCATTCAAACTTGTACCAATCCTTAAACTACCTGAAACAATGTCGAAAACTCGAATTAATCAATGATTTAGGCCTAAGAACTTCAAATTCCCTCAAAACACGCTTTCGATCAAAAACCTAACCAAATCACGTCCGAATGACCTGAAATTTTACACACACATCCCAAATGACATGACGGAACTGCTGCAACTTTCATAATTCCATTCCAACCCTCGAATCAAAATCTCACTATCAGGCCGGAAACTTTAAAAATTCAAACTTTGGCATTTCAAGCCTAAACTAGCTACGGACCTCCAAAACACATTTGGAACACGCTTCAAACCCCAAAATGACCTAACAGAGCCGTCTTCACGCTGTTCCGAATAGGAGAAATGTTCCAACACTTAAGCTCTCATTTAGGATCCTAAAAATCTACGAAACTCAAAACCGAATATCACGGCAATTCAGTTAAGTAGAAATAGACTTGCGGAAAACAGTTAATAAGGGATTGGGGAAAACAGTTAATTCTTAATCAGCTCTTGATAAGCTGATATTTTTGTATTATATTCAATAGTTTTTGCAGTACAGCCTTTTTAAAAAAACTTCAACCCAATGTGTTGAAGTACTTTACTGTATCTTTAAAACCTGCAGCTCTTCATAAGCTGAAGTTTTTGTCCTACAGTTGACACTTTTGTTATGACATTTAACCTAAATTTCAGCTTAAAAAGCAAAAGTCATTTACTTCATGTTTAAGTTTTTTCAACAAAAATGTACTTAAAATTCATAATAAAAGACACGAACATATTTGTATGAACAAAAGTGAAATAAAAAAAATACTTAATCTATATTCATAAAATACAAATTATGTGCAACCACTCCTCTAATCAAAAAATTCACACACGGTCTCTTCAAAATCTTCATAATTGTGTCCTTATTGTTCTTCTAGACTTTCATAGCCGCTATCTTTTTTTCACTTTCCATGAGCCCAAAGATTAGCAGCCACTTCTCTCCTAAATGTTAATGTCTCACTTTGATTGAACTTGCAGACACCATACCAATTAACTTAAGAGAAAATATACCACAATCAACACTACAAAAAGAACATGAAAAATTAGTTAACATTAGGGGGAAAAATAACAAATATAAGATGCATGGTAAAACATATGCGAAACACGTACTTGTTAGTTTGCTGGGGTGAGTTCATCCACTTAATTTGAAATTTTTCTATGGGACTATCCCTATAAGATTTATTGTATGCCCCACATTCCAAGCATTTGAGATAGTGTGGGATCAACCGGCCATAAGTTCTAACATATTCAACTGCACACTCATATGTTACACTGCCCATGGAATCATATACATAATTTTATCGTAAAAGTCCAGTTAATTTGAAATGGAAAGAATATTTTTCTGGCAGATGCCCATGAGATACCACAGGAAAGGTCGAGGCCTTTTATATAGTTTGCCACCTTTTCATTCGTTGATTCTTCCTCAAACCAACTAAAATCTGTAAGTGGCCGAATAATCGCTTCTTCTTCTTCTTGAGCCAGTTGTTTGGATATCCTTTTTCTCTTTAACTTTCTCTTTCTTTAATCCTCCATTCTATTTTGCTTTATTTTTCTAATTTTCTCCATCTATTCTTCTAAAGGATGAATACCAACCAGCTTAGTCATATACAGATCAAATATTAAATCTGTTACTGCACATCTTGATTTTGAATAAGCTGGAAGGTGATAATAATATTTTTTTGTGCAAGTAATATATGCCCACATCCATATGTTGCAAATCAACAACAACAAATGATAACATGTGAAAAAACTGCAAACAACATGACAAAAACTTAAGCATATTCAGTTTGAAGTGTTAGAAAGTAATCTAAAAAACTTCAGCATGTTTGATTTAAAAGTTTTGAAAAAAAACTACAGAATGCGTGTCAAAAACTTCAGCAGGTTATGCTGAAGTTTTAGCAAATAAGCTAAACAACTTCAGCATTTTAGTATGAATAAAGATGGAGTTTTTCAAATTACAGAACAAAAACTTTACTATAAAAAATAAGTTGAAGTTTTGGGAAATACAGTTGAAAACCAATTCAAAAAACAAACTTAATAATTTACTTCATCCGCAAGATCAGAGTTAGGATCCATAAACTCGGTAAAGAATCATTTTGGAATATCAACTCCAACTAATTTGAAATGATTGGAATCATATTCGCTGGCATCCATCTTCAACCACTCTGTAAATCTTTGCATCAATCAACTGTCTTGACTTACATAATGGAAGGGACACCTTCGTATATTCTTTCCTACTTTCCAATCTTGCCCCTTTTTTCTTTTGTTTATGAACTACGTAGGGAGATCTCAGCCAAATACTCTCCAAACGAATCATTTTCCCTTTTTTATCTGCTTTTCCGTTTGCTTGCTCTTCCTGCTGTTCCGTCATAGTTAACTGTTGTTGTTCAGCAGCAGGGGAAGAAACAACAGCTATCATGGCATATGCTTGACCAACTAACTGTTGTTTATGACGTTCTTGTCTCTCTTCACGAGCAACAACAACAACAACAGCAGAATTACCTTCTGAATCGGTCCCTTGTGTACGACCAAGTGAAAATAAACATAAATTGAATCTGGGGATATCACTGGTGTCATACATAGGAGAAATGAAAATCTTCCTTCTCTTATGATTTGGAAGAACTTGCGATGCATCAGATAAGATCTGCAAAAGCAAGAAAAGTATAAACATAAATAAAACTGATACAAAACACACATTAGGCAAAAGAACATCTCGTGTAGAAAATAACTACCTGGTCTAAGTATTGAGACACAGATGGTGTTTGGAGTCTAACAGATCCACTCCCGTTACCTTGAGATATGCATGTATCTGCATGCCAAAAAAAGTAAATAATACAGACTAACTTTTATAAAATAATGCCAACACACTCACACATGTCTATGAACTAATTGGTGTGAATAAATGTATTTCTCCTTTTTGATATAGCTGCATAAGCTCACCAAATTCTTTTTGAGCTGCCTCGATTCTTTCTGAAAAATTATTCAAAAACATAACAAAGAAAATAAAATATGTAAAATTTTAAAGTGTAAAAAATATTCTTCGATCAAATATAATAAATTCATGATCTATAGAATATTTTGACGTTTGTCTTCCGATGTGGTTTCCCCAGCCTGCATGCCTTTATCGATATAAGCACTTCCAGCTTCATTCAATTATGCACCAACGTCGTGGAGCATTGGAGTATTCTATGGAAGATTTTCTCAACTCTACCTGCATTCAATTTAGTATCATCAGAGACTTTTTGAGTTATGTCAATTGAAGCACAACTAGTTTAAACTTCCACTGCATATTCATAAAGAGGGGGAATAGGTCAACTAGTTTTTCTATATATATAACATAGTAAAAATTTATACCTATGAAAATTTCACTACATGACACTATCAAAAAGATCAATTAAAACTTCAATCTCTAAGAAGGCTGAAGTTCGACAGTTACAAAGACAAAAACTTCAACTCTAGAGCTGAAGTTCAACAGTTATAGAACAAAAATTTCAGTTGTAGAACTGATGTTTGAAAGTTAAAAACAAAATCTTCAACTGAAGCTTTGTTTCATGTTTTGTGTTCTTTTATTATATATTTTCATGAACTATTATAAACTTCATACTTTATACCTATAGTAACAATTTCCTGCGTATCACTGCCTAAGATTTCCTTGCAAATAGCTACTGCTCCATCAAACAAATTGCCCTTTCCAATATCGCTTTCCAAAGAACAACTCGCTGCATGTTTTTTAGTACCAACAACTTTATCATCTGCACCTTGTTGTCTAATATGTTCATCGCATTCACCAACCGCTTCCTTACGTATAGCATTATCATCTACGACTTTATGTGATGGATCATGAGTAGCATGTTCTTCAACTTGATTAACTATACATTTCTTGCTTCCAAAATTCTCAGTTGCTAATTATTCTTCATCATTTCTATCTCTGCTCAATCTATCAGCACTGGAATATTCCTCTTCAGCTTGTTCGTCAACATGTTGATTGCTTTCAAAAGTCGCTTCCTCCTATGTAGCAGTTACATCTGCGACTTTATCTAAGGCATCATCAACACCATTAACATCCGATGGATGTTTGGAAGAGTCATTCATGCCATCGTCCAGTTCACTTGATTTGTTGACAATCTTAAACAACTGTTCAAACTTCTCATCAAAATATTCCTGGAAAATCTTTTCTAACAATGATTAATCTGAATAACATCATCAAAAATAAAAAAACTTATCTATAAATTATCTTACCTTAACTTTTACAAAAATTGCATTAACAATAGGAGATCGCGCATCCTTTTTAAACTTATCGAAAACTTCATTCACAATCCTGCTTCTTTCTTTTTCTGCATGCCTTTGAACCTCCATCGTTAACCTCTAGAATAGACATACAACGAAAATTCAGATATTAAAGAAAACTTCAGCTCAAAAACACGTTTTACTTTTATTAAAAAACAAAAAAACTTTAGATCAAAACTTATAGAATATATTGTATCATGTAACTCATTATCATCAAAGTCAGATGTAGAACAGCTAGAACGACTCTGGTTACGAGATGATTCGCCAATAAAAGGAGTTCGATTCGCTTCTTTTGATCGACTCTGACTACGTGGTGATTCACAAATAACAGGAGTTTGATTCGCTTCTTTTGATCAACTCAAAGTACGTGGTGATTCACCAGTTGAAGGAACCACATTAACTACTTTTGCATGAATCCGGCTGCATGGTAATTGTCTAATTAAAAGCATTGAATTCAATTCCTCTTCTGTAGGAATTATATCCTATACCTTAAAGTTGTGATATCTCTATTTAATATTAAAAAAAGTATATTATGAGCAGAAAAATCTAATACATCTACATATTATCACAAAGACAAAAAAAAGTAACTTACTTCATGAGTACTGAACATACCAAAAGGTTCGCTAAATTTAGGCTCTCCCATACATACATAACGTAACATCCTGGGAACCTGAGGGGTATAAAGGTACTCATCCTCTCTTATATACTTCTCCCGAACATCTGGGAAGCGCTCATAGAACCAAGCACATAGCAGATATGGAAATCCCCTAAGTTTATACTCAATTGAATGTAATTTGTTCTATTTGTCCAATGCATGTTTCAGATAATAAATTAGCTTCTCATGAGCGACATTACCCCCAAGTATATTCAGTACAAACCTTATCATCTTAAACAATAGGTGTATATTCCTCCATCAAAGATGGCTCGATATTTTTTCCAAACAAAACAGACTCTACAACAAGAATTTCCATAAGCTTAATACGCGATTCACAGCATTCTTTGGAATTTCATTGCAAGTCATAAAACGTCGAATATCCTTCAAAGTCATACCCTTGGACTTACCAAAATAGCGCTTTAGAATATTGCTCTCTCAATTAATTGGGTTTTTAATATTATATGTTGTAATCCGCAAACCACACATAATGTGAAAGTCTTCAAGTGTGAAGGAAACATCATGACCAAAAATCTTACAACTAATGGAGTACCGATCATTGGTGAATATTCGAGAAAGACACAAACAATAAACCAACTTTATGTTGCATTGGAAATTTCCATAGCCATAATGTATCGAAATGCACCATTATTAAGCTTATCCCGTTGTGTAAAAGTCAAGAAAGCTGCAATCAATTTCTTCAAATCATGGTTGCCCTTCCAGTAACCCTTAGAGTTAAACCAATGTCCAAACTCAAAATATCTTTTGCCTAGTCTTGAAGGTGGAGGAGTAGGGACATAAGGAACTGGGGGTATTATAGGTTGTCTTGGTGCTTTGCCTACTTTAGCTGCATTAGGATCTTTAGGAGCCATCTGTTTAAAAAAAAAGTAAAGGATACAAAACATAACATCAGAACATTATCAAAAAGATCAGTTAAAACTTCAATACCTAAGAAGGCTGAAGTTCGATAGTTACAAAGACAAAAACTTCAGCTCTAGAGCCGAAGTTCGACAGTTACAAAATAAAAACTTCGATTGTAGAGCTAAAGTTCACCAGTAACAAAAACAAAAACTTTAGCTCCTAAAGCTGGACTTTACCGGTTACAAACACAAAAACTTCAGCTCTTAAAACTGAACTTCACCAGTTACAAACACAAAACATTCAGTTACAAAAAACAAAACAAAAACTTAAGCGCTAGAGCTGAAGTTCGACAGTTAGAAAATAAAACTTTAGCTCTAGAGTTGAAGTTCACCAGTAACAAAAATAAAAAATTAAGCTCTTAATGCTAGACTTCACCACTTACAAACACAAAAATTTCAGCTCCTAAAGCTGGACTTCATCAGTTACAAACACAAAAACTTCAACTCCTAAAGCTGAACTTCACTAGTTACAAACACAAAACATTCGGTTATAAAAAATAAAGCAAAAATTCAAATCCAAAAATAATTCCAAAACATGAAAAAAAAAACTTTACCTCCTATCTAAGATATCATTGAATTATTATAAACTTCACACTTTAATAGTATCATCTATTTAACTCTCAAAATTTTCAAAAATTTGGACGTCTAATCACTGAAGAATTTATAGAATATTCATCAACAACATAAACACTCATTCAAAGAACCTAAAAACACAATCGCAAAAGTAAAACTAATGCACTTATCAAACTAAAACCTAAGAAACTATTTTATCATAAATACATGACTATCAAAACCAAAACCACAAATTAAATCGTAAAATAAAACCCGAAAAGTTAATGCAATATCCCTGTGATTAAATCGTAATGTGCAAACAACGACGTCTAGCAGTTGAAAAAGTAAAACAACGACGAAAATCATTTGATTTCAGAGAAGAACAAATAAAAAATGCGAATAGCGGGAGAGAGAGACAGAGACAGTAGAGGACTAGCGTATACCTGGAGAGAAAATAGTCTTTTAATAAATAAGGGCAAAATAGTCTTTTTATAAGGCTTTTAACAAAAAAAATGGGCACGGGTGCAAACAGAAAGACAAAGCGGCTATAGGTTAAAAAGGGGCGCCCAAATAGGCCGCCCCTTTTACAAACTATTAACATTTACCATAAATATTTTTGAAACTTTTATAAAAATATACATAAATATATATATGTATAATAATAAATTTGAAATAGCTACTCCCATAGTCGGTTTCGTTCAATTTTTTTTAGTTTTTTTATGATTAAAACCAAAACCAAACTAAATTAGATTGGCGTTTAAAATTCAAATCAAAACCAAACCAAATAAAAAAATATCGGTTTTTTTGGTCGGTTTGGTTCGATTTTTCGAATTTTTATGGACACCCCCCCTAAGGGCAAGTACACAAATAACTATTTTTAAGAATGCTACTTAAAGATTAACCAATATATATTTTATCATAAAATTTTAAATTAAAAATCTTAACTTAAAATTTTTATCGTGGAAAATTAAACTGAAAAATTAAAATTTAGCTAAATTCTAATTTAGCAGTCCTATAAAGTGGCTACCCAGTGTCATTTCTACCAAATTATTCTGGGAATCCACTTGTCCATTAGGAGCTTAATTGAGGCCCATATTAAAAAATAAGCCCGTTTAGCTCTTCTAGTGAGCCCAAATTAGACTAGCCCATGACATCGTCTTACATCAGTACGAACTAACTTCTCTTTTCTGTTTCAACTGGGAATGAAGCAGGATGAAGCCTCATTCAGTTCGGTAAGCAAACCCTTTAACATTGAACGTTTGAGTTCTTTTTTTTTCCCCACTTACATTTCCTATAATATCTGATACCCAAGATTCTAAATGCTGTTATATGGAGAAATATTTTGTTCCCCCGCAGAGAACTTACGCCCTAATCCTCTTTCTAATGAACAACAAAAGTTTAAATTTTTGTCCATTTTTCCGTTCTTTACAGTCAAAATACCATTTTGTGTGATGAAATTTGTTATTACCGAAGAATTCATTTTTATGAGTTAACTGAATAAGGGGTGAGGGGGGAAGTTAGCAAACATGAAGTTGTCATTGTACACAGCTAAAACAGCCTATAGGTTCTTGAGCTCCAAAGCTACATGTTGGTCTCAAGCTATTGCAAAAAGCAAGGTGAAACTCACAAGCCCTAAAAAGCCTAGAGTAAAGTTAACTGACCAACAAAATCAAATCTTGGAAGCCATTTCAAGTGGGAATTCTGTTTTCATTACTGGGTCTGCAGGCACTGGAAAAACCTATTTACTTCAGGATATTATCACTAAACTTAGGAAGATTCATGGGAAATCTCGGGTTTTCGTGACAGCCTCGACTGGGGTTGCTGCTTGTTCCATCAATGGACAAACACTTCATTCTTTTGCTGGAATTGGACTTGGTGATGCTTGTGATGTGGATTTGCTCTCTAGGGTTACATTGGATAAGAGAGCGTATCGAAGATGGAATAAAGTTAGGGCCTTGGTTATTGATGAAATTAGCATGATTAGTGGTGAGGTTTTTGATAATCTTGAGTTCATTGCAAGGAGCATTAGAAGTGATGAACTTGGGTGTGAGGACAAGATTTGGGGTGGGATACAACTAGTTGTGAGTGGTGACTTCTTTCAGCTTCCGCCAGTTATCAATAAGAAGGGACGTAACAAGGAATTTGCTTTTGAAGCTGAGTGTTGGAATGCTAGTTTTGATATGCAAATTGAACTTAAAACTATCTTTAGGCAATCAGATGCACAACTGATAAAACTGCTGCAGGGGATTAGGAAAGGGAAGTATGATTCTGACGATTTGCAGCTCTTGGATCGATGCTGCTCAACGGTCGAGCCAGATGCTTCAGCTATTCAGCTTTACCCAAGAATTGAGGATGTGAGCAGAGTGAACGCCGATCGACTCGACCATTTAGATGAGGTATTATTTCATTATCAAGCTCTTGACAGTGGTATGGATCCTTGGAAGAAGCAGCTTAAGAATGGAATTGCACCTGAGTTGCTCAAATTGTGTGTAGGAGCTAGGGTGCTTTTGACAAAGAACATTGATGTTATCGGTGGACTTGTGAATGGTGCAACTGGTACTATCTTAGATTTTGCTGTTGTTCAAGATACTCATAAATTCTATGACCATGAAATTTCTGACATTTGCATAAATGGCAACCTGCTACCTGTTGTTAAATTTGATTCTGGACAAGAACTGATGATTGGTCTAGAAAAATGGTATGTAATGGATGGAGATGAAGTTGTTGCCATGCGAAAGCAACTTCCTCTCATACTGGCTTGGGCTCTAAGCATTCATAAATGTCAAGGAATGACTCTGAACAACCTCCATACAGATCTCTTCCGGGTTTTTGGCTTTGGGATGGTATATGTTGCTCTTTCGCGCGTTAAAAGCTTGGATGGCCTTCATCTAGTCAATTTCAACCCGTCAAAGATCAAGGCGCACCCCAAGGTTTTGCAGTTCTATCAAAGACTGTCTGGTGAGAAAGATGAACTAAAGGAAGATGCTGTATCTGATGAGATTTAAATTTGGAAGTATTTGATGTAAATCCTTGAGCTTTGGTAGTAGAAGTCGGAAAAGACCCTTCGATAATCTGGAAAATATGGATTCCACTAAGGTTATCCTTGCGTCTCCTCTTCTTAAACTATATTAGACGGATTAGTTTTATCTTTCCTGTTTTTCCTGTTTCATTAGGGTAGAGTTGAGTGCTGACAAGTTTTGGGCTGAAATAGTTTAAGGCGGTAGGAGGATACACACTATATAGTGTTGTCCATGTGTAGATTGTATTGATGCTGCTTATTTTCACTACCAATAGGTGTGAGCGGTAGAGGAAAAACAGCTAGGACGGGATCCTGATCCATGACATCCTACTGTAATCTAGTTGAGACTTGGCTAATGTTAACTTCTTAATGTAATTCTTGTTTTTTGACATGTGACTACACTGTTTGGCTAGTGAAACAAATACATTATCCTGCGAACTGTGTTTTCATATTTTTCCTTCAGCTACAAACAGCTAGGTAATTAAGTTATGGGTCTAACATGTTTAGTTGCCAAGCTTCCCCGCCAAGGCTTGCTCAGGTACCACTAGCTGAATGCGCGCAATTGCTTGATATGGCGTAAGTATACTTTTTTAGATGGTTTCTCTAAGCACTCAGCTCCAATATAAACTTTCGAAAGCTCAAACCGGGTTGGATACTGTGTTCAGTATGATGTTTCGTGCAAATATAAGCGTTAGAACTACAACAACAACAACAACCCAGTATAATCCTACTTAGTGGGGTCTTGGGAGGATAGTGTGTACGCAGACCTTACCCCTACCATTGGGTAGAAAGGCTATTTCCAAATAGACCCCCGGCATCCTTCCCTCTAAGAACTTCTCACCTTGCTCTTGGGAAGACTCGAACTCACAACCTCCCGGTTGGAAGTGGGGGTTGCTTACCATCAGAGCAACCCCTCTTGTCTAAGCGTTAGAACTAATTTCTAGAATATTTTCCGGTGTTTGGTTGAACATAAAATTATTATACGATAATAGTAGTACGTGAATGATATCAGAATGTTTCTTTATTTTGAGTAGACAAGAGGGGTTGCTCTGATGGTAAGCAACCCTTACTTCCAACCGAGAGGTTGTGAGTTCGAGTCTCCCCAAGAGCAAGGTGAGAAGTTCTTGGAGGGAAGGATGTCGGGGATCTATTTAGAAACAGTCTCTTCACCCAAGGGTAGAGATAAGGTCTACGTACACACTACCCTCCCCAGATCCCACAAAGTGGGATTATACTGGGTTGTTCCTGTTGAGTATTTATGTATCAGTTGAAGAATGTGAAGTGAAGCAACAGTTGTTGAGTATTTATGTTGTTGTCTGCCCATTTCTGGACCTACAGCAGATGGGCAAAGCGTACCTGAAGTCCTGACAGGACTTTTTCCCATGGTTTGACATTTCTGTTGGTGTTTTAATTAAAGAACTGCAACTGAAGATAGGTGGACATGCAATTGCCGCATAACCACATAAAACTAAGTTTATCATTTTTAATTATTATTAGTCTTTATGTTCGCGTGGTGCACGAAATATCTCAACAACAACAACAACTATCCAGTATACTCCCACCAGGTGGGGTCTGGGGAGGGTAATATGTAGACAAGCCTTACCCCTACCCGGAAGGGTAGAGACGATGTTTTCAATCGACCGTCGGCGCATAGGAAAAAGGGAAATCAGCTGTAAAACAAAAACAAAAACAAAAACAATAACAATAGAGCATTAGTATAACCCGCAGAAATAGCAGAAGTAGCGGAAATAATTATCTAAACATAAGGAACCTAAATACAATCGCATGCAATAATATCATACAGTAACTACGAAGAACTCTAGGAGCCCCTAACCTACAACCCTAATCCTAGACCTCCAGACTCTCCTATCAACGGTCATATCCTCGGAAACCTGCATTCTAGTCATATCCTGCCTGATCACCTCTCCCCAATGCTTCTTAGGCCTCCCTCTGCCTCGCCGACCGCCAACAATCTCCAGCCGCTCGCAGCTCCTCACCGGGGCACCGGGACCCCTCCTCCGAACATGCCCGAACCACCTCAGCCTCGCTTCTCGCATCTTATCATCTACCGGGGCCACCCCTACCTTCTCTCGAATAACTTCGTTCCTAATCTTATCTAGTCTGGTGTGCCCTCACATCCACCTAAGCATCCTCATCTCCGCGACCTTCATTCTCTGAACATGAGAGTTCTTCACGGGCCAGCACTCCGCCCATACAGCATCGGAGGTCTAACCACGGCTCTATATAATTGCCCCTTGAGTTTGTGAGGAACTTTCTTGTCGCACAGGACCCCTGATGCAAGCCTCCACTTCGACCACCCCGCTCATATGCGATGTGTGACGTCCCTGTCAATTTCACCGTCCCCATGAATCACCGACCCAAGATATCGGACACTGTCCCTCTTGGCGATGGCCTGGGAACCAATCATCACGTCCCTGCCTACCTCACTCGGTTCGGCGCCAAACTTGCACTCCAGGTATTCTGTCTTAGAACTGCTTATTTTGAAACCTTTAGACTCGAGAGTCTGTCTCCATACCTCTAGCCTTTCACTAACACCGACACTCGTCTCGTCAATCAATACTATATCATTAGCAAAAAGCATACACTAAGGCACATCCCCTTGAATATGACGAGTCAGAGCATCTATCACTAAGGCAAATAAGAGGGGGATCTGTTAGAATATACACTTAACGCTAGAGAGGGGGTGAATAGCATTATAATAAAAAATAGCGAAAACTTGCGGAATTTAAAAATTGCAGGAATGAAATAAGTGCGATAAGTAAATAATAAGGAACGAACGCACCGATGTATCCTGGTTCACCACAACCCGTGGCTAGTCCAGTCCCCGAGAGACTCTCTCGAGATTTTCACTATCTTCGTCAAGCTTACGGGTGCTTAACAAACCGTTACAGTTGCTCAAGGATACCACACCTTAAAACTTCACTTGCTTGAGGATACCTCACCCCAAGACTTCAACCACTAAGACTTTGGGTACTTAGCAAACCCGACAAATGAGATGATATGTTCTTCTCAAACAACTCTCTTTTACAACAAATACTCTCTCAATAGAGTGGATAAAGAGATACACAATAAGCTCTATGAACAACACAAAGTTGTCTATCAAATGGCTCAACAAAAGCTCTAAAATGATGCTTGAAAATGATCAATATGTATAGCAATGTATGGAGGAGTTGTGTGTTTAAAATCAGCTCAAAAGACCTCTTTTAATAGGTGAAAAAGTGGTGCTGACCGTTGCTTAATTGACAAATAAAATCCCTGATTCTGTGCTCAAACAATCGATTGTTTGGAGTAGATAATCGATTGTTTGACCAACGTTCAAAAGACAGATTCCTGATTTTAGGCTAAACAATCGATTGTATGGACTAAATAATCGATTGTATTCAACGTCAAAAATCAATTTAGGATTCTGTGGGAACGGTCAAAATATAATCGATTGTATGAAAATGACAATCGATTGTTTATGAATATAATCGATTGTATGACAAAAACAATCGATTGTTTAGATGTTTAAAAACTTCGGTTGCACACTGTCTCAAAATAATCGATTGTTAAAAGTAGACAATCGATTGTTTGCTATTTTGAAAAACTTCATATCACACTGTCTTAATACAATCGATTGTAGGATTCAAATAATCGATGTTGAGGTCCAGATTTAAAAGACATGTTTTAAACCTTCAACATCTTTTTGTTTTAACAAACAGATGCATGTTTATGATAAATATGATTTAATAAAATATTTTATGCATGTTTATGATGACCTAATGTTGAGCCAAAGGATAAGATAACTTAAACGTTGTTCCTTACATTGGTTCTACCAAACGACCTACGTCTTGGGTCTTCGGTCTTGAACTCTTTGGCTCGTTCATGCAATTCCGTCATCAGTATGCTTCTCGCCATTTGATTGATTGTCATATTATATCGTTGTTTGACACTTGACTTCATTGTTTGTCATTCATCAAAACCTATACCTGAAAATCATGCTCATACAACCAAAGCGCACATATCATAGATATACATGATTTCCAACAATTTCCCCCTTTTTGATAATGACAAACAACGGAAGATATACATATTGAATTCCCCCTAAATAGATGCTATATTTCAACATACAATTTATGCAACCAATTCAATTCAATATAATTTCCCCTTAATTAAAGCATGCATATCGCCCATATTCTTTCCCCTTTTGGCATTAGCAAAAAGAGTGTACCAAAAGTTATTTAAACCATTGACGATACCAATCGTTATAGACAAGATCATATAAAAAGTTAGTAAATGGCATACTAATAATAACGATCATTTTTCTCAACTATGCCAATTGTTATTTGAACTAAAAATATTCATCAAAACATGAATCAATCATTTATTATAAAACCAATTGATACTAATTGTTATTCAAAAAATAAAACTTGTTAAAGCATGTATCAACCAAAACTGATATAGATTATTTGCACATATCAACTTATTGCGTTTTTATTCAAAATACGATAACCAACCGACGTTCCCCCTTAATGCATTAAGGTTTCGTGCTTGGTGCATCCACTACAATATTGTAGTCTTCAAGCACACCTGCAAAAAGAACTAAAAATAGGTTTTTGGTACCCAACTTCTTTTGGGTCCTTGGGGGTTAGGGTAACAATAGTCATAATCAACACATAAATCTCTATGTTTAGCAAAATAAACGGGTGCAATGTGTCCTACCCGATTACAATAGTGACATATAACATTAGGATTGTGCATATGTCTAGGTTGAGCCAAATGCGTTCTAGGTGATCTAAAGTTGTTCCCCCTAGAAGCGTTGAATTTCCTAGAGTCATGTCTAGGTGGTCTAAAATTATTCATTCTAGACTCATTTATAAAATTCCTAGAGTTGTTTCTAGGTGGTCTAAAACAATTAATCTTAGACTCATTAGTGAGGTCCTAGAATTCTTTCTAGATGGTCCGACCTCATTACTTTCATCCTTTTTAATATCTTCAATTTTAGGACTTTCAACACTACGTGTTTCTAGTGCTTTCCTAAGTTCTGTGTTCTCTAGTATTAAAGAACTACAAGAAGAACAATTGGAACATTTATCAATAGAAGAGGTTTCATTCAATTCCTTGATTTTATTTTTAAAATCAACAATGTCATTTTTCAAAAAATTATTTTCTTTTTCTAAACCTTCAATTTTATTTTTAAGAACATCATTTTCATTAGTCAATTTTCAAAATCTATTTCTTTCAAAGAAGAGGATTTTTCAAACTCTTTTTCTTGTAAAGAAAGTATTTTCTGAAAATCTGTTTCTTGCAAAGAAGGTGTTTTCTGCAAAGAAAGTGTTTTCTTCAATTCTATGATAGTTTTGGAAGCATTAACAAATTCACCATACAATTCATCATAGGCATTTTGTAATTCTTCAAACGAGTGAGAGTTAGATGTACTTACCTCTTCTCCTTCGTTAGCCATGAGACACAATGTGGCGGTTTCATCGTCTGAGCTGTCCAAATCCCGTGATAAGCGCCTATGGTGTTTCTTCTTTTTCTTGTCTTTTTTCATAGACTTACAAAACTTTTTAATTTTATCATTGGAAATATTATCATCATCCCTTTCCGAATCACTTACCTCTTCTCTTTTAGAGGATGAGGCTTTGAAGGCGAAATTCGAATTGCTTCTAAGATAAGGATTAAGAATTGTGCTATCATAAGTTTCGAGGTTACCTCTTAGTCCATCAATTGTGATATCCGTGAATTCCATCGACTCTTGGATGGCATTGGCTTTGGAGCGCCATTCGGGAGTGAGACTCCGTAGGACTTTTCGAACAAAATCTTTGTCCGTGTAAACTTTCCCGAGAGCATGGAGATCGTTGACGATTCTTAAAAATCGTTCAAACATAACACCAATGGGTTCCTTCTCCATTTTAAAGATTTCATATTTATGTGTTAGAAAATCAATTTTTGGCTTCTCGGACTTGGGCATACCTTCATAAATGATCTCGAGCTTATCCCACATCTCCTTGACGGTTGTGCAGCAAGAGATTTTTCGATAATCATATGGATTCACCACACAATATAATACATGGATGGCCCTTGCATTATTTTCAACTTTCTTGATATCCTCGGCATCATATTCATCTTCCTTCTTTGGAACCGTGGTCTCTCCAACTTTCTTTGTTGGCATTGGTTCACCGTTTTTGATGATTTGCCACAAACGAAAACTGTTTGCTTTTAGGAAGATGCTCATCCGCTCTTTCCAATATGTATAGTTTGTTCCGTCAAATAGTGGAGGGCAAGTGGTGGACTGTCCTTCATCCATCGTTCCTGCGTTCAATATTCTCAACAGAAAAATATATATTTCTCTCAACCGGTTAAGGCTTTCAGAGAGTTAGGCTCTGATACCAATTGTTAGAATATACGCTTAACGCTAGAGGGGGGTGAATAGCGTTATAATAAAAAATAGCGTAAACTTGCGGAATTTAAAAATTGCAGGAATGAAATAAGTGCGATAAGTAAATAATAAGGAACGAACGCACCGATTTATCCTGGTTCATCACAACCCGTGGCTAGTCCAGTCCCCGAGAGACTCTCTCGAGATTTCCACTATCTTCGTCAAGCTTACGGGTGCTTAACAAACCGTTACAGTTGCTCAAGGATACCACACCTTAAGACTTCACTTGCTTGAGGATACCTCACCCCAATACTTCAACCACTAAGACTTTGGGTACTTAGCAAACCCGACAAATGAGAAGATATGTTCTTCTCAAACAACTCTCTTTTACAACAAATACTCTCCCAATAGAGTGGATAAAGAGATACACAATAAGCTCTATGAACAACACAAAGTTGTCTATCAAATGGCTCAACAAAAGCTCTAAAATGATGCTTGAAAATGATCAATATGTATAACAATGTATGGAGGAGTTGTGAGTTTAAAATCAGCTCAAAAGACCTCTTTTAATAGGCGAAAAAGTGGTGCTGACCGTTGCTTAATTGACAAATAAATTCCCTGATTCTGTGCTCAAACAATCGATTGTTTGGAGTAGATAATCGATTGTTTGACCAACGTTTAAAAGACAGATTCCTGATTTTAGGCTAAACAATCGATTGTATGGACTAAATAATTGATTGTATTCAACGTTCAAAAATCAATTTAGGATTCTGTGGGAACGGTCAAAATATAATCGATTGTATGAAAATGACAATCGATTGTTTATGAATATAATCGATTGTATGACAAAAACAATCGATTGTTTAGATGTTTAAAAACTTCGGTTGCACACTGTCTCAAAATAATCGATTGTTAAAAGTAGACAATCGATTGTTTGCTATTTTGAAAAATATCAGATCACACTGTCTTAATACAATCGATTGTAGGATTCAAATAATCGATTGTTGAGGTCCAGATTTAAAAGACATGTTTAAAACCTTCAACATCTTTTTTTTTAACAAAAAGATGCATGTTTATGATAAATATGATTTAATAAAATATTTTATGCATGTTTATGATGACCTAATGTTGAGCCAAAGGATAAGATAACTTAAACGTTGTCCTTACATTGGTTCTACCAAACGACCTACGTCTTGGGTCTTCGGTCTTGAACTCTTTGGCTCGTTCATGCAATTCCGTCATCAGTATGCTTCTCGCCATTTGATTGATTGTCATATTATATCTTTGTTTGACACTTGACTTCATTGTTTGTCATTCATCAAAACCTATACCTGAAAATCATGCTCATACAACCAAAGCGCACATATCATAGATATACATGATTTCCAACAGGATCAACGCCGATCCTTGGTGGAGCCCCATAACCACAGGAAAATGGTCTGATTCGCCACCCACCGTCCTAACCCTAGTCTTAGCACCATCGTACATGTCCTTGATTACTCTGATATAGGCTTCCGGCACGCTCTTCGCCTCCAAGCACCTCCAAAGCACTTCCCTTGGGACCTTATCATACGCCTTCTCCAAGTCGATAAGCACCATATGCAGGTACTTCTTCTTATCCCTGAATTTCTCCGCCAGCCGCCTGACTAGGTGAATAGCCTCTGTGGTGCACCATATGCACGAAATATCTCGTGCAATTGGAAGTATTGATCCAATTCCAAAATTATGTTTCGCAATTTCATAATCCAATTTTTCAATGTCTAAGTGACCCTTGGATACAAATCACGAGAATGTGTATTTGTTCTCGAATCTGTCATTGAGAGGAAAAGGATTTAGTCCTTTTAAGAAATAAAGTTTTTGATCGGAATACGAATCAAACCGAAGGACCCTTTAACTATTTAAGGGATAATAGAACGAATCACACTTTTACCACTAAACTATACCCGCTACAATCCGATTATTGTATACAAATGCAACTTTTGTCGAACAGGGAAATTGTGGTCACAGTAATATTTTTAAATAGCACAAATATCTAAACTACTTATTTGTTATTGAACATAAGTCTTTTTTGGTATAAGAATATGTATAAGAATACCCGGAAAAGAAACGAATATATCATCATTAATAAACTTTTGATACAATGAAAGATCTCAAAGTTATGACAAAAGTTGTAAAGTCCCTCGAAGAATGCAACACATTTAATAACATAATATGTATATTCAATACTTATGGTCACGTCATGTAATTACCTCCATATTTAATAATAATAATAATAATAATTGAGAAAATCTCATTTTATACCCATTAATTTTAAACTTTTTATCCTTTAATGTTCAGGCTCAAGATTTATTACTCCTATTCAGGGAGTCCAAACTATTTACCCGGCACCTTTTAACTTTCAAGTTCCAACTGTATCGATAATATCTATTAGTGATATAGGTTTGTATTTTACATATACAATATTTTGGAACGACAAAATATGCAACTCCATGTTGCTACTAACGCATTGGTTATGGATGACCTATAACTCATAGTGTGTGAAAGAGAAAAGTTAAGGAAGGATTTAATATTTTTAATCATTCAGTGTTTGAAACTTATTCCATCTAGTAAATTGTATTTGCGGTTAAGTAAATCCATTACACAAGGTAAAACACTCTTTATTAACAAAATTTTAATTTCTACAATTCAAACACAAAATCAAGGTGAGACTATCCGACATGCAGGGTTGTAAGCAGGAACTTTCCAACAATATTGAACATCAGTTTTTTTTTTCCCTTCATTGTGGATTACTACTAAAGTCCAATATGCTTATTCCACATAAGTCCTTCGATTTTTTGATTTTTTTGTCTACAGAGAAATGTCAACATTCTAATAATGCGAGGATGATAGCTACACTGTAACAGTATACTATTGTAGTTTACAATATACTGCAACGATATATTGTAATAATCGAAGACGAACGCAGCTACCTAACAGTAATACCATTACAATATACTATAAAAGTATATAGCTATAGTGCAATTATATACTATTATAATATATAATATATTGTAACAGTATATCGTATAATAATATGCTATATTGCAACAATATACTGTAATAGTATATCATCTTAATGTAATAGTATAATGTTGAATGAAAAACATAAAATATATTGTAATATTATATAGTATAAGATAATAGTATACGATACCTGCTATTTGTTAAAGCACCTAAGTGCTATTGTGGAAAGCTAAAATCATAGTGATAGTCCAAATTTTGTTGTTCATAATTTTTAAAAAAAAAAATTTGTCCACCAATGAAGAAACTATGAAGCTTTGATTTGAGAATTAAAAGCTTAATGTGGTTATTTGGATTTTGAATTTGGATGAGTGTTATTAAAGCTTGTAAGGATTAATATTGAAATTTAAGTTCATTTAGAATTGTTTTGAAGTGGGTTTTGTGGTTCCGCGAAAGTTAAAATTAATAACCTTGATTAAAGAGATAATTGTCGAGCCTTTCAATAATTAGGTTGCAATTCCGAAGAGTCATTGATCACGCAAAGCTGATTCATCTTTCTGATATTACTTCTGAACATTCTTTTAACAAAGAAGTGTTTTAAGTGGAATTGGGGATGGATAGAGTCGGGTTAATAGTTTGGAATGGGTAGAAGCGGGTAAATATTTTAGGTTGTGTAGGTAATTTTGAATTTATCCCTACATGAAAGTCATATTTCTTTAAATTAAGATATATTAATAATGGAGAAAATAAATTTTTTAATCATAGTTAGTATAGTAATGATAATATCTTCAATTAACACCAGAATTATGTGTCGGAAGATGAATCAGAAATACTTGTGACATTAACACGTAATTTTCTAACCATCATCACATATGAAATTTATCTGACTTTAACCTCTAAAGGGATTTTTTCGTGGCTTCGATCCGTCCAACAAATAATGTGTTGATGTAGACACTTTACTCAATGGCACAACTTCTACCGCTCCCAGCACCATAAACTCCTTCTTGAGCATTATATAGTAGAAAATTCAAATTAGCACGTATACAATAAACCCGAGGAGCTAGTTTTGCTCAGGGTCGAGAGGCATCCTAAGCTTCAGTAATTTTTTGTTAACAGACCACTTCTTGCTCAAATATTTTCAGTTCTAAAGCCTCAAATGAATAAATTTTAGGTGTAATCCAACTCTCTTAATATCTTTTCAAAAGTTATTTCCCTCAAAATCTTTCAGCTTTAACATCAGTTACTTGATTTCGTCTATCTCTTATGAAATAACTTCTCACATATATACTACTTTAAGACATTGCCTTCGATTTAGTGTACAAATAATACTTAACAGGACTGATGGAATAATTTGTACGATTCGGTTAGCTTCAGGGGATGATTTGTGACATAGAAGTAATGGTGTATTTTGGCCCGTGCCCGGGCCTAAACAAGCCTCACGGGCCGGGCCTCGCGGTCTCGGGCTTCGTGGGCCAGGCCTAGCGATCCCGACCCACCAGCCCGTGAGCCCGATCCCGATTCAGGCCCGGGCCACAGTACACCCCTAGACCCAAAGATTGAAGTCTTTTGTATTTAAATTTTCGTACACTTGTCAAAGCTCACGCCATTGTTTGTGCGGGGAGCTTAAATATTTTCACCTCCATTTGGGTGCTCCTAGTATTTACGGATCTTTACGCTTATATATATAAATTTATAAAAAAGATATCATGCGTATTCTAAATCCTGTTACATTAGATTAAAAGATTAAGTGTAATTTTTGTGCTCTTTATTAACGTATCAAGGTAGTAGTAACCTAAAATTTTTAGTAACCCAAAATATTTGTTGATATGTCTCAAATTGACGTGTTGACCAAATATTGATAACTTGGTGACATATAAATATAATAACGATATACTGACCAAGTAATCACGTTGTGATGATCAGTAAAGAAAGCTAAATATCCTAATTAGAAGTTACTTAGGTGCCAGATTAAGTAGATGTCGATGATTGTTTATTAACCGGCTCCAATAACCCATCCCAAGTAGAGTTAGTGAGCCGTGTAATAGGTAACCATTTCTCCCGATTCAAGAGTACTTGTCGTATGAGCTATTTACATTTTGAACCTACAAAGTATTATATTATCAATTTTGTAAGTGTGAGCATCTGATTTTTGCCCCGCATGAATTATTTCTACAAAATTCTAGATTTAGAATTTTTTTCCTTTTAATTATTTGATTTTTAGTATTAATTGCATAATTTTTCGTGTGCATTTTTAATTTATATAATTCGTAAAAATACAAAAGTATAGTATTTGCATTTAGGATTTGATTTTACATATTTTAAAATTAATTAGTGATTAGGATTTTACAAAACAAAATACAAAAAATTAAATATTTTGATTTATCTTTGCTTTGTCTAATTTAAATTTTGTTAGTTTCTTTTAAATTGATTAATTGTGTTAATTATCAATTAGAGCTTAATACAATTAGGAAATTTAATCTAATTTAGGATTTAATTCAGTTTTTATTTATTTTTATTTTTAATTTCAATTTTGAAAAAAAAAGAAATGAAAAGAAATCTGAAAAATTAAATAAAGGAAAGAAGAAACCCAAAATTGGGCCATTTGAATTAAACCCCAGCCCAAATAAACCCAATACCCGGTCCATACCCATGCTCATTGCCCGGTCAAGCCCTAATAAATCGAAACGACGTTGTTTGGATCCAATTAATCTCAGCCATCGAGGATCTTTAACAACGGCTGAAAACTAAGGTTCTAAAAGTATATAAGTGTCCTAACGCATACCCCCCCCCATCTCACCGTAGACCCAAAGACCCAAACCTTAATACACCCCGTCTCTGCCGTCTGTCGCCGGCCGAAAATCGTCCACGATTGCGGCGGAACCCCAATCACCGTCAAAATTACACCATAGATTCCCCTTACCCCCCCAATCCAAATCTATACTCACCCTCCTTCAAATACTACCAGAAAGTCTGGAATATTAGCCGATAGGTCTGGCTCCTCCGCCGTGTATGGCGGAGTCACCATACAACCATCCCCAAATTCACACCAAGCCATCACTACACCCTCCCCATCTCAAATCCCCATTCCACTTGTCTCAAAACCTGCCGAATCTTCTCGAATATCGATTCAAAAGAGGCGGCCAAAGCCATACCATCTCCAAATCACTCCAAATTAACCCCAAAGGATTCTCTTACCTTCCTCACGAAAAATTTGTGCTTAGTTTCCCTCGAATCACATCTAAACGGCTCAAACATTCAGCTCAAAGTTCTGGCCTAAAACCTCGAAGATGTGCATGAAGAGTTTTTTAGGGTTTTGATCTAGCGAGTTCAAACCCCTATCCTATTTAGTTTCTGATTTTTAATTGGTTTAATGTTCATCCTCTTTTCTTTTGATTCTTGTTCCTGATTCCTGTTAGTTAGAGTTCAGAAATTTGCATCTGTCCAAACAATAGGAGATTAGGTTTTTTTTAAGCAGCTTGTTTAGTCATTTTGTTTAGTTGATAGGTTTTTCTTTAATTTGTTCATTCTCCTCCTATTTCTTTGTTTTTTCTTTTGGTTTTAGGTTCTTCTATTTATCAGCAATTAATTTTGCATAGCAGTATTTCTTTCCAAGCTAACTCGTGATTGATTAGAATAATTCCGTTTTTTTTTTGTTTAAGTAAGGGTCAAATTTATTTAGAATTAAACTAGGTCATTAGAGTTCAATGGGTTTTGAAATCAGAGGGCTCAAAGAAGAGTAGTCTAGGCTATGCAGACCCATTGATTTGGGTCAATTGGCCCAGACTTCACCCGAAATTCTAAAGGGGTAATTCTAGGATAGATAAGGGATCGTATAGGTAAATCACCCAAGAAATCTTAGTGTCATAGTTTAAGAAGCTTCTAGTAGGGGTTTACTAGCAAACTCTAGGCTATAACTTGGTTAACAAGTTAAAAAATGAGGGACTAAAAGGAAATAATAAATTTTAGGGCTGCCCTGGTGATAGTCGTACAAAGCACGAATATAGAGATTAGTATTAATAATATATATATATATATATATATATATATATATATATATATATATATATATATATATATATATATATATATATATATATATATTCATACATACTATGTATGACCAAATTTCTGGTAAAAATAGTACGGTATAGCCAACTTTCGGACTGGTCATTCAAAAATAGCCAGCATTTACGAAGTCAATGCAAAATAGTCACTATTTTGCTACAATAGAAACCGGTCCAGCATAATATACTAGAGTTCGGTGATCCTGTGTATGAACTCTAGCATATTATGTTGGACCAGTGTACTTTGCCGGCTCTAGTATAATATACTGGAGACTGGAGCACCGGTGCTCCAAACTCCAGTATATTATACTGGAGACTGGAGCACCGGTGCTCCAAACTCCAGTATATTATACTGGAGACTGGAGCACCGATGCTCTAACCTCCAACATATTATACTGGATCGCTATACTTGCTAGAACTCCAGTATAATATGATGAAGTTCTAGTGTACTTATGTTGGAACTCCATCATATTGTGCTGGAGTTCCAGCATACTTATCCTGGAACTCCAATATAATATACTGGAGTTCAAGTATACTTATGCTGGAACTCTAGCATAATATACTGGAGTATTTTTCAGGTTTTGAATAGTATTTTCGCTTAGATTTATATTACATGAAAAGTGACTAAATTTCGATTACTTTTAAAATTGAACTATTTTTAAACAATCAGTTATAAATTTAACTATTTTTAAATTTCTCCCACAGTTATGAGATCAAGGGAAAATTATTATTGATATGTGCAAGACCAAAAAAAAATTTATTGATATGTGACGGTGAAGTGAGAAATAATTTGAACACCAATACATGGTTATTTTTTCATCGTGGTTGACATTAGAATTCAGATTTTTGACGGCATAAGATTACTTTTTCTTTTGCTTCAATAATAACGAATTAATTTTTTTTAATTAATTAATATAATATTTTTTTCAAAAGATAATATTATTTTTGATCATTTTGATTACTATAATATATCAATAACTTAAACTGCTCAATAGTATTGGAAAAGACCAATATTTAACACCCATAAAAAATTTGACACTACTAGCAAATTTTATGAACATTTAAAAAATATTTGGATTGTGATGATGATAATTAGCAAATGATCTTGGAACCAATTTAAACACTTCATTATATAAACTTATTAAAGGAATCCTTGAACTTGAGAAAATTAAAAAGAAACATGTTAAAAAATTTTTTATCTAACATAAAAAAGAAAAAAATTGCATTCAATTAAGATTTTTTATTAAATATCAAGATTCTTGTATGACTATATGCAAATAGAAGTTATACACATGATTAGGGACTATGTCATAAAGAAATCCTTTAAGATTTAAAAGAGGAAGGTGAAAAAAATAAAGTGTTGGCCCATCCTAGCTATGTCCCGATTAGGGTTTGATTGGGCTGACCATTTAAAGGCCCGTTCAAATGGTGGTGTAACCAGATTAATTCCACCAAATTCAAAAGTCCGCAAGGCCTGCACAACTAATATTTTTGACGTGAAACCTAGATACATATGTAAATAGTTACAATTTTTTAACAAATGTTAAATTATGAACTCATAATCTTAAAAATAAAACAAATTACTTATTAAGAACCTTATAAATGAAACTATAAAGTTTAAATCTTAGATCCATTTCGGATTATTTTAATTAACAAGTTTAGAGGATCATGTAAAGGTGACCAACGGGTGGGCCGGGCCGGGTCCGGGTCCAAATTTTATGACCCGTCCGGGTCCGGGCCGGTCCGGTCCGGGTTCAATTGGGGGCGGGTTGCAATTGGGCTGGGTTGATCCGGTCCGGACCGGGCCGGGCCGGATTTTTTTTTTTTTTTTGAATTACGTATAGTATAAATATTAAGTTATATTAATACTTTGTAATAATTGAATGAACACAACAAAAGATGGGGAAAAAATTGCACTTATTGCAAGTGCTACTTTATTTCTTAAATTCAAAATTTCAAACTGAAAAACTAAAATGTATCATAATTAGTTTACAATTTACATCAAATGGCTTGCATTGCAATAGCAAGTTCTTCCATATTAATATGAACCTCTGGACCTTCTTCTGGAGTGTTAAATTCGGATGGGTTTTCGTGCGTTAATATATCTCCAAGTTCTTCGTCTTCCGGGCTATCAAGAACTTCCTTTCCTTGATTTCTTCGTTCAGATCTTATCCAATCTCTTAGACACACTAAGACTTCCAAAGCATTGCTTCCCAATGAGTGCCGCGTGTCTCCAAGTTGTTGTCTTGCTTGGCTAAATGCACTCTCGGATGCAACAGTGGAAATTGGGACATTCAGGACATCCCGCGCCATAGCGTAAAGAACGGGAAATTGCTTTGAATTTTCCTGCCACCAGCCTAACGGTGAAAATTCCTTGGTGCGAGGCTCCTTTTGCTTCTGCAAGTAAAATTGCAGTTCATCTATATTCCTACTACTACTTTGAGTGTTAGAAAAAGTTGAAAAAATATTAAAACTATCAAAGCCTTCATCATCATCTCCGACTACATTAGAAGTGCTACATTGCATAGTGGGATTTGCAGCAGTTGAAGCACGAGCATTATCACACTACTTCCACTACCACTTCCACTCCTACCAGTAACTTTTCTACACGCTCTTTTAGCAGCATTCAACATATTGGAAAATTTAATATATAAGCTAAAATCAAATATGCAATTAAAATATTAAATAAGAGAAAGAGTTGGAGAGAGTGCACCGAATTCGACAATAAATTGAGCACTTGAACAGTTGAACTTCAAGAATGTTGAACACTTGAACTTCAAGAATCAAGCTTCGAATGCCGATTTCCAAATAAGAAATTACGATAAATTAAATTCGGAAAAATAAAGACACTAAAATTATGAAAGTAGAATATGAATTCTTGAAAATTGAAGAGAAGAGAGTGATTGATATTTGCTAATTTGAGAATAGAGAGAGAGATAGATAATTTTGAGTGAGGAAATGAAGAAGAGGGGAGGGTATTTATAGATTTTTAGAAGGGTTATTAATGTAATTTAATAAAAACAAAAAAAAAAACAAAAAAGGGCCAAAAATGCAAAAACACCCGTTGGCCAACGGTTCTGGACCGTTGCCAACGGGCAAGTGGGCCCCAGCAGTTAAAATTTTTTTTTTTTTTAAAAAAAAAAAATTTTACCGTTATAACCGGTCCGGGTTGGCCGGTTCGCCCGGTATTTCTCTTCCCGGGCCGGTCCGGTCCGGGTTAATTGCCCGATAAGGCCTTACGTCCCAACCCCCTTCCCCCCCCTAACCCAGCCCGGCCCCCCCCGCGCTAAACCGGTCCGGTCCGGGCCGGTTTTGACCGGGCCGGTCCGTGCCGGTCCCGGGTCAACCCGGCCCGGTTGACACCTATGGGATCATGTACCTTTCCACAAATATAAGGTGTTCTGACATCATTCCTACTTACAGCTACCAGAATCATTCCTACTTGATTATTATTTTTAGTATTTTTCAACGTAACGAAGGTGGAGAAGATGCTCTACAAATATAACGTCCATTAGAAGCTATTTAACCCAATTTATATATTAGCCAGAGCAGATATCTTGGGATACTATGGCTATTATATACTTTACTATCAATTGACCAATATTGCAAGAATCGTGGTGGGCGGTAAGTTTTTTTTTTCTTTTTTCATATGAATCTTTTGTTAAAGCTAGTTAATGGTTAAAGCTAGCTAAGTTGGTGTGAATGAGAAATGGAGGGAAGAAAACAATAGAAGGAAAATGAAGTTTCAAAGCAAAATTCCTTTGAAAAGGAGCTTTGTACCACATCGGTGGTAGAAAGGGAAAGTTATGTGCTTATATTAGAAAGCACTTCTTCTAGCTCTTAAAGGGTTAAGAAGAGGGACTCCCCTCGCGCCGTCGTCGTCGCTCGGCTCGGCTTCGGCTTCGGCTTCGGCTTCGGCTTCGGTCAAATGATTTGATTGATAATCTTTTTGGACCAAATTTATTTAAAATTCAATCTTCATTTTCTGAAATTATTTTTTCCCGCGGGAAAAAAAAAATTAATTCGTTAAAAAACTTCCCAACGTTCTTATTTTTCAGGAAAAGGCATGGCCTTTCCCGAACAGGCACCAAGCCTTTCCGAATAGTCTCAATTCAAGGCTATATAAACTGAGGCAATGCCTCATTTTCGTATACTGGAAGCATTAAAAAAAAAAATTCTGCATTGTTTTCCTTCAAAATAAAAACATATCGAGTCATAGTGTGATTTCGTTCCCGAATTTGAGTTCGTCGAAATCGTAGGCGTTTGAGGTACCGCCACTCCTACGACAGGTATATCCGTTATATCCTGGGAGGAAATAATCCACAACCTCGGGTACAGTGAGGGGGTTAAATTCCTTAAGGACACACAGTGAATTCTGTGGTCTCGGATTTCTTCATTTCTGTGATTATTTTTTTTTTTTTTAACGTTACATACGTTCTGTTTGTGTTTCTTCTTATTACTGGTTTCCAGTTTCTCGTTGCTTTGAACACGGACAGTCGATAACAAGCTTAAGGAATTTAATTTATTATTTCCGTGTTCATCTGTTGTTAACGAACTTGTATGTTGTTTGGAGACTAAATCTTCGGATTTTCTACTCCGGTTGAGATTAAAGTTTTCAGAACTTTCTACTCATTTGGGTACTTGATTTGAAGATATAAAAACTTCATCAAGTATACTACATACAGTATATTACATTCTATTTGAAGTTTGTTTTAATTCTGTTTATGTAAATTTGATTCGGTTTGAAGAAATAAAAACTTCACCGATTATTAAAGTGTTCTGTTATTTCCTACGACAGAAATGGGAGACCAAACTCCAAATTTGAATGCTACTGCTACTGTTACTGCCACACCAGCCCCCGTGGTTGGTTCTACGAGCAATGCTGCGTCCTCCAGTCGTACTGCACCAGCACCAGCTCCGGCAGAGAAGCCCGGAAAATTCACCGGGATTGATTTCAAACGATGGCAACAAAAGATGTTCTTCTATCTAACTACTTTAAGCCTTCAAAAGTTTATTAAGGAGGATATTCCGGTTCCGCCGGAATCAACACCTGAAAATGAACGATTTGTTGTAATTGAGGCGTGGAAGCACTCAGATTTTTTGTGCAAGAATTACATTCTTAGCGGACTGGAGGATGATCTTTACAACGTCTATAGTAATGTGGGAACATCAAAAGAACTATGGGATGCGTTGGAAAAGAAATATAAAACAGAAGATGCTGGCTTAAAGAAGTTTATCGCTGCCAAGTTTTTGGACTACAAAATGGTAGATGGCAAGTCTGTTGTCACTCAAGTTCAAGAGTTGCAGGTTATCATCCATGATCTCCTCGCTGAAGGTATAAATTTAATTAATGCCTTTGTCAAAAGTATTCAGTTCCCCGTCACTTACATGTTGTTTGTTGTAGGTTTGGTGATTAGTGGGGCGTTTCAAGTTGCGGCAGTGATAGAGAAGTTGCCTCCTTCATGGAAGGACTTCAAAAATTACTTGAAACATAAGCGAAAGGAGATGACATTGGAAGATCTCATCGTTCGGTTGAGAATCGAGGAAGATAACAAGGCAGCGGAGAAAAAGGCAAATGGGAGATCAACCATAGGGGGAGCACATATAGTTGAAACTGCCCCAACTAATATGAAAAAGAGGAAAAAGGCATCGGGACCAAGGAACTATCCCAACAAGAAGAAATTCAAGGGAAACTGCCATAATTGTGGAAAAATCGGACACAAAGCTGCAGACTGTCGTGCTCCGAAAAAGGAAAAGAAGAAGGGTCAGGCTAATATGGTTGAAACAAACGAGGAGGTTGATGACTTGTGCGCTATGTTGTCCGAGTGCAACCTAGTGGGAAGTCCGAAAGAGTGGTGGATTGACTCTGGCGCCACTCGCCACATTTGTGCTGTTAGAGAAGCCTTTGCTTCATATGCTCCCGCCGGGCCCGACGAAACAATATATATGGGAAATTCTGCAACGGCCAAGATTGAAGGTTATGGAAAGATACTGCTGAAGATGACCTCTGGCAAGGTGGTGACTCTCAACAACGTCTGTCATGTTCCTGAAATTAGGAAAAATCTTGTATCTACCGGACTTCTAGTGAAGAACGGTTTTAAATGTGTTTATGTTTCTGACAAGGTTGTAATAAGTAAGAACGAAATGTACATAGGAAAAGGCTACCTCACAGAGGGCCTTTTCAAACTGAATGTAATGGTTGTTGCTAATAATAATAAAGTTTCTGCTTCGTCTTACTTGCTTGAGTCAAATGATTTATGGCATTCACGTTTAGGACATGTCAATTATAGAACCTTGCGAAAAATGATTAGTTTGGAAGTATTGCCTAAGTTTGAATGCAATCAATCAAAATGTCAAATCTGTGTTGAATCTAAGTATGCTAAACATCCTTATAAGTCAGTTGAAAGGAATTCAAGTCCTTTAGACTTAATCCATACAGATATTTGTGACATGAAGTCAATTCCATCTCGCGGTGGAAAGAAGTATTTCATAACTTTTATTGACGATAGTACGCGGTATTGCTACGTTTATTTACTTGATAGTAAAGATGAAGCAATTGAAGCGTTCAGGCAATACAAAACTGAAGTTGAGACTCAACTTAACAAAAAGATTAAAATGATAAGGAGTGATAGGGGCGGTGAATATGAATCTCCTTTTGAACAAATATGTTTGGAATATGGCATTATTCATCAAACAACTGCTCCTTACTCGCCACAATCAAACGGAATTGCGGAAAGAAAAAATAGAACACTGAAAGAAATGATGAATGCCCTGTTAATAAGTTCTGGTTTACCCCAGAACTTGTGGGGGGAAGCCATTCTAACAGCTAGCCGAATACTCAATCGAGTGCCCCATAGCAAAACAAAATCTATTCCATACGAAAAGTGGAAAGGAAGGAAGCCCAATTTGGAATACTTCAAAGTGTGGGGGTGTTTGGCCAAGGTGCAAGTTCCTAAACCCAAAAGGGTAAAAATAGGACCTAAAACCGTTGATTGTGTTTTCATAGGATATGCCACAAATAGTAAGGCATATAGATTTCTGGTTCACAAATCAGAAAATCCCGACATTCAGGTGAATACGGTAATTGAATCAGATAATGCTGACTTCTTTGAAACCATATATCCGTATAAAAAGGAATGTGCGTCGTCTAGCAAAGAATCTAAACGACCTCGGGAAGAAATAAAGGAAAACATTCCTGATGAGGAAAATCCAAGACGTAGCAAACGTCAAAGGACGACTACTTCCTTTGGACCAGAATTTTTAACATTTTTGTTGGAAAATGAGCCTCGAACGTTCAACGAAGCTACGTCTTCATCGGAAGCTCAATTTTGGAAAGAGGCAATCAATAGTGAGATAGAATCCATATTGAACAACCATACTTGGGAATTGGTTGATCTTCCTCCAGGGAATAAACCTTTAGGTTCCAAATGGATTTTCAAGCGGAAAATGAAAGCTGATGGCACTATTGAAAAATATAAGGCAAGACTAGTTGTTAAAGGGTTTAGACAACGAGAAGGTCTTGATTACTTTGATACATACTCGCCGGTAACGAGGATTACATCTATTCGGGTGTTAGTAGCATTAGCCGCCGTGTACGGTCTTGAAATCCATCAAATGGATGTGAAAACAGCCTTCTTAAATGGAGAGTTGGAGGAAGAAATTTACATGGAACAACCCGAAGGGTTTGTAGTTCCAGGGAAAGAGAAGAAGGTATGTAGACTTGTTAAGTCTCTTTATGGACTAAAACAAGCACCAAAACAGTGGCATGCAAAATTTGACCATACGATGCTGTCAAATGGATTCAAGATAAATGAATGTGATAAATGTGTCTACATTAAGAACACTCCGAACCACGTCGTCATTGTTTGTTTATACGTGGATGATATGTTAATAATGAGTAACAACATTGCTAACATAAATGCTACTAAGCGCATGCTTGCTAGTAAGTTTGATATGAAAGACTTAGGAGTTGCCGATTTAATTCTGGGAATTAAAATCCATAAGACTCCTCAAGGTCTAGCATTGTCTCAATCTCATTATATTGAAAAAGTACTTGAAAAGTTCAAGTATTTGGACTTTAAAGTTGCAAAGACCTAGCTCTTGCAAAGAATAAAGGTGAAAGTCATTCTCAATTGGATTATGCCAGAGTGTTGGGAAGTTTGATGTATATTATGAACTGTACGCGACCTGATATTGCGTGTGCTATAAGTAAACTAAGTCGCTACACGAGTAATCCCGACCAAAATCATTGGCTGGCAATGAAACGAGTTTTGGGATATTTGAAACATACTCAAAACTTTGCTTTGCATTATAACAGGTATCCTGCAGTTATTGAAGGATACAGTGATGCAAATTGGATCACCGGTTCAACTGAAACTAAATCCACAAGTGGATACGTTTTTACTATAGGTGGAGGAGCAGTGTCTTGGAAGTCATCCAAACAGACATGCATCGCCCGCTCTACAATGGAATCTGAGTTCATAGCTCTAGACAAAGCCGGTGAAGAAGCTGAATGGCTCCGGAATTTCTTAGAAGATATTCCATTTTGGCCCAAACCGTTGGCTCCTATATGCATACATTGCGATAGCCAAGCGGCAATAGGAAGAGCCGGGAGCGTTATGTACAACGGAAAGTCTCGTCACATACGACGAAGACATAATACCGTAAGACAACTACTCTCTAGTGGAATTATCACAATTGACTATGTTAAGTCAAGAGATAATGTGTCGGATCCACTAACTAAAGGCCTAACTAGAGAAGTGGTTGAAAGATCATCGAGGGGAATGGGACTATGGCCGAGGACAAGTCATCGTGGCGGTAACTCTACCTAGAAGACATGAGATCCCAAGATCTAGGTTCAAAGAGATCAAACAAAGTCATTGATGACGGTTCAACATTGTCACAATAACTTTTTGGTCCATTCTCGTGATGAGACAATGTTCAGTACCAGGATAAAGCATTAAGGCTTTTTAATGGTTTCTAAGTTTGATACGGGGTATATCAAATAGTGTATCTATGGGATGACACATTTAGGAATCACCTATGTAAGTGTGAAGTGTAAGCCGCTTCAAGGAGAACTCTGTAAGGCCAGCTCTCTACGCACTTATGAACCAGGAAGTGTTCATGGCTGAAACGAACAAAACAATGAGAACCAAAAACGGTTAAAGGGTTAATTGTGTGACATGTGGTTGTCTAGGTATACACCAAAGCTCGACGGTTCAAAGATATCAAATCTACCGATTGACCGAGTATATCCGACATATGCTCACTACGGAAAGTTCAAAGAGAAATCTACTTATCCAGATGCAATTAATCCTTGCTTACGAATCACACAGTTTTTTGTCATGCATGTTTTTCATCATATAGCCATTCCCCATTCATGTGGGGGATTGTTAAAGCTAGTTAATGATTAAAGCTAGCTAAGTTGGTGTGAATGAGAAATGGAGGGAAGAAGACAATAGAAGGAAAATGAAGTTTCAAAGCAAAATTCCTTTGAAAAGGAGCTTTGTACCACATCGGTGGTAGAAAGGGAAAGTTATGTGCTTATATTAGAAAGCACTTCTTCTAGCTCTTAAAGGGTTAAGAAGAGGGACTCCCCTCGCGCCGTCGTCGTCGCTCGGCTCGGCTTCGGCTTTGGCTTTGGATTTGGATTTGGATTTGGATTTGGTCAAATGATCTGATTGATTGATAATCTTTTTGGACCAAATTTATTTAAAATTCAATCTTCATTTTCTGAAATTATTTTTTCCCGCGGGAAAAAAAAAAATTAATTCGTTAAAAAACTTCCCAACGTTCTTATTTTTCAGGAAAAGGCATGGCCTTTCCCGAACAGGCACCAAGCCTTTCCGAATAGTCTCAATTCAAGGCTATATAAACTGAGGCAATGCCTCATTTTCGTATACTGGAAGCATTAAAAAAAAAAATTCTGCATTGTTTTCCTTCAAAATAAAAACATATCGAGTCATAGTGTGATTTCGTTCCCGAATTTGAGTTCGTCGAAATCGTAGGCGTTTGAGGTACCGCCACTCCTACGACAGGTATATCCGTTATATCCTGGGAGGAAATAATCCACAACCTCGGGTACAGTGAGGGGGTTAAATTCCTTAAGGACACACAGTGAATTCTGTGGTCTCGGATTTCTTCATTTCTGTGATTATTTTTTTTTTTTTTAACGTTACATACGTTCTGTTTGTGTTTCTTCTTATTACTGGTTTCCAGTTTCTCGTTGCTTTGAACACGGACAGTCGATAACATCTTTCAGATATATTATGATGATGATTCAGAGGTTTTAATTTTGTAGGGTGAAGAACTTGGTTTTTGGACGGCTATGCTCACATGCATTGCATATGATCAGTTCCTTAGTAGAGCCGACTTTCTGATTTTCTTCTGAAATAAATTAGGAAAAAGTGAATGATTATATATTTCATATATATAATGGTTCAGGAAGCAATATAGTGAATGGAGTAATTAGTTAGGTCATTAATTGGTTGACTTTTTGTGAGTGACCAAATACCTTTGACTTTTTAGTTGATTTTATGTTGTTCTTAATAAGTCATCTTCCTCATGCAAAAGGAGTATAAATTTGGCATAGTTTCTTAGCTAATTAACACTCAAATATTCTTTTATTAAGTTCTCCATTCTCTTTTCCAATGGCTCTTTCTTTGTTAAGCCTAATCAACTTTCCTTTTTCTTTCTCCTTATCAATCTTTTTCATAATTGTCCTTTCCATTCTATTGAGACATTACAAAGGCTACAAACACATTACTAAAAAGAAACTTCCACCTGGAGAAATGGGGCTCCCATGGATTGGTGAAACCATAGAATTTTACAAAGCCCAAAAAAAGAACAAATTATTTGAAGAATTTGTTCAGCCCCGGATCGAAAAATATGGAAAGACATTTAAAACAAGACTAATGGGATCACCAACAGTGGTAGTATGTGGAGCAGAAGCCAATATGTTCTTTTTATCTAATGAGTTCAAATTGGTAATAAGTTCATGGCCTACTTCTTCAGTTGAGCTTATGGGCAAGAATTGTATTATGGAGAAACAAGGAGACGCGCATCGATGCCTTCGTGGGATTATATCTTCAAGTCTTGCCTCTTTTTTCCTAGATAATATGGTTCCTAAAATTTGTAACACAATTCAATCTCACTTAGACAAGAATGGTAATGGGCAAGACCAGATCATAAAACTTTATCACCTCACCAAATCTTTGACATTCAAGATTGTGTTTGAGTGCTTTTTGGGGATAGTAGTCAAACCAGGATTACTTGAAACTTTCGAGAGAGTATTGGAAGGTGCTTTTTCACCTCCATTTATGTTTCCAGGATCTAAGTTTTCAAGGGCAAAAAATGCAAGATTGAAAATAGAGAAAATTCTAGTTGAGTTTATAAGGGAGAAGAGAAGAGAGATAGAATTAGGAGAGGAAAAAGAAGGGAAATTAGACGAGGCATTACTTTGTCGGTTAGTTAAAGCATTGATTCGCGGTGAGGTAAGTGAAGAAGAAGTTGTTGATAATGTTGTTTTGCTAGTGTTTGCTGCACATGACACTACTTCTTTTGCCATTGCTATGACATTTAGGATGTTGGCTCATCATCCCACCTGCTATTCTCTTCTCATTCAAGGTACGTTTATATATATATAGAAGCTAACCACAACATATCTATCAGACTTTTTTCTCTATCTATTAAACTGATTAATGTGAAAATTGGACACAGAACATGCTAATATAATGAGTAACAAAGGAGCGGATGAGATACTATCGTTGGAAGACACAAAAAAGATGAAATATACTTGGCAAGTTGCTCGGGAAAGCATGAGGCTATTTCCTCCTATCTTTGGTTCTTTCAGAAAAGCAATTGCTGACATTGAATTTGAAGGATTCACTATTCCAAAAGGCTGGAAGGTAAGAATTATCACTACTCTTTTAGATAGCTGAAGAGTGAAACATTACTACTGTCAAATTATATCTTATGCTAACTGTTGTTGCTATATGCAGATATTGTGGACAACATATGGTACACATTATAGTCCAGAGTATTTTAAAGAGCCCCAAAATTTTGATCCAAGTAGATTTGAGGAGCCTGTTCAACCATATGCATTTGTACCATTTGGAGGAGGGCCAAGGCTGTGTGCAGGATACCAATTGGCAAAGCTAAACATTCTTATATTTGTTCATTATGTTGTGACACGATATGACTGGTCCTTAATAAATCCTGACGAACCAATTGTCATGGATCCCCTTCCCTTCCCTTCCAAAGGAATGCCTATTAAAATTTCTCCCAAGTTCTAATGAAACATAACCTTGTTCTAATATTGGGTGATTTATGCTGTTGGGCACTTGATTCGTTATGCACATTAGCAGATTCCATGTCATGCCTCAAATTAACCATCAATCGAGTACGATTGTAATTGTCATCAGTCTTAACAATGTTGAAACAGGGACATTCAAATATTAATTAAGGGTAAGGTGACAAACGGGCAGTTCCGGTCGAATATGCGCATGTCAAAATGGGTAACTTTTAAAAACGGATAAATTATTTGACTCTACCCATATTTAAGACGGATAAAAACGAGTTTATCCGGCGAATAATATGGATATTCATATTATTCATGGCTTTTGAGAGAATTCCTAGTCTTCCAAATTTGAGGAACCCCAATTTGAGGCTTTACCAATATAAAAGTTAAACGCATTAGTTATCCATTTGGTTAACCATTTTCTAAGTTATAGTACTTTATTCATATTCGACCTATTTTTAAATGGTGGATTATCCAACCCATTTTTTGATGGGTGGATACCTGTTTTCGTTTAACCATATGACTTGAAATATTTGGAAATAAGTGACGTTGAAATCAACCAAAATACTGATGTTGCAATAAACAAAATAATATACTCTTAGGAGAATGAACTCGTTGACAAATGCTTCTATTATTATCACCAAATAAATTTTTAGATTCAACCACAAGCAGCATCGATTCAAGAGAGAAAATTGTTCATAAGATTCAGTTGGTACATTATTCAATCAAAGAAATGTTGAAATGATTGATATAGCCTTCTTATCAGATTCCAAACGCAAGAGGCAAACCCATGGAAATAACCCTGTATAATTATTAGTGGTAACCAAAAAAAAATATGTTCATGGTCGGGTATAAACTTTTTCTCACTTTATCTAAAGAAATTCCCTAAAGTGGTTCGTCTTTTACACACTGCTGGCAATCAGGAAGAAGCGTATGATTGACTGGCTTCATCCCCTGGCTGCTCCATCGGTTCACAAGGGCCACCTCAAGTACCCTGACCTGCAGACATTTTGCTCTTAGAATAGAAAGAGTCCAAGGAAACTAGGTCAAATTGTAAGATAAAACAAAAGGAGGGGAAGCACTTCATCCAAGTCAAGCTAAGTTATCGTGATATCCAAATATTTCCTATCCAAACTTCATGAGTATTTACTTCTTATATTCAGCCAGCAATCTAGGAACACAACATCATCTAATAAAACAACATGGTACCAAAAGAAGGTGTCAAGATGCCATTTCATACGTTCCTTCTTTCAGCATTCACACTCGATCAAGTTGATGAGAGACAACTTGAGAGTGAAGAAGTGATCACATATCTGTGCATTATATTTGTGTAGAGTAACCCATCAAAAAAAATTCTTTTAATAGAGTACGTCCTTAGAAAACCACATAACGAATTGTTGCATAGGGAATAAGGCAGCAGCATCCATGCCAGTAATTTTGGACGTCAAAATGACAAAAGATAATGCAGGTGATGGACCTAATTCTCATGAGCAGCTGTAACAATGCAGTGGACGAAGCATCCAATGCACTTACTTCCATTGGCGACTGTATATCAAAAGCTATTTGAGAATATGTTAAAACCGTTATAAGCATCAGAGAGGCTGTCTTTACTTGAGAATGCAACAAGTTCATTGTGACAAAAGTAACAAAAAAATAGGTGATATTTTCAAGTAGGGAGAATAAGATGTCGACTTTACCGTCACCACCAAGGATTAACTACACGGACTATGTCAACAAAACAACAGCTGCTGATAAGCAATTCAGCTGAGAGCACCAGAATACATGATGACTGACCAGGTAAGAGGAGCCCAAGCCCTATGTTGTCTCGGATCCAAAAATGTCGATTGGTGTACTTTTGAAGGATCCAACATGGGTGCGGCGGCATTTATGAGGATCCGAGCAACATAGCTCACTACATCAACACAGTAGTTTGACTTCACATGTTGGATAAATGCATTTAAAATGTAAAAAGATCTAGCAAACATTCAGGTAGGGGAAAAAAGTAAAACTGATAGCTCAAGAGATACACACTATTGGAAATTTTATTCAATATAGGTGGATTAGTCGAGGTGTGTGCAAGCTGTATACTACCGGTATTTAAAAAATGATTACAATAGCCTGGGTAAGTCATTATTCAATTAATATGAACCAAAATTATGATCAAGGCCATCAAACAAATCAATCAAGGTCATCAAACAAATCATTCTTCAGGAAATCTAACCTGCTGTACAATTAATGGTTCCTCCGCACGACTTAATGGCTCTGTCAAAATAGTAAGAAAACCATTTCTGTTACCATAAACTATGTCTGTAAACGGCCTATCACCCACCTACAAAGGAGACAACATGATCTATCAACTGAGAAAGGAAGGAGAAAAGCTTACAAAGAACTGGAAGAACTAAATGTACCATAATAAGTCTTGACGATTCACAACCAAATTGTTTCTCAATTTCTTCAGCTGTTCCAGCCGGCTTCTTCACTCCTAAAGTATACAAATAATGAAAGCAGCAATACAAGTAGCATTAACTCAAAGATAGGCAAGTGATATTCATATAAATTTCTCAATTTTTGACTTAGCATCGTTAGTCCTTGTCCCTTCGGAGTTGCATTACTATATAAATGGCATATACAATATATGATAGTTGGGGCAAATGGAATCAAATAGGAAAATTTAGCTTACTGTGCCTAATGACTTTAATTCCAATTGCACGTTCAAGAATTCTGGCTTTTCTACCATCATGGTCATATTCATCTAGTCCTACAAATTCACAAATCATAATTACTGAGCAATACTGAGACGAATTGTTAGGAGTCAGACTGGCCCAGTAGACACGGGCCCACTTAGACATTTCAACTGATTTAAAAGAAATCTAATTACCTGCAGAGTTGCTATAAACTGCAATATTGTTACCAAAGAGAGTTTTGCACTGATCTATAGAAGAAGCAAGAGGAGACCACAAACTCAAGGAGTAAGGAACTGTAATTGTATTATCCTTGTCAAAGACCACGCCTTGAAACCCTCGTTTCTTTAGCTCAGCCCAATCGATATACCTTATATCCGGCACAATAACATGTGGGATGGCCAAATGCTTATCCTTAGACAAAACCCCTAAAGAAGAAACAATGCCCTCCACGTTAATCATCTGGCCTACTGCGGCTTTCAAGTCTGTCCACCACATGTTTGTGTAAATGCCTGAATGATTGGAAAACTCAACTTTCGGTTCTTCGTTGTCTTCACTGTACTGGGTTCTCTTTTCTTGAATGGAAGAATAAAATTCTTCCCAGTCTATACGGTTCTGTCGATCTGGGTCTGTACTGTTGTTGTCCCCTTTGTGTTTCTGTTGGTCCTGACTGCAACTGTGTGTAGAACCGAGAGTAAAATAACACTTGTTTGTGAAATGGGTGGAGCAAATTGAGGAACGAGGAAGAGTTTTCTTATTGAGATTAAAGGAACGATGGGGGGAGTAAAAATGCTTAGGAATTGGGTAGAAGAAAGTTTTTAAAGGAGTAATTGAGGTAGACAGCATAATCAGGCCTTAAATCTGGTATCTCTATGGGTTTATATATAATAGTAATTGTACACATCGATTTAAACAAGTGTAGTGTAGTAGTTAACCAACCTGTTAGGGTACTTTCACGTTACTGCTGGATATCTCAACTCTCTTTTACGTCAGAAAGGAGAAAAAGGACTGAATTGGTGATGTATTGATGATCACAGAGGATAATTTGCGAATGGCTAGCCCATAAATGGAACGTGGCGTAGCCCAATTAGATATTGAGTTAGCCCATCTAAGGTGTTTCTGTTATTTTAGGGGTTCGTATAAGGAATATTTACGCCCCATAAAAAAGTTAAATACCCTATTTATTTTAAATAAATATTATTTTAAAAATTATATTATATAACTACTTTTTACTCTTTATAACAAAATATTTAATTATGATTACATCCTATACTTAAGGCACCATATACGTTAATTAATATTTTCTCTACTTTTTTAGATTTTCTCTCACATAATCATGGTACATTTCACAAACTACGTTCTCTCTCTTTCATACACTTTATTGCCTTTTACTACAAAATCTCATTTCTGACTTCTTCTCTCACCCAAATTCGCTAGTTCTACCTCATTATCACTCCCTAGTTAGTTTTTCTCTAAAATCGTGGTTTTATTTAGCTTCTTAGATTTTGATAAAAGTATTTAGCTTCTTCGATCCAATGTCGGACTCGTTGTCACACAAGATGGTAACCAGAGGTATAACCACCAAAATTTTTAATTTTGATGGACCCTCTTTCTCATTGCAAATAACTCAAGCGGAGTTGGAATTTGTAGGTGTATCAGCAACTACAGCTTCAGCGAGAAGAACTAAATTATACAATGACAGATCGAAAGAAGTCCAAGTTGAGAAATCCTTAAAAGAAACAAAAATTTCAGTTGCGAAAAAAAGGAAAAAACCTATGAATGATTCTTCATGTGTCAAGTTTAAGGAAGTTGATGCCAAAAAAAAAAACTCGGATACACGGCACGAAAAGGTTATTGTTATTGTATCAATATGCTTTCAAAGTTGTTCAACTGATTTAGGGGTACATTGATGTAGTCATAATTATTCATGTGATTTATATGTATGTTGATGTATTCGTATATATTTAGTTGTATTCATAAATATTTAAATAATCCAGAACTCATTTGCACATTTAAAATGACATTCACTAAGTTGTACTTACTTAGTTATTATATGTTGTATTTAAATGTATTTAGATGTATTTAAATTTACATTCATTGTGTTTCCGTACTTATTACAGATTTCCTTGCATATTGTATGTAGATATTTAATGTTTTGTACTCAATGGTATGAATATGTATTTCAATATTTAACTGTATCTAGTTGTATTTATATCTATTCATAACACTTAATGACTTTATGTATTTTTGATGACCTGGTCGGGTCGTTTTGAGCTTTTGTCAGTTCTTGGGCATGACTAGCCCTGTGTGATGGATTATAACTTAGGTAAATTGTTGGTTTTGGTTTTCAAGGTAATCAGAAGGAATTTGGAATACCAGTTCTCAATTTGAAGCTTGAAATTTAAAAAGTTTGATCAAGATTTAACTTGTTTGTATATGATTTCGGATCAAACTTTTTATGATTTGATAAGCTCCATTAGGTGATTTGGGACTTAGGAGCATGATCGGAATGCATTTTGAAAGTTTATGAAAGGTTTAGGCTTGAATTAGCGAAATTGAGATCTTAGCGTTTTCCGGTTGATAGGTGAGATTTTGATATAGGGGTCAAAATAGAATTTCGAAAGTTACAATAGCTCCATTGTGTCATTTGTGACAAGTGTGCAAAATTTTGGGTTATTCAGACGTGCTTTGGTTGAGTTTTTGATCAAAAACGTAATTCAGAAGATTTTGGAATCCTTAAGCTTGAATTCGATGCAAATTTGGTGTTTTAATATTGTTTAGAGCATTACGAAGGTTGGAACAAGTTTGAATGACATTATGGGATATGTTGTCATGTTTGGTTGAGGTTCCGATGGCCTCGGGTGAGTTTCAGGTGGCTAAACGGATCAAATTTACGTATTAAAAGTTGCATGTTTTAGCTTCAGTTTGGTTGTAGGTATTTCTTCATTGCGATCGAGTGAGAAGGCTCGCGATCGCATAGAGTTGTCTCAGGGGGCATCCAAGTTATTCGTCGTGTTCGCGTAGATAGGGATGCGATCGCGTAAGAGTATGTTTATGTAAATCGCGATCGTGTTGTCTCATTCGCGATTGCGTAGATGTAAAACTTTGAGCATCGCGTTCGCGTAGGTATATACGCAATCACATAGAGTGATATTTTGGTCCAGCGGCATTTGTGCTTAGGGATCATGATGGGTTTTTCGCGATCGCGATAAAGTAAAATAAGAGATGGGGCAGAATGTTTTAATAGCTCATTTCCGCGATTTTGAGGCTAAGTTCCTCCATTTTGGGGCGATTTTGGAGCTTGCTAAGAGGATTTGAAGAGGGATTCAAGAGATAACACCTGGAGGTAAGATTTTTGAACTCAATACTGGATTTTAATGTGAAATCTACCTAGTTAATCATATAAAATAAGCCAAAAATTTGGGAATTAGGCTTGAATTTGGAGAGTGTAAATTGGGAATTTTAGGGGGCTATTGAGGTTTGATTTTTATGTCCTTGGTATATACAGACTCGTGAGTGGATGAGGATTCTATTGATGTAATTTTTATCAGATTTCGAGACATGGACCGGGGAGCCAGGTTTGAGCAATTTTGGGATTTTGATGTAAATTGAATATTTTCGAGTAGACTTCGTTCCATTAGCATATTTTAATGATTATGTTCTAATTGTGGCTAGAGTTGGAGCATCCGGAGGTCAACTCGTGCGGGCATCGCAGGCTAGAGTTTGGACCGGATCGAGATGTGTAGTGATTGTAAACGATGTTCTGAGGGTATGAAATCCCGGATTGCTCATTGTTATGCTATATTGAGGTGATGCACATGCTAGATGATGAGTGTGGGGTTGTGCACTATTGGGGTTGTGACGTAGTCCATCTTGAATGAATGTTTTACTTCATATTTGATTGAAAACTATTTTATATCATCATGTTTTGGGCTGAATGCCATATTTGGGCCTCGTTCCAACTATACGAATCCTTCGGGAATTTTTTTTTGATATTTCCTCACTGTTTTGACTTTAAACTGGTACGAGTCATGCTATATTCCATTATTTTCAAAACTCAGTCATGTTTACTCTGCTTTAACACTTGAAATGATATTGCAAATAATATTTTGGGCTGAGCATCATGTTTTACTGTTGTCCGAGTGGCTTATGTGATTTTGACTGAGTAAGGCCGAGGGCCTGTGTTATGAGGATATCTTTTGGCTCAGGTTGCACGCCGCAGTAGTGATACACTGATTTTGATTATGAGGCCGAGGGCCTGAGTTATGTACGCCACGAGGTGGCTTGTTGATATGAGGCCGAGAGCTTAGAGATGATGTCACGAGATGGCTTGATATTACACTTGGGCCGTAAGGGGCCCCTCTAGGAGTCTGCACACCCCCAGTGTGCGCGGGTACCTATTGTGATGTGAGCCCAAGGGGCTGGTATTGTTCTATGTGATTGTCTGAGAGGCTGGTATTGTTCTGAGATATTGACTAAGGGAAAGATTTGTTGATATTGTGCTCGAGGGGCGAACCTTATGTGCTTATCTTTCTTACTTTCCTGTTTACCTGTTTAATTGTGTATTTGTGCCCGAGGGGCGGATTTTCTATGCTTATCTACACTAATTGTTTTGCATAACTGTGGAAAAAGTCATTTTTAAAGAAGTTGAAACTGAGCTAAGATGCTTTAAGAGATTACACAGCTTCATTGCTTCCTTACTAGTTTGTACTACTTCTATACACCATGTTGATGCACTTTTTGTGGTTTCTTATCACTCAAGACATTAGTTATGATCATTACTCACTGAGTTGGAGTACATACTTTACTCCCTACACCACTTTACTCCCTGCACCTTGTGTGCAGATTCAAGTATTTCTGCACTCGGTAGCGGGTATTGGCTTAGGAGAGGCAGAGTCATTGGAGTTTAGCGAGGTAGCTGTCCTGTGTCCGCGGCACTACTTTAATCCCTCTTGATATGATTAGACTTTATTTAGTATATTTCTAGAATACCATTATATTTTAGACCTTAGTAGATGCTCGTGACGTGTAACACCCAAATGTCGAGTTGTATTCATTTTCGCACTTGTTCTATTTCGCTAAATCTGGACTTGTTAGGGATTTATCCTAATAAATGACTTAAATTGACTTATTAATAGTAAATTTGGGAATTAATTTGTTGGCCTTGTCTTCACAAGAGGTGTCATCACGGCCGGGTCCGGTTTGGGGTCGTGACAAGTTGGTATCAAACCCTAGGTTACATAGGTCTCATGAGTCATAAGCAGGTTTAGTAGAGTCTCGTGGATCGGTATGGAAACATCTATATTTATCCTCGAGAGGCTGCAGAACCTTTCAGAAAAACTTCATATTCTTTAATTACTATCGTGTGCCTTTGATTTAGCCTAAAAAGTAATTCATTGAATTCCTTTCACACGTTCGTATGCACGCATGAGCGCTCAGTATCAGATATGCATTGATAGCTTATGATTTCCCGATCGAGAGACGTGGTGTGATCTTTGTGTGTTGATGTCAGCTAGTCGGGAAGACTTGAGGCCAATTTTTTGCCTATAGTTTGAGCTCTAAGCTGATGTTTGCATGAGCGCGTGCTTCTGGATCTACATGTTCTATTGTGTCCCTATTGGGGAAAGTAATGACTGGATACCTTCGTGATGCGTATGTTATGACTGAGAGATGTGTTCATATGAACCGAATACGGCAAGAAGGGGCTGCTTTGAGGCAGCAAGGATTATTTGGTGTTTGGTTTCCACCGTGGTTGGATGTATAGCCTCGGGTTATGGGTGTGTGAAGAATCTTTTCATGTGTTCTAGTTGGGAATGAGGTAAATTTCACGTTGTATTATGAGTTCAGGCTCATGAAGATTAAGTGACTACGTTATATTTATGACGGTGGAAGGTACACAGAAATGCTAGTTTGAGGCAAAACATGTGGGTTATCTCCTGCGGAGTATTCTGAGGTTATGTGATCCTCATGTTGTCTGTTAGAAGATCTCATTTACAAGTGAAATATATGTGTTGCAATTTAAATTTGGGTCGCTTAAGAGACTGGGTTTGATTGTTATGAGAGTGAATGAGAGATTAGCATAAGAGTTAAAATAGCATATGGTATGTGTTTTACGGGCTTATAAAGGATCAAGTTTAATCTCACTATGGTATTATGGCAACAATAAAGTATATGCATTATGAGATATTGAGTATGTTTTGATCTATGACTTCGAGGCAAGTATGGGAGTCTACTATTGATTAGTTGATTGCATGGTTATGTGCTACGTTGGTTTCCGTTTGAGGCATTCCGGTGAATCAGTTATGGTTTTTAGAGATTAAGACTGAGGATGGCTTGAGTGAAGGAACATTTTGACAAAGGTTATGTCATGCTTCATGGGAGTATGAGAATTACAGAATGTCTTGAATTATTAGTAATAGATGCTCGGTGCATAGAGAAGGAAGTTGCTTAGTCGTTCTAGGATGAGGTTACACTCTGTGGTGTCGGAGTGCTAGTGAGGCACAGGTTGTTCCGTTCATTTGTTTAGGCTAATCGCAATTTGAGTAGAGTGAATAACTCTATGGAATGGTTCTAATATGCTCAAGCTTTTGCATGTAATAATCAGAGATTTTCATGTTGTACTTTCGGCTAGAAATTGAGGTTTGCATTTTGGAGGATGTCAAGACTTGTGTCATTTCTATATCAACTATGGGATTTTATTTATCAGCATCAGGAAGGTGAAAGTAATGGATTTAGATTTACAGGAGGTCTTTTCAAAGTAAAGTTTTTCTAATGTGGTGCTTTTGGGGACAGTTAAGGGGGTATTCAATAGTTTATAAACCTTAGTCGGTGTGGTTTATGATTGGGTCTCGTGTAAGGAGTCTAGGGTGAGGAATTGTGGTGTTATAGCAAGAGGGAGTATCAAGTTGAAAGCAAATCAGAAGGAAACTCGAATAGATGTGATAGCTTGGTAGTAGGCCAAATCAGTATGGTAAGGATATGATTAGTTCCTTGGGTTTGTACGAGTTAATGAGTCCTTACAGGTATTTTGCGGCAATGCTCTCAGATTTTGATGGCTTTTGCAGCTTAGTCGAGTTAGAATGATTCAATTCTGGTAGGTATGGTTTGTGCAAGGGGAACTCGGAGAGTTTGTGATGGTTTTTACCTTGGTTAGAGATGTATATTTTTTATGGGCATGAAGAGTATGGGATGTATCGTGATTTTCTTCTAGATGTGATTAATGGAAAGTTCTTGACTAGTTGAGTACGTAGATATTTGTGGCTCGGAAGGGATATGAAGTTCTCATGTTATCCTAGAATGGTATGGTATATGCGGTATATTGTGAAAGGTTACGGTTCAGTTCTGTATGAAAGGCCATAAAATTCTTAAGCAGCACAAGAAATTTCAGATAATTAGAGAAATGAGCTTCAGATGATTAGGGGAATGATATTCAGATGATTAAGGAAATCATATTGCTAATTTGGGGTGATTTGATGAGGGTATATATTTTAGAAAAAGGAAATGTGATTAAGTTTATGGTACTTCATTAGTATTACGGTACTTTCTTGTTGGATCGACTGTTGATATTTGGGTTTGCTTGGTGGTATAGAAGAATCATAAAAGTATCTATCGTGGGAATGATTGGGTATTAGAGGTGTGTTGTATACTCGGACGGTGGAATTGGGATCGGATATGGTGATTCGTGTGCTATATGGAGTTGGAGACTGGGAGTTCTCATATTTAGGCTATGTTGTGGTTGTGGATCGTGTGTATAGGCACTGTTTAATAACTATCAGGGTTTAGAGACCTGAGTGGATCTTTTGCTGCTTGGTATGTTAGATTTTGGATGTGATATTAGGTATAGATTGGTTGTCGCAGTGTTGTGTCATTCTGAGCCATCGCGCTAAGGTGATGATGTTGGCTATGTCGGGAATGACACAGATTGAGTGGCGAGGTTCGATGGATTATGTTCTTAGTAGGGTAGTTTTATATTTCAACGACCCAGCGGATGGCTGGGAATGATTGTCTTTCTTATTTGGGCTTTCGTGATGGATGTCAGTGTAGAGTCTCCTACCATTGATTTAGTTTCGTGGGTGAAGGATTTTTTTGGATGTGTTCTTATGGCCGGGCATGTCACCGGGCAAGGTTGTTGTCAGTATTGATTTGATGCCGGACACTGTATCGTATGGCACCGGCAGAGTTAAAAGATTTGATGGAGCAACTTCAGGGTTTCCTTGATAGGGGTCTATTGGCAGGCCAATATGGATGTATGTTCTAACTTGAGTCGACGGTTGGCTCTGAGTTGTGTTGCTGAGGGATGTGTGATTCGATTGTTATTAAACCTATTGGTGTTCTGAGGAGATATATGAGTTAGTTTTCCGTGTTGCGGGGCATTTGGATTTATTGGTTATAGGCACATGTAGAGCGTTGTTATTTAGGTCTCTTAGTGGAGCTCGAGCGGAAGGAGTATTGGATATTGTTCGGTGGATGGCGTACCGTTTATGTCTTTTTTGGGTTGTATGGTGTTATGTATTTGCTTCACCGTGGTGAAGGTGATTTTCTTTGGTGCTAGACGTCGATTGTGCTTGGTCGTCAATTTCGAGCAGAGTGACTTGGTATGTTTCATGTGGACCGGTGTTTGGATAGGGTCGTGCATTGCAGCGAAGTTATGTGGAGTTATGACCTTGCAGGTTAGATCCGTGTGTTATGTTCCTATGATGTGAGATGGGTTCTCGGCCTGTTGTGGTGTTACTGGTGAGCTTGTAGTACAACTCTTTCATTTGAGTCATTTTCGTAATTTGAGTACGTTCAGATTGTTGCTTATTGGTGTGCGGATTTCACAAGTTGGGGCTTTAGTCTGTATTGATGTGTCTATCACCAGAGTAGTGTGTTGCATTATATGAGATTGTTGGGATCATTAATGAATACGAACAGATTCGATTTCAGCATGTTGGAAGGATAATATCGAGGTTCGGTTCAGAAATTTGCCATGGTCTTTGCCAAAAATAGATGTGGCTTCATGAATGGTTGGTTTGAGAAATGATTATGGCTTATTATGTGTTTCATTTATCATTGGCAGTATATGAAGGTATTGGGATGAGATGTTAGTTGATAAGAGGTTTTCTATTGGTATTCGATGGTTATGTGTAGCTATTGTGATTAGAAGTTATCGCTACAAGTGTTTGAATTATTTGGTGTATCATGTAATTGCACCTGAGATTGTAGGTATGGGCTACTACCGTTTGTTCGGACTTATTCAGAGTATATATGTGACATTCAGATCTTGTGGATGATTTCAGAGGTAGAAATATGGTTCTAAGGTTTATGGGCTAGGTTGGATTGCGAAAATTGTTACATTGTGCTATCGGACCTATGTGAGAAAGGGTGACGTGGGATCACCCCCGTGTATATGCATGGTAAGGTTATTCAGCGATTGATTGGATTTCAGAACAACTCTGGGCACGTTCGCAGACGAACGTACATTTAAGTGGAAGAGAATGTAATGAGCCAACTGGTAATTTTGAGATTTTGCGCCTTACTCATCATTTCTAGAGCATGAATTGCCCCGTGTTATGGATTGTGACTTATGTAAGTCATTGGTTTTGGTATTCAGGGTATTCGAAAGGAATTTGGAAGAATAGTTCTCAGTTTGAAGCTTGAAATTTAATAAGTTTGACAAAGATTAGACTTGTTTGTATATGATCCTGGATCGGAATTTTTATGATTTAGTTAGATCCATTAGGTGATTGGGGACTTAGAAGCGTGATCGGAATGCATTTTCGAAGTCTGTGGAAGGTTTAGGTTAGAATTCGCGAAATAGAGATTTTGGCGTTTTCCGGTTGATAGGCGAGATTTTGATATACGGGCCGAAATGGAATTTCAAAAGTTGAAGTAGCTCCGTTGTGTCATTTGTGACGTGTATGCAAAATTTTAGGTCATTCGGACGTGGTTTGGTTTTTGATCAAAGGCATATTTCGGAAGATTTTGGAATCCTTAGGCTAAGCTCATTTTCGGAAGAGCTGGCAGAAAGTCTTAAAAGCTCATTTTTGCGATTTTGAGGATAAGCTCCTCCATTTTGGGGCGATTTTTGAGCTTTATAAGAGCATTTGAAGAGGGATTCAAGAGATAACAACTAGTGGTAAGATTTTTGAACTCAGTACTTACTTCAAATGTGAAATCTACTTAGTTAATCACAAAAATTAAGCCAAAAATTTGGTAATTTAGGCTTGAATTTGGAGAATGTAAATTGGGAATTTGAGGGGGCAGTTGAGATTTTGATGTTCTTGATATGTATTGACTCATGTGTGGATGAAGATTCTATTGATGTGATTTCATCAGATTCCGAGACGAGGGCCCGGGAGGTTGGGTTTGAGCAATTTCGGGATTTTGATGTAAATTAGATATTTTCAAGCAGGCTTCATTCCCTTAGCCTATTTTAATGATTATGTTCTGATTGTGGCTACATTTGGAGCATGCAGCGATTCGTGCGGGCAAAGGCATCGCGGGCTAGAGTTTGGACTGTATCGAGGTGAGTAATGATTGTAAATGATGTTCTGAGGGTATGAAACCCCGGATTGTACATCGTTGTGCTATATTAAGGTGACACACACGCTAGATGACGAGCGTGAGATCATGCACTGTTGAGGGTTGTGACGTAGCCACCTCAAAATTTTGTTTTACTGCGCATTTGATTGAAAATTATTTGCTATCATCATGTTTTGGGTTGAATGCCATATTTGGATCTCGTGCCACTGTGTGAACCCTTCGGGGATTTTTATTGATATTTACTCACTGTTTTGACTTTAAACTTGTATTCAGCCATGCAATATTCCATTGTTTTCAAAACTCAGCCACGTTTACTCTGCTTTAACACTTGAAATGATATTTCACATAATATTTTGGGCTGAGTATCATGTTTTACTGTTGCCCGAGTGGCTTATGTGCTTTTGACTAAGTAATGCCAAGGTCCTGTGTTGTGAGGATATCTTTTGGGCCGGGCTATACGCTACAGCGGTGATACATTGATTTTGATTATGAGGTCGAGGGCCTGAGTTATGTATGGCACGAGGTGACTTGTTGATATGAGGCCGAGAGCCTAGATATGATTCTATGAGATGGCTTTATATTGCGCTTGGGCTATAAGGGGTACTTCTAGGAGTCTGCATACACCCAGCGAGAACGGGTACCCATTGTGATGTGAGATATAGCCCGAGGGGCTAGTATTGTTCTATGTGATTGCCCGAGGGGCTAGTATTGATCTATGTGATTGCCCGAGGGGCAGATTTGTTGACATTGTGCTGAGGGGCGAACCTTATGTGCTTTTCTTTCTTAATTGCCTGTCATTTACCTATTTAATTGTGTATTTGTGCCTGAATGGCAGATTTTCTGTGCCTATCTGCACTAATTGTTTTGTGTTCATTTGCGTAGCTAAGGAAAAGTCATTTTTAAAATAAGTTTAAACTGCGCTAAGATGCTTTAAGAGATTTCACAGCTTCATTGCTTCCTTACTGGTTTGTACTACTTTTATACAGCATGTTGATACACTTTTCGTGGTTTCTTATCACTCACTCTTTAGTTATGATTATTACTCACTGAGTTGGGGTACTTACTTTACTCCATGCACCTTGTGTGCAGATTCAGGTATTTCTGCACCCGGTTGCACGTATTGGCTGAGGTGAGGCAGAGTTATTGAAGTTTAGCAAGGTAGCCGCCTGGCGTCTGCAAGACTATTTTACTCCCTCTTGATGTTATTAGACTTTATTTAGTATATTTTCAGAATTTCGTTGTATTTTAGACCTTAGTAGATGTTCCTGACTTGTGACACCCCGATGTCGGGCAGTATTTATTTCCGCACTTGTTCTATTTTGCTAAATTTGTACTTGTTGGGGATTTATCCTGATAAATGAATTAAATTGACTAATTAAACTGTTAAAAGTAAATTTGGGAATTGTGTCGATTGGACTTGTCTTCACGAGAGGCGCCATCACGACCGGGTCCGGTTTGGGGTCGTGACAAGATTGATGATGAATATGAAACCTTTTTTAAATTCTTGTTTGTAGTTATTTTAATGTATTCTTTCAGGGATTGTGGGGTGTATGTCGCATTATATGAAGAGTTTCTGAGAACAGTTGTTTTGGTTTCACAAACAAAATTTGATGCTAATTTACTCCGTCAAAGACATGGTGCCCTCCTTTGGGACATGCTATGTGGAAGATAAACATTGATGTCATAAGCAAGAGCGAAGCGCCTTCAAATATTCTTAGACACACCACTGATTCTTATATATCGGTTAAGATAATATTAGAGTAGTCTTAGGTGAATGTAGTTTTCGATGAGAGTTTCTTGTGAATACTTTTTTTTAGACAGTGTGTTAGTAAAGATGATGTTTGTTTAGCAATCTTTTTTAATTTATTGACCATATCAACAATGTTTATATACTATCATTTCAAGCATCCAATCAATGTATTGATTGGTTTTGTGCTTCAACCTATTGTTTTTTAAGTATGTTTGCAACAGTTTGTACTGATATATATGTCATGTTGTATTGATATGTATTCAACTTATTGTATCAGTCAGTATTCAACTTACTGTATTACTCTCTATCAAACTTATTGCATTCATAACAAGTCGACATGTTATATTTATATGATAATTTACAATATTATATTGATCTGTATTTCAACAGGATATATTTATCTATATTCATTAAGTTGTATTTACATGTATTCCACAGAGTATATTCACATATTTTTAGCAGGTGTATTTAGACCTTCATATTTATGTAATGTATTTCATTAATATGTATTCAACTATATTTTGAATACGTCTTATGTATATAACTGGTTTTATTCATCTGTATTCATTTATATGCATATGCATTCAAGTCTATTTAAACCTTTGTACAATACAATTTTTAGACATCTATACGTATATAACAGATTGTATTTATATATAGTCAGGTGTATTTAAATATATTTATTTAATATTCAGAAATCATATTCAATCTTTGATTTCCTATGTTACAATTATATCCTATGTATATAACCGAGTGTAATCATATATATTCAATGATTGTATTCATCTCTTTCAGATGTAATGAAGATATAATAGTCATATATTAATTACGAATTCAGATTTAATACACCAACTAAGTATATCCAAAATATATTCGAAATGAAACCGGTTCCTATAACAAATAGTTTGCATTAATACAAGTCAGAATGTGAACTAATTTCTACCTGAAGCATTTCTACAAGTATACTTATTATGTCCTTCCTGTCCACATATGTTACACGAATGTTAATTTTTCTTTTGTAGCAATTCAATGGACAACTTATCACGCTCATTTTTTGGTCTTCCCGGAGGTCTTTTCCATTTGGGTGGTAATACAACTTTATCTGATATATGAGCTGGTATTCCATTCTTTCGGGTTCGGCAAAGGATATATGGGCACCTTATATGTCATTTCAACAGACTTTGGTTTGTAATAATCATAGCAATAATCTTCTAGCATTAAAAACTTACTTTCAGGACATCCCAATCGTATGGGCACAATAATTCGTTGACTTGGAACCACCCACAACTGCATTTTCTCTCGAAGAGGCAAAAGGTGTAATGCCTTCCTTCATCGTTCTACTGCATGCAAATATCAGCCAATGGCACAAACTACATCTGAATATATTATTACACACACACACACACACACACACACATATATATATATATATATATATATATATATATAACGAGAGAGAGAGAAAAAGAGAGAGAGAAGAGTAGTATACAACACTAATCTATACACTGTTATACAATTAAACATGTCTGAATACACCTATAATTATAAACATACATTTTAATACAACAAACACATTTAATAAAAAATAGTTAGAACCACTGTATTTCAAAAGAATACATGTATTATTAATACATAGAAAGTAAAAAATGGAACAACAGTGAAGGTCAAGTAACCTTTCACAAATACAACTACATACATATACATACAATTTGATTTTACATTCAATTCTTCTGTACTAGTGTAATTCTCCACAACAATACATGTATTATCAATACATAATCAATAAAAAATGCACAATGGAAAGACTAAAAGGAAGGGAAATAAAAGAGATACATGTAATAGTTCCATGAACAACGGTGCCGTTCTTGAGCTCAATGTAAACCGTCTCATTATTCAACTTCATTAGGAATCTGTACATACATAAGTAAATTTAAATCCATTACTAAATTTAACGGAAAAAATAACTCCATGGAACAAAATTCATGTGATTTAGGGGTACATATATGTAATCATATGCAAAATCGAATTTCAACGTATTTCTGTATATAATTGTATCAATCTCGAGTTTTCTTGGTTGAAATTTGTTTTGTACAAACTGTAACAAAGGAATTGAAAAGAAAGAAGGGAGAATTGAGAATCCACAATTTGCTCTATTTTTTGATACTTTCGGATGGAAAATCTTTAATAAAGGGAGAAATACAGATTATGGGTGATATAATTGTGTTAGTTTAGTTATATTAGGAGCCTATTTTCTAGATTGATTTCTTTCCATTTTAAATAAGTTGAAAGGTCCTTTTTAAAGGAATATACGTTACTGTATTTAATGATACAACTCTTACAATTGAATACAATAACTGATTAGCTAGACTTTCATGATTAATGCCTATTTTTTTCATTGTATTCATGAATACAGTAGTCTAAATACATCAAATACATCTTATAAAAATGTAAAACATATCTGTAGGGCGTAATATAGTAATTGATACCTATAGATAGCTAATTACCACTAAACGATGATGCTTTATAAAAATTCTCTTGTTATAACAACATATCCATATAATTGACAGAAAATAGCCCTAGTTATAGATATTGACATCAAATATGTATATCACAAATTTTTTTCTTTTTCGTCTATATCAACATGTATATTAAAAATTTATTCATTCTTTGTATCTAAATAATATTATTCTATGTATATCAATAATATAAATTATATATATAGTTATTGCTGCCTTTATATCAATGTATATCACAATAAAAATATTGTATTATTTGTATATCACAGTGTATAACACATCGAACATGTGTATATAAAAATAGATATCCTAAGTATATTTTCTTCTTTATGTACATCAAAAATTAATTTTCTTTGTATGCTAAAATATTATTTACTCCCACAATTATATTTATTATTTTATATTTTAGAACTTGCTTAAGCATGCTATATCAAAAATTTATTTTCCTTTTTTGGTTAATAATTAATTATAATATTATTTGTATATCAGAGTATATAACATAATAATACTGTGTATATCAAAAAATTATTAAAATTTATTTTCCTTTTATGTATAACACATTTTAGATTGAAAACTCAAGTTCAAGACGACTACACATTAGTAACCTCTATTGTAACCCCTGTAAATCTCTATGTACATCAGTGATATCTCATGTATATTACATATATCTCTGTATATTTTTTAAAAATGTATTATATATATATGATATACATAGGCGTCCATACAAAAATTGTGTTGTATACCGCTATACAAAGTGATATATACAAAAGTCCTTAAAAACTTATGTGTGATATACATTGATGTACACGATATACAACGTAATATACACATATCGCAATTGGATTTTAGGTCTAATTGTTTTGCCTGAAACCAGTGTAAATCACTTCTAGTCTTGCTTAAATTTTGTATATAGCCTCGATTCGGTATTTTCAACCAATTTCAATCACACCTACTCATTCAATCCAACCAAAAAAAGAAGAGAAAAGAAAAACAAAGTTAGAATATATTTTTTCTCTCTTAGTTTTTGCTAATCTTGCTCAAATTTTGTATATAGCCTCGTTTAAGTATTTTCAACCAATTTCAATTACACCCACTCTTTCAATTGAACCAATAGCAAAGAAGAGAAAAGAAAATAAAGTTAAAATATATTTTCTCTCTTGGTTTTTACTTATGATTTTTTTTTATGTGAGATCAACCTTACCTTTTTCTTCCCACTGATTTTTTTTGCATAATTTGCCAGAATTTTCATTAAACTACGGGAGTAAAAAAGAAGAGATAGAAGAAGAAATACAAGGAGAGAAAGGGGGAGGGAAGCAAAAAATGCTTGTAACTTTTTTAGAGATAATATAATAGAAAGTAGTTTTTTTAAGGATTTGGCTATATAATGCCAGTTATTTGGGACTATCTTTGCCAAACCTAATGTAATGCTAAAGATTTGCCAATTCCTGTTATGGGTTGTTAGAGGATGTCAATTTTTCTTTTTCTTTTTTGATCAACAAAGAAAGGGGCATTTGCATCTTTACCCAGCTTTTGGGTCATCATTTAACTCATACTCCCTTTGCACAAAAAATTGCAAGTGTCCCCACTTTTCGGATAACTTCAGATATATGGGCCTGAATTAGCAAAAATTTATGTCTGAAGTTTGAACTTCAAAATTTTTTGCCTGAAGTGTAACGTTATCAAAGCAAAACTTCAAATATTTTTTCTTGAAGTTTGACCTGACTTTCAAAGGCAATCACACAAACTTCAGTTCATAATGCAAGGGCAAACTTCAGTTCTGTTGTGTATGTCTGAAGTTTGAAATTCAGAATTTTTTGCCTAAAGTGCAGCCTTATCAAAGCAAAACTTTAGATATTTTTGCCTAAAGTTTGGCCTAACTTGCAAGGGCAATCAAATAAACTTCAGTTCATAGTGCAAAGACAAACTTCAATTCCATTGTGTATGTCTGAAGTTTGAACTTCAAATTTTTTTACCTAAATGTAACTTTATCAAAGTAAGACTTCAAATGTCTTCGGCTGAAGTTTCACTTGACTCGCAAAGGCAATCAAGCAAACTTCAATTCACAGCAAGAGCAAATTTTAGTTCAATACCTACCGGGAGACATGCTTTGCAGCATTCTTGATGTATTGTACAAACTGTGCTCTGTAAGCACAAAAACTGTATTAGCTGTATAGCTTCACTCGTTACTTTGTACAAGTTCTCGAGTAATCTCCATGAACTTCACTATAAATTTATGGTTACTAACATTAGTTGTTCTCAAAAGAGCAGATTTACAGTAGCATTTGCAGATATTGTTGTGCTTAACGACTTTAAGGGATTGAGGTGGGACTTTTTGAACATTTTGATGTGAATATACGTAAAAGAGGCAGGCTTATTTAGCCATGAAATAACTGTTCAATATGTCAGGAGGAAGAAGGAGAGGAAAAGAAGAAAGGTCTGCCTCTTCGTCGTGCATTCAATATCGCAGGACTACTTGGCCGAAAGAGGAAGAAGAGGAAAATAAGAGGAGGATGAGAGGAGCGCATAGGTCAGGAGGAAGAAGAGGAGGCATTTGAAGTTGTAAAAATTAGCATATAGATTAAAAAATTTTAAAAATATAGGTATAAGTTAAATGATGGAGATCAAATAATACGTTCGATACAAGTTTTACATATAGAAACTAATACTACTATATGTTAAATTGTTGTTACAGTACCATTACTACGAGTGTCATCTATAAAACTCAAGTTTAGAAACTTAATGTTTACAAATAAATAAATAAATAAATAAATAACACTCTATCTGTTTTAATTTATGTGAACTCATTGACTAGGCACGAAATTTAAGAAAAGTGAGAAATTTTTTTAAATTTGTGGTGTAAAATAAGGCACATATATTTGTGTGACTATAAATCATTGCATAAAGGTAAATTATTTTCAAGTAAGGAAAAATGTCATTCTTTTGGGCAAAGACTAATAGCCTGTTTGGCCAAAAATTTTTTTAGACCAAAAGTGTTTTTTTGGGCCAAAAATTGAGGTGTTCGACCAAACTTTTGGAAGGAAAAAAAAGTGTCTTCGAGGAGAAGCAAAAGCAGTTTTAGAGAAGAGAAAAAAGTAGCTTCTCTCCGGAAGCACTTTTCTAAGAAGCAATTTTGAGAAAAATACACTTAGAAGCAATTTTCAAAAGCTTTGCTAAACCCTAATTACTGCTCAAAAGTATTTTTCAAATTAATTAGCCAAACACAAACTACTTTTCACCAAAAATATTTTTTTTAAAAAGTACTTTTGAGAAAAGCATTTCTCAAAATAAGCTGATTTTAGAAGCTTGGCCAAACGGACTATAAAACGAAAATAATATCTCATAAATTGAAACGGAGGAAGTATCGAAGGAGAAATTAGTTTTATCAACACATTTATCACTTCATTTTTTATTTTATCCGACACAATTACTGATCGAATTCCAACACAATATATTGAAGTTTTACTTGTACAAATTTCTGAGTAATGCTGGAGTTTTCCCTATTTTAGTTAAAAATACTTTTGTCCAAATATAATCATATTAAAAAGTGGTTAAAGTTTGAATAATTTTGAAATAGTAGCTAAGTTTCAATTAGCGGAATGAAAAGTAACTATTTATCAATTTCTTTCTAGCATATCCATAGAGAAAATTGCCCTTGTTCTCCTTTACTAGTTTTAAGAATGAAATTATTCAAAAAATTATGAAAATATGATATTTCTTACGGTGGTTTTTAACTTGACTCATAGACAGAATTTCAAAGTTAAAAGCTAAAAGTGTCATTCATAAAACAAGCAAAAGGTAACACTTGTTAAACTTAAAAATCTATCCATAAGGCAAGCGAGGATAAAGATTTAAGATCATCCACTATAGCGATATTTGTGTACTTCTATGGACTTTGGATCTAGATTCTCATCACGGCGATCTCAAATATTCATGAAGAGGAATCTCTGTCTGGTTAGTAAATTATTATGTTAAAAGCAACTTCACTGCTTCAAGTGTCAAGATGAAGCTATTCAGTTCTTTCACATAGGAAATGAACTGTTTTTCCTATTCTAACCACTATTATATTCTACCTTCTCCTTTTTCCTTTTCATACACCAACAGAACTATCAAAGGCTCGTCAAAAACCGCTATAAGTATTATGATTTGTATTGTTAGTTCATTAATTCCTGTCACACTTCCTTTTGGCTATTCACAATTCGGCAAAGGGCGTAGTAAAAGAGTTTTTTCAATTTAAGAACAATCGAAACGGAATTTAATTATTTAAAAGAATTTCAGAGTCGCCATTTGGAAGATTTATGGTGTCCCAAGTCACCGTTTAGAATCCGAATCGAAGAAAGAATGACTCTGTTTAACATCCGCGAACCAGAAATCCGAGTAAGAAAATCTGTTAACCCGAGAGAAGGTGTCAGGCATTCTCGGGTTCCGTGGTTCTAGCACGGTCGCTCAACTGTTATATTTGGCTTAAATTATCGGATCTTATACAATTAAGAACTTATGAGCAAATTTTAACTTTAACCGCTTTTATTTACTTGAGGAGAGTTGCAATGTCGTTAAAACATGCATCGAACCACGTCACATAAATACATCCGTGGATTTTGACCTATTTAAACTCCGTTGAGATTTGGATTTGGGTCATATAAATATGCACCCGAATTTAAGAAAAGTAAATTATTTAAAGACGTATCCAAAAGCGACTAGCGCATTGTTGTCTTTGTGGGAACACAGTGAAAATTTTCTAAACGGTGTATCCCGAACTTTCTAAGTATCTTAGACTCAGTATTTTTAAAAGAGGTGACAAAGACTATTTGTTACTGGCCGTGATCCTAAAAAACAAACTAACTACAAGATACCATATCTGAATGGACTGAATTTGTATCATCTGGGCCTCAACCCAGCTTGGCAGTCCAAACTTTGGGTCCAAGAGCGACACTTTCACTTGGGTCTTCACTTGAAGTGGGTTATTATGTGTTACCATATTTTGGGCCTTATCGTGGACCCAAACAAAGGTGCATGGAACATATGTGTAAAACAACTGAAGCATGGTTTGCCATGTAGCTCAGCCGGCCCAAGAAGGCTCAGTGTTGAACACATAGCTGTTACTGCCAACTTGTATTACAAAAATGGATGTAAACAAATTATTTATCCAACTCAGATTCATTAAACATAAATCATCTATCATTCTCAAATTTATCCAACACTCAGAAAACCTGGAACGAAATTACACCTACTAACAATAATCATATAACTAATTTAACAGTCCAAATCATTCTCAAGTTTGTCCAACACTTAGGAAACCTGGAACAAAATTACACGTACTAACAATAATCATATAACTAATTTAATAGTCCAAACAGTTCCATATTCTTTTACACTGAATATTAAAACGAATCAAAACTATTTAAACTTTAAACGACAGATTTTGGAAAATAATGGAGTACAACATTTTCATTTCATCTCATAATGGCTTGTACATGGATGAGCTAAGTAATGTACCTGGAAATCACAATGCAAAAGGAAAAAACTGGAGGTCAGCAGATTCAGCCACAACAATCAACAACAAAGACAGCCTAACCCAGATGTACACCCCAAAGACTAATAAAAACCCCAGCAACTTCAAATTTTCGACTTTCAAACCCCCAAAAAAGCAATGCACATGTGAAACAATGAGATTCCAAACAACCTAGGCCTACATCAACTTCAGAACCATTTCTAACAGCCAAACTCGACTGTTTCCATACTAACTGAGGCAAAAATGGTCTCCAAACATGATGTAATCAAATTCTACTAAAACGAATAATGGAACAGTAACAATTTCTGGGATTTTGCCTTCAAAATTTTAAAAGAGTTGTAGAGATGCTTTTGCCAGATTTTCCCCCAACCCTTTTGAGTGATTTGAACCCCTTTTTATAGCCAAGAACTAGGGCATCATTTTTATTGTGCCTTACCCCTAAGTCCCTCTTTAATTTTCAGATATTACATATTTGAACCCTTATTTCATGACTTGTTTCCCAAGTTACTGCAGTAATATTGCTGATTTTATATTAAAGACCCCTTCTAGAAGGGTCTAAATATTTCTACCATTTTCTATCATTTAGATGCTACCTATATTACCCTTGTTTGTTTCCAATATTACCATAAACAATCTGAAAAGTCCATGTTGCCCTTAATGGCCTTAAAATTATCAGAAATGACTGTACAAATCCTGTGCTACCCTTCAATTATCTATTTGGTGTCAATATTAACTCCTAAGACTAATTTCCTAATTCTAACAGCTATAACCAATCCAAGTAACACTTACTCAAAGACAAACAATCTAAATTCAACAATCAAATAAGAAATTCAAACCCAATACAGCTTATTCAAAACTTAGCAATTGGATCTTCAAAACATGCTAGTCATTAGTCGACCTTTTGAGCTTAAAATGATTAGAACATCATTAACACTAATGAACAATTATCAGAACAATCCAGACCCTTTTCTACTTGCATTGAACTTCAGAGGTCAAGCGTGGTATTGCTGGAATCAAACAAAATCTATCACTCAATTCCATTAACAACCATTCAGCAATTAAACCAAAGATGACAGGTCTGAGATTTGTTAAGACCAATTAATTTTACATTGTCATGGCATAAACATAAAGCTGATTACTAACACAAGCAAAAAAAACAAAATAATAAAAAAAATGAAAGAGGGCAAAATGGACTCACTGATTCCATGAATTAGGAAAATAATTTAAACAAGACACATGGATTGCTTAACGAATTTGAACATTCTGATTATTCAAGACAAATACTAGAATTTATTTTTTTTCCACAGGAATTGATTTTCAGAACAACAAACATGCTATCATTTAATTTTCATGAATCATACAATCTGCCTAACACATTTGAGATTTTTGCCAAAACCATTTAACATTTGAACTATCAGCCCTAATTTGCTCAAAACAGGCAGAAAACCATAGGCACAAGAAAAACAAAACTAAAACTAAAAAGAAGAAGGTGGACTTATCAGATTTCTTCAGTTTATTACTGCCGGAGTCAACTCAAATCCTCGAGTGATCTCAAATCTTGGACTTAAACCTCAACTGGTTGGTGTCGACACTGGGGAAGTTCTGGGACTATTTGAGTGGGTTTAGGTAGGCTTTTGGGTGGATAAGGGCTAGAGGAGGATGGGTGTGGTGTTTGAAGGGTGTTGGACGACATCCACTGTCGTGCATGGCGGAACTGCCTTTTTCAGGCATATATTTGGTGAGTTGTAGCCATGTTTGAGGGTAATCACTGGCAAGGTTAGGATAAGGATGGTGAGGAGGTTCATTGGTGTTTATTTGGAAGTTGTTTTCCACCGGCCGTCGCCGTAGACGGTGGAGCTGCTTTGTTTTATACAAAGATTCGAGCAATTCGGCGGTGATTCGAGGGGTGATTTTTATGGGATTGGGAAGAGGAGAGTGAGGGGATTCTTGGGTGTAAATCTGGGAGGCATTGGCATTGTACCGCCGGCGGCGGACGGTGGTGTTAGGGCGGTTCGAAGGTTGTCGGTATATTTGTACGAGGAAGACCAGCTATGTCTCTAAAGCTATACACCGTGTTTGGACCATTTTATTTCAAAAGCATGGCTCTACGTGGGCCGTGGGATGATGGATGATAGACGGTCGGGATTATTCGACCATCAAACGACGTCGTTTTGATTGGTCTGGGGCTGGATCAGGTTAGCTGAACGATTGGGCCTTGGTTGGGTGATTGTTTAGGCTGGTTTTAATTGAAAATTGGCCCAAATTGGTCTCTTAATCAAGACTAATTTTCAAATCTCATTCTTTTCTTATTTATTTTTTATTTTTAACTATTTTCCAAATTAAACTAAAACCTAAATTAATTCCAAACTCAATCATCTTACTAAATTAGCCTAATTACTAATCACATGATTTATTAAAATTAAATAATCCTTAAATTCAAAGTCCTGACAATTCTTAACTAATGAAAACTTTAAGACTATGTTATATTTCTGAAAAGGTATTATTTTCCACTATGCCTTGATATGAGTTGTATGTGTTGGGGATTTGCTGGTGACTGGTGATTAAAACTACTTCCTATTATCCAGGCGGGTCCTGACAACTCTTAATTTGACGACAAAAGGTGACAGCTGGGGTTAGTATTTAGGGCTACATTCTATTATCCAGGGGTCCTGAAAACTCTTAATTTGATGACAAAGTGCGACTGCTGGGGGTTAGTATCTAGAGCTACGTCCCATTATCTAGGGGGTCCTGACAACTCTTGTTGACTCTTGCTGGGGAAGTATGTAATCTAAGTCCCATTTTCCAGGAGGGTCCTGATGACTCTTATTGACTTTGGATGGGGAAATATCTAATCTAAGTCCCATTTTTCAGGAGGGTCCTAATGACTCTTATTAACTCTTGTTGGGGAAATATCTAATCTAAGTTCCATTTTTCAGGAGGGTCCTAGTGAATTTTATTGACTTTTTTGACTCTGGCTTGGGAAATTTGCTCTAAGTACCATTTTTCAGGAGGGTCCTGATGGCTCTTGTCGACTCTTATTGACTCTGGTTGGGGAAATATCTAATCTAAGTTCCATTTTTCAAGAGGGTCCTGATGACTCTTATTGACTCTTGTTGGGGGAAATATCTAATCTAAGTCCCATTTTTCAGGAGGGTCCTGATGACTTTTATTGACTCTTATTGACTCTGGCTGGGGAAATTCGCTCTAAGTCCCATTTTTCAGGAGGGTCCTGATGACTCTTGTCGACTCTTATTGACTCTGGTTGGGGAAATATTTGCTCTAAGTCCCATTTTTCAGGAGGGTACTGATGATTCTTATTGACTGTGGTTGGGGAAGTATTTGGGTTTGGCCATGCCACCCGACTGTTTGTTTCCTAAGCTAAGTCCCATTTTCTAGGAGGGTCCTAACAACTCTAACTGAATCTTACTTCGATATGCAAGTTATTTTATGTCATTTATTATCCATGATTACCTTTAACCTTAAAATGAGTCCCATTTTCCAGGAGGGTCCTGAAGGTTTCCACTTAAATGCTAATTCTGACTTCTGGTTGTTTCTGCTATTGATTATTGTCCAGGAGGGTTTCTGCTACTTTTACTATGTAAGGTGTTGGTGCTTGCCCATGTTACTCGCACCTGTTTGAGTTTTAAACTGCATTCCATCTTAATTTCCATGCCTCTTTTAACCCTTAGTTGTTTCTGTTGGGGTTTGCTAGTTAAAGTTGGCCCCCTTGTGCTCTTTGCTGGGGATGGTGTTTATGACGGACTATATCCCTTTTGAGTTTCAACCGAGTCCCACTTCTAGGTGGGTTCTGAGATTTTGATCATACCCGCCGTGTGCCTGCTTTGTCCTGCGGACGGCCTCTCTTAGGCTCTTCTGAGAAATTTCTTCCCTTGTGCCAATAAGAGAAAACTTGTCAGCTTAAAGAGTTATGGTTGGCTTTCAGCATTTTTGTTGATGACAACCTCCTATTGTCATGTTCCGTTGTGTCCCCTTGCCCATATTGAAAATGAGTTGCTCAAACGCTCAGCTGACTCCTCGAGATCTCCAAGCTTTATTTTTCCCGCCTATCATTATGTTACATTACTAATTCCTGGCCGGAGTCTTTTGCATTCTTCCCCATGTATCATGCTTCGATTAAACCTCCCACCCTTGCAGTTTCGCTTTGTTCTTTATCTTTTTGTTACCTTTCCATTCCCTTGTCAAAATCCTTGCACCCCTTCTCAAAAGCACCCGGTTTGTCTATGATGTTTGGTGGACCATTTCCCTTTGTGTCTTTACTTGGCACTTCCGACCCTTTACCAGAATTCTCTTTTGCCTCTTCCCGACGATTGATGAGTTGATACATCATGCTGGGTCAACTCCCACAACCATTTCCATCTCTGTGTTGTGCCTTTTTTCTCTTTTACTAGAAGCCCTATATCTCTCTTACATGATTACCGAGTTAGGATGTTATGCTTGGCCAATCCCCTGACCCTTGTGGTCTTGTTTTGTTTCTCATCGTGGTGTTACATTTCTGAGCCTTCGCCAGAAATCCTTATCCCCTCTTGAGATTACCCGATCCCTTTGTGATGCTTGACAGACTCTTGATTTTTACTTCCTCGCCACCTTGTATTGCACTCTCGATTCTTCACCTGAATTCTTTAGGTCTTTCCCGAAGACTGAGGTATTATGTTTAGTCAAATCTTGTGACGTTTCCCGCTTTCATGTTGTGCCAACTTTCGTTCCATTTGGGGCAGCCCAATCGGTGTATGATGCTCGGCTCACCCCAGAATCTTTGTGGTTTCACTTTGCATACCTTTTTCCATGTGGTGCTCCTTCACTTTGCCGATTCTTGTCTCTTCCATTGATTGCAACTTTATGAATCCTTCCCTTTTCTGTTCCACACTTGTTATCTTTGTTATGCCTTTGGGCATCATGCGCTTTGTTCCTTTGGGAGTTAGATAATCGGCTTTGACATTCCTTTCGTTTCCTAAAAAAAAAGACTTTAGACTCGAACGAATATGAAATGCATAGATTCCGAACGATATTTAGAGCAGAATTCCAGACATGTTGACCGCTGAAAAAAATAAGAAAGAAAACGTATCTGAAGGGGAACCGTTGGTTCTTGCGATCATGACATTCACTTTGGCCTATTCGACCCAATCTGTTTCAATGACCGACCTTCTGTTGCCTTGCTTTTGTAGTTGTGACCCTCCTAACCCAATCCTTTTAACCAAACCCTAACTCATCTTGCCCTGCAGTGTCCATCCATCAATTGCCCCTTTTTGAGTTTTGGTTTTACCTTACTTTCACCTTACGGTGCCTGTGAAGGTTTTCACCGATAACACTCTCTCATTTTACTTTCTCTAAAACTCTCGTCGCTTTATGGTGCCCGTGAGGGTTTTCACCAATAAGACTCTCTCATTTCATTATCTCTCTCATTTAGCTCGGACCGTTGTCTCTGTCATGAATCCTCTCTACTTGCTCAACTTGGCATCTTTTGAAGACTGACCAGAAGGTCTTTCTTTGGACCGCAACGTGGGCTTTAGGATAGGGTTTGAAAGAAAAAGGGTATCAAAGGTTCAAAACAATTCAAATGGGTTTTAAACTACAACTTTCGGAATCAGATTTCTTACAACAACCATAACTTCTGCCCTAGTTTCTTGCTTGGGGACGTTTGGATTTTTATTTTGATGAGACCGAACCGTGAGGCTACCTACGTATCCTTTTAAAAGGAATAAGGTCAAACACAGTTCATACCGATTCCTTATTTTTTTTGTTGTTTTTCTTCCCCCTTCTTCTTTCTGTTTTTCATTTCTTTCTTTTCTTTTCTTTGTTTTCTTTTTCTTCTTTTCCTTCTTTTTTTTTCTTTTTCTCTTTTCTTTTCTTGTTGTTTTGTTTTTTTTTCTTTTCTTTTTTCTTTTCCCTTTTTCTTTTCCTTTCTTTTACTTCTTTTTTCATTCTTTTCATTCTTTCTTTCCTTTCCTTTTACTGTCTTCTCACACTTGCGTTTCTGACTTTTATTACTTCTGAAAGAGGGGTATGAAAGGAAAACAATTAAAGCTAAAAAGGTCTAGCAAAGGATAAAGTACTTAGATAGCCGAATAAAATGCCTTCGTCATTCCAATTTTCAAAATATGCCGAGTTCAAACAAATGTCGAGAATAAACGATGGTGTAAGATAAATCATACATAATATCTTTTGGTAGCATCCAAATTGATAGCCATTTTTGCACATTTCCCTTCCATATCCGCCAGATACCATGCTCCATTGGACAGTACTCTTGATACGATGAATGGCCCTTGCCAGTTTGGAGCAAACTTGCCTTTTGCCTAGAGGGTGGATGCACTTTAGTACCAGCTGACCCACTTCAATCTTTCTGGGGCGCACTTCTTATTTTATGCCCTGGCCATTCTTTGTTGATACAACTGGACATGACAGACCGCCGCCAATCTTTTCTCATCAATCAATTTCAATTGTTCCAAACGAGCTTTGATTCATTCCTCGTCATCGATTCCTGCTTCAATCACGATTCTAAGAGATGGGATTTCAACCTTGGCCGTGATTACCCTTCTGTGCCATATGCCAATAAATATGGAGTGGCCCCTACTGAAGTGCGGACAGTGGTGCGATACCTAAACAGCGCAAAAGGTAGCTTCTCATGCCACTGGCTTGATCCTTCCACCAATTCATGAAGTATCGTTTATGTTCTTATTATCGCCTCAATCGCTCCGTTTGCCTTGGGGCGATACGGGGTAGAATTTCGATGTGTGTTCTTGAACTGCTGACATACATTTCTCATTAAGTGACTGTTGAGATTTGCCCCATTGTCAGTGATGAGAGTCTTGGGATCCCGAACCGACAAATAATATTTGTGTACACAACATCGACCACGGCCTTCTTGGTCACTACCTTGAAGGTTTAGGCTTCAACCCATTTTTTAAAATAATCAATAGCAACCAAGTCAAATCTGTGTCCATTAGAAGCTACTGGCTCGATGGGCCCGATGACGGCCATGCCCCAAGCAACGAAGGGCCATGGTGCCGACATCGTGTGTAATTTCGATGGAGGAGAGTGAATCAGGGGTCCGTGCACTTGACACTGGTGGCATTTGCACACAAAGCTGATACAATCGCGCTCCATGGTAAGCCAATAATATCCTTCCCGGAGAATTTTATTTTCCAAAACATATCTGCTCATATGTGGCCCACAGATGCCAGCATGCACCTCATTCATGGTGGACGTCTCCTGCTTAGCATCTACGTATCTTAGCAAACGCGGATCTGGCGTTCATTTGTATAATATCCCTCCACTGAAGAACAACCCACTTGAGAAACGGCAGATTGTTCTCTTCTGGTCACTGTCGGGTACACACTTTCCTGATATATTCCTCGATGTCATGGAACCAAGGCTCGCAGTCAAGCTCTTCTTCTACCATGTTGCATTAAACATGTTGATCATGGACCCGGATATGTATCGGGTCGACATAAGCCTTGTCCGGATGATGTAACATTGATGCCAAAGTAGCCAGGGCATCGACAACCTCATTGTCAATTTAGGGAATGTGCCTGAACTCTACTGACCGAAATCGTTGACAAAGATCATGCAAGCATTGCCGGTAGGGTATGAATTTTAAATCTCTTGTATCATACTCCCATTGAATCTGGTGTACCAGAAGATCCGAGTCTCCAAAGACCATGACTTCCTGTACACCCATGTTCGCTGCTAATCTCAAACCCAAAATGCATGCCTCATATTCAGCCATGTTGTTGGTGCAATAAAAGTGGAGTTGAGCCGTGACTGGGTAATGATGTCCTTCTTCAGAAATGAGTACTGCTCCTATCCCGACGCCTTTCATGTTGGTAGCCCCATCGAAGAACAATTTCCATCCCGACTTCTCATCCCTTTCCATTTCATTGATGTACATCACTTCCCCGTCCGGGAAATATGTGTTCAAGTGTTCATATTCTTCATCTATGGGATTCTCTGCTAAATGGTCCGCCAATGCTTGTGCCTTCATAGCGGTCCTGGTCGTGTAGACAATGTCGAACTCAGTGAGCCAGATTTTCCACTTTGCGAGCCTCCCTGTGGGCTTGGGCTTCTGGAAAATGTATTTCATGGATCCAGTCGTGATATGAGATAAGTGGTGTATGACCACAAGTAATGTTTAACTTTTGGGCTACCCATGTCAAAGCACAGCATGTCCTTTCAAGATGAGTGTACATAACTTCATTGGCCGTAAATTTCTTGCTGAGGTAGTATATGGCCAGCTCTTTTCTTGCGGTAACATCGTGCTGACTCAACACACACCCAAATTAGTTGTCCAGGACTGTCAAATATAAGATCAAGGGCCTTCCTGGCTCCGGTGGGACCAATACTGGCGGGTTTGAAAAATATTCCTTTATGTTATCAAAATCTTCCTTACACTCTCCCGTCCATTTTACCGCAACATCCTTCTTCAACAACTTACAGATGGGCTCGCAGATGGTTGTGAGCTGGGTGATGAATCGATTGATGTAATTCAATCTTTCCAGTAGACTCATTACTTCTGTTTTGTTTCTAGGCGGCAGGAACTTCTGTATAGCTTTGATTTTTGATGGGTTTAGTTCTATACCTCAGCGGCTGACTATGAACCCTACCAACTTTCCCTAGGGAACCCCGAATGCACATTTTGCTAGGTTGAGTTTGAGGTCATACCTGCAGAGCCTCTGGAAGAATTTCCTCAGGTCTTTGACCTGATCAGACTGCTTCCCAGACTTGATTATTACATCATCCACATAGACCTCAATTTTCTTATGTATCATATCATGGAAAATGGTTTGCATAGCCCTCATGTACATGGCCCCGGCGTTTTTCAAACCAAAAGGCATGACTCTATAATAGTACGTCTCCCACAACTTGATGAATGCCGTTTTCTACACATCTTCTTCGTCCATTAAAATCTGGTGGTACCCAGCATAACAATCCATGAATGACCCGATCTCATGCTTCGCACAGTTGTCAATAAATATAAGGATGTTCGGCAAGGGAAAGTTGTCTTTTGGAATTGCTTTGTTGAGGTTGCGGTAATCAACACACACCCTGGTTTTGCCTTCCTTTTTCGGCACGGGCACAATATTAGTGAGCCAAGTGGGGTATCGTGTGACGCGAATGACTTTTGCCTCAATCTACTTGGTCACTTCTTCTTTGATTTTCACACTCACATCAGTTTTGAATTTCATCAAGCTTAACAGGCGGGCAGGCTGGGTCAGTAGGTAACTTGTGGACTACAAAATCAGTGCTCAATCCAGGCATGTCGTCGTAGGACCATACAAAAACATCTTTGCACTCCAGCAATACTTCAATTATTTAATCCCTAAGTTGTGGCTCCAGAAGAACACTTATTTTTGTTTCTCTGGTATTAACTGGACTTGCTAGATTGATTGCCTCTGTATCGATCAGGTTTGGTTTGGGTTTCTCTTCGAATTGGGTCATCTCTTTACTAATCTCATCCCCTGCCCCTTCCTCATCATATCCCGGTTCATCCTCATGTTCTATTTCCTGAATTGTTACTTCTGGACTATACCTGTTTTGAAGACTGGGCTAAGGAGTCCTTATGCATGTTAGATCAGTGGAACCAGCATAAAAATAACTGTGCAAAAGAGAAAAGAAAGAAAAGTAAACAGAAATGGAAACTATTAGTATTGCTGAAAGGTAAATTGCATTTCACTAGAATCAAAGATAACAGAGTTTACACATCCAAACAAATGGAAATAACAACTGAATGGACAACTCTTATGCTAATACAAACTGGACTGAAAGGAAAATCAAAGTCAACTACCACGAATCCCTCCGAGTGGGAAGATGAGTGGCTTCCCAGTTATTGATTTTTGCGCATGCTCCCACAAACTGCACATCCGCCCCACTCGATCCTTCTCCCACCTCGGCCATATTCACCTCATTGAACAACCTTACTAACTCCTTATCAAGATCTCTATCTGTGTCGAACAACGAGCCCGAAATCTTTGGTCTGGGGCCATTGCTAACACTGGATTTGAAAAATGATTTGGACAACCTTGGGATAGGTTTGGGGAGAACCTAAGCTTTGTGTCTCCACTTCCTGTCTTGCCTTATGTCTACGACTGTGGGCCTGAACCCCAGGCCAAAAGTGTCCAGGTTTTTGGGAAGGGACACTGGTTGCACAATGCCTCGAAGAGAAACCCCCAACCCCTTGCCGGGCCTGAAACTATTTTTTATATTTTCTGATGCCACCATGATGGATGCAGTTGCTATCTTTCGGGTTATGCTCCACCTTCTAGGATTTTCTGTACTGACGCCGTATCAAACACTTGATATACCCATGGCCCTTTGTTGTCCTCAGATTCAATAAAGGTACAATCGCGTCACCTGAAGTACACTGATTTCCTTCACCATGCACCACAATCTCTTGCCTGTCCCATTAAAATTTGACTATCTGATGCAGTGTAGATGGTACTCCCTTGGCTGCATGAATCCAGGGCCTACCCAACAATAGATTATAAGAAACTGCTACATCCAACACCTGGAATTCCATAATCAACTCGACGGACCCTATAGTTACTTCCAGCACTACATCCCCTATAGTGTCTTTTCCTCCGCAGTCGAAGCCTCGAATACAGATGTTTATTCTTGCAGACTCTTTCACTTTCCACCTTCAGCTTGGTCAATGTGGATAGTTAGAAAATATTTTTGTTGGACCCGTCGTCGACCAAAACTCGGGTGACCACAACATCTTCACATTTCACAGTTAGATAAAGAGCCCGCCCTTGCTCAGTACCCTGCATAGGCAATTCATGGTCAGAGAATGTGAACCGATTCACCTCGAATATCTTATTTGCAATCTTTTCTAGATGGTTCACCGTTATCTTGTCTAGGACATGGGCTTCATTTAATATCTTCATCAACGCCCGGCAGTGCTAATCTGAGTGGATTAGTAAGGACAACAAAAAAATCTAGGCTGGTATCTTCCTCAACTTTTCTATGATGGAGTAGTCCTGCATTTTCATTTTCTTCAATAATTCTTGTGCCTCTTCTTCTGACACAACGTTCTTTACTGGTTCAGGGTTATATTTAGAGATTCTGCCCTTTCTCAATTCTTCTGGGGCAAAGTACCTTCCAGACCTATTTAAACCCCGTGCCTCACACACTTCCTCTCTCACTTCTTTCCCCTTGTACATTACTATTGCTTGCTCATATCTCCAAGGAACGACTTTGCTGTTGATGATTGGTGAATGGAAAACTGGTTTCACAATAAGTGGCTCGATTCGGACACCTTCCACAACCACGACAGGCTCTCTAGCTACCCCATTTACTGCTACTTTTGCCTGTTCCTGCTTTGGCGTAACTGCGCATGCTGGGGTTACCTAGACTATGACAGTTTTGCGGCCTCCTTTTACCCCGGTTACCAGCTTCTCGTTGCTTGTAGCCTCAGTCGGCTTATCGCTGGCTTTGATCATCATTAGTGTCTGTAAAGGTTTTCTGGACCCTCCCTTTCTCTCCACAATTTCAATCATGTTGGTTTCCTGATGGGCTGGCAGCGGGTTTTGGTTAATATTGGGTGTCTCCGAAGTCTGCACTTCAATCCTGTGGGAGTCAATAAGTTCTTGGATAGCATTCTTTAGATGCCAATATTTTTCGGTATCATGCCTAGGTGCACCAGAACAGTATTCAATGCTGACTGAATAATCTAAATTCTTTGGAGGAGGGTTTGGAAATTTCGTTTCAATTGGTCTCAACATGTCCAGTTGTCGCAACGGAACAAGCTAGTGTAAGATTCCCCCAATAGAGTGAAAGTCTTTTTTTCTGTACCCACTCATTTCTCAGGGCTGGATTGCCTCGGAAGGCGGGTCTCGGGGGTTGTTGGTAAGCTCTTGGAGGCGGGTAATGATTTTGCTAATTTGGGTAAGTGTTTTGAGGGGGTGGCGCACACCATTATGCGTGAGCAGGAGGTTAGGTATATGCTTGCGCGTGATGGACTTGGAAGAGAGGTTCTAGTGGTAGAAAGTAATGCTGTGGCGGGCCATATGGAGTGTGTGGGTATGTATGATGGTGGGGACGGGGCTGGCTGTAATGAGATGGTGCTCGAGGCCCAAACAAAGTTCCCGACTCCACTTTCGCTACTTCCTCCTTCTTCTATTTCCCAAAAGCTCCCCCAGCTCCACCCTTGATGGCTTTAGTAGTTGCCTTAATTTCAGAGTAGCTCATGATTTTATTGGATTTGAGGCCTTCCTCAACCATACTTCCCATCTTGAAAACTTCGTTGAAAGACTTCCCTATAGCTAATACCAAATGGCCAAAGTAAGTAGGTTCAAGATCTTGCAAAAAAATAGCCGACCATCTCACTCTCCTTCATGGGAGGATCAACTCTAGCTGCTTGTTCCCTCCACCGGAAACCGTACTCCCTGAAACTCTCGTTTTGTTTCTTATCCAGCTCCGTCAAAGATAGACGATCCGGAATAATCTCGAGATTATATTGAAAGTGGCATGCAAATGCTTGCGCTAAGTCATCCCAGGTATACCACCGTTGTGATCCTGACAAGTATAGCACTCCAATGCCGATCTACTCAAACTCTGGCTAAAGTACGCCATTAGCAATTCATCTTTTCCCCCTGCTCCTCTCATTTTGCATCAAAACCCTCTCAAATGTGCGAATGGATTGCCGTGACCATCATATATAAATTTAGGAATTTTTAAACCTGGAGCCAACTGCACATCTGATAATAGCAAAGATCCTTGAATGCCATGCTCACGTGGCCACCTAATCCTCACATGTCCCTGAATGATTGTTCCAGACTCTGGAATTTTCTTAGTATTTCTTCCTGCTCGGAATTTTTGATCGGCTTCTCAGATCCCATTGGGATTTCCGGACAAGGAGCATAGGAGTAAGGCTCCTGGGCTTTGTAGGCAGGTTCCGGGGGATGTATTGAGGGTCATAAGCTTGAAGCAGTGGTTCACTTGATAACCATGCAGTGTAGGAGGCGGAGGTGCCACATATATAGGAGCGATTGGCGGGGAGGGTGAGGAGTGACTTTGGGTGGTGGGGCTGGTGGCTGAGAGATAGCACCTTGATGCTGTGAGCATATAGGAAAACTTGGAGGTGGATCAGTGACGGACTGGTCAGGTGCTTGGGCCAGTGGCGGGATGGAGATTGGGTTGGTAGGATAGGTCGAGGACGGCTGGCCTCTTGCCCATGCCTGGTACATCTCGGCCATTTGGTGTTTAAGCTTATACATTTCCTTCATAGCATTAACATCCAATTCCTCTGCCTCCTTCGAGGGGTCAATACTGACATCAACTTCTTAGTTGGCCATGACTAGTTTGCTTTTCGACCGCGTGTTGTAGGAGTGAGTTGCTAGAATGCCGCGAGTACTAGTCACTTGTCTAATTTAGAACTGGAATCACAACACCAAAAACTCATTAGTGGTTAGGTTCCAACACGTAAGCAGCCACATATGGGATATGCATGCACATAAATGACAGTCGGTCCCTACATGCGTTGATTGCTTGCATCATTCCGGCTTTTTTTGTGTGAAGCTTTTAGCCTTACTCTCTCCCTCTCCTGCATCTATTCAGTCTCTTATTCATTATGGTTGAATCCTATGTAGATTTCCTATGTATCATGTCCCCGCATAAATCAGACCTAGCGTAGTTCTTGCAAATAAAAAAATGAAGCATAACATATCTGGGAAAATTTCTATTCCCATAACAACAGACTTTAATTACAAGACTCGAAAGGTGACAGATTAAACAAATGCTGATAAAACGAACTACATACTCGAACAACAACTTACTATGCATAAAGAAAATACAGACTCCTAGTTAAACTAATAGACTTTAAAAACTAATAAACTAATAGTGCAATCTTTAGGAGTACATTAATGCCTCGAGTTCTCCTACGCCTCGCGGGGCATCAGTCGGCCTTGTCGCCGGATTGCGTGCTAATCTTCCTTGGAGGTGGTGGAGGTCTTCCATCACTTGCCGGACAAAAGTCATGGCGGTGGCAAAGAACATGGATCTTCTCATATCCTCGCAATGGTTGCACCTTGTGGTGAAGTAGGCTGCGATCGCCCGTACTCTTTCCCTAATAACACCCTTTTCTTGTAACAAACGCCCAATTTGTTCAGCCCTCGCCTCTAATGTTCACCGGGCTACCTGATTCAATTCCTGGAATTGCCTAAAATCCATCTCCAATCTTGCTATCACTGCGTAACAATGTTCTCTCTCTGTTTTGAGGTCCCCGACTTGCTTGGCTACTCTGCTCAACCATGATGATCCTCTGTTTTAACCTAGCAACCTCATCGTCATGCTTTTCCTTTAATTGTTCAATGATGAGGACTCGTTCCTCCACACTTTTAGCTAATCATTTCCGATCCCTAGATAGCTCTCCTTCCGCCTTGTCCAAGTCAAACCCATATTTGGTTACCTTTCGCCTCAAATTATCTATGAGTGTTTCATCCTTCGCGCTACTGGGAGGATTTTCTACGGCTCCTTTCATCTTCATGATTTGGGCTCACAGTGCCTCATTTTCTCTGGTTAATCTTTTCTTTTCTCCCTCATCTGTTGCGGCTTGCAAACCATTTTCAAATTTCAGTTCTTGGACTCGCCTTTCCAATCTTCCTATGGTGGCTTTGTATTCATTTTCCTTGGCTAGCGAATCCCATTGCTCTTGTGATGTTTCAACAAATTATTGAATATACGGTCTTTTAGCTGGCCTTCCGAGCTCTATTTCTTTTTTTGTACCAAGCGGTATATCCTGGTGCAACCTCACCTTTAGATATGTCGCGTACTCAAGTACCCACTGCCAAGTACTAACATTCGCTCCAGATTTGACGCACGATGGCTTTAGGGAATTGACCATTGGGGCTAATCTCAACCGCATGGAGCTAATGTCCTTGTCCTGGGGAATCATTTGGCATCTACCCAATTGCCTTAACACTCTGTATGGTGCATAGGGTTGGATACTTTGGATACCCATCACAAGTAAATAAGGTCCAGTGGCGGGCATGTACACAATTTCATCCACAGGGAGCCACCCGAATGTCCATTATATTTGATTTGCGGTGAGAACCCGAAGATGCAACACCCATTCTGTGACACCCATAGGTAGAATAAACCCATCAACCCTGTTGTAGAATTCTTCTATGCAGCTCTTTGTTGGTGACCCATAATTCATGAACCGAGGCCGGTGGCATAATTGCTCAATCATCCATATTTGTAACAATAGGTTACATCCCTCGAAGAAGTCTCCTCCCGCTTTACAGGTGGTGAGAGCACAGAATATTTCGGACAAGATCATAGGAGCCAGGGTGCTCTTGGCCTGAGTCATTAAAGTGCTGACGACCCCTGCTATCCGTACGTCAATATTTTCATCCTTCCACGGAAACACCAGAAGACCCAAGAAAATTACCATGAATGCAAAACATTGATGATCCTCCCATTTGAGTTGGTTCCCTTTGCTACAAATATAGTTGTTCGGGTTATTGAATCCCCCTATGTGCCCGTACCTCTGATATATAAACTGCGGGGCACAGAAGCCGGCTAATACGTCTGGATTGTGAACCTTCCTACTAATTTTCAAGGAGTCCAGGAACTTGTGCACGGCAAGGGCTCTTGCTGAAATTAGGTATTGGTGTCTTAAAGGAATTGTAGGGAGCCCAATATATCCAGTTATTTCTTCCAACGTAAGTGTGAACTCAAAATCCAAAAAGTGGAAGACATTGTGAGCCAAGTCCCAGAATGTGATCAATGCCTTTATGATATCTCCCCTCGAGTTAATTTTCAGCAGCCCAGTAAGCCCTCCCAAAAGCGTGTTGACCCTGTTTTGCCTTGCTTTCCCCAAGTCATTCCACCACAGGTGAAGCTCCAAGGGAATTTTGTTCATGAACTTTATCGTGCTCATTCTGCACATTTATTAAGGTGAATTAGTATCTCAAAATATGACTACTTGACTCCACAAAATATTAAAACTGCCCTCTTCCTTTTATGAAATTTATTTTCTAAAACCAGGGCTTGGCTTTGCCAATACGGCCTTTCGGCACTTCCGAAGGACGGTTTTAAGACTGTACTCGCTCGCCGGCCAAAATAATACTCAGAGGTGGCCAATTGTGCAGAATCAGCCTTCCGGCGTCCCTTGCAGTGACGTCCGGCTATTTCTGGTAGTAACGGCATCACCCGATTTATTTAAAAAAATGAATAAAATCGTACATTTGTCCTTCTAGTTTTGGTTATTTTTGCAAAAGAGAGGTTGGACCCGATGAGGGTTGCCTACGTATCTCGCTCCCGACGAGAATCAAACCGGCATAGTTCAGTCAAAATAATTTATCAAAATCAAAACTTTAAGAAGCCTCATTTTTTTTGTCTTTTTTCCTTTTTGTTTGTTCTTTTTTCAATAATCCGGCATCATTTCGGCTCTATTTGAGCATTGGTTTTAAAAGACAAATGACTAAGGCCACTTATTTTTGCAATTTCTTTCCTTATTCGCAAGCCGGTCAACATGCAAATCCCAAGCAGTTTAAATGCACAAGTAACACGTCACATGCATCATGATGGTATTTTCATTTTGAGTTACCTGTCTTGGACGGACCCAACCCCTGTGTTGAGCCCCCTATGTCAAATAATGATGCAAATAAGCATTCCTACTAGGGATCTGAGATTAAGTTATTCTAAGTAAAAACCTTGGTATATGGTCTAGATTGTGTACCCGAGCAGACAACTCGAGTCGAGGATGGGCTACGTACCGGGAACCTCCGGCTTTGTAACTTGTCCGACCTCTTTCTTATTTCAAGGTATGACACTAACAGAATAGAGAGTCTAAACCAGTAAGCTCATCCCCAAAGGTGAGAAAATAAGGCTATCGTAACAGTTTATATGTACAGTTCAGATAATATCAAAGCGGTAAAAGCATCATTTTGCACATTAAGCCAACATGTGAAATCAAATAATAAACAAAGCCAAATACAACAATTATTCTACGCTCGAATTGTTGAACACTAAACCAGAGATTTTGGGTTCGATCCCCAGCAGAGTTGCCAGAGCTGTCACACCTTGTTTTGGCTATCCACAACCCGGCGAAGGGTGTAGATAAGAGACTTTTTCCAATTTAAGGACAATCAAAACGGGATTCAATTATTTAAGAGAATTTCAGAGTCGCCACTTGGGAGATTTATGGCATCCCAAGTCACCATTTCAAATCCCCAATCAAGGAAAGAATGACTCTGTTTAACTGTCTGCAAACCAGAAATTTGAGTAAAGAATTCTGTTAACCCGGAAGAAGGTGTTAGCCATTCTTGGGTTCCGTGGTTCTAGTTCGGTCGCTCAACTGTTATATTTGGGTTAAATTATTGGATCTTATACAATTAAGTACTCATGAGCAAATTTTAACTTTAACCGGTTTTTTTTACTTGAGGAGAGTTGCAACATCTTTAAAACATGCCTTGAACCACGTCGCATAAATGCACCCGTAGATTTTGACATATTTCAACTCCGTTAAGATTCGGATTTGGGTCACATAAATGTGCACCCGAATTTAATAAAAGTAAACTATTTAAAGACACATCCTAAAACGACTAGCGCATTATTTTCTTTGCGGGAACACCGTGAAAATTTGCTAAACGGTGTATCCAGATCTTTCTAAGTATCTTAGACTCGACATTTTTAAGAGAGGTGACTAAAGGACTATTTGTTACTGGCCGTGTTCCTATTAAAACAAACTAACTACAAGGTACCATATCTAAATGGACTGAATTTGTAACAGCTGGGCCTCAACTCAGCTTGGCAGTCCAAACTTTGGTCCAAGAGCGACCATCTCACTTGAGCCTTCACTTGAAGTGGGCTATTATGTGTTACCATATTTTGGGCCTTATCGTGGACCCAAACAAAGGTGCAGGGAACATATGTGTAAAACAACTGAAGCATGGTTTGCCATGTAGCCCAGCCAGCCCAAGCAGGCTCAGTGTTGCACACATAGTTGTTACTGCCAGATTGTATTGCAAATATGGATGTAAAAAAATTATCTATCCAACTCAGATTCATTTAACATAAATCATCTATCATTCTCAAATTAATCCAACACTTAGGAAGCCTGGAACGAAATTACACCTACTAACATTAATCATATAACTAATTTAACAGTCCAAATTATTCTAAAATTTTTCCAACATTTGGGAAAACCTAGAACGAAATTACACCTACTAACAATAATCATATAACTAATTTAATAGTCCAAACATTTCCATTTTCTTTTACATTGAATATTAAAACGAATCAAAACTATTTAAAAATTAATCGACAGATATTGAAAAATAATGGAGTACAACAGATTCATTTCATCTCAATATGGCTTGTACATGGATGAGCTGAGTAATGTACCTGGAAATCGCAATGCAAAAGGAAAAAAAAATGGAGGTCAGCAGATTCAGCCACAACAATCAACAACATAGATAGCTTAACCCAGGTGTACACCCCAAAGACCAATAAAAGCCCCAACAACTTCAAGTTTTCGACTTTCAAACCCCCAGGAAAGCAATGCAACAGTGAAACTATGAGATTCCAAACAAGCTAGGCCTACAACAACTTCAGAACCATATTTCTAACAGCCAAACTCGATTGTTTCCATACTAACTGAGGCAAAAATAGCCTCCAAACATGATGTAATAAAATTCTACTAAAATGAATAATGGAACATTAACAATTTCTGGGATTTTGCCTTCAAAATTTTAAGAGAGTTGTAGAGATGCTTTTGCCAGATTTCCCCTAACCCTTTTGAGTGATTTGAACCCCTTTTTATAGCCAAGAACTAGGGCATCAATTTTATTGTGCCTTACCCCTAAGTCCCTCTTTAATTTTCAGATATTACTTATTTGAACCCTTATTTCATGACTTGTTTCCCAAGTTACTGCAGTAATATTGCTGATTTTATATTAAAGACCCCTTCTAGAAGGGTCTAAATATTTCTACCATTTTCTATCATTTAGATGCTACCTATATTACCCTTGTTTATTCCCAATATTACCACAAACAATCTGAAAAGTCCATGTTGCCCTTAATAGCCTTAAAATTATCAGAAATGACTGTACAAATCCTGTGCTACCCTTCAATTATCTATTTGGTGTCAATATTAACTCCTAAGACTAATTTCCTAATTCTAACAGCTATAACCAATCCAAGTAACACTTACTCAAAGACAAACAATCTAAATTCAACAATCAAATTAGAAATTCAAACCCAATACAGCTTATTCAAAACTTAGCAATTGGTACTTCAAAACATTCTAGTCATTAATCGACCTTCTGAGCTTAAAATGATCAGGAAATCATTAACACTAATGAACAATTATCAGAACAATCCAGACCCTTTTCTACTTGCATTCAACTTCAGAGGTCAAGCGTGGTATTGCTGGAATCAAACAAAATCTATCACTCAATTCCATTAACAACCATTCAGTAATTAAACCAAAGATGACAGGTCTGGGATTTGTTAAGACCAATTAGTTTTACATTGTCATGGCATAAACATAAAACTGATTACTAACACAAGCAAAAAAACAAAATAATAAGAAAATAAAAGAGGGAAAAATGGACTCACTGGTTCCATGAATTAGGAAAATAATTTAAACAAGACACCTGGATTGCCTAACGAATTTGAACATTCTGATTATGCAAGAAAAATACCAGAATTTTTTTTCCACAGGAATTGATTTTCAGAACAACAAACATGCTATCATTTAATTTTCACGAATCATACAATCTGCCTAACACATTTGAGATTTTTGCCAAAACCATTTAACTTTTGAACTATCAGCCCTAATTTGCTCAAAACAGGTAGAAAACCATAGGCACAAGAAAAACAAAACTAAAACTAAAAAGAAGAAGGTGGACTTATCAGATTTCTTCAGTTTATCACTGCCGGAGTCAACTCAAATCCTCGAGTGATCTCAAATCTTGAACTTAAACCTCAACCGGTTGGTGTCGACACTGGGGAAGTTCTGGGACAATTTGAGTGGGTTTAGGTGGGCTTTTGGGTGGATGAGGGCTAGAGGAGGATGGGTGTGGTGTTTGAAGGGCGTTGGACGGCAGCCACCGCCGTGTATGGTGGAGATGCCATCTTCAGGCATATATTTGGCGAGTTGTAGCCATGTTTGAGGGTTCACTGGCAAGGTTAGGGTAAGGATGGTGAGGAGGTTCATTGGTGTTGATTTGGAGGTTGTTTGCCACTGGCCGCCGCCTTAGACGGCAGAGCTGCCGTGTATTATACGAAGATTCGAGCAATTCGGCAGTGATTCGAGGGGTGATATTTATGGGATTGGGAAAAGGAGAGTGAGAGGATTCTAGGGTGTAAATCTATGAGGCATTGCATTGCGACGGCGGCGACAGCGGCAATTTCCGGCCGGCGACGGACGGTGGTGTTAGGGCGGTTCGAAGGTTGTCGGTATATTTTTTCAAGGAAGACCAGCTATGTCTCTAAAGCTATACACCATGTTTGGACCATTTTATTTCAAAAGCAAGGCTCCACGTGGGCCGTTTGATTATGGATGTTGGACGGTCGGGATTATTCGACCATCAAGCGACGTCGTTTTGATTGGTATGGGGCTGGATCAGGTTAGCTGAATGATTAGGCTTGGGTTGGGTGATTTATTGGGCTGGTTTTAATTGAAAATTGGCCCAAATTGGTCTTTTAATTAAGACTAATTTTCAAATATCATTCTTTTCTTATTTATTTCTGATTTTTAATTATTTTCCAAACTAAACTAAAACCTAAATTAATTCGTAGACTCAATTATATCACTAAATTAGCCTAATTACTAATCACATGATTTTTAAAAATTAAAGAATCCTTAAATTCAAAGTTTAAAGAGAAGAATGCCAAATGAACTAATTTTTGTTGTCTTCTTTTATTTTAATAGAGCACCTAATTGAAAAAATATGAAAATATATCCTTAATGCAAATGCACGGTATTTTTGTATTTTTTATGAATTAAAATGCACTCAACATGCAAGCAAACATACAATAATGCAGTTAAATTCTAAGAATCACACAGATAAAGAAAATCCTAATCTTACGAGTTTATTAGAGTGATTTAAGTTAGGCAAAAATTACATGCTCACAATTCCCTTCCTTTTGTTTTGTTAGTGATAGTTGTTAATAGTGTCTTAGCTGGCAGTTAGTTAGAAGTGACATGTGGCTGTACCCTATTAATAAGTTAAGAGTTAGTTAGTGGACTTAGTGGAGCAACTCGATATAGTCTATGTACATAGTCTTCTTTAGAGATTTAAGAAGATATACATCATTTTATCCAAAATGCTCTCTTCTTCCTCGATGTAAAAACTTCCTCCAATAGAGGACTCATCGAGCTTGAAGCTCTAAGTGCATATTTGCATGGTGTTTGACATGGAATCAAAGAAGGAGCTACTAGTAATTTGTGCATGCTCATCAGTGTAATCTACAAGATTCTTGAGTCTGTCGATCTATCGATCCTTCACTCACTAAGTAGTTTTTGAAAAATTAAATTCTTCAATGGCAGGAACAATAATCTCCTAGAGTCATCCTCTATATATTGGTCCATACGACACTCTTAGGATCGTTCTTATCCCTATGAAGTTAATATGATCAGAGAAATATTGTCTTTGGATAAAGACAATGAAGATCGCGTTATTAGGGAAGAGAAAGCTAGGGTTTGTGACCGAAACTTGCTTAAAGGATTCATATGAAAAAGAATTGCATGCACAGTAGGAAACATGTAATTTATTCTCTCGTGTCTCAGGAACACAATATTGACAGAGCTTCTTAGTGTAATCACATACGCTTTCGAATGCTCATTTGGTCTAGGAAGATCTAAGAAAATAGTTTGACAAGCTCAATCGCATGAGGATGTTTTAGATCATAGAGCCACTACTACTCTATATCAAGGTACATCCTCTGTCTCTACTTACTTAGCTAGGCGGAAAGGTTTGTGGAATGAGTATGATGCCATTGTACCTACCTTTAATTCAAGAGAATATGTCGTACACTTACAACAACAAATGTTGCTACAATTTCTAAGAGGCCTAAATGATTCTTATGAACAATCTCGGAGACAAATTCTATTACAATCAAATGATCCATCTCTTAATCAGGCATATGCTATGGTAATTGAGGATGGGCACCAGCATCATCTTCTGGTTTGAATGAAAAAATTGATCCAATGGCAATGCAAGTTGGTAGGGGTCAAGGTTACCAGGGAAAGAAGCCCTTTATGCAATGTGATCATTATGGGCTTAGAGGTCACAGAAAGGAATACTTTTACAAAATCATAGGATATCTTGAAAATTTTAAAGGAAAGAAGAAGTATAATACTAGCAACCTTGGGGGACAGCCTCATAGAGGTAATGGCAATCTTGGAGGACAATTTGGAAATTAACAATCTATCAATGCTGTAAATAATGTATGTGCAAATGTTACAAGTACTGAGATTCTATCCCAAGGTTCTTCAACAAGTTCTGACCTGCAGATCACTCTAGCTGGAAAAGGACCATACTCCACCGAGGAGTAATACAATAAAGTTCTGGGAGTACTAACCAAAGATAACACTGATGTCCAAGCTAATATGGCAGGTATTGCTACTTGCTTAATGATTAGTATCTTTGCAAATGATTGGATTGTTGATTCAGGTGCTATACACCATATAGCAGCAACTGAAAATTTATTGAAAGATGAAGTCCATACTAGGAAAGCCTCTAAAGATAGTGTATCTTGTTTGTTTGGAACTAAGTCCATTAGTGATGTATTATTCATACCTGACTTCAAATTCAATTAGTTATCAGCATCCAAGCTAACCAGACAAATCTCATGTTCAGCCAATTTCTTCCTTAACTTTGTCTTATTTCATGACCTTTACAGTGGCAAGGTGAATGAGATTGGTAAGGAGAATGCTAGACTATATATTTTGAGAGAAGCAATAACAACAACAACCCAATATAATCCCACAAGTGGGGTCTTATGAGGGTAATATGTACGCAGACCTTACCCCCACCCCGATGGACAGAGAGGCTGTTCCCAGGAGACCTTCGGCTCAAGAAAGCAACAAGATACGATATATTAGTACTATGAATAGACTCATAACAAAATAACATCGAATACATAACATAACATAAATAAAAAAAATAACAGCAGTATAAGAAATATAGGAAATACGAAAAAGATGGAAAGTATACTAATAACCAACAGATAAAGCCTAACATCAGTAGCTGATCAGAAGCATGCTACGACTAACTCCTAACTTGCTAGTCTCACTCTAGTGTACTGTAGAAATATTCACCACTTCCCCCTAATCTACAACCTTAATGCTCGACCTCCACAATTCCCTATTAAGGGTCATGTCCTCAGTAATACTAAGTCGCGCCGTGTCCTGCATGATCACCTATCCCCAATACTTCTTAGGTCTCCCTCTACCTCTTCTCGTGCCCACCACATCCAGTCACTCACACCTTCTCACCGGTGCATTAATGCTCCTCATCGGAATGCGCCTGAACCATCTGAGTCTTGCTTCCCGCATCTTGTCCTCCATGGGGGCTAATACCACATTCTCTCGAATATCTTCATTCCTAATCTTATCCATTCTTGTATTCCCACACATACACCTCAACATCCTCATCTCTGCAACTTCCATATTCTGGATGTGTGAGTTCTTATCCGGCCAACACTCGGTCCTATACAACATGGCAGACCTAATCACTGCTCTATAATACTTACCTTTCTGTAACGTTGGCACTTTCTTATCACACAGGACTTGAGTTGCTAACCTCCACTTCATCCACCCCACCTCTATATGGTGTGTGACATCCTCATCAATCTTCCGGGTTCCCTGAATAATTGAACCAAGGTATTTGAAACTACCCCTCTTAGGGATGACTTGAGAGTCGGTCTTCATCTTGCTCAACCTGAAACCTTTTGACTCAAGGGCATGTCTCCAAACCTTTAGCCTTTCGTTGATGCCACATTATGTCTCGTCGATTAGGACTATGTCATCAACAAATAGCATGCACCAAGGCATATCCCCTTGAATATGAAGCGTTATGGCATCCATCACTAGGGCAAATAGGAAAGGGCTAAATGCAAACCCTTGGTGCAACTCCATAACAACCGAACAATGCTCGGAGTTGCCTCCTACTGTCCTAACCCTCGTCTTAGCACCATCATACATGTCTTTAATCACCCTAATGTAGGTAACCAATACCCCATTTAGCCTCTAAGTAACTCCATATGACCTCCCTAGGAAACCTGTCATATGCTTTCTCTAGATCGATAAACACCATGTGGAGATCCTTCTTCTTATCCCTATATTGTTCCACTATCCTCCTAGTAAGGTGGATAGATTCTGTGGTAGATCACCCCGGTATGAACCCGAACTGGTTGTCTGAAATAGACATCGTCCTTCGCACTCTCATTTCTACCACTCTCTCCCAGACTTTCATAGTATGACTTAGTAATTTGATACCCCTATAGTTGTTATAGCTCTAGATATCGCCTTTGTTCTTATTCAACAGAACCATTGTACTCCACCTCCACTCTTCAGGCATCCTATTAATCTTCAATATAACATTAAACAACCTAGTAAGCAATTCCAAGCCTACTTTACCCACACACCTCCAAAGTTCCATTGGAATTTCATCTAGCCCGGTAGCTCTGCCCCTCCTCATCATACGTATTGCTTCCATGACGTCATCGACCTCAATGTCCCTACGATAACTTAATTCATGGGGCTGTTGGAATTCCTTAATTCACCTAATACAATATCCTGATCCCTTCTTTATTTAGAAGTATATGAAAATTGGTCTGTCGTCTCCTCTTAATCTGGTCATCCCCTATCAAAACTTTTCCATCGTCATCTTTTATGCACCTCACTTGGTCCAGATCTCGATCTATCCTCTCTCTCCCCTTAGCGAGTCGGAATAACTTCTTCTCCCCGCCTTTGTTCCCTAGTTCCTCATACAGACGAGCAAAAGTTGCCATCTTAGCCTCCGTTACTTCCATCTTCGCCTCCTTCCTAGCTACCTTATATCTCTCAATCACTCTCTTCTCGTCTTCGCTAGTGCTCCCTACTAATCGCAGGTATGCCACCTTCTTCGCTTCCACTTTACCTTGTACAACTGCATTCCACCACCAGTCTCCTTTGTGGCCACCGGTACGGCCCAAAGATATCCCTAACATCTCTCTTACCGCCTTTCTTATATAGTCCGCCATCGTCGACCATATAATATTTGTGACCCCACTACTTCTCCAAGCTCCCATTGCCGATAACATTCCTTCTAACTCTTGAGCTTTATCCTTAGTCAAGATGCCCCACCTAATTCTCGGGCGGCCTCGTACTGACCTCTGCTTCCTCCTTATCCTAATACCAATGTCCATTACCAAAAGCCTATGAATCCTCGCACAACCTTCTGTCACCTCTCCTGAGGATGAAATATTCAATCTGAGTCTTCACCACTGAAATTTAGTAAGTAACCAAATGCTCCTCCCACTTTGGAAAACTTGAGTTCACAATCACTAGATCAAATTCCTTGGCAAAGTCCAACAGCTAAGTGCCCCCTCCATTCCGCTCCCCGAAACTAAAGCCACCATGTACCTCAGTATAACCACCTGAAGATGACCCAATATGACAATTGAAATCTCCTATGAATAACCTGTCGGAAGGCGGAATACTACGAACAATGTCATCCAACCCCTCCCAAAAGCGCCTTTTAATCTCCACATCATAGCCTACATGCGGCGCGTACGCGCTAATGACATTTATAGTACACTCACCCACCACCAATTTAATAGTCATTAGTCTATCATTCACTCACCTGACCTCTACCACCGATTCTCTAAGATGGCTATCTACCAGGATACCTACTCCATTCTTACCCCTCAAGACTCCAGAGTACCACAACTTATACCCATCCGCATTTTCGGCCCTCGATCCGACCCACATAGTCTCCCGGACACATGCTATATTAATCTTCATCTTCTGAAGGATCTTCTCCAACTCTATGAACTTACTCGTTAGCAAACCAATGTTCCATGACCCGATTCTCAACCTATAGCCCCCTTTTCCCTCTCTGCCCCTGCCTCCCGACCCATACCCTGACCTCGGCCCTACCCTCTGCCCCACACTCTGCCCTACCCAAAGAAATGCCCTTAATCTATCATCCCAGACTACAGCCACTACACTTACGGCAAATCTAAATTTTGGCCCAAGTAAAGGTTAGTTTTGAAGACTAACAAAAGAACTTAGGAAGAACCAGGTCCATCACTCAGGTGCACAAAAAGGGGCAGATTCGAGCATGTGGGTTGCACGTGAAGGAGATAAGCTTAACTTGGTGTATTAAATATCTCCTGATCGAAAAGGTTGCATAATTGGTAAGGAGAAGGAGTCCTTAATCAAAGAGAACACTTTCCAAAATATGGAAGGAGTTAGAAGTTGAAATCAACTAAAACTCTTCCACCAAGGATGAGTTTCATCATAACTCTAGTTATTTCTTCATCTACTAACTCTATTAATTGCAGGATGTTCTCACATTACACGGGTTGCACGAAAATGCAGAAGTAAAATGTGAATTGAGCGCAAAATATCAAGGCTTTTTGCAAGCAGTTCGTGTGTGATTCAAGTGTGCAAACCTGAAGCTACATGAACTAGATTGAAGAACCAGCTCTATAAAGAGTTCTATGTGTCTTTCTTTATTTCTAGTTCAATTGTAGTAGGTGTTTTATTTGTACCTTTCAGCTTTCATAGAAGCAATTTTAATAGGTACTTTGAGTATTCAAGTTAGAGTTATCTTGAAGTTGTAGCAACAGTTAGAGGTTGGTTGCTACAACGTGATTAGAGTTAATCCTTAGGTTTACAAAGAGCTTTTGTAAATGCTGTTTTGGCTTAGTGATTTAGTGGAAATTTGGGAAAATCCTTTTGAGTAGTAGGTCATGGTTTTTTCACCTTTTTGAGCTAGGTGTTTTCCACGTAAAATCTCTGTGTTCTTTTTTTTTTCTGTATTAATTATTCCGCAACATAGTAGTTGGAACACATAGAAGAACCAGATCCTTTATAAGCAGTTTAAGCGAACAATTGGGTACCATATAAATCACCCCCTCTTGTATTGTATTGACGTTTGGAACATAAAATGGTATCAGAGTAGTTTATCCTTGAATAGGCTAACACCTTAGGAACAGATCAAGATGAGCGCACCACTTGGAAACTGGGAAGGGAAATCCGCTGATAGGCCTCCACTCTTTAATGGACACTACTGCTCTTGGTGAAAAAAATAGAATGGGATATCATATCATCGGAGAAGACTATGAGCTATGAGAAGTTTTCACTGATGGTCCCCTAGCTACCATGAAGAAGAATGATGAAGGAGTAGATGTGCCAAAAACAAGAGCTGACTGCAATGCTGAGGACTTGAGAAAATAGGAAAAGAATGCTAATGACAAAAAGTTGGCTTGTGTGCGGACTTGGTCCAGACGAGTACAGTAGAATTCAAAGCTCTACCACTGCCAAGGAAATATACGACACTTTACAAGTGGCTCATGAAGGAACTCCTCAACTAAAGAGATCAAGAGAAACAATGCTATATTCTCAATATGAGAATTTCACCATGGAGGAAGGGGAAACCATCCAAGAGATGTATACAAGGTTCACCACACTGACAAATGAACTTAAGTCTCTTGGAAGGGTTATTCTTGAAGAGGACAAATTGAGAAAATTTTGACAAGGGTTCTGCTAGTCACTTGGGAAAGAAAAATCACTTCCATTCAGGAATCAAAAAACATTTGCCACTCTTAAGTTGGAAGAGCTAATTGGAAATCTCACAGCCTATGAGCTTAGAAGGAAAACCATGAAGATGGATGCAACCAAGAAGGAAGGGAGTGTTGCATTCAGAATCATTGAAGGTGCTGATCTAGAGGAGGATGAAATGACCATGAACACAAACGAATTGAAGAACTACTTAATGAGAGGAAATGGTCCTTCAAGAAGTGGAAGCTACAAAAAACCAAGGGTTCCTAAAAAACAAACCAATAAGTGTGTTACAAGTGTACGAAGATTGATCACCACATTAGAAACTGCCCCAAATGGGAAATTGAATGGAAGAAGGAAAGAGTTGAACGAAGGAACAAGAAGAAGGAACATGTTCAACTCAAGAAGAATAAAGGATCAACAAAGGCTATGGTTGCTACCTAGGGAGAATGCCCAGATGAGGACTTAGAGGGTGAAGATGGAGATGAAGAAGCACTTATGGCAATTGGAGAATCCGATGAGGGCTTCGAGGTAAGTATAAATTATCTCAAAGACAAGATTAAATTTTTTATCTAAAGAAAGGCTATCCGAGTTACCCTTGATTTCAGTGATGAATATGAGGATCTAAACAATGAAAAGGAACAACTGTCTAAGGAGTGTGTGATTTTGAAAGCTAAGTGCAAAAATCTGGAACTTAGGGCCAGTGAAAGAGATAGTAAAAATGCTGATTTAAAGAACCAGGTTCATGAACTTGACACCACAGTCCTAGAGCTTAGATTTTAAAATTTAAAATGATTAGGAACTGGTAAAAAGAAAGATGATCACACGCAACTCACTTTAGAAGAAAATGTAGGAAAAATGAAAAATGAGCTGTACAAAAGAGATGAGGAGATAAGAGTCCTTAAGGAGGATCTAAACAAGGTTAAGCATGAGCTAGACAGAACCTATTGATGGAATAGGTCCCCGATGAAATTTCATGGCTACATGAACACCATAGTAGCAATAAGAGAGGACTTGGCTACGGGACCCCTACACCTAAGCGGGATCCCAAAAGCAAGTACCTCACACTTCCTGAGAACATAATTTGCACACACTATGGTAAAACTGGTCACTATAAATCTGAATGTATTGCAAAAGAATAGGCTAGTCAAAAGAATAAAGAATTTGTTCAAGGGAAAAATAGGCTTCCAGGTTAGGCTAAAAAGAATCTGATTCACCCTTTTGCCTATAGAAAGGGACCCAAACTAGTTTGGGTTCCTAAGACTAACACCTAATTTCCTTTTGTGGGTCCAAGTGAAAAGGAGCAGCTAAATATGGTACATGGATAGTGGCTGCTCAAAGCATATGACAGGAAGTAAGAACCAGTTCCTTTCACTTGAGGACCTCAAAGGAGGTGATGTCTCCTTTGGAAATGGGAAGAAAGGTGAGATCATAGTGGTTTGAGAGGTAGGTAAGGCTGATTCTCACTCTATTGAGAATGTCTACCTGATAGATGGCCTAAAATAGTTCTTAATAAGACAATCACAATGGTGTGATAGAGGTAACTTGGTAGCATTCACATCTACAAAATGTTTTGTAACTAATCTTACCAATAACAAGATTATTTTGTAGGGAAAAAGGGTAAACAATATATACATTGTAGATTCGTCCACACTTTAAGAAAATTCACTCACTTCCTTAAGTGTGTTGGACAATGATCTCCTCCTTTAGCACAAGTGACTTGGACATGCCAGTCTAAATCAACTCAACAAACTGGTCTCCAAGGATTGGGTGATAGGACTGCCTAACATTAAATTCATGGAAGATAAAATTTGTCAGGCTTGTGCAAGGGGGAAGCAGATAAGATCCTCTGTCAAAAGCAAGAAAATGGTAAGCACCACTAGAATGATAGAACTGGTCCATGTGGATCTCTGTGGTCCAATGAGAACATTAAGCAGAGGTGGTAAAAGATATGTAATGGTGCTTGTTGATGATTACTATAGGTTTACTTGGACATTATTTTTAACATCTAAAGTTGAAGAATTTGGCATGTTTGCTTCTTGTGTTAATTTTAAAAAAAAAAAACAGAAACAACTAGGTAATCAACTTGCATCAATTAGGTCTGATCATGGAAATGAATTTGAAAATGCTAAGTTTGCTGAATTCTTGCATGCTACATCATATATATTTGCATGATTAGACCTCTTGTTAGAAGATTCCCTATGAGTTACTTAAAGGGAGAAAACCAAACAAATCTCATCTTAGGGAATTTGGATACAAATGCTATGTGCACAATAATAGAAAAGACTCCCTATGTAAGTTTGATCCCAGAAGTGATGAGGGGGTATTATTGGGATATTCTTCACATAGCAAAGCATATAAAGTGTTCAATAAAAGAACTTTGTGTATAAAAGAAAGTGTGCATGTTGTACTTGATGAAACTGACATTCTTTCTGAGAGACAACAACATATGAAGCCATTGGACTGGTAAAATAATTGACTGAAGTAGCATCAAAAGAAGGAACATGTGATGGAACATGTTCTTCCACTCAGGGTAACCTGACAGGGGGAACTAATCAGGGAGAAATTGAAACAAATTCTCTACAAGAACCTGTCAATGAACCTGTTTCTCAGAAATAAAATAAAGGAGAATCATTTAGTAGAAACCAGTTGGTGGTGAAATCCCACAAGTATCAAACTTTTCATCCCATTGAGAACATCATTACTGATCCAACATCTGAAGTCAAAACTAGATCACAACTAAAGAATCTGTGTGCATTTAATGCTTTTCTATCTCTTATTGAACCTAAAAATATTGTTGAGGCTTTACAGGATGCAAATTGGGTCAATGCTATGCAGGAGGAACTCAACCAATATGAAAGAAGTCAAGTTTGGCATCTAGTTCCAAGACTCAAGGACATATCAGTTATTGGTACAAATGGGTCTTCAGGAATAAACTTGATGAAGATGGAATAGTTACAAGAAACAAGGCAAGGCTGGTGGTTCAGGGATACAACCAAGAGGAAAGTATTGACTATGATGAGACCTTTGCTCCAGTTGCAAGACTAGAGGCAATCACACTCCTCATAGCCTTTGCAGCGCATATGGAATTCACTCTCCATCAGATGGATGTCAAAAGTTCTTTCCTGAATGGCTACCTCAAGGAAGAAGTGTTTGTGAAACAACCTCCAGGTTTTGAAAGTAAGGAATGTCCTGAGCATGTGTACAAGTTGGACAAGGCTGTATATGGGCTCAAGCAGGCCCCTAGAGCTTGGTATGAACGTCTATCAAAATTCCTACTGGAGCATGGGTACAAAAGAGGTAAAATTGACAGCATTTTGTTCCTAAGGAAAAAAGGTAAAGAACTCCTTGTTGTGCAAATATATGTTGGTGACATAATATTTAGGGCCACTACTGATAGGTTAAGTAAGGACTTTGCAAAACTAATGGGAAGTGAGTTTGAAATGAGTATGATGGGTGAACTAAACTTCTTCTTAGGCTTGCAGATCAAACAAAGCCCAAATGGGACCATGATCCATCAGCAGAAGTATACGAAAAAACTAATAAGGGTTTAAAATGGAGGACTCCAAAGAATTAGATACACATATTGCAATTGCCACTAAATTAGATGTTGATGAACCTGGTTCATCAGTTGATCAAAATTTTTATAAGGGTATGACTGGTTCACTCTTGTACCTCACTGCCAGCAGAACTGACATTGCTTTCAGTGTAGGACTTTGTGCTCGTTCCCAGGCAAATCCAAATGAGTCACACTTGACTCCTGTAAAGAGGATATTGAGATATCTGAAAGGCACCACCGATATGTGTCTTTTGTATCCTATAGGTAGTAATTTTTATCTAGTAGGCTATGCTGATGCTGATTGTACAGGTTTCTTAGTGGACAGGAAGAGCACTTTAGGTATGGCACATTTCCGGGGTTCATGTCTTGTGTCATGGGCTACCAAAAAGCAAAATTCAGTAGCCCTATCTACTGCTTAAGCTGAATATGTTACTGGTGCTTCTTATTGTGCTCAATTGCTATGGATCAAACAACAGCTGGTAGCTTTGGAATTAAATTGGGATGTATTCCAATATCTTTGTGATAACACTAGTGCTATAAGTATGACTAAGAATCCAGTTCATCATAAGAGAGCTAAGCGCACAGAAGTTAGGTACCTTTTTTTTGAGGGACAACTATGAGAAATGCTTGATCACTGTGGAGTTTTCTACTACTCATAAGCAAATTGCTGACATCCTCACAAAAGGCTTAAGTAGAAATCACTTTGAGAGGAACAGGTTGGAATTAGGATGATTACACCTAAAATGACCAGTTCAAGGTTAAACAAAAAGAATAAAAAAAATGAAAAAAATATATATTTGGTTAGAAAGTCTGTAAATTGTGTATAGTTAGATTAAATCTTGCTCAGTCTCGTACTTTCGATAGTTATTCTTGTGCCATGTGTTAAAATGACTCATTAATCTTTAATGATATTTTATCTATTTTGGAAAATTTAGACTTACACAAGAGAATTATTTGTGAAGAACCTGGTTTATCAAGATAACACGGTATGTTTTCTACACTCTGCATAATTTGGAATAACTATATTTGGATCATGAGCAGAGTACTACCAAGTAACAAAGTTCTTTTGAACTTATTTTTTACAAGTGAACCAGTTACGTTCAAGACTCCTGACCATATTAAACTACCTAGATTCTTTTATGTCTGCTACTTAGGGGGAATAAAGTGGTTATTCCGAAATTGAATTGGTATCTTATGATTCTAAAATTTCTCATGAGACAATTTCTAAAGTTGTTACAAATTTTGAGAATAGATTTGTAGGATCTATAGCAGGTGATGATACTATAGAACCTGGAGAAGTTGGTGGTAAAAAAAAAGAGAGCAAGGATGCTAGGAGTACTGTGAGGGGAAAGGGGACAAGAGTGGCTGATTCTTTACCCACTCCTGTGAGTTTAACCAAAGACGCTGGTGCAATGGTTGTTTGAGGAGATGAACCTGGTTCATCAGTAGAGGAAACCCTCGCAGACCTGCTAAAGAAAGTGACTGAAAGCTATAATCCAGCTTCTTGATAAAATTATCAATGACACCAAAACTCACGACTGTGTTTGCATATTTCAATGTAACTAAGAAAAGGTAGTAGGTAAGCACAATCATGCATAATTTTTGGGTTAATACTCTACTTGCTTGCGATTATGAAGTAAATCTCACTCCTAAAGAACCTAGTTCATCCAAAAAGGTACCGGTGAATAGCAAGGTCAGTGCCTTGGTGCAAGAAAGTGAGGCGAAGGATGCTGAGATTGAAAGGCTGAAAAAGAGGTTGGTTGAGATGGAGACTAAGAGAGACGCTCTCAAAACTGATCTGGCAAGAGAAAAAGAGAAGAATGATGGCATTCTTCAAGATTTGCTGAAATTCCTCCAAGTCAAAAACCAAGCACCTAGTTCTTCCCAGCCTTAAGCCTCCTAGCCTAGTGTAGATCAACCAGTGACCCAGTTTGGGATTTTTTGTTTCTTTTGTTCATGTTTTCAGTATTTTTATTTCTTTTATGCTTTGTGGTAGAATCTTATCAGTGATTAATGAAATTTACTGTTTTTGATCTAACTGTTTATTCATATTTCTTTGATGGTTAAAATTCTTAGCTTGATATATGATGATTAATCCATGATTGTATTGAAGTATCCCCAGTAGTAATGAGTAAGTTTTAAATCTGGTTATCTCACATTTTTATGGAACTTTTTGATGATGCCAAAATGGAGAAAAGGGTTGTATTTTAAACAAGTGATGTTTACACTTTGAAAAGTGATGGTTATAACCTAATGTACATGGTCCTTGATGATAAGTTATAAAAAGGAAAAATGTTTCTAGCATTCTGTTGATGTTGAGCTGAGTTGAAACATGTGCTAAGCATACGAAAAGCACATAGTTTGTCATCATAAAAAAGGGGAATTTGTTGGCCCAAGTAAAGGTTAGTTTTGAAGACTGACAAACGAACTCAGGATAAACCAGGTCCATCAATCAGGTACAGAAAAACGAGCAGATTCGAGCATGTGGGTTGCACGTGAAGGAGATAATCTTAACTTGGTGTATTTAATATCTCTTGATCAAAAAGGTCGCATAATTGATGAGGAGAAGAAGTCCTTAATCAAAGAGAACACTATCCAAGATAGGGAAGGAGTTAGAAGTTGAAATCAACTAGAACTCTTCGTCCAAGGAAGAGTTGCATCAGAACTCTAGTTATTTCTTCATCTACTAACTCTATAATGCGGAATGTTCTCATATTACACGAGCTGCACAATTTAGAAGTAAAACGTGAATTGAACGCCAAATAGCAAGGCTTTTTGCAAGCAATTCGTGTGATTCAAGTGTGCAAACCTGAAGCTACATGAACCAGATTGAAGAACCAACTCCATAAAGAGTTCTATGTGTCTTTCTTTATTTCTAGTTCAATTGTAGTAGGTGTTTTATTTGTACCTTTCAGCTTTCATAGAAGCAATTGAAATAGGTACTTTAAGTATTCAAGTTAGAGTTATCTTGAAGTTGTAGCAACAGTTAGAGGTTGGTCGCTACAACGTGATTAGAGTTAATCCTTAGGTTTACAAGGAGTTTTTGTAAATGCTGTTTTGGCTTAGTGATTTAGTGGAAATTTGGGAAAATCCTTTTGAGTAGTAGGTCATGGTTTTTTCACCTTTTTGAGCTAGATGTTTTCCACGTAAAATCTTTGTTTTCTTTATTTTCTATATTTATTATTTTGCAACAATGGTAGTTGGAACACATAGAAGAACCGGGTCCTTCATAAGCAGTTTAAGTGAAAAATTGGGTACCACAATAATCACCCCCTTTTGTGTGGTATTGACATTTGAAACATCACAAAAGAAGACTCGCTAGTGCACAATGTACAACGAATCAAACTAGAAGGAAACAAGTGACTACCAGTACACTAGTTGAATGATTTAACTATTGTGAACTAAAGTAACATCAATTTAGCCAACACCAATAGGGAAATAGTAGAACGGGAGGTATCAATTCCTGAAGACCAAACCTATGTTGATTTGCAGTACTCGATGTAGTTGTACGTTCATGCACTGCTTTCCACCGCCATTTGATGATGCTCGTTTAGGTAGCTCTCCTTTGTTAGTGCTCCTGCACCCATCTTATCCCAAACAACTTCGAGAATTTACCTAAAAACACAGAAAATACCACGAACCAAACCAAAAATGGCTGTCACCGCTACCACTGGTGTAGCCCTGACAGTAGTAGAGGAAATGTAGGGAAAAGCAAAGAACTACACAAAATTCACTAGGTTCTACAATGGTAAAATAAAATGAACAAATTAAAGTTGAATCTTAGCGTAGTTCAGTAAAAATCGGTGAATTAATCTTCAACTAAAAGACAGTAAAATAGGCAACAGATTAAATACAAAATAATAAACAATAATCAAATTTCTTGCTATTGTACTTAGTAGGAGTGAGTATAGCCAAGATCAAATAAGCAGGCGATAGATATTTTTAATGCTAAAAGAGAAATTATCGAGATAAGGGAGGAACGGTAAAACTTGGATCGCAGCGCGTGAAATTCTCTTAGTTAGAAACAAAGGAAATCTGTTGGTTGTTTTTGGGCCTCGATTCTTGGAGGGAGACGCATTGGAAAAAGCTATGACGCGCTGGAAAATAGGCTGGACTGCGACACACGTGTCGGCATGTGGCTGGATCTTTGCCCGAAGGTTCTCTAATCTTCGTGGTTGTGCACTTCGATCAGTTGCCAGAGAGAGAATATAAGAAGAAAGAAAGAAGAAGAAAGTTTCCGGCCAGTCGCAAAGGTAACAAAACGAAAGCTCACATTGATAGTAAAACTTTTAACTCATGGTACCACTAAGAAGTCAAAATCAGTTTTAAGGAACTAAAGGTAATAAGCAAAATAAGGGTTCAGAATCAGAATTTAGTTGTTGCACTAATATAAGAAGACTGCAAGCTATGGCATATATGCCTTGGACATCCCTCACTAACTGCTATGAAGAGTATAAACCAAGAAAATGCTGTAAATAATGAGGTGTTGAATAAGTATCTTGTTTTCCCATTAGCTAAGCAAACTAGACTAATATTGTTTATCAGCAATTCCAGAACAGATTTCCCTTTTGCTCTTGTTCATATGGATTTTTTAGGGCCCTTATAAGGTTGCTACCTATGATAAGAAATACTACTTCTTGACCACTGTAGATGATTTTAGTCATTATAAATGGATTCATCTACTAAAGCTTAAATTAAAAGTCATTGTTGCTATTAGGAACTTTCTTTTGATGACAAAATCAGTTTGGGAGAGCCTCTTGTAGGTTGCAAAGTGTATGCAGGTTGAATAAATTTCATATCCACAAACTGTATCTCACTATGTTGCCCAATTTCACCAAGGTTGCATGGAAGAACTTACTGCTTATTACAAATGTACTACCTAAACATAAGTTTACTGTTTGGCTGGCTCCTCATCATAGGCTTCCCACAGTTGATAGATTGCTGAGCATGGGCTTACAAGTTCCAGCAGTGTGTGTATTCTGCAAACAGAATGATGAAGTCTTCAAGCACCTATTCTTCGAATGTTCCATTACCAACAGTTTGTGGACCAGAATTTGTGTTTGGTTGGGGCATTCCAGAACCATTGGATGCTGGGAAAATGAGATTCACTGGATTTGTAGCAAAGCTAAAAGCAAGCTGTGGCAGAATGCAATTACAGCTGCTGCATTTGTTACCACTACTGCACTCATTTGGAGAGAAAGAAACCACATTCGATTTGAAGGAGCTGCTTTTGTGGAGGAATCGACATGCAGAGAAATTGCTTTACTCCTACATCTTAGAGGCAGAAAATGCAAAGACTGGCAGACTGGATTGAGACAGCTAAACTGTTTTCCTTAGCTAGTGTACTTAGTCTTCAAATGATATCTACTTGTGTATAGATAGTTAAGAAAGTAGAGGTTTTTTTACTGAGACAGTGTAGTAGTTAGTCCATACTACTACCACCATAGATCATGATGTACATATTTTTTTGATATCAATGATACACGACAGTTTGATAAAAAAAAATCAGCTTGGGACTATAGTAAAGAAAATAAGATCTAACAATACATCAAAGTGTTTGCACACATACTCCACAACATAATGGTATTGTGGAGATGAAGCATAGACACATATTAGAGGTAGCTAGAGCCTTGAAGTTCCAATAAAAAATGCCAACTAAATACTGGGGCATTTATATATATATATATATTTTTGATTCTTTCCATTGATATCCCAAAAAATATTTACAATTTGAGGTTCAGTAAGAGTTTGGACTACTCCTACTCATTTACATCATTTCCTATACTAAGTTCTAATTTTCTCTAAGTACATTGTAGTATTTCTGGTGACTAGAACTGGATATTTGTTGAGCTTGACCAATGCATCTTTCCATTTCCTGCAGTCTCGGCCTCGGATATAGATTGATAAGGCTATTTCTCTGCATAGTAGAGCTGTATCAAAAGTTTATCTGTTAAATCTGATGTTGTTCCTCTCTCGCCACATAAGAGCCACAATGGTTATGAAGGCACAGGCTGTGATATTGTTTAGTGCCACTCTGCTTCTTGTCTTGCTGCATACCCACATCATTTCTGTCTCCCAGTTCCCCACATTTCTATGGTAACCTAGCCAGGAGCAGATTCTGCTCCACAGGTTCTTGGTGACAGGGCATTCAAAGAAAAGATGGCTAAATACCTCACTGCTATGGTCACAGAGTACACAGATTCAGGGACTTGGACTCCAATCTTCTGTAGTCTATCAACTGTAGGTAGTCTTCCATGAGCAGCTAGCCAGACTGTAAATTTGTACCTTGGTTGAGCTTGGGCAAATAGTACCAGGTTTCTCCAAGTAGCCTTACTATAGGTAGGAGTTAGTGCCAGGTATAGCTTGTGGATAAGGAATTTATCCAGGCTACAGAATGTTTGCAATCTAGTGAAAAGGTTGCCTTGGCTCACTTGAACTCCCATGATATCTTCCCTTCTATCTAGTATTTTCTTTACCACCCAAGAAGCTGTCTTGGGTGAGGGCATTGTTTCTAAGTCCCTTTGCTTGATGTAGTAACTGTGCACCTATCTAATCCACAAGCAATCCTTTTTGTTAGCCAAATTCCAGAGGTGTTTGCTGATGGCTGCCTTATTCCAAACTTTCATGTCTATAATGTTTAGACCTCCTGCAGAGAGGGGTCTGCAAACACTGTCCCAAGCCACTAAAGCCTTTCTGGATAACTTCATACTCCCAGTCCAAAGAAATGTTCTACAAATAGTTTCAATAGCTTTCAACACTTTCTTAGGAAGGATAAACACTTGAGCCCAATAAGTTTGAATGCCAAATATGACTGATTTGATGAGCTGACATCTGCCAGCATAGGAGAGCATTCTAGCAGACCAGCAAGTAACTTTAGCTGTGATCTTCTCAATAATTGGGAGATAATGTCCAACAGATAGCTTTTTTGAATCAAGGGGGATTCCCAGATATCTGAAAGGTAGCCTACCTTTAGTGAATCCCAGTGCTTCCAGAATCAGAACCTTATCATCCAGTGTAGTGCCAGCTATATACAAAACACTCTTTGACAGATTAGCTTACAACCCTGATGCATTTGAAAATTTGAGGAAGGCTTCCTTTAGGATCTTGACAGACACCAAATCAGCTCTAGAAAACATCACTAGGTTATCAGCAAAGCACACATGTGTACAGTTAAGCTTCCTGTACTTAGGGTGAAAGTTGAAGTCACCATTTCTGTGCAGTTTCTCCATAATCCTGTTGAGGTATTCCATAGCTAATACAAAAAAGTAGGGTGACATGGGGTAACCTTGTCTAATACCCCTTTTAGCTTTGAAAGGTTCTTTTAAATCCTCCATTAACCATAAGGGAGTAAGAGACAGTTGTGACACACTCCATTACCCATTGCACAAAAATAGCAGGAAACCCCAGGTCTACTAGTACTTGCTTTAGATACCTCCAATCCAGTGTGTCATATGCTTTCCTCAGATCCACCTTCAAGACACATCTAGGGGAAATGACTTTCCTAGAGTATCCTTTGAAGATTTCATGGCTGAGTATGATGTTGTCCAGAATACTTCTGCCTTCAATGAATGCAGATTGGGCTTGCCCAACCACTTCACCTATCACAGCTTTCATCCTACTAGTGATGACTTTGGAAATGATCTTGTACAATGTGGTGCAGCTGGCTATAGGTCTGTAGTCCTTCACAGTTTTTGGAGTTTTGTCCTTGGGAATAAGAGCTATGGCAGTAGTATTGAGCATGGGAGGCAATTTGCAAGTGCTGAAGAAGTCCTTTACAGCAGCAAAAATGTCCTCCTTAACTATGTCCCAGTGTTTGGTAAAAAATTCAATGGGATATCCATCCACTCCAGGTGCTTTATCCTTTGGCATCTCCTTTATAGCTGCAACAATTTCTTCCATAGTAACCTCCTGTATCAGCAGTGTTTGTTGAGCTCTTGATAAGCATTTGCCTTCCCTTATAATGGCAGTGTTAGCAAGTGGTATTTCTCTTTCACAATTGCCCATCAGTGATTGAAAGACAGCAATAAATTCTTGTTCAACATCTACTGGATCTGTTAGCTTAAGTCCTGTGTCTGTATAGATACAAGAAATGTTGCTTTGTGAGGTTCTGATCTTCCATTGAGCATGAAAATACTTGGTGTTGGCATCTCCACAAGTGATCCAGGTTGCTTTGGACTTTTGTCTCATGACATGCTCTTCTACAGAACTCCAATAAGCAATATCTTGTAATGCTGTTTTCTCTGCATCACAAAGAAACTGTGATAAAAGATTGGTCTGCACTGACTTTGGATGATGTCCAGTGATTCTCTAGCTTGTATCAGTTTCTGTTTGTATGTGGCCATGTGAGCATTTAAGTCTTTCAGTTGCTGTTTTAAACATTTTAATTTCCTCCAAATCTGCTGTAAGGGAGATCCCTGGTGTTCGATCCTCCGGGCTTGCTGCACAATTCTTTGAAACTGGGGATGCTCCATGATATGAGTATATAGTCTGAATGGATTTGGATGCAACAACTTTAATCCACCACATCTGATGAGTATAGGGGAGTGATTTGAGACAGAGGGATTCATGTAGTCATCTTTAACATGACCAAACTGCTGCAGCCATTGAAAATTTCCAAATGCCTAATCAATTTTGCTGTATACCCTAGTTGTAGTTCCCTGCTTATTTGACCAAGTAAAATGCCATCCTGTAGCTCTGAGGGGAGAAAGTTGCAAGTCATTTATAACTGTCTTAAAGCCTCTTGTTTCTGCTTCTGTGATAGGTGAGCCAATTCTGTCATCAGGATTTAAAACATTATTGAAATCTCCACTCAGTAACCAAATATCCAGGCTAGATATAGGGATAGTCCTCAAGTCTGTCCATAGCTGCTCCCTAAGGCTAGCATCATTTTGAGCATATATGATACTGTCATGCATCCTGATCTGGCTAAGGGGGTCTTCTAATTGGTAGTGAATAATCTGGTCAGTAATCAGAGAAATCTGAAGTTGGATATGAGTCTTCCAAATCAGCCATATTCTGACATTCACAGCCTTTGAGTAATTGTAGTAAACATTCCAACCTTTTAAGATTCTGTTTTGGATTTTCTTAGCTTTATGTTCTTTTACTCTTGTTTCTTAACATCCCATTACATCAACTCAGTGGGGCATTTATATTACCACAATGTATTTGATTAATAGGCTACCATATGTATCCATTAAAGGAAAAAGTCCCTATGAAATAATAAACTCTACGTCTCCATCTATGAAGCATTTGAAGGTAATTGGATGCTTATGTTATGCAACAACTACACCAAAAATGGACAAGTTTGCTGCAAGAGCTAGACCTGCAGTCTTTATGGGCTATTCTGAGAGACAGAAAGGCTATCTACTGTAGAAGTTGGATAGCAAACAACTGTTTCTAGGTATGGATGTACTTTTCAAAAAGACAGATTTTCTTTTAGCTGCAAACTTAGACACAGAGCAACAATGGTTTCTTTACATGGATGATAATATACAAGGTTAGGATGTGCAAGAAGTGCAAACACCTATTACTGCAGTTCACACACTTGATACAACTGATGATCTTGAACATGAAGAATCAATCTATAAAGGTGATGAACCTGAATAAGCTATAGCATAGCAGGAAGAGACAATGTAGGGAATGGAACCACAAGTAGCAGAAACAACACCAACACCACCAGCAGTTGTCAGAAAATCTGCTAGGGAATCCAAAAAGCCCATTTGGATGAAGGACTACAAAAGCACCAAATAAGGCTTCCATTAGATATCCATTGGCAAATTATCTCTCATATGATAATGTTACCCCTTATGCAGTTACTTGTCTAAATTTTCAAGCTTGGTAGAACCAACGACTTTCAGACAAGCAGTCAAAAGCATTAGATGGATTCAAGCTATGCAATAGGAAATCCAAGCTCTACAGGACAATTACACCTGGAAAGTTGTTGATTTACATGCACGAAAGAATACTGTGGGCTCTAAGTGGGTATATAAAATCAAATATCTTGCCAATGGAGAAGTTGATAGGTTTAAGGCTAGGTTGGTTTCCTAAGGATACAGTTATAAAAAAGGCGTCGACTATCATGGCACCTTCTCTCATGTGGAAAAAATGGTCATAGTCAGGTCTGTGATAGCACTAACAGTGTCCATATGTTGATATTTATACCAAATGAATATGCACAATTCCTTCTTGCAAGATGATATTTTTGAAAAGGTGTACATGGAACTACCTGAAGGTTTTATGAGACATAAGGAGCATAAGGTTTGAAAGTTACTCAAATCCCTATATGGGCTTAAGCAAGCATCTAAACAATGGAACATTAAATTGACAGAAGCATTGCTTGAAGCATGATTTTCTTAGAGTAGTCATGACTATTCCCTATTCATGTTGAAGAAAAAAGGTGGAATAGTAGTCATACTAGTGTATGTTGATGATTTGCTAATCACTGGTAGAAATGCAGACTTGAACTTTGAAGCCAAGGAAATGCTCCATCAGAAATTCAAGCTAAAGGATTTACGGGATCTCAAATACTTCTTCGGCATTGAGGTACTTAGATCAAAGTCTGGCATTATACTACACCAAAGAAAATATGTACTAGAGCTAATCTCTGATATGGGCCTCAGTGGAGCCAAACCTATTATCATTCCTATGGAAACCCGTATGAAGCTAACAATAGTTGAATATGACAAGATCACTTGCATTATGGGAGATGTAACATTGTAAGATCCTACTATGTACCACAAGCTTATTGGGAAGCTTATGTATGCTACCATTACATGACCAAAGATCAGCTGTCCAAACATTGAGCCAATTCACGTAGCATCCTAAGAGATCACACTAGGAAGCTGCACTTAGAGTGGTGAGATAATTGAAGAATGCTCCAAGTCAAGGTATGTGGATGAAATCTAGGGATGCTGCTGAATTAAGTTGTTGGTGTGATTTAGTCTGGGCAGCATGCCCAAATACTCGTAGATAAGCCATAGGCTATGCCATCAATTTGGAGAGTCCTTGTTATCTTGGAAGTCAAAGACAAATTGTGTTAGAAGTTCATCAGAAGCAGGATATAGATTAATGGATGCAACTGTAGCAGAGGTTACTAGGTTGCTTGGTTTATTCAAGGAACTCGGAGTGACCATTCAAACTCCAATTACACTGTTTAGCAACAGCAAGTTTGCTATTCAAATAGTAGCTAACCCCATCTTCCATGAGCGTATCAAGCATATAGAAATTGGTGGAATCCTTCTAGCTATGTTCCCTACAATTTTTTCAATGTATTCTCTACTGATCATGAGCACTTTAGGTTCTGCAATTCTCTCTCAAGCAAATATAGCAATTTAATAGACATATTCTCTTGAACTACGCTAGTTGGCTTTATCTAACTACTCATATGATCACGTCAAGGCTTTGTTATTGCTAAACCTACCTTTAACCCTACTGTATTGATTTCTCACATACTTTAGGAGTGAAGTTGTTCAACAACCACCTAAATATGTATTCTTTCTCAAGCAACACATAGTAAATAGGCACAGTTAATTGATGGCCATTCAATAAACAAAAATAAACACGTAGTTGAACAAGTAGAGAAATCTAACGGCTCAATTATATAAAAACATAACAAAAATTTATCCTACAAAAGGTTCAATCAAAATGCTAGAAAACGAATTAACTATTAATAATAGTACACAAAAACAAAATACTAGAATTCATAACCAATAATAGAAATAGGAAGAAGGATGTGAAAAACTCGTAGAAGAATTCTCCTCCTTGCTCCCAGTGTGTTCTTGACTCCTTAGGTCGAATCCCCGGTCTCCTTAGACTCCTTAGGTCTAAATTATGTCAAAAGTGTGTCCTACCTCCTTAAAATACCTTTTTTCCATGTATATATACCAAGTAGGTTGGGCTCAAACAATTATACCTTCTCTAATGTGAATAAGGAAAAGTTTCCATTCCTGGACTAGCATGGGCGTGCTAGTGACCACGCTAGTGGCCGTGCATATTAACAAGTGCACAGTCTTAGTCCGTCTCAGGTTCGCGATAGCGGTTTTGACCATATTTTTCATCCTGTTTCTTTTGGAATTTGGACAAATGTAAAAGACAAAAGTTATAGCAGTTTGAGTTAGCTTTCCAACCATATATTGTGGAGCCCAAATGGAGTTTGGAGCAAAGCGTTATGTGCATTTTACTAGATAGTGCACAATATGCCTAATCGATTATTTGTTTTGTTACTCTATCATCCGTTGATCCCCGAATACGATCCCTGTTTAGTTCATTGGGCTTTTACTTAGATTTCATAGCTCCAGATCAATTGAATTCATTCCATAACATTAATATCCTACAAAGCATAAAACACACGATTAGTGCAAGATACTAGCGATTAAAACTCAAACTCAATTAAAATGTAGTAAATTTAAGTGTAATAAGTGACTAAAATATGTAATTACAACCAATCATCAACACCCCACACTTAAAACGTTGCTCGTCCTCGAGCAATGACTACACTTTTTTTTATAGACACGACCTTTTTAAACAATTTTTCTAACTCATCACACAAAGAATATTTAAAATAGACTAAGTATAAAACACTAATATCTTCCTCAAGATTTAATTCACAAGTACTATACATTATTCACAACTCACCCACTTACTCTAACATAGAGTTCACTGACATTACCTTTCCTTCATGAATGCAATGCTCTCATACAAAAAGAGAGTAGTTCCACATAATAAAATTTACGAACACTTTGGAACTCAAAATAGAAAGAATTTACTCACTCTCAAAAATAACATTCATATGCCTTAAAAGATGCACCGTAAGCTTGCCCGTAGTGTACTACTCCACTAATCGAGCTCATTAAATCTAGGATCAATTAGGACATTATTTGGTTGTAATGTAGGCTACAGGACGGGTAGGATACATTTTGATATAAGAGTGACTACACCTCCTTAAGAACTTTAATACATATACTTCAACATCCAAATCTCATACTTATGTTAAACAAAAAATCCACCTTCACATTAATATATTTTACCCCATTCTTCTTTAAGCACACTTACATCAAACGCCACCACTTATCAAGGAATTTTTTTCACAACAATCTAACTATGTTTTTTTTCAATTCAAGTGGCTCTTACTTTTTCAAAACAGTGCATATTTCTCCTTATTTAATTAGTCTACTCAAAAGCCAAACCAACCACCCCACACTTTACCCTTTACAAAGTTCATAAACAATTCAGTGCTCATGAGATATTAGAAGGTTCAAATAGAGGATTAATTCAAATGAATGGGTAAGGCTTGTAATGTGGTTTCCAAAGAAGCAAGATTACAGGCTCAAAGGGGTTAACTACAATATATAACAATTAGGTGGGTAAAATATGCATATCTGACTCAATAACAAAATGCCTATATCACTTCCAAGACTGAACAAAACTACTATTCGCTTTGTAAACACACGGGCAAAGTTATAGGCATCAAATGCAATGCACCGAATATAACAAATCCTTACACACACATGGCACATAACTCACTCAGGATTGGATTCATCAAGATACTCTAGTCAAAGCAGTTAAGCAAATTAAAAATTATATAATTTAAGGTACTTATACAACAGTCAAAAGCTGAGCCTAAGCGTCACAGCCAAAGTACTCACTATTCTCAAGGCATACCAAAGTCAAGAGATATTGCTTCAATTCAAAATACAACACAATGGCTCCTTTTCCTAAAAAAAATACTAACGACACCTGGTTCAAATAAGACACTTAGAAAAGAACCGTGACACAAAGAAAAATCAAGGGGTAATTGCTACACTACCTAACAAAAAAAATCTTTTTTTGGTCTTTTTTCTTTAGACTTAAATTATTCAAGAAAATTTTTTAATAGATCCATCGTCGGAAAAAGTCCCAATCTTTTTTATTTCAAAATAAAATATTCAATTAAACTAACATAACTAAAATAACATAGAAAGTCACCCAGACAATCTCCTCACCCCACACTTAAAATTGTGCATTTTATCTAGTATATACCATACTAATAAGAGGGTAAAAGAAACTCCTTGGTAGGACAAAGGCTGAAGCACTAATAGCTCATGGGGTACTCAGACTTCTCCCAGGCTTGATTCTTCGTGTGGGTACCTTACACTTAGTTCCAACCATCTAGTTTGCTGTTGCATCCTTCTAATAGCTTTGTTTTCCATGCTCCTAGAAAATTAAAAATCGACACTAAAAAAATAATATAATAAAAAATAATAATAAAAAACAAAAAAAGCAGTAAATTTGGTGTTTCTCCCAACAAGCGCTTGATTAAATGCCGCGGCATGATGTGAATCACTTTTTCGCCTCTACCTCGAGCTTATGAATTAAACCCCAAGTTTTGATTCAAGTTTATGATTATGGTCATGGGACGGTGGAAAGAATCTAACTGGCCTAAAGGAAATAATTTAGTATTCTGCACTCCCTTGCCTTTTTATGAGGTATGTAATCTTGACATTTTGGCAAGAAACGTTCTAGAATATATGCACCTTGTCCCTCATTCCTTGACTCTTCAATTGGTTCGGATGACTGTATTTACATATCATCATCTAAACATAATATGAAAAAAATGCTTGGAGTGTGGACCAATGCGCTCAAACACATAAACTTCAGGACTTTCAACATCATCAACTTCAATGATACTAGAGTCAATAAAATTTATATCCTCAGAGTCCTCGGCTGGCTCGAGTCTCACTCCTTCAACATTGACTTCCTCAAATTGTATTTGGAATGTTCTTTCTGACCTTCCTAATTAACACCTCAAATTCATGCTCTTCTTGACTATTATTCAATATTGGCTTGTTGAGCATTAAAAGCTCCAACAACTTGACTCAATTGAGCCTCCAACTTGTGAATAATTGCCTCTTGCCTTTGTATCTGCAATTGTTTTTCATTATTTTGTTTCAGAAGGCATTTTAAAATATCCTTCATCTCCTTCAGGTCTGCATCCCAAGTTATTTGTTCCTGTTAACTTCACAAGAAAAGGTAGAACCATCATAATAAGGGGTTGAGTGAAGATAAGAAAAATAAGCACAACCATAAAAGTGACCATTTTGACCACCACATACATCACACACATTCCACAAATAAGATTGAGTTAGTGCACATAACTCGCTCTCAGGAACGTTTTGAAAAATTTACCACGGGTGATTTCCTTCGCAATATGTATGGAGATCAATAGTAGAATTATCTACACCTAAATTTTTATAATTCCAAGATGTCATGTTTTTCAAATCAATAGTTATAAAAAAATACGAAAAATATAAAACAAAATAAAAGTTCAAACTTGAACCCTAGCAATATATACAACTACAACTGCACCGTTAGTTTCCCGGTAACATCGCCATAATTTGACCACGCCCAGCTCTAGTCCTAAGAAGGATAAGCGGTCACTGCAAATATATTCCGGTCTAAAAGTTCGGAGCAGAACCCACAAAGAACTAAGACTTTGTTGTACATGTTTAATATCACTAAGAAGACAAGATTGAATAATTTTTCAAATTAAAGGTTGAGATTTATATTTCTAACTAATGAACTACCAAATACTACAAAGCGGTAAAATTATCAACTACGAGACAAAGGGTTGGAGACTAAATTAAGGAGGTCTAGAGTTATGATTTTCTCACAGAATTCTTCTAGCTATGTTCCCTACAATTTTGCCATTGTATTCTCTGCTGATCATAAGCAATTTAGGTGCCGTAATTCTCTCCCTCGAAACTACAATAATTTACTAGATATATTCTCTCGAACTACGCTAGTTGGCTTTATCTAACCGCTCATTATGATCACGTCAAGACTTTGTTATATCTAAAACTATCTTTAAACCCGCTGTGTTGATTTCTCACATACGTTAGGAGTGACGTTGTTCAACAACCACCTAAATATATATCTTTTCTCAAGCAACTCATAGTAGTGATGGCCATTCAATCAACAACAATAAACACGTAGCTGAACAACTAGCGAAATCCAAAAGCTCAATTATATAATAATATAACAAGAATTTATCCTACAAAAGATTTCGTCAAAACCCTAGAAAATGAGTTAGCTATTCATAATAGTATACAAAAACACAATAGTAGAATTCATAACCAATAATGGAAATAGGAAGAAGGAAGTGAAAAAATCGTATAAGAATTCTCCGCCTTGCTCCCAGTGTGTTCTTGACTCCTTAGGTCGAATCCCCGGTCTCCTTAGCCTCCTTAGGTCTAAATTATGTCAAATGTGAGTCCGACCTCCTCAAAATACTATTTTTTCATGTATATATACCAAGTAGGGTGGGGACCAAATAATTATACTTTCTCCAATGTAAAAAAGGACAAGTTTCCAGGCCTGGACTAGCGTGGGCGCACTAGCGGCCGCGCATATTAACAAGTGCATTACCTCAGTCCGCCTCAGGTCCGCGGTAGCGGTTTTGACCACATTTTTCATGCTGTTTCGTTTGGAATTTAGAAAAATGTAAAACATAAAAGTTATAGCTCTTTAATTTAGCTTTCCAACCATATATTGTGAAGTTCAAATGGAGTTTGGACCAAAAATTTATGTTATTTTACTAGACAGTGCACAATATGTCTACTCGATTCATTGGACCGAATATGATTACAACTTAATTCCTTAGGGTTTTACTCTGACTTAAAAGCTCCAAATCACTTGAATTCATTCAATAATATTTATATAGCTCGGAATCATTCCTACAAAGCATAAAACACATAATTAGTGTAAGACACTAACGATTAAAGCTCAAACTCAATTAGAATATGGTAAAATTTGAGAGTAATAAGTGATTAAAATACGTAATTATAGTCTACGACTGATAGGTAGTTCCTATTAGTTAATTAGAAGTGACACGTGACGGTGGCCTATTGGCAAGTTAAGAGTAAGTTAGTGGAGTTAGTGGAGCAACTCTATATAGTCTATATATATAGTCTTCTGCAGAGATTTAACAAGATATACATTATTTTATCCAAAATGCTTTCTTCCTCGATCTAGAAGCTTCCTCCATTAGAGGACTCATCGAGCTTGAAGCTCCAACTGCAGATTTGCACTGTTTTTGACAATAAGTTGCAGGCTATTCAGCGTTTCCTTGTAAACTACTATGGAGTAAGTAAATTTGAGAGTAGGTTCCTGTTAATTTATCAGTTAAGCCAGGATAATGAGTCATTATGAAAGAGCGAGCTATTTCACTTTGCTAAATTAAGCCTTTTGGTTAAAAGAGAAAAAGAAACAAAAGAGATTTTATTCCGGTTCAAGTGTATGCTCCAAAGTAATACAGTAGTAGATACATAAAAAATAAAGAATTTTGATCTTACAGATAAAGAATTTAGAACATATATTCATTATTCAGAAATATGAGAAGAATCAATCTTGATAAATAACAGAGGCAGTGCCAGCAGCAACTTAGAGGAACCTCGAACGCTTGCACTCATGAGAAAAGCCTTGAGGAAACCTCTTAGAATCAGCACAATAGTTGTAAACCATATGTCTGCTCTGCACCCAACGTAGCCTATTTCTGCCCTTTGCATCAAGTTGTTGATTTTGCCATGGCCTAGCATTGTTTGCTGAATCAGTGGACTTACATGAAGAGGCACCGGATGTAACTGCGCAGCCATCAATATTGAAGTTTCTGTAGTAAGCAGTGAAAGGAGCATGTGTCCAATCAGTCTTGACTCTGCCTCCTTGTGTAGCCCAATCATCTGCATTCCATAAGCTGCAGTACACTTTCATTGGTTGGCTTTTTGGGAATGGAATGCCAGCGGTTTCATGGTTGTTGTATACTCTGATTGGATTATTATCTACCAAGAAACTGAAGATGGCAATTCATATGGAAACCATTAGTAACAAATTAAGAAGAAGCGTAGCAAACATAATTATCAGAGTGAGATTAGAAAGGACTTACATAATTTTCTGAGCGTTCCAGATAATGGAGTAAGTGTGAAATGCAGCAGTTGGGTCGAACCACAAATGGAATTGTTGTTCTTTGTTGCCTTTGCCTTGTGAATAAACGTTGGTATGAACTGTATAAGGTTGGCCAGAAACATTTCCTAAGAACTCGAAATCGATCTCATCATGCCCAGCTCCTTGTGAAGATAACTGATGAACGAAAGAGAGAACAGGAAACAATAGTAAATCATCATGAACTAGAACTAATTCATTTTTGTACGGGAAAAGTTGAATGACTTACAAAGAAAGTGGTGACAGTGCCAGCAGAATTTCCAGGGACAAGTTTGAGTTGCATGTCAAATCTTCCAAAGAGATATTCATTCTTGGATTGAAAACCCGAACCAGAAAATTTGTCAAGGGACAGAGAGAGGCCTCTGCCTCCTTCTGTTATTTTACCACGTCCTTCGCCCCAAGTGATCTCTGCAAGATTATTAAAATTACCAGCAGAGGCGGCTGCCCATAGACTTGCCATGACTATGGGAAGGATTAACATTTTGAAAGAGAAACGAGGCGACATTTTTCAAAGTTTTTTGTAAATTGGGAGAATGTCTGAAATGGATGATAAATTGGTCCAGAATGCCTATGTATTTATATTAAGCCAATTATATGATTGACCATGCTTATGAATTGAGGTGGAAGGATCCAAATTCGGCGAAACAGCTGGAAATTAAATCTTTATTTATTTGGAAACATTATTGAAGGGCCCCACTTGACGTTTACGCGTTTGATAGGTAGATGTAGAATGAGAGAAAACTTGGATTCTCGGGACACTTTTCCCATTTTCTTTGATAATCATGAACCTTGGGTTACAGCTGTTAAACAGAATGGATGTCCACAGCTACTGATTGACCTAATTTGTAACCAAGCTACTTGTGTCTTCAATATGTATCCTTTCATTAAGGGCGCACCGCCACGGACGATACAATAAAATTGAGGAAATGTTAATAAGAGGCTATAAGATTTTAAAGAAAACTATTTGTACATATTGAAATTTATTTTCCTTACCTTTTTAAGATGTAAAGTTGTCAATAATTTTTTATAATTGATTTCTTTTAAAAATTCTTTTTTAATTGATAAAATAGTTAAATTCATTTAATTTTTATTGAAACATTGTAGATCTTAGATGAAATTTTATCAATTTTAATTTGATAAACTCTTTTTCGCACATAAAATTATTATAGAAATTGTTATTAAATTAGGTATTTACAAAAATCAAGTCTTCTTATTTAAATATATTAATTAAAATTCTATCTTCTACTTATACTATTTCTTTTGACAATTTTAACTTGGTAAATAAGTCTAAATTATAAATATTAAAGTGACTATTATGTTTTAAAGAACTTTCAAGATTAAGTCAATATTTTATCAAATTTTACCCTCATATAATAGTCTCATTTTCAACAATAAAGTTGTACTTTTTTTATTAAATATCTAAAAAAATCACTAGTAAAAAGTGGGCTCCAACATTTTAGAGCCTAAAGTCGTTGCTTCACCGGATAAATATACGATAGAGTCTCTAGGTATATCTAAATACATGAAATTAAAAAAACTGTATTTTGCGAGAGATATTTTCTCGGTATATTTATATAATGGTATTCTTCAGTCAGTTCTGAAATGTAGAATACATATTAGTTAGTTCGTACTATTAATTTTATATTAATGTATTAACGTCTTTTTGCATGGCTGTTTAAATATAAAGTTTTAATCACTCGAAACCCAATTAATCAACATTATTTGGAATGTACTTAAATTTGGTATTTTTCCCTTATAAATGCTCTAATAAGAGTTAAAATTCCCATTTGTCGTGTATGCTCGGCTGTATAAACGTCATTACAAACACCCCAAAAGCAAACTTTCTTTTCCTCTTTTTCCTTTTTCCTTTTTCTTTGGCAGTCTTCCCGATCCCTTCGAAATTGGAATAGACTATTACTCCCTTCTTAGTTCTTACAGCTAATAGTCCAGTGCCTTTGGCCTCCTCTCGGATCCTTCCTTTTTCTTTACATGGTCAACTAATGAACTCACTAACGTCTCAATATTACATATATATATATATACACGCGCAGCTTTCGTTCACAAAACAAACATCCCCGCTTCCTTTCTTCCCTCTTCACACAAACATATTACTTTCTTCCCCCCTCTCAATTTATGTGAATCTATTTTCTTTTTAGTATATGTCAAACATAATAACTCATTTTCATATTTGGAAACAATTCATCTTTATTTAATGATTTGTAATCACACAAAATATATGTGTATTTAGATCTAGATTTTTATATAATGTATACAATAAAGATCAGTGGTCCTCGAAAAGACCGCCCCCAGAAGGCCCAAAGTTCAGCTTGAGGTTCGACCCGGGGGTTCTCAACGATCGACCTCGAGGCAGTAGAAATCAATAACTACAACACACTAGAGGGAAGTTCAAAAGGCACATGATTAAAGCTGACTTAGCCTACTAGTCTAGTTCAAGCCCGCACAATGGCATTGATTGGTTGTGCCAACCTCATGCCCTTTTAATAAATGTACTTTGTACTTGTTATGATTTCCTTCACCTATAAAGAGCACTCTTGTCATTTTGTAATGGAGAAAATACAACACATTGCATTCAATACATGACCATTCTCTGCTCTCTAACTCAAACATACTCTCTATTTGATTCTATTGCTTACATTTATTGTCTTACTTATATTTATTACATTATGTTAATTATTCTTCATTTTTTGCTCATTATTAGTCCTAAAGAGCTTTCATCAAATTTATCATAACTGTTAATCCTCCATCGACTGCCCTTAGTTGGGCATCCGACTCGACCTCGAGGCCTCGTATATGCCAGCTGGAGACCCCGATTTCTAGCCATTTGGTCTGATTATTACACTATATACAAGCTCTTATCTTACCTTCTCATCTTTCGTGTAGAATCTATTGCCTAACAACTAGCATTAAAACATATCATGTATTTTAGAGCCACAAAATCAAGTCTAATTATTATTACCATTTTCAAGGTAAACATTTTGGCGCCCACCATGTGACTAAAAATAATAGTGATAGTTTTCTTGCTTATTTATACATAATGCAAGTTATCTTTCACACTTTTTCTTTTCAAAAATCTTTGATTTTAGGTCAAAATGTCTAACTCAGTAAATTCACATGAAAAAAAATCTTGAGGAACAGGGAGAAAATGGTGTAGTTGTTCCATGTGTTGGTGTACCACCACGAAACCCTGAGGATGCACCGGAACAAATTCCCATGGACGTGGTCTCGCGCAATGCTCAACACATTAAAGTAAGCTCACACACCAACATGAGCATACACCAAGGAGATCAACAAGAAACTCAGAAAAACCCCAGCTCAAGAAGAACAATGGGTTAGCCTTCATGTCATCTTCGAGATGTTAAAAGCACAAGAGCTGGCGATTGCTCAGCTGCAAAGCCACAAGAAAATTCCCAACACAATAGCACCGTAAATGGCTCCTCGAGCCGAGCAGGTACAAGAAAGATCAAGCAACAATGGGTCGACAGCTGAGCCCACCATCATAAAGATGCTCGAGGACCTCACAAAGAGGATTCAGTCAGGCGAGAAGAAGATAGAAGCCAATGACAAGAAGGTAGAGACCTACAATTCTAAGGTCGATCGAATCTGGGGCGCATCCCTGATCCTAAAGGGTGTAGATTCGAAGAAATTCGTGTAAAAGCCGTTCCCACTGGAAGCGACCCTAAAACTCATTCCAAAGAATTTCAGAATGCCTGACCTTCCGAAGTACAACGAAACCTCGGACCCTAACGAGCACGTCACTACTTACACTTTTGCAGTAAAGGGCAACAAACTAAAGGACGAAAAGATCGAAGCTGTCCTACTAAAAAGGTTTGGAGAGATGCTTCCAAAAGGGGCGATGATGTGGTGTCACAACCAAGCCCCAAACTCGATAGATCATTTACCATGCTGGCAGATTCCTTATAATGCACATACTGATGCTATCAAGGTAGCTACAAAGAAATCTAACGTCTTCAAAATCAAGCAAAAGGAGAACGGGATGCTACAAAAGTTTGTATCTCGCTTTCAACTGGAAAGAATGGAACTACCATCAGTGTTCGACGACTGCATAGTGCAGGCCTTCACTCAAGGTTTGAATGAGTGAAGCTCGGTAGATTCGAAACAGCTGAACCACAACTTAGTTGAATATCCCACCGTGACTTGGTTGGACGTCCACAACTAATACCAATCAAAGATCAGGGTCAAAGACGACCAACTACGAGTCCCCTTTGGCTTGGTATATCCTAGAAGGCTTCCGACAATGGAGATAAATCCAAACAAAGAAAGATACTAACCATACACTGAAGATAGAAGAAATGCCCCGAGGTGCAACATACCCCCCTATGACTGAAGGATGGATCGAGGCCAGAATCCTCGAAGAATTGTTAGCAGAGCTGGATTCGATAGGCACATAGGGCCGACAGAGGCACCCCACTTGTTGGAATATAACTTCAACGTCGATATTTCAAACATCGTATTCACCGTAGGTAAAATCAGAAATACTAGGTGGCCAAGGCTTGTACAATCAGATCCTTCCCAAAGGAACCATAACTTAGTGTGTGAATTTCACAACACACATGGTCACAAGACCAAGGATTGCCAACAACTCCGCAAAGAAGTAGTCCGACTACTCAGCAAAGGTCACCTCCAAGAATTCCTTTACGATCGGTCCAAAAATCAGTTCTAGGAAAAAGAGGTGACCAAGAAGCATGAAACAGATGAGCCATACATGTCATCCACATGATCTTTGGACGCATCGATGCTCCACAAGAACCGTGGTTTGGAGAACAAAAACATCCATTACCAGGCAAAAGCAAATTCGAGGTTGCATACCCGATGACGCCCTCATATTCAGCGACGAATACATCGAGACTCTATCTCAGCCTGATAACGACGCATTGATAATTTCTTTTCTTATAAATACATTTCAAATTAAGCATGTGCTTGTAGATCCAAGTAGCTCGGCTAACATTATCAGGTCAAGAGTAGTGGAGCAGCTCAGACTACTTGACAAGATTGTGCTTGCCTCTTGAGTCCTTAACGAATTCAACATGGCAAGCGAAATAACGAAAGGAGAAATCACCCTCCCGGTCAACGTGGTTGCACAACCCAAAATGTAAAATTTCATGTCATCGAAAGAGACATGAGGTACAACGCATTGCGCGAAAGGCCGTAGATACACTGCATGAGAGCAGTACCATTCATCCATCAAATGATAAAACTTCTGATAAAGGATGGGATAAAAATCGTCTACGGGGAACAACATGCAACAAAAGAAATGTTTGCAGTGCATGATGTGACACTGACGCTAATACCTCCACCATGGAAGGAGCTAAAGGATAAGAAAATAGTAAAATAGCAATAGCAGGCTATATTCTCGTCTACACCCGACTAAATAAAGCAAAGGACAGTAGCGCGTCCTCAGAACAAACAATTAAAACATAGCGAGGCTCGAAGCACCGTCAACACTAAGGTATGATCATCTCCCCTTTTTAGTTACATTTTATACTAACCTCACTGTAGGTATCCAATCGAAATGGCCGAAGCACTTTCCAGCTCGAAGTTCTTAGGTTCCAAAAGAATATGTCGCACTATTTTCTTTCAACTAATTTTGGTCCTAAAAAGGGTTTTACCAGCAAGGTTTTTAACGAGGGAACATCTATATGCTACTTAAGAAAGAATCAACAAGTAAGGCTTCTCTTTAATCAGCCTCGAATACCGAGGGGATATCTCCCCAGAAAGTCACCTCCTCAGAGAAGCCAAGTGTGCTAAATGGGGTCTCGATAGGAAAATGATGTACCGAGCCAAACGATCGACGAACCGTGTTCGTATAGAATAACCGAGCCCTTGACACAAAAACGTGTATACTTGTACCAAGTAATCAAAGAATATTGCCTCCACCAAAGTGTTTCGTGTTTCAAAGAAGTTCACTATTTCTTACAAAAACAGCTCTAAAGCCAAAAATATCCTGAACACTCGGGGACTGATGTCAAAAACTCAAAGGCGTATGACGTCCGAGTCAGAAGCTTCAAACTTGTAAGCCTCAAAGAGGCAACATCAAGGTTACAAAATAGCTCCAGAAGCCAAACACGTCCCCAACATTTGGGGAACAACGTCAAAAACTCAAAACTATATGACCCCAGGATCGGAAGCTTTCAAACTCATAACCAGGCAACGTCAATTCTATAAAAACGACTCCAGAGCCAAGAAAACTTTCAATGTCTTAGGGACTACCGCCAATTGTCATCCCATAGACTTATCAAAACATGAGGCTATAAGACTCCATATGGGCAGCCTCGACCTCGTAAGACCTTTATACGACAAGACCAAAAATTGTAAGACCTCAAGCAAGGCATGAACCATACTTGTACCAAGTAACCAAAATCGTAAGACCTTGAGCAAGGCATGAACCATACTTGTACCAAGTAACCAAAAATATAAGACCTCAAGTAAGGCAAGAACATTACTTGTACCAAGTAACCGAAATTGTAAGACCTCGAGCAAGACATGGACCATACTTGTACCAAGTAACCAAAATCGTATGTCCTCAAGTAAGGCATGTAAAAATTATAAGACCTTACAAAAAGACATTATCCTTACCTTAAAGTTAGTGCTATATATTTGAACTTGTAAGATCCCTAAAAAGGCATGCCCTCGATATAGATGCCAATACTACTCCATTCGGGAACTAAAAGGCTACGGCCAAACATAAATGACTACTGTCATAAGGCTCCATCCAAACTAACGCGACTCGCGGATGCCCGACCGTCGCTATAAAATCAAAGGCCTTCAATTACATCAAAAGTACTTCGAATGATCTTGTTAAACAGGCTACTATCGATGTAAGCAAACGAGCTTCGATCATGCCAGCTCCAAAGTATAGGCTTCGAAACACTCAGCCACTAAGCAAAACCTCCCGAGGTACTCGTTCATTACCACATAAAGACTTACAATAGAGGTTTTCTTATCAAACCATCGAAGAGTCAGGCGAACACAACCTCAGAAAGTCTTTAACAAGGGAAAAACAAAGCCTATATAAGAGGTCGTACCGACCCAATGCGTAAGAGTCATTGTCGCCAGCCTATACTAGAGGTCGTACTGTCCCAATGTGTAAGAGCCATTATCTCCAGCCTATATAAAGGGTCATACCCAACCAATGCTAAGAGCCATTGCCGCTAGCCTATATTAGAGGTCATACCGACCTAATGCATAAGAGCCTAAGGACCAACCTCAAATTCAAAAACTGGATGCAGGCAACTACAACAAAGTTGACTAACATATCTAGTGTGTTGCAGCATAGTCCTCAGCACCAGCAGATTCACAGGTACCTCCGTTAGTGGGGGAAACATTAAAGAAGATTCTAGAGAATCAGAAGACCATTACGGATACTCTAGTGATGCATGGGAGGGTCATTAAGGTTTTAGGAAAGAAGGTCAAGAATATGTAGAGGTCTTGGGCATCAAAGAAGTCAGTGGAGAAGTTGAACAAAAGATTGAAAATATTACATCTGCCGGAGATTTAACATTAGACTTGATTATGGAGTTAGCAACACCAGCAGTACCTGAGGCACCAGAGGCAGCAGCCAACGAGCCTGAGAAGCCAGTCGCGATTGCCTACACTGTTGAGGAGATGATTTAGATGCTCAACAACCCTGTTATCTCTCAGCCAAGTGATGAGGAGATACATCTAGAGATTGAGGGTGCTAATGATCCATGCAAATTGAGAGCACATAGGGAGTTCTCTTAACTCGTTACCTTTCCATGTTTTATTTTTTTAAGCATTAGGGATAAGGATTATTTTCATGTAGGGGGTGGTCTTTTTTGATTTATTACCTTCGACATTTGGATTTGGCATGTAATAATTCTTATACTATTTTTCTTTTATCTATATTTTCACTTTGGTATGTATATATTCTTCCTTCTCATTTGATGTATATATTCATTCCCCTTATTTATATATTCATTTCCTTTTGATTTGTATATTTACATATCTTGCTTTCCTTAGTTTATTTCATTTCTTCTTTAGTTTGTCTTTCCTTTTTAGTATAACTTCTTATTTACTCTAGTAGTTTCTTTTTGATTTGTTAGCTTCTTCTTTTTTTGAGTGAACAATAAGCCTTTGATTTTCTTAATGTCACGATTTTTTTCAAAGGTGGATTTTGTATGAACCAGGTGGTTCTTCCCAATGATGGATAGTGTGACAACTTTTTTAAGGGATTGGGTCCATTTTTTTATGTTTTGGAAAATATAGTAGTAATTAATAAAATGGGTCTCAAGGATTCTTCACTTGGTACCAACACATTTACCATGATCATATGGTTGAAATAAGTTGTTGGCAGAAAATAGCTTTAGTTGTGACCTTTTGACTCTTGAGCTGACTTAAATAGTCACCAAGTGGTTCAGTCAAGCCATTTTTGCTTCTCAATATAAGTACGGTTGTTTTGGGCCCTCGACTCTTTCTCTTTAGCATTCCAACAACGTGAGAGGTGAGGTATCGAATTGCGAGTCCAAGTACCCGTGCTTATAGACTATAACTTGCCCTGGATATTTAAGTGAAATTCTAAGAGTAGCTTGGCTTTATAAATGAATGTAGGCTCTTCTTGATCCATTTTGAAGTTTGAAATCTTTCATAGTCTACCAATGTGATATCCCTAGTCAACCCATTTGAGCCTAAGCCCTTTTTCTCTCAATAACTACGTCACAAGCCTTTATCCATTTTGTGTTGATCCTCTCTTGTCACCCGATCTTTCTTTAGCATTCTTGAGAAACAATTGGCAAAAACATAAGTTTGGGGTGGATACGGGGACCTTGAAAGTGATAAAAGGTACAAAGAAGAGAAAAAAATGAAGAAAAGAGAAGGCAAAAAAAAGGAAGAAAGAACAAAAAGAAAAATTCAAAAAGAAAGTGAATAAGGTAGAAAGTTGAAGTGATTCAAAGAAAACAACGGATAAAGGCATGGAGTAAATAGATAAGGATAAAAATGAATGACATGATCAAGAAATAGTGATGTTACGTATTTCGAGTTTCCCCAAAGAAGAAGAAAATGACTCAAAGAGTCGAGAAAGTATGAGTCGAAAAAAAAAAATGGAGTGATTAAAGAAAGATGAAGCTAAAAGGCTTGAGAGTGCCATGCTAACTCTATGATTGATCTATTTTAATGTGTGTTAATTGAGCTGGATATTTTCATAGCACTTCCTTAAGACATATAAGGTGTAATTCTGCATATAATCGTCCTTTTCATGTTGTACCATTTTCTTGGTAAAAAAGGGCTGGCAATTGCATTATGGGTACTTATTTTGATTAAAACACGACACTAGAAGAGAAGTAACATTAATAAGGAAGACAACATATAAACAAGCATCAATCCCAAAATTGAAAAGACATAGATGATTAAAAAATAAGACATCATAGGACATTTTGCAATATGTCGATGTTTTTCTCGGCCATACTATTTTGAGCAGAAGTGTGAGGACAAGAAAAATGATGTACTATACCATTTTGTTTAAACAATAAACTAAAACTTTTGTTAACGTATTCCCACCTCCATCGGACTGGAAATGATAAATAGAAGAGTGGAAAATGTCTTTAACCATTGCATAAAATTCTTTGAATTTGTCAAAGGATTCAGATTTTTCACGCATCAAGTAGACCTAAGAGAATTTAGTATAATAATTCAGGAACAAAATATAATAATGACATCCCAAATTCGAGATAGTACGAGCATGCCATACATCTGAATGAATTAAAATGAAAGGAAATTTTGCATACTACTTGATAAAGAAAAAGACATTCTAATTTACTTGCCTAAATGGCAAATATTACAAGAATTATTGTTGATGAAAAAAGTATTACAAATTAAATTTTTAGTAACTAAAGAACTAAGAGACTCTTGATCAGGATTTCCCAAACTTTGGTGCCAAAGGGAAGCATGCAAGACTTTAGCAAAGAGAACAAAGATAGAGGAGGCAGATAGATCTACATGTAGAGGATAAAGAGACCCAGAATATTACAGTGGAGACACGTTGTTCTGGTCTTCAAGTACTTGACAAAAAAATAAGAGTTAGTAAATTCAATGTAGCAATTATTATCAGCACATAACCATTGGATAGAAGGCAAATTTTTAGTAAGGGATGGAACATATAAAACTTTCTTTAAGAGAAGAAGCTTAGAAGTTGTTGGAAGGGTAGATGAACCAGTAGATTTAATTGAGAGAAGAGTATTATCTCCAACTATGGCTTGAGAAGGACTAGAATAAGGAGTGTGAGAAGTAAGAGTAGAAGGATCATTCGTCATGTGCACAAATTACCCAAAGTCTGGGTAACAAACAGTTGGTTGAACATTCTCAAAATTCATTGTAGCAAATGGTTTAGGAATATTGTTATCCACAAAGGAATGGTTGAACCTGCTTCTGTACTCCAATGCAGTGTGATTATAATGAAAATGAATTTTATATTGTTTAGTAGGAGGTAAAGGTGGTCTACCAAAAATACGAATAGCAGCTAAAGAGGCCAAGATTCCTTTTGAAAGCCAGACCATGAAAAATTGTGGTATCCCTACCATATTATCCCTTATTATTTTTTCCACGACCTTGTCTATGAAATTATCCTTGTAGATTGATTTCCATTGAAGGAAGAAGATAAATTAGAAGTGGTCTTGCCTTGGGTTGACACAAGCAAAGTAGTTTGAGCATTTGACTCCTTAGAAGCATTTGCATTAATGTGAGCTTCTTTATTTAGAAGTAGTGATTGTAATGCATGAAAGAAGAAAGTGAGCTAGTAGCATTTTATCCAGACACATATGTACTATATGATGAAAGCAATCTTTGGAAAGCTTGAGTGACTAAATCATCATCAGTTAAAGGATTACCAATTGCCCTAAGAGAGTATGCAATAGAGTGAAGTTGCTGAAGATAATCCGTATAAATGGGAACTTTCTTGAAATTCTAAAATTTCGATTTAAGATGAATGGTGGAGGAAGAGAGTTGATCCAAATATAGTGATGTGAGGGTGTCCCAAGTCTGTATAGATATCTCACAAGCATAGTTCAAAAGTGTGTAAAAAATAACAGAAGAAAGTGTTGCATTAATCCAACTTAATGTAATGGCATATCAAATTGAATTCATGCTTGTAATCAGCGTTGTCTGGTGATGGACATGGTATGGTTCCATCTACAATAGAAAGAAGGTTGTGACTTTTACAGATGTGAGAAAACCTCTCTTCAACGTAAGGTAGCTGACATATGTCAATTCGATATGAGAAATATTAGGAAATATTGTAAGCATCTTTTGTGTATCTTTTTATTATTGGTAGAATATTCTCTCGTTAATTGTACAATCCTATAGTTGGTAGGTTTTGATTTTCCTTCATTATTGTACAATCCTATAGTTGGTAGGTTTTGATTTCTCTGTACTCTATATATACTTTGGTAGCAATACAAGAAAGTCACTTCTCCAAAACTCTCTACATGGTATCATACGCCAGTGGCTTATCGCCAAACAAACCCTAAATACATACTACCCGCCACCGCTGTAGCTCCTCTCATCGGAGCCCGTCGCCGCTGCACTAATCGGCAGCCCTTTTTTTCTCGACGTCGTTCAGCGCCTCCTCTCCTTGCCTCGCGCTCATGGCCGCCACGACGTCAACCGCGCCTCTCTAGCCGATTGCCATAAATGCATCGGCTCAAATCCCACTCAAATTGGACTCCACTAATTACCTGGCGTGGAAAATTCAATTTCGAACCGTCCTTACGGGTTACGATCTCATCAGCTTCTTGGACGAATCGAAGCTATGCCCACCGGCCACTATCGTCGACAACGACGTGACTTCCCCCAATCCAGCATATCCTTACTGGATTCGCCAGGACAACCTTATTCTCAGTGCCATCATCTCGTCGATCACACCGATGATCATCTCCTTCATTGCCGCTGCGGAAACCTCTAAAGAGGCCTGGGACATTCTCGCGCGCACATACGGCACCGCTTCTCGTGGTCGTATCATGGCTCTCAAACAGCAACTCCACAATCCGGTAAAAGGTTCTAAATCTATTACTGACTTTATGCACGGTATTCGCGTGATTGTGGATGAATTATCTCTCCTGGGTGTTACCGTTGATTCTGAGAATCTTGTAATAAAGGTTCTTAATGGTCTTGATGACCCGTATATGGAACTCTCTCATGCCATCCAAGCCCGTGAGTCTCCCATCTCTTTTGCTGAATTACATGACAAGCTGTTAAGCATGGAGGCTCAGATTACTGCTCGTGTGCCGGCCACCTCTGTCACATCCGACTCGGCTCCGTCGGCTGCCTTCGTCGCCAGACAGCAGCCAGTCCGTCACCAATTCGGTAGACGCGGGCGCGGCCGCATCAGCCGCGGGTCAGTCTCCGGTCGCGGTGGTTCCTCCAGCAATGGTCAATCTCGCGGGTACAATGGGAAGTGCCAACTCTGCAGTGAATTTGGCCACTCCGCGCACCGCTGCCCATCCTATCCCGTCTCCGACGCCAGCCAGCCCCCTTTCGGTGGACCATTGCCGCGGCCAGCTTATGCTTTGCCGCCCTATCCAGCTGCTCACACAGCCCATCACTCTCCGACGATTCCCTCTGCACCCGATTGGATTCTGGACTCTAGTGCCTCTCATCACAATACCTCTAATCTCGCCAACATGTCTCTTCACAGTCCTTACAGCGGCTTCGATAATGTGGTTATTGGTAACGGTGAAGGTTTGACAATTACTCATACTGGACAACTTAACAGTCATTCCTCTCTTTTATTACCTGGGACTCTCTGTGTTCCACATATGCGTAAAAATTTGATTCTGTTGCCCAATTATGTCGTCACAATAATGTTAACGTTGTTCTTTCTGATATTGATTTTCAGGTGAAGGATCGTCGCACGTGGGCAACGCTCGTTCGCGGCCCACTTAGGGGCAACACCTACTACTGGCCGGCGGCTCCCAGTCTCCCATCTGTCCTCACGGCACAAAAACTCTCTGCGTCATTGTGGCATTCTTGGTTTGATCACCCGTCAGCTAAAACCCTGCGTCATTTAGTATCGTCTAGCAGTATAGCGTCCAGTAATGTGTCTGATCTTGCCCGTGTATCTTGCAAACTTCATAAGTGTCATAAGTTACCTTTTTCTGAGTCAAGTCTGTCTTCTACTGCTCCCCTGGAGCTTATTTTCTCCGATGTATGGACCTCTCCGATTATTTCTAATGAAGGGTTTAAATATTATGTCATCTTTGTTGATCATTTCTCTAAGTATGTTTGGTTTTTTCCTTTACACCGTAAATCTGATGTCTCACAAACCTTCCCCATTTTTAAATCCATTGTAGAGAAATATTTCTCTACTAAAATCATTACTCTGTATACTGACAATGGGGGTGAATTTCTCGCTTTAGGCCCTTTTCTTGCCTCTCATGGCATCTCTCATCTTACGTCACCTTCTCATACTCCTCAGCACAATGGCTATGCTGAACGCCGTCACCGTCATATTGTCGATACTGGTCTCACTCTCCTTCATCATGCCTCTATACCTCTCATTTACTGGCCTTATGCCTTTGCTACAGCAGCCTACCTCATTAATCGTCTTCCCAAGACAAATCTCTCGATGCGCTCCTCTTTTGAGTCTCTCTTCCAGAAACGCCCCAACCTTGCCAAATTACGTGTCTTCGGTTGTCAATGCTTCCCTTGGCTTCGGCCCTACACCTCACACAAAATGGAACCCAGATCTCGTGCATGTGTCCTCTTCGGCTACTCTACTACTCAAAGCGCCTATCTCTGCTTTGATCCCTCAACGTCTAAAATCTTCGTCTCGCGTCATGTCACCTTCCATGAAGATGTCTTCCCGTTCTCCAAAATGTCTAACCCCGAGTCTCCCCCTGTACCCATTCCGGTCTCCCTAGAAGTCCTTCCGCTGCCGCCACCAGTACCTGCCGTTGCTCCCACCAGCGATCCTTCATCGGACGCACTCCCGGCGCCACCGCCCGTGCCACCAGCGCCTCTTCCGACACCGCCAGCGGCCCCTGCCGCCGCTACACCCATTATGCCGCCACCTGCATCCTCTCAGGGTGGTCATCATATGCAGACATGCAGCAAAAATAATATCTTTATGCCCAACAAGAAGTTTGGTATGTCTGGTGTCACCTCTCCTGCTGTTACTGAACCTCAGACCCTGTCCAGTGCTATGTCTGATGAGCACTGGCGCGCTGCTATGTCATCAGAGTTTGATGCTATGCTAAGGAATGGCACTTGGGATCTTGTCCAGCCCGATTCCTCGCAGAATGTTGTGGGTTGCAAGTGGGTTTATCGCATCAAACGCAAGCCTGACGGCACTGTGGATAAGTTCAAAGCCCGGCTTGTTGCAAAGGGCTTTCATCAGCGTTCAGGTGTGGATTTCCAGGAGACTTTCAGTCCGGCTGTTAAGCCGGCAAATGTGCGTTTGGTTCTCAGTATAGCTGTATCCAAGGGCTGGCCTCTTCGTCAAATGGATGTGAACAATGCCTTTCTCCACGGGAGGCTTATAGAGGATGTTTATATGGCACAACCACCGGGCTTTGTTGACAAAGCCTATCCATCTTATGTCTGTAAGTACAGAAAGCTATTTATGGTCTCAAACAGGCACCCCGGGCATGGTACAGTGCGCTCCACCAAAGCCTTCTGACCATGGGTTTCGTCAACACTACCTCTGACACTTCGCTCTTCGTCTTTCAGCACTCTGGTATTACGGCCTATTTTTTGGTGTATGTTGATGATATCATATTAACTGGTAATGGTTCTGCTTTCTTGAACCGTGTGATTGACTCTCTTGGGTCTCAGTTTTCTCTTAAAGACATGGGTGATCTAAGCTACTTTCTTGGTGTTGAAGTTCTGCGCAGCTCCAAGGGGTGTTTTCTTTCTCAGCGTAAATATGTTGTTGATCTTTTGACTCGTCATAATATGCTGGAGTCAAATCCTGTTCAGACGCCAACAGCGGCGTCAACTCGCCTCATCTGGCCGACGGCTCGGCCCCTGCCGACGCATCCGCCTATCGACAGGCTCTTGGGGGCCTCCAGTATCTCTCATTCACTCGTCCTGATATCTCCTTTGCTGTGAATAAACTCTCACATTTCATGCATGCTCCTACTGTCACTCATTGGGGTGCAGTTAAGCGCCTATTCCGGTATCTGAATGGGACGCGTGACTTTGGCGTCTGGCTGCGTCCTTCATCTGCTATACCTCTGCATTGTTTCTCTTATGCTGATTGGGGTGGAAACTGTGATGACCGCTCCTCAACTGGTGCCAATGTTGTTTTTCTAGGGCCAAATCCTATTTCATGGAACTCCAAAAAGCAGCATTCCGTTGCACGATCATCTACTGAGGCTGAGTATCGTGCCATTGCTTCTGCTGCCGTTGAAGTATGTTGGCTTCATTCCCTGCTGCGCGAACTTCATGTCCCTCTTTCGGCTGCTCCTGTCATTTACAGTGACAACATTGGCGCCACTTATCTCTGTGCCAACCCTATGTTTCATTCTCGCATGAAACACATCTCCATTGATTATCACTTTGTTCGTCAATTGGTCCAGAATGGGTCCCTTCGTGTTGCTCACGTATCCTCTGCTGATCAGCTTGCTGATGCTCTCACCAAGCACTTATCTCGTCCTCGGCTTCTTCTACTGATGTCCAAGATTGGCGTGTCCTCCGGCCCTCCATCTTGAGGGGGCGTATTAGAAAATATTGTAAATATCTTTTGTGTATCTTTTTATTATTGGTAGAATATTCTCTCATTAATTGTACAATCCTATAGTTGGTAGGTTTTATTTTCCTTCATTATTGTACAATCCTATAGTTGGTAAGTTTTGATTTCTCTGTACTCTATATATATTTTGGTGAGCAATACAAGAAAGTCACTTCTACAAAACTCTCTACAAGCAAAACCTTATATACTGGAAACTGTTAGACGGGGAATGGAGAGGCCAAGAGAAGATTGATTCATGGTGGTTTTAGTGGAGGAGTAATTCATGGCGGTTTGAGTGGAGTCGGAGGAATTTTCTGGAGCCATTGAAGGGAATCGTTTAGGGCTCTTGATACCATGATGAAATCAATAAACTGAAGTGTCGAAGCGTGAATCTTGCTCACCATTCTAGACTTGTATTTATAAGATAAAGTTACAAAAATATAAACAAAGGAAGTTACAACTATATATGGAAAGGATAACTACAAGAATAAATTAAATAACGTCTTAATACAACTAATAGACTAAAAGATAACGCTGACAACCATAACTTTTCTTTTGTTTTAGTGGGCGTTTGAACATAAAAATTGTAAAATTTTTAAAAAATAAAAAATATTAAAATTGAAAATGATGTTTGAATATTAAAATTGTTTTTAGATATAAATATTATTTTGAATTATTTTAAATTTTTGTGAGGAATTTTCTGAAGCAGTTGAAGGGAATCGCTTAGGGCTCTTGATACCAAGATGAAATAGATAAACTGAAGTGTCGAAGAGTGAATCTTGCTCACCTTTCCGGGTTTGTATTTATAAGATAAAGTTACAAAAATATAGAGAAAGGAAGTTACTGTTATAAATACACTTCTATTTAAGGTGAATGTCTTTAATTAGAGAGATTCTAGAGTTCTATTCTTGGTAGCTAAATCATCCTCCTCCCTATAAATAGAGGTTCCCTCTACCATTGTAAATAACTCCTAACATTCTCTAAGTATCAATAAGAAGAACTCTCTCTACTCTTCTCTCTATTGCTCTTGTTCTTGAGTTATTGTTCTTGTCTTTTATATTATTTCATAACACGTTATCAGCACGAGACTCTATCGTCTCAAGAACCATTCTCGAGAAATCTAAGGTATTTCCCTCTTCCTAATTTAATTTTCGATTATGTCTGACATTACGAAAAGAAAGTTCGTTGCCCTTGAAATTTCGGGCAAGAACTATATGACATGGTTGTTGGATGCTGAAATCCACTTAGATGCTATGGGTCTTGGAGACACCATCAAAGATAGAGAAAAAGCATCCACCCAAGAATGTGCGAAGGCCTTGATTTTCTTGCGCCATCACCTTGATGAAGGTTTGAAGATTGAATATCTCACTGTCAAGGATCCACTCATCTTGTGGAACGGCTTAAAGGAGAGATATGACAACCTGAAGTTGGTCACTCTGCCACAAGCACGATATGATTGGGCTCATCTGAGGCTCCAGGACTTTAAGTCCGTTTCTGAATATAATTCTGCAATGTTCAGAATTACTTCTAAATTGAAGCTATGCGGGGATAATATCTCCGAATATGATATGCTTGAGAAAACGTTTACAACGTTTCATGCCTCCAATATAGTACTGCAACAACAGTACAGAGAGAAAGGCTTTACAAAGTATTCTGAACTAATTTCTCTTCTACTAGTGGTTGAGCGAAATAATGACCTGCTCATGAGAAATCATAAAAATCGACCCACTGGGTCTACACCACTGCCTGAAGCAGATAAGGTGCACTCTCATTATGCCAAACATGAAAAGGACCATGGTCATGGTCGTAAACGGGGTCATAGCCAGGGACGTAGACAAGGAAGAAATTCCAATGAAGTCCGTCAACCCCCAAGGAGAGATAACCGCCGAAAGCAGAAACGGGGTCATGAAGATCCTAAGGCAAATGGTTCAGAAACTATATGTTATCGTTGCGGTGGGAAAGGGCACTGGTCAAAGACTTGCCGTATACCAAGACACTTGGTTGATCTTTATCAAGCATCTCGAAAGAGAAAAGGCCCTGAAACAAATTTTGTCTATGACGACGATGAGGACATCACCCACCTGGATGTGGCAGACTTCTTTGAGCAACCCGAGGGGAAAATAGACCACCTAATCGGTGATGGGTCCGTGATGAAAGAAGATGGAGTTATTTGATTTTGTTCTACTTATTTGTATTAGTTAGTGAATAAACTAATAGTCATTAGTATTAGCTCGTATTAGTTAGTTCATAAAGCAATGTAAGCAGTAGTTCTTTAGAATATCTTCAATATGTTCAAATATCAATAATATTTTTATTTTTTTAGTAGGGGTAATCGACTAGCCTGAAAAACTAGTCGATTATCAACTATTTTCGCATTAAAGCTGAAAAACAATTGATCAACAATCGATTGTCTTTGACTAACAATCGATTGTCATTAAGACAGTGTAATCTAGAATTTTTCAAAAATCATCCATAATCGATTGTCTTTGTCTAACAATCGATTGTCATTAAGACAGTGTAATCTGGAATTTTTCAAAAATCATCCACAATCGATTGTCTTTGTCTAACAATCGATTGTCGTTAAGACAGTGTAATCTGGAATTTTTCAAAATAGCCAACAATCGATTGTCTATGCATAACAATCGATTGTCTTGAAACAGTGTGTTCTGGAATTTTTCAAAATAGCCAACAATCGATTGTCTATGCATAACAATCGATTGTCTTGAAACAGTGTGTTCTGGAATTTTTCAAAATAGCCAACAATCGATTGTCTATGCATAACAATCGATTGTCTTAAAACAGTGTGCTCTGGAATTTTTCAAAATAGCCAACAATCGATTGTCTATGCATAACAATCGATTGTCTTAAGACAGTGTGATCTGAAGTTTTTCAAAATAGCAAATAATCGATTGTGTGTCTAACAATCGATTGTCAATATTCAACAATCGATTGTTTGTGTTTAACAATCGACTGTTTGAAGAAAACGTTTAAACTGAAATTCTCAAACTGCAAAGTAATCAATTATGGATAACATATCTGATTTTGTTAGTCAACTGTTAGCAGCAGATTTTGAAAATATTATGTGACACAAAAGAATTGAACTTGTTTATTCTTATGTTCGTGTATCTCTTTTTGTATGTCAAACTATGGGATAGCAAATATGGATATCTCACATAGCGAACTTGGATCAACGTCCAACTGTAAAAGTATTTGCCTAATTGATTCATGTACTACACATACAATACTCAAAGAAAGGAAGTATTTCTCTCAACTAAATATGTGTAAGGCAAACGTTACTACAATATCTGGAAGTAGTAAATTGATTGAAGGCTCCGGAAGAGCAATTGTAACTCTGCCCTAAGGCACGACGTTAATCATAGAGAATGCAATTCTCCTCCAAGTCTAAGAGAAACTTGTTGAGTTTTAAAGATGTACGCCGGAATGGCTATCATATTGAGACAATGGATGAAGATAATCTTGAATATCTCGTCATCACAAAGAATGTCTCCGGCCAAAAGAGGGTTATTGAGAAATTCCCGTCTTTATCTTGTGGCCTGTATTGGACAAGAATTAGTGCAATTGAGGCACATTCAACAGTAAACCAAAGGGTTACTGATTCCAATACCTTTGTACTTTGGCATGATCGATTGGGACACCCAGGATCGGTCATGATGAGACGGATTATAGAAAGCTCATATGGGCATCCGTTAAAGAATTTCAAAATTCTTTCGAATAATGAATATCCTTGCACTTCGTGTTATCAAGGCAAGTTGATTATCAGGCCATCACCAACAAAGGTTGGGACTGAGTCACCCACGTTTCTGGAACGTATACAAGGGGACATTTGTGGACCTATTCACCCACCTAGTGGGTCGTTTAGGTATTTCATGGTCTTGATAGACGCATCCTGTAGATGGTCTCATGTGTGCCTGTTGTCATCACGCAACCTTGCGGTTGCGAAATTAATGGCACAAATAATTCGACTACGAGCACAATTTCCAGATAATCCAATCAAGTCCATTAGACTGGATAATGCTGCTGAGTTTACATCCCAAGCATTTAATGATTATTGCTTATCAATCGGGATAAAAGTTGAACATTCTGTAGCTCATGTTCACACTCAAAACGGTCTTGCAGAATCGTTAATTAAACGCCTGCAGTTGATTGCAAGGCCATTACTTATGAGAACGAGGCTGCCCACTTCGGTATGGGGTCACGCCATCTTACATGCAGCAATGCTAATTCGTCTCAGACCGACGAATTACCACAAGTATTCCCCGTTGCAATTGGTTTTGGGTCATGAACCCAATATATCCCATTTAAGAATTTTTGGATGCGCCGTATATGTGCCTATAGCACCGCCATCCCGCACCAAAATGGGTCCGCAAAGAAGGTTAGGAATATATGTTGGGTTTGAATCGCCCTCCATCATTTGCTACCTCGAAACATTGACAGGCGACTTGTTTACTGCACGATTTGCAGACTGTCGATTTGATGAGACACTTTTCCCAAAATTAGGGGGAGAAGTTGGTGAAACCAAACGGAAAATTTTGTGGAAAAATGCATCATTATCTCATCTTGACCCACATACCTCTATTTGTGAAAGAGAGGTACAAAAGATTATCCATTTGCAAAGAATAGCAAATCAAATGCCTGACGCATTTACGGACTTGAAGAGGATAACGAAATCCCACATTCCCGCGGAAAATGTTCCAATCCGTATTGATGTCCCTGTTGGACAATCATCTAGTGTCATATCCAATGAGTCAAATGCAGGCCTGAAGCGTGGCAGACCATTAGGTTCCAAAGATCGAAATCCTAGAAAGAGGAAAAAGAACGATCGAGATGACACTACGAAAGAATCTCATGAGGAAATTCATGATTTGACAAATTCTGAGAGTCATGAAGAATCCATTGAGCCCGAGACTCTGGAAAATACGGAACTATCCCTAAATCCAATTAATATTGAGGCAAATATTAATCGAGTGGATATTGTGGTGGATAATGCCTTTGCTTATAATGTAGCATCTAGCGTTATGCAAGAATGTGAGGATCTCGAACCTCAATCTGTTGAAGAATGTCGAAAAAGACATGATTGGCCAAAGTGGCAAGAAGCAATTCAATCAGAATTGAATTCGCTGGCAAAACGTGAAGTTTTTGGCCCTATAGTTGAAACACCTAATGGTGTTAAGCCTGTCGGCTATAAATGGGTCTTTGTACGCAAAAGAAATGAGAAAAACGAGGTACAAAGATATAAGGCACGCCTTGTTGCACAAGGTTTTTCTCAAAGGCCTGGTGTCGATTATGAAGAGACATATTCGCCTGTAATGGATGCGATAACCTTTCGTTATCTCATAAGTTTTGCTGTCCATGAAAAGCTTGACATGCACTTAATGGATGTAGTTACTGCCTATCTTTATGGCTCATTTGATAATGAGATATACATGAAAATTCCCGATGGACTCAAGGTGCCAAACGCGCACAACTCAAAATCTCGGGAAATGTTCTCAATTAAATTGCAAAGATCCTTGTATGGTCTAAAGCAATCTGGACGAATGTGGTATAATCGTCTTAGTGAGTACTTGTTAAAAGAAGGCTATATAAATGACGCCATTTGCCCGTGTGTTTTTATAAAGAAAACAACATCGGAATTTGTTGTACTTGCCGTATATGTGACATAAACCTTATTGGAACCCCTATAGAACTCCAAAAGGCAATTGATTATCTAAAGGATGAATTCGAGATGAAAGATCTCGGAAAGACTAAACTATGTCTTGGTTTGCAAATTGAACATTTGGCAAACGGAATTTTTGTTCATCAATCTACCTATACAGAAAAGGTACTGAAACGGTTTTACATGGATGAAGCACATCCTTTAAGTACACCGATGGTTGTTCGATCACTTGATGTGAACAAAGATCCATTCCGACCACAAGAAAGGAATGAAGAACTACTTGGTCCTGAAGTACCATATCTTAGCGCAATTGGCGCACTAATGTATCTTGCAAATACTACAAGACCTGACATATCCTTTTCAGTTAATGTCTTAGCAAGATTTAGCTCGGCTCCTACGAGGAGACATTGGAATGGGATCAAACACATATTGCGGTACCTAAAGGGAACTACCGATATGGGCTTATTTTATGGCAAGAATTGCAGCCCGGATCTTGTTGGTTATGCTGATGCTGGATATTTGTCCGACCCACACAAGGCTCGATCTCAAAGGGGTTATGTGTTTACCTGTGGAGAAACCGCCATATCTTGGCGATCGACTAAGCAATCAATTGTGGCTACTTCATCTAATCATGCCGAAATAATTGCTATTCATGAAGCAAGTCGAGAGTGTGTGTGGTTAAGGTCGATAATACATCATATCCAAGACAAATGTGGTTTGAAGTGTGATAAACTACCCACAACTTTGTATGAAGACAATGCAGCATGTATAGCTCAATTGAAGGGAGGATTCATAAAAGGAGATAGAACGAAGCATATTTCACCAAAGTTATTCTTCACACATGATCTTCAAAAGAATGGTGATATCAATGTTCAACAGATTCGTTCAAGCGACAATATGGCTGATTTGTTCACAAAATCTCTACCAAAGTCAACCTTCAAGAAGCTAGTTCACAAGATCGGGATGCGAAGACTTAAGGACATAAATTGATGTTCTTATCAGGGGGAGTTAATGCGCGTTGCACTCTTTTTCCCTTACAAGGTTTTGTCCCACCGGGTTTTCCTTGCAAGGTTTTTAACGAGGCAACCAATAGGCGCATATTCAAACATGTGTACTCTTTTTCATTACTTTAATTTTTCCCATTGGGTTTTGTTTTAAGGTTTTAACGAGGCACATCATTGAATAGACATTCAAGGGGGAGTGTTATAAATACACTTCTATTTAAGGTGAATGTCTTTAATTAAAGAGATTCTAGAGTTCTATTCTTGGTAGCTAAATCATCCTCCTCCTTATAAATAGAGGTGCCCTCTACCATTGTAAATAACTCCTAACATTCTCTAAGTATCAATAAGAAGAACTCTCTCTACTCTTCTCTCTATTGCTCTTGTTCTTGAGTTATTGTTCTTGTCTTTTATATTATTTCATAACAGTTACAACTATATATGGAAAGGATAATTACAAGAATAAATCAAATAAAGTCTTAATACAATTAATAGACTAAAAGATAACGCTGACAACCGTAATTTTTTTTGTTTTAATGGTCGTTGGGACATAAAAATTATAAAATTTTAAAAAAATAAAAAATATTCAATTGAAAATGGTATTTGAAAATTAGAATGGACAAATATAATTTTAAATTATTTTAAATTTTGTGAGTGATCTGAAGTGAAATTTTTTAAAAATAGCCTTTTGAAGTTTTTAAAGTTTTTGAAAAAATTTGAAATTCATTTTCAAGTAAAAATTGAAAATTTCATGACCAAACACTAATTTAGATAAAAGGAATCTTTTTTTTGCCAAATGGCCTTTAATCTTGCTTGGGTTTTTGGGTTGATATATATATATATATATATATATATATATATATATATATGTATATATATATATATATATATATATATGTATGTATATATATATATATATATATATATATATATATATATATATATATATATATATATATATATATTCAAAAAGGAAATTTATGGAGACGGGGATATAAAACCTTACCTCTCACCTTACAGCCAGAAATTTAGGCATCCCTAAATATAATATTAGCAAAAAGATCCATATTGAAGCATTCTTTCTATAAATTTAATTTGATCCTAGTGAAAAATGACTAGGTATAAACAGATGGCCAACACAACAACAAAGAGGAAAAAAACAAACAAAAAATAAAGGGAAAAGAAGAAGAGCACCGAAATGCTTAAATGGATTCACATGTAATATGATCTTGAATGGTAAAAAATAATTAGCATTATGGAAGAATAAGTCAATTAATTTTATGAAATCATATAAATGTTAGGTCAATTATTTGGGGGCACATGGACTTGAATGAATTAAGTTTCCCCTCATCTCATCCATCTTGGAGATAATGAAGCTAGCAAACATGTAACAATCAAGTATGAAAAGACTAGCTAACCGATTATGATTACAGTTTAAATATATAGTTTGTTACACATTATTTAAGCTCCAAATCTTTTCATGTTCGGATCTCTCATATTTCGCGAATTATTTAGTTCCAAAACAATGTTTAGTGTATGGAACTGTTCGGTTGTCGCATGGCAGCATTTCTTTTGGGATAATTCCATGTGTTTCTAACAATCAAGTTGATAATTTAACTAAAATAACTACTTCTCCCTGTTTTTTCCATTTATATCCATCAAATCTAAAGATAAAATCCCTTCAATAAAAAGTACTCCATAATAGTATTTTGTTACTGCTTGCATGTAAGTTAATACACAAAATAGAGAGGCTCACGTATTCACATGCCATTCTGTATCATAGTAATATACAATAGCTGGACACTAATGGCTGCTTTTAGTCTTTAGAACAGAAAAATGCATGTTGAGATGAGGTAATATAAACTACGTTATTTATAACTCTATAATCGGTCAAAAACAGAAACCACGCACAAACAAGTATTTGGTCCGCAATGATTACGAATAAACTAAGGTTTCCAGCTCAATAATATTGTTGCCCAGTTGCCCATATTTCTTCCATTTGGAGCCTCTACTTCCTCTCATGTTCTCAAGGAATTGAATAATGCCCCCTCATATATAGTCCACCTATAAAAGGACTCCTTACGCAACCTAAAGAATTATATATCATCACTCATACTCTTATCTTCTCTTCATCATTTCAATGGCTTCTTATTTGCTTCTAATTTCCATTCTAATGGGCAGCCTAGTCGCTGCATCAGCTAATTTTAATAATCTTGCAGAGATCACTTGGGGCGAAGGACGTGGTAAAATAACAGAAGGAGGCAAAGGTCTTTCTCTGTCCCTTGACAAACTTTCTGGTTCAGGTTTTCAATCCAAGAATGAGTATTTATTCGGGAAATTTGACATGCAACTCAAACTTGTACCTGGAAACTCTGCTGGCACTGTCACCACCTTCTTTGTAAGCTATTCAACTTTGGATTTTTATAAATTTAAGTCTATTTTTATTTCCAAGTTACGGTGATTTGATTTTTGTTTTATGTTCGTTATTTCTTGATCAGTTATCTTCACAAGGAGAAGGACATGATGAGATCGACTTCGAGTTCTTGGGTAATACGACTGGCGAGCCCTACACTGTCCACACCAACGTGTATTCTCAAGGAAAGGGAAACAAAGAACAACAATTCCACCTTTGGTTCGACCCAACTGCAGCATTTCACACCTACACCATTGTGTGGAACGCTAAACGTATAGTGTAAGCCATTTTTATAATTATGTGATATACTGACAGTATGTTATCCGATGGTTTAAATATTTATTATATTACCAATACATAAAGAAGTTAAATTCTATTTTTGTTACTTCACTACGTACATTTTGTTTTGCTTACATTTTTTTCAATATGATGGATCAGGTTCTTGGTAGATAACATCCCACTTAGAGTATACAACAACCATGAAAGCAATGGCATTCCATTCCCAAAGAGCCAACCAATGAAAGTGTACTGCAGCTTATGGAATGCAGATGATTGGGCTACACAAGGAGGCAGAGTCAAGACTGATTGGACACATGCTCCTTTCACTGCTTACTACAGAAACTTCAATATTGATGGCTGCGCAGTTACATCCGGTGCCTCTTCATGTAAGTCCACTGACTCTGCAGGCAATGCTAACGCATGGCAAAATCACGAGCTTGACGCTCAGGGCAGGAATAGGGTTCGATGGGTGCAAAGTAGACACATGGTTTACAACTATTGTGCTGATTCTAAGAGGTTTCCTCAAGGCTATTCTCACGAGTGCAAGAGCTCAAGGTTTTAATTAGGAGATGGCACTTCGTTATATCAACTCCAAAGGTTTAAAGATTGATGCATAGCCTGGTGGTTTATGGGATTGGTTGTTTTCCTTATGGTGGTGTGAAATTCTTTATTGTCTGTTCCAATAAAAGCTTGTTTAATTAATTAATTTATTTCATTAAGTGTTGTTAAAGTTTATATGTCTGTACTGGGAGAATATGTTTCTGTTATGTCAATTTCTGAATAAATACAAGAAATTGTTACCATGAAGCACAACTTTTCATGCTCTTGCTTTGATTAGATATATAGTTGTAACCGTTGAGATAAAGCAGTTTACAGATAAATTATATAAGGATACAGGCAAAAACTCCTTGAAATAATAACAACTACCCAGTATAGTCCCACAAAGTGGGGTCTGGGGAGGGTAATATGTAGACGAGCCTTACCCCTACCCGAAAGGGCAGAGAGGCTATTTACAATCGACCCTCGGCTCAATGAAGGAAAGGGAAAAACAAAAACAAAAACAAAAACAAAAGAGCATTAGTAAGTCCAGCAGAAATGGCGTAAATAATTATCTAAACATAAGAACGATAATAAAATAGCATGCAATAATATCATACAGTAACTACCATAAATAACTACCATAAGGAAGACACAATCCAAAACACAAATCATCTATGGATAGCCCTGCCAAGCCTCACCCAACCCCGGGTGAGTAGTAGGAGAAACTCTAGTGGCCCCTATCCTACAACCCTGACACTAGACCTCCAGACTTTCCTATCAAGGGCCATGTCCTCGGAAACCCGCATTCTAGCCATGTCATGCCTAATCACCTCTCCCCAATACCTCTTAGGCCTCCCTCTACCTCCCCGAACACCGACCATCGCCAACCGTTCACAACTCCTCACCGGGGCATCAGGACTTCTCCTCCACACATGCCCGAACCACCTCAGCCTCGCTTCTCGCATCTTCTCATCCACCGGGGCCACCCCCACCTTCTCTCGACTAACTTCATTCTTAATCTTATCTAACCTGGTGAGCCCGCACATCCACCTGAGCATCCTCCTCTCCGCAACCTTCATTCTCTGAACATGAGAGTTCTTCACTGGCCAACACTCCGCCCCATACAACATTACAGGTCTAACCTCAGCTTTATAAATCAAGATATGAATTAAGCATTGTAAGATGTATATATTTTTTTTGTGGCAATAATATGTGAATATTACCATAATAATCAAAGGTTTGTACACACTAAAGGCATCTAGTACACGTCCAAATAGAAATACTAGACCCCAAGAAGAAAGGAAAAAACTGCAAACATTTGATCTAACTACAAACAACAACAACCCAGTATAATCCCACTTCGTGGGGTCTGGGGAGGGTAGTATGTACGCAGACCTTACCCCTACCCTTGGGTAGAGATGCTGTTTCCAAATAGACCCCCGGCATCCTTCCCTCCAAGAACTTCCCATCTTGCTCTTGGGGAGACTCGAACTCACAACCTCTTGGTTGGAAGTGGGGGTTGCTTACCATCAGAGCAACCCCTCTTGTCTTGATCTAACTACAAAATCCACTAATATTTGACAATTTCTTGCCTTCCTTGAGCCTGCTCATTTACTGATCCTACCCTGTAGTTCCTTCTTAATCTGACTGCCACAGAACTCCGTGGTTAAGCAAAGCAAACTTGTCTGAAGATCCTCCGATTCCTGGCTTGCCCGGTTTAGTAGATCATAGCACCAAGATTAGCTGCTGCAACTTCTTTTCGAAATTGTTTCTAATGCCTTCCTCTTATCCATTATAATGTTTCAGATACATTCTTTGTAGGGATACTGATACCAGACCAAGTAACTAGATCAGCTTTTGAGTTTGTAATCCATTGACACTCCGCAAATAAGTGCATGTGCGTCTCCAGAACATCTAGCCCACATAAACAGCATGCAATATCTCGTGAGATAGGTATATGCAACTTCATCAATCTGTCCTTAGTGTTAGCAGTTTTTTTTATTTGCTAACCACAACATAACACGCTTCCTTGGCAGCATAAGACCACTCTAAATCAGTTCTGACTCTCGCAACCTAGTACTCAAATCAGCCATAGCAATATGTAGCTGCATGAAACAGAGTAAACGCCAGTACTTGTTAGCTTATAAATGTTGCTCGTGTACCACTGTGCCATTTTTCGTTTATTTCATTCAACATCTTCCAATACTAGCTACAATCCATAAGTGGCTTGTGAGCCCATATGTCCCTACAAGTCTTCATACATATGCCATGTGCCCATTTATCCCATAACATGTTCTTTTTTATCACCAATTGCCATAATAGCTTACATATAGAGGCCACATTCCATTGTTTGCATCCTTTGATATTAGGTCCTCCAAATTTCTTTGGTTGACACCCTTTTTCCCAAGCAACCAAGGAAATTTTCCTATGCTCTTCAATGCTGCCCCATAAGTAATTCGTACACTTCCTATCTATTGCGTTAGACACACTTTTGAGGGCGTATAAAAATAGCTACCCAAAATTTATACATAAAAAAAATACAACATTGATGAACTGCACTACACCAGCATAGGAAAGTTGCTTTGAGCATTCAGAATTGATCCTCACTTTGATATTCACCACTAGCTGATGACATTCCACTTTGCTCAACTTCTTTGAAGTTAGGGGAGTCAAAGGTACCTCATAAGAAATGAGTCAAGAAAAAATCCAGTAGTATCCAAGATTTCCTTTTTCAAATCCTCTTCTATTCCAACTAAAAATATGTGATATTTGTCCAGGTTGGCCACTAAACCTAAGACAACACTAAAATAATTGATAGTTTCCATCATTCTGTGTATAGACATTATGTTGCCTTTACAGAACAACATTAAGTCATGTGGAAAAACAAGATGAGTTAGCTTAATGCTTTTGCACATAGGATGATATTCAAAGTCCGGCAGGTCACCCATTTTTCTCAGAACTCTTGGCAGATATTCCATAACCAACATAAAGAGAAGAGGAGATATAGGGTCTCCTTGTCTGAGCCCTCTCTTTCCTTCAAAATATCTATAGCATTCTCCATTAACCTTGACTATGAAAGAAGTTAATGTTACACATACCATAATGAGCTTTATACATGGTATAAGAAATCTATAATAAAACCCAACTAATCATATCATGTGCCTTCTTAAGGTCAATTTTCATTAAACACCTAGGTTTAGTCTTCCTATTGTAGTGTTTCAACAAATCATGGCATATTAGTACATTGCGCACGAGAGATCTCCCTTCAATGAATGCAACTTGGTTGTCAATAACCAAGGCAGAAAGTGCTTCCTTGAGTCTCTTTGATTACCTTTGAGGTGCATTTTTAGATTATTACAGCATGATATTGGTGTAAACGAATTGGCGAGCTGAGGGTTTTCCACCTTTAGAATCAGTGCAATATTTGTTGAATTGATTTGAGTTAGGAGTTGGTGAAATGGTCGATAGAATCGTAATACCGAACAGAGTCGGGGTCAAATTCCACAGGGAGCTATGCAATTGCGATTAGTGGTATATATTTGGACTAAGCATGTGAGGTATCGAAATTGCACTTCCACAAATATGGTTGTGTTTGACTTCTAAAATTATGCTAAAGATTGCAATTCTTATAATATGAAACTAGGAAATATTATTTTTGGTTAGTTTTCAATTACTGTAAAAAGACCTAGGGCTATGGTCTTCACCTAGGTGTTTGCCTAACAAGTTGTAAACTTTAAGACTTGTTGCATTGATCAGGGTGTATTATAGCTATCAACTCTCAATTACCCACTCAATACCTTTCGGTAAGAGAGTGATTTGGCCCAATTTGACTTTCTCAAGTCCAAATGCATATTAAACAAATCACTTGATAAATTGCTCAAGTCGAGTTTTATTATCTCTAGGTTCAAACCATTAATTGGGACTATCAATCTCATGATTTCATCCTAAATTCTTGTTATTAAAGTTTCCAAGACCAAGTCTCTCTTTCTCAAGTAGACTTCTAATTGAATGACTTCTAATACTCTTATATTTAAGTATATTTCATCAGTTTTCAGGAATACAATAAGCACTTTCGGACTAAAACGAAAGTAAAAAGGTGCTAATAAATAGTCAAAATCCTAACTTATCAACTCTCCCAAACTAAAGCTTTTGCTTGTCCTCAAACAAATAAAGTAATTCCCCACCTCCACAAGTTAAGAGCTTTTCCAACTAATCTAAGGTATATCAAACACACATCAATTCGGACCAATAATTACCCACAACACATATGAATTATGAACCAGACAATGATTTGAAGTTTTACGCACCAAAAATTCTAATGTGACACTTGAGCATCAAGAGCTGACTTTATTGATCAAGGAAGCTTGCTCTTTTATGTAGGTCATTGTGGATCCAAAACTCCTCCTCCTTTACTCTCTTTTAGCATATCTCACTTAAGAATGTAGCACTCAATTCAAGGATTTGTGAAAAGTTATCTCATCTCTCTCAAAATAATGTCACAAGTACAACTCTAAGTACCATATGCTTTTCCGTCATGTAAATCACCATTAATGTAAGTTCACTCAGCTTGAAATCATGTAGGGCTTTTCCAAAAGGAAATGAAGGCATTAGGACAGAGGTAGGGAACGTTGGAATAGAAACGGGTTCATCTTTCCTTAAGCACTCCATTTTTCTCTTTTTTGGTTCATGTTTTGCCGATGTAACGACCCGACTGGTCGTTTTACTTTTTAGAATCTCGTCCTCCTAAATAAGACTTCATGTGCTTGTTTTAATTAATTTACGACAAACATGTATTGTTGGTTCGGGATCTGGAAGAGTTTGGGTTAAACTAGGAACACTTGATTCCCTAAAGACTTTCTTTAAAGGCTAAATTTGACTTTGGTCAACATTTTTAGTGAACAAATCCAGACTCGTGATTTGACGGTACCAGAGGGTCTATAGGAAAATATGAGACATTCACGTATGTCCGGAATTAAATTCCAAGGTCCCTAGCCCGAGTAATGAATTTTTATTAAAAATTGTTAAAATGAAATTCTAAGAATTTAATGAAATTAAATAATGCTTGATGATATTGGTATCGGACCCGTATGTTGGTTTCGGAGTGCAGTACAGGTCCAATATAATATTTAAGACTCACCTGCAAAATTTGGTGTCAACCCGAGTAGTATAAGTACGTTTCGGTGCGTTAGAAGTAAGTTGAAGAATTTGAAGTTCATAAGTGTTATTCAATTGCTTTTAGGGGGTGATTCTTAGAGTTAGCATTGTTTCAAGCATTCCAAGGGTTCGAGTGAGTCCATTTTATAATTTCAAATTTGTCGGTATGTCCAGGTGGGGCCCGGGGGCCTCGCGCATCGATCGAGCGAGGCTTGAGTGAAGTTGGAAAATTTAGGAAGGGGCTGAAGCTCCAGTTTTCTATCATAACCGCACCTACGGTTGGTCAACTGCAGGTGTGAGGCCGTATAAACAGTCGGGCTCTCGCCAACGCGGCCAAGGTAGGCCAAACCAGAAGCCGCATAAGCGGAACCACAATAGAGGCTGCTTCTCGCAGAAGCGGCCCAGTGACCCAACTGAATTTCCGCAAAAGTGGACACTTTCCATTGATGCGGTGGGCGCAGGTGCGGTAGAGGACTGTAGATGCAGAAATTACTGAAGCAGATGACCTTCATCATTACGGGCTCAGGCCTTTTTTGCTCATTTTCACTCATTTATTGGGTGATTTTGGAGGTCTTGATAGAAGACTTTCACCTAGCATCTTGAGGTAAGTTCATATTGCTTATTTCTAGTTTAATACTTGAACCTCAGGTAGATTAATACATAATGATTAAGGAAAAGTCATGGGATTAGAGCAAAACCTAGGGTTTTGATAAAAGTTAGATTTGACTACAAAGTTTATTATAGAATGAAGTAGAAATTATATATTATTGATCCTTAAGTTATAAAGAACAACTTCCTTCGAAAAATTTCAGAATCCAGGCACGTATGCCCGGGGTCAGATTTTAGGAAACTTATGTATATGGTTGGAAAATTACTTTAATAATTAAAATTCGAGCTCTTGAGCTTGTATTGACTAGTTCCTACCTTGTTTAGTTAGTTTCGGATCCTTCGACTCCAAATTGAGGGTTTAAGCACGTTCTTGATATTGGAAGCACGCTTTGGAGAGAGGTGAGTCTCCTTTCTAACCTTGTAAGAGAGAATTGTCCCCAGAAGTGAGTTAATTAATCAAGTGTATCTAATTGTGGGGTCTATATACGCACGAGGTGATGAGAGTCCGTACATAGCTACTATTATGTTAATTGTCCGCGTAGTTTAGGACCTATATCATGCTATGTTTTTAAATGTCTATATCCTTTCATGTTAATGAGATCACTTGGGACTTGTTAGAAGTTCGAAATAAATGGGTAAGTACGCATGTACTCACTTGATTACTTGTATGACATTATTTGACTATGATTGTGCCTTATGTGCCCTCTTGATAATGATTGATATTTGTGGATCGGGTCGATCGCCTCGGTAAAAATAGATGCATATATGGTTCGCTCTATTCGACCATCTGGCAGTGCATATTTCTTTTTATATTGTACCGGGCCGTACGACCTTGGCATGATGTGCGGATGCTATCTATGTGAATTCATATTCATGACTTGTCTTGCTAAATGCCCTGAAATGTAAATGGATAACTACGATATTACTAAAGTCTCATTCCAACACTTCCATATACTGCCAATGATAAATGAAACATGCAATAAACCATAACCATTTCTCAGATCAACTATCCATAAGGCTATTTCTCCTTTGGTAATGACCATAGTAAATTTCTGAGCTGAACCTCGATATTTATCCATGAAACAGGCTGAAATAAAAGCCGCTTATATTCATTAAAGACCCCAACGATCTCATCAGATTCAACTTAATTACTCTGGTGACATGACACATCAAAATAGGCTAAAGCCACAACTTGCACAGTCCGCGCACCAACAAACAACAATCCGAACATACTAACATCATGGAACTGACTCAAATGAAAGAGTTGTACCTCAAGCTCACCAGTACCATCACAACACACGGCTGAGAACCCGTCCGACATCATAAAAATAGAACACACGAATCTAACCCGCAAGGTCATATCTTCGCTGCAATGCGCGATCCTATTCAATCATTTCTCCGCATAAAATACCTCAAGTCATTATCTTGAAAACGACAACCACGCTCAGTTGATGTCTAGAACCAAAGTAGATCATTACCCCCACGGTGAAACAAATAACATATACCACACAAACTCGATAATACATAACCGATATGCCATTCACCGAGCAACTCCCAATTACTATTCATGCTCAACTTCCACTAAGAAACTCCGATAGAACCGCACCATAGGTGCGTATAACTAACAGATCGTAACATCTCGCAACATAGAAAGGTAACTCATAGATCATCCCGAATTTCTAATAGCTCAAAAATTATCGAATCAACACAACAACAACTCGAAGTCAATAAAACCGTCTCAATGCTGGACACATATCCATAAAGGTCTACCAAAGGACCACACATCAACTATAGTTACACACAATAGATAAATAATCCTTCGAAGGTTCACAATGACTGAATCATTGCACAGACTAACATATGACTAACTTACCCACATTTTGCCATCCACAACCTCGAGCTACCCTACATATGAGAACTTATCGTCTCCAAGTCCATAAAACACCTGAATAACCATACCTGATCCTAATTTCAACACTCGCATATATAACTCACCTCTAGTACTCAATCATTCCACGAGAGATAATCTAAGATTCTTCGATGCTGCCAAGACACTATGTACTCAACTAACCAACAACTCCCTATTGATCCCATCAAGAAGAATAACACTATAATCCACATGCTCCTCATGCTCATAGAAAATATACATCTCTAGCAGTGGCAGAAAGCCATCAAGAACTCTCCGAAGTTTATTTGCACAAACTAAATCGTCAGGACTGAATTCTTCTAACTCAACCAAGCTATGCAGACCACTAAAACCTAAGAGCATTGTCTCTAAACATTTGTACGAACTCATTACCTCATAGGCATCTAAAGAACTAACCATATCCTTACTATACCGATCTGAGCCACTACCAAGCCATCCCATCTATTAGAGTTCCCTTCTGACTTACCTTCAACTTGATACTATTTCTTTCTATAACATCACATTTTCTCAGCCCAGACTTACCACACGAGACCCAAGCACAAAATCAAACCGTTTAAGACTCGTAAGCTGGTGAATACTCTCTTAAATACCCCCAAAAGTACCACCTTCAAAATACTTTACTTTGAGAGACTTCCTACGAATATAAATCCGTTACATTTACCTTCCTAATACTGATACATAGAATCCCACAATTTATAGAAAATACCACAAGACTTGACATCTTCCAATGAAGACTCAGTTTCTAACCACTTATGCAACTTTAAAATACCCAATTGTTATATGTAGAATCTTGAACACATTAGAATCATTCTCTCAAGTCATCAACTCTACTCAAACCGCAATTAGCTCGATCAAAAGAACCGAACAACCCGTGCTTCATTAGCACTCGAGACACTGCAGAACGCAACCTCCTCCCAATAAAACCAAGCAACGTCCTGCTCAAAGCACCAAGCGTCTTTTAGCAACAAAAACTCAAGACATTCTGAGATTCTTTTACACATATGAAGGATGACATAACCTTTATCAAAAGTTTCCTTTACTCGAGACATCCTCGGTCTCAATCTTCAAAGGCAAGAACTGATGCACCAGTACGCAATAAACTGGAATAAACATAGCACATAATCGTGCAATCGCCTAATCAATAGCAGACTCCCCCACTTGGCTTGAAGCTGTAGATTAACACACACTCAATAACTCATATCGCATATACTCTATTGATTCCATAACACCATAGTGAGATTAAACTCAAATCCTTCGTAAGCTTGTGAAAACACAAATCATCTAGAATTTTAACTCTTCTGCAAATCTCACATTCGCTCTCGCAAAAGTTAAGCCCATTTTCTTAAGTGACCCAAATTTAAATTTCAACACATATACTTCACTTGTATATGAGGTCTTCTAATAGAAAAAAATAGGATTACCCAAACTCTGAACACTCCACAGGAGATAACCCACCGGCTTTGCCTCCAACTATCATTCCTGTATACCTTCCACTGTCCCAAACATTACGCGGTCACTTAGTCTTTTTGGGTCTGAACTCATACCATAACATGAAATGTACTTCACTCTCAACTAGGAATTATGAAAAGATTCTTCACATGCCCGTAACTCAGGGCTATACCTCGAATCAAGATGGAAATCAAGCGCCTAATAGTTCTTTTATCCTCCAGCAGACCCTTCTCGTCGCTTTTAAATCATATGAATACACCTCGCAGACATAACATACTCATCACATAGCCATGCAACCGTCACTACCAATAATAGGGACAATACCGAACATATAAGTTCAAAGACACTTGCTCACGCAATCAGCACCTTGGTGCTCAAGCTATAGGCAAAAAATTTCGGCCTCAAGTCCTCTAGACTAGCCCAACATCAACTCACAGAGATCACATCTCGCCCCTTGATTAGGGAATCACAAACAATCGATGCACCTCTGATACTGAGCGCTCATGCACGCATATGAACGCATAGAAGGAATTCAAAGAGTTACATTTTAAGCTAAATCAAAGGACCCGTGATTAGAATTCAAGAATGTGAAGTTTTCGTAAAGGTTCTACAGCCTCTCGAGGATAAATACAGACCTCTCTGTACTGATCCGCGAGACTCTACTAAACATGATCATGACTCGTGAGACCTATGTAACCTAGGCTCTGATACTAACTTGTCACGATCCCAAACCGGCCCGGTCGTGATGGCGCCTCTCGTGTAGACAAGGCCATCCGACACAACACTCACATTAACCTTTTAATCATTAAGAGTAATTTTTAAACCTTTTACTAAATTAATATTTCATAATATAAGTCTAAAGGAACAATGCAAACAAGCCCGATATCGGGGTGTCACTACCCTAAATATCTACTAAGGTTTGAACAATAACAGTAAAAATGTACTAAGTACGGAAATGAAAGTGAGAAGGAAGAAGCAGTGTTGCGAACGTCGTGCAACCATCTTGTAACTCTGATGACTCCGCATATGAGCAACCAGCACCCGCTACCGGGTTCCGAAATACCTGAATCTGCACACGAGGTGCATGGAGTAATGTGAATACTCTAACCCAGTAAGTAATAAGAGTAAATAAAGACTGAGCAGTAGGAAACAATGAATTCACATTTTTACGTTAATCTCAATAAGCATAACATGCTTTCAAATCATAATATGAGTTAATTGTCTCATTTTAAATTCAGGTTTTTGATAAATTTCATTTAAAACACCTTCCAACGGTTTCGGTAGGATCTGAATACTATTTATAAATAAAGAGATGAAAACCAACATCGGCCCCTTGGGCAAAACAAAGTTCATTAAGTTAGCCTCTCGGGAAAAACAATAATCATAAATACCTCATAACTTGAAAATCTCGGTAGAAATATCCAATGCCAAATTAGTGATTAAACTTTATACAGCCCATAAACCCCAGCAAACATGAAAGTTGTTTTAAAACACTTGTTCAACATTTCAACAGAGGTTCAAAATAAAAATGAGTGAAAGCAGTCAATAAATCAACATATTTGATAGAAACTCACTTTAAAGATGAGTGAAATCAATAACTTCATAAACAAGGCTCTTAGGCAAAGCATCACTCATGTGAATGTATATATCCATCGCCCCTCGGATTAGCCTCTCTGTCACTCGTGACTCAAGTCTCACCAATGAGTACTCGCACTCAGAACTCACGCTCAATAGGTACCATATAGTAACCACTGCAACGTGCAGCCCGATCCATATATCTCGTCGACGACGCTCACTAGGGGTGTGCAGACTCCGGAAGGGCTCCTACAACTCCAGCGCTATATCGCTATGGCATGCATCCCAATCCAACATATCTTGTAACATCATTCAAACTTATTCCAACCTTCGGAACACTCAAAATAATATCAAAATATCAGATTTGCATCGAAGTCAAGCCTAAGAATTTTAAAATCTTCTAGATTACGGTTTTGATCAAAATACCAACCAAACCACGTCCGAATGACCTAAAATTTTGTACACATGTCCCAAATGACACAGCGGAACTATTACAACTTTCAGAATTTCATTCCGACCTCTAAACGCCGAACTCAATTTCGCCAATTCAATCTTAAACCTTCCACGGGCTTCCAAAATGCATTATGATCATGATCTTATGTCTCCTATCATCTAAAAGAGCTAACCAAATCATATAAACTCCGTTCTGAGCTCATATACAAACAAGTCATCTTTGTCAAACCTTTAATTTTCAAGTTCAACTGAAAACTGTTTTCTTCCAAATTCATTCCGATAACTCTGAAAACCAAAACCAATGATTTATATAAGTCATAGTATATCACACGGGGCAAGTCATTCTCGAGAATTGGCGATCAAAGTGCAAAAGCTCAAAACAACCGATTGGGTTGTTACACAATTCGAGCTATACCGCATTGTTCGACAGTTTGAGGCCACGATTAGCTTCACTTCATGTATTATGACTTGTACGTATAGTGAGAATTGAAATTTTGGGAGTTTTGAAGTTGACTTGAAAAAAGAATTCTCACTACGGAAGCTTTAAGTTGGAGGAATTAACAAGGATTAGATTTTTGAGTAAGCAACCTGCAAAATGGAATTTAAAGGTTCAAGCAGGTTCATATGATGATTTTGGACTTTGACATATGTTCGGATCTGATTTTTCATGACCGAGAGAGTTCCAGCGCCTATTGTGGAAGTTAGCATTTTGGAAGAATTTCATAAGTTTGGGTTGAAGTGCATATCAGTATTATCAATGTCTATTTGAGATTACGAGTCTACGAATAGCTCCGTATGGTGAATTTTGTATTGGGAGCGTGATCAAAAGTGGATATGGAGGTGCGTAGGTCATTTTGGAGTCATTTGGCCAAAATTAGAAATTTGAAGATTTTTGGGAAGTTTGACCGGAATGGACGTTTTGATATCAGGATCGGATTTTGATTCTGAAAGTTGGAGTAGGTCTGTAATGTCGTATATAACTTGTGTGCAAAATTTTAGATCAATCAGACGTGATTTGATAAGTTTCGGCATCGAATGAAGAAATTTGAAGTTCATAAAGCTCGATTTGGGGTGTAATTTGTGATTTTGATGTTATTCGATGTGATTTGAGGCCTCCAAAAGGTTCACATTACAGTTTAGGACCGGTTGGTGAGATTGTTCGGTGACTCGGGCGGCTTAGATGGATTCCAGTTGGTTAAGGATCAAGCTTGGAATTCGAAGAAGGAAGGAAGCAGTTGTCTTCTGGTGTAACCACACCTGCGAGGCTTGGGTCGCAGGTGTGGTATAACAGAAACGGCCTTGGTACTGCAGAAGTAGAAGTGGCTGGGCTAGGATGGAACAACAGATACAGTCATCTCAATGCAGAAGCGGGATCGCACCTGCAGAAGGAGAAACGCAGAAGTGGAATGAGGGAGCCTAGTGAAGGACCGCAGATGCGGTAGTGAGGAGGCACCTGCAGAACAGAAGAAGCAGTCAAGTGACCATAGGTGCAAAAATGTTGGAGGCAGTGAGGTTTTTTAAATTGGGGATTGGGTTCATTTCAATCTCATTTCTTCTATTGGAACTGATTTTTGAACAATTTTGAGATGTCATTTTGACCACCAAGCATGAGGTAAGTCTTTATGCTAGTTTTAAGTTAAGTACATGATTGTATATGAATTTAAACATGAAAATTTGTGCAAACCGTGGGGTTTGAGGGAAAACCTAAAAAATTAGTATTCTTGGATTTTAACCACGATTTTGGACATGGAATTGGGAGTAAATTATATATTTGAGTTCGTGAGGTTGTCGGCAAACTTTATCTTTGACAATTTTCAAAATTCAAGCATGTGGTTCTGAGGGGTGATCTTATTGACTTTTTGACCGAGATTAGAAATTATTATAAATTAGATTATTTTGAGTAATTGAACATATATTAATGAATTTACATAATTATTGGCTAGTTTTAGAGCGTTGTGCGTCGATTTGAGTCTTTGGAAGGGCGTGGAATGACGGTTATGAAACTTCGGAGCGAGGTGAGTCTCATGTCTAACCTTGTAAGAAGTAAATATCCCCACAGGTTAATTAATTGGATATATGCTTATATTTTTGTGCGCTACGTACGCACGAGGTGACGAGAGTCCGTGAGTAGCTACTATTATACTTAAGTTCGGATAATCTAGGACCCAAAAACATTCTTTACTTATAATATTTACAATCTTGTTGTCAATTTAAAATACTTAAAATATATTGAACGGGTAAACGAATTTTCTAAAAACTAGACATTGTTTCTTAACTTTTAAAATGAGAGATTTCCTTTTATTGGATAATTGATTCCTTGATGATATCTTGATTGACTTTTTGGAGTGTTTATTTAAATTTTACTACGTTGCATGTATAATTCACAATCGGGGTAATAGATGCATTTTGGTTCGCGTTATTAGACCCTCTAGCAGTGCACAATTAAAATATTTGTTGAATCGGGCCGCACGAGCTCGACATAATTTGCGCATGCTTGTATTTCTTGCCTTGAAATGCATAGATGTTGATACTTGTTTCTCCCATTCCTGAAATAAATGTATAAATGATGAAAACGAATTTGAAAATTTCCTGTTAATAAAGGAATTTTTCACCTGCTTCATTCTATTAAGTTACAACTATTTTTACATAAATCCCTGATTTATTATATTATTGGCATATTTTTATTAGACTACTAGTAAGTATCGAAGTCGACCTCTCGTCTCTACACCTTTGAGATTAGATGGGATATTTACTGAGAGCACGTTGTTTTGTACTCATGCTATACTTACTGTGCATTTTTGTTGCACAAGCATATGTATCGCTAGTGGTCTAGTCGGCGTAGCAGCATGAATGATACGGAGACTTAGGTAAGCTGCATTCCTAAGGCGACCCGCAACCAGCATAGACTCTTTCAGTGTAAACTTTCTGTCCAAATTGTATTCCAGACAAATATTGTACTTTATTTGATTTTCTAATGATTGCTCATGTAATTGTGACACCAAGTTCTGGGATGAGTATGTGATTACTCAATATTTAGTTTGTTAAAGACATCATCTTATTTCAGAAAAATTCATTTTTTTATTATTTAATATATAAAATAAATTATTTCAATGAATAATAAAATAAAAATTTAATTAACTTCTTGGTGTTGGTTGACCTGACAATGGTGTCCAGCACCATCACAACTGTTAGAGGATTTTGGGTTGTGACAGTCATCCTCACCCACATCACCATTTGATTCACTATCTACTTCACTCTCTTGTTCTCTTGACAGTGAAGGAATAGAGGCAGGGGCAGGTGCAGGTTCAGGTTCACTGTCTTCTTCTTCTTCTAAGATAATTATGCTCTTAAAAGCTCCACTATTACTCCTACCAACCCATTTACTAGTCTCATTTATGTCAACAACATTTAAAGGGACAACATGAGTCACATAAATTTCTAAGGTATCCTTATATTCCAATTCATTACAAATGTCTAATATACCCTTGTCTATGAGAATATTTATAAATTTATTTCTTCTGTCCATGAGACAAATATACAGTTCAGCCACATTTTAGTATAAATTAGTGTAGTTCAGCAGTTCAATAAAAGACAACAAATTCACAGCTATATCTGAAGTCAATGTTTGACTACCCCACATAACTAGCAAAGTTACCAGGAACTAAGTTCTCATCATGGTACCACTTGAGTGTAATCAATTTAAAAGATATTTTTTTTGCAAACAAACAAGGGGACAACTAAATCGACTGCCATATGCAACAACTGAAAATAAAGAAATACAAATGAAATACAAAAGTGGAGACAAAGGCAAGAGCATATCACATTGTTCAAAGTAATGTAATCACTTAAACCCTAATTTTACACATGGTTTGCAAACATTTTATAAAAAAACTATCTGTAAAGGTAACAACATAACAGATAATATCGACAATGACAAAAGATTCCCTTTTTAAAAGTTCGAAAACCCCAAGGCAAATACCAGAAATTTCAAAGATAAAATTCTAGGTTCATTCCATCCACTACTAAAATAAACAGGTAATGCAAGGAGAAAAAATAATTAACCTAAAAACGTATAAATCCACCTCCCACAGAAAATGGAAACCTTGCTTGAGATAGTCACTGGAATCCCCTTCACTAGAGCTTCTTCAAGATGTATCGTGAAATGACAGTTAATTTTGTATAAATTTGTTTTACCTTTTTAACATCTGGTAGGGTGGGGTTGGATCGAGTGGTTAATATAATATAAGGAATTTAAAATAACTAGGTCAAGTTTATAAACTAAAGTCAAACGCGTGAAATATACAGATGAACTTTTTATAGGATCTGGTCAAAAGAGGTGTGTAATAGATACGTAGCAAAAAGGTTGCGTGCATAATGTTATTATCGTCCATAAAAAGTGTGAAAGGGGTTTTTGGCCAAAGATTAGATGGCAACTTATGTATTTTGCCATAAATTACTAAATATTCTATGAGAAATAAAAAATTGAAAATCAAGCTGTCATAAATTTCCAAATACTTGAATAAATTTAATAATTTTAATAATAAATATTACTAACCTTGCAATCAGAAAAGAGCATCACTACAACATCCGTTGAGTGTTGAGGAAGACAATGTCGTTGGAGTCCACCGCCGTCACTGCTGTCCACCTACTAAAAATGTTTTCGAATTTGTGATCAACCCCTCACTTTGAAGACTTCAGCCGCTGGATTGCCTCACTCAATTGTGTTAAAAATATTTTAAATACAATATATAGGTAAAGTTATATTTGAGGCTGTCCCCACACTCCCATACTTCCCTATACTTTTCACCCGAAACCGCAACCTCTGTTATCTCCACACAAACAGTTTATTTAAACGTCATTTTCCATCCTCTCATTTCCCAGCTAATTTGTTTCTTTAGTTCCCTTCTTGGATCCTTCCCCAAGCTCTACTTTCCACAACTATTCTGCTTCTTCATAACTGTTTTGTATATAGGACGTTGTATATTTGACAGAAGTAATTAACAAGGAGATATATTATTTTGTGTATTCTGCAATTGTCATCTCAAGGAGCAGGGCATGACGAAATTGATTTCGAGTTTCTGGGAAATTCATCTGGCCAGCCTTACACAGTTCACACCAACGTTTATTCTCAGGGAAAAGGCAATAAAGAACAACAGTTTAACCTCTGGTTTGATCCAACCACGCCGTTTCACACCTATTCTATTATTTGGAACTCTCAACGCATCTTGTACGTTACAAATTAAAGTTCCTTCTTAATCTAGTATATACAAAACATACTTCACTAGAAAACAATTTCAACTGACTACGTACTATTCATGTCTGACATGTTGTTGTCTAATTATCCAGATTTTTGGTGGATAACATACCAATAAGAGTGTACAACAACCACGAAGCACTTGGGGTTGCATTTCCAAAGAATCAACCAATGACAGTGTACGCCAGCCTATGGAATGCTGATGACTGGGCAACACAAGGCGGGCCGGTGAAGACGGATTGGTCCATGGCTCCATTCACGGCTTCTTACAGGAATTTCAACACAAATGCATGTGTTTGGTCAGCTGCATCGTCTACTTCATCTTGTGGAGGCTCTAAATCCACTGATTCAGTGAACAATGATCAGACATGGCAAACTCAAGAACTGGACGCAAACGGCAGAAATAGGCTTAGATGGGTGCAGCAGAAATACATAGTGGCGGATCTAGGAATTCAAGTTTGTGGGTGCTGAATTTTTTTGTACATAAAATTAATGGGTGCTTTTATAAATTTTTATACATGTTGTCAAATTTTCTATATAACTATACATACTCTACGTCGAGGTTAATGGGTGCTCGAGCACCCAAAATTGAAGTGTGGATCCGCCACTGGAAATACATGACATACAATTACTGTGCAGATGTTGTAAGGTTTTCTCAAGGCGTTCCTCCTGAATGCAAGCGTTCAAGGTTTTAAACAATTAAGACCATCATGTCTTGCTGTCTATAAATTCTCTTGTATTTCTTTCTGTTGCTTATTTGATTTATTATAGGTTTATTAGGATAAAAAGAACATAGTGTAATTATTTGTGTAAGCAACTTAAATTCTTTATTCTTTTTGTAATCATGAAACAGAAATTACAATAATGAATCATTTTCAGCAAGGCCTGCAAATCTTTGTGTCTTAGTTTCCTACTTCGGGCAAGTTAAAGCATTATTGTCTTCGCTTATTTATTCTAGAGATCATAAATTTACCCTGGTTATTAGGCTACAGTGATGGATAGAAATAAAGAAATTCACGTAGTTGCTAGAACTACTATTATCATGCCCGTTCATTCTAATACATACGACTACAAGGGTCAATCTTGCATTTAAGGCCATAGCTTTTACAGTTTTTTTAATTGAATTTGGTGAAATAACAGATAGAAACCTACATCTAAATTTGACTTCTTACTATGAAGAAGGCGACAAAAAAGAAAGGAGAAACCAAACAAAATAGACCAATAATTAGCTCAATCTTTAGTGGCATTTGTACTGCCACAGCGACTTCTTACATTCTAATAACTTCGCTAGCATCACTAATTAAAAATCTCTTGATTATTCCTACTTCTAACACAAGGCAACTATGACTTTCTCACAGTTATCATCTAAAGGTGCAAAGCATGAGGACATTTATTTTGAGCTTTATGAAACTAATAAGCAACCAATGTTTATAGGGATATCAAAGGGTACAGGGAATAACAAACCAGCCATGGTTTAATCCAAGAAAAGGCTTCCCCGCCTAAGGGTTTGCTCTTTACTACTACTAGATGTCATGCAGCAAATATACAATAATTTGACACCCTTCTCCTACTTTGGATAGTCAAAACTCTAGCGCTGCCAGTATATTTTTCCTCCAAACTTGTAGCCTGAAACGAAAATACGAATAATAATTAAATTTTATTTGTGGTTTTAAAGATATGTGATTCAGTTCAATATCAATTAATAACCAAGAACAGTGCAGTAGAAATGAAGCAAGTAAGTGAATCAAACCAGTGTTTCTAAAGCAGTATCGACCTCGAGCTTAGTGACCTCGAGATGAACCAAGAATAATAAAATAAGAACAACCAAGATAAAGGACAATTCTGATGAACAATGAGCAAAAAGTAGAGAGTACATTCTTTGTCAATTGATTATGTGATGTTTACAAATGATTGAGGTCCCCTTTATATAATAGGGGAACCCTAAATAAAGTACATTTTCATTTACAGTAAAGAATCTTATTGGTACAACTGTCTAACCACCTAATACGGAATCGTTCAATTCTATTCCAGGATTTGCACCATGATTTTAGGGACGTAGCAAAAATCTCGTTCGTTCTGCTAGGAATCCATAACGGCATTATTTGGGGGTCAAGTACACTCGGCTACGGTGTTCATCATACTACAATCTTCGGGCCTTGCATTATCTTCGAGCTCAGGTATAGCCCGTCAGGATCGAACTTGACCTTACCTGAACTCGGGATTAAGGAGATCCCTTGAGCTTGGGGAAATCAGGAGTATACAGATAGTCCTTGCATTTTTTAGAATAAGATGATATGAAACGATTTGAATCTCAATCTCCTGGAGTCTCTAGCGATGATGTCGCTCCCATGACGTAGGCGTTCGAAGTGACCGAAACATCCCGTCAGTCTTGCTTCCCCAAAATATTAAATACACGCCAGTAATGGTCGTCCACTAGCAATGCCGAACCGTCTCCCCCCATCTATAAATGTCGGGTCCCTTCTTTGAACTAAAAGCTTTACTACTTCGTTGTATTTACTGAGTTCACCGTCTCCTCTTCATCTCCTTCTCCTCTAATTCATTATTACTCCGGTCACCGAAAAACTTCAAGAACCCGTAAAAATTCCACACTCTGCCGCTGCCTGTTGTCGCACACCCTTTTTCTCGTGAAATCGGGTTTCAACATTTCTGGGACAACTCCTTTCCAAGAGGGTAAGGGAGGGTAAGGAATCTTATTTGAAAGAGTCACCACCTAACGAATTAAGGTGCATTAGGACACCTAGAGCATTTAACTCATATAACCAGCCTTCATCACCAGAGATCGGATAAGGGCTCGAAATTACCTTGAAGGGGAGGTGTTAGGAACCTCTCGAGGTCCACAACGAAGGGTTCCAACTGAACTTAAATTAATCCAATTAGTCTTAAAAGGGAAGAAAACAATTTGGACAAATACAATACTTAATTTATTTTAACATGAGTATAAGGGTCGTCCTAAGTTTTTTAGCTTATAGGATCATTTCATGCAGTACTTTGTAACTCCATCAAGTCGAGGTGTTACTCATAGCATTAGCATATGGACTATTATCTCTTTTACTATCCAATTACTATCTTTAAGTTATTACTTAAGCGCGCTAGTTAACCTGTATCTTATGTGTGCACTACTCGTCCCTTACCTATGGCCCTCGACGTATTAGGACCTCTATTTTGGATGGTTCTAGACCAACCTATGTTACTTAAAAATATGAAGTCTAGGAGACACACAAAAGAAAATAGGACTTTCAGATAAATAGAAAGTATAGGCTTATATTGAACTCCAGATATCAGCAACAAAGCACAATGGAACTAGCAAACTTTATTAATTTAGAAATCCTACGGTCAGGATATCTATGTGAGAAAACAGAGTTCAAAACCTGCTTTGTTAAGATGAGTTTATTCAGCATGGATCTGGAAATTTCAGGCAATAGTATATTGTAGTTTAAACCCAGAATCTGTAGTAAACCCTACAGATATATCGCCTAAGTGATTTACAAAAGTGATTGAATTCAGAATCAATTAATATAGTCCTATATGTATGATTTCTACGAGCTTATTAATTACAGGCCTGTAGACATTGTTTCTAAGTGTAGCACTGGTTTTAACTTATAAAGATGGGTTTTATTCCTTTTCCAATCCTATAGACATGCTTTCTAATCACTGAACTAATTTATACCTTATAGGCATGATTTTTAAATTTGAAGTTGATATTTGGTCCTATAGGCATGATATCTATTGATTTAAACCCATATAGGCATGATTTCTAGGTTTGAATGAAGTTAAACTTTGTAGGCATGATACCTATTAATTGCATCTAGACAGAAATTAAACAGGTTGCTTGGAAGGATAATTGACTTAAATAAACGAGGTCCTATAGGCATGGTCACTAATGCACATTTAATTGAAAATAGGTGTAGATTCTATGAACGGGATTTCTAATGTGCAGAATTAAACGTAAAGTAATAAAGCTGGGTTTCTAGTATGCAGATGTGCAACACAGAATCAAAATGATCCCTAAAAGCCATATAGGTAGGATCTCTAAACATAGTATGGTATCCACTAATTCAATCAGTATAATTAAGTCCTATAGGCAAGATTTCTACCCAATTTTAACAAAAAATACAAGGATAAACCCACTCCCCCCATATTTTACTAATTAACCCCAAATTTGTTATCATAGAGATTATTACAGCCCAGAATATCGAATGAATTACATAATAATAACAATTACACGATATGGAGCCTTTGTAGGCCCAAATAAACTTGGAAACCAGGCCTTCCCACATAACATCTTTGAAGCATAGCAGTGATTCATCCACAACACATTAAACCAAACTTTCAATGTGTCAATATTCTTAAAGAGCCTCAAGGAACCCGGGCAATGCTCACACCAGAACCACACATTCAGCAAATAGTTCATAAAAGATTGTAATAACCAGTCCCAGTGTGTCAGAGTTTAGAGGAGTGTCAAGGACCCAAGGAGTGCTCACACTGGGTAGTTGAGATCCTAAGGAACTAAGAGGGGTTTCTGAAAATTAGTACATAAAAGAGAATAAAGGGAAAGTTTCGAGAATATAGTTAGATTCAGAGGAAACATAATTTAGCACCTAGAATTACAGGCAGAACTGCATTAAGGAAACATACAAGGTTCATGTTCAGCATATAGTTCAAACAGGTTGAAATTTGTTTAAGCTATTACTCATGCTAATATTCAGAACAGTCATGGTTAAACCACAATAGTAATTAGGGAGACGTATTTGAATTAGACACAAAAGATTGGTGAGTTAAATAACAAGCTAATTGACTAAATGTTTATAGTGCAAAAGTTTAGAACATGTAGAGGATTAACCAGTAATGCATGAAATAAGTTAAGCCTTAGATTGAATCATGAAGGGAATTCATATTATTCAGAATAGCTTTGTCTTAAATTAACAATGCTTCTAGATGAGGTCACATAATCGCATAAAGGACAGAGTCATGCTAGGAATTAAAACAAATTAATCAAGCAAAGCATATGGAATGAAATTGCAATGGTTAGGGCATACCAGTTAATTGATAAAGCAAGTAAGTATACCACAACAATGAGATTCCAGAATAATTTTAACCTTGGCTTTCAACCGGCCAAAATTAAGAAACAAGAGCAGAAATCAAGACAAAAGAGAGAAAGTGAGCCTACTTTTTAGTATTGAGAATAGGAGAGTTCGATTATTGTTTTAGGGGAAAAAGGAGAGTGGTTTAAATAATACTCAATGAAACAGACAAATAAGGTAATAGGCCAATCATAGACAAATAAGGCATGAGAATAACTTCAAAATCAATTAGAGTCGGTTTCAATCGATTAACAGGACATAATAACATAAAATCAGGGTAATGCAACTTAACTTAGGTAACGAATTATATGGAATCAATTATTAGTCAAGTACTAGATCAAATAAGGTAGGGAGTAATGAGAACAGATAAATTGAAACAAATAAGGAAGTACCAGTATTGAAAGGTCTTAATTTTGGGGCAAATAAAATTAGCCAATAATTAAAGGCAAGAATAACAGTTAAAAATGAATAGAACCATTAAAGGAAAAATAATTATATATAAAAAATCTCTAAATTTATTATAAGCCAAATAGGTAGAAATTAAGTAAAATCAACCAGAAGTAATAAAGAGATTATAAACACAGAGATATATATGCTGAAGCATTAAAGTACTAAGAAAATAAGAAATCATCTTAGATTTGGAAAGATCTTGAACCCCAGTGAAAGATTCAACCAAAAATAGACAGATTCGAAGAGTGACATAACATTAAAGCAAACCAGAATGAACCAAAAGTTGGTTTGAACTAGAGATCCAAAACCCTAACTAAAATATACGAGAAATATTCGCACTCACGGGTTTTGGAATGAACATAGATAGGAATAATCGAAATATGAGAGATTTCGAACTTGATCTGGTTTGAGTCTCTTGAGATACACTTGCCTTTAGAGGCAAATAAGCTTAAGTAGCATCAAATCGGGTAGCAAGTAAAGAAGTAAAGCCAAATAAGGTAGGGAATCAAGAGAGGATCACATTTATGATAGGAATCAAAGGGTAAATGGTGACAGCGTTAGGGCTTGAAGAAGAGAGAAGGGGAAAGGATGAAAGAATACAGAGGGGGCGTGGTTGGGTGAGTCAGAGTTAGGGTTAGGAGTTTGGTTAGCTAAAATAGGGGGGATATGGACCGTTGATCTTAGAGATCAAAGGTCACGATTAAAGGGGTTTTAGTCGGGTAGTTTAATTGGGTAAGGTTAATTAGGTTTGAACGCGTATGGGTACTGGATATAGGGGTATTGGGTTAGATTATTGGGGTAGGGTAATGGGTAGTGGGCTAGGTCCGAAAATATTTTAAGAAAAAGGGCTATTATCTAAATACCCAATTAATTCAGTAAAATAATATATAAAAATAATTAATAAATAATAATAAAATAATTTTTGCATAAAAATGATTTAAAATAATTACGTAACATATTAAAGGTATAAAAAGTCACTTTTGGACAGGTAATATAATTATACATGTACATGGACTATTATTGCAAGATGTGCAATTCTAGCCTTAAAAATGTAAATGTTATTATAAAAAATTCAAGTAAATATTTAAGCACTCTATGTGCATAAATAATAAATTAAGATCATTAAATCATCATAAATATTATGAGGGATAATTATTGGATATTTGTATAATAAAAAATGCTGAAATAAATTGGTTTAAAGCCTTTAAAATTATAGAAAAAATTATAAAAGAACTTGTGAATGTTTGTAAATCTAATAATAATGTATATGTAGTATTTTAAAGATATATATGCTTATTTAAAATATATGAGGGAAAACTGGGTATTAATAGCTGCCCCTCTTTACCTGAGAAGGATGAAAGAGTTGTCGGGTAAAGAAATAATGATCGATTTTGACCAAATAGAGTATTTTGAAAACATATAGGTTGCACCGTGGTTTCTGAGATGCCTACATATCCCTGGTTATATAGGAATCAAGCCTTGTATAGTTCTGAACCTAACGGTGAATGAAACTGATGGAATCGTTATATGGATGCTCATATGTTTTTGAGGGGTTCCTTTGGGAAAGATAGTATCAGATGAGTGTAAGCAAAGTTATGAATATGAATCTAAAGTGTAACAGATGTATCACAAAGTAGATATCTAGATGGTCATATAGTAAACACGAGTAATCGATGGGAATCAGTTACATTTGAAATAACAACAAGGTATAAATGGTACGAGCAGATACCAGAGCGAAAGCTACTCCCGTTAGAATAACGGTTACTTCCTGGATTACCTTAAAAACTTAAAATAGACCACATGAAAGTATATAGCTTACTGCGAGAATTTAAATATTATGAAAATTCTCATTGGACCATGAAGGCTGTCTTTGAACAATGAAGATGATGTCCATAGACCATGACATCCTGGGCCATAGATAATGAGATAAGAGATTCGCAGGCCATGAAATAATGTTCTCGGGCCATGAGAATGATGCATCTAAACCACGACGCATTTAAACAATGATGTGCAGTAGTAAAAGATCCTCAGGCCATGGCATGCTGTCTTCAGGCTAAGAGGATGATGCCTTCGAACTATGACACCTTCAGACACGTTGGATATACATTATCCCATGAAGTGTAGAAGCATGATACCAAAGGTAATAACAAGGCAGAGCTTAGCCTTGTGCAGAATCTGGGGGGGCAGAGCTTAGCCTTGTGCACAATCTGGGGGACAGAGCTTAGCCTTGTATAGAATCTAGGGGGATAGATATTAGCCTCGAGAGAAGAAGATAATGCAAATTTTAGTATATAGCAACACTTATGTAGAGTGAGACAATGCTTAGTATCATTAGAATGCAATGCTATGTAAATATAGAGACTGGGCTTAGCCTCATGCAAGATTTGAGATAGGGCTTAGTCTCAAAGACAAGGCAATACTTAGCCTTATGCACAAATATGAGGGCAGGGCTTAGCCTCATGCAAGATTTGAGATAGGGCTTAGTCTTATGCAAAGAGAAGGCAATGCTTAGATTCATATAAATAAGGAGGAAGGGCTCAACCTTATGCAAAATTTAAGACAAGGCTTGGTCTCATGCGAAAAGAAGGCATTGCTTAACCTTATGCAAACATGGAGGAAGGGGTATGCCTCGTGCAACATTTTGAGATAGGACTTAATCTCATACAAAGTGAAGGCAATGCTTAGACTTATGCAAATAGGTAGGCAGGGCTTAACCTCATGCAAGATTTGAGACAGGGCTTTCTCATGCAAAGAGAAGGCAATGCTTAGCCTTATGAAAATAGGGAGGCAACACTTAGCCTCATGCAAGATTTTACTCAAGGCTTAGTATCATGGAAAGAGAAGGCAATGCTTATCCATATGCAAATAGGGAGGGAGGGCTTAGCCTCATGCAAGATTGGAGACAAGTCTTAGTCTCACGCAAAGAGGAGGCAATGATTAGCCTTATGCAGTGGACAAAGAGCAAATAGGAGTAGATATTTCTTAGCTAGAGATATATTTGCGCTTGGTGGTTAAGTTGTTATGAAGGTAATGATTTAAAACACATGTACTTGTGGTTATTCCTTAACCCTGCATTCAAAGAAAACATCATGAGTTTTGTAGGGGAGGTTGGCTCATTCCTTTGTCTACTTGCTTTGCTTTGCTTTGGAGGTCCTTCGAGTTACCCTGGGTAACACCTGGCTGTACCAAAAATAAAATTTTCAAAGATATGTATTTATTGATGAAATAGAACCATTTTATAAAACATAGTGGTGTATAATATCAAGTATATTAGATGAACTAATGATTGCAACACTTTTAGAGACATTGCGGATTTCTTTGTATTAGAATTTTGAGGGTCCTCTCCTCAAAATTCTACCCTGGTTTAATAAGTGATCCTTCGGTCATTCTACATGTGACGAAGTTTTTTGGATCTATTCAAAAAATTTTTAGAATCCTTCTCAAAATTCTACCCCGGTTACTTTATTGACTTCTGACGGTCTTGCATATGATGGCATCAACTAGATTTGTGCCGGAATTATAAGGGTCCTCCTAAATTCTACCCTAGTTTTTGGTTCTAGGGAAAATGAAGATTTTATTAAGATATAAACGAACTCACAGGGCTGCCTATGTAACCCCTATTAAACGGCTATCAGTTCAAGTGTAATTCAGCTACATCAAATGAGGAAACGCAAACAATCTAAATATAGTTTCTTTTGACTGCATCTAAATTGATAGGTTTTGGCCAAACTTCTCTGTTCATTTCTACAAGTATGAGTGATCCTCATGTTAGTGCCCTATGAACCATACAGGCCCCCCTGTCAGTTAGCTAAAAATTTTCCTTTGGTTTTTTCTTGATGTGGGAAGATCCGCTTCAGCACCAGCTGCCCCGGTGCGAACTGTCTTGGTTTGACCCTTTTGTTAAAAGATCTGGACATTCTATTATGATAAAGCTGACTATGGCATGCTGCATTTATTGTTTTTCCGTCAATAAGGGATAGTTGCTCAAAAAGACTCCTTATCTATTATGCATCACTGAGTTTAGCTTCTTGTATGATTTTTAAAGAAGAAATTTCCACCTCGGTGGGAATGACAGCTTTGGTACCATAAACCAGCAAATAGGGAGTTTCCCTGGTTGATGTACGGACTATGGTACGGTATCCTAAAAAGGCGAATGGTGACTTCTTGTGCCATTGTTTATGATTCTCTACCATTTTCCTTTTATCTTCTTGATGTTCTTGCTGGAACCTTCCACGGCTCCGTTCATTTAAGGCATGTATGCTAAGGAACTTTTGTGCTTGATTTCGAAGGTTTCACATATGGATTTCATCAAGTCGCTATTGAGATTGCCGATGTTATAAATGATAATGGACTGGAGAACCCCGAATCGACAAACAATACGATCTTTAACAAAATCCGCAATGACTTTCCTGGTTATAACTTTGTAAGAGGCAACCTCCACCCATTTTGAGAAGAAGTCAATAGCCACTAAAATGGACCAATGCCCGTTAGAAGCGGTTGGCTCGATTGTGCCGATAACATCCATTCCCCAGAAGGTAGAAGGCCAAGGTGCACTTGTTGCATTAATCTTGTTTCGTGGCACTCGTATCCTGTCTGCATGTATCTGGCATTGGTAGCATTTCTGAACATATCGTATGCAGTCTGTCTCCATGGTCATCCAAAAGTATCCGGCCCTCAGTATCTTTTTGGCCAAGACAAAATCGTTCATTATGGGCCACAAGTTCTGACATGTATCTCCTCTAGCAATTTGGAAACCTCTTTCGCGTCAGCACACCTTAACAATGAGTTCTTCCATACAGGTTCCTCTGCTTTGGAAGAAGTGATTGGATAGCCTCTACAGTGTGCGTTTGTGAGTATGGTCCGCCTTTTCTGGGTACTCTCCTTTTGCTAAGTAATCTTTGATGTAGTGGAACCAAGGTTTTCCATCTATTTCTTCTTCAAAATAAGCACAATGTTAGATGATTATGGATCCTCACCAGAATGGGATAGATGAAATTTTTGTCTGGATGTTGTGACATTGATGACAAAGTGGCCAGTGCATCTATGAACTCGTTCTGGACTCTTGGAACATGTTTGAATTCTATCATTTGTGAACCTCTTCATCAATTCTTTCACATGATACATGTATAGTAGTATCTTCGTATTTTTCATAGCCCATTCTCTTGAACCAGATGTATCTGAAGATCCAAGTCACCAATTACCAACAACTCTTGTATATCCATATCGATGGCCAAATTCAGCCCCATGATGCAAACCTCGTATTCTTCCATATTGTTGGTGCATGGAAACCTAAGCTTTGCAGATATCGGATAATTTTGACTTGTCTCTGACACCAAAAATGCTCCAATATCCACTCCTGAAGTTTGCATCTCCGTCGAAGAAGATTCTCCAACCATCATAGACCTCAGCAATGTCTTCCCCTTACGAATGCCACTTCTTCGTCAGGAAAATATGTTTCTACTGGTTAATATTCTCCTCTCAAAGGATTTTTAGCAAGATTGTCTACCAATACTTGTCATTTACTGCCTTCTGAGTTATAGGTGATATCGAACTCACTTAACAATATCTGCCACTTGGCTAACTTGCCGGTTGGCATAGGATTCTGAAAGATGTACATTAGAGGATTAATTCTTGATATGAGGTATGTGGTATAGGGACAGAAGTAATGCCTCAATTTTTGAGTTGTCCATGTCAAAGCGCAACAAATGCGTTCTAGCAGAGAATACCATGCTTCGTAAGATGTGAACTTATTATTTAAGTAATATATGCCTTGCTCCTTCTTCTTGTCTAGTCATGTTGTCTCAAATCTCAACCGAAAGCCCCATCTAGTACAGACAAATAGAGTAGCAAAGGTCTCATAGGTTTTGGCAGGACTAGGACTGGTGGCGTGGACAGGTATTCCTTAATTTTGTCAAAATCCCTTTGACAATCTTCAGCCCAACTGGTTTCAACATCCTTCCTAAACATTTTGAAGATGGGTTCACATATTACTATGGATTGTGCTATGAAGCGACTAATATTAAGAAGCTCATCATGTCCCTCTTACTTTTTAGTGGTGGTAACTCTTGGATGGATTTAACTTTTGATGTGTCCAACTCGATTCCTCAGCAGCTGGTGATGAATCCTAACAATTTTCCTTTAGGAACGCCGAATGCAACTAACCCCCATCAATCATATTTTGTCATCTAATTAAGAGTTGCTAGGACCCGCCTGGATAATGGGAAGTAGTTTTAATCACCAGTCAGCAGCAGATCCCCAGCAGATAAAACTCATAGCAAGACATAATGGAAAATAATACCTGTTGAAACATAACATAATCTTTAAGTTGTCATCTATTAAGAATTGTTAGGACCCTCCTGGATAATGAGACTTAGCTTTAGAGATATTTGGTAAGGAGATTTGATTAAAACTTACGGATCCGCCCAGCACCAAACTAGGGCAGGAAGAATTTTTTGTGTTTTGTTTGTCTTGTTGTGATCAGGTACACAGGCAACAATCTTAGGGAATATTTTTCAAAATTCAAGTCTTAGTGGTCGGGCGCAGACCTGGAGAACAAGGGAATATTTTTTTTAAAATTTCAAGTTTCGGTAATCAGGCACACACCTATAGAACAAGGGAATATTTTTCAAATTTTCAAGTTTTTGTAATCAGCCGCCCACCTGGAGAACAAGGGAATATTTTTTAAAATTTCAAGTTTTTGTAATCTGTCTCCCACCTGGAGAACAAGGGAATATTTTTCAAATTTTCAAGGTTTGGTAATCAGGTGCCTACCTGTAGAACAAGGGAATATTTTTTAAAAATTTCAAGTTTTGGTAATCAGGCGTCCACCTTTGGATTTGTCCATGCCACCCGACTGTATATGTTCCAAGATAAGTCCCGTTTTTAGGAGGGTCCTGACGACTTTTAACTGAATCGTACTTCAACATGCAAGTTATTTTGTACCATTTGTTATCCATGATTACTCCTAACCTTAAAATGAGTCCCATTTTGCCTGAGGGTTCCAACTTAAATGCCAATTCTAACTTCTGGTTGTTTCTGCTAGTTATTATTGTCTAGGAGGGTTTCTGCGACTCTTACTGGGGAAGGTGTTGGTGCTTGCCCATGTTACCCGTACCTGTCTGAGTTCCAAACGGCGTTCCATCTCAATTTCCATGCTTCTTTTAACTCTCAATTGTTCCTATTGGGCTTTGCTAGTTAAAGTTTGTCCCCTTATGCTCTTTGCTGGGGAGGGTGTTTATTACGGACTATGTCCATTTTGAATTTTAACTGAGTCCCACTTCCAGGTGGGTCCTGAGATTTTGATCATACCTATCGTGTGCCTGTCTTCTCCTGTGGACGGCCTCCCATAGGCTATTTCGGAATTTTTTGCCCTGTGTCAATCAAAGAAAACTTGTCAGTTTGAAAAATGGTGGTTGGGTTGCGGCACTCTTGTTGGAAGCTGCCTCCCTACTGTCATGTTCTGTTGTGTTCAAATTTCCATGTTGATGATGAGTTGCCTGAATTGGTTGGCTGACCCCCAAACCTTTATGGCTTTACTTTGCTCGCCCATTACTGTGTTACATTCCTAGCCCTTTTTCCAGAATTCTTGCTCCTTTCCCGAGATTAACAAGTCCATGTATTATGCTTGGCTGTCCCTTTGACTCTCGTGGCTTTATTCTGCTCCTCCATCTTTGTATTGCACTTCTGAACCTCTTGCTAGAATTTTTTACGTCCTTCTCTGATGGTTGTTGAGTCAATGTATTATGCTTTGTTAACCCTTGTGACCTTTCCCATCTTTGTGTTGCACTTTTGACTCTTTCGCGAGAAACCTTGCATCCTTTGTGACAAACAGGTCTCGTTTTGTGCAATTGGAAAGCTGATGGAAGATTTTGAAGTCATTTCTCACTTGTTTTGACCCGACTGATTGAAGAAGAGAGAATAAACAAGAAAAGGAACAAAGTAGAGGACAAGGAAATGAGATGATTCCTAACAAAAAAACCTAAAAAGTCGGGTACTGACTTAATGACCATGACATGCACCTGTAGCCTATTCCGTTAAGCAAATCTGATGTTCAACTCTTGTTATACTCCCCCAGACCGTGAAGCTGGGCTTGAATACTGCGATTATCCAATCTGATTTTTAATCCTTATTTGAGTTGTAGCGCCCAAAGGTTTTTCACCATTAAGGCTCTCTTATTTTGTTCTTTCTCTCAACTTAGAGTCGCCTCAAGGTGCCCGTGAGGGTTTTCACCAATAAGACTCTCTCGTTTTTCTTTCTCTCAGCTCCTGTCGCCTTATGGTGCCCATGAGGGTTTTCCCCAATAAGACTCTCTCATTTTGATTATCTTTCCTGCTTGGACCTGAGTGTTGCCCCTGACATGAATCGTCTCTACTTGCTCAACTTGGCATCTCTTGAAGACTGATGAGAAGGTCTTTCTTTGGATCGTAACGTGGGCTTTTGGATAGGGTTAGAAAGATAGGGCATCAAAGGCTCAAAATAATCCACATGGGTTTAAAACTACAACTTTTGGAATTAGATTTCTTACAACAACCACAACTTCTGCCCCTGTTTGTTGCTTGGGACGTTTGGATTTTTAATTTGATGAGACCGAACCGTGAGGCCGCCTATGTATCCTTTTTAAAAAAAAGGAATCACGTCAAACGTAGTTCATACCGATTCCTTGTTTTTTGTTGTTGTTTTTCTTCCCCCTTTTTTCTATCTGTTTTTCTTTTCTTCCCGTTTTTTGTTTTGTTTTCTTTCTCTTTTCTTTTTCCTTTCCTCTTTTCTCTTTTCTCTTTTCTCTTTTCTTTTCTTGTTTTTCTTTTCTTTTCTTTTCTTTTCTTTTCTTTTCTTTCTTGTGTTTTCATTTTTTCATTCTTTCCATTATTTTACTTTCACTGCCTTCTCACACTTGCGTTTCTGACTTTTGTTACTGATTTCGAAAGAGGGGTATGAAAGAAAATAATTAAATCTTAAAAGGGTTAGCAAAGGATAAAGTATTTAGATAGCAGGATAAATTTCATCATTCCAATTTTCAAAATATGCCAAGAAAAGCAAGTACAGCTAGTCAAAGGAATCATACATAACATCTCATGATTGCGTGAGAATTGATAGCCATTTCTACACATTTCCCTTTCTTGTCTGTCAAACATATTGCACTATTGGACAACCCTCAAGCTATACAAATGGTCCCTAGCAGTTCGGTAAACTTGCTTTTAGGATTTCTTCATGTTCTATCCACCTGTGGTTCAGGCTTCAAAGATCTCCAAGGGTCCAAATCTATTCTTATTTCCCGCAAGTGTCTCTATTGCCTTATGAGTAATCTTTTAAGACCAGGCCTGGGGTTATGCATGCAGGTCATGTCATTAAATTCAACAGGGAAAGGATTTGTAAAAAGAAAAGAAAACTAAACCAAATGACTAGAAATAATGGAAAGTACAAAATTTCATTAGACAGATCATGAAAGAGCTTGGACAACAATACAAATAAAAAGACTGGGGTTAAAACCCTGGAACGAACCTAGACGACACTAAACAAACTAGGAAAAATAAAAGGATAGAAGGGTTTGAATCGCAAGACAATATCCAGATTACAACCTTAATAATAACCCGGACAATAGAAATGACAACAAAATAAACAACCAAAACTCCTCTCTGGCTGACCAAGAAATGGAGCGTCTTCCCAATTACCCATCATGATATATTAGCCACTAGGTTCCACATCAATAACACTAGGCACTTCACAAACCTTTGTCACATTGTTCTTAACAGATTGCTTTTGGGTTCCTTTCGCCAGCTCGTTCTGAAGATCAAACTCTGATAGCGCTGAAAGCTTAGAAGCACTCATGCCTCCGAGGCTCCTAGAATAATTCTCACATTCCAACATGTGCATATCATTATGCACAGGAGATGGACTTTGGCTAGTGTCTGCTGCATCAGAATTTTGCACGACAATATCACCTACATCAATAAGCTTCTGAATTGCTTTCTTTAGACTCCAACACTTCTCTGTGTCATGCCCTAGGGCATATGATCAATATGTGCACCTTTGAGAAACATCAAACTTCTTTGACAGAGGGTTTGGCATTTTTATCTGAATCGGCTTTAACATGTCCAATTGCTTCAACCTTTGGAACAAAATGGCATATGATACTCCGATAGGGGTGAAAGTCTTTTCTTTTTTCAGTAGCCTCTCATTCGTACATGCTTGGTTGGGCTGGAAACCTGATCTAGGAGGTTTTAGATATGCTCATGGGAATGGGTAGGCATTCTGTGGAGCTGGGTATGGGGAAAGTGATGTATGATTTTGGGAGTTATGTGGAGAGAAGCAGCGTTGGGGAGGATCATCTGATACGGAAGGATATCAACGAGGGCAATGTCGAGGCTGGAAATGCTGATCATCTTTTCTATTTCTCTTTCTTCCGCGGAAGCTTACTTGGATGTTCTAAATGTCTTTCGAACCACTTATGATTTTTCCTGACTTGATTCCATATTCTACTTGCTCCCCCATTTTTAACATATCATTGAAAGGTTTTCCCAAAGCCGGGACCAAATGACTGAAGTAGGTGGCCTCCTAGGCTTGTAGGAAAAGCTCAACGATTTCTTATTTATCAATCAAGGTACTGACTCAAGTAGCTTGCGCCCTCCATTTGAGCCTAACCTCCCTAAAGCTCTCCTCTGGCTTCATTTTCATTTTAGTAGGGAGGCGCGGTCTGGGGTAACACTAGATTTTCATTGGAAGTATTGAAAAAAATCTTAAGACATTCACCTAATTTAGGCCATTTATCGGTATCTTGACGAGTATACCAGTACAAAGCTGCCTCAGTCAAGCTCTTGCTGAAATATGCTATCAACAGGTCATCTTTCTCTCCAATGCCTCTCATTTACTGCAATATATCCTCAGGTGGGCTACCGGATCTCCACACCCATCATACATGTTATATTTTGGCACTTTGAACTATACGGGTAGGCAAACGTCAGGGGATACAAATAGTTCTTCGCAAACCATATTACCATGCTCTCGCATTCCTTGCTTGTTCTTCAAGGACTGTTTTATCCCTTCCAGCCTCTGGGGTATCCCATTCCGCCCTTCTTTTCCAGTGAACTTTTCATTCTGAACATGAGGGTCATCCTGCAAACTCTGCTTGTACAAATCAGGAACCTTGGGGGCCACCACTGTGGGATTGTATTGGATATCAAGAGCTCTGAGTAAATATTCATTGTTCGGGATAGTTTGAGGTCAAGCGACAGAGCTACTGGTTGTTGGGAAAACTGTAGTAAGTGGGTGCATCTGGAAAGTATGGAGGATTGTTCGAAACCATGATCAGAGTTTGGAGAAGGGTAGCATCTATGCAGCTGGGTGGTGGCGGGGGTGGTGCTGTCCCGGTCGTCAAAGCCTGATACATTTCAGACATGTGTTGTCTCAACCTTTGTACCTCTTCAATTAACCCACTGTTCTGGTCAACCAACTGCTTTCGGGCACCGGTATCGACCAACCCAGTTTTGTTGTTGTATTTCATTGCCTTTGACTTTGTGTTGCAGAGGAGAGTTACTACTTTAAAAACCAAAAACCAACCGCCCTTCTGCTATGAGTATAACAAAATGAAGTCATCACATTAGCGTTAGGGCATTTAACATAAGATAATTTCACTTTATGTAATGCACCTAGCCACAATTACCGGTTCTAACATGACTTCGAAGGTACGAAGGTCATATGGCATCATCCTAATTTGTTTTTTTTCAACCTCTCTTTTCGTTTTTTTTCTAGTACTTGCTTGCTCATTTGCCCTCCTATTTTCTATTTATCACTCTTTTATTTCCTCTAGTTTTCATGTCCTATAATTACACCCTTTTTTTCTTTTTCTTTTTTCCTTTCTCTTTTTTTTGATTTTTTAATCTATTTTTTTTAATAAAACAAAAATGATTCAATCGAACCCTATGTAGGTTGCCTACGTATCAAGACCCCGCATGAATCAGATCTTTGCATAGTTCTGGAAGATCGAGAACGGAGCAAATAAACTAACTCATTTTTGTTTATTTTTATACAACTCAAACCATGAAAGCTCTAAGAAACAAAAAAATATTTTTTCCTCTTTTTTTTTTTTTGAAAATCAACTTGAAACCATTTTAATGCTACCAAAACCATCTGATACTAAGCAACAAAGATAGGAATCCAGCCTTATCTAATTCTTGACCCTTTTTACAAATAAGCAACTAGCTGACAGCCAAAATATTTACAAAAGATGGTCACATATGCAAAAACTGATCAATTCTGCAATTCTGGACATCCTCACAATAACTGACAAAGTTGCAGCCTCAATGCGCTTCAAGCAATTCCCATAAATACTTGCAAACCTCAACAAATCACCCAAAAAAATAAACAACAACAACAACAACAACTACCCAGTATAGTCCCACAAAGTGGGGTCTGGGAGGGTAATATGTAGACGAGCCTTACCCCTACCCGAAAAAACAAATGTTTGTCTTTTCATTCTTTACTTTCTGCTTTCTCTTCTTCTTTTTCATCATTTTTTAATTTTTTTAAAGGACAATTCAAAGTAACAAAACTAAAATTAGCCATAAACTTTGCGTTTGTGGATGGAATCCCTCGAGAAGAGTTAGAATGGCAGTTCGCGCCCCTTGGCGGTACCAAATAAATGACTACTTGAATCGGGGTTTTGAGCATAAAGATTCCATTGACCTGTAAAAAGTGGGCCTAATCCTTGGGGATGCGGTAATACATCTAAGAAATTATTCCACCGAACGTACTCCCCTCTGGATGCAGGAATAGCAACATGAACTAAATGCCCTGTCCAAGCCAAGGAACTTACGCCAAAGAGTCCTGACAAATGATGATTCAGACGAGATTCGGCATTTTTGATCCAGGAAACACTCGGTTTCCATTTCAGTTGTAGGTGTAACTAACCTGCTATTAAGGATATGGAAGAAAGAAATAATAGAAAAAGAGCGCCAGTATAAAGATCTTCATTAGTGCGCCAGTACTACTAAATTAAAATAGCAAAAATCAAACAGAAAAATATAGTAACTTATTAAAAAAATTAACTAATACTATTACTATGTATTTCCTAAAGCCTACCACTAAAAAAATCACTACACTAGATAAGACTATATTTTTTAGAACTCTACTTTCTTTGTACATGAAAATAAAGTTAATACTCTAAAAAAATGTAACTCTTTCGTAGTTGTTTTCTTTTGTTTAACTTTATTAAATAAACCAACTCAAAGTGCAATGAAGACTATTATATCGAGATTAAACTTGATAAATATATCTACAAGCTAAAAAGTGAGTGAAAATCTAAATAGCACGGTTGTAACTTGACTGCTAATTAAAACTCAGCAACTGTGCGAGATCAAACTCAAATTGTAATTAAAACTTAGAACCAAGCAAAAATTGTGCTACAGACAACTCCACAGATTCACATTTATAGTCTGCTCAACAACTAACACCAAATTAAACTAGCAGCAACAAACAAGGTAACTTTAAGCAATATTTTTCAGCTTGTAATTTCTTGTTAACTGAATCACCAAAACATTTGTAATCAACTAAATTCAACTATGCAGAAAAATCAGCTCGCACTCACTAGACAATTGGCGGAAAAATTGCAAATTTTCAAGGTTGTTTCAACAACCTTCAATTAAATTCCAAAACACTCTTATTTGAGTTCAAAATTCTTTAAACAAGTTCTAATGTCCAACCCAGTTCCAGGTTTACATAATTTTGAAAAATACAAATAATGCTTAGGAAACTTGTATTACATCAACAAATTTCATTTAAATTCAAACAAGTTGGTAGGTTCGCTATTTAATTGCTTCTAAAAACTCAAAACTTCAGCAACATCTTGAGCACTAAATTTAGCAGTAGTAGGCAAAGAAATTCTCGGCCCAGAATGATAACCTCAACCGTAGAAACAAAGCATTAGAATCACAACAATATTGAGTCAGAATAACCACAAAGATTAGCTGAATGGTGCGGAATCTGCTTTTATGAAGAAACAACTCAAAACTTGAATTTCCATAGTGTATTGTTGGCATATAAACTAAAGCAACACAGTTGAGTTAACTGAAGCTAAACTTTTGCAAAATTCCCTCAACTGTTAAGAAAAACTATAGTAACAACAATCAATTAAAGAAATGTGGAAATCTCCATTGTTGAGTGTAAACTGAACAATGCAGGGATATGGACAGCAAGTATGAAATCCTTTTTAGCAACAGAAAACAAGCAGCAAATTATTTTCCAGCAAACATGCAACTTGTGTCAGCAGATTCTAAACAAGTGGACAATAGTTTATATAACAAGAGAACATAATTCAAAAGGGAGAACATTTTAGGAGTAAAAACTAGATTTCAAGCTATCACTGTAAACTCGAGCACAATCTCAACAGACACCAATTTCCAGCAGATTAAGCTTACTGTATGCTCAACCAAATCACAATTTAAGCTGCTCAGTCTCTAGTCCAACTGAATCCCCTCTATTAATCTTAATGACAATAACAACTATTAGAAACCAATGGCAACAAGGTTCAAGCTAGGAGATATTCTGCTATCAATTTACTCCAGAAACGTTTCCATGAATAGTGGCAAAATTTCAACAAACAAGCTTCAGAACTTCGCAGTTATAGCACGAAGGTAACTGGTGTACAATGCATGATTTACTTCCAAACATGGCCCTACCAACAATTCATAGATTGAATTAAAATAACAAAACAATTCTCCAAACTCTAAGAATTTCAGTAGTAGAGTCCATTGACATAACTCAATTCACACAATTTCCAACAAACAACTTCTAAATTCTAAAACTAACATATGTGGTTAAAAGTGGCTAGAAGTGCAAAATTTAGCTATGACCCCGCAAAGCCAAGAACCAAAGATTTACTAGGAAGACCGGACCCTTTGTGAGTTGCCTACGTATCACACCCTGAAAGACGAGAATCATGATTGCATAGTTCAGGCAAATTGGATACGGACAAGAAATAAAAAAACAGTAAATTTTTAAAGAAAATGATGCAATATGTAATCTCATTTTGGATCTTTTTCTTTTTATTAGATTTTAAGGAAATGATGAAGAAGAGTAAAATATTCTTTCGAATTTTTCATATATCTTTTGCTTTTTTTAATAAAAATGTGACGAAAATATAACTACACCTTACTTGCTCTGTTTTCAAACTTCACACTCTCTTTTTCTTTTTATTTTGCATTGTTTTTCTCTTTTATTTCATTTCATTTACCCTCAACTATCATTGGTCCATCAAATGACCCTTCTGCCCTTGAATGAATGAAACATGTGGCACATAGGATGCATCAAGATGATCCGTTATTTTGGGTACACCTGCCCTAGACGGACCCAACCCTTATGTTGAGTCCCCTAAGTCAAATACATGATGCAGATAAGCATTCATGCTAGGGATCCAGCATGAGGTTTTGTTATACTAAGTTCAACAGTTGGGTAGTTGATCAAGACTGTGTACCCGAGCGGACAACTCGAGTCGAGGAGGAGGCTATGTACCGGGGACCCGCAAGATCGTCCGGCTTTGTAACTTGTCCGAGCCCCATTCTTATTTCAAGGTATGACACTAATAGAATAGAGAGTCTAGACCAGTGAGCACATCCCCGGAGATGAGAAGAAAAGGGTTTCATAACCGTTTTATTTGTACAATTCAAACAGTATCAAAGCGCTAAAAGCATCATTTTGCACATTAAGTCAACATGTAAAATCAGATAATACAATGCCAAATACAACAATTGTTCTAAGCTCGAATACTTGAACCCTGAACCAGAGATTCTAGGTTCGATTCCCAGCAGAGTCGCCAGAGCTGTCACACCTCCTTTTTGGCTTCTACAACCCGGCGAAGGGCATAGATAAAGGGAGTTTTTCCAACTTAAGGACAATCGAAGCGGGATTCAATTATTTAAGAGATTTCAGAGTCGCCACTTGGGAGATTTATGGTGTCCCAAGTCACTGGTTAGAATCCCGAGAATGACTCTGTTTAACTGTCCGCGAACCAGAAATTTGAGTAAGGAATTCTGTTAATCCGGGAGAAGGTGTTAGGCATTCCCGAGTTTCTTGGTTCTAGCACGGTCGCTCAACTGTTATATTTGGCTTAAATTATCATATTTTAGAACATGTTTTAACTTATGTGCTTTTTGAATCTTCTAACCACTTTTATTATTATTCTTAAATAGAATTGCAACGTCGTTAAAATATGCCTCGAACCACATCAAATAAATGCACGTGTGCTTTTTGACACATTTCAACTTCATTGAGATTTGGATTTAGGTCACATAAATGTGAACCCGAAATTAAGAAAGTAACATTATTAATCACGCGCCTAAAGAAGCTACGCATAATTAACTATGCGAGAGGCCGTGAAAATTTGCTAAGCGCCTCGTCAAGTTCTAAGTATAAACAAGATTAATTAAAATGAGGGCCATGCAATATTTATTTTTGTTTAGCATAGAGCGCCCCAATTATAATTTAAAAGAGAACTACATTTGTAGGACCGTAATCTTTCAAACTATTTTTATTTTATTTAACGAAAAGTCAAGGTTATTTAAATAATATCGCAAGCCAGGTCACATGAAATTCACACGTGGTTCACAACCTGCATTATTTAACCTTATTTGGAATTGGAATCGGGCCACATGAAATGCACCCACTACTCCTTTAATCTAATCACGTAGTTCAGTTGATGAATAGCAACCCAATATCTATATTGTGACACCATCATGTCCAGCTATATCCAATTCGAATAAACATATGAACAAGTATAAATAATGTTCCTTCACTCAATTATCACCAAGCCGGATTAGCTTAAATACAACTACCCTTAATTTCCTTCACTATTGTGATTTACTTTGCGCCCTCGATGAATTTCACCCAAATTTATTAAGCCAAACATATCATGTGCTCATCACCATAAAACTGCCAACCAATTCATTTCTATTCCATCTAATGTATCATATTCAAAACAAATTAAGAGAAAAGTTCTAAACAAAACGCAAAATAACTAAATACTCATACGATATTCATATTCATCAATGAAACAAGAACGTGGAGAGAAAATTGATGCATATCTTGACGGAGAAATTCAAACTTAGTTATATTCAAGTATCCTCAGAACTCAACCTGTGTACCAAGCCGATTTATAGAACTCACGATATATCAAAGTTTGATTAGAACTTCCACATTAGTGATAACAAATAGACAGGATACTTATTTTCAAGAAAATTTAAGCATTTAACACGCGTGTTGGTCCCTCAAACAGTTAACTATAACCTGAACGCTTCAGTTTTTGATTTCTCACATTCAAACACGTCCAAACAACCAGAGAGAATATCGAATGGCAAGAACAGATCGACATATATCTCTTTCGAGCACAAATTGCAACTAGTAGCATAATTCAAGACCCAAACTCTACTGATTCATTTATATTATCCAACTCTAACATAGCATCAAACACAAACAAGAATTATCCACAAAACAAATTGATCCAGCTTAGATGATGAGATTCGAAATCCGGATAACCAATTAAAGCAATTTAACAAAAAATGTCGACCAAACTAACACAAACACCACAATACATCGCAAACAACACAAAGAGAAGAGAAAGAGCTGAATTGAACCTGTTGAGCCAAATTCTTTAAGGTCTTGAGAATTCGTAGGCACAAACATGTGACTTCAAATTTCAAACGAAATCAAGCATCCAACAATGGAAAATGGAGCTGAACAAAAATAAATGAGTCCGAACCAGCAACGAGGAAGTTCGAACTGAGGTCATCCTTGATCAGAATCCATGCTTATCCTCTATATTTGAATGAAACAACAATGGCTAAAATCGAACAGGAATCGCAGGCAAAATCGAGACCTCAAACTGGAAACCTCGTCGAATTTAGAATAGGCTGCCTTCAACGGCGACCTCTACATGAATCGAACTCAAAAAGGGCTCCAAATCCATTTGTTTGCGTGACTGTGTGCGTGACACTTGGTGGTCGGGCTATTGAGGGCGTTCAAAAATAGGGTGTGGTCGAAAATTTCACTACTGCGCAGCCCTCTTCAAATTTCCAGGCGTGTATCTCTCTTGTCTATATATCCATCTATATCTGTATATTGTATCGTGTGTATGCGTGTATAGCTTCGATTCGTCCAGAAGAAACAAAGCTGCGCAGCTGCCCTGAAGAATTCCAGGCATCTCTCTCTATTGTATATGTGTGTATATCTGTGTCTATTATATCGTGTGTATAGGCGTGTATTTGTTGGAGCTTTGTCAAAAAGAAGCCAAAGTTGTGCAGCCCCCTCCTTCCAGGCGTGTATTATGTATTCCTTCTGTATTATTGTCTTGGTTTTGCTTTAGGTGGGGAAACGGGTTTGGATAATGGGTTGGGTCGGGTCGACCCGATTTGGGGTTGAGTAGGGGCTAATTTGGGTTGGGTTTAAAAGAACAATTGCATTGGCTTAGAATATTAATAAGATTTTGGCCCAAAAATATGATTTACCTCTTTTGTTTTCATATTCTTCGAATTTCTTTTAAATTAAAACTAAAAATATAACCTAAATTAATTCCTAGTCAAATTATTTTCAAATTAAACTAATTACTACAACTAATACTTATTGTAACTAATTAAAACCAAATTAAACAGAAAACTACCTAAATTCAAAGATTAAAATTAAAAAGTGCAAAATTAACCATTTTTTATGATTCTTTTCCCTTTTTTAAACATAGTTAATTCAATGTAATTAATTTCTAAATGCAAACTGAACCTAAGGTGGCATAAAATTAAAATGTGACATTTCTATGGTTTTTCTATGATTTGAAAATATAAGAAATGCAACAAATGCAACTAAAATAAAGAAAAATTCCTAAAATTAATAAAAAATTGTTTTTGTCTATATTAGGAGTTATTCTCATGTAGGGCAAAAATCACGTGCTCACAGCGACCAATTATCATATTCTTGCCATATATATTGATATATGAGCCCAAAAGTTGTTTGGTGATGCCCTAGAGTTTCTTCCCAAGCCCGTAGTCGGGTTCGTATCTTGACCATGCTAGTATGCTTTCAATTTTGCTATTCCACCACTGATCTTTCTCAATTTCATTGACGCGCTCGATACAGTGATAAGTTTCTCCTCCAAACTTTCTTCTATTCTTGATAACCAGGGCAGTTTGACTGGTGTAAATGGGGCTACTTCCATCTCTATGAATGATTACCTCCTTATGGTTCCATTCAAACTTTACATCCTGGTGTAGCGTGGAAGCCACAACTCCAGCGGCATGTATTCAAGGTCGTCCTAGTAAAAGATTGTACGTACCATATATGTCTACTATCGGACCAAGTCGGGCCTATCTGCAACCAAAGGTTAATTTCCCTAATTATGCCCCTTTGAGACCCATCAAATGCCTTCACATTTATACTTCCTGCTTGTATTGGATGGAAGTCTTTACCCAACCTTTTCAAAGTAGTCAATGGACAAATATTGAGGCTTGAACCCCATCTATTAAGGCTTTGTCTATGAATTTGTCATCAAATTGTACTGTGATATTCAATTTCATGTTGTGACTTAATCCTTTACGTGGTAGATCATCTTCGTCGAAGGTGATCTTATGATTTTCCAATGCTTGCCCTACCATATAGTACATCTCGCCACTTGTAATATTATTTAGCGCATAAGCTTCATTCAACACCTTCATCAGGGCGTTCATGTGCGCCTCAGAATTTTGTAGCAGCAATGCGATAGATATCTGGTCAGGAGTCTTATCCAGATGATCAGCAATAGAGTATTCTCTTGCCTGTACTTTCCTCCAGAGATCATCTGGACTAGTTTCAATAACAGGTTGTTTGGTAGAAGCCTCCTTGCTTGTTCCTCCTAGATTCTCAGGTTTATAGATCCTTCCAATTCTGGTCATCCCTTGTGCATCACCAGATTCTTCCATTTTTTCTTTTCCTTTTCTCCAAGCTTCAGCAACATAATCCCAGGGTATGGCGTTGGACATGAAGGGGGGCCTGGGTGCCACCATCACAGTGAAAGGTGTGGCTACTTCTACTTCGACTAGAGCATGCATAGTTGCGGGTGCAGTAACTTAAATTTCAAATAATAATAATGTGGCTACTTCAACTTTGACGGGTGGCTGTATCTATACCAATAACTTTGAGCGTGATTGTAGGTTTGAGGTATCACCTTCGCGAATAATCCCAATTGACCCTTCAGGGTCTCATTCTTCATCGGTTTATATTATATTTACTCCTTCACCATTATGATTTGGGAGGGGATTATTATGGACCTTCGGTGTGGCGTCCTTTGCTTGTATGACTTTGGTATCAATCAGTGTCTTATTCTTGTCTTTCAAAGTGTGGCATTCGTCAATAATATGCCCGTTCATGCCAGAATAGTATGCTTATGTTTTGTTTGGGTTGACCCACTGGGAAGAGTTTTCCATGGCAGCGGTAGGAGTAGGGGTAACATATACGGCAGCCTTCAATATTTCATATAGTTGGTAAATGGGTTCAGCAATAGGGGTATATTGTCTGGGCGGCCTGCGATCGAAACTGGGCCTAGGTTTTGGATAGTTTTAACGGGTTGGAGGCGAATGGTAAAAGGCTGGCTGGGAATAATAAGTGTGATAAGAGGTAGCAAGTTGAGAATATATGGGAGGTGAATGTTGGTATGTGGGAGGAGGTGTTTGGTATGTGAGTGGATATTTTGGGCCTTGGGCCACCATCAGTGCCCCTACTTCTTTCTTCTTTGATATACCCCCTAACTATAGCAATTTTTTCATAACTTGCAATGCCTCAAAATTGGTCACCATCCCACTCTTGATCCCTTCTTAAATCCTTTCCCTGAATTTGTTAATGTCAGAGAACTTATGATTTTCGATGACTATTAACCTTTCACAATATTGTGGATCTTGGGCCCTGACAAAGAATTTGTTCATCTGCTCTTCTTCTGGGGCTGACTTGACTTTTGCAGCTTCTGACCTCCATCGAGTAGCATACTCGCAAAAAGTCTCTATTGGTTTCTTCTTGAGATTCTATATATAGAATACATCTGATTCATTCCGTATGTTAAACCTGAATCATTCCATGAAGTCTGATGCCATGCTTACCCAATTATACCACTTCTTGGGATTCTAACTGCTATAAAGATAGGGCATCTCCAGTGAGACTCATGAATAGCTTCTTGCGAATCTTTCATCTTTACCAACTCCCACGAGCTTATCACAGTATGTTCTCAAATTTACCTTCAAATAACTCGTTCTATCAAATATCTCAAACTTAGTAGGTCTATAATCCTTTAGAAGTTCCACGTCTGGCTGAATGCGTAGATGTTCATAATTCGGACCTTCAATTCGTTTGCCTCCGTCAACACCCTGGACTCATATTGTGAGCTTCTTGAGCTCTTCTACCATTTTCTTAATGAGCAGGTCCTTCTCAGTGTATTCTAGAGTATATGAGATTGTCTGAGTAGAGTGAGGTAAGATATCTACGTATATAGGATTGTCTTGGTGGGTACTGGTGGTTGGAGTGTACTGGTGATCATTAGTTGAGTTTTGCTGATCATGGATAAGTTTTGGGGTATTCTGTGGAGTATGGTATGTGGTTTGTGGATATTGAGTAAGAAGATGTTGTTGCTAAGGGGGGAGTCAGTATTGGTGGAAGATTAGGATTAGGATTTTAGGTAGGAGTTGCGTATTTATGGGGTGCGTGAGAATTTTGTGGATGTTGGTTTGGTGTGTTCTGAGGAAGTAGTGGGTTTTGAGAATTTTTTTTGGTTAACGTCTGGGAATTTAGGGTGAGGGACAGGTTTGCCAAGTTGTGGACCAGCTCAAGTTCTCCTTGCAATTCTAGTAATTTTGTTCCAACCATAGGACCAAATCATTCTGTGCTGGAGTACTTCGACCATCTATTATTTCAATATTCTTAGCATTTTCTTTTCGGATACCATCATATCATCCATCTTATCTTTATCCTTGCTTTTCAGATTATTTGGAGGAGGAGGGGATGGACGGCCTATAGATCTAATATGATATGTTGACGATGCCAGTATGTGCAAACCAACTTTAGGGGATGTAAATAATCAAAATAAAGAAAAACAAAAGGTAGACAAGTCATTAAGGATATTGAAAAGCATTTTCAATATTTAAACATGTATTGTGGGAATGTATATTTACGTCTTAATTTGGGGAACCTCGTTGTGCCCGAGGTAGGCCTAGAGACAAGAAGATTTGGAAAGATTTAATACCGGTAAATACCTCATTTCATTAATGTAATAAATAGCCCGAACTTAAAAATGACGATAAATAAATGAGTTACTAATGGCATATGATTTATTACATTCAAATTTCAAAATGTCTCAAAACAAATAAACCTAATCTACTTGGTCCAATACGGACCTTCCCCATAATTGGCCCTTTTAGCTCTATCAATCAGATTCCCCAGGTCGTACATGTCCAGCAGCAGGTATGCCCTTGTTAGGTGTCCTCCTTCATTTCCCTCTACATCCTGACAATCTACGACTCTTTTCATCATCCTCCCTTTTTGTTCAATTAGACCCTACTCCAAATACTCAAGCCTTTCTGTTGATCTTGTATCCATTTCCTTCCCTCGTTAATTGATTCCATGTCGAGTTTTTGTTTCTCCAGATGCATGGTTCTGAAGTCAAGGACCCTCTTGTGTAGCCCCTCATACTTCACTTGTGCTTCAACAACTGCATCGATCACCATGTTTCCTTAACCAACCCTTTGCTTGAATATTCGTGCTATGTTATCTTCTAACCATGATGGGTAGAAAAACACATGACCGATGTGATATCGATCTGGCTCGATGGTATCCTTTTCCACGATAATTTTCAACTGCCACATGTGTTAGGCCTCATATTTGTATGGAATGGCATCACCCTAAAAATCGGCTCTGGAATGACTCATTTTGTAAACTCGTGGTATGACTTGTTTTCTACCTCCGATTTCCTCCAAGAGAGGAATCATCTCTATGTCACCAAAATGAAATACAACTCTTTCTCCGTCCCCGAAATACATCTCGATCAGCATGTTGTTTAGTTATATGTCCAATAAGGAAGGTAAATTTCCCCAAACCTTTTTCATGTGATTTTTGTCTCTGGGCAAAATATTTTTCCACCAGTCTAACAACAACGGTGATATACTTGGAACCATGCCGAATCTGGTGACTTCATGCCTCATTTTCTGCAAAAATAAATAGAGTTACACCTTCTCCCCTTCCATATTCGAGTACTTATACATTTACGATTAGCATGTCAGCATTTATCACTTAATACACATATCGTGGTTGTGCCCTTTGGGATTACGAAATCCTATGGACTTTGGATAAGTCTTTCTTAGAGGGTTATTATGCAGACATCATATCAACCCTGGCTAGGTTTGACCATGATGCACATACAGTTATTATCAGAGTAAAGTTTCTACAGAAGTCTAGACTGGTACCCTCAAGCGTACAACTTGAGAGGAAAAAACATGGAACCGTCGACTGCACCGATGATAAACTAGTTTTTTCGCAAATAAGACTTTCCAAATTTAAAGGGTGATTTTAGGAAGAGTGCAGACACTCATCAAGTTTCGCTATAGTATTAGTACACACGAGTGGAATATGATGTTGAGCATGGAGTTATGTAAACGGAAATAACACGTTTCCAAGTATTTGCATGATGAACAATGATAAAATACGGTATGTAATAATTGTAATGACATTTAAGAAAATAAAAACAAGGAGACAAGTCAGTTTCCATAATAAAAGGTGATAAAAAGCCAAGAGAAATCATAAATGAATGAAGATATGCAAATAAATTCAAAATGGAGTGGAAAAGGGAAGGGATGTGCAAGTATTAACGGAATGACAAAGACATGCTTAAAGACTAATTCACAAACAAGTTCATTATGGTAAAAGCTTAAAGATATCCCCAGCAGAGTCTCTATGCTGTCGCGCCCCCTTTTTCTCGCAAAATCGGGTTTCGATATTTCTGGGACAACTCCTTTCCGAGATGGTAGGGAATTGAATTTGAAAGAATCGCTACCTAACGGAATAAGGTGTGTTAGGGAACTTAGAGAAATTAACTCATATAACCAGTCTTCATCACCAAAGATCGGGTAAGGGCTCAAAATTACCTTAATTGGGAGATGTTAGGCACCCCTTGAGGTCCACAACGGTGGGTCCCGGCCGAACTTAAATTAAGCGAATTAGTCTCAAAAAGGAAGAAAACAATTCGGACAAATATAATAATCAATTATTTTAAACGGGAGTATATGGGGAGGTCCTAAGTTTTTTAGCCTATAGGATCATTCCATACAATACTTTGTACTCTCTCAAGTCGAGGGTTTACTCATAGCATTAGTGAATCATCTCCTTTACTATCCAATTACTATCTTCACGTTCATACATAAGAGCGCTAGTTGATTCTAAACAGTACCCTATGAGTGCACTACCAGTCCCTTACCTATGGCCATGGAGGTATTACGACCTCTATTTGGGATATTTCTAGACCAACCTATGTTACTTAAAAATATGAAATCTAGGCGACACACAAAAAGCAAATTGGACTCTCAGATAAAGAGCAAGTATAAGATCATATTGACCTCCACGCATAAGAAACAAAGCACACAATGGAACCAGAAGCATTTATTAATTTAGAAACCCTATGGCAGGATATCTGTGTGAGAAAACAGAGTTCAGACACAGTTTTGTTAAGGCTAGCATTAAACCTATTTTTTTGCCCACTGATTTTATCTAGAATGGTTCTGGGCATTTCACGCCCTAGTATGTCATAGTTTAAACCCAAAATCATCAGTAAGTCCTACAGATATATTGCCTAAGTGATTTACAAAAGCGATTGAATTCTGAATCGATTAACAGAGTCCTATAGGCATTATTTCTACAAGCTTATTAATTACAAGCCTGTAGACATGGTTTCTAAGTGTAGCACTGATTTGAACTTATAAAGACAGGTTTTAATCCTTTTCAAATCCTATAGGCATGTTTTTTAATCACTGAACTAATTTAAACCTTATAGGCATGATATCTAAATTTTAAGTTAATCTTTGGTCATATAGGCATGATATCTATTGATTTAAACCCTTATATGCATGATTTCTAGGTTTGAATAGAGTTAAATACTATAGGCATGATATCTATTAACTATATCAGGATAGAAATTAAACAGGTCGCCTGGAAGGATAATTGACTTAAAACAAATAAGGTCCTGTAGGCATGGTCACTAATGCACATTTAGTTGAAAATATGTGTAGATCCTATGAACATGACTTCTAATGTGCAAATTAAACGTAAAGTCCTAGAGGCAGGGTTTCTAGTTTGGAGATGTGTAACACAGAATCAAAATTATCCTGAAAAGTCCTATAGGTAGAATCTCTAAACATAGTATAGTATCCACATAATTCAATCGGTATAATTAAGTCCTATAGGCATGATTTCTACCCAATTTTAACAAAAGATATAAGGATAAAGCCCCCAAATTTTACTAATTAACCCCAAATCTGTTACTAGGGAGATTATTACACCCTAGAATATCGAATGAATTACATAATGGTAACAATTACACTATAAGGAGCCTTCTTAGGCCCAAATAAACCTAAGAACCGGGCCTTCCCACATAACACCTTTGAAGCATAGTAGTGATTCATTAAACCAGGATTTTTGTGTGTCAAAGTTTCCAAAGAGACTCAAGGACCCCGAATAATGCTCACAACAGAACCAGACATTCAGAAAAAAGTTCATAAAGTATTTGAATAACTAGCCCTAGTATGTTTGAGTTCAGAGGAGTCTCAAGGACACTAGGTAGTACTCACACTGAGGTGGTTGAGATATTAAGGGACTAAGACTAGGGGTTTTGAAAATCAGTACATAAAAGGGAATAAAGGTCAGTTTTCGAGAAGATAGTTAGATTTAGAGGAAACAGTATTCAAAATATAGAATTACACGCAGAACTGCATCAAGGAAACATGCAAGGTTCATGTTCAGCATATAGTTCAAAAAAGTTGAAATCTGATTAAGTTAATACTCATGCCAATATTTAGAATAGTCTTTATTGAACCATAACAGCAATTAGGGAGAATAATTTAATTAGACACACAAGACTGGTGAGTTAAGTAACAAACGAATTGACTACATGTTTATAGTGCAAAAATCAGAACAAGTAGAGGATTAACAAGTAATACATGAGACAAGTTAAACCTTAGACTAAATCATGAAAGGGATTCATATTATTCAGAGTAGCTTAGTCTTAAATTGACAATGCTGCTAGATAAGATCACATAATCACACAAAGGACAGAGTGATGCTAGAGATTGAAACAAATTTATCAAGCAAAGCATATGGAATGGAATTGTAATGGATAAGGCATACCCATTAAGTGAGAAAGCAAGTAAACATACAACAGCAATGAGGTTCTAGAATAAATTTTGACATTGCCTTTCAGCCGGCCAAAATCAAGAGACTTAGTATAGTATTCAGGAATAAAAAGAGCAAGAGAACTTAAGTTTTAATAGTAAGAATAGGAGAGTTCAAGTCTTGTTTTAGGGGAAAAGGGATAAGGGTTTAAATAATAATCAAGAAAAGAGACAAATAAGGTAATAGGCCAATCATATACAAATAAGATATAAGAATAATAAAATCAATTAGAGTCAGCTTCAATCAATTAACAGGACATAGTAGGATAAAATCAGGGTAGTACCACTTAATTTAGGGAAAGCATTATATGGAATAAATCAGTAGTCAAGTACTAGAATAAGGTAGGGAGTAATGAGAACAGGTAAATCGAAACAAATAAAGAAGTACTAGTACTGAATTCTTAGTAATGATTTCAAGGTTATAATTGGGGCAAATAAAGTTAGTCAATTATTAACCGTAAGAATCAGAGACAGAAAAATAGAACCATTAAAGGAAAATTAATTGTATATCAAAAAACCTAAATTTAATATTAGTAAAATAGGCAAAAATTAAGTAAAATAAATTAGAGTAATAAAAATATTATAAATACGGAGATAGATATGTTGAAGCATTAAAGGAAAAATACTGAAAATAAAAAATCATCTTAGATCTGGAAAGATCTTGAACCCTAGTGAAAGATTCAACCAAAAATAGACATATTCGACGAGTGACATCACGTTAAAGAAAACCACAATCAACCAATATTTGGTTTGAACCAAATATCCAAAACCATAACTGAAAGATACAAAAAATATTCGTACTCATAGGTTTTGGGATGAACATAGATGAGAATAATCAAATTATGAGAGAATTTAAACCAGACCTGGTTCGAGTCTCTTGAGATACACTTTCCATTTGAGGAAAATAAGATAATGTAACATAAAAACCAAGTAGTAAGTAAAGAATTAAATCAGAATAAGGCAGGAAATCGAGAGAGGATCCCATTTCTGATAGGAATCAAAGGGGAAATGGTGACTGTGTTAGAGTTTGGCGAAGAGATAAGGGGACGAGATGAGAGAATACAGTGGCGATGGGTTTGGGTGAATGAGAGAAGGGTAAGGATTTTCGTTAATTAAAATAAGGGGGAGGGATATGGATCGTTGATCTCAAAGATGAATAGTCACGATTAAAGGGGTTCAGGTAATTGACTGACTCCCCGATTCCGAAATTAGGTAATGAAAGAAAGAAGGATTCGAAGCCCGAAGATACCCCAGGATAAGGTGGCCCTTATTCAGAAGCCAAGGAGGAAGCTTATTCATGTGGAGTTGGATTTAGCCATTCGACGTCTGGAAGACGAAGAGAACTAAAATGATGAATCGTTGCTGATGCCCCAAACTAGGAAACTAGTCGAGACTGCCTTGTCCTCCAAACCGATACCTTGCCACATGGTGAAGGAACTACAAAGAAAGACTCAGGTAAAGCCCTCGATTCCCCTGGGATCGAGATCGTTTCTTTTCCTTCAACAAGGAAAAGTGTTGAGGGCGCCAATGCTAATCAGGGCGCCCCGAGTGAGGAGCTCAGGGTCATGATAATGGGTCACTCACCTTCTCTCCCATCTTACTCCGAGGAGGAAATAAAGGATGTTCGGGCTCTACGAACACCCGACCCGAGAAAGGTTCTCAAAGAAGACCCTTTTCCAGACTATTTCACTGGGTCGATGATGATATTAACCTTAATGATGCATCCACTCTCTTTGAAGAGGCTCAACATATCCTCTCTCGGGTAAATACTATGCATCCACCCTCTTCGAAGAGGCTCAACGTCTCCTCTCTTGGGTAAATACTAACTTTTGTTGTTGTAATTTTTTTCTTTTCTTCCCTTCCTTTGACTAACATATCTTTATTATATGTGTAGGTCATCGTCAAGTTCAGAGCCGAGCTGAGCCAATGTGAGTCCAAGCTCAGGAAGGTTTTGGGTGAAGAGAAGGCCCTGAGGCTCCTCTATAGCCAAAAGGAGGAGCGGCTCAAGGACCTTCGGACGGAATTAGCCAAAGCTTGGAGAAATGAGGTCGAGCTAAATGAGCAGGTAAATATGATTTTAATAGCTAACACTTTGATGTCTCAACTGCAGCAAAAGTTGGATATGATTGGGTAGCTCCGGGGTGTGGTTGATCAAGTTAAGACTAACTGACACTGATGGAAAGAGAACATGCATCGACTCACTGCCGATAAAGAAGCTGCTATAGCCCAATTGGCCTCGACTATGACTCATATTTGAGGTATTAAAGTGAAGAATATGGACCATGCTAAGAAAATTGAGGAGTTATAGACAAAACTTGCTAAAGTCAGGGCCGAGATTGCATAAGCTAAGGCCGAAGTTGAGAAGATGAAGGCTATGGCTAATTATACTATCGCCGTATACTTGAGGGATGCCAAGGCTGTTCAAGTAGAGTTGAGGATGGCCTCCGATCACAGAAAATAGAGTAATGATTTAGCCAAGTGCCAAGCCCGGAGGGAGACTCTCGAAGAAATCCATGCCCGAGGATTTGACCTCACTAAAGAAATAGACCAAGCAAAGGTGACAAAAACTGATGCAGGTTTCTAGTTTCTTCTGATGATGAAGATGTTTAAAGTGTTTCCAAGGGCAAGGATGGTGAAGAGTCGTCCCTTGAGGAGGAGGAGGTTCGAAGATAGAACTCTCGAGAATGCAGTTCCTAGGAATGTTGCTTCCGATGGTGTAGCCCCGGAATAGATTAGGTTCCTTTTTTTGTTTTTGTCTAAGGTCTTCTCATAGTGATTGTAAATATCTTTTGTAAACACCTCTTGAATATAAAAAGATCTCTTTTTCTTTATCTTTTATTTGTATCGAATTTCGTCTCGTCTTTATTTGTAAAATAAATTTGATGATATAACTTTAGTGATCAGTCTGAGCATTCGCCTGAACTCAGAACATAATAAACCCTTAGGGTTTTAATTAATCAATACAATACCTCTTAAGGATTTTTGTTAATTCTTGAGCTGAGCTTAAATTGATTTGGCGCGAGCTCGGGATGTCAAGACTCTTAAGACTGAGTTGAGTGAGAGCAAGGTCTCGAACCCTATATATTTGGCCCTTAGGCTATGAATATATCAACCCTTAGGCTCTTTTAGGTTGGACTTTAGGCTCTTTTAGGTTGGTCCAATTCGTCCTCTAAAGTGGCTATAATATTTCCCATTTTTGGCTAAAAGACTTAGTGAAATTTATCTATGCCTTAGCATGTATTTTTTTTACCCGTTAGGTTTTTTAGGAGGTTTGACAGATCAAAACCTTATTTGTAATTTTTTTGTGTAAACATAATCGAATACCTCTTGAGGTTTTTTGAAGTCTGATGTTATCAAGGACTTAAAATTGTTCAAGGCCTGATTTTATTGAAGCTCTTTTATCATTTGTGTTTGCTGAGGGTAGCCTGATATAACTGGTTTTTTCAAATTTTTTGAACGCCTTTGATTTATGGCGGAATTCGGATGTCTCGAAGCCGCATTATTTTGTCCGTAGCCTTATATGACTGTAGTCTTTAATATGGTAATAGCCTTCGATTATGTCTCTTGGCCTTGTTTTCCGATAACCTTTCGAACTTTTTCGAAAGGTTAGTCCCCGAGTATGATGGCGTTGGACTTTATATCGATAGAGTGCCTCTTTGACGTCTTATAAGTTTTAGTTTTTGATGATTTGGATGTGTTGACTATCGATAACAGTCCCTCGGTAGTCGGGGTGTATATGTGTTCTAGCCCTTGGACTGTTTCTCGTAGGATTATCACTGTAGAGCTTGTATAATAGTGGACTTCTTTGAGATTCAAAGTGTTTCAATATAGAAATAATGCTTCTTTGAATAATTGATACATGCATACATGTTTTGTCGTCGAGGCTCGACTATTCTCTATGAACGTTTTCATCTGATCGTTTGGACTATTACAAAGTTCTCCTATCGAGGCCCTCTTTGGAATGAAGTATTTTCCTCAAAAATATAACCTTTGGGGGTGATTCCCCCTAGTATTCGAGGTTGACTGAAAAGTAGCCTTGGATACTATGAAGTTCTTCTTAGGTAGCACATAGTTGTTGCCTCGTTAAAAACCTTGCCGATAGAACCCAATTGGGACAAAATCCGATCTAAGGAAAAAAGAGTGCAACGCATGATTTAAAACCTAAGGCCTACGTGCAAAAAGGTACCTTCGATAGCTTCGACCGAGGATCTACAATGGGTTAGTTTCAAATTCAAATGGACAAAAAGAGAAATTCATACCTTAGCAATAGTATTGTTTGAGTAATGATACTTCTAGTTGTTTGGAAATTGTTCATCTTTTATTGTGCTGAGTTTATAAGATCATTTACCGACTATTCCGAGGATTCTGTTTGGTCCTTCCAAATTTGGGCCGAGTTTCCCTTCATTAGGATCTCGTGTAGTGAGGGTGACTTTCCATAGAACTAAGTCCCTGAGTCCAAAGTTTTGAAGGTTGGTCCCTCTATTGATGTATCTGTTACAACCCATATCCACACGCATTAGTTCATGCCATATGTTAGTTAGCATAAATCAAAGAAGGAATTATCTTTGAAATGATAAGACGTTAATCGTATAGGTCTTAAGTGATACAAGGGTGTATAAGGGTGATTAATAAGTATTAGAAGTTAAACGAATCAAGGCTATTGTAACTCGTAATTTCGGGAAAACCTAGAGGTGATAATGCACTCAAGAGGTCGTATTTTAAGGTATTTGAATCATATAATATGTGTATCATAAGTCTTGAAGTCAAACAAATTATGAAACAAAAGTCGACGAAAATTGTCGCAGTTTAGGTTCATAATTTTACTTAAACATTAGGTAGAATGTTTCTAAGATTTTCTCCCAATTATAAGATAAAAGGGTGATCTATCCACCAAGTAAAGCATCAATGAGTCTAGTTTCCAACACATTAATCCGTTTGTCAATTCGATCTCGTAGCATAGAGATATTCATATTTTTGTAAGCCTACGCAGATTGGTAGGTGACAAGTACGTACATCACCTACTTTCCAAATTGAAAGGACAAAAATTAAAATCCCCAAAGTCGGAAAACAGAGGAATTTTAAGGGATCATAAACTCAGTTATTTCACCCATATTTTGGTCCTTCAAAACCAAGTTGATTCCCTGCAACTCCTCCCCAAAAATCTCACACAAACCTTAATCCATTTTCCCTCTCTTTCAAGTTCTAATTAGGGGTAAAACCTAGAGTTTGAAGAACGTCGGAAGGACTGAGTTATCCAACAAGTAAGGTATGTTTGCTGCTCTCTTTCATACATTTTTTTACTGTGAATTCATGGTAATACGTTCTATGCATGTAAGAACTCACAGGACAGTGATTGGAAGCGGTGAGTTCAAGTTATTCACTTTGTAGCGGACTGTTTTGTGGACTATTTTGTGTTGCTGTTGCGCTGCATGTTTTACTACTTTTTGATGATTTTTGGAGGAGTAAGGGTGTGGATAAATACCATATATATGTAGGGTTGTGGGCTCGTAGGTCTTCATAACATTTTCAGGTCGTTTGACACGACTACGGTGGCCATCGTCTGTATGAAGTGATTAGGTTGGGCGTGGACTATTTTAGAAGGCTCAATATGATTATTATTGATGTTGGTTTGGCTCTTTAGTGATTGTTTTGAATTGTGTAAAGTCATATATAGGGGAGGTGTCGTCTGTTTCATCGTATAATAGTTTGTGGTCGATACATAATAGTTATGACGCTTGAATGATAACGATAATATCGTTTCTCTTATTGTAGACTAAGGAGTTGTTACAATTGCATAGCTTGAGATTGGGGAAGTATATACAAGGTATGTGAGGATATCTCTTTTCATTTTTTGCACAACTTTGATCGTACATAATGTAATGAACGAGCTTCCAAAGATATTGTACTCTTAGAAGCTAGCAGTACATAAATTTTTTTCCGTTTTATGGAACGATTGATGTGGATGTTGCTTCTCTTATTCTTATATTATCAATGTTGTTGGTACTTCCTGATTCTTGTAAGGTTCATAGTGAAGAGATAGTCCTAATAATGTGTACATAGGATACCGACCTTACGTCACTCCGAAAGGTTTAGAACGTGATTCCATGAGCCAAGCATGCATTATATATATGTATCTATTTTACTCTATCGAGCCGCGCTATAGTCGGCCGAGTACGGAACCTATTGTGAAACCACTAATAAGTTGGGTTTTATCGAGCTTCACGTAGCCGTGTACGATTCTACCAAGCCTAATGATAGTCGGGTATATTTTTACCGAGCCTATTACGGTTGGGTATGATATGATGATGATACCCACAGAGGCATATGTTTTAAAAGTGTATGTATATATACCTATGTATCATGCATTTCATATCAGTAGCCCTTAGAGGTACCCAGATGTTACAGGTTGTACATTCTCTATCCCTACTTACATTACTGTTTGTATTTATGGTTCCCTACCTTACGTACTCAGTACTTTATTCGTACTGACATCCTTTTATTTGTTGACACTGTATGTCGTGCTGTAGGTCCTGATAGACAGGCAGGTGCAGTTCCGCCACCACAGTAGGTTGTCCAGTTCAGCGGTAATTGGCGAGATCCTTTCTCCGGACTTGCCGTGGTCTTGGTATGCATTTTTGTTATGGACATCATGGGTATGTCGGGGGCCATGCTCTTGCTATTTTGTAGCACTTATGTTCCTTTAGAGGCTCATAGACAGATGTCACCTCAAGTATAGTTTGGTATGCCTTGTCGGCTGGTTTTTGTTGTATAATCTTTCATGGTAGCGTGGTAGCTCGTATCTTATATATAGTTTTTTGATTTTCTGTTCATCTCGTGTTATGTATGTTCATGCCATCATATTTTATTCTTGGTTTTCCATGATCCATGCCTACCATTTATATTGATCTTGTCAATCCTAGAAGATAATAACGAAGGTTAGATAAAATGTATGTTGGTCCTCGGTAAGTATGGCCGAGTGCTTGTCATGGCACTCTAGTTTGGGTTGTGACAAACATGGTAACAGAGCCAGTGTGTTCTAGGGGTTGCATATGAGTCGTGTCTAGTAGAGTCTTGATTATGAATGTGCAGGACGCCACATTTATAATCAAGAATCTACATGATATCTAGGGTTGATACCTTCTTCTTGAATCTAGATTGTGCGTAGAGTTGAGTCGTATGTGTTCGTATCTAATATTCACCTTGTATTCTTTCAGTGATGCCTTCGACTAGGAAGCAGAAAATTAGTAGAAAGCTTGACACAGCAGTCGGAGAGGGTACCAGTCAGGTTTCCCAAGCCAGAGCAGGCCAAAGTGTGGCTCAGAGTGAGATGCTATCTCATACCTCATCTACTCCGTCTCATCCAGAGGATATTAGGAGGAACCCGGCACCTCCAATTCCTCCCTCTTGCACTACAGACTGGGATATGCAGAGTGGTTTGTAGTTGTTGGCTAGACTGGTTGCTGCTCAGGCTCAGAGGCAGAATACCGGTGTTGTTGATAACTGGTTAGTATGAGAGTTCATGATTATATTAATCTAGTTTACCGGTTTAGACCCCAATGAGGAACCGCAAACTTTTATTGATCAGGTTCATCATACACTCGGGGTTATGCATACTAGTGATGCAGAGGCAGTATAGTTGGCTTTTTATCGGCTACGAGATTTAGTGGTTCTTTGGTATGATAGTTGGGAGAGATCCAGGGGTATGAACGGTCCTCCAACTGTGGAAGGAATTTTCTTAGGCCTTTCTTCATCACTACTTGCCAGTTGAGATACGATGAGCTGGAGTTGATAAGTTCTTGAACCTTAGACAAGGTAATATGAGTGTGCAAGAGTATAGTATGCACTTTGATTTTTTGCAAGGTATGCTTCCCATATGGTTGCTGAGATGAGTAATAGGGTGTATCTGTTCGTGAATGGGATGGGACCATATTTGATAAATCAGTGCACGACAGCCTCCTTGGTGGAGGGCATGGATATTTCTTATATTCAGGCTTTATCCCATACCCAAGAGGATCGTAAGTGCCAGCATAGGGCAGATAGGGAGCAGGATAGGGGCTAGCATAAGAGGGTGAGGTCTACAGGGTATTCTGATGACTTTAAAGGTAGCGTTAGGCCTCAGTCTACGACATTCTAGTGTATTCTTATTTGGAGACAGAACATGCGGGCCACTTGCGGATAGTATTACAGACGCTTCATGATCGCAAGTTATATGCTAAGCTCTCCAATTGTGAATTCTGGCTGAACTCAGTAGCATTCCTTTTCCATGTAATATCTAATGAGGGTATTAATGTCGACACTCACAAAATCTATGCAGTTTAGAATTGGCCAAGACCTACAACACCATCAGAAGTCCGCAGCTTCCTAGGGACTAGCAGGATATTTCAAGCGGTTTGTAGAAGGTTTTCCTCTATATCATCACCATTTACTAAGTTAACTCAGAAAGCTACCAAGTTCCAGTGGTCTGACACTTGTGAACATAGTTTTTATGAGTTGAAGAATCGATTGACATCCGCACCAGTGCTCACTCTTCCTGAAGGAATAGAAGGTTATGTGGTATATTGTGATGCTTCATGTATAGGTTTGGGGTGCATATTGATACATCGTAGGAAGGTGATTGCTTATGCATCAAGACAATTGAAGAAGTATGAAAAAATTATCCAACCCATGATTTGGAATTGGATGGAGTAATATAGACTTTGAAGATATGGCGGCACTAATTATACGACGTCCATGTTAACAACTACACATATCACAAGAGTTTACAATACATCTTCAAGCAGAAAGAGTTGATTTTGAGGCATCATAGGTGGCTTGATTTACTGAAAGACTACTACGTCAAGATATTGTATCATCCCGGTAAAGCCAATGTTTTGGATGATGCTCTCAACCGTAAGTCAATTTGAAGCTTGGTACATATTAAGGCACGTAGATGGGGGTTGACTAAAGAGTTTTATCAGATAGCCATATGAGAATTAGATTGTTAGACTCTGATGACGGAGGTGCTACAGTACAGAACATCATAATCATCTTTGATAGCCGAGGTAAAAGCGCGACAATATGAAAATCCTATCATAGTATGATTGAAAAAAAGCATTCAACAGCGTAAAATTACAGCGTTTAAGATTGAAGGAGATGGGGTACTGAGATACTATGGCCGATTATGTGTTCCCTAATGTGGCAGGGTTGCGAGAGAATATTATGAAAGAGATTCATCAATCCCTATATTCCATCCATCCCACCTCGACAAAGATGTATCATGATGTCAAGGAGCAGTATTGGTTGGATAACATGAAGAAGACCATTGCAGAATTTGTAGCCCACTATTCCAATTGTCAACAAGTAAAGATAGAACATCAGAAACCTAGTGGATTGCTTCAAAATATAGAGATTTCGACCTGGAAATGAGAGGTGATTAATATAGATTTTGTTATTGGATTACCTCGCTCTTATCATAAGTTTGACTCCATCTGGGTAATAGTTGATTGACTTACAAAATTAGCCCATATTCTGCCAGTTAAGACATCTTACACAGCTGAAAATTATGTGAAGTTGTATATCAAGGAGATTGTTAGGCTTCATGGTGTACCGGTATCTATTATATTAGATCGGGGAGCTCAATTTATGGCTAACTTTTGGATGTCTTTTCAGAAGGGTTTAGGCATACAAGTAAATCTCAGCACTGAATTTCATCCGCAGACTGATGGACAAGTTGAACGTACCATTCAGACAGTAAAAGATATGTTATGAGCAAGTGTTCTAGATTTTAAGGGGAATTGGGATGACTGTCTTCCACTCATAAAATTTTCCTACAATAATAGCTACCATTCCAGTATTAAAATGGCCCCATACGAGGCATTATACGAGAGGAGATAAAGATCACCAGTTGTATGGTCTGAAGTCGGTGAAACAGAATTATATGGGCCAGATTTGATTTACCAAGCCATTAAGAAGGTGAAAGTGATACAAGAGCGATGAAGGACGGCATAACCAGGAAAAAGTCTTATTCTGATGTCGTGATCTATAGTTTAAGGTTGCATATTGGGTTTCATGAGTATCTTACCAATGAAAGGTGATATGCATTTTGGGAAGAAAGGTAAGCTGAGTCCGCGGTATATCGGGCTGTATAAAATTCTTCAACAAATTGGACAAGTTGCTTATGAGCTAGAATTGCCATCCGAATTGGAAGTTGTCCATCTGATATTCCATGTATCTATGTTGAGGAAATGCATTAGAGACCTTTCTTGGGTCATCCTTATCAAATATGTAAAAGTTACAGGGGATCTATCATATAAAGAAGTGCTAGTGATTATATTAGATCGACAAGTCCGCAAGCTGAGAACAAAAGATGTAACTTTCGTCAAAGTATTGTGGAGTAACAAGAATATGGAAGAAATGACATAGGAAGAAGAAGGAGATGAAGTCTAAATACCCTTACATGTTGCATAATGAGTAGAACGAGGATGCTAGGGGAATGCAGGATGCATTAGAAGGTAGAATAGCTCTATGAGTTAAGAAATAGCTTGAAATACTCTTCCTTAGTACAAAATGGTGATATGCAGATAATCTACATGTCCATAATCCTTTGCATACCCTTTGTAAGTCAATATGTTAAGTTAACTGCTTGTAGGTTCATCCTCTATTTATGGGAGAAACTCGGTCAGAATCCACAATGATTTGAACTCTCATAAACCCTTACAATTGAAGACGAATATTCCCAAGGGGGACTGTTACAACCCATATCCAGACGTGTTAGTTCATGCCATATGTTAGTTAACATAAATCCAAGAAGGAATTATCTTTGAAATGATAAGAAGTTAATCCTATTGGCCTTAAGTGATACTAGGGTGTATAAGGGCGATTAACAAGTATTAGAAGTTAAACGAATCAAGGATGTTGTAACTCGTATTTTCGAGTAAATCAAGAGGTGATTAATACACTCAAGAGGTCATGTTTTAAGGTGTTTGAATCATATGATATCCGTATCATAAGTATTTAAGTCAAAAGAGTTATGAAACAAAAGTCGATGAAAGTTATCACAACTTAGGTTCATAATTTTACTTAAATATAAGGTCAAATGTTTCTAAGATTTTCTCCCAACTTAAAAGGAGTTACTGGGTGATCTACCCATCAAATTAATGATCTATGAGTCTAGTTTCCAACGTATTAAAATGTTTGTTAATACAATCTTGGAGTATAGAGATATTAATATTTTTTTCAAGCTTGCGCAGATTGGTAGGTGACAAGTAGGTGCATCACCTACTTGCCAAAATGAAAGGACAATATTTAAAAGCCCCAAAGTCAGCCAAGAGAGGAATTTTAAGGAATTATAAACTCAGTTATTTCACCCATATTTCAGACCTTCAAAACTAAATTGAACCTCTTCTACTCCTTCCCAAAAATCTCACACAACTCTAATCGATTTTCCCTCTCTTTCAAGTTATAATCGGGGGTAAAACCTTGAGTTCGAAGAACCAAGGGAAGAGCTAAGTTATCTAAAAAGTAAGGTATATTTTCTTCTCTATTTCATTTTTTTTTTCCTTTGCTGTGAATTCATGGTAATTCGTTCTATGCATGTAAGAGCTCATGGGACGGTGATCGAAGCCGTGAGTTCGAGTTATTCACTTGTAGCGGACTATTTTGTGGACTGCTTTGTATTGCTGTTGAGCTGCATGTTTTACTACTGTTTTGTGGAGTTTTTGGAGGAGGAAGGTTTGGAGAAACGCCATATAGATGTAGGGTTTTGGGCTGGTATTTCTTTGTAATATATCCAGGTCAGTTGACACGACAATGGTGGTCGTCGTATGTATGAAGTGATTAGGTTGTGCGTGGACTATTTTGGAAGGCTCAATATGATTATTATTGATGTTGTTTGGATCGTTTAGTGATTGTTTTGAATTGTGTAAATTCAAATATATAGGGGTGGTGCTGTCCGTTTCATCGTAAAATAGGTTATGGTCGATACATAATAGTAATGACGCTTAAATGATAACGATAGTAACGTTTCTCTTATTGTATACTAAGGAGTTATGACAATTTTTTAGCTTGAGATGGGGGAGGTATATACAAGGTATGTGAGGATATCCCTTTCCTTCTTTTACATGACTCCGGTCGTACATAATGTAATGAATGAGCTTCCAAAGATACTCTACACTTAGACTAGCAGTACTTATATTGTTTTCCCTCTTATGGAATGATTGATGTGGATGTTGCTTCTCTTATTCTTATGTTATGAATGTTGTTGGTATTTTATGATTCTTATAAGGTTCATACTGAAGAGTTAGTCCTAATAATGTATATAGATGATACCAACCTTATATCACTCCGAAAGGTTTAGAATGTGATTCTATTGAGGCGAGCATGCATTATATATATACATATATATATATATATACATATATATATATATATATATATATATATATATATATATATATATATATATATATATTACTCTATTTAGCCGCGCTATAGTTAGCTGGGTACGACACTGATTGTACAACCACTGATCAGTTGGGTTTTACCAAGCTCAACGTGACCGGTAAGATTCTACCGAGCCTTATAATAGCCGGGTACGTTTTTATCGAGCCTATTACGGTCGGGTATGATATGATGATGATGATGTGTGTGTGTATATATATATATATATTTATTTATTTATTTATTTAGCCACGCTATAGTCGGCAGGGTACGACACCTATTGTGCAACCACTGATCATTTGGGTTTTACCAAGCTCCACATGACCGAGTACGATTCTACCGAGCCTTATCATAGCTGAGTACGTTTTTATAGAGCCTATTACGGCCAGGTATGATATGATGATGATGCCCACAGAGGCATATGTTTTAAAAATTTATGTTTATATACATATGTATCATGAATTTCATGTCAGTATCCCTCGGAGGTACCCAGATGTTACAGGTTGTATATTCTCTATCCCCACTTACATTAATGTTTGTATTTATGGTTCTCCGCCTTACATACCCAGTACTTTATTCGTAATGACATCCTTTTATTTGTGGACACTGTATTTCGTGTTGTAGGTCCTGATAGACATGCAGGTGCAGTTCCGCCACCACAGTAGGTTGTCCAGTTCAGCGGTAATTGGCGAGATCCTTTCTCCGGACTTGCCGTGGTCTTGGTATGCATTTTTGTTATGGACATCATGGGTATGTCGGGGGCCATGCTCTTGCTATTTTGTAGCACTTATGTTCCTTTAGAGGCTCATAGACAGGTGTCAACTCATGTATAGTTTGTTATGCCTTGTCGGTTGTTTTGTTGTATAATCTGTCATGGTAGCATGGTAGCTCGTATATTATGTATAGTTTTTTGATTTTCTTGTCATGCCATGTTATGTATGTTCATGCCATCGTATTTTATCATTGGTTGTCCATGATCCATGTCTACCATTTACATTGATCTCGTCAATCCTAATAGATAATAAAGAAGGTTAGATAAAATATACATTGGTGCTTGGCAAGTATGGTCGGGTGCTAGTCATAGCCCTCCAGTTTGGGTCATAACAGTATCCCTTAATTTTCTATTTCTGCGGGGCCATCCAAACAAGTGTTGCCTCTTGTTTTTCATCTAATAGCTTGAGGTTAGCATTCATAGCCTCAATGATTGACTCTTCTGATGCATGTTGAAACCTGGCATTGGGTTCTCTGACCTCGACAGGGATAAGGTCCTCAGAGCCGTATACTAAAGAGAACGGAGTAGCCCCTGTGCTAGACTTTGATGTTGTTCGATATGCCCAAAGGACCTCGGGTAGAACTTCTCTCAATTTTCCCTTCGTATTGTCCAACCTTTTCTTTATGTTTTGGATGATGGTTTTGTTCGTTGATTCGGCTTGTCCATTTCTAGTTGGGTGGTATGGTGTTGATAAGATCCTCTTTATTTTATGAGCTATGAGGAACCGCGTCACCTTGTTGTCGGTGAATTATTTTCCATTTTCATATACAATCTCGACGGGTATCTCGAACTGGCATATGATGTGTCCCAGATGAAGTCAATAACTTCTTTTCCTCTGACCTTCTCGAAGGCCTATGCTTCCACCCATTTAGAGAAATAACTAGTCATAAACAAAATAAATTTAGCCTTACCCGGGCCATTGATAGAGGGCTGACTATGTCCATTGCCCATTTCATAAAAGGCCACGGGGATAGGACCGAGTGGAGTTGTTCTCTGGGTTGATGGATCATCAGTGCACACCATTGGTACTTGTCACAGTTTTTGACAAATTCCTTAGTATCTTTTTCCATGTTGTCCCAGTAACACCCTGCTCTAATAATTTTGCGAACCAAAGACTCTGCACCGTCCTACAAGCACCTTCATGGATTTCGGTAGAACATAATTGGTGTTCCCCGTCCCTAAACATACTGCCAATAGATGGAACATTCTTATGTACAGTTTTCCGTCTTCATCTAATGCAAATTTAGCAGCCTTGGTTCATAGGGCCCTTGGTTCTTTAAGGCCCGATGAGAGTTTTCCATTTTTCAAATAATCGATATACTTATTCCTCCAGTCCTTAGTCAAACTTGTTGAATTTATCTCGGCATGACCCTTTTCAACCACTGACCTCGATAACTAAATGACAGTTCCCAGGACGATATCATCTTCTTCGACCGAGGATCCTAGATTAACAAGTGCATATGCCTCGCTATTTTGTTCTCGAGGCATATGATCTAGAGTCCACTCCTTGAAGCGATGCAAAGTTACCTATAGCTTATCCAAGTACTGTTGAATTCTATCCTCTCTAGCTTCAAAATTTTTGTTTACTTGGTTTACCACCAACAATAAATCACACTTGGATTCAATGACTTCTGCTCCTAAGTTCTTAGCTAGCTTGAGACCTGTAATCATGGACTCATTCTCAGCCCCATTATTAGTCAACGTAGAAGTTTTGATAGATTGCCTAATGACACTACCTGTAGGTGGCTTTATGACATGTCAAACCTGGACCCTTTCATATTTGAGGCATCATCCGTGAAAAGGAACCACACCCTCGATGATGTACCTGACCTTAGCAGGAATTATTTCTCCACTTCGGGTACGAGGATTAACGTAAAATCGGTTATGAAGTCAGCTAGGATTTGAGACTTGATGGATGTTGGGGGTTGATATTCGATAGTGTACCGGCTAAGTTTGATGATCCATTTGGCAAGCCGGCCAAATAGCTCGGGCTTATGCAAAACATTTCGAAGGGTGTAAGTGGTTAATACACATATGGGATGACATTGAAAATATGGCTTTAGCTTCCTAGATATGCTTATCAATGTAAGTGCTAATTCTTCTAAGTGAGGATATCTAGTTTCAGCATCTCCTAGAGTTTGTCTTAAGTAATAAACAGGGAATTTGTGTACCTTACTCTTCTCTAACTAGAACTTCACTTACCGCTATCTCGGACACTGCCAAATATAAGTAAAGCTTTTCATCTATCTTCGGGGTGTGAAGCAAAAGCGGGCTTGATAAGTATCGCTTTAATTCTTTTAAGGCTTGCTGGCATTCCAGGTCCATGCGAAATCCCTTTTTAGCAAGGAAAATAACCTATGGATTTGATCCGGTGACCTCGAAATGAATCGACCCAAAGTATTTATTCGCCATGTTAGCCTATGCTCAACCTTCACACTATCCACGACTATGATATCCTTGATGTCCTTGATCTTATGGGGTTAGTTTTGATACCTCGAATCAATACCATGAAGCTGAGGAACTTACCCGAGGCAATTCCAAAGGCACATTTTTCTGGGGTAAGCTTCATGTTGTACTTCCTTAATATTTTCAATGTTTCCTACAAATGATTTAAATAGTCCTCTACATAGGGACTTAACCAATATATCATCAATATCTTCGAAGTTTCTGTTAACTAGGTGTTGATATATGGCTCCTGCATTTTTAGCCCAAGGGGAATTTTGTTGTAACAATAAGTCCCAATTATAGTGATAAATGAGGTATTTTCCTGGTCCTCCGGTTTCATTTAAATTTGATTTTCCTCGAAGTAGGCATTGAGAAAAGTTAGGATCTCGTGGTCAGCTGTGGCATTGATCATACAATCGATGTTAGGTTGTGGGAAAGAGTCTTTTAGTCATGCTTTGTTCAAATTATTGTAATCTACGCACATTTAAAGTTTGCTTCCTTTTATAGGAACTACAACTACATTAACTAACCATTCGTGGTATTTTACCTCCCGAATAGACTTTATTTTAAGAAGCTTGGTTACCTCATCCTTTATGAATGCATGTTTTACCTCGGATTGAGGCATCCTTTTTTGCTTTACCGGTTTGAACCTGGGGTCGAGTCTTAGCCAGTGTGTTGTTATTTTCGGTGGAATCCCTATCATATCTAAATGGGACAAAGCAAAGAAATCCATATTATCAATAAGAAATTGAATAAGTTTTTTCCTGAGTTCGGGGGTTAATCCCGTTCCCAGGTATACCTTTCTCTCAGGCATGTATTCGATCATTATGACCTACTCCAGTTCCTCGATTGTTGAGTTGGTTACAACGGACTCTTCGGCAACGACGAAAGTTCGAGGAGTAAAGAAATCATCTTCTTCGTCTTCGATTACCTGTTGCTACGATTACATCGAGGCTGGAGGCAATGATTGCTAGTTAGGCTCTTCCTTACCTTTGGTATTTGAGTTTTTCAAGGCCAAAGGTTCAGGTATCGGCATCACTTCATCGACAGCAAACATCTACTTTGCAGCATGTTGCTATCTGTAAGCTGTTTTCACTCCATCCTTTGTTGGGAACTTAATTTGATGAATAGTTGAATGTACTGACCTAATGTTATGTATTCATGGTCTCCCAAGGAATGCATTACACCTCATGTCACCTTCAATGATATGAATTTTTGTATCATGTATGGTCCCGGCTACGTTTACTAGTAGGATTATCTCCCCCTTTATTGTTTTGCTATCCATGTTGAAGCTATTTAGGACCTATAATGCAGGTATAATCTGATCCTGTAGTCCGAGCTGTTCTACAACCCTCGATATGATTATGTTTTTTGAGCTACCTGGATCCACTAGAGCACGTTTAACTTGAATTTTATTTAAAAGAATAGAAATTACTAGGGCGTCGTTATCCGGCTGAGATATGCCTTCTGCTTCTTCATCACATAATGATAGGACATCCTCGGGCACATAGCTCCAAGTCCATTTTTCTCTAGTGATTGACACCTTGGTGCGTTTGAACATAGGTCTTTGTGGGATATAGACACGGTAAACAATCATGTGGATTACATGTTGTGGTTACTCCTGCTCATTTTTTCTACTTGCATCTCTCTCTTTGAAGTGATTCTTATCTTGATTAGTAAGAAATTCTCGAAGGTGACCCTCGTTGAACAACTGAGCTACCTCGTCCTTAGTTGTTGCAGTCTTTGGTTCTGTGGCCATGCGTGCGTGATACTTACACATCAAGTTTGGATTCCTTTGAGAATAATCAGTTTGTATAGGTCTGAGCGACCTGGTGTCTTTGATTCTTCTAAGAGCTGACACGACCCTCGATACATTTACGCTGAAATTATACTCCGATAATTGAGGTGCCTCTGTTGGGTCAATATGTTTATTGAACCCATTCTTACTCATGAGCCTACGACTTTGTCCTCGAACATTCTGAGGAGCATTACGACCCAAACCGTTGTTTCTCCAATCAACATATGGCTGATACAGTTCCTTGTTCGATCTTGATTCCCTATTTGCATCCCTCAGGGGCTTGGCTGCCAATCTATTAGGATGAACTAAGCCCAAGGGGGCTCCCAACTGGTCATCCTAGACCCTGATCTTTGATTAATAACGGTTATGCATATCTGACCATGCCATAGCTGGGTACTCGATCAGATTCTACTTTAATTATCGACATGCAATAGTACTCATTTCATTCAAACCCTGCATAAAGCTTGTACTGCCCAATCATCCGAGATCGGTGGTAATTCTTTGTGCTCCATCTGAAACCTGGACACGAACTCCATCAATATCTCGTCGTTCCTTTGTTTTATCTTGAAGACGTCTAATTTCCTCGTTGCCACCTTTATAGCCTCGGCGTGTGCTTTCATGAAGGCATCTGCTAACATAGCAAATGAATCAATATAATTAGGAGTCAACTTATGATACCAAATTATAGCTTCTTTCGACAATGTTTCTCCAAACTTCTTCGACAATACTGCTTCGATCTCATCGTCGTTCAAGTCATTTCCTTTGATATTGCAAGTGTATGAAGTAATATGCTCATCAAGGTTGGTTTTCCCGTTGTATTTGAGTATATGAGCATGTGAAACATTTTAGGGATAGGCATCAGACCCGCTCTTTGAGGGAATGGTTTTTGTATGAATATTTTGGCATCTAAACCTTTCAAGAATGGGGGTGCCCTGGTATTTGATCAACGCGGGAGTTATAAGTCTCCACACTTTTGTCGTTGTCTTCGATCTTTTTTTCTCTGGACTCGATCCTCTTGGTGAGTTCATTGAGCATCCTCATAATGGTGGGGTCAGTCACCAAGTTATTTCCGTTCGACCTCTCTTGTTGGTTCAGTACACCGAGTGTTTTCTAGTTCAGCAATACTCAGAGTCTTATTCTGATTTTGGAGTTGAGCGATGCCAGTCTGTTAAGCTTGCAGCATCTCAAGTATCACTTGAAGGTTGATTTCCCCATCTCCTATTCCTTGTGTTCCTTGGCCACCAGATTAGGCTTCCCTGTGTACACTCTCCCGGTGTCTGTGCCTAAATTCGCATTTAGAGCAATGTGAAAACTAACATTAACGGGTTCCATATTTTGCACTTTCCCAAGGTTTATTGGTTGTATGTCGACCACTATATTGTTATTTTCTCCTGAAAAACCAAGACCTTCGTTATCATGAGCAGGTGTGTTTTGCGTGTTTGACATGCTCAATCTTGAGAATCAAAAATTCTATACAATAAAAAGTGCAAATATAATGTGTGTTATGAGAATCAATAATGAAATAATCACTATTATCTTTAACCCTAGCGCCAAACTGTTAACCTCGAAAATATGAGTAACAATTAAATTTTATTTGTGCTTTTAAAGATATGTGATTCAGTCCAATATCAATTAATAATCAAGAAGTATGACGTAGAGATGAAGGAAGTAAATGAATCAAGCCAGTGTTACTTATGCAGTATTGACCTCGAGCTTAGTGACTTCGAGATGAACAAAGAACAATAAAATAAGAACAATAAAGATAAAGGACAATTCTGATGAACAATGAGCGAAAAGTAAAGAGTATATTCTTTGCTAATGATTTGGCGATGTTTACTAATGATTGAGGTCCCCTTTATATAATAGGGGAACCTTAGAATCTTATGGGTACAACTGTCTAACTGTCTAGTACGGAATCATTCAATTATATTCCGAATTTTCTCCATGATTTTTGGACGTGGAAAGAATCTAGCTCATTATGTTAGAAATCCATAACGGCATCATTTGGAGGTCAAGTACACACGGTTTCGTTGTTCATTGTACTTGAATCTTCGGGCCTTGAACTCTATATTCGAGCTCGGGTCTGGCCTGCCGGGATCGAACTCGACCTTAACTAAACTCAGGCTTAAGGTGATCCCTTGAACTTGGGGAAATTGGACATACCCGATTTCATCCATATACAGATAATCCATGCATTTCTTAAAATAAGATGATAAGAAACGAATTGAATCTCGATCTCCCAGAGTCTCTGACGATGATATCATTCCTATGATGTAGGCGTTCGAAGTGACCGAAACATCTCGTTGGGTCGCTTCTCCAAAACATTAAATGGACGCTAGTAATGGTCAGCCACTAGCGTCGCCGAACCATCACACCTCATCTATAAATATGGGGTTCCTTCTTTGAACTAAAAACTTTACTACTTCATTGTATTTATTCTGCTCACTTTCTCCACTTCATTCCCTTCTCCTCTATTTACTTTTTATTCGGGTCACCGGAAAGCTTCAAGCTCCCATAAAAATACCAGACTCTACTACTGCATATTGTCGCGCACCCTTTTTCTCGCAAAATCAGATTTCGACATTTATGGGACAACTCCTTTCCGAGAGGGTAGGAATGGGATTTGAAAGAGTTGCCACCTAACGGATTAATGTGCGTTCGGGCATCTAGAGCAATTAACTCATACAACCAGTCTTTATAAGCAAAGAGCGGGTAAAGGCTCAAAATTACCTTGAGGGAGAGGTGTTAGGCACTCTATTAGAAATCTCGCTCATTTTATTTGAAATCCATAACGGTATTATTTCGGGGTCGAGTACCATCGGCTTTGTGTTCATCATACTTCAATCTTCAGGCCTTGCATTCTGTCTTCGAGTTCGGGTCTGGCCCGTCGGACTCGAAGGCGACCTTGCCTGAACTCGAGCTTAAGGCGATCGCTCGAACCTGACTGTATACACTAGCTATGTCCATCTCATATGTCGAACATCCTTACGAACTCATAAACTTAAGATTAATTGCTCTTCACATATAAAAGTTTAACAACAAAAATAACTCAAATTTTGAAACAAATCCTAAATTTTTAATCAGAAAATATATTATGCCCCTCAAACAATAACTTTTAATGATAACCATCAACCTTCACATATTTGCTGCCTTGCTTCATAGAGCATATATCTGATTTAGAATCTGTATTTTAATAGTTGATGATGCTCTTCATTTTTTAGTCATATTTCTGGCATGAGATACCAATTCTAGAATGAATTGAAGAGCAAAAACTACTCAGACATTCACCGGTTGAAAGTAATAAACCAAATTATCCTTTTGCGGTATCACACACCGGCAAGCTAATTGAGTGTTGATTCTCGACTGAATTAAATATATAGGTCAAAATTCAGAAAAGATAAACAGAATATGCAAAGAACTTTTCTGCTCTATATCTAGGGGTGTTCACGGTTTGACGAAAGATCGATTCAAATCGAAAATCGAACCAAATCAATTAAGTAAATCGATATATTTTTTTATTTGGATTGATTTTAGTTTTGAATTTTAAAAATTGATATATTTGGTTTAGTTTTCATTCTATTTTAAAAAATCGAAAAATAAACTGAACCAAACCGATTAATTATATACAAAATTTAATAATTATTTATATACAATAAAATATCTTTTCGAAAATAATTTTAATTATTATTTTGAATTTTAGTTTATCATGTTATATCTTAAAAGATTGCCTAAGCTCAAAACAATAGGTTTCGGCCAATTTTTTTTCATTAATAGACTCTAATTCTCTAACCCTCCGCACATACTTTTGCCTAACAGAAGAGTTAAAAAAACTACGAGAAGAGTAAAGAAAGCACGTTCAAATTGCAAGACAATAATGGCTATAGCTTGAGAAAGCAAACTTTTAGTTTGTTTTTTGTTCATTTTTTTATATAAAGGTAAATAAACTTTCAGTTCTGAAAAAAATATATAAAAGTTGGTAAAATATTTTCAGATTGTTGTCTAGCGTTGTTTTACTATGATCAACTTACCATTAGCTTACTAAAAAGTGAAAAACCAAACTAAACTCAACCAAACCAACAACAATCAAACTACTGGTTTGTATTTTAATTTTGTTTTGGTTTTAAAATTTTAATAACCGATTAAATTGATTTGATTTTGGTTTGAATCAAAAACCGACCAAACTGAACCGTGAACACGCCTATCTATTTCCTACCGTGGTATTTTCAACATAATACAAAGATTGACAAGCTTAGCGACCAATGGCTTCATTCCCTACTTAAGTAACAATGTACTTACAAGATGAGGGTTCACATGTTCCAGGGAAAGTAAAGGAACAGTAAATTCAACTAGATTTAGCCGTTGAACACCTCAATATGTTTGAAGCAAGCTTTAATCCTACATATCTACTTGGCCTGCAGAAGTAGAAACCAAGTAAAGGAACACTTTATTTTCAAAACTCATAGATCCATTTGATCAAGTATACTGGCCTCCAATCTAGTGCAGGATAAACTATCAGAGGTATAACTAGTGCATAGCCTCATATTTAACTAGGTCAAATCTAACTAGTGCATAGCCTTATATTTAACTAGGTCAAATCTAACTAGTGCATAGCCTCATAGTTAACTAGGTCAAATCACTCCCCATTTTTCCCCGTTCCTCCTACCGAAAAGCCAACAATAATCTTACAAGATATCTGAGACCAAACAAAATATGAAATGCTGCAATTTTCCTTTGGTTTAGGTTCTATCCAAGACACCTAGGACCAAGCACCATTCCCCTTGTGATGCCCATGACGGAGGACGGGTTGATGAGGGCGGGACAAGCAGAACTGGGAGGCTACTAGGAGGGCAAGCTTCTGAAGAAAGTGTGCACATGCCACCTTAGGAGAATTTCATGTTGGAATGGGAGAGGGAAATGAAGAGCATTAAAAGGCATGACACAAGTTCACATGGTACGCGCGCTTTTGAACTTGATGTGGCGTAACTCGAAAGACAAATTCGTGCGTACATAAGTCCAAAGCGGAGAATATGTGTCATGGGCTTGGCTCGTGACACTCCAGCAGATCTTATTTTCCTATTCAAGATGGATTAAAAAAAGAAGAAAAGAAAAAGAAATCTCAGACAAACTATGCTTTGAGAATAACTGCCAACCATTTCTTCTGCATGATACATATAGTCCCACCATACTTCTCCACTTCTCCGCTCCAATTTACTATTTATGCTTTGAAAAGGATCTCTCAACCATCTCATTCTTATGAAATAAGTGCAGATAAAGTTAACTTTGTGAAGAATTTGGACAATTTCTTTTTGCGGAAAAATAATCTTGGCTAGAATATTGAAAATGTTGAATTGTTTATGGAGTAAATTTCCTTTTTGGGAAGTGGGGGAGATTCTATCCACAATAGAAACAAATTTGGAATATACAGAGTACTTCTTCTAGTCCAACACATGACTGCAGTTTCACCTCTTATTTTGCCTCGTTAGTTCACTATTACCTTAGGCTTAACACCTATACTTGCACCGGATTTTATATCAGGCCCCGCAACTCCCATTTTACAACTTCTGATTGGTCAAAATACACATAATAAACAGCTTTACAGGATTGAGCTAAGCGCCTGAATATCAGTTGCGACACACACATAACAAATCTTCTCTGCCTACATGCTACTTGCTTTACAGCGCCTCTCTCGTGTCCCTATATTTTCTGTTTGGTTTAAGAAGAAAAATTTTATTTTGTATCCCGTACAACTGATGCTAATTGTATGATGTATTTTTTTGTCTCAGAGTTTTATGGACTTAAATTTTTGCGGACCCAGTTAAAATTGGGGTCCACAAATTTGTGAGACAAAAAAGAGTGTCATACCTAATATAAATTGTGTGAGACACACAATAAAACTTCTCGTTTAAGAAGGTTTCACACAGGTGCACGAATTACGATGAAGACAAAGCCAGGTTGATATGCACTGGTTGGTGCTTTGAATTTAAATTACTCTCCGTTCTAGTCTATGTGAACCTGTTTTATTTATAAAAATTGCAGGAGGTATTCTATTTGGCCGCCCTCATTTAATCTATACTCATTTTTTTTTTAAACTTTTAACTTGTACCCACTTTTTAAATAACCTCAGCCCATTTCTCCTCCTCCTTCTCGTCCTTCTTCTTCTACTTCTTCTTTCTTCCGCTGCTGTTGGTGCTGCTATGGAACTTCGGTTCATGTGATGATTGCTATAAATATGTTTATCAGATTATTTAAAAATAAATTATAAATAATTACGTAAGTTAGTAAACAATAATTTATGAATATTTTCACGTACGTAAGTTAGTAGACAATGATAATTTTGTTATATTCACGTTTATTATTTTTCAAAATTTATGATTTAGATACTGTTGGGAATTTGATTATTTATCTAGTATGTTAGAAAGCTTTTTCAAAAACTTCAGCTTATATGGTGCTGAAGATTTTACAAATGAACTAAATAACTTCAGCTCTAGAGTTGAAGTTCGACAGCTACAAAACAAAATCTTAAGCTCTAGAGCTGAAGTTTGCCAGTTACAAAATAAAAATGTTAACTCTAGAGCTGAAGTTGATAGTTATAAACACAAAAACTTAAGCTCTAGAGTTGAAGTTTGCCAGTTACAAACAAAAATTTCAGCTCTAGAGCTGACGTTCGCCAGTTACAAAAACAAAAACTTCAGCAAATAGAGAACTAAACTTCAGCTGCTATTCTTAAGTTCAGCAATTATAAAAAAAACTCCAGCACACTTGGTTTAGCACACTTGCTACTTCAGACCCGTCTACTAGAATGCTGAAATTTTGCATGATTGCCTTTGCTAGTTCAGCACCGTATGTTGAAGTTATGCGAAAAAACGGGTACGCTTGCAATTTTTTTTGCAAAGTGGGAACAAGTTAAAATTTGACACAAAAGACGGGTATAGATGCAAATGCCCCTTTTCTTTTTGGTATGTTCCAAAAAGAATGACTTATTTCTAAATTTGGTAACAATTTAGCTTAAACTTGCAATTCTACCCTTAATGAGAAGATTTTATAACCATACAAATACTTAGACCCTTTTTTGACTTGTTTCGGACTATAAATTTTAAAAGTCTTCATTTTTCTTAAACTCTATATGCAGTTAACAGATTCACATAAATTGGAACAAATAGAATATAATTTACATTGCAACATGTTCAAATTTATGTTTTCTTTTTTCCTTGTTTTTAAGTCATTTCATGTTTGAAGTTAGTAGAATAATCTCCTTCCGTCTCAATTTAGATAAGATATTTTGAATAGTCATAGAATTTTTTAATAAAAATGAGACTTTTAAAGTTTATGGTCTTAAAATTTTAAATGATAAAAGGTTTGTGAGGCCATGACATTTATGTGGTTATAAAAGTTTCCCATTAACAGTAAAAAGATTAAAATGGAAAGTTTAAACTTGAATTATTTCCAATTATATAAATGTGTCATTCTTTTTTGAACGTACTAATAAGCAAAGTGTGTCATCTAAATTGAAACGAAGAGAGACTTTGATGTTTTACCAAAAAAAATATACATCTTTGTTAAACTAATTAAATTTATATATAAAAAAAGGTTAATCTTAGTTAACATTAATATTCCCAAAGATAAAGTTCTCAAAAGAGCGTTAAAATACAACGTAGAAGTATTTTAATAGCAGTGGCAATACACTACCAATATTTAAGAAGTCAAAGGCAATAATGTCGCATTAAGTATTGATGAATAGCAACAAATGACATTTAAGTAAATAGAATGAACGAGTTACCCAAGAAATAATGGAATCAGAGAATGTTCTTTCTGACGATGATGAATGATGAAAAATCCTTCAAATATTTGAGTTACCCTTGGATCCGATGGAAAAAGTGCAGACAAGAATCTTAGTAAAACGGAATTGGGGAGGGGGGAGGGGGGAATAAAGAAGAAGAACACCATGGGTGTGAAAGACAAAAGATCAAAAATAAGTTTGAAGATCCGAAATCCAAATTCAATAGTGATATCTTCTTCTTGTTGGTGTTGAATTTGTTGTTGATTTCTGCTTGTATGGACGATAGGACAATTATCTCCAATTATAAGTAATTTGGCTGACTCCTCTGAATGCTCAAACGACCATATGAAATTAAAAGAGGATGATTTTACCCATGAAATTGTGGAAGAGAATTCTTGTTGATTTCTCAATATGGTATGGTGAGAGAAGATATTGGATATTAAAGAGAACAAATGTGTGGTGATAACTTTGAAATAGGTTGAATATTGCAGTATCTAGTTAATGAAGGAGAAAATAATGAGCCAATACTATTAAATCAATTAAGAGAGATATATTGGGGATATGAAATGTTTTAAAAAAATTATGTATGTAATTTTCTTATAGTAGTTGTAGTATCACATAAGTTGTATTCTATGTAAATTCTTTTAAAAAAAATACTTTAAAGTTTGGAGAAGCTTTGCCAAATATACTATAAGTTTGAGAGAATAAAAGCAATATAATGTAGTCGAAATTTCTTGTGTTGGTCTATTATTGATTTCTTCTCAAATTGTACGTTCACGTTTTCATTTTGATCATCCTACAAAAAAAAAAGCATATAATTCCAAGTTAAAGGAAGTTGAGACGGCAAGTTGAAAACACCTATGCGATTTTTCCTTCTTTTTATTTTTTGCTTTAATATGTGATGAAGTTGCGACTTGGTGCAGTTAATTTGGAGTAGAAATAGTAAAATGACTATAACATATAAAATAACTAAAACGGAGTCTAAAACTAGAAGAGAAGGTTTTGGCAAGAGTACAATCCTACAATCATTCGAGATCCTCTAGACGTGAAATATTTGAAAGACCCCTTCTTTTTTGTTGTAGAGATTGGTTATTGTTCTTTTTTCTGAGTAGCTTGGCTTTAATGAATAACGTTTGATTAGTTATTTGATAATTTACTTTCGGCCATTGCAATATGCAGTTTAATATATAGTAACTACTATGACAGAATTGTTTGCTAAAATATTTCAAGTTACGAGAAAACCTGTCGAACGGTATAAGATTCAAGCATCTCATTTCTGGAATTTGGACCAACTCAAGCTGTAAATCTTGACGAAAAATTGTATTTTGTGCCCCCAGTTATATGAAGCATCTTTTTTGTCTCACAATTGTGTTGGTCCCAAAATTTTGTGAACCCAAATGTATAAGACATGGGTCCAAAAATATATGAAATAAAAAAAAAAAATCACGCAACTAATATTAATTATGTAAGACACAAAATAAATTCACTCAGCGGGCCAACAACAAACTGGCCATCTTTTTTTTTAAGTGACCGAAAAATCTGTCTTGGGTCAACACTTGGGACTAACCACAGTGTTCAAAACTCAGGAATGATGGTGCCGCTCCTTCTACCCTTAGCCATCTAAATACTAGGCTTATAATCTATTTGGCCAAATTGCAAAAATAAAATTATTTTGAGAGTGTTATAAATACACTTCTATTTAAGGTGAATGTCTTTAATTAGAGAGATTCTAGAGTTCTATTCTTGGTAGATAAATCATCATCCTCCCTATAAATAGAGGTGTCCTCTACCATTGTAAATCACTCCTAACATTCTCTAAGTATCAATAAGAAGAACTCTCTCCACTCTTCTCTCTATTTGCTCTTGTTCTTGAGTTATTGTTCTTGTCTTTTATATTATTTCATAACACGTTATCAGCACGAGACTCTACCATCTCAATAACCATTCTCGAAAAATCTAAGGTATTTCCCTCTTCCTAATTTAATTTTCGATTATGTCTGACATTACGAAAAGAAAGTTCGTTGCCCTTGAAATTTCGGGCAAGAACTATATGACATGGGTGTTGGATGCTGAAATCCACTTAGATGCTATGGGTCTCGGAGACACCATCAAAGATAGAGAAAAAGCATCCACCCAAGAATGTGCGAAGGCCTTGATTTTCTTGCGTCACCACCTTGATGAAGGTTTGAAGATTGAATATCTCACCGTCAAGGATCCACTCATCTTGTGGAACGGCTTAAAGGAGAGATATGACAACCTGAAGTTGGTCACTCTGCCACAAGCACGATATGATTGGGCTCATCTGAGGCTTCAGGACTTTAAGTCCGTTTCTGAATATAATCCTGCTATGTTCAGAATTACTTCCAAATTGAAGCTATGCGGGGATAATATCTCCGATTATGATATGCTTGAGAAAACGTTTACAACGTTTCATGCCTCCAATATAGTACTGCAACAACAGTACAGAGAGAAAGCTTTACAAAGTACTCTGAACTGATTTCTCTTCTACTAGTGGCTGAGCGAAATAATGACCTGCTCATGAGAAATCATGAAAATCGACCCACTGGGTCTACACCACTGCCTGAAGCAGATAAGGTGCACTCTCATTATGCCAAACATGAAAAGGACCATGGTCATGGTCGTAAACGGGGTCATAGCCAGGGACGTAGACAAGGAAGAAATTCCAATGAAGTCCGTCAACCCCCAAGGAGAGATAACCGCCGAAAGCAGAAACGGGGTCATGAAGATCCTAAGGAAAATGGTTCAGAAACGATATGTTATCGTTGCGGTGGGAAAGGGCACTGGTCAAAGACTTGCCGTATACCAAGACACTTGGTTGACCTTTATCAAGCATCTCGAAAGAGAAAAGGCCCTGAAACAAATTTTGTCTATGACGACAATGAGGACATCACCCACCTGAATGTGGCAGACTTCTTTGAGCAACCCGAGGGGAAAATAGACCACCTAATCGACGATGGATCCGTGATGAAAGAAGATGGAGTTATTTGATTTTGTTCTACTTATTTGTATTAGTTAGTGAATAAACTAATAGTCATTAGTATTAGCTCGTATTAGTTAGTTCATGATGCAATGTTAGCAGTAGTTCTTTAGAATATCTTCAATATGCTCAAATATCAATAAAATTTTTATTTTCCAGTAGGGGTAATCGACTAGCCTGAAAAACTAGTCGATTATCAACTATTTTCGCATTAAAGTTGAAAAACAATTGATCAACAATCGATTGTCGTTGACTAACAATCGATTGTCATTAAGACAGTGTAATCTGGAAATTTTCAAAAATCATCCACAATCGGTTGTCTTTGTCTAACAATCGATTGTCGTTAAGACAGTGTAATCTGGAATTTTTTAAAATAGCCAACAATCGATTGTCTATGCATAACAATCGATTGTCTTGAAACAGTGTGCTCTGGAATTTTTCAAAAGTAGCCAACAATCGATTGTCTATGCATAACAATCGATTGTCTTAAGACAGTGTGATCTGAAATTTTTTCAAAATAGCAAATAATCGATTGTGTGTGTTTAAAAATCGATTGTCAATGTTCAACAATCGATTGTTTGTAAGTAACAATCGATTGTTTGAAGAAAACGTTTAAACTGAAATTTTCAAACTGCAAAGTAATGGATAACATATCTGATTTTGTTAGTCAACTGTTAGCAGCAGATTTTGAAAATATTATGTGACACAAAAGAATTGAACTTGTTTATTCTTATGTTCTTGTATCTCTTTTGTATGTCAAACTATGGGATAGCAAATAGGGATAGCAAATATGGATATCTCACAAAGCAAACTTGGATCAACATCCAACTGTAAAAGTATTTGTCTAATTGATTCATGTACTACACATACAATACTCAAAGAAAGGAAGTATTTCTCTCAACTAAATATGTGTAAGACAAACGTTACTACAATCTCTGGAAGTAGTAAATTGACTGAAGGCTCCGGAAGAGCAATTGTAACTCTGCCCAAGGGCACAACGTTAATCATAGAGAATGCAATGTTCTCCTCCAAGTCTAAGAGAAACTTGTTGAGTTTTAAAGATGTACGCCGGAATGGCTATCATATTGAGACAATGGATGAAGATAATCTTAAATATCTCGTCATCACAAAGAATGTCTCCGGCCAAAAGAGGGTTATTGAGAAATTCCCGTCTTTATCTTGTGGCCTGTATTGGACAAGAATTAGTGCAATTGAGGCACATTCAACAGTAAACCAAAGGGTTACTGATTCCAATACCTTTGTACTTTGGCATGATCGATTGGGACACCCAGGATCGGTCATGATGAGACGGATTATAGAAAGCTCATATGGGCATCCGTTAAAGAATTTCAAAATTCTTTCGAATAATGAATATCCTTGCACTTCGTGTTATCAAGGCAAGTTGATTATCAGGCCATCACCAACAAAGGTTGGGACTGAGTCACCCACGTTTCTGGAACGTATACAAGGGAACATTTGTGGACCTATTCACCCACCTAGTGGGTCGTTTAGGTATTTCATGGTCATAGACGCATCCTGTAGATGGTCACATGTGTGCCTGTTGTCATCACGCAACCTTGCGTTTGCGAAATTAATGGCACAAATAATTCGACTACGAGCACAATTTCCAGATAATCCAATCAAGTCCATTAGACTGGATAATGCTGCTGAGTTTACATCCCAAGCATTTAACGATTATTGCTTATCAATCGGGATAAAAGTTGAACATTCTGTAGCTCATGTTCACACTCAAAACGGTCTTGCAGAATCGTTAATTAAACGCCTGCAATTGATTGCAAGGCCATTACTTATGAGAACGAGGCTGCCCACTTCGGTATGGGGTCACGCCATCTTACATGCAGCAATGCTAATTCGTCTCAGACCGACGAATTACCACAAGTATTCCCCGTTGCAATTGGTTTTGGGTCATGAACCCAATATATCCCATTTAAGAATTTTTGGATGCGCAGTATATGTGCCTATAGCACCGCCATCCCGCACCAAAATGGGTCCGCAAAGAAGGTTAGGAATATATGTTGGGTTTGAATCGCCCTCCATCATTCGCTACCTCGAAACATTGACAGGAGACTTGTTTACTGCATGATTTGCAGACTGTCGATTTGATGAGACACTTTTCCCAAAATTAGGGGGAGAAGTTGGTGAAACCAAACGGGAAATTTTGTGGAAAAATGCATCATTATCTCATCTTGATCCACATACCTCTATTTGTGAAAGAGAGGTACAAAAGATTATCCATTTGCAAAGAATAGCAAATCAAATGCCTGACGCATTTACGGACTTGAAAAGGATAACGAAATCCCACATTCCCGCGGAAAATGTTCCAATCCGTATTGATGTCCCTGTTGGACAATCATCTAGTGTCATAACCAATGAGTCAAATACACGCCTGAAGCGTGGCAGACCATTAGGTTCCAAAGATCGAAATCCTAGAAAGAGGAAAAAGAACGATCAAAATGACACCACGAAAGAATCTCATGATTTAACAAATTCTGAGATTCATGAAGAATCCATTGAGCCCGAGACTCTGGAAAATACGGAACTATCCCTAAGTCCAATTAATATTGAGGCAAATATTAATCGAGTGGATATTGTGGTGGATAATGCCTTTGCTTATAATGTAGCATCTAGCATTATGCAAGAATGTGAGGATCTCGAACCTCAATCTGTTGAAGAATGTCGAAAAAGACAGGATTGGCCAAAGTGGCAAGAAGCAATTCAATTAGAATTGAATTCGCTGGCAAAACGTGAAGTTTTTGGCCCTATAGTTGAAACACCCAATGGTGTTAAGCCTGTCGGCTATAAATGGGTCTTTGTACGCAAGAGAAATGAGAAAAACGAGGTACAAAGATATAAGGCACGCCTTGTTGCACAAGGTTTTTCTCAAAGGCCTGGTGTCGATTATGAAGAGACATATTCGCCTGTAATGGATGCGATAACCTTTCGTTATCTCATAAGTTTTGCTGTCCATGAAAAGCTTGACATGCACTTAATGGATGTAGTTACTGCCTATCTTTATGGCTCACTTGATAATGAGATATACATGAAAATTCCCGATGGACTCAAGGTGCCAAACGCGCACAACTCAAAATCTCGGGAAATGTTCTCAATTAAATTGCAAAGATCCTTGTATGGTCTAAAGCAATCTGGACGAATGTGGTATAATCGTCTTAGTGAGTACTTGTTAAAAGAAGGCTATATAAATGACGCCATTTGCCCATGTGTTTTTATAAAGAAAACAACATCGGAATTTGTTGTACTTGCCGTATATGTCGATGACATAAACCTTATTGGAACCCCTATAGAACTCCAAAAGGCAATTGATTATCTAAAGGATGAATTCGAGATGAAAGATCTCGGAAAGACTAAATTATGTCTTGGTTTGCAAATTGAATATTTGGCAAACGGAATTTTTGTTCATCAATCTACCTATACAGAAAAGGTACTGAAACGGTTTTACATGGATGAAGCACATCCTTTAAGTACACCGATGGTTGTTCGATCACTTGATGTGAACAAAGATCCATTCCGACCACAAGAAAGGAATGAAGAGCTACTTGGTCCTGAAGTACCATATCTTAGCGCAATTGGCGCACTAATGTATCTTGCAAATACTACAAGACCTGACATATCCTTTTCAGTTAATGTCTTAGCAAGATTTAGCTCGGCTCCTACGAGGAGACATTGGAATGGGATCAAACACATATTGCGGTACCTAAAGGAAACTACCGATATGGGCTTATTTTATGGCAAGAATTGCAGCCCGGATCTTGTTGGTTATGCTGATGCTGGATATTTGTCCAACCCACACAAGGCTCGATCTCAAACGGGTTATGTGTTTACCTGTGGAGAAACCGCCATATCTTGGCGATCGACTAAGCAATCAATTGTGGCTACTTCATCTAATCATGCCGAAATAATTGCTATTCATGAAGCAAGTCGGGAGTGTGTGTGGTTAAGGTCGATAATACATCATATCCAAGACAAATGTGGTTTGAAGTGTGATAAACTACCCACAACTTTGTATGAAGACAATGCAGCATGTATAGCTCAATTGAAGGGAGGATTCATAAAAGGAGATAGAACGAAGCATATTTCACCAAAGTTATTCTTCACACATGATCTTCAAAAGAATTGTGATATCAATGTTCAACAGATTCGTTCAAGCGACAATATTGCTGATTTGTTCACAAAATCTCTACCAAAGTCAACCTTCAAGAAGCTAGTTCACAAGATCGGGATGCGAAGACTTAAGGACATAAATTGATGTTCTTATCAGGGGGAGTTTAAGGCGCGTTGCACTCTTTTTCCCTTACAAGGTTTTGTCCCACCGGGTTTTCCTTGCAAGGTTTTTAACGAGGCAACCAATAGGCGCATATTCAAATATGTGTACTCTTTTTCCTTACTTTAATTTTTCCCATTGGGTTTTGTTTTAAGGTTTTAACGAGGCACATCATTGAATAGACATTCAAGGGGGAGTGTTATAAATACACTTCTATTTAAGGTGAATGTCTTTAATTAGAGAGATTCTAGAGTTCTATTCTTGGTAGATAAATCATCCTCCTCCCTATAAATAGAGGTGCCCTCTACCATTGTAAATCACTCCTAACATTCTCTAAGTATCAATAAGAAGAACTCTCTCTACTCTTCTCTCTATTTGCTCTTGTTCTTGAGTTATTGTTCTTGTCTTTTATATTATTTCATAACAGAGAGTACTTTTTTTTAAAGTGCTTTTCTCAAAAGTACTTTTAGTTTAATTTAAAAAGTATTTCTGAGCAGCAAGTAGTATTTGGCCAAGCTTTAAAAAATTACTTCTAAGTGTATTTTTGGAGAGAAACTAATTTTTTCCGCTTCTCCAGAGTTATTTCTGCTTCTCCTCAAAAACACTTTTTTTTCCTTCAAAAAATTTAGCCAAACCCCTCATTAATTTGCATAGCACAGGGCTCCAACCTGAGTCTCTGAACCTTTGCCACTTGAGCTAGCCCTAATCTACTAAATGCCCGTCTTAAGAACATGAAACCACCTATCCAAATTCAAGAACTGACACACAGCTGAAAGACAACTGCGGAAAAATGGCCAATGTTAAAGAAATAACAAGAAATATCATAAATTTTAACATATCCAGATCTGCATAACTAGCTACTCGGCGAATTTTCAGGCTACATACAAAACAGAAACATACATATAAAGCCATGTTTAGCACTTCCCGGACTAATACGCAGCTTGATACTGAGGGATGAATCAATAAAAAAAGCCAGCTATTTGCTCATCCAGACCTGCTTCCTTAGTGCAGTAATTGTTTTAAAGAAGCACAAATAGCTCTAAATTTAGGCAGTTGTGATGTGAAGGAACACTCTACTCCATATGACGGATAGCTTGAAGTCAACTTATTTTCCCAAGGCTGGAAAGAGTCACTCCCAATTCACATAAAAACAATGGGAAAAAAAAGGACCCACGCAGGAGATTGGAGGTGCTAATATTCACAAGCTGATGGTAATAATCAATTAAAAAAACAAGAGCCCAGCAAGTTCATGGAAAAGCAGAATATACTTTTCAAAGAAGGAAGCATTACTGCAACATAAGACATGTACAGAATATGGATCATTGACTTGTTTTCTCCACATTGAAGCACAATTGTGGAAACGGCATCAGTTACTAAATCAACCTCAGGGAAATTGAAACCATGAAAAGGTTGGCATGTGATTGCACAGAGATATAGCAACAACATTATAGGAAGCCGAGACAATAAATTGAAGTCATTCAACACAAACACATTACTACATATAGATTCAGCAACTCTTTGAGCAATTACACCACATCGCAAGAACAACAAAACCATTGTATTCAAACTCCTGGAAATGAGTAAAGAAGCACCAATAAAAATATGTCAATCAACTCCAGCTTAGCGAATAAACATACTTCAACGACACTAGCTACTAACCAAAATACCTTAAATCTATTATCGAATAAGATCAAAAAGTTAACTAATAGCCCAAGATAATAAAAGTGCTATCAAAATTGTAAACTTACTTAAGACCAAGCTAAGGGTTTATGCTTTTCGTCCGTATTTAAGATAGCAAACAACTCCAATCACAGCAACTGCAACAACTGATGAAGCAGCCACCACTGGCAAATTCACTTCAGCACCAAAATAACCAACCTTATCATAATCACCAACAGGAATGCCATTAACATTGCTAGCCACAAGCCTTTCAGTAATAACCTTTTCTTTTTCCTCCAATTTCTTCTCCAGCTCAGCTGCTCTCGCAATCATTTCCTTAACCCTCTTCTCCAATTCCTCTTTCACCATATGAAGCTCTGTCTTCTCCTTTTCCCATTCCTCATTATTCACAACAGTACCCTCAAGTTCCTCAATATGCTTCTTTAATCCCCTAATTTCTTCTTCTTTCACTTCTACTTCTCCTCTCTGATTATTTCCACTTGCTTCTAGTCTTTCCAACTTCGATAATAACAGATTTCGTTCACTCTCAATGGCGTCCAGTTTCACGGTCATCTCATTTTCGCTGCTCTTTAAACCCTCTAATGTCGATTTTACCCCTGAGAGCTCGGAATTGGAACCTTCTAGATCATTCATAGCCGTGATGAGATTGTGTTGAAGGCGAGAGACTTCGGTCTCGAGCTCGGCGGCTCTGGCGGCTACTGATCCCAAAACCTTGTTCTCCGACTCGAAGTTTTCCACCTTCTTCAGCAATTCGGATTTTTCGTTCTGAGATTCCTCGATTGAGCTCTTCAATTTCTCGATCCTCTGTTTTATCACATCATTCTCGTGAAGAAGCTGGGATTTCTCTTGCTCTAGCGCCGCTATCTTCTGTTTTAGTGCAGAAGTTTTCGATACAGCATCAGATGTTTCGTCGACGGCGATCTCCACCGGCGCGTCGTCATAAACCTCGCCGTTGGTGATGTTTTCATCCGCCATAGTCAAACCTGAAAATAATTAGCAAAAAATATTGCAAGTTGAGAAAAAATAGAACTGCAATTTACTCAGCAACCAAAAACAGCGTGAAAAATCAAACAGCAAAGAAGATGAACCTTTGTAATATGGATTAGGGTTTTTGGGTGTGGAAAGAGAATAATCAGAAAAGATATCTTTTTGGAATGACGGATTTTTTAGGAAAGAATGAAATTGAAATCTGACTTTTGGCGCCGATGGAGGACACGTGTTACTATTGTAGAATGGACGGTGTATTATGACTTTCTTTGTGCTGTACTTCTGAAAAAAGCTATTGAGACCAAACCTTTCTATTCGTTGGTGGCTGTACTGTTGGGCCAAGTAATTGTGAGGTTAATTAGGCAGCCCAATAAGTCCAAGCGCTGATATGGCAATTGACATAAGGTGATAACCGTGTGATATCTCTATAACAATATTTTAATATTACTAGTTATTTATTATCAAGTCAATTATTTCTCGAAATTAAAATTTTTATATTATATTTTATCCCTTTATAATAATTTTTATTTGATAAAAGCAATATTCATCGTTATAGCAGCATACTCTTTATAAAATTACTCATCTATAACTATCATGTAAAATCTCCAAGATCACCAATAACAAGTTTAAAGATTTTGAGCTTAAATTACTGATACTTAGATTAAGGTAGAAGATGCAATTATTAAGCTCTTAGATTGTCTTCAAGAAAACGATATCAAATATCTTTTTACTGAAAGTTTAGACACAAATTTTCGTTACATCAAGTACTATATCGCATGTTGAGATTGGAATCTACAAAACAAGTCACATTATAGAGTTCTCCATCAATATTGAATGAATTTAACCTTCTAGTAATTTTAAAATATGTTCCTTTTTTTAATTAAAGAATTTTATTAAAAATTCTTAATTACTATATTTAGTTATGAATTTATTAATACTATATTAGCCCTTTTCAAATTTAATTAGTAAATATACATATCTTTGAGTATTTAATTTAAATAATATTTGTATTTTTTATATGTAACATTACAGAAATTATTTTTTGGATAATCTTTGATTACAACATTCAAAAAATATTTAAACGTAAATATCATTATAGGTGTATAACAGCCATTAACTATTAAAGACAAAACATGTCGAAACAAACAATAATGTTATCGAAAGATTTGACTGTAATAGGAATTGGCAACTTTGTTGTCATGACCCTAAAATTGACCCGGTCGTGATGGAGCATATCGTAAAACTAGGCCAGCCGACACAATTTCCGAATCAAACCATTATTCAATAAAAGTTATTTTTAAGTTATTAATTAACAAGGAATCTCATAATATAAGTCTAAACAACCAATAAGAAATAAATACACAAGTCCAACATTGGGGTGTCACAAATCGCGAGCAACTATAACTCTGTCTCAATACAATAAAGTCTAACAAAGTCTGGAAGGCAAACTAAATAAATCTAAGAAAGATATGATGGAGAAGAACAAGGCTACGAATGGCATGCAGCTACTGTGTCGACTCCAAAATCCTGTTGAATGGATAATCAATGCTTACTATTATCACACCTCCTTTTGGACACCACAACCCGCAAAAGGGCGTAAAAAAAGAAGTTTTCCCAATTTAAGGACAATCAAAACGAAATTTATTTTATTTAGAGATTTCAGAGTCGCCACTAGGGATAGTTAAGGGTGTCCCAAGTCACTGGTTTAAATCCTGAATCGAGGAAAGATTGACTCTGTTTAACAGTCAGCGAACCATAAATCTGGATAAGGAATTATGTTAACCGGGGAGAAGGTGTTAGGCACTTCCGAGTTTCGTGGTTTTAGCATGGTCGCTCAACTATCATATTCGGCTCACTCACCTATTTTTAAAACATGTCATCCTATAGTGCAATTTTAAAATTATTTACCGCTTTTGATTTATTTTGAAAGGAAATGTGAACGTCGTTTAAACGTGTGTTTGGGTCGTGTCACATGAAATGCACCCTGATCCAAGACACATTTTATTCAACATTTTGAGATTTGGATTTGGGTCACATGAAATGCACACCCGAATTTAAGAAGGTAAAATTATTAAAGAACACACCTAAAGCGGCTAACATGTTGTTAACTTTGCAGGAGTCCGTGAAAATTCGCTAAACAGAACGTTCCGAATTTTTAAGTATTTTAATATATAAAAAAGTAATTAAGAGGGCAGCGCAATTTGAATTTTATTTGGAGTGGCGCACCTCGCTCCATTTAGAGAATCACCGTAAAGAGGCTATTGTTCTCTATTAAAGATTATCTCTAAAGAAGCTTGATTAATTGATATTATTAGCAAACTGTCTTTTAAAGAATTCATGAAATTCGGGCCCCAAGATCAAATCCAAATTTAAAAAAGAGGAAGACCTCTTCACTTAAATTCGTTACCTAACTTGGAAAGCCCAGAATTGCACTACTAAAATGAATTGCAGCTACGAAGCCCACTACTATCATGTACAACTGTTTGATTATAGATTTATCAAATGTCGAATTTGATTTGAATATGACTGACTTGCTCGTCCCTCATGAAAGTTCACATTAATACTTTCCAATACTAACCCCTTTTCAATCCATCAAAGACATCATGCTAGTTATATGAAAGATAACAAGAGACCAACCTACACTCATTCTTTAAACAATTAAGTACTAAAATCGAAGATGGAATTGGCATGCAAATACCTATTATAACTCACTCAATAGCCTTTTATACTCGAATGAAGTTCGATTTCAACATGTGAAATAATCCGACTACAACTCAATAAAGTTCCCAGCAAAAGGAATCCGATGACTAAACTTAAATGCACACAGAAATTTCCATTGAAACACAGAATATAACCAAACTTGACTAAAGCTAGTACTTAACCAAGCTTCCACAACAACTCAAAATCATGCAAAAGCTCAATTTATACAATACCAGAATTTATTGCTGACACAAATGGCCAAAGGGTGACCCAATATCATAGTAACCTTATATCAAAACACATTAATAGCACTTATTTATCTAGACCAGGACTCGATCTATTAAGACAACAAACATATTTCTAACGTATAATCAAAGCAATACTATTAAATCATCAAAGTATGAAAAATGTCATGCTTTCGATTCGGCTTTTCATTTCAATCTGCAAGTTTGCTTCGCAACATTGAGGCTCAGAATAAATACCTAGATATGGCTAAAGAAATACAAAATTTCAGCAAGAGAATGGTGGGATCAGCAGTAGTCAAGCAGCAAAACAACCATTAAAGTCGAATTCAACCAAGAAGTGATGTGTAGCAACAACAATTCCAATCAAACAGTAGCCCATCAACTTTAAACCAGCTTTAAAGGCTATTTTAACCCCCATTGGGTACTCATATGAGTCCAGATTGTTTCAGAGATTGAAAAGAACGCAAAAAAAAAAACTGAAAAGCTCCAACCGAACAGTGAGGATTTTGTCGTTTGTATTTCTGTATTTTCTCTATGCCCCTCAAAAATATGAAACAGTGAAATTATATGCAGCCTATATGTTTTCCAGATTTTCTGCTATGAGGCCTTTAGGTTAGCATAATTGTATTTTTAGCTCCCTAAACTTGAAGTCTCCAACTTGCCTTCAAAGGCAAGAATGAATGCCTTTAAAGGCAAGCACCTAGGGCATCCATCAAGTTTTTATTTCAACTTAATCCTTCATTTTTTAACTTGTGGACCAAGTTTTTTTCTTAAAATTGATCGAGAACCCCTACTAGATGTTTCCACATTTGTTATGAAAGATTCTCCAACTAAAACTACCCAAAACACCCTTGTAGCTATTGTTTTTTACCCTGAACCCACCCGGGCTAATTGGTCAAGCTTATTGGTTCATATACCCTGAATTGAATCCCTCGAATGGGCCTTTATTGTAACTGGGTCATAACTGAATCCCCCATAGCCCACATCAGACAAGCCAATTTTAAATATGACAAAACAAAAGAGAGAACTTGACTGATTTCAAACCAAAATCTTAATTTGGTTATCTATAAGACATAGAACAATTTGTTGTGTCATGAAGCAATCTATTCAATTAGGTTAATTAGTAATAAAAAATTAACCAAACAATTTGGTTAATTTGGTTATCTACTGAGATGGGAACTAACTAAAACATCGATTCAAAACAACTAATTAGGCTATCTATAGAAAATCAGAAACTAACCAAAATAAGAGTACGGCGTTTACAAATGTGAAAGCAAGACTGACAAGCCCAAGAAACAAATACGAATGCAAAACTAATCTTAAATGGAAAACCTAGGTTCAGAAGTTGAGACTAAACAACAAATTTATCAAAAGAAACTGAACTAAGAGAGAAAACCAAACAAAATAAGACAAAGGAGGTGAAAGGACTTACCAAATCGAAACTGAACCAACCCTGGGCAAAAGACTTAGAAGTTTGAGAAAACAACATCTTCTGGCCTTGCATGCTACCAGACTCGAAATCAAACGATTTTGAACTTCTAAAGGTCGAATTCGGATTCAAGATTTGACGGGTTCAAGATTGATTCGAGGGAAAAGGGATATGGGGAGATGGAAAGGGTTCTATGGTGTATTTTTGATGGCCATCGAAGCCGGCGCCGCCGTGGACGGCGGAGCTGCCAAATTTTAAGAGCTTTATTCGACGAGCGTGGGGTATGTTCGAAGAAAACGGATGGTGGGGTTGGAAAGGGAAGGTGGAGAGGGTGGTGTGGTGTGAAATTGGGGGCATTTGGTGGTCGGCCGCTGCCGTGAGGTGATTTCCGGCGACAATTTTAGGGTGGTGGACGGCGATTTGAGAATTGGTTTCTGAAGAGACGAAGGGAATGAGGGTAAGGGGAACTTAGAGGGGCGGGGTAGTGTTCGGACATATTAATATTTATGGATGGGGGCTTCCTAATCGTTAGATTAAAAATCTAGATAGTCAGGATTAAAACGCCCTTAAACGATGTTGTTTTATTTACATGAAGAGTCGACCGTACTGGGGCGTAACATTCGGCTGGAGCAGGGGTGTTTGGGCTGGAGCTTCAATAAGATATGGCCCAAATATTTTCTCTTCCCTTAGTTTCCTTATTATATATATTTTTTCAGCTTTTATTTTTTTCTCTCTTTTTCATTTTTCAAAAATTAGAACTAAAAATCCTAATTAATAAAATAAATCCACAATTGACCAATAAAAATGATAATTAATCCTACATAGTCATTATCAAAATAATTAAACAAGATTAAAAGATTAATCACCTAAAGAGAATCAAGATTAAAATTAAAAATGTAAATTAACTATTTTTGATTTTTCATTTTATAAAATAATTGATTGCTAATTGATCAGTAAAATTGCAAAGTTAAATCCTGAAATGCGGATGTACTCACAGTTGTCCCTCTTTGCTCGGAAACACGAAGAGTTTTCGTGCAAAGATAAGTGAGCGGACACGAGCGATTTTTGCCGCTCGAATACTCCGTGAGAAGCATTTTGAAAAGCTTAACCTTCAGAGGTTGCCTACATATCCTCAGCTAAAGAGGAATCAGGTCAGTGTAGTTCAAGAGTATTTGACAGCTGGGACAATTAAAGCTGTGATCTCACTGTTGTTGTTGCTGCTGTTACAGCTACTGCTGGACCCCCTCATTACACCTTGTGAAAATTGAAGAAGCTGAACTAAGCTATAACTATGGATTTCAACAGAACCTATCTGCGTCCTCAATCTTGCTCTTGATCTTTGTTGCCTTGTGTTTCTTCCTGTAGACTCCTTGTTTGCCTTGTTGACTTTTTTTTCTCTTCTTCTATGTTTGACGTTATATTGCTAGACTTGAAATGTATTCCCTTGTTCTACAGGTGAACGCTTGATTACCAAAACTTGAATCTTGAAAAATATTCCCTTGTTCTTCAGGTGGGCGCCTAATTACCAAAACTTGAATCTTGAAAAATATTCCCTTGTTCTACAGTGGGCGCCTGATTATCAAAATTTGAATCTTGAAAAATATTCCCTCCTTCTAGAGATAGGCGCCTGATTACCAAAAGTTGAATCTTGAAAAATATTCCCTTGTTCTACAGGTGGGCGCCTGATTACCAAAACTTGAATCTTCAAAAATATTCCTTCGTTCTACAAGTGGGTGCCTGATTACCAAAACTTTAATCTTGAAAAATATTCCCTCGTTCTACAGATGGGCGCCTAATTACCAAAACTTGCAACTTGAAAAATATTTCCTTGTTTTAGAGGTGGGCGCCTGATTACCAAAACTCACAACTTGAGAAATATTCCCTTGTTCTACGGGTGGGCGCCTGATTACCAAAACTTGTAACTTAAAAAGTATTCCCTTGTTCTACAGGTGGGCGCCTAATTACCAAAACTTGCAACTTGAAAATATTTCCTTGTTCTACAGGTTGGCACCTGATTACCAAAACTTGTAACTTGGAAAATATTCCCTCCTTCTACAGGTGGGCGCCTGATCACCAAAACTTGAATCTTGAAAGATATTCCCTCGTTCTACATGTGGGCGCCTGATTACCAAAACTTCAATCTTGAAAAATATTTCCTTGTTCTACGGGTGTGCGCCTGATTACCAAAACTTGTAACTTTAAAAGTATTCCCTTGTTCTACAGGTGGGCGCCTGATTACAAAGACTTGCAACTTGAAAAACATTCCCTTGTTCTACAGGTTAGCGCCTGATTACCAAAACTCTCAACTTGAAAAGTAATCCCTTGTTCTACAGGTGGGCGCGTGATTACCAAAACTTGTAACTTGAAAAGTATTCCCTTGTTCTACAGGTGGGCGCCTGATTAACAAAACTTGAATCTTTAAAAATATTCCCTTGTTCTATAGGAGGGCGCCTGATTACCAAAACTTGAATCTTGAAAAATATTCCCTCGTTCTACAGGTGGGCGCCTTATTTTCAAAACTTGAATCTTGAATAATATTCCCTTGTTCTACGGGTGGGCGCCTGATTACCAAAACTTGCAACTTGAGAAATATTCCCTTGTTCTACATGTGGGTGCTTGATTACAAAAACATGCAATTTGAAAAATATTCCCTTGTTCTACAAGTGGGCGCCTGATTACCAAAACTCGCAACTTATAAAGTATTCTCTTGTTCTACATGTGAGCGTTTGATACCAAAACTTGTAACTTGAAAAGTATACCCTTGTTCTACAGGTGGGCGCCTGATTAACTAAACTTGAATCTTTAAAAATATTCCCTTGTTCTACAGGTGGGCGCCTGATTTTCAAAACTTGAATCTTGAAAAATATTCCCTTGTTCTACAGGTGGTCGCCTGATTACCAAAACTTGAAACTTGAAAAATATTCCCTTATTCTACAGGTGGGCGCTTGATTACCAAAACTTTCAACTTGAAAAATATTCCCTTGTTCTACAAGTGGGCTCCTGATTACCAAAACTTGAATCTCGAAAAACAAAATATTCCCTGAGACCACTGCCTGTGTACCTGATCACAACAAAACAAACAAAACACAAGAAATATTTTCTGCCCCAGTTTGGTGCTGGGCAGATCTGTGAGTGTGTATCTCTAAATCTAAGCTAAGTCTCATTATCCAGGAGGGTCCTGGCAATATTAACTGATGACAACTTTAAGATTATCTTATGTTTGTCAAAAGGTATTATTTTCCACTATGCCTTGTTATGAGTTATATCTAATGGGGATCCGCTGGTGACTCGTGATTGAAGCTACTTCCCATTATCCAGAAGGGTCCTGATAACTTTTAAGTAGATGAGAGATGTGTCTGCTGGGGATCAGTATTTTGAACTATGTCTCATTACCCAAGCGGGTTCTGACGATTCTTGACTATATGACCAAATGCGTCTATTGGGGATTGATGATTAGACCTACATCCCGTTATCCAGGAGGGTCCTGAAATCTTCTACAGTTAAAGCCCATTATCCAGGCAGGTCCTGACGACTCTTGTTGACTTTTGTTAGGGAAATATTTGTGCCTGTCCATGTTACCCGACTGTTTGTGGTTTAGGCTAAGTCCCATTTTTCAGGAGGGTCCTGACAACTCTTAACTGAATCCTATTTCAACATGCAAGTCATTTTATGCCCTTTGTAATCCATGATTACCTCTAACCTTTAAATAAGTCCCATTTTCTATGAGGGTTCTAAGGGTTCCAGATTAAATGTCAATTCTAATTTCTGGTTGTTTCTGCTGGTTATCGTTATTCAGGAGGGTTTTAGTGACTCTTACTGGGGAAGGTGTTTATGCCTACCCATGGTTCCCGTGCCTGTTTGAGTTTTTAACTGAGTCTCATTCCAACTTCCACACCCCTTTTAATCCTCAGTTGTTTCTATATGGGTTTGCTAATTAAAGTTTGTCCCAATATACCCATGTTGGGGAGAATATTTATGAAAGATTAAATTCCTTCTAAGTTTTAACTGGGTCCCGTTTTCAGATGGGCCTTGAGGTTTTGATCATACCTGCCATGTGCTTGCCCTCCCCGGTGGGCAGCCTCCCTTAGGATCTTCTGGAATTTTCTGCCTCTGTGTCAATCAAAGCAAACTTATTTAGTTTGAAAAGTGGTGGTTAGCTTCCGGCATTCTTGTTGGGCTCGGCCTCCCCGCTGTCGTGTTCGGTTGTGTTTACTTTTCCATGTCGATAATGAGTTGCCCGAGTTGATTGGCTGACCTCTGAACCTTTATGGCTTTACTTTGCTTGCCCGTTGTTGTGTTACACTCTTGGACCTTTTGCCAGAATTCTTACATCTTTCCTGAGATTACCAAGTCAATGTATTATGCTCGGCTAACCCTCTGACCCTTGTTGTTTTACTTTGCTCCCCATCTTTGTGTTGTGCTCCTTCACTTTGCCAAACTCTTACCTTTCGAGTCAATTTTATCATTGAAGCTTTTGTGAATCCCTCCCCTTGCTGCTTCAAACTTTTCTGCCTTTGTTACGTTTTTGGGTGTCATGTGCTTCATCCCTCTGGGAGGTGGTAGTAAGCCTTGAAATTTCTCTCACATTTGCTTAAACAAAAGACTTTTAATAACTCAAAAGAAAAAATGAAATGCAATGACTCAGAACTGTTTTAGGGTAAATAGGTTCAACATTTAATAACTATTGAAGGGAAGAGAAAAGAAACTTATCTGAGGAAGAGCAGCTGGTTTTTCATGATCATGGAATGCACTTTGGCCTAGTCGACCCAGTCTGTCCAGATGACCGGCCTTCGGTTGCCGTGCTTTTGTTGTTGCGACCATTTTAACCCAATTCCTCTAACCAAACCCTAACTTTGCTTGACTATGGTGTTCTGAACAAATTTCCACCAACGGTCCTTTTCCAATTGTTCATTACTTACCTTGCCTTCGCGTTATGGTGCCCGTGAGGGTTTTCACCAACAAGACTCCCTCATTTTTATTTCTCTCAACTCTCGTCGCCTTACGGTGCTCGCGGAGGTTTTCACCAATAAGACTCTCTCATTCTATTATTTTTCTGCTTGAACAAGAGTGTCTTCCTGAGGTATGGTCCATCTCTCCTTGCTTGCCTAGGCATTTCTTAAAGACTGATCAAAAGGTCTTTCTTTGGACTGTAATGTAGGATTTTGGATAAGGTTAGAAAGAAAAGGGCATAAAAGGCTAAAAAATCACTCTTATGGGTTCAAAATCTACGACTTTTAGAATTCAATTTATCATAACAAGCGCAATTTATGCCCCAGTTTCTTTCTTGGGGGCTATGGATTTTGTTTGAATATGACAGAGCCGTGAGGCTGCCTACATATCCTTAAAAGGAATCAGATCAAACGTAGTTCCTGTCGATTCATTGCTTTGCCTTCTTTCTGTTGTTGTTTATCTATTTTTCCTCCTCTTTTACTCTTCTTTTCTTTCTCTTTTCTTTCTCTTTTTTTCTTTTCTTTCTTTTTCTTTTCTTTTCTTTTCTTTCTTTTTCTTTTCTTTCTTTGTTTAGCTTTCTTTTTCTTCTTTTCTCTTCTTTCCTTTCTTTTCGTTTGCTCCTTTCATTTTACTGCCTTCTTATAATTACATCTCTGACTTTCATTACTGATCCCGAAAGAGGGATATGAAAAGAAAATAATTAAAGCTCAAAAGGTTAGCGAGGGTAATGTGTTTAGATAGCTGAATAAAATGCCTTCGTCATTTTAATCTCTAAAACATGTCAAGTACAAACAAACATGCCAATATTAATGACAATGTTCCAGACCCTCCTCTACCACTTCCAAGAGCGATTCCTCGGGTGCTCCCAAACCAAGACTATGTAAGTGCAACTGTTCCACCCCGAATCCAGGCAGGCAATTTTTAAATTACTAATGTGAGGCTGACATTCTTGATCCAGCATGGGTCCTTCACGAGCGCTGCTATTCAAAATGCTTACAAACATCTCAAGGGGTTTGTGGATACCTATTGGGGGAGCAAGCAAACCAATGTGTCTGAATATGCACTCCGGTTGAGACCCTTCTCATTTTCACTTAGAGGGAAGGCTTTAGATTGGCTTGAGCGACTTTCCAACCATTCCATAACTACTTGGGATGAGTTGGAGGGCAAGTTCATCGCAAAGTTCTTTTCACCGATACATATGGCAGCATTGCGGGATGAGATCTTGGCTTTCAATCAGGAGCCCACCGAACCTTTGCATGAAATTTGGGAGAGATATAGAACTATGGTGAATGAATTTCCCAACAATGATATGACAGAGAATATATTGCAACAAACTTTCTAAGCATCAATACTACAAATCAATGCATAGTGAATCAACTTGCTATGGATAATTTTATGAAATTGACATATGATGAGGCTTGTCCCATTCTTGCCGAGATGGCTGACACATCTTCAGCTTGGCAAAGTAGAGCCAATGTGCCCTAGGGTTACCCCATGGTCTTTCATTTGCACAAAGAATTACATGATCATGGGCAGGCGATTGTGGAGTTGACAACTACCATGGAACAACTAGCAAAGGCACAGTTGCAATAAGTCTAAAATCATCGCCAAGTGAATGCCATGGAGAGCGTTAATATGCTAGTGAACCAAAGAAGGCAAAGAGGTCAACAAAACCAACGGAATTCAGATCAGTATGACAATGATGATTGTGGATTTCAAGATGATGGCTTTGATGGGCAAAATGAGGAGGTACAAAATGTGAACAATTACAAGGCCAAAGAGCAAATTCTTCTAACCAACAGCAACGATAGAGATCCCAAGGTAATTTGCGCAATCAACAACAAGGCAATAACAAGTGGAACAATCATCAACGGGGGAAAACAATTGGGGAAACAACAATTGAAATCCAAATTGGGGAAATGAAAACAACAATCGGGGAAATCAAGAAATTGGGGGAACAACAACCAGGGTGGATGGAAGAACAACCAGGGAAATTAGGGGCAAGGTTTTCAAAGGCCCCCAATGTACCAACAACCGAGCAATCTACCACCTTTTCCATCCCATGATCCTAGTTCTTCTAGCAATGATATGGGTAGAATTGAAAAAATGTTCGACAAATGATGAAGAAGAATGCAGATTCGGATGCTCAATTGTCCTCTCACAACACTTCCATTGGAAATTTGGAGGTGCAACTAGGCCACATCTCTCAGTCTTAGAATACGCGGCCTATGGGTGCTCTACCTAGTGATACGGTAGTGAACCCGAAGGTCAGGAACAATCATGTTATGGCAGTAAACACTAGGAGTGGACGAGGTGGTGATATGAATGCCTCCAAACAAAAGCAAGTTTTGGGTGATGAAGTTGAGTTGCAAGAAGATGAAGTTCCTTTGGTGGTGGAGAATGTGGTTGATGAACATGTGAACGAAGAAATGAAGATTGATATTCAAGATGCCGAGGTGGAAATGCAAAACGACGTGAACCCGTCTAAGTAACACGTAAATGACATGACGAACCCGGTTGTGCCAAAAGCCGAGGCACCCTCGCCTAGACCACCTCCACCTTATCCTTAAAGGCTAGCCAAGCAGAAAAGTGAGAATCAGTTCAAAAATTTCATTGACATGATGCACAGCTTATCTATCAATGTGCCTTTCGTGGAGGCTTTGGAGCAACTACTTGGCTATGACAAATTCATGAAAGATTTGGTGACAAAAAAAGATCCATGGACTGTGAAACTATCAATATAACCCACCAAGTTAGTGTTATAGTACACTCAATGGTTCGAAAGTTGGAGGATCCCGGTGCTTTCACCATCCCTTACACTATTGGTAGTGCGGACTTTGCTAAAGGTTTATGTGATTTAGGGGCAAGCATCAACTTGATGTCCTACTCAGTTTTCAAGACTTTGGGTATTAGGCCACCAAGGCTAACTTCCATGAGATTTCAAATGGCGGATAGATCAATGAAATGACTATTAGGTATTGTTGATGATGTGCTTTTCGGGGTGAACAATTTTATCTTGCCAACTGATTTTATGATCTTGGATTGCAAGGTGGACTATAAAGTCCCGATCATATTGGGGAAAACTTTCCTTGCTACAGGGAAGACTCTAGTTGATGTGGACGCAGGGGAACTCACTTTTTGGGTAGGCGATGAAAAGGTAGTCTTTTATGTGTGCAAGTCAATGAAGCAACCCAGTTGTACCGAAATGTGATCATTTGTCGATCTAGTCACCGATGTGTTAATTGATGATACAAGTGCAATAATTAATATGGAAGACCCTCTGGAGGCCGTGTTGTTAAATCTTGATATCAATGATGATGAGGGCCGAGTGGAGTGTGTGAATGATTAGGCTCTTATTCTTATGAGCCTAGGAAGTTATCCTTGGACCTTGAAAATAGAAATACTTCTCCAACAAAGCTTTCAATTGAGGAACCTCCGGTGTTGAAGTTGAATCCATTGTCTCCACACCTTAGGTATGAGTTCTTAGGACCTAGTTCAACTTTACCAGTTATTATTTCCCCTTGTCTTACTAACATGCAGGTAGACACCACTTTGGCGATTCTCAAAAAGCGAAAGAAGGTAATTGGATTGACTCTAGCTGATATTCGGGGAATAAGCCCCGCATTTAGCATGCACAACATTATGTTGGAGGATGATGCAAAACCCTCCTTGGAACATCAAAGGAGGTTGAACAAAGCAACACAAAAGTTGTGAAGAAAGAAGTGATAAAGTGGTTAGATGTCAGGGTTGTGTACCCTATTTCCTATAGCTCATGGACTTCTCCGATGCAATGTGTGCCAAAGAAGGGTGGTATCACTATGGTGACAAATGATAACAATGAGCTAATTCCCACTCGAACAGTTACCGGATGGAGGGTATGAATGGACTACCGAAAGCTGAACAAGGTGAACCGCAAGGATCACTTCCCATTGCCGCTCCTGGACCAAATGCTTGACCACCTTGCTGGGCATGCCTTCTATTGCTTTTTGGATGGATATTCTGGTACAACCAAATTTTAATCGCTCCGGAGGATCAGGAGAAGACCACATTTACTTGTCCATATGGCACCTTTGCTTACACTGGGATGCCATTTGGGTTGTGTAATGCCGCAGTGACATTCCAATGATGTATGATGTCTATTTTCATCGATATGGTGGAAGATATTTTGGAGGTGTTCATGGAAGATTTTAGTATGGTGGGTCATTCATTAAATGAGTGTTTCAGAAATCTAGATCGCTTGTTGGCCCATTGTGAAGAAACAAATTTGTACTCAATTGAAAAAAATGCCACTTCATGGTTGAGGAGGGCATTGTGTTGGGTCATAAAATTTCAAAGCATGGCATCGAAGTTGACAAAGCCAAAATAGAGGTGATTTCAAAGCTTCCTCCCCCCACTTCTGTTAAGGGGGTGAGGAGTTTTCTTGGGCACGTGGGGTTTTACCGGAGGTTTATAAATTATTATTCGAAGGTGGTAAAGCCCTTGTGCAAGCTACTGGAAAAGGATGCCAAGTTTGTGTTCAGGATATATGCAAGCATTTGAGCATCTTAAACTTAAGTTGACCACTACCCCTATCATTACCGTACCACATTGGAACTTGCCTTTCGAGCTCAAGTGCGATGCAAGTGACATTGCGGTTGGGGCAGTTTTGGGTCAAAAGGTTAAAAAATATTTCATCCGCTGTACTATGCAAGCAAGACCATGAATGAGGCTCAAAGGAACTACACAGTTACCGAGAAAGAGTTATTTTCCATAGTGTTGGAAATGGAAAAGTTTCGGCCGTATCTTATGGGGGCCAAGATCATGGTGCACACTGATCATGCAGCCTTGGGGTACTGGATGACAAAAAGACTCCAAGGCAAGGTTGACGCGATGGGTATTACTACTTCAAGAGTTTGATTTAGAAATTGTAGACCGGAAAGGTAGTGAAAACCAAGTGGCGGACCACTTTTCCTGCTTGGAGAAAGAATGAAGGCCATATGATGGCGTTGAGATCAATGATACCTTCCCTAATGAGCAACTACTTTCTGTGTCAATAAGTGATATGTCATGGTTTGCGAATGTTGCTAATTATCTTGTGACTGGCATTGTCCCATGTGAGCTCTCTTCTAACCAAAGGAAGAAGCTCAAATGGGATAGTTTGGATTTCTATTGGGATGAGTCGTATTTGTTCAAGATTTTCATGAATGGTGTGATCCGAAGGTGTTTCCCAAAGGAAGAGCAATTGAGTATCTTGAAGGCTTGTCATTCATCTCCCTACGGTGGACATCATGGTGGGCGAGGACTGCTTCCAAAGTTCTAAGTTATGGATTTTATTGGCCAACTTTGTACAAAGATGCAAGTGATCTTGTGAAGAGGTGTGACGAGTGTCAAAGAGCGGGTGGAATTTCGAAGAAAGATGAGATGCCTCTCAATACCATCCTTGAGGTTGATATATTTGATGTATGGGGCATTGATTTTATGGGCCTGTTTGTTAGCTCGTGTGGGAACACGTACATTCTTGTGGCGGTAGACTATGTTTCAAAGTGGGTTAAAGTCGTGGCTTTTCCCAACAATGAGATCCGGAGTGTTGTTTCCCAAGTGATGATGCTTTTCTTGAGGCACCCTTAACTATCAACCACTAAAAACAAAATGAAAAACGGACTCAAACCCTTAAAAAGGTTGTCACGCTATCCATCATTGGGAAGAGCTACCCGATTCACACAAACTTCACCTTTGGAAAGAACCGTGGCATTAAGAAAACTAAAGGCTTATTGCAAACTTTCAAACAAGAAGCTATGAATCACAAATAAAAAGCTATGAATCACAAATAAGAAGCTAAGAATGAAACACCTGCGGAAAGTAGAATGAATATATATAGAAGGGGATTTGAATATAGAATAGATAGAATGAATATGTACAAGGTAATTTAAATTTATATATAGACCCAAAGTAAAATAAAAGTGCGATAAATATAACGAAATGTTAAAAATATATACAACCCAAAGATGAAAAAAAGCATAAAAAGTATCAAATATATACAATCATCCGAATGAATCCACATGTAGGTCCTACACATGTAAATAAATAGATTGTTTGAGATCGACCTTTATGTAGGTCAGACAAATATCATGTATCTGCATAGCCAATCAATTTTGACCTAGATTCATTTGAATGAAATACTTCTATATCAATAGTCCATCAAAGATATCTAAATAGATTCTTAACACCATTCCAGTGTCTTTGTGTTGGGAAAAAAATTAAATCTTGCTAATAAGCTTATAAAAAAAAGCTATATCTGATCTAGAATTATTAGCAAGGTATATTAATACCCCAATTGCACTAAGATATTGCTTTTCAGTACCTAGAAGTTCTTCACTATTTTCTTGAGGACGAAATGAATCTTATTTATATCAAGCAACCTCACAACCATCGGGGTACTCAATAAATTTTCTTTATCCATATAAAAGCGCTTCAAATATTTCTGGTTCGCAGACTTCAAAATGAAAGTCGAAATTTCTTTGATTTGGGATTTAAAATCAAAACGGTCACTTGGGCCACTAATAAAATATTTCAAATGGAGACTCTAATAAATAAAATAATCTCATTTCGAATGATGTCACTTAAATTGGAAAAACTCCCTTAAATATAACTTCGTGTGTGTAAAAAAGAAGGCGTGACAGATACCTATTAAAAGAAGGGTACAAGAATGACATGATTTGTCCGTATGTCTTTTTAAAAAGATTTGGATCTGAATTTGTCATAATAGCTGTGTATGTTGATGACTTGAATATCATTGGAATTCCTGAAGGGCTTCCAAAGGCAGTAAAATGCCTGAAGAAAGAATTTGCTTTATCCATATAAAAGCGCTTCAAATATTATCGGTGTATATTGATTGATGGACAAATATTCTATTTTTCAAATGCTCAATTTGTAATACAAGACAAAAATTTGTCTTTCCAAGATTTTTCATTTCAAATTCTTTCTTCAGGCATTTTACTGCCTTTGGAAGCCCTTCAGGAATTCCAATGATATTCAAGTCATCAACATACACAGCTATTACGACAAATTCAGATCCAAATCTTTTTAAAAAGATATACGGACAAATCATGTCATTCTTGTACCCTTCTTTTAATAGGTATCTGTCACACCTTCTTTTTTACACACCCGAAGTTATATTTAAGGGAGTTTTTCCAATTTACGTGACATCATTCGAAATGAGATTATTTTATTCATTAGAGTCGCCACTTGAAATATTTTATTAGTGGCCCAAGTGACCGTTTTGATTTTAAATCCCAAATCAAAGAAATTTTGACTTTCATTTTGAAGTCTGCGAACCAGAAATTCTAAATAAGGAATTCTTTTAACTCGAGGGAAGGTCTTAGGCACCCTGTATTCTGTGGTTCTAGCATGGTCGCTTAAACTATTATAATTGGCCTATTATCTTATTTTAATACATGTTTAACCTATAGTATATCTTAACTTATTAAACTGCTTTTAATTATTCTTTAAAGGAAGATTCAACGTTATCTAAAAACACGTCTTTAACCACGCAACATGAAATGCACCCGCGGTTCGCGACACATTTTATTTAACGTTGTTGAGATTTGGATTTGGGTCACATGAAATGCACACCCGAGTTTTAGAAAGGTAATTTTATTAAAAATAATGCGCCTAAAGCAACTACGCATTTTTAACTTTGCGAGGGCCATGGAAAATTTGCTAAATTGCATGCCTCATATTCTAAAGAAATCACAAAGAAATAGTTAAATGAGGGCCACGCGTTTATAATTTTGTTTGGCACAGCGGACCTCAATTCTAACTTCTATACTTAATCCTAAGCACCATAGATATTTGTTGTTAAATATGGCACACCTCAAGTTCATTTTAGAAAGTCTAATTAATTATGATAGACAAAAAACTTCAGGAGTTCAGAATATTTATTATGATAAGAAACCCGAGTTAAATTGATATCCATAAACTAGCAAGCAAGGGGACTCGGCCAATGAAATCAAGTAGGCCTAACCGATGCCTAATACCCTATCTCGATTCTGGGCAAGCCGTTTCATGTTCAGGAGAAATATGAGCCTGATTCATACAAAGCAATGTACAAGCTGGCCATTCAGGGATTCCATATCGAACCCGTACAATAGCAAAAGCAATTATATTTAGAAGTGTGACAACAAAGGAATTTTTAGACATCAGTAGCTCTGTAAATTTGACTTAAAACCCCACCATATTAAATTATCAGTTGTTGGGCATCGAAAAACTAATTAGAACTAACTGAAAACCTTTCTAAACCATTTTATTTTAAACACATTCATATGCGAATCAATGAAACCATAAGAGTTTTCAACTATTGAAAACTATGAAAACTAAATAATCATGCTCATTCCTTAATTTTCACATCTAAACATATTGAATAAGCATTTCGACTTGTACACCATTTTCTACACTAAAATCATTCACATGCCCTTTGACAATACATCAAACAAGATCATGAGTATCCTTAGCCTATTCAAAAAACATTTCGAACACAAACCATTATCAAGCATGGACGGTCATCTTCTCTAGGGCTAAGGCTGATTCACAGGATACTTAGCACGCCATTACTTCAACAGCCCCCAAATTAAGTACAACTATGTGAATCCCATTGTTCAAAACTGAAATTAGCTATAATACACAAAGATCCATACGATCTAAGGCACAAAAAAACAAATAAATAAAACTCAAATAAGTCCACTGCCTTGCATTAACTTCTCATTCCCATATTCCAACAGAAAAATGTACCAGGAACTTGAAAACAAAATAGAAAAATGAGGACTCAGCAGTAGAATAGTAGCAAGCCAGCACCAGAAATACCAGTTCAAACCAAAATGATTGTGAAAACAATAGAAGGCAGCCTCACTCGAACAATAACCACAAAAACTTCAAAATCAAACCTTAAACACCCAACTTCAATCAATTTTAGAACTAGATTAATCAAAAAATCTTTTCAGGAATTAGAAACTTAAGAAATCACAAAAGGAGTTTCAATGAAACAGTAATTTCACTTCAATTTTTCAGCCATTTGTGTTTTTTTTTTCAGAATTTGCTATGTCCTGAAACTCTCCCTTGAATAACAACGTAGAGTGCCTTTATAGGCAAGGAAGTAAGGAAGCATCAAAAGGGTTCAAATTTACACCTTACCCTTTTTTTAATTTTTGTGTTTAGCTCATAAATCCTTATTTACTTTTTAGAATTTCAAAACAGCCCCAAAGTCAGCTTCTCAGAAGTTTCCTATTTATGTTACCACAAGATTCCTTACCCAAATTTCCTAAACTACCCTTTTAGAAATCTGTTATTACCCCTCCAACCATGTACAAGTCAAATTGACCCAGTATCTTGAACCAAACCACACAAATTCTGTCAAGACCTGGGCCAATCCCCTTGCTTAGGCCCAGGTCTAGCTCTGCAATTCACTGGAAATGAGAAATAAGGAGAAACAATTCGAACTCCTGAACCAACAACTCACACGATCCGAAAATTAAAACAAAAGAGATTAGGCCCACACTAATTTAACAAACTTAAACAGAACAAGAAAAACTAATAATTGATGCTAATTCCACAAAAACAAACTAAACCACACGCAGAGATGATTTGAAAACTAAGGCAAGAGAAGAAAAAAATAAAAGAAACTAAGAGAGAAAATGACTGGGAAATTGGACATATCAAAGCTAATCTGAGTTGAATTACCCTTTCCAAGGAATCACCCATACTTCGTGGCTGAAATAGACTTAAAACGCATGTTGTCGCATGAAAATAACATGAAATAATTCCATCCTCAACCTCAAAGGACTAGAAACATTGATAAGAATTTTTCTTTCATTTAGGGTTGAGCTTTGATCTGAAATTCGAGCAACTCCAGGGATATTCGAGGGAAATTAATCCGAGATTTGGGAAGAGGGGGTTGAGGGGGCTCTAGGGTGTTATTTTTGTGGGAAATAGAGGTACCGCTGCCACTGGAGACGGTGGAGATTTTATGGGCGGCTTTAGGGTTTTCTGTCTCTGGGGGTGGCGGTGAACGCGAGAGATGAGTGAGATGGGTGGGGTAACGTTTCAAATACTTTATATTAACCCCCCCCCCCCCACACACACACATAGAGTTCCCAACCGTCAGATAAGGGAAAGCCAACAGCCCAGATCAAGGCTAGATAAAACGGGGTCGTTTGGTCTTAAGTGGGGAAAGGGTCCGGTTTGGACAGTTCAGGGGATGGGTTATGGCTGGACTGGGCGGATTCAAGGGTTTTGTTGGGAAATTTGGGCTGTGTTTGGGGATTTTAATCAAAACAGCCCAATCCAATTTTCCTCCTCTTGTTTTCTTTTTCTTTTTCAATTTTTTTTCTAATTTTTTTAATTCTTTTTTAAACTAAATTAAAAATAAAAACAAACCTCAGTTAATTCCTAGACAAATTAAATTACCAAACTCTTAAAAATTATTAACACAGTTAATTAAGAATTAAATTAAAGGAAACAGTACCCAAGTTCAAAAATTAAAATTAAAAGTTGTAAAAAATAACTATTTTTGTGATTTTTCCATTTTTATAAAATAATTAATTTACCACTTAACTAAAAAAATGTAAAATTAAATCCTACATGCAAATGCAACATATTTTTTTTTTGTATTTTTAATTAATTAAATAAAAATAAAAATGCACAGACAACTGAAAACAATTGACAAAAAACGACACAAAACTCCACAAATTTCAAACAATGGAAAAAATCATTTTGTCTTGAATGTGTGGGAATAATTCATATAGGGCAAAAAACACGTGCTCACAGCTACCCCTCTTTGCTCGAAGACACAAATTCTTTTCATGTAAAGATAAAATGAGCGGATACCAGTGATATTAGCCTGTGTGAGTACTCTGTGGGAAGAATTTTGAAAGATTTGACGGAACTCTGCTTCTGAGGTTGCCTACATATCCATGGCTATAAAGGAATCAGGTCAGTGTAGTTCGGGAAGTTTTGGTAGCTAGGACTATCATGAAGCTGTGATTTCACTGTTGTTGTTTCTGCTACTTCTTGCTAACCTCCTTATTACACCAAAAGGAAAAATCAAAAGCTAAGCTAACGAGGCATATCAACTACGAGTTACAAGATTCCTATCTATAGATCTCTTGAAGCTTGATATTGAATCTTAGTTGGTTCTTGCTATGGACTCCAATCTAAATCTTGATGCTTGTCAGCTACAAGCATGGATACTTTATTCAGCTTTTGGATCAAAATGGGACACGCGACACTTGTGACTTTAATCGTATTCATGAGCAGTCCGCATCTTTGTCTGCTTCAGCATTTTGCATTCACTTCTTTTCATTCTTTTTCTTCTTCTTTTATTCTAGACTGAGGCTCCCTTTTCATCCACCTCGGATTTTGTACCTCGAGGTCAAACCTGTTCAGGTGCCAAAATAAACAAATGAACCAAAAAAAATTTCCCCAGATTTTGCTAGAAAAATTTCGTGACTTATTTATGATAAAAGTCTGAACTTATTTTCTTTTTCTATTGTCTCTTTTTCTTCTTTTCTTTTTCGAAATTAAATAAAATAAGGATTGCATCTATCTAGAAGGGAAACGATCAGGGGATGGATCCTTATATCTAAAATGTCAACTCAGGGATTGGAGCCCTATTATTGGCGAAAAGGCGACTAGGGAATGAAGGCCCTATGTCTAAAATCGCAACTCAGGGATTGGATCCCTAATGTTGGTAAAACGGCGACTAGACAATGGAGGCCCTATGTCTAAAAACTCAACTCAGCGATTGGATCCCTAATGTTGGTGAAAAGGCGACTAGGGAATGGAGGCCCTATGTCTAAAAACTCAACTCACGGATTGGCGCCCTAATGTTGGTGAAAAGGCGACTAGAGAATGGAGGCCCTATTTCTAAAAACTCAACTCGGGGATTGGAGCCCTAATGTTGGTGAAAAGCAACTAGGGATTGGATTTCCTATGTCTAAACTCAACTCAAGGATTGGAGTCCTCATGTTGGTGAAAAAACATAAAATATTGAGGTTTTAAACCCTAAGCTATCATTTTTTGTTTTGGATTTTTCTTTTTCATTCTCTCTTTTTTTTATTTTCATTTTATTTTAATGCAATGCATGGAAAATTGGAGGAAAACTTCCCTTTTGGGTTGGTTGTTACAGCGAAGCTGTTTCCAGCTTTTGTGCATCTTGTCTCTTTTGGTTGCACCTACTTTTGCACGTTTGCTTTGGGATGCACCTGTTTTATTTTTCAAATAAAGAACTACCATTAATTTGAAACGGTGGTTCATTTTGTGCCCTTGATTGTCTCGATTGCTCGATCTCGGCTTGACCCTTTGTTGAGGACCTCCGCTGCTTGCTGGTTTTTCTGAAGATTGATCTCCCTTTCAAACCGAGGGGCTCAACATTCAAAAATTTCATGACGGCTCACCCGCGTGGGATTTTGGTCCCTTCACTTTGTTTTGCCTTTAGGGATTTTGCCTTCGGCTTTCTTTTCCTATCAAAATCTTTGATTTCAGAGCATCAGCCAACATGGACAGTCACGATTGACTCGATGCAACCGCTGAGGCTGGGTATTTTCTTTGGCTATTATTAGGAAGAACCCTATAAAACCAATCTTGCATCGTTTCCTTTGTATTTGTTTCGGAAACATAGTTATATCGAAAGGGATTCAAGGAAAATTAAACAAGAGGCAAGAAAATAAATTTAAAGAGAAGTGTCCCTTTCGGGGAGGAAGGAAGACTTATCTGGGGTGTATGCAAGCTTCAATAGACATGACATCCTTCTTGGACTGGATGCCTGACACACACAAATTTCCCAGCTTCTCATAAATTCATTATGAGCCACGTTTCCTAATCGAAAAACCTTGCTAGGCCTCCAATGTTGGTGAGGGGTGCCTCTTTTTCGATCGACGACGCCCTTTGCGGATTTTCCCCAATCGACCTCTCTCATTTCTCTTCTCACTGTCGCCTGATAGTGCTCTTTGCAAGTTTTCACTATCAAAGCTCTCTCATTTTCAATTTCCTTGCTCAATGTCGCCTTATGGTGCCCGTAGGTTTTCACCAATAAGACTCTCTCATTTTGATTTTATTAGATCCAAGTAACTGTGTTCTCTAATTCCGAAACCATTGCCGATTGATCAGAAAGTCTTGGGCAAGGTTTGGTAAAAAAGAGAATCGAATTGCATTACAACTTTGGAAACGTTCGAGCGGGATCATCACCGAACCATTGTAACATTTGCCTCAGTTTCACTTTTTTGGGAAAACTGGATTTTTTGTCTTATTGTGACTGAAGCCCAGAGAGAGGCTGCCTAAACCTTTCGGAATCAAGTCAAACATAGTTTAGGAAAATATTTTGTTTTTGTTTTTCTATTGTTTTTCTTTTCCTTTATTTTGTTTCGATGCTTTTTTTCTCTTCTTTTCTTCTTTTTTCATTTTCTTTCTCTTTCTTTTTTCAATTTTTTTCTTTCTTTTTCTTTTTCAATCACAATTTTGGGTTCCAAAGAGGGTAGTCAAAGAAGAGTAACCGACTCAAAGGGTTTGTAAAAGGTTGATAGTATTTGGGTAGTGAGAATGAAAGGCTTCGTCATCCCAATATGACAATGTCATTGCTGCAGAAAGCCTAAACATAGTACCTTTTTACTGTGTCCGCATTTACAGCTGCTTCGCATTTCCTTCGGCATCTCCCAAGTATAATGCCCCTCTCGGCAATATCTTTCTGATGATATACGGGCCCGTCCAATTAGGAGCGATTTTTCCTTTCACTTCCTGATGATGGGGAAGAATGTGCCTTAACACGAGTTGCCCCACTTCAAAATTCTTGGGTCGCACTTTCTTGTTGTAAGCACGGGCCATTCTTTGTTGATACAACTACCTGTGGTAGACTGCAACCATTCACTTTTCATCAATGAGGTCAACTGCTCTAGACGGGTCTTTACCCACTCAGTATCTTCAATTTCAGCTTCGACAATAATCCAGAGAGAAGGGATTTCAACTTTCGCGGGTATTATAGCTTCAGTGCCATAGACCAAGAGGTACGGAGTTACTCCAACTGATGTGTGCATCATAGTACGATAACCCAGTAATACAAAAGGCAACTTTTGATGCCACTGCTTGAAGTTATGAATCATCTTTCTCAAAATCTTCTTGATGTTCTTGTTTGCTACTTCGACGGTACCATTTGCTTTAGGCTGATAAGGAGTAGAGTTCCTATGCATTATTTTGAATTGTTCGCATATCTCTCCGTCAAATTACTATTCAAGTTTGTAGCATTATCTGTGATGATAGTTGTAGGAATACCAAAGCGGTAGATAAGATTAGAGTGCACGAAATCTACCACAGCTTTCTTGGTGATGGATATAAGAGTGATGGCTTCAACCCACTTTGTGAAGCCGTCGATGGCGACCGGTATGAATCTGTGCCCATTTGATGCTTTCGCCTTGATTGGCCCAATGACATCCATGGCCTAAGCAACAAATGGCCAAGGCAATGATATGGGATATATTTCTATTGGTGGTGCATGAATCAAATCGACGTGCACCCGACACTGATGATACTTCCGCACAATGCTAACGCAATTATTTTCCATGGTTATCTAGTAATAGCCGAAGGATTTTCTTTTCCAAAACATACCCGTTCATGTAGCGTCTGCATACTCCTGCATGTACTTCATGCATGATTCTTCCAGCCTGTTCTGCTTCAACACATCTTAACAAGTTGAGGTCCAGAGTTCTTTTGTACAAAACATCACCACTAAAAAAAAACCACTCGCGTGCCGTCTAATGGTTCTCTTTTGGTCCCCACTGGCATGCTCAAGGTATTCTTTTATTTTCAGAAATCTTTTGATGTTATGGTACCATGGTTGGGTATTTGGTTCTGCTTCAACTGTATTACAATAAACATGCCTTTCCCGAATTTGGATTTCCCAGGGATCTATGTGCACATTGCCTGGATAAGGAAACATTGAGGCCAAAGTAGCAAGTGTGTCGGCCAATTCGTTCTGATAACAAGGGATATACCTAAACTCTATTGACTTAAGTTGCTTTCTAACGTCTTCCACATGCTGTCTATAAGGGATAAGTTTGACATCTTGGGTTTCCCATTCTCCCTGAGCTTGCCGGATATCAGATTTGAGTCTCCATAATCAACTACTCTTTGATGTCCTAGTCGATTGCCATGTTTATACCCATGATGCAGGCTTCATACTCAGCAGTGTTGTTTGTGCAGGAAAACTGAAGCCGGGCTGTGACTGGGTAATGCTGACCAGTATGTGAGATCAAGACTGCCCCAATTCCCACACTCTTTGTGTTTACTGCTCCATCAAATAACATCTTCCAAGCAGTCGTATCCTTGGATATTGCCTCGGCTGAGTTTACCTCTTCATCCAGGAAGTAAGTGTTCAAAGGTTGGTATTCATCATCAATTGGGTTTTCAGCCAAATGATCCACCAACACTTGCGCTTTCATCGCCGTGCGGGTGACATGGGCTATGTCAAATTTAGCGAGCAGGATTTGCCATTTTGCTAATCTTCCCGTGGGCATGGTTTCTATAATATGTATTTCAAAGGATCCAACCTGGTTATAAGGTAAGTGGTGTAGGCTTGCAGATAATGTCTCAACTTTTCTGAGTGACCCAAGCTAAAGCACATCAGGTTCTCTCCAGCAAAGTATACTTAGCTTCATAGCTGGTAAATTTCTTGCTCAGATAGTAGATCACCTGCTCTTTCTTTCCGGTCACATCATGTTGCCCGAGGACACAGCAAAAAGAGTTTTCCAAGACTACCAGGTACAAGAATAGAGGCCTCCCTAGTTCAGGTGGGACCAGGATTGGTGGGTTGGACAGATACTCGTTGAATTTATCGAAAGCTTTTTCACATTCATCCATCCACTTGATTGCCGCATCTTTCTTCGGCAATTTGAATGTGGGTTCATATGTGGTGTCAACTGAGCAATGAACCGGCTGATATAGTTCAATCTACCCAACAAGCTCATCACATCTTTCTTGATTCTGGGAGGAGGCAAATCCCTAATAGATTTTATCTATCTAACTCTATACATCTCCGGCTGACTATAAAGCCCAAAAGTTTACCCAAAGGGACTCCAAATGCATATTTGGAAAGGTTTAGTTTCAAATCGTATTTGTGCAACTGCTCAAATAATTTCCTCAAGTCCCGAATGTGATCATCCTAGGTTTTGGACTTGATGATTACATCGTCCACATACATCTCTATTTCTTGGTGCACCATATCATGGAAAATGGCGGTCATGGCCCTCGTGTAGGTTGACCCAGCATTCTTTAGACCAAATAGCATGACTCTGTAACAGTATGTACCCCAAAGTATGGCAAAAGCAATTTTCTCTGCATCTTCTTCATCTATCAATACCTCGTGATATCATGCGTAACAATCTATGAAGGACTGTATTTCACGTTTGGTGCAGTTATCAACAAGGATGTAGATGTTTGGCAAAGGGAAGTTATCTTTTGGGCTTTCCTTGTTTAGATCTCTATAATCTACACATACTCGAGTCTTCCTATCTTTCTTTGATACTAGAACTACATTGGCTATCCATGTGGTGTACCGGACTACTCGGATCATCCCTGCTTTCAACTGTTTCGTGAATTCTTTTTTATCTTGTCATTAACATCAGTTTTAAATTTTTTTGATTTTGCTGGATAGGGGGTAATCGGGGTAAGCTGATAACATATGAACCACCAAATCGACACTCAGTCCCAGCACGTCATAATATGACCAAGAAAACATATCTTTGAACTCAAACAGGAGTTGGATTAATGCATCTCGGGTTTTTTCATTTGTGTGAATGCTTATTTTGGTTTCCCTGATTTCTTCGAAACTACCCAAATTAACCGGCTCAGTGTAATCTAAGTTCGGCTTAGGTTTATTCTCAAATTGTTCTAATTCTTGATTTATTTCCCTACAAGCCTCTTCTTCATCATATTTCGACGCTTAGTTCACTATTTCACAATTAGATAGCGTGTTTGGGTATGGGCATAAAATCCGCAAGCATGTCATGTTATTTAAAGCCGCACTATCAAAACTAAAAGAAGAAATAAAAATAACAAAAATCAGAAGGAATAAAGAAAGATGGACGATAAAATATTGACTTCACTTCATTGAATTTGGAAGATAACAGGGTTTGCATTGGAAATTCAAATACATGAAACTAAAGAAAAACATCCAAGTTACACCCTGGAATAACTCGTGATGTAGAAAAGGTGGCAAGACTGGTCTACCAGGACTCGTTCCTAATTGGGAATGGCGTGGCCTTCAGATTTTGCAGTTTGGCCTCAGGTCCCATGTACAGCACCTCAACGGTGCTTGAGCCTTCCCCTGGCTGGACCATGTGGGTTTCATATAATATCTTCCTCATTTCCCTATAGATTTCTTCAATCTCTTGGACCGTAAAGGCCTCATCCTCTTCCTCTTTACTGTATTTGGGCTTGACAAATGCTTTGTACAGATGCGGCACTGGCTGCGGCAAGACCCATCCATTATTTTTTCTACCATCCGCCCATTTTATATCAGCTAGTGTGGGCCTGAAACCGACCCCAAAGAACTTTTCATTGGCAAGCAGGGTGATAGGTTCAACTATTCCATGCAATGATTTCCCAAGCCACTTCCCAGGTTTGAAGCCACGCTTGACCATTTCCTTGGCTACCATGATTGATACATTTGAAAGGAAATGTTTAGGGAAAGCTTTCCCTTCTTCGCACTGATCTGCGACCACAATTTCAAAGGGCTGATAGACTATGTGCTCACTCCCCTCTCTTGCTTCAAGACAAAAGACCGATAGGTCCCGATAAATTTATTGCTCATCTTCCCCATGGACCACAATCTCTTGATCCTCATGCTCAAACTTCACCGTCTGGTAAAGAGTAGAAGGTACATCCCTCGTTGCATGAATCCACAGCCTCCCTAAAAGAAAGTTGTAAGAGGTGTCCATGTCCAAAACATGGAAGGTTACTTCGAAGTCTACTTGGTCGATAATCAGGATCAAATCAATCTCTCTAATTGTATTTCTTTTTATGCCATCAAAAGCACGCATGCATACATTGTTGGGTTAGATTCTCTCCGTACCAATTTACATGCGTTGTAAAGTGGAGAGTGGGCAAATATCTTCTCTAGAGCCCCCGTCCAACACAACTCTTTTCACGTATTACCCTTCGCATTTGACTGTCGGGTGCAGGGCTTTGTTTTGTGCGGCCCCTTCTGGGGGAAAATAATTTTTGCTGAAGGAGATCTGGTTGACTGTAAAAATTCTTTTTGACATTCTCTCTAACTATTCTACAGAGGTCTCAACAGGCACATATGCTTCATTAAGGGTCATGATAAATACCTTTTGATGCTCGGTGTAGTTCATCAACAGCGATAACATGGAGACTTGTGTGGGATACTTTCGAAGCTGGTCGATTACCTCATAATCCTCCATTTTCATCTTTTGAAAGAAAGTCTCTGCTTCTTTGGAACTGACCGGCTTCTTGGATGGGAAGCACTTTTTAGTGGCATTATTCACCTCTTCCAAATTGAAATAATTTTTAGCTTGGTTATTTTCTTGAACTTCTCCTGAGATTTCTTTGTCTTTATAGTTCACCACTGATTTATTGTAATTACAGGGCACAATGGCAGGATTTGTCATGGGCTTTTATGGTGCGCGGCCAATAACCACTAGCTCACTCAGCCTTGGTGGACTAATTGGCCCCGCATCACATAAGCTCCCTTGGGCACATACATTTAGGTTGTCTTGTTCAACTCGAATCTCTTGGGAGGACTCAATGTCATGCTCTTTTCATTGCGGCCTCGAGGGACATATAGAACATTATTTTTGGTGGGCGTTTCCCTAGTTTCAACTTTGATTTTCTTTTCCGACTTTGGAGGGGTAGTTTGGCTCTTTTTCTCTCCCTTGTCTTGCTCTAGGACAGCTTTTAGTTTCTTTTCTATGTCAATGATGGAAATGATGGCCTTTAATGTTGGGTCAAATTCCTTATTCTCACAAATTATTTCGGTTTCCGGCCCATTGTTGTGGGCCGACAGTGGGTTGTTGGTCACATTGGGAATATCTTCATCCCCCAGCACTATCATTCTTTGTTCTATCAAGTCTCCACGGCTCTCTTCAAAGTCCAACAATCATCCGTGTTGTGTCCTTTTGCCCCTGAGTGATAGGTGCATCGGCACCAGCTCTATAAGCGGGTGATGTTGGGTTTTTCTTGGTTTGAGGAACAAGCTGTAACAGACCCACTTGAAAAACTTTTGGTAATAGGCTGGAGTATGATTCACCTATTGGTGTACAATTTGGCCTCTTGGGTGGTTCACATACATGGAAATATTTTTGTAGACGCCAGGGGTTGTAGTGAGTTTGGTAAGGAGGCTGGTTTCTAGGAAATAGAGCTTGGTTTCGGTTGGCTTGTTGTTATGGCCGGACATAGGGTTGAGCATTCATGACCGTGTATAGCTAAGGAGCATAGGCTATTTCTTGGTAGGGGTAATAGTGCTATGGGGTTCTTTCTGAGAAAAGGGATCTGGAAGTATGGTGTTTTCTTGCACTCGATGTTGCCATTTGATGTTTCTTCCATTCTTTCCCTTTGCTGCTCCTCCAGACCACTCTGGATGGCTTCGAAGGTAGCTCTTATAGCGGATTGGCTCAAAATTAGACCTTTATTCAACCCACTTTCCACCATTTTGCCAATGTTAATGGTATTAGCAAACAGTTTACCCATGGCGGACATCATATTTTGGAAGTAGTCAGCCTCTTGGGCTTGGAGGAAAACTGTGACCATTTCAATCTCATCCATCAGAGCATTTAACATGGAGGTCTGCTCATGTCATTTAACAGCGTACTCTCGGAAAGTTTCTGAGGATTTCTTCTTTAAGTTTGTCAATGAGTTCCTATCGGGAGCAATATCAATGTTGTACTAGAACTGCCTGATGAAATCTCTAGCAAGATAATCGCAAATGTGCCAGCGAGATATATCTTGGTCCTTGTACCATTCAGATGCGATGCCAATCAGACTTTCTCCCAAATAGGCCATGTGCAGTTATTCCTTTCCACCGGCTCCTCGAGTCGGTTGCAATATCTCTTGAGATGGGAAATAATATCACTGTGCCCATCATACTTCTCAAATTTTGGGGTTTTAAATCCTAATGGTAGATGCACATGAGGGAACATACATAGGTCGTCATAAGACACATTTTTCTGTCCGCTCAAGCCTTGTATGCTTTTAAGATTCTGTTCCATACTCCTCATCTTTCTTGCAATCTCTTCTTGCTCAGGAGTTTTGGTGGTCTTTTCTTGCCCCACATGAACTCATACAAGGGTGGCTGAGAGTAAGTATAAGTGGGAAATTGAGGAGGTTCCGTCGGGAAGGAAGGCGATTGGAAGGTGAAAGCTGATGAGTCAAAACTGGGCCTGGGCAATGTAGGTTGCGTTGTGGCCGATCAAGGTGGAGCGGTTAAGATATATGAAGTTTCACTGCACATTAACACATGGGGGAGAACCTCAGAAGGTGTTCCCACAAAATGATTTGAGATAGTCGGGTGTCCAAGTGGTGTATTTGGGTGACTGATCTGGACGATGGAGATACCGCTTGCCATAGGGAAGAGTTCATGGAATCCCGGGATTGCACTCGGTGGCTCTCTTCCATTTGACCAAGCATCCACATTTCCATAACCCAGATACGGAGGATTCTATTTTCTTCGGTAGTTGTCGATTCTAAGGTCGAGATGCCTGACATTGGACTATCATCCATAATGAGAATTGTTGACAGATTCATTTCTGAAGACATTTCGATGCTCCCTTTCGATCTCGTAAAGTATGTGAAGCCAGATTACCACAAAAACCAACCACCGTTCTATAAAAAATTTGGACTTAATGAACAACAGCAAAACAGTTAGTTTGAAAAAAATAACATGTAGGTAATCGCATGTTGGGGGTGTGATTCACCTGTATGGGTAAATGTGTTTTTACATGTTTTGCAATGATTGCATGTTTCATCCCGGCTTTACTTATTCTTTCCTTTTCATTTCTCTTTTCTTTTTCTTTTCTTTTCTTCTCTCTTTTTTTTCTTTATTTTATTGGAATTATTCACAAAATTATGACCAGATTCGATGAGGATTGCCTACATATCATGATGCCGCATGAATCAGATCATTACATAGTTCAAGGAAAATAAATGCATAAAACAAAGAAATAATTTTTTGGGAATTTTTTATTTTTTATCAATAAAACTTCTAAACTTTTATTACAAAATATTTCAAACTACTCATTTTCTTGGAATGAAAAACTACAAACAGACTCAAAATAAACCAAAATACATACTCGATAATAAAAAATCAGGAATACATTAAAGCTTCAACTCCTGGGGCCCGCAGAGCATCATTCGGCCTCGCTGCGGGCCTATGTGTGAGATCCCCTTTTAGCTGCTCCAAATCACTCATTAACTGGTGGACAAATGTCATCACTGCAGCGAAGAAGGTGGTGGTGGTCATATCCTCACATGCTTGGCATTTTGCGACAATATAGTCGGCAATAGCTTTGATCGTTTCTCAAATCCTACCTTTTTCCTGAAGTAGTTGCCCGATTTGCTGGTTTCTGACTTCTAACACATGAATGTCATGGTGGTTTTGGTTTTGCAGCTATTGCATTTCCTCCTCCATCCGAGCCATTAGAGTATAACAATGTTCCCTGTTAGCTTTAAAGTCCTTGGCTTGCTTAGCCGCCTCATTCTCGAGCGTGGTTAACTTTCTTCTCAGGTTGGTGATTGTCCCTTCATATTTTCTCTTCATTTGTTGCACAAATTGTGTCCTCCTTCTGCAGGGTTGCCAATTGGGCTCGGACTTTTGCTAGATTAGCTTCAGATTTTTCTAAATCATCTTGACTCTCGAGTGCTTTCTTCCTCAGACTGCTTATAAGCCTTTCGTCTGCTCGGCTTCTTTTTGGGTTTCTAGCTGCTATTCTCATTTTCTGGATTTGAGGATTAAGGGCTTCGTTTTCTTAAGTTAGCTTTTTCTTTTCCCCTTCATCTGCGGCAGCTTGGATAATTTTGGCAAATTCGAGGTCCCTGATTTATCCTTCCAACTTACCTATTCTAGCCATGTAGCTTTCTTTGTTTGCCAACCATCCCCATTGCTCTTGCGAGTCATTAGTGAATTGTTGGACATTGGATCTCTTAGAAGTTTTTTAGGAATCTGGAATCTCTTACCAAATGAAACAATGTACTTAGGGCCCACTTCACCTCTATTTATATCTCGCACCATGGTCTTAGGTTCAAGGAATCTACATTCATTCCACACATGGCGAATTCCTCCCTACGGAAATACGGCTTTTGGGCCCAACTCGATGAAACATTTACTCAAATCTTCATTGTGGGGGACGTTTTGAAATCTACCTAATTGGTACAAAACCCTGTGGGGAGCATACGGCCGGATGCTCCGGATGCCCATCAGGATGAGATAACACAGTTCACCTGACATATATCCTGCTTTGGTGACAGGAAGCCATCCGAACGCCCACTCAATTTTATTGGTAGCCAAGGATCTCAAATGTGCAAGCCAAGCTTCAGTACCCTCGAGGAACCCAATAACCATTAGTCGACTTTTGAATTCTTCAATGCAACTCAAATCGGTCATACCATAATTTATATACCCAACCCGGTGGCAGAGATGTTCCTGCATCCATAATTGTAGTAACAGATTGCAGCCTTAGAAGAATTTTTCCCATTCTCGATAGATAGTCAAGGTTCAGTACATTTTAGATAGTATCAAGGGAACCACAGTGCTATTAGCTTTCTTGATTGCAACATCGACCATTCATACGAGAAAGGTTTTAATATTACCATGTTCTCGCAGATATACCATAATACCTAAGAATGCTATTGAAAAGGCCAAACCCCGCCTTGCCTCCCATTTGTATTTATTTCCGACGTGGGTTAAACAAGTGTTTGGTGCTTTAAAACCTTGAGAGTTACCATAACGTTGATATAGGAACTTGAAGGTGCAATACCCTTCAGATAAATTTCCATCTTGAATATCCCGACTAACACTCAACAATTCTAAAAATTTGTGGAGAGATACTAGTCTTGGTGACACTGGGTACCGACTTCTAAGGTTTCCGTTGAGGCCAGCTTAACCTGCAATTTCTTCTATTGTAGGTGTGAAAGGTTGAATTTCATAATGTGCCCATCCTGCATATTTATTAAGGTGGTTTAATAACTCATTTAGACTCAAAAAGAGTAACACCATTTTTTTGAATTTTATTTCAAAAATAACACCCGGTTTTGCAAATACGGTCTTTTGGCCCTTCAATAAAGAAGATTTTAAGGTTGTGCCTACTAGCCAGCCAAAAAATTAAAAAATGACCAAAGGTGGCTGTTCTTGCAAAAACAGCCTTCCGGCGCCCTTTTGGGGACATTCAGCTTATTTTAGATTAGAATAGCATCACCCCGCTTGTTTGTGATAACAAATAAAAAATTTCCTGTTTTTTGGCTATTTTTGCAAAAGGGAAGTTGGACCCGACAACGGTTTCCTATGTATCCCACATTTGGTGGCAATCAAACTCGCGTAGTTTGGGCAAATTTTAAATAAAAATAACTTTTTCTGAAAACTTTTCTTCTTTTCACCCTTTTTCAGAAATCCGACAGAGTTTCAGTACCTTTTGGATATTGGTTTTTCTCAAAATGGATAATTATATCTCTTAACCCTCACAGTGTTATTTTCTTTTTCCAATTTTCTTCTATTATTCACAAGCCGATCAACATGCAAATTCAGAGCAAATAAATGCACAAGTAGCAAGTAGGATGCATCAGGATGGTCTTTTTATTTCAAGTACACCTGTCCTAGACAGACCCAACCCTTGTGTTGAGTATCCTAAGTCAAATGCACGTGATGCAAACAAACGTTCCTACTAGAGATCTGGCATGAGGTTTTGTTATACTAGATTTAAAACCTGGGTTTATTGTTCTAGACATGGCTTACCGGAGCGGACAGCTTGACGCGGGGTAGCGTACCGGGAACGGGAATACAAAAGCTTCGCCTGCTTTGCAACTTGTCTGAACCTCATTCTAAAATTTGGGATAAGACTCTAACAGAAAAAGAAGTTACACGAAGTGCACACTTCCCAGATGATTTAGAAGACTCAGAGAGAAGAAGGGTTTCGTAGTAGTTTATACAGTTCACACCATAATCAAAGCGATAAAAACATTTAGCATATTAGACTCAAACATGTACAAAAATAAGATAGTAAATAAGCCAATCATAACAGAAATGCTAAGCTCGAGTTCTTAAATCCTGAACCAAATTTTTGGGTTTGGCTCCCCAACAAAGTCGCCAGAGCTGTCACACCTCCTTTTTTACACACCCGAAGTTATATATAAGGGGGTATTTCAAATTTAAGTGACATCATTCGAAATGAGATTACTTTATTTATTAGAGTCGCCACTTGGAATATTTTATTGGTGTCCCAATTGACCGATTTTATTTTAAATCCCAAATCGAGGAAATTTTGACTTTCCTTTTGAAGTCTGCGAACCAGAAATTCTGAATAGAGAATTTTGTTAACCCGAGGGAAGGTGTTAGGCACATTCTAGCACGGTCTCTTAAAATATTATAATTGGCCTATTATCTTATTTTAATACATGTTTAGACCATGGTATATTTTAACTTATTAAGCCGCTTTTAATTATTTTTTTAAGGAAGATTCAACGTTATCTAAAACATGTCTTGAACCGCGCCATATGAAATGCACCCGCAGTCCACGACACATTTTAGTTAACATTGTTGAGATTTGAATTTGAGCCACTTGAAATGCACACTCAAGTTTTAGGAAGGTAATATTATTAAAAATAACGCGCCTAAAGCAACTACGCATTTTTAACTTTGGGACGGCCATGGAAAATTTGCTAAATGGCACGCCTCAAATTCTAAGGAATTACAAAGAAATAGTTAAATAAGGGCCACACGTTTATAATTTTGTTTGCCACAGCGGACCTCAATTCTAACTTCTAGACTTAACCATAAGGGCCATAGCTATTTGTTGTTAAATATGGAACACCTCAAGTTCATTTTAGAAAGTCTAATTAATTATGATAGAGAGGCAACTCCAGAAGTTCAGAATATTTATTATGCTAAGAAACCCGAGTTAAATTGATATCCATAAACTAGCAAGCAAAGGAATTGGGCCAACGAAATCAAGTAGGCCTAACCGATGCCTAATACCCTATCCCGATTCTGGGCAAGTTGTTTCACGTTCAGGACCAATATGAGCCCGATTCACACAAAACAACGCACAAGCTGGACATTCAGGGATTCCATATCGAAATCATACAATAGCAGAAGCAATTAGATTTAGAAGTGTGACAACAAAGGAATTTTTAGACATCAGTAGCTTTGTAAATTTGACATTCAAAAACCACCAGACTAAATTAACAGTTGCTGGGCATCGAAAAATTGATTAAAACTAACTGAAAACCTTTCGAAACCATTTTATTTAAAACACATTCATATGCTAATTAATGAAATCATAAGAGTTGCAACTATTGAAAACCATAAAAACTAAATAATCATGCCCATTTCTTAATTTCCACATCTAAATATACTGACTAAGCATTTCAACTTCTACACCATTTTTTAAACTAAAATCACTCACATGCCCTTTGACAATACATCAAACAAGGTCATGATTACCCTTAGCCTATTTAAAAAACATTTCAAACACAAACCATTATCAAGCATTAACAGTCATCTTATCTAAGGCTAAGGCTAATTCACAACATACTTAACATGACATCACTTCAACAGTCCCAAATTAAGTACAACTATGTGAATCCCATTGTTCAAAACTGAAATTAGCTAGAATACACAAATATCCATACAATCTAAGGCACAAATAAATAAAAATAAATAAATAAAACTCAGATAAGTCTACTTCCATGTATTAACTTCTCATTCCCATCTTCCAACTGAAATTTACATCAAACCAGAGCTCAGAAAAATATACCTGGAACTCGAAAACAAAATGGAAAAATGAGGACTCAGTAGCAGAACAGTAGCAAGCCAGCACCAGAAACGCCAATTCAAAACAAAATGATTTTGAAAACAATAGAAGGCAGTCTCCCTCGAACAATAACCACAACAACTTCAAAACTAAACCTGAAACACCCAACTTCAATCCATTTTGAAACCAGATTAATCAGAAAATCTTTTCAGGAGTTGAAAACTCAAGAAATCACAAAAGGAGTTTCAATGAAATAGTAATTTCACTTTAATTTTTCAGCCGTTTGTGTTTTTTTCTCAGAATTTGCTATATCTTGAAACTCTCCCTTGAATAACAAGGTAGAGTGCCTTTATAGGTAAAGAAGTATGGTGTAATGACCCGACCGGTCGTTTTGAGCTTTTGTACTTTAATTCCTAAATCTCCAGCATGACTTGCCCGGTGTAATGTATCATGACTGCTGTAGATAGTTGGTTTTGGTTTTCAGGAAAAGTTGGAACGAATTTGAAAGAACACTCTTTGCCAAAAGCTTTAAATTTGAAATGTTTGACAAAGTTTGACTTATTCGTATATGATATCGGATTGGAATTTTAATGATTTGGTTAGCTTCATTGGGTGATTTATGACTTAGGAGTATGATTGGAATTGGTTTTGGAGGTCCGGCATAGAATTAGGCTTAAATTGGCAAAGTTAGTGTTTTGGCGAAGTCCAGTTGATAGGTGAGATTTTGATTCGAGGGTTTGAATGGAATTTCAAGAGTTACTGTAGCTTTGTTATGTCATTTTTGATGTGTGTGCAAAATTTCAAGTCATTCGGAAGTTATTTGGTTGGGTTTCTGAATGAATGTGTGTTTCGGAGGTGTTTGAAGAACTTAGGCTTGAATTTGATGTAATTTGACGGTTTTGGTGTTGTTTGAGGTGTTTTGATGATTTTAACAAGAATTGAATGATGTTTTAGGATGAGTTGGTGCTTTTGGTTGGGTCGAACTCCTGAACCAACAACTCAACACGACCCAAAAATTAAACAAAAGAGATTAGGCCCACACTAATTTAACAAATTTAAACAGAACAAAAAAAAAAGCTAATAATTGATGCTAATTCCACAAAAACAAATAAATCACATGCATCGATGATTTGAAATCTAAGGAAGAAAAGGGGAAAAAAGAAACTAAGAGAGGAAATGACTGAGAAATTGGACTTACCAAAGTGAATTTGAGCTGAATTACCCTTTCCAAAGAATCTCCCATATTTTGTGGCTGAAATAGACTTCAAACGCATGTTCTTGCCAGAAAACAACACGACAGAAGTCCATCTCAACCTCAAAGGACCCGAAACATTGATAACAATTTTTCTTTGATTTAGGGTTGAGCTTTGATCTGAAATTCGAGCAACTCCAGGGATATTCGAGGGAAATCGATTTGAGATTTGGGAAGAGGGGGTCGAGGGGACTCTAGGGTGTTATTCTGGTGGGGAACGGAGGTGGCGCCACCGCCGGAGATGGTGGAGCTTTTTGGGCGGCTTTAGGGTTTTCCGTCTTTGAGGGGGGTGAATGAGAGAGATGAGTGAGATGGGGGGTAATGTTTCAAACACCTATATATTAAACACCCCCCCCCCCCCACACACACACACACACAAAGTTCCCAACCATCGGATGAGGGGAAACCGACGGCCCAGATAAAGGCTAGACAAAAAGGGGTCGTTTGGTCTTAAGTGGGGAAAAGGTCTGGTTTTGGACGGGTCAGAGGCTGGGTTGGGCTGGACTGGGCGGATTCAAGGGTTTTGTTGGGGAATTTGGGCTGGGTTTGGGGATTTTAATCAAAACAGCCCAATCCAATTTTCCTCCTCTTGTATTCTTTTTCTTTTTCAATTTTTTTTGTAATTTCTTTTAATTTAATTAAAACTAAATTAAAAATAAATTTTTTTTAAATACATCCTTAAACAATTTAAATTACCTAACTCTAAATAACAATCAACACAATTAATTAAGAACCGAATTAATGGAAGCACTACCCAAGTTCAAAAATTAAAATTAGAAGTTGCAAAAATTAATTATTTTTTTGATTTTTTCCCCTTTTATAAAATAACTAATTTACCACTTAACTCAAAAATATAAAATTAAATACTACATACAAATGCAACTTATGTTTTTATATTTTTTATTAATTAAATAAAAATAAAATGTACAGACAACTGCAAACAATTGACAGAAAATGACACAAAATTTCACAAAATTACAAACAATGGAAAACAATTATTTTGTCTTGAATTCATGGGAATAATTCATATAGAGCAAAAATCACATGCTCATAGTATCCGTTGAGGCGATCATACCACATGCGCTCTGAATGATTCAAATCCATACAAGGATTTCTGAACCTTTATCGAACAAGTTTTCCAGGAATCTTTGTATGTTTCAGGTACTTTGAATCCTTCAAGTATTTTCATAAGAATTTTGTTGTCTAGTGAGCCATATAAATAGGTCGTGAATAAGATGCATATCAAGTTTTATGAATTGCTAGATTGATAAGATACCTGAATATGATTGCATCCACCATAGGAGAATATGTCCCATATAATCAATGCTATTATGTTTATATAAACTTTTGTACCACAAGTCGTCTTTATATCTATAGACTTGCTTTTTGAATTTTACTTTTGCACAAGCTCATATGTTTACCTTTACTGGGATTTATACTTTCAGGTGTTGGGACTATACGTCCAACTTCACATTTTTTCAGGTGAAGTCAATCTTGATTATGTATTTTTCATTTTGGCCGATTATTTATCTGTCCACATTCTATAACATAATTGAGATCAAGATCCTCGTCAATATTAATAATATTGAGGGTTACATTATATCAATAATATCATTGATGATCACTTTATGTCAGTTCCATCATCACTCAATAAAGACATAACTGATTGAGATCTCATTATTTTCAGGTACTTAAGGCTCTTTTATGAGGTCTTATAAAGTGTTGTGTCGTGATGCTCTTATATAGCACTTACCTCTTTATTATGACCATCTCGATCATTTACTCCTCTCCTTCTTCAAGGAATTTTATTTTTGAAACTGATTAGTCAAATATGTGCCATAGACTCTATCCTTCATGGACTTTATTCTTCTTTTTTTCTTTTTGGAGCATTTAGTAGCTGAAATATAATATTTAGCTTTGGATCAACAAATATGACTAGCAATATTTTGCAAATGAATTATCACTTGAACTTCAAGTTTATATTTTCTTGTGTAAGGATCTAGATGTACTCCTAATAATTTATATCATGTAATATTTTTTCAGTTGCGCATTTTATTCCCTTAATGTTGGATCACCAAAACATATCTCCATAATTCTTTAAGAACTCATATTTATGCATTATGAGGAACAATTGCATCATATAGCACATTCATATTTTTAGATGAAATTTATTTTGTTTCTGACCCTGAACCAATTGCAATAGGGAGAATTTATCAATAATTTATTGGCTAGATGCGTACAAGTGCTGCTATATATCAAATAATAAATTATCGATAAATTTTCCCTATTGCGATTGGTTCAGGGTGCTGCTATATATCAAATAATAAATCTCATACCAAATTTTATTTTGTTGAAAGTTTTGTTCTCATAACCAATTGGTTAGTTATAGTTGGAGGCATATAATTTATACCAAACCAATTTGGATTTAAACCAGCATTATCAAGATAAATCATCATAATTTACATTCTGAAACTGTGTTCTAATAATTTGAGTAAGCAACCTTGCAAAAGCCAAACTACAAGTTGATGGCGCACATGTGATATACAATAGAATATATATATATATATATATATATATATATATATATATATATATATGTGTGTGTGTGTGTGTGTGTGTGTGTGTGTGTGTGTGTGTGTGTGTGTGTGTGTGTGTGTATCACCTTTTATTCGTTCCATAAATTAAGGGATTCAGTCCTTGCCTTAGTTGTATATCATGAGAAGAAGCAGCACAAGAGAATTTTTGAAGATTTCTTCTATTTCTTCAATATATGTTATTCTCAATCATTTGAGAATCATAATTGAACCGGGATGGCCTACCATTCATGCCGACTAATATTTATTTCAGTAAATCCCAAGTTTACTTGCGGCATGTAATTTCATCATCATACTTATACTTGTGTAGTACAAATAGAAGGAAAGTCAGGTAACCTTTTATATTTACCCGGTATGATTATAGTAATATGAATATATTCAACCTTCCTTTCATTTATAATCTCAATATGCTGACCACTTTGGCTTATATATTTGAAACTCAAAAGTTTTCTTTTGAGACTTACTACAATATCAATGTCATGAACAATTTTATTCATCCGGGTAATAATAAATTAGTTCTTCCGGAACTCTTAATTGATTTTGTACTACAAAATCTTTATCACACCATTCATATGGTAAATGTCTCTTTCACAAAGAAAGTTATGTTATAATAAAGTGTCATGGTCAAAGTCATTATACGAAAATTATTTCTTGCTTGAATTTTTCCTTTAATAACCTTTTATAAAGCATGTCAAAATATTTTTGACATACCACATGTACGCGATCAATGACATATTTATGTAACCATACAACAATAGCCATTATCTTTCTTCCTCTTAAACCTCCTTTAAAGGTGAGTTGTGGTATGTATGCAACATGTCTTTGTTCATTACACACACATTGCTACATTCACCTTCAAGAATGAGTCTGCATTCTAAATATTTATCATAAGTCACATCTCTTTCAGGAAATAAAGTGTAATCATTGCGGCGTGATTTATTATTTTTGTATACCAATTTGATGGTAAACATTGACTTTACCTTTTGAATGTTATATTGAGAAACCTTATTGTTCTCCTTTTTATAATTACTACCATGATGACGATTATTATTTCGTTTCTTGTCACGACCACATCAATTTATATGGCCACGATAATTATATTGTATTTTATAAAATCATCATCTATATGATGCATTGGAATTTAAACCCAATATCTTACCTTCATAAATGCATATTATGCACTAATCATCCAGACTTGAACACTCTTACTATTACGGAGCACATGAACTTGATGAATTATTCTCACTGTATCATGGGACTTACCCCCCGAGCATTTATTAAAAATATCAATTATCATTTTTGTAGTCATAATCAAAAAAAAAAGTAGTAATAAGAATATAATCACTGCTGTAAACTGAATATAGTTCAAGTATATTTTCTAATACAAATAATTAACTATTGATTAATATATTTTAGGTACTGGTAAACTATCAACAAAGTAGTAACAACCATGTAAAAAGTGGTTAAGAGATTATTATGATTCATTGACAAATAAATCGCATAACTAAGACAGCTACTATTTATCCTGTCATCTTCCAAATAAAATGAATCTTAAATTTCTTTTCTTGAAATGAGAGTGCCATCTTCAAAACTATTAGTATATTTATAGGCTTTAAATTTGCAGCAGATAACTTGTAATAAATTGTGATGGTATATGACAAATATTACAGAACACATAAACAAAATTTTACTGGACAACTCTTAAGTGTTTTCGCAATATATTACTAGCAAGTTAGATTTCCATGACAAGTGAGAAACATATACATGTCCAGTATTATTGAATGAACCAAAACACTTGATCAAGTCATTTTCAATTACGCATAAATATATCCTTTTTAAAGAAAAAATATTATATTTGAATATAGATTTAAAAGAAATTGGTTAGATAAAATTACTAAGATCATCTTCAGTTAAGAGGAGTTAACGAGTATTTCTATCAATTAAAAATCATAGCATATTTTTACAATATCTCTAATCAAATGCATTCCGATATACATGTGAATAACGAATTACTATATAATCATTTTATGTCTACTATTTTTTTTTTTTGTGACGACATAATAGCTACTTTAAGAACTTGAATTAATATAAAATATGTAACATGTATTAAGATATACCTGGAGGAAATATGAAAATAAAACTTAAAATAATAATTAAAAGGATTAGAGTTTCGTGCTGGTAACGTGTTATATAATAAAAGTATTATAGCAAGAACTATATAATTAACTATGACTAATAGTAGAAAAGAATGACAATATTAGAAGAAAAGATTCATTTTTCATTTTAGAGCGTGGAATAGGTTCATCAGTGAACCTATTTATAAAAATACTTCGTTATCACAAAACTAATTTAAAATCTGTTATGAATACATAATCAATTTAAAACCTATTATAAATATATAACTAATCTAAAACTTGTTACAAATATATAACAAATTTAAAATCTATTATGAAAGACATTTATCGTCAAGTGGATAGATCCATTTGCATGATTTATAACGGTTCTACCCTTTAAGATATGGGATTTTTACCTATCTATACCATATAGCAAACCTTACTACTAAAAATGTTCACAATATTGTATTTACCCGCCAAGTCCATAGTTTGTCTACAAAATCTGTACCAATCCAAAAATAGATGAATTCCACCCGAAAAACGCGCCAAAATAGAAGGAATCAGATTTAATGGTGATTCTATCACCATTAATTTCGAGATTTAAAACGGAAGCAAATCCATTGCAGCGTGATTCTCTCATTCTCCATGTATTTTCCACCATTGAAGCCATTAAAAAGCTTGAAAGCTTTGAATTCAAATTTGAATTTTCAAAAATCATTATTTGTTTGGATTGGGTGTTGTTGTAAATAATTTGGAATATTTTTAGGAGTTTATATCTAAATTTGAGGGGTTTTGGTGAAGATTAGACTTAGTTTTGACTGAATTTCGGATTGAAACTCGTCGAAGAAGAAGAAGACATATTTTTAGAATTGTATTTAAATTGTAGATAAATTATAGATTGGAAAGACTAAAACTTCTACAAGTCTTCTACAATTATGTCGAAAATGTCAATTATGCTACAATTGAAATGAGAATTAGGATATTAAAATTCAATGTATTCAGTTTGTAGATACAATTTCTACAAATAAACTACAAATCAGTTTAAGTATTACATAAAGTTATATTGTTACATTTATACTACAATTAAACTACAATCTTGTGTCAAAAAAAAGTTTTGACAACAAAATTTATTCTTCGTCTACAAAATTTCTTCAAAAAAACTACAAATAAACTATAATTGCACTCACACAGTAGACTGGTTACACAACTAGCACTAAGAACGGGTTACACAACTGGACTTTCAAAGTGGTCCAAACATCCCGAAACAAAGATTAAACGTTAGCAGTATAATTTTTGACTTTTCTTGTTTTGAAAGCAGTACGAATTGTCATATATACTGTATATAGATCAAGATGAGGTCGTGCAAAGTTATCTTCATCGATATTTTCCCAGGCCTCCAGAATTTAAATTAGTTGAAAAATCGTAGGGGTGGGGGATGGGAGGAGAGAAAGACGGGTAAATAAAATAAAGTGAATATATGCTGCTAAAATCATACTTAGAATAAATGAAGCAATAATTATACCCTTAATTTGAATTATGGTACATAAATTTAATATGCTTAACTATAATAATCACAAATCTTAAATTTAAGAGATAATAAATTTTACTATATAATATAAATAGGTACAAATCCCTTACGATATTACGAAGTAAAGATAAGAGAAGCAGTACATATCTACTCCTCTGAAGTCTCATATAATTGTCTAACACGTAGTTAACGAAACATAAGTATATGGGCCTCAAAGAAAACCCCAGTAGTGAAGCCCAGTTTCCCACGTGAACAATTGAGCTCCATATACTCATGTTCAGAACTCTGCAATAGAATTAGGGCACATTCTTTGCTGTATTACACGTGGTGGCAACATTCACATAGGAATTTATCATTACTTCGTTTTTTTATTAAAGAAAAATCTTCAATTACATGTTATGTATTAATTCATAATCTGATAGGTCAAGCTTCTAAATCAATTTATTTTTAAAAGTATCCGGTGAAAAATAATTTGACTAAATAATTGAAGCACTATTTAGCATTTAAAAAATGCTTACAAGATATAATTTTTAAAAAATATTTTTTAGAAAAGTGCTATTAATAGAGATTTGTGTTTTGACTAAATAATTGAAGCACTATTGAGCATTTAAAAAGTGTTTCTAACATATATTTTGTAAAAATACTTTTTTAGGAAAGTGCAATTGGTAAGAAGCTAAAAATTTGGTTCTATTTTTTATTTAAATTTTTTTTTTTTTAAAAGCTTGACCAAACACTTTAGCTTTAAAAAAATCACCTTTAGCAACCAAAAAAAGGTTGGCTAAACATGTCATAGCCTCGTATAATTAGAATGCCACATAAATTTCAAAGATTAAAGGACACCTGCCAATTTTTGGATCTGAAATGGCACACTTACCTTAATCTTTATCTGCTGGCTAGATGCTGAGTGCGCAGAATTGTGACTAAAACGTAGCCATAAGTCTTGTTTCCTTTCCTCATTTGACGAAAATTTTGCTTGGTTTAGAAAAAGTTACCCTTAAAATCACTTCCCACAACTCACAACTTATGATTTCCATTTTTTTTAACTAAAACAGAAAGAGAGAGAGAGAGAGAAAGAGGGGTTGATCATTTTCTTGGTAAAGAGAACTGGAGATACCTCCAAATCATGTACTCAAAACCAAATTCCTATCATCACATTTCTATACCACATGATCCAACAACATTCTTATGTATCTGCATTTATCAATACTCACTTTGAAAAAATGTCTCCAAGAATCCAGCCAATTCATACATATTCCTATTAGATATCTATCCAAAGTTTAACACTTAGGCATGAACAAATATTATGAAGAATTTAAATTAATTAATTCCTATCTGAAATCCCTAAGATCCAAATAAAAGAACAAAGAACCAAACAATTGAGTAAAGGTGCAAGTTTAATTTTCACCAGCCCTTGTCCTTAGCTAGGTCTCTAGACAATACAATAAAGAAAAAGAAAAAACAGAAGCTAACTTGGCCTTTGATGGACAACGAAGATGTACCAATACCAAGCATGAGAAGAAAATAGTCACTAATACTTGAGTAGTTAATTTTTTCTTGGACCTTATATGAAGGCAAAATATGTTGTCCACCAAATTATACCTTTTTTACCAAGCATAAGAAAAAAGATAAAAGAAAAGAAAAAAAGTTTAACATCAACCTCCAAGCTTCATCCTTTCCTTCTCAGAGCCTTCAACAAAGCTAGCAAGAACTTTGAGTGTTTTGATTTGACATTGCAATGCCAAAATATAACCCGCAGTTTCTTCAAAGAGCATATCAACACCAAGTGATTCTCCTCCTGGTACTATTTTTTGTAATGCCATGATTTTCTCCTCCACCTCAGCCTTGTCATCATCTTCTTCTTCATTATTCCCTGCATTATCTGTATTGCAATCACTACTACTTTCTTTTAACACCTTCTTCGCACTATTTCTCCTTTTCTTTTGCCTCTTGGAGTTTTTTTGATGAGTCATCTTCTGATCTTTTCTTGATAATTTGGCTAATGTTGTTCTTGTTTCTTCACTGTTACAACTACTCTCCATGGATAAAGAAATATGGGATTGTTCCCTCTTTGGGGTTTGGTTTTTTGAGGTGTTTGGGGGCGCGGGGGGGGGGGGGGGGGTTGAAAGATTGTGAAGAGAGGAGAAGAGAAGGAGAAGAAGAGGGATGCTTATAGGGGGAAGGTGGAGGTGGTGACTGTCAAATTATTGTTATGAGTTCTAGAAATGTTAATTGCCAACGAAGCTGGGCCTACCTTATTTTATTGGGCTTTTGGTTTTTTGAAGCCCCTGATGGATATTGATTTGTCACGGCGAGAAGTTCCACGCGCCTATGCTAATGTCACCATAACTTAGATCATCTTCAACGTTACCCTATTTTTCTATAATAGTGTAACTCTTGAGGTAATAAAACTCCAAACCTCCTTTATTTTCGTCCCTAAATGGAAAATAAATAGTGGTATCTTAAATGCCGATTATATTATTTATTTCTTTTAATACTATTTATTTATATTTTATTATTTAATATATATATATATATATATATATATATATATATATCTAATAATGTTTATGTAATATATTAATAATATTAATTTTATATCTTAATTTTGACGTTCAATTTTGATAAATTAATTTGCATGTATTTATTATTTTACGTAAAAATATAAGTTAATTTTATTATAAGTTATAATTGTACAAGAAATATACAATCATTTTAAAATATAAATGGTACAAATATAAAATATTAGATATTGCTAAAATTGAAATGTGCTAATATAAAATATTAGATGTTTCTAAAATTGAAAAGTAAAAAATTGAAAATATATTAATAATATATTAAAATTTAAAATACATGACAATTAAAAATACATTAAATTAAAATACATAAGAATTGAAACTACGATAAATAGCACAATAACTTAGAAGGGAGATATGTCGTTTCCAAATACACCAATATCATTATAGTATTGCATGAATGAAGCTGAGGATTGTTGTGGTTATGAGTGTGAATATTCTTGACTTCTTTTATACATTATTCGTTGTTGCTCTTGTCGTATAAATTCACGATGAGTCAGACTAAAAATAGAATCCACATCCATCATTAAAACTTTATTTTATTCTTTTATTTCTTTTACTCTTAGTTTTTTCTTTTTGAACATTCAAAACTTTTTTTTTTGCCTCGGTTGCATTATTTGTCGCCCAACCATCTGATTATTTTCTGATTGGATTGTTTCATATAATATTCGTCAAATTTTCTCTTCATTATTTCTTTTTGGGGTTCTTCCGTCAAAACTAGACCTTCTAGGCGTTTATTTAATCCAAGGGTATCAAGACCCGAAATGGGTAGAATATGTACCCTACAACGGGCCTTCCAGCCCCGGCTCTGGCTGGACATCATTCCTAGAAAGCGTGGCAAACTCGCTAGGCTCTGGCTCCGGTAGGACATCCCTACTAGAAAGCGGAAGAAGAAATACTCGATTAATTAAATTTCATTATTTTCTAAAATTATTCATCAAAAATTATACGTCGATCTATTTTTATCTATCATTAATATTTTCAAGATTAATACATAAATCTTTCCTGAATACAAATTAATTGATAATACATTTCTAATAATGAAATAAATCAAGAAAAAATTAATAATGAAAAAATCACTTTATTCCGACTATAAAAAATCGTACACAGGTGTGGGCTTACAGGGCTAGGGCTCATAAACCCTCTCTTTTATTTATCAATAGGGCCCTGCTCTAATCGGTCACTCCTTACCCCACTAGGCCGTTGTGATGCTGTAAAATCACATGCAACATTCTCATTTGAATTTAGTGAGAATGATGATAAGTTAAGAAATGATAGATAGGTTGAATCAGGGATAGGATTCTCAGGCTCCGATGATATATTAATATTGCGTTGCTTTCTCGATTTTTCTTCCAAAATTATCATTGTTAAACTTCTCAAAATCCTTCATTATAGCCATACATGATCAAATTTAAAATCTTTTTGATGTTTGGATCTTGCATAAATAAAGTTTTTATTTGTGTAAGTTGCAATATAAATAAAAAATAAAAAACAGTACGCAAATATATATACAAATAAAATATAAGTAACTACAAAATAAATACTCATAATATCCTGCTCAGAAGCACTATTAGGATACAAATTTTTTACTTGACGTATACATCCGTTTAATTTTTTATTATCTTCTCAATTATTCGCATTCAGTATTACAACGATTTGTTGGTGCGAATATCCCAAAAATCTTCCTTTGTATTATTATATGCATCTACGGCTCAACCCTACGATTGATCTTCGGATTAATTTACACCTATTATTGGATCTTGAGAAATATCTAAATGCATTGTACATAATAGGATATCTTCGTTTAGAGAGTATCCTGCAGATCAAATTAAAATATTTTCAACGAATTAGAGGAAAAGTGAATTATCGGAAAAAATAAAAGCTAATTGTGATTATAGAAGGTTATGTTGACACCTCAATATATAGATATTTCAGTAGATACAATAATTTAGTAGATGAGAAGAGGATAGATTTTATTTTGATCTCAGCCGACGAATGGATTTTGTTCTAATCTCGTCCGTTCGATGGATTTTATCTTTATCCTATTTTATCTTTAGAATAAAATATCTCTACACATTTTTATGATGATAGATTTTATTTTGATCTCAGCCGTCAATTATTCTTGAAGTTGTGGCTCATTATGATCTTTGGATATGTAAACATATTTAATATGCCAGGACATTAATGTTTTAGAGTCATCACATTTGTTCTGATCTTGTTGCAGGTACTTCTCCTCCCACAAATTATGTTATTCAAGGACAAGAATATAATATGGGTTGATGACGGTATATATTCAAAATGGTCAACCTTTGTGCAAACTATTCATGAGCCACGTTTGACAAAGAAGAAACATTTTGTGATTAAACAAGAATCATGTCGAAAAGATGTTGAATGTGCATTCGGAGTTTTCCAACAACATTTTGCAAGTGCTGCAGGCCCCTCATGTTTTTAGCAAAAAGAATTGCTACATGATATAATGACTATATGTATTATACTGTACAACATAATAATCGAGAATGAGCGTGATCTTAATGCGCCAATTCAAGATGATTCAGAAGGTCCACCTCTAACAGTAGATGAAAATCAACGATTCCAAGAATTTTTAGCTCGACATTGAAGAATTAAGGACAAAGATACTCATTTTGCACTTCGTAATGCTTTAATATATCATTTGTGGGATAATACTAGAGGTAGAAATTAACTATTTATATAGTATTTCGAATGAATTTTATCGTTATGTAATATGTATTTAATCTTGGATCACAATGATTTTACTTTTATTTGAATTATTAGTTAATCTATATTAATTTCTTACAAAAATTTAAAATTTATATGAATTGTTTTAATGAGAATTATAGATTAATAAAAATAAAAAGATAGAATTTATTTAATTAAAATTAAAAAATAAAATTAAAATGAAAGATAATAATATAATATAGAAGAGAAAGAATAATAATATAATATAAAAACGTCTCTCTGCTCTCTCTGTTCTCTGTTCTCTCTCCTCTCTTACATCAACTTCAATCAAGCCCCCTCCCCAACCCCCAACCCCCTCCCCCCGGCGACCCCTTCCTCCGGCGACCCCCTCCCCCTCCGGCAACCTCCTCCCCCTCCGGCGAATCCTTCTCCGGCGACCCCCTAAGTAAGTTCTCTCTCTCCCCTCTCTCCCCTTTATCTTCCCTACCCAACCCTCACCCCCTACCCCTACCAACCCTAACTTCGGCGACTCCCCTCTCCGGCGACCCCCATTAACTGAACCAGTTTTTGCAGGGATTGTCTTCTGTTTTTGTCTTTTTTGGCCTGTTGGGGTTGCTTCTCTTTTGCATTCAATTTTTCTTTTTGGATTGAATTTCAACTCTGAAACCCGCTATCGTCTACATCATTTTTGATATTTTTCCAAGAGTATATTCCGTCTAATAGTTGCAGAAGAGAAATTGATCATTCTTGCTAAAGCTTTTTCTGCTTTTTTTTCTTTTTCTTTTTGAAATTCCTTCCAATTCCATTTGGAAGAGAATTTCATTCCAATCAACCCCTTTATACCCAAAGTTGTATTTCTCTACAAACCCTAATTCCAGTTTATCTCTGTTTCTTCCCATTTTTAGAGTGTCAAAGTTCCTCGATTTTCTTTTCTTAGTATTTTTTTCTGCTTTTAAGGATAATTTTCCCAAAAAAATATATTGGTTTTCATTTTCGGGTGTTTTTTTTCTTTTAAGTGTAATCTCAAAATATTTGAAAGGGATCTTTTTTGGCTTTAAGGTATTGGTTTTCATTTCTGGATGTTTTTTTTTCTTTTAAGGAATTTCAAAAAGATATAAATTCTGCTCTTTTCTTTCTATTCTCTCCTCTGCTTTTTTGTGGGTGTGTGTGGGTGTGTTCTGTTTTGTTGGACAGGTGCCTATTTTACCGGCGAGGATTACCGGCAAGCCACAGTACTCCCGGTGACTCCCGTTCAGACTCGCGGCAGGACGTAATAGAACTACACGTTCGGATAAGCTTCAGGAAACTTGGGCGCACCAGAGCATACTTTCAGGTTTTTCCACCGGGAGTTGGTACCTCCCGCTCTCTTGTTTACTTTGTGCACCTTTTTACGTATTTTAACTAGCATTTCGAGTGAGGTCTATTCTGTTGCTATCTAGTTTGCACCTTTTTGCGTATTTCGCTATAGTGCGTGTGTGCGCCACTGTTCCCCATAGTCGGTTGGAGGGATAGTGGCCACGGCGGGGGCTGATAGCGTAAGGTCATGTCCTCGGGGGGTGGGGGTGGTGGCGGGAGTGAGTAGGGGAGCAGGGGGTGGTCCTGCGGGTAGGGCGGGAGGTAAGGGTGGGAAGAGGGTAGCGGAGGCCCATAGACTAAGGATTGGGTCATGGAACATAGGCACTCTGACGAGTAAGTCCATAGAGTTGGCAAAGGTTCTTTAGAAGAAGGGGGTTAACATAGCGTGTGTCTAGGAGACTAGGTGGAAAGGGTCGAAGGCGAGGAATGTAGATGGGTTTAAGCTGTGGTATTCTGGGGTCGTGAGAGGTAAGAATGGAGTGGGCATCTTGGTGGATAGGGACCTAAGGGAGTCCGTGGTCGAGGTTAGGCGAGTGAATGATAGGTTAATGTCTATTAAGCTGGTTATTGGGGATTGCGTCCTCAACGTCATCAGCGCTTACGCGCCGCAAGCGGGCTTAAACGAGGAGGCTAAGAGGCGCTTTTGGGAGGACTTGGATGATCTGGTGAGTAGTATTCCCCAATCTGAGAAGTTAGTTATTGGAGGGGACTTTAATGGTCATATTGGGGCTGATGCTGGTGGCTATGATAAGGTGCACGGTGGCTTCGGATTTGGGGTCAGGAACGGAGGAGGCACTTCGCTGCTTGATTTCGCCAGGGCTTCCAAGCTTCTGATTGTGAACTCGACATTTCAGAAGAGGGAGGAGCATTTGGTCACCTTCAAGAGTTCGGCGGCGAGGACTCATATTGATTACATCCTCATCAGAATGAGCGATAGGGGTTTGTGCAAGGACTGCAAGGTTATTCCGGGAGAGTCTCTTTCAACTCTTCATAGACTCCTAGTGATGGATGTCGGTCTTTGGGTGAAGAGGAAGAGGAGGGGTGCTAGGGGTCAACAGCGGATTAGATGGGCTGCTTTGACTAAGGAGAAAGCACAGGAGTTGGAAAGGAGGTTAGTTGAGGGCAGAGCTTGGAGAAGTTTTGGGGAAGCGGACGCTATGTGGACAGTGATAGCGAACTTGGTTAGGGGGGTAGCACGGGACGTGCTCGGGGTAGCCAAGGGATATTCAGGTAGACATCAGGGTGATTGGTGGTGGAAGGATGTAGTCAAAGGAAAAGTGGAGGTGAAGAAGGCGGCGTACGCTAGGTTGGCAGGGAGCACAAGAGAGGAAGAACGGAGAGCGAACATGGTGATCTACAAGGAGGCGAGGAAAGAAGCAAAGATGGCAGTCACGGAAGCTAAAAATGCGGCGTTCGGTCGCATGTTTGAGGAACTAGGGGAGAGAGGTGGGGATAAGAAGTTATTCCGGTTAGTTAAAGCAAGGGAAAGGAAGGCACGTGATCTAGACCAAGTTAGGTGTATCAAGGGCGAGGATGGTAGAGTTTGATGGGGGAATCTAAAATCAAACAGAGGTGGCAGGCGTACTTTCGGGACCTACTTAACGAGGAGGGGGACCGTAACATAGAGCTAGGGGAGTTGGGGCATTCAGAGCAACATAAAGACCTTGGGTACTGCAGGCGCATTAGGGTGGAGGAGTTCATGGGGGCTTTGCGTAGGATGAGTAGGGGTCGAGCGGCCGGGCCTGACGAGATCCTGGTGGAGTTCTGGAAGTGCGTGGGTAAGTCAGGAGGGGAGTGGCTCTCCAGGTTGTTCAATGCGATCTTCAGGACCAAAAGGATGCCGGATGAGTAGAGGTGGAGTATAGTGGTGCCCATGTATAAGAACAAAGGGGACATCCAGTGCTGTAACAACTATAGGGGTATCAAATTAATAAGTCACACGATGAAGGTTTGGGAGGGGGTGATTGAGGCGCGGGTGAGGGAGGTGACATCTATATCTGGGAACTAGTTCGGTTTCATGCCGGGCCGCTCCACTACAGAGGCTATCCACCTTGTCAGGCGGCTGGCGGAGCAATTCAGGGATAAGAAGAAGGACCTACACATGGTGCTTATCGACTTGGAGAAGGCGTATGACAAGGTCCCAAGGGAGGTGCTATGGAGGTGCTTAGAGGCGAAGAGCGTGCCGGAAGCCTACATCAGAGTAATCAAGGACATGTACAATGGAGCTAACACTAGGGTGAGGACGGTGGGTGGCGAATCAGACCATTTTCCAGTGGTTATGGGGCTCCATCAAGGATCAGCGCTGAGCCCTTCCTTGTTTGCCTTAGTGATAGATGCTCTAACCCGACATATTCAAGGGGATGTGCCTTGGTGTATGCTATTTGCTGATGATATAGTATTGATAGATGAGACGAGGGTCGGTGTTATTGAAAGGTTAGAGGTATGGAGACAGACTCTCGAGTCTAAAGGTTTCAAAATAAGCAGATCTAAGACAGAATACCCGGAGTGCAAGTTTGGCGCCGAGCCGAGCGAGGTAGGCAGGGACGTGATGATTGGTTCTCAGGCCATCGCCAAGAGGGACAGTGTCCGATATCTTGGGTCTGTGATTCAGGGGGACGGAGAGATTGACGGGGACGTCACCCATCGTATAGGAGCGGGGTGCTCAAAGTGGAGGCTTGCATCAGGAGTCCTGTGTGACAAGAAAGTTCCACACAAACTCAAGAGGAAATTCTATAGAGCCGTGGTTAGACCTGCGATGTTGTATGGGGCGGAGTGCTGGCCCGTGAAGAACTCTCATGTTCAGAGAATGAAGGTTGCGGAGATGAGGATGCTTAGGTGGATGTGCGGGCACACTAGGCTAGATAAGATTAAGAATGAAGTTATTTGAGAGAAGGTAGGGGTGGCCCCGGTGGATGAGAAGATGCGTGAAGCGAGGCTGAGGTGGTTCGGGCACGTATGGAGGAGAAGTCCCGATGCCCCGGTGAGGAGCTGCGAGCGGCTGGAGATTGTTGGTGGTCGGCGAGGCAGAGGGAGGCCTAAGAAGTATTGGGGAGAGGTGATTAGGCAGGACATGACTAGAATGCAGGTTTCCGAGGACATGACCCTTGATAGGAGAGTCTGGAGGTCTAGAATCAGGGTTGTAGGATAGGGGCTCCTAGAGTTTTTCGTACGCCTCATCCGGGGTTGGGTGTGGGTCAGCAGGGTTACCCATAGATGATTTGTTTTTTAGATTATGTCCCCCCTATGGTTGTTAGTTATGGTAGTTACTATATGATATTATTGCATGCGATTGTATTTATGTTTCTTATGTTTAGATAATTATTTACGCCATTGCTGCTGGAGTTACTTATGCTCTATTGTTATTGTTTTTGTTTTTATCTTTGTTTTTGTTTTACTACTGTTTTTCCTTTTATACTATGAGCCGAGGGTCGATTGGAAACAGCCTCTCTGCCCTTTCGGGTAGGGGTAAGGCTCGTCTACATATTACCCTCCCCAGACCCCACCTGGTGGGAGTATACTGGGTAGTAGTTGTTGTTGTTGTAGAGAGAATAATATAAAAAAGGTTGGGGGAATGGTTGGAGTAAATTTTTCCCAAAATAAGAAAGTCCTCATTTTGGTGATTAAAAATGGGGTAAAAGTTAGAGATGTCCTTAAGGTAAATAGCTACAAAAATATTCGTCGATTCCCTAATAATGTATTTTATGTACTCCTTCCCTTTCTATATATATATATATATATATATATATATATATATATATATATATATATATGTCTTAGTTTGATTTGAACTTCTAAAAAAAATTAACTTTTATGATTTTTTCCAGAACTAATGCACAACTTTTTCTTGAATCAACAAACAAATTGATTGATAAACATATTTTCAATAGTAAAATAAATCAAGAAAAAATTAATAATAATAAAAAATCACTTTATTTTGACTATAGAAAAGTCTTACAGAGGTGTTGGCTTACAAGGTCAGGGCTCATAAATCTTTTCTTTCATTTATCAATAGGGCCATGCCCTGATCGGTCACTCTTCACCCCATTAGGACGTTGTGATGCTGTGAAATCACCTGCAACATCCTCATTTAAATTTAGTGAGAACGATGATAAACTAGTAGATAATAGACATGGTGAATAAGGCATAGGATTCTCAGGCTCCGATGATATATTAGCATTGCCTTGCATTCTTGATTTTTTTCCTTCCAAAATCGTCATCATTAAACTTCTCAAAATCCTTTATTATAGCTCACACATAATCAAATTTAAAATTGTTTTGAAGTTCAGATCTTGCATTAGTAAAAATTTTGTTTGTGCAAGCTACAATATAAATAAAAGAAATAGTAAGTAAATAAATATAAAATAAAATATAAGTAACTACAAAATAAATACTCATAATATCCTGCTCAGAAGCACTACTACGAAGTAAATTTTCTACTTGACGTATATATCCGTTTAATTTTTTTATTATCTTCTCAATTATTTGCATTTGGTATTGAACGATTTCTTGGTGTGAATATCCCAAAAATCTTCCTTTGTATTGCTGTATGCATCGACGACTCGACCCCAAAAATTAATCGTTGGATTGATTGACACCCATTATTGAATCTTGAGAAATATCTAAATGCATTCTACACAACAGAATATCTTTTTCTACGGAGTATCCTACAGATCGAATAGACATCTTTTTAACGGATTAGAGGAAAAGTGAATTGTCAGAAGAAAAATAAAAGGCAATTGTGATTGTAGAAGATTATGTTGGCGCCTAAATACATAGAGATTTCAGGAGACACAATAATTTAGTAGATGAGAAGAGGATAGATTTTATTTTGATTTCAGCCGAGAATGGATTTCGTTCTAATCTTGCCCGTCCGATGAATTTTATCTTTATCCTATTTTATCTTCAGAATAAAATATCTCTATATAATTTTTAAGATGATAGATTATTTTTGATCTCAGCTGTCAATTATTCTTGAAGTTTTGGCTCATTATGACCTTTGGATATGACATACATATTTTGATATGCCAGGCACCAATAATGACATTAACATTTTAGAGTCTTTACATTTATTTTCCGATCTTGTTGCAGGTACTTCTCCTCGCACCTATTATCTTATTCAAGGACAAGAATATAATATGGGTTGATGATGGTATATATCCAAAATGGTCAACCTTTGTACAAACTATTTGTGAACCACGTTGGCAAAGAAGAAATATTTTGTGATGAAAAAAGAATCATGTCGAATAGATGTTGAATAACATTCAGAGTTTTACAACAACGTTTTGCAATTGTTGCAGGACTCTCACGTTATTGGCAAAAAGAAGTGCTACATGATATAATGACTACATGTATTATACTGCATAACATGATAATCGAGAATGAACGTGATCTTAATGCGTCAATTCAAGATGATTCAGAAGGTCCACCTTCAACAGTAGAAATGACAGTAGATGAAAATCAACGATTTCAAAATATTTTAACTCGACTAGAAAGATAAAGGATAAAGATGCTCATTTTGTATTTCGTAATACTTTAATATATTATTTATGAGATAATACTACATGTTGAAGTTGAATATTTATGTAGTATTTCGAATGAATTTTATCGTTATGTAATATGTATTTAATTAATCTTGTATCGCGATGATTTCACTTTTATTTGAATTATTAGTTAATCTATAATAATTGCTTACAAATTATATTATTTAAATTTATGGAATTGTTTTAATAAAATTTACAAATTAATAAAAAAATGAAATTTATTTAATAAAAATTTTAAAATAAAATTAAAAAATGAAAGATAATAATAATATATATATATATATATATAGAGAGAGAGAGAGAGAGAGAGAGAGAGAGAGAGAAGAATATGAAAAAGGTTGGGAAAATAGTTGGAGTAAGTTGTCCCCAAAATGGAAAAGTCCCCATTTTGGGAACCAAAAATGCGACAAAAGTTGGAGATGTCCTTAAGGTAAATAGCTACAAAAATATCTGTCGATTTCCCTAATAATGTATTTTATGTACTCCTTCCCTTTATATATATATATATCTATATATATATGTGTGTGTGTGTGTTAGTTCGATTTGGAATTCTAAAAAAAAATTAAATTTGATGGTTTTAAATTAAAAATATGTATAATGTATCAAAATGTTTTCATTTAATGGCATTAAATTGCCATGTGGAAAAGAGCTACTAAATATATCAAAAGATGCATTTTTTTAAAAAAGGACTAAAAATAAAAGTAAAAAAATAACTTAAACGGAGAAAGTAATTATTTTAATGTAAACTAAGATTAAGTATGCTTAATCTCAATTTGTCTTGAAATAAAATGAGAAATAAATAATGATATTTGTGTTGAGTTGTCCCACATCGGAGGGATTTGAGGTCCTTGGTCTCCTTGTATGGCTTAGGCAATCCTCACCTCATAATCTAGCTTTTGGGGATGAGTTATGCCCAAGGTCCATTCTTATCATGGTATCAGAGCTAGACCCATCCCAATTATTACAATCCTCATAAAATATCAACATTAAACATGTATAAAAGTGAAGCTTTCAACAAGTCATTTGACTCATTGTAGTGGTAAATGACAATATAAAAGTTAATCAATATTAGTCGTTTTTGAACGGAAAAATAATAAAAAAGTATTAAACAAGTGATTGAGTGGGTACAAAAAAACACATATCAATATTAAATACTTAACATTTTGGTATCAGAGTAGTCATGTCTTTTAATTTTAAAATAAAGAATTAAATATTTTTTTGACTAGTAAATTAAACTTGTACTTCTTCAGATCCAAAATAAGTGATTTTTTGACTTTTTTTGGTGGTTTAAAATATGTGATTTTTCTAAATTTTAAGAATAAATTAATTATTTTTTTCTTACATTATCTTTGGAGTAAATAGTACTGAAATATGTATTAAGAGTGTTTATAGGAGATAATAAAAATTAATTTAGTCAATTTTATTATTAATTAATGCTAAAAAATGAATTTTTTAATTTGTATAAAAATATTAAAAAATTACTTATTTTGGTTCGAAAAAAGTATTAATTAACGTTGAGTAACACCGGCATCATGTAGATAGAAATACTAAATGAAATAGCAGTGAGATGTTTCACCTTTTTTGATTCTTTTGAAAATATCAAGCTCTAAGAGTTCGGGGTAATTGTTTTTTTTTTTTTTTTTTGTTGGGGAACGATTCACATTACAAAGTTGATTTTATACGAAGAAAAGAAAAAAGGGAAGAAATCAGATGTTACATAAATCTAACACGTTCATCCTAGCAAGTGAAGGTCACGGCCGTGAAACTGGAGAGTAGGAACGGAAAGAGGCAACTGTATCGGGTGCGGGAGGCAAGAGGGAAAACAGGATAGAGACGCAGGTGTGAAGGGGTCCACAGGGAAAAAACAGAGCAAAAGCACATGTGATCACATGAATTTCTCGAACCAAACACCACCCCATGTGCAACCCTCCTCTTTCTTTCCTTACATTAATCTCTCTACTAAGGTTGTATCCAATAATCATGTTTCCACGTGTCCTCTTTTTTGTATGGGTCCTACCTTGAGCCCCACAACACTTCTTTTTTCTATTTTTAATTAATGACGTGGCTTACAAATTTGGAGAGTAGCTATGAATTGGTGTTTCCAGGAAGGAGACATGAGTCGGCGGTTTGGAGAGTCAAATATTTTAGAGAATAATTTAATGAAATAGTACGTTGATTTGTGGGGAAGGACTAGGAGGGGTAATTTATAAATTTTGAATCAGAATTTTTTTCGCTTAATTCATTTGGGCTTATATACATTAAGTTAATCTTTATTAATATAAATATATTATTTGAGTTAAAACTATTGAATATGGAGTATATACCACTATCACTGCTATCACCACAAATAATAATAATAATAATAATAATAAAAAAAAATTTAGAGCCTATTTGGACATAAAACTTATTCTCTTTTTCCATTTCTTTATGAAAATAATGTTTGGTTACTAAAATCTTCCCAATTTTTGCAAGTTCACCCGAAAATATATTTTTAAATTTGAAATAATAGTTCTTATCAGTTTTTCAATTAAAAATGGGAATTTATTAGTTTTTAATTATATAAATTTTCCTTATACTTTTAAACCTTATAAAATAATTTCACTAATTATTAACCTACATGTTTGATAACAGTGGTAATAGTACTCAGAAGCGAATTATGTTAGAAAATGTGATATTGATTTTGCACCGTGTATTGCAGTAAAATAGAATATGATAACAGTTAAACAATAATATGTTTGATTGTTTATTTCAAGTAGGATAATCAAATGGGGTGATTTTGATATTTTTTTTATAAATTATGGAGTATAAATTATGTTTCACGATTTTGAAAAAAAAAATCTAAATATTTTATAAATATTATAACTAAATACAACTTTATCTTTAATTTAATTTTGAATAAAATTCCATTGATTTTTTTTAAAAAAATTCATGTCCAAACGCCAACTTAATATAATTTATACGAGGAGTTTGGGGCCTCGCCTCTATTTTGTAAAGATAGAATTGTTTTGATAGAGAAAAATTAGTCAGGACAATATTAAAAAAGAATACGATACGGTGGGTTTTACTAGTTTGTAGGGGAATTGGGACTTCTTGTGATCAGAGCTACCAAATTTGTTGTTACCCCAGAGGAGTACATGTTTACATTTATAATTCCTTATATTTATTTGTTTATTGTCTCAATTTTTGTAGTATAGTGTACGTTGGGAAGTACAAATTTTCTTGGATCACTTGCATAAGTTTTCAACGTGATCCAACTCCAACTCACACACTTAGCTAGGTTGATTCCCTATATCCCACTTTTGATTATTTTTATCCTTTTATAATATTCTAGTTTTGTACTGTGAATGTGAAATCATGTGACTACTAGATATCTTATGTCAAATCAACGAATATACAACATATATTATATATATCTTTTAACATTTAGTCATGGTTATTAACTGATGTGCGTTGTTATTCTAATTTGTTAGTAATTCTTAAGGTTAATAAATTATTAGGTGTAATTAAACACCCGAGAAGAATAAGTACATATACCACAAGATATCTTCACTACTTACCGCAACTTGTGGATATCCTATTCACCCTCTCCAAGTTTTCTTATTTACATTGAGACACTCTTCTCTTCCTAATAGTATTGAATATGGTATTCAATTCATACCTATTTCGTTAGTGGTTATTTTGGTGCATATCCAGTGCTAAAATCAACTGTGTTACTTCAAATTAGAAGTTATTGAACCCACCCTTCTAGTCGTTGTGTTTTGTTAAAAATATGCTAATGTATGCTCTTTTATTTTTATCAAAACAGTTTAAATTTGAAATGATAAATTCTTTTGAAGAAATTGCTTGTTATTGCAATAAAAATTGATCCTCATATTATGTAAAATATTACGATCTATACAAGTATTAGTTATAACTGATTAAATCAAGTAAAGTAAGTCGAATCAAACAGCCCCTCAAGCCTCAATTAAAATAAACAATTCAAAAGATAACATATAATACGAGGAGGAGGAAAGAAACAACCATGGAACGTCATTGCAAATAATCTCAGGGAACATTCTTAATGTATCATGTATTTTCCTTTTTGTCTCTGGTATAAACCTCAAAGCCAATGAAAAATTAATGTAACAGGCCTAGCCTGCTAGTGATATTATCGGTTTTGAGCCTAAGCCTTTGCAGATTTAAAATTCATCACTAAAATCTAAAACTTGTTAACTTATATACCCAATATTCCTTTTAAATTTTTTCGATGTGAGGCCCTGTCTAAAACCTGGAGTGTTACAATTAATTTGAAAAACAAAATACAAATAGGCAGCACGTTCTTATGCAACATTAATTCAATAATAATAGAACTTATAGTAGGAAGGCATGTGACTACGTTCATTCCACCTACTCAGTCCGTAATAGAAAGCAAACCTATGTTCCTATGTTCATGAATTGATCCTACTTAGTTCTTTGATCCCAAATCTAATCCATCTGTCGCATCTTAGCCTCCATTATTAGGAAAATACAGCGAGAAATTAAGACAGGGAAATTGCATGAGGACAAAGTTGCCGGACAAATTAAGGAACAATCTAATATCTAATCCATATATACTTCCTTCAATAAGTAAAAGAAAAAGGTAAAGCTAAGGGCAATTTCATGAAGTTTCTTCCATTTGACCAATGTATATAAAACGACACTTCGGTGCACTAAGTATCCTGTGTTTATGCAGAATACGAGAAAGAGTCGTTCATCAAAGAGGCAAAGTAGTGGTCTATTTCTTCCCATTACGGACGACACGCTTCGCCTGCTCCTCCTTGTGTCCAGTAGCGCTCCTGTCCAGAGCAATGAGAAGGCACAAAACACGCTGAAGCCGTACCTCAAGAGGGTATGTTGTAGGTAACCTATCCTGATATAAGTATCGATCGGTGACTCTACGGCTTGAACCATGTATATATGGATGATTTTTTTCTCGCAAAATAGATAGTTTATGCGAAATTTGAGTCCATAATCATATAGGTGTAATAACAATTACAGACTTAACTTATTGAATTATCATTACTAAATATAGAGAGTAAGGGGTTGACAGGAGCAAGTGGGTAAAAAGACAGTGAAACACAGTGGGGTTGTGTTGAGACAATGCACACAACACATTATGGACAGTATGTAGGCAGAAAAAAAAGGTTGTGGTAATGGATATTGAATAATGATGGCTATGTGGAGAAACACATGCTGTGCATTTTCCATGAAATTATGTGCCTTCTGCCCCCTCCACCCCTTCCCCCTCAACCCAACTTGCCAACTCACCCCTATACCTAAAGCCCATGCCATACTTCCACTCTGTGAGGTCATATGACATGTACAATAATCAAGCTCCATAGGCACCATACTGTTGGAAACTGTTTTTTTAAGTTTGGTCTTTTTTTTTAATAATCGTAAAGTCCGAATAGCTTGTAGTACTTTAATTAATTTTATAGGATAACGACTATCTTCCACCAATATAAGTGCTAAATATAAATGAGAAAAATTATGAGAGTGAAATTTTAATAAATGCAAAGAAATCACCTTTATATACGGTCGAAATCGGGTTCGCCGATTGTATGACTATTCGAGATTGAAACATGAAAGGTTAAAGTCGGGTTATGTCGAATCGATGTACGAAGTTACATCATCGAGCTCGTGATCCCGTAATAAAAGAAGATCGAGACCAAATAAGATAGAGAAAAATTTGCCGAGCCAGATAACGTAGGGCCGAGATATTTCGCAATCAGTTAATGATCACGGCGGGAATCTCGGAACGTATCAAGGAGAGGCCGGTAAATTAGCAAATCTTGAGATTTTTTTTCTTGTATAGAGTTGTATCAAGAGTGGGACATCCCTATTATATTGGGGGTGAGGGGGAGGGAGGGAGGTAGGGAGAGTCTAATCATTTGTAAGACATATTGAAATACGCAATACAAAGCAATATATTCTTATTTCTAGTTTTATCACCTTGTTATTCTATGCTTGCATCATTAGAGGCGTTTTTTGGTTCGAGGGTGATCGAACTCTAAGGCCAAGGTTGTTCAATTTGTGTGGTTGCATTTATTTTCTTATCGTCAATTCAATATTAATCTATTTTTTTTAATTTTTTTCAAGATATATCATGTATCGTTAAAATCACCTATAAGTTCAATTATTATCTGTTTTTTAGAGTAAACAATCCTGTATTTTTGTCTCAACTGAAATTTGAACATGAGACTTAAGTTTAGGGCTTTTTGGTTTCTTTTAACTTTTGCAGTGAGGTACACATGAATGGTGAAAGAATGTAATTAATTAGAAGTCTTCGCTACATTCACATGAAGCTATATTCAGGGACGGTCCGGGCCTAAATGGGCTAAATTGGTAGGCCCTAACGGTTCCGATCTTTGGCGATCCTGGGCCAAACGGTCTTGATGGGTGGAACCAATCCACTATGGGCCTAAGCCCACATGATCCCGGGCTAAATGGGCCGGGCCTACGGGCCTAAATAAGCTTAAGTGTTTCGGGGTATTGTTTTGAATTTTTTTTATCTAAGGCGATTCCTTGTAAACTATATATATATATATATATATATATATATATATATATTTATATATATATATATATATATATATATATATATATATATGTATGTATGTATATATATATATATATATATATATATATATATATATACATACATACTATATATACATACTAGTAGGTGTATCATCTAAATCCAGTTGCATTTCATCTAAATTATCATTTTCATCGATAGTTTAATTATCATAAAGAACATTCATAACTTCATCATTTAATTGTTGACTTGTTACAATATCATGGTAAAATTGAATATCGAAAAATTAAAAATAAGAGTTATCACTATCAAGAATAATAGGTGGAGGAGGACGGGTAACAGGTCTGGTCGGGGAGTCGGGAGAGGAGTAGTAGCTTGGCGACTAGATTCACAAATTTTAGATTTTCCTTTACCCTTACCACCAAATATTTTTTTCAAAAAAAATTTCATATTAATTATAATTATACAAACTAAAACAAACAAAACTATAATATTAAAACTTAAAAGTTAGAACGAGTTTACCGAATTGACGGGCAACTTCTTGAAAATTGAATATCATTGAAGACTTGAATACTTCAATTTACCAACTTCACAATTTTTCACAAAATTACAATAATAATGTAAGCAATTATAGAAGAAAATTAGAGAGAGATTGATGAATTTGTGAGTAAAAATGAAAGAATGAGGGGGCATTTATAGTTGAAAATAGGAAAGATATATAATTATAAAAAGTTTGGGGTTAAAATAAAGTTTGGGGGCCAAATGACTACAACAACAACAACAAACCCAGTTTGATCCCAATAAGTTGGGTTCTAGGAAGGGTAGTCTGTATGCAGACCTTACCCCTACCTAATTCAGGTAGAGATGCTGTTTCCAATAGACCCTCAGCTCAGAAGGGCAAGAAAAAGAAGAGGAAAGCAAGGGAAGAAGAAAGATGGAAGATAAAAGAAAAAAAAAGAAAAAGATAAAGGATAAGTGGCACTAAATAATAGCTACAAGGAATACAATACTTGAGGCGAACAAAATTACGTAACATAATAAAAATCTAAAAATATGAAGGGACATGCATACTATTAAGACTACCGGTGAACAACTATAAACTATCAACTAACCTTCTACCTTAATCCTCGACCTCCACACCCTCCTATCAAGGGTCATGTCCTCAGCGAGATGAAGCAGCACCATGTCCTTCCTAATCACCTCTCCCCAATACTTCTTAGTCCTACCTCGACCTCTTCTCAAACTCTCCATGGCCAACCTCTCACACCTTCTAATTGGAGAATCAATGTTTCTTCTCTTAACATGTCCGAACAATCTCAGCCTCGACTCCTGCATCTTGTCCTCCACGGAGGCTACTTCTACTATGTCCCCGATATCTTCATTCCTAATCCTATCTCTCCTGGTACACCCACACATCCATATCAACATCCTCATCTCTACTACTCTCATCTTCTGCACTCGGGAGTTCTTGACTGGCTAACACTCAACCCCATACAACATAGCCGGTCGAACTACAACTCTATAAAACTTACCCTTAAGACTTAGTGGCACATTCCTATCATATAATACACAGAAGAAAGCCTCCACTTCATCTATCCCGCTCCAATGCGATGCACGACATCTTCGCCAATCTCCCCGTTACCCTGGATAATAGACCCGAGATACTTAAAACTCGCTTTCTTGGGGATAACTTGAGCCTCAAGCTTAACCTCTACGTCTGTATCATAGGTCCCATTACTGAACTTGCACTCCAAGTATTCCGTCTTGGTTCTACTCTATTTGAAACTTTTAGACTCCAAGTTCTATCTCCAAACCTCCAACCTCGCGTTAACTCCGCTATGCGTCTCGTCAATTAATATTATATCATTGAAAAATAACATGCACCAAGGCATCTCCCCTTGGATGTGACACGACAATACATCCATCGTTAAGGCAAAAAAAATTGGCTAAGAGCCAATCCCTGGTGCAACCCCATCACTACAAGGAAATGCTCCGAGTCACCACCCCAGTCCTCACCCGAGTCTTAGCATTATCATGCATATTCTTAATCACACTAATGTACGCTACCAGAACATCACTAACATCTAAACACCTCCACAGGACCTCACTCAGAACTTTATCGTATGCTTTCTCAAGGTCAATAAACACTATACGCAAATCCTTCTTCCTCTCCCTGTACTGCTACACTAGTCTCCTTACCAGATGAATCGCTTCTGTAGTCGAACGCCCTGGCATGAATCCAAACTGATTCTCAGAAATAGACACGTACCTCCTCATCCTGGCCTCCACCACCCTCTCCCAAACCTTCATGGTGTGACTCAATATCTTGATACCCCTGTAATTGTTGCCATTTTGGATATCACCCTTGTTCTTGTAAAGCGAAACCATCGTACTCCACCTTTATTCTTTGGGCATCTTCTTAGTCTTAAAAATAACATTAAACAACCCAGTGAGCCACTCCAAACCTGCTCTCCCCGCGCTCTTCCATAATTCCACGAGGATTTCGTCTAGCCATATCACTGTGCCCCTGCACATCTTACGCATCTCCCCTTCCACCTCCTCTATCGTAATCCTCCTACGTTACCCATAATCCCGCCGACTCTCGGAGTGCTCCAACTCTCCCAGCACAATACGTCTATCCCCCTCCTCATTCAACAATTTATGGAAGTATGTCTGCCATTTTCTCCTAATAAGTGCCTCGTCCAACCACACTTTTCCATCCTCGTCCTTGATGCACTTGACTTGGTTTAAGTCGTGGGCTTTCCTCTCTCTCTCTCTCCTTGGCCAATTGGTACAACCTCTTGTCCCCGCCTCTGCCTCGAGCTCCTCGTACAAACGAGCAAATGCCGCTTTCTTCGCTGTCGTAACTGCTAAATTTGCCTCTTTCTTTGCCTTTGTGTAGCACTCCCCATAAGTCCCTTTTTCCTCATCGTTTGTATTCTTCACTAGCTTCAAATAAGCAAGTTTTTTAGCTTCCACTTTACCTTGAACCTCTCCATTCCATCACCAGTCCCCTTTATGACACCTAGGAGAGCCCTTCGACCCATAAGACCTCTCTAGCAGTTACCTTATTGCAATCCGCAGTGGTGCACACATACTAGACGCGTCTGGGGGCCAAATTACTATTTCTTAGAAGTCAAGCGGCTAAATTGGCAGGTCAACGACTAGTTTTTAAATATAAAATCATTGCCCAATTTTTAATTTTTTTTTGAAAAATAGCCATTTGGTCCGTTTGAACCCACCCAGGCCCGTCACCGGGTCCCGGGCTAAAAAGTCCCTGGTTCACGGTCTATTTTGGAAAGATCGGCCCACCGTGAGCTTTTAGAACCGATAGGGACCAGCCCGCTTGGACCGGTCAATTTGGCTTGTTTGGCCTGTTTACTAGCGATCCCGAGCCTGTCCCAGACTAAGACCGGCTGACGAGACAGCCTTACGTTCACGTCTGATGGTTTCTGAAATAACTTCGGCTTTTAAGGAAGTTCCTTTTCATTTAGGGTGGACTTTATTTCCTTGTCTCTTTGCTCTTTGGAAATTCTGTATCATTCTATATCTTAGGCCTCAATTCTAGTATTTCAATTATTTTTTTCGTCATGTCATATGTATGTATTTGTTTACTTTAAAAATTGGATAACAATTTATTTATAATGTAGTTTTAATGATACGTAATTTTATTTAATATCAATTGATAAACATAAAGATTAACAATATAGATTAAGCAAACAAGTGTTATAACATAGTTCAGCCTTCGAGTTAGAATGCCCTCGAACTGGTTAATGCAAAAATAATTAAGAAATAAGCAAGTTGATAACAAGAATATAAGCTAAAGAAAAGGTGTTATAATGCTTTGATACGTAAGAACAACCTGTCTTACAAATGATTAGAACTCTATTTATATAGGTACAAATCTAAATATGGAAGGAAATCCCATGGTTGGCTGAACAATCTGTCTTGACTTGATTCGTGCAGAGATTCTCGCCATGATCCTTGGCCAATTTCGGATATCTCAGTTTTCGGTTATTTGACTTAGCTTCAATCTCCATCTTATTTAGGTTTCGATCTTGATCTATCTCAAGCAAAATTGGTCCCACGGTCTTAATAACTTAACCCCACACCACAAATAAAAATTGAGGTCCAAACTTGATTTAACGCATTCCAACCTTGATCAGTCGAACAAAAAGGAGCATTTCAATTTTGACTGTTAGCAGTATCTTAACCTCATTAAAAATGATAAATTAGTCAATGAAACATAGATCACTTTTTTTAAAGTTACTTTAACTTAAATTCAACAGCTAAGTGATATTAAATTGCAATAATTAAGCTACAATTTTAATATCTCAATTCATGTTATATACGGAAGAAAAAAATTCAAATCAAAGTCTAAGATCCCATTTTGTCCATAAAAAAATTTCATTTTTTTCAAAATAAAAAATAAAAAATGCGTTTGTCCATGAAATCTTACAAGTTGTTAAAAAAAGTTGGAAAATGAGTTTTTAAAAAGTGATTTTGACCATTTTTTCAGAAAATTTCTCTTACCTCACTTACAAAATATCAATATTTTTTCCAATGAAATGCATGTCCAAATATAATATAAAATTTCAAATATAATTTTTCAACTTAACTCCAAATATTACTTTTCTTCAAAAATTACAAATTTTATGTCCAAACGTCTACTAAGTATTTTTCTTACGCGGTCTATTAAGAGAGGCATAGCCATTAAGAAAGCAACAGAGAAAGGAAGCAGAGGATTGAAGAAAAGAATGAATGATATATATATATATATATATATATATATATATATATATATATATATACCTAATAATGTATTAGCTGTTGATAGCTGTACATATGACCCAATAACTAACTTCTAACAACCTAACTAACTGCTACATTGTACATTCTTCTCAACACTCCCCCTCAAGCTGAGGGATGGAAGAGGTTCTTCATTTCCAGGTTGATAATGAAATACTCATGTTGTGGTTTGCATGAACTCTTGGTAAGTAGATCAGCAGGTTGTTCTTTAGTCCTTATGTGTTATGTTTGGATTTGACCACTCTGAATTGTCTCCTTTACAAAGTGACAACCAATATCAAAGTGTTTTGTTCTTTAATGGAATATGGGATGTGATGCAATCTGTATACCAGCCTTATTATCACAAAACAGCTGCACAAGATTGATTACTGCAATTCCAAGCTCTCCAAATAAGCCCAAACCTGCAGTTCCCTTAATGTACTTGACTACTCTATTAGTTACCTCCCAATTTGACTACTTAGGAGCATGCATATGTTGATTCAAAATTTGAACAATAAAGGTAATGTCTGGCCTAGTTATTGTCAGTTATAAGAATCTTCCAACAAGTCTTTGATAGCTTTATGGGTCCTCAAGTTGTACATCTGTAGAGGCTTCCCTTTGCTCATAAATTCATCAAATGCTATTGAATTGAGTTTATGATTAAACTCAAAAGGTGTAGCAATAGGCTTACTGCCAGCCAATCCTATCTCAAACACAAGCTCAAGAGCATATTTCTTTTGATTCATCATAATGCCTTTCTTAGACCTAGAGAACTCAATTCCCAGAAAGAACTTTAATTCTTATAAGTCATTCATTTTAAATTTAGCCAGCAAGTTTGTTCTCACCTAATGAATGAGTTTCACATTGTTCCTAGTAACTAACAGATCATCAACATACACTAAGATTACTATTAGATCACCATCTACTTTTCGTGTGAAGAGTGAGTAATCATAATGAGATTGAACAAATCCCATATCCTTGAGAGCAGAGGTCAACTTCAGGTTCCATTATTTGGGAGCCTGCTTAAGTCCATACAAAGACTTATGTAATTTGCATACTTTCATCTGATGACACTCCCCTTGGCTGGCAAAGCCATTTAGGATCTGCATATAGACTTCCTCAAGAAGGTCTCCTTAGAGGAAAGCATTATGCACATCCATTTGAAAAATGAATCATCCAGATGCTGCTGCCAAAGTCACCACAGACCTAACTATCACCATTTTTGCAGCAGGAGAAAAGGTCTCCTTGTAATCCAACCCTTCAAGCTGACTATACCCCTTAGCAACCAGTCGATCCTTATACCTCTCCACCACCCTATTGGACTTCTACTTGACTTTGAACACCCACTTATAGCCAATACGAGACTTTCCAGGAGGCAGATTAATAACGAACCAGGTCTGATTTTCCTCAAGAGCTGCAATTTCAGCCTGCATAGCTTCTATCCACTTAGGATCAGTGTTGGCCTCAGCATAAGAGGTAAGTACAGACACAACAGAATATACAACAATACAAGCTTGATAGGCAGGAGACAACTTGTCATAACAGACATACTGAGAAATGGAATAATTGCAAACATGGCCTTTAGGGGGGACAACATAGTCTTATAACCATATATAAGGAACAGAGATCCTAGATGACTTTCTAATAGTATAAGGAGGAGCAGTGGGAGAAGGACTGGGTGAAGGAGATCAAGAGGATGACTGAGGAGATTTAACGGATGGACCTGGAGGAAAAAAATGAGAGTTAGATGGAGGAGGGCCAGGAGAAGGGATGAACTGAGGAGATGAAAAATCAGGTTCTATCAGATCCAAGATAGGAAATAGAGGGGAAAAGCCAGAAATGTCATGTTTAAAAGGGAAGATATCCTTCTGGAAAACAGTATCCCTGCTCACAAGGAAGGTTTTGGAGTGAAGATCACATAGAATATAACCATTTTGTATGGAGTAATAGCCAAGATGAACAACAAGAACAACTCTGGGACTAAACATATCGGAATTACTAGTAGAACAGGAATAACAAAGACTTCCAAAGACTTTCAAGTGTTGGAGAGAGGGGACCTTACCATAAAGTTTCTCAAAAGGAAAGGCTCCTTTCAGTAAGACAGTAGGCAATATATTCAAGAGATAGACTGCTGTGGAAACACACTCACCCCAAAAGTGAAGTGGAATAAAGGCTTGAAATCTCAAAGCCCTTGCCATGTTAAGAATGGACATGTGCTTCCTCTCTACTTTACCATTCTGCTGGGGTGTGTACACACAGAAACTCTGGTGAATGATTCTATGCAGTAACATAAGACTAGTTACCTGCTCATTGAAGAACTCAGTACCATTCTCCGACCTGAGACATTTAACCTTGCTATCAAATTGAGTTTGAACTAGTGATAAGAACATTATCAACACAACAACAGATTCTCCTTTTGTGTCATCAAGAAAATCCAGGTATACTTTGAAAAGTCATCCACCAATGTCATAAAGAACCTCTTACCATTATGAGTTGGGATCCTGTATGGACCCTATACATCAGCATTCACAAGTTCAAAAGGAAGAGTAGAAGTAGAAGTGTTATAAGGAAATGACAGTATAGATTGCTTAGCAATACGACAAACTGTACAATGATGATCTTGCATAGGAATGTAAGGCAAACTACTAATTTTCTGTAGAACTTTCAGAGGAGCATGTCTCAGTCTCTTGTGTCATAGAGACACACTACAATTCTTAGTAGACTGAAAAGGAACTGCCTTATTAGAACTACAGATATTACTTGTAGAAGATGCTAGCTTGTTACTGTGCTTTGGATTTAGCTATTATACTGGTCCTTCAGGAGTATCTGGCTTTAGGATGTAAAGTTCACATTCTTCCTTACCAATTCCTATTACCTTCCCACTTAAGAGATCTTGAAAAAGATAAAAATCAGGAAAGAAAGCAACAAAACATCTTAACTCCTTTGTAAGCTTTGAGACTGAAAGCAAGTTTTATTTGAAGTCTGGAATATACAATACATGCTGTAATGATTTAGTTTTGAAGATTGTGGACACTCCTGAGTGACTAATAGTAATCTTCTCACCATTAGGAAGATGAACTTTGTTATGATCCATACTAGTCAGTTATTTGATTTCACTTAGTAGTTTGGAATTGTGCACCATATGCTTGGAAGCCCTGGAAGCCCCTGTATCTAGTATCCAGTTATCATTAACTAGATGAGACATGAAGGCTCTTATAGTACCTGCGTTATTTATAGTTACTAGATTAGCCACTGATTCTACCTTCATTCCTTTGTTCAGCATATGCAATATCTGATCATATTGTTCTTGAGTAAACACTGGAGCAGGAGAAAACTGATGAGTAGGTTGTGGAATAGGCTGAGGAAGGTCAGGAGATTGAAATCCTTTGAAAGTAAATGCATTGTTCACCTGAGGGCCTGAATAACCTCTTCTCTTGGCCTTGAAGTCAGTAGGGTATCCATGAAGTTTATAGCAAGTATCCTTGGTATGACTTTTCAATTGACAGTAGTCACATTATAGTGTAGATCTCCCAAGACTGTTTCTAGATTTGAAGTTTCTATTTCCATTTCCTGCATTAGCTTTACTCATAAATGTTGTAGAATCACCAATGCCAACATTTAAAGTTGCACTATTTTTCCTTTGACTCTCAATATTAACTACCATAGCATAAGCTTGGTTGACATTAGGAAGTGGCCAAATCATAAGAATCTGATCTTTAGTATTATCAAGTGAATCATTTAAACCTGCCAAAAATTGATACAGTTTATGTAGTTGGTAATGTTCTGCATGTTGCTTGGATTCAGGCATCTGTATAAAGGAGGAGGAGGAGCTAAAGCTTCGTACTCATCCCATAACTCTCTAAGTTTTGAGAAATACTCTGACACTGTTAGCATATATTGAGTCAATTTCGCAATTTCCTTGTGAAGATAAAACGATCTAGCAGCATTTACCTTATCAAATCTTTCACGAAGGTCTTCCCAGAACTTGTAGGCATTAGATGCATAGATCACAGTGCTTAGTAGATTAGGAGCTACAGTGTTCATTATCCAAGCTAAAACTGCATTACATCGATCCCAAAGTTCATGAAGACTTAGATCATAAAGCTCTTTTCTACAGGTTCCTAGCACAAAACCTAACTTGTTTTTGCCATGCAACATAATTTTCATTGATCTACTCCAAAGAGAATAGTTTTCAGATCCTCGAAGCCGAATTGAGATGAGAACAACACCTTGAGTATCAGAAGGATGAATATACAAAGGATGATTGTTATGAACTAAGTCAATATTCTGATTATCATATGTAGATAATGTAACAATAGTCAAAGTCGACTCATTTTCATTAATCGCCATATTAAATTTGTAGACTTGGAAATTGAAGAGACTTACTTACTCAAATCATTGTGAAATTCAGAAGAAATTGGTGAATTGTTTAGAAATTACAAACCCTAACGGGAAGAGAAGATCGTTTCTTCACCTACAACTTGAACCGGATGAGAAAATAGAAAATGATCTTGGATTCGACTAGCTCAATTATATCTTCTCCTTATTCGTCTGCCATTGTTGAACTCGTCGGAATTCAGCCGAGCTTTGATACCATATTAAGAGAGGCATAGCCATTAAGAAAGCAACAGTGAAAGGAAGCAAAGAAATGAAGAAGAGAATGAATGAGCTGTATATTGGAAATATCTAATAACACATTACTTGTTAACAATTGTACAAATGATTCACTAACTAATTTCTATCAGCCTAACTAACTGCTACACTGTACATTCTTCTTAACACGGTCGACTAAAAATGAAAACCAAAACATTGGCTTGATACATAACTAGGCTGGAATTCGCTTTAGTGTCTTCGAAATATAACGGGAGACAAGAAGTACACAGTAATACCGTGTACATGTTTTTGTGTTCGAGGAAAAAAAGTGGGGGGGGGGGGGGGGTCGAGGACAATTGATTTAGAGAAATATAAAACAAGAATGGAGTGTTTCGCCTATTGCGATGAAACTTTTGATTTAGAGAAATATAAAACAAGAAGGAAGAAGGTCTTGGCATGGTAACCTTGATTGCTGAGGTTAACCAACGCAGAGATAACTTTGTAAACCTCTTCTTTATGAGACATAACTTCGAAAACTAAAAAACATCAAACACATTCTTTATTTAAAACATATTATCACTCAAGATAAAAGCTAAAAACATTGATAATATGAACAGCCAAGAGCTACATTTGAACTTTGGGATTAACAAAAGGGAAAATAAATTTGTGCACAAACCCAGAAATAGATATAGAAAAAAACTAATCTTTAATAGTAATTATTTAGGGGAAATTAGCATGCAATTGACATACAAACACATGCAATTCACTAATTGAGAAGCAAAAAAAAGTTATATGATAAATAAAAAATCATACCTTTTACCATCCGCATAAGCGATTATTTCGCTGTGTCGCCAATAGAACAAATTTTTTTGACATAATTTCACAACAAGTGCATAACCCTGCATAAATAACCAAAAAAGAAAGGAAAAAACACTAATTTGTGTCAGATATATATTAAAAGAAATGGTGATCAATGATCATACAAATAAAAACCAGCAAAAAAATAAATGCATGCACTTTCACAAGATTAATTGATAATAGAAAGCTCTAAAAGACAAAAAATTACAATATTTTGTTTTTTGATAAGTACATAAAGATTGAAAATTCTTACGATGAAGCAGAAAAACCAACCAAATAGAGATTGATCAAAAGATTCCAAATGGAAAATAGAGAGAGAAATGACAAATCTTTGCTAACCGGAAGAGCGAGAAGTATTCACAAATGTTCTTCAGAAACTATGAACTTGTGTAGTAGTATTACTTTTTTCTTTATTTATTTGCTATTAACTGCTACGTCGCTGTTTCCATTTTGGCATTATGACTACACTTGTTTAATATTATAATCTAATACAAGAATTTGAAGACAATAATGGGAAACACGGGAAAAATCTCAAGATTCTATATATATATATATATATATATATATATATATATATATATATATATATATATATATATTGTATTGGGGGAAATTGTATTCATATATATGACGACATATCATGACACATGGGATGATCAATAAATTATATTTAGCTACGGTTCGAGAATTACAAATCAGGTACGAGTAAGGAGAAAGGAAGAGGCACGAGGTGAGAGTACCGGCAACCTTCCCTGTTTGAGCTTATTCACATCCGAGCAATGGAAAGAATGAATCTAGTTAAAGAAAAGTGTGCAAATACAACATTAAAGAGTATTAAATGTTGAATCAGTTAAGCAATATATGCATTCAACATAATGATCATATAACGTGATATAATGTTATTAATAACTCATAATAACCTCATTATGACTTAGGCATAACGTACATTCCCAAAGGGTCATATAAAAGGAGAGATATGTAATAGATTGAGGCACAAGTTACTATTGGAATATACTTTAATTTACTTGCTTTATGATAATATCATTCTCAAGTTTCTTTCTTTATATACTTTTTCGATTATCAGTAACCCGACTCTTCTAAATTCTAGCTTTGACCAAAAATCTATTTTTCTGTTAAACAAATTGGTTCCGTTACCGGGAATCTGATAATTAATTATATCTTAACTTGATTTTCTGTGTTGAATCAACTATGTGGAACAACAATAACAACGCTCAAGGAAATCAAATCAATCAGCAAAATCAGGGAGTTCCACAAAATAATGACAATCAAGTTTCAATTCCTCAAGACTCGCAGCGACAATCTCGTGAAGGAACTCCTGAAGTGTCTCACATAGATAGTCAAGTTCAATTTGAGAATGTTGAAACTATGGATGAAGCTTTGCAAAAACTTATCACTTCTCAGGTCAACAAGGCTTTACAAGCTTTTATTAGTCAATTACCTGCTGCACCTACACCTACTCCAAATCACAATACTTTGGAGAATCCTCATTTTGTGCTGGTTTATTCAGGCAGTGATGGAACCTCCAATGAAACACATGAGGGAGACCCAGGTAATCCGGTTAATTCTAATTTACAAAATTTAGTACTAATATTGCAGAAACAACTCAAGGAGCAAAGTAACCGCATAGAGAAAATAGTACCGCCCATGATCAAAGGGGTAGATATGGATAAATATTCTCATTAGCCCTGGCAGCCAAGTGCCGCCCTCTCCTAATTCTAAAGAAGTTCAAGATGCCCGATATTTCAAAGTATGATGGAACAATAGACCTGCGAGATCACGTTATCGCATTTACAATAGGTATCAAGGGCAATGATTTGACCAAGCAGGAGATTGAATCAGTTTTGATTAAAAAATTCGGTGAAACGCTCACTCAAGGAGCACTAACATGGTATTCTCTTTTACCTGAAAATTCTATAAATTCGTTGCTGAGCTTGCTGATCTATTTATTAAAGCACACTCGGGAGCTCAAAAAGTTGAGAAAAGAATGAAGGATATCTTCAAAATTTAGCAAGGAGCTTCAGAGTTCTTAGAGAGTTCGTAGATAAATTTCAACGGGAAAGGATGACATTACCACGTGTACTTGATAATTGGGCAGCCATAGCCTTCACCAGTAATTTGAATGAAAAGAGTTCAGAAGCTACGAGACGACTCAAGGAAAGCCTTCGAGTATTCCCAGCAACAACGTGGAATAATATTTACAATAGATATAATACAAAGATGAGGATTGAGGAAGATATCATTCTACGACATAAAAGAGAAGAAAAAGTAAGTTAAAGGCATGAAAAAACATCTGGGAAAAATAAGTACGAGCCTTACATGGGACCTGTGAGAAAGGCTTCATGGTCTAGAAGCAGGGAATCAGGCTCATCATCAAGGTTCGGAGATGATCGAAACTCACATGGACCATGAGATAACGATGGAAGTTTAAAAGCAAGGTTTGGTGGTTACAATTTTAACATAAGCACCTCTAAGCTCGCAGCTGTTTTAAGAAGCATGTGAGATTAGGTACGATGGCCGAAGGAGATGAGATCAAATCCAAATAGACGAAATCCTGATCACTGGTGTGAATTTCACAATGATCACGAGAATAAAACCACAGATTGCAGATTTTTGCAGGGCAAGGTTGATCATTTGTTAAAGCAAGGGTATCTCACTAAGCTATTTAGTGAAAAAGGTAAACAAGAATATATGAAGAACATACAGGATCCTCTGAAACCGCCCTCGCCCAAAAGAACCGTCAATGTTATAAGTGGGGTAAAGATATCTATGGCGTTTCATATACCGCAGCTCATAAAACTTCTAAGATATCAATCACTCATGGAAAGCGATTGCGAAATGTACTGGAAGAAGAAAATATCATATTCAACGATGCATATGCTGAGGGTCTCTTAACTCCACATAGCGATGCACTAGTAATATCTTTACTTTTACATGACACTAACGTAAATCGAGTTTTGATTGATCCAGGCAGTTCCATACATATTATTTTGATAAGAGTGTTCCATGAGATGCAAGTTGAGGATAAATTGATTCCAAAAGCACACACTTTTTTGGGATTTGACAACTCTAGTTTTGTAACGAAAGGAGAAGAAATCCTTACTACATTCGTAGAAGGCGTTGTCAAATACACAAAATTTTAAGTCGTAGACATGGAAATGGCTTACAACATGATTCTTGGAAGGCCTTGGATGCATGACATGGATGTTGTTCCATAAAAATTACATCAAGTTATTAAATTTCCATCACCTTGGGGGATATGTCAAATTAGAGGCAATCAGAAAAGAAGCATCAATTCTGTTACAGGTGCGACTGATAAGGGTGAAGACAAATAGCAATTACAAAATTTAGGTGGGGGAGACACGGTATCAACCTCAACTGAACAAGAGCAAATAGATGTGGATTCAAGACCTTATACTATTCAAGAACTAGAGGAGAACAAGAACATCAGAACAACCATAGAAGAATTAGAGGCCGTGGTTTTATTTATACATTGGCCCGACAGGAAAGTGTATATATGAACCAATCTTAGCCTAGAGGTAAAGCGTAAGTTAATTGAATTTTTAAAAGCTAATGTAGATTGTTTTTCTTGGTCCTATTCTGACATAACAGAAATACCACCAGAGTTCATGACTCATAAACTAAAGGAAGATCCATCATACCCTCCAATCAAGCAAAAGAAAAGAAAGCAAGAAACTTTCAAGAATAAGGTGATTCAACAAGAAGTTCAAAAATTGCAGAAAATTGGTTCAATTCGTGAAGTAAAGTATCCTGATTGGTTAGCTAACACTGTTGTGGTTCCTATAAAGAATGGCAAGTGGCGAGTCTGTGTAGATTACACAGACCTTAATAAAGCCTGTCCAAAAGATTCCTTCCCTTTACCACACATAGATCAATTAATTGATGCTGCTGTATGGCATGAGCTATTATGTTTTAGATGCATATTCAGGCTATAATCAAATCAAGATGGATCCAGGAGATGAGTAAAAAACTTCTTTCATAACAGACAGAGGGACTTACTGTTATAAGGTAATGCCATTTGGTCTTAATAATGCAGGTGCAACGGTTAGTTACCCAAATGTTTCAAGAACATTTAGGTAAGACCATGGAGGTGTATATAAATGATATGCTAGTTAAGTATAAACATTCCGAAGATCATATATCCCACATGTCTGACACGTTTAAAATTTTACGAAAGTATAATATGAAGTTAAATCCAGAAAAATGTGCATTTGGTATGACATCAGGTAATTTTTTAGATTTTCTTGTTTCTAACCGTGGTATTGAATTAAATCCTACGCAGATTAAGGCCATTGAAGAAATCCCTGATATACTTTCAAACAAGAAAGAAGTACAAAGACTGGCGGGAAGAATTGCACCTTTGGGGAGATTCATTTCTAAATCATCAGAAAAGTGTTTTAAATTTTTCTCGGCCCTTAAAAAGTAGGATCATTTTGAGTGGGATGAGGAGTGTCAACGTGCACTTAGACATTTGAAGACTTACTTATCAAATCCACCTTTGTTAGCAAAATCAAAGGCAGGGGAGAGACTTTTTATCTACCTTGCTGTTTCAGAAATTACGGTAAGTGCGGTTTTGGTTCGTGAAAAATAGGGTAAAAAATCTCTTATTTATTATGTTAGTAAATCTTTATTAGATGCAGAGACACAGTATCCACAACTGGAAAAACTAGCATTCGATTTAATCATGGCATCGAGAAAGTTAAAACCATATTTTCAGTGTTATCCCATTGCTGTGGTAACTGCATATCCTTTATGTAGTATTTTGCATACGCATGAATTGTAAGGAAGGTTAGCCAAATGGGCCATAGAACTGAGTGAATATGAAGTCACGTACCTACCTAGAACAGCAATAAAGTCCCAGATATTAGCTGATATCGTGACTGATTTTAGCCAAGGAATGCAATTAGAAGCAGAAAAAGGAGTACATATACTTAATGGGGCTAATCCAGGAAAATGGACCTTATTTGTTGATGGATCATCTAATGTAAAAGGCGCAGGATCAGGAATTGTGTTAGTACCACCTACAGGTGAAACTATTAGGCAAGCTATTAGGTGTCATTCCATGACTAATAATGAAGTGGAGTATGAAGCTGTGATTGCAGGTCTAGAGTTGGCACGAGAACTTGGTATAAATCAAGTAGTGATCAAAAGTGATTCACAACTCGTGGTTAATCAAATGCTGGGGACTTATACGGCTAGGGAAGCAAGGATGCAACAGTACTTGGAAAAGGTACTGGAATTGATAAGGCAATTTCAAACTTGGAAGGTCATACAAATATCGAGGGATGAAAATGGAGAAGCAGATGCTTTAGCCAATCTCGTATCCACAGCTGATGTAGCAAATGCCTCAGTTATATACTTGTTTCATTCAGTCTCGAACCTGATAAGAATGAGGTAAATTTTAATGATTTAATTTAGGATTGGAGGAATGAAATTGTTGCTTTTTTACAGTACGGTACTGTTCCTAATGACAAGAAACAAGCACATGCACTTCGTAAAAAGGCTGCTCGTTACTGTTTAATACAAGGGAACCTTTACCGTAAAATGTTTGGTGGTCCCTTAGCAAGATGCCTCAGACCTTCTCAAACGGGGTATGTGATGAGGGAAATACATGAGAGGCATTGCAGGAATCACGCAGGAGGTAGATCACTGGTGAGAACCTTGATTAGAGCGGGGTACTATTGGCCTAAAATGGAAGAAGAAGCGGCAAGTTTCGTGGCTAAATGTGAAAAATGCCAGAAGTATTGTATCAATATGCATAGGCCAGCAGAATTATTACATCCAGTCATTGGGCTGTGGCCTTTTATGAAATGGGGAATGGATATAGTGAGACTATTGCCTCAAGCAAAAGGACATGTAAAATTTATTCTCGCACTTACTGATTATTTCACTAAATGGTGGAGGCAGGAGCATTTAAACAGGTGCGAGAAAAGGAAGTTAAAGGTTTTATTTGGAAAAATATTATCTGCCTATTTGGTGTAGCAAAGGAAATCGTATGCGACAACGGCCCTCAGTTTATCGGGGGTCAAGTCACATAATTTCTTGAGAGTTGGCAAATCAAACGGATAACATCTACACCCTATTATCCAGTGGGTAATGGGCCAGCAAAATCAACGAACAAAGTTATAATCAATAATTTAAAGAAACGATTAGAGGAGTCAAAGGGTAATTGGCCTGAAGTATTACACAGCAACAAAAACAAGCATAGGTGAAACACCTTTCTCTTTGGTTTATGGAGCTGAAGCACTAATCCCAGTTGAAATAGGAGAACCAATCACAAGGTTCTCACAAGCAGCCTAAGAGTCTAATGATAAAGAGATGCAGATCAATTTGGACTTATTTGAAGGAAGGAGAGAAGCTACATTAATAAGAATGGCAGCACAAAAACAAGTGATCGAATGATATTACAACAGGAAAGCTCATCTGAGATACTTCAAAAGTAGGGACTTCATGCTTATAAATGTTTTTCAATCGAGAAAGGTAGTCAATGCAGGAAAGATAAGTCCAATATGGGAAGGACCCTACAAGGTCCATGATGTTGCAGGAAAATGAGCATATGAATTGGAAATAATGGACGGGAAGATACTTCCTTCATATTAGAATACTTTTCATTTAAAGAGATACTACTTTTAAGGGAAAACCCATGGTCAGGTATCACCATGTTAAGCTTTATTTTTTGGTTTGTTAAAATTTACTAACGCTTTTAGATGATAGGCAAAATGCTTACCCGTACTAAATAATGAGTCACGACCTGTATGACAAAATGGAATAAACTAAAATTCCTGGCCCAGGGTTACAATTAATCTGATAGACATATAAATGGGTTAAGCAGTCTTCATCTATAATCGAACCCCAAAGTCCCGTATGTATTTCCTTTTCAGAAAACGGTCTAGGTGAAAGAAACTATCAAGTGCTCGAGGCTTCATACTTCAACACTCAAACATTTGGGGGACTACAAAGAATATACAGTGACGTGTATATAAAAGGCAAGAAGATTGAGTAAAAAGCAAGCCTAAGAAGAGTCAAGTATGGAGTGGAAGTTAAAGAGTCATGGCATTCATCATAGTATTCTTTCCCATGAGGACAATGGAGTCTATCAAACCCTTCCTAATGTTTTGAATTTAAGGGGACCCGAGGTACCTCAAAACAGTTAAGGTAAAGACTATGTACTAACACGGGTTATAAGAAAAAACCTTGTATCTATTATTCTTCTTTTGTATAAATCCGCTACAAGAAAAATAGTTACGAGAAAGTTGTAGATGTAATTCAAATACATGTAAAGCATTATTCAAAACTTGTCAAGGTTCAGAAATAAAGACTTGTCCAAGTTATTGCAAAGAAACATGTGTGTTTCTATTTCTTTTATCGTATAATAAACACCATTATGAAGTTGAGACGTCTTCTTCATCAAGTGTCAAAACATAAAAGGGCCCTTTTTTATAAAACTCGTGATATTTAGTCATGAGGTTATTAGAAGCATTGTTAAAGAACAAAAATGCAGACTATTCTTTAAGTCCTTGAAAATAAAAGGCATGAATAGAATAGAGAGAAGTTTAATGATAACTTCTTAATATTTTTTTTAAAAAAAACTAAAGACTAAGTATAAACCTAGTCATCAAATTGTTCATACAAAAATGCCCCATAACAAGACCTGGGGTCTTGTATTTCTAAAGTCAAACCTTAACTGATAACCAAGGATCTGATTATGAAAAAGGGGAAATTATCGCAAGAAGCCAAAAACCTTTAACATAGTTTTCCAGATAGATACCTACAAAAAGAGAATTTGAAACAAATGTGAAATTCTTTCATTAAGAAGAAGGAACAGAAGAAGGATCATCAGCAAGCTCAATTGAAACAACATCGTCAACAGTTGAAAGTTGATCTTTAATTACAACAGCAGGAGTATCAACAAGAAAAGTCTCAGCTTGACTGGCAGCAAGAGGCACCGATGGACTTAAGGGAGGTGTGATGCTCGTGGAAATTTCAACAGCCATATGAACTTCAACCTCGGAAGATGAAAAATCTTGTGGTTGTTGTGGTCGTTCAATGGCCTCATTCACCTTGGCTAATTCTGATTCCAAGCTAAAATTTTCTTGGCCCATTTCCACCAAGGTGTCACGATGATACTTTAAGAAGGTCCAGCTTGCCTCAACATTGGTTGACTCTTTGAGAAGTTCATAATCTCTCTCCCAAGAAGCAACTTCATTCTTAAGTTCTTCGTTTTTACCCAAGACAGAATTATAAGATGATTGAAGGGAGGTATGAGAACTCTCTAGGGCATGTACCTTATCTATAGAAACTCTTAGTTCTTCTTGTGCCCGATAAGGGTTTTGTGCTTGCACCCCAGCATGTATCTCCTTTTGCGCCAGCAAAGTCCTTAGAGCCCTATTTTCCTTGTTGGCCTTGGACAGCTGTTTTGAAAAGGAAGATTCAAGGTGCTCGTTTTCCTTCTCAGTTTGTCTTGAGGTAACTTTAATCATCGCAAGCTCAGAGGTTAACATTTGAACTTGCCGCTCTAAGGTATTTTTCCTCTCCTCTAAATTATCCATGTCAATTTGTGCACTTTCAAATTAGTTCTTCTAGTTGTTTGCCTCCAATTGAGAACCACAGGCAGCCTCTTCTACATCACAATCAGTCTTCTCCAAGTCATAAGCCAACTTCTTCAAAAGGGAGACTCGGGTCACTAGTTCAGTACCAATAAGCCTACATAAACAAAAAAAGAGGTAAGGTCAGGATTTCAAAATCAAAAAGTTTTAATAAGATAAAGGACAAGAAAATACCTTTAGAGTGGCATGTACTATATCGTTCAAGAGGATCAGATTACTATGGCTTGCAAGTTCAGCCTTCTCAATAGGGCCAATCAAAGCTCGGGCCAAGTATCGGCTTGTCCAGACTTTCTTAAAAGACTGTTGTTGGCAGGAACCTCAATGGTTACACTCCTCATAGCAGAACCCCTACTCGAAGAGCCCACCTCCGTACGGCAACAATGTGGGGAGGAGTTACTAAAGGAGGAGTAGTGGAAGGAGTAAAAATAATGGGGGAAGGGATAGAAGTAGTAGCTTATGAAGGTAAATAAGCAATCACAGGTACGGAAGAGGTAAAAGAAGACAAAGGAGGTTCGTTTAGAACAGGTCCTAAAGTTCCACTACCGAATCCACTGATAAAGAGTTGATTAATTGACTCATTAGTATCAAAAGGAGAAACATCATCATCAGGGATTATCATCGTAGTAATAACAAGCTTTGAAAGAGATAGGTGTTGGGAGACATCAGCCGTATCTTCAAAGACAATATGTCTCCTGGCTCGTGGTCTTGACATCAAAGAACCCTCGTTTTCTTGCTTTGAATCATCTTCTTCAACAGATTTTCTCTTTAGAGCCCAAGAATATATCTTGGTTGAAGAAGTGTGAGTATTTAAGGAGTCATGGGATGCCAAGACGGCCTCTGTAGTAACTCCTCGAATGAAAAATCCTGATAAAAAGAAGTATGAAAGTTAGAACAACAAAAATACTAAATATAGACAAGGTGGAAATAGCAGTCCTTACCACGAGTCTTTACTTTCCAACCATAACAGTTGAAAAGGGTTTTCCATGATCTACCCTCCATTGGAGCAGTTTTCAGCAACATTTCTACCCAACCATGGAAGTTGGGCATAAACTCTAAAACGCCCATGGTTGCTGAAAAGAAAAAGAAGTAAAATTAAAAATAAGCGCGCCTAGAAATAAAAAGGCACGAGAAGGGTTTAACACTTACGTGCAAAGTTCACTTCTCCGGTAAGGGAATGTTATTTTCAGCCACTAAACTAGCAACGCGAGCAGTAACAAATCGGGCATACCAGCCATTGTCTTTATCATCCTCAAGACTCACTAAAACCCTCTTACTCCTGGCTGCTAAACCAAATATGTCATTTCGAAAAAGCCTAGGAGAGTAAAGGTGAATTAGGTGGGGAAAAGTGAATTCAGTATCGGCCATGTTAGCAAGATTCCTCAAGCAGGCAACAACCCTCTAAACAATCAGACCAATTTGACCTAAACACACGTTGAAAAAATGACAGAAGTCTTGAATGACCGGGTCAATGGCCAGTTTAAACCCTAGAGTAAAAGGGTATGTGTAAACAGAAGAGAATCCTATTAAGTAAGATATGATTCTCTGATTTGAATTAGGAATGATGATTGGGAAATCATCACTCCAGTAACAATCCTTACGAACTATGGGAGCTAAAATATCCGTGATTTGAGTAAGGAAAGGATCAGCACGGTCTAAAGAAGCAACTTGGGTTCTAAGAGATTCTCTATCATGATGAAAGGAAATTTCAGAAGGGATTATTTCCTCAACCAGAGGCTCACGAAGTGGCTCAGAAGATTCTTTGTTATAGGAGGAACTCCTCTGAGAATGTGAACCTTTAGTCTAAAAAGAGGGACCACATCTAGAAGAAGGAGTTGACGTACTACCACCACGATCAGATCCAAGGTTACGGAGTCTACCCCCTTCTCTATGTCTAATCGGAGCATTAGGTAAGCTATCAAGAATGAGGGTTCTCGTAGGGTTAGGATTTGGTGAATCCATGGCAAAGAAATTTGAAGTGAAGTAGAAAATAGCAAAGAAGTCTCGAAAGATTAGAGTGTATGGTACACTTTATGCAAAACAAGACACGAAAAGAAGTTATATTTATACTAATGGGTAACCAGAAAAAAGAAAAAGTACGGTAATGAATGAACCATAATAATGATACTGAAACTTCATGAACAGTGAAGCCGAAAAGAAAGCCTAAGAAAGTGCTGCGAAATTATGCAACCAATGAAAGAATGACACATGTTTAGAGCATTAAAAGGAAGTGACAATTGAAGCGTCAACTCTGTCAGAGCATTAATGACGACAAAAATTCTCCTTTAATGAATACCACTTCCCAAATATTCAAACTGATGAATAAATAGAAAGTGGGGGGACTATCTGTATTGGGAAAAATTATATTCATATATATGACGACGTATCAGGACACGTGGGATGATCAATACATTATATTTAGCTACGGTTCGAGAATTACAAATCAAGTACAAGTAAGGAGAAAGGAAGAGGCACGGGGCGAGAGTATCGGCAACCGTCCATATTTGAGTTTATTCACATCCGAGCAATGGAAAGAATGAATCTGGTTAAAGAAAAGGGTGCAAATACGACATTAAAGAGTATTAAATGTGAATCTGTTGAGGAATATATGCATTCAATATAATGATCATGTAACATGACATTTAATGTCAATAGTTACTCATAATAGCCTCATTACGACTTAGGCATAACGTACATTCCCAAAGGTCCTATAAAAGGAGAGATATGTAATCGATTAAGACACAAGTTACTATTGGAATATACTTTAATTTACTTGCTTTCATATAATATCATTCTCAAGTTTCTTTCTTTATATACTTTTTCGATTATCTGAAACCGGAATCTTCTAAATTTTAGCTTTGACCAAAAATCTATTTTTTGGTTTTATATATATATATATATATATATATATATATATATATATACACACACACACACACACACACATTTAGATGTAGTGTACGCGCTTTATACGTGTACCTTATGTAAAAACCATAGACTTTTTAAAAAATAACATAAATAATATTCAGAAATATCTATTATAAAACAAAGATTAACACAAAAATAACAAGTTCCTAAAAAATAAGAAATATTAATCATATGTTTAGGGATTTGGATTAAATGTAGTGGTTCTTCCTTCTCGGTTTGTTTCTAGTAATTGATTCGTTGTGACGCTGTGGGACTAATATTTAATTAAAAGATAAAGAGGTTTTTTTGATTTTACATATGAGACCTCGCCATGTACACGCGCGTTTATGTCATTTGACTTGAAAGAAGAATTGAGTTTGGTAGATTATAAACGATTGAAAATATTTATCCATATATCACTTAATTTATGAGAATTCTAACTTGTACCCTTATTTTAACTATGCCTTAGACCAACAAAATAATATTCTTTGAAAAAAAACTTATAGAAAAAAATTAAAAAGAAAGTCACATACATACACAAATCGATTAGGGTCGTGATGGCATTGGGTACCACTGTCAAGCAAGCCAACATCAAAAAGTTAATTAAATTCTCATTTTAGTATTTTTTAAATTTATTTCTTTCCTTATGTTAAGAAATAATTAATGAACTTTACCAAGCAAATAATAATATTTTAAACAAATTTTCAATACTAAATAATCTCATATACATCCCAGAATCTGGTGTTACAAGTGCAAGAGCAATTTCTAGGAAATAAAACGTAATGCAATAGTTGTCCGGGATACAGATTGGACAGAAAATAAAATATAATATTCTGAAGGAGACACTGGTAGCTGTGGGTCCTCTCGAGAGATGTAGCTCACTTAAGTCTTTGAATCAACTATGCTGCCGAGGCGACTAAACATGCATGTGCCTATACAACAAAAATGCACATCAAGTGTAGTATGAGTATGAAACAACGTGCACCTAGTAAGTATCTCGTCTAATCTCGAAAAGATAGTGACGGGGGGTCGACTTCAACACTTACTAGTGGTCCAATAATACACCGATAATATAGTAAATCAAGAATTGTTATACAAATGACTGTAACTCAATAGCATGAAGCAAGTAAATAATTCTTTTACTAACAGAAACTTTCAAAATTTATTTTCAACATTTATACATTTACCTTAAGCCAAGGAGGCAATATCATCATTTATAAATTTGCAAGTCAAGAAATATAAACATGCACAAATCATGCCTAGGTCATTGACCCGTTCCAACATAATAATAAAGTGTGCGGTACTAGAGTATCGTATGGCGCGAACCATAGATAAATCTCTTATGCCGTTTGCGAATCATACATCCGCCGCGATCTAATATAAATAAACACACCAAACAGTCAGTCAAGAATTTATCAGGTAAATAATTACCCAAAAAAATGACAACTTCTTTTTAGCGGTCAAGAATATGATGCTTAATTTCTTTAGAATTTCTTTTACCAATTCGATATGATTTAAGAATTAAAAATTAAAAACAAGGTTTCAAGTATTACAAGTAAAGAATGCTTTTGGGTCCTAGACTACCAGACTTAAGAATAATAGTACAAACGTACTCTCGTCGCTCGTGCGTACATAGCCTTCACAAATAGGAAAACTTATTCAATTATTTTACCTATGGGGTTAATTCCTTCTTAGAAAGTTAGAACGGAGACTCACCTGGCTCCGAAGTTCCATAACCAGATTCCAAGCCCTTCCGACGACTCAAACCGATGCACAATGCTCTAAAACTAGCCAATAATTATGCAAACCCGTTAATATACGCTTGAATACTTATTATAACACAATTTATAATTATTTCTAACCCCAATCAAAAATTCGATAAAAATCACCCTCGGGCCCACGTGCTCAGACTCCGAATTTTTTTTGAAGATAAAGTTTACTAAACTTACGAACTCAAATATATAATTTACTACCAATTTAATATAAAAAATTGTGGTCAAATTCTAAGAATACCAATTCTTAGGTTTTCCTCAGTCTCTCAATTTTCTACCAATTTCCATGCTTGAATCCATAATAAAACCATGTATTTAACTAAGAAGAGGTTTGATTAAGTTATCTTGACATAGATGATGAAGAACCCCCACTTGAAGCTCTTCAAAAATCGTCCAACCAAAAGAGAATGGAAGAAAATGGATCAAATCCCGTTTTTTAAAGAAACCTCACTGCCTCCAGCCTTTTTGCACCTGCGGTGCATAGGTTGCTTGTGCGGACCCGCTTCTGTGGCGCATGTGCCGCTTTTGCTGCCGGGGCTCACATCCAAACCGCTTTTGCGGTCTCCTCAGCACATCGGTGAGTAAATTTCCGCACCTGTGCCCCAGGATTCCTTTCTCATACACGCACATGTGACGCTTCACTGCACCTGCGACCTCGCAGGTGCGGACAACACTTTGCACTTGGTGTGACTATCCTTCTTTGCCCAAATCACACTTTTGACCATTTACTCGCTTTTGCGATCACGCACCTGTGGTCAAACTTGCGCAAGTGCGATCACACTAGAACTAGTGCACTTAAGCCATTGCATTTTCGATCCGTTAATCACCTGGATTCCACCTGAGGCCCTTGGGACCCCGTCCCATCACATAACTATTTTCGAAACATAATGTGGACATGCTTGAGGCCTCATATCACATCAAACGATGAGAAAACCATGAACCGCACTCTAATTCAAGCTTAATGAACTTTAGAATTTTAAACTTTAACATTCGATGCGAAACCTATCAAATCATACTCGATTGACCTCAAATTTTGCTCATAAGTCATATTTGACATTACAGACCTACTCCAACTTTTGAAACTGGAATCCTACCCTGATATAAAAAATTTCACTTCCGGTCAAACTTCTTAAAACCTTTAAATTTCTAAGTTTTGCCAAAGAACTCAAAATGACCTACGGACCTCCAAATTCACTTTCGATCGCTCCTTATACCAGAATCACCATACGGAGCTATTCCCAAATGGACATCAATAACACTAAAATGCACTGCAACCTATATTTATGAAAATCTCCCCATTATATTAACTTTCATAATAAACGCTGAAACGCTCCCGGATCATCCAAAACCCGATCTGGGTATACGTCCACGTCCGAAATTATCATATGAACCTGCCGATATCTTTAAATCTCGATTCCGAGTTCGTTTACTCATAGATCAAACCTTAGTTGTTTTCTTCAACTTGAAGCTTCCGAAATGAGAGTTTTCTTTTTAAATCAGCTACGAACTTCCCGAAATTCAAGTCCTACTATGTATGCAAGTCATAATACCTGAAGTAAAGTTGCTCATGGCCTCAAACTATCGAACGGTGTGCTAGATCTCAAAACAACTGGTCGAATAATTACATTCTCTCCCACATAAACATATTATCATCGAACATGCAGAGATTGTGTTGGAGTAGTCTGAAATTATTGTTTAACACCTCGTGCACCTAACCATACTACCACAACTTAGTTGAGCACATTAACTCGATCAAATCTGAAGATATACTTTTTAATTCAGGCAAATCAGCCTTCTAGCTGAGTTTCAACATCTAGAATTTCTATGCCATGCATGCTTCCAATATATGAATGTCGTATCTATCACCACACGTTGTACGAGAACATGACTGCATACCCTTGCTGAATTCACACGTTGCACCCCATCATTCACAAGATGATAATAATACCCTCTGATCATAATATCCGACATTTCTCGAATGTGATGCCCCCAATGCACCCCATGATATATATAAGTCATGTTCTAACTCTCGCCATGACGCCATGACAGAAGAGATGTGTAGAAATTTATAACCAACTGCCGAGTCAACAAATCATCGAGGCTATACTCCTAACAAGGACCATTACCTCACTCTGAACCAAATAATGGTATTTTCTCTTTAATATACTTTATGTAATCCGATCGCACTTATCCTGGATCCAATAATCACGTCTCACTTAGAACGAGTTGCTCAGATAATAATCCACCCAGGACATAACCAAAGCCTCATATGATGCCACAATACGCCAATAAGCTACAAGCTCTAAGGTGATACATAAGGACAACAAACTCCAAAGGGGACTACTCAACCTACAAAACTAATTAGACAACCGAAGAGGTGTCATTAACGTTCCTCAGAAAATGGGAAACAAAACACACAAAATAGAATATACGATATTGTACTCAACATCACACTGTTGCGGTGTGCAACCCGATCCAAACATCATACCCGCGGAGGCGTGTCACGTGATCCACACATAATTCACATAAGGAGATACACACTGGGCTAAATCGCTCATTACTACAAAATACCAAATATCTGTCACAAGCACGCTAAGTGCATAATACCACCTCTGGGGAGACAGATAGTGTCATACGCTACGAAACTCAAGCACAACTGAGGTGAGATATATGATATGAATCTCAACAGCCATCCTGCTTTCATAACACCATCGCTACGCGAAACCTCAACACATAATAAAATTACCAAGTCCCTTCACAACTCACATGGGGAACAACATAATATTACACGAAATGGCCGACGACGAAACAACATCCCACGTTAGAATACTCCTCCATGAGGAGCGCTATGCTGAAATGAACACATCTGGCTTCATATAAAGCTCATATTCATATTTAAATCTATTCACAGACCTCAAGCTAATTCTGATCGCACCATACTAGGCTAATAACCTTTCAAGGGTCCATAATAACCCTTTTTCCCATGACTCACATGAACAACCCTCATATCCGGAGCTAACCTCTATAGCCCACAATCCAATAAACTAATTTCCCCCCAGGCATAAATTCTCAAGTAAGTGGTACTACCACAATCTTCACACTTTGTTAAAATCTTCGATCAATCAAGTGACTACATGCCACACTTATACAATCTTCCCGTGAGGTATGCTTCCATGACCTTCCATAGTATATAACGATTCTGCACATCTATACAACCAGTCACATTAATGTTGTAAACCATATCAAGGACATGTAGCCAAAATGCAAAGCCTCCTACAGAAACACCATTCTTAGGTGACGCTAAAGAAAATACTAGCTTACTTTAAACATTCCAATCCTTTTTCCTACTCATCCGAGCTAGTGACATCTTTGTCAACACCGAACCGCAACCTTGATACTCACTTTCAGATTTCATATCGCCTACTACACCTAACATGCTAATATGAAATAGCACAAGAATTTCATTATAACTCCTGAATCGCTAATAGGGTAAACACTTCATTATATAGTAACCTTTTACTTAGCCCATTTCAAGAGAACCATAGCAATACGTGAGTAAATCATTATAATCATAGAATATGTGAATCCTCAAGCAGAGGTCTAACTACCATAACCCTTTCGGCTACTGCCTACATATAACAGACCATAATACATGAATACTTCCAAATAAAATCAATTACGGTAGCCGTCAAGCCTTACACGTACCGTCAAGAATCATATGCATAACTTAATCACGTTGAAGGAATTGATCACTACCACCAATATTCCAATTCAACTTTGGCTAACCAATCTAACTTCTTCTAGTTCATCCTTGATTGCCTTATAAATAATAATAACTCCATTAAACACATAACACACTCAATCCACACTCATTCCGAGTGGCCCTGTATCACAAGACCATGTTGTCTCAAATCCCACGAACCATCTCATGACTTCCTTATGCGCATATTTTCATCCTCAATTTATACACCCATTCTGATAATCACTCTACAAATCCAAAGTCTATTTCTCTCATTCACCCAAATGCTAAACTGCAAGCCGAAAATATCATATCACATTTCGAACCTCTTATCATAATCCGCTATAAAAGTTTGATTTTTAACCATATTGCCGGCTTGAATCCTTAGGCACAAGATTTTTAACCTTTGAATTCACTAGGACTATTGTTGAGATTACCTACTCTGGCTTGGTCCCAAATGTAATCAACTCCAATGCTCCAATGAAGCACCCGACTGAATCACTCTCCTTATGTATCACCTTCGTATGAAGCATAAATTTAAATCTTCCCAAAGGCTGAACATGAGTCAATAAGGTCAACTATAGCACAATTTATCAATTCCTTTGCTCAAATTACCACTTATGTTCTTTTCCCATAGCCAAAATAACTTACCAATACGGTGATAACCCGAAACCTCATAGGAAAATAACCATGCAACCCAATCATAGGCGGTGGGACTCTCTCACTTAGCAGTTTGAATCCACCATTACACAACTCCGAAACCCATCAAGATTCTTTCTTCATCATTGATATAATCTTGCACCATCAACTGTCCAAATTCCTTTAAATCCTTCTATTTGAACTTTCATGAACATTCGACATCACTAACCATATTTTCGTATCCAACTTGTTACCATATCACCAGTAGAATTCTTCTCCTAAGCTTCATCAACACCACGTGACTGCTAACCTAATCACAAGAGATAACTCACTAGTGAAAATTACATGCCGACATCTTCCAACGTCACTGCATGGGGTACAATCACTATGACATCAATAACCCTTCCTGAGTCTGTGCTTAATCACCATTTTTACTAGCCCATTCACTTCTTATGGACATCAACTAAATGTGCAATGATATCTTCTAATTCAAATTCATGTTATATCCTTCTCCATATCAAGAAACTCATTTTTGTCGTATCAAATCTCCCACCATATAATAGCCGATATTTCAAGTTAAGCCCATGGACCCAATCACCGTCCACCAAAGCTCCCATATCATTCCAAACTTTCCTCAATATGTGTATTTATCCTACCACTAAATCCATATGCTACTCTGCCACTGTCTCACTTTGGTCAAGCTCACTCCTTTAAGCAACTACTTGATTTTCGATTCTTACACCTGGACTTCTAGAAATTTAACCACCGCCTGACACTTCCCACATGTCCTTCCTCATCCTTTTCAGCCTAGTTGTTGCCTTAGATCAATATCTATCTCTGTAGAACTTGAACCGATAGATCGCTACTAATTTCAACCCTTTCCAAAGATCCTCCTTCTTGAGACAACATTAGAAATACCAATTCAATCCTAAACCACAGCACCCCACAATCTATGGCAACCGCTTCTTTAGTAGTATATCACAATATCCAACCCCAAAGGTGAATTGTAGAAGATAATAACACCGGCTGACCTAACATATTCAATCGAGGATACTATACCACGCGCGCAGACAAAAATTCCACCACACTTGAAAACACCGTGCATAGTTACTCCATTAACCCAAACCTGATCATTTATAGTTCGATTGCCTTTCCCCCGACAGAAATAAAATACCAAATCTCAAAATCATGCAATGAGTAGACCTCCTTTCAAGTCATTTACTACCCCGACACATGGGCAAGTATCCTACCATCACATCATTACTGTGCGATAGCCGCTCATGAGCATCATAGCAACATGTTCATAGCCTCAAGGCCATCAAACGTATAGCTACTGAGCCAAAATGATAGAATATCCTTCCGTATGGCGACTACAATAGCTCAACCAACTACGCAGGGAGAAACATTTCGCACCACATTTGTAGTATCAATACAATTACTCACTTCTCGATTTATAGCTAGCGCTTTGAATCACATAAGATTGAATGGAAAGGAAATGAAGGCATAAACCTCAAAGGAATCAAAATGCATGATGAGGAATCAAGAAGGTCAGTTCTCCTAACAACCCTGTAGCCTCTCGAAGATAAGTACAGACGTCTTCATACTGATTCACAACACTCCACTAGGCTTGCTCATGATACGTGAGACCTAAGGAAACGTAGTGCTCTTATACCATATTGTCACGGCCCAAAATCCATTTAGGGTCGTGATGACGACAAACACCACTGTCAGGCAAGCCAACACCAAGAAGTTAAATAAATTCTCTTTTAGTATTTTTGAAATTATTTCTTTCCTTATGTTAAAAAATAATTAATGAACATTACCAAGTAAATAATAATATCTTTAACAAATTTTCAATACTAAATAATCCCATATACATCTCAGGACTCGGTGTCACAAGTGCATGAACAATTTATAAGAAATACAATATAATACATTAGTTGTCCGGAATATAGATTATATAGAAAACAAAATACAATACTCTGAAGGAGACTCTACTGGTTGCGGGTTGCCTCGAAAGATGCAGCTCACCTGAGTCTCGAGTCCACTAAACATGCATGTGCATGTGCAACGCTAATGCATAACAAATATAGTATGAGTACAAAAATAACGCATACCTAGTAAGTATCTCGTCTAATCTCGAAGAGGTAGTAACGAGTGATCGACTTCAACACTTACTAGTGGTCCAATAATGTACCGATAATATAGTAAATCGAGGATTTTTATAAAAAAGGTTGTAACTCAATAGCATGAAGCAAGTACACAATTCTTTTATTAGTAGGAAATATTCAAGTTCATTTTCATCATTTATACATTTACCTCAAGTTAGATAGGCAATATCATCATTTATAAATTTGCAAGTCAAGCAATACAACCATGCACAAATCACGCTGAGGTTGTACGGCTTGATCCAGTATAATAATAAAGTGTGCACTAGCAGAGGGTCGAATGGCGCGAACCATAGATGCATCTATTACCCCCACTCACAAATCATACATGCGACCCTGTCAAATATAAATAAACACACGAAACAGTTAGTCAAAAATTCATCAGGAAAACAACTACCCAAAGAAATGACAACTTCTTTTTAGCAGTCAAGAAAATGACGTTTAATTCCTTTAGAAATTCTTTTACCAATTCGATATGATTTAAGCATTTTAAATTGACAACAAGGTTTCAAGTATTACAAGTAAAGCATGCTTTTGGATCCTAGACTACCCGAACTTAAGCATAATAGTAGCTACACATGGAATGCCATCACCTAGTGCGAACGTAATTCCCACAAATAGGAGCACATATTATATTATTTTACCTATGGGGTTAATTCCCTCTTACAAGATTAGAAAGGAGATTCACCTGGCTCTGAAGTTCCATAATCGGCTTCCAAGCCCTTTAGACGACTAAAATCAATACATAACGCTCCAAAACTAGCCAATAATTATGCAAACCAATTAATATACCCTCGAATACCCATTATAATCCAATTTATAACAATTTCTAACCCCGATCAAAAAGTCGATAAAAATTACCCTCAGGCCCACGTTCCCAAATTCTAAAAAATTTTGAAGATAAAGTTTACCCATAACCTCACGAACTCAAATATATAATTTACTCCCAAGTTTATGTTCAAAATTGTGGTCAAAATCCAAGAATACCAATTCCTAGGTTTTTCTCGAACTCTCAAATTTCTACCAATCTTCATGCTTGAATCCATAATAAAACCATTTATTTAACTGATAAAAGGTGGGATTAACTTACCTTGACATAGATGATGAAGAACCCCCATTTGGAATCTTCCAACCAAAAGAGAATGGAAAAAATGGGCCAAATCCGTCTTTTAAAGAAACCTTACTACCTCTAGCCTTTTTGCACCTGCGGTGCATAGGCTGCTTCTGCGGGCCTGCTTCTGCTGCACATGTGCCGATTCTGCGATCTTGGGCTCAAGTCTAAATTACTCTTTTGCGATCTCCTCCGCATAGATGCGCACCGGAATTTGTGTGTAAATTAATACACCTGCGCCCTAAGCTACCTTTCTCATACTCGTATTTGCGACCTCGTAGGTGCGGACAACTCTTCACCCGTGCGGTCACTACCCTTCTTCGCCTAAATCGCACATGCGACCGTTTACTTGCTTTTGTTTAAAGATCCGACCGATCATTTTGACAATCTAAGCTCTATTCTACGGTAACATCTTGAAGAACCTCATATTATTTGTATCAACTTGCATGCATGGTTGAATTGAGTTAGCGAATGATTCAGAATTTAATTGGAAGAAGGAATCTAGTTTTGGAAGCTTAAGCGGTGGGAACTTGATAGGAATTTGACTTTGTGTAAACGGCCCCGGAATGGGTTTTGGATGATCTCAACGGCTTTATATGGTGATTTTGGACTTAGGCGCACTTCCATATTTGGATTCAGAGGTCCATAAAGTACTTTGAGGCATTTCAGAGAAATTTGGAAAAACTAAAGTTTGGAAAATGGAGAAGTTTGACCCACAGTTGACTTTTGTGATATTGGGGTCAATAAGCGATTCCGAGAGTTGGAACAACTCCATCTTTTCATTTGGGACTTGCTTGCAAAATTGACATCATTCCGAGTTGAATTGATAGTTTTCAGCATGAGTTTTAGAAGTTGGAATATTTGAAAGTTCATAAGCTCGATTCATGGTGCGATACGTAGTTTCGTTGTGGTTTGATGTGATTCGAGACCTCGAGCGGGTCCATGTTGGGGTATAGAACTTGTTGGTATACTTGGACGGGGTCTTGAGCGCCCTAGGTGTGTTTCAGACGTGTTGCAGATAATGTTTCATGGTTTTGGGGAGGCTGAGTTCTGGTGTAATCACACCTGCGAGCCCTAAGCACATGTGCGATGGTCGCAGGTGCGAAGGAGAACGCACAGATGAGAGAGGAGTTGGTCTAGGAAGTATTTGCAGATTTAGAGAATTGGAACGCATGTGCGGTACCGCAGGAGTAGATCCCTGCATGCAGAAGCAGAGTGGAGCGCAGGTGAGATTAGTCAGGTGCACCTACGGTTGCGCAGATGCGGTTAAGTTGGCCGCAAGTGTGGAAGTTCTGGCTGAATCATATAAGTCGAGGGTTTGGCCATTCTTTCATATTTTTGAGATTTAAACTTCTAATTTGGGAGCTTTACTTGCAGGTTTTCAAGCAAATTGATTGGGTAAGTGTTGTTCACCAAGAATCAAACATATTCCATGATTTTATCTTCAATTTTATCATTTAATTTGTGTTTTGAGTTGAGGAAAATGTTAGTTTTGAAACAAAATTTCTAAAATGAAAAATCATGATTTAAGGGACCAAATGGTATCGGAATTGGATAATTTTTTTATGGTTGAAATTTTATTAGAACGGGTATTCAAATTTTGTAAAATTTGTCAGTTAGTGAGGTGCGGGCCCGGGGGTCAACTTTTGGACTGATTTTCGAATTTTGTTAAAGATTGAAACTTTGAGATTCAGGATGGTTTCTTATGTGTTTTATTTGTGCTTTGAAGTTAGTTTGGTTAGATTTGAGCCTTCCGGAGGTCTTTTCACCCAATGAGTGCATTTTAGAGTATCAGTCTGTCGTCTTTGAGGTATATATCTTGCCTAACCTTGTGAGAGGGTCTTTCTCTTAATATTTGAGTCTTCTATGTTGATTGTAGTTTGTGTACGCGGGGTGACGAGTGTTTACTCGTACTTATTTGTGGGAAATTGGCCTTTTAGGGTTCTAAGGTCCTTATATTCACTATGTATGAAGTTATTCTTGATATCACTGAGTTCATGCTTATTAGTTTCGCCTCTACATGCTTAATTGGATTTAATTGCTTCATGATTCAGTCTTATTGCCTAATTGACATCCTATTTGATTTAACTGAAGAATATTGCCTCTCCTATTGTCATGCTATCTTTTCATAATTGTCTGTGTTATTTGAGATATATTATCACCCCCCTATAATTGTTTAGTCTTAAGTGAAGCTAAAATCACCTTTCCTTAATTGATTGTCCGATATCCTCGTATTTGTTCAACATTAAAAAGAGTTTACATATCCTTGTTGACTTGCCTTTATTTGGGACTACTTGCCTCGTGTTGATTCCCTCATTATTTACCTGTGTATTGTTAGATTATGCTACATGTTAGTTTTTCTTTTGTTGAACTGTTTCCCTTAGGCCATCATTCTTTTTTGTGGTTATTCCTTGTGCATTGGTCCTACTATTTCTTTGTGATTTAAAGTTCTTAAGTTGACTTACTTGCCGTACCTTGTATTATTGTCATTTTTGTTGTTGTACTTATTGTGGTGATGTACGAGTTTTCTATCTTGCTATTATTGTATTCTATTTGGTTGAGCTGCATATTTACTTTGAGACTATAGAATGGTATTTCTAGAGATCCCCCCTGCACATTTACGTTTGAGACTATGGGACAGTATCCAGAGAGGTCCCCCTATTCAGCATATTTACTTTAGGACTACGGAATGGTATTCTGGGAGATCCCCCAGCACATTTATGTTTGGGACTACGGGAAGGTATCCCGGGAGATATCCCTTTACTGGATATTTACTTTGGGACTACGAAAAGGTATTGCAGAAGATAGCTTTGCACATTTATGATTTTGACTATGCGACGGTATCCCGGAGATCCTCTGTACATTTAGGTCTGAGACTGCAGGACGTTATCCTGGGAGATCCCCTATTATATTCAATGTGTTCTAAGCAATTGTTTTCATTGATCCTATCCCCTTGTAAATAGTATATGTGTTGTTTGGTCTTGTCCTTATGCTTACTAGCTGGTACGAACTATGTTAAGACACTTGCACAAGCATACACGTGGCTAAGCGCCTTTATCAGATAGAAGTCTCCTTGAGATTTTCTTTCCATGTGAGAATGACCCTTTTGAGCATGTGAGCTGTCAGTAAGATTATGAGGTTATGAGGGTACATGATGCTAAGTGTTAGGGTTCAGATATTGGGACCCGTATTTTATGATTATGAGATGAGGTGTTATATGGTTACTTATATTCGAAGAATATTATTTGAAAGGGTTATATTCGAAAGGTATTCATTATTAGAGAACCATTTTGGAAAAATACTTACTTGAAGGAAGTATAATTCGAAATGTTTTTTATCGAATGAATGATTTGACCAATTGATTGAAGTTGTTGGCTATGACCTAATCTAGAAACTGCCGCAGTTGTTGAGCTATGAGTTGTCCTTACTGTATTTGTGATTCTGAATTTGGGTTGTATTTTCGTTCACTTTTATGTGCTTTATTATGGTGTTCCACGGTTACTTACTATTTTCTTTCCTTGTTGTAATTACTGTATCGTTAGTAATATCGCTTAGTATTTATATATATATATATATATATCATGTTCGGGTTTTTTTAGACTTATACTTGTTCTGCTTATTAGACCAATGGCTTTCTTGAATATTCCTCGTGACGGCTCCACCGAGATTAGTCTTGATACTTACTGGGCACTGCTGTGGTGCGCTCATACTACACTTTTGCACATTTTTGTGCAGATCCAGGTATTGATCGTTAGTAGCTAAGCAGATTCTTGCCGAGGAGACTTAAGGTAAACTTGTTGCTGCGTTCGCAGGCTTCGGAGTCACTTTCCTATTTTGTATTCAAATTGTTGTGCTTATTTCCATACAGTTGTATTTAGATGTTGTAGCAAAACTCTATAGAGGTTATGACTTGTACTACTAGGTTTTGGGAATTATAAATTTTGTAAACATTTATGCTTCAAGACTGTTAAATTTCCTTTATTGTTAGGATATTTCAGTATGAGTTAGGCTTACCTAGTCCCCAAGACTAGGTGCCATCAAGATACCCAAATGGAGGGAAAGTTGGGTTGTAACAAGTTAGTATTTGAGCTATAGGTTCCTAGGTTCTACGAGTCATAAGCGAATTTAGAAGAGTCTTGCGGATCGGTACGAAGATTTCTATACTTATTTTCGAGAGGCTATGGAACTATTAGGACAAAATCATTTCCATCATTCCTATCATGCGAGCTTATTGATATCGGAGTTTGAAATTTTATCTTTCTATTCTCTCATGAACGGTGAGGACACGAGCTGCGGTTCTCGATGACGGTGCTCCCGAAGCAGGTGTCGCTAGAGGCAGAGGCAAAGGTCCATGCGGAGTACTTTCGGCAGCTAGACCACATTCTAGGGCAGTGACTTCACGTTGGTCAAGTTCCAGGTGTCAGGGTGACACAACGTGTGGTCCCAGTTCAGCTTATTGTCAGGGCAACAACATTTGAGGAAGGGAAATTCAGATTTGCAAGGTTTGGGGACTATGTGTTATATTCCATGTTTTTGCACATGAGAGTATGTCGTAAGCTAATTGATATAAGCTCAGAAATGAGATCATTTTTGAAAGTATATAATGCAATTTTCCTCTTGTTATCTTGGAGTATCTTTAAGATCATGAATAACAAGTACCAAAAGGGTTGGAAAGCTTAGACGCTAAACGAAAAGAAGAAAATAAATTTCGTTGAAAGTCGACAAATTTGGAATAATATAACATGTACTTCGGGGTGAGACTAGGGTTCTTAACATGATAAGTAGGTTATTCTATGAGTTATTTTAGTCTTATGATATTCATTTTCTACATTTTGAAGGCAAGCAAGTTGTGGAACAAGAGTTGGCAAAGGTCATCATAAGTTACATTCATAAATATGCTGAAATTTAGGTCAAATGTAGATGTACTTTTCTCCCAATATACTTTGAATCAAGGGATGATCTATATACTGAATTGAATATATACAAGTCTAGTTTCCAACGCATTAAACCGTTCATCCATACAACATCTTAGTAGAGAGATATTTGAGCTTTCGTGAGACTACACAAGCAGCTCCCAACGGGACCTACTTAGGCGGTGGTCGACCTACTTCAATTTGTAAACATTTGGATGCCTATTTTTGCTTATTTTTAAACTCAACCTCATCTCCAAACTTCTCCAAAATCTTCTAAACAGATTCCACAGGGGTTTGAAGTGATTCCAAAGTTATTACACCATATTTCAACATCAAACCTAGTCCTAGTGAAGAACAACACCTCTTGGAGGTAGTGTTGTCATTGAGGATTGTTGTGGGATGTATTTGGATGAAATTCCAAGTTTTTGCTGCTATCTAAGGTGCGTATAACAGCCTAATAATTTTTCTTAAGATTGCTTGTATGTTGGTTAAGTTGTTAGGATGATAAACTACAAGATAATACTTGGATTAGCTTAAATCACTTCTATGGTTTTGTATTGCCATTGAGGGTTACCATAAGCTGAATATAACTTGGATTTCGACTTGAAGTTACTGTAGTAGGTAGGTATATTGTGTTCTTTCATGTGCCTAAGGTTATTGATTAAGTTAAATAGATGGAGTAGACATGAACTAGTGAATAAAGTTAATAATCGAAGATAGTTGGAGTTGTGGATTGTTTCCTTTGTTATAAATATATGGTATAAGGATGGAATCATTGATTAATGACTTCATGATCATGTTAATGATACTTTTAAGTTAATGTAAGAAGTCTATAAGGGGTAGATGGTTTATACGGATTCCAATTGGAGCTTGTCGCTCATCGTGAAGTAGTTGTGACTTATTGTTGTTATATAGTGTCTTGTTCTTGACATTTATACGTTGATGGATTTGTCTGGTTGTTGTTGTTGGTATATGGTATTGGTGTAGGCCCTTGTTACAAAGGAGATGCTTCCTAAATTTAAGTAAAATGAGCTACTAGCTTAAGTTATAGACTTGGCCTTTACTCAGCACTGATTTTTAATCTCCTTATGCTATGATAGATCGAGTTGACTTGTTTGAAGAGTCACTTGGAAGGTATTAAGGACTTAACATGTATAAGGTATTTTAAGTCATTTCCTTCTTTATTATGGCATGATCTAAAGTGAAATAAATACGCAAATTCATAACGGATCTACTCCTAGAAAATAAGGTTGTCCATGTTGTTCTTTCCTTATAAAATTATTCTAAGCAAATGTGTATGATCCTTGAATCTTACCAAGGTTCATATTGAGGTTATAGATGTCCATAAGGTTCTTAAGATACTCCAAAAGGTTTAGAAGGTGATTCCATGAGTCGAGCATGCATTATATATGTATCTATTTTACTCTACTGAGTCGCGCTATAGTCGGTGAGGTATGGTACCTATTGTATAATCACTGATCAGTTGGGTACGATTCTACTGAGCCTTATCGTGGCCGGGTACATTTTTACCGAGTCCTCTATGAGGCTGGGTACGATATGATGATGATGATGCCCACAGAGGCAAATGTCTTTAGAAATTTATGTATATATAGATATGTATATATATATATATATATATGTATATATATATATATGTATATATATATATGTATATATATATATATATATATATATGTATATATATATATATATATGTATATATATATATGTATATATATATATATATGTATATATATATATGTATATATATATATAATGCATTTCATGTCAGTATTCCCCAGAGGCACTCAGATGTTGCAGGTTGTATCTCCTCTATCTCATCTAATATTACTATTCTTGTTTATGCTTTCTGGACTTACATACTCGGTACTTTATTCGTAATGACGTCCCTTTTTTCCTGGGGACGCTGTGTTTCATGCCTGCAGGTCCCGATTGAAAGGTTGAAAGTCCTCCTAGTAGGCTATCAGCTCAGCGGAGGTGTTAGTACACTCCACTTGCTCCAGAGTTGCCTATTTGGTCAGTATGCTTTGAGTATGTATTGATTGGTATGGTGGGGCCCTGTCCCGACCTTTATGATTTTATGTACTTTTAGAGGCTTGTAGACAGATGTCAGGTGTATGGATACATTTATGACCTTGTTGGCCTATGTTTTGAGTTTACAAATGGTCATGTCGGCCTTGTAGTGTATATCACATGTATAAGTTTTGCATATCATGTTTGGTCGTCATATGTTAAGCATTCCCTTATGTTTTATTCTTGTTATTTCATGATGGGTTTTCTGTCTCACTTACCCATTATAGTATAATAAGAAAGATATGTTACATTGGTACTCGGTCGAGTAAGGCACCGGGTGCCCGTCGCGGCCCTTCGATTTGGGTCGTGACACTACGACCCTCCACATTCAGTGGTTTAGCTTTAGAGAGCGCATGGATTTTTATTTAGGAGTGTATTCAGTTTCTCCGTACTATGGGTATTATTGAGACGGGTGGGATTGCTATTACTATGTTCTAGCTTAAGGGAGAGACTTATCAATGGTAGCGGACATATAAGTTGGGTAGCCGACCGATGCAGCTCCACTTACATGGGTTCATTTTTCAAAGATGTTTTAAGAGAATTTGTACCTCAGTCACTTCAGGATGCATGGCACATGGAGTTTGAGCAACCACGTCAAGGCACCATGTTAGTACTAGATTATGCCGTCAAATTCAGTGACCACCTGCCTTTGTCTCTATATTTAGAGAGTGAGTCTGTAGATTAATTAAGGGGCTTAGACATGATATTCAATTGATCGTAATTTAGAGTAAGATGTTTCATTTCACCAGGTGGTAGGGATCGCTCGCCGGTTAGAGGGCATGTGGGACCAGGAGTGAGAGAACAGACGATATTAGGAGAAAGAGTATACAGGGAGGCGAGGAGGCCTTATAGACCGGAGAGATCTGCTGGTCCTTATATTGGAGGCATGGAGCGACATGGTAGTGGTTTTTTAGATCAACCATTTTAGTTTGCCCTTCAGGTTTCACACAGTGATTCAGGTCTTCCTGGGTCTCAAAGTACCCATGCCGCACAGTTCCTATAGCCACGTCTGTAGAGGGGTTTCTATGAGTGTGGAGATACTAGCCTCATGGTGAGATTTCCCCAAATCTCAGGCAAATATGATGAGGTATTCAGGTGAGTAGAGGGCGTCCAAGAGGGAGAGGCCCGACTAGTTGATGTGTTTCATATAGTAGGCTTAAGGCAGTTATGCCAGATGATGTTATTCAGGTATGGTCTTTGATTTTTCATAGAAGAGCACTATCCGTAGTTCATTATAGTTCTGCTTATCGGGGAGAGTTCTCCTATCTGTTGCTCCGCTTATGAGTGTGTTTCAAGATTAGCACTATGTTATGTGTTGCCCTTTTGGGAGGTTCTATGAGTGATAGCCCATGTCCATCGTCCATCCCTATTCATTATTTAGAGTTGTGAGACTAGTAATACATTCCTATTGTCCATTATGGTAGGCTTGATGTGATTTCTAAGTAATTTTGGCTAGGAACTGTGATTTTTTGTGCCACAGATATGGGAGCCAATACTTGTTGTAAAATTTTAACGGAAGTGATCTAATGAGAGGTTCCAGGGGGTTTGACGTATATCCTACTTGTGACTCAGAGTTGACGACTTTGAACCGGACTGCATACAACATTGGAAGTTATATCAGTGTGAGGTCCTTTTGATTTGTTCATATGTTTTAATTCATTTCTTGTTATATTGTTTTGTAGGTTAGAATTGGTAGAGAGTTGGTTGATAGTTCTCTTATATGCTTCTCTTTACATATTCATTCATTTTTATTCTGTTCTTTTTTAGTTTTAGCCTGTGGGGCGTGATCCCGTTGGTGTTATTGTCACTTGGTGATTCGGGTGTTTAGTTATATGGTTTTCGTGGTTATTGTATTAACATCAGTATTGGGGAGATTTTGAAATGGGTTCCTATGAATATGGCTAATGGCTGGTGCTGGATTTGATTTCAGGAAGATATTGTGATCAGGATATGACTTTATGGCTTTTACTCTTTTATTGCCTCAAGGCCCGTCACCTCTTATCTTTTCCTTCACTTGACTATAGGCTTTGTCACTGTGTCATATTTTGATTTACCGTTATCATCCATTTATCACATCTTACTCATAAAGCTTCATTCACTCTCTATTTATTCTCGAGCTAATGTTTTTGTCCATCACTTTATTCTAAAAACTTCAACGAAATATTCTTTCACTTTTAGCTCCCCTTGCATCATCTCACTGGATTTTTCGAATACCTAATATTCTCCCTTCTTCTTTTTTCACTCGGGGCAGGAGTCTTACTAAGGTAAATATTTATTCCTCCTAGGATCCCACTGCCTATCTTTTAAAGTTTCTAAATATTGTAGTATTTATATGTAATTGTATTATTCTAGAGTTCACCATCTGGGTGTCCCACAAGGAAATCTACTACCACATTTTCACTATAACAAATGCTTACAATCCATCCACAATTTTGGATTACTCTAACCCCAACTTGATCCTGATATGCCATGCTTCTCTTAAACTATGTCTGTCCGCTCCCATAGGGCATAATTATTATGGGTTGGCTAATTGTATATATCTTTGTTACTGTTGAACGTAACTCATAATGCGTATATTTCTCTACTTTAATTGTAAATATTGTCAATCTTCATTAACTAGGTATCTCGTACCCTTCTTCACCTTGCTTCTTTTACTTGCTGAAACTTGTGTCTACCTTCCGATTCTATTATTCCTCTTACCATACGATTTGATAGATATTCTTTCCTTAGGGCTCATTATAAAAAAGCTTACACATCTTAGTACACGCATGATCTGCTGAAGACCTCACATTTACTCATTACAATTATGATAAAAAATTGAGTTCCTCTGACTCAACTCTTCCGCAACCACCTTCAATCTCTTACCAGTTGTCTTTCTAAATGTGTATATCGTTGTATTATGAATAAAACAGAATTTAGGAGTTTGAATTCTTACAACTGAGCTATACCACATGATCTAGAGTAAAAAGAAAGAGTGACCGTCCTAAATGCCTTGCAGCCTCATGCTTATAAGTGTGGTGCACAACATAACCATGATTTTATCTTCATTATTATTATTTAATTTGTGTTTTGAGTTGAGGAGAACGTTGGTTTTGAAATAAAATTTCTAAAACGAAAAATCGGGATTTGAGGGACTAAATGGTATTGGAATTTAATAATTTTTATATGGTTAAACTCCTATTGGATGGGTATTCGGATTTTGTAAAATATGTCGGGTTCTAAGGTGTGGGCCCGGGGATCGACTTTTAGACCGATTTTCGAACTTTCTTAAAGATTGATATTTTGTGATCCAGAATAGTTTCTTATGTGTTTTATTTGTGCTTTAAACATAATTTGGTTAGATTTGAGCCGTCCGGAGGTCTTTTAACTCGAGGAGTGCATTTTAGAGTATCAGCAAGTATCTTTCTTAACCTTGTGTGGGGGACTTCCCCTTAGGATTGAGTCTTTTATGTTGATTTTAGTTCGTGTACACGAGGTGACGAGTGTGTACTCAGACTTATTTGTGGGGAATTGGACTTTTATGTTTCTTAGGCCCTTATATTCACTATGTGTGAAGTTATTCCTAATATGACTGAGTTCTTACTTATTAGTTTAACCTCTACATGCTTAATTGTAATTAATTGCTTCATGATTCACTCATATTACCTAATTGACATCCTAATTGATTTAACTGAAGAATTGCGCCTCTCCTATTGTCATGCTATCTTCTCATATCTACCTGTGTTATTTGAGATTTATTATTATCCCTCCTATAATTGTTTAATCTTAAGTGAAGCTAACATCATCTTTCCTTAATTGAATTGTTGGATGTCCTTGTCTTTGTTCAACCTTAAAAAGGAGATTAGATTACCCATATCCTTGTTGATATGCCCTTATTTGGCAATACTTGCCTCGTATTGATTACCTCATTATTGACATGTGTATTGTGGAATCTTTGCTACATGTTAATTTTCCTTTGTTTAGCTGTTCCATTTATGCTAGCATTCTTTTCTATGGTCATTCCTTGTGAGATGGTCTTACCGTTTCTTCGTGATTTACAATTCTTGAGTTGACTTGCTTTCCCTACCTTGTATTATTGTCATTGTTGTTGTTGTACTTGTTGTGGTGATGTATGAGTTTTTTGTCGTGCTGTAATTGTATTCTCTTTGGTGCACTACATATTTACTTTAGGACTCTGGAACGGTATTTAGGGAGATGCCCCTACACATTTACATTTTGGACTACGGGACGATATTCCGGGAGACCCCCCTATTCTGCATATTTACTTTGAGACTGTGGAATGGTATTCTAGGAGATCCCGCTACACATTTATGTTTGGTACTATGGGAGAGTATCCTGGGAGATCCTCCTGTACTAGATATTTACTTTGGAACTATAGAAAGGTATTTTGCGAGATCCTCATGCACATTTATGATTTGGACTACGGGTCGTATCTCGGGAGATCCTCTGTACATTTATGCTTGGGACTACAGGATGGTATCATAGGAGATCCCATAATATTATCACTGTGTTCTGAGCTGTTGTTCTCATTGATCCTATCCTTGTGTAAATAGCATATGTGTTTTATGGTCTTGTTCCTATCCTTACTAGCTGGTATGAACTATGTTAAGATACTTGCATAAGCATACACATGGCTAAGCACCTTTATCGGATATGAGGTTTCTTAAGATTGCTGAGTATAGACACACACCCTTGTTTATTTGCCTTCCATGTGAGAATGACTCTTTTGAGCATGTGAGTTGTTAGTATGATTATAAGGTGTGATGAGGGCACATGATGTCAAGTGTTCGGGTTCAGGTATTGGGACCCATATCATATTGATTATGAGATGAGGTGTCACAGAGTGACTTATATTCGAAAGATATTTATTTAAAAGAGATATTTGAAAGGTATTCATTTTTAGAGAACCATTTTGGAAAAATATTTACTTGAAGGAAGTTTATTTCGAAATGTTTTTATCGACTCAAAGAATTGACTAACGATTGAAGTTGTTGGCTATGACAAAAAGTGGAAACTGCCTTAGTTGCTATGTTATGACTTGTCCTTACTGTATTTGCGATTTCGAATTTGGGTTGTATTTCTGTCAACTTTTATGTGCTTTATTATGGTGTTCCGCTGGTACATGCTATTTTTTCCTTGTAGTTACTATATTGTTAGAAATATCACTTAGTCTTTATATAGATATCATGTTCGGTTGTTTTTATACTTACACTTGTTCTGCTTATTAGACCAGTTGGTGTCTTGACTATTCCTCGTCACTGCTCCACCGAGGTTAGTCTTGATACTTACTGGGCACCATATGGTGTGCTCATACTACATTTTTGTGCAGATCCAGGTATTGATCGTTAGTAGATTCTTGTTGACGAGACTCAAGGTAAATCTGCTATTCCGTTCGCAGGCTTCGGAGTCACCTTCCTATTTTGTATTCACACTGTTGTACTTATTTCCATATAGTTGTGTTTAGAAGTTATAGCAAAACTCTAAAGAGCTTATGACTTGTACTGCCAAGTTTTGAGAATTATAAATTTTGTAGACCTTTATGCTTCAAGACTGTTAAATTTCACTTATTATTGTGGTATTTAGTACAAGTTACGCATACCTAGTCCCTAAGACTAGGTGCCATCACGATACCCAAACAGAGGGAAAGTTGGGCCGTGACATTCTGCGATCACGCACCTACCATCAAACTTGTGCAGGTGCGATTACACCAGAACTGGTGCGCTTCAACCATTCTATTTTCGATCCGTTAAGCACCCGGATTCCATTCAAGGCCCCCGGGACCCCATCCAATCACACTAACCAGTTCCAAAACATAATGTGGACTTACTCGAGGCCTTAAATCATATCAAAGAACGCGAAAACCATGAATTGCACTACAATTCAAGCTTAATGAACTTTAGAACTTCAAACTTTAGCATTCGATCTCGAAATCTATAAAATCACGTCTGATTGACCTCAAATTTTGCACACAAGTCATATTCGACATTACAGACCTACTCCAACTTTCGGGACCGAAATCCGACCCCGATATCAAAAAGTCCACTTCCCGCCAAACTTCTAATAAACTTTCAAATTTCTAACTTTCGCTGCATCACTCCAAAATGACCTACGTACATCCAGATCCACTTCCAAACACCCTCCCAATACCAGAATCACCATACGGAGCTATTCCAAACAGACATTGATAACGCTAAAATGCATTGCAGCCAATATTTATGAAATTCTTCCCAAAATGCTAACTTCCACAATAGGTGTCAAAACGCTCCTAGTCGTCCAAAACCTGATCCGGGCATACCCCTAAGTCTGAAATCATCATATGAACCTGATGAAACATTTGAATCCTGATTCTAAGGTTTACTCATAAATTAAGCGTTCGTCAATTCCTTCAACTTAAAGATTCCGAAATGAGAATTTCCTTTCCAAATCAACTTCGAACTTCTCTAAATTCAATCCAACCATGTGTACAAGTCATAATACATGAAGTGAAGTTTCTCATGGCTTAAACAGCCGAACGACGCACTCGATCTCAAAATGACCGATCGGGTCATTACATACAATATTTTAATATAATTGTCACGACCCCTGTTCGCCCTCCGTAAACTATCATGACAATAGTCTCTATGACTAGTTAAGCCTAACAATTGCGCAAAAGGGAAAATAATATATAAAACTAATAAAAACTACGGAATAAACATGATGAAGGTTTAAAATGCCGCTCGACATATACAAATATAACTCTCAAACTGAACAACTTCCCAAAACCTCGGAATCTCATGAATTCACAAGCTAAGGATACTACATACTACTCTAACTCTAGAATTTATAACTCAAAGTAAAAACAAAAGGACTGTAACTATAAGAGAGAATGGAAAGGGACTCCTTGGTCTGCGGACGCAACAAATTTACCTCAAAGTCTCTTAAGAATCACGTCGCCTAAAAGATAGTAGGGTTGGGCCAAAAAACCTAGATCTGCACATGAAAAATATGCACAGAAAGGGCATGAGTACTCCTAGTAAGTGCCAAGCCTAACCTCGGTCGAGTAGTGATGAGAAAGGTCAGGTATCTACTGGTCATATACATATATATAAGGAAAAAAATAGTATGAAGTAACACAATATAATAATAAGGATTAAAAAAATTGCAACGGAAAGGAAAGAACATCATAAAAGGAATACAGTTCAACAACGAGATAGCAACGAGGGATCTACCAGGATATCATTCTGTAGCCCCCAAATGTAAATATCCAACAAACCGAGAATCTACTAGGATATCGTCCTGTAGCCGCCAAAATTTAGTTATCCAGTGGATCTCCCGAGTGTCGTCCCATGGTCCAACTCATAGTACATCTGGGATCTACCAAAATTTTGATATGCAGTCCCCAACTGTAAATACCCAGTACTGGGGGAAACTGCCGAGTGTGGTCCTGTAGTTCCAATATAATTTGTAGGGAATCTGCCGAAATACCAATCCGTTGTCCTAGTAAAACAGGCAAGGGGGATCTACCGGGATATCTCCCCTAGTCCCAAACTAAACACACAGCAGCAGCGTGAAGAATATTCAATTCAGACCAATTTTATACCAAGGTAAAACATGTATTTCTAACCTAACATAATGCATAGAATTTAAATAAAATACTTTGAGCAAGTGAAGCAATTAGGTCAATTAGTCATGCTTCCCTAAGCTAACAATAGGCTTAAATTTCAAGTACTATAAATAGGGAAGAAAACACAATATATAGTTACTTAATGAAAATAAAATTTTTAATAATTAGCACATGTACGCACTCGTCGCCTCACATACAAGGCATTTCATTTATCAAAAATACCAAATCCTAAGAGGCGTTACCCCACACAAGGTTAGGCAAGCCACTTACCTCGAACGTGCTCAATCAACTCGATACCACATTCTTTCCACGAGTATCCAACTCCGAATGACCAAAATCTACTCATAGTAATTGCATAATGCAAATATAACTTCATGTAACTAATTCAACATAATAATTCGAACCTAATACACGAAATTAGGAAAAATCATCTAAAAGTACCCTAGGCCACGTCTCGGAATCGGGTAATATTTATAAATTCAGAATCCTCACACTCTCACAAGTTCATACGTACAGAAGTTACTCCAATTCGACATCAAAATCTGGGTCAAACTCCAAAATTAGGCCTAAGAACTTTCCCACTTTTCTCCAATTTTTCATCCCAAATTCGAAATTAAAGGATGAATGTAATCATAGATTCATGGAAACTAATCAAAATCGAGTAAGAATTTACTTACCCAAAACACCCAGGTAAAAATCTCTCTCAAAATCGCCAATCCCAAGTTCCCAAATCAATTTTTCAAGTTTCGATACTAAACCCTCGTTCTGGCCCTTTTTCTGAACAGTGAAACTGCATCTGTGGCTCTGGGACAACACCTGCGATCCCGCTTCTGCGGAACTCAAGTCGCATATGTGAAATTTAATTTAATAGCAATTTTTGCACCTACGGCTACCTTACCACACATGCGGTCTTGGAGGTACCTTCGCCTCTCGCACCTGTAGTTTTTGAGCCTAGCAAAATCCCATTTCTACAACATTGCACTTGCGGTCCCTTTCACGCGGGTGTGCTTATCACAGGTTCAACCAACATCAAATTTTTCCTAAGTCCAATTCAACTTCCGTTAAGCACCTGAAACTCACCTGAGGCCCCCGGGACCTCAACCAATCCCAAAGCATCATATAAACTTATTCCAACCTTCGAATCACATCAAACAACGGTAAAACCACGTATCACTCTCCAATCCAAGCCTAAGGATTTCCAAAACTTCAAATTTTTGCTTTCGATCAAAAAGTCTATCAAACCTCGCTCAATTGACCTAAACTTTTGCACGCACATCCCAAATGATACAACAGACTTATTCCAACTTTCAGAATTTCATTCTGACCCCGATATCAAAATCTCTCTATCAAACTAGAAACTTCAAAAATTCAACTTTCGCATTTCAAGCCTAAATAAGCTATGTGCCTCCAAAACACAATCCAAACACGACCCTAATCTCGAAATCACCCAACGGAACAAACGGAATTCCATTTGAGACTGTTTTCACATTTTTCTGACTACAATCTAAATTCTAAAGCATAAAGTCTCATTTAGAGATCAAGTTTCCCAAAACACTCCAAAATTCAAAACGAACCTTACCGACAACTTACAATAGCACAAACAAACACAGGGAATGCAGTTTATAGGGGATCGAGTAATTAATTATTAAAATAACCGGCCGTGTCATTACATCCTCCCATACTTAAGCATTCGTTCATCCTCGAACGAGCGTAGAGACATACCTGAAGTAGTGAATATATGAGAGAAACCATTGCGCATATCCTGATCGGTCTCCCACGTCGCCTCCTCGACCCGCTGACCCTGCTATTGAACCTTCACTGATGCAATGTTCTTTGACCTTAACTTCTGAACTTGCCTGTCCAATATTACCACCGGCTCCTCAACATAAGATAAATCCTCATCCAACTAGACTGAACTGAAATATAACACATGCGATGGATCACCGTGATACCTCTGGAGCATCGAAACATAAAATACCAAATTAACTCCTGCCAAACTGGGAGGTAAGGCAAGCTCATAAGAAACCTCCCTAACATGCCTCAATATCTCAAAAAGGCCAACAAACCGCGGATTCAACTTCCCTTTCTTCCCAAATCTCATAATGCCCTTCATAGGCAATAACCCGAAGCAAGACTCGCTCTCCAACCATGTAGGAAACATCACGAACCTTCTGGTTTCCATAACTCTTCTGTCTGAACTAGGTTGTGTGAAGTCCATACTGAATCCCCATAACCTTCTCCAAAGCATCATGTAACAAGTTTGTGCCCAATATTCTAGCCTCACCTGGCTCGAACCAATCCACCGGGGATCTACACCGCCTACCATATAAAGTCACATATGGCGCCACCTGAATAGTAGACTGATAACTGTTATTGTAGGAAAACTCCGTCAATGGCAAGAATTGATCCCAAGAACCTCCAAACTCCATCATACACGCACGAAGCATATCCTCAAGAACTAAATAGTGCGCTCGAACTATCTATTCCATCTGGGGTGAAATGCTATGCTCAACTTCACCAGAGTGCCCAACTCATGTTGTACGACCCTCCAGAACTGTGATGTGAGGTGAGTACCTCTATCTGAGATGATAGAAACTGGAATACCATGCAAACGAACAATCTCCTCAATATAAATATCCACCAACCGCTCCGAAGAATCGGTAATAATCATATGAATGAAATGCGCAGACTTGCTCAGCCGATCCACAATCACCCAAATGGCATCGAACTTCTTTTAAGCGCGTGGGAGTCCAAATACGAAGTCCCTGGCGATCGTCTCCCATTTCCACTCCTGAATCTCTATATGCTGAAGCAATACCACCTGGTCTTTGGTTCTCATACTTCACATGCTGACAATTGATGCACCAAGCTACAAACCCAACAATATCTTTCTTCATCTGCCTCAACCTATAGTATTGTCTCAAATCGTGACACATCTTTGCGGTACCCGAATGGATAGAATACCGCAAACCATAGGCCTCCTCTAGAATCAACTCTCAAAGCCCATCAAACATTGGGTACATAAATTCGATCCTACATCCTCAATACCCCGTCATCACCAATAGTCACATCTCTAGAATCGCCATGCTGGACCTTATCCTTGAGGACAAGAAAAGGAGGGTTATCAAAATGACACTTTTTGATACAATCAAATAAAGAAGACCGTGAAACCATACAAGCTAGAATCGGAATGGGCTCTGAAAGATCGACTCTCGCAAATTGAATGGCTAAGGCTTGAAAATCATCACCATATGCCTCTCTACTGCTGGTAAATAATCCAAGCTCTCCACCCGGCGACTCAAAGCATTGGCCACCATATTGGCCTTGCCCGGGTGATACAAAACAGTGATATCACGGTACTTCAGTAGCTCTAACCACCTCCTCTGGTGCAAATTAAGGTCTTTCTACTTGCACACATGTTGCAATCTCCGGTGATAAGTATAAATCTCACAAGGATAAGCATACAACTAATGATGTCGGTCTTCAAGGCGTGAACAATAACAACTAACTCGAGATCCTGGACATGATAATTCTTCTCATATACCTTCAATTGTCTGGATGCATAGGCAATCACCCTACTGTCTTCCATCAATACCGCTCCAAAGCCAATCCTCGAGGAATCACAATAGACAGTATAAGACCCCAAACCTGTAGGCAATATCAAAACTGGGTTGTAGTCAAAGCTGTCTTGAGCTTCGGAAAGCTCGCTTCATAATATTCCATCCACTATAACACATCACCCTTCTAGGTACGCTTGGTCATAGGTGGTGAAATAGATGAAAACCCCTCAACAAATTGATGGTAATAACCCGCCAAGCCAAAAAAACTACGGATCTCTGTAGCTGAGGATGGTCTGGGCCAACTCTGAACTGCTTCCACTTTCTTCGGATCAACCTTTATCCCCTCACTAGTACCACATGATCCAAAAAATGCTACGGAATCCAACCAAAATTCACATTTCAACAACTTTGCATAGAACTTCTTTTCTCTCAAAGTTGAAGCAATATCCTCAGGTGCTGCTCATGATCTTGTCGACTTCGGGAGTATACCAGAAAATCATCAATAAAGATAATGATGAACGAGTCAAGATATGGCCGGAACACACTGTACATCAAATGCATGAAGGAAGTTAGGGCATTGGTCAACCCAAATGACATAACAAGGAACTTGTAATGACCATATCAAGTCCTGAAAGCATCCTTCGGGATATCTGACTCCCGAATATTCAGCTGATGGTAACCTGAATGCAAGTTAATCTTAGAAAACACTCATGTACCCTATACCTAGTCAAGCAATTATCAACATGTGCAAAGAATAATAGTTCTTCACTGTAACTTTGTTCAATGGTGATAATCAATGCACATATGCATAGAGCCATCCTTTTTTATTCACAAACCAGACAGGAGCACCCCAGGGTGATACACTGGGTCAAATAAAACACTTATTAAGCAATTCCTGTAACTGATCCTTCAACTCCTCCAACTCATGATGGGCCATACTATACGGAGGAATAGAAATGGGATGAGTGTCCAGCAATATATCAATGCCAAAATCAATATCTCTATCGGGCAGCATGCCTAGAAGATCAGCTGGAAACACATCTGAGAAATCTCGTAATAGTGGGACTAAATCAACTGTAGGGGTATCAACACTGGCATCTCTCACATAAGCTAGATACGTGTCACACCCCTTCTCAACCATTGCTGAGCCTTAAGGAAAGAAATAACTCTACTAGGAGTGTGATCTAGATCACCCCTCTACTCAACTCATGGTACACCTGGCATAGCTAGCGTCACGATTTTATCCTGACAATCAAGAACAGCATAATGGGGTGATAACCAGTCCATGCCCAAGATAACATCAAAATCTACCATCCTGAGCATCAATAAATAAACTCTGGTCTCAAAACAACTAAGATCAACCAAATGTGATCGATAAACACGGTCCTCCACAAGAGAATATCCCACAGGAGTAGAAACATAAACAGGGGAATTCAAAGAATTCAGAGATACACCTAAATGCGGGGCAAAATAAGATGACACATAAGAATAGGTAGAGCATGGATCAAATAAAACTGATACATCTCTATGATAAACCCGGAAATTACCTGTGATGACAGAAACAGAGGCAACAACCTCGGTACTGGTGGGAGGGTCTAAAATCTGGCCTGGCCTCCCACTCTAAGGTGACCTCTACCTCCCCGACCTCCACCTCTAGCTGGCTGAGCAGGTGGGGTAGCAACTGGTATTGTGATCATAGCCTATGAAATATGCGGAGCACGTTGTGGCTGAGAAGCCTGTGGAGGTGCACACCGCCCTAGTCTAGGTCAATACTTCACCACATGGCATATGTCACCACACTCAAAACAAACTCACGGCTGACGTGGCAGTTGGAACTGTACGATATAGGCACTCTGAGACCCCTGAATACCTGAAACACTATGTGAAGCCTGAGATGCAAACTGAGTTGGCTAACCCACAATACCTCCACCATGTCATACTCTTCCTCCAAAATAAGTACTAGTGGGTCTCTATGGTCTACGAGGTTTCCTCATTTCCCTATACTCTTTCTCCTGACCTCGTTTGTCCTCTCTCTCTTAGACCCACATGTCCTCTACTCGGCGAGATATTCTCACCACCCACTAAACTGGGACCACAGGTTGTATCGCTATGACACCTAGAACATGACCAATGCTAACTCGCTGCTCTGGAGCTGGGGCGTCGAAAGTCTGGATCCCTTCCCTGATTTGTGAAGTAGTTGGTACAACCTGAATTAATCCCTCCAGAACCAATGTACCAAACATGCTCAGGAACTATGTTAAGGTCTCCTGAAGTGCTGGAGTAGTAGTAGCAGTTGTTTTATCAAGCGCCTAAGCTCCAGCAGGAAATTCTAGTAGCTCTTCTGTAGCAGCTCGCGCTGGCGCTCTGGCTGCACGGCTCTGGCTGCACGAGGCCTCTACCTCGGCCCCGGCCCTGACCTCTTACAGCTCTTGTAGGGGGCGTGAGTGTCTGGTCGGTAGCACGTGTTCTCACCATCTGTTACAGAATGGAAGAAAAAGTTTTAGGAATGTGATGTCAAAAATCTCGCACGATAAAGAAATCAAATGAAGTGGAATTTTTCCTAACAAGTAGCCTCTAGTAGATAAGTACACGCGTCTCCGTACCGATCCGTGAGACTCTATAAACTGACTTGTGATTCATGACTCCTATGAACCTAGAGATCTGATACCAACTTGTCACGACCCCAGTTCTCCCTTCGTGAACTATGGTGACGGCACCTAGTCTCTACGACTAGGTAAGCCTAACAATTACGGAAGAAGGAAAAACGACACATAAAACTAATAAAAACTGCAGAATAAACATGATGAAGGTTTAAAATGCCTCTCGGCATATACAAATATACTCTCTAGCTGAACAACTTTCCAAAATCCGGAATCTTATGAAATCACAAGCTAAGGATACTATATAGTGCTCTAACTCCAGAATGTCTAAATCAAAGTAAAAACGGGAAGGGATTAACTACAAGAGATAATGGAGAGGGAATCCTCAATATATGGACGCGTCAGATATACCTCAAAATCTATGAATAATCGCCCCGCCTCAAGGAAAGTAGGTTTGAGCCGAAGAACCTTGATCTACACATGAAAATCATGTGCAGGAAGGGCATGAGTACATCACAGCGGTACCAAGTAAGTGCCAAGCCTAACCTCGGTCGAGTAGTGACGAGGAAGGTCAGGGATCTACCGGTCATATACATATATATAAGGAAAAGAATCAGTAAGAAGTAACACAACATAATAATAAGGATAACAAAAATTGCAACAGAAAGAAAAGAACATCACAGAAGGAATACAATTCAACACAGAGATAGCAACCGGGGATCTAGCAGGATATCGTCCTGAAGCTCCCAAATGTAAATATCCAAAAAACCGGGGATCTACCAGGATACCATTTTGTAGCCCATAATGTCTAGTGGATCTCCCGAGTGTCATTTCGTAGTCCAACTCATAGTGCACCAAGAATCTATCGGAATTCCGATCCGTAGTCCCAAAATGTAGATTCCTAGTACTGAGGGAAACTACCGGGTGTAGTCCCGTAGTTCCAATATAATGTGTAGGGGGGTCTATAATAGTACCAATCCATAGTCCCAAATAAACAGACAAGCGGGATCTACTGGGATATCGTCCGTAGTCCCAAAGTAAACATACAACAACACGAAGAATTTTCAATTCAGACCAATTTCATACCAAGGTAAAACATGTATTTCTAACCTAGCGTGTTGCAGAGTATTTAAATAAAACACTTTGAACAAGTAAAGCAATTAAGTCAATTAGTCATGTTTCCCTAAGCTAACAGTAGGCTTAAATTACAAGCAGAATAAACAGGGAAGAAAACACAATATATAGTTACTTAATGAAAATAGAATTTTCAACAATTAGCACATATACACACTCGTCACCTCACGTACAAGGCATTTTATTTATCAACAATACCAAATCCTAAGGGGAGTTCCACCACACAGGGTTAGACAAGCCACTTACCTCAAACCAGCTCAATCAACTCAATACCACGTTCTTGCCATGAGTATCCGACTCTGAATTGCCAAAATCTATTCAATGTAGTCTTATAATGTAAATATAACTTCAAGTACTAATTCAACTAATCAATTCGAAGCTAATACTCGAAATTAGGAAAAATCAGCCAAAAAATCCCCCAGACCCACGTCTCAGAATCGGGGTAAAATTTGTAAATTCGAAATTCTCACACTCTCACGAGTTCATATATATAGAAGTTACTCTAATCCGACATCAAAATCTGGATCAAAACTCCAAAATTAGGCCTAAAAACTTTCTCACTTTTCTCTAATTTGTAACCTTAAATTCGAATTTAAAGGATGAATTTATGCATAGATTCATGAAAATTAATCAAAACCAAGTAAGAATTACTTGCCCAAAACACCCAGGTGAAAATCTCTCTCAATATTGCCTATCCCGAGCTCCCTAATTAATTTTCCAAGTTTTGAGATTAAACCCTTGTTCTTCCCCTTTTTCTAAATAGTGGAACAGCATCTGCAGATATGGGACCGCACTTGCAGTCCGCTTCTGCGGAACTCAAGACGAATCTCCGACATTTCATTTAATAGTAATTTTCACACCTACGGTCTCGCAGGTGCGTTCTCCTTCTCGCACATGCGGTTTCTGGAGCCTAGCCTAATCTCGCTTTTGCGGTCACCCAACCACTTCTACAGCATTGCACTTGTGATCCTTTTCATGCCGGTGTGATTATGACAGGTTCAACCAACATCAAATTTTTCTTAAGTCCAATTCAACCCATTAAGCACCTGAAACTCACCCCAGGCTTCCGGAACCTCAACCAAAGCTGCCAACCTAAAACATCATATGAACTTATTCCAACCTTCGAATCACATCAAACAATGCAAAAACCACAAATCACTCTCCAATTCAAGCCTAAGGATTTCCAAAACTTCAAATTTCCGCTTTCGATCAAAAATTCTATCAAACCTCCCCCGATTGGCCTGCAATTTTGCACACACACCAAATTATGCAATGGACCTATTCTAACTTTTGAAATTCCATTCCGGCCCCGATAACAAAATCTCACTATCGAGCCAGAAACGCCAAAAGTTCAACTTTCGGCATTTCAAGTCTAAATAGGCTACGGACCTCCAATAACAATCCAGACACGCCCCTCACCCCGAAATCACCTAACAGAGCTAACAAAACCAATAAAATTCCATTCCGAGGCCGTCTTCACACTATTACGACTACGGTCCAAATTCTAAAACTCAAACTCTCATTTAGGGACTAAGTGTCTCAAAACACTCCAAAATTCAAAACGAACATTCCCGACAACTTACAATAGCAGAAACAAATACGAAAAATGCAGTTTATAGGGGATCGAGACGTTAACTCTTAAAACGACCGGCCGGGTCGTTACAATAAGCATCAATACAATGTTGGTTTACCAAAATAAATTTATAATATTAAGCATAATATCTCATAATAAAAGGACATAACCCTATTCTAGATATTAGTCTTATAATCCTATAGGACATAATACTAAACGTTAGCAATCCTACATGATTACCTTTAGGAACCAAATTAGTGTAACTACTTTCGGAATATCTAATTCATATAAAATTGAACAAGTAATATGTTTAGTTATGTAATCCTATTACTTTTAGGATACACCTCAAAAATTCCTTTTTGATTCCTATTTACTTTTAGGGAAAAATTCTTTAAAAAATTACATTTAGAACATGTAAATATCTTCCATACGTTCTTCTTGGAGGAGGATGGCACAAATCCAATTTTTTTTTACGGGTTAATCTACTAAGCTATCCCATAAAAAATACCTAATTATTTGAATTTAATTTGCTTATTTTTATTTCAAACATATTAAACTATACTATTTAGGGATTGATCTAATATTTAGGATTTTGAATTCACAACTATTAAATATATTATCCACTTGGACAATTTAACATTGTGTAATAGAATCATGAAATTTGCATAGACTTTCACTCCATTTTCCTTCACTTATAAATATGAGATATGGAATATTTCATGCTGTAGAAACATTTCAACGCATAAGCCGCAAGAAATATATTTCTTTCATGGATGATATAAAGCTGAAGGTAGAGTCAAATGAAACTACTGGCACTACAAAAATATAAGAAAGATCTTATGGCAACTATTGCTGGTTGTATAACAGCCAGCACTATCAACAATATTTTCTTATCAAGATAAGATGATCTTTAACGTATATGCGTTATAAAAGTTATTGTATTTTATCATCCTAGAAAAAAAAAATATATATATATGCAGATAATCTAATATTCTTAGAATGGTTAATATATATGTATTAATATCGTCGGATGTGATTCATATTTCAATAGAAAACACATATATGATTTTGTAAATAGATATTAGGTGAAGTTTTTTCTTTTTGGTTATAAATCACTGTTTGATTGATATACATATTACTTTCCGAAAGAGTAAAAGCTATAACCAATTAATTATAAAGTTAGCAAATATCCGCAAAAGAAAACAAGTAGCGGATGGTTCTTGTGGTTCTTTTTGAGGCGTCAAAGTAATCAAATATTTAAGATTTCTCCTAATTCTTTATTAATGGGATATTAAATTTGTATGTACATAAAAATTAATAGATTTAAGCATAAAAAATAATCTTATGGATGTTTATAAGGAGGAAACACTAATTCCTTTCCCCTTCCCTCGTTATAAATTTGTATACCCATAACAATTATCTATATCTAATTGTACCCTTTAATTTTTGAGTATGAATTAATCAACATGAAATTATCTCTTTAAAAAATTATTTACCCAACCTAAATATCCAAATTTTTTGCAAGAAAAAGAGAAGACAAATGAAAAAAGTGCATTAACTTCAATGATAACAACTAAAATTCTCAAGGTCCATGATATATATATATATATATATATATATATATATATATATATATATATATATATATATATATATATATATATATATATATATATATATATATATATATATATATATATATATATATATATATATATATATATATATATATATATATATATATATATATATACATATATGGAAGTACTATATATATATATATGGAAGTACTATTCTTGTCCATGTTAAATTGGTAAAGGGATTAGCTTGATGAGTTCTTGGAGTATATTTGTCATGCTACTCAATTAGAGATATTTAATAGCGCATTAGTGAAAGTTAGATGATAATTATCAAGTATACAAATTTATAGTTAAATTAGGGTAAGAGACACTTTAAAATGTTCTTATTCAAGCAGAATTGTAGAACCAGTAGGAAATAACGATTCAAGTAGTAAAAAAAAGTTGAGTTAAAATTGAATTCTTATAAAAATTGACGACACTTGTCGAAAACAATTTTGGAGAAAAGACTGACATAGTAGAATGAAGCAGCATGACAAGAGAAGACTCCTAGGTTTACCGTGAACCATGATTTTCTATTCTTTTTTTTTTCTTCTAATATTTCAAATCTTATGTTTATTAAAAATAGAAGTAGGGTAAAGACCGTACAATTCGTTTTTATGGGAATGAATAAGAAAAATAACCAACATATTTGAACTTTATGACAAATTTTATTTGTATAGCTAATAAAATAAATTTGCAAAACAAAATTTTATTATAATCACTCTGAGGTGTCGGATTTCTGTCAGTTTATTTTCTCATTGAACTGTTTTTCAATGGTGATAGGTACTTGATGTTGTTTTATTCATATATACTTTCAGACTATCGGTGTGTATCTTCGTTGAAATCCATTAATTTGTTCTAAATCATCCTTTAGGCTTATTTAGTTGTTTACTTTCTAATTGTTGATTCTAATTCTTGAAAAGCATCGTTTGATTTTAAACATCTTTCAAGGAACTATGTCCCATTTTTCTTATTATTTCACTTTACTTTTATGCGTGTTGTATGCATGATAATTTTGGATTTTATATGCCCTTTAGTGATTTTATATGCACGTGTATATATATATATATATATATATATATATATATATATATATATATATATATATATATGAAAATCATGATGTACCACAAAAACAAAAAAGAAAAATTAGTCTAATTTCTAGCGAGATTCTGGAGGGGGAAAAGGATAGAATTTTGGGGAACATTCTTAACACGCAAAATTCAGAAAAAATATACAATCATCCAAACAAGTTATCGTTCTGCGCAATTTTTTGTAAAAAATACATCTTCAAACAAGTTATCCGAAAACCACTAAGTTTGTAAGTGATTTACCCTCTGTTCCTCAAATTTTGAGGATGAGGCTCTTCATCACGAGTAACAAAACTCCCTTGAGCTCTGAATGAGGAAATTATACTCCCTCTTGATTATATATTTTCCGATGGACTTTCAAATTTCAAAATGAAATACAGAGTAAACCAAATGCCTAGTAAGGAAGCGAAGTTGTATACGACCAAAAGCAAGGAACCAGATTTTGAGGTCTTAAATTGGATTGTGAGTATGAGTCCACGAGATTCAAAGTGGAGGTCAGATCCGGCTAAGGGACACCTATTTCAAGGAAGCTGATCGAAGGCCTGGCACGACCTACATCGAGGGCAGCACAATATCTAAGTCAACCAAGAAAGAGCGGGAATTTCTTAAAAATACGTGGACCTGGGCATTAATTAAAGAATAAGGTTTGTACGAAATGGTACAGGTCTGTACTAGGTCGTTATACAGTACCCATAGAATTCTTTACCATTATGAGGAATGTACTATATTAGGGTTTTCTCATACAATATAAAGGGGACCTAATCATTTTGTAAGAGGATTAGAATTATTCGCTGCAATAGAACATTCTATTCTTCTCTTCATATTTTATTGATCTTAGCTGACCTCAAGGTCCCTAGATAATCGAGCTTGAATTCCCAACTGTTCCAACAACATTAATTTGGTTCATTATTTCTTCTTACTTAGGCTCAAATCCTCAATATTACTTGCATAGTCACTAGTATTAGAATATATCATATATCTTTAAAACCACAAATAATCTATAATTGTTACCCCTATTTTTTGAGGTAAACAGTTTGGCGCCCATCGTGGGGCTAAAGATAATAGTGACTATTTTAGTGCTAGTTCTCTGATAATACACGTTATTCTTCACACTTTTTCTTGTCAAAGATTCTTTAATTTCAGGCTTAATCATGTCTAACACACAAAATGAACGCATTGACGAGGACGAAAGCCTAGGAGAAAACAGCAGCATAGGAGTCGGTGCTCCACCCATAAACCCTGGGAGAGTGCCTAACGTGGAGGCGGTTCATATCAGCTCACATAACACTCTAAACACGTATGCAGGCACAGGCCCCGTAAGGAATTCACACAGGGAAGCCCAGGCTGGAGGCCAGGAAACACGAGGTATGGAATAAGGAGAGTCAGCCTCTAAGTGATATTCGAGATGCTGCAAGCTCAGCAAGTCACCATCGCTCAGTTTTGGAGTCAAAATAGAACTCCTACCACTGCCGAACTAGTAAACACACAGCATGAACTAGTGCTGGAAAGGCCCGATGAAACCGGCTCGTGGGCTGACCCCACAATCATGAAAATGCTCGAGGAACTGACTAAAAGAATCGAGTTAGGAGAAAAGAAGATAGAAGACAATGATAAAAAGGTGGAAATTTACAACTCCTGAGTAGACCAAATACTGGGAGAACCTCCAATTTTGAAGGGTCTAGATGCCAAAAAAGTCATACAAAAACCATTCCCCCAAGTGCGGCTCTGATGCCTAGTCCTAAGAAGTTTTTCATGCCCGACATACCTAAATATAATGGAACAACAGACCCTAATGAACATATTACTTCATATACTTGTGGAATCAAAGAAAATAACTTGAACGATGATGAAATCGAGTCTATATTGTTAAAGACGTTTGGGGAAACATTATCAAAAAAAGCTATGACTTTGTATCAAAACTTGGCTCCTAACTCCATTGATTCATTTGCTATCCTTGTGGACGCCTTCATAAAAGCACACCTAACGCCATAAAGGTGGCCACATGAAAATCGGACGTCTTCAAAATAAAATAGAGGGATAACAAGATGCTAAGGGAGTTCATGTACCGATTTTAGTAGAAAGGATGGAATACCCTCGGTCTCTGATGACTAGGCATTTCAACCCTTTATGCAAGGTTGAAATGACAGAAGCTTGATAGCATCTCGACATCAAAAGCAGAGCTTGATCGATTATACAATTGTGACATGGTCAGATGTGTACAATCGGTATCAATCAAGTATTAGGGTCTAGGATGACCAATTGGGAGCACATTCGGGCTCGGTTCACCCTAATAAATACGCAGCCAAGCCCCCGAGGGACACAGATTGGGAATCAAGATTCAACAAGGAAAGATATCAACAGTATGTTGAAGATAGAAGGAATATTTCAATGCATAATGCGCCTCGAAATGATTGAAGAGTAGATCGAGGCCAAATCTCCAGGGTATTCATGGGAAAGACCGAGTTCGACAGGCGCTCAGGACCAGTGGAGGCTCCCAAATTATCATAAATACAAATTTAGTGTCGACGCCTCAACTATTGTCTCAGCCATTGGCAAAATTAAAGATACTAGATGGTCCAAGCCCATACAGACATATCCTTCTCAGAGAAACCCCGATGTGATGTGTAAGTACCGTGGTACTCACGGGCATAAAGACCGAGGATTGTAGAAAGCTTAGAGAAGAGGTAGCTCGACTATTCAATGAAGGGCGCCTTTGTGAATTTCTGAGTGATCAGGCCAAAAACCATTTCCGAGAAAGAGATGGAAACAGGAAAAATGAACCCGAAGAACCTCAATATGTCATTAACATGATCATTGGTAGAGTCGACATCCCACACGGACCTAAGTTCAAATGTACTAGAGTATCACCAAGGAAAAATGTACTCAGAGCTATGTGCCCGAGGATGCTCTATCATTCTGTGACAAGGAAGCAGAAGACGTACCCCAACCTCACAACGACACCCTGGTAATCTCTATCCTTTTGAATAAAATTTATGTTAAATGTGTTTTAGTGGATCCAGGTAGTTCGGCGAACATAATCAGATCGAGGGTCATGAAATAACTCGGCCTGCAAGATCAGATTGTACTTGCATCTCGGGTGTTGAATGGCTTCAACATGGCAATTGAAACAACGAGTGGAGAAATTATCTTGCCTCTAAACGTAACCGAGACCATACAAGACACCAGTTTTCATATCATCGAAGGTGACATGAGGTATAACGCACACCTCGAGAGGTCGTGGATACACAACATGAAGGTTTTGCCTTCGACTCTCCATCAGATAATGAAGTTCCTGACAGAGGAATGAGTAAAAACAGTCCAAGGAGAACAACATGCTGAAAAAGAGATACTAGCGATTGAGGAAGTGGTGTCGATATCTAAACCCTTGACCTCGAAGACATCGAGCTCCAAAGGTAAGCAGGTGTCTAAGTAGTAGTCACAGCTCTGAGCCTCGACAAAATTTGAATAACAGGAAACCGAAAGCGAAGAAAGGAATTCCCCAGATCCTCGAACATTAATTGTTCCCGAAAAGCTCGATGCTACCAAGACAACCGCTCAAGATAAAGGTACACCTGGGAACGGGGTTAATCCCTACTCTAAGGAAAAAACTCATTCAGTTTCTTATTAGTAATATAGATCGCATTGCTTCTCCCCGTTTAAATATGATTGTGATTCCTCTTGAAGGATAAACAGGTAAAATAATCAAAGCTTATATTGATGATATGACTGGCCAAGTCCCTGTGCGCAACGGACCACTTTAATTCATTTGCATGAAATAATCAACATGTCGGGGCAATACGACACAAAGCTCAACCCAAAAATGTGTTCTATCGGAGTTAGCACGGCTGAATTTCTCGGCCTTCGTGGTATCAATTCGAGGCATCAAAATCATCCCTGACCAAGTCAAGGCTCTCGGAGATGTCATAGTCACAGATAGCAAGACCTCGGTGTTGTTAATAAAGGATCTTAGAGGCTCAGCACGATGGAAGGTGTCAAAGGATCGTGATCTCGATAATAACCCTTCCTATACAAAAGCCGTAAGTTGTAAAGAATGTGTTGCACTCTTTTTTCCTTAGCTCAAATTTTGTCCTAAATGGGCTTTACGGGCAAGGTTTATAATGAGGAAACACCTACATGCTACCCGAGGAACAATCAACAAATATTTGAGGTTTCTTTTTAATCAACCTCGAATACTGGGGGGCATCACCCTGGGAGGTTGCATTTTCGGGAAAGGTATTTCACTCCTAAGAGGGTCTCGATAGGAGAAATTTGTAATAGGACAAATGGCCAAACAAACAGTGTCCATATAGAATAATCGAGCCCCGACGGCAAAAAACGTACGCATGTATCAACTATTTAAAGAAGCATTCTGGTTATATCAAAAACACTTTGTGTCTCATACAAGCTCGATACTTACAATCCTACATAAAACGGCTTAAGAGCCAAAACATAGAAGCATCCCGGATACTCGGGGACCTTCATCAAAAATTCGAATTAACAAACCTCAAAGAGGAACCCCTTTGAAACAAAGGCCAAGGCAATTATTCTCTGGGACTAAATTCTCGAACAAGTTCGGAAAGTTATCGGGAAACAAGTACAAGTGACATACCCAAAGGCTACGGCGATATTAAAGACTGCGGTCATATAAAGGCTATGGCCAAATAATACAGCTCGGAGACGTCCGACTTCCACTGTAAACTAAAGGCTTTCAAACACTTTGTAAAAATCGGTTAAATCAGGCTACCCTCGACAAAAGAAAAATGCAAAGTCCTTTGATAAATTCTACCCTCCGAAATTCCAAGGGTCTCGTAACATCGGACCTCGGAAATACCTCAAGAGGTGTTCGTGTGTTTAGACAAACAAATCACTAATAAGGTTGCAATATGTCGAAACTTCGAAAAAACTACGAGTCCAAAAAACACATGCGAAAGCATAATTAATTTTTCACTATGTCTTTTAAGCCGAAATGAGGGAAAAATTATATAGCCATTCTAAGAGGCTGAATCGACCCAACTTAAAAAGCTTAAGGGTCGATATATAAGAGCCTAAGGGCCGATATATAAGAACCTAAGGACCCATCTCGAAAGTCTTAAGGGCCTAAAACTTATAGTTCGAGACTCCACTTTTATTTTGATTTGGACTCGAGGTTCACAATATCCCAAGCCCACAATGAGTTGATTTAAACTCGTCTCGTAAATTATTATACCTATCGATAAAGATCTAAGGATTTATAATACCTAGAACCAATCCTCGGACTAGTCATTCATACGAAGTTTTCCATAAATAAAGGCAATATTGATACATGCAATGTTAAAACCAGCACTAGCCTAAGACGAGATTAAAAGTTCCCCTCGTATATCCAAAAAATGATTATAGGAAATATTTACACAAGGAAGGATTGCAATGAGACAAAATAAAGTAACCTAAAACTAGTTCGAGGTCGCATCCTTAGCAGATGCATCTCTAGGAGTCACTTCGAGAGAGACATCCTCGAGGGCTTCATCCCCATATCCTTCACTCCTAGAGACATCGGCTGAGTCATCTTCATCGAAAAGCAAAGCGGCCACCTCTTCTTCCAAAATCGTCTCCACTTCATTATCGGTTGAGAGTCGAAGTCGCGACCATGTATCTCTTCAAGGGTCATCCTCCGGGATTGTCGCCTAGCATGGTCAAGGGCACATCACAACTTAGCCTCCGTCGTATAAGAAATCTCCTTTTTCCGAGCATTAGCTGCTTCTGTGTAAGCCCAATACGAAGTTATAATTGCCGCAACATCAGATTTGGCCTTGGCAAGCTTAACAGCAGATCCGGCTTCAAGATCCTCAATTTTCAATCCTCGAGCTTGGCTCTCATCCTTCGCACGAAGCTGGCGTTCGAGCGAAGCTAACTACTATTTTAGAGTTTCCTTCTCAGAAACAAGATCATCCATACCTCCCCTCAACCCTAGGGCCTCGGCTTCTTTCATCTTACGCTCCTCCCGAAGCTGCGCCTCCAAGTCGGCTTTCTGATTGAATTGCGAAATTAAAAATGTTAGCTGCCCGAAACAAAACAAATGCGTAGCAAACTCTCGGGAGCTATATTACCTTCTCAACATACTTGGCTCGACCTTAACACGCATGCGTCAACTCAACTCGTAGATCAAAAATCTACAACGCTCTCTTAGCACATAAGGCTTTGACGGCATACCTCTCATCCAAATTTTTCTTAAGCTCGGCCTCGTACCGAGTGAGATCATCTGGGAACTTGGAAAATGCCATTTTATGGAGCACCACAACCTTCATTAAAAATAAGGAAAGTTAGATTTATAATTGCTAAAACAAGGGCGCAGGAAACAGAAAAATCGCTTGTTTAAAGAGTTTACGTGCCTCATTAATAATGAAAGAAGCATCGGGGTCAAGGCTATCTTCAAGCCCTGCGAAGCATTTTGAAATATGTCGTGCCCTTCATGGCTCCCCTCCCCTCAAGAAGATCTCATATTCACAGCCTTCTGGATTTGCCCCTCGGTGAACTCGAGGCCAGGGGGAGAATCATCCACGTTGATCACCCCAAGTGATCCACTCGGGGCATTCTATACTTGCAGAGGCTTGGAATTAAGACCTTCAGCATCGCCCTCATAATGATCTCCTAAGCGAGGCACCTTTTTTCTGGACAATGGTTCGGGGACTTTGCTTGAACTCCCTTCGGAGATTTCTTCAGCTCTGGAGTGGGCCTCATCAACTACCGCTGGTTCAATGGGCTTCGAAGCATCAAGATTCTTTCTTTTACGATTTACCAGCAGGCAATCATCATCTTCTTCTTCCTCCTGGACACGAAGGTGTTGGGCCGTTTCAATAGATAAGGCCATTGCATCGGCCTTAGGCTTTCGAGCCTAGCTTTTCTTTGGCTTCGGGGGATTTTCGGATGACTCTCTCCTCCTTTTTCTTTCTTAAAGAGGCTTCGGAGCCTCCAATTCACCACCTGTGTCCGGCCTCAATTCAACGGCGCCTCCAAGACCTACATGAAATTAAGATCAGTATCCCATAACAGAAACACTAAAAAGCGAACAAGAGAAGGTGACGGAGGCCAGCTTTCGGTGCTAGCCCTCGAGATTCAGGAAACCAAGCAGCGGCTACACCATCATAAAGAGGTTAGATAAAAATATATATATAAAGTTGGGGAAAATAAATAAAGCAGGGTATACTCACGCTTCATATTCCACTACTCGGGCAACAACATCCAATCAGCAAGAATTAGATCGGAGGTATTGACTCGAACAAATTGGCTCATCCACCTACAGTCTTTGTCCTCATTGATACTACAAAAAATAAAGGGATTTTAAAGGTCGGCGTTGTAGTTTTATCAAGCCCCCACGATAAAGTCGGGGATTGTACAATTTGATCAGATAATTGAGGGTGAAAAACATCCCCTCAATTTGGTTCAAAAAGAACCAGATTAAATAAACAATTCACCAAAAGGAGGGATAGATCTGGCTGAGCATCACTCGGTATCGTTGGCAAACGTCGAGGATAACTGGGTCTATGGGACCTTGACCCGGAATTGCAGGGCCCAATGTAAACGGATAATTATTTATTCTCAAATACCTCGCTTTATATGTGGTGATATCTTCCTTAGAGGAACACTACTTCCTTATTGTCCCATTTGTAATCCTTCTTTACTTGCTCGAGCTTCGCCTTGGTCACCAAACAAATATATCGAGACATGGTCTCTCATCGGTCTGGTATGGAAACAGGTTTTTTCATTTTGAAATCGGATGTTATCTCACACCCTGGGGGGATGCATTCCTCGATGCGAGGTGGCACTATTGGTTTATTCTTGGTCGATCAAGAAGATGAAGGAGCTTTTTCCTTGTGAGGAATAGATCTATACGTTTTAGCCATCACTATGTGGTAGATCCAAGAAGATGAAAAATGTTGTTAGTGAAGAGAAGGGATAACTCAAGGAACTTGAAAAAGGCAAAATGAGACTTTAGAAGCGTTGTGGGAATAAATTTTGTAAGGATGTGGGATCTATCTATTTATAAAGATCGATTAAGCGTGCTGAGGAAGCCAAAAGGCGGACCGTCAGCCGCCTCCAGTTAATGATTTTGGATATCGTACAAAAATAACTTTTCAGTCACTTCAACCGCTTATGTCATGACACTGGCATCGGGAATTAATTTGTCAATAATCATTTAGGACAGCCTACAAGTAGAGTTCAAGCAGACACTCACTCGACTACTAAGCCAAAGGGCTACCCGAGTTCGAGCAAATACTCACTCGGGGACTATCTATAAACCTAAAGGCTATCTTTATTTCAAGTTCGAGCAAACATTCGCTGGACTACTAAGCCAAAGGACTACCCGAGTTCGAGAAAATACTCATTCAGAAACTATCCATAAAGCCTAAGGGCTATCTTTATTTCAAGTTCGAGAAAACGCTCGCTCAACTACTAAGCCCGAGGGCTATCCAAGTTCGAGAAAATTTTCACCAACCACAAAAAGGTCTAAGGATTATTTTTATCTCGAGACCTTGCTCTCACCTAACTCGGACTCGAGAATCCCGACGTTCCAAGTTCACCTTCAAGCTCAGCTCGAGGATTAACAAAAACCTCGACGTGTATTGTGTTGATCGTTTAAAAACCTAAGGGTTTATTATTTCCTAAAGCACAATATTTGAGATAGTCATTGAAATCATACAATCGAGTCTTTTACAAAGAAAGACAGAATAAAATTCAGCATGGGCCGAAAGGGATAAAAAAAGATCCTTTTATATGTTTCCGATAAAATGATTATAAAGTATGATTGTGGCACCTATGATCGATACTTACATAGGAACAAAGAAGCAAAAAAAAAGCTATAGATCTTAATTCACTTGTAAGGCCACGACCTCGAGAGCATCATCTCTGGAAATCCTCTTCTCGGGGATACCATTTCCGATCATTGGAAACATTTGGCAGAAGACCTTCGATAATGTGATTATGTCTTCAACAACCGAGATTGAGCACTTCGTTAAAGTTTTGGGCCATAATACATTAAGAAAAAACAAAAAGACAGAAGGGGTTGCAAGATGCACGAGCAATAATTCAAGAGTATTCATCCTCGGAACTCTATTTCGGTGCGGGATGCAAAAGTTAGTAGATGATAGTGCCACATCATTCCATTGAAAGTAAAAGGAATGATGCGCCACACTAGGTTGAAATAAAGAGAGATGAGCAGCAACGTAAAGTTCGCATATCTTCCGGTATGGGAAGAATTTGATGCCCTTCTCTCGTTGTTTCAAGCCAAAGCTTTAAAATGGGGAGTTTCGACATAGCTGGTAAGGTTGAGGAACTGCCACACCAGGTTGAAATTAGGTGAGCAGCACTATAAAGTTCGCATATCTTCTGATACAGGAAAAATCTGGCGCCCTACTATCATTATTTCAGGCCAAAGCTATAAAAAAGGGAACCTTGGCGTAACTGATAAAGTTGCTGTCATGTGACCTTGTAATCACAGATACCATAAAAAATAGGTGATTAGAGTAAAAAAAATAGAACGGAAAGGGCTAAAAGTTGATGAAGAAGGGATGAGTGTAGTTTTTGCTCAGCGAAGTAACCCCTTATTTATGGAAAGCCAGTGACGGTTCGCTTGCACTAATAGCCGACCAATACTGGCATGCATTCAATGTTTTTGGGGAAAAAACCAACGGGACGTTACGATCACTTCAAGCGCCTACGTCATGAGCATGGCGTCATCGTGAGTTGCTTGGGAAAATCGAGGTTCAAATCGTTTCTTATCATCTTATTCTAAGAAGTCGAGGACTATATGTAGACGGTCAAAAACAAGGAGCCCAATTGCAAGGTCTTAAATTGGATTGTGAGTCCGAGTCCGGGAGATTCGAAGTGCAGATCAGATCCGACTAAGGGACACCCACCTCGAGGAAGCTAATCAAAGGCCTAACATGACCTACATTGAGGGCAGCACAATCTCAAAGTTAATCAAGAAAGAGCGAAATTTCTTAAAGACACATGGATCAGGACATCAATTAAAGGATAAGATTTGTACGAAATGGTAAAGGTCCGTACTAGGTCGTTATACATCTGTACCGATAGAATTCTTTATCATTATGAAGAATGTACTACATTAGGGTTTTCCCTTTCTATGTAAAAGGGACCCCAATAATTTTGCAAGAGGATCAGAAATTATTCACTACAATAAAACACTCTATTCTTCTCTTATTTAACGTTCTCAACAATTATTCTTTAACTTTTCTACCTTTACTTTACTGTTCATATTTTATTGGGCTTAGCTGACCTCAAGGTCCGTGGATAACCGAGCTTGAAGCCCCTACTATTCCAACAACATTAATTTGGTGCATTATTTCATCTTACTTAGGCTCAATATTACTTGTATAATCGCTAATATTAGAATATCACATATCTTTAAAACCACAAATTATCTTTAATTGTTACCCCCATTTTTCAAGGTAAACGGTTAATTGACAAAACAAAGGGAAAAGAAAACATGATCAAATAGTTTACGAGGGACATTTTTCATCAGGCTTTAAGATCTTTCTGTTGCCATGTAGGTAAAACTAGAAAACCATCTTTAAACTGGTACTTCAAGCAGAAGAAAGGAAAAAGTACCTTCCATTGCCAATAATATTTCCTACCACTCACAATAGTGTGTAGAGATAGAGTGAGACGCAGTTTTTTGTGTGTGTGTGGGGTGGGGGGGGGGGGGGTTGTTTAATCGGTAATGAGTCACGACAATAATCAAAGTTTGATTTCACTAACATGAATCTCATGATGAAAATATCAATCAGTCTTGTGAAAACTAAGAAAAGCTGACAATTAGAAAGAGGACGAGATCCCCGCAGATTTCCCTGCCTGTACAACCACCGTATATTGGTCGCAGAGCTTTTCCTCCCCATTTCTGAAAAGAACTTCCCCACTCAGCAAAGTGTTCATCTAAAATCATACACCATTCACCACGTAAGCCGTTTTCTAGTACATCCTGGACATACCATACTGAACAGTCCCTACTTTTCTATGAGCTGCAGCAGTAGTAGCTGCTGCTGCAGCAACCCCAATTCCACCATATTGAGATTTTGCCTGCAACAAGTTTGTGTCAATGGTAATTCTGTCATCAACACGATCTGCTTTCGTGACTCCAGCTCGCATCATATAGAATGGGTTGCTATCAATATTTATAGCAATATCTGGGGCTAACTTGGCAGCCATTCCACATGGTGGCATTGGTTTTGCATGAGAACTCAGATCTCTCTCTGTTTCTACAACAGCCCTTTCTTGCTTCACCATCCCACCTCTGTCGTAACAGTATGCTGAAGGCATAATCTGAGAGGGGGGCACTGTATTCCTGACTTGATATCTCGGATCATATTTTTCTTTATTTCCAGAATCATATGACAAAACTGGACCGACAACCTTTCCTGGTTTGGCTGTTGGATTTGAATAGACGCATTGTGAACCAGACAATCATCATTAGGAAAGCACGTCATTAGAGAAAGCAAAACTAGCAAAACATTTCAGGATTGACAGAAAATACCTAGGGCAATTCTTGGCTGAGCCTGCATGGTTCTTGTTAGACTATTTGCAAGGCCTTCAGAATCTCTGCAGTTTCTACTGCACGACTCCTCACCATTTTGCCGGTCCCTCATATTGGCAGCACCAATTGGCTGTTCCTTCGAAGGGATTGTATTTGAATGCACAACTGTTGACCTGCACAAACATCACAATATTATCATTTTTAACTTAAAAAGATACCAAATTTATATTATAAACTTTCTATTCGTTCATCTTTTAAAAGAGTGAGCAGAAGGCCAACAAATGCACAATCTATTCGTTCATCTTTTAAAAGAGCGAGCAGAAGGCCAACAAATGTTGTGCATATACTACATCTGAAAGCAAACATTAAGACACATGAAGAATGAATATAGAGCAAGCTAGCTGTCACCATATCTGAACTAGCTACGGCCTGATTAAACAAAACATACAGAAAGATGAGACATAAACACAGAATCACCACATAAGTGCGCGTAGAGGGCATCCAAGCTGAAAGGTCAAACGGTTTTCTTGAAAGCACCAACAATCCATTCAAAACACTTTATGCCAAATGACAGATAAAAGGGAAGATTTGATCTTATTCCTAGACAATATTCTAGTGGGGAAAGTTCAAGTATCAGCACTCATAATCACCTTGGAAGAGAGACATGCTTCCTATCCATCGGAACCACTGGACCACCATTACCACCGTTCTCTTCAAGGTGAGCAAACTGTTTCCTGAATTGATCAACAGCACTGCAAGGAAAGCAATATCTAGTCAGTACTAAAAAACATTTGTTTAGGAGGGTAAATCACTGACCAGAAGTCAAGGAAAAAATACAACCTCGGATACAAAAAATTAGTCCTTTCTACACCATTCATGTAATCCTTCCTCAGCTGGGGATGGTATTCTAGTATCTCCCGGAATATTAATTCCCTCAGGTCCTCCTTCCTCACCCTTCGCCTCTCAAATTCAAACTCCATCTTTGAAATTGGCTTGCATGATGGTTCCCTTTCAGATTTAGCTAGGCCCTTAAAATAAGGATCAGCTAGTGCCTGATATGTTTTGGGCGGGGTGGGGGTGGATAAGATTGAGTAATTCGCATGCAAGGAAACAAAATATACTAAAACATCCAAAAAGAGAAGTTTGAACAGTATGCTCATAAAGATACCACAAACCTCTTCAGCAGTGGGTCGGTCTTTGGGGTCGAAAGCGAGTAACCTTTCAAGAAGTTTAAGGGCAAATGGATCAGCATTTGGAAATTTCTGTGCAAAAGAAACGGGCTGCTTTTTTCTCATGCTAGTTAGGTATTTCCTAGCCTTGTCATTACGCACCTGCAACAACCACAAGAAAATATTAATACACAAAAGTAGTTTTGAGAATAATTTTGTCGAAAGTGATGTAATATGAATTCTCAGATAGTTCATACACGAGAAATCGTATCCATTGAGGGTGTCCCGAGCAGATCAGTCATTAAGTCCAGTTGGTGAACAACATTTTTCCCAGGAAAAAGTGGCTTCCCAGTGAGAACTTCAGCGAAGATACAGCCTATGCTCCATATATCAATTGCAGGGGTATACTGCAAGAAGAAAACCATATTAAAATTTGTATAGTGAAAATTACAGGTAGAGCAACGATTATGGACAAATTCCAGGAAAATTGACACTCTACTACGAGGGGTGATCGATCTCGCACACCACAAATCAGCAGTTGCATAGAAAAGGCAAAATGCGACAAACATAGCAGATTCAGCATGTAAAGAATTATTTTTATCCAAGAATAAGAAAGATGTACTTAAGATACTTCACACAAGACGTGCACATATAGATGTCACTTATCTTGTGCCAACGTTAAGCCCAACACCATCCTACGTTGAATGTATTAGAAATCTAGGAGGTAGACGCCTATTGCTAAAAAAATTAGCCACAGTAGGATACACATCAATGAGTAAAAAGATGAGAAAATGCTGGAACCGAGGTACTTTTCACTTGTTAACTGTAAATATGGCTGCCCGCACTACCTTTCTGTTGATGAATATACTGTTACATTTCTTCAAAAAGGAGAAGAAAAAAAGCAAAAAAAATGTTTTAGCTTGTGACAGCACCTAACATACAAAATTCTGATCTATTAACCAATGTATTGATCACGTGTTTTCTGTGACATCAAACTTATTGTCAGCTCCTGTGACTAACATAATTTGAAGTGCATGTTACTAGAGAATTATAAAGAAGAAAGAGTTGGATTAGAGAAAAAAGTAAATGAACTAGCAGAGCTCCTTTTTCCTGTTTCCATCCCTTTAATTCATTTGATATTCTATATTCCTCTTTAAAAAAGAATTCACATACTTCCATTATCTCTTTTCAATCCAAAATGAGAAAGCCATGATCATTATATTGGACCGATAAATGAAATTTTAGGGAGATTCAAACAATACCTTGGAGTAAAATGAACCGCATAACTCTGGAGCTCTATACCATCTAGTAGCTACATAATCCTGCAGTTTTCACCAGTGAAGTTACAGCAAGAGCAATGCCCCGGTAAAGATGAATGTGACAAGTTGGTAATACAGAACACATTCAACAGATAGGAGGGGGAGGAATGGTGGAAGAAACATGTAACATATTCAACTTTCATATCTCCTACCGTCCAAAATATTGTGGTAGGTGTATCATTGAATGCAACTCTGGCCAATCCAAAATCACAGATCTTAAGCTTACAATTTGCATTTGCCAAGATATTTTTCGGCTTTAAATCTCTATGGTAGACATTAGCTGCAGCAAAACAAGAATCATCGAGATTATGACAACCCAAAAGAAATGACTAGCCTGCTTAATGAGGATAATGTGCAATATTATAAACACTTAAGCAACAATGGGATCACAAGATGCAGCAAGAAACCTGACTGATTTACCGGTGTGAATATATTTTAGGGCACGAAGCAACTGATAAAGAAAAAATTGATAATGTTCCCGTGTCAAGTCATCATTAGCCTTGATAACTTGGTGTAGATCTGACTCCATGAGCTCAAAAACAACATAAATATCTTTAAAATCCCTCCTTGATGGTGGCAGCATAATATGTTTGATTTCAACTATATCGGGATGGCGCAGAAGTCTCAGAAGCTTTATCTCGCGGAGGATCCGTGCCGCATCAGATATGTGTTCAAAGATGTCATGAATTTTTTTAATTGCCACTTTTTCACCAGTGTGTGTGTCAATGGCTGAACAAACGACACCATAGCTTCCTTTCCCAATGACTTCCTGAATTTTGTACCTATTTGCATCACCATATTCAGAGAAGAAGTCCATCTCTGCTGAACTCTGCAGCACCGAACACAAACTCTGATTATTAATTCAGATAAATAGACAAGCATTCAAGATTGTTCACCTACAGCAAAAATCAGCATCCAAGAGAATCCCTAACACAGTTTTCTAATGTTTTTCCGCGACAATCGTCTATCAACACAATTACAGACAACAAACAAGAATCACCCATTCAAAATATGATGTAATAAAATAGGAAAAACCTGAATGTTGCCAAATTCCATTTTTCATAAAGGAAGGTGCGAGGATTACCAGAATACAATTACCATAAAATACATATTAAATATTACCAATTATAAACCAAGTAAAACATTTGCTCCCTGCTCTTTAATTCCAGTCTATAATGCATTTTAATTGAATTCCACACATAGGAAATAGAATAACAAATCCGCAAAATAATCCATCTATCTTCCAATATTTTGAAGTGGCATAAAAAGGGTATAATCTTAACTAAAAAACAAAACATACGTAAAGAATGATGATCATATTCATCTAAAGAACAATTTGTAGAAGGAAAAAAACGTCTGCACGAAGTATGTTAATTAACAATCAGAAAAGACGGAAGGACAAAAAGATCACGAATAAATTCACAAAGAACCTAACAACCCTCAACCCTCAAAAGAACGAAAATAGGAAAACACAAGCAGGAATTCATTAAATTTAAAAAAAAATAACAATTTATACCACGAATGAACAATTGGATAAAGCTTGTAATTTCATCAGATTAAATTTCCAGAAAGCAACAAAAGATTCTCACTTTCTTTCGGTGATCAGGCTGCATTTTTGAATAATTCCAGAAAAGCCGACAAAAATAGAGATAATTTGAATTAAGCTATCCAAAAACAAAAGTAAAGGAATTCAGAAAATCAGCCGCATTTGCCCCAACGTCCGCGGCTACGAATGGCAAAAGAACAGTCCCACTCCCACCTAATAATCTTCTTCAAATTGAACAGATCCTTCATAAACTCTTCCTCAACAACAATCATAAGAGAATACACAAAAATGGCTTAGACATTTCCACAAACACCTCCCCAACAAAACCCTAAATCTCAATCAAAATTTCGGTAATTAATAATGGAGCGAGCGTTAAATAGAGGATCCGGGGGAAGATGTGTGGATCTGAAGAAACCCTAGCTGGTGGGGAAGAGGGAAATCTGACACCGACAATTTGGAGGTGGGGTGAGGTGGGGGCACTGTGCGTGGTAGGGAGAGTGGAGAGAGAGAGGGGCAAAATATGGAGCTCTTCTGTGTGTGTATAAACTGTGGTTATATAATTAAAGTACGTAATTTAGGTGCGTGCATGTGATGTGAGTGTATCTTATCTGTATGCATTTTGCTTTTATGTTGCATGTATTGTGTGTATAATTCGGCTCTTTCTCTCTCTTCCCCTCTCTCTCTCTTCGAACTCTCTCTCTCATGCTAACACCACCACCACCTTCTGGCGAGTCGCCGGAACCACCAGGTAAGTACCTCCCTCTCTCTCTCTTTCTCTCTCTCTGTTCCGGCACTTTTTCCGGCGGCAATGGCCTCTTACGGTGGTCTTTCTTTGTCACCTCTCACACCATCGAGACACACAACATCGGGCGCACACACCCTGCAAATTTCGTCGCCGGAAACTGCTCCACGTGCCGCCACTGCACACCCACGCGCCGCCGCTGCCATCCACGCGCCGCGCGCGTGAGTGTACCTCCGGTCACTTTTTACCCCGGCTCCTTTTGGACAGTTTTTTCCCCCCCACAATTCCGACCAACTCAGTCCTCCCGGAATTTTCCCCTGGTCACTTTCATTCTCTACTGTTCACTTAGCCACCACATCTTCTTCTCCCCACTGCTTATTCACCCACAGCAGATCTTGCTGCTGTTTAGAGGTCTGGAATTCTTGCTTTTCGCCGGAAATTCTTCCGGCAACTCCTGCTCTTTTCTTTTCTTTTCTTTTCTCTCTATTCTCTCCTCTGCTTTTTGTGGGTGTATTCTGTTTTCTTGGACAGGTGCCTATTTTACAGGCGTGGATTTCCGGCAAGACGCAGTACTCCCGGCGACTCTCGTTCAGACTCGCGGCAGGACGCAATAGAACTACACGTTCTGCTAAGCTTCAGGAAAACTTGGGCGCATCGAAGCAGACTTTCAGGTTCTTCCATCGGGAGTTGGTACCTCCCGCTCTCTTGTTTGCTTTGTGCACCCTTTTACGTATTCAGCTAGCATTTCGACTGTGGTCTATTCTGTTGTTACCTAGTTTGCACCTTTGTGCGTCTTTCGCTGTAGTGCGTGTGTGTGTGCCACTGTACCCATAGTCGATTGGAGGGATAGTGGCCGCGGCAGGGGATGATAGCGTAAGGTCATGTCCTCGGGGGGTGGGGGTGGTAGCGGGAGTGAGTAGGGGAGCAGGGGGTGGTCCTACGGGCAGGGCGGGAGGTAAGGGTGGGAAGAGGGTAGCGGACGCTCATAGATTAAGGATTGGGTCATGGAACATAGGCACTCTGACGGGTAAGTCCATAGAGTTGGCGAAGGTTCTTCAGAAGAAGAGGGTTAACATAGCGTGTGTCCAGGAGACTAGGTGGAAAGGGTCGAAGGCGAGGAATGTAGATGGGTTTAAGTTGTGGTATTCTGGGGTCGTGAGGGGTAAGAATGGAGTGGGTATCTTGGTGGATAGGGACCTAAGGGAGTCCGTGGTCGAGGTTAGGCGAGTGAATGACAGGCTAATGTCTATTAAGCTGGTTATTGGGGGTTGCGTCCTCAACGTCATCAGCGCTTACGCGCCGCAGGCGGGCTTAGATGAGGAGGCTAAGAGGCGCTTTTGGGAGGACTTGGACGATCTGGTGGGTAGTATTCCCCAATCCGAGAAGTTAGTTGTTGGAGGGGACTTTAATGGCCATATTGGGGCTGATGCGGGTGCCTATGATGAGGTGCACGGTGGCTTCGGCTTTGGGTTCAGGAACGGAGGAGGCACTTCGCTGCTAGATTTCGCCAGGGCTTCCGAGCTTCTGATTGCGAACTCGACATTCCAGAAAAGGTAGGAGCATTTGGTCACCTTCAAGAGTTCGGCGGCGAGGACTCAGATTGATTACATCCTCATCAGAAGGAGCGATAGGGGTTTGTGCAAGGACTGCAAGGTTATTCCGGGAGAGTTTCTTTCAACTCTTCATAGACTCCTAGTGATGGATGTCGGTCTCTAGGTGAAGAGGAGGAGGAGGGGCGCTCGGGGTCAACCGCGGATTAGGTGGGGTGCTTTGACTAAGGAGAAGGCACAGGAGTTGGAAAGGAGGTTAGTTGAGGGCGGAGCTTGGAGAAGTTTTGGGGAAGCGGACGCTATGTGGACAGTGACGGCGAACTTGGTTAGGGGGTAGCACGGGATGTGCTCGGGGTAGCCAAGGGATATTCAGGCAGACATCAGGGTGATTGGTGGTGGAACGATGTAGTCAAAGGAAAAGTGGAGGTGAAGAAGGCGGCGTTCGCTAGGTCGGCAGGGAGCACAAGCGAGGAGGAACGGAGAGCGAACTGGGTGATCTACAAGGAGGCGAGAAAAGAAGCTAAGATGGCAGTCACGGAAGCTAAAAACGCGGCGTTCGGTCACATGTATGAGGAACTAGGGGAGAGAGGCGGGGATAAGAAGTTATTCCGGTTAGCTAAAGCGAGGGAAAGGAAGGCACGTGACCTATACCAAGTTAGGTGTACCAAGGGCGAGGATGGTAGAGTTCTGATGGGGGAATCTCAAATCAAGCAGAGGTGGCAGGCGTACTTTCGGGACCTACTTAACGAGGAGGGAGATCGTATCATTGAGCTAGGGGAGTTGGGTCATTCAGAGCAACATAGAGACCTTGGGTACTGCAGGCGTATTAGGGTGGAGGAGGTCATGGGGGCTTTTGCGTAGGATGAGTAGGGGTCGAGCGACCGGGCTTGACGAGATTCCGGTGGAGTTCTGGAAGTGCATGGGTAAGTCAGGAGGGGAGTGGCTCTCTAGGTTGTTCAATGCGATCTTCAGGACCAAAAGGATGCCGGATGAGTGGAGGTAGAGTACAATAGTGCCCTTGTACATGAACAAAGGGGACATCCAGTGCTGCAACAACTATAGGGGTATCAAATTAATAAGTCACATGATGAAGGTTTGGGAGAGGGTGATTGAGGCGCGGGTGAGAGAGCTGGCATCTATATCTGGGAACCAGTTCGGTTTCATGCCGGGCCGCTCCACCACAGAGGCTATCCACCAAGTCAGGCGGCTGGCGGAGAAATTCAGGGATAAGAAGAAGGACCTGCATATGGTGCTTATCGACTTGGAGAAGGCGTATGATAAGGTCCCAAGGGAGGTGCTTTGGAGGTGCTTGGAGGCGAAGAGCGTGTCGGAAGCCTATATCAGAGTAATCAAGGATATGTACGATGGTGTTAAGACTAGGGTTTGGACGGTGGGTGGCGAATCAGACCATTTTCCTGTGGTTATGGGGCTCCACCAAGGATCGGCGCTGAGCCCCCTCTTGTTTGCCTTAGTGATAGATGCTCTGACTCGTCATATTCAAGGGGATGTGCCTTGGTGTATGCTTTTTGCTGATGATATAGTATTGATAGACGAGACGAGGGTCGGTGTTAGTGAAAGGCTAGAAGTATGGAGACAGACTCTCGAGTCTAAAGGTTTCAAAATAAGCAGTTCTAAGACAGAATACATGGAGTGCAAGTTTGGCGCCGAACCGAGTGAGGTAGGCAGGGACGTGATGATTGGTTCCCAGGCCATCGCCAAGAGGGACAGTGTCCGATATCTTGGGTCGGTGATTCAGGGGGACGGAGAGATTGACAGGGACGTCACCCATCGCATAGGAGCGGGGTGGTCGAAGTTGAGGCTTGCATCAGTGGTCCTGTGCGACAAGAAAGTTCCTCACAAACTCAAGGGGCAATTCTATAGAGCCGTGGTTAGACCTGCGATGCTGTATGGGGCGGAGTGCTGGCCCGTGAAGAACTCTCATGTTCAGAGAATGAAGGTCGCGGAGATGAGGATGCTTAGGTGGATGTGTGGGCACACCAGACTAGATAAGATTAGGAACGAAGTTATTCGAGAGAAGGTAGGGGTGGCACCGGTAGATGAAAAGATGCGAGAAGCGAGGCTAAGGTGGTTCGGGCATGTTCGGAGGAGGGGTCCCGATGCCCCGGTGAGGAGCTGCGAGCGGCTGGAGATTGTTGGCGGTCGGCGAGGCAGAGGGAGGCCTAAGAAGCATTGGGGAGAGGTGATTAGGCAGGACATGACTAGAATGCATGTTTCCGAGGATATGACCGTTGATAGGAGAGTCTGGAGGTCTAGGATCAGGGTTGTAGGTTAGGGGCTCCTAGAGTTCTTCGTAGTTACTGGATGATATTATTGCATGCGATTGTATTTAGGTTCCTTATGTTTAGATAATTATTTCTGCTACTTCTGCTATTTCTGCGGGTGATACAAATGCTCTATTGTTATTGTTTTTGTTTTTGTTTTTGTTTTACAGCTGATTTCCCTTTTTCCTATGCGCCGAGGGTCGATTGGAAACAGCCTCTCTGCCCTTTCGGGTAGGGGTAAGGCTCGTCTACATATTACCCTCCTCAGACCCCACCTGATGGGAGTATACTGGGTAGTTGTTGTTGTTGTTGTTGTTGTTGCATGTATTGTGTATGTACGTTTGGCTATAAATTATAAATTTATTTTGAAAAATTTAATTTAGATAAAATTTGATTTGTAAATAAAAATATATTTAAATATATATTTTTAAAATATATTTTAAGAGTTTGGACCAAAATCAGAAATTGGAATGTGGGGTTTGGGATTGGTGATTTTGCCAAAATATAGATAAATTTATTTTGAAAATAAATTACAAATTTATTTTAACAAAATTCATGCCCAAACGTAACTTGGTGCCTACTCACTCAATGTGATGCGCTTCGTATAAAAAAAAGATCAAACAACTTTTGAAATTTGAGATTTAAAATATATTATAGATTTTGTATATATTTATATACCACTGAGTATTTTATTAAGAATAAAAATTTAAAATTTAATTATTTTAAATAAGAAATATATTTTTTTAGAACAAATTAAAAGTATATAATGACAGGAGAAGTATTAACTAATCATTAGTTAAATTATAAAAGTTTCTTCAAACACCTTTATAGCCCGGTGATTAATTCTGTTGTAAACTCCGAAATGTGAATAAATATAGTTCTTGCAGTAAATGTGTTCTTATCCAATTTTTTCATTTTGAACTCTGCTTAAAAATTATACAAACGCACACATTTATACACACAGTGCAGTAAGATGAACTTTACATGATGAGAAATTTTACTATGTAAATCACATAACCAATTATGTGAGTCTATTTATTTTTGATAAATGAGCTCATATTTCTACTTACTTATTCTAAAACATAAGCCAAAAAAGGCAATAATTAGGTCTCTTCTTTTTCCCAATAGACGCTTAAATGGTGAATAATAAAAGTGAAAAAAGAAAGAAAAAATTCCTCCCAAGATCAACGATTACAAGGTCTTCTCTTTGATAAAAAACATTTGCATAGTTAGAGTGTCTTAATATCAAATTATTGAACTAATTTATTTTGAGAAAAAGTGGCACTGCAGCTTAGAGGATAAACTAGAAATCGGTGAAATGACTCGTTTTGTGGTGAAATTACAAATTTTATTATTTAATGTGTGATCTGTTAATGAGTACTTTTGGATTGAATATTACCCGTTCACAATTTTAATTTTCTACTTTCTTTCACCTATCTCTTTGGTTGAATAACTCAATATAGGGTGCGTTAAACTTTACAAATATAGAGATTGTTTGTGCTTTAATTTTCATTTGGATCCTAAAGTGCAAGATTTTCAATAAAAATTTTTTTTTTATGAAAGAGTATATCTATATATAATAATATAATGAAAGAAATCTTTTCTTTCTTGTTTATTGTCCACCATTTAGGAAAAAAAATAAACTTAAATATTGCCTCTTCTAGTCTATGCTTTAAAATAAGTTAGTGGGAATATTCATTTGTTAAGAAATAAACTAGACTTATATAAGTAATGTTGGTTATGTGGCTTACATAATAAAATTTCTCAAACATGATGTAAATTATCTGTAAATAATTAATAAGCTCAAAGGGGATTGCCTAGTGAGAGTAACAACCTAGAGATGCTTTTCTGCGCTGACTCAACTCACACAATCCTATTTTAAATGGTCAAGATTTTTCTACTTTTCTTTTAATATTGTGTAATACTCGTAGTATTTTGTAAACAAACATTGTAATCCCTTCCTATTGCTGCTTACTATATAGGTGGAGTCAAAAATTTTGAGTAAAAAGGTACTTTATTAAATTCTGAAGAGATTATTAGTATATAGTAAGTAAATTTTTTAATACAGATATATAATTTAAATTATATATAGTTACTAAGTTTTGTCGAGGTCGTTTAAATCCCTCACCAATTGACTCACGTTCCTTTTTACAGATATATTTTTTCAAAGAACTCAGCATTATCCGATTCTATAACCGTATTATTATGAATGTCCGAATTTTCTGATTTATGAAACAGAAATTGATATGCTTTACTATTTTTTGCATATCCAATGAAAATACAGTCAATCGTTTTCAGTCCTATTTTTACCCTTTTGGGTTTAGGAACTTGCACTTTTACCAAACACCCTCACAATTTAAAATAATTCAACTTGGGCTTCCTTCCTTTCCATTTTCATATGTAATGGATTGCGTTTTGCTATGGGGTACTCAATTTGGTATCAGCTTAGCCGTAAGAACGGCTTCCCCCCTCCCCAAAAATTCTATAGCAGAATAGCACTTAACAACAATGTGTTCATCATCTCCTTTGATGAACGATTCTTTCTTTCTGTAATGCTATTGGATTAGGGAGTGTAAAGGGCCATTGTTTGATGAATAATTCCTACTCTAAACATATTTCTTTAAAAGGAGATTCATATTCACCACCCCTATCACTTCTTATCATTCTGATTTTTGTGTTAAATTGCGTTTCAACTTCAGTTTTATATTTCTTGAATGCGTCTATTGCTTTATCTTTATTATTAAGTAAGTAAGCATAGAATATCGAGTAATATCGTCAATAAAAGTTATAGAATACTTCTTTCCACCGCGAGAGGGTATTGACATCATGTCTCAAATATCTGTGTGAATTAAGTCCAAAGGATTGAATTCCTTTCAACTGATTTATAAGAATGTTTAACATACTTAGATTCCACACATATTTGATATTTTAATTTTTCACATTCAAACTTAGGCAATACTTCCAAGTTAATCATTTTTTGCAAGGTTTTATAATTGACATGACTCAAACGTATATGCCATAATTCATTTGACTCAAGTAAGTAAGACAAAACTGAAATTTTATTGTTATTCTCAACAACCATTAAATTCAACTTGAAAAGGCCCTAACTGTGGTAACTTTTTTCTACGAATATTTTATTCTTACTTATTGCAACCTTATCGGATACGAAAACACACTTAAACCGTTCTTAACTAGAAGTCTACCAGAGGCTAAGTTCTTCTTAATATCGGAAACATGATTGATGTTATTCAAAGTCACCCCTTGCTAGAAGTCATTTTCAGAAATATCTTCCCTCATTCTTCAATTTTGGCCGTTGTAGCATTTCCCATAAAAAGTGTCTCTTCGGGTCCAACAGGAGCATATCTAGCAAATGCTTCCCTAACAGCACAAACATGGCGAGTGGCTCCAGAATCAATCCACCACTCCTTAGGATTTATCACCAGGTTGCATCCAGAAAGAATAACACACAAGTCATCAATATCTTCATTTTTGTCAACTAGGTTTGCTTGACCCTTCTTCTTGTCTTTCTTCGAAGCACGACAATCTGTAAATTTGTGTCCACCTTTCCTACAGTTATAGCAATTTCCATTGAACCGCTTCTTGCTTGGGTTTCTTTTCGATCCAGAAGCATGCTTCCTCTTTATCTTATTTTGAGGAGTATCCTCAATAATGTTTGCTCCCATTATTTTTGAGTTTTCATAGCCTCTTTTTTTCAGTAGCTTTTTTGTCCTCTTCGATTTTCAACCGAACAATGAACGTCAAGTGACATCTCTTTGTGTTTGTGTTTCAATTAGTTTTTGAAGTTCTTCCACAAATGAGGCAACTTCTCAATCATCGCTACTACTTGTAATGCTTCATTGATAACAAGACTTTCAATTAAAATTTAGTTAGTAAAATACTAAAATTACTACTATCAACATTAGTATTAATTCGACTTATGCATGCAGCAAAAAGATCGTGAATAATCACTTGCAATTCCCCGACTTGGGTAATAACGTACTTGCTATCTATCATTTTGTAGTCCAAAAACTTAGCGGCAACGAATTTCTTCAACCCAACATCTTTAGTTTTGTATTTCTTTTCAAGCGCAGTCCACAATTCTTTTGATGTCTTCATACCACTGTAGACATTATACAGATCGTCCTCCAGTCCGCTAAGAATATAATTCTTACACATAAAATCAGAATGCTTTCACGCCTCAATCACGAGAAAGAGTTTATTCTCTAGAGTTTCATCGGGCAGAACATGAATATCTTCCTTAATGATTTCCTATAGACTTAATGTAGTCAAGTAGAAGAACATCTTCTACTTTCACTGCTTGAAATCAATCTCGAAAAACTTTTTGGGTTTTTTCCGCCGGTGCCAATGCCAGTGTTCAGCTTGTCGATGCATTGGTAGTCACCATCAAACAACCTGGTTCCTGTTGTCATTAGTCATTTCTGTAAAAGAATTCCACAAACAAACGTCAAAATCACGTAAATTTTAATCTCCAACGGAATATAAAACCACAAAGGTTTTAATCTGCAAAACATTGAATATAACATAAATATGGAAAATAAATTAAATTCCTTAAGCTTGTTAGTATACTGTATTTGTAAAATAATTCTGGATAAAATAAAATGCATATAAAAAAAAATTTAAACAAAATAGAAGTTAATCTGAGCCCGCTGAATTCACAATATTTTCTTAAGGAATTTAACCCCCTCCTAGTACCCAAGGTTGTGGATTAATTCCTCTCAAGATAGAACAAATTACACACTGGTGTAGTAGTACTTCAAACCCCAATATTTCAGCGAATACGAAGTTCGTTAGCAAATCAAACTTATTGTTTCTTTCTTTGAAGTTAAAACAATATTGAAGAAAGGAGGAGAACTCAGAAAATCATATAGAAAATCTGAGAGAATGGATTGATATTTATAGTCAATGTTGAGCTCAAAACTGAAGAGGTGCACCTCTTCAGAATGGTTGTTTATGCAAAATGGTCATAACATAAATGGCTAATTTATGCAATAATAATTCGGGAATTGAAGAGGGAGGTTAATTTTTAGTTACAAAACAAAAAAACTGAACGTATAATGGAAATAAAACGTTTAATATTTTCGTTGGATTTAATATTAATATTCCATTGAATTTTACTTAATATTTGATATTAACAAATAAATTTAATCCAAAAAATTAATCAATCAATCATTTGAATAAATCTGAATCCAAAGCCGAAGTCGAAACCGAGCGAGCGACGACAAGGAGGCTTATCTTCTTCTTAACTCTTTAAGATCTAGAAGAAGTGAAATTGTATATATACCCACCAAAAATTGTTTCCTTTTTCAATATTGAACAATGCCCCAATTGTGGGGGGTGGGGGACTTAAATTTCACTAAAAATTTGTATTTTTCTTCTATTTTCCATTTACCCTATCTTAAATCTCTTTAGCTTAAAACCTTAATAGGAGTTTCCAATTTTTTTGAGGATGGTGGTCTCGTAGAATTTAATTGGTAGGTGTGGTAATCTCAGCTAGATGGTGGAGTATGTCTGTATACAAAAGAAAGTAAATTCTCTGTTTTGGCTAAATTTTCCATATTCATCTTTATTTGCCATTTATGTCGTTAATTAATTAATTAGCGTGCCTACCCTGGACTCCTAAATCATGCTCTTTTGGACATCTAACATATTGACTTATTACTATTTCCCTTACTGCTAGGGGTGTTCAAAATCGATCCGAAATCGAAAACCGAACCGAACCGAAGCATAATGGCTTAATGGTAACGGCTTAAGGGCTTAACAGACGGGGAACGAATTAAAACTTTTTTATTAACAGCTTATCGGATTGGGGGCGGATTATTCAATTTTCTTAACGGGTAATCCGTTAACCCGTTAAGAATATATATATATATATATATATATATATATATATATATATATATATATATATATATATATATATATATATATATTCTTAACGGGTTAACGGATTACCCGTTAAGAAAATTGAATAATCCGCCCCCAATCCGATAAGCTGTTAATAAAAAAGTTTTAATTCGTTCCCCGTCTGTTAAGCCCTTAAGCCCTTAAGCTGTTTATTTTTATTTATATAATTATATATATTAAATATAAAAAACTAAAAACCAAATTACAAAAATAATTAAACAAATACCCCCACCCGTATGTGCTGTACAGTGTAGTGTGTGCTGTCTCCACCCCACCACAAAACTAATTATCTAATATTCTGTTATGCTAGGAATGTTTCTTCCCAGATCTACTTCCTATCCTAGGAATGTTTCTTCCCAGATCTACTTCCTATCCAACATAAATTGGAGATGTTTGAATATACTAGTAAATATGTGTGTGGCAAATTGATTCTTGTAAGTGTCTGCAGATGTACTAAACTGGACAGTGAGGCATGAGCTACTGAGCTTGCAGCCTTGCATTATAAATTGAATGCAGTGTGCGGACATAATACATTTGAGCCCTTAGGTATTAAACCGATAAACTGCCCAGTAACCGCCCGATAAGAGCTAACCCGATACCAATCCGCCCGATATCTTATCGGGTGGCTAACGGATGAATACATTTAAAAGCCGATAACCGTTAAGCCAAACCGTTAGAGTAAAAAGCCGCCCAATCCGCCCAATGAACACCCCTACTTACTGCTTTAGGTTGGTCATTCAGTTTTATCAAATGATGAATTTCTTAGTAGTAATAAAAAGTTTTCGAGTTAATTGTCTACTTTTCAAATGAAAAGAATTCTATGATTTCTAGAAAAACCGTTACTACCACTTATCACAACAAACAAAACCAACACATCGGTGGGGCTTAATTAGTTTAACTCTTAATTAGTGTGGGTTTCATGAATGAGATAGGACAACATAAATAATAAAGCAGCAAAAGGGGTTGGTGTGAAAGTGATGTCTTACTTTTTAAAAACACTATACAAAACGTACGTTTACGGCCAATCGTTAATGAATGAGACTTGCTTTAAAATGAGAATGTGATTACACAAATAGTTAAAGGTATTAGAGAATGATAAAACAAAATGAACATATTTTTTCCTTATCCCATAATGTGAAATTACATAAATTTTCAGTGTGAGCCTGTACTATTTATAATGATAAATACTTTCTGCATTCATTTGTAGCAACATAGACACATACATGTTTGCCAATTAAACTCATCAACAGTGTTTATGGCTAATTGATTAAGCAACAAAAGCAGATCTCATGTCACTTTCATTAGAAAGCCAAATAAATCGCTGCCACTTTTTTTTAACAACCCAGTATAATCCCACAAAGTGCGGTCTGGGGAGGGTAGTATGTACGCAGACCTTACCTCTACCCTAGGGTAGAGAGGTTGTGAGTTCGAGTCTTCCTTTCTTTTAATTTTGTTTAAATGTAACATGTAGTATATAAGCAACTGCAAATCAAGAAAATTTTAAATTGTAGCTTTGATATTATCAAGATGGACATTCATATTTAACCTTCAAAATGTGCCGGACCATCAATTTCTTTTGATATTATAATTTTCTAGAAAAAATAAGTCGTTTATCCAATTGATTAAATTAAAGATAGCCGATGGATCGGATGTATAGATATGTATAATTCATGTACAACATGTTTATAATCTATATATACTGGCAAGAAAAATTGAATTCGGTTAGCTATTTGTGTAAAATCCTTAATTTCTTTTTAAGTTGGGAGATTGGAAAGGGAAACAACGAGAACTAAACCTATATTTACTGTGCGGAAGACTTTCACTAATATTACTGGATGATAAATTTCAGTATGAAACGTCAAATTTTGCGTTGAAAAATATATGGCTGGATAGATACTTTTGCTTCCTAGCAAAGATAGAAATCCACAACGTGCCTTAATAAAGCAAGGTGCAGATTTGCTCTATATAAAGTCCCACAAACAAAAGTAAAATATCTTAATCAACTTTACCATGTCGATTTCGTGCATAGTGTAACAACAAATTAGGCAAAAAGTTTGACATAAAAATATATGGTATTGCTCCAATCACTAAGCTTTCGTCGTGGAATTATGAATGGTGCAACTTTAGACGCTAAATAACATAAGGTTGGAATTTAAAGAGAAACAAAACCATGTGTTAAAAGAAATAGGACGAAAACTGAATTATCTAAAAGCTTCATTGGCTTTAAATTGTGGAAGCTGAATCATTTCTTGTTGCCTCAAAATTTAATAATTTCCTTTTCAATTGTTTTGCTTCTTTTATCCTTTCCGCCCTCCCTCTTTTTACCTTTTTGAAATCACCAAGTTTTCTGTTTTAAAAAGAAATATATATCCTATCTGTTTCTTTAAGTCTGGACAAACGAAAGGTGAAATTCGTTGGAACAAAGCAGATAATTTGCACAGTCAAAGCACACTTTTGGAGCTTCTGGTGAAACGATCGTGTAGAGTGAAAACCTCGCAACCATAGAAAAGAATTTTTACTGCTTGGCTAAGTGTCACCAGCATGATGTTACTCCTACCGTATCGGAGCGGGTTAGATGAAATGGAGGCTAGCTTCGGGTTTTTATATGATAAGAATATGCTGCCTAGACTTGTAATAATTCTATAGGTTGGCGATTAGACGGCTATGTTGTAGGAGTTGAGTGTTGGTCTGTCAAGAAATTCCATGTTCAGATGATGAGCATAACTGAAAAAAAGATGTTGAGATGGATGTGCAGATATACCAGGAAAGACACGATTAGAAATTAAGTTATTAGGGATAAGGTGGAAGTGGCATCAGTGGAAGCCAAATTGCGGGAATCGAGGCTGTGATGGTTTGACCATGTGAGAAGGAGAGACATACATGCTCCGGTTAGGAGGTGTGAGAGGTTGACCATGGCGGACTTGAGAAATGGCAGGGGCATGCCAAGAAAGTATTGGGGAGAGGTTATTGGACAGGACATGTCGGTGCTTCACCTAATCGAGGACATGACCAAAGATAGGAAGGTGTAAAGGTCGGGGATTAAGGTGGTGGGTTGACATGTAGTTTTGAGTTTCTCCTAGGTTACTGATGATTGGCTATAATTACGTATTTAGTCGATTATTACAGTCTAATTTACTGCACTTTAGTTGAGTTTGTGCTTTAATCGCTAGTGTTTTGCACTAACGGTGTATGTTATGCTTTGTAGGAGTGACTTCGAGCTATATAGATGTTATGAAATGAATTCAAGTGATTTAGAGATTTAAAGCCTGAGTAAAAGCCTAAGGAATTAAGCCGGGATCGTATTCGGGGATCAACGGATGATAGAGCAACAAAACGAAGAATCGAGTAGGCATATTACGTATTGTCTAGTAAAATACACATAACTATTTTCTCAGAACTCCATTTGAACTTTATAATATATGGTTGGAATGCTAACTTAAAGGTCTACAACTTTTATGTTTTACGTTTTTTCCAATTCTAAACAGAATAGGGTGAAAACTGCGGTTGAAACCACGACTGCGAACCTGATGCGAGCCGAGGCAGTATACCTGCCATATACCGTGGTTGACCGCGGTCGCGGCAGTCCAGATGTGAAATATTATCCTTTTTCGCGTAAGAAAAGGAATAACTATTTGGGTCCGATCCTACTTGGTATATATACATGAAAAAACGATATTTTTGGAGAGTTGGACATATTTTTGACATAGATTCTATCTAAGGAGGCAGAGAAAATTTGATCACACCCAACTCTAGTCCTAAAAAGGATAAGTGATCGCTGCAAATATAATCAGATCTAAAAATTCGGAGTCGATTCTCACAGAGGACTAAGACTTAGCTGTATCTGTTTAATATCACCAAGAAGACAAGACTGAACAATTTTCTAAATTATAAAGATTGAGCTTTATATTTATAACTAATTAACTAACAAATACTAGAAAATGGTAAAATTATCAACTAACTAGGCTAAAGGTTGGAGACTAAATTAAGGAGGTCTAGAGTTATGATTTTCACAATTGTAGGAATCCTTCTAGCTATGTTCCCTATAATTTTCGCCAATGTATTCTCTACTGATCGTGAGCACTTTAGATGTCGTAATTCTCTCTCGAGCAACTACAATAATTTACTACATATATTCTCTCGAACTACGCTAGTTGGCTTTATCTAACCACTCATCATGACAATGTCAAGGCTTTATTATTTCTGAACCTACCTTTAAACCTAGTATATTGATTTCTCACGTACGTTAGGAGTGATATTGTTCAACAACTATGTAAATATGTACTCTCTCTCAAGCTATACATACTAAAGAGGCACAGTCAATTGATGGCCATTCACTCGACAACAACAAACACGTAGTTGAACAAGTAATAAAATCCAATGGCTCAATTATATAATAACATAGTAAGAATTTATCTTACAAAAAGTTTTATCAAAACCCTAGAAAATTAATTACCTATTCATAATAGTATGTATAACTACAATACTAAAAATCATAACAAACAATAAAAAATAGGAAGAGGAAGGAAAAACTTGTTGAAGAACTCCTCGCCTTGCTCATATTGTGTCTCTGCCTCCTTAGGTCGAATCTATGTCAAAAATATGTCCAACTCTCCAAAAATACTATTTTTCATGTATATATACCAAGTAGGGTCGGGCACAAATAATTATACCTTCTCCTACATGAAAAAGGACAATATTTCACATCTGGACTGTCGCGGCCGCGGTCAACCGCGGTATATGGCAGGTATACTGCCTCAGCCTGCCTCTGGTCCGCGGTCATGATTTCGACCGTATTTTTTACCCTATTCCTTTTGTAATTTGGAAAAGTAAAAAATATGAAATCGTATCCCTTTGAGTTATCTTTCCAACCATATATTATGGAGCCCAAATGGAGTTAGAAACAAAACGTTACATGTATTTTACTAGATAATACGCAATATACCTACTCGATTCTTCGTTTGTTGCTCTATTATCTTTTGATCCCCGAATACGATCCTGGCTTAATTCCTTCGGCTTTTACTCAGATTTTAGATCTCTAAATCACTTGATTTTATTTTACAATATTTATATATTTCGAAATCACTCCTACATGGCATAAAACATACCGTTAATGCAAAAAACTAGCAATTAAAGCGCAAACTCAACTAAAGTGCAGTAAATTAAAGTGTAATAATCAATTAAAATACATAATTATAGCAAATCATCAATACCCCATACTTAAACCATTGCTCGTCCTCGAGCAATCAAATTACACTTTTTTCTTATAGATACGACATTTTTAAATAGTTCTCCTAACTCCTTATACCAAGAGTATTTAAAATAGACCAAGCACAAAAGTGTATCATCTTCACCTTAATATTTGACTCACAAGTACCACGCAATATTCACAACTCACCCACTTAATCTAACATATAGGTCACTGACATTACCTTTCCTTCATGAATCAAGTGCCCTCACACAACAAAAAAGAGTAGTTCCATACAATAAAATTTAAGAACACTTAGGAACTCAAGATAGAAAAAATTCACTCACTCTCAGAATAACATTCATATGCCACAAAAGATGCACCATAAGCTTTTCCTTAGTGTATTACTCCACTAATCGAGGTCATTCAATCTAGGATCAATTAGGACTTTATTTGGTTGTAATGTAGGCTGCGAGATGGGTAGATTATATTTAGATATAAGAGTGACTACACCTCCCTAAGCACTTTAATACATGTACTTTAACATTCAAACTCCGTACTTATGTCAAACCAAAACTCCACCTTCACATCAATGTATATTATCCCATTCTTCTTTAAGCATACTTACATCAAGAGTCACCACTTACCAAGGAATTTTTCTTTCACAGCAATACTACTATATTTTTTCAATTCAAGTGGCTCTTACTTGTTCAAAATGATGCACCTTTCTCTTGATTTCATTAGTTCCACTCAAAATCCAAACCAACCACACCACACTTTAACATTTACATAAATTATCACAATTCAAGTGCTCATGAGAGGTTAGAAGGTTCAAATAGATTGATAATTCAAACAAATGGGTAAGGCTTGTAATGTGGTTGCCAAACAAACATGATTACATGCTCAAATGGGTTAACTACGATACATATCAATTAGGTTGGTAAAATACATATTTGGCTCAACAAAGAAACGCCTCTCACTTCCAAGATTGAACAAAACTACTATTTCACTTTGCAAATACACGGGGCAGGTCTAGGCATCAAATGCAATGCACAGAATATAATAAAATCCTTACACACACATAGCACATAATTCATTCAGGATTGGTTTCATCAAGACACTCTAGCCAAAGCAGTTAAGCAGAGTTAAGATCATAAAATTTAAGGTACTTACACTAGAGTCAAAAACAGAGCCTAAGCATCACAACCAAAGTACTCACTATTCTCAAGACATAACAAAGTCAAGAGATATTTCTTCAATTCAAAACACAACAAAATGGCTCTTACTCCAAAAAAAACTAACTACACCCGGTTCAAACAAAACCCTTGGAAAAGAACCTTCGTTTAAAGAAAACCCAAGGGGTAATTGCTACACTACCTAACAAAATGAAATCTTTTTTTATGTTTTTTCTTTAGACTTAAATCCCTCAAGAAAAGTATCTAATACATCCATCGTCTGGAAAAGTTCAATCTTTTTCTATTTTAAAAAAATATTCAATTAAATTAACTCGTCTTTTAATGTGAATTTGCAGCCTATGAAGAATTCGACGAATTGTGCTTTAAGTTCGGTATTGAGCTCAAGGAGGCTGTAAGCACCACCAAATCCCGCTTATTATCATACTTGTTATTTTTATATTCTCTCTCCCCAACTTTTCTCTCTCCCCCTTCTAACGTCTTTCTGCAACGTTCCAATCCCCTTCCCCCATTACCCCGCCCCCACCCCCGAGATGGTAACACAGCAGCACCACTCCGACGTCTTGCTGCCTGTCGGCACTGCCGCCACTGGTGCGGGAATAGGTAAGTCCCTTCTCTCTTTCGTACCTTCTCTCTCCTTCTTTTTCTCTTTCTCTCTCCTCTTTTCTCATTATCTTCTCTTCACTTAGCTTCTGGCCCTTTTGCTACTGGGGTCAGGATGTGTTTTTTGGCGACTCTTTATGTTCTATATTCTCCGGCGATTTTTCCAGCGGCCCCTGCTCTGTTCTCTTTTTCCTCGCTCGCTTTTTTTCCTTTTCTTCCTATTCTCTCTTCTGGTTTTTGTGGGTGTGTGTGGTTGTGTTCTATTTTCTTGGAAAGGTGCCTTATTATTCCGGCGAGGATTTCCGGCAAGCTGCAGTTCTTTCGGCGAATCCCGTTCAGATTTTCGGCATGACGCAGCAGAACTACCAGTTACGATAAGCTTCAGGAAAACTTTCCTTAGGTACTAGTTGCAGCGGTGAGGCCAGTTTGCTGCGTTTGGGAGTGAGGAGCTAAACAACACCAGCCGGGACGTGCAAGAGTTGGTAGCAGTTGATCTCGGGCACATCAAAGCCTACTTTCAGGTTTTTTCCACCGGGAGTTGGTACCTCCCGCTCTCTTGTTTACTTTCAAGTTTTTTCCACCGGGAGTTGGTACCTCCCGCTCTCTTGTTTACTCTGTACACCTTTTACGGATTCTAGCTAGCATTCCGTGTGAGGTTTACTCTGTTGCTATCTAGTTTGCATCTTTTTGCGTATTCCGCTATAGTGCGAGTGTGCGTCACCATTTTCCATAGTCGGTTGGAGAGATAGTGGCCGCCGCGAGGGATGATAGTGTAAGATCATGTCATCGGGAGGTGGGGGCGGTGGGGGGGTGAGTAGGGGGGCAGGGAGTGGTCCTGCGGGTAGTGCGGAAGTAAGGGTGGGAAGAGGGTGGCGGACGCTTAAAGATTAAGGATTGGGTCGTGGAACATATGCACTCTGACGGGTAAGTCCATTGAGTTAGTGAAGGTTCTTCAGAAGATGAGGGTTAACATAGGTTGTTTCCAGGAGAATAGGTGGAAAGGGTCGAAGGTGAGGAATGCATACGGGTTTAAGCTGTGATATTCTAGGTCGTGAGAGGTAAGAATGGAGTGGGCATCTTGGTAGATAGGGATCTAAGGGAGTCCGTAGTCGAGGTTAGGTGAGTGAATGATAGGTTAATGTCTATTAAATTGGTTATTGGGGGTTGCATCCTCAACGTCATCAGCGCTTACGCGCCGCAAGCGGGCTTAGACGAGGAGGTTAAGAGGCGCTTTTGGGAGGGCTTGGATGATCTGGTGAGTAGTATTCCCCAATTTGAGAAATTAGTTATTGGAGGGGACTTTAATGGTCACATTGGGGCTTATGCTTGTGGTTATGGTAAGGTGCACGGTGGCTTCGACTTTGGGGTTAGGAACGAAGGAGGCACGTCACTGCTTGATTTCGCCAAGGCTTCCAAGCTTCTGATTGCAAACTCGACATTTCAGAAGAGGGAGGAGCATTTGGTCACCTTCAAGAGTTCGGCGGCAAGGACTTAGATTGATTACCTCCTCCTCAAAAGGAGCGATAGGGGTATGTGCAAGGACTGCAAGGTTATTTCGGGAGAGTCCCTTTCGACTCTTCATAGACTCCTAGTGATGGATGTCGGTCTCTGGGTGAAGAGGAAGGGGAAGGGTGCTCAGGGACAACCGCGAATAATAAGTGGGGTGTTTTGACTAAGGATAAAGCACAAGAGTTGGAGAGGAGGTTAGCTGAGGGCGGAGCTTGGAGAAGTTATAGGGAAGCGGACGCTATGTGGTCAGAGATGGTGAACTTGGTTAGGGAGTTAGCACGGTATGTGCTCGGGGTATCCAAGCGCTATTCAGGAAGACATCAGGGTAACTGGTGGTGGAATGATGTAGTCGAAGGAAAAGTGGAGGTGAAGAAAGCGGCATTTGCTAAGTTGGCAGGGAGCACAAGCGAGGAAGAACGAAGAGCGAACATGAAGATCTATAAGGTGGCGAGGAAAGAAGCAAAGTTGGCGGTTACGGAAGCTAAATATGCAGTGTTTGGTTGCATGTACGAGGAATTAGAGGAGAAAGGCGGGGACAAGAAGTTATTCCGGTTAGCTAAAGCAAGGGAAAGGAAGGCGCGTGATGTTGACCAAGTTAGGTGCACCAAGGGCGAGGATGGTAGAGTTCTGATGGGAGAGTCTCAAGTCAAGTAGTGGTGGCAGGCGTACTTTCGAGACGTACTTAACGAGGAGGGGGATCGTAACATAGAGATAGGGGAGTTGGGGCATTCAGAGCAACATATAGACCTTGGGTACTGCAGGCGCATTAGGGAGGAGGAGGTCATGGGGGCTTTGCGTATGATGAGTAGGGGTCGAGACCGGCCTGACGAGATCCCAGTGGAGTTCTGGAAATGCATGGGTAGGTCAGGAGTGGAGTGGCTCTCAGATTGTTCAATGCGATCTTCAGGACCAAAAGGATGCCGGAGGAGTGGAGGTGGAGTACAGTGGTGCCCTTGTACATGAACAAAGGGGACATACAGTGCTGCAACAACTATAGGGGTATCAAATTAATAAGTCACACCATGAAGGTTTGGGAGAGGGTGATCGAGGCGAGGGTGAGGGAGATGACATTTATATCTATGAACCAATTCGGTTTCATGCCGGGTCGCTCCACTACAGAAGCTATCCACCTTGTCAGGAGGTTGGTGGAGTAGTTCAGGGATAAGAAGAAGGACCTGCACATGGTGCTTATCGAATTGGAGAAGGCGTATGACAAGGTCCCAGGGAGGTGCTATAGAGGTGCTTGGAGGCAAAGAGCGTGCCGGAAGCATATCCGAGTAATCAAGGACATGTACGATGTAGATAAGACTAGGGTTAGGACGGTGGGTGGCGACTCAGACCATTTTCCAGTGGTTATGGGGCTCCATCAAGGATCGGTGCTTAGCCCTCTCTTATTTTCCTTGGTGATGGATGCTCTAACCCGACATGTTCAAGGGGATGTGCCTTGGTGTATGCTATTTACACATGATATAGTCTTGATCGACGAGACGAGGTTCGGTGTTATTGAGAGGTTAGAGGTATTGAGATAAACTCTCAAGTCTAAGGGTTTCAAAATAAGGATATTTAAGACAGAATACCTGGAGTGCAAGTTTAGCGCCGAGCCGAACGAAGTAGGTAGGAACGTGATGATTGGATCTCAGGTCATCGCCAAGAGGGAAAGTGTCAGATATCTTAGGTCGGTGATTCAGGGGGACAAAGAGATTGACGGGGACGTCACTCATCGTATAGGAGCGGGATGGTCAAAGTGGAGGCTTGCATCAGAAGTCCTGTGTGACAATAAAGTTCCAGAGAAACTCAAGGGGAAATTTTATAGAGATGTGGTTAGACCTGCCATGTTGTATGGGGCAGAGTGCTGGCAAGTGAAGAACTCTCATGTTCAGAGAATTAAGGTTACGGACATGAGGATTACTCAGGTGGATGTACTGGCTTACCAGGTTAGATAAGATTAAGAATGAAGTTATTTGAGAGAAGGTGGGGGTGGCCCCGGTGGATGAGAAGATGCGAGAAGCGAGGCTGAGGTTGTTCGGGCATGTGCGGAGTAGAAGTCCTGATGCCCCAGTGAGGAGTTGTGAGCGGCTGGCGATGGTCGGTGGACTGCGAGGAAGAGGGAGGCCTAAGAGGTATTGGGGAAGGGTGATTAGGCATGACATGGCTAGAATTCGTGTTTCCGTGAATATGGCCCATGATAGGAAAGTCTGGAGGTCTAGTATCAGGATTGTAGGATAGGGGATCCTAGAGTTTTCGTACTCCTCACCCGGGGTTGGGTGAGGCTTGGCAGGGCTATCCATAGATGATTTGTATATTGGATTGTGTCTCCCTTATGGTAGTTACTTATGGTAGTTACTGTCTGATTTTATTGCATGCTATTTTATTTATGGTTCTTATGTTTAGATAATTATTTACACTATTTATGCTGGAGTTACTAATGCTCTTTTGTATGTTTTTGTTTTTTTCCTTTCCTTCACTGAGCCGAGGGTCGATTGGAAACAGCCTCTCTGCCCTTTCAGGTAGGGTAAGGCCCGTCTACATATTACCCTCCCCAGACCCCATTATGTGGGACTATACTGTGTAGTTGTTGTTGTTGTTGTATTCAACTAAATTAACACAACTAAAATAACATAGAAAGTCACCGAGATAATCTTCTCACCCCACACTTAAAATTGTGCATTTTACCCGATGCACACCATACTAATAAAAGGGTAAAAGAGACTCCCTGGTAGGCCAAAGGCCGAAGCAATAACAACTCATGTGGTACTCAGACTTCTCCCAAGCTTGGTCCTTCGTGCGGGTACCTCACACTTAGTTCCAACCATTTGGGTTGTTGTTACATCCTTCCAATACCTTTGCTTTCCATGCTCCTATAAAATAAAAAAATCGATAATACAAAAATAATATAATAATAAAAAAATAAAATAAATAATATAAACTAAATTAAAAAAATAAAAAATAAAAAAAATAAAGCTGGGTTGCCTCCCAACAAGCACTTGATTTAATATCGCGGCACGACGTGAATCACTTTTTGCCTCCACCTCGAGCTTATGAATTGAACCCCAAGTTTTGATTCAAGCTTATGACTATGGTCATGGAGCGGTGGAACGAATCTAAATGGCCCAATGAAATAATGTAGTATTCTGCACTCCTTTGCCTTTGTATGAGTTATTTGATCCTGGCTCTCCGGCAAGAAGAATTTCAAAATATATGCTCCTTGTTCCTTATTCCTTGACCCTTCGATTGGATTAGATGACTCTATTTCCATCTAAACATAATGTGAAAAAATACTTGGAATGTGGAACAATGCGCTCAAACACATTAACTTCAGGATTTTCAACATGCTCAACATCAATGATAGTAGAGTCAATATTATATCCTCAAAGTCCTTGGCTACCTCTAGTCTCACTTCTTCAACATTGAAATCGTCAAATTGTAGTTGGCTAGGTTGTTGATGTTCTACTCTGACCTCCCCAATCAACACCTCAAATTCATGCTCTTCTTGGCTGGTACCCTCAATATTGGCTTGTTGAGCATTAAAAGCTTCAACAACTTGACTCAATTTAGCCTCCAACTTGCGAATAGTTGCATGTTGGCTTTCTATGTGCAATTGTTTCTCACTATTTTGTTCCATAAGACACTTTAGCATATCCTTTATCTCCTTCAGGTCTGCGTTCCCAGGTTCATTATTCCTATTAACTTCATAAGAAAAGGTAGAATCATCATAGTAAGGGGTTGGGATAAAATAAGAAATATAAGCACAACCATGAAAGTGACCATTTTTACCACCTCATACATCACATACGTTCCACAAATAAGATTGGGTTGGTGCATAAAACTCGCTCTTAGGAACGTTTTGAAAATTTTGCCACGGGTAGTTTCCTTCACAATACTAGTAGAATTATCTACACCTAAATTTCCATAATTCCAAGATTCCATGTTTCTCAAATCGATAGTTATAAAAAAAAACAAATGAAAACAAAATAAAAGTTCAAACTCGTAATCTAGCAATATATAAAGCTACAAATACACCGTTAGTCCCCCGGCAATGACACCAAAATTTGATCACGCCAAACTCTAGTCCTAAAAAGGATAAGCGGTCGCTGAAAATATCATCCGGTGTAAAAGTCCGGAGTCGAATATCACAGAGAACTACGGCTTAGCTGTATCCGTTTAATATCACTTAGAAGACAAGATTGAACAATTTTCTAAATTATAAAGATTGAGCTTTATATTTATAACTAATTAACTAACAAATACTAGAAAATGGTAAAATTATCAACTAACTAGACTAAGGGCTGGAGACTAAATTAAGAAGGTCTAGAGTTATGATTTCACAATTGTCGGAATCCTTCTAGCTATGTTCCATACAATTTTTGCCAATGTATTCTCTACTGATCATGAACACTTCAGATGTCGTAATTCTCTCTCGAATAACTACAACAATTTACTAGACATATTCTCTCGACTTACGCTAGTTGACTTTATCTAACCACTAATTATGACCACGTCAAGGCTTTGCTATTTCGGAACCTGCCTTTAAACCTAATATATTTATTTCTCACATACGTTAGAAGTGACGTTGTTCAACAACTATGTAAATGTGTACTCTCTCACAAGCTGTACATACTAAATAGGCACAATCAATTGATGGTCATTCACTCAACAACAACAAACACGTAGTTGAACAAGTAAAGAAATCCGATGGCTCAATTATATAAAAACATAACAAGAATTTATCTTATAAAAGGTTCTATCAAAACCCTAGAAAACGAATTAGCTATTCATAATACTATATAAAACTACAATACTAAAAATTATAATCAACAACAAAAAATAGGAAGAGGAAGGAAAAACTTGTTGAAGAATTCCACGCCTTGCTCCTCTTATGTCACTGCCTCCTTAGGTTGAATCTGTGTCAAAAATATGTCCAACTCTCCAAAAAAATCATTTTTCCATGTATATATATATATCAAGTAGGGTCGGGTCCAAATAATTATACCTTCTCCTACGCGAAAGAGAACAATATTTCCGTCTAGACTGCCGCGGCCGCAGTCAACCACAGTAGAACCGCTGTATATGACAGGTATACTGCCTTAGCCCGCCTCAGGTCCGCGGTCGCGTTTTGACCATATTTTTAATTCTATTCTGTTTGGAATTAGGAACATGTATAACATGAAAGTTGAGTCTATTGAGTTAGCTTTCTAACCATATATTGTGAAGCCCAAATGGAGTTCGGAACAAAAGGTTATGTGTATTTTACTAAACAACGCGCAATATGTCTACGCGATTCTTTGTTTTATTGCTCTATTATCTGTTGATCCTCGAATACGGATCGAATACGATCTCAGCTTAATTCCTTGGTCTTTTACTCAGATTTCAAAGCTCTAAATTACTTGAGTTTATTTAATAACATCTATATAGCTCGAAATCACTCCTACAAGGCATAAAACACACCGTTAATGCAAAACACTAACGATTAAAGCGCAAACTCAACTAAAGTGCAGTATTAGAGTGTAATAAATCGACTAAAATACGTAATTATAGTCAATCATCAGTTACCAATAGTACTAGTATTATTCTTGTTGTTGGTTGAATGTTACTTCCTTTTAGTTTGTTATTATATCTTGTACTTAGAAAAGAAGTCCAATACTTTTGTAAATTGCTATTGGAAATTGTTGCTCCCTAATTATTATTACTTGATGCTACTCTTTCTCCCTTTTACTGGTAGTTGTTGCTCCCTAATTGTTACTCTCTGATGTTAATTTTTCTCCTCTTCTTCCTTATCGTCTTTTGCCTCCCTCGTCTGCCTTTCTCGACCCTCTTTCTTCTCCTATTCTTCTTCTTCCCTTCTTCCTTTCCACCTTCTCTTGAGCCGAGCCGATTGTCTATTAAAAATAGCCTTTTTACCTTCCAAGATAGGGGTAAAGTCTGCGTATACATAACTATTCTGGGATCCTATTTATAAAATTATATTGGGTAAATTATTGTTGTTGTTGTTGTATATAATGAATGCAAGTATTTCCTCCGTTTCCCTTTTGCTTGTCTGTTTGCATTTTGCACTTTCCTTAAGAAAGTATAAGTGTTTATTTTATTAAATTATACTTATTTGATAGTAAATCATAAATCTAAATTTGACTAATAGTGTTGCAATCAGTTTGAGAAATGATTACTTAATGGTAAGGATAAAATTGAAATAAGTTATTATAATCGTGATTTGCGAAAATGGATAAGTAAAAGAGAAGAAAGGGAGTAACAAGTTATTAGAGGATATTAATTTAAAGGTATAATACTATGATGTGTAAGAGAAGAGTTTTCACTTAGAAAAGTACGCAATAAATCGCTATTCATGTTACCTGATAGACTTTGATCAATGTTAAATGTACTTCAATTGTAAACCAATCCCCTAGCACTTTTATAATAATCAAACATTATACTAGACTTATCATTGTAGGAATATTCCTCAAATCACCATAACTTCAGAACTCGGATCTAATAAGTCTAGCAAGCTTTTCACAGGTAAACAGTGAAATAATTAAGATGTAATTTGTAAATGTGCCTTTGTTCGGCGATTTATTTCAGCAAATTTGTGATTGTTCGTTACGTTATGTTTCAAAAAACGGTCTAAGTATTCTTGGTAATAACTGTTACACATGGTTTCTTTCATGCATGTACTGCATTGGTAGATAGTTTGTTCCTTAGTGAAATAGTTTCAGATCTATTGGCACTTGTTGTTGCCAAATAATAATGGAGTTTGACATGTTCTTTGTAATGACATCTCAATTGGCATGAACAATATATAATTATTGCAGCTTGTTTGGTGAGGAAGATTTCTCACCATCTTCTGGAAATATATCTTGCATTTACAATTCTTATGGCCTAAACAATATGGTCATGATTGTAGGGCTGAATGTGGACACTTTGAATTCTAATTATATCCAAAACCTTGAGGTACTTTAGTTCTTTAGTACTCTACATCAACATCTTCATATTGAGTACTCCAAGCAAATTATAAATCTTCGACCATAGATATTTGTTAAAATGCAGTTTTCAAGATGCAAGATGCAAAGTTGTGCTGCATTTTGAAATGCGAAAGGCAGAGAACTCTTTTTATCTAAAACGTTCAGCAGTTTCATAGGCTCAAAATAATATGCTAGTTTCCACCGGTTCCTCTCACTAATGAGCAGTCGCTACATGCTATTTGAATTCATCCATTATGTTACGCGGCGTCTTCCCGAGATTTCTTGGAAGAGAGACGTAAGCTAAGCAACTGATGTCCATGTAGTTACTTTCCGTCAACTGAGGTCCCCTCCGTACACTAGATGAGATTGGCAGTACCGTACGGGAAAATCAATGTCAAGAGCAACTGAGAGAACAAAAATGAGAATTGAGAATGAAAAAAAGTTTGATTGCATTAATAAAAGCTATTATAGAAAAGCAACACGGTATCGAGGGGGAAAGATTCCAGTACAGAGAATTGTTTGTTTGTTAGAAAGTTTGAGTGCTTGATCCCTCTAGTAGTGCTTAAAAAAATAAATCAAAGTTACAAGACTAGACTTGACTAAGCTAGAGAAACGTAATGGAAGTTCGTGAAATAAAACTACTCTATATTTACAATGAAAGGGACTTAGTTTTCTACAAGGTAGAAACATGTATGTTGTTAGCAACATTGTCTTTGGCATCACGGTCTATGAAAGCGGCGTTGTCTGCGCACATAACGTTGTTGGCATCTACCTGCGGTTGTGCGTTAGCGAGGGATATCGATGGGGCGACAGAGGCACATGCGAGCTTGTCACTTGGCGCAGCCAAGACCACGGAGTCGTCCGTGGCACTAGACTTTAGGAGGCTTACTAGGACTCCACGGGGCGCGCCCAAGAGGTCATGGAGCATGGCTGGAAAGCCACCCATGGTATTCTCCCCCACCTGAGTTTGAGATGTCCTTGGTGCCTTACTTGCAAGATAATCACCAATTAATCTCTCGTAGGCTTTGAGGTTTGTTCCCCTCTCTCAAGTATACTCCTTTGCATCCGAGCCCTGCCATTTCACCAAGAACTCCTGATGATCTTTCCTTGAGGCATGAATCACTCTATCATCAAGGATAACTTCAGCACGTCTTTTCTCGGTTGAATTGGGGCCTCAAATATTGGGTATTGTGAGTTGGCTCCGTGAAGGATCCTCCGTGTCTTCCCGAAAAGGTTTCAGAAGGCTTCATCCAATTCTTCTGCGATCTGGTTACAAAGTGGCAAAGATATTCCTATAACATAAAATTGAACCGCGATCAGATTGCGGATGAAAACTTGAGGTGTGACTCAATTTGACCTGGGGCACTTAAAGAGTTGGGTCCAAAAGTTGCTAGTGAAGCCTGAGTAGCAATCATTAACAATGTCTTTAGTCAGGCCCCAATATTTGACGACATCCGAGAAGAAGAGTCGAGCTGTATCTTGTGCTGATATATGTTGTGGGGCTGCTATAAAGGTAGCATGCTTGGAAAATCAATCCACCACAACCAATATAGTTTGGATATCTCTGACCTTGGGCAATCCGATGATAAAATACAGGGAACGCTTTCCCAAGGTCTCTTTGGTACAGCTAGTGGTTCCAAGAGTCCCGCTTGTGTCAAGCAGTCCGACTTGTCCTTCTGGCATACTAGACAAGTCTTCACATACTATGCGACGTCATCGACCATTTGAGGGTAATAATTTGTACGGCAAAGTAACAGCATGGTGCGTTATTCACTTAGATGGCCGGCCCACAGAGTACCATGACATTTAGCCAGAAAAGTCCTTCAAAGATCTCCTCCTTTAGGAACATAAAGTCGGTTCCCTTTCACTTTCAGAAAAACATCTTCCATGTAGAACTGCTGAGTCTTGATTTTTCCAACCAAATCAACCAGCTACTTTGCAGCAGGATCCTTGATGAGTAGATCATGTATTTGGTCCTTGATGGAGGTGTCTACTTTGCTCCCTCTTAGCATTGCGAGTAGGCACACCGATGCTAGATCAGCTCTCTGACTTAGTGCATCAGGCACATGATTAGTCTTCCCACTTTGATACTACATGTTGAAGTAATTCTGCTTGGAGTTCTTGCCACCTGGCCTATCGACCATTCAGCTTTGGTTGGGTCATGAAATTCCTAACAACTATGTTGTCTGTCTTGACCACAAACGGGGTCCCCAACAGATAGTGCCTCCAAAGACATAAGCAATGGATGACAACCAATAATTCTTTCTCATGGGTGGCATAGCGCCACTCTGCATCCTTCAGCTTCCGGCCCTTGTACGCTGCAGGATGCCGTTCTTGTAGAAAGACTTCGCTGAGGACATAGTTAGATGCATCCGTTTGAAACTCGTATGGTTTGGCCAAATCAGGGAGAGCCAAGACGGGGTTACTAGTTATAGCCGCTTTCAATATGTTGAAGGCCTCCACTCTCCTGGGTCCCCAATCCCAAGATGCGACCTTCTTAAGGAGTTCTGTCAATGGCACTGTGATAATGGAGTAGTTTTTCACAAATCACTGATAGAAGTTGCATAGGCCAAGGAACGACCTTAAGGCGTAGATATCCATAAGAGGCGTCCAATCTGCGATTGCCTGGACAGCTTTGCATACAGCTCGTTCTTCGGCAATCAGGATAGGGCCTTTCATAAGTGCTCCGGGTATTCTTCAAGTGTTTGGATAAATACCACAATATTATCCAAATAGAAAACCACAAATTCATCAATGTACTCTCGGAAGACTTGGTTCATCAGGGTGCAAAATGTGGCTGGAGCGTTAGTTAAGACGAACGACATAACCAGGAAGTTGTACAAACTATATCTTGTCACACAGGTCGTCTTGTGCTCATCACGCTCTGCAATTCAAACTTTTCAATAACGTGTCTTCAATTATATCTTGGTGGACACCGTCGCACCACCTAGTCTATCGAACAAGTCTGCCATTAGTAGAATAGGGTACTTGTTCTTCACGGTGATTTTGTTTAGAGCCCCATAATCCATAAAAAGTCGAAGGCCGCCATCATGTTTATTTAAGAATAGAACAGGGGACCCGTGTAGGGACTTGGAGGGTACAATGATCCATGTGTCTATCATTTCCATCAATTGTCTCTAAAGCCCTGTGAGTTCGGGTTGTGACATTTTGTAAGGCACCCAGGCGAGGTGGCTTTGCACTTAGCACAAGCTCAATTTCATGGTCCACAGTGCACCTAGGCGGGAGTCGCTTGGGCATGTCTTGTGGCATGACATTTTCAAACTCCAGTAATAGCTCCTTCACGAGTGCAGGAATGGGACCCGAGGAGCATTTTATATCTTCAATGCAGAGGGTTTCCAGGAATGTAGGTTCATTTCTTTTGACCCCCTTCTTCAACTGCAAGGCCGAGATGTTCTCAACGACCATCTTAATGGGCATGCACGGGATAATGTAGGGCTTGGACCCATTTGTTCTCATCATCAGTAGCAAGTCTTCTTATGGTACGAGCATGGTGTTGGTTTGCCTTAGGAATTCCAACCCAACTATTAACTCGAAGTCATCTATGATCACCACTCATAGGTTGAATTTTCTTTCGTAAGGCAGGAGATTCACTGGTACCTCTTTGGATATTCCACTCACTGGCTGAGGAGGTGAGTTGATAGCATTGACACATCCTCTAACCTTTCCTACAACTAGACCAAGGTATCTCATCTGAGTCGAGGCTAAGTAGTTGTGGGTAGCACCCGTGTCTATTATCACCCGAATGGGATTACCATTCACATTCATCTCGACGAACATCAGGGTCCTCTCTTATTTAAGAGGGGTCCCCTCATCTGCCTTCTTTTTACCTTTCTTGGTGATTGGACATGGTTCCTTCTTCTTACGGATACCGACATTGGTCTCCGCTAATGCCTCATAAATAGAGCCAACAATGCATTGATGGCACATACTGGTTCGGCCTTGTTCGTATCATCTGAGTCGTCATCGGTCCCATCATCAAAAGCTTGATAGGAGTTCATCTGTGCATGTGGGAATTCATTATTCTATTGTGGTTCGTTGTAAAGACGATATCCTGAAGGAGGATTTCTCCCCCCGATCGTTTTTGTTTCACGCAACACTATTGCTGCTTGGGAAGGGAGCCATAGATTTAGTTGCACTCTGATCTCCCCCACTTTTGCTAGGGCCACCATTGCTAGTCTGGACTTCTTTGTATCCCGCTAGGGTAGGCGGTTGAGGTTTATCCTTCAGAGCTTATACTTGATAGTCCCCAACCCATTCATCTGCTTGGATCACTTTGGGTAGGGTATCTACCCTTTGACTTTGCACCTCCATACGGGCATAAGGTTTCAACCCTTCCAGGAAGGTGAAGAGCTGGTCTTTGTCTCCCATGTCAAGTATGTTTCGCATGAGCGCGGAGAATTTCCACACGTAGTCCCACACTGATTTAGTCTAGAAGAGTCTCCCATAGCTTTCTCCTTGTGTTGTATTCAACATTTTTGGAGAAGAACGGTAGGCGTATGGCTGCTATCAGTTCTGCTCATGTCTCGAGAGCATCTTAACCAGCCTTGATGGCTTCATATTTAACCCACCACCAGAGTTTAGCATCACCCTGAAGATACATAGTAGCTACATGGTAGCAGTTGCTACCTTTTTAGATTCTTCTAGACCCCCAACGGCATCGAAGTACTGTTCAATGTCAAAGATGAAGTTTTCCATTTCCTTGGCATTCCTAGCTCCACTGTGTGGATATGGATAAAAAAATTTTGTTTTTGAGTCGCAGAAGCTTGGTTCACAGCACCCACGATTCGGTTTCCGCCTCATCGAAGCAGGCCCTGTAAAGAAGCATTGAGAACATTGAGGTGGTATGTCAAGTTGTCTATAGTTTGTTGCATGGAAGTCACCTTGTCTGCCTCTTGTGCCCTGTAGGCTAAATCCTCGGCACACTCCTGTTGGAGGCCTTCGAATTTGCCAAAACTTTTGGTTGCCTCTATTGCTGCCGTTTGCCGGTCTCCCTCAGAGTTACGACTGGTGTTTTCTATGTCAACTTCGGCCAGGAGCACTCTGCGTTCCAGGTCGTCCAACCTTTGCACTAAGCTAGTTCTTAGTTCAGGCACCATATCTACAATGGGCCGTAATACGTCAACCGTCTTTTCAAGGCCGCAATGTAGTCCCGATGATTCACCATAGTCAGAAATGGTGGTAACGGCAATACGTTCCCATTAGGAATGGTGGTAAATGCAATACGGTCGGGCCAGGCCAGGTAGAAAAAATTAGGAACCGTACGGGTTGGATTCCGGGTTGGTTATGAGTTCAGGCTCACCGGGTTTAACGGGTTCGAGTTCATCCAGGTAACAAATAAACCGTAAAGGTTACGGGTCCAATGGGTTGGGCCGGGTTAGTGTAATTTTTTTTTGTATTTTGTATAATTATTGTAAATTATATTAATATAAGGTAAAAATATAAGGAATACAATGAAGATGAGTAAAATTGCACTTATAAATTGCAAGTACTATATTTATTTCGAAATTATAAAATTAAACTTTGCATTTAACAAGTAAATTAATGAAAAAAGAGTATAACTAAATTTTCAGGCACAATAATACTTCAAATTTTAAAGAAAAATAAAAAATAGCCGTTATAGCCGGTCGGGCCGGGCTAGGCCGGTTAACCGGTTCTACAGTAAAAACCGTTAATCGGGTTTGACCGGACCAGTTAACCGGTAGCCCTAACGTAAACGGACCAACTCCTCTTACCCCATTAACCCAACCTCATCCGATCCTCTTGTACCAATCTGAGCCGATTCTTATTTTAACTGATCTGGATCGATCCGGTAACAGTTAAATTCGACGAGTTAGACACCTATAATCTGACCTCAGAATAATATAATGGATCATATTACAAGAATGTTTATTACATCACTAATTAATGCCTCGGTCCTTTCTGACCCCAGAATGCTAGTCTTCAAGATATTGGCCTCTGTCTCTTTTATCATTTTTGTTTAAGTTAACTTAATAAACTGTGTATAGTGCTTTCTGAGCTTGCTTCTGTGTATAGTGCTTTCTGAGCTTGCTTTCATGAGATTGGATGAGTATGCAATATGATGCAAAGAAAAAATTAGCCACATTTTCTCTTTCCAGTAACTGCAACAGAAGATCTTATTGAAGATTCATTAAGATTTGTGTCGTAGGCAGTCTAACATTGAAAAGCTATTCCACACGCAACATATGTGTCAAGATGATCAACGATATGTTTATTTTATTTTTCCTGTGACAACTAAATGAGAGTTACTTCATGAAGAATTAACCTGTGCAGCTGATATTTAATTGTGACATACCAATGAGATTGAGAAGTACTCCAAATTCCTCCTTTCCCAACCTCCAAAATTTAGTAGGGCAAGTGCTGGTTCGTAAAAGTTAATTGTATTTGCTAGTCAAATATACGGATGGCTCAAGGGGGGCTAATATAGCTTTTGCTTTAGGCCCCTAAATTTTGGGATTCAAAAGTTATTGGTAATTATCTTGTTTTCACTTAGATAACATTGAAGTTATTGAAAAAAAATACAAAATATTTATAAAAGTAAAAAGAAAGACGGTCGATTTTTTAACGATAAAAATATTTTAGTACTTTGAATTAAGTTCTTAAATCTTCATATTGGTAAATACGTGGCTAACATCTTATTACTACCAATATAAATATTAATAGTATTATATTTTATAAGATAATTATATAGACAACAAAAAAGAAAACAGAGATAATATAAATATTAATATTATTTTATAATATGATTATACTAAAGACAAAATAAATATTTAATTAAATTTAACTTTAGACCACGGGTTTTATTCAAACGTTCTTGGTCAAATATAAAAGATATATATATATATATATATATATATATATATATATATATATATATATATATATATATATATATATATATATATATATATATATATATATATATAATTATATTAATATACAAAAAAATATATTTGCCTTCTATATTATTTTTAAAGAACGTCAATACTATGTAGTCTTCCCAATTTATTAGTACCTATGGTCGGTTAGCGGTTGGGTTTAGTTTGATCATTGGAAGGTTGTGGTGTTATCGGTGGCTGAAAAAGGGAAATAGAGTGCTTCTCCATGTTTGCTGGCTGAGTTTGGACCCTAAAAGAGACTGGCATGTAGTGTTAATTTTGCTTTTGATTTTTCCTTGTATTTCTTTGTCAATTTTTGAGATAAAAATCAGACCTTTTAATTTCCCTCACAATTAACGATATGAGAGTTTTCTTATTTAAAATAGATAAGATATAAGATGACGTAGAAGCATTCTTCTGCTTATTGTTGCATATTTTTTCTCTGCATAAGTTAAATAAACAAGTCACAATATTATTTACCCTATGTAAGTGATTGGTTTTCATACTGCTTTTCCTTAATGAACACAAGTTATAACTTTTTTGATAGGTCTGAGTGAATCACAAGTTTATACTTATACAGGCACTCAAGATTGATTGTACATTGAATTTTTGCTCTCTATCTTTGCTTCTTTTCTTTTTTATTCTTCTTTCGTGTTTCTCTATTGGAGAATTTTTATTTCAGAATCAATATGAACATAGTCGTGTCTAAGAAGTATCTTACTTGTATACGTAAGAGTGGCCTTGTTGCTCCCAACAAGGTTGAATCCACATTGTGGTTTTCTTCAAGTGTTTGTGCAGTATGTCATCTATTCTTCTTGTGTGTATCATCTTTCTATTTCAGACATCTTGTTTAAGATAAAACTGCTGAACTTCTTGCATTGCTGATTCTTGATTGTGAAACTATGACTACTCAAAAGAAAATATCAGTCTTATAATATGCTTCAGTCTAATTGATTAACTACCTCTCCGGGAGCTGCATTCACTGGTGCAACAACATTAGGGTATTTTGTTACATAATTAATATAACAACCGAAAAATTGTGGCAATTGTGGTTGCTTATTTGGTACAATATTTGTGTATTGAAAGAAGATGTATATGACAGTTTTTAAAATGGGAATAAGATGACTTTCTGGTTGCTATTGGATTGTAATAATAGCGAGTCCATGACTTTCTATATCTAAGCTGAAAACATGATTTGTGCTGAAAAATGTTAAGAATTAGCTTACACCTAAATGCTCAAAGTCTTTTTGTTTTTAGATACTTAAATCTACCAAGATCAAGTAAAACGGCAGAGTGTGGTGGATTGCTCGAGGACAGAAAGAATTTAAGTGTTGATGTTAATAATAGGCTATATAGGAAATATTTACTCTCTAAATGTATTTGCTTTACTGTTGTTTTAAAGGCTAAATAATAACAAAATACTCTAATTGGTGTTCTTTTGCTTCTCAGGGACTAATCAAAGTAAGGAAGAGCCTATGGAGTGTTTCAGAGTCAAGAATATGGATAAAAGGCCAATCAAGACGAATCCGAGGGAAAATAAGCAAGAAAGAGGCAAAGGAGGACTGGGCTTGATTCCATCGTGACTGCGATCAGCTGTGGCTAACTCAACAAACTCGCCCCAGAAGAGGTTAAGCTTGTTTTTAGACTAATTTGGAGGCAAAAACAAGAGTGAGAAGAGCAACCAACCATTAGAGTTTTTCTATCTTCTCTTTGTTATTTCAATTTCACATTATGAATACTTTTGTAGTTTTATCTTGTTTCGATAAGTAGCTAAATATTTAGTCTAAGGTTGGTAGAACCAATTCTTAGATGAAGATTTGACTCAATTTTGTTATAATCAAGCCAAGTTTATTATGTGATTATTCAACTATATTTTGTATGGTGATTAATTGAATGGGCCTTTGATTAATCATGTCTAATTTTCTTGTGTTGCTTCAGAAAGAATATTAGGTTAGACAGTTGTTGAACTACAGCGCTTTTGGATAATTGAACAGATTCATTACTTGAACTTAAAAGTGGAGTTAGAGATAATGAAACTTTGATGGGATAATTCAAAGCTGCATAAATAATCAGCTAGAATATTTCGAGAGGATGCTCTAGTAAATCATCGTAGTTGATCGAGAGATAATTTCGATAACCCTTAGCTCATAATCCTCATAGAGTATTACGGCGAGATTATAGAAAAAGAGTTGAGACTTAAACTAGCAGCTGGAGAAATCAATACCGTAGATCTTTCTATCATTGAATTATCTTTGATTTAGAATATTATAAGTGTTAATATCGTTAGACTTAGTTAAACAAAAACCCAATATTTATTGATAAAAATCTTGCATCCGAAAATTATTTGAGCGTATAATAGCATCACCAAGAGTTGTAATAGATAGGTTAGTTCCCAGATAATTCGACTTCGGACTTAAAAACCGAATTATATTTGCAACGACCACTTTGTCCTTTTTATAAGACATAGTTGGATGTGATCAAATTTATAAAAAAAATAAAAAATAAAAAAAGAAATATGGGGACTCTTCTTGATGAAGGATCTTTTAGACAATTTCTTGAGGGAAGTAAGTATAGAGAAAATACTAGTCCTCTTTTGCCTCTTTCTTGCTTATTTTCGCTTGGTTTCTTCTTGATTGGCCTTTTATCCACTTCTTGACTCCAAAATATTCCATAGGCTCTTCCTAACTTGGATTAGTCCCTGCGAAACAAAAGAACACCAATTACAGTATTTTGTTATCATTTAGCCTTTAAAATAATAGTAAAGTATGGTATATTTTGAGTGTAAATATCGTCTACATCGCCTATTATCAACATCCCCCACTTAAAATCATTGTTAGTCCTCGAACAATCTACCACACTCTATAAAGGGTCCTTCACTAAGCTTTTTCCCTAACATATCACACCAAGGCAATTCACCAAAGTTGCGCCTAGTAGTGATAATCTTTGCCTCAAAAGTAGACTCTTACATGCCGTGAAATATTCGTACTTACTCAAACTACTCTATGCAGAAGTCAAAACGTACCTTTCCTTCGTGAATCACATGCCCTCATATCACACGAGAGAGTAGTTCCTCAAATAATAATATTAAGAACAATTAGGAACTCAGATAGAAAAAATTTGCTTGCTCTCAAAAAGAACATTCACATGCTATAAAGATGCACCATAGGCTCTCCCATAGTGTACTACTCTACTAATCGAGCCCATTCAGTCTAAGATCAATTAGGACTTCACTTGGTTGTCATGTAGGCTAAGGTACGGATAGGATATATATGGATATAGTGACTAACCTCCCTAAGCACTTTTAATACAATCATATTAACCTTCAAACCATACTTATGTAAACCAGACATTCCACCGAATTTTTATTTATAACGTCCCACTCTATTAGGTGAAATTGTATCAAGTAATCATTTATCAACTACTACATTTACCCATTCACTTTTTTTTTGTTTTAAAGTGGTGCTTATTCTTTTACTTTTACAAAACTGCACATTTCCTCTATTTCATTTGTTACACTTAAAAACCAAACTACCACCCCACATTTTAACTTTTGCATATTTCAATACCATTCAAGTGCTCGTAGGAGGCAAACGGGTTCAAACAGATGGCCATCCAAACAATTGGGTAAGGTTCACAACGTGGTTGCCAAAGAAACAGACTTACAGGCTCAACAAGATTGACTACAAGGTATTACATTTTGGCGGGTCTACTTTATATCACTAGTTTAAACAAGAAATGCCTATACCACTTCTAAGACTGAATAAAGCTACTATTTCGCTTTGCAAACACACGAGGCAAGTTTTAGGCATCAAATGTAGAGCATAGAATATAGTACAACTCACACACACATGGCACATGAATCACTCTAGATTGGCTTATCAAGACATTCTCGTTTGAGTATTCAATTCAGTTACAAACATATAATGTAAGGCACTTAGCAAGAATCAACCACTGAGACTAAGCGGTACACTCTAGTATCTATTGTGTTCAGGTGTATCAATGCCAAGGGTTTCTCTTTCTAATGCAGCTCGTAGCCCATCAATACTAACTATAAACTAAAACAAAATAAACAAAAACTAACTATACCCGATTCAAGCTAAACCCTAGAAAAAGAACTGTGGCCCAAAGAAAAACCAAGGGAGAGTTACTACTCTACCTAAAACAAAAAAAAGTTGATACTTTCTCTAGACTTACTTCCATCAATAAACTGTCTAAAAGATCCGTCATTAGGAAGAGTGCCCATATTCTTTTTTTTGTTCGACTTATATCCCTCAAGAGACCTGCCAAGAGGTGTCCTTCTTCGGGCTACTAACATAAATCAACAATACCAAGCCAACAAACAAACAGAAACAACACCATACAAAGTTATACAATTTATTTACAACAACAGCCATCCCCCACCCCACACTTATAACTTTGGCATATCCCCAAGTCAACAATTATAAAGTGCAGTAAGGAAAAGGGACTTCCCTGATGCTCATTCCTAATCAGAGATAGTGCTAGGATTGAGGTGACATTCTCTTCCTAGAGCCCTGATCCATCCCATGATCTTTTTCTCCGACTTGGCCTGTTGAATAGTCAAATTGCCAACTCCACTGCCTATGTCAGTAAGAGAAGTGCAGAGACCAGCCATATCTTGCTCTAGGGCTGTCATGCGGGTACTTCGGCAGGCCTTTGAGGGTCCCGCCTCATCAGCTCTCAGCTTTGGTGGGGCAACATCAACCTCAGTATCCTCATCATCCTCATCTTCATCCTCAACCAACACTACCGTCTCTCTCCCAACTATGATCTTGCTAACGCAGAATGAGGCTTTCAATGGCAACTTCCCATCGAGTCTGAGATTTTCAGGAACTTGTGCAGCACGGCATATCTTGGTAACCAGAGATGGAAAGTAAAACCTTTTGAGTGCCTCTAGTGAGCAAATGTACATCTCATCATGAAGGACCTTGGCGACATCAAAATCCTGGTGGGTCATAAAATAGTAGATATATGCTGCTCGTGGCCTATTAACATCAGTAATGTTATTGGAGGGTAGCAAGCAGCTGTTGATAATTGTGAGCCAACACTCAACCTCCCAATTGAGAGACTGTGAGTTCAATATGTGAGCACGTGATTTTTTTCCTACATGAAAGTAACTCCTAAAAAATAGACCAAAATAATTTTCATTGATTTTTAAGTGTTTTTCTTTATTTAGTTGCATTTCATACATTTTTAATATTTTTAAAAATCATAGAAAAGCCATAAAAAGTGTTGCATTTTAATTTTATGCCACCTTAGGTTCTATTTGCATCTAGTTATTAATTATATTAAGTTAATTGTGTTAAACAACATCATAGAAAGTGGTTAATTTTGCGCTTTTTATTTTAATATTTGAATTTCGGTAATTTTTCGTTTAATTTGGTATTAATCAGTTGCATTAAGTATTAGTTGTAGTAATTAGTTTAATTTGAAAATTATTTGACTAGGAATTAATCTAGGTGTTATTTTTAGTTTTAATTTAAAAGAAATTAGAAAAATATGAAAACAAATGAGGTGAATCATATTTTTGGGCCAAAATCTTATTAAAATTCCAGCCCAATGCAACTGCCCCTTTTAAAACCCAACCCAAATTAGCCCCTACCCAACCACAAACCGGGTCGACCCGACCCGACCCAATACCCATACCCATTCCACCTAAAACAAACATAGACCTAATATCTAAAATCCCTAACACATAGACGGACGCATATACAGAAGAGATACACGATAGATTAGAGGCAGATACACACGCCTATACAGAGGAAGATACAATACACGCTAGAAGATACAAGGCAACGCAGCAGTGTACAGAGAGGAAGACCCCCCCCCCCCCCCCGTGTGTCGTCTTCTCCAGACGACTCCTCTCCCGACCAGCGATGAACTCATCGTCACACCCAAACAATGACCAAAACCTGAAGCAAACAATCAGCCATCCATTTCGAAAAACAAATCAATTAGACCTGAAAAATAAGTAAAGTCTCTGAAAATCTTGATTTCCTAGAAGTTTTTGAGGTTGACATTTGTTGCGCAATTGTTGAGGTTCCGGACCAGGGCGATTTTAGTCGAGGTTCATTCGAGGTTATTGTCATGATCCAAGGATCTATCTCTTGTTGTTGTTAATGAGTATTTGAAGTTAATTTTAGTGTAAGAGATTACTGGAATTCACACTTCTTCACATTCAATTCAACCTCAATTAATATTTTGATTTTGGTTATCCATTTCTGATTTTAGTTTTTTATGCAAGTGTAATTAGCTCGAAAGTCAGAAAAAAAGAGATTCACTCCCGTTTTAACTTTCCGTTCATGGAAATTGATTGAGAGGCCGTTTGAGTTTGGAGTTTCAACAGTCATCCATGTTCGATCGAATTTGTGATTTAGATGTGTCGTTATTCCTAGTTTTTTTCTATTTTGTTAAAAGAATTTTAGCTGCACAGAATCGGAAGGAACATGAGATTTTTTTAGTTCTTAAGCTTCATTTTGTTACTGGAGTTTCGTTGATTTGAGTCCATTTTGGAGCTCGTTCATGAGATTTGTTAGGAGCTGAGTATTGAAGTTTCGAGGTTGTCACGCTGCTGTTGATTGCTGTTGTTTTGACTGAATTTATGTGGTTTATGCAAACTTCAAAAATCATGTCGGTTGGCGCTTGTTGCTGGTATCAGGCATGGATGTTGATGGAGTTTGATCAAGATTGATTCTATTTCGAGCCTCTCTGGTTTTGGGTCCATCAACTGTTGTTCATCTCCATTTTCCATTGCCGGATTCAGCTGTATTTGATTCCAAGTAAGATTAATCGGAAGTTTTGCGCATTAAGGTCCGTTCTATCTTCTCTTCGTATTTATGTTAGCTTGACGTCATGTATTAGTTGACTTTGATAGTCTTATTATTGCTTGTGTACTAATTGTTTGGAGCTAGTAGTTCATACCTATATTTTGTGGATTATTTTGTTTGCTTGGCCTTGGATACCAGTGTTAAGGTCAATCTGCTCTCTATGAGCATATGAAGTTGATCATATGAATCTGGAATAACATAAGGAATATGGAGCATTAAGAGAAGTAAAGGAGTTAGTGCTAAGAATCCTATTTGCTTAACACACTTGTGCATATTGGAAAGTTCGGGAGATAATGAGCCCGTATAATTGTAGTTTATGTCAATCTTCTTGATTTTGTTCGCAATTTATATATATATATATATATATATATATATGCACATCTGGATATGTATATCTAGTTGTTTGGAGGGCTTTGGTAAAATACAGTTATATGCTTTTGTCGAAAGAGTATCTTTAAGGCATACTAAATTGTTGATGCATTGAGGAATCATGGTCTGCCAGAAGCTTCATTGGTCAGTTTATGCAAATTGAATACATTATTACTTTATTTTGGTTAAACTTCAAGTTTTGTAAGATTGAATTTTTGTTTGTGAGAGTTTATGTTTGGTTCACCATTTTACTTGGCGTCGTTGAAAACCTTGAATGAGTATCGAGTGTTTGTTTTAAATTTTTTGATCATGGAAAGTTGAGAATAATTATCTTGTTGTTTATCCTTCACTTTCAATAGAATGAATTATAATGTTTGAATTCATTTGAATTAATATGCAAAATGTGTTGGATCATATCAAAAGGATATTGGATTGATTATATCGACATGAACCTATTTAATTGTGTTAACTTGGAATCAAATAAATCGAGGTGTACCGCGCTCAATGAAAATGACAAATGCATGGCCTTCGTGTTAATGTAGATATAAAATTGATTAATATTCGTAGCGAGCCTTCATTTCCATTTAAAATACAATTGTGGTCGCGTATACGTTCGCGTAACATGACCATTATTTTAAAATTAATACGGAGTATGCGTTTGCGCAACTTCGCTCAAACCTTTTCTTACTAATAAAATAGGATTACAAGTTTTTAATTATTCTTAGTTTACACAAGTTCACTAAATCACATATGGCCTTCTAGTAATTTCCTAGGTTAGGTAAAATGTAATATTTCGTAGAATATCCTTTTGGGCCATTTCAAATGCTAGTGTGATTGTGTATACATCCGCGTAACACAATTACACTTATAAAAATAAAATTGGAGTATTCGTTCGCGCAACTTCGGCCCAAACTTTTCTAAAAAAATAATTAAGCGTTATTAATTGTGGACACGTTCGCGTGACATGATTTTTGACGCGCCAAACAAGCGGGGATACTTACGCGTATCCCGTTTCAAGATAATTTTCTTAATTAAAAGCGGTAAAAGAGGTAAATGCACATATGTCCTAAAATCAGTAATTAAACATTTTAACAAACCAAGTAGGATCAAAGCGACCGTGCTAGAACTACGGAATTTGGGAGTGCCTAACACCTGCTCCCGGGTTAACAGAATTCCTTACCCGAATTTCTGATTTGCAGATTATAATAACAGATTCATTCTTTCCTTGATTCGGGATTTTAAGCCGGTGACTTGGGACACCATAAAATTATCCCAAGTGGCGACTCTAATTTTTTTTTTAATAATTAATCCCGTTTTGATTGTCACTTAAATTGGAAAAAACTCCCTTTATTATATCCTTTCCGGGGTGTAGTAACGAAAAATTATGTGTGACAGTTCTGGCACTCTACTGGGGATCAAACCCAAAATCTCTGGTTCCGGGTTCAAGAATCCGAGCTTGTTTTATGATTTTTACTTGGCTTATTTATTGTTGCTATTATTGTACTTTTGTGAACCTTTGTGCTATAATGCTATCTGTTTACCGCTTTAATATTGTTGAATTATATATAATTACTTTCTTACGCCACCCTTTCCGAGTCTTCTGAAAATGGTGCATACGTTCGCGTAGCCCGCTTTTCTGTAGAAATTATACCAAATAGAGTGAGGCTGGGCAAGCGACAAGGTCGGGCAGACTTTAGTGCTCCCGGTACGTCGCCCCCTCCTTGACCCCAATTGTCCGCTCATGTACCCCATGTCTAAATCAAAACCCCAGGATTTAAACTTAGAAAAATGCAGCCTCATGCCGGATCCTTTGTAGGAACAATTTTTTGAATCATTTGCATTTGACTTAGGGGACTGAACACAAGGGGTGGGTCTGTCTAGGACAGGTATACCTCGAAATAAAAGACCATCTTGATACATCCTATGTGATACATGTTGCATTCATTCAAGGGCAAAGGGTCATTTGGCGGACCAATAACATCTGAGGGTAAATGAAAAAATGGTAAAAAAAGAAGAGAAAAACAATTAAAAAAAGAAAAGAAAAGAGAGGGTGAAGTGCAAAAAATAAAGCAAGCAAGATCTAGTTATGTTTTTGTACATTTTTTTTATTTGAGAAAAGGAATATATATATACATGAAAAATTCAAAAAAAAAAGATTTTGCACTTTAATCATTTTTTAAAAAATAATAAAAGAGGGAAAAAGAAAATTCAAAAGACTTTGCATGTTTCAACATCTTACAAGAAAAAGCAAAAAAAAAAAGAATGATCTCTCTAAAATTAGCTGTTTTTTTTTCTTGCTCATATCCAATTTGCTCCGCAAACCCGATTCTTGTCTTTCGGGGCGCAATACGTAGGCAACCCACATAGGGTCCGGTCTTCCTAGTAAATCTTAGGTTCTTGGCTTTGCAGGGTCATAGCCAAATTTTGCACTTCTAGCCACTTTTAGCCATATAGGTTAGTTTTAGAATTCAAAGTTGTTTGTTGGAAATTGCGTGAGTTGAGTTGTGTCAATGGACTCTATTATTGAAATTTTTAGAGTTCAAGTTGGAATTCTCTAGTCAAACTCCTTTTATGCTGATGAAAGTTCTAATGAGATCAGTCTTTGTTTGTTGGAGCATTGTTTTGTGATTTTAATTCAATATATGAATGGTTCGTGGGCCAGTGTTTGAAAGAAAATCCTGCATTGAACACTAATTATTTTTGTGCTAAGACTATGAAGTTCTGAAGCTTGTCTTGTTGAAGTTTGCCACTTTTGTGAAGTTTTTAGAGTAAATTGATAGCTGAAATTCTCCTAGTTCGAACTTGTTACCACTTGTTTCTAATAGTTGTTGTTATTGTTGAGTTTAATAGAGGGGATTCAGTTGGACTAGAGATTGAGCAGCTTGAATTGTGATTTGGTTGAGCATACAGTAAGCTTACTCTGCCGAAAATTTGTGTCCGTTGAGATTTGTGCGCGAGTTTAGCAGTGATAGTTTGAAATCTGGTCTTTACTTCTAAAATGTTCGCTTCGTTGAATTGAGTGCTCTTGCACTATTTAGCTGTACTTTGTGGTTATTCTGGCTCAAAATTTGCTATGGTTCTAATGCTTTGTTTCTTTAGTTGAGGTCTTCCTTCTGGGCGGAAAATTTTCGCGCCTACTGCTGCCGAATTTAATGCTTTAGGTGTTGCTGAAGTTTTGAGTTTTGAGAAGCAATTGAATAGCGAACCAGCCAGCTTGTTTGAATTTTAGAATTTTGCATTTAAATGAAATTTGTTGATATAATACAAGTTTTCTAAGCATTATTTTTATTTTTCTACAACATTTTGTAAACCTGAAACTGGGCTGGACATTAGAACTTGTTTGAAGAATTTCGAACTAAAATAAGAGTGTTTTGGACTGTTATTGAAGGTTGTTGAAACAACCTTGGAAATTTTGCACCAATTGTCTAGTGAGTACAAGCTGATTTTTCTGCACAGTTGAGTTTAGTTGATTACAAATGTGTTGGTGATTCAGTTAACAGGGAATTACAAGCTGAAAAATATTGTTTAAAGTTATTTTGTTTGTTGTTGCTAGTTTAGTTTGGTGTTAGTTGGTCCAGCAAGCTATAAATGTGAATCTGTAGAGTTTTCTGTTGCATAATGTTGCTTGGTTCCAAGTTTTAATTACATTTTGAGTTTGATCATGCACAGTTGCTGAGTTTCAATTAGCAGTCAAGTTACAACCGTGCTATTTAGATTTTCACTCACTTTTAGCATGTAAATATATTTATTAAGTTTAATCTCGATATTTTAGTATTTATTTCACTTTGTAGTTGGTTTATTTAACAAAATCTAAAAAAAATAAAAAAAACTACAAAAAGAGTTATATTTTTGTAGAGTATTAACTTTATTTTTAGAAAGAAGAGTTTCCAAAATATAGTCTTATCTAGTATAGTGATTTTTTTAGTTGTAGTCTTTAGGGAATACTTAGTAATAGTAGTAGTTAATTTTTTTTAATATAGTTACTATATTTTCTGGCCGATTTTTGCTATTTTAATTTAGTAGTATTTAGTTTTTAGTTTTTGTTACTTTGGATTGTCCTTAAAACAAGTTAAAAATGATGAAAAGAAGAAGAGAAAGCAGAAAATAAATAATGAAAAGAAAAAGATTTTTTTTTTCTTCTTTTGGATTACTACTTTTTGGGTGATTTGCTGAGGTTGGCAAATTTTTATGGAAATTGCTTGAAGTGTATTGAGGTTGTAGAGTTGTTTGGTTGAATCACCATTGCTTCAAGTGTTCAAGAACAAGGCTCGGAAGATTACCATTAGGCTGCAACTTTTTTAGTTATTGTGAGGATATCCAGAAGTACAGAATTGACCAGTTTTTGCATATGTGACCATCTTTTGTAAATGTTTTGGCCGTCAGCTAGTACCTTATCTTTAAAAAGGGTCAAGAGTAAGATAAGGTTGGATTTTTATCTTTGTTGCTTAGTATCATATGGTTTTGGTGGTATTGAAATGGTTTAAAGTTGATTTTCAAAAAAAAAAATATTTTTGTTTGTTTCTTAGAGCTTTCATGGTTTGAGTTGTATAACAATAACAAACAAAATGAGTTAGTTTATTTGCTCCATTCTCGATCTTCCAGAACTATGCAAAGATCTGATTCATGCAGGGTCATGACACGCATGCAACCTACGTAGGGTTCGATCGAATCATTTTGTTTTATAAGAAAAGAGATAAAGATAAAAAAAATCAAAAAAAAGAGAAAGTAAAAAAAAAAGGTGTAATTATGGGACATGAAAATTAGAGGAAAGAAAAAGTGATAAATAGAAAAGGAGGAAGGAAAATGATCAAGAAAGTGCCAGAAAATCAAAGAAAGAGAGAGGTTGAAATGAACAAATTGGGATGATGCCATATGACCTTCATACCCTCGAAGTCATGTTAGAACCGGTAACTGTGACTAGGTGCATTGCACGTAATGTGATATTTTAGCTGTTTAATGCCCTAACACTAACATGATGGCTTCATTTTATTATACTCATAGCAGAAGAGTAGATGGTTTGTGGGTTTTAAAGTAGTAAGTCTTATCTACAATACAAAGCCAAAGGCAATGGCGGACAACGATAGAACTAAGTTGGCCGATACCGGGGCCCGAAAGTAGTTGGTTGACCAGAACAATGGGTTAATTGAAGAGGTACAAAGGTTGAGACAACACATGGCAGAAATGTATCAGGCTTGGATGACTAGGACAGCACCACGCCCGCCACCACCCAGCTGCTTAGATGCTACCCTTCTCCAAACATCGATCATGGTTTCGAACGATCCTCCATACTCTCCAGATGCGCCTTCTTACTACAGTTTTCCCAACCACCCCAGTAGCTCCGTCACTTTCCCTCCAACTATCCCCAACAATGAATATTTATCAGAGCTCATGATATCCAATACTATCCCGCAGAGGCAGCCCACAAGGTTCCTGACTCGTACAAGCAGAGCCTGCAGGATGAGCCTCATGTTGAGAATGAAAAGTTCACAGGAAAAGAAGGGTGGAACGGAATATCCCAGAGGCTGGAAGGTATAAGACAGTCCTTGGTGAACAAGCAAGGAATGCGAGACCAGGGTAATATGGCTTGCGAAGGACTATTTTCATCCCCTGACGTTCGCATACCCGCAAGGTTTAGTGCCAAAATTTAACTTGTACAATAGGTGTGGAGATCCGGTAGCCCACCTGAGGGTTTATTGCAGGGAAATGAGAGGATCTGGAGAGAAAGATGACGTGTTGATAGCATATTTTAGTTAGAGCCTGACTGGGGTAGCATTGGACTAGTGTACTCGTCAAGATGTCGGTAAATGGCCTACATTGGGTGGCATGGCTCAAGATTCTGTTCGATACTTTCAATACAAGTCAAGTATTACCCCAGATCGCTCTTCCCTATATAATATGAAAAAGAAGTCGGAGGAAAGCTTTAGGGAGTTTGGGCTCAAATGGAGGGAGCAAGATACTCGAGTCAATACCTCGATTGGTGAAAAAGAAATGGTTGAGCTTTTCCTACAAGCCAGGATCCCACCTACTTCAGTTATTTGATCCCAGCTTTGGAAAAACCCTTCAATAATGTGTTAAAATAGGGGAGCTAGTAGAAGAGGGAATCAAGTCAGGCAAAATCATGAGTGGTCCGAAAGACATTAAGAACATCTAAGTAAGCTTCGGCGGGAGAAAGAGAAATAGAAAAGATGATCAGCATTTCCAGCCTCGACATCGTCCTCGTGGATATCCTTGTGTACCAGATAATCCTCCCCAACGCTGCTTCTCCCCACAGAACTCAAAAAATCGTACATCACCTTCCCATACCCAGCTCCACAGAATGCTTATCCACCCCTACGAGCATACCGAAAACCTCCTGGATCAGGTTTCCTGCCCAGCCAAGATTGTAAGAATGAGAGGCCACTGAAAAAAGAAAAGGCTTTCACCCCTATCAGAATATCATATGCCAGTTTGTTCCAAAGATTAAAGCAATTGGACATGTTGAAGTCGATTCAGATAAAAATGCCAAACCCTCTAACGAAAAAGTTTGATGCTTCTCAAAGGTGCACATATTGCTCAGATTCCCTGGGGCATGACACAGAGAAGCGTTGGAGTCTAAAGAAAGCAATTCAGAAGCTTATTGATGCAGGTGACATTGTCGTGCAAAATTCGGATGTAGCAGAAACTAGCCAAAGTCCATCTCCTGTGCATAACGAGATGCACATGTTGGAATGTGCGAATTCTTCTGGGAGCCTCAGAGGCACGAGTGCTGCTAAGCTTTCAGCGCTATCAGAGGTTGATTTTCAGAATGAGCTGGTGCAAGGAACCCAAAAGCAATCTGTTAAGAACAATGTGACGAAGGTTTGTGAAGTGCCTAGTATTATTGAAGTGGAAACCAGTGGCTAATATGTCGTGCTGGGTAATTGGGAAGACGCTCCATTTCTTAGTCAGCCAGAGAGGAGTTTTGGTGGTTTATTTTGTTGTCATTTGTGTTGTTCGGGTTATTTCAGGGTTGTAATCGGGATATTGTCTTTCAATTCAAACCCTTCTATCCTTTCATTTTTCTAGTTTTGTTTAGTGTCGTCTAAGTTTTTTCCAGGGTTTTAACCCCAATATTTTTACTTGTTTTGTTGTCCAAGATCTTTCACCATATGTCTAATGTAATTTTCTACTTTCCGTTATTTCTAGTCACTTGGTTTAGTTTTTTTTCTTTTTACAATTCTTTCCCTGCTGGCTTTAATGACATGGCATACATCATAAAGCAATAGAGACACTTGCGGGAAATAAGAATAGATTTGGAACCTTTGAGATCTTTTGAAGCCCGACCACGGGCAGATAGAACATAAATAAATCCTAAAAGAAAGTATATCAAACTGGCAGGGACCATTTGTTGTAGCTGGATTATTTTCCAAGGGTGCATTATATTTGACAGATGAAGAAGGGAAATGTGTATAAATGGCTATTAATTTTGACGCAGTCATGAGATACTATGTACAATTCCTTTGACTGATTGTACTTGCTTGTCTTGGCATATTTCAAAAATTGGAATGACGAAGGCATTTTATTCTGCTATCTAAACACTTTATCCTTTGCTAACCCCTTTGGAGCTTTAATTATTTTCTTTTATATCCCTCTTTCGAAATCGGTAACAAAAGTCAGAAACGCAAGTGCGAGAAGGAAGTGAAAGGAAAGAATGGAAACAAAAGAAAAGAAAAGCAAAGAAAACAAGAAAAAAAGAGAAATGAGAAATGAGAAAAGGAAAAGAAAGAAAGAAAACAAAACAAAACGAACCAAAAGAAAAAAGAGAAAAGAAAAGAAAAACAGAAAGAAAAAAGAGAAGAAAACCAACAACAAAAAATAAGCAATCGTTATAAACTACGTTTGACCTAATTCCTTTTAAAAAGATACGTAGGTAGCCTCACGGTTCGGTCTCCTCAAAATAAAAATCCAAAAGTCCCCAAGCAGGAAATTGGGGCAGAAGTTGTGGTTGTTGTAAGAATTTGATTCTGAAAGTTGTAATTTTAAACCCATTTGAGTTATTTTGAGCCTTTGATACCCTTTCTTTCTATACCTATCCAAAATCCTATGTTACGGTCCAAAGAAAGACCTTCTGATCAGTCTTCAAGGGATGCCAAGTTGAGTAAGTGGAGGTGATCCATGTAAGGGGCAACACTCCGGTCCAAGCAGTAAAGACAATAAAATGAGTGAGTCTTATTGGTGAAAACCCTCACGGGCACCGTAAGGCGATGGGAGCTGAGAGAAATAAAAAAATGATAAAAAAATGAGAGAGTCTTATTGGTGAAAACCCTCACGGGCACCTTGAGGCAACTGTAGGTTGAGAGAAAAGAACAAAATGAGAGATTCTTGATGGTGAAAACCCTTTTGGGCGCTACAAGTCAAATAAGAATTGCGAATCAGATTGGATAATCGTAGCATTGAAGCCGAGCTTCACAGAGTATAACAAGAGCTGAACATCAGATTTTCTTAACAGAATGGGACACAGGTGCATGTCATGGTCATTAGAGTTGGTACCCGCATTTTATAGGTTTGTACTTTTTAGGTTTTTTTTTAGCAATCATCTCCTTTGCTTGTCCTCTACTTTGTTCCTTTTGTCTTGTTTATTCCCTCTTCTTGAGTCTGTTGGGTTAAAACAAGTGAAAAATGACTTCAAAATCTACCACCAGCTTTCCAATCGCACAAAACGAGGCCTACTTGTCACATCAAAGCAGCATAAGTGATGAAAGAACAACAGGCACACTGAGCTGATAACAATCAACATGCTTTGGGATTTATTTGGAATACAAAGGCTTGGTATATATTAATTCATGGACAATCCAACAGAATGGGGTCTAGGGTGAACGGATCAAAAGTAATTTCTGCAATAAGATTGACAAGAAGCGCGGTAAGCCAGTGATAAGCAAGATCTTCCAAAGAGAAATCAAAGTTATCATGACTAGAGATGGAGAAGTAGACCTCAAGGCCAGAGCCAGTTATTTGGGTCAAGAAAGAACATCATACACAGTGTGGTTGGTAACAACTAATATGCTTCGGGGATCAGGTGAAACACAAGGGCTTGGCAGGTATCGGTTCAGGAACAATGCAACAAACGAAAGGTATTGGGTTCGAATGAGAAGAGGTATTTTATGGGTTAAGGTTTACAAAGGAAGTGGTTAGTCAAGGGGCAAACGGGGTCTTTAAATGAAAATTAATCATCATGACCAGTGAAGGAGCAACAGACCTCAAGGTCAAGGCCGGTGGTTTAAATCAATAAAAATAGCACACAGGAAGTGGGGGGCGATGGATATGCTTTGGGGGGTCATGTGAAACACAAGTAGGGGAAGATGTCAGTTCATAAGCAACGGAATGAATAGAGGATATGGGATCTGAATGGTGAAGTGGTTTTCTTTCTGCAATTAGGGTGACAAAGAAATTTGTTAGCCAATAAACAAACAATGACTTCCAAGGTTAAATCAAAGCTTCCATGACAAGTGCAAAAATACAACATGAGAATAGGGAAGGCCGCAAAGGTCAGCCAAGCATCGTAAACTGACCGAGCAATCTCAGAAAGGATGAAAGGGTCCGGCGAAAGAGTCATAAACACAACACGAGAATGGGGAAGGTCGCAAGGGTCAGCCGAGCATCGTAAACTGGCCAAGTAACCTCACGAAAGGATGTGAGAATTTTATCAAAGGGTCGAAAATGCAACACAAAGACGAGGAGCAAAGTGAAGGTACAGGGGTCATAGGGTCAGCTAAGCATAATACATTGGCTTTGGCAATCTCAAGAAAGGTGCAAGGATTCTAGAAAAAAGGGCTAAAAATGTAACACAATTATGGGGAGCAAAGTAAAGCCGTAAAGGTTCGGGGGTTAGCAAACCAACTCAGGAAACTCATCATTAACATGGAAATTTGAAAACAACGGAACATGACAGTGAGGAGGACGCTTCCAACAAGAATGCTGCAATCTCCACTTTTCAAACTGACAAGTATTCTTTGATTGACACAGGGGTAGAAAAATTCCAGAAGAGCCCAAGGGAGGCCATCCACAGGGGAAAGCAAGCACATGGCAGGTATGATCAAAACCTCAGGGCCCATCTGAAAATGGGACCCATTTCAAACTCAAGGGGACACCGTCTATCATAAATATCCTCCCCAACAAAGAGTACAAGGGGACCAACTTTAACTAGAAACCCCAATAGGAACAATTGAGGGTTAAAAGAAGCATGGAAGTTGAGATGGAACACAGTTTGAAACTCAGACATTTGCGGGTAACATGGGCAAGCACCAACACCTTCCCCAGTAAGAGTCGCAGAAACCCTCCTGGACAATTATCACTAGCAGAAACAACCAGAAGTTAGAGTTTGCATTTAAGCAGGAACCCTCAGGACCCTCCTAGAAAATGGAACTTATTTAAAGGTTAGGGGTAATCATGGATAGCAAATGGCATAACATGGCTTGCATGTTGAAGTAGGATTCAGTTAAGAGTTGTCAGGACCCTCCTGAAAAATGGGACTTAGCCTAGAACACAAACAGTCGGGTGGCATGGCCAAACCTAGATACTTCCCCAACAAGAGTCATCAGGATCCGCCTTGATAATTGTAGGAGTTGTCAGGACCCCCTGGATAATGGGATGTAGCTCTAAATACTAACCCCTAACCAACACATTTTCTCATCTAATTAAGAGTTGTCAGGACCCGCTTGAATAATGGGAAGTAGTTTTAATCACCAGTCACCAGCAGATCCCCAGCAGATATAACTCATAACAAGACATAGCGGAAAATAATACCTTTTAAGAAACATAACATAGTCTTAAAGTTGTCAACAATTAAGAATTATCAGGACCCTCCGGGATAATGGGACTTAGCTTAGATTTAGAGATATTTGGTAAGGGGATTTGATTAACACTAACAGATCCACCCAGCACCAAACTGGGGCAGGAAGAATTTCTTGTATTTTTTTTTGTTTTGTTGTGATCAGGTACACAAGCAGCAGTCTCAGGAAATATTTTTCAAAATCATGCGCCTACCTGTAGAACAAGGAAAATTTTTTCAAATTTCACGTTGTGGTAATCAGTTGCCCACCTGTAGAACAAGGGAATATTTTTCAAAATTTTTAATTTTTGGTAATTAGGCACCCGCCTGGAGAAGAACGGAATATTTTTCAAAATTTCAAGTTTTGGCAATCAGGCGCCCACCTGTAGAACAAGGGACAATTTTTCAAAATTTAAAGTTTTGGCAATCAGGCGCCCACTTGTAGAACAATAGAATATTTTTCAAAATTTTAAGTTTTGGCAATCAGGTGCCCACCTGTAGAACAAATTCAAAATTCAAGTTTTGTAATCAGGCGTTCACCTGTAGAACAAGGGAATATTTTTCAAAATTCAAGTTTTTGAAATTAGACCCCACCTGGAGAACAAGGGAATATTTTTCAAAATTCAAGTTTTGGTAATCAGGCGCCCATCTGTAGAACAAGGGAATATTTTTCAAAATTTCAAGTTTTGGAAATCAGGCGTCCACCTGTATAACAAGGGAATATTTTTCAAAATTTCAAAGTTTTGGTAATCAGGCACCCACCTGTAGAACAAGGGAATATTTTTCAAAATTTCAAGTTTTGGTAATCAGGCGGCCACCTGTAGAACAAGGGAATATCTTTCAAATTTCAAGTTTTGGCAATCAGGTGCCCACCTGTAGAACAAGGGAATATTTCTCAAAAATTCAAGTCTTGGTAATCAGGCGCACACCTGTAAAATAAGGGAATATTTTTCAAAATTTCAAGTTTTGGCAATCAGGCGCCCACCTGTAGAACAAGGGAATATTTTTCAAAATTTCAAGTTTTTGGCAATCAGGCGCCCACCTGAAGAACAAGAAAATATTTTTCAAAATTCAAGTCTTGCTAATCAGGCACCCACCTGTAGAACAAGGGAATATTTTTTAAAATTTCAAGTTTTGGTAATTAGGCGCCCAACTGTAGAACAAGGGAATATCTTTAAAATTTCAAGCTTTGGCTCAGGCACCCACCTGTAGAACAAGGGAATATTTTCCAAATTTCAAGTCTTTGTGATCAGGCGCCCACCTGGAGAACAGGGGAATATTTTTCAAAATTTCATGTTTGGGTAATCAGGCGCCCACCTGTAGAAAAAGGGAATATTTTTCAAGTGTCAAGTTTTTATAATTAGAGAAAAGGTAACACAATTCGAGTTCAGCAATCAGGCATCCACCTGGAGAAGAGGAAAACATCTCAGATTACAATTCAAGTAAGCAACAAGAGAAGCTAGTGGCAAGAATTCAAGTCAACAGTTCGAGGTAATCAACAAAAGTTAGTCATAATAAAGAAAAAAAAGAAAAGAAGAAAAAAGGAAGGCAAGCATGAAGTAATCCAAATAAAAGCAGATGAAAGATGTGAATTTCTCAATGCATGGTTGAGGTCGCAAGCGCCACATATCTGGTCTTAGTTAAGAAAAGCTGAAGAAGAACGAGCTAGTACCTGCGCATAACAAGCGTCAAGGTGGAAATATAAAGTCTGAATGATGAACCACTCAAGACTCAAGAACAAGCTTCATAAGACTAATAGATAGGAATCTTGTAACTCGTAGTTGACAGGTTAGCTAGTCTTTTTCATTCTTTTGATTTTGATGTAATAACAGGACCGCGGACCGGAACCTCGGCGGAATGGCACCTCGACCGGATCTTCACCTCATCATACTTCTTCATCCCACTCACTCCTGAACTACACTGACCTGATTCCTTTATAGCCAAGGATATGTAGGCAACCTCTGAAGCAGGGTGCGGTCAATTTTTTTTAAAATGCTTCTCACGGAGTATTCAAACGGTCAAAAATCTCTCGTATTTGCTCACATATCTTCGCACGAAAACTCTTCGTGTTTCCGCGGGCAGCTGTGAGCACGTAATTTTTACCTACATGAAAGTAACTCCTAAAATAGACCAAAGAAATTTTCATTGATTTTTAAGTGTTTTCTTTATTTAGTTGCATTTCATGCATTTCTAATATTTTTAATAATCATAGAAAAGCCATAAAAAAGTGTCACATTTTAATTTTATGCCAATTTGCATGTAGGAATTAATTATATTAAATTAGTTGTGTTAAAAAAGCCATAGAAAGTGGTTAATTTTGCACTTTTAATTTTAATCTTTGAATTTCGGCAGTTTTTCGTTTAATTTGGTTTTAATCAGTTGCATTAAGTATTAGTTGTAGTATTTAGTTCTATTTGAAAATAATTTGACTAGGAATTAATTTAAGTGTTATTTTTAGTTTTAATTTAATATAAATTAGAAAAATATGAAAACAAATGAGGTGAATCATATTTTTGGGCCAGAATCTTATTAAAATTCCAGCCAAATGCAATTTTCCCTTTTAAAACCCAACCCAAATTATCCCCTACCCAACCCCAAACTTGGTCGACCCGACCCAACTTAATACCCAAATCCATTTGCACCTAAAACAAACCTAGACCTAATATCTAAAATCCATAACACATAGACGGACGCATATACAGAAGATATACAAGATAAAATAGAGGCAGATACACACGCCTATACAGAGAAAGATACAATACAGGCTTAGAAGATATAGGGCAACATAGCAGTGTACAGAGAGGAAGACCCCCCCTGTGTGTCATCTTCTCCAGACGACTCCTCTCTCGACTAGCGACGAACTCGTCACACACCCAAACAATGACCAAAACTTGAAGCAAACAATCAACCATCCATTTCGAAAAACAAACCAATTAGACCTGAAAACTAAGAAAAGTCTCTAAAAATAATGATTTCCCAGAAGTTTTTGAGGTTGACATTTGCTGCGCAATTGTTGAGGTTCCAGACCAGGGCGATTTTAGTCGAGGTTCATTCGAGGTTATTGTCATGATCCAAGGATCTATCTCTTGTTGTTGTTAATGAGTATTTGAAGTTAATTTAAGTGTTAGAGATTCCTGGAATTCGACCTTCTTCACATTTAATTCGACCTCAATTAATCTTCTTATTTTGGTTATCCATTTCTGATTTTAGTTTTTTATTTAAGTGTAATTTAACTCAAAAGTAAGAAGAAAAAAAATTTACTCCCGTTTTAACTTTCCGTTCATGGAAATTGGTTGAGAGGCCGTTTGAGTTTGGAGTTTCGACCGTTGTCCATGTCCGATTGAGTTTGTTATTCGGATGTGTCATTATTCCCAGCTTTTTATGTTTTATTAAAAGAATTTTAGTTGCACAGAATCGGAAGGAACATGAGATTGTTTCAGTTCTTAAGCTTCATTTTGCTACTGGAGTTTCCTTGTTGAGTCTATTTTGGAGCTCGTTTGTGAGATTTGTTCGGAGCTGAGTATTGAAGTTTCGAGATTGTCACGGTGCTATTGATTGCTGTTGTTTAAACTGAATTTATGCGGTATATGCAAACTTCATAAATCATGTCGGTTGGCGCTTGTTGCTGGTATCAAGCATGGATGCTGATGGAGTTTGATCAAGATTGAATCTGGTTCGAGCCTCACTGCTGGTTTGGGTCCATCTACTATTATTAATCTCCATTTTCCATTGCCGGATTCATTTGTATTTGATTCCAAGAAAGATTAATCGGAAGTTTTGCGCGTTAAGGTCCGTTCTATCTTCTCTTCGTATTTATGTTAGCTTGACGTCGAGTATTAGTTGACTTTGCTAGTCTTATTATTGCTTGTGTACTGATTGTTTGGAGCTAGTAGTTCATACCTATATTTTGTGGATTATTTTGTTTGCTTGGCCTTGGATACCAATGTTAAGGTCAATCTGCTCTCTATGAGCATATGAAGTTGATCATAAGAATTTGGAATAACATAAGGAATATGGAGCATTTAGAGAAGTAAAGGAGTTAGTGCTAAGAATCCTATTTGCTTAACACACTAGTGCATATTGGAAAATTCGGGAGGTAATGAGCCCATATAATTGTAGTTTATGTCAATCTTCTTGATTTTGTTTGTAGTGTTATATATATATATATATATATATATATATATATATGTATATATATATATATATATATATGTATGTATGTAATATCCACATGTGGATATGTATATCTGGCTGTTTGGAGGGCTTTGGTAAAATACAGGTATATGCTTTTGTCGAAGGAGTATCTTTAAGGCATAGTAAATTGTCGATGCATTGAGAAATCATGGTCTTCCACAAGCTTCATTGGCCAGTTTATGAAAATTGAATACATTATTACTTTATTTTGGTTTAACTTCAAGTTTTAGAAGATTTAATTTTTTTTGTGAGAGTTTATGTTTGGTTCACCATTTTACTTGGCGTCGTTGAAAACCTTGAATGAGGATTGAGTGTTTGTTTTAAATTTGTGGATCACGGGAAAGTGGAGAATAGTTTTTCTTATTATTTATCCTACACTTTCAATAGAATGAATTAGGATGTTTGAATTCGTTTGAATTAATATGCAAAATGTGTTGGATCATATCAAAAGGATATTAGATTTATTATATCGGCATGAACCTATTTAATTGTGTTAGCTTGGAATCGAATAAATCGAGGTGTGCCGCGCTCAATGAAAATGATAAATTCATGGCCCTCGTGTTAATGCAGAAATTAAATTGATTAACATTGGCAGCGAGCCTTCAGGGCCATTTAAAATACAATTGTGGTCACGATACGTTCGCGTAACAAGACCATAATTTTAAAATTATGGTCTAAGTATGCGTTCGCGCAACTTCGCTCAACCCTTTCTTAATAATAAAATAGGATTACAAGTTTTTAATTATTCTTAGTTTACACAAGTTCATTAAATCACATATGGCCTTCTAGTAATTTCCTAGGTTAGGTAAAATGTAATATTTCGTAGAATATCCTTTTGGACCATCTAAAATGCTAGTGTCATTGCGTATACATCCACGTAACATAATTACACTTATAAAAACAAATTTGGAGTATGCGTTTGTGCAACTTTGTCCCAAACGTTTCTTAAAAATAATTAAGCGTTATTAATTGTGGACATGTTCGCGTGACATGACTTTTGACGCGCCAAAATAGCGGGGATACGTACGTGTAACCCATTTTAAGATAATTATCTTAATTAAAAGCGGTAAAAGAGGTAAATGCACATAGGTCCTAAAATCAGTAATTAAGCATTTTAACAAGCCAAGTAGGATCAAAGCGACCGTGCTAGAACCACGAAATTTGGGAGTGCCTAACACCTTCTTCCGGGTTAACAGAACTCCTTACCCAGATTTCTGATTCGCATACTATATTAACATAGTCATTCTTTCCTCGATTCGGGATTTTAAACCGGTGACTTGGGACGCCATAAAATTATCCCAAGTGGTAACTCTGATTTTTTTAATAATTAATCCCGTTTCCATTGTCACTTAAATTTGAAAAAAAGCTCCCTTTATTATATCCTTTCCGGGGTGTAGTAATGGAAACATAAGGTGTGACACAATGTGATCCGGTGTTTTATCCATATATGCTCCTTCTCCGGCACACATATTTCTTCAAGAATTGGTGCCCACAAAATAGTTGGGCGATAATAAGCAATGTAAGTATCTCTATCCCCTATGAATACTGGCAGCTGGTACACTCGGCATATGGCCTCGAGGGACGCATTTACCCGGGTGTTGCATACTGTGACCACCGCATTCTCATGTCCGGGTAATTAGCGTAGAACTCCCTAACCATATGGACATTCGCCTCCTCCGGCATTAAAGAAGATGTCCAACTGATACTTCATCAACTCATTAAAGATATTTGGGCATTCCACATGCAAGGCTTGCCGGTCAATATGCACTTTCGGTAATAATTTCTTGTCCACCTTGGCATTACACCTGGCCTCAGCTGTTTTAGAGACAAACCTAGCACGGTTAAATTATTTCGCACAAGCTTGACCCAATCTCTCGAAGAACTTCCCGATCCACTAACTGAGGACCATGTGGTACGTCTCTTCCTAGATGGATGCATTGCACTTGCCAAAAATAGTGTCTCCTATCAGTGAGGGTTTGAGTTGTGTGAACCTTGGGTGGTTACTCAGACTTCACCACTACCTTGGTGTCATTTGCACTTAGAACTCCATTGGGGCAATTCCACAAACACCTTGTGAGCAAGGCACTATCCTAACACATCTAGCCCCATGGAAACATCAATTCTTCCCTCAAATCAACAATTCGTACTTTACCATTCAACCCTACAATAATTAGTTTTCCACACACAATCACACACTTCTATATAACATTGTGCACATAACCCATTAAAAAGCATAAAATATGTTTGACAAAAAATCTACTAGAAATACTACACAATTAAAGAATTGAACTAACATAAAACTAAAATAAAAATACAAGAGAAGAGGTAGGGAAGATTGAATACCTAGGTATAGGAGAGGGTGAGAGGAATGGGGGTTGAGGGAGATGGGTGAGAGTGTGAGAGAGATGAATAAGAAGGAGAAGAGAGGCATGGATTTAAGTTTTTAGATGGAGAGAAGATGGGGAAAGGAAATGCAGAGTGAGAGAGGATGTTGTAGTGATATTAGGGGTGGGGAAGGGAATTATAAAATAAAAGAAAATAAAAAATGAAATTAAACTTACCTAGGCGAGGAAAGTAGCAAATGACCACGGTCGACCGCGGTCCCACCGCGGCTGCAGTGAGAGCGCAAGCCTGAGGTGGAATACTTGCGTTTTACCGCGGTTGCGCCGCTTTGCGGTCACGACGATTTTTTTTCATAAGGGGTTACAAAACAAAACAGAAACGACAACATTCATGGGTTGCCTCCCATGCAACGCCTGATTTAACGTCGTGTCACGATACATGCTTTTATCATCACTCCTCATTCGCGTACTTGGGCTCTTCCAAAATTATTATCGCTCCATTCCCTTTTCTTCGGCCATTCCTAGGTAATGTTTCAACCTTTGTGTTGATACTCAATTTTACCCTATATATTTTTATATACGAAATATTTTGTACATAACTTATGTATGCATATATAAGCATGCCTAAAGATTTTAGTATTTTTTAAATATTTTTTAAATCAATTTATTGTCCATTTTAACAATACAAAATCAGTAATTATTCCCCAAAAATATAAATTTTGTTAAAAAAATTAGCTTATTCCCACCTATATACCAAAGTATAGTCAAGGTGATTTTTGTACATTTTTATAAATTTATCTGGTATTTTAAAAGCGAAATTGCATATAATTGCAGTTCTAGCCTATTTTAAGTTTAATAGCATTTTTAACTATAAAAATGAGTTCCAGTATTTTTATATTAATATTTATATATTATTTATTGGCTCGGTACTTTTAGTTTTCTTTTAAAATCATCTTTACTATTTTCTAAAAATAAAAAAGGGAAAATTGGCTATTTCATATTTAGCCCCATTTCATTTCAATTATAGCCTACTGTACATTTTAATTTTAACCCTAATTGAACAAATCCCAACCCCACTTGGACCGGCCCAATTCTATCTTTACCCAACCCTTTAACCTATTTATTATCTTGCTCGGATTTAAACTGTTCTCCCCAATTTTTTTGACAAAATCGCTTGTTTTCGATTTAGGGTTTCTGAAAGGTTTACAAAATATCTTTCTGATTCTTTATGTTCTTTTCTTTATTGTGTTTGTCTATGTTATGCTCTTATTTTTTCTTTTCTATCACACATATGTTGTTCTTCTGTTTTTCTTCTTTTCTATCACACATATGTTGTTCTTCTGTTTTTCTTTCCATTATACATGATTCTTCTATACTTCTGTATTTTACTGTGCCTCTAGACCAGGCTCGCATAATTATCTCTGCTATATTTTCCTACAAAATTTCTATCATATGTTTTTCCTGCAGAGTTCTTTAATTTTTATTTGCTTTACCGAACTTTGTCCAAATTTTGCTAAGCATGTTTCATCTATTGCTGCTTAAGTTTACACCACCTCTTTTCTTCTGAACTTGCTTAAGTTCTGAATTTTCTAAAATATGCTCTTTATGTCTTAAATTAGCTTTCTTTCTTTGTTGTTTCAAACCTGCTATCATATTTGTTTTGTTTCTCATGAGGCTCTGAAACAGACCTTTGAGTCTATTTCAATCGCTTGCCTTCTCATCTCTATGTCTGATTCGAATTGAAACCCTAGGATTTGGGGGTTTCTTTGGCAAGTTTGATTAGAGTTCTACTTTGGAACCCCATACTATCAGACTCATTCTAAGTACTGTGAACTGAATTTGAAACTCTGTGCTTATGATTCTGAACCTTTCTATGCCTGTCTTTTCTAATTAGCATGACAACTCCTTCTTGTTTATCTGTGTACTCGATATATGAGAATTTGTTCTTGCAAAAAGGGTTTTTGCGGACTAATTGACTGATTTAAAAATCCTTTTAATAAGGTCTGACTAATTGATACTAATGTTTTCTTTAATTGAATCTTCTTTACCTTTTCCTGACTTGTTCATTCGAACAAAGCCTGTGATTTTGATTTCACTAGTTATTTGATTGATTCTCTTTCCTTATTTTTCACAAATTGTATACCACTGAACTTTGCCTTAAATAACTACTTTGTATTTACCCTTCTTGTGTTACTTTGGAAAAGATTTTAATCAAATTTCTTTCCTTAATTGTCTCCTACCCTGTTGAAATCAGCATCCCTTAACTAAAGGGAGACTTTATGTTAATTATTGCAAACTATTCCCTTACCTTTTATTACTTGTTTTTTTGCACTATAAGAGGGACATTACCCTTCTACACTTAGACCACTTTGAATCTTCAGTTCAACACCTTCAACTTTCATTACTCACACACTTACAATTCAGTACTTTTTTGAGTTTAATACTGGAGCACACATTATTCACTTGCAATTTGAATACTCTTGCAATATCCTGCTCTCTTATGAGATCCTTTGGACTGTTTGATTGCAACTTGTTTTTTTTTCAAGACTACCGTTCTACTTTTTTATTTCCCTGAAACTGGTATGTTTTAATATAACTGTACACTGTCACTCCTATGTGTGTACTTTATTGTTTCTGCATTCTTGTTTACTTTGTTGTTTATGTTCAATATCGACTATGCATGTTTTTCTCTCTGCATCTGTTGTTTGTTGTGAATTCCCATACCCCTACTCCCATCTATGTGTTTGAGTTAAGATTCACGGCGTGGCTGTATCCAAATTACTGCTCAGGCCTTAACCTGATCCTCAATGGGTCCTAACTCCCAAAATAAGGCTAACAGGCTAATTAGGGGTGTGCCAGCTCCTAATTGTTGGGCATGACCACAAGCCTGCCAGGGCTTTCCTAGAATCCCCTCTATTGCACTTACACTCATTCCTAGTTTCTACGTTCTTCCTCCCTCCTATGAGCCTTGCTTTGGGACCTAGAGTTCCCTCTGAACTTGAACATTTGAGGGCTGACCCTTCTACACTGCACTTTATTTCAATTCTGCAACTTATTTTGGTGTAATCACTACTTGGAGTTCATGAAGCCCCTAGGAACTCTAACGCATCCAAAAAATGAGAAAGTCTTTGAAAATCAGATCTTTGGAGTTGGTTTATTTCATATCTCAGAACGGGGTCTAAATTAGGCTCTCTTTGGATGGAATCTTTAACTGATGTAATTTTATTTTTCTTAATTCATTCGGGCCTTTAATAATTTGTAATAACTTATGGGGGTTTTAATGAAAAGGGGAGGGTCACTCATGTATGCATGTGGGGTAGACATCATTTTCTTAGGATTTTATTCCTGCAATCTCATCCTGCTTTTCATATGCATGTCACATAGAACTCATGTCTAAAGTTCTTTATCTATGCATGTCATATAGAAATCATATTTATAGTCCTTCATTATGCATTTCATCATGTCTATAGTTCTGCACTTATGCATGCCATATAGAAATTATAGTTCTGCATTTATGCATATATAGACAGCATGTCCTTAAGGTTCTGCATTTATATAGATACCATGACTATAGGTTTCTGCATTCTTGCATCATATAGATAACTTGTACATATGACCTTTTCAATTCTGCACTTACATCCATTCATTAGGCAAACAATATAGAGGTTTAACACAAGAAAAATTTGCATTATAGATACCATGTCTATAGGACTCTCGCACTTCTATAAATGTTTCAAAATCAATCACTCCTAGAAAGTATGTCTATAAGGATAATCAACTGAATTTGAATCAAGCCTAAAATCAGTAATATAGATACTCAATACCTGTAGAGTTTGTGTTTGTCTATAATAATAAGCTTTCTCTAAAATTAGAATAACTTGCATTGCTAGATATCATGCCTATATGTATGGCCTAGGCAAACCATCAAGTAATTATTTAACTACACCGGTCTTTAATAAATACAACCAGCGGGCTGACCTAATTTGGACTTCTTATCTGAAAATATGTGATAAATCATCCACGCCTTAACATTTGAGTTTAATTAAAGACCTAATCAGCACCTAAATGACATGATAAAACTATGTGTCTCTTTGTGTTTTAAGGATGTTTGTTTGAGCCTTGTCTGTTATGTGCTTCCCCATACTTGTCGTTGAATGTCACCGGGACAAAAGCCTTAGACTTTTATCCTTTTAAATTCTAAAAGCCAATTCTCCCTCCCCTTTAGGACTAGTAGTCCCTAATACCTCCAGGGCTGATAGGATGGGGATGGGTAATAGCATGCAATAAGTAACGACACCATTCCGCGATTTAATACCATAACAGGGTGGGTAAGGGTTAGACATGGATATGATGACCACGCGATAAACCCACATGTATAAATGGTTACCGCGTGTTGTATGGGGTGAACCATGTTATTTCTAAACCTAGGACCCCTTTTCCTCATTACTTATTCACTTTTCGTTTTCCAGAATTTTAAAGCTGTTTAGTTTTTAGTTTCTACAACTTCTTTCACTTCAATTACTTGCACCTATTACGCAAATCTCTTTTTTAATTGTCTGGTTTTCAGTATTGTTCTTTCCCAAATTCTTCCTCTTTCACTTCCTTTTTTAAAATTACTTGCATCAATTATTTGACCCTTTCCCCTTTAATTGTGCAACTTTTCTTAATTATAAGACTACCTTCTTCCAAATTTCAGCACTCTTTGAACCTCTTATACTTCTTTTATTTGCATCCATTATGTGAAAGTACCTAGTATTTACAATGCTTGCTTGTTTATTTGTTGTTTGTATTCAAAGTCGCAATTGTATCATGGCCGGGAACCACACTAGCGGATATTGAGGAGTTCCTAGCACCTTCCCTTCGAGATAATTTCAAGCCCGTACCCATTCTGTGGTCCTTCTTTTTTTAGTTAAATTTCTTCTTAGTATCCTAATGAACTTTAATCATTAGGTGGCAACTCTTCTAAATTGCAAACCTAATTCCCAAAACGAAAAGAGTTGTCCACACAAATGTCATAAACCTAATTTCGCGAGAAAAAGGGGGCATCAACAGCATGGCGACTCTACTGGGGATTTCTTTAAGGCTTTTACCATTCCATGTTATTTGTGACTTTATGCTTCTTTACGTTTCTTTACTTGTTTTTAAGTATTTATTCTTTCTTCTACTACGAAACTGACTTGGCTCTTTGTTTCCTTTTCTTTATTTATCTTAATACCTTCCTTTATCTCTTTACTTCAATATTGTTGTAAATTATGAGGAACTTTTATAATTATTACTTTATGAACGTGCAAATACATGACAATTTGTTTAGCATATTCAACATCATATTCCACTCGTGCCAGACAAAATACCATAGCAACACTTATAATGAGTGGTTGCTCCCTTCTGATATCATTACCCCCTAAATTTGGCAAAGGCGTATTTACGGTAAAACCAGTCAATCAATGATGTAGTCGACGGTTCCGTGCCTTTCCCTTATGAGTTGTCCCCTCAAAGGTGGCAGTATAATACCCCATAGAAACCATTTCTATTTATGCATGCATCATGGTAAAACCTAGTCGAGTCAGTTATGTTGTCCGCATAATGACTCTTTAAGATAGCCTTGTCCAAAGTCCACTAGGTTTCCCTGAAACCCAAATGGACCTTATCACGTTTTGTGCATTTATTTGGAGAACTAAATGTTTTCTATGCTAATTGTTGATATTAAATAGTCGAGTCTGGCATGGGTAAGGGCCTAACACTTTTGTTTTGCAGAAAATGAGGCACGAAGTCCCCAGATTCACCATGGTCACCAACATCCACCCCAAATTGCTGAGTTGGTTGGGAGATCTTCATTCCAGCGATCAAGCTCTTGTCAAGAAGCATCTAGGAAACCTGCTTTCTCTCCTAGAGATTCAACCCAACAATAAAATCATAGAAGCTGCAACTCTATTTTGGGATTGTGATAGGTCGCTATTTCTCTATTGGATACATTGAGACGACACCTTTGCTCAAGGAAATTGGAGGACTAGCTGGGATACCATGGAAAACTCCGAATTTGCTAATGCCAAAAAATTGCAAGGGTAGGGGTTGCCTCAAAATGATGGGTCTAAAGAAGAATCCCGACTTGACATGTTTGAAAGAGTCATACATTCCTTTTGACTACTTTTATGAAAGGTACGGTCACAAAAAATCTTACCGTACTTATCCTGATGAGTTCGCCCTCACCTTGTTGGGGCACTTCCATTGAAGGGTCTTTGTATTTATGTTTTGTTTCTTGGGGATGATAGTATTTCCAATAAAGAAAACAAGAATCCATACCAGGCTAGCCATGGTCACCAAAACCTTAATGGAAGGAATTAATTGGCAACCATTCAGTCTTGTGCCAATGATAGTTGCATAAATATATCGAGCGCTCAAAAGGTACAAACAGGGAGCCAAGCATTTCAAGGGTTGTAATTTGCTACTTCAATTATGTCTCATGGAACACCTCTAAAAGTGTAAGTACCGGCAAGAAATCCATCGTAGAGATTGGGACGATCATATCACCTTTCATCACCCAAAACGAATGAATTACATGCACAACATGTTCGCTTAACCAGAAAATGCTAGAGAGTAGATCGAACTCTTTGACGATTTTACTGAGGACCAAGTGCAATGGATGTTAGAGTGGTTCCCTACTAAAGAATTCATGATTCGATCTAGGGATGCGCCATTTCTGATACTGATCAGTTTGAGAGGGACCTATCCATATGTACATATCTGGGTTATGAGACAGGCAGATAGGAAGCAGGTTATACTAAGGGTCGACAAGATGAGTCATTTCCCTGCCGACTTCTATGATGATGATAGTCCATACAGGTGCCAGGCTCAGCATATTTGGCATAGCAAAATTGTCTTAGGAAAAGACAACATCGAACCAGATCGCTACCATGCTAGTTGTACCTCACACTGTTTAGGCTGGCTAGAAGACAATCATAATGATTTGGTCACAAGATCATTGATAAAAATGCTGAAGCACTTGTAAAATACAACCAATTGTGCAAGAGGATGTAGGAATGTTAAAATGAGCATTGTGAAATACAAGAATCCAATCAAAAACTAATTGGAGAATGGAAGGATATTGCTATCAGCGCCAACAAACGACTGATCCGCTTGGAGTGAGGCATAGTAGAACAGGAAAAGAAATTTCTAAAAAGGGTCGAAGATTGCCGAGTTGGTGAGGGAAATAAAGGCGAACATCTAGCCAGGGCCTACTTGTTGCTAGGACTGTGCAAGCTGGGAGAGCTGTATGAGGGAGCCAACACTGCAGAATCTGGGGAAGGTCCTTCTGGGACCAAATATATAGGAGTTTTTTCTTCTCCTTTGGAATGTAATAAGGCCTATTGCCACTAGTGACATTTTATTCCATGTTATTTAGTGTCAATTTGGGATTCGTCTTATTTTCTTATCAACAAAATGAGGCATTTAGCATTCTAAGTTCTCCAAATTTACTTGTCGCTAGGCCTACCCTGGGCACAACGAGGTCCCCAAAATTAGGACACGCTTTTTATTTCCTGCAGTACGTGTTTAAATATTGCAACATCTTTTCTTATAATCCTTACTAACTTGTTACCTTTTTGTTTTTTTTATTCCCCTCCCCAAAGGTTAGTTCGTGAACTATGGCAACATCAGCATATTTTACAAGATCTAGGGGCCCTCCACCTACTCCTCCTCCCAGTCCTGTCAGGCATAAAGGCAAAAGAAGAATGGAAGATTCAAACAACTCAGCTGAATGGGTAGAGAGCACTCATAGTGCCATGGTTCCCAAGGAGAATACTTTTCAAATAGAACAAAAGTTACTAAAATTCCAAGAAGAGCTTGATCAAGTCCGGAATTTGGCAAGTCTTTCATTTTCCCTTGCCGCCCCAGAAGTTACTCAAAATCCCATACCTCCACAAAATATCCCAAATTAACTCGCTCCTCACCACCATTGCAATACTTGCCACACTCCCAACAACACTGTGCTGCTCAACTTGGAACCATTGAACTCCACAAATGACCACTGCCACAACCAACACAACACCCCTATCTATGTGGAAACTGTGCAACATCCTACTCAACCAATCTCAAGCACACCCGAGTTCGATAATAAAGACTCGCTTATCAGAAATTTGGCTGAAGAACTTAAAAAGCTGACCACCAGGATCCAAGTCGTTGAAGGTAGTAAAGGAATTGAGGGGCTAAGCTATGAAAATTTATGCATATAGCCCAATGTCGAACTGCCTGAGGGGTACAAACCTCCCAAGTTCGAAATGTTTGATGGCACAGGGGATCCCAGGGTTCATTTGAGAACATACTGCAACAAGTTGGTCGGAGTAGGAAAAGATGAGAAGATTCGCATGAAGCTTTTCATGAGGAGCCTAATATGAGATGCTTTGTCTTGGTACATTAGCCAAGACTCAAAGAAGTGGTAAAACTGGGTTAGTATGGTGTCCGACTTCATGGATAGGTTCAAATTCAACATGGAAAATGCACCATACGTGTTTTACATTTAGAATTTGAAGAAGAAGCCCACATAAACGTTCCGCAAGTATTCCACTCATTGGAGATCAAAGGCTACTAAGGTTCGACCTGCTTTAAGGGAAGAATAGATGAACAAATTTTTTGTCCGGCTTAGGATCCACAGTACTACAAAAGACTAATGCTGATCGAGAATCATAAATTTTCAAACATCATAAAGCTAGGAGAAAGTATTAGAGAAGGCATCAAGAGTGGTATGGTTACTAACTTTGAAGCTTTGCAAGCCACTAACAAGGCTCTGCAATCCGGTGGTAAATCCAAGAAGAGGGGCGTAAGTGCCATAATGGTTGCACAGAGAACCAAATCACCTGTCAAATACCAAACCTACTTGATATCTCCATCAATATATTAGCCCACTCCAAATTTCCAAACACCCACACCTTTCTACCAAGCTCCATCAGTTATATATCTATCGCCTCCATTTCCTACATATCAGCCTGTTTCATCTAGATATTCCCAACCCGCACACGTCTACCAAGCTTACAACACTCAACCATCTAACTATCAATCACCTCCTACTCGCCAAAACTTTCCTAGACCTCGACCAAATTTCGATCGCAGGCCTCCCAACTAGTATACTGCCATTGCCAGTCCAATCGACCAGTTGTATGAAAGGCTTAAAGCTTCTAGTTATGTCACACATATCCCTTCCAAAACCCTTGAAAACCCTTCCCAATGGGTCAACCCAAATAAAACATGTGCATACCATTATGGCATGAAAGGGCACACCATCGAGGAATGCCTCTCCCTGAAGGATAAAATCCAAGCTCTAATTGAAAACAAGATCATCGTGGCTAAGGAGCTAGCTCCGAATGTCTGAAACAAACCTTTTCCAGACCACAAAGGTGGAAGTGTTCATATGATTGAAATAGAGGATGATTGGGATCCCAAAGGATCAATCGGTTTTATCACAGAAGGGGATGATCTGAAGAAACCAACAGTTATTTTCAAATTCAGCCTTCTTAGGATACCGAGGTGAACATGTCCATACCACTTGATTTTGAAATACCAGCCTTTGCAAAGATGCCAACCCAATTGAGGTCAAGTTTGGATCCCAAAAGGCGCATGAGCCATTTGAAGTTATTGTATTACCTTCCAAAGCAAGGGTGCCAATTCCAGTAGCAATGACAGCCGTAAAACCTTTCCACACAAAATCCATACCATGGGACTACACAGCCGAGGCAAGAAGGAAGGGGAAAGCCAAGTTTGGAGAAGCAGTTGCAGCAGAGGGTATGACAAGAACCGCAGGGTTTATACCCCGGACCATTTGGCTGAGTCAAGTAAGCAAATGTCTAGGCGACAAGCCATCACTGAAACGGCACCCGACAATCTCTGGAGAAAGATACAAGCAAAGTAATACTCAATCACTGATCAGCTAAATAAAATATTGGCACAGATTTCTATCCTCGTTTTGCTACAAAGGTCCGACGCATACAAAAATGCTTTGTTGAAGGTGCTGAGTGAGGCATATGTACCGAGCAACATCACTGGAGGAGAAATGCCAAACATGGTAAGTCAGGTATTGGAGAGTCACAAAATCACCTTCCACGAATATGAGCTGCCACCAGAAGGATTGAGTCACAACAAGGCATTGCACATCACTATGCAGTGTGAAGAAAATTTTATCACCCGAATCATGGTCGATGGGGGGTCTAGTCTCAACATTTGTCCATTGGTAACACTCAAAACATTGGGAAAAGGGTTGCATGAGATCAAGTATGAGGCCATCAATGTAAAGGATTTCGACGGTTCTTAAAGGTCCACTATATGGGAAATTGTCTTACGTTTGCAAATGGGTCCTACTTGGATTAATGTTGATTTTCAAGTAATAGACGTGCCGGTATCTTACAATTTATTGCTGGGACGGCCATGGATTTATGTCGTAGGGGTTGTGGCATAAACACTACATCAGACAGTGAAATTTGAGTGGAATCACCAGAAGGTGATCATTCATGGTAGCGGTAGAAATCCCATATATAGCCGCCAGACCATTCTAGCAATTGGAGGAAGAAGAAAGATAGGTGGGAAAACTTACCACCACATCGAGCGAGTCAACACCGTCGACAAAGATAAATGGTGGGACAATAAAATTGAAAGCATACTTAAATGGAGCGGGTATGAACCTGGCAAGGGACTTGGTAAGAATCTCTAGGGAATCGCTAAGCCCATCTAGCTCAAGAAGCATGGCACCATCATTAGATTGGGATATGAGTATACCTAGAAAGAATTCAAGGAATGGTCGCCACCCTGGCGCAGTCCTTACTATCTATTGGAGCAGTCGATACCCCATCTGGAGCAGATTTTCCAACCGGCTAAAATCATCTATGGGTTAGAAGAAGAGGAAGCATTAGTTGCAATGAGGTACTTGTTCTTGGAGGATGATTATATGGATTGCTGTGTCATTTTTGAGGAGGAGGGGGAGGAAGGCCCTTCCATACAAGCTGTAAACAGAGGAGCACGCCTCAACAACTGGACCATTGGAACCACTAGAGCCCGGCGTGCCTTGGGGTAGCAAGGCTGAACAAAGCACCACGCACTATTTTGTTTTACTAGTTTATTTTCCTTTCGCATTTTTATTTTTCTCAAGAAAGAGCTCCGATGTTTAAAACATTTATAGAATTTATTAAAAGTATTTCAGTTTCTTATAAATCTTACGCCTATTATTTTCATTACTTTACTCAAACAGCATTACCATTACTTATCTTGATGAACCAATAACTATGACATGCAACGAGACAATGTAACAAATAGACATAGATTCAGAAGAAGATGTTATACCAGAAGAGATTGTTAAGGAAGTTGAGAATTTCGAAAATAGGCCTCAGTCCAAGTTGGTTGAGACTGAGATTGTCAACCTGGGAGATGCAGAAAACATCAAAGAAACATGAATCAACATTCATTTATCATCGTCAGAAAAGAAAGAATATACAGAGTTTCTAAGAGAGTATAAAGACATATTTTCCTAGTCATACGACGACATAACTGGTCTAAGCACATCCATTGTGGCTCACAAATTGTCGGCTGATCCGACCTGTCCGCCAGTAAAATAGAAGCTCAAAAAATTCAAGCTAGATATGAGTTTGAAAATCAAAGAAGAGGTCACCAAGCAGGTCAAAGCTAAGGTTCTCAGGGTAGTTGAGTATCCTTCATGGTTAGCCAATATTGTGCCAGTATAAAGAGGGATGGGAAGGTTAGAGTATACATCGACTACCGAGATCTCAACTGGGCTAGTCCAAAAGACGACTTCCCCTTGCCGAATATACATATATTAATTGACAACTGCGCCAAGATGATCTACAGTCATTCGTTGATTTTTTTTGCTGGGTACCATCATATATGGATGGATGAAGAGGATGCTGAGAAAACAGCTTTCATTACACAGTGGGGGATGTACTGCTACAAGATGATGTCGTTTGGGTTAAAGAATGTAGGGGCCATCTACATGAGGGCCATGACCACCATTTTTCATGACATCATACACAAGGAGATCGAAGTGTATGTAGAAGATGTCATCATTACATCCAAGAAAGTCGTTGATCATATGGAAGATTTAAGAAAATTCTTCAACAGACTTAGAAGATACAACCTGAAACTGTATCCCGCAAAATCTGCATTCGGGGTTCTAGCTAGGAAATTTCTTGGGTTCATTGTAAGTCGCTGATGGATAGAATTGGATCCATCAAAGGTCAAAGCTATTCAAGAATTGCCACCGCCAAAGAACAAAAAATAAGTAATGAGTTTCTTGGGGAGACTTAACTACAACAGCTGGTTCATAGCACTGTCTACTGTCATTTGTGAGTCGATCTTTAAGATTTTGAAGAAGGATGCCGCTACCAAATGGACTGATGTCTGCCAAAAGGCCTTTGACAGAATCAAGGAGTACTTGTCAACATCGCCATTTTGGTTCCACTCGAGCCAAGAAGACCCTGTTACTCTACCTTGCAGTTCTAGATAGAGCGCATGGTTGTGTTTTGGAGTATGATGAAACAGGGAGAAAAGAGCAGGCCATCTACTATCTCAGCAAGAATTTACCCCGTACGATGCCCGGTACTCTCTGTTGGAACTCACCTATTATGCTCTAACTTGGGTAGCTCAAGAGTTGGAGCACTACTTCTGTGGTTACACTACGAATCTCATATCAAGAATGAGCCCATTAATGTACATCTTTCATAAGCCCATGCCAACTCAAGCTAGCCAAGTGGCAAATCCTGCTGAGTGAATTCAACATTGTCTACGTGACTCAAAAAGTAATAAAAGGACAGGCATTAGTAGATCACCTTGCAGAAAATCCTATGGAAGGAGAATATTTACCCTTAAAGACGTATTTCCTGATGAGAGGGTATCATTTATAGGAGAAGACATTGCAGAATTCTTTGATGGTTAGAGGATGTTTTTCGACAGAGCAGCAGATTTCAAAGGAGTTGGCATAAGAGCAGTCCTAGTATCAAAAACTAGTTAGCATCATTCATTATCCGCCAAGCTCAGGTTCCCCTGTACCAACAATATGGCCGAGTACGAATCTTGCATCCTAGGGCTCAAGATGGCCATTAACATGAACGTCCAAGAGTTGCTAGTGATTGGAGATTCAGACTTACTTATACATCAGGTCCAAGAAGAATGGACAACCAAGAATTCCAAGATACTCTCATACCTACATCATGTACAGGAGTTGAGGAAGAGGTGCACAAAGATAGAATTCCAACATGTTCCTGGAGTCCAAAATAAGTTTGCCGATGCACTGACCACCCTATCATCTATGATTCAGCATCAAGATAAGAACTTCATAGACCATATTCCAATGAAGATTTATGATCAGCGAGCTTACTGTTCTCATGTCGAGGAAGAAGCAGATGGAAAGCCTTAGTTTCACGACATCAAGGAATTTTTAGCCACAAGAGAATATCCAGAGCTTGCAAATGCTACTCAGAAGCACACACTTCGAAGATTGTCCAACAATTTCTTTCACAGCGAAGGAATCTTGCATAGGAGGACTGCGGATTTGGATTTACTAAGGTGTGTTAATTCGAGGGAAGCATCTAAACTGCTAGAGGAAGTTCATGCCGGGACCTGTGATCCACATATGAACGGTTTTGTCTTAGCCAAGAAGATACTCTGAGCAGGTTATTTTTGGATGACTATGGAGACGGACTACATCCAGTATGTCCGAAAGTTCCACCGCTGTCAGATCCATGTAGGTATGATAAAAGCTGCCTCCAAATGAGCTCAATGCAACAATCTCACCCTGGTCGTTCGCCGCTTGGGGAATGGATGTTATTGGACTAATAAAACCTGCCGCATCAAAAGGGCATTGGTTTGTCCTGGTAGCAATTCACTATTTCACCAAATAAGTTGAAGCATCATCTTACAGAGCGATGACCAAGACTTCATTCGTGACCATATCGTTTGTCGATTTGGGATTCCAGAATCAATCATTACTGATAATGGCTCCAACCTCAACAGTGATTTGGCGAAAGCTATGTGTGAAACCTTCAAGATGAAACACAAGAATTCCACAACCTAAAGGCCTCAAATGAACAGAGTCGTGGAAGCCACCAACAAAAACATCAAGAAGATACTAAGGAAGATGATAAAACGCATAAGTAGTGGAATGAGAAGCTACCATTTGCTTTATTAGGATATCGCACCAGAGTCCGCACATATACTGGTGCAACTCCCTATATGTTGGTTAAAGGTACCGAAGCGGTCATTCCCACCGGGTAGAAATTCCTTCCCTAAGGGTCATACAGGAAGTAGAGATCTATGATGCACAATGGGTAAAGAGTCTTTATGAGCAGCTAGCTCTCATAGATGGGAAGAGAATGAATGCAGTTTGCCACTGTCAGCTTTACTAGAACAAAATGTCCAGAGCTTTCAAAAAGAGAGTCAGATCAAGACGGTTCACAACAGGGCAGCTGGTGTAAAAGAAGATTTTATCACATCAAGATGAAGCCAAATGAAAGTTCTCTCCTAACTAGCAAGGCCCATACATGGTTCACCAGGTTCTAACATGAGGAGCAATCATACTTGCAGAAATGGATAGAGATGTTTAGCCAAAGCCAATAAATTCATATACAGTCAAGCGATACTATGTGTAACCATTTATGATTTTCTTATATAATTTGAACTATATCTGACCTGATTCCCGCATAAGAGGGGATACGTAGGAAGACTTATGGGTTCGGTTACAATTCAATAAAATTTTCATATCCCCCTACAATTAGAAACTGGGCAGAATTTTGAGGAGGACGCTCGAAATTTCGAAGAAACCTCAGTCGATCATCGCAAGCAGGCGTCAGAAGCAGCAACCCAATAAACTGGGGCAGAATTTTGAGGAGAACCCTCAAAATTCCACAGTATGAGAGCTTGCAATGTCCTGAACCACGTCACTCTCGTTGGTTCATCTATAAAACTATTTCTTTAATATATACATATGTCATATCTTTAACAAACTCATGCATATTTATTATCGGAATTACTTTGTTTAGCAATGCTACCCCAAGGATACCTACAGTATCTCCAAATCAGAGCCGAGCCGATCAAGTAAAGTCTGCAGAGACAAATAACTAACAATTCCCCCTTACAAAACTCACGATTTTTCTGTGGATGCAGGAACCCAAGTCACAAATTATACACTCATACTATTCTGGGAATACAACTCTTGAAATTATCGCTTCGCAATCGCTACCCACTTACAATATCCCCAGCAATCACAATATCACAATCAGCAACCAGCTATCAACCATCAGTTAAGAATTTTTTCTTTACTGTCCATCTCTCATCTTTTCTATAAGGCTACTGTTCTACCTTCCGAGGATAAGCTCTACCTCCATTTGCATTTCATGCATTGCATAAGGCTACTATTATGCCTTCCAAGGTCAAGCTCTATCTGCACTTGCATTTCCTGCATTACATAAGGCTACTGTTCTTTCTTCCAAGGTTAAGCTATACCTCCATTTGTATTTTTTACATTGCATAAGGCTACTATTCTACCTTCCAAGGTTAAGCTCTAACTTTATTGGAATTTCATGCATTGCATACGGATACTATTCTGCCTTCCGGGGTTAAGCTCTACCTCTATTTGCATTTCCTGCATTGCATAAGGCTACTATTATGCCTTCCGAGGTTAAGCTCTACCTTCATTTGCATTTCCTGCATTGCATAAGGCTACTATTCTGCATTCCTAGGTTAAGATCTACCTCCATTTGCATTTCTTCTATTGCATAAGGATACTATTCTTCCTTCTAAGGTTGAGTTCTACCTCTAAATTTTCATTTCTTGCATTGCATAAGGCTACTATTCTACCTTTCGAGGATAAGCTCTACCTCCATTTACATGGCTGAAATATCACCACTTCATTTAAATCCTACATCTGCTGAAAGATCGCCATTTTATTTACATTTCTAGCACGGCTGAAATATCGCCACTTTATTTAAATCCTATATCGGTTGAAAGATTGCCACTTTATTTACATTGCTTGTACGGCTGAAATATCACCATTTTATTTAAAACCTACATCGGCTGAAAGATTGCCACTTATTTATATTTGTTGCATGGCTAAAATATCTCCACTTCATTTAAATCTTGCATCGACTGAAAGATCGTCACTTTAATTACATTTTTTGCATGGTTGAAATATCTCCACTTCATTTAATTCCTACATCGGCTGAAAGATGGCCATTTTATTTATATTTCTTGCACGACTAAAATATCGCCACTTCATTTAAATCCTGCGTGGCTGAAATATCATTGCTTTATTTTTGCATGGCTGAAATACCGCCACTTTTTATCTTGCATCAGCTGAAAGACCGCCACCTTCCACATTTCATGGGCTAAAAGATTGCCAAATTATCCAAATGAATCATTGTTCGGAGGCACCATTTTCATAGCTCGAGAGCGTCATGCCATGGCCTAATGACCCACTTTTATTTCTGCATAACATTATTCAAAGGCATCATGGTTCAGAGGCATCAATAGGATATAATTGAAATGAAATGGGGCTAAACATTAAATAGCCAGTTTTCTCTTTTTATTTATAAAAAATAGTAAAGATGATTCTAAAAGAAAATTAAAAGTAGTGAGCCAGTAAATAATAAATAAATATTAATTTAAAAATGCTAGAACCTATTTTTGTAGATAAAAATGCTATTAAACTTAAAATAGGCTAGAAGTAAAAGTATATGCAATTTAGCTTTTAAAATACCAGATAAATTTATAAAAATGTACAAAAATCGCTTAACTATATTCTGGTATAATGATGGGAATAAGATAATTTTTTCAACAAAATTGAATTTTAAGAATAATTACTGATTTTGTATTGTTAAAACAGATAATAAATTAAGTTAAAAAATCTTTAAAAATTTGGGGAAAGATACCAGAATCCTTAGGAATGCTTATATATACATACATATGTTATATATAAATACATAGAAAAAAATTGGGTATCAATAGCTGCCCCTCTTTACCCGGGAAGGATGGAAGACTTGTCGGGTAAAGATATGATCACCAATTTTGACCGAACAGAATGGTTTGAAGCAATTGAACGTGCTCTGACTTTTGAGCTGCCTACATGTCCCTGGTCTTACAGGAATCATGTCGTTTGTTGTTCGGGATCCATCGGCAAAACATGCCGATGGAGATCTTTTCAAGAATGAAGGGGATATTCTGGTTGGGTGGCGGTTATGAGCTTAGTAGGGCTACGGAAACTGGAGCGGGATCACTCCTACTGGAACGGTCGTTGCTCGCTAGTTTACCTGCAAATAACCAATATGAGCGCATATATTGTGCATAAATTTAAACGTGATGCAAGTTCCCATTGGACCATGAATGTTGTCTTTGGACAATTAGGATGATGTTCTGGGCCATAAAGCATATAATAGAGAATTCGCAGGCTATGTTTAAATTTTAATCCTTATTGACCCAATCCCAACCCACTTGGAACGGCTCCATTCTATCTTTACCCAACCCTTTAACCTATTTATTAATCCGCCCGTATTTTTTTCCATCCAGGTTGTTGATCATTTTGATCAACGGCCAGGATCACCACTTTCTATTTTAATTCCCCAAACCATACCCTAATCCACCATTTTTATTTAGTCTGCCGCCCTTGAATACTCTCCACTCCCAAATTCTCACAAAGGTTCTTTGGAACCCTAACCGTCTCTGACCCTTTCCACCGGAATCCACGACTTCTCAGGCCAAGAATGACCTATACTCACCCCCCCTCCCCACCATTAGACCATGTTTTTTCGGAGCTTTGAGGTCTAACCTCGATGGTTATCCTCTAGAACTTCATAAATTCATGGTTCTATGGCCTCTTCGACCTGTACTCCGGCATATTCAAGCATTAGAAGGCCTGCTTCTACCTCTCCCACTCAAGATCGGGCTTTCTTCCAAGCCTTTCTCATTTCAAGGATTTCTGCAAAACCCTAAGCTACTCGAGGTTTTTCTCTGTTGTTTTCTTAAATCAATGTTGTATTTGTGATTTACTCGACTTTTAAAGTGTTTTTCCCAAATTTTCTTTTCAAAATTGTTTGTTTTCGATTTAGGGTTTATGAAAGGTTTTCAAAATATCTTTCTAATTCTTTCTGTTCTTTTCTTTATGTGTGTTTGTCTGTGTTATGTTCGTATGTTTTTTTTCTATCACGCATGTATTTTCTCTTCTGATTTTCTTTCTATTATACATTATTCTTCTATACATCTTTATTTTACTATGCCTCTAGTCCAGGCTTATGTGATTATCTCTGCTATGTTTTCCTACATGATTTTTATCGTATATGTTTCCTGCTAATTTCTTTAATTTATGTTTTCTTTACTTGGACTTTGTTCAAATTTTGTGAAGCGTCTCATCTGTTGCTGCTGAAGTTTACATCTCCTATTTTCTTCTAAACTTGCTTAAGTTCCAATTTTTTTAAAACATGCTTTTTTATGCTCTTAAATCAACTTTCTTTCTTTGTTGTTTCAAACCTGCTATCGTATCTGTTTTGTTTCTCATGAGGCTCTGAAACAGACCTTTTAGTCTATTTCAATGGCTTGCCTTCTCATCTCTATGACTGATTCGATTTGAAACCTAGGATTTGGGGGTTTCTTTGGCAAGTTTGATTAGGGTTCTACTTTGGAACCTCGGACTATCAAACTCATTCTAAGTACTATGAACTGAATTTGAAACTCTTTGCTTATGATTCTGAACCTTTCTATGCATGTCTTTTCTAATTAGTATGACAACTCCTTCTTGTTTATCTGTGTACTTTATATATGAGAATTTCTTCTTGAAAAAAGGGTTTTTGCCGGCTAATTGATTGATTTCAAAATCCTTTTAATAAGGCCATACTAATTTTTACTAATTTTTTCTATAATTAAACCTTTTTTACCTTTTCCTGACTTGGTTCATTCGAACAAAGCATGTGATTTTGATTTTCTTATTTTTCATGAAACATGTACCACTGAACTTTGCCTTAAATAAATCATGTGTATTTACCCTTCTTGTGTTAATTTAGAAAAGATCTTAATCGAATTTCTTTCCTTAATTGTCTTCTACCTGTTTGAAATCAGAATCCCTTAACTAAAGAGAGATTTTATGTGATTGATTGCAGACTATTCACTTACCTTTTCTTCTTGTTTTATGTACTATAAAAGGGGCACTATCCTTCTGCACTTAGACCACCATGAATATTCAGTTCAACACCTTCAACTTACATTACTCACACACTTACAATTCAGTACTTCTTTGAGTTCAATACTCGAGCACACATTATTCACTTGCAATTTGAATACTCTTGCAACATTCTACTCTTTTCTGAGATCCTTTGGATTGTTTACCTGCAACTTGATTTTTTTTCAAAACTATTGTTCTACTTGTTTGTTTCCCTAAAAAACTGGTATGTTCTAATTTAACTTTTCAGCTTCACCCCTATGTATGTACTTGATAGTTTCAGCATTCTTGTTTACTTTGTTGTTTATGTTCAATACTGACTATGCATGTTCTTCTCTCTGTATCTGCTGGTTGTTGTAAATTTCCTATACCCCTACTCCCTTCTATGTGATTAAGATAATATTCATGGCCTGGAAGTATCCAAATTATTGCTCAGGCCTGAACCTGATCCTCAATGGGTCCTAACTCCCAAAATTAGGCTAACAGGCTGGTCAGGGGAATTTCAGCACTCCAAATTGTTGGGAATGACCACCAGCCTTCCAGGGCCTTCCCAGAACCCCCTCTATTGCACTTACACTCATTCCTAGTTTCTGAGTTCTCCCCCACCCCCCATGAGTGTCGTGCATTGGGACCTTGAGTTTCTTCGGTACTTGGACATTTGAGGGTTGGCCCTTCCATACTGCACTTTAATTCAATTTTGCAACTTATGTTGGGTGTAAGCACTGCCTGGAGTTCATGAAGCGCCTGGGAACTCTGACCCACCCGAAAAAAAGAGAAAATCTTTGGAAATCAAATGTTTGGAGTTGTTTTATTTCATATTCAGACCTGCGGTCAAAATTTGGCTCTCCTTGGTTGGAATCTTTAATTTCTGATGTAATTTTATCTTTCTTATTTCATACGGTTCTGTAATAATTTATGATAACCTATGGGGGTTTTAGTGAAAAGAGTAGGGTCACTCATGTATGCATGTGGGATACACATCATGTTCTTAGGATTTTATTCCTGCAATTTCATCCTGCTTTTCATCTATGCATGTCATATACAACTCACGTCTATAGTTATCCATCTATGCATGTCATAGAGAAATCCTGTCTATAGTTCTTCATCTATGCATGTCACATAGAAATCCTGCTTATAGTCCTTCACATATGCAGTTCATCCTGTCTATAGTTCTGCACTTATGCATGCCATATAGAAATCCTTTTTATAGTTCTGCATTTATGCATATGTAGGTACCATGTCCTTAAGGTTCTGTATTCATATAGATATCATGACTATAAGTTTCTGCATTCTTGCATCATATAGATAACATGTAAAGAGGACCTTTTCAATTATGCACTTACATCCATTCATTAGGAAAATGATTTATAGGTTTAAAATAACAAAAATCTGCATTATAGATACCATGCGTATAGGACTCTCACACTTCTATAAACGCTTCAAAGTCAATTACGCCTAGAAAGTATGTCTATAAGGATAATCTACTGAATCTGAATCAAGCCTAAAATCAGTAATATAGATATTCAACACCTGGAGAGTTTGTGTTTGTCTATAATCATAAGTTCTCTCTAAAATAAGCATACTTTGCATTGCTAGATAACATTCCTATATGTCTCACCTAGGCAGACCATCAGGTAATTAATTAACTACACCAGTCTTTAATAATTACAACCAGTAGGCATGCATAATTTGGACTTCTTATCTAAAAATATGTGATAAATCAGTCAAGCCTTAACATTTGAGTTTAATTAAAGACCTAATCGTTATCTGAAAGACATGCTAAAACTATGTGTTTCTATATGTTTTAAGGAGGTTTGTTTGAGCCTTGTCTATTATGTGCTTCCCCATACTTGTCATGTATGTTTTGAATGTCGCCTGAACAAAAGCCTTAGAATTTTGTCCTTTTTAAACTCTAAAAACCCATTCCCCCCCCCCCCCCTCCCCTTTAGGACTAGTAGTCCTTAATACCTCCAGGGCTGATTAGGATGCATGCAATAAGTAACGAGACCATTCTGTGATTTAATACCTTAACGGGGTGGGTAAGGGTAGACATAGATATGATGATCACATGATAACACCACGTGTACAAATGGTTACCGAGTGTTGTGTGAGGTGATCAATGTTAATAAACCTAGGACCCACTTTACTCTTTACTTATTCACTTTCCTTTTTCCAGAATTTTAAAGTTGTTTAGTTTTCAGTTTCTTCAACTTCTTTCACCTCAATTACTTGCACCTATTATGAAAATCTCTCTTTTAATTGTTTGGTTTTCGTTATTGTTCCCTCCCAACTTCCGCCACTTTCACTTCTTTTTTTTAAATTACTTGCATCAATTATTTGACCCCTTCCCCTTTACTTGTGTATCTTTTCGTTAATTATAAAACTACCTTCTTCCAAATTTCAGCACTCTTTAAACCTTTTTTTCTTCTTTTATTTGCATCCATCATGTGAAAGTACCTAGTATTTACAATGCTTTCTTGTTTATTTGTTGTTCGTATTCAAATTTACAATTGTAGCATGGTCGGGAACCACACTATTGGACCTTGTGGGGTTCCTAGCACCTTCCCCTCGAGATAATTTCAAGCCCTTACCCATTCTCTGGTCCTTCTTTTTTTTAGTTAAATTTCTTCTTAGTGTCCTAATGCACTTTAAGAAATTAGGTGGAGACTCTTCTAAATTTCAAACCCAATTCCCAAAAGAAAAAGAGTTGTCTGCCCAAATGTCATGAACCCGATTTCCCAAGAATAAAGGGGGCATCGACACTTTGCCCATTCACTGTGAACTTATTTGTCCCATCTTCTGATTCAATCTCTAATGCTCCACTTATGAACATTTGCACCAGTCTGAAGGGTCCTGACCATCGGGACTTTAACTTACCCAAAAAAATCTCAATCTCGAGTTGTATAACAACACTAGATCTACGGATTTGAAGTTTCTATCCAAGATGTGCTTATCATGTATTAGTTTCATCCTTTATTTGAATAATCTAGCACTCTCAAATGCCTGGAACCTGAATTCCTCGAACTCATGTAACCCAGTGACTCTGCTTGTGCCTGTTGTCTCTATATCCAAATTCAACTGCCGCAATGCCCAAAGTGCTTTATGTTTGAGCTCAGCGGAAGGTGGCATGCCTTTCCAGACACCAACTTGTATAGTGACATGCCAATTAGAGTTTATAATGTTGGGCGATATTCCCACAATACATCATCCAGCTTCTTCGCCAAATCAGTCCTTGTTGCATTCACTATTTTTGTAAGGACACTTTTAATTCCCTACTTGACATTTCAACTTTCCCACTCGATTGTGGGTGATAAGGGGTGGTCACCTTATGACAAACTCCATACCTTTCCAACAGTTGTGTGAACGCTCTATTGCAAAAATGGGTTCTACCATAACTGATTATAGCTCTAGGGGTACCAAAACGTGTGAAGATATTTTTCTTTAGAAAGGTTATTACCCCTTTTGTATCATTTGTTGAGAGAGCCACAACTTCGACCCACTTGGAGACATAGTCAACCACTACCAATATATATTTGTTACCATACGAGCTAACAAACGGCCCCATAAAGTCTATCCCCTACATGTCAAAAACCTCTACCTCTTGAATTGTGGTCATTGCCATCTCGTGATGACGAGATATATTGCATGTCCTTTGGCATTCATTTCTACTTTTGACCCAAGCGTGGGCATCCTTGAACAGAGTTGGCCAATATAAACCTAATTCCAACACCTTAGCCGCTATCAGAATTCCTCCAAAGTGTCCACCATATGGTGGCGCATGGAAAGCCTACAAAATAGAATGTTGATCTTTCTCGGGGATACACCTCCAGACCATGTTATCTAACAATATTTTAAACAGTAGAGGTTCATCCAAATAATAATATCGACAATCACTAAGAACATTTTCTTTTGAATTGAAGAGACTTCATAAGGTACAATACCATTTGCTAAATAATTAGTAATATCAGCATACCACGGTGTCTCCTCCATTGTCACTGCTAGTAACTGTTCTTCTGGGAATGTCTCTATTATATCCTCAACCTCTACAATACTTTCAGCTCATTCCAACCATGAGAGGTGGTCAGCTTCTTGGTTATCTATCCCTTTTCTCTCACGGATCTCCAGATCAAATTTTTGTAGCAAAAGAACCCAATGAATCAAGCGTGGTTTTGACTTCTTCTTTTCTATCAAGTACCTAATTGATACATGATCAGTATAAACAATAACTTTTGAAAAAATCAAGTATGACCTGAATTTGTCGAATGCAAAAATGATAGCAAACATCTCTTTCTCCATCACAGTGTAATTGAGTTATGCACCGCTTAACATTCTGCTTGCACAGTAAATTGGGTGCATCAGTTTATCCTTTCCTTGCCCCAAGGCTGCTCCTATTGCATAGCCACTTGTGTCGCACATGAACTTGAATGGTTGCTCCAAGTTAGGTGCAACAATGATGGGTGTAGTAACCAATCTCTTCTTCATCTCCTCAAATGCTAACCTGCAATCATTACAAAACATAAAGGGCCGATCCTTTTCAAGGAGTTTACATAAAGGGTTAGAAATCTTGGAGAAATCTTTCATGAATCGCATGTAGAATCAGGCGTGCCTAAGGAAACTTCTCACTGCCTTGACTGAAGTAGGCAGTGGCAACTTCTCAATCACGTCAACCTTAGCATGGTCAACATCAATTCCTTTACTGGACACTTGATGCCCCAAGATTATCCCTTCTTATACCATGAAATGACACTTTTCCCAATTCAGCACTAAATTTATCTCCACACATCTTCTAATCACTCTTCTTAAATTGTGAAGACATTCCTCGAATGAACTCCTCACCACAGAGAAATCATCAATGAATACCTCCATAATGTCTTCAACCATGTCCGTGAAAATGGCTAACATACACCGTTGAGATGTAGTCGGTGCATTATAAAGCCCAAAAGGCATTCTCCGAAAGGCAAAGATGCCATACGGACAGGTGAAGGATGTTTTCTCTCTGTCTTTGAGGGATATTGAGATCTCATTATACCCCAAATATCCATCCAAGAAATAGAAGTGAGATCACCTAGCCAACTTGTCCAATATTTGGTCAATGAACGCAAAGGAAAATGGTCCTTCCAAGTGGTTGTGTTCAATTTTTAGTAATCTGTCCAGATGCCCTATTCCTCAACTGATGGTAGCCAGATCGCAAGTCAATCTTGGAAAATACCCTGGCACCCTGAAGATGATCGAACAAATCATCAATCCTCGACAGTGGATACTTATTCTTGATCGTTACCTTGTTCAATTGCATGTAATCAATACACATTCTCATTGACCCACCCTTCTTCTTGACGAACAACACATGCGCACCCCAAGGAGATATACTAGGCATAATGAAGCCCCTCTCCAACAAGACCTACAACTGATCCTTTAACTCTTTCAACTCAAGTGGGGCCATACGATATGGCGGGATAGAAATAGGCTGAGTGCCCGGTGCCACATCAATGCAAAAGTCAATATTCCTGTCGTGCGGCATACCCAACATGTTTGAAGGAAAGACACCAGGGAACTCTCGAACAATGGAAAAGAATCAATAGAAGGGTCCTCAACACTGGAATCAAGGACATAAGCCAAATAAGCCAAACACCCCTTCTCGACCATGCGTCGAGCCTTCACATATGAGATAACACTGCGAGTGGAATGATTAGGAGTCCCTCTCTACTCTAAACGGGGAAAATTTGGTAAGGCTAATGTCATGGTCTTGGCATGTTAATCAAATATAGCATGATACAGGGACAACCAATCCATCCCCAATATGACATCGAAGTCAGCCATATCTAAAAGCAACAAATCGACACGGGTCTCAAGACCCCCAAATCACTACAACACAGGAACAATGAACTCAGTCGACCATGATGGAATCACCCACTGGTATAGACACATAAACAGAAATACTCAATGCAACACTAGGCATAACCAAGTATGGTGCAAAATAGATGACACATACAAATACATAGACCCTGGATCAAATAGCACTGAAGCATCTCTATCACCAACGAGAATAGTACTTGTAATGACTGCATCTAAAGACTCGGCCTCTGGCCTGGCTAGAAGAGCATAACACCGGGGCTGGGCCCCACCTCCCTCAGCTACATCTCTAGGACGGGCGGCTGTTGGCTGGCCCCCATCCCTGGCGGCCTAAGCTCTACCTCTATGACCTCTACCTCCACCTTTATCACCTCTACCTCCACCTCTAGCTGGCGGGGCAAGCTATGGAACACCTGGTGCCTGTACTATGGCGTGAGAACCCTGGTACTACGAACTACCTTGTGCTCGAGGGAAAATTTGGCAATGTGACCAGGATCACCACATGTGTAGCAAGACCTCGACTACTGAGGAAACTGAGACTGACCCTGTCGACCCGAATGACCACCACGAAAGATCTAAAGTGGCGGTGCACTGATGGTAGCTGGCGGTGCACTGAAGGTTGCTGATCAGAATAATGTGCATAAGAACCGCGTCTACCTGGGGCACCCTAAGAAGCCTGGAGAGTTGACAGGAAAGGCCTCAAACGCTGGCCCCCTATCATATGAATCTCGGCCTCCAGATAAGGCACCACTAAATTGGCCTGACTGAGAGGTTCTCTTGTCTGCTCTATGACCACTCCCTATGGCAATACCATCTTGATCCTCTAGGCCACATTGTCCGCCTCTTGAAAAGTGATATCACTCCTTGTTTCTTTGGCCATCTGGAAACGAATAGGCTGGATGAGTCATCAATAAACTGTATCACTCTCTCCCTCTCAGTGGGGAGTATGACAATAGCATGGAGAGCCAACTCAATAAACTTGGTCTCGTATTGGGTTATTGACATGGACCCCTAATGGAGATGCTTGAACTACCTCCGATAAGCCTCACGCCGTGTGATTGGGCGAAACTTCTCTAGAAAAGTATGTGTGAAGTGCTCCCAGGTCAAGACTGGAGACCCTGCTGGTCTAGCTAAACAAAAATCCCTCCACCAAGTCTTGGCGGATCTAGATAGGCGAAATGCTGCGAAATCAACTCCATAGGTCTCAACGATACCCATGTTTTGAAGAACATCGTGGTAGCTGTCCAAATAATCCTAAGGGTCCTCAGTGGGTGCACCTATGAAGGTAGTAGTGAAGAGTTTGGTGAATCTGTCCAGCCTTTACAAAGCATCAGTGGACATAGCCACTTCATCAACGGTTTGAGCAATCACCCTCGGCTGAACTGCCACAGCTAGCTGAACTACTGGAACCTAAACCTTGGGAGCTACCTACTCCGGAGTACGAGTAGTAGGAGGGTGCTGCTACTCAAGGCTGAGCTCTGCCCCTACCTCGGCCTCGTCCTCTGCCCCTAGTGGGAGCTACCTGGGCTTGGACTGCTGATCAGAAGATGAGTAAGCGCGTGATCTTTCCATTTTCTAAGAACAGAGTAGAAAGACAATCAGTATTTAAGAAACAGAACCACGCGACAAGAAAGAACAAATGTGAAATTCTCCTAACTCTGTAGCCTCTGGGGGATAAATACATACATCTCCATACCAATCCATCAGACTCTACCAAATTTGTCCGTGAGTTATGAGACCGATGTAACCTAGTGCTCTAATACCAACTTGTCACAACTCGGATTTTCCAGCCTCGGGAGTTGTGATGGCATCGACTAATGGGAGCTAGGCAAGTCAAGTTTTAATTTCTTTTCCATAAATAATCTAATCCATTTCAACAATTAACAGCAGTAATACAAAAGCAAAAAAATTCAAATAATTAAGCGAAAGTCTTGATATGATAAAAACTGAATAGAAATGCGGAAAGTTCAACAAAAACTTCTATCTAAGACTGGTGTCACAGTACTCACAAACTGCTAAGAATACTAAATACAAACGTCTGAAGAGAACATAAACTATTTTTCTCGAATACAATGAGATAACAGATAAAATAAAGGATAGAGGAGACGCCATGCCTGCGGACGTCTGCAAGGCTACCTTAGATCTCACTGGACTGAAACTCTGCTTCCACACTACTGTTGCTGCTGCTCGACACCTGGATCTGTGCAAAAATAGCACAAAGTGTAGTATCATCACAACCGATCCCATGTGTTGGTAAGTGTCTAGCCTAACTAGGTGAAGTAGTGACGAGGCTAGACTGGACTACCACATAAACCTGTGCAATTATAAATATACAGCGGAATCGAAATACCCAAACAAGTAAACAATATGGGAGTGGAAGCATCCTATGGGGAGATAACAGTTTCAATTAAAAATTGACTATTATGAAGGAAAACATAACTCATACAACAATAAGGAACAAAGATCAACAAGTGCACGGCATCACCCTTCGTGCTTTTACTCTCATCCTTACCAAATCAATCGTATCAGTAAATCATGTGCAGGGTATCACCCTTCCTGCTTTTACTCTCTCTCCTCACAATATATAATCAATGAGTATCAATACGGAATGGTACATTTTACGACACGGCATCACCCTTTGTGCTTTACACTATTTCCTCATAATATGTAATCAATGAATATCACTACGAAATGGTACATCGTACGGCACGGCGTCACCCTTTGTGCTTTACACTCTTTCCTCACAATGTCAAACAATGAATATCAATACGGAATGGTAAATCCTATGGCACGGCATCACCCTTCGTGCTTTACACAATGCACGGCATCACCCTTCGTGCATTAACACTCTTCCTCACCCAATCAACAATCACAAGCAAGGGAAAGGGAAGAAATAAATAATAATGGAAGTCCCATCAAGGGAACACAAACGAGCAATTTAAAAGTCTGGCAAGGGTACAATATCAATAATCTGAATGTCCCAGCAAGGGAAAATATTCAATAATCAACAATGCCCCGGCAATGGGAAATATCATTAACTCTTTCTCTTACTTCCACTTTCATCTCATAGTTCACATTATTACTTGATCCAATGCTCCATAGATTTGCTTATCTCATATACCTTTACAATTTTTATTTCAACCCGAGCAAACGCTCCACGAAACTTAAAGATCACAATCCCTTTCACAAATTCTTTACAACATACAGAAGTCATCAATCAAGCATGGAAGGTATAATAAAAATCCAAACTATTCGCTTAATAAGGACTCACGGTCATGCTAGATACCAATGTATAGATACTCGTCACAATGCCTATACATCGTACTAGAAAATTAGCAAGTAACATATAAGACTCTACTCATATTTCCTCAATCTAGGATTAAACCAAACACTTACCTCAATGCCTTAAATTTAGCTCAAGCCTCGATTATGGCTTTACCCCTCGGTTCCACTACAAAATCGCTCGAATTTAGTCACAAATTACTTAAATACATCAACAATTGCTAAAGGAATCAATTTGAATGCATAAAAATGAATTTCCCAAAGTTTTACTTAAGAAGTCCAAAAATGCCCTCGAGGCCAACTGGTTAAAACTCGAAGTTAGAACCAAAAGTCGGTTATTCATTCCCCTACGAACTCAAATATGTAATTCGTTTTGAAATCGGACCTCAAATCAAGGTCCAAATCACCAATTTTTAAAAAATATAGGTTCTACCCAAAACCCCCAATTTCACCCATTAAACTCATTGATTTTAAGTGAAAAGCATGTTAAGTGATGTTAATGATTGAAAGAAATGAGTAAAAATTAACTTACAGTTGATTTGGAGAAGAAAGATTTCTTGGAAAATCGCCTATGGGTGTTTGAGTTTGAGAAAATGTGAAAAGTGAAGTTCAAAATCGGTTAAGTATAAAATATGCAGGGCCGCGGATATGGGATTTGCGAAACAGGCTTTGCAATTGTGAACCCTGCATGCATGACAATTGCGTCATTTTTGTTCGCATTTGCGAACTTAGGCCTATCACGGGATATTCGCATTTGCGAATAAGGTCCCGCATTTGCGAACCCTTGGCCTTTGCATTTTCAAGGAATGGCTTCGCATTTGCGAACATTGACAGGCCTTGGCTGGTTTCGCATTTGCGAACCAACCTTTGCATTTGCCAGAGCTGGACCTTCGAATTTGCGAATGCTGGCTTTGCAAATGCGAAGCCTGCAGATCAGTGATACCAGATTTTCCAAATATGCAGAATTGCAATCGAACACCTATCCAAAACTCACTCGAGCCCTCGGGCCTCCAAACCCAACATACACACAACCTCAAAAATATCCTACGAACTCATCCGTGCGATCAAATAGCCAAAATAATATCATATACATCGAATTAAGCCTCAAAATTCATAATTTCTTCCAAGTTTTCATAAAACATCAAATTCCTATTTTAAGTCAGAAACACGTCAAACGACGCCCGTTTTCAACCAAACTTTATAGAAAGTGCTTAAACAGCATGTAAGACTTGTTCTAATTGAATTTTCATTTTCAATTTCCTTAGATATTTTCAAAAAATAATTTCACACAAATATTCATTTCTCCGGCTTGGGACCTCGGAATTCGATTCCGGGCATACACCCAAGTCCCATATTTTCTTGCGGATCTCCGAGACCGTCAAATCACGGGTCCGGATCCGTTTACCCAAATATTGACCGAAGTCAAATTTATTCAATTTAATATCAAAATTTAGCATTTTTCTCACCGAATTCATATTTGAGCATCGGTTATGCGCTCGGACTGCACAAGCAAATCGAGATAAACCTAAATGGGGTTTTCAAGGCCTCGGAAGTACAGAATAATTAGAAAACAAGCGATGACCCCTGTGGGTCGTCACATTCAAGCAGTTCACCAATCCTCGAAGAATCTCTAGGGATACACCTGAATCACACAAGAGTTAAAACGTGCGAATTTTAATGAAAAATTATTTAACACCGTAAAAAATTTATCTATTCTTATAATTCTAGCACTACTTCTAAGTTTTAATAAATAACACCAATAATTCCCCGGCAACGGCGTCAAAATTTGATCACGCCTAATTATACCTTATAAAAAGGACAAAGTTATCATTGTAAATATAATTCAGTTTTCAAGTTTGGAGTCGAATCCTCTGAGAACTAACCTATCTATTACAAGTGGTGATGCTATTACAAGCTCAATCAATTTTCGGATGCAAGATTTTTATCAATACGTATTGGGTTTTTGTTTAAATAAGTCAAAATAATATTAAAACTAACAATATTCTAAATCAAAGTTAATTCAATGGTAAAAAGATCTAGGGTAATGATTTTCTCAATTTCTAATTTAAGTCTTAACTCTTTTTCTATAATCTCGTTGTAACACTCTATGAGGATTATGAGCTATGGGTTATCGCAATCATCTCTCGATCAACTACAAAATTTACTCGAATATTCTCTCGAACTACTGTAGCTGATTATTTATGCAGCTATGAATTATCCCACTAAAATTTCGTTATCTCTAATCCCACTTTAAAGTTCAAGTAATGAATCTCTTCAAATACCAAAAGTAATGTTGTTCAACAACAGTCTAACCTAGTATTCTTTCTGAAGCAACAAAAGGCAATTAGATATGATTAATCAAAGGCTCATTCAATTAATCACCATACAAAATATAATTGAACAATCATATAATAAATTCGGCTCAATTATAACAAAATTGAGTCAAATCTTCATCTAACAATTGGTTCCATCAATCCTAGACTAAATATTTAGCTGCTCATATCAAAACAATATAAAACTACAAAAGTATTCATAATATGCAATTGAAATAACAAAGAGAATATAGAAAAACTTTAATGGTTGGTTGCTCTTCTAACTCTTGTTCTTGCCTCCAAATTAGTCTAAAATATGCTTAACCCCTTCTTGGGTGAGTTTGTTGAGTTTATAAAGGGTTGGGATAAGTTTTCCCCAATTTACACTGTATTCCCAAAATTTCTGGGCAGTTACACAGTTTACCGCGGCCGAGGCAGAACACGGCGCGACCGTGGTAAAACACAAACATTCTGCCTCGCTTTCTTGGCCTACCGCAGTCCAGTCGCGGTCGACCGTGGTCGCAGTGGCATCAAGCCCAGTCCTCATTTGCACCTTCTCTTCTTGATTGGCCTTTTATCCACATTCTTGACTCCAAAACACTCTATAGGCTCCTCCTAACTTGGATTAGTCCCTGCGAAATAAAAGAATAACAATTACAGTATTTTGTTATCATTTAGCCTTTAAAATAACAGTAAAGCATGGTACATTTAGAGTGTGAATATCGTCTATAGATTGTGTAATTATCCAAAAATTCTGGGTCTAAAATGTAAATCGAGGAAAACATATCCCAACCCTTTTATAAACTTAACAAACTCGTCCGAAAGGAGTTAAGCTTGGTCCGATAAAAAGGACAAAGTGGAGTAACAAATGAACCGAGTAAAGTAATAGAAATAACAGTAAATAGAAAACTCAAAGATGGAGAAAAGGAAAGGGAGTCGTTTCATTATTGTTCTGCTGTCCAGTTCAAGATGGAAGGACCAAAGTCAAGACCTAAAGGTTGTCACAATATGCTATGCTCAGAGACAATGGGAATTTGCTTCCGAGAGAAATGCATATTTTTTTTAGAGAAAAAATTAAAGGCTTCACTTTATTTAAGAAAAACTACTTATTTATCACCTTTATTAGTCAGTACAGCTAAAAATCCTATTCTTTTTAGGATACACAACCTATTGTGGCTAAGAGATATGAAACTAGTTTTTTGAAGGAAATATCTTGAATTGTAGGACAAATAATCTGAGATGTTAACACGTAAATAACATTCTGACTTCTAAGTTCTATCTAAGTGCATATGAAGCTAAAGAAACAAACCTAAAATTTGTATGGAGCAAATGCCTCATCTATCAATGTGTTAATTCCTCCATTATCAATTCAGAGCATTTAAAAACGTCCACAGGAATCTCAACTGTTAGAACAGAGAGTCTTTGAGCAACAGTAAAGTTAATTTTATATAATATAAATTATGAATTTGAACCATAAAATTATTATTAATATTTTTATCAGAATAAATTGCATATGTTGCACTTTTGTATAATAAAATCCTGCTATATAAATACGAAATGCTTCACGTACAAACTGATTTTTTCTAGGAATCTCAACTGTCCCGTGTGGACAAATAAATATAAAGACAAAAATATTCCCAATCAAGTTTCGGTAAGCAATTCCCAAGTTCTCATGTGACGTGTTAAGTCCGTGAATTTATTATGAAGTTGCTTTCTTCCTAAAAGTTTGACAGGGATGTAGCCCTTTTGTCATTTTATATGTTATCTCTGGTCCGTATTACATTTATGACCTAATCTGATGTAATAAATAATATTGTCATAGAACTATAACTGGACAAACTTGTCCTAGTTTGCAAATTTTTCTCTTTCAAAAAAAGGCCAAGGCAATTAAAAGCCACAATAAAAGCACTGCAATTCTATTATTATCATTATTATTATTATTATTATTATTATTATTGTTGTTGTAATTGCTATCGCACATTGATAGAATTGATCGTGTCTGAAGATTGTTAAGCTACTGGTTTAAAAACATCACATTAAGAAAATATTTTCTCTAAATTTTCCTGCTTACGTAGCCAATTATTTTCGTAAATTCTTTAATCGTTATTGTCATATATTATTAATTTATTACATCTTGTAAAGCCAGTCACAAAACTAGATTATGGATAAAAGATTATCTTCCCTTTATCTTACTTAGAAGCATTCCTTCTGTCCCAAAAGCATTTGTCACTATTTGCTTAATGAGAGCTAAACTAATTTGGCATTAAAAAATATCTTAAATTATATTACCTTCGCATCTTATTGACAAAATTTGATGGAGTAACATTTTTTTGAATTTTTAGACTTGAATTTGAAATAAAAAAGTTTAATCTAGTTCAGTGTAGCTCTTAATATATATAATCAATTAATTATCCCCTAAGTAATTAGTACCAAATGAATCGAAACAAATGAAGTAGCAAATATTCATGGTACGCAACAACCAAAACATCTTATGTACCCCTCTATTTGTAATTTAACTTCAGAGTATTTGTTCTTCACTCTAAGTTGTCACGGTAAATCATTTTTTTCTGATAACATTTTATCTATTAGTCGTCTGGTATACGTCATTTGAATCTGTCTTCCAAAGGAAGTTGAAAAAGAAAATTTTTTTGAAAGGAACTATCTATTTATATCTATATATATTTATATTGTTATGAAATAAAAAAAGAAGAAGAGTATTACAGAGAAAAGTAGAGAGAGAATTCTTATTAATTTTGGGGTAAATTACAATGGAATAGAATCTTCAATTTATAGGAGATTGACTTAGCCACCAAGTAATAAACTCTAGAATCTTTCTAAATATGGACATTCACCATAAATAGAATTTTATTTATAACACTCCCCCTGAATGTCTATTCAACAGATAATGTGCCTCGTTAAAACCTTGACTAAAATAAAACCCAATGAGAAAAAAATTCTAGAGAAGGTAAAAGAGTACACATATCTAACAATATGCTTTTTGGTTACCTCGTTAAAAACCTTGCAAGAAAAACCTAGTGGAACAAAATCTTGTAAGGAAAAAAGAGTGCAACGCGCATTAACTCCCCCTGATGAGAGCATCAATTCACATCTTTAAGCTTAGCATTTCAATCTTGTGCACCATCTTCAAAAGATCTTTGGCAGAGATTTGATAAATAAATCAGTCTTATTAACTTAAATGAATATGTTGAACCTTGAAATTATCATTCTTAATAGATGTAGTGTCTTCATATAATCTTGTTGGAATCGTCAGTTCAATATCTTCATATAGAGGTGAAAACTCTTGTTATCATATTATCATGCTTATAGTTATAGCTAAGATACACTTTGACACAAATTGCACTGAGGAAGCGGTACTTCAAGATCAAAAATTGTATGTGCTTCAAACAACTTAAATCCTTCATGGATTATCATATAAGTTAAGTCATATAAGACATATAACAGACTTTAGATGCATATCGAGTTTTCATGCCATGCTAGTTAAATAAGATATCGAAAACTGATTGCACATACCATTGACTTAATACTTTCAGGTGTTTGAACTACATGTCCAAAACTACATATCTTTCATATTGAACCAATTCTATTTGAATTGTATAGCGTCTATTTGGCCAATATTTTGTGTCTGTCTCAACAGCCTTAAGATCCTCATCTATACTTAGCACTATGATAGATGTCGTCGACGAACATTTTATATCGGTTCCAATAATTTTTCATAAAGACATAACATAGATATCTCTTCATTTATATATTCAGGTACCTGAATCTCTCGTGAGATTTTATGAAGTGTTATGCCATATGATCTTCTAGATCACTGGCCTCCTTATTATGATCAGTTTGATCATTTGCTTATCTTCTTTATCAAGAAGTTTTATTTGAAACCGATTTATCTATATACTTTAACCGTACCAAGACTTTGTCCTTCCAAGACTTAATATGAGCATTTGCAATGAGAATATAGTTACTTTCTTTGGGTCAGTAAATGCGTATGGCATGCTTTGCAATATATTGCAAACGAATTATCTTTTTATGAACTTCAAGTTCATATTATCGTATTCGATGATCTAGATATACAAATGATAAGTTATTCCATGTAACTTTTTCTTAACTGTTTATCATATCTCCCTCTCATGTTAGAAAAAACAAACTTGTTTCCTCAACTTTGAGAACCCATCTTTGTGCTTTCTGGTGTTAATAAAAATATACACCGCACATCAATAATATTAAGATAAAATTATTAGGTTCCTGGCCCTGAACCACTTGTGAGGGGAGAATATAATAAAATTTCGTATATAGCCTATATCAAACTGATATAGATAACGTTGTTCTCATAAGCAATAGTTTAGTTATTAAGTGAAGGCACTCGATAAATTACTTTGCTAAACTAGTTGTGATATAAACCAACTTATCAAGATAAACTATCTTGGACCGAAAATCTGAAAATTATGCTCTAAGTTAAATTATTGAGCAAATTACCTCGCAAATACCAAGTTATTAATAATAATCGCAGATGTAACCATCGAATAAATGCATCTTATGTGGCATACACGGCAGGTGAATGGGCGCATACTCACCTTTGATATTTTTAGCATTCATGGAATTCAATATCAATTTTTGTTGGCCTATTAATTAATAAGAACAAGCAATGTAAGAGAATTCGTAAAGAACTTTCTAGTTCTTTAATATTTACCCATGTAAATGTTGTTTTATTTTTTCACATTATACTTAAATTGATATGGATAAACCAATTATATCAACTAAATGAATTATCAATATTGATAAACTTCAGGTTTACACCATGACGTGTGCAATTATCAATAAACTTCAAGTTTATTATGATATGAATTTTTATATCAATAAACATCCACTTTAGTGTGGTGTTCTTTTATTTGTGTAGTACAAACTGGAAAATAAAGCTGGTAGCTTTTCACATACATATTACCCAGCTACAAGTTGTAGTAATAGAAGATATTTAATCTTTCCTTTATTTATAGTCTCAATATAACCAATCCCTTTCGCAAATACTATAGAAACTGAATAAGTTTCTTTGAGACTTACTACAACACAATACCTTATTGGCAATCAATTGCGTTTGTCCAAAATAATATTATTGGCTCTTGCAAAGTTCTCAATTAATTTGTACTACCACACATTCATCAACATCCATAAGATGAATATCTCTTTTAAAGAGAAAGTTATACCATTATGGATATGGTCAAAATTATATGCAAGATATGTTTCTTGTATTATTGTTGTCTTTTAATAATCACATTGCCAAATTACTTTGGCGTACATTAGGTACGTGGCCAATGGCCATTCATGCCATAATAATGTCATAATCTTCTTATATCATCTCAAACCTCCTTCTAGAGGTGAGCGTGGTACATTCACTACCACTAGCATGTGCATATTCTTCTAAGAATGAATATGTATTCATAAATTAGATGTTGTCATATTCACATCATGAATGAACCATAATCATCTATATGTGCTTTATAAAATCTCATGTCAAATCGCAAAGTGAAGAATTGTTTAGAGAATTCTTATTGTTCTCATTACCACAATGATGACGATTATAATTTCGTCTATTGTCACGTCCACATCCATTAATACATTCATAGTAATAATGTTTGTCTTCTTTCAGACTTATCACATACTACTATCACATTCTCTTAAGGGAATGAGAATGGAGCAAATTCAATAGGACGGGTTTTTAATAGTTTGTCCACAATCATACATGAATTTGATCATGGCAATACATAGAAAATTTACCACTTTGGATGGTTATAATTTCTTTCAAACTCCATTAGAGTTGCAATCAAAATTTATCGTTTTTGCTTATATTTAAAATCAAATTATAGAATGTCAAGAATTTAAAAGAGAAAAGTAAAATATTTACCTTAAACCTAAAATTTAATCATGAAGGAAGTTCATAGAACAATTAACAATCATTATGCTCAATCTCAAAGCTTCTACTCAATTGGTTAGAGTCTCGTGCTGATAACGTATTATAAAACAATAAAGAGTACAAGAGCAATATTACAGAGAAAAAGATAGAGAATTCTTATTGATTTTGGGATGAGTTACAATGGAATAGAAACATATATTTATAGGGAGAAGTTGACTTAGCCACTAAGTAATAAACCATAGAATCTCTCTAAATATGGACATTTACCATAAATAGAATTTTATTCATAACATATACTATATTAAAAGTACAAATTACTATAGCGAAATGTCGTTTGCCTTTTTACTCTTAAAAGATATAGTTTACACTAGACAAAATTGTAATTCAAATTATTTCCCTAATATTTAGGACTTTAAAGTCAAACTAATTTTTTTGCCATGAGTCTTTCCTTATTTGAACTGTGTACTAATTTAAATATTTTAAAATTTTAAAATCCACCAAAATTTTACTACTATGTATTCTTTTCTTATTTAAATTATTTAAATTAACTTTTGATTTATACATCAGATACGAACTCCTTAACACTTTGTGGTAGGGATTTGAACAGCCATCCTTTAATATTTAATATTTAATATTTAGTGGTACGTCTATTTATTCACAATTCAAAAAGTGGTAAATCTTGTCAAAAGATATTCTTATCGAAAATACATAAATAGTAACTACACAAAGCTATAATTCATGGCCAAAGAAGAAAATCTAAATTTTAATTCAATCCGCTATTTATCAAGATCTAGTGACTTGAATTGATTTCCTTACGAATATGTTGGTGTAATTGTAATTCCTAACATTCAAATGTAGTAAATTCTATTTGATAAACAAATTGAAGAAAAAACCACAATAAGTATATATTTGACTGTATGTAGGACTAGAAGTCACAAAGACAAATTACCTATTGATTTCACCTTTCAAAACCTCTTGTTCCTCTTTTCTGGTTTAAGACCTTCAATTATTTCTACACATGCATTGCTATTTCAATATTTCATATGTTCCTAAGCTTCCATGGTTATTTATTACATGTTGGATAGACTTTTGAAAGCTATTTAATTCTCATCCTGATAGTTTTTACATAAAAGTTTGATTTTCTTCTATTATATTTTTGTATTTGACATTTATTTATTTGATTAATATATTATTTATATTATTTTAGGAGGAGATTAGGAGGAACAAATTGTTTTAATCTTTTAGATTATTTTTAATGTGCCATGTATTTCATAGTTCTTATAATCTTTTATTGACATGATGACATAATCCTATTAATTTATGATCCAAACTTTAATAATTGATTTAAACTCTATATTCCGTATTTTTTATGTTCGTATTTTATTATCTTGCCAATTTTGATTGTATAAACTTTTTTGAGATCGGAATAAGCAGACGACTCAAAAGAAGGGAATACAATTAGACTTAAATGGTGATAATATCTAGAATTTTTTTGAGATAACTAGATTCATTTTTCTTATTCAAAAACTCTACTTTTCCATATTATTTTCTAAATTTTTGCCCCTTGAAATTACAACAGTTGAAAATATTATACAAGCTAAGGTTAGTATATATGGAAATTATCACAAATATTTCAATGCTAAATTGATTACAAAACATACAAAGTTCGGATGAAGCATATGTTGGCCTGAGTAAGTTTGTTTTGATGATTAACAAAGGAACTCAAGCATGAACCATGTCCACACATAGTGTACACAGACACGGCCAGAATCAAGCACAAGGCATTAGAAGTTAAAGATAACTAGAACTCTTCCAACAAGGGAAGAGTATAGCATTAGAATTTTAGTTATTTCATATTCTACTAATTCTATATTTTTCAGGATATTCTCATTTTACAGTGATGTACAAACGCTAAAGTTAAACGAGAGTTGAGAGCAAAATAGCAAGGCATTTTGCAAGAAATTCCTATGTGATTCAAGTGTGCGGTTCTAAATCTACATGAATCAGATAGAAAAACAGTTGTAAGAGTTTGTCTTTTATTCTAGTTTCATTTAGCAGGGCTTTTGAGTTGTACCTTTCAGCTTTCTCTAGAAGCATTTGTACTAGGTATCCTGAGTGTATTGTTCAAGTTAGAGTTAACTTGAAATTGTCGCAACAGTGTGAGGCTGGACCACAGAGGGTTAGAAGTAATCCTTGGGTTTACAAAAGTTTTATAAATATTGTTTTTGGCTCAGTGATTTAGTAAAGTATTGAAAAAAAATCCTACCGAATAGTAGGCCGTGATTTTTTTTCACCTTTTGAGCAAGGTTCTTAACATAAAATTACTTGTATTCTTTATTTTCTGCATTAATAATTCTATAACAATAGTATAAGAAACACATAAAAGAACAACGTCCTTCTATAAACTGTGCACGCAAAAATTAAACATCACACAAATCACCCTGCCCCCCTCCCTCTCTTGTGTGGCATTGAAGTATAAACTATCAATTGGTATCAGAGCGGGTTCTCCTTGAAGAGGCTAACACCTTAGGAGAAGATCAAGATGAGTGCATCACCTGAAAATTGAGAAGGGAAAATGGCCAATACTACTCTTGGTAGAAGAATAGGATGGGAGATTACATACATGGAGATGACTATGAGCTATGGGACATCGTCACTAATGATCCACTGTCTATTTTGAATAAAAATATTGAAGGAGTAGATGTGCCAAAGACAAGAGTTGATTTGCAATGCTAAGGATCCGAAGAAATGAGAAAGAATGCTAACGCCAAGAAATGGATTATTTGTGGACTTGGTCCAGACGAGTACAGCAAAATCCAAAGTTGTTCCACTGCTAAGCAAATTTGGGACACACTACAAGTAGCCCATGAAGGAACAACTTGGGTGAAGAGATCAAGAGGAACTCTATTGTACTCTTTGCACGAGAACTTTGTTATTAAGGATGGAGAAACCATTCGGAGATGTACACAAGGTTCACAACCTTGAAAAATGAACGAAAATATCTAAAAAGAATTATCCCTGAAGAAAAAAAAGAGTTGAGAAGATACATAATAGGGATTAGAAAAGCAAGATCACTACCATCCAGGAATCAAAAAAATATAGCCACTCTCCCGCTAAATGAATTTATTAGGAATCTCAATGCCTATGAAGTTAGGAGACAAACCATTAAAATGGATGTGCTTAAGAAGGAAATAAGCTTGGCCCTCAGAATCACTAAAGCTTCTGATTTGGAAGATGATGAAATGGCTATTATCACCAAAAACTTCAAGAAGTACCTTAGGAGAGGGAGTTGTTCTTTAAGAAGTGGAAGTTACCACAAGGTAAAAGCTCCTAAGAAGCAAACTAATGATGGCTGCTACAAGTGTGAAAAGACTGATCACATGATCAAAAACTGTCCTTTGTGGGAAATTGAATGGAAGAAGTAAAGAGATGAACGAAGGAACAAGAATAAGGAACATGTTTAACCTAAGAAAAGCAATGACAAAATATCAACCACGGCTATGGTCGTTGCATGGGAAGAAAGCTTAGATGATGATGATGATGATGATGATGATGATGATGATGATGATTATGAACGGGCACTTATGGTCATTAGAGAATATGATGAAGAAACTGAGATAAGTATTTTTCATCTCAAAGACAAGATTAAATTTTTATATAAAGAAAGGTTATCTGAGTTATTACCATAGCTTATTGATGAATCTGAGGATGTGCCTAATGTAAAGGAACAGCTTTCAATAGAATGTGTGATTTTGAAAGCTAAGTGAAAAAACCTAGAATTTAGGGCTTATGAAACTGAAAGTGAAAATATTGTATTAAAGAACCAGGTTCATGCACTTGACACAACAGTCCTAGAACTTAGATCTGAAAATCAAAAATTGAAACTAGGAACATGGAAAAAGACAATTGATCACACACAACTCACTTTAAAAGAAAATATAGTAAAAATAAAAAATGAGTTGTATAAGAGGTATGAACATGTAAGAGTCCTAAAGAAGGATTTGAACAAGGTCAAGCACGAGCTAGACTGAACTTGTAAATGGAACACGTCATTTTATGCACTTTCATGGCTACAAGAACATCATAGTAGCAACATAAGATGACTTGGCTTTGGGAACTATGTTCCCTAAGTGGGATCATAACAGCAAGTACCTCACATTCCCTGAGAATAAGATACAAACTATGGTAACACTGGTCACAAAAAGACTTAATGCACTACAAAAGAAAAGGTAATTCAAAAGAACAAGAACTTTATTCTAGGGAAAAATAGGCTGCCAAGCTGCGCTAAAAAGAATTGTATTTACCCTTTTGCCTATGAAAGGGACTCAAACTGGTTTGGGTTCCTAAGGCTAACCCCTAATGTCTTTTTCCAGGTCCAAGTGAAGGGAAACATTCAAATACAGTACATGGATAGTGGATACTCTAAGCATATGACAGGAAGCGAGAACCAATTCTTTTCACTTCAGGATCTTAAAGGAGGTAATGTCTACGTGAAAACAAATAGAAAGGTGAGATCATTGGGGTTGGAAAGGTAGGTAAGATTGATTCTCACTTTATTGAGAATGTCTACTTGATAAACAGGCTGAAGAACAATCTAACAAGTGTATCACAATTTTGGTGATATAGGTAACATGGTAGCCTTCACCTTTACAAATGATTTGTGATTAATTTTACCACTGACAAGATAGCTTTGTAGGAAAAAGAGTGAACAACATATATGTGGTGGATCTTCCACACTTTAAGATATTGAACTCACTTGCTTAAGTATGTTAGATAATGATCCCCTCATTTGGCACTAGAGACTTGGAAATGCTAGTCTAAGTCACTCAACAGATTAGTCTCTTATAACTAAGTGATAGGGCTGCCCAACATTAAGTTCAAGAAAGATAAAGTTTGTGAGACTTGTGCAAAGAGGAAGCAGGTAAGATCTTCTTTCAAAAGCAAGAAATGGTAAGCACTACCATGACGATGGAATTGGTCCATATGGGTCTTTGTGGACCAATGAGAACATTGAGCGAATGTGGAAAGAGATATGTTATAGTGCTTATTAATGATTACTCTAAGTTTACTTGGACATTATTTTTAGCATCTAAAGATGAAACATTTGACATGTTCATTTCTTTTGTTAGAATAACTTAGAAACAACTAGGTAATCAACTTGCATCAATTAGATCTGATCATGGTACTGAATTTGAGAATGCTAAATTTGCTGAATTTTGGGGTGAGCATGGCATAGATCATAACTTTTCTGCTTTTAGGACTCCACAACATAATGGAATAGTTGAACGAAAGAATAGAACATTTGAAGAAATAGCTAGGACTATGCTTCTTGCTAGTAAACTGCCTCATAGCTTCTAGGCCTTCTTGCTAGTAAACTTCCCCATAGCTTCTAGGCAAAAGCTGTGAACACTACCTGCTACATCATAAATAGGTGCATGACTAGACCTCTTATTGAGAAGACTCCATATAAGTTACTTGAAGGGAGAAGCCAAATATATCCCATCTTAGGGCATTTTTATGCAAGTGCTTTATGCACAATAATGGTAAAGACTCCCTTGGTAAGTTTGATCCCATAAGTGATAAGGGAGTATTCTTGAGATAGTCTTCACATAGTAAAGCTTATAAGATTTATATAAAAGAACTATATGTATAGAAGAAAGTATACATGTGATTTTGATGAAACTAATATTCTTTTTGAGAGGCAGGAACATGATAATGAAGCAATTAGGCTGGTAAGAAACTTAAATGAACCCACAGCCCATTGAAGCTGCACCAGAGGAAGGAATATATGATGGAACATGTCCTTCCACCCAACGGAACCCGATAGAAAGCCTGAATAAAGAGGAACTGAACCTTAAATCTCGAGGGAACCTATGCATGAGCCTTTTCCTTAGCAACAAAACATTGAAGCAAAATCTAGGGGAAACCTTTTGGTTGTGAAACGTTACAAATATCAAAATTTTCATCCCATCGAGAACATAGTCACTTATGTTGAAACACGTTCTCAAGGCACTAAACTAAACGTGTGTTCATATTTGTAGGTTTTGATAAATGACAAACGATGCGCAATTGACATATGACGAGGTCCAAGCACAAGCGCGCAAATGTCACGTAACGAAGTTCAAGCACAAGACAAACAAAGATCAAGATTAAACAAAGTTATACATGAGTCGCTCTTTAATTGTGATCTTGATCCGACAATTTAACTCAAGACTTGGCTTCTCTCGTAAAAACATTTTTATCAAATCATGCATATTTAATTTAGAGCAAAATGATTTTTAAACATGCCTCTAAAATCTGGACAAAGATAATCGATTATGTACTTATGATAATCGATTATGTTAAGGTAGCTGCAAGACAATCGATTGTGTACCTTATGACAATCGATTGTGTTGAGGCAGTGTCCATCAGATGTTTGAAATCTGCATGACAATCGATTGCGTACCATATGACAATCGATTGTGTTGAGACAGTGTCCATCAGATTTTTCAAAGTTACAAAATAATCGATTGTGAACCTTATGACAATCAATTGTGTTGAGGCAGTGTCTATTAGATTTTTCAAGACTGAAAAATAATCGATTGTCTATATAGCATAATCGATTATGTAAATAACCTTTGCCAAAATATTTTCAAACTCAGTCAGATAATCGATTATCGGATTTTAATAATCGATTGTTTGAAGTAAAATCTAAAAAAGATTTTTTGAACGTTGCCAAGTAATCGATTGTATATTTCTGATAATCGATTGTTTGTAGTAAAATCTGAAAAAGATTTTTTGAACGTTGCCAAGTAATCGATTGTATACTTCTGATAATCGATTGTTTTACGTAAAATCTGGAAATAATTTTTTGAACGTTGCCAGTAATCGATTATATGTCTTAGATAATCGATTATGATGCGTAAAATCTGGGAATGATTTTTGGAACGATTGGAAAACAATCGATTGTGCCAATTAGACAATCGATTGTCGCAGCACAAAATCAGCAATTCTTAATTGGCAATTAGGCAACGGTTATGCATGTTTTTGACACTATAAATACATCTTCAAATCAGTCTTCTAAACACAACAACTGATCATATCATTGCTAAAGCTTGCATACTCTTTTATTCATCATTTTCTATTCATTACATAAGTTTTTAAGAGCCAAATTCTTGACGAAAGTTGTTGCGTTCTTGAGCGTATTTATTTTACTCATATCTACTCTTAAGGAGAGTCTTGTTTTGAGTGCAAAGTGTTTTTATACACTTGAAGGGAAGTGTTAATCCCTTGTATTGTAAGAAGGAACGTTGTGATTCCTTTGGTTGAAGTCTTGAAGTGTTGTATCTTCGAGCAAAGGTTGTTGAGGCTTGTGTGACTCAAGTTCTCAGTTTGTAACGGTTTGTTAAGCACCCGTAAGCTCAACGAAGTTAGTGGAAATCTCGAGAGAGTCTCTCGGGGAGTGGACTAGCCACGGTTTGTGGTGAACCAGGATACATCGGTGCGTTCGTTTCTTATTATTTACTTATCGCACTTATTTCATTCCTGCAATTTTTAAATTCCGCAAGTTTACGCTGTTTTTTATTATAACGCTATTCACCCCCCCCCCCTCTAGCGTTAAGCGTATATTCTAACAATTGATATCAGAGCCCAACTCTCTGAAAAACTTAACCGTTTGAGAGAAACAATCCATGGATTCTACTCGTGATTCTTTTGCAGGAATAGGTGAAGGACAATGCTCCACCCGACCACCACTATTCGATGGCACAAACTATACGTACTGGAAGGAGAGGATGAGAATATTCATTCAATCGAATAATTTTCATCTGTGGAAGGTTATAATGAAGGGAGAACAAATTCCAACCAAAAAGGTTGAAAATGAATGGGTTCCAAAATCCGAAGATGAATACGATGCGGATGATATCCGAAAAGTGCAGAACAACGCCAAAGCCATCAACTTATTGTATTGTGCTATAAACGCTGATGATTACAGAAAAATATCATGTTGCACAACGGCGAAGCAAATGTGGGATAAACTGGAAATCACGTACGAAGGTACGGACCAGGTAAGAGAGGCTAAAGTTGATTTTCTAACCCATGCATATGAACTGTTTCACATGAAGGAAGGCGAAAGGGTAGATGACATGTTCGAACGATTTTCAAAAATCGTTAATGACTTACATGCTCTTAAGAAGACCTTCACGGATAAGGAACTTGTCCGAAAAATTCTCCGAAGTCTCACTCCGGAATGGCGCTCCAAGGCCGACGCGATTCAAGAGTCTATTGGCGTTTCAAATGTCACCATCGACGGATTAAGAGGTAATCATAAAACTTATGAATCTACTATACTTAACCCTCTTGTTGATGATCAAAGGAAACAAAGAATCGCCCTCAAGGCAAGCACAAGTCAACCTCAAAATGATAAGGACGGAGATAACGAGTTCGGACTCGTTATTAAGAGATTTCAAAAGTTCATGCGAAAAGAGTATGAACGAAAAGGCAAACAACAAGGAGATCAAGTAAAGTGCTATGGGTGCGGAGAAATCGGGCACATTAAATCAAATTGCCCAAATGTCAAAAAGGAGAAGAAACCCTTCAAGAAACAACGAGCATACATATCTTGGGGAGGCGACTCCGGAGACGAGTCGAGTGAGGAAGAAGAAGACGAAACCGCAAATCTTTGTCTCATGGCTCACGAAAACAATCAAGAAGAGGTATGTCAAATTTCTTCCAAAAACTTCTATTCTCTTGAGGAAATGCAAAATGCCTTTGATGAGTTGTATAGTGAATTCATTAAAGCTTCCAAAACTGCTAAAAACATTAAGGAAAATGCCTCTTTGAAAGAAAAAGATTTTGAAAAACAACTCTCTTTGAAAGAAAAGGATTTGGAAAAATTGATTTTGGAAAATGGGAAGTTGAAAGAAGAAAACAAGTTTTTCGGCAAAAGAAGCTCCGACAAACCCGAGAGTTCTAGTAAAAATTGTATTTCTTGCATGCATCTAAAAGATGAGGTAGAAAGACTTAAGGGCACCTTAGATAAGTTCAATTCTTCTCATAAAAATTTGAATGAAGTTCTTGTTAATTTGAAATCGACCAAACATGGGATAGGTTTTAAAAACGGGCCTAAAGAAAAAGTTGAAGCCAAACCCCAACCACCTAAGGCTCAATCTAGGACAAATAAAACAAATGTTCATCCTAGAGATAACAATCCTAGAATCTACATGCATGCTAGACCAAACAATAGAAGAAACTTTGAACCTTTTAGGACACCTAGAAATGGCCTTCAACCTAGAAATAACTATTCTAGAAATGATGCATATCCTAGACCAATCACTAGAAGAAACGTTGAACATTTTAGGACACCTAGAAATGGCTTTCAACCTAGAAATAACTATTCTAGAAATGCTGCATATCCTAGAACAAATAGTAGGAGAAATGATTTTCATGAAATGCGCAATAGTCATATTGTCGAAAATAGAGTAAACAATTTTCGTCCGTCCAACTACTATCAACCTAGATGAATGCACAATCCTAATGTCATTTGTCATTATTGCAATCGAATTGGACATATTGCTCCTTCTTGCTTCACTAGACATAGACACTTAACTGCATGTCAAGCACAACAGCATGTTACACCTAACTCTCAAGGACTCTTTCCTCATTAATTTGTCTTGTAGGTATGTTTGAAGGGATCAAGTGTACTTTGGTACCTTGATAGTGGATGCTCCAAACACATGACCGGAGACGAATCCAAGTTCCTTCAACTAGAACACAAGGAAGGAGGAAGCGTTATTTTTGGAGACAACAACAAGGGAAAAAATACCGGCATTGGATCGGTCGGTAAGGATGAACCTTCTTCCATTAAGCATATATTGCTAGTTAAAGATCTAAAACATAATCTCTTGAGCATAAGTCAATTATGTGACAAGGGAAATCTTGTTTTATTTGATTCGGATGAATGCTTAGTTTTTCGCCGTAGCGATTTTAAAATTATCCTTCGTGGTTTTAGAATGGATAACATCTATATGGTTGATCTCGAAAATTCTTCATCTGAGTATGTGAATTGTCTTATGAGCGAAGAAGATGATATGTGGTTATGGCATCGTAGAGTAGCTCACATCAACATGCATCTTTTAAACAAATTGGTTTCACAAAATTTAGTTATTGGTCTTCCAAATTTGAAATTTGAAAAAGACTCCATTTGCGATTCTTGCCAAAAAGGGAAGCAAACAAAAGCATCTTTTAAATCGAAAAATATTGTTTCAACTACTAGACCATTGCAACTTCTTCACATGGACCTTTTTGGACCATCTCGCATTAAAAGTATTGGTAGAAATCGTTATGCTTTTGTTATTGTTGATGATTATTCTAGATTTACATGGACACTATTTCTTGCTCATAAAAGTGAAGCTTTTCATAATTTTAAATGCTTTCTTAAACGTGTTCAAAATGAAAAGGACACAACCGTCACTTCAATAAGAAGTGATCATGGGGGAGAGTTCGATCACAATCTCTTCGCGGATTTTTGTGACGAACTCGGTATCGAGCACACCTTCTCTGCTCCACGCACACCACAACAAAATGGAGTGGTGGAAAGGAAAAATAGGTGTCTCGAAGAGATGGCTAGAACCATGCTCGATGAGGCTAAGATTCCCAAACTTTTTGGGCGGATGCCGTGAGTACCGCATGCTACGTTTTAAACAAAGTAGTCATAAGGCCAATACTCATGAAAACTCCCTATGAACTCTACAAGGGAAGGAAACCAAATATCTCCCATCTTAGAGTATTCGGTTGTAAATGTTTTATTCATAACAATGGTAAAGATAATTTGGGAAAGTTTGATGCCAAATCCGATGAAGGAATTTTTATTGGTTATTCTTCACGTAGCAAAGCATATAGAGTATTCAATAATAGAACCGAAACTGTGGAGGAATCCCCTCATATTGTGTTTTCCGAAAATAATGCTCGCTTGGCAAGAAAGGATTCTGGTTTTGAACTTGCAGGTAGTTTAAACTCAATGAGTCCTCAAGACAAAGTACAAGAGGAAACTCCTAAGGAAATTCAAGATGAAATCTTGGAACAATTATCGGAGGAAGCGCCACAACTATAAAAAGAAACGAAACTGCCTAACGCGTGGAGGACAATCAAAGACCATCCTCTCGAACAGGTAATTGGCGACATTGAACAACAGGTAAGTACTCGAAACACTCTTAAGAACACCTTAGGACATACTGCTTTCGTCTCTCAAATTGAACCTTCAACCATCTCCGAAGCAATTGGGGATGAATTTTGGACCTTGGCAATGCAAGAGGAGCTTAACCAATTCAAACGAAATGACGTTTGGGATTTGGTGCCCAGACCCAAAAATCATACCATAATTGGTACGAAATGGGTTTTTCGAAACAAACTAGATGAAAATGGTATAATCATTAGAAACAAAGCTAGGCTTGTAGCAAAAGGCTATAATCAAGAAGAGGGAATTGACTATGAAGAAACATATGCACCCGTAGCAAGGTTAGAAGCTATTCGTTTATTGCTTGCTTTTGCCTCTTCTATGAATTTCAGTTTATATCAAATGGATGTAAAAAGTGCTTTTCTAAATGGTGTTATTCAAGAAGAAGTTTATGTAGAACAACCCCCGGGCTTTGAAGATTTTAAATCTCCCAATCATGTTTTCAAACTTAAAAAGGCGCTTTATGGTCTCAAACAAGCTCCCCGAGCTTGGTATGAACGATTGAGCAAATTTCTTTTGGAAAATGAATTCATTAGGGGGAAAGTTGACACCACTCTATTTGTTAAGCATAAAAACAATAATATTTTATTAGTTCAAATCTATGTGGATGATATTATTTTTGGTGCCACTAACAATGCTTTGTGCAAGGAATTTTCTGATTTAATGACAAGCGAATTTGAAATGTCTATGATGGGTGAGCTAACCTTCTTTTTGGGGCTGCAAGTAAAGTAAATGAAAGAAGGAACCTTCATTTGTCAAGCTAAATATTGCAAAGAATTGCTAAAACGATTTGAAATGAGCAAAGCAAAAGCAATGGCCACTCCCATGAGCACATCCGACCATCTAGACAAAGACGAGAAAGGTAAGGAAGTCGACACCAAGAAGTATCGAGGTATGATTGGATCTCTCCTTTATCTTACTGCTAGTAGACCAGACATCATGTTTAGCGTGTGCTTATGCGCTCGTTATCAATCATGTCCTAAGGAGTCTCACCTAACTGCGGTGAAACGGATATTGAAGTATCTTGTTGGTACTGTAAATGTGGGTCTATGGTACCCCAAAGGTTCTTCATGCCAACTTGTTGGCTATTCCGATTCCGATTTCGCTGGATGCAAATTGGACCGCAAGAGCACTAGTGGCACTTGCCATTTGCTCGGTAGCTCTCTAGTTTCTTGGTTTAGCAAGAAACAAGTAAGTGTTGCGTTGTCCACAACCGAGGCTGAATATGTAGCCGCGGGGAGTTGTTGCGCTCAAATCCTTTGGATGAAATAGCAACTCTTGGACTATGGCCTAAGTATCGATCATATCCCTCTTAGATGTGATAATACTAGTGCCATATGCTTGACGAAGAACAACGTTCTTCATTCAAGAACAAAACACATTGAAATTAGGCATCATTTTATAAGAGATCACGTTCTCAAAGGTGATGTCGAAATTGAATTTGTTGAAACCAAACATCAATTGGCCGACATCTTTACAAAGCCTTTAGAGAAAGAGTCCTTCTTCCGAATTCGTACTGAACTCGGGATTCTTGACTCCACGTTGATCTAAGTCATGCATTGCATTTTTCCTTTCACATGATTACTAACTTGAGCGTCGGAGGCGTCTAACGTATTTTTGCAGGTATCGCCCTAAAAGCAGGGGGAATTATAAAGACTGGTGCAGAATAATCGATTCCTCTTTAGAATAATCGATTTCTCTTTACTATATAATCGATTATAAAGTATCAATAATCGATTATGTTGACATTATTTGCTTTATTATCCCTTTTATGAAGTTGAAATTTTTTATTAATCAATAAACAAGTTATTTACCAATTTTTTTTGCTAATGTCAAAAGGGGGAAGAATAAGGGCTATGCACTTAATACTTATTGGCACAAATTGAGGGGGAATTCATATGTAGAGGGGGAACTAATTGCATATTTATATACTTGTCTTGGATCGTCATTATGAATTACCTAATATGCATATCCCGATTAAGGTTTGCCATTATCAAAAAGGGGGAAATTGTTGAAACACGTTCTCAAGGCACTAAACTAAACGTGTGTTCATATTTGTAGGTTTTGATAAATGACAAACGATGCGCAATTGACATATGACGAGGTCCAAGCACAAGCACGCAAATGTCACGTAACGAAGTTCAAGCACAAGACAAACAAAGATCAAGATTAAACAAAGTTATACATGAGTCGCTCTTTAATTGTGATCTTGATCCGACAATTTAACTCAAGACTTGGCTTCTCTCGTAAAAACATTTTTATCAAATCAAGCATATTTAATTTAGAGCAAAATGATTTTAAATCATTTTAGCAAAATGATTTTAAATCATTTTAGCAAAATGATTTTTAAACATGCCTCTAAAATCTGGACAAAGATAATCGATTATGTACTTATGATAATCGATTATGTTAAGGTAGCTGCAAGACAATCGATTGTGTACCTTATGAGAATCTATTGTATTGAGGTAGTGTCCATCAGATGTTTGAAATCTGCATGACAATCGATTGCGTACCTTATGACAATCGATTGTGTTGAGACAGTGTCCATCAGATTTTTCAAAGCTACAAAATAATCGATTGTGAACCTTATGGCAATCGATTGTGTTGAGGCAGTGTCTATTAGATTTTTCAAGACTGAAAAATAATCGATTGTCTATATAGCATAATCGATTATGTAAATGACTGTTGCCAAAAATATTTCAAACTCCGTCAGATAATCGATTATAGGATTTTAATAATCGATTGTTTGAAGTAAAATCTGAAAAAGATTTTTTGAACGTTGCCAAGTAATCGATTGTATACTTCTGATAATCGATTGTTTTACGTAAAATCTGGAAATGATTTTTTGAACGTTGCCAGTAATCGATTATATGTCTTAGATAATCGATTATGCTGCGTAAAATCTGGGAATGATTTTTGGAACGATTGGAAAACAATCGATTGTGCCAATTAGACAATCGATTGTCGCAGCACAAAATCAGCAATTCTTAATTGGCAATTAGGCAACGGTTATGCATGTTTTTGACACTATAAATACATCTTCAAATCAGTCTTCTAAACACAACAACTGATCATATCATTGCTAAAGCTTGCATACTCTCGTATTCATCATTTTCTATTCATTACATAAGTTTTTAAGAGCCAAATTCTTGACGAAAGTTGTTGCGTTCTTGAGCGTATTTATTTTACTCATATCTACTCTTAAGGAGAGTCTTGCTTTGAGTGCAAAGTGTTTTTATACACTTGAAGGAAAGTGTTAATCCCTTGTATTGTAAGAATGAACGTTGTGATTCCTTTGGTTGAAGTCTTGAAGTGTTGTATCTTCGAGCAAAGGTTGTTGAGGCTTGTGTGACTCAAGTTCTCAGTTTGTAACGGTTTGTTAAGCACCCGTAAGCTTAACGAAGTTAGTGGAAATCTCGATAGAGTCTCTCGGGGACTGGACTAGCCACGGGTTGTGGTGAACCAGGATACATCGGTGCGTTCGTTCCTTATTATTTACTTATCGCACTTATTTCATTCCTGCAATTTTTAAATTCCGCAAGTTTACGCTGTTTTTTATTATAACGCTATTCACCCCCCCCCCCCTCTAGCGTTAAGCGTATATTCTAACAATTTATCTAACCTCTGGAATCAAAATTAGATTTTATTTGAAGAATCTTTGTGCTTTTGATGCCTTTTGTCTCTCATTGAACCTAAAAATGTTGTCACGGATTTGCATGTGAATGCAATACAAGATGAACTCAACCAATTTGAGAGAAGTCAAGTTTGGCATCTGGTACCAAAACCCAAGGACAGATCAGTAATTGGCACAAAATGGGTCTTTAGAATCAAATTTGACGAAGATGGAATAGTCAAGGAACAAAGCAAAATTGATGGTTCAAGGTGTTATTTTATATGAGTCCACCAAACTAGAGAGTAATTGGTCCCATATGAGATGATGCTGAGAATGCTATAAAAACTAAAAGTGAAGAAGACAAGGGATTTTTACATGGAAAAATCCCACACAAGGGGATCAAAAAACCACAACCTACTCTTGTAGGATTTTAACTTCACTAACTTGCAATCTCCCTATTACAAGCCACTTTAAAAAATCCTATTGCAAAGAATTCAACTAACTTGTGATGCACCCACCACAAGCCACTCTATATCTAACCTAGTTACAAAGGCTTTAAACTTATGACTATTCCTAGTCATAAAATAAACTCAGTAGTTTACGAATTTATGGTTTGTTCCGTAGACAAAGCTTCTAAGAAAGCAAACTAGAAAATACAATGAAGAACAAAAAAGAAGATTACAACTTAACTATATATGTACATAAACTATTAAGAAACTTATCCTTAATGGAGTTGTCTTCTTGTTCTCGACACACCAATGACTTCAATGCTGGATGAAAGTTTTTATGCTTGAGAGAATATTACTAAATGCACAAAGGTGTTGTATCTTGCACGAGGTTGTTATTTCACAAAAGATATTACAATGGATAGTGATGTCAATTCTTGATGTACGTTTCTTCCCAATGAGAAATGATTGTTGCACTGTCTGCACAGTCACTTCTGTGCAGTTGCATTCCAACTAGATAGTGGACTTGTAATTATGTTAGCAAACACTAATGGACCAGGTCTCAATTATGTTCCTCTTCTGTAATAGTTGCGAGATAGTCACTTTCTACTATTACGTTCCAGCTGTTCAGTTGACTTGTACTTCTACCAGTGAACCTTAAGAGACCAGTTCCATGTTGTGTTCCTCTTTATAATTATTGTAGATAGTCACTGACTTGTATATCTGTCAGAGAAGCCTAAGGGGCCAGGACACCAGGTCCCTGTTGTGTTCCTCCCTGAGGTCGTTCATTCATTTTCTAATTTTCAAACTTGGACCAGGACAGTTGAAATGTAGATCAGGTTCTCTATCTAGTTCTTCACAACAAGTTTGTTAGATCATCAAAATATCAGAAGTATAAGGCAAAGACATTGAAAACCCATCAATTTTCCTCTTTTTGATGATGACAAAACTAGTCGTTGATGGTATCTGTTTAGAGCAGAATATCCTAATAAGGTACCAGAACTACACAAGGTTCCCTTTAATATTAGAGTTCTCCTAAAATCAGGAACTACAGAAAGTTCCCCTTTAATATCTTAGCGCCCATGAAATCAGGATTAGGAACTACACGAAGTTCCCCTTTAATATCTTAGCGCCCATGAAATCAGGATTAGGAACTACACGAAGTTCCCCTTTAATATCTAATCTCTGGGCGCCCCTGAAATCACCTACCACCAAAATTATATTACTCCTTTTTTCATTATTAAAAAGATCACAATCAGGTAATTAGCATAAAGAACTCTAGCACAGCTAGCTCATGCATATGTGCACACAACATGATAGAAAAGAGAAGCCAGAGGAACACAGTATTGTACATGCAAAAAGGAGGAGTTGTTTTATTAATGTTTACAATGGAATGAGTAAGACAGGAGTAGTAATAGTGAATTTCAGCATGCTAACAAAAAGAGCACACGAAAATAAACAGTAGCCACAAACTACTAGAGCAAAAATAGCTCGACAAAGAGGTTCCTTGGGGACACTAGAGGAAGGAGGCTTGGAAGAGGAGAAGGTGAGGGTTTTGAGAACCGGGTCAAGTCGAGCATTTGCAGACAATTATTCTTCAAGTAATTGTGCCCGAAGTCTATCATTTTCCTTTGTCATTCGTGGAACTTCCTCGTTAACAGAACCAGGTCCTTTAGCTGCTTGACTGAGTTAAGTTTCTAGTATAGCATTTTGAGCCCTCAACCTTCTGATCTCTTCAAAAGCTGCATTTTGAGCATTGATCAGCTGAGAAATGGTTGAGAGGCTTCCACAAACTCTTTCTACACATTTACATTCTTCTAGAGTGATCTTGGAGAAGGTATTCTTGTGTGTGCCTACTCTGGGAATTCCCAAGGGGACCTTGTAGAATATGAACACTTGAGTGAGGAGAAATCCATATGGTAGCCCATGCTTTAAATTTTGCCACCTTTTGCATATGATCTACCATAATTGCTGGCAAATTGATTGGAACAAACTCATCAAACGCTTCCATTAAGACCATATCTGATTTTATAGTAATAGATCACCTCTTAGAATGAGGTAAGAGCACTTTATTGATCAGTTCAAAGAGAAAATGATACTCAGGAAGCAACACCTTCTTATGCACCTGTTCCCCATGCGGAATAGCTTGCTCTTTCATGATGGCTCTTCTAAATTTCACACCACAAACACATTTAACTGAGGACATACCTTCTCACAGAATTTTGAGAACCTTTCCTAATGTTGAAGCATCGAGTACAATGTCTACTCCATTTACGAGCGCACAAAAGTGATCCCCCTCAACAGTGAAAAGAGATGCGTAAAAAGTTTGTACTGCATCTTCGTACACCAGAGGTATGCTCTCTTCAAACAAGTGTTCCCACTGTTGAAATTCCACAATCTCCAGAATTTGTCTCATACCTGCCATTTCTGAAATTGATGGATCAAATGTACGACCCCATAACACTTTCTGAGTTCTTAATCTTTGCTGCCAAAGACCACTATCACATGGCATGGATCTCAGTGAACCAGGTTCTTTAACAGTTTCCCGTTTTCGTGTGTTAGACCCTTCAATAGACTTTTCTTTCTAGCTTGTTATCCCTACAGTATTGTCCTCAGATACAGCTAGCTCAGTTTGACTTTTTCTACACTTGATGTTGTCTTTCACAGATAACCCTTTCATATATTTTTGTACTAAGGAACCAAGTTCGCTTGGAGCATTTTTGTCAATCCAGTTTACTGACGCACTCTTATTAGTGACAAAATACCTTGGATTCATTTTCTTCTTTTTCCTTGTCTTGACACTCCTCTTACTTTTCTTCAATGTGGATTTAGAGCTCTCTTGCTGTTGTAACCTGGTAGTGGGTGACTTGGAAAAGGAATCTATGAGCTTGGAATGATCAGGAGGTGTAGAAGTGGGTTTTCATGGAAGAGAATCAGGTTCTTCATAAGGTTTTTCTGAGAATGTCTCATGAGACAAAGACTCGAGTAGCACTATAGTTGTTACTTCTCCTAGGAATGGAGCCTCTTCTATTTGATACTCAGATAAAAGATATGATCCTTCATTCACAGACTCTCAGCAGTGATAGCCATGATGCTATGTTGCTTCCTTTATTGGTGATTCTGAGAGAGTCACTAAGCCTAGGATAGAGGAGTTCAGATATTGGCCAAGATCATCCTCAGGGGCTTTTGACACTTGAGATATGAAACCTCCTAGGTGCTCTTTGATGAGATCAAAGGAGTGATTGGACATAAGGTTTTCAAAATGATGGAAAATAGGGTTTATCAGAAAAGGGAAAATTGTAGGAACGGGGTAGGAGCCAAGAGTGGGTAAAGTAGTGGAAGACGTGAAATGGTGACACTCTGGGATGATTTCAAGGATGATAAGGAAGTGGCGGTGATGTTAATGGAGGGAGAAAGAGAGAATTGTTCCATTTCCATTACATGAGTATTTGAAAGGTGAGTAGATTGGAAAAGAGAGATGAGGATAGGATCACAACTACACAGAACGGATGAAGGTTCATGACTTGCTATGAGAGAGAAGGAAAGTTTTATTGGAAGAGATGATGATGAGAGGAGAGAGAGAGAAACGGGTTGTGAATAGTTCTAAAAACGGTAGTAGGTTTGTGGGAAAGCAGTAATGTGCAGAGGGGATGGAGGGATTTGAAAGACAAGACATGACATGCAAACTTAAATGATGTGGCAGTTGAGTTAATTTTGTTAACCATTTTTTGTTTTGTGAAGGCAAGCATAATAAGCACATTAATACTAACCTGAGGTATAATGACCTGATGAATTTTTGAAAAAGGTTTTAGCAACTCCTCTCTTATAGTTTATACTGCACCTTTAGCTTATATGATCATTATGCATGTTTACATGTGACGGTATTGATGTGAGTTAGGTTTGGTTAGAAAATACTTTACCTGACTTTACCTGACGGTGTCTTGCATAGCCAGCTGACAGGGGATCAAGTTTTGTATTAGACTCTTCTAACCCCATCTTCATCTTGTTTGATCCAAAGTATTCTGTAGCCAGGGCTTTAACAAAGATATATGGAACTTGGTCTTCTATTTTGCAAGACTTTCCACAAATCATCCCTTTCTTCGTATTGAACTTCAGAAGATAATCCCACTCCTCAATGTGCTTGGTCCTCTTGTTTTGAGATTCTTTTTCAGGGCCATTGAGTTTTGCTTCCTTGTCCCTAAAAGGATGAGGCATGATCATGGCAAGTGAACCGTTCCAGAAGTCCTTTTCCTTTCCATAGAAAAACTTGTCCCATATATAAGAGCTTTTATATTTCCAGTTTGGGACTGAAGTTTGATTGGTAGGGAAGATTCAAAAGAATTTGATTTCCCGCACGTTGGGTTCTCTTGCTCGAGAGGTGCCATGAGCTGCATATCCACTATTTCTTCTGATTTAGCGGTAGTAAGTAAAGTACCAGGTTCCTTGTGAGAAGTGGAAGATGATGTTGCATTGTCTTTCATAGTCTCTTTCATCTTACTTATTTTATCAGCCTCCCCATTTGAAGCCTCAGATGTTTCCCATGAACCAGAGTTGGTTCATCACATTGATCATCACTGTTTCTTCCTTGGCTAGGGAAAGGTGTCTTGTTGAATATCTCATGAGGATTCCTTCCATTTAGTGATCCTTTTGTTGTAGGATTTGTGGCCTTGCTTTGTAGAGAGTACCCCATGAGGATTCCTTCGTTCGTCTTTTAAATTGAACTTCCCGAGCTGATCCTTCCCGTTGTCTTTTGGTCAAGAAGGGCATTTTCTTCTATTTGGTAGCTCATAGTTAGTTTCAATTTAGGAGGGACCTGATCAAACACCTGTTCACCAAGTAAAAAGCAGTATTTACTGCTTTTGCCCAGAATTTCTTGGCACTTCCATAGTCAATGAGCATTGTCCATGCAACATCCTCTAGTTCTATTCTTTCTTATAGTAATACCATTTTTGTTGTGAAGTCTTTGGTGTAGAGAATTGTGCGTGACCCCCCCCCCCCCACCCCCAATTTATTTTTCCCTTGAATCTTCTTTACAAGAGCCATTAACACCTTGAGAGACTCTTGAGTTTAGGATACCATGCACTTGGTTCTTCTGAGTTAATTTATTCGGACGTGAGAAGGTTGCATACAACAATATTTTATGCTAGATTTCCGACTTCACACATCTCATACCACCAGTTTTATATTTACTGAGAATGTACCTATCACACCTCCTTTTTCCTATACCCCCGGAAGGGTATAGGGGAGTTTTTTCAATTTAAGTAACAATCAAAACATGATTTATTATTTGATTCAAAGTCGCCACTTGGGATAATTTATGGTGTCCCAAGTCACTGGTTCAAATCCTGAATCGAGGAAAAGATTGACTCTGTATTACAGTCCGCGAACCATAAATCTGGGTAAGGAATTTTGTTAACACGAGAGAAGGTGTTAGGCATTTCCAGATTCCGTGGTTCTAGCGCGGCCCCCCAACTGTTATAATTGGCTTATTATCTGATTTTAGTATATGTTTTAGCCTATGTGCAATTTAAACTTTATAACAGCTTTCATTTATTTTTTAAAGGAAGATTTTAACATTATTTAGAACATGTCTTGAACCGCGTCACATAAATGCACCTGTAATCCTCGACAAATTTTATCTAATATTGTTGAGATTTGAATTTGGTCACATAAATGTGCACCGGAGTTAAAGAAAGTAAATTATTAAAAAAACTTACCTAAAGCAACTATGCATTAACAACTCTGCGATGGCCCTCAAAAATTTGTTAAACGGCACGCCTCGAATTCGAAGGATCAAAACAAGATTAATTAAACAAGAACCATGCAATTGTTTTTTTGTTTGGCATGGTACACCTTGATTTATTCTAATTAAAAAGTTTCTAAGTTAAATTATGAGGACCACAAATTATAGCTCGTCTAATATAGCTCGCCTCAATTCATTTTAAGACAACCTAATTAATCAAAGGGCATGAAAGGGCCCAAATTGGTCATTTGCAGTGTGGTGAAATTAATAGAGGGGTCGTATTGATTAATCCCAAGCTCTTACACCAAAGCCTAAATTAATGAGAATGCATTTGTTGAAGCCAAACAAATTCAATGGTAAAATAATATATTTTTGCACACACGCATGCTTGGGCTCAGGTGAGCCTAGATTTTCTAGAAGCTTCAGCATCCATGACAAGGTATTTGTAACTGAAATGAGTCTTTTATCACTTGGGCCATGCACTAATCCCAACTTCCAAAACTAAACAATGACATTCAGCCATGCAAACACTAGCGGAAACTATGAAACATTACTGGGACAACGTTTTGCCCTGGAATTTTGAAACTAATTAAATTTTAAATAGTTTTAGCGAAGCATTCTGAAATTCATCCTTGAGTTAAATGTAATCAACCTATCATACAAAATAAATCAATGTAACTTTTACCCTTTTTAAACAACCTGAACTATTTCCTTTTATTAACGAGACTCTGCGTGTACTACCCTTAGAGGAAAACTTCAGCTAATTTATTTATGCAGTATCCAAACCTGGCAATATTGATAGTAATGTGAATGAAATTATATAGTAAGAAGTGCCCCATGCAATTACATGACTCTACCAAACAAATCGTTTTTTCAGTTTCATAGCAGTCCCAAATTAAACATAATAATAAAACTCACTTACTCAAACTGGAATTCAGCTAATCAATATAATACATCAAGTCAAAAACATGAAGTCAAAATAACACTAATGAATACACAAGACCAAATGCTAAAACTTAAAGTCTACCTTGCATTTCATTCTTCAAATCAACTTCACACACAATAGAGCTTAAAATGGTACTTAGAAATTGAAAATAGGAAAAGAAAAAATGAGGGGTTAGCAGAGTAGTAGCAGAGGAGAATCCAGATGCAGTCGATGTAGAAATCCAAAAATCAGCAACTCAAGACCAGTAAAAACGAACCGAACAACATTGATTTTTAACCAAAACCAAACATCAGAACATCTTCCAAATTATTTCCAACCCAAAACAAACCCCAGGTTTATTTTAGAACTTCAAAAACCCAAGAATTGCAAAAAAACTTCAATGTAACAATATATTTTTTAATTTTTCTCGATTTTTCTTCTAATTGTTCACTCTTTTATGTATTTTTCATTTTGTGCCTTTTTCTTTCTTCCTCAATATGATCCCTTAATTCTTTTGGAAAGTCCGACTTTATAGAAAAAGAAAAAGGCCTCCAGGTTATGCTGGGGAAAAAAGGAAAATGATCCTCAGGTTATGCCGAGGAAAGAAGGAAAAGGGTCCTCAGGTTATGCTGGGAGAAAGGAAAACAGCCCTCGGGTTATGCCGGGGCAAGACAGAAAGAAAAGACCCTCAGGTTATGCTAGGGAGAAAGGAAAATGATCCTCGGGTTATGCCGGGGCAAGACGGAAGGAAAAGACCCGCAAGTTATGATGGGGAGAAAGGAAAACGACCCTCGGGTTATGCCGGGGCAAGACGGAAAGAGAAGACCCTAAGGTTATGCTGGGGGGAAAGGAAAACGACCCTCGGGTTATGCCGGGGAAGTCCATAGGTTATGCTGGGGACGAGGGAAGAAAATCCTTGGGTTATGCCGGGAGGTCTACAGGTTATGCTGGGGACAGCTAGGGAATGTGATCCTAGATTTGAAAGGATGGAGTTAAGGATCGGAGATCCTATGCTACCATGACTCTTGTGATACTCCTTTTTTTCTTTTCTTTTATGAAAACTGCGGGTAAGGATTTAAGGAGAACTTCCCTTTTGGTTGATCATTGTTGCAAAGTTATTCCTAGCTCATTTGATCACTTTTGGTTGCGTCTACTATTTGTCCAATTTCTTTGGATTACACATCTCTCATATTTTCAAACGAAGCACGATTGTTAGTTTGAAATAGTGGTCGGTTTCGTGGCCTTGATTGCTTGATCCCGGCCTCGTTTCTGTTGAGAAGACCTTTAACTTTCCATACTTTGCCCTGTTGGTGGGTCGGGAGAACTCATTTTTCGGATTCATTTCGCCTTCGTAGGCCTTTCGGTTGTGATTTCTTTGCCCCCAACTTCCATTTTAGAAGCTTTCGGTACCTTGGCCTTTTGGAACTTTGTCTAGACAATTAGCCCTACAGGACTCAACCTTTCTAATTTCATTTTGCCTTCGTGTGCATTTGACTTCGATTTTCTTTTTTTCAAATCATTTCTGCTTCCGAGGCATCAGCCATCATGGCTAGCCGGGATCGGCTAGATGCGCCCGCTGAGACCGTGTATTTTCTTTGCTCCTTGCCAGGCGAGCCCTGTAAAACCAGTCCTGCCATCCTTTCTTTTGGAATGGACATGGAATCATAGTTAAACCAAAAGGGATTCAGGGAAGAAGTACACCGAAGCAATCATATGAGTTTAAAGAGAAGCATCCTTTTTGGAGGGAAAAGAGAAGAACTTATCTGGGGGTGTGCATGCTGACTTCAAATGAACATGACATGCTTTTCGGACTGGATGCCCGACCTGTATAACACTTCCAGCTTCTCGTGAACTATATTTCAACATTTCGAAACTAGGGAATCTTGCCTGGACTTTTGATGGTGATATATCTTCTTTTCGGCCGACAGCGCCCCTCTGCGGGTTATCGCCAATCGACCTCTCTCATTTCTCTTCTCATCGTTGCCCGATAGTGCTCTTTACGAGTTTTCACTAAGAGGACTCTCTCATTTTCAATTTCTCTACTTACCATCGCCTTATGGTGCCCGAAGGTTTTCACTGATAAGACTCTCTCATTTTATTTCTCTCAATTTGAGTTGATTCAAATCCCAACAATGGCGTTTGTCGCTCCTCTGCCTTTTCCAATCGATCAGAAGGACTTGGGCCGGGTTTTTGGGTAAGAAGGAATTTGGGTGGAACTACAACTTTGAAACCGTTTTGGCGGGTTCATGGCCAAACTATTACATCATCTGCCCCAGTTTTCAACCTAGAGACTTTCTTACCCCCTTTCCCACCCCTGGACCCCACCCTCAGCCCCATCCGAGGACATGACATTACTCTCGCATCGCCCACTACCGCCACTATAAGCAAAAGTGATTAGTTACACACTACCACTAAGAACCAATAATGGGGACGGAGGACTACAGGCTACGAACCCGATGGCTAAAAACAACTCAAAAAGGTAACTACGAGAACAGTCACGCGAGCAGACACTGGAACAATGAATATACCACGAAACTAAATGAGTCGAAACTAGACTTTTTGGTGATCAATTATATGTACTGCGTGAGAATGAATTTAGTTTGACCTTGTTTAATAAAGAGACGTCGTGTGAAGTTGCTTCTACAACTTGAAATATAACAAAAAGAACAAATCAAAACTATAAATCGTTGACCATATCTGAAATGTAACTCAGTCAAAATTACGAGTTTGATTCCGGCCTGGTTATATCTTATATCTCCTGAACGAAAAGGTTGCATATTTTATAAGGAGCAAGACTCCTTATTCGAAGAGAATTCTATCCTAGATTAGGGAAGAGCTAGAAGTTGAAGATAAACTAGAACTCTTCTACCAAGGAAAAGTATAGCATTAGAACTATAGTTATTTCCTATTCTATAACTCTATATATTTTAGGATGTTCTCATTTTACAGGGACGCATAAACGCTGAAGTTAAAAGAGAGTTGAGAGCAAAATAACAAGGTATTTTGCAAGCAATTCTTGTGTGATTCAAGTGTGCGAACCTGAAGCTACTTGAACAAGATAGAAGAAATAGCTTCAAGTGTTTGTCTTTTATTCTAGTTTCATTATAATAAGATTTTTGAGTTGTACCTTCCAGCTTTCTCTAGAAGCATTTATACTAGGTACTCTGTGTGCATTGTTCAAGTTAGAATTAACTTGATTTCGTGAAGTATTGGAAAAATTCCTACTGGTAGTAGGTCATATTTTTTTTACCTTTTGAGCTAGGTATTTTTTACGTAAAAGTACTTGTATTCTTTACTTTCTATATTTATAATTCTGCAATAGTAATATAAGGAATACATAAAAGAACCAAATACTTCTATAAAATATGCATGCAAAAATTAAATATCACATAAATTACTTCCTTTTACGTGGCATTGAAATATAAACATCAAGCATGTACACTCCAACTTATTATTCTTGCACATATTTACTTGACAGCGTACAATGCATACACTAAACTAGTATAAGAAATAGTGTGAACAAAGTGATACTTTTTTAACGAAACTCTCACCCCTTAAAACATAAAAAGTGTTATAAATACACTTCTATTTAAGGTGAATGTCTTTAATTAGAGAGATTCTAGAGTTCTATTCTTCGTAGCTAAATCATCCTCCTCCCTATAAATAGAGGTGCCCTCTACCATTGTAAATCACTCCTAACATTCTCTAAGTATCAATAAGAAGAACTCTCTCTACTCTTCTCTCTATTTGCTCTTGTTCTTGAGTTATTGTTCTTGTCTTTTATATTATTTCATAACACGTTATCAGCACGAGACTCTACCGTCTCAAGAACCATTCTCGAAAAATCTAAGGTATTTCCCTCTTCCTAATTTAATTTTCGATTATGTCCGACATTACGAAAAGAAAGTGTGTTGCCCTTGAAATTTCGGGCAAGAACTATATGACATGGGTGTTAGATGCTGAAATCCACTTAGATGCTATGGGTCTCGGAGACACCATCAAAGATAGAGAAAAAGCATCCACCCAAGAATGTGCGAAGGCCTTGATTTTCTTGCGCCATCACCTTGATGAAGGTTTGAAGATTGAATATCTCACCGTCAAGGATCCACTCATCTTGTGGAACGGCTTAAAGGAGAGATATGACAACCTGAAGTTGGTCACTCTGCCACAAGCACGATATGATTGGGCTCATATGAGGCTCCAGGACTTTAAGTCCGTTTCTGAATATAATTCTGCAATGTTCAGAATTACTTCTAAATTGAAGCTATGCGGGGATAATATCTCCGATTATGATATGCTTGAGAAAATGTTTACAACGTTTCATGCCTCCAATATGGTACTGCAACAACAGTACAGAGAGAAAGGCATTACAAAGTACTCTGAACTGATTTCTCTTCTACTAGTGGCTGAGCGAAATAATGACCTGCTCATGAGAAATCATGAAAATCGACCCACTGGGTCTACACCACTGCCTGAAGCAGATAAGGTGCACTCTCATTATGCCAAACATGAAAAGGACCATGGTCATGGTCGTAAACGGGGTCATAGCCAGGGACATAGACAAGGAAGAAATTCCAATGAAGTCCGTCAACCCCCGAAGAGAGATAACCGCCGAAAGCAGAAACGGGGTCATGAAGATCCTGAGGCAAATGGTTCGGAAACTATATGTTATCGTTGCGGTGGGAAAGGGCACTGGTCAAAGACTTGCCGTATACCAAGACACTTGGTTGACCTTTATCAAGCATCTCGAAAGAGAAAAGGCCCTGAAACAAATTTTGTCTATGACGACGATGAGGACATCACCCACCTGGATGTGGCAGACTTCTTTGAGCAACCCGAGGGGAAAATAGATCACCTAATCGGCGATGGGTCCGTGATGAAAGAAGATGGAGTTATTTGATTTTGTTCTACTTATTTGTATTAGTTAGTGAATAAACTAATAGTCATTAGTATTAGCTTGTATTAGTTAGTTCATGATGCAATGTTAGCAGTAGTTCTTTAGAATATCTTCAATATGCTCAAATATCAATAAAATTTTTATTTTCCAGTAGGGGTAATCGACTAGCCTGAAAAACTAGTCGATTATCTACTATTTTCGCATTAAAGCTGAAAAATAATTGATCAACAATCGATTGTCTTTGTCTAACAATCGATTGTCGTTAAGACAATGTAATCTGGAATTTTTCAAAAATCATCCACAATCGATTGTCTTTGTCTAACAATCGATTGTCGTTAAGACAGTGTAATCTGGAATTTTTCAAAATAGCCAACAATCGATTGTCTATGCATAACAATCGATTGTCTTAAAACAGTGTGTTCTGGAAATTTTCAAAATAGCCAACAATCGATTGTCTATACTTAACAATCGATTGTCTTAAAACAGTGTGCTCTGGAATTTTTCAAAATAGCCAACAATCGATTGTCTATGCATAACAATCGATTGTCTTAAGACAGTATGATCTGAAGTTTTTCAAAATAGCAAATAATCGATTGTGTGTGTTTAACAATCGATTGTCAATGTTCAACAATCGATTGTTTGTGTTTAACAATCGATTGTTTGAAGAAAACGTTTAAACTGAAATTTTCAAACTGCAAAGTAATGGATAACATATCTGATTTCGTTAGTCAACTGTTAGCAGCAGATTTTGAAAATATTATGTGACACAAACGAATTGAACTTGTTTATTCTTATGTTCGTGTATCTCTTTTGTATGTCAAACTATGGGATAGCAAATATGGATATCTCACAAAGCGAACTTGGATCAACGTCCAACTGTAAAAGTATTTGCCTAGTTGATTCATGTACTACACATACAATACTCAAAGAAAGGAAGTATTTCTCTCAACTAAATATGTGTAAGGCAAACGTTACTATAATATCTGGAAGTAGTAAATTGATTGAAGGCTCCGGAAGAGCAATTGTAACTCTGCCCAAAGGCACGACGTTAATCATAGAGAATGCAATGTTCTCCTCCAAGTCTAAGAGAAACTTGTTGAGTTTTAAAGATGTACGCCGGAATGGCTATCATATTGAGACAATGGATGAAGATAATCTTGAATATCTCGTCATCACAAAGAATGTCTCCGGCCAAAAGAGGGTTATTGAGAAATTCCCGTCTTTATCTTGTGGCCTGTATTGGACAAGAATTAGTGCAATTGAGGCACATTCAACAGTAAACCAAAGGGTTACTGATTCCAATACCTTTGTACTTTGGCATGATCGATTGGGACACCCAGCATCGGTCATGATGAGACGGATAATAGAAAGCTCATATGGGCATCCGTTAAAGAATTTCAAAATTCTTTCGAATAATGAATATCCTTGCACTTCGTGTTATCAAGGCAAGTTGATTATCAGGCCATCACCAACAAAGGTTGGGACTGAGTCACCCACGTTTCTGGAACGTATACAAGGGGACATTTGTGGACCTATTCACCCACCTAGTGGGTCGTTTAGGTATTTCATGGTCTTGATAGATGCATCCTGTAGATGGTCTCATGTGTGCCTGTTGTCATCACGCAACCTTGCGCTTGCAAAATTAATGGCACAAATAATTCGACTACGAGCACAATTTCCAGATAATCCAATCAAGTCCATTAGACTGGATAATGCTGCTGAGTTTACATCCCAAGCATTTAATGATTATTGCTTATCAATCGGGATAAAAGTTGAACATTCTGTAGCTCATGTTCACACTCAAAACGGTCTTGCAGAATCGTTAATTAAACGCCTGCAGTTGATTGCAAGGCCATTACTTATGAGAACGAGGCTGCCCACTTCGGTATGGGGTCACGCCATCTTACATGCAGCAATGCTAATTCGTCTCAGACCGACGAATTACCACAAGTATTCCCCGTTGCAATTGGTTTTGGGTCATGAACCCAATATATCCCATTTAAGAATTTTTGGATGCGCAGTATATGTGCCTATAGCACCGCCATCCCGCACCAAAATGGGTCCGCAAAGAAGGTTAGGAATATATGTTGGGTTTGAATCGCCCTCCATCATTCGCTACCTCGAAACATTGACAGGCGACTTGTTTACTGCACGATTTGCAGACTGTCGATTTGATGAGACACTTTTCCCAAAATTAGGGGGAGAAGTTGGTGAAACCAAACGGGAAATTTTGTGGAAAAATGCATCATTATCTCATCTTGATCCACATACCTCTATTTGTGAAAGAGAGGTACAAAAGATTATCCATTTGCAAAGAATAGCAAATCAAATGCCTGACGCATTTACGGACTTGAAAAGGATAACGAAATCCCACATTCCCGCGGAAAATGTTCCAATCCGTATTGATGTCCCTGTTGGACAATCATCTAGTGTCATAACCAACGAGTCGAATGCACGCCTGAAGCGTGGCAGACCATTAGGCTCCAAAGATCGAAATCCTAGAAAAAGGAAAAAGAACGATCGAGATGACACTACGAAAGAATCTCATGAGGAAATTCATGATTTGAAAAATTCTGAGATTCATAAAGAATCCATTGAGCCCGAGACTCTGGAAAATACGGAACTATCCCTAAATCCAATTAATATTGAGGCAAATATTAATCGAGTGGATATTATGGTGGATAATGCCTTTGCTTATAATGTAGCATCTAGCATTATGCAAGAATGTGAGGATCTCGAACCTCAATCTGTTGAAGAATGTCGAAAAAGACAGGATTGGCCAAAGTGGCAAGAAGCAATTCAATCAGAATTGAATTCGCTGGCAAAACGTGAAGTTTTTGGCCCTATAGTTGAAACACCTAATGGTGTTAAGCCTGTCGGCTATAAATGGGTCTTTGTACGCAAAAGAAATGAGAAAAACGAGGTACAAAGATATAAGGCACGCCTTGTTGCACAAGGTTTTTCTCAAAGGCCTGGTGTCGATTATGAAGAGACATATTCGCCTGTAATGGATGCGATAACCTTTCGTTATCTCATAAGTTTTGCTGTCCATGAAAAGCTTGACATGCACTTGATAATGAGATATACATGAAAATTCCCGATGGACTCAAGATGCCAAACGCGCATAATTCGAAATCTCGGGAAATGTTCTCAATTAAATTGCAAAGATCCTTGTATGGTCTAAAGCAATCTGGACGAATGTGGTATAATCGTCTTAGTGAGTACTTGTTAAAAGAAGGCTATATAAATGACGCCATTTGCCCGTGTGTTTTTATAAAGAAAACAACATCGGAATTTGTTGTACTTGCCGTATATGTTGATGACATAAACCTTATTGGAACCCCTATAGAACTCCAAAAGGCAATTGATTATCTAAAGGATGAATTCGAGATGAAAGATCTCGGAAAGACTAAACTATGTCTTGGTTTGCAAATTGAATATTTGGCAAACGGAATTTTTGTTCATCAATCTACCTATACAGAAATGGTACTGAAACGGTTTTACATGGATGAAGCACATCCTTTAAGTACACCGATGGTTGTTCGATCACTTGATGTGAACAAAGATCCATTCCGACCACAAGAAAGGAATGAAGAGCTACTTGGTCCTGAAGTACCATATCTTAGCGCAATTGGCGCACTAATGTATCTTGCAAATACTACAAGACCTGACATATCCTTTTCAGTTAATGTCTTAGCAAGATTTAGCTCGGCTCATACGAGGAGACATTGGAATGGGATCAAACACATATTACGGTACCTAAAGGGAACTACCGATATGGGCTTATTTTATGGCAAGAATTGCAGCCCGGATCTTGTTGGTTATGCTGATGCTGGATATTTGTCCGACCCACACAAGGCTCGATCTCAAACGGGTTATGTGTTTACCTGTGGAGAAACCGCCATATCTTGGCGATCGACTAAGCAATCAATTGTGGCTACTTCATCTAATCATGCCGAGATAATTGCTATTCATGAAGCAAGTCGGGAGTGTGTGTGGTTGAGGTCTATAATACATCATATCCAAGACAAATGTGGTTTGAAGTGTGATAAACTACCCACAACTTTGTATGAAGACAATGCAGCATGTATAGCTCAATTGAAGGGAGGATTCATAAAAGGAGATAGAACGAAGCATATTTCACCAAAGTTATTCTTCACACATGATCTTCAAAAGAATGGTGATATCAATGTTCAACAGATTCGTTCAAGCGATAATATGGCTGATTTGTTCACAAAATCTCTACCAAAGTCAACCTTCAAGAAGCTAGTTCACAAGATCGGGATGCGAAGACTTAAGGACATAAATTGATGTTCTTATCAGGGGGAGTTTAAGGCGCGTTGCACTCTTTTTCCCTTACAAGGTTTTGTCCCACCGGGTTTTCCTTGCAAGGTTTTTAACGAGGCAACCAATAGGCGCATATTCAAACATGTGTACTCTTTTTCCTTACTTTAATTTTTCCCATTAGGTTTTGTTTTAAGGTTTTAACGAGGCACATCATTGAATAGACATTCAAGGGGGAGTGTTATAAATACACTTCTATTTAAGGTGAATGTCTTTAATTAGAGAGATTCTAGAGTTCTATTATTGGTAGCTAAATCATCCTCCTCCCTATAAATAGAGGTGCCCTCTACCATTGTAAGTCATTCCTAACATTCTCTAAGTATCAATAAGAAGAACTCTCTCTACTCTTCTCTCTATTTGCTCTTGTTCTTGAGTTATTGTTCTTGTCTTTTATATTATTTCATAACAAAAAGGTATTTTTGAAGACTCACTGTTTATTTTTCAAAACGGATACTCCATAAATAAATTATACTCAAAATCCAACTTCTGCCAAACTCTTTTCTTCTAATCATATATCGGCCCTCCCCTCGCCCAAAAGATATTGCTATTTTACAAAAAAGCAAGTGGCCATTGTTATAATTGATATAAGATTCCCTCAATTATTTTACCCAAAAACAGAATCTGAATCTCGGCCCTCTTTATCCTGCGGGTCAGACCTCAAGTCTCCCATTGGCTCAACAAAACTATCTTAATTTGGTGAGAAGATTGCTCTTTTTTTGTTGGTTGAAATAAAACTGAAAATTTGAAGAAACTGAGTAGATTGATCTACTAGGAAAATGAAAAAAGTGAAAAAAGAAAGAAATGGTGAAATTACTTTCTTTCTCAGCTCCCGCCTCATCAAAACCTTTTCAGTGGCGATCCAGTAATTTCATACTGAAATCGAGGGCATTCTTACCCTTTAATAGCCTTGCCGTTGCTCCTTATCTCCACCTTTATTGTATCAACGGACGCCAATCCAAATTCAAATATAGCAGAATATTCCAAGAGAGACTATCATATTCTATAAGATTTAAAAACAAATATATTGATACTTTAATAATTTTTTAAATTATTTACAATATTTTTTAATTAAACTATTTATATTATTATTTTTCTTCTACCAATATACATAATTTAAACTCTTCGATTTATAAATACTATATTATTATTTTATGTTCTAAGAGAGAGAAAGCTCGTTACTTTATTCATATGAAGCATTCTTTATTTGGCTTAGCCATTATCGAGACGAGGTAGTAAGTTCAATTCCTATCGTGACATAAGTTTCTTGTTCTGCTAAATCAATATTTTATGCGTCTGGTCACCCAAGTCAATATTTCGGTTCGGCCAATTTTTATAAAACTAAGGTCCTGTTTAGCTATATATATTGGTAATATTTTTTCAATTTTTTTAAATATTGTTTGTTTATAGATTAATGATCTATTTTTAAAAAGTTTTTGAAATTATTTCAAGTTTCCTAGGTTTTAAGTAAATTTGTTTTCCCACTCACAAAACTTTAATAATTTTTTCAAATAAAATATATGTCCAAACATAATTTCAACTTCCAAAAATTATATTTCAAAACTACTTCAAAAATTATTTTTTCAAGCTTCAAATAAGTCTATGTCCAAACATTAGCTAATACTATATCAATACTTCGATTACTTTATGTTAAATAACCAAAATTATATTTTTTTAAATCTTCCTAACCATTTTAATTTTTTTTTGGTAACAGTACAATTCAATTAATTTTTCTGTAACTTTTTTAAAATTCGTGTAGGAGTCGCTAGTTAAAGTTAGAATGGGATAAATATGTACTTGTATATGATTTTGGAAAAATTTTCTAGACATTTTTATTATATTAAAATTGATGAATCAAAGTAACCTGAAAGATATTTAGAATAAAGATTCATCACATTATAAGCAAAGACAAGAGTTATATAAATGATACGAGTGGAAAAATACTAATCAAATTGGGGCTCAAGAATAGAGCTTATTAAATGATTAGCATCTAACACGAAAAATTTAAATCATACGAGAAGAGATATATCCACTACCTTGTGGATTGCTACCGAAATATATCCAATACCTTGCGGGTTGCTACCGAATATCGCAAGAATGCCATTGCTTGCTATTCTAGATGTTAAAATTAATTTAGTTTTAATATGAATAGTAGAATAGGTTTGAAAGTTGAAAATTTGGGTATTAATTACTTGGTCAATTGTAACCATTTCCATAAGCCATAAGAAATTTTTATATTCCTATGTCATATAGTAAACTATATTACCCTCCATGCTTAACTTTTAATATTATTATCTTCTATATACCTAATTATCATTTATGTACCATTTTTAGGATTTTAATGGTATTAATTAGTCTCCTAATTTTACTCAACCATATATTCCCACTTCCCCTAGTTTCTCTCTCTAAATCCCGCGATTTTCTCTTCAATCACCCACGATTTCTTCTTCTATAACTAGCGAAATCTGTAACTCCTCCACCATTGACAACTATTAAAAAACTTTAAAATTTTGAATTCAAATTTGGGTTTTCAAAAGACATTTGTTTATTTGGTTTGGATGTTGTTGCAAAGAATTGAGAATTATCTCTGCGTCTCTCTGTATCTCTCAATCCCAAATTTCAGTAATATAAAGCAAATGAAAAGAGAGCAGCGATTCCACCATTCACAGCCATTATAAAACTTTGAAGCTTTCGAATTTGAATTTTCAAAAATTATTTTTTATTTGGATCGGGTGTTGTTGTAAATAATTGGGAATATAATTTGGAGTTTATATCTCAATTTTGAGGGGTTTTGGTGAAGATTAAACTTGGTTTTGCCTGAATTTCAGATTGATATTTGAATAAGAAGAAGAAGAGGACATGATATACATTATACTGCAGAAATTGTAGAAAAATGTATTCAGTTGTTTATTTATTTTTCTTTCATTCATTTAACTATTGTATGAAAGTTGAACAACATTTGTATAAAAATTATATTTAAGTGATATTATATTATAGTTGTATATAAGTGTGTGTGTAAGTTTATGCTATTGTAGTTGTATTTAACTGGATGAAAAATAATGTGTGAAAGGTGTAGAAAATTATAGATAAGTTGTATTCCTATATAACGGGAGATGTTGACATATCAAGTAACTTTAGTGTTCCAGACGAACCTGCATCAAACTAAAGATAAATTTTGTTATGAACAATTGATAAAAATTTTGTAGATAATTTATAGAAACATTGAAATTATGTATTTCATATTAATTTTTCAAATGATATGTAATAATATTATAGAATAAATGTAAAAATTTTACAGATATTGTAAAAATTCATATATATATATATATATATATTACTCTGACATGCAATTTATTTTGTAGATAAAATGTAGGTAAAGTATAGGACATCGATATACAACTAGAATTTGATAGAATTTGTATGTGCAATAAAAATTTTTAATGTTTACTTAACTCAAGATGTTTCTTTTTGTTCCGAATATCATAAAATAATTAGTTGGTGCTCTAGTGGTGGACTTTGATTGGAAAAGATGATGAGAGGAAAATGGTGATGAAAGAAATTAAAATTGATAATAAGGTTACACTTCGAGATTTAAAAAATTTTAATAAAGAAAGAAAAAACTGATTGGATTTTAAAAATACAGTTGAACGAGTGACATACAATATGTTCTTTACCATTGATATTGGTTGGTCTCTTGGTATGGTATTAATTTCAGTTCAAAATAATTATTGGTGTCATAGAATATCTACAAAATTTAGGTATGCAACAGAAATAATTGAACTAGTATATGAAGATATATTGTGCTAGAGAAGAAGTAAGAAATGAGAAGAGATGTTACGGTTGTCGTTAAACCACTTACATACAATATAATACCATTTAAATATAATTTTTATATAATATTATTCAGCTTTAATACAATAGTTAAATGAATAAAAGAAGAATAAATAAACAACAATCTATTATTTTTTTTACAATTTTTGCAATATAAAGTATGCCATGTCTTCTTCTTCTTCTTTGAGTTTCAATATGAGATTCAGCCAAAACCAAGTTTAATTTTCACCAAAACCCCTAAATATTGGGATATAAATTCTAAACCATATTCCCAATTATTTTCAACAACACCCAATTCAAACAAACAATGATTTTTGAAAACCCAAATTTAAATCTAAAGCTTCAAAGCTTTTTAATGGCGGTCAATGGTAGAATTGCTGCTATCTTTTCTTTTGCTTTATATTACTGACATTTGGGGTTGAGAGATAGAGAGAGAAGTAGAGAAAATTCTCAATTCTTTGCAGCAATATCCAATCCAAACAAACAACGTGGAAATTCTGTTTCTCTGTAAAAACAAATTCCAATCAAACAACGTATAAAAATTTCAATCCAAACAAATAACGTATGAAAATATACAGAGAAAGGAAATATTAATGCGTGATTTGCATTATAAAATATCTGAAAATTTATTTAATTCCCCAATATTAGCGCGTCTAAATAAGGAAGCCTACAGCGACAATGATTCCTTATTTAATAAATTATTATATTTTATAAAAATACTATTAATATGACCTAGTAATATGTAAACTTTGAACATATTTGATAATATAATTTCCTATATAGTATAGTAACTAAAATATCCCTTTCCATAACCCCAAGGCCCAAAACAACTTAATGTTTTGCTAGTTTCAAACTTAGTATATAAAATATTTATTTTTATATAAATTTATTCCGTACGATTCGATATTTTTTTATTTATTTTATAAAAAAATTAAAACCTATTCTATTACTTATTTTGGACCAAAATAAATGATTTTTGGCCTTTTTTCTTGTAATCCAAAATAAGTAATTTTTCAAATTTTAAGAATAAATTAATTATTTTTTTCTATATTATCTTTAGAGTAAATAATATTAAAATATATGTTAGAAATGTTTATGTGAGATAATAAAAATTAATATAATTAATTTTATTATTAAGTAATATTAAAAGATAAATTTCTTAATCTATATAAAAAAATTAAAAAATCACTTATCTTAAATGATCTTATACGATACAATTCGACCGATCAATGAACTTTGTAAATATTTAAAACCCTGTCGTCATCCATTGTTTTCTAGGAAAAGAAAAAGAAACAAATTATTACACTATTGTAAAATATTATTTATTTATGAGTTGTTTCCCTCCAATCATGCTCCACTTTCTCTCTCTCTTTCTCCCTACCGTATGTGTGTGTTGTGTTTTGGACTCTATTTGGTTTTGTGTTGGTGGGGTTTATTCTCTCTCTTCTAGGAGTTGTCTGTATGCATAATAATAATTCGCAAGTGTCCCGGCGGGAGAGAAGGAAGTGAAAGAGTAGAAGAAAGCTCTTCCTCTGCTTCTACGAAACTTATTTTATTTGTTTTCCCTCTTCTTTTCTCCATAAACTCTCCCTCTTTCTCATTCTCTTTGTCTCTGTCTCTCTCTTTTTTCTAGTGTCTTTTTGGCAGTTTGTGATCTTCCCAAAAAGTTTCACCTTTTCATCCTCTATGAGGTACTTCACCTGTTTCTTTACCCAATTTTTTTGGGGTTTATGTCTTTGATATCTTGAAAATTTTAGCGGGTATTCAAGTTTTTTGCTGAATTGCGTGCTTTTGCATGTGGGTTTGTTATTTTCTTTGCTCGTAGTGCTAAAGCTGTGATCTTTTTTGTGATTTTCTTTGGTTTTTAATTCTAAAGTTGTATTCTTTTTGGATTTTGGTTGGTTTTATTTTACATGGCGGGAGTAATGATGGTGATGCCAATTGTTTTTTCTCTTTAGTTTTCTTGAAAGTTTTAATGTGTGTTCAATTTCTTGCTGAATATCACCTGCTTGGCTTTTGTCTTTGTAATTTTGTTTGGTTCTTACTGATAAAGTTGTGATCTTTTTGGGTTTTAATGTCAGTTGTTTGTTCTTTTAGTTCTCCTTAAAAACTTAGTTAGTGTTCAAGTTCTTGCTGAATATCATTTGGTTGGCATTTGACTTTGTGATTTCTATGGTCATAGTGATAAAGTTTTCATATCTTTGGGTTTTAATGTCAATTGTTTGTTCTTTAGTTTTCTTTAAAAATTAGCAAGTGTTCAAGTTCTTGCTGAATATCGTCTGCTGGGCATGTGACGCTGTGATTTTTATTGGTCTTAGTGATAAAGTTGTGATCTTTTTAGGTAATGATTGTGATGTCAATTGCTTGTTTCTTTAGGTTTTCTAGGGTTGACCATATGGAAAATGCATGAACTTAATTTTTTCCCTTTTGTCTGGAATTGTTTCAATTCTGTCGGGGGTCCTCAAAGCATTGAGCTTTTCTGTTAAAAATTGTGTTAGACGGGGTTCTTTATCCTTGTTCTTTTTGTTTTATAATTTTTTTGATGAAAAAGTTGAGCATGCTGACTGGTGATTCATCACATGGAAATTGTGGTCATGTGTTAATTTGATGTTAAGTCACATTTTGTGGTCCTTGGAGCTATAATAATGGAAGGTCAAAAATTTGTCATCCATGATTGTTTATATCTCAACTTTTTTCTTTTAAAGGCTTGCTTTTGTTCATAAAATAGAATGGTCTATGCAATGTGCTTTTATTGGAAATCTTGCTCATATGATGCTTGTTACTCCTTCAGTGAGAGATGTACTTCTTCATATCCGTAGTAATATTTGTTCTGTTCCCTGAGTGGCCAGAGAGTCTCTAAGAGCTAGTTTTCATTGAAATTCTTAAACACACTTTAAAGTTCTGCTACTCTTATTCATTCTTTTTATTATGTGTTTACCTTGCTGAGTTGATGGAAGGAGTTCTATCCAATGTAATTTGCCTGGATTGTGATATATTTGCTTCCTTTCCTTCACTGAGCTGAGGGTCGATTGGAAACAGCCTCTCTGCCCTTTCGGGTAGGGGTAAGGCTCGTCTACATATTACCCTCCCCAGACCCCACTTTGTGGGACTATACTGGGTAGTTGTTGTTGTTCTTGTTGTTGTGATATATTTGCTGCTTGAGCTTAAAATTATTGACATTTTCACCGTCATGACTTCCCTTCGTGAAATATGCCTCTGAAGAAATCTCATTTTCTTCATATTTGCAGAAACTGATTAGATGGAGAGGCCTCTAAATAAACCCATTTTCAATGGCTCTGAAGGTAAACTTTTTTCTCTAACATATGAAAAACATAAACCTATTAATCTTGTTATGTTCTCAACACGTTGTATATGTTTCAATCTTTTGCATATCTAAATAGTTCCATCGGCAAATACTTCTGGTATAGAGAGGAATGCTTGGGAAATCCCCCTTGGAACAGCTGCACATCATTCATCAACTGATGCAAGCTTGTTTTCTAGTTCACTGCCTGTTCTGCCACATGCAAAATGTATGTTCAAGTTTCTTCTTCAAGCTTCGTATCTTGCTTCAATTGGAGAGATTCCTTTGACACCTTTGGTCAATGTGCAGTAAACTTTGCTGAACCTGAGAACTATGGTCAATTCATTGATGATAGCTCACCCAGCTTAAGCAGACTTCATTTAGAAGATGAAATGAAAGATCCACTGGAAGAGGAACCAAGTCGAGATCGCTGTTTGCTCCCTGGGGATGAAGACGAGCTACTAGCAGGTATCATGGATGATTTTGATCTTAGCAGGTTGCCAAGTCAGGTGGAGGACTTGGAAGATGATTTTTTTGGCAGTGGTGGAGGACTAGAATTGGAACCTGACGCTCCTCAGGATAACTCACTTAATGGTTTTTCAAAGTTAAGCTTGTCTGAAGGTATTCTTGGAAGTAGTTTTGGACATTATATCTTCCCCAACGGTGCTGTAACTGTTGTCGGAGAACACCCATATGGAGAGCATCCTTCTAGGACATTATTTGTTCGGAATATTAACAGCAACGTAGAGGACTCCGAGCTGCAATCTCTCTTTGAGGTAATATTTTAACTAAGTGCAGTCCTTACGTGGTCTCACTTGTTGTCGGTCAGGTAGTCACAGCTTATTCTGTTTGTTTTGGAGAAAAACTCTCTTTTGTCCACACATTATGTGCTTGAAAACTGTACCCATTAGTATATAATTTGTCCTGAGAAGTAATACTGACCTGCTGTACTTTACTTTTTTCCTTGAAGCAATATGGTGATATCAGAACTTTGTATACTGCATGCAAGCATAGGGGCTTTGTGATGATATCTTACTATGATATCCGAGCTGCTCGAACTGCAATGCGCGCACTACAAAATAAACCTCTAAGACGGAGAAAGCTAGACATTCATTTTTCAATTCCTAAGGTATGAGTAAAGATAATGTTCATTCTTAATTGGTAGACCTGCCCATATTTAAGGGCCTATGCTAACTGTCATTGTTTATTCCTATGTCCAGGAAAATCCATCAGAGAAAGATATTAACCAAGGAACGCTGGTCATTTTCAACTTGGATCCTTCAGTATCCAATGAGGATCTCCGCCAAATATTTGGGGCTTATGGGGAAGTGAAAGAGGTAGCTACTTTGCCGAATTATTCTGTTTGATGTTGTTTGGGTTTATATTGCCACATTGAGTCAATTTCTGATTAACCTGGTTGCTAATGTTGCATGGAAAATGCAGATCAGGGAAACACCGCACAAGCGCCATCATAAATTCATTGAGTTTTACGATGTTAGAGCAGCTGAGGCTGCACTCAAGGCTTTAAATAGGAGTGACATAGCTGGTAAGCGGATAAAGCTTGAACCGAGCCGGCCTGGTGGAGCCCGTCGAAAGTACGTCCTCAATTTTCTCTTTAATGGGGAACCTCTTGATGAAATTTGTGAGCTAGAATTTACCCTGTACAAGTGCTAATGGACTTGCATACATGCCAAAAATAAATAAAAAGAAGAACAACACCGAGAACAGAAAGGAAAAAAAAAGGAAAAGAACTCTTGTTGTAGTTCAATTGGTAAAAGATGTCTGGTATCCTATGCAAACAAGCGACAACTGTTGATTTTGAAATCATTTTGAGAATGCTTGGATGCCTTGATGATGTCGCTGTTAGTGTAAATTAAACCTTGCGCTTCTCCTTGAAATATGGGATAATCATTGCTTTCAATCGATAGATGTCATTTGTGTGGATTAGGATGCAAGTTTTTGACTATATTTAAGAACAAAGATTGACGACTTCGCATCAAATGTGTAGCTTGATGCAGCAACTTGGTCAGGACTATGAACTTGATGAAGTTCGAACTTTTAGGCACTCCGTTGGTTCTCCAGTAGCCAGCTCTCCTCCAGGTATTTTCATTTTCATAAATGACTGGTTTTAATCATGGAGAGTTCATGTGATAAGCTAAAATTTCTGCTCTATCCAACAGGTAGCTGGTCAAACTTTGGCAGTCCTGTTGAGCCCAACTCATTGCTTGGTTATAATCAATCGCCAGGTCTGAGAAATCTCAGCCCTGTGAATGGCAATCATATGCCAGGGCTGGCTTCTATTCTTCCAGGCCATTTTTCAAGTCCTAAGATTGCACCAATTGGTAAAGATCCAAGACGACTTGGCCATCTGAATCAGGCAATTACTAGTCCTAAGTCAGTGCAAGGAGTGGGTTATCAGCATTCTCATTCAGTTCCTGAGCATATACCACGTTTGAACATGGGATCTATGTCGTTTGGTGAGTCTAAGTCGTCCGGGATTGGGATGCTTTCTGGTCCACAATTTCTTTGGGGAAGTCCACCCATACAGTCGGAGCATACCGACTCGTCTGTCTGGTCAACTTCATCAATGACACATCCATTTGCATCAAATGGGCAAGGGCAAGGGCATGGCTATCCATATCCTCGTCAGCAGGGCTTGTTCCTCGGAAAACATCATGTGGGATCTGCTCCATCAGGAATTCCTCTGGATAGGCATTTAGGTCTTTTCTCTGAGTCTCCTGAAACATCATATATGCACCAAGTTGCATATGGTAGTCCAGGTTCTAGTCACAACAATGGAAGTCGTGTCATGAGTATAGGTAGCCTTGGGGCAATGAACATGGGTGTTTCTCTTACTGGGATCTTTACTGAAAGTGGTTCTCCTAGCCCTAGAACGATGCCACTGGCTAGGAACGGGCATTTATTTTTCGGAAATGGTTCTTACAGAGGAATAGGAATGGCTAACAGTGAAGGGCTAACAGAACGAGGTCGAAGTCGAGGAGTTGAAACTGGAAATGAGATAGACAACAAAAAACAATATCAGCTTGATTTGAAGAAGATCATGAGTGGAGAAGATAGTAGGACTACTTTAATGATTAAAAACATCCCAAACAAGTAAGAACAGTCTAATTCTGAATTAGAGAATTTTGAGTTTTTGTATGATTATTTTCTTGCTTAACCATCCGTGTTCTTCCTTTTAAGGTACACTTCAAAGATGCTACTCACAGCAATTGACGAGACTCATAAGAATACATATGATTTCCTCTACTTGCCTATTGATTTCAAGGTAGTACAATTTATTATTATGTCTTCACATCTTCCAATAAATTTATAATTGAAGGCCAGCACTTATTTCTATGGTTTTGCTGCTTCAGAACAAATGTAACGTTGGTTATGCCTTCATCAACATGGTGTCTCCTTCAAATATCATCTCCTTTCATGAGGTTTGTTCTTTTACAAATACCACATTCCTGGTGGTTGAGATTTCTGCGGAGTGTGAAGTACATACTGTATTTATTGAAAAGAAGAAAAAAGAATACATGATGTACCAGCCTTCAGTTTGTATAGTGGATGATCTATATACATCTTCATACATTGAATATTGTACTTTTACTTATTTAAAAAAGTTTTGCATAGTTATTTGTCTGTTTAAAATGACTTTGTGTGAGATACTTGTGCAGGTATTCAATGGGAAGAAGTGGGAAAAGTTTAACAGTGAAAAGGTTGCTTCCTTGGCTTATGCACGTATCCAAGGGAAGGCAGCCTTGGTTGCTCATTTCCAGAACTCAAGCTTAATGAATGAAGACAAGCGGTGCCGCCCAATTCTTTTCCAGTCAGAGGGCCAAGAAGCAGCTGACCAGGTAACGTGACTGTCTGTATTGAACCTACAAACAAATAACTGTATACTGTCGAGCTAATGCTGGTTTTTGGTTAAGAGGGCAGCTAAATATAATGGTTTATCCATCTTCAAAGTTGTTATCTGCTCTGCCGCATGCTCATTTCAAATGGTTTTCCGTTCGGTCTTTTTCAGGAACCGTTGCCATCCAACAACCTGAACATTTGCGTACGTCGTCCTGATGGGTCCTACTTTGGAGATTCTCTGGATAGTCCAAACGGTGATTTAGATGACAACCCTGAGAATTAGCCCTACATGAACCAGGAAAGCAGATGACTCAATGAGTTCTAAATGTGAATAGAAATAGTACATAATAACTTATTAAGCTGGAAATCGGATATAGTCTCGTGTGTGCTAGGAGTGACTGCTTTTTGAATGAACGACACTCCAAAGCATACAAGACAAAAAATTATGATGCAGAGAGCGTTTTGTTAATACCTTGAGTGACGATAATTGATACTCCCTATTTATCTAAGGGGAGTTGACAAGGTGAAGCGTTCAGGCAACGTGTAAAGTCTCTCTGCTTGTTGATATGCTTTGTTGCTAACGGTGTAGAAAAACTTTCCGTTCTACTTTGTTCTTTGGTTGTCATGTAAATTGTGGTGGATTTGTATTACCAGATATATACATGTTCAGTTGGTAATGGGGCTGTTTCTAAGTGTATAGGATGGAAAACAGACCCTCCCTTTGTTTATGAATGTCACCTTTTAACTGATTCAGGGAAGGCAGCTGTTGTGACTGTGCAGTAAAATGTATGCCTCTACTTATTCTGTCAACCCAAGTTTTTTTTTTCCGAGTCAATAATGCCAAACATGTTGGGGTAGAGTTTTGCTGAGTTGATAGTTAGCTCTTCTGTTGGGTAATTGAAGTTGAAGTTGAGCGTAAACAAGAGTAGCTCGAGCCAAACCCTCAGTTTAAATTGCTCGCTGAAAAACAAAAAGAAAATAGGACTTGGGCAAGAGGTTGGTAAAAAAATTCTTCATTTGGGTGTGTTTGGTAGGAAGGAATATGTATTATATATGGAAAATGTATTCCCCGAAAAATAAACGGTTTATCACTTATTTTCTCTTGTTTAGTTGGTGGGTAAAAAACCTTTTCTAGAAAATGAAAGTTCATTTTTATGTTACAACATAAGTACATCATGAAAAAAATACTCATTTTGTTAAAATAAAAAAGAATGTACTCTATCTAAAGTATAAAAAGAAAGAATTCTTAATAGTATTTCTAATTAAGGTAGGGGGTCGGGTCGGTTGGTGGGAATGGAGAATTGGGTGGAAAAGGCGAAAAAAAAGTTTTGAAAAATATCTTCCCTTCTCCTAATAGGGAAAATAATTTTCTCTAGTAGGAGGAAAATGAGTTCATGAAAAAGATACTTTCTAAAACATTTAAGTCAATCAAACATGAAAAAATTACAAAATATTTTATGAAAAATATTTTTTTTTGAACCAAACACACCTTTGACGGCAAGTTGTCATTCGGAAATTATTATTAGGAGGTGAAAATAGAAAAAAATTATATTTGAACATGAATTTTACTTGGTAAAAGTCAAATTTATGAGTGACCATTCATTTTACTTGAAATACTCTTCAAACAAGTTTTCAATAGTTTCCGCATGATTACCAAAATTATTTCTGTATTTCTGCTCTCCTAAAATCTGCCTCTACCGTTTGACAGAAGGAAGAGATGCATTTTCCATATTGCGCTGTGTTTCTTTCAATAGCATCACCACTATTCCGTAGGGTCAATCAAAAGCTAAATCACTTGTTTTTGCAAAGATAATATCACTGCCCTGATAGCTTAAAAAGTATTCTGCCTTATAATATTGTGGGAGAAAACTTGTTCCAACTCATCAATACCCTTTGGATAAGAACATGCATGTAGATAGAAAAATATTATTTGTGCAAGAAACTAAGCTGTGGCTGTGCTCTAGAAAATCACTTAACAAAGTAAATATGTTTTTAGAATTGGGTTCAGCACATCAGAAGTTTCTCTTACAGGGTAATGTTCCAGCTTAGCCAATTAAGACACAACCTCTCCAACAGTCATAAAACTGATCATGTTCCGTTTCCACTACAACTGACCTATAGCAAACAAAGTTCTCAGGTTTGAAGTGCATCAGCTATTGATCCCGCCAAACTTATAACTTCAAAAGGAGCTTTATCAGCAATGGCATTCACAGTGAGGGGACACGAATCTGTGATCCAGAAGTAAGTGAATGCTTTCTCCGAGCCTGAACACAAGAAGGGTATTGGTCATTGTCAGTAAACCAGGTAAATAGAGAAGGAAAGAACTAAGTCAGTAAACCAGGTAAATAGAGAAGGAAAGAACTAAGTGTCTGCTGGATAGGAATACAGATAGTTACCATCATCCTTGTGAATAAAACGTTCCCATGATCGCTTAGGAAACACTCCGTGAGTCACATATGCACTAACTTTCGCTGCACCATGAGCTGCCAAAACTTTCTGGTGAACCAAGTGTCAAATAAAGAATGCGTTAGCAGTGCATCCAATTCACTTATTTAAGATATGAAGTCCAATACTTCTACCAACTCAGAATGACAGTGGGGGAGCTGATCCTAAAAATAGTCATCAAGGTGTTATTACATCACAACAGGATCCTGATTATAAATATACCTGTATATACATACACGCGCACACACACACACTCTCTACTTTTTTTTCCTTTTTCATGATTCCATTATTGTTTTAATATTCTGGTTGGACATGTTGGGATCTTCAAGGTCGCTGCGTCCAAATATTCATGGCAGTCATATACTCTACCCTAAACAATTTAAACAATTAGTGCTAGAGCTGTTGAGGAAAATTGCCAATGTGATTAGTTTCAAGACATTGCAGCTAACAATCGTAAGTTGACACATATTGGAGAAATAAATGGATGGTTTAAGTTTATGCACCGGGAAAGATATATTAACCCAAAATGAATTTGGGACTGAAAAGATGGAATGCTAAACAAATAGATGGAAAGATATATTAACCCAAAATTAATTTGGGACAGAAAAGATGGAATGCTAAACAAACAGATATATACAACTACACAGAATTTGAACAAGCAAATCCACATTCCCTAGCTGAAGGAAGTCAGGTAATTAAGCACAAGAAGCAATCTGAAGATTTATTTTTGAGATGGAAGCAATCTGAAGATTTATTTTTGAGATGGAAGCAATCTGAAGATTTATTCAATCAACATAATAGCACATCTCTTTAAACATCTATCTACAAATCAAAAAAAAAAAAGAGGATAGGAAGAACCAGAGTTGTATAAGACTGCTGAGCAACCCTAGGACTAAAGAAGCTGGACACTGGACGGACAGTAAGAATTTAAAAAATCGTGTTACGTCTAGTAGATGAAATTTGAGTACCTGGGACACAAACACTTTACTAACACTTATTGCATTCAAGAGGCAGAATTACCTGGCATTCAATTAAGGTACCTCCAGATTGGACCAAGTCATCAACAATGACCACATGACAACCGGCAGGATTACCCTCTTTTAGCCTGACTATTCTCTTATCACCCTCCCGGACTTTAGTGCAAATCACCTGGGAGAGGAAAATATGCTAAGTTCAAGCTGATATAAGATAGCTTAGAGAAGTAAAGAAGGAAGTTATTTACTAACAGCAGGATAGTGACCCAATTGCTTGTAAAACCGCTTCCAAGCTCCATCATCAGGAAATGCTATAACTATCTAGAATATAAAAGTGAAAAAGTGTTACTTTTTTGTCATTGGAAAAATAACCATTTTTTATATGCTAAGTCCTCAACTTTGAAAAATGAGGATAAAATATGCTTAGCAGGAAAACAGCTTACCTTCTCAGTCTGTGGAAGTTGCTGAAGCCGTTGCTTCAACAGTGGGATACCAGTCTCAAACAGGGGCAGAACGTGGTCTCCAAAATAAAACCTTTCCTGCAGTAAAAAAGAAAAAACATAAACTCACGACCAAAAACATCTCGAGAAACATTTGATCTAAGAACACGTGAACGGGTCAAGTTGGTCTCGTCAGCATAACTTTGGAACTTCTAAAAACATGGAAAAAGGACCCAAGATATAAGTAGCCTAAGCAATCATGTGAGCACAAAAGACCTACAATTATGTGAAAGAAATCAAATTAACCTGCAATGCATGTATGTCGTAGATGACTACACTGGTTGGACCACCCCTTGAGATCGGAATGTTTGATAATATTCTGGCCATAGTAAATGCAGTCGCCACATCTCCTTCCTCTTCCATCCGTTCAAAGGATCCCGTTGGAAAGAATGGCAGTACAAGGGTAAAGGATGCGACAAAAAGCCTCGGAAGAGCAAATATCACAGAAAGCTGTTCAAAGATGACTGCTGGTGAGCTGAAAGATGCCAGAAAAGCAACATGCTGCCCACGGATATTGTGTGCATTGTTTATGAAGAGATTTGGAAAGCCATCATCAAAACTCCTGGAGCATGCACAAAATATTTATTAGTTTCCCAAAAAAAGAGTCAAATGCAAACTATTTTACAAGTATCAGCATCGATTCTAGGACCATTAGTAAACTAGGTATAAAGTGCTCCCACATACAGATTGCATATTTAAGGTATCTTTACTTGGTCTCAATAACAAAATATGCTGCAATTGGAGCCTTGAACTAACTTTATAAACCATAAAAAAAACTATTTTTCCCTTGTAAAGATACGTTCAAACTTCACCAACGTGAGCAAAGTATAGCTAATCTTAATCTTGATAAAGGAGGAGAGTCAAGGTAGATTTATGGCTAGTGTAAAAATAGACAAACTTTGATGATCCTCTAGATTGAATGATACTTAAATAGAGCGAAATGGATATAGAGGAATCATGCAGCTACAGCTTACCCCAACTAATTCGGAATTGAGGCATAGTTGATACTTGATACATATCAGTTATCACATACAAAGATCTATGCAAATTTATTTTTCATTTGATCTTTGCAAGGTCATTCCTCCGTGAGACTTTACTAGTCATGTGTCAATGTTCCATTAGAAAATGTAATTGAAAATTGACTTTCTGTTTTCCAAGTGCTATATAAAACTGTTAAAAGATAGTCTTTAGTCAAGTCCACTAGTCGTGTTTTATTCACTTACATTAATACGGCAGCATCCTTCATCTAAAAAACTGTACTGAAATGAACAAAGAAAAGCTTCAAACATAAAAAGGGGGGAATTTTAATTTACTCCCATCAAATACTTAATCTTTTCAAGAGAATTACATATGTAATAAAGTTGAAACTGTTAAACTTTTGGATGGGGTTTTCACCATTAAAATGTATGCATGTCATCACAACCCATCTATCAACAGCTATATTTTTCATTTGTTTGCTTCAACATGTGACAGACTTATAACAAATGAATAAATGTGTTCATTTCTAACAAAAATTTAAGCTTTTAAATGAGACACAATTCAACATTGATAAAGTTGAGTGAAACAAAGACATAAAAAAGAACCCAAAAAGCAGTGGAAGATACATAGAAAAGGTTGGTTTGGGGGGGGGGGGGGGGGGGGGTTACCGCCAGTTAATAGAGTGGAGGTGAATGCAGTCGGATTCAGAAGCTATTTTGCGAGCAAGTTCCTCCATCTCAACACAGTGGTACAGAAGCACTTGCTTCTTCATCAGCGCACCATTCTCCATCGTTACAGTCAAAAGTGTTCTCTTACTTTTGCCGCCAATTGAGAGAGAGAGAGAGAGAGAGAGAGGGGGGGAAGGCGGAGAGAGGCGCGGCCTGTCTGCTGCCTTTTAAAGTAGGAGTATGTCTTTTTGCCGTGGATTTTGGTGCCCTCTTTTTATTTTTGCTGATATTTTATGCCTACACAATCTTTCTTTCTTTTTTCTTTTTTTTTTTTTTAAAAAAAAAGAATAAAGCAAAGCGACTTCTTCTGCACAACTTCCACGCTACTTCAAATCAATCAACTAGTCACAATATAATTTGTAAAGATAATTTATTCTTAACTAGTGTTTCACCATAAATTTTAAAATTGATTTTAAAAAAATTATTTTGGGTGAAGTTTGATTTGAAAATAAAAATATATTTAGACATAAGTTTCAAAATATGTTTCACTTTAAAAAAAAACATAAAACATGGTTTATACCTACAAGTTCTACAAAACTATCACAAATATCCAATAATACCGTCATCAATAGCATCCATTAACATTATCACATATTATAGTCCTGAGCATAAATAAATTTGATTAAAATCATCATTTTTATAATAAACTACATAATACATGTTTACCTTGAAAATGATATTGAATTATATTTTATTTTGTGGTTCTAAAAATATGTGATGTGTTTCAATACGAATTTTTAGGCAATAGGTATTAAGTGTAAGTAAAGAAAATAACATATGCAAACCAATAATGTCTCAAGACCGAGCCTCGAGCTAGCTGGAACAGGGGCTTCGAGGTCTAGCTGGGGCTAGCAATGATTGGTGAAGAATCAATGACAACGAAGGCCTCAAAGATAGCCTTTTGCGGTTAATAATGAGAAATAAATAAAGAATAATAAATGAACAATGAATGAACAAGCAATAAATTGAAGAGTAGTTGTTGAGAACGTTTAGGCAAGAAAAGCAAAGAATTTTCTATTGTATTCAATAATATCCCCTTTTACAAAATGATAAGGGTCCCCTTTATATAGGAGGGGGAATCCCAACATACTATATGCCTAATAATGACGAGAAAATGCTACTGGTACAGCTGTATAATAGATCAACATGGATTTGTACTATTCTCGCAGACTCTGTCAGTTCTAATCACATGACGTCGGGAACTTCTTGCCTTTCCATGACGGTCGTTAGTTTTTTATGTTGTCTCGACGTACACTATGATGAGTCTTTGATATACCCTCTCGAGGCGAATCCTTCGGGGGCGAGCCTTAAATTTTGCTTCGAGCTCCTCGAGGTTGGCGTGGAGTGCCATAACATCCTCAAAGTCAAACTCCCCGATTTTGGCCGCATACAGATAGTCCTCGCGTTTCTTAGAATAGAATGATATGAAATGATTTTGACCTTAATTTCTCGAGCCTCTCGTAATGACGTCATGCTCGTGACATAAGAGTTCTAAGTGACCGAAACGCGCCGTCGGTTTGTTCCCCTAGAATAACTGAATACACCGCCGCTCCATTTCCCCAGATGCATTGAATGCTCCGCCGGTCCGTTGCCTTAGAAACATTGAATACGCCATAGTAGTATAATGTCTCAAGAAATGACTTCACAATAGTAGTACTGACGAGACCCATACTCGCCAAGTTTTACATCAAGCCATAATTTTCTTTTCTTGTTAAAAGTTTTTGCTCTTTGATAGGCTATAGCCTTTTCTTCATCTATTGCTGCTTCGGAGGAAGTTCTCGAAGACAACACTCTAAAGATCGAAATGATGTACCTGAGGAAAAGGTTCTCGAGGATGTTGCTCTTAAGAACATTCCCTTGAAAGTAGATTAGGCCTTTGGTTGTTGTTTTTTCCTTCTTCGTTTATGTGTAAGAGCCCCATGTGGTCTTTGTAAACATCTTTTATTAGTATAAGAATTTCTTCATTTTGCTTTCGATTTGTAAAATCCAAGTGTGTGACTCTAAAGATAGTTTGAATACTAGATCCGGAACATAATAAACCCTTAGATATTTAACTGATTAATATGATGCTTCTTAAAGTCCTTTGTTATCCCTCGGACTAATCTTGGATTAATTTGATGCGAACTTAGGTCACCGGGACTTCTGAGTCTGAGTTGAATGAGAGCTGGGTCTCAATTTTTGAAACAAATCTAGCCTTTTAGGCTTCATTGATAATCCTCGAGTAAGAATTTTCTTGAACTCAAGTAGCCTTTTGATTTAGCAACCGGGTGGACGTTTGCTCGATCATATGAAAATAAGATAACCCTTATGATTTTACAAATAGTCCTAGAGTGAGAGTTTGCTCGAAATCGGGTAGCCCCTAATTGAGTGAAAATTTGTTTGAACCTGAAATAAAGATAGACCTAAGGCTTTTTAGATAGTCCCCGAGTGAGAACTCACTCGAACTCGAGTAGCCCTTGGGCTTAATAATCGAGTGAGTATTTTCTCTAACTCTAAATAAATATAGCCCCGAGGCTTTATTAATAGTCCGCGAGTGAGAACTTGCTCGAACTTAGATAGCCCTTGGGCTAAATAGTCGAGCGAGCATTCGCAGATCTTTCGCTTTAGAAATGGCTAAAACTTCTAAATCCATTCCTCAAAAGGAAAAAGCTTCATCATCTTCTCGAACGACCAAAGGTAAACAGGTAGTTCCACTAGTATCTAGGAGTGTATTCCCGGGTCTTGTGATATATCTTCTGATTTCCAAGTCGAAAAACCTTCCTCTGTTTCAGGATGAGGCAAACCCATGTCTCGATACATCAACCTAATAATTGAAACTGAGAAAGTGAAAGTTGACTGCCGATGGGGAAGGCAGTGCAAGTGGAGATTCCTTCACATAGATAAGACATAACTAAGCATATAGTCGATTTCCTTGGTGTATACACATATCCCTTTACTGCCCAGTAGAATCCTTTTCGTCATCGATAAACCCAGTGATCGTCGATTTTACAGACAATATTGGGTGACGCTTGGACAAATCTATCCATCATTGTGGAACATAATTTATCTGATTAGGTATTTCATGGTCAAGGGGATGCCTTTTACGCTTGATCATCTGATTATACTATATAGCCCCTGACTCTATAAATGTGTACTGATTAAGATAAAACATCGATCCCCAAAGGCCTTTTTTGCTAGAATCGACAAAGACAAGAATCGAGGGTGGATGAGCCGTTTTGTCCGATTCAGGACCCCAGACCAGATCCCTATTGAGAGAATGCCATTCCCCGAGAAATGGAATATAAATCGTAAGTAAACATGTTTCAATAATCATATATCTTTTGTTGACTTCAAATTTAAATCCCTTCGATGATACAACTATTGAGCGGTACACCGGTGCTGTCAAAGATCTCCCAAGTTGGGTCCAATGACTCGATTTGACCTGCCCATATGTTAAGTGTGTGTGGCATGATCTAGCAAAGACCCAGTGGGAGGCCGAAAACCATGGTGAGTTTTTATTTCTGTCATACTTGAGCTCTTTAGAGAAGATATCTCTCGATAGTATCTCATCCTTTGTGCCTATGCAGGCCTAGGAGAGGCTGTTTTGATGAGGGAACCCCCCGCTTGGGGAAGCGGATACCCTGAAGCCTGCTAAGGAGAAAAATAGAAAAGAAATCACCAGCTGAGTCCCCGAAGCCAAAATGGCTAAAGTTCAAAAGCCCGAGGCCGATCCAGTGGCCTTAACTCGTAAAGCGGCCGAAAGTCTTCGTGTCGAGGGAAAAGAGAATGAGGACTGCCCACTGTCACTTAGGGGGAGAGGAAGCATTGTTGCGTTGAAGTTTATTGAGCTGAAGGTGGCTGAGACAGAGGCTGCTGGAGCGGAGGCCGTTGATATGGTCCCGACCCAAGCTGAGGGAATTGTTGAATGGGGCTTAGACGAAGTCCCCAGGCCGACCAACGACAACACGTCAGGTGCCAAGGGGAACCTAGTTGATGAACCTGAGAAAACCAATAACGAAGCCACTCGAAGAGGGGAGAGGGCCCCAATTGAACCGTTCAAGGTTATCAATGTAGATGAGCCTCCACCGGGCCCATCATTCTCTCCTAGGAAAATACGGGATACCCTAGACATGAAGACTCCCGTCGTGGGGCATCCCCTGGAGGAAATGGTATGTTTGAAGGATATTTTGCCGGGGTTGAGGAAGACCCCGATATCGACGCCTCATTGATCTTTGAAGAAGCCGAGAAGCTTCGTAAACAAGTAATCTTGACTTGACCACTTTATTTTGAGTTTTGATTCTTGCTTTTCTGACTCCTTTCTTCTGTGTTTTTAGGCCTTGATGCTCTTTATCCCATATTTTTCCAAGTCACAAGCTGAGTTGGCTCATTGCGAGGACGAATTTAGGAAGATCACTTTTGAATTGAACGGGCTTAAGCCCTTTATGCCCAAATGAGGGGGAGCTAGGTAACCTTTGAGCACATTTGGAGAGGATGTATCGAGAGTGGGCCGAACTCAATGAGTAGGTAATATGACCTTCGTGGGTTTACTTTTTTTCTTTAGTCAATTGAGCATTTAATACCTTAAATTTGATTCTTTCAACTTAAGCAAAAAAGATGATCTAATGCGAGAGGAGCTTAAATTCAAAGATACTGAAATCCTTGGGCTGAAGCAGTGCGTGGATGAAGTGTCCTCTGAAGCAGTGCATGGCTGAAACTGATCTCGGTTGAGTGTCAACTCCAAGGGGTAAGGGGAGAAAGCCGTAAGTACAAATATTTCCATGTTGAATCAGTTTCTAAGGTATCTGTAGCTAAGTCTGAAGTCGATGTGCTCATATCCTCGTATCGAGAAGATGTTGCTGCTGTAAATGCTCGATCTAGGAAGGTATCTGAAGAGGATAAGCTTAAACTGATCCCGACCTTGGAGCCTGCCCGATTAAGATATCAAAGACATGCTCTCGAGGATGTACATACAAGGGGCATCAATTTTTCTGCTGAGATCAAGAGGGTGAAGGCCCTAGAGGAAGAATCGGCAGCTCTACTTTCTTCCGATGATGGTTCAGCTAGAGGTTCGGCCAATGGCTCGAAGGATGGCGGAGATGAAGGTGAAGTCCCCAAAGGGGAAAAGGACTTTGATGTTCTGGGGGTCAAAGGCCAAGCCACTGAAGGCACAACTTTTGAGGGAGCTCCGTCTAGTCAAGTTACCCCGGTGGTAGACTAGGTTTTTATTTGTTCCTTTTTTTTGTGTAAGGACTCCAGTCCTAAGCCTTGCAAATATGTCTTTGTGAAACTTTACTATATATATAAGGATCTTTGCTTTTCGTCATTTCTTGTCTTCCCGTTGACTTTTGTAATAAATTATGATGTTTATCGATAACCAGTTCGGTATGTCGGTCTTATGATATAAACCCGTAGGTTGTGCTTGATATATATTGATAATAGTTGACCTTTTAGGTCTCGGTCCTCGAACCAGGTTTTGACTCGGGCTCATTGTCCCTTAGGTTTGCAACATATTGGCCCTTAGGTTCTTTAGGCTGGCCCTTAGGCTCATACGTATTGGCCCTTAGGCTCTTTAGGCTGGCCCTTAGGCTCCTGCGCATTGTCCCTTAGGCTCTTTTTAAATTGGATCAATGCGAAATCTAGTTTTTCCTCATTTTGTCTAAAGAGTTTTGAAGTTTTGATTATGATTCAGCATGTTTTGTGTTTTTCTAACTCTTCGATGGCTCAAACGAGAACCTCGATTATGAGTCGATTGTGAAGATAACTGAGTACCTCGGGAGGTTCACTCGAAGGTTAAATTTTTGAAAACTTTTCATCAAAGGTTGATTATTTTCGAAGCCTTTTTATGGTTCGGAGCTAATATTATGGAAGCTCCTTTACTTATGCCTAGGGTAGCCTGATTAACCATTTTTTTGAAGTATTTGGAGGCTTTTAGTTTTATGGTGGTAGTTGGACGTCTCAGAGCCGCATTAATTTGGACATAGCCTTTTAGTTTGACCGTAGTCTTTATTTTTAGCCATAGACTTTAGTCTCCCATATGAGGTGACCTTGGCGTCTATATCGAGGGTATGCCTTATTAGGGGTCTTACAAGTTTGAATATAGTCTTGGCCTTAATATCATGGTTATGCCTTTTTAAGGTCTTACAAATTTCAGCACACCTTGTTGAGGTCTTACAGATTTGATGTTGCCTCACTGAGGGCTTATGAGCTCGAAATTACCTGATCAAGGTCTTAAAATTTTGAGTTTTTGATGGCTTGATGAGCTCACTGTCGATGACAGTCCCCGGGTGTTCAAGAGTTTCTTTCCCTTGAGCCGTCTTATGAGAAAGTAATGAACTTCTTTGAGGCTCAAAGTGTTTTGATAAGAAAAGGGGCTTCCTCAGTTACTTTGTATATGCGTGCATTTTTTTTGCCTTTGGAGGGTCGATTATTCTACATGGACACAGTTCATTTGACTGTTTGTCCTAATACAACATTCTCCTATCAAGCTCCTCCTAGGCATAGTTCGATTTTTTCTAAGAGGTGACCTCCTGGGTTGATGCCCCCAGTATTTGAGGTTGATTGAAGAGAAGCCTTAAATACTTGATGAGTTATCCTTAGGTAGCATATGGATGTTTACTGATTAAAAACCTCACCAGTAAAACCCATTCAGGATAAAACCCAATCTAAGGGAAAAATTGCTTTAAAACCCAAGGTCTTCAAGCTGTAGGGCACTTCAATTCCTCTCAATCGAACACCCCCAATACGTTAGTATAAAACTTAAATGAAAAAGGAGAGGGTTGTACCTTAGCAATGATAGCGTTCGAGCCTCGATAAATTTCAATATGTTGCTCGGGGGATGTGGCACAGTCCTTTATTCACTCATTCGAAAGTAGCCGAGAATGTCGGTTGTGGTCGCTACCTAGTCTTTTACTTGTCTTTTGGTTTCTTTGATGTAGAGGGCGTCGATGCCGGTGCCATGTCGTGCACCTCGAACATCTCTTTTGCTACATGTTGCTCCCTGTACACTACTTTTACTCCATCCTTGGTTGGAAATTTCATTATTTGATGAAGGGTTGATGGAACTGCCCTCATACTGTGTATCCACGACCTTCCAAGTAAGGCATTGTATCTCATGTCAAAGGATGACATAAAACTTGGTACTTGGATTGTACTGGCCATATTGACCGGGAGGATGATCTCCTCTTTCATTGTTTCACTCGCCATGTTAAATCCATTGAGGACTTGAGAGGTGGGTACGATCTTGTCAAGCAGTGCGAGCTGCTCCACCACCCTCGACCTAATTATGTTGACCGAGCTACCTGGATCCATGAGCACATGTTTAATTCGAAATTTATTGAATAGAAAAGAAACTACCAATGCGTCACTATGAGGCTGAGACAAGGTCTCGATGTCCTCTTCGCTTAATGTGTGAGCATCCTCTAGTATGTAACTCCGAGTTCACTTCCCTGGTGATGTATATTTTTGTCCGCTTGACAACGTGTCCCTATGGGGCATCGACCGCTCCAATGATCATGTGGATGACATGTTGTGGTTCTTCTAGTTTGTTCTTCCTGTTCGCCTCTCTTTCCTGAAATTGTTTTTTAGCTGGGTCGCTGAGGAATTCTCGAATGTGACTTTCGTTGATCAGTTAGGCTACCTCTTCTCGAAACTGTCTACAATCCTCGGTCTTATGACCATGAGTGCCGTGATATTTTCATACAAGTTAGGGTTACTCTGTGAAGGGCCTGGCAGTATGGATTTTGGCCACCTGGTATCTTTGGCTTTACCTATGGCTGATATGATGGTCGAGACATCGACATTAAAGTTGTACTCAGATAACCGGGGTGCCTTTACCGGCCCAGTGTGCCTTTTACTCATAAGTCCCTGGGAACTTTGACCTTGATTTGTCCTTCGATCATCTCGAGGTGCATTACGCCTTAGGGCGTTTCTTCGATCTTCTACATACGACTGGTATCTTTCCTTGTTTGGTCTTGACTCCCTTTCTATAAACCTTTGTTCCTTTGTTAAGAGACTGCTAGGATATACTGAGCCCGAGGGGATCTTAATTAGTCGTCTTTGACCTTGATCTTCGATTGATACCTGTTGTGCACATCTTGCCAGGTCACGGCGGGGTATTCAATCAAATTTGTTTTAGCTGCTTCGAAGCTACCGAGATTCGTTCGTTCGAACCTTGAGTGAAGGCCTGTACCGCCGAGTCATCGGACACAACTTTATTTTTCCTTAAATCTATAGATTTCTAAACCTATTTCTTCATCTCTGTCTCGCTTTTGAAAACCCTAATTTTGTCCTTTGATCTGCTAAGATCTGTACAAATCTAAGTAGATGAGGACATATTTCATGTATTTTTCATGAAAATCTTCTAGTTTTCTAAGTGACTTTCCATTTCCCTAAAGCTAGGATTTCCTAAAAATCCTTTTCTCTAAAATGTTTTTTGACTTTTCATGTTTAATCTCTCGTTCTTATGAGTCTTGACTGATTTATGTTAAGTTTGCCTCAACCCTAATTAGTTTATGCTAAAACCACAATTTTCTGATATTTTTTCTTTGACTTTGAGTCTGTTCGTGTTACTTACCATATTATTTTGCTCCGTGCTTTGATTCATGATTTTCCTTTAGCCTAATTCGACGTCTTGTAATTTTTATCCTAGTATGTCTCTATTTGAGGTTTCTGATTCGATTCTCGACTAATTCTGTGTGTTTATACTTGGCCTGTTTGTTTATTCGTGGAAACATATATTATTCTCCTTTAAAACAATATTATTTTCTGAGTTTTGATTCACTGATTTTCTCTATTAAGACCTATGTGCGATTCTTGATTATTTCCCTATTTTACACCTTTTAATTACTTTCATGCCTTATTTGATTAGCTGTGATACTTATATATCACTCAAGATTGTTTCCTTAATTGAGCCCCTATTTATTTGCCTCTAATTGTGTATTATGTGCTTAAGTCTTACTTGATTTGATTTCCTTAAATATTGTCCTACCCTTTACTGTTGGGTAATTACCCCTTAATTACGGGAGACTATACTGATTTCGTGCATTATTGATTCTATAAGTTCCCTTAATTACTGAATGATTTGATCTCTTTACTTATTCTATTTCCCCTGACTACTATACATACTCTCCTACGTTCTCACTTTTGAAAAGGATCATTAGTTCAAAAACACTCTTACGCTTAAAAGCTCTTTTTTCTTCTCTGTTACTTTCAATCTTCACTAATCTAGCTGGTTGTAAGCCAAGGCTAGCTATTGCACAACATCTGCTCTATACTCTGTTTTTTCTTTCCCTAACTGGTATATCCTAATTCAATTTCGAAGTCTGAAACTCTACGTGTTTTATTGCTGTTTTAGTTCATTGATTATGAGTTCCAATCCTGTTCATGTTTACTATTTGGTTTGCCCAATATGCAACTAGCATGTCTAAACTACATTGCCTAGTTATTGTTTCGCCTAGCATATTTGAGTTTTATTATGTTAGAATCTGTGATTAGTATGTCTAATCCATAATGTGCAATTCATTCTATCATTGGTTCGTAATAATTAATTATAAATAGATATTTGGGTGATTAGTGAAAAGAGAGGTAGCCATATGATCTTGCGGGGTAAAGCTAGGTGGAAATCATGCTCTAGGATTTACTTTGTGCAAATCTGCTGTAGAAATCATGTTCTAGGCTTGTGTAATTCACTAGAAATGATGTTTTAGGATTGTTATGTTTATTTTCATTTAAACCATGTTAAATCTGTGCATTAGACATCATATTTTAGGGTATTCACGTTTACTACTTTGCATACTAGAAGCATGTGGTAGATCCCTGATTATGTATAATTCATGATCACTTAGAAATCTTGCCACTAGGTTATTAAACTGCTCAATAAATAATTGTCCCCATGTGAATCAGAGATAGTGTTTTAGGATTATACATGAATTCCCCTCATGTCGCTCAAATAAATAGACTAAAATAGTTTACACATTGGTATCAAATTCCAGTATCAATCAGTATAAATACTTGTTATGACCTTCGTCACTAAGATCAACATGCCTATAGGTTAAAATAACTTCAAATTGTTTAAACAACTTCTACCGCTATGGTTTCATATAGCCCCCACGCCTAGGCAAGCCTTAGGTAATTGATGCCCTTGTAAAAAACTGTAAACTGTGTTCTATTGTTTATAAACTGCTTAAGTCTAACAGATTTTTGAAACCAATAGGAAAGCTGGATAGGATTCTGCCACTTCCCTTAAAACAAACACCGCATGTTCTGTTGAGTGATGTTCATATAGATATCATGTTCCTAGGTTCTCTGAATTTTTTTAAAATCAATTGTTTGAGATGTGCTGCTTATTTTCCTATGTATATGTAGAGGTAAACATGAGCATTTTTATATGCTTCCTCAATTGACAGCCCTATGTGTTATTTGTTGTTGCCTAGACTTTTTCCTTTTAATACCTTAGGATTGTCTAGAACTACCTAAGTCTAGAGGTCATAAACTCATCCATGACCACAAGGAAGGGATGGTTAATAGCACGCCTAGAGTTCTTTAATCAAATACGCTCATATAACCGCTAAGGGGTGGGGTAGTTGGTTAGTAAAGGATATGATGACCTTTGCGCTAATGTCATATGTTACTCCACTATTTGAGGAAGGCTTACCGGGTAGTGTATAGATGTAATCCTATAGGATAAACAACTTAGGATCTTCCTTATCCTTTTCACATATGTGTGCTTAAACTACTTATCTGTTAAAAGTCCTTATTTCTTTTACATATGACTGCCTATTTGTTAAATGACTAATTCACATATCTAAGTTTGGCCGGATCCATCATTGTGGACCTCGATGGGTGCTTAACTCCTTCCACTCCAAGTTATTCGAGCCCTTACTCTAATCTCTGGTAATGCAAACTAGTTACATGAGTTAATTGCTCAAGGTGACCTTAACATACCTTAATATGTTAGGTGGAGACTCTTCAAATATCCAATTCCCAAAAGGGAATAAATTATTCCCAATTAATGTTGAAACCTGAACTTCCTCGCAAAAAGGGAAAAAAGGGGAAGCGACAATTTTGAAGACATCGGACTTCCTGGTGGCTACCTTGATGGCACCAGCGTGTGCCCTCACAAAAGAGTTCTCCAACGTGGCAAATGAATCTATTAAATTTGGGGGTAGGTTATGATACCATATTATCGCTCCCTTTGATAATATTTCTCCAAATTTCTTCAACAAGACGGACTCAAGTACAAGCAGTAATGTGCTCATTGGGGTCCGTGGTCCCATTATACTTCGGGACATTGGGCATTCTGAATTTCTTCGGGATGGGCTTCGGAGCTGCACTTGGTGGGAATGGTTTCTGTATGAACTTCTTTGAATCTACGCCCTTCAGAATCGGGGGTGTGCGCAGGATCTTATCGACCCTCGAGTCATAAGTCTCCACCTTTCTATTGTTAGTGTCAATCTTCTTTTTTCCGGATTCAATCCTTTTGGCGAGGTCCTCGAGCATCTTCGCAATAGCAGGATCCACTCCTGGCCTATTGTTACTCGGTCTCTCTGGAGGCCTGCTCGACTCGAGGAACCGTTTTCGATGCTATTGTGCTTGGAGTTTTTTGTTGACTTTACAGCTAAGCAATAGCTACTTGTTGTGCTTGCAACATCTCAAAAATAACTTGAAGGCTAACTTCTTTTTTCTCATCGCGCACACTTCCGTCGGTATAAGAGCTTACATCGACATGCACAGCGTTGCGTAAGCTCACGTCGACGAGGATTTGTACTGGTACCACCCCTGGGTTTTGCTCTGGTACAAGAGTGTCTGCATCGTTCTCTCCATGACATCCAATACTATTGTTTTTGTGTGCATTTGTTGAGTTAGACATTTTTTACCTGAAATCAGAGATTCTTGGACAAGAAAAAATGTGAAGAATAACTTGTGTTTTAGAGATCTAGCACCAAAACAATCGCTATTATTTTTAGCCCATGGTGCGCGCCCAACTATTTAATTTGAAAATGGTATTGATAATTATATTTGATTTTGTAGTTCTAAAAATATGTGATTTGTTTCAATACGAGTTAATTAGGAAATATATGTTAAGTATAAGTAAAGAGAATAAGATATGCAAACCAATGTTATCTTAAGACTGAGCCTCGAGCTGGCTAGAATAAGGGCTTCGAGGTCTAACTAGGACAATTACCAATGAACAATTGGTAAAGAATCACTGATAAAGAATGCCTCAAAGATAGCCTTTTGCAGTTAATATTGGGCAATAAATAAAGAATAATAAATGAACAATGAATGAACAAACAATAAATATGTAGAGTAATTGTTGATCACGTTTAGGCAATAAAAACAGAGAATTTTCTATTGTATTCAGTAATGTCCTATTATACAAAATGACAAGAGTCCCCTTTATGTAGGATGGGAAATCCCAAGATAGTACATGTCTAATAATGATGAGGAAATGCTATTGGTACAACTGTGTAATGACTCATCACATATTTGTACTATTACTCTATCAGCTCTAATCACACGAGCTCGGGAACTTCCCGTCTTTTCATGACGGTCGTTGATTTTCATGCTGCCTCGAGGTATGCTATAATGAGTCTCGATATGCCCTCTCGAGGCAAATCCTTCAAGGACGAGCCTTAAATTCTACTTCGAGCTCCTCGAAGTTGGAATAGAGTGCCATAATAGCCCCAAAGTCGAACTCCTTCATTTTGGCTGCATATAATACATTATCAGATGACCGAAAAGACGAAACAACATCGTCGAAAAATAATAAATGATGGGATCTTTCAAAAAATAAGAAGTTTGGGGTTTTAAGATTTTTAAAATGTAATAGTAAAATTGGCCAAAACCAGCTCTTGAGCTGGTTTGGGATTTGGGAATTTGCCAAAATATGGATAAAATTTATAAAAGACATGTATTTGCCAGAAAAAAAATTGGGAAAAATATGGCACAATCTATACCCAAACCGGTCCTTAATTTAAAAGAAAAAGGCAGTCCAATGCATAATGTATCCTTCATTCATGTAAGATCGGGGAAATATATATCGTCAACCCTAATGCAATTATTAGTGACTGCTTGTACAACTCGAACCCGTCTCTAAGTTTTCCTTCTATAATTTATTCTTAATTAATAATCTGTTTACCCAAAAATCAGATAACAATTAAATTATATATGATTTCAAGGATACATTAGTATAAGTTGAGAAAATAGATTAATATAGAGATTGATGATAAAAGTATAAATGCAAATCATAGAAGTCAAATTGCCTTGGCCATGTAGATCAGTTATGGGATAAAAAAATAAAAGGTGGAGTTACTCTCGGCGCACATTAAGCACGCGACTGGTGCACAATAGCAGGACGCCATTGTCGCCGGAATATGGCTCGTCGCCGGCGAAACGCCCCTCCCACTAATACGCAACTAGTTACAGCAGAGCATGGTATTACAAAAGAGCTTGAACCATTAACATTTGGCAACTTTCTGCCCCAGAAGTTCCAATCAACCGATGTGATGCATGTAGAGGGAGAAACTGTGAATTGCCATTGCCGATGACTGAAGTTCCTTCCAACATTGCTGCAAGACGGTTACAGTTTACTGATGCCATTGGATCGGAGAAATCCATACCGGCTGCAGCGGATGTGGTGCGAGGACATCGCGATTCTCAGATGGGCAAGCAACTTTCATTCGTCCCCCACTGATCGAGATGGCAAAAAGGTTGTTAAGATCAGTGAGGACGATCTGAAACCTCAATTGGGTTACTGGCAGAATGCTTTGATTGGATACGTAATTGGTGATAATCCAAGTGAGAAAACTATGGATAACTTTGTCATGCATGTGTGGAATTTCGTGGCTAAACCTCAGGTACTGATTCATGCTGAAGGATAATGTATTTTTCGCTTCAATAGTATCGAGGATCGAAATTTAGTCATTCAATCAGGACCCTATTCCTATAGGAACAGACCAATGGTTTTGAAACCGTGGGAAGTTGATTTCTCGTTTCAGAGTGATGTTCTAAGCACTGTTCCTATTTGGATTCGTTTTCCTGGACTTCCGGTGGGTTATTGGTCTACTGAGATATTGAGCAAAATGGCCAGTGCTGTTGGCAAGCCATTATACACTGACAAATTTACTACGCATTATGAAAAAATTTCATTTGCCCGTGTCCTAGTAGAGGTGGATGCTGCTCACCCTTTACTAGATCAATTAGAGATTGATACTCCTTATGGTCCTAAGATCCAGTCAATCGAGTATGATTGGAAACCAAGTTTCTGTAATCATTGCCTGAAATTTGGGCATGATTCATTTGATTGCTGGTACTATTCTGATAACAATGAAGGGAAGGATAAGGAGGAGCAGGATAAACCAAGAAGACAGAAAGGTAAATTGAAACAGCAGGGGAAAAATGCTAAAAAAGAATGGCTTATTAAGCAACCTGTAGCTATTGCAGAAGTACAGGATAATCATGATAATGCTGGGAATTCAGCAATGCTGGAGATGCAGGCAGTGCAACTTCCTAATAAGGTGAATGAGAACATTGTAGTTAGTGTTCAACAGCATTCACAAAATGATCCTGTTAATCAAGGGAGGCCTGAAAGTGCAGTCATTGCAGTTGCTGCAACCAATGGTAACATTGAGCAAATGATTGATAATGGAAGTAAAGGGAATGCTACTATGGTTGTGGCTGGGAACAGGGTTCAGCAGATTGATCCGGGATCCTCACACAGTCTAACCCCTAATTTCCTATGATTATTGTTACATGGAACATTAGGGGGCTTAACCAAGACCATAAACAAAAGGAGTTGAAAAACTTCCTAGCTGTTAATAAGGTGGATGTTATGGGAGTTTTAGAAACTAGAGTTAAGGAACATAAAGCTAAAAAAATACTAGCCAAGGTTGCTAAGGATTGGAATGTTCAATGTAATTACTTAAAGGCTGCTAATGGTAGAATATGGTTGCTTTGGAGACATCACATCCAGATCCATATATCCTCTATCACTGATCAACTCATTCACTGTTTTTTAGAAGACACAAGAAGCCAAGCCAGAATTCATTTAAGTGTTATATATGCCCATAACACTGCACTTCTTAGAAACCAACTGTGGAATGAATTGAGATCAACCTATATTCCCAGTCAAGATGCTTGGCTGATCAGTGGTGATTTCAACTGTGTATTACGCACTGATGACAGAATTGGCTCCCCGGTCACTGATGCTGAAGTTAAAGATTTCAAAGACACTATTACTGACCTGCAACTCACTGCCCTCAGAGTTAAAGGTTGGCACTTCACATGGACAAATAAGCAAGATTCTTCCACTAGAGTATATAGTAAAATCGATTGGGCTCTGGGCAACTTTCAGTGGCTACAACAGTATGGGCATTTGGAAGCTGATTTTATGAACCCCTCAGTCTCTGATCATTCCCCTATCCTTATCAAATTTGGAGATCATAAAACTTTGCTACCTAAACCTTTCAGGCTATATCTTGCTGTCATGGAGCAACCTCAGTTTCATAACATTTTACAGCAGGTTTGGAGACAGGACTATGGAAGAACACCTATGCAGCAGCTGTGGCAAAAACTGAAGGATATGAAACAGCACTTGAAGGAGATAAATGCTCACATGGCATCTTACAAGCAGAAAATTATTCAGGCAAGGGAAAAGTTAGGTATTATCCAAGATCAACTGCAGAACAGCCCATTAACACAGTCACTACTTACTGAGGAAAAATCAGCAATTGAGGAAATTGAGAAGTGGAGTTGTGTGGAGGAAAAAATTCTGAGGCAGAAGTCCAAAGCATGCTGCATTGAGTGTGGGGATGCTAACACTAAGTATTTCCATGCTCAATGGAAGATCACAACAGGACAAAACAACATCACATCCATTTATACAGACTCAGGTTTGAAACTAACTGACCCTTTAACTGTGGAGCAGGAATTCATCAAGGTTTTTCAATCATTAATGGGGGAGTGTGCTGCTGAACTACCTTGTATCAACTCTGCAATTATGAAAGAGCGACAGTGCTTAAACCTTGCTCAGCAAAGAATTCTCATTAGAGAAGTAACTATGGAAGAGATCACTGAAGCTGTCAAAGAAATGCCTAAAGATAAAGCACCTGGAGTTGATGGCTTTCCAGTGGAGTTTTTCACTAAGAACTGGGAGATGGTAAAAGATGACATTCTAGCTGCTGTAAAGGAGTTCTTCTCTACAAGCAAAATGCCTCATATGCTTAACACCACTGCCATAGCACTAGTGCCTAAAGTCAAAGCTCCTGCTACTGTCAAAGATTACAGGCCTATTGCTTGCTGCACTAATGTATACAAAATCATCTCAAAAGTTATCACCAAAAGGATGAAGGCTTTCATTGGGGAGTTAGTTGGTCCTGCTCAATTTGCTTTTATTGAAGGAAGAAGTATTGTTGACAACATCTTGCTAAGCCATGAAATCTTTAAGGGTTACTCAAGGAAAGGTGTTTCTCCCAGATGTGTACTCAAAGTGGATTTGAGGAAGGCATATGACACACTGGAATGGAATTTTCTGAAGTAGATTCTTATTGATTTGGGCTTTCCAGCAAAATTTATTCATTGGATCATGATCTGTGTTACCTCTGTCTCTTATTCCTTAGTAATGAATGGTGGCTTAGCTAAACCATTCACTGCTAAGAGAGGTATTAGACAGGGTGACCCTATGTCACCTTACCTGTTTGTCTTAGCAATGGAATATCTTAACAGAATACTACAACAGCTGCACAAGGATGGGAACTTCAACTTCCATCCCAAATGCAGAAAGCTCAATGTTTCTCATGTTTGTTTTGCTGATGATCTCCTTATGTTTTGTCGAGCAGATATTATGTCTATCCATATCTTACATACAACTTTTCTTCAGTTTTCAGAAGCATTTGGTCTTCAGGCAAATATCAGCAAGAGTGCTATCTATCTGGCTGGTTTGCAGCAAAACATCAGAGAAGAAATCATTGACACCTTGGGATTCACTGAAGGTCAACTTCCATTCAGATACTTGGGGATTCCACTTGACTCTAAGAAGCTGGCAATCCATCATTATATGCCCCTAATTGAAAAGATCACAGATAAGGTTACTTGCTGGTCAGCAAAACTACTATCACATGCAGGAAGGAGTCAATTGATCAAAGCTGTGGTGTTTGGCTTTCAGACTTATTGGGCACAGGTCTTCACTATGCCCAAGAAAGTACTGAAAACTATTGAAGCTATATGCAGAACTTTTCTATGGACTGGCTCAGCTAACCTATCCAGAAGGGCACTGGTGGCTTGGGACAAAGTGTACAGACCTATATCAGCTGGAGGACTTAATATCCTAGACCTAAAGATGTGGAACAAAGCAGCCATAGCTAAGCTGCTTTGGGACTTGTCTAGGAAGAAAGACTGTCTATGGGTTCGATGGGTTCATTCTTATTACATCAAGCAAAGGAGCATTGCCACAATTAGCATTCCAAAAGCAGCATCTTGGGTGGTCAGAAAGGTACTGGAAAGTAGAACTACGATTCTGGAGAGCCAAAAGCTTCAAGGTGATCTAATTGACAGACTACAAAGTATATGCAGCCTGGGCAAATTTCACATTCAGAAACTATACCTCACTCTACTGCCCAGTTTCAATAAGGTTGAGTGGAAGAATTTGATGCTGATTACTAATGTTCTACCTAGGCATAAATTCACTGTTTGGTTAGCTGCTCAACATAAACTTCCTACTGTTGAAAGATTGCAGAACATGGGCATACAAGTTCCAGCAGATCGTGTGTTCTGCAAACAGAATATAGAGGACTTCAATCATCTATTCTTTGAGTGTCCTATTACAAACAGATTGTGGTCCAGAATATGTGTTTGGCTGGGCCATACCAGAACAGTTGGCTGCTGGGAAACTGAACTTCTTTGGATATGCAGCAAAGCTAAAAGTAGACTGTGGAATGCTATAACAGCTTCAGCATTTGTCACTACTACTGCTCTCATCTGGAAAGAAAGGAATCTCATTCGTTTTGAAGGAGCTGCTTATATGGAGGAACTGACTTGTAAAGAGATTGCCTTACTCATGCACATTCGAGGCAGCAAATGCAAACATTGGCAAACTGGTCTGAGACAGCTCAATTACTATCCTTAGCTATTGTAATTAGAAAGTTATGATGCTCGAGTAGAGATAATCAAGATAGTATAGAAAGTACTTGTATCAGTGTAGTAGCCAGTCCAAACTACTAACACTTAGCTCTATGATGTACATATTTTTTTTGAGATCAATGAAACTAACAGTTAAGAATTAAAAAGAAAAAAAAATTACCTTGGCCCTCGGGTTCAACTGCCCTCGAACCAAAGGTGTTCCAACTAAAGTATGAACAAAGCAATAAAATAACATGATAATAAAAGCTAAAAAATGACAAGATATTGCTTTATGTTGCGTAGAGATAATGTGTTTTACAAATGATGAGACACCCATTATTTAGTAGGGGAACCCTACTATTGATACAGTTATATATGGGCTAGATGATCCCATGCTTAGCTAATTAACCAGCCCGTCTTTGATATGTGTTGAGATTCTCGCTGTGACCTATACCCTATCGCGGATATTTCATCATTCTGTTATTTGGCATGGGAAATCTCTCTCGGTCTCATCTAATCTCGATCTTGTCTGGTCCTGGGTCGAACTTAACGATATAATCTTGTACCTTGGTTAGGTATAATTCGAGGCCGAGCCTTAACCTATCATATCCCAGTCTCGATTAACCATAATATACGGCAAAATCGAAGAGTTCGACTTTGGAACTACTTTGGCACTCCACGCCTGACCTCGAGGAGCTCAAAACAGAACTTGAAGTATGACCCCGAGGTGCGTCATAGAGGGAACATATCGAAGGTTCATAGTGGTCAATCTCGGATGGAGAAATACAAATCGATGATCGCCATGGAAATGCAAGAAAGCTCTCAAGGACACGTGGTTAGAGCTGACTGCAAGAATAGTACAAATCCATGCTGAGCCATTATACAACTATACCAACAGTATTTCATCGTTATTGTTAGACATGTACTATGTTGGGATTCCTCCCTCCAATATAAAGAGGACCCTTGTCATTTTGTAAAAGGGACACATTATTGAATACAATAGGATATTCTGTGCTTTTCTTTTTTTTGCCTAAATGTGCCCAACAATTACTCTATATATTTATTGCTTATTCCTTTATTGTTCATTTATTGTTCTTCATTTACTACCCATTATTAACCGCAAGAGGCTATCTTTGGGACCTTCATTATCATTGTTTCTTCATCAATTGTTCATTACTAACTTCCCTAACTAGACCTTGAAGCCCATGTTCTAGCTAGCTCGAGGCCTAGCCTTGCAATAATATTGGTTTGCATATCTTATTCTCTTTACTTACATTTAGCATCTACTGCTTAACAACTAGTATTGAAATAAATTACAGATTTTTAGAACCACAAAATTAAATATAATTGTTAATACCATTTTCAAGGTAAACAACCATATAAAGGGCGAACCCGATTTTGACCGTATATATAATCAACCTACTAAAACGTTCTCACTTACTAATCATAGTTGAAATTGAGTATATTCCTTCGACATAGATTGAGCTCTCCTTTATCTTAAAAGGAATCTAATCTTCGGTTGTCTTGATCAAGCTTTCCTTTTGTTTTTTTGGGTCTAGTCCGCTTTTTTTACTATTTGTATGTTAAAGATAAACGTGTAGAATTATACCGAGCTGTTATTATTGTTGTTGTTGTACGTTAGAGACAAACGGCACCATATTGGAACAGAGAATTTGGTTCTTGATAAGAATATCAAACCTTTCTGTTAAAGAAAACTACAATTTTCTTTTCACTTAAAGAAGAAGCTTAGCAAATGACTCCTATATCCTTTTACCTCATTCTTGAAGTGTAAAACTTTTCTAGTCAGAAGCATAAAATCTTATAGGAAGATTTTATAACCGAAAGTGGGTTGGTGGGGCACCTACAATCCTGCAGGTTTCTGAATGGTGCCTATTAATGGTAACTAAATTTTATTTTTGTTGGACAAAAGAAATAGTACTAGTATTTTATTTTTGTTATTTAAAACATGTTTTCCATTGTCCCTCGTTATTTTCAGTCTCACCTACCACTCACGAAACAAGGCCGTCCTATGCTTAAAGAGTCGCTCATCACACCACTGCTAGAGGCGGAGGATCTAAGCTTTTTAAATACATTAAAAAAGAAAAGAAAAAAGTACTAAAATCCCCTATTACTTCGGGTAAATAACTCACCATTCAACCAAATATTTTTATAACATAAAGGTCAATATATGATATTAGATCAATTTTACAAAATATTTACATAACATACCTAGTTTGGTAGCAGACCATGTGTCCACTTGCACCATAAATATAGCCTAAATTTGGCCCTGCCTAAGAAGCTGTTAATGGTTAAGGAATAACGGTAAGCTCTAGACAGCTCTTTAGAAAATTGAATAAACTACTAAAGGTTACACTCTCATTTTCAGAAATGAAAATAGACGAACAAAATGTCCAGCGGGCTGAATTATTGGTTAATAAGCAAAGGGATTTTTACATATACATCCCATATAGCAAACCTTATAACCACTCATGTTTAAGGTTAGTGTTTATTACATTTAAGTATACCACCTTTCAATTTATATACCAAAATTTATCTTTAAGATTTAGGGATCAACTATTAATTAGAGGCTTGATTTGTAGAACAATTAGAGGCTTGATTTGTGGAACAAGATCTTTTCATATATTTTTTTTACACATTTATAATGGAAGATCTTGTCATCTGTCGGTTAATGCTCTTCCAGTGAGGGTTAAGCCTCTCACTTTTCATAATTTCTTTTTAATTAGTTTATTCCAGTTATTCACAATAATGTTTTTAAATAATTTTAGAAAGTAAAATAGAAAACATTGATTTTAATAATTCAAAAAATAAAAAAAAAGTCGAAATAAGATTTTGAATTTTTGAAGATGGAGTTTATATACTCAAAGTTCGACGTTGGGTTTCAAAAATGCATTCTTTGTGGAATGCATTTTTCCATTATTTTTCTTAACATTATAATATTTGGCCAAAACTTTTAGAAGGGAAAAACTCATTTTGAATAGAAATAAAAATAATTTTTTAGAGCAGAAAAACTTAACTTTTAAAAATTTTATTTTTATGAAAAATACATTTAGAAACAATTTTAAAAGTTTGGCCAAATACTGATTGTTGCTCAAAAGTATATTTTAAATTAATTAATTAAACACAAATAACTTTTCATCAAAAATACTTTTTGAAAATTGTTTCATCAAAAATACAAATTGTAGTTAATTGTAGTTTTTTGGAGTTAATTTGTAGTTAATTGGCAAAATGTACTGTTGAATCAAATTTGTAGTTAATTGTACTAATGTAGTGACTACAATTACCTACAATTGCATATAACTACACATCTATACTACAAATAACTATAATTGCATAACTACAAATTGTTGGAAGTCCAATGCTACATGTACTGTTGCAGCACATTTTGCGCTGTTATGTTTTCGGATTAAACTTCTTGTCTTGAACAATGAAGAATAATGAATTTACGTTGCATAGAAATACCATTTGTAGTTTTCAGCAACTCATACCATCCAGTAGATACAAAAAAAATACGTTATTCAGACATATTTTTCAACTGACTACGATTAACTACAAGTAACTACAATTAACTACAAAGTTCATATAACTACAAAAATTTGACTACATTTTAAAAACACACTGGAAACACTGCATATAACCTTAACTACATTTACCTACATTTGACTACATTTTAAAAACACACTGGAAACAGTGCATATAACCTTAACTGCATTTGACTACATTTTGCTTCATTACAGGCTTCATTTGCTTGTCCTCTTCCAACGCGATCATTCCCAAGTGTGAAGGATCCTCCAGCAACATCTTTGCTACAAGATATCCTGCGATTGACCACGTCTGATACTTTCTTGCTTGTTTACCAATATATCTTCCTACTTTTCCATCATAATATTCAGGCCACACGTCCTTAGATAAGCGGCTCTCAGCAAGATCGATTGCCCGACTTGCAATTTGTGATCGTCCCGTCTTAATACAGGCAGCGGTTAGCAACCACAAAAGCACTGCATTGGAATTTTTTTTTTAGGCTCTTTGTGAAGCCAAGAACCTCGGATCCAACTGACATTAAAACAGAGAAAGCTTATAAAATAGATCACAGATAGACAAAGAGCAACCTCTATTGGATGTAAGTTAGTAGTACTGATAATCTTGTCCGAGAAATGCAAAAAATATCCCTACTAACATTTGACTACATTTTAAAAATTCACTGGAAATACTTCATATAACCTTAACTACATTTGACTACATTTGACTACATTATTAAAACTCACTAGAACACTGCATATAACCTTAACTACATTTACCTACATTTGACTACATTTTAAAAATTCATTGGAAACACTTCATATAACCTTAACTACATTTAACTACAATTGACTACATTTAACCACTTGATAATTAACAACTCTTCCCTAGTCAAATTCCATAGCCGAAAGTGAAAAGAAAAACGAAAATATATACATATTTTTTGTATTTCTGAGTTTGAAATTAGATTGGACTCAATTCTTTTTATATAAAAGAAATTTAATAAAGACGTCAGAAAACATACAATCATAAACCAAAAACAAGCCTTAGTTCATCTTTCTGTTTTCATTTCCTCTTGTCTTCTGTTTGTTATTTTTTTCTGACTGTTTTCGGCTCCTATTTCCATCATTTTTGGATTGAAGATTGTCGTCGGCGTTAGAGACGGAGGAGGCGTAGGATAGTTGTTGTTGGTGGAAGAGGGTGGATGGCTAGGGCGGCTACTGCTTCTGGCTTGAGAGGGGTGTTGTGGTGGTTGTTTTCTGGTGGTGGGTGGAGCGGCGACCATGGTGGCTTCTGTGGCTAGGTTAGTGAAGGGTGGTCGCTTGGTGAATGGTTTTTGAGAGGAGGGAGAGAGATTCGGTTCAGTTTAGAGGAGAGATTAGGAGCATTTAAGATTTTACCATAACTGATTTAGCATTTATTTGGTAGAAAATCAAAGATTAATTAGAAGCCATAAATATAGGCGTTATTTTAGGCTACAATTTATTTAAAATAGATTTTAGTCTTAATTATCTGGCGTTAATTAAGGATGGAACATCAGCAAATATCCGTTTGGTATATATTTTGTAACAAAAACATGGGATATGAGGGTAATAACCAAACAAGGCACAATAATGGCAATAAGGTTTGCTATATTGTATGTATAGGTAAAAATGAAGAGACAACGGGCCTCAAGCCAAGATGGCCCATACCCAATGAAAATGAAGAGCCCAAGGATAACAGCCATAATGTAGCCATATGCGATAAGCAATGATGGTGAAACAAGAAGCCCAAAACAAAGAAGTCTTCCCTTTGTTATTAGATCAGGAATTTTCATAAGGATTTTTACCTATCTATACCATATAGCAAATCGTATTACCTCCTATATTTAAGGTTTGTGTTTATTATATTTAAGTATATCAAATTTTAATTTATGTACCATAATTCAAATTAAGGGTGTAATTATTGCTTCATTTATTCTAGGCATGATTTTAGGAGCATATATTCCTTTTCCCTTTTTTCCTCCTCTTCTCTTTCCTTATGTTTCCTCCACCTTAATATACAATTATCACTATTAAATTCATTAGGTGTATAAGTTACCAAATTACAATATTTTATTTCGAATGAACAGAAAAAATTATGTTAAGGAAACCTATGAAATTTAGTCGTTATTTATTCTTTAAGATATCAATTATTCTTTAGTGTACAAATGAGTTTAAAGAGTTCTTTCTATTGAGTCACATAAGAAAAGGAACACAAATATCTTCAGATGTTTGAAGAAGATTTTTTTTAAAAAAAAATTTATTCTTTTGCAAAACCAATTTTTTTACAAAAAAAAAAATAGAAATTTATTCCACAATCTTATATAAAATATTTTAAAATAAACACTACATGAAGAAATGTATGAGTTAGATCACATAATCATCACCAGATATTCGTAAATTTTTTTTTTCAAAATTAGTGTTGATTTTTAACCTCGTATTGTTTATATCCCATCCCAATATTCACAAATTATTTCTACCTAGCTATATATAACTACAATATCATACCACTTAAATATAATGTATATACAATATGTATTTTGTGTATTTTATATCTGATTTATACATATTAAAAATAAATTTCATACAACTTATCTACAACTTATCTGCAATTTTCATACATATTTCTACTCAGTTATATACAACTACAATATAATCCACTTAAATACAATTTTTATATAAATTTATACAATATGCCTTTTGTATATTTTGTATCTAATTTATACATAATAAAAATGAATTTCATACAACTAATTATATGGTATATAATTTAGCTACAACTTTCACACATTATTTCTACCCGGTTAAATACAACTACAATAACATACAATTTAAATACAAACTATATACAATATATTTTTTGTATATTTTGTATATAATTTATACATAGTAAAAATAAATTTCATACAACTAATTATATATTATATAACTTATATACAATTTTCGTACGTAATTTTACTCAGTTATATATAACTAAAATATCATACAACTTAAATATAATTTTTATACAATATTGTTCAACTTTTATACAATAGCTAAATGAATAAAAGACATATTTCCAAAAATTGTAGATAAATTGTAGATAAATTGAATTTCAGATTTAAATTCAAGAAGAAGAAGATATATTTCCAGTAATTGTAAATAAATTGTAGATAAATTGTAGATAAGTGTAGATAAATTGTAGATAATTTATAGATAAATTGTAGATTGAGAACACTAAAACTTCTACAAATCTTCTAAAATTATGTCGAAAATGTAAATTATGCTACAATTGAAAGTGGAATTGGGATTTAAAATTTAATGTATCCAGTTTATAGATATCATGTAGATAAATTGTAGATAATTTGTATTTTAATTGTAGGTGCATTATTTTATGTTTTCACAAATCCAAAACGAGTAAAGCTTCTACAAAATATTCTGATTTTGAGTAACTTTTTAATGATAAATAAGAGATAAGTGACTTTTGTGAAATATATAATTAGTTGGATGATCTTCGTTAAAATTATACGAACCCATAAACTTCAAAGTTTCGATCCGCCTCTGCCTTTTTGGAATGTACGTACTGAGCTCCTACCACTGCTTTTCTTTTATTCTTTCTTTTAAATGAGTTTTGACTTAACATGCCTAAGATTAAACAAAAAGCCTCTTTTAACTATAAATGATGGAGTATTATAGTATTTATGAATTACTCACTTTTTTCAAGTGATATTTGTATTGTATGTAAGCTCAAATTTACAAATACTCTTTTATTGTCAACTTCAAATTTCAGCTTTTACCAAATATTGTCCAAACGCCTATTGTATTAATCATTAGTAAGTTATTAGGAATTAGATTCAGATTAGAAACAGAGATGATCCTATGGTGAGTTATACTTTGAACTATCCAAAAGATTAAGTCTTGAAGGTATAAGGTAAATATACACCTAAAGTGAATATATGTTCCTAAGATCATGCCTAGAATAAATGAAGCAATAATTATACCCTTAATTTGAATTATGGTACATAAATTGAAATTTGGTATGCTTAAATTTTTTTGACACAAGATTGTAGTTTAATTGTAGTATAAATGTAACAATACAACTTTATACAATACTTAAACTGGTTTGTAGTTATTTGTAGAAATTGTATCTACAAACTGAATACATTGAATTTTAATATCCCAATTCTCATTTCAATTGTAGCATAATTGGCATTGTCGACATAATTGTAGAAGTTTTAGTCTTTTCAATCTACAATTTATCTACCATCTATCTACAATTCTACAATTTATCTACAATTTAAATACAATTCTGGAAATATGTCTTCTTCTTCTTCTTCGACGAGTTTCAATCTGAAATTCAGTCAAAACCAAGTCTAATCTTCACCAAAAACCCTCAAAATTTAGATATAAACTTCTAAACATATTCCAAATTATTTACAACAACACCCAATTTAAACATATTGCTATATGGTATAGATAGGTAAAAATCCCTTTTCATAAAGCACTACATTTTAGAGTCCAATAATCATAGTTTGTCTAATTATTATTCGTGGTTACTGTTCAACTTTTACTAGCTTGTATTATTTGTATTGTATTCATTCACACAATGAATACAATATGTATCAACTGTAACTAATATGAAATATAAGAGTGTATATAGATGATGCAACTTTATATCGATGGTATACATGGGTGTAAACAAATGATACAAATATAACATGTATTAATTGTATTCGTCAACATGTATCATCTGTAACCAAACCAAAATACAAGGGTGTATACAAATGATATAACTTTTCGAATACAACTTAGGCGAAGTACAAAATACAGAAAAATAAGATGTTCTTATTGTGAGTCAAACTCAAGACATTCGTTAACTAAGCACATCCTCTAACCAACTAAGCTACGATAATTTGTTTCTCTCTTATTTCAGTTTAAAATAATTAATTTTTATTTTATAGATTGCTATAAAATTTAAATATAGCTATAAATGAAAATTTTGTGAAATGTATAGGTACAAATAATAAATATAATATAAATATTTAACGTATCGCATAATTTTCCTTTATTAGATCGTTGTTTTCAAGACCTTTCCCCTTTCTCGAAACAAAAGAATGTAAAGCAAGCTTTGAATTTGTTAGGGGCAATTAATCTATAATGTCATCCATTTTTTGAATTATCAAATCATTGGATTTTGTTAACGGAATTTTATCTCATATAGCAAAGGTTAACACTTTATTTATTTTAAATAAATATTATTGTAAAAAATTATATTCTATATATACCTTTTAAAGTTTATAGCAAAACATTTAATTTTAGTTTCCTCCTAGCCTTAAGTCACTAAATACGCTAATCAATTATACTTTTTCTTTCTCTCTCTACTTTGATATATCCTATTCTTCCAAAGTTTCGTGGACCTCTTTCTCTAATATCAACTCTCTTTTCTCTCAAAGTTCCATGGACCTCTTCCTCTAATTATTTTTTTTCCAAAATTCTCATCTTTGATCAATGAAAGAAGATATGAAGAAGAATAGTGCGTACAAGAATTCATGGGCTGATCAGTTGGACTAAAATAACGCAGAACCATATTCCAAAGATACTAAAAAAAAGTGATTCCAGTGACGGCGGAGTGGCAAAGAAGGTGGGAGATTATGCAATTAAATATAACACCAGTTCGTTAAGCAGGATCTTATCAGAATTGGAAGAAGTTATCTTACCAAACAACTTAGAGTGAAATTTTCAAGAAGGTGGCGCGTTTTCACTATCGGCTTCCGATCAACGACGGATTCGCTGGAAATTAGGGTTTGTTCTTAAACAAAGATGATGGAGTTTGGGGTTGAACAACTTAATTTTTTGTTAATATATATCACTATAATATTTCATTGTATTCTATGTATTTCATTTTATTCACTGTCTTTTTTTCTCATTGTATTTCGATGTATCCCGTTGTATTCTATGTATTTCATTGTATTCACTGTCTTGCTATATGCCATGAATGTATCCATAAGTTTTTTTTCAATTAATATAATTTATATATTCAGATGTATTATATAATTTCTCTGAAGATTACTATATTTTTTGGGTATTTTTCGATTGAAAATTCTTTTTATAACTGAAAACACAAAATTTGTGTGTTATAATTGAGTTTGTTGAGTTATATTAGGAGTCTATTATGTTAATCGATTCTTTCTGTTTTAAAAATAATGTAATCCCCTATTTCACGCGGTGAATACAGCCGAATACAATAATTTGTCCAGCTGTAATCCCATGTTTGACTCCATGAATACAGTCGACTACACTCGAATACAACAACTGATTAGTTGGACTTCCCTGATTTACACCTATTTTTAGTATTGTACTCATGAATACAATAACTTAAATACATCAAATACATCTTATAACCACATAAAATGTATCTATAATCCGTAATATAGCAAATGATATCTATAGATAATTAATTTTATTATTAAAAGATAATGTTTTATAAAAATTAGTATTAGTTGAATGCGATCATTTACTCATTCCAATTTCGTTTGAGCTAGTCAAGTAGCGTCGAACACGGATTAAGACTCGCTCGCCTCTTTGACAGCAGAAACTTAGCACCCCAAATTGTGTCAACGCGATAACATCCATTAAGAGTAAAGGTACAACATCTACGAAGGTGCCAGACGACTAGTATAACATCCATTAAGAGTAATGCGACCCGGTAGGGTAGAAGGTGGAGGGAGGAAGGGGTTGGGTTTTGGGGGTGAGGGGAGGGGGTGTTGTACTTTGTACGTTATGCATATATATGCTAGCTACATTTCGATTGGATAACTCATTATATGCATGGCCTACAAATTTAACTTCTGAAAATGGACATGAAAAACAGTAGTGCATGGTCGGCGCAAGTACCATAACACAACCATAATGAAAATAGATTAGTCTCTCTTCTCTGAGTTCTTGGATTCGTTGATTTCTATTTTGGGGAAAGGTCATCACATACCTTGTGACAAGAACTTTAAAACTGCATGTTCACACATAGATATCCCCAAAAAAAGACATTTAAAGAAACAAGTCTAGTGCCAATGCATCATCTTCATGAACATTAAAAGCAAGTGCATGGGAATATATAGAAGAATACAAAAGAAAGAAGGATCCAGTCAACTGAGTTTCTTTTAAATTATAGCATGCTAGATGTTTCCCATTCTTCTTCCTTAAGTTGTTCACACGCTTGTATGATTGTTTATCGTTGTTTCTGAGTTGGTACATAGGAAACAAAACGAATATTTCAGTTATTGGCTTTTTTAGGCCAACACGGTGGTGGTGGGGTTTGAGTTAAGGGGAAGGGTACTTCTGCCAACTACATACTCGTAAAACTCGATTCGTTAGTCTCTGTATTTTGAATGCGTCTAATATAGTATTGTCAATTTCACTTTACTGATAGAAATGGACCTTTGCATTTTGCCCCTTTCTCTCTTTTTAAGTCTTGGATGTGGATATATATATATATACTTGTAAATAATGAATGATAATAAGGTCGGAAAGTAATCAGATAAAATTTGAATCATATGACCAATAATGCCGAGCGAATATATACTCATCAAACTGCAATTTCAATTCTGAAATGAGTGCATTGCCTTGACAATTACAAGTGCGCATCAAATAACTAGTGTTTAGGCACAAAGTATGGTCAGATTGATAACCATCCACCTTTTTTTTGTTGTGTATGGATATCAATATATACGTTAAATTATTTCCCTAATAAGTTGTTCCAAGAAGTCCTTAGGTAACTAAGGATGTATTTGATGTGAAAGAAGTCATTAATTATTTAGAAAAATATTTTTTATGAGAAAATTATCTCCTGGGATTATTTTTTGAGTTTTCTAAGGGGCAAATTATTTCCTTCACTTATGAAAGGAAGTCACTTTATTCTAACTATCTTAACATTTAACTTTTAGTAACTTCACACTACTTACTCCAATTAACTCTTAGTGTGTGTTTGGTATAAAGAAAAATATTTTTCTCATTCGTACCCCAAGTCCGTTAGTAATCGTTTACGGTGGATGGATAATTTTTCGAAAAATATTTTTTAATTTTTTTATGTTTGGTGGGCTTAAATATTTTTAAAATCATTTTCCTTATGAACTCATTGAAAGTACAAGGGGGAGGGGGAAAGTGAGGCGGTGAATTGTATATTTTTTAATCTTAATCTCTATTAGTTGACTCGTTCTTCAAAAGTCAACTAGATGCAATACATTTTCCTTATGAATTCATTGAAAGTACAAGGAGGGGGAGGGGGAGGGGGAGATGAATTGTACATTTTTTAATCTTAATCTCTATTAGTTGATTGGTTCTTCAATTAGTCGACTAGATGCAATAACCTAACAATTATAATAACATAATATAACATACAAAGAGTAAGTGCAGGAATTAAAGACACCAAATTTTTTATATTGGTTCGGATTTAATGTGAATCCTAGTCCAGTCCCCTTGGGTTGCAAGGGAGTTCTCTTCAGTAAATGCGTTTGTTTGAATACAATGGAATTGATGTGATAGCTCATTTCCTATAACAACCGTCTCTTTTGATACAATGCCTAAGTAGTGTTATACTCTCCTCTTTCTTTGACTTGTTACACAGTAGGTCTCAAAGAACTACAATGTTTGTTTGCAGTAGAATAAAGAGAAAATTTTTGGTTCGATAAAAGTATGTCTGTCTAAGGCTTTATGCTTAGTATAAATGCTTTTGCAAAGACCATTTGTTGATGAGACTTGACAACCGAAGAGATTTGATCTTTGGAAAGAGATTGATTCTTTCCAAGAATAAGATTGCTTGCTGTTGCTCTTCCTTGATGAGAGGTAATTAATAGCTTTCCTTCTACAGTTGTTAATGATGAAGGTTTACTCCTTGATTCTTGTTCTTTCCGAAATTAGCCGCTCAGCAACTCATATAGAATCTTTCGATAATTTTTGATTGCTTCAATCTTCCGGATTTGAATGAACTGAACTTGATTAATGCCTTAAGTTTAGGCTTGCTTGATTCTTTCCATCGCAGTCTTTGCTGATTGATTACCTTCCTTAAACATCCAGATTTGCTGACTGATTCATAATCTTTGCTGATTGATTCCTAATCTTTGCTGATTGATTCCTTTCCTTAAGCATCCAAATTGACTCGTGTAATCTTGTTCTTCCTTAATGGCTCCTTGATTCTCTCTTCTGTAATTGATTCCTGCACAGATAATTTTTTGCATCATTAATGTCATGACCCAAAATTCATTAAGGGTTGTGGTGGCGCCGGACACCGCGGTCAGGTAAGCCATCAACCAATAACTAGAAACTTCTTGTCTTTGAAACTTATTAAAATCGTTCCTTTTATACCTTTATACGTTTTAAACATCAAGTAATGAAATTCACTGAAACACGAAAAATGTCTTTAACCAACACAATATTGAATAATCCTATAACCATCCCAGAAACCAGGTGTCACAAGTGCATGATCAATTTCTAGGAAATAATATAATACAAAAACCGTCCAGAATACAATATTGGATAGAAATAAATACAGAAAAATGAAAGAGACTCTACTGGCTGCGGGTCGTCTCAAGAACTGCAACTCACCTAAATCTTCGCATCAACCATGCTGCTACGCCCAGTAGGCCATTAAAGATACATATACCTATGCAATAAAAATGCACAAAAGTGTAGTATGAGTACGAAAATAACGTGTACTCCATGAGCATTCTATCTAATCCCGAAAAAGCAGAGACGAGATGGTTGACTTTGACACTTACATGGTCCAATAATGATTTATCCATAATATGTTAAATTGTGAATTTATCTAAACATGATTATAATTCAATGGGTCGAAGCAAATAATCAATTCTTTCTTTTATAGGAAATTATTCCTTTTCATTATTTATACATATATTATTAAGCCAGGAAGAGTGTCACGACACAAAATCTACTAAGGGTCGTGGTGGCAACGGATAACGCTGCCAGGCAAACCAACTGAAAAACTAAACTACATTCCGAGTTTTTGTATTATCTAAAATCATTTTTTTTATACATCAAATAACGAATAATAAAATTTACAGAAATAACCGCGAAGTCATTACAAAAAACTTAACATTTAATAATCCAAAAAAAAAATCCTCCCAGAACCCGGTGTCACAAGTGCATGAGCAATTTCTAAGAAACAATGTAATGCAATAATCGTCCGGAATACAATATTGGACAGAAATAAATATAGTAAACTGAAAGAGACTCTATTGGCTGCGGTCTCCTCGTGAAGTGTAGCTCACCTAAGTCTCCGCATCAACCGCTGCTACGCCCAGTAGGCCACTAGAGATGCATATGCTCGTACAACAAAAATACACAGAAGTGTAGTATGAGTACAAAAATAACATGTACTCAATAAGTATCCTATCTAATATCGTAAACATAGAGACGAGATGGTCAACTTTGAGACTTACAAAAATACTGCACATATGAAGTTAAGGACACCATGACCTTAACATTTACAGTGCATATATGAAGTTAAAGATATCATGTCCTAAAGTTTAACAATGGAAGGTGCAAATACAGGATACTTTGTGCTTAATATTTACACAACATCATGAAGTTAAGGACATGTCCTTAATATTTACACAATACTTAGAAAGTTAAGGATACTATGTTCTTAATATTTACACTGTACGCATGAAGTTAAGGACACAATGTCCTTAACATTTACATTGCACATATGAAGTTAAGGACATGATGGTCCTAAATTTTAACAATAAAAGGTGCAGATATAAGTTAAGGACATTATGTTCTTAATATTTACACTGCACACATGAAGTTAAGGACCCCATGTCCGTAACATTTATACTGCGCATATGAAGTTAAGGAAATAATGTCCTAAAGTTTAACAACGGAAGGCAAAAATACAAGCCACGTTGTCCTTAATATTTACACAGCATTTATGAAGTTAAGGACACCATGTTCTTAATATTTACACAGCACTCATGTCTAGCATAGCAGTATTTTCGTCCGGACGGATAAAAATTTATTATGCACTGGCTAAAGAGTAAATACATTTTAAACAGTAACTAAAGAGTAAAGACATCTCTAATTAGTGATTAATTGTGCACTTTCCCGTCTTCAAATTTTGTAAAAATTACGTGGAATAGCCACTTTTTAAAGTTGTATTTACTTTTTATCCAGCATTTTTAATGTTAAGCAAAAGTAGCCACTATTCCATTAAAACTAATATGAAAAGAAACTTTTACCCTTTCTTCTATCTCTTTTCTATCCATGTCTCTTCCTTACCAATCTTTCCGTTTCTCTTTTCTCCGGTGAAATCTTTCTGCTCTATGCTAAAAACCCTAATTTTTGTTTATCACTTATGAGCTACGCATATGAACCTTTTACACATCGTCCATCAAAAAGTGCAGTTCGTGTAAACTTATTTCATGTAAATATTGGTTTGTGATAAGTTGATAACCTAAAGGATACATAAAAATCTTAAAGCAAGAGGGAAAAGTTGAAAATATAGGATTTGTCATTCGTCTCAATTTTATACTTCAAATATGAATTTAGAGTTACTAGTTCAAAAGTTAAGGACAAGTAGTCCTAAACTTAGAGTTACAAGCTCAAAAACTAAGGATATGTAGTCTTAACTTAGACTTACAAGCTCATAAATTAAGGACAATTAGTCCTGAACTTATAATAACAAGCCCATAAGTTAAGGACACTTGGTCTTGAACTTAGAGTTAGAAGTTCAAAAATTAAGGACACTTGGTCCTTATCTTAGAGTTATAAGCACATAAATTAAGGACATATAGTCATGAACTTTGAGTTCCAAGTTCAAAAGTTAAGGACATGCAGTCCCGAACATAGAGTTACAAGTTCAAAAGTTAAGGACATGTAGTCCTAAGCCTAGACTTACAAGCTCATAAATTAAGGATAGCTAATCCTGAACTTACAGTAACAAGCTCATAAGTTAAGAACACTTGATCCTGAACTTTATGAGTAGAAGGGTATTTTCGTCTGGGAGTGGGGAGTAAATGTTTATTAAAGAAGTAGTTAAAAACTAAAACATTTTATACATTGACTTAAAAGTAAATACATGTCTTATTACTGCACTTTCCCCTCAAATTTTCGTGAGGTCGATCAATATATTAAAAGGGAATAGTATTAATTACTATTTCCAAACAAAGAACTTAACCGTGATTGAATTTTGTAACCTGCAATTAATTACAATTTCATCCAAGATTTAGAGCATATATGGATTTACCGGACCTAGTAACTTCTGACTCAAACCTCTATATATATAAAAAGAGATTTATTCAATATTCACAATTACTTGACTTTAAATTCAATTATCATTATACGTTATCTTGAAGTTATCGCAGAAACATACCAGTTTCATCATGATAAAAGGTAGAATCAAATACTTATAGTATAGCTGATATTAAGTCCCTTAAAGAATATACTATCTACGATATAAAAAAAATGAAAGCATTGATTTGATGATGCTTCAAGCCAGAAACTAAACGGCTCAGCTTTCGGATATTATTAGTTTAATATCTGATATGTGAGCCGTCAATTTTTATGATATTAACTCAAGTTTTTAAGGAGAAAAGTCCATTAAGGTAGCTTGCTGCCTGGGCTTTCGAATGTCGACCATAAGTTGCACTGTTGAGCGGGCCTGGCGCGCTCCACATACTGAAGTCATAACCGAAGAAAAAGGTACAAGTTTCAAATTGAGAATTCGTTTCATCCTACTTATACATTATTAAGGCGCATGTTATATTCGATCACTCTCCACATGGCCACCTTCGTTCAAATGTTTTTGAAGATAACTTAAGTTTAGAAATTAAACTGATAATGTTACCAATCTGAAGAGCATGAACGTTCAAGCAGTCTATTTTTCAACTTTTTTTTTTAAAATGTTCGAGGAGTCTAAATCTGGATCCAAAATCTATCAACCTCTACTTTAGTGAGATTCTCTTAGTAAGATGGACAATATTGGATAAATAACAGAATATATCGTGGTCTCACAATAATAGCTAATATAGATATACATATATACACACACTTTTGCAGTTATCGAATAGAAATAATGGTTAAAAATAATACTCCCCCTATAATATTAACTAATACATTCACATAAAATTACTGTTGCCGAGAGAGACCAAAGATGAAATACCATGACGAACGTATGAATACTATTTAAAACTTGCCATAACATTTTTGTTGTAATAGCCACACATCCTACAAGTTTCTCATATATATGTTAATTGTCACAAAAAAATGCTATAGGTAGAATACGCATTATAGAATGCATCACATTATTTGAACATGTCACCGAATTGCATAAAACCTACTAATTTTGTTCTATTGTTTTATAACTATATGTTGAACCAAAGATTAATGGTTGCCAGAAACAATCCAGTTATATAGAGTAAGGAGTTATGCATGTTATTGAAAAAAAAAAGGTGAAACTTGAAATAAGTAGAGAACAAGTTAGGCGTGGATAGACTATTCAAACTTTTTAACAGTACATACAAATCTTATGCAAAGAAATCAAAAATTCAAACCAAATGATTGAAATTTCACCAACCCTTTAACAGGAATTGCATGATCCTAAATCAATCAAGAATAATATCCAAGTTATCTGTTTTTCTTTGCTCCCAATACCCCCCCCCCCCCCACCCCCACCCACAAATGTGAAGTGTTCACATAATCTAATTCAAGATTTATATTAATATGAAGTCCAAATTAAGTCTGACAAAACCAAGTTGGACAATACAATCGTCTCGGAAACTTGCAAATCTCAGGCTAAAATATTTTAATTAAATGCAGTTAAGATCTCAACAGACACATTGTTCTCTTTAAAGGTGGCCAAATTAAATAAAAATTTTGACCAGCAACTTGGAATTTTGCCTCTAAAATCTAGATTCTTCAAGCATGCGTCATGATACAGCAGAATGTTAATTATTTAGATGGAAATATATATATATATATATATATATATATATATATATATATATATATATATATATATATAAAATAGATCAATATATATTCTTGAATTATTCTTTACTGAACTGTCACATGCATGGTGATAACTACAGATAAATGTTACTTATCATGATACACTGGCAGATCATTGAATATTCACAATTAAAAGACTTCCAATATTGAAAAAAATCCAACTGAAAAGAAAAATGACAAAACTGGTTTCTACACATTTTCGTTTTCCCTTAAAAAACTGCAGTAATAAAGTCAACGATGGGGTAGTTTATAGTTGTTGTTAACTGCAAGCGTGTTACCGAGTAATACTAGGCGTGTCTTCTTTTAAGTAATTAAAGAGCTAAAAATGTTCAAAAATTAGTATTATTGATTGGTCAACAATTGAAATTTTCTTAATTGCTTCTTTTGATGGATTCAACTCCAAACACATTTATTGTCTTCCTTTTATACTTATCTGTAACATGGAGTATTGGTAACAGTAGGCCCCAAAAGAGGTGTATCTCAAAATATGTGCACACACTTCAACACACAACCTATGCATGCATATTTACTAAGTTTGTAAAGAGCAAAGAAGAAAGATGCAAAAATCAGCATATGTGTTACTTTTTATATAAGATGTTACTATTAATATATCGTTAATTTTAAAGACAAGCTTTAATTTTGCTAAATTTTTCGGTTGCCCATAATCCCTTTAATTACTATAGCTGAGTGTAGATAAAGAAAAAATTAATATCGTTTAGTCTTTATAATTATAATTAATACACATATTTGCATTTTAATTTTACCAGTAATATTAATTAATATAACTTAGTATAATATCGAACTAATGTAAAGTAAAATTTTACGTAGGGGTGTTCAAAACCGATCCGAAACCGAAAATCGATCCGAAATCGAAGCTTAATGGCTTAGTGGTAACGGCTTAACGACTTATCGGATTGGGGGCGGATTATTCAATTTTCTTAACGGGTAATCCGTTAACCCGTTAAGAATATATATATATATATATATATATATATATATATATATATATAAAATTTATTTTTATTTATATAATTATATATATTAAATATAAAAAACTAAAAACCTTAAAAAAAGAATAAGTATAAGTGTATAATAAAAATACCAAATTACAAAAATAATGAAACAAACACCCCCACCCCCCGTATGTTCTGTACAGTGTACTGTCTCGGTGTCTCCACTCTCCACTCAACCACAAAACTAAATATCTAATATTCTAATTCCTAATTAGTAATTACCTATTCCTCATTCTAGAGAAAGACAGAAAAGTGAGACTGAGAAGTGAGAACAGAGAACTGAAAGTCTGAAACCCTAACACCTAAAGCAGCAGCCAGTACCCAGTAGCCACCAATCCTTTCCGCCTCCGCTCGTCGTCGTCTACTTCCACCAGTCATCGGATGACAGGATGAGATATGTCGGTCGTCGGAAATGTCCAGGCACTCTCTCGAAATAATTTTTTCACCTGATAATCATTATAAGAAATAAATGTGAAGGCAAATAAATATAAAGTTAAACATCGGATGGAAAATAAAAAAAATACCGAGATAATTTAGGTTCAATGTAGATTTTAACTTTTTTGAGATACAAATAAGTTATTTCAAGGAGTTGGGGACTTTAGTGCTAATAGATTATAAGGTAAACCTCAATTTTTTTCTGCAATAACTTCAATTTCTATGAAAAATGCGAAAAAATGACAATATTTGTTGTAATATAAACCTCAATAACCTTATGGCTAGATAAATCTCTCCAACACTTTGACACTTTTCTGTCTTTACTTGCTTTAATTTATTGATATCTATACTAATTTTGGAATTATCCAAGCTCTCATTCGATATGTCCAATAGCCATTTCAGCTCCTTGTGTGTGTTCCACCTGTCTTTAATAACCAATGTCTTTATTCGCATTCCTTTTCTTTTGTTGTTGCAGTGATTTATACATGGCTGAAAATATACAAAGTGATAAGGTGATGATGGGTGAAAATGGGGCTTCTAATTCAAATGCAACAAGTGAAGCTCAATCAAATATATCCAATAAAAGAAGAAAAAGGTCTGTTGTGTGGGATCATTTTACAGAATTTATTACTTCTGAAGGGAATGCAAAAGCAAAATGTGACTATTGCTTTACTGAGTATGTATTTAAGACCAAAGACGGTACGTCGACACTTCTTTCTCTTATGCTTAAGTGTCCTAAGCGCCCTGATATTGTTGATAAAAAACAATCAAATTTAGTCTCTCAATCTGCCCCGGGGGGTAGTCAGGGTGACGTAGCTGTTGTTACTTGGAAATTTGAACAAGAAGAATGTAGGAAGGCATTATGTCGTATGGTAATAGTTGATGAGCTTCCTTTTAGCTTTGTTGAGAAAGAATGTTTTAGAGACTTTATGAAAGTGGCGCAACCTTATTTTCGGGTCCCTTGCCGTAGTACTATAACTAGGGATTGTTTTGATCTTTTTAATGAAGAAAAGCAAAAGTTAAAGAGGGTTTTTATAGAAACAAAACAAAGAGTATGTATTACCACTGATACCTGGACTTCTATACAAAGAATCAATTACATGTGTATCACTGCCCATTGGATTGATAGTGAATGGAATATGCGTAAGAGAATAATTAATTTTTGTCCTATTGTTAGTCATAAAGGCGAAGATATGGCAAGCGGTATTGGTAGGTGCTTACGTGAGTGAGGGATAAATAAGATCTTCACTGTCACAGTTGATAATGCAAGCTCAAATGATGTGACAATAAAAGAATTATCTAAGCAATTAACAAAAATGGGAACTAATTTGATGAATGGTACTCACCTGCACGTGTGATGCATGGCTCACATCATGAATCTTGTGGTCCAGGATGGTTTAAAAGAATATTCATTGTCTATTGAACGTGTTAGGCATACAATGAGATATGTTAGGCAGTCTCATGCGAGGTTGAAGAGGTTTCAAGAATGTTTTGATGCTGAACAACTCAATTCTAAGAAAACTTTATGCTTAGATGTTCCAACTAGATGGAATTCTACCTACTTGATGTTGCACAGGGCTGTTGAATTTGAAAATGCATTTTCACATTATGCTTCTAGTGAAATTGGATTGAGACATTATCTTGAGCATTCTTATATTGATGGAATTCCTATAGGTGAACCTTTGAGTAGTGATTGGGAGAATGTAAAAATAATTACAAAGTTTCTTGAAATCTTTTATCTTCTTACTTTGAAGATATCTGGTTCACGTTATGTTACATCGAATATTCATTTTCTTGAAATTTGCATAGTTGCTGTCTATTTGAAGCAATTGATAGCAAATGAAGATGTAATTTTAAGTGAAATGTCAAAAAATATGAAAAAAAGTTTGATAAGTATTGGGGTGATCCAGGGAAAATGAACAAGATAATTTTTATCTCATCTATTTTGGATCCACGTTACAATATTGAATCAGTTGGCCTTGCACTTGTAAAGATTTTTGATGTAGATCCTGGGGCAACTATACAAGCAGAAGTGATGAAGTACATGACTTCATTATTCAGTGAGTATGTAAAGTCCAGCTCAAAAGGTGTTGTGCTTGCTTCATCTTCATATTGTTCTTTATTGGACCCAACAACTTCTGGGGTTTCTGGTAGTCAAGCAAGCACCCAAAATATAGGACTTTTAGAATCACTCATGCAAGATATAAAAAAATATAAAAGTGGGAGTGGGGGTGTTGATACCAAAACAGAGTTAGATAAATATTTAGGTGAAGAAACTGAGGATGACACTAAAGAATTTGATGTTCTTCTTTGGTGGAAATTGAACTCAGCTAGATTTCCTACTCTTTCGGAGATGGCTCGTGATGTATTAGCTGTTTCGATTTCAAGTGTGGCATCCGAATGTGCATTTAGTACGGGAGGACGTCTTCTTGATCCATTTAGGAGTTCATTAACTCCTAAATTGGTGCAAACTCTAGTGTGTCTTCAAGATTGGCTCCGAAATGAAATATTAAAACAACCCATCAGTATTGAGGAAGATCTTGATAACATCGAGCAGCTTGAACAAGGTAATAATATTGTTTACTATATTTGTTATAATATAAGTGTTGTTGATATGCTTTTATTTATCGCACGACTTATTATTTTAATTTTTTTCAGATTTAGCTAGCAATGGGAAAGACCCTTCCGTAATTGACGTGTAGTGTTAAAATATTTGGTAAGATTATTCATCAGCAATTCTTTTTCTGAAACTCTTCACTTCTATGCTTTACATGTTAATGGTTTGTGTTCTATTCTAACTGAATACAATTCCCACAACCTTCTCATGGCATTGCTGACTTTGTACAACTTACTGGCCTTTGTAAAAACATTAAATTATCTATAGTTGATGTTATATTTTTCCCTATTTTGGTTTCATGATCCCATGCCTTTATTTTAAAATAGTACTCAGTCCTTTCCTTATTGTCCACCTGAACTGAAACCATGTCTTTAAATCTTATAAGAAGCTCTTTATTGACATCACCTGTACATAATAGTTTATTTAAGGTTAATACTCTTATGAATGTGATCCTATTGAGCACCTTAGGAATTCCATGTTCAAATCTGTAAACCTATAGTCGTATTGAGAGCGTCGATCATGTTTCTGATATTTCTTATAACTTCTGTAAAAGTTGTAAGTTTTAACTGTTTGTCTGAACCTTTACTGATGCCCTTTAAAATATTTGTGTAACTGTTTGTCCCAAACCTTTACTGTAAGTTGTAACTGTTTGTCCCAAACCTTTACTGTCAATTCTGGATCTTAATATTTGTGTAACTGTTGTATTTGATGAAGTATGATATAATTAATTGTTGATGGCTAATTGTTTGTCAGAATGAGTTGAGTTTTGAAATATTTCGTTGAGCATTTGTATGACCTGCTGTTTGGGAATAATATTATTTATATGACCTGCGTCCTGCTGTTTGGGAATATTGTTTATATGACCTGCTGTTTGGGAATATTGCCCTGCAGGTTATCGGGACTATAAGTCGTTGGATGCCACTTGCGCTTCCTAAGGCCTGTAATATCCCCGGCGATGTTAGCGCTTGTAAAGCTGCTGCTCCAAAAAGTTCAGGTTCTTCTGCTTCTGCCTTCTGGTTCTGGGACAACGCCAGTCACACCAACTGCAAAAGATAAAAATGGAGTGAGCAGGATTGCATGGACCGGAATCTCAAGCTTATTCATGCTTTGCGCTTCTATCTTGCTTGCTTAAATCACTGATTTTGTCTTCTAATATTGGAGAAATCTTGATGAATTTCTTTATATCGGTATTATTTAGAGAATAGGTAGATTGCACTCCAAGCCTTTATCTCTTGTATAAGTTTTGTATCCTGTTGTCTGCTCTGCTGAGGTACTAAATTGATGTATGAGCTAATTAATTATTTTACTATTTGCATACGTTGTGTTTAAAAAAAAAACTGGACAGTGAGCTACTGAGCTTGCATTATAAATTGAATGTAGTGTGCGGACAAAATACATTTGAGCCCTTAGGTATTAAACCGATAAACCGCCCAGTAACCGCCCGATAAGAGCTAACCCGATATCAATCCGCCCGATATCTTATCGGGTGGCTAACGGATGAATACATTTAAAAGCCGATAACCGTTAAGCCAAATCGTTAGAGTAAAAAGCCGCCCAATCCGCCCAATGAACACCCCTAATTTTACGTGACAAAAGAGTGAGAACAAAGAAGTGATGATTTTTCAAAAAGAAGCTAAAAAAGCGTCAAACAAAAATTTCAAAGAAAACCAGAAACTAGGTAGGCGGTCACCAACACTCTAACCTACCAAATGTTGCTAACCAAAGAAAGAAAAACTTAGATCACCTGGGTAGAAAGGCAATCATTTTGAATTTTTCTTAAGAAAAATTGTAACCAATTATAAAAATAAAAGTAAGAAAAAAAAAACGAAAGAAAAAAGAAACAAAGGTTTTGGGCGGCAATTAATGCTAGCGGCGTGGCTAACCAAATGCAAAGAGTCAACGTTCCATTTCATGGCCTTAATTTTGTCCTATAAATTCCCTCTACACTTGTTCCTATTTTCTTCATCCCTTCCAACTTAATTTCCTCTCTTTTTTCTCCAATATTATTCATCTTCAATGACATTACCAGCGAAAAACATGGTTTTTCCAATGGTACTAATAAGGCTAGCAGAATGGCTAGTGTACAAACTTCTCGCAATGAAAGTTAAAAACTCTGGTTTCTTTTTCAGAAACTCATCTTTTAGATCATCTCATCAAACTCCTTTGTACCCTAGTATAAGCAAGTGTAATTTACATGGAAGAAAATCAGAAACAGTTGCATGTGACATTCAGGGAACACTTCTTAGATCTGAATCTTTCTTTCCATATTTCATGTTTGTTGCTTTTGAAGGTGGTAGCATTTTCAGAGCCTTTTTCTTACTTGTATCAAGTCCCCTTTTATTGGTTCTTGATTATGAACTTAAACTAAGAGTTATGATCTTTATTACATTTTGTGGGCTAAGATTAAAGGACATGGACAGTGTTGGAAGAGCTGTTTTGCCTAAGTTTTATCTTGAAAATGTAAATGTTCATGTTTATGAGGTGTTAAAATCAGCAGGGTGTAGGGTGGTTTTCACAAGTGTGCCTAGAGTTATGGTGGAAGGTTTTCTAAAGGAATATTTAAGTGTTGATAGTGTTAAAGGAACTGAGTTGCATACTGTTGGGAGCTATTTTACTGGATTAGTATCAAGTTCTGGGGTACTTGTAAAACATAGGGCAATTAAAGAATTTCTTGGAGAAAAGAAACCAGATATTGGCATTGGAAATTCAAGTCTTCATGATCACCTCTTTATTTCCCTTTGCAAGGTATGTTAACAGTAGTATCGATTTTCCATCTACTACTCATATTTTATTTATCAGTTAGCTTAATTTTTAGGTATTTAAGAAATTATGGGTAAGCTGTTTATATCATGTCCTCTAATGCTGTGCGGAGAAGCGTAGATACCTTGCTTGGAGCAGTGTCACTTGACACTACTGTGTTGAATTGTAATCTATATTTTTATATAATAAATAAAAATTAAAATATAATATAAAATATAGAAAATGGCACACGTGTCGTTATAGTAATCAATTTGAATCTTAATTTTTTCAGTATTGATAATGAAAATTCTTACCTAGGCCACTGCTTATGCGGGCCTGCTGTTTAAGAAATCATAATGAGAAGATAAAGATATTCAACAGCTTCACGTATATTTAAGTACTAGTACTATAAGGATTTTAAATTTTCAAAGGCAGATGATTCTCTACTTTTAGTATATTCATTAAGCAAAAAATGGTGATTTAAGTCAACAACATTTCGTTACTCATTGTACTCTAATTTATATAAATATCTTTATCCTTGTTGGTATGTCTAAAATACATCTTTTTATTGAACAGGAAGCTTACGTGGTAAACAAGGAGGACGAAAAAAGCAGTTCAATATTGGCAAGAGAGAAATATCCAAAGCCACTAGTATTTCATGATGGAAGGCTAGCTTTCCTACCTACGCCTCTTGCAACATTAGCCATGTTTATATGGCTTCCAATTGGAATAGTATTATCAATATTCAGGCTCTTCATTGGCATATGTTTGCCTTACAAGATAGCCATTTTCTTGGGCACTTTAAGTGGTGTGCAGCTAAGGTTAAAGGGCACTGATCCTCCAAGATCAGAAAATGGCAAAGGAGTACTCTATGTTTGCACTCATAGAACACTTTTGGACCCTGTTTTCCTTAGTACATCTCTGGGAAAGCCTTTGACAGCAGTGACCTATAGCTTAAGCAAAATGTCTGAGATTCTTGCTCCTATAAAAACTGTGCGATTGACAAGATCAAGAACGAAAGATGCAGAGGCCATGCAGAGATTGCTCAGTGAAGGTAATGTACTAATGTTCCATAGTTTTTGTTATATGAGTTCTGTTGGGCTAAAACAAACCAAAATGATCTTAATATGGTATGATATTGTCTGCGTTGAACTAAATATAGTTTTTCCAAAAGACCTCGCACCAGTAAAAAATGTTATATCTTATAAATAGGCTCCCGGCCTTTACTACTAACTCAATTTGCAGCATATAGGAGTAGCTTGTTGCATCTTGAAAAGACTTGTTTGCACTTTTATGTACATGGATAATTATCTCTTTAAGGAAAGTCGCTGTCACATCTTAAATAATTTTTCTTACTCTCTGTTATTTCTATTATTATCTTACAGGTGACTTAGTTGTTTGCCCGGAAGGAACCACATGCAGAGAGCCATATCTTTTAAGGTTCAGCTGTTTGTTTGCAGAATTAGCTGATGAGATTGTACCTGTGGCCATGAACACAAATGTGAGCATGTTTTATGGGACTACTGCTAGTGGACTCAAGTGTTTGGACCCTATTTTCTTTTTAATGAATCCAAGACCTTCTTACGCTGTTGAAATCCTTGGGAAATTGCCCAAAGAGTTGACTTGTGTTAGTGGAAAATCTAGCCAGGAGGTGGCTAATTACATACAGAGACAACTAGCTTCTGCATTGGGATTTGAGTGCACTAATCTTACAAGAAAGGACAAGTATTTAATGCTAGCTGGGAATGAAGGGGTAGTTGAAAATCAGGATTAAAGAATAGTAGTAAATCCTAATTAATACAGCACTATAGGACATAGATTTTTCATTTTATCCTACTTTGCTATTTTCACCTTAATAGCGCAAATATAAATATGAGTATATGTTTATTATGCACTATCCTTTCCAGATCTTATTAAGTAAAAAATTATACTGATTTGTTGTTGTTATATATGTTTATTACGCAACAATGATATGTTATTTTTTACACTTCCCATTCTCTCCTTTTTTAATTAATTTATTTATTGTTGTTAGATCTCTCTTTTGGATATCTTCAGATATGTAGAAACATTCAGTACATAATTCAAGTTAGTTCGAACTTTAAAATTATCAGACCAAATTAATTGCGTCATGTTATTAAATTTAAAGACTAAATCGAACTATTAAACTTCGGTTTTTCAATTTGGGGATTTCTCGAATTTTCTCGGGTTTCCGGGTTATTCGAATTTTTTCTCTGGTAAAATCTTCATAGAATAAAACATATAGCTAGTGTTCAAAATATTTTTTTAATCCTAGTAAGATACAACTATATAAAGTTTTTTCCAAGACAATAAAATAAAATAGATATGTGTCATATCATTATTCTAAAACATTCAACAATAAAATTGTGTAATATAAATATTGCTAATTAAAAAGTCATAATAAAAAAAAAATAATTTAAAAGTATTAAGTCATGCCAAAATAAGTAGACTAATAAGGGAGTATTAATTACACGACAAAAACGCTAAAGAAAAAATAAAAATAGGTTATGCATTTTTATTTAAATTATTACAAAATAAAACATAAATATTCAATACATTCCCGTTCGTAGTATTAAATTGCATGTCTTTGTTGGTATTAGTATCGATTTGATTTTGGTGTGGACTTTTTGTTTACATATTTAATTTACCAATATTAATGGCTATAAAACTTATTGGAACATTCAAAAGTTTTAAGTCCAACCTTGAAATAATACCTTAAAAGATAAAATCATGATTTTTTTAAACGAAATATTTATAAATTACATTACAATAATTATATTTATATATTAAATATATTTAAAACTTCGATATGTATAATGTCGGCTTAATTTTTAGTTTCGGTTTGACTTTTTTTAGTTAAAACCAAACCAAATCAATCATGGTAGTTTTTTTCCCAACATCAATCCAAATCAAATCAAACCATAGTTGATTTTTTTCGGTTTAACTCGAATTATCGAATTGATATGATTTGTTCGTTTTCTTTATACACCCTATATAGATGCATCTTTCGCTGTATTGATTAATGTGAAGCCACTTCAATTATGGTAGAAAAATCATACTTTTGATTACAAATTTTAATAAATATCCAATTTTTCTCAACATTGAGCGACGTGTATTATTGTTGAATCTAACTTTCTTCGGCCTTTTTAGACGTTTCTTACGTAGAGGTGACCAGAATATTGTGTAAAGTACGTATTCGGATATACATACGTGGCATTGTTAGTTATAGTTACGCGTGCTTAGTTGTCCTTAGCTTAGTTGTACTTAGCTGTATAATTTTATTCTTAGTCGGTTAAATAGTTGGACACTTGTATATATAGTCTCTTAACTATTCTGATATACATACGTGGCATAGTTAGTTGGCATAGTTAGTTATAGTTACTTGTGCTTAATTGTCCTTAGCATGGCTGTACTTAGCTATATAATTTTATTTAGTCGGTGAAGTAGTTAGACACTTGTACATATAGTCTCTTAACTAGTGTAATAAAAAAGTGGCGGTTATCATTTCTTTCCTACACTCCCCCTTCTCGAAGGTTCCTCCATTGAAGAGCTTGCTAGATCAAGCTGCAGCTCGCTGATTCTCTAGCATTTTAGCATAGTATTATAGCGGGCAACGAGGATGAAGCACGCGAGTTGAATTTTGATTGACAATTTTGTTAAATTTTGCAAATCAACTGTGAATTCCTTTTTCCAGTTATCTCATTTCAGCAATGGCTCAGTCGACGATTCCAACCACATATCTACTATATCTTGGTCCATCCGATATTCCAGGTGGAGTTCTAATTCTGAAAAAGCTTACAGGATCTGAGAATTATGTTCTATGAAGCAGTATAATGAAGATTGCTCTTCTAGGAAAGCGGAAGCTAAGTTTTGTAACTGGTGCCTGTACCAAGGAGTCGTGCATGGTAGAATTGCATGAAGCATAGGAGACTTATAATGCAATTGTCCATTCATGGCTTGTGAACACTGTATCCTGAAATTGCAAATGTGTCCAATGCATAGCTTGTTTGGAAAGATGTGAGAGAGAAATTTGACAAGGTGAATCGCACAAGGATCTTTCAATAGTACAGAGCTATAACTACTTTGTCACAAGGTACTAACTCTGTTTAAATCTATTTCATTAAGCTGAATAGCCTTAGGAATGGATACGATGCCCTAGTACCTACTCCCAATTCAAAGGAGTATGTTGAATATCTTCAGAAATAAAGGCTATTGCAGTTCCTTAGTGGCTAAAATAATTCGTATGACCAAGCTAAGAGACAAATTCTATTGTGTCACGACCCCAAAACCAATCCGGTCGTGCTGGAACGTAACATGAAACTAGGTCAGTCGACACATTTCTAAAATAATCTACATTTTATTTAACACTTAATTAAAACCATTTTTCAAGTGAATCTAATAGAAGATGTAAAGTCAAAATCGAACAAAACGGAAAATACAAGCCTGACCTCGGGTATCATTAAGTCATGAGAAATGCTATAATAGTTCCGAAATAAGACAATACCAAAATAATCTGGAAAGAACAACTGGAATAGTCAACAACCGCTACCGTATCCTGAGATACCTTGATCTGCATACAAGGTGTAGGGGGTAATGTGAGTACACTAACTCAGAATTAGCAAGTCCAAACTATGGACTGATAGGTAGTGACTAACCAAATCTCCCCGTGTAACACGGTTAAACTGTACAATAAAGTATGCATCCTTGCAGTTCAAGTATTTAACTCAACGGTAAATAAATACAATTTGAAAAGTGTGGAGTATAAGCTCAATAAAACCCTATGTATCAATGCACATAAAGCATGAAAATGTACCATGTACCTCCACTCTCAAGTGCTCAACCAATTGCTACTGTATATGGCCATCCGGCCCAGGGAAGATCCGTTTCAGAACACACACACATCACTGATCGTAGTCATCCAGTACCGAGGAAGCCCATTCCAGACCTATGGAGAAGATCCATCTCTAAGTATAAGTGCTTCAGACAAGATCCATGTCTAGGTAAGATACATCTCAATAATATCAACTGCGCTCACTGGGGGTGTATAGACTCCGGAGGGGCTCCTTTCAGCCCAAGCGCTATAGCAAGCCAACAAAGGAATGATCAATATCCCGCTGCGGCGTGCATCCTGATCCTATACTGTCACTCAATATCAGGTTCTCGGTCTCACTTAGTCATCACTCTCTAGTCTCAAACACGGGCTAAAAAATGCCATGATACTAGCCCTAAACAATGATATGATGTGCCAGATAATAATAATCGAGACTAAGACATGATATAGTATGCATGAACATGATTGAGTACAGAATATCAATGAAGCTAATGATACGAAAATAAGAAACGACCTCTTGGGTCTCGACAGTACTGGCATAAGCCTTAACATGATAATTAGCATGATTTACAGTTCAGTAACTTAATCAAATAATTACAATACAAATATCAGCAAGAAAGAGTCACTAAGCGATGCCACAAAATGATCCGTGACACAATTCTCACGTTGCATTTCCAAAGCCCATCACTTGGCATTTGTGTCACCTTAATAGTAATCATAAAACACATAGTTTGGAGTTTTGAACCCTCAGAACCAAGTTTGGAAGTGTTACTTACCTTAAACAAAGCAAAATTCTAGCCTAAAGATGCCCTTGACTCTTGATTTGGCATCCAAATGCTCCGAATCTAACCAATATCAGTATATTATCATCAATATATGCTAAAGGAATGAAACCCATACGAAAAATATCAAATTAGACCAAAAATCCCGAAGTTGGCTCAAATCAATCCCGTGCTCATGTCTCGGAATGCAGTAAAAATCACGAATCTTGAAAACCCGTTCGCTCACGAGTCTACTCATATCAAATTCAGCAAAATCCAACATCAAATGGTCATCCAAATCCCAAAAATCCCCTCTCAAAATTTTCTTCCATCTTTTAAATTTTCACCCCAAATTTCCAAATTAAGTGATAAGAATCAAGACATAAGCATGGAATTTAACCAAAAACAACTGAAGCATACTTACCCCAATCACTCCTCTAAAAATCACCTCAAAATTCTCCTTCTCTCAAGCTCTCTAATGAGTTTTGGAATTATGGACTAAAGTCTAAAACCCTCATTTTTGAACTTAATTATTCTGCACAGACGTTTCCTTCTTCACGAACGCAAGATACTATCCGCGAACGCGACGAAAACCTTCTGCAACAGAGAACCAACAAAATCTGCGAACTCCCGAAACCAAGAATTGGTCTGTTAATCATCCCAAACTCACCCGAGCCCCTTGGAACCTCAACCAAACATCCCAACACATCCCATAACATCATTAAAACTTAGTTGAGCCTTCGAATCACTCAAAACAACACCAAAACACCAAATCAACTTCGGATTCAAGCTTAAGAACTTAGAAACTTTCAAATTTCACAACTGACACCGAAACCTATCAAATTACCTCTGAATGACATGAAATTTTGCACACACATCAGAAATGATACTACATACCTACCCAAATTTTTGAAATTCCATTTTGACCTCGATATCTAGATTTCCACTACCGACCGGAAACTCTAAATTTCCAATTCTGTCAATTCAAACCTAATTCTACCACGGACCTCCAACTTACATTATGAACACACTCCTAAGTCCAACTTACCTATCAGAGCTATCGAAACCATTAGAATTCACATCCAAGGCCTTCTACACATAACTCAACATCCAGTTGACGTTTCCAACTTAAGCTTTCTCAAAAGAGACTAAGTATATCATTCCTCTCCAAAAATATTTCGAACCCAAACCAACCAACATGATACGATGAAATTTAGCCAAACAATACCTAAAGAAGCAGAAATGGGGGAAACAGGGCTATAATTCATAAAATGACTGGGTCGGGTCGTTAGATCCTCCCCCTCTTAAGCAAAATATTATCCTCGAATGAGTCAAGAAACATACCTAAAGCTTTAAACAGGTGTGTATATCTGCTATGTATCCTGCGCTCGGTCTCCCAAATAGCCACCTCAAAGGGCCGACCCCTCTATTGCACTTTCACTACCGCTATATCCTTTGATCTCAACTTTCGGACCTGCCGCTCCTAAATAGCCACATGCTCCACATTATAAGTCAAATTACTGTCTAGATGAATCATGCTAAAATCCAAAACATAAGACGGGTCGCCAATATACTTCTAAAGCATAAAAATATGAAATACTGGATGCACGCTCGACAAGCTAGGTGGCAAGGCGAGCTCATAAGACACCTCCCTGATCTTCGGAAGCTAGGTGGACATGCTTATATATGCATATATATGATATTTTGGATGTATTTTGCATATGAATACAAGGAAATATTGAGTATCAATCGCTTCTCCTCTTTACCCGGGAAGGATGAAAGTGTTGTCGGGTTAAGATGTGATGACCAATTTTTGACCGGGCAAAATGGTTTAAAAAGGTTGACCGTGCTCTGGTTCCTGAGCTTCCTACATATCCCTAGTCTTACAAGAATTGGGCCATACGCAATTCAGGATCCGTCGGCAGAGTATGCCGATGGAGATTTTCCAAGAACGGATGCAACATTTAGGTTGGGATGTATGGTTAAGGTCTAATAGGGCTGCGGGGACTGGAGCGGGATCGCTCTTCCTGAGACGGTTGTTGCTTAACTTTTACCTGCAAATAAGCAATACAAGTATATATTGTGCATAAATTTAAACATGATGCTATTTCCCGTTGGACCATGAATGTTGTTTTTTGGACGATAAGGATGACGTCCTTATACCATGATGTCCTGGATCATGAAGCATATAATAAAGGATTCACAAGCCATTAAATGATGCTCTCGGGCTTTGAGGATGATGCCTCCGAGATATGATGCCTTTGAATAATGGTATGCAAAAGATAAAAGGGGTTCCCATGACATAAAATGGCATTCTTGAGCTATAAAGATGGTGCCTCCGAACAATGACGTCTTTGGACTATTTGGCGGTCTTTCAGCCCATGAGATGCAGAATGTGGCTATCTTTCAACCAATGCAGAACGTAAATGAGGTGGCGATCTTCCAGCCAATGCAAAATATAAATGAGGTGGCGATCTTTCAGCCAATGCAAAATGTAATAAGTGGCGATATTTCAGCCAATGCAAGATGTAAATGAGGTGGCGATCTTTCAGCCAATACAGCATGTAAATAAGGTGGGGATCTTTTAGCCAATGCAAAATGCAATAACTGGTGATATTTCAGCCAATACAATATGTAAATGAAGCTGTGGTATTTCAGCCGATGCAAGATATAAATGAAGTGGCGATCTTTTAGCCATGAAAGGAGTAAAATAAAGTGGCGATATTTCAGCCGATGCAAGATGTAACTGAAGGTGGCAGTATTTCAGTTGATGCAAAATATAAATAAAGTGGCGATATTTCAGAAATGCACGGAGTAAAGTAAAGTGGCGATATTTCAGCCATGCAAGTGCAAAATAAAGTGGCGATATTTCAGCCATGCAACTGCAAAATAAAGTGGTGATATTTCAGCCATATAAGTGAAAAATAAAGCGGCAACATTTCAGCCATGCAGATGGAGGTAGAGCTTAACCTCGAAAGGCAGAATGGTAGCCTTATGCAATGTAGGGAATGCAGATGGAGGTAGAGCTTAACCTCGAAAGGCAGAATGGTAGCCTTATGAAATGCCGGAAATGTAAATAGAGGTAGAGCTTAACCTCGGAAGGAAGAATAGTAGCATTATCTAATGCAGGAAATGCAGATAGAGGTAGAGCTTAATCTCGGAAGGCAGAATGGTAGCCTTATGTAATGCAGGAAATACAGATGGAGGTAGAGCTTAACCTCGGAAGGCAGATTAGTAGCCTTATGCAATGTAAGAAATGCAAATGGAGACAGAGCTTAGTCTTAGAAGGCAGAATAGTAGCCTTATGCAATGGAGAAAATGCAGATAGAGGTAGAGCTTAGCCTCAGAAGGCAGAATGGTAGCCATATGCAAGAGATCAAAAGCGAATAGTAATATAATTTCTTAGCTGATAGTTGATAGTTGATTGTGATATTCCGGCTGCTAGGAATACTGTGTGTGGATAATGACTCCGATTAATTGTGATGGCTTTGAGAGTTGCATTCTTGAACATTACATATGATAGGATTTTACGACTTGAGTGCCTGCATCCAAAGAAAAATCGTGAGTTTGTAAAGGGGGAACAGTTAGTTCGTGTCCTTGCTGACCTCGCTTGACCTGATTGGCCTTGTTCTGATGAAACAGTAGGTATCATTAGGGTAGCGTTGCTGAACAAAGAAGACATGCATGAGTTTGTAAAAAACATGATATGAGTATATATTTAAGAAATAGTTTTGGATGAACCGATTACTGTGACGTGGTTCAGGACATCGCAACCTCTATTTCTTTGGAATTTTGAGGGTCCTCCTCAAATGTTTGCCCAAGTTTAATGGGTTGCCGCTCCTGACAGTTGCTTGCAATGATCGTCTAGAATTACTCTAGAATTTAGGGTCCTTCTCAAAATTCTAAATTTCCAATTGCGGGGAAAAATGAAAATTATTGAATTTTGACCAAACCCATAGGGCTCCGTACATATTCCCTCTTAAACGAGAATCAGGTTAGACATAGTTAAAATTACATTACGTATGAAAGCATAAAGATTACACATAGTATCGCTTGATTGCATCTGAATTGATTGGCTTTGGCCAAACTTTCCATCCATTTCTCCAAGTATGAGAGCTCCTCTTGTTAGAACACAATGAACCATGTATGGACCCTACCAATTGGGAGATAATTTCCCTTTGGCTTCATCCTGATACGGGAAAATTTTCTTTAAAACTAGTTGCCGCAGTGTGAACTGTCTTAGTTTTACCATCTTGTTGAAGGCTTTGGACATTCTGTTATGATAAAGCTGGCCGTGGAAATTTACGTCTAATCTCTTTCCATCTATAAGAGCTAGCTGCTCGAAACGACTCATTACCCACTCTGCGTTGTCGAGCTCAGCTTCTTATAAGATTCTCAAGGAAGGAATATCTACTTCGGCAGGAATGACTACTTCTGTACTATATACCAGCATGTAGGGGGTTTCCCATGTTAATGTGCTGACCATGGTGCGGTACCCCAATAAAGCAAATGATAGTTTGTTGTGTCGTTGCTTATGCCTCTCTATCATCTTCCTTAGTATCTTTTTGATGTTCTTGTTGGCGGCTTCTGCGATTCTATTCATCTAAGGTCTGTACGCTGTAGAATTCGTGTGTTTGATCTTGAAGGTTACACACATGGCTCTCACCAAGTCACTATTGATACCAGAACCATGATGAATAATGATCGACTCCGGAATTCTGAACAGACAAACAATACAGTCACGGACGAAGTCCAGCACAGCTTTCTTAGTTATTGCCTTGTAAGATGTCGCTTCAACCCATTTGGTAAAATAATCAATTTCTACTAGCGGCATGTTTGATTGGTCCAATAACATCTATTCCCCATGTAGCAAACGACCATAGTGAGCTTGTTACATTAAGCTTGTCTAGGGGTACCTTGATCATGTCTGCATGTACCTGACAATGGTGGCGTTTCCGAACGTACTGGATGCAATCTGTTTCCATAGTCATCCAAAAATAACCAACCTAGAGTATTTTCTTGGCTAAGACAAAACCATTCATATGTGGACCGCAGGTCCCATCATGTATTTCTTCTAGTAGCCCAGATGCTTCTTTTGTGTCGACACACATTAGTAATCCCAAATCTGAAGTCCTCATATATAGGATTCCTCCCCTGTGAAAGAAATTGTTGGATAACCACCAAAGTGTACGCTTCTGAGTAGGGTTTTCAAGTCCCTGATATTATCCTTTTGCCAAGTATTCCTTGATATCATAAAACCAAGGCTTTGCGTCTGCTTCTTCTTCAACATGAGCATGGTAAGCTGGCTGATTATGGATTTTCTCCAGAATGGGATCAATGAAGTTTGTATCTGGATGCTGTATCATGGACGATAGGTTAACCAATGCCTCGACAACTCATTCTAGATTTTGAGAACATGCTAGAACTCTGTCTTTGTGAACCTTTTCCTCAACTCTTGCACATGATGCAGATAAAGAAAGTATCTTGGAATTCTTGGTCGCCCATTTTCCGCGTACCAGATGTATAAGCAAATCCGAGTCTCCAATTATTAGCAACTCTTGGATGTTTATGTCAATGGCCATCTTGAGCCCTATGACGTAGGCTTCGTACTCGGCCATGTTATTGGTGCAAGGGAATCTGAGTTTGGCGGATACCGAATAATGTTTTTCTGATACTAGGATCGCTTCTATGTCGACTCTTTTAAATTTTCCACTCCGTCGAAAAACATTCTCCATCCGTCATAGGATTCTGCACATAAGTAGTACCACAACTTCTGGGCTACTCAAGTTAGAGCACACCAGGTGCGTTCTAACAGAGAATACCGAGGCTCGCACGGAGTGAACTTCTTGCTGAGGTAGTAGATGACTTGTTCTTTCTTTCCTGTCTTATCATGCTGCCCCAGGACGCAGCCGAAGGCACCATACAGTACTGTGATGTAGAGTAATAGAGGTCTCCTTGGTTCACCCGGACTAAGACTGGTGGTGTTGACAAATATTCCTTGATTTTGTTGAAAGCTTTCTGGCATTCATCGGTCCACTTGGTGGCGGCATCTTTCCTCAACATCTTGAAGATCGACTCACAAATAAATGTAGGTTGTGCTATAAACTAGCTGATGTAGTTAAGTCTCCCCAAGAAACTCATTACGACTTTCTTGGTCCTCGGAAGAGGTAATTCTTGAATGGCTTTGATCTTTGATGGATCCAGTTCTATTCCCTGATGACTCACAATTAACCCACGCAACTTTCCCGTTGAAATCCTAAATGCACACTTTGTGGGATTCAGTTTCAGGTTATATCTTCTCAGTCTATTAAAAAACTTCCTCAGATACTCTATGTGATCAGTGGCCTTCTTGGAATTGATAATAACATCATCCACATATACCTTGATCTCCCTGTGTATCATATAATGGAAAATGGTAGTCATGGCCCTCATGTAGGTGGCCCTTGCATTCTTCAACCCGGATGGCACCATCTTGTAACAGTACATCCCCCATAGCATAATGAAAGTCATTTTCTCAACATATTCTTCATCCATCCAGATCGGATAATACCCCGTAAAATAATATAGAAATGATTGCAACTCATTCTAGGCATTGTTGTCAATTAGGATGTGTATGTTCGGCAAGGGGAAGCCGTCCCTTGGACTGGCCCGGTTGAGATCCTGATAGTCGACACAGACTCTAACCTTCCTGTCTTTCTTTGGCACTGGTACAATGTTGGCTAACCATGTCAGATATTCAAATACCTTGAGGACTTGAGCTTTGATTTGCTTAGCGATTTCTTCCTTAATTTTCGAACTCATGTCAGGCTTGAACTTTCTGAGCTTCTTTTAACGGGTGGATTTGTTGGATCAGTTGGCAGTTTGTGTGCCAAAATAGATATAATCAGACCAGTCATGTCGTCGTACGACCAGGCGAATATGTCCTCAAACTCTCTCATGAATTTTTTGTACTTTTCCTTTTTTGACGGTGACAAGTGAATGTTGATTCGTGTTTCTTTGATGTTTTCTGCATCCCCCAAGTTAACAAATTCAGTCTTGTCCATGTTGTCCTAAGGTATGTTCTCAGTCTGGATATCCGCCAATCCGCCCGATAAGCACCCCAATCAGGATTCAAGAATTAACCCTAATCAATGCTACAAGATGCACAAATGGAGTTAGGATTAAAAGTTTATGATTTTGGAATTCTAGTCATTTCAAGTTACTGAATTTTAATTTAATAATTTATACATATTCAACGGATTTTTAAGTAGTACAAGTTCTGGATTAAACCTGAATCTGTAATCCTTACTCTAGCTCCTACCCAGAATTAGGACGTAATCTTTTATATTACTCTCATTTATTATTTTCACCCTAGCAGCACAGATATAAATATATGTAGCATAGCTATAAATAGGAATATATGTTTATTACGTAATAGTGGTATATCTTTTTAGTGTCATTGTTAAGCTCGAAGCTCGATGGCTATGGCGGAAAGTAATAGTAGGAAACCCTAGAAGGGTTGAGAGAAGAAGTTGACTGAAATGAGTCGGCCAGATCTTATATGAACAAAAACCAAAACTATCATTGAGAAGTCTCTATTTATATTTAAAAGTGTAAGAGACAAAATAAAATATAAAATCTGAAAATGAAATATATGAAAATGTAAACTATAAATGTAAAATTATAAATGGGCCTTCTACCTTCCCTGAGCTGATTGGGCCTGTGATAGTTGGGCCTGAGCTGTATTTGGGCTAACACCCCCCTCAAGCTTGAGTGTGAGAAAACGCCAAGCTTGCAAAGTAAACCATAATGAACAGGACAATGAAGAGCTTTCGTCGATGTCTGCTAACTGATTGGAGCTGGAGATAAAATGCAAGGAAATCAGACAAGCCTTCAAGTAAGTGCGCACATAATGACAGTAAAAATCTCAATGTGTTTTATGCGCTCGTGAAAAATTGGGTTCTTGGAAATATGGAGAGATGCCTAGTTGTCACAAATAAATGGGAACTGGGCTGGAAATGGACAAACCAAAATCTCCCAGAAGTCTGAACAACTAAGAAATCTTAGCTGCAACCTTGCGAAGAGCTCTGTATTCAGCTTCAGTTGAGGATAAGGAGATAGTGGACTGTTTCTTGCTTTTCAAAGAAATTAGGCTACCACCAAGGGTAATATAACAACCAGTGACAAATATCGAATCTCTTGTTGTTCCTCAGTAGCTCAGTGGTAGAGCGGTCGATTGTAAATCGATTGGTCGTAGGTTGGAATCCTACTTGGGGAGATTTGATTGATTCTGAATTAAAGAATTCAGAATAAAGGGGCTCGTTTTACCCGTTAAGAGTAGGTAACCTGTTCCATGTCTTTGTTTCTATTGCATTCTATCTTGCAAGAAATGGCACAAGCAACCCAATCAGAGTCAGAATATGCAGTTAGAGATAAACCAGATGAGCTTGAGAGTAGCACCCCTTAAGCTGGATCATTACGCAAATATCTCAGAACATGTAAAGCTACCAACATATGGGGAACTTGAGGTTATTAAAGAAGTTAGATCAAATTTTGAATGGAGAAAGAAATATCAAGCCTAGTATGTTGCAAGAAGGTGAGCTTTCCAATTGATCCTTTAAAAGCTAAGATCAAAAATAGCTTCCCCCATGTTTAACACCAACTTTACGTAAGGATCTAAAGCGGTCATAACATGAGAGAATTGCTGATAATTAAACTCACCTAAGAGGTCAGAAGTGTACTTGTATTGGCTCATCACATAACCTTGAGTAATAAGAGAGATTTCCAACCCCGAAAAATAAAGAAATAACCCCAGGTCTTTAATTTTGAATTGGGTATCCAAGAAAGACTTCAAAGAGTTCATCTCAACCACATCATTAACAGATAGCAATATGTCATCAACATAAACAGCCAAGACAATCGGAGAATCAGAGGAGACCTTAGTGAATAATGAACAACCATTCATGCTGGAAATGTAGTCTTTGGATTGCAAGGTTTCAGACATTTTTGAAAATCACTGCTTAGAAGCTTGTCTAAGGCCATAAAGGGGCTTCTAGAGTCTGCAAACCAGGGGAAGATATGAAGAAGGAGCAAATAAATTAAGACCAGGTGGAACCTTCACATAAACTTCCTCATGGAGATCCTCATGAAGGAAGGCATTGTTCATATCAAGTTGGAACACAGTCTAGCCCCAATTAGCAGCAAATGAGTAAGAATTTGATGGTGGTTAACTTAATAATGGGGGAAAATGTTTCAGTAAAGTCAATGCCCTCCTTTTGGGTGTAATTGGTAATGACTATCCTAACCTTATATCTCTCAATAGAATCATCAGCCCTTTGTTTGATTTTGTAATCCCACTTGCAAGGAATATCATTCTTGTGAGATGGTAAATGGACAATATCCCAAGTCTGGTTTGCCTCAAGGGCTTGGAATTCCCATAGCGTGGCCTCTTGCTAAGTAGGATGTGAGGCAGCCTTTCTGATAGAACTGGGGCTCATGCATGTGTATTTCAACAGAAGAGACCTTAGAAGATGAGGGAAAACGATGAGAGGAAGAGACAGAGGAACAGACATAATCTTTGAGATAGGAAGGTTGATGGAGTGTGCTAGTTGATTTTCTCATTGGTGGAGAAGAAGAAAGTGAGGGAACATGGTAATCTAGAGATGCGGAAACATTAGGAGTAGGAGAAGGAAAACAACAGGAGGAAGAATCTACAAAGTCTAAAATAGAGGAAGAGGGAAAGATAGAAGGGTGACCAGACTTGTAGGAAAATATATTTTCATGAAAAACCATATTCCTAGAAAAGAAAATGGAATGAATATTAAGGTTAAGAAGTTTGTAACCCTTTTTATGTACCCCAAAAATATAGAATGAATAGCTATAGCCTGTAATATATCTCTGCCAAACATAGGTGAAAGAGCAAAGCATAAACATCCAAAGGACATTTGAGTGATCATAAAGTGGAGGAAGACCATTGAGCTTTTCATAAGGAGAGACACCCTTCAAAATAATAGAAGGAAGTGTATTGATAAGGTAAGTGGCAGTAAGAACACATTCACCCTAATATTTGAGGGGAAGGTTAGACTAAAAAAGAAGAGCCCTGGAGATTTCCAATAAGTGTTTATATTTCTTTTCAACTACCCCATTTTGTTGAGGGGTTTGATGAATAGTGGTTTGATAGAGAATGCCTTGGCTTGAGAAGAACTTCGTGGCTTCAGAACTTCCACCAAGTTTAAAAGCATCGTCAGACCTAAAGGTTTGGACAGATGATTTAAAATGAACTTTAACCATTATAGTAAAAGCTTTAAGGACAGAAAAAGCATCGCTCTTGTAAAAAAGGAGATGACTCTATGTGGCTCTAATGTAATCATCTGCCAAAGTTAAAAAATATCTGTAATTATTGTACGTTTTAGTGTTATATGGACAACAAATGTCAATGTGTACTAGTTGAAATGGAGGAGAAGCGTGTATAACACTCTCCGAAAAATGCAATCTTTGTTGTCTTGCTAGAGGACAAACATGACACATGAAACTTTGTTGGGAAGACACTTTATCAGATAAGAAAGGAAGAGTTTTCATTCTATAATTAGGCATGTGCCCTAATCTTTGATGCCAAAACAAGTCCAATTTATTAAGGCAATGAAATTGATTACAATTAGGAGCACCATTAACATGTGTAACAACATGATTGGACTTATCAGATACAATTGAAATAAAAGAAGGTAAATTGGTAGAAGTTGAAATACAACTAGGTAAACTACTAGAAGAAACATTCAAATAATCAGATGGAACAAGAAAGAGATCACCATCTTGATGGAGGTAGTACAACCTCCCTACAGCTTTACCAATTTCCAGTGGCCTCTTCTATAGAAGGGCCTTGTAGAGAACAAATTCATTCCGTAAAAAAGGGTTGAACAATCTAGCTAACATATAATACGATGAACTGACATCAAATTAAAGTGAAAAGATGGCACCAGAAGAACATGAAGTAAAATTATATCATGCCTAAGATACAAAGATCCAGTTTATATAACTTTAGCTTTATATCCATTAGGTAGAGTGACAAAGAAAGGCTTGATTAATGGTTGGATATCAAAAAGAAGATGTTTATGTGGAGTCATGTGATTTGTAGCCCCTGTATCTAAGATCCAAGGGTTGACACCTAATTGAGAGGATGTACACACATGAGAAAGCTCAGAATCTACAACATACTTGCTAAACAAACCAGCAAAGTTTGCAAAAGCAGATTGAGTCCACATTAAAGTCATCAGGTGTGGAAGTGTTTTACATCTGAACTTGTCAGAACAAGGCCAACATGTGTGGATACTACTCGGTAAATCCAAGGGCTGAAGAAACAGCATGCTGAGAAGTAGAAGTGAAAACATTAGTGGATGAACTCTCAGTCTGAACACAAAGCATATTTCTTACTCTTGGTGAACTTGTAATTATTAGGGAACCCATAAAGTCTATAACACTTGTCGACAGTGTGGCCATGCTTTTTGCAGTATTTGCAAGAGATATTTGGAGCAGCTTTCCTGGCCTCAAAATTCACATTTTGACTGAAAGTTCTATTTGTAGTAGAAGCAGTAGGAGATACCAAGAAAGAGGTGGCATTAACAGAGAAGTTAGGAGTATCAGAGTCAGCTTCTCTTTGACTCTCATCTTGTTGTAAAAGACTATCGACTTTGCTGATTGGTGGGAGAAGATTCGTTAACATGATGATACTTTTAACAGTTGTTTGTGAATCATTTAGACCATTGAGAAATTGAAACAACTGTTGGTCCTCTATGTATTTAGTCAATGCGCCACATGAACAAGTAGGACCTACGTATGAAAAGTTCAGCCGATTCCACAAACTCCCCATCTTTGCGAAGTAGGAATCTATATCAGAGAAACCTTGAGTAGTAGAGCTGATTTCCCTTTGTATTTGAATGTATTTAGACCCTTTTGACTGACCAAACCTTTCATTTATATCTTTTCAAACTTCTTTAGTAGTATTAAAATACATTAAATTAACAACTATTTCTCTAGATACTGTGTTAGTTATCCGAGCTTTGACCATATCATTACACCTTTCCCAATAAGGGTAATAAGGCGATTTAGGAGTGAGTTGATTGACTCTTCCATCTAATAGGATGAGTTGTTCTTTACATAAAGGGAAGTGAGCATACTGTTATGCTATAACACAAACCCACAAGCACTGAATGGAACGAATACCGGTTGGCTTCCAGGATTATCTGAGGGATGAATAAAGAACGGATATGAAGGATCCCAGAAAAATGGATCAAAACTGTTGGAAGTTGAAGAAAAGTTAACGTCATCTACTACAGTACCCATTTTTAGCAGAAACTAAGTCTAATACTAAGAAATTATAGTAGCATCTTGAAGTAATCAGAGATAAACTCAAATCAGGTAAATGCAATGAACACTAACATCAAAATTAACATAATTTATGATAAGGAGTGATAGTGATACTGTTCTTCTTCTGAAAACCCAAAGAAGTGAGGTCTTGTTTAGCCATGAGCCATAGGTAGAGAAATCCAGTAGAAACTACCATATAGCTTGAAGATTATCATCGATTCTCGTAATAGAAGTTGAAAATATGCGAGAAATGAGCGAAACCCCAAAATTTCACAAACATATTCTGATAACCTATGATCTGATACAATCCTATACCATTTCAAACAAGGCTACCAGCAGAAGAAAGGTTGTGACAAGAAGAATCAATATTCCCGCTTTAATATCATATTATGCTCGATGCTCATAGCTATGGCGGAAAGTAACAGAAGGAAACCCTAGAAGGGTTAAGAAAAGAAGATGATTGAAATAAGTCGGTCAAATCTTAATTGACCAAAAACTAAAACTATTATTGAAAAGTCTCTATTTATACTTATAAGTGTAAGAGACAAAAATAAAATGTAAACTAAAAATGTATACCTATAAAAGGGCCTTCTGCTTTCCCTTAGCTTATTGGGCCAATGACAATTGGGCTTGAGCTGTATTTGGACTAACATTTATAAAGATATACTTATCTTGTATCAAATTTATTTAGCTAAAACAACATTTAAAATAGATTGTGATATTAAATGGACTAATAGATACATTTCAATTCCCAAAAGTAAATACAATAGGGACAACGATTATTGTGGTCTAAAGCTGAAAGACTTCACAAGTATGACTTTTACTATATATCATGTTTCCTTCAGTTCAAAGTCAAGGACACTTTCTTCTCGCAAGAAATGGGAGAAATTTGAGTGAAACAAAGAAAGAAAGCTAGATAAATGGATACACTTCTTTGAAAGAAGATGCTATTTTGTGGGTGTTTGACCTTCTGGGATTTCTACAAGAGGAAAGCAAAGGTCTCCTTCAAATATTTTTAATTCCAATAGGCAAGAGCCTAGGGCTAGGATTTTATTAATAGCAAAAGGAAAATACAACAATTAGGAAAATTACAAATAAGGGGGCATTAGCACCAGTATTGTTACCCATATAACACATAACAGACTAAACTTACTATACTAAATCCTATTGAGGCTCGTAACAGGAATGCAAAAAATACGAACTTGACCGGACCAAATATTTTATGATCATCACAGAGTTTGTAGCATACTCTGTGATGAGATTACAAATGAGTATACTAACAAAGTGGCAGATTAAAATTATGAAAAATTTACAATGATGTCCATTTTTGTCGATCCTTGCAATTTCTTCAATTTGTAATTCTTTATCAACATCGTCCCAATTCTTCAAGAAGAATTCAAAATTCATGATTTCTTTTTAGATTGATTGGACTTTGTTGATGTAGTTGGGGCGGCCTGCTTAAGCTTGGCATTTCTCATAGGAGGTCGTCTAACATTGTCGTCCCTAATATTTTCCTTTGTTTGAGACTTTCATTCCTCTGTAGCATTAATTTGGACTGTTTCGACGCATTGTGGCAGCATCAATTAAGTCACCTTCTTCTGCTGTCCGATGATTTGGCATGTGTAAAACACCTTGTGCATCCAAGTTTGGTACATCTTTTGATTTAATATCGCTTTGCTTGATTTGTTGTTGTATATGTACCTCATTCCTGCTCCTATTTGCACGTTTAGAGCTATAAAAATCACGACCCAAAATTTCAAAGGGATGTGGCATTTAGCATTGCATCCAATGGTTGTCTATCATGGGATAAAAAATCTATTGTACTGGTCATACTTATTGGTTTCTGCCCATAATTGAAGAGAAGCTGTGTGTTACTACAGGATTCTACTTCCTCCGTTACGCTCATTCCTCATTACTTTCATAACCTCATTAATCACTGGCTCGAGACACAACCTTGTCCATAGAATCCAATAGTTTTCTTTCCTCTGCTGAAATGAGTGCACTGGTTTGAACAACAGCTGCTTTGCCACTGCCTGGAAAAGATTAGGCCAACGCTTGACCATTTTGCTCAAGATTTTCGCATTTTCAATTAGACACAGCTGGCCCACATGATTACTATTCAAATTTTGCACAATAGTAGCGCCACTTTTTTGCCCAGATGAGCCGACACCGAAAGCATAATGGTTTTTTTTCATGTGTTGTACTACATCATCAATTTTACTATTATTCATGGATATTGGATACCCATTTTTTTTTGGTTGAGCCCACATGTACATCTTCACCCGTTGAAAAATAACATCTTTATTATTTTTTTAGCAGCAAATTTGTTCTCCTTTTCGTTCATAATCACACTCTCCACATGGCCCACCTCCTTTTCCTTAAATTGGTGCACGCCATTTCTTTTATGACCAATTGAGGATTCCTGTGCGTGACCTCCTTTTGAAGTTGTAGGAAATAAATTTTTAATTCCTTTGAGTGGACCAACTGCCATATGCTTGTCTTTTTCAAAACAAACCATGGCCCTCATTTGTTGCACTTTGAATTATTTTAACAATCTTGGCAGCCTTTTGTGTAGTCAAACTACAAAAAGTGACATTAGCATCACTAATGCTTAAAAGACCACGCTGGCCCGCAAACTTTTGCTCTTGTTTGTCAATTTTTTCGGCCTTGCCTTTGTTCGTTTCAACAATTTGCTGAATGTTATAATTCTCATAGTGTGCATATGAGCCCACAAAATTAATTACATGCCTCGCTAGCTTGATATTTCTTTGTTTTACAGCAATATCGCAACTTTTTTGACCTGATGTGCCCACACCAAGAAACATGGTGCTACTCCTTCACACTACCTAAGTCACCCATCTCCTTTTCCTTTACGTCAATCACATGATCAAGATGGCCCACGTATTTGACCACTGTTTGTTCATCCCTGTCACTTGGATTTGTTGATGTTGCAGCTGGAACGGATACACCACCATCAATAGTTGTCCCAACTTCTTATGTTGAATGACCATTTTTACCCACGGTTACTGCATTACTCTCCAGTGGTGACTTAGCATTCCCTTTATCATTGATCACAACATCAATTTGCTCTGCTTGATCCCTTGGTAAAACCCGTTGTTCAGTAGAAACCTGTTCTGCCTCTTGATCCCTTGATTGCCCAGCTCTTTTGGTATTGAGGTAATCCCTGGCATCACCTGTTAATTTTTCAAGCTTACCAGAGTCTTCTACTACCTTCACATGATCTGCCTCTATCGTATTTTCGTCAATCTTACATCGACATGACTTTTCACCATGTCCTTGATGTTTACAAACAGTGCAGTATTTTGGTAGATTATCATAAACAATCTGTTGATAATATTCGACCAACATACCAGATTTTAAATCCTCAATCTTAATCTTGATCTTTTTAGGGTGTTTGTGTAGTAAGTCAAGCAAAACTTTAACCCTAGCCGTACTAGGTCACAATCTATCTTGTGTCGCCTTATCAACTGCTAAAGGTTTTCCAATCGCATAGGCTATGGACATTAAAGATTGTTTTGCATAAACATTTTCTGGAAGATCAGGTAAAGATATCCAAACCACTGCTTTGGACGTTTCTTCTCTTGGATTAAATCCTATTGTCCATGGAAAAGTTCTAAAGAAGAAATCATCACCCTTAAACTTAACATGACCAGTAGATTTTGACATCAGTTGCACAAAATCTTCATAAAGATCAAATCTTACCAATATGTGCCGATATTCGAGCTGTCCAATATTGCAAAAACCTTTGACATCGAACTGTTTCAGAATCAACTGTCGTAGCTCCTGAAGATCAGGTTTTCCATATGAAAACTTGAGGATAACTGCTTGATGTAACCCCTCTTCGATGGTGAAGAGTTCACCTCTTCATTGGTGAACTGAACAACAGGTTCTCCATGTTCGAAACTTACTGGACAAAGCTCCGGTTTTGACGTTTTTGCAGCAGAAAATTTTCCAGCGATCTGTGATGCATACGTTAGATTGGAATTATTGATTGTTGGGTTTTGTGAGGTGTTTTGGATTGCCTCTCCTACGACCGAAGGCTGGGGAGAGGTTGCCGCAACCATGACTGCCCGCTACGTGAAGAAGACGCTAGAGAGCACAAAATATTGGTGGGAAAAATTTCAATGAGTTGATGGTTACTTAAAAGAAAAAGAGAAAAAGGTGGTTCCCCCTTCCCAAGTTTTAGAAATATCTTCCCTCTCTTATGTTCTATACTTATATATTTCTTGCCGGCATCATATATATATTTCAGCTGTTATAGTTAAAATTGTACATTTTCTTGTTTAACTGTAACAAAAGGAAATATGATGCTTTAGACAAACACTTCCATGGAGATTGGACAAGGAGCAACAACCTATGAAACTCTCCACAACCCACTTCTAGCTCAACCTATTTCTTCACAGTGTTAGCTTCAATACCTCAATTCTCATTTCAATTTTAGGGTTTTTATAGGGTTTAACTAACACACCACCAAACACCCATTTGCCCAAAGATAAATTTGTAAATCTCAATCTAAATCCAAAACAAACCACCATTTACACAGAAATGAAAAGATTTTGCAACCCCAGAAGCAAAAACCTCAAAAATATAGGGTTTTTGTAGGGTTTAAGCTTCAGTTTCATTCAAAGGCTGAAACTTTACCTTCAGGAATGGTTATTAATTGTAAAAGAAAGGGGTATGGAGGAATTTTACCTTCAATTTTGCATTCTTTAAGAACAGAAAGTGATGTTGAGAAAGCCCTTGATTTGTATTATGGGACGCTTAGTCCTAAAGAGCAGACTGGGATTCTAAAAGAACAGAGTAATTGGGAGAAAACCCTTAGGGTATTTGCGTGGATGAAATCGCAGAAAGATTATGTTCCGAATATAATTTACTATAATGTCATACATAGGGCACTAGGTAGAGCTAAGAAATGGGATGAGTTGAGACTTTGTTGGATTTTCCTTCAGTTCAATGTAGCTGTTAGTAAGAATTTTAACACCATCAATTTAGGAAAATTATCTGTCAACCGTTAATCGTTAAGTTTATTTGATCAAAGTACCCTTTATATCTTTTCAAATTTCTTTGATTTCTTCTAAAAGTGTTTTGATTATTTATTGGAACACCGATATGTGGAAATATTTTAAAGGCTTTAGGCAAGGGTCTTGAATAGTCATCATTTAGCTGCATATTAATTACATGTAATTATAAGTATAAATAGTCATCATTTAGCTGCATATTTTTTTTGGCAAACCACTAGGCAAATGCCTAGGGCTAGTTTTCATTAATATAATAAAATAAAATTACAGCACATAGGAAAAAATAAAATAAGGGGAGATAGCACCGTTATTGTTACCCATATAACAATAACCGGTGAAAACCTTATCTTATTAATCCTATTGAAGCCAATAAAGCCTCGAGAACTAATTAATAAAAGCATGATTATCCCAGAGTTTATAATGCTCTGTGATGATATTACAATGAAAATTACAAAAGAGATGGAAATATAAAAGTTGAAGAAACCATCATGATGCTCTCTTTTATCCAATTTTGAAACATTTTTAGTAGGAAGATTAAGCCCTTCGTCCTCAATTTTTCTCAATATTACAACCAAACTCATGCCCTCGATCGATTGGCCTTTGTAATAATAGATTGAGTGACCTGTTTTTGTTTTGCCTTTCTCATTGGGGGTCTTCTTATGTTTACTTCTTCAAGCATCATGCCGTTCCAACTTCTATCCCTTTCACGAGACTTCTTACTTGTTTTACTATGCATTGGTGACAAATCACCTTTTCTTGACGCGACTGCCCGACATTGATTTAATATATCCTCTTCCTCCCCTTCTTTATATATATGTCTTTCTGCCCTCGTATCGAGTAGATTATGGGAAGGTTTCATCATTGCATCCGACATTTTCGTCTCCTCCAAAGTATTGATTGATTTTATAGGAACAGTCTAATTTTGTACAGATGTTGGCGTTGCTGTTGCGATGCGCACAACAGCTGTTGTTTCACCTAATTTAGAAGTCTTTCGTGGAATAAACACTGGAGCATTAGAAGTCTGAAGATGAATAACTAGCAAGTCCTTCTCCCCAGCCATCATCATCATCAAATTCTCTTTAGTCTTTCCACAGTTTCTATTTAATGACCATGTCCCTCATGTTAACAAGAACTGGTTTGATATGTCCAGAGGAAGTTGATGGTTTTCCATAATCTTTTAGAGTTGTCTCGACATGTGAATTGGAGGAAGATATGATTGGAGAAAACTGCACATTGGCCATCTTCCTATTTTGTTCAGTGAAGATTGCATCTTCATTGCTGACTTTTGACAATACAGAAAATGAGTTTGGAGATGTTTGTAAAACTGGACTGTTATCTGCACTGTGAGATTTGAATTTGGATGTTGAAATTCCTTTTTTTTTTTGGGCAGAGATGAGCATTTATTTACAAACTGTTGCGCCTCTTCAGTTGTTTGTTGAGTAACAACAAATAGATTTGAAACAACGCTGTTGAAAGGCTTCATTAGATGCTGTATCTGCTGTATGTATTAAAGTGGTCTCACTGGCTTTCTGAAGCATATCAGGTTGATTATCATTATCTTGTCGAAATGTGTTCAGCGCACCCTCATCATCTGTAAGACTTGCTAATATTTGCAGATTTGTATTGAGAGTTTGATCTACACAATCTGGAACATTATCCTCATCTGTTGCCCGATGCTGCACATTGTATGTGAGATTCTGTCCTTTGTGAGATTCCTCATTTCTGGTATGCACAGAGGTAACCAAAACTGCTTCTTTAGTTGAATCTTTACAATGCTGTTGTCCAGTAGGATCTGAAGAAATCATGATTTTATCAGAAGCCTCCACATTAGTAACATTTGCATGACTCAACTGTAATGTGTTTCTAAAGACAGAATTCTGAAAAATGTGCTGTTGCTTCCTTAGCATGTCTTCGTTTATTTTTGTGTTGTTTGATGGTACCTTAGATGACACAGAAGGTTGCACCTTAGATACCATCTTTTCAGACAGAAAAGAAGAAGGCAAGATCGATGGCACAGAAGATGTCATTTTACAAGAGTGGACAGAATCACCCTTAGGCGAAGGGAAAGTTTCTGCAGGAGTAACCTCTGAATCAGATGTATCAATAAGGTACTTCCTGTCCTCACCTCCTAGTTGCTGCACATTGCAGCATTGATTCTGATCTTTGTGAATATCATCTGCTTTGGTATGCTTAGAAGTAACAGACACTGATTTAGAATTCAGATGTAATGTCTCATCCTCAAGAACAACCACCTGCCCATCATGTATATTAGAAGAAATACTCTATACATTAGACTGCATTGCCCCAGCATTAGCAACAGGAATACTTGTGGAAGGCTTAGGAGGTCCTTTTTCCAATTTCAATATATCCTTCATCGACTCAACTGGAACAGCTACATGTGATGCATTAACACTCCCATATAAATATGGATCAACATGCCATAAAGGAAATGAAGAATCCCACTTTGGCAAACTAGAAACTTCAGTAGCTGCTTGATTATGCAATGTGCAGTTGGTATTCTTCTTATCCTTTGAAACAAATGCTGCAAATTCCAATTCCATGACATCACATTGATCATCCACCTCTTCATTTTGCCCTATAGTTGGATTAACAGTAGCTTGTACATGTATCTCTTCTGCTACTAGCCGATGTCCAGTAAGATTGGTTGAATTAAGCAAAACTGAAGCTTTACTCAATACATTGCTATCTTGATGCCCAGGTACTTTTGAAGCAGCAGATACTTCTATAACAGTTGGTTGATCAGGCAAAAAAGATTTCTGCAGCATGTGCTGCTGATCGATCAACCTATGATCCTTCCTTTTTGCATTGTCAAGAGCTGGCACAAAAGATAAATTGATCATCTTCTTTTCAGTTGAATCATTCAAGGGCAGCTTCAATGAAACAATTGATTTCATTATACAAGACTGAGCAGTATCTGAATTTTGGATTTCTACAGCTGTATCATTAGAGGTAGAAGCAGTTTTAATAACCACTTCACTCCTAGCCATTTCATATTGAACATGAGCTCCCCTATCATTCACAATAGGATGTGTATTGTCAGTATTCATTTTCTTAACATCCTCTACCATACAATTTTGTGCTGCAGAAATAATTGGATCAACAACATCCGACAGTACATCTTTTTCTTGTGTATCCGTAGCTCATTTTCCAGATCTTTTAGCATTAAGATAATTCCTTGCATCTCCTTGTAATTTGTCTACAACATCGACCTCTGGACCCGGCAGATCACTGACCAATTTTTCCTCTGCGACCACCTCTGCTCCATTTTTTTATTTTTTAATTCTACACGCCTTCTCATCATGACCTTGATGCTTGCAATAAGCACAATATTTAGGCAGGTTGTCGAAGACTATTTCTTGGTATAACTCGACAGAATTAACAGAAACTTTATCTAAAATCGGAAGCTTGACCTTTTTAGGATGTTTATCCAAAAGATCAACTATAATCTTAATTCTTGCCGCGCTAGGTCTCGTTCAATTCTGAGTTGCCTTGTCGATCGCCAGAGGTTTTTCAACTGCTGAGGAAATAGAAAATAAAGACCTGTTAGCAAAACAATCTGGTGGCAGACCTGGAAGAGAGATCCACATGACTGCCATCGACGTCTCCTCTTTCGGATTGGCACTAAAATAAGATCTCACTAGAGTTTTCCGAGGAGGCGATTGTGCTAAATATGCGGGCCTACTGGATAGAGCCCTCATGAACTGACCTCTACCACTAGTGTGAAATCCTGCAGAAACCTCCGCACCCTCTCCCCGACAGTAGAAAGTACAATAAGTTCATGGCGATACAACTCAGAGAATCTTGCCTCATAGTCATTCACTAACATCTGACCCAACTTGAGCTGCTCGACATTAAACTGCAACTGCTTACTCTAGAGGGTGGAATACACTTATCTATAAATATACAGGTGAATATGTCCCAAGTCATGGAGGAGAATCTGCTGGTCTACCAAGAAGATAGTACTGCCACCATCTACGAGCACTACCCTTCAACTAGAAAGTAGCAAAGTCTACCCATTGGACTAAGATATTCTCATGTTGTGTAATATGTCCCTACACTGCTCAATGAAATAATGGGGATCCTTATGTCGCTCATCTAAAAAGATAGAAAGATGTATCCTGGTCCATCTATCTAGTTGCATCTGCAGCTCATTGAAGGTAGCTGGTTTGGGCTAAGGGATGGCTGCTGCAACTAGCTTGCCTCTGCCCACAGGTAGTGCACCCGGGGTTTGATATAAGACAACTGCATGCCCTAAAGCCTAAGCGGTAGGGATCTGTTCTCCCCATCTCGCCTGTAATGTGGCCAAGTCACTTGCAAATTAACCAACCCAAGTCGTAGTATCTATCAATCGTAACATACGGCCCGTGACTGATGTCACCCAAGTTCACACCTCAAATAAGGGTTGTGAAGCGGCAGATGCAATTATAATTTCCCAACTAGGAGTAGGGATAGAATTCACATGACCATAGATGGGATTGGGTATATACTCAGAGTAAGCTTATAACGTGTCCAAAATACACTTCTACAAACTTTGTTATTTTTGTCTACTTCTAAATTAGTCTATTGTTTGCAAATTTAAAATTAGAGAATGACATTTTTTATGTTGTTTTTCAATTTTGTAAATGATCTAGGGTCGTGACTTCCACCTAGGTGGTTTCATAATATGTTGTGGTATTTAGAGCGAGTTTCAGTGGTCGAGGCATAAAATAGCGATCAACACACAATTACCCACTCAATACCTCTCTGTAATTGAGTGGTTTTGCCAAATTTGGCTTTTCAAGCCTAAATGGGTAATTCACAAGACAATTGATAGATGCTCAAGTCGTGTTTTACTATCTCTAGATTCAACCGCTTAATTGGGACTATTAATTTTCTTGAGTTCACCCTAATTTCTTGTTAGCCATATTTTTCTAGACTCAATCTCTCTTTCTCAAGTAGAGACTAAGTCAAATAGGCTTGAATCAATGTTTGTAACTATTAATTCTACAATTAAAGCAAGAACTATGCTAAATATTACTCACTCAATCATAAATGATCCATAAATCAAACACCTATTAGGTAACTACACTAGGGTTGGGTCACAACATTACCTAGAAATTTAGCTACTCATAGATGAAAATAAGGAAATTAAAGAAGAAACAATTAAACTCATATTGAATGATAAATAGATAAAAATCAAATGTTTAATCACTAAAATAAACTAGAGTTTCTAAAACCAGTAAAGAAAAATGGCTACAAACTTTCAATTGTTCAAAACATAACCTAAATTTGAGAAAGAGAACTATGTATAGCTAGCTAAAATTATCGGACAAAATTGCCCCTACGAAGGTTCCGTGACTGCAAAAGTTTGTGTGCGGTATGCACTTTGAAGCTAGATTTACACGATGGTCTTCTGTACAATTTTGGGTTGCGGCCGCATTTCTTCTAAATCCGCGGACCACACATTTCTAAGTGCGGCCGCAAAATAATAGTGTGGTCTGTACTTCTTCATGGACGCAAACTCCCATCTCTCAGAACCTCATCTTCTACGGCCTCACAATAATTATGCGGTCCATACTATACAAAGGAAATCTGTCAGAGATACTTCATTGTCCGTGGCTGCATTCAATATTGTGCGATTCACACTTTGTTCTTTTTGTTTTGTGTCCTTTTCCAAAATTGCTCCTTTTTGAGTTGATTTTCATCTCTTTGACTCATATTCCAGTACTCCTACAAGAAAGTACATTTCATCAGTTTTCAGGAGTACCTTTAAGACATTTTGAGCTAAAATGAAAGTAAAAGAACGCAAATAATTAGTCAAAATCCCTACTCATCAACTCCCCGAAATTTAAAATTTTGCTTGTCCTCAAGCAAATAAGGTAATTTCCAAACTCCACAAGAAAAGATTCATTTCAGCTAGCGTAAGGTGATTCAAACACACATCAATTAAGACCAACAATTACCCACAACACTTGTGAATTATCAACAAGGCAATTATTTGGCTTTTCAGGTACAATAGTTCTAATATGACACTAGAGCATCGAGAGTTGACTTTATTCATCATATTCATCAAGAAAGCTCGCTCTTTTATGCAGGTAATTATAGATCCCAAACCCTTTTTCCTCTTCCCTCCGCTAGCATATCTCACTTAAATGTAATACTCGATTCAATGATTTGTGAAAAGTTCGCTCATCTCTCTCAAAAGAATGTCACAAGTACGTCGCTAAGTACCATTGCTTGAATTTCATGTAAATCACCACTAATGTATGTTCACATGGCTTAAGATCATGTAGGACTTATTCGGACTGTAATGAAGGCTTATTGGACGTGGGTAGGGAATGTTGGAATAGAATTGTGTTTATCTTTCGTTAAGCACTCCATTTTTCTCTTTTTTCATATTTCCTTAAGCACTCCATTTTTCTCCTTTTCACTCATATTTTGCCGACTATTTGAGTCATTATCTTTTTCCTTAAGGGAACTAGAGAGACTTAGCATCACTCTTTCTCGGTAATGATGTTCACTTTCTCCTTGTTTGTTTTATCCATGCTTTGCATAATTTCTTTTCTTTGAATCTCTCCAACTCATTATTCTATTCACTTTCTTATTGCATTTTTCTTTTGTTCATTCTTTCTCTTTTTTTCTTTGCCTTTCCTTTTCTTCGTTTCTTCTCTTTTTTGCCTTTATAAACTTTACACTCTTCGAATCTCCCCAAAACTTATATATTAGCCAATAACAGTAGTGTTAAGGAAAGTTAAGGTGCAATGAGAGGGTCACTACAAACAGGTAAAGGCTTGTAATGTGGCTATCAAATGACAATTTTAGGCTCAAATGGGTTGACTACGGATATCAACATGGTGGGATATGTAACATTTTAAGTGGGCCAAGGAGAGCCTACAATCACTTCTTAAGCCAAGCAAAACATGGAATCTCGCTTAGAAACACATTCGGGAAAAGTTTTAGACCATTCTCAAAGGGAATTGGACTTGCAACAAAAATCTCACATCTCACACAATTGGATTGTTGAATAGGATAGAGTCGAAGGCCCACAACAACCATTTTCAATATTGAATATCACTAATGGTTTTATCTAAACTACTCGATAATTGCTGAAGTCAACACAAGAGTCTAAAGGTCACTAATTAGAACTATTTATTGCCAAGAATTAGTTTTTAACCACAAGTCCATAGTTAAATATATTGGTACAAAGTAAAGCATGATTGACTATTTTTATTCATTAATACTACTATTTTTACCTAAACTTTAAAAACGGACTCAATCTCTTAAGAAGATTGTCATGCCATCCATCATTGGGAAGAGCCACCCAGTTCAGACAAGACCCATCTTTGAAAAGAACAGTGGCATTAAGAAAACCAAAGGCTTATTTCACACTTAAACATAAAAAGAAGCTACCAAATAATAAAGAAGCTATAAAGTAAATAAAAAGTTATACAACTAAGAAAAACAAACTAATGAAGCAGTTAATTAAACTATTGAAAGTGAGACAAATGAATATACAAACTGAGGGGAATAAAACATTGATATTTTATACTTCAATGCCACACAAGAGAGGGGGTAGGGTGATTTGTGTGGTACCTAATTTTCACTTACTTGATTATAGAACGACCTTGTTCTTCTATGTGTTCCAACTGCTACTATTGCGGAATAATAAATACAAAAAATAAAAAAAGCAGAGATTTTACTTGGAAAACACCTGGCTTATAAGGTGAAAATATCACGACTTACCTTCCAGTAGGATTTTCCTAATCTCTCCACTAAAATCATCGAGCCAAAAAATGCATTTACAAAAACTCTTTCGTAAACCTAGGATTAACTCTAATCCCGTTGTGGCACACAACCTCAACTATTGCGATAACTTCAAGTTAACTCTAACTTGGAAAATCTAAGTACCTAATATAATTGCTTATAAATAAGGGGAAAGGTATAATTTAAAATCACCTACTAAAATTAGACTAGAATAAAATATAGACACTTGGAACTCTTTCTTCTATCTGGTTCAAGTAGTTTCAGGATTGCACGCTTGAATCACACATAAATTTCTTGCAAAACTGCCTTTCTATTTTGCTCTCATTTCACGTTTAATTTATGCTTATGTGCATTATCTATAAAAGAGAACAACACTAATATTTAAGGAGTTTGCAATTAGAGATTGACTAGGATATATATGCCACTCTTCCATGGTGGAAGAGTTCTAGATGATCTCATACTCTAACTCTATCATTTTCCTATTCCGTGTTCTCTTTGTGTAAGGAGTCTTTCTCCTTATCCAATATGCAATCTTTTCGATCATGATCAGGTGATATCACTTATGATAAGTTTGGTTTTGTCTCCTTCATGTGCATCTCACATGTTTGATTTGGTCATAACTGTGCTTCACAAGATGGACTTGATCCATAGCTGAGTTCCTTTGTGAGTCTTAAAAACTTCACTTTTACTTGGGAAAACAAATCAACCATTTTTTTATTATGATAAACTCAGTGCTTTTCACTCACTTAGGCCCTATGAGAACTAAGCATATTCATCAATACAAAGTTAGATAAGTTTACTTATCAATAAGGACCGGGTTCATTAGGTTATAAACATCACTTATTTAGAATATATAAAAAATAATATCTCTTTCCCCCTTTTGGCATCACAAAAAAGTTGCATAAACAAAGTGTGAGTCCCAAAAATTTAACAATTACTCATGGCCACTGGGTAACTACAAGTGCAATCATGGAATAATCATCATTAATCAAGCAAACATTTCAAACTATCAAGGAAATATTAACAATCAACAAGAAAACAAATAGTAGATCATTGATAGAAGATATGTTGCTACCACAATCCACAAAATGAAAGAAAAAATATTCAAAACATGAGCAAAAGAAAGAGAAATCCTTAATCTAGGTCACTGGTGGTACTAGAGATGTTCAAGAGATAAAAGCTAGAAGTCCTAAGGCTTTGGGGAACTAGAGGGTTGATTTTGGGCTTTGCAACAGTTGAGCATAATTTGAAGAATGTCATCATTCTTCTCTTTTTCCTTGGTGAGCTCAGCTTTGAGAGCATCCCTCTCAGATTCAACCTCTTCTAAGCTAGCCTTCAACCTAGCTATCTCAGCATCCTTGGCCCCACTTTACTGAACTAGAGCCATGACTTTACTATTGATGTTGTCTTCTTGGATGAAATAGGTTCATTGGGAGTGGTAGTAACTAGATAGTCACAAGCAATCAAAGTATTTATGCCAAAATGGTCATTTCTTGTGGCCATTTCCCACTTCTTCAGAGGCACCTTGCACCGATCAAGAATAATAGATAGAATAAATCCATAAGGGGTAGCATGGGCCATAGAGCCACTGATAATCCTATCCAGTAGCTTGATGATCAATGCATGCCAGTTAATTTATCTCCCACTTTCAATACACTCCATCAGAACTAAGTCCATATAGTTAGCAATGTGCCTTCTTTACTGCCTGGGTAGCAGAAACTTGTTGAAGAATTTAATGAGGACTTTGTGTTGTGGCTTCATTTCACTCTTGTACACAAAATTGGCATCGTTCACTTCTTCAACTTCATAGAATATTCTAGTAATTCAAGGGCAGGAGGAATGGCATCCAGACTGGGCCATCTTTGCCTAGTGTATTCATTATATCCCTCAGATGGGATGTCAAGAATCACACCCAGCTTCTCTGCATTGAAAGTCTCTTGAACCCCTTTCACTTGGCTAGCAACTCTACCATCCTTGACCTCTGCATTGTCCATGAATTCAATGATTTCATTTCTAGCAGCCTTCCATCCATTTGAAGGACTATGTACTTCCATCCCTGAGCGGCCAGTGCATCAACTAATCGATCCATTCCTGGTTCCACCAAGTCTTTCATCAATCAGACTCACTCTCTTCTTCACCACTCCATTCTTCATCCTCAGAAATTTTAACTAATTTGTTTTCAATGTAGACCTTGTCCTTTTGGCCAATGAAGACTCAACAGACTTAGACCCTGATGAAGACTTCTTGGAAGAGGGATTGGTCCTTTTAGGCTTGGGTCTCCACAGTTTTATGTTCCTTTTGATGCACCTGTTCCATCTCCTCAATATTAATAGCTTCAAAGTATCTGCAACCTTAGCTTTTTCGTTTATCTATGCTCTTTGTCTTGCTTTTAGCCAAAGCCTTTTATAATTTACTCTCACTCTCTTTCACCATACTTCTTGTGGCTCTCCACTTTGGCAAGGCAATTTTAGCAGTTGTTGGGGAATTGGACTTTCTTTTCTTGGTGTTCTTTGTAGTGCTTGAAATATCAGGCGTTGGGTTTCTCCTTTTCTTGGGATTATAAGTGGCACCTACTTTTTTCAGAAGATTGGCTAGGGTTTCTTTGATAGATGAACTAGGTTCATCCACATGAGAACATAAATATACCAAGCCCTTAACAACCTCTCTTAATCCACTTCCCTCTATTTTCTTGCCACTTTCTCCTATAATTTTATCTTCATCCCCACAAATTGCTGGTCTGATTGTCTCAGAGGTGGGTGACGAATCAACACTTCTACCCTTTCCCCGCACATCATAGCTTGCACCCTTTCTCCTTTTTTCTTTTTCATTTTATTTTTATCTTATCTCCTTCTCAATTCAGGCATTTCCACATCTCTAACATACCCAACAATAACAAACCTATTTTCTACACTTTTAACAAAAATAGAGCGTACCTAAGAAGGGGAACTCTGAATTTTCTCAGACTCAGAAAACCAAATTCCTTCCTCCTCACTCGCAAACTTGAAGGAATCGTCTGTGTGCTTAGATTATTGGGCTTCGCTAGCCTTCAATTGTGTGTTCAATCTTTTTGATAGTGCACCTGTAGCCAAAATTTTACGAGTGAGCATATTAACATATTTTCTCCTAGGCTGGGGGGTTGTACTAAGTTAAGGAGGTGTGGAGGAATCAGAAAAGGTAGGTTGTGGAGGAGTGCCTGGGTTATCTTAAAGGTTCGACATTGTGACTGAGTTTGTGAGAGAATTTAGGAGTTTGGCTTTTGGAAGAGAAAACAAATTAGAGTAAAGGAAAATTTGACGGTTTAATTACTGACTAATGGTAGCTTTTGGTATTCAATTAGATGTCCAATCAACCTGAGATTTCAGGTTGAATGAGTGGTTAAGGTTCCCTAGATTTTAGGCATTTTTTGTGGTGAGAATTCTAGTAGAGACGGAAAAAATAAACAGATAGGATTTTCTTTTGTTTTTGAACATAGGTAGGACTTTGCTCATGATTTAAATATTTATATTTGTAATTATGTAGAGCATAGAAAACACACCTTGTATTCAGATAAACTGATACTGATGAACCATGTTCTTCATTTAGAATCCTCATGATCATGCCTTAATTTACCATAATAGAGAAAATTTTGTTAGAGATCAGTGAGTTATATCAACACATGTCACAGGAGTATATTATTTACAGTATAAAACTAAGTAAAAATTAATCTAGATATTTTTACAAGTTCCACATTTCCTAGCTAATTTTTTTATATGATTTCAATTTTTTTATTGTTCATTCAGAGCTGGTCCCATTAGGTGATCTTAATCATCCTTAATTCTAATATTTCCTTTCAATGCTTTTCCTACTTAATTCCTTAGTAGATATGTCACCAATATGTTTATCAGTAGCATAAAATTCTATAGTAATCAATCCATTCTCACAGTTGTCCCTTAAGAAGTGATATCTAACATCTATGTGCTTAATTCTTTTATGATGAACTGGGTTTTTAGTCATACTAATGGCACTAGTGTTATCACAAAAAATAGGGATGCATCCAACTCCAATGGCAAAATCTGTCGGCTACTATTTGATCCACAATAGTAGCACGCAATAAGAGGTAACAATAACATACTCAGCCTCAGTAGTGGATAAGGCCACTAAATTCTACTTTTTAGTGGCCCATGTTACTATACATGAACCAAGAAAATGAGCCATACCTGCGGTGCTTTCCTATGAACAAGGAAACCTGCCTAGTCAGCGTCAACTATCCTACTAGATTAAAGTTACTACCTCTAAGGTACCAAAGGCAAAGGTCAGTAGTGCCTTTCAAATATCTCAGTATCCTCTTGACAATAGTCAAGTGGTATTCCTTAGGATTTTCTTGAAAACGAGCACAAAACGCTACACTAAATACAATGTCAGGACTGCTAGCAGTAAGATACAAAAGTGAACCAATCATACCCCTATACAACTTCTGATCAACAGATGAACCAGGTTCATCTATGTCTAATTTAGTATATGTTGCAATAGGTGTGTCCATTTCCCTTGATTCATCCTTTTTAAGCTTCTTAATAAACTCTTTTGCATATTTCTACTGATGGATCATGGTTCCATTTGGGTTTTGTTTGATCTATAATCCTAAGAAGAAGTTAAGCTCACCCATCATACTCATTTCAAATTCACTCCCCATTAATTTTGCAAATTCCTTACTCAGTTTTTCAGTGGTTGCCGAAAAATTATGTCATCAACATATATTTTTACTATTAATAGATCTTTACCTTTTTCCCTCAAGAATATAGTGCTGTCAATCTAACCTATTCTGTGTACATGTTTAAGCATGAATTTGGATAGGCGTTCATACCATGCTCTGGGAGCCTGTTTTAGTCAATATATGGCCTTGTCAAATTTGTATACATGATCTGGACACTCCCTAGTTTCAAACCCCGGAGGTTGTTTGACAAAGAGTTCTTCCTTAAAGTAGCCATTTAGGAAGGAACTCTTCACATCCATTTGGTGAAGGGTAAATTCCATGTGTGCGGTAAAGGCTATGAGGAGTCTTATTGCCTCCAATCATTTAAATGGAGCAAAGGTCTCTTCATAGAATATGCCCTTATCTTGGCTATAACCTTGGATCACCAATCTTGACTTGTTCCTTGTATCCGTTCCCTCTTCATCAAGTTTGTTTCTGAAGACCCATTTAATACAAATTACTAATCTATCATTGGGTCTTCTGACTAGATGCCACACTTGACTTCTTTCAAACGGATTGAGTTTATCTTGTATTTCATTCACCCAATCTACATCATGTAAAGCTTCATCAACCATTTACGGTTCAATAAGAGATAAAAATGCATCAAAAGCACATAGATTCTTTAATTGAGATCTAGTTTTAACTCCAGAAGTTGGGTCAGTAAGGATATTCTCCCATGTTCTGTTGCTGAGGAACATGCTCGTGGACATGTTCCATTTGGAAATTAGATTCACTTCTTCTTTGTTCAATTCTCCCTATCAGGTTACCCTGGATGGAAGAACATGTTCCATCACATGTTCCTTCTTTTGGTGCACCTTCAGCTTGATCTGTGACTTCATTCAATTCTTTTACCAGCCCAATAGTTTCGTTGTTTTGTTCCTGTCTCACAGAAAGAATGTTAGTTTTATAAAAAACTACATGCACACTTTCTTCTAGACACAAATTTATTTTGTTATACACTTTATAAGCTTTTCTATGCGAAGAATATCCGAAGAATACACCATCATCACTTCTATGATCAAACTTACCTAGGGAGTCCTTTCCATTATTGTGCACAAGGCGCTTACATCCAAATGCCATAAGATGGGATATATTTGGTTTTTTCCCTTTAAGTAATTCACAAGGAGTCTTCTCTATTAGAGGTCTAGTCATGCACCTATTAATGATGTAACATTCAATATTTACAACCTCTGTCCAGAAGCTATGGGTAGTTTACTAGAAAGAAACATAGCTCTAGCCATATCTTCAAGAGTTTTTTTCTTTTTTTCAACTACTCCATTTTGTTGAGGAGTCTTAGGGGTAGAGAAATTATGATATTTACCAGGCTCATTATAAAATTCAGCAAACTTCGCATTTTCAAATTCAGTTGCATGATAAGACCTAATTCTAACAAAGACAGTAAACATGTCAAATGCTTTATCCGTAGATGTTAAAATACCCAAGTAAACCTAGATTAATCGTCAACATGTACCATCACATATTTCTTATCACCTCTGTTCAATATTCTTATTAGACCATTGAGATCTATATAAACCTGTTCCATCGACCTGGTCATGCTTACCACTTTCTTACTCTTAAAAGAGGATCTTATCTTCTTCCCTATTGCACAAGCCTCACAAACTTTGTCTTTCTTGAACTTGATGTTAGATAACCTTATCACCAGGTCCTTGGAGACTAATTTGTTTAGTTGATTTAGATTTTCATGACCAAGTCTTTTGTGCCATAAGAGGGGATCATTGTCCAACACACTCAAGCAAGATAGTTCATTTTCTGAAAGAGTGGACAGATCTACAATGTTAGTATTGTTAACTATTTTTTCTTGCAAAACAACCTTGGAGTAGTAAGATTAATCACAAAACATTAGGTACAGGTGAATACTACCAGGTTATCTCTGTTACACAATTGTGGTAAACTCATTAAGCTGTATTTCAAGCCATTAGGTAGACATTATCAATGGAATATAAGTCTGCCTTACCTACTTTTGCAATCCCAATTATCTCATCTTTCTTCCCATTTCCAAAGGATACATTACCTCCTTTTAGGTCCTAAAGTGAAAGGAACTACCTCTCCCTTTCAGTCATATGCTTTGAGCCGCCACTATCTATGTACCATATTTGGCTACTTCACTTCACTTAGACATGTAAAAGGAAATCAGGGGTTAGTATTAGGAACCCAAACCAGTTTGGGTGCCTTTCTATAGGCAAAGGGGTGAATTAAATTCCTTTTAGCCCATCCAGATAGCCTATTTTTTATTGAACAAAGATTTTGTTCTTTTGACTGGCCTTTTCTTTTGCAGTACTTTCACTTTTCTAATAGCCAGGTTTGTCACAGTGTGTGTAGATTTTGTTCTTAGGAAGTGTGATATACTTGCTTCAGGGATGTTATTTAGGTGCTGCGGTCCCATAATCAAGTCCTCACTTATTGCTACTGTACTGCTCTTATAGCCAGGATAGTGCATCAGATGACTAATTCAATTTGCAAGTTGTGCCTAGTTCATGCTTCACCTCGCTTGGATCTTCTTTTAGGACTCTTATCTGCTTATCTCTTTTATACAACTCATCCTTCAGTTTTCCTAGATTTTCTTTTAAGGTGAGGTGTGTGTGATCAGACTTCTATTTACCTATTTCAAATTTTTTTCAGATCTAAGTTCTAAGATACTGGTGTCTAGTTCAAGAACCTGGTTCTTCAACTCAGTATTTTTTCTATCACTTTCATTAGCCCTGAGTTTTATATTTTTGCACTTATCTTTTAGGATCATACATTTCCTAGACAGCTATTCCTTCTCATTGTTTATGACCTCACGCTAATTAATAAAGTCTATGAGTAATTAAGATAGATTTTCTTTAGACAAAAATTTAATCTTGTCTTTGAGATGAATCACACTTATCTCTTGTTCATCGTATGATTCTCTAATGGCCATAAGTGATTGTTAATCTCCGACTTCATCTTCTGAATCCTTATCTCAGCTTTCTCCACAAGCATCAAATATAGCCATTGTTGATCTTTTGTTTATCTTGGGTTGAACATATTCATTCTTCCTATTTCTTTGTTCAACCATTTCTTTCGTCTATTCAATTTCCACTGAGGACACTTCTTGATCATGTGCTCAGTCTCACCACATTTGCAGCAGCCCTCGTTGGTCTGTATTTTTAGAAGCCCTTGGTTTGTTGAAGTATGCACCTCTTAAAGAACCCTTTCCTCTCATTAGATACTTCATGAAATCCCTTGTGGTCATAGCCATTTCATCATCCTCTATGTCTGCACCTTCAACTATTCTGAGAGCCATGCTTCTTTCCTTCTTAGGTGCATCCATCTTCATGGTTTTCCTTCTCAATTCCAATCAGCTCATCCAACTTGAGAGTAGCAATGTTCTTTGATTCCTACATACTAGTGATTTTTCTTTCCATGTTACTGGAAAGACCCTTGTCAAGATTTTCTCAAACTTGTCTTCTTCAAGGATAATTTTCCAAGAGACTTATGTTCATTTGTAAGTATTGTGAACCTTGTATACATCTCTTGGATGGTTTCTCCTTCATTCATGGTGAAATTCTCATATTGAGAATACAACAGTGTTCCTCTTGATCTATTTAGTTACGGAGTTCGTAGGCCACTTGTAGAGTGTCTCAGATCACCTTAATAGTAGTATAACTTTGAATTATATTGTACTCGTCTGGACCTAGTCAACAGAAAAGCCGTTTCTTGGACTTGGTATTCTTTTCCCATTTATCCAAATCTTTAGTAGTACAGTCAGCTATCATCTTTGGCACGTCCACTTTTTCAGCATTCTTCAATATATTAGTTAGGGGACCATCAGTAACAATATCCCAAAGTTCATAGTTTTCTCCTATGATGTGGTCTCTCATCCTGTTCTTCCACCGGGAACAGAACTGGCCATTAAAGAGTGGAGGCCTAGCAGCAGATTATCCTTTCTTAGTTTTCAGGTGGTGAACTCATCTTGATTTGTTCCTAAGGTGTTCACCTCTTCAAGGATAACCCGCTTTGATACCAATGGATATTTTATACTTTAACACCACACAAGAGGGGGGGGGGGTGTGTGTGGTGATTTATGTGGTATCTAAACCTGGTTCTTCTATATGTTCCAACTACTAATATTGTAGAATACTAAATATAGAAAATAAAGAACACAAAGATTTTACGTGGAAAACACCTAGCTCAAAAGGTGAAAAAACAACGACCTACCTTCAAGTAGGATTTCCTAAAACTCTCCACTAATATCAGTGAGCCAAAAACTACATTTACAAATACTCTTTTGTAAGCCTATGATTAACTCTAATCCCATTGTGTCACGCAACCTCAACTATTGCCACAACTTCAAGTTAACTCTAACTTGAAAACTCTGAGTACCTAATACAATTGCTTCTAAATATGATTAACTCTAATCCCATTGTGGTACAATGTAAAATCACCTACTACAATTGAACTAGAATAAAAGATAGACACTTAGAACTGGTTCTTCTATCCCGTTCAAGTAGCTTCAGGATTGCACGCTTGAATCTCACTTAAATTTCTTGCAAAATTGGCTTGCTATTTTTCTCTCAATTTGCATTTAACTTCTTCTTATGTGCATTACATGTAAAAGAGAAAAACACTAATATTTAAGGAGTTAGACATTTGAGATTGACTAGGATTCAGATGATACTCTTCCATGGTGGAAGGGTTCTTGTTGACTTCATACTCTAACACTATCCTTTTCTTAAACTGTGTTCTTTTTCTATAAGAATCTTTCTCTTTATCTAATATGCAACCTTTTCGATAATGATCATGAGATATCACTTCTAATAAGTTCGTTTTGTCTCCTTCACGTGTATCTCACATGTTTGAGTTGATCACAACTGCACTTCACAAGATAGACCTGGTCCATGTCTGAGTTCCTTTGTCAGTATTCAAAAATTCACCTTTACTTGGGCCAGAAAATATATACATCAAAAGAGAGGGAGGAATATATACATAATGAAAGTGAGAATAAAGATAAAAGAAAAAAAGGACTAAAGTTATTACAAGTCAATGCAATATGAAATCAACCAAAATAGAACAACCCCTAAATAAGTATAAGCAAATGTTCACAATGCTTAACAACAATTAGAATGAGGAAGGATAGAGAGTTAAAAGAACTCCCTATGTATTCTCAATGTGCATGGAATCATCATTATCCTCGGACTCCTCTAACTGGATCTCATCATCCTCCGATTGGGGAATAATGGAGTTCGTGAACATCTGAAGCATCTCCGTAGCAGTGTGGGAAGCAAGGTTTGGCTCCTCTAACCGGCCAACTACTGCCTCTGACACCTAGGTACTGATGGTGCTGACTCAATCAGCAAATCAAGTGGTATATCCCCAGCGGATGCTATCTTGGCCACTTCTTTTCTCAATCTATCGACTGGTTTTTTCGAAGACCAAGATTTCTGCAGCTTTTTTACCTATTTTCTTAACTTCTCAATATCTCCCCCATGCGCCACCAATGTAACCATGATGGTCTTATAATTTTCCAGGATCTTATTCAATGTTTCCTCCACTAATGGAGGTACATGTAATGGTGCTAGGGCAGAAGACTTTGCTGTAACAGCAATGGATATGTTAGACAACTTTGAAGTATCTGTCAGCATCCAGTTGTTGAGACTCGCTAAAGTATGGAAGGCTCAAAGCATAGTGATTAGATAATTTGATGAGGCAGATACTAATACTGATGTAGATGGTTTAGAAGATAGCGGTAGTTACATGTTAGTTGTCTCAGAAGAAGGGTTGACTGTTGTGGAAGGCATGACAACCACCACCATTGGCTCATCAGACTGTCCACCGGTGCCAGTTGCCTTACCCTTAAACTTTTCGTTCCCCGGTCCTTGCAAAGAGTACCATGAGAATGGCTTTTTGTCCCTCACTTGTGTATCGAATCTCCTTAATCCACCTTAGAATCCGTAAGGTATTATGTGAGGGTGTTGGGGTATGGATAGGAGCATTCACCTTTTCGGACAGCCACTAACATGTTGGTCGACATGATGGCACCCACATTGATTGGGTACCCGTCCATGATAGATACCACCAAAACTACTCGGGGGAGTGGAAGATGTTCTCATTCCTGCTTAGGTCTATCCAGCTGCAAACAAAAGTTTGCCTCCCTTTTACTTCAAAATTGAGGGTGGCACGTGCAGTAGAAACTCTTGATGTGATACACAGTGGCCAAGGGCTAGTTGCATCACCAATAGAAAGATTTTCCATATACTGGACTGCCTCTACCTCTACGAATCAAATGTAAGTGTTCAAAGTGCATTGATTGAATATGAACTTCAAATAACTCACTTTGGTCACTTTGCTACCTTTCTTGATGTGTGCCACATTGGCATATAATTCACGTACCTAGTGCTCATTGGCATCCATAACACTCTGGGTGAACCACATCTATCCCTTCCACTCCTTGAGCTGCCTAAGGACATTTGCATTGTATTTATCTATGTCCTTCAATAAGAATTGCCACTCAAGTGTGAGCGATCTATGGAGCCACCATTCTCTGAACCTTGTGAACGCTGCCAAGCTCACAAATCTATCTTCCTATATCTACTTTTTCTCCAACCTCTCTAGGATGCCTACTCTAGTGTCACCTCCTATACCATCATCAAGAACATCATCATCATTATCTACTACAACCGGTGTAGGGGGAGTGTATGTAGAGGAGGGATCTGAACCCTGGCTACCGGTATTTGAACCCTCAGAAGAACTTGCTATGGTGGAGGATTTATCTCTCAGTTGAAATCTACCAGGAAGTTGTTTTGTTGAGATTGTGCATTGGGTTGTGCTTGCATAGAGTTGCCCTCTGAGGCTTCCCTAGACGTCAAATATTCACTAGATTCTGAGGGTTTTGGGACTCTATTGGGAGTAGCCTTCTTGTTTATTTCTTTTTGTATGACAAGTGGTAGGTTACTCTGCCTCGGCCTCAGGAGGGTTCAATCCTCCCTTTGGAAGTATCACCTCTACCTTATGATCGAACTATTGTCTACAATACAAAGAACATAAGTTAGTTAAAGTCCAAGAGGTAGTTACTAGTTTCAAAAAAGCGAGACAGTTCATAGATGTGAAAGTGTGAACTGAACAATATTAAGTGCGGTTGAAGACTGCCTTATATGGACCACACAATTTTGAGTGCAACCGCAGACTACCTTGTGCGTACCATATAATATTGAGTGCCGCCATACTAAACTAGGTTCCAATAACTGATTTTCTAAAGATTCAAAGTGCAGTCGCACACATTTTTATGTGGACCACACAATTTTCTGCGAACTACACAATTTTGAGCGCGACTCACATATTGCATGCTAAGTGTTGTGCCCTAACTCATAATATGCGGACTGCACAACTTGAAATCCTATGGCACTGACTAATGTTTTTCAACTTTTTCCACAATGTTGACATTTTATTGGAAAATTAAACATGATACATGATTTAGCCACCCCTAATGAGTGGATATGATATTATCAATAGAATTTGAAGAACACATAAAGAACATTTGGCATTTTAGGCGAAAGAATAACTATTCTACGGAAGAACAAAACTAAGAAAAAAATTAAAAAATCTTAACATGAAGTGAACATATCGGGTGGAGCATTCAAGGAAGAATCTATATTGATGAAATAAGTGTTGAGTGTGAAAACATTTGTGTGCATTGTGCTTGATTAGGTCTTAAGATTTTAGAGTGTGCAAAGTTGTGAATAGTGTTATGAGGACGTATTTATATGTTGATCGTATTAGGTAAACAATGCAGCTAAGAGGGGCCGCATAATTTTGAGTGCGGTCCGCACCCTTTTATTCAGCCTAGATGAAGCTCTCAGTACGCACAAAAGTGAGTGCGGCCGCAGAAATTTGTGCGGACCGCAAAATCCCAAGTGCGGCCGTAGAATTGTCATTTCTCTGTTATTCCAAACTTCAAAGAGTTGAATTTTTGGGCTTCCAATTGTGCGGCCGGACACCGGCCACAGATTCCTTTCTACTGTGGCATACAAGATTATGTGGACCACACAATTAATTTGTGGTCTGTCCTTTTTCAACATTTAGCCATTTTTACGGCATAATCCCTGCAAAACACCCTCATTCCTGCATACAATTCAACATTAGTTAGCACAAAACAAAAACTATATAAAGAAGAAGAAAAAGAAAAAGAAAAAGACACATGGCCCGAAAAGTGCCTCATTTAACATCGCAAAATGACGCAACTTATCAATAACTTCATATGAAGAACCGCCAACGTGCCCATCATCAACTTTTCCGAGATAGTGTTTCACCCGGTGCCCATTGACTCTAAGCACTTTATCATTCTTATTTTTAAAGTCCAATGCACCAAATAGTGTCACACCAACACCTTCAAACGGGCCACTATATTTTGACTTCAACTTTCCTAGAAATATCTGTAACCGAGAATTGAACAATAACACAAGATAACCTTCTTTAAACCCCTTGTTCCGAATGTACTTGTCATAGAGGTACTTCATTTTCATCTTGTATAAGGGTGAAATTTTATAGGCATTGTGCCGGAACTCATCAAGCCCATTCAATTGTTTCACCCTTAAGTTGGCGGCGACATCCCATTCAAGATTAAGCTTCTTCAATGCCTACACAGCTTTGTGCTCAAGTTCCACCGAAAGATGGCAAGCCTTTATGAAAACCAATTGATATGGAGACATCCCAATTAATGTTTTGAATGCGGTCCTATAAGCCCATAAAGTATCATGAAGTTCTCTTTACCAATTCATCCGGTTGGCATTCACTATCTCTGTCAACATACTCTTGATCTCCCTATTGTAAACTTCTACTAGACCACTTGCTTGAGGGTGATAGGGAGTCGAGACTTTGTGAGTGACACCATACTTGGTGAGTAAGGTATCAAAAGCCTTGATAGAAAAATGCGAACCCCCATCACTTATATATACCTTGGTGTGTCAAATCTTGTAAAGATGTTCTTATTCAAATAGGCCACCACACTCCTTGATTCATTATTGGGAAAAGCAACGGCCTCAACCCATTTAGACACGTAATCAACTGCGATTAAAATGTAGGTGTTTCCATAATATCTCATAAACGACCCATGAAATCAATACACCAAACATAAAAAATTTCAATCTCTAGGATGGTGGTGAAGGGCATTTCATTTTTTTTGAGATTCCCCCTGCCCTTTGGCATTCATCACAACTCTTGACAAGCTCACTAGCATCGTTTTAGAGAGTAAGCCAATAGAATCCACAACTCAACACTTTTGTCGCCGTTCTAGCTCCACCATGGTGACCTCCATATTGTGAATAGTAACAAGCCTAAAGAATTTCCACTTATTCCTCCTCTGCATACATCTTCGAATCACACCATCGGTATAAATCAGGAAGAGATACAGTTCATCCTAATAGTCAAGGAAATCCTGTTCGAGCTTCTTCCTTTTGTTTGAAGAGAACATCAGGAGTAGGAGAAAGTGAAGAGTAGGAGGAAGAATCTACAAAGTCTAAAATTGAGGAATAGGAAAAGATAGAAGGGTGACCAGACTTGTAGGAAAATATATTTTCATGAAAAACAATATTCCTAGAAAAGAAAATGGAATGAGTAGTAAGGCTAAGAAGTTTGTAACCCTTTTTATCAAAGGGGTACCCAAAAAATATAGAATGAACAGCTCTAGCCTTTAATTTATCTCTGCCAAACTTAGGTGAAGGAGCAAAGCATAAACATCTAAAGGACTTTTGAATGATCATAAAGTGGAGGAAGACCATTGAGTTTTTCATGAGGAGAGATACCCTTCAAAATAACAGAAGGAAGTGTATTGATGAGGTAAGTGGCAGTCAGAACACATTCACCCTAATATTTGAGGGGAATGTTAGACTAAAAAAGAAGAGCCCTGGAGATTTCCAATAAGTGTTTATGTTTCTTTTTCAAATATTCTATTTTGTTGAGGGGTGTGATGAATAGTGGTTTGATAGAGAATGCCTTGTCTTGAAAAGAATTTCGTGGCTTCAGAACTTCCACAAAGTTAAAAAGCATCGTCAGACCTAAAAGTTTGGACATATGATTTATAATGAACTTTAACCATTATAGTAAAAGCTTTAAGGATAGAAAGAGCATTGCTCTTATAAAAAAAGGAGATGACTCTATGTGGCTCTAGTGTAATCATCAGCCAAAGTTAAAAAATATCTGAAACCATTGTAAGTTTTAGTGTTATAAGGACACCAAATGTCAATGTGTGCTAGTTGAAAGGGAGGAGAAGAGTGTATAACACTCTCACAAAAATGCAATCTTTGTTGTCTTGCTAGAGGACAAACATGACACATGAAACTTTGTTGGGAAGACACTTTATCGGATAAGAAAGGAAGAGTTTTCATTCTATAATTAGGCATGTGCCCGAATATTTGATGCCAAAACAAGTCCAATTTGTTAAGGCAATGAAATTGATTACAATTAGGAGTACCATTAACATGTGTAACAACATGGTTGGACTTATCAGATACAATTGAAACAAAAGAAGGTAAATCGGTAGAAGTTGAAACGGAACTAGGTAAACTACTAAAAGAAACATTAAGATAATTAGATGGAACAAGAAAGAGATCACCATCTTGATGGAGGTTGTACATCCTCCCTACGGCTTTACCAATTTCCAGTGGCCTATTCTATAGAAGGTCCGTGTAGAGAACAAACTGTTTTGGAAAAAAGGGTTGAACAATCTAGCTAACATATAATCTGATGAACTGACATCAAATTAAAGTGAAAAGATGGCACCCGAAGAACACGAAGTAAAATTATATCATGCCTAAGATACAATGATCTAGTTTATATAACTTTAGCTTTATATCCATTAGGTAGAGTGACAAAGAAAGGCTTGATTAATGGTTGGACATCAAAAAGAAGATGTTTATGTGGAGTCATGTGATTTGTAGCCCCTGTATCTAAGATCCAAGGGTTGAAACCTAATTGAGAGGATGTACACACATGAGAAACCTAAGAATCTACAACATACTTGCTAAACAAACCTGCAAAGTGTGCAAAAGCAGATTGATCCACATTGGAGGCATCAGGTGTGGAAGTGTTTGACATCTGAACTTGTCAGAACAAGGCAAACAGGTGTTGATACTACTCCTTGGTAAATCCAAAGGCTGAAGAATCGGCATGTTGAGAACTAGTAGTGACAATAGTAGTGGATGAACTCTCAGTCTGAACACAAAGCATATTTCTTACTCTTGGTGAAGTTGAAATTAATAGGGAACCTATGAAGTCTACAACACTTGTCTACAGTGTGGCAAGGCTTCTTGCAGTACTTGCAAAAGATATTTGGAGCAGCTTTCCTGGCCTCAAAATTCACATTTTGACTGAAAGTTCTATTTGTAGTAGAAGCAGTAGGAGATAAAAGGAAAAAGGTGGCATCACCAGAGAAGTTAGGAGTAGTAGAGTCAGCTTCTCTTTGACTCTCATCTTGTTGTAAAAGAGTATAGACTTTGCTGATTGGTGGCAGAGGATTCGTTAACATGATGATACTTTTAACAGTTCTGTCTGAACCATTTAGACCATTGAGAAATTGAAAAAACTGTTTGTCCTCTATGACTTTAGGCAGTGCACCACATGAACAAGTAGGACCTACATATGAAAAGTTCAGCTCATTCCAGAAACTCCCCATCTTTGCGAAGTAAGAGGCTATATCAAAGAAACCTTGAGTAGTAGAGCTGATTTCCCTTTGTATTTGAATGTATTTGGACTCGTTTGACTGATTAAACCTTTCATTTACATCTTTTCAGACTTCCTTAGTAGTTTTAAAATACATTACATTAACAACTATTTCTCTAGATACTGAGTCAGTTATCCAAGCTTTGACCATATCATTACACCTTTCCCAATATGGGTAATAAGGAGATTTAGGAGTGGGTTGGTTGACTGTGCCATCTAATAGGCTGAGTTTGTTCTTTACAGAAAGGGAAGTGAGCATACTGTTATGCTATTACACAAACCCACAAGCACTGAATGGAATGAATACCGATTGACTTCCTGGATTATCTAAGGGATGAATAAAGAACGGATATGAAGGATCCCAGAAAAATGGAACAAAACTGTTGGAAGTTGAAGAAAAGTTAACGTCTATAGTACCCATTTTTAGGAGAAACTAAGTCTAATACTAAGAAATTATAGTAGAATGTTGAAGTAATCAGAGATAAATCCAAATCAGGTAAATGCAATGAACACTAACATCAAAATTAACATAACTTATAATTAGGAGTGATAGTGATACCGTTCTTCTTCTGAACCCCAAAGAAGTGAGGTGGTCTTGTTTAGCCTTTAGCCGTAGGTAGCGAAATCCAGCAGAAACTACCATATAGCTTGAACATTATCAATGATTCTCGCAATAGAAGTTGAAAGTATGCGAGAATTGAGCGAAACCCCAAAATTTCACGAACATATTTTGAAAACCGACGATCTGATACAATCCTAGACCATTTCAAACAAGGCTACCATAAGAAGAAAGGTTGTGATAAGAAGAATCAATATTCCCGCTTTAATACCATGTAAAACTCGAACCTCATATCTATTGCAAAAAGTAACATAAGAAAACCCTAGAAGGGTTGAGAAAAGAAGATGATTGAAAGAAGTCGGCCAAATCTTAATTGACCAAAAACTAAAACTATTATTGAAAAGTCATTATTTATATTTACAAGTATAAGAGACAAAAATAAAATGTAAAATATAAAAATGAAAATATATGAAAATGTTAACTAAAAATGTATACCTATAAAAGGGCCTTCTGCTTTCCCTTAGCTAATTGGGCCAATGACAATTAGGCTTGAGTTGTATTTGGACTAACAGTCATAAGGATATACTTATCTTGTATCAAATTTATTTAGCTAAAATAACATTTAAAATAGATTGAGACATTAAGTGGACTAATAGAGATATTTCAATTCCCAAAGGTAAATACAATAGGGACAACGATTGTTGTGGTCTAAAGCTGAAGGACTTCACAAGTGTGACTTTTACTAGATATCCTGTTTCCTTTAGTTTTTTTTTTGGCAATCCACTAGGCAGAGCCTAGGGCTAGTTTTTTATTAATAACATAAAAGAAAATTACAACAACTAGGAGAAATACAAATAAGGGGGACAATAGCGCCGGAGTTGTTACCCATATAAAAAAACCGGGCTAACCTTATCGTACTAATCCTATTGAGGCTTCAAAACCTCATTACTAGAAAGCATGTAAAAAATAAGAACTTGAAAGGACCAAATAAGCTATGATCATCATAGAGTTTATAATATACTCTATGACGAGATTACATATGAGGATACTAATAAAGTGGCAGATTAAAATGATGAAAGAGTTAAACTGATGTCCCTTTTTGTCGAACCTTGTATGTTCTTCAATTTTTAATTCTTTACAACACCGTCCCAATTCTTCAAGAAGTATTCAAAATTCATGAATTCTTTTTAGATCGATTAGACTTTGTTGATGTAATTGGTGCGGCCTACTTAAGCTTGCCATTTCTCATTGGAGGTCGCCTAACATTGTCGTCCCTGTTCATTTCCATTGTATGTGACTTTTGTTCCTCTGTAGCATTAATTGGGACAGTTTCGACACTTTGTGGTAGCCCTTCAATTACTTCACCTTGAAAAACTATAACGCTGCCTGCTGTCCGTTGATTTGGCATGTCTAAAACACCTTGTGCATCCAAGTTTGGTTCATCTTGTGATTTAACATAGCTTGGCTTGATTTGTTGTTGTATATGTACCTCATTCCTGCTCCTATTCCCACGGTTAGCGCTATAAGGATCATGACCCAAAATGTCAAAAGGATGTGCATTTAGCATTGCGTCCAACAGTTGTCTGCCACTAGAGTTGGGGATAAAAACATTATTTGTGACATTAAGGTTACTACGGGATCCTACTTCCTCCGATGTGCTCAATTCTTCATTACTTTCGTAACCTCGATCTTATTGAGACACCACATTGTTTCCCTCCATTGAACCCAATAGTTTTCTTTCTTCTGCTGAGATGATTGCACTGGTATGAAAATGCACTTCATTTTGCACATCATTTCCATCAGTTGCACGATCATTTGCAATAGTAGAAGCTTTTTCCAATAGCAATAGTTTTTTTTGTTGTACTCCATGTGTAGTAGCAATAGCAGAAGTATTTTGCACTCCATCATTTGAAACGGTAGGAATTGTATTATTAATTCCTTTGAGTGGACCCTTTTGAAACTGTGCGTTACATCCTGTAGCTGACTGTGCCTCATTCAAATGGCTCGTTGAACCAGCTGCAAAATGCTTCTTTTTTAAAAAAATCACCTTGGACCGTATCATGGCCCTCATTTTTGTCAACTTTTTCGGTCATCTTTTCCATTTTATCAAGATTTTCGGTCACATGTGGAGCACTTTGTTCCTTGGAAACTTTTGCCTTCCTTTTTTCTGCAGAATCTTCAATCACCAAACATAAATAGCCCACTGACTTGTTATTTAATTGTTGCAAACCATTATTTCCATATTTTTTTCCATGTGATCCCACCCCAAATGTATCTTTCATCACATCATGGCCCGTATGGATTACAACTTGATCCAAATTTTTGGGGTTATGCACAGCCACACTGCCCACAGGCATGTTTATGCAACTTTCAATTTCCTTTTGCTTTTCCTCAATCATATGGTCAAGATGGCCCACTCCCTTTTCTATTTGCTGTACTTTAATATTTTTTCCATTCCCATTACGTCCACTTTTGCCCAGAGAATGATTTTGGACATCCTTTCCAGCTGTAGCGTCTGTTTGGTCTTCATTCACACGGTCATCCGCTGAATTTTTTACTGTTTCCTCCATATTTTCAGCCATCTCCACTTTTCAGTTATTTGCTAAATGTTACCATTCTCATTATTAACCAAGGGGCCTATAACATTTGAATGTATTTCATCTTCCACCATTGCTGCTTCAACTGGAAATTTACCCCATGCCTAGTTACTGCTCGATTCACCATAGACCAGCGCCCAGTTTTTATATTTTTTATCCCTTGAACGACATGTGAATGTTATTTCTTTCCAGCAGCTTTATCCTTAGGATCAAATAGAACTCGATCAAAACTTGTATTCGCTCCATTACAGAATTGTGCATCTATTGCTGTTTTTTCCATATTTGGTCGATCATCAGCAGAAATAGCTCGATCATCAGTAGTGTTTTCTACACCTCGATGAACACTAGAATTAGATCCATCTCCACTCTGTTGCATATTTGTTTTTGCAGTAAGATAAATGCTTGCATTGCCTTGCATCTTGTCCATACTATCTTTCCCTTCAGTTCATCCACGACATCATCTTTACTTTCGTCGATCTTCCAACGGCATGTTTGTTCAGTATGCCTTTGATGGCTACATCAGGTGCAATACTTTGGGAGATTATCATATACCACCATTTGATAGAATTCCACAAGCTTCCCTGAAACATTATCGACGATGTGAATCTTGATTTTCTTTGGAAGTTTGTCCAAAAGGTCTAACAAAACCTTAACTCTCGCCGCACTTGGCCATGTGCGATCCTGTGTCGCCTTGTCTATAGCGAGAGGTTTCCGTACTGCAGAAGCGATCGACATTAATGACTTCTTTGCAAAGAAATTGGGTGGCAGGTCTGGGAAAGAAATCCACACAACTGATTTCGATGTTTCTTATCTAGGATTAAAGCCTATAGTCCAGGTGAAAGTTCTGAAGAAAAATTCATCTCCTTTGGATGAATTTAGCTGCATATTAATTATCTATCAGGAGTGCTTTTCTGCTTAATTTTCTTCTCTTTCTCGCTTAGCTTTTCTTATTTCTAATTTTTCTTATACATTTTTTTGTCCTATTCTCTTTTTTTAATTTCGTTGGATTATTGTAATATAAATATTTTATTAATTCTTGTATCCTCTAAATAAAATAGAAGTAAGCTTGTTTAATCCTGAAGAAATATTTTATTCATCTGAAATAATTTCTTCGGACAATACCAAGCACGACTTAATCTAATTCGTATATCTACTTACAAAGAATATTGAAACAATGTTATTGAAAGTCTTGCTCCCATTTACTACACGATATTTTTGAAAGAAAAATAAAATATCTTCTTGATTTTGTAATGCTACACATAATTTAGACAAAAATAATTCACCTATATTGAGCCCTAGAGTATTTATTTGTGTAGCTTCTGATGTCTGGAATAATATGTAATCAGAAACTTAAGAGTACTTAATACCGAGTCTGGTGAGCTATTGCTGATTGATTTGAAAACTATCACCACAATAATCGAATAAAACGTGTTTCCTAATTCTTCCAGAAAAGGATAGCGACTAATTTATCTATATTTTTCTTCTTAAATTAATCAATGCTGTTTGAATTTGTCGATTGTTACCATTAATGATAAATGAATAAGTTGTCTGTTCACTAATGTAATCAATAAAAAAAAAACAAAAAAAAAAAAGACAGGTAATGTAATCAAGGACTGAAAAAGATTAAAACGTGTGATTTCATTAATTATTCAAGCAAAGCTTAACATGGATCAATCAGTTTTTGTCGTTATAATATACTTTCTTCCATTCAAAATAAGTAATTTTTGACTTTTTTCTTATGGTCCAACATAAATGATATTTTTAGATTTTAAAATTTACTTAATTACTTTTTTCCTACATTGTCTTGAAGTAAATAGTATTGGAATATATAGTAGAAGTGTTTATGTGAGATAATAATAATTAATATGGTCAGTTCTATGAGTAATTAACACTAAAATATAAATTTTTTAATTTGTATGAAAATATAAAGAAAATTACTTATTTTAGATCGGAATAAGTATGATCTTAATTTTATTTCGTTTACTTCATCACTTTACGTACGTTCGTAAGTGGACCTTACTGAATTACACTGATGTCGAGTTGTCAACATAAACGAGACCCTAATATACTAATCCTCAGTGTAGTTTTACAATTGAGTCAAAATTAGTTTTCTTTCCAAAGAATTAGCACGCGGGTGACTAATAAGGAAAGGACAAAATGAATCAGTCTTTTAATTGATTGAAACTAAATTCTGTAGCCCGAGAATGGTTGAGTGTTTTGACAAAATATTATACTTATTTATCCCTAAAATAGTATAATTAAATTTGTAACTCGGTTTATAAATACATGAACTAATTTAATTCAAAAATATAAAATAATTAAGAACATAAATAAATTGGTTAAAATAATTTGATGAAAATACAAGTCTGACTGTGAGCTCTATTTCTCCGCTAGAAATTATAAGAGAAAGTAGTCTAAGAGAATATGAATAGATTTTGGCTTTTGTGTGCAGATGATTTTTTTCATGTCTTACAGTGGATATAATTCTCCTGTTTATAGCAAAATTCAGGGAGACAAGATTCCAAGCATCTCTGAAGAATACGTGGTCGCGACTGGAATAAAGTGTGCCGACTTGGTCAACCTATAGACAATAACCCAAACTATATCAAACTTCCACGACAACCCAACTACGAAATCCATAGTAATGCACTCCCATTTCCACTCGGGTATAGTCATATGCTGAAGAAGGCTACTTGGCCTGTGATGCTCATACTTAATCTGCTGGAAATTTAGATACTTCGCAACATACTCAACTATGTCATTCTTTATCTGCCGCCACCAATAATACTGCCTCATGTCGCGATACATCTTAGTAGCACCTAGATGAATAAAATATCGATAACTGTGTTCCTCCTCTAGGATCTTCGCCCTCAAACCATCAACATAAGGGACACATAGGCAACCCTAGAGTTGCATAACAACATCCTCACCGATAGTAACCTCCTTGGGACTACCCCGTAGTACCGTCTCTAAGAACCAACAAGTGCGGATCATCAAACTAGCGAGGCTTGATATACTCAAATAGTTAATACTTGGTAATGACGCATGCAAGAACTCAACTGAGCTCCGAAATATTCAACCCCAAAAGTCTATTAGCCAAGGACTAAATGTCCAAAGATAGTGGCCTCTCCTCTGCTACAACTAATGCCAACTACCCATACTCCCTACCTTTCTGCTCAAGGCATCCGCAAGCATATTTGCCTTGCCCGAATGGTGAAGGATGGTAATATTATAATCTTTCAATAACTGAAGCCACCCTCGCTGCCTCAAAGTGAGATCCCTCTACTTGAACAAGTGTTGTAAGCTGCGTTGATTGGTGTAAACCTCACATGACACCCATAAAGATAATGCCTCCAGATCTTCAGAGCATGAACAATCGCGGCCAACTCTAAGTCATGTACATGGTAATTCTTCTCATAGGGCTTTAGCTGACATGAAGCGTATGAAATACTTGTCCCTCCTGAATTAATATACAAGCTAAACCAACGTGTGAAACATCACAATATACAGTATACATCCCTGAATCATAAGGAAACACTAACACCGGTATTGAAGTCAAAGTGGTCGTGAGCTTCTGAAAGCTCGCCTCACAATCGCCGGACTATCGGAACAGATTACCCTTCTGGCTTAATCTAGTCAAAGGTGCTGCAATAGATGAGAAACCTTCCACAAACTGGCGCTAATAACCTGCTAACCCCAAATGCTCCTGATCTCAGTCGTTGTAGTAGGACGAGGCCAACTCTTAACTGTACCGATCTTTTTTGGATCTAGCTTAATAAACTCACCTATTAAAACATACCTCAAGAATGCCACAGAATCCAACCAGAACTCACACTTGGAGAACTTATCATAAAGCTTACATTCCCACAAGGTCTGAAGCACCACTCACAAATGTTGCTCGTGCTCCTCTATGCTGTGCGAGTAGATCAAAATGTCATTAATGAAGACAATCACAAATGAATCAATATATGGCCTGAACATTCTATTTATTAAATCCATCAATGCTGCCAAGGTGTTAGTCAAACTGAATGACATTATTAGAAAATCATAATGGCCATATCTATTCCTAAAAGTAGTCTTCGGAATATTCGAATCCCGATTCAACTGATGGTACCTAGACCTTAAATCGATCTTAGAGTACACCCTGGAACCCTACAACTGGTCAAATAAACTATCAATACACAGAAACATGTGCTTCTTCTTGATGGTAACTTTGTTGAGTTAGAGGTAATTACTACAAATCCGCATTGTCCCATCTTTCTTCTTCAAAAATATCACTGGTGCACCCTAAGGCGATATACTTGAGCTGACTAACCCCTTTGCTAGTAACTGCTCAAGTTGTTCCTTCAACCTTTTTGGAGCCATACGATATAGTGGGATCGAGATATGTTGGGAACTTTGAGCCAAATCAATACAGAAATTGATATCATGATCAGGTGGCATGCCTAAAAGATCATAAGGAAACACATAAAACTCCTGAACTACGGAATCTGAATCAATCGCTGGAGTCTATATTGTAGTATCTCGAACATACGCTAACTAAGCCAACCAACCCTTCTCGACTATGTGTGGATCCTTCAAAAAAGAGATAACCTAATGCATTGATAGAGGACACCTTCCACTCCAATCTAGGAAACTCTGGCATTGCCAAAGTAACAGTCATGGCATGGAAATCAAGGATGGCATGATATGGAGATAACCAGTCCATGCCCAGAATGACCTCAAAGTCGGTCATATCAAGCAACCGAATATCTGCTTTAGTCTCATAACCGCATAACATAATAACATAGAACTAATAGATCCGATCCACAACAACAGAATCGCCAACAAGAGTGGACACATAAACATAAGCACCCAAGGACTCACAACAAACGCCCAGGAAATGACAAAATAGAGATGAGAAATATGAATATGTAGACCCTCGATAAAATAGTACTGAAGCATTCCTACTGTATTGCGTTGCCCTGAAGCCTGTGGAAGAATTAGCGCGTATGACTGAGATCCCCGTACTCTATACAACTTCTCGATACGGTGGACTACTGACCCAAACTTTGACCCTGCTGGCTTGAATACCCATTGGAAGCACACTTAATAGGTTGTAGGTGGTACGAACTCTCTCGATTGGTAGTGAAATAAGATCTCACTACAGTACTCTGAGGAGGCGATTGTGCTGGATATGCGGGCCTACTGGACTGAGCCCTCACGAACTGACCTATACCCCCAGCCGGGATACCTCTAAACTCTCCACAATATAAAAACCAATTATCCCTCGTAGATTGGTCACATCTATGCTAATGTAAACCCTCAATCCTCCGATCTATCTCCCTAACTAGCTTATAAGAAGTCCCCTTCTCGACCTTTCTAGCTCTAATGGCCCAGATACTAGTCTGCAATCCCGCAGAAACCTCCACGCCCTCTCCCCATCAATAGAAAGTACTATAAGTTCATGGCAATTCAACTTTGAGAATCTTGACTCATAGTCATTCACTGACATCTGACCGTACTGGAGGTGCTCGAACTGAAACTGCAACTGCTTCCTCTAGAGGGTGGAATACACTTATCAAGAAAGATACGAGTGAATATGTCCCAAGTCATGGAGGAGAATCTGCTGGTATACTAAGAAGATAGTACTGCCACCATCTACGAGCACTACCCTTCAACTAGAAAGTAGCAAAGTATACCCATTGGACTATGATATTCTCATGTTATGTAATATGTCCCTTCACTGCTATATGAAATCATGGGTATCCTCATGTCGCTCATCTACAAAGATAGAAAGATGTAGCCTGGTCCATCTATCTAGTTGCATCTGCATCTCATCGAACGTAGCTGGTTTGGGCTAAGGGATGGTTTCTTCACCTAGCTGGGCTCTGCCCACGGGTAGTGCACCCGGGGTTTGATATATGACAACTGCATGCCCTAAATCCTGAGCAGTAGGTATCTGTGCTCCCCCTCCTGCCTGTGATGTGGCCTGGTCAGTAGGAAAATAAACCAACCCAATTCGTAGTATTCATCAATCGTAACATACGGCCCATGACTGATGTCACCCAAGTTCACACTTCAAATAAGGGTTGTAAAGCGACCGATGCAATTATAATTACCCAACTAGGAGTAGGGATCAAATTCATATGAGCATAGATGGGATTGGGTATATACTCAGAGTAAGCGTATAACGTGTCCAAAATGCACTTCCACAAACTTCGTTATTTTTGTCTACTTCTAAATTAATCTATTGTTTGCAAATGTAAAACTGGAGAATGATATTTTTTATGTTGTTTTTCAATTTTGTAAATGATCTAGGGTTGTGACTTCCACCTAGGTAGTTGCATAATATTTAGAGCGATTTTCATTGGTTGCGGCATAATATAGCGATCAACACATAATTACCCACTCAATACCTCTCGGTAATTGAGTGGTTTGGCCCAATTTGACTTTTTCAAGCCTAAACGGGTAATTCACAAGACAATTGATAGATGCTCAAGTCGTGTTTTTCTATCTCTAGATTCAACCCCTTAATTGGGACTATCAATTTCTTGAGTTAACCCTAATTTCTTGTTAGCCAAGTTTTTCTAGATTCAATCTCTCTTTCTCAAGTAGAGACTAAGTCAAATAGGCTTGAATCAATGTTTGTAACTATTAATTCTACAATTAAAGCAAGAACTACGCTAAATATTACACACTCAATCATAAACAATCCATAAATCAAACACCTATTAGGTAACAACACTAGGGTTGGGTCACACCCCTAGCTAGAAATTTAGCTACTCATAGATGAAAACAAGGAAATTAAAGAAGAAACAACTAAACTCATGTTGAATGACAAATAGATAAAAATCTAATGTTTAATAACTAAATTAAACTAGAGTTTCTAAAAGCAGTAAAGAAAAATGGCTACAAACTTTCAAATGTTCAAAACATAACCTAAATTTGACAAAGAGAACTATTTATAGCTAGCTAAAATTATCAGACAAAATTGACCCTGCGAAGGTTCCCCGACTGCAAAATTTTGTGTGCAGATTCTCTTTGAAGCTAGATTGACACGATGGTCTTCTGTGGCCGCATAATTTGGGTGGCGGCCGCATTTCTTCAAATTCCACGGACCACACATTTCTGAGTGCGGCCGCAAAATAATAGTGTGGTTTGTACTTCTTCATGGACGCAGACTCCCATCTCTCAGAACCTCATGTTCTACGGCCTCACAGTTATTATGCTGTCCATACTTTGCGAAGGAAATCCGTCAGAGATACTTCATAGTCTGTGGCTGCATTCAATATTGTGCGATTCACACTTTGTTCTTTTTGTTTTGTTTTAGTCCTTATCCAAAATTGCTCCTTTTGAGTTGATTTTCATCTCTTTGACTCAAATTCCAATACTCCTGCAAGAAAGTACATTTCATCAGTTTTCAGGATTACTTTTAAGACAGTTTGAGCTTAAATGAAAGTAAAAGAACGCAAATAAGTAGTAAAAATCCCTACTTATCAACTCCCCCAAACGTAAAATTTTTCTTGTCCTCAAGCAAATAAGGTAATTTCCAAACTCCACAAGAAAAGAGTCATTTCAGCTACCGTAAGGTGAATCAAACACGCATCAATTAGGACCAACAATTACCCACAACACATGAATTATCAACAAGGCAATTATTTGGCTTTTCAGGTACAATAGTTCTAATGTGACACTAGAGCATTGAGAGTTGACTTTATTCATCAAATTCATCAAGAAAGCTCGCTCTTTTATGTAGGTCATTATAGACCCCAAACCCCTTTTCCTCTTCCCTCCGCTAGCATATCTCACTTAAATGTAATACTCGATTAAATGATTTGTGAAAAGTTTGCTCATCTTTCTCAAAAGAATGTCACAAGTAAGGCGCTAAGTACCATATGCTTTCCTCTCATGGAAATCACCACTAATGTAAGTTCACTTGGCTTAAGATCATGTAGGTCTTTTTCGGACTATAATGAAGGCGTATTGGACTTGTGTCGGGAATGTTGGAATAGAATTGTGTTCATCTTTCCTTAAGTACTCAATTTTTCTTTTTTTTTCATCTTTCCTTAAGCACTCCATTTTTGTCTTTTTTCACTCATGTTTTGCCGACTATTTGAGTCATTATATTTTTCCTTATGGGAACTAGACTTAACATCACTTTTTCTCGGTAATGATGTTCACTTTCTCCTTCTTTGTTTTATCCATTCTTTGCTCTTTGAATCCCTTCGACTCTTTATTCTATTCTCTTTCCTTTTGCAATTTTCTTTTGTTCATTCTTTCTCTTTTTTTCTTTGCCTTTCCTGTTCTTCGTTTCTTCTCTCTTTTACCTTTATAAGACTTTCACACTCTTCATCTCTCCCCAAAATTTATATTTTAGCCAATAACAATAGTGTTAAGGAAAGTTAAGGTGCTATGAGAGGGTAACTACAAATAGGTAAAGGCTTGTGACGTGGCTATCAAATGAGAATTTTAGGTTCAAGTGAGTTTACAACGGATATCAACATGGTGGGATATGGAACATTTTAAGTGAGCCAAGGAGAGACTACAATCACTTCTTAAGCCAAGCAAAACTTAGAATCTCGCTTAGAAACATATTCGGGAAAAGTTTTAGACTATTCACACATAACTGGACTTGCAACAAAAATCTCACTTCTCACACAATTGGATTGTTGAATAGGATAGAGTTGAAGGCCCATAACAACCATTTTCAAGATTTAATATCACTATGGTTTTAACTAAACTACTAGATAATTGTTGAAGTCAACACAAGAGTCTAAAGGTCACTAATTAGAACTATTTCTTGCCAAGAATTAGTTTTTAACCATAAGGCCATAGGTAAATATATCGGTACAAAGTAAAGCATGCTTGTCTATTTTTATTCATTAATACTACTATTTTTACCTAATCTTTAAAAACGGACTCAATCTCTTAAGAAGATTATCATGCCATCCATCATTGGGAAGAACCACCCAGTTCAGACAAGACCCACCTTTGAAAAGAACTGTGGCATTAAGAAAACCAAAGGCTTATTTCTCACTAAACATAAAAAGAAGCTACCAAATAAAAAATAAGCTATAAAAGTAAATAAAAGTTATACTACTAAGAAAAACAAACTAAAGAAGCCATAAAATAAACTATTGAAAGTATGACTAATGAATATACAAACTGAGGGGAATAAAATATTGATATTTTATACTTCAATGCCACACAAGAGAGGGGTAGAGTGATTTGTGTGGTACCTAATTTTTGCTTACTCGATAATAGAAGGACCTGGTTCTTCTATGTGTTCCAACTGCTACTATTGCGGAATAATAAATACAGAAAATAAAAAAAATAGAGATTTTACGTGGAAAACACCTGGCTCAAAAGGTGACAAAATGAAGACCTACCTCCTAGTAGGATTTTCCTAAACTCTCCAATAAAATCACTGAGCCAAAAAATGCATTTACAAAACTTTTTTTTAAACCTAGGATTAACTCTAATCCCGTTGTAGCACACAACCTCTACTACTGCGATAACTTCAAGTTAACTCTAACTTGAAAACTCTAAGTACCTAATATAATTGCTTCTAAATAAGGTGAAAGGTATAATGTAAAATCACCTACTACAATTAAACTAGAATAAAAGATAGACACTTGGAACTGGTTCTTCTATCTGGTTCAAGTAGTTTCACGATTGCACGCTTGAATCACATATAAATTCCTTGCAAAATTGCCTTGCTATTTCGCTCTCAATTCACGTTTAACTTATGCTTTTGTGAATTATCTATAAATGACAACAACACTAATATTTAAGGAGTTAGCAATTAGAGATTGACAAGGATATAGATGCCACTCTTCCATGGTGGAAGAGTTCTAGATGATCTCATACTCTAACTCTATTCTTTTCCTATACCGTGTTCTCTTTGTGTAAGAAGTCTTTCTCCTTATCCAATATGCAATCTTTTTTATCATGATCAGGTGATATCACTTCTGATAAGTTTGGTTTTGTCTCCTTCATGTGCATCTCGCATAATTGATTTGATCATAACTGTGCTTCACAAGATGGGCTTGGTCCATGGATGAGTTCCTTTGTGAATCTTAAAAACATCACTTTCACCCAATCTGCATCCTGTAAAGCTTCATCAACATTTTTAGATTCAATAAGAGATAAGAATGCATCAAAAGCACACAGATTCTTTAATTTAGATCTTGTTTTAACTCCAGAAGTTGGGTCACTAAGGATATTCTCATTGGTATCTGAACTTTGATACTTGTACGGTTTCACAACCAACTGATTTCTATTTGGAGTTTCTCCCATGTTCTGTTGCTGAGGAATAGGCTCGTGGACATGTTCCATTTGGAAATTAGATTCACTTCTTCTTTGTTCGATTCTCCCTATCAGGTTTCCCTGGATGGAAGAACATGTTACATTACATGTTCCTTCTTTTGGTGTAGCTTCAGCTTGAGCTGCGACTTCATTCAATTCTTTGACCAGCCCAATAGCTTCATCTGTATGTTCCTGTCTCACAGAGAGAATGTTAGTTTTATAGAAAAACTACATGCACACTTTTTTCTACACACAAAGTTATTTTTTTGTACACTTTATAAACTTTTCTGTGTAAAGAATATCCGAAGAATACTCCCTCATCACTACTGTAATCAAAATTACCTAGAGAGTCTTTTCCGTTATTGTGCACAAAGCACTTGCATCCAAATGCCATAAGATGGGATATATTTGGTTTTTCCCTTTAAGTAATTCATAGGGAGTCTTCTCTACAAAAGGTCTAGTCATGCACCTATTAAAAATGTAACATGCAGTATTTACAACCTCTGTGCAGAAGCTATGAGCAGTTTACTAGAAAGAAGCATAACTCTAGCCATATCTTTAAGAGTCTTTCTTTTTTTTCAACTACTCCATTTTGTTGAGGAGTCTTAGTGGTAGAGAAATTATGATATTTACCATGCTCATTATAAAATTCAGCAAACTTCGCATTTTCAAATTCAGTTGCATGATAAGACCTAATTGATGCAAGTTGATTATCTAGTTGTTTCTAAGTTTTTCTAAAAAAGATAATAAAAATGTAAAATGCTTTTCTAGTAGATGTTAAAATACCCAAGTAAACCTAGAGTAACCATCAACATGTACCATCACATTTTTTTATCACCTCTGCTCTATATTCTTATTAGACAACAGAGATCTATATAAACCAGTTCCATCGACCTGTTCATGCTTACCACTTTCTTACTCATAAAAGAGGATCTTATCGTCTTCCCTATTGCACAAGCCTCACAAACTTTTTCTTCCTTGAGCTTGATGTTAGATAACCATATAACTAGGTCCTTGGAGATTAATTTGTTTAGTTGATTTACACTTTCATGACCAAGTCTTTTGTGCCATAGGAGGGGATCATTGTCCAACACACTCAACGAAGATAGTTCATGAAGAGTGGACAAATCTACAATGTAAGTATTGTTAACTATTATTTCTTGCAAAACAATCTTGTTAGTGGCAAGATTAATCACGAAACATTAGGTAGAGGTGAATGCTACCAGGTTATCTCTGTTACACAATTGTGGTACACTCATTAGGCTATATTTCAAGCCATTAAGTAGACATTATCAATGGAATGTAAGTATATCTTACCTACCTTTCCAATCCCAATTATCTCATCCTTCTTCCCATTTCCAAAGGATACACTACCTCCTTTTAGGTCCTAAAGTGAAAGGAACTAGCTCTCCCTTTCATTCATATGCTTTGAGCAGCCACTATCTATGTACCATATTTGGCTACTTCACTTCACTTCGACATGTAAAATGAAATCATGGGTTAGAATTAGGAACCCAAACCAGTTTGGGTCCCTTTCTATAGGCAAAGGGGTGAATTAAATTCTTATTAGCCCATCCACGCAGCCTATTGTTTTATTGAACAAAGATTTTGTTCTTTTGACTGGACTTTTCTTTTGCATTACTTTCACTTTTGTAATAGCCAGTTTTGTCACAGTTTGTGCAGATTTTGTTCTCAGGAAGTGTGATATACTTGCTTCTGGGATCTTACTTAGGTGCTGCGATCCCATAATCAAGTCATCTCTTATTGCTAATGTAGTGCTCTTGTAGCCAGGATAGCGCATCAGAGGAGTAATTCAATTTGCAAGTTCTGCCTAGTTCATGCTTCACCTTGCTTAGATCTTCTTTTAGGACTCTTATCTGCTTATCTCTTTGGTACAACTCATCCTTCATTTTTCCTAGATTTTCTTCTAAGATGAGGTGTGTGTGATCAACCTTTTTTTACCTATTCCTAATTTTGGTTTTAAATTTTCAGATCTAAGTTCTAAGATAGTGGTATCAAGTTCAAGAACCTGGTTCTTCAACTCAGTATTTTTACTATCACTTTCATTAGCCCTGAGTTTCAGATTTTTTCACTTATCTTTTAAGATCATACATTCCCTAGAAAGCTATTCCTTCTCATTTTTATGACCTCAGACTCATTAATAAAGTCTATGAGTAATTCAGATAGATTTTCTTTAGACAAAAATTTTATCTTGTCTTTGAGAATCACACTTAAGTCTTGTTCATCATCTGATTCTCTAATGGCCATAATTGCTTGTTGATCTCCAACTTCATCTTCTGAATCCTTATCTCAGCTTTCTCCACAAGCATTAACCATAGCCATTGTCGATCTTTTGTTTGTCGTGGGTTGAACTTATTCCTTCTTCCTGTTTATTTGTTCAACCCTTTCTTTCGTCTATTCAATTTCTATTGAGGACACTTCTTGATCATGTGCTCAGTCTCACCTCATTTGCAGCAGCCCTCGTTTGTCTGTATTTTTAGAAGCCCTTGGTTTGTTGAATTTTGCACCTCTTAAAGAACCATTTCCTCTCATTAGGTAATTTATGAAATCCCTTGTGATCATATCCATTTCATCATACTCTAAGTCTGCACCTTCAGCTATTCTGAGAGCCATACTTCTTTTCTTTCTTGGGTGCATCCATCTTCACGGTTTTCCTTCTCAATTTATAAGTTGTGAGATTTCCAATCAGCTTATCCAACTTGAGAGTAGCAATGTTCTTTGATTCCTAAATACCAGCGATTTTGCTTGCCATGTTACTGGCAATACCCTTGTCAAGATTTTCTCAACCTTGTCTTCTTCAAGGTTAATTTTCCAAGAGACTTATGTTCATTTGTTAGTATTGTGAACCTTGTGTACATATCTTGTATGGTTTCTCCTTCATTCATGGTGAAATTATCATATTGAGAATACAACAATGTTCCTCTTGATCTATTCAGTTGCGGAGTTCGTAGGCCACTTGTAGAGTGTCCCAGATCACCTTGGTAGTAGTACAACTTTGAATTCTATTGTACTCGTCTGGACCTAGTCAACAAAAAAGCCATTTCTTGGACTTGGCATTCTTTTCCCATTTCTTCAAATCTTCAGTAGTACAGTCAGCTCTCATCTTTGGCACGTCCATTTTTTCAGCATTCATCAATATATTAGTTAGGGAACCATCAGTAACAATATCCCAAAGAGTGGAGGCCTAGCAGTAGATTATCCTTTCCCAGTTTTTAGGTGGTAAACTCATCTTGATTTGTTCCTAAGGTGTTCACCTCTTCAAGGATAACCCACTTTGATACCAATTGATGTTTTATACTTTAACAACACACAAGAAGGGGGGGGGGGGGGTGTGGTGATTTATGTGGTATCTAATTTTCGCTTAACTTAATTATAGAAGTACCTGGTACTTCTATATGTTCCAACTACTACTATTGTAGAATAATAAATATAGAAAATAAAGAACACAAAGATTTTTACGTGGAAAACACCTAGTTCAAAAGGTGAAAAAACTACGACCTACCTTCTAGTAGGATTTCCCGTAACTCTCCACTAAAATAAGTGAGCCAAAAAATACATTAAACCTAATCTCATTGTGGCATGCAACCTCAACTATTGCCACAACTTCAAGTTAACTCTAACTTAAAAACTCTGAGTACCTAATATAATTGCTTCTAAATATGATTAAATCTAATCCCGTTGTGGTACAAAGTAAAATCCCCTACTACAATTGAACTAGAATAAGACATAGACACTTAGAACTGGTTCTTCTATCCCGTTCAAGTAGCTTCAGGATTGCACGCTTGAATCTCACATAAATTTCTTGCAAAATTGCCTTCCTATTTTTCTCTCAATTTGAATTTATCTTCTGCTTATGTGCATTACATGTAAACGAGAACAACACTAATATATAAGGAGTTAGACATTTGAGATTGACTAGGATACAAATGATACTCTTCCATGGTGGAAGGGTTCCAGTTGACTTCATACTCTAACTCTACCATTTTCCAAAACTGTGTTCTTTTTCTCTAAAGAATCTTTCTCTTTATCCAATATGCAACCTTTTCGATAGTGATCATGACATATCACTTCTGATAAGTTCGGTTTGTCTCCTTCAGGTGTATCTCACATGTTTAAGTTGATCATAACTACACTTCACAAGATAGACCTGGTCCATGTCTAAGTTCTTTTGTCAGTCTTCAAAAATTCACCTTTACTTGGGCCGACAAATATATACATCAAAAGAGAGGGAGGAATATATACATAATGAAAGAGAGAATAAAGACAAAAGGAAAAAAGTATTAAAGTTATTGCAAGCCAGTGCAATATGAAATCAACAAAAATAGAACAACCCTTAAGTAAGAATAAGCAAATGTTCTCAATGCTTAACTTCAATTAGAATAAGGAAGTATAGAGTGTTAAAAGGAACTCCCTATGCAGTCTCAATGTGCATGGCATCATCAGCATCCTCGGGCTCCTCTAACTGGATTTCATCATCCTCCGATGGGGGTAACAGAGTTCGTGAACATCTGAAGCATCTCTGCAGCAGTGTGGGAAGAAAGGTTTGGCTCCTATGACCGGCCAACTACTGCCTCTGACGCCTAGGTACTGATGGTGCTGACTCCAACAACAAATCAAGTGGTATATCCCCAGCGGATGCTATCTTGGTCACTTCTTTTCTCAATCTATCGACTGATTTTTGAAGGCAAAGATTTATGCATCTTCTTCACCTATTTGCTTAACTTCTCAATAGCTACCCCATGCGCCACCAATGTATCATTGATGGTCTTCTATTTTCGAGGATATTATTCAATGATTCCTCCACTAACGGAGGTACATGTAATGCTGCTAGGGCAGAAGACTTTGCTTTAACAGCAATGGATATGTCAGGCAACTTAGAAGTAGATTTCAGCATCCAGTTGTTGAGACTCGCTAATGTATGGGAGGCTCAAAGCATAGTGAGTAGATATGTTTATGAGGCAGACACTAATACTGATTTAGATGGTTTAGAAGATAGTGGTAGTGACATGTCAGTTGTCTCGGTATAAGGGCTGACTATTGTGGAAGGCATGGAAACAACCAACATTGGCTCATCTGACTATCCACCGGTGGCAGTTGCCTTACCCTTGAACTTTGCGTTCCCCGGTCCTTGCAAAGAGTACCATCAAAATGGCTTTTTGGCCCTCACTAGTGTATCGAATCTCCTCAACTCCACCTTAGAATCTGTAAGGTATTATGTGAGGGTTTTGGGGTATGGATAGGAGCATTCACCTTTTCGGACCACCACTAACATGTTGGCCGACGTGATGGTACCCAAATTGATTGGTTACCCAGCCATAATAGATACCACCAAAACTACTTGGGGGAGTGGAAGATGTTCTCTTTCCTGCTTGGGTCTATCCAGCTGCAAACAAAAGTTTACCTCCCTTTTACTTCAAAATTGATGGTGGCACGTGCAATGGAAACCCTTGATGTGATACACGGTGGCCAAGGGCGAGTTGCACCACTAATAAAAAGATTTTCCATATACTGGACTGCCTCTACCTCCACGAATCAAATGTAAGTGTTCAAAGTGCATTGAGCGAATATGACCTTCAAATTCCTCACTTTTGTCACTTTGCTACCTTTCATGATGTGTGCCACATTGGCATATAATTCACGTACCTAGTGCTCATTGGCATCCATAACACTCTGGGTGAACCACATCTATCCCTTGCGCTCCTTGAACTACCTAAGGACATTTGTATTGTATTTATCTATGTGCTTCACTAAGAATTTCCACTCAAGTGTGAGCGATCTATGGAGCCTCCATTCTCTGAACCTTGTGAACACTTCCAAGCTCACAAATCTATCTTCCCATATCTCCTTTTTCTACAACCTCTCTAGGCTGCCTACTCTAGTGTCACCTCCTCTACCATCATCAAGAACATCATCATCATTATCTACTACAACTGGTGTAGGGGGAGTGTATGTAGAGGAGGGCTTTGAACCCTAGCCACTGGTATTTGAACCCTCAGAAGAACTTGCTATGGTGGATGATTTATCTCTCAGTTGAAATCTACCAGGAAGTTGTTTTGTTGAGATTCTGCATAGGGTTATGCTTGCATAGGCTTTCCCTCGGAGGCTTCCCTAGATGGGAGATATTCACTAGATTCTGAAGGTTTTGGGACTCTCTTGGGAGTAGCCTTCTTGTTTATTTCTTTCTGTATGACAAGTGGTAGGTTACTCTGCCTCGGCCTCAAGAGGGTGCAATCCTCCCTTTGGAAGTATCACCTCTACCTCATGATCGAACAATTGTCTGTAATACAAAGAACATAAGTTAGTTAAAGTCTAGGAGTAGTTACTAGTATCAAAAAATCGAGACAGTTCATAGATGTGAAAGTGTGAACTGCACAATATTGAGTGCGGCCGAAGACTGCCTTATATGGACCACACAGTTTTGAGTACAACCGCATACTGTCTTGTGCGTACCATATAATTTTGAGTGCGGCCGCACTAGACTAGGTTCCGACTACTGGTTTTCTAAAGATTCAAAGTGCAGTCGCACACATTTTTATGTGGACCACACAATTTTCTGCGAACCACACAATTTTGAGCGCGACTCATATTTTGCATGCTAAGTGTTGTGCCCTAACTCATAATCTGTAGACTGCACAACTTGAAATCCTATAGAACTGACTAATGTTTTTCAACTTTTTGCACAATGTAGACATTTTATTGGAAAATTAAACATGATAGATGAATTAGCCAACCCACAATGAGTGGATATGATATTATCCTCACAATTTGAAGAACACATATAGAACATTTGACATTTTAGGCCTATGATAACTATTCTACCGAAGAACAAAACTAAGAAAAAAAAATTAAAAAATCTTAACATGAAGTGAACATATCGGTGATGGAGCATTCAAGGAAGAATCTAGATTGATGAAACAAATGTGGAGTGTGAAACAAAATTTGTGCATTGTACTTGATTAGGTCTTAAGATATTAGAGTGTGTAAAGTTGTGAATAGTGCTATGAGGACGTATTTATAAGTTGATCGAATTAGGTAAAAAATGCAGCTAAATGTGGCCTCATAATTTTGAGTGCGGTCCGCACCCTTTTCTTGAGCCTAGATGAAGCTCTCAGTACACACAAAAGTGAGTGCGGCCGCAGAAATTTGTATCGTGAAGTTTTCTTTAACAATTTATCCGGTTGGCATTCATTGTCTCTGTCAAAATACTCTTGATCTCCTGTTTTAAAATTCCACTACACCACTTGCTTGAGGGTGATAGGGTGTCGAGAATTTTTGAGTGACACCATACTTGGTGAGTAAGGTATCAAAAGCCTTCTTGCAAAAATGCGAACCCCCATCACTTATGATATCCCTTGGAGTGTCAAATCTTGTAAAGATGTTCTTATTCAAACAGGACACCACACTCCTCGATTCATTATTGGGAAAAGTAACGGCCTGAACCCATTTAGACAGGTAATCAACTACGACTCTAATGTAGGTGTTTCCACAATATCTCATAAACGGACCCATGAAATCAATAACCCACTCATCTAATATTTCAATCTCCAAGATGACGGTGAAGGGCATTTCATTTTTCTTTGAGATTCCCCTGGCCCTTTGGCATTCATCACAATGCTTGACAAGCTCACTAGCATCCTTTTAGAGAGTAAGCCAATAGAATCCACAACTCAACACTTTTGTCTCCGTTCTAGCTCAACCATGGTGACCGCCATATGGTGAAGAGTGACAAGCCTTAAGAGTTTCCACTTATTCTTCCTCTGCACACATCTTCGAATCACACCATCGATATAAATAAGGAAGAGATACAGTTCTTCCTAATAATAGTCAAGGAAATCCCATTTGAGCTTCTACCTTTTGTTTGAAGAGAACTAATTCGGTAGACTCTAAATCGGCAAACCGTGGAATCTCAGTCATTGAAATTGCTAGAAGCTGCTCGTCAGGGAAGTAATCATTGATTTCAAGGCCTTCATGTATCCTCCCCTCCCCCTCCAGTCGAGACAAATGGTCCGCCACTTTATTTTCACTACCTTTGCGGGCTTGGATAACTAGACCAAACTCTTGTAATAAAAGCACCCACCGCATTAACCTCGCCTTAGAATACTTCTTTCTTAATAAGTACTGAAACGCCGCATGATCGGTGTGGACAATCACCTTTGTAACCATCAAGTACGGGCGAAACTTCTCCGTAACAAAGACAATAGGTAGAAGCTCTTTTTCGGTCACTGTGTAATTTACTTGGGCATCATTCATGGTCTTACTAGCATAGTAGATAGGATGGAAGATTTTGTTGATTTGTTAGCCCAAAACCTCTCCAACCACCACATCAATTGCGTCGCACATGAGCTCACAAGTCAAGCTCCAATCCAGTGCGGTGATAATATAAGTAGTTTTCAATTTGAACTTGAGAAATTCAAATTCCTTCATAAAATCCTCATTGAAATGGAATTTTGATTCATTCTCCAGCGCATATAAAGGGGTTCACCACTTTGGAAAAATCCTTGATGAAATGGAGTTAGAACCCTGCATGACCCAAGAAAATTCTCACTTCCTTCTCAGATGTAGGGATAGAAGTTTAGAGATCTCCTATATTTTGGCCTTGTTGACCTTAATGCCATTCATTGAAATTTTGTGGCCTAGCACAATGCCTTTTTCAACCATGAAGTGACATTTCTCCCAATTCAATACCAAGTTCGTCTCTTCACTTCTTTCCAAGACCTTATCAAAATTGTTCAAACAATCATCAAGCAAATTCCCAATTACAGAAAAGTAATCCATGAATACCTCAAGAATATCCTCCACCATGTCGGTGAAAATAGCCATCATACACCAATGAAAAGTCTCTGGTGCGTTGCATAACCCAAATGGAATCTACGAGAATGCAAAAGTACTATAGGAACATGTGAATGTAGTCTTTTCTTGATCTTCCAGAGCAATAAGAATTTCATTGTAGCTGGAATACCATAGAGGAAACAATAAAGAGCAAGACCGACCAATCTATCAAGCATTTGATCAAGGAATGAAAGTGGAAAATGATCTTTCCTTGTGACTTTGTTGAGCTTGCGATAGTCCATACACACACTCCACCTGGTTACCGTTCTTATCGGAATCAACTCATTATTTTCAATTGTAACCATAGTCATGCCCTTTTATTTGGGATACATTGCACAAGAGAAGTCCACGAACTATCAAAAATGGGGTAAACAACCCCGGCATCCAACTACTTTATGACCTCCTTTTTGACTACCTCTTGCATTGCTTTATTTAATCTCTTTTGATGTTCAATGGAGGGTTTGGCATCCTCTTCTAAACTAATCTTGTGCACGCAAAAAGCGGGGCTTATGTCCCAAATTATTGCCAATGTCCATCCAATAGCTTTCTCCCTCATTTTTTGCATCTCCAATATGGACTCTACTTGTATGTTAGCCAAACAAGAGGAAAGAATAACTAGGTAAGTAGATGAAGAGCAAAGGAATTCATACCCGAGATGCTGAGGCAATGGCTTTAACTCCAAAGTGGGAGGCTCCTCAATAGAGGGATTTGTTGGAGGAATCTTCCAATTTTCAAGATCTAAGGATAATTTGTAGGGTTCATAAGTGTACAACCCCATTTCGTGTAATACTTTCACACATTCCACATAGCCATCTTTTTCCTTATCATCATCAAGGTTGATCAAAATGCCTTCAAAAGTATCCTTAACATTCATTGTGGCACTAGCATCATGAATAGTTACATCGGTCACCAAGTCCATGAACGAACAAACTTCATTGCTATTTGGTTGCCTCATATATTTACACACATGTAAGACCACATTTTCATCATCCAACAGGAAGGTGAGCTCACCAGCTCCAAATCAAGAAGAGACTTCCCCTTGGCAAGGAAAGGTCTACGCAACCTCATAGTCCACTTTAAAATAAAGAATCACAAAGTCCCCCGGGAGGATGAACTTGTCAACACAAACAAACACATCATCAATAATACCCAAAGGTCTCTTTAGTTTACAATCCACCATATGTAACCTCGTGGATGTGGGTCTTTGTTGCCCACTTCTCAAAGTTTCGAACACAAAATAGGGCATCAAGTTGATACTCGCCCAAAGATCACATAAAGGTTTCACAAAGTTGGCACTTCCAATTGTACATGGGATTGTGAAAGCACCCGGATCGTCCAATTTAGGAGTCATTGAGTGCACAATTGCACTCACTTGATGTTTCATCTTTATAATCTCATAATTCGTTGACCTCTTCTTCATCACCAAGTTCTTGATGAACTTTGACCCTATATTTACTCCAAAGCCTCAACCAATGGAACGTTCATAAACAAACTCTTCATCATGTAAATGAACATTTTGAATTGTTTCTCACCGTTTCACTTGGCAAGCCTTTGAGGATATGGAGGAGGAGGCCTAGGCATTGGTGCCTTAGCTTTTGGCACTACAGGTTCTGGTATGTGAACTATGCACTCCCTAAACATGTTCACTTACTGTTGAGTCTCCTCGATATTGGCTTCAATATAAATTCTCACCTCATCATTTTCGTGCACTTCATTTCGTGGCATCTCATCTTCTTGTACCAATTTTTCATCATCCACAATCATCTTTTGGCTTTTGGTGGTTGTATCCACCTTTTCCACTCCTTGTTGTGACTGCCATAAAATGGCCCGTGTTGTTCCCAACTTTCGGGTTCACCACTGTATCACTTGTTAGTGCCCCCTTCGAATAAGTGTTCAAAGATTTCTAGAGTCGGCCCAGTTGAACCTCCAAATTGTGAATTGAAGTGTTGTGAGAGGCGTGAGCGACAGAGTCGGCCTTCTTCTCCATCATTTATTTAAACGTGTTCTTAGTTCGACCTATCTCATTGTTGGAACAACTTGCACCTTGACAATTAAGGAGGCGTGTTGTTTGGTTGTTGAATCATCGGAGGCCTTTGAAACCCCGACTCCTGGTTGTTGTTGTTCTTCCACCCTCCTTGGTTGTTACCTCTCGAATAGCCTTGATTTTTAGCACTCCAATTGCCTTGGTTATATTTACCATTTCGATTTCCTTGATTGCTTTAATTATTCCAATTCCCCTAGTTGTTTTGATTGTTCCAACTACCTTGATTGTTTTGTTTGTTCCAAGTACTATGATTGTTTGAATTCCAATGTCCTTGATTTCCTTGAGGTCGCCATTGTTATTTATTCAGGCCATGATTGTTGTTACTTTGCCATTGGAAGTTGTTAACATATTGTACCTCCTATCCTTGTTCATTGTATTGTTCATCTTGATCAAACCCACAATCATCTTGTTGTCTTAACCGTCAATGCCACATAAGAAGGAAGGGGGTGATGTGCAACACCTGTTAAAGAGAACAATCACTATCTTTTAATAGTATAGTAATAAGAGTTTGATTGGAACTCAATTGTTGATCTTCTATCATAGTTGAGTCCATGAAGATCTCAAACTCCAACACTATCTTTATCCGGATTGTGTTCTCTTTATATAAGGAGACTTTCTCCCCTTGTCCAATATGCAACCTTTACGATCAGATTAGGAGATATTACAGCTTGATTAGTAGGACTTATCTCCTTCAAGTGCATCTCACATGTGTAGGTTGATCATGACTATGCTTCACATGATAGACCTAGTTCATGACTAAGTGCATTTGTCATTCTTCAAAACTTCACCTGTTCTTGGGCCAACAAATTTCCCCTTTTTGATGATGACTAACTCTGTTCTTTTTACTGAGTTGGAACCTTTAATAACCCAGCTAAACCATCAAAACTAAACTTAGAAACTTTACTTATCATCATGGACCATGTTAATTAGGTTATAATATCACTTATTTCAGAGTGTATAAAGCACAATATCTCTTCCACCTTTTGGCATCATCGAAAAGTTGCGTACACAATGTGAATCCTAGGTTTTAATAAATACCATGGCCACTGGGGCAATTGCAAGTACAATCATGGTGCAATCATCAGTGATCAAACAAACATATATAAATTATCAAGGTTAGAATGATCATTGAACAAGAGAAAACATCAGTTGTCATTGATAGAGATATGTTCCCACCAACAATTCACAAAAAGAAAGAAAAAGATTCAAGCATGAGCAAAAACAAAAAACCAAAACATAGAAACATCCCTAATCTAGGTTACTAGGGGGTACTAAACAAGTGCAAGAGACAGGATCTAAGAGTCCTAAGACTTGGTGGAACATGAGGGTTGGGACTAAGTTTGGAGAAGATTCAACATGTTCTGAAGAATTCGACCAGTCTTGTCTTTTTCTTTGGCAAGCTTAGATTTGAGACCATCCCTCTCAGTGTCTACTTCAAGTGTACATGCCTTGAGCATTTCTATTTCACCATCCTTCGCTGCACATTCCTGAACCAGACTCCTAACCTTGCTATTGATGGGTGTCCTCTGAGATGAACTAGGTTAATTTGGGATGGCATCGACTGGATAGTCACAAACAAGCAGAGTATTGATGCCAAACTGTTCCTTGCTTGAGGCCATTTCCCACTTCCTCATAGGTACATTCAACATGTCTAAAACTGTGGTTAGAATAAAGCCATATGGAGTAGCATGAGCGTTGGATCCATTTATAACCCTGTCTAACAGCTTGACAATGAAAGCATGCAATTGATTTGCTTCCCTCTCTCCAGGCACTTCATAAGAACAAGATCCAAGTAGTTAGTAGTGTGCCGTATCTCCTGTCTTGGCAATAAGCACTTGTTGAAAAATTCAAGCACAACCTTGTACTGAGGCCTCATCTCACTTTTCTGCACAACCTTGGCTTCATTCACTTCTTCTAAATCAAAAAACCTTGTGGCGATTTTAGGAGCAGTAGGGAGGGAGTCCAGATATAGCCACCTTTGCCTAGTATAGTCATCAAACCCTTTAGAGGGCATGTCCAGAATCTCTTCCAGTTTTGCTGCATCAAACCCTTTAGAGGGCATGCCCAGAATCTCTTCCAGTTTTACTGTATCAAACTACTCTTGGCTATAAATTCAATCATCTCATTTCTTGCTATCCGACCATCTATCTGAAGGACCATGTCCTTCCACCCTTAAGTTGTTAAACTTCCAACAACCTAATATTCCTGGTTGCCCCAGGTCTTTCAACAGTCTTCCCTTTAAAATATTTCTTCTGCCAAATATGGAAACCTGTCCTGCTACTTCCCAGATTCATTTTCTTCTTCTTCTTCTTCTTCACTCAACTCTTCATCGTCAGAAATTCTTGCTTGTTTGTTTTACACTGCATACCTTGTTCTCTTGGCTAGTGGTGGTTCAACAGCCTCAGTTATAGAAGAAGACTTCTTGGAGGAAGTCTTGGGTCTTTTGGTCTTGGGGTTAGGAACCTCCACTTTTGCACCCCTTTCTTGATGGACTAGTTCCATTTCCTCTTCCTCAATAACTTCTGAGGATTCTGCAATATTTCCATTTCCCTTATCCATTTCCTTTCTCTTGCTTTCTTCTAGGGCCTTCTGTAGGCCAGCTTCACTCTATTTTACCATGCTTCTTGTGGCTCCACCCCTAGGAAATAAATAGGCAGCAGGTGTAAGGGATGAAAATTTTCATTTCTTGGAAGGCTTGGGAACATTTAGGGCTTTTATTGTGGGAGTTATGCATTTCTTTGGGTCATAGCTTGCCCCAATCTTTTTCAGGAGATTAGCCAAGGTCTAGATGAAACATGTTCATCTCTTTGTTTTCTTAGATGAACTAATCCCTCAACTGCTTCCCCAGAACCACTTCCCCCATACTTCAGGCCACTCGCTTCTACCTTTTCTTGTTCAACACCACAAATAACAGGTACTACACTATCCCCAATTCCCCTTTCTTCACCACGTGCACCCTCTCTCTCTTTTTCTTTTCCAAAATTCTTTTTACCTCCAATCCTACGTATCTCAGGCGCTTCAACATCCCTAATGGGTCCAACCAGGACAAACCTAGTCTCTATGTTTTAAACCATAGATGAACATACCTCAGTAGGGAATTCTTGAGTCTTCTCAGAGTTATAAGACCCATGTCCTTCCCCCTCAGTCGCTGATTGAAAAGAATATGACTCAGAGCTGGAGTCGGAATTTGTAGTTCGGATTTGCATCATTTGGCTTGCTTTCAACCTTTTGTTTAAAGCCTTTCTCAAAGCCCCACATGCTACATTCTTACGAGCAAGCATTTTCTGCCTTCCTAGTCTAGGTTTTGGAGATACACTGGGGGAGTAGACGAGGATGAATTTGAGAGAGATGGCGGTGGAAGAGAGCCAGGTTTATTTCAAGGGTTAGACATGATTGTCGATTTCTTGAAGAGTTTGGGATTTTCGGAGAAAAGGGAAATTAGAAGTGAATAAGAGGTTTTTGACGGTTTAGGAATTATTTTGAAGAGTGGAGAGATGGAGTGTATTTAAAACAATTAGAAATTTAATAAGTAACGACAACTTTTGTAGGGTTCAAATAGGAGTCTAATCAAACTGAAATTCTAGAATTTTAATGATCAATTTAGTTTCCCTAGATATTAGGCAAAAATTTATGGTTTAGAATTCTAGATGGCCGGAACTGGTTAAATGCTAACAGATAGTATTTTCTAGGAGTTTGACAAGTATAGGACTTCTGCTCATGATTGAATTATTAATCTTTCTATTTATGCAGAGTATAGAAAACATACCTGAGCATTCATATGAGTCCATACTAATAAACCAAGTTCTTCATTTTGAACTCTGTTAATTATGCCTCAAATGCCATAATAGAGAAATGTTTATAAGAGATCAGTGAGTCATATAGACACATGTCACAGGAGTATACTAATTAATTTATGAAGCTGAGTAAGAATTAATCTAGATACTTACACAAGTTCAGAATTCCTACCCAAATATTTTTTTTTCATTTTTTCATTTTATTATTGTGCATTCTAAATTTGACCTATTAGGTGATCTTAGTCATCCCTAATTCTAACCTATTCCTCTCAAAGTTTTCTGTACTTGGTGTATTAGTGAAAATTTCAAAAATTTGTTCATCGGTAGCACAAAATTTTATGGAGATCAATCCTTTCTCGTTATCTCTCAAGAAGTGGTGTCTAACATCTATGTGCTTAGTCCTATTATGAGAACATACTTCTTTGTCATACTTATAGCACTAGTGTTATCACAATATATAGGAAGGCAACCAGCTTCAATGCCAAAATCTACCAGCTGCTTGTTGATCCATAGCAATTGAGCACAAAAAGATGCAATAGCAACATATTCAACCTCAATAGTGGATAAGGCCACTGAATTTTGCTTTTAAGTGGCCCCTGATACACGACATGAACCAAGAAAGTGAGCCATACCTAAGGTGCGTTTCCTATCCATTAGGAAACCTATATAATTAGCATCAGCATATCTTACTAGATTGAAATTACTACCTTTAGGATACCAAGACACAGATTAGTGGTGCCTTTCAAATATCTTAGTATCCTCTTGATATCAGTAAAGTGAGACTCTTTTGGATTAGCCTGAAAGCGAGCACAAAGCCCTACACTAAAAATAATGTCAGGTATGCTAGAAGTAAGATACAAGAGTGAACCAATCGTTCTCCTATACAACTTTTGATCAACTGATGAACTAGGTTCATCAATGTCTAATTTAGTGGTAGTTGCAATGGGTGTGTCTATTTCTTTTGATTCTTCCATTTTCAACTTTTTGATTAGCTCTTTTGTATACTTTTGTTGATGGATCATAGTTCAATTTGGACTTTGTTTGGTCTGTTAGCCTAAGAAGAAGTTAAGCTCACCCATCATACTCATTTCAAACTCACTCCCCATTATTTTGAAAAATCCTTACTTAGCTTATCCGTGGTGGCCCCAGAGATTATGCCATCAACATATATTTGTACCACAAGGAGATCCTTACCTTTTTGCCTCAGTAATAAGGTACTGTCAATTATACATCTTTTGTAGCCATCTTCAAGCAGAAATTTGGACAATTGTTCATACCATTCTCTTAGATCCTGCTTGAGTCCATAGACTGCCTTGTCATTACAAATGCTCAGGACATTCCTTGCTCTCAAACCCTAGAAGCTGTTTCACGAACCCTTCTTCCTTCAGGTAGCCATTTAGGAAGGCACTTTTGATATCCATCTGATGAAGAGTGAAATCCATGTGTGCTGCAAAGGCTATGAGGAATCTGATTGCCGCTAGTTTTGCAACTAGAGCAAAAGTCTCATCATAATCTATGCCCTCCTCTTGGGTGTAACCTTAGACCACCAGTCTTGCCTTGTTTCTTGTAACTTTTCCATCCTCATCAAGTTTTTTTCTAAAGACCCATTTTGTACCAATAAATGATCTATCCTTGGGTCTTGGAACTATATGCCAAACTTGACTTCTCTAAAACTGATCGAGTTCATATTGCATTGCATTCACCCAATATGTATTACGCAAAGCCTCAAAAACATCTTTAGGTTCAATAAGAGATAAAAAGGCAACAAAAGCACTCATATTCTTTAATTGTGATCTATTTTTGACTCCATATGTTGGATCAGTGATAATGTTCTCAATAGGATGAGAACTTGATACTTGTGAGGTTTCACAACCAACTGGTTTCTACTAGAAGTTTCTCCCATGTTCTTTGCTAGGGAACTAGGTTATGAACAAGTTCTTTTAGGGGATTTATTTCAATTCCTATTTGATTAGTTCCCTCTGTTAGGTTTCCCTGAATGGAAGAACCTGTTCCATCTCCCCTTTCTTCTTTTGGTGCCACCTTGACTTGTGCTGTGGCTTCAGTAAAATCCTTTATCAGTCCAATCGCTTCATTTTCATGTACCTGTCTCTCATAAAGAATGTTAGTTTCATCAAATACTATGTACACACTTTCTTCAGCATACAAACTTCTTTTGTTGAACACTTTATATGCTTTGCTATGTAAAGAATATCCTAAGAATACTCCCTCATCACTTTTGGGATCAAACTTACCTAGGGAGTCTTTTCCATTGTTGTGCACGAAGCACTTATATCCAAATGTCCTAAGATGGGATATATTTGGTTTTCTCCCTTTAAGTAACTCATAGGGCGTTTCTCTACAAGAGGTCTTGTTATGCGTCTATTGATAACATAACATATACGGTTTTCAGGCTCTGACCAGAAGCTATCGGGCAGCTTACTAGAAAGAAACATAGTCCTAGCCATATCTTCAAGAGTCCTGTTCTTTCTTTCAATTAAGTTTCCCATTTAGGGAAAATCTTCATTATGTGATCAGTCTTGCCACATTTGTAGAAACCCTCATTACTCTATTTCTCAGGAGCCCTTGATTTGTTGAAGGTTATACCTCTTGAAGAACCCTTTCCTCTCATCAGGTACTTTTTGAAGGCTCTTGTTATCATAGCCATTTTATCATCCTCTAGATCTGAACCCTCACTAATTCTGAGAGCCAGACTTCTTTCCTTATTGGGTGCATCCATTTTAATGGTTTTCCTTCTCAGTTAATAGGTAGTAAGGTTTCCATTTAGTTAGTCCAACTTGAGGATATCACTATTCTTTGATTCCTGAATGACAGGGATTTTGCTTTCCTAAGAGACTGTTAGTACCCTTGTCAAAATCTTCTCAACTTTGTCTTCTTCAAGAATAATCCTTCTAATGGACTTAAGTTCATTTGTCAGTGTGGTGAACCTTGTATACATCTTTTGTATGGTTTCTCCTTCCTTCATGGTGCATTTCGCATATTGAGAATACAATAGTGTTCCTCTAGACCTCTTCACTTGAGATGTTCCTTCATGAGCTACTTGCAAAGTGTCCTAGATTTCCTTAGCAGTGGTAAAACTTTGAATTATACTGTGCTCATCTGGACCTAGTCCACACACAAGACATTTCTTGGCCTTGTCATTCTTCTCCCACGTTTTAGGTCTTCAGCAGTGTAGTAAACTCTTGTCTTTGGCACATCCACTCCTTCAACATTCTTCTATGTATTTGCTAGAGGACCATTAAATACTATGTTCCAGAGTTCATTGTATTCTCCTATGTGATCCCTCATCCTGTTCTTCCACCAAGAATAGTACTGACCATTGAAAAGTGGATGCCTAGTAGTGGACTGCCCTTCCCAGTTCCTAGGTGGTGCACTCATTTTGATCTTTTCCTAAGGTATTAGGTTCTTCAAGAATAACCTGCTCTGATACAAATTGATGTTTTAACTGACAATGTCACACATGAGGGGGGTGATTTGTGTGGTATCGAATTTTCGCTCGAAGAACATGGTTCTTCTAGGTATTGTAACTACTACTGTTTGCGGAATAATAAGTACATAAAATAAAATTTTACGTGGAAAACACCTAGCTCAAAAGGTGATAAATCCACGACCTACTGCTCAGTAGTATTTCCCAAATATCCACTAAAATCACTGAGCCAAAATAGCATTTACAAACACTCTTTGTAAACCTAAGCATTAACTCTATCCTGTTGTAGCACACAGCCTCAACTACTGCAACAACTTCAAGTTAAATCTAACTTTAAAACTCTAAGTACCTAATACAAATGCTTCTATGAAAGATGAAAGGTATGATTATAAATCACCTACTATAATTGAGGTAGACTAAATAAAAAGACACAATGGAACTGATTCTTTAATCTAGTTCAAGTTGTGTCAGGAGTGCACACTCAAATCTTACATATATTTCTTGCTAAATTGCCTTGCTCTTTTGATCTCAATTTAGTTTAACTTCTGTGTATATGCAACACCTGTAAAAGAGAACAATCATTATCTTTTAACAGGTTAGTAATCAGAGTTTGAATAGAACTCGTTTGCTGATCTTCTATTGTAGTTGAGTCCTTGAAGATTTGAAACTCCAACAGTATCTTTATCGGAATTGTGTTCTCTTCATATAATGAGACTTTCTCCCCTTACCCACTATGCAACCTTCACGATCAGATTAGAAGATATTATAGCTTGATCAGTAAGACTTATCTTTTTTACATCCATCTCACATATGTAGGTTGATCATGACTATGATTCACATGATAGACCTAGTTCATGACTAAGTTTATTTTTCATTCTTCAAAACTTAACCTATTCTTGGGCCAACACAAGTTGCACATACGTTTCAACCCGATTTTGCACTTGAGGACCCTTTTGCCTTCTTGTTTACTATCAGAATAACCTCGTCCATTGCATTTACTTGCTAAGGACTTTGGACTTTTTGAAGTTGAGCTTTTGCTAGTTGATTCATTGAGGTGATCAACTCGGCAATTGCTTTCCCATTATCATGTCATTCTTTATGCAAGTGAATCACATTTGGATCACCTTGATGAAAATTTGCTCTACTTTTCCATGCCGCTAAATCTGTCATTTCATCAAGAATCTCACAAGCTATCACATACGGTGTTGTCATGAAAGTTCTACCGACAAGTTGGCTGACCACACATTGATTGGTAATATTGATCCCCCATATAAATTTTGTTGAATCATAGCCTTTGTCATGTCATTTTTTGGGACACTCTTTCACCATAGTACGGTACCTATCGCATATCTCATGCAAAGGATCATTGGGTTCTTTATTTAAAGCTAGAATCTCATCCCTAAGTGTTGCCATATGCCCGGGAGAAAAGAACTTGGCAATGAATTTCTCGGACAATTCATCCTATGTATGGATAGAATGATTTGGAAATGTCTCTAACCAATCCAATGTCTTCCCCATGGGGAAAAGGGAATTGCCTTAACTCCAAAGCATCTTCAGAGATGTTTGTCTATTTACTCCCCCAGCAAGTGTCAACAAACCCTTTCAAGTGCTTGTACACATTTTAACTCGGAGCCCCAGTGAAGAATCCCCGTTGCTCTAGCAATTCAAGCATGCCATTTTTTATTTGAAAGTTGCCCACCCTAATATTGGGTGGGACTATGGCACTTGCATATCCTTCATTTGGAAATCCCCGGTGTACCGCCGCTCTTGGAGGAGGTGGGGGTGAAATGGGAATGTTATCTTTAGGCAACCAACCTCGTCTATTTTCTTAAGGTTCAAGAGGAACCTTATCAAATTAGTCATCATCCCCGTCATCCCCTAATGGAATGTTTTCAAGAGGATCATTATTGTTGAGAGTCATAGTATCACCTACAATTGTTTAACAATAAGATTGCTAACCAAGAAGGAAAGGAAGACAAATCACATACAAAACCGAATTTATAGCTAAATCCGGTTTTAGCTCCCCGCAACGATGCTAAAAATTGATGCCGCCCAAGATCACATCTCAAACTTTATCAAATCAATATGCAAAGGTGCTAATAGATCTCCATGTGAGACACCCACATGGTGCACACTAAAAACAATACAGCTACATATGAGTACTACAAAGATAAGAAATGGAAACCTTGATGGGATAAATATTACCCTAGTATGGCTCCTATCCATAAAGTGATAAATAGAAATATTAGCAAGAAAGTACAAAGAGGGATAATGAAGCATTATGAGTGAGATGTGATACATGGATGACAATAGTAGAGTGTTACAGAATCTATAGTCAAATAGAGAAAGAGACGGGAGGTGATGGGTCTTAAGAAAACAAGAGAGTATAGGCAATATAGTCACATCCTGATTTCGAGAAATAAGTTCGTGACTCTAACATGATTAACAAAAGGTAAAGTTAGACTAAGAGTAATAGAAACCAGTATGGATCGGTGAACAAGATAAACTAAACATGAATTAGCAACTGACTGCTTTGATAATAGTCGACATCATGAGAATTTAAGATTTCATTCTGGCGATAGTAGAATGGACAAAGAAGAAGATTTAAGAGAAATTCAGATAATGGTCATTCAGGAAGACGCTTCCCTAATGAAATGAATATGAGAAAAGTTAAGCTTAATGGATTGTATATACTAGTTACATTAAGTGTCACCCTTGCGAGTAAGGAATTTTTTTATCCTTGGTACAGAAGGATTATCGCAAGATGAGTAAGGGTCATCGATAATGTGAAAAGACGCCAGAGATAAAAAGGTAAGACATCTATATGTAGAACATCGTAGCACTAAATCTTAGTACTTCCGTAAATGGGGAATATGGAGTGATATGGCATTAAGACAGATTTAAGTTATTCTAGTAACTATAGAATGGTAAAGGAAGAGTGCAATAAAAATGAGAAAGGAATGAGATTCCACTTATCTAAATCCTATAGATATGCTATGATTCTAGAACATTATGTAAGCACGACGTCAGAACAAGGAAGTAAGGGTTCCTCTTCGAAAGAATATTAATAAATATGGAGCCAGTGCAAGAAGTAAGTTAGACAAAGGAAATAACCCAAGACAGACTACGCGGAATATGGATATGAGAATAGGTCAACGAGTAGTCAGTAGTTGATTCAGAAAGAGCCTATTCATGACTAGACAAGAACTATAGGCAAATCAGCAGATCATGCAAGACAAATGTAGCAAACCCCAATATGGAGAATTCAACCTTGCAGTAATGTCAATATAATATTTTAGATATATTCAAATAGGAGTCGGGGTAGTTAAAGGTACTGTATGAGTGCTACAAGATAAAAGAAAGTGCAACTGGGAAGACAATATCAATTTAGAAGCAACCCTACAAGCACAAGGACACAAAGGCAAGCAATTACAAATGATTATAGGCAAGGAAGAACATCAAAAGGTCCGTAATAAGCTCACAACTTTATGAGAATCAAGGGTTCTCCCTAAGTACTACAACGAAAGACTAGCCGAGGAAATAAGAGGCTTAAGCCTAAGCACAATGACACAAAGAGGACATGGTCGTGTAACACCAATCTCACAACAACATTATAAGCACTCCAAAGAAAAGTGGCCCCTACCGTGGCTAATGAACGGGAAATAAAAGTAAAAGTAATATTCGAGATATATGAGTTTCACGAAAACTCCAACATGTATAAGGACTAAGATAAGCTAAGTATGGATGCAACAAGGGGCAGATAGTACATGAAAAGTAATAGCATAGATTGAAAGAATGTTAAGATGGAACAAAAGAAATTATTCGATAAATCATTCAGAGTTTGTTACATTATGAATGCACTTAAGGGTTCAGAGTTTTATACATGCAACATATACAGTCGTAGAAGATTCTAGTATACGCTAAAAGAAATAATTGAGCCTAGGACTTAGACGAAAGATTAAATTGTTAAACAATTGTATCATGCATATTCCTCAGCGCCCATGAAAGGCTCAACAGAATGACTAATACCATGAACCACAGATCTGGAGATACTTAAGCTGACACCAAAGGCCGATCAGAAGAAGGAGGAGAAAACTAAAGAGTTACATCAAAGAAGTAAATCAGGAATTCGATTATTAAACCTAAAAGTTATAAGAATCATGATTGAGAACATAACATAATTACTCTTAATATTAAAGTCGCAAGAGAGATAGCACAACAACTATATTCTATAACGGCTCTATGATAAAGCCAGTTAGAAGAAGTACTGGCCTCATAAGAAGTTTGTATGGAGCACCCATCGGATTGTAAAGACACTAGAGGTGCAAATATTATAATAGAGCTTCAAATGGTGGATGTGGTTTATACCTATGTGGGATGGAGGTTATGAGAGAAAGATAGAAGAAGGTAAGGTGATATTTAAAGCATGTAAGGTAATGGTGAACAACCTATGAAATACTCAAGTATAGAAGGATGAGAGTGGTCCATACATAAGGTAAAAAGTGTTATGATTCAGTATCCATGGATGATAGCAGCGTCATCAGTAACATACCTTCCAGCCTATGGTTTCTAAGTGTTAGAAACACGTTCTCAATGCAATATACTAAACGTGTACTCTTTTGTAGGTTTTGATGAATGACAAACGAAGCAAAAATTGATATATGACGGAATTCAAGTACAATCGCACAATGGTTGCGAATAAGATTGAAGTTCAAGATATAGCTTTTAATTGTTATTGAGTTGTTCTAAACTGTAATCTCGATCCTATAACTTGACTCATAGTATGGCCTCTCTCATAAAACTATTTTCCAAAATCATGCATATTTAATTCTGTGTCAAAAAGATTTTAAATCATGCATATTTACATTAGACAAAATGTTTTCTAAACATGCCTAAAAAATCTGGGCTAAAATAATCGATTATGTACTTATGATAATTGATTGTTTCTGAGCCAAGACTGCATGACAATCGATTATGAATTAATGGTAATCGATTGTGAGTAAGACAGTGAACATCGGGTTTTTCCAAATCTGCATGATAATCGATTGTGAACAAATGACAATCGATTGTTGTTGAGGTAAAGTTTTTCAATACTCAAAATAATCGATTATGAACTAATGGTGATCGATTGTGTTGAGTTGATGTCTTCCAGTGATTTTAAATTTAATTAAGTAATCGATTATGTCTTTAGATAATCGATTATCACTGAGACAGTAAGTTTTATGATTTTCAGAAAATAACAAGTAATCGATTGTTGCAAAGGACAATCGATTGTTGAAGCTGACCGTTGTCAAATGATTTTCAAATACCATAAGGTAATCGATTATAGATTTTATATAATCGATGTTTTGCTTAAAATCCGGAAATGATTTTTAGAACGTTGCTAAAGTAATCGATTATGGATTTGGTGTAATCGATTATCTGATTTTGAATATTACCAGTAATCGATTATAGATTGTATATAATCGATTGTGAAGCGTTAAATCTGGGATTGATTTTTAAACTGACTGGCAGATAATCGATTGTTTGGTCTTAATAATCGATTATCACTGAGTAATTTCAGCAACTCTTAATTGGCAATTAGGCAACGGTAATGCCAAGTTTTTCAACTATAAATACAGCTTCGTTTCAGTGTTTTAACAACAACAACATACACAAACTGATCATTACATTGCTATAAGCTTTCATTCAATTGTTCTTCACTTTCTACTCATTTCATAAAGCTTTTGAGAGCCATATTATTGCTTAAAGTTGTTGTGATCTTGAACATATTCTTTTACTCATATCTACTCAATAAGGAGTACTTTAGTTAAGTGAGTGTCCAAGTATTTGATATACTTGTAAGAGAATTGCGATTCTCTTGTTTCAAGGAACTTGCGTTTCCTTGGGTGAAGTCTTTGAGATTGCGATCTCCGAGCAACTGTTTGAGGCTTGTGTCCTCAAGTGTGTAACGGTTTGTTGAGCACCCGTAAGCTTAACAAGATAGTGAAAAATCTCGAGAGAGTCTCTCGGGGACTGGACTAACCACGTTGGTGGCCAACCAGTATACATCTTTGTGTAAGTTTATTTTTCTGCATTTATTTTACTTCCTGCAAAGTTTAAATTCCGCAAGAAAACGCTAAATTCTATTAATACGCTATTCACCCCCCCTCTAGCGTAAATCGTAGTTTCTCACAATTGGTATCAGAGCCCAACTCTCTGAAAACTTAACCGTTTGAGAGAACCATCCATGGCTTCTACTCTTGACTCTTTTGCAGGAATTGAAGAAGGATAATGCTCTACACGACCTCCTCTATTCAACGGCACAAACTACTCATACTGGAAGAAGAGGATGCAAATCTTTGTGCAATCAAATAACTTTCATTTGTGGAAAGTATTCACCAATGGAAACCAAATTCCAACCAAGAAGGTGGAAGACGAATGGGTTCCAAAGACCAAAGAGGAATATACCGCGGAGGATATTCGTAAGGTTCAAAATAATGCCAAAGCTATAAATTTATTATATTGTGCTGTTAATGCTAACGACTACAGGAAGATATCATGTTGCAAAACAGCAAAAGAAATGTGGGATAAGCTTGAAGTGACATACGAAGGAACCGACCAGGTACGAGAAGCTAAAATTGATTTCTTAACTCACTCTTATGAACTATTCCACATGAAGGAAGGAGAAAAAGTAGACGAAATGTTTAAGCGATTCTCAATGATCGTAAATGATCTACACGCCCTCAAAAAGACGTTTACGGATAGAGAACTTGTCCGGAAGATCCTCAGAAGTCTCACTCCGGCATGGCGATCAAAGGCCGATGCAATCCAAGAATCCATTGGCATCACAAATGTCACAATTGACGCATTAAGAGGTAATCTCAAAACCTATGAATCAACTATACTTAACCCGTTTGTTGATGATCAAAAAAGGCAAAGGATTGCTCTAAAGGCTAGCCAACCACAAATTGATGAGGAAGGTGACAACGAGTTTGGACTCGTTATCAAAAGGTTTCAAAAATTCATGCGCAAAGAGTATGAACGCAAGAACAAAAAGCAAGGCGATCAACTAAAATGCTATGAATGCGGAGAAACCGGGCACATAAAATCAAATTGCCCCAACATCAAAAAGGAGAAGAAACCTTTCAAAAAGCAACGTGCATACATCTCTTGGGGAGGAGATTCCGGAGATGAAGCAAGCGAAGAAGAAGACGATGAAGCAGCAAATTTATGTCTCATGGCTCAAGAAGACGGCAAAGACGAGGTAAGTCAAATCTCTTCTCAAAATTTCTTTACTCTTGATGAAATGAGAAATGCTTTTGATGAACTATATGCTGAATTTATCAAAGCTTCAAAAACTGTCAAAAGTGTTAAAGAAAGTGCTTCTCTAAAAGAAAAAGATTTTCAAACACAGCTTTCATTAAAAGAAAAAGAATTAGAAAAACTGGTTTTCGAAAATAAGAAGCTAAAAGAGGAAAACAAGTTTTATGGAAAAAGAAGTGCTGATAAACCTGAAAGTTCTACTAGAAACTGTTCTTCTTGTGTGCTTCTTAAGAATGAAGTAGCTAGACTTAAAGGCACATTAGATAAGTTTAATTCTTCGCATAAAAACTTGAATGATGTGCTTGTTAATCTAAAATCAACTAAACATGGAATAGGATTCAAGAATGAAGAAAAGGTTGGTGCTAAACCACAACAACCTAGAGCTCAACGTAGGACTAATAACCAAAATGCTTATCCTAGAAGTAGAAATCCTAGAAATAACTTGCATGTTAGACCAAATAGTGAAAATGCTAGAAGACCTAGAAATGATGCATATTTTAGGCCAAACCTTGAACAATTTAGAAGACCAAGAAATGACCCTCCACCTAGAAATAGATATTCTAGAAATGATGCATATTTTAGACAAACTTGTGAACCTCCTAGAGCTCATAATAGGAGAAACAATGGTGTTCAAAGTAGAGTAAGCAACCTTCATTCATCTAGTTACTATGTACCTAGAAAAATGCATAATCCCAACGTGACTTGTCATTATTGTAGACGTATTGGTCATATTGCTCCCGCTTGCTTTACTCGTCATAGACATATAAATCAATTGCATCATTATAACATGCCTAACCCTCAAGGACCCAAGATGGCATGGGTACCTAAAGAACATTAATTTGTTTTGTAGGTGTGCTTGAAGGGATCAAGTGTACTATGGTACCTTGATAGTGGATGCTCCAAACACATGACGGGAGATGAATCCAAATTCCTTCAACTAGAGCACAAAGAAGGAGGAAGTGTCATATTTGGTGATAACAATAAAGGAAAAATCATCGGCATTGGTTCGGTCGGTAAGGACGAAAACTCCTCTATTAAACATATACTACTTGTGAAAGGTTTGAAGCATAATCTCTTGAGCATAAGCCAATTATGTGACAAGGGAAATCTTGCTCTATTTGATTCGGATGAATGTCTTGTATTTAGACGTAGTGATTTCAAGATCATACTTCGTGGTTTTAGAATTGATAATATCTATATGGTTGATCTTGCAAACTCCTCACCCGAATATGTTGATTGTTTATTAAGCAAAGAGGATAACTCTTGGCTATGGCATCGTAGAGTAGCACACATGAACATGCATCTTTTGAACAAGCTTCTTTCTCAAAACTTACTAGTTGGTCTTCCCCGTTTAAAGTTTGAAAATGATTCTATTTGCGATTCTTGTCAAAAAGGGAAGCAAACCAAAGCATCTTTTAAATCCAAGAATATTGTTTCAACGTCTAGACCTTTGCAATTACTTCACATGGATTTATTTGGTCCCTCTCGTATTGAAAGTCTTGGTAAAAATAAATATGTTTTTGTAATTGTTGATGACTTTTCTAGATTTACTTGGACTCTATTTCTTGCAAATAAAAGTGATGCTTTTCAAAATTTCAAGTATTTCCTTAAGCGTGTTCAAAACGAAAAGGAATCGACCGTCACTTCGATTAGAAGTGATCATGGGGGAGAGTTTGATCACAATCTCTTTGCGGATTTTTGTGACGAACTCGGAATCGAACACACCTTTTCCGCTCCACGGACACCACAACAAAATGGGTTGGTGGAAAGGAAAAATAGGTGTCTCGAAGAGATGGCAAGAACCATGCTCGACGAAGCTAAGATTCCCAAATACTTTTGGGCGGACGCCGTGAGTACAGCTTGCTATGTTTTAAATAGAGTAGCAATTCGGCCGATACTCATGAAAACCCCATATGAACTTTATAAGGGTAGAAAACCCAACATTTCCCATTTACGTGTTTTTGGTTGTAAATGTTTTGTTCATAATAATGGCAAGGACCAATTGGGTAAGTTTGATGCTAAATCGGATGAAGGTATTTTCATTGGTTATTCCTCACGTAGCAAAGCATATAGGATCTTTAACAAAAGAACCCAAATTGTGGAGGAATCCCCTCATGTTGTGTTTTCCGAAGATAATACTCGCTTGGCGAGAAAGGAATCCGGTTTTGATCTTGCAGGTATCTTGGATAGCTTGAAAGATAAAATCCAAGAAGAACCTTCAAAGGAAAACAAAAATGAAATTGGGGAACAACCAACGGAAGAAGCGCCACAATTAGAAAAAGGAATAAATACGCCTAACGAGTGGAGAACGATCAAGGATCATCCTCTCGAACAGGTAATCGGCGATGTTGGAGAAAAGGTAAGTACCCGAAACTCCCTCAAAAACACTTTAGAACTTACTGCTTTTGTTTCTCAAATTGAACCTAAAACCATCTCCGAAGCAATTGGGGATGAATTTTGGACCTTGGCAATGCAAGAGGAGCTTAACCAATTCGAACGCAATAACGTTTGGGATTTGGTGCCAAGACCCGAAGGTCATTCTATAATTGGTACGAAATGGGTTTTTCGCAATAAACTAGATGAAAATGGTATAATCACTAGAAACAAAGCTAGGCTTGTGGCAAAAGGTTATAGTCAAGAAGAAGGTATTGATTATGAGGAAACCTATGAACCCGTAGCTAGATTAGAAGCTATTCGTCTATTACTTGCTTTCGCCTCCTCAATGAATTTTATTCTATATCAAATGGATGTGAAAAGTGCTTTTCTAAATGGTTTTATTGAAGAAGAAGTTTATGTCAAACAACCCCCCGGCTTTGAAGATTTTAAATATCCCGATCATGTTTTCAAACTCAAAAAGGCTCTTTATGGTTTAAAACAAGCTCCTCGAGCTTGGTATGAAAGGTTGAGTAAATTTCTTTTGGAAAATGATTTCATTAGGGGAAAAGTTGACACAACCCTCTTCGTCAAGCATAAAAACAATGATATTTTATTAGTTCAAATATATGTAGACGATATTATATTTGGTGCTACTAACAATGTTTTATGCAAGGAATTTTCCGATCTAATGACTAGCGAATTTGAAATGTCTATGATGGGCGAGTTAACATTCTTTTTGGGGTTACAAGTGCAACAAATGAAAGAAGGTACATTCATATGCCAAGCCAAATATTGTAAAGAACTACTAAAACGCTTTGAGATGAACAATGCAAAAGAAATGGCTACTTCCATGAGCACATCCGATCATCTAGACAAAGATGAAAAAGGTAAGGAAGTCGACACTAAAAAGTATCGAGGTATGATTGGCTCTCTTCTTTATCTTACGGCTAGTCGTCCGGACATCATGTTTAGCGTGTGTTTATGTGCTCGCTATCAGTCATGTCCGAAGGAGTCTCACCTTACTGCGGTGAAACGGATATTAAGGTATCTCATTGGTACTACAAATGTGGGTCTATGGTACCCCAAAGGCTCTTCATGCCAACTTATTGGATATTCCGATTCCGATTTTGCTGGATGCAAATTGGACCGCAAGAGCACAAGTGGCACTTGCCATTTGCTCGGTAGCTCTCTTGTCTCTTGGTTTAGTAAGAAACAAGTAAGTGTTGCGTTGTCTACCACCGAGGCTGAATATGTAGCCGCGAGGAGTTGCTGTGCTCAAATCCTATGGATGAAACAACAACTCTTGGACTATGGCCTAAGTCTTGATCACATTCCTCTTAGATGTGATAACACTAGCGCCATATGCTTGATGAAGAACCCCGTTCTTCATTCGCGAACAAAACACATCGAAATTAGACATCATTTTATTAGAGATCATGTACTCAAAGGCGATGTCGAAATTGAATTTGTTGAAACCAAAAGCAAATTGGCAGACATCTTTACCAAGCCTTTAGAGAAAGAGTCCTTCTTCCGAATTCGCAGTGAACTCGGGATCCTTGACTCCACTTTGATCTAAGTCATGCATTGCATTTTCTTTCCTACATGATTTCTAACTTGAGCGTCCGAGGCGTCTAACTTCTTTTTGCAGGTATCACCCTAGAGCTAAGAGCAATTCTTAAGCAAACCGCGAATCTGCAGCAATGTCCCTATCAAAATCGATTATCTCGTATCAATAATCGACTACCCTCTAAGTTTTTTTCAATAAATAAACCTTGTTTATTTCATCTTTTTGCCTCTTTCCTTACTATTTTTTTGCTAATGGCAAAAGGGGGAAGAAAACGGGATATCGGGTATGCACCACCTCTTAATTCGTTGATTGCTTATAAGCTAAAATTGAGGGGGAACTCTTAAATTGAGGGGGAACAAGAACAAAATTGCATAATTGTTACTTGTCTTGAATTGTCAAATATCTTTTGCCTAAATTGCATATCCCGCTTAATGTTTGCCATTATCAAAAAGGGGGAAATTGTTAGAAACACGTTCTCAATGCAATATACTAAACGTGTACTCTTTTGTAGGTTTTGATGAATGACAAACGAAGCAAAAATTGATATATGACGGAATTCAAGTACAAGCGCACAATGGTTGTGAATAAGATTGAAGTTCAAGATATAGCTTTTAATTGTTATTGAGTTGTTCTAAACTGTAATCTCGATCCTATAACTTGACTCATAGTATGGCCTCTCTCATAAAACTATTTTCCAAAATCATGCATATTTAATTCTGTGTCAAAAAGATTTTAAATCATGCATATTTACATTAGACAAAATGTTTTCTAAACATGCCTAAAAAATCTGGGCTAAAATAATCGATTATGTACTTATGATAATCGATTGTTTCTGAGCCAAGACTGCATGACAATCGATTATGAATTAATGGTAATCGATTGTGAGTAAGACAGTGAACATCAGGTTTTTCCAAATCTGCATGATAATCGATTGTGAACAAATGACAATCGATTGTTGTTGAGGTAAAGTTTTTCAATACTCAAAATAATCGATTATGAACTAATGGTGATCGATTGTGTTGAGTTGACGTCTTCCAGTGATTTTAAATTTAATTAAGTAATCGATTATGTCTTTAGATAATCGATTATCACTGAGACAGTAAGTTTTATGATTTTCAGAAAATAACAAGTAATCGATTGTTGCAAAGGACAATCGATTGTTGAAGCTGACCGTTGTCAAATGATTTTCAAATACCATAAGGTAATCGATTATAGATTTTATATAATCGATGTTTTGCTTAAAATCCGGAAATGATTTTTAGAACGTTGCTAAAGTAATCGATTATGGATTTGGTGTAATCGATTATCTGATTTTGAATATTGCCAGTAATCGATTATAGATTGTATATAATCGATTGTGAAGCGTTAAATCTGGGATTGATTTTTAAACTGACTGGCAGATAATCGATTGTTTGGTCTTAATAATCGATTATCACTGAGTAATTTCAGCAACTCTTAATTGGCAATTAGGCAACGGTAATGCCAAGTTTTTCAACTATAAATACAGCTTCATTTCAGTGTTTTAACAACAACAACATACACAAACTGATCATTACATTGCTATAAGCTTTCATTCAATTGTTCTTCACTTTCTACTCATTTCATAAAGCTTTTGAGAGCCATATTATTGCTTAAAGTTGTTGTGATATTGAACATATTCTTTTACTCATATCTACTCAATAAGGAGTACTTTAGTTAAGTGAGTGTCCAAGTATTTGATATACTTGTAAGAGAATTGCGATTCTCTTGTTTCAAGGAACTTGCGTTTCCTTGGGTGAAGTCTTTGAGATTGCGATCTCCGAGCAACTGTTTGAGGCTTGTGTCCTCAAGTGTGTAACGGTTTGTTGAGCACCCGTAAGCTTAACAAGATAGTGAAAAATCTCGAGAGAGTCTCTCGGGGACTGGACTAACCACGTTGGTGGCCAACCAGTATACATCTTTGTGTAAGTTTATTTTTCTGCATTTATTTTACTTCCTGCAAAGTTTAAATTCCGCAAGAAAACGCTAAATTCTATTAATACGCTATTCACCCCCCCTCTAGCGTAAAGCGTAGTTTCTCACACTAAGTACCGAAGTTCTAATTAATGAGTAAAAGAAGAGTTAGAGACGATGTTGTTGGAAATCATGTATATCTATGATATGTGCGCTTTGGTTGTATGACCATGATTTTCAGGTATAGGTTTTGATGAATGACAAACAATGAAGTCAAGTGTCAAACAACGATATTGTATGACAATCAATCAAATGGCAAGAAGCATACTGATGACGGAATTGCATGAACGAGCCAAAGAGATTCAAGCACAAGACAAAGATCGAGATTAAGTTTTATATGAGTCAGTATTTAATTGTGATCTTGATCCGACAACTTAAACTCAAGACTTGGCTTCTCTCGTAAAAATATTTTTAACAAATCATGCATATTTAATTTAGAGCAAAATGATTTTAAATAATGCATATTTACTTTAGTCAAAATGACTTTTAAACATGCCTCTAAAATCTGGACTAAGATAATCGACTATGTACTTATGATAATCGATTATGTTTAAGTCAGTTGCTTGACAATCGATTGTGAACTTATGATAATCGATTGTGTTAAGGCAGTGAGCATCAGATTTTTCAAATCTGCATGACAATCGATTGTGAACCTTATGACAATCGATTGTGATGAGGCAGTGACCATCAAAGTTTTTCAAAGCTCAAAATAATCGATTGTGAAGCTAATGACAATCGATTGTGTAGAGACAGTGTCCATCAGATTTTCAAAGTCATAAAATAATCGATTGTGAACTTATGACAATCGATTGTCAAGAGGCAGTGTCTAAATTGATTTTTCAAGACTGATATATAATCGATTGTTAACTTAGTATAATCGATTGTATAACTGTCCGTTGCCAATATGTTTTCAAATTCCGTCAGGTAATCGATTATTGATTTCCTATAATCGATTGTTTTAATTAAAATCTAGAAAGGATTTTTTGAACGTTGCTGAATAATCGATTATTGATTTCCTATAATCGCTTGTTTTAATTAAAATCTGGAAATGATTTTTTGAACGTTGCCAGTAATCGATTATTGATCTTAGATAATCGATTGTTTTGCGTAAAATCTGAGATTAATTTTTGGAAGAACTGACAAACAATCGATTGTGGTAATTTGACAATCGATTGTCACAGAGTAAAATCAGCAACTCTTAATTGGCAATTAGGCAACGGTAATACAAAGTTTTTCAACTATAAATACAGCTTCAATTCAGTCTTTTAAGTACAACAACACACAACAACTGATCATACAATTGCTAAAGCTTGCATACTTTATTGCTTATCATTTTATATTCATTACAAAAGCTTTTGAGAGCCAAATTCTTGTCGAAAGTTGTTGCGATCTTGAGCGTATTCTTTTTACTCATATCTACTCTTAAAGGAGTGTCTTGTTTGAGTGCTAAGTGTTTTTGTACACTTGAAGGGAAGTGTTAGCCCCTTGTGTTGTAAGAAGGAACTTGTGTTTCCTTGGTTGAAGTCTTGGAGTGTTGTATCTCCGAACAAAGGTTGTTGAGGCTTGTGTCCTCAAGTTGTATCGGTTTATTGAGCACCCGTAAGCTTAACAAGTTAGTGGAAATCTCGAGAGAGTCTCTCGGGGACTGGACTAGCCACGGGTTGTGGTGAACCAGGATACATCGGTGCGTTTGTTCTAATTTATTTACTTATCGCACTTATTTATTTCCTGCAATTTTTAAATTTCGCAAGTTTACGCTAATTTTTATTATAACGCTATTCACCCCCCCTCTAGCGTTAAGCGTATTATCTAACAATTGGTATCAGAGCCAAACTCTCTGAAAGCCTTAACCGGTTGAGAGCAATATATATTTTTTCTGTTGAGATTATTGAACGCAGGAACGATGAATGAAGGACAATCCACCACTTACCCTCCATTTTTCGATGGAACGAATTACTCATATTGGAAGGAGCGCATGATAATCTTCGTCAAATCAAACAACTTTCGTATATGGCAAATAATCATGCATGGTGAACAAATGACGACAAAAGTTGGGAAAGCCATGGTAAGTGAATACAACACCAAGGCAATCAATATGTTGTATAGAGCTTTGAATCAGGAAGACTATCGGAAAATTTCCCACTGCAAAACTGCCAAAGAGATGTGGGATAAGCTTGAGGTAACGTATGAAAGCACGTCTCAAAAAGCGGACAGCTCATGTGATGAATCGACTGCCCGATGCCTCATGGCCAACAAAGAAGAAGAGGTAAGTACTTCCAACTCTCACTCATTTGAAGAAATGCAAAATGCTTATAATGAATTATACAGTGAGTTTGTTAATGTTTCCAAAACTATTAAAGATTTGCAGAAAACACTTTCTTTGCAAGAAACAGATTTTCAGAAAACACTTTCTTTGCAAGAAAAAGAGTTTGAAAAATTGACTTGTGAAAATGAGAAGCTGAAAGAAGAAAATAAGTGTTTTAAAAATGACAATGCTTTTCTGAAAAATAAGATTGAAGTTTTGGAAAAGAAAATAATTTATGAAAAAATGACATTGTTGATTTCAAAATTAAAATCAAGGAATTGAATGAAGTCTCTTCAATTGATAAATGTTCAAGTTGTTCTTCTTGTAGTTCTTTAAAATTAGAGAACATAGAAATTAGGAACGCACTAGAAAAACGTAGCGTTGATAGTCCTAAAAATGAAGTTATCAAAAAGGATGATAGTAATGAGGTCGGACCACCTAGAAAGAATTCTAGGAACCTCGCTAATGAGTCTAAGACTAATCATTTTAGACCACCTAGACACAATTCTAGGAATTTTATGAATGAGTCTAGAAGGAATAATTTTAGACCACCTAGACACAATTCTAGGATGTTTATAAATGAGTCTAGAATAAATGATTTTAGACCACCTAGACATGACTATAGGAAATTCAACGGTTCTAGGGGGAACAACTTTAGATCACCTAGAACGCATTTGGCTCAACCTAGACATATGCACAATCCTAATGTTATATGTCACTATTGTAATCGGGTAGGACACATTGCACCCGTTTTTTTTTGCTAAACATAGAGATCTATGTGTTGATTATAATTGTTATTATCCTAACCCCCAAGGACCCAAAAGAAGTTGGGTACCAAAAACCTACATTTAGGTTCTTTTTGCAGGTATGCTTGAAGACTACAATATTGTAGTGGATGCACCAAGCACGAAACCTTAATGCATTAAGGGGGAACGTCGGTTAGTTATCATATTTTGAATAAAAACGCAATGAGTTGATATGTGCAAATAATCTATATCAGTTTTGGATGATACATGCTTTAACAAGTCTTGTTTTTTGAATAACAATTAGTATCAATTGGTTTTATAATAAATGATTGATTCATGTTTTGACGAATATTTTTTTAAAATAACAATTGGCATAGTTGAGAAAAATGAACGTTATTATTTGTATGACATTTACTAACTTTTTATATGATATTATCTAACAATTGGTATCGTCAATGGTTTAAATAACCTTTGGTATACTCTTTTTGCTAATGCCAAAAGGGGGAAGAATATGGGCGATATGCATGCTTTTATTAAGGGGGAATTACATTGAATTGAATTGGTTGCATAAATTGTATGTTGAGATATAGCATGAATTTAGGGTGAATTCAATAGGCATATCTTCCGTTGTTTGTCATTATCAAAAAAGGGAAAATTGTTGGAAATCATGTATATCTATGATATGTGCGCTTTGGTTGTATGAGCATGATTTTCAGGTATAGGTTTTGATGAATGACAAACAATGAAGTCAAGTGTCAAACAACGATATTGTATGACAATCAATCAAATGGCAAGAAGCATACTGATGACGGAATTGCATGAACGAGCCAAAGAGATTCAAGCGCAAGACAAAGATCGAGATTAAGTTTTATATGAGTCAGTATTTAATTGTGATCTTGATCCGACAACTTAAACTCAAGACTTGGCTTCTCTCGTAAAAATATTTTTAACAAATCATGCATATTTAATTTAGAGCAAAATAATTTTAAATAATGCATATTTACTTTAGTCAAAATGACTTTTAAACATGCCTCTAAAATCGGGACTAAGATAATCGATTATGTACTTATGATAATCGATTATGTTAAAGTCAGCTGCTTGACAATCGATTGTGAACTTATGACAATCGATTGTGTTAAGGCAGTGAGCATCAGATTTTTCAAATCTGCATGACAATCGATTGTGAACCTTATGACAATCGATTGTGATGAGGCAGTGACCATCAAAGTTTTTCAAAGCTCAAAATAATCGATTGTGAAGCTAATGACAATCGATTGTGTAGAGACAGTGTCCATCAGATTTTCAAAGTCATAAAATAATCGATTGTGAACTTATGACAATCGATTGTGAAGAGGCAGTGTCTAAATTGATTTTTCAAGACTGATATATAATCGATTGTTAACTTAGTATAATCGATTGTATAACTGTCCGTTGCCAATATGTTTTCAAATTCCGTCAGGTAATCGATTATTGATTTCCTATAATCGATTGTTTTAATTAAAATCTAGAAAGGATTTTTTGAACGTTGCTGAATAATCGATTATTGATTTCCTATAATCGCTTGTTTTAATTAAAATCTGGAAATGATTTTTTGAACGTTGCCAGTAATCGATTATTGATCTTAGATAATCGATTGTTTTGCGTAAAATCTGAGATTAATTTTTGGAAGAACTGACAAACAATCGATTGTGGTAATTTGACAATCGATTGTCACAGAGTAAAATCAGCAACTCTTAATTGGCAATTAGGCAACGGTAATACAAAGTTTTTCAACTATAAATACAGCTTCAATTCAGTCTTTTAAGTACAACAACACACAACAACTGATCATACAATTGCTAAAGCTTGCATACTTTATTGCTTATCATTTTATATTCATTACAAAAGCTTTTGAGAGCCAAATTCTTGTCGAAAGTTGTTGCGATCTTGAGCGTATTCTTTTTACTCATATCTACTCTTAAAGGAGTGTCTTGTTTGAGTGCTAAGTGTTTTTGTACACTTGAAGGGAAGTGTTAGCCCCTTGTGTTGTAAGAAGGAACTTGTGTTTCCTTGGTTGAAGTCTTGGAGTGTTGTATCTCCGAACAAAGGTTGTTGAGGCTTGTGTCCTCAAGTTGTATCGGTTTATTGAGCACCCGTAAGCTTAACAAGTTAGTGGAAATCTCGAGAGAGTCTCTCGGGGACTGGACTAGCCACGGGTTGTGGTGAACCAGGATACATCGGTGCGTTTGTTCTAATTTATTTACTTATCGCACTTATTTATTTCCTGCAATTTTTAAATTCCGCAAGTTTACGCTAATTTTTATTATAACGCTATTCACCCCCCCTCTAGCGTTAAGCGTATTATCTAACAATTGGTATCAGAGCCAAACTCTCTGAAAGCCTTAACCGGTTGAGAGCAATATATATTTTTTCTGTTGAGATTATTGAACGCAGGAACGATGAATGAAGGACAATCCACCACTTACCCTCCATTTTTCGATGGAACGAATTACTCATATTGGAAGGAGCGAATGATAATCTTCGTCAAATCAAACAACTTTCGTATATGGCAAATAATCATGCATGGTGAACAAATGACGACAAAAGTTGGGAAAGCCATGGTAAGTGAATACAGCACCAAGGCAATCAATATGTTGTATAGAGCTTTGAATCAGGAAGACTATCGGAAAATTTTCCACTGCAAAACTGCCAAAGAGATGTGGGATAAGCTTGAGGTAACGTATGAAAGCACGTCTCAAAAAGCGGACAGCTCATGTGATGAATCGACTGCCCGATGCCTCATGGCCAACAAAGAAGAAGAGGTAAGTACTTCCAACTCTCACTCATTTGAAGAAATGCAAAATGCTTATAATGAATTATACAGTGAGTTTGTTAATGTTTCCAAAACTATTAAAGATTTGCAGAAAACACTTTCTTTGCAAGAAACAGATTTTCAGAAAACACTTTCTTTGCAAGAAAAAGAGTTTGAAAAATTGACTTGTGAAAATGAGAAGCTGAAAGAAGAAAATAAGTGTTTTAAAAATGACAATGCTTTTCTGAAAAATAAGATTGAAGTTTTGGAAAAAGAAAATAATTTTTGAAAAAATGACATTGTTGATTTCAAAATTAAAATCAAGGAATTGAATGAAGTCTCTTCAATTGATAAATGTTCAAGTTGTTCTTCTTGTAGTTCTTGAAAATTAGAGAACATAGAAATTAGGAACGCACTAGAAAAATATAGCGTTGATAGTCCTAAAATTGAAGTTATCAAAAAGGATGATAGTAATGAGGTCGGACCACCTAGAAAGAATTCTAGGAACCTCGCTAATGAGTCTAAGACTAATCATTTTAGACCACCTAGACACAATTCTAGGAATTTTATGAATGAGTCTAGAAGGAATAATTTTAGACCACCTAGACACAATTCTAGGATGTTTATAAATGAGTCTAGAATAAATGATTTTAGACCACCTAGACATGACTATAGGAAATTCAACGGTTCTAGGGGGAACAACTTTAGATCACCTAGAACGCATTTGGCTCAACCTAGACATATGCACAATCCTAATGTTATATGTCACTATTGTAATCGGGTAGGACACATTGCACCCATTTTTTTTGCTAAACATAGAGATCTATGTGTTGATTATAATTGTTATTATCCTAACCCCCAAGGACCCAAAAGAAGTTGGGTACCAAAAACCTATTTTTAGGTTCTTTTTGCAGGTATGCTTGAAGACTACAATATTGTAGTGGATGCACCAAGCACGAAACCTTAATGCATTAAGGGGGAACGTCGGTTAGTTATCGTATTTTGAATAAAAACGCAATGAGTTGATATGTGCAAATAATCTATATCAGTTTTGGTTGATACATGCTTTAACAAGTCTTGTTTTTTGAATAACAATTAGTATCAATTGGTTTTATAATAAATGATTGATTCATGTTTTGATGATTTTTTTTTTTTAAATAACAATTGGCATAGTTGAGAAAAATGATCGTTATTATTAGTATGCCATTTACTAACTTTTTATATGATATTATCTAACAATTGGTATCATCAATGGTTTAAATAACCTTTGGTATACTCTTTTTTCTAATGCCAAAAGGGGGAAGAATATGGGCGATATGCATGCTTTAATTAAGGGGGAATTACATAGAATTAAATTGGTTGCATAAATTGTATGTTGAGATATAGCATGAATTTAGGGGGAATTCATAGGCATATCTTCCGTTGTTTGTCATTATCAAAAAGGGGGAAATTTTTGGAAATCATGTATATCTATGATATGTGCGCTTTAGTTGTATGAGCATGATTTTCAGGTATAGGTTTTGATGAATGACAAACAATGAAGTCAAGTGTCAAACAACGATATTGTATGACAATCAATCAAATGGCAAGAAGCATACTGATGACGGAATTGCATGAACGAGCCAAAGAGATTCAAGCACAAGACAAAGATCGAAGTTAAGTTTTATATGAGTCAGTATTTAATTGTGATCTTGATCCGAAAACTTAAACTCAAGACTTGGCTTCTCTCGTAAAAATATTTTTAACAAATCATGTATATTTAATTTAGAGCAAAATGATTTTAAATAATGCATATTTACTTTAGTCAAAATGACTTTTAAACATGCCTCTAAAATCTGGACGAAGATAATCGATTATGTACTTACGATAATCGATTATGTTTAAGTCAGCTGCTTGACAATCGATTGTGAACTTATGACAATCGATTGTGTTAAGGCAGTGAGCATCAGATTTTTCAAATCTCCATGACAATCGATTGTGAACCTTATGACAATCGATTGTGATGAGGCAGTGACCATCAAAGTTTTTCAAAGCTCAAAATAATCGATTGTCAAGCTAATGACAATCGATTGTGAAGAGACAGTGTCCATCAGATTTTTCAAAGTCACAAAATAATCGATTGTGAACTTATGACAATCGATTGTCAAGAGGCAGTGTCTAAATTGATTTTTCAAGACTGATATAAAATCGATTGTTAACTAAGTATAATCGATTGTATAACTGACCGTTGCCAATATGTTTTCAAATACCATCAGGTAATCGATTATTGATTTCCTATAATCGATTGTTCTAATTAAAATCTGGAAAGGATTTTTTGAACGTTGCTGAGTAATCGATTATTGATTTCCTAAAATCGATTGTTTTAACTAAAATCTGGAAATAATATTTTGAACGTTGCCAGTAATCGATTATTGATCTTAGATAATCGATTGTTTTGCGTAAAATCTGGGATTAATTTTTGGAAGAACTGGCAAACAATCGATTGTGGTAATTTGACAATCGATTGTCACAGAGTAAAATCAGCAACTCTTAATTGGCAATTAGGCAACGGTAATACAAAGTTTTTCAACTATAAATACAGCTTCAATTCAGTCTTTTATGTAGAACAACACACAACAACTGATCATACAATTGCTAAAGCTTGCATACTTTATTGCTTATCATTTTATATTCATTACATAAGCTTTTGAGAGCCAAATTCTTGTCGAAAGTTGTTGCGATCTTGAGCGTATTTTTTTTAACTCATATCTACTCTTAAAGGAGTGTCTTGTTTGAGTGCTAAGTGTTTTTGTACACTTGAAGGGAAGTGTTAGTCCCTTGTGTTGTAAGAAGGAACTTGTGTTTCCTTGGTTGAAGTCTTGGAGTGTTGTATCTCCGAACAAAGGTTGTTGAGGCTTGTGTCCTCAAGTTGTAACGGTTTGTTGAGCACCCGTAAGCTTAACAAGTTAGTGGAAATCTCGAGAGAGTCTCTCGGGGACTGGACTAGCCACGGGTTGTGGTGAACCAGGATACATCGGTGCGTTTGTTCTAATTTATTTACTTATCGAACTTATTTATTTCCTGCAATTTTTAAATTCCGCAAGTTTACGCTAATTTTTATTATAACGCTATTCACCCCCTCTCTAGCGTTAAGCGTATTATCTAACAAGATGTGATGTATCACTTGATGTCCTAGAAAAGCCTAAGGTAATTGATCGCAAGCTAAAGTATAATAGAATGACAAGTTTTTTGAAAAAACAAAAGTGAGGATAAGGAGAAGGCAAAGGAGAAGGTGATGAAAATGCATAAGTCCTTGAGATTAAGCCCGTAAAACAAAGGAGATGATGGATCCTCTAAGTAATAAAAAGCTCTATATAGCATGAATAAACTCAAAAGAGTCTAAGAATAGTAGAAATTAGAAGAGATAAAATGCTTCCCTAGTAGCAGAATGATGGTATAATTGTAAAAAATAAAGGATGACGTTGGGCCTTCGCTTGAGCAATGATTTGAAGAAATAAGGGGGAGGATTTCATGAATGGTAAGGGACTAGAATACCCAAATAAAGTTATTCACATTGGAATGCTATAAAGTACAGTTATGGAAGTATAATATCACCCATAGGATCAATCTAAATACTCTTGATATCCCCGATAAGATGCAAGCCCTAACGAAGGTGCTACATAAAAGATCAAGTTATCAGTGGTAGATAATAAATTAACATTAAGGTGAATCAACAATAGTCGGATAAACGTTCAACAAATGAGATGAGGTTAGCCCATCAGTCTTAAGGGTAAGTAAAGAGAGTAACCTAGAGTCGGTTGCTGACCTCAGTAACGATAAGTCAAAGTAAGAAATATGGTATAATATGACATACACAGATGCAGTAAAGTCATGAAAATGGATAACCATGTCTATGAAATAAGATATAGCCGTATTCGAAAGTTTTTTAAAGTATCGAGCGAATAACTTCAGTACACCTATAGATGCCCATACCGGCATCCTATTAATCCTTGTATATGTTTACAAAGTAAGGCCAAGATGTTGGCTAAACGTTGGAGGAAAAAGGAGAGGAGAGTCGTATAGGCACATTTACAAGGTCAGTATTGTAAAGGCTGCATGATATAAAGTAGAAATAGTAATGAGATTGGAAGAAATTCGATCAGAAGTCATGGTGTGGGAAAGAGGCCTAAATGGGAAAATGCCCTAGCCTATGGATTTATTCACATAACAACTACGTAAATGGAAAATAGAGTATTAAGATATTCACAAGAGTTACAAATTATCAAAAATGATAAGAGAATCAAACAAAATTAGACGACGAATGTTCCAGGGATGGGGGAATGGTGTTATACCATACAATATTATATCGATATTACGTCTTGTAGTATTGTATTATGATGATGTTACACCTTGCGGTACTACATTACAATGATGTTATGCTTTGCAGTATTAAATTATGACAATGTTGCACCATATAGTATTGTACGTTTAACTTTTTGCGTGGTAATTGGCATCGGTCCAAGAAAAGTATTATTTGGAGATTATAAGGATTATGCTATTGAAACAAGTGATGAGTAAATTCGTGAAGGTTGGAGGGGAATCAAGTCAAAGAAAATGAATTTTCGTCCAAGTTTGGTATGTTGGGATAAAATTCGGGCCGAGCCTTAATACCTGATATTTATGGACTAGTAACATACAAGATACAATATAACTATGATACTAGGATATATAAAGTTTATTAAAAAAAGTAAAATTTTAGTAATTTGAAATAATTCTTAATTATATTAATAATTAGTTAATTACCATATAATGAAACATTATCTAATTAATTAATAAGTGGATAAAAAGTGAATTTTCCCACTCCATACCGACGTGGCAGAGAACCACTTCCTAAAGGAATGACTCCTAGTCATTCTTATTAGGTGGCAATCTGATATGCCAAATACGAGGCATTATAATTGAAAAAAATTCCATACAAAGATATGACAATGACAAGTGGGGACATTAGTCATTCTGGTGAATTTTACCAAATTCATTCTCACGATACTGCAATTAGATTTTAACATTTCTATATCAAAAGGCTCTACCATCATAAGTGAATTCATATAAACATTTAACAAATCTCATTCTCAAACACAAAAATTAGAAGTGGAGGAAACGTTGTCCATCCATAGGAATTTTCAACTTTTCATTTTCAAACACTTGAATGAGATTTCAAATATTACATTAAGCAATGCGATTCTTCAACCAACCCAATGAGAATTATTTAAACTTTAGCAACGTAAAATTTTGTAATTTTAACGAAGTACAATGCAGAATATTATATGGATTTCTCCCTATTTCAGATATGTTAAAGTTTTCTCTTCTTTCTTTTTGGCATGATCCAAATAATACAAATAAAACAAGTAAAATGTGCAACTTCATAAATGACTCTATACATAAAAATACTAGGGGTTTCTATATTCTTGATTCCCATGTGGATTAATATTATATCTTCTATTCATGGGTCTCAAAAAAAACATATTTGATATAGTTTATCCGTAGGGAATATGGATTTTTATGGCCTTCCGAGAAAACCCATGACTAGATGTCTTTATATACGAGTATATGTGCATATTATATTTATATGGAATATAGAAAAGATTACGGCGTTATATACGTACCACTACCTGATCAGCTGGTATACGTTGATTATTTTTCGCACAGTGACCGAGATGATATGATGTGATGCCATTAGAGGCCTAATGATGTTACTAAATATGTACCTATGCATGACATGACATTCATACGCATATGCATGACACTATAATTATTTCATGATTTATAGCGTTATCCTGACTTACACGTTGAGTCATTTACTGTATATTTCTTCCATCTCTGTAATTTACTTATTCATGTGTCTCACATACTTGGTACATTATTCGTACTGACATCCCTTTTGCCTGGGGACACTGTGTTTCATGCCCGCAGGTCTCTGTGTATCGGAATTGCTTGTTTGGTTAATATGATTTTAGATGTGTATTATTTGGTATGGCGGGACTCTGCCCTAACTTTATGAAAATTATATATTTTTAGAGGCTTGTAGACAGATGATATGTACGTAAAAGATTGCATGACCTTGTCGGCGTATGTTCAGTATACGAGTGGTTATTTTTGGTACTATAGACCCATATTTCTTATGTATAAGTTGGTATAACATGTTGCATTCTGCTTATCTCATGGCAGCCTTCCGATTAAGTTATCTATGATAGTATGACATGAAAGGATACGTTATATTGGTACTCGAGTGAGTAAGGTACCGGGTGCCCATCACGGTCCATCGATTTTGGGGCATGACAAAAACTAGAAAATAAAAACTGCTACAAACACTCAGATATTCAAAACATAACCTACATTTGATAGAAAGAACTATTTTATACCCATCTGAAATTATTGAACAAAATAGCCTTTGTGAAGGTTCTGCGGCCGCATAATTCTGTGTGTGGTTCCCATTTGAAGCTGGCTTGATGGGATGGACTTCTGTCACCGCACAATTCTGGGTTACAGCCGTACTTCATCAGATTCCGCAGATCTCATATTTCAGAGTGCGACTGCATTGTTGAACTGCGAGTTTGACATGAGAGATTTTGCGATCCGCATAATTTTGAGTGCAGCCACACTTTTGAATTATACGAATGCACAATATTGGTGTGGTCCACACTTCTTTATATACCCAGACTCCCATCTCTCTGAACCTCATCTCTTGCGGCCATACAATAATTGTGCGGTTCGCGCTTTCCAAAGGAAATCTGTCAGAGGTCTGTATAGTCTGCAACCGCACTCAATGTTGTGCGGTCTGCTCTTTGCTCTTTTTTCTTTGTTGTAGTCCTTGTCCAAAATTACTCCTTCTTGAGTTGATTTTATTTATTTGACTTAAATTCAAAAACTCCTACAAGAAAGTACATTTCATCAATTTTCGGGAGTACCTTAAAGCAATTTGGAGCTAAAATAAAAGTAAAAGATTGCAAATAAGTAGTCAAAATCGTTACTCATTGATTAACCTCCTGGAATCTAAATGCTGACATGAAATCCACCAGAGCTGGCTCTACTGCAGACACCTCCCCCTGCTCCTCAATATTAGGATCCTCTACTAGATCCGCTTGTGGCATAGCTAGACCAACTTTGGGACGTCCTCATCCTCTATAACGGGCAGGAGCCCTCCCCCGACCTCTGCCTCAACCTCTAACAACTGGGGAGCAGCTCATCCCTTATCTATAACATCAGCTGTGAGCGTTTTCAGCATCTGTGAGAGAATAAGAGAAAGACACTTAGTGCCACATCAACTACACGAGAAGAGATGAAGGAAGACTATTTTCCTAATAGCCTATAGCCTCTCGAAGATAAGTGCATACATCTGACACCGATCAACAAGACTCTATTAGGACTACTCATAACTTGTGAGACCTACGTGAACCTATAGTGCTCTAATACCATATTGTCACAGCTCAATTCTATTATAGGCCGTGATGGCGCCCAATGTACCACTAGGCATGACAATAGGGAACTAATAGATTTCAGAGTAACTAAACTTTCCTTAATTTAAAATATTTAGAAACAACGGATTTAAAATAAATAAAATAAAAGCAGTTGAGTGCAACCATAACCATAGAAATAAACCAAAACCATCAGTCTACTAGTTGGTACACCTTCATTTCCCTAGGATAGAGAGGTTTTTCCAATTAAAGTGATCAATCGAAATAGAATTATTTATTTTATTCAGAGTCTCCACTTGGAATAAATTATAGTGTCCCAAGCCACCAATTTATTTTGAAATCCCAAATCAAGGAATTTGACTCTGTTTTAAAGTATGCAAAAATAAGTAGACCAGGTAAGAAATTCTGTTTATCCGAGAGAAGGTGTGAGACACTCCCAAGTTCTATAGCTTTAGTACGGTCATTCAACTATTCATAGTTGGCTTAATTATCTAATTTGTTACAGGTTTAAAACCTATTGTACATTTTTAACTTTCTAATTGCTTTTTATAGAGTTTTAATTGCATTTAGGATTTATGAAATTTATTTAATTAAGTCCCGATATTGTGCACTTATTATTTTTGCACATATTGCAAATCGTGTCATGTGAAATGCACCCGCAATCTACAACATAATGATTTTATTATTATTCGAAGTTGCGATCGAGTTGCACGAAACACACACTCGAAATGTGATTCATATATCGTGACTTTACCACGAGAACCGTACCCAAAATAATGATGATTTATTTAAATAACGCGCATAGAGCAAGTTACGATGTTACTGCATTCTTCATTTTCCTAAATTTGAAATTGCTTGTGATCGGTCTCAGAATTATGAAAATTGTTTGCGAAAGAAATTGGGTCACCTCACGTTATTGTGCCCGTCAGTTTCAAGTCCTTAACAAAATTTTCCTAAATTAAAAGAGCCCAACATTTGGAAATGAAGATTCTATTCAACACTTCACATAATAATAGAACTAATCAAATTTAATAATAAATAGTCGTCATCTCACTGAAGGATCAATAAGACATGTAAGTGTATGTTAATTCACTAAACATGCAATAAGAACGTTTAACATTTATTCACGTCATCAAAGCGAGCCACTATCAATAGATACATCAAATAGTCACAAAATAGAAACAAAAATTAGAACTTTTAGAGTAATAAGGAAATCTTCTTTTAACATTTATGTGATAAAACTCCAAATCAAAATTTGAACAGAGTGACTAACTGATAGGGCAAAGCTGAAAAATCGATAACAAACTTTCAGTCGAAAAGGGGCCACTATCGAAATCCGACACCGCAACTCATACGAACCTCGTCGGCGACCTCAAACTCCGACCCAAGCATTGGAAATATTGAGTCGAACTTAAACACCTCAGCTACTCTATTTCGATTGATTTTTGTGTACTTGTTCACGCAAGTACCTGGAATTACAAATGACCATCTCATTATTTGCTTAATATTTTATGATTGTGTGACTACAACTGATGGAATGGACAAAGATGATGGCCTTGCAGCCAAGATTGAAGTGAAACAACAACTTAAGGATGAAACTGAAATGGGTCTTATAAGAGCTATTGATGACTTCAGTTTATCCACATAGTGAATTGTGTCAAAGTAGTTATATGTAGTTTATATGATTTGAAAATTTTGATGAATGAGGATGGACTACTTGAAGACGTCACAATCGAAACAGTGATGATTCACTATTTTTCCGTTCTCCACTTTTCTGTTTTTGGACTCTAAATCCCTCTATGTGTTCCCTTCGTTTCTGTATACGCATATATCTTTTTAAATTCAGGGAAAGAAGATTGATAAATTTTGGGGGGGGGGGGGGGGGGGGTTGTTGGGACAGTCTTGGAGATTAGGTTTTTTATGTTATTTTGAATTTATATTTGGGGTGTTGAAATTAATAGTGGCCCTAGGATGAGATTAGATCAATGGCTATGATTAAGGAATGATTTGATGGGTGAGAAAAAGGTTTTAGCTAAAAGGAATTAGAAAAAATGGGCATTTGTCTTGATGGACCACTAAAATTCGAAAATGAGCTCTTAATTGATTCAAATTCAACTCTTTCTTATTGAACAAAAATAAAAATAAAAATAAAAGTGCTACCAAGATATACTAATTAATCTTTGTTAATACGAATAAACTATCAAAGAGAACTATATATAAAAATAAAAATATTTTTGGTATTTATTAAATGTTGTAAAAAGATAGAGAAAACTATGTTAAAATAATTGTAAAAATTAAAATATTATCATTATAAAATACAAATAAGCTTAATAAATAAAAAACATATATCATAAGAGAAGAAGTATTATAAAATTATTTTTTGTGTTTTTAAACTTATGTTTTAAAATTTTAATTAAAAGTTAACTGAAATCTTATTAAAATAAAAATAAGTAAATATTTTTAAAATACTATTTTTAAATGTTGTGCGGGTCAAAACGTGCTTACACTAGTGTGTTCCAAAACCAAATATCACAAGTGTATGAGCATTAATAGACTATACAAAACTCTAGCTACTGTCTCAAATTAAAATAGACAGGAATGAAAGTAAATGAGAGAAGCTAGGATGCTATAGAACATCTCAGAAAAATAGCTCACTACTTGGCCTCCGGATAATGAGGATGCACGGTGGTGTGATTTCCAGATGCACTTGCATCCTATCCTGCACAGTCAGTGCATAAGTGTAGCTTGAGACATAAATAATAAATACCCAATATGTATCAAGTCTAACCTCGAAGATATAGTGATGAGGAGTCGACTTCTACATTTACTATGGACTAATAATATACATATAGAAATTCCAAATGAACATGGAATATGTGAATAATAATAATAATAACTCATTAGCAAGCAGAAGCAAGTAATTCTTTCTCATATAATTAAATTCCAAGAAAATTCATGTGATTAATACTTGTAACCTCACAAGCCACAAATAATATCAAGTATGATTAGGCTCTTAATATTATTAAGCACGAATTATGTCGAGGTAGTATGACCCAATCCAAAATAACATGTACACTGCAGAGGAACATATGACATGTCTATTATACTGCCGAGGTATTTGGCCCGCTTCACAAGAAAAGGGAATACTTTATAATCATTCGACTTAAACTGTATCACTAGACTAACACACAATGTTATACAATTTTCATTAATGGTCAAGTCATCTGCTCAAAATTGAAGCAAAAGTTCGGCCTCTTTACAATTTCTTTAACAAGTTCTAGCATAATTTAGGCATTTCAAACTAGCAAGCAGGTGCTAACATTTCAAGAAATTCATGATTTAGGCGTTAACATACCGGGATATAAGCATAAATAATAGCCATGCACGGACTCTCATCACCTCGTGCCTACGTAGCGCTCATAATTAGAAACGAATATTAATTTAAATCACCTATAGGGTAAATTTCCTCTTACAACGTTAGGTAAGAGAGTTACCTCATCTCAAAGCTCACTTTCTAGCCTAAAGTTCACTCAAAAGCCTTAACTCAGTGCCAAACAATCTAAAACTAGTCAAATGCTATATAAATTAATCAATACATGTTCAAAAGTTCATATTCTAACTATTTAAGTGATTATCCAACCCAGTTGAAGGATTCGTAAAATTCATTCCCGGGCCCACGTGCTCGAATTCCTGAAATTATCGAAGAAAGTTGTCACCTACAATTCACAAATTAAAATATATAATTTTTACTAAATTCCATAATCATGTTCGTAGTTAAATCCCATATTTATCAAAACATATGTTTTTTCATCTAAACCCATAATTCTCATAATTTTACATGTTAAAATTTATCCATAATCTATGAATTAAACTCACATTTGGTAAGAATTACTTACCTCCAAAGCTTTTTCGAAATCCGCCTCTTTAAAGCTCCAGAATCGCCCAAGAGTGCAATAAATGAGCCCAAAATAGCCTAAGTCCCGTTGTGATCAACTCTCTGCCCAGGAATCCTCCTTCACGAATGCAAAACGGGCCTTGTGTTTGGGAGGGAAAACGACCCAGGCCCCGAAAAACTTGGCCATCGCGAATGCGACCAAGGCCTCCCGAACGCGAAGGCTTACCAACCTTGCCCTGCCCTACTCGAACGCGAGGACACCCTCACGAACACGAAGAATAATGGTGTCAGCCCTACCCAGCTCGCCTTACCCTTGGAGAATGAGAACCCCATCCCGCGAACGTGAAGCACAAAGTTTCCCCCAACCCATTTCCTTTATCGCGAATGCAAGGGTACTTCTGCATTCACGAAGAAGGAAAGCAGAAGCTGGAAATCTTGTTTTTTCAATATAGCTCCAGCCGATCCGAAACCCAACCGAGCCACTCGTGACCCCGTCCAAATACACCAATAAATTCATAAAAATAATACGGACTTGCTCGAACTCTCCAAACGCGTAAAACAACAACAAAACAAAGAATAACCCTAAAACTAAATTGAATAAAAGTATGAACTACAAGTTTCCAATTTTCTCTGAATGTGCCGAATCATACTTAGACTCTCAGAATGACACCAAATTTTGTGTGCAAGTCTTAAATTACCATATAGAACTATTATTAGGCATAGAATCCCAAATGGACCTTGATAACACCAAAACCTACTTCGAACCAAATTTAAAGAATTTTAAACCATCCATAAGCTAACTTTCACTATAAAGCGCCGAAACGCTCAAAACCCGATCCGAACATACATCTAAGTCCGAAATCATCATACGAATATATTAGAACCTTCAAATCCTGATTCTGAGGTTTTTTTTCCAATAAAATGGCCGAAGTCAAACTTAGCCTTTTAAAGCCAAACCAAGGAAACAAGTGTTTCGATTTCAACTCGAACTCTTCCAAATCCCGAACTAACCATCACCGCAAGTCATAAAATATTGAAATCACATACGAGGAGTCTTGGTTAGGGGAATGAGGTTCTAAAAAGAAAACAATTGGTTGGGTCTTTACACCAAGAGTAGCTAGCTTTACAGCCAGGCTGATCGCACTATAATCCTTGTCTTGCAAGGTCTATAAACCGGTAATTAAAAGTTGGGGGGTTAAAAGAGTCCAACCTTGATTTAACTGAGGTATTTCGACCCTACGTATAAATATTCTCCAAACAAGTTAATATAGGGTTGGACAATATTTTTGAGAAGAAAAAGGCAAAGCACTATGGAGCAAGAATCAAAATGGGTTTTTCCTCTATTTATCTCTTTACTTAGTAGTTTAATGTCTTTGAACATTATGATGATTGTTGATATATTTACTGAGTATCTAAACTCTCTCATCTAGGGTTTGATAGAACCTATTAGAGGATGATTTTCTACTACGTTTAATATTAATTTGCATTTGATTTTTATCTACATGTTTAAATATATTTTCGTTGTTGTTAATTGAAGAGATCACAATTAACTATGCATATTTAGTGTGTATATTGCTCGAGAGACAGTACACATTAAGGTAGTTTTTAAACAACACCACTTCTAATGTATTTGGAAGATCAATATAAAGGATTTAAAGGGGAGATTAGAAATAACAAAACCTTGGTGCGATCGTACTGAGTAGTGAATTAGTGCTAGCTAACGTAGTTCGAGAAACTACGTCTAGTAAATTATGGTAGTTTCTCGAGAGAGAGAGAGGTATGATACTTAAAGTTTTAAGATCAGTAGAGAATACTTAGGCGAACTTATAGTAAATTTGGCGAGGGAGATTCAGACAATAAAGGAAATAATAACCCTGGATTTTTCCAAATCTTGTCCACAACCTTTGTCCTTCTAGTTATAAATTACTGCATTTTAATTAAGTTGCTCTTAGTTAGTAAACATTCAAATCGTTATTTAATATTTTTAAAGGTTGATTACTTGAATTCGTGCATAACCAGTGGTGTAATTAGTAGGTTAATTTCCTGTGTATTTCGTCTATGAACTTGTAAATCGGACTATTTTTGAAACAACCACTAGACCTCTTAGGATCCATAGTTGTGTGCGATTAAATTTTGGCACCCTACCGAAGAAATTAATGGTGTTATTAGTTACAGCTATTAGAATTGTTATGATTCTTAGATTAGTCGATTTTCTCAATTTTGAATTCATTTCATTGAAATTCTAATGTTTGTAGTCTTGTATGTATATGTGCATGCCTTGAGACTCCTCAAGGACTGGTGAATTGTTTGAAGTATTACCGAATCCTGAGAAAGCTTGCAAGGCATTAAATCGTACAAACAAGAAGGACAAATGACAACAAAACCCACTTTTAATTAGACATGGGTGATGCTTTGGATAATGAAAACAATAGAAACAATGTGAAGGACCTAAATGATCGGGGTGTGGCACCTATTGTTCCAGAAGCAGCCTTGTATGATTAAGCACAACCCACTGCTGAAAATTTGGTAACCGCAGTTGCAATCCCTCAAATACAAGTAGAGCTATTTCAAATCACAAACATCATGCTACAAAATTGATTGCAGAACAAGGGACTGTTCTCAGCGTCTTACATTGAAGATCCACCAATACATCTGAAAATTTTCGTATCAATTTGTGTCACACAAAGGCAATCGAACATGACACCAGAAGTAATAAGGCTATTGTTGTTTACATTCTCAGTGATGAGAGGGTCTTAGACTTGGCTTAATTCACTCCCTATAAACTCTATCACCAATTAGGAGGAATTGGTCAAGCATTTTATAAATAAGTTCTACTCACTCAATAAGACTACTAAGCAAGTTGATGAGATATTGAGCTTCAAGTAGAAACCAACAGAAACAATACAAGAAACATGGGAGAGGTTCAAAGGTATGCTGGTTAAGTGTCCATATCATTGAATTCAATATTAGATATTGGGACAAAGGTTTTGCATGGGATTGGGAGATAGATTGAAGGCCAACCTTGGTGCTTCAGCAGTTGGAGCATTTTTGAGTAGATCATTTAGAGAGTGTAAGGTCCTGGGAGATACAACGGCTCAAAACTCAGGATAGATGATATGAGACAGTATAATTACCCCTATAGTTCACTCAGTAGCACTGGAGTCAAATGGTTAATAGCTGAGAATATGGCCACTTTGATAACACAAATGAGTATCCTCACCAAGAAGATTGATGAATTAGGATAGAAACATGTTCACATAATTGACAAACCTAATGGTGGATTATGTACACCAAGAATTAACTACCCATATGTGTGCTCATGTAGTGGTGAAAGTGACAACCAGAATTATCAGGAGAATATGAACTATGTGGGAATCTACGGAGGCCAGAGGCAAGGTGGTCAGAATTAGGGGCAGCAGTATTGCCAGCACAAAAATAGTACAATAAAAACTTTAATTTTTTATCTCTACGACCACATGGTGAAGTCGTACCTTACCAAAGGCAACAGAGATGCAGTCAGCAAAATCAACAGCTAGCTTATCGATAGCCTTAACAACAACAGATAGTGACACAAGATAATGGGCTGTCTAAAAGTAATGGAATATTGCAACATCTGATTAGGTTTAATGTTAAAATATAAGAGAAGGTGGAAGCACATGACTAAGCAATAAAAGTCATTGAGGTTAAATTAGGGCATATATCTATGGCTATGAATATTTTTCCCCAAGGGGCTTTACCTGCAAACACATATGTCAATCCGAAAGAGCAGGGCCTAAATCAACTTATGGTGGTGAGTCTACGAAATGGTAGAAATCTTGATCTAGAGCAAGAAATTGCTTGCGGAAACCGACTAACTGAGTTACTTGTGACAGTACCAATTGAGGTGGACAGTTCAATAGGGTTAACAGAGGTAATAGTATAACATATACAAGAGGAAACAAGCAAAGAAAAAGAGGTCGCAATGGAAACTGAGAAAGTGCAAGAGAAGGCATCAGAAAAAACCAGATCAAGATCTAGTTCAAGTCACAAGAAGGAATCAACTTCAAACACCCTTCCCGTAGAGGTTGGCAAAATATAAGAATGATGAGCAGTAGAAATAATTCATGGAAATATTGAAGAAACTTTAGGTAAACATTCCTCTAATTGATGCTTTGAGGGGGATGCCCAATTATGCAAAAAATGATGAAGGACATGATGTCTTGCAAGTTTGACTTTCAAGACTTACCAACTGTGACATTGACTCAGACCTATTGTGTTATTGTGAGAAGACCTATATCGGAGAAGCTATTTGACCCTGGGAGCTTCACAATTTCATGCACCATAGGTAATTATGCATTTGCCAAAGCATTGTGTAATATGGTTGCAATCATAAACGTGATTCCATTGGATATCTACAAAGAGTTAGGCATTGGAAGAGCAAAAACGACATCCATGTTACTGCAACTAGTTAACTGAACACCATAAAGGCTATCAACTATACTAGACGATGTAATTGTGCAAGTTGGAAATATTTGTGTTTCCCGCAGATTTTGTCATTCTAGACTGCCAAGTTGATAAGAAAATTACCATAATTTTTGGAAGGCCGTTCTTGGCCAAAAGAAGAGCTCTGATTGATTATGACTTGGGAGCTGAAGATGAGGCTGAATAATAAAGAAATAACATTTATTCTGCAAAAATCCATACGGCGGCCCAGTGAGTTATCAAATTGCTCTTTGATAGTCATAGTAGATGTGATCATGGAGGAAGACGATGAAACACTTAATGCAATAGACCCAATAACAACCCGACTCATGAACTTAGAAAAAGTAAATAGTAAGGACTTTGAGGAATGTGTGTTCACTCTTCAAGGGCAAGGGTACTGAAAAGAGAGCTCGCATTCGAGCCTTTACAATTAGAAAAATAAAGAACCCTCCAGCTAAGCTATTGATCAAAGCGCCACCAAAATTGGAATTGAAACCGCTACCATCTCACCTCATTTATGCTTTCTTAGGACCTAATTCAACCTTAGCTCTTGTTATCTCATCTAGCTTGTAAGATGTGCAGGTAGAAAAACTTTTGCAAGTGCTGAAAGAGTGCAAGGCTGCAATTGGTTGTATCATTGCAGATATCAAGAGTATTAGCCAAGCCTTCTGTATGCATAAGATTCTATTGGAATATGGGCACAAACCTTCCAGAGAATATTAAAGAAGATTGAACCCTAACCTGAAAGAAGTCGTCAATAAGGAAGTTATCAAGTAGTTAGATGCGAGAACTAGTTTTCCCATATCCGATAGCAATTGGGTTAGCCCAGTCCAGTGAGTTCCAAGGAAAGGTGGGATGGCTATTTTTACAAAATGAGAACAATGAGTTTATCTTTATTTGAATAGTCACAGGATGGCAAATTTATGGACTACAAAAGATTGAGTAAGGCCACCCGAAAAGATTATTTTCCCTTGTCTTTCATTGATCAGATGCTAGACAGATCGGCAGGGAGGTTCCAATTTTCTTCTTGGATGGATACTCGGGATATGATAAAATCTTTATTGCCCCAAAGGATAGAGAGAAAACATCATTCACCTATCCATATGTCATTTACCTTTTTCTGAAAATGTCGTTTGGCCTATGTAGTGCACCCACCACATTCCAAAGGTGCATCATGGCCATCTCCACAGATATCATAGAGGACAGAATTGAGGTTTCCATGGATGATTTATCAGTGGTGGGGAACTGTTTCGATGATTACCTTAGTAATCTAAAAAGAGCGCGGAAGAGATGTATGGAGACTAATCTGGTGCAAAACTAGGAAAAATGCCATTTTATAGTACAAGAAGGTATAGTCTTGGGACACATAGTGTCAAGTAAGGGCATTGAGGTGGACCGTGCTAAGATTGATGTAATAGAGAAGTTTGCAGCACCCACTTATGATAAGGCAATAAGAAGTTTCCTTGGTTACACCGGTTTTACATGTGATTTATAAAAGATTTTTCCAATATTGTTAACCCTTTTTGAATAGAGCTTGAAAACAATCACCCTTTTGTGTTATTTGATGGCTACATGGTAGCTTTTGAGGGATTGAAGAAGAGGCTGGAGCCTTCACCTATTATAGTTGCACCCGACTAGGAGCAACCATTTTAGCTGATGTGTGATGCAAATGACCATGCTCTAGGAGCAATACTTGGTAGAGAAAATATAAATTCATGCATATAATCTACTATGAATGTAGAACATTGAGTGGTGCTCAGCTAAATTACACAGTCACAGAGAAAGAGATTCTAGCAGCGGTGTTCGCATTTGACTAATTCTGGTCATACTTGATAGACTCGAAGGTAATTGTTTATACTGACCATGATGTGTTAGATAATACTCTTAACGCTAGAGGGGGGGGGGGGTGAATAGCGTTATAATAAAAATTAGCGTAAACTTGCGGAATTTAAAAATTGCAGGAAATAAATAAGTGCGATAAGTAAATAAATTAGAACAAACGCACCGATATATCCTGGTTCACCACAACCCGTGGCTAGTCCAGTCCCCGAGAGACTCTCTCGAGATTTCCACTAACTTGTTAAGCTTACGGGTGCTCAACAAACCGTTACAACTTGAGGACACAAGCCTCAACAACCTTTTCTCGGAGATACAACACACCAAGACTTCAACCAAGGAAACACAAGTTCCTTCTTACAACACAAGGGACTAACACTTCCCTTCAAGTGTACAAAAATACTTAGTACTCAAACAAGACACTCCTTTAAGAGTAGATATGAGTAGAAAGAATACGCTCAAGATCGCAACAACTTTTGACACGAATTTGGCTCTCAAACGCTTATGTAATGAATATAAAATGATAAGCAATAAAATATGCAAGCTTTAGCAATTGTATGATCAGTTGTTGTATGTTGTTGTTCTTAAAAGACTGAATTGAAGCTGTATTTATAGCTGAAAAACTTTGTATTACCGTTGCCTAATTGCCAATTAAGAATTGCTGATTTTACTCAGTGACAACCGATTGTCAAAATGCCACAATCGATTGTTTGCCAATCGTTCCAAAAATCAATCCCAGAATTTACGCATAAAAATCGATTATCTAAGATCAATAATCGATTACTGGCAACGTTCAAAAAATCATTTCCAGATTTTACGTAAAACAATCGATTGTCAGAAATCTACAATCGATTACTCAGCAATGTTCAAAAAATCATTTCCAGATTTTACTTACAACAATCGATTATGGCAAATCAATAATCGATTACTCAGCAACGTTCAAAAAATCCTTTCCAGATTTTAATTAAAACAATCGATTATAAGAAATCAATAATCGATTACCTGACGGTATTTGAAAACATTTTGGCAACGGTCATTTATACAATCGATTATACTAAGTTAACAATCGATTATATATCAGTCTTGAAAAAACAATTTAGACACTGCCTCTTGACAATCGATTGTTATAGGTTCACAATCGATTATTTAATAACTTTGAAAAAATCTGGAAGACACTGCCTCAACACAATCGATTGTCATAAGTTCACAATCGATTATTTTGTGACTTTGAAAAATCTGATGGACACTGTCTCTTCACAATCGATTGTCATTAGCTTCACAATCGATTATTTTGAGCTTTGAAAAACTTTGATGGACACTGCCTCATCACAATCGATTTTCATAAGGTTCACAATCAATTGTCATGCAGATTTGAAAAATCTGATGCTCACTGCCTTAACACAATCGATTGTCATAAGTTCATAATCGATTGTCAAGCAGCTCACTTAAGCATAATCGATTATCATAAGTACATAATCGATTATCTTAGTCCAGATTTTAGAGGCATGTTTAAAAATCATTTTGACTAAAGTAAATATTATTTAAAATCATTTTGCTCTAAATGAAATATGCATGATTTTTTATAAACATTTTTACGAGAGAAGCCAAGTCTTGAGTTTAAGTTGTCAGATCAAGATCACAATTAAATACCGACTCATATAAAACTTAATCTCGATCTTTGTCTTGTGCTTGAATCTCGTTATATATCAATTTTGCACTTGCGCTTGGATCTCGTCATGTGTCAATTTGCGCATAGTTTGTCATTCATCAAAACCTACAAATACGAACACACGTTTAGTATAATGCCTTGAGAACGTGTTTCAAACAATTTCCCCCTTTTTGATAATGGCAGACTTTAAGCGGTATATGCATATTAGGCAATTCATAATGACGATTCAAGACAAGTAAAGATATGCAACAAGTATATAGATATGCAATTTGTTCCCCCTCAATATATGAATTCCCCCTCAATTTATGCCGATAAGTATTGAGAGTGCATACCCGTTATCTTCCCCCTTTTGCCATTAGCAATAAAATAGAATAAAAAAAACTTGTTTATTTATAATAACGCAAATAATGTTAAGACAATCGATTATTGATACTGGATAATCGATTATATAAAAGAGAAATCGATTGTTCTGTGCGTCAAGCTTTATAATTTCCCCTGCCTTTAGGGCGATACCTGCAAAAATACGTTAGACGTCTCCGACGCTCAAGTTAGAAAACATGTAAAAGGGAGAATGCAATGCATGGCTTAGATCAACGTGGAGTCAAGGATCCCGAGTTCACTACGAATTCGGAAGAAGGACTCTTTCTCTAAGGGCTTTGTAAAGATGTCGGCCAATTGATCTTTGGTTTCAACAAATTCAATTTTGAAATCGCCCTTGAGAACGTGATCTCTTATAAAATGATGTCTAATTTCAATGTGTTTTGTTCGCGAATGAAGAACGGGGTTCTTCGTCAAGCATATGGCACTAGTATTATCATATCTAAGAGGGATATGATCAAGACTTAGGCCATAGTCCAAGAGTTGTTGTTTCATCCAAAGGATTTGAGCGCAACAACTCCCCGCGGCTGCATATTCAGCCTCGGTTGTGGACAACGCAACACTTACTTGTTTCTTGCTAAACCAAGAAACGAGAGAGTTATCGAGCAAATGGAAATTGCCACTAGTGCTCTTGCGGTCCAATTTGCATCCAGCAAAATCGGAATCGGAATAGCCAACAAGTTAGCATGAAGAACCTTTGGGGTACCATAGACCCATATCTACAGTACCAACAAGATACTTCAATATCCGTTTCACCGCAGTTAGGTGAGACTCCTTCGGACATGATTGATAACGAGCGCATAAGCACACGCTAAACATGATGTCCGGACGACTAGCAGTAAGGTAAAGGAGAGATCCAATCATACCTCGATACTTTTTGATGTCAACTTCCTTACCTTTCTCATCTTTGTCTAGATGATCGGATGTGCTCATGGGGGTTGCCATTGCTTTTGCATTGGTCATTTCAAATCGTTTCAACAACGCAATATTTCGCTTGGAAAATGAACATACCTTCTTTCATTTGCTTTACTTGTAATCCCAAAAAGAATCTTAACTCACCCATCATAGACATCTCAAATTCGCTTGTCATTAAATCGGAAAATTCCTTGCACAAAACATTGTTAGTAGCACCAAATATAATATCATCCACATAGATTTGAACTAATAAAATATCATTGTTTTTATGCTTAACAAAAAGAGTGGTGTCAACTTTCCCCCTAATGAAATTATTTTCCAATAGAAATTTACTCAATCTTTCATACCAAGGTCGGGGAGCTTGTTTTAAACCATAAAGAGCCTTTTTGAGTTTGAAAACATGACCGGGAGATTTAAACGGGGGGTTGTTCAACATAAACTTCTTCTTGAATAACACCATTTAGAAAAGCACTTTTCACATCCATTTGATATAAATTGAAATTCATAGAAGAGGCAAAAGCAAGCAATAAACGAATAGCTTCTAATCTTGCTACGGGAGCATATGTTTCTTCATAGTCAATACCCTCTTCTTGATTAGCCTTTTGGTACAAGCCTAGCTTTGTTTCTAGTGATTACACCATTTTCATCTAGTTTGTTTCAAAAAACCCATTTCTTACCAATTATGGTATGATTTTCGGGTCTTGGCACCAAATCCCAAACGTCATTCCGTTTGAATTGGTTAAGCTCCTGTTGCATTGCCAAGGTCCAAAATTCATCCCCAATTGCTTCGGAGATGGTTGTTGGTTCAATTTGAGAAACAAAAGCAGTATGTCCTAAGGTGTTCTTAAGGGAGTTTCGGGTACTTACCTTTTCTCCGACGTCGCCAATTACCTGTTCGAGAGGGTGATCTTTGATTGTCCTCCACTCGTTAGGCATTTTCGTTTCTTTCTCCAATTGTGGCGTTTCCTCCGTTGATTGTTCCAAGATTTCATCTTGAATTTCCTTAGGAGTTTCCTCTTGTACTTTGTCTTTTAAACTATTTAAAATACCTGCAAGATCAGAACAAGAATCTTTTCTCGCCAAGCGAGCATTATTTTCGGAAAACACAATATGAGGGGATTCCTCCACAGTTTGGGTTCTATTATTAAATACCCTATATGCTTTGCTACGTGAAGAATACCCAATAAAAATTCCCTCATCGGATTTGGCATCAAATTTTCCCAATTGATCTTTTCCATTGTTATGAATAAAAACTTTACAACCGAATACTCTAAAATGGGAGATATTTGGTTTCCTTCCCTTGTAGAGTTCATAAGGGGTTTTCATGAGTATTGGCCTTATGACTAATCTATTTAAAACGTAGCATGCGGTACTCACGGCATCCGCCCAAAAATGTTTGGGAATCTTAGCCTCTTCGAGCATGGTTCTAGCCATCTCTTCGAGACACCTATTTTTCCTTTCCACTACCCCATTTTGTTGTGGTGTTCGTGGAGCGGAAAAGGTATGCTCGATACCGAGTTCGTCACAAAAGTCCGCAAAGAGATTGTGATCAAACTCTCACTCATGATCACTTCTAATTGAAGTGACGGTTGTTTCCTTTTCGTTTTGAACACGTTTAAGAAAATATTTAAAATTCTGAAAAGCGTCACTTTTATGGGCAAGAAATAAAGTCCAGGTAAATCTGGAATAATCATCAACAATAACAAAAGCATAACGATTTCTACCTAGACTTTCAATGCGAGATGGTCCAAATAAATCCATGTGAAGCAATTGCAATGGTCTAGTAGTTGAGACAATATTTTTCGATTTAAAAGATGCTTTTGTTTGCTTCCCTTTTTGACACGAATCACAAATACAGTCATTTTCAAATTTCAAATTTGGAAGACCAACAACTAAATTTTGTGAAACCAATTTGTTCAAAAGATGCATGTTGATGTGAGATACTCTACGATGCCATAACCAAGAATCATCCTCTTTGCTCATTAAACAATTCACATATTCGGGTGAAGAATTTGCAAGATCAACTACATAAATGTTATCCATTCTAAAACCACGAAGGATAATATTAACATCGCTACGTCTAAAAACTAAGCATTCATCCGAATCAAATAAAACAAGATTTCCCTTGTCACATAATTGACTTATGCTCAAGAGATTATGTTTTAAACCTTTCACAAGTAATATATGCTTAATGGAAGAAATTTCATCCTTACCGACCGATCCGATGCCGATAATCTTTCCTTTGTTGTTATCACAAAAAATAACACTTCCCCCTTCCTTGTGTTCTAGTTGAAGGAATTTGGATTCGTCTCCCGTCATGTGCTTGGAGCATCCACTATCAAGGTACCATAGTACACTTGATACCTACAAAATAGATTAATGAGTTTTAGGTACCCATGCCATTTTGGGTCCTTGGGGGTTAGGCAAATCATAGTGATGTGATTGAGTGTTATGTCTATGTCGTGTAAAACAAGCAGGAGCAATATGTCCAATTCGTCTACAATAATGACAAGTCACGTTGGGATTATGCATCCTTCTAGGTTGATAGTAATTGGACGGACGAAATTCATTTACTCTATTCTTGACACTATAACTATTGCGCAAATCATGAAAATCATTTCTCCTACCATTTGTTCAAGGATATGCATCATTTCTAGAATAGTTGTTTCTAGGTTGGAAGTCATTTCTAGGTGTCCTAAAAGGTTCAACATTCCTTCTAGTGTTTGGCCTAGAATGTGCATTATTTCTAGCATGATTATTTCTAGGTTGCGATTGATGAAAACCATTTCTAGGTTTGTTGTATCTAGGATGAGCATTTATTTTATTTATCCTAGGTTGAGCCTTAGGTGGTTGGGGGTTGGCTTCAACTTTCTCTTTAGGCTCGTTTCTAAAACCTATGCCATGCTTGGTCGACTTCAAATTAACAAGCACTTCATTCAAATTTTTATGAGAAGCGTTAAACTTATCTAAGGTGCCCTTAAGCCTTTCTACTTCATTTTTGAGATGCATGCAAGAAGTACAATTTCTAAAACTCTCGGGCTTGTCGGCGCTTCTCTTGCCAAAAAATTTGTTTTCCTCTTTCAACTTCTCATATTCTAAAATTAGTTTTTCCAATCCCTTTTCTTTAAAAGAGAGTTGTTTTTGAAAATCTTTTTCTTTTAAAGAAGCATTTTCTTTTATGCTCTTAGCAGTTTTTGAAGCTTTAATAAATTTGCTATACAACTCATCAAAAGCATTTTGCATTTCTTCAAGGGAAAAGAAATTTTTGGAAGAAATTTGACATACCTCTTCTTTGTTGTCTTCTTGTGCCATAAGACAAGGATTTGCGGCTTCGTCTTCTTCTTCCTCACTTGACTTGTCACCGGAGTCGCCTCCCCAAGATATGTATGCTCGTTGCTTCTTGAAGGGTTTCTTCTCCTTTTTAGCATTTGGGCAATTTGATTTGATGTGCCCGGTTCTCCGCACTCATAGCACTTTATTTGATCTCCTTGCTTTTTGCCCTTTCATTCATACTCTTTTCGCATGAACTTTTGAAATCTCTTGATAACGAGTCCGAACTCGTTGTCTCCGTCCTCATCATTTTGAGGTTGACTTGTGCTTCCCTTGAGAGCCATTCTTTGCTTCCTTTGATCATCAACAAGAGGGTTAAGTATAGTAGATTCATAAGTATTAAGATTACCCCTTAATGCATCGATGGTGACATTTGAAATGCCAATGGATTCTTGAATCGTGTCGGCCTTGGATCGCCATTCCGGAGTGAGACTTCGGAGAATTTTTCGGACAAGTTCCTTATCCGTGAAGGTCTTCTTAAGAGCATGTAAATCATTTACGATTTTTGAAAATCGTTCAAACATCTCATCGACCTTTTCGCCTTCCTTCATGTGAAACAATTCATATGCATGGGTTAGGAAATAAATTTTGGCTTCCCTTACCTGGTCCGTACCTTCGTACGTAATTTCCAGCTTGTCCCACATTTGCTTCGCCGTTGTGCAACAAGATATCTTCCTGTAATCATCAGCATTTACAGCACAATATAATAAATTAATAGCTTTAGCATTATTTTGCACCTTTCAGATATCATCCGCATCGTATTCATCTTCGGACTTTGGGACCCATTCATTTTTAATCTTCTTGGTTGGAATTTGTTCTCCATTCGTTATGACCTTCCAAAGATGAAAACTATTTGATTGTACAAATATTCTCATCCTCTCCTTCCAGTATGTATAATTTGTACCATCGAATAGCGGTGGTCGGGTGGAGCATTGTCCTTCACCTATTCCTGCAAAAGAATCACGAGTAGAAGCCATGGATGTTTCTCTCAAACGGTTAAGTCTTCAGAGAGTTGGGCTCTGATACCAATTGTTAGATAATACGCTTAACGCCAGAGGGGGGGGGGGGTGAATAGCGTTATAATAAAAATTAGCGTAAACTTGCGGAATTTAAAAATTGCAGGAAATAAATAAGTGCGATAAGTAAATAAATTAGAACAAACGCTGCGATATATCCTGGTTCACCACAACCCGTGGCTAGTCCAGTCCCTGAGAGACTCTCTCGAGATTTCCACTAACTTGTTTAGCTTATGGGTGCTCAACAAACCGTTACAACTTGAGGACACAAGCCTCAACAACCTTTGCTCGGAGATACAACACTCCAAGACTTCAACCAAGGAAACACAAGTTCCTTCTTACAACACAAGGGACTAACACTTCCCTTCAAGTGTACAAAAACACTTAGTACTCAAACAAGACACTCCTTTAAGAGTAGATATGAGTAGAAAGAAATACGCTCAAGATCGCAACAACTTTTGACAAGAATTTGGCTCTCAAAAGCATATGTAATGGATATAAAATGATAAGCAATAAAATATGCAAGCTTTAGCAATTGTATGATCAGTTGTTGTATGTTGTTGTTCTTAAAAGACTGAATTGAAGCTGTATTTATAGCTGAAAAACTTTGTATTACCGTTGCCTAATTGCCAATTAAGAATTGCTGATTTTACTCAGTGACAATCGATTGTCAAAATGCCACAATCGATTGTTTGCCAATCGTTCCAAAAATCAATCCCAGATTTTACGCATAACAATCGATTATCTAAGATCAATAATCGATTACTGGCAACGTTCAAAAAATCAATTCCAGATTTTACGTAAAACAATCGATTGTCAGAAATCTACAATCGATTACTCAGTAACGTTCAATTTTGGCAAATCAATAATCGATTACTCAGCGACGTTCAAAAAATCCTTTCCAGATTTTAATTAAAACAATCGATTATAAGAAATCAATAATCGATTACCTGACGGTATTTGAAAATATTTTGGCAACGGTCATTTATACAATCGATTATACTAAGTTAACAATCGATTATATATCAGTCTTGAAAAAACAATTTAGACACTGCTTCTTGACAATCGATTATTATAGGTTCACAATCGATTATTTAATTACTTTGAAAAAGTCTGGAAGACACTGCCTTAACACAATCGATTGTCATAAGTTCACAATCGATTATTTTGTGACTTTGAAAAATTTGATGGACACTGTCTCTTCACAATCGATTGTCATTAGCTTTACAATCGATTATTTTGAGCTTTGAAAAACTTTGATGGACACTGCCTCATCACAATCGATTGTCATAAGGTTCAGAATCGATTGTCATGCAGATTTGAAAAATCTGATGCTCACTGCCTTAATACAATCGATTGTCATAAGTTCACAATTGATTGTCGAGCAGCTCACTTAAGCATAATCGATTATCATAAGTACATAATCGATTACTTAGTCCAGATTTTAGAGGCATGTTTAAAAATCATTTTGACTAAAGTAAATATTATTTAAAATTATTTTGCTCTAAATTAAATATGCATGGTTTGTTAAAAACATTTTTACGAGAGAAGCCAAGTCTTGAGTTTAAGTTGTCGGATCAAGATCACAATTAAATACCGACTCACATAAAACTTAATCTCGATCTTTGTCTTGTGCTTGAATCTCGTTATATATCAATTTTGCACTTGTGCTTGGATCACGTCATGTGTCAATTTGCGCATAGTTTGTCATTCATCAAAACCTACAAATATGAACACACGTTTAGTATAATGCCTTGAGAACGTGTTTCCAACATGATGTACCTAATTTAGAATGAGGATTCAGAGTTGCACCTGATTTGATGGGTGCTAGTGCTGCAAGAGTTCGACTTGGAAATCTGTTACTGAAAAGGAACAAAAAACAAGTTGCTGATCACTTGTCCAGGCTTGAAAGAGCTGAAACGAGGATTGAGGTAGAAAAGATCATGGAGACTTTCCTAGATGAACAACTGTTAGCCACGAGCCTTGAGGTAGCGCCATGGTATGTACATATTACAAACTACTTGGCGAGCGGTATTATTCCCTTTGACTTGTCTTCTATGTAGAAAAAAAGTTCTTTCATGAGATTTGCATGTATTTCTTGGATGAACCATATTTGATTTAGATTTGTATTGATATCATGATCTGGAGATGTATTCCCGAGATAGACAAAGCTTATGTTTTGCTGCCATGTCATACTGTGCCTTATAGAGGGAATTTTGGAGAAGGATAGCAGCTAATGTGCTGGAGTCGAGCTTCTATTGGCGATGTTGTTAAGATGCAAACTATTGGGTAAAGAGCTGTGATGAGTGTCAATGGACATGAAATATTTCCCGTAGACATAAGATGCCTATGAATCAAATTCAAGAGGTATAAGTTTTTGATGTATGTGGAATCAATTTTATAGGACCATTTGTCAGCTCATATATCAACAAGTATATACTGGTAGTAGTGGAGTATGTCTCCAAAATGGGTAGAAGTCATGGAACTCCAAAAAAATGATGCAAAGGGAGTTATTGGTTTTCTAAAAAAAATATATTCACACGATTTGTAGTCCAAGAGAGATCATCAATGATGGAGGAACTCACTTCTACAACCGAGCCTACACAAGGTTATTGGAAAAATATTGCGTTCGCTATAAGGTTGTGACTCCGTATCACCCACAAATAAGAGGGAAAGTTGACGTGTCAAACAAATATGTCAAGAGTGTTTTGACAAAAATTATAAATGCGACATAGAGTGATATGACAAAAAAAATTGGATGATGCATTTGGGCCTACCGCACTGCATTCAAAACTCTGTTTGATATGTCACCTTAAAAATTGGTTTCTGGAAAAGCACGTCACTTACCTGTGGAATTAGAGCATGGAACTATATGGGCATTAAGGAAATTAAATCTTTACATGGAGATCGCTAGTACGAGTAGAGTCACAAAGCTTTATGAACTTGATGAGTTTCGTTACCATGTGTTTGAAGGCACCAGGTTGTACAAAGAAAGGATGAAGATTATGCATGATAAGCATATTCCAGAGAGGAATTTTAAACCAAGAGATGTTGTATTATTGCATAATTCAAGATTGAAACTTTCTCCGGGTAAGCTAAAATCTGGATGATGTATTATTGCATAATTCAAGATTGAAACTTTCTCCGGGTAAGCTAAAATCTGGGTGATCGGGACCATTTAGAGCTGTGCAAGTATTCTCAAGTGCAAATGGAGAAATTGAATTTGAGGATGGAACGAGCAGGTTGAGTCAAAGGGAAAAAGTTGAAACCTTACCTTGGCATGGAGGAGGAAAAAATTGTATTGGTGATTCGTTTGAAGGAGCCTCAAATGTGGAGTGAACCATAAGTTCGATTTTCAGTATCGTGCTGCGACGGTAAATAAGATGCTCGTTAAGAGGAAACCCAACTCTTAGTTTAGTTTAGCTTAGCAAGAACTTTCTTACTGTTTTTAGGTGCTAACAAGTTTTTAGTTAAGTCTTGGTGTTTGAACAGGTACTAGAGCACATGGGATGTCATAGCGCTTGGAGTCGTTCACAAAATAGAATAAAAATCACATGAGTACGCTCCAAACCTTGCTGCATACCTCATGTCACCAAGCTTAAAGCAAACCTGACCTAGCAGCAGACCTCGCATCGTCTGGTCCCATCCCCGCTATAGAGTTCGTAACGCCAACTTACCTCCTCTTGGCATAGCGCACATATAGAGAGATCCACATCGCGGCAGACCTCGCGGTGTAGGTAAGGTTTTAGCGTTGTATTTTTGTAATTTTGTTTTCTTCTGACTTGTTTTATTAAAACACAACACAAATACACACACCTTATTTAAAAAGTAACACTATCGTCCCATTTCCCTTCCCCTCTCACACGCAAACTTCATCGAAGAGATTTACTCATCCTTCCCTTCATTAACTTGAAACACCAATTTAAGAGCAATCCACCCTCCTAAGAAATATAAGGTATGTTTTTAACTCTTTTCTTTGTCAAATTTCTAATAAGGTTAAGCAATGAAATCAGAAAACCTTTGGGTATATCTTTTTAGTAACACAGTGCTTGTTCCCCCTAATCATATAAACTCTATAGGATTGGTATTGTTGTTGTGTACAAGGGTGGTAACATGAAATCACCAAGACGGGTTGGGAGGGTGAGGGAATCCCTCATTCCTACAAGTACTTCCATGACACTAATGCACTTTAAGTGTTTGTTTAAATGCCTCAAAGGCATTTCTTGTTCCCAATGAGTTCTAGTAACTGAGATTATAATACTAGTGCTATGTCGCCTTTCACGACTTGAAATTTTAAGATTGGGTGGGATCATTTGTAATTATATGCATCACAATTGTCGTAAACATCATTTTTCCATTGCTTGATTCTCATGCTAAAAAAAAGAGGTGAACTCTGAGTAGCCTCAAAATTTTTGAACATCATATAATGAACTTTTTAGTCTGGGGTCGCAAGACCATGTTTTGAATTGATTCACATCATATAAGACGGATTAATTCACTTGTGTAGGTACGAATATGCCTCCTAATAAAGACATGGTAAAGTCAAGGGAAAATCCACTGCTCCTACTAAGGACAAGGCTTCTTCCGCACCTCACCGCAAAAGAGGAAAGGATAGGAGGCCATTTTAAGTCAGGATGAGGGGTTGCCCGAAATTTTAGCTATATCAGCCTCACAGCCAAAACCTTCGGGACATTGAGAATTTGGACTTAAGAGTATACACTCATATGAGAAGGACTGGTACAAGCTTTGTTGGTCTAAACATACACACTCCCAGTTAGCGGTTCATGAGCTCTGTCTAAAAGCTGAGTATCACGCAAATTAGAAGTGTATTCATGATCTTGGATTGAGCTACGTCTTTGGAAACACTAGGGATATCAGTGTAAAACTTGTTCGTAAATTTTTTACCGATTATAATCCGAATGATTTGGAGCAGCTATTGCCTATTCGGGGGAGGTTGATTGCTTTTTTTGCATCGGCTATATGCAATTACTTGGCAGCTCTAGATGTTCCTCAAGACAACTCCATAAACCTTCTAAAATGTTGGCCATTGAGACACACTCTCTGTGTTATCAATTCTATGACATCTTGGGTACGTGACAAGAAGGCCCAATGCCATAGGAAATTTCCAAAGAGAAAGATGAAGCAAGAAGCTCAAGTGTGGTTGAAATTAATCAACATGCGGCCACTACCATGAGACTCTGATCAGTCGTGAAAAGGTATGCTTGTTGTACTTCCTACTGAGTGGATAGAAAGCGAATGTAGGCCACTTGATACACTACCAAATGACACTGTGAGATCAAGAAAGAGAATTGACAGATTTTCCTTCCTAACATGCTGGTTCAGTACCTTAGAAAAGAAGATGTGGAAGAGGAGCGAGATTGTGATGTAGTCATTCCACCAACTCTCCGACTCACAAACATTAACAACATCTAGACAAAGAAGGGGAGTATTATAGCCTCATAGACAGGTGTCGAGCGCAATGCTTGAGATGACAACTTTATCGCCATTTATATGGGATGATGGACTTACAGCTTAGGATTGGAGGAATGCCAGCCACTACGAAGGAGAAGGCCATCTTGGAAAAGAATTTTCCGCTCAATGCTCATGCCTACTATCTGGTTGAGCTTGGCAATGGCTAGAGACTCTGAGAGGATTAAGAAGTCAATAAGCCAAAATGTTCCTGGGCCCATCTAGAGCAGTGTGATGACGAGGAGGAGGAGGATGCAGATAAGGTAGCAAAGGATAAAGAGTGGACAATTATCAGTTCCAAACATATACTACTATAGAGTAGCAGGGATGGTCGATGTAGTTTTACCCAGAAAAGGTCGGATCGAATCCACAGGGTGTTAATTAGTTTGGAGTTAGGATTATGTGTACGGTAAAATTAGGGGCTCCAATTTACCCATTGTTATGGTGCCTTTCGAACATGCTTGTCGAGGTTCGAGACCGAGGTTGAGGCTCCGCTTCGAGGGAAATCGGGGATTGACCTCGGGGAAGTGCAGACCAATGGCTATATTAGAGAAGATGGGAGTTCCCAAGGTACATGGCTAGAACTGACAAAGCCTGCCGGCCTACTCTAAACCCGAATATGGGTGTCATATCTAGCTGTCTCATCCCCATATCTTTGCAATTAATGTATTTTGTACTTTTTTAGGATACCCCTCCTATACAAAGGGGATCCCTACCATTTTGTAAAATCCTTGTTGCTCTAGTCACTCCATACAAAATATACAAGAATATTTTCTTTGCTTTCTAACGTATTCTCTTGATATTAGCATTTCCTTTTATTATCTTCATACTCGTTCTTCATTTATTGCTTGTCATTAGACATAAAGAACCTTCATTGATTATTTTATAACTGTTAAGCCCTATCCTGATTACCCTCGATGGCTTGTTGCCAAACCTTGAGATCGACCTCGAGGCCGGAATCAACAAGCTCAAGGCCCTAAATAAATATCCTTTCAATTTGATTATAGCTCTCTCCTTAACTTTAGTCTCCAAGCCTCACATATCTAGCATCAACTACTTAACAAATAACATAAAAACAGATCACGTATTTTTAGAGTCCCATCAACAAATTTAATTGTTATTACCATTTTCATGGTAAATAGTTTTACGCGGGCTAAAAATAATAGTAATTATTTTCTTGTTGGTTTTGTCACACTACGCAAGTTATCTTTCAGACTTTTTCTTGTCAAAGATCTTTGATTTCGGGTCGAACTATCTATCTCAGTAAATGGAGTCAGAAATGGCAATCTTGAAAACTACAAAAAGAACAATGTGGTTGCTCGAGGTGTCGGCATGCCACCAAAAAACCCAACCTAGACAAAAGAAGAGATTCTTTGGCATGAATCCAATGATTATTGGAGGGATCGACATTCCCCGAGGACACACGATCAAATGAACAAAAATATCAACCGCCAAAGAAGGGCCGACCCGAGACCACATGACCAAAGACACTCTCGCATTCAGCAAGGAGGATTTCAAGACCTTGGTAGAATCGCACAACGATGCGCTGGTGATCTGACTTCTTCTAGGTAATGCTCGAGTCAAACTTATGTTCGTGGATCCTGGAAGCTCAACCAGCATAATCATATCAGAGGTAATAGAACAACTCTTCATGATTGATCGAGTCATACCTACCTCTCGGGTCCTCCAAGGCTTCAACATGATCGGCGAAGTAACAAAAGGTGAGATCACCCTCCCGGTCGACATATCCGATGCAATTTAGAACACCAAATTCTAAGTCATCCGTGGTGACATGAGGTACAATGCATTGCTCGGTACCTTGGATACACAACGTAAGGGAATTACCGTCGACCATACACCAGGTGATAAATATTCCTGCAAAAGATGGCATAACAACCATATATGGAGAATATCTGGTGGCGAAAGAAATGTTTGCAGTCTCCCAAGGGGCACCGACCCCCACACACCTGACCTCGGACGAGTCTAAGAGCATAGAGATCGATCGTGGCCATCCTTGCCCATTCAGGGTCATAGAGCTACGCCCCCTCTAACCGGAAATCAAAGGCATCTCACCCTGAGAGGAACCCTGACCCCCAGCCAGTTCAGGGGTAGCACTCGATACACCATCTATTGTCTCTCCACTACAAAGCAGTACCACAACGATGTCAAGCCCTAGCTTAGAAGCAACCAAATCTATAGCCCAAGGATCGGTCAGGTTTACACACCCCTCCAGTGCTGTCTAGAAGCTATTTTATCCTTAACCTTCAACTCAAGGATTTCCCAACATTTTCGGAGTCAGAACTGCCATATCGGCCTTGGATTCTTCCACCTTAACCCTCTTGGACTCTGATGGAACGTCTGGTGAATCCCTTTGTCTTTTCTTCGCTTCGTCGGGTACTAAAGCACTCCCATCTCTAGGAAACACTCCCTTCTTCAAAGGGACTTTCCCCAGACCTGCATAAATATAAGGTGTAAACACAAGAAACGAGAATGCTGCTAATAGTGATATTAGATCGAAGAATGCGACTACACCAGGAGTAAGAGCTCACCATGGTCCTTGGATTCCCACTGAGCTTTAGATAACTCACGCACACTAGCTCAAATATATGGACAAATCAATTACAAAAGATTGACTATCACGCCTCCTTTTACCCTCCCTTTTTTACGGGGAAAAAGGTCCGGGTTTCGACATTCATGGTGGTTATAACTTATTTTCTATTGGGAGTTGGCTATTCTGAAGAGTCTCCACCTTGCGGATTATGGTTCGTTAGGGCACCTAGAGCGATTACCTCATGAATTGGTTTGCATTACCAGAGATTTAGGGTAAGGGCTCGAAATAACCTCAAAGAGATTGTGTTAGGCACCCCTCTTGGTCTCGGCCGAACTTCTATTTAAGAATTAGTCCTTTAGCAAATAAGTAGTTCAAACAAATAATTGAAAATAAAGCATGTTGGACATTGTATGACTTAAATAAGAAAAAGAGTTTGAGCAAGTCCTTGACATATAAAGAAGTGAATTTTAACGCAAAGGAATTTGGGAAAGGAGGGGTCCTAGGTTGGTTAGCCGACAGGATCACCCCACGTAATGCCCGATAAACACTCCTCAATGAGAGATATACATGACATCAGCGCATAGTCATCATATCCCGTTCTACCTAAGTCCTTGCCCTTGGTCATAGCCTAAAACGTTCTAATTATCTTAACAATGTCCTATGCGTGCACTACCCGTACATTCCTTGTGGTATTGAAGGTATTTTAGGACCTCTAAATCTGGGCAGTTCTAGAAAACACCTTAAGGTGTTTAAAAGGAGAAAATCCTAGGCGACAGGCAAGAAGCACTTAAGAGGCCCAATTTTACCCCCACAAATAGTGCACATAAGCAATACATCTAAAACACAAACAAGAGGCATTTTTTATTAGACAGGATCCTAAGGCATGAAGTCTAAGTGAATATCAAAACACTATATATACTAAACACAGAAGCGGCATACGTAATCAATTTGCCTGCTGATTTTAAAGTTGTAAGTTGCTAAGTAGTGAACACAAACAAAAACAATTTCCAATTTATAAGGGTTAATTATCTAAGGCTTGCCTAGGCGTGGGATTATGCACAATAGTTACATACATTAGTAGTTCAGAAGTCATTTTTGCCTAAGAGCATGTTATTCTAGGTGTTACAAAAATAGAAAGATTATTACTACTTTTATTTAAATAGGAAAATCAAATTTGTTTACCGTAAAAATGGTAACAACAATTAAATTTTTAAATGGGACTTTAAAAATACGTGATATGTTTTAATGCTAGTTCTTAGAGCAGTTGATGATAGGCGTATGAAGTTTAATGATGGGTAGCAATCCAATCGTAGGGCTTGCTATTCGAGCTTCAGACTGGTCGATAAAAGACCCCGAGATTGACATCTGGCTCGAGCTCGAGCTATCGGTGGTAACCAGGATAGGGGATAGTAGTTAAGATATAATTAAAAAAGGCTTTTAAGGGCCAATATCGAGTAGTACATGAAGAACAAGGATGAAAGTAATAGATGGAAAAAATAGTCTCGATCAAATGAATTAGAGAGAAAATCGAGAGTGAGATATTATTAATCTTGTGTAGAATGGTTGGAGCAACAACAATCGAGCCTTACAAAGTGATGGGGTCCCCTTTTTATAGGATGGGAATCCCGTTATGGTACGAAATGTATTAACTATAAAGGCATGGAGATGGAATGGCTGGACGTGACATCTTGAGACAGGACGCGGATAGTTCAGCTCTGCCAGATTAAGCTATGTGCCTTAAGAAGTCCCCTTTCGCCAGCTATAGCCTGCTATAACTGTTAGAATGCAATGCTCTCAGGACTGGTACATGACGACCCACAAGAGTGAGTCTCGACCTTGGCTTCGATCCTCGAGAAGTATGACCGCGAGATGACTTTATGAAGGGGGAACTCGGGCCCCTGGATTCAACGCATACAGATAGCCTCAATGTATCTTAGAGTGAAAGTAGTAAGAAACTATAGGAAATGATCCTGAACTTCTTCTTCCTTCGAGTTATTACAATACTTAATTGCTATGAGGTGCCAAGATGTAGGATGCGTTGTTCCTGAAGGTTTCCGCATTGACTGCAGTGTTGGCTTCTTTCAATGTACACACGGTGCCTTTATAAATACTCCCCTCTTTCTGTCTAGACCCTATCTCATGCTAATAACCTCGAATAAGGTTTGTTCTTCCCTCATTCTTGCTCACTTTCAGGAACACAACTCTTTTTCTCCATCTAGAATGTCACGCCCAAAATCGAGAGACATGACCGGTGCTCGACCAGGTAGCCCTAGTCAAGCAGACCTGGGTGCCTTTGCTATCCCACATGTTACCCCGTGATTTCAATACTCATTATTCTAGTGAAACAAACATATATGATTAAACACATTGTTGCAAGACATAATAACATATATGCTTACTTTATGTGATCTACAAGTTACACTCCCCAAACACATAAGTACATAACCATCTTTTCCTGTCTACGGAGTCTCTAGGGATACAAAAGAGTTTCACAATACTTGCCGGTAACAGGGCTCCGGCTATGCCGTACACAAATACCAAAATATAACTTCGGGAGGGAAAAGCTTCATGAGCCACGCAAGGCCCCGAGAGGAAATGGGCTCACCAATACAACTGACGTATAGTGGAGGAGTGCTACTATCGATGGACTGGAGTACTTGATATAGAACCACCAACAATCATTACAAGAATGTAGCTCCCCCGGTAAAAAGGATGTCAGTTCATTTGAATAGTACTGGTATGTATGAACAAACTTTATCCCAAGTAAAACCAATCAATACACAGATAACGAATAGTAATAGAATCAACAATCAATGTAAATGAAAGGAATAACCAAGGCCAATCAAGTTTCACAATCTCTTCTTTTTCCATTTCCACATCGTTTCATCATATAAATTATTTCACAAACTTTCATTTTGATAGTGATATCATCACATTCCATCATTATTTCCTTGGCCACCCTTATTACCTCGGCCACTCTTATCTCCCCAACCCACAATTTATCATTTTGTGTTGTGGTGTGGAACCCGATCCCACCGGACAATCATATTTCACACAACAACAAGTTCACAGTTCAATCACATGGCTTCAGGCCATCCAGAATATCATTTCACAATAATAATAACATTTCACAAAGAGTTTTCATTAACATCGGTACCATTTCCATCATATCCAATATCCCGTATACAATTCAAGTCACAGTGATAATTGCCCATGACAAGCCATACATGATATTACGATAGTTGTTTCAATTGCGTCAAATAAGAATTCTTTCCATCATTACATTGCTCTTACCACATAAACATATTCACACACACACACACGGTTCGTTGTAGTTTATTCAATCCATCATATCAGAACATTTAACCAACAATGTTCAAGGCATATTAATCACAAGAATTCATGAAATACGCCATCTTGCCTTAACACCCGTGAAACAACCAAAACTCACAAATAGTCCACTTAAGTAACAAACATTAATAACTCGTACACCAAACAAGGTGACTCTACAAAGGTTAAAGTTAGCCATACAAAACCTGGAGTCAAATTCCCTTTTTAACACCTACTCCCAATTCACCAAACCGCCTAGTACCTTTAATCTAGTTCACAAGTTATTACATATATCTTAGAATTGAAATTCAAAAATACAACCCGAACTCACTTACATTATCAACCCCTCATTTTTACAGATCTTTACTCCTACTCAATTCCTCTTACTAAATTTTAGGTATTAAGGAACATACATTTATGTTTCAACTTATATTTTTAAGAATCTATTCATGAAAAGCCCTTTTTGTTTAAATCTGAAATCCAATGAAAAAAGGTTGGGGATTTTACTTGCAAGAATGAAGATGAAGATAATTACTCAAAATTTCAAGGCTTGGGTGACTTTGAAAATCAATTGATAGAGATGAGACATTCTCTATCAAGAATCATATCTTCCCTCTCTCTAGTTTTGTTCAGAAAATTGGCTAAAACTAAGGGTTGGAATGTTTTATTGAAGAAGGGGCCGAGTTGAAAAATTAAAAAAATAGGGACCCTGACGCGGAATGTGGTCAGGAATGTAATCACATTCCATACATGCGGTCCAAAGACTGGTCGCAATGGCCCTAAGAAATGGGTTAAAATTAAAACATAATGTGTAGGTATGCGACAATTATGCGGTCCGTATACACGTTATGCGATCGCATAGTGCGTCACATAACCTCACTCACCAAAAGTCAATGGGCAAGAATACGATAACTATGTGGTCTGCATAGCTTGAATACGATCGCATTTTAGACCACATAGCTGTCCTCCAATTGGGCAGTGGCCTACCCAGGTATGCGATTTATGCGGTTCGCATACACGTTATGAGATTGCATAGTGCATCGTATAACGCCCAATTGCTTGAAAATTTTATTTTTCAAATTCCGGGATACTTTTCACTCAAAAGGTCCAATTCGACATTATTTTAGGCAAGAAATTTTACGGGTCTTTACATCGTCCCCCACATAAAAATTATTCGGCCTTGAATGAGGATTTTGGAAATCAACTGGTTTTGAAAACATGATATGCAAACTCCCAATTTTTCAGTAACTCCCATATTTTTAGAAAATTTTGGTAGAGTCTCACTTGTAATTATACTTATATACCTGCCAGAGGGGCCCCGAAGCATATCTCCGAGAACGATTACACAATTCCTGTTATCCCTACAGCTTGTATACAATTCATTACCTCAACACTTGAACATATTAAGTCACTTGTCAAATTCTTGCCCATAATTTGGTCACTTCAATGAGTCCCATACAGTTCAACCACTTCAATAAACCATATGCATTTCATTTACTTATTACAAATATGCACTACCATTAAATGTTCACATATCACATGTGTTTTTACAATAATTTCATTTACCAAAAGGGGTTGCAAATGACTGAAATAATCACAACACATACAATTCTTGCACAACTTGAGAAGTTACAATAGTAAAGCATTTAGGGGAAAATGGGGTGTCTTTGCATCAAATTGAACACAATTTTTCTACTAGACTTGTTCAAACAGGTGGGTATATTTTTATTTCATTTCATTTTCCGCTTCCCACGTGGCTTCCTCGACTCGTTTACTTCGCCATAATACTTTTACTGAAACAATTTCCTTGTTTCGCAATTTATGGACTTGCCTATCAAGAATAGCAAACCGGATTTTTTCAACTCTTCATTAACCTCAATAGTCTTAACTGGTAGGATAGTGGATAGATATCTAACCACTTTTTTTAGCATAGACACATGGAACACCGGGCGCGCTAATGACATTTTAGGGGTTAATTCTAGTCAATAAGCCACTTGCCCTATCTTTTGAGCGACCTGATATGGCCTGGCATATCTAGGGCTCAACTTACATTTCTTCCCAAATCACATGACTCCCTTCATAGGAGATACCCTCAAGAACCCCCAATCATCTACTTGGAATTCCAATTCTCTTCGACGTATGTCCTCATAGGATTTCAAGCAGCACTGAGCAGTGAGCACGAGATATAGACCTACTAATTATGCTTCACCTAATTCAAACTATCCAATAAGAGGCCTACACGTCCTTCTGTAAAATGCCTTAAATGGGGCCATCTGAATATTAGAATGAAAACTGTTATTGTGAAAATTCTATATGTGGAAAGAGATCATCCCAATACCAATAAGATCCAAGTCACAAGGCAACGGCATATCTTCAAGTGTCTCAATTGTCCGCTCCGCTTGACCATCAATCTTTGGATGGAAAGCCGTGTTGAGATTCCCCTGAGTACCCAAACCTTGCTTAATTTTCTTCCAAAAATTAGCTGTGTACAGAGCCCCTCGATCTGAGACAATAGAATGTGGAGTGCTATAAAACCTTACTATTTCCTTGATATACAACTGAGCATATTATTCTGCAGTATCGGTGACTGGAAATAAGTGAGCTGATTTTGTGAGTTGGTCCACTATTACCCAAATTGAGTCGAACTTGCGCTTAGTACGACGTAACCCTACCACGAAATCCATGCTGATCATCTCCCATTTCCACATTGGTATTTCCATAAGTTGAGTTAACCCACCAGGCCACTAATGCACAACGTTTACTTGCTGACATTTCGGACATTTAGATACAAAGTCCGCTACACCTCTCTTCATACCGTTCCACCAATAAATTTTCTTAGGATGATGATACATTTTCGTAGAACATGGGTGCATAAAATACCTGGAAATATGAGCATCTTCCATCACCATCCCCCTAAGATTACCCACATCTGGAACACATAGCTTACCTTGACATTGCAATACACCATCATCTCCTCCGAGTGAAAATGCCGAAGCGTTGTTATTCAAAACTACCTCCTTCATCTGTGACAATGCTGGATCAACAAATTACTTCCTTGACTTCTGATACAAACGATCCTGCTCTATTGTGCACCATAACATTCCCCTCGTCTGAGGTCGAAATACAAATCCCCAGACTGGCCAATTGATATACCTCTTGAGCCAAGGGCCTCTGATCCGCCCCCAAATTAGCCAAACTGCCCATAGACTTCCGACTGAGAGCGTCGGCCACCACATTTGCCTTCCCTAGATTGTACAAAATGTTCACATCATAATCCTTGAGTAATTCTAACCACCGCCGCTACCTTAAATTCAACTCCTTCTTCTTGAAAAAATATTGCAGACTCTTGTGGTCTGAGAACAAATCCATATGGACCCCTTAAAGATAATGCCGCCATATTTTCAAGGCAAACCCAACTGCCGCAAGCTCAAAATCATGCGTCGGATAATTCTTCTCGTGATTCTTGAGTTGCCTTGAAGCATACGCTATAACCTTCCCATGTTTCATCAACACACACTCCAAACCGACCATGGAGGGATTGCAATAAACCATAGAGCTTCCGTGCCTTTTGGCAAGGTCAATATTGGCACCTAGGTCAACCTCGACTTCAATTCCTGAAAAAGTTTCTCCTATGCATCGGGCCATTGGAATTTAACTGCATTCTTTGTCAACTTAGTCAATGGGGAGGCGATGGTAGAGAATTCCTTCACAAATCTCCCATAATACCCTGCTAAACCCGAAAAGCTACGGATCTCCATCGGGGTCGTGGGTCTAGGCCAATCCTTCATTGCTGCAATCTTTTGGGGATCCACGTTAACCCTTTCACTGGAAACAACATGACCCATAAAGGTAACAGACTCCAACCAAAGTTCACATTTTGAATATTTAGCATACAACTGGTGCTAATAAAGAGTTTGTAGAATTGCCTTGAGGTGATCGGCATGATCCTCCTGGCTCCGTGAATATACAATGATGTTATCAATGAAAACAATCACGAAGGAGTATAGAAATGGCTTGAAGACCCAATTCATAAGATCCATGAAAGCTGCTAGGGCGTTTGTTTTCCCTAAAGACATGACCAAAAATTCAAAGTGACCATGGCGAGTTCTAAAAGTGGTCTTAGGAATATCCTGCTCTCTGATCCTCAATTGGTATTGTCCGCACCATAGATCTATTTCAGAGAACAACCTTACACCTTGCAATTGGTCGAACAAATCAGCTATCCGAGGCAAAGAATATTTATTCTTAATGGTGACTTTGTTGGGCTGCTGATAATGAATACACATCTAAAGCGACCCATCCTTCTTTCTGACAAAAAGAATCGGAGCACCCCATGGTGACACACTAGGCCGTATGAAAACCTTTTCTAATAAATCCTTCAGTTGCTCCTTTAACTCCCTTAACTCTGGTAGCGCCATCCTGTATGGTGGAATAGATATTGGTAGCGTATCTAGAAATACATCAATCCCTAAATCAATCTCCCTATCTGGTAGAAATCTGGAAGCTCGTTAGAAAACACTTCATGAAACTCATTCACGAGTGACACTAATTTTGGGACAAACACTTCTGAAGAGGTGTCCTCCACCCTGACCAAATGATAGATACACCCTTTCTTAATCATATTCGAAGCTTTAAGGTAAGAAATAAACCTACCCTTTGGCACCAAACCATTTCCCTTCCACTCAATAACCGGCTCATTAGAGAACTCAAATCTCATGAATCTTGTTCGGTAGTAAATGTTTAGCAAAGCATGAATAAAGCTAGTCCATTACTATAATAACATCAAAATTGACCATTCCAAGCTCGATAAGATCGTCCGTGGTAGCAAAACCACATACCGTGACAACTCAATTCCTATAAACTTGCACGGCTGTAATAGAATCACCAACCGAAGTCGATACGGAGAACGACTCATGAAGCTTTTCGGGTTCTATCCAAAAACATGAAGCAATGAATGTAGTGACATAAGACAAAGAGGACCCCGGATCAATAAGAGCATAATAATAAATGGCATGAACAACCTGTAATAGCATCTAGAGAAGCCTCTATACTCGAGCGACCACATAAAGAATAAAATCGGGCTGGTCCACCTATACCACGAGCTCCACCCTTAACTGCACCATGCCTTGCTAGAGTGGGAGAGTGCACGAATGATGAATGAGCATATCCCCTACCCATGCCCGGACTGGGTGTACGACAGTCCTACTGAATATGACCTCTCACCCTGCATCTATAACACACTGGGATATCTAAATAACAAGTCTCGGAATATAACCTCCCATACGTGGGGCATAGATCCCTCCCCTGTTGCTGCAATCTCCCTCTTGGATGACAAGATTGATGGGGTCTCCTACTATCTGAACCTGGTCTCAAGTGACTGCGCTGCTTACAACTGTGCAAAGATCACGGTTCGCTCACTAAATACTGAGCATATGACTAGGATGGCCCTGATGGCCTCTCTCTTGAACTGGTCTCCCTCAATGACCAACTGATTGGGCCCTACTACTACTTTCCCTTTTCGCCCATATCTTCAACTTTCTAGCCTACGTGGCCTAAGCGAATCCCACAATCTTTCCATTATTCATATCCTAGTGTAAGGGCGCTGTAGTAGCCTCATTCACCACCAAAGTACTAAGACCCTTAACAAATTGCCAAACTCGGGCATCCATGGTCAACCTTTTCAACATCATTTCATCATATCAATGATTTCACAAACATTCATTTTGATAGTGATAATGATAACATTCCACCCATATTACCCCGACCACCCTTATTACCTCCTTCACCCTTATTACCTCGACCACCCTCATCACCCCATCCCATAATTTGTCATTTTGTTTTTCGGCGTCCAACACGTTCCCACCGGTCAATCACATTTCACACAACAACAATAGTTCATAGTTCAATCACATGGCTTCAGGCCATCCAGAATATCATTTCAAAACAACAAAAACAATTCACAAAGAGTTTTCATTAACATCAATACCATTTCCATCATATCCAACAACATGTATACAATTCTAATCACAACGATAATTCCCACAACTAGTCATACATGATATTACCGTAGTTGTTTCAATTCCATCAATTACGACTTCTTTCCATCATTTATTACACAAACCTTACCACATAAACTCATTCACACACACACACTTGGTTTGTTGTTATTTATTCACACCATCATATTGGAACGTATAACCAACAATGTTCAAGGCATATTAATCACAAGAATTCACGAAGTAGGCCATCTTACCTTAACACCCGTGAAAAGCCCAAAACCCACAAATAGTCCACATAAGTAACACATACCAATTACTCGTACACCAAAAAGGGTGACTTTACAAAGGTTAAAGTTATCCACACATACCTGGATTCGAATTCCCTTTTTAACTCATACTCCCAACTCACCAAATCGCCTAGTACCATCAATATACTTCACAAGTTATTACATATATCTTAGAATTAAAATTCACAAATACAACCCAAACTCACTTACTTATCAACCCCTCATTTTTGCAGATCTTTACTCCAACCAAATTTCTCTTGTTACCTTTTAGGTATTAAAGAACATGAATGTATGTTTAAACTTATATTTTCAAAAAACTATTCATAAGAACCCCCTTTTTGTTTAAATCTAAAAACCAATGAAAAAAGGTTGGGGAATTTACCTGCAAGAATGAAGATGAAGATAATTACTCAAAATTTTTAGGCCTGGGTGACTTTGAAAATAAAAATGATAGAGATGAGACTTTCTCGGTCAAGAATCCTCTCTTCTCTTTCTCTAGTTTTTTTTAGAAGATGGGTTAAAATGAAAGGTTGGGGTATTTTATTGAAGAAGGGGTCAGGTTGAAAAATTAGAAAAATAAGAGCCCCGACACGGTGTCACGCACAAAAACCGAGGGGTGCGACCGGGTAGCCCCAGTCAAGCGGACCTGGGTGCCTTTCCTACCCCACGTGCTACCCCATAATTTCATTGCTCATTAATCAAATGAATTAGCCCTTTGTAGATAAAACACCATTTTACAAACATACATGGTTACTTAAAGAGTTTTACAACTTACATTGCCCAACATACAAAACACATATTTAAATAGGTTTGCAGCCTACATATACTGTCCGCGGAGCCTCTAAGGATACAAAAGAATGATATAATACTTGCTCGTAACAAGGATCCGGCTGTATCTTACACCAAACACCATAACAAGACTCTGAAGTATGAAGTGGCGTGAAACCACGCACGTTTGAGAGGAAAGGGGCTCATCAATGCAGTTGACGGAAGATGGGAGCTACAGCCGGTGGACTGGAGTACCTGCTATGGATCGACCTATTACCAAAACGCGAATGTAGCGCCCCTAAAAAAAGGGACGTCAGTACATTTGAATTCTAGTGGTATGTATGAACAAAACTTGCTCTAAGTAAACTCGAACAATACACAAGTAGAAAGTGTTAATGGAATCAACAGTCAAATACACATGAAAGGAAACAATCAAGCCCAACCAGGTTACAAACTCTCCATTTCCCCTTCAACATTTTCACATCGATGATTTCACAAATTTTTTATGTTTTTATTTCAGCAGTGATTTCAATCACTCTCTACTCTTATTACCTCGGCCACCCTTATCACCACAACCCACACCTTATTAATCGTGTTGCGGCGCGCAACTCGATCTCACCGAAACAATCACAATTCACAAACAACATAACAACAACAACAATTCACAAGGGATTTACATGATCATCAATACCTCTTCCATCATAATCAACAGTTGATATGCAATTTAGGTCACCACTATAATTGTCCACAACAGGCCAAACATGTTGTACCTCGATTGTTTCGATCGCATCAATTACAATTTCTTTTCTTCATTTGTTTCTCGACTCCTACCACATAACACATTCACAACCACACATTCGGTTATTGCCAATTACTTACACCATTATAATGGGAGACTTAACCACGAACACACAAATGATGCCAATCACAAGAATTTCACAAATAGTCCGCATAGATATCACATACCAAATAGTTGTACACCAAACAAAGTGACTTTACAAGGTCAAGTGAGCCATACATACCTGGGGTCAAATGCCCTTTTAACTTCTACTTTCAATTCCTCAAACCGTCTAGCAACGTCGATCTAATGTACAAATTAACACGTATTTCTTAGAATCAAAGTTCACAATCACCACTTGAACCCATTTAGGTTATCAACCCTCTTTTGAACAATGCTTTACTTCAAACCCAATCCCTCTTACCACATTTTAGGTTCTAAAAGACATGGATGAATGTTTCACCCTCTATTATAAAGAATCGATGCATGAGACTCTTCCCCCCTAGTAAAACTTGAAAGTTAATGAAGAGGTTTAGGGAATTAACCTGCAAGGATGGAGATGAAGACACTCGCATGAAATATCCCGAATCGGAACATTTTAAAAGGATAAATTTGGAGAAGATGACTTTCTCTCTCAAGAATCCTCCCCCCTCTATCTTATTTTTCTCCGTAAAGTAATTAAAAAGAGAGGATTGGGTGGTTTATTAAAGTGGGTGGGGGGGGTCGGGTTTATAATTTAGGAAATTTTTAATCTGAGTAGGGTTTGTGGTCGCACTTTGCGATCGAAGACACGAAATGCGGTCCGCATAATAGACCGCGAAAAGTGCTCCAAAATGCTTTCTCCAATGTTTGGGTATGTGGCAGAAAATCGATCCGCATACATGGTTTACAGTATCAGAATGTACTGCATTTTTTACCTCAAATTGACTGACTCACTTTGCAGTGCGAAATCCGCATATCAGTTATGCGGTCGCATAATGGACCGAATCTAGGCCTCAATTTTATCCAAACCACTAACCCAGTGTGCGGCATGAATGCGGTTGGCATACTACATTTGCAACCGCATTCCGTAGCACAAATTGGCACTTTTCTATTTTGATTTTTAAAACTTTAGATCAATACAAAGGGTCCGAACAGCGGCGAGACATTCCTAACGCATATTCAGATCTGGACACCAAAAGATGCTAGGTTTTGAGAGCAAAATTTTACGAGGCATTACACTCGAAATGCGGTCAGGAATGCTATCGCATTCTTGACATGTGGTCCGCAAGCTGGTCGTAGAATTACCCTAAAAAATGGACTAAAATTGAAACACACTGTGCATATATGCGACCATTATGTGATGCACATACACGTTATGCCATCTCATTGTGCGTCGCATAAGCTCCCTTACCAAAAGTCAATGGGCATGAGGGTGATAACTATGCGGTCCGCATATTATGAACGCGGATCACATTCTGGACCGCATAGTTGTCCTCTAATTGGTCAGTGGCCGTCCCAGGTATGCGACCATTATGTGGTCTTTATACACGTTATGCAATTGCATAATGCGTCGCATAACGCCCAATTTCTAGAAAATTTTATCTTTCAAATTCCGGGATACTTTTCACACAAAAGATCTGACCCGACATTATATTAGGCAAGAAATTTTACGCATCATTACACATAATCTCCCAATGACTGAAAAAATTTCCACTTCTGCTTCCAAGGAGGTCATGGGCTCATCCTCTTCGTTTTTCTCTCAAGGTGAAGTGGCCACTTCCCCTTGTGCTGCGGAATGTGTCCTAGGATTCTCTGTGATGACATGTGATTTCAACGTCAAGAGACCTTTCTCGAAGCTAGGGTGACGTGAGCCTATTACTTGGTATATCAGCTCGATAACAAATTCCAAGTGAATAACGGCTAACTGTCACTAGGGGGACACGATGCTCATTGAGATTCCTACTCGGGAGAATGATATCAAGGTTCATAAAGCCGGATTTGTAAGTGTATATACCTACTCATTCACCTTGGGCCGATGGTTCTATCCTCACCCCGATCAACCCCATGATTCTCGACTTCTGGCAAAGTTATCAAGTAACTATAGGCCAAATCATCCTCCATTCTAGCGTGTGGTTTATATGATCAGGCATTACTCAAACATGATAGAGGAGATGACTTTCACCCTCAACCATCTGATCTATATGTATAGTCCCCATCTTCTCCGTAGGGGCTTAATCAAGCATTACAGTCAAGCACCGAGATCCCTTTTTGACCTCACTAATAGGCTCAGAGATGAGGGATAGGTAAGACAATTTGTCCGAGTGAGGACGTCTGACCTGATTCCAGTAGAAAATATGTCAGTCCCTTTTAAGTGGAATGCTGGGTATAAGTAAACGTGTTGTCTTTGCTCCGTTTTACCTATATATCCCCATGCATCTAACTCTTCTTTTCTTGCCTCTTCAGCTATAACAATCTACCCTGGTGCAGTGTCATATCTCAAAGGTTAGATTGGCCACTTATACTCGATTTGCCCATATACCGAACGAGTTTGGCGAGATTTGTCCCGATCTCGGTGCGAAGTCAAAGACCATATGAGCCTTGAGTGTTGTTGCATCCGCATATTTTGAGGTAGATTGCTGTTAGTAGCGTCCTTCATCCTTTGCATTTAACCTCTGCATTTATGTAGATCTGGAGAAAGTACCTTTGACGAAGGAGGATATGTTCGTTAAAGGGGACGCTCTGGTTCTCGGTAAGGAGAAGAAAAGGCAGTGGAGTATACCGATTGGTCCTCCGGAGCTTAAAAGGGTTAAGATGGAAGATTCCACAGTTGTATAACAGTTCTGAGCTTCGAGGCAACGGTAAACCCTCAAACTGAAGGTGAGGTTGAAAACAACTTCTTAATAGCCCCCGAAGAGCGTATAGACTTGGTCGACCCTCGTGTCGTGGGGATAGATACTCACGGACCGGAGTCTGATGCGGCCATTGCCTAGCTTTGTGGTGGTAAGGCAAGGAATGGAGTATCGATCACTGCCATTGAGTTGGAAAGTGGCTGAAATTCTTCCCGAGTTGGGATGCCCTTGGTGGGTAGTTCGGAGGGGCCTGGACCTGGGATCTAGGGTGAACAAAGGATAGAGATTTTGGTTGATCCTATTAACCCGTTGATTTTTGTCGATTCTCCTCGCGAAGAGATCCTTCCATCTTACAAAGTGCAAGATATCCCGCATGAAACGCCTTCTAAAGTATGAACACTAGTCAAAGGCAGAGATGTACTTGAGAGGTCGCCAACCCTTCTCGAGGTCTGTTCCGAGGTAAATGCTTCATTCATTCTCAGCGAGATGGGCAGACTTTGTGAGTGGGTAATTTTTTCTAACCTTGTCCGCCACTCTAGGGTATTCCAGTCTTCGTTTTTCTAACTTGTCTCTTTATGTGGTTTCATGCTAAAGTGCATTATAACTAGGCTTTCACCCAGTATCAATATGATGTAGGCTGCCGCGAGTCTGAGAAAGCCAATCATACTGAGCAGGTTACTCATCCCTTGTATTACTATTATCCGAGCCTTTGTGAGATTCCACAACTTTTAACTTCTCGGACCTAATTTGTGTATTTTTCGAAGGAGAACACCCTACTGATTGGGGAGCTTCGGGCTAGAGATGAAATCTCCAAGCTTAGCCAGTACATGAGCTGACGCGCCCCCTTTTTCTAAAGCGAATTGGGTTTCTGATATTTGGGAGAACAAGTCATTCTCTTTTGGGAATTTGGGTTTAAATCGAAGAGTCGCCATCTAATGATTAGGGTGCATTAGGACACCGATAGAATTTGATTTGAATGACAAGAGACTATATATGGGATTTCTACCGTCGGTGTGAATGAACACATCTTGGTGGTTCCACTCAAACTTTACTGCCTAATGTAGTGTTGATACTACGACCCCAGTGGCATAAATCTATGGTCGTCCCAATAACAAATTGTAAGATGCTGGCACGTCTATCACTTGAAAATCAACATCGAACCAAGTAGGCCCCATTTTAAAAGACATGATTATTTCCCCAATGGTTGACCTTTAGGATCCGTCAAAATCTATGACGTTGATGGCCCTGTACTTGATCTTATGCACCCCCTTTCCCAATGTCCTTAGTGTTACCAACATACAAATATTGAGGCTAGACCTTCCATCATTCAGGATTCTGTTGATAAAATAACCTTCACATTGCACGGTGATGTGCAACACCTTGTTATGACTCAACCATTCTGGTGGCAACTCATCTTCACGAAAAGTGATCTTGTGACTTTCCAATACCTGCCCTACCATGTTAGCCGTTTCTCATCTAGTCATGTTGCTTGGCATATATTCCTCATTCAACACCTTTACCAAGGCATTCTTGTGTGCATAGGAAATTTGTAGCAGAGCCAGGATAGAAATTTGTGCCAGTGTTTTTTTCAGCTTATCAATGACAGAGTATTCTTTGGATTGTATCTTTCTCCAATGATCCTCTGGCCAGGTTCAGTGATGGTGGGCAAACTAGAGGCTTTCTCGCTTGACTCATCCAGGTGCTTCAGGGTATAGACTCTACCGGTTCTTGTCATACCCTGTGCAATAATAATTTCCTCAAACCTACCCTTGTCTTTTCTCATAGCCTCGATTTTATAGTCCCGTGGTATGTCCTTTGTGTGGAAAGTTTTTACGGCCGACATTGCTACTAGAATTGGTGTGGCAACCATTACTCCAAATGGAGCATGCGCCTTAGGTGGTAAAATTGCAACTTCGAAGGGAGTGGGTTGATTTATTGGTGACATAAATTCGACCTCAATTGGCGCTGGCATCTTGGCAGAGGAGGGTGCTTCAAACTTAAATGGCATTGACATATTTACCTCAGCGTTCCTAGAGAGCTGAATTCGAACTACAATCAGATTAAGGGTGACTATTGGCTTCTTTTGATCATCAACTTCTGTGATCAAATCGATTGATCCCCTGGGGTCCTAATATTTATCTATTTTGGTCACGTGAACGCCTCCACCCTTGTGGCTGGTAGAGGGTTATTACGGACATTTGGAGTCCTTGGCCAAAATAATCTTTTTATCAATCAAAGTGTGGATCTTATCCGTCAGAGGGCGGCATTAATTAATGGTATGTCTTTTCATGTCGGAATGGTATGCACATGATTTATTCGGATTGACCCATTGTGAAGGGCTTCAAGGGTTATAACAGGGATAAGGGTGACATAACAAGCGTCTTTGAGCCTTTTGTACAGTTGGTCAATGGGTTCTGCAATGGCGGTACACTGTTTAGGAGGTCTGCAGTCAAAATTTGGTCGAGGTCTAGGAAATTTTTTGTGTGCGGGAGGTGATTGATAATGGGATTAAGCTTGGTAGACATAGGTAGGTTGGGAGTTTTTGGGTGAAATAGACTGATATGTGAGAGGTGATTGATAAGTGAGTGGTGGAGTTTTATAAGAGGGTGAGGGTTCTTTGTAGTTTGGGGTAGGCTCATATGTGAGTGGAGGCATTAGATATGTTTTGTATTTGATAGGGAAATTTGTTCTCTATGCAACTATTGCGGTATTTACGTCCTTTTTCTTGGAGGTAGCACCGTACTGTAAGGCCTTATTGGTAGCTTGCAAGGCTTCAATGTTTGTAACCCTACCATATTTGATGCCTTCTTCAATCCTTTGACGTAGCTTGATGATGTTGGAGAATTTATGGATTTTAATCAGCATATGCCTGTCATAGTATTCCGCTCGGACGATAAGCTTGTTCATCTGTTCCTCTTCTAAAAGAGGTTTGACCTTAGCAACTTCTGATCTCCAGCGAGTACTCGCTTAATATTTCCGGGGGCTTCTTCTTTAGTTTTTGAATGTAGAACACATTCAGTGCATTTTTCGTATTGAATCTGAATTTTTCATAAAGTCGGATGCCATACTCACCCAGTTTGACCGTTTCTTGGGGTTTTGGCTAACGTAGCAAGATAGAGCATCTCTTTTCAGAATCCTCAGTAAAAGTTTCATGCGGATCCTCTCGTCCTTCCCTACTCCGACCAGCTTGACGCAGTATGTTCTCAAATGAACTCTTGCATCCCATGTACCATAAAACATCTCAAACGTGGGAGGTTTGCACCCTTCGGGAAGTTCGACATCCAGTTGCATGCAGAGACCTTCATAGTTTAAACCCTCGATTCCCATGCTTCCTCCGACACACTAAATTCAGCTAGTTAAATTTCTTGAGTTCTTCTCCTAGGTTCTTAATGAGCGATTCTTTATCATAAGACTTGGGTGTGGAGTGTGGCATGGTATCCACGTAGATGTGGGTGTTGTGTTAATGGTCATTTGTAGAGTTCAAGGGTTCAGGGATGAGAAGTGGAGTGTTGTTGGAAGTGTGGCAAGTATTGCAACGGTGGTAAGGAGTTGGATTGTTTTGCGGCTTTGGGATATTTTTTGGAGGTGATGTTTTCTGAGAATTTGGGAAGTTGACATCTGGGTTGGTGAGGGAAAATGACAAATTTGCCAAATTTCGTACCTGGTCAAGTTCTTCTTGGAATTTTAGCAGCCTATGTTCCAATTGAGATGCATTTTCTTTGGAATGAATACCATAGGCGTGAGTGCTTTCTACCCGTTCAGTTGAATTCTCCTTTCTGGCATTTTTTAGATCCTCCATCTTCCCCTTGTTCTTGTTTCTGATTGAACTAAGAGGAGAAGTGGGCAGAGCGCCTCTGGATCTTATGAGATATGATGATGATGCCAGAGTGCACAAACTAACATTCGGAGAGGGGAATAAAACAAAAAGTAAAAAACAAAAGGTAACAAGTTAGTGCGGATTATAAGAACATGTTGTGATATTTAAACACATAGTGCAAGAATGCAAATCGTGTCCTAATTTGGGGGACCTATTTGTTCCCGAGGTAGGCCTAGCGAAAAATAATTTTGGAGAACTTAGAATGCTAAATGCCTCATTTTAAAAAGTCGATGAGTCCCAAAACGACACTAAATAAATGGAAATAAAATGTCACTAGTGGTCGTTGGCCTTGTTGCATTTGATAAAGCAGACATGGAAATTCCTATTTATTTGGTCCCAGAAAGACCTATCCTGGATTCGGGATCCTTGAATCCAACGAACAGCTTCCCTAACTCGTGTAGTCTGAGCAACAGGTAGGCTTTGGATAGATGTCCGCCTTCATTTCCTTCAGCATCCCGGCAATCTTCGACCCTTATTAGAAATTTCTTTTCCAATTCTACTATACCTCGTTCCAAATATCCCAGTCGCTTATTGGCGGCTGACAACCATATCCTTCCACTCTTCAATAAGTTTTTGAATTGGCTTCCTGTATCTCTTGGTGCTCGTTTTCGCATTCCCGGATCCTTTTGCATAGTTGATTGTACTTGACATGCGCCTCGGCCTTTTCATGTATGATCTTCAAACCTCGAATAAACCCAGGTTAACCCAGACCATCATGCCTATCCTCCAACTAAGCTGAAGAATAGCTAGTACAACCATTATGGTTTCTATCTGGTTCGATTGTGTCCCTTCCCATGACAATATTGTAGTACCACATATACTGAGCCTTGCACCTGTAAGGACTATCTTCATCCTTGAAGTCAGCTCGAAAGTGACTCATCTTGTCGACCCTTGGTATAACCTGCTTTCTAATTGCTTGTTTCCTAACCTGAAGAGGTATACTGAATGGTTGCTCCCCCCCATTCCCTTCATTAATGTTTTTGTTACCATAGCTTGCCTGGTGTGGATTCTCGCCATCTTTGTTTGAAACATGATCAATCCCAGGAAGCAAAACATGAACATAAAGACCCTTCGATGAATATGTCCCAATGATGTGAGGGGGAACTCATAAGGATAAGTACAATATGATTTGTTGTGACCATACCTCTCATACAAATAATCAAACGGAATTGATGACTCTTTCAAGCATGTCAAGCCTGGATTCTTCTTTATACCAATCATTTTTAGGAATCCTATAGCCTTATGGTTTTCCGCCATTAACAAATCCAGAGTTTCCCATAGTATATCAGCAAATCCTCCTATTTCCTCTAGCAGGGGTGTCATTTTTAATGTCCCTAAAGCGGAACACAAACCTATCACAATCCTAGAATAGAGTACCAGCTTCTATGATCTTGTTGTTAGGATGGATTTCCAAGAGGGAAGGTAGATTTCCTAAGTATTTATGGACAAGTGTCTGATAACTAGAATGAAGATCCTTCCACCAGTTTAGCAATTTTGGGTGGATGTTGGTGACCATGCAAAATCTGGGGACTTCGCGCCTCATATTTCTGCAAGACAAATTGTTAGTCCCTTACCCCAACCAGACATGGCTATTTAATATCAACAATTGGCATAAAAGCATATAGTTCTCCAAATAAATGCACAGATCATGAAGATGCCCGTTTGGGTTTTAATGAAATCCCGTGGAATTTAGACAAGGTAAGGGCTTGAAATTATTCTAAGGGAAAGGTGTTAGGCACCCCTTATAATCAACTAGTGCGGTTCTCAGCTATATTATTATTACAAACTTAGGTGCAAACAACACGTAAACAAATAAAGCTTCAAATAAGAGAGGTTTTTCACATAAGGGTTTACAAACAAATAACGTTGGAAAGAGATAAAAGAGGGCTGATTTTTTCTTAAAAGGAAAAGTTTGAAATTATTTAAAAGCGATATGAAAAAGGATCATAAGTTAATTAATAATATGGATCACCCCACAAAAATGCCCGGTAATCAGTCCTCAACGAGGGGCTACACGTGGTATTATCGCGTGGTCGTCATATCCATATCTACGCTTCCTACCTTGTCAAGGTATTAAAGCATGAAATAGTCTCGTTTTCTTATTGCATGTTATTACCCGCCCCAATAATATTAGTCCTGGAGGAATTTAGGACTACTAATCCTAAAGGGAAGTGGTATCGACATATTTGTAGTTTCAAAGGCCAAATCCTAAGTTGACACGCAAGAACATGTATAACAAACTTGGGAAAGCACATAACAAGAAAAAAGAGGGCTCAGATATATCTCCTTTAAACGAAGAAGCACGTAATTCAACATGACTTGTACATGATGTTTAGGGTCTTATTTAATACTGAATGTGTAAGAACTTAAAGGTTGAGACAAACTGATTTATTACATAATTCAGATATGAAGCCCCAATCAGGCCTGCCTGCCGGTTCTAGTTAATAGAACAGATTTAGTCTATAGTTTAAGGCTTTCCTAAGTGTCGGACGAGGATCCTATGGGCATGATATCAATTCAATTTAGGAATCCATGAAATAATAAGGTCAAAAAAATAAACTGAGTACATGCTAGTAAAAAAGGGAAGTTCAGATTATTAAAAGAAAGCAGACTTTAATGAAATTTATAGGCTCTGAAACGGATGGTATCAGCTATTATTGATTTTAGCAAAGTATGTGAATAAAGCTATATCAGATTCGGTTAATATCTCCTACGGACATGCTTTCTACGTGTAATTAATTTTAAGCCTTTTATGGTATAAAGTGCCCAAAAAAAGCCTTATAGACATGATATCTATGTACTGAATTTGGTTGAAGACATGGTATCAACATGCAATTGAATGCTTAAGTCCTATGAGAATGACATCTATATAAAAGTAGGATGTACAGAATTGCAAAGGAACTATAAGCAGGATTTCTATATGCGTTAGCATATGAAGATTTGCAACACCTACTGGTATGATTTCTATATGCGTGCAGAATTCAGAATGACTTATAGGCACGATTTCAACATGAGAGTTGCAGAATTCAAACAGACTTATAGGCATGATTTCTATATGAGAGTTGCAGAATTCAGAATGAATAAAAAAAATTATTTCTATATGTATGTGCAGATTTGAAATACTTATTGGCATGGTATCTACCTCTTTTGTATACATAATTACCAATCCTTTTTACTAACCATCTCCAAGAGTTTATTACAAATTATTACAGCCCAAAATAATGTAAAAATACATCGGAAAAATAAAAGTACAACCAAGGAGAGCCTGATTTTGACTTTATGTCTGAAATATGGGTAAAAAAACTCCATCCGATCATCAAAAGACTTTCTCCCATTTGAATGTGTCAAAGTTCCCTAACAGTCTCAAATGAACTCCGTGCAATGCTTACTCCCAAATGTTTTATCGGATTGGGATAAGTGCAATGTGGAAAAGTCAGCCCTCATGTGTCCAAGTTTAGGAAGAACTCAAAGTGTCCCAAGGAAAGGCTCACAAGAGGGTGGCAGAACATAAGATTAAGATAGTGTTCAAGTGCAGAACATGATGCTAATAGGGGAAAAGAGACGGACCTAGTTACAAATAAGCACACATAAGGGGTTCAGGAAAATAGGGAGATTGCACAAAGTCTGTTGCTTAAGCAAATGTAGACTTTAGGCATGCCTAGTAATAGGGAGTGCTAGCGCACTTATAAGCCTGCCAGAACACATACTATTATATGCTAGGATCCCTGTTGATTTGGTTTGATCCATGGACAGTAATTTGTAGTATCTCCATATCTCAAATTATAGCTTAACGCATTGTGGGGGTGGGGGGATTGTGATTCATAGTAAACATGTTGAAAGAAATCAACATGCTAGAATGAGTGTTGAACTATACATAAGCAATAAACAGGGATACAAAACCAATAAACACATTATTGTGGTGTTCAAAGTTAAGTCCAGACATACCAGTTTCAAGAAACACAATAAAGAAAGGCAGTAAGTCTTGTAAACATGCCACAATACAAGAAAATAGAGAGAATACTATTGTGTGTGAGAGTAGTTTCAGAAAGACTATGAGTGAGGGATGTCCTTGTGCAAATGAAAGAGTCGTGTATTTATAGTGTGAAAAACATGCAAAATTAAGGTAAGAAACCAATTAAGGATCTGGGCTATCAACTAAAATCAATCAATACAAGACTTCCCTTAATTAACGAATTCAGACTCAAACTGTAAAAACTATTTTAGAAAAGAAATCAAAAAAACATCTTGTGCAATGTAGGAAATTAGGGTAAGACATACAAGAGATTACATAAGAGCAGAACTTTGAAATATACGGTTACAGAAATAAGGTAAGAGAAATCAATAAGTAGCTAGTAAATTAAGCATCCGCGATTTGTAATCACTACTCCATGAATGAACCAAGTTAGAAAAGTTGAGAAGATTTTTTTCACTTAAAACGAGTCACATGTAAATCAACAAACAAAAATCAACAAACAAGGAAAGAAATCAATCAAACTTATACAGAAAACTAATTCAAAGTTTGAAAGCTTTTTTAGAGGGAAGTTCAGCACATATAAAAAGCAGACAATCATGCTAAGTCATGTCATTGCAAAAATCTGTATCTAAACTACAGGATCATAATACTCACGTAGGTTAGCAATGTAGAAAAGATATAGTATCAAATACCACACAAAAGGGTAAAGCATAAGGACCTTAGAACAGTTTTGTAGAGAATTAGGAAAGACTTCAAAACTCAGTTTAGAAACCCGAAATTGATCTAAAAGAGTTAGGCTTTTTGAAATAAAATCAGTTCAAGCAAATCACATAGCCAATGATCTCAAACTCGGAAGAACCCCCATATTATAGGGCTTCCACCATTAGTCGAGAGCGAAGATGAGAGGACAAGCAATCTAAGAAAAAAAATAGTTTCTACTAATCTAAACTAGTTCAAAGATTTCAGAAAGGTACTGAACCTTTAACATGTACTTTCAGTAGCAGAAACTCATAAGAAGCATAGTAAAAGACCACCAAGCGATACACAGAAAAAGAACTCAAAGAAACATGGTAGAAGAAGCTAATAAGAAACATAGTCGAAGAAAAAATAATCAGAACACAACATGAGAAACACACAAAGAATATAGTAGAAGAGACTTATTAAGAACACAGTAGAATAAACACAGAAACAACATGGTAACAAAACCTTAAGAAGAACATAGTAGAAGAAACTTGTTGACAAACATAGTAATAGAAACACATAAAAGAGAAATCATAGGACATTTAAGTAACTCTAAAAGAAAACCTAGATCGAAAAAATAATGGTTTCGAAAGAATAGGTTTTGAAAGAAAATCAAGAAATCATTCAAAAGATTTAGGGGAAACATAGATCTAGAATAGATCCAAAGAAAAGTAGAAAAACCTCAAAATCTAGTGTTTTAGAGGAACTCAAACGGCAAGAAAGGATTTGATGGTTGTTGATCTAAGCAGGAGGGGTCAAAGCCAGGCTAAAATCGTGACATGGCTTGCCGGAGCAAGGCTGGAGATTGCCATAAACTTGAACCAATGGGGTGTGGCTGGAGCTTCTTTGTGGTCGGACCATGAAACCCCAGCAAACAAGAGCGTATGCACCATGCGAGGCTGATAGATGGTGAGCCCACCATAGACTCAGGCCAGGAGATGCCGGAGAAGATGGATGAGACTCATCGGGACGGAGGAAAAAATGGAAGGTTCTAGAGAGAATATAAGATAGATAGATGGAGATAGAGTCGGTTGAGTGAGGTATAAAAGGGGTTTGGGGTGTCATTTGGTTAAAAAAAGTAAGGGGAATTAGGGTCATTGATCGCTAAAATCAACGGCCAAGATGAGACGGGTAGGTGGAATTCTGGGTTTCGGCATGGGTAAAGAGGCTATGGGTTGGATTTTGAATAAAATTGGGGCCCAATTTTGGTCTGCTACCTACGATGAATAAATCATGTTCTTGGTTTTACTTAAGGTTAATCATGTATTGGTTGAGTCGTTTGAGTGAAAATATACAAGATAGTAATTGACATGGCATAAGAAATTTTAATCATTTTTGTGGGATGTATGGAGGCTTTATATATGGTTTGTTGTGGCTGGAAATTGTTATAAATAGTTTAATTGTGTAGTGGTTGATGTTTTTAAGCTAAACAATGTGCTAATTGAGTGGATTGAAGAAGATAACATGAAACATAAGATGTTGATGATAAAGTTAAGGTGCTAGGTGTGTGGACTATATTTGAAGATTACGCTTAAGATGTTTTGGGTTGAAAATGAAATGGAAAGCATACGTCTGATGTTATATCCGTTGTAGGTCTATTAATGGAAAAGGAATTGGATTCAAACCATATTTTTTAATCATAAATCGATCTTGTCGCTCAAAATGGTTGTTTAACAAATTAGAGAGCTTATTGTCAATTATACTATTGTTGTTTGGGTTATTTGGTGACTTTTGGTAACAAATAGGATGTAGTACAAATAGTGGAGGTGCTGTCCGTTTTCTTGTAAAATATTTGTTTCCAAGTGTGAGAGTTATAACGCTTATATGATGATCACGAAGCCGATTTGCTCATTGTAGACGTAAGAAAATCATATTGAGCTTGTTGACGATTGGATAGAAGACTTCAAAGGTATGTTAAGGAACTTTATTCTTTCTTTTGGCATGATCTAATGTGAAATAAATATGCTATTTCATAATGAATCTACTCTTAGACACTATGGTTGTCCAAGTTGTTCTTTTATAATAAAATCTTCTAAGCAAGTGTGAATGATCCTTAAATCCTACTGAGGTTCATAGTTAAGGTATGAATGTCCATAATGTTCTTAAGTCACTCCAAAAGTTTAGAACGTGATTCCATGAGTCAATAATGCATTATATATATATGTATCTATTTTACTTTACCGAGTCGCGCTATATTTGGCCGGGTACGACACCTATTGTGCAACCACAAATCAGTTGGGTTTACCGAGCTCCATGTGGAGGGGTACGATTCTACCGAGCCTTATGATGGCCGAGTACATTTTTACTTAGTCCACTTTGATGCCAGGTACAATATGATGATTATGATGGCCACATAGGCGTATATTTTCAAAAGAATGTATATATATATATATACACATATATATATATATATACATATATATAAATGTATATATGTATATGTATATATATAAATGTGTATATGTATATATATATGTATGCATATATATATATATATATGTATGTACGTATATATATATATATATGTGTGTGTGTATATATATATATGTGTGTGTGTATGTACTGTGCATTTCATGTCAATAGCCCCTAGAGGCACTAAGATGTCACAGGTTGTGTCTTCTCTATCACTCTTTACATTACTGTTCTTGTTTATGCTTCCACGCCTTATATACTCGGTACTTTATTCATAATAGCGTTCCTTTGACCGGGGACGCTGCATTTCATGCCCACAGGTCCCGATTGATTGGTTGACAGTCCTCATGTTAGGCTATCAGCTCAGTGAAGGTGTTGGCGCACTCCACTTTCCTGGGAGTTACCTATCTGGTCAGTATGGTTTGAATAGGTATTGATTGTTAGAATATACGCTTAATGCTAGAGGGGGGGGTGAATAGCGTTATAATAAAAAACAATATAAACTTGTGGAATTAAAAATTGCAGGATTGAAATAAGTGCGGTAAGTAAATAATAAGGAACGAACGCACCGAAATTATCCTGGTTCACCACAACCTGTGGCTAGTCCAGTCCCCGAGAGACTCTCTCGAGATTCCACTAACTTCGTTTAGCTTACGGGTGCTTAACAAACCGTTACAAACTGAGAACTTGTGTCACACAAGCCTCAACAACCTTTGCTCGAAGATACCACACTTCAAGACTTCAACCGAAGGAATGAAAACGTTCCTTCTTACAAACACAAGGGATTAACACTTCCCTTCAAGTGTATACAAACACTTAGCACTCAATACAAGACTCTCTTTAAGAGTAGATATGAGTAAAATAAATACGCTCAAGAACACAACAACTTTCCTCAAGAGTTTGGCTCTCAAAAACTTATGAAATGAATATAAAATGATGTATATGAGAGTATGCAAGCTTTAGCAAGAATATGATCAGTTGTTGTACTTAGAAGACTGATTTGGAGTTGTATTTATAGTATTCAAAACCCCCACAACCGTTGCCTAATTACCAATCAAGAATTGCTGATTTTGTGCTAAGATAATCGATTATCTGATTTTCATAATCGATTATTTTCCAATCGTTCAAAAATCATTCCCAGATTTTAAGCAGAATAATCGATTATCCAAATCGTATAATCGATTACCTGACAACGTTCAAAAAATCATATTCAGATTTTACTTAGCATAATCGATTATCAGATTGTGTATAATCGATTACCTGACAACGTTCAAAAAATCATATGCAGATTTTACTTAGCATAATCGATTATCAGATTGTGTGTAATCGATTATCTTTCAGAGTTTAAAAATACTTTGGCAACGGTCATTTGCATAATCGATTATGCTATAAGGATAATCGATTATCTTTTATATTTTGAAAACTTCGGACTACACTGTCTTAACATAATCGATTATCATAAAGTACATAATCGATTATTTTACAATCTTGTAAAATATGATAGACACTGCCTCAACATAATCGATTATCATAATGTGCATAATCGATTATTTTATAGCTTTGAAAAATCTGATGGACACTGCCTCAACATAATCGATTATCATAAGGTACATAATCGATTATCTTGTAGCTTTGAAACATCTGATGGACACTGCCTCAACATAATCGATTATTTGAAAAATCTAATGTACACTGCCTTAACATAATCGATTATCATAAGGTACATAATCGATTATTGTTCAGCTTTGTATATCTGGTGTACATTGTCTTAACATAATCGATTATCATAAAGTACATAATCGATTATCTTTGTCCAGATTTGAGAGGCATGTTTAAAAATCATTTTGGCTAAAATAAAATGTTTGAAAATCATTTTGCTTTAAATTAAATATGCATGATTTGATAAAAATAATTTTACGAGAGAAGCCAAGTCTTGAGTTAATTGTCGGATCAAGATCACGATTAAAGAACGACGCATGTATAACTTTATTTCTTTGCTTGATCATGATCTTTGTTCGTCTTGTGCTTGAACCTTGTTATGTGTCAATTGCGCGCTTGTGCTTGGACCTCGTCATATGTCAATTGCGCGTCGTTTGTCATTTATCAAAACCTACAAATATGAACACACGTTTAGTATGTATATTGAGAATGTGTTTCAACAATTTCCCCCTTTTTGATAATGGTAAACCAATATCGGGATATGCATATTAGATAATTCATAATGACGATCCAAGACAAGTATATAGATATGCAATTAGTTCCCCCTCAACATATGAATTACCCCTCAATTTATGCCAATAAATATTAAGTGCATAGCCCTTATTCTTCCCCCTTTTGACATTAGCAAAAAAAACATTAGTAAATAACTTGTTTATTGATTAACCAACAATCCGAGTACATAAAAAGAGACAATGAAACATAGAACAACAAGCTAGAAAAAGAAATTATTCATTATCATTATTAATTTCCGGCTCGGCATCCGGTACATCTTCCCGAAGGACAATTTGGGCATATGGATAATTGACATGGTCAAAGTATCCATGAAGTTCATGGGAGAGACGAGTGACATTCATATCGATGCGAGTGATGGAGGGGACAGAGACGCAATTTGCTCGGAAATGGTATTAAGGGATACATCGGACGGGGCCGGAGGACGACGTCGCTGAGTTGGAGGAGGAGGTGGATGCTCACCGATATTGGGAAATGAAGATTCTTGTATTTCCCAATGTTTCGTCGCCTTTTTGTGAGGGCCGACGGAAGTGTCGATACCGGATGCAACAAGAAGGGTCATAACGACAAAAGCATAAGGGAGAGGCTTATCTTCCCCAATAGCATCATACATATGAGTCTTGACGAACTTGCACCAATTGATTGGAGCTCCGGTGATGATGGCATGCATGAGTTTTGAATCCTCATGAGATATAGTTGTATGAATGAATTTTCGCGGTTTTAGAACGTGGGTGATGAAATAAAAAATTAAACGGTATTCGGGGAGCATGTTTGTGATGGTGGGACGACGATTGTCCGGAGATGGAAAAAATTCACCGATGCCGATTTGAGTAAAAAGAAGTTGTTCATCAAACAGAGCGCCTTCTTCCCTAGTATAGCGTAAAATGTCTTCCCCATTGCGCGGAAGTTTAGTGATGGCTTGAATATTTGCCTTAGATACAGTGATGTGAATTCCATTGACGGTCGAGAAGAGTTCATCATCTTCGTCTTTCTCGAGATTTGAATAGAAGGCCTGAATTAAGGAAGGATGAATGTAAGGGGTGTGAAGGTATAGGAAATCAAGGAGTTGGCTTTGTAGGAGCATATTTGCTGTGGATTGAGGGGCGCTTTGACTAAGAAATCGATTAGTGGAAAATCGAGGAGGGAGGATTTCTCGATTTTCAAACTTTTCAGCGAAGCGCATAAGTTGTTCTTCACTGTTGAATCGTAAGAAGGAGCCATCTTTATAACAATAAACTGGTGGACGAGTGGCGGAAGAGAAGGCAACATTTTTGCCGGCACGAGCATGTTTGGAGTTTTTGCCCGACATTTTGAATAAGTAGTAATAGCCTTTGAAAGAAATTTGAGAAATTTTGAGAGTTTGGGAGATAAGTTTGATGTTTGAGTGAAGAAATTGAAGACTTATAGCACCTATTTATAATGAGAAGGATGGCATTGCATTGAAGATGAAAATCTGCAGAAATTTAAGAGACAAAACGGTCAGAAACGGTAACAATTTTGAAATACTGACTGAGGATAATCGATTATTGAATTATGGTAATCGATTATTCTGACACAGAATGCACAGTGATTTTTTGACTCGGGAAATAATCGATTATACTTTTGAGATAATCGATTATTTTAGGAAGTGCAGTAATGAATAGCCGAGACGGTAATCGATTATACAGTTTTAAAAAATCGATTATTGTCACAATTAACACCTGAAAAATAATGTCAACAAAATAGATTATAAAAATTGATAATCGATTTTTATATTACCATCCAAAAACCTGCAAAGCAAAAACTGTTAGATAATCGATTGTAGTGTTGCATAATCGATTATGTTAATTTTCCGGCATAATAAACATAAAACGTAAATAATCGATTAGTGATACTTGCTAATCGATTTTCCGGCATAGTAAGCATATGAAAAAAAGAAGTGATAATCGATTATTGACTTTAGAGAAATCGATTATTCTACACCATCGCCTTATAATTCCCCCTGCCTTTAGGGCGATACCTACAAAAGAGAATTAGGCGCCTCCGACGCTCAAGTTAGTAAATTTTTTTTTAAAAGAATAATGCAATGCATGACTTGGATCAATGTGGAGTCAAGAATTAAGAATTCTTTCTCTAAGAGCTTTGTGAAGATGTTGACCAATTGAAAACGTGATCTCTTAAGAAGTGTGTCCTAAGGTGTTCTTAAGAGTGTTTCGAGTACTTACCTTTTGTTCAATGTCGCCAATTACCTTGTCGAGAGGATGGTCTTTGATTGTCCTCCACGTGTTAGGCAGTTTCGTTTCTTTCACCAGTGGTGCCGCTTCCTCCGATAATTGTATCAAGATTTCATCTTGAATTTCCTTTGGATTTTCCTCTTGTACTTTGTCTTGAGGACTTATTGTGTGTAAAATACCTGCAAGATCAAAACCAGAATCCTTTCTCGCCAAGCGAGCATTATTTTTGGAAAACACAATATGAGGGGATTCCTCAACAGTTTCGGTTCTATTATTGAATACTCCATATGCTTTGCTACGTGATGAATAACCAAGAAAAATTCCTTCATTCGATTTGGCATCAAATTTTCCCAAATTATCTTTTCCGTTGTTATGAATAAAGCATTTACAACCGAATACTCTAAGATGGGAGAGATTAGGTTTCCTTCCCTTATAGAGTTTGTAGGGAGTTTTCATGAGTATTGGCCTTATGACTACTCTGTTTAAAATGTAGCATGCGGTACTCACGGCATCCGCCCAAAATTGTTTGGGAATCTTAGCCTCATCGAGCATGGTTCTAGCCATCTCTTCAAGACACCTATTTTTCCGTTCCACCACTCCATTTTGTTGTGGTGTACGTGGAGCAGAGAAGGTGTGCTCAATACCGAGTTCGTCACAAAAGTCCGTGAAGAGATTGTGATCGAACTCTCCCCCATGATCACTTCTTATGGAAGTGACGGCTGTGTTCTTTTCATTTTGGACACGTTTAAGAAAACATTTAAAATTGTGAGCAAGAAATAGTGTCCATGTAAATCTAGAATAATCATCAACAATACAAAAGCATAACGATTTCTACCAAGACTTTCAATGCGAGATGGTCCAAAGAGATCCATGTGAAGAAGTTGCAAAGGTCTTGTAGTTGAAACAATATTCTTAGATTTAAAAGATGCTTTTGATTGCTTCCCATTTTGACAAGAATCACAAATAGTGTCATTTTAAAATTTCAAATTTTGAAGACCAATAACTAAATTTTGTGAAACCAATTTGTTTAAAAGATGCATGTTGATATGAGCTACTCTACGATGCCATAACCACATATCATCTTCTTTACTCATAAGATAATTCACATACTCTGATGAAGAGTTTTCAAGATCAACCATATAGATGTTATCAATTCTAAAACCACGAAGAATAATTTCAAAATCACTACGACGAAAAACTAAGCATTCTTCCGAATCAAACAAAACAAGATTTCCCTTGTCACATAATTGACTTATGCTCAAGAGATTATGTTTTAGACCTTTAACTAGCAATATATGCTTAATGGAAGAAGATTCATTCTTACCGACCGAGCCAATGCCGATAATTTTTCCCTTGTTGTTATCTCCAAAAATAACATTTCCTCCTTCCTTGTGTTCTAGTTGAAGGAACTTGGATGCGTCTCCGGTCATGTGTTTGGAGCATCAACTATCAAGGTACCAAAGTACACTTGATCCCTTCAAACATACCTACAAGACAAATTAATGGGTTTTTGGTACCCAAGCTGTTTTGGGTCCTTGAGAGTTAGGTGTAAGCAGTTGTGCTTGACATGCAGTTAAGTGTCTCTATCTAGTAAAACAAGCAGGAGCAATATGTCCTATTCGACTACAATAATGAAAAATGACATTAGGATTATGCATTCTTCTAGGTTGGTAGTAGTTGGAGGTACGAAAATCGTTTGCTCTATTTTTGACAATATGGCTATTGCGCAATCCTTGAAAATCATTTCTCCTACTGTTTGTTCTAGGATATGCAGCGTTTCTATAATAATTGTTTCTAGGTTGAGTATGTCTAGGTTGCGATTGTTGAAGGCCATTTCTAGGCGTTCTAAAATGTTCAAAGTTTCTTCTAGTGTTTGGTCTAGGATGCATATTGATTCTAGGATGGTTATTTCTAGGATGAATGTTTATTTTATTTATCCTAGGTTGAGCCTTGGGTTGTTGGGGGATGGCTTCAACTTTTTCTTTAGGCTCGTTTTTGAAACCCATGCCATGTTTGGTCGATTTCAAATTGACAAGAACATCATTCAAATTTTTATGAGAAGAATTGAACTTATCTAGGGTGCCCTTAAGTCTTTCTACTTCATCTTTTAGATGCATGCAAGAAATACAATTTTTGCTAGAACTCTCGGGTTTGTCGGCCCTCCTCTTGCTGAAAAATTTGTTTTCTTCTTTCAACTTCTCATTTTCCAAAATCAATTTTTCCAAATCTTTTTCTTTCAAAGAGAGTTGTTTTTCAAAATCTTTTTCTTTCAAAGAGGAATTTTTCTTTACGTCTCTAACAGTTTTGGAAGCTTTAATGAATTCACTATACAGTTCATCAAAAGCGTTTTGCATTTCCTCAAGAGAATAGAAATTTTTTGATGAAATTTGACATACCTCTTCTTGATTGTTTTCGTGTGCCATGAGACATAGATTTGCGATTTCGTCTTCTTCATCGTCGCTTGATTCGTCTCCGGAGTCACCTCCCCAAGATATGTATGCTCGTTGTTTCTTGAAGGGTTTCTTCTCCTTTTTGACATTTGGGCAATTTGATTAAATGTGCCCGATTACTCCGCATCCATAGCACTTTACTTGATCTCCTTGTTATTTGCCTTTTCGTTCATACTCTTTTCGCATTTTGAGGTTGAGCCGTGCTTGCCTTGAGGGAGATTCTTTGTTTCCTTTGATCATTAAACGGAGGGTTAAGTATAGTAGATTCATAGGTTTTAAGATTACCTCTTAGTCCGTCGATGGTGACATTTGAAATGCCGATAGACTCTTGAATCGCATCGGCCTTGGAGCGCCATTCCGGAGTGAGACTTCAGAGAATTTTTCGGACAAGTTCCTTATCCGTGAAGGTCTTCTTAAGAGCATGTAGGTCATTGACGATTTTTGAAAATCGTTCGAACATGTCATCGATCCTCTCGCTTTCCTTCATGTGAAACAGTTCATATGCATGGGTTAGAAAATCAATTTTAGCTTCTCTTACCTGGTCCGTACCTTCGTACGTGATTTCCAGCTTATCCCACATTTGCTTAGCCGTTGTGCAACATGACATTTTTCTGTAATCATCAGCATTTACAGCACAATATAATAAGTTGATGGCTCTAGCGTTGTTCTGCACTTTTCAGATATCATCCGCATCGTATTCATCTTCAGATTTTGGAACCCATTCATTTTCAACCTTTTTGGTTGGAATTTGTTCTCCCTTCGTTATAACCTTCCATAGATGAAAATTATTCGATCGGATGAATATTCTCATCCTCTCCTTCCAGTACGTATAGTTTGTGCCATCGAATAATTGTGGTCTGGTGGAGCATTGTCCTTCACCAATTCCAGCATTAAAGTCACGAGTAGAAGCCATGGATTGTTTCTCTCAAACGGTTAAGTCTTTCAGAGAGTTGGGCTCTGATACCAATTGTTAGAATATACGCTTAACGCTAGAGGGGGGGGTGAATAGCGTTATAATAAAAAACAATATAAATTTGCGGAATTAAAAATTGCAGGATTGAAATAAGTGCGGCAAGTAAATAATAAGGAACGAACGCACCGAAATTATCCTGGTTCACCACAACCTGTGGCTAGTCCAGTCCCCGAGAGACTCTCTCGAGATTCCACTAACTTCGTTAAGCTTACGGGTGCTTAACAAACCGCTACAAACTAAGAACTTGAGTCACACAAGCCTCAACAACCTTTGCTTGAAGATACCACACTTCAAGACATCAACCGAAGGAATGAAAACGTTCCTTCTTACAACCACCAGGGATTAACACTTCCCTTCAAGTGTATACAAACACTTAGCACTCAAGACAAGACTCTCTTTAAGAGTAGATATGAGTAAAATAAGTACGCTCAAGAACACAACAACTTTCCTCAAGAGTTTGGCTCTCAAAAACTTATGAAATGAATATAAAATGATGTATGTGAGAGTATGCAAGCTTTAGCAAGAATATGATCAATTGTTGTACTTAGAAGACTGATTTTGAGTTGTATTTATAGTGTTCAAAACCCCCACAACCGTTGCCTAATTGCCAATCTAGAATTGCTGATTTTGTGCTAAGATAATCGATTATCTGATTTGCATAATCGATTATTTTCCAATCGTTCAAAAATCATTCCCAGATTTTAAGCAGAATAATCGATTATCCAAATCGTATAATCTTTATCAGATTGTGTATAATCGATTACCTGACAACGTTCAAAAAATCATATGCAGATTTTACTTAGCATAATCGATTAGCAGATTGTGTATAATCGATTATCTTTTAGAGATTAAAATACTTTGGCAACGGTCATTTGCATAATCGATTATGCTATAAGGATAATCGATTATCTTTTATATTTTGAAAATTTCGGACTACACTGTCTTAACATAATCGATTATCATAAAGTACATAATCGATTATTTTACAGCCTTGTAAAATTTGATAGACATTGCCTCAACATAATCGATTATCATAATGTGCATAATCGATTATTTTATAGCTTTAAAAAATCTGATGGACACTGCCTCAACATAATCGATTATGATAAGGTACATAATCGATTATCTTGTAGCTTTGAAACATCTGATGGACACTGCCTCAACATAATCGATTATTATAAGGTACATAATTGATTATCTTCTAGCTTTGAAAAATCTAATGTACACTGCCTTAACATAATCAATTATCATAAGGTACATAATCGATTATTGTTCAGCTTTGTAAATCTGGTGTACATTGTCTTAACATAATCGATTATCAAAAAGTACATAATCGATTATCTTTGTCCAGATTTGAGAGGCATGTTTAAAAATCATTTTGGCTAAAATAAAATGTTTGAAAATCATTTTGCTTTAAATTAAATATGCATGATTTGATAAAAATGATTTTACGAGAGAAGCCAAGTCTTGAGTCAATTGTCGGATCAAGATCACAATTAAAGAACGACTCATGTATAACTTTATTTCTTTGCTTGATCATGATCTTTGTTCGTCTTGTGCTTGAACCTCGTTATGTGTCAATTGCGCGCTTGTGCTTGGACCTCGTCATATGTCAATTGCGCGTCGTTTGTCATTTATCAAAACCTACAAATATGAACACACGTTTAGTATGTATTGGGAACGTGTTTCAACATTGATTGGAATGGATGGGCCGTGTCCTGACCTTTATGATTTTATGTAATCTTAGAGGCTTGTAGACAAATGTTATATGTATGGATATTTGTATGGCCTTGTTGGCCTATGCTTTGAGTTTACAAATGATCATGTCGGCCTTATAGGTCCGTATGTCAAATGTATAAGTTTGTTTATCATGTTGGGTCTTCATATGTCGAGTATTCCCTTATGTTTATTCTTATTGTCACACCTCTTTTTACACATCTACCCCGAAGGGTATTGTATATGGGATTTTTTCCAATTTAAGTGAAATTATTCGAAATTGGATTATATATTTATTCAAAGTCGTCACTTGGGATAGATTTGATTTTTGGTGTCCCAAGTCACCGGTTTTTTATGAATCCCAAATTGAGGAAATTTTTCGACTCCCCAAATGGAGTCTGCGAACCAGAAATTCTTGAGTAAGGATTTTTGTTGACTCGAGGGAAGGTGTTAGACACCCCCGGATCCCGTGGTTCTAGCACTGTCACTTTGTCTTGTAGTTGTCTAAAAATATAATTTCTATACATATCATTCTACAGTGCAATCCTTAGAATTATTTACCGCTATAAATTAGTAATTTTTAGGAAATTGAACATCGTTTAAAACATGTTTTTGGATCACATTACATGAAATGCACCTAGATCCTCGATCCATTTTATTCAACGTTGTGGGATTAGGATTTGGGTCACATGAAATGCACACCCGTATTTAGGAGGTAATATTATTCAAATGCACCTAAAGAAGCTAACGTGTTATTAACTTCACGGGACGCCGTGAAAATTTGCTAAATGGTTTGTCCAAATTTCTAAATATAAAATCAATCTTAATTAAAAGAGGGCCACACAACATATAAGTTTCATTCAGCGTAACGCTCCTCATTTTATTTTTTAATAGGGCGTCCTAGAGCAAAATAATATTTTCTATTGAATATTTCTCTAGAAGGGGGCCTCATTAATTAGCATTATTAATTGCTAGTATCCAAAGTAATCAAGAAAGTTAGGCCTCAAGTTCAAGTCCATACTTGAACAAAAGGAAATACCTTTTTATTCAAGTGTGCCACTTAGCTCAAGGCCCAAACCTCTGATTCAGTATTTGAAAGATCAGGGTCCAACAACTTTAGTAAGTAGAATAGAAGAATTTGCAAGTTATTCGAAGCAAGCCTGATGGGAAGGGCGTGACATTTTAGTTTTGTTCGTACCTGGCCCATATTTCACTTACATTAATCTTGGGGCCTGTTAGATCACTTCTTCATGACCCGGACAGTCCAGGTCTTTACCAAGCCAACCAAAATTTTCTAAAATGTGGACTAATACAAACATTTATATGAAACATAATTAATTAAAGTGATTATCATCTATATGGCAAAGACATTCTAATTAACCGCATTTACCTTTGTTTATACATATAAGATACTCTTGTTACTACACATGAAACTAAACCTGAAAGGTAAGGGCATTCAACTATCCTGAGTTTTATTTAAAATGTGCATAATGAACAATTCATCGAAATATCAATCATCACTGCTGTTACGCATTGTACCCTAGCTAAGATCAAGGTCATACAAGTCTAATAGTCCATACAGCTCAGTTATACAATCATCAGAAGTCAAACATCAAACGCTAATGTGTGAACTTAAATAATCTACAATTAATATCCATTATACAGTCCAGCTATTCAGTCCGGTTATACAGTCCAGTTATAAGTACAATGGAAACCTCTACCAGATCATGGAGCCACTCAAAATCTAACAGGCTATTAATATAATAAGGTCTACAGCAAAATAAAGTGCATGTTTCATTTCAATTTTTCAACTTGAGAAGCTACACCACATCAGTTTGAAGGTATGTACCTGGAATTAAGACAAAATGAAGGAGAAAGTAAGACAGCAGCAACATTGATTAGTCAACAATGGTAAACCAGCAGCAACACTACAAGAGGACTAATTGAAAGCCAAAATTGTATCATTATGACCTAGGAATAAAGTCAGATGACCAACAACTAATGAAATAACCCCAAACCAACATTAATTTAATCCAAACACACTCAAAATTAACCCAGGAAACTTCATGAAACTTCAACAATCAGACTCTAAGCTGGAAGTTTCCAATCAACCAGTAAAACTCGAAATTAACCCTAAAAAATTCAATAAAATAGTGTTTTTGAGTTTTGTGTTTTCAGAAGTTCAAGGCTTAGGGAAATCATAAGGGAAATTTTACAGAGTTTTTCAACAAAACTCTCCTTCAACAAGGCAATTAGGCATGCCTTTTATAGTCAAACTTAGGGCAACCTTCATATTTTCAATTTTACCCTTAGTCCCTCTTTTATTTTAAGTTTTTGCTAGTTAGTCCTTTTATTTATGCCTTGTTTCCTATGTTATTGCACTTATTTTCCTGTATTCCAAGTTAGAACCTAATCTAGAGTGTTCAATGGAGTTCCAATTCAGTTATCTGCAGGATTCTCTAGGTAAATTACCCCAACTACCCTTAAAACTACCTAAAATTACTAAACAAGAGTAAAACTAACCTCAGCCCCTTAAACTTAGTCAAATGACCATGGTTAACTACTTATCGAGGGTAGAAATCTTCAGGTATGTCCAAAAAACTAACAGAAATACTAACGATTAAACTAACCAGCCTAATTAATCCAAACCAGACTGTAAACATAGTGAAAAATTAGTGCCCTAAGGTTAAAAATAGTAAATTAACAATCAACTAACAAGTATCATGTCATATGATTAACAACCAACAAAAATCATCAATTAAAATCAAATCCACAAAGATATCATAAACAGAAGAAATCAAATTTGACTAAACTAATTAGTAAAAGGTGAAAATTAAAGAGCAAGAACTAAACACTGGATTTAACTAAAACCAAACTCAATTTAATCATGAAGGCTATTCAATCAAAGCTTAAACAAAGAAAATCAGTCAAACCCAAGAAAAACTACCAATGCATATCAAAGAGAAGAAATCAATGCATCAATCAAACAAACCAATTCCCCAAACTTGATAATCATATAAATTTTAAACCAAAGTAATTCCACTTATAGGAAGAATCACAACTAACAAACAGAGACCTGGAACTGCCAAACATGTTTTTGATTAAATTAAAGCATAAGGCATAAAAGGAATAAGGATAAGGACTTAACTTAACTGGCCTAGGATTCAGCTTCAAAATGGGCTTCCATACATACTTCAAGAGCCCTACGTTTGGGAGCTTTGAGCATTTACCAAGGCGTTTGAGGGAGTCCGAACATGGATTCGAGGTGAGGTAGGTGAGCGGGTCATTTGGTATGAGTTTTGTTGTCTTTGGAGAATTGGGGTTTTGACTGCGTCACTTGATCCAATATTTGAGACGCTTGTCTTGGGATTTGAAGGAAACAGGGTTCAGACTTGGGAAGCGGAAGAGGAGGAGCACTTGTGGTGTTATTTGGGAAGCATTTGGCACCGGCGCCGCCATGGGCGGTAGAGCCGCCATGGTTTAAAATAAAAATTTGACGAGATTGGCCAATATTCGAAGGATGCTGATAACGGGGATGAACAGAGGAGGTTGAGAGGGTGGTATGGTGTTTTTTTGGAGGTCATCAGAGCATCAACGTCGGCGGAAGCGATATGCGGCCGACGGCCAACGCCGGTGGCGGTGGGATTAAGGTTTTGGAAATTTGAATAGGGTACGAGGTCTGGTCTGGGGTGGGGGAGGCCTGGAATAGTTATATAGGCATTACACCTTAGTCCTGATACCGTTAGATCTATAAGAATGGATGGTTGCGATTATAGAGGCCCCAAACAACATCGTTTTATGGGGAGAAGGTCTGGACCAGACTTGGGTTGGATTGAATGGGTTTGGGAAGGGTTTTATTTTGGCTGTAAATAAATCTGGCCCAAACCTTACACAAGCCAGCCCTTTTGAATATTTTATATTATTTTCTTTTCATTTTATTATATGTATGATTTTTATATATTGTTATTATTATTTAAGTTTAAAACTAAAATTAACCTCTCAATTAATTCAAACCGCATAATTAAGCTACAATTAGTCTAATATTAATGTAAAAGAAATTAACAACCTTAGACCAAAATCAAAATTAAACAAAAAAAATCAAGATTTCTTTATGAAATTTTCTTGTATTTGTAAAAACCTAGTTACTAATTAATCTAAAAATGTAAAAATTAAATACTAAATGCTCGTGCAATTTTTTTATTTTTTAATTTTATTTTTATTCTTTATTTTTTATGACTTATCACGCATACACAAATAAAAATACACACACAAATACACAATTAAATCCTAAAGGTTAAAAAATAAAGAAAAAAATCCTAATTCTAAGAATTCTATCGGAGTAATTTAAACGAGGCAAATATGACATGCTCATAGCTGCCCTTCTTTGCTCGGAGACACGAAGGGTTTTCAGGCAAAGACAAATGAGAAACTATGAAAGATTTTTGCCTGCTCGACACTCCATGAGAAGCGTTTTGAAAATCATGACCGCACCGTGCTTCAGAGATTGCCTATATATCCTCGACTAAAGAAGAATTAGGCTAGTGTAGTTCATGAGTGTTTGGTAGCTGGGACTACCGGGAGCTGTGTTTCACTGTTGATGGTGCTGCTACTGCTTGCTGACCTCTTTATTATACCAAAAGGAAAATCAAAAGCTAAGCTTGCTATGCCTATCAACTATAAGGTACAAGATTCCTATCTATAAATCTCTTAAAACTTGATCTTGAGTCTCAATTGGATTTGCTGTGGACTTGATCCGAATATTGATGCTCGTAAGTTGAGGTGCCAGTTCTTTCTTCAACATTTTAGCAAAGCGGGCCATGCGGAACTTGTGATTTTGAATCAAATTAGAGCAGCCCACATCTTTCTTCTTCAATCACTCTAGATTTGTTTCTTTTTCTTATTTTCTTCGTTCTAGATTGAAACTCATTCTTTTGGTTGCCTCAAATCCAGTGTCTTGAGGTAAAGACCTGTCCGGACACCAAAAAACAAACAAACAAACAGAATTTTCTGCCTCAGTTTTCACTGGGAGAATTTCGTGAGTTATTTTTAAGCTATTTCTTTATTGAAAACTGTAAACCCCGAATTGTGTATCCTTTAAAAAGATTGCCAGGTTATGCTGGGAGATGGCCGGGTAATACCGGGAAAGAAATGGAGTCCCTACTGAGGGTAAGAGGTGATTCCACGATGTATGTCGGGATTGGAATAGAGGGTCCCTCCCGGGGATGAAGGGAAAATCCACGGGCGATGTCGGGATGAAAAGAAAAAGATTCCTGGGTTATGCTAGGGAGATCCGCGGGTTATGCCAAGATGAATGAAAAAGGTTCTTGTGTTATGCTAGGGGATCCACGTTTTATGCCGGAATAGGGTGAAAATGTCTCACGGATTATGCCAGGATATGAAGAAAAAGGCTCATGGGTTATGCAAGGGGGGATCCATGGGTTATGCTGGGATAGGAAGAAAAAGGCTCCTGGGTTATGGCAGGGGGATCTAAGGGTTATGCCAGGATTGAAGGAAAAAGCCTCTTGGGTTAGGCCAGTGGGATCCACGGGTTATGTTGGGATAGGAAGAAAAGGCTCCTGGGTTATGCCAGGGGATCCACGAGTTATGTCGGGATGGGAAGAAAAGGCTCCTAGGTTATGTGAGGGGATACACGGGTTATGCAGGGATAGGACGAAAAGGCTCCTAGGTTGTGCCAGGGCTATCCATGGGTTTTGTTGGGATGTTAAGAAAAGGCCCCTGGGTTATGCCAGGGGGATCCACGGGTTATGCCGGGATAGGAAGAAAAGGCTCTTGGGGTTATGCTCTAGGGATCCACGGGTTGTGCCGCGATAGGGAGAAAAAGGTTCTTGGGTTATGCTAGGGGATCCACGGGTTATGGAAGGATAGGAAGAGAAGGCTCCTGGGTTATACCAGGGGGATCCACGGGTTATGCCAGGAAGAAAGAAAAGGCTCATGGGTTATGCCAGGGGATCCATGGGTTATGCTAGGATAGGAAGAAAACGGCTCCTAGGTTATGCCAGGGGGATCCACGGGTTATGCCGGGATAGGAAGAAAAAGGGCTCTTTGGTTATGCTAGGGATCCACGGGTTATGCCGGGATAGGAAGAAAAGACTCATGCGCTATGCCAGGGGGATCCACGGGTTGTGCTGAGATAGGGAGAAAAAGGCTCCTGGGTTATGCAAGGGGATCCACGAGTTATGATGGGATAGGAAGAGAAGGCTCATGGGTTATGCCAGGGGGGTCCATGGGTTATGCCGGGATAGGAAGACAAGGCTCCTGGGATATGCCAGAGGAATCCATGGGCTATGCCAGGATATGAAGGAAAAGGGCTCCTGGGTATGCTAGGGGATCCACGGGTTATGCCGGAATAGGAAGAGAATGCTCCTGGGTTGTGCCAGGGGGATCCACGGGTTATGCCATACTAGGAAGAAAAGGGCTCTTGGGTTATTCTAGGGGTATCCACGGGTTGTGCAAGGATTGGAAGAAAAAGGGCTCCAAGGTTATGTTAGGGGAACCACGGGTTATGCCGGGATAGGAAGAGAAGGCTCTTGGGTTATGCCAGGGCCATCCACGGGTTATGCGGAGATAGGAAGAAAAGGCTTCTGGGTTATGCTAGGGGACCTAAGGGTTATGCAAGGATTGGGAGGAAAAGGCTCCTGGGTTATGCCAAGAGGATCCGCGGGTTATGCCGTGGTAGGAAGAAAAAGAAAAGACCCTCAAGTTATGTTGGGGATAAACTAGGGAACATGGTCCAATATTTGGAAGGATGGAGTTAGGGATTTGAGGCTTTATGCTACCATTATTTCGGATTTTCTTTTTCTTATTTGCTCTTTTATTAAAACTGAAGAAAAGGATTTGAAGGAAACTTACCTTTCAGGCTGATTGTTGTTATAAAGCCACTCCTATCTTTGCGTTATTTTAGTTGCATTTTTCTTTTGCACGATTGCTTTGGATTGTGCGTGTTTCAGATTTTCAAACAAAGAAAAGTCGTTAGTTTGAAACGGTCGTTTGTTTTGTGGTCTTGAGTGCTTGATCCCGACCCTACTTCGTTTGAGCAGACCTCTGACTTTCAAATTTTTGCCTTGTTAGTAAATCCTGGGGACTCAACTTTCATATTTATTTTGCCTTCATCGGCCTATGATTTCTTTACCCAAACTTTCATTTGAAAACCTTTGGGTACCTTGGCTTTTGAAACTTTGCCGAGCCGATTAGCCCAGTTGAACTTTACCTTTTACCTCTCTTTGCCTTTGTGGGTATTTTGACTTCTGTTTTCTTTCTTTTCAGGCCCTTTCTGCTTTCAAAGCATCATACACCATGGCCAGTCAGGATCGGCTAGACGCGCCCGCTGAGACTTGGTATTCAACTCCTGTAAGGCAGAGCCTTGTAAAGCCAGATCTTGCCATCTTTCCTTTTTATTTGTTTTGGGAAATAGAAAAAAGGATTTAAGGAATAGTAAACAAGAAGTAGTGAATTTAATAAGAAACATCCCTTTCGGGGAGAAAAGGAGAACTTATCTGGGGTGCATGTAGAGTTCAAATAGACATGACATGCTTCATGGGCTGGGTGCCTGACCCGCACAAAACCTACCCCACTTTTATAAACTCATTGACCCCCATTTTGAAAGCAAGGAATCTTGTCAGGACTTTCAATGGCGATGGAAGTCTTCTTTTCGGTTGATGATGCCCTTTTAAAGGGTTTTGCCAATCGACCTATCTTATTTCTCATCTTACCATCGCCTGAAAGTGCCCTTTATGAGTTTTCACTAAACATACACATTTTTAGTTTCTCTTCTCACTGTCGCCTTATGCTGCCCGCATGTTTTCACCAATAAGACTCTCTCATTTTATTTCTCTTTATTTTGACTGCATTAATTTCCAGCAATGGTTTCTCCCATTTAACGCCTTTGCCCATTGATCAGAAGGACTTGGATGGGTTTCCAGGTGAAAAGGGATTTGATTGAAATTAAAACTTTGGAACCAATTTGGTAGGCTCATAGCTGAGCCATTAGATCATTTGCCCCAACTTATTCTGGGGGGGGGGGGGGGGAAGATTTGGATTTTTATTTTGATGTGACTGAACCCCAGAGAGAGGCTTCCTACATATCCTTTCAAAATCAAGTCGAACGTAGTTCTGTAGTGTTTCCTAAACTATTTTTGTCTTGTTTTTTCATTTTTCATCACTGGTTTTCAATTTGTTGTTTGTTTTCTAATTTTTTTCTTTTTTTTTTGGTTTTCTTTTCTTTTCTTTGTTTTGTTTTCTTTTGTTTTGTTTTTTTAATAGCATTTTCAAGTTCCAAAGAGTGTGGTCAAAGAAAAATAACCAGCTCAAATGGGTTTACCAAGGTTGAAAATGTTTGGGTAGCGGGAATGAAATCCTTCGTCATCTCAAACAGACTGAATCATTGCTACAACGAGCCTTGACGTAGTACCTTTTTCTGTGTCTGCATTCACTGTTGCTTCGGGATCATCCCCTCTAATGTCGCCCTGGTACAATGCTCCTTTTAGTAATATATTTCTGATAATGTATGGGCCTTTCCAGTTAGGAGAAAATTTTCCTTTTTCTTCCTGATGGTGAGGAAGAATGCACCTTAATACAAGCTTTCCATCCTCAAAATTTCCGGGGCATACTTTTTTGTTATAAGCACGGGCCATCCTTGGTTGGTACAACTACCCGTGAAAGAGCGCCGCCATTCGTTTTTCATCAATTAGCGTCAGTTGTTCTAGGCGAGTCTTGGCCCACTCCGTATCTTCAAACTCTGCTTCAACAATGATCCGGAGAGATGGTATTTCCACCTCCGCAGGTATTACTTCCTCAGTGCCATGGAACAAGTGATAGAGAGTTGCTCTAATTGATGTGCGCACGGTTGTGTGTTACTCCAATAATGCAAAAGGTAGCTTCTCATACCATTGCCTTGAGTTTTTAATCATTTTCTCAAAATCTTCTTGATATTTTTGTTTGATGCTTCGAAAACACCATTAGCTTTGGGCCGGTAGGGGGTGGAGTTCTGATGTGTTATTTTGAATTGTTCGCATATCTCTCCCATCAATCATCTGTGCAAATTGGCAGCGTTGTCCTTGATGATAGTGGCTGGGATGCCATAACAATGGGGTTGGAATGCACAAAAGCCACCAAAACTTTCTTGGTCATTGATTTAAGAGTTATTGCTTCGACCCATTTTGTGAAATAATCAATGGCAACCAGTATAAATCTGTGCCCATTTGAGACTTTTGGCTCAATTGGCCCGATAACATCCATGCCCCAAGCTGCGAATGGCCAGGGTATTGACATGGGATGCAGTTCTGTGGGCGGCGCATGAATCAAATCACTGTGTAGCTGACACTGATGGCATTTATGGGAAAAGCTAAAACAATCCCTTTTCATGGTTATCCAATAATAGCCCTGCTCTGATGGTTTTCTTTGCTAGAACATGCCCATTCATGTGTGGCTCGCAGACTCTAGTATGTACCTCATGCATGATTTTTCCAGCCTCTCTGGCACCAACACACCTTAACAGATTTAAGTCTGGTGTCCTTTTGTATAAAACCTCACTGATTAAGAAGAAACCACTTTCTTGTCATCTGCTAGTTCTCTTTTGGTATGCAGTAGCTTGCTCAGGGTATTATTGATTTTTCAAAAACACCTTGATATCATGGTACCATGGCTAGATGTTTGGTTCTGCCATTAGTAGCCATGCCTTTCGTTGATTTGGATTTCCAAGGGATCGTTGTAGGCATTTCCTGGATAAGGCAACATCGAGGCCAAAGTAGCAAGTTCGTCGGCTAGTTCCTTCTGACAGCGAGGGATGTACCTGAACTGTACCGTCTTGAACCATTTGCTGAGATCTTCCACATGTTGCTAATAAGGGATGAGTTTGACATCTTGAGTTTCCAACTCCCATTGGGCTTACCGAATGATTAGATCTGAATCTCCCATGATCAATAGTTCCTCGACGTTTTGGTCAATAGCCTTGTGCATCCCTCGGATATAGACTTCATATTTGCTAGTATTGTTTGTGCAGAAGAACCGAAGCCGAGCTGTGGCTGGGTAGTGTTGACCGGTGGGTAAAATTAAGATTGTCCCAATTCCTACACCTTTTGCATTATCGCTCCATCAAATAATATTTTCCAAGATGTGGTGTCCATGGATATTACCTTCACCGAATTCATACTTTTCATCTAGGAAATAAGTATTTAGGGGTTGGTATTCATCATCAACCGGGTTCATAGCCAAACGGTCCACTAACGCTTAAGCCTTCATTGCTGTGCGAGTAACATAGACTATGTCGAACTCGGTGAGCAGGATTTGTCGTTTTGCCAATGTCCCCGTAGGCATTGGTTTTCGAAATATGTAATTCAGAGGATCCATCCCTGTTATGAGGTGAGTGGTGTGGGCTTGTAGGTAGTGCCTCATTTTCTGAGCGACCCAAGTTAAGGCACAGCAGGTTCTTTCTAGCAGGGTATATTTGGCCTCGTAACTGGTAAACTTCTTTCTCAGGTAGTATATTGCCAGTTCTTTCTTTGCAGTGATACCATGTTTCCCGAGAATGCAACCAAAGGAATTTTCCTGGACTGTCAGGTCCAGGAACAATGGCTTTCCTGGTTCCAGCAGAACAAAGACTCATGGATTCGACAGATACCCTTTAATCTTATTAAAATCCTCTTGACACTCATCCGTCCATTTGATCGCTGCATCTTTCTTTAGCAATTTGAATATGGGATTGCATGTGGAAGTCAACTAAGCGATAAACCGACTAATATAATTCAATCTCCCCAATAAGCGAATTAGATATTTTTTGGTATTCGGACGAGGTAGATCTCGAATAGACTTTATTTTTGTTGGAATTAGCTTCATATCCCTTCGACTAACTATGCACCCTAGAAGTTTGCCTGATGGGACTCCGAATGGACCCTGAATGCACAGTTAGCTAGGTTCAATTTCAAATCATACATGCGCATCCGTTCTAAGAACTTTCTTAGATCCCGCATATGATCATCCTGAGTTTTGGACTTGATGATCACATCGTCCACATACATTTCTATTTCCTGATGCATCATGTCGTAGAAGATAATGGTCATGGATCTCATATAAGCTGCCCCAGCGTTCTTCAACCCGAAAGGCATAACCTTGTAGCAATAGGTCCCCCAAGGTGTGGTAAAGGCATATTTCTCGGCATCCGCTTCATCTATCAACAACTGGTGATATCCTGCGTAGCAGTCCACGAAGGACTGTATTTCGTGTTTGGCACAGTTATCAATAAGAATGTGGATATTGGGCAAAGGGAAATTGTCTTTGGGACTTACCTTGATCAAATTTCAGTAGTCCAGACACACTCGGGTTTTCCCATCTTTCTTTAGCACTAGAACTACATTGGCTAGCCATGTGGTGCATCGGACCACTCGGACTACTCCTACCCCCAACTATTTTGTGATCTCTTCTTGATCTTATCACTGATATCAGTTTTGAATTTTCTCTGTTTTTGTTGGACTGGAGGGCACTCGGGGTTAGTAGGCAACATTTGAACTACCAAATCGATACTCAGCCCTGGCATATCGTTCTATGACCAAGCAAACACTTCTTTGAATTCAAATAGGAGTTGGATCAATGCGTACCGAGTTTTCTATTTGAGTGGATGCTTATTATGGTTTCCCTGATTTTTTCGGGACCATCCAAGTTAACCGGCTTCGTTTCATTTAACTTTGGCATAGGTTTATTCACGAAATGTCCAGTCCTTGATTGATTTCCCTAAAATCCTCTTATTCGTCGTACTTCGGTTCTTGGTTCATTATTTCACAATTAGGCGGCATGCTTTGATCATGGCACGAGGTCCGCGAGCATGTCATGTTATTTAAAGCTGCATCATTAGAACTGAAAGAAATGAATAAAAGGAAAACAACAACAATCTGAAGGAATAAAGGAACATAGACGATGAAATATTTATTTAATTTCTTGGAATTGAAAGATAACATGGTTTACATTTGGATAATTAAAAACGACAAAACACTAAGAAAAACATTCTAGTTACACCCTGAGATAACTTATGATGCAGAAAAGATGGCAAGATAGGACTATCGGGACTCCCGCCTTATTGGAAATGGCGTAGCCTTCCAATTTAGCAATTTGGCGTCTAGTCCCATGTATAGTACCTGAGCGGTGCTTGAATATTCTCCTCAATGAACCATATGGGTTTCATATAGTATTTTTCTCATTGCCCACATATTTCCTTGATTTCTTCAGTTGTGAATGCCTCATGCTCTTCCTCCTTACTGTACTTTGGCGTTACGAATATTTCATACAAGTGTGGCAGCGGTTGAGGCAGAGCCCATCCATCATGTTATCTACGGTTCTCCCATGTTATATCCTCTGGCCTAGGGTGGAAGCCTAGCCCGAAGAACTTCTCTGTAGTGGGCAAAACAAGCAGCTCAGCTATCCCTTGCAAGGACCTTCCAAGTCCCTTCCCCGGTTTGAATCCATGTGGTATAATCTCTCTAGCCACAATGATTGATGAATTGGAGAGGAAAGACTAGGGACAGGGTTTTCCCTCTTCATGCTGATCAACCACCATAATCTCGAAGGCTTGATAGACAATATGCTCCCTACCCTCTCTAGCTTCGAGGCAGGGGACGAAGGGATCTTGATAAACTGACTGCTCGTCTTCCGCATGGACCATGATTTCTTGGTCCTCATGTTCAAATTTTTTCTTCTGATGATGAGTGGAAGGCACAAGCCCTGCTGCGTGGATCCATGGCCTTCCCTAGAGGTAGTTGTAGGATGTGACCATATCTAACACTTGGACGGTTACCTCAAAATCAACTAGGCTAATGGTCAAAACTAGGTCGATCTCTCCGATTGTGTCCCTTCTAATACCATCGTAGGCTCAAACACACACATTGTTGGGACGAATCCTCTCGATCCCTATTTCCATTCGTTGTATTGTTGAAAGTGGGCATAAGTGGGCATATGTCCACACCAGAGCCTCCATCTACCATTACCCTTTTTACATAATAAATTTTACATTTGACAGCTAAATGCAGGGCTTTGTTGTGAGCGGCTCCTTCTGGGGGCAAGTCATTTTTACTGAATATGATCTGATTGATAGTGAAAAATCTTTCCACCATCATTTCTAATTGTTCCACAAAGGTTTCAGCTGGCACGTATGCCTCATTGAGAGTTTTTTCTAGTACCCTCTGGTGCTCACGAGATTCCATCAACAGGGATAACAAGTAGACTTGTTCAAGGGATTTTCGAAGCTGGTCCACTACTTCATAGTCTGCCATTTTCATCTTCCGAAAGAAAACTTACGCCTTTTTGGCGCTCACTGGCTTCTTGGGTGGGAATCGCTTCTTGGTGGCACTGCTCACTTCTTCGAAGTCAGAGTATTTCTTCACAGGGTAACTTTCTTGAGTCTATCCCGAGATTTCTTTGCCCTTGTATGTCACCACCGTTTTAGGATAATTCTAAGGGACTACAGCGGGGTCTGTCATAGGCCTCTGAGGTGCATGGCCAACAACCACATGCTCACTCAACCTTGGTGGATTAGTTTGCCCCACGCACTATATAGGCTTATTTGGGAACATACATCTAGGTAGTCATGTTCAACTCGAATCTCTTAGGGGGACTCAAAGTTAACTGCGTTTCCTGACGACCTCGTGGGACATAAAAGACAGCTTCTTCGACAGGTGTTGCCCCATTTTTAAGCTTAACTTACTTTTCAAATTCAGGGTGTGTTCCTTTGTTCTTCTTTTCCTTTTTATCTTTCTTCGGGGAAGCTCTGGGCTTTCTATCGGCATCAGCAATGGCAATTATGGTCTTCAAAGCCAGGTCGAATTCTTTATCCTCACGGATCATTCCAATTAATGGTTTGTTGTTGTGGGCCGGAAATGGGCTGTTAGTCACATTAGGGACATCCTCATCCCTTAACTCTATTTTCCTCTGCTCTATCAACTCTTCCATATCACGCTTCAAAGTCCGACAATTTTTTGTGTCATGCCCCTAAGCTCGCGAGTGATAAGCACACAGGGCGCCCCTGTTGTAGGAAAGCAATTCCATGTTTTATCTGTTTGGAGGTACGGGCTGTAGCAGACCCAATTGGACAAGTTTTGGGAATAGAATGGAGTAGGACTCCCCGATTGGCATAAAGTTTTGCTTTTTGGGTGGCTCTCAGGAATGGAAGTTATTTTGACGTGGACGAGGGTTGTAGTGGTTTTGGTGAGGAGGCTGGTTTCTTGGAGCTCTGTTCCTGTTGGCCTACTACTGTGGTTGTGCAAAAGGTTGAGCGTTCTTGACTGCATATGGTTGAGGAGCATAAGGCATGTTCTGGTGAGGATAATAATGTTGATAGGTTCTTCCTGAGAACATGGGTCTAGGGGCATGCTGTCTTCTCGTACCCGATGTTGCCATCGAGGTTTCTTCTTTCTTTTTCCCCATTGTGACTCTTCCAGACCCGCCTTGGATGGCCTGGGAGGTTTCTCTGATGGCCGACTTACTCAAAATCCTGCCGGTTTTCAACCCGTTATCTACCATTTCACCAATCTTGATTGCTTCTGCAAAAGTTTTACCCAAGGCCGCAATCTTGTGCTGGAAGTAATCTGCTTCGTGGGACTAAAGGAAGACCGTGACCATCTCTATTTCATCCATGGTAGGCTTCACCCTCGATGCTTGTTCGCGCTACTTAATAGCATATTCTCTGAAACTTTCCGAAGGCTTCTTATTCTGATTTTTCAAAGAGTTCATGTCTGGCACGATGTCGATATTGTATTGAAACTGTCTTACAAAATCTCTAGCAAGATCGTCCCAAATGTGCCATTGTGAGACATCTTGGTCCATATACCACTCTGAGGCAATTCCTACTAATCATTCTTTGAAGCACGCCATCAACAACTCTTCTTTTCCACCAGCTCCACGCAATTGGTTGCAATAGTTCTTTAGGTGAGCAATGGGATCACCATGCCCACATACTTTTCAAATTTTTGTGTTTTGAATCCCATGGGCAAATGCACGTGCTGGAACATGCATAGATAAGTATATGACACACTTTTCTGCCTACTCAAACCTTGCATGATTTTGAGGCTCTGTTCTAGGCTTCTAATCCTTTTTGCCATTTCATCCTGTTCGGGGGTCTTGGGAGTCTTGTCCTGTTCTGCTGTGAACTCAAATGGTGGCTGAGGATAAGTGTAGATGTTGTAATGAGGAGGCTCAGTTTGGTAAGTAGGTGTTTGGAATGTAAAGGCCGATTGATCAAACATGGGTCTAAGCAATGCGGGCTGCGTTGTGGCCGCACATGGGGGAGCAGTAAAGATATTGGGGACTGTTCCATATTTGAACACCTGGGGACAGACCTCAAACGGTGCTCTAATAAAATTGTCCAGTATGGTGGCATTCCCAATGTGATGTTTGGATGACCAATTGGAATAGTGGAGGTACCCCCTGATCTAGGGAAGAGCTCGGGGAATCTAGGGATGACGCTCTGGGGATCTTTTGCATTCATTCCATTCATCCCACATCTCCATAACCCTAAGGCATAGGATCCTGTTTTCCTCGTCTATTGCAGACTCTAAAGCCGTGATGTCTAAGATTGGGCTATCTTCCGAGATGGGAATTTCTGGCAAGGTCATTTCAGACGACATTTCTATACTTTCATTTGATCGTGTAAAATATCGATGTGATGCCAGTTTACCAAAAACCAACCACCATTTCTAAAAACCTAAGTTGTTAATGACAGCAAAAAACGGTTAGTTTGAAACAAGTAACAGAAAGGGAATCGCACGTCAGGGTGTGATGCACCTATACAGTTTAACCAATGTCTACATATTTGCATTGATTGCATGTGTCATCCCGAATTTTCTCTTCCATTTCCCTTTTTATTGATTTCCACTCTTTGTTTTTCTTGCTTTTATCTCTTCATTTCTTTTCCTCTCTTGTTCTTCTTTTATTTTCTTCCCTTTTTTGTTTTTTATTTCTTAGGGTTTTTCTTTCATTTTCTTTTTCTCTCTTCCCATTTTCCCTTTCCTTTTTCCTCTCTATTAGGGATATGGTTGAATCCTGTAAAGATTGCCTACGTATCATGACCCCGCATGAATCAGACCGAGCGTAGTTCATAAAAAATAAATGTGAATAGAAATAAGATGTTTTGAGATTTTCGAGTTTCATAGATGGCAAATAAATTGATTACAACGACTCAATGCTAACAGATCAAAACATGAACAAAGAAATACAGACTCCATATTCAAATATCTTTCTTTAAAAGAAAATACAGACTCGAACAACTTGATAGACTCTAACGGAAAAGTACATACTCTAGTGAAAAAGGAAATACAAACTCAATGTGAAAATCATGAGTACATTAAAGCTCCTGGTGCATGCGGCACATGGTTCAGTCTCGCCGCGGGCCTATATGCATGATCCCCTTGAAGCATATCCAAGTCACTCATTATCTGTTTGACAAATATCATTACTGTCGCAAGAAAGGTGGTGCGAGTCATGTCCTTGCATGCTTGACATTTCCTTGTGATGCAATGAGCAATGGTCAGGATGCTCCCTTTAATTCTGCCCTTTTTTTGGAGCAACCGCCCTATCTGATCATTCCTACCTTCCAAAACATGGGCATCATGAAGGTGCTGACCACGTAATTGTTTTATTTCCTCCTCCATTTGGGCCATCAAGTCATAGCAATTTTCCCCGCCGGCTTTATTGTCTTTAGCTTGTTTGCATGCTTCATTTTTGAGGGTGGTCATTTTATTTCTCAAATCAGTAGTGCTTCCCTCATAATTTTTTTTCATTTGTTGCACAAATTGGGCTCTTTCCACTGTCTTCTTTGCCACTATGCCCAGATTTTTGCTTTAGATTTCTCCAACTCTTCTTGGCACTCTAAGACTTGCGTCTTCAACCCTTTTATCAATCTCTCATCTGCGTGGCTTCTTTCTTGGTTTTTAGCAACTATTTTCAATTGGTGGATTTAGGCTTTAAGAGCTTTATTCTCTTGGGTCAGCTTCTTTTTGTCACCTTCATCGGTTGCAGTTTATAAGCTGTTTTCAAACCGAAGATCCTGAACATGTTTTTCCAATGCTCCTATTCGGGCCCTATATTCCTTTCCTTTCGCTAACCAATCCTATTGCACCTGAGACCCGTCAGTAAAGTGTTCGACATGTGGCCTTTTTTCGGGCCTTTGAGGAATCTGGAACCTTTCGCCGAACCAAGCCTTGTACTTAGAGTCTAATTCTCCCCTGGCCCGATCTCGCACTATGGTTTTAGGCTCGAGGAACCTGCATTCATTCCATATTTGGCGAGTCTTTCCTTCTGGGAATGCAACTTTTGGGCCTAGTTCGATAACTTGTTTACTCAATACTTGTTACTCAACTTTTGGGCCTATTCGCTACGGTTTGAAATCTTCCCAATTATTGCAGGACTCGGTAAAGAGCGTAGGGTTGGAGGCTTCGAATGCCCATCAAAAGAATATGAGGCACTTCTACCAATGTGTACACAACCTCGGTAGCGGGAATCCATCCGAAAGCCCATTCAACTTTATCCGCAGTCAAAGATCTCAAGCATGAAAACCAAGCCTCATTGCCCTCGGGGAACTCAATACTTGTTACCCGGGTCCCAAATTCTTCAATTCAACTCAAACCGGTCAAACCATAGTTCATATACCCAGTTAATTGCCATAGGTGCTCTTGCATCCAGAGTGGTAGCAATAGATTGCAACCCAGAAAGAACTTCCACTTTCTCGGCATATGGTAAGAGCTCGATAGATTTCAAACACAATTAGCGGAACCATAGGGCTGTTGGCTATTTTGGTTCTGACATCTACCATTCCAACAAGGTCTATCTCTATATGACCATCTTTTCGTGGATAAGCCTTGTTGTAATGGTAGATCATCTTTTAATGGACAAGCCACAACTCTCAAGAAAGCTACCATGAATGCTAAGCCCCGTCTTGCCTCCCACTTATCTTTGTTTCTGGCATGGATCCAACCGTTGTTTGCCTTTTCGAAACTGCGGGAATTCTCGTATCGATGATACAAGAAATGGAGTGTGCAAAACCCTTCTGATATATTTCCGTCCCGAACATCCCGACTAATTCTTAACAATTCTAGGAGCTTGTGGGGAATCAATGGTCTTGGTACCAATGGATAGCAGTTTCTGAGATTTCAGTTTAAACCCGCATAACCAGCTATTTCTTCCAACATTGGTGTGAGCTCAAAATTGGAAAAGCGGAACACGTTGCGAGTGGGGTCCCAGAAGGGTATCAAAGCTCAACTCTGTCCGACCATGGCTTGATTTTTAAGAAACCGATGAGGCCTCCCCAACTCTTGTAACTATTTCTTTGGTACCTGATCCTAAGTAATCCCACCACATATGGAGCTTTAAGGGGATCTCTTTTAAGGGCTATCAAGGGTCCACTTTATTGTGTGCTCATCCTGCACATTTATTAAGGGTTATTTTAAAAAATTTGATTGTGCCCCGAAGAAAGAAAACAACATTATTTCATTTTTTTTCTTTTTTATTATTTCAAGATGTCTCAATTCTTTATTTCAAAACAAGAATTCATCTTTGCAGATATGACCTTTTAGCATTTCGGGGAAGAAGATTTTAAGGATATGCCTACTAATCGTTAAAAATGACTCAAGGCGTCTGTTCTTGCAAAAACAGCCTTACAGAGCCCTTTTGGGACATTCGGCTTATTTTAGGCAAGCACGGCAACACCTGGCTTATTTGAGGCTAAAATCAATATTATATTTTTGTCTATTCAAAAGAAAGTTGGACCCGATGGGGTTTCCTACGTATGCCACATCTGGGGGGAATAAAACTAGCGTAGTTCGGGCAAAATGTTTTATCAAAACTAAAATTTTGTTAAAAAGTCTCTTTTTCCTTTTTTTCTTTTTTCTTTTTCAACAATATGGCAGCATTTCGTAATATTTGAGCATTTTTTCTTTTATGTTATTTCAAGATGTCTCAATTCTTTATTTCAAAACAATAATTCAACTTTGCAGATATGACCTTGTAGCATTTCGGGGAAGAAGATTTTAAGAATATGCCTACTAATCGTTAAAAATTACAAAAGGCGTCTTTTCTTGCAAAACAGCCTTACGGTGCCCTTTGGGGACATTCGATTTATTTTAGGCAAGCACGGCAACACCTAGCTTATTTGAGGCTAAAAATCAATATTATATTTTTGTCTATTCAAAAGGAAGTTGGACCCGATGCGGTTGCCTTCGTATGCCACATCCGGCGGGAATAAAACTAGCGTAGTTCGGGCAAAATGTTTTGTCAAAACAAAAATTTTGTTAAAAACTCTCTTTTTCCTTTTTTTTCCTTTTTTCTTTTTCAAAAATATGGCAGCATTTCGTACTATTTGAGCATTGATTTTTCGAAACAAGTGGTTACTCTGATTTAGGCCTAACACGACTATTTTATAAATTTTTTTCTCATTATTTTCAAGCCGGTTAACATACAAATCCAAAGCAAATAAATTCAGAAGTAGCACGTAGGATATATCAAGATGGTCTTTGAGTCCCCTAAGTCAAATGTGCGTGATGCAAACAAATGTTCGTACAAGTGATCCGGCATGAGGTTTTTTTATACTAGATTTAAACCCGGGGTTTTTTGTTCTGGACCTGTCTTACCCGAGCGGACAACTCGAGCCGAGGGGGCCAGCATACCGGGGATATAGAAACTCTACTGGCTTAGCAACTTATTCGAACCTCGTCCTATATGGGAAAAACACTAAATAGAAGAGAAGTCACACGAAGTGCACCCTTGGCAATTTATATATACAATTCATCCAATATCAAAGCGGTAAAGCATTTATCACATATAGCATGGAACATGTAGGAAAATCATAAAAGCCAAATATAACAGTTATCCTAAGCTCGAATTCTTGAATTCTGAACCAAAGATTCTGGGACATATCCCCGGCAGAGTCTACCCTGAAGGGTAATGTATATGGGAGTATTTTCAATTTAAGAGGCATTATTGGAAATAGGATTATTTATTTATTCACAATCGCCACTTGTGATAGATTTGGCTTTTGGTGTCCCAAGTCACCGGTTTGTTATGAATCTCAAATCGAGGAAATTTTTCGACTACCCAAATGGAGTCTGCAAACCATAAATTCTTGAGTAAGGAATTCTGTTTACCCGAGGGAAGGTGTTAGGCACCCCCGGATCCCGTGGTTATAGCACGGTCGCTTAAACTCTTATAGTTGGCTACAAATATGATTTTTATACATGTCATCCTATAGTAAAATCTTTAGAATTATTTAATGCTTTAAATTAATAATTTTTAGGAAACTGAACGTCGTTTAAAACATGTTTTTGGATCACGTCACATGAAATGCACACAGATCCTCAATAAATTTTATTCAACGTTTTGGGGTTTGGATTTGTGTCACCTGAAATGCACACCCATATTTAGGAAGGTAATATTATTAAAACGCGCCTAAAGCGGCTAACGTGTTATTAACTTCGCAGGAGGCCGTGAAAATTTGCTAAACGGCTCGTCTGGAGTTCAAAATATTAAATCAAGCTTAATTAAACGAAGGCAACACAACTTATAGGTTTCATTTGGCGTAGCGCACCTCGTTTTATTTTTAAAAAGGGCGTCCTAGAGCAAATTAATATTTTCTATTGAATTTGTCTCTAAAGGGGGGCCTAATTAATTACCATTATTAATTGCTAGTATTCAAAGTAATAAGCAAGTTGGGCCTCAAGTTCAAGTCCATATTTGAACAAAAGGAAATACCTTTTAATTCACGTGGGCCACTTAACTCGAGGCCCAAACCTATGATTCAGTTTTTGAAACATCCAGGTCCAACAACTTTAGTAAGTAGAAGAGCAGAATTTTGGCAAGTTATTCGACGGAAGACCGATGGGAAGGGTGTGACATTTCAGTTTTGTTCAAACCTAGCCTAGAGTTCATTTACATTATTCTTGGAGCATGTTCGATCACTTCTTCATTGCCCGGACAGTCCGGGTCTTTACCAAGCCAAGCCAAATTTACTAAGTTGTGGATTAATACATACAATTATGTGAAACATGTTATAAAACAATAAAAGAACAAGAGCAAAATTGCAGAGAAAGAGAGAGAAAATTCTTATTGAATTTTGGGGTGGTTTACAATGGGGTAAGACCCCTCTATTTGTAGGAGGAAATGACTTAGCCTCAAAGTAAAACTCTCTACAAGATAGACATTCACTCTAAATAGAATTCTATTCTTAACACTCCCCCTTGAATGTCTACTCAATAAGTAATGTGCCTCGTTAAAACCTTAACTAAAACAAAACCCAATGAAAAAAAAAATTCTAGAAAAAGAAAAAGAGTACACATATTTAATAATACGCCTATTGGTTGCCTCGTTAAAAACCTTGCAAGGAAAACCCAGTGGGACAAAACCTTGTAAGGGAAAAAGAGTGCAACGCCCATTAACTCCCCCTGAAAAGAACATCAATTCACATCCTTGAGCCTTCGCATTCCAATCTTGTGTAGCAGCTTCTTGAAGGTTGACGTTGGTAGAGATTTTGTGAACAAATCAGCCATATTATCACTTGAACGAATCTGTTGCACATTGATATCACCATTCTTTTGAAGATCATGTGTGAAAAATAACTTTGGTGAAATATGCTTTGTTCTGTCTCCTTTTATGAATCCTCCCTTCAATTGAGCTATGCATGCTGCATTGCCTTCATACAAAATCGTGGGTAGTTTGTCACATTTCAAACCACATTTGTCTTGAATATGATGTATTATAGACCTCAACCACACACACTCTCGACTTACTTCATGAATAGCGATTATCTCAGCATGATTAGATGAAGTAGCCACAATTGATTGCTTCGTCGATCGCCAAGATATGGCAGTGCCTCCACAGATAAACACATAACCTGTATGAGATCGAGCCTTGTGTGGGTCAGATAAATATCCAGCATCAGCATAACCAACAAGATCAGGACTGCAATTATTGCTATAAAATAAGCCCATATCGGTAGTCCCTTTTAGATACCGCAATATATGTTTGATTCCATTCCAATGTCTCCTTGTGGGAGCAGAGCTATATCTTGCAAGACATTAACTGAAAAATTTATGTCAGGCCTTGTAGTATTTGCAAGATACATTAGTGCGCCAATTTCACTAAGATATGGTACTTCAGGACCAAGTAGCTCTTCATTCTTTTCTTGCGGTCGGAATGGATCCTTATTCACATCAAGTGATCGAACAACCATCGGAGTACTTAAAGGATATGCTCCATCCATGTAAAACCGTTTCAATACCTTTTCTATATAGGCAGATTGATGAACAAAAATTCTGTTTGCCAAATATTCAATTTGAAAACCAAGACATAATTTTGTCTTTCCAAGATCTTTCATCTCGAATTCCTTCTTTAAATAATCAATTGCCTTTTGGAGTTCTATGGGAGTTTCAATAAGGTTTATGTCATCGACATATACGGCAAGTACAACAAATTCCGATGTTGTTTTCTTTATAAAAACACATGGGCAAATGGCATCATTTATATAGCCTTCCTTTAATAAATACTCACTAAGTTTATTATACCACATTCGTCCTGATTGCTTTAGACCATACAAAGATCTTTGCAATTTGATTGAAAACATTTCCCGGGACTTTGAATTATGAGTGTTTGGCATTTTGAATCCATAGGGAATTTTCATGTATATCTATCTCATTATCAAGTGAGCCATAAAGATAGGCAGTAACCACATCCATTAAATGCATGTCAAGCTTTTCAAGGACAGCAAAACTAATGAGATAACGGAAAGTTATAGCATCCATTACGGGTGAATATGTCTCTTCATAATCGACACCAGGCCTTTGAGAAAATCCTTGTGCAACAAGGCGTGCCTTATACCTTTGTACCTTGTTTTTCTCATTTCTCTTGCGTACAAAGACCCATCTATAGCCAACAGGCTTAACCCCATTAGGTGTTTCGACTATAGGCCCAAAAACTTCACGTTTTGCAACTGAATTCAATTCTGATTGGATTGCTTCTTGCCATTTTGGCCAATCAAGTCTTTGTCGACATTCCCCAACAGATTGAGGTTCAAGATCCTCACTTTCTTGCATAATGCTAGATGCAACATTATATGCAAAGACATAATCCACCACTATATCTACTCGATTAAAATTTGTCTCAATATCGATTGGATTTATTGATAGTTCCTTATTTTCCTGAGTCTCGGGCTCAATGGATTCTTCATGAATCTCAGAATTTATTAAATCGTGAATTTCCACATGAGATTCTTTCGTAGTGTCATTTTGATCATTTGCTTTCCTTTTTGTAGGATTTCGATCTTTGGAACCTAATGGCCTGCCACGTTTTAGGCGTGCTTTCGACTCATTAGATATGACACTAGAAGATTGTCCAATAGGGACATCAATACGGATTGGAACATTCTCTGCGGGGATGTGAGATTTTGTTATCCTTTTCAAGTCCGTGAATGCGTCAGGCATTTGATTTGCTATTCTTTGCAAATGGATAATATTTTGCACCTCTTTTTCACAAATAGAGGTATGTGGATCAAGATGAGATAATGATGGATTTTTCCACAAAATTTCCCGTTTGGTTTCACCAACTTCTCCCCCTAATTTTGGGAAAAGTGTCTCATCGAATCGACAGTCTGCAAATCGTGCAGTGAACAAATCCCCTGTCAATGTTTCGAGGTAGCGAATAATGGAGGGCGATTCAAACCCAACATATATTCCTAACCTTCTTTGCGGACCCATTTTGGCGCGGTATGGCGGTGCTACAGGCACATATACTGCGCATCCAACAAATCTTAAATGGGATATATTAGGTTCATGACCCAAAACTAATTGCAACGGGGAATATTTGTGATAATTCGTCGGTCTGAGACGAACTAGCATTGCTGCATGCAAAATGGCGTGACCCCAAACCGAAGTTGGCAGCCTCGTTTTCATGAGTAATGGTCTTGCCATCAACTGCAGACGTTTAATTAATGATTCTGCAAGACCATTTTGAGTGTGAACATGAGCTACAGGATGTTCCACTTTTATCCCAATTGATAAGCAATAATCATTAAATGCTTGGGATGAAAACTCAGCAGCATTATCTAGTCTAATAGACTTAATTGGATTATCAGGAAATTGTGCTCGTAATCGAATTATTTGTGCCATTAATTTTGCAAACGCAAGGTTGCGTGATGACAATAGGCACACATGAGACCATCTAGAGGATGCGTCTATTAAGACCATAAAATATCTAAAGAACCCACTAGGTGGGTGAATAGGTCCACAAATATCCCCTTGTATACGTTCCAAAAACGTAGGTGACTCAGTTCCAACCTTTGTTGGTGATGGTCTAATAATTAACTCGCCTTGATAACAAGAAGTGCAAGAAAATTCATTATTTAAAAGAATCTTTAAATTCTTTAATGGATGCTCATATGAGTTTTCTATAATCCGTCTCATCATAATTGATCCAGGATGTCCCAATCGATCATGCCAAAGTACAAAAGTATTGGAATCAGTAACCTTTTGGTTTACTGTGGACTGTGCCTCAATTGCACTAATTTTTGTCCAATACAGGCCACAAGATAAAGATGGGAACTTCTCAATAACCCTCTTTTGACCAGAGACATTCTTTGTAATGATGAGGTATTCAAGATTATTCTCATCTATTGTCTCAATATGTTATCCATTTTGACGGATATCTTTAAAACTCAACAAGTTCCTCTTGGACTTGGAATAGAACATTGCATTCTCTTTGATAAATATTGTTCCTTTAGGCAGAGTTATAGTTGCTCTTCCGGAGCCTTCAATCAATTTACTACTACCAGAAATTGTAATAACATCTGCCTTACACATACTTAAATGAGAGAAATATTTCTTCTCTTTGAATATCGTATGTGTGGTACATGAATCAAATAAACAAATATTTTTACAATTGGACGTTGATCCAAGTTTGCTTTGTGAGATATCCATATTTGCTTAATTTTGCCTTTCATAACTTTTAATAAAGCATGACAATATATTTTTCCGTACCATATGTACACAACTAATGACATATTCATATAACCACAATAATATTCATTCCTTTTTATTTCACTCAAACCTCCCGTAGAGGTGAGTTGTGGTGTGTATCCAATCATGCATCGCACGTCTTTACTCATTATTTTTATCACATATGTATATTCACCTTTAGGAATGAATATTCATTCTCAATGCTTATCACAAATCACATTCTCTTCAAAGAATGAAGTATAAATGTCGTGACGTGCTTTATAAAGTTTCCATACCAATCTGATGGTAATTTTTCCTTCACCTTTTGAAGAATTACTTCGAGAACCCTTATTGTTATCATTTTCACAATTATCATAATGATGACTAATTATATTTTTGATCGTTGGCACGCCCACTCTCATTTGCCAACCACTTGTCTTTATTTAGACTTATTATACACCGCTATCACATTCACTTCAAGAATGGAGCATATCAAGTGGGACAAGCTTCATGCTTTTTCATGAAACGTACATTATTTTCCTTTAGCCATCATTATATCATCAATATGGTGCATTGGGACTCAATCCCAATGCCTTACCCATATAAAAGCATGCTAGGCCATAATGAGCTGGGACATGAACCCAACATCTTAAAACCTCTTTCAAAAAAAAAAAAAATTGCTAAGTCTATAACGTTGCAGTCTTCTATACATGCACTTAATATGTTTGCTGAAAGCACAAAAATAATTTAAAAATCATATACTGATAGTACAAGTAATGCTCTTATATTCTGGAGGAGGAATTGCTCCTAAACATTTTTTTTTAAGTTTCATCATGAAAAGAAAAACTTAACATTGTTTCTTATCAGAATGCATGTTGTGCTAAATCACATTAACAATATACATCTAGCATAATCTATAGCCTGCATATAACTCATATATTTGGTTACTGACACCATTTCTTAAAATGAGAAGGGATTGCTTTTATGTAAGAACAATCATACTTAAAAACGATCTTATTTGATTTATAAGTTATCACATGTTTATGCAAAAGTGACATTATTGCATGATTCAAAATATATTATTTTTGGAATGTACCTTTAGTATAAAATCTCATGAATTTGAAGCAAGTAGAGATAAACACTAATCAACACATGATAAGATGATACGACAAACTCCAGTCTGGAAAATGTAACATCATCAAATCGGGACTGGCTTGAGATGTAATAGTATTAATTATGCTACTGCAGTATAAAAGTTTACCTTTCTCATATTTATGCATATAAAACTAAATTAATAACGATAGTACAGTCTTCCATGCTTACCACAACATCTCTGACGAGATGTATCCAAAGTTTTCCTTGGCAAAGAAGTTGTATCTCTCGCGGAGAGCTTTTATCCCTTTTAGGAAGTCTTAATTTTCTCAAAGAGATTCTTGAGATAGTAGAGTTTCGTGCTGATAACGTGTTATAAAATAATAATAGAACAAGAGCAATATTACAGAGAAAGAGAGAGAAAATTCTTATTGAATTTTGGGGTGGTTTACAATGGGGTAAGACCCCTCTATTTATAGGAGGAAAAATGACTTAGCCTCAAAGTAAAACTCTCTACAAGATAGACATTCACTCTAAATAGAATTCTATTCTTAACAAAACATGATCGATTAAAGTGATTATCAGCTATGTGGCGAAGACAGTCTAATGAACCATATTTACCATTGTTTTTATACATAAGATACTGTTATTACTACTCATGAAACTAAACCTGAAAGGTAACGACATTCAACTATCTTGAGTTTTACTTTAAATATGTGCATAATGAACAATTTATCGAGATATCAATCATCACTGTTTTTAAGCAAATATCAATTTAATTGTACCCTAGCTAAGATCAAGGTCATACAAGTCTAATAGTCCATACAGCTCAGTTATAGAATCATCAAAATTCAAACATCAAATGTCAACGTGTGAACTAACATAATCTACAATTAATATCCATTATACAACCCAACTATTCAGTCCAGTTATACAGTCCAGTTATAAGTACAATGAAAACTTCTACAAGATCATGAAGCCACTCAAAATCTAAGGCTATTAGAACAATAAGGTCTACAACAAAATCAAGCGCTAGTTTCATTTCAATTTTTCAAATTGAGAATACACCACATCAGTTTCAAGGCATGTACCTGGAATTAACACAAAATGAAGGAGAAAGTAAGATCAACAGCAGCAGTGATCAGTCAACAATTGTAAACCAGCAGCAACACAACAAGAGGACTAATTGAAAGTCTAAGTTGTATTACTATGACCCAGGAATAAAGTCAGAGGATCAACAAGGAATGAAATAACCCAAAAAAAACAGCCTTAATTGAATCCAACACACTTGAAATCAACCCATGAAACTTCAACAATCAGACTCTAAGCTGGAAGTTGCCAATCAACCAGTAAAACTCGCAATTAACACTAAAAACTTCAATAGAATAGTGTTTTTGAGTTTTGTGTTTTCAGAAGATCAAAGCTTAGGGAAATCTTAGGGGAATTTTTTCGGATTTTTTCAAATAAACTCTCCTCTAACAAGGAAATAGGAAAACTTAGGGCAACCTTCAGATTTTCTATTTTACCCTTAGTCCCTTTTTTATTTTCAGTAGTTAGTACTTTTATTTATGCCTTGTTAGCTAAAATTAGTTATCTACAGGATTCTCTCGGTAAATTATCCCAACTAACCTTGAAACTACCTAAAATTACTAAACTAGGTTAAAACTAATCTCAACCCCTTAAAATTAATCAAATAACCATGGTTAACTACTTATCAAAACTGGAAATCTTCATCTATGTCCAAACAACTAACAGAAATCCTAGCGATTAAACTAACCAGCCTAATTAGTCCAAACCAGACTTTAAACTTAGTGAAACATTAGTGCCCTAAGGCTAAAATAGTTAATTAACAATCATCTAACAAGTAGCATGTCATATGATCAACAACCAACCAAAATCATGAATTAAAATCAAATACGCAACGATATAAATAAAAGGAAATTGCCATAAACAGAAGAAATCAAATTTGACTAAACTAATTAGTAATAGGTGAAAATAAAAGAGAAAGAACTAAAAACAGGATTTAACAAACAACAAAATCAATTTAATCATGAAGGGTATTCAATCAAAGCTTAAACAAAGAAAATCAGTCAAATCCAAGAAAAACTACCGATGCGGATCAGAGGGAATAAATCAATGCATCAATCAAACAAACCAATTACCCAAACATGATAACCATATATATTTTAAACCAAACAAATTCCACTCATAGGAAGAATCACAACTGACAAATAGATACCAGGAACTGCCAAACATGTTTTTGATTAAATTAAAGCATAAGCCATGAAATTAATTAGGATAAGGAATAGTTTAAGTGGCTTGGGCTTCAGCTTTAAAAGTGCTTCCATACAGACTCCAAGAGCCCTAGGTTTAGGAGGTTTGAGCATTTAACAAGGCGTTTGAAGGCGGTCGAACGTGGATTCGAGGTGAGCTAGGTCAGGGGGTCATTTCGTGTGAGTTTGGTTGGCTTTGGAGGAGTTGGGATTTTGACTGCATCCCTTGATCCAATATTTGAGACGGTTGGTTGGGATTTTAAGGAAACGTGGTTCGGATTTGGGAAGGGGAAGCAGAGTAACACTTGTGGTGTTATTTCGGAAGCATTTGGCACCAGCGCCACCGTGGGCGGCAGAGCCGCTATGGTTTCAAATCAAAATTCGACGGGATTGGCCAATATTCGAAGGATGATGATAACGGGGATGAAAAAGGAAGTTGAGAGCGGGGTATGGTGTTTTATTTGGTGTTTATCAGAGCATCTTAGCCGGCGGAGGCGATTTCTTGCCGGCGGCAAACGGCGGAGGCTATGGGATTACGGTTTGGGGAGTTCGAACAGGGTACGAGGTCTGGTCTGGGTATGGTGGGGGACTGTAACCGTTATATACCTGTTGCACCTTAGGCTTGATACGGTTAGATCCATAAGAATGGACGGGTGTGATTAAAGTGGCCCCAAACGACGTCGTTTCATGGGGAGGAGGTCTGGATCGAACTTGGGCTGGTTTTAATGGGTCTTGGAAGAGTTCTTTTTGGGCTGTCAATAAATCTGGCCTAAACCTTACACAAGCCAGCCCTTTTGAATCATTTAAATTTTTTTCTTTTCATTTTCTTTTATTTATGATTTTATATATGTTATTATTATTATTTTCAATTTTAAAACTAAAAATAAACCTCTCAATCAATTCAAACCACCTAATTAAGCTACAATTAGTCAAATAATAATTTAAAAGAAATCAACAACCTTAGACCAAAATCAAAATTAAACAAAAAAAAATCAAGATTTCTTGATTAATTTTTCTTGTATTTGTAAAAACCTAGTTACTAACTAGTCTAAAAATGTAAAAATTAAATCCTAAATGCTCGAGCAATTTTTTTTTTTGTATATTTATGACTTATCATGAGAATTTTAGAGATTGCGTTCCGGCGATATTAGAACGGGCAACCGAAGAATAACCTTTAAAGTTCATTCAGTAAGATGCTTCTCTTGAGCAAACATTATGAGAAGAGTTAATAATAAGGGGAATAAGTGTGCCAGTTACACTGGGTTTCACCTTCGTGTGTAAGAAATATAGTTATCCCTGGTACATATGGTAACAATAAGGTGAATAAGGTTCATTGATGATGTGAAAAGATGCTAAAGATTAAGAGGTAAAACATCTATAGATAGATCATTGTAGTACTAAATTTTATTACTCTCCTAAAGGGGGGAATATGGTGTGATATGGTATTAAGTCGGAGTTAAGTGGTTCAGGTAATTGTAGAAATGGTAAAGGAAGAATGTTGTTAAAAGGAGAGAAGGATGATGTTGCATTTATTCGATTCCTACAGATATGTTGCGACTCTAAAACATTATCCAAGCATGACACTGGGAGAGGCTGTAAAAGTTTCCAGCTAGGATGTTATTGATAAATAAGTGTGAATGGACACTTGATACATCAGGAGCTAGTGGCTAGAGGTAAGTTAAGAAAACAGATATCCCAAAAGAAATTATGCAAAATATGTATATACGAGAATAGATCAACAAGTAATTAGCAGTTGATTCAGGATGAGCCCGGTTATGGCTAGATGAGAGGTCACAGATAATCAACAGATCATGCAAGATAAATATAGTGAACCACAGCATAGTGAATGCAGTCTCGCAGATACGAGTCTCAATCATTTGAAAAATTTCAGATAGAAGTTGAGGCATTTAAAGGTACCATTTAAGATTTATTAAAATAAGGGAGAGTGCAACTAAGGAGACAATCGAAATTTGAGCCTAGAAGTAACCCTACAAGTACAAGGGCTTCAAGTTATGTAACTAAGGATATTATAGGTGAGTAAGAACTACGAAACTTTCCTTCGGGTGCATGATATAACAAGCTCGCAACTTTGCAAGACCCAGAAGGTCTCCCTAAATATTGCAACAAAAGACTAACTGAGGAAATAAGGAAGAAGGTTTCCACCTAAGCATAGTGATCTAAAAAAAATGATCTTGTAACAACAGTTTCACTACAATATTCTATTCAATCCATAAGAAAATGGCACCTATCATGGCTAATGAATGGAAAAAAAGGTAATCAAAGGTGATGTTTGAGATTATATGAGGTACGGGAAATTACAGCATTTCTAGGCAATAAGATAAGCCAAGTGTTCATGGAACAAGTGATAGAACAACTAGGAAATGTAATTGCTTTTATTTAAGGACAACTGAGAAGGCACAAAAAGAAATTTATGGTGCTAGCGAGTTAAAGGAAGGTTGTGAGTAGTATAAATTGATAAGTGTAGGTCATAAGTTAAAGTATCATAGAGAAACAAGGTTTTAGGTAGATAGGGCTACGGATAAGAAAAGAAAAGTGAGATAGTGACAAGTGTAGGTGAGTCCTCGGGAATAAACCCATCACAAGAAGAGAGTTGCTAGCTTCCATAACTTATTGAAAGCTCGCTACAGCCTAAATGAACTCAGAAGAGCCTAAGACTAAGCGCATTTAAAAGAGATTGAATGCTGCAGTGGTAGTAGAAAAAGATGTAATTGTGATAAATGATAAGATAATAACGTTTAGGTCTTTGATTGAGTAATGATTTAAAGAGAGTGGATTTCATGAATAGCACATGATTTGGATACCCCCATTAGATGAATCACATTGTGAAACTACGAAATATGGTAATTACAGTGTAGTATCGTCCCTAAGTGGATTAAGAAAATCACTTAAGGTTATCCCCGATGAGATGTGAGCCTCAACAACAAGGTATTACATAGAGGTTTCAAGTTATGGGTGGTAGATTAATATCAACATTAAGACTGGATCAACGATGGATGGATACAAGTTAAAAAGTATAAGAGAAGATTAGGTTGTCATTCTTAAGATTAACAATCATGAGGAAGCATTAAAGGACTTAAATTTATTCATGTAGGATAAGCAGCAAGAGGATGACCTAGAGTTGGGGAACAGACCTCGTTAATATTAAAACAAAAGTAAGACTTATGGTATAGTTTGACTTGCCTAGATGTAGCAAATCCGTAAGGATGAATATATGAGTATATGAAAAAAGATATATCAATAGTCGTAAGTTCAACAAAGTACCAAGTGATGAACTTCAGTACACCAATAGGTTCCCTGAGGGACAACTTGTCATAGTTCTGTATATGTTCATATAGTGACGCTTAGAGATTGGCTAAAAGATGGAGGAAAAAGGGGAGAAGACTCTCTAGACGCTTATACAAGGACATAGTCGTACATACCGCATGACATAAGGTAGCAACAGTTACAAGAATGGAAGAATTCCGACCACATGTCATGGCACGCGAAAGATGCCTATGGGAGGAATGCCTTAGCATTTGAAGTTATCCATAAAAGAGTTGTCTAGACGGAAAGATGAGCATTAAAGTATTCGTAAGAATTATAGTCAATGAAACTGATAAGCACATCATTCAACATTCAAGCACGAATGTTCTAAAGGGGGGAATGACGTTACACCCTATGTTGTCGTTCGTAAAAGTACATCATAAGTCAATTGATGTAAGCTCAAAAAGGGAATCATCTTTGAAAAGTTTACAAAGTTAGTTCATAACTTTAAAGTGGAGGTTACGAATATTTAATATCATTAATACCAAGTATCAACATGGTTTAAAGGCTTAAAAGCTAGACGAATTGAAGAAAATAAGTTTCATCGAAAGTCGATAAGTTTGGAATGTTATAACATGTACTTTGAGGTGATACTAGGGTTCTTAACATGATAAGGAAGTTATGATATGAGTTGTTTTAGTCGTATCATAGTCATTTGCTATGTTTGAGGCAAGCATGCTGTGGAATAAAAGTTGGCAAAGGTCATCACAAGTTACATTCATAATTTTGCTGAATTCAATGCCAAATGTGGCTACACTTTTCTCCCAATACACTTTGAATCAAAGAAAAATCTATATATTAAGTTCAAGATATAAGGTTCTAGGCTCAATAGAATTAAACCATTTGTCGATACGATATCAAACTAGAAAGATATTCACGTTTTCGCGAGACTACGCAAGCAGCTCCCATGGGACCCACAAAGTCAGTTTACAGTTAAGCTTATATTTATGTCATTTATATGTCATTTTAACTCAGTTTTTCACATCCACAACAATTCCTAAACCCTCCTAAATTCTCTCCATGGGTTACTCCTTGATTCTATGGGGAAAACCTAAGATAAAAACATGAATATAACACTAGAAATCCCGTGGTTCTTGTTAGATCGTAGTTCTTCATCTTGTGGCTGTTTTGGAGGGTTCTTCAAAGGTATGTAACCTTATATTTTGTGTTGTTATTTATGATTAATCTATGAATAAATGCCTCATTCATGTATATTAATGTTTCAAGGCGAAATACAAGTGTTTACACACCTACATGAACACAAAAGTTGATTCAAGAAGAGAATAGAATTCTTAGAATGATGTGGTATGATTGAGGGTTGTTGTGAACAACACCAGCTGTGGATTTCAATTTGTATCTACTCGCTAAGGTAAACAATTCATATAGAATCCTTATCATTTTCCTGTGCTGTATTGAGGCTATGTATATGGATTGTTGTGGCTGGAAATTGATAAATATTTTAATTATGTAGTGGCTACTGTTTTTAAGCTTATCTATGTGCTAATTTAGTCGATTGAAGAAGATAACATGAAAAATAAGATGTTGACGATAATGGTTAAGGTGCTAGGTGTGTGGACTATTTTTTAAGATTACGCTTATGATGTTTTGGGGTGAAAATGATATATTAAGAAACCGTATGATGTTATATATGTTATAGGTAGATTCATGGAAAAGGAATTGGATTCAAACCACATTTCTTACTCATATATTGATTTGTCGCTCAAAATGGTTGTTGAACAAATTAGAGAGCTTATAGTCAATTAAATTATTGTAGTTTGGGTTGTTTGGTGACTTTTGGTAACAAATGCGATGTAGTAAAAATAGGGGAGATGTTGTCCTTTTTCTAATAGAATATTGGTTTCCAAGTATGAAGGTTACAACACATATATGATGATGACAAAGCAGGTTTGCTCATTGTAGACGTAAGAAGATCATATTGAGCTTCCTAGACGAATGGATAGAAGACTTCAAAGGTATATTAAGGCACTTCCTTCTTTCTTGTGGCATGATCTAACATGAAATGAATACGCTATTTTATAATGAATCTACTCCTAGAAACTATGGTTGTCCATGTTGTTCTTTCCTTATAAAATTATTCTAAGAAAGTTTGTATGATCCGCGAATACAACTGAGGTTCATAGTGAGCATATGGATGTCCATAACATTCATAAGTCCCTCCGAAAGTTTAGAACATGATTCCATGAGTTGAGCATGCGCTATATATATATATATATATATATATATATATATATATATATATATATATATATATATATATATATATATATATATATATATATATATATATATATATATATATATATATATGTATCTATTTTACTCTACCGAGTCGCGCTATAGTCGGCCAGTTATTGCACCTATTGTTCAACCATTGATCAAGTGGGTTTACCGAGCTCCACGTGGCCGGGTAGGATTCTACCGAGCATTATGATGGCCGGGTTCATTTTTACTGAGTCCGCTTTGAGAACGGGTATGATATGATGATGATGATTCCCATAGAAGCGTATGTTTTCAAAAGTTTATGTATATATATGTAGTTTGCATATCATGTCAGTAGCCCCCAGAAGCACTTAAATCTTACAGGTTGTATCTTCTATATCACTCTTTACATTTCTGTTCTTTATTATTATTTCCTGCCTTATATACTCGTTACTTTATTCGTACTGATGTCATTTTTTGTCCGGGGACACAACGTTTCATGCCCGCATGTCCCGATTGATTGGTTGAAAGTCCTCCTGTTAGGCTATAAGCTCAGCGAAGGTGTTGGCGCATTCCACTTGCTTCAGAGTTGTCTATTTGGTCATTATGGCTTGGATATGTATTAATTTGTATGGCGGGGCTCTGTCCAAACCTTTATGATCTTATGTACTCTTCGAGGCTTGTAGACAGATGTCAGATGTTTGTAAATTTGTATTGCCTTGTCGGCCTATGCTTTGAGTTTACAAATGGTTATGTCGGCCATATAGGCTTGTATATCATATGTATAAGTTTGTATATCATGTTGGTTAATCATAAGTTGAGTATACCCTTATGTTTATTCTTGTTATCTCATGACGGGTTTTTTTTGGCTCATTTACTCATGATAGTATGATAAGAAAGATATGTTATGTTGGTACTCGTTTGAGTAATGCACCGGGTTCTCATCCCGGCCCTTCGGTTTGGGTCGTGACATTGATGGTATTTTGCATATTTAAAATATAGGGAAAATTTGGGTATCAACAGCTGCCTCTCTATACTGGGGAAGGATAAAAGAGTTGTCGGGCAAACATATTATGGCCGATATTGATTGGATGAAACAGCTTGAAGTGATTTGGTTGTGCTCTAGTTTCTGAGCTACCAACATATCCTTGGTCTTACAAGAATCAAGCTATATGTAGTTCAGGATCCGTCGACGGAGTATGACGATGGAGACCTTTTAAGAACGGATGTAATGTTTAGGTTGGGATTAATGGTTAAGGTCTAATAGTGTTGCGGGAACAAGAGTGGGATTGCTCCTGTTTAGATAGTCGTTGCTTGCCGTTTTACCTGCAAACATGCAATACAAGCCTATATTGTGCGTAAATTTAAAAATGATGCAAGTTCCCGTCAGACCATGAATGATGTCTTTAGACGGTTAGGATGGTGTCCTCAAACCATGATGTCATGGGCCATGAAGCTTATAATAAAGGATTCATAGGCTATGAAATAATGCTCTCGGGCTATGAGAATGATGCCTCCGAACCATGATGCCTTTGAATAATGAAATGCAAAAGACTAAAAGGGGTCCTCGAGCCATGATATGGTGTTCTCGGGCTATGACAATGGTGCTTACGAACAATGATGCCCTCGGATAATATGGCGATCTTTCAGCCTATGAAATGCAATATGTGGCGATCTTTCAGCCCATGAAATGCAATAAGTGGCGATCTTTCAGCCATGTAAGCGTAAATAACATGGCGATCTTTCAGCCATGCAAGTGTATATAAAGTGGTGATCTTTCAGTGATACAGGATGTAAAACAGGTGGCGATCTTTCAGCCATCTTGAATGTAAATAGGTGGCGATCTTTCAGCCATACAGAATGCAAATGACATGGTGATATTTCAGCCGATGAAATGCAATAGGTGGAGAAGTGGCAATATTTCAGCCATGCAGAATGTAAATATGGTCGGGATCTTTCAGCCATGCAGATGTAAATGAGGTGGCGATCTTTTAGCCATGCAAGCATAAATAAAGTGGTGAGTATTTCAGCAGATGAAATGCAATTAATTAAGTGGCAATCTTCCATCTATTCAAGCGTAAATAGAGTGGAGATCTTTTAGCAGATGCAAGCGTAAATAATGAGGCGAAACTTCTGCTGATTAAATGCAGTAAATAAAGTGGCAATCTTTCAGCCATGCAAGCGTAAATAAAGTGGCATTCTTTCAGACGATGAAATACAATAAATAAAGTGGTGATCTTTGAGACATGAAATATTTAGATGGTGAAAATGTTTAGTCTCGGAAGGATGAACGATGGCCTTATGCATTACATAAAATATAGATGGAGACACTGTTTAGTATCGAGAGGTAGAATGGTGGCCATATGCAATGCAAAATGCAGGTAGAGGTATAGCTTAACCTCGGAAGGCAGAATTGTAGTCTTGTGCAATGCAAAAAATTAGGTAGAGGTAGAGCTTAACCTCGGAAGACAAAATGGTAGCCTTATGCAAGAAGTAAGAAGGGCAAATGATAATATAAATTCCTTAGCTAATGGCGGATTGTGATATTACAAGTGTTAGGGAAACTATGTCTATTGGGAACAGTGCGTACATATAGCAGCAATGAGTAAGTTCTATGGTTTTGAGAGTTGTATTCCTGAACAATATTTGTCTCGTGAGTATATTTGATGATTTTTCAACTTGAGTGCCTGCATCCAAAGAAAAATCGTGTGTTTTGTAGAGAGGGAGATTAGTTCATATCCCCGCTGGCTCTATTTAATCTGCTTGATTTTGATGTGGTGATACTATACGTATGGTTGGGGTAGGTTGCTAATCAAAGCAATTTTGTAACAAACATACACGATATAACATAAATACATAGTCGAGAATAGTTTTCTTTGAATGAACCGAGGACTGCGACGTGGTTCAAGACATGCGAGTTTCATGCTACAGAATTTTGGGGTCATCCTTTAAATTCTGCCCAGTTTACCGGATTGATACTTTTGATGGCTGCTTGCGATGAATAGGTAAAATTACTTCAGAATTTAGAGGGTCCTCAAAATTCTGCCCCAGTTCCTGATTACTGGAGTTGGGGGGAATGAAAATTTTATTGACTTGTGATCGAACCCATAGGTTTTCCTATGTATCCGATCTTAAACGAGAATTAGGTTAGGCGTACTTCAATTACATCATATCTAAAGCTTAAAGATTACACATAGTATCACTTGACTGCATCTAAATTGATCGGTTTTGGCCAAACTTCTCTGTCCATTTTTGCAAGTATAAGGGCTCATCCTGTCTGAACCCTATGAACCATGTATGTACCCTGCCAGTTGGGAGAGAACTTCCCATTGGCTTCATTTTGATGCGGGAAAATTTTCTTTAACACCACCTGCCCTGGCATAAACTATCTTGGCCGGATTCTTTTGTTGAAGGATTTTGACATTCTGTTCTGATAATATTGACCATGCAAACTACATTCATTCTTTTCCCATCTATAAGTGCTAATTGCTCATAACGACTTTTTACCCCTTCTGCATCGTCGATCTCAGCTGCGTGTATGATGCTTAGGGAAGGAATTTCTACTTGTACGGGAGTGACTGCTTTTGTACCATAAACCAGCATATAGGGGGTTTCCCCAATTGATGTGCGGGCTGTGGTGTGATATCCTTGTAAAGCAAATGATAACTTCTCATGCCACTGTTTGTGCTTTTCTATCATTTTCTGTAGTATCTTCTTGATATTCTTGCTGGCGGCTTCTATGGCCCTGTTCATCTTACATTTGTAGACTGTAGGATTCTTATGTTTGATCTTGAAGGTTTCACACACAGCTTTCATCAGGTCACTGTTGTGATTTAGAGTCGTTATCGATGGTGATTGATATTAGAATATCGAATCGGCAAACGATGCGGTCGCAGACAAAATCTGCCACGACTTTATTGGTCACAGCTCTATAGATGATGCTTCGACTCATTTTTGATATAGTCGATTGCTACTAGGATAAACCTATGCCAATTGGAGTTGGCATGCTCGATTGGTCCAACAACATCTATTCCACCAAGAAGGGAACGACCATGCTGAGCTTCTTACAGTAAGCTCATTTGAGGGTACCGTGATCATGTCTGCATGTACTTGGCAGCGGTGGCACTTTCGGACATACTGGATGCAGTATGTCTTCATAGTCATCTAGAAATAACCAGCCTAGAATATCTTCTTTGCTATGACAAAACCATTCATATGTGGACCGGATGTCCTAGCATGAATCTCCTCTAGTAGCTTGGATGCTTCTTTTGCGTCGACACACCTTAGCAATCCCAAAGATGGAGTTCTCCTATACAGGATTCCCTGATGTGAAAGAAATTGTTGGGCAACCTCTAGAGGGTGCGTTCCTCCGTAGGATTTGCGAGCTCTGGGTGTTCTCCTTTCGCCAGGTATTCCTTGATATCATGAAACCAAGGCTTTTAGCCTGCTTCTTCAACATGAGCTCAATAAGCTGGCTGGTCAAGGATCTTCACCAGAATATGATCAGTAAAGTTCTTGTCTGGATGATGTATCATTGATGATAAGGTAGCCAATGTATCAGCGAACTCATTCTTGACGCTTGGAATATGCTGGCATTCTGTCTTTGCGAACCTCTTTCTCAATTCCTATGCACAATACAGATACAGGAGTATATTGGAGTTCTTGGTCCCCCATTCTTCTCAGACCTAATGTATAGGCAAGTCTAAATCCCCAATTACTAGCAACTCTTGAATGTTCATGTCAACGGACATCTGGAGCCCTAGAATGTTGGCCTCATACTAGGCCATGTTGTTTGTGCAAGAAAACTTGAGTTTCGCAGACACCAGATAGTGCTGACTGGTTTCTGATACTAGGACTGCTCCTATGCCAACTCCTTTGAAATTTGCTGCTCCATAGAAAAACATTCTTCAACCATCATAGAATTCATCAATATCTTCTTCTATGAATGATACCCCTTCATCAGGTAAATACATTTTTAGGGGTTCATATTCTCCGTCCACGGGATTTTCGGCAAGGTGAACTGCTAGTGCTTGTCCTTTGATTGCCTTTTGGGTCCTGTAGACAATGTCAAATTCACATAGCACGATTTGCCACTTGGATATCTTGCTAATGGCATAGGCTTCTGGAAGATGTACTTCAAAGGATCCATCCTCGATATCAGACATGTGATATAGGCACAAAAGTAGTGCCTCAGCTTCTGGGCTACCCAAGTCAAAACATAGCAGGTGCATTCTAACAGATCCAACTTTTTGCTGAGGTAATTAATGGCCTGCTCCTTCCTCCCTTTTTTATCATGTTTCCCCAGGATGCAATCGAAAGCTCCATCTAGTACCACAAGGTAGAGTAATAGAGGTCAGGCTGGCTTTAGCGAGACCTAGACTAGTGGTGTTGACAGATACTCCTTCATTTGGTCGAATGATTTTTGAAAGTCATCAGTTTATTTGGTGGCGGCGTCCTTATTCAAAATCTTAAAGATTGGCTCACAGATGACAGTGGATTGTGCTATGAACTGGCAGATGTAGTTAAGTCTCCCTAAGAAACTCATTACATCCTTCTAGTTCTTTGGCAGTGGCAACTCTTGAATAGCTTTAACCTTGGATGGATCCAGCTCTATGCCTCGGCGACTCACAATATACCCAAGTAGTTTTCTGGCAGGAACCCCAAATGCACATTTGTCGGGATTCATTATCCGGTTGTACCTTCTCAGGTCTATTGAAGAACTGTAAGGCCATGTGAAAACTTGTACTCAAAACCTAGAATCTCGTAGTACCAAGTCACGAATATGTGTTAGGAATGTGTAAAATCTTGCTAATACATTGAGGATAACCAAGTGAAGGTACCTGAATATTCACCCCAAGAGGTAAGACTTCATCCCCTCAGCTCTTCTTCGTACGACTAGGCTATAAAGGGTAATTGGTGCGGTAATTCATGGGTATAGAAATGGATTCTTTGCATGCATGTCAAACCATAGGGTATTCGGAGGAAGTAGGCTAAAATGAAAGAAAATGAAACAAAAAAGCACCTTTAGTGTTTGATAATATCCTTTAGTGTTTGATAATATGCTCGAAACGAACTAGAATCTCAACTTCGTCTCTAATTCTCGATCCAATTTGTAATTCTTACACAATAGATCAAAGCACTAAGAGTTCTAGAATTTTTTAAAGAGTAAGGACAGCTATATTGAGGTATGTATGGCTAAAAATCCCTTTTGATTATAAATTGAGCTCCGTTGGCGTTTACGCAATGTCGTAACACTAGAACTTGTTGATGTACCGATGGTTGTTTCAGATGAACTGATTTCTAATTGTGTTCATATGAAGGATGTGCTTCAATGCGATTAATAAACCATCCTTTTCATTCAAAGTTGTGTAAAAGATTCTAATTATGTGTGACTTGTTTGGGCTATAAGCCAAGAATAAAAATAAGATTGAAATGCTACCTATGTGAAATCTTACTCATGTTTGCAAATTGAATTTCTTTTGTATGTTCCCAATAGTCACAAATGTCCAGATGGATATTGAGAGTAGAAAAGATGTGATGATTGAGGCCCTAAGTTCAAATTAATGAATATGGCATATATATAATTAAGGTTCAAGTGAGATGATTGATGACAAAGGAACAATGCCTAAGTAGGGTGATCTAGTTAATCGAGCCATGATCGGACACCATGCCGCACACATAGTGGTAATGTGCTAACATTGAACTCCCGAAAGAGATATGAAAAGTTAAGTGGGATACATGCCTCAAGTGAGGCGACCTAGCCAATCGGGTCGTGATCGGACTCCGCTCAAGATAGCAGTGGTATTGAGGATAGGGATGAATATATTAAAGAAATTCCCCAAAAAAAGTTGTGAAAATTATGTGAAAGATTATCTGGTTCGTTTATTTGATGATGTGGTGTTTGGTTAAAACCATAATTTATTCTTGTGATTTCCTTGTTATTGCTTAAAAGTTCTTTCTAGTAAAATGGTGTTTAGTTATACATACTAGTACTATTCCATGGTAGTAACGTCCCATTTGCCGGGGGTGCTACATTTATAAATGAATGTAGGTGGATCCGTAGTGGACAGTATCGATCGTGCGTAACAGGTTATCTTCTTCTCAAGGCCTTGGTGAGCCCTTTCTTCTTTCAAGGGGTTGTATTGTATATCTTCTATTCTTGTGGATTTTTATTTTGAGGTATTGCCGGGGGCCTTGTTGCCAGCATTGTTGTACTACTCATTTATATCCTTAGAGGCTCTGTAGACATGTGCGTGGGTCATGTATGCGTGTGGTGGGGGCTCATAAACTATGTTGTTATTATAAACTCCTGCTATCTATCAATTATAACTTTATGGGAATTCCGGAACCTAACTTCATCTATGGTTTAATCTTGCAATATGGAACGAACTATCGTTGTTAAATATACTACCTTTCCTTGATTAAAAAAAAAGGAAACATGGTTATCTTAATAATAAAGAGTGGGGTAGGAAGCGTATGATAACGCTTGCCCGGTTGGGTTCACTCAATCGAGCTCCAGTCGCGTCTCCCGAGGTTGGGGCGTGAAAAACTTACTATCAGATCCTAAGGTTTTAAAGTGTCCTAGGATGTCTTAGAGCCGTGCCTAGTAGAGTCCTTCTGAACGGTGTGTAGTCGACCACATCTAGAAGTTGGAGGCTATTCAGACATTTAGGAATTCAACTCTTCTTTGATATTCTGGATTGTACGGTGAAATTATTCCCTCCCTAATTAGTGTGTTATTTTATCTTTCAGTAAATGGCACCTAAGAAGAAAGTGAGAATTATCGAAGCAGCCAATGCCACCTCAGGATTGGCTAATTATTCACTGTTTGATGTTGCGGGTGAGGGTAGTCGCCCTACAATTACTTTGCCTGATTCCTCAATTCCAGAGCAGACTACCCTAGTTCCTACACCTGTGGAGGGCACCACTATCTCTTGTGTTCATTCTCATCTCCTTCCTCCATCCAAAACTTCCGGTTCTGGTATTTCTGATAGGGATCTTTGGGGAGCTATTTGCATGTTGATCCACCTAGAGGTCAAGTATTGCACCCAGTTCATCATCTAGCCAGCAAGGAGATTCCACCAATTCTAGGGTGAACAGATTTCTTCAGTTATACCCTCCAATGTTTTCGGGGGCCAACCCGAAATAGGACCCTCCGTATTTAATTGATGAGTTGCACAAGACCTCAGGGTCATGCGTGAGACTGAGATAGAGGGAGCAGAGTTGTTTGCCTACAGCTTAACGGGGTGGCCTATGCGTGGTTTGACTTATAGAAGGATTCCTGCAGGGAGGGGAGCCTTCTGGCGATGTGGAGTGAGTTCGCCGATGCCTTTATAGATCACTTTGTGCCTGCTAAGACAAGGGTAGCTTGTGCAGCAGTGTTTGAAAGTTTGAGGCAAGGTAACAGAAACGTGTGGGAGAACCATATGGAGTTTCTCGTTTGTCCAAGTATGCCGTTCATATGTTGCCTATGATGGAGGCAAGGGTGCACCGGTTCATTCAGAGACTTAGTTCTTTGAACATTAATGAGTCTTCTACAAGTGCATTGAATTCTGATATGAATTATGGGAGGATAGTAGCATTCGCTCTGGCCACAGAGAACCGCAAATTGAATAACAGAATGGAGAGAGAGGGTAACAGTTAGGCCCGGTCTACCGGTAACATGAGGGAGTCACAAGGTGGGGAAAGATCAACTTTCAGTTGATGATCATCATGTCATTCCCAGTCTATTGCTTAGTATTCAGCTAGTGCCCCACCCTTAGGGCCAAGCCAGCAATAGTGGAGTCATTTTAGGCCTGATCAGGGCAACAAAGGATCCCATCAGCGGGGTCGATCAGGAAAGAGGTTCTAATAGCTTAAAAAGGTCCCCGTGCCCCTGGTGCGAGAATATGCTTTCGGGGATTTGCTATATGGAGTTAGCTATCTGATATGGATGTGAGACGAGGGGTCATATATAGATACATTGCCATGTATCCCGCCAGGGAACGGGTAGGGGCACAGCTCAGCCATCCAGTCCAGCAGCTACTACATCTTAAGCCCCTTCTCCAGCTCGAGGTACCCCAGCACCCGCAGGGTGTGGTATAGCTAGGGGTAATGTTCAGAGTTTAGGATGACCAGCCAGTTCTATGCTATGAGTGGTCGCCAGACTGTAGAGGCTTCTCCAAATGTTGTCATAGGTGTTTTGACTGTCCAATCTCATGATATGTATACACTTATTGACCCTGGTTCCACCTTGTCCTATGTTACCCCTTTTGTTACCATGAAATTTGGGATAGAGCCGGATCTTCTTCATGAGCCATTTTTGGTGTCTACCCCAGTTGATGAGCCAATTTTAGTTTCTCGAGTCAACAGAGGATATATTGTCATGGCACGGGGTAAGTATACCACGACCGATCTAGTTAAGTTAGGAATGGTCGACTTTGATGTAATAATGGGAATGAATTGTCTTTATTCATGCTTTGCCAATCTTGATTGTCGGACTAGAACTACTAGGCTTGAATTCTCTAATGAGCCCGTTATATAGTGGAAGGGAGATAATGTAGTGCCTAGAGGTCAGAATATTTCCCACCTTAAGGCTGCAAAGATGATCACGAAGGGTGTATCTATCCTCTAGTTCGGGTTGCAAAAACCAACACCGAGGCGCTTAGCCTCGAATCTGTACAAGTTGTGAATGAATTCCCAGATGTCTTTCCAGATGAGCTCACAGGGATTCCACCTAACAGGGAGATTGATTTTAGGATTGATGTGATGCCAGGCATACAACCTATAACAATTCCACCTTACAGAATGCACCGACAGAATTGAAAGAGCTAAATGAGCAATTGAAGGATTTGTTAGAGAAGAGTGTCGCCATGGGGCGCACCGATTTATTTGTAAGAAAGAAAGTATGGATCTCTATCGATGTGTAATGACTATCGGCAACTCAAAATAGTCACAATCAAAAACAAATATACCCTTCCAAGAATAGATGACTTGTTTGATCAATTAGAAGGTACTACGTTCTTCTCAAAGATTGATTTGCGATCTGAGTATCATAAATTGAAAATAAGGGAGTGGGATATTCCAAAAATTGCTTCGAGAACTCGGTATGGGCATTTTTATTTTATGGTGATGTCTTTTGGGTTAACGAATTTCCTGACCGCTTTCATGGATCTTATGAATCGAGTCTTCAAGCCATTTCTAGACTCCTTTTCGATAGTGTTCATTGACGACATTCTAGTTTATTCCTGAAGTCAGGATGACTATGCTGACCATCTCAGGGATGTTTTGCAGACTCTTCAGCAACATCAATTGTATACGAAATTTTCAAACTGTGAATTCTGGCGAGAATTGGTCACATTCTTGGGTCATGTCGTTTCCAGGGAAGGAATTATTGTTGATCCTCAAAAGATAGTAGCAGTGAAGAATTAGCCTAGACCTACCACTCCTACAGAGATTCACAGCTTCTTGGGTCTGGCTTTGTACTACAGAAGATTTGTGCAAGGATTTTCTACTCTTGCCTCTCCATTGACTAAATTAACGCAGAAAGGAGTTAAATTTCAATGGTCCGATGCTTGTGAGAGGATTTCCAAGAATTGAAGTCATGGTTGACAACAACGCCGGTATTACCCCTGCCAAAGGGTACAGAGGAATTTTTGATGTATTGCGATACTTCGAGAATCATCCTTGGGTGTGTTTTAATGCAACATGGTAAGGTCATAACCTATGCTTTTAGGCAACTCAATAAATCATGAGAAGAACTATCCAACCGATGACTTAGAGCTGGCAGCAGTGGTGTTTGTACTAATACTTTGGCGACATTGTCTATACGGGGTCCATGTTGATGTATTCACAGACCACAAGAGCCTCCTATATATTTTCAGGCAGAAGGACTTGAATTTGAGATAGAGAAGATGGTTATAGTTACTGAAGGACTACGACATCGACATTATCTATTACCTATGAAAGGCTAATGTTGTAGCAGATGCCCTTAGTAGGAAATCTATGGGAAGCTTTGCTCATATGGAGGCAAACCAAAGGCTGTTAGCGAGGGAGGTTCATCAGTTGGCTAAATTGGGAGTTCGCTTGGCACGTTCTAGTGAATGAGGGGTAATAGTGCAAAATAGAGCCAATCGTTGCTCGTGTCAGAGGTGAAAGAAAAGCAATTTAGTAATCCAATTCTAGCAAAATTGCGAGAATGGATTCATAGACACAAGACCGCAACTTTTTCCTTTGGCGTGAATGATGGTAACCTACGGTACCAAGACCGCCTATGTGTTCCTGATATTGACGGTCTTCGGGAAAGGACCATGGCAGAAGCTCTCACATCCAGGTTCTCCGTGCACCCAGACTCTACGAAAATGTTTCACGGTCTCAAGGAAGTTTATTGGTAGAACAACATGAAGAGGGATGTGGCGGATTTTGTGGCAAAGTGTCCGAATTGTAAATAGGTAAAGGCCAAACATCGAAGGCTAATGGGTTTGCACAAACCATAGAAATTCCAATATAAAAATGGGAGATGATTAACATGGATTTGTGGTGGGATTGCCGCGCACTCCGCGCAAGTTCAACTCACTTTAGGTGATTATTGATCGGCTCAAGAAATCAGTGAACTTCTTGCTAGTTAAAACGATCAACACAACAGAACAATATGCTCAGTTGTATATCAAAGAAATAGTAAGGTTGCATGGCACTCCAGTCTCCATCATTTCAGATCGAGGGGCTCAATTTAAATACAACTTTCGGAATAAGTTTCTGCAAGTATTGGGTACGAAGGTAAATCTTAGCACAAATTTTGATCAACAAACTGATGGGTAAGCAAAGAGAATTATTCAGACGCTTGAAGAAAATGTTGTGTGCCTGTACTCATTATTTCAAGGGTAGTTGGGATGAGCACTTGCCACTCATAGAGTTTTCTTACAACAATAACTTCCATGATAGTATCCAGATGACACCATTTGAGGCATTGTATGGTAGGAGATGCAGAATTGATAAGGTTGTACCTCGTGCATCAGGCCATGGAAACATTCAAAATTATTAAAGAGAGGTTGAAAACTGCTTAGAGTTGTCAAAAGTTGTACTCACATATTCGTCGCAGATATTTAGAGTTCAAAGAGGATGATTGGGTATATTTGAACATTTCTCCTATGAATGGTATCATTCAATTTTGAAAGAAGAGAAAGTTGAATCCAAGGCATGTCGATCCATGCAGAATCACTTAGAGGATTGGCAAGGTGGGATACAAACTCGAGTGGCCACTCCAAATGTCATTAGTACACCCGGTCTTTCATGTGTCCATGTTGAGAAAGGTAGTGGGGTACATGTCTGCTATTGTCCTAGTTAACACTATTGAAGTCAATGAAGAACTATTTTATGAAGAAGTTCCAGTTGCCATTCTTTATAGGCAAGATTGAAAACTGTGAAATAAGGAAATTGCATCCAGTGAAAGTGTTATGGTGGAATATGCAAGTTGAGGAAGCCACTTGGGAGGCCGAGGATGAAATGAAAAGGAAGTACCCGCATTTGTTTGAATAGTCATGTAATAGCTTTTTATGCATTTTGATTCCTATAAACTTTTATCTTGTGATTTAATCAATGAAAAACTGTCCCATTTTCGTTATATATGCTACCTATGTGGCCATGGCTGATGTTGTACAAGTTATGTTATGTTAAGATACATGTATATGTTGTTAAGATATGATCTTGGGTCTATCTCACAGGTGGATAGGCCTAGATACAAAGGAAACCCTGGTAATTTTTTTCGAAATTTAGGGAGTTAGCCAAATTTGGAAACTATTAATAGGTTTTAGGTTGTAAAGCAGAGAATATTAAATAAAGAACTCCTAATAAGTGACCCTTGATCCTCATTCGAGGACGAATGATATAAAGTGAGGGAGGATGTGAGGCCCCACGAAAACTTGAACTCAAAACCTAGTAGCTCGTAGTGCCAAGTCATGAATATGTAATTGGAATGTGTAAATCTATTCGCAGCGCGCTTGCTCACCACGGTTCGGACCATTTGTACTAATCTAAGCATTTAAAAATCAAGAATCAAAGTTTTGCAGAAAAGTGTTATGCTAACGACCCGACCGGTTGTTTTGAGCTTTTGTACTTTGATCACTGGTTCTCGGGCATAACTTGCCCTGTGTAATGTATTCTGACTAATGTAGATTATTCGTTTTGGCTTTCAGGAAAATTTCGAATGAATTTGAAAGAACAGTCTCAGTTGCAATCTTTGAATTTGAAAGATTTGACCAAGAGTTGACTTATTTGTATATGAGATTAGATCGGAATTTTTATGATTTGTTAGCTTTATTGGGTGATTTATGACTTGGGAGCACTATCGGAATGCATTTTGGATGTTTGTGGAAGGATTTGGTTTGAAATGGCACAATTAGAATTTTGGCAAATTCTGGTTGATAGGCGAGAGTTGTAGTGTAAGGTTGCGTGATAAACATGTATTCAAAACCTAGTAACTTGAATTTCAAAGTTTCGGGCATGTGTTAGAAATGTGTAAAATTATATTGATCTAGCATTTAAAAATCAAGAATCAAAGTTTTCCAGAAAAAGTGATATTATGATGTCCAGAATGCGGTCACAAATCGAGTTTGTGGACCACATTTTTTCTGCAAAATGAGTTAGCGGATTGGTTAATATTTAGGGTCAAAATGCATCCCATTATGCGATCGAATAACTGATATCGGACCGCACAGTTTTTGATTAATTCCCTATGGATTTTGTGAAGGGAAGTTTCGTGGTACATTATGTGACCGCAGAACATGAACGTGGACCGCATTCTTGACGCAATGCCAACTAGTTCGCCCAGTTTTTGGGAGCATTTTTTGCCCATTATGCGGATCGCATTTCAACTTTGCGATCGCAAAGTGCAACCACAAATCTTACTCAGGCTCCTATATGATAAATTTTAAACCCGACTCCTTCTTCAATAACTAGAGACAGGGGAGAGAGAATTCTTGACAGAGAAATTCTTACCTCTATCAATTTGATTTTCAAAGTCACCCAGGCCGGAAAATTTCAAGTAATTCTCTTCATCTCTGTTCTTGCAGGTAAAATCCTCAACACTTTTTCAGTGGTTTTTAGATTTAGACAAAAAAGGGGATACCCATTATTCTTGTAAAATATAAGTTGAAACATACATGCATGTTCTTTAATACCTCCAATCTAGTAAAAGGAATTTGGTAGGAGTAAAGATTTGCAAAAAGGAGGGGTTTATAACCTAAGTAAGTTCTGGTTTTGTTTTTGAACTTCAATTCTAAGATATATGTTTTAACTTGTGAACTAGATCGATGGTACTAGGCAGTTGGTAAATTGAAAGTAGGAGTTAAAAAGGAAATTTTACTCGAGGTATGCATGGCTAACTTTAATCTTTATAAAGTCACCTTGTTTTGTATATCCAGCTGCCGCATCATTTTTGCGTCCTCCAGTCCAACAAGACGTGGTGCAGTTAGGGGTAGAGCTCGTGGTAGAGGTGGACCTAGCCAGTTTATGCTTTGAGTGGTCGTCAGAGTGCAGACGCTTCTCCAGATGTTTTTACGGGTATCTTATTTGTTCAAGCCATTGATTGTAATGGTCTTATTTATCTACGGTCCTCTTTATCTTATGTAACCCCATTTATTGCTTCAAGTTTTGGGATAGAATCCGAACAGCTTCATGAGTCGTTCTCCGTAGACTCTGGTTTGTGATTCGATTACAGCTGCACGAGTTTATAGGAATTATGTTGTCATGGTATGTCATCGTGTTACCATGGCCGATTTTATCAAGCTTGGAATTGTAAATTTTTATGTGATTATGGGAATGGACTGGTTTTATTCATGCTTTGCTAAACTTGACTACCGAACGTTAGTCATGAGACTCGAGTTCCTTAATGAGCTGATTTGAGTGGAAGAGGAATGACGTGGTGAAGAAGGGTAGATTTCTTTCTTACCTTAATGCTTCAAAGATGATTAAGAAGGGGTGTATCGATCATTTGCTCTGGCAGGCGGACATCTCTTCTGAAGTGTCTGTCCCCGAGTCCATGACAGTCGTGAATGAGTTTCTTGATGTGTTTTCGAATGAGCTTCCAGGGATTCCGCCAGATAGGGATATGGACTTTGGGGATTGATGTATTGCCGGATACACAACAAATATCTATTCCCCCACACAGAATTGCGCCAACAGAGTTAAGGGAGTTAAAGGAGCAGCTAAAGCATTTATTAGAAAAGGGTTTCATTCGGTCGAGTGTGTCGTCGAGGAGTGCTCAAGTTCTTTTTGTCAGTAAGAAGGATGGGTTGCTCCGTATGTGTATCGATAATCAGCAGCATAACAAAGTCACCATCAAGAATAAATATCCTTTTCTTCGGATAGATGATTTGTTCAACCAATTTCAAGGTGCAAGGATCTTCTAAAAAATTGATCTACAGTCCGTGTATCACCAATTGAAGATGAGAGAGCATGATATTCCTAATACCGCTTTTAGAACTCACTATGGTCACTTTGAATTCTTGGTCATATCTTTTGGGCTAACCAATTAGCAGATTTCATGGATCTTATGAATCGGGTCTTCAAGCCATTTTTAGATTCCTTCATGATTGTTTTCATTGATGACATACTTGTTTATTTACGGAGCCATGAGGATCATGCCGATCACCTCAGCGCAGTTTTGCGGACTCTTCATCAGCACCAGTTGTATACTAATTTTTTTAAATGAGAATTTTGGTTGGAGTTCGTTACCTTTTTGGGTCATGTTGTCTCCAGTGAAGAGATTCAAGTGGATCCCCAGAAGATTGTTGCAGTAAAAGATTGGCCTAGACCCACGACTCAGATAGAGATCCGTAGCTTCTTTGGTTTAACAAGTTATTATCGAAGGTTTGTGGAGGTATTCTCTACCCTCAGCTCCCCATTGACTAAGTTGACGCAGAAAGCAGTTAAATTCCTATGTCCGACACTTCTGAGAAAAGTTTATAGGAATTGAAGTCAAGGTTGACCTCGGCACTGATACTTACCCTGCCAGAAGGCACGAAAGGATTTGTGGTTTATTGCAATGCCTCCAGTATGGGTTTAGGGTGTGTGTTGATGCAACATGGGAAGTTTATAGCGTATGCCTCAAGGAAACTCCAGAATCACGAGAAGAATTATCCGACGTATGATTTGGATCTTGCAGCAGTTGTCTTTGCCCTAAAACAATGGCGGCATTATCTTTATGGTGTCCATGTGGATGTGTTCTCATAAAACAAGAGTCTCCAATATTTGTTCAAGTAGAAGGCAATGAATTTAAGGCAGTGACAGTGGTTAGAGTTGCTCAAAGATTATGAAATAAACATTTTGTACCATCCAGGGAAGGCTAATATTGTGGCCGACGCTCTCAGTCAAAAGTCTATGGGTAGTTTGGCTCATTTGTGAGCGGATCAGAGGCACTTGGCTCGGGAGATTTATCAACTGGGGGTTTGTATTTTGACCTCAGACGAGGGGAATATTATGGTGCATAATGGAGCAGAATCGTCACTTGTAGCGGAATTCAAGGAAAAGCAGTTCATTGATCCAGCAACATTGTCTCAAATGAAGGAGGCAGTTTTGAATAACAATACTTCGCAATTCTCACTCGGCGGTGATGATGGTGTATTGTAATGTCAAGGTAGGCTATGTGTTACACATGTGAGTAATCTTAGGGAGAGGGTAATGGTAGAAGCGCGTAATTCCAAGTACTCTGTGCACCCACGTTCTCTGAAAATGTATCATGATCTCAAGGAAATTTATTGGTGGAACGGTGTGAGGAAGGGTGTGGCGGACTTTGTATCTATATGACTGAATTGTCAGAAAGTAAAAGCTAAGCATCAGTGGCCCGATGGGTTAACTCAGCTTATGGAAATGCCAATGCGGAAATGGGAGATGATCAACATGGATTTCATGGTAGGGTTAACTCTCCCTCAACACAAGTTCGATGCAATTTGGGTAATAGTGGATTGACAAACGAAATTAGCTCACTTCTTGCCAGTCAAGTCCACCGGTGCTGCAAAACAATATGCTTAGTTGTATATCAAGGAAATAATAAGGCTTCATGACACTCCACCTTCCAGTATCTCAGATCTAGGGGCCCAATTCACAACTAATTTTTGGAAGAAATTTCAGCAAGTTTGGGTACTCAGGTGAATCTCAGCACGACTTTCCATCAACAAAATGATGGTCAAGCAGAGCGGAGTATCAGACGCTAGAAGATATGTTGCGGGCTTGTGTATTGGTTTTTAAAGGTAATTGGGATGATCACTTGCCACATATAGAATTTTCTTACAATAACAACTTTCAAGCTAGTATTCAGATGGCCCCATTTGAGTCATTGTACGGGAGGAGGTGTAGGTCTCCGGTTGGATGGTTTAAAGAAGAAAAATTGATAAGGCCAGATCTCGTTCATCTGGCTGTGGCAAAAGTGAAAATCATTCCGGAGAGGATGAAAACTGCTCAGAGTCAATAGGAATCCTATGCGGACATACGCCAGAGAGAATTGGAATTCAAAGTAGATGATTGGGTGTTCTTGAGGGTATCTCCTATAAAAGGAGTCATGCGAATTGGGAAGAAAGGTAAGTTGAGTCCTATATATGTCGGGCCGTATCGGGTTTCTCCAAGGATCGGGCAAGTGGCTTATTGGCTGTAAATACCCCCTAAAATGTCATTAGTGCACCCGGTGTTCCATGTGTCTATGTTAATGAAAGTGGTTGGAGATCTATTCACCATCGTACCAGTTGAGACTATAGAGGTTGATGAAAAGTTATAGTATGAAGAATTTCCGATTGCTATTCTTGATAGGCAAGTCCGAAAATTGAGAAAAAAGGAAATTGCTTCAGTTAAAGCATTGTGGCGAATTCAACGAGTCGAGAAAGCCATGTGGGAAGCGAAAAATGAAATGAAAGAAAACTATACCCACCTATTTGAACAAGTCTAATAGTGATTGTGCGAACTCTTATCTCTAAGTAAACTGATGTTGTGTCCAATTTGGTGCAATGACACCACATTTGTCCCAATGATTTACTATTGTAACTCCTTAGGTTGTGCAAGAATTGTATGTGTTATGACTGTTTGAGTCATGTGTAAACCCTTTTGGTAAAGGAAAGCTTTGCAAAAAAACTCATGTGATAAGTGAACGAATAATGGTAATGCAGATTGGTAATGATTAATTGAAATGCATATAGTGTATTGAAGTGGCTGAACTCTATGGGATTAATTGAAGTGAAAAACTTATGTGAAAAAATGTTACAAGTGATTGAATATGTGCAAGTGTTGAGGTAATTAATTGTATACCAATCGTAGGGATAATAGGAATTGTGTAATGGTGCTTGGAATGGTCTCGTTTTCTTATTGCATGCTATTACCCGCCATAATCCTATCAGTCCTTGAGACAATTAGGACTACTAATCCTAAAGTGAAGTGTATCAGCTTATTTGTAGTTTCAAAGGCTTCTAAGGCCATATGCAAGAACATATATAACAAATTGGGGGAAAGCACATAACAAACAAAAAAGGGCTCAGATATACCTCCTTTAAACAAAAAAGCACATAATTCAGCAAGACTTGTAGATACTGCTTAGAGCCTGATTTAATACTGAACGTGAAAGAACTTAAAGGTTGAGGCACACTGATTTATTACATAATTCACATAAGAAGTCCTAACCAGGCATGCTTGCTGGTTGTAGTTAATAGAGTAGATTCAGTTTATAAATTTTATCCTAAGGCTTGCCTAAATGTCGGATAAGGATCCTATAGGCATGATATCTATTGAATTCATGAAACCATGAAATAATAAAGTCAAAAAAATAAACAGAGTACATGGTGGTAAAAAAGGGGAAGTCAGATTATTAAAAGAAAGTAGACTTTAATGAAACTTATAGGCTTTGAAACTGATGATATCTGTTATTACTGATGTTAGCTTTGTACGTGAATGAAGCAATTTGTATTCAGTTAATACCTCCTATGGACATCCTTTCTATTGATTTTAATCCTTTTATGGTATAAAGTGCAAAAACAAAGACTTATATACATGATATCTAGGTGTTGAATTTTGTTTAAAACATGCATCTAGATGCAATTGAACGCTTAAGTCCTATGAGCATGACATCAATATGAAGATTGAATGTATAGAATTCAAAAGGAACAATAAGCATGATTTCTATATGTGTAAGCATACATTGATTTGCAAACACCTATAGGCATGATTTTTATATGTCTGCAAAATTCAGAAAGACTTATAGGCATGATTTCTATATGAGAGTTGCAGAATTCAGAATGACTTTTAGGCGTGATTTCTATATGTATGTGCAGATTTGAAATACCTATAGGCATGATATCTACCTTTTTGCATACATAATCACCCACCCTTTTCACTAACCATTCCCAAGACTTTATTAAAAATTATTACAGCCTAGAATAAAGTAAAAATACATCAGAAAACAAAAGTACACATTATTAGAATGAGTGTTGAACTATACATATACAGTAAACAGGGATACAAAAGTAATAAACACATTGTTGTGGATGTAGGTCTTGTAAATAGGCCACAATACAAGCAAACAAGAGAGAATATTATTGCGTATGAGAGTAGTTTCAGAAAGACTATGAGTGAGGGATGGCCTTGTGCTAATGAAATATTTGTGTATTTATAGTGTGAGAAACATGCAGAAATAAGGTAAGAAAACAATCAACGAACAGGGATATCATGTAAGTCAATCAATACAAGACTTCCTTTAATTAAGGAAATGAGACTCAAACGGCAAAAAATATTTAAGGAAAAAAGTCAAGTAAACATCTTGTGAGGGGTAGATACATAAGGGATTACTTAAGGGTAGAACTTTGAAATACACAGTAACATAATTAAGGCAAGAGAAATCAATTAGTAGCCAGTAAATTAAGGATCCGAGAGTTTTAATCAATGTTCCATGAATGAACCACGTCAAAAAAGAGAATTTTTTTTTAAAATTAAAACGAGTCACGGAGAAATCAACAAAGAATGAATGAATTAAATAAAACCTATATAGAAAACTAATCAAAAGTTGAAAAGGTATTTTTGAGGGAAGTTCAGCACATATAGAGAGCACACAATCATGCTATGTCATGCCATTGCAAAAATCTATAGCTAATAAACTACTGGATCATGGTAGTCACATAGGTTAGCAATGTAGAAGAGAGATAGTATCAAAAAGCATACGAAAGGGTCCAGCTAAGAACCTTAGAAGATTTTAGTATAGAATCATAAAAGACTTCAAAACTCAATTCAGAAATCAGAAATAGATCTAAAAGAGTTAGGATTTTTGAAATAAAATCAGTTCAAGCAAATCACATAGCCAATTGTCTGAAGCTCGGAAGAACCCCCACAAGTTCTAGGGTTCCACCATCAGTTGAGAGCAGAGATGAGAGGACAAACAATCAAAGAAAATAATAGTGTGTACTAATTTAAACTAATTCAAAGATTTCAGAAAGGAACTGAACCTTTAACATGTTCTTTCAGTAGTACAAACTCATGAGAAAAATAGTAAAAGAGAAACATGTGAGACACAAAAAAGGACTCAAACAAAACATGGTAGAAGAAGCTAACAAGAAACATAGTAGAAGAAAAATGATCAGAACACAACACGAGAAACATACAAAGAACATGGTAAAATAGACTCATTAAGAACACAGTAGAAGAAACCCACCAAGAACATGGTAACAAAAACTTAACAAGAACATAGTAGTAGAAACTTGTTAAGAAACATAGTAAAAAACACATAAGAGAGAAAATCAGAGGACATCTAAGTAACTCGAAAAGAAAACCCTAGATCGGAAAAATAATGGTTTTGAAAACATAGTTTTTGAAAAAAAATCAAGATATTGCTTAAAATTTTTAGGGGAAACATGGATCTAGAAAAAATCTAAAGAAAAATAGAAAAACCTCAAAAGCTAGCATTTTAGAAGAACTCAAACGGCGAGAAAGGCTTGGATGGTTGTTGATCTAAGCAGGTGGGGTCGAAGCCAGGCTCGAGCCTAGACATGACTTGCTGGAGCAAGGCCAGAGATTGCCATTAACTTGAACCAACGAGGTCTAGGTTAAACTTCTTTATGGTATAACTATGAAACCTCATAAAACAAGAGCATATGTACCATGGGAAGCTGATAGGTGGTGAGACCTCCATAGACCCAGGCCAGGAGATGGCCAGAGAAGATGGATGAGACTCATTGGAGTGGAGGGGGAAGGGGAAGGTTCTAGAGAGAACCAGAGATAGAGAGATAGAGAGAGAGTCGGTTGAGTGAGGAATGAGAGTGGTTTGGGGGGTCATTCGGTTAAAGAAAAGTAAGGGGAAATAGGGGTTGTTGATCTCTAGCCGTTGATCTTAGAGATCAACGGCCAGGATGAGACGGGTATGCGAGATTCCAGGTTTAGGAATGGGTAATAGGTATGGGTCGGATTTTAATTTTTATTGGGCTGGGAAATTAGGGTCCAATTTTGGGCTACAATTGAAAGCCAATATGGCTATGTTTTAAATATCACTTTTTCCCATTTAATTTATAAAAATTAGTAGATAAAATTTTTAAGCAAATTGAAAGTTCTAAAATGATTTATAATATATTATAAACAAATTAAAAGTATAAGATCCCATTTTATAAATATGAGATGAATTTAAACCTAAAAATTGCTAATACTACAATTAAATAGTTTTATCCTTAAAAAACACCAAATATATTCGTAAAAATATGTAAAAGATATCTTAGTTATATTTTAAATAAACAGAAGAATCCAATAGATGAATTGCCAAAAATGATAATTTTAGTGACAATTATTGGGTTTTCTTGATAAAATAGGGCAGTTAATTGATTTAAAAATCTTTCAAAAATTAAAGAAAATAATGCAAACTTTGGATATACTTATATATGCCTATATAGGCTATTGTGAAGGTATTATCTGTATTTAAAATTATAGGAAAAAATTGGGTATCAATTTGAGCGAGATGGCTTTCGAGAGAGACAACCTCCAGAGGAAGGTAATGTTGATCAAGCGTCAACTCAAGATGCGAAGGAGGATAGTGACAAGTACAAGGGCCTCCATTTCAAATTGGTGACTGTATTGTTTCATATCAAAGCCAAGACTGAGGTGCTCGTATCCTCGCACGGAGGGAGCAGGGGAGCAGTTGTCACTGATTATTGTGTTAAGAGGACATTTGAAGGGGCTAGCCCGATTTTACCTCAAATTGTGGATCGAACCTGGCTTGATTCCCATAGGTAGACCATTGGGGGTGCATTGAAAGGCAGCTTGAGTTGTGCTAAAAAATGGGGGTGGATCCCTAGGGAGAGAGGATGTCGTTAAAAAGGGGTCGTCGGAGGACTCGTAATAGCCTAGGTGTAACCCTTGGGGAGATATTGGGGATGTCGTACCCGTCCATCCTTTGTGTCTTCGTGGGCGGATGATAATGGTTCTTATACGCCTTGGGTCGAAGCAACCATGTAGGTATGTAGCATTGAGGCTCGTGAAGCTGGCGACAATGGCTCTTACGTTGTTCCATTAGGAATGTATTGTTAACTACTTTGGATCAGGTCTTCGAATCAGATTTTGACTCGAGCTCATTTTAATCCTCAAAGTTTTCAATTTTCGAGATGGCGGCAATGGCTCTTATATTGTTGGTATTTTCAACCTTTTTGTGTGTGGGCTTAACGCTCGTTTGGCTGGAAATAATGGCTCTTATGCTATTGCTCGTGGGCTTATGTAGGCTTTATTTTCCTATCGTTAAGGATGTTTTGAAATAGTTGTGCCTGACCCATCGTCGGTTCAGGATGAACCTCAATTTCAAGTCATTAGCGGCGATGTTCGAGCACCGCAAAAGGCTTAGCTCATAGGTTGAGTAGATCGAAGATTTGAGATTTGGAGCTGGCATGGTCAAAGCTTATTTTCCTATTGATGGTAGCCTAATTTAGCTTGTTCGTTGCAAATTAGATTCAAAGTAATGGCATGTGATTTGGAGCTGGCATGATTGAAGTTTTTTTGCCTATTAATGGTAGCATGTTTTAATCAGTTTGTTTCAAAGTAGATTCAAAGTCAAGGCCTGTGATTTTGTTAGCGACAGTCGGGCATCCCAGAATCTTGCTACTTTGGATGGTGCATCGTTTTTTACCGTAGTCATATGTGTTTGGTTGGGGCTAGTTTTGATCCCAAGTGATAGTTTCGGGAGTATTACAAATGCGACGTATGGCCTTAACTTCATGATTAAGTTTTATGCCTGTAGTAAGGTCTTACAAAATTTTCATGCCTATTGAGGTATTACAACTTTTTCATGCCTATTGAGGTCTTACAATTTTTCATGTCATTGAGGTCTTACAGTTTTTTCATGCCGTTGAGGTCTTACAGTTTTTGTTTCCACGTAAAATAGATCTAGCTTGACCGACTCTGTCCGCTCGGGTCTTACGGCCTAACATTTTCTAGTGAATGGTGATTAATGGCAGTCTCTGAGTAATTGAGTTTGGTTAGGGCAAAAGACTATTACTCATGAGCTTGGAATTGTCTTGTTGGGGCCTTATGAGTCCTGTGTTCTGACCCTGAGCTTGTGCCAGTGCCAAATTGTTGTTTCTAAGTCTCCGAGTATTTTGAGACGTACCGAATGGGGGGATCCTTCTAACGAGAAAGCTGGATTTTCTTTAGATTACGATAAACCTTTGGTGAAAGATATTGTTTGATTTCTTGGTGCAAATATATGTCATTGTTTTGTCATAATCCCGACTTACACAGACATGGTTCATCTGACTATTTGGCCCGGTACATCATTTCCTATTGGAACCTCGTTTGACTTTCCCGTTATAGGGTTGATTGCGAAGAAAACCCGATAGGTTTGTTGAGTCCTTCTTAGCGAAGAAAACCTCATAAAAAACTTTGCCGGCAAAAACCCATTTCAGGATAGAAAAACCCTGTCCAAGGAAAGAGTGGAAAGTTTGCTTGAGGATCTTTGTAGGATTCTTCGATTGGATTCCCTAGCAGTAATATCGCTAAAGCATCGATACAATCCAGTTGCTCGAAAGTTGTTCGCCTTCCATGGTGCCAAGCTTATTAGATACCTTGCCAACTATCCCGAGCACACGGTATGGTCCTTCCTAATTCTAGCCCAGCTTTCTTTCATTAGGGTTTTGGGTATTGAGAGTAACATTCCTTAGGACCAAGTCCTTGATCCCGAAATATAGGATATTTGTTCTTCTATTTTAGTATCTTTTGATTTTTTGCTTCTGGATAGCCATCCAAATCAGCAGGCTTCCTTCCTTTCATCAAGTAGCTCGAGGGTCATTGTCATGGCATCGTTAGTTGAGCCCTTATTAATGTGCTAATATTTGGCGCTCGGTTCCCCGACTTCTACTGGTATTAATGCTTAAGCATTGTACACTAGAGAGAAAAGTGTTTCCTCGGTGGTCGATTTTGAGGTTGTTCAATATGCCAATAGAACCTCGGGCGGCATTTCTCTCCATTCTCCATTGGCGTTCTCTAGTGTTTTTTGTGTTCTGGATTATGGTATATTCGAAGATTTAGCCTGGCCGTTTGCACACAGATGGTAAGGCGTTGACAAGATTTTCATGATGTCCCAATAGTAGCCTGCTCGGATCGCCTTTCAGACTAAGGAATCATCCGTGGAATGATTTTTGAAGGTACCCTCATGTATCTCTCGGAGTAGATAATCTATGTCGCCCGGCCCCAAACATACCACCAGGGGGCCATCGAAAGTTCTTCTATACAAAGTCTCATTTTTGTCGAGCGAGAACCAGGTTGCTCTGGTTCGTAGGGCCCTCGATTATTTTGGATTTACGAGCAGCTTCCCATCTCTTAGATAAACAACATATTTATTTATCCAATCCCATGTCAGGCAGGTCTAGTTAATCTCTGTGTGACCTTCTTCGGCCATTGATTTGAACAATTGCAAAACAGCTCCAGGGTGTAGGTCTTCTTCTTCACTTGAAGATCCCTTATTCCCAAGGGAATCGACCTCATTGTTCTGCTCTAGGGGCACATGGACTAAGGTCCATTCTTTGAAGCAGCGTAATATGAATTGGATTTTGTCTAAGTTCCTCTGTACCCTCTCTTCTTGAGCTTTGTAGCCTCTGCTCACTTGGCTCACTACTAGGAGTAAATCACATTTTGCCCTTATAGTCTCGGCCCCAAAACTTTGGGCAAATTCTAAACCTGCAATCATAGCCTCGTACTCAGCTTCATTGTTAGTTTGCTTAGCGATTTTTACAGATTATCCCGTTATGCCACCAACGGGTAGCTTTAGAACTATACTGAACCTGGATCCTCTTATGTTTGTGGCACCATCTGTGAATAGGGTCCATACCCTAGAAGACATGCCCGATTTCAATAATAGTTCCTACTCTACCTCGGGTATGAGTGATAGCAAAAAATCGGCCATGAAGTCTGATAGGATTTCGGACTTGATGGTCGTTCAATATTGATACTCGATGTCATACCCTCCGAGTTTAATGGCCCATTTGTCCAATAAACCTGATAACTCAAGCATATGCAGTATGCTCTGTAGGGGATACGTTTACATGAACGCATATACAGTGACACTAAAAATAAGGCTTCAGCTTACTCGAGGTGCTTCTCAGTGCGAGGGCCAATTTTCTTGATGGGGATACTTGGTTTCGGTGTCCCCCAAGGTTGGACTTACATAATAAATAGAAAATTATGTACCTTGCTCCTCTCAAACCAATATGTCGCTTACCGCTATTTCAAACACGACCAGGTATAGGTAAAGTGATTCATCCTCCTTGTGTGTGTGTAGTAAAGGCGGGCTAGTCAGGTATCATTTCAGTTCTTCTAGGGTGTGTTGGCATTCTGGAGTCCATTCGAAGTTTCTCATTCATTTGTGTAGGGATAAGAAATGATGACTTTTGTCGGATGACCTTGATATGAATCTTCCCTGGCCACTATTCATCCTGTTAGCTGTTAGACGGCTTTTATACTATTCACCACCGTGATATCTTCGATGACTTTTATCTTGTCGGAATTGATTTCAATCCCCATGTTTCAAAACCATGAAACCGAGGAATTTTATTGAACCTACTCCGAACGCACACTTCTCGGCGTTGAGCTTCATGTTGTAGCTTTTAACGATGTAAAGGATTCCTGCAAATGGGTTAAGTAGTACTCTTCGCGCACGGACTTGACTACCATATCATCAATATATACATCCATTGATTTTCCTACTTGATGCCCGAACATTTTATTAACTAGGTGCTGGTACGTTGACTTTACTTTTTTAGCCTGATAGGCATTACGTTACAGTTATATGTACCATACTTTGTGATGAGTGAGGTTTTTTCCCTATCCTCAGGGTTCATCTGGATTTAATAATACCTCGAGTAGGCATCGAGAAAAGTATGGATCTCATGGTAGGCCGCAACCTCGATCAGACGATCAATATTAGGCAATATGAAGGAATCTTTGGGGCACACTTTATTCAAGTCTTTATTATCTACGCACATTCTAAGCTTGTTCCCTTTTTTGGGAACTATTACTACGTTAGCCAGCCATTTGGTATATTTTACCTCTCTAATAGATCATATTTTAAGAAATTTTGCTACCCAATTTTTTATGAAGACATGTTTTACCTTGGACTGCGGTCTTCTCTTTTACTTTACGGGTTTGATATAGGATCAATGCTCAGCTTGTGGGAGGTTATTTCCGGTGGGATTCCTATCATATCTAGGTGGGATCATGCGAAATAGTCCAAATTGTTACTAAGAAATTGAATAAACCATGTCTTGAGTTCGGAGGTCAACCCTGTTCTCGGGTATACCTTGCGATTCGAGAGGTGCTCGATTTGAATGGCCTGCTCCAGATCTTCAACATTTGATTTGGTCACATCTGATTCTTTGGGGGCGACGAAGGTTTGGGGCGAGAAATATTTCTCGTCGTGTTTGAGGGTGTGTATATTTCTCTCCTCGTCCGAGACCGGGCATGTGGGGGTTGGCGCCCCATGGTGGACAGTGAATATTTCTTTTGCTGCATGTTGTTCTCCATGTATGGACGTGATGCCTCTTGCTTTTATGCAAGTATTAGCCTCATGCATATAGGGAGGCAGGGATTAGCCTCATACATGAAGAGAGGAAAGGATTAGCCTCATGCAAATAAGGACGCAAGGATTAGCCTCATGCAATTATGGAGGCAAGGATTAGCCTCATGCAAATGGGGAGGCAATGATCTGCCTCATGCACTTATGTAGGCAAGTATTTCCCTCATGCAAATAGGGATGTAGCTTATTAGCCTCGTACGAATACGGAGGCAAGGATTAGCCTCGTGCAAATAGGGAGGAAGCGATTAGCCTCATACAAGTAGAGTGGCGAGGATTAGCCTCATGCAAATAGGGAGACAAGATTGGCCTCATGCATTTATGGAGGTTAGTATTAGACTCGTTCAAATAGGGAGGCAAAGATTAGCCTCATGAAGATGTAGAGGCAAGTATTATCCTCGTGAAAATAATGAGGCAAGGATTAGCCTTATGCAAATAGGGAGGCATGGATTAGCATCTTGCTAATAGGGAGGCTAGGATTAGCCTCATGCAAATATGGAGGCAAGGATTAGCCTCATGCAAATAGAGAGGCAGGGATTAGCCTCATGCAAGATAGGGACGCAGGTATTAGCTCATGCAAGTATGGAGGCAAGGATTATCCTCATGCAAATAGGGAGGCAAGGATTATCCTCATGCAAATAGCAGGCAAGGATTAGACTCATGTAAATATGGAGTAAGTAAGAGTAGAATACGTCTTAGCTGGAGATATTTATTCGGTGTGTAAGTGCTTGATCTTGCTGCGTGCATATATTTGCTAATGTTATCATCATGTCATATGTGCCTACATTCAAAGAAAAATTGTAAGTTCTGTGAAGGGGAGGTTAGTTCGTGTTGTGTCTGCTGGTCTTGCTATGCTCCGTTCTGAAACCCTTTCGACTTTCCCTTGGTAACACCTCACTGTTGTAGAGATATAGTTTTTGAGAATACGTAATTATTGGTAAAATAGAGTTATTTCATAAATATATTGATATATTAGTGACTGTAACAAATCTCGCAAGCATTGCAACTCTCTTATTTTGGGATTTTGACGGTCTTCCTCAAATTTTGCCCTAATTTAATGGATGATCTTTTGACAGTTTGTGTATAATAGGCATTGTTGAACCTTCTTTGAAATTTTGAGAATCCTTCTCAAAATTCTGCCCCAGTTTCTTAAGTAATTACTGACTTTCTGGCATGCGATGATGTTGGTTGGACTTGCTCCGGAATTTTAAGGGTCCTCCTTAAAATTTTACCCATGTTTCTGACCCTAGGGAGAATGGAAATTTTATTCGGATATGACCAAACCCATAAGGCTACCAACGTATCCCTTCATAAATGAGAATCATGTCAAGAGTAGTTCAATTACATCATATAAGGAAACATAAAATAACATATGCATAGTATCTTTTGACTGTGTTTGAATTAATCGGTTTTAGCTAGACTTCTCCATCCATTTCAGTGAGTATGAGTGCTCCTCCTGTCAGTACTCTATGAACCATGTACAAACCTTTCCATTTTAGAGAGAGTTCCCCTTTGCCTTCATCTTGATGCGGGAATATTTTCTTTAATACCACCAGCCCTTGTGCGAACTTGTCTTGGTTTGACCATTTTGATGAAAGCTCTGTACATGCTATTCTGAAAATGTTGGCTATGACATATTGCATTCATCCTCTTTCCAGTGATAAGGGGTAATTGTTCATAGCGACTTCTTATCCACTCTGGGATGACAACCTCAGTACCATAAACCAACATGTAGGGAGTTGCCTCGGTTGATGTGCGAACCATAGTGCGGTACCCCCATAAAGAAAATGGTAACTTCTCATGCCTTTGTTCGTGGTTCTCTACCATTTTCCTTTGTATCTTCTTGATGTTTTTGTTGGCAGCTTCTATAGATCCAGTCATCTGTGGTCAATAGGTTGTAGAATTCTTGTGCTTGATTTTAAAAGTTTAACCCATAGCTTTCATCATATCACTATTAATATTGGCAGCGTTATCAGTAATAATGGACTCGGGAACTCCGAATCAGCAGACAATAGGATCCTTAACAAAATCTGTGACGGCTTTCTTGGTTATAGCTTTTTAAGATGCAACCTCTACCCATTTTGTGAAGTAATCAATGGAGACTAGAATAAACATGTGTCTGTTTGAAGCAATGGTCTCAATCAGACCAACAACATCCATTCCCCAAGCGGTGAATGGCCAAGGTGAGCTTGTTGCATTAAGCTCATTCGGCAGCACTTTTATTAAATCGGCATGCAATCGACATTAAAAGAATTAGTGACATACTGAATTCAATCCGTCTCCATCGACATCCAAAAGTAACATGCTCTGAGTTTCTTCGCAGCCCAGACGAAACCGTTTATGTGTGGCCACAGGTCCTAACGTGTACGTTCTCAAGTAGTATAGAAGATTCATTCGTGTCGACACACCTTAGTATACCTAATTCAGGAGTTCTTCTATAGAAGTTCCCTCCCTTACGGAAGAAGTGACGTGAAAACACTCTATATTAGGGAGATCCAAATAAGAGCTTGCTACATATGCGTAGGAAACCACCCCATGCAGTATGAAAAAAGCCCACTTGACTCGTAGTGCCCACCTCTCTTTGCTTAGCCATTTACGACCTTTTCCTTCTTCTCACTGCCATTAATCGGATAAGACTATGTTACCTAAATTAACAAAAAATTTACAATCTCCAGAGTGTCCATTTATGAGTGTGACTTGCATGCTCCGGGTATACACCTTTCGATAAGTACTCCTTGATGTCATGGAACCAAGGCTTTCCATCTGTTTCTTCTTCAACATGAGTGCAATATGTCGGTAGATTATGGATCCTCACCAGAATGGGGTCAATGTAGTTCTTATCTGGATGTTGTATCATAGATGAAAAAGTGACCAATGCGTCGGCAAACTCATTGTGAATTCTAGGCACATTCTTCATGAACCTCTTTCTTATTTCCTACACATGATTCCAATATGGAAATATATTGGAATTCTTGGTGGCCCATTCTCCTTGTACCTGGTGCACAAGCAAATTTGAATCACCAATCACCAGTAGCTCATATATGTTCATGTCGACTACTTCTTTATATCAAAACTACTTTATTGACTACTTCTTTGAAATTTGCAGCTCCATCGAAGAACATCCTCAAATCGTCATATGCTTCGGTAATTTCTTCCCCTATGAACGACACTTCTTCATAAGGAAAATATGTTTTTAAAGGCTCGTATGCTCCTACCACCGGATTTTCAGCAAGTTGATCTGCCAATGCTTGTACCTTGACCGCGTTTTATGTTGTGTAGATGATATCAATCTCAGTGAGTAGTATTTGTCACTTAGTCAACTTCCCGGTCGGCATGTGTTTCTGGAATATGTTCTTCATATGGTCCATCCTGGATATGCGATATGTAGTCTAGGCATAGAAGTAGTGCCTCAATTTCTGAGTTGTCCAAGTCAAAGCACAGCAAATGCATTCCAGTAGGGATTACCGTGCTTCGTATGGTGTGAACTTCTTACCCAGGTAGTATACGGCCTGCTCCTTCCTTCCTGCCTCATCATTCTGTCCCAAAACACATGTAAAGGGCCCATCCAATATACAAAGATAGAGTAACAAAGGTTTTCCTGGTTCTATCAGGACCAAAACTGGAAGCGTGGATAGGTACTCCTTGTTTTTGTCAAAAGCTTTCTGATAATCCTCTGTCTAGCTTGATTCAGCATCCTTCCTCACCTTCTTGAAGATGGGATTATGTATGACTTTGGATTGTGTTATGAAGCGACTGCTATAGTTGAGACTTCGTAGGAAGCTCATCACGTCCGTTTTGCTCTTAGGTGGTGGTAACTCTTGAAAACCCTAACTTTAGATTGATCAAGCTCGATCCCTTGGCGACTGAGAATGAATCCCAATAATATTCCTACGGGAACCCCGAATGCACACTTTGGAGGGTTCAACTTCAAGTTGTACCTCATTAGTCTGTCAAAGAACTTCCTCAAGTCTACTATGTGATCTGCGGCACTCTTGGATTTAATAATGACGTCATCCACATATATCTCCATTTCTTTGTGTATCATATCATGGAAGATTGTTGTCATTTCTCACATGTAAGTGGCCCCAGTGTTCTTCATTCCTAATGGCATCATCTTGTAATACTATACACCTCATGGGGTTTTAAAATCTATCTTTTCTGCATCTTCTTTGTCCATCTAGATCTAGTGATAACAGGCGAAGCAATCCACAAAGTATTGGATTTCATACTTCGCGTAGTTGACGAGCAAAATGTGTATGTTTGTTAGTGGTAAGTCCTTGGGAATTGTTATTTTTAAATCCCGATAGTCAACACATACCTGACCTTCCTATCCTTTTTTTGAACTGGCACAATGTTAGCTAACCAAGTTGCGTACACAACCACCCTGAGAAGTTTGGCTTTGATCTACTTGTAACCTCCTCCCTAATAATAAAACTCATGTCTAGTTTAAACTTTCTGAGTTTTTGCTTGACTAGTTGACACATGGGATTAATAGTAAGATTGGGAGCCACTATGGACGTGATCATACCAGTCATGTCATCATATGACCATGCGAAAACATTCACATAATATCTTAATAACCGAATGTTCTCTTCCTTCTAAGTTTCTTACAAGTAAATGCTGATGTGAGTCTCCTTGATGATCTCAGCGTCTCCCAAATTTACTACTTCTGTTTCGTCCAGGTTGGACTTAGGCTTGTTCAAAATATTCTCCAACTTTTCTGACAATTTCCTCGGGTATCTCATCCTCTTCATCTAAATCACTATTCGCATGTTGTGTTGCCTTATTACATGTAATAGTCACTGGTTCATTAGGAAAAGTAATAATAACACCAGGGACTTGACGGGCTCAGGACGGTGTGGCGATCTAGTTCTTGTCACAACTTCCTTCTTCATTTTCTGAATAGTGTGGTCTTCTTCCTTATCCTCCTCTATTATGGCGCTGCAATCCATGTTTTTATTTTCCAAGACCAAATTCTTCAACCCAGCTAGTGCTTCCTCTTCTGCGGTCCCCCAAATCATATCAGCTTAATGAAAAGCTTGTTCCAAACGTGGCACTAGCTTCTCAAGAGGGTAATATGGTCCACTCCATTGGGGAGACAAATTCCTATATCTTGCCATGAATACTTGTATCCGAGCCCAATGGTGGTACCATGATTTTTCAGCTATATCGATTTTGGTGATACCTTGGAGATATTTTCCCAACCCTTTGTAAGGTTCATATCCTGACAAAGCCCATATGCTTTCTATTTTACCAATCCACCATTTCTCCTTCTCAACGCCATTGACTCGTTCGATGTAATGATAGGTTTCCCCTCCTAGCCTTCTTCTATGTCCAATAACATGGATGGTTTGACTAGTGTAAATGGGTTTACTTCTATCCCCGTGAATAATTACCTCTTGACTGTTCAATACAAACTCCACGGCTTGATGTAGTATGGAAGGTACGACCCCAGCAGAGTCGATCTACTATTTTCCCAATAGAATGTCATATAAGACTGGCATATCGAGCACCAAAAATTCAACATCAAACTAAGTTGTGCCCATTTGCAAGAAAAGGTTGATTTCCCAGATCATGGCCATATGGGACCCATCGAATGCTTTCACATTCATGCTTCCTACCCATATTTCATGGAAACCTTTGTCCAACGTTTTGAGTGTGTTGAACGGACAAATATTTAGGCTCGAACCTCCGTCAACCAGGACCTTAACAATGAACGTGTCTTCAAATTGCACCATAATATGCAACGCTCGTTTGTGACTCAATCCCTCAGGTGGGAGCTCATCTTCGTGGAAGATGATCTTATGAATTTTCAGTACTTGCCCAACCATGTTGGCCATTTCTCTGTCAGTGATATTTACATAAGCCTAGCTCAGCACCTTTATTAAAGCGTTCTTATTTACCTTTTCAATATTGTAACAATGACAAAATAGATATTTGAGCATGGATTTTGTTCAGATGGTCAACAATAGAATACTCCTTTGCATGTACTTTCCTCTACAGGTGTTCTGGCCCAGTCTCAATGATAGTCTGCGTAGTAGTGGCCTCCTTTGTTGAACCTCCCAAATGTTTAGGTGCATAGACTCTTCCACTTTTAGTTATTCCTTGCGCATCGTCAGATTCCTCTACCTTGGCCTTCCCTTTTCGCCGAGCCTCGGCAACATAATCTTGGGTATTGGTTTTGAATCGAAGGGAGGTGTGGTTGGAACTATTAGTGTGAAAGGCGTGACAACTAATACTTCAAATAGAGCAAGAGTGGCTGTAGGCGGAGCCACCTCCACCTCGAATAGAACTGATGCAGCTACTCCGACCATAATGGGTGACTGAGTGTGTGCCACAATTGGAGTAAGTGTGATTACAACGTTATAGCCACCGCCTTCTTGAATAAGCCCAATCGACCCTTCAGGGTCCCGTTCCCCATTCGTCTCTATCACATGAACACCATTACCTCTATGATCAGGAAGGGGGTTGTTACACACATTAGGTGTGGCTTCCTTCGCTTGTATGACCTTGTGGTCAATTAGTGTCTGGGTCTTATCCTTTTATCTTCGGCAGTTAGCTGTGGTGTGCCTCTTCATACTGGAATGGTACACAAGTTTTTATCGGATTTACGCATGGGACGGACTATCTAATGCCACAGCGGAAATAGGGGTGACATAACCCACAGCTTTCAACCTTTCATACCACTGGTCAAGGGGCTCAGCAATGACAGTTTATTGTCTAGGCGATTTGCAGTTGAAATTGGGTCATGGTCTTTGATAATTTTGGTGAGCTGGTGGTGATTCGAAATGGAATTGTTGAGTTATATATGTGATGGACAATGGCTGGTTGGGAATGTCTTAGAGATGACGGCTGATATGTAGGTGGGGATGCTTGGTATGTGAGTGGTAATTCTTGGTATGTGGGCGGAGGTATATGTTAGTGGAGGTTTTTGATAGATAAGGAAATATTTTGGGCCTTAAGCCACCATAATTGTTCCAACATCTTTCTTCTTTAATATGCCACCTGACTATAATGACTTATTTATGGCTTGTTGTGCCTAAGAAGTCGTTACCATCCTACTCTTGATTCCTTCTTCGATTCTTTCTTCCACTTTTATAATATCAGAGAATTTGTGATTATCAATAACCATCAACCGTTCATAGTATTGCGTATCATGTGCTCTAACGAAGAATTAGTTTATATGTTCTACGTCAAAAGATGGCCTCACCTTGGCTACTGCCGACCTCTAACGAGTAGCATATTCATGGAAAGTCTCAATATGTTTCTTCTAAAGATTCTGAATATAGAAAATATTTGGTGCATTCTCTGTGTTGAACCTGATCTGGACCATGAAATCTAACGCTTTACTTACCTAATTGGACCATTTCTTGGAATCTTGGCTGATATACCAGGACAAAGCATCCCCAGAAGAAACTTAATACAGAGCTTCATCCGGATCTTTTCATCTTTCTCGACCACGACAAGATTATTACAATAGGTCCTTAGATGAACCATGGGATCACTTGTGCCGTCGAACATCTCAAATGGGGAGGTTTGTATCTCTCTGGTAGTTCCACATCTGGCTATATACATCGGTCTTCATAATTCAAACCTTATATTCCTCTATTGCATTCAACACTTTGAACTCCTCTTGTTAATGTCTTGAGTTCTTTAGCCATGTTTTTGAATGAGTAGATACTTTTTGGAGGATTCTGGTGTATAGGAGATTGGTTGGGTAGAGTGAGATACAGTTTCCACACATATAAGGTTGCTTGATGGGTTCTATAGACTTGGGTGTAATGATGATCATTGATGGAATTTTAGGGATCGGGAATGGGTGGTGGTGTGTTTTGGGGAGTGTGGTAAGTGGTGGTTGGTGGGTAATGAATGGGTTGATGGTGGTGTTGCGATGGTGGTGGTATTGGTTATGAGTTGGGATTCTGGGGTGCAGTTGCGTATAGATTTTGTGCAGTAGGATTTGTGGAGGTTCGTTTTGTGTGTTTTCGTGAGGTACTAGGTTCTTAGTGTTCTGTTGGTTGATGTCAGGGGCATTCCGGGTGAGTGACAAGTTTTCCAAGTTGCGAACCTCCTTAAGTTCTCCTTGCAATTCTAGTATCTTTTGTTCAAGTATCAAGACTACATCATTTAGGGCCGAAGTACTACGGCCATCTGAGGTTTTTGCGTTCGTAATATTTTTCTTTCAAATATCACTTAAGTCATCCGTTTTTGCTTTTCCTCTGCCTTTTGTCTTTCTTATATAAGGAGAAGTTGGAGGGCTACTAAATCTAGTGTGATAAGCTGATGAGGCCAATATGAGTGAACTATCCTAAGGGGATGGGAGTAATCAAAAATAAGGAAAAAAAAGTTAACAAGTGAGTGCGGATTCTAAAATTTTTGTAGTACTTAAAAACATATTGCGGAAACGTAAATTTGCGTCTTAATTTTGGGAACATCATTATGCTCGAGGTAGGCCTAGCAACAAATAGATTTAGAGAACTTTAAATTCCAACAAATACTTCATTTCATAACATAAAAGAGATTAAAAAAAATAAGTCACTACTGATACTTGGCCTTATTACATTTTTAGGAAAAAGAAAATAAATCTAGCCTATTTGGTTCGAGAAGGACCTTCCCCAAATTCGATCTTCCGGGCTTCACCATATAGATCCTCCAGCTCGCGCAGCTCCAATAGCAAGTGGCTCTGCCCAGATACCCTCCTTCAACACCTTTAGCATTCTGGCAATTTTCAATCCTCTTTTTGCCTTTACCTTCCAACTCCAATATTCTTGCTCCAGATATTCTAGTTTCCTGTTGGAAGTGACTGTTAATATCCAATTATATATATATTTTTCATAAAAAAATACATTAAAAATAGAATATATATGCGCATATAAGCATTTCCAAATGTTTTATTATTTTAACGTAATTTAAAAAGTTTTAAATAAATTTATTTTTTCCTTTTTATCCATAAAATCTCAGTAATTATTTCCAATATTATTATTTGGGAAATTCATCTATTGAATTTTCATATTTATGTCAAAATATGGCAAAAATAATTTTTTTATATTTTTTTAAATTCATTAATATTTTTAAAGCTAAATTACATATAATTTCAATATTAATCATTTTTAAGGTTTAACTATATATTATATTCATAAAATTGAGTCCAATATTTTCAAATATTTAATTGTGTGTTATAAATCATTTTAATGTTTTTTAATTTATTTGCAGGAACAGTTTACTGTTTTTTATAAATTAAAAAGAGAAAAGTAGTTATTTAAATTTTAGGTCAAATTGGCTTTCAATTTAACCCCAAATCAAATGAAATTGACCGGCCCATTTCAAACTCAAACCCAACCCCTAACCCTTTTAAACCAACATGAACCCGGATCACCACCTACCATTTTAATCTAGGCCATTGATCATTCCTATCAACGGCCACCACATCCCCTTACAATAATTAATCCCAAATGAAACCCAAAACACTCTTATTTGTTGAAATCCGCCGCCTTAGAATCCTCTCTCCTCTAAAAACTCTCTGCAACCTCACCTAAACCCTAGCCACCGCCACTAAAATCCACCCTAATCCTTTTCAATCTCTGCCTAATCCCTTAAATCCCACAGCGGTTTGAGGCGTGTACTCATCTCCTACGTCTAATGGTTACCTAATTTTGTGATTCCATAGAAAGATCTCGAAGAGATCTGGTCCAGTCCCTGCTCAAAATCTATCTCCGGTCTTTTTCTGGCCAACCATGACCGTTCAAGTCGGATACATGGCTTTTCCGCCTAGATCGATAACCTTTCGAAGTGTTTCTCAGTTCTCTGGGTTCTTAGTATACTTTATGATCTTTCGAATTTCTTTCAAATGTATATTACATATGTTCTTGTTATGTAGTTCTTAGTATTTTCTCAACGGTTCTTTGATTTTCTTTCAAAGTAACTCTTTATTTTCAAATTAGGGTTTCCTAAAATTTTCTCCTATTTTCAGTGTGCTTTATGATTTTACTATGTTAAATGATTTGCTTATATTTTCTTCTACCTGGTTCATCGTGTTAAAAACCCATGGTATTTTTGGGTTTTATCCATGTTTTGAAGTTGTCTTTGTTTGTTTGTATAAACGTTTTGTTTCGATTGAGTTCTTTGTATTTAGTTCCATTTCTTTGTTGACTTATTCAGATTTCTTACCACTTTTTTGACTATTGTTAAAACCCTAATTGCTCAAAAGGTTTCTCACTCATTACTATGAGTTTAAAGGGTTCTTCACTTGTTTCTGAATTTCTTTACCTGTTAAGACTGATTTTTTCACTTTTGTTCTATGTGTGAGCCATGACTGCTTGACCTTATTGATTACCATGATTTGAATAGTCCTTAGCCCATTCATGTCACTCTTGTATGTCTATGCTCATCCAGTTTGATCCTTTTTATCAATATATTTGGCCATGCATGTCTAATATGCTCGTTCATTTCTTTCTATTTATATATTAAAGTGCATAATCATGACCACTTCTTGATTGATCATGATTTCCTTAAGTGACGGTTTAACTGCAGGCTTTTCTTATTAACCGTAATTTTACTCATTTTGTTTAAAATTTATTTGTTCCTTTCCTTTTCTATGATGTCTTAGCCTGCTGAATCCTTTCCCCAATTAAATATATTTTTTACCCAAACTCAATTGTATTCTCCATATTATACTATTCCTTATATGGTCAAAAATTAATCCTCCTCAAATTATTTTTCTTTCCTTAATTATCTCTGTTAGTATTTGTTAAGTATTTGTTATGCAGTACTTCCTTGATTAAAGGGGAGTACTTGTGTTAATTGATTCTTATTTTTATTATTTCATGTTTGTGTTAAGACTTTACTTATTACCTGAATTTCTACTCGTCTTAAAAGTTATAAATACCCTACCCTAGCTTATTTAAAAAAACCAAACAATTGAGTTCAGAAAACATGCTTACACACTCAAAACTCTTTCTTTCTCTATTACTACTTGTATTACTGCTTTGTCCAGCCGACTGAAAGCCAAGGCTAGACTGTGGAATCCTGCTTACTTTTCTGTTCTTCACTTTGCTTCTTTGAATGGTATGACCTAGTTTAATTTTAAAGCTCCAACAACAATATGATGCCTTATTTGTTTTACCTTCTTTTACCTTGGTCTACTCCTTGTTGTGGTTTTGTTAAGATGCATTACTAGTATGCTATAATATCCCCTATTCCACTTTAGATTCATGCACTCCTCTATGTGTGATTTAAGGCATGCTCTGTCAGTCACTTATTGTGCACTTGCCATCCCAAGTCGTTATCCCTTCAATGAGCTTATGTTTTCTGACTAGCCTATGATTATGCCAGTATCAGCTACTGTTGTGCATATCCAACTAATCCTAAAGACCCTTAATATGGCTATGTGTTTACAATCAAATGTCTTTCTGTGCCAAATCCCTTGATCCCCTTTGTATGATTACTGATACTGTGTATGATCCCATCATGGGAGTTTGAGTTTTATTCACTACCAAAACTACTTCCAATCACCTCTGTTACTAATTACTTTCAACCGAGTTTTTTAAACAAACGCTTTTCAAACTATGTCAAGCACTCTCACCTACTCTTAGAATCTAGGTTCTGCCCCTTTTGTGTGAGCCTTTCCGTGGGACCCTTGAACTCCCTCTGAACTTAGACACATAAAAGCTAGCCCTTCCACACTACACTCATTCTGTTTGATTATGAAAATCTATGTGTGAGCACTGTCCGAGATCCCTTCCTTAGGGAACTCTTGACACATCCAGACATAAGCAAGGCTTTGGAATAATATTGGTATTGAAGTGATCTATACATAACTTAGAGAGGAAGTCAAGATCAGGCTTCATATGGTTGTATCTTCTTATTTTTGCACTTCTTTTGTAATTCAATCGTTTGGTCTATAAGAATTTGTAAACAGTTATGGGGTTGGCTAGTGGAAAGCGATGGGAAAATATGCATGCTATAATTGTTAAAGGGTAGAAAGCATATTAATAGGATTATATTACTATTTTTGCAATAGAAACCATGCATAAGATTCATTTTATGCATTAGAGATCATGTTCCTTAGGATTTACACTTACTGTTTTCAGCATGTCCATTTCTCTATCATATCGCTTAGCAAATCCTACGTTAAATATGTCAATAACACGTGTTTCTGCAATCATGTTCCTACTGCCATGCACATTTAGAGATCTTGTTTTAGGCTTAAACAACACTAATAAGCATATCCTTTCTACATATTTTGGAAATCATATTTTAGACGTGGGAATATTTGTGCATATAGAAATCCTTCTTAGGATTCTACATTTATACATCATTCTGCACCTCTTTACATTTAGATACCATGTCTTTAGGATCTCATTTATATTCACTTCAGCACAGTTAGGCTAACTACAAATACATAAAAAGGAATAAAAAAATTTCATTAGTCTTTACAACTAATTGTCCATATTTCTATGTGTTTAACACCTAGAACATCATGTTTAGGTAATTAGTTTAATCTCCAAACTGTCTTAATAATTCAGAATAGCTACTGAATCCTGCTCACGCCTAGGCAAGCCTAAGGTATTTATTTAAAACTGGAACTGTCTTTGTCTAAATTATCAACGACTACAACCATCAAATAGGCCTGATTCGGACTTTCTTTCTGAGTTATATAATGAAACTAGTTATGACTCAAGCACCATGCTTTAGGATTCAAAATTTAGACCTTAACCGTTTTTAAGTCATGCTATTTATATGCATTATTTGCGGAGGTATACACGAGCCTTCTGATTGCTTGCATGTCTCCCTTTAAAATGTATTCCAACGTGTTTGTATGTAGAATTAGCATTTTTACCTTTGAACTTAAGAGTCAGCCTAAAAACTCCCTCTTATTGAAATAGTGGTCCTAAATTCTTCCGGACCGATAGGAATGTGACGGGTAACAGCACGTAATAGAGGTCGAGACCAATCCTTGCTTTAATACATTCACGGGGTTGGGAAGAGTAGATATGGATATGATGACTGGTGGGCTAATACCACGTGTATCTCTTCTTCTAAAGAGTGTCACACTAGGTATTGCATTGATATGATCCATATAACAAATAAACCTAGGACCCCTTTTACATTTACAATAATGCTTAGAATGTAACTCTTTTCAAACCCTTGCTTTTATTGTTTTTCAAACACCTGTATATTTAAGTTTAAATACCCTACTACTTGAGCCTTATTTGTTTACTTGTTAATAGCACAAATTCACAAAACTATCTGGCTAGGAACCACTCTAATGGATCCTAAGGGGTGCCTAACAATTTCCCTTTTAAGATAATTTCAAGCCCTTACCCTATCTCTAGTTACCAAACATAGTCGTAGTTGAACCCCATAGGTGCCCTAACACACCATAGAATTGTCAGGTGGCAACTCTTCAAAATTTTGAAACCCCCTTTCATGAAAGGAAAGAGTTTTCAAAACCAAATGTCTTAAACCCGATTTCATGAGAAAGGGGGCACGACATCATGGTGACTCTACTGGGGATTTTAGGCTTTTACCTTTTCAGATTGTTCTTGTGAATTTGTATCTCTCCCTGTGTGCAATTATTTGTTTAATTCCTTTAAGCATTTAATTACTTATTTAAAAAAGAAAATCTGACATATCTCCCTTGTTTCATTCCTTTATTGCTTTAAATTATGAAACTGTTGTATTTAACGCTTTCTTAATGTGCAAATACATGTCAACATGCTTTTAATAATTGCATAATTATGCTCGACATCATACTCAACTCATGCCAAACAAATACTATTGACAACGCTTATAATGAGTGATTCCGCTCTTCCTATATTATTACCCCCTAAATTCGGAAAGGCATATTTGCGGTAGAACTAGTCGACCAGCGCTGCAGTCGATAGTTTCGAGCCTTTCCCCTTGAGTTGTCTGTGCAAGGGTACTAGTCTAAAACCCCATAGAAACCTTACTATATTCATATTGTGAATTCATCATGGTCAACCCTAGCCAGATCAGTTATGTTGTCCTCATAGTGATCCTTTAAGATAGACTTGTCCAAAGTCCATTGGCTTTCCTTAAACCCCAATAGACGGCACCACGTTCTATGTATTTACTTGGAGAACTAGATGCTTCATGCTAATTGTTGATATTAAATAGTCGTGTATGGTAGGGGTAAGGTCCTAACCTTATTTACCTTGCAGAAATATGAGGCATGACGTCCCCAGATTCTGCACGGTCACCAACTTCTACCCAAGATTGCTAAGCTGGTGGAAAGATTTACACTCTAGCAACCAAAATCTCATCAGAAAATATCTGGAAAATCTACCATCTCTCCTGGAGATCCAACCTAATAACATGATCATAGAAGCTACCGTGTTGTCTTTGGATTGTGAAAGGGCTGTACTTATTTTTATCGTTTACCTACTTACTTTACCAATACAACATTACTCTTACTTTTCTTGATAAACCAATGAAGGCGACATGCAACGAGACAACGTAACAAACGGGCATTAATTCAGGAGAAGATGATATACCTGATGAGATTGTCAAAGAAGTTGAGAACTTTGGGAACAGACCTAAGTCCAACCTGGACGAAACCAAAATTGTTAACCTAGGAGATGCAGAAAATATCAGGGAAACATGAATAAACATTCACCTATCGCCATCAGAGAAGAAAGAATACACAGAGTTTCTAAAAGAGTATAAGGACATATTCGCCTGGTCGTGTGACGACACGGCCAGTATGAGTCCGTCAATTGTGGCTCACAAATTGCCAAGCGATCCAATGTGTCCACCGATAAAGCCAAAGCTCAAAAAGTTCAAACTTGATATGAGTCTGAAAATAAAGGAAGTAGTCACCAAGCAGATCAAAGCTAAGGTTCTCAGGGTGGTTGAGTACCCGACATGGTTAGCCAATATTGTGCCAATACCAAACAAAGACAGGAATGTCAGAGTCTGTGTCAACTAATAGGATCTTAACCGGGCCAGTCCAAAGGACGACATCGATTTGGCGAATATGCACATCGTGATTGACAATTATTCGAAGCATGAGCTATAATCATTCGTAGATTGCCTCGCTGGTTATCATCAGATCTGCATGGATGAGGAAGATGCTAAGAAAATGGCTTTCATTATACTTTGGGGAGTGTATTGTTACAAGATGATGCCATCTAGCCTAAAGAATGCATGGGGCCACCTATATGAGGGCCATGACTAACATTTTCCATGATATGATACACAAGGAGATAGAGGTATATTTGGATGATGTTATAATCTAATCCAAGAATGCCACTAACCACATAGAAGATATGAGGAAGTTTTTCAATAGACTGTGGAGGTATAATCTGAAACTAAACCCCGCAAAGTTGTGCATTTGGGGTTCCTGCTGGGAAGTTTCTTGGGTTTATTGTAAGATGGCAAGGAATAGAACTAGATCCATCAAAGATCAAGGCCATTCAAGAACTACCACTACAAAACTACAAGAAAGTTGTGATGAGCTTCCAAGGAATGCTGAACTACATCAGCCGATTCATAGCACAGTGTACAGTTATTTGTCAGCCAATCTTTAGGATGTTAAAGAAGGACGTCGCTACCAAATGGACCGATGACTGCCAAAGGGCCTTCAATAGAATCAAAGAGTACATGTCAACACCACCAGTGTTAGTTCCGCCTGATTCGGGTAGACTCTTATTACTCTACCTTATAGTAATAAATGGAGCTTTTGGCTGCATTCTAGGGCAGCATGATGAAACAAGGAGAAAGGAAAAAGCCATTTATTATCTCACTAACAAGTTCACACCATACGAGGCCTGGTATTCTCTTTTGGAATGCACCTGTTATGCTTTAACTTGGGTAGCTCAGAAGCTAAGACTTTACTTATGTGCCTTTACTACATATCTCATATCGATGATGGATCCTTTGAAGTACATCTTTCAGAAACCTATGCCTACTGGAAAGTTAGCCAAGTGGAAAATCCTATCGAGTGAGTTCGACATTGTTTACGTGACTTAGAAAGTTGTAAAGGGACAGGAACTAGCCGACCACCATGCTGAAAACCTTGTGGATGCAGAATACTAACCCTTGAAAGCGTATTTTCCCAATGAAGAAGTATCATTCATACGAGAAAACATTGCAAAATCATATGACGGTTGGAGAATGTTATTTGATGGAGCAGTAAACTTCAAAGGAATAGGCATAGGAGCAGTCTTGATATTCATATCCGATCAGCATTATCTAGTGTCTCTAATACTCAGGTTCCCCTTTACCAAAAATTTGGCCGAGCATGAAGCCTGAATCCTAGGGCTCAAAATGGCCATTGACATGAACGTGCAAGAACTTCTTGTTACTGGAGATTTAGATTTACTAATACATCGGGTACGAGAAGAATAGGCAACTAGGAACTCCAAGATACTCCTGTATGTTCATTATGTACAGGATTGAGAAATAGGTTCACGAAGACACAATTCCAACATGTTCCGAAAGTTCAGAATGAGTTCGCTGAAAAGTTGGCTTCTCTATAATCTATGATAAACCATCCTGACAAGAATTTCATTGATTCCATTCTAGTGAAAATCCATAATCATCCAGCTTCTTGTGCCCATGTTGAGGAGGAAGCGGACGGAAAGCCTTGATTTCATGATATCAAGGATACTTGGCAAAAAGAGAGTACCCGGACTTGCTAATCCTACCCAGAAATGCACACTTTAGAGATTGTCCAACAACTTCTTTAACAGAGAAGGAATCCAATATATGAGGACTCCCAATTTAGGATTACTATGTTGTAATGACCCAAAGAAGCATCCAAGCAACTAGAGGAAATTCATTTTGGGACCTGTGGTCCACATATGAACGATTTTGTCTTAGAGAAAAGATACTTCAGGCTGGTTATTTGTGCATGACTACGGAAAGAGACTGCATCCAGTATGTCCAATAGTGTCATCAGTGTCACATACATGCATACATGATAAAAGGTACCTCCGAGTGATCTCAACACAACATGCTCACCATGGTTGGCCGCCTGGGGAATGGACATCATTGGACCGATCAAGCCTGTCGCTTCCAACGGAAACAATTTTATCCTAGTAGCTATTGACTATTTCACAAACTAGGTCGAAGCAACATCCTACATGGCAGTAACTAAGGAGTCATGGCAAACCTTGTCCGCGACCGCATTGTTTGTCGATTCGGTATTCCAAAGTTAGTCATTACTGATAATGGCTCCAACCTCAACAGTGATCATAGCCTACAGGCTTCAAATGAATGGAGTTGTACAAGCTGCCAACAAGAATATCAAGAAGATATTAAGGAAAATTATAGAGAAGCATAAATAGTGGCACGAGAAGTTATCATTTGCTCTATTGGTTCCATAGTCCGCACATCAAACGGGGCAACCCCCTATATGTTTGTTTATGGTACAAAGGCCGGCATCCCCATTAAAGTAGAAATTCCCTCTCTAATGATCATACTGGAAGCTGAGATCGACGATGCAGAGTGGGTGAAGAGTCTTTACGAGCAACTAGCCCTTATAGATAGAAAGAGAATGAATTCACTTTGCCATTTTCAACACTATCAGAACAAAATATCAAGAGCCTTCAACAAGAGAGTCAAGCCGAGACAGTTCCACTAGGGAAGCTACTGTTAAAGAAAAATTTTGGGTATCAAGATGAAGCCTAAAGGAAGTTCTCTCCCAACTGGCAGGGCCCATACACGGTTCACTAGGTTTTGATAGGAGGAGACATCATACTTGTAGAAATGGACAGAGAAGTCTTGCCAAATCCGATTAATTCAGATGCAGTCAAGCATTACTATGTGTAGTCTTTATGCTTTCCTTATATGAAGTAAATTCAAGTACGCCTGGCCTGATTCATATTTAAGAGGGGATATGTACGCAGAACTATGGGTTAGGTCACAATTCAATAAAAATTCAATTTCCCTCGTAATTGGAAACTAGGGAAATCGGATGTATGACTAGAAGTTCCTTGAGGACTAGAGAACTGCTAGAAGGACTCTCAGACCCCGAGAAAACATTTAGGGCATTGAACCGTGCCAACAACAAACTTCAACAATCCCAACAAACCTGCTCGAATTTGTCATGGGTGACGGATACGACATCGTTGTAAATGTTAGGGATCCACCAGCAAACCCCAACACGGCAGTAGTGGCACCTATTTTTCCCGAAGCTACACTTGATGACTGGGCACAACCCGCAGATGATAACCGAGCCACTGTCATAGCTATGCCCGCAATCCAAGCGGAGACCTTCCAGATAACCAACAATATATTGCATCTACTGTAGAATAAAGAATTGTTCTCCGGGTCACACATTGAAGACCCTCAGCAACACTTAAAAAAATTTCTGTCAATATGTATGACCCAAAGGCAGGCTAATATGACCCCAAAAGCTAACAAGTTGTTACTGTTCCCATTCTCTATGACCGGGAAAGCTCAAACTTGGCTAAATTCGCTCCTTATCAATTCCATAGTTACCTGGGAGGAATTAGTGAAGCAGTTCCTAAATAAGTTCTATCCTCCCAAGAAGACTACAAGACAGGTTGATGAAATATTGTAGTATAAGCAGCAGCCGACTATGTCTTTGCCAGAAACTTGGGACAGAATTAAAGGGATGCTAGTGAAGTGCCCTCACCATGGCATTCCAGACCAGATGCTTGGCAAGAGATTCTACATGGGGTTAGCTGAAAATCTAAAGGCAAATGTGGATGTTTCAGCTAGAGGCGCATTTTTGAGTAAGACATTCACTGAGTGCAAAATCCTTCTTGACAAGATGTCACAAAATTCTGTGTGGATGGCTAGAGCTACAACACCGGCACCCATAGTGCATTCAGTTCCTCTTGACCCAAATAATTCACATGTAGAGAATATGGCCACACTCATGACTCAGATGAGCATATTGACAAAGAAGATGTATGAGATGGGTACAAAATAGGTGCACATTGTTGATACAACAAATAGAGGGAATGTGTACACCTTGTACTAATCAGTGCTATGTATATTCATGGAGCGGAGAAGGTGAAAATCAAGGGGTGAGGGAAGATATGAATTATTTCAACAACTATGGGGATCATAAACGAGGAACACAACAATGGAGACAGCTACAAAATCAGCAGTACATACCTAATATGCAACAGCCTAGGGGCATGCACCCTCAAAACAAATTGGTGCCAGTACCATATCAAAAACCAAAGGGCTATCCACAGTAAAATCAACAGCAATTAACATATCAACTACCTCTTCAACAAGATAACAACATGATAGAAATCAGGGATATGCTTCAGCAACTCATTGGGACAAATAGTAAAGTGCAGGAAAAGTTGGCAGTACCTGATTCAGCCATAAAGAACATTGAAACGCGGCTGGGACAGCTGTTCATGGCTCTGAACAACTACCCTCAGGGAACTTTACCTACAGACACAAACATAAACCCTAAGAAGTGTCACGCCTCCTTTTTTCGCACCTACCCTGAAAAGTAAATGTACAAGAGAGTTTTTCCATTTAATGTGACATTGTTAAAATTGGGACTATTTATTTATTTCAGAGTCGCCACATGGGATATGTTTGTCTTTTGGTGTCCCAAGTCACTGATTTATCTTGAATCCCAAATCGAGGAAATTTTTGACTTTCCAAATGATGTCTTTGAACTAGTAATTCTTGAGTAAGGAATTCTGCTAACCCGAGGGAAGGTGTTAGGCACCCTTGCATCTGTGGTTCTAGCACGGTTGCTTAATCTATTATAAATGGTCTAATATCTGATTTTAATACATGTCATCCTATGGTGCAATTTTAAATACCGCTTTTAATTGAAATTTTGAGGAAATTGAACGTCGTTTAAAATATATTTTTGGATCGCGTCACATGAAATGCACCCGGATCCTCGACACATTTTATTCAACATTTTGGGATTTGGATTTGGGTCATATGAAATGCACACTCGAGTTTAAGGAAGTATATTTATCAAAGAACGCACCTAAAGAAACTAACGTGGTTGCTTTGCGGGAGGCCATGGGAATTTGCTAAATGGCACGTCCCGATTTCTAAGTATTTTAAGGTAAAGATTTAAAGAGAGCCATGCAATTGTCATTTTTAGCGCACCTCGAAATACTCTACTTAATGGTTTATGCACTGACGTGAGGGTCATGGAGTATAAATTATTTAATATGGCCTTCCTCGAATATTAACACGATTAATTGAAGGAAATTATTGAAGCTACAAATGCATGAGAATTAATAGCTAAGGGTCCCTATGTGACTGGACCAAGAGTCGCGTCCTGTTAAATAAAAAGAGGGACCTAAAGCCTTCAATCACAAATGGGCCTAACGAGGAGCACGGTTGCTCGTTGATGTGGGCCTCTCGATTTTTGAATGAATGCCAGTCCAAATGTATTTCATTACATGGTCAGCTTTGATCCTGCACTATGGCATCAATCATGCATTCTTTGCCTAATTAATAAACTTCATGAACTAACATTATTACTTACAATAACACACATGCATTCCAATCACAAACTCAATCAATACTACTCTCATTTTATTTGTATAAACAGACACTACTAACACCATGATTTTTGATCTTGCTATCAGCTTCAATTGGTTTCAGCAAAATGTACAAGTCTGAAAATAGAATGCAAATAAAAGAAAACATGCAAAGGTTTACCTATACAGTCTTTATGACTTCTAATGTTCAACACAATCAAACCAAAAACACATCTAACCATTTAAATAATTGTGAGACACAATACTACACAAATACACCAAATAGCATAGACAAGCGTAAACCTATAGCGATGAATTGCAGTAGACGAGTCTATAACATCTCTGATGATGGATTCAACAGTCAAATATCCCAATTATGAGATCACAAGCTTCAGACCACTTTAAACACATAATAAAAGTCCAAATGCCATCCGCATCAATTATACTTCACCAACTCGAATACAAACTTAACAAACAAAACAGATTACAAAGAAAAAATAAATCAACAATGAATATAGAGCAGCAAATTTAATGTTAATCAATATTCATCCCTTGAAATATTTGTTCGTTTCATGCTTCACGTCATTAGATCCAAGGTCTACCTAGGTATGGAAAATAGAGTAGGAGAAAAGTAAGAGTCAGCTGCAGCAATATATATACTTCAACAAATCAACATAGCTACTTGACTTCTTTAACCTATTTTAACCTAGATGAACCAAAGAGCTTGAAATTTTCAGCACTTAGACCCAATAAAAATCAAAGCAAGAAACAAGGCAGATTTTTAGACAAAAATGTAGGAAAGTTTCAGTCGTCTCTGAATTCTTCTCTATTTAGCTCCTAGAAATCAATAAAATAGTAGATTTTCTCTACTTAGCTCCTAGAAATCTAAAAAGATCTTCAGGGGTTCCTTCTTTTCAACTCTCAAAACTTTTATGGAACAGTAGAATTTGCAGACTTTTTCGTATATCTTTTTTGTTATTCAATTTCCTAATCGAAAAAACTTATAAAACAAGCAAGGAATATGCCTTTTTATAGGCAAAACTTAGGGAAACCCTTTTTGATTTTTTTTTGCATTTTTGTCCCTTTTAAATTGTTGATTTTGCTTAGGTGACCCCCTAATTATTGACTTGTTACCAAAGTTTTATAACTACACATATAAAATTTCACTCAAGCCCCTCATTAGAAACTTCCCAGGCAGTTACACTAAGATTCCCCAAGTTAGATGACCTAGACTAACCTCAAATGTCCCTGAAATTACCCCCAGAAAGCCAACATCTACATGGACCAGCTCAAACCAAACAAATAGAGCTCTAAAGTTGTTGCTGGGATGGGCTAAGCAAATTAAAGCCCCAACATCTTGCCCTATTACGAACTCCCCCAATCATGACCCAAAACCTTTACACAAAACCCAAATGAGTAAACAATAATGGAAACAGAAACTGATGAACCAATCCAACTAAAACAACATTGAATTAATTTAACACCCATTACAGTATAACGAAACTTAGATTAATCAAGAAAACTCAAATCAAGCACACAAAGTTCAGAGAAGTTTGGTTACTAAAATTAACAATGATAATCCTAAATCGATGCTAATCGTTATACTAACACGATTCGATCTAATAGATACTTTAGGAATAGTAAAAGAAAAAAGTTAAACAAGAGACGAGAAAGGAGGGGACAGTGATGAAAAACAACAAAAGAAGCAAGGAGGAGTGGAAATAGAGATAAAAATAGGGAAAAGAAAAGAATACGAAGGGAAATACCTAAAGAAAAAGACAAACACTGGCTTGAACGAGCTCCGGAATCTTTAATTCGACCCTAAATTGATATTGACCTCATGTTCTCCTTGAGAAAATCGAACAATATTGATTTCAAGCTAGCTATTTCCGAGAGCTTGAAGAATTTGAAATATTTCCTTTCTCCTTCAATTTCAGACTAGAAACTGGTCTGATTTTGTCAAGATTTGGTAAGAAATGGTGGTGGATTGGGACTCAGGGACGGGTTATGGTTGCATGGTTGATTTTCATGGTGATTTGAGCTTCGCCGCCGGCCGGAGATGGCCGAGAAACAGAGGCGGCATTAGGGTTTTAATTATTTGAGCAATCAGGGTGGGATTTGAGGAAAACGGGGCTTAGATTTGGGAAGACGAGGGTGAGGAGAGTGTTTGGTATTCTTTTGGGTTTGTTTGGCATTGACGTCGTCGTGGGCGGCGGAGCAGCCTCAGCTTCAAATGGACATTCGACGCGATTGGCGCGGATATAAGAAAAATTAAGGTTAGATTCAGAAAGAGGAGAAGGGGGAGGTGTGGTGGTGTATATTTTGGGAGAATTTGGAGACTTTCCGTTGCCGCTGGCGGACGGCAGAAGGTAATGGTGTTGTCTCTGATGATAGTTGGGTGAGAGAGAGACGACTAGAGGGTGTAGGGCTATCCCACACTTATATAGCCTAATCATCGTTAGTTCCGGATCATTGGATTGATGAGATCTAACGGTCGTGATTAGAGGCTAAGAAACGACGTTGTTTCAAATATTGGGGGTGGACCGGGATTCCCGAGATGGGTTTGGATCAGAATTGGGGTGTTTGGGCTGGTTTTTGGGCTAGCATGTTTAATTAAACTTGCCCAAATTGGATCTTTGAAATGAGACCGTATTTTTTAACTTCTTTCTTTTCTTTTATTTATTTTAATTACTAATTTAATTTTAGTAAATACCCAATTAACATCAAAAATAGTGAAAACCTAATTTATATCTAAAATTAAGCTAATTAATTTTTCTAAAATTATTCAAGTCCCAAATTAACAGAAAACTAAAAATAAAATTTAAAATCACATTTTTTTGTTATTTTCTTTTGTTTTTGTATTTTTTTCATGAATTATATCAATCAAAATGCACAAAAAATACAAACAAACACACGATTATGCAATTAAATTCTAAAAATTTCTTAAATAAATAAAGAAAAATCCTAATTTGAGACTTTTATAGGAGTAATTCAAGTTAGGCAAAAATCACATGCTCACGCTGCCCCTCTTTGCTCGGGGATACGAAGGGTGTTTGGGCAAAGATAAATGAGCAATCATGAGGGATTTTTGACTGCTTGACACTCCATGAGAAGCAATTTGGAAAAGCTTGACCGTACCCTGCTTCAGAGTTTGCCTACATATCCTCGGCTAAAGAGGAATCAGGTCAGTGTAGTTTAGGAGTGCTTGGTAGCTTGGACTACCGGAGCTGTGCTTTCACTGTTGATGTTGTTGATGCTTCTTGTTGACCTCCTTATTACACCAAAAGGAAAATCAAAAGCTAAGCAAGCTATGCCTATCAGATATGAGTTACAAGATTCCTATCTATAAATCTCTTGAAGCTTGATCATGAGTTTTATCTAGATTCGCTATGGACCCAGATCTGAATCTTGATGTTTGCAAGCTATAGGTTCTTTGTTCAGCATTTGAAGCAGAGCGGGTCGTGCGAAGCTTGTGATTTAAATCATGTTTTGATCAGCTTGCACCCATGTTTGCCTCTGCATTTTAATTTCTTTCCTTTGTTCTTTTTCTTCTTTCCTTTATTCTAGATTGAGACGCCTCCTGTCATTTGTCTTGGAACCTGTGCTTTGATGTCTAACGTGCTAAAAAAACGAGCAAAATTTCTTGCCCTAGTTTTGCACTAGGAAAATTTCGTGAGTCATTTGTGACAAAATCTGAACTCTTTTTTTTTTGTTTCACGAATTGTATTTTTCTGTGATAGGATAAATTAGGAAAAACTCTTCTCGTGAAAAACGTAAACTCAAGGATTGGAGCCTTAATGTTTACTAAGGAAAAAAGCTCAGCTCAAAGATTTTATCCCTAATGTAGGCTAAAGGGAAAAATGCTCAACTCAGGGATTGGAGCCTTATTGTTAGCTGAGGAAAAACGCTCAACTAAGGGATGGGAGCCCTAATGTCGGCGAAAAAATGCTCAATACAGGGATTGGAACCCTAATGTTGACTAAAGGGAAAATGCTCAACTTAGGAATTGGAGCCGTTATGTTGGCTAAGGAAAAACGCTAAACTCAAGGATTGGAGCCCTAATGCTGGCTAAAGGAAAAAAGCTCAACTCAGGTACTGGAGCCCTAATGTTGGCTAAGGAAAAACGCTCAACTCAGGGATTGGAGCCCCAATGTTGGCTAAGAAAAAATGCTCAACTTAGGGATTGGAGCCCAAATGTTGGCTAAGGAAAAATGCTTAACTCAAGGATTTGAGCCTTAATGTCGGCTAAAAACACTCAACTCACGGATTGGAGCCATAATGTTGGCTAAAGGATAAACACTCAACTCAGAGATTGGAGCCCTACTATTGGCTAAGGTAAAATGTTCAACTCAAGGATTGGAGCCCTAATGTTGGATAAAGAAAAATGCTCAACTCAGGGATTGGAGCCCAAATATAGGCTAAGGAAAAATGCTCAACACAAGGATTGGAGCCCTAATGTTGGCTAAAGGGAAAACGCTGAACTCAAGGATTGGAGCCCTAATGTTGGCTAAAGGGAAAAACGCTCAACTCAGGGACTGGAGCCCTAATGTTGGCTAAGAAAAAACGCTCAATTCAGGGATTGGAGCCCTAATGTTGTCTTGGAAAAATGCTCAACTCAAAGATTAGAGCCCTAATGTTGGCTAAAGAAAAATGTTCAACTCTGGGATTGGAGCCCTAATGTTCGCTAAAGATTGGTATTGGGAATTCTACAATATGCTCTTTTGGGTTTTCTTCTTTTGTTATCTTCTTTCTCCCTTTTATTTTGATAAGATTAGGAAAGAACTTGGATGAAACTTCCCTTTTGTATTTATTACTTGCTACAAAGTTGTTTCAGTGCCATTCTCTTTTTGACTGCACCTTCTTTTGAACGGTTGTTTATATCGCACTTGTTTCAATTTTCAAAAAAGAACAATTGTTAGTTTGAAACGGTTGTTGGTTCTGTGGCCTCGATCGCTTGATCCTGGCCCAACTTCTATTGGGAGTTGTTGCTTGTTGGTTTTGAAGATCATCTTCTCTTTCGAGCCAAGGGCCTCAACCTTTCAAATTTCATGACAACTCGCCTGCATAGGGCTCTGGCTTTTTACTTTATTCTGCTCTTATGACCTTTGTCTTTGGACATTCTTTCCTTTCCCATATCTTTTCTTCGAAAGCATCAACCATCATGGCCATTCAGGATTGGCGTAATGCACTTCTGAGGCTGAGTACCTTTCGTTAGCTCTTCTTGTGCAGGGCCGTGTCAACCAGTCCGGCTACATTTGGTTTGGACTGGATGCTTGACCCGCACAAGCTTCCTCAACTTCTCGTAAGCTCGTTGACCCATGTTTCAAAACCATGAAACCTTGCCAAGACTCCTTCAATGATGGGAGGTGCCTTTTTTTCGGCCGACGGTGCCCTTTGCGGGTTTTCGCCAATTGACCTTGCTCATTCTCTTCTCACTGTCATCCGATGGTGCTCTTTACGAGATTTCACCGAATGGACTCTCATTTTCAACTTATCTACTCACTGTCGCCTTTTGGTGCCCCGTAGGTTTTTACCGATAAGACTCTCTCATTTTATTTCTCTCAATTTGGACTACCTCAGATTCCAACAAAGATGTTTTCCAAACTTTCTCACCCTTACCAATTGATCGGAAGGATTTTGATAGGAGTTTTGGGTAAAAAGCATTTTAGACTTAATTACAACTTTGGAACCATTTTGGTGGGCTCAATGGCTGAGCCATTACGTCCTCTGCCCAGTTTTATTTTTTTTTGGGGGGGGGGGGGGGGGGAATTGGGAATTTATTTTGGTGTGACTTGAACCCAGTAAGAGGCTGCCTACGTATCATTTCGGAATCAAGTCAGACGTAGTCCAGGAGTGTTTCCTATACAGTTGTTATTCTGTTTCTCCTTATTTTTCTTTTTTCTCTTCTTTTTTTTTTCTTTTTTTTTATGTTTTCTTTTTTTTTTCTCTTTTTTTGTTTTTTTTTTCTTTTTTGTAAATAACATTTCCAGGTTCCAAAGATAGTGGTCAAAGAAGAGTAACTGGCTCAAATGGGTTTACCAAGGTTGATAGTGTTTAGGTAGCGAGAATGAAAGCCTTAGTCATCTCAACCAGACTGAATCATTGCTACAAGGAGCCTAGACATAGCACCTTTTTACTGCGTTTGCGTTCACTGCTGCTTCGGGATCATCCCCTTCGATGTCGCCCAAATACAATGCTCCTTTCAGCAATATATTTCTCATAATGTACGGGCCTTTCCAATTAGGAGAAAATTTTCTTTTGCTTCCAGAGGTAAGGAAGAATGGGCCTTAATACAAGTTATCCAACCTCAAAATTCCTGGGGCATACTTTCTTGTTATAAGCACGGGCCATTCTTTGTTGTTACCTCTTCCCGTGGCAGATCGCAGCCATTCGTTTTTCATCAATTAAGGCCAACTATTCTGGACAAGTTCTGACCCACTCGGTGTTTTCAATCTCAGCTTCAACAATGATCCGGAGAGATGGGATTTCCACCTCCGCTGGCATTCTGCCTTACTTCCGTTGACCAAAATATAGGGATTTGCTCCGATTGATGTGCGCATAGTTTTGCGATACCCCAATAACACGAAAGGTAGCTTCTCATGACATTATCTGGAGCTTTGAATCATCTTTCTCAAAAATCTTCTTGATATTTTTGTTCGTTGCTTCAACAGCACTATTGGCTTTTGGCTAGTAGAGTGTAGAGTTTCAGTGCGTTATTTTGAATTGTTCGCATATCTCTCCCATCAATCGGCTATTCAAATTTGTAGTGTTATCCGTTATGATAGTCGCTGGGATGCAAAAATGGAAAATGAGATTGGAATGAACAAAATCCACCTCGGCTTTCTTGGTTACCTATTTAAGAGTGATGGCTTCAACCCATTTTGTGAAATAACCAATGGCAACAAGTATGAATCTGTGCCCATTTGAAGCGTTCGGCCCAATAACATCCTTGCCCCAACCTACGAATGGCCAAGGTGCTGACATGGGATGCAGTTCTCTGGGAGGTGCATGAATCAAATCACCGTGCACCTAAGACTGATGGCAATTTTGGACAAAGCTAAAACAATTCCTTTCCATGGTTATCCAATAATAGCCCGCTCGGATGATTTTCTTTGCTAGTACAAACCCATTCATGTGTGGTCCGCAAACTCCTGCGTGTACTTCATGCATCATTCGTCCAGCCTCTTCGGAGTCAATGCATCTTAACAAATTGAAGTCCGGGATCCTTTTGTAAAAAACCTCTCCGCTTAAAAAGAAACCACTTGGTTGCCGTCTGATGGTTCTCTTTTGGTCCCCAGTGGCTTGCTCGGGATATTCTTGGATTTTCAGAAATATCTTGATATCATGATACCATGGCTGGATGTTTTGTTCTACCTCAGCTACATTACTACCCGTGCCTTTCCCTGATTTGGATTTCCAAGGGATCGATGTGGGCATTTTCTGAATTGGGCAACATCGAGGCCAAAGTGGCAAGTGCGTCAGCTAGCTCATTGTGACAGAGAGGGATGTATCTGAACTCTACCATCTTGAAACGCTTGCTAAGATCTTCCACATGCTGCCGGTAAGAGATGAGTTTGACATATCGAGTTTTCCATTCCCCTTGGGCTTGCGTGATGATTAAATCTGAATCCCCCATGATTAACAACTCTTCGACATTTCGGTCAACCTGCTATGTTCATACATATGATGCAAGCTTCGTACCCGACTGTATTGTTTATGCAAAAGAACCGAAGTCAAGCAGTGGTTGGATAGTGCTGACCAATAGGTGAAATTAAAACTGCCCCAATTCCCACACCTTTTGAGTTGACCGCTCTATCAAAGAACAATTTCCAGGCAGCGGTATCTTCAGATATTTCTTCTACCAAATTCACCTCTACGTCTGGGAAATAAGTATTCAGAGATTGGTACTTATCATCAACCAGGTTTTCGGCTATATGGTTAGCTAAAGCTTGGGTCTTCATTGTTGTACGAGTGACATAGACTATATCAAACTTGGTGAGCAAGATGTGCCATTTTGCTAACCTCCCTGTGGGCATTGGCTTTTTAATTATGTAGTTCAGAGGATCTATTCTGGCTATGAGGTAGGTGGTGTAAGCATGCAGGTAATGCCTTAGTTTTTGAGCAACCCAAGTCAGAGCACAACAAGTTCTTTCCAGCATAGTGTACTTGGCCTCATAGCTGGTGAATCTCTTAATCAGGTAGTATATGGCATGTTCTTTCTTTCCAGTGATGTCATGTTGCCCCACAACGCAACCGAAGGAACTTTCCAAGACGGTCTGGTATAGGAACAATGGCCTACCTGGCTCAGGAGAACCAAAACTGGCAGATTGGACAAGTAGTCTTTAATCTTATCGAAAGCCTTTTGACAGTCATCCGTCCATTTGACAGCTACATCTTTCTTTAGAAATTTGAATATGGGCTCTCATGTAGAGGTCAGCTGAGCGATGAATCGACTAATATAATTCAATCTTCCCAACAAGCTCATTACGTCCTTTTTGGTCTTCGGAGGAGGTAAATCTCAAATAAATTTTATCTTAGTTGGATCTAATTCAATACCTCTCCGGCTGACTATGAACCCCATAAGTTTGCCTGACGGAACCCCGAACGCACATTTGGCTGGGTTCAATTTCAAATTGTATTTGTGCAGCCATTCGAAGAATTTCCTTAAATCCCGCACATGGTCATCTTGAGTTTTGGACTTGATGATCACGCTGTCCACATACACCTCTATTTCTTGATGCATCATATCATGGAAGATAGTAGTCATGGCTCTCATATATGTTGCCCCAGCGTTCTTCAACCCGAAATGCATTACCCTGTAGCAATAGGTTCCCCAAGGTGTTGTAAAGGAGGTTTTCTTTGCATCCTATTCATCTACTAACACCTTGTGATATCCTGCGTAACAATGCAAAAAAGACTGTATCTCGTCTTTGGAATAGTTATCAACAAGGATATGGATATTGGGCGATGGGAAGTTGTCCTTGGGGATTTCCTTGTTCAGATCTCTGTACTCCACGCATACTTAGGTTTTTCCATCCTTCTTTGGTACTGGGACTACATTGGCTAGACATATCGTGTATCGGACCATGCAGATCACTCTTGCTCCCAACTTTTTCGAGATCTCTTCTTTGATTTTATCACTGACATCAGTCTTGAATTTTCTTTGGTTTTGTTGTATCGGGGGGCACTCAGGGTAAGTTGGAAATTTGTGTACTACCAGATCAACGCTCAGTCCGGGCATGTCGTTGTATGACCAAGAAAACACATCTTTAAACTCGAACAAAAGTTGGATTATGGCATCCCGGGTTTTCTCATCTGTGTTGATGCTTATCTTGGTTTTTTGGATGTCTTCCCAAGTGAACCGTCTCATTATCATTCAAGTTTGGCTTAGGTTTATTCTCAAATTGTTCTAATTCTCCATGGATTGATCTAAAAGCCTCTTCTTTATCATATTCCAGTTCTTGGTTCATTATTTCACAATTAGACAGCATGATTGGATATGGGCGCGAAGTCCGCAAGCATGTTATGTTATTTATAGCTGCTTTACCAGAACTGAAAAGAAGAATTGAAAATAAAAACAGCAAAATCATAAAGGAATAAAGAAGAATGAACGATGAAATATTAATTTAATTTCTTGGAATTTGAAAATAACAGGGTTTACATGTTGAAATTAAAAGACAAAAACTAAAGAAAAAAAATCCAAGTAACACCCTAGAATAATTTGAGATGCAGAAAAAGTAGCAGGAAAAGTTTACCAAGACTCCCGCCTAATCGGAAATTGGAGCTTAGCGCTTGGTCCCATGTATTGCACCTCAGCGATGCTTGTGCCCTCTCACGACTGAACCATGTGGGCTTCATATAGCATGTCTCTCAATGTCCCATATATTTCTTCAATTTCCTCGGCCGTGAAGGCCTCATCCTCTTCCTCTTCTTCACTGTACTTTGGTTTGACGAAGGTTTCATACAAATGTGGAAACGGTTGAGGTAAGACCCCCGCTTACGTTGTATGTCGTTTGCCCATTTCCAATCATTCAGAGTCGGATGGAAATCTAACCCAAAAAACTTCTTAGCGGTAGGCAAGGTAATTGGATCAGCCACCCCTTGCAGAGACTTTCCCAACCCTTTTCCTGGTTTATATCCATGTCGTATCATGTGTTTGGACACCATAATGGATGTGTTGGAGAGGAATGGCTAAGGCCAAGGTTTTCCTTCTTCCTTCCCTTGCTTCAAGACATGGGACAGACGGGTCCCGATAGATTGATTGTTCATCCTCTCCGTGGACTACGATTTCCTAATTTTCATGCTCAAATTTCAGCATTTGATGGAGAGTAGAGGGTATAGCTCCTGCTGCATGGATCCAAGGCCTCCCTAGAAGGTAGTTGTAAGATGTGTCCATATGCAACACTAGGAAGGTTACTTAAAAATCCACTGGGTCGATGGTCAAAATCAAATCTATTTCCCCAATTGTGTCCCTCTTAATATCGTCGAAAGCGCGCACACAGACATTGTTGGGACGATTCCTTCCAGACCCAATTTCCATTCACTGGAGTGTAGAGAGTGGGAAAATATCTACCCCCGTAGCGATATAAAACCTAACCATTCCCGTATAATGTCCGCTCACCCATCCCTAGATGTTGCTTCCGTTCTTGAAATCGCCTTATCGGCATACTCCGCCGGTGAATCCTGAACTACATATGGCATAATTCTTGTAGAACCAGCGATATGTAGGCAGCTTTGAAGTCGATCATTTCACTCGGTCAAAATTGGTCGTTGTTTCTTTACCCAAAAACTCTTTCATCATTCCCGGGTAAAGAGGGGCAACCGTTGATACCCAATTTTTCCCTATATATTTTTAATATGCAAAATATTATTAAAATAGCATATATATATATATATATATATATATATATATGTCAAATAGTTTATTATTTTTCCATAATTTTGAATAGTTTAAATTTGATTTATTTTTCCTTTTTTATCCATAAATCATAGTAACTATTTCCAAAATTATATTTTTGGGTAATTCATCTATTGTATTTTAATATTTATGCCAAAATATGGCTAAAATAGTTTTTTTATATTTTTACAAATTCATTTAGTATTTTTAAAGCTAAATTACACATTATTGCAATATTATCCATTTTTTAGGTTTAAGTGTGTCTTATATTCATTAAATTGAGTATGTTATTTTTAAACTATTAATTATGTGTTATTAATAATATTAATATTTCTCAATTTATTTTCAAAAACCATTTACTATTTTTCTAATAAATTAAAAATGGAAAAGATGGCTACATAAATTTTAGCCCAAATTGGCTTTCAATTTAACCCGATCCCTAACCCTTTTAAGACCAACCCGAACTCAGATCCCCACCTACCCTATTAATCTAGGTCGTCAATCATTCATCCGACGACCACCTATCACCTTACCATATGAATCCCAAACGACCCCCAAAACCCTCTCATTTGTTACAATCCGCCGCTTAGAATTCCCTCTCCTCCCAAAATTCTCTGCAACCTCACCTAAACCCTACACTCCACCACCCAAATCCTCCCTAATCCCTTTAAATCCCTACCTAAGCAATGTACACTGATGGTGGTTTGAGGCGTGTACTCATCTCTTATGTCTACTGGTTACCTATATTCATGATTCCATAGATAGATCTCGAAGAGATCTTGTCCAGTCCCTGCTCAACCTCTGTCTCCAATCTATTTCCGACCACCCATGACCGTTCAATTTAGATACATGGATTTTTCGGCTAGATCGGTAGCCTTTCAAAGTCTTTCTCACTTCTCTGGGTTCTCTGAAACCCTAGCTTTTAAGATCTTTCAACTTTCTTTCAAATCTATCTTTGATTTGTGCTTGTCATGAACTTCTTAGTATTTTCTCAAAGTTTCTTCGATTATCTTTCAAAGTAACTCTTCATTTTTAAATTAGGGTTTCCTTAACTTTTCTCTGATTTTCAGTGTGTTTTATGATTTTATTATGGTAAACAATTTCCTTATGTTTTCTTCTATGTGGTTCATCGTGTTAATAACCCCAGGTGCTTTTAGGTTTTATCAGAGTTCTAAAGTTGTCTTTGTTTTTTTTGTATGAATGTTTGTTTTAATTGAGGTCTTTGTATTTGTATCCTTTTCTTTGTTCACTGATTCAAAGTTTTTACCATTTTTCGACTATTGTTAAAACCCTAATTGCTCAAAAGGTTTTCCTCACTTCACGTGTAAGCCATGACTACTTGACCTTATTGATTAGCATGCTTTGAATAGTCCTTAGCCTATTAATGTCACTCATGTATGTCAATGTTTATTCAATTTGATCCTTTTTGTCAATATGTTTGACCTTTAATATCTAATATGCCCTTTCATTCCTTTCAATTTATATGTTGAAATGCATAATCATTACCACTTCTTAATTTATCATGATTTCCTTAAGTGATAGTTTAATTGCAAGGTTTTCTTATAAACCCAAATTTCACTCATTTTGTTTAAAATTAGTGGATTCCCTTGCTTTGTTGTTATGTTTTACCCTACTGAATTATTTTTCAATTAAATGTATTATGTACCTAGACTCAATTGTATACTCAATATTTTTCTATCTCTTATATGGTCAGAAATCAATCTTCCTCAAATTTTTTTTCTTTCCTTAATTATCTCTATTAGTATCCCTTAACCTGTACTTCCTTAACTAAAGGGTAGTACTTGTGTTAATTGATTCTGATTGTGATTATTTATATGTTTGTATTAAGACTTTACTTATTACCATAATTTCTACTCATTTTCAAAGTTATAAATACCCTACCCTCTCTTCTTTAAAAAACACGAACAATTGAGTTCGGAACACACGCTCAAAACTCTTTCTTTCTCTATTACTACTTGTGCTACTGCTTTGTCCAGACGGCTGAAAGCCAAGACTAGACTGTGGAATCCTACATACTTTTCTCTTCTGCACTTTGTTTCGTTGACTGGTATGTCCTAGTTCTAAAGCTCAAACAACAACATGCTACCTTATTTATTTCAACTTCTTTCATTTTTGGTCTACTCCTGCTTGTAGTTTTGTTAAGGTGCATTGCTAGCATGCTCTAATACCTATTTCCCTTTTAGATTAATGCACTCCCTTATGTGTGTTTCAAGGCACGCTATGTCAGTTACTTATTATGCACTTGCCATCCTAAGTCCTTATCCCTTCAATGTGCTTATGTTTTCTATCTAGCATGTGATCATGCCAGTATCAGCTATTATTGTGCATATCCAACTTGCCCTAAAGACCTACAATGAGGCTATGTGTTTATAGTCGAATGTCTATGTGTCCCAAATGCTTTGACCCCCTCTTTGTATGATTACTGATACTGTGAGTGATACATCGTGTGAGTTTGAGTTTTGTCTACTACCACAACTACTTCCAATCACATTTGTTACTGATTACTTTCAACCCTGTTTTTTAAACAAATTCTTTTCAAACTATGTCAATAACTCTCCCCTACTCTTAGAATCTAGGTTCTGCCCTTTTTGCGTGAGCCTTGCCTTGGTACCCTTGAGCTTCATCTGAACTTGGACATGTAAAAGCTGGACCTTCCAAACAACACTCGTTCTGTTTAGTTATGCAAATCTTGGTATGAGCACTGCCCGGGATCTCTTGAGGTCCTTAGGGAACTCTGACACACCCAGATATGAGCAAGGCTTTGGAATAATATTGGTATTGAAGTGATATATTACATAACACGGAGAGGAAGCGAAGATCATATTTCCTATGGTTCTAACTTCTTTTTTTTGCACTTCTTTTGTAATTCAATCATTGGGTCTGTAATAATTTGTAAATAATGATAGGCTTGGCTGGTGGAAAGGGATGAGATATATGTATGTTATAGTTGTTAAAGGGTAGAAATCATATTATTAGGTTTATATTGCTACTTGCGTCATATAAACCATGCTTAAGATTCATTTTATGGATTAGAGATCATGTTCCTTAGAATTTGCACTTACTGTTTTCAGCATGTCCATTTCACTATTATATCGCTTAGCAAATCCTGCATTAAAAATGTTAATAACCAGTGTTTTTGCAATCGCGTTCCTACTGTCATGCACACTTAGAGAGCTTGTTTTAGGCTAAAACAACACTAATAAGCATATCCTCTCTACATATTCTGGAAATCATGTTTAGACGCAGGAATATTTGTGCATATAGAAATCCTGCTTAGGATTCTGTATGTATACATCATTTTTCACCTTTTTACATTTAGATACCATGTCTTTAGGATCCCATTTATATGCACTTCAGCACACTTAGGCTAACTACGAATGCATAAGAAGGAATAAAATAATTTCATATAGTCTTTACAAGTAATTGGCCGTAATTTTGTATGTTGAACAACTAGAACAGTATGTTTAGGTAATAACATTAATCTCCAAACTATCTTAATAATCCGGAATAAATAATAAATCCTGCTCACGCCTATGCAAACCTTAGTTAATTATTTTAACCTGGAACTACCTTTGTATAAATTATCAACTACTACAACCAGTAGACATGCCTGATTCGGACTTCGTATATGAGTTATGCAATGAATTTGGTTCTAACTCAAGAACCTTACTTTACGATTTAAAATTTAGACCTTAAATATGTTTAAGTCGTGCTATTTATATGCATTATTTGTGGAGGTATACATGAGCCTTCTAATTTTTTGCCTGTCTCCCCTTTAAATACAGTCCAACATTTTTTTTTATGTTGCCTTAGCCTTTTTACCTTTAAACCTAAGAGTCGGCGTAAAACCTCCCTCTTATTGGAATAGTAGTCCTATATTCTTCTAGGACAGATAGGAATGGGACGAGTAATATCATGCAATAGAGGCCGAGACCAACCCTCGCTTTAATACCTTTGCGGGGTTAGGAAGGGTAAAAATGGATATGATGACTGGTGTGCTAATACCAAGTGTATCCCCTGTTCTGAGGAGTACCATACCGGATATTGCATTGATGTGTCTATATTACATACAAACCTAGAATGCCTTTTACATTCATAAGCATGCTTAGATTGTAACTCTTTTCAAAACCTTGCTTTTATTGTTTTTCAAACACTTGTTTATTTAAGTTCAAAATCCCCTATTACTTGAGCCTTATTTTTTACTTGCTAATTGCACAAATTCACAAAACTATCTCGCCGAGAACCACAATAGTAGATCCTATGGAGTGCCTAACACCTTCTCCTTTGGGATAATTTCAAGCCCTTACCCTATCTCTGTTACCAAACACAGATGTAGTTGAACCCCATATGTACCTTAATGTACCTTAAAGTTGTTAGGTGGAGACTCTTCAAAATTGTAAAACCCCCTTCCAGAATAGAAAGAGTTGTCCCAACCAAATGTCATAAACCCAATTTCGTGACAGTGACTGATATTTCTTTCCATTCCTCGATCAACCTGACATTCCTCTAATGTATTTCCCGATGCTCATTCTTAGATTTGTGGACCCTCTTATGTAGCCTGTTGTATTTGACTTGAGCTTCAGCTTCTTCATCTATGATTCTATCCCCTCAACCGACACCTTGTGTCACCATTCATTTCAGATTATCCTCTAACCATGCCAGGTCGAGAGGCTTGCACTCTGCATGATTCCTGTCTGGCTAAATGGTTTTCTTTTCCATAATGATTTTGTAGTGTCACATGTGCTGAGCTTGGCACTAACAAGGGACATCGTCATCTTGAAAGTCTACCCTAAAATGGCTCATCTTGACAACCCTTGGTACAACCTATTTCCTACATGCTTTCCTCACAACTCGAATATCGCATAAGGGCCCTCTCAACCCGATCAGCACAAAATACGGAGGATCCCTGGATCTGATGATAAATTCGTTTGTTGGGAATTATTCTCACATCCATTGCACCTGTTCCTCAGTCGGATTATCGAAGAACCCTACCCATTATTTAGCAATTTCCGGATGAGCAAACTTGTCTAGAATGTAAGTAATCCGCTTGGGGTGATGAAAGGCAAAATAGTCATTCCAAGCCCTTAGAGGAAATTCTTGGTTATAGTGACCCTTTTGGAAATGTTCCAACAACCACAATAGTAGCAACAAGTTATAACCCTCAAAATGCATGACCCCTCTTTAACAGCGCTCCAGAGTCCTGTAGATGTCGGTCTATGATCATGGGGAATATGGTATATGTCTGTCCATTAATTCCTTCCATCAAAGTCTTGGCGACCATGGCCAACCTAGTGTGGATTCTTCCCTTTTCCATTGGGAACACTATCAGGCCTAATAAGCATACAATGTATACGAACACTCTGTGATGGATGTGACCCAGAGAAGTGAGAGATATCTCATCATGGTAGGTACAGAAGGACTTGCTATAGCCATACCTCTCGTACAGGTATTCGTAAAGTGGTTGGCATTCTTCTTCAACCCTATCATATTTAAAATTCGTTTGCCAGTATGGTGTTATGGTACCAATAGCTCGGGACTATCCCAAACTAACCCCGTAAGCACTCCAATTTCTTCTAGAAGTAGTGTCATTTCTATGTGGCCAAAATGAAACACAACCCTTTCACTAATCCCATAATAAAGTGGCAGCCTCGATCAACTTGTTGTTTTGCTCAATATCTAATAATGAAGGCAAGTAACCCAGGTACTTTCTCACATGTTTCTTGTCACTTGAAGAAGGTCCTCCCAACACTCTAGCAGCAATGGTGGGATGTTGCTAACCATATCGAATCTGGGGACCTTGGGCCCATTTTCTGTAAAACAAAAGGGTTAAGCCTTACCCCCACCAGACTTGACTATTTATACATTTACGTTCAGCACATCAGGATTTAGTTCTCTGAATTAATGCACAAAATGTGGTCGCATCCGTTGGGATTATAGAAAAACCCGATGGACTTTTGGATAAGGCTTATTCCAAAGGATCATTATATGGACAGCACATTGATGTTGAAACACGTTCTCAAGGCACTGTACTAAAATGTGTGTTCATATTTGTAGGTTTTGATCAATGACAAACTATGCGCAATGGACATATGACGAGGTCCAACCACAAGCCCGCAATTGATATATAACGAGATTCAAGCACAAGACCAAGATCAAGCAAAGATATAAAGTTATACAGGAGTCGTTATTTTATTGTGATCTTGATCCGATAACTTGACTCAAGACTTGGCTTCTCTCGTAAAAACATTTTTATCAAATCATGCATATTTAATTGGCAAACAATCGATTGTGGCATTTTGACAATCGATTGTCACTGAGTAAAATCAACAATTCTTAATTGGCAATTAGGCAACGGTAATGCATGGTTTTGCAACTATAAATACAGCTTCAAATCAGTCTTCTAAACACAACAACTGATCATATTATTGCTATAGCTTGCATACTATATTGTTCATCACTTTCTATTCATTACATAAGTTTTGAGAGCCAAAATTCTTGACGAAAGTTGTTGCGTTCTTGAGCGTATCTGTTTACTCATATCTACTCTATTAAGAGAGTCTTGTTTAAGTGAGTGCTAAGTGTTTTATGCACTTGAAGGGAAGTGTTAGTCCTTTGTATTGTAAGAAGGAACTTGTGTTTCCTTTGGTTGAAGTCTTGGAGTGTTGTATCTTCGAGCAAAGGTTGTTGAGGCTTGTGTCCTCAGTTTGTAAAGGTTTGTTGAGCACCCGTAAGCTTAACAGTGTTAGTGGAAATCTCGAGAGAGTCTCTCGGGGACTGGACTAGCCATGGGTTGTGGTGAACCAGGATACATCGGTGCGTTCGTTCTTATTTATGTACTTATCGCACTTATTTCTTTCCTGCAATTTTTAAATTTCGCAAGTTTACGCTAATTTTTATTATAACGCTATTCACCCCCCCTCTAGCGTTAAGCATATTTTCTAACAATTGGAATCAGAGCCCAACTCTCTGAAGACTTAACCGTTTGAGAGAAACAATCCATGGCTTCTACTCGTGATTCTTTTGCAGGAATAGGTGAAGGACAATGCTCCACCCGACCACCACTATTCGACGGTACAAACTATATGTACTGGAAGGAGAGGATGAGAATATTTGTTCAATCAAATAGTTTTCATCTTTGGAAGGTTATAATGAAGGGAGAACAAATTCCAACCAAAAAGGTTGAAAATAAAGATGTTCCAAAGTCCGAAGACGAATACGATGCGGATGATATCCGAAAGGTGCAAAACAACGCTAATGCCATTAATTTATTATATTGTGCTGTAAATGCTGATGATTACAGGAAAATATCATGTTGCACAACGGCGAAGCAAATGTGGGACAAGCTGAAAATTACGTACGAACGTACGGACCAGGTAAGGGAAGCTAAAATTGATTTCCTAACCCATGCATATGAATTATTTCACATAAAGGAAGGCGAAAAGGTCGATGAGAAGTTCGAACAATTTTCAAATGATTTACATGCTCTTAAGAAGACCTTCACGGATAAGGAACTTGTCCAAAAAATTCTCCGAAGTCTCACTCCGGCATGGCGATCCAAGGCCGACGCGATTCAAGAATCTATTGGCGTTTCAAATGTCACCATCGACGGATTAAGAGGTAATCTTAAAACTTATGAATCTACTATACTTAACCCTCTTGTTAATGATCAAAGGAAACAAAAGATCGCTCTCAAGGCAAGCACAAGCCAACCTCAAAATGATGAGCACTACGAGTTCGGACTCGTTATTAAGAGATTTCATATGTTCATGCGAAAAGAGTATGAACGAAAGGGCTAAAAGCAAGGAGGTCAAATAAAGTGCTATGAGTGCGGAGAAACCGGGCACATTAAATCAAATTACCCAAATGCCAAAAAGGAGAAGAAACCCTTCAAGAAACAACGAGCATACACATCTCGGGGAGGCGACTCCGGTGACGAGTCGAGTGAGGAAGAAGAAGACGAAGCCGAAAATCTTTGTCTCATGGCTCATGAAAACAATCAAGAAGAGGTATGTCAAGTTTCTTCCAAAAACTTCTATTCTCTTGAGGAAATGCAAAATGCTTTTGATGAGTTGTATAGTGAATTTATTAAAGCTTCCAAAACTGTTAAAAGAATAAAAGAAAATGCTTCTTTAAAAGAAAAAGATTTTGAAAAACAACTCTCTTTGAAAGAAAAGGATTTGGAAAAACTGATTTTGGAAAATGAGAAGTTGAAAGAAGAAAACAAATTTTTCGGGAAGAGAAGCGCCGACAAACCCGAGAGCTCTAGTAAAAATTGTACTTCTTGCATGCATCTCAAAAATGAGGTAGAAAGACTTAAGGGCACCCTAGATAAGTTTAATTCTTCTCATAAAAATTTGAATGAAGTTCTTGTTAATTTGAAGTCGACCAAGCATGGCATAGGCTTTGAGAATGAGCCTAAAGAAAAGGTTGAAGCCAGCCCCCAACAACATAAGGCTCAACCTAGGATTAATAAAACAAACGCTCATCCTAGATATAACAAACCTAGAAATGGCTTTCAACAATCGCAACCTAGAAATAATCATTCTAGAAATAATGCATACTCTAGGCCAAACACTAGAAGGAATTTTGAACCTTGTAGAACACATAGAAATGGCTTTCAACCTAGAAACAACTATCCTAGAAATGCTGTATATCCTAGAACAAATAGTGGGAGAAATGATTTTCATGAATTGCGCAATAGTCATATTGTCAAGAATAGAGTAAATGAATTCCGTCCGTCCAACTACTATCAACCTAGACGAATGCATAATCCTAATGTTGTTTGTCATTATTGTAGACGAATTGGACATATTGCTCCTGCTTGTTTTACACGACATAGACATAACACTCAATCACATCACTATGATTTGCCTAACCCCCAAGGACCCAAAATGGCATGGGTACCTAAAACTCATTAATCTATTTTGTAGGTGCGTTTGAAGGGGTCAAGTGTATTTTGGTACCTTGATAGTGGATGCTCCAAGCACATGACTGGAGACGAATCCAAGTTCCTTCAACTAGAACACAAGGAAGGAGGAAGCGTTACTTTTGGTGATAACAACAAAGGAAAAATTATCGGCATTGGATCGGTCGGTAAGGATGACTCCTCTTCCATTAAGCATATATTGCTAGTTAAGGGTCTAAAACATAATCTCTTGAGCATAAGTCAATTATGTGACAAGGGAAATCTTGTTTTATTTGATTCAAATGAATGCTTAGTTTTTTGCCGTAGCGATTTTAAAATTATTCTTCGTGGATTTAGAATGGATAATATCTATATGGTTGATCTCGAAAATTCTTCATCTGAATATGTAGATTGTCTTATGAGCAAAGAAGATGATACGTGGTTATGGCACCGTGGAGTAGCTCACATCAACATGCATCTTTTGAACAAATTGGTTTCACAAAATTTAGTTATTGGTCTTCCAAACATGAAATTTGAAAAAGACTCTATTTGTGATTCTTGTCAAAAAGGGAAGCAAACAAAAGCATCTTTTAAATCGAAAAATATTGTTTCAACTACTAGACCTTTGCAATTACTTCACATGGACTTATTTGGACCATCTCGCATTGAAAGTCTTGGTAGAAATCGTTATGCTTTTGTTATTGTTGATGATTATTCTAGATTTACATGGACTCTATTTCTTGCTCATAAAAGTGAAGCTTTTCATAATTTCAAATATTTTCTTAAACGTGTTCAAAACGAAAAGGACACAACCGTCACTTCAATAAGAAGTAATCATGGGGGAGAGTTTGATCACAATCTCTTTGCGGACTTTTGTGACGAACTCGGTATCGAGCACACCTTCTCCGCTCCATGAACACCAAAACAAAATGGGGTGGTGGAAAGGAAAAATAGGTGTCTCGAAGAGATGGCTAGAACAATGCTCGATGAGGCTAAGATTCCCAAACATTTTTGGGTGGATGCCGTGAGTACCGCATGCTACGTTTTGAATAGAGTAGTCATAAGGCCAATACTCATGAAAACCCCTTATGAACTCTACAAGGGAAGGAAACCAAATATCTCCCACTTTAGAGTATTCGGTTGTAAATGCTTTATTCATAACAATGGAAAAGATCAATTGGGAAAATTTGATGCCAAATCCGATGAAGGAATTTTTATTGGTTATTCCTCACGTAGCAAAGCATATAGGGTATTCAATAATAGAACCGGAACTGTGGAGGAATCCCCTCATATTGTGTTTTCCGAAAATAATGCTCGCTTGGCGAGAAAGGATTCTGGTTCTGATCCTGCAGGTATCTTAAACTCAATAAGTCCTCAAGACAAAGTACAAGAGAAAACTTCTAAGGAAATTCAAGATGAAATCTTGGAACAATTATCGGAGGAAGCGCCACAATTGGAGAAAGAAACGAAAATGCCTAACGAATGGAGGACAATCAAAGATCACCCTATCGAACAGGTAATTGGCGAAGTTGGAGAAAAGGTAAGTACCCGAAACTCTCTTAAGAACACCTTAGGACATACTGCTTTTGTTTCTCAAATTGAACCCACAACCATCTCCGAAGCAATTGGGGATGAATTTTGGACCTTGGCAATGCAAGAGGAGCTTAACCAATTCAAACGGAATGACGTTTGGGATTTGGTGCCAAGACCCGAAAATCATACCATAATTGGTACGAAATGGGTTTTTCGAAACAAATTAGATGAAAATGGTGTAATCACTAGAAACAAAGCCAGGCTTGTAGCAAAAGGCTACAATCAAGAAGAGGGTATTGACTATGAAGAAACATATGCTCCCGTGCAAGGTTAGAAGCTATTCGTTTATTACTTGCCTTTGCATCTTCTATGAATTTCAATTTGTATCAAATGGATGTAAAAAGTGTTTTTCTAAATGGTGTTATTCAAGAAGAAGTTTATGTTGAACAACCCCCGGGTTTTGAAGATTTTAAATCTCCAAATCATGTTTTCAAACTTAAAAGGCTCTTTATGGTCTTAAACAAGCTCCCCGAGCTTGGTATGAAAGATTGAGTAAATTTCTTTTGGAAAATGATTTCATTAGGGGGAAAGTTGACACCACTCTTTTCGTTAAGCATAAAAACAATGATATTTTATTAGTTAAAATCTATGTGGATGATATTATATTTGGTGCTACTAACAATGTTTTGTGCAAGGAATTTTCCGATTTAATGACAAGCGAATTTGAGATGTCTATGATGGGTGAGCTAACATTCTTTTTGGGCTGCAAGTAAAGCAAATGAAAGAAGGAACTTTCATTTGTCAAGCTAAATATTGCAAAGAATTGCTGAAACGATTTCAAATGACCAACGCAAAAGCAATGGCCACTCCCATGAGCACATCCGATCATCTAGACAAAGATGAGAAAGGTAAGGAAGTCGACACCAAAAAGTATCGAGGTATGATTGGATCTCTCCTTTATCTTACTTCTAGTAGACTGGACATCATGTTTAGCGTGTGCTTATGCGCTCATTATCAATCGTGTCCGAAGGAGTCTCACCTAACTACGGTGAAACGGATATTGAAGTATCTTGTTGGTATTGTAAATGTGGGTCTATGGTACCCCAAAGGTTCTTCATGCCAACTTGTTGGCTATTCCGATTCCGATTTTGCTGGATGCAAATTGGACCGCAAGAGCACTAGTGGCACTTGCCATTTGCTCGGTAGCTCTCTCGTTTCTTGGTTTAGCAAGAAACAAGTAAGTGTTGCGTTGTCCACAAACGAGGCTGAATATGTAGCCGCGGGGAGTTGTTGCGCTCAAATCCTTTGGATGAAACAACAACTCTTGGACTATGGCCTAAGTCTTGATCATATCCCTCTTAGATGTGATTGTACTAGGGCCATATGCTTGATGAAGAACCCCGTTCTTCATTCAAGAACAAAACACATTGAAATTAGGCATCATTTTATAAGAGATCACGTTCTCAAGGGTGATGTCGAAATTGAATTTGTTGAAACCAAAGATCAATTGGCCGATATCTTTACAAAACCCTTAGAGAAAGAGTCCTTCTTCCGAATTCGTAGTGAACTCGGGATTCTTGACTCCACGTTGATCTAAGTCAAGCATTGCATTTTCCCTTTCTCATGATTTCTAACTTGAGCGTCGGAGACGTCTAACGAATTTTTGCAGGTATCGCCCTAAAGGCAGGGGGAATTATAAAGATTGATGCAGAATAATCAATTTATCCTAAGGATAACCGATTTCTCGTTAGTATATAATCGATTATCAAGTATCAATAATCGATTATGTTGGTATTATTTGCTTTATTATGTCTTCTTATGCAACTTTTGCTTAATCAATAAACAAGTTACTCACCTTTTCCATTTTTGCTAATGTCAAAAGGGGGAAGAATAAGGGATATGCACTAATTTTTTATTGGCATAAATTGAGGGGGAATTCATATGTTGAGGGGGAACTAATTGCACATCTAGAGACTTGTTGCATATTGTTGCATATCTTTATTTGTCTTGAATCTTCATTATGAATTATCAAATATGCATATCCCGACTAAAGTTTCCCATTTTCAAAAAGGGGAAAATTGTTGAAACACGTTCTCAAGGCACTATACTAAAACGTGTGTTCATATATGTAGGTTTTGATGAATGACAAACTATGCGCAATGGACATATGACGAGGTCCAAGCAAAAGCGCGCAATTGATATATAACGAGATTCAAGCACAAGACCAAGATCAAGCAAAGATATAAAGTTATACATGAGTCGTTCTTTAATTGTGATCTTGATCCGATAACTTGACTCAAGACTTGGCTTCTCTCGTAAAAATATTTTTATCAAATCATGCATATTTAATTTAAAGCAAAATGATTTTAAATCATGCATATTTACTTTAGTCAAAATGATTTTTAAACATACCTCTAAAATCTGGACTAAGATAATCGATTATGTACTTATGATAATCGATTATATTAAGTCAGCTTCATGACAATCGATTGTGTTAAGGCAGTGTGCATCAGATTTTTCAAATCTGCATGACAATCGATTGTGAACCTTATGACAATCGATTGTGATGAGGCAGTGTACATCAAAGTTTTTCAAAGCTACAAAATAATCGATTGTGAACTTATGACAATCGATTGTGTTGAGGAAGTGTCTATCAGACATTTTCAAAGTCATAAAATAATCGGTTGTGTACCTTTGACAATCGAGTGCATTAAGGCAGTGTCTAATTGATTCTTCAAAGACAGATATATAATCGATTGTTCTCATAGCATAATCGATTGTGTAATTGACCGTTGCCAAAATATTTTCAAAAACCGTCAGGTAATCGATTATAGATTTCTAATAATCGATTGTTTTAAATAAAATCTGAAAAAGATATTTTGAACGTTGCCAAGTAATCGATTGTAGATTTCTGACAATCGATTGTTTTAAGTAAAATCTGGAAATGATTTTTTGAACGTTGCCAAGTAATCGATTGTAGATTTCTGACAATCGATTGTTTTAAGTAAAATCTGGAAATGATTTTTTGAACGTTGCCAGTAATCGATTATTGATCTTAGATAATCGATTGTTAAGCGTAAAATCTGGGAATGATTATTGGAACGATTGGCAAACAATCGATTGTGGCATTTTGACAATCGATTGTCAATGAGTAAAATCAGCAATTCTTAATTGGCAATTAGGCAACGGTAATGCATGGTTTTGCAATTATAAATACAGCTTCAAATCAGTCTTCTAAACACAACAACTGATCATATTATTGCTATAGCTTGCATACTCTATTGTTCATCACTTTCTATTCATTACATAAGTTTTGAGAGCCAAAATTCTTGACGAAAGTTGTTGCATTCTTGAGCGTATCTGTTTACTCATATCTACTCTATTAAGAGAGTCTTGTTTAAGTGAGTGCTAAGTGTTTTATACACTTGAAGGGAAGTGTTAGTCCCTTGTATTGTAAGAAGGAACTTGTGTTTCCTTTGGTTGAAGTCTTGGAGTGTTGTATCTTTGAGCAAAGGTTGTTGAGGCTTGTGCCTCAGTTTGTAAAGGTTTGCTGAGCACCCGTAAGCTTAACAGTGTTAGTGGAAATCTCGAGAGAGTCTCTCGGGGACTGGACTAGCCACGGGTTGTGGTGAACCAGGATACATCGGTGCGTTCGTTCTTATTTATTTACTTATCGCACTTATTTCTTTCCTGCAATTTTTAAATTCTGCAAGTTTACGCTAATTTTTATTATAACGCTATTCACCCCCCCCCCCCTTTAGCGTTAAGCGTATTTTCTAACAATTGATCCGACTAGGTTTGACCATGATGCATTCACAGTTTTGAGTAGAGTAGGGCTACTATAAGGTTTTAGACTTGTACCCTAGAGCAGACAACTTGAGGGGAAAGGCACGAAACTGTCTATTGCACCGTTAATCGACTAGTTTTACCACAAATAAGCCTTTTTCCGAATTTAAGGGTAATAAAAGGAAGAGCGCAACCAGTCATTAAGTGTTGCTATAGGATTTGATACGCATGAGAGGAATATGATGTGGAGCATAATATATGCAGTAATAAATAACATGTAGTAAAGTACTTCTATATAGGAAAAATAAATATAGTATTTAAATGATTGAAACACGGTTACAGGGAAAAGAAAACGAAAAGACACGTCAGTGTCGGGGATGAAGAACCATATGCTTAGAAGAAAACAGATAATTAAATACAAATAAGGGGAAAAGGTACGGGATAAAACATTCTTGGACTAACTCATATGAATAAGTTCGTTATGGTAAAAGCCTAAAGGTATCCCCAGCAGAGTCGCCATGCTGTCGCACCCCTTTTTCCCTCCCTTTTTTACGGGGAAGAAAGGTTCCAGTTTCAACATTTATGGGGGTTATAAATCATTTCCTTTTGGGAATTAGGTATTTTGAAGAGTCACCACCTAACGATTATCGTGCGTTAAGGAACCTAGAGCTATTAACTCTTAAATTGGTTTGCATTACCAAAGATTTAGGGTAAGGACCCGAAATAACCTCGAGGGGAAGGTGTTAGGAGGCCCTCTTGGTCCACAACTATGGGTCTTGGCCGAACTTATATTTATGAATTGGTCATTTAACAAGTAAGTAGTTGAAAAAATAGTTGCAAATAAGGCATGTTGGGACATTGTATGACTTCTATAAGAAAAAGAGTTTGAGCAAGTTGTGTACATATAGAGAAGTGAAGTTTTAAGCAAAGGAATATGAGAAAGAATGGATCCTAGGTTGGTTAACCTACAGGATCACCCCACGTAATGTGTGGTAAACACTCCTCAATGAGGGGCTACACGTGACATTAGCGCATAGTCATCATATCTCGTTCTACCCAAGTCCCTCACATTGGTCATAGCCTAAAGCGTTCTAATTACCTTGATATTTTCCTATGCGTGCACTACCCATCCATTCCTTGTGGTCCTTGAGGTATTTTAGGTCCTCTAAATCTGCACAGTTCTAGACAAACCCCTTAGGTGTTTAAAAGGAGAAAATTCTAAGCGGCAGGAAAGAACACGTAGGACTCAACATATAAAGGCAGGAAAGAAGCAGTTAAGAGGCCCAGGTTTACCTCCACAAATAATGCACATAAGCAGCATCTCAAATACAAACAAGAGACATTTTTATTAGACAGGATCCTAAATCATGTTGTCTAAGTGAACGTGATAACACAACAGATATGCAGCTTTGTTTTAAAAACTCAGCTGTAAAATATTAAGCAAAGAACACAAGCAAAAACACTTTCCAGTTTATAAGGGTTGGTTACCTAAGGCTTTCCTATGCATGGAATTATGCTCAATAATTACAGAGTCATTAGCAGTTCAAAAGTCCTTTTTGCCTAAGAGCATGATGTTCTAGATGTTACAAAAATACAAGAATTATTACAAATTTTATTTAAATAGGATAATCAAATGTGAGACTATTTTTACATCTTTCATAATCAGTAGTTTACACTAGGTGTGACTGAGCAAGTACGAACTGAGGTACTAACGCATAGTATCTAGTATACATAGACAAATGAAAAAAGATTATAGGATAAGCAGAATTCCTAAAGCACGATTTCAAATATGCACAATATGATTGCAGAATTTCCTAAAGCAGGATGTCTAAATACATAAAAAGGTTATAGTATTGTAGAGCATGTTTTCAAGTGTGTAGGAGTAGCAGTTATATATTAATGTTGTTATTTAGACTAAGTGATAAAAAAATGTCAAATGAGATGCTGAAATAGTAAACTTAAGAACATGATATCTGATGCATGACATGCTTGGAATGTATTGGTCCTAAACATGGATTCTAATGCACATATGTGAAATGTAAACCTAAGGCATGGTTTCTACCCATTGATATTGAAAACATGTATAGCTACCCTCCCATTTTCACTATCTATCCCCAGCATCTTCTTACAATAAATTATTACAGGCCAATATCGAATAAATTACATAAGTAGATAAGAAAATAAGAAGTTATGCTATAGGGAGCCTGAATGTAGGCCCAGATTTCCAGAATTTCCAATGCCATATTCCCTCATAGTCTTTAACACAATCCAAGTGTGTTAGAGTTCCCAAAGGACCTCAAGGGATCCCGGGAAGAGCTCATATCCAGATTCCATAGTCATAGTTGAGTAAGTGCAGTATGGAAGGGCTAGCTCTAATGTATTAGAGTTTAGAGAGATCTCATAGGGATCCCTAAGCAGTCACACATTATAGGGGCAGAACTTAGGGATCGAAGAATAGAGTGAGAGTGCTTGACATAGTTTTTTGAAAAGATTTAAGCAGGAAAGAAGTTTGAAAAAAACTTGTTTGGAATAGTTTTGTAAAAACAACTGAGGGAGTCATTCAACAAGACAGTTTTAAAAAGAGAGTAGAGTAATAAGAAATAGTCCAAACATAGCACCCAACACAGGTTCATACATAACCAAGGAACATAGAACCAAGGCAGGTTCAACAACCACAAATAAGGGGTAGTGAGATTCGGGGACACATAGGTCACATAGGCAAGCTCATACTTGCAGGAGCACATAAGTATAGAATCAACAATATGCTAAATGGTTAGGGAACTTCAAAATTATCACAGAATCATGTAACTTAAGGATATCCAACTACTTTGCACAGAAAGTTTCATGCTAGAAATCAAAGAAACATAAGTAAGGAAGAGCCACATTGGGGTACACAAGAAGGGGGATAAAATATCATAAACATGCTGAGTCTAAGTGAGGGGACACATTCAGAAGCATGATGATAAAGTGATGAGGTAAACATTATTAGTTGCAAGTTGAACAACAAAACCATAAGTGAAAACATACTAGAAACAGGATGAACTAAAGTAGTAAATAAAACATATTATTTTTGAAACTTGAATTGAAATCAGAATATACCAGTAAATAAGATAGTAAACAAAATTGGAGGATAACAGAGCACACTAATTAGCCTTGGCTCACAGCCGACTAATTCAAAACAATAGCAAGTATCACAAAAAGAGAACACAAAGTTTTGAGTGTGTGTGTGTGTATGTTTGTGTGTGAGAGAGAGAGAGAGCTTTTGAACCAATGTGTTCGTGTGTTGTATTAATGAAAGAGCATGGTACTTATAGTTTTAAAAAAGGGCAGCAAATAAGGCAAGAATCATAGTTCAACAGTAAATATGGCAATATGTACGAAATAGAATAAAATAAGAATAGGTACCTCCCATAATTAAGGAGTTAAAATTGAAACGGTAATAAGCAATGATAAATAAGGAATGAAATCATGTAAGACTAAACATGACATATAACGAAATAAGCATAGTACAGAGCATGTAATAGAGGCTAGGTTCAACAAATTTTAATTAAGGGAAATGTCTAAGAATCAATTTGACAGCATAATCAATCATAAAATAAGGCAAGAAAATAATTAGAGGTTGAAATATGTAGGGAACATAGTATACCAATCATAGGGAATCAGGGATTCCATTAGAAGGTAACAATGACCAAACGAAAGTATCACAACTTAATGAAGAAATCATAACACATGCAAGAATAAGGTAAAAGAATCACATAAATCTGAGATTCATAGTAAAGACGGTACTATTAAGCGGAAATAACCACAAAGTTTCTGGGAATAAACACATAATAGGAAGGAATAGTCAAATAAAAAACCTAACAAGCAAACACAGCGTTAAAATCACAGAATCACAGAATGTTCATGAGAAAATACAGATTGGTTGAACAAATTATCAAAAACAAACTTAGAAACCCAAGATTAGAACTACAAAATTTAGGGTTTTCAAGATAATGAATCCGATAAAAGGAAAAACTTAAATAACCCGTTCAAAAATAGTAAAAATCATAGAATAATATTGAAAATCGGAGGAAAAGTCATTTTGAAAAAAGGGTTAAGAAACCCATGTTTTGAAGACGAAGAGGAATTTCAAAAAAAACTGAAAGATTATCAGGAAAATGGTAAAGATAACTCAAAATATACTCAGATCTATGGTAGATCTGAAGAATCAAGAGATAAATTAGGATTTCAAAAAGAGATAACCCAAAGATGGAGATATTCTGACTTAGAACCCATGGATCTAGTTGGAAAAATAGAAAAATCCTACTCAAATGGGAAAAGTTTGCGGGAGAATAGCAAGAATCAGGCCATAGGTGTGCGTGAACAGCCATTGATCCCTTGAGGACCTTCGAGATGGCAAGTATCCACCATGTGGGGGAACCATGGAGGCTAGGGCTGGTGGTGGAACCACCATTGATACCGGTGAGCCAACAGTCGGCAAGTAGGAGTCGTGATTATGGAGAGAGCTTGAGAGAAAATGAGAAAGTGTAATAGCAAAGTGAAACAGAGAAAATGAGGGTTTCAGGGGGGGGTGGACTATTAGGTTAATTATGGAAATGGGGGATCTAGACCGTTGATTAGAATTGATCAACGGTCCAGATTGCACCTGGGATTGGGTCGGGTAATTCTGATTGATTAGGCCTGGGGATTGGGCTAATTTAGTTGAGGTTTAGGGCTGGTTTAATTAGGCAAAAAATTAAAATAGGATTGGTTATTTGTTAAATACCGAATTTTAATTAATTAAAATAATTTGTAAAATTGCTACTAATTAAAAAATAAATTTCATGCATAAAAATAACTTTAAAATATTTTTTAGTATTTTTAAAAATACAATTGACTATGTTTTAGTAAAAAAACGTATAAAATTATATGCTTGGGCTATAATTGCAAACTTATTGCATTTATAGCCAAAAAATATCGATTCGGCTAATTATAAAATAATTTGGTCTTACTAAGACCTTTAACAATAAATTAAATCAACAAATAATTTTGAAATCATTTGTGATGCCATTTTTTAATTTATTAGAAATGAAATGCTAAGTAAATTAATAAAAATATAGGAAAATTATGTAAAAATACCAATTGCTATTTATTCTTGATTTTGAATGTATATATGCTATTTTAAAATATATTTGGGTAAAATTAGGTATCAACACCGACCCAATTCTGGAGGTCCGAAACCGCGCCAGGATAAATTGATGCGGCTGCAATGACATAGTATATTAAGTGCTTGAAAGAATATAGCCAAAGAGAAGCAAGGGAAGGCTAGATAATTCTACATACGCTCCATATTCCACCTCTCGAGGAACGACATCTTTTCCGCCGGAATCAGGTCGAAAGTCCTCACTCGGAAAAAACAGCTAATCCACCCTCCATTCCCGAGCTCCTTGGTACATGAAAAGAGGGACCTCGGGGCTCGACATCGGAGCTTGATTAAGCCCTCGCAGAAGAAAAGAGAACTACACATCATGATCAAATGATCGAGGGTGAAAGGCGTCTCCTTGACCATGTTCGCGTAGCACCTAATCATATAAACAACGTGCCTGAATAAAGTATGAATTTGGCCGAGGGTCACATGATACCATTGGCAGAAGTTGAGGATCACGGGGTCAATCGGACGCGAAGATGGCCCCACTGGCCTTAAGGTAAATGGATAAGTGTATATAGTAAGAAAACCAGCTTTGTACGTCGTAATATCTTCCTCCCAACCAGGGACCACCACAAGAACAATGTTCCCCCAGGAGCAGTTGGCTTTTACTCTTTCGGCATCTATTATCGAGCTAAAATATTGAGTCACAGGCTCTTGACGATCTAGCTTCGGAGAAGGTCTTTGGACCTTGAAATCAGAAGCCATCACGAATAATCCCAGGATACATTCCTCAGCACGAGCAAATATTGGTGCTTCACCTTGAGATAAAAGTGAAGATGTTGAGGCCACAATCTCTTTAGAAGTAGAGGCTGAAGATTTTTACATTTTAATAAATTTTCGGACGAAGATAGAGAGTTGCGTTCCTAAGAAAAACGAAAGCAAAGGACGAACGAACCTTTTTTGGGGTTTGGGAATACAATGAGTTACAGAAAAAAAAAAAAGAAGGGGAGAATTTATCGAAGCCCCGCGTGCGCATTGAGTAAGGCCAAGAGACCAGCCAACTGCCATAGTCAAAGCGAAGATCTTCGGAGGCTGCATGTACATCGTATCTTGGCACCTTTTGATTGATGTTGTTACAAGAGTATCAGCGGGGGGGGGGGGGGGGGGGAACACAAGGTCGTTTCTTATCACTTTCACTGTAAAAACACGGAGACAATCTGTGTATGGTAAAATCGAGGGTCCAATTTCCCGTCGTTATGGTGCCCCGCGAATGTGCTTCTCAAGGTTCGAGACTGAGGTCAAGGCTCAAATTTGAGGGTTGTCGGGGCTCGACCTCGGGCAGTTGACCAACGACTGTATTAAAGAAGATGAGAGTTCTCACAGTAAACGGCTAGGACTGACAAAGCCTGCCGGCCTACTTTAAACCCAAATCAGGATGTCATATCTAGCTATCCCATCCCCACATCTTTGCAATTAATGTATTTTGTACTATGCTAGGATTCTCCTCCTATATAAGGGTATTCCTACCATTTTGTAAATCCTTGTTGCTCCAGTTACTCCACACAAAATATTATATAAGGACATTCTCTTTTCTCTCTAACATATTCTCTTGATATTATCGCTTCCTTTTATTATCTCAATACTTTTTTCTTCATTTATTACTTGTATTTGTCCATAAAGATCCTTCATTGATTATTTTATAACTATTAAGCCCTATGTTGATTACCCTCGATAGCTCATAGCCAAGCCCAGAGATCGACCTTGAGGCCTAAATCAACAAGCTTGAGGACCTGAATAACTAGCCTATCGGTTTGAGTATTGCTCTCTCAACTTTATTTTGTCTCCAACTCTCACATATCTAGCATCAACTGCTTAACAACTAGCATAAAAATAGATCACGTATTTTTATATTCCCATCAACAAAGTCAATTGTTATTACCATTTTTACAATAAAAAATTTATATTCAAGTAGAGATGTGAGTTTTGATCTTAATTGTACTTCCCCAAATGGTTGATTTTGCTTTCTACTTCAATTTCTATTATATAACATGCAATAGTTAAAACTAAGTACAATGTTTTTGTTGGTTGTTTTCAAAGATTTAAAGGGACTAGGGTAGTAATTACTGCTTAGGTGGATATCTAACAGGAATCAACGATTTAGGGCAAACTTGTTATGATTGGGGTTGTGATATCACCATCACATATAAGTGCTCACTCTATTCCTCTCGATAGCTTGATTAACTTTGACCAATTTGGATTTCTCAAGTCCAAATGGGTGTTCATGCGTAACAAATTATATTGGCTCAAGTTGGATATTGCTGTCTTTAGGTTAAACCCTTTAATTGGGGCTATCAATCTCTTGAATTCATTCCAATTCCTTGTTAGCCGAATTTTCCTAGACTTAGTCCCTCTTTCTCAAGAAGAGTCTAAGTTATAAAGGCACGAATCATTGTTTGGAACAACCACTTCTACAATTAAAACACGAACTTAGGCTAAATAACACTAACCCATGAGCAATTGAGCTCTAAAATTCAAGACATATTAAATATCCACACTAGGGTTGGGTCATAACCCTAGCTAATGGCTTAGCTACTCATGAAATAGCAGAAATCAAAGATAAAAGAAGATAAAATCCATAATGATATATTAAAAGATGTAAATCTAAAGTTATACAAATCTTGTACAAAATTTCCCAAATAGGTAAAACTAGTCCTCTCAACTACTCAGCAAAAAATGTTAAAAACATCTATTCATACCTAAGATGAAATTTTAGGACAAAATTGCCCCTATGGAGAATTTGCGACCGCGTAATAATGAGAACGGTCCACGTGTCTTCATAACTGGGCTTAGGTAGAGCTTGAATTCGCGGACCATGCATTTTCTATTGTGTCCGCATTAGAAACAGATGTGGCCGTATAATTTGGGTGCGAACTACGTTTTTCATTTAAGTCAAAAATGTCGAGGCTCTAAACCTTGATATAAGCTCTCAGTGAAAATCCATCCACAGTCGCACCATAGATTTTGCATCCGCTCTTTTCCATCTTTGTCAGTGTTAGTTCTTAAACCCAAAAATAGCCTCTCTGTATCTCACTTTTGCAGACCGCATAATAGTGGTCGCCTCAGCGACCTTCCTTACGCGGACGCTCTTTTCTGTCGTTGTAAGTGCTCCAGTCCCAGACTTGGAGTTGTAGAAGTTTGACTTCTTCAAGAGTTGATTATGCTTCTTAGCCTTATATTAACCAAGCCCTACGAGTAAGCATATTAAGTTTTCGGGAATACCTTTATTCATTTTTGACCCAAAACCTAAGCAAAAGAGAGAAAATAATATGCTAAAATCCCTAGTTATCAACTCCCCGAAAAAATATAAGTTTTTGCTTGTCCGCAAGAAAATAAAGTAATTCCCACCTCCACAATAAAATAAAGGAAAATTTTAGCTGATAACTTCATCAAGCATCAATTGGGACTAACAATTACCCTCAACACAAATGCATTATGAACAACACAAAACCTTTTGAGTACCATAGTTCAAATGCAACACTAAAGCATCAAGAGTTGACTAAATTAACCAAGAAATCTTGCTCTTTTACATAGCTCGTTGTGGAACCCAAACTCTTTCTCCTCTAGTCTCCATAAGAAAATCTCACTAAAGAATTGAAGCACTCAAAAGAAGGATTTCGAATAAGTACACTTATCTCTCACAAGGAAATGCCTCAAGTCTGGCTTTAAGTACCATATGCTTGCCTCTTATTTGAAACACCACTAATTTAAGCTCACTCAACTTGAAATGCTCTAGGGCTTTTGTGGGAATTTAATGAAGGCTTTTGGATCAAGGTAGGATATATCGGTCTATGTAGATTTCATCACTCCTTAAGCACTTCATTTTCTCATTTTGGCTCACACTTTCTTCAGTCTTTGAGTCATTTTCTTCTTCCTTAGGGGAACTAAAGAGACACATTGTCCCCCTTTCTTGTTCATGACAATCATTTTTCTCCTTTTCTAATCATTCCAAGCCTTTGATCATTACTTTTCATTGAATCTCTTCATTTTTCTATACTATTCACTTTCTTTTAGACTTTTTGGCATTTCTTTCTTTTCTTTGTTGTCCCTTTTCTTCATTTTGTGCCTTTTATCACTTTCACATTCCTTGTCTCTCCCCCAAACCGAAGCTTTTGCCAATTGTGAATGCTAAGGGAAGATCGGGTGCCAAGAGAGGGTCTTTATAGAACGGATAAAGGCTTGTGTCATGGCTATTAAAAGAACAAGGGCTTTGTATCAATAAGGTTTACTAGGGATATCATATTTAGTGGGATATGGATGCTTTCAAGTTTCATGTTGGATCAAGGAGAGCCTATATGCATTTCTCAAGTCGAGCTACACTTAAAGTTTTGCCTAGGCAAACATTCAGGGCAAGTTCTAGACTTATTGGCATAGGACTTGGACTTGAAAATCAATATCTCACCTCTCAAGTTGTTGGATTGCTATAGACAATAGACTCGAGGGCCCACAAAAACCCTAACTAAGATTGAGCAGCACATATTACTCCAAGAAGCCACTCGATTATTGTTTAGTCAACACAAGAGTATAAAGGTCACAACTAGAACTATTCTCGCAAATCAACTTGTTTCTAACCATGAAGTCAAAGGTAAAATTTCCAGGCTCAAGGGAAGCCTGCTTGAGACACTTTTATTTATTACTACTACATATCAAAACAAAAAGAAAAATAGACTCAATCCCTTAAAAAGGTTGTCGTGTCATTCATCATTGGGAAGAACCACCTAGTTCACACAACATCCACCTTTCGAAGAACCATGACATTAAGAATACATAAGTCTTATTGATCACAATGCTAAGAACTCAAAAAGAAGCTACTAAAGGAAATAAAAAAAAACGAAGCTATTAAGGAAAAAGAGCAAAAGAAGTTATAAAGTAAACTACAGAAAGTAAAATGAATATGTACAATAGTGGAAAGAAATGTATATACACAAAATGGGAATTAATATATACATGCAATGGTAAAGCTTTATACATACCAAAAGTGAAAAATAATGAAAGTGAAAAATAAAGATAAGTAAAAAGAAAAAAGAAAAATAGCATCATAATTATTACATGCCAGTCATCAAATCAAAATAAGACCACCCTCCCCCCTCCCCCTCCCCCAAATAAAATCTAGCATTCTCCTCAATGCTAAAAGAAAAAATAAGAGTAGGGAAGGGATAGAGAGTAAAGAAAACTCCCTATGTGGTCTTTGTCTACATAGGGTCATCTCTCTCTAGATCCTCCAATTGTATCTCCAAGTACTCGGATTGGCGCTCAAAATATCATCTTACATGCTCTCTTACAGACTCCTACTCTGGTGCCTATGTTTCTGGAACAGTCAACTCCATGAGTAAGTAAAGTTGAAGATCTCCGGCAGAAGTAAGCTTGGAAACATCATCCTTTAAGATCTCAATTTCCTCCTTTGTAGTCGGAGTCTTTTTCAGCTTCTTGACCTGCTTACCTAGCTCCTTGATCACCTTCCTATGAGTATCCAAAGTCTCCAGGATTTTCTGTTGGTCGTCCAGGAGCTTCTTATGATGGCCAAAAGCTCATTCAGTGAATCCTTTAGTGATGGAGGCGACTATTGCTATGCTGGAGTGGTCTGTGCTGCGACTACACTGGATAAGGTAGATAGCTTTGATGTAGCTACCTACATCTAGTTGTTGATACTGGATAAAGTCTGATTAACCCACAGTGCTGTCTAAGGGTAAGCTAAGGAGGAAGGCACAGACAATGGGTAGAGACAAAAGGCCCGTATGACGGAGATGGCATAGTAGCAGAAAAACCTTCAGCTGTGGAAGGCTCAGACCTAGTGTCCACTACCCTTGGTTCTTCAAACTTTCTAGTGGAGGTAGAGAAAGTGGATTTGAAGGTTTCACCAAAAGAAGGGCCTTTTTGGCTTCACTTTGTGTCAAAATCCCTCCCTTCTACCTCTTGGTCATCTAAATACATGGTGAGGAAGTTGGAATAGGTGTATGATTTTTCATCCTTCCCGATAGCCTTGGTGATAATTCTTGACATGAGATTTTCCATATTTTTCGGGTACCCCCACCATAATAAAAGGCACAATAATTGCCAGGGATGCTGGGATATTACTATCATGCTGCGATGGGTCTAGCCGGTTGTAGACAAATGTACACCACCATTTCTCTTCAAAGCTCAAAGTGTTTCTAGCTATTTGGACACAAGGTGTAAGCCAAGTTTGTGTTTTCCCAAGGATGGCTATCACCTCCACAAGACATGGATTGGCTACCTCATCTAAGCCACCTTCTACAAGTTTAGGGATTCATCCATATCATCAAACCCAGCATATGTGTTCAGTGTCTTGCCATCAAATATGATCTTCTAGTTTCGTACCTTGGTCATATAGGTGCCCTTTTTCTATAGGCAACATTCACGTGGAATTCTTTGACTAAGTGCTTGCTGGCCTCCGACATCTTGCTAGTAAAGACCACCCCACTCTTTCATCAAACTATTTCTTCACGTTGGGATTGTGAGGTAGAAGATCTCTTTCTATGAATTGCTTCTCAAGTGTGAGCAACCTTTGTGGCCACCATTCTCAAAATTTGTGGTAGGCTTTTTCACTGACAAATCTAAGTGGCCACACCTTAAGTTTCTATGACCTTTCCAAACCCCCAACAATAGAATAATCCTCTCTCCCATCATCCGGGACCTCATCATTATCAACATCACCTCATCATTATCAACATCAATAGGGGTAGGGGCAGCTGGTGAGAACGGAGTTGTAGTAGGGGGAAGATGATCCCGAAGCCTCACTATCTTCCTTTGTTCATTATCATCTTGAACCAACACATCATCACTCACAACATTTCTTGTGTTACAGGTACTAGCAACTCCACCTCTACCACTCCTTGTACTCACCGCCATAGCATGGCCCGTATTATTCCCTCCCTTCGAGTCTACTACTGTGTCACTAGGTAGTTCCCCCTTAGGGTGAGTATTCAAACATTGAGAAATTTGGCCAAGTTGGACTTCCAAGTTGTGGATATAAGTGTTGTAGGACACTAGTAGGGAATCAGATTTGGCATTTTTCTTCATCATTTTCTCAACCATGGATTCAATCCATCCCATCTCATTTTCTGGACGAGCTAGAACCTTGAAACGAAAATGGAGGTAGGTTGTTTGGTTATTGATACATCGAAGGCCTTTGAAAGCCCGAACCCCGATTGCCTTGGTTATTATTATTCCAACCCCCTTGGTTGTTATTGCCTCCCCAATTTCTATTGTTATTTCCACCCCAATTGCGTTGGTTACCTTGGTTTCCCTAATTTTGATTGTTGTTACCCAGTTGCTTTGGTTGTTGTTGTTTACACTGTTCCAATTTCCTTGTTGATTTTGATTTCCCCAATTTTCTTTGGGATCTCCACTATTGTTGTTGATTTGGAGCATTGCCCCGTTGTCTTGGTAGTTGTTCGCATACTGAATGTTGATCATCATACCCATCATCTTGGTTGAAAACACTACCACCTTGCTCAAATTGATCCAGATTTCCTTGACTTTGTTGACCTCTTTGCCTCCTCTTGTCGACCATCATATTTACCCATTCCATGGAGTTCACTTGTTTTGTCCCTTGAAATTGCTGCAAGTGAGCTTTTGCCAACTAGTTCATTGTTGTAGTTAACTTGGATATTGCTTGGCCATGGTTATGGAGCTCTTTGTGTATATGAATGGCATTGGGATCACCTTATGGCACAGTAGCTTGACTTTGCCATACCAAGGATGTATCCGCCATAACATCAAGTATATCACATGCCTCAGCATAAGCTGTGTTCATGAAGTTTCACCCGACGAGTTGGTTAACTACACACTGGTTGGTAGTGTTGATGCCATGGTAGAATATTTGTTGGATCATGGATTTGGTCGTGTCATTGTTCGGACACTCTTTAACCATCGTCTCATACCTTTCCCAAATCTCATAAAGCGGTTCATTTGGCTCTTGTTTAATGGCAAGTATCTCATCTCTCATCATCACCATATGTCCCGGTGAGAAGAACTTTACTATGAATTTCTCGGCCAACTCATACGAAGTGGTGATGGAATGGTTGGGAAATCTCTCAAGCCAATCCAAATCCTTCCCACTTAGAGAAAATGGTAAAAACCTTAATCTCAACACGTTCTCAGAAATGTAAGTGTGCATTATCAAAAAATCCCTTGAGATGCTTGTAGGCATTTTGGTGTGGAGCTCTGGCGAAGAAACCCCTTCCAAGAATGTATGCATAATGTGGGTTATTTGTAAGTTGCTCGCCTAATCTAGGTCGGGACTGTTGCACTTGCATATCCTTCATTAGGCAACACCCGGTGTGTTGCCCTTGCTGGAGGTGGGGGGTTTTGGAATATTATCATGAGGCGGTCGGACTCTCCTTTGTGTTGGTGGTTAAAGTTAAATCTCATCCACACTATTATCATCTACCTCCTCCCCAAAAGGTAAATTTCCGTGAGCATCATTGTTAAGAGCCATTTTTTACCTAAAAGCAATTCACAAAAAATTAGAAAATCGGAAGGAAAGAAAAATAAAACACACAAATACATGGAGATATAGCTAAAACCATTTAATTCCACAGCAACGGTGCCAAAAATTAATTGGTTCCAAACCTGCACTATAATAGAGTAGCAAGGATGGTCGATGCAGTTTTACCCAACAAGGCCAAGATCGAATCCATAGGGAGTTAATTAGTTTAGAGTCAGGTTTATATCCGAGTAGATATGTGAGTTTTTCTCTTAATTGTACTTCCACAAATGGTTTATTTTGTTTTCTAATTCTACTTATATTCTATAACATGCAATAGCTAAAACTAAGTACAAGGTTTTGTTGGTTGTTTTCAAAGATTTAAATGCACTAGGATAGTGACTTCCACCTAGGTGGATATCTAACGGGTATCAAGAATTCAAGGCAAACTTGTTATGATTGGGATCATGATATAACCATCACACATAAGTTCTCACTCCATACATCTTGCTAGTTTGAGTGACTTTCCCCAATTTGGTTTTCTTAAGTCCAAATGGGTGTTCATGCATAACAATGTTATTGGCTTAACTCAGGTATTACTATCTCTAGGTTTAAACCTTTAATTGGGGATATCATCGCTTGAAATCACCCCAATTTCTTGGTAGCCTAATTTTCCTAGGCTTATTACCTCTTCCTAAAGAAGAGTCTAAGTCATAAAGGTACGAATCAGTGTTTGCAACCACCAATTCTACAATTAAAGCATGAATTAGGCTAAAGAACACTAACCCATAAACAAATTGAGCCCTAAAATTCAAGACCCATTTAATATCCAGACTAGGGTTGGGTCACAACCCTAGCTAATGATTTAGCTACTCATGAAAATAGTAGAAATCAAAGATAAAGAGAATATAAAATCCATAATGCTATATTAAAAGTTGTAAAGCTAAAGTTATAAGGTAAATCCTACACAAAATTGCCTAAATAGGTAAAACTAACCGTCTCACATACTCTGCAAACATATAACTTAACCTAAAAATATGAAAAAGATCTATTTATACTAAAGATGAAATTTTTGGACAAAAATGCCCCTATGGAAAATTTGCGAACGTGTAATTCTGACTGTGTCCATGCTTGAGCTTTCACGGCCATATAATAATGAGCGCAGTCAGCTCGTCTTCATAACTGGGCTTGGGTAGAGCTTGAATTCGCAGACAGCGTGCGTCTGCGTGAGAAATAGACGCGGCCGTATAATTTGGACATGGACCATGTTCTTCACTTAAGCCAAAAATGTAGAGTCTCTGAACCTTGATATAAGCTTTTAGTGAAAACCCATCCGTGACCCCGCCATAGATATCGCGGCAGCGTTTTTCCAACACCGTAAGCTTTGGTTTTTGAGCTCAAAAACAGCCTCTCTGAATCTCAATTTCACAGACCGTGTATCAAGGGTCGCCTCAGCGGTACTCCTTATGCGGCCGCTCTTTTCACCTGTTTTCAGTGCTCCAGTCCCAGACTTGGATTTTTGCATGTTTAACTCCTTCATGAGTTGATTATGGCTTCTTAGCCTCGTTTTAACCAAACCCTGGAAACAAGCATATTAAGTCCAGATTTGGAAATATCTTTATGCATTTTCAACCCAAAACCTAAGAAAAAGAGAGAAAATAATCGGGTAATATCCTTACTTATCAGACAACTTCAAATCAGGACTTCGAAGATAAGGGCGATGACAATGACTGATCAAGGAGTTTTTCTTGCCACTTTACATGTTTTTTTATGAACTTATAAATGCACTGAGGACAATGCATGAATTAAGTTTGGGATCCGAGGTTATATATTCTCTTTCACTTGCTAATATTAGATAAACTAAATATTTTTTGTTTTCTTTTTTATTTTACCTTTTAGCACCGTCTATCATATTTGAGTATTTTTTTATAAAAAATTAAAAATTGAAACGACTAGGCTTTCTCTGTCGATGGATCTCCTAGGTAGTTTTCTTAAAGGACTAAACTCTGACAAAAAATCCAGAAAAAAATATGTCAATTTTTTAATTTTAGATAGTAATAATCCCTCGTAGTTTTTCTATGCCTCATTTCTTTTCCACGGGATGTAGTTTATGGGCAGTAGCTTTTCTTTTATCTTTACATTAGAGTAGGATTTAGCAAATAAAAGGATGGGCAAAGTGAGATTTGCTAGGTGTCTTTGACTAGTTTGATAGTAACATATTTAGGCTCTAGCATGAGCAGTACATTCCCTATGGTTTGAAAATGCTTATGATGTATTGTTGAGTAGATAACATGTTTATTAACACCTATATCTTATTTTCTTGGCTTGTATCAGTTTGTGCTTGATGCATAATTTTTTTGTGGACTTTATGAATACTTGACTTTAGAACAGGAATGGAACCGTCCTGAATGAGTCATGTACCATGTGTAGCGAGAAATTGTATAGTCCGTGTCATTGCATTGGAGTCTAATTAGAGATTAATTCTTTGTCATGACCCAAACCGATGTGTCGCGATGGGTGACCGAGTCATACATGTCAAACATCCTTACGCAAGAGTCTAAGATATAGACATGAACTCTATATGTGAGGGAAACCTATCCAAAAGGCATATATACATATTCATGTGGAATAGGAGCTGGCAAGGCATCTATGGATAACTATATACCATAACTTGAATCCGACAAGGCCACATACTATCCAACTATACATAACTGTTTATAGACATTTAATAGAATACATAATTGTACAATGGCGAGACTGTCCCTGTCATACCAATATATGTATGCAGACATATCGTACCAAAGTCAAAATTGCTATGGATCAGGTGGAGAATACCAACTCTCGATAATCAAGGGTCCTAAGAAGAGGCGTCGTTGGCATGAAACGCATGCCCCATGAAATAGGGCATCCACATCAATAATTTACCGAGTATTTAAGGCATGAAAATCAGTATATATCATACATAGATAAAACATGGAATAAAGAATTCCGCCTGTGAGTCTAAAAAACTTTGTAAATCCTTAAATATTTATAATATCATGCACGCTCTTATAATGTCGTATCATTCATGGGCATAGATGCACATAACATCATCAAGCCTCTGAGTGCATCCCATCATATCATCTCGGCCACTGTGGGCAAATCATCAACGTATACCAACTAATCAGGTGGTGGTGGGTATATAACGCCGTAACCTTTTCTCATATATATATATATATATATATATATATATATATATATATATATATATATATATATATATATATATATATATGTGTGTGTGTGTGTGTGTGTGTGTGTGTGTGTATATGTATACACACATATATATATATATATATATATATATATATATATATATATATATATATATATATGTATGTATATGTATGTATATATATGTATGTATATATAATGTCATCTGGTCATGGGTCAATGTTCAAGTATAAATGAAAGCAATGCATGAGAAGTATGTCAGTAAAATCTCTCGTAACGTCATAAGACCATTATGCCTCAAACTAATATTATGAAATAAATTTTATCAACTTATTTATTTTTTAATACCCATCAACAAACGATAGAATAATAAGATATACAGAAATTCAAGAACATAATCACCTCTAATACTTCTATGAATAGAGTCATTTATAGAAGTTGTGCCTTTTTTCATTTTATGCCAAAAAGAAAAAAGGTAATAGCCTAACATACTTGAACCGTTTCTCTTTACAATCCTTTTAACACACTCAAATTGCAATGAAATATGTAACGGCGAGATCGAAATAGGGAACGACCAAATTCAATCACCACAATAGCGCAAACCAAATGCCTATCAAGTGCTCCATCGTTGGTAATTTGGTATCGTAGCACGGAGATGTTATGTATTCTTTGATATGTTCTAATGTGTCTTTATAATGGAAAGAGCACTACATTTGGGTCATTTGAAAATCTGAAAGACAAAATAAAGGAAAATGGCCACAATTTCTAAGTGTTTCTGAATGGGTGTGGGCCCAATTTAATTTTCAAAAATATGGCATCTTGCAAGACTCTTAAGAGTCATCTAAATTTTAAGTGGGGAGCTGCCACGTTTTGGCCTTTTAGGCTTTATCCCAAAGCTTAATTATCAACTAATGACATATTTAACTAATTAATTCCCTATTATCCAATAATCAGCCAATCACTCAAATAATTAAGAATTATCTCAACTTACTTAAAATACTATTCACTTTTAATATATTTTGTGTACCCTACTATCATTGTCATGGGGTACCTTTTATGGCACTTGTCCGTAAATACCGGATATTATGGATCGGACCGTATTTTATCCCAAATCGACAAGCATTAACGAAACTCATTTTCTTTGATTCGTTTACATTTATCCTTCACGACTCATACTTATTGCTTTTTATAAATAGAATAAAGGTGTATAACCTCGAGATAATATCATCCCCGAGCTTATGTCGATTAACTTATGATAAAACTTTAACGTACCAAAATGCGAGATCTAACATTCATCCCCCCTTAAGAATATTTGTCTTTGAATGTTTAACTCATTGGGATCTCTATAAATTTGGCAGAGTTGCCTTTGTAACAATACTACTACCAACTCCTCCTGTAGAAACTCAATAATTCAATTGGGCTTGAGTAGAGCTTGAATTTGCGGACCGTGCATCTGCGTGAGAAACATACGTGGCTACGTAATTTGGACACGGACCGCGTTCTTCACTTAAGTCAAAAATAATGAGTCTCTGAACCTTGATATAAGCTTTCAGGGAAAATCCATCCACGGTCACGCCATAGATTTCATGATCGCGCGTTTCCATTGCGGTCAGCGTTGGTTCTTGAGCTCATAAACAGCCTCTCTGAATCTCACTTTCGCAAACTGCGTAATAATGGTCGCCTCAAGTAATCCTTACGCGACTGCTCTTTTTTGATGTGGTCAGCGCTCTAGTCCCAGCCTTGGATTTGTGCAAGTTTGACTCTTTCATGATTTAATTATGGCTTCTTAGCCTCGTTTTAACCCAACCCTACAATCAAGCACATTAATTTAGTTCTCGAGAATACCTTTTCGCATTTTCAACCAAAAATCTAAGCAAAAAAGAGCAAATAATCCATTGAAATCCTTAGTTATCAGACAACTTCAGATGAGGCCTTCGAAGATGAGGGCGATGACGATGAGTGATCTGGGAGTTTTTCCTACCACCTTACATGTTTTGTTTTTTATGAACTTATAAATGCACCAAGGACAATGCTTGAATTAAGTTTGGGATGAGAGCTTATATATTCTCTGTCACTTGTAAATATTAGATAAACGAATTATTTTTGTTTTATTTTTTATTGTACCTTTTAGTGTCGTCTTTCCTATTTTAGCATTTTAAAAAGTATTTAAAAAATTAAAATAACTTGAATTTTTTCGACGATGGATCTTCTAGGAATATTTCGTGAAGCACTAAACTCGTACAAAAAAATTTCAAAAAACAAATATGTCTTTTTTTATTTTAGATAGTAATAATCTCTCATGATTTTTCTTTGTGCTCATTTCTTTTCCACGGGATGTAGTTGAACCGGACAGTAGTTTTTCTTTTGCTTTAGATTAGAGTAGGATTTAGAAAATAAAAGGATGGCAATATGAGATTTTCTAGGCGTGTTTGACTAGTTTGATAGTAACATATTTAGGTTCTAGCATGTGTAGGACATCCTCAATAGTTTGAAAATGCATATGATGTCTTGTTGAGTAGATAACATGTTTATTGACACCTATATCTTATTTTCTTGGCTTGTGTCACTTTGTTCTTGGTACTTAATTTTTTTGTGGCTCTTTGAATAGTTAAAATTATTTGAGAATAGGAATGAAATCGTCCTTAATGAGTCATGTGCCATGTGTAGCGAGAAATTGTATAATTCGTGTCATTGCATTGGAGTCTAAAACTTTCCCGGTATTTGAAGTGAAATTTTGGGTTTTTCTCGGTTTGAAAAATGATTGTAGGATTTCTTTGATTTTTTAGAGCTTAATGCTTTGTCACGACCCAAACCGATGAGTAGCGACGGGTGCCCGAGTCCTACATGTCGAACATACTTAAGCATGAGTCTAAGATATAAACATGAATATCATATGTGAAGGAAACCTATCCAAAAGGCATATATACATATTCATGTGGAATACAGTGGGGCGAGCCAGCAAGGCTGCTATAGAAAACTATATTCTAAAACTGGAAGCCGACAAGGTCACATACCATACAACTATATATAATTGTCTACATACCTCTAACAGAATATACAATTGTACAAGGATGGACTGGCTCCATCTTACCCGTATATGTATGCAGACATATCATATCAAGGTCAAAATAGTTCCGGATCAAGTGGAGCACACCAACCCTCGCTGATCAAGGATCCTAAGAAAAGTGGTACTTTGCCTGTCTACCTGCACGTGCGGCTATGTAATGTAGGTCCCGTAAAACTGGGTGTCGGTATGAATAATGTACTGAGTATGTAAGGCATGAAAATTTGCACAACATATATAGATGAAACATGGAATAAATAATTTTTCCTGTAACTCTAAATGAATTTGTAAATCTTAAAAATTTAAAATATCATGCATGTGCTTGTCATGTCCTATCATGCATGGTCATAGGTGTACATAACATCATCAAGCCTCGGAGGGGCATCCCACCATATCATCTCGTCTATGGGCAAATCATCAACGTATAGCAGCTGATCAGGTGGTGGTGCGTATATAATGTTGTAACATTTTTCCATATCTCATATACATATACATAAACATATATACGTGTATGTAACGCCATCTGGTCATTGGTCAATGTACATTTATAAATGAATGCAATGTTTGATTAGTATGTTAATAAAATCTCTCAGAACATCATAAGACAATAATGCCTCTGATTAATATCATAAAATAAACTTTAAGAACTTACTTAATTTGTTGAAACCCATGAACAGACGCTAAAATAATAAGACATATGGAAATTCAAGAACATGGGCATCTCTAATACTTCTATGAATAGATTCATTTATAGAAGTTGTTCCTTTTCTCATTCCATTTGAATCATATGGATCAGGCTAAAAAAATATAAGGGATAGTGTTAGCATACCTAAACTGATTCTCTTTACAATCCTTTTAACACATGCCAATCGCGACGAAACATTTAACGGCAAGATAAAAATAGGGAACGACCAAATTCAATTGCTATAATAGTGTAAACCAGATGCCTACCAAATGCTCCATTATTTTTAATTTGGTATTGTAGTAGAGAGATGTTATGTATTCTTTTGATATGTTCTAATGTGTATTTGTAATGGAAAGAGCACTAAAATGGATCATTTGAAATATGAAAGACAAAATGAAGCAAAATGGCCACAATTTCTAAGTGTGTTTGAATGTGTGTGGGCCCACTTTAATTTTTTAAAAATATAACATCTTGCAACTCTTAAGAGTAATCGAAATTTTAAGTGGGGGGGCTTCCACGTTTTGGTCTCTTAGGATTTATCTTAAATCCTTAATTACCCATTAATGGCTTATTTAACTACTTAATTCCCCATTAACCAATCAATAAATTACCCGTAAAATCAAGAATTATCTCAACTTACTTGAAGTATTACTCATTTCTAATACACTTTACATATCCTACTATCATGTTTAGTGGGTACCTTATATGGCATTAGTCCATAAATATTAGATATTATTGCTCAGATCGTATTTTATCCCAAATCGATAACATTTAACGAAATTCATTTTCTTTGATTCATTTACCCTTTATACTTTACGGTACTTATTTATCGCTTGTTATAAATAGCATGAAGGAGTATAACCTCAAGATAATCTCATCCTCAAGCTTACGTCGATTAACTTACGATGAAACTTAACATACAAAAACGCGAGATATAACATCCTTCCTCCCTTAGAAATATTCGTTTTTGAATGTTTAACTCCTTGGGATCTATATAACTTTAGCAGAGTCACCTTTGTAACAATACTACTACCAACTCCTCATGTACAAACTCAATAATTCAACACTATATAGGACCACAATCATCAATAAAGACAATGGCCTCACACGACCAATGACAATAACTAACACTAAAATCCATACATGTTCCTTAAAATTGTGATGTCTCAGTCGGACCCTTCTCTCGAGGAGGAAATAAGTGAAGATATCTAGACTTCATGTCTTCCTCGGCCTCTAAAGTCATTTCTTCAACATTGTTGTTTCTTTAAAGTACTTTCACTGAAGCTATGTCTTTAGTCCTCATCTCTGAACCTATCTATCCAGTATAGTAATGGTAATTTCCTCATACGATAGTTGTTATATGACCTAACCGTATTCAATTGACACAATTCTTGAAAGATCTCTGATACATTTGCAGAGCATAGACACAGGAAAGACTGAATGTACATACTCCAAGTCCGAAGGCAAGTCTAACTCATATCCTACTTGGCTTACCTTGTGTATGATCCAATATGGCCCAATGTACAGAGGGCTAAGTTTTGCTTTCTTACCGAACCTCATAGCACCTTTCATCGGCGATACCTTTAAGAATACCTAGTTATCAACCTAAAACTCCAAGTCTCACCGTCAATTATCCACATAAGACTTTTGATAGTTTTGAGCTACTAATAGCCTTTCCTGTACAATCTTTATTTTCTTGATTGCTTGTTGTACAAATACAGGTCCTACTAACATTGTTTCCCCAACATCGAACTACCCTATAGGCGACCTACACTTGCATCCATAAACTGCTTCGTATAGAGCAATCTGAATATTGGAATAGTAGCTATTATCATATATGAACTCAATAAGCAGTAATTGGTCATCCCAACTACCCTTGAAGTCTATCACACAATCTCATAACATATCCTCAAGTGTCTGAATAGTACGCTTAGTCTGTCCGTCTATCTGGGGATGAAATAATATACTAAGACTTACCTGAATTCCCAATCCTTTTTGGAAGGACCTCCAGAAGTTAGCTGTAAATTGAGCTCATCTATCTGACATAATAGATACAGGGACACCATGCGATCATACTATCTTCTTAATATAAAGCCTTGCATAATCCTCTACGAAATATGTAGTCCTAACAAGTACAAAATGGGCTGACTTTGTAAGCCTATCAACGATCACCCATATCGAATCGAACTTATGCTGGGTATGAGGTAAGCCTACGATGAAATATATATTGATTACTTCTCATTTCTAAGTCGGAATCTCCATAGCCTTCAATAATCCAGCCGGTTTTTGATGCTCAATCTCTACCTGATGACAGTTAGGGTACTGAGCAACAAACTCCGCTATATCCTTTTACATTCTGTCCCACCAATATACTTCCCCGATATCATCACACATCTTTGTTGCTCCTGGATGGATAGGATAACGAGAATAATGAGTTTCTCCCATAATGTGCTGACATAGCCCTGCAACATTATGGACACATAATCGTCCTCGATATCTGAGGACCCCATCTTTTGTAATTTCAAATGGTGTCTTCCCCTATTGAGGATCTATATCACTATAATGAACTAACATAGGATCCTCATATTGGCATTCCTTTACTTCAGTTACTAATGAATATGTTGTCGTGTCCTGAATGGTAATTCCAATAACACTTGAGTCTAGTAACTCGAACTCCAAGACTATCTAACCAATGAATCTCATGGGCTATTCCCCTCTTTTCTGGCTGTAAATATGAAAGGCTAACCATAGATCTATGGCTGAGTGTGTCGGATACCACATTCTCCTTTCTCGGATGGTATAAAATATCAACATGATAATCTTTAAGTAGCTCCAACTATCTCTTTTGATGTAAATTCAATTCCTTTTGCTTGAAGGTATACTGTAGGCTCTTATGATCCGTATGGATATCAACATGAACGACATATAAGTAGTACCTCCACATCTTTAGTGCATGAATCATTGCAGCTAACTCTAAATCGTAGGTCAGGTAACTCTTCTCGTGACATATTAGTTGTCTAGAAGCATAAGTTACAACCTTACCATGTTGCATCAGTACACAACCCAACCCAATACTCGAGGTGTCACAATAGATAACATAACCATTCGTCCCTTCTGGCAGCATTAGAACTGGTGTTGAAGTTAATCTATCTATCAATCCTTGAAAACTCCATTCACAAGCATCAGTCCATGAAATTTTTCTTCCTTCTAAGTCAACTTTGTCAAAAGTGCTGAAATGGAAGAAAATCCCTCTATAAATCTCCTGTAATAACTTGCCAAACCAAGAAAAGCTACGTACCTCCGTCGGTGTCGTAGGTCTAGGCCAAGTCTTTACTGCCTCAACCTTTTGTGAATCAACCCAAATACCTTCACCAGAAATGATATGCCCAAGTAATGATACATTTTTCAACCACAACATACATTTAGAGAATTTTCCATACAACTTCCCTTTTAGTAGAACTCTGAGCACAGTACGCAAATGATCTGCATGCTCAGCCTCTGAACGAGAATACACGAATATATCATCGATAAATACAATTACGAACATATCTAAAAAGGGTCAGAATATATGGTTCATCAAATCCATGAATATTGCTGGGGCATTGGTCAAATCGAATGATATAACACGAAAGTAAAAGTGCCTGTATCCGGTCCTGAATGATGTATTCAGAATATCTTTCTCCTTATCCCTTACCTGATGGTACCCGGACCTGGAGTCTATCTTTGAGAAACACTTGGCACCTTGAAATTAATCAAATAAATCATCAATCCTCGGGAGTGGATACTTATTATTGTTCATCTCCTTAATCAACTATCTACAATCAGAACACATCTGTATGGAACCATCTTTCTTCCACAAAAATAACACAGGTGCTCCTCACAATGTTGTACTAGGTCTAATAAAGCCTTTTTCAAGAAAGTCTTTTAGTTGTTCCTTAACTCTTTCAGCTCTGCGGGGGCCATTCTATAGGAAGGAATAGATATTCGATGAGTATATGGTAGTCAATCAATAGAAAACTTAATTTTCCGCTCTGGTGGAAGACCCGAAAGCTCATTGGAAGAAACATCGGGAAACTCATTAACCACAGGGATAGTCTGAATAGTTGGTGACTTTACTTCCACATCCCGAACCTCAACTAAGTGATAAATATAGCCCTTTCTGGTCATGTTCCTTGCCTTGAGATAAGAAATAAATTTACCTCTTGGCGATGTCGTATTACCTTACCATTCCAAAATAGGCTCCCATACAAATTAAAATCGGACTATCTTTGATCTACAATCAACGTTGGCATGACAAGAAGACAACTTATCCATACCCATTATAACATCAAATTCTACTATATATAACTCGATTAGGTCCACTATGGTAGATCGACTATGAACTACTATTATACAACCTTTATATACTCGCTTATCTATCAATTACTCCCCAACAGGTGTAGACACCTCAAAAGGTTTTAAAAAATTAGATTTTATTCCAAACATACTACTAACCAATGGAGTAACATATGATAAGGTGGAACCTGGGTCAATCAGTGCATATACATCATATGAGAAGACTAATAATATACCTGTAACAATATCAAGCGACTTCTGATCATGTCGTCCTGCTAATGCATAAATATAGTTCTAAAGACTGCTCGAGCTAGATGCTCCACCTCTACCTCTACCATGACTTATTGGTGCTTGTTAACCCTGCCCAGATGGGTGTATTAATGATGACGAACCAGCTACAGATCCCACTAGCTGAGCTGTGCTTGCATCACCTCTTGTCGGATAGCCCGTCATAATGTTACCAGGATAACCACAAGCATAACAAATACCCAACCCCATATGGCACTGCACGGCATGTTGCTTACCATACTAAGCACATCGTGGCACGGGCGGCCTTATCTGACTTGACTTACCCCTATATTGAGAACCTGAGGCCCTGGAATTTTGACTAGGCCCTGAATATGTAGAATGATCAAATATCTTACCTCCAAACTGAGGGGGCACGCTAGCCAATTGCTGGGCTAGATGCCTCGGGTATTGTTGTCTCTAAAAACCTCGAAACTCACCAGAGGGACCTGAACACCACACTCTCTTATTCAAGACCCTATCATAATCATGATCGGCCCTCTGCTTCTGCTTAAGCTTCTCTATACCCTGAGTGTATGCCTGAATACGAGAAATACCCATATTTACTTGAAGTGAGACAAACATACAATCGTTAAGAAAGTGCAGTTCTAAGCCCATCACGAACGAGTAAACTCGATCCTCCATCTTAGATACAATAGGGGGAGAATACCTAGCCAACGAATCAAACTGAAGATTGTACACTCAAACACTCATGTTATCCTACCGAAGGGTCAAAAACCTATCAACCTTGGCTCGTCTATGCTATGGTGGTAGCTAATGACGAAGAAAAGATTTTGTAAACTCCTGCCATACTGTTGGAGGGGAATCCTCACCTCTGGACCATTCCCAAGACTCGTACCAATTAATTGCAATATCTTTGAGTTTATAGGAAGCCAGCTCAACTGAGTTAGTCGCAGTGTCCTTCATTACCCTCAATGTCATCTGCATTTTACCAATAATAAGATGAGTCTGTGCGGAGGGTCCTCGTCTAAATCTGTCCCCTTGAATACCAGAGGGTCTAAATTAATGAAATCACAAACCCTCGCATTGACGAACCTATCTGCATGACCAATACCTACTTCCTGATGTCCTGTGCGGGTATTATTCGAGTTAATAGCTGAATAGCATCTCAAATCTCCTGACACGATGCATATGGCTAAGGGGCTGAACGCACAAGGGCAGGCACTAGAGCTGGTGCCCCCCGGACCACCTCTGGAGATGGCAGTGTATGTGAAATCTAAGCTGGAATCTTACTATGAGACTCTCCCAGAGCCCTGATAACTTGTGGCGCTCAACTAGTAGTCTGACCAGCCACGGACATTCCCTTCTAGGTGGGTGTAGTCCTCAGAAACATCACTGAAAACGTAACATGTCATTAAGAACATGAATTCTTCTATCGCACGATCTAAGATAAAAAGAGATTATAATATCCTATGTGTCATGTAGCCTCATGTCTATAAGTGTGGTGAACAAATAACCCATAAACAAGACTTCCCAAGACTCACCTCCACCACGTCAAAACTTCCCTAGACCTCGACCAAATTTCAACCGCAGACTTCCTAAAATGTATACCGCCATTGTTGAACCAATTGAAATATTTTATGAAAGACTCAAAGTTGCTGGTTATGTCAACTCTATCCCTGCCATAACTTCATAAAACCCTTCCTAGTAGGTCAATCCCAATAAATCATGTGCATACCATTCTAGTATGAAAGGGCATACCATTGATGAATGTCGTTCTCTGAAGGGTAAGATTCACACTTTGATTGACAACAAGATTATTATGGCAAATGAGCCGACCCTGAATGTCCGCAGTAACCCTATACCATAGCACAAGGGTGGAAGTTTTCATATTATCGAGATTCAAAGGATCAATCAGTTTGATCACAGAAGGCGACGATCCAAGTAAACCAACCGTCACCCTAATCCAATTGTAGTCCAGATTCAGCCTTCTGAAGATGTCAAGGTGAACATGTCCATACCACTTGAGTCTAAAACACTGGCTTCTGCAAAGGCGCCAACACCAATTGAGGTTGAGTTTGGTTCCCCAAATGAGCATGTACTATTTGAAGTTGTTGTATTACTATCCAAAGCAATGGTACCCGTTCCGATATCAATGACAGTTGTAACACCATTCAACACAAAATTCGTACCATAGGACTACACACTCGTTGTAAGAAGGAAAGGGAAAGCCAAGTTTTGGGAATACAGTTGAAGTACAGGGTATGACAAGGATCGGTAGGGTTTACACTCTAGAACACTTGGCTGAATAAAGTAAGCAGACCTTTGGTTAGAAGACCATTACTGAAACTTGGCCCGATGGTCTCTGGAGAAAGATAATAGAAAGGGAATACTCAATTATTGATCAACTGAACAAAACACCGGTGCAGATTTCTATCCCTGCTTTGCTACAGAGTTCTGACGCACACAAGAATGCCTTGTAAGGAGTGTTGAATGAGGCATATGTACCAAGCAACATCACTGGAGGAGAAACGGAAAACATGGTAGGGCAGATACTGGAGAGTTACAAAATCACTTTATGAGTTGCCACCAGAAGGTTTGAGTCACAACAAGGCGTTGCACATCACTGTGCAGTGCGAGGATTATTTTATCACAAGAATCCAGATTGATGGAGGGTCCAGTCTCAACATTTGTCCACTGGTACCTCTTAGGACATTGGGAAAGAGCCTGCATGAGATCAAGGATGGGGCCATCAATGTCAAAGATTTCGATGGTTTCAAAAGGTCCATTATTGGGGAAATTAGCATGTGTCTACAAATGGGGCCTACTTGGTTTGATATTGATTTTCAAGTAGTAGACGTATCGACATCTTACAACTTTCTTTTGGGACGGCCTTGGATTCATGCCGCCAGGTCCGTGGCATCCACACTACATCAAGCAGTGAAGTTTGAATGGAATCATCAGGAGGTAATCATTCATGGAGATGGTAGCAACCCCGTATACAGTCGCCAGACCATCCCAGCAACTGGAGGAGGAAGAAAGATAGGCTGGGAACTCACCACCATATCGACGAGTCAATGCTGTCAATAAGGATAAGTGGTGGGATAACAAAATTAAAAGCATAGTGAACTGAAGCAGGTATGAACATGAAAAAGGACTTGGCAAGAATCTCCAAGGAATCACTAAGCCCGTAAAGCTCAAGAAGCACGCCACCACTTTGGGATATGAGCATACCTGGAAAGAATTCAACAAATGATCGCCACCCTGGCGTGGCCTTAGTATCCATTTGAACAGCTAATACCCTTTTTGGAGTAGACTTTCGACCTGCCGAGGTCATCTATGGGTCAGATGAAGAGGAAGCCCTAGCAGCAATGAGGAATTTGTTCCTAGAAGACGATGATATGGACTGCTGTATCATTTTTTAGGAGGAGGGTGAGGAAGGCCCTTCTATACAAGCCGTAAGTGAAGGAGAACGCCTCAACAACTGGACCGTCAGAACTAACAGAGCCCAGAAAGCTTTAGGGTAGTGAGGGTGAGCAAAGCATCATGCATTATCTTTTATTTTACTAATTGACTTTCTTTTTGCATTTTAAATTTTGAAATAAAAGCTCAAATGTTCAAAACAGTTATGAAATTTATCAAAGCACTCCAGTTTCTTATAAATCTTACTCTTATTACTTTCTCTCGTTTACTTTATTGACAGTATTACTATTACTTATCTTGATGAACATTGACTATGACATGCAACAAGACAACACAACAAACGGTCATAGACTCAGAGGAAGATGATATACAGGATGAGATTGTTGAGGAAGTGGAGAATTTTGACAACAAACCTAAGTCCAACTTGGACGAGACTGAGATTGTTAACCTGGGAAATGCAGAAACTATCAAAAAAATGTGAATTAGCATTCGCTTGTCACCGTCAGAAAAGGAAAAGTACACGTAGTTTCTAAGAGAATATGAGGACATACTTGCCTAGTCATATGATGACATGACTGGTATGAGCACATCCATTGTGGCTCACAAATTACCAATTGATCCAGCATGCCTGCCAGTAAAACAGAAGCTCGGAAAATTCAAGCCAGATATGAGTTTGAAAATCAAGGAAGAGCTCACTAAGCAGGTCAAAGCTAAGGTTCTAAGGATAGTAGAGTATCTGACATGGTTAGCCAACATTGTGCCAGTATCGAAGAAGGATGGGAAGGTTAGAGTCTGTGTCGACTACCGGGATCTCAACCGGGCCAGTCTAAAAGATGACTTCCCCTTGCTGAATATACATATCCTGATTGATAACTGCGCAAAGCATGAGCTACAGCCATTTGTTGATTGTTTTGTTGGGTACCATTAGATATGGATGGACAACGAAAATGCTAAGAAAACATCTTTCATTACATCGTGGGGGATGTATTTCTACAAGATGATGTCGTTTGGGTTAAAGAATGCAGGGGCCACCTACAGAGAGCCATGACAACCATTTTCCATGACATGATACACAAAGAGATCGAAGTGTATGTAGACGATGTCATTAGCAAGTAAAAAGCTACTAATCACATGGAAGATTTGAGGAAGTTCTTTAATAGACTAAGAAGGTACAACCTAAAGTTGAATCCCGCAAAATGTGCATTCGGGGATCTAGCTGGAAAATTGCTTGAGTTCATCGTGATTCACCGAGGGATAGAATTGGATCCATCAAAGGTCAAAGCTATCCAAGAATTGCCACTGCCAAAGAACATGAAAGAAGTAATGAGTTTCTTGGGGAGACTTAACTACATCAGCCAGTTCATAGAATAATCCACTATCATCTGTGAGCTGATCTTCAAGATATTGAAGAAAGACGCCACTACCAAATGGTGTAATGATTGTCAGAAAGCCTTTGATAGAATCAAGGAGTACTTGTCCACACCACCAGTTTTGGTCCCGCCCCAGTCGGGTAGACCCCTAATACTCTACCTTGCAGTATTGGATGGAGCATTTAGATGTGTTCAGGGGAAGCAAGATGAAATGAGGAGGAAGGAGCAGGCCATCTATTATCTCAGTAAGAAATTCACCCCATATGAGGCCCGGTATTCTTTATTGGAGAGACCTGTTGTGCTCTGACTTAGGTATCTCAGTCATTGAGGCACTATTACTGTGCCTGCACTACATATCTCATATCAAGAATGGATCCAGTGAAGTACATCTTTCAAAAGCCCATGCCCACTAGCAAGCTAGCCAAGTGGCAGATCCTGTTAAGTGAATTCTACATTGTCTATGTAACTCAAAAGGAAATCAAAGGACAGGCATTAGCAGATCATCAATGCTAAAAATTGCGTGGGTGGAGAATACGAACCCCTAAAGATGTATTTTCATGATGAAAAGGTATCCTTCAAAGGAGAAGATATTGCAGAATCCTATGCTGATTGGAGGATGTTTTTCGATGGATGGCAAATTACAAAGGAGTTGTCATAAGAGCAGTTCTAGTACCAGTAACCGGTCAGCACTATCCGGTATTCGCCAAGCTCAGATTCCCGTGTACCAACAATATGGCTGAATACGAAGCTTGCATCTTCGGGATCAAGATGGCCATTGACATGAACATCCAAGAGTTACTAGTGATCAGAGATTCAAACCTCCTTATACATCAGGTCCAAGAAGAATGAGCAACCAAGAACTCCAAGATACTCATTTTTTCTACGTCATGTACAAGAGTTGAGGAAAAGGTTCACAAAGGCAGAGTTCCATCATGTCCTTAGGGTCCAAAATGAGTTTGACGATGCATTGGCTACCCTATCATCTATGATTCAACATCTAGATAAGAACTTTATTGATCCTATTCCGGTAAAGTTCCATGATCAGCCAGCTTATTGTGCTCATGTGGAAGAAGAAGCAAATGGAAAACTGTGGTTTCATGATATCAAAGAATACTTGGCAAAAGGAGAATACACAGAGCTTGAAATCCCACTCAGAAGCGCACATTTCGAAGATTTTCTAATAATTTCTTTCACAGCGCAGGAATCCTATATAGGAGGACTCTAGTTTTGGGATTACTAAGGTGTGTCAACGCAAGGGAAGCGTCCAAACTACTAAATGAAATTCATGCTGAGACCTGTGGTCCGCATATGAATAGTTTTATCATAGCCAAGAAGATACTCTGGGCAGGCTACTTTTGGATGACAATGGAAAGGGACTGCATCCAGTATGTTCGAAAGGTCCATCACTGTCAGATTCATGCAGACATGTTAAAGGTGCCTACAAATGAGCTTAATGCAACAAGCTCGCCATGGCCGTTCGCGGCTTGGGGAATGGATGTTATCGGACCTATCGAGCCCGCCGCATCAAACAGGCACAGGTTTATCCTAGTGGCAATTGATTATTTCACCAAATGGGTTGAAGCAACATCTTATAAAGCTATGATCAAGAAAGTCGTGACAGACTACGTTACGACCGTATCCTTTGTCGATTCAAAATTCTAGAGTCGATCATTTCTGATAACGACTCCAACCTCAACAGTGATTTGATGAAATCCATGTGTAAAACCTTCAAGATTAAACACAAGAATTCTTCATCCTACAGACCTTAGATGAATGGATCCGTAAAATCCGCCAATAAGAACATCAAGAAGATACTGAGGAAAATGATAGAGAACCATAAGCAGTGGCATGAGAAGTTACCATTTGCTTTATTAGGGTACCGCACCATATTCCGCACATCAACTGGGGAAACTCCCTAAATGATGGTTTACGACACTAAAGCGGTCATTCCTATCGAAATAGAAATTCCCTACCTAAGAATCATATAGGAAGCAGAACTCGAGGATGTAGAGTGGGTGAAGAGTCGATAAGAGAAGTTGGCTCTTATAGATGGGAAGAGAATGAATGCAGTTTTCCATGGTCAACTTTATCAGAACAGAATGTCTAGAGCTTTTAACAAGATAGTTAAATCAAGACGGTTCACACCAGGGCATATGGTATTAAAGAAGCGTTTTTCCCACCAAGATGAAGCGAAAGGGAAGTTATCACCCAACTGGCAAGGCCCATATATGGTTCGCCGGGTTCTAACAAAAGGAGCCCTTATACTTGCAGAAATGGACGGGGACGTTTGGCCAAAGCCAATCAATTCAGATGTAGTCAAGCGATACTACGTGTAACTTCATGCTTTTCCTATATTATGTAATTTGAACTACGTCTGATCTGATTCTCGTGTAAGAGGGGATACGTAGGAAGCCTTATGGGTTCGGTCACAATTCAATAAATTTTCATTTCCCCCTGCAATTGGAAACTAGGGCAGAATTTTGAGGACGGTCCTCAAAATTCCGAAGTAATTTTAGTTGATCACCCGCAAACAGCCGTCAGAAGTGTTGATCTAGTAAACTGGGGCAGAATTTTGAGGAGGAACCTCCAAATTCTGAAACAAGAGAGATTGCAGTGTCTTAGACTGCGTCTTAGTCGTTGGTTCATCTAAGGAAAACTATTCTTTATTTTGTATTTATGTTATATTTCTATTAAATCAATCATGTTTGTCACGAAATTGTTCTATTTAGCGATACTACCGCAAGGATACCATAGTATCAGTAAATCAGAGTTGAGCAGGTCAAGTGAAGTCAGTAGGGACACGGAATTAACCTTTCCCCTTAACGAAACTCATGATTTTTCTTTGGATGCAGGCACCCAAATCACGAATTTATATACTCACACTGTTCAGGAATACCACTCTCGGAATTATTGCTTCGTATCCATTATCCGCATACATCATCCCCAGCAGTCGCAATATTGTAATCAGCCACTAGCTGTCAGCTAAGAATTTTTTATCACTACTCGTCATTTATCCGTTGCATAAGGCTACTATTCTTCTTTCTGAGTTTAAGCTCTACCTCCACCTGCATTCCTGCATTGCATAAGGCTACTATTTTGCCTTCCGAGGTTAAGCTCTACCCCTACCTGCATTCCTGTATTATATATGGCTACTATTCTGCCTTCTGAGGTTAAGCTCTACTTCCACCTGCATTCCTGCATTGTATATAGCTACAATTTTACCTTCTGAGGTTAAGCTTTACTTCCACCTGCATTCCTGTATTTCATAAGGCTATTATTCTTCCTTCTGAGGTTAAGCTCTACCTCCACTTGCATTCCTGCTTTGCATAAGGTTACCATTCTACCTTCCACGACTAAGCTCTGTCTCCATCTGCATTTCTTGTGCCGCATAAGGCAGCTATTCTGCCTTCTGAGACTAAGCTCTATCTCCATCTGCATCGACTCAAAGATCGCTGCTTTATCTACATCTTGCATTGACTGAAATATCGCCACATTTTTTTATGTCTTGCATCGGCAAAAAGATCGTTGATTCATTTTCACCTGTATCGGCTGAGATATGACCACTTATTACATTATGCATTGGTTGAAACATCACTACCTCATTTACATCTTTTGCATTGGCTGAAAGATCGCAAATGGTCTAAGGGCATCATTGTTCGGAGGCACCATTTTCATAGCCCTAGAACGATATGTCATGGCCTGAGGACCCCATTTTATCTTTTGCATATCATTATTCAAAGGCATCATAGTTTGGAGGCGTCATTCTCATAGCCCAAGAGCATCATTTCATAGCCTGCAAATCCTTTATTATATGCCTCATGGCCCAAGACGTCATGGTCTGAGGACGTCATCCTAACCGTCCAAAGACAACATTCATGGTCCAAGGGGAACTTGCATCACGTTTAATTTTATGCACAATAGATTTTTGTATTGCTCATTTGTAGGTAAACCGGGTGGCAATGACCATCTCAACAGGGGCGATCACACTCCGGTTCCCGAAGCCCTTACTAAACTTGGCCCATCTTTCTCAGCACAGATATCTCGTTCGTTCTTATAAAATCCCCATCGACATATTTCGCCGATGGATCTTGAACTACATATGGACTGATTCTTGTAAGACGAGGGATATTTAGGCATGTCTGGAACCAGAGCACGGTAAAATTCTTCATACCATTTTGTTCGGTCATATTGGCAATCATATCTTTACCTAACAACTCTTTCATACTTCCTGGGTAAAAAGGGGCAGCTGTTGATATCCAATTTTTCCCTATACATTTTTTCATACATATAAAATACTTTTAAAATAACTTATATGTTTATATAAGCGTGCCCAAGTGTTTTCATATTTTTTCAATCTTTTAAAGATTTTTAAAATCAATATAGTGTCCATTTTAGCTGTACAAAAATCACTAATTATTTCCGAAATCATTAATTTTGGTGAATAATTTATTTATTTCTATATTTATGCCAAATATAGTTAAGGTAATTTTTATATATATTTACAAATTTATTTGGTATTTTAAAAGCTAAATTGCATATAATTACAATTGTAGTCTACTTTAAGAATTAATAGCATTTTATAATTATAAAATTGGTTCCCATATTTTTAAATTAATTGTTATATATTATTAACTGATCCAGCACTTTAATTTGCTTTCAAAATTATTCTTACTATTTTCATAAAATAAAAAGGGAAAACTGGCTATTTAAAATCTGGCCCATTTTTATTTCAATTATAGCCCAAATTGATCTCGCCTAATTGACCAAATTTTGAACCCCAAATTTCCCGGTCTAATTCTAATCTAACCCGATCCCCGATCGCACCAATGAAGCCATCTGTCCCTTTCTTTCAATCCAGAATGATCAACGGCCACGATTACTCCTTACTTTTTTAATTCACCGATCGGACCCAAATCCCCTTAGTTCCATCTCTCAGCTGCCTCTGAATACCCTCCATTTCTCAAACTCTCTCGAAGGTCCTCAAAAACCTAGTCGTCACCTACCATGTTCGACCCCAAACTCGCCAGAATCTATGGCTTCTTAGGCCATGGATAGCCTATACTCACCTCTTACGCTCCTAAACGCTGGATGTTCAAAATTTTGAGGTCTAACCTCGATGAGATCCGTTCAAATCTTCATCAATTCAAGGTTCCATGGCCTCTTCGACTGTTCTGCGGCACATTCAAAGCATTTCGAGCCTGGTTCTAACCAAGGGTGTTAAACGGGTCTATTGGGCCGGTCCGGGTCCGAAATTTTTCAACCCGTCCGGGTTGCACAGTGACGGGTTCGGAGCGGGCTGGGTTAGTTCGGGTTAAAATTGAACCATACGGGTTACAGGTTGAAGGGGGCCGGGCCGGGCCAGGTTTAGTATATTTTCATTTTTTTTTTGAATTATGTGTAGTATAACTATTAAGTTATAATTATATTAATACTTTGTAATAATTGAATGAACACAAGTAAGATGAGAAAAAATTTCACTTATTGCAAGTGCTACTTTATTTCTTAATTTCAAATTGAAAAAGTAGAAAATGAAATGTTTACATTTTTTCTAACTAGTAAAGTAGTAATTTCAAATGTTTTGCATCGCCCTAGCAAGTTCATCATAATAAATATGAACCGATTGACCTTTTCCGGGGAGTTAAATTCGGATGGGTTTCCATGGGTTAATATATCTCCGAGTTCCTCGTCTTTTGGGCTATCAACATCTTCCTTTCCTTTATTTCTTCGTTCCGATCTAATCCAATCTCTGAAACATACTAAAACTTCCAAAGCATTGCTTCCCAATGAGTGGCGGGTGTCTCCAAGTTGTTATCTTGCTTGGCTAAATGCCTCTCCGATGCAACAGTGGAAATTGGCACATTCAGGACGTCCCGAGCCATAGCGAAAAGAACGAGAAATTGCTTTTCATTTTCATGCCACCATCCCAACGGTGAAAATTTCTTTGTGCGAGGCTCCTTTTACTTCTGCAAGTAGAATTGAAGCTCATCAATATTTCTGCTATTGGTTTGAGTGTTAGAAAATGTAGAAAAAATATTTAAACTATCAAGGCCTTCATCATCCACATTAGTAGTACTGCTACATTGCATAGCGGGATTAACATTGCCAGAAGCACGAGCAATATTATCACATTCATTTGCATAATAATTATACACTTATTGTAAATATTCATTTAGTTTGTTCATAGAATCATATAAATTTGGGGTTTTAGTTTCTCCAATCTCCATATAAGTATATAAAGTATTCATTAATTGGTGACAATCAGACATTTTAATAGAAGGATTTAAAACTGCACCAATTAAGTAAATCGGAGGAATTGGAAAGAAATATTTTTGAATTTTGCTTGCATTTTTTCAACGACATCCATATATTTTTCTTTCTTCTTAAATTCAGATAGTAGCAAAGAAATTTCAGCTATATGTACTAAAGTCATAGTAACAGTGAGATAATATGCGCCAGAAAACACAACAGTAGCAGTATAAAATTTATGTAAAAATTTAACAACATCATTAATGACCTCCCAAGTATCACTTGTTAACATACGCCTAGGATCAGTACAATGTGCATTAGCAACTTCAGCTATAGGAAATCTATATTTGTAGCAACATTTTAAAATTTTATATGTATAATTTCATCTAGTAACAATTTCGTCTGGCATGAATCTAGGTTTAAGGTTATACTGGAAACACTTAGTCATAAATTCTTTTATTCTAGATTGTCTATTATTTCATTGAATAACACCAACTTCTCTTCTAATATGAGTAATCTCAACTGAAAATAAATCAAGGCCACTTTTAACAATTAAATTATAAACATGACATGCACACCTAACATGAAAAATATCACCAAGAGGTGGTTGCAAATGCAATTTTAAAATTGAAACTGCGGCATTATTGTTTGAAGCATTATCAAAAGACATACACAAAACTTTTTGGTTTAGATTACAAAATTCAACAACTTCAAAAATTGTATTACTTATAAACGTAGCAGTATGACTCTGATCTTCATCATATTTAAAAGCGATAATACGTTTTTGCATACAAGTATTATCATCTATCCAATGGCATGTAATTGTCAAATAATTTCCATTAACAGCATGACCAATATCAGAAGTTAGACATACTCTAGAAGGAAGGTGACTAAACAAATAACGTATGTATGTTTGATATTGTCCATGAAGTCTAAAGATATCTGCTCTACTAGTACTTCTAGGGATACCTTTAAATAAAGGATTGTAAATCCTTTGAATATACATAATAAGATACGATGAAGAAGCAAAAGAAAAAGGTAAACAACCCAAAGTAATCATTTTTGCTAATTCCTCACGATCCCTCATTTTATCATATTTTACTAGACCTCCAGTAGTAGGGTTAATAGTTGTTTGACTTCCATCCCCATTATTGCCCCATTCTATGGGATGGATAGACATCATATGCCTAGTAAGTGTCCCAGTCCCCCCTAAATTTCCTTCGGTCAAATGTTTAAAAGTTTCGTTACAAAGTTTGCACTTAACTCTTATTAGTACCATCTATTATTTCAAAAAATTTCCATACCAGACTTCTTCTTTTACGATTAGAAGTCGGAGCCACTGGTGGTCTACTACCCCTTGTAGCACTAGCAACTCCAACTCCAATACTACCAACATTTCCACTACTAGGTGTAGGTGGTATCTCATCTTCTATTCCAATTTCATTATCTTCTATTCCAAAATCTTCTTGTAATTTTTCATAATCAATCTCTACATTATCATTAGGCGCTGATTCAGAAACATGTGTTATTGGGTCATTACTATTATTACAGGAAGCTACAGGACTACCTCTTTTTTTATTTCCACCCCTACCAGTAACTTTTCTACACGCTCTTTTAGCAGCACTAAGCATATTGTAAAAATGAAAGTATAAGCTAAAATTAAATATGCAATTAAATAATAAATAAGAGAAAGAGTTGGAGGGAGTGCACTGAGTTCGACAATAAATTGAGCACTTGATTATGCAAATCTGGTGTTACCACGAACAAACGTCAATCAAGTATTTCAATTTTGAACTTCAAGCTTCAAATTTCGAATGACAAATTGCGATAAATTAAATTCGGGAAAAGAGAGACAAATAAAATTATAAATTAGAATATGAAATCTGGCAAATTGAAGGGAAGAGAGAGATTGATAATTTGAGAATTGAGATTTAGATAAGAATTTTGAGCGAAGAAATGAAGAAGAGGGGAGGGTATTTATAGATTTTAAGAAGGGTTGATATTGTAAATTAATAAATACAAAAAAATAACCAAAAAATGGCCATTTTTGCAAAATTATCTGTTGGCCAACGGATGTGGACCGTTGCCAACAGTAATGTAGGCCCCAAAAATTAAAAAAATCAAAAAACAAAAAGAAATATTTACCGTTGAACCGGGCCGGCCCAACCGGTTCATGGTACTGTTTAGTCAAACCGGGCCGGTCTAGTCCAGTTCCAACCCCAAAAATCCCAAACGGACCAACCCCCTCCTCCCTCGAACCTAGCCCACCCGTCCCCTTAGTAACCGGGCCGGTTCGGTCCCTGTTTATACCGGTACGGCCCGCTTGACACCTTTAGTTCTAACTCATTCGACCTATGATCAGACTTTTTCCAAGCCTTTCTCATTTTAGGGTTCCTCTAAAACCCCAGCCATTCGAGGTTTTCTCTGATTGTTTTCCTAAATCTATGTTATATCTGTGCTTTACTAAGGTTTTAAAATGCTTTCCCCAAAATTTTCCGATCTAGGGTTTCAACAAAGCTTAAAATGTTCTCTGACTCTTCCTTTTCTTTTCTTTGTATGTATTCATCTATACTATGTTCGTATGTTTTCTTTTCCACCACGCGTGTGTTTATGCTATGTTCGTATATTTTCTTTTCCACTACGCATGTGTTTTCTTATACTTTCTTTCTACTATATATAATTCATCTGTGCTTTATGTTCTACTATGCTTCTATACCAGGCTCACATGTTCATCTTGTTGTGTTTTTCTATATGATATACTTTTCTGGTATGTTGAGCCCTTTTATTGTATGTGTTTCCTACTGAGTTCTTAAGTTCTTTATTTGCCTTCTTCTAGACTTTGTTTGAGTTCTTATAAACATGTTTTTCAACTGTTCTCTTAAGTGCCATACTATCTCCACTCTCTTCTGAACTTGTTTAAGTCCCAGGTTCCTTTTTTCTTTCTTCTTAAACATGTTTTTCTATTCTCATTATGTTTCAAATCAATTCGCTATTTTGAATTTGCTATTATTTGTTTTCTCATGAGTCTCTAAAAGAGACCTCTGAGCCTGTTTCAGTTATTTGTATTCTCTTCTCTGTATCTGATTTGATGTGAAAACCCAAGGATTTGGGGTTTTTTGCCGAGTTTGATCTTGTGTTTGGACTAGGGTTCTATTTGGAACCCTGAACTCTCTCAAACTCATTCTAAGTCTATGTACTGAACTTAAACTCCTTTGTTCATGAATCTGAAATTATATATGTTGGACTCTCTACTAATTGGCATGATAGTTCTTCGTGTTTAACATGTCTGTATGCTTTATATATGAGGGACTTTTCCTTCAAAGGGGTTTGCCAACTTGTGATTGATTCAGAATTCCTTTTAATAAGGTTTAAGTGATTGTTACTGATTTTCTTTTAGTAAAAAACCCTTCTTCACTTTTTCTGATTGTATTCATTCATACCAAAACTCAGACTTTGTGATTCATAGGCTATTGATTGATTTTCTTTCCTTATTTGCACAAACTGTGTGCTATCACACTTTTCCTTAAATATGTTCTTGTGTATTTACCCTTCTTATTCTACTTTGGGAAAATCTTTTATTAGTCTCTTTTCTTAATTAATTTTACCCGTTTGAAATCAGAATCCCTTAATTATAGTGAGACCTTCTGTAATTGATTTCCAAACTATTTTCTTACCTATTTCTTCTTGCTTTCTACACTATAAAAGGGCACTACCCTTCTGCACTTTGAGACACCTTCAGTTCAATATTCTTACACACATTACTTACTGAACACCTTCAATTCCAATACTTTCACATTTCACATTCTCAATTCTACACTCTACTCATTTCTTCTGAGATCTTCTGACTATTTGCTTGCAATTTGGCTTTACAAGACTACTGCTTTTCTTTTCTTCCTGGAAACTGGTATGTTCTAATTTAGTTTTCTGCCTCATCCCTATGTATCTGCTTTACATCTTCCACAATTTTATCTACTTTATTGTCTATGTTTAGTATTAAATATGTTGTTCTCTTTGCATCTGTTACTGTTGCCAATCCTCATACCCTATTCCCTTCTATGTGTTTGAGTTAAAGTTCAAAGCATGGCAACATCAAAATTGTTGCTCGTATCAGGAATTGATCCTTTAATGGATCCTAACTCCTAAACAATGTGGCCAATAAGCTAGTTAGGATGTGCCAGCACCTTCAATTTTTGGGTATGACCACCAGCCTGTATTGGCTCTCCCCAGAATCCCCTCTATTGCACGTACACTCATTCCTAGCTTCTAAGTCCCCCCCCCCCCCCCTCCTGTAACCCATGCTTTGGGACCTTGAGTTCCCACTGAACTTGGACAGTTGAGATGGCTCTTCCACACTGCACTATATCTCAACTCTATAATGAATTTGGGTTTAAGCACTGCCTGGAGCTCATGAGACTTTTGGGAACCCTGACACACCTAATAAATTATAAAGGCTTTGGATTTGGATCTTTGGAGTTGGTCTACTGCATGCTTCAGGCGGGAAACCTGAATCAGCTCTCCTAAGTTGGAAATTTTTAGTTTTCTGATGTAATTTTACTTCTTTTCTTATTTAATAGTGTTTTAGTGAAAAAGGAAGGGCAAACTATGCATCCAAAAGGGTAGATATCATGTTCATAGGTTTAGTATAATTCTGCAGTAATGTCCTGCTTTCACTTATGCAATTTCATATAGAAATCATGTCTATATGTTCTGCATTCTTTATAAATCCTGTTTATAGGTTCTGCATTTCGTACATAGAGATCATGTCCATAGGCTTCTGCACTTCTGCATTCCATCTATATATATATATATATATATATATATATATATATATATATATATATATATATATATATATATATATATATATATATATATATATATATATATATATATATATATATATATATATATATATATATATATATATATATATATATATATATATATATAGAGAGAGAGAGAGAGAGAGAGAGAGAAACCATATTTATAGCTTCTGCTTTTCATATAGAAACCATGTCTATTGGTTTCCTCATATCTACATATCACGTAGATAATATGTTTGTAAGACTTCTCGAATTCTACATCTATCGCTAGACAAATGTGTACATAGTTTTTTAATAAGTAACTACATATAGATGACCTGCCTATTGGATTTCTGCATGTTAATAATAGTGTTCTAAGATTACAAAACTCCTTGAAAGCATGCCTATAGGAGTAATCAACCAAATATAAATCAGCAACTTGCTTATATGTCTAAAATCAGTAGCAACAATAACGACTAAAGAGTTTACATTCCTGTAATATACAATTCTTTTCCCTTAAATCAGTATACTTCTCTTCTGAACTACTAGATATCATGTCTATAGGTTTTCGTTTGACACTTAGGCAAGTCATAAGGTAACTAGTAAATCGAATCACATTCTATCAACTTCAACCAGCAGGCAGGCCTGACTCGGGCTTCTCATCTGAAATATGTAATAAATCAATCAGCCACAACTTTTAAATTTAATCAGACCATAACCAGTACATGCGAGACATGCTAAAGAATCTTGTCTTTAAGTGAGGAGGCATGTTTGAGCCTTTTAACTGTTATGTGCTTTCCCATATCTGTTTTATATGCTTTGTTTGTTGCCTTAGATTTTTCTCCATTAATTCATAAAAGCCTAAATCTCCCTTCCATTTAGGACTAGTAGTTCCAAATGCCTCCGGGGTTGATAGGATTCGGGACGAGATAGTATCATACAATAGGAAAACGAAACCATTTTGCGTTTAATACCTTAACGGGGTGGGAAAGGGTAGATATGGATATGATGACTGGTACGATAATGCCATGTGTAGCCCCTATTCTTAGGAGTGATTACCGGGTATTGCATTGATGTGACCCATATTATTTGTAAACCTAGGACCCCCTTCCGTATATTTGCTTATTTTCAGAATTTTCAAACTATTTCCTCAAATTTCTAGCTTTCTTTGTTTCTTCAAAACTTTAATTTATTTGCAACCATAATGTGACAATTTCTCATATTTGAAACCTTCGTTCGCTTATTTGTTACTTAAAGTCACAATTGTAGCATGATCAGGAACCACACTAGTGGATCTTAAGGAATGCCTAACACCTTCCCCTCGAGATAATTTCAAGTCTTTACCCGTTCTCTGGTTTTCTAAATCAACAATTCTTTTTAGTGTCCTAATGAACTTAATCATTAGGTGGCGACTCTTCAATTCAAACACAATTTCCCAAAGGGAAAGTGTTGTCCGTCCAAATGTCATAAACCCGATTTTGCGAGAAAATTTGGGGCATTGACAGCATGGCAACTCTGCTGGGGAATTTCTTTATGGCTTTTATCATTTCATGTTATTTGTGATTTTATGCTCCCTTTAATGTCTTTAATGTCTTTAAGTGTTTATTTTTTTCTCTTACCTCGAAAATTGACTTGGCTCTTTGTTTCTTTTCTTTAATGCTTTATTTTACCCCTTTCCTTTAATACTTATATAATATGAGCAATTATTGTAATTATTACTTATGAACGTGCAAATACATGACAACTTGTTTCATTATTGTGACTGCATATTCAACATCATCTTCCACTTGTGCCAAATAAAATACCATAACAACGCTTATAATGAGTGGTTGCGCCCTTCCGATATTATCATCCCCTAAATCCGGCAAAGGCATATTTGCGGTAATACCAATCGATCAACGGTGTAGTCAACAGTTTCGTATCTTTCCCTCTTGAGTTGTCCGCTCAAGGGTACCAATCTAATACCACATAGAAACCTTACTATGTTTAATTGTGCATGCATCATTGTCAAAACCTAAAGGTGACCAACGGGTGGGCCGGGCCGTGTCCGGGTCCAAATTTTATGACCCGTCCGGGTCCGGGCCGGTCCGGTCCGGGTTCAATTGGGAGCGGGTTGCAATTGGGCTGGGTTGATCCGGTCCGGGCCGGGCCGGGCCGGATTTATTTTTTTTTTTTTTGAATTACGTATAGTATAAATATTAAGTTATATTAATACTTTGTAATAATTGAATGAACACAACAAAAGATGGGGAAAAAATTGCACTTATTGCAAGTGCTACTTTATTTCTTAAATTCAAAATTTCAAACTGAAAAACTAAAATGTATCATAATTAGTTTACAATTTACATCAAATGGCTTGCATTGCAATAGCAAGTTCTTCCATATTAATATGAACCTCTGGACCTTCTTCTGGAGTGTTAAATTCGGATGGGTTTCCGTGCGTTAATATATCTCCAAGTTCTTCGTCTTCCGGGCTATCAAGATCTTCCTTTCCTTGATTTCTTCGTTCAGATCTTATCCAATCTCTTAGACACACTAAGACTTCCAAAGCATTGCTTCCCAATGAGTGCCGCGTGTCTCCAAGTTGTTGTCTTGCTTGGCTAAATGCACTCTCGGATGCAACAGTGGAAATTGGGACATTCAGGACATCCCGCGCCATAGCGTAAAGAACGGGAAATTGCTTTGAATTTTCCTGCCACCAGCCTAACGGTGAAAATTCCTTGGTGCGAGGCTCCTTTTGCTTCTGCAAGTAAAATTGCAGTTCATCTATATTCCTACTACTACTTTGAGTGTTAGAAAAAGTTGAAAAAATATTAAAACTATCAAAGCCTTCATCATCATCTCCGACTACATTAGAAGTGCTACATTGCATAGTGGGATTTGCAGCAGTTGAAGCACGAGCATTATCACATTGAGTTGCATAATAAGTATATAGATATTGTAAATGTTCATTTAGTTGGTTCATAGATTCATACAAATTTGGGCTTTCAGTGGGCCCAATCTCCATATAATTGTATAAAGCATTCATTAATTGTTGACAATCAGACATTTTAATTGAAGGATTTAAAACTGCACCAATTAAGTAAACAGGAGGAATTGGAAAGAAATATTTTTTAAATTTTGCTTGCATACTTGCAACAGCATCCGTATATCTATCTTTCTTCTTAAATTCAAATAGTAGCAAAGAAATTTCAGCTATATGTACTAAAGCCACAGTAATAGTTGGGTAATATGCCCCAGAAAACACAACAGTAGCAGTATAAAATTTATGTAAAAATTTAATCACATCACTAATGACCTCCCAGGTATCACCGGTTAACATACGCCTAGGATCAGTACAATGTGCATTAGCAACTTCTGTTATTGGAAATCTATATTTGTAGCAACATTTTAAAAATATATACGTATAATTCCATCTAGTAACTACTTCGTCGGGCATGAATCTAGGTGTAAGGTTATATTGCATACACTTGTTCTTAAATTCTCTTATTCTAGATTGTCTATTATTTCCCTGAATTACTCCAACAGCTCTTCTAACTAGAGTAATCTCAGTTGAAAATAAATCGAGCCCACTTTTAATAATTAAATTGTAAACATGACATGCACATCTAACATGAAAAATATCATCAAGAGGTGGATGTAAATTCAATTTTAAAATTGAAACTGCAGCATTGTTGTTTGAAGCATTATCAAAAGACATACACAAAACTTTTTGGTTTAGATTATAAAATTCGACAACTTCAACAATTGTACTACTAATAAATGTTGCAGTATGACTCTGATCTTCATCATATTTAAAAGCAATAATACGTTTTTGCATACAAGTATTGTCATCTATCCAATGACATGTAATTGTTAAATAATCATTTCCATTTACAGCATGGCCAATATCAGAAGTTAGACATACTCTAGAAGGAAGGTGACTAAACAAATAACGTATGTATGTTTGATATTGGCCGTGAAGTCTAAAGATGTCAGATCTACAGGTACTTCTAGGGATACCTTTAAACATAGGGTTGTATATCCTTTGAATATACGTAACAAAATAAGAGGAAGAAGCAAAAGAAAAAGGTAGACAACCCAAAGCGATCATTTTCGCTAATTCCTCTCGATCCCTCATTTTATCATATTTTAGGAGACCTGCAGTAGTAGGGTTACCGGTTGTTTGACTTCCATCCCCATTAACCCCCCATTCTATAGGATGATAATTTTGCATATGTCTAATTAGTGTGCCAGTCCCCCCTAAATTACCTCCGGTCAAATGTTTAAACGTTTCGTTACAAAGTCTGCACTTAACTCTATCACTATCTTCTATCTCATCAAAAAATTTCCAAACAGGACTTCTTTTTCTACGATTAGATTTAGAAGTTGGAGCGACTGGTGGTCTTCTACCTCTTGTTGCACTAGCAACTCCAACTCCAATACTACCAACATTTGCACTAGTAGGTGTAGGTGGTATCTCATCTTCTATTCCAATTTCGTTATCTTCTATTCCGAAATCTTGGTGTAATTGTTCATAATCAATATTTACATCTTGCAAATTAGGCGATGATTCAGAAACATGTGTTATTGGTTCATTATTACTATTACTACCAGAAGCTATAGGACTTTTTTTACTACTTCCACTACCACTTCCACTCCTACTAGTAACTTTTCTACACGCTCTTTTAGCAGCATTCAACATATTGGAAAATTTAATATATAAGCTAAAATCAAATATGCAATTAAAATATTAAATAAGAGAAAGAGTTGGAGAGAGTGCACCGAATTCGACAATAAATTGAGCACTTGAACAGTTGAACTTCAAGAATGTTGAACACTTGAACTTCAAGAATCAAGCTTCGAATGCCGATTTCCAAATAAGAAATTACGATAAATTAAATTCGGGAAAATAAAGACAATAAAATTATGAAAGTAGAATATGAATTCTTGAAAATTGAAGAGAAGAGAGTGATTGATATTTGCTAATTTGAGAATTGAGAGAGAGATAGATAATTTTGAGTGAGGAAATGAAGAAGAGGGGAGGGTATTTATAGATTTTTAGAAGGGTTATTAATGTAATTTAATAAAAACAAAAAAAAAACAAAAAAGGGCCAAAAATGCAAAAACACCCGTTGGCCAACGGTTCTGGACCGTTGCCAACGGGCAAGTGGGCCCCAGCAGTTAAAAAAATTTTTTTTTAAAAAAAAAAAAAAAATTTTACCGTTATAACCGGTCCGGGCCGGTCCGGGTTGGCCGGTTCGCCCGGTATTTCTCTTCCCGGTCCGGGTTAATTGCCCGGTAAGGCCTTACGTCCCAACCCCCTTCCCCCCCCCTAACCCACCCCCCCCCCCCCCCCCCCCCGCGCTAAACCGGTCCGGTCCGGGCCGGTTTTGACCGGGCCGGTCCGTGCCGGTCCCGGGTCAACCCGGCCCGGTTGACACCTATATCAAAACCTAGCCGACTCGGTTATGTTGTCCGCATAATGACTCTTTAAGATTGCCTTGTCCAAAGTCCACTGGGTTTCTTTGGAATCCAAACAGACACTACCACGTTCTGTGCATTTATTTGGAGAACTAAATGCTTCTTATGCCAATTATTGATATTTAAATAGAGAACTCTATAAGATAGCCTTGTCCAAAGTTTATATTTAAATTATTGATACACAGGAAGATCGAGAACATAGACACAACGGGGCACTTTCTGGTATTCTGTTCAACAAATATCCCTTAAAGGTTTTTAGTGTTTAGTGTGCTAAGTAATTTAAATTAATCATTTTCAAAGTACATATTTTTGCATATACCATATTTCTTCCGAAGTCTATGAAATCCGATAACCCCTTAAGAATGCACATAGGTACGCCTCTGTTTCTGGACAGGGTATTTTATAATGAGAAATTTTCATAAAGGACTATCTTTTAGTAGTAATTAGCCATTTACAGTTACCATTTTCTATATTACGGATAATAGATACTTTTTCTGTGGTTATAAGATGTGTTTGATGCACTTAAGCTATTGTATTCATGAATACAGTAGCAAAAAAGGTGTGAATCAGAAAAATCCAGCTAATCAGTTGTTGTATTCGAGTGTATTCAACTGTATTCAACAACAACAACAACTACCCAGTATATTCCCACCAGGTGGGGTCTGGGGAGGGTAATATGTAGACGAGCCTTACCCCTGCCCAAAGGGCAGAGAGGCTGTTTCCAATCGACCCTCGGCGTATAGGATAAAAAAGGGAAAGCTGCATTAAGAAAACAAAGGTAAAATTAGAGACACAAGCAAGACAAAACAAAATAATAAAGCATAAGTACTCCCGCAAAAATAACGTAAATAATTATGAAAGCATAAGCAACATAAATACAGTCGCATGCAATAATAACAAGCAGTAACTACCATACTAAAACACTAATCACCTATGATCCCCTAGCCTACAATCTTGATTCTAGACCTCCAGACTCCCCTCTCAAGGGTCATGTCCTCGGTAACCTGCATTCTGGTCATGTCCTGCCTAATCACCTCTCCCCAATGCTTCTTAGGCCTCCCTCTCCCTCGCCGACCACCAACAATCTCCAGCCGCTCGCAGCTCCTCACCGGGGCATCGGGGCCCCTCCTCAGAACATGCCCGAACCACCTCAGCCTCGCTTCCCGCATCTTCTCGTCCACCGGGGCCACCCCTACCTTCTGACGAATAACTTCATTCTTGATCTTATCCAGCCTGGCGTGCCCACACATCCACCTAAGCATCCTCATCTCCGCAACCTTCATTCGCTGAACATGCGAGTTCTTCACGGGCCAGCACTCCGCCCCATACAACATCGCAGGTCTAACCACGGCTCTGTAGAATTTTCCCTTGAGTTTGTATGGAATTTTCTTGTCACACAGGACCCCTGAAGCGAGCCTCCACTTAGACCACCCCGCTCCTATCCGATGGGTGACGTCCCCGTCAATCTCTCCGTCCCCCTGGATCACAGACCCAAGATATCTCACACTGTCCCTCTTGGCGATGGCCTGAGAACCAAGCATCACTTCCCTGCCTACCCCACTCGGCTCGTCGCCAAACTTGCACTCCAGATATTCTGTCTTAGATCTGCTTATTTTGAAACCCTTAGACACAAGGGTCTGTCTCCATATCTCTAACCTTCCACTAACACCGGCCCTCGTCTCGTCTATCAATATTATATCATCAGCAAAGAGCATACACCAAGGCACATCCCCTTGGATATGACGGGTTAGAGCATCCATCACTAAGGCGAACAGCAGGGGGCTCAGCGCCGATCCTTGATGGAGCCTCATTACCACAGGAAAATGGTCTGATTCGCCCCCCACCGTCCTAACCCTAGTCTTAGCTCCATTGTACATGTCCTTGATTACTCTGATATAGGCTTCTGGCACACTCTTCGCCTCCAAGCACCTCCATAGCACCGCCCTCGGGACCTTGTCATACGCCTTCTCCAAGTCGATAAGCACCATATGAAGGTCCTTCTTCTTATCCCTGAATTGTTCCGCCATCCGCCTGACTAGCATAGAGTGGAATATGGGAGTACAGCTGGACAGATTATTGTATTCGACTGTATTCAGGGCATGAAATAGGGGATTACACTGTTTTTAAAACGGAAGGTGAATCACTTAACATAATAGACTCCTAACACTCAACAAACACAATTATAACACATAAATTTTATATTTGTCAATTATAAAAAAATTCTCAACTGAAAAATACCCCTAAAATATAGCAATCTTCAGAGAAATTATATAATACATCTGAATACATAAATTATATTAATTAAAAAATATATGAATACATTTATGATATATAGCGAGACAGTGAATATAATGAAATACATAGAATACAGCGGGATACATTAAAATACAATATAAAAAAATTCCTGCCGTCTTACTATTAAAATACATATACCCCTAACTTAGACAGACGATACACGGAGCATCCATCCAAAACTATTGGTCCATCTAGTCTTAAAGTAAAAGCGACTCGCCCCATTATTCGATACTCATAATAACCCAGCTTGCTGGAACTTTACCCTTCTCTTCATTTCCCATTTTCAACATCTGCAAATGGGGAAATTCTATAGGAAAAATAAAGATGGAAAGCAGTGAAGAAGAAGATGATTTCCCCTGTATTGAGAGTGTGACCCCTCAATCCAAGATCGGCTCCCTTTGTCAATCTAAGGTTGAAAAAAATACTCTTTCTATGTGCCTTTTTTTTTACTTTCTTTTTCATTTTCATTTTCGTTAATTACCGAAAAAAGGGTAATAAAAAGTAAATTGCTCTTATTGTGAGGTTTTTTTTCCCTGATTTCGGTCAATATTTTGAACCAAGTTTGTAACTTTTCATTTGAGTGTTACGTAATTTTTTTGGAGTTCTAATTCAAATTTGTTTGATGAGTTTTTATTATTTCAAGTGCTAGAGATGAAAAATTAGTGCTTTGATGAAACTTGCAAGTGTGTATTCTATTCTTGAAGGTTATATTTTCTTAGCTAATTTTTATATTTTTGAAGTGTTATTTTATTTTTTGAAATTCTTTCAGTTTGATTTCTGGGCTGTTCATATTTCATGTAAAAACCTAATTTTGCTTATCGATGAGGAACTGAACATTTATTTTTGCGAGTTTAAATTAAATTAAATTAAACGAGGGGTGGGTTATGGCTATTGGATAATGGGTGGGTCGCTTTTGATTCAAGACGAGATGGACCAACAGCTTTGAACGTAGCATGCCACATGTTCGATCCGTCAAGTTAGGGGTATATTTCTTTCGATAGTATGAAGGTATGGGCTCTTTTGAGCCAATAGTATAACAGAGGGCAATTCTAAATAAATTTTAATAGTAAAAAAATATATCAGACTCTTTACCGTAAAAAAAGGTAACGGAATCTTTAAATTGCTCAATTCCAAACTTCAGATGATCTATTTTAGTCAATGATTTTCTGACAACCCATCGAATTCCGACAATGATTCTATAAGCAGCAATGAGAGAAAGAAGAAGAAAATGAGAATGATCGCTGAAGAAGAAATTGCTAGCATCTGTAACGCATCTGAAGAAGTTAAAGTTCTAGAACTGAATTGCTAGCACCCGCTGGTAACGAACTGGAAGAAATTTCTAGCACCTACAGAAAAAGAAATTTCCAAGAAGTTAAAGTTCCAAAAAATTCCTGATGATTATAAAGAACAATCTACTTCCGAAATCAATCAAAATCGGAAAGGAAGAAGAAAAAATATACTAGAGTTGATCATGAAAATCTCGTTGCGTTCTTCAGGGTCAAGTCAGAGAGACAGCATATTTTATAAAAGAGAGAGCAACGTATTTTATGATTTAAAAATATGAGGTGACCATAAATATGTATTTAGCTATAAAAATGCAAACATAATTATAAAATATAATTTTTTTAAATAATATTTATTTAAAATAAATAAAATATCAATCTTTAATATAGGAGGTAACTAATCTTTTTATAAATATAGGTGTCGAATGAGATATAATGGAATTTGGTATACTGTCTACTCTTCATATGCACAAGAACTGATATCTGTGTGCATCCATCAAAGTATGGGCTTACTTTCTGTCCTGAGCTTTGGACAGTTTTGGCAAGAGGCCTTATCTGATTCCCTTCATCCAATTTTATGCGACAGTCCATGTTAGGCATTTCATCAGGTGATGTTGAGAATTGTCTTTACATAAATAGCCGGTTGAGTTTATTGTTTGGTTTTCCTAATAAATATATATAAATTATATACTAATTATATATAATTATTCATATATTTTTTCTGTCCCTATTTATATGACAGTGTTCGGATGTCGAGAGCCGAACGAAATATTTTTTGACCGTAGTATTTTATATACCTCTTGAAAATTTTAGATTGTCAATTATTATGACTTATAGTACTTTTCACGTAGTCTCAAATATACAATTTTATTCAAAAACTAAAAGATTTTATGTCGAAATACATGATCGAAATTTAAATGTCCACATAAATTGGCACAAAAGGAGTATTATATATTCATCGGGTAATTTTAATTTAACCGATAATAAGGAATCGTGGAGGTCGAGCATTAAGGTTATAGGTTAGGGGAAGTTATGAATATTTTCACAACGCATTAGAGAGGGACTAGCCAGTTAGGAGTTAGTCTTAGGAGGCTACTGATCAGCTAATCATGTAGGGCTTTATCTGTTGGATATTAGTATACCTTCCATCATTTTCTTTTTCTCTTGCTTCTTCCTTTTCTTTTTCTTTTTCGTAATTTCTTTATTTCTTATATTGTTGTTATTTTGTTATTTTTTATGTTATGTTACGTATTTTATGTTATTTTATTATGAGTCTATTGATAGTACTAATATATCGTCTCTTGTTGCTTTCTTGAGCCGAGGGTGTCTTGGAAACAGCCTCTCTGCCTTTCGGGTAGGGGTAAGGTCTACGTACATATTATCCGTCCCAAACTTTACTTATAAGATTATACTGGGTTATTTTTGTTATTGTTGTTGTTATTGTTGGTTATTTTTTATTTAAAATGTCGAATGATAGGCTATTTAGATTACTTCTCTTGATATTTCATAAAGTTTGGCCCAAGCATTTGCACATGTCACAGTTAGGGAATCAAAAAATCTTCAAAAAGGGCTCCGACCCAAAAGTTTGAGGGGTCGTAGTGTTGGGATTGTGTTTCTTACTGCAAAAAGTTCTTTTTAAAGTTTCCTAACCATTTGTCATTCACGAGTTAGCATATATAGGTAAATGGGAGGCGAAGAGCAAAAATGGTCGACCTTTAACAGAACTCCTGTTCGTTGTAAGATTACTGAAGGAAATGTTAAAGCAAATGTTAGCAAAAGTGCCATATATCTGGCTGGAATTACTCAGGATATAAACAAGGAGATCATTGATGCACTGGGGTTCTCTGAAGGCCACCTTCCTTTCAGATACCTTGGTGTTCCTCTTGATTCTAAGAAGTTAGCCATTCAACATTATTTGCCACTTATTGAGAAGATCACAGCAAGAGTAACATGCTAGTCAGCAAAGCTACTATCTTATGCAGGAAGAGTTCAACTTATAAAGGCAGTGACATTTGGAATGCAAACATATTGGGCACAGGTGTTCATCATTCCAAAGAAGGTACTGAAGGCAATAGAGGCAATTTGTAGATCATTTCTCTGGACAGGTAAGGCTACCTTATCCAGGAGGGCTCTTGTAGCTTGGGATAAGGTCTGTCAGCCTATTTCAGCTGGGGGTCTCAACATTATGAAGTTAGATATTTGGAACAAAGCAGCTGTAACAAAATTATTATGGGATTTGGCAAATAAAAAGGATTGTCTATGGGTAAGGTGGGTTCATTCTTACTATATAAAGAATAGATGCATTCAATCAGTCAGTATGCCATCCAATTCATCTTGGGTGGTTAAGAAGATAATTGGTTGCAGGAATTTGGTGATGGAAAATAGTCGGATGCAAGGTAATTTGTTCAGCAGATTGCAGAGTATATGCAGAAATGGTAGATATCAAATTCACAACATGTATATTTCCCTGCTGCCTGTACTTCCTAAGGTTTCTTGGAGGAACATTATGCTGAGTTCAAATGCTCTCCCAAGACATAGGTTTACTGTTTGGTTGGCTGCTCAAAACAGACTTCCTACTATTGAAAGATTGCAGCATATTGGCATCCACATTCCTCCTTTATGTGTTTTCTGTAAACTGCAGGATGAAGAATTCAAACATCTATATTTTGAATGTGATGTCACTAGTCGAGTATGGAGTAGAATATGTGTTTGGTTGGGTCATACAAGAAGTACTAACTGCTGGAAAGATGAACTAAACTGGATATGTAGTAAGGTGAAGAGCAAAAACTGGATGAAGGCAATCACTGCAACAGCTTTCATTACCACTGTTGCATTGATATGGAGATATAGAAACCTGCTCAGATTTGAAGATAAAAGATTTGATGAGGGGCAATGCTGCAAGGAAGTTGCTTTACTAATTCATGCTAGAAGTAGGAAATATAAAAGGTGGCAAGATGGGCTAAAGTTACTAAATTGCTATCCTTAGTTTTGTTTCAATTGGTTGTTAGATAGTTTAGACATATGAGATCCATAGATAGATTGAAATGTAATTGAGTAGTAGTTGTCCATACTACTACCATAGAGACATATTTGTACATATCTTACTTATATTAATACAAGAGACAGTTGAGAAAAAAAAAAAAAGATTACTGAAGGAAAGGTTGGTCATAAATTTGAAGAGTTTGCTTCTACACTTGTTTTCGTTGACAACTTCTAACAGACGATATAATTAAACGAACGTCGATAGCGGAAGAGTAAATTTGAACCTTTTCTAAAAAAAGTAGAGCAAGAGCAAATTTGATCGACCATTACTTGTTTTTTGTCTCAATTTAATTGTTCTAATGCGACTACGGTCAAAATTATGAAATTTGACTAGTAGAATCTACTAGGCTCATAGGAAGAAAGAAAGGAAAAGCCCAAATTAACCTCTTACTACCATGCATGAGATCTTATATCAGAAACCTACAAATCCAGCAGCTCTCACACAAATCTTTTTTTCTCCCTAAATGCAATTGGCAAAATTGATTTAAAAAAAGAAACAATTAATTCAATTTGATATCACTCGTCATACCATTTTCCCAATCTGTATAGTCCTGTCAAAAAAGCTGGTCTCCTCCACAATTGCTAAGAAAAAAAATTGGCTTCAACAACCATGGTATATTAGCAGTATGACGAAACATGTTAAGATATGGCAGTAGTAATTCAGGAACTTATTTGGAGGGACAGCTGCTGAAGTAGAGGGTGTAATAGGCCCAGCACCAAATACTGTCGAACCACTTGAATTTGTTGTATTCAAAATGGATGCACTTGTGCTGCAATTCCCAACATTCATCAGAAACCTCTATATGCAAATGGTTAATTTTTTTTTAACAAAAAATACAATTTTACTCATGTTTAAAAAATCTCACCTTGTTGATGGATATTGACATGAACCACTACCTGCACACAACATATAACATGTAATAAACTACATAAGAAAATTAAAGAATTAGGTAGACGACCTAGTATTAGTAATTATCGATATGGTAACTTACTGGGATCGGTGTTTGTAGTAATGGCAGCACCAGCAAAATTACAGCTATTAGGAATTGGATTTTTCTGATAGTAGCTGTTGAATGCAAAGGAAGCGTGATTGCGGAGCGTGTTGGGGTTGTAGCAGCTGCCACCAGGCTGAATGGAAGAACAATCAGAACCACCATAGCCACAAGCATAGTCTAATGCAACTTGCAATGCTGTTTGTGAGGCAGCTTGGCTAGCAACACACCAGCTCGAGCCCGATGATGAAGATCCCGCTGAATTGGTAACGGATGGAGTCATTACCGGATTGGCTGGACCGCTAGTCGTTGAATCAGGATTTGAGATTGTTGGATTCAGTACTGGGATTGTTGTAATAGGTGTGGTGGTGGTCGGAGTTCCAGTTGGAACTGTTGTTATTGGAGTTGTTATGTCCTTTTCACTTCTTGAAATGGTCTTAGAATTCTGTTCTACTAATCGTATGTCTGTAGTAGCATTTGAACCTGTAAATTCACAACAGCATTAATAGATAAGTTGTGGTTTGGATTTTAATTAGATAAATGTACAGTTAAGCTTGGAACACTTTTAACTGCTGCATTTGCAACTTAAAGGGAATTAAAATTACTTGTAATGGAAGCAACTTCCAATTTATCTTTTACCAATTAGAATGAGATTTATGTTATTATGCTTTTTTTCAATATTGTTGAGCCGATGGGTTAATCAGAAACAACCTCTCTACCAAAAGCAGGGATAGGATCTGTATACACTTTACCCTCCGTAAATTTCACATGTAAGAATTCACTAATTATCTTGTTGTAGTTGAAAGAAGTATCACGATTTGTAGAGTAAGGCAAAAATTGAAATATGATTCTAAAATCTAAATGCTACTTGCTCAAAACATTTGAGTTGACCAGGGAAAAAAAGAGCAATATAGGCATTAAAAATTTGAAGGCAACAGCCAATAATCTGTGTTGTTTGTGCATAGAAGAGAGCTCGGTAGGGAAATGATGAGCAAAGAAAAAGATGGATGCAGAGTCAAAAAAAGATGAAATAAGTAATCATTGTCCTTTTAAAAAGGGAAAGTTTTAATAGTCAATCATTCCATCTGGATAATAATTCAAACATGGAATTCAAATTGAAACTTAACATGCAAATTCTCCTATGCTTTTATGAAACATTTGAGACACAAAATGACTTAAAAATCAATGTTCTTTAAGATATATTAATAGAAGACTCAAATGGAAATGGGCAAAAAGAAATAGTATTAAAATAACATCCTAAAGCAAGCAAAGAAGTGGGAAAAGAAAAAGGAAACATAGCATCTTTTTGGCTTATAACAATAGAGAGAATAAGATGATCTGTTGCAAAGAAACTTAAGCAGCCATTATTGGACATGGGTACTGCATGTCAAGCATAAGAAGAAAATAAAGATAGTGAACTGAACAGATAAAAAGACAACCGAGTTGAATGAATATGTAAAACATCCTGAGAATCCTCCTACTCATTGTCCTACAATTTCTAACTTCCTTCATCTTTTCCTCTTATTCAAAATTTTCTCAACAAACCATGGCATGTCAAACAAACGAACCACAGTGACATTCTTGAAAGCACATGAATTTGTGTATATAGTGTTACTATATACCAATTTTGAGGAGTACAATCCCTGTTTGTCTTTTGTGGAGTTGGGGGTGATGAGAGGGAGAGATATTAGATGAGAGAAAGGGAGAGAGAGTTGGGTAAAGGGAAGTATAGACATAACAGAGGGGGTAGGAGAGGGAGCAAGAAGAAAAAGGTGCAAAAAGGGAGGAGGAGTAGAAGAAAAGAAAGTTAAAGAGGGAATTGATTGGAATTTAAGTGTGGTGTGTGGATTCAAGTAGTGATGGAAGTAATGATGATGATTATCACATGTTCAATTCCTTTTTTCTCTCTTTCTGTTTGGTGAATTGAACTTTTTGTTATAAGTATATCATGGACTACAAATCTAGTAGCCAAAGAATAGCCAGACTTGGTGGAAGGCAACCAACTGAACCAACTAATGCTTCTGTTTCCTTTCAAAATCAATGTCTATTACACTCTCCCAAATCTGCCGTTATCATTTTATGTGATTTTTGAAAACTTGTGGTTCGTATTCATTTGTGTGATGTTAAATCACCTCATTAAAGATAAAATAAAAAGTTAAAATTAATTGACTTCAAAATTTAGATAAATATGTAATTATTTTTAAAAAGCGCTAAAAAAATCACATAAATTGGTTGGGAGGAAGTAACGAAAGGAGAAATATTACAATTCTCTCTCGTATTCCCAAAAAATAGTAAAGCAATACTTTCATCATATACCAGTAGTATATAGTAGAGACTAGAGATAAAACATCATCTTAAGTTTACAACTGTACATCTATTTCCTAGTATTTGGTTGGGATGTCGTAATTGTTGTATGACCCCCAGCTACATGGTATACGTACGTAACATAATTATCTAACTTTTCTATTTCTTCCCCTCCTTTTAACTCAGACATCTTGTCAATTGTCATGTTTTTTCCTTAAAGGTAAGACTTAGGAGAAGATAATAATATCTGTTTCTAGGCACATGGTTTCAAATAGCCATGTCGTAAAAGCATTGCACAACAGGTGCAAAGTTGGTCATATGTTACTTTGTTTTTCACCAGCTCGTACGTCTTATATTAAAAGGAATTGCTGGTGAGATCTGAGGACATCTGATTACTGCTGTGAAATTTTTGTAGTAAAAATAGGGCAGTATAGTCATTTTTTGAATTGGTATTTAAAAATAGCTAATATTCATCAAGCCAATAAAAAATAATTACAATTTTGCTGTGATAGAGATCGGTCTAGCATAATATATTGGAGTTTGTTGTAGTAGTGTATGAATTTCAGCATATTATGCTGGACCGGTATACTTTGCTGGCTCGGAGACTCGAGCACCGGTGCTCCAAACTCCAGTATATTATACCTGAACGCTATACTTGCTGGAACTCCAGTATATCATGCTTGAGTTGTAGTGTACTTATATTGGAACTCCATCATATTATGCTAGAGTTCCAGCATACTTATCTTGGAACTTCAGTATAATATGTTGGAGTTCAAGTATACTTATGCTGGAAATCCAGCATAATATACTGGAGCATTTTTCGGGTTTTGAACAGTGTTTTCTCTCAGATTTATCTAACATAAAAAGTGACAAGATTTTGATTACTTTTAAAATTGGGCTATTTTTGAGCGACCAATTGTCAATCTCGCTATTTGAATTTCTCCTATTTTTTAGGGCAATGGTATTTTCTTGAGCAAAGTTTATTTGTAACCATTAGAGGCAAACTTATATCATCTGATAGTCATAAAATAACCCTATATAATTAACAACCCAAAACTAATTAAAAGGCTAGTCCAAGACAAAGACCACCGCCACTCAAAACCCTAATTTCGTTCTCCCACAACTATCTTACGCTTTTTAATCTTCACACCAAAGCACATGTCCCTCTTTCTAATCACATTCTCGTCTTTGTATTCTTCTCATTGTCTTCCCCCGAATTTTTTTGTGTATTTTTGGTCTTTTTTTTTCCCTTAGTTTTGCACTGGTTTTTTTCACTTTGTTTGGTTTACAAGTGGAAGTTGGAATCATTTCCTCTTAATGCATGGCTGCTACTATCCCAAATATTCATTTGTATTACTCCCATTTTAACGGTTACCATTTAAGCCCGAATCGAAACCCGAATCGGTATTTTTATTCCTTTGTAAATTTACCATGCTACAAATTAGACCCATTATTATTCGTATTCAGAGCTTCTAACAAAGTCCAAATTGTGACCCGTTTGGCTCAAACAGCGAACCGACTTGCTCATTAGTCATATTAATCACTCTATTACTTTTCTGATCAAAAGTTAGAATTTCAGGTATATCAAATGGCTCTGATTTTAGTTTCGTTAGATGGTCAAGTTTTAAAGATGAAACTTAAGACGACGTAGTTGAGGAGAAAATTTTTTTATTGGATGAAGAAAAATGTTCTGTGTTTTCACGAAAAGCGACACTAACTGAATTATTCCTAAGAGTACCACCTTTGGTCAAATACCCACGACAATTCTTACAAAAGTGACATTACTGAGAAGGACTATTGTAATAACAGAATTTTGTATTTAGTGATTCATATCTTGGATATTTCATGTGTTCTTGCTCTAGAAATTTTGGCTTTATTTGTGTGCAAATTGGTGGATCTTGCATATCTAATTTTTTCTTTAGCCTATAAAGATTCAGTCATTTTGAAATAAACCTAGTGAATTAGTAGTATTGAAACCAAAAAATTTGGTTCTTAGTAGTACTGAAACAAAAATTAGTATAGTAAAATATATACAAAAATAGATTGTTATTGTATAAAAAAAATATACTAAATAGACTGTTACTATGCAAAATATAGGCCTGGCTTAGTAGTGAATTATTAGTATTAAAATAAAAATTATATAACAATAGACTGTCAATATACAATTTATATATAATAGACTGTCACTATACAAAATATATGCAACTTATAATATCACTATACAAAAAGACTTCCATTATACAAAATATGCTAAATAGACTGTCATTATATAATTTATACACAGTAGACTGTCACTATACAATATATATATATATATATATATATATATATATATATATATATATATATTGTCACTATACAAAATATACACTAATGATACCTTATGGTTATACTAAAATACAGAGGATACACTTTACATAAAAAATTTATACAATGTAATAGTATATATATAATTTTCGTACATTTTATAATTGTCGCTATGCAAAATATATAAACAATAGACTGTCAATAGGCAAATAATATACAAAAATAGTTATACAAAAATAGACTGTTATTATACTAAAAATATATAAAAATAGACATTACGCATATTACCAGCATTACATATTTCATTCAATTGTTAGCTAATACTTATCATATACAGATGTATATTTAAGAAGGCAAAAAAAATTACTCTATCAAACCTACGACCTTCAACTTAAGGAAACAAACGCTCTAACCATCGAACTACATGTGCTTATGTTGTCATGCTTATTCCTTTCGATTACTATATGCAATATATTTGAATCGAAAAATTATTTTTTATAAAAAAAAATCTAAGCTATTAAAATTTTAGGGGTTATAGAGGTAATTTTCTCCATTTTCTTCGGTAGTTGAACCCCACTGGTTCTTGCTTTCTCCCGCAATAGGCCCACTACGACTGACGCTAACCGACCATCCATAGTACAAAAAGTTTTATCTATTGTTGCAATTAACCCCAAAGTTTGTTTTTGAAATTTCTCTCTTTTGTTTATTAATATTTTGATAATACTAAGAAGTCGATCTTTTAAGTTCAAACCCTTTTTCATATTTTAGGCACCAAAATAATTAGGTTCTTGATTATTGCTAATTGAGAATTGTAGTAATTCATCAGTATGGAGATTAAATATAGTGACACATTATTTTGTGAGATCTACTGTTATGGGTAGCTGTTTGGTTCATTAAACAAAAATGAGCTATACGATATAGAATATATAATATGTATACAGTTTAAACTACATAAATTGGATGAGCTTCTATTTTTAATTTAATCTTGTGTTTCTTACCAGATTTTTGGGAGGAAAGCTTTGGAGAAAGACAAATATATATCATTTTATTATTTATTCCCAAATTAGTAATTTCGAAATTATATTCCTCATATAGTACGGTATAAAGAAGAGTATCACAATTGTGCTATAACAATCCTGAAATTATTAATCTCTGAATAAAAAATTATACCAAACATGAAATAAAGTAATCTTGTTATGAAATAATATAAGAACAAGAACAATAATACAAGAACAATATAGAGAGAAGTATAGAGAGGAGTATTCTTATTGATACTTTTGGGTGATTTACAATGGGGTAAGACCCCTCTATTTATAGGAAGAGAAAAGACTTAGCCTCAAAGTAAAACTCTTCTATAAGATAGACATTCACTCTAATTAGAGTTCTATTTATAACACTCCCCCTTGAATGTCTATTCAATAATGTGCCTCGTTAAAACCTTAACTAAAACAAACCCAATGGGAAAAAAATTATAGAAAAGGAAAAAGAGTACACATGTTTGAATATGCGCCTATTGGTTGCCTCGTTAAAAACCTTGCAAGGAAAACCTAGTGGGACAAAACCTTGTAAGGGAAAAAGAGTGCAACGCGCATTAACTCCCCCTGAAAAGAGCATCAATTCACATCCTTGAGCATTTGCATTCCAATCTTGTGCACCATCTTGAAATTATCATTCTTGATAGATATGAACATCTTCATATAATGTCGTGGAATGACTCTTCAATATCTCCATAGAGGTATTCTCGATGCCATCATGCTTATAGTTATAGCAAGATACATATGTACACAAGTTGCACTTAGGATGTGGTACTTCAGGACCAAGAATTGTATATGCTTCAAGCAACTTCAATCTTTCATGGATTGACATATAAGTTAAGTCATATAAGCCATATAATAGACTTTAGATGCATATCAAGTTTTCATGTCATGCTAAACAAATAAGATATCGAAAACTGATTACACATACCATTGACTTTATACTTTCATGTATTTGAACTACATGTCCAAAACTACATGTCTTTCATATGGAATCAATTCTGCTTGAATTGTATCTCTTCCATTTAGCCAATATTTTTGTTTGTATTCGACAAACATAAGATCCTCATCGATATTTAGCGCTATCATAGATGTCGTCGACGAACAGTTTGTATCGGTTCCAATAAATTTTCATAAAGACATAACATGGAGATCTCTTTATTCATATATTCAGGTACCTGAATCTCTCATGAGATTTTATGAAGTGTTATGTCATGTGATCTTCTAGATCACTTGCCTCCTTATTATGATCACATTGATCATTTGCTCATCTTCTTTATTAAGAAGTTCTTTTTGAAACCGATTTGTCTATACGCCTTAAGCGTATCAAAGAATTTGTCCTTCTAGGACTTAATATGAGCATTTGCAGTGAGAATATAGTTACTTTCTTTGGGTCAGCAAATGCGTATAGCATGCTTTGCAATATTTTGCAATTGAATTATCCTTTTATGAACTTCAGGTTCATATTATGATATTCGAGGATCTATATATACAAATGATAATTCATCCCATGTAACCTTTTCTCAAGTGTTTATCATGTCTCCCCCTCATGTTAGAAAAGCTAACTTGTTTCCCCAACTTTGAGAGTCCATCTTTGTGCATTATGGTGTTAATAAAAATATACACCGCACATCAATAATAATAAGATGAAATTATTTGGTTCCTGACCCTGAACCACTTGTGAGGGGAGAATATAATATACTCTCGTATACAACGTATATCAAACTGATATATATAACTTTGTTCTCATAAGAAACAGTTTAGTTATTAAGTGGAGGCACTCAATAATTATCTTGCTAAACCAACTATGATATAAACCAACTTATCAAGATGAACTATCTTGAATAGAAAATCTGGAAATTATGCTCGAAGTTATATTACTGAGCAATTTACCTCGCAAGCAGCGGCCAGGCTGCGGGTTAATAACAATCGCACATGTAACCATATCATAGATGCATCATATGTGGTATACATGGCAGGTGAATGGGCCCATATTCACCTTTGACATTTCCAGAATTTATGGGATTCAACCCGAATTCTTTAGTTGGTCAATCAATTAATGAGAGCAAGTAATATAAGAGAATTCGTAAAGAACTTTCTAGTTCTTTAATATTTACCCATGTGAATTTCTATTACTGCACATCATACTTAAAATGAGATGGCTAACCCGAATGCCAACTGAATAAATTATCAATATTGATAAACTTCAAATTTACACCATGACGTGTGCAATTATCAATAAACTTTAAGTTTATTATGGTATGAGTTTTTATACCAATAAATATCCACTTTATTGTGGCATTCTTTTGTTTGTGTAGTACAAACTGGAGAATAAAGCGGGTAGCTTTTCATATACAAATTATCCCGCTACAAGTTGTAGTAATAGAAGATATCAAATCTTTCCTTTATTTATAGTCTCAATATAATCAATCGCTTTCGCATATACTTTGGAAACTGAATAAGTTTCTTTGAGACTTACTACCACACAATACCTTATTGGTAATCAATTGCGTTTCTCCAACATAGTAATAATTGGCTCTTCTAGAGCTCTCAATTAATTTTGTACTACCACAGATTCATCAACATCCATGTGGTGAATATCTCTTTTAAAGAGAAAGTTATACCATTATGGTCATGGTCAAAATTATATGCAAGATATGTTTCTTGCATTATCATTGTCCTTTAATAGTCATATTTTCAAAATATTTTGGCGTACAATAGGTACGTGACCAACGATCATTCATGCCATAACAATGACATTATTTTCATATATCATCTCAAACCTCCTTCTAGGGGTGAGTGTGGTATATTCAATACCAATGCGTCTGGCATTCAATTTGCTATTCTTTGCAAATGGATAATATTTTGCACCTCTTTTTAACAAATAGAGGTATGTGGATCAAGATGAGATAATGATGCATTTTTTCACAAAATTTCCCGTTTGGTTTCACCAACTTCTCCCCCTAATTTTGGGAAAAGTGTCTCATCGAATTGACAGTCTGCAAATCGTGCAGTGAACAAATCCCCTGTCAATGTTTCGAGGTAGCGAATAATGGAGGGCGATTCAAACTCAACATATATTCCTAACCTTCTTTGCAAACCCATTTTGGTGCAATATGGCGGTGCTACAGGCACATATACTGCACATCCACAAATTCTTAAGTGGGATATATTAGGTTCATGACCCAAAACTAATTGCAACGGGGAATATTTGTGATAATTCGTCAGTCAAAGACGAACTAGCATTGCTGCATGCAAAATGGCGTGACCCCAAACCGAAGTGGGCAGCCTCGTTTTCATGAGTAAATGAGGTATTCAAGATTATACTCATGTATTGTCTCAATCTGATATCCATTTTGAATGATATCTTTAAAACTCAACAAGTTTCTCTTAGACTTGGAGGAGAATATTGCATTCTCTATAATAAACATTGTTCCTCTAGGCAGAGTTATAGTTGCTCTTCCGGAGCCTTCAATCAATTTACTACTACCAGAGATTGTAGTAACATCTGCCTTACACATACTTAGTTGAGAGAAATATTTCTTTTCTTTGAGTATGTATGTGTAGTACATGAATCAACTAACAAATATTTGATCCAAGTTTGCTTTGTGAGATATCCATATTTGCTTTCCCATGGTTTGACATACAAAAGAAAATACATGAACATGAGAATAAACAAATTCAATCCGTTTGTTTCACATTTAAACAATATTTTTAAAATCTGCTGAGGTTAGTTGACTAACTAAATCAGATAGTCGATTATATGTTTTCCATAATCGATTACTTTGCAGTTTGAAAATTTCAGTTTAAGCACTGTCTCAATGTAATCGATTGTTAAACATACATAATCGATTATTTGCTATTTTGAAAAACTTCAGATCACACTGTCTTAATATAATCGATTGTTAAACATACATAATCGATTATTTGCTATTTTGAAAAACTCCAGATCACACTGTCTTAATATAATCGATTGTTAAACATACATAATCGATTATTTGCTATTTTGAAAAACTTCAGATCACACTGTCTTAATATAATCGATTGTTAAACATACATAATCGATTATTTGCTATTTTGAAAAACTTCAGATCACACTGTCTTAATATAATCGATTGTTAAACATACATAATCGATTATTTGCTATTTTGAAAAACTTCAGATCACACTGCCTTAATATAATCGATTGTTAAACATACATAATCGATTATTTGGTATTTTGAAAAACTTCATATCACACTGTCTTTATATAATCGATTGTTAACAAGTATATAATCGATTGTTTTGCAGTTTTAATGCGAAATATTAGATAATCGACTAATTGTTAGGTTAGTCGATTAACTCTACTAAAAAATAAAAATTTCTTTGAAATTTAAGCATATTGAAACATTCTAAAGAACTAATTCTAACATTATATCATAAACTAACTAATACGAGCTGATACTAATGACTATTAGTTTATTCACTAACTAATACAAATAAAATCAAACAATTCCATCTTCACTCATCACAGATCCATCACCGATTAAGTGGTCTATTTTCCCCTCAGGGTGCTCAAAGAAGTCTGCCACATCCAGGTGGGTGATGTCAAAATTGTCGTCAGAGACAAAATTTGTTTCAGGGCATTTACCTTTTAGAGATGCTTGATAAAGCTCAACCAAATGTCTTGGTACACGGTAAATTTTCGCCCAGTGCCCTTTTCCACCGCAACGATAATATATAGTTTATGAACTATTTGCTTTTGGATTCTCATCCCATCGTGCTTGTGGCAGAGTGACCAACTTCAGGTTGTCATATCTCTCCTTTAAGCCATTCCACAAGATAGGTGGATCTTTGACTTTGATATATTCAATTTTCAAACCTTCATCAAGGTGATGGCGCAAGAAAATCAAGGCCTTAGCGTAGTCTTGGGTGGATGCATTATTTCTGTCTTTAATGGCGTCTCCAACACCCATTGCATCCAAATGGATTTCTGCATCCAACACCCATTTCATATAGTTCTTGCCCGAGATTTCAAGGGCGACGAACTTTCTTTTCATAATGTCAGACATGAAACAAAATTACATCAAGAGCGTGTTCATACTTACGGGTTTTATTATCACATTCACTTCAGGGTGGATTATAATAATCTGTATGTGTTATATACAATCTCATGTCAAATATTACTTTCATAAAGTGAAAGATTATTTTGAGAATCTTTATTATTCTCATTATCACAATGATGACGATTATAATTCCGTCTATTGTCTCGTCCACATTCATTGATACCTTTATGGTAATAATTTTGTCTTCTTTCAGACTTATCACATACTGCTACCACATTCTCTAAAGGGAATGGAGCAAATTCAATTGGACGGATTTTGTCTTCTTTCAGACTTATCACATACTGCTACCACATTCTCTAAAGGGAATGGAGCAAATTCAATTGGACGGATTTTTTAATTCTTTGCCCACAATCATACATGAATTTAATCATGGCAAGACATAGAAATTTTACCACTTCATGTGAGTGTAATTTCTTACAAACTCCATTAGAGTTATAATCAAACTTTATTGTCTTTGTTTGTATATGAAATCAAATCGTAGAATTTCAAGAATTTGAAAGAAAAAATTAAAATAATTACCTTTAAGGTATACCAATAAATGTTGTGATATCAAATATACCTCTTGGGTTTCCATCCCGTTGCATTACTTTATGATGATACCATCTCTTCTATTTTTCCGTATAGAAATTCGTCAAATCGCTAGACTTTGCGTTCTCACTGCTTCGTTTATTCTCCTTTGTGTAACTTGTGAATTCTGTACAACACCTTTGGTTGCCGTGGATGCTTGACTTCTAGGTCATACCCATACTCCCAACCACATTCATCTTACTGGTGCCAACAGTCCTAATGCACTAGCTACCTCCAATTCCTGCAGTAGCCTTCAAGACCACATTTGAGGATACATGACCATTGATTCTTCGAGAAATAAGAGGTTTTTCCAATTGGTTAGAGACTCGTGCTGATAACGTGTTATGAAATAATATAAGAACAAGAACAATAATACAAGAACAATATAGAGAGAAGTAGAGAGAGGAGTATTCTTATTGATACTTTGGGGTGATTTATAATGGGGTAAGACCCCTCTATTTATAGGAAGAGAAAAGACTTAGCCTCAAAGTAAAACTCTTCTATAAGATAGACATTCACTCTAATTATAGTTCTATTTATAACAAATCTAACAATTTATCTAGCGGTTATAATCCCTGTTTTACTTACCAAACAATCTCCAAGTATTTTACAACTTTGAATCCCCTTTTTTCCTCCCACTCTATCCCGGGACATATATGCCCAACCAAAAAGACTTTTTTTTTGTCAAAAGTCTTGTATATCTCGTGAAAGCGAAGAATTTGAATGATTTTATCTTCAACTCCATTAGAGTTGAAAAGATGCTAAAAATGGACTTTCGCAATAATTGCGGCGTTGTTGGTGGCTTTAATGTTACTCATTGGGAGCATATATTGTAAAATAGTGAAAAATTGCAAATTCGCAAATGCTCCCTCAGTAAATTAAACTATTTAAAGTCGATCATTAGTATCCTAGCCTAAATCGGTACTTTTGACCAATTGAATTCAAAGTTGTTAGGTCCCTCTACAAATATTTATATTTTTATTTTTAGGCTCCTTTTATGAACTGCAAGTAAAGTAAGTTCTTGGGTTGTTTCCTCTGGGTTAGTGACTATAGTATAATCATTATTAATTGCGCCGTTTCTAGCACCTTCTCTCCTCTTTCTCACGATTGAAAATGTGCAGGCAAATATTTCGAGGTTTGGGCCAAATGATGAAAGGTGAATTTATCAAAGCTGGCCATGGAAACTTTTATGGTTCTAAAGGTCAATGCTAATGTGACTAATATGGTCACTGTTTGACATTATGGCCCAAGGAAATTCCTTCTATTGAGAAGATGCAACTCTTTTTTCTCTGTCTAATTTGTGACAACAGGTCATACGTGGGCCTCGATTCAGAATTTAATAATTATATAATTATGAATATCATTTTTTGGATGTTTTTTATACAAAATTTACTTTTAACATTAATTAGCAATAGAATTGACCATATTAACTTTACTATCTCACATAAACACTCCTTCACATATTCCAACATTATCTACTCCAAAATAATGTAGGAAAAAATAACAAATTCATTTTTAAAATCTGAAAAAATCACTTATTTTAAATCACAAGAAAAAGGTTAAAAAGTCACTAATTTTGAACAGAAAGGAGTACTATCGAAAGAGTTTGAATTAGGGTACACTTTTTGTCGGTTAAACCCATATCGATATAGTTCGGTTCGATTTGATCCATTTTAAAATAATTCAATTTAACTGACTAGATTTTTGGTACATATAAATACGTGATTACCAAATAGAATAAATTTGTACAACTCGATGTAATTCTCTCTATTCAAATTCTAGTGAATATGAATAAAAATATAAAATAAAAATAAAATTTAAGTTAGCAAATACACTTACTTAATCTACGTAGAGCTAGATTGATATTATGTTTATCTATGTTATCACTTTAAAAAAATTGTATAGTAAGAAAATATAATACTGGATGAATAAAACAGCAACAATAATAATAAATTCAATAAAATTTACAAGGGAAGGATTAGCGTGTACACAACCTTATCCTTATTTTGTGAGGTTCTTTCCAATAGACCTTCGACACAATAACCTTCATTCAATATTTCAAAATAATTTTTTTCTCTAAAATATAAATGAATACACACACAAAACTATTAAAAAAGAGAGTAGAATTTAGAAGAGAACAAATATAAAAAAAGAGTAGATAAAATATAAAAATAACGAAAAAAGTAAGAAATTCAGAAGAGAACTAAGAGGGTGTTTGGATTGACTTATAAAAAGTAGCTTTTAAGCTAAAAGCCAAAAGCTATAAATTTATAATAACCAACTTTTGACTTTTAACTTATTTTTATATTTTTTTATGCCTGAAAGTAAGTGCTTTTAAGCACTTTTAATCATTGCCAAACAACTCACAAACTAAAAAATGATACTTAAAAATCAATAAGTTCTTAAAATGAGCCTATCCAAAGACCCTCTAAAACGACAAGGAGGAAACGTGCCAGCTATGAAATGCATTTAGTTTCAATCCTGAGTCGTGCTTCGAAAAATTTGACAACTCAACCATGGCTCCCACTATCAATTTATGACTTTGGAGTGCCACTATTTTCATATTACATATTTTTGAGTAAAACATCAGTACATAAGATAAAATTTTACGTGAGTGACCGGGTGTCGTATCACCCCTAATCTCGTACATAGATTCGCCCCTAGGGTCACGTAGAATTTTTTGTTAGCAGTATTAATATTTGTGTAAGTGATCATCACTTGTTTTGAAATTATGTATCTCAAGGCCTTAAACTCATGAGGATAAAGTATAGCAGATTTAATAATTTTGTCTTTATCATAATTTGCAAAAGAATTATACCGACTCAAACTAGCCATACCAAGAAGTAGATTAGTATTTATCGCACCAGAACGATCGTTAAGCTCCAAAAGTTGCAAATGGATAACATTATTAAAAACATCTACACACAAATGATGAGAATATGTAACATTTGAACTCCTGCGCTTTTTCTTTCCAATATGATAATTCTTTTCCACTTCAAAGATTATAATATCATGCTTGGCACAAAATGAAGGCGCATCATCTATCAAAGATTCTCATTTAGATTCTCTCATCACTTGTAATTGCTTTTTGGCAAAACTAACAAACTTCATTGTATTTACAATTTCTTGATCTTTTCTTTACAAATCCTAATTGAAATCATTTGCAATAGCCAATAATTTTAACAATAAATACATTATATGCACAAACTAAAAAGATCTTATGTCATTCACTAGACTTTTTATCACGTATCTCTCAAGCTAATTTGCACCCTCACTTGAAAGAAACACATGCATTATTTATTGATGAGAACGTCTATCAATATTCAAGACATTAGCTACAATCCTCTCGAAACATATCCCCAAGAAACTCACATACATTAATAATTGATCTACATCACAATTTTTTTTGCAGTGGATACAAGAGTTAGTTAGAATTGATGAAAAAAATTAATGGATATAAATAATATGGCGAAGTATTATCTTTCAAAACTAAAATTTTAAGACCATTAATTTATCCTTGCATGCTACTAACTTCATCATAACTTTGTACTTGTATTTGAAATGTACTCAATGAGTGCTCTAAAAGTAAATCATAGATTGCTTCTTTTTTCAACATGAACAATACCAAGAAATTGCTCAATAAATTTGTCCTCTTTGTTGACATATCGCATAACAAGAGCCATTTGTTCCTTATGAGAGACGTTGTTAGATTCATCAACCAAAATTCCAATATAATTTCTATTCAAACCTTCAACTATTGCTTTCATTATTTCCTTTGTACAAGCATTCACGATATCCTTTTGGATATTTGGAGCAATCATCATATTATTTATGTGGAGCATTTTGTAGCACAACTTTATTCCTTTCATTATCTATATCTCTTTATCATTGTAATTGAAAAAACAAATTACACTTCAAGTTGTAATTGAAATTTAATCTAACCAAATCGATAATTCAACAACTTAAGTACTTAATGAAGTTGGAGTTTATATGATACAATATCTAATGTCATGTTCGGAATCTGGGAGCATCACCATCACCCAGTGCCTCATCTATCATTGCGTACCAACTTTCAACTAAGAGACTCTGAACATATGATGTCATACTTTGGCCATATACCACATTGCACAATAACTGCGAATGCTGACTAAATGTCAATATAAAACTGGACCAACAAGGCCGTCATAATTATTACAACTAACCAACCAACCAAATATACATAAAAGGCCTACAAGACCAACATATTACACTAACTGATATGTCTATAAGCCTCTACTAATGGATATACGATGATCGGAACAGCTCCCTGACCTACTCATAAGACACACACACACACACACACACACACACACACACACACACACACATATATATATATATATATATATATATATATATATATATATATATATATATATATATATATATATATAATAAAGCTCTAGACCCGGCAACTCTGAAAGGTATGGAGCTTACCAATCAAGCTGAACTGGGACAATGCTTAGTGAGAATGTCTATCCACCAATCTGTTTGAACCTGCACGCTTGAAATGCAGCGCCCCAGAAAAAGGACGTCAATACGAAATAATGTACTGAGCACGTAAGGTAATATATTGAAAGCTGAAACTGAACTGATAATATAATAACTGCAAGTAGCTAGAAGTCAAAGATAATCTGAAGATATACTTACCCGCTGATACTAACTCACTTTTCTCAATATAGTAAGTAAAATAGATGTCCGCCTCTATAGGCTCGGTATACATATATGACTGCCCTGCAGCAGTAGGCTCACTCATAGACACTCGTCAATACTAGGCTCTATATCTCGACCAACTAAGCTCACTCATAAGCGTTCAGTCACAGTAGGCTTGGTATATAATTTACCATCTGATCAGAGGTTGCCCACTTGGGGCCTACCCACCGATTAAAGCTCGATGATAATAAAAATACTTTTAATATTGTAGATAAGTAAATTCTCTGCTCTCTTGACTGTAAGAAGAAAATACTCAAATGAATATGAAGTCCAGATAAGGAGAATATTATAACTTACAAAACTAGAAAAATATACACAATTTGTAAGACTAGCAAAATATACGTAAATTTTGGGATATGAATTTTTCTTTATAGCTTATAATAAAATCGTGTAATTATAAGATCATACAAAATAAAATAAAAATTAGCATTAACATATCTGTCTTGGCGGTCCTGCTGGGCCGATCCTGGCGGTTCCGGTCCTACCGGTCCAAAAAATCCGTGACGGGCCAATCTTCATCTTAGAATAGTTAGGCGGGCCCAGGTGGGCGCAACGACAAATTTTTTTTTAATTTTTTTTTTGAAAAATCAGTAACGGCTATTTTCAAAAATAGCCGTTTGGAACTTCGTAAAATACCATTTGGCCCCCAAACTTTAATTTAACCTCAAACTTGATATAATTACACTTTTTCCCATTTCTTAACTATAAATACCCCCTCATTCTTTCATTTTATTCACCGATTCATCAATATCTCTTAATCTCTCTCAAGTTCTCTTTCAATCTTTCTACTACAATTGCTTAATTTATTGTTAAAAATTCGTGAAAAATTGTAAAGTTGTTGAATTGAAGTTTTCAAGTGTTCAACGATTTTCAATTTTCAAGAAGTTGTTCGGCAATCCGGTAAACTCGTTTCAACTCTTACGTGTTAATAATATATTTTTGTGTTAGTTTATTTTGCATAATTCTAATTAGTATGGCATTTTCTTTGAAAAAAATGTTCGGTAGAGGAAACGGTAAAACCGGTGAAAGTAGTGGCCATAATACTACCCTTCCCCCGGCTCCCCGACCTACAAAAGATAAGCAAGTTGAAAGTATTCGCAAACCTAGACGTCCTACTCCGCCTCCCATAATTTTTGATAGTGATCACCCTTGTTTTCAATTTACCGATAGTGAATTTCTACATGATGTTATAGTAGGTGATAGATTAGATGATGAAATTATGAATGCTCTTTATCCTAATGAACCTATATTAGAGGAACATGAGGATGATAATGATGATGATGAAACCCAAACACCAGATTTAGATGATACACCTACTAGTCCTGTTCATAACTCAAGTAATGCACCGGCACACCCACCTGTAGAAACTCCAACTTTTAGTAGACAACCTGCTAAACGAGCAAAAACATCATTAGTTTGGCATTTTTTTACTCAAGTAAGAGAACAATAAGGCTAAGTGTAAAACTTGTGGGAAATTACTTGTTCATAAATATACTGGAGACCGTAGCGGCACATGTAGTTTGGTTAGGCACATAAAGATACACCCTAGAGATAGGGCTAGATTTTTTCAAATGCAAGCGCAGCAAGAGGGGACAAGTGTTGATTCTCAAGTTAACCCTAGTACAGGTTCAAATCTAGTTCAACCAGGAATTAACACTGTCACCGGAGGTATTTTATTTTACGATCCAAATAGAGATCGTGAAGAATTAGCAAAAATGATTATAGTTATGTGCTTGCCTTATACATTTGCTTCTAATCCTAATTGGGTTCATTATATTAGAAGAGTTTTTAATCCTACTTATAAAGGTTGGCCTCGCGCAACAGTTAAGGCCGATATTTATAAATTCAAGCATGAATATGAACAATATTTTCGCTATTTATTTACTCATATACCTAATCGTATTTCTATTACAACTGATATTGGTAGAAGTAATAATGATTGTGATTATCTAACTGTTACAAGTCATTGGATAGATGAGGGCTGGACAATGTAAAAATGCATAATTACATATAGAATAATTAATTCACGTCACACGGGTAGGTTTATAGCTAACACTGTTTCAGATATATGTGGTTAATTTTGCATTAGCGATAAAATAATGGCAATTTCTATGGATAATGCTTCTAGTAACACTTGTGCAATAGGCATGCTAACAAAAACCCTTAATCCTGCATTTAGTAATATTTTCCATGTTAGATGTATTTGTCATATTTATCATTTAATTGTTGGTGATGGTATGCAAATATTAAACATAGAAATTGAAAAGGTGAGAATGACTCTTAATTGGCTATTTTAATCAAACCGTAGAACTAGACTTGGAGAGTATTTTAAAAAATGTGATGAATATGGCCTTAGGGAAAGAAAGATTCCTAAACCTTGCCCGACTAGGTGGAATCGTATGTATGAAAGTTTAGTAGTTGTGTATGAATATAGAAACCCAATTAATGCTACGTTTAATTCTCGGGTAGGTGGTGAGGATGATGATGAAATGCTTACTACCCAAGACTGGACTAATGTTAAAATTTTAGATTTTTTAGAAAATTTTCAAGTTGCTACAAATGCATTTTCTGGGCAATATTATCCTACTATTTCAAACTGTTTAGTTTATATTGCCGCACTAGCTGATTTGTTTATTGAATTTAGCGAGGGTGGAGATATTTATGAACTTGTTATAAATGAAATGAAACAAAAGTTTAAAATTTTTTTTTGCTATCCCTCCTATTTTTGGTGTAGCTGCAATGTTAAATCCAACAATGAAATTAGGAGGTCCTCATTTTTGGTATTCTAATATTTATAAAGCTTTAGATCTTTCAGAAGAGGAAATTGATACACTTGTTGATGCAAAAGCATCAATTAAAATTAATGCTCAAACTGTTTATAATGCTTATAAACAGGCGTTAGAGCATGCTAGGCCAAATATTCCAACCCCTACTTCGTCTAGCTCACAATCGTCTAAAAGAGCTGCGGACTTAACAGCTCTTAAATCTTAGACGGAGTTCCGGAGTTATCAAGGTGATAGTTTTGATGAAATTTCACATCTAAATGAGCTTCAAGTTTACTTGTCACAGGGACTAGACAAGGAGAATCCAGACGGCGCTTTCGATCTTTTGGAATGGTGGAAGTCAAGGGAAAAACATTTTCCCGTTCTTGCAAGGATGGCTCGGGATGTTTTATCAATTCAAGCTTCAACTGTTGCATCGGAGAGCGCTTTCAGTCAAGCAAGACTATAAATCGGTGATCATAGAGCGGCAATGAGGGAGAGCTTGGAAAAATCGGTGCTTTTTAGGGATTGGATCCGCGCGGAAAGAAGAAACTTTGGCATTGCAGAATTACAACCGGCGATAGATGAAGCATATGAAGAAATGATAGCAGAACTTTCAGAGGATTCGGCTTCGCCCGGAAGTGGTGATGAACAAGCTTCATTTCCACCACCACCAACACAACCTCCTCCCAACCTTGACGGATTTATGAGATTTGCCAATGTACAAGTTATATCATAATTATTCAATTACCCATAATTTAACTTTTTCAATAAATTATTTAAAATTTTATTTACTTTTAAAATACTTCACATATATTTTATATATATTATATTATCGTGGTCATATGGTACCTTGCATAGTACTAGTTCATATTTATCAGGTACTATCGCTCGACCCGTACTTTATTCCTAATTGGCCACTTTCAACGAAACTCATTTTCTTTAGTACATGTACCCCTTTATCCTTCATTATACTTATTTATCGCTTGTTATAAATATCATAAGTATGGTAATGTCAAGATGATCTCATTCCCGATTCCACGTCGGTTAACTGAAAAATAAATTTTTATGTACGAAAATGCGAAATATAACACCCTTTCTCCCTTAGAAACACTCGTTCTCAAATATTCAACTTTTCGTGATCTATATAACTTTGGAAAGATCGCCTCTATATCAATACCACTTCCAACTCTCCCCATAGAATCCTAATAACCTAACGACACACATGATCCTAATTACGAATAACAACAAGAACCAACACAAGAATTTATACACGTATTCTATGATTATGACATCTCAGTCAGACCCTTCTTTGGGGGAGGAAATAAGTAGAGATATATAGACTTCATGTTTTCCTCGGCCTCCCAAGTTATTTCTTCCAAATTGTTGTTTCTCCAAAGTACTTTCACGGAGGCTACCTCCTTATTCTGCAGCTTGCGGATTTGTTGGTCTAGGATGGCAACCGGAACTACCTAGTCCAAAGTTCAGGACATTCCCTTTTTCGGCCTCCTTCTCGCACAGCTTGTGGACGGAATCCTTCCAATGTCGTAGCTGTTTCTACCTTTTATCATGCGGCATGTACAATTTCGACCTTATAAGTGTGCCCAATCTTTAGGCTTCATATGTAGAGCTTGACAAGATGTTCCTTTGAGCATCTATGAGTATAGTGAAGTTATTCGCTTGGTACTTTGTTGAATTCATGAATATTGCTATACCTCATCGCATAGGCCCGTTCAACCATCTATATGAATTTACTGCCATAACTCTTACTTTAGTTTATCATTGTTTAGGTCTGCTACCAAATCCCAGCTTACTCTCGTTGATTATTCCATATGTATAAATTTAAGTCCGTTAATGCTTCCTCATAACTACTTTTCTTTAGAATGATGGCCTAATCTTATCTCATACTTTGTGACTTTTGTCCATCTATTGTGGATTCACCTCAATATTGATCTATAATATGCCACTAATAACTTGAAACTTCTTGCATAATAATTTTCCCCTAGGGCTTACGTTACATTAAGGAATATTTGAAGTAATTCCCATAATCATATTTCATAGTGTCTCAAATGATTCACCTTATGGGGGTATTATAATTTCGTGCTGCTAGTGATATTTTTTCTCCTTCTCTTTTTATTTTTCAAATCATTAGTTAGACTAAGGCCCAAACATCATTCTTTATATGTCACAATTACACCCACATTTTATTACTAGAACAACATTCTATTCCTTCTAAATGCTATTAATCTTAGACTCCTTTGAGTTCATTAAGGCAATAGTGAGCTTTGTATAACATAGAGAAATTATCTGCTCTTTTTGTTTTCATGGGCTTAATCCTAAAGACTTATCCATTCTCGTCACTTTTTCACTCACCTTTCCTCACCCTTACTCATGTTTCCTTAAAATTTTGTCGCTCTACCATACTTTAGCTTGAGACTTATACACATCCATTTATACTATTCGCAACTTTCATTTAACTTGCTTGCACCACAAATTTCCTTATGTCATTTGGAATATCACGCGAGATATCACATCGTCCCTAACTCTTCTTTACTCTATTAGTCAAGCTTTTCGGTACCTACACCATAGGCTGGAAGGTATGCTACTGAGGGTGCCGCTATTATTCATAGATAATAAATCCTCGTGCTTCTGTCCCTTTAATCCGAAGTATGGACTATTCACAATCTTCTGCTTTTAAGTATCTCGTTCACCTTTACCTTACTTACCTTAATATTTTGCATCATATCTCCCATCTCTTTCCCGACCTCCCTTCTACCTAGGTGTAATTCACGTTCATAACTTGAAGCTCTATTATAATACTCTATCCTCAGTTACATACACAATCCGGTGGGAGCTTCGTACTGACTTCTTATGAGGTTGGTACTTCTTCTAACTGGATTCCTTGTAGAGCCATTGTATATTATGGTTGTTGTGTTATTTCTCTTGAATATCTAAGATTAAGAGTGATTCCATCATGTTCTCAAGCACAATTTCTATAAATTTTCTAGGTCCAATAATCAGACTTTTGATTTACTTCGTTGATGTAACTCTTTAGTTTCCTCCTTCTTTTGATCGGCCTTTATGTTGGCTTAAGTTATCTCCCGTTCTGTGGTTCATGGTATTAGTTATTATGTTTAGCCTTTCATGGGCTCTGAGGAATATGCATGCTACATTTCTTTAACAATTTAATCTTTCGTCTAAGTCCTAGGCTCAATTATTTCCTTTAACATATGCCACAATCTTCTATTACTGCATATGCTGCATGTATAAAGCTCCAAACTCTTAAGTGCATTCATAAGGTAAGCAATTCCGGATCATTTATCGAATAATTTCTTTCATTCCAACTTAGCTTTCTTTCGACATAAGCTATTACTTCTCCTGGTCGTTCTGCCACTTGTCGCGTGCATATGTAGCTTATCTTAGTAACCATACATATTGGAATCTCATAAAAAATATATGCTCTTGAATATTATTTTAATTCTTACTTCCTGTTCAATAGCCACGGTAGGTGCCACTTTCTTTTTGAGGGCATACAATTTTTGTTGTGAAACTGCTTTTACATGTCCATTCCTCGTTCGAGTTACTATGTTTACCTAACACGATATGATGACTCATATGTAACCTTCTATTAGCCATAACTGGGATCTTCCTAACAAATTACTAACTATTCGTTGGCCCATTCCCATATAAATATTCCTCTTAATCTTTTTTGGGTTATTTTCTTTGTCTTAACTTACATCTTGCACTAGCTCCTTATTTATTAATAACAACTCGGGCAGGAACCCTTACTTTCTCTCCTTGACGTCATGCTTGCATAATATTTTTGAATCGTAGGGTATCTGTAAGATTTGGATAAGTTCCATCTCATTCCTTTTTTATTTATCACAGTCTTCCTTTACCATTTCATAGTCCCTAGAAGCACTTAATTCTAACTTAATGTCACATCACTCTATATTTCCTCCTTTAGGGGTGTACTAATACTTGGAGCTATGACGACCTGCCTAAAGATGTTTTTCCTTTTCGTCTTTGGTGTCCTTTCACATTATCAATGATCCTTACTCGCCTTGCGGTAATATTTCTGCATTAAGTATAACAAAATTCCTCACTCGTGATGGTGACACTTAGTGTAACTGGCACATACAGTCCCTTAAGCTCAACTTTTCTCATATCGTTGTTTTAGGGAAGCGTCTCCCTGAATGACCATTCTCTGAATTCATCATGGATCTTCTTCTGTTTTTCATTCTATTATTGCCGGAAAAAAATCTGAAACTCTCATGATGCTGACTATTATCAAATCACTCACTCCCTAATTTATATTTAGTTATCTTGTTCATCAACCCATAATGATCTCTATTATTTTGGGGTCTAGCTTTTTTATAGGTAATCACGTTAGAGTCACGAACTTACTTCTTGAAATGAGGACATGACTTTATGGCTTATATTTTTTTATTGTCTCAAGGCCTGTTATCTTTTGTCTTTTCCTTCACTTGACTATAAACTCAATAGTGTCATCTTTTTTGACCTATCGTTATCATCTTATATTACATCTTACTCATAATGCTTTATTAACTCTCTTCTTATCTCACGCTAATTATTTATGTGTACTGCTTTGCTTTGATAACTCGAACAAAATATTATTTTACTTTTGGCTCCCCTTACTCCATCCTTTGGCTCTTTCAATTGCGTAACATTCTTTCTTGAAAGCATTGTCTTTCACTATAAAGCTGGATAAATAATTTTGCCTTAATGTTACTTATTAAGAGGCTTACACCTTTCATTATTCCCAAGATTCTCTAAAGACCTCACACTTACCTATCATAAGCAAGATATAAAATCGAGTTCCTCTAAACCAACAATTCCACAGTTATATCTCTTATCTATCGTCTTTCTAAATGTATGCATCCTCTTATTACAAATAGAAGTTCAGGACTTGAATTCTTATAAGTGAGTTCTACCACACGATCTAGAGTAAGAAGAAAAAGTGATAGTCCTAAATGCCCTGTAGCCTCCTGCTTATAAGTGTGGTGCACGACACACCTGTAAACAAGATTCGACTAGACACGGCTTGTAGACTCCCAAGGACAGAACTGATCTGATACCACTTTTGTCATACTTCGAACCTAGGAGCAGGACCTGTACCCAATGCCTCACCTATCCTTACGTACCAGCTTGCAACGAAGGGATTCTAAACATATAATGTCATACTTTGGCTATGGGCCACATTGCAAGATAACTGTGAATGCTGATTAAATGTTAATATAAAAATAGGCCGACAATGCCATCATAATTATTACAGCCGACAAACCAACTAAATATACAAACAAGGCTTGCAAGCTCAATATATTGCACTAATTGACAGGATAAGTCTACAAGCCTCTACTGATAGATATACTATGAACGGAATAGCTACCCGACCTACTCATAACATATATCCATATATATATACAAGATGTACATAAAGCTCTAGACCCGGCAACTCCGAAAGGCATAGAGCTTATCGATGAACTCAGATAGCACTTAATGATAATGTCTATCCGCCGATTTATTTGAACCTGAACGCAAGAACTGTAATGCCCCCGGAAAAGTGACATCAATACGAGATAATGTACTAAGTATGTAATACAATATACTGAAAGCTGAAACTGAAGTGATAATATAATAACTGCAAGTAGTTGGAAGTCAAAGATATTCTGAAGATATGCTTACTCACTGATACTGACTCAACTTTCTCAATATAGTAAGTAAAATAGTTATCCGACCCTATAAGGCTCGCTATACATATATAATTGCTCTGCCATAGTAGGATCCCTTATAAACGATCAGCCATGCTAGGCTCCGTATTTCGACCAGTTAGGTTCTCTCATAAGCGCTCAGCCACAGTAGGCTCGGCATATAACTTACCATCTGATTAGAGGTCACTCAATAGGGGCCTACCCATCGATTATAGCTCGATGGTCATGAAAATATATTTTAATACTTATATATACGTAATTTCTCTACTCTCTTTATTGGAAGAAGGAAATACTCAATTGAATATGAAATCCCGATAAGAAAACTATTATAAATTATAAAACTTGGAGAATATGCATAATTTGTGAGACTAGCAAAATATATGTAAATTTCAGGATATTAATTTTTTCTTATAGCTCATTAACAAAATCATGTAATGACAAGATTATACAAAATAAAATAAGAGCTTAGCCTTAATATAGAGAAATTTTAGAATGAAATGAAGCTTCTGCTTCAGTGAAGCATGTCAAATGAGATTTTGCTGGAATCCTTTGAAATTTTTGAAACAAATTTGTTCCTGCTTTTCACATCTTTGGTGTAGTATAACAGCTAGCTTTTACCTTGGAAATATGTTTCTTGCTTTAGAACTTAACGTTCTTGGTTTCAATTTCCTTAGGACTTGGTTTCAGGTCCATGACAAGAGGGGTTGCTCTAATGGTAAGCAACCTCCACTTCTAATCGAGAAGTTGTGAGCTCGAGTCTTCCCAAGAGCAAGGTAGTAAGTTCTTGGAGGAAAGGATGCCGGGGGTCTATTTGGAAACAACTTTTCTATCCAAAGGTAGGAGTAAGGTCTACGTACACACTATCCTCCTCAGACCTCACTAAGTGAGATTATACTAGGTTGTTGTTGGTTTCAGACCAAAGTCGTGAATTGAAAACTAAAGAGAAAATGGATAATTGGATAAGCCTTACTAGTCTTACTAAGACGTTAGGCTTAAGTCATATTTAATTATGATTCTTTAATTATTAAGTAGGCACCTACATTTATGTGTAGTGAGTCATTCTTTAATTAGTGGCCTTATGCCACGTTTCCTTCGTCATAATTAGTTATGTATAATTCTAAAATAATTGTATAATAATAGTTTATGAATATTTTAAAAGTAATTTTTTTCTTTTTCTTTCTTATCTATAAAAAAATATTTTATTTTATGCTTTGGGAGTTCCAACTATTTTGATTTATTTATGTCTTAGTCAACTTGTAATCGGGGCGAGTTCGATCTCAATCTTATCGAATAGACTTAATTCACGAGGTGTCACTCGCTTCATGGTTCTCGCCGCTCATGTATCATAACATAGCCTGGCTAGACAAATTTTCAATAACGAGACCCTTGGCTCGAATGCTCCCTACTTTGGCACAAGTAGTTTTAGGAAGTCAACACCATGAGTAGGATCCTCGGACTGGACGAGTAATCTTTTTAAGAATAGAGGATACTCTCAAAAATACTTTAATAATAAACTTTTCTATGTGACCTCGCTAGGGTCTAAATCAACTTCCAAACTTTCTTGACCGTTCAAGTTTAAATCTTTTTTTTGGAACAACCTATACATACTCATAATGATATCTTTAAATGTAAAGCATTGCATAAACATAAAATTAAATAAACATTCAAAAGTATTTTTAAAGGTTCGCTTTTTTTTCATCAATTTTCAATATGAAAAGGGCATAAAAGAATAACACAAAATTCTGAAAATTTATGCACATTCAGAATAGATCATCTAAACTTAAGCTAGAACAATTCTAAGTTAATAGATATTCACTTGCTCCAATTAAGTACATATTTACTCTTTTAAATAATTCATCAAATACCTTATATTCTTTTGTGAGTTAAACCACTTTAGTAAAGAGTTAATCAACTCACTTCAAAATTTTTCGAGCCAATACATATCTTTTAGTCCAATTTATACCCGTCAAACAACAACAACAACAATAACAACAACAACAACCCAGTATAATTCCAGTTAGTGGGGTTTGGGGAGGGTAGTGTGTACGCAGACCTTACCCCTACCCTGGGGTAGAGAGACTGTTTCCAAATAGACCCCCGGCATCCTTCCCTCCAAGAACTTCCCACCTTGCTCTTGGGGAGACTCGAACTCACAACTTCTCGGTTGGAAGTGGGGTTGCTTACCATTAGAGAACCCGTCAAATAACAGATTCTACAATAACTAGTGCGTTTTAGTTTATTTTAAAGTTTCATACTTTAATATTGAACTTACTATTGCTACAAACAAATTAAACTCATTATTAATACAGAGAAAGAAAGGAATTAACGATTTAATTCTTATTTACAATTATTATAGAATAATTAATAATAGAAAATTTTATACTTAAAGTTCAAAAGTTAATGATTTGTAAATAGACCTTGAACTTCCCGTTGAAGAAACCAAAAAAAAAATAAAATAATAATTCCTCGGAAATAAACTTTGGGATTTGAAACCGAAAAATGAAATACCGAGAAAAAAAAATATATTTGCTAACTCAAACTCAAAGCTTACAATACTATACATATAATTTCTAATACAAGTTTTTGGATGATTTTACAAATGAGTTCTACAACCTACTTATACTAAAACCTTACACCAAAAATTCAACATTGGCATACAAAAATAATCAAACATGGCATGTAAGAAAATTCAAACATATACAAATCAATTTTGTCATGCAAGACAACCAATGTTCTTGAATACCATTTTTGACTTTTATTTTTAAAACTAGTCTATTCTAAAATTTTTTTAATCAATTTATATAATTTCAACAGCCTCCCTTAAATTGATCAAAATAATTTACATATACCAAGCATCAATTTCAATCTCTCAAACGTTTCTGCCTTCAGCGGTTTAGTCACTGATCCTCCATCTCCTCAGCCAGGAGAACCGGTAGAACAATTGCGGTGTTCGGGTCGAACGAGCGTGCCACCGGCTCGCCTTAATGATTATATTGTCAGTAAAGACAATGAAGGGACATCACCGATGAAACTCTGGTGAATTTTTGTCTTTTTGCAGATTGTGATCCAGTGCATTATGAAGATGCAGCAGGTGACGAGAAGTGGATCAAGGCGATGAATGAGGAAATTCATTCCATCGAGAAGAATGACACATGGGAGTTAATTTCTTTTCCAGAAGGAAAGAAGCCAATCGGTGTCAAGTGGGTGTACAAGACAAAGTATCGACCCAACGGAGAGGTGGACAAGTTCAAGGCAAGATTGGTGGTCAAAGGCTACAAGCAGAAGCCGGGAATTGACTACTACGAGGTTTTCGCACCAGTTTCCAGAATGGATACTACACGGATTATAGTAGTCATTGCAGCCCAGCACAAGTGGAAGATACATCAGATGGATGTAAAGACGGCATTCTTGAATGGTTTTTTGGAGGAAGAAGTCTATGTCGAGTAACCCCCTGGATATGCCAAGAAAGGACAGGAGAACCAGGTGTACAGGTTGAAGAAGGAGTTATACGGTTTGAAACAGGCTCCAGGAGCTTGGTATACGCGTATTGATACTTACATGTTGGAGGCAGGATTTTCAGAAGTGTCCTTATGAGCATACATTGTATATTAAGTAAAGACTAATGGCGACATTATGTTTGTCTGTCTTTACGTTGATGACTTAATATTTACATGAAACTTTGAATTTATGTTTGCTGAATTCAGGGAGGCTATGACAAGTCAGTTTGAAATGACAGACATTGGGCTGATGTCTTACTTCTTGGGCATAGAAGTGCAACAGACTGAAGATGGTATTTTTATTTCTCAAAATAAATATGCCAGAGATATCTTGAAGAAATTCAAGATGGAATCAGCAAATCCGATGAAGACTCCTATTGCAGAATGTCTTGAGTTAAAGAAAGAAGGAATGGGTGATGCGGTAAATCCTACTTATTTTAATAGCATTGTTGGTAGTCTATGTTACTTAGCATCAACAAGGCCTGATATTGTTTATGGAGTAGGGATTATTAGTCTGTTCATAGAGACACCGAGCCAGTCCCATTTGCAGGCAGCAAAGCGGATTCTGAAGTACATTAAAGGTACCTAGGATCATGGATTTTTCTATAAATATTCTGACAAGTGCAGACTTGTGGGATACACAGATAGTGATTGAGGGGTGATACTGAAACTCGGAAAAGCACTTCCGGTTATGTATTCTTTCTCTAGGGAGTCGTGTTTTCGTGGTCTTCAAAGAAGCAACAAGTAGTTGCTTTATCTACAGCTGAAACAAAGTATATGGCAGCAACCTCTGCAGCATATCAAGAAGTTTGGCTTCGAAGAATGCTCGGTGAGCTGAACCACGAGCAAGATGGTCCGAAAAAGATTATGTGTGATAATACGTCAGCGATTGCATTAGCCAAGAATCAAGTATTTCTTGGCAGGACCAAGCATATTGGGATTAAGTATCAGTACATAAGAGATCTTGTCAATAATGGAGAAATCGAACTTAAGTTCTGTGAATCAGAAGATCAGATAGCGGATATTTTGACTAAACCGCTGAAGGAAGAAACGTTTGAGAGATTGAAATCGATGCTTGGTATGCGCATCTTCAGTCTGTTGCACTTCTATGCCCAAGAAGTAAGACACCAGCCCTATTTCTGTTATTTCAAACTGACTTGTCATAGCCTCCTTGAATTCAGCAAACATAAATTCACAGCTTCCTATAAATATTAAGACATCAACGTAAAGACAGACAAACATAATGTCGCCATTAGTCTTTGACTTAATATATAGTGTATGCTCATAAGGACACTTCTGAAAACCTGCCTCCAACATGTAAGTATCAATACACGTATACCAAGCTCGTGGAGCCTGTTTCATACCGTATAACGCCTTCTTCAACCTGTACACATGGTTATCCTATCCTTTCTTGGAATATCCAGGTGGTTGCTCGACATAGACTTCATCCTCCAAAAAACCATTCAAGAATGACGTCTTTACATCCATCTGATGTATCTTCCACCTGTGTTAGGCTGCAATGGCTACTATCATCCGTATAGTATCCATTCTGGCAACTGGTGCGAAAACCTCGTAGTAGTCAATTCCCGGCTTCTGCTTGTAGCCTTTGACCACCAATCTTGCCTTGAACTTGTCCACCTCTCCGTTGGGTCGATACTTTGTCTTATCACCCACTTGACACCGATTGGCTTCTTTCCTTCTGGCAAAGAAGTTAACTCCCACGTGTCATTCTTCTCGATAGAATGAATTTCCTCATTCATCGCCTTGATCCACTTCTTGTCACCTGCTGCATCTTCATAATGCACTGGATCACAATCTGCAAAACGACAAACATTCACCAGAGTTTCATCGGTGATGTCATCATCGCCTTCATTGTCTTTAGTGACAACATTATCATTGAGGCGAGCTGGTGGCACGCTTGTTCCCGAACGCCGTAATTTTTCTACCGGTTCTGCTGGCTGAGGAGATGGAAGATCACTAGCTGGTGGTTCAGGTGTTGAGATATCTTCCTCGTTTGGCTCTTCTAACTCGATCAATATACCTCTCCCAGCATCATATTTCTTTCTCCAGCTCCACGTTTCATCTTCAGCGAACCGAACATCTCTGCTGATGATCAATTGTTTCGTGACTGGATTATATAACTTATAACCCTTCGTGACTTCACTGTACCTAATAAAGATACACTTATGGCTTTTATCATCCAGCTTCTTTCTCCGCTCATCTGGTACATGGGGATAAGCTATACACCCAAATACCCTTAATGAAGAAACAATCGGCTTACTGCCACTCCAAGCTTCTTGTGGAGTTCTCCCTTTCACGATCTTTGTCGGGCACCTATTCAACACGTACACAGCATAGGCAACAACTTTTGCCCAAAATTCCTTCGGCAAACCTTTCCCCTTCTGCATGCTTCTTGCCATTTCAAAGATTGTCCTGTTCTTCCTTTCAACCACACCATTTTGTTGAGGTGTATAACTGGCTGTCAACGGGTGAATAATTCCTTGTTTTTTGCAAAACTCTTGAAGTTCGTTAGAAGTGAATTCACCACCTCTATCGGATCTCAGAGTTTTCAAATTAAAGCCACTTTGTTTTTCAACAAAAACTTTAAATTCTTTGAATTTTGAAAAAGCTTCTGATTTTTCTCGGAGAAAATAAACCCAAGTTTTTCTGGTACAATCATCTACAAATGCAAGCATGTATCTCTTTCCTCCTAGAGATTCCACCTCGACTGGGCCACACTAATCTGTATGCACTAACTCCAAAGGTTTCTTTGATGTCTTCAATTTTCCAGTTGGAAAAGAATCTCTGTGCTGCTTCCAAAGAAGACATCCTTCACACTGCTGATCAGGAGCATCGATCATCGGTAATCCTGTCACCATTTTCTTTTGGGACAATAATTTCAGCCCTCTGAAAGTTAAATGGCCATATCGGAGATGCCATAGCAGTTGCTATCCGTTGCCACTTCTTGAAAGTTCATCACTCCTTTATTGAGAGTGAGAGAGTACATCCGATTTTGCGCCATGTTTACCTGAGTAATCATCTTGTTGTTTTTGCTCCGGATGGTGGAAACTCCGTCTTGAAAGAGAATCTGGTGCCCCTTTTCTGAAAGTTGGACAACGCTCAATAGATTCCAGAAAAGACCAGGTAAAAAAAAACATCTGCAATAGTAACATCGCTTCCATCCTTGGCTTTAATTTTGATGTCACCTTTGCCTTTCACACTAATCTTCGTCTTATTCCCAAAGTTCACTTCTCCGCCCTCGTACTCGTGCAACTTTGAAAATAGATCTTTTCGCCCGCACATATGATTCGAGCACCCGCTATCAAGGTAGCAAATATCTGGACCTCTAGCCACTTGTTCACCAGCGTCACATGCTAGAACCATATCTTCATCAGCTTCTGCCACGTGTGCCTGCTGCGGCCGTCCGTTCTAATAATTTGGACATTCATTTTTAAGATGTCCAAATTTTTGACTGTTGTAACATCTGACCTTTGATTTATCGAAGACCCTTCCAAAAGAATTTGCCTTTCTTCTGTTGCCGCCTCGTTTGCCATTGCGCCTGTGACCGACATTGCCACTGTGACTTCCTGGTATGAAATTACTCTGCAATGTCTGCTCTGGTTGAGAGGTTCCATCCTTCTGGTTAATTCTCTGCTCGTGAGAACTTAGTGAACCCAACAACCTGTCAACTGACATGGTTGATGTATCTTGGCCTTCCTCGATGGGTGCTACAACATAGTAAAATCTTGCAGTTAGAGATCGTAGTACTTTTTCTACTACTCTCTGCTCATCCAACACTTCCCCCGTTGGACCGCAACTGATTCACCATGCACTGCACTCGGTCAAAATAACCGACAACACTTTCGGAGTCTGTCATTCTCAATGACTCGAAATCGCCCATGAGCGTCTGCAATCGGACCCGCTTCACTCGTTCATCACCTTTGTAGGCTTTCTGCAAGATAACCCACGCTTGGTGAACTGTCTCAGCCGTTGATATTCTTTCAAATACCAACTCGTCAACAGCTTGAAAGATGACATATAATGCCTTCTGATTTCGCTTACGAGTTTCAACTAATACCTCTTTCTCCTCATTTTTCATAGCCTCGAACGCAACTGCATTAGCTACCTCTATGTAGCCGCTCTCCACCAAATCCCATAAATTTTGAGATCGGAAAAATACCTTCAATTGGATTGCCTTCAATTGGATTGACCAATTGTTGTAATTTTTCCCAGTGAGTTTTGGAAGCTGAAATTGAATCGTGTTACTAGACGACATGATTCAATATTTTTCTACCTGACAACACTCAACCTTGCTCTGATACCAAATGTAGAAACCAAACAAAAATAATGATTCCTCGGAAGTAAACTTTGGGATTTGAAACCGAAAAATGAAATACCGAGAAAGAAAAATATATTTGCTAATTCAAACTCAAAGCTTACAATACTACACTTGTAATTTCTAATACAAGTTTTGAGATAATTTTACAAATGAGTTCTACAACCTATTTATACTAAAACCTTACACCAAAAATTCAACATTGACATATAACAATAATCAAACATGGCATGTAAGAAAATTCAAACTTATACAAATCAATTTTGTCATGCAAGACAACGAATGTTCTTGAATATCATTTTTGACTTTTATTTTTAAAATTAATCTATTTTAATTATTTTTGATCAATTTATATAATTTTAACAACTTTGCCTGAGTGAGTATTTCACCAGGAGCCTTTGTTGCTTGCTCCTTAAAAGACTGCTTCATTACTAGTGGTGAGAGATGAGACACTCACATGCAAACTAATGGACCCCTTTGTTAGGTGTCATTTTTGTTTTCTTATTATCTGTATAGATATATAATTAATAAAAGATTTTGATGAAGTGGCATAACATAACACCTTTTGGGGCAAGGTAAATCTGCCCCAGCAGGTCACCACTAGACTTAGAATATTATTCATTTTAATGTGGCTACTGATTTGAACATTCTGGAAGTAGTAAAAGGGTGATTTGTATACAAATTCTAGCCTTATTACAACACTTAGCAACTACAGATAATTAAATTACATCCAATCAATTGGGTATAAGCAGCAGAGGATTAAGTTACAACTAGTAACTTCGAACATGCAAGTTAGAAATGAGAAATGGACTGAAGCATTTGACCTTTTTCAGCTCATTGCAAGAGTAAGAACTAAGCCTAGCAAATTTATCTTGATGGGCCTATTAAACGCTTTGCAGGCATCAATAAAAAAAAGGAATTGGAATTGTAACTATATTAAGAAGAATTTTTTAGCTAAATGTCATTGTTGTTACGACATAGTTGTCAGTTTATGAATCTAGCAAAAATGGGGCATAACCAATATAATCTTCAACCTTTTTCTGGTTTCTAATTTAATGAATTCTGTGACAGTTAATTACTGCAATGTATTGTGGGCCAAGTAGAGTATAATTAAGATGACATGTTGGTATATGTTTGTGAAGGCAATCAACATGAAAGGGGTGGTCTGTTGAGAGTTAGGAATTGGGTGAATAAACTAAAATGGTAATTATTTTTACTATTAATTACCTTTACTTAACCATCTCCTAATCTCTAGTCATTCTTTTTGGTTCTGCAATAAATTTATCTTCCAAAACCTCTTACTTAAACACAGATTATTAATCCAAATCTTTGTATTCTCTTCAGTTTCTGTAAACAAGAGTGGAGTAAAAGAAATGGCTGGCAGTGCAGACCTCACTTTCTCCACTGGTGCAACCAAAGAGACCATAAACCAGAATCAAGAAGTAGACAAAATTGGTATACACAAGCCTGGAATTGATGGAAATGGTTCAATGGTTACTGCAAATTTTCCAAAGGTAACAGTGCCAGTACGCGAGAGAGATTCCACAAGACGACCACGTGGCAGGCCAGCGGGCTCCAAAAACAAGCCCAAACCACCAATCATTATCACAAGGGACAGTGCTAATGCATTACGAGCACACGCAATGGAGGTGAATTCAGGCTGTGATGTGAATGAAAGCTTAGTGAATTTTGCACGAAGACAACAACGTGGCATATGCGTGCTGAGTGCAACAGGGTGTGTGACAAACGTGACACTGCGCCAACCAGCCACGTCAGGGTCCATTGTCACACTCCACGGGCGGTTTGAAATACTGTCGATGCTTGGGTCAGTCCTTCCGCCGCCAGCTCCACCTGGGGTAACAGGGCTAACAATTTACTTAGCTGGGGCTCAGGGACAGGTTATAGGTGGGGGTGTAGTGGGTGCACTCATTGCCTCAGGGCCAGTGGTGATTATGGCTGCAACTTTTATGAATGCAACATTTGATCGCTTGCCATTAGATGATGATGACATGGTAGCTGCTGCTTCAGCTCAAAACCAACATTACCAAAAGAATCATCAGCGTCATCAGGTTGATGTTCCTGATATTTATAGCTTGCCACAGAGTGTAATTACTAATGGTGCTTTGCACCCTGAGGTCTATTCATGGGCACCTGGACGGACTGTATCGAAGTCCTAGATTAGTTATAGGGTCAGAGGCTGGAAAAAATAATATATTCAGAAGGAATCATACAAATATAGGCATTCCATATCTTGCTTATTTTATTCAGTTTTATTCTATTCTATTGTACGCCCTGTAAGAAAGAAGATCACATATCGATTGTACTTCAACAGTGACTCAATATTAGAGATATTATTTTTTACTTAGTTTCATTTCTTTACCTGCTTTTGCTGAACTTTTTACAGTTTCCTTTGTGATGGGAGTGGTGACAAACTTAATTGCGGCTCTTTTTTTCACACAAAAAGAAAAAGACGAGAAATTGAATATGTTGCAAATTTAATTTAATTATTTGTTTTTTTGCACCGAGCACATTTAATATACCTTTGGACATTCATTTAATACCGCATACTGAGATAGAAACGACTCGCCAAAACTATCTTCTTGTGACGCACTAAACCAGTTTTTTGAGTTATTTGAACCTTTTCATAAGTGATCAGTAAGATATAACATAGGACAAACTGTAAAAAATATATTACATGATATCTTTGTGATCAATTTTTTTAATTAAAATTATAACTGGGCATATATAGTAGATCATTCCTCTTAATAATGCTGACCATACTATAAACTCTTTTTCGCCACAGCCTTTAGTATCAAGTTCCTGATCTTTTCAGTTCGAGTTGCTCCTGTTAGGTATATACTATTAACCATACGGTATAGCTATAATATTATGTTTTATTTTTTATGGAATAATTATTTGTTTAATTTACTTAATTTAATAAAATATTATTTTAAATAGATTATTTGTTACATGTATGTCCTTTAGTTATATAGTAGACGATTTAGTGTATGGAGCCTTAGCTCATGCATTTGTTTCTCATAATTAATAAATTATGTTTACAATCGAAGATATTGTTCGGCAAAATATGTTGATGATTATAGCATAAGATTAAAGTATAATTTATCTTGATTATGGGAGTGGATTTAATCCGACTTCTTGTGCTAATATACTTAATGTATATTGAACGGACCAAGTAGAGAAAATATATTTTTGTCCTGAAAATATATAAAATATGTAACGACCAGACCGGTTGTTTTGAGAATTTATACTTCACTCTGTTATTTTAGGGCATGAGTAGCTCTGTATGATGTATTATGACTTATGTGAATCGGTTAAAAGCTTTGAATTTGAAAGGTTTGACCAAGTTTTAACTTATTAGTATTTGACCTCAGATTGGATTTTTGATGGTTTCGTTTGCTCTGTTGGATAATTTTGAACTAGGAGCGCGTCATGATCGTGATTAGAGGTCAGTAGTCGAATTTGGCTTGAAATGCAAAAGTTAGAATTTTGGAAAGTTTAACCAGGAGCGAAATTTTTGATATCGGGTTCGAAATAGAATTTTGAAAGTTTGCAAAATTTGAGATCATTCGACTTGGTTTAGCGGGTTTTGGCATCGTTTGCAGAATTTGGAAGTTTAAAAGTTCTTACGCTTGAATTCGAGTGTAATTTTGTGTTTTCATGTTGTTTTGGGTAATTCGAAGGTTCGGTTAAGTTCTATATTAATACATGACTTGTTGGTATGATTGGGTGAGGTCCCGATGGCCTCGGGTATATTTCGGATGGTTAACGAATTAATTATTGGTGTTGGAAGATAGCCGATTTTGTTAGTTTTTGAAGTTGTTGGTGTTTTCTGCACCTGCGGAAGGGGAGCTGCAGGTACGAGGTCGTAGGCGCGCGTGGGAAGATCGCAAGTGCAGACAAAGATGAGATAGGTCGGGTTCGCAAGTGCGTAGGAGAGGCACATCTGCGAGATTGCATATGTAGATATGTGCAAGCAGAAGCAGAAGTGGGGAGTTCTGGCAGTGGCCGCAGGTCCGAGGTCTTTTCCGCATCCCCATTGTCGCAGATGCGCATATGGAGTGCAGGTGTAGGTGCGAAGTTGGGAAATTTAATGATTGTCGAGCCCTCTTTTTCTCGCGAAATCAGGTTTTTGACATTTGGGAAGACAACTCATTCCCTTTTGGGAATTGAGTTTAAGAGGATTGAAGAGTCGCCACCTAATGATTATAGTGTATTAGGACACTAAGGAGGGCTCAATTCGAATAACTAGAGATCGGGTAAGGGCTTGAAAGTATCCCGAGGGGAAGGTATTAGACACCCCTCAGGATCCACTAGTGTGGTTTTCGGCAAAGCTATTGTTGCAACTTAAATATAAATAACACATAAGCTAGTAAGAGTATCACATATGAGGAATTTTCACATAAAGGTTACAAATACAAAAAGTTGGAAGGCATAGAATAGAGCTGGTCTAAAAGAAATATTTTTTAAAGCTTTAAAGAAATAAAGAGCAAAGGAAGGGGGTCCTAGATTTAATAATAATATGGATTATGTCAATGTAATACCCGGTAATCACTCCTCAGAGAGGGGCTACACGTGGCATTAGCGCACCGGTCATCATATGCATATCTACCCTTTGCCACCCTGTTAAGGTATTAAAGCATGAAATGGTCTTGGTTACCTATTGCATGCTATTATCCGTCCCGATCCTATCAATCCCGGAGGTATTTTGGATTAATAATCCTAAAGGGAGGAGACATTGGCTTATTTATGGTTTCAAAAGGTTAAAATACTAGGCGACAAACAAAACATATAGAGAAAGTTTGGGAGGAGAGCATATAAACAGATAATAAGGTTCAAGACAAACCTCCTTTATAACTAGAGAAGGCACATAGTTTAGCGTTTCTTACATGTACTGATTGAGGTCTAATTAAAATTTAAAGATTTCAAGCAGATTGATCTGCTACATAATTAAGATAGGAAGCCTGAGTTAGACTTACCTGCTGGTTGTAGTTAATAAAATAAAAAAAGAACTGATTGAGTTTATAAGTTACCCTAAGGCTTACCTAAATGATAGACGAAAACCTATAGGCACGATACCTACAGATTTCAAGAATAAGAGTATGGACTGATTGCATGCTGATTTAAGGAAAGGTTTCTAGTATAAATAGAAGGAGTACAAGTTCAACAATTAATAATGCATTACTACTGATAGTTTTAAACTTACAAATGAGTGAGACGATTCAGATTTGATTAGAACCCCTATAGGCATGCTTTCTATGTGTTTGTTAACTTTAAACACTGTTATAGACATAGAGAAATGCAGAAATCCTACAACATACTATCTAGGTGTTGCATTTTTTATTACGAACGAGATATCTGATTGCATGGTTATTAAATCCTATAGACATATTTTCCTAATGAGAGATGAGTATGCAAGAATCAAAAAGGTCTTATAGGCATATTATCTAAATGAGAATGTAGAAGTTCTTATAGATATGGTAACTATAGGTGAGTGCATGAATTCAGAAAGAAACTCCTATAGGCAGGATATCTATATGAATGCAGAATTCATGAAACTCCTCTAGGCAAGTTATCAACATGATATGCTGAAATCGAAAACTTCTATTGGCAAGTTATCTACATGATATGCTATAATTAGAAATTCCTATAGGCAAGTTATCTATATGATATTTTGTAATTAGAAATTTCTATAGGCAAGTTATTTACCCTTTGCGTGCAGTTATTCTCTCCTCTTTCACTAGCCATCCTCAATAGTTATACAAATTTATTACAGTCCAAAGAAATATAAAGTAAAGAAAATACATCAGAAATTTGAAAGTTACAACCAAGGAAAGCCTGATTTAGACTTCCTGTCTGATTTATGAAGTAAACCAACTCCAAAGATCAATGTTTCAAAGCCTTTCTCTCATTTGAATGTTTCAGAGTTTCCTAAGAGCCTCATATGGACTCTGGGCAGTGCTCACACCCAAATGCATTACAAGGTCAAGACGTAGTGCAGTGTGGAAGAGGCCAGCTCTCAAGTGTCCACGTTTGGAGGGAACTCGAGGTCCCAAGGCAAGGCTCACAAGAGGGGGGGGGGGAGGGGGACAGAACCTAGGAACTAAGAGGGAGAGTGCAAGTGTAGAAGTGAAATTCTAAAAGGAGAAAAAGGGGAATAATATAAAAATCAGTGCACATAGGGTATAAGTGAGTGGGGAATTTGCAAGAACATAATAAGAGCAGGCTGATGGGCATACCCAAGAATGGGATATGCTGGTACACCCTCCAGCTTGTTTAGAGGTTAAAACCTCATTGGTTCAAGACTCAGTTCATGGACAACAACTCATGTTTCCATGCTCTAAGTCACCACTCACAAACACATAGGGGTAATGGGATAGGTAGCAAATATTCACCGTAGAAATATGCAGTAGAAAATACTAAGTTCAACAAGGGGAATTTGCAAGAACATAATAAGAGCAGGCTGATGGGCATACCCAAGAATGGGATATGCTGGTACACCCTCCAGCCTGTTTAGAGGTTAAAACCTCATTGGTTCAAGACTCAGTTCATGGACAACAACTCATGTTTCCATGCTCTAAGTCACCACTCACAAACACATAGGGGTAATAGGATAGGTAGCAAATATTCACCGTAGAAATATGCAGTAGAAAATACTAAGTTAAATGTTGAACTCTACATAAACAGTAAAGTAGACATGGATATAAAGACTGTAAGTAAACACATTGGGGGTGATGATGAAACTTAAATTAGAATCAGGACATACTAGTCTCAATAAAACAAATAGGAAAAACAGTGGTCTTGTGAAAGTCAGAGTGCAGACAAGAGAGCTCTCTTATGTGAGAGTAAGAGTTTAGAAGGATTGTGGATTGTAGTAGTGTAGTATTATTAAAATCATCTCTAGTGTGAAAGAAAATATCATGTATTTATAGTGTGAAAGTCATGAGAAAATAAGGTAAGAAAATAATTGGAGACTAATTGTAAATTAATTACATAAGATTCCTTTTAATTAAGGGGTTCTAAAAATGAGTAAAACCATTTACGGAAAGGATTTAAATAAACACTTGGTGCAAAGTAGTAAATTAGGGGCAAATACATAAAGGCTATTTAAGGACAAGGTCTTTGAAACACACGGTTGTACAATTTAAGGAAAGAAAATCAATTAACAACCAAGAAATCTGAAGCCAAAGATTTTATATGAATGAACCAAGCCAGAAAGATGGGAAAGATATTTAACTTAAGGAAAATCAGCAAATAAATTACTTAGAGACATATAAAGAAATTCTGACTCGGTCACAAGTTCAAAATCTTTTTTGAAGAAGATTCATCACATATAAAATCATACAGATACGTTAAACATGAAGTAAACTTGTCCTGCCCTTGTAAAATCAATAGAAAGAATCTAGTGTAGAAACATTTAGCAAAAGGTTCAACACTGTATGAAAACAAGGTGCAAACTCAATTCAGAGCCTCAAGGTTAGTCTGACAAATTTAGGGGTTTCAAAGTGAAACCCTAGTTTAAGCAAACCATAAAGCAATGATGAGAGGGCATGGCATCGATCCAAAATCATATTCAAAAGTTTCAAAAAAAGGACATGCGTATTCAACACAAAACTTATGAAGAATATGATAGCAAAGTAACATGCAATCATAGTAGAAGGACTTAAAGAACATAATAGTAGATACAAACAATAGAAAATGCATGCTTATAATAAACTTAAAACTTAGCATGAAAGAACAGTAGAAGAACATAAGAATATTGGAAAATTATAGCAAAGAAATATATAGAAAAACATAGTAGGATAAACATATAAGAGCATGATAAAAAGAAAACACAAGAACATAGTAGAAGAACGAGATATAGAAAACATAGCAGAGGGACACAAGAGCGTAGTAAGGTCATAAGAGACTACAATATAGGAAACATAGCAAGAGAAGCGTATAAGAACATGCTACAAGAACACAATAGATAAAAATACACATAAACGACAAAGAAAAAATCACGAAAATATTTGAACATTCTAGAAACCCTAGATCGAAAAGAAACGGTTTTTTGAAAGTAATTTTTTTGAAAGCAAAGCTAGGAAAAGTGTTTGAAAATTAAAATAGAGCATAGATAGACAACGAATCTAGAAATATCGGAGGAAACCTCGAAGGGTTTCAGAAGAACCCTAAAAACCAGAAAGATTTTGAAAAAGGTCACCGATCGGAGTCGTAGAAGCTATAATCAGCTTCAGATGACCAGGATATGCCGGAGCAAGGCCAGCGATAGCCATGAAACCTCAAGATGGCAAAGGTCTAGATGAGGACCTTCGAGGTCTGGCCTTGAATCTTCAAGCATTGAGCATATAAGAGTAACATGAGGTGAGTATAAGACTGTCATGGCCGGCGAAGCCATGGTTTCTGGTGTGTTTGGAGTTGGAGGAGATTAAAGGAGACTAGGGTTAAGGAAAGTTCAAGAGGATCTGAGAGAGAATAGGGGTTTAAAGGTTACGTCTCTAAGGGAAATAAATTAGGGCTAGGGTTTGGTAATTTAAAAAAGGTAAGGGGTCATCGTGGTTGTTGATCACAGTTGTCGAGGGCCTAGATCAAAAGAGAGGGACGGGTGGGTTGGATAAGCGGGTCAGGGCGGGTTAGATTATAATTGAACCGGGTAATTTTTTGTTCGAAATTGGGTTACTGGGGTGGTAGAATTTGACTATAGTTGAAATGAATAGGGCTACTATTCAAATAGCCAGTTTTCTCTTTTTATTCTGTAAAAAATAGTAATATGAATTTTGAAAACAAATTAAAAGCATTAAATAATTAATACTATATAAACATTAAGTTTAAAAATACTGGAATTAATTTGTAATTATGAATGCTATTGAATCTTAAAATAGGCTAAAATTGTAATTTAGTGCAATTTCAGCTTAAAAATACCAAATCTATTTATAAAAATGTGCAAAAATTACCTTAGCTATATATTGACATAAATATGAGATAAAATAAAGTAATCACCAAAATGATAATTTGAGGAACACTTATTGGTTTTTGTACTGCTAAAATAGGGCAATAAATTGGTTTAAAAATCTTTTAAAATTTGAAAAAATAATAAAACACTTGGACATGCTTATATATGCATATATATTATTTTGAAAGTATTTTGCATATAAAAAATGTACAGAGAAAAATGAAGTATCAACAGTTGTTCCTCTTTACCCGAGAAGGACGAAAGAGTTGTCGGATAAAGATATGATGGTCAATTTTGACTGGGCGAAATGGTTTGAAAAGGTCGAGCGTGCTCTAGTTCATGAGCTTCTACATATCCCTGATCTTACTGGACGGGCCAACTCAAAGAATCTCATCTCATGCTGCATCACTGTCATACCCTCATGATGCAACTGCTCGAACTGCTTGCGCAACTCCTATCTATGGGATTGTAGTACATACTTCTATAGGAAGAGAATGGAGAGCTGATGTCAGGTATACGTCACTACACCAACAGGCCTACGCCTTTAATAATCCTGCCACCAAGCAAAGGTCTAGAGAACTAAAAGGTAATGAACGAGGCCCAGCTATTCTCTAGAATACCCTTGGCATCCTCTCCTTCTCTATCACTAAAAGCTGGAGGCTGAAGTCTACCAAACCTCTCTAATCTACACCGTTCGTCATCAGGCATGACTAGAACCACATAGTTCTGAGAAGGTATGACCGGCTGGGCTAGTGGTGCCCCTGGCATTTGAAGTCCCTGAACAACCTGCTCGGGTGTGTGGGTAGTTAGAGTCTGAGTGCCTCCCCGCGCTTGGGAAGTAGCTACTGTAGTAGAAACAGTGACTGCCTGAGCAAGACTGGTGCACGCAGTCAGAATTTGAGCCAAGGTCTCGTAAAGACCTGAAATAGCCATAGGCATAGCTGGCGCTTGAGCTTGTCCAGTTGGGGCATCTACAACCGAGACCTGATCCTAAACTAGGGTAGCTGGGGATCTGTTGTTGCTGCCCTAGCTACGGTTTGAGCTACACCTCTACCTCTATCACTGCCTCTACCACGACCTTAACCTCTCGCGGCCCTAACTGGTTGTACTAGTGGCTGTCCGTCCTTACTGGTAGTACAAGTCCTCACTATCTGTGAGAGAATAGAATAATAGAAGTTTAGTTGCAGTATCAACAGATTCCCATGAAAAGAATTCAAGAATGTAAAGTATTCCTGAAGGTTCTACAACCTCTCAAAGACAAGTACAAACGTCTCCATGCCGATCGGCAAGACTCTACTAAACCCACTTATGACTCGTGATACCTATGTAACCTAGGCTCTAATACCAACTTGTATTAACCCATGATCAACCCGTCGTGATGGAGCCTATCAGGGAACTAGGCCTACCTAAACTTAACAAAGAACCAACCACAATATCGAAACTTAGAAAATTTGCGAAGAGTAATTTTATCATTTAATAAAAATAAATTGTTCATAACATAAGTAAAATCCATAACACGATTCAATGTTATGAACAATTTATTTTTCTTAAATGATAAAATTACTCTTCGCAAATTTTCTAAGTTTCGATATTGTGGTTGGTTCTTTGTTAAGTTTAGGTAGGCCTAGTTCCCTGATAGGCTCCATCACGACGGGTTGATCATGGGTTAATACAAGTTGGTATTAGAGCCTAGGTTACATAGGTATCACGAGTCATAAGTGGGTTTAGTAGAGTCTTGCCGATCGGCATGGAGACGTTTGTACTTGTCTTTGAGAGGTTGTAGAACCTTCAGGAATAATTTGTATTAGCATCTAGAGAAATAACATAGTCTACTACAATGTTTATTGAATTCAATTGAAGCACAATTATAATTAAGAAAGAGGGTCAATATCTGTGAACACCATGCAAATACCTCAACAATCTTCTAAGCATGAAACCTCGATCAGTGACTTCGACTTGGACCAAAAGCACATGGATCTGCACACAAGGTTCAGGGGGTAACGTGAGTATACCAACTTAGTAAGTAACAAGTCTAACATTTTGACAGATAGGTAGTGAAAATCCATCGTAGAACATATACAACACTGACTGCAAGTCATCCAGTACCGAGGAACAAGGGAAATCCAACCCTAAAGAGAAATCCATCTTTAGGGGTATATATATATACACACACACACTTAACCACTCGGTACCGTATATGTCTATTCGACCCAGGGAAATCCACCCCGGAACATACGCATCGCTGAGTATAAGTCATCTAGTACCAGGTAAAAATAGAAATTCATCCTCGTGGTGAAATCTGTCTCCTTATATCAATACTTCAGACAAATCCATGTTCAGGAAAATCCATCCCTGAAGAATATAATCCGCGCCCATTGTGGGTGTGCAGAATCTAGAGTGAATCCTACATCCCAAGCACTATAACAAGCTATTGAAGGCATAATCAATAATCTTCTGCGGTGTGCAGCCCGACCCACAACTATTATTCATAATCAGGCTCTCGGTCTCTCTTATTCATCACTCTCTAGTTTCATTCATGGTCTCACAATGCCATGAAAACTATCTCGAAACAATGATATGGTGCGCCAAATAATAACAACAGAGATTGCGACATGATATGGTATGCATAAGTAAGATTGAGTACATAACTTCAATAAATCTAGTGATATGACAGCAAGAAATGACCACTCGGGTCTCACAAGTGTCAGCGTGAAGCCCTAACAGGATAGCTAGCATGATTTGTAGCACATTTACTTAGTCAAATGATAGAAACAATGGTATCAGCAAGAAAGGGTCACTAAGCAGTGCCACGGAATAAACCAGGCCACAATTCTCAGGGTGCATGCCCGCACGCATATCACTTGGCATATGTGTCACCTCAGTACAATCATATAGCATAAAATTCTAGGTTTAAACCCTCATAGCCAAGTATGAAATCGTTACTTACCTCAACCAAGCCAACATCCTACTCCACGATGCCTTTGCCCCTCATATCGACCTTGGACGCTCCGAGTCTAGCCATAAACAATTAGATACAATTAACACGAGCTAAAGGAATCAATCCCATAAGAAAATTATAAGCTTAAGGCCAAAAGTAAATAAGTCAACTCAAAATATGGGCCCCAACCCCACGTCTGGAAACTGGAAATCCGACCAAAGTCACACAATCTGATAACCCACTCGATTACAAGACTAACCATACTAGTTTCACTCAATTCCGACTTTAGATCGGATTTCTAATCTCAAAAGCTCATTTTATGAAGTTTCACAAATATTCCCCAATTTTCCTCCTAATTGTCAAATCAAATGATGGATTCTATGATATATTCTTGTATTGTAGCCTAAACTAAGTAAGAATCACTTACCCCGATGAATTTCTTGAAACTCTTTTGAAAAATCACCAAAGCCCAAGCTCTCTAGGTAAACATTTGGAAATAAAACCCTGAATCTTGTATTCATAGTGCACCCTCCAATTCAAATCTTGTTGACCACCAAAAACTACCACCACCGCGCTCGCCATTCAGCTGTCTATAGAATTTTTTACTCAGCCACGAATGTCTCCAGTTCCTGCAGTCTCGTCCTTTCTTCAGCTGTACGCGCCAACCTTGATTGCTAACCGTGCAAATACTGCCGCCCCAACAAAGTTCCTTTGATGACTGCGAATTTTCGATGCGGCCTGCACTCCCAACAGCAGAGACCAACATCAGCAACACCATCAACTATTTTCAACATCTATACCAATCCAATAACTACTTAAAGCACACTCGAGGCCTTCGAGGCCTCAAACAACCCTACCAACACATCCCATTATATCATTTAAACTTAATCGAATCTAGGAATCACTCAAAACAACACCAAACATCGAATCAAATATCATCTTCGAGCCTAAGAACTACGAACTCCTAAATTCAACAAATGACTTCGAAAATAATCAAACCTTGTCCTTATATTCTCAAATCTTGCACAGAAGTCACAAATGATTATACGAACCTACGAAAACTTCCGAAAATTCCATTCCGACCACTATCTAATTTTTCAATGTCAACTTGAAATTGCCAATTTTCCAATTTCACCAATTCAAGTCTAATTCTACCACGGACTACCAAATCATATTTCGAATACGCTCCTAAATCCAAAATCAAATAACGGAGCTATCCGAACCATGAAAATCCCAATCTGAGATATTTACTCATAGATCTACATCCGGTTGACTTTTCCAGCCTTAAGCTTCTAAATAGGGGGCTAAGTGCCTTTTCCCCTCCAAAACCATTCCAGGCCCGAATCAACCAACATGACATGGTAAAACATAGCTGAAGAACAGAGAAGAAAACAGAAATGGGGAAAATGGAGAAGTAACTCATGAAACGACTGGGCGGGTCGTTACATCCTCCAAATGCTCTGAATCTATTCATAACTAGTACAATACCATCAAAATATGCTAATGAGATTAATTTCACAAGAAAAACTATCAAATTAGACCCCAAATCCAAAATTAGCTCTAACTTGGGCCCCGGGCCCACATCTCGAAATCCAACAAAAATTACAAAACTTGAAAGCCCATTCTCTCATGATCCATACATATGAAACTCATCAAAATCCAACTCAATTTGGTCCCTCAAATCCTCAAATCAAACTGTAAAAAATTCCAAGCCCTAACCCCGCATTTTCACCCCTAATTTTGACCAATTAATTGATAAAACAATGGAAAATACCATATATAGGAGAAGTAGATCTCAAGCAACTTACCTTATTGAATACCCCTTGATCTCCCTTAAATAATCACTCCAAAAGCTCCAAAACCATCTTGAAAAAGGTGGAAATGAACAAAAATTCATGAAGTGTTCTATTGATACTTTTTGCCCAGGCCTTTCACACTACACCTGCGGTGCCGCATCTGCGCAAGAACCTATGTGCGTGCAATCCATATCCGCATCTACGGTTACGTAGGTCCGGAAAAGACCTTGCACTTCCGGCTACTACCTTACCTTCTCGTTCCTGGTCTGACAGATGCGCCCTCTCCTACACACCTACAAACTAAGCCTATCTCAACTCCATCCATACCTGCAAACTTCACACGCGCGCTTGTGACCTCACACATATGGCTCCCTTTTCGCAGGTGCGTAAAATACCTGCAACTTCAAAAACAACAAACCCAGCTATCTTCCAAAACCAATAATTGATCCTTTAACCACCCGAAACACACCTGAGGCTCTCAAGACCTCATCTAATCATACCAACAAGTCATATATTACATACAAACTTAGATGAACCTTAAAATTACCCAAATTCGCACATGTTCTCCCTATCTGCATCTGCGACTACGCAAGTGCGAAAAAGGCCTCGCACCTTCGGCCACTACCTGACCTCCTCACTTCTGCTTCCGCGAGCACCAATCCGCATTTGTGGTATTGCAGATGCGACCTGTTCTACCACCTGCAGACCCAACCTATCTCAACTCCGTCCGCACATACAAACTTCCCACGAGTGCTTGCGATGTCGCACTTGCGTCTCCCCTTCCGCAAGTGCAGAAAACATTAGCAACTTCATAAACCAACAAAACCAGCTATCGTCCAACACTAATAATTGATCCGTTAACCACCTAAAACACACCCGAGGCCCTCCGGGCCTTACCCAACCATACCTACAAGTCATATATCAACATACGAATTTAGCTGAAACTTCGGAGCACCCAAATCATCATTAAAACACCAAATTACACTCAAATTCGAGCCTAAGAACTTCTAAACTTCCAAATTCTGCAAACGATGTTGTAACCCTCTAAACCACGTCAGAATGACCTTAGATTATTTCGCATAATTCAAAAATGACACTACGAACCTACTCCAACTTCCAGAATTTCATTCTGACCCCGATATCAAAAAGTCCACTACTGATCAAACTTTCTAAAATTCCAACTTTCTCCATTTCAAGACAAATTCCCGACGGACCTCCAAATCACGATCCGGACGCACTCCTTATTCCAATATAACCCAACGAAGCTAACAGAATCATCAAAAATCCAATCCGAGGTCAAATAATAAAAAGTCAAACTTTTCAAATTTAATGCTTTTAGCCGAGAATCATTCTTCTAAATCAATTCTGAAAAACCTAAAAACTAAAATTGACAATTTATATAAGTCATAATACATCATACAGAGCTACTCATGCACTCAAACAACTGAGCGATGTGTAAATTCTCAAAATGGCCGATCGAGTCATTACATCCTCCCCCACTTAAACATACATTCATCCTCGAACGTGCACAGAGTTGTTCTAAAAGCTATCAAATCGTCGTGCAACCTCACTGTGCACATACTCGAGGGTGCTCCTATGTCACCCTGTCCTATATAGGTCTGATAACATAACATGACTGAAATTTCTTAATCCAGCCTAGCCTATTAGTCTTAGAAATCAATTTCCAACATCCGAAACTTTCTATTATAGCGCAAGTTGAAATCCCATGGCATACCATATAAGTCAAACACTCATAGAGATAATTTCTAATCATAGAAACTACTCACACAACCCAATGCCGGTATACACCTATTAACAAACACAACCTCGTTCTAAACTTTCATATGCTGCCAATGATGAAAAAAACATGTAGAAACTCATAATCATTTGTCAGATCAACAAGTCATGGAGCTCCCTCTTCTCTGATAGAAACTATAACAGATTTCTAAGTTGACTTTCGATATTATCCTTCCAACCATGTTGTAACCAATTTTGATAGTATTTGTTCTAGGTCCAATGACCTTATCTCATCCTACACGACCAATCTGATGACTTGACACATCGATCAATTCAAAGCCATAACTTGTGCGATTCGAGCACCCAATAGAAACATTATAAATTTAGTCAAATAATAGAAAATGATTTAAACAAGAAGAGTGCCCTGCTAGCTTAACAAGTACCATCACAACACCATTCTAAGAGCCTAGCATACATCGTAGAACCAAAACCCATGAATCTGACATCAAGGATCATACCTTTACATAACTCCACTAGAACGCGTGACCCCATTAAAATTTTGGTTTGCATTATAAACGTCGATCCACCCTGCTCAAAATCCATAACCATTTGAAATTCGACATTAAGAACCCAAAGTGAATTACACAACAATGGAGAGCAAATAACACAATGCCACCACCTGAAAAGAACATAGCCAATGCGCAATCAACCACGCAATAGCCAAATACTCATCTTGCTCAAATACCTACTATAAGCCCAAATAGAACTGCACCATGTTTGCATATAACCAAAAATCATAACTTCTCGTAGCATAGAAGAATAACTCATAGATCATTTCAGAATATGAGTAAGCTCAACAACACTGAATGGCACCTCCCTCAACATGTTCCACACACCGGTAGGAAATATACATCTCGAACCATGGTAGAACCATTGAGAACTCTCAAAATCCTATTTGCACAAAAACCAACCTTAAGGACTGAATTCTTCTAACCTAACCAAGCTACGCAACTCAGCAAAACCCAAGATAATTGCCATGAAACACCTGTAGAAACTCATAACCTCATAAACACCCAAAGAACTAATCATATCCATTACCATGCCGATCCATCCTACTACCAAGATGTCCTATCTATCTAAGTTCCTTTTGAATTGCATTCATATTAATATTTATCTAAGGCTCATAAGCCACACTGCCCTAAGGCTCATAAGCCACTGAATGCCCTCTTAAGCACCCCAAAAGTAGAATAACTGAGATACCCACTCCGAAGAGACCTTCTATGAATTTCAAGTTGTTCATCTTACTTTCCTGATATTGAAATGTCGAATCCACAACAATGCAGAAATATTGCGAGCCTCAAAACCATCCAATGTAACTCTCAGCTTCTAGCCACATACATACCCACAGAAATTCTTAATTTCCATATATAAATCTTGAATTCATTAGAACTATTCTTGAGAGTTATCCACTCGGCTCAAATCTCAATTAGACTTATCAAAAAAGCCGACTTGTGCCACATAGCACTCCAACACCCAAGGAAGTAACCCCACCTTAATGCAACCGGATAAACTTCTGTTCCACGCATGTTTCATCCTTCACCAATAACAACTCAAATTATTCCATGATCATATATACTCATAAAGCATAGTACAATTTGTATCTAGAAATTCCCTTTACTTAAGTAATCCTTGATCTCAACCTCTGCAAGTCATAACTGATTCACCAGTATACATCAAACTAAAACTAATACAACATTTAGCCGTGCAATCAACTTATTAATAGTAGACTCCCCACATATCTCAAAGCCATAGATCAAAAGACACAAAAACTCTCAATGCCCGTTCTTTATCAATGCCATAATACCATAGTAAGATTAAACTAAATCCTTCATAAGATCATGCAACACAAACAATATAGTATTTTAAATCATTTGCAAATCTCGCATTCACCCTCATAACAGTCAAATCCACTTTCCTAAGCGATCCAAACTCAAATTGAAACACGCATATTTCAATGATAAAAGAGGACTCATAACAAACAATATATGGATCACACAAACCTCAGAACACTCTACAAGAGATAACTTACTTGCTTAGCCTTAGACCGATATCTCTCTATACTCCTCCATAATCATAACTATTATGCAATCACTTAGTCCCGCTGAGTCTGAACTCGTATCACAACATGAAAAATCTACTTCACTCCTCAACTGAACAACGTGAAAAATCATTCAACACACCCATACCTCGACACTATATATCAAATCAAGATGGACATCAAGCACCAATCAGTTCTTTCTACACCTCACGCAGACCCTTCTCGTCAGATTCAAATCATATAAACACATATCACAAGCACATCATACTCATAACGTAGCCATCCGCAACAAATTCCACTAATAGAGGCACCATCGGACATATAAATCCAAAAGCATGTGATCACATAAGTAACAACCTCAGTGCTCAAGCTACAGTCAAATTCCATCCTCAAGCCATCCAAAGTGGCCCTATCAGCATATCGAAACCATGTCTCGCAATTCATTTACAGAATCACAAGATGTCGATGCATATCTGATATCAAGCGCTCACATGCACATACAAATGCATGGAAGGAATTCAAAGAGATATGCTTTAAGTTGAATCAATATTGCACGATAAGGATTCAAGAATATGAAGTTTTAGAAGGGCTTTGTAGCCTCTCGAAGATAAGTACAGACGTATTCGTACTGATCCAATACACTCTACTAAACCCATTCATGGTTCGTGAGACCTATGTAACCTAGGCTCTGATGTCAACTTATCACCATCCAAAAACTATCCCTTTCATGATGGCGCCTATTATGGTACTAGGCAAGCTGACACATAACCAAAACAATTTGATAATTTCATTTAAAAGATAGTTCCATAGCTATTTAATATAAAACCTTCATAATGGAGTTCAAGTAAAAACGAAGTGTAGAAAGAAAGCCCGACATTGGGGTGTCACTACTCATGAGCATCTACTACAATCGTCTGACAACATAAAGCCTAACATAGATTGGAAATAACTGAATACAACTAAGAAAAGGTAAAAAGGGAGAAAAGCAGGGTTGCGATCTCCAGATACCTGCCTTGCTAACTCTGATAGATCTACTACTGAATAATCAACACCCACTACGGTGACTAAGATGCCTAGATCTGCATATAAGGTGCAAGGAGTAGCATGAGTATGCTAACTCAGTAAGTAACAACAGCAAATAAAGTCTGAGAAGTAGTGACAGGCAATAATGTAAGTAAAGTTCATATAATCAAAACTAAGTAAAATAGGGCACGCTTTTAAAACCATAGTTTGAATCAAATCAACTTGTTTAATCCAATTCTAGTAAAATCTTTTATAACATCGTTCAATAGTTTTCAAATAAGGGTTCAATGCAAAAGTGAGAAAATTGATGAAATAATAAACAACCCCTCGGGCAAACATCACTCATATACAGTCCCCCACGAAAACATCACTCATATACAGCCCCTCAAGCAATATTACTCATATCCAACCCCTCGGGCAAACCTCACCATTACTCATGTCTCCCAATCACTCGGCACTCGACATTCAACTCAGTAGGTACCTACGCTCACTGGGGTGTACAGACTCCAGCGGGTCTCCTTTAGCCCAATTGCTATAACAAATCAATCATGGCATAAATAAATAAGGACCTCATACTCACTCAGTCATGAATCAGTAAAACATGCTGCGGTGAGCAGTCCGATCCTATAAATATCCTTACAAATATGGCCCTCGTCCTCACTAAGTCATAACCTCTCCATCCTCTCGAAAAATAAGATATTCAGCCTAGACAACATTTATATGATGCATCAAAACAGAGTAATAGAGACTCAGTTATGCAATAAATAAGTATAAACATGACTGAGTATAGATTTGACGAAAACAATGAGAGGACAGCAATAAAAGACCTCTAAGGGTCCAAACGACATTGGCATAAGGACTAAACATGGCATCCAACCTGATTTAATGAAATTATTTCTAAAACAAGTAAGAAGCATGTAGTTTCAACAAAATATTCAACTTTACAGTAGATACGGGACGGATCAAGTCACAATCTCAAAAGGTGCACGCCCGCACGTCTGTCACCTAGCATGTGCGCCACCTCAAATTAGTAACATGACACAAAATAAAGGGGTTTTATACCCTCCGGACCAGATTTATAATCGTTACTTACCTTAAGCCGATCAATCTCTACTTCGCGATTCTCTTGCCCCTCGATCGGCCTCCAAATGCTCCGAATCCATTCACTACCAGTACAATACCATCAATACATGCTAATGAAATAAATTCCACAAGAAAAACAATCAAATTAGACCCCAAACCCGAAATTGGCTCCAACCCAGCCCCCGAGCCCACGACTCAAAATCCAACAAAAATTACACAACTTGAAAGCCCTTTCGCACATGCGGTGCCGCATCTGCACAAGAACCTCCATACCTGCGAAAAATCATTGTTGATACCTAATTTTTTCTTGCACGTTTTTATATGCAAAACACTTTAAAATTTTGTGTGTGTGTGTGTGTGTGTTTATATATATATATATATATATATATATATATATATATATATATATATATATAATCATGTTCAAGTGTTTTATTATTTTTCTAATTTAAAAAAAATTAAACCAATTTATTGCCCTATTTTAACAGTACAAAAACCAATAAGTGCTCCTTAAATTATTGTTTTGGTGATAATTTATTTTATTGTCATATTTATACCAATGTATAGTTCACTTAAATTTTGCACATTTTTATAAATTGGTTTGGTATCTTTAAGCTAAAATTGCAGTAAATTGCAATTGTAGCATATTTTAAGATTCAATAATGTTTATAATTGCAAATTTATTCCACTATTTATAACTTAATGTTTATATAATATTAATTAATTAAACGCCTTTGATTTGTTATTAAAATTCATTTTACTATTTTTTAAAAATAAAAAGAGAAAAGTGGCTATTTAAATACTAGACCTATTTCGTTTCAATTATAGCCTAATTTCAAACCCAAAATTACCTGGTCGAATTATAATCTAACGCGCCCTAACCCATTTATCCAACCCGCCCGTCCCTCTTTTGATCTAAGCCGTTGATCAATTGTGATCAATGGCCACGATGACCCCTTACCTCTTTTAATTCACCAAACCCCAACCCCAATTCATTTACCTCAGAGATGCTGCCTTGAATCCCCTCTTCTCTCTCAGATTCTCTCAAACCTTCCTTAACCGTAGCCACTTTAATCGCCTCCACCTCCAAACCCACCAGAAACCATGGCTTCTCCGGCCATGGTAATCTTGTACTCACCTCATGTTACTCCTATTCGCTTGATGCTTGAAGATTCGAGGCCAAACCTCAAAGGTCCTCATCCAAACCTTTGCTGGCTCGAGGTTTCATGGCCATCGCCGGCCATGATCAAGCGTATCCTAGTCTTCTGAGCCTGATTATAGCTTCTCCGACTCCGATCGGGGATCTTTTTCAAAACCTTTCTCGTTTTTAGGGTTCTTCTAAAACCCTTCAAGGTTTCCTTCGATCTTTCTAGATTCGTGGTGTATCTATGATCTATTTTAGTTTTCAAATGCTTTTCCTAGATTTGCTTTCAAAAGAATTACTTCCAAAAAACCCCTTCTTTTTGATCTAGGGTTTCTGAAATGATAAGTGTTTTTATGATTTTTTCTATGTCATTTATGTGTATTTGTCTCTATTGTGTTCTTGTAGCATGTTCTGATATGCTTCTCTTACTATGTTTTCCTATCTTGTGGTCTCTTATGAACTTAGTGTGCTCTTGTGTCCCTCTGCTATGTTTTCTATATCCTGTTCTTCTACTATGTTCTTGTGTTTTCTTTTTATCATGCTCTTATATCTTTATCCTACTATATTTTCCTATACGCTTTTCTGCTGTACTTTTCAAATATTCTTGTGTTCTTTTACGGTACTTTCCTGCTAAGTTTTAAGTTTCTTATAAGCATGATTTTTCTTCTGTCTGTATCTACCATTATGTTCTTTGAGTCCTTCTTGTGTGATTGAATGTTACTTTGCTATCATATTCTTCATAAGTTTTGTGTTGAAAAAGCATGTCTTTTTTCCGAAACTTCTAAATTGTTTTTTGTTCGATGGCCTGCCCTCTCATCCTTGCTTTGTGGTTTTCTTAAACTAGGGTTTCACTTTGAAATCCCTAACTCTGTCAGACTAACTTTGAGGCTCTGAATTCTTTTACACCTTGTTTTCATACAATGTCGAACCTTTTGCAAAATATTTCTACATTGGATTCTTTCTATTGATTTTACAAAGGCACGACAACCTTCCTTCATGTTTAACGTGTTTGTATGTTGTTAAATGAGAGAAAGGCTTTGAAATATTGATCTTTGGAGTTGGTTTACTTCATAAATTAGACAGGAAATGTAGGCTTTCCTTGGTTGTAACTTTAAAATTTCTGATGTATTTTCTATTCTTTTTTTTGGGACTGTAATAACTTTGTATAACTATTGGGGATTGCTAGTGAAAAGGGGAGGGAATAACTGTATGCAAAGGGTAGATAACTTGCATATAGGAAATTCTAATTACAACATATCATGTAGATAACTTGCCTATAGGAATTTCTGATTACAGCATATCATGTAGATGACTTGCCTATAAGAATTTCTAATTACAGCATATCATGTAGATAACTTGCCTATAGGAATTTCTGATTTTAGCATATCATGTAGATAACTTGCCTATAGGAATTTGTGATTACAGCATATCATGTAAATAACTTGCCTATAGGAATTTCTTATTTCAACATATCATGTAGATAACTTGCCTTTAAGAGTTTCATGAATTCTGCATTCATATAGATATCCTTCCTATAGGAGTTTCTTTCTAAATTTATGCACTCATATATAGATACCATATCTATACAAACTTCTACATTCTTATTTAGATAATATGCCTATAGAACCTTTTTGATTCTTGCATACTCATCTCTCATTAGGAAAATGTGTCTATAGGCCTTAATAACCATGTAATAAGATATCTCGTTCGTAATAAAAAATGCAACACCTCGATAACATATTGTAGGATTTTTGGATTTCCTTATGTCTATAACAATGTTTAAAGTTAGCAAACATATAGAAAGCATGCATATAGATGTTCTAATCAAATCTGAATCGTCTCACTTGTTTGTAAGTTTAAAACTATCAGTAGTAATGCATTATCAATTGCATAACTTGTACCCCTTCTATTTAAACTAGAAACCTTTCCTTAAATCAGCATATAGTCAGTCCATACTCTTATTCCTGAAATCTGTAGATATCATGCTTATTGGTTTCGTCTATCATTTAGGCAAGCCTTAAGGTAACTTATAAATTGAATCAGTTCTTTTTTTATTTTATTAACCACAACCAACAGGAAGGCATGACTCAGGCTTCCTATCTGAATTATGTAGCAGATCAGTCTACTTCAAATCTTTATGTTTTAATTAGACCTCAAACAGTACGTATAAGACATGCTAAACTATGTTCCTTCTCTAGTTTTAAAGGAGGTTTGTCTGAACCTTATTATCTGTTTATATGCTCTCCCCCCAAACTTTTTATACATGGTTTTGTTTGTCTCTTAGTATTTTAACCTTTGAAACCAGAAATAAGCCAATATCTCCTCCTTTTAGGATTAGTAATCCCAAATACCTTTGGGATTTATAGGACCGGGATGAGTAATAGCATGCAATAGGTAAACGAAACCATTCGGCGCTTTAATACCCTAACGGGGTGGGAAAGGATAGATATGGATATGATGACCGGTGCGCTAATACCATGTATAGCCCCTATATGAGGAGTGATTATTGGGTATTGAATTGACGTGATCTATATTATTATTAAAACTAGGACCACCTTCGTTTGCTCTTTGTTTCTTTAAATATTTAAAAAATGTTTCTTTTAAACCAGCTCTCTTCTATGCCTTCAAACTTTGTCTATTTCTTACCTTTATCAGAAAATCCCTCTTATGTGATACTCTTACTTGCTTATGTGCTATTTGTATTTAAGTTGCACCAATAGTTTGGCCGAGAACCACAATAGTTGATCCTGAGGGGTGCCTAACACCTTCCCCTCGGGATAATTTCAAGTCTTTACCCGATCTTTGGTTATCCAAATTATACCCTCCTTAGTGTCCTAATTCACTATAATCATTAGGTGGTGACTCTTCAATCTTCTTAAACCCAGTTCCCAAAAGGGAAAAAGTTGTCTTCCCAAATATCAAAAACTTAATTTCACGAGAAAAAGGGGGCGCGATAGCATGGCGACTTTGCCGGGGAGCTATTTTAGGCTTTTACCATTTCAAGCTATTACTGTGAATTTACATCTTTTATATACTTTTATTTGTTTAATCTTTTAAGCTTTTAATTCCTTCCCATACTATGAAACTGACTCGTCTTTTGTTTCTTTCCCTTATTTCCTTTTACTACTTTCCTATAGCATTCCTTCATTACTGTTTTTCAATTTATTATAATTATTGCTCTGATGAACGTGCAAATATGTGGCAACTTATTTTAATTATTGCAACTGCATATTTTCAACACCATATTCCACTCGTGCCAGAAACAATTCCGTAGCAACCCTTATAATGAGTGGCTGGGCCCTTCCAATATTATCACCTCCTAAATCTGGCAAAGACATATTTACGGAAAAACCAGTCGATCAACGGTGTACTCGACGGTTCCGCACCTTTCCCTCTTGAGTTGTCTGCTCAAGGGCACCACTGTAGTACTTCATAGAAACCTTAGTTAGTGTAATTATGCATACATCATGGTGAAACTTAGCTGAGTCACTTATGTTATCCGCATAATGGCTCTTTAAGATAGCCTTGTCCAAAGTTTACTGGGTTTCCCCAAAACCCAAACGGACACTACCACATTTGTGCATTTACTTGGAGAACAGAATACTTCTATGCCAATTATTGATATTTAGTAGTCGAGTCTTGTGGGAACGGCCTAACCCATTATTTTGCAGTAACATGAGGCACGAAGTCCCTAGATTCGGCATGGTCACCAATATCAGCCCCAAACTGCTCAGCTGGTATAAGGAATTTCACTCCAGTAATGAGACGCTCGTCCGGAAATAATTAGGGAACCAAACCTATCTCTTGGAAGTTAAACCCAACAACAGAATCATAGAAGCTGCTACTCTATTCTGGGATTATGATAGGCCTGTGTTCTGCTGAAGAAAATGAAGGCGGACACCTGGCCAGAGCCTACTTGCTGCTGGGACTGCATGAGAGAGGAAAGTTGTTCAATGGAGCCGATAATGCCAAATTTGGGGAAGGTCCCTCTAGGACCATACAGATAGGAATATCTATTTCTGCATTATAAAAATGTAATAAGGCCAATGGCTATTGGTGAGTTTTGCTATTTAGTGTCATTTTGGGATTTGTCTACTTTTTATCAGTGAAATGAGACATTTAGCATCCAAAGTTCTCCAAATCAACTTGTTTCTAGGCCTACCTAGGGAACTACGAGGCCCCTAAAACAAGGAGACTCTTTATATTTCAGCAGTACGTGTTTAAATATTGCAACATTTTTCTAATGATCCCCACTGACTTGTTAACTTTTTTGTTTTACTTTTGTTTATTCCCCTACGCAAAGGTTAGTTCGTGAATTCTGGAAACATCGTATTTTACAAGATCCAAGGGCCCTCCACCTACTCCTCCTCCTAGTCCTATCAGACACAACCAAAGGAAGATGGAAGATTTGGGCAGCTCAACTGAATTGGTAGAGGTCACTCATGGTGCTCTGGTTCCCAAGGAAAATGCATCCCAATTGGAACAAAAGTTGTTGAAGTTTCAGAAAGAACTGGATCAAGTCCAGAATTTGGCAAGTCTATTATTATCTCTCACCACTCCAAAGGTTACTTTCCCAACTACTCAGAATCATGTACCTCCACCGATCATCCTGAAGCAACAAAACCACCCCGCTCCTCACCGCCACTACAATACGTTCCATACCTCCAACAACAACCCGCCGATCATCTCGGAGCCCTAGAACTCCACAAATGACCATTACCATGTTGGAAACACGTTCTCAAGGCATTATACTAAACGTGTGTTCATATTTGTAGGTTTTGATGAATGACAAACTGTGCGCAAATTGACATATGACGAGGTCCAAGCACAAGCGCGAAATTGATATATAACAAGATTCAAGCACAAGACAAAGATCGAGATTAATTTTTGTATGAGTCGGTATTTAATTGTGATCTTGATCCGACAACTTAAACTCAAGACTTGGCTTCTCTCATAAAAATACTTTTAACAAATCATGCATATTTAATTTAGAGCAAAATGATTTTAAATAATGCATATTTACTTTTGTCAAAATGATTTTTAAACACGCCTCTAAAATCTGGACTAAGATAATCGATTATGTACTTATGATAATCGATTATGTTTAAGTCAGCTGCTTGACAATCGATTGTGAACTAATGACAATCGATTGTGTTAAGGCAGTGAGCATCAGATTTTTCAAATCTGCATGACAATCGATTGTGAACCTTATGACAATCGATTGTGATGAGGCAGTGTCCATCAATGTTTTTCAAAGCTCAAAATAATCGATTGTGAAGCTAATGACAATCGATTGTGAAGAGACTGTGTCCATCAGATTTTTCAAAGTCACAAAATAATCGATTGTGAACTTATGACAATCGATTGTGTTGAGGCAGTGTCTTCCAGACTTTTTCAAAGTTATTAAATAATCGATTGTGAACTTATGACAATCGATTGTCAAGAGGCAGTGTCTAAATTGATTTTTCAAGACTGATATATAATCGATTGTTAACTTAGTATAATCGATTGTATAACTGACCGTTGCCAAAATATTTTCAAATACCGTCAGGTAATTGATTATTGATTCCCTATAATCGATTGTTTTAATTAAAATCTGGAAAGGTTTTTTTGAACGTTGCTGAGTAATCGATTGTTTTACGTAAAATCTGGAAAGGATTTTTTGAGCGTTGCCAGTAATCGATTATTGATCTTATATAATCGATTGTTATGCGTAAAATCAGGGATTGATTTTTGGAAGAACTGGCAAACAATCGATTGTGGTAACTTGAAAATCGATAGTCACTGAGTAATTTCAGCAACTCTTAATTGGCAATTAGGCAACGGTAATACAAGGTTTTTCAACTATAAATACAGCTTCAATTCAGTCTTTTAAGAACAACAACATACAACAACTGATCATACAATTGCTAAAGCTTGCATTCTTTATTGCTTATCATTTTATATTCATTACATAAGCTTTTGAGAGCCAAATTCTTGTCAAAAGTTGTTGCGATCTTGAGCGTATTCTTTTACTCATATCTACTCATAAAGGAGTGTCTTGTTTGAGTACTTAGTGTTTTGTACACTTGGAGGGAATTGTTATTCCCTTGTTGTAAGAAGGAACTTGTGTTTCCTTGGTTGAAGTCTTGGAGTGTTGTATCTCCGAGCAAAGGTGTTGAGGCTTGTGTCCTCAAGTTGTAAAGGTTTGTTAAGCACCCGTAAGCTTGACAAGTTAGTGGAAATCTCGAGAGAGTCTCTCGGGGACTGGACTAGCCACGGGTTGTGGTGAAACAGGATATATCGGTGCGCTCTTTCTTATTTGTTTACTTATCGCACTTATTTATTTCCTGCAGTTTTTAAATTCCGCAAGTTTACGCTAATTTTTATTAAAATGCTATTCACCCCCCCCTCTAGCGTTAAGCGTATTATCTAACAATTGGTATCAGAGCCCAACTCTCTGAAGACTTAACCGTTTGAGAGAAACATCCATGGCTTCTACTCGTGATTCTTTTGCAGGAATAGGTGAAGGTCACTTCAACTTGTTGCCTCCAATATTTGATGGAAGCAATTACTCATATTGGAAAGATCGGATGAAAATCTTCATCACAGCCAACAACTTTTATCTATGGCAATTCATCAAGCATGGTGAACAAATGACAACAAAAGTTGGGAAAGCAAAGGTAAGCGAATACAACACCAAGGCAATCAATATGTTGTATAGGGCTTTGAATCAGGAAGATTATCAGAAAATTTCCCACTACAAATCTGCCAAAGAGATGTGGGATAAGCTTGAGGAAATGTACGAAAGCACACCTCAAAAAGCGGACAGCTCATGTGATGAATCGACTGGCCGATGTCTCATGGCAAACGAAGAAGAAGAGGTAAGTACTTCTAATTCTCACTCACTTGATGAAATGCAAATTGCGTAAAATAAATTATATAGTGAGTTTGTTGATGCTTCCAAGACTATTAAAGATTTGCAGAAAACTCTTTCGTTGCAAGAAACAGATTTTCAAAAACAACTCTCTATGAAAGAAAAGGATTTGAAAAAACTGATTTTAGAAAATGAGAAGTTGAAAGAGGAAAACAAGTTTTTCGGCAAGAGAAGCGCCGACAAGCCCGAGAGCTCTAGTAAACATTGTACTTCTTGCATGCATCTCAAAAATGAAGTAGAAAGGCTTAAGGGCACCTTAGATAAGTTTAATTCTTCTCACAAAAATTTGAACGAGGTTCTTGTAAATTTAAAGTCAACCAAGCATGGCATAGGTTTTAAGAATGAGCCTAAAGAAAAAGTTGAAGCCAACCCCCAACCACCTAAGGCTCAACCTAGGATTAATAAAATGATTGTTCATCCTAGAGATCACAATTCTAGAACCAACATGCATGCTAGATCAGACACTAGGAGAAACATTGAACATTCTAGGAGACCTAGAAATGACTTTCCACCTAGAAATAACTACTCTAGACATGATGCATATTCTAGGCCAAACACTAGAAGGAATTTTGAACCTTTTAGAACATCTAGAAATGGCCCTCAACCTAGAAATAATTATTCTAGAAATGCTGCACATCCTAGAACTAATAGTAGGAGAAATGATTTTCATGAAATACGCAATAGTCATAGTGTCGAAAATAGAGTAAACAGTTTTCGTCCGTCCAATTACTATGAACCTAGAAGGATGCATAATCCTAACGTGACTTGTCATTATTGTAGACGAATTGGACATATTGCTCCTGCTTGTTTTACACGATATAGACATATCACTCAATCGCATCACTATGATATGCCTAACCCCCAAGGACCCAAAATGGCATGGGTACCAAAAGATCATTAATCTGTTTTGCAGGTGTGCTTGAAAGACTACAATATTGTAGTAGATGCACCAAGCACAATACCGTATGGCATCAAAAGGGAAATGACGGTTAGTTACCATATTTTCGTTACATGTGAATGATTGATACATCCTAGTTAACATTCGATATTAATTATTTTTGTTAATTGATGTCTTGATAGCCTTTAGTTCAAACAACAATCGATTTCAATAATAATTCGACCGATTCATGTTACTTGGTTGATAAAATCATAATTATTGATACAAACCAGTATGTGATACGTTTATTGATATATATTTGCTCCTCATTCATGATTTAATAAACGACAATATTTTACTATGGTTTGCGAAAATTAGCAATTAGCTTTGTTGATTCATATGTTGAAAACTTGTTGTTAAATAACAATTGGTGTCAATTATTTTTTATTGATCCTTGTTAGTTATCTTTTGATAAAGATTCTAATTGTTGATAAGTGTTAGCAATTAGTATCCTCTTGATAAAAATAAACTTTGAAATGTTTGTGCAACAATTGATAACAGTTGGTATGTTTTAACTGTTAGCTTGCTTCTAATAAAAACATTTCATTTATGATTTGATAATTGTTATTTGTGGTTTCAATAACTGTTGGTATAAAATAGAAAAATAAATAATTTTTTTAGTGTGTATTAACTGTTAGCATATTTTTTTAAAAACGTCTCACACATGTTTTTGATGAATGCTATTGCTGATTTGAAAAATAATTGATATATTCCTGAAACAAATGATTCATGTTTTTAACAATTTCTGTTAAAAAAAATCGACTCTTGATAATTATATCTTTTGGTCTGAATAATGGTTGGCATATTTTTCAAAATTTGATTTACGGTTTCAATAAAAAAATATTTGATACATTTGTTATGTTTTCCAACAAATGATTTTATCATTTTATAACAATTGATATATCTATGTTTTGTTGGTATGTCTTGATAAATTTCTTGCAATCCTCATATTGCATACTCCTCGTTGTCTTCCCTATCTTATTTTGACCTTTTGAAAATGTCGAAAAAGAGGAAGTGTTTAGGCAAGTTACTTCAAGTAAAGGGCAATGCCTTTACATTCTAGTTTGCCTCATTTGAGGGGGAATTTCTCATTAAGGAGAAATAGATTGCATGAATTTTATTGATGATATTATCTTGATGACATTATTGTTATATTTCAAAATAACTTTCTATGTTGGCAATGTTATTTTTTTTAAACTATGTTGATAACTTGTATGCTATTAATATTTTGCATTCCAAAACATGTTGAAAATCATATTGTATTTCAGAAAATATTTTTATTATTTTGGAGCAACTAATGAGTGTTATGCAAGGAATCTGTAAATCGCATTTGAGATGTCAATGATAGACAAGCTTAATTTCTTCTTGGAGCTACAAGTTAAGCAAATGAAAGAGGGAACTTTCATTTGTCAAACTAAATGTGGCAAGGAGTTGCTGAATCAATTTGAAAAGAGCAACACCAAAGCAATGGTCATTCAATGAATTTATATGACCATCTTGACAGAAATGTGAAAGGTAAGAAGAGCAATACGAAGAATTACAAAGGTATGATCGTTCCTCACTTTACCTTATTTCTAGTAGACTTGATATAATATTTAGCGTTTATTGATGTGCTAAATATAAATCATGTCCTAATGAAGTATCTAATTCGGTCAAACGTTGATCTAAATGCATACATTTTAGGTTGCATTTATATTTTGAATATTACTGACTTAAGTGTCGGAGACGCGTATTTTCTTTTGCAGGTATCGCCCTAAAGGTAGGGGGAATTATAAAGATATGGCACAGAACAATCGATTGTTACAGCAAATAATCGATTATTTTACTGTGCAGAAAATCAATTAGCAAGTATCACTAATCGATTATTTATGGTTTATGCTTATTATGCAGTTTTGTTTAATAATCGATTTTTTAACTGTATAATCAATTACCGTCTCGGCCATTCAGTACTGCTTTCCTAAAACAATCGATTGTTTCATAAATATAATCGATTATTTTCCTAGTCAGAAAATTTTTGTACTCACTGTAACATAACAATCGATTACCATATTTGACAATCGATTATTTTCTGTCAGTATTTCAAAAATTTGTTACCGTTTGGCTTCTGAAGATTCCCACAATCGATTTTTGTCAGTTCCTAGTCAGGTCAAAACTCCTCAACAATCGATTATTTCGCTCAACAATCGATTGTCTAACGGTCAGTGCAATTTATTTTTACCGTTTCTGACTGTTTTGGCTCATAAATTCCAGCAGATTTTCATCATCAATGAAAGGCCACTCTCCTCATTATAAATAGGCATTATATGTCTCCATTTTATTCACTCAAGCATCATTTTTAGCTCTCAAACTCTCAAAAATCCTTCAAGTCTCTTGCAAATTTCAGTACTACTCATTGAAAATGTCGGGTAGACACTCTAAACGTTCCCGTTCAGGCAGAAATGTTGCATCCTCTTCTGCTGTTCCACCTCCTCCGAATTACCCTTATGAAGATGGGTCTATTTTACAATTTAATTTTGACATCGAGCTTACTCGATTTTTAACTAAATTCGAAAAGCGTAACATTCTTCCTCCTCGCTTTTCAACAAGCAAGTATCTTGAATCATACGCCCCTGCTGCAAATATGCTTAAGGAATGTCAACTTCTTGACTTCTTATTTCTTACCTATCCCTACATCAATCCTCCATTGATTCAAGCATTTTATTCAAACCTTCATGAGGATGATGACGGTGAGCTTGTGACAAATATTAATGGTGAATTCTTTTATCCGATGAAAACTTACATTCCATTGCCCATCTTCCTCAAAGTGGCGAACACATTACTCGCTACATTAGAGAGGCCGGAGCCCTATTTGATGAAACAATCCTCCTACACCAAACAGGACTTACAACTTATGATCCTAATCTATCTACTCGTCATCCTACAATTACGGGAATGCATCCCGATTATCGTTTGATTTTCTATTTCATCACCCGAGTCCTCAAGCCTCGTAAACATAACCATACTACTATTTCCCTAGAGGACGCCAAGCTCATGCATGCCATTATAACCGGAGCTCACATCAATTGGTGTCAGTTCGTCAAGATTCACATGCGTGATGCTATTGGAGACGATAGGCCACTTCCCTATGCCCTCCTTATTATGAATTTTCTTGAAGCCTCCGGATTCAACACTTCCATCAGTCCTCTCAAAAAGAGCACCAAGAAGTGGGAAATATTAGAATCCTCCTTTCATCATGACGGTGATCATGCAGCTCCTGCTCCTCCTTCAACCCGTCAACCTCGTCAGCCTCAAGAGCCTACTCTCCAATCTATCTCCAACCAAATTGCTTCTTTGACCACCTCGTTCAGTCAATTGACACATGAACTCCATGGATATTTTGACCATGTTCATTATCCATATGTTGGTCTTTTTTCCTATGAAGCAGTGCCGGATGATGAGGCGGGAAATGATGATGAATAATTTCTTTATTTGTTTTTCTATTTTGTTGTTCTATGTTTTATTGTTCCCGTTATGTAACCATTTTTTAAATAAACAATTTTTTTGATTATTCTATATTTTTTTGCTAATGGCAAAAGGGGGAAGATAACGGGTATGCACTCTCACTCAATACTTATCGGCATAAATTGAGGGGGAATTCATATATTGAGGGAGAACAAATTGCATATCTATATACTTGTTGCATATCTTTACTTGTCTGGAATCGTCATTATGAATTGCCTAATATGCATATCCCGCTTAAAGTTTGCCATATCAAAAAGGGGGAAATTGTTGGAAACACGTTCTCAAGGCATTATACTAAACGTGTGTTCATATTTGTAGGTTTTGATGAATGACAAACTATGCGCAAATTGACATATGACGAGGTCCAAGCACAAGCGCGAAATTGATATATAACAAGATTCAAGCACAAGACAAAGATCGAGATTAAGTTTTATATGAGTCGGTATTTAATTGTGATCTTGATCCGACAACTTAAACTCAAGACTTGGCTTCTCTCGTAAAAATACTTTTAACAAATCATGCATATTTAATTTAGAGCAAAATGATTTTAAATAATGCATATTTACTTTTGTCAAAATGATTTTTAAACACGCCTCTAAAATCTGGACTAAGATAATCGATTATGTACTTATGATAATCGATTATGTTTAAGTCTGCTGCTTGACAATCGATTGTGAACTAATGACAATCGATTGTGTTAAGGCAGTGAGCATCAGATTTTTCAAATCTGCATGACAATCGATTGTGAACCTTATGACAATCGATTGTGATGAGGCAGTGTCCATCAAAGTTTTTCAAAGCTCAAAATAATCGATTGTGAAGCTAATGACAATCGATTGTGAAGAAACAGTGTCCATCATATTTTTCAAAGTCACAAAATAATCGATTGTGAACTTATGACAATCGATTGTGTTGAGGCAGTGTCTTCCAGTCTTTTTCAAAGTTATTAAATAATCGATTGTAAACTTATGACAATCGATTGTCAAGAGGCAGTGTCTAAATTGATTTTTCAAGACTGATATATAATCGATTGTTAACTTAGTATAATCGATTGTATAACTGACCGTTGCCAAAATATTTTCAAATACCGTCAGGTAATCGATTATTGATTCCCTATAATCGATTGCTTTAATTAAAATCTGGAAAGGATTTTTTGAGCGTTGCTGAGTAATCGATTGTAGATTGTTGACAATCGATTGTTTTACGTAAAATCTGGAAAGGATTTTTTGAGCATTGCCAGTAATCGATTATTGATCTTATATAATCGATTGTTATGCGTAAAATCTGGGATTGATTTTTGGAAGAACTGGCAAACAATCGATTGTGGTAACTTGACAATCGATTGTCACTGAGTAATTTCAGCAACTCTTAATTGGCAATTAGGCAACGGTAATACAAGGTTTTTCAACTATAAATACAGCTTCAATTCAGTCTTTTAAGAACAACAACATACAACAACTGATCATACAATTGCTAAAGCTTGCATTCTTTATTGCTTATCATTTTATATTCATTACATAAGCTTTTGAGAGCCAAATTCTTGTCAAAAGTTGTTGCGATCTTGAGCGTATTCTTTTACTCATATCTACTCATAAAGGAGTGTCTTGTTTGAGTACTTAGTGTTTTGTACACTTGGAGGGAATTGTTATTCCCTTGTTGTAAGAAGGAACTTGTGTTTCCTTGGTTGAAGTCTTGGAGTGTTGTATCTCCGAGCAAAGGTGTTGAGGCTTGTGTCCTCAAGTTGTAAAGGTTTGTTAAGCACCCGTAAGCTTGACAAGTTAGTGGAAATCTCGAGAGAGTCTCTCGGGGACTGGACTAGCCACGGGTTGTGGTGAACCAGGATATATCGGGGCGTTCTTTCTTATTTGTTTACTTATCGCACTTATTTATTTCCTGCAATTTTTAAATTCCGCAAGTTTACGCTAATATTTATTATAACGCTATTCACCCCCCCCTCTAGCGTTAAGCGTATTATCTAATATACCACACCTAAAACAACACCCCCATCTACATGGAAACTGTGCCACACCCCATCCAACCCATCTCAAGCATACCTGAGTCTGAGGACAAAGACTCACTCATCAAGAACCTAGCTGTAGAGCTCAAGAAATTGACTAGTCGAGTTTTGGGTGTCAAAAGAGGCAAAGTGATTGAAGGATTGAACTACGAAGATATTTACATACAACTAGATGTCGAACTAGCTGAGGGGTACAAACCTCCTAAGTTCGAGATGTTTGATGGTACAAGGGATATGAGAGATCACCTGAGAACATACAGCGACAAGCTGGTTGGAGTAGGGTAGGACGAAAGGATTCGAATGAAGATTTTCATGAGGAGTCTGAAAGGAGATGCTCTATCTTGGTACATTAGCCAAGGTCCAAAGAAATGGTCAAATTGGGTGAGTATGGCGTTAGATTTCATAGAGAAGTTCAGGTTCAATACAGAAAATGCATCGGATGTGTTCTATATCAAGAACTTGAAGAAGAAGCCCACACAAACATTCCTCCAGTATGCCATTCGCTGGAGGTCAGAAGCGGCTAATGTCAGAACCGCTCTAGAGGAAGAACAAATGAATAAGTTTTCCGTCCGGGCTCAGAATTCCCAATACTATGAAAGACTAATGCTGATTGAAGGCCAGAAATTTTCTGACATCATCAAGTTGGGTGAGAGGATCGAGGAAGACATCAAAAGTGGTATGGTCTCGAACTTTGAAGCTTTGCAGGCTACCAACAAGGCTTTACAGTTCAGTGCTACGTCCAAGAAAAGGGACATAGGTTCCGTAATGGTTGCTCAAATGACCACACCCCTTATCAAGTACCAAACCTACCCAATGCCTCCACTCACATATCAGCCTACTCCACATTACCAAGCACCTCCACATCCCACATACTAACCCACTTCACCCAAATACTCCCAACCAACACATTTTTACCAAGCCTAAAACACATAACTATCATACTATCAATCATCTCCCCGCGTCAAAACTTCCCTAGACCTCGACCACTTTTCGACCACAGACCTCCTAAATAGAATACCAACATTGCTGAACCAATTGACCAGCTGTACGAAAGACTCGAAGCTGCTGGTTATGTCAACCCTATCACTACGGCAACTCCAGATAATGCTTCTCAATGGGTCAATCTAAATAAATCCTATGCATACCACGGCATGAAATGATATACCACTGATGAATGCCGCTCTCTGAGGGATAAGATTCAGACTTTGATTGATGTGTAGATCATTGTAGCAAAGGAACCTACTCCAAATGTCCGCAATAACCCTCTACCGGACCATAAGTTTGGGACTGTTCATATGATCGACATAGAGGATGAATGGGACCCCAAATGATTGATCTGCTTAATCATAGAAGGCGACGATCCAAAGAAACCAGTAGTCACCCTCAACCCGATTGTAGTCCAGATTCTGCCTTCTAGGGATGCCGAGGTAAATATGTCCATGCCGCTCGAGTTTGAAGCACTATCATTCGCATAGACGCCAGCCAATTGGGGTTGAGTTTATGTCACCGGCAGACAAACCCACACCCTTTGAAGTTGCAGTATTACCGCCTAAGGCACCTGCTCTATTCGGAGTGAAGATAGCCACACCAATTCTAGTGGAAATATCTACAATAACACTACTTCACACCAAACATACCTTGGGACTACACAGTCGAATCCAGAAGAAAGGGGAAAGTCAAGTTTGAGAAAGCTGTTGCGGCACACGGTATGACTAGAACCGACATGGTTTATACCCTAGAGTATTTGGCTGAGTCAAGAAAGCAGGCCTCTAGTCTGCCGACTGTTAGTGAAACCAAGACCGATGATCTCTAGAGAAAGATACAAGCCAAAGAATACTCAACAATTGATCAACTAAACAAAACACCAACACATATCTCCATCCTAGCTTTGCTACAAAGTTCCAATGCACATAAGAATGCTTTGTTAAAGGTGTTGAGTGAGACATATGTACCGAGAAACATCACCGGAGGAGAAATGGAAAACATGGTAGGGCAGGTATTGGAGAGTCACAAGATCACTTTTCATGAAGATGAGCTGTCGCCGGAAGGGTTAAGCCACAACAAGGCATCGCACATCATCGTGCAGTGCAAAGATTATTTTATTTCCAGAATCTTGATTGACGGAGGGTCCAGCTTCAACATTTATTCGTTGGTAACATTCAAGACATTAGGTAAGGGGCTACATGAGATCAAGGACGAGGCCATAAATGTCAAAGCTTTTGACGGATACCAAAGGTCCACTATTGGGGAAATTAGCTTGTGCTTGCAAATGGGGCCTACCTTGTTTGATGTTAATTTTCAAGTGATAGACGTACCGGCATCTTACAATCTGCTATTGGGATGACCATGGATTCATGCCGCTGGAGTTGTAGCATCAACACTACATCAGGTGGTGAAATTTGAGTGGAACAATCAAGAGTTGATCATTCAAGGCGACGGTAGCAATCCCATATATACTCGCCAGACACTTCCAGCAATTGGAGGCTGGAGAAGGATAGACAGAGAAACATACCACCATATCAAGCGAGTCAACACCATGGATAAAGAAAAATGGTGGAATAACAACATCGAAAGCATATTGAACTGGAGCGGGTATGAACCTGGCAAGAACATTCAAGGGATTGCTAAGCCCATCAAGCTCAAGAAACATGGCACCACTTTCGGATTCGGATATGAGTATACCTTGGAGGAATCAACCATTGGTCGCCACCATGGCGCAATCCTTTCTATCCTTTGAGCAGCCAATACCCCATTAGGAGCAGACTTTCCAACCGGCCGAGGTGGTCTACGGGTCTGAAGAAGAGGAAGCAGTGGTAGCGGTGAGGAATTTGTTCATAGAAGACGATAACATGGACTATTGTGTCATTTTCGAGGAGGAGGGGAGGAAGGCCCTTCCATACAAGCTGTGAGCAGAGGAGCATGCGTCAACAATTGAACTATCAGAACCACCAAAGCCCAGAGAGCCTCGGGGTAGCAAGGTTCAACAAGCATCATGCACTATTTTATTTTTTTTACTAGTTGACTTTCCTTTTGCATTTTAATTTTCGCAAGAAAGAGCTCCAATGTTCAACAACAATTGTGGAATTTATCAAAAAATATTGGGTTTCTTATAAATCTTACTCTTATTATTTTCTCTCGTAACTTTACTTATACATCATTACAATTAGTATCTTGATGAACCAATGACTGTGACATGCAATGAGATAACGCAACAAACGGACATAGACTCTGAGGAAGATGATATTACCGGAAGAGATTATTAAGGAAGTTGATACTTTTAAGAATAGACCTAAGTCCAACTTGGACGAGACTAAGATTCTTAACCTGGGAAATGTAGGAAACATCAAAGAAATGTGAGTCAGCATTCACTTGTCACTATTAGAAAAGGAAAAGTACACATAATTCTAGAGAGAGTATGAGGACATATTCGCCTGGTCGTACGTTGACTAGTCTGAGTACATCTATTGTGGCACACAAGCTGCTGACCAATCCGACATGCCCACCAGTAAAACAGAAGCTCAAAATATTCAAGTCTGGCATGAGTTTGAAAATCAACGAAGAAGTCACTAAGCAAGTTAAAGCTAATGTTCCAGGGTAGTCCAATATCCGACGTGGTTTTCCAACATTGTGCCTGTACCAAAGAAAGACGGGAAAGTTAGAGTCTTTGTCGACTACCCGGATCTCAATCGGGCCAGTCCAAAGACGACTTGCCCTTGTCGAACATACATATCCTGATTGACAACTGCGCTAAGCATGAGTTGTAGTCATTCGTATATTGTTTCACTGGTTATCATCATATCTACATGGATGAAGAAAATGGTGAGAAAATGGCTTTCATTACAAGATGATGCCATTGGGGCAAAAGAATACAGGGGCCACCTACATGAGGGTCATGACTACCATTTTCCATGATATGATGCACAGGGAGATCAAGGTATACGTGGATAATGTCATTATAAAGTCCAAGAAAGACACTGATCATATAGAAGATCTGAGGAAGTTTTTTAACAAACTTAAAAGATATATCTGAAACTGAATCCCGTAAAGTATGCATTCGGGGTTCCAATTGGAAAATAACTTGGGTTTATTGTTAGTTTCAAGGGAATAGAACTGGATCCGTTAAAGATCAAAGCCATTCAAGAATTACCAATGCCGAGGACCAAGAAAGACATAATGAGTTTCTTGGGGAGACTTAACTACATCAGCCGGTTCATTAGCATAATCTACAGTCATCTATGAGCCTATCTTCAAGATGTTGAAAAAGGATGCCACCACCAAGTGGACTGATGAATGCTGGAAAGCTTTCGACCGAATCAAGGAATATTTATCAACACCACCAGTCTTAGTCCCTCCTGAACCAGGTAGACCCCTATTACTCTACCTAGCAGTATTGGATGGAGCGTTCGGTTGCATCATGGGGCAGCATGACGAGACATGAAAGAGATAATAGGCTATTTACTACTTCAGCAAGAAGTTCACTCCATACGAGACCCGGTATTCTCTAATAGAACGTACATGTTGTGCTCTAACGTAGGTATCCCAAAATCTGAGGCACTACTTTTATGCCTATACTACATATCTCATATCAATGATGGATCCTCTAATGTACATCTTGTAGAACCCCATGCCCACTGGCAAGCTAGCTAAGTGGCAAATCCTGCTGAGTGAATTTGACATCATCGATGTGACTTAGAAGGCAATCAAAGGACAGGCACTAGCAGGTCACCTTTCCCAGAATCTCGTGGACAGAGAATACAAACCCCTAAAGATGTATTTTCCTGACGAAGAGGTATCATTCATAGGAGAAGATATTGCAGAATCCTATGATGGATAGAGAATGTTTTTTAATGGAACAATAAATTTTAAAGGAGTCGGCATAGGAGCGGTCCTAGTATCAAAAACTGGCCAGCATTATCTGGTATCCGCCAAACTCATATTCCCCTACACCAATAACATGGCCGGGAATGAAGCCTGCATTAAGACTCAAGATGGCTATTAACATGAACATCCAAGAATTGCTATTAATCGGGGATTCAGGCTTACTTATGCATCACGTCCGAGAGAATAGGCAACCAATAACTCCAAGATACTCCCTTATTTGCACCATGTGCAGGAGTTGAGGAAAAGGCTCATAAAGACAGAGATCCAGCATGTTCTAAGGGTCCAGAATGAATTTGCTAATGCATTGGCTACCCTATCGTCCATGATACAACATCCAGATACGAACTTCGTTGATCCTATTCAGGTGAACATTTATGACCATCCAGCCTACTGTGCTCATGTCGAAGAAGAAGAAGATGAAAAGCCTTGGTTTCATGAGATCAAGGAATATTTAGCAAAAGGAGAATACCTAGATCTCGCAAGTACTACTTAAAAGCGCACGGTTCGAAGGTTGGCTAAAAGTTTCTTTAAGAGGTGAGGAATCATGTACAGGAAGACTCCTAAATTGGGGCTATTAAGGTGTGACGACGCAAAGGAAGCATCTAAACTGCTATAAGAAATCCATGCTCGGACCTGCGGTCCATATATGAACGATTTTTTCTTGGCCAATAAAATACTCCATGCTGGTTATTTTTGGATACTATGGATATAGACTGCATCCAGTACGTTCGAAAATGCCACTACTGTTAGTTACATGCAGATATGATCAAGGTACCCCCCAAACGAGCTTAATGCAACAAGCTTACCATGGTCGTTCGCTGCATAGGGAATAAATGTTATTGGACCAATTGAACCTACCGCTTCCAATTAACACAGGTTCATCCTAGTAGCAATTGATTATTTTACCAATTGGGTCGAAGTGGAATCCTACAAGGTAGCAACTAAGAAAGTTATGGCGGGCTTCGTCCCCGACCGTATTGTTTGTCGGTTCGGAATTCCGAAGTCAATCATTACTGATAATAGTTCTAACCTCAGCAGTGACTTGATGAAGGCCATGTGTGAAACCTTCAAGATCAAACACAAGAATTCTATAGCCTACAGACCTCAGATGGACGGAGCCTAGAAGCCGCCGACAAAAACATTAAGAAGATATTGAGGAAAATGATAGAAAAACATAAACTATGGCATGACAAAGTTATCATTTGCTCTATTGGGGTATCACACCACAGCCCACACATCAACCGGGGCAACCCCGTATATGTTTGTTTATGGTACAGAAGCAGTCATTCCTGCCAAAGTAGAAATCCCTTTCTTAAGGATCATACAAGAAGCCGAGCTCGATGACGTAGAATGAGTAAAGAGTCAATACGAACAAATACTCTTATAGATGGAAAGAGATTGAATGCGATTTTCCACGGTCAGCTTTATCAAAAATAGAATATCCAGAGCCTTCAACAAAAGAATCAAGCCAAGACGGTTCACACCAGGGCAGCTGGTTTTGAAGAAAATTTCCCGCATCAAGATGAAGCCAAAGGGAAATTCTCTCCCAATTGGCAGGGTCCATACATGGTTCATCGGGTTCTGACAGGAGGAGCCCTCATACTTGCAGAAATGGACGGAGAAGGTTAGCCAAAATCAATCAATTCAGATGCAGTCAAGCGCTACTATGTGTAATATTTATTCTTTCACACATGATGTAATTTGAACTACTTCTGACCTGATTCCCGTTTAAGAGGAGATATGTAGGCAGCCCTATGGGTTCGGTCATAACTCAATAAAATTTTCATTTTCCCCCGCAATTAGAAACTGGGGCAGAATTTTGAGGACCCTCAAACTTCTGAAGTAATTCCAGCCGAACATCGCAAGCAACTGGCAGGAGCGGCAATTCAGTAAACTGGGATAGAATGTTGAGGAGGATCCTCAAAATTCCGAAGCAAGAGAGGTTGCGATGTCCTGAACCACGTCACAGTCATTAGTTCATCCAAATCTATTTCAAAAATATATACTCATATCATATTTTTATATACAAACTCATGCATGTATGCTTTATTTAGCAACACTACCCTAATGATACATATTGTGTCATCAGATTGAAGCCATACAGGGCAAGCAAAGTTGTCACCGGGACACGAATTAACCTTTCCCCTTTAAAAAACTCACAATTTTTCTTTGGATGCAGGAATCCAAGTCGTAAAGTAATATATTATGCAATCGGGAATACAACTTTCTGAACCATCGCACCTATTCGCATTTGCTATCCGCGCACAATATCCCCAACAGCCACAAAGTCACAATCAGCTATCAGCTACAAGCTACAATTCTCCTTTTATTTCCTGCATAAGGATACTATTCTGCCTCTTGCATTGCATAAGGCTACCATTCTTCCTTCTGAGACTAAGCTCTGTCTCCACCTGCATTCTTGCATTGCATAAGGCTACCATTCTGCCTTCCGAGACTAAGCTCTATCTCTACCTGCATTCTTGCATTGCATAAGGCTACCATTCTGCCTTCTGAGACTAATCTCTGTCTCCACCTACATTCTTGTATTGCATAAGGCTACCTTTCTGCTTTCCAAGTTTAAGCTCTACCTCCATCCACATGGCTAAAATATCACCACTTTATTTACATGACTAAAATATCGCCGCTTTATTTTTCATTTGCACGGTTGAAAGATCACTGCTTCATTTACATCTTGCATCGGCCAACATATTGCCACCTCATTTGCATCTCACATGGCTGAAATATCGCCACCTCATTTACATCTCGCATGGCTGAAATATCGCTACTTTATTTTTGCACTTGCATGGCTGAAATATTGCCGCTTTATTTGCACGGCTTAAAGACCGTCGTCTTCATTTACATCTTGCATCGACTAAAATATTGCCACTTATTGCATTTTACATTGGCTGAAATATTGCTACCTCATTTGCATTTTGCATGGCTGAAATATCGCTGTTTTATTTTATATTTTGCATTGGCTGAAATATTGTCCCCTAATTTACATCTTGCGGCTGAAATATTGCCGCTATATTTTTCACTTGGATCGACTGAGATATCTCCACTTATTGCATTTTACATTGGCTAAAAGATCACCACATCATTCACAGCTTGCATTGGCTGAGATATCGCCACTTATTGCATTTTGCATTGGCTGAAAGATAGCCACCTTCTGCATCTCATAGGATGAAAGATCGCCAAGCTGCAAAGGCGCCATTGTTCGGATCCACCATCTTCATAGCCTGAGAACGCCATGCCATGGCCTGAGGACCCCTTTTATCTCTTGCATTTCACTATTCAAAGGCATCATAGCTCATAGATATCATCCTCAAAGCCCGAGGGCATCATTTCATGGATTGGGAATCCTTTATTATATGCTTCATAGCCCAGGACATCATGGTCTAAGGACGTTATCCTAACCGTCCAAAAACAACATTTATGGTCTAACGGGAACTTGCATCACGTTTATTTATGCACAATATATACTTGTTTTATTTGTAGGTAAACCAGCGAGCGATGGACATCTCAGCAGGAGCGATCTCGCTCCAGTTCCTGCAGCCCTATTATACTTTAACCATCCATCCCAACCTAAACATTGCGTCCGTACTTTAAAAACCTCCATCGACATACTCCACCGATGGATCTTGAAATAAATATGGAAGGAGAGGATATGGAGGTTCATTGATGGCTTTACTTATCACATACAAATTTTTCTAACCAAACATAGGGTTTCTGGTGCTTCGTTTGAGGAGGTGGTTGACATTGCTAAAGGGATATAGTCAATTCGCTGCCATGAGAAAGTTGAGAGTAAGGCCAAATGGCCTCGGGGATCTGGTAGCTGTCGGGGTGTGCCTTTTGGAAGTCAGTTCCAACATAACATAGGTCGTTTATTCAGAAATGCACAGTCAGCTTGTTTAGGTCACCATAGTGGATCATCTGGCCAAGGTCCTCATGATTCACATCAGGGCACTCATCTCTCAGTTCCTTTCCAGCTTAGGAGTTCGACTCATGCACCATCAGTTAAGGGCTCATCTACGCCTGGTTCTTCTAGTGGATATCTCAGTGCCCAGGCTCCCTTCAGTCCCCATTGCTAGTGGCTGATAGAGGTTTCTTTGAGTGTACAGACTTAGGCTATATCAAGAGGTTCTGTCCCGCCTTTCGGGAGGTTCATCCCAGTAACGGAGTCAGCCTCCGGCTTCAGCACCAGTTACTTCCATACCCACCCAATCATCTTAGGATGGAGGTCAGCTACATAGGGGTCACCCTAGAGGGGGAGGCCGATCAGGTGGCCGTTAGGCTCTTTTTTATGCACTCCCTGCCAGAGCCGATGCTATTTTTTCAGATGCTGTGATCACATGTATTATCTTAGTTTTCCATAGGGATGCCTCTGTATTATTTGATCTTGATTTTCATATGTTCCGTCATATTTTTCTCATTTTCTAGGTGCGCCCCATGAATCTCTTGTTTCATCTATTTGTGTATCCAATCCTGTGGGCAATACTATTATACTGGACCATGTATATCGGTCTTGTGTGGTAACTATTGGGGGTTTAGAGACTCGAGTAGACCTTTTATTGGTTAGTATGGTGGAATTTGATATGATATTGGGTATGGATTGGTTGTCTCCATGTCATGTTATTTTGTACTGTCATGCTAAGACAGTGATGTTGTCTATGCCAGGGGTGCAATAGATTGAGTGGCAAGGTGCGACAGATTATGAATCCCAGCGGGGTGATTTCATTCTTGAAGGCCCAACGGATGGTTGGGAAGGGATGTCTTTTCTATTTGGCCTTTGTGAGGGATGTTAGTATAGAGACTCCTAGTATTAATTCGGTTCAGGTTGTGAGACATTTTCCATATGTATTTCATGAAGACCTGTCGGGCATGTCGTCAGACAAGGATATTGACTCCGACATTAATTTGGTGTTGGGCACGCAACCTATTTCTATTTCAGAGTATCGTATGGCATCGATAGAATTAAAGTAATTAAAGGAGCAACTTCAAGACCTCCTTGATAAGGGGTTTATTTGGCCTTGTGTGTCGCCTTATGGTGCGGCTGTTCTATTTGTGAAGAACAAAGATAGCACGATGAGGATGTGCATTGATTATAGGCAATTGAATAAAGTCACAATCAAGCACAAGTATCCTTGCCTCGTATTGATGATTTATTTTACCAGCTTCTAGGGTCGAGAGTGTTCTTATAGATTAATCTTCGGTCAGGGTATCACCAGTTGAAGATTAGGGACTCGGACATTCTTAAGACAACTTTCAGGACCCGATACGGTCATTATGAGTTTCTTGTTATGTATTTTGGGCTTACCAAAGACAGTGTTCATGCATTTGACGATTAACGTGTCTTGGCCTTATCTCAACTCATTTGCTATTGTATTCATTGATGATATTCTGGTATACTCGTGTAGTCAGGAGGAGCACACTGAGCATTTGGGAGTTGTATTGTAGCGGTTGAGAGAGGAGAATATTTATGAAAAGTTCTCCAAGTTTAAGTTTTGGCTTAGTTACGGTGACGTTCTTGGAGCACGTGGTGTCCAGTGAGGGTATTCAAGTTGATCCGAAGAAGATAGAGACGATCTATAGTTGGCCCAAACCGTCCTCAACCATAGAGATTCGTAGCTTTCTAGTTTTGGTGGGTTATTACGGTCAGTTAGTTAAGGGATTTTCATTTGTTGTATCATCCTTGGCCAAGTTGACCCAAAAGGGTGCTCCTTTCAAGTGGTCAAATGAGTGTGAGGCGAGCTTTCAGAATCTCAAGACAACTTTGACCGTAGCACCAATGTTAGTTCTGCCGTCAGCTTCAGGTTCTTATGCGGTATATTGTGATGCTTCTCGAGTCGGTATAGGATATGTGTTGATGCAGAAGGGTAGAGTGATTCTTATGCTTCTCACCAATTGATTTTGGAAGAGGCCCATAGCTCGCGAGATTCCATCCACTCGGGTGCCGCAAAGATGTACCAGGTTTTGAGATAGAATTATTGGTGGAGGAGGATGAAGAAAGATATAGTAGGGGTTTGTAGCTCGGTGTCTCAATTTTTAGTAGGTGAAATATGAGCATCAGAGTCTGGGTGGCTTGCTTCAGTAGATAGATACTCTAGAGTGGGAGTGGGAGCGGATCACCATGTATTTCATAGTTGGACTCCCATGGACCTAGAGGAAGTTTGATGTTATTTGGGTAATTTTGGATCGGTTGACCAAGCCCGCGCACTTTATTCCTATGTGTACTACTTATTCTTCAAAGCGGTTGGCTGAGATTTATATTCGAGAGATTGTTCACCTGGATAGTGCTCTAGTGTCCATCATTTCAGACAGAGATACCCAGTTTATGCCATAGTTTTGGAGGGCCATGCAGAAAGAGTTGGGTACTCATGTCGAGTTGAGCATAGCTTTTCACCCTCAGACAGACGGGCAGTCCGAGCGCACTATTTAGATTTTGGAGGACATGTTACGTGCTTGTGTCATTGATTTTGGACGTTCATGGGACCAATATATAACCGCTCGTGGAGTTTTCCTACAAAAACAGTTATCAATCTAGTATTTAGATGGCTCCATATGAGGCTCTGTATGGGAGACGTAGTAGATATGTAGTGGGATGGTTTGAGTTGAGCGAGGCTAGGATTTTGGGCATAGACTTAGTGCAGGATGCTTTCGACAAGGTGAAAGTGATTCAGGAGCGGCTTCGCACATCCAGTCAAGACAAAAGAGTTATACTGATGGAAAGGTTCGTGATGTGTCTTATATGGTTGGGGAGAGGATTCTGTTAAAGGTTTTACCCATGAAGGGTGTTATGAGATTTGGGAAGATAGGCAAGTTGATTCTCAGGTCATTGGGCCTTTTGAGGTACTTCATAGGATTAGGCAGGTGGCTTATGAGCTTACTTTACCGCCTAGCTTGTCAGAGGTGCATCCAGTATTTCATGTTTCTATGCTCCTATTGACGATCCGTTTCATGTTTTTTATTTCAGCACGGTTCAACTAGATGGTGATTTGACCAATGATGTGGAGCTAGTGGATATCTTGGAGTGGCGTGCCAGCAAGTTGAGATAAGAGGATATAGCTTCAGTGAAAGTGCAATGGAGAGGTCAGCCCATGGAAAAGGCTACTTGCAAGACTGAGCGGGAGATGTAGAGCAGATATCCACACCTATTTGAGGCTTTAGGTATGTTCTAGAGTCGTCCGAGGATGAACATTTGTTTAAGAGGGGGGAGGAAGTAACGACCTAGCTGGTCATTTCATGAGTTACAGCTCTGTTTTTCGCGTTTCTATCTTCTTTTGTGTTTTCACCTGTATTTTCCCATATCATGTTGGTTGATTTGGGCCCGAAGTAGTTTTGGAGGGTAATGTGGCACTTAGCCTCCTATTTAGAAGCTTAAGTTGGGAAATGTCAACAAGATGTTGGCCTATGAGTAAACGATCTCAGATTGGGATTTTTATGGTTTAGATAGCTCCGCTAGGTGATTTTTCACTTAGGAGCGTGTTCTGAATGTAATTTGGAGTCCCTTTGTAGAATTAGATTTGAATTGACAAAATTGGAAATTTGGCAGTTTCGAGTCGACAGTGGAAAATTAGACAGCGGGGTTGAAATGGAATTTACGGAAGTTGCAGTAGGCATGTGGGGTCATTTGTGACTTCTGTGCAAAATTTGAGAATATTCGGACAAGGTTTGATTGGTTTTGGAGTCATTTGTGGAATTTAGGAATTTAAAGTTCTTAGGCTTGAATTTTAAATTTGATTCGATGTTTGGTGTTTTATCAAGTGATTCATTGATTCAATTAAGTTTGAATAATGTTATGGGACATATTTGTGGTGTTGGTTGAGGTCTTGAAGGCCTCGGGTGTATTCAAGTAGTTAATAAATATTTATAGCTATTGAAAATGGCTACTGGTGTTGCTGATGTTGGTCTCTGCAGTTGGGAGTACTGGTCGTCCCAGAATTTTGTGGTCGGCGGAGGAACTTCGTAAGGGTGGCAGTATTTCCACAGTCAGTAGTGAAGGCTGGCGCGGACAGAAAATGAAGGGATGAGACCGCAAGAATTGGAGCGTTCGTGGCTGCAATGAATATTCAACAAACAACGGAGTAGCAAGCGCGCTGGCGGTGGTTTTTGGCAGTCAACGAGATTTGAAAATGAGGGATGCACTATAAATACGAGATTCAGCATTTAATTTTAATAATTTAACCTAGAGAGCTCGATATTTTGCAATCTTTCGAAGGTTTTTCAAGAAATTCATCGGGGTAAGTGATTCTAACTCAATTTAGGTTACAGTACATGAATATATAATGGAATCCAACATTTGATTTAAGAATTAGGATGAAAATTGGGTAAAATTTGTGGAAATTCATAAAATGAGTTTTTGAGATTTGAAAGCCGATTAGAAGTCGAAATTGAGCGACACTAGTATGGTTAGTCTCGTAATTGAGTGGCTTGTCGAATTTTGTCACTTTGGTCAGATTTCGATATGTGGTCCTGGAGCCCATCTTTTGAGTTGACTTGTTGAGGTTTGGTCTTAAGCTAAGTGTTTTCTTATGAGATATATTCCTTTAGCTCGTGTTGATTTTATCGAATTGATATGGCGACATCCGTACCGTTTGGAGGTCGATTTGAAGGGAAAAGGCATCGCGCAGTAGGATTTTGGCTTCGATAAGGTATGTAACGCTTCTAAACTTGGTTCAGAGGGTTTGAAACCCCGAACAATGTGCTATATGATTGTATTGAGGTGACGCAGATGCCAAGTGACGTGCGTGCAAGCGTGCACAGTGAGAATTGTCGTCTAGTTCATTCCATCGCATCGCTTAGTGAATTTTTCTCGCTAATACCATTGTTTCAATCATGTGTCTAAGTAAATGTACTGCAAATCATGCTAGCTATCTTATTAGGGCTTCATTACAATACTAATGAGACCCGAGTGGTTGTTTCTTGTTGTCGTATCGCTATATTTATTGAAGTTATGTACTCAAGCTTACTCATGCATACCATATCATGTCTCAGTCTCAATAGTTATTATTTGGTGCATCATATTGTTGTCTCGGGCTAGTTTTTATGGCATTGTGAGCCCTTGAGTGAGATTGGAGTGTGATGACTGAGATAGGCCGAGAGCCTGATTATGAAGGATAGTTTTGGGACAGGCTACACACCGCAGCAGATTATTGATTATGCCTTTATTATCTTGTTTTTGCGCTTAGGACGTAGGATCCCCTTTGGAGTCCGAACACCCACAGTGGGCGCAGATGATATGTTTGAGGGATAGATTTCCCTAGAAATGGATTTGTCTGAATCATTTATATATGGAGATGGATTTCTCCACGGGGATGGATTTCCTTTTTTGTCAGTATCAGGTGACTTAAAGTTACTGATTAGTATGTTTCGGGATGGATTTCCCTGGGTCGAATGGCCATATACAGCATCGAGTGGTTGAGTGTGTGTATATTTATATACCTGGAGATGGATTTCTCCTCAAGGTTGGATTACCCTTGTTAATCGGTACTGGATGATTTGCAGTAAGCATTGTATATATTTCAGGATGGATTTCCCTGTGCCGGATAGCTATATGAAGTACCGAGTGGTTGAGCATTTGAGAGTGGAGCACATGGTACATTTCATACATTATGTGCTGGCATGTAGAGTTAGTTGAGCTATATATATTACATTGTTCAGATATGTATTTATTTCACTGTTGAGCTGTATTCTTGAAAGATTAGCATGCCTACTTTAGTGCACAACTTATTTCTATTTTCTGATGAGGTTAGTTCGTCACTACCTATCAATCCACATGTTGGACTTGTTACTTACTGAGTTGGTGTACTCATGTTATCCCCTACACTTTGTGTGCACATCCAGGTGCTTTCGATTCTAGTGGTAGTCACTGATTGAGGTCGCAGGCTTGGAAGATTGTTGAGATATTTGCATGGCATTCACAGATCTTGACCCTCCTTCTTTGTTCGAGTTGTATTTAAGTTGTAATAGACTATGTTATTTCTCTAGATGCTCATGTACTCCGTAACACCTTAGTTTTGGGCTAGCTGAATCATGTATTAGATTACACTTATGTTATAAACAGTTTATTTTTCTTAAATGAAAAAAGTAGTCTTTCGCAAATGTTCTAAATTTTGGTATTATGGTTCGTTTTTAGTTAAGTTGACTTGCCTAGTTCCACGATAGGCGCCATCATGACAAGTTGAGTTTGGGTCGTGATAGAGTGCGAGTTGAGGGGCAAATGCATCGCGGAGTAGAGATTTGATCGTCTTGAAGTAAGTAACGATGTAAATTAAGTCTTGAAGGTATAAAACCCCAGATCTTGTGTCATGTGACTATTTTGAGGTAGTGTACATGCTAGGTGACGGGCGCGTGGGTGTGCATCGTTTGGAGTTATGACTTGGTCCGTCCTTTATCTACGGTAAAGTTGCATAGTTTGTTTAAACTACATGTTTTACAAATAATTTCCTTAATTAAGCTGGATGTCATGTTTAGGCCTTATGCCAATGTTGTTTGGTCCCTTAGAGGTCTTTTATTGCTATCCTCTCATTGTTTTCAATTGGAAATCTATACTCAGTCATATTTATATTAATTTACTGCATAACTCAGTCTCTATTACTCAATTTCAATGCATTATATAAATGTTGTTTGGGATGAATACCTTATTTTTGGAGAGCCCAAGAGGTTAGAGAGGTTATGACTAAGTGTGGCCGAGAGCCTGATTTGTGAGAATATTTATGGGATCGGGTTGCACGCTGCATCATGTTTTACTGGTTTATGACTTAGTGAGTCTGATGGCATGATTTTTGAGGATATTTATGGGATCGTTTTGCACCCACAACATGTTTTACTGATTCATGACTGAGTGAGGCCGAGGGCCTGATTGATTTATGCCATGATTGGCTTGATATAGCGCTTGCGCTGAAAGAGTACCTCCGGATTATGCACACCCCCAGTAAGGAGGTACCTACTGAGTGCGAGTGTCGAGTGTCGGGTGTCGAGTGCCGAGTGACTGGGAGGCATGAGTGATGATGAGTTTTTCCCGAGGGTCAGTACATGAGTAATGGTGAGTTTTGCCCGAGGGGCTGTATATGAGTGGTGTTGCTCGAGGGGTTGTATACGAGTGATGTTTGCCCGAGGGGCTGTATATGAGTGATGTTTGCTCAAGGGTTGTTCATGATTTTATTATTTTTTTCACTTTTCATTGAACCTTTGTTCAAAAACTGTTGAAAGATGTATTAAAAGATTTTAGTGGAACTGGATTTAAACAAGTTCATTTGATTCAAACTACGGTTTTATAAGCGTGCTATATTTTTTCTGAGTTTTTATGCTATGAAATTTACTTGCATTATTTCTCGTCACCACTTCTCAATCTTTATTTATTATTGTTACTTATTGAGTTGGTATACTCATGTTACTCCCAGCACCATGTGTGCAGATCCAGGAATATCTGGTCATGAAAGCGGGTTGATCATTTAGTTGCAGATCCATCAGAGTAGCAAGGTGGCTACTTGGCAATCGCAACCCTGCTTTCCTCCCTCTTTATATTCCCTTAGTTGTATTCAGTTATTTTCAGGCTATGTTAGTATTAATGTTATTAGTCGGTTGTAGTAGATGCTCATGACTAGTGACACCCCGATTTTGGCTATTGTTTCCGCACTTTGTTTTGATTTGAACTCCTTTAAGAAGGTTTTGTATTAAATATCTATGGAACTATATTTGAAATTAAATTATCGAATTATTTTTGTAATATGTCAGCTTTCCTAGTACCCGATGGGCTCCATCACAACAGGATTAGTTTTTGGGTCGTGAATTTTCTCTGATTCATTAAATAAGCTTATACTCCTTGATATAGTTATTATTATCAAAGTGATTTATTTAATATTTTAATTTATCAAAAGGTACAACACTATTCAGAGTTAGTGTAGGCCTAATAGATCGCACAATAACGAATAACGCTTGTAAAATAATAATAAGTTGATAGAATCCGTGATTCGGTCTTTAGTTTGATAATGCCCATTATGTAAGCTTATATATTTTCATATGAAAACCCAATTGGTGAATTTCATATCTGTCACATGAAATAATTTAATAAGAATTATAAAAGATTTACGGTCAGTTTGATATGAAGGAAAATGTTTTGCTAGGAAATACTTTCATGAAAAATGAGTGGTTTTATCACTTATTTTCCTTTATTTGGTTGGTGAGTGAAAATCTTTTCTCGAAAAATATTTCATAGTATTTGGTTAGAGAGTAGAAATTAAAAAATTAATTTTTATGCTACTCTCCTCACCTCCCAATCCCCCAAGTCCCAAAGTTCCCCCCCCCCCCCCCCAAAAAAACGTAATATTTTCATGACTTTAATCTTAAAGAATTTAATTATTCTTCTAAAAATTCACACAAACCCAAAGAAACTAATGTGTTGCTTTACTTTTTTTATGCAAAAACAATATTTTCTTGACTTTAATCTTAAAGAATTTAATTATGTTGGAGAAAATATTTTTCTCCAATTGGAGGAAAATGAGTTCATGAGAAAAATATATTTCATATTTAAGCCAACCACGCCCTTAATTAGTTGATTGAATTAAATTATCAGTGATTTAGTTTAATTATCTGGTATTTGTAATCTTAGCATGGGGAGTTAAAATAAGTGTTGGTGAATTTCGAAATTCATATTGAGGAGTTCAATTGTAAATTTTCAGTAGAATAAACTGTGATTAATTATAGTAGGACTTAATTCATCCGAGTTTTGAACTAATACTATAATTGGTAACCTCTTATTATTATGTCATCCCTACTATACCTAGTAAAAGCTTTGGCACACTTGGGTAGAAAGTGACTTGGGAGAAAAATTCTCAGTTTGAGTTGGACTAGGATTCCACTACACATAGCAGAATCCTACACGCTTTTGGCATAGTTTTAGGCTTAATTTTGGGTCTAGAAATAGAAGACTAGTTTCACCTAATAACTTACTCTTCAGGGTAGTATTATTTTTCTACACAAATAATTTCATCCAAGACTATACTAGGAGCATCACAGAAGATTGCAGTCCTATATTCTTGCCCAGTAAATGTTTTGTGCAATAGTTTTGAGAGGTTAATGCTTCTAATCTTTACAATTAAATTATTTTTTAGTTTACATGTTTATGATATATGCACTTATGCTTGTTTCCATTGCGCATGCTTTAATAGTTGTATTCCACGTGAAATTATAATTTAGTCTCATTGAATATCGAATATTTATGTAATTTTGTGTGCTGATCTTAAACATCAGAAAGTATAGGCTAAATACGAGTTTATCATAGCTAACTGAACATAGTATCTAAAGATTTAATTCTCTAACTTCTCTCTCTAATCAACGATACTATCAAAATATTTGGTATGACAACACACCAATGACCCACCTCTCATGCCCCCACCAACTCCCCCTAATCCATTGTCCTCAACCAATGAGAATCCAATAATAAACCTACTAAAAACTAGTCCACCTAAATACACCAACTCAACGACTACTATACAGAACACCTCCCCCACCAAACCACCCCCATTTCACCCGAATCCCAATAGCAGGTCCATAACTCCCACCTCTATATATCAAAAATCTACAACCACAGAACCCAAACAAGATAATGTAGATCCCAAGACAAGTTTTTTACCATCTCAATAAAACATTTCCTCAAATTTCGACAGGTCGCACCGCTGGAATGAGCTTGTGGCTAATGAAAATATTAAGAAATCACAAAGTCTCCTCCCAAAAATACAATTACACCAAATGCCTAAACCACAATCCCAAAACACTACTACAACCAACGTGCATTTATTGAGATCACCGGTGGTAGGAAACATAACAAGTGCAGATGGTGGTAACAAAGGGAGTGATGCAATAGTATCAAAATCATCATTTGGAGCTGTTGTGCAATCCTAATTGACCTCTCTAAAAAATGATGCACCACTTATTGAAATCCAACATGGTACACACCTAAGTAAGAAGTTATCTTCTTCTCGGCTGAGGATGTTTTTGTGAATCTGGCTCAAGAATGTAGATTGACTATAATAGGAAAGTTTTATAGAAGCAAACCTACTATGGAATATATAAGGAGAGTTTCAATTAAAAGGACCACTGCAAATTGCATATTTTGATTGCAGGCACGCCTTTTTAGATTTCACTCTCAGGTTGATTATAATCATATTTTATTTAAAGAATATGTGTATATTAGTGAAGCCCCTATAAAGATATTGAAATAGATTGATGACTTTAAACCAGAGAAGGAAACTTCTATTGTTCCTGTATGGATTTTAGTCCACCAACTGCCATGGCACTTACTAAAGTGGCCTCTTATCTTAAGAATGGTCAAAGCTGTTGGAATTGCTGGGATGCCAGATCAGGCAACATACTCTAAATCTAGGATAAATATTGCGAAGGTTAAAGTGGAGATATATTTGTTAAAACCAAATCTAGACTGAACATGGTTTGATTTTATTAGACTTGATGGTGAGGAAGATAGCAGATGGCTCGACATCGAATATAAAAAAAGTACCAAGTTACTGGTTATAGTGTAAAATACAAGGTCATACGGAAACTCGATGTAGAAATAAGGCAACACACGAGATAATCAAAGCCCAAAAGGAGGAAAACATCAGTAAAGAAAAGGAAATGAAAAACTGAGGAGGATATTAAAATAGTGAGCAGTAAAAAGGGGGAAAAGATAGAAGAGGTAAAAAAAACCACAAGCAACACATTGAACTTGCACAGAATAATACACAACAATTTGACCAAAGCAATCAAAATCCAAAAAAAAAACTGGCATTACTATTAGGGTTCCTTCAGAAGTTAACAAATAAACTATTAGAGGAGGTATAGGAAAAGGAAAAAGTATTGCTTGCTACGAGATCACTTATAAAGATATGAAAAAAGTCACTCAAAATAATCAGACGTACACGAGGAACTATGGTAGGGATAACTTGGAGCGAAAACCAATATTCTTTTAGTAAAAGGAAGAAAAAGAATAAGAGGAAGAAACAAAACATTGTGGTCGAGGAGGAGAATATAGAAAAACAGCCAAATTTAGTGAAACATCAGATAGCACCAAAGAAAATTTAAAAGGAAAACAAATTCCAAAATAGTTGATATAGTGAATGAGCAAGTGCAAGAACACACACAGGAAGAGATTTCACCTCATCTATTCCATAATATTGGTGACCGATTAAATACACAAGTTCAGATCAATGAAGCAGTGCATGAAATTGATCTAGGAGATGATATCTTAAGCTAATTTGTGGAACTGATCTTGAGACAAAGAGTAAGGAAGTTGATGACGATCTTATGATTCGGGAACACCCCAACTCCTTTGAAATGGGGTATCACAACTCAGAGGTTATGGATTATGTATATGATGAAAGCTTAGAAACAAATGAGGAATATGCTAGTGTGGACAGTGAGAAAGACAACATTGATGAACATGAAAATAGATTGGTGGAGGCAGTTACCTCCCATTCAATAGTTGAGGTTAATGTAACAGTAGACTACGGAGAGGTGTCTAATATTGGGAACTTATCTAATAGAGGAAAAGGAAGAAAACTTCATCAAGAGGCAGAGGGATTAGCGGGGTTAAGCAAAACAACCAAAGGCTTGGAAGGGTCTTACAGGGTCACATATTATCTAATTAAGTGATTATGTTTAAGTCCCTCTATTGGAATATCAAAATCATTAAATCCAATGGTGCTCTTGAAAGATATAAACAATTGATTACTTCAGAAAAATTGTCATTTTGTTACTTTGAGCGAACCTTTCTATGAGGCTAATAAATTGTACAAATTCAAAAGAATTCTTAGTTTTCAAAATTCCCTTGCCAACTATAATAGCCAAATTTGGATCGTTTCGGAAGATAATTTTTACTGTAAGATTGTCGAAGAGGATGAATAACAGGTTATTTGCAAGATCAAAGTTAATAGGATATCTCTACTCTGGACCTCTGTATATGCAAAGTGTGATGATCAACTAAGAGAGGATTTATGGGAGAGTATTAGAATTTTAGGTGATTCATTCAACCTTCCATGGTTAGTAACAGGAAAATTTAATTGCATAATTGACCCAGTGGAAAAGAAAGGAGGATCTACCCATAGAATGTCCACAAGTTTGTCTCAGTGTATCATAGATTGTGAGCTTCTGGATGCTGGCTACACTAGTTCTGATTTTACTTAGTGCAATGGTTAGTGTCCAAACAAAAGAGTTTGGCGGAGATTAGATATTGTATTGATAAATCATGATTGGTTGAACCTATTTGATTCCACTTAGGTTTCTCACTTGATAAAAATATGATCTGACCATTGCCCTCTACTAATCACTATGAAATCTAGGATGAGAGACCCTATAAAATATTTTTAGCTTCTTAGATTTGTTGACTAGAGAAATTGACTTTATGTCAGTAGTGGAGCAAGCATGGAACGTGGATGTGCAAGGATCACCATTTTGGAAGTTACATTTAAAACTCAAAAATACATGCATGAAGCTATCAGAGTGGTCAAGGAATTATGTCGGGAACTTATTTACCTCTAAAAATGAGCTAGAAGAGAATGTTACAGATCTGGAATAAAAGTTTATAAATGAGAATTATGGTATTAATAGAGTTGTCCTTAACCAAGCAAATGCCAAACTAATCTGAGTTATTGAGAACCTCTCTACCAAAAACATTTAATCATACTTGATTGATCATGATCCCAAAGGTGGTCTACCTGCAACAATTCACTGCGCTGAGACATATTAGTCTCAGTCTTGCAAGATAATCTCAAAGATTGTGAACCAAAGATTGGGACCTTTGATGCAGAAGTTGGTATCTCTATGTCAGACGGGATTTATTAAAAGGGGGAAATCATAGAAAATATTTTCCAAACTCAGGACATGGTTCATAATATTAATCAAGCCCCATAGACTGGTAAAGTAGTCATGATATTAGACATGGCCAAGGCTTATGACATAATGAATTGGAAGTACTTATGTCAGGTTGTGGGACAAATGGGCTTCTCTGAGATCTGGATTGACAGAGTTTGGAGGTTGATCAATAATGTATGGTACTCGATCAAACTTAATTGCACTAGACATGGGTTCTTTAAATCTTCCAGAGGGATCAGACAAGGAGATCTAATATCCCCCTCCTTATTTGTGATTGGAATTGAACTAGTACCTAGATTGATGAACATGCTCCCAGAGAGTGTTTTTTTTCCATACTCAACAGAGACAAATGACCCTTCTATCACCCATTTGTGTTATATTTTTATTAGGTGATTTAATTTCTCTCAGCTTGATGATGGACAAACTAAGAGCATATGTATGTATATTCGGTCAGAAAGTCAATAAAGAAAAATCTGGATTCGATGTCTCCTCATAATTTGATGAAGATAATGTCAATGATTTCAAAAATATTACTAGCTTTCCACACAATATTTAGGTTGTCCTATTTACTTGAGAAGGAAAAATATTGTCCCACTTCAACAACATAGTGGCCAAACTCTGTAGAAGAATGCAAGGTTGGCAAGGAAAACTTCTTTCTTTTGGAGGTAAAGACGTTCTAATAAAATGTTGTCACGATCCAAATTATTTATCCTCGGAAGTCATGACAGCGTCTACTTGTGAAAGCTAGGCAAGCCGATTATTACAGATTTTATTATCTTTTTTTCTTAACCTTTTAACAATTACTAATTTATATATGATCAACCACAAAATAATAATAATAATAATAATAATAATAATAATAATAATAATAATAATAAATGCAGAAGATGAAAACTAATATTTTAACTTAATACAAATACGATTCCATAGACATAATCCATCCAGAACTAGTGTCACAATCTCACAAACTATCTAAGAATACTAATATATGGTTTGAGCAAAGAAAAATACAAGTTTGTCTCTAAAATAAGAAAGAACATAAGGAAATAGGGTAGAAGCGGGCGCCGAGGCCTGCGGATGTTTGCAGGACTACCTCGGATCTCCGCTGGACTGAAGGCAACAACCTCTATATGGTCTGAATGCTCCAGTAGTGAGATCTGCACATAATGTAGAGTGTAGTATCAGCATAATCGATCCCACGTGCTGATAAGTGTCTAGCCTAACCTCGGCGAAGTAGTGATGAGGCTAGGAAAACACTATCAAATAAACTTGTGCAGTTAAATCATATACAAAAAACTAATAACAAAAACTAGCTGCTAACGATAGGAAGGGGGAACATGCTGCGGGGAAATATCAAGTACTAACAGAATTTCAGTAAAGAAGCATAAAATACACATTAATTTCATTTCAGTAGAATAAGGAAAGCAGTAAGAAGTGCACGGTATCACGCTTCGTGCTTTTACTCTCGTTCTCGCCATAAAAATCAATAGATTCGGCAAAGCATCACCCTTCGTGCATTTACCTCACATAATCATGTCATGACATTATCCTTCGTGCATTATCACTCCTATCATTGAACAACATCACCCTTCGTATTTTTACATTCATAATATCGGCATGGCATCACCTTTCATGCATTAACATTCACTCACAAATATCACACACGATATTACCCTTCATGCTTTACACTCTTCCTTACCAAAGCAACAACTATAAAGCATTCTGGTAAGGGAATCAATAAAATCACAACAGAGTCCCAGCAAAGCAATAATAGTATAATAATATTACCCCGGCAAGGGAAATAATATCATAAAAAATAACATTCTGGCAAGGGAATCAACAATATATCTTATTTCGTCTCCACAATCACTTCACAACGTAATCTCAACTTGAGCCACTGCTCAACAATGGTCAATTTTCAATAATACTTTCATAAGCCTTGTTCAACATTAAAATCATCATATTAAGCATGGACAATACATAACGGAGTAACAACAATCATAGTATAAGACTCACGTGCATGCTTGACACCAACATATAGATACCCTTGACCACACCTATAAGTCGTACTCAACAATTAATACATAGAAAATAAGACCACTACTCTTGTTCCATCAAGCTAACGTTAACCCAAACGCTTACCTCAATACCACAAATACAATCAAGCCTCAACTACAAGTTTACCTCTCAATTTCACTTCCAATTCGTGTGTATCTAGTCACTATTTACTTAATAACATTAATAACTACTAAATTAACCAATTCTAATGCATGAAAATAAATTATTTTAATGATTTTCCCAAAAAATCAAAAATCAACCACGGACTCGTTTGGTAAAAATCCAAAGTTCTCATTTACTCACGAACTCAAATATATAATTTATTTTAAAAATGAACCTCAAATTGAGGTCCAAATTCCCAAAATTAGAAAATCCTAAGTTTTACCCAAAATCACCCAATTTCCCATGAAAAACCCTTGATTTTGAAATGAAATCATGTATAAAGATGTTATAGATTGAAGAAAATAAGTTAGAAATTGTTTACTAATAATTTGGAAGAGTTTGTGCCTTTGAAAAATCCCCCAAAGATATTTTAGGGTTTGAATAGTTGTAAAAATGGATGAAATCTCGTCTCAAATACCACTTACCAGTTACAGATATCGCAATTGCGAACCTTGTGAAAATATTCTACCTTTGAAAATGCGAAGAAGCTGTCACATTTGCGACTACTGAAATTTTCTAAGGGCTTCGCATTTGCGAAGAAATGATGGCAAATGTGAGTAAGGCTAGCCAGAGCTTATTTCTCAATTGCGTTCAGCCCCTCTCAGTTCCTAAGATATCAGACTTAGCAATTGCAATCCCTGATCTCGTGTGAGATCAGACGCAAACACCAGACCTGCAACTCTACAACAATTTTTCCTAAGTCTAAATACACTCCGTAGCCCATTCAAAACTCACCTGAGCCCTCGGGGCTCCAAACAAATCATGTACACAAGTCTTAAAATACCATACGGACTTGTTCGTGCGATCAAATCGTCAAAATAACACCAACAACTATGAATTAAACCTCAAATTCATAAAATAACGAAATAACATTGAAATTTCTGTTTTCCCAATAATAGGTCCGTTTTATACCAAATGAACTCTGATTCCTATCAAATTCTACATATTCAACCAAATTATTATTATAAACTTGTACCAGCCTCTGGTACCAAGATATAGGCACGATTCCATCAAGACGTTGCATCAATTCACTTCTAAAAGCCTTTAAATTTTTCAGCAAATAATTTTCTTTAAAAAAAAATCTCTCGGGGTTGGGACCTCGAAAATCGATTCCAGGCATATGCCCAAGTTTCATATTTTACTACGGACCCTACGGGATCGTCTGATTGCAGGGCCGGGTCTATTTACCAAAAATATTAAGTAATGGTAATTTTGTTCTTCTCTCAAGTAATGGTAATTTTTGTTTTGTCCATACAATTAGAGAGGGTAATATGGCTGTGGATCAATTAGTAAACATGTGTGAGAAAGGGAGAAATAAAGTAAGTTTATATGATAAGAGCTCCTTACCAAATTATGTGAAAGCAATTGTGAAATTGGATCAACAGAGCATTCCAAACTTTAGATTCAGATCAAGGAAGAACTGTTTTGTAATTAATGATGCTAACCTTAGATAGTGATGATGTTTGTATAGTTCTTACAACTATGCTCATACCATTTTTTTGTGAAGCTCGACGTACACATACTATAAAGTATGTTATCATCAAAGTTAGGCAGTATTTTATTGATCAGGTGTACACAAGAATGAGTACTATCATTCTCTATCATGTCTTGAAAACTATGGTTTATGTCCTCCTCCGTGTACTTATCCTTTTTGATGATCTAAAAGTCAGGGTATAACCTAAACCTCCCACCATCAAGGTGGACTTTTGTGGGCGGGAAAAATGAATTAAGTAGTCCGCCTAATTTTGAAGGAAAGACCAATCCCATATGTGGAAACTTGCACGATTAACAACCAATTACGAAAACAAGAGTTATCTTTTGAGAAAGTAGATTTCTGCTTCTCTCTGAACTTCCAAATGGAACATCCTGACAAGTGCATTGATTTCATCCTAAATAAACAAGTTTATACATCCTGAGATATTAGCCTAGTAACACCAAGGGAACTACATTAGAACAAATTGAAGAATTGCCATAAGATAAGGAAATCAAGAAAAATCATCAAATCATAAACAACTAGGAGGAGATTGTTTCCCATATGAAGCACCAATCACATTTAAACACGAAGACGTGGCTGGCCCTCCTCGTCCGTGGTATGCCAAGTTGATGTTGTTAAGCTGCACATTCTTACAGGGCACCAATTTACTACATTTTAAAGTGACTGCAACATTTGAACTTGAAGTTCCCCATATGTTACTGAATGTCACATTGCTTATTTGTACTTTAGAATTGTCCTGTCCCTACACAACATTATCAAACATACTTCAATAATTCAATTCACTATATAAAAGGAAGTGGTAAGAAATTGTAGAAATGACATCAGGTAGTCATTCTAGAAGACTGCTATTTAGAAATTAGTCAGTGTGTCTTGAATTTCAGTTTTTTCACTTTAGTTTTTTAGTATACAAAGTGTTGAAGTTAAGATTTTTAGTTTAAATTTTCAAGACACAATAAGTATTGACTAATCCCTAAATAGCAGTTATAGAAATGTGCTCATCACGTACCAGATTGTTGCAAGAAGGATATGGGCAGTATTGTTGATCAATGAGGACTGGATTATTGACATTTTGCATGTAAATGTCACCAAAAAATATATCAGAAGCCTCACTTGACAAAGATGGTGCCCAAGTTTTGATCCTTGCCCCATTTTGAGTACCAATAAATGTGCAATTTCTCACATTTATGCCTGTAACAAATTCTCCAGGTGATTTTCCTAGACTACCAATGCTAATTCCATGACCAGGTCCACAAGTAACATCGGAAATGTCGATGTTTCGGCTGCCTGTAACCATGGAAATGCAATCATCGCCGGTCTGAATAACAGTTCTTGAAATTCTGATGTTAGTTGAAGCTCCGATGTGAATGCCGTCGGTGTTGGGGCTGTCCCCAGGAGCTGTCATTCGTACGAAACTGATGTTTATGTTGTTGCACGCAAAGAGGTTTATGTGGGAGTTCTTGCTGTTGATTGATCTCAAATGATGGATTCTTGAATTCGTTACGAAATCGAATCTCAAAGTCTAATTAAAAAGAAACACGAAACATCAGAATAAAAATTTAAATTTAGTAGAAACTAGAAGTATTTGTTGTTGAGCAGTTATTCCGAAGAGGTGTTACCACAAAAACATGTTCACTAATAAAGTTTGAGAAGGATAGTGCATACGAAGATCATCCTAGAAAATCGCAGTAAGTGTTATTATTTCTATTTTTTAAGCTTTTCTTTGGGTGGGTTTGGTCACTAATAGTGTAGGGGTCATTGACCCTTTTGTGGGAATAGAGTTATATGACAAAATGAAGAAAATCTCTCGTAACCACCCAAGTCAACTCTAGTCCCTATTTTGGACAAAGGTTGTCTTGGTCAATAAAAGGTTCATCTGATATGGTAAGTCCATACCTTGTGAAAATTCTAATACTAGTAATTTAGTACCTTACCGAAAAGAACACTTTCGAATTAAGAAACATAATCATGTAATAGTATATTAATTTTACCACCTTGCCTAAAAAAACTCTTGCGCAATAAGAAACATAATCAAGTTGTAGCATGTTTAGTGGGATTATGTAGAATCTCAATTGCAAGATCGTAGTCCTAAGTCCAAACAAAGTAAACTAAATTTAAGGAGAAAAAAGAATGCGAATTAATGACTTGACACTACACAAGTATTACTAAATACCATTTGATATATGAGTTCAAATCCTAACTCGAGGATGTCAATTAAAGCCAAAACTAAAATCAGGATATGCTCCCAATTCCTTCCAAAACATGAAATAGGAAGACTGAAAACTCTAGATAATAATAATTTTCACTCATAATCAACATCCCCATTCTTTGAAAAATGCCATGAATTAAAGAAAAAAGAATCTTTATTGTAAAAAGATCATTCACAACTGTTTTGCACATAAACTTTAAGCACTTAATTATGGTTAATTATATGCGTTTTCAACTCATTTTATCACTTAACAGTAATGAGTTATATGATTTGGTGTAAAAATTGAGTGCGAATAAATATTTTACCGAGAAAAACATACCACGGGAAGAGGCATGCAATGGGGGTTCTTGGAACAATCGTTGTATGGCCAAGCAGAAGCACCTTGGCCATCCAAATAGCCACCACCTTTAACAACTAGCCCATTTATGTAACGAAAACCAATCCAAGTATTTGTGTTGAACAATGATGGACTTGTGGGAGCTTGAAGAACCCCTTTTATTACAAATCTCATTAAACTCCTACATGGACCCTCAAATGAAACTGACTTCAACATGTAAGTCCCATAGGGAATTAAAACCATACTCCTTCCTCTCCATTGACAAGCATCTTCCCATGCCTTTAAAAATGACTGAAAAACACAAAACAAATATAAAAAAATAATTAAGAGGCGGATCTAAAACAGGTCTATGGTTTAACTTAAATCATTGCTTTTAACATGAATTATGTATACATTTGCAAAAAGAATATATTTATAAATGCTTATATAAATATTTATTCTATCATAAACTCAAGATTCTGAATTCGTCTCTTGATAATGTACATCATTTGGTGCATTATCGCCACTGAGCCGAGGGTCGCTTGGAAACAACCTCTCTGCCCTTTCGGATAGGGGTAAGGCTCGTCTACATATTACCCTCCCCAGACCTCGTTGTGTGGGACTATACTTAGTAGTTGTTATTGTTGTTGTTGGTGCATTATCGTATAGTCACATTATTTTAACTTTGCAGGCGATACAAACAAGATAGAAGGGCCTAATTGATGTCTTTTTCCAATACAAACCTGGCTATTATCTCTCTTCTCATCAGCAACTGCACCATAATCCAAAACATTGAAGAACTTAAGTGGTGAATTATAATATTGGGCATTAGCTATGCTCAAGAATACAAACAAGCACACACTAAAACTTGCAGAAGCCAATGAAACCATTTTTTTTCTTCTTTCAACTGCACTGCTCTCTCATGAGAATAACAATTATATAAAAGACATAGGCTTTTAATATTTGATGTGTAAATGATACAAATAAGGTACCCTTTTGGCTAAATTTAATTTTTTTCCTCTCTCTTGGATTATTTTCCAATTTTGGATTTATATGCATGATCTCATTTTGACTTTTTCTTAATTATTTACCTAACATATGTATTTTACCAAGTTAGCCAAGAAATCCACTGATAACATTTTTAAATACATTAACATCTTTGGTTTAGGGTAACTATATATCCTACTAAGTAAAATTATCATAATGCTATTAGTGCGGACGCCGGTATCATTTAACTGCCAAGGACTTGTTTCTTTAATTTGTCACCACTATTAATAAAGCTTGTAAGAACTTGCTATTGTAGCCAAGGATTCCATTTATGGTGGAAAAGATTTATTTATGATTTAAGTTTTTTGTTGTCCTTATTTTGGTAACCAATTCATTCAGTTTCCGTAACTAGTCCTTTACATTTAGGACATTTACACAGAAGAAAACTTGCTCTATATTACTCTTTGACATTTTTTTAAACTCTGTTTTAATTTGTTTATTTAAGTCAATTCTTTCTCGTTCCTATAATTGTTAAGCTTGTACATTAAATTGTCCTCGTGTTGAATGCCTTGGTATGAGTTATTTTTAAGATTTAAAGATTATTTATATTCTGCGTAAAATAAATATTATTGTGATGTGACAATTTGGATTCCGTCAACTTACTACGTGTGGAAGTGCATAATTTTCTGCGAACATGTGCCTACATAAAGAAATCTTCATAGTTTTGGTTGTATTTCATTTACAGAGAGTACTCATATATCACTTACAACCTCAAATTTAAAAGAAACCGGAGGGAGGGGGTTGTTTCTCCTAATGATTAATTGCTTAATATTAGGAGAAAATCTAACATAGTTTGCGTATGCTTGTCAATTCGAAAGTTAGTAACTTTTCTTTGGAGAACGGCAGTTAAGAAAATTTGTTGTTCAATCAATAGTATAATAAGAATTAATTAGGAGATATACAGACAGAAGATTTACCGACGGCGTATGGTGGTTGGAACTTGGAAGGCAAGAGGGCGTAAGAAATTAAAGTCCCTAGATGAAACATGAATTATGGGTACCGGAAAAGATAAGAATCGTCGTAGAATCCATAGAGATACCGCCGTTGCTTGACTGCCATTGTTATGGTTTATGTATCTTCAAATCACTTTCTCCTGAAATATTTAACTCACATAATGTGCCTTTTGTTATTTGTTTCAACTATTCCTTACCGATACAGAAGAGGTTGCTCTGATGGTAATCAACCCCCACTTCCAACCGAGAGGTTGTAAGTTCGAGTCTCCCAAGAACAAGGTGGGAAGTTCTTTGAGGGAAGGAGGGGTCCATTAAGTGAGGTTATACTGGGTTATTGTTGCTTCTTTTATTGCACCATCAAATAATGATAGTAAGAAATGGCAACTTTTCGACTTTTTCTTAAATTAAATAAAGTAAATGGAAAAATTTAAAAATAGCAAAAAATTATGGAAAAAGATAAAGGCAATTCATGGGCGATCAGGCATGCCACATCACCTAATGCCAATAGATTATTGATCATATTTTCACGCTACTTCAAGTCATTGTTACTATTCCCTAAACATTGATATCATAGCTCGTGCAAGCACCTAATTTTTGTACTATTTTAATATCCCTTAAAGTTATTAATATTTTATTTTTTAATTATTTTTTTTTAATTTTTGTGTCTTTTAATTGCATACTTCTTCTCCAACTTTTTCTTTTTTCGATCCAAAGGAATTTGTTTCCTTTTGACAAGACGCTAGAATCTATTGGTTTAGTGTCTGCCAAAAAGAAACATATGTCACAAGGTCGGACAACAATCACTTCACATCCTCGGCATCCTCTCGTTGCTCGATTCGACGTCGAATAACGCAGAGTTTGATATAAGCTCGCACCCTAATCTTTTCTTTTTTATTTTGTAATTTTTGTTTTTTCTATTTAAGTTTAGGTTTTAGTTTAATTTTTTATTTTCAATTAATTGTTAATCCGTGATTGTTAGTTCGTGTTTAGTCTCATTAACGATCATCGATATTAGTCGTGTATGGTAGATAAGTTCAGAAAAGGATGAATTCACTATTTTGTCTATGTGTCTCCACCGTTAGTTGTTCTTTAGTGAGTTCATGATTTTCTTTTTGGAAAAATCCTTTTGGCCACATCGTTTTTGGCCAGATTCACCCGAATGGGGTTATTTAGGTAATTTTACGTCCCAATTAGGGTTCTAGAAATTTTTCTATACCCAAAATGCCCTTTCAGTACCCTTTTGAATATTTCACTCCCATCATTTAATATTTGTCTTTCCAATACATGGAAGATCTCAAGGTTTATACCCTATTTTTTGATAAAACTTTCCTTTTATTTTTTTTTCACGTATTTTTATCCTTTTTTGTAGTATACACCCATATAATTCAAAATAATTCATCTATATACATATATTTAATTTTGCATTTCGTATATGTTTAGTATTTGAGTGTGTATTTCGTATATTTTAGTAGATGTTCAAAGACCTACTATTTAAACACATGATACCGTACTTAAACAAACCCTAGATGGCCGAAACCCACACTTAAACAATCCTTTTGTCACGACCCTAGTTCGCCCTCCATGAATCATCGTGGTGGCACATAGTCTCTACAACTAGGAAAATCCAAAAATGTGAAAAATAAAGCAATCTGCGGAAGAAATAACAAAAACCGAAATAGTGAAATAAAACTGTGTTTAAAAGTGTCACTCGGCATACACAATATCAACTCCCGAAAACTAAATACATTTCCCAAAACCCAAAATCTCATGATCACAAGCCTTTGAATGTCTAAAATATTTAACTTTAGAATATCTAACAAGGAAACGAAAGTACAAAAGGGCTAATACAAAAAAAGAAAAAGAAGAGTAGAAAGGGAGTCTTCGGTCTATGGACGTGGCAGATATACCTCGGAGTCTCTATGAGCGCCTCGTCTCAAGCGTGACATGTCTGAGTGGAAGTACGCGGATCTGCACATGAAAAATATGCGCAGAAAAGGCATGAGTACACCACAACGGTACTCAGTAAGTGCCAAGCCTAATCTCGGTCGGGCAGAGACGGGGAAGGCCAGGGCCCTACTGAGGTTAAACAAAACCTAAGGTATTACAGTGTAGAATAAGACGGTATAATTTAGTGCAACAGTAAGAAATAACCTAAAATAGAAAGAACAACAACAACTAGTACAGAGACAAGATAATCACGGAAAGCAAATACAGCTCAACACAGCGATAACAATCAGGGATCTCCCAGGATACCGTCTTGTAGTCCCAATTATAACTATCTAGTGGATCTCTCAGGATACCATTCCGTAGTCCATCATATATATATCCGAAAGATCTCTGAGGATCCTGTCCCGACATCCAACTTCCATTGCGCGGGGACGTCACGATCCCAAACTGGCCCGGTCGTGATGACATCTCTCGTGAAGACGAGGCCAACCAACTAACCTAACTCGTCTTTGCAAAATAGATTAAACATGAATAAATAGCTCATTTATGAATGAAAAATATTAATTAGCAGTAATACAACCCAACAGAGCTCTAATCGGAGTGTCACAAGACACGAGCATCTATCACAATGTAAATCCACCACAATGTCTAAATATGTATAAAAAACAGGAATATTGAACAAGAGGGAACCATGGTGCTGCAAACGCTGATAGTCACCTCCTTAACTCATATAAATCTGCATGTGATCGGCCCAAAACCCACTACCGGGTGAATAGATACCTCCATCTGCACACGAGGTGCAGGGAGTAAAGTGAGTACTCCAACTCAGTGAGTAGTAAAAGTAAATAATAACTTAGCAGCAAGAAATCACGTAACGCAACCAACATGTTGTATAGAAGCCGGGTACAATTTTCTGAGAAAAACTATGAAATCTTAGAAAATATCTTGGCGTAGTTTTAAACCTCTTTTGAAAATGATCTTTGAACAATTGCAAAATAATTTCAAAACAATTAGAGCCGCTATGCATAGAAATCTGCCCCTCGGGCACAATAACACAGTTAAACAAGTAAAAGACAAGTCAGTATACAAAATGAACACATCAACCTCGCCCCTCGGTCAATCACATAGAATAGTACCAGCCCCTCGAGCACAAATTAGTTCCTGGTCAGCCATTGTTACCTGACCGCACGGTGTTAATCATGGTCAGTCATTGTTACATGACCATATTGCATCATATAGTGTCATTGTTACCACTGTCTCAAATCTCATAGGTATCGCGCTCACTGTAGGTGTGCAGACTCCAGAGGGCTCCCTTACGGCCCAAGCGCTATATCAACATAAGGCCTGAAAGTCTTCTCACATCACACTCGAGACCTGAAAGCCTCCTCACATAACACTCGAGGCCTGAAAGCTTCCTCACATAATCACTCAAGGCCTGAAAGCCTCCTCACAATTACACTCGAGGCCTGAAAGCCTCCTCACAATGCACTCGAGACTTGAAAGCTTCCTCACAATACTCTCGAGGCCTGAAAGCCTTCTCACATCACTCAAGCCACCAAGTGACATATAAATGTATCTCAGGCTCTCGGCCTCACTCAGTCCAGAAATATCATAAGCCTCTGGGACATCAATAAAATAAAAGTGCTCAGCCCAAACAATAGTGAAATGTATTATTTAAATCAAAATTTAATTAAAACGGTTGAGTTTGCAAAATATTATAATTATCAAGACTGAATTCAAATAACATATCAAAATAGTTAGGTAACAATGATAACAATCCCCGAATGATTCAAACAATCCGCATTAAGCCCAAAACATGGCAATAAGCCCCCAATCATAATGATAAACAAAACAACTCAGTCAAGTACACGATAAAATATCAAACAGGACGGACCATGTCATAATCCCCAGTAGTAATTAAATCATGCGCTCGTCATATAACGTGTGTTTCACCTCAATATAGTACTATGTTGTGCAAATCCGAGGTTTCAAACCCTCAGGATATCATTTATATGTATTACTCACCTCAAGCCGGCTAAAATCCTAGCTCACTATGCCCTTGCCTCTCAAATCGACCTCCTCACACATCGAAACTTATCTAGACCACAATGATACATCACAATATGGCAATGAAACAATACCCAATCAAAAATAATAAAAAAAAAAGCACAAATCTCGAAATTAGTAAAACCCGATCCCCAGGCCCACTTCTCAAATTCCAAAAATTTTTACATCAACGAATTCCTTATCTCCCCACGAGTCTAACCATACAAAAATTATCCAATTCCGACACCATTTGGTTCTTTAAATCATCATTTTATATTTTTTAAAGATTTCACAATTTTCGTCCCAAATCATGAACTAAATGATGAATTCAATGATAGATTCATGTACTCTAGCCAAATATAAGTTAGAATCACTTACCCTGATGAAAAAAGCCTTCAAAAAATTGCCAAAATTCGAGCTCTCTAGGTCAAAATAGCAAATAAAACCCAAAATCTAGTATTTATACAGTAAACCCTCAGATTTCCATCTCCGCGGCCGCACAAAATCAACCGCGGCCACGCAAAAACTAGCGCGGTCCGCGCAAAAATGACCGCGGCCGCATAGTGTTCTCCAAAATGATAGGCTTTGGTATTTTGGCAATAACGTTTTCTACGTATGTCGAAATACCTATTAAATATATTTTTGAAAACTAGATTCAAAGTGCTACAACTTTTATTTTTGAATAATCTCAAAATTCCTTACGTATCAAAAAATAAGAGTTTTCGAAGTCGTACTAGTGGGAAGATTCTTCACCGCGGCCGTTCACACTTTTGAGCGGTCCGCACGACGCCTACCGAGGCCGCACACACTTTGGTGCGGTCCGCACAGCACTCAATATGGGCGTACTTTTTTTTGTGCGGACCGATTGGGTGAGTTCCGAGGCCTGCAACCCATCTGGACCTGCTACAACTATGATTTTTGCACTAAAACATCCCGGAACCTAAGAGGAACTCCCGAAAATTCAAACTAATTGTACCGACACATTCCATGACATCGTTCAAACTTTTCCAAAGCGTCGGAATGCTCACAACAACATCAAATCACCAATTTAACATAGGATTCAAGCCTAAGAACTCCAAAAACTTAGATTTATGCTTTCGATAAAAAAATTCAACCAAACGACATCCGAAAAATCTAAAATTTTGTGCATATCCCAAATCACATAACAAAGCTACAACAACTCTCGGAATTCCATTGCGATCCTCGGATCAAAATTTCACCTATCAAGTGGAATTCGCCAAAATAATAACTTTTCCAATTCAAGCCTAATTCTACTCCGGACCTCAAAAAAAAATTCCGATCGCGCTCCTAAATCACATTTCATCCCCCGAAGCTAAATGAATCACCGGAAATCACATTTGAATCCTCTAACCCATAAGTACACATCCGGTTGACTTTTCCGAACCAAAACTTTCTTAAAGAGACTAAGTGTCTCATTTCCTACCAAAATCTCTTCGGACCAACTCGACCACATAAGATACGAATGATGAAGCATAAATAATCTGAAAACGGGGAAAACGAAGTGGTAACTCACGTGACGACAGGTCGGGTCATCACATCCTCCCCAACTTAAACAAACGCTCGTCCTCGAGCGTACCCAGAGTTGTTCTAGAATCCAATAAATAGCTGAATAGCTTTACCATGCATATACACGAGGTGATACCACGTCACCCTATCTCGCATAGGTCCGATAACACCACATGGCTGAAATTTCACAACCCATCTAGTGCATATACCATAGAACCACATTGTACTTTCCGAAATCATACACGAGATCAGAACCTCACATCCATACTTAGAATTAGCCTGAACCAGCTATAATAACTCATACCTGCAATGTTAGGTGCAATCATATGATATACTACATAACTCAAACACTCGAAACGATAACTTCTATTCACAGCAGTTGCACACAACACCCGAACGCCGGTAGAAAACCTCCTATAAACTAAGGTCTTATTCCAACACTTTCATATACTGCAAATGATAAATAAAACATGCAATAAACCGTAACCATCTCTCAGGTCAAAGAAACTTCCCTTCTTGGCTAGTACCACATCAGATTTCCGAGTCGAACCTTGATATTATCCTTCCAACCAGTTGAAATCAAATCCGTTGGAATTCATTAATGGCCCCAACAATCACTTCGAATCCAACGCACCACTCTGGTGACAAAACACATCAAACATGACTAAGCCATGACTTTGATGATTTGTGCACTAATAAAAAATGGTCTAGACCTACTCAAATCATGAAATGATCCGAACAAAAGAGCCATATCTCAAGCTCATCAGTACCATCACCATACCAAGCTGAGACCCCATCTCACATCATAGGAATAAAACAAATGAATCTACCTCGAAAGGTCATATATCCACTTAGCCTCTCTACAATGCACAATCCTGTCCAAACACTGTTACACATGAAACACCTCAAGTCACATGTTCAATATTGAGAGCCACACACAATTTGATGTCTGGAACCAAAGAAAATCATTACACCCATAGTGAAACAAATAACATACGCCACGCAACTCGATATGGCATAACAGATACGCCTGAACTGAAGAAACATCGGGGCCTCAGCGCTAACACTCATCACAAGGGCCCAAGTAAGAGAGACATTCCTTCCCAGTCGTTCGCTGGGTCTTTGAAATATAAAACAACTTTACCAGGATATACTCCGACGCATCTTGCCACTCGACCTGTGGCATTTCTGGCATAACCTATAACGCAATAGTCTAGAATAATCTAACACAGAGACAACCAGTCTAACCCCAATATCATATCCAGTCTCCAACATACCAAGCAATAAAAGATCCACTCGGGTCTTCAAACCTCAATAGTCGCCAAACAGTGCTGATGCACACGATCTACCACCACAACATAAACTGAAAATGAGAACTTCCGGTCTCCATCTCCATGTAGCACACCAATAACCATACCTGATCTCAAATCCCACAGTCCGAATATATATCACACCTCAGGTTCCCAATCATTCCACGAAGGATATTATGAAATTACCCTGTGCCCTCAAGAAACTCGGATATCAGTAGCCGATCTAACAAGAAAGCACCGCAGTACTACCAATGTCCTATCAAATTAACCACATTTCCCTTTTTTTGAAACATATACCCTATAAAAATCACTATGATTAGCAATACCATTTTCTTAATCATCTTAAGATCATTCACTCTAATCACCTGAAGTTTGTTTCCCTAATAATGTACAGCTGCCCGTGCTACCTAAGAATTTCATGACTTCCCACTCGTAACCGAACCCAAACCTTACACATGTAAATCCCAATCCTCCACTACATATCACAACCATGCCATCTTAGGATAACATGAGAACTGCATCTATCTTTCGAGCCACGAACACTAAAGTACTTAAATAGTCAAGGACTTCCATTGATCCCATCTAAAAGAAAAATCTATACATATCCCATGCCTCTCATATTCGTAAAAAATACATATCTCCAACCACCGTAGAAATCAACAAGAACTCTCCCAATTCCATTTGCACAAGCTAAACTGCTTGACTAAATTCTTCTAACTAGACAAAGCTAAGCAAGCTGTTAGAACTCAAGAGCTTTGCCGCAAAATACCTGTACGAACTCATTACCTCGAACACACACAAAGAATTAATCATATCCTTTCCGTAGTGATTCGGTCTACCATCAAGCTACTTCATCTATCTTGATTTCCTTCTGATTCCTTTTAAACTCGATATCCCCTCTTGTTGTCGTACCACAAGCTCTCAACCCAAGCTCACTAGCTGAGACCCAAGCACAAGACCACAATGTCTAAAACCCACAAGACGTTGAATACTCTCTCAATATCCCCAGAAACACCACATTCCAGGATACTTTATTCTGAAGATCTTCCTGCGAATTCTGAATCTGTTACCTTTAATTTCAAGATATTGGTACATAGAGGCCCATAAATAAATAATAAAAATGCCACAAGTCTAGACCTTTTCCAATGAAAATACAGTCCCCAACCACATACACAACCTTAAGACACCCGATTGTTTCCTGTAGAATCTAGAACACATTAGAACCATTCTCGAAGGTCATTCACTCTTCTTCAAACTGCAGTTTACCTGGCCACAAGAACAGAACCACATGTGCCTCATTAGAACATTAACACCGTAGGATATGACACCATCCTAATACAAACAAAAATCTTCCTGCTCCATGCACCAAGCATTCTTCACCAATAATAGCTTAAGTCATCTGTGATTCTTACACCTCTACAAAGCACCATATAACCTTTATCAAACTTTTCCTTCGCTCGAGCCATCCTCGGCTCTATTTTCCGAAACCAAAACTGACTCGCCAGCATGTCTTCAATCGAAACCAACATAGCACATAACCGTGCAATCAGCTATTAAATAGCAACCTCCCCAACTTGGCTCGAAGCCATATATCAAAATGCACAATAACTCATAATGCATATACTCTATTGTCGCCTTAATACGATAGTGAGATTAAACTCAATCCTTCATAAGCTTCTGGGAACACAAATCATCTAGAACTTTTAACTTTTCTGCAATCTCGCATTAACTCACATAACAGTTAAGCCCACTTTCTAGGAGACCCAATCTAGATTTCAACACATTTTGTTCACTTGTAAATGAGATCTCCTAACATACACATAAGGATCACACAACTTTAGAACACTCTGCACGAGATAACCCACCTGTTTCGCCTCAATATAAAATTTTCTGTATACCTTCCACCGTCATACACATTACACAGTTACTCAGTCTTCCTGAGTCTAAGCTCATACCGCAACATGAAATTTACTTCACTCCCATCTAGGAGACACGAAACAATTCTTCACGCGCCCATAACTCTACTACACATTGAATCACAATAGAATCATACACTTAATAGTTCATTTATCATCCAGAAGACCTTCCTCGTCACTACCAATTCATATAGATACATCTCACAGTGCTAACATGCTCATCACGTAGCTATCCACCCATCATTCTCACTAATAGGGACAATACTGAACATAAAAGTTTGGCACACTTAGTCACACAATCAGCACCACAATGCTTAAGCCATAGGCAAGGATCCGGCCCGAGTCCTCCAGACTGGCCCAACATCAAACTCATAGCGATCAAAGCTGGCCCTTGATCGGAGAATCACAAGTCATCATGGCGCACCAAATTCTGAGCGCTCATGTGCGCATTAAAAAGCGTGGAAGGTATTTCAAGAGTTACATTTCAAGCTGAATGAAGGATGCACGATAAGAATTCCAAGAATGTGGAGTTTTCCTCAAGGTTCTGCAGCCTCTCGAGGATAAATACAGACGTCTCCGGAACGATCCGCAAGACTCTACTAGAGTTGCTCATGAATCGTGAGACCTAGTAACCTAGGCTATGATACCAACTTGTCACGACCCCAAACCTGCCCGGTCGTGATGACTCATCTCGTGAAGACGAGGCCAGCCAACTAACCTAACTCGTCTTTGCAAAATAGATTAAACATGAATAAATAGCTCATATATGACATAAGAATATTAATTAGCAGTAATACAACCCAACACAGCCCTAATCGGGATGTCACAAGTCACGAGCATCTATCAGAATGTAAATCAACCACAATGTCTAAATATGTATACAAAACGGGAATAATGAACAAGAGGGAAACATGATGCTGCGAACGGTGACAATCACCTCCATAACTCATATAAATCTGCCTCTGACCGGCCCAAACCCCGCTACCGGGTAAATAGATACCTGCATCTGCACGCGAGATGTATGGAGTAAAGTGAGTACTCCAACTTAGTGAGTAATAAATGTAAATAATAACTGAGCATCAACAAATCGCATAACGCAACCAACATGCTGCGTAGAAGCCAGGTACAATTTTTTGAGAAAAACTATAGAATCTTAGAAAATATCTTGGCTCAGTTTTAAACCTCATTTAAAAATGATCTTTTCAACAGGTGCAAAATAATTTCAAAACATTTACTACCGCTGTGCACAGAAATCTGCCCCTCGGGCACAATACCACAGTTAAACAAGAAAAAGACAAGTAAAAGAAAAGTATGTGTGCAAAATGAACACATAAACCTCGCCCCCGGGAAATCACATAGAATAGTACCAGCCCCTCGGGCACAAATTAGTTCCTGGTCAGCCATTGTTACCTGACCACACAGTGTTAATCCTGGTCAGTCAGTATTACCTGACCAAATTGCATCATACAGTGTCACTGTTACCACTGTCTCAAATCTCATGGGTACCCGCGCTAACTGTGGGTGTGCAGACACCGGAGGGGCCCCTTACAGCCCAAGCGCTATATCAACATAAGGCCTTAAGCCTTCTCATATCACACTCGAGGCATGAAAGCCTCCTCACATGACACTCGAGGCCTGAATGCCTCCTCACATAATCACTCGAGGCTTGAAAGCCTCCTCACAATACACTCGAGGCCTTAAAGCCTCTTCACAATACACTCGAGGCCTGAAAGCCTCCTCACATCACTCAAGCCACCTCGTGGCATATAAATGTATCTTAGGCCCTCGGCTTCACTCAGTCCAGAAACATCATAAGCCCCTCGGGAATCAATAGAATAATAGTGCTCAACCCTAACAACAGTGAAAAGTATCAATTCAATCTCAAAGTTTAATTAAAACGGCTAAGTTTGCAAAATGATATAATTATCAGGACTTGGTTCAAATAACGTATCAAAATAGTTAGATAAGACTGATAACCATCCCCGAAGGATTTAAACAATCGGCATTAAGCACAAAACATGGCAATAAGCCCCAAATCATAACGATAAACAAAACAACTCAGTCGAATACGCGGTAAACTATCAAACAGGATGGACCAAGCTACAATCCCCTGTAGTAAGTAAATCCCGCGCTTGTCATAAAACGTGTGTTTCACCTTAATATAGCACTACGTTGTGCAAATCTGGGGTTTCAAACCCTCAGGATATCATTTACAAGCATTACTCACCTCAAGCCAACCAAAATCCTAGCTTGCTATGCCCTTATCTCTCAAATCGACCACCTTGCACGTTGAAACTGATCGAAAGCACAATGAATAAATCACAATATTCCAATGAAAGAATACCCAATCAAAAACAATCAAAGAATAGCAAATCTCGAAATTAGCAAAACCTGAGCCCCGGGCCCACTTTTCAAATTCCAAAAAATTTTACATTAACGGATTCCTTATCTCTCCACGAGTCTAACCATATGAAAATTATCCAATTCCGACACCATTTGGTTCTTCAAATCATCATTTTACAATTTTGAAAGATTCCACAATTTTCTTCCAAAATTCCATCCCAAATCATGAATTAAATGATGAATCAATGATAGATTCATGTACTGTAGCAAAATCTAAGTTAGAATCACTTTCCCCGATGAATTCCTTGAAAAACCTTCAAAAATAGCCAAAATCCGAGCTCTCTAGGTCAAAACATTAAATAAAACCCAAAACCTCCTATTTATATAGTAAGCCCTTAGATTTCCATCTCCGCAGCCGCATAAAATCAACCGCGGCCGTGCGAATCCAGCGCGGTCCGTGCAAGAATGACCACGACCGCATAGTGTTCCCAAAAATAACAGGCTTTTGTATTTTGGCCATAACATTTGCTACAGATGTCCAAATACCTATTATAATATATTTTTTGAAAACTAAGTTTAAAGAGCTACCACTTTCGTTTTCGAATCATCTCAAAATCCTTATGTATAAAAAGATATAAGCTTCCGAAGTTGGATCGGCGAGAAGACTCTTCACCGCGAACGCACACACTTTTGTGCGGTCCGCACGACACCTACTGCAACCGCACACACTTTGGTGTGGTCCGCAGAGCACTCACCGTGGGTTCACCTTTTTTTGTCCGGATCGCGTGGGTGAGTTTTGTGGCCTGCAACCCATCTGGACCTGCTACAACTATGATTTTCGCACTTATACATCCCAGAACCTACCTGGAACTCCCGAAACTTCAAACTAATTTTACCACCACATCCCATGACATCGTTCAAACTTTTTCAAAACTTCTGAGTGCTCACAACAACATCAAATCACCAATTTAACATAGGATTCAAGCCTAAGAACTCCAAAAACTCTTAAATTATGCTTTCGATGAAACATCCAACCAAACGACGTCCGAAAAATCTAAAATTTGCACGCACGTCCCAAATCATATAGCGAAGCTACAACAACTCTCAGAATTCCATTCCGATTTTCGGATCAAAATTTCACCTATCAACTGGAATTCGCCAAAATACTAACTTCGCCAATTCATGCCTAATTCTACTCCGGACCTCCACAATAAATTCCGATGGCGCTCCTAAGTCACAAATCATCCCATGAAGCTAACTGAATCAACGAAAATCACATCCGAACCCTCGAAACCATAAGTTCACACCCGATTGACTTTTTCGAACCAAACATTTCCTAGAAAAACTAAGTGTCTCATTTCCTACAAAAACCTCCCCGGACCAACTCGACCACATAAGGTACGAATAATGAAGCATAAAGAATCTAAAAACAGGGAAAACAAAGCGGTAACTCACGTGACGATGGGTCGGGTCGTCACAGGGGATCTACTAAAATCCTGGTCCGTAGTCGCAAATGTAAATACCCAGTAATGGGCGGAATCTACCGGGCGTAGTCTCGTAGTTCTATATAACTGTGCAAGGGGTATACTGGAATCTCACATCCGTAGTCCCAAATATTAATATGATGGGGATCTATCGGAATCCCACATCTATAATCCCAATGAAAAACACAGCAGCAACACGAAGAATATTCCTAAATTGTTAGCTTCATATCAAGGCAAAAAGATATTTCTGGCCTAGCATGCTACACAGAATTCAGGTATATAGTTTGAGAAATTAAGCAATCAAATCACTTAGACATGCTTCACTAAGCTAACAACAAGGTTCAATTGCAAGTAGTAATAACAGGAGAAGAAAACACAACTTTAATTACTTAGCCAAAGCCAGATTTTTCAATAATTATCAAAAGTACACACTTGCCACCTCATGTACAAGGCATTTCAAATATCAACAATACCAAATCCTAAGGGAAAATCCCCCATACGAGGTTAGGCAAGCCAATTACACTACTAAAAAATTAGGATTTAGCTACGGACAAATTCTGTAGCTAAATAGAAAAATACGTCGCTAATCTCATTTAACGACAGATTAGCTACAATTATCAAGAATTTCTGCTAGCTATGAGTGTTTTAGCGACAACGTTCAATGCTAATTCCATGTTCTTTTCGTAGTGTTACCTCGAACCTGCTCAAATTCAACCCGAAACCACGTCTTTCCGACGAGTACCTGACTGCAAATGGCCCAATTTACTGAATTTAGTTGCATAACATAAATAAGACTTCAAGTAACTAATTCTGCAAAGAAATTCTAAGCTAATACGTGAAATTAGGTAAAATAACAAAAATGCCCCTCGAGCCCACATTTCGTGATTGGGTAAAATTTATATTTTCAGAATCCTCATATTCTCACGAGTTTATGCATACCAAAATTATCCAAATCCAAGGGCAAATTCCCAATCAAAATTTGAATTCTAGGTCTAACAACTTTCTTCCAAATTTTCCCCAATTCATCTCCAATCTGAAATTAAATGATAAAACTAACAATATATTAATGGAATACAAATAGAAAGGGTTAAAGAATCGATACCCGATGAGTTCCTCTTCAACATCCTCCCAAATTCGACCTCTCCTGAGCTCCAATTTGATTTTTACCAAGTTTTGAACTAAACCCTTGATTCTGTCCTTTACTAATCAGTAAAACAACATCTACGGTCCCAGGACTGCACCTGCAGTTCCGGTTCTGTGAAGAACCGGTCACATCTGGGACATTTCATTAAAGGGGAAAATTCCAAACCCTCGACTGCTCTACCGTAGATGTGGTGCTGCTTCTGTAGTGACCTGACTGCATCTGCGGTCAATTGTTTTTTGTCTCAGACCCCTTCTGCGATATCGAACCTACGGTCCCCAAGTTGTAGGTGCAGTTATGACAACGGCCTTGAAACTTCAGCTGCAACTCACAACTCCAAACCTTTTTTGTCAAATTTCCGAAATCGTCCCGAGGTCCTTGTGACCTTAAAAAAAGAGCATGAACAAGTCTTATACCACTATTCCAACTTATACAAATCTTCTAAACACCTCAAACGACATCAAATCAACCAATTAACATCAGATTCAAGCCTAAGAACTTCAAAACTCTCAAAATACACTTTCAATCAAAAAGTCTATAAAATCCTGTTTGAATTACCTGAAATTTTGCACGTACGTCATGTTCAACACTACAGAGCTACTCCAATTTATGGAATTCCATTACAATCCTCAGATCAAAATATCACAATCAAACTGGAAACTTCAAAAATTCAGCTTTCGACATTTCAAGCCTGAATTAGTTACGGGCCTCCAAAACACAATCCGAACACGCTCCTGAACCCGAATCACCAAACGAAGCTAGGAACAATCAGAATTCCATTTCAAGGCCGTCTTCACACTTTTGTAATAATTGTCAAATTTCTCAAAATTAAGCTCTCATTTAGGGGACCAAGTGTCCCAAAACACTTCGAAACTCCAATTACTTCCTCCCCACAACTCACAATAGCAAAAACAAGCATAGGAAAAGAAGTTAATAAGGGATCAAGGTTATTATTCTTAAGATGATCGACCGAGTTGTCACATCCTCCTACACTTAAACATTCGTTCGTCCTAGAACGATCATAGAGACATACTTGAAGTAGTGAGAATATGAGGGTAATGGCTGCGGATATCCTACTCGGTCTCCCAGGTCACCTCCTCGACCGGCTGACCTCGCGACTGAACCTTCATTGATGCAATGCTCTTTGACCTCAACTTTCTAAACTACCTGTCCAGTATTGCCATTGGTTCCTCAACATAGGATAGATCCTTGTCCGACTGGGCTAAACTGAAATCCAACACGTGCGATGGATTACCATGATACCTTAGTAGCATAGAAACATGAAATATTGGATGTAGTCCTGCCATGCTGGGAGGTAGGGCAAGCTTATAAGCAACCTCCCCAACAAGCCTCAATATCTCAAAAGGACATATTAACCTCAGACTCAACTTCTCTTTCATTCTAAATCTCATAACGCCCTTCATCGAAGATAGTCAAAGCAGAACCCGCTCTCTAACCATATAGGAAACATCACAAACTTCCAGTCCACGTAACTCTTCCATCTGGATTGGGCTATACAGATTCTATCCTGAATCACCTTAACCTTCTCTAAAGCATCCTGAACCAAGTCTGTGCCCAGTAACCTAGCCTCACCCTGCTCAAACCAACCTACCAGAGATCTACATCACCTACCATATAAAGCCTCATATGGTGCTATCTAAATGCTGCACTAATAACTGTTATAGTATGAAAACTTTGCCAGTGGAAAGAACTTATCCCAAGACCCTCAAAACTTAATCACACACGCACAGAGCATATTCTCAAGAATTTGAATAGTGTGCTCGGCATGTCCGTCCTTCTGAGGGTGAAATGATGTATCAACTTCACCCGAGTACCAAACTGATGCTGAACGGCCCTCTAGAACTGTAATGTGATTTGAGTACATCTATCTAAAATGATATAAACTGGTATACCATGCAGACGAACAATCACCCGCATATAAGTCTCTACTAGACGCTTCAAAGAATAGGTAGTACATACAGGAATGAAATGCACAGACTTGGTCAGCCGATCCACAATCACCCAAATGGAATAGAGCTTCCTCCAAGTCCATAGGAGCTTCACTACAAACCCATGGTAATTTGCTCCCACTTCCACTCTAGAATCTCTATCTGTTGAAGCAACCCACTTGGTCTCTAGTGCTCATACTTCACCTGCTGACAATTGAGGCACCAAGCTACAACCCAACTATATCCTTATTCATCCTCATCCACCAATAGTGGCTCTCTCAAATCTTGGTGCATCTTCACGGCACCCGTGTTTACTGTGAAAATGGTATCAATAATTAAATTTGTAATTGGCACTCTAAAAATACATGATCTACTTTTATGCTAGTTGTTAGAGAAATTAATGTTAGGCGTATGATGTTTAACGATGAAATACAAGCTGAAACAGAGTAGTAATTAAACTGAGGGGCTTGCTACCTGGGCTTTAGACTGGTCAATGTAAGGCGGTGAAAGTCCTCGAGGCCGATACCTAGCTTGAGCTTGAGCTATCTGGGGTAACAGGGAATGGGATAACAGTTAGGATATATTTAAAAAGGGAACTTTATGGTCAATGTCAAGAAATAAATGTAGAACAAGTATGAAAGCAACAAATGGAAAGAGTATCCTGGAGCGAATAAGATAAAGAGTAAAGAGAGAGAGAAAGAGAGATATTATTTATCTTGTGTAAAATAGTTGGAGTGCCCTTTACAGAATGTTAACAACTCCCTTTTTATAAGAGGGGGGAGTCCAACTTATTACAAGATACATTTAGTGATAAAGGAAGCAGAATGGGACATCTAACTAGCTTCATGACGTATATGTAGTACAATACTAGGCTGCCCAGGTAGACTTAATCGACTCTGGATGCTCTCTTCAGCAGCCTCCTGTACTTTTCGGGGTATTGGACAATGCTATCCCTAGGCAGAGTGTCGATAGATCTTGAAGGAAATAAATAGCTTGAGGTCCCGAGTCCCCGAGGCGAACTCCTGAAGATTTTTGTCAATGAGAAATTGGTCCCTCCGATTTCCCCGTACACAGATAGTATCTGTGTTTCTTAGAGGGAAGAGATAAGAAATGGTATTGACATCCCACTCTATGGGCTTATATAATGACGTCATACTGATGGCGTAGCCTTTTACAAGTGCCGAATGTTTCACCATTTTGTTCTTCAGGGCCGTTTGACGTGTCGTGACTCCTTGTTCTTCGGGGTCATACTTTTGCCGTTTAATTAGCTACCACAAATGTGTTTAGTGCATTTGTTGGTATGTTTTTCAATGGTTATAATGGCACCGCCGGTTACCTTGCCTTTCTAGTTTATAAATGGGCCTTTTTGTGATAAGTTTTTCACCCAAGAATCCTTCGATATCTATCATTTACTCCTTTCATTCTATCTTTGTTATTTGATGTTTAACCATGTTAATGGCCCATGGACTCAATATTTTACGTCGACATCATGACCTTCTTTGACCTTAACCATGGCAGTACTTCCTAACTCCCAGACCTTCTCTGATCGAACGAAGTTGTGCTGCCGTGACGCTATTGTTGTTGTTGTTGTTGCTATCTTTGTTAGCTCGAGGTGATGAAGCAAAGGAATGATTTCCTACGACCCAAAGAGATATTTGGATTATACACCACTGATCAAGAGGGGGCTCAAATTATACATCGCTGCTCACCCTCCTTCTTCAGCTTGGTATATTACACCCCTTTAGATTCCTGGGGGTATGGCGACATTTTCTATTGGCTGTTGCCTCCTAGGTCGAAGCAACATCTCAAGAAATGGCTTTATAATAATAATATTGGTGGAGTTCATACTAGCCAGATTTTTCACCCAGCCACTTCTTATCTCCTTTCGGCTTCTCCCTCATCACTTTTCTGTTCTCCATCACTTTCCTCTTCTATATTCTTCTTTTTGAAGATGCCATTTTGGGAGGGTCAAGATGAGGTTCCCGAGGGGATTGTACTTGGAAGATATTTTTTTAAGGCCGCACGCCTATGGAGATGATGCCGAAGATGCCGGTATTGGGGAAACACTTTTTGAATAGGCTAGATTCTTAGACTTTTCATACCTTTGAACCTTTTTGTTCTTGTGTAAGGATCCCCTTGAAAGCTTTAGTAATCATATGTAAGGACCCCTCGAGGTCCATTGTAAACGAATATCTATGAATACAAAGATATTTTCTTAACTCATGCCTTGATACCAACTGCATTTCTTTATGTTTGCGATGGCTCCGAATGAACGATCCAGTTTGTCGTTGCTACTATTGAACATAGATGCGAGTGTTTCTTCTAGGTTTTGGTTGATGGGAGCGATTTTGTGCGGGAATGATAATAATGTTTTGGGATTTGCAGTTGTGACTTTCTAGTTGAGATTTGTAATAACTTTTGAGAAGAAATTCGCTCGCACTTGGACCATTTAGAAGCGCATTCTAGAATGAATAGCCTTATGGTGGTATGGATAGATTCTAAAAAGGGGGGTTCTGTCCGACCCTAGACAACATTTGGATGCAATTGTGTATGGGCGGCGCTTATTTCTTCACAGCCTGGTTCTTTTTTATGGAGATCTTAAAAATTGTGTGCCACCCTTGTGTTGGTGACGACGTTGCAGGCTCTCCAAAGAGCAACCTTATTCTGACGAAGGTCATTGAGGCTGGAGAGGATGCTATAACTTGGATTTTTTGATCGATTTTAAGGTAGGAGAATCATCACCGCCTTTCCCACATATAATATGAAGCTATTTCTGCCATCTTAGGGGTTTCTCCATCTTACACAGTTGCCATTCTCTTCTCATGCCATGTTACCGGTATTAGCGTGCCTTTACATCTTTTTGCCATTTAGTCTTTCTATTTTGCGAATGTTATGGCGGCAATGTAGGGACCAATCCGATAGGGGAAGGAGAGCTCCCATCAGTTTTCGGGATCTTCGAGGTCTGCTAACTTCATGGTGCCAATTGGTTACACCCTTTGTTGCTATTGTCGAGAAGATGGGGATGGAGAGTGGGTCAGTCGATTCATCCTGGTCCGGGACTGACATTATCCCCATGGAATTCATGCCATTTCCCAAGGAATGGAATCACATGCCTGAGTAGAGCGTCTCATGCTTTCTTATATTTGCTCATAGTGGAAGCCAATTTAGTATGGTGTTTCCTTCTTTACTGCAACAACTTCATGGGTGCCGGGCGAAGTTCCCGATTTGCCTGGCTGGGTCTGGAGGTTGGTGACCCACTTGACTTGCGCTGAGTGTAGGTGGCGAGCTGTGTCCCTGGGCAGATGGGAAGCAAAATACTATAGTGTGTCCGTAAGCTGCCTTTACCTTAGCCATCATGTATTTTAGATGATATTTTAATCTTTTTTAATTCTAAGCTTGCCATCGTAGGTATCGGAAGGTCCCTAGTGGCGAGGGTATGCCCTCCGAAGGGAAGATGGGAGGAAGGGGAGGAGTTATCGGCTTTCGAGCCAATGGACGATGGCGGTAAATAGGATATTCACTCACAATGAGCTTTTAGCGAGGGTAAACGGGTTCGTGTCTTCGAGGAAAGAACATCGCTTGAGCTTGTTGTCCCTGAAGTCTTTGGTTCTGGAGTGGTGGTTCCTTCAAGTGATCATGCCTCGACTGAGGTTGGTTCTTCCAGGTCCAAAGGGGCTAGACCAACAGGAGTGTGCTCGGCCTTCGAGGAAGTCTGCCAGCTTTATTTCATGGTGAGATTTAGCAGAGCCCTTCTGCATTTCACATCTTTCCTTCCTTATCGAGTTTTTCTTTTACAAGCCTTCGATAGGCTTAGGTCTGAGCTGCTCCGTGATGACCATAGGCTTTAGAAAGCTCTGGATGAAGGTAAGTCGCATACGCTCCTCAGTGAAGAGAAAGAGGTTGAGTTGATGCAATGGAAATATGAGGCATACGAGCGCTCGAATTATGAGAGCTATTTGATAGAGCAAGTTACTTCTCGTAGTATTCTTTTCGCTTTTTCAACCCTTAAGGTTAATATTTTTTCCTATCTTAGTTGCAGAAAAAGATGGAAGCTCTGAAGTACCTTAGGGGCGAACCTGACCGAGTTAGGAATCCTTGTGTTGAACTAAGGGCTTAGGTGGCTCAAGCTTCCGAAGTGAAGGGTGCCTCGACTAAAGTCACGGCCATCGAGGCCTAACTCAGCTTGGATTGCGACAATGCTTCAGCTCAAGCGGATATGATTGGGAAGATTAAGCCCGATCTATCAAAGGTCAGGGCTGAAATAGTCGATGCTGAGGCTGAAGCAACACTAGGTCGGACTAAGGCTGATCAAGAGATGGTAGTTCAATTAACGGACACCATTGATGACCAAGGCGAGTTGAAGCGGGACCTCGATCGTGAAAAGAGGATCGAGGAATATGTTCGTTGCAGATCTCGAAGAGAGGTACTTGAAGAGATCGACGCTAGGAGTTTCATTCTCCTTGAAGAGTTGGCTCGAGCAAGGGTGGACGAGCATGAGGCTCGATCACTTCTTGCCTACGCCATAGAGAGTCAAGCCGGGCATTGGTAGGTCGTAGCCTTCAGAAGTACTTCGTAGATTTTGCCATTTTGTATTTGATATTTGCAGAGCATGTTTGTAGATGGAGAATTCACCTTTTGCATATGTCAAATAAAAGAAAATTGGAAGCTTTATCTCTTTTGTATCCCTTTATTATTGCTTTTGGCCGGGCAGACTAGGTTCAGAGTTTGGCAAGAACCCTTAGATTTGTAATATGGCTCCGACGCTCATCAGGCAGGCTCGGAGGCTCTTTCATGCTCAGTTAAGTGTGAGTGTGATTTTTAACGTAGGTTAGCATTTATGATCTTATGCTTTGCCCAACTATTTTGGGTTTAATCTCCAAATCTGGTTTTGACTCGAGCTTACCTGACCTTCATTCTCTTGTGACTGCATGGGCAGACGATAATGGATCTTACGCCCTGCCAATGGGCATTTGTATTTTAACTATTTTTGGGTTCATTATCTTAGTCGGGTTGCGACTCGAGCTCAATCGACCCTCAAGTATTTTGTGCCTATATGGGCAGATGATGATGGCTCTTACACCTTGAATCGAAGCGACCTTCTAAGTATGCGGCCCCGAGGCTCGTAGATCCGGCGATGATGGCTTTAATGCTATGCCCTTAGACACGTATCGTTAACTATTTTGGATCTGGTTTCCAAATTGGGTTATTGCTCAAGCTCATTTTAATCCTCAAATTTACAATTTTTAAGCTGGCAAAGGTGGCTCTTACGCTTTTGCTTATTGAGACCGTTTAGTGTATTGCCCTAAGGTTCGTTTGGCTGGAAATAATGGCTCTTATGCTTTTGCCGGTGGGCATAACTAGTCTTTGTTTTCCTCTCATTAAGGACTTTGAAAATGAGTTTGACTGACCCGTCGTTGGTTCGGGAAAAAACCTCAATTTCAAGTTGTTAGTGGCAATGTTCGAGCACCTTAGAAGGATTAGCTCCAAGGCTGAGCAGCTCAAAGCCTTGTGATTTGGAGCTCATATGGTCGAAGCTTATTTTCCTGTTGAGGGTTGCCTGTTTTAACCAGTTTTTTTCGAAATAGATTCAAAGTAATGGCCTGTGATTTTGTTAGCGACGGTCGAGAATCCCCGAGTTATGTTAATTTGGCTGGTGCATCCGTATTGGCCGTAGTCATTTGTGTTTGCCTGATGCCGCTTTTGATCCTGACTGTGGTAGTTTAGGCGTCTATATTGAGGGTATGCACTTTCCGGAGTCTTACAAATATGACATATAGCCTAAACTTCGGGACTGAGCTTTATGCCTGTAGTAAGGTCTTAAATGTCTGTTCACGTATTACAGTTATTTCATGCATGTTGAAGTCTTATTGTTTTTGTTGCTATGTTGAATAGATCTTGCTAAACCGAGTTTTCCGCTTGGGTCTTACGGCCTCAGGCTTTTAAGTTTAGGCTTGAATATCGTTTCTTGTGAGTCTGGAGTTTCCTCGTTGAGGGCTTACGAGAATGAGGTTTCATCCCTTGAGGCCATGCATTTCTCTCTTGAACTTTTGACGTCATTATCCAAGTACTCAAGGCACCTTCAATGGTTGTGATGCTTGGCGATTTTCGCATTGCCTTACCTGAAGGTTTTATGACTTTTGAGTTTCGACTCCGAGGTCATCTGAGTATTGAACTGCTGACATCGATCCCTGAGTGTTCGGGACGTTTCCGTTGGAGGAATTGTTTCCTTATTTTACGGAGGTATTTTTTGACAAAAGGTGTTCTTTGATTGTTTGGTACAATAGTACATGTATTCGCCAATGAGATCCTGCCTATATGGACACTGTTCATTTGACCTTTTGTCCAGTACATTATTCTCTTATTGGAACCCCATTTGGTATTTCATGACTTTTCCAAGCGAGTGGCTTTCCAGGGGAATGCCCCTTATCATTCGAAGATGACTGCAAAAGAAGTTGAGCTTTTGCTGAGTTTCCCTTAAGCGGCTCGCAGATATTGCCTAGTTAATAATCTTACCAGTAAAACCCTTCTTTTGGGGCAAAAACTCGATCAAAGGAAAATAGTGCAACGAGTCCGTATTAGAACCTTAAGGTATTCAGGCAGAGTTGGCATTCTACTCCGATCGAGTGCCTGCATAAGGGTTAGCCCTAAATTCAAAAACAGGGAGATGGTCGTAACTGTCGATGCCCCATTTTTCAAATGAAATCGGGTTTATGACATTTGGGAGGACAACTCATTTCCGTTTGGGAATTGGGTTTGAATTGAAGAGTCGCCACCTAATGATTTTAAGTGCATTAGGACAATAAGAATGGTTTGATATGGGTAACCAGAGATTGGGTAAGGGCTTAAAATTATCTCAAGGGGAACGTGTTAAGCACCCCGCAGGATCCAGTAGTGTGGTTCCTGGCCATACTATAATTGTGACTTTAAGCGAAAATAACAAGTGGACAAGTAAAGGTTACAAATATAAGGGGGTTTACACATGATTATTGCAAGTAATTTGAAGTTAAAATGAAGTTAATGAAGTTGAAATTCGAGAAGAAAAGCAATTTTGAAATTCAGAATAAACGCGTAAGAAAGAGAGAAATTTTACTTAATTGCTACAAGTAACTCAAGTTAAAAGCAGTCAAAGAAACTGAAATTTGGGAAAAAGCAGTTTTGGAATTCTGAATAAAACAAACAAGTAAAGGGATAGGGGTCCTAGGTTTATAAATAATATTGATCACCCCATACAACACCCGGTAACCGTTTATACACATGGTGTTATCTCGTGGTTATCCTATCCATATCTACCATATCCCACCTCGTTAAGGTATTAAACGTAAAATGGTTTCTCTTTACTTGTTGCATGCTATTACCCCCATCATCCTATTAGTCCTGGAGATAGTTAGGACTACTAATCCTAAAGGGAAGGGTGTGAGCTTTATTAGTTCCAACAACAACCCAGTATAGTCCCACAAGTGGGGCCTGGGGAGGGTAATATGTACGCATTCCTTACCTCTACCCGGGGGAGAAAAGAGGTTGTTTCCAGAAGACCCAGTGAGGTTTTATAGTTTCAAAGTAAAGAATTCTAAGGCAACAATCAAAACACATATGCAACAATTATGGGGAGAACCATATAACAGATAGAAAGGCTCAAACAAATCTCCTTAAAACAAAGAGAAACATATAATTTAGCATGCCTTACATGTACTGATTAGGGTCTTATTAAACTTAAGAGTTAATGATCTATTACATATTTCATATAAGAAGCCCGATTCAGGCCTACTTGTTGGTTGAAATTGATAGAATCATAGTCAGTTTACCAATTACCTTATGCCTTGCTTAAGTGTCAAACAAAAACCTATTGGCATGATATCGATTAGTTTTTGAAAATAAGTATTCTGATTTATGGGAAAGAAATTTTCAATTACAGGAACCTAAATTCTATAGTCGTTATTCTTACTACTGATTTTAGATTTATAAGCGAATGGACGATTCTGATTTCATTGGTTGCTCCTAGGCATGCTTTCTATGTGTTGTTGATTTTAAACACTTTTTATAGTCAAAATAAGAGTGCAAAAGTCCTATAGGCATGGTATGTAGAATGCGTCTTATTATTTAAATCTATGAACAGTTTTTCCTAGTGATAGATGCAGATGCAAAATTCAAGAAGTCCTATAGGCATAATATCTAGAATGTTGTTTATTATTTAAAACTTTGAATAGGTTTGCCTAGTGTTAGATGCATATGCAAAATTCAGGAAGTCCTATAGGCATATTATCTATGCAGCATTTCAGAAATGACTTATAGACATGGTCTCTATATAATGCAGAAGTACAGAAACCTATAGACATAGTCCTTATATGAGATGCAAAAGTGCTGAAGCCTATAGACATGGTCCCTATATAATATGCAAAAGTAAAAACTAAAAATAGGATACATGAGTGTAGAAGTGTAAATATTCCCTATGAACATGATATCTACTCTTTTGCATGCATGATTGAACCTCCCCTTTTCACTAACAACCCCAATAGTTATTACAAGTTATTATTATAGCGCATGATTAATAAGAAAAGTAAAATTACATCATAGAACTAAAATTACGACTAAGGAGAGCCTGATTCAGACTTCATGTCTGAGGCATGAAGTAAACTAATCTGCAAAGATGAGATTCCAAATCCTTTCTCTTATTTGGATGTGTCAGAGTTCCCTAAGAGTCTCATACGAACTCCTGGCAGTGCTCACACCTAAATATATTGCAGAATTAATGTCACGACCCATATTTCCCACCCTCGGGAGTCATGATAGTGCCTACTGACAAAATCTTGGCAAGCCAACTTAATCACCCTTTCTCACAGCTCATAATAATAATATAAAACCTTGCATTTAAAATAGTAAAGCGGAAGGCTTAACTTTATAGAGACTGGATAAAGTTGCTAAAACTAACACAATACACTACCCCATAACCTGGTGTCACATAGCTCACGAACTTCTAAGATTTTACTAAGTACAATGTTTAGAATGAAATGATAAGTGTTTGTCCCGAAATACAAGGGATAACTACTAAAAACAAGATAAAAGAGACGTCGGGCCCACAGACGCGTGCAAGGCTACCTTGGTATCTCGCTCTTGTCTGAAGGCCTGCTCCCGATCTACTGCTACTGTCCAAAAGCTGATCCAACATAGTGATCTGTGCAAAAGACTACAGAAGTGTAGCATCACCACAATCGGCCCCATGTACTGATAAGTGCCTGGCCTAACCATGGTGAAGTAGTGACGAGGCAAGGACTGAACTACCAATCAAACCTATGCAGTTCAATATATATGTATGCCATATAGTAGAGCATAAAAAGAATTTAACCAGTCAAAAGAAAAGGGAGGGGAGCATGCTGTAGGCTATAACAGTGCAGAAAATACACTTAATAAATAAGGAATGAAACTGTACAACTTCAATATCAACTAGAATAACAAAATCAACAGTTGCACGACACCAACCTTCATGCTTTTACTCTCGTTCTCACCAATCAGTCATATAAAATACACAGAATCACTCTTCGTGCTTTACCTGACAAAATGATTGCACGGAAAGATCCTTCGTGCGTAAACACTCACATCATTGCACAGAATGTTCCTTCATGACTTAGTAATCCTAGTATGGCACAAAATGTTCATTCGTGCATTAGGAATCATATCATGCCACGTAATGTTCCTTCGTGCATTAGTATTCCTATTATGTCACAGAATGTTCCTTCGTGCATTAATATTCATATCACAAATGTGCACGGCATCACCCTTCGTGCTTTATTTCTCTTCCTCACCTAACAACAATCACAACAATGGGGCGAGGGAATAAACAAACAAAAATAGGAATCTTGGCAAGGGAAAAATGACAACAATCAAATAGTAGAATGACAAGGGAACAATGACAACAATCAAACAGCTAAACATCCCGACAAAGGAATAACCATTAACTCATTAGCTTTCTTTCATTGCTTACCTCATATATCACTTAATCACTTGAGCAAATGCTCCGAAAAAAATTCATATACTCATATACCTTTTCACTTCGTATCACAACCGAGCCAATACTCCGCAAAATCAAATGATCATAATGTCTTTCACATGTGTTTTACAATATATAGAAATCCTCAATTTAACATGGAATTCACAACTAAACGATGATTATCACATTTTAAAGAATCACGGTCTTGCAAGACACCAATGAATAGATACTCGTCACCATGCCTACACACCACACTCGATAATTAGCAAGTAGCAAGCAAGACTCGACTCCTATTTCCTCAAGCTAAGGTTATACCGAACACTTAGCTCGATGTTTTGAGCTCATTCACGCCTCAATTACAGCTTTACCCCTCGATTCCTCCACTAATCTGCTTGAATCTAGTCACAAATTACTTAAATACACCAATAAATGCTAAGTGAAACAATTTGGATGCATAAAAATGGGTTTCCAAAAGTTTTGCCCAAATATTCCAAAAAGGCCCACGGGCTTGCATGGTCAAAACCCGAGGTTCGAAACAAAACCTGTTTACCCATTCCCTCATTCCCTATGAACTCAAATATATGATTTATTTTGAAATCGGACCTCAAATTGAGGTCTAAAACCCCCAATTTTAGAAAACCTTTGTTCTACCCGAAATTCTCAAATTTCCCATTAAAATCTTTGATTTGAAGTGGAAATCATGTTAAAAGATGTTAAGGAGTGAAGAAAATAGTTTAGAAATCACTTACCAATTGGTTTGGAGAAGAAGAGTTTTTTGAAAAATCATCTCTTATGTTTTGGGGTTTTTGAAAAGTGCAAAATGATTGAAAATCCCGTTTTTTATACCCTCGCAGAAGTCCCAACGCGGACCGCGCAATGGTGGGACGCAGTCACTCTTAGGACTGGACCAATGTTCCATTCTTTGAAGTACACCGCGCGGACCGCACGGCATCCACCGCGAACCGCACTAATTAGACCGCGGACAAGCTGACTCCTCTACGGCCGCACACGTTTTCATGCGGGCCATGCCAGAGGGTTTCGAGTCCTGTAATATAACAACCCTCTTATTCTTGCAGAGCGGACCGCACTAATAGGGAATGCGGCCGTGCTGGTTAACCTGGAACACTACTATTTTTAAGCCTATGACCTCCCGGAACCTATTCAAAACTCACCTGAGCCCTCAGGGATCCAAACCAAACATACACACCACTTCAAAAACTTCCTATGGACTTACTCGTACGATCAAATCACCAAAATAACATCATAGACATAGAATCAAGCTCCAAAGCTTAAGATTTTCTTTCAATTCTTTCATGAAACATCAATTTCCATCTTAAGTCCGAAATACGTTAAATGATGTCCATTTTGAACCAAACTTTACATGAAGTGCTTAAGTCACATCTGAGACTTGTACCGTGCGTCAGAATCAAAATACGAGCCCGATACCACAGTTTTTTAATCAATTTCATTTTTCAAATTTCATTAGTTATTTTCAGGAAACAATTTCACAAAAAAAATTCATTTCTCAGACTTGGGGCCTCGAAATTCGATTCCGGGCATACGCCCAAGTCCCATATTTTCCTACCGAACTTCTGGGACCGTCAAATTAAGGGTCCGGATCCGTTTACCCAAAATTTTGACGAGAGTCAACTTTAATCATATTAATATCAAAATTCATCATTTTTCACACAGAATTCATATTTATGCTTTCTGGTTATGCGCTCGGACTACGCATGCAGATCGAGGCAACCCTCAATGAGGTTTTCAAGGCCTCAGAGACATGGAATAAGTAATGAATTAAGTGATTACCCTTTGGATCAACACATTCTCCACCTCTAAAACAACCGTTCATCCTTGAACGGACAAAAGAAAGAAGTACCCGAGTCAGGAAATAGATGAGGATAACGGCTCTGCATATCAGAGTCGGACTCCCAGGTTGATACTCAGGAGGCTGAGCTCTCCAGTGAACATGCACAGAAGGAAAAATTTTCCACCTCAACTGTCGAACCTGCCGGTCTAAAATAGCCACCGTCTCCTCCTCATTGGACAGGTCCTTTTCCAACTGGAAAATGCTAAAATCCAACACATGGGTTGGATCGTCGTGATACCTCCGAAGCATGGATACATGAAACACTAGATGCACGGCTGACAAGAATCTCAAATGGGCCAATGAACCTAGGGCTAAGCTTGCCCTTCTTCCCAAATCTCATCACGCCCTTCATAGGCGACACTCAGGGAAATACTCACTCACCAACCATGAAAGCCACAGCTCGAACCTTGCGATCTGCATAACTCATTTGTCTGGCCTGAGCTGTCCGAAGCTTATCTTGAATAGTCTTGACCTTGTCATAGGCCTCCTAAACTAAATCTGTACACAATAACCGAGCCTCTCCCGGCTCAAACCATCTGACTCGAGACCGACATGGCTTGCCACACAACACCTCATAAGGAGCCATCTGAATGCTAGACTAGTAGTTGTTATTGTAGGGGAACTCTGCAAATGGAAAAAACCGGTCCCATGAGCCTCAAAAATCAGTGACATAGGCTCAGAGCATATCCTCTAATATCTAAATAGTCCGCTTGGACTGCCCGTCCGTCTAAGGATCAAATGTTGTGCTCAGCTCCACCTGGGTGCCCAACTCTCGCTGAATGGCTCTCCAAAAGCGCGAGGTAAACTTCATACCCTGATCGGAAATGATAGATACCGGTACCCCATGAAGGCGAACAATCTCTCTGATATAGACCTCAGCTAACCTCTCGGATGAATAAGAGGGTGGATAGGGAACAAAATGTGTTGACTTGGTTAGTCTATCAAAAATGACCCAAACCACATCAAACTTCTTCCGGGTCAACAGGAGACCAGTAACAAAATCCATAGTAAAGCTCTACCACTTCCACTCGGTAAGCTTAATCCTCCGATACAACCCACCAGTTCTTTGATGCTCATGCTTAACCTGCTTACAGGTAACATCGAGTCACATATGCAACAATATCTTTCTTCATTCTGCGCCACCAGTAGTGCTGCCTCAGATCCTGATACATCTTTGTGGTGCCAGGGTGCATAGAATACCGAGAACTATGGGTCTCTTCTAAGATCAACTCTCGAATCCCATCAACATTGGGCACACAAACTCGCCCTCACAATCTCAAGACACCATCGTCACCTAAGGTCGCCTTCTTGGCACCTCCACGTTGTACCGTGTCTCTCGAGACACACAAATGGGGATCATAAAACTACTGCTCACAGATATGCTCCAAAAATGAAGAGTGATCGACCGTTCAAGCTAACACTCGTCTAGGCTCAGAAATATCCAACCTCATGAATCGATTGGCCAAGGCCTGAACATCCAAACCAAGCGGCCTCTGGCGAACCGAAATATAAGCAAGACTACCCATGCTAGCTGACTTCCTACTCAACGCATCGGACGGTACATTGGCCTTCCCCGGATGATACAAGATACTAACATCATAATCTTTGAACAACTGCAACCGCATTCTCTACCTCAGATTCAACTCCTTTTGCTTAAATAGATACTGAAGACTCTTGTGATTAGTGTACACCTCACACGTCATACCATACAGATAATGCCTCCAAATTTTCAATGCATGAACAATGGCTGCCACCTCCAAATCGTGAACCTAATAATTCTTCTCGTGGATCTTCAGCTGCCTCGAAGCATGGGCAATGAATCTACCATCCTGCATCAATAATGCACCAAGCGAAGAATCATAATAAATTGTATAAGGCCCTGAACCTATGGGAAAAAACAATACCGGTGCAATAGTCAGAGCTGTCTTAAGCATCTGAAAGCTCGCCTCACACTCACAAACCGAAATACTAGCCAGTGAACCCAAAGAAATTCCGAATCTATGTAGCTGAAGCTGGTAGACGCTAGTTCTTCACTGCCTCAATCTTCTTCTGGTCCACCTGAATACCCTATTCGAAAACCACGTGACCTAGAAACGCGACCGAACTCAACTAAAACTCACACTTCAAGAACTTAGCATATAACTGGCTATCCTTAAGAGTCTGAAAAACCATCCTGAGGTGCTGCTCATGCTCCTCCTGGCTACGAGAGTACACCAAAATATCATCAATAAAGACTATCATGAACATGTCCAAATATGGTTTGAACAGTCAGTTTATCAACTCTATGAATGCCGCTAGGGAATTGGTCAACCCAAATGACATGATTAGAAACTAATAATGCCCGTACCGAGTGCGGAAAGCAGTCTTAGGGACATCGGATGCCCTAATACTCAATTGGTGGTAGACAGATATTAAGTCAATCTTTGAAGACACCTTTGCACCCTGAAGCTAGTCGAACAAATCGTCAATTCTCGGGCAGCGTATACTTGTTCTTTATCATAACTTTGTTCAGTTGCCGGTAATCAATGCACATCCTTATCGAACAATCCTTTTTCTTCACAAGTAACACATGTGTACCCCAAGGCGAAACGCTGGGTCTAATGAAACCCTTCTCTAGCAAATCCGACAACTTACCTTTTAACTCTTTCTTACTCTGGGGGGACCATGCGATACAGCTGGATAGAAATAGGCAGCGTGCCCAGAGCCAAATCAATACAAAAGTCAATATCCCTGTTAGGCGGCATACCCGGCAGGTCTGAAGGGAAAACCTCAGGAAACTACCAAACCATGGGTACCGAATCAATAGAAGGGACCTCTACGCTGAAGTCGCGAACATACGCCAAATAAGCTTGACACCCTTTCTTGACCATGTGTCGGACCTTCACATATGATATAACACCGCGGGTGGAATGACCTGGGGTCCCCTTCCACTCCCAACGGGGCAAATCTGGTAAAGCCAAGGTCACAGTCTTGGCGTGGCAATCCAAGATAGCATGATACGAAGACAATAAATGCATCCCTAATATGATGTTGAAATCCACCATGTCTAAGAGCAATAAATCAACACGAGTCTCAAGACTCCCAAAACACTACCACACATGAACGATGAACTCGGTCGACCACTACAGAATCACCCACCGGTGTAGATACATAAATAGGAATACTCAAAGCATCACTAGGCATGATAGAGTGTGGTGCAAAATAGGACGACATATACGAATACGTTGACCCAGGGTCAAATAGCACTGAAGCATCCCTATCACAGACCAGAATAGTACTTGTAATAATTTCATCTGAAGATTCAGCCTCTAGCCTGGCTTAAAGAGCATAACACTGGGGCTGGGCCCCTTCTCCCTGAACCATACCTCTAGGACGATCGACTGCTAGCTGACCTCTACCTATATGATCTCTACCCCCACCTCTATGGCCTCTACCCCCACCTCTGGCTGGCTGGGCGGTTTGTGGAACACCTGGTGCCTGAATCATAGGACGAGGATCTTGCTGCTGGGAACTGCACGAGGATCAGGGGCAAAATCTGACAATATGGCTCGGGTCACCACAAGTGTAACAAGCCCTTGACTGTTGAGGCTGCTGACCCTGTTGACCTAAATGTCCGCCTCAAAAACTCTAAAGTGGTGGGGCACTGATAGGTGCTGATGGTGCACAGGAGAGCTGCTGGCCAGAATAATGCGGCTGAGGACCACTACCACCTGAAGTACCATGAGAGGCCTGTAGAGCTGACTAAAAAGGCCTAGGAGGGTGGCCTCTACCATAAGAATTTCTACCTCTAGACGAGGTACCACTAAATCTATCTAAGTGACGGGGCCTCTTATCTGACCCATAATCACCTCCCTGTGATAGGGCCATCTCAACTTGGTGGGCCGCATTGGCCGCCTCTTGAAAGTTGATCTCATTCCTAGCTCCTATAGCCATCTGGAGATGAATCTGTTGAACTATACAAACTAGTCCCAAGTCAAAGATCGCGACCCTGCTGGTCTGGCTAAACAATAGTCCCTCTACCAAGCCTTGGCGGATCCAGATAGACGAAAGGTGGCGAAGTCGACCCCATTGGTCTCCACAATACCCATTGTATGAAGAACCTCATGGAAGCTATATAAGAAATCCTGGGGGTCCTCTGAAGAAGCACCGCTGAATATGGTAGTGAATAGCGTGGTGAACCTATCCAGCCTACACAGAGCATCTGCAGAAATAGCCGCTCCATCCCCGGTTTGAGCCACTATACCTGGCTGAACTACCATAGCTGGCTGAACTGCCAGAACCTGAGCTTGGGGATCACCTGCTCTGGAGTACGTGTAGTAGGAGTCTGAACTCCTCCTTCATTCTAATTTTGGATTGATTTCACGCGCGTGGAGTTCGATTTGCGGGTAAAAAGAATCGCAAGCTAGAGTTGTAGCCAGTTCGAGGTGAGTAGTGATTGTAAATGATGTCTGATGGGTTTGAAACCCCGGATTGCACAATGTAGTGCTATATTGAGGTGAGGCACATGTTTAATGATAAGTGTGGGGTCATTTACTACTGGAGATTGTGACTTGGTCCGTCCTTATTGATGATTTTACCGCATATTTGACTGAAACTTATTTGTTATCATCATGATGTGGACTGATTTCCATATTTGGGCTTTGTACAAACTATTTGTGCCCTTCGGAGATTTTTATCATTGTTTCCTCATTAATTTGACATATTACTTGGACGCAGTCCTATTGTTTATCACGGTTTTCATAACTCAGCCACTTTTACCCCACATTAAGACATAAATGATATTTCTAAATGATGTTTTGGGCTGAGCCATAATGTTTTACTTATGCCTGAGAGTCTTGTGATGATTACCCTGAATGAGTGCGGCCGAGGGCCATACATAAGGACAAGCTGAATGATATGAGGCCGAGCGCCTGAGATACATTTATATGCCGTGAGGTGGCTCGAGTGTGTGAGGCCGAGTGCCGAGTGATGTGAGGCCAAGTGCCAAGAGATGATGCCACTTAACTAAGGCTAGACAAAACACTTACCTTGATGCCACGAACACAATTCACGTCTCAACTATAACTTTATCCCTTGAGTCCACCACTAATTCACTTGTATCTAGCCACAAGTTACATAATTACATCAATAAATTATAAATAAATCAATTCTAATGCATGAAAATAAGTTTTTCAAAGTTTGCCCAAAAAGTCAAAAATTGACCTCGGGCCCACATGGTGAAAACTCGAGGTTCAAACCAAAACTCGAATACCCAAATATATAATTTATTTTGAAATTAGACCTCAAATCAAGGTCTAAACCCCCAAAATTTGAAATACCTGGGTCTACCGAAAACACTCAAGTTCCCCCTTGAAAATCATTGATTTTGAGTTTAAATCATGTGAAAAAAAGTTATAGATTAAAGAAAACTAGTTAGAAATCACATACAATAGATTAGGAAGAGAAGTTGTCTTTGAAAACTCTCCCAAGAGTGTTTTGTTTTGAAAGAGTGAAAAATGATTGAAATACGTCTAAGTTATGAATTTACAGGTTGCAGGTATCACAATTGCGACCAGGGTTCGCAATTTTGAACCTACACTCTGCTAAGGTCGCATTTGCGAGGCAACTTTCGCAATTGCGAAGTCGCTTTTGCAAACATCCTGTCATATTTGCGACGACTGGCCAAACAGGGGAACATTGCATTTGCGATGGAAAACTCACATTTGCGAGGAAGGGTTGGTCTAGGCTATTCCGCATTTACTACTTTGCCCTCGCATTTGCAAACTCGCTGCAGGCCAACAACACCCCAGTTCAAATTTTGCAACACCCTAAGTCCAAATTCCACTGTGTGGCCTATCCAAAACTCACTCGAGCCCTCGACGCTCCAAACCAAATAGGTACACCAACCCAATAACAACATACGAACTTGCTCGTGCATTCAAATCTCCAAATTAACATCAACAGCTATGAATTTAGCATGAAAATGATGAAATCACTTAAGAACATCAAATTTTTTAATTTTCTCAAATAAGGTCCGATTCATGTAATTTCAAGTATGTTTCTTACAAAATTTCTATAATTCAGCTTATATCACATATAAGATCTGTACTGGCTCCAGAACAAAGATACGGGCCCGATACTATCAAATTCAAACACTATTCATTTTTAAAAACTGATATATTTTTCAAAACAACTTTAATTAAAAATTCATTTCTCGGGCTTGGGACTTCGGAATTAAGTTCCGAGCATACTCCCAAGTCCCATATTTTCCTATGGACCCTCCAGGAACATCAAATCACAGGTCCAGGTCCGGGTCCATTTGCCTAAAATATTTTCCATTGTTTTTCATATAATGGCTCTATGGTTACATGTCCGGATTGTGCACGTAAATCGATGTGAGGTAAAATGAGGTTTTTAGTACTTAGAACGCTGAATTTGTTTCTAAAACAAGTGATGACTTTTCGGGTCATCACATCCTCCACCTCTAAAAAAATTGTGTGTCCTCGAACGGACATAGGAAGGAAGTACCTGAGTCAAGGAAAAGATGGGGATAACGGCTCCGCATATCAAACTCAGACTCCAAGGTCGATGCCTTAGTAGGTTGTCCTCTCCACTTAACACGAACAGACGAGAAACTCATTGATCTCATCGGATGAACTTGCCGGTCTAAAATAGCTTCCGGCTTCTCCTCATAGGACAAATCCTTGTCCAACTAGATAGTGTTAAAGGCTAACACGTGGGATGGATCGCCGTAATACTTCTGAAGTATGGACACGTGAAACACTGGGTGCACAGCTGATAAACTCCACGGCAATGCAAGTATGTAAGCCACCTTTCCCACTCGATCAAGAATCTCAAACAGGCCAATGAACTTAGGGCTAAGCTTGCCTTCTTCCCAAATCTCATCACGCCCTTCATAGGCGATACCCAAAGCAATACCCTCTCACCGACCATGAATCCTAAATAATGAACCTTATGGTCGCCATAACTCTTTTTCCTGGACTGAGCTGTACGAAGCCTATCCTATATGAAATTGACCTTGTCCAAGGCATCCTGTACTGGATCCGTACCCATCAACCAAGCCTCTCCCGGCTCAAACCATCCAACCGACGACCGACACTGCTTACCATACAAAGCCTTATAAGGATCCATCTAGATACTCGACTAGTAGCTGATGCTGTAAGAAAACTACACTAAAGGTAAAAACTGGTCCCACAAGCCTCCAAATTCAATGACACAAGCTCTAATCATATCCTCCAAAATCTAAATGATTCGCTTGGACTACCCATCCATTTGAGGATGAATCATTGTGATCAACTCAACCTATGTGCCCAAATCTCACCGAGCTTCTCTCTAGAAATGTGAGGTAAACTGCGCACCTTGATCCGAAATGATAGACAAAGGCACACCATGAAGGTGAACAATCTCTTGGACATAGATCTTAGCTAACCTCTCGGACGAATAGAAGACTGCCACGGGAATGAAATATGCTAAGTTGGTCAGTCTATCAACAATAACACATACTTCATGAAACTTCCTCTAAGCCCGTAGGAATCAAAAACGAATTACATAGTGATATGCTCCCAATTCCACTCAGGAATCTCAATCTTCTGGAAGAAACTACTAGGCCTTTAATGCTTGTACTTAACCTGCTGACAGTTCGAACACCGAGCCACATATGCAACAATGTCCTTCTTCATCCTTCTCCACTAATAATGCTACCACAAATCCTGATTCATCTTCGTGGTGCCCGGATGAATAGAGTATCTGGAAGTATGGGCCTCCTCAAAAATCAACTCTCGAAGCCCATCCACATTAAACACAAAATCGAACAAGCAATCTCAAGACTCTATCATCTCCTAAGGTAACCTGCTTGGCACCTCCGTGCTGTACCATGTCTCTGAGGACACACAAATGAGGATCATCATACTGGAGATCTCGGATACGCTCCAATAAAGAAGAATGAGTGATTGTGCAAGCGAACACACAGTTGGTCTTAGAAACATCCAACCTCATGAATTGATTGGACAAAGCCTGAACATCCAAAGCAAGCGGTCTCTCACTTATCGGAATACAAGCGAGACTACCCATACTGGCTAAGTTCCTACTCTAAGCATCGACCACCACATTGGTCTTTCTCGGATGATATAAGAAGGTGATATCATAATCCATTAATAGTTCCAACCACCTTCTCTGCCTCAAATTTAGCTCCTTCTGCTTAAATAAATACTGCAGACTCTTGTTATTCATGAACACCTTGCATGCCACGCTATACAAATAATGCCTCTAAATCTTCAACGCGTGTACAATGGCTGCCAACTCCAAATCAAGACCGGTTAGTTTCTCTCATGAATCTTCTGCTGCTGTGAGGCATAGGCGATGACTTTGACATCCTACATCAACATCGCACCAAGTCCAATACGAGATGCATCATAATAAACTGTATAAGGGCATAAACGTGCGGTCAAAACCAATACCGATGTCGTAGTCAAGCTGTCTTGAGCTTCTGAAAGCTTGTCTCACACTTGTCCAACCATATGAACTAGGCACCCTTCTAGCTCAACGCTTCCATCGGGGCTACAATAGACAAAAACATGTCTACAAATCGATGATAATAGCCTACCAATCCCAAGAAACTCTGAATATCTATTGCCGGTGCTGGTCTAGGCCAGTTCTCGACTGCCTTTATCATCTTTGGATCTACTTGAATACCCTCTGTAGAGACAACATGACCCAAGAAGGAAATTTACCCCAACAAGAACTCATACTTTGAAAACATGGCGTACAACTAACTATCCCTCAAAGACTGATAAACCACTCTCAAATGATGCTTATGATCCTCCTAGCTATTGGAATATATCAAAATATCATCAATGAAGACTATCACAAATGAATCGAAGTAAGGCCTCAACACTAGGTTAATCAAATCCATAAAAGCTACTGGCCCGTTTGAAAACCTGAATGACATTACCAAGAACTCAAAATGCCTGTACCGAGTGCGGAAAGCTGTCTTAGGGACATCGGATGCCCTAATCCTCAACAGATGGTAGCTAGATCTCAAGTCAATCTAAAAAAATAACTTAGCTTCCTGAAGCTGATCAAACAAATCATCAATCCTCGGCAATGGATACTTATTCTTGATTGCAAGCTTGTTCAAGTGCCAGTATTTTATACACATTCTCATCGATCCATCCTTCTTCTTATCAAACAACATTGGCGCACTCCAAGGAGAAACACTAGGTCTTATGAAACCTTTTTTAAGTAAGTCTTGCAAGTGGTCCTTCGATTCTTTCAACTCATATGGGGCCATAGCATACGGTGGAGTAAAAATGGTTTCAGTGCCCGGAGCCAAATCAATGCAAAAGTCAATATCCATGTCACGTGGCATACTCGGAAGGTAGTAAGAAAATACCTCAGGAAACTCACAGACAATAAGCACAAATTAAATAGAAGGAACCTCAGCACTAGAATCATGACCAAAGGCCAAACACCCCTTCTATGCCATATGCTGAGCCTTCATATATGAGACAACACTATGGGTAGAATGACCAAGAGTCCCCCTCCACTCTAAACGAGGTAAACTCCGCAAGGCTAAGGTTACAGTCTTAGCATGACAATCCAAGATAGCATAGTAAGGTGATAACCAGTCCATCCCCAATATGATATCAAAATCAATCAAATTCAGAAAAATCAAATCTATACGGGTCTCACAACCCCCAATCACAACTATTCACAAATGATGGACTCGATCTACCATAATAGAATCACCCACCGGTGTAGACACATAAATAGGATCACTCAAAGAATCACTAGGCATGACCAGATATGGTGCAAAATAAGATGACACATAGGAGTATATAGATCCTAGATCAAATAGAACTGAAGCATCTCTACCAAAAATCATAACACTATCTATACCTCCACCTCTAGCTGTCTGAGCGGGTTGAACAAGTCCCTCAATGAACCTCCTCACTCTTTCTCTCTCTATTAATGGGAAGTATAAGAAGAGTATGATGGGTCAAATCATTAAACCTAGTCTCGTACTGAGTAACAATCATAGAACTCTACTAGAAATGCTCAAACTTCCTTGGGTAGATCTTTCTCTGAGTGATAGGGAGAAGCTTCTCCAGAAATAGCTGAGTAAACTACTCCCATGTCAAAGCTGGCTATCCGACTGGTCTAGCCAAACAATAATCTCATCACCAAGTCTTGAGGGATCCACACAAGTGGAAAGTATCAAAGTCGACCCATTGGTCTCCACTATTCCCATGTTCCCGAGAACCTCATGAAAGCTGTCCAGATAATCCTGGGGATCCTTAGAAGATACACCTGCTAAAAGTGGTAGTGAAGAGCTTGGTGAAACTTATCCAACCTCCACAAAGCCTTTGAAGACATAGATGATCTATGCTATCACCGGTTTGTGCTGCTTCACGACTAAAGAAGCCGTACGTGACCTCGCCATTCGTTAAAGGACAAGAATAGAGGTTTCAATTTAGCATCGAGAGAACTAAATTTCACGATAGAGAATAATAGAAGTTAAACTTTTCCTAACTCTGTAGCTTCTGGGGAATAAATACAGACGTCTCCATAACGATCCCTCAGACTCTACTAAGCTTGTCTGTGACTTGTAAGACTTATGTAACCTATAGCTATGATACCAACTTATCACGACACGAATTCCCACCCTCGGGAGTCGTGATGGAGCTTACTAATGAAAGCTAGGCAAGCCAACTGTTAGAAAAATTTACCTTTTTCTTATTTTAATTTCTTTAACAAGTGTGAATCAACAGCTATAAACAGCAAAAATTTAAAGCAATAGGAAGAAAATGAATAAACATTTGAATAAATATCAAGTACAACATCTTAAGCAAAATCTATCTAAGACTAGTGTCACGCTTCACAGACAGTCTAGAATTTACTACAAATAGGGTCTGAAAGATAGCTAATACACAGTTTCTGAAATAGTATATGAAATAGGATGAAGGAATATAGGTAGACACTAGGGTATGCGGACGCCTGCAGGACTACATTCGGTCTTTGTATGGGCTGAAGGCAGCCACGATCTGTATACAGTGCAGTGTGCAATATCACCACGATCTGTATACAGTGCAGTGTGCAATATCACCACAACAGGTCCCATGTACTGATAAGTGCCTAGCCTAACCTCGGCAAAGTAGTGACAATGCTAGGACTAGACTACCAAATAAATTTGTGTAGTTAAAACAGATATAGCAAAAACTAAAAGCAAAAATATATAGTTAAGGATGGGAGGGGGAAACATGCTACGGGGAAATCGAATAATAATTGAAGAACAACAAATAAATATAAAGATTACCACAGTTCAATTGAAAACAGGATGGGGAATCATGATGCGGGGTACAACAAGTATCAATAGGAACCTAACATTTAAATTTAGAGAAAACATAACTCGGTCATCAATAAAAATCAGGAAATTAATGACAAGTGCACGGCATCACCCTTCGTTCTTTAACACTCTCTCACCAAAACAATGCACGGCATCACCCTTCGTGCTTTAACACTCTCTCACCAAAACAACACACGGCATTACCCTTCGTGCTTTACACTCTTCCTCACCCAAGCAACAATCACCAAGCAATTAGGACAGAGGTATCAATAGCATCACAATAAAGTCAAGTAACAATAAAAAATCAGTAAATAAACGTAAAGGACATCATAATTCAATTATTAGCAAGAATCAAGAAAATCAAGGACAAGCTCACGGCATAACTTTTCGTGCTTTTACTCTCGTCCTCACCTTAAATCAATATAAATAGCATGGCATCACCTTTTGTTATTTACCTCACATAATTATTATATGAAATGATCCTTCTTGCATAATCACTCATATAAAGGCACGGAATGGTTCATCGTGCGCCACGGAATCACCCTCCGTGCTTTAACACTCTCTCACCAAAACAATAGATGACATCACCCTTCGTGCTTCAACACTCTTCCTCACCCAAAAAACAATCACAAACAATATGGCAAGGAAATAAATAAGCTTTCAATAAGAATCCTGGCAATGGAACAATAGTTCAACAATCAAGTCCCGGCAAGGGAACAACATCACAAGAAACATCAACATCCCGACAAGCGAGATAGCATTCAAGCAACAGTATCTCTGCAGGGGAGGAAACATACTTATTCTCTTCTCTTTCTCACGTTTACTTTTAAACTCACTTCACAACTTAAGACAGTTCTCTAAAAGGTTCAATTACCACTTATACTTTTGCATTTCATTATACAACTTGAGCCAACGCTCCTCAATGTTCAAATGTCACAATCACTTCCACAAACTTTGCCCAATAATAGAAATCATCACCAAGGCATGAAAAATACAATGAAGTCATAATAATCACAATATAAGACATGCGGGCATGCCTAACACCAACGTTTAGATACTCGTCACCATGATTATACGTCATACTCAATAAATATCACATAGACAATAGGACTCGACTCCTAATCCCTCAAGCTAAGGTTAGACCAAACACTTACCTCGATACCACGAACACAATTCACATCTCAACTATCGCTTTACTCCTTGATTCCACCACCTTTCTGCTCCTATCTAGCCACAAGTTACTTAATTACATCAATAAATGCTAAATGAATTAATTCTAATGCATGAAAATAAGTTTTCCAAAGTATTCCCAAAAATTAAAAAATTGACCCTGAGCCCACATGGCCAAAACCCGAGGTTCGAACCAAAACCTAACTACTCATTCAGTCACGAACTCAAAAATATAATTTGTTTTCAAATCGGGCCTCAAATAAATGTCCAAATCCCCAAAATTTGAAAAACCTAGGTTCTACCTAAAACACTCGATTTCCTCTTGAAAATTATTGATTTTGAGTTGAAATCATGTGAAAAGATGTTAAAGATTAAAGAAAACCAATTAGAAATCACTTACAATCAATTATCTAGAGAAGTTGTCTTTGAAAAATTACCCAAGACTGTTTTGGTTTTGAAAGAGTGTGAAAAATAGTAGAAATGCGTCTAAGTTATGAATTTATAGGTTGCAGGTATCGCAATTGCGAACCCAGACTCTGCTAAATTTTCAATTGCGAAGCAACTTTTGCAATTGCGAAGTCGCTTTCACGAACATCCTGTCACAATTGTGACGACTTGCCAAAAAGGGGAACATCACATTTGCGAAGGAAAACTCGCATTTGTGAGGAAGGGATGGCGTGGGCTATTTCGCATTTGCGACTCAGCCCTTGCATTTGTGATCCAGGCTTTGCAAATGCGAGGCCTGCAGGCCTGCAACAACTTGGTTCAAATTCTGCAACACCCTAAGTCCAAATTCCACTCTGTAGCCTTTCCAAAACTCACCGGAGCCCTCGTGGCTCCAAACCAAACATGTACACCAACCCAAGAACATCATAAGAACTTGCTCGTGCATTCAAATCTCCAAGTTAAAATCAAAAACTATGAATTTAGCATCAAAATTATGAATCACTTAATAAAATTAAATTTTCTCAAATAAGGTCCAATTCACGTCATTTCAAGTCCGTTTCTTATCAGATTTCATAGACTCATCTTAAATCACATATAATACCTATATCGGGCTCTAATACTAAGATACATGCCGGATACCATCAAATTTGAAACACATTTCATTTTTAAAAACTCATATATTTTTCAGAAAATAATTTTCGTTTAAAAAAATTATTTCTCGGGCTTAGGACCTCGAAATTTGATTCCGAGCATACACACAAGTCCTGTATTTTTCTACGGACCCTCCGGGACCGTCAAATAATAGGTCCGGGTCTGTTTACCCAAAATATTGACCGAACTAAATTTCAAATTATTTAAAAGGCAAAATTCATCATTTTCTACATGTTTTAATATAATGGCTTTTCAGCTACGCATCGAGACTGCGCACACAACTTGAGTTGACATAAAAAGGAGATTTTTAGGCCTCAGAACACCGGATTTATTTCTAAAAGAAGTGATGACTTTTTGGGTAATCACATGAATAACCCTTCTTCATTTAATTTTCAATGTGCATTAACGGCCGAAATTTCAAAAGCCTGAAATGGGATTGAAAATTCAACTGAACTAGTCTATATGAAACTAATAGTTTGAAAATAAGTAACCTTTTAAAATTAGTAATGATTGAAAATTAGTAAATATTGAAAATGGAATTGAAAATAATTTTTTGACTAAAATTTGAAAATATTTGTAGGGAAACAAAGGGACTCTCTATAAATAAATATATACACACATCTCTAAACATAAGTTAACCTATATTTGATACTCTAATAAAATTGTAAATACTCTAGATATGAATGCTAACAGGTGAAGTAAAGAAGAGGAATTCTATCTATGGTTTAGGATGAAGGTGCACAAATCGTACGTCTAGCGCGATTTTATGGTAAATTCAATTTTGTTCTTCTTTTAGTTAACATGAAATGATTTTTACCCTATGCTTCCACTGCGCTTGTGCAATACCTTTCAAAGAGCATCTGTCAATATCTTCCTCCTAGTACGAAAAAGACATTACTATGATGTAATGGGAAGGAGTGGAATGTGACTCTAATAGGTGTTGTTTGAATAAGAATCGTTAACGAGTTGAAACAATTTTTTGTTGACAACAAGTTGAAGAAAGGGGGTGTTTTTCTATTTGAACTTGTAGAGCCTGCATCAAATGCAGTGATATTCGCTATTGAAGTGCTAGGATAGGAACATCTAATGCTTAGGTTTTTCATGTACACCTGTTTTCAACCCTTGTCATTAATATATTTATGGATTAATATGGTTTTCTTATAATATTGTCTATTATTTTTCCTTGCATTATTGTTATACTTATTAAAGGACAATTGAATTATTGTATGTGATTTTTGCTTGTTACTATTTTTTCATGTTTATGAAAATTATTTTATACATTTAGTATAAGAATAAAAAATACACCTCCTCATCATACGGCTAAAACCTAAACGACTAAAACCTCCTCAAAATATGACTAAAACCTAAACTACTGGAAAGAGGACTGGAAACTACACCACCTCATCTTCTTTCAGATGTGATAGAATCTGGAAAAAAAATCTTGAAAATCTTAATACAATTTGGTCATAGAGAGTTGAAAAGTCATTGTAACACCTCCTTTTTACACTACATCCCATGAAGGGTATATATAGAGGAGTTTTTTTCAATTTAAGTGACAATCAAAACGGGATTTAATGAATTAAAAATTAGAGTCGCCACTTGGGATAATTTATGGTGTCCCAAGTCACTGGTTTAAAATCCCGAATCGAGAAAGTTTCACTCTATTATACAGTCTGTGAACACAGAAATCGGGGTAAGGAATTCTGTTAACCCGGGAGAAGGTGTTAGGCACTCCCGCTCCGTGGTTCTAGCACGGTCGCTTTGATTGTACTTGGCTTATTAAATTTTTAATTACTTATTTTAAAACCTATGTGTTATTGCTGTTTACCGCTTTATATTTAAGAAATTATCTTGAAACGGGTTATGCGTATGTATACCCATTTGTTTGGCGCGTCACAATTGTGTCATGCGAACGTGTCCACAATTAATAATGCTTTATTAGTGTTAAGAAAGTCTAGCCAATGTTGCACGAACGCATACTTTGATTTAGTTTTTAAAATCGTAATTATGTTACGTGAACGTATACAATCACAATTGTATTTTAAATGGACCTACAAGCGTTTTTATGAATATTAATCATTTTTATATCTAGGTTATAAAATTAATACACGAGCCATACTTGACTAAATGGTGAATGTCACTCCTCGAGCTATATAAACTAAAATTAATTAATAGACCATGAAAACAAATTTTATTATTAAGAAAAGTTTGATCGAAGTTGCATGAATGCATACTCCGAAATAATTTTTAGAATCAATGATCATGTTACGCGAACGTATACACAATCACAATTGTATACTAATCTATATTAATATTGGTGCGCCTGATTTTGTTATTATATTCAATTTAGTCTGTTACAACCCATATCCACATTTGTTTGTTCATGCCATAAAATTTTTAACATAAATCCAAGAAGGAATTATCTTTGAGATGATAATAATTTAATCCTATTGATCTTAAGTGATACAAGGGTGTATAAGGGTGATTAACAAGTATTAGAAGTTAAGCAAATCAAGGATATTGTAACTCGTATTTTCAGGTAAATCTAGAGGTGCTTAATACATTCAAAAGGTCATGTATTAAGTTATTTGAATCATACAATATCCATATCATAAGTATTGAAGTCAAACGAGTTATGAAACAAAGGCGACAAAAGTTGTCACAACTTAGGTACATAATTTTACTCAAACATTAAGTCAAATGTTTCTAAGCTTTTCTCCCAATTTAGAAATATTTACAGGGTTATCTACCCACGAAATTAATGATCTATGAGTCTAGTTTTCAACTCAATAAACTGTTTGTCAATGCGATATCGAAGTATAGAGATATTCATATGTTCGCAAGCCTGCGCAGATTGGTAGATGACAAGTAGGTGCATCACCTACTTGCCAAAATGATAGGCCAAAATTAAAAGACCTAAGTCGGCCAAGATAGGACTTTTAAAGGGTTATAATCTCAGTTATTTCACCCATATTTCATACCCTCAAAACCAAAGTTAACCCCTGAAACTCCTTCCCAAAAATTCCACACAAACCCTAATTGATGTTTCCTCTCTTTCAAGTTCTATTTGAAGGTAAAACCTAGAGTTTGAAGAACCAAGGGAAGGGACGAGTTATCCAACAAGCAAGGTAAGTTACTGCCATCTTTCACACATTTTTCTCTATTGTGAATTCAAGGCAATTCGTTCGATACATGTAAGAACTCACGGGATGATGATCGGAAGCTGTGAGTTCGAGTTATCCACTAGTAGCAGACTCTTTTGTGGGCTGTTTTATGTTGTTGTTGGGATGCGTGTTTTACTACTGTTTTGTAAAGTTTTGGAGATTTAAGGGTGTGGAGAAACACCATTAATATTTAGAGTTTTGGGCTGATAGTTATTCGTAAAATATTCAGGTCGTTTGACACGACTACGGTGGTCGTCGTATGTATGAAGTAATTAGGTTCTGCGTGGACTGTTTTGGGAGGCTCAATATTTTTATTATTGATGTTTTTAGGCTTTTTGGTGATTTTTTTGAATGGTGTAAAGTCATATATATAGGGGAGGCGTTGTCGGTTTCATCATATAAAAGGTTATGATCGATACATAATAGTTATGACGCTTAAATGATAACGATAGTATCATTTCTCTTATTGTATACTACGGAGTTGTGATAATTACATAGCTTGAGATTTGGACAGTATATACAAGGTATGTGAGGCTATCCCTTTCCTACTTTTGCACGACTCCGATTGTACATAATGTGATGAACGAACTTCCAAAGATACTCTACTTTTAGAAGCTAGTAGTACTTACATTGTTTCCCCTCTTATAGAACAATTGATGTTAATAATGCTTTTCTTATTCTTATGTTATCAATGTTGTTGGTACTTCCTGATTTTTATAAGGTTCATAATGAAAAGTTAGTCCTAATAACGTGTATAGAGGATACTGGCTTTACATTACTCTAAAAGTTTTAGAACGTGATTCCATGAGTCGAGCATTATATATATTTATATTTTACTCTACTGAGCCGCGCTATAGTCGGTCGGGTGCGGTACCTATTATGCAACTACTGATCAGTTGGATTTTACCGAGCTCCACGTGGCCGGGTATGATTCTATCGAGCCTTATGATGGTCGGGTACGTTTTTACCGAGCCTATTACAGCCGGGAATGATATGATGATAATGATGATGCCCACAGAGGCGTATGTTTTTATATGTTTATGTATTTGTACATATGTATCATGCATTTCATGTCAGTAGCCCTCGGAGGTACTAAACTGTTACAGGCTATATATTCTCTATCCCTGCTATATTACAGTTCGTATTTATGGTTCCCTGCCTTACATACTCAGTACTTTATCCGTACTAACGTCATTTTATTTGTGGACGCTGCAGGTCTTAATAGACAGGTAGATGCAGCTCCCCTACCACATTAGGCTGTCCAATTCAACGGTGATTGGCGAGATCCCTTCTCCGTACTTGCCTTGGTCTTTGTATGCATTTTTGCTATAGACATTATGGGTATGTCGGGGCCCTATTCCAGCTATGTTGTAGCGCTTATGTTCCTTTAGAGGCTCATAGAGAGGTGTCGGCTCATGTATAGTTTGGTATGCAATCCTCGCGGTTAATGAATTTCCAAATGTTTTCCCAGATGAACTCCTAGACCTTCCTCCTGAAAGGGAGATTGAGCTTAGCATTGATGTGTTGCCTGACACTCAACCTATCTCTATCCCTCCATACAGAATGGCCTCGGCACAAATGCGAGAGTTGAAGGAGCAATTGAAGGACTTGCTGGATAAGGGATCATTAGTCCTAGCACTTCACCTTGGGGTGCGCCAGTTCTATTCGTGTGGAAGAAAGATGTGTCGTTATGGATGTATATCGACTATCGACAGTTGAATAAGTTTACTATAAAGAACAAGTATCCACTTCCAAGAATCGACGACTTGTATGACCAACTCTAGGGTGCCAAGTATTTCTCTAAGATTGACTTACGTTCAAGGTATCATCAGGTGAGGGTTAAGGAGAATGATATTCCAAAGAGGCCTTCCGGACAAGATATGGACACTTTGAGTTGTTGGTGATGTCGTTCGGGCTAACGAATGCCCCTTCAGTTTTTATAAATCTCATGAATACAGTATTCAAGCCCAATCTTGATGTGTTCGTGGAAAGAATTACCCGACCCATGATTTGGAATTGGCTTCAGTAATATATGCTTTGAAGATATGGCGGCACTACTTATACGGCATCTATGTTGACATCTACAGAGATCACAAGAGTTCACAATACATCTTCAAGCAAAAAGAGTTGAATTTGAGGCAGCGTAGGTGGCTTCAATTACTAAAAGACTACGACGCCGAGATATTGTATCATCCCGATAAAGCCTGTGGTTTGGCAGACGCTCTCAGCCGTAAGTCAATGGGAAGCTTAGAACAGATTGAGGCAGGTAAATGGGTGTTGACTAAAGAGCTTCAACAGCTAGCTAATATGAGAATCAAATTATTAGACTCTAATGAAGGAGATATTACTGTACATAATACATCCAAATCATCTTTGGTAGTGGAGACTAAAGCACGACAATATGAAGATCCAATCTTAGTATGATTGAGAGAGCATTCAGCAGTGTAAAATTACAATTTTTGAGATCGGAGGAGATGGGGCACTAAAATACCAGGGCCGATTATGTGTTCCTAATATGGCAGGGTTGCGAGAAACGACTATGAATGAGATTCAACAATCCTGATATTCCATCCACCCCGGCTTGACAAAGATGTATCATGATGACAAGGAGCAGTATTGGCGGGATAGAATGAAGAAGTCTATTGAAGAATTTGTAGCCCAGTGTCCCAATTGTCAACAAGTAAAGGTACAACATTAGAAACCCGGTGGATTGCTTCAGAATATAGAGATTCCGACCTGGAAATGGGAGGTGATTAATATGGACTTCGTTATTGGATTACCTCACTCTTATCATAAGTTTGACTCTATCTGGGTGATAATTGATCGACTTATACAATGTGCCCATTTTCTACCAGTAAAGACTACTTACACAGCTGAAGAATATGCGAAATTATATATCAAGGAGATTGTTAGGCTTCATTGTGTGTCGTTATCTATTATATCAGATAAAGGAGCTCAATTAACGGCTAACTTTTGGAGGTCTTTTCAGAAGGGTTTAGGCACACAAATGAATCTCAGCACTGCATTTCATCCGCAAACTGACGGACATGCTAAACGTACCATTCTGACACTGGAAGATATGGTACAAGCATGTGTTCTAGATTTTAAGGGAAATTGGGATGACCATCTTCCACTCATAGAATTCGCCTACAATAATAGCTACCATTCAGTACTAAAATGGCCTATATGAGGAACTATACGGAAGAAGATGTGGATCACCAGTTGGATGGTTCGAAGTCGGTGAAATAGGATTATATGGCCAGATTTGATTCACCAAGATATTGAGAAGGTGAAGGTGATACAAGAACAATTAAGGACGGCACAAAGTAGGCAAAAGCCTTATTCCGATGTCCGACGTCGTGATTTGGAATTTGAGGTTGGTGAATAGGTTTTCCTGAGGATCTCACTAACGGGTGTTATGCGTTTTGGGATGAAAAGTAAACTGAGTCCAAGGTATATCGGTCCGTATAAAATTCTTCAACGAATCGGACAAGTTTCTTATGAGTTGGAATTGCCATCCGAATTGGAAATTATCCACCCGGTATTCCATGTATATATGTTGAGAAAATGTATTGGAGACCCTTCTCGAGTTGTCCTATCAAATATGTACAGGATACAAAGGATCTATCATATGAAGAAGTGCTAGTTTCTATATTAGATCGACAAGTCCACAAGCTGAGAACAAAAGATGTAGCCTCAGTCAAAGTATTATGGAGGAACAAGAATATGGAAGAAACGACATTGAGAAGCGGAAGAAGAGATGAAGTATAAATACCCATACCTATTCAAGAATGATGATAACAAGGATGTTGGTGGAACGTATGATACATTAGAAAGGTGAAACGTCTTAATGAGGTAAGCAATAACTTGAGAACACTCTTCCTTAATACAAAATGGTGATATGCAAATAATGTACATTTCCATAATGCCTTGTGTAGCCTTGTGAGGCTATACGTTGGGCTTAACTGCTTGTAAATTTTGCTAGTGACCATTTTATAGGGGAAAATTGACCGAAAAGTTCCGTTGGAATCTACAATTATTTGGACTCCCCGTAAACCCTTACATTCGAAGACGAATGTTCCTCGGTGGGGGAGGGTTTTACAACCCATATCCACACGTGTTAGTTCATGCCATCCATTAGTTAACATAAATCCAAGAAAGAATTATCCTTGAGATGATAAGAAGTTAATCCTATTGATCTTAACTGATACAAGGGTGTATAAGTGTGATTAATAAATATTAGAAGTTAAGCGAATCAAGGATGTTGTAAATCTTATTTTAAGGTAAATCTAGAGGTGCTTAATAACTCAATAGGTCTTGTATTAAGTTATTTGAATCATACAATATCCATATCATAAGTCTTGAAGTCAAACGAGTTATGAAACAAAGTACGACAAAAGTTTTCACAACTTAGGTTCATAATTTTACTCAAACATTAAGTCAAATGTTTCTAAGCTTTTATCCCAATTTAGAAATATTTAATGGGTTATCTACCCACTAATTTAAAGATCTTTGAGTCTAGTTTTCAACGCATTAAACTGTTTTTCAATACGATCTCGGAGTATAGAGATATTCATATGTTCGCAAGCCTGCACGGATTGGTAGATGACAAGTATGTGCATCACCTACTTGCAAAAATGATAGGCCAAAATTAAAAGACATAATTCGTCCAAGAGGACATTTAAGGGGTTATGAACTCAGTTATTTCACACATATTTAAGACACTCAAAACCAAAGTTAACCCCTGCAACTCCTTCCAAAAACTCCGACACAAACCCTAATCGATTTTCCCTCTCTTTTAAGTTCTATTTGAAAGTAAAACCTAGAGTTTTACGAACCAAGGGAAGGGCTGAGTTATCCAACAAGTAAGGTAAGTTACTGCCATCTTTCATACATATTTCTTTGCTGTGAATACATGGTAATTCGTTCTATACGTGTAAAAACTCACGGGATGGTGATCAGAAGCCGTGAGTTCGAGCTATTCACTTGTAGCTGACTGTTTTGTGCTGCTGTTGGGCTGCGTGTTTTACTACTGTTTTGTGGAGGTTAGGAGGTGAAAGGCTGTGGAGATACACCATATATATATATATATATATATATATATATATATATATATATATATATATATATATATATAGTTTTGTGTTATGATAGTTATTCGTAACATTTCCGGATCGTTTGACACGACTACGGTGGCCGCCGTATGTATGATGTAATTAGGTTGTGCATGTACTATTTTGGGAGGCTCAATATGTTTATTATTTATGTTTTTTGGGACTTTTGGTGATTTTTTTGAATAGTTTTAAGTCATATATATAGGGGAGGTGCTGTCCGTTTCATCGTAAAATAGGTTGTGATCGATACATAATAGTTATGACGCTTAAATGATAACGATGGTATCGTGTCTCTTATTATAGACTAAGGAGTTGTGACAATTACATAGCTTGAGTTGGGGCAGTATATACAAGGTATGTGAGGCTATCCCTTTCCTTCTTTTGCACGACTTCGATTGTACATAATGTGATGAACAAACTTCCATAGATACTCTACTCTTAGAAGCTAGCAGTACTTACATTGTTTCCCCTGTTATGGAATGATTGATGTTAATGTTACTTATCTTATTCTTATGTTATCAATGTTGTTGGTACTTCTTGATTTTTATAAGATTCATAATGAATAGTTAATCCTAATAACGTGTACAAATGATACCGATCTTACATTACTCTAAATGGTTTAGAACGTGATTCCATAGTCGGCTGGGTATGGCTCCTATTCTGCAACCATAGATCCGTTAGATTTTACCGAGCTCCACGATGTTGGTATGATTCTGCAGAGCCATATGATGGCCAGGTACATTTTTACTAAGCCTATTACGGCCGGGTAAGATATGGTGATGATGATGCCCACAGAGGCGTATGTTTTTAAAAGTTCATGTATTTATACATATGTATCATGCATTTCATGTCAGTATCCCTCATGGGTACTCAGATGTTACAGGTTGTATCTTCTCTATCCTTGCAACATTACAGTTCGTATTTATGGTTACTTGCCTTACATACTCAGTACTTTATTCGTACTAACGTCCTTTTATTTGGGTACGCTATATGTCGTGCTGAAAGTCTTGATAGACAGGAAGGTGCAGCTCCCCCATTACAGTAGGCTGTCAATTCAGCGGTGATTAGCGATATCCCTTTGCTAGACTTGCCTTGGTCTTGGTATTCATTTTTGTTATAGACATTATGGGTATTTCGGGGCTCTGTTCTGGCTATGTTGTAGTGCTTATGTTCATTTAGAGGCTCATAGATAGGTGTTGACTCATGTGTAGTTTGCCATGTCGGCTGGTTTTTGTTGTATAGTCTTTCATTGTAGCGTGGTAGCTCTTACCATATATATATATATATATATATATATATATATATATATATATATATATATATATATATATATATAGCTTCTTGATTTTCCGTTCATCTTATGTTATGTAGGTTCATGCGATCATATTTTATTGTTGGTTGTCCATGATCCATGTCTACCGTTTATACTGATCTCGTCAGCCTTAAAAGATAATAAAGAAGGTTTGACAAAATGTATGTTGGTGCTCAGCAAGTATGATCGGTGTTAGTCATGGCCCTCCAGTTTGGGTCGTGACACAAACAAAGAAATTATACAACCAGGAAAAGAAGAGCAAAGATAATTCACAGATTGTCCATCAACTTTCAAGCAAAGGCCAATTTACCCATCACTCTTAATGAGGCCAAATAATCTTTTGAATACATTCCGCACATGGAGTTAGAGTACAAGTATGGGAAGGGATAAAGTCTTGCCCAAATGCATGTTCCAAAATAGTTATGCAGCAGGTTCTTACCATAACAATACCATGACAAGAAAGGAATGTTCTTTACTAAAAGTATATTGGTATACTGACCCAAGGATTCACAGTAAGTAGCAAATACATCCACTTATTGAAATAAATATGATGCCTTACTAAAGATGTAGAGGGGACAACGCTATACCAGGGAATGCAAAACTAGGTGAAAATAAGTAGTTGATTATGCGTCTTTTCTTTCTTTCAACTCTTTACAAAACATCTTTTTGGCTCCAACATTTAACAACAAAAACGAATGAGCATGATTTGAGCAGTTTTATATCTAGTTCTACTCATATCAATAACACTAAACTATCATAAGGAATGAAGCATGAAGCATTCAACAAAGAAATTGGTCAACTTGAACATTACCAATTGGACATAGAATTTTGAATCTAGTGAGAATTAGGTCTCCTTGGTACAAAAACTAACTCAACTTAACAGAAGAAATGGAACTCACCAACTAAATCATAAAGAATCAAGCATAGGTATCAGTCTATAAACAATATAAAGAAAACCTCCAATGAACTGATTACAATTAAGATGTTTGAAAAAATCGAATTGAAATCAGCCTTAACATAAACATCAACTAGATATGAGCTGAATTTTCAAGTAGAAGCATCATGGTTAATAGTGAAGGACATTCTGGGCCAATTACACATTCCCAGTACAGCTGATGGTTCCCTGAACCATTAAACCGACCCTGAACCTTATGGCCCATGCTGAGTACAGCAGAATGAGCATACAAATAACTGGAATGGATCGTCAAATCACTGACACACTCACAGCTCGCACACAACAAACAGGGAGTAAGGTAAACAATCAACGGATACCCAGTTCCAGACTTAAAGTTCTCATAATTCTGAATGCAAAACAAAGCTAGAGAGTAGGATAGATTCATCCTTATGACCTCAAAGGATCCCCATGAACTAGATATTCCGTTTACACCTGAATTCTAAGGGTCTCCACCCTATATCAATTACTTGCACCTAATCGCTATAAATCAGATAGAAAACACCCTTACAATAAGAGAAAAACAAAGATCGATGCGAATAGTTCAGTCTTCATGCTCAAAATCTTAGGGTCAAAACAGAACAACCAAAGCAGACATAATAAGAAATCCGTAAAAACAATTGGAACACCTAAAGTAAATTTTACAACAGGAATGCTAATCGACTTCTTGCGGATAATTCGAGGTGCACGTCGGCTTACGATATGCATAAGAGTCAACAAAATCTAGAAAGAACAATCACATGACCAAACAACACTGAATGAGCAGCAAACATTAGGAGGAAGATTAACACACACAATCACTTGTTTCAAACGATTCTTAGATTAGAATTCTAAAGGTCTCCACCCTATATCAATTACTTGCACCTAATCGCTATAAATCAGATAGAAAACACCCTTACAATAAGAGAAAACAAAGATCGATGCGAATAGTTCAGTCTTCATGCTCAAAATCTTAGGGTCAAAACAGAACAACCAAAGCAGACATAATAAGAAATCCGCAAAAACAGTTGGAACACCTTAAGTAAATTTTACAACAGGAATGCTAATCACTTCTTGCGGATAATTCGAGGTGCACGTCGGCTTACGATATGCATAAGAGTCTATAAAATCTAGAAAGAACAATCACATGACCAAACAACACTGAATGAGCAGCAAACATTACGAGGAAGATAAACACACACAATCACTTGTTCCAAACGATTCTTAGATTAGAAGACCAGACAAACATTCCTTGGCAGTTATACAAAATCATAGAAGAGGCTAACGAAAACAAGAGAAATGACTACACAAATCTCAGTTATTCTTTCAAACTTCAACCCATTTTATAGCCCACACAAATCGATTTACAACGGAAAGTAAAATGAAGAAGAGAAAAGAACCTGGAATTAAGATTCTGAATTAGTATAACCTTGTAATCGACCAAGAGGAATCAAATAGCAACTAAAATCAACCCTAGAGCAGTAACAGACTCGAATTTGTCAAGGGACTTCCATTTTACCCCAAAATCCATAACTGTAATAAAAAAATAAACTCTATAGGTTTCGAAAAAAAACTCTTAATAGTAATCGACAAGAAAAATCAAATAACATCCCCCTCGGCTATTTTTGTTGTTCCAATATTAGAAATAAAAGAATGAATAGAACCGAAAATAATCTCTCAAATTCATTTCCGAAAAATCTCTCCCACTTTGAAATTTTTTTCTCACTCTCTTTTAAAAATCAGAACTGGCCCTATCTTAAGCGAATCCTTGATGAATGTGGGGTTTGGATTGAATGAGATCAATCCAATGCCTCACACTCATACAGCCCATCCGCCTCAAGAACCTTCTAATTGTGATATACATCTAAATCGAGTGAGTGAGAGGGGAAGGGAATCTTGCATCAGAAACCGTTAGAACGGTGAGAGGAGGGATGGGTGGTATGCGTGGGTTAGGGATTTGGGACTCACTCGCCTCAATTTGGATGGAATTTGGGGCTTTGTTTGCGTGTTCTTCGGAGAAGAAAAACAGTACGCGCCTGAGGTGGGAGATTAGGGCTTCTGTTCATTTATGTTATGAATTAGGCGACTGGGCAGGTTATAGCTAAGCGGTTGGGCATCAGGTGGTTTAAGAAGGCATTGGGCTTGGGGGTTTTGAGTTAAAATGGCCCAAATTTCTAATTCTCTTTGTTTTCCTCTTTTGTTTTCTTTTTTTTCTCTTTTGTTTATTAAAATTAAACTAACATCTTAATTAATTCCTAACACCTAATTATCCTAAAAATAATAATCAAACCAAAAGGATAATTACCACCACTAACAAATTAGAAAGGAAAACTACTAAAATGAAAAACTAACTTCAAAAGTGCAAATTAAACTATTTTGTGATTTTTCATTTTTTTTATAAAATACTTAATTAGTAGTTAATTCTTAAAAATATAAAGCCAAACCATAAATGCGAATGCAACATATTTTTTAAATTTTTCACTAATTAAAATTAACAAACAAAAATGTAAACATTAGACAGAAAATTTCACAAAAATCCATAAAACAGCAAACTTTGAAAAAAGTTTTTTTTTTGTGAATTTCTGGGAGTAATACATATAGGAAAAAATTAGCGTGCTCGCAGCTGCCCCTCTTTGCTCGAAAACACAAAGAGTTTTCGTGCAAAGATAAGTGACCAGATACAAGTGATTTTTGCCCGTCTGAATACTCCGTGTGAAGCATTTTTAAATATCTTGAGCGCAAACTGCTTCAGAGATTGCCTGCATATCCTCGGCTAAAGAGGAATCAGGTCAGTGTAGTTCATGAGTGTTTGGTCGCTGGGACTCATGAAATTATCATCTCACCTGTTATTGTTGCTGCTACTACTGCTTGCTAGATCCCCTTATTACACATATTCAAAAATAAGAAGAAGCTAGACTAAGCTATGACCTATGAATTACAAAAGAACTTATCTATGTCTTCAAACTTGTTCTCGATCCTTGTTTCCTTGTGAAACTTCTTTTTGCTATATTTCGCTTCCTCCATGTTGATGCTTGATTGTTGGACTTGAATTATATTCCCTTGTTCTCCAGGTGGGCGGCTGATAAATTTGAAACTTGAGAGGTATTTCCTTGTTCTCCAGGTGGGCGCCTGATTACCAAAACTTGAAACTTGAAACGTATTCCCTTGTTCTAAATGTGGGTGCCTGATTACTGAAACTTGAAACATGAAATGTATTTCCTTGTTCTCCAGGTGGGCACCTGATTAACAAAACTTGAAACTTGAAATGTATTCCCTTGTTCTCCAGGTGGGCACCAGATTACCAAAACTTGAAACTTGAAATGTATTCCCTTGTTCTCCAGGTGGTCACCAGATTACCAAAACTTGAAACTTGAAATGTATTCACTTGTTCTCTAGGTGGGCGCCTGATTACCAAAACTAGAAACTTGAAATATATTCCCTTGTTCTCCAGGTGAGCGCCTGCTTATCAAAACTAGAAACTTGAAATGTATTCCCTTGTTCTCCAAGTGGGCGCCCGATTATAAAAACTTGAAACATGAAATGTACTCCCTTGTTCTCCAGGTGGGCGCCTGATTACCAAAACTCAAAACTTGAAATGTATTCCTTTGGTCTCCAGGTGAGCGCCTCATTACCAAAACTTGAAACTTGAAATATATTCCATTTGTTCTCCAGGTGGGCGCCTGATTACCAAAACTTGAAACTTGAAATGTATTTCCTTGTTCTCCAGGTGGGCGCCTGATTACCAAAACTCGAAACTTTAAATGTAGTCCCTTGTTCTCCAGGTGGGCGCCTGATTACCAAAACTTGAAACTTAAAATGTTTTCCCTTGTTCTCCAGGTGGGCGCCTGATTACCAAAACTAGGAACTTGAAATGTATTCCCTTGTTCTCCAGTGGGCGCTTTATTACCAAAACTCGAAATTTGAAATCTATTCCTTTGTTTTCCAGGTGGACGCCTGATTACCAAAACATGAAACTTCAAATATATTCCCTTGTTCTCCAGGTGAACGCCTGATTACCAAAACTCGAAACTTGAAATGTATTCTTTTTTTCTCTAGATGGGTGCCATATTACCAAAACTTGAAACTTGAAATGTTTCCCTTGTTCTCCATGTAGGCGCCTAACAACAAAACTCGAAACTGGAAATGTATTCCATTGTTCTCCAGGTGGGTGCCTAGTTACAAAAACTTGAAACTTGAAATGAATTCCCTTGTTCTCCAGGTGGGCGCCTGATTACCAAAACTTGAAACTTGTAATACATTCCCTTATTCTCCAGGTAAGCGCCTTATTACCAAAACTTGAAACTTGAAATTGCTGCCTTTTAACCTAAATACAACAAAACAAACAAAACGAAAGAAAATTTTCTGCCCCAGTTGGTTCTGCGCACATTTGTGAGTGTTAATCAAATCCTGTTACAAAATATCTCTATAATCTAAATCCCACTATCTGATAACTCTTGATTAATGACAAATTTAAAATTAGGCTAAGTTCTCTTAAAGTACTATTTCTATTATGTCTTGTTAGCCGAGTTATATATGCTTGGGACCACTAATTAAAGCTACATCCCATTATTTAGGAGGATTTTCACAACACTTAATTAGATGAAAAATCATGTCTGCGGGGGATTAGTCTTTAGACCTACATCCCATTATTTAGGCAGGTCCTAACAACCTTTTTAAATTAAATCTCATTATCCAAGAGGGTCCTGACGACTCTTGTTGGGGAAATATTTGTGCCTGACCATGTTGCCCATGCTTGTTTGAGTTTTAGACTGAGTCCCATTTTCCAGGAAGGTCCTTACAACTTTCTAACTACATCATATTTCAAGATGGAAGTCACTTTATGCTCTTTACTATTCATGATTATCTCCAACCTTTAAACAAGTCCCATTTTCCAGGAGGGTCCTAAGAAATTTTAAATTAAACGCCTTTTTTAACTCTCAGTTGTTTCTGCTGGGGATTGCCAGTTAAAGTCATGTCCCATTATTCAGGAGGGTCCTCACGACTCTTATTGGGGAATTATTTGTGCTACATTATGTTTCCCGTTGAATTTTAAACTGAGTCCGATTCTCCAAGAGTGTCTTGAGCTTCACAGTCATAATTGCCAAGTGCTTGCCTTTTATGAAAGATTTCCCTGAGACCTCTGAAATTTTCTGCCCCTCTTTCATTCAAAGAAATTGTTAGTTAGAAAAGTGGTGGTTAGCTTGCGAAATTCTTGCTAAAATGGCCTCCCCACTGTCATGTTCTATTGTGTCCAATTTCTCGCAGTGATGATGAGCTGCTTGATTTGTACAGCTAACCCCTGAATCCTATGGCTTTTAGATGAACCGACCGCTCTTTTCCCCATCATTGTGATACATTCCTGACCTTTTTTCCGGAATCTTTGCATTTTTTCCAAAATTACCAAGTCAATTCCTTGACGAAACTTTTATATATTTCTCCCCTTTTGCCATTTAACTTTCACTGCCTTGTTATATTTTAACCGGTGAGTGCTTTCCAATCTGGGGAGCTGGTAGTAAGCTTTGAAATTTCTCTCTTGCTTTCTTAACAAAATGACTTTGGATACATCTTAGAAGAAATGGAGACCTGAAACAAAATGAAATGCAATGACTTTGGATTGTTTTGTTTTAGAATAAAAGAATTCCAAAATTGGCGATTATGAAGGGGAAAAGAGAAACACTTATCTATGGAGGGCCAGCTGGTTCTCATGACCATGACATGCACTTCAGCTTAGTCGACCCAGTCTGTTCAAATGATCGACTTCCGGCCGTCGTGCTTTGTTATTGCGACCTTCTTTAACCCAATTTCTTTAACCAAACCTTGACCTTGCTTATCATGTAGTGTTATGCACAGATTTCCACCAACATTCCTTTTCCGTTTTTCATTTCTCAACTTCCCTTTGCCTTATGGTGCCCGTGAGGGTTTTCATAAATAAGACTCTCATTTTCATCTCTCTCATCTCTTGTCGCCTTACGATGCCCGTAAGGGTTTTCACCAATAAGACTCTCTCATTTTCACCTATTCTTTCTTGAACTAGAGTTTTGCCCCGGGGTATGAATCATCTCTTCTTGCTTGACTCAGCATTTCTTAAAGACTGATTAGAAGGTCTTTCTTTGAATTGTAATGCAGGCTTTTGGATAAGGTTAGAAAGAAAAGGGGTATTAAAGCTCAAAATAATTCAAATGGGTTCAAAAATTACAACTTTTGGAATCAAATTTGCATACAACCACCACCTCTTCTGCCCCAGTTTCTTACTTGGGGACCTTTGGATTTTTATTTTAATGTGACCGAACCAAGAGGCTGCCTACGTATCCTTTAAAAGGAATCAAGTCAAACGTAGTTCATCCAGATTCCTTATTTTTTTTGTTGTGTTTCTCTTTTCTTTTATAAAAATCTATTTCTTCCTTTTCTTTTGTTGTTTCGTTGTTTCGTTGTTGTGCTGAGTTTTTTTTTCTTCTTTTTCCTTTCTTTTTTCTTTTCTCCTTTCCTTTTCTCTCTTTTCGTTCTTCTTTCTTCTCTTTTCTTCTTTCTTTTTTTCTTTCTTTTTCATTCTTTCCTTTTCTTTTCCTTTCACTGACTTCTCATACTTGCGTTTCTAACCTTTGTTACTGATTCCGAAAGAGGGGTTTGAAAGAAAATAATTAAAGCTCAAAAGGGTTAACAAAGGATAAAGTGTTTAGATAACCGAATAAAATTCCTTCTTCATTCCAATCTCTAAAACATACCAAGTACAACAAACTTGCCAAGTATAGACAATGATTTAAACAAATAAAACCATACATAGTATCTCTTAAATGCATAGGAATTGATGGTTGTTTCAACACACTTGCCTTCCACATCCGTCAGATACAATGCTCCATTGGACAACACTCTTGACACAATGAAAGGCCCTTGCCAATTTTGGGCGAACTTGCCCTTTGCATGTGCCTGGTGACGAAGGATGCGCTTCAATACCAGCTAACCCACTTCAAACTTTCTTGGGCGGACCCTTTTGTTATATGCTCTGGCCATTCTCTATTGATGCAAATGGCTAACATACTGCTTCTAATCTTTTCTCATCTATTAGACTTAATTGCTCCAGTCGGGTTTTGACCCATTCATCATCATCAATTTTTGCCTTGGAGACGATCTGAAGGGACGGGATTTCAATTTCAGCCGGTATTAATGCTTCTATGCCATACACAAACAAATATTGAGTTGCGCCTACTGAGGTGCAAACAGTAGTGCGATAGCCTAACAGTGCGAAGGGTAGCTTCTCGTGCCATTGCCTTAACCCTTCCACCATTTATTGAAGTATCTTCTTTATGTTCTTATTGGCCTCCTTAACTTCTCCATTTGCCTTGGGCCAGTATGGGGTGGAATTACGATGTGTAATCTTAAAGTGCTGACATACCTCTTTCATCAAATGAATGATGAGGTTCACTCCATTGTTAGTGATGAGTATTTTTGGGATTTTGAAATGGCAAATGATATTTGAATGCACAAAGTTGACCACGGCTTTCTTGGTCACCGCCTTGAAATTTTTAGCTTCGACCCACTGAAATAATCAATAGCCACCAGGATGAACCTGTGTCCGTTGGAAGTTGCTGCCTCGATGGGCCCTATGACATCCATGCCCTAGGCAATGAAGGGCCACGGTGCAGACATTATATGCAATTCAGATGGAGGAGAGTGGATAAACTTTTCATGCACCTGACATTCATGACATTTGCGCACGAAGCTCATACAATCTCTCTCCATGGTGAGCCAATAATACCCTGGCCGGAGAATCTTCTTTGCCAAAACATATCCTCATATGTGGTCCACAAACCCCAGAGTGTACCTTAGTCATGATGGTTGTGGCCTGTCTAGTATCTATGCTTCTCAACAACCCAAGATCTAGTGTTCTTTTGTATAGTACCCCTCCAATGAAGAAAAACCCACTTGATAAGCGACGAATTTTTCTCTTTTGATCATTTGTGGCTTATACTGGATACACACCCATCCTGATATACTCTTTGATGTCGTGAAACCAAGGCTCACCGTCAAGCTCCTCTTCCACCATGTTACAGTAAGCATGTTGGTCATGGACTCGGATACGTAGCGGGTCAACATAATCCTTATTTGGATAATGAAACATTAATTCCAAAGTGGCCAAGGCATCAGCAACCTCGTTGTGAATTCTTGGGATATCCCTGAACTCTACTGACCGAAATCGTTGACAAAGATCATACAAGCATTGCCGGTATGGTATGAGCTTCAAATCTCGTGTTTCCCATTCCCTTAGAATCTGGTGTACCAGAAGGTCGGAGTCCCCCAAGACCAAGACTTCCTGAACACCCATGTCTGCAACTAACCTTAGACCCAAAATACATGCCTCGTATTCTACCATATTGTTGGTGCAATAGAAGCGGAGCTGAGTTGTTACGCGTTAATGGTGCCCCGTTTCAAAAATGAGTACTGCTCCTATCCCGACGCCTTTCATGTTGGTGGCCCATCTAAGAATAATTTCCATACCGGTTTCTCGCCCTGTTCCATTTCATCAATATGCATTACCTCCTCGCCCGGGAAGTATGTCTTCAATGGTTTATATGTTTCGTCTACTGGATTCTCGGCCAGGTGATCAGCTAATGCCTACGTTTTTATTACATTCCTGATCACGTAGACGACATCAAACTCGGTGAGTAGGATTTTCCACTTCGCAAGCCTCCCCATGGGCATAGACTTCTGGAAGATTTGTTTTAACGGGTCCAGGCATGAGATAACATAAATGATATATGATGACAAGTAGTGCTTGAACTTTTATGCAACCCATGTTGGGGCGCAGTACGTCCTTTCGAGATGAGAATACTTAACCTCATAGGCCGTGAATTTCTTCCTGAGGTAGTATATGGCCTACTCTTCTCTCCCCGTGCCATTGTGCTGGCCTAGCACACATCCAAATGAGTTGTCAAAGACTATCAGATATAGGATTAAGGGCCTCCCTGGTTCCAGTGGGACCAATACCGGTGGATTCGACAAGTATTCTTTTATTTTACCAAAAGCCTCCTGGCACTCCTCCATCCTTTTAACTACAACATCCTTTTTCAACAGCTTAATGATGGGCTCGCAATTTGTTGTGAGCTAAGCAATGAATCGAATGATGTAATTCAATCGTCCTAACAGACTCATCACCTATGTTTTGTTCCTCGGACGTGCCAATTCTTGTATGGCTTTGATCTTTGATGGATCTAGCTCAATGCCTCAGGGACTGACTGTGAACCCAAGCAACTTCCCTGACGGGACCCCAAATGTGCATTTTGCAGGATAGAGTTTGAGATTATACTTGCGGAGCCTCTGGAACGATTTCCTCAAATCTCTGACTTGGTCGGATTGCTTTTTGGATTTCACAATTACATCATCCACATAGACCTCAATATCCTTATGCATCATATCGTGGAAGATGGTTGTAATCGCCCTAATATAGGTTACCTCGGCATTTTCAAACCAAAGGGCATGACCCTGTAGCAATATGTTCCCCATGGCGTGATGAATGTTGTCTTCTCCACATCCTCCTAATCCATCAAAATTTGGTTATAGCCTGCGTAACAATCTACGAAGGACCCAATCTCATGCTTTGAACAATTGTCAATCAATATGTGGATGTTCAGCAGCGGGAAGTTGTCTTTTGGACTTGCTTTATTGAGGTCACGATAGTCGACACACACCCTAGTTTTACCATCTTTCTTTGGCATAGGCACGACATTAGCTAACCATGTGGGATATTGTGTGACTCAGATGACCTTTGCCTCAAATTGCTTCGTAACTTCCTCTTTAATCATTAAGCTCACATCAGTTTTAAACTTTCTCAACTTTTATTTAATCGGAGGACAGACCGGTTCGGTGGGTAATTTGTAAACCACCAAGTTAGTGCTCAGCCCTGGCATATCATCGTAAGACCATGCAAAAATATCTTTGTATTCAAGCAGCACTTCGATTATTTCTTCACTAAGCTTTGGCTCAAGATGGACACTTATTTTGGTTTCTCTGATATCATCCACGTCCTCTAGATTGACTGCTTCTGTATCGCTCAGGTTTGGCTTGGGGTTTTCCTCAAAATGACTAAACTCTTTATTAAGTTCCTCAAACGCTCTTTCCTCGTCATATTCTAGTTCATCCTCATATTCTATTTTTTGAATTATTACTTCTGAATTAGACCAATTTTTAAGACTAGGCCAAAAATTCCTTATGCATTTCAGACCATTGGAGCTACCATAAAAATAGTTGTACAAGAAGGAAAGAAAAGTAAAGAAAAATGAAAACTATTAGCACTAAAGAAAAGGGAAATTGCTTTTCATTGAAACTGAAAGATAACAAGGCCTTACATATCCAAACGGACGAAACATAGACTCTGAATTACAACCCTGGAATAATCCAGAAAACATTGAAATAAAAATCAAAGAAAACTACCAAAACTCCTTCCTGGTCGGGAAACGAGTAGTTTCCCAATTGTTGACTTTTGCACAGGGTCCAACAAATTGCACGTCTCCCTTGCTAGAACCCTCTCCGACTTCTACCATGTTTATGTTTTCAAACAACCTTTTGAACCTTTTGAGTAATTCCTTATCAGGATCATCTGTAGCAATGGAACTTATTGTTGTTAGACACTTCTTGGCGTCGGGCATCACAAATGATTTGAAGAGACGAGGCATAGGCTTGGGGATGGCCCATGCTTTCTTTCTCATCTTTCTAGATTTCTTGATGTCTGCACTTGTAGGCTTGAATCCCAAACCAAAATTTTCTACGTTAGTGGGGAGAGACACCAGCTGTATGATGCCCTGAAGTGAGGCCCCCAAACCCTTTCCGGGAACAAATCGTTCTTTAACATCTCAACTGCCACCATGACTGATGCAATAGCTAGCTTTGGTATTGGAACACACTCCCTTTCTGAGACCTTTTCCACTGATATTGAGTCATAAACCTGATACATGTAGGGCCCCTTATCATCATCTGCCTCAATGAATGGTACGATTGCATCATTATGAGCATACAAATGATCCTCACTGTGCACAACTATTTCTTATTGATCCCATTCAAATTTCACCATTTGATGCAAAGTGGAGTGGACTACTCTGGTAGCATGGATCCAAGGTCGTCCCAGCAGCAAATTGTAAGAGACAGCCACATCAAGCACTTAGAGTTCCATGGTAAAATCAACTAGTCTGATTGTCAATTCGAGCACTATGTCACTGATCGAATCTTTTCCCCCGCCATCAAACCCTTGTACACAAATGTTGCTCTTGTGAGTTCTTTCATTTTTCACCTTCAACTTGTTCAACATGGAGAGAGGGCAAATGTTTGCGCTTGAACCATTATCAATCAACACTCGAGTGACCACAGAATCCACGTATTTTACCGTAAGATAAAGTTCCCTATTATGCTCGGTGCCTTCTATGGGTAATTTAAGGTCAGGAAAAGTGACTCTGTTCACCTCAAAAATCTTATTGGCTATCTTCCCAAAACGGTTGACTGTGATTTTATCAGGGACGTGGGCCTCGTTCAGGATCTTCATTAACGCTCGACGGTGCTCGTCCGAATGAATCAACAATGATAACACATAGATTTGAGCAGGCGTCTTCCTTAGTTATTCCATAATAGAATAATCCTGCATTTTCATCTTCTTCAGAAACTTTTCTACTTCCTCTTTAATCACAGTTTACACTGAATTATCCTTGGTTGGTTTTGCTTTTCTCAATTCTTCGCGGGCAAAGCACCTCCCCGATCAGGTCAATCCATAGGTCTAACAAACTTCTTCTCTAACCTTCTTCCCTTTGTAAGTCACTGTTTCTTGATCATAATTCCAAGGTACTTCCTTGCTTCTGATCATCGGTAGCTAAATAATAGGTTTGATAATGACAGGCACTGAACGAGTGCCTTTCACGACAACCACAAGCTTACTGGCCATCCCTGGTACAACAACTCGTTCATTCTCATGTTTCACCATCCCTGCTTTTGGGGATTCCTTCTTGACTAAAAAACAGGCTCAATTACTTGTTGTGCTTAACTTGAGCGTCGACATCTCGCTTGTCAAATTCTCACCCATGTTTCGTTCACTAGCTCGGATCATCATGAAAGTTTTCAAAGGCTTCTTGGGCTCCCCTTCTTTGTGCACTATCTCAATCATATTTGTCTCTTGATGAGCAGGCAGCGGGTTTTGATTAATATTGGGTGCTTCCAGAGCTTGTACCTCAATCCGATAGGAATTAATGAGTTCTTGAATAGCACACTTCAAATGCCAACATTTCTCCGTGTCATGTCCCGAGGCACCAGAACAATACTCACAACTAATAGAATAATCTAGATTTCTTGGATGAGGGTTTGGTAATTTTGCTTCAATCGGCCTCAACATGTCTAGCTACCTCAACCTTTGGAATAAGCTGGTATATGATTCTCCTAATAGAGTGAAAGTTTTCTTCTTCTGCATCCTCTCAGTTTTTAAAGCTTGGTTGTCCCGGAATGCTGGTCTTGGGGGTTGTTGGTAGGCTCTTGGAGGGGAGTTATTTTGTGGAGCTGGATAATTATTTTGCGGAGTTAGCACCCGCCATTGTCCGTGGGTGGGAAGTTGGGTATATGTTTTTGCATGATGGACTGAGAAACGGGGGTCAGGAGGTGGGTAATAAAGTTGTGGTAGGTTATATGGAGTGTGGGGGAGAGATTTGGTGATGAGGCGGGGCTGGTTGTAAGGGGCTGGGCTTTCGGGCCCAAACCAAGTTCCTAAATCAACTTCCGCTACCTCTTCCTTCTTCTTCTTTCCAATTGCTCATCTGGTCCCACTTTCGATAGCCTAGGTGGTAGCTTGGATTGCAGAGTAACTCATGATCTTGTTGGAGTTGAGTCTCTCTTCGACCATACTCCCTGTTTTTACTACCTCATTGAGGATTTACCCACTATCAATACCAGATGACCAAAATATGTAGCCTCCAAAGCTTGAAAAAAATAATCAACCATTTCACTTTCCTTCATTGGCGGGTCGACCCTCGCTGCATGTTCCCTCAAACGGAAGCCATATACTCCGAAGCTCTCATTGTGCTTTTTGCAGTTTCATCAAAGACAAATGGTCCAGGATAATTTCAAGATTGTATTGAAAATGACAGGCGAATGCTTGTGCTAGATCGTCCCATGTGTACCATCGAGCATGATCTTGTCGGATATACATTCCAACGCTGAGCCACTCAAACTTTGACTGAAGTATGCTATCAAAAATTCATCCTTTCTACTTGCCCCTCTCATCTTGCTGCAGAAACCCCTTAAGTGCACCACCAGATCACCATATCCATCATATAAGTCAAGCTTGGGCATCTTAAAGCCTAGAGGCAATTGCACATCTGGGAACAAACAAAGGTCTTTGTATTCCACACTCACTTGGCCACCTAATCCTCGCATATCTCTGAATGATTTCTCTAGACTTTTGACTTTCCTTAGTACCTCCTCTTGCTTGGTATTTTTGACTAGCTTTTCAGCCTCAACCGGGGTTTCAAAACGAGGAGCGTAAGAGTAGGGTTCATGGGTTTTGTAAGAGGGTTCCGGTGGGTAATACTGGTTGTCGTGAGCTTGGACCAAAGGCTCACTAGATGATCTGTGGCGTGTGGGGGGAGGAGCTGCCACATAAATATGAGAAACTAGTGGAGGAGGGTGAGGTACAGCTTTGGGTGGTGGAACTAGGGGTGCTTGAGAAGTCTTACCCTAGTATTGTGGGTATATGGGAAAGCTTGGGGGTGGATCAGTAGTAGAGTGGTCATGTGACTGGGCTAGCAGTGGGATGAAAGTCGGGTTAGCAGGATAAGCTGGTGGCGGCTGCCTTCTCACCCATGCCTTATACATTTCATCCATCTAATGTTTCAGTTTGTACATCTCCTCTTTCATTGCATTAACATCCAACCCCTCCACCTCTTTCGAGGGATCAATGATACTTACATCAATTTCTTGATTGGCCATAGTCAACTTTCGTTTGGATCAAGTTTTATAAGAGTGGGTTGCTAGAATGAGGAAAAAACTAACCACCTGTCTGGACTGGAAAAGACAACATCAAAACTTGTTAGCGGTTTGGCGTCAACACAGAGGTAGCCACATATTCGGGGATGAATGCACCTAAATAGCTGCCAGTTTTTATTATGCATAATGAATCGGTCGCTTGCGTCATCCTGGCTTTTATCCTATGCCACCTTTCTTTTCTCTCTTGTTTTTATCTTTTTCTTCCCTTCTCTCTTACTCAACTTGTTTTGCCTACCTTTTTTATTTCCTTATTCTCTCCTTTATTTTACCACTGTTTCTCTCAATTTCTCTTCTCCTATTTCTTTCTTCTTTCTTTTTTTTTTTTTATTTTGGTTATGGCCGAATCATATGAAGATTGCATACGTATCATGACCCCAGATGAATTAAACCAAGCGTAGTTCTGGCGAGTAAATACAGAAAATATTTAGGAATTGTTTTTTCAATTTTCATAAAGTAAAGCACTTGATTACAACTTACTAAAAGAAATCAACAGCCTCCAACTCAACTAAAAATAACAGACTATGACTTAAAATGAAAATAACTGACTTGACAACCAACAACAAACATAAATAAAAGAACATACAGACTCTCAAATAGACCAACATATTTTAAAATAATGAATACAGTAAAGCCTTTAGTTCTCCCAGGGCTTGCGGGACATCATTCGGTCTCGTCGCAGGCCTGCATGCTAATTCCCCTTGGCGGTGGTGAGGGTCTTCCATCACTTGACCAACAATGCAAGAAACATGGATATTGTCATATCTACACAGTTGCTACACTTTACGGTGATGCAATCATAGATGATCTGTATCCTTTCTCTTATAGCACCCTTTTCTTGCAACAATCGTCCAATCTGTTAGGCCCTATACTCCAAAGTTTGTTCGGCTACACAATTCGTTTCTTGAAATTTTTGTAAATCTCTCTCTAGTTGTGCTATCACTGTGTAACATGGCTCCCTTTCAGCCCTGAAGTCTTTTGCCTGCTTAATCATTTTGTTTTCAGCCATGATGACTATCTTCTTCAACCCCGCAACCTCGTTGTCATACCTTTCTTTCAATTATTCAATCATGCATGCTCGTTCTTCTGCATTTTTAGTCAATTGCCTTCGGGCTCTGGACATCTCACCCTCTGCTTTGTTTAGGTCAAAACCGCATTCCCCGACTTTCCGCCTCAGGTTGTCTATGATCTTCTCATCCTTCATACTTCGAGCGGGATGCTCTGCAGCTATTTTCATTTTCTAAATTTGGGTTCACAAGGCTTCATTTTCTTTAGCTAGTCTTTTCTTTTCACCCTCGGCTCTTGTGCTTGTAGGTCATGGTTGAATTCCATATCTCTCAACTTTTCTTTCAAAGTATGAATTTCGGTTTGATAGGCTTTTTCTTTTTCCCCCCAAGACAAACATTCTTGTATTTTGTCGTCGAAAGCTTGAATAAGAGGTCTTTTGGCGGGCCTCTCAAGTTCGGACTCCGGCTCGTTGTTTATGTAAATCCTGTTCTCGAACCAAGCAATGTAGTTCGGGTCTACTTCCCCTTTTGCATTGTCTCGTACCTAAGTGCCATTTTTCAGATACCGAAAGTTGTTCCAATTCTGTTGAACTAAGCCTTGGGTAATACGGCTTCTGGATACATCTCTATAAACTGGATGCTTAGATCTTCATCCTTGGGCACAACTTGATATCATCCTAACTGCTCAAGACCCTATGTGGTGAATACGGCTGGATATTCTTTACCCCATTATTCTTACGTAAACCTTGGTCGTCGTCATGTACATGGTTCTTATCCTCGAAAACCACCCTATAGTCCACTCGAACTGTCCTGCCTTGAGAGTTTGTAAATGAGAGATCCACGCCTCAAACCCTCCTGGAATGTTGCAATCCTTTACCCTTTCCTTATAACTGGTGATGAAGTTACTCGAGTTTGAACCATAACTCACGAATTAGGGATGATGGCGAAGATGCTCGATTAACCACATTTGTAAATGGATTTTTCAACCTTCGAAGAATTGAGCCCCGGCTTTGCATAAGGTCAATGCTCGATAAATGTCTGCCAACACCAACGGGACAAGAGTGTAATCTTCCTTTGTAGTGAGGACTTCTGCGATTCTAACCATATGGGCATCCACTGTCCCCTCCTCATTTGGAAAAACCATGATTCCTAAGAATGCCACAATGAACGCGAACCGGCTATGGATTTCCCAGAGACCTTTATCTTGTTTGTTGCTTAAACCCTTTTCATGTGTTTCGAACCCAGAGGAATGCCCAAACTTGAATTACAAGAAATGGAAAGAACATCATCCTTTACTCACGTGGGTTCTCTTTATCTGCTTACTGATGTTTAAGAGGTCAAAGAACTTGTGCACTGACAGAGCCCTTGGAAATATAATGTTGGTGCTTTCTCAAGTCCTAACCGAGCGCAATGTACCCGGCAATCTCCTCCAAGGTAGGGGTGATCTCAAAATCCGAGAAGCGAAAAACATTGTGGACAGGGTCCTAGAATGTTACCAAAGACTAAATTAAATCTTCATGTGGTGTGATCTCAAGAATGTCTATGAGGGCGCCCAGCTGCTTCTTCACCCATTCCCGACCATTTTCATCTGGATCGTTCCACCACATGCACAAGTGTAGTCTAGCCTGCTCCCTGACAACTTCCGGCAAATCCTAGAAAATATTCATTTGTTCCTGTAGAAGGGTGAGGTTAGGGTTGACTCCAGGGGACCCTTTTTGAAAACAGGTTTCCAATTTCATATACAAAACAAGACCATGATTCCTTCCCTGATATGCCAATTACAGCCAATTGGCTATTTTTGCAGATGTGGACCCTTCCCAATTCCATACGAATTTTGAGGCCAGGGAGGGCTTATTTTATGACACTTCAAAACCTTGCCCATTCATTTCCGAAAAATAGCCCTTCGACAACTGAAGAATACTCTAAGGCTATCTCGGCAAGAACGGTTTAAAACATTGCCGAAGCTGAATCGGTTGCATCTACTTGACCCCCTATTTTCTTTCCCTTTTTTCTTCTTTTTGTTCAAAAATAAGGTTGAACTTTATGTAGGTTTCCTACATATCCCACATTCGATGAGAATCAGATCTGTGTAGTTTAGCCACTTTGATAAAATTGAAAAACCATCTTCTTCTTTTTTGTAAATAAAAACCCTTTCTTTGTCATTTTTTTTATTTTCGAAAACAAACTCATCTTTTTTTTGTTTTGTTTTTCAAAATTTTGGTAGCATTTTAGTATCGGTATTTCAAACAGGTAAATTCTTTCCTCATCCCGCACACTGTTACCTTCTATGTCAAATTCTCCTGTATTTTTCTCTAAAGCCGGTCAGCATGCAAAATAAATGCACAAGTAGCACGCAAGATGCATCAAGATGGTCCATTATTTTGGGTGCACCTGTCCTAGACAAACCCAATCCATGTGTTGAGTCCTCTAAGTCAAATGCACATGATGCAAACAAGCGCTCCTACTAGGGATCCAGCATGAAGCTGTGTTTTTCTAAGTTTAAATCCTGGGGTTTTGGTCTAGACTTGGGGTACCCGAGCGAACAACTGGGGATGAGGAGGGGTTGACGCACGGGGAGCACAAAAGACTTCCTGGCCTTGTCGCTTTCCCATCCTCGCTCTATTTTGTATAATTTCTACAGAAAAGCAAGCTACGCGAACATATACATCATTTCTTAGAAGACTCAGATGGGTGGCGTAAGAAGACAGTTATATATAATTCCATCAATATTAAAGCGATAAACAAATAGCATTTAGCACAAAAGGTTCAAAGAATACAGTAATATTAACAATAAACAAAGACAAGTATCAATCATAAAACAAGCTCGAGTTCTTGAACCTTGAAATACAGATACTGGGTTTGATCCCCAGCAGAGTCATCAGAGCTGTCACACCTCTTTTGTACACTACACCTCGTGAAGGGTATATATAAGGGAGTTTTTCCCACTTTAAGTGACAATCGAAACAGGATTTATTTAATTAAAAATCAGAGTCGCGACTTGGGATAATTTATGGTGTCCCAAGTCACCCGTTTAAAATTCCAAATCAAGGAAGTTTGACTCTGTATACAGTCTGCGAACACAGAAATCCGGGTAAGGAATTTTGTTAACCCGGAAGAAGGTGTTAGGCACACACTAGTTTCGTGGTTCTAACACGGTCGCTTTGATTATACTTGGCTTATTAAATTGTTTAACTACTTATTTTATAACCTATGTGCTATTGCTTTTTACAACTTTTTATTTAAGAAAATTATCTTGAAACAGGTAACACGTACGTATATCCATTTGTTTGGCGCGTCACAATTGTGTCACGTGAACGAGTCCACAAGTAATAATGCTTTATTATTTTTAAGAGAGTTTAGACAAAATTGCACAAACGCATACTTCGATTTTGTTTTTAAAATCGTAATTGTGTTACGCGAATGTATACACAATCACAATTGTGTTTTAAACTGCCCTACAAGCTTTTCTATGAATATTAATCATTTTCATATCTAGGTTATGAAATTAATACAAGGGACATACTTGATTAAATGGTGAATAGCAGATCTCGAGCTATATAAAGTAAAATTAATTAATAGCTCATGAAAACCTATTTTATTATTAAGAAAAGTTTGATCGAAGTTGCGCGAACGCATACTCTGAATTGATTTTTAAAATCGTGATCATATTACGCGAACGTATACACAATCACAAATAATAAGATTGGTGCGCCTGATTTAGTTATTAGAAATAGTTCAATTCAATCGTCCGCACAAACATATAAAATAGACAACCAAGAAAAGAAGAGCAAAGATAATTCACTGATTGTCCATCAACTTTCAAGCAAAGGCCAATTTACCCATCACTCTTAATGAGGAAAAATAAGCTTTTGAATACATTCTGCACATGGAATTATAGTACAAGTATGGGAAGGGATAAAGTCTTGCCCAATGCATTTTCCGAAATAGTCAAGCAGCAGGTTCTCACCATAACAATACCACGACAAGAAAGGAATTCTCTTTACTCAAAGTATATTGGTATACTGACCCAAGGATTCACAGTAAGTCTCAAATGCATTCACTTATTGAAATAAATATGATGCCTCACTAAAGATAAAGAAGGGATAATGTTGTACCAGGGAATTCCAAACTAGTAGTTTATTAGGCGTGTTCTCTTTCTTTCAACTCTTTACAAAACATCCTTTTGGCTCCAACATTTAACAACAAAGGCTGATGAGCACGATTGTAGCAGTTTTATATCTAGTTCTACTCACATGAATAACACTAAATTATCAGAAGGAATGAAGCACGAAGAGTTCAATAGAGAAACTGGTCAACTTCAACATCACCAGCTGGACATAGAATTTTGAATCTAGTGAGAATCAAGTCTCCTTGGTACAAAAACTAACTCAACTTAACAGAAGAAATTGAACTAAACAACGAAATTACAAAGAATCTAGCATAGGTATCAGTATATAATCAATATCAAGAAAACCTCCAATGAATTGATTACCATTAAGGTGTTTGAACAAATCAAATTGAAGTCAGCCTTAACACAAACATCGACCAGGTATGAGCTGAATTTTCAAGCAGAAGCATCATGGTTAACAGTGAAGGACATTCTGGGCCAATTACGCATTCCCAGTACAGCTAATGGTTCCCTGAACCATTAACCTGGACCTGAGCCTTATGGCTCATGCTCTGAGTATAGTAGAATAAGAATACAAATGGCTGGAATGGATCCTCAAGTCAGTTACACACTCACAGCTTGCACACAACAAACAGGGAATACGGAAAACAATCAATGGATACCAAGTTCCTAACTTAAAGTTCTCATAATTTCGAATGCAAAACAGAGCAAGAGAGTAGGACAGATTCGGCCTTATGATCTCAAAGGATCCCCATGAACTAGATATTTCATTTACACCTGAATTCTAAGGGTCTCCACCCTATATCAATTACTTGCACCTAATCACTACAAATCAGACAGAAAACACCCTTACAATGAGAGAAAAACAAAGATCGATGCGAATAGTTCAGTCTTCATGCTCAAAATGTTAGGGTCAAAACAGAACAACCAAAGATACAGAATAAGAAATTCGTAAATAACAGTTGGAACGCTTAAAGTAAATTTTAGAATAGGAATGTTAATCGACTACTTGCAGACGATTTGAGGTGCACGTTGGCTTATGATATGCATAAGATCTAGAAAAGCTAGAAGCACAATCACATGACCAAACAACACTGAATGAGCAGTAAACATTACGAGGCAGATCAACACACACAGTCATTTGTTCCAACAGATTCTGAGATTAGAGTACCAGATAAACTTTCCTTTGCGCACATACAAAATCATAGAAGAGGCTAATACAAACAATTGAAATAACTACATAAATCTCAGTTATTCTTTCAAACTTCAACCCATTTTGTAGCTCACAGAGCCCAATTTACAATGGGAAATAAAATGAAGAAGAGAAAAGAACTTGGAATTAAGAAACAGAATTAGTACAACCTTGAAATCGACCAAGAGGAAGCAAATAGCAACTAAAATCAACCCCTAAGCAGAAACAGACTCACATTTTTCAAGCGACATCTATTTTACCCCAAAATCAAGAAATGTAATGAAAAATGAACTCTAGAGGTTTCGAAAAAGACTATAAACAGTAATCAACAAGAAAATTCAAATAACAGCCCCCTCAGTGATTTTTGTTTTTCCAATATCAAAATCGAAAGAACAAATAAAATCGAAAAAAATATCTCAAATTCATTTTTGAAAAATCTCTCCCACTCTGAAATTTTTTTCTCTCTCCCTTTTCGAAATAGGAACTGGCCCTATCTGAAGCGAATCCCTGATGAATGTGGAGGCTTGGATTGAATGAGATAAATCCAACGCTTCACACTCATCCATCACATACGCCTCTAGAACCTTCTAATTGTGATATATATCTAAATCGAGCAAGTGAGAGGGGAGATAATCTCCCGTCCGAAACCGTTAGAATAATGAGAGGAGGGATGGGGGGAACACGTGGGTTAGAGATTTGGGACTCACTTGCCTGAATTTGAACAGAATTTGGGGCTTGGTTCGCGTGTTCTTTGGATAAGAAGAATAGTACATGCCTGAGTTGGGATATTAGGGCTTTTGTTCGTTTATGTTATGAATTAGGCGACTACGCGGGTTATGACTAAGTGGGTTGGGCATCAGGTGGGTTAAGAAGGCATTAGGATTGGGGTTTTGAGTTAAAATGGCACAAATTCCTAATTCTCTTTGTTTTCCTCTTTTGTTTTCTTTTTCTTTTCTCTTTTTTCTCAAAATTAAACTAACATCTTAATTATTTCCTAACACCTAATTACCCTAAAAATAATAATTAAACTTAAAGGATAATTACCACCACTAACAAATTAAAAAGGAAAACTACTAAAATCAAAAAATAACTGCAGAAGTGCAAATTAAGCTATTTTGTGATTTTTTCTTTTTTATTAAATACTTAATTACTAGTTAATTTTTTAAAATGAAAGGTCAAACCCTAAATGCAAATGTAACATATTTTTTTTATTTTTCACTAATTAAAATGCACAAATAAAAATACAAATATTTAATAAAAAATGTCACAAAAATTCACAAAATTGCAAACACTGAAAAAAATTTATTTTAGTTTGAATATTTAGAATAATTCATATAGGAAAAAAATCACGTGCTCACAGTCATTACCAATAACGAAAAATTATATTAATTAGTGAATCAAAGTATTGGAGACCAAAATATTAAATACAATTCAACCACATCTAGACTCTTCGAATGAAAACAAATGGGAAAGAATAATGTTAAGGCCAGGATTCAAACCTGCATATGTGAGTATGAACGGGAATGAAATTGGAGATTTGATCAACCAGCGGCTCAATTAGCATTTCTAGTTGGATTCGATAATAGAAATAGTTTTATAAGTGAGTTGACAAAAAAAGAACAATTTATTAGTGGTTGTATTGAATAATTACAAATACCTCCCTTTCTGATTCATCTTCAACTAAATATTTCCTCTTGTTGTAGTACCACAATTCCTCCACCTAGGCTCACTACATGAGACCCAAGCATATAACTACACTTTCTAAGACCCATAAGCCATTGTATACCCTCTCACGTATTACCAGAAACAGCACGCTCCTGAATACTTTAATCTGAAGAACTGCCTGCGACTCTGAATCTGTTACCTTTACTCTACTGATACTGATACATAGAACCCTATAATTAAAATAGAAATATCAAAAATCTGAACCTCTTCTAAAGAAAACACAGTTTCTAGCCATACATGCAACTTTAAAACACCCCATTGTTCCTACAGAATCTATTACGCATTAGACTCATTCTCGAGAGTCATTCACTCTTCTTCAAACTGCAATTTACCTGGTCACACGAACAGAACCAACCGTGCCTCATTAGCACTCCAACACCGCAGGATATGACGTCATCCTAATACAAACAAAATATTCCTACTCCATGCACTGAGCATTCTTCACCAACAATAGCTTACGACATCCTATGATTCTCACACATCTACGAAGCACCATCTAACCTTTGTCAAAATTTTTCTTCACTCGAGCCATCCTCGGCTCAAATTCCGCAACCAAAACTGATTCGCTAGCATGTCTTAAATCGGAACCAACATAGAACATAACCATGCCATCAGCTAATCAATAGCAACCTCCCCAACTTGGCTCAAAACCATAGATCAAAATGCATAATAACTCATAACGCATATACTCTATTGCTGCCTTAATACCATAGTGAGATTAAACTCAACCCTTCATAAGCTTGTGGAAATACAAATCATCTAGAATTTTTAATATTTTTTTCTGTAAATCTTGCATTCACTCACACAACAGGCATGCCCACTCTCTAGGCGATCCAATCTAGATTTCAACACCTTTTTTCACTTGTAAATAAGATCTCCTAACATACACATAGGGATCACACAATTTCAGAACACTCCGCGGGAGATAACCCACCCGTTTAGCTTCAATATAACATTTTTGTATACCTCCCATATCTATACACATTGCACAGTTACTCAGTCTTCCTGAGTCTGAACTCATACCGCAACATAAAATGTACTTCACTCTCAGCTAGGAGACATGAAAAGATTCTTCACGCGCCCATAACTCAGGGCTACACATCCAGTCACAATGGAAATCAAGCACTTATTAGTTAACCTATCATCCATCAAACCTCCCTCGTCACCTCTAAGTCACATAAATACATCTCGCAATACTAATATACTCATCACGTGGCTATCCAGCCGTCACTTCCACTAATAGAGACAATACCGAATGTATAAGTTCGAAACACTTGCTCACACAATCATCTCCTCGGTGCTAAAGCCATAGGCAATGATCCGGCCTCAAGTCCTCCAGACTAGCCCAACATCAACTCGCAGAGATTACATCTCGCCCCTCGATCATGGAATCACAAGCCATTAAGGCACATCTGGTACTGAGCGCTCATGCACGCATATAAACGCTTGGAAGGAATTTCAAGAGTTTTTTCTTTCAAGATGAATCAATAACGCACGATAAGAATTCAAGAATGTGAAGTTTTCCTAAAGGTCTTGCAGCCTCTCGAGGATAAATACAGATGTCTTCATACCGATCCACGAGACTCTACTAGACCTCCTCACGACTTGTGAAACCTAGTAACCTAGGCTCTGATTCCATCTTGTGACGACCCCAAACCCATACACGATCATGATGGCACATCTTGTGGAGATAAGGACAGCCAACTAAACCCAACTCTTAATTTTTAATAATTAAACAGTTTGTAAGCAATCTAAATATGATTTAATAATAATAACAATTAGAGGGAGTATAACCCAACACAGCCCTAATTGGGGTGTCACAAGTCATATGCATCTATTAGAATGTAAATCCACTACAAGGTCTAAAATATACAAAACCAGGAAAATGAACAAAAAAGGGAAATATGGTGCTGCGAACGCTGGCGGTCACCTCCTTACTCATGTAAGTCTTCCTTGGATCGGCCAAGACCCGCTACCCGGTGAATTATACATGCATCTGCACACGAGGTGCATGGAGTAAAGTGAGTACTCCAACTCAATGAATAATAAATATAAATAACAACTAAGCAGTAAGAAATCACATATGGAAAATCATCATGCTATATAGAAGCAGTGTAAACTCCTTTTTTAGAAAAACAGTAACACTGTGAAATCTTTAGAAAAACATCTTAACTTAGTTTAAGCTTCTTTTGAAATCTCCTTTTTCAGCATTTATGCAAACGAATACAAAACAAATAGTGCAGATAAGCACAACTTTTCTGCCCCGCGGGCACATCACTCAGTTATCAAGGAATGCCAATAGATAATAGCAGACAAACAAGATAATATAAACACATCAAACAGTACTCATACCGTTGCAATGTGCAACCCGCTCCACGTATCGCTGCAGCAAGCAGCCCGATCCATTTATCATTGACGGTGCTCACTAGACGTGTGCAGACTCCAGGAGGAGCCCCTTACGGCCCAAGCGCAAAATCAAGCCGTCTTGCGGCATCAAATCCAGGCCCTCGGCCTCATACCAATATCAGTATAACACTACTGCGGCATGCAGCTCGATCCATCCATATATATATATTACTGCGGCGTGCATCCCGATCCATAAGTACCTCACAATACAGGCCCTCGGCCTTACTCAGTCAACAAAATCACATAAGCCACTCGGGAAATAATGAGCATGATGCTCAGCCTAAAATATTATTTAGAATATCATTTCAAGTGTTAAAGGAGAGTAAACTTGGCTAAGTTTTTGAAAACAATAAAGAATACATGACTAAGTTCAAGAATAGAATTAAAATAGTGAGGAGATGGCAACAACAACCCCCCAAAGGGTCCAAATAGTAACACGAAGCCCAAATACGGTAATCAGCCCAAATTATGATGATAACAAGTGAATTTAAGTCAAATACACACTAAATTTATCAATCGAGATGGACTAAGCCACAATCCCCAATGACGCTCTACCCCACGCTCGCTCTCCGGTGTGCAAGTCACCTCAATACAGCACTACAATGTGCAAATACGCGGTTTCAAACCCTCAAAATATTATTTACATATATTACTCGCCTTGAACCGGTGAAATCTCTTGCTCGCAATGACTTTTCCCCTCAATTCGGCCTCCTCATGTGTCGAATCTGACCAAAACCACAACGAATAAGTCACAATAGGCTAAGGTGACAATACCCAATAGAAAACAATCAAAAAATGTCAAAATTTCCGAAATTGGCAAAACCTGAGCCCCGGGTCCACTTCTCAAAACTCAGAAATTTTCACATTAATGGATTATTTATCTTCTCACGTGTCCATACATACTAAGAACTCTCAAATCCGAGCTCAAATGACCCATCAAATCCCATTTTGACATATCAAAACCTCGGGCCCTAGTTCTTCAATTTTCGGCTAAATTTCCATATATTTCAAGGTTAATCTCACATAATAATCGTGTTTTAAGGTCATAGAACTCACCTCCAATCAATACCAGTCAAAATCCCCTTCAATTCCCATCCAAAAGCTCTGAAGGATGCTCAAATTTGTGGAGAATGAGTTAACCTCGCAGAACCAAATGTTTTAAAGCCCTTCTGCCCAGCACTCCAAATACTTCTTCGCGATCGCGACCAAGGTAATGCGATCGCGAAGCACAAAAATCCAAGGTTTCAAAAATACTCAATGCGAACACGATGGGGCCCTATAAATGCGATGCCTTTTATTCTAAACCTACGCGAACACGAGCCATATGGTGCGAACGTGATGAACAATTCTACCGAGCCCCCAAGTCCCTTATGCGAACGCAGATTATTCCATGCGAACGCAATGCAACACCATCTAACTCACTGCGATTATAGACACCTAACCGCAAACACAATGAACAAAGCGCATGCCTCCCAAATTCCTCTTACGCGATGGAAGCCTCAGGCTCATGATCGCGTAGGCCAAAATACTCCTACAATAGCTGATGAAATTTTCTGCAATTCTCAAAGCCAAGAATGGTCCGATTGACCACTCGAAACTCGTCCGAGACCCCTGGGACCTCAATTAGAAGTACCAACACATCTTAAATTATCATTAAACTTGTTCCAATCATTAAAACGCCTCTAACAATATCGGAACCATCAATTCACATCGAATTCAAGACTAGTTCTTCTAATACTTCAGAAACTCGCATTCGATAAAAACCCAACGAAATCACCTTCGAATGACCTAAAGTTTTACACACACATCCCAATTCGCCTAACAAAGCTACAGCAACTCTCTAAATTCATTCTGACCCTGGGATCAAAATCTCACCTATCAACCGGAATTCGCCAAAATTCTAAATTCGCCAATTCAAGCCTAATTCTACACCGGACCTCCAAAATCACTTCCGATCACTCTCCTAAGCCACAAATCATCCCCCAAAGCTAACTGAATCATCGAAAATCATATCCGAGCCCTCTAACACATAATTCAACATTCGGTTGACTTTTCCAAACTAATCCTTCCTTAAAGAGACTAAGTGTCTCATTTCCTTCTAAAACAATCAATCCAAGCCAACTAGATCACACCAGACACTGATAATGAAGTAGAAAATGGGGGAAACGGAGCGGTAAACTATGAGACGACGGGTTGGGTCGTCACATCGGGCAATATCATAGAATAATACCAGTCCCCCGGGCTACTTCTCATATCACAATGGGTACGCGTGCTCACTGGGAGTGTATAGATTCCAGGAGAGGGCCCTTACGGCCCAAGTGCATTATCAAGCCATCTCGTAGCATCATAAATAGGCTCTCAACCTCATATCAATAACAAGCCACCTTGTGGCGTACAATCTCAGGCCCTTAGCCTCATCATCATAATCAGTATATCACTGATATGACATGCATCCCGACCCAAAAGTATCCACACAATATAGGCCCTCGACCTTACTCAATGAGAATCTCATAAGCCCGTCGGGCATTAGTAAAATATGAAGCTCAGCTCAAAATATCTTTAAAAATATCATTTAAGGTGTTTAAACAGAATAACATAGATGAGTTTTTGAAAACAGTAAAAATATTGCATGACTGAGCACAAGTATGAAATCAAACAGTGAGGAAAATATTAGTAAAATTCCCAAAGGATCCAAACAGTTTGCATGAAGCCCAAATATGGCATTTAACCTAAAACATGACAATATCAAATAATTTGCTGTTAAGTACGCAGAAAACCAGTCATTCGGGATGGACTAAGTCACAATCCCTTATGGTGCATAACCCCATGCTCGTCATCTAGCATGTGCGTCACCACAACATCGCTGTACGTTGTATAATCTGGGGTTTCATACCCTAGGACAACATTTAAAATCATTACTCACCTCAATCCAGCCCAAACTCTAACTCGAAATGCCTTTGCACCTCGAATTGGTCTCCAGATGCTCTGAATCTACCAAAATCATAACATGATCATCAAAATATGCTAAAGGAATCTATCCACTAAAAATAATCGAAAAACAATCTACTTATGAATGTAACCACAATTAACATCACTACGGTCGGGCTATCGAACACGGGGTCAGAAGTGAATTACGAGTCGGACCAATCTGCGAATCGAGCGAGCTCCCCTTGCATGCACCCCGGCCAACGTCTCGGAATTCGTTAAATTTAACATCTTTATATTCCTTATCTCCCCACGAGTTCATAAATATCAAAAGTTCCAAAATCTGACCACAAAGGATCTTTCAAATCCTTAATCAAAGGCCTAGGTTTCTAAGCCTTGATTTCTCTAATTTCATCCTTAATTACAACTCTAATCCACGAATTAATACCATAAAAATGAGCTTTCATTATCCAAAACCTTACCTCAATGATGTCTATTTGATTTCTCTCTTCAAAATCGCCCAAAGCTCCAAAATTGTGTTTAAAAGTAGTGAAACCCTCTGAAAATCACAAAGGAGAAAATATAACCTTTTGACCCAGGCATTTCCGCATCTGCGGTCATTCCACCGCATTTGTTGTACCGCATTTGTGGTATATAAGCCGCTTCTACGGCTTTCACTTAACTCAGCCAAAATCGCACATGTGCCTTTGCTAGTGCGATCCCATAAACGCATCTTCGATTCCTGTCTTCCTAGCAATTTTTCGCTTCTGCGGATCCCTTCCTCGCATCTGTGGCATCGCACCTATGGTCCCCAATCCGCTGGTGCAGAAATACCAGAAGCGGCAAAAATCTGCAGCTTCTCAAATTTTCCAACTCTCCGTCAACAATCCAAAATCACCCCGAGGCCCCTGGGGCCTAAACTAAAAGCACCAACATATCCTAAAACCTTATTCAAATTTATACCGATCTTCAAAATACCTCAAACAACATCAAAACCACCAAAACACATCGAATTCAAGCCTAACGTTCTAAAATCTTCCGCATTTCACTTTTGATCAAAAACCCAACCAAACCATGTCCGAATAACTTGAAATTTTTCACACACATCTCAAATAACACAATTGAACTACTGAAACTCTTGAAATTCCATTCCGACCTCTATATCAAAATATCTCCTACCAACCGGAAATTGCCAAAATATCAAGTTCGCCAATTCAAGCCTAAATCTACTATGAACCTCCAAAACTCATTCTGATCACGCTCCTACGTCCCAAATCACCTCTCGAAGCTATTTTAACCATCAAAACTCTTATCCGAGCCCTCTAACATATAAGTCAATATCCAGTTGACTTTTTCAACTTAAGCTTTCTAAAAAGAGACTAAGTGTCTCAAACCTTACCAAATCTTTTCTGAACCCGAGCCAACCAACCCAGTCACACATAGAACCGATAAATGAAGCAATAAGAAGTAGAAATGGGGAAAATAGAGTGGTAAATCATGAGACGACTGGCAGGTTCATCACACTTTATCTCTAATCCATTCCGGAGATTGGACCTACCTCTTTAGTGAATTCATTCTCGATTTCCTGATCAACATCACATAACTCTAACTCATTTCCTAAAACCTGCTCCTCATCATCGTTAGCTTCTCTGTGATACTACCCATTGGATTCTTCATCATCATCATCATCATCTAAGTGCACATCATTATTGAAACTACCGTGAGAACCAACATCGGCCCATTCGTATTCATTCAACAAACTGTTGTCTTATGCCATCCCTAAAGATCTCTACAACTCGTCCCTAACTCGACCAAACTTATTATCTTAGTTGATATCCACGGTTGTTCTCACGACCCTAAATCCGGACCAGATCGTGATGGAGTCTCTCGTGAAGACAAGACCAGCCGACACAACACCAATTCATTTTAAACAACTAAAATATCACAATTAAGTAATTAACACAATTAAATCCCAAAAAGAAACAGTGAGATAGTATAGTTTGCGGAAAAACCAACACTGCTTGATATCAGGGTGTCACCAGTCATGAGCATCTACTAAAAGATTAAAACAAGAAGAGTCTACATAGTCTATTACAAAATTAAAACAAAGAGGAAATAAGATAGAGGAAGAACCACTGGGCTGCGAATGCCGAGCAGCTACCTAGTAAATCTCTGAATCGCCTGAGCTGGAAGAAATCAACACTCGCTAGTAGGACCTGAAGCGCCTGAATTTGCACACAGGGTATAGGGAGTAAAGTAAGTACTCCAACTGAGTGAGTAATAAAAATAAATGAAGACTGAGCGATAAGAAATCACGTAATAGCACAACAACATAATACACACAGTCAGAGTAAAACTAGTAAAGTGCAATAGAACAGTGAAATCTCATAAAACACCTTTGTTCCGTTTAAGCTTCTTTAAAAATACCTTTGTAACAGTTAAACAATTAAATGATAGGCTACCAGAAAAGATAAATACATAAAAACCGCCCCTCGGGCACAATACTAACAGAATCAGCCCTTCGGGCAACAACATGGAACAACACCAACCCATTGGGCTATATCTCATGTCACAATGGGTACTCATTCTCACTGGGGTGTACATACTCATGGAGGGGCTCCTTATGGTACAAACGCAATAACAAGACATCTCGTGGCGTAATCATTAGGCTCTCGGCCTTATCAAGTAGCCACCTCGTGGCGTACAATCTCAGGCCCTCGGCCTCATAATCGTAATCTATGTATCACTGTTGCAACGTGCAGCCTGGCCCAAAAGTATCCTCACAACCAAGCCATCGGCCTTACTCAGTCAGAATCTCATAAGCCACTCGCGCAACAGTAAGACATGATGTTCAGCCTAAAGTATCATTTAAAATATCATTTAATGTATTAATGCAGAATAAACATGGCTGAGTTATGAAAATAGTAGAATATAGTATGATTGAGTACAAGTATAAAGTCAAATCAGTGAAGAAATATCAGTAAAACTCCTCTAAGGATCCAAATAGTTGGTACGAGGCCCAAATATGACATTCAGCCCAAAAACATGATGATTGCAAATATTTAATCAAATGTGCAGTAAAACAACTATATGGGATGGACTAAGTCATAATTCCTAATGGTGCACGGCCCCACGCCGTCATCTAGCGTGTGTGTCACCTCAATATAGCACAACAACGTGAAATTCGGGGTTTCATACCCTCTGAACAATATTTACAATCATTACTCATCTCAATTCGGTCCAAACCCTATCTCGCGGCGCCTTTGCCCCTCGAATCGGTATCAACTCGTGTTGAATCTATCGAAAATCAAAATCACAATGTCAAAATATGCAAAAGGAATGAAGCCCATGTGAAAATAATCAATTTACAATATAATTCCGAAATTAGTCAAATACGACTATATAAATAAGATAATCCCTACTAAAATTTATTATTTTGATTGAAAAATTCTTTAACCTACAATCCAAAGGTGTGTGACAGTTCGTAAACTGTAATCATATATGCTTTAAGTTCCTAGTTATGCGACATTATAATAAACATTTTTCTGTTTTATTATTTTAATATGTTGCACCACATGAAGTTTAGAAAAATAACACAGATCTTTTTTTTGGTTACAAAACCATTTTTTTACCCAAATTTTATACATGTTTTATAGTAAACCAAATAGGAACATTGTTAGTGCCTTAGTCATAAGTCTAATTATCATACTTCACCTTTGGATTATTACCACATACAAAAAATTTAATGCGGAAAAATTAAGCAAGATGAAATATTACAACAAAAATAAGAATTTTTACATAAATAACCGAAAATTCATTATTTCTTTTGCTTAGCCGATACACATAATTATACATCAAAAATTATTTTTAGTTTAACTGATTTAGTTAGCGACTATTTAGGTTAACTCTTCTAAGAATATGCAAGTGCACAGATAATCATTCTCAAAGTTACTATATAAAAAGGTAAAATGATCTAGAAGTCACTTGTATTTGCACAAGTTTGCCACTCTGATAATTAAACTTACACTTCTCTCGTTTGAATACTTTTACTCATATAGTTTTAAGTAATAAACCGTTTGACAACTGACCACCCACATATGGCGATCACAGTATTGATATGGCCAAAATGTGTGTCTATCATGGACATAAGGAGCAAACATTTTATGATTATAACAAAAAAATATCAAAATAAGGAAAAATAAATTAAAAAAGGATCAAATTATTACTTTTTCTGTTTTATATTATTTGAGTTAGTTTGATTCGGTTCGGAATTTTAAAAAAAAAATTAAATTTATGATCTTAAAAAATTTAAGGGTAAAAAATTTATAGGACCATATCATTTATATTATGAACAAAAAAGATAAAATGAAAAATTTAAATTTAAATTTTTTTTTAAAATTTAAAAATATATCATTTATTTTTAAACGTACTAAAAAGAAAAGTATTCATTTAATAAGAATCAAAAGGAATAATAAGAAAAAAGAAAGATCCTGTTATAAATAGACTTCTATTTAAGGTGAATGTCTATAATTAGAGAGATTCTAGAGTTTTATTCTTGGTAGCTAAGTCACCACTTCCCTATAAATAAAGGGGTCTTCTACCATTGTAGTACATCCCTAACAATCTCTAAGTATCAATAAGAATACTTCTCTCTCTCTATTCTCTCTATATTGTTCTTGTTCTTTATATTATTTCATAACACGTTATCAGCACGAGACTCTACCGTCTCAAGAACCATTCTCGAAAAATCTAAGGTATTTCTCTCTTCCTAATTTAATTTTCGATTATGTCTGACATTACGAAAAGAAAGTTCGTTGCCCTTGAAATTTCGGGCATGAACTATATGACATGAGTGTTGGATGCTGAAATCCACTTAGATGCTATGGGTCTCGGAGACACCATTAAAGATAGAGAAAAAGCATCCACCCAAGACTGTGCGAAGGCCTTGATTTTCTTGCGCCATCACCTTGATGAAGGTTTGAAGATTGAATATCTCACCGTCAAGGATCCACTCATCTTGTGGAACGGCTTAAAGGAGAGATATGACAACCTGAAGTTGGTCACTCTGCCACAAGCACGATATGATTGGGCTCATCTGAGGCTCCAGGACTTTAAGTCCGTTTCTGAATATAATTCTGCAATGTTCAGAATTACTTCTAAATTGAAGCTATGCGGAGATAAAATCTCCGATTATGATATGCTTGAGAAAACGTTTACAACGTTTCATGCCTCCAATATGGTACTGCAACAACAGTACAGAGAGAAAGGCTTTACAAAGTACTCTGAACTGATTTCTCTTCTACTAGTGGCTGAGCGAAATAATGACCTGCTCATGAGAAATCACGAAAATCGACCCACTGGGTCTACACCACTGCCTGAAGCAGATAAGGTGCACTCTCATTATGCCAAACATGAAAAGGGCCATGGTCATGGTCGTAAACGGGGTCATAGCCAGGGACGTAGACAAGGAAGAAATTCCAATGAAGTCCGTCAACCCCCAAGGAGAGATAACCGCCGAAAGCAGAAACGGGATCATGAAGATCCTAAGGCAAATGGTTCAGAAATTATATGTTATCGTTGCGGTGGGAAAGGGCACTGGTCAAAGACTTGCCGTATACCAAGACACTTGGTTGACCTTTATCAAGCATCTCGAAAGAGTAAAGGCCCTGAAACAAATTTTGTCTATGACGACAACTTGGACATCACCCACCTGGATGTGGCAGACTTCTTTGAGCAACCCGAGGGGAAAATAGACCACCTAATCGGTGATGGGTCCGTGATGAAAGAAGATGGAGTTGTTTGATTTTGTTCTACTTATTTGTATTAGTTAGTGAATAAACTAATAGTCATTAGTATTAGCTCGTATTAGTTAGTTCATGATGCAGTGTTAGCAGTAGTTCTTTAGAATGTCTTCAATATGCTCAAATATCAATAATATTTTTATTTTCCAGTAGGGGTAATCGACTAGCCTGAAAAACTAGTCGATTATCTAATATTTTCGCATTAAAGCTGAAAAACAATTGATCGACAATCGATTATCTATGTCTAACAATCGATTGTCGTTAGACAGTGTAATCTGGAATTTTTCAAAAATCATCCACAATCGATTGTCTATGTCTAACAATCGATTGTCGTTAGACAGTGTAATCTGAAATTTTTCAAAAATCATCCACAATCGATTGTCTATGTCTAACAATCGATTGTCGTTAGACAGTGTAATCTGGAATTTTTCAAAAATCATCCACAATCGATTGTCTATGTCTAACAATCGATTGTCGTTAGACAGTGTAATCTGGAATTTTTCAAAAATCATCCACAATCGATTGTCTATGTCTAACAATCGATTGTCGTTAGACAGTGTAATCTGGAATTTTTCAAAAATCATCTACAGTCGATTGTCTATTTCTAACAATCGATTGTCGTTAGGCAGTGTAATCTGGAATTTTTCAAAAATCATCCACAATCGATTGTCTATGTCTAACAATCGATTGTCGTTAGACAGTGTGATCCGGAATTTTTCAAAATTAATCAACAATCGATTGTCAATGTTAAACAATCGATTGTGTGTGAAAAATGCTTAAACTGAAAATTTTCAAGCTGCATAGTAATCGATTATGGATAACATATCTGATTTTGTTAGTCAACTGTTAGCAGCAGATTTTGAAAATATTATGTGACACAAACGGATTGAAGTTGATTCTCATGTTCGTATATTTTCTTTTATATGTCAAACCATGGGAAGTAAATTGATTGAAGGCTCCGGAAGAGCAACTGTAACTCTGCCCAAAGGCACGACGTTTATCTTAGAGAATGCAATATTCTCCTCCAAGTCTAAGAAGAACTTGTTGAGTTTTAATGATATCAATCGCAATGTTCTCCTCCAAGTCTAAAAGGAACTTGTTGAGTTTTAAAGATATCATTCAAAATGGATATCATATTGAGACAATAGATGAGAATAATCTTGAATTCTTCATGAAAACGAGGCTGCCCATTTCGGTTTGGGTTCACGCCATTTTGCATGCAGCAATACTAGTTCGTCGGCTGCCCACTTCGGTTTGGGGTCACGCCATTTTGCATGTAGCAATGCTAGTTCGTCGGCTGCCCACTTTGGTTTGGGGTCACGCCATTTTGCATGCAGCAATACTAGTTCGTCGGCTGCCCACTTCGGTTTGGGGACACGCCATTTTGCATACAGCAATGCTAGTTCGTCTCTGACTGACGAATTGACACAAATATTCCCTGTTGCAATTGGTTTTGGGTCATGGACCCAATATATCCCATTTAAGAATCTTTGGATGTGCAGTATATGTGCCTGTAGCACCGCCATCCCGCACCAAGATGGGTCTGCAAAGAAGGTTAGGAATATATGTTGAGGTTGAATCGCCCTCCATTATTCACTACCTCGAAACATTGACAGGAGATTTGTTCACTGCACGATTTGCAGACTGTCAATTTGATGAGACACTTTTCCCAAAATTAGGGGGAGAAGTTGGTGAAACCAAACGGGAAATTTTGTGGAAAAATGCATCATTATCTCATCTTGATCCACATACCTCTATTTGTGAAAGAGGCACAAAAGATTATCCATTTGCAAAGAATAGCAAATCAAATGCCTGACGCATTTATAGATTTGAAAAGGATAACAAAATCACATATCCCCGAAGTGAATGTGACAACATCTGATTCACGAATACATATTCATTATTGGAAGAATATGAACATGAAATTGGTATTAAATATACCACACTCACCTCTAGAAGGAGGTTTGAGATGATACCACACTCATCCCTAGAAGGAGGTTTAAGATGATATATGGCATGAATGATCGTTGGTCACGTACCTATTGTACGCCAAAGTATGTTGGAAATATGACTATTAAAGGACAACGATAATGCAAGAAACATATCTTGCATATAAGTTTGACATGACCATAATGGTATAACTTTCTCTTTAAGAAAGATATTCACCACATGGATGTTGATGAATCTGTGGTAGTACAAAATTAATTGAGAGCTCTAGAAGAGCCAATTATTACTATGTTGGAGAAACACAATTGAGTATTGTGCTGTAGTAAGTCTCAAAGAAACTTATTCAGTTTCCAAAGTACACGCGAAAGCGATTGATTATATTGAGACTATAAATAAAGGAAAGCTTTGATATCTCCTATTACTACAACTTGTAGCGGGGTAATTTGCATATGAAAAGCTACCCGCTTTGTTCTCCAGTTTGTACTACACAAACGAAAGAATGCCACAATAAAGTGGATATCTATTTGTGTAAAAACCCATGTCATAATAAACCTGAAGTTTATTGATAAGTGCACATGTCATGGTGTAAATTTGAAGTTTACCAATATTGATAATTTATTCAGTTGGCATTCGTGTTAGCCATCTCATTTTAAGTATGATGTGCAAATTCACATAGGTGAATATCAATGAACTAGAAAGTTCTTTACGAATTCTCTTGTATCACTTGTTCTCATTAATGAACTGACCAACTAAAGAGTTCGGGTTGAAGCCCATAAATTCTGGAAATATCAAAGGTGAATATGGGCCCATTCACCTGCCATGTATACCACATATGATGCATCTATGAAATGGTTACATGCGCAATTGTTATTAACCCGCAGCCTGGCCGGTGCTTGCGAGGTAAATTGCTCAGTAATCTAACTTCGAGCATAATTTCCAGATTTCCTACTCAAGATAGTTCATCTTGATAAGTTGGTTTATATCAAAGTTGGTTTAGCAAGATAATTATTGAGTGCTTCCACTTAATAGCTAAACTGTTTCTTATGAGAACAAAGTTATATATATCAGTTTGATATACGTTGTATACGAGAGTATATTCTCCCCTCACAAGTGGTTCAGGGTCAGGAACCAAATAATTTCATCTTATTATTAATGTGCTGTGTACATTGACATGATAATGCACAAAGATGATTTCCCAAAATTGAGGAAACAAGTTAGCTTTACTAATATGAGGGGGAGACATGATAAACGCTTGAGAAGAGGTTACATGGGATGAATTATCATTTGTATATGTAAATCCCCAAATATCATGATATGAACCTGAAGTTCATAAAAGGATAATTCAATTGCAACATATTGCAAAGCATGCTATACGCATTTGCTGACCCAAAGAATGTAACTATATTCTCACTACAAATGCTCATATTAAGTCCCTGAAGGACAAAGTCTTGGATACGCTTGAAGCATATAGACAAATACTTGATTCCATGTGAAAGACATGTAGATTTGGACATGTAGTTCAAATACTTGAGAGTATAAAAGTCAAAGGTATGTATAATCAGTTTTCAATATCTTATTTGTTTAGCATGACGTGAAAACTTGATATGCATCTAAAGTCTATTATGTGACTTACATGACTTAACTTGAAAGATTTAAGTTGCTTGAAGATTTTGCAATTCTTGGTCCTGAAGTACCACATCCCAAGTACAATTTGTGTACATATGAATCTTGCTATAACTATAAGCATGATGGCATTGAGAATACATCTATGAAGATATTGAAGAGTCATTTCACGACATTATATGAAGATGTTCATATCTACCAAGAATGATGATTTCAAGGTGCGGAATATTTATTCAAGTCAATATGGTTGATTTATCAAATCTCTACCAAAGATCGTTTTGAAGATGATGCACAAGATTGGAATGCAAATGCTCAAGGATATAAATTGATGTTCTTATTAGGGGGAGTTAATGCGCGTTGCACTCTTTTTCCCTTACAAGGTTTTGTCCCACTGGATTTTCCTTGCGAGGTTTTTAATGAGGCAACCAATAGGCGCATATTCAAACATATGTACTTTTTTTCCTTCTTTTTAATTTTTCCCGTTGGGTTTTGGTTTAAGGTTTTAACGAGGCATATTGTTGAATAGACATTCAAGGGGGAGTGTTATAAATAGACTTCTATTTAAGGTGAATGTCTATAATTAGAGAGATTCTAGAGTTTTATTCTTGGTAGCTAAGTCACCACCTCCCTATAAATAAAGGGGTCTTCTACCATTGTAATACATCCCTAACAATCTCTAAGTATCAATAAGAATACTTCTCTCTCTATTCTCTCTATATTGTTCTTGTTCTTTATATTATTTCATAACATATCCTAGTTAATTACCTCCTTAGTTTTTCCCGTCCTTTTCCTGCCAACCCACCCCCTCCCTCTTATCATCTTCTTCTTCTTTTAGTTGCTTCTCTTTCTCGTTCAAAACTTTCCTGGTCATCATCATCACCATTTATTTTTTTCGTTTTTCTACAAATCTTATGAGGATTATGTATCAAACAATAAACTATGAAGGGGGTATTGATGAAGTTGTCATGTGTTGTAATTGTTAGGGTTTTTTGCAACTTATTCACGTGGTGGTAGCAACAATTGGTGGAGTTGTGGTTGATTCTTTGTCAGCAGTGATGGCTCTATTTTCGATTTGATAAATTTTTGTCTACTGATTTGAGTTATTTTAGAGAGAATTTTGGAAAAAAAGAATGGGAGGGATTAATGTATATTGGGTTTGATTTTTTAAGTAAAAGAGAAATATTTGAGGTTACAACATGTTTTTAACTAAAATCACTAAGTCAAAGTAGGAAAATTGGAGGAATTTTCCAATTTTGCTGGCGCCGTGAAAAATGAGTTTGACACTGGAATTTTATTTGTTGGAGTCGGTAAAGAGTTTGTTACTTTTGATTTTCGTTTTCTTTTTTTTTTTCTGGTGATCGGTCTAATTAATATTTACGGCTGGAGCTTGTGGTGGTGGTAGACGAAGCTGGTGGTTAAGGCCTTTTGGTGGTGCTTTGATTCACCATGGAATGGTTTTGACATAGGGGGAGAAGAAGAGAAAAATAATGAATTTAAATTTTGATAAATTAATTTAAAAAATGGGACTCATTAAATACACATGTCAAACAAAAAAAAGCTTAGCGTATGATGTGTAATTCTTGTCAGCACAGTTGAAGATCACGTCCTAACGAAGGTGTTTAAAATATTGTTTTTGATGAAGTAAAGGCGTTCAAATCGGAAAAGAGTAAATTTATTTACTGAAATGGTAAACAAATACAAGTTTAAATGTCTTTGTGGTTATTTTGTATTTAAAGATTAGTTAATACTTAATTTTTATTCTGAATTTTAAATTAAAATTTTAACTTAAAAATAATTTAAACTATTTTTATCGTGAAAAATTGAATTGAGATATTAAAATTCAAAACATAACGATTAATTTCTAAATAACAGCCTTTTAATATGGCTACATGATGTTATTTCTACTAGGGATTTTTACATATACATCCCATATAACAAACCTTACTACCACTCATGTTTAAGGTTACTATTTATTACATTTTAGTATATCATATTTCAAAATATGTACCAAAATTGAATTTTAAGGTTTAATTACCAATCATTTATTAGGGGCTTTATTTGTGGAAGAAAATAATATTTCCATATTTTCTTTCCCCATTTTTTTCTCTTTTTTACACCAGATTTTTAAAAGTATTAATTAACCCCACGTTTTTTTTGTTAATTTTTATATATCTTCCCTAAAACGCTATCATTTCCCAATAAAAACTACACCCACCCCACCCCCGTGTAATTTTACCTTTACCTTTACCTCTTTCTCTTCTGTTCACTGTTTCTCACTTTCTCTCCATTGTCATCTTCTCCATTAGCAGCATCTGTCGCCAAAAATCCTCAAAGTTCTTCAAAGAAAACACATTTTTAGTGAAGAAAAACTTATCCATAGTCAAAATGGTGAAAAAATAGAATACCCCCAAACGTCAAAAAATAGGCGAAATTCCATCATTTGATTTGGGTGTTTTAACACCTAAATCTCCAGTAAAAAGACAACCATCTATCCATGCAAGTGGAAAAGAAAGTGTTCCAGCATCGCCGAGACAAATACGAGTTGAAACTCGAACAAAGCACTTGCAGGAGGTTGATGCAACCGGTGTTGAAATTGAAGCCGACAAACAACGAAAGCGAAATGGGAAAAGCTTGATGGCGGATGATGATGATTTTGTGGACGATTCACCAAAAGTTCAAAAAACAAAAATACAGAAGGTGTCTCATTCACCCTTAAAGCAAAAAAAGGTGAAACCCTCAAAAAACCCACAAAATTGGTTAAACAACAAGTTTTGGTTAAGGTAAACAACTTTTTTTTTATCTACAATGTTTTGTAGTTTAATATTTTTTTTGAAAAAATTAGAATTCAATTCTTTTTTTGTCGTCTAAGAGTTTTTTTGTAAAAATTTAATGTATTATTGCATGTTAGGGTTGATTATACTAATTGTAGTTAATTTTTATTATTCGGAGTTAATGTGTAATTGTTTGGCAGAATATAGTGTTGAAAAAAATTTGTAGTAAATTATTTGTTTTTGTAGTTTAATGTAGTGTTTTATTTGACAATGTCACAGCTGAATAAAAATTGTATATTTTTGTCGTTTTAGTAGTTTAATGTAGTTTAATGCAATGATTATTTGGTAGTGTTTTAATTGACCTAAATTTCATTGATTTAGTATACTGTGGAATCAAATATGTAGCTGTTAACTGTAGTTTGTTGTGGTTGAATGTAGTTTCATGTGTATCTTGCAGCTGTTATACACAGTTATTTGTAATTTAAATGTAGTTATTTGTAGTTACATATAGTGTTCAATAACTGGATATTGAACATGGGTTAAATGTTGTCATTTGTAGGCATTTGTATTTTGATTTCTTCCTGTTTTCTTTCCACTTCTATGCTCTGTTAAATGTTTATATTGGACAAGTGGTATGTAGGTGAACACTAAATTTCATTGATTTAGTATACTGTGGAATCAAATATGTAGCTGTTAACTGTAGTTTGTTGTGGTTGAATGTAGTTTCATGTGTATCTTGCAGCTGTTATACACAGTTATTTGTAATTTAAATGTAGTTATTTGTAGTTACATATAGTGTTCAATAACTGGATATTGAACAGGGGTTAAATGTTGTCATTTGTAGGCATTTGTATTTTGATTTCTTCCTGTTTTCTTTCCACTTCTATGCTCTGTTAAATGTTTATATTGGACAAGTGGTATGTAGGTGAACACTAAATTTCATTGATTTAGTATACTGTGAAATCAAATATGTAGCTGTTAACTGTAGTTTGTTGTGGTTGAATGTAGTTTCATGTGTATCTTGCAGCTGTTATACACAGTTATTTGTAATTTAAATGTAGTTATTTGTAGGTGACCTAAATTTCATTGATTTAGTATACTGTGGAATCAAATATGTAGCTGTTAACTGTAGTTTGTTGTGGTTGAATGTAGTTTCATGTGTATCTTGCAAATGTTATACACAGTTATTTGTAATTTAAATGTAGTTATTTGTAGTGTTCAATAACTGGATATTGAACAGGGGTTAAATGTTGTCATTTGTAGGCATTTGTATTTTGATTTCTTCCTGTTTTCTTTCCACTTCTATGCTCTGTTAAATGTTTATATTGGACAAGTGGTATGTAGGTGAACACTAAATTTCATTGATTTAGTATACTGTGGAATCAAATATGTACTGTTAACTGTAGTTTGTTGTGGTTGAATGTAGTTTCATGTGTATCTTGCAGCTGTTATACACAGTTATTTGTAATTTAAATGTAGTTATTTGTAGTGTTCAATAACTGGATATTGAACAGGGGTTAAATGTTGTCATTTGTAGGCATTTGTATTTTGATTTCTTCCTGTTTTCTTTCCACTTCTATGCTCTGTTAAATGTTTATATTGGAGAAGTGGTATGTAGGTGAACACTAAAGATTGCATTTAAACTACACAATGCATTGCATTAGTGTACTTCTACCTATAACTACATTATATTTAACTACATTTGTATATAGGTAAAAAATAATATACAGAATTTGTTGTGATTTGGAATCAAATATGTACTGTTAACTGTAGTTTGTTGTGGTTGAATGTAGTTTCATGTGTATCTTGCAGCTGTTATACACAGTTATTTGTAATTTAAATGTAGTTATTTGTAGTGTTCAATAACTGGATATTGAACAGGGGTTAAATGTTGTCATTTGTAGGCATTTGTATTTTGATTTCTTCCTGTTTTCTTTCCACTTCTATGCTCTGTTAAATGTTTATATTGGAGAAGTGGTATGTAGGTGAACACTAAAGATTGCATTTAAACTACACAATGCATTAGTGTACTTCTACCTATAACTACATTATATTTAACTACATTTGTATATAGGTAAAATGAAATATACAGAATTGAAATACATATACAGAATTGAAATACATATGGGCTCACTATTTCAATATACAGAAAAATGTAGGAAAAATGTAGTTTGTATGTTAAAAATGTATTTTGTGTGTTTAAAATGTAGTTATATGATATGTTACATTATATATTGTAATTCTGAAATCTAGCTTCATTCTAACGACCATTAATGTACTTTTTTTGCAGAATGGACCTTACTATGCACAACATAATGTTGATAATGGTGTGATACGGTTCCATAGCTTGTGCGATGCAACGATTCGATCCCAGATAAAGTCTTTATTATCCCCAACACAATTACGTGCTTTCAAGAACACTTGTTTTGGTTATTTACTAGATATGCCCCCTATTTGCATGCAGAACCAATCTATTCATCTTCTAATGAAGTATGAATTATCAAAGTGTAATGGCGACTATTTTTCTGTTCTGTTAAATGGACAAAAATTGATTTTTACTTTGAGGGATTTTTGTTTGATAACTGGGTTTAACTGTGTTGATAGCTTATCGGACCATGGTTACAATTCTAGTTATGTTAGCCATTTAATGACTAAATACTTCCCTGACAAATCTCGGGTAGAGAAATCGCTTTTGAGAAGTGTAGTGACATCCAAATCCTGGACAAATGATTTGGATGCTGTACAGTTGTGTGTCTTGTATATTTTGGAATTCTTTGTTTGTCCTTCTGATAAGGACAATGTTTGTTTGATAGACAAATTTACTTTTTTTCTTATAGAGAGTGGTCATTTTGATTCGTACCCATGGGGTACAAAATCTTTTAAGCAAGTTCTTGAGTCTGTCAGACATCGTCTCAGTCCCAACGTCCATTCTTATCTTATACGGGGGTGCTCGTTAGCCTTACAAGTGTGGCTGTACGAGTGCTGTTCTTCTGTCAGCACCGAGCTTGCTATACGGTGCTCTGACTCCATCCCCCGTATTTTAAGATGGTCCGCTACAAAAGGACAGATTTGGTTGAATGTTTTTGAAGAAAAATTCATCAAGCCTGAGTGGCTCAAGGTATTCTTGTTAGCCTTTGTGTAATTCTTCAATAACTACTATTGTAACTACATGACATCTACAATTTCTTTCAAATTTACTTCACTGTCTTCATCCTTCTTTCAGTTCTCAAACTTGGTTGCATCCGGGGCCGAGATTGGAGCGCTCAACCTCCCAGTAAACCTTAATTATGAAGATGAAGAGGTTACTCAACCTTCAAAAGTCCCATCTGCTGCTTCTCCGACAGTTCGACATGAAGAGGCTAAATCTTCAAATGATATGGAATCTGTAAGAAGCCAGATGAGGAAGTTGGAACAGAACATTGAGCAGGTACTGTTAGAATTTACAGTTGTGTAGTCATTGTTTACTACCAATTGAAATCATTCCTTCGACATTGTAGTTTCTTTTTATTTTAGTGTAACAAATCGAATATTCTTACCAACTCACATACATATTTAATTTTTAGGTGGTTGGAAAGTTAGATCAGCTGAGGAATGATGTTTTTGATGAACTCTCAAAACTTCGAGAGTTCATAGATCAATCTTTGAAAAGATTAGTGAATGCTGTCAACAGTAGAAATGAATTGGATGACTCCAAGGTAAGAATTTACATATATTTATTCTAACACTAATAATAGTTATGATAATCTATTCTAACACTAAAACATTACTATCAAAATGTAGTTTGCAGTTACATAAATTGTAGTTCCTGAACAATACATTTCAGTACAATTGAATGCACTAAAACTACTTTTTGAATTAATGTACAGTTCTGAACTACACTTTTGTAGCTGTTATTTGTAGTTTTGTAGATGTAATTTGTATTTTGTAGCTGGTTCAATGTTTTAATATACAGACTTGACCTATGTATGACTTACCTGGTTCACTGTTATTTGTAAGTAACACTATATATAGTTCAAGTCTGTGTATTTCAATTTTGTTATAACCAAATCTAGTTATATGTATTGTAGTTATAAGTCATCACATTTGGTCTATGTCTGTATTTTAAATGTAGTTATTTGTAGTTAAATATAGTGTTCAATAACTGGATTTTTAACAGGGGTTAATTGTAGTCATTTGTAGGCATTTGTATTTTGATTTCTTCCTGTTTTCTTTCCTGTTCTTATTATATCCAAATGTAGTCCTTACTTGCTACAATTGACTACAGATTTCATAAACTACAATGCAGTAACCACATTTTCATAAACTACAATGCAGTAACACTTTATAATATTTATGATAATGTATTCTAATACTAAAACATTCATCTCACAATGTAGTTTGCTGCTAGTTCAAAAAGATATAACGAACATAACGAAGCAGAGAAAAACAAAGAATTTCAGTTCAATTTTGGTCCACAAGTCCGTGCAGGCCCCAGTACAACATGTATCTAGATAATTCATACATACATATATACTTCCATCTTGAATTGCTAATAAAAAATAAATTTACCTGTTCAGCTCCTTCTTCTCCTCAACAACTTGAACAACAAGACAATGTTCCACATTCACCGATTCATGGTGTAACTGTGACTGAAATTGTCGAAGAATGCATTGAAAAAGAAGAGGAGATTGGAGTGATGTGTGGAGGAACTGAAAATAAAGGCGTGACACTGGACGATTTTGAAATTCCAGAAAACCTATCACAAATGGTCATGTATGGTGACCCAATTCAAGTTGATTCAACCCCTCTTCATCAAGGAAGAACAAGGTTACCTGGAAAACATGCACGATCACCATTCACGCCACTCTACAGTACTGAAGGCAGCACGTCTTTTGGGCCAAAATTTTTTTACATAAAGCACCCATTCACAAGTCCCATTGGTGAAGATGTTGATCCTCAACTAATAGATAGTTTTACTACCTGGTTATACCATCGAAGTGACAAATCATCTAGGAGGTATGGTGCATAAATGTCTTATGTTGTATGTATTTGTTTTACTTTTCTTTCTATTTAATTTAGACTTTAAAGTTGTCAATGTTTTTGTTTTTTGTAGTTGTTTGTTTAATTATATTATTATTACAGGAGGAAGAACTTCTATTCCATGAAGGATAACCATCTCAATCCTTTGTTGGATTTGGGTTGCGAAAAAATAGATAAGAAGGACTGGTTCTACGCCCTTGCTCACCCCGGACAGCTAATAAATTGTACAGTAAGTATATGGATTATCATTGCAGTTTTGTCTTTATCTGGTATCTGGCTCACTGTTATGTAGTTATTGAACACTACAGTTAACTACCAACGACTACATTTAAAATACTGATTGCCTTGATGTATATAGACTTATAACTAGATTACACATAACTAGAATGGGTTATAAGTAAACTGAAATACACTGACATGAGCTACATATTTTTTAGCTCTTATTTGCATCTTCTAGCTGTTATTTTCACTTTTGTAGCTGTCAAACTGTTATACACAGCCATTATTTGTTTTCTTTCATCTTGTATGCTCTGTTAATTGTTGATATTGAACAACTGATATCCAATAGCTTATTCTATCTAAACATATTTAAGTATGTCTTGTTATATGCAAATGTAGTTCTTATTGACTACAAATGACTACAATTGAATACATTTGCATTAACTACAAACTGCATTAAATACAGATTGCTTTAACTACATTTAAAGTCAATTCACTATATTTAACTACAATTCACTACATCATGTAGTTTATTAAACACTGTTGACAGCATTTTAAAGACAGATTGCCTTAATGTACAGATTTGAATTAGATATTATAATTGCAACTTTTACTTTTTTCAGCATATCGATGTTATAATGTACTATTTGAGAAAGAAGGGGAAATATGGCCCCAACAACAACTGTAGATTTACAACAACAGACTGTTTGTTCAAGACAAAAGTTGAAAGTATCTATGATAAGTTCTCTGCTGCTCCAATTAATCAAAGGAATTCTGTTGTAAAAGCCGATGACGATATTGGAGAATATATTATGGGCTATCGAATTCTTGCAAATGTAGCATGGGATCTTGTGGATTATGTGGTAATGCCTGTTAACCTTGTAGAGAACTTCCATTGGTTGTTGTTAGTGTTTGACATAAAGGACCGGCAACTGTATGTGTATGATTCATTGGTGAGGGCAAAGCGTAACAAAACAGTTCAAGCTATGGCTGAAAAATTTTCAACAATTATTCCTCTTTATTTGTCATGCACTGGTTTCTACGGCAAACGCAAGGTCATTGACTTCAAGAATACAAAGTCATACGTAGAGAAGCCAGTTACGGACCCTCTAGACATACAATGGATGGTTGCCGAGATTCCACAACAAAAGGAAGGCTCACTGTAAAAAACTAAACTCCCTTTCTATATGTATACTTAAAATATATTTGGTTTTTGGTATTTAATGAAAATTACTCATAATCTGCAGGGATTGCGGTGTATTTGTTGCTGCATTTGCGGAATATATTAGCAATGGTGATTTGTCTATACCAAAGGAGGATCTTAATGATATTAACAAACACCGTAGATGCTATGGAGCTCTGTTGTGGGACTACGCCACAAAGAAGCTAAATGATGGTTCAATCAGTGAGAGCGAGGTTACAGGCAGGCTTGCAAGGAGGAGGGGTCCACCGCCAAAAAATGAGAGAACTAAAGTGGAACGAAGGAGGAAATAGTGTGTACTGTTGTAATGAACTTTGATTGTAACCCACAATGTTTCATGGACCTTGAACAATTTTGTAGTTAGTGGAGAATTATGTACGTTTGGTTGTACTGAACAATTGCTTTGGAAAAATAACCTTAAGTTTGCATTTCTGTTTGCCATTTTCTGAGATTCATCTGTGCATTTAGTTGCACTGTATGTTCACTTTTGTTGTGAGATTGTTTTTATTCTGATTACAACTCTGATCTCCCATTTCAGTTTAGAACATATTTGGTTCAGAAATGCAAACTAAATGCACAATTGCTTCATGAATACATTAAACATTATCATGCCAGTGCTTGCATTATCCAACTTCTTGGATTGGAATCCAAGGTTTTCTTACAGGTCTGAACTAAAAACTATGAAATAAAATTTGAAGCCAGGTCAATCTATTCGAGGATTTAGAATTGCCTCAATACATATGTTAACTATATTGACAATGATAACAGTATTAAAGGAAACTACAATTATCTTCTCCTCAAGGCAATATGTATTGTAAATGTAGTCATTTGGTTGTAATGAACAATAGCTTCATGAATACATTAGACATTATTAATGTAGTGACTACAATTACATACAATTACAAATAACTACACATTTATTCTGCATATAAATACAATTACATAACTACAACTTGTTTGAACTCCAACGCTACATGCACTGTTGCAGTACATTTGCACAATATATGTTTTCAGATAAACATGATGATGTTTCTTACTTAGATTTCATGAAAATGAACTACAACGTTTTTTCTTTATCTACAACATTCTGTCTTTATCTATTATGTCGATAACACATTTCGAAATCACTTAAAGTACATTATAACAACAATCTGCAAACAGTTTACATTACGCAAGTATATTAGTAAACTTCTTTATTATCGTCAAAAACATATTACAGTTACACCTTAAATTCCGATAATCTGGGATAACTACCCTTTATTTTGAATAACTATGTAGCTACATTATATTCATGCCTTTTTCGGCACATTCTTGCAACTTCTTTTGTTATGCCCTTCACCTCCACAATTGCCACATGACACCTTGTACTTCTTTGAGTTTATTTCATCAAAGTTTTTATATCTTTCCTTTTGAGGTCTTCCTGGCTGCCTTTTATCTCCAGCCGGTGGCTTTATTACATCATCCAAAATATGTTGTGGAACATCCCATTTTGCTTCATCAGGAAGAGGATTAACTGGCAATTCATATGTAAGTAGTAGGCTCTTAGTTGTGTAATACGGTGAGCAATAGTTGTCCGGCCTTTCATTCCTATGCCTTAATGATGCCAAAGCATGTGCACATGGAAGTTCATCAAGTTGGAATTGTCCACAACTACATTTCTTATTTTCTAAACATACAATGTACCTCTTCACGCCATCTAACACAGTGTGTATATGATCGGTTGAAGCTCTCACCTACAATTCAAGATCAAAAAGAAAATAATAAGGTGTCAATAAGTTAACTATGTTAGCAACAATCAGTTAACTACAAATCAGCTACAAATAAACGGCATAAAACATTAACTACATTTAACTACAATCGTCTACATTTTTAAAACTCTCTGGAAATCATTCATAAAACATTAACTACATTTAACTACAATCGTCTACATTTTTAAAACTCTCTGGAAATCATTCATAAAACATTAACTACATTTAACTACAATCGTCTACATTTTAAAAACTCTCTGGAAATCATTCATAAAACATTAACTACATTTAACTACAATCGTCTACATTTTAAAAACTATCTGGAAATCATTCATAAAACATTAACTACATTTAACTACAATCGTCTACATTTTAAAAACTCTCTGGAAACAACATTTTCATCTACTACTTCTTTTGTTTTTTTTTTCATGCACCAAGCAATAATATATTACCTTTAGTTTCTGGGATAATAGAGTGTTATCTTCCAATTCTTTGTTGAATTTGTGTCCAAGTAATGTGAAAGTACCCTTTGCCTTCAATAACTTGTCTTTTGTCCAACGTTCTATAATAGTCCTCATATACTCCAATAGATCAAATATTGGCAGCTCTCTTGCCTCTTTTGTAACAGCGTTCAACGACTCTGCAATGTTTGATGTCATAGTAAAAGTTCTATTTGCCGTTGCATGTACTCTTGACCATCTATGATATCCAATATCATGTAGGTAAGACGAAACACGTGGGTCTACCTCCTGAATCTTCATCATTCTTTCATTGAAATCATCCAGAGTATATGACCGTGCTGTAGCAAAGTATAATTCATGTAATTGTAGATGTGACTTCTTGAATTTTGACCTTATATTTGTCCATATATGCCACATGCAAAAGTAGTGTGCAATTCCAGGATAGACTACGGATGTTGCCTTCGATATACTCTCATGCCTGTCTGAGACAACACACATAGAAGGTCTTTCACCATATGCCTCCTTGAATTGTTCAAAGAACCACCTCCAAGATGCGTCGTTCTCAGAATCAACAACAGCATATGCCAAGGGAAAAATAGAACCTACAATTTGTAGACATAACTTGAGATTAACTATTAAATACAAATATATTTGGATAATTTAGGCAATATAAAATACATTGATTTATACAAAGTAACTACATTGTAACTACAACATTATTACATCTGTTACCTGCTGCATCCATGGTGCTTGCTGTCAGCATAATACCCCTGTATGATGATTTTAAGAATGTACCATCAACCACTACTACCGGCCTACAATGTTGCCAACCATTTATTGATGTAGAAAGAGCAACAAATGCATACAAGAAGCAATCATCTGCTGCCTTCTTCAATTTAACAACAGAACCGGGATAATTCTTCTCAAGAATATAAAAATATTTTGGTAATCTGTTGTATGAGTCACACGGATTCCCTCGCAGAAACCGTAATGCTTTTTCCTTTGCTCTCCATGCTTGCATGTAGCTTAGGCTGACTCCATGTTCGGATAACATGTCAGTTTGTATGTCCTTTGGCGTGTAAACAGTCTTAGGATCACAAAACTTTGGAACGACAATGCTACCAACTACTGTTGCAGTACACTTGCGCTTTATGAATGTTTCGTCCATTCGGCAACATGTGTGTTGTCGGCTAAAACTTCTTATCTTGAACAATGATGAATCATTAATAGATGTTGCCTTGAAGTGCCATTTACAGTTCTCCGCAACACATACAAGCCAGTAGCTACAAAAAAATCCAATTTTCAAACATTTTTATTAAATACTGTAATGAACTACAATTGACTACATTTAACTACAACTAACTACAAATACCGACAAACTGGTTTTCCGTAACTAAATTTGACTACAAACAACTACAATTGACTACAATGAACTACAATTGACAACATATAACTACAATTAACTACAATTGAATACATTAACTACAATTGTATACAACTGCATAGATAAAAATAATACTTTAGCATTGAAAATGAACAACTAAGTACAAACCTTCTACAACTTGATCTTTTAACTCTGAACTGGAACTTCTGCATAACTGCATAATTTTTCATTGCAGCAACAATCGTCTTCTTGTCCTGGTACACTTGACCTTCCTCAATACATGTTTGAGAAGATTCAATTATTATTTCACTTTGATATTGCTCAATAGCTGGTGAAGATGGAATTTCTAATAACCTTAATGATCCTGAAGAACCTGCATACAAAACATTCACATTGTATATTCATTATAGATAATTGGCGTCAAATTGTAGTTGATTAGAGAACACAAAAATCTCCGAATTCTGTTTCGACGCAAACTTACCTATACTGATGGGGCGTTCATTGGTTATTGCCAATTCCATATTGAAATCTCTTATGCTAATACATAACAGATACGAACCTAAGTTTTTATTCTCTTTTTTCGTTTCCATATATACACGAACGCCCATATCGTTTCTAATCTGCAACGGAGGACAGTTATCATTCACAATGTATTTTATTTCTACAACTTTATCAGATGTATCAATCGATAATTGTTCTGCAATTGTAGATTGGAGAATTCCGTAGCTTGCAGTTTCATCAACCAAAATGGCGTCAACTTCAAAATCTCTGAAGCTGCCATGGTTATCCCAATAACCATTACATTTAAGCATTATCGGAATTTTTGACATTGTATAATCTCCTTACTGCCAGTCACGGAATAACTACAAAATATGAAAAATAAGAGAGAATCTGGTGGAATTAGGCTATCCCTCAATAACAATAAAAACTGATTTTGAATGGAAGAATGAGAGTATTCAATTTCCAAACAGTTTTGTCGAATTTTAAATGGAAGAATGAGAGTAGTATCTCGAAACAGTTTTGAAGAATTCTGTTTGGAGGAATGACTGTAGTCAATTTTGAAACAGTTTTGTTGAAAATATGCACTGGATCTTCCGTTACCTTAATCTGTTTAGTTTAGAGGATATATTTGGAGCATTTAATATGTTACCTTAATGTAAGGGAAATTTATTTGGTAGTAAATCAAACATTTATTAACATTCAAAGCTGATTGGCATTCCAAACTAATTGGCGTGAAAAGAAGAGATAAGCAAATATAATTAGCCTTAATTGTCTAGTGTTAATTTAGGATGGAAAATCAGCAATTATCTTGTTTGGTACATATTATGTAACAAAAACATGAGATATGAGGGTAATAAACAAACAATGCACAATAATGGTAGTAAGGTTTGTTATATGGGATGTATAGGTAAAAATCCCTTTCTACTATATATTCTTAAAGATGGACCGGTGAAATGGGCTTAAGCCTCATTGCATATTGGGTTCAAATATAAGTTTGAGAGTTAGGTGGTTTTACCTTGAGCCTTGGAGTTAACTTCCTAAAAGAGTTGATGAGTTGGCTTCTGATTTTTACTTTACCATAAAATTGCGGGAAAAGTGCACAGTTAGATATTAATAATATATATATTTACTTTTAAGTTATTATTTGAAATAGTTTTAGTTTTTAGCCATAGCTTTAATAAATTGTAACAGTCCGATCGAAAATACCCTTCTGCTTATGTCCTTACTTTTGAACTTAACTTCAGGACTACACGTCCTTACCTTTTGAACTTGAAACTCAAAATTCAGGACTTCAGGACCACATGTCCTTAACTTTTGAAATGAACTTCAGGACTACATGTCCTTAACTTTTGAACTGGTAATTATAAGTTCAGGACCAAATGTCCTTAACTTTTGAGCTTATTAGTCTAAGTTCAAGAAACTAAGACTCAAGATCAACCGCCCTTTCACTGTTTAAGGGGAAACATCTCCTCCTGATAACCATTATTTTACTGAAGGATCAATGGATAATAGGAAAAGAATCAATATTGTAATTGTAAGCATAGTCATTCCAGATTGATGCATTTTTTGCTACAGACATTTCCGTAGTAGGCTGAGTTAACGTTTTTGAAGGTATTTGTTGGTGTTGATCTGGATATTGTGTCGAGAATTTTCAGTAAGCAGCAATTAGTATTTGAATATTTTGCATAACCCTTGAATTTTTCCTCCAAAGAAACTAGCGAATGACAGAATTCAGTATTTCCAATGTATTTGATGCAGAGAGAGAAGCGAGAGTTTGAGAAAAAAAGCAAAGGAGGAAAGGGTAAAAGTATCTTTTCATATTAATTTTAATAGAGTAGTGGCTAATTCTGTTCAAGATTAAAATTACTGGATAAAAAATAAATATCACCTTAAATAATAGCTACCCATACCATTTCTATTAAAACTGCAGGACAATATGTCACCCCTACAGGGCGGAATGTCCCTAGTTTTTACTATCTTAGCAAAATGTTCACGATTTTTTACTTGAGCACCATAGTTCTTTAATATTAAAGCTAGAAATTCTAGTTTTGTGGTGAAAAATATAATGCAAATGATTAATTATTGTTAATATCGACTAAATTTATGCTTAATTTTTTATTCAAACATTAATTTTGTAATTTATATTAAAAGTTAAAAAAAAATATTGTTGGACCTTAGAATGTGTTGAAAAAGACAATGTGAGTCTTTTTTATTCAATATTATTTGACTAAATTAGTAACCGGGGATTATTTATGTTGGTATATTTAAAAGCTTTGTTTCAAATTAAGATCATTTGGAGCGGATTTCGGATAGTCTAATTGCAATTGAAGTTGTAAATTCGATGAACACGTTGTTAAAAAGACATAAAAAATTATGCAAATCACAATAGACTTTGATGAATACTTAAAATATAAGTAGAGTTAATATAGATTAAACTCTTCCACTTCGGTAACAAAATGCTAGAAGAGCAAAGTCATACCAATTTGGTAGATTTTGATGAATAACTTAACAGATAATTAAAATAAATATAGAATGAACTCTACTAACCTGTTACTAAAGAGTAATAACTATGTGTGAGTTGGAGGTTATTTTCTAAATATTGACAATTTTATGGACATTCGGCTAAGATCAGCCCTATATTCTTCATTTTTTTTTTTGGAATTTTGTTTTAAAAGGGAGCAAAAGAATATAGGGGTGACATACATTTGTGAACTTAAAAATCAAATACAATTTATGCTCGATATTCCTAATAGTTAAAATACCTGGTTTACTAAAGGTAAAGGCTATCAAATCATTTGTTCGTTTCTCTTATAAAATTAAAAAAAAAAACAAAAAAAAAACATTGGCATTGATATCGTCTATTTATTATGCTATAAAAGAAATATGGAAGCGATTCCCAAATGATAAGTCCAGTCAAATTCCAATTTTGTAGTGGCTAAGTTCATTTGATTTTTGTCCCAAGAGGATGTAGCAAACGCTACTGACCTACTGTATCAGCAACAAAATTTTTGCAAAATGGAGGATTTCTATTATAAAATTAGAAGATAACTGCTCAGTTAGGATTTCTTTATTACATCCTAATTAATTCAAAGGAAAGCTAAATGATATTTTTCATGCAACTCGCTCGAAGAAAAGGATGAAATATCGCCATCCCCTATGTAATCGAATACTAGCATGTAACATAAGAGTGTGTTGAAAAATAAAGCAAACAACAACAACAACTATCCAGAATAGTCCCACAAAGTGAGAAAAAATAAAGCAAACAAAATAAAATATATACTTTGCACCATCATAATCTGCAATATGTAATTATCAGAATTAGATCTGATAAAAACTCAAGAAAATTAAATAATTAATAAAAAGAGAAAGGGTGTCGATAAGAGAATAAGAAGGCTGAAGGACATCTGTTTTTGGCCTAAAAATGGTACGCCAAAATTATGTAGTTTGTCTGTTTAGATAGAATAGGGGTGACAATTGACAACTAATAAAATGACAGATTCAATGAATATAATCGATAGAGGACGATTCTTTTTGGCCTTCTTTAGTCTCATCAATCAGTTAAGGTCGTCATTCCCTCTGTTTCTATGGAAAAATATATTTTGTGTCTCATACAATTTATATTAGTTGTATGAGATAACTTTTATCTCATAATTTTGTGCACTCAAAATTTTGTGGACCTAGAAGTGTAAGATTGGAGATTTACAATTTTATGAGACTACTAGTATCAGTTGTATGAAATACAAAATAAAACTTCTGGTTTCTATGGGTCTCCTTTCTATCTTAATTTTTTTCAATCTTTGGATTTCTTACATACAACGGGGTCTGCGTTCACTATTAAGCCTACGTCCGTCCATTCCTTTCAAGCTTGATCCTTCCCTTAGACTCGTTACCTTGTTCGATTGAACTCGTTGGTTCCGCGCTCTATTCGGTCGTAACCCGGTTCGAGAACCTTCTGGGCATGAGTATTGGCGAAATCAGAAATTTATTTCAGAATATTCAAATTTGAAAAAAGTGAAAACAATTCTGCAACAAAGGATGTTCGATATATGTCATATACCTCTAAAATCAAATAATTTACCTATATATATAATTTAGTTTTTCAACTCAGAGTAGTCAATTGACCAAGTTTATGACAATGTAGCTTCGTCCATAACAATAAGGGTAAAAAATTATATGTATTAAGTATTTATATTAACTAATAAATACAAGATAAATGATATTTTTATACTTATTTATTATTTAATCGTGCTTAGATTATACTTTACTTTAAAATAACAATAGTGAAATTGTTTGATTTGTTATAAATGTCGAGCGGGGACAAATATTTAAGTAAAATCTCAAACTTTCGAGACCACATGACATGACATCCAAGAAGACCTCCTTCCATGAGGTGAAATTCATGTTATCAATTTTCAATCCATTTAAATATCCCTTTTTTCTTTCAAAACTTTCAAACCTAAAAAAGAGAAGAAGAAAAAGGGTGAGGTGTGGCGGGGTGGGGTGGGGAGTACATACAGATAACTGTCACTCTCCCACCGGAAAATTGTTCCTTGGACTGGCACTATAACTAATCCTACCGATGAAAAAAAGGTCTTACTACAAATTATAAGCATCATTCAAGTTTGACTAGGTTGCATCATTATATACAATTTAATAAAAGTTTAGCTGAGCCTACGATAAAAACTTCCTTTATACTACTTTTTGTCCGTTTTAATTTATGTGAACATATTTACTTTTTGGTCTGTTTAAAAAAGAATGACTCATATATAAATTTGAAAATAATTTTACTTAAACTATCAATTATACCTTTAATGATAATCTTTATACTCATACAAATACTCTGGACTTCTTTTTGACTTGTTTAGGACTATAAATTTAACAATTTTCACTTTTTCTTAAATTTTGCGTCATGTTAAACAAATTCACGTGAAGAGAGTGTATAACAAGGCACACGTCCAAAATGTAGCATAAGACTAGCTTTTCTCTGAATCCATGTCTATGGAATGGCTAAATGCAATCCGTTAATTAGAACTCAAACTTTGATCATCTCGTTATTTCCCATAGAGTCTTTCGATCTACGAGAAACCGTCACATTTACATGATTGACATCCTAGTACGTAGCCATTTATATGATATGTTTCATATCACTTCAAGGTAGTTTCTTTACACTATATCAGAAATGTTATATTTATGCTTGAGTTAAGTTCAAAGTTTATTTTTCTTTACATAGAGCTTCAGTTGAACGTATAGGTTGTAGCCTCTTTATATAATTTTGGATAATCATCTTATGACATAAACTATAAATCTTTTATATATCTATATTTTGGAAGTACAATTATAGGCGATTTATAAAACACAGTTGACTATGAGAGAAATTAATCAGATTAGACTTCACTCACAAATTAATCGCAGCACAAATAAATTGAGCAAACATAAAAGTAAAAGAGGCACAATATTTTTATATTGCTTCAGTACAGTACAGGTACCTACGTTCGGTTCTTTTAGTTCACAAGGATTCTTTTAGATCTTCCGTAAATTTTTACAATAGTGATAGTTTTAGTATATTCACCACCAACGATATACAACAACAAAGTTTCTTTCAAGTGTTGACACAACTCTAGTTTTATTTTCTAACTCTTCCTATTTTTTGCAACACTTGTAGACTCAAAAACACACAATTTGTACTAAAAACTAGAAAGGTGTAGAAACAAATGTGAAGTTGCGTAATCTTCTTTGCGCTTCTACTTCTTCTTTTATTTGCTTGATTAGTGTTCCGATTCCTTATTTTCCGGGATCACATAACAGCAATTATTGGAGGTATTTCCTTGTGGCCAAAAATATTTAAGAGTGACACCCAATGGTAGCCTCATGAATCTAGCTTGAGATGTGTGGCTAGATTCATTCTTAACTTGAAGAATTGGTTGGTTCAATTATCCTTAAGTAGACTTCCGCAAATTGTCCTTGATTTTCTCTCTAGCCTTGATAAGTCCGTTTTCATTTCTTGCTCGCTTGAGAATCTTTAGAAAGTCTAATTAATTAACTTTACTTCCTTGTTCTTTAATTGATTGATTCTCTTTTTTTTTTATGCACAGTTCCAAATACATAGCTAATGGGTTCCTTTGATTTTCTCGTAGGATTTTCTTTTCTTTCATTAATGTCGTTGCGAATATGCACAGAATGAGATGTCGTTACAAGACTCTTTTGATTATTGATCATTATTAAAACTTAAAACTTAACAATCTCTCCTATTTAATGATGGCAATAATTCAAAAAAAATTTGACTAATTTAGCGGATATTTCCCTTTACGAGTGTACATCTGCTTCACCTAGTTTTGAGCTATGTTGTTCCTTGTTTGTTTCTCCCATTGTCTTTATCTTCTCCCCCTTATACATCAATCAAAAAGAATAAAAAGAGAACAATAGCTAATAATAGTATTAGTTAAGCAAGAAAAAAATATATATACAACTACCAGTCATGCCAGGCATAATCGACTTATATGTCCATCCAGACACAGCGAAAAGAAAAGTTTTTAACATCCAATCACAAAAGAAAATAAAAAGATTGTCTAACAGCTAGACAATTAATTTCTTCCAAGGAAATATTTCAAGATGTTGATCACTTTGTGAGCATGTAATTTTTGTCTCGTTGAAATTACTCCTATAGAATTCTCAAACTTAGGTTTTCTTTTTCTTTTTATTATTAATTTTTAGGATTTAATTACATATATCAGTACGTATTTTCATTGATGCATGCATGATAAATCATAAAAAATACAAAAATAAAATAAAATTACATAAGCATTTAGGATTTAATTTCACATATTTTGTTAAAATTAATTGGTAGTTAAGGTTTATTTTGCAAAATATAAAATCAAAAAAATTAAATAGTTTATTTTGGCATTTTATTGTTAATCTTCATTGTTTGGCATTTTTGTGATTAATTTTTATATTTTGCATTTTTGAGTTTTGATTTAGTCTAATTAAGAATTTCAAATAAAATTAGGAAAAAGGATAAAAAACAAAAAAATAGGATTATAATTAACCCAGGCTGGCCATATTTGGGCCAAGCCTGGGTGACCAAAAACATTACACCCGTTCAAATACCCAAACCGGCCCAATAAACCGTCTCTGACCCAGGTTCATGTAAGAGACGCCCCAAAACGACATCGTTTTGGGGCGATCCATCTCAGCCGTTCATCTACATCAATCCAACGGCTCTGAAACTCCCTTTCCAAACATATTAATATGTCCAAACACCTGTGTATATGCAAGAGACCAAACAATCTCCTTCCTCGTACCTATACACCAGTGTATCACCACCCCTCCACCACCGTAACACTACCGTCCAACACCCTAACGCTGCCACCGGAAATCGCCTCACGGAGGTGGGCGGCCACCAAATGGACCCAAATTTACACCACCGAACCCCCTCAACCTCCACTTTCCCCTCCCACCATTAGATCTCCTCAAAGATCTCTCCAGCTCGTCGAATATTCGAAAGAATAGTCGCCGGCTCCGCCACCTACGGTGAGACTAACCCCAATCTGATCCAAAGTAACACCCCTGAACCACCTCATTCCCCTCTTCCCAACCATCTAAGTCTCGTCCTTCGAATCCTCACAGACCTTTTCAAATATCAAATCTAAATTTGACCCAAACCCTAAACTCACCGGAATCCCCCGAAAATAGTTCCTGGTAACCATCTCACCTTCCCCATCCACAACCCCACGACCAACGACCATCGAATACAACTAGACATGACCAAAATCAAACCTGAAGCCTAGACCATGTCAAACCAATCGACCCTAGCCTGAAACCATTTCCCCTTCTCCAATAATAAGGCAAAGGCCTCATAAGGCCAAAGGACTCTCTCAATAGGGGTTGAAGAACCGTGAGATTCGAATAATTTAATTTTAGGGTTACAATGAAAAGAAAAGCTAAGTTCCTTTTGTTTTAATTGCCTTCAATGCTGTGATTTTGTGTGTTTTCTGTTCTAATTGCTTTTATCTTTTTTGTTTTCATGTGTTTGAGTACATTAAGTTTTTATTTGTTTATCTTCGAGATATTTTTAGTAGGTTCGTCCATCTAGAGTCATGCACTCATCCATGTTTTCTTTTGCTTTTGATCTTCTCTATTTTTCATTTGTTAAGTATATTATGTTTTCTACCTGTTCATCTTTGAAAAATCCTGAGTAGGTATTTCCATCTAGAGTTGTATACTTGTCCTGGTTCTCTTTTCTAATTGCTTTTGATTTTCTTTATTTTTCATTTGTTTAATTACATTATGTTTTAATCTGCTCTTCTTCGAAATGTCCTGAGTATTTTCTTCCTTGCTTGTTTTTTCTTTAAGTCTGGATAACCTGTTTTGGAATGTCTGCTTAATATTTGAAGTCATAGTCTGTTCTTGTTGATTTGTTTGAATTATTGTGCTGAGCTCAGAATTAGTCATATTTGGTTTATAATTGATTATTGTCCTGTATTTCTGAAATTTGTGTTGTTTAGCTTTGTATTGTTTCTGAGTAGTTTAGTGATATTTGCCTAAGTATATATGTTGCATTGATCAAATTTTGACCCTTGGTCATTTGCTTTTGCATAATGTAATCTTCAATTCAGAATTTGATCCTAGGTGCTAATAGTAATCTTGGTTTATGAATTGAAGTAGTTAACTAGGGTCAGTTTCTGACCAAATAGATAGGAACCAGTGTTTAAAACACTTAGGCCAGTAATTAAAAAAAAGGACAGGGGTATTGGGGTATTTGAACATGGAAATCTTGAAACAAAATCCTGGAACATTTTAGTGAGGGGTCCAAGTACAATTTCTGTCTCAAAACTTGAGGCACAAGTTAGAAAATCAAGGATCATTTAGGCAAATCTGAAAATGAGTAAAGGACTAAAAGGAAAACAAAAGATTTTTGTTTCCATAAGGCTTTAGTTATAAAAGGGACGTCTCATTATTTTCAAGAGAGATTTTTGGGGGTTTCAGAAAGATAAAAGAGAATAGAGAGATACAGAGAGGTATACATTGAGGAATACACTATATAACACTCAGCTGAAAATCAACCTTAAGTTTCTCTGGGAAAAATCTTCAATAAATCAAACTCTATTCTGTAAAAGTCGAAGATGATTAGAAATATAGGCATCAAGGATTGAAACTTGTGTGTGTTGGCTTTTCAAAGTGCTTCTCCTGAATTCCTGACACATTCCTGGGTTCATTATTATTCTGGCTGCTGTGCTTGCTTGCTTCTCGCCTAACTTGCCCATAGGTTCTCTTTTTTTTTCCTGCTGAAATTCCAGGTACCAACTCTTACCCAGAAAGTTTGGAAATGCCAACTGTATACGCTTATTCATAATGAAGACATTTACTTCTATGTTGATATTTTGATACAAATATTATTAGTCTAGCATGTTTAGAATAGTTTCCTTATCTTGGGACTGTAATATAAGAACAATCGGACTGTGCTAGACTGTTATTTAGTTGTTAATTGCAAGTCATGTTAATTTCAGTAGGTATAAAAATTAAGATGGTCAAATACATGTCTATTTTCATATTTGATTCGGCAACAGGGAATAGTTGTGTGAATGTGTATTTTGATTAATGAGTACAATAATTCTAGATACTAAATTCGAATACCTGAAATTGTAGCTCATTGATTTATTAACTAAGATCACTACAAGATGTTCTTCGTCAATTTTTCTGAGTTAAAAATGATAAACCATGAATATTATTAATAATTGTAGTATAACGATTTGCAAATAGTAGCCTTGTCATTGTAATTAAAGTATATTCCAATGTTGTTGAGCTCAAGATCGAAGGCCCAAACTGCTATTAGTACGAAACATAAGGGAATGCACTTCCTGGGCTTGCTATTAAATGAAGCCCAAATTGCAAAACCAGCCATGAATGAGGCTGAAAATATAGGTGCTAAAACTCCTTTTGAATATATGACTCATGTGTGAAATAATTAGGACATATCTCCTTTAGAGACGCGTATAGTAGAAAACTATAGTCTCTTAGGTTGCATTTTCTAAAATAAAGTGAGCCGCGCTAACAGAATCATGCACTATGTGGGCTCCTTAACTGTAATAAAAATGCATCGAAATTTGGAGGTGTTGTTTAGCAAATTTCACGACCCTCCACGAATTTTCAAACGTGTAGTTGTTGTTGGTGCGATATGTGAATAAAATATCTTCCTAAACCCGGGTGCGCATTTATGTGACCTAAATCCAAGTCACAACGATATTAAAATGTGTCGAGACCCGGGTGCATTTATGTGACGTGGTTGAGGACGTGTTTTAATAACGTTGCAAATATTCTTGAAATGAATAATGCGGTTAATAATTTATTTATTTTTTGAAAAAAAGTTGCATTATAGGGTGCACATGTATAAAAATCAGGAAATTAGCCATTTATAATAGTTTAAGTGACCGTGCTAGAACCACGGGATCCGGGGGTGCCTAACACCTTCAACAGAATTCCTTACTTAGAGTTTCTAGTTCGTAGACTCCAATTGGGCAATCAAAAGATCTCCTCGATTTGGGATTCTAAATAAACCGGTGACTTGGGACACCAAAAGCCAAACCTATCCCAAGTGGCGACTCTTAATTAATAAAATAATTCTATTTCGAATAATGTTATCTTAATTGGAAAAACTCCATCATACGTGTCATCCTTCGGGATAACCGTGTAAAAAGAAGGTGTGACAGCTCTGACGACTCTGCTGGGGATCGAACCCAGAATATCTGGTTCAGGGTTCAAAATTTGAGCTTAGAATAACTGTTATATTTGGCTTTATCTGATTTCATTACATGTTATGCGCTAACTGCTACATGCTTTACCGCTTTGATATTATCTGAACTGTACATATAAATTGCTACGAAATCTTTCACTTCTCATCCCCGGGGATGTGCTTACTGGTTGAGACTCTCTATTCTGTTAGTGTCATACCCTAAAATAAGAAAGAGGCCGGACAAGTTACTAAGCCGTATGGCCTTTTGGTTCCCGGTACGTAGCCCCCTCCTCGATTCGAATTGTTCGCTCGGGTGCACAGTCTAGACCCTATACCAAGGTTTTCAACTTAGAATAACTTGACCTCATACCAGGACCCTAGTAGGAACACTTATTTGCATCATGCAATTGGCTTAGGGGACTCAACACAGGGGTTGGGTCTGTCTACGACAGGTGACCCAAAATGAAAGACCATTATGATGCATATTACGTGCTACTTGTGCATTCATTTGCTTTGGATTCGCATGTTGACCGGCTTGTGAATAAAAGAAAATCTGAGGTCTACTAAGATAACTCATTTGCAAAAAAAAAAAACCAATGCTTAGATAGCGCCAAAATACTGCCAATCTTTCAAAAAAAAAAAAAGAAAGCAAAATAGAAAAAAAAGGAAAATTGGGAAAGTTTTTCAATACTATTTTTGGGTTTTTATAAATTATTTTGCCGGGTTCAACCTTTCTTTTGCAAAGCAAGTATTTTTTTTATACACTTCTTTCGAAATAAATCAGGTGATGCCACTACTACCGGAAATAGCCGAATGTTACCGTGAGGGACGCCGGAAGGCTGATCTTGCATTAATGGCCACCACTGAGTCTTATTTTTGACCGGCAAGCAAGCATAGCTTGAAAAACCTTCTCTCTGAAGTGTTGCATGGCCATATTCGCAAAGCCGGTAAATGCTGGTTTTAATATTTTGAGAATACTAATTTGCCTTAATAAATGTGCAGAATGAGTACGATAATGTTCATGAACAAAATTCCCTTGGAATTGCGACTGTGGAGGAATGATTTGGGGGAAGCAGGACAGAAAAGGGTCAATACGCATCTGGGAGACCTCACTGGTTTGTTAAAAATTAGTCGAAGGGGAGACATCATCAAAGCATTAATCACATTCTGGGACCCGACCCACAACGTCTTCCACTTCTCGGACTTTGAACTCGCCTCGATATTAGAGGAAATAACCGGATATATTGGGACCCCTACAATCCCTTTGAGACACCAATACCTGATTGCACCAAGAGCCCTTGTCGTGCACAAATTCCTAGACTCCTTGAAAATCAGTAGGAAGGTTAGCAATCTAGACTTATCAGCTGGCTTTTGCACCCTACAATTTATATATTAGAGGTATGGACATATCGGGGGATTCAACAACCCTGAAAATCTTATTTGTAGCAAAGGAAATCAGCTCAAATGGGAGGAGCATCGATGCTTTGTGTTCATGGTACTTTTCTTGGGTCTTCTAGTGTTCCCGCGAAAGGATGGGAATATTGACATACGAATAGCAGAGGTCGTTAGCACCTAAATGACCCAGGCTAAAAATACCCTCGCTCCAATGATCTTATCAGAAATCTTCCGTTCTCTCACCGCCTGTAAAGCAGGAGGAGACTTCTTCGAGGGATGTAACTTGCTGCTGAAAATATGGACAATCAAGCATATATGCCATCGGCCTCGGTTAATCAATTACGGGTCGCCAACAAAGAGATGCATAGAAGCATTCTGCAATAGGGTAAATGAGATTAAGGTACCTGAGGGTGTCAAAAAATGGGTGTCGCATCTCCGGGTCATCAGTGCAAATCAGATAGAGTGGACATTCGGTTGGCTCCCTGTGGATGAATTTGTGTATATGCTAGCCACCGAACCTCATTTCCTTTTTGGGAAGCATCCAGCCCTATGCGCCGTATAGAGTACTAAGACAACTGGGTAGATGCCAAATGATCCCCAGGGACGAGGATATTAGTCGTCATGCGGTTGAGATAAGCCCAAATGGTCAATTTCCTGAAACCATTGTACGTTAAATTTGGAGTGAATGTCAATACTTGACAGCTGATACTCGAGTGCATGACATATCTAAAGGAGAGGTTGCACTAGGGTACGTTGCTTGGTACAAAGGAGAAATAAAGCCTGGAAGGCCGACTAAGTGACCACATCTCCAAGAATTTGTTGAGACATCGCGAGGGTAGTGGGATTGGTTAGCCAAGGAAAATGAATATAGGGATACTATAGGAAGCTGGAAATGAAAATCCAAGAGTTGCAATTTGAAAACAGTTTGCAAGCTGTAGCCAGTGAGGGAGAAGATAAGATATTGACCAAAGAAAACAGAGCCCTACGAGCTCAAATCCAGAAAATTAAGGCAGCCATAGAAAATCCTCCCAGAAGCAAAAAAGATGAAAAACTCATAGAAAATTTGCGGCGTAAGGTAACCGAGTATGGGTTCAACCTGAATAAGGCGGAAGGTGAGCTATCTAGGGTTTGAAAGCAGTTGATCAAGATTTGTAGAGGAATGATCCCGTATCTTTGAACAATTAATAGAAGGGAATACTGATGAGATTTTTGGTTTAAATCGGAGGGTCATCATGACTGAAAACAAAATGGCCGAACAAGCCAGGGACTTCAAAGCTGAAAGAGAACATTGCTATGCAGTAATAGCAGGATTAGAAAGGGATTTACGGCAATTCCAATTGTTGAATCATGTAGCAGAACGAACTCTATAAGCAAGGGCCGAGCAAATTGGGCGTCTATTACAAGAAAAATGTGAAATTAGGGAGAGGGTACGGGCAATCGCAAAATATATTACCACAAAGTGCAACCATTGTAAGGATATAATGAAATCTATGTTCTTTGCTTCCGCCATGACATTTGTTCGTCAACTGATGGAAGATATCCACTACCATCAAGGAAGTTTAGCACGCAAGCCTGCAGCAAGGCTAGATGATTCCCCGCAAGCTCGAAAACCAGTTGAAGTCTTAAAGTACTCATAAATTTGTATCTTCTTAAAAGAGTTTGTCCATCTGTATGTTCTTTTACGCACCATTCAAGTCTGTAAGTTTATTGTGTCCCAGTTTGGTAGTTGTCTTTAATTTTATTTAGCTTTTGTAATCAAAGTTTTTTGTCTTTATAAAATTGAAAATCCCAAAATATCCTGTTATTTACATCACATTTTACCATGAAATACGCTTGGTCTGATTCATGCGGTGTAATGAGATGCAGGCAATCTTCATAGGATTGGACCATATTCTTAAAAAGGGAAAGCTAAAAGGAAATAAGGAGTAGAAAACAAAAGGAAGTTCGGAATAAATGTCGGGATGACGCAAGCGACCATTGCAAACATATAGAAACTCGTTAACTGCGTAGGTGCATCATACCCAACATGTGATTCGAAGTTTGTTATCTATCCCGGCCTAACCGTTTAAAACTCCAATTTCCAGGCCAGGTTTTTAAAGAACAGTGATTGGTTTGTGCTAAGCTGGAAGTGGATAGATACTTTACTAGATCAAAGGAAGCATAGAGATGTCATCCGAAATGACTTTACCAGCAGTTCCCATCCCAGAGGACAACCTGATTGCAGGGATCCCAGCCTCAGAATTTGCGGCGGCGGAAAAAGAAAATAGGATCCTTCGACTCAGAGTTATGGAGATGTAGGACGCTTGGAGAAATGGAAAAGAACCTCCAAGTACTATCTCCGGATTTCCTAAGATTTTCCCAAGTTCGGGGGGTACCTTCACCATCCCTATTAGCCACCCAAATACCCTCTTGGGGCAGCCTACCATATCAGCCAACTTTGTCGGAGCGCCTTCTGAAGCCCTTCCTCCGATGTTCACATCTGGCTTAATTCCTAATAATTTTACGGCCCCTCCGTTCGAAGCCACCACACAGCCTGCGGTGCCGAGGCCAATGTTTGATCCTACAACTTTCACATTTCAAACTCCCAACTACCAAACCGAGCCTCCCCATACCCCACATACAAGTATCCTCAACCAGCATACGAACTCACACCGGTGGAGGACAAAACCCCTAAGACACCTGAACAAGATGAAATAACAAGAAGGATGAAAAGCCTTGAACAGAGTTTGAAAAACATGCAAGGACTGAGTGGGCAGAAGAGTGTGTCCTACTCGGATTTGTGTATGTTCCCACATGTACATCTTACCCTTGGCTTCAAAACGCAAAAGTTTGAAAAGTACGATGGCTACGGCGACTCTATCGCTCATTTGAAAAAGTACTGCAATCAACTGCGTGGGGTAGGAGGAAAAGAAGAACTATTGATGGCATATTTCGGGGAGAGTTTAGTGGGCATCACTTCTGAATGGTACATGGACAAGGATATCACTCAATGGCATATTAGGGATGATCTCGCCCGGGATTTCGTAAAGCAGTTCCAATATAACATTGACATTGCCTCGGGCAGGAACTCTTTGGCCAACTTGAAAAATAAACCTTCAGAAAGTTTTAGAGAATATGTTGTCAAGTGGCGCAAACAAGCGTCAAGAGTACAACCACCCAAGGACGAGACAAATATGGTCACTGTTTTTCTACAGTTGCAAGAGGCAGATTATTTTCAAAATATGATGCCAGCAATGGGCAAACCTTTTGCAGAGGCAATTAAGATTGGTGAGATTGGTAGAAAATGGCCTAAAAATAGGAAGAATTCTGAGCCAGTTCGCCATAAGGGCAACCTCCCAGGCCATTCAAGGCGGGGCAAGAGGGGTCGCAAGAAACAAAAAGAAAGAGGAAGTGTCAATGGCAACCTCCGGAATGAGAAGACATGATGCTCTAAGACCTCAATTCTCAGAAAAGACCTCGCAACATTACTATCCCCATCAAGACATGCATTATGTTCCTCAACCTTATGCAATCATGAATGCCTACCAATTTGCTCGACCACAACAACAAGGCAACAGAAACCAGGCCCTGAGGAATCAACCTCCCCAAAACAACTATAATCCCCGCCCTCCAAAAAATAATTACCGTCCCAGGGAACCACCCATGAGACAAAACTTTGCACCGATAGGGGAATCTTAAGCCAACTTATTCCCGAAACTGATCTAGATGGGTCTTCTGCAGCCTGTCCCCCCGAACAGGGAGAACCCCGAGTCACCTTCCTATCAAAGGGGAGTACGCTGTGCTTATCATTTCGCGGCTGAACGACATGACATTGAAAACTGCTGGACTCTGAAACGAGTGGTGGAGGATTTAATAGAACAAAAGAAAATAGTGTTGAGAGATAAATAGGTCCCGAACGTAACTAATAATCCATTGTCAGTTCACAACAATGGGCCAGTCATGAGAATGATTTGTGAGGACAAAGAATTTGACCTTGCTCTAAAAGCCATAATAGCCATTGCTGATACAGACAAAAAAATTCAAGGCTACTCCCAAGAAGGTTGCAGAAAAGGAAATGAGTGAAGACAAGCAGCCAGAAGCAGAGAAGAAGACTGAAATTAAAACTGAGATGTCACCTACCAAGGAAACCATACTTTACACCCCACGGGGGCGTCAAGAAGAACAACCCACTCTGAGTCCCCCGAGAAGGTTTGAGTTGAATAAAACGATGTATGTACCCGAAGGAGCTTATGTGGTACGGGAACCGATTAAACCACCAAGGCTGAATGAGCTTGTGGTAATTGGTCGCACACCTCAGAAGCGAATGACAAACCCTTATGCAGTCCCATGGAATTACCAAGAAACCATAGTCACATACAAAGGCAAAGAGATCATCGGGGAAACTCAAAAGGGCAATCCCACAAAGAAATATTTGGATATGAAAGAAGTGAATGCTGCCACCAAATGGAGGTTTCGACCCAAAAAGCCTGTAAATGCTGAAGAAGCAGAAGCCTTCTTTCAAAAAATAATAATGCCAGAATATGAGGTGGTGGACCAGCTCCGGAAGTCTCCCGAGCAGGTCTTTTTATTGTCATTACTGATGAAATCTCTAGAGCACCAGAAACTATTGGCCAAATCCTTGAATGAAGCTCATGTACTGGCTGGAACCTCCGTGGAGTAACTAGAGAAAATTGCAAAAAGATTCTTTGCCATTAATCAGGTTACATTCAGCAAGAATGATTTACCTCCAGAAGGAGCTGCCCATAACAAAGCCTTGCACCTCACCGTCAAATGCGAAGGCTATTATGTTAAAGGAGTAATGATAGATGGAGGTTCTGGGGTAGATATATGCCCATTGTCAACATTGCAAAGAATGGAGATCGGAACAGAGAGGATGCGTCCCAACAATGTGTGTGTCCGAGTCTTTGATGGAATCAAGAGAGACAGTATAGGGGAAATTGACTTAGTATTGACCATTGGTCCGGTCGATTTTGAAGTGACATTTCAAGTATTGGAAATGGACACATCCTATAGCTATCTCTTAGGAAGACCGTGGATTCATGCGGCAGGAGCGGTGCCTTATACTCTGCACCAAATGTTGAAGTTCGAACATGAAAATCAAGAGATTGTGTTCCACGGAGAGGATGAATAGTCAATTTACCGGGATCCCTCTGTCCCCTGCCTCGAATCCAAAGGGGGAAGTGAGCATATAGTTTACCAAGCTTTTGAAATTGTGGTAGCCGATCAATACAAAGAAGGAGAACTATTCCCCCAGCCTTTCCTCTCTAATGCCTCAATAATAGTGGGTGGGAGAAGGCTCAAGCACTGCTGAAGTGCTCTGTATGGGACCGGATGCCATGTTGCAAGAATAGAAGGCTACACCATTCCCAGTCAGGCAGGAGGCCCGGTAGTCCTACCTTGCTACCTTTTCATGCATCACGAGTTATTTCAGGGTGTAACTCAGGTGTTTTTATTTCGCATTTTGTCCTTTAAATTCCATATGTAAACAGTGTTATCTTACAATTTCAAAGAAATGAAATCAATATTTCATCGCTTGCACTTCTCTATCTTTTTTTTTATTTTTGTTTTTTCTTCTATTTCATTTTTTCCTTTCAGCCCCAATAATGCGGTTTTAAATAAAATGACATGCTCGCGAACTTCATGCCCCGACCCGAACATGCTGCCCATTCGTGAAATAATGAACCAAGAACCGGAATATGATGCAGAAGAGGCTTTAGGGAAATAAATCGAGAGTTCGAACATTTTGAAAATAAACCTAAGCCAAACTTAAATGATACGGAACTGGTTAACTTGGGTGATCCCAACGAAATCAAAGAAACTAACATAAGCATCCATATGAATAAAGAAATCCGGGAATTAGTGATTCGACTTTTGTTGGAGTTCAAAGTTGTATTTTCTTGGTATTTCGATGATATTCCTGAGCAGAGTGTTGATATGGTAGTTCATAAGTTACCCACATACCCCGAATGCCCTCCAGTCCAATAAAACTAAAAAAAAGCTCAAACCTGATGTCAGCGATAAGATCAAAGAAGAGATCACAAAACAGCTAGAGGCGGGGGTAATCCGAGTGGTTTGATATACCACATGGTTGGCCAATGTGGTCCCGGTACCGAAGAAAGATGGAAAAACTCAAGTATGTGTAGATTACAGAGTTTTAAACAAGGAGAGTCCAAAGATAATTTCCCTCTACCTAGCACCCACATTCTTGTTGATAACTGTGCCAAACATGAAATACAGTCCTTTGTAGATTGCTACGCAGGACACCACCAAGTGTTGATGGATGAGGAAGATGCTGAGAAAACCGCCTTCACCACACCTTGGGGAACTTACTGCTACAGAGTTATGCCTTTTGGTCTAAAGAATGTTTGGGAAACATATATGAGGGCTATGATCACCATCTTCCATGACATGATGCATCAAGAAATAGAAGTATATGTGGACGATGCGATTATCAAGTCCAAGACTCAGGGTGATCATGTAAGGGACTTAAGAAAGTTCTTCGAAAGGCTTCGCAAGTATGATTTGAAATTGAATCCAGCCAAGCGTGCATTTGAAGTTGGAAGATTTGGAAGTTCATAAGCTCGATTCATGGCATGATTTGCATTTTCGGCATTGTTAGATGTGATTTGAGACCTCGAGCGAGTCTATGTTAGGTAATAGAACTTATTTGTATATTTAGATGGGGTCCGGGGGGCCTCGGGTGTGTTCCAGATTAGCTAGGGGTCATTTTTCCTTGTTTTTGAACTGCTGGTTCTGGTGTCTGATATCCTTCTTCGTGTTCGCGAAGAGTCTCTGCTGATCTCCCCAATTTCCAACTTTGCATTTGCATTATATTCCTCGCGATCGTGTAGCTCTGCACATTTTATTCAACGCATTTGCATCATCTATTCCACGATTCGCATAGTAGAAACAAGGCCCTAAGCACTGGTGGTCGTTACTCTTCGCGTTCGCGTATGTTTCTGTCTTCTCTTCTCCGTGTTTGCGATGACTAACCTGGTCAGATTTTATTTTTCTTCTTCTTGAACGCGATCCTGCCTCTTGGTTCCCGATGCATAAATACCTAGGCAGGCAAAATATATTCACAAATCGAGGGTTAGACCATTTTTATCATAGCTTGACTGTGGAGCTCTGTTTTGAGCGATTCTTTGAGGATTTTTCAAGAAAATCGATTGGGTAAGTGTCTTCACCTAGACTTTAATATATTCCATGATGTAATCTTTGTTTTTGTCATTTTGATTGTGTTTTAGGTTGAAGAAATGTTGGTTTTTGATGAAAATTTCTAAAATGAAAAATCACGATTTGAAAGAGCAAATGGTATCATAATTTGATAATTTTCGTATGATTGAACTCGTATCAGAATGGGTATCCGGTTTTTGTAAAATTTATCTGGTTCCGAGGTACAGGCCCAAAGTTCAAATTTTGGACCAATTTTTGGATTTTATTAAAGATTGAGACTTTATGATCCTGAAGTAGTTTCTTATGAGTTTTATTTGTTCTTTCAAGTTATTTATGTTAGATTTGAGCCGTCAGAAGGTCTTTTCACTTGAGAAGTGCATTTTTCATGCCCCAAAATTTGAGGAGCGCGACCAGTGCTCAACCTAGTAAATCCGACTGAGCAAGCCTGTTAGATTTTATTCTACCCAATCTAGTTCATGAATAAAGAGGGAATGTTATCTCATTTAATCAAAACACTAAAAAATCTGGCATTAGCAACTTTTAGTTCATCTCCATTAATGACTTCATTCATATTTTGAAAATATAATAAGTTACAAGTTTAATGAAAAACATGCTTGTTAAATATTAACATTTCTGGTTCGGAAGCCCAACATCAACCACCACTCACAAATAGTCTATGGAGCCTCTAAGTACAATAGAAGAGAAATAGGGAAATATCGGCAATAAGGCTCTGGCTATACCTAAAAACATGATGAGAAGTGAACAAAAGATACATGAAACAACCTTGGGATAGAGTGGGGCTCATCAAGTCTGCTGGAAAGAGAATACTACTATCACTGGACGATGCCTCTCGTTGTGGAATAACCTGTCCTACTATACTCCGAGACTCTTAGCAACGTCAATATTTCGGGAACATGACAAATTGAACCACAAATTAGAGAGGTGATAATAGTTCTAGCTCACTTGAGCATATTCTAAAACACTAAGTGTGCATTATGCTTTTTAAAGCATTTTATGAAAGATCCTACCATCCCTCAGCCCATCATTAGCTCAAAACCTAACCAAATACTCTTATGAACTCATGCATACAAGATATCCACTTTCACCCTCATTAATTACCCTTCTAATGGTTGTGAGCACGTGATATTTGCCTCACTTGAAATGTTCCTATAAATTCATTAAATTAGGATTTTTCTGTTATTATCTGAATTTTTAGGAATTAATTGTGTGATTTTGTATTTATTTGCTTCTTTCTTTTATTATTTGAATTGTTAGGATTTATTTGCCTGATTTTTTTGTTTGAATTTTAGGATTTAATTGCATAATTTTGTATTTATGTGCATGTTGCACATTTTATACAATATAATTCATAAATAATAGAAAAATGGGCATGTTTGCATTTAGGATTTAATTTTTACGTTTTTAGGTTATTAATTAGTTAATATGCAAAATAAGGAAAAATAAAAAAAATTGGTTAATTTTCTTTGAAATTTAAAATTTAGGTCATTGTAGGAGTTTATTTAGTATATTTCATGTGAAATATGTTTTTGGCTATTTTTACTCTTGTTGTTAAAATTCTGGAAAAAAATAAGAATAACAAAACAAAAATATATAAAAAGAGAATAAATGATTGTACATAATATTGGCTTTGTTGAAAGATCAATTTTGGGCCAATTCTTGCAACAATTCAGGCCCAAAAAATTACCAAACCCACTAAAATTAACCCAGACCCAATACCTTGCCCGGTCCAAAACCCCTAGAAACAAAACGACATCGTTTTATGCCGAGGAATCTGAGACGTTGATCAATCTTGATCAAATGGTCAAGATGCAATGGTTGTTACCCTATATGATTATCAGACAACCCCCTACCATTAGACCTCGTATCATGTCCAAAGAACCCTAAAATTATTCGGTGTAACACTACCCCATCACCGCCCTGCCTCCACCGAATCACCACCGCCCGCCGCCCGCCGGAAATCGTCGCCACCGGCGGCGAAACCACAAGTCCACCCAAATTTACACCACGTAACCTCCATGATCTCCTCTTTCCAACTCCCCCTAAAATAACCCCTCAAAACCTAGCCAAACGCGTCGAATATCCTTTCAAAGGAGCGGCTGCTCCGCCGTCCACGACGGCGCCGAATCCAATGGCTTTCAAATTGATAACCCACACTCCCCTTGGCCTCCCCTACCCAAAGACAAGTCCAGTTTCATTCGAATAAAACCCAGGCTCTTCGAATTTCAAATTCTGATTTGACCTAATTTTGAAGATGAATTTTTCAAAGCTGTTTGAGTTTCAAAATGGAGTTGCATGTTTGTTTTGGCCAAAAACAAACTTGTAACTCCATTTGGAGACTCAAATTGAATCCAGCAAGTCTAATTGAAGATTCAACCAGTAAGTTCACTTTAAATTCGATTTGTTTCGTTTTTATTTTGTTTCTATTTTCTTTTCCGGTATAGTAATTAGGATTTTTGCCTTACTTCTATTTTAGCTTAAATCAAGAATGTCATCCTACTTGACTCCTGATTAGCCTAGTTTATTTTTGCAAACGATCCTGATTATTTCATTGTTATTTCATTTTCTTTTATTTAGTTTAGAATTCTGCCTCTGTTTAGTTATGGAAGCCATTTATTATTTGCCTCAGTTTTTTGGCCTGGATTCTATTAGGTCTCTAATCCCTTTTTATATGATTTGGTTTTGGTGTTAGTAAGTTAATTAGTAGTTAGATTGCAGGTTAATATAGCTTTGCATGGTTCTTTTGAATATCTTCATTTCAGCTTTTTTACTTGAATTCATGTGCTTGTAGCAGTAATTAGTTGATTAGTCAATAGTCTCAGATTTTCAATTAGCTAGTAGTTAATTGTACGACTTAGCTTAGTAAATGGTAATCTCAGTATACTAATAGGGTAATATAGGGTTTTAATTTAGTTTTGGTAGCTTTAGAATAAAACAAGGATAGTATAGGTATCCTACTAATAAGAAACAATATTACAATCCTTTAAACCCTTCAATAAGGGGATTTTATTCCAAAAATCAGTCGTTTAGTGCAGTAACTTGAGAAGCAAGTAAAAAAATGAAGGACCGAGTAGGTAAAATCTTAATATTAAAAGAGGGACTAGTAGTTAAAATTAAATAAAAGGGTTTCCCTAGCCTTTGGCTATAAAAGGGACCCCAATTCATTCAAAAATATTCTAAAAATTCCAGATATTTTAGAGTCTAAAAATCTCTGAAAATTCCAGCAATAGTCAAAAAATCAATCCTCCAATTCCTGAAATTATAATCTAATTCAGGGCCAAAAAAATCAAAATGTTAGTCTAGTTTGAATGTTTAAGAGTTGTTCCTTCAAAAACCTGGGCATTTAGGACTCTAAAATCAATAGAAATTCCACAAAAATATCGTTCCATTGGAGGTCCAGCTAGGTTTAGAGTTTATTTGGTCTTGCTTCTGGGTTTTTGCACCAAATAACTTGGGTTGGGTAATTAGGGAGCATCTGGGTGAACTTTCAAGTGATTTGAGGTCATTTTAAAAGCTGTGTGTGGCCTAGTCTGTTTGGATCTGGTTATTATTGTTGTGTTGCTTACAATTTGGCTGCTGATCTCTAAAAACTGCTGCTGATTCCTTACTTACCTTTGTATTTTGGTTACCAGGTACTCCTCAGCTTTGAATGTGTAAAGGATCACATCAACAACTTCATTTATTCTGCTGGATGAATAATTAATTTACTCCTATTGATTTCTGTGTTAATTTCTATTCATACTTGTAATTCATATAAAAATTGAGTAGTAGTAGTGCCTATCATCAATTGTATGTAAAATGAATGTTCATGTGGACTATGTAGACTGTCATTTGTGTTAATTGTGACTTTCATCCCACTAGGATTTATGATTAGTAAATCTGGACCGTTTTACCTCCTGTTGAGCAGTTTGTCTAGTTGTTTTAGTAGTAGAAATTTTGTCAAGTTAGTTTGTTAATTCAAAGTTATGGTGTTATAAAGTTCGAAATTAGTTTTACAGTAGCGATAGAGCCAACATGTGAACCTCAGTTTCATTTCAGCATTTGAGTCTTGAAATTGTGAAAATAGTGTTTTAATGTGTTAGTACAAACTTTCTTTCGAGTTCAATATTTCATGTGTAGTTGGTAGCCATGTTAATTTGTTCAATGTTGTTCTTGATTTCCTAAGAATTTGCAACAATTTATGGGATGTTAATTTGATTCAATGCTTTTCCTTTCCTAAAAAAATCTGGAACAATTTATCAGTTATTAGTGCGATCCAGGCTTGCATATGGAATAATAAGTGCAATTTGTTAATGGACTTGGTTGAAATTCATCCCCATTGGGCTGATTTATAAACCCGGTCATTAGTTTGAGAAATACAATGCTTCTGTCCAGATTTGGTTTCGAATTGGAGACTTGGATCTCTTAATAATTGATCAAAGCTTTTTAGTGACAAAAGTGTAGAAGAATAGTAGTTCATTCAGGTTTGGAGTTTAAATAAAAGAAATAAAAACGAGGTGTGCCGCGCCAAACGGTATCCATAAATCGCGTGGCCCGCGTGAAATGCTTATATTAAAATATTTAGAGATTTGGGATGCGCCGTTTAGCTAATTTCATGGCTTTCCGCAAAGGTAATAACACGCTAGTCACTTTTAGGCGCGTCTTTAATAATTTTATCTCCATAAGTACGATTGCGTATTTATGTGACTCAAATTTTCAAATCTCAATAGAGTTGAAATATATCTAAAATTGCGTGCGCTTTTATGTGATGTGATTCGCGATGTGTTTTAATGACATTGCAACTTCTCTTAAAAGATATTAAAAGCGGTATAAAATAATTTAAAATTGCATTCTAGGACGAACATGCATAAAAATTAGAATTCTAGCCATTTATAATAGTTTAAGCAACCGTGCTGGAACCACAGGATCCTATGGTGTTTAATACCTTCCCCCGGGTCAATAGAATTCCTTACTTAGAATTTCTGGTTTGCAGACTCCAATTGGGCAGTCGAAAATTTTACTCGATTTGGGATTCTAAATAAACAAATGACTTGGGACACCAAAAGCCAAACCTATCCCAAGTGGCGACTCTAAATAAATAATCCCATTTCGGATAATGTCACTTTAATTGGAAAAAATCCCTTATACATGTTATCCTTCGGGGTAGCCGTGTAAAAAAGGAGGTGTGACAATGGTCTACCCTAGTTATATCTAGTAATCAAGAGCTTGGTTTATAGAACCTTACCTTTTAAGAAGAAGACCTAGGTGCCTTTCTTGACAAATCTTTAAAGCTTAAGTAAGACTTTTGGATAAATATTGATGAAGAAACCTTCTCCCTCTAGGCCCCCCCCTCTCTCTCTCTGAATGCATTAGAAAATATGCCTAAAATGAAGGGTGGTGTGTAATATATCGACATGGGGTCGGGTAAGAAAATTAGAAATTTGGAGCCCTGAAAGAGATTTGCGAACGCATAATTGACATTTGGTCCACAAAATGGACCGCAAAAAGGTCCCAACAACTGAATACACTGACTGGGTTTGCGGCAGAAATGCGGTCTGCATTCACGTTTTGCGATCGCAAAATGCACCGCAGAACTGCCCTTCACTAAATCTCAAAGAAATTATACGACGACTATGCGGTCCACAATTTTGTTATACGATCGCATAATTGACTGCATGATTGACTTCAAATTTGGCCAACATACTGACTCACTCTGCGGTAGAAATGCAATCTGCATACTTGATATGCGACCGCATTATCTGGAAATTATAATTTCTTGACTTTTTAATGCATAGTTTATTCTGAAAAGGTCCGAACCGCATACGAATCTAACACATATTCCTAACTTGGCACTAAGAGATCTTAGGTTTTGAGAAAAAGTTTTCATGGGGCTTTATATCCTCCCCCACTTAAGATCATTCGTCCTCGAATGAGTATCATGGATACCCCCAAACACCCAACATGACTCATTTCCTTCCTTACCTACCTCAAAGTCCCAAATTTCACGTGCCCCTCAATTATGGGTAGCTATATACTTATTAAGTGATTCTTTTGTTCTTCCCTAATCAACACGTTTAGCTACTTATACTATCTTACCGAGAACTGAGAACTATCTTACTCATATTAAACCCTTGGACCAGAATTAGCACTAAACATCATCAACGGACACAATAAACTGAATCTAGAATCCATCTTCTAAGAAAACCCTAATACTTTATCGTCCTCTTCCTCTTCCGCACCGGATTTATAACCTGTTACCACCAGCGCAGATGGTGTACCAACACAACAATCCTTGACCGACACAACAATCCTTGACATAGCCTTAACACTACTCTTCCTTCTACCCACAACATCAACAAAAACAATTGACTCTATACCTTGGCGGTGTCCCTTTATGTAGTACTTGATTCTTCATTCATACCCCAAAAATTTCCAATTCGACTAACTCCCTAAATTTTTGAGAAATTTTGGCAGCATCTCCTTTGTAACTAGACCTATCTACCTGTCAGAGAACCACCAAAACATCCTAACAACTCATCCACAACGAGACAAAGCATCATATTGTATATATCAAAAATACCAATCTCACAATTAGAAGCGCCATGTTATCATAATAATAGCTTGAATGGGTTGCACATTTTTAAATCACAACACCTATAAGATACCTTTCGAATCAAAACCAATTGTTATACAATCAAGCGAAAATATTTTCTTCTCATGATGCTTTCGGCCTTCAAGGTGGCCTACTCGGCTTACATGTTTTGCCACAACACATTTACGGAAACAATCCAAGCCACCAATCTTATCTAACAAGGATGACGACTAGATACTTTGCATAAGCTAACTATCCATTAACTCCCCCTTCAATAATTTCCATCAGAATGACACACCAATGATTCCCAATCACTTCCTTAGACATAGATACCTGGAACACCGGAACCATGGAGGGCAACATTACGATAGGGGAATATCATACTTCACGACTTGTCCCATCTCTTTCAAGGTTCCCTAAATTTTGAAGTGCACCACAACTACTTTACCTTTAGGAACAATTCGCCTAGTGTCTCCCTAGAGGTAACCTTGGGGACAACTTGCTGACTTTATTTAACTCTTAATCTTTATGCTGGACACCCCAGTTCAACACTTGGAGATTTTTAACCATTATTCTGTGATGGGCTAGAATATATACGACCTTAGAGTTCCTACCCAATATGATTAACCATGGAATAACGCTACCCTTTGGACATGCTTGAACCCATACCGTTAATATATTTACCATAATTAGGAACAACAAGGTCCAAGATTGTACTGGAAGTATTATAAGAATCCATCAACGAAGATGTGTTGAGCAGGGTATTTCATGAGGTTGTATTATTCTTTTAGGAAACAAAAAACTTACTATGGATTATGATGACATGATTAATCATTGAGACGAAATTATTGGTTTGAATAAATGAGGCATGGAGATTAGATAGTGTATTAGCAATAAAAATCATTCACGGAGAAATATTCAGGTACGTGCCACCAATCAACCCCTAGAGTGTAGAGAAGATCAATTTATCAAGAATGGGAATACTCTAGCACCTTGAATGAGATAGGGGTCTCAAAATATGATGTCGAATTACACTCCTAATATTAGTTGACACAAGGAATCTGTGCCACAAGCCCATGAGAATGAAATAGTAGTTAAACACTTGTGAGAGTACTATGATTCACACCACTCAACCCTCCCTGATAGTTGATCCTATACAAGAGTACTAAGGATACGATAACTTGTCTTTCAATTTAATACGATTTGTGCCAAATCCGAGACATCTAATACGGCCCATTCACGATTGTATCCACATTGCTAGGACTTATTAAAAATGTGGAGGGGGGTCATGTGTTGGATGGAGAGGAAATAAACTCTTTTCTAAGAGATTGACATGGTTTTGTCATCAAAATTCTCCGACAGTGATACTTGGCCACTTCATGAGAAATATTAAGGATAAGGTGAGTTACTTATTGTGGAATGGTTTAAGTGTGCACGAAAGTCATACTACAATGGGTAAAGAAATGATCTTCTTGTGGTAAATTGTGGAAACCTCAAATCTCTTAGAAGCTTATCTGGATAAACGATCTACTTCAACTGATATGCACACATATGATTGGAGTTTAGATAGGCTCTCATGTAACTAGATAGTGAAATTACTTCATGATAATATTGATGAAGGATAAAACTGATAGTTTGAACCATAGAAACCATCTTTACCAAGGAGGAAAGAATGACTCGAGAAAGAATACAACACCGAGATGCTTTCCGTTGAATTTGGCACACCACAAGCAAATTTTACGACTATTCATGCATAAGCACAAGTGAGTAGATGTTATCTATTTGAATAAAATGACTTGTAAGGAATTTACCAGATATAGTTCCTTAGTGAGGTTCTAGGAAAGCAGGTGGAAATAGTTACCCTCAGATTCTGACTCGATTCAGAACATCATCAGAGGACTCAATTTCTCAAGTGTTTGCAAGTAAGATAATTATAATAAAGAGGCTTCACGAATAATTTGTCTCGTTCAAGGAGAAGATACATAGAGTGGATCATAAGATTGTCCTGACTCTACCTCAAATTCCATAGCAATTGATTGATGCATGACAAAGCAAAATCGGGATCAATAAGAGCACACACACCACGAGATTGAAAAGTCAATATACCTGTAACCATACCTGGAAAAGCCTCCAACCTTTGATGCCTCCTCATAGCATAGAACCTGTTGGGCCCTCTTGAGCTCTGAATACTACCTCTGACTGCTCTATGTCCTGAAGGCGCTATAGATGAAGTAGCTATAGAAGAGGCTGGTTGCGCCACACCCATGCCCATGATCTGGCGAGATGAATGACAATCTCTTTGAAGGTGAACTGAGATACCACATTTGTAGCATATATTGGTACCATAGCAACATACTCCCGGATGACATTTCCTGCATTTCACACAACGGGGATTAGGTCCAGTAAACTAACTCGCCCTACCGACATGATAATCACCATCTTTTCATACATTATGAACCTCCCTCTTGTGCTTCCTACGAGCTTCCAATGTGGGGGTACTAATTCCAGTATTGGTTTGCTGTGCGGGCCATTGGAATTGCACTGATCTGCCACCCCAAATACGTTGTCGGGCACAATCATAACATGTTGTCAAATGTTCCTTCCCATATGCTGGGCAGGCCGAGATAGGTGCCGGGATATGTGTACCTAACTTAGTGCATTTATTCTTCTTGTGCCCCCTCCTTCCACAACCGTAACATATCTTGAGGATCATCCAACATCTCCCCAAGTGATGCTTCTTACAAACTGAACAATTTGGATCATTAGAACCAACAATCCTCTTTCGTTTCTTAGATTCTCTCAACACGCTCTGGAGGTGTGGCGATATTAGCAGGGAAAAGGACACTTCCCATAGCAACAAGTTCTTCTAATCCATCCACAGCTTGGCGCATCCTCCCTACGAACTCATGCGCAATCTCCCCCAAATTCAATGGTGGGATTATTCCTTCCTTGTTGCTTTATAGTCTGGGATTACTCATCTGGGAAATAGGACATAACAAGGAATTAGATCTCTATCTTGAGATCGATAGCACGATCCAGAATATCAAAGAAGGGTGAAATTCCTAAATGTCCAAATAGCCTCCAACTTATAGATGTGGTCGACAACACACCGATAAAAAGGAATCTACTAGACACGGCTCCGAGAAATCCTAGGACACAATAAAACCTTAGGCTCGGATATCAAGTTCGTCACACCCCAAAATCCGAGGAGCATGACCGGCACCCAATCGAGTAAACCCGACTAAGCAAGCCTATTAGATTTTATTCTACCCAACCTAGTTCATGAATAAAGAGGAATGTTATCCCATTTAATCAAAACACTAACTAATCTTCCACTAGCAACATTCATTTCATTTTCGTTAATGACTTCATTCATAATTTCAAAATATTACAAGTTACAAGTTTAATGAAAAACATGCTTGTTAAATATTAGCATTTCTAGTCCGGAAGCCCAACATCAACACCACCCACAAAGAGTCTACGGAGACTCTAAGTACGATAGAAGAGAAATAGGGAAATGCTGGCAACAACGCTTTGGCTATACCTCAAAACATGATGAGAAGTAAACAAAGATACATGACACAAAACCATGATAGAGTGGGGCTCACGAAGTCTGCTGGGAAGAGAATACTGCTATCATCGGCCGACGCCTCTCGCTGCAGAACAACATGTATCATAAAACGATGCAGCACCCCCGGTAAAAGGGATGTTAGTGCCGTCGAATAGCACTACTTTCAAATTAGAATAACCATACAAGAAAAGAAAACACAAAATAGTTAGCCAAAGTCAGCAATAAATTTGCATCCAACTTGCAACACGTAAATATTCTAATTTATAAAAATAATATATATAATTTTTTGTTGGGATATCATTAGCACCTATACAAGTTATACCACCATCTTTGTTAGCACGAAGTCCGATCATGACCCGATTGGCTAGGTAGTCCCTTTAGAGACATGTACCACAACAACAAATTTTCAGTTTCTGAATTTCTAGTTTTGATGATTCCAGCACAATACCACTATTTGTGCGGCATGGCATCCGATAACGGCCTGATCGGCTAAGCTGCCTTTCCACATATGCTGTGTGGGTTGGCTTTTTTTCTTTTCCAATTCATAGGTATTAGTTTCATCCCGCTTTGGGGGAATAATCACAATTTGACTGATATTTCAGTTTCATCCCAAGTCACACTCCACCCCTACACCGGCACGTGTAGTTTCAGGTGTGGGCCTTATGTTCCATCCTTCCTCGGTATTGCTAGTGATACTCCCAAAAATATTTTTGATTTGATTTAATATTGCACACAATTGTGGTATAAATACAAGTATACAAATATAGCATAAATGCAACTATACTTAACTCAATACCTTTCATATTTTATAGTTTTTATTAATGTTCTCAATCTTTCTTGATAAGAGTGTCTCTTTGGCCCTTTGACCTTTTAAAAGGTTTATCTTTCTCATGGCATGAAGGTCGCATATGGTTTTCCACATTTTCATCTCCTTTATTTCCGAGGATCGCTAACTGATATCAATGTACCAAATAATCCAGAAATTATATGTATATTCAAATTCAATAGTAATAGAATCATCAGGCACAAATGATTCTTCCCAAAGAGGGACGTGCCAACCAACAATTGGAATACACGTTGGAATTATAAGCAATCAATCACCTCAGTTATCCTTGAATTACCTCTTTTCCATCACGACAAATGCACAATTTCAACATCGGAACAGTGTAAGGACTAGTATTACATTGAATGTATCTACTAGGTAAAGCATTATCTAAACAACCATTTATGGGCATAATTCAGGTACAAGGCCATTCGGTCATTTTACTTTTGGAAGTTAGTTCAAATGGGTTGAGACTTTTTAGAATTTGTTTCACATTCTCTTATTCGGTTCAATTTAAAACATCATTACAGTTTATCAACGAATAGGCACATTCAATCAAGTCATTTGGTTCACATAAGAGCAACTTGGAGCGTTTAACTAATCGAATTCTTCTTACCTAATTAGTATACTATCCTTCATTTAAAATATGACTCAAGACTATACCATTTCGGTAGACAAACAACACTTAAACTTACAAAACATTATGGAATTCACTTCCGAGAGAGAAAATTTTATTCTACATACCTCGATTGAGCTTTCCTTAAGTCCTACTATACTCCTTTACTCTTAGCAGCATCAATCTTTGCAGAACATGACAAAATTGAACCACATATTAGAGAGGTGATAATAGTTCTAGCTCACTAGCTCATTTGAGCATATTCTCAAACACTAAGTGTGCATTATGCTTTTAAAAGCATTTTGTGAAAGATCCTGCCATCCCTCATCTCATCATTAGCTCAAGACCTAACCAAATACTTTAAAGAAATTATGCATGCAAAATATCCACTTTCATCCTCATTAATTACCCTTCTATTCGTCTACCCCAGTTATATCTAGTAATCAAGATCTTGGGCTATTGAACCTTACATTTTAGGAAGAAGACCTAGGTGCCTTTCTTGACAAATCTTCAAAGCTTAAGAAAGATTTTTGGACAAATTCTGATGAAGAAACCCTTCTTCCTCTGGGCCTCTCTCTCTCTCTCTCTCTCTCTCTCTCTATTTCTAAATGCATTAGAAAATATGCCTAAAATGAAGGGTGGTGTGAAATATATCGACATGGGATTGGGTAAGAAAATTAGAAATTTAGAGCCATGAAACAGACCTGCAATCGCATTTGCAATCACATAACGTACATGCGGTCTGCAAAATGGACCGCAAAAATGATCTCAATAACTGAACACACTGACTGGGTTTGTGGCAGAAATGCGGTCCGCATTCACGTTCTTTGATCGCAAAATGCACCGCATAACTGCCTTCACAAAATTCTAAAGAAATTATGCGACGACTATGCGGTCCACATTTTGGTTATGCGATCACATTATTTACCACATGGTTGACTTTAAACTTGGCCAACACACTGACTCACTCTACGAAAAAAAATGCGGTCTGCATACTTGATGTGCGACTGCATTATTGACCGCAAAACTACACTTCTTTGGAAAACATAATTTCTTGACTTTTTAATGCATTGTTTAGTCCAAAAGGGTCCGAACCGCGTATGAATCTCTAACACATATCCCGAACTTGGCTCAACGAGATCTCGGGTTTTGAGCAAAAATTTTCACAGGACCTTACGACATTTTAGATTATTGATCTCTCTTTTATGAGGTAAGTATCTTATCTAACCTTATGCTGGAGACTTTTCCTTTGGATTTGAGTCTTATATGTTAATTGTAGTTCGTCTACCCGATGTGACAAGTGCGTGCTCGGACCTTTTTGTGGAAAGTTGGCCTTTAGGGTTCTTAGGTCCTATATTCACTGTGTATGAAGTTGTTCATGATACGTTTGAGTTCCTATTTGCTTGTTTCACTTCTACATGCTTCAATTAGAATCAATTGCTTTATGATTCACTCTTATTACCTATTTGACTCTTTTTGACTTAATTGAAGATTTTGCCTCTTCAATCGTCATGCTATCTTTTCACAATTGCTTATCTTTAATTGAAATTATTGCTATCTCATCCTATAATTGTTTAGTCTTAATTGGAGTATGATTATCTTCTGTTTCTTACCATTATTTGTATTGTTGAATATCTTTCGCAGATCGCTCCACCTTAAAAGGAGTTTAGATAACCTATATCTTAGTTGACTTACCTTTATTTGGGACTATTAGAGTCATGTTGACTTACTTATCTTTGACTTGTATATTGTGGTATCGTTGCTACATATTATTTTGCCTTGTTGAACTTTCCCTTTATACCTGCTATTCTTTACTGTGATTATTCCTTGTGAACTGGTTCTACCATTTCCTTGCAATTTAAAGTTCTTTTGCTTATTTATTCGTCGTACTTTGTATTATCATCATTTTTTTTGTTATACTTGTTGTGGTAATGTACAAGGTATCTGTTGAGTTGTAACTATTATTTATGTTGGTTGCTCTGCCTATTTACTTTGATACTAAGGGACGGTATCCCGGTAGATCCCTTTGTTCTACATATTTACCTTTGGGGGAATGGAATGGTATTCCGGTATATCCACCTGCACAATTACATTGGGACTACGGGACGGTATCCCGATAGATCCCCCGGCATATTTACCCTTTGGTAATACGGTACGATATCCCAGTAGATCCCCATGTTCTGCTTATTTATTTTGGGACTATGGAAAGGTATTTTGATAGACCCCCCCCACCCCCGTAAACTTACGTTTGAGACTGTAAGACAATATACTAGGATATCCCCTATTATTATCACTGTGTTCTGAGTTGTGCTTTTCGTTGATTCTATTCCTGTGTAAACATTCTCTGTGTTGTCCGTTCTTTTCCTTATGTTTATTAGCTAGTATGAACTATGTTAGGACACTTTCACAAGCATACACGTGGCTAAGTATCCTTATCGGATAAAAGGCTTCTTGATATTGCTATATATGGACGCACACCCTTGTTTACTTGCCTTCTATGTGAGAATGACTCTATTTGGCACATGAGTTGTCAGTATGATTATGAGGCGTGATGAGGGCACAAGATGCCAATTATTAGGGTTCGTATATTTAGACCCATATTGTATGATTATTAGATGAGGTGTCACAAGGTAATTTATATTCGAAGGATATTTATTTGAAACGATCATCTTCAAAAGGTATTTGTTTTGAAAGAACTATTTTTGAAAAATATTATTTAACGTAAGTATATCTTGGAATATCCTTATTACTTGAAGGATTTGACAAAATGAATGAAGTTGTTGGCTAAGACTTAATATGAAATTGTCGCAGGTTTTGAGTTATTACTTGTCTTTACTGAAATCGTGATGTCGGATTTGGGTTGTATTTTTGTTCTTTTTATGTGTTTTTATTATGGTGTTCCATTTTTACTTGTTGTTTCTTTCCTTGTTGCAATTACTTTATTATTAACCATATCACGTACTCTTTAGATAGATATCATGTTTTGTTGTTTTTATACTTATACTTGTTCAGTTTATTAGACCAGTAGGTGTCTTGACTATTCATCGTCACTACGCTGCCGAGGTTAGTCTTGATACTTACTGGTCACTGGTGTGCTCATACTACACTTCTATACATTTTTGTACAGATCCAGGTATTATTCATTAGTAGCTATATGAATTGTTGTTGTGGATATTCGAATTAAACTTGTAGCTGCATTCGCTAGCTTTGGAGTCACCTTCTTATTTTGTATTTACACTATTCACTCTTATTTTGAGACCGTTGTACTTTAGATATTTTCTAGCAACTCTATGGAGCTTATCACTTGTACTACCGATTTTGGAAAAATTGTAAATTCTACAAAGATTTCTATATTGAGATTGTTAAACTTTCTTTATTATGGTTGATATTCAGTAAATGTTAGGCTTACATAGTCTCTAAGACTAGGTTCTATCACGAAACTCAGCAGAGGAAAAATTTGATCTTGACAATTTAGTATCAGAGTTCTAGGTTCATAGGTGCTATGGGTCATAAAGAGTTTAGTAGAGTCCTGTAGAACGGTACAGAGACATCTGCAATTATCTTCAAGAGGCTACAAAACTATTGGGACAATCTCACTTCATTCTTATCTGAGGAAGGGCAGCTTAGATTTGCAAGGTTCAAGTAATATGACCCTCCTAGATTTAATGGTTTAGCTTTAGAGGGTTTACGGGGTTTTGTAGAGATACGCCATTTTATTCTCCATACTATGGGTATTGTTGAGACGAGTGGAGTTGCTTTTACTGTGTTCCAGCTTCAGAGAGCGGCTTATCAGTGGTGACGGGCATATGTGCCGAGTAGCCGGCTGATGTAGCTTCACTTACATGGTTTCAGTTTTCAAAGATGTTTTGAGAGAGAGTTTGTACTTCTGTCCCTTGAGGATTCATGGCGTGCGGAGTTTGAGAAGCTGTGTTAGGGCATTATGTCTGTATTAGAGTTTGCCGTCAGATTCAGCGATTTGGCCAGACATGCACTTGACTTGGTAGTTACTGCTAGAGAGTGGGTTTATAGGTTTATTGAGGGGTTCAGGCATGATATTCAACTCAACATGACTCGAGAGTTGGAGTCAGATATTTTGTTTTAGATGGTGGTGCAGTTCGCTTGCTGGTTAGAGGGCTTGTAGGACTGGGGACGAGAGGACAAACAAGATCAGGAGAGAGGGTACGAGGAGTTGAGGAGGCCTCGTAAACCAAAGAGATTTGTTGGTCCTTATTTTGGAGGCAGGGTATGACATGGTAGAGGTTTTGCGGGTCAGCCAGTTCAATTTGCGCTTCATGCTTTGCCTCATGATTCAGGTGTTCATGGGTCTCAAAATACCCCTACCGCATAGTTCCCAAAGCTACGTCAGCAGAGGGGTTGCTTTGAGTGTGGACATACTAGCCACATGTTGAGAGATTGTCCTAGATTTCAGACAGATATGTCATAATGAGGTATTCAGGTGAGTAGGGGGAGGCCCGACCTAGTTAATGTGTTTCATATTGTAGGATTAAGTCCGCTATGCGAGATAATGTCATTCAGGTATGCTTTTTGGTTTTTTGTAGAGGAGCAATATCTATAGTTCATTGCATTTCTTCTTATCGGGGTAAGTTCCCTTATTTGTTGCTAAACTTATGGGTGTGTTTCGTGATTAGCGCTCTATTAATGTGTTACCCTATGGGAGGTTCTATGAGTAATAGTCGTGTCTATCATCTATTTCTATTCATTACCGAGAGTTATGAGACTAGTAGTAAATTCCTATTGTCCATTACGGTAGGCTTGATGTGATTCCTGATCATTTTAGGTTAAGAGCTGTGATTTTATGCTCCACCAGTGTGGGAGCCAGCAAGTATTGTAATTTTGTTGACTGAATTGATCTAGTGAGAGGTTCCAACTAGTTGATGTATACCCTACTTGTGATTCATAGTTTAGGGCGGGACCTTCGCGATTTCATGTGCTTTGATGTGTTTGAATCATGCTGTGTACCACGGTGGAAGTTATATCAGTATGCATCTTTGTGATTTGTTCATATACTTTGATTTTTTTCTTGTTATATTATTTTTAGGCTAGTACTGATAAAAGACTGTTCCTCTTGTGATTTGTTCATATACTTTAATTCTTTCTTGTTATATTGTTTTGTAGGTTAGTACTGATAGAAGACTGTGCCTGTCAGGCTTGTTTGATAGTCCCCTTATTTTTCTCTTTCAATATTCAATCATTTTTGTTCTGTGCTTCTTGAGTTTTAGCTTGCGGAGTGTCTGACCGGTGGTGTTAGTTGTGACTTGTTGATTTGGGTGTTTGATTATGAGCTCTTTGTGTTTCTTGCATCATTGTTAGTGTTTATGGAGGTTTGAAACAGAGTTCTATCGTATATGAGGCTAGTGGCTGGTGCAGGATTTGATTTCGAGCAGGTATTGTGATCAGGAATGTTATATAGGCCTATGTGTGGTGTGTATAATGTGTGGCTATACTCTGTGGTTGTAGGCATAGTGCTTGCATCTAGTTGTGACTGATACCTAATATGGATTTAGAATAGGGTCTCTTAAAAATGAATGGAAGGTGATAATTTTGGCTCTAAGGCTTATTGGTATTAGTAGAAAGGATAAATTGCAATTGACATGGTGTCGTCAAGCTTATGTAGATTGAGGTGACGTGGGATTAACCGCGGGTGTATTTTGGAAGTGTGCATTCAATGATTTGAGGACTTCGAAAAGAATCTTGGCACGTTCGAGGATGAATGTTTGTTTTAAGAGGGGGAAGATGTAACGACTCGGCTGGTCATTTTGAGAATTTAAGCTCTGTTCGATGGTGTAAGGTCTTGAATAGCTTCATATTATGCGTATCAACTTGCGTGCACGGTCGAATTCCGTTACATGATGATTCGAAGTCGAATTGGAAGAAGGAATCTAGTTTTGGCAGCTTAAGCGGTAAGAATTTGATCAGAAATTTGGCTTTTGTGTAAGTGGCTCCGGAATGAGTTTTAGATGATGTCAGCAGCTTCGTATGGTGATTTTGGACTTAGGCGCGCGTTCGTATATGGATTTGGAAGTCTGTAGCGTAATTTGAGGCATTTCGGCGAAAGTTATAAAAGTTAAAGTTTGGAAATTGGAGAAGTTTGACCAATTATCAAATTTTGTGATATCGGGGTCGAAATGCTATTCTGAGAGTTGGACTAGCTCTGTTATGTCATTTTGGACTTGTCTACGAAATTTGTCGTCATTCCGGGTTGATTTGATAGGTTTTGGGGTGAGTTCTAGAAGTTGGAACATTTGGAAGTTCATAATCTTGATTCATGGTGTTATTTGCATTTTCGTCATTGTTTGATGTGATTTGAGACCTTTAACATGTCTGTGCTAGGTTATAGAACTTGTTTGTGTGTTTAGACGGGGTCTTGGGGGCCTCGAGTGTGTTACGGGTGGACTACGGGTGGTATCTGATATACTTCATCGCGATCGCGAAGCACCTTTCGCGTTCGCGAAGAGTCTCTGTTGTTCACCCTAATTTCCTTCTTCGTGTTCGCGTACTACGCCTTTCCATTGTGTATCTCTGCACATTTTTTTCATTGTGTTATCTCTTCCGTGATTCGCGCAGTAGAAAGCAGGCCTTGAGTACTGGTGGTCGTTACTCTTTGTGTTCGCGTAGGTTTCTGTCTTGTCTTCTTTGCATTCGCGAGCTCATTGTTGCGCTTGCGATGACCAACCTGGGAAGCCTTCATTTTTCTTCTTCGCGAACGAGATCCTGCCTCCGCGTTCGCAATGCATAAATACCTGGGCAGGCAAAATTTATTCCCAAATCGATGGCTGGACCATTTTTATCATATTTTGACTTGTGGAGCTCGGTTTTGAGCGATTCTTTGTGTGTTTTTTAAGAAAATTGATTAGATAAGTGTTTTTCACCTAGAATTTAACAAATTCCATGATTTTTATCTTTGTTTATGTCATTTAAATTGGGTTTTGGATTGAGTAAAATGTTGGCTTTTGAAAAAAATTTATATAATGAAAAATCATGATTTGAGAGACCATATGGTATCGGAATTTGATCATTTTTGTATGGTTGAACTCGTACCAAAATAGGAATCCTATTTTTGCAAAGTTTATCGGGTTCTGAAATGCGGTCCCGGAGGTAGACTTTCGGACCAATTTTTGGATTTTGATAAAGATCGAGACTTTATGATTCTAAATAGTTTCTTATGAGTTTTATTTGTGCTTTGATGTTATTTTGGTTAGATTTGAGCCGTCCGAAAGTATTTTCACCCGAGAAGTGCATTTCAGGTTATAGCTCTATCTTCTTTGAGGTAAGTATCTTGCCTAACCTTGTGTAGGAGACTTCCCCTTAGGATTTGAGTCTTCTATGTTGATTGTAGTTCGTGTACACGAGGTGAAAAGTGCATGCTAGGACTTATTTGTGGAAAATTGGCCGTTGGGATTCTTTGGTCCTTATATTCACTGTGTATAAAGTTGTTCATTATATTTTTGATTTCCTATTTGCTGGTTTACTTCTACATGTTTCAATTAGAATTAATTGCTTTTGGATTCACTCTTATTGCCTATTTGACTCTTATTTGACTTAATTGATTTTGCCTCTTCTACCGTCATGCTATCTTTTCACAATTGTTTTTCTTTGATTGAAATTATTACTATCTCATCCTATAATTATTTAGTCTTAATTGGAGTTATGACTATCTTGTGTTGCTTACCATTATTTGAATTGTTGAATATCTTTCGCAAATTGCTCTACCTTAAAAGGAGTTTAGATAACCTATATTCTAAGCTGTTGCTTTTCATTGATTTTGTCCCTGTGTAAACATTTTACGTGATATCCGTTCTTTTCCTTATGCTTACTAGCTTGTATGAACTATGTTAGGACACTTGCACAAGCATACACATGGCTAAGTACCCTTACCAGATAAGAGGATTCTTGATATTGATATGTATAGGAGCACACCCTCGTTTACTTGCCTTCTATGTGAGAATGACTCTATTTGGCAAGTGAGTTGTCAGTATGATTATGAGGTGTGATGAGGGCACACGATGTCAAGTGTTAGGGTTCAGATATTGAGACTCGTATTGTATGATTATGAGATGAGATATCAGAGGGTGACTTATATTCGAAGGATATTTATTTGAAAATATTATCTTCGAAAGGTATTTGTTTTGAAAGAACTATTTCTGAAAAATATTTATTTGAAGGAAGTATATTTTGGAATATCCTTATTACTTGAAGGATTTGACTAAACGATTGAAGTTGTTGGCTAAGACATAATGTGAAAACTACTGTAGTTGTTGAGTTATTACTTGTGTTTACTGAAATTGTGATTTCGGATTTGGGTTGTATTTCCGTTCATTTTGTATGTTCATATTATGGTGTTCCGTTGTTACTTGCTAGTTCTTTCCTTATTGCAACTACTGTATTATTAGCCATATTGCGTAGTCTTTATATAGATGTCATGTTCTGTTGTTTCTATACTTATACTTGTTCAGTTTATTAGACTAGTATGTGTCTTGTCTGTTCCTGGTCACTACTTCACCGAGGTTAGTCTTGATACTTACTGAGCACCGCTGTGGTGTGCTCACACTACACTTTTGTATATTTTTGTACAGATTCAGGTATTGTTTGTTAGTAGATTTGCGGATTGTTGCTATGAGACTCAACGTAAACATGTAGTTGTTCGGAGGATTCAGAATTACCTTCTTATTTTGTATTTACACTATTCACTCTTATTTCGAGATTGTTATAAATAGAGTTCTATTTATGCTGAATGTCTATATTTAAAGAGATTCTAGGGTTTATTACTTGGTGGCTAAGTCACCATCTCCCTATAAATAGAGGGTTCTATTCCATTCTAATTCATCCCAAAAATTCAATAAGAATTATCTCTCCCTACTTTTCTTTGCAATGATGTTCTTCTTCTTTTATTGTTTATAATACGTTATCAGTACGAGACTCTAACCAATTGAGTAGAAGCTTTGAGATTGAGCATAATGATTGTCAATTGTTTCATAAACTTCATTCATGATTGAATTTTGGATTTAAGGTAAGTATTTTACTTTATTTTTCTATTTTGAATTCTATAATTTGATTTTATATACAAGGAAAGACAACAAAGTTTGATTATAACTCTAATGGAGTTTGTAGGAAATTATAACCACCTAAAGTTGTAAAATTTCTATGTCTTGCCATGATCAAATTCATGTATGATTGTGGCAAACTATTGAAAACACGTTCCATTGACTCCATTATCATTCCATTAAGATAATGTGATAGCATTATGTAATAAGTCTGAAAGAAGATAAAATTATTACTATGAATGTATCAATGGATGTGGCTATGGCAATGGACGAAATTATAATCGTCATCGTTGTGGTAATGAGAACGACAAGGATTTTCAAAATAATCCTTCACTCTATGAATATAATGTTTGTCATTAATTTCACATGAGATTTTGTAAAACACATATAGATGATTTTGGTCCGTTCATGATGTGAATATGACAACATCTGATTTATGAATACATATTCGTTCTTGGAAGAATATGAACGTGCTAGTGGTAGTAAATATACCACACTCACCTCTAGAAAGAGGTCTGAGATGATATAAGAAAATAATACCATTATTATGGCATGAATGACCATTGGTCACGTACTTATTGCACGTCAAAATATTTTGGTATTGTAATTATTAAAGAATAATATTAATGCAAGAAACATATCTTGCATATAACTTTGACCACAACGATAATGGTATAAGTTTCTCCTTGAAAGAGATATTCACCATATGGATGTTGATGAATATGTGGTAGTACCAAATTAATTGAGAGCTATGGAAGAGCCAATTATATTATTTTTGATGAACACAATTGATTCAATAAGACATTGTGTTGTAGTAAGTCTCAAAGAAAATTATTCAGTTTCCAAAGTATACGCAAAAAACGGTTGATTATATTAAGACTATAAATATAGAAAAGATTTAATATCTTCTATTATTACAACATGTAGTGGGGGGTAATATGCGTGTGAAAAGCTACCTGTTTTATTCTCCAGTTTGTACAACACAAATAAATGAATACCACAATAACATGGATGTTTATTGATATAAAAACACATATCATAATAAACTTGGAGTTTATTGATAATTGCACACGTCATAGTATAAATCTAAAGTTTATCAATATTGATAATTTATTCATTTGGCATAATTAGTTTAGCCATATCTATTTAAGTATGATGTGCAAAAATAAAAGAGAATTCACACGGGTAAATATTAAAGAACTAGAAAATTGCTTTACGAATTCTCTTATATTGTTTGTCCTTATTAATTAATAGACCATCTAAATTAGGATTGAATCCAATGAATGCTGGAAATATCAAATGAGAATATGAGCCCATTCACTTTCCATGTATACCACATAAGATGCATCTATGAGATGGTTACATGTGCAATTAGTATTGACCAGCAACCTAGTGTTTGCGAGATAACTTGCTCAACAAATTAATTTAGGGTCAGGAACCAAATAATTCCATCTTATTATTATTGATGTGCGGTGTACATTTTAATTAATACCATAACACACAAAGATGGGTTCTCAAAGTTGAGGAAACAAGTTAATTTTTCTAACATGAGAGGGAGACACGATAAATAGTTGAAAAAAGTTATGTAGAATGAATTATCATGTGTACATCTAGATCCTTGAATAAGATAATATGAACTTGAAGTTCATAAAATGATAATTTATTTGCAATATAGTACAAAGCATGCCAAATGCATTTGCTGACCCAAAGAAAGTAACTATATTCTCATTGAAATGCTCCTATTAAGTCCTAGAAGAACAAAGTTTATGGTACGCATAAAATGTATAGACAAATAAGTTTCAAATAAATTTCGTGATAAAGAAGATGAGCAAATGATCACAATAAAGTAGGCACGTGATTTAGAAGATCATATGACATAACACTTCATAAAATCTCAAGAAAGATTCATATACCTGAATATATGAATGAAGAGATCTCTATGTTATGTCTATATGAAATAAAGAGGTTGGAACCGATATAAAATATTTGTCGACGGCATCTATAATAGTGCTAAGTATATATGAGGATCTTATTTCTAGAGAATCAATTCAAGTAAAATTGGATTCATATGAAAGACATTGTTTTGGACATATTGTTCAAACAATTGAAAGTATAAAGTCAATGGTATGCGTAATCAGTTTTCAAAATCTTATATGTCTAGAATGACATGAAATGTGATATGCATCTAAAGTCTCTCCATATGGCTTATATGACTTAACTTATGTGATAATTCATGAATGATTTAAGTTGCTCGAAGCATATACAATTCTTGATCTTGAAGTACCACTTCCTCGGTGCAATTTTTTCACAAATGTATCTTGCTATAACTATTGGCATGATGATATGATAGCAAGAGTTTTCACCTCTATGCGAAGATATTGAACTGAAGATTCCAACAAGATATGAAGATAATACATCGATTGGGATGATGATTTTAAGGTGAAAAAAATTTGTTCAAGTTAATATGGCTGATTTGTTTATCAAATCTCTACCAAAGATCTTTTGAACATGGTGCATAAGATTGGAATGCAAATGCTTAAAGATGTGAATTGATGCTCTCATCAGGGGGATTTAACACGCATTGTACTCTTTTTCTCTTACAAGGTTTTGCCCCACTGGATTTTCCTTGCAAGGTTTTTAATGAGGCAACCAAAAGGCGTATTGTTAGATATGTGTACTCTTTTTCCTTCTCTAGAAATATTTTCCAATGGATTTAAATTTAGTTAAGGTTTTAACGAGGCACATTATCTGTTGGGAGTGTTATAAATAGAGTACTATTAATGGTGAATGTCTATACTTAGAGAGGCTTTAGAGTTTATTACTTGGTGACTAAGTCATCATCTCCCTATAAATAGAGGGTTATATTCCATTGTAATTCATCCCACAAATTCAATAAGAATTCTCTCTCCATATTTTCCTTTGCAATGATGGTCTTCTTCTTTTATTATTTATAACATAGATAGTATTTTAGATGTTTTCTAGCAACTATGTCGAGCTTATGACTTGTACTACCTGTTTTGAGAAAATCGTAAATTCTATAAATATTTATATATTTATACTATTAGACTTTCTTTATTATGGTTGATATTCAGTAAATTTTAGGCTTATCTATTCCCTAATACTAAGTTCCATCACGAAACCCAACGGAGGAAAAGTTGAGTCACGACAAATTTCCCTTTCATACTCATTTCAAATTCCCCTTTCCTGGTGTTTGAAAAGTCCTTGCATAAAATAGGGTTAGTACTACCTAAAGTAATATCATATACATAGATTTGTACTATTCAATTACCTTCAGTTGATCGTTTCACAAAGAGAGTAGTGTCAATATTACCTCGATCAAACCCATGTTCGACTAGGATTAAACTCAACCTTTCGTACAAAGTTGTAGGAGCTTGCTTTAGATCGTACCGAGCTTTGGAAAATTTGAAGACATGATTTGAAAAGGATTCATTTACAAATCCTAGATGTTGCTTAATCACTCTTTAGAAATGAAACCATTTAAGAAGCGCTTTTCACATCTATGTTAAAAGTCTGAAACATTTGTAAGCAACATAGGCTAATAAGATGGGAACATATTCTAACCTGGAAACAGGAGCAAAAATCTCCTGGTAATCAATTCCTTCTTGTTGTGAATAGCCTTAAGAAACCAGTTTGGCTTATTTCGTACTACTTGTCCAAACTCATTCAATTTATTTTTGTACACCTATTTTATTCCAATAATGGATGCATTTGGAGGCTTAATAAGAATGAGTTCTCATATTTTATTTTTCTCAATTGATCAAGCTCTTCCTTCACTGCAGTTATCCAGCTTTTGTCCCGAAAGGTCTCATCCACCTTTTTTTGGTTCGAACTGAGATATAACGGCAATATTCGATGTCTTCTTGTGCGATCTTTTAGTTTTCATTCATTCTAAGGATTTTCTATGATGTACTTATGTGGATATTCAGGCTTACTTTTGCATTCATTTGGAACGATTGATACTGGCTCCTTTTCAATAGGAATTGGTTGATCAACTAATTACCTATACGAGTGTTAGCGACCGATCATTCTGGTCGGTCACCTTATCACAAGTGTTTCAACTGTAATTACAGACTTTGGAAATTTATGGATAGATATGCATGCTGTCGTGACCAAGTTTTTTATGCCAAACCCAAGGTTCATCAATCTAAAAGGCTAGACAAATTTGATTTCAAAGATCATCTATATTACTGATGGTGTAGACATTTCTATCTCTATTTCCGGAAAGAATAACTTTACCTGATTCATTTTCAATAAACCAACCATGCTTTTTAAAACAAACCTCATAGTGGTTGTCACACAGTTGACTGATACTGAGTAGGTTGTTTCCAAGTTCCTCTACCATGTATACTTTTTCTACATCACATGATTAGCTGAGTTCCCATTCCAGTTATATTCCCTTTTTATTTTTCTCCAAAGGTGACTAATCCACCATTTAGTTTGGTAATAATTTTGAACAGTTGTTTTTCACCTATCATATGTATGGAATGCGCGCTATCAAGGTACCAATTTCCTTTTCGATTCTTCTTACGGTGTTTTTACAAAAAAAAATTATATTTCACCCAAGACTGCTTGGGTCCTGAATGGTTAGTGTTCTGAATATTAGCTTGACTAGATGACTTAGGTCGCTAGATCCATCTCTTATTGTTCTTAAACTTGCAATGTTTAGATGTATGACCAGGTTTTCCACAAAAAACAAAGAGAGGGTGGGGGCGGGGTTATTAAAATTTTAAAAGACTATTTCTCCTCTAATTCTAAGCCTACAATGGTTAGAGGTGTGACCATTTTTTCTACTATGAGTACATGTAGAGCAATTTCTGGTTCTAGGTGATAAATTATGAGGAGCAGACTGATTTAGTCTGACTGAGCTATAACTGGTGGATTTTCTCAATCTATTCAGTTGAGGTTGAAGTTCATTAACTTCATCTAAAATCATATCTCTCTCAATTTCACAATCTTCTAGTTTAAGAGTCCGATATTTCTTTTCTCTTTGTATTTTTGGAAGTTCATTCAGAATTTTCTCAATGTCTGCAAGAGTAATATCAATAAATTCTTGAAGTTCATGACATTTAAAACATGTAGGAATGTATCTCACTTGTTCCTTCGTCTTTCATGAGACCAAGATCACCTGAGTCTTCATCACTATCTTCTTTGTTGTCATGAAACATACATTGGTAATTTTCTCATGATCAGATTCTTCTTCATCACTCTAAGCTCCAAAAGATTTCTTCGTTTGAAATTTTTTTCTTAGTTTCTTTTTCAGTTCAGGGCATTCGGCTTGAATGTGTTCATGTTTTTCATACTCGTAGTATTTTCATATCTTTGTCATTCTCATCATTCATATTCGTTTTTTTTAAAAATTGATTTACTTCTTCTGCTATTTCTGTTTATCCTCTTCATGTTTGTTACAACTTTCAGAGAGCATATCTATATTCTCATCTTGTGCTCCTCTTTCTTCTTCTTCTTCTTCTTTTTTCTGATTCAACTACGGTTGCTTTGAATGAAACTGTCTTCTTTTTCTCTTGTTGGACTTTCCTGTCTAAATGTATTTTCTCAAACGCAATTAAATCATCTCTGGGTTCATCATGGGATATTTTATCAAGATCCTGGTATTTCAAAGCAATAACTTTGGTTTGGTAAATTGTGGGGAGTCTTTTCGGAACTTTTTGACTTGTTCTCCACTTCTGATTGGTCTACCAAAGGATTTCAAGTCTCCAAAGGTTTTGCTGAACCTAGAGAATATTTCCTCCACTGATTCTCCATCATTCATTTGAAACAATTCATAATCTCAAACTAGGAGATAATCCTTATCTCTTTCACCTAGTTAGTTCCTTCATATGTGACTTCTAACTTATCCCATATTTCCTTTACAGTTTCATAGCTAGATATCTTTTCATATTCTTCTATGCTTATGACATTGTAGAATAGATATTTTGCCTTGGCGTTTACTTGGATAACATCTTCTTGTTCATCGGTGTAATTATCTAAATCAAGAGGATAAAATAATATTATGATTTCACCGTCTTTATCCTTCTTTAACGGAATTGGATGATTTTCCTTTTTGATCACACACCAAAACTTAAAGTCATATGACATAGTGTAGGTCTCCATACGCACTTTTCAATGTGAGAAATATTAGCCATTGAAGTAAGGAGGTCGTACATGAGAAGGTCTTTCTTGAAACAGTGCTCCAACAACTGTGTTTGATGCCATGGTCTTTTCCTCACTTGCTGTTAAGCAATATTCGTGAATCCTCTCTCTCATACAAGTTAAAAGTACAAGAGGGAGGCTGAACTGCAGCCGATGTGTAAAACGTAGTTGACTATGAGAGAATTAGTCGACTAGACTTCACAACAGAATTAATCGCAACTAAAAATAAATTGAACAAACATAAAAGTAAATGAGGCACAACAGTTTTTATATTGGTTCAGTACCGGTGTAGTACCTACATCAAATTTCTTAGGGTCACAAGGATTTTCTTAGATCTTTAGTAAGCTTTATAATAGTGACGGTTTAGTACGTTCACTACCAACAGTATACAACAACAAAGTTTCTTTCGAGTGTTGACATAACTCTTTTTTTTTCTAACTCTTCCTTTCTTTTGCGACACTTGTAGACTCAAGAATACAATCTAAGAAATAGAAAGGTGTAGAAATAGATGTAAAGTTGCGTAATCTTCTTTGCCTTTGTACTTCTTCTTTTGTGTGCTTGATGAGTATTCTGAGTCTTTGTTTTCTGGGATCACTTAGTAGGAATGATTAGAGTTCTTTCCTTGTGAGACATGAAAATCTAAGAGTGAGACTCAAGAGTAGCCTCATGAATCTAGCTTGAGAAGTGTGGCAAGATTGATTCTTAACTTAAAGAATTAGTTTTACCAATTATCCTTGATTAGAGCTTTCACAGATTATCCTTGATTTAGCTCTCTAACCTTGATTAGTTCTCTTTCCTTTCTTGTGCGCTTGAGGATCTTTAGCATGTATGATTGATTGACTTTCCTTCCTTGTTCTTTGATTGATTAATTATCTTTTCATTTGATGCACAGTTCGAAATACATAGTCCTTGGGCTTCTCTGATTTCCTCATAGGAATTTCTTTCGTAATGTTGTGTTCCTGTGTTATTATCATGCTTTAGATGTCCAGCTCTGTAATGAGGTGTTAGAATATCATAGGATAGTAAATTGTAGTCTCTTATAATTAAGGATTTTGGACAATTCTAAAGCAGTTTCAAGTTTAAGCCGTCAAACGACAATATATTTTCCTGGGTATTTGCTGCTATATATTGCATCACTTAGTTAAATATTGAATTTCAATCTCATCAAAGGTCTTCATTAAGGGTCTTTTCAGTTATATTTGTCCTCCCTCACCAATCACTGGTCCACCCGAACTAGAAGAATTAAAAAGTCAACAAACATAAAAGCTTAAATATTGTTGAACGAATTGCTTAAAATGCATTTTGACTTGATAAGCAAAGGACTAATAATCAAAGACATATCAATTTGTGCAGCAGATGAACTGTTTTCTTTAACATTAACTCTTGCTCTTGCAAGACAAAGTCGTTCAGATTGAACTGAATACAATTTTCTCAAGTTAAAGTCTATCATGATTATACATTGTACTTGTTTTTGCTGAATAAAAGAACCGTCATCACGAATGACTTTTGGTTAGTCAATCGGACACGAGGTTTTCAAAATTCGGTTTTCTTTTAAATGCAACCGGTACACGAGGTATGCTGTTGAACGCATAATAAATATAGAGACAATTTTACCGTCGTCTCGAGAAGAGCAACATCCTAAGAGTGTGATGTAGATATACCCTTACTCTAATGCAAGCATTAGAGACTGTTTCAACAGCTTGAATCTGTGATCTATAATTCATATTGAGACAACTTTACCTTTACTTCAAGACTCCTTTCAAGCTTTTCCAAATTTCATATTTAATTATTTTGTATGGAAAGTGAAGAGAGATAAGTGGGGAGTTAAAGTCAAACATTACGAGTTAATAAGTTTAACTGTAACAAAATATGTTCCAGCAGAGAGGTCATGACTTAATGAAATGAAACATGTGTTGGTTATCATATGTATATAGTATATTCTTAGGCTTCAAATTTGTAATCTATTTTAGGTTTTTAGTCAAAATGAAAGGCGACAAGAAAGAGAAGTTGCACAAGGATCTAAAAAATCGGCTGTATAACATTTATGTACCATTGGCTTTTTATTTTGTGATTTCATCCGGCGTATATTGTTTCATTCTTAGAAGTAGGTGAACTACGTAGATTAAGACTAGATTTATGAGACTTTTTACCTAACATAAGATGGATTCCCACTACTCAATCTTCTAATTATATTCACACTATTGTGTGTTTCCAAAACAAACATTATATCTTGGGTATGATTGTCAAAGAAGATATTTTTCAAGGAAAATATTTTTTACCAAATTGAAAGGAAGAAAATGACTAGTTTTATATCCAGCGATGGAGTCAGAATTTTCATTAAAAAATATCAAATTAAAATATAAAAAAGTAGACGTTTGAAGAATTAGCTAAAGGGATTCAGCATAAAGTATATATATATATTAAATTTTAAAAGCACTAGAAATAAATAAAATATTTACCTAGTTACATGTATTTTCCTGGCAATGGGGTGAATTGACACCTCTTGATATAATCCATAACTACATATACATCAATTTTTTACTTCATATATATATATCACTGCTTCAAGTAATACTTAGTGACAAGTATTGTTTCGACCTCTTAAATGCAAAAGTTCAATTTTTCATATGCATATGGTGCAACTAAGTCTAAGGCATGAAACTGAAGTTGAAATTAAGAAGCAACTTCTGTTTCTGAGAAAGAAGTCACAAGTCCACGTCGATAATGTTAAGTCTTAGTGCTTTCTGAACCTAACCCTGCTCTCTTTTGGTTGACACTTGTACTGTTGCTATCTAATATATAGGACATAAAAAGGTCAACAATGTCATGCTCTACCATTTGAATAAGATCATGAAGCAACATAACGTGTTTGAATTTTTTTGCATGTGAATCCAATAATGCACTATATTTTTGCACTAAGAATTTTTTATTGACGCTAGTTATTTTCCAGTTTCCTTAAACGGTAACATTCTGGAAAGGATACTTGGAATTACTTTGACCTTTTATGGCTCGGGAAGCAACAATTAAATCAGGGTCGTTTATTCAAATAATACCTTTTATAAGCTTTGAATTTTTGACTTTATATGGTCTGATGCAAAGAATGATATGTAAAAGAAAAAAGCAACAGAAAGGTTACTTCCTACGATTGCCAACTCTCGGTTCTTCTTTCTACTAATTAATAAGAAAATGTCCGTTTTTATATTAATAAAGCGAAAAAGAGCAAATTAATTACGGCAATTTCTGAAATGCTGCATGTTCAACATTAAAGAGTTTTATTCTACATCGTTTGCCCAAAATTGAAGTATCCACCTTATAATAATTGGTTGAATGCGAATTGCCCATGACCATTCTTTCTTGAGAATATCCTTCTCAACATTTTTTGCCTTTGGTATTACATGGTTGGTGGCAAACTCGATAAAAATAGTTATTCATCCATATTATACATTAAAAATTGGCTTGGATTATATTTTTTTAAAAATTGGTCAAATATGAACAAGATCCATATTATCCACTTAAAAATATAGATTACCAAATGGGTTTAACTTCTACATTTGCAAAGGCCCTACTTTAAGGTTCTTCAAGTTTACGAGATTAGGAATTCTTCTAAAGTAATTATATTCAAGAAGCCATGGCTAATATGGATATTCATATTATCTGCCGATTAACCCATTCTATCAATATTAAATACGGGTCAGATCGGATAAGTTATCCGATTTTGCATTACTCGTCTTTATCCCGCTCATATCCGACATGCCCGCCTGTTTGAATTCCAACTACATCACATTTCAATTCTCAAATTAAACCAGAAGTGCGAATTGAGGAAGTAAACTCATAATGGTAGTGCAATAATATGAATACTCAGGAAGCGAAAAAGAATAAGAACATAGACATTATTCCATTCACATAAATAATAAGTGCGAAATGACTTCATCTAATAGAATTCATTGTATGACATACTTTACCTTACCTAGAAATTAAATGACTTCATCTAATAAATAAAATCCCCAAATTACATAGACGCAGAGAACTCATCCAAAAATTAGCATCTTCATTTAATGATGGTAAATCATCCCACATGATATTCCCATGAGCCCATTTCCTCCAACTTATGGTCTTCATTTTCCCCTTATAGAAAGTATTAAGGGTACTAGAATAGTTCTAGTTAGCTACACAATTTTTACATAAGAATAATATATAACCCGCCAATACATAAGTCACGGAATTGCATTGAATGCTCCATACTTCTTTTACTACATTACTTGCACAAGATTAAAATAAAATAAATGCTCATGGCTCTCGTTTATGGATCAATGATGCAACCATATCTTGAAATAGGCCATATTCAGGACCTAATTGGGGTTGCTGCTGATAATTATAGACAGAATAATTAATAGGGAGCTGATTTTGATTGGCTGGGGTTGTAAGCATTTGGGAAAAGAGTACATCTTGAGGAATTAATTGTGAAGAGGGTAAGAAAGAAGGTGAAAGCATAGCTGCAGCTGCATTTCCACGAAGAGTTGCGGGACAATGATGATTATGTTGGCCTTCGTATGTAGTGATCACCACTGATGGATCTTCATATGATCTTTCCACACGTTTCTTTACACTGCACTTTTGACTTGTGCATCTGTAATAACTCCTACAATTGTAAACACCAAATGTCTTCTCATTACCAGAATTTTAACTTTATAGATTCAAAATTATAATCGTTTTTAAATTAATAATTTATTTAACAGATATTTCATACAAATATATGATTCGAATTCCCGACAGTCTTGCTCCACCCTTGAATGAGCTTTTTTGTCTCAATATTTACCAAACTAACACTTAGGAGTTTAACTTTGGATTTTTACACGCTATTAGGTCAACAAAAAGATGCCTATAGGTAACCGTCGAGGGAGTAATAAACTGGAAAATAAGACAGATTATATTACCTATTACAATAGTTATTTATACAGCAAGTGTATGTATAAGTTAAACCCAAAATGTACATCATTAGATCATTTAAGGAAATTAACAACAAAATAGGTAGCGAAAAATTACGCTTGGGTATTAACAAATTGTTGCACTTTTTTTCATTTATAATATGCATTCTTAGTGCAACTGAAGTAACATTCATAAGTCTGAGAAATGCAAAGACTATATATGAATTTGCTCATTTATCAAGTACTCGTTAAAATTATGAACACAAAAGATTAAAACATAGACAGCGTTGAAACAATGAAGTAGTACTGATAATTAAGCAATTTTGAAGAAAACAATAATAGCTATTGGAGCTTGTAATTAATCCCTTTCTAATTTATAACAATTTGCTGAGGATTAATTTTATTGATTTTAAAGAAACTGTACCTCGGAAAAGGGCTATTTTTCACTGCCTTCTGCCCATATTTTCTCCAACGATAGCCATCTTCAAGATTGTCAATCTCACTCTTAGTCATAAAGGCAAATCGCGGTTCCTTTTGCTTCTTTTCTCCTTTCTTCTTTGCTTTGCTCCTGAAATAATTAATTCGTGCATAAACAATTTTCCATCTTAACATATAAAAAAAAAAATACTAGCTCAATTACCATTATACACGTACAATATTTTCAAATGAGCTGACAGCCTTCAAATTAGAATTTATTAGGGTTTCCCTGAGTATCATAAGATAAAAAAGGGGGGGAAGGTTTAACTAAGGAAAGAGTACACTTTATAATTTAAGTTTCAAACAAGTAGAATAAGCTTGCAACTAGGAAGAAAAGTCTAGCCAGTTAATAATCTAATAAATTAAGACTAGCAATATTCTAGTGGTCAATAACCTAATCTATCAAGGAAGAAACTTCCACGCAAAGTTGCGGCTTTATTTTATAGTATTGGACCAAAGAAAATAAATGACTTACACTTTCTTAGACTTATCATCTACATCTTCACACTGATCTTTTGCTTGCAAATCTTTCTTGCTTTTTGAAGAATCTTCTTCACCTCCAGCCTCACTAGAAGATGAAGAGACCAAAGAATTAGGAGTCAATGGAATTTCAGTACTGTTTCTTTTTGAAGATTCTTGATCTAATGGTGGATAAACAACTTCAGAAGATGAGCAAAGAACATCTGATAAAGAGTTATAGTCCGTAGAACCATGTAAACACTCAGTGAGAGTACTCATATATGATGAAGGATCAAAATCTTGATGAGGGGTTTGCGTGTTAGTAGGTATTTGATCATAAATTGAGGGATTTTGATCACCAAAGAAATTAGAAAATGCATTATTTATCCCTCCTGTTCCCATGTAATCATGATAAAAAGGGTTATTATCAGACATGGAGAAAAAAAAAGGGTTTTGGGATCTATAACAAAGGATAGTGACCAAAAAAGATCTCAATCTTGCTTTATCTTTAGAGAGAGGAAAAGGAGGAGGAGAAAACAACTCAAGATTCTTGAAATAAGTCTTCTTAGACTTTATGTTTGTGCAATATGAAAGGGGAGCTTTTGATTGTTGAGGTAGCTAGCTGTTTTGTATAATAAGTTGGTATTTCTCCTTTTTTGGGAGATGGGAATTGTCTTACTATAGGTTGGAAAGGGAAAAGAGAAAGTGGCTTGTTAGGGAATAAAAATGAATGGTTCTTGCTGAAGAAGAATGGATTTTGAGGTACTCAAGAAGCTATATAGGGGGCAAACAAGTAAAAATAGCACGGTATAGCCAGTTTTCAAACTGGTCATTCAAAAATAACTAGCGTTTATCAAGTCAATAAAAAATAGTTATTATTTTGCTGCAATAGAGACCAGTCCAGCATAATATACTGGAGTTCGATGCACATGTGTATGAACAATGCTGGACCGATATATTTTGCTGGCTCAAGTATAATATACTGGAGACTGGAGCACAAGTGCTCCAAACTCCAGTATAGTATAGTGGACCAGTATACTTGCTGGAACTCCAGTATATTATTCTGGAGGTCTAGTGTACTTATGCTGGAACTCCATCATATTATATTGGAGTTCCAACATAGTTATCCTGGAACTCCAGTATAATATGCAGGAGTTCAAGTATACTTATGGTGGAACTCCAACATAATATACTGGAGTATTTTTCGGGTTTTGAACAGTGTTTTCGCTTAAATTTATCTTAACATAAAAAGTAATTAAATTTCGATTACTATTTAAATTGGGCTATTTTTGAACGACGAATTATAAATCTAGCTATTTTTAAATTTTTCCTTGTAAACAAATATTAAAGCCCACTAATATGTGTGCAAGACAGAGTCTTCAAAGATTATCTTTAATGGAACACATCATACTTTAATCAAAGGGTATTCCATTTAATTAGGTACAGTTTAATTAATAGGATCACAACTTTTGTCATCACCTGACAATTTGGTATATAGAACACAACGTTTGTCATTTCTTCCAAGTATGAATATGCCTACGAGATTGCAGAATATAAAGAAAACAGTACGATGAAATGGAACAAAAATTAGACTAAAATGTCCATTTACAAATTTACATATACCATATAGAGGTTAAGGCTCCAAGGGCATCAATACCAGTACATGTATTAATTAGCTGTATTATGCTTTCTCTGAATTGTTCGAAAATCGTACAATTAACTTCCCAAAAAAATAAAACTTTTTTATGCATTTTCATTAATATCGTTGAAAACGTATCAGTTCAGCTATAGAGTAAGCATTAGGGTACAACTTGCAGTAGTGGTATAAATTATAGTTAATCTGAGTAATTTATAGCATATTTGGTCAAATTTCTCAAAAAATTAAAGCACTTTTTATTTTCAAAAAAGAAGCGTTTATTTTTTAAGTTGAAATATTTGGGCAATTTTTTTAGAACAGGAAAAATGCTTTGAACAGAAGCAGAATGATCAGTTTTGAAGAATTAAAAAAAAAAAAACTTCTTGTCAATAGTACTTTTTTGAAAAGTACTTAAAAGAAAAATATACTTTAAAGCTGTCACCACCCGGAATTTCTATTGTCGGGAACGTGATGGCGCCTAACATTTTCACTTGCTAGGCAAGCCAACGTTAAAATATTACTAAGCCAAACCTCGTTCAATTTAACAATTAACAGTAAATAAAATAAAGTGAATACAACTAGTGCGCAATAATGTAATAACTTCATCATTTACTTCTACCCGTATCTGGTGTCACAAACTTACGAACATTTTAGTATTTACTACAAGTAATTGTCTGAAAAAATATAATTGTTTGAGCGAAAGAAACAATAAAACAGAAGAGATAGACGGGGACTTCAAGGTCTGTGGACGCCGACAGATCTACCTTGAACCTCTAGTGGTCCGTTCCGAGCTATTATGCCTCTCGATCAACTAGGACCAATACCAAAATCTGCACAGGAAGTGCATAATGCAGTATCAGTACAACCGATCTCATGTATTAGTAAGTGTCGAGTCTAACCTCGGCGAAATAATAATGAGGCCAAGATAAGACACCTACGAATAAAGATGTGCAATATATATATATATATATATATATATATATATATATATATATATATATATATATATATATACACGTTCCACCACTTCGACAAATTCTTTCGCAGCAGCTTGAACTGAACCGGGGCTATCAACGTGAACGAGAGAAAAACAAAGCCCATTACTCGATCAGGGGATCTAAGCCACAGCTCTATTCCCGACTAGAAATCTATAAAGGACTTTAAGGGAGAGCTGCTCTCTCAATCTCAGCTGCTTTCCCTACTACGGGCACAAGAGGCACTTTTTGTCTAAAGCCTACTTCCTCTCTATAAGCATTTCCTTTTTTGTGGTTTGTGCTGTAATAAGAAGGATGTTGCTATGACCATACCGATTCTCTCAACGCTCTCTCTTTTTTTCGCCAGTTAACTATTTTAATTCTTTTAGTGTGGGCTAAGACTTTTTGCTTTTCTTTCTATTGATTGAGACCTAGCCTCTCTCCTTTGGTTCGTAGCCTTGGGGTTATACACTTTTCCTATATATATCAGTAACATAAATAAATAAAAAAGACAAGTAATATTAGGAGGGAGACATGATGGGGAATCACAATATAAAGGATCACAACTGTAAATAAGCACTTTGATCAATTAGTATTACTTTGAACAAATAGGAACAAGTAACCACTGTAAAAGAAAGTACACGACATTATTTTTCGTGTTTTTACACTCAACTTCACCATATGAATCAAATAGAAACGGCACGACATCACCCTTCGTGCATTAACTCTCTCATAACATGGCATGACATCTCCATTTGTGCATTAACACTTACAATATGGCACGACATCATCGTTCATGCATTAACACTCATAATATGGCACGACATTACTCTTCGTGCATTAACACTCACAAAACATGGTACAACATCAATCTTCGTGCATTAACACTCTCCCCCAACAAACAATGAACAATAACAATAGGGAGATAGATATATCAAGAACAAGTCTTACTTCAATATTTGGTTCCACAATATTAACCTCAACTTTGAATCAATACATCAATACCAAAAATCCGTAAATATTATAAGAATGACTAACTAGTCTAAGCATGTGTAATATGATTATGGAAAGCTACAATTACATGAATAAGACTCACTCGCATGCTATGACTTGACAACAACGCATAGGTACTCATCACCTCACATATACGTTTTACTCAATATTCAAACACGTAGCAAATTGGCAAATAATACCTAATCCCTCAAACCAAGGTTAACAATGACACTTACCTCGCTCTGCGGTCAATTCAAAGCTCAGTTGGAGCTTTTCCCTAGAATTCGCCCCTGAACCACTCATATCTAGTCATAATTAACTCAATAACATAAAATATTGCTAAACAGATCAACTATAATACATAAATTTTAATTTCCCAAACTTTCCCCATAAAAGTCAAAAACCAACATCAGACCAGCTTGGTCAGAACACGAGGTTCGGACCAAAATTCGTTTACCCATTCACCCCGAGCTCGTATATATAATTCGTTTTGGAATCCGATCTCAATTTGAGGTCTAAATTCCCAATTTTTCAAATTCCTAGTTCCTGCCCAAGAGCCCCCAATTCAACCATCAAAACTCTAGATATAAGTTAAAAATTCATGAAATGTAATAGGTAATTGAAACAAAATAGGCTAGAATTACTAACCAACAACTTGGGAAGAAAATATCTTGGGAGGATCGTCTCTAGGCTTTCTAGCTTTTGATAATTTTAAAGAATGCCCATAATCCCATAATGGGACTGTTTAATAGCGGGGCGACAGTGTTCATCGCATTCGAGTACACACTGTCGCATTCGCGAAGAGCAAGGCCTAAGTGTCCTATGCAATCGCGAATAATTGTATGCGTTCATGAAGGTTTTTGATAACTAGGAATTATGTCGAGATTCATGCTCCTTCTTACTTACGCTTTGATTATAAATTGTTACAAAATATTCCCAAAAGGCTCATGAGTTGTGCTTGATTGCAGGTTTGATTGATAAAGTGACGAGATGTCAAAGATCGACTCAAAAATGAGTGAAACATGTACAAGTACCAAATACAAAGCAACCTCAGGACAAACAGGCCTAGTGTGGCTGCACTACACTTTGTGAGGTTCGTACTAGGGAGATTCAGAGAACTGGCAAATCAAGTGTTAGAGCAATGCGGCCACAGTGGAGATTGTGCGGTTCGCACTGAAGGCTCCATGGCCGCACTACCATTATGTGCGATCCACAGAGGCGTAGTTCATAGAGATGAAATTGAAGAGTTCAGAGCCTAGTGCAGCCGCACACCATTTTGTGCGGTCCGCAATGACCCCGCATGGGTATTTTTGTCCAATTTTTCCAACTTAGTATAAATAGAACCTTTTTTCCATTTTAGGGTATCATACATTTTAGAACTTCGGCTGCGATCGTGAGAAAACTATTTGTAGCCATTTTTGGCATTTTTACTTAGTTTTTATCATTGAATTTTTATATGTACTTTAGAAATTAATTAATATGTTTTTATCTTATCTATTTCTCTATTTTTCTCTTCAAGCATGAGTAGCTAAACCCATTAGCTAGGGTTATGGCTCAACCCTAATGTAGGTAATTGATGGTTATTGCAATTTAAGGCTATATTAACTATGAGTGTTTGTTATTTGGGTCAGTTTTATGGTTTAAATTATAAATTGGTGGTTGCAAACACTGGTTTGTGCTAAGTTGACTTGGCCCTTCTTGAGAAAGAGAGACTAAATCTCCAAAATTTACCCAATAAAGAACTAAGATGGAATCAAGATAATTGATAGTCCCAATTAAAGGGTTGAACCTCGAGAGAGTAATTACCTGACTTGAACCTTAGTTGCTTGAGCAGATTTGCCTACTGATTTGGTCTTGAGAAAGTCAACTGGGCAAAATCACTCTCTCTACTGAGAGGTATGAGAGTGAGTAAAATTATTCAACGGTTATAGCGTATTTCCGCAATCATGTCAAGCGTGCCTTAGAAGCGCTTACCCGTCAATTAGCCACCTAGGTGAAGGTCACTACCCTAATAATTTTTAACCCATAAGATACAACTTGTAGCAAGTTACTCTTAGGTTAACTTAGTTTCAATTTAAAATTAGTAGTTGATAATAGTAGATATTTAAAGAAAACCCCAAAATATGATTGGAAATGACATTTGGAGAAATTACACAACTCTAGCCTAGATAGATATTCGACTCCAATTCTAGCTCCCTGAGGAAATCGATCCCGACCCTCAAATCGAGTAAAAGCTATTGTGACCCTCTCTTCCCACTTTATAGTAGTGCGGAGTTGGTAGCGATCACTTTTTGGCGCCGTTACCGGGGAGCTAACTGTTTTGGCTATCTGTTTAGTTAGTTTTGTATTTTGTTCTTCTTTCTTTCTCTATTACTTACTTGTTTGTGATATTACTCAGGTACCGACATGGCATTAAACAACAATAATGACCCTCTTGGAAACGTGATACCAGGGGAGAAGGTAGATGATCTTGAGCAAGATGAGGTGCCTCTTGCACCTCAAGGACAACAGAGAGGCCGGAATGCTAATGCAAATGCTATTCTAAATGATAATATTCTAGACCCTCCTCCGCCATCTCCAAAAGTGACTTCCAGAGTATTATCGAACCAGGGCTATGCAAGTGTTATTGTCCCACACCAAATCCGGGCGGGAAATTTTCAGAAAACCAATGTGATGTTGACCTTACTTGAGCATCGTGGGTACTTCACGGGTGCTGCGCATCAAAATGCCTACAAACATCTAAAGGGGTTCGTAGATACATTCTGGGGGAGCAAGCAAATGAATGTATCTGAGGACACACCGAGATTGAGATTTTTCCCGTTCTCACTTTGGGGAAAGGCATTAGACTGGCTCGAGAGACTCCCCAATCATTCCATCATAACTTGGGATGAGTTGGCGGATAAATTTATTGGCAATTTCTTCTCACCGAGTCATATGGCGGCACTTCGAGATGAAATTTTAGCCTTCAAGAAAGAGCCAACAGAACCACTGCATGAAATTTGGAAATAGTATAGGACTATTGTGAAAGAGTGCCTGAATAATGATATGACTGAGGCAATGATTCAACAAACTCTTTATCGAGGCATCAACACCACAAATCAATGCATTGTGAACCAATTAGCCGAGGGCAATTTTATGAAACTTTCTTATGATGAAGCATGTGTTGTACTTGATGAGATGGCTGACACTTTTTCGGCATGGAAAAGTAGAGAAAATGTGCCCCAAATGACCCTACGATCATCTATTTGCATAAGAAATTGCATGACCATGGTCAAGCTATTGCCGAGCTCAGTACTACTATAAACCAATTGGCGAAGGCGCAGTTGCAACAACTCCAAAATCCACGCCAAGTCAACGCCATGGAAGGTGTCACTATGTTTAAGAGAAGACAACGAGGGCAAAAATCTCAAGGTAATTGTGATCAATATGACAATGATAGTAGTGGTTTTTAAAATGAGTGTTATGATGACCAAAGTGAAGAGGTTCAATATGTTAACAGCTATCACGGCAATAGAGGCAACTTTTGAAACCAACAATGGTGACCCCAAGGAAATTGGGGCAATCAACAACAAGGTGGTGGCAATTGGAACATTAATAATCAACAACAAGGTGGTGGCAATTGGAACAATAATAATCAACAACAAGGTAGTGGAATTGGAACAAAAACAATCAACAATAAAATGGTGGCAATTGGAACAACAACAACCAAAATAACAATTGTGGTAACCAAAACAACAACCAAGGAAATTGGAATGGAAATTACAATAATTGGAGCAACAAAAATAATCAACGCGAGTGGAACAACAATAGGAACCAAGACAAACGAGGGCAAGGATTTCAAAGTCCCCCAATGTACCAACAATCGAGAAATCCACCCCTTTCCCTCCTCAAGGTCCTAGTTCTTATGGAAGTGATGTGGGAAGAATTGAAAGCATGTTCGAGCAAATGATGAAAAGGAACCAAGATTTTGATGCTCAATTGGCTTCACACAATACCTCCATCTGGAACTTGGAGGTGCAACTAGGCCAAATATCTCAAGCTTTGAACACTTGCGCTAAAGGTGCTCAACCAAGTGACACGGTAGTGGACCCAAATGTAGGAACAATAATCATGTGATGGTGGTTACAATAAGAAGTGGGAGAGGCGGTGATGTGAATGCCTAATGAGAAAAGCAAGTTGTGGATGATGATTTTGAGTTGCTGATGATGATGTAACTTTGATCGTTGAAGATATGGTTGAAGAGAATGTGAACAATGATGTGAGGATTGATATTGATAAGGCCGAGGTAGAAACTGAAGATGCCATGAACCCGTCTAGCGAACACGTGATTGACATGCCCGATCGGTTGTGCCAAAAGCCAAGGCACCCTTTCCTTGGCCACCTCTACCTTATCCTCAAAGTTTCACAAAGCAAATAAATGATAACAAATTTAAGAAGTTCATTGATATGATGAGAGCTTGTCCATAAATGTGCCTTTGGTGGAGGTCGTTGAACAAATGCTTGGATATGCTAAGTTTATGAAGGATTTAATGATAAAGAAGAGGTCTATGGATTGTGAAACAGTAATGATAACTCACCAGTGAGTGTGATAGTGCATTCAATGGCACCAAAGCTTGAAGACCCTGGAGCTTTTACTATCCCTTTGTACTATTGGAAGTACAGACTTTGCCAAAGCTTTACATAAGTTAGTATCAATTTGATGAATCGATTTTCAAGACTTTGGATATTAGGAAACCTAAACCAACTTCAATGAGGCTTTAAATGGTGGATCGATTGATGAAGCAATACTTGGGAATTATTGATGATGTGCTTGTCCGGGTGGAAAAATTCATATTGCCGGTCAACTTTGTCATTTTGGATTGTGATGTAGACTATGAGGTTCCTATTATCTTGGGTAGACCTTTCCTTGCAACGGGGAAGGCTTTGGTTGATGTTGAAGTGGGTGAGCTCACTTTCTGAGTGGGTGATGAAAAGGTCATCTTCCATGTTTACAAATCCATGAAGCAACCCAATAACACCGAGGTATGCTCATTTGTGGACATTGTCACAGTTGTAATTATGGATGATACCAGTGCTATGATCAACGTGAAGGATCCTCTTGAGGCCATGCTACTTAATATGGATGTCAATGATTATGCTAGTAGAGTGGAGTGCGTGAATGCCCTACTCCACTCTTATGAGCCGAGAAAATTGTCTTTGGATCTTGAAAACCAGAAAACTCCACCAACAAAGCCATCAATTGAGGAGCCACCGGTGTTGGAGCTAAAACCACTTCGTGCACACCTCAGGTATGAATTCATAGGCTCAAATTCTACTTTACCAGATATTCTTTCTTCTTTCCTTACTAACATGCCGGTTGACGCCACTTTGGCGGTGCTTCAAAAGCGGAAAAGGGAAATTGGATGGACTCTAGTTGACATTCGGGGAATAATCCCCGCATTTTTCATGCACAAGATTATCTTGGAGGATGATGCAAATCTTCCTTGGAGCATCAAAGGAGATTGAACAAGGCTATGCAAGAAGTTGTGAAGAAGGAGGTGATCAAATGGTTGGTGTCGGGGTTGTGTACCCCATTTCTGATATCTCATGGACTTCTTCGGTGCAATGTGTGCCAAAAAAGGTAGTATGACTGTGGTGATCAATGACAACAATGAACTTATTCCTACTCGGACGGTCACCAGGTTGAGAGTATGTATGGATTACCGAAATCTAAACAAGGTGACCCGAAAGGATCATTTCCCATTGCCATTCCTTGACCAAATGATAGATCATCTTGGGGTTGTTCTTTTTATTGTTTTTTGGATGGTTACTCGGGGTACAATCAAATTTTAATATCCCCGAAGGATCAAGAGAAGATAAATTTACCTGTCCGTATGGCATATTCTCTTTTTCTCGGATGCCATTCGGATTATGTAATGCTTTGGTGACCTTCCAACAATGCATGATGGCTATTTTCATGGACATGGTGGAAGATATCTTGGAGGTCTCATGGATGATATTTGTGTGGTTGGGGATTCATTTGATGAGTGTTTGAGTAATTTGGATAGAGTGTTTGCCCGGTGTGAAGACACAAACCTTGTACTCAATTGGGAAAAATGCCATTTTTTGATTGAAGAAGGTATAGTGTTGGGTCACAAAATTTCAAAGTGGGGAATTGAAGTGGATAAAGCCAAGATAGAGGTGATTTCGAGGCTTCCTCCCCATATTTCTATCAAATGGTGAGGAGTTTTCTTGGGCATGCGAGTTTTTACTAGAGGTTTATAAAAGATTTTTCCAAAGTGGTACACCCTTTGTGCAAGTTGCTAGAAAAGGAGGCAAGGTTGTTGGAAACACGTTCTCAATGCAATATACTAAAACGTGTGTTCTTTTGTATAGGTTTTGATGAATGACAAACGAAGCGAAAATTGATATATGACGAAGTTCAAGAAACAAGCGCACAATTGATATACATCGAGATTCAAGCTCAAGACATGTTTTATAGTTTAATTGAGTCATTCTTATTTGTGATCTTGATCCTACAACTTGACTCGTAACATGGCTTCTCTCATAAAACTATTTTCCAAAATCATGCATATTTAATTCAATGCTAAATGATTTTAAATCATGCATATTTTCATTAGTCAAAATGATTTTTAAATACCTCTGAAAGCTGGACTAAGATAATCGATTATGTACTAATGATAATCGATTGTTTTAAGCCAAGACTGCATGACAATCGATTGTGAACTAATGACAATCGATTGTGTTAAGGCAGTGAACGTCAGGTTTCTTCAAACCTGCATGACAATCGATTGTGAACCTTATGACAATCGATTGTGATGAGGCAGTGTCCAAAAAAGTTTTTCAAAACTCAGAATAATCGATTGTGAAGCTAATGACAATCGATTATGAAGAGACAGTGTCCTTCAGATTTTTTAAAGTCACAAAATAATCGATTGTGAACTAATGACAATCGATTGTGTTGAGGCAGTGACTTCCAGTGATTTTCAAATTTATTAAATAATTGATTGTGAGTATATAACAATCGATTGTCAAGAGGCAGTGTCTAAAATGTTTTTCAAAAACTGATAAGTAATCGATTGTTGACTTTGTGCAATCGATTGTGAAGCTGAACGTTGTCGTAAAGTTTTCAAATACCGTCAGGCAATCGATTATTGCTTCTGTATAATCGATTGTTCTAATTAAAATCCGGAAAAGTTTTTTTGAATGTTATTGGGTAATCGATTATTGATTTTGTATAATCGATTGTTTTGATTAAAATCCGGAAAAGATTTTTTGAACGTTGCTGAGTAATCAATTGTTGATTCAGAACAATCGATTGTTTGTGGTAAAATCTGGAAAGGATTTTTTGAACCTTGCCAGTAATCGATTATGGATTGTAAGTAATCGATTATCAAGCGTAAAATCTGGGATTGAATTTTGATCTGACTGGCATACAATCGATTGTTGGGGTTTGACAATCGATTGTCAGTGAGTAAAATCAGCAACTCTTAATTGGCAATTAGGCAACGGTAATGCCAAGCTTTTCAACTATAAATACAGCTTCATTTCAGTGTTTTAAACACAACAACATACTACAACTGATCATTACATTGCTATAAGCTTGCATTCTTTTGTTTATCATTTTATATTCAATTTCATAAAGCTTTGAGAGCCATATTCTTGTCCAAAGTTGTTGTGATCCAGAGCTTACTTCTTTTACTCATATCTACTCATTAAGGAGTATTTTGTTTGAGTGTTTTAGTGTTGTATACACTTGTAAGAGAATTGTAATTCTCTTATTGTAAGGAACTTGTGTTTCCTTGGTTGAAGTCTTGGAGTGTTGTAACTCTGAGCAAAGGTGTTGAGGCTTGCGTCCTCAAGTTGTCGAGGTTTGTTAAGCACCCGGAAGCTTGACACGTTAGTGGAAAATCTCGAGAGAGTCTCTCGGGGACAGGACTAGCCACACGTTGTGGTGAACCAGGATATATCTGTGTGTAAGTTATTATTTATCGCACTTATTTACTTCCTGCATATTTTAATTTCTGCAAGTTTACGCTAGATTTTATTATAACGCTATTCACCCCCCCCCCCCTCTAGCGTTAAGCGTATTATCTAACAATTGGTATCAGAGCCCAACTCTCTGAAAACTTAACAGTTTGAGAGAACCATCCATGGCTTCTACTCGTGATTCTTTTGCAGGAATTGAAGAAGGACAGTGCTCCACACGACCACCTCTATTCAACGGTACAAATTACACGTACTGGAAGGAAAGGATGAAGATCTTCGTTCAGTCCAACAGCTTTCACCTTTGGAAGGTGATAATGAAGGGAAACCAAATTCCAACAAAGAAGGTGGAAAACGAATGGGTTCCCAAGTCCGAGGATGAGTATGACGCGGATGACATCCGAAAGGTTCAAAATAATGCTAAGGCAATAAATTTATTATATTGTGCTGTTAATGCTGACGATTACAGGAAAATATCGTGTTGTACAACGGCAAAGGAGATGTGGGACAAGCTAGAAGTCACGTACGAAGGTACGGACCAGGTAAGGGAAGCAAAAATTGATTTCCTAACCCATTCTTATGAATTATTTCACATGAAGGAAGGTGAAAAGGTGGACGAAATGTTTGAGCGATTTTCAATAATCATAAATGACTTACATGCTCTCAAGAAAACATTCACGGATAGAGAGCTCGTTCGAAAAATTCTTAGAAGTCTCACACCGGCATGGAGATCAAAGGCCGATGCAATTCAAGAATCCATTGGCATTTCAAACGTCACCATCGACGCACTAAGAGGTAAACTTAAAACCTATGAATCTACTATTCTTAACCCTTTTGTTGATGATCAAAGTAGGCAAAGAATAGCTCTAAAGGCGAGCACAAGCCAACCGCAAATTGATGAGGAAGGAGACAACGAGTTTGGACTCGTTATCAAAAGATTTCAAAAGTTCATGCGCAAGGAGTATGAACGCAAGGGCAAAAAGAAAGGCGAACAAATCATGTGCTATGAATGTGGTGAAACCGGGCACATCAAATCAAATTGCCCAAACATCAAAAAGGAGAAGAAACCTGTTAAAAAGCAACGTGCATACATTTCTTAGGGAGGCGACTCCGGAGATGAGTCAAGCGAAGGAGAAAAAGACGAAGCAGCAAATCTTTGCCTTATGGCACAAGAAGACAACAAAGATGAGGTATGTCCAATTTCGTCTAAAAACTTCTTTACTCTTGAAGAAATGCGAACTGCTTTTGATGAATTATATGCTGAGTTTATTAAGGCTTCAAAAACTGTTAAGGGCATAAAAGAAAATGCTTCATTAAAAGAAAAGGATTTTCAAAAACAGCTTTCTTTGAAAGAAAAGGATTTTGAAAAACTGGTTTTAGAAAATGAGAAGCTGAAAGAGGAAAACAAGTTTTTTGGAAAAAGAAGTTCCGATAAGCCCGAAAGCTCTACTAGAAATTGCACTTCTTGTTTGCTTCTTAAGAATGAAGTAAGTAGGCTTAAAGGCACATTAGATAAGTTTAATTCTTCGCACAAAAACTTGAATGATGTTCTTGTTAACTTGAAATCAACCAAGCATGGAATAGGCTTTAAGAATGAAGAAAAGGTTGCAGCTAAACCCCAACAACCTAAAGCTCAACCTAGGATTAATAATGGAAATGCTTATCCTAGAAACAACAACTCTAGAGCCAATATGCATGCTAGACAAAATGCTGAACATTTTAGAAGACCTAGGAATGACTTACCACCTAGAAATAGTCACCCTAGAAATGATGCATATTTTAGGCCAAATTTTGAACCCCTTAGAAGACCTAGCAATGGCCCTCAACCGAGAAACAATCACTCTAGAAATGCTGCCCATCCTAGAGCTCATAGTAGGAGAAATAATTCTCATGAAATGCGAAATAGTCATAGTGCTCAAAATAGAGTAAGCAATTTTCATCCGTCTAGTTACTATGAACCTAGAAGGATGCATAACCCAAATGTGACTTGTCATTATTGTAGACGTATTGGTCATATTGCTCCTGCATGCTTTACACGTCATAGACATGTTACTCAATCGCATCATTATAATATGCCTAACCCCCAAGGACCCAAGATGGCATGGGTACCTAAAGAACATTAATTTGTTTTGTAGGTGTGCTTGAAGGGATCAAGTGTACTATGGTACCTTGATAGTGGATGCTCCAAGCATATGACGGGAGATGAATCCAAATTCCTTCAATTAGAGCACAAAGAAGGAGGAAGTGTTATCTTCGGTGATAACAATAAAGGAAAGATCATCGGCATCGGCTCGGTCGGTAAGGATGAAAAATCCTCTATTAAGCATATATTACTTGTGAAAGTTTTGAAGCATAATCTCTTGAGCATAAGCCAATTATGTGACAAGGGAAATCTTGCTCTATTTGATTCGGATGAATGCCTAGTATTTCGACGTAGTGATTTCAAAATCATACTTCGTGGTTTTAGAGTTGATAATATTTATATGGTTGATCTTGCTAATTCCTCACCCGAATATGTTGATTGTCTAATGAGTAAAGAGGATGATACTTGGCTATGGCATCGTAGAGTAGCACATATCAATATGCATCTTTTGAACAAATTGATTTCTCAAAACTTAGTTGTTGGTCTTCCCTTTTTAAAATTTGAAAATGACTCTATTTGTGACTCGTGTCAAAAGGGGAAGCAAACAAAAGCATCTTTCAAATCTAAAAACATTGTTTCAACTTCTAGACCATTGCAATTGCTTCATATGGATTTATTTGGTCCCTCTCGCATTGAAAGTCTAGGAAAAAATAAATATGCTTTTGTGATTGTTGATGATTACTCGAGATTTACTTGGACTTTATTTCTTGCCAATAAAAGTGATGCTTTTCAAAATTTTAAATTTTTTCTTAAGCGTGTTCAAAATGAGAAAGAAACAACCGTCACTTCAATTAGAAGTGATCATGGAGGAGAGTTTGATCACAATCTCTTTGCGGACTTTTGTGACGAACTCAAAATCGAGCATACCTTTTCCGCTCCACGTACACCACAACAAAATGGGGTGGTGGAAAGGAAAAATAGGTGTCTCGAAGAGATGGCTAGAACCATGCTCGACGAAGCTAAGATACCCAAACATTTTTGGGCGGACGCCGTGAGTACCGCGTGCTACGTTCTAAATAGAGTAGTAATTTGGCCGATACTCATGAAAACCCCCTATGAACTTTATAAGGGTAGAAAACCAAATATTTCCCATTTTAGAGTTTTTGGTTGCAAATGTTTTGTTCATAACAATGGCAAAGACCAATTGGGTAAATTCGATGCTAAGTCGGATGAAGGTATTTTCATTGGATATTCCTCACGTAGTAAAGCATATAGGGTCTTTAATAAAATAACCCAAATTGTGTAGGAATCCCCTCATGTTGTATTTTCCGAAAATAATGCTCGCTTGGCGAGAAAGGATTCCGGTTTTGATCTTGCAGGTATCTTAGACAGCTTGAAAGACAAAATACAAGAGGAACCACCCAAGGAAAATAAAGATGTAACTAAGGAACAACCAACGGAAGAAGCGCCACAATTGGAGAAAGAAACAAAAGTGTCAAATGAGTGGAGGACGATCAAAGATCACCCTCTTGAACAGGTAATTGGCAACGTTGGAGACAAGGTAAGTACCCGAAACTCTCTCAAAAATACCTTAGAACATACTGCTTTTGTTTCTCAAATTGAACCCAAAACCATCTCAGAAGCAATTGGGGATGAATTTTGGACCTTGGCAATGCTAGAGGAGCTTAACCAATTCGAACGCAATGACGTTTGGGATTTGGTGCCAAGACCTGAAGGTCATACCATAATTGGTACGAAATGGGTTTTTCGCAATAAACTAGATGAAAATGGTATAATCACTAGAAACAAAGCTAGGCTTGTAGCAAAAGGCTATAATCAAGAAGAAGGTATTGATTATGAGGAAACATATGCTCCCGTAGCTAGATTAGAAGCTATTCGCTTATTGCTTGCATTCGCCTCTTCTATGAATTTCAATTTATATCAAATGGATGTGAAAAGTGCTTTTCCAAACGGTTTTATTCAAGAAGAAGTTTTTGTTGAACAACCCCCCGGCTTTGAAAACTTTAAATCTCCCGATCATGTTTTCAAACTCAAAAAGGCTCTTTATGGTTTAAAACAAGCTCCCCGAGCTTGGTATGAAAGATTGAGTAAGTTTCTATTGGAAAATGATTTCATTAGGGGAAAAGTTGACACAACTCTCTTTGTTAAGCATAAAAACAATGATATTTTGTTAGTTCAAATATATGTAGATGATATTATATTTGGTGCTACTAACAATGTTTTATGCAAGGAATTTTCCGATTTAATGACAAGCGAATTTGAGATGTCTATGATGGGTGAGTTAACATTCTTTTTGAGATTACAAGTAAAGCAAATGAAAGAAGGTACATTCATTTGTCAAGCCAAATATTGCAAAGAATTGCTGAAACGATTTGAGATGAACAATGCAAAAGAAATGGCAACTCCCATGAGCACATCCGATCATCTAGACAAAGATGAGAAAGGTAAGGAAGTCGACACCAAAAAGTATCGAGGTATGATTGAATCTCTTCTTTATCTTACTGCTAGTCGTCCGGACATCATGTTTAGCGTGTGCTTATGCGCTCGTTATCAATCGTGTCCGAAGGAGTCTCACCTTACTGCGGTAAAACGGATTTTAAGGTATCTTGTTGGTACTAAAAATGTGGGTCTATGGTACCCCAAAGGCTCTTCATGCCAACTTGTTGGCTACTCCGATTCCGATTTTGCTGGATGCAAATTGGACCGCAAGAGCACTAGTGGCACTTGCCATTTGCTTGGTAGCTCTCTCGTTTCTTGGTTTAGCAAGAAACAAGTAAGTGTTGCGTTGTCCACAACCGAGGCTGAATATGTAGCTGCGGGGAGTTGTTGCGCTCAAATCCTATGGATGAAACAACAACTCTTGGACTATGGCCTAAGTCTTGATCATATCCCTCTTAGATGTGATAATACTAGTGCCATATGCTTGACGAAGAACCCCGTTCTTCATTCGCGAACGAAACACATTGAAATTAGACATCATTTTATTAGAGATCACGTTCTCAAAGGTGATGTCGAAATTGAATTTGTTGAAACCAAAAACCAATTGGCAGACATCTTTACAAAGCCTTTAGAGAAAGAGTCCTTCTTCCGAATTCGCAGTGAACTCGGGATCCTTGACTCCACGTTGATCGAAGTCATGCATTGCATTTTTTATTACATGAGTTCTAACTTGAGCGTCGGAGACGTCTAACGATTTTTGCAGGTATCGCCCCAAAGGAAAGGGGAATTATAAAGCTTGACGTACAACAATCGGTTTCCGTCGTCTAAAAATCAATTATTTAGTATCAATAATCGATTATGTTGCTATTATTCGGGTTGATGTTGCTATTGTTTTAATAAACAAGTTTTATTTACATCTTTAGCATCTTACTATTATGTTATTTTTGCTAATGGCAAAAGGGGGAAGATAACGGGTATGCACTCTCAATATCTATAAGCTCAAATTAAGGGGGAATTCATATATTGAGGGGGAACAAATTGCATACTTGTTGCATGTATACACTTGTCTTGAATCGTCAATATAAATTGCTTGCATTGCATATCCCGCTCAATGTTTGCCATTATCAAAAAGGGGGAAATTGTTGGAAACACGTTCTCAATGCAATATACTAAAACGTGTGTTCTTTTGTATAGGTTTTGATGAATGACAAACGAAGCGAAAATTGATATATGACGAAGTTCAAGAAACAAGCGCACAATTGATATACATCGAGATTCAAGCTCAAGACAAGTTTTATAGTTTAATTGAGTCATTCTTATTTGTGATCTTGATCCTACAACTTGACTCGTAACATGGCTTCTCTCATAAAACTATTTTCCAAAATCATGCATATTTAATTCAATGCTAAATGATTTTAAATCATGCATATTTTCATTAGTCAAAATGATTTTTAAATACCTCTGAAAACTGGACTAAGATAATCGATTATGTACTAATGATAATCGATTGTTTTAAGCCAAGACTGCAGGACAATCGATTGTGAACTAATGACAATCGCTTGTGTTAAGGCAGTGAACATCAGGTTTCTTCAAACCTGCATGACAATCGATTGTGAACCTTATGACAATCGATTGTGATGAGGCAGTGTCCATCAAAGTTTTTCAAAACTCAGAATAATCGATTGTGAAGCTAATGACAATCGATTGTGAAGAGATAGTGTCCTTCAGATTTTTTAAAGTCACAAAATAATCGATTGTGAACTAATGACAATCGATTGTGTTGAGGCAGTGACTTCCAGGGATTTTCAAATTTATTAAATAATCGATTGTGAGTATATAACAATCGATTGTCAAGAGGCAATGTCTAAAATGTTTTTCAAAAACTGATAAGTAATCGATTGTTGACTTTGTGCAATCGATTGTGAAGCTGACCGTTGTCGTAAAGTTTTCAAATACCGTCAGGTAATCGATTATTGCTTCTGTATAATCGATTGTTGTGATTAATTCCGGAAAAGATGTTTTGAACGTTATTGGGTAATCGATTATTGATTTTGTATAATCGATTGTTTTGATTAAAATCCGGAAAAGATTTTTTGAACGTTGCTGAGTAATCGATTGTTGTTTCTGAACAATCGATTGTTTGTGGTAAAATCTGGAAAGGATTTTTTGAACGTTGCCAGTAATCGATTATGGATTGTAAGTAATCGATTATCAAGCGTAAAATCTGGGATTGAATTTTGATCTGACTGGCAGACAATCGATTGTTGGGGTTTGACAATCGATTGTCAGTGAATAAAATCAGCAACTCTTAATTGGCAATTAGGCAACGGTAATGCCATGTTTTTCAACTATAAATACAGCTTCATTTCAGTGTTTTAAACACAACAACATACTACAACTGATCATTACATTGCTATAAGCTTGCATACTTTTGTTTATCATTTTATATTCAATTTCATAAAGCTTTTGAGAGCCATATTCTTGTCCAAAGTTGTTGTGATCCAGAGCTTACTTCTTTTACTCATATCTACTCATTAAGGAGTATTTTGTTTGAGTGTTTTAGTGGTGTATACACTTGTAAGAGAATTGTAATTCTCTTGTTGTAAGGAACTTGTGTTTCCTTGGTTGAAGTCTTGGAGTGTTGTAACTCTGAGCAAAGGTGTTGAGGCTTGCGTCCTCAAGTTGTAAAGGTTTGTTAAGCTCCCGGAAGCTTGACACATTTGTGGAAAATCTCGAGAGAGTCTCTCGGGGACTGGACTAGCCACACGTTGTGGTGAACCAGGATATATCTGTGTGTAAGTTATTATTTATCGCACTTATTTACTTCCTGCAAATTTTAATTTCCGCAAGTTTACGCTAGATTTTATTATAACGCTATTCACCCCCCCCTCTAGCGTTAAGCGTATTATCTAACAAAGGTTTGTGTTCGATGAGTGTTGTATGCAAGCATTCAAGCTTCTCAAGCTCTAGTTGAAAACTATCCCTATCATCACTGCACCAAATTGGAGCTTTCCCTTCGAGCTCAAGTGTGACGCAAGTGATATTACGGTTGGGGCTGTTTTGGGTCAAAGGATTAACAAAATGTTTCATAAAATGTTTCATCCTGTGTACTACGCAAGCAAGACCATGAATGAAGCTCAAAGGAACAATACAGTCACCGAGAAAGAGTTGTTGGCTATAGTGTTTTCAATGGAAAATTTTTGACCTTATCTTATGGGGGCCAAAGTTATAATGCACATCGATCATGTCGCCTTTATGTATTCGACGACAAAGAAAGACTCTAAAGCAAGACTGATGACATGGGTGCTACTACTTCAAGAGTTTGATCTAGAAATTGTGGACCGAAAAGGTAGTGAGAATTAAGTGGTGGACCACTTGCCCATTTGAAAAAGGGGAGGCCTTGTGATGGCCTTAAGATAAATGATTCATTTCCCGATGAACAACTCCTTGCGGTGTCAATGAATGATATGCCATGGTTTGCCAATGTTTCCAATTACCTTGTGACCGGAATAATCCCATATGAGCTCTCTTCTAACCAAAGGAAGAAGCTCAAGCGGGATAGCTTGGACTTTTATTGCGACGAGCCGTATTTATTCATGATTTGCACGGATAGTGTGATTCGTAGATGTGTCCCGGATGAAAAGAAATTGGTTATCTTAGAGTCTTATCATTCCTCTCCCTATGGTGGCCATGACGGATTCTAAAGTGCTTATTTGTAGATTCTATTGGTCAACCTTGTTTACAGATGCGGGTGATTTTATGAAGAGATGTGATGAATGCCAAAAAGTGGGTGGAATTTCAAAAAGGGATAAGATTCCTCTCAATACAATTCTCGAAGTGGATATCTTTGATGTTTGGGGCATCGATTTCATTGGTCCATTTGGTAGCTCTTGTGGGAGCACTTACACTCTAGTTGTGGTTGATTATGTCTCAAAGTGGGTTGAAGCCATGGCTTTGCCTAACAATGAAGCCCAGAGTGTTGTTGCATTTCTTAAAAAGAATATTTTTGCAAGGTTTGGCACTCCTCGGGCAATTATTAGTGATGGGGGGCCTCACTTTTGCAACAAAGCCTTCAACACGTTGCTTTCCAAGTACGGTGTCAATCATAAGGTTTCTACCCCTTATCACCCTCAGGCTAGTGGTCAAGTGGAAGTCGCCAATAGGGAAATAAAGAGTATCTTGTCAAAGATGATCAATGCTAATAGGACCGATTGGTCGAAGAAGTTGGATGACGCTCTATGGGCTTATCGGACGGCTTACAAGACTCCAATTGATATGTCTCCGTATCGTTGGTCTTTGGGAAAGCTTGTGATATACTGGTTAAGTTAGAGCATAAGGCCATGTGGGATTTGAGGAAGTTGAATTTGGAATGGTATATTGCAGCAAATCTTCATGTTGAACAACTCAATTAACTTGATGAATTCAAATTCCATGCCTACTCCAGTTCATCCTTGTATAAGGACAAGATGAAGTACCTTCAATACAAATATGCTCACGGAAAGGAATTCAAACTTGGTGAATTGCTTCTCTTGTTCAATTCTCGATTACGTCTATTTCTGGGAAAGATTAAATCTAAGTAGAGTGGGCCAAGTTATGTTTGTGACACTGTTTAGTGCTCTTGATCTCAAGAAAAAAAATAGTGAAGTTTTCAGAGTTAACGGGCGCTAGGTCAAGCATTATCTAGGAAAGATTGATGATAGCCACGTGGTGGCGCTTCTCCATCTCAAGTGATATGGTAACATGCGTCGTGCCACGACGTTAAATCAGACGCTTCTTGGGAGGCAACCCATGTCTTTTTCTTCTTGTTTTCTTTGATTTTATTTGTAGTATAGGATTGATTCTTGGGCTAACTGGTTGTGAGATGTTACAGGGTTGAGCTGATGTTGTGCAAGACATGATGGGAAAAACACGAGCAAGTCTTTGAAGTTGCCAGTGCGGCCGCACTACACTTTGTGTGACACGCACTGGTGTGACCAATTTGAGGACTCTCTAAAGTTTTCCACCGCGGTCTCATGGCATTTTGTACGGTCCGCAGTGGAGATTTCTGGCCACGGTTCATTTTTTGCGGATCGCAGAGGCCTACCTTATCAGGTTTGATTTGAACAAAACAGTGCGGGCTGCGGTCCATTTTGTGTGTTCCGCACTGGTAGGTGAGGCTGAGTCCCAGGGTTTCTCTGTAAATAGAACCCAAGGACCCCCTTTTACCCTTTTTGCAAATTTGAAACTCAAAGCACCAAATTACTGTTCATCTACTCACTTGCACGTAGCTGCTTATTTGCACTCGTTTGATTCAATTCATATCATAGTCTGGTACCTGAATCTTTCATTTACTTATTGAATTTTGATAATTTCATTTAATTTGGCCTTTATTTTTTCCTTCTCCCTTAATTTCTTAATTTGTTAGGTTAGGTTAGTTAGGTTCTTGTTTCTTAGCTACTTAATTAGTGCAAAGAACTGGGTAAACTTGTAGGAACATAACTTAGGGATGAATTTGGACTTAATAGCAAAAATGAGGAACCCTAACTCAGTACCATATCTGGGCACCCTTCGCGGACCGGGACTGTGGTCATGTTTGTGCAGTCCGCGATGCCTTATTGTGGTCCGCAGTACAACATTGTGCGGACCGCGGTGATGAATTTCTGAAAGGTACGTTTTGCCCAGTACGGTCGCACTACATTTTGTGTGCTCTGCACTGGTTAGATCTAGAGGGTGGGTATTTTGGGCCCCACCTTTTTGTATACCGCAATCATTTTTGTGCGGTTAGCGGTTGTCCCAGTGAGGCCACACTACATTTTATGCGGTCCGCATTGGACTGTTTCTGCAACTGATTATGCAACTGTCTACTTCTGTTCTGCAATTCTTCCTGCACCAATGCTTGCACTACTTCTATTTATACTAACAATGTAAGATGTTTGGGTTTGCAGACAATGGTTAAACAACAAGGTAAGCGCTCAAAACAACCCGGCCGAGGTGATTCCTCGCCGAGAGGGAAGCAAAGGTTGGTAAAACTCACTCCCTACATTCGAAAGGACATTAAGAACATGAGGAAAGTAATTAAAGCTATTGATAGAGCTTGTGACCAGTTGGGGAGTAAGTATGAGCCCTCCCAAGAGATTTCCTCAAATCAGTTCCAACTCATTTTGTCTCCAACTTCCGATTGACTGATGACATTCCACCACCATCACTTACTGCCCAAGCAGCAGATCATGTCCCCACTGAGTCGTCTGAGGGCTCAGCAGTCGGCAGTGGTGAGTACTACACCTCCCCCACAACTTCATTATCCGGGGAGAGTGCAGATGGAGGTGAGGATGAGGTACAAGGGGATGAGGAAGTATTTGAGATGGGTAAACCTCAGGTTGGGGGAATTGACTAAACTAGGAAACCAGAAGTTTAGGAAGATAGGTTTGTAAGCTAGGTGGCATACCAGTGAGAAAACTAATTTTGGATAGGAGTTTCAAGACCGAGATCTTATACCCCTAAACCTCAATGCGGATAGACAGTTTAGAACGATAATGGGATGTGAGCACTTTTTAGATGACTGTGTGGAGGTAAATGAACACTTGGTCAAAGAGTTCTACTGTAATGTAGCCCACATCGTCAAGGGCTCCAAAGTGACCAAGGTTTGTCACAAAAAGGTGTTGTTCAAGGGGAAGTCGCTTAATGAGTATTTGGGTTTCAATGAAGAAGATGAGACCCTCTACATTGAAAAGCTGGAGATGGGCGAGGAGGTCCTCCCATGGTTAGCTCAGTTCCTGGCAATCCCGTGGATAATTCCTGATTAGTTGACTGCTGGGGTCAAGATACTTTGGAGGATCCTCAACTTTGAAGCGAGGGGTTGGGAGATTTTTTTATGAAGCCGATTAGATCTTACCTCCCATGACCAGACTCTCCCTCTCCACCGGGCTATATTGGTTGCTTCCATCATAGCACGGCACCCATCAATGTTGGGAATGTAATGTCCCTCATCATTTCTCTTGTGGGTACTGAGACTGACTGGAACTACCCTTTTCCCAACACCCTAACCATGTACTTTCAGGATTTGAAAGTGGAAAAGAGGTTGTTTGAAATCATGGTCAAGGCAATAGCTCCATTCTCATGGTATAGTTTGAAGGAGCTAGACAACCCAAAGGACAAGAATTACAAGGCACCCGCTTCTGCCCAAGTGCCATAGGATGTACCAGATCCATAGCTTGTCAAGGTCTAGGCCCAGTTCCCAGCAGTTGAGCAGCAAGATACTGGGAACCAGTCTGAGGTTCCCGAGCACACAGAGGACCCAGGGACCGCACATGATCCTATGCAGACGGATATGGATTAGGGAGTCTTCATATCCTTTCTTTTCTTATTTTTGGTGCTTATTTGATTTATTTGGCATTGGGGACAATGCCAACTTTTATTTGAGGAGGTGCGCCCTATATCGTTGGATTATTATATATATACTGATTTATGCTTTCTCAATTTTTATTTGGTTTGTATATAATTTTACATTTAGTTACTTTTATTGTACTTTTTATCTTTCATTTGGTCTGTATATAAAGTTACATCATTGTCTATATTCATTCTCCGTTGTCTATTCAAATCCCCTATTGTATATATTCTTTCTATTTTCACAAAAATATTTCATTTTTAGCTTCTTATTTATGTTTTTGACGTTTTCAATAAGCCTTTGCTTTTCTTAATTCCACGGTTCTTTAAAAAGGTGGAGTATTGTGTGAACTGGGTGGCTCTTCCCAATGATGGATGGCGTGACAACATTCCTAAGGGTTTGAATCCGATTTTTTTTTTTGGGTTTATAGTTAAAGGTACCTTAAGAAAAGCTTCACTTGGGCCTAGCACATTTGCCTTTGATCCCATGGTCAAAGACAAAATGTCGTGTTTAGGATGGTGAAAGTCATGACCTTGAGACTCTTGTGTTGACCAACAATTATCAAGTGGTTTTTAGGGACCATTGTGTGCTCAAATATTATCTAAGGTCGTTGTGGGCCCTTGACTCTATGTCTTTAGCAATCCTTTAGCTTGTGTGGTGAGAAATCGGATTCCGAGTCCAAGTCCTGAGCCATAGAACTTGTCGTGAGTGTTTGTTGAGGCAAAATCTTATGTGAAATTTGACTTGAGAAGTGATTATAGGCTCTCCTAGATCCAAATGATAGTTGAACAATTACATAGCCTACCAATGTTATGATCCCTAGTAAACCCTTTGAGCTCTAGACCTTTTTCTTTCAAGAACCACGATACACGCCTATACCCATTCTAAAAGAGACCCTGTCTTGGCACCAGATCTTTCCTTGAGCACATGAAAAAAGTATAAGTTTGGGGGGAGAGACGAGGATGACAACAAAGTGGTAAAAGGCACAAAAAAAATTTGAAGAAAAGGAAAGTCAATGAAAAAGAAAGAAAAGCAAAAGACAAAAAGAAAGCTCAATGTGAAAAAAAATAAAAAGGGATTCAAGAAAAAGCAAAAGAAAGAAAGGTGTGGAAAATATAAAAGGGAGAAAAGTTTTGAATTGCATAAGAAAGAGTGACAATTTATCTCTCTAACCTCTTATAAAGAAGTGAGATGACTCAAAGAGTCAAGAGAATTATGCCAAATGAATCAAAAGAAGTGCTTAAGGGAATATGTAACTCACTTGAACAAACATTTCCTACCCAGAACCAAAAGCCTTCATAATGACTCCTCGAAAGCCCTATATGATCTAGAGTTGAATGAAGCTTACATTAGTGAATACTTATATAAGGTACAAGAATATGGTACTTAGAGCCGGACTTATGACCTTTTCTTGAGACGATGAGTGAATTTCTATTAACCTCGGTTTGTGTGCCAATATTCTAAAAGGTAAGGTTTGCTTAGGGATAGTTGAGGATATGTGAGTTTGGGTTTCACAATGACCAAAGTAATTGAGAGAGTCCTTTGATGTAATGAGTCAACTCTTCATGCTCTTGTGTCACACTTGATCCATAGTTTTTCAAATTTTAAATGTTGTTAATGATTCATTTGTATTGAAGGTAATTGTTAGTCCCAATTGATGCTTGTTGAGGTACTTTAGGATGGCTGAAAATTCTTGGATTTTCCCTTAAGGGGTAAGTCTTATTTTGTTTTCTTGAGGACAAGCAAAAGCTTGAGTTTGGGGGAGTTGATAACTAGGGATTTGGCCATGATTCATGCTCCTTTTTACTTGCGCTTTGATTATAAATTGCTACAATATAGTCTCATAATTTGTGCTTGATTGGAGGATCGATCGATAAAGTGATCCAATGTCAAAGATCGGCTCAAAAAAGGAGTGAAACTTGAACAAGTACCAAAGACAAAGCAACCTCGGGAAAAATAGGCCTAGTGTGGCCGCACTACACTTTGTGTGGTCCGCACTAGGGAGATTTAGAGAACTGGAAAATCAAGTGTTAGAGCAATGCGGTCGCAGTGGAGATTATGTGGTCCTCACAGAAGTCTCCGCGGCCGCACTACGATTATTTGCGGTCCGCAGAGGCATAGCTCAGAGAGATGAAATTGAAGAGTTCAGAGACTAGTGCGGCCGCACAACATTTTATGTGGTCCGTACTGACCCCGCGAGGTATTTTTGTCAAGTTTTTCCAGCTTAGTATGAATAGAACCGTTTTTTCAATTTTTAGGGTATTACACATTTTTGAACTTCAGCTGCGCTTGTGAGAAGACCATTTGTTGCCATTTTTACTTAGTTTTTATCATTTAATCTTTATATTTAGTTTAGCAATTAATTAATATGTCTTTATCTTTATCTATTTCTCTATTTTTCTCTTCAAGCATGAGTAGCTAAACTCATTAGCTAGGGTTGTGGCTTAACCCTAATATAGGTAATTGATGGGTATTGCAATTTAAGGCTATATTGACTATGGGTGTTTGTTATTTAGGTCAATTTTATGGTTTAAATTATAAATTGGTGGTTGCAAACACTGGTTTGTGCTAAGTTAAATTGGCCCTTCTTGAGAAAGAGAGCCAAAGTCTCAAAAATTGACCCAACAAGGACTTGGGATCTCAAGAGAATTGATAGTCCCAATTAAAGGGTTAAAACTCGATAGAGTATTTACCCGAATTGAACCCTAGTTGCTTGAACAGATTTGCCTACTCATTTGGTCTTGAGAAAGTTAATTAGAAAAAATCACTTGCTCTACCGAGAGTTGTGAGAGTGGGTAACATCGTGCAACAGTTATAGCATATTTCCCCAATCATGTCAAGCGCGCCTTAGATGGGAGTATCCTTCAATTAGCCACCTAGGTGAAGGTCACTACCCTAGTGCCTTTTAAACTATTAGATACAACTTGTAGCAATTTACTCTTAGTTTAACTTAGTTGCAGTTATAACTAGTAGTTGATAATAGTAGATATTTAAAGAAAAACCCAAAATATGATTGGAAGTGACATTTGGAGCAATTACTCAACTCTAGCCTAAATAGATACTCGACTCCAATTCTAGCTCCCTGAGGAAATCGATCTCGGCCCTCAAATCAGGAAAATGTTATTGTGACCCTCTCTTCCTACTTTATAGTAGTGCGGAGTTTGTAGCAATCATCCAACCCCCTGACCTTCACGTTCATGAGACGGGGCTTGCGTTCGCGTATAGTTACCTCAACTCCCCTGCTCAACCTAGCTAGAGCTACTCGTTCGCGTGAGACGGGTCGATTTCGCGTAGAGTTATCCCCCTAGTTCTCCGCATTCACGACCATGGTCTCGAGTTCACATAAAGTGAAATCCTCCCCCATCTCAGATCCCCTTCGTGATCGAGAGAATGTTTTTGGGATCGCGAAGCACAATACACCCGAACACCAGCTGCAACAAAAATACCAGATTATTCTAAGTTCAAATCATCCTGAAGCCTATCTGAAACTCACGCGAGCCCTCAGGGCTCCAATCCAAACATGCACACAAGTACTAAAACATCATACAAACTTGCTCACATGATCAAATCGCCAAAATAACACCGAGAACTACGAATTGAACACTAAATCGAATGAATTTTTGAGAAGTCATTAGAACTTCTATTTTTACAACCTGAAGTCTGAATCACGTCAAGCTAACTCCGTTTCATACCAAATTTCAAAGACAAGACTTAAATATTATAATGGACTTGTACCAGGCTCTAATACTAAAATGCGGACCCAATAACAATGAGACCAAACATTAATCAAATACATAAAATCATTAAATTTTCAGTCTTTCAGTTTTCAAAAAAAAATCATATCTTGAGGTAGGGACCTAGGAATTTTATTTCCGTCATAAGCTGGGTCCCATATTTCAATGCGGACTCACTGGGCCCGTCAAAATAGGGATTCACATCCGTTTATTTAAAATGTTGACCGAAGTCAATTAATTTTTAACTTTTAAAGCTAAAATTCTTATTTTTATCAGTTTTTAGCATATAGGCCATCCAGAAAAACACTTGGACAGCGTACGCTAATCGAAAAAGGCTAAATTAAGATACTTAAGGCTTCGAAACATAGAATTTAGTTCTAAAACATGAGATGACCTATCAGGTCATCATATTCTCCACCTCTAAAACAATCGTTCATGCTCGAACGGACATAGAAAAATACTTGGGCTGGTGAAAAGGTGGGGATATTCACTCTTCATGTCCACTTCAGACTCCTAAGTGACTCAACGGGATGACCTCTCCACTGCACTCAAACTAAAGGATAGCTCTTCGAACTCAACTGATGAACCTGCCGGAGTAGAATAGCCATCGATTCCTCCTCATAGGTCAAATCCTGGTCCAACTGGACAGTGCTAAGGATGGATCATCGTGATTCTTCTAAAGTATGGACATATAAAACACTGGATGAACCAATGATATACTAGGTGGAAATGCGAGCATGTAAGCCACTTCTCCCACTCAATCAAGAATCTAAAAAGGCTCAATATATAGATGCTCAACTTGCCCTTCTTGCTAAACTTTAGTACACCCTTCATGGGTGACACCCAAATCAATACTTTCTCTTCACCATGCATGCAACATCACGAACTCTACAGTCAGCATAACTCTTCTATCTGGACTGAGCTGTGTAAAGTCGATCTTGAATAATCTTGACCATATCCAAGGAATTATGTACTAACTTTGTACCTAACAGTTGAGCCTCCCCAGGCTCAAACCATCCGACCGGCGATCAGCATCGCCTACCATATAATTCCTCATAGGGAGCCATCTGAATGCTCGACTGATAACTATTTTTGTAGGCAAAATCCACTAGTGGCAAGAACTGATCCCATGAACCTTCGAAGTCTATAACACAAGCACGGAGCATATCCCTTAATATCTGAATAGTGCATTCAGACTGCCCGTCTGTTGGAGGATGAAATGCGTGTGCTCGGCTCAACCCGTGTGTCCAACTCATGTTGTACTGCCCTCCAGAAATACTAGGTGAACTGCATACCTCGATCAAAAATGATAGACACGGGAACACAGTGAAGATGAATGATCTCATGGATGTAAATCTCTGCCAACCACTTTAAGAAAATGTAACTTCCACAGGATAGAAATGCGCCGACTTGGTCAGCATGTCCATAATGACCCAAACTACATCAAACTTCGTCTGAGTTTGTGGGAGCCTAACAATAAAATCCATAGTGATACACTCACACTTCAACTCAAGAATCTCCAACTTCTGAAGCAAACCACTGGTCTCTGATGCTCACACTTTACTTACTGACAATTTAGACACCGAGACACATATGCAATGTATATTTCTTCATTCTCCCCCACCAATAATATTGCCACAAGTCCTGGTACATCTTGGCAGCGCCCGAATGAATAGAACACCATAAATATGGGCCTTCTCAAGAATTAGTTCAAAAAGTCCATCCACATTAGGCACACAAACACGATCCTGCATCCATAAAACTCTATCATTCCCAACAAGTACCTTCTTTGCACCACCATGTCGTACTATGTCCCTAAGGACAAGAAAACGAGGCTTGTCATACTGTCGATCTCTTATACGCTCAAATAAAGAAAACCGAGCAAATGTACAAGCTAGAACACATATGGGCTCAAAAACATCTAACCTTACTAACTGATTAGCCAAGGCCTGAACATCTAATACAAGCGGTCTCTCACCAACTGGAATGTATGCAAGGCCTCCCATTCAATCTGACTTCCTACTGAAAGCATCGGCTACCACTTTGGCCTTCCCAGGATAATACAAGAAGGTGATATCATAGTCCTTCAATAGTCCCAAACTACCTTCTCTGCCTCAAATTGAGCTCCTTCTGCTTAAATAAATAGTGCAAGCTATGATGATCTGTGAATACCTTACACGACACATCGTACAGATATTGCCTCCAAATCTTCCGCGCATAAACATTGGCTACCAACTCTAGATCATGAATGAGGTAATTTTTCTCGTGAAACTTCAGCTGTCATGAAGCATATGCAATAACTTTGACACCCTACATCGATACCTCACCAAGTCTAATACGAGATGCATCACAATATACCATATAAGATCCAAAATCTACGAGCACCACCAATACTGGCACCGAAGACAAAGCTCATCTCACACTCGTCTGACCATCTGAACGAGGCACCTTTCTGGGTCAACCTAGTGAATGGAGCTGTTATAGATGAGAAATCCTCAACAAACCAATGGTAATAACTCGCCAAACCTAAGAAACTGCGAATCTCCGTGGCTGAAATAGGTCTAGGCCAGTTCTGAACCGCCTCAATCTTCTTAGGATCCAACTAAATATCCTATGCTGATAAAAAGTTCTCCAAGAAGGCAAGGGGATCTAACAAAAACTCACACTTTGAAAACTTAGCATATAGTTGGTTGCCCCTTAGAGTCTGAAGTACGATCCGAAGATTCTACTCGTGCCCCTCTCGGTTGTGAGAGTAGATCAAGATATCATCAATAAACACAATCATAAAGGAATCCATATAAGACTTGAAAACCCGGTTCATCAAATCCATAAATGCTACTGGGGAATTCGTCAGCCCAAATGACATCACTAGAAACTTATAATGCCAATATCGAGTCCAAAAGAATGTCCTAGGGAGATCGGACGCCCTAATCCTCAACTAATGGTATCCAAACCTCAAATCGATCTTTGAAAACTCCTTGGCACCTTGAAGTTGATAAAATAAGTCATTAATCCCCGGCAATGGATGCTTGTTCTTGATAGTGACTTTGTTCAACTGCTCATAGTCTATGCATATCCTCATCGACCCATCTTTCTTCTTCACAAATAACACAGGCGCACCCCCGGGCGAGACACTACGTCTAAGAAAGCTCTTATCAAGAAAGTCTTGCAACTGTTCTTTCAATTCTTTCAATTCTGGCAGGGCTGTGCGATATGGAGGAATAAAAATGGGTTGAGTGCTCAAAACCAAGTAAATATAGAAGTCAATATCCCTGTCGGATAGCATCCCTGGCAGGTCAGCAGGAAGTACCTCTGGAAACTCTCGGACGACTGGTACAGAATCCCTGGAAGAAACCTCCACAGTAGAATCGTAGACATAAGCCTAATAAGCTAGACACCCATTCTCGACCATACACCGAGCCTTTATATAAGAGATAACTCTGCTGGTAGAATGACCAGGAGCCCCCTTTACTTTAATCGAGGCAACCCTTGGCAAGGATAAGGTCACTGTATTGGCATGACAATCTAATATAGCGTGATAAGGTGACAGCCAATCTATACCCAATATAACGTCAAAGTCTACCATATCGAGAAGTTGAAGGTACACACTAGTCTCAAGATTCCCAATGGTGACCACACACGAACGATATATACGGTTCTCAACAATAGCATCATTCACTGGTATGGACACATACACGGGGGAATTCAAAGAATCACGAGGCACAATCGAATATGAAGCAAAATAGGAGGACACATATGAATATGTAGAACCTGTATCAAATAGAACTGAAGCATTTCTTCTGCAAACTGAAATCGTACATATGATGACGGCGTCAGAAGAATCTTCTTAGAGCCTGGATGGAAAATCATAACACCGCGGCTGGGCCCCATCACTCTAGATTGCATCTTTAGGACGAGCCCTACCTGGCTGGCCTCCACCTCTAGGAGCCTGACCTCCACCTCTAATGGCTTGACCACTACCTTTGACTTCCTAAATCCTACCACTAGCTGGCTGAGCGGTAAGTGAAGCACCCGGTGCCTAAACCATAGCATGAGAACCCTGATGTTGAGAACTGCTCAATGGATAAGGGAAAATCTAGCAATGTGCCTCAGATCACCAAAAATATAATAGGATCTTGGCTGCTATGACTGATGACCCTGAAACTGACCATGTCGACCCGAGTAACCACTCTAAAAGCTCTGGAGCGGAGGTGCACAAATAGGAGCTGGTGGTGCACTATAGGCTAATTCGTGGGAGTAATACATATGAGGGCCACAACCATCTGAGGCAACATAGGATGCCTGGAGTGCTAAATGAAATGGCCTGGCATGACCTCTACCAAAAACACCTCAGCCTCCAGATGAGGCTCGACTAAATTTACCGGAGTGAAGAGGCATCTTGTCAGACCCCTAACCACTCCCTTGATCTAAAACCATCTCGACTCGCCTGGCAACATTGGCAGCCATATAAAAGTAAATCTCACTCCTAGTCTCCTTAGCCATCTGCAATCTGATAAGCTAAGAAAGTCCTTGAATAAACCTCCTCACCCTCCCTCTCTTCGTGGGAAGTAGAAGAATATCATGGCAGGCCAAATCCATAAAATGGTCTCATACTAAGTGACGCTCATACTGCCTTACTGGATACGCTTGAATTGCATGTGATAGTCCTCTCTCAATGTAATAGGAAGGAACTTCTCAAGAAATATCTAAGAGAATCCCAAGTAAAAGAATGCGGCCTGCTGGTCTGGTCAATACAAATTCATTCCACCATCTCTTGGCGGAACCAGTCACATGAGACATAGAAAAATCAACCCCATTAGTCTCCACTATCCCCATGTTTCGCAGCACCTCATGGCAGCGGTCAAAATAATCTTGGGGATCCTCAAAAGGTGCACCGCTGTAGTGAACTATAAAGATATTGGTGAACTTGTCCAATCTAAATAAACCCTCGGGAGTCATAGCATGACCATCACCAGCATGTGTCGCGATAGCTGGCTAAACCACTCCAACTAGCTGAGCTGTTTGAGTCTGATACTGGGAGCCACCTTCTCCAGGGTGTGAGTAGAAGGAGTCTGTCCTCCTCTTCCCATCTGAAAGATGGCTGTTGCCATGGGAAAAGTGCCAGTCTGGGCTACACTCTCCCTAAGGCCCACCAAACGGACCAAAGAATCCAGAAGTACTAGGGTGGCGATGAACCCCTCGGGAACCTAAGCTGGTCTAGCTGGAATAGTCTTGCTGGAGCCTCCTTATTAAACTCCACTTGAGGCTCTGCCATTGGTGCTGATGATTAGGCCTGGGATGAGCCTTACCCCTACCTCGGCCTCGAGCTCTACACCTCATAGAAACTGCCACTAGGTGATATGGCTGCTGCTCCATTGAGGATGTGGTACGTGTTCTCGCCATCTACAAGAGAACAACAGTAGAAGAGCCCAATTAGCAATAATATAACAAAATTGCATGACAAAAAAGAATATAAGTGACATTGTTCCTAAACTCTATAGCCTTTGGGAGATAAGTACAGATGTCTCCGTACCGATCCCCCAGACTCTACAAGGCCTTCTCGTGAATTGTGAGACCTAGGCAACCTAGTGCTCGAATACTAAATTGTCATGACCCAAAATTCCCACCATCGAGACCGTGATGGCGCCTAGTATTTCACTTGCTATGAATCCAACGTTAGAATATTATTAAGCCAAACCTCATTCAATTCAACAATTAACAGTAAATAAACTAAAGTGAAATACAATGAGTGTGGAATAATATAATAACTTCATCATTTACTACTACCCAGATTTGGTATCACAAATTCACGAACATTCTAGGATTTACTACAAGTAATAGTCTGAAAGAAATACAATTGTTTGAACGAAAGAAACAGTAAAACAGAAGAGATAGGCAGGGACTTCAACGTCTGTGGACACCGACAGATCTACTTTGAGTCTACGGTGGTCCGATACGAACTTCTATGCCTCTTGATCAATCGGGACCAATACCAAAATTTGCACATGAAGTGTAGAGTGCAGTATCAGTACAACCGACCCCATGTATTGGTCGATTCTAACCTCAGCAAAGTAGTGACGAGGTTAAGACAAGACACATATACCTGTGCAGTATAACAATACATATACCAATAATAGAAATAAAAGAAACAAGACAAGTAATATCGGGAGAGAGAGATGTCGAGGGAATCACAAGATAAAGGATCACAGCAGTAAATAAGCACTTTGATTAACCGATATGCTTTGAACAAATAGGAACAAGTAACCACGGTAAAAGGAAGTATACAGTATCACCCTTCGTGCTTTTTCTCTCAACCTCACCATGTAAATCAAATAGAAGCGACACAGTATCATCCTTCGTGCATTAACTCTCTCATAACATGACACGTCTTCATGCTTCGTGCATTAACACTCACAATATGCCATGGCATCACCCTTTGTGCATTAACACTCACAAAATATGGCACGGGATCATCCTTCGTGCATTAACACTCTCCCTCACCAAACAATGAACAATAACAACAAGGATATAGAAATATCAAGAACAAGTCTTGTTCCAATATTTGGTTCCATAATACCAACCTCAACTTTGAATCAACACACAGTCAATAGCAAAATCCGTAAATATGATATGAACGATTAACTAGTCTAAGCATGGGTAATATGATCGCGGAAATTCTATGACTCGACAACAACACATAGGTACTCATCACCTCACCTATATGTTATACTCAACATACAAACATGTAGAAAATAGGAAAATAAGACCTAGTCCCTCAAACCAAGGTTAACTACGACAGTTAACTCGCTCTGAGATCAATTCAAAGCTCTACCGAGGCCTTTTTCCTAGAATTCGCCTCTGAACCACTCGTATCTAGTCAGAATTAACTCAATAACATTAAATATTTCTAAAAGAGTCAGCTACAATGCATAAGTTTAGTTTTTTCAAACGTACCCCAAAAAGCCAAAAACCCGACTCGGGGCCCACTTGGTCAAAACCCGAGGTTCAGACCAAAGTCTATTTATACATTCACTTGTGAGCTCAGATATATAATAATTATGGAATCCGATCTTAATTTGAGGTCTAGATCTCCAATTTCTCAAATCCCTAGTTTCTACCTATGAATCCCTTATTCTAACGTGAAAACTTTAGATTTTAAGTTGACAATTCATGAAATATAATGGGTAATTGAAAGAAAGTATGTTAAAATCACTTACAAACAATTTGGGGAAGAAAATATCTTGGGAGGATCATCTCTAGTCTTTCTAGCTATTGAAAATTTAAAAGAAGGGCCATAATACCGTAATGGGGCTGTTTAATAGTTAAGCAACAGTATTCATCACGTTTGCGTGAACACTGTCACGCTCGCAAAGAGCAGGGCCTAACTGGCTTACGAAATCGTGAGTAACTGTACGCATTCACAAAGGTCTATCCCCCCTGACCTCCACATTCACGAGACGGGGCTCGCATTTGCGTAGAGTCACCTCAACTCCCCTACCCAGCCTAGATAAAGCTACATGTTTGTGTGAGACAGGTTGCATTTGCATAGAGAAATCCCTCCAGTGCTCCACATTCGCGACCATGGTCTCGCGTTCGCGTAGTGTGAAATCCTTCCCCAGCATAGATCCCCTTTGTGATCGTGAAAATGGCTTTACAACAACGAAGCACAACACACCAGAAAACCAGCTATAGCAAAAACAGCCAGATTTTTCTAAGTTCAAATCATCTCGAAGCCTATTCGAAACTCATCCGAGCTCTCGGGACACCAAACCAAACATGTACATAAGTCCTAAAACATCATAAAAACTTTCTCGCGCGATCAAATCACCGAAATAACACCTAAAACTACGAATTAAATACCAAATCAAATGAAATTTTCAACAAGGCTGTAAAACTTCCTTATTTACAACCGGACGTCCGAATCACGTCAAACCAATTTAGTTTATTGCCAAATTTCACAGACAAGTATTAAACATTGTAATGGATCTGTATTGGACTTGAAAACTAAAATATGGACCCGATAACAATGAGACCAAACGTTAACGAAACACTTAAAACCATCAAATTTTTAGTTTTTCAATTTTCAACCAAAATTCATATCTTGAGCTAGGAACCTCAGAATCCGATTTCGGGCATACACCCAAGTCTCATATTTCAATATCGGGACCATCAGAATATGGGTTCGGATCTATTTACTTAAAATATTATAACTTTTAAGGCAAAAATTCTTGTTTTTATCGGGTTTTAGCATATAAGCCTTCCGTAAAAAATACTCGGACCGCGCACACAAGAAGAAGGATAAATTAAGATACCTAAGGCTTCAAAACACATAATTTAGTTCTAAAATATGAGATAACATGTCGGGTCATCACAAGAACCTATTTGGCCAAGCTTCTCGGAAGCAAAAACTATTTTTCTGTCAAAAAAGAGCTTTTGAAAAATTTGAGATGTTTGGCCAAAATGAAAAGGTACTTTTGTGTTGAAAGAGAAGCTGTTTTTTTGCTTTGGGGAGAAGTAACAAATTCTAGCTTTTTAACCAAGAAGTAGAACCAGAAGCACAAAATTAATTTATTCAAAAACAAAAATATCCTCATCTTATATTTATATTTTCTAAATTATCAATTTAACAATTCTATTTTCTTTTCTCTTTTTACTATACATTTCTTCTCTTCTCTTTTTTATTCTATTATATTTGTATTTTCATTCTTCTATTTCTCTCTAGAATATTCTTTGCATTATATATATATATATATATATATATATATATATCTTTTATATATATATATAAAAGATGCCCCAATATTATCGTTTTGAAATAACTATGTTTTATATTGTTTAAAATCTTTAAATTATATTTTTATTGTAGTACATATTTAAATTTATTTATCTTTTTTGAATAATAATAATTGCTAACTAAGCATTTACTGTTCTTTTTCGTAATTTGATACTCAAGTACTTTTTGGAATGAATTGGCCAAACACGCTACTTTGCAAAAATACTTTTTCGGAAAGCACTTTTAAAAATAAGTTGACGGGCTCTTAAAAGTAATTTTTAAAAGAATTGTCAAATATTAATTATTGTTCAGAAGTGTTTTTGAAATTAATTAACCAAATACAAACCGCTTCTCACCAAAAATAATTTTAAGAAAAATAATTTATTAAATAAATTGATTTTGGAAGTTCGGCCAAATATGTTATTAGCTCGTCAGTGAGCACAGGTCAGTAGATAAATAAGCTTTAAATTAGGATTTAACTCTAATGGGATTAGTCACGAGAATTTCCCTTGCGAACCGCTCATGATCTCCACTATAAATATCCTGTTTTCACTGGGGAAAGAACTTAATCCAGAAATTCATAACTAGTCCAAAATACTAAATAAAAAAATAGTCAATACAGAGAGAAAATCAAAGTATATATGCTCGTGTTTCTAATTTAGAAAGCTTGCTAATATAGTATGTGGTGTGTGTATTATATAAAATGACGACACAATTCTGGGCAAATGTTTTGGCTTCTTAGTTATCATGGTTTTCCAATTTTTCAGTATGTATTACCATTATAAAAAATAATTAAAATATTAGTTTTACAAAGTTTAAGTGTCTCTAGTTGCCACAAATAGAAAATTTCTCTGAATACACTATTTGTATTTGCAAAGACAAAAAGTTTCTTCTCACATTTCCAGAATGTTCTGAAATTCCAACTATAAAAACTATGATATATTTCATTTGTTGTATAATTTTAGATAAATATTTTTTTAGAAGTTTAAGAAACACTTCCCATTGTTACACCAGAAATAAATACCATTTTTTTTTGTTTTGGGACAGAGGAAGTATATAGAGTATATTGTAGAGAATATACAACTATTTAGATTGAGGTGTAGGATGAATATGATTATTAAATCTTTTGAATATAGAAAAATAAATAAAAATAAAAAGTCTTGATTGCAAGTTTTCCCTTAATGGCACTTACGTGGTACAAAGTCAAATCAATTAGGTCTCTAATACAAATATTAGACATTGGGCGAAAAATTGAAAGAAAAAAGAAATCAAGTATATAATTCGACAATGGTGTACGTAAATTTTTCATAAGAGATGTCGTTATTTTTAATAACAGGCCCGTATTAACAGCTAGACTATTAAACTGTTTTGATGCAATTAATATTATTTTTAATTACTTTTATTTTGCATTTTTATTTTATTTATTATATATATAGAGTAAATAATTTTGACAAAACGATATACCGTAACACCGTTTGAATTTATGTATATCCGCCCCGATAATCCAAAGAGCTTTATTGAATTGAAATAGCGAAACCAAGGTATGTAAATCAATTGAATCATAAGATCCACTTAATATTTTTGGTACTTCGAAAAAAAATATTAAATGAAGACGGACGAAAAGCTAAGGTGAATGCAGATGTGGAAGTGGTGGTCAAACTCAAACGCCTCCGGAATTACGGTCTGTTTGGTGGGAAGTGATCGATCAATTTCCTAACAAAAACGGATAACAGATAGCCTCACACGTGTCAAACAATAAGCACCGTTATTTGACCGTACAAGACAACCTACTTGGCATGTGGAGAAATTTTGGTTGCACGCTTCATGTCGAATTTTGTATTACCTACAACTAATTTCACTTATTTTCACATCAAATCGCAGTAGCTAATTATGATTAGGAGCTAAATTGAAAAGAATATTATATTAATTCATTATATGATTAAATGATCATTTATATGGACAAATATACAGTGTTGTCAATTTAATGTAAACGTAAACACCAACTAAATTATTTTTTCTCTCGTATGTCATGCTGGTAATTACCTCCTATAGCCGTAACTCCCGGACTTTGCGGCGTGCTTCCATGCTGTTAGTACAAGTATTTTATTTGAAAATACAACTCTTCCTCAATACTCCTATTAGATGTTGTTCACTTATATTTCAGCTAAATAGTTATTTGAAATGTGTTATAAATAGAATATATATATATATATATATATATATATATATATATATATATATATATATATATATATATATATATATATATATATATATATATATTCTCGCTATAATATTACCTAATACACTTATACTTCGTGTTGAGTTGTCCCACATCGGAGGGATTTGAGGTCCTTGGTCTCCTTATATGGCTTGGGCAATCCTCACCTTATAAGCTAGCTTTTGGGGTTGAGTTAGGCCCAATGTCCATTCTTATCATGGTATCAGAGCCAGGCCGATCCCAATTATTGTTGCCGATGTTAGGCCCCCATTTATGTTGTCCACGCTCCACAGATCTGGGCGTGATGGGAGGTGTTGAGTTGTCCCACATCGGAGGGATTTGAGGTCCTTGGTCTCCTTATATGGCTTGGGCAATCCTCACCTTATAAGCTAGCTTTTGGGGTTGAGTTAGGCCCAATGTCCATTCTTATCATGGTATCAGAGCCAGGCCGATCCCAATTATTGTTGCCGATGTTAGGCCCCCATTTATGTTGTCCACGCTCCACAGATCTGGGCGTGATGGGAGGTGTTGAGTTGTCCCACATCGGAGGGATTTGAGGTCCTTGGTCTCCTTATATGGCTTGGGCAATCCTCACCTTATAAGCTAGCTTTTGGGGTTGAGTTAGGCCCAATGTCCATTCTTATCACTTCGTACATAGTATAGCGTAAATATATTGTATTTAATATGAATATATATATTTTAGAGTGATTGTAGGAATTTTACTTGGAGACTAAATTATTCTTTTTCTATAAATAGAAGGGTCCTATTACATTGTAATACATCCCAAAACAATAAGAATTCTCTCTCTTTCTTTGTAATATATTCGTCTTAGATTGTTTTATGGTAAAATAGCCTAAGAGACACTTGTACTTGTTCCGGATTATTTTTTCCGTTCCTACACTCCATAAAGTTTCATCCAGACGCCTCACTTAATCAAAAAAATAAGACTTTTAAATCCCTCCGGAATCGTATGATGCTCACTTACTTGATGTGGATGATAAATCAGCATCCACATCAGATTTTATGCCAAAATAATATTATTTAAAAAAATTTGAATTTCTTGTCGTCGTCTTCTTATTAGTGATATGGTGCTGCCAATCTACCAGTTCCTTTTGATCAAGTTGAAGCGTTTGGATGAAACTTTATAGAGAATAGGGATCGGGATGACAATTTAAAACTAGTACAAGTGTCTCTCAGGCTATTTTACCTTGTTTTATAACACGTTATCAGCATGAGACTCTAACCAATTGAGTAGAAGTATTGGGATTGTGCATAATGATTGCCAGTTGTTCCATAAACTCTCTTCAAGATTAAATTCTAGATGTAAGGTAAGTATTTTACCTTATTTTTCTCTTTTAAATTCTTGAAATTCTATAATTGATTTTAAATAGAAGTAAAGATAACAAAATTTGATTATAACTCTAATAGAATTTGTGAGAAGTTATAATCACCCAAAGTGGAAAAAAATTTATGTTTTGTCATGATAAAATTCATGTAGGATTATGGGCACAAGAAGTATAAACTCGTCCTACTGAATTTGCTTCATTCTTATTCCCTTAAGAGAATATGATAGCAATATGTGATAAGTCTGAAAGAAGATAAAATTATTACCCGTAAAAGTACCAATAGATGTGGACGTGACAACAGATGAAATTATAATCATCATTATTGTGTAATGAGAATAAAAATAATCCTTCACTCTGTGAAAGTTATATTTGTCATCGATTTGACATGAAATTTCATAAAGCACGTATAGATGACTATGGTCCATTGATGATGTGAATATGACAACATGTGACTTATGAAAAGAATATGAATATGCTAGTGGTAGTGAATATACCACACTTACCTCTAGAAGGAGGTTTGCGAGAAAATAAGAAAATAATGTCATTATTATTCCATAAATGGTCATTGGTCACGTGTTTATTGTTAGCCAAAATATTTTAGCGATATGATTATTAAAAGACAACAGTAATGCAAAAAAAATAGATTTTGCATATAATTTTGATCATAACCATAATGGTATAACTTTCTCTTTAAAAGAGATATGTACCATATAGATGTTGATGAATATATGATGGTACAAAATTAATTGAGAGCTTTGGAAATTCTAATTATTATTATTTTGGTGGAATAAAATTAATTACCAATAAGGCATTATATTGTAGTAAGTCTCAAAGAAACTTATTAAGTTTCTAAAGTATTCGCGAAAATGATTGGTTATATTGAGATAATAAATAATAAAAGATTTAATATCTTATATTACTACAATTTATGGCGGGATGGTATGCATATAAAAAGTTACCCGCTTTATTCTCCAGTTTGTACTACACAAACAAAAGAATGTCATGATAAAGTCGAAGTATATTGATATAAAAACTCATATCATAATAAACTTAGAGTTTATTTATAATTGCATACGTCATACCGTAAATCTGAAGTTTATCAATATTGATAATTTATTCATTTAGCATAATTGGTTTAGCCTTGTGAATTTAAGTATGATATACAAAAATAAAAGAGAATTCACATGGGTAAATATTAAAGAACTAGAAAGTTATGTACGAATTCTCTTATGTTGTTCTCGTTTATTAATAGACCAACTAAAATTGGGATTGAATCCCATAAATGCTGGAAATACAAAGGTGAATATGAGCCCATTCACCTGCCATGTATGCCACATAAGATTTATCTATGAGATGGTTACAGATGGGATTGTTATTAACCCGCAAACTGGCTAGTGTTTGCGAGGTAACTTGCTTAGTAATTTAATTTCGAGCATAATTTTCATATTTTCTATTCAGGACAGTTTATCCTGATAAGTTGGTCTACATCATACTTGGTTTAGCAAAATAATTTATTGAGTACCTCTACTTAATAACTAAACAATTGCTTATAAGAACAAAGTTATCTATATCTGTTTGATATACATTGTATACAAAAGTATATTACATTCTCCCCACACAAGTGGTTCAGGGTCAAGAACCAAATAATTTTATCTTATATCTGATGTGTTGTGTATATTTAGATTAACACCATAAAGCACAAAGGTGTATTTTCAAAGTTCAGAATGTAAGTTAGTTTTTCTAACATGGGAGGGGGGGGGGGGGACATGATAAAAGTTGAGAAAATTTTACGCGGAATAAATTATCATGTGTAAATTTAGATCCTCGAATAAAATAATAAGAACTTGAAGTTTATAAAAAAGATAATTCATTTGCAATGTATTGCAAATCATGTCAGACGCATTTGCTTACCCAAAGAAACTAACTATATTCTCATTTCAAATACTCTTATTAATTCCTAGAAGGACAAAGTCTATGGTATGCTTAAAGCGTATAGACAAAACGATTTCAAATAAAATTCTTGATAAGGAAGATGATCAAATGATCAAAATGATCATAATTAGGAGGCGAGTAATATAGAAGATCATATGATATAACTCTTATAAAATCTCAAGAGAGGTTCAACTACCTGAATGTATGAATGAAAAGATCCCTATGTTATGTCTTTATAAAAAAAAATATTGGAACCGATATAAAATATTCGCCAATGACAGCTATGATAGGCTAAGTATAAATGAGGATACGTCTTTTGAATACAAAGACAAAATATTAGCCAAATGGAAGAGAAATAATTCAAGTAGAATTGGTTTTATATGAAAGTGTGACGACCCAAAGGGTCATCACCTGTTTCTAATCAATAATGTACTTCTGAGGCCTTGAAAACCTTATTTAGAGTCACCTCGATTTGCTTGTGCAGTCCGGGCGTATAGCTGAAAAGTTTAAGTATGAAATTCTGTGGAAACAAAATGCTAAGTTTTGATGTTAAAATGAATAAATTTAACATTCGGTCAATATTTTGGGTAAGCGGACCCAGATCCATTATTTGACAGTCCAAGAGGGTCCACAGAAAAATATGGGACTTGGGCATATGCCCGGAATCGAATTCCGAGGTCCCAAGCCCGAGGAATGAATTTTTAAGTGAAAGTGTTTGAGGAAGTTTGAAATGAAAACTGATTAGAAAGCGATGGTATGAGGCACGTATTTTGGTTCCGTTGATCGATACAGGACTTATATATGACTTGATTCACTCCTGTAAAATTTGGTTAAAAACGGACGTCATTTGACTTGATCCGGACCTTAATTGGGAAATTTGATGTTTAAAGAAATTTTGAGAAATTTCAGTGATCTTGAGGTTTAATTCAATGTTCATGATGTTATCTTGGTAATTTGATAACACGAATATGTTCATAGAATAATTCTAAAGTTGTGTGTATATATTGGTTGGAGTTTCGAGGGCTCGGGTGAGATTCAGGTAGGTTCCGAGATGCCTTAGGCTTAGAAATCAGATGTTGCAGGTTCAGGAAGTTACGGGCCTCAAAGCCCTCTTGTGCGGCCAGCAAGAAATCGTGTGCGACCGCGGAGGGACCAGCATGGCCACGGTCGCCTTTGTGCGGTCCACGGTGGAGGCAGCGCCGTCGCGGGCGCCTTTGTATGATCCGCAATGGAAGCGCGGTCGCCTTTGTGCGGTCCGCAGTGGGTGATAAACTACATGTCTTCAGATGAGCTTGTGCGGCCGCGGTCTATTTAGTGCGGTCCGCACATGAAGTTCGCCAGGGGTATAAATAGACGGAAATATAAGTTATTTTTCATTTTCAAAACTCTTAAAACATAATATGTAATTTTTCAAGCAACCTTTCTTCTCCAAATCAATTATAAGTTGTTTTTAACAAGTTTTCTTTAATCATTAATATCTTTTAACATGATTTCAACTTAGAATCAAAGATTTTCATGGGGGAATTGGGTGTTTTGGGTAGAACTTAGGTTTTTCAAAAATTACAAATTTGGACCTCAATTTGAGGTCCAATTTCAAAATAAATTGCATATTTGAGGGTAACCGGGTTTTGGTTCAAACATCGGGTTTTAACCAAGTAAGCCCCAGGGTGATTTTTGACCTTTTGGTAAAACTTTGGAAAACTAATTTTCATGAATTGGGGTTGGTTCATTTAGCGTTTATTGATGTAATCAAGTAAATTATGGATAGATATGAACGAATTGGCGGTGGAATCAAGGGATAAAGCTATAATATAGACTTGAGTGGTATTCAAGGCATTGAGGTAAGTGTTCGGTCTAACCTTTGCTTGAGGGATTAGGGGTTGAGTCATATGTGCTAATTGCTCTTTGTTGAGTACGATATATATGTATGGTGATGAGTATCTATACATTGGTGTCAAGCATGACCGTGAGTCTTAAATTGAAAGTTGTTGTATTCTTAAATTACATCACGTATGACTTAACTAAGGGCCTACCATATCAAGCAAAGATTTTTATCCTCATAGATCCTATTTATGATTGAGCATCTTCATTAATCAAACTGAGGTAAGGTTGGTTATAGCTAATTATCCCTTTCCCGGATGATTGTTTCTATATTGTTCTTCCCTTGCTGGGAAGTTATTATATTACTTTGTTCTCTTGCCGGAATGTCTTGTGATTATGAGATAACATGAAATGGGATTGGGTGGTACGTCTACCACGAGATATGATGAAATGGGAGCGGGTGGTATGCCTACCACGAGATATGATGAAATGGGAGCGGGTGATATGCCTACAATGAGATATGATGAAATGGGAGCGGTGGTGCGCATACCACGAGACATTAAGCATCCTACTCTTCCAAGAAAAATGTTTTGCCTTTAATTCTTTTTATTAGCATTACCATACTTTTGTCACTCAAATCATTGTCTGAATCCGAATAAATATCACCAATTCCATTAAGCTTTTACGGATCTGACTTGACAGAAAGTTGAGAATAAAACTTCCTTTCATCTTTGTCATCATAGAGTCTTATGATCCTGCATTTTATGGGAACTACCATGACCAACAAAAAACTTTCCATTACCATCAACCTTGTCACTCTCAATTAAACTTCTTTTCCTCTCAAAAAATGAAATAGAGAATTCCTCCATAACCTCTTCTTTTATCTACTTAGGAAATGTTAAATTTCTACCTACAGCATCAATATTTGAAACACAAGTCATTGCCTTCTCATCATCATTGTCACTAATGAGAAGAACAATTAAAGGCACACTCTATCAGGTGCCATGTATTAGTCATTCTTGGTGAAAGTTTCATTGCATGTCTAATAAAGTCGTCAACACATTCTAAAAAATCCTCCCGCAATCTAAAATTCCAATACATAAACAAAAATTTTAATTCATATCCAAAATATTCAACTCATATCCACAAAAGTTCAACTCATATCCTTTTATTTCAATTTATAAACTAAAATTCCAACGTATAAACAAAAATTTCAATTCATATCCTAAAGGTTCAACTCATATCCACAAAAGCTCAAGTCATATCCTAAAATTTCAATTTATAAACTAAAATTCCAATACATAAACCAAAATTACAATTCATATCCTATAGGTTCAATTTATATCCTAAAGGTTCAACTCATCTCCACAAAAGTTCAAGTCATATTCTAAAATATTAATTTATAAACTAAAATTCCAATATATAAACCAAAATTTCAACTCATATCCTAAAGGTTCAATTCATATCTTAAAGGTTCAACTCATATCAACAAAAGTCCAAGTCATATCCTAAAAAATGTCAATTTATAATCTAAAATTCCAATACATAAACCAAAATTTCAATTCATATCCTAAAGGTTCAATTCATATCCTAAAGATTCAACTCATATCCACAAAAGTTCAAGTCATATCCTAAAATTTCAATTTATAAACTAAAATTCCAATATATAAAGCAAATATTCAATTCATAAACTAAAGGTTCAACTCATATCCACAAAAGTTCAAATCATATCCTAAAATTTTAATTTATAATCTAAAATTCCAATACATAAACCAAAATTTTAGTTCATATCTTAAAGGTTCAATTCATATCGTAAAGGTTCAATTCGTATCCACAAAAGTTCAAGTCATATCCTAAAATTTCAATTTATAAACTAAAATTCCAATATATAAACCAAAATTTTAATTCATATACTAAATGTTCAGTGCATATCCTAAAGGTTCAATTCGTATCCACAAAAGTTCAAGTCATGTCCTAAAATTTCAATTTATAATCTAAAATTCCAATACATAAACAAAAATTTTAATTCATATCTTAAAGGTTCAATTCATATCCTAAAGGTTCAACTCATATCCATAAAAGTTCAAGTGATATCCCAAAATTGCAATTTATAAACAAAAATTCCAATATATAAACCAAAATTCCAATTCATAACCTAAATGTTCAACTCATATCCACAAAAGTTCAACTCATATCCTAAAATTTTAATTTATAATCTAAAATCCCAATACATAAACCAAAGTTTCAGTTCATATCCTAAATGTTCAATTCATATCGTAAAGGTTCAACTCGTATCCATGAAAGTTCAAGTCATATCCGAAAATTTCAATTTATAATCTATAATTCCAATACATAAACCAAAGTTTTAGTTCATATCCTAAAGATTCAATTCATATCGTAAAGGTTCAACTCATATCCACAAAAGTTCAAGTCATATCCTAAAATTTCAATTTATAAACTAAAATTCCAATATATAAACCAAAATTTCAATTCATATCCTAAAGGTTCAATTGATATCCTAGTGATTCAACTTATATCCACAAAAGTTCAAGTCATATCCTAAAATTTCAATTTATAATCTAAAATTCCAATACATAAACCAAAATTTCAATTCATATCCTAAAGGTTCAATTCATATCCTAAAGGTTCAACTCATATCCACAAAAGTTCAAGTCATATCCTAAAATTTTAATTTATATACTAAAATACTAATATACAAACCAAAATTTCAATTCATATCCTAAAGGTTCAACTCATATCCACAGAAGTTCAAGTCATATCTTATAATTTTAATTTATAAACTAAAATTCTAATACATAAACCAACATTTCAATTCATATCCTAAAGGTTCAACTCATATCCACAAAAGTTCAAGTCATATCCTAAAATTTTAATTTATAAACTAAAATTCCAATACATAAACCAAAATTTCAATTCACATCCTAAAGGTTCAATTCATATCCTAAAGGTTCAACTCATATCCACAAAAGTTCAAGTCATATCCTAAAGTTTCAATTTATAAATTAAAATTCCAATATATAAACCAAAATTTCAATTCATGTCCTAAAGGTTCAACTCATATCCACAAAAGTTCAAGTCATATACTAAAATTCCAATACATAAACCAAAATTTTAATTCATATACTAAAAGTTCAATTCATATCCTAAAGTATCAACTCATATCCACAAAAGTTCAAATCATATCCTATAATTTCAATTTATAAACTAAAATTCCATACATAATCCTAAAGGTGCAACTCTTTGGGAATCTTCTCTTCAAACAATTTCTTTCACAAATTAGTAGGTAAAATTACTTATTTTAGACTAAATGTATTAATAAGAACCCTAAAAATTGCAAATAATATATAACTTTGAACCCTAACATGGTTGACCTAACTTTGAACCCCTAACAATGAGAAATTAAACCCAAACATGGATAAAGTAACTTTGGAACCTAACATGGTGGAACAAATAATATATAACTTTGAACTCTAACATGGAGAAATTAAACAAAATCAATGTATTTCTAAAAACACAAATAAAGGAGTGAGAAACCTACCTTGGGAATGGAGGTCGCTGGCGGTGGGTAGCGTCGCTGCTGCTGGGAGTCCAGGGAAGGGGGGTTGAGTGCGAGAGAGAAAAGAGAGATTTTGGGGAAAAAATTAAAATAATGGGAGGGAAAATCCAGTTTTAACAGTACTGGAATTAAAATTAGCGACCAAGTTTGGTCGCAATTTTGGTAGCCAAATAAGTTTTGACTTTTTGACCATTATAGCGACCAAAGTTGGTCATTATTTTTTGACCGTTTGACCAAAATAGCAATCAACGTCGGTCGCTATTTCGAAAAAAATTAAATTACTTTTAATTCACTTTTAAAATTATGTACATATGTAGTGTAAATTTAGGATTTTACTTTGATGAATGAGCTTCCAAGTGTATCAAAACCTAAAAGAACCCGTCCTTGCGTTCCGAACGCTTCATGTTATACACACACACACCTTGATATATAATATACTGTACTATACACTTAGTATATATATACTATACTATGGCATGCACTAAGTATTAGTGCATTAGCTAATATTATATCGAATATAGCTTTTATATATATAGAGAGAGAGTATATAAACTATATACATACCTTGATATATAATTCACTATACTATACACTTAATATATATATATATATATATATATATACACACACACACACACACACTATACTGTATTATGCACTAAGTATATATACATATATTAATTGATATAAGTCGAGACGTTTTAATTTATTATTAATATATATATATACACATACACACACATGCATTTGAGTAGGTTATAGGTCGATGAATAAGCTTACAAGTGTATCAATACCGAAAAGAACCCGTCCCTGTTTTCCGAGCGCTTCATGTTCTTATACACACGCGCACGCGCGCATGCTTCGTAGTACTATTTAACTGCATATATATATAAAAATTATTAAATATAAATAAATATAATTTAAATTGTCAAAACCCAAACCTTGCTCTGGTCGTGATGGCGCCTTTCGTGAAGACAAGGCCAGCCAGACCATTACATAACACCTCTTTTAAGAAGTTAAATAGTTCATAAGCAGTTTAAATATGATTTAATGATATTAATTAGAGGAAATACAACCCAACACAGCCCAAACCGGGGTGTCACAAGTCATGAGCATCTATGAATATATGAATAAAACTACGGAGTCTAAAACATACAAAATAGGACTGATAAACTAAGGAAGAAATAGGGTGTTGCGGACGTTGGTAGTCACCTCGCTAAACTCCGAAAACTTAGCCTTGGATAAGCTCAAAAACCTCTACTGGGTGAACAAATACATGGATTTGCATACGAAGTGCAGGGAGTAAAGTAAGTACTCTAGCTCAGTGAATAATAAAGGAAAATAATATCTGAGCAGTAATAAATCACGTAAAGCAAACCATCATGATGTATAGAAGCAGTGTAAAACCCTTTGAGAAAAGCGCTGAAGTGTGAAATCTTTAGAAAACATCTTAACCCAAGTTTAAACCTCTTTTGAAAGAGACTTTTTCAAACAGTTATGCAATTGAATGCAAACAATTAGTGTAGATAAGCACAGGAATCCGCCCCTTGGGCGCAACACTCACTCAATAGAGAATGCCACGCAATCAAGTAGATACCACATGAAATAGCACAAAAACAGATAATGGCAGACAAATAAATAAGTAAACGCATAAAACAGTACCCGTACAGCTGCAGCATGCAGCCTGATCTATTTATCATAGACGGCGCTCATTGGGGTGTGCAGACTCCGGGAGGGGCCCCTTACGGCCCAAGCGCAATATCAAGTCATCTCGTGGAATCAAATCTAGGCCCTCGGCCTCATATCAATATCAGTATCTCATTTGTTGCGGAGTAGCCCGATCAAAACATATCCTCACAACACAGACCCTCGGCCTTACTTAGTCAAAAATCACATAAGCCCCTCAGGCAACAGTAAAACATGATGCTCAGCTCAAAAATATTGTTGGAAATATCATTTCAAGTGTTAAAGCAAAGTAAACTTGGCTGAGTTTTGAAAATAATGGAAAAATACATGACTGAATTCAAGTATAAAATCAAAACAGTGAGGAAATATCAACAATCATCTCCGAAGAGGTTCAAATAGCTGGCACAAAGCCCAAATATGGTAATCAGCCCAAGTTATGATGATAACAAATAAGTTTCAATCAAATACACAGTAAAATCATCAATCGGGACGGACCAAGTCGCAATCCCCAATGGTGCCCTACTTCACGCTCACTATTCGGCGTGCAAGTCACCTCAATATAGCACTATGATGTGCACTTCGGGGTTTCAAACCCTCAGAATGTCATTTACAACTATTACTCACTTCGAACCGGCAAAATCTCTAGCTCGTAACGCCTTTGCCCCTCTAATCAGCCTTCACGCGCGTTGAATCTATCCAAAATAAAAGAGAATACATCACAATATGCTAAGAGAAAAAAAACCCAAGCAAAAATAATCAATAACAGGCACAAATTCCAAAATTACTAAAACCCGAGCCCCGGGCCCATTTCTCGAAACTCGAAAATTTTTACATCAACGGGTTCCTTATCTCACCACGGTTTATGCATATAAATCCCAAGCCCTGATTCTTTCAATTGTTGCAAATTTCCATGAATTTGCAGGTGGATCTCACAATAAAAACGAGTTTTAAGTTCATAAATATAGCCTCCGATCAATTGCCCTCGAATCCTTATTCAATTCCTTTCAAAAGCTCTCAAAAATTGCCAAAAATGGAGTGAAAATGAGCTCCAATCAGCGAATGAGATGTTTATTACCCTTCAGTCCAGCACTAGAAAAATCCTTCTTCACGAACGCAGTCAAAGCCTCGTATTCGTGAAGCAGAACTATTCCATTGACCAAAATGCTTCAACACGAACGCGACAACAAACTCGCGAACGCGAATGCGACCCCACTCCTGCGAACGCGAAGCACAAATTTCACTTCCAGTCCACCTGACCCAATTCCTCTTATGCAAATACGAATACACCCATGCAAACGTGAAGCCTTCCCTTTTCCACTCTATGTGAACGCGACCCTATGACCGCTATAGCGAAGAGCAAAATCTGGCCTGCCCAAACTCCTCTATGCGAACGTGAACATCCTTGTGCAAACGCGAAACTCCAGCTTCATGCACTATGCGAATGTGAGCCCCTGGCCGTGAACGCGAAGAACAAACTCAGGCCACCCAAGTTCCTTCTATGCGAATGTGGGGGACCTTCCGCGATCGCGAAGCTCAAAATTACTCCAGAATAGTTGCTGCATTTCTGCAATTTCCTAAGTCCCAAAACCTTCCGTTAGCCATCCGAAACTCACCCGACATCTCCAGGACCTCAAGCAAAAGTACCAACATATCCTAAAATATCGTTCAAACCTATTCCATTCATCAAAACACCTCAAACAACATCAAATTACTCAAAACTCATTGAATTCAAGCCTAAGTTTCCAAAAACTTTCGAAATACACTTTTGATCAAAAGTTCGACCAAACAACGTTCAAATAACCTAAAATTTTGCACACACATCACAAATGACATAATGAAGCTACAACAACTCTTGAAATTCCATTCCGATACTCGGATCAAAATCTCACCTATCAACCGGAATTCGCCAAAATACTAATTTCGCCAATTCAAGCCTAATTCTGCACTAATTCCGATCACTCTCAAATCATAAATCACCCAACAAAGCTAACCAAATTATATAAATTCTGATCTGATATCATATATGAATAAATCAACTCTTGGTCAAACCTTTCTAATTCAAAGCTTTCAGCCGAGACTCTTCTTTCGAATTAGTTCCAAATTTCCAGAAAACCAAAACGAACGTTCTACATCTGCTATAATACATTACATGGGACAAGTCATGCCCAAGAACTTGCGATCAAAGTGTAAACGCTCAAAACGGTCGATCGGATGGTTACACAAATTTAGTGACAAAAGTTGGTCTTTATTTTGCTAAGCGACCAAATTTGGTCGCTAAATTTGAATTATATTTATTTATATTTTACACTTTTTTAAATAAAATTATATTTATTAAAATGTTTTAATTGGGTCCCAAAGTAGAGACCAACGTTGGTCTCAATCAGTTTACTCTTTATTTTGCGATTAACATTGGTCGCTAATTTTAAATATAATTTATTTATATTTTATAATGTTTTTGAATAATATTATAAGTATTGAAATTTTATAAGTGGTCCCCTTTGGCGACCAACATTGGTTGCTAATCTGAGTATTTCTTTGACCAAGCAAGTCTGACTAGTCCGGTCAACAGTTTGACGAAATTATCAACCAAGTAGCGACCAAGGTTTATTTAAAATTATTTTTTTATTATTTTCACCAGTTTAGCGACCAATGTTATTTACTTTTTTGACAGACCAACATTGGTTGCTAAAGTTTGATCGTTTTTTTATAGGAATTCTAGTTAGTGATTATTCCTGAAGAAAATAGAGTCGAGAATATACTTACTAGGATTTTGCATATCACTTGGGAGAGCAAAATTACTGCCATCCATGATTCAAAAATATTGTCACTCTCCCACTGGATGATTTAATTGGAAATCTCACTGCTTATGAACTTATGAGACAAATCATGAAGATGGATGTACCTAAGAAGGAAAGGAGCTTGGCATACAGAACCACTGAAGGTTCTGATTTGGAAGATGATGGAATGGTCATGATCACCAAGTACTTCAAGAAGTACCTAAGGAGAGGAAAGGGTTCTTTATGAAGTGGAAGCTATAGTAAGTCAAAAGCTCCTGAGAAGCAAACCAATGATGGTTGCCACAAATATGGAAAGATTGATCACCAAATCAAGAACCGTCCTTTGTGGAAAATTGAATGGAAGAAAGAGAAATTTGAACAAAAGAATGGAAAGAAGGAACAAGTTAAACCAATGAAAAGAAATAACAAAGAATCAACCAAGGCTATGGTCGTTTCTTGGGGTGAAAGCTCAGATGATGATGATGAAGATGAAAAAGCACGTATGACCATTGAATAATCTGATGAAGAAACTGATGTAAGTGTACTTCATCTCAAAGACAAGATTAAATTGTTGTTTAAAGAAAGGTTATTTAAGTTTCTACTAGAACTAACTAATGAATCTGGGGATGTAAACAACGAAAAGGAACATTGTTTAAAGAGTGTTTGATTTTGAAGGCTAAGTGCAAAACCCTGGAACTTAGGGTTATGAAACTGTGAGTGAAAATACTTTGTTAAAGAACCAGGTTCACACACTTGACTCAACTATCCTAGAGCTTAAATTTGAAAATCTAACACTGAAATTAGGAACAAGTAAAAAGACAGTTGATCACACATGACTCACTTTAGAAGAAAATATAGGAAAAAATGAAAGATGAGTTGTACAAAAGGGATGAGCAAGTAAGAATTCTAAAGGAGGATCTAAGCAAGGTCAAGTATGAGCAAGACAGAACTTGTAAATGGAACAGTTCCTCGGATGCATTTTCAAGGGTACAAGAACACCATAGTAGCAACAAAATATGACTTGGCTTTGGGAATCCGACACCTAAGTGGGATGCCAAAAGCAAATACCTCACACTTCCTGAGAACAAAATTTTCACACACTATGGTGACACATGTCACTATAAAACAGAATGCACTGCAAAAGAAAAGTCAAGTCAAAAAAATAAAGAATTTGTTCAAGGAAAGAATAGGCTACCAAGTTGGGCTAAGAAGAATTTGATTCATCATTTTTCCTATAAAAAGGGACCCAAAATATTTTTGGTTATTAAGACTAACCCCTGATTTCCTTTTATAGGTCCAACAAAGGAAAGCAGCCAAATATGATACTTGGATAATGGCTGCTGAAACCATATATAGGAAGCACGAACAAGTTCCTTTCGCTTGAGGACCTAAAAGGATGTAATGTCTCATTTGGAAATGGGAAGAAAGATGAAATCGTTGGGGTTGGAAAGGTAGGTAAGACTGATTCTCACTCTATTGAGAACGTCTACTTGATAAATGGACTGAAGTACAGCCTAATAAGTGTATTACAGTTGTGTAATAGAGGTAACATAGTAGCATTCACCTTTACAAAATTCTTTGTGATTAATCTTACCACTGAAAAGATAGTTTTGCAGGAAAAAATAGTGAACAACATACATATTATAGGTATTTCCACACTTTCAGATAATGAACTCACTTGCTTAAGTGTAATGATCCTCTCCTTTGGCACAAGAGACTTCGACATGCCAGTCTAAGTCAACTTACCAAACTAGTCTCCAAGGACTTGGTGATAAGGCTGCCTAACATTAAGTTCAAAGAAAATAGAGTTTGTGTGGCTTGTGCAAGGGCAAGTAGGTAAGATCCCCTTTCAAAAGCAAGAAAGTAGTACGTACCACCAGGACGATGGAACTGGTCCATATGGATCTTTGTGGACCAATAAGAACATTGAGCAGGAGTGGTAAGAGATATATTATGATGATTGTTGATGATTACTCTATGTTTACTTGCGCATTGTTTCTAACATCTAAAGATGAAGCATTTGATATGTTCACTTTTTTTGTTAGAAAAACTCAGTACAGCTAGGAAATCAACTTGCATCAATTAGATCTGATCATGGTACTGAATTTGAGAATGCTAAATTTGCTGAATTTTTTTATGAGCATGGCATAAATTATATTTTTTCACTCCTAGGATTCCACGACAAAATGGAGTAGTTGAAAGATTGGAAGAAATGGCTAAAACAATGCGTCTTTCTAGTAAACCGCCCCATAATTTTTGGGCAGAAGTTGTGAGCACTGCATCCTACATCATAAATAGGTGCATGGCTAGACCTTTTGTTGAGAAGACTCCCTATGAGTTACTTAAAGGGAGAATGCCAAATATATTTGGATGCAAGAGCTTTAGGAACAATAATGGTAAAAACTCCCTAGGTAAGTTTAATCCCAGAAGTGATGAGGAAGTATTCTTGGGATATTCTTCACATAGTAAAGATTATAAGATTTATAACAAAAGAACTTAAGTGTAGACGAAAGCATAGATGTGGTTTTTGACGAAACTAACATACTTCCTGTGAGACAGGAACATGATGATGAAGCAATTAGGCTGGTAAGAAACTCAAATGAAACCACAACCCAGACCGAAGCTGCACCAGAGTAAGGAATTGGTGATGGAATATGTCTTTCCACCCAGGTCAACTCGACAAGGGGAACTGAACAAATAGGAACTGATCCTCAAACCTTGAGGGAACCTTTCTGTGAACATATTCCTCACCAACAAAATATTGAAGGAACATCTAGGGGAAACTAACTGGTTGTGAAATTATACAATTATCAAAGTTCTCATCCCATTGAGAACATAATTACTAATCCAACATGTGGAATCAAAATCATATCTTCTTTAAAGAATCTTTGTGCTTTTGATGCTTTTTTATCTCTTATTGAATCTAATAATATTGTTGAGGCTTTGCAGGATGCAGACTAGGTGAATACAATGCACGATGAACTCAACCAATTTGAGAGAAATCAAGTTTGGCATCTGGTACCAAGACCAAAGGACATATCAGTAATTGGCATAACATGTGTCTTCAGAAACAAACTTGACGAAAATGGAATAATTACAAGGAACAAGGCAAGATTGGTGGTTTAATGATATAGTCAAGAGGAAGGCATAGGCTATGATGAGACTTTTGCTCAAGTTGCTAGATTTGAAGCAATTAGACTCCTTATATCTTTTGTTGCATACATGAAATTCACTCTCCATCAGAAGGATATTAAGAGCACCTTCCTCAGTGGCTATATAAAGGAGGAAGTTTTTTTCAAGAAACCTCCAGGCTTTGAAAGCAAAGAATGTCCTGATTATGTGTACAAGCTTGACAAGGCACTTTGTAGGCTCAAGTAGGCTCCGAAAGCATGGTATGAAAGATTATCAAAATTTTTGCTTGAGCATGGCTACAAGAGAGGTAAAATTAGTAATAGTGTATTCTTGAAAGAAAAAAGTAAATATCTCTTAGTAGTTTAGATATATGTTGATGATATGATCTTTGGAGCAACTGCTGATAAGTTAAGTAAAGAATTTGCTAAATTAATTAGAAGTGAATTTGAAATGAATATGACAGGCGAGCTTAGGCTTACAAATAAAAAAAAATTCAAATTGAACTATCCATAAGAATAAGTATGTAAAAGAGTTGCTTAAAATATTTTAAATGGAGGATTCCAAAGAAATTGACATTCTTATAGCGACAGTCACAAAAATGAAAGTACATGAACCCGGTTCATCTGTTGACAGAAGCTGTATAGGGGAATGATTGGCTCTTTGTTATATCTCACTACTAGCAGATCTTACATTGTTCTCAATGTAGGCTTTTGTGTTAGATTTCCGGCAAATCCAAAGGATCACACTTGACTGCTGTCAAGAAGATCTTGAGATACCTAAAAGGCACCACTGACCTCTGTCTATGATATCCAAAAGTAGTAATTTCAACTTAGTGGGATATGTTGATGCTACTTATGCATGTTTTCTTGCGGACAGAGCATTGGCTATGGCGCCATTTGCAAAGAAATGGGTTTATGCGCTTTCTTTAATACTATGTTATTTCTCCCGTCTCGGACGTGATTCACTTTTTATGCTCTTATCAGAGCCTTTGGTTATCTTACTAGTAGCTCTATCTATTGGTACCATCCAAGGAACTCCCTCTTTTCCAGCTACTTACTTTATCTGAACCCTCTACCGACAAATGTGCGAATTGCACTAGTCATTATGCACAATGCCCGTCTAAGCCAGTCAGTCAATGGAAGGACCAGAGCACTAGGTATTTTCTTTATTCTAGGCATAGGTGTGAGCAATTCCATTGAGCTTCGGTACTCTAAAATAGTAGTCAGAATTCGCTTCTAAGTGAGCTTCCTTGCTTATGCTGTGGGCATACAGCCAGGTAGGTCTTCCCTTTCTGCTGGTGCTTCATGGGCGTTGTCCTGTTCCCTAATCAGATTTGGATGTGAGCTATACTCCTCGAGGAGCTAACGGGCATATGGCCTTGCCTCGCTATTTGACCTCTTTTATGTGTTACTACAAATTCTCAGTGGCAACCTCTCAATTGTAACAGCCTTGCCTCTCCTGCTACCACGATAGCACCTAGCATGGTCAGAACCAATGGTGTTCAGGAAACAAATCTTACACTCATTCACATTGGTTCATGCTGCTATGCCCTGGGCCTTTTGCTCTTCTAACATAAAATGTGGTCGGCCATTCGTCAAGGCCCAGGAATTCGCTGAGCTTTCATTCCTCAATCCACTGATTCCTTACTTCATATACCTCTCCACCGATAGATAGAGACAAATAGGAATAATCGAACCAAGTCTAAAAAATGCCAGTACCATGCATCTGCTTCAAAGCTTCTTTCTTAGGAATCGAAGTCAAACGTACACCAACTTCTCTAATCTTGACTCGGACTATATACACCTTGGGATTACTCAAACTCATTTGCAAGACTCCAAGACATGTCACACACCCCTTGCGTCTGAATTAAGCTCTCTGCATACGAGGGTGATCTTCTCTCTGATGTAATGAAGAAAGAGCACCTCAGGCATGACACACTTTTTTGGCTCATGTCTTGTATCTTGGGCCACCAAAAAGCAAAATTTTGTAGCCTTATCTACCGAAGCTAAGTATACTGTTGTTGCCTCATGTTGTGCTCAATTATTATGGATCAAATAACAATTAATGGACTTTGGAATTGATGTAGGTTGTATACCCATCTTTTGTGTAACACTAGTGCAATTAGTATGACCAAGATCATGGTTCCAGACGAGAGAACTAAGCACATAATTGTTATTCATCACTCTTTGAGGGAAAACTACGAAAATGGTCTGATCATTGTGGAATTTTGTGTTGCTGACAAGAAATAACTAACATCTTTACAAAGCTCTAAATAGAGATATATTGAAAGAAACATGTTAGAATTAAGGATGATTAAAATCACCTAAAAGGAACCAGTTTTAACTCAAAAATTGGTTAGAAAATCTATGAATTTGTACACAATTAGATTATATTTTTCTTAGGCTCATATTTTGTCTAGTATACTCTTGCGCCATGTGCTAAAATATATAATTAATCTTTAATGATATTACTTAATTCATACTTATACAAAAGATTTCCCAATGAAGAACCTGGTTCATCAATATTATATGGTATGTATTCTCCACTCTGCATATTTTGAAATAAATATATTTGGATTATGATCAAAAGGAGACTCCTATTTAATCCTAAACTCTTTGAGTTTATCCGTTACAAAATGAACTGGTTTCATCCAAATAGAGTCCCAAAACGCGATAAATGCCTAGATTATAGGGAAAGTCTTCAACATCTTTTCGAACTGACTCCCAGTTTGATTAGACTTCTAAGCTTCTAAAAAGGTTTCCATGACCCAATTAAACTCTTCCCTTGATGAGGCCTTAATTGTTTCTTCACTTCTAAATTTTCAGCTGCCATGCAATTCGCTCTATCTTCTCTCATATTCTAAACACACACATATTCATGTTCTATTGTCCTCTAACAATCAATGCTAAAGTATAAGGAAAGACCTCATCATCATCACCCAAAGAATCCACACCCACGCCTTCAACCACACCCTCGACCACACCTCTCTCTAAGAAAGGGAGATTCAAGATACTTGCTCGCAAGACTGTGGCAGGGAGTGAACTATCCAAGAAGTTAGATGATCAATTGAAAGCAATCTAGACCCAAGAACCCCAGAATTACTGAGGGGGAAGAAATTATTTCTTCTGAAATAGAGCATGAACCATCTGCCCCTAAAATTACATCTGAAGTAATATCTAAGGTTGATATAGAACTAGAAAATAGATTTGTTATAGTAAGAACTATGGCTGGGGTTGAGACAACTGAGTCTGGAAAAATTGGTGGTAAAGATAAAAAGAGAAAAGAAAAGGAGAGTGAGGGTACACAAGGTGACGTGAGGGTAATGGAAAACTGAGTGGCTAAATCTTTACCAACTCTTGTTTGTTTGAGTGAAGAAATAGGAGCTATGGTAGTATGGAGTGAGGAATATGCTGGAGAAGAAGAAAGTGTGAGAGAAAAAGGAGGAAATAGGTCTGGAAAAGCTGTCGAGGGGTTCATTAGACTGGGGAAGAAGGTTCATGAACATATTCCATTAGGACAAGAACCCCTTGAGGATCTACTGAAATTTGTGTCTGACAGCTTTAACCTAAATAGGAAGAAGAGTTCAGGAGTTAAGATCTCTAGAACTGTTAGGGCAAATAGAAAGAGAAAGGATGCATCTTCTATCTCTGTGGAGACTCCTCCAACAAGAGGAAGAGCTCCAAGGAGTCAGAAGAAGCATATTGAGGCTGAAATTGAGAAGGCCTTGAAAGAAAGTAAAAGAAAAGAAGCTGCAGCGGGAAAGAAAAGGGTGGTTGAGCCTGTTAAGGCAGTTGAAATTGAGGAGATGGACCTGGTCCATCGTGATGAAGAGGAGGCAGAATAGGTGGAGGTTGTGACTCCAAAAGCAAAGAAAATCAAGATTTCCAAAAAGAAGTCTCCTCAAAGATAAAGTCAGCAGAACCTTCTACCTTGGCAAAAAGAACTAGGTCTACCTTGAAGTCTAGAATAGTGAAAGTAGTGGAGGAAGAAATGAGTGAAGAAGAAGAAAAAGAAGAAGAAGAAGAAGAAGAATCCGATGCAGAGAAGGACATGATGGTTAAGTTTTGAAAAAAAAACCATCCTGAAAGGAAGAATCCTCGGGGACTTTGTCACAACCCAAGTTCACCCTCCGTGAACATGTCGTGACGGCACCTAGTCTCTACGACTAGGTAAGCCTAACAATGCAAAAAAATAACTAACTTGCGAAATAATAATCAAAACTGATCAACTGGAAGAAAAGTAGTGTATGAAATGCCGCTCGGCATATACAACTCAACATCACAGCATCCTAAAATACTATCCCAAAACTCGAAAACTCAGAGGAACACAAGCTGAAAGAAAAGTAGTACAATGCTCTAACACCATAATGTCTATGGCAACAGTAAGAAAGAAGGCTAAATGCTAGAAGGTGGAATAGGATAGGGACTCCTCGGTATGCGGGTACGGCGTATGTACCTTGAAGTACCTTATAAATATCCCTACCTCAAGGGTGATACGCCTAAGTAGAGGTACCTGGATCTGCACATGAAAAACATGCGCAGAAAGGGCATGAGTACACCACAGCGGTACTCAGTAAGTGCCAAGCCTAACATCAGTTGAGTAATGATGAGGAAGGTCAGGGCACTACTGAGGTAAGTAATAATTATAATGATAGGATAAGATAAACAGTATAATTGAGAATCTACAGCAGGAGTCTATACATGAGAATAACAGTACAATAATGGAAAAACAAAAATAAAAGCAGAACACAAGGAAAATACCACTCACAACAAGGATAATAACCGGGGATCTCTTAGTATCCCGAGAATCTCTTGGTATCCTCAATATAAATGAATTCCAGGGATCTCTTGGTATCCTGAGGATCTCTTGGTATCCTCAATACATGTGCCAAGAATCTCTTGGTATCCCGCACCTCAGTCCAAGTAAAAATTTCATATGGGGGATCTCCCAGGATACCATCCCATAGTCCCAATTTAAAATACACAACATCAACACAAGAACATTAAATTAATTGCCAACTACATATAAGTAAATAGTTAATTCTAGGCTAACTTACTTCAGGTAATGCAATTAAGAAAATAGGCAATTAAATCCACTAAGCATGCTTTTCTAACTAACAACAGGCTAAGTATGCAAGTAGAATAAAGACAAGTAAGAAAGAAACACAGTTTAAATACTTAAATTAGATCGGTTTTTCAATAACGTACAAAGCATTTCAATTTAGACAAGTCACTTACCTCGAACTGGCTCAAAATCAACTAGAAATCACACCCTTGCCACGAGTATCTGACTCTAAATGGCTCAAATCTATTCAATTCAAGTGCATATTGTAAATAACATCTCAAGCAACTGATTCTATGATTTAATTCAAAGATAGTACGTGAATTTAGGTAATATAACCAAAATTCCCCTTAGGCCAATGTCTCGGAATCGGGTAAAATTTATATTTTCAGAATCCTCATACTCACACGAGTCTATGCATAAAACACTACAAAAAAATCCCAATTGCTAACGGATTTTACCAACGACCCGAATTTGTTGGTGTATTAGCAACGAATTGCTAACCAAATGGTAACTAATTTATTTTTCAGAATTTAGTAACAGATTCCTAACGAATTGCCAACCAAAATGTTACTAACTAAATAATTTAGTTGGTAAATATGGCGGGAAAAATAGGTGGCTAATATAGCAACTGCGTACTAATGGATTACCAACTCAAATGTTGCCAACAAATATTTTTCGTTGGTAATATTACCAACGGACTACATATCCATTGCTAAATATGGTATAAAAATGAAGTATTATTTATTAACATATTAGTAACGAATTACCAACCAATTATTTACCAACAGAAAGATTTTGTTGCTAATTTTACCAACTAATTTAAAATGCGTTTGTAAATTACCAACCGAATGGTATCTGTTAGTAAACTTGCCAACTAGTACTTAATCGGTTGGAAAACTTTATTAATAGATCAAGATTTTGGTTTATAATTTATTAATAGATTGAAATTAATTATTAAAATTACTTATGATACTTATATTATTAATTAAAAAATAAGCGAAAGTATGATCGATCTGAATTGTTTGAGTATATCAAATCATACATTTTAACAAAATCATAAATTAAAAATCATTTTATCTCAATAATTAAGAACCAAAAAATTATATATCTTTTAGACTTTTATTCGATTTCTCTGAATACATTTATTATTTTGAAATTATCAATAATATTTTTGGGTATTATTTTTACTAATTTCTTAAATTCAATTTAAAGTATACGCTTTAATTAGTGTTATATTAAATTCTCTGTCTCTATTTTTCTTTCTGTATGTATACATATATTTTGGGTTGCTTCTGAGCCTTTATTGACAAGTTCTTACGTTGTTTAACTAGCTTGTGCTCGTTCAACTTCGTGTTGAGGGTTTTGACTTATTCTTGATATTGGAAGTGCGCTTCAATTTGGAGCGAGGTGAGTCTCTTTCCAAACCTTGTAAGAGGGAAATGTCCCCATAGGATTTATAAATGAATAATTGCTGCTAAATGCGGGGGATACGTGCGCACTACGTGATGAGAGTTGGTGCTTAGCTACTACTATATTAATTATGCGGGTAGTTTAGGACCCACGACATCATGCCTAATTTATGAAATCTCTATGTCAATGATATCGCCTAGGATATACTAGGGACTTGAAAGAGGATAAAAGTAAATTTGTATACTTGTTGAACTCTTGTATGGCATAATTGGATATTTATGTGCCTTCGTGTGTATATATACATGATATTTGCTTGATATTTGTGGATCGAGCCGATCACCTAGGTATGAATAGATGCATCTATAGGCGGCCGTCGACCCTCGGCAAGTGCACAATTTATTTCTATTGGTTCGGGCAGTCGCCTCGGCATAACGTGCGGATGATTATTGTGTGAAAACTCATACTCACATTGTTCATTATTATACACAAAAATAGAAATAGTAAATCATTGTAAGAATGCATCTTTCCATAAACTGCTGATACTAGTAGCTTTCTATGCTTATAAAATATTTCATATATTATTTGACCTTAGTAAGTATCAAGTCGACCTCTCGTCTCTACTTCTTCAAGATTATACGGGATACTTACTGGGTACATGTTACTTATGTACTCATGCTACACTTCTGTACTTAAATGTAGAGGATCTGAGGCAGGTGGATCTGGTTATCACTCGGGTGCGCATCAGGGGGCCATCTGGGACTTCTATGGTGAGTTGCTTCCCCTTCATGACGATCTGCAGCCAAAGAATAGTATTCTTTAATTTGTAATTTGTTTTCTGTCTATCCTGATTCAGACAGTATGATAGTATAGTATTCTTTTGTGTATATTCTACTAGTTCCCGTAGCTTGTGACACAAGGTTACGGCACAGACATTAGTAGATTAATTTTGGGCTGTATCATTATATGCTTCCTACATATCTTACTGCATTTGGTTTCTAAAACCCCATTGGGATCCTTTATCTTCTCTTAAAAATTATAATTTGTGATAAACTTGGAAATACTTTCCGCACTTGGCTTGTCCGACAAGGTTGATGGGCGCCATCACGACCTATTATGAAAATGGGTTGTGACACCAATAAGAGTTTAAGTAGTAGTAAAAGATTCAAGTCGTATATATAAGAGTCCTTCATAGTCTAAAACCTTCGATTTTTTTATGATAAATATGAGTTATTATTCGATTCTCACTATTTTTAGGATCTATGAAACTAGCGAGAATGGTACTAAAAAATAAAGTATATTAATAATTAAGTATGAGATTTGAGAAACAATTAATCTTTTTTCACGTTGCGTTTTTAATTAATTAATATCCAATGATTATCTATATTTAATTTTATCAAGACGTTATTTCAATTTTAAGATTATTTATATATAACCTAAACAACTCTAATATTTGACATGGTCAGTGTACGCGCATATCGGCGTGGATAATAATACTAGTTATAATATTAATTAGAAATAATTTCATTGCATATTCGAACATTAAATAATTAGCTAAATTATGTTTGGACCTAGTTTATATTTAATAATTCAAAAATGAGTGCAATTAAAATTTTATTATTTTATACAAATAGTTTGGTGCAATTAAAATTTATTAATTTGTATGATAATATAATAACCAAAAGATACATGTATTTAGTTAGTATTAACAAAGTTTAATTAAGAATAAAAAATAAAATGGTTAAAAGAAATTACAAGAATGTGCATTTTTTTGTTCTTTGTCGTTATGTGATTTTATTTAAATGTGTAATTTGTGTTTATTATTGAAGTGTTAATTAATATGTGTTTGATTAATTTCTCTTGATTTTTATAGGAATGGTTTAGGAGTTTATTTAATTTTAGTTAGTTGAGAAAGAAGAAAAAAGGGCTAAAATTGCAAAGAAAACGGGCCCAATTGCACGTTTGACCCAGGCCAAGACCAGGCTGATACGTTAACCAAATGGCATCGTTTTAACCTCTAAATCCTGAGCCATTGATCAAGTCAAATTAACGGCCCAGATCAGGCCCTTTATTAAACCAAACGGCGTCGTATTTGACGTCTAATCTGGTTCATCCATCCAAAGCCATTCAACGGCCCTAAGTCATCTCTATCTAACCCGACCCGTCTAGCCCTGAACCAATCCAATTCCATTTAAATGGAACGACATCGTTTCATCTTAGCCAAAAGATCCTGGCCATTGATCACTCTTGATCTAACAGACAGGATCCTTCCTCCTAATCCATATATATACTCACTCACTCACCCCGCACCCCCCAAAAGCACCCTACCCTCCTCATTCTTCTTCCCCATCTCAAACCCTCAGAGACCAAAACCCCAAAACCTAGCTGCCTCTAGGCAATTTGCACCAGAAACCCGGCGGCAACGATGCTGCCTGTCACCCCGTTAACACCACAGAACCCCCATCACACCCTAAAGCCAAATCCACTAACCCCTACCTCGAATCAAACAGAACCTTCTTGAATCCAAACTAGTCTTGGTTAGGAGCTATGAGTCCAAATTACAAGGAGACAAGTCGTCTTATTAGGTACATTGCAGCTTTGTATTGGTCTATTACTACAATGACAACAGTTGGCTATGGTGATCTCCATGCTGTCAACACTTTGGAAATGGTCTTCGTTATCTTCTACATGCTCTTCAATCTTGGCCTCACTGCTTATATTATTGGTAATATGACCAATTTAGTCGTCGAAGGAACTCGTAGCACCATGAAATTGGTACGCTCGTTGCTTTTCTTTGCATTGTCAGTGTACATACAAATGTTTCATCATTAGAGGTGGATCCAGTACATTAGATCTATGTATATATATACATACTAGACTATGCATCCAATGTTTTTCAAATTCTCGATCCGCCTTTATCAGAATCATCACTAAATAAATTAGATGTAAGTGATTTGTTATGGTATGTTGCAGTGAAATAGCATCGAAGCAGCATCAAATTTCGTGTGTCGAAATAGGTTGCCTCCAACATTAAAAGAGCAAATACTGGCTTACATGTGTTTAAGATTCAGGGCAGAGAGCCTAAACCAACAGCAATTGATTGAACAACTTCCCAAGACAATCTGCAAAAGCATTAGGCACCATTTGTTTTTGCCAACAGTGGAGAAGGTTTATCTTTTCAAGGGTGTCACAAGGGAAATTTGTTACTTTTGGTAAGGTATCACATTTGCTTGAAATCGTTACGTAGTTTCGTGTGTATGTGTTTGAGGTCTAACTGAAGAATCTGCATGTTGCAGATACGCAGGCTGAGTATATACCCCCAACAGAGGTGTAATAATGCAGAACGAATCGCCATATGAGGTTTACATCATAGTGTCAGGTGTATGTAGACATGGGTGTAACATACACCTCCGAGGCAAGTCATCCTCGATATATACTATTGTAAACTTCAATAGGGTAGAATGTTTGACAAGGCTAGTTGGCTAAGTAATGTCTTGAATGTACCATAAAATGCAGATGTAAATGGTAACACCGCGTTGTGGGAAACTATAGCAGCAAAACAACATCAACATTTCGGATATTATACCATTGGGCTTCTGTCTTCGATCCCTATGTTGCTGGTGAACTCTTATACACAGCAGCTAAAAGAAATGACTTACAAGTGATGAAAGAACGCCTAAAACATAGATTAACAGTTGACTCAATATATTGCCACGGATCAACTGCTATTGATGTTGCGTTGGGAGAAAATCATGAGGACATGGTAAAGCTACTTGTAATGAATGGAGTCGAGATAAATGATAAATTTAAGCACAAGCTTTCTTCGATGAACCTAAGCGACATTCTACAAAAACGAGAAGTAGGGCACAGGGTTATGGTTCCCGACACAATGGATGAAGTTGCTGAAAAGTGGCGCAAACAAGAGCAAAAGTGCAAGTCGGGAAGTACTAGGAGTCAATCGTCTTTTAGAGTTAGCATATACAAAGGCCATCCTGCGATCAGGAAAAGAACAAATTGCTGTGAACCTGGGAAATTAATTATTCTTCCAAATTCACTTTCAGAGCTCAAGATCATTGCAGGTACTTCTGCAATGAACTATGCTACTTACTTCTATGCAGTTTTTTAATCTTTTACTTGCTCTTTGTCCACACGTTTTTAGAAACACTGATCTGCTGCCTTTTTAGGAGATGAAGTATCTAAATACCACCGTAGTAAGACTGTTGAAGTATTCGTTGCTTCGCTCCTTAATACCTCTTGTGAAAATAATTGAAAACTTTTGGGTCCAAGTTCTTTTTGCTTGATGAAAATAGGTAATGTTTTCATAGAAAATAAAAAACATTGTTCTTTCAGAATAACGAAAGATGCTTTTTTTTTTCTGGGCTCCCAAAGTCATTAGCAACCAATCTAGCAGATAACATCAGTGTATCGTTGATGCTTGTCAACAACCTCTCTCTAGGCTAAAGCCATCAATAGTGGCTCCCTGCTCGCCCCCGACCCCGCAGAAAATTAAAAAATAAATAGAAAAGGATAATGAAGAAAATGCTCTCAACCTGCTAACAATAGCCTCCTTCTACAATTATCAAGCCAGTCTCTCCACCAGAGGTTTATAGCTATGATCTCTCCAGCTTCGACACTATATTTGTCCCTCAGGCATTGCAACTTCTTGTTACTGCGTTTTTCCTTCCCCCTATACATAGTCTCTTGCTGTTGTGTGCATAGTGGATTGCTGAATAGTACACTCTGAGTCAGGCAAGGTTTAATCTGTTCCAATGATTACTGCAACCACAGGTTGGCAGTTTGGTCTAGGATTGTGTTGATATATCTGGTCACAAAAATAGCTGTTTTTTGCTGGTCCCAAGGCAATTGATTAGTGGAAGGTATTGTTGAGTTCAATACAGTGTTCGCATATCTTTAGTCATTGACTTCTAGAAGAAGGACAAAGGAGACATTGGATTTTAGTAATTGTTCAAACTTGACATCCCTGGTTGCTTTTATCTTTTGGAAATATGCTATGTAACTAAGACAATGTTTTCTTTTCTCACTTGTGTCAGGGTTGTAAATAGCGATCGCCACAGCGCTAAAGGCGTGTAGCGAGGAGAGGCTTTAACTCCACAAAGGGCACTGTTGCGATGCGAACCAGAATAGCGAGCGCCACAGCTTCTGTGGCGAGGCGCATGGCGATGCGAGGCGTCACTATTTTGATAATACAGAAAAATTAAAACACAACAGCCTCTTCAGTTGCTCCAGTAGACAAAGTTAGGGTTTTTCACTCCATCTTCTTCTTCTTCCATCGTCTGCGACAGCACCAGCCAGGTATGTTCTTCACTTCTTCTTTCTTCTTTCTTCTTTCTTCTTTTCTCTTTCTCGACTCGACCAGACTTGTTTTTCTTTCTTTCTTATTTCTTCTTTCTTCTTTCTTCTTTTCTCCTTCTCGACTCAACCAGACTCTCTGTTTATTTTCTTTCTTCTTCTTCTTTCTTCTTTTCTCTTTCACGACCAGCACTATGTGCTCTGTTTTTCGCGACCAGCACTGTCCATGCTCTATTTTTCGCGACCAGCACTGTCCATGCTCTATTTTCTTTCTTCTTCTCTGTTAATCTGCAATTCTGAAAATTGATTTGATTTATTGCTTTATTTTCATTAAGTTCTTTATTTGATTTATTGCTCTATTTATTATTAAATTGATATATTTATTATTAACATATTATTGTTATTGAGTTTTTAGTTTATATATATATATATATATATATATATATATATATATTGGTTTTTTTATAAATTGTCGCCTCACATCAATTTGTCGCTTTTTGTCGCCGCGCGCTATCAAAAACACTGACTTGTGTATTTGTTTCATGAATCTCCTCCTCATGTACATAAATAATATCCTCTAATGCATCTCGTATACAGTAACCAATTGAACTCTTTCCTGGGTTCCCTCTCATAGCACCATCAGTATTCAATTTTAACCATCCTTCTCTAGGAAACTCCCAGATGAATTATAAATCTGCACACATAAGCTTTATAAAATGTCACTGTTGAAAATTATTAGTACTTCTTTATCTGAAAGTATAACAAATTGATGATGAACAAATAATGCAATTTTTAGGGAAAAATTGTTGTGTACATCAAAACAATTGTTTTTAAGGTGTTGTTATTGATATTTGAGTTTTCAGTTTTGTTACCTTTATGACTGTTCTTGATATTTTCTCTTTCAAAAGCTATTATTATGGAGTTTATATCATTCTTTTGTTCATCATGCCATAATTTCTGAAATTGCGTCGGCGTCTCAGCCTGAAGACGGGTCCAGTGAGCCTCCTGAAATTGATTACTCACAAATTTATTTGGAGGAAGTCGGTGTTAAGAAGACGCACATTTATGGTCTTGGTTATCAAGCTCCTTTCTATGGGCATGTTGGTGCATCCTCTATTTCGATATCTCCACTTCAAGATATAGACTTTAATGCTCGGGTGAATGAATGTGTCGGGCATCGTTTGCAAGAAAGTAAGGATAGATGAAGCATGATCTGAGATCACAAATCAGAGAAGAGATTAGATAAGAAATTAGAGAAGAATTACGTGAAGAAATGAGACACGAATTGCAACAAGAGATGCGTGAGCAAGTTGATCAACTACTCAAAAATCGTCTGTCGGTCCTCATAGGTGCCTTACCTACACCGCCTTCTCGTAGACATGACTCATCGTCAAACGACACGATTTAGATTTATTTTAGTTTTTTCTATGTTAGACACATCTTGGATTCTTGAATTATGCTTTCAATTTCACAACTTCACGATAGATGTTATTATTATTTATAAAATTCTAGTATGTTTTCTGTTTTGTTTAATATTTGTAATAGTTGGTAACACATTTACAATTTGTTAGAAAATTTTATGACAAAACAATTTCTTAAACAGAACATTTTCATAGATAAATTACCAACCGATTGCCAATGTACTTTTAAAAATATACTATCGAATTTACCAACCAAGTAGGTATCCATTAGTATAGTTGCTAACGGAATACAAATGACAAGTTTCTTGTTACTATATTTACCAACTATTTATAAATACAATTTAAATAATGAAAACCAATTTTACTAATTTATTTTCTATCTGTTGGTAAAGTTACTAACAGAATTCCAACCGAATTTTGGTTAGTAAATTTACCAACGAAAATCTTGGACTCAAAATTCAAAAATTACCAACAAATTTATTTGGTGTTTATTAACTGATTTTTAGTTGATAATTTTACCAACAAATTCAAACTGGTTGGTAAAATTTACCATCGAGCCTTTTTGCAACGGATCAATATCCGTTGGTAATCTGTTAGTAACTCAAATTGCCAACCAATTTGATTAGTTTACCAATAATTTTTTTTGTTGGAAATTGGGGTTTTTTTTGTAGTGAAAAATTTCTCAATTCGGATGACAAAAACCCGATCAAAACCTAATCTCTAGTTGTAAGAACTTTTCCCCCAATTTCTACCAAAATTCAAGGATGAATTTAAGGAAAGATTCATGAAAATTAGTCTAAACCGAGTAAGAATCACTTACACAAGTTGCCCAGGTGAAAATCCCTTCAAAAATAATGATCTCCCGAGCTCCCAAGTCAAAAATATGAATTATGGTAAAAACCCTCGATTTTGGAAAACTTATATTCTATCCAAATATTTAAAGCATCACGAATGTGAGGAAGTCTCGTGTTCGCGAAGAAGAAAAGTGAAGGCGGCCCAGATGTGCTTCGTGAATGTGGAAGCACGCACGTGAATGCGAAAGAGGAAAATATTATGGCCCAGAAATTGCTCTTCGCGAACACGTGAACTAGTATGCGAACGCAAAGGGTGGACTTTTATAGCTACGCGAACGTGTGATGGAGGATGCGAACGCAATGAGGAATAAAGCGGGGCTTCGCGAATGCATGGAGTGTTACGCTAATGTGAAGAATAATTTCCAGGTGGTCATCAACAAGGCTTCGCGAATGCAAAGGGCTGTTCAGGAACGCGTAAGAGGATAACAGAAGCAGAAAACAGCACTTCAAAATAGGAGAAAAATAACCCGTTGAGCATCCGAAACACACCCGAGGCATTTGGGACCTTAAACAAAAGCACCAACACCTAATACCTCAATTAAACTTGCACCAACCCCTAAACCACCTAAAACAACATTGGGAACTAGAATAAATCAAGGATTTAAGCCTAAGAACCCCAATTTTCCTCAAAATACGATTTCGATAAAATCTAACAAAACCACGTTCGAATGACTTGAAATATTACACGCACATCCCAAATGACATGACGAAACTACTGCAACTTTCAGACTTCCATTCCGACCCTAGGATCAAAATCTCACTATCACAACGGAAACTTCCAAAATTCAACCTTCGGCATTTCAAGCCTAAATTAGTTACGGACCTCTAAAACACAATACGAACATGCTTCAAACTCTGAAATCACCAAACAAAGCTAACAAACCCATCGAATTTCTATTGAGGCCGTTTTCACACTGTTCCGACTATGGTCAATTTTTCAATACTTAAGCTCTCATTTGGGGACTAAGTGTCCCAAAAGTCTCCGAAACTCAAACTCGGACATCCCAACAAATAAAATTAGCATAATAACATTGGAAAAAGCAGTTAATAGGGGATCTGAGCATTAATTCTTAAGATGACTAGCCGGGTCATCACAGACTTGGAGGAGAAAGTCATGATGATGCTACTAGAAAAGTTACAACTGCATGGTTGGAAGGACATGGTCCTTCAAATAGATGGAAATCTTGCCAGAACTGAGATTTTGGAGTTCATGGAAAATTGTGATGTCAAAAATGGCAGAGTCACCAGCGTGGTGACGAGAGTAATAGTGAGCTTTGATGACAAGGAATTGGGAGAAATTCTAGGTGTACCTGCTAAAGGGTAAAATGACTACAAAAAGTTAAAATGGAAAAACATAAAAAATCTTCCCACATCACTTGCCAATAAAAGGAAGGTTAGTGACAATGAAGAAGAGCTTAAGCCCAATGCTACATACAAAAGTTAGATTAAGCCACCCCACAAAGTTTTGTTCGAATTTGTTAACAAGGTTATGTTTCCTATGCAGGAGAGAAGAAAAATTAATTGGCATGAGATTTTTATAGAGCTTTTTGATAGGGTTCTGATACCCTATGGCTTCATTATCACAGCTGTACTTGCACACTTCAAGGTACCCATCAAGAAATGGGAAGTTTGTATAAGCAAGGATCACTATGGGGCAAATACTTTGACTGCATGTGACTATGAAGTCCACACTACTCCTAAAGACATGGTTCATCCAAGAAGGTACCTTTGAGTAGAAAAATGTGAGCTTTGGTGCAAGAGAGTGGGGCTAATGATACTGAAATTGAGAGGTTGAAGAAGGAGCTGGCTGAAGTAGAAACTGAGAGGGATGCTCTCAAGGCTAAGCTTGCAAAGGAGCAGGAGAAGAATGATGGCATTCTTCATGATAAGCTGAAGTTACTTCAGGCCAGAAACCAAGAACTTGGTCTTTCCTAGCCTAGTTAGACAAACTACTGACTCGGATGGGATTTCTTGTTCTTTTTGCTCATGATCCAGTATTTTTATTTCTCTTTATGCTTTGTGGATGATTAGTAGCAATGACAATCAATTGTTTTTGTGCTCTAATTGTTTTTTATGCTTCTTAGATGGAAAATATCATTAGATTGATAAATGATGTTTGACTCCATGATTACATCTGAAGTACCCCTAGTGGCAATGAGTAATATCTATTAAAATGGTTGTTTAACATAATTATGCAACTTTTTGATAATGCCAAAAAGAAAAAGGTAGGTTAGGTTTTTTTACTTTAGACTGTAATATTTATATAATGAACCTGGTCCTTGATAATTTGTGACTTATAAATAAAAGGTGTCCTAACATTATGTTGATACTGAGCTGAGTTGACACATGGCCTATGCTTATGAAAAGCATAGAGTTTTTCATCATCAAAAACGATGAATTTATTGACCCAATTGAAGTTTGTTTTGATGATTGATAAAGAAACTCAAGCGTGAACCAGGTCTATGCACAGTGAACACAGACACGGGCAGAATTCAAGCACCATGCATGCACGTGAATGAGATAACCTTAAACGATTATATTTGATATTCCTAAAAGAAAAGGTTGCATAATTGATAAAGAAAAGGACTCCTTACTCGAAGAGAACTCTATTCAAGATAAGGAAAGAGTTAGAAGTTGAAGATAACTAGAACTCTTCCACCAAGGAAGAGTATAGCATTGGAACTATAGTTATTTCCTATTCTACTAACTCTATAAATTGCAGGATATTCTCACTTTACAATATGCATAAGCATTGAAGTTAAACGTGAGTTGAGAGCAAAATACAAGGCATTATGCAAACAATTTGTATGTGATTTAAGTATGTCAAGCTGAACTACATGAAAAACATAGAAGAACCAGTTCCAAGTGTTTGTCTTTTATTCCAGTTTCACTGTAGTAGCGATTTTGAGCTGTACCTTTCAGCTTTATTTAAAAGCAATTGTACTAGGTAATCTTAGTGTAGTATTCAAGTTAGAGTTAACTTGAAGTTGTCGCAATAGCTAGAGGTTGGTTGCCACAACGGGATTAAAGGTAATTCTTAGATTTACAAAGGTCTTGTAAATGTTGTTTTGGCTCAGTGATTTAGGGAAATATTGGAAAAATCCTACTAAGTAGTAGGTCGTGATTTTTTCATCTTTTGAGCTGGGTATATTCCATGTAAAAATCCATGTGTTCTTTATTTTCTACATTTATTATTTCTGCAACAGTAATATAAGGAACACCTAGAAGACCATATTCTTTTATAATCTGTGTAGACAAAAATTGGACAGAACACATCATATCCCATCTCTCTTTAGAAAATTTTCTAAAATAATACTCGTTTCTCAACTTAAAAATAGCCAAGTAATTTATTTTCTAAATGTCGCTAATTCTGGTACGTTTCCTTTTATAAATTATTCCCATGGTTTTGACAAGCAAACAAAGAGAAAACAAAATACTAGTCAATTGGAAATAAAGATGTCAATTTTTATCTTATTTTTTTGGTCATTATTGTAGCTCTAGTTTGGCCATAAAATTTGTGAGCTATTTTCCAATTCTGTTTTTACGCATTCTAGTTATTTCTTGGCAGATTTTAAAAATAAAATTTTCAAATTTTCTCTAGAATAGTTTTTGAAATTTTTATTCATCAATATCAAATTCTTTCTAGTAAAATACATGTCCGTTCACAATAAATTATCAAAAGTTATTCTTTATGTTATCTTTAAAAAGTTATTTTTTCATAGCATAATCTGTTCGGCTAGTGTTTATATATAAAGCAGGAATCTTCCTATGGACATACTGCCGCAATACTCTCCTACCTTATTTTAGGCAGTTGCATGACATTATTGCCCACATATGCGGCCAAAAAGTATTAGAAAAAAATAGTGTTACCAGTGTTTAATGATGGCTTTATTCCTTAGAGAATGGAAAAGATGCACACGTTGTCCTCGAGATTCTTGACTTTTGGTCAAAATCATGATTCACGCTCTCTCCATGTAAAGCCATATTGTGCTAGTTGTAATCAAAGTTGTGCTCGCTGAAATTTCTCAATGTCAAAAATGAGGGATTCAATTTTTGGAATTCAATAGGTTTGTAAAGGGATACCAATGATCATACATGCATATACTTCACTCATGCGTGTGTACTTACTGTGAAATTCGAGTTTTTTTGGGTGAAAAATGAAGACAACGTTAAGCTTAATTAGAGAATATAAGTATCATTGTTCACTAGAGTATCATTAATGATACTCTGATTACCAAGTCTAATAAAAATATTACACATAGTAAACGAAATCCAGAGCTAACCAAGATAATGTGTGTCTATATATTAGGAGAACCAGAAACTTGAGCAACTTGCTTCAATATTCAAACCCCTTAATTAGCTTTATTTCCTTTTCTCGTTTTTTCTTGTCTAGTTGTCGACTTTCATTTATTTATACGCACGTTTGAACGTCATAACTAATATCACAAAGCTAAACACTAACTAAAATTGCGCAGTTCCGATCTGGAGTCGTTGAGCACATGTGGAACTTGCACGTACGGACACATATAATTAACTAATGCGATATTTAATTAATACAAAACATTTTTAGGGGTATAAGGAAAGAAAACAAATATTGCCAGCAAAAAAGAAATATTATAGTGTAAACTTTTAAAGGCGCAGTACAAGAGAAGAAGATACAACTACAACTAAAGGAAAAGAGCAAGATGATCAAGAGACACACAGCTGGGATTGAACTGGTGAATTTATATAGTTGTGACTCTACTCGTGATCAGTGATTTCCCAGGTATCCAAACAAGCAATGATAATGAGGAAAATACTCTATTTTCTTCATAAGTTTTCGTGAAGTAAAAACAAATGAAGCAACGAAAAAAGCCAGGCCCTTGTCTCATGTCACTTTGGATTTTAGATGTGTGAAACTCAAAAACCAAGTTTTCATACTCAAAAACTCCAAAATCTCAAACAAACGACTATATTGATTTTCAACTTATGTAACCTTTTAACTTTAAAGGCACAAACTTTGTCAGCATCAAGAGGGTTAACTCAAACTTATAACTCTGCCATGTTAATTCCGTATATGGCTGACAAAACCTTGTGAGGACGTTGGACTTTGTGATTTGAAGTCTTAACATGGATCATGATTGAAAATAGTAAAAATTATATGTAACTTGCATTTAAAATATATATAGTACTCCCTCAGTTTCATATTAAAGTAGTTTGACTCGGCACGCAGTTTAAGAAAAAAAAAGAATTTAGAAATTTGTGGTTTTAAAAATTTAAGGGATAAAAAATTTGTGGGACCATGACATTTGTGTGGTAATAAAAACCTTTCATTAAGGATAATGGATAGAATGAAAGAGTTTAAAGTTGAATTATTTCTAAATTTTTAAAATTTTTCATTTATTTTGAAACAGACTAAAAAGAAAAATACTCCATTTAAAACAGAGGGAGTACAAGTTTTCAATTAGTCAGATTCAGATATTATAATTTTAATAAATAAAAAAAGGGGATCTGAATAGGCTAATAGACTAACTAAATGAACTCGCGGAACCAATGAATGTGGCTTTTCATAATTTGGGACCAGATCCTATAGCTTGTGCATGAGCCCGTGATGAAAGTATTGATGTTGAATAAAACCAATCTCCAAGGCTCCCAGCTCAAGCCTTATGCCTATTTGGGTAATGGAAACAAATTGGAATACAACGTCTTACATTATTGCTAGACAAGACATTGATCACTATTACTTGACTCAACAAATTCCCAATAATTCATTCGGAGATCGGCATATGGCTTCAACACTATCGGCACATAATTAATTGAAACACATTTAACATAACAAATACTCCTAAAAAGCCAAAAGAAACTGCGCCCGTTTTTAAGGAATAGTAGTACTATAGTTAGCTTTTCACTTTAAATTGTGGCATTATTGAAGTTCATTGTAAGGGGCCATTTGCGCAATCTGTAGGAGTGAGTGTCCCACAATCACAAGGACAAATACTGCAGAGCGTGCTAAAGTATACAATCAGCTACATGTGCCAACTCTATCTCTCTGGGCAGTCTGATGCATTAAATTCCCGTTATGCGCGGGATCCGGGAAAGGCTCGGATCATAAAAGCCCGTTATACGTAATTTTACCTTGCGCTATTATAAGAGACTGTTTTCACGGCTCGAACTCGTGATCTCCTGATCGCGTGACAACAATTTTACCAATTACACTAAGGCTCTCGTTCGATCATTGTGAATCAAAGATGGATATTTAATTTGTGGATATAAGTTAAAGAAAATTTCTGCCAGCCACGACTTGATTTATTATCAGAAAAAGAGGGGACCGCAATGAGAATAGCATACTCCAGCTTCACTTATACTATTAGGAAATATTGTAAATATCTTTTGTTATCTTTTTATTATTGGTAGAATATTCTTTCATTAATTGTATAATCCTATAGTTGGTAGGTTTTGATTTTCCTTCATTATTATACAATCCTATAGTTGGTAGGTTTTGATTTCTCTGTACTCTATATATACTTTGGTGAGCAATACAAGAATTTTACTTCTCCAAAACTCTCTACATGGTATCATACGCCAGTGGCTTATCGCCAAACAAACCCTAAATACATACTACCCGCCGCCGCCGTAGCTCCTCTCATCGGAGCCCGTCGCCGCCGCCGCTGCACTAATCGGCAGCCCTCTTTTTCTCGACGTCGTTCCTTGCCTCGCGCTCATGGCCACCACGACGTCAACCGCGCATCTCCAGCCGATTGCCATAAATGCATCGGCTCAAATCCCACTCAAATTGGACTCCACTAATTACCTGGCGTGGAAATTTCAATTTCGATCCCTCCTTACGGGTTACGATCTCCTCGGCTTCTTGGACGGATCGAAGCCATGCCCACCGGCCACTATCGTCGACAACGACGTGACTTCCCCCAATCCAGCATATCCTTACTGGATTCGCCAGGACAACCTTATTCTCAGTGCCATCATCTCATCGATCACACCGACGATCATCTCCTTCATTGCCGCTGCGGAAACCTCTAAAGAGGCCTGGGACATCCTCGCGTGCACATACGGCACCGCTTCTCGTGGTCGTATCATGGCTCTCAAACAGCAGCTCCACAATCCGGTAAAAGGTTCTAAATCTATTATTGACTTTATGCACGGTATTCGCGTGATTGTGGATGAATTATCTCTCCTGGGTGTTACCATTGATTCTGAGGATCTTGTCATAAAGGTTCTAAATGGTCTTGATGACCCGTATATGGAACTCTCTCATGCCATCCAAGCCCGTGAGTCTCCCATCTCTTTTGCTGAATTACATGACAAGCTGTTAAGCATGGAGGCTCAGATTATTGCTCGTGTGCCGGCTACCTCCGTCACATCCGACTCGGCTCCGTCGGCTGCCTTCGTCGCTGGACAGCAGCCAGTCCGTCACCGATTCGGTAGCCGCGGGCGCGGCTGCATCAGCCGCGGGCGCGGCTGCATCAGCCGCGGGTCAGTCTCCGGTCGCGGTGGTTACTCCAGCAATGGTCAATATCGCGGGTACAATGGGAAGTGCCAACTCTGCAGGGAATTTGGCCACTCCGCGCGCCGCTGCCCATCCTATCCCGTCTCCGGCGCCAACCAGCCCCCTTACGGTGGACCATTGCCGCGGCCAGCTTATGCTTCGCCGCCCTATCCAGGTGCTCACACAGCCCATCACTCTCCGACGATTCCCTCTGCATCCGATTGGATCCTGAACTTTGGTGCCTCTCATCACATAACCTCTGATCTTGCCAACATGTCTCTTCACAGTCCTTACACTGGCTTCGACAATGTGGTTATTGGTAACGGTGAAGGTTTGACAATTACTCATACTGGACAACTTAACAGTCATTCCTCTCTTTTATTACTTGGGGCTCTCTGTGTTCCACATATGCGTAAAAATTTGATCTCTGTTGCCCAATTATGTCGTCACAATAATGTTAACGTTGTTCTTTCTGATACTGATTTTCAGGTGAAGGATCGTCGCACGTGGGCAACGCTCGTTCGCGGCCCACTTAGGGGCAACACCTACTACTGGCCGGCAACTCCTAGTCTCCCATCTTCCCTCACGGCACAAAAGCTCTCTGCGTCATTGTGGCATTCTCGGTTTGGTCATCCGTCAGCTAAAACTCTGCGTCATTTAGTATCGTCTAGCAGTATAGCGTCCAGTAATGTGTCTGATCTTGCCTGTGTATCTTGCAAACTTCATAAGTGTCATAAGTTACCTTTTTCTGAGTCAAGTCTGTCTTCTACTACTCCCCTGGAGCTTATTTTCTCCGATGTATGGACCTCTCCGATTATTTCTAATGAAGGGTTTAAATATTATGTCATCTTTGTTGATCATTTCTCTAAGTATGTTTGATTTTTTCCTTTACGCTGTAAATCTGATGTCTCACAAACCTTCCCCATTTTTAAATCCATTGTAGAGAAATATTTCTCTACTAAAATCATTACTCTGTATACTGACAATGGGGGTGAATTTCTCGCTTTACGCTCTTTTCTTGCCTCTCATGGCATCTCCCATCTTACGTCACCTCCTCATACTCCTCAGCACAATGGCTATGCTGAACGCCGTCATCGTCATATTGTCGATACTGGTCTCACTCTCCTTCATCATGCCTCTATACCTCTCATTTACTGGCCTTATGCCTTTGTTACAGCAGTCTACCTCATTAATCGTCTTCCCAAGACAAATCTCTCGATGCGCTCCTCCTTTGAGTCTCTCTTCCAGAAACGCCCCAACCTTGCCAAATTACGTGTCTTCGGCTGTCAATGCTTCCCTTGGCTTCGGCCCTACACCTCACACAAAATGGAACACATATCTCGTGCATGTGTCCTCTTCGGCTACTCTACTACTCAAAGCGCCTATCTCTGCTTTGATCCCTCAACGTCTAAAATCTTCGTCTCGCGTCATGTCACCTTCCATGAAGATGTCTTCCCGTTCTCCAAAATGTCTAACCCCGAGTCTCCCCCTGTACCCATTCCGGTCTCCCTAGAAGTCCTTCCGTTGCCGCCACCAGTACCTGCCGTTGCTCCCACCAGCGATCCTTCACCGGACGCACTCCCGGCGCCACCGCCCGCGCCACCAGCGCCCCTTCCAGCACCGCCAGCGGCCCCTGCCGCCGCTACACCCATTATGCTGCCACCTGCATCCTCTCAGGGTGGTCATCATATGCAGACACGCAGCAAAAATAACATCTTTATGCCCAACAAGAAGTTTGGTATGTCTGCTGTCACCTCTCCTGCTGTTACTGAACCTCAGACCCTGTCTAGTGCTATATCTGATGAGCGCTGGCGCGCTGCTATGTCATCAGAGTTTGATGCTCTGCTACGGAATGGCACTTGTGATCTTGTCCAGCCTGATTCCTCGCAGAATGTTGTGGGTTGCAAATGGGTTTATCGCATCAAACGCAAGCCTGACGGCACTGTGGATAAGTTCAAAGCCCGGCTTGTTGCAAAGGGCTTTCATCAGCGTCCAGGTGTGGATTTCCAAGAGACTTTTAGTCAGGTTGTTAAGCCGGAAACTGTGCGTTTGGTTCTCAGTATAGCTGTATCCAAGGGCTGGCCTCTTCGTCAAATGGATGTGAACAATGCCTCTCTCCACGGGAGGCTTACAGAGGATGTTTATATGGCACAACCACCGGGCTTTGTTGACAAAGCCTATCCATCTTATGTCTGTAAGTTACAGAAAGCTATTTATGGTCTCAAACAGGCACCCCGGGCATGGTACAGTGCACTCCGCCAAAGCCTTCTGACCATGGGTTTCATCAACACTACCTCTGACACTTCGCTCTTCGTCTTTCAGCACTCTGATATTACGACCTATTTTTTGGTGTATGTTGATGATCTCATATTGACTGGTAATGATTCTGCTTTCTTGAATCGTGTGATTGACTCTCTTGGGTCTCAGTTTTCTCTTAAAGACATGGGTGATCTAAGCTACTTTCTTGGTGTTGAAGTTCTGCGCAGCTCCAAGGGGTGTTTTCTTTCTCAGCGTAAATATGTTGTTCATCTTTTGACTCGTCATAATATGCTGAAGTCAAATCCTGTTCAGACGCCAACAGCGGCGTCAACTCGCCTTCATCTGGCCGACGGCTCGGCCCCTGCCGACGTATCCGCCTATCGACAGGCCCTTGGGGGCCTCCAGTATCTCTCCTTCACTTATCCTGATATCTCCTTTGCTGTGAATAAACTCTCGCAGTTCATGCATGCTCCTACTTTCACTCATTGGGGTGCAGTTAAGCGCCTATTCCGGTATCTGAATGGGACGCGTGACTTTGGCGTCTGGCTGCGTTCTTCATCTGCTATACCTCTGTATTGTTTCTCTGATGCTGATTGGGGTGGAAACTGTGATGAATGTCCTCAACTGGTGCCTATGTTGTTTTTCTAGGGCCAAATCCTATTTCATGGAGCTCCAAAAAGCAGCGTTCCGTTGCACGATCATCTATTGAGGCTGAGTATCGTGCCATTGCTTCTGCTGCCGCTGTAGTACGTTGGCTTCATTCCCTACTGCGCGAGCTTCATGTCCCTCTTCCGGCTGCTCCTATCATTTACAGTAACAACATTGGCGCCACTTATCTCTGTGCCAACCCTGTGTTTCATTCTCGCATGAAGCACATCTCAATTGATTATCACTTTGTTCGTCAATTGGTCCAGAATGGGTCCCTTCGTGTTGCTCACGTATCCTCTGCTGATCAGCTTGCTGATGCTCTCACCAAGCACTTATCTCGTCCTCGGCTTCTTCTGTTGATGACCAAGATTGGCGTGTGGCGTGACCAAGATAGGAAGTATTGTAAATATCTTTTGTGTATCTTTTTATTATTGGTAGAATATTCTCTCATTAATTGTACAATCCTATAGTTGGTAGGTTTTTATTTCTCTGTACTCTATATATATTTTGGTAAGTAATACAAGAAATTCACTTCTCAAAAACTCTTTACATGTACAAAAGGCCTTCTCTTTAATCTATAACAAGGACATATAGTGTAGTAGCAAGTAGTTTCCTCAGTTTGTACAATGGGAAAACCGATATAATGATGTGTTGTTTAAGTCAGAAAATAGACTTCTTGATGAATCATTTTTGGCTACCTTGAATTAGTTTAATATTTGCTTTTTCCAAGAAATGTTTCTACCAAAATTTTAAAAAAATAACTTCAACTATTCATGTACCAAAGTTATCTCAAGTCGCCAAAGCACTGTCCTCTCATCTCATCATCTATCCATAATGTTAACTTCTTTTTTATTGACGTGGTGTTTTGATCCTAGCCCGTTTGCGCACACGTCGATAATTTTAATATGGTATATTCAAAATTTTTTAGATTATGAGTGCTCAACTATACTTAATTTAAAAGTTACTACTTAAACTTGGTGCTTAGTTAATATATTTATATAAATTACTTTTTTTGTTGTTGTATAATTAGTAGTGTTGCTTTCAAAAGCAATATATGCTTATCCATCGAGGCTTAAACAAATAGGACGAAATTGATCACTAATATTTTTTGCTCTTGTCGGAATTTAATCTTGAGACCTCATACCTTTTCTTTTACCTATACTCCTTCCGTTTATTTTTTACTTGGCATATATACTAAAAATAAATTTTCATATTTACCTATCACTTTACACGTATCAAAAGAAGATAAAAAAAATTTCCTATTATACCCACTATATTTATTATTCATTTCAAATTATTTTCTCAAATTCAATAAAATATACATTAATTAATATGGATATCATGGTGAATTATACGGAAAATCAAAATGTGCCAAATAAAAATGGGAATACTAATCAACAAATCAATTTTCATGAAAATACTCTACATGAACACCACATTAGGGAAGTTTGTGTGGAAAGAACTTGTAGTACTAAATTGTAAGAGACACACCAATGTAATATATAGTAAAGTGAAATGCCACAAAAGAGACAAGAATGATGATCAAAATGTATTTAGAAAGGACAACACATAATCCTCAAAATATATATCTGTACATCAACAATCTCTCTCTCTCTATTCTCTATCTCTCTCTACTAGTATTATGACACAGCAACAACTCCTCAAATTTTGATGCAGCAAACTGCCAAGAGAAGCACTGAAAGAAGAGCCAATGGTAGAAATACCAAGTGGGCCGACCTATCATAAATTCAATTACCGTCTGTTATTCAGAGGAATCTTTTCCAGAAACCAACTTCGAAAATCCTTCATTGGGTTACTGAAAAGCTTTTAAGTATCAATGTAGGGTTGGTGTGCAGGGGGGTGTTGGGTTAAGATGCAATTATACATTCCACTTAAGAGTCATGTGCCTTTGTGTCAGTTGTTCCTATCCAAGAATTGTATCAGATGTACTGCTATCTGCTCTCCCCACATCAGCTGAGCTGCTACAACTCGCCTTTACTGATTCTATTTCCATGCTCGCGGTTCTACTTCTTCTGTTTCTTCGGTCCTGTTACAAACATCAAACTATGCCTTTTAATATAATTCAAGATCAAGAATATCAACCATATACATAAATATCAACCATGGATTTGGAAGTATTCATATAGCCAACCCCAATAAAAACGAGCTTAAAAGAGTGACAGACGGTGAGGTTGAGGTATAGTTGTTTTTTATATGAAAAATGCTCATATGCCTAGTGATTCAAACGAAAAGAAAAACATTGGACAAAGTGCAGAGTGAAAAGATATAACTGCAACCTTATTTGTGGTTATGTCAGCAGTTCACATGGACAAAATACAACAGTGGTACCATTCACCACAAAAAAAAAAAAAAAGCAAAACTTCCACATTACCCAATATTCCTCTTCACTTGGCTAAGAAACTGTACACTGCTCTTTTGTGGATGTGCAAAGCTAGAGCAGGCTTAAAGAATTGTCTTACTACCAAATATTTGGAATACTATTTCTAACTTGAAAACATTCTAAGGGGTCGTTTGGTATGCGGGATAAGGTGGGGGGATTAAGTTTATACTGTGTTTGGTCGGATGTTTGGTCGGCAGTACAGGATAAATTATACCACCAACCAACCACACAAAGTATGGATTTAACCCCATACGTAATCCTGAATATCCCACCTCTCCCATCTTATCCCATCAAACTTGGGATTATTTTATCCCACCTCCCAGGCGAGATGACTTAGTCCAGAGGGACTCTAATCCCGGAATAATTTAGTCCGCGTACCAGACACCTAAAGGGTTTGGTTGATATCTCAGGTCCCTTGAAAGGAAGCTTTACTTATAGCCAAAATGAAGAAAGACAAAAAAGAAAGATCATATGGAGTGGAGATACGAAAGTCAGAAATGGACTATACCTCGCGATAAGGAAGTTCTTCAGTTTCAAGCATTCGAACTACTTGGCTCATTCTGGGTCGCTTTTCTGAGTCCGGATCAACACATCTCAGTGCGACCAGAAGCGCCCGCTTTAAAGCACGAGTACCAGGCCTAACTTCAAGGTTAGGATCCACAACTTCCTCGGCCCTCCTATTTCCGACCATCATTTTGAGCCATTCAACAAGATTAACCTGTCAAAAGTGAACCACACAAATGCCTGTTAGTAAATGCAAGAAGCAACAGCAACCAGGAGAAAATAGGAGTACTTAACCCTGGGTCTCTATTAGTGCAGTTAGTAAAGAATTTATTGCATTGCATCACTCTCTCTCAGTACCTCATTAGCAGGACGGCTGTAGTCCACAGGATCTCTACCAGTGACTGCTTCTAGCACTAGAACACCAAAACTGTAAATATCGCTCTTCTCATTTAACATTCCAGTATTAGCATATTCCGGAGCCACATAACTGAAATTCAAATGAGAAACAAATCTGAGTATCTAATTGTGGACACAACTCAACAAATGCAAAGGTGGATGGAGTAGGAGGAAAACATCTTCAACTAGAGAAATTCATACCCAAATGTACCCATGACTCTGGTGGTTATGTGGCTCTCTCCTGAGTCCAAGAGTTTTGCCAATCCAAAATCAGAGACCTTGGCATTAAACTCGTCATCAATCAAGATATTACTAGACTTTATATCTCGGTGGACTACTTTAGGTTCTATGGCTTCATGCAAGTAAGCAAGCCTGCAAATAAAACAAATTCCACATTTATGTGTGCAGTATAATTTGCCATTTACCTCTTTTTCACTGATATTAGTAATAAGAGAAAGCTATTAAGAGAGAGCCAGAAAAGCGAAGGCTTATAGCTATTACTAATAAGCAACTACTACCTTTTAGGAACTAAAAATACATAAACGATTGAGGCAATGGCTTGGAGTAAAATAAGTTAAGGAAAATGGAATGTCATGTGAAATACTTCGATAAAAGGCTAAACCTTGTAGCAGATTATAATGATGAAACTTACGCTTTTGCAGTACCAAGGAGAACCTTCATACGGGCTTCCCATGTAAGAGTACCATATTGTCTCATAGCGCCATGCAGCCACTGCTCCAAGTTTCCATTATTGACATACTCATAAACCAGCATCCTTTGTGGGAAAACAAAGTAAATGATAAGGAAAGCATAATTAAGCTGAAACCATGGCGGTAAGCATTTTGAAATAATGAAATCCCACGATTTTATCGGGATATACCTGTGAACACCTTCAATGCAGTAACCAAGAAGACGCACTAGGTTCTTGTGTCTAACATGACCAATTGCCTCAACTTCAACCCGAAATTCTTTCTCTGCTTGGCCACTGTGGAGCAATTCATATATTGTTAGATCGTAAATAATATTCACTCGCGGAGATGAATGTACAGAACCTGTAGAATTACTTCAAAGCCATACTCACAGATTATTTAGGAGCTTCTTCACAGCTACTTCTGTCCCATTGATCAACCTGCCCTTATAAACTACACCATATCCACCTTCACCAAGCACATTCTCTGCAGAGAAACGACTTGTTGCGAGTTCAAGATCTCTAAGGGTGAACCAGTGGCCCCACCCGAGCTGTGAGATCTCTGGCAAGCCAATCAAAGGAGAAGGCATTGCAATTCCATAGGATGGTTGTTTCCTCACTGTCCCTGAACTTCCCTCTTCCCCAGACTGCGAACTAAAAGCCCTTTCGTTATGATATATTGAACTGCATTGGCTGATATTATCAGCATCACTTGATTTGCTCCTACCCAAATGGACTAACATCTTTTCCGATGTCGTTTCATTTGATTTATCATTAATAGTCAGAAATAAGCTTTGAGGATGATCGTGGACATTTGCAGCACCAACTCTATCAACCTTGATATCCTTGGAGACATTGGGTATTTGGCAATGTGAATACCCGTCCAGTGTTCTCCTACATTTTCTCCTACACGTTATCCATATTGACAACATACAGAGTATCCCGACAATAAATACACCAACACATAAGCCCATCACAACCCATAGTTTGAGACCAAAAAATGATGTCTTTTTAGACAATTCACTGTTTAAGTCCCCAGAAGACATTTCCACAAATTCTGCTTTGCCCTCCAAATTCAAGAGTCAGATTTACTCCATTGCCTCCTGTATTCCACTAACAATTTAGGTCACTGTGAAGAGGAGTTACATCACTCACACATATCAACAGCTGTAGCATTTCTACAATTTGTGGCTTTGATTAACTTTTTTTAAGATTTTACTGAAACAAAGTAGTAGTTGGTAGTGTCTAAATTAATTATAAAGTACAATTAGTTAAAGATAAGACATTGACAGGGCAACTAAATTGGTGGCAGCTGACATCAAGATACAACTATCCACAAAAGCATATACTGGTACTTAAATTAAGAACAACACTTCCGCTTCCTGATTGAAACAAATCAAGAATTCAGGTAAAAATCACTAATTAAAAAAAGCTTAAATCTTTTCAAAATGGGCACAAATTAAAGGAAAGAATTACTTAAAACTGAAGTAAGAGAATGAAACCAGATGTAAATCCAATAAAGTTGTTACCTTTACACAAAGTGATCTATAGAAACAAGAGTTAGTTAACCCCCTTGATCTTCTTCTTTGAGAAGCAAAGGAAATGCCTCTTGAACCAACAGATACTCAAAACGCATAGATATGCCAATGCAGAAGTGAAAACTAAAGAACCCCACAAAAGCCAAGAGAAAACTAAAGGGTGTTTGGCTGAAGTGGACCAAAGGGAATAAACTGCTGTTCTAAGAAGGCCAGACAAAAATCTAATCTTTGTAAGGCCAAATGCAGAGAGAGAAAAGAAAAGAAAGGTTTATTTTAATGGTGGGTAAAAATGGGTTGGTCGGTAATGTGAATGTGTAAGCAATAGGGACCTCAGAAAGCTGTAAAGGTAGAAGCTTGGTTTGCAATGGAGGAAATCTATGCTAAAGATAGAGAGAGATAAAGAGAAAGAGGTGAGGTTCTTGATTTGGGGTGGGAGGTGTTGAGAGACAGAGAAGAGAAAAGAGAACAGTAAAGGAAAAGCAAAATATGAGAGTAATATAATAGTAGAGAAATGCATTTATGGTTGGATGGCAAAAGAATTTATGAAAAAAGTGAAAACCCCAACATAACAAAATAAAAAAAAAGTGGAAAAGAAAACATATGAATGTGAAGGAGAGAAGATGAGAAGGCTTTTTCTTTTGGGGAAGAGAGTCAACTCAATCTAAGCTTAATGTAATGACAAGTTTGATTTTACTATATTGCCCCTTAGCCTAAAACCAGTTCTCTTTGTTTTGTCATTAATGATACATACACATTGAATTGACCTCTTCTCTTCACAGCTGATGCTATGAAAAAACTGGTTTTTAGGCAACAATGACCCTTTTTTTTAACCCCTCCTAAATTAGTATGATGGATAGTGTTTCCACACTTATTTTTCCTGGTAATTCGAACCCAAAATCTAACGGCCGTGAATAAAGATATTTTATCAACTAAGCAAGCCTCACTTATCGGCAACAATGACCTGACCCTATTGAACACCTCACTAAAATTGACTACTTTACACCTAAAACATGGCTGGCAATCACTGTACTTAAGCAACCTACATAAGCTACTACTACTGCCTACTGGTGTCTGACAGCTACAGTTTTGATTTTTTTTCAAGAAATTTTTTTTGCTCCCAATGAGGTCAATTTTTAGGTTATGAGCTCATGACTATTTAATTGTGTACGACATGTTAATTTGTGTACTTGAACATGATTCATGGGGTAAAAAATTGATCAACTTTTTGTTTTATTTAAGGTGTTGTTAATGTTAAGACTTCCGCTGTAACAATTTGTTTTGATAGTTTAAAATTTTTGTAACCGCCAAGACACGTGTAATCGTGCATGTGTGTCTAGTATAAAGAAAAAACAATAACGGAATAGATGACAGCAAACTTAATTTTCTACTTCATTTCAACATTAAAACCATATCTCGAAAAAAAATTAAAAGGTAAAAATGATATCAGTCTTTTAAATTTTGGATAAGGGAATTAATTTGAAGAACTTATTTTAAGTATGCTTAAATTTTGAAGGAAGTTAAAATTAGCTCACTTTTACAATCATGGTAATAAGATATTAAGATTGAAAAGCAAACAAAATAGGTTTTTGTTTCATCCTTTTTGTAGTTTTTAGAGTATTTCCCTCTCACTATACTCTTTGTGATTTCCATCATTCCGTGGATGTGATATTTCTTTCCCAAAGAGAAACCACTTCTATATTTGCCACTATATTCTGTAGTTATTTTCAAAATATTTCTAGATCTTTTCTCTTTCTTTGGGAGTATAATATTATGGTAGCAGTATTTTCTTAGAATGAGAACGATTTGTCAAACTTACGTAGATTTACTATTGATGTCATGACCATTCCTTTTGACCAAAACCGGCTATATTTAAAACATTTGTTACAACGGCTCACAAAGGGTAAGTCGGTAACTTCATGTCATTAAATCGCATTAGATCAACCTCCCTCCCACTAAAAGGCCCTCAAGACTCAGAAATATAAAAGAACACCCTCCCCTCCATCACCATAACCCCACCAACAACAACAATAACAAATTTATATTAAATTCTCTTAATTTTTATATTTAAGTAATTAGTAAAATAAACAAAATTTACTAACAAATTACTCCTTAACAGTTTGTTACTTATCATTTTATAATGTATTATATTGTACTATATCATTTAATGAATAGAATGTTTGAATGGAATGTGTCTTTTGCCATCGTTTCATGGTATCATGCACTAATAATATGATAAATAAATTTATAATATTATAAGGAAAAATCATAATACGATATATCAAAAAGGTAGGGTAAATGATAAAAATAAAATTATTTAATAATAATGAAGGGTGATATTGAGAGAAAAAGACAAGGTAACGATACGACCATACAAAATCGATCATTACATAAAATGGCATATTTCATTGTTACGTAACAACAAATTTAACAATATGATAAAATAAAAATTTAACAATCAAAACAAACGTTATGTTAAAGTAACAATAAAATATAATAAGTAATAACTATCCAAATAAGATAAATGATAATGCTGTTATAAAATAGAAGTCTATTTAGAGTGAATGTCTAAGAGTTTTAGCTTGAAGCTAAGCATTCCTCTTCCTATAAATAGAGGTGCTCTCTACCATTGTAAATCACCCCAAGTATTAATAAGAATACTTCTCTCTCTCCCTATTCTCTCTCTATTTGCTCTTGTTCTTGAGTTATTGTTCTTGTCTTTTATATTATTTCATAACACGTTATCAGCACGAGACTCTACCGTCTCAAAAACCATTCTCGAAAAATCTAAGGTATTTCCCTCTTCCTAATTTAATTTTCGATTATGTCTGACATTACGAAAAGAAAGTTCGTTGCCCTTGAAATTTCGGGCAAGAACTATATGACATGGGTGTTGGATGCTGAAATCCACTTAGATGCTATGGGTCTCGGAGACACCATCAAAGATGGAGAAAAAGCATCCACCCAAGAATGTGCGAAGGCCTTGATTTTCTTGCGCCATCACCTTGATGAAGGTTTGAAGATTGAATATCTCACCGTCAAGGATCCACTCGTCTTGTGGAACGGCTTAAAGGAGAGATATGACAACCTGAAGTTGGTCACTCTGCCACAAGCACGATATGATTGGGCTCATCTGAGGCTCCAGGACTTTAAGTCCGTTTCTGAATATAATTCTGCTATGTTCAGAATTACTTCTAAATTGAAGCTATGCGGGGATAATATCTCCGATTATGATATGCTTGAGAAAACGTTTACAACGTTTCATGCCTCCAATATAGTACTGCAACAACAGTACAGAGAGAAAGGCTTAACAAAGTACTCTGAACTGATTTCTCTTCTACTAGTGGCTGAGCGAAATAATGACCTGCTCATGAGAAATCATGAAAATCGACCCACTGGGTCTGCACCACTGCCTGAAGCAGATAAGGTGCACTCTCATTATGCCAAACATGAAAAGGACCATGGTCATGGTCGTAAACGGGGTCATAGCCAGGGACGTAGACAAGGAAGAAATTCCAATGAAGTCCGTCACCCCCCGAAGAGAGATAACCACCGAAAGCAGAAACGGGGTCATGAAGATCCTAAGGAAAATGGTTCAGAAACGATATGTTATCGTTGCGGTGGGAAAGGGCACTGGTCAAAGATTTGCCGTATACCAAGACACTTGGTTGACCTTTATCAAGCATCTCGAAAGAGAAAAGGCCCTGAAACAAATTTTGTCTATGACGACGATGAGGACATCACCCACCTGGATGTGGCAGACTTCTTTGAGCAACCCGATGGGAAAATAGACCACCTAATCGGCGATGGATCCGTGATGAAAGAAGATGGAGTTATTTGATTTTGTTCTACTTATTTGTATTAGTTAGTGAATAAACTAATAGTCATTACTATTAGCTCGTATTAGTTAGTTCATGATGCAATGTTAGCAGTAGTTCTTTAGAATATCTTCAATATGCTCAAATATCAATAAAACTTTTATTTCCCAGTGGGGGTAATCGACTAGCCTGAAAAACTAGTCGATTATCAACTATTTTCGCATTAAAGTTGAAAAACAATTGATCAACAATCGATTGTCGTTGACTAACAATCGATTGTCTTGAAACAGTGAGGTCTGCAATTTTTCAAAAATCATCCACAATCGATTGTCTTTGTCTAACAATCGATTGTCTTGAAACAGTGAGGTCCGGAATTTTTCAAAAATCATCCACAATCGATTGTCTTTGTCTAACAATCGATTGTCTTAAAACAGTGATCTGAAGTTTCAAAAATAACAAATAATCGATTGTGTGTGTTTAACAATCGATTGTCTATGTTCAAACAATCGATTTTGTGTTTAATAATCGATTGTCTTATGAAAAACGCTGAAAATTTTCAAACTGCAAAGTAATCAATTATGGATAACATATCTGATTTTGTTAGTCAACTGTTAGCAGCAGATTTTGATAATATTATGTGACACAAACGAATTGAAGTTGTTTATTCTCATGTTCGTATATTTTCTTTTGTATATCAAACCATGGGAATTAAATTGATTGAAGGCTCCGGAAGAGCAACTGTAACTCTGCCCAAAGGCATGACGTTTATCTTAGAGAATGCAATATTCTCCTCCAAGTCTAAGAAGAACTTGTTGAGTTTTAATGATATCAATGTTCTCCTCCAAGTTTAAAAGGAACTTGTTGAGTTTTGAGAATCCATTTTAGAGAATGCAATATTCTTCTCCAAGTCTAAGAAGAACTTGTTGAGTTTTAATGATATCAATGTTCTCCTCCAAGTTTAAAAGGAACTTGTTGAGTTTTGAGAATCCATTTTAGAGAATGCAATATTCTCCTCCAAGTCTAAGAAGAACTTGTTGAGTTTTAAAGATATCATTCAAAATGGATATCATATTGAGACAATAGATGAGAATAATCTTGAATTCTTCATGAAAACGAGGCTGCCCATTTCGGTTTGGGTTCACGCCATTTTGCATGCAGCAATGCTAGTTAGTCGGCTGCCCACTCTGGTTTGGGTTCATGCCATTTTGCATGCAGCATTTTAGTTTGTCGGCTGCCCACTTCGGTTTGGGGTCACGCCATTTTGCATACAGCAATGCTAGTTCGTCTCTGACTGACGAATTGACACAAATATTCCCCGTTGCAATTGGTTTTGGGTCATGGACCCAATATATCCCATTTAAGAATTTTTGGATGCGCAGTATATGTGCCTTTAGCACCGCCATCCTGCACCAAAATGGGTCAGCAAAGAAGGTTAGGAATATATGTTGGGTTTGAATCGCCCTCCATCATTCGCTACCTCGAAACATTGACAGGCGACTTGTTTACTGCACGATTTGCAGACTGTCGATTTGATGAGACACTTTTCCCAAAATTAGGGGGAGAAGTTGGTGAAACCAAACGGGAAATTTTGTGGAAAAATGCATCATTATCTCATCTTGATCCACATACCTCTATTTGCGAGAAAGAGGCACAAAAGATTATCCATTTGCAAAGAATAGCAAATCAAATGCCTGACGCATTTATAGATTTGAAAAGGATAACAAAATCACATATCCTCGAAGTGAATGTGACAACATTTGATTCACGAATACATATTCATTATTGGAAGAATATGAACATGAAATTGGTATTGAATATACCACACTCACTCCTAGAAGGAGGTTTGAGATGATACCACACTCACCCCTAGAAGGAGGTTTGAGATGATATATGGCATGAATGATCGTTGGTCACGTACCTATTGTACGCCAAAGTATTTTGGAAATATGACTATTAAAGGACAACGATAATACAAGAAACATATCTTGCATATAAGTTTGACATGACCATAATGGTATAACTTTCTCTTTAAGAAAGATATTCACCACATGGATGTTGATGAATCTGTGGTAGTACAAAATTAATTGAGAGCTCTAGAAGAGCCAATTATTACTATGTTGGAGAAACACAATTGAGTATTGTGCTGTAGTAAGTCTCAAAGAAACTTATTCAGTTTCCAAAGTACACGCGAAAGCGATTGATTATATTGAGACTATAAATAAAGGAAGGCTTTGATATCTCCTATTACTACAACTTGTAGCGGGGTGATTTGCATATGAAAAGCTACCCGCTTTGTTCTCCAGTTTGTACTACACAAACGAAAGAATGCCACAATAAAGTGGATATCTATTGGTATAAAACCCATGTCATAATAAACCTGAAGTTTATTAAGTGCACATGTCATGGTGTAAATTTGAAGTTTACCAATATTGATAATTTATTCAGTTGACATTCGTGTTAGCCATCTCATTTGAGTATGATGTGCAAATTCACATAGGTGAATATTAAAGAACTAGAAAGTTCTTTACGAATTCTCTTGTTCTCATTAATGAACTGACCAACTAAAGAGTTCGGGTTGAAGCCCATAAATTCTGGAAATATCAAAGGTGAATATGGGCCCATTCACCTGCCATGTATACCACATATGATGCATCTATGATATGGTTACATGCGCAATTGTTATTAACCCGCAGCCTGGCCGGTGCTTGCGAGGTAAATCGCTCAGTAATCTAACTTCGAGCATAATTTCCAGATTCTCTACTCAAGACAGTTCATCTTGATAAGTTGGTTTATATCAAAGTTGGTTTAGCAAGATAATTATTGAGTGCTTCCACTTAATAGCTAAACTGTTTCTTATGAGAACAAAGTTATATATATATCAGTTTGATATACGTTGTATACGAGAGTATATTATATTCTCCCCTCACAAGTGGTTCAGGGTCAGGAACCAAATAATTTCATCTTATTATTAATGTGCCATGTATATTGACATGATAATGCACAAAGATGATTTCCCAAAGTTGAGGAAACAAGTTAGCTTTACTAACATGAGGGGGAGACATGATAAACACTTGAGAAAAGGTTGCATGGGATGAATTATCATTTGTATATGTATATCCCCGAATATCATGATATGAACCTGAAGTTCATAAAAAGGGATAATTCAATTGCAACATATTGCAAAGCATGCTATACGCATTTGCTGACCCAAAGAAAGTAACTAAATGGAAGAAGATACAATTCAAGAAGAATTGATTCCATATGAAAGACATGTAGTTTTGAACCTATAGTTCAAATGCTTGAAAGTATAAAGTCAAAGGTATGTATAGTCAGTTTTCGATATCTTATTTGTCTAGCATGACATGGAAAACTTGATATGCATCTAGAGTCTATTATATGGCTTATATGACTTAACTTGAAAGATTTAAGTTACTTGAAGCATATGAAATTCGTGGTCCTGAAGTACCACCTCCTTAGTACAATTTGTGTACATATGTATCTTGCTATAACTATAAGCATGATGGCATTGAGAATGCATCTATGGAGATATTGAAGAGTTATTCCACGACATTATTGAAGATGTTCATATCTATCAAGAATGATGATTTCAAGGTACGGAATATTTATTCAAGTCAATATGGTTGATTTATTTATCAAACATCTACCAAAGATCGTTTTGAAGATGATGCACAAGATTGGAATGCAAATGCTCAAGGATATAAATTGATGTACTCATTAGGGGGAGTCAATGCGCGTTGCACTCTTTTTCCCTTACAAGGTTTTGTCCCACCGGGTTTTCCTTGCGAGGTTTTTAACGAGGCAACCAATAGGCGCATATTCAAACATGTGTACTCTTTTTCCTTTCTTTAATTTTTCCCAATGGGTTTTGGTTTTAAGGTTTTATGAGGCACATTATTGAATAGACATTCAAGGGGGAGTGTTATAAAATAGAAGTCTATTTAGAGTGAATGTCTAAGAGTTTTAGCTTGAAGGTAAGTCATTCCTCTTCCTATAAATAGAGGTACTCTCTACCATTGTAAATCACCCCAAGTATTAATAAGAATACTTCTCTCTCTCCCTATTCTCTCTCTATTTGCTCTTGTTCTTGAGTTATTGTTCTTGTCTTTTATATTATTTCATAACAAATGCAAATATTATCATGTATTTATTGAATGGGTATAAACAACAAATACATATATCCTCATTAAAAAGAAAAAAAAAATTCTAAACCATCGTTGGGCAAGCCCCAATCCCCGGCGGGGAGAAAGGGGCTGTATGGGGAGGAATAAGCCTTTGCTTAGTGAACAAATGTGACTTTCTTAAATATGATTATGGCATGGGAGGATAGATAAAAGAGATTTTTACATATACATCCCATATAACAAACCTTATAACCACTCATGTTTAAGGTTAGTATTTATTACATTTAAGTATACCATGTTTCAATATACGTACCAAAATTGACTTTTAAGGTTTAATTACCAATGATTTATTAGGGGCTTTATTTGTGGAACAAAATATTTCCATATTTTCTTTCCCCACTTTTTTCTCTTTCTTCCAACAGATTTTTAACCTTATTAATTATCAAGATTTGTGCACAAACAATGTAGATTAAAGTCTTTCCTGCTTGAAAATGTCCGTATTGAATTGGAGTATGTGATTGCTAATTTTCTAAAGTTGGTCGAAAAAGAAAAGCATAGGTGGATGAAGTGTAAACGGAAAAAGAGATACAATGGTTTATGATTATTGCGACGGAAAGGGGTAATGGATGATATGAAATATCTGAGTCAGTTGAATTCAATAAAGCTACTGCTCCTATGCAACAACAGATAGAACTAATAAAGTAAGAGAACGAGAAGAATAAGATAGATGGGAGCTCCATTTTGTTGAAGAGAACTATCCTTACCAAATTCAATCAAATTCCTGAAAAGTTAGTGACATAGTTATGAAACTTGATGAGGTCTGGAAAACTCTGGGAAAGTTATTGTGGACTTCTACTGACTTTCCTTAACAGCAACGTTTGTTTATTGGATGTACCAAAGTCACCATTCAATTTGACTTTTTCTGCTTTCCATCTCAATATTGGAAAGATTTGGATCAGAATTGGTCAGATTGGATTATAACTCATTGTTTAACCCTTATTACTATTATTGTGCCTTCTTCTTTAATTTCATCCTCCATTGTCATCCTCCATTGTCGAAGGTTGCCATTGTTTCAGATCGAGAGTTTCATCCGCCATATTTTTCTAATAGCATATTTGTCGTAACAGCTATCTAATAGCATATATAATAGCTTCAGTTGTCATTCTATATAACTGTCAGTTCTTATATAATTGTGGGAATAAATTACTAATGTAGTGACTACAATTACCTACAATTGCATATAACTACACATCTATACTAGATATAACTACAATTGCATAACTACAAATTGTTGGAAGTCCAATGCTACATGTACTGTTGCAGTACATTTGCGCTGTTATGTTTTCGGATAAAACTTCTTGTCTTGAACAATGAAGAATAATGAGTTGACGTTGCATAGAAATGCCACTTGTAGTTTTCAGCAACACATACCATCCAGTAGATACAAAAAAATACGTTATTCAGACATATTTTTCAACTGACTACGATTAACTACAAGTAACTACAATTAACTACAAAGTTCATATAACTACAAAAATTTGACTACATTTTAAAAACACACTGGAAACACTGCATATAACCTTAACTACATTTACCTACATTTGACTACATTTTAAAAACTCACTGGAAACACTTCATATAACCTTAACTACATTTACCTACATTTGACTACATTTTAAAAACACACTGAAAATAGTGCATATAACCTTAACTACATTTGACTAGATTTGACTACATTTTAAAAGCTTCTTCCTTTATTGGGTTAGTTGAATAGGATTGCCAAATCATAATTTCATGATTTTGTTTACTTTCATCAATATATATATATATATATATATATATATATATATATATATATATATATATATATATATATATATATATATATATATATATATATATATATATATATATATATATATATATATATTATGTAAACGAAACACTCAAAAATTGATTGTTTCACCTTTTGCCCTGCATTTGAGACTCACAAATCTTGATTTCCAATTCCAAATGTTTCTCTCTTCATTTCTGTCTGCACAAGTAGACATGAATCTAATAACGAATTTAATTGATTGTTTCACCTTTTGCCCTGCATATATCACCACCTATTAGGGGGGGGGTGTTGGGGGGGGGGTTGATAGATATGCAGGTTCAAGGTTCAACTATGGCGTGATTTGTTATACATACACTACTTTCGTGTGACTTGTGAACATGAAAAACGAAAAGGATTTACTAATAGTTTTATGGGATTTTTAAGAAAGTATGTTTAATAGATTATGCGCATTTAATATGTTACCTTAACTGATTTGGCATTTATTTGGTAGAAAATCAAAGATTAATTAGAAGCCATAAAGATAGGCGTTATTTTAGGCTACACTTTATTAAGAATCGTTTTTAGCCTTAATTATCTAGCGTTAATTTAGGATGGAAAATCAGCAAATATTCCGTTTGGTATATATTATGTAACAAAAACATGGGATATGAGGGTAATAAACAAACAATGCACAATAATGGTAGTAAGATTTGTTATATGGGATGTATAGGTAAAAATCCCATAAAAAGCCACTATTATAGGAGGAACAGAGGCTTTGATTTGAAGCATAAACTTTTTCATTAAAGTATGTTTCAGACAAATCTTTTCTAAACTTTTCATACTTTAAACTTGATTAATTAAGTGTATGGGGTATGTGTTTATACTAATTAAAGTGGCACAGTGGGCCCACTTGCCCATTACGATTCTATTCTTTAGCCCGAATTTTGACCCGAATGGATGATCCTCACTACTCAGCCGTCCAATCTTATGCATCTAACATGGGAAAGTAGGATACCCTCATTAGCTTGTTTGCAGTAACAAAACCTTGCACGTGCACCACATGTATGGCACGTGGAATTACTCTAACTTTTTCGTAGGCATTTGAACATAAAATTGTACTATTAGAAAAAACATAGTATTAGATTGAAAATTATATTTGAAATTTAAAATTATGTTTGCACATGTTTCTCATTTAAAAAAATATTACAATTTTATGAGAGGAAACAAAAACTTCTGAAAATATTGAAACATTAATTTTTAAAAAACTCATTTTCAAGAAGAATTTAATAACTTACAAATTTCACGGACAAACACGCTTTCGAAAAAGAATTCTTAAGAAAAACTATCTATGGTCTAATGAGTCCCTTAATCTTTTCAATTTTTTTATATTTTTGAATGTGGCCATTAATCAGTAGCGTATGTGCTTCAGCTATCAAACGTAATCTTATTTCTAGTTTTAAATGTTGTCAGGACAATTTAAAATCTGTTGAATTCTTTCTTTTTTCTTTTTTTGAGAATAATTTAAAAACGCGGATACCATTGGCACGCGACCCGACTAAAATGGACTATATGGGTGGCTCACTTCACATCCATAAGCTCACATATATACCAATTCAACTTTTCTGACCATTTACACCAAAGATTAGGTCACCTGCATTCTAGAGTGCTTGTATATATCTTGAATAAATTCTCGCTCTCATTTGTTGAGCGATACAAGTTTCTTTATTGTAATTCTTTTATGTCCGATAAAGCCCATCGTCATCTGTTTGACACATTAACTCTAGAAAGCTCGAAACCTCTTCAAATTATTTTTAGTGATTTATATGGACCCTATCCTGTGTTATCTCTTGATAAAAAAATTATATTTTCGTATTTTTATTGATCAATATATAATATGCACTTGGCTTTACATATTTAAAAATAAATTTGAAGTCATAGAACTTTTTCAAAAATTCCATCCTTTGATAGAAAATTATTTCGATACCAAAATTCTATTGCTTTATACTGATGGTGGAGGAGAGTATAAAAGTCTTGACTCTTATCTCTCGCTTCACGGTATCGAACACCTTTCCACCCCACATATATGCCTCAAAGAGTTTCTCTTGATAAGCGCATGCATCTTCTTCATCTCATAGGTCTTCAAATTTCCAACCAGCTCTTCTATGGTTAGCTTCTGCAATTCCTTTTGATTTAGTAATAGCATTCACCTTGCTTTCTCAAGGACTAGGTAGAATACTAAGGATTTTCCTCACTAGCTTGTTTCTAGGAATGGTTTCACCAAGTGAGTGTAATTCATTTATGATGGTAGTGAATCTTGTGTGCATATCTTGAATAGATTCATCGTCCTTCACCCTGAAGAGTTCATACTCGGTAGTGGGCATCTCGATCTTAGACTATTTTACTTAGGTGGTTCCCTCATGAGCTGTTTTCAAAGCTTCCCATATCTCCTTAGCAGTGTTGGAAGCGGAGATTCTATTATAATCTTCAGGTCCTATTCCACATACTAGAATCTTCTTAGCACGAAAATTCTTCTCCACAGCTTTCCTGTCTGCTTTGGTGTATTGTTTACTGGTTTTTGACATTGAAAATCGAAGTTTTTCCAGTACCTTTATTGGAATGTAAGGACCATCACATATGACATCCCATAACTCAGAATCCTCAGACATGATAAAATCATGAATTCTTATTTTCCAGTACTCATAGAAGTGTCCATTGAACCTAGGTGGTCGGTATGTAGATTGACCTTCTTCAAAATTTGGTGTAGCAGCCATAAGGATTCCTACCTATGTGTTAGTCTGATAGGAGGAACCTAACCAATTGTTAGTTTGTATAAGTCCACCAATCCATTAGAGTAACTACTCCTCTATGAGGTTTTGCTAAGAATGCTAATAAAACTGTAATCAAATGAGACATGGATTTTTACATGGAAAAATTTCAACTCAAGGGGATAAAAACCACGACCTACACATGTAGGCTTTCAACTTCACTAACTTGTAAATGCCTATTACAAGCCACTTTTTAATGAATCTTTAAGTAACTTGTGGTACTCTTACCACAAGCCACTTTATCACTCTCTAGTTACAAATACTTTGACTAACTTGTGATGCTCTTACCACAAGTCACTTTGTCACTCTCTAGTTACAAAGGCTTTAACTTATGACTAAACCTAGTCACAACATAAACTCATAGAGTTTACAGATTTTACAATAGGGTTGCTAATCAACGCTTTTGACTAAGCAATATAGGAGATACAATAAGACCAATCACAAAGTTACAACTCAACTAAGGACAATAAAATACTAACTTTAGAAACTGGTACATAGTAGCGTCTAACTTTGTTCTTCAAGCTCACGAGGATTAATTTCTCTATTTTGTAGAAGGCTTGAATGAGAAAACAGAAATTTTCAATTGATGTTTTGTAATAAACTCATTTTGATACACCTTGATGACATTATTTGAAATGATATAAGCACTTTAATTGGTAAAGAAATAAGTGGGCACTGAAAACAGTGAAATGCAGGCAGAAATAATGCAGGCAGTCTCGTCGCTTCCAGCTGTGTCGAATTGACTTTGTACTGCTATGAGGGAACCATAAAGGTATTGGGTCCTTGTAAGGTTTCCTATCTCCTGAAGCTATAACATGTCGCATTTAGCTGGAATCTATTATCTTGCAGTATAGTCCAAGTGTGTCAGGTTCCTTATCTGGTCCTTGATATTAAGTTTGTTAGATCATCAAAACATAAAGCAAAGACATTGAAAACCTATCAATATTTATAACCTCAAAATAGTGTCACGAGTCTATTTGGTTTGGAGAAGGAGATGTTGTTTGGGATTGGGGTTCTGCCACTGGAATTTGCATTTCAATGTGGTGGGGAAAATCAGAAATATCAGAAATATTAAGGATAGGATTAGGTGTATTAGCAATTGTACTAGTTGTCCGTTCCAAGTTCGTCTTTTGAATTGTAATATTAGAGAATAAATCTTAGATGGAAAGTTATTTTCAATAAAATGTATCATCACGGGATTAATAAATTTTCGATGAGATTGGATCAAAGCACTAGTGAGAAGTAATAGGACAATAAAAAACCGAGATAAACACATGGGGTGGATTTTGGTTAAAGTTTATTTTTAAAGTATAGTTTAAGCACGGATGACATAATCACCTAAAAATTCTTAAAGAATCATAATCAGGTGTTCTACCAAATATTTTTTCAAAAGGAGAATTATTATTTAAAAATATTGTGGGAAGTCGGTTAATGAGATAGACGGCATGATGACAGGCGAAGGACCAAAAAAGTGATGGGAGAGACACCTCATGTAAGAGTGTTCGTACTGGTTCACGGTACTGTTGACCATACCGGGCCGGTCCGGTCCGGTTCCGAAACAAAAAATTCTTAACGGACGAACTCCCTACCCCCTTTGAACCCACCCCAGCCTGGCCCCTACCTACCGGTCCGATCCGGTCCCGGGTTTTACCGGTCCCGTCCCGGCCTGTCCGGGTCAACCCGGCCCGGTTGACAGCTTTAATAGCAGGTACTCTAGTCCGCCAACAGTAGCACCTCCTCCACTTTCCGTTAGTTGTATTAGTGAGCCCCTTTCCTCTCAGGGTCCTGCGTGGCTCATGACGCTTTCCCTCCCGAAGTTTTATTTTGGTATTTGTGCAAGGTATAGCCGGAGCCTTGTTACCAGCAAGTATTGTAAAACTTTTTTGTATCCATAGAGGCTCTGTATACAGGACACGTGGGTTATGTACTTATGTATTTAGGCAGTATAAGTTGTAGATCACGTAAAGTAAGCACGTTTGTTATTATGTCTTGTAAAAATGATTTAATTATAATTGCCTATTTCGCTTGAATAATGAGTACTGAAATCACAAGCTATCACATGGGATAGGAAAGGCACCCAGGTCTACTTAACTGGGGCTACGCGGTCGAGCGCCAGTTGTGTCCCTCGATTTTGGGGCATGAAAAACTTTATATCAGAGCCTTAGGTTTTAAAAGGGTCTTAGGATGTCTCGGAGCCATCTCTAGTAGAGTCCTTCTTATCGGTGTGTTGTCGATCATATCTATAAGTTGGAGGCTACATGGACATTTAGGAATGTTACCCTTCTTCAACACTCCAGATGGTGCGATAAAGCATGACTATAAGATTGTTCTCTAACTCGTGCATTGAGGTTCAAGGTAGGTTTAAACGCTCTTTCGTCTATTTCAAGTAATGTTGTCATATGGCATGACCAATGGGCAAAGACTTGGATGTTAAGGAGATGGAACATGTATCCTTTTGAACGAATGGTATGGACATATAGTATAAATACATAGTACCATGAGTATAATTTACTTGAGAAAAGTGTTAAAAGTGATTAGTCGCCCAAAGAGGCATTGATCTGATAAATGAGACGTAAGCTCGAATAGCATGTGTGGATAGTGCAAAAAGCATGCATATGGTCCTAAGGTGTAAAAGAAAATTTGTTATATAAGCATGTGATATATGGGGGAGGGCGGATGACCAAGAGATAATGATAAGACTGTAAGTCTCACACATGAGGTAAGAAGTAATGAAACGAGACTCAATTGAACCCAAGATTAGAATGACATTATACTACGAACTTTATAAGAATCCAGCAATGTACGAAGTTGTATTACACTCCTAAAGGATATTGACTTGAGGAATTTGAATTCTTGGGCTGTTTCGCTGGATAAGAGTAGAAAACTTACGAGGTTAATACCATGGTGACCTAAATCTCCCTAATAGTTGAACATATATACGAGGGATTGAGGCATGAGACATATGTTCAAAAAGTTGCTAAATTCATGAGTTGTAGCAAAATCCAGAACATTCACCCCAAGTAGGGGAGAAAGGGCATCGTGAGGCCACTTAAATACGATGAAGCAAGAGTGAGACCATGTAGCTATTATGTTTGAAAATATTGTTGAAGACGTGTAGTCTAGAAAAATGGTAATGGGTAACACGACTATGAAAAAATATGATAATTATAAACAACTAGTACCCCAACGAGGTGGAAGATTAAGGAAGTAAATTATTCACACATGGTAATGTGAATGATAGGGTCAACGATCCTAGAAACTAAGTGTAATGTTTGTGAAGGGATTTTATAGTTGTTAGAAGGTCAGGATCAATGGAACGTAACAAATTACTATAGGTCAAATGTGAAAGATTGTGATTTTTTAGAATGGGTTAATTATAGATTTGCAATTTAACGAAAGTTCCAAGGCACTAAGAAAGGCATAACGAGTAGGATAAATAAATGTGATGTTGTAATAACCCACGTGGGTATTTGGGCTCGATGGAGAGCCTCTCAAGAATCGTACCAACAAAGAAGTGTTAAGTGATATGTGGATGAACACTACTACGCACAAATATCCCAACAAGAGTTAAGAGGTGAGCGGGATGAAATATAACATGTAGAATTTCGCATGTCTATTCACTGGCCGGGAAGAACGAGGCGAGACGAAATAGGAAGAAAACCTATATATTGATATGGTCATGGTTATCATAAAATATCTGACATCAGAATGGTGGACTCGCTTAGAGCATAGGTTTTAATGAAAGTTATAAAGGACCAACTGTAATGCAACTGATTTGGGTGACACTGAATATCAACTAAATGATCTAGAGATAGTTCATGCCTACATAAAATGGAAAGTGAGGCTACCAGTGATGAAGTTGTGGTATGATAAACTTATTAAACTAGCCATAATGATATTACAAGTTCACGAGAGACAGACAAATGTGTGGAACAATAAGGCTATTAACTATGCACTATGCGCAAAACGGAATAGGAATGGAAGTTCCACATAGAAAGAAAAGATGGTACTATTATATTGTCCTAGCCAAAGGGTGATCAAAAGGGGAAAGACAACGCAATCTACCCAAAGGGCAAATGAAAGGTTCGAAATAGATTGAAAGAGGATGAACACTTGTTACGGGCCAGACATGTTTAACATGGTAAATCCTAAGACACGATATTAGGGAACTCTATTGGTAGCTACAATACATGAAAATAGGTGATTTATTCATCGAGGATGGAATCAGGTGGACTGAGTGTTACACTTAAGAGTAAAACCAAAAGTTATTGTCAAAGAATTGGGGAGGATCTGAAGTTTTGGAAGGACGCCCCTCTTAGGCCAGTGACTTCCTAAATTGTTTACATATAAAGGGTGTTGATATGTGTTTTAGGCGATGTTTAACTGTAAAGAGGGATTGTAAGAATATTCACTGGGGAAAGGTAGTGCGGTTTCTTAAATTCTATAAGGCACATGTGGGAAGAAGAGGTTTGCTAAGAAAAGTTGGAGCACAATGTTACCTTACATTTGATGCAATGTCGTCCAGATTGGTGTTATCACGATATGTGTGCAAGTTAGCAGGTTTTATTCATTTGAGGTAGAAGGTCATATTAGAAAACTCATTCAGTAATGTCTTTTGTTGGGAATTTTGAAGAGTTAGTTGCAAATATTCACAGGAGATTGTAACCATATCAGGGAAATTATTGTAGAACTCAATTAATAGGAGGTCTTATGTAAGAGAATTATGATAAAGATATTCCACTAATGATACAATGTGTTAAGGTGATAGTTTATGCTGCTAGGAAACTCAAGAATCATGGAATGAACTATACAGCACGTGACTTAGATCTTATTGCAGTGGTGTTTGCACTAAAGATTTGGCGACATTATTAGTATGGGATCTATGTGGATGTGTTCTCAGACCACAAGAGTCTCCATTATTTTTTCAAGTAGAAGGAGTTGAATTTAAGGCTGCGACGATGGTTAGAATTGATCAAGGATTATGATATGAACATGTTGTACCATCTAGGGAAGGCAAATGTGGTGGCCGACGCTCTTAGTCGAAAGTCTATGGGTAGTTTGGCTCATTTGGGAGCGGATCAGGGGCCCTTGGCTCGGGAGATTTATGAATTGGCCAGCTTTGGGGTTTGTATTTTGACCTCAGGTGAGGGGAATGTTATGGTGCATAATGGAGAAGAATCGTCACTTGTAACGGGTTCCAAGGAAAAGTAGATTATTGATCCAGCATTGGCAAAGATGAATGAGGCAGTTTTGAATAACAAGACATCGACATTTTCACTCGTCGACAATGATGGTGTATTGCAATGTCAAGTAGCTATGTGTTCCAGATGTTGGTAATCTTCGGTAGAGGTTTATGGCAGAGGCTCATAATTTCAGGTATTCTGCACACCTAGGTTCTGCGAAAATGTATCCTGATATTATGGAAGCTTATGGGTGGAACAGTATGAATATGGATGTGGCGGACTTTGTATCTGAAATTTTGAATTGTCAACAAGTAAAAGCAGGGCATCAGTGGCCCGGTGGGTTAACTTAGCTTATGAAAATACCAATGTGGAAATGGGATTTGATCAACATGGGTTTTCTGGTAGGGTAACTTTGCACTCAGCATAAATCTGACTCAATTTGGGTAATAGTGGATCGACTCACGAAATCAACTCACTTCTTACCAGTCGAGTCCACTGATACTGCAGAACAATATGCTTAGTTGTATATCAAGGAAATAGTAAGGTTTCATGGTTCTCGAATTTATATTATCTCGGATTGAGGGGCCTAGTTCACAACTAATTTTTGGAAGAAATTTCAGCAAGGTTTGTGTACTCAAGTTAATCTCAGCACGACTTTCCATCAATTGACTGATGGTAAAGCGGAGCAGACTATTCAGACGCTTGAAGATGCGTTGCGGGCTTGTGTCTTGGATTCAAAGGTAACTGGGATGATCACTTTCCACTTATAGAATTTTCATACAATAACAGCTTTCATGCTATTATTCAGATGGCCCAATTTGAGGCTTTGTACGGAAGGAGGTGTGGTGTCCACGCCCCCTTTTTCTGAAGTGAAATCGGGTTCGTGACATTTGGGAGGACAACTCATTCCTTTTTTGGGAATTGGGTTTGGATTGAAGAGTCACCACCTAATGATTAAGTGCATTAGGACACAAAAAGGATTTGAGTTTGAAGAACCAGAGTTTGGGTAAGGGCTAGAAATTATCTCGGGGGGGATGTGTTAGGCACCACTCAAAATCCACTAGTATGGTTCCCATCCGTGTTATGATTGTGACTTTACATAACCAAGTAAGAAATGACTTCATATAACCAAGTAAGAAATTAGGGGTTCAAAATAGAGGGACTTGCATATGACATTACAAATAAGTAGGAAACTTTTGAAGATAAGTAGAGAGGGCAGCAATTTTAAAAAAAGACTTGAATAGTTTTACATGAAGAGATGAAAGCAAATAAAGGGAGAGGGGTCCTAGTTTATAATTAGTCTAGATCACTTCAATGCAATATCAAGTAATTACTCCTCAGAAGAGGGGCTACATGAGATATTAGCGCATCGGTCGTCATCTCCATATTTTATCCTTCCTATCCCAAAAAGGTTATTTAATTGCGTGGATTAGTCACGAAAGCTTATTCCGTGCTATTACCCGTCCTATCTTATAAGTTCTAGAGGGCATTTAGGACCACTATTCCAACAGTTCTAGAGGGCATTTAGGACCACTATTCCAACAAGATAAGGACTAGGCTGAACCCTTAAGTTTAAAGGATAAAATCCTAAGCGACATACATAACAAGTAGGACCGCTCATAAGAGAACATACAAAGACAAAATAAAGGCTCACATATGTCTCCACAAATGTACTTATAATTAGCATGTCTCAAACACATTTAAGGTCTCAAAGATAGGAATTAAAAAACAAGAATGTTAAAGTTATAATAGTAGGGATCAAAAGGGTATGTTTTGGCAGATTAGCAGTGAAAGTGGAAGATTCAGTTAAGCTTGAGTGATTGAAGAGTTACTGATTTTAAGAAATACAACAGTTTAAAGATAGCAGTAAGATTTAGAAGTATACTGCAGTTTAGAGCTTAGTAAAATATAGATAAAATCGTTAAAGCATGGGTTTTGGAAATAACATAGTGATTCGAAGAGAAGTGACTTGAAGATATAGTAGCTTCAAAAAATGCATGACAAGTATTCAAATAGCACGATTTTGGGTAGAGAATAGTAGCCTAGTAGTTGGAAAACATAATAGAACAAGAGTCAGAAAATCAACGGACAATTTCAAGATTGTTTTAAGATAGGGCGGGAGTTTTAATAAAAACAGAGTGAACTTCAGAGAGGTAAAACAAGAATGGGAGCAGCAGAGTTCAAAATATTAAAAGATATGGATTAGTCCGAAACCGGTAAAACATAATTAATTGATTTTATGCACATTAGGCCTAAAGTTTGCCTAAGCATCATATGAATTGCCCAATTATCTTAGAGGATGAACATGCATATTTGATTTCCAGTTTTAAAAGATATAGTTAACCAAACCTGTATCGTTAGATTAACATATTAATGAGGTGTTTACTATTACAGCTCGGGCAAAATAAAACCTTAAGTAACATGATGTCTAATGCGCATAGAAGTTCCTAAAACATGGCTCTAAATGCTAATGAGAATGCATCAGTAGTTTGATAATAGTTATTGGCTTGTTATTAACTGATCATGGTTGCGAAATGAGCATGATAACAAGCTGAAAGTAAAGAATCAAAAACAGGATATCTAATGTATGAGATGCATGTCATGTACAGAATATCTATTGAGCAAATAAGTAAATAAAATCCTATAAACATGTTTTCTACCCATTACTTAAACTAAACATGCATAGCCCCTCCCAATTTCACTATAACCCCAATCATTCGTTTAGAAATATTACAAACCAAGGATAGCCGAATTACAGTAATAAAGAATAAGAATAAGAAGTTATTCTATAGGGAGCCTTCAGTCCGGCCCAATCTTCCATCCTCACTCCTTTCGAGTTTCAAAGCCTTTGCCATGGTATGGGTGTGAGAAAGCTCCCTTATGCCCCATTGGGTCCCTGGCAAATGCCAGCACCCAAATACTTATCAAGCATGTTGAACAAGTGCAGTGTGGAGTTACCTGCCTTGTGCATCAAAGTTCAGTAAGTACTCAGAGGTACCCAAAGCAATGCTTACCAGAAGGGGGTAGAACCTAATCTCTAAGAGTAGTGTGAAGTACAATAAGGAGAGGAAAGTTGGTAGTTCAAAGAGTTTACAAAAGAGTAAGTTGGAGAGTTTCACACAAGGGTAATGGGTAAAGGGGACAAATACATCACATTCAAACTCACAAAACAAAAAAGCTTTAAGAGACCTTGACATAGTCGGATTTAGACACAAAGTAAGTAGCAATAGAATTTAGTCATAACAGTAATCATGAGAATGAAAGTTCCAACAGGCAAACCAGAAATCAATTATATATTGCATAGCAGAACATAAGTAGAAAATGATTAGGAATAGCACATACTGAAGTAGTAATAAACACATCGGTTTGGAGCATGGAATTCAATCACGACATACCAGCAACAAAGAGAGCACAACAGAATGCAAGAGCCAAGTATCGACACGATATTAGCCTTAGCCTTTCAGCTGGCTAATTACAATCAGGAGTGGGGAGCAGTAACAACAAAAGAGAGAAAATGAGAGAAATAGCATAAGAGAGAGCAATGTGATTACTGTGCGTATGTGTTTTTGATATGCAATGTATTCGTCCCTTGCAAAAGAGACTGGGGGAATGGCGTACATATAGTACTGAATACGAGTAAACAAACAAGCTAGCCCTTAATAAAGGAACTGGCATTGATCAGCATATGGACTCCCATTAATTAAGGAATCAAAATCAAATGGTAATGAGCAGCCATTTAAATGGAAAGAGATCACAAGCATGGTATAATCACATAAGAAAACAGAATAGCATAAAGTATACAATAAAGACTAAGTGCATGATACTCTAATTAGGGAGATAGGTTAGGCAAATCAATAAGCATATTTGTGTACATATATATGACAAAATACCACTTTAGTTCTGGAAAATAGTTTTCGGAATAATGGACGAGATTAAAAACCTAGGGAATTAGTATTAGTCGAGGAAAGTATCCCACAAATTAAGGAAGCAATTTTAGATTAGTACAAAACTATAAGGAAAGTATACATAATCATAATATAAGGCAAGTATCGCAGTCTCAAAGAGGGCTTGCAAGAATCAGTATAAAACCACCATGTAAATAATTAAATAACACAAAGCAAAGAACACAGAATAGCAAGGAAATGAAATGCTAGCAACAAAAATTAAAGCAAAGAGCATGGAACACATAAAAGAACTCAGAAGGACACACAATCGAACAAATAATACGAACATAAACGTAAAGCTAGGGTTTCATTAGACTTAAACAAAAAAATGTTTAGAAATAGTACTGATCATGAGTTAATACTCAAAATCAGAAAATAAAGTGATTTTAAAAGGGGTTCAGAAACCCTAGTTTTGAAAAGGGAACAAAAATGTTTAAAACTAGAGTAATCGTAAAGATCGAGTAGAAAATATTGCAAAACATAAGGTACGAGTTAAAATCATTACAAATCAGAAGTCTTAGAGGTTTTGGATTGAGATTAGGGTTTCATATAAAACTTGTGAGATAAACAAGAGAAACCTGGTTGTGAAACTCGAGGATAATGGTGTTTACAGCACCATCGGACCAAAATCCATCAGAGAAAGGCCGGAAACAAACCCCACAAAGCTTTAGAGACCATGTTGTATGGTGGATACTCAGGCACGGAGAGAACCAGTGAGATAAGGCTTCAGGGAGGCTAGTGGTTTAAATAGGTGAGGCCGGAGATGGCCGGAGAGACGGTGAAAGTAATCGGAGAAAGTGAACCAGAAGGTTCCAGAGAGAAGGAGGAGAGACACACACACACACAGAGAGAGAGAGAGAGAGAGAGAGAGAGAGAGAGAGAGACCGTTGTCGAAGAATGAGGGGTCGAGGGGGGGGGGGTTAGGTTAGAATTTAATTAAGAATAATAGAGCTAGGCCGTTGATCTTATTTGATCAACGGCTCATATAAATTCTAACCTGGGTCGGGTTAGCTTAGATATTGGGCCAAGCGAATTTCGGTTGGATGTTGGCTTAAATGGGTTTAATTAAATCTGATAGGGGTGGGGTTAAATTGGGCTAAAATTTAAACAATAAAGGGCTATTTGTTAAATAGCCAATTTCCCCTTTTTATTTTTTTTATAAAATAGTTAACATAATTTTAATAATATATTAAAGGCACTGACTAATTAATAATATGTAAATATGAATCTAAAAATACTGAAAATTATTTTATGACTTTAAAGGTCGTTAATTGTAATATAAGCTATAATAACAATTATATGCAATTTAGCCTAAAAAATACCAAACAAAATTTGTAAAAATATGCAAAAATCACCTTAATCATATCTTGGTGTAACTACGAGAATTGAAATAAATTATTCACCAAAATGATAGTCTCGGAATAATTATTTGATTTTGTACTGCTAAAATTGACAATAAACTGATTTTGGAAATCTTAAAGAAAAATTAGGAAAAATACCAAAATTCTTGGGCATGCTTATATATGCATACAAATATTATTTTGAAAGTATCTTGAGTATGAAAATACACAGGGAAAAATTGGGTACCAAGAGTAGGTCTCCGATTGGATGGTTCGAAGTGGGTGAAGCAAATTTGATAGGTCCAAATCTCGTGCACAAGCTATGGAAGGGTTAAAATCATTTAGGAGAGGATGGAAACTACTCAGAGTTGCCAAAATTCCTATGCGAATATGCGTCGAAGAGAATTGGAATTCCAAATAGATGACTGAGTGTTCTTGAGGGTATCTCCTATAAAGGGAGTCACACAATTTAGGAAGAAATGGAAGTTGAGAACTAGAGATGCCGGACTGTATCGGGTCGCTCAAATGATAGGGCAAGTGGCTTATAGGCTAGAATTTCCCCCTGTAATGTCATTAGTGCACCCGGTGTTCCATGTGTCTATGTTAAAGAAAGTGGTTGGAGATCCATCCACTAGCGTACCAGTTGAGACTATCAAGGTTAATGAAGCGCTATCGTATGAAGAAATTTCAGTTGCTATTCTTGATAGGCAAGTCCTTAAATTGAGAAACAATAAAATTGTTTCAGTTAAAGTATTATGGTAAATTCAATGAGTCGAGGAAGCCACGTGGGAAGCGGAAAATGAAATGAAAGAAAAAATATCCCCACCCGTTTGAACAAGTCTAGTAGCGGTTGTGTGAACTATTATCTCTAAGCAAACTGATGTTGTGTTCAATTTGGTGCAAAGACACCTCATTTCCCCTAAATTCTTTACTATTGTAACTCCTCAAGTTGTGCAAGAACTGTATGTGTTGTGATTATTTGAGTCATGTGCAAGCCCTTTTGGTAAATGATTTTTTTAAAAAACTCATGTGATAAGTGAATAATTAATAGTAGTGTAGATTGGTAATGATTAATTGAAATGCATATAGTGTATTTAAGTGGTTGAACAGTATAGGACTCATTGAAGTGACCAAATTATGTGGAAGAATGTGACAAATGATTGAATATGTGCAAGTGTTGAGGTAATGAATTGGATACCAGTTGTAGAGATAACAAGAATTGTGTAATGGTTCTTGGAAATATGTTTCTGGAGCTCTCTGACAGGTAGATAAGTCTAATTATAAAGGAGTCTCTGGAAAAATTTTCTAAAAATATGGGAGTTAGTGAAAAATTAAGAGTTTTCATATCATGTTTTCAAAACCAACAGATTTCATAAATCCTCATTCGAGGATGAATGATTTTAAGTAGGGGAGGATGTAAAGACCCGTAAAAATTTCTTTCCTAAAATAATGATTGGTAGGTCCATGTGTTGTTATAACTGTAGAAAAGTATCCCGGATTTCAAAAGATAAAATGTTCTTGAAATTGGGCATTATGCGATCGCATAACGTGTATGTAGACCGCATAATGGTCACATACCTGGGCAGTGTATTGGGCAAAAGTTGTGTTTAAGGAAATGTGTCAAGACATGTAGGCTGATTGAATGATCAAAGAATTATAGCTAGCCAAGAGGCACGAGCTACAGCGCGTACGAGAAAATGACAGGTGAAGAGGCACATGTACTTATTCAAATAACCCAACACCCGTACCTATTGAAGTCATTTACATCTGAAGGTCAAAAGGAATGAATCTGACAATAGAAAAGAGTACAGATACAACATTAAATATGGAATACGTTAAGTAATTTGTATTGAATGTAATGATTATGTAATGTAGCATTTAATGTATTTAATTACTCATAATAGCCTCATTATTATTCAGGAAAAACATGTATCTCTAGTACACCTATAAAAGGGAGACATTTGATCAGTTGAGCACACGAAATCATTGGAATATATCTTGGGTTACTTGCTTTTCTCTTGAAATACTCCTTTTCTACTTAAATTATTTCCTTTTATACATTGTTTTGATTATCAGTAACCCATGTTATTCTAAATTCTACCTTTCACCAAAATCCCATTTTGTAGTTACACTAATTGGTTCCGTTACTGGGAATCTGATAATTCATTTTATTCTAGCATGACTTCTCTTGTAATATCAACCATGTCGAACAACAATGACAACAATTAAAGAAACCAAGAAAATCAAACAAACCAACAACTTCAGGAAGATCCTCAGCATAATAAAGTTCTGATTCCTTCTCCATGAGGCTCTCCATGATGGCCTCGTGAAGGCACTCCTGATGGATCTCATACCGATAGACAAGCCCAGTTCGAAAATGTTGAAACTATGGATGAGGCTTTGCAAAAACTAATTGCCTCACAAGTCAATGAAGCTCTTCAGGCCTTTGTTAGCCAATTACCCGTTGAACCACCCACACCCACTCCACATAACAATACTTTAGAGAACCCTCATTTTCCGGGCTTTTTAATTCAGGTAGTGGAGGAACCCCCGACGAATCACAAGAGAGGGAACCACGTAATGTGGTTAATTTTGATTTATAAAACTTATTACTAACCTTACAGAGACAACTCAAGGAGCAAGGTAAGTGCATAGAGCAGATACCTGGGGTGCCCCCTGTAATCAAAGGAGTAGATATGGATCGATATTCGCAACAACCTTGGAAGCCAAATGTTGCTCCTCGTCCAATTCCAAAAAAAGTTTAAAATGCCTGACATTCCAAAATATGATGGAACGTCAGATGCACGAGACCACGTGATTGTATTCACGATGGGTGTAAAAGGCAACAGTTTAACTAAGTAGGAGATTGAATCTGTATTAGTTAAGATATTTGGCGGAACAGTCTCTAAAGGAGCACTCACATGGTACTCTCTTCTGCCTGAAAATTCTATAAATTCTTTTGCTGAGCTTGCTGATTCTTTCATCAAAGCAAACTCGGAAGCTAAAAAGGTGGAAAGAAAATGGAAGATATTTTCAAGATTAAGCAAGGGGACTCAAAGTTGCTTAGAGAATTCGTGGAAAGATTTCAGCGTAAAAGAATGACATTGCCACACGTACCTGACAACTAGGCAGCTATAGCTTTTGCAAGCAATTTGAACAAAAAAGCTCATAATCCACGAGGAGACTCAAAGAAAACCTTTGAGAATTCCCAGCTACAACATGGAATGATGTTTGCAATATGTATAGCAAGAAGTTGAGGATTGAGGAAGATACCTTTCCACAATTTCAAAAAGAAGAAAAGGTAAGTTCAAAACATGCGGAGACCGAAAAAAGATCTGGTAAAAATAGATACGAGCCTTACATTGGACCTCCAAGAAAGGACTTACGATCAAGACAAGATAATCAAAGGTATGATCATAGACCAAGAAACAAAGATTTCAAAAATAACAATTACTCAAGGGAAATGGGTGCTGCACACCTTAGAAGAAGACATCATTGCATTCAACGATGCAGATGCAGATGGCGTATTAATACCTCATAACGACGTATTGGTAATATCTTTAATTATATATGATATTAATGTAAAACAAGTTTATATTGATCCAGGTAGCTCTGTCAACATTATTTTGCTAAGAGTATTGCGTGAAATGCAAGACGACGACAAAATAATACCAAAGGCCCAAACTCTATCTAGATTTGATAATTCCAGTGTGGTCATGAAAGGGGAGGTAACACTCACCACATTTGCTAAAAGTTTCATCAAGGATATAAAGTTCCAGGTAGTGGATATGGAGATGGCTAACAACATAGGGAGGCCATGGATCCACAAAATGGATGTAGTACCTTAAACTTTGCATCAAGTTATTAAATTTTCATCGCCATGGGGAATCTATCAAATTCGTGGAGATCAACATACATCCAGGGCAATCAACTCCATTGCAGATACAGGCACGAGAAATGAAGGTAAATTACAACCACAAAAGGCAGTGGAGGTCACCACAACACAAACCTCAACTGAGCAAGGGAAAAAAAATATAGATTCAAGACCTGATACTATTCAAGAACCAAAAGAAAATGAATAACAAAACCAGAATAGAAGAAATGGAGCCTGTCGTGTTATTTGCTCAATGGCCTAATAGGAAAGTTTACGTTGGATCTAATCTTAGCCAAGGAATGAGAGGTAAGTTAGTTGAATTTGCTTGATCCCACACTGGCATGACAAGGATTCCACTAGAGGTGATAACTCATAAATTAGATGAAGATCCCTCGTACCCTCTAGTCAAATAAAAGAAAAGAAAGCAAGGAACTTTCAATAATTAGGGGATTCAAGATAAAGTCCAAAAATTGCTAAAAATTGGTTCTATTCGTGAGGTAAAGTATCCTAACTAGTTAGCTAATACTATTATGGTTCCAAAGAAGAACAGCAAGTGGCGAGTTTGCGTAGAAAAGAAAGAAAGGAACTTTCAATAATTAGGTGATTCAAGATAAAGTCCAAAAATTGCTGAAAATTGGTTCTATTTGTGAGGTAAAGTATCCTAACTGGTTAGCTAATACTGTTGTGGTTCTAAAGAAGAATAGTAAGTGGCGAGTTTGCGTAGTTTATACTGATTTTAATAAAGCTTTCCCTAAAGACTCTTTTCCACTACCACACATAGATTAATTGATTGATGCGACTGCAGGTCATGAGCTATTAAGCTTTTTAGATGCATATTCAGGTTATAATCATATTAAAATGGATCCAGGAGATGAGGAAAAACAGACAGATGGACTTATTGTTATAAGGTAATGCCCTTTCGTCTAAAAATGTTGGTGCAACATATCAAAGGTTAGTTATCAAAATGTTTCAAGAACATTTAGGAAAAGCCATGGAAGTATATATAGATGATATGCTTTTTAAAACTCAGTATTCAAAGGATCATGTATCTCATTGATGTGATACATTTAAATTTTTTTGAAAATTTAATATGAAGTTAAACCCCGAAAAATGTGCATTTGGTGTTGCATTAGGTAAGTTTTTGGGTTTTCTCTTTTCTAACCATGGTATTGAAGTAAATCTTGCACGGATTAAAGCCATTGAAGAAATCCCCGATATACTTCCAAACAAGAAAGAAGTTCAAAGGTTAACAGGGAGTATTGCAGCTTTGGGGAGATTCATTTCTAAGTCATTGTAGAAATGCTTTAAATTCTTCTCGCCCCTTAAAAAGAAAGATCATTTTAAATGGAATGAAGAATGTCAAGAGACCCTCAGGAATTTGAAAACGTACATGTCAAAACCACCCTTACTTGCAAAACCAAAGGCAGGGGAAAGACTACTTATTTACCTTACCATTTCGAAAGTAGCAATAAGTGCTGTATTGGTTTGGGAGGAGCAAGGTTAACAATCCCCCATATACTATGTCAGTAAATCTTTGTTAGATGCAGAGACATGGTATCCTCAGTTAGAAAAACTTGCACTTGCATTAATCATGGCATCTAGGAAGTTAAGACCTTATTTTCAGTGTCATCCTATTGTTGTAGTAACTGCTTACTCTTTGCAAAATATATTACATAAACATGACTTATCAGATAGATTGGCTAAGTGGGCTATAGAGTTAAGTGTATATGAAATCACCTATCAATCTAAGACTGCTATTAAATCATGAGTATTAGCTGATTTCGCCGCTGATTTTAGCCAGGGTATACAATTAGAAGAAGAAAAAAATTACAGGTGTTCAATGGAGCTAACCCAGGAACTTGGACTTTATTCGCTGATGGTGCATCTAACGTAAAAAGTGTAGGTTTAGAAATTGTTTTGGTAGCACCTATGGGTAAAACCATTCGAAAAGCTATTAAATGTAACTCCATAAGTAATAATGAAGTGTAGTATGAGGCTATGATTGCAAGTCTAGAATTGGCATGAGAACTTGGCATAAATCAGATTATGATCAAGAGTGATTCACAACTCGTAGTTAATCAAATGCTTGGTACTTATACAGCCAAGAAAAATGAGGATGCAACACTACCTATAAAAAGTACGGGAATTGATAAGGAAATTTCAAACATGGAAAGTTACACAAATACCAAGGGATGAAAATTTTGAAGCAGATTCTTTAGCTATCCTTCTGTCAGCAGCTAAAGTGGCAAATGATTCAAACACCTAAGTTATACATTTATTTCATTAAGTTCTTGACCCTGATAAGAACCAGGTAAATTTTAACAATTTAACTTAGGATTGGCGCAATGAAATTGTTGCTTTTTTTCAGTATGATACCTTGCCTGATGATAAGAAGAAAGCTCATGCGCTTCGAACAAAGGCTGCCTGGTAATTCTTAAAGCAATGCAATTTATATCGCAAAATATTCATAGGACCTTTAGCAAGATGTCTCTGATCTTCTCAAATGGAGTATGTTATGAGAGAGATTCATGAGGGGCATTGTCGAAATCACGCAGGAGGAAGATCATTGGTAATAACCCTTATTAGAGCAGGCTATTATTGGCCTAAAGTGGAAAAAGAAGCAGAAAGATTCGTGGCTGAATGCGATAAATGCCAAAAGTACGGTAACACTATGTATGGACCTGTAGAATTATTATATCCAGTAATCGCACCATGGCCATTTATGCAGTAGGAATGGTTATCATTGGTCCATTACTACAAGCAAAAGGACTTGTAAAATTACTGCTCATACTTACTGATAACTTTACTAAATGGGTAGGCATGCACATTTAAACAGGTACGAGGAAAGGAAGTCAAGGATTTCATTTGGAGGAATATCATATGCTGATTCGGTGTACCAAAAAAGCTTATGTGTGATAATGGCCCTCAAATTGTACGAGCTCAAATCACTAAATTTTTTAAAAGTTGACAAATTAAAAGGATTACGTCAACACCTTATCACCCAGTGGGTAATGGGCGAGCATAATCGGCGAACAAGGTTATTATAAAAAATCTAATGAACCGATTAGAGGAATCAAAAGGTAGCTGGTCTGAAGTGTTACCTGGAGTTTTTATGGGCATATGTACAACTGCAACAACAAGCACCGGAGAAACACTGTTTTTATTAGTTTATGGAGCTGAGGCTCTAATTCCAGTTGAGATATGAGAGCCAAGTACGTGGTTCACACAGGTAACACAAGAATCTAATGATGAGGAAATGTGGGTCAATATTAACTTACTTGAAGGGAGGAGAGAGGTTGCATTAATAAAAATGGCAGCACAGAAACATGTCATAGAACGATATTACAATCGAAAAGCACGCCCAGATTCTTCAAAATTGGGGACTTCGTGCTTAAAAAGGTTCTTCAATCTTCGAAGGCAGCTAACACGGGTAAATTATATCCAACATGGGAAGGACCCTATAAAGTTTGTAATATAGCACAAAAGGGAACATATGAACTGGAGACAATGGATGGCAAGATACTTCCTTCACATTGGAATACTGTTCATTTGAAAAGATATTATTTGTATAGAATACTCACGGTCAGGTATCGTTATTTTAAATTAAATTTTTAAATTTTGAAGATTTTACTATTGATTTTGGATGATAGGAAAAAAGCTAACCCGTACTGAATGACGGGTCATGACCTGTAAGGCACACGAAATAACCTAAAATTCCTGGGCTAGGGTTACAATTATTTTGAGAGAAACTTAAACGGGTTAAGCATTCTTCATCTATGATTGCACCTCTGAGTCTCGTATGTTTTTTTTCCTTTTCAAGAAAAGGACCAAATGATAGAACACTCGTGCTCGAGGTTTCATACTTCAACACTTAAACACTTAGCGAATACATAGTATACACAAGTATGTATAAAGAAGGAAAAGAAGATTGAAGGAAACTCAAGCCTGAAAAAGTCAAGTACAGAGTAAAAGTCACACGAAGTCACGAGCCACAGTTAAATAAAACCTTACTGTAGTTAGAGCAAATGCTATGTACTAGAGCAAGTTATAAAGAAAAACCTTGTGTTTATTTTTTTGAAATGGTTATAAAGAAGAACCTCGCGTTTATTATTTTTTCCTAAAAATCTGTTACAAGAAAAACAGTTACGAGAAAGTTATAGATGTGACATAAATACATGTAAAATATTATTCAAAACTTATCAATGTTATTTCAAAGAAACATGTGTGTTCCTATTTCTTTCATCATATGATAACACCATTATGAAGTTGAGACGTCTTCTTCATTAAGTGTTGAAACATAAAAGGGACCCCTTTTATAAAACTCATGTTTAAGTTAATTAGTCATGAGATTAACTAATGCATTTTTATAGGACAAAAATACAAAATTATTCTATAAGTTCTTAAAATGAAAAAGGCAAGACTAAAAATAATATAAGTCTAAGATAATAACATAAAAAGCCTCTTAAATACTTATGACTAAGTACAAACTTAGTCATAAAACTGCGAAATTGTTTATATGCATTGCCCCGTAAAGACTTGGGAACTTGCGTTCCAAAACCAACCCTCAAATGAAGCTAAGGGTTTGATTACAATTTTCTAAATAAACCCTCAAATGAAGCCAAGGGTATTTAACATGACTTTTCATAGTGGTACCTGCAAAAAAGAAGGAATTCAAGACAATGTAAATTTTTCATTAAGAAGATGAGGGAAATGAAGAAGAGGCATCAACAACAACGGGCTCATCTTGGACAGGAGCATCAACGATTGCGGGTTGATCTTGAGTCGCAGCAACAAACTTAACTTGGGCAAGAGCATCACCAGATGAGACTTCAACTTCGCTTGCAACAATAGTTTCGATTTGGCTCGAAGAAGATGTGATACCCGTAAAGCTTCAACAACGGGAGCTTCAATCATGGGAGTAGAAAAGTACTGTGTTTGCTGAGCTTGTTCAATGGTTTTATTAACATTAACTAATTCTGACTCCAGGTGAAAGTTTTCTTGACCAGCTTCAATTAGGGTATCACAACGTGAATTTAGAAAAGCCTAACTTACTCAACATCAAATGTTTATTTAAGGACCTCATAATCCTTTTCCCAAGCAGCAACCTCATTCTTGAGCTCTTCATTTTTGGCCAAGGCGAAATTACACGAAGCTTGAAGAGAAACATGGGTGCTCTCTAAAGCCCGTACCTTATCAGTAGAGACTCGAAGAACTTCTTGTGCTTGAGTTATGTTTTGTACGAGCTCTTCAGCATAAACTTCTTTTTTTCATTCAACAGAGCTTTCAATGCCCTGTTTTCCTCGCTAGCCTTAGATAGTTGTTCTGAAAAGGAGGATTCAAGGCATCCCTTTCTTTTCTGTTTGGCTCACAGAAGCCTTGATAACTACCAGCTCCGAAGTTAATGCTCATACCTGCTGCTCTAAGGTACTCCTGCTCTCTTATAAATCCTCCATGTTAATTTGAACACTGTCAAATTGTTCCTTCCAATTGATTGTTTCCAACTGAGAATCATGTGCAACCTTCTATGAATCACGTGCTACCTTCTCCAAGAGGGAGATTCTATTCATTAGCTCTGTCTCGATATGATTGGCCTAAGAAAAAGGGAAGGGAAATAAAAATCCCAAAGATAGAAATTTTTACAAAGCAAAGAAGAGAAAGAAGGGAAATACCTTCAAAGTGGCATGCACTATGTCATTCATTAAAGTCAGACAGCTATCGCTCTCTAGTTTTACTTTCTCGATTGGGCCAATTAAAGGCTCGAGTCAAACGTCTGTTTGACCTGACTACCTCAAAAGGCTACGTCAGCCGGAACTTCAATAGTTACGCTCCTCATCGTAGTACTTCTACTCGAAGAGCCTACCTCCGTATGGTGAACGATAGGTGGGGAAATTGTAAAATGAGGAGTGGTGGGAGGAGTAAAAACAGTAGAGAGGAACACAAACAATTGGAGCAGGTAAGGAAAGAATCACCTGCGCGTGAGTTGAAAAGGAATATAAGGGAAGTTCATCTAAAACAGGCCCTAAATTTCCACTATCAAAACCACTGATAAATAGTTGATAAGTAGACTCACGTGTATCATAAGGAGTGACGTCATAATCAGGAATATTAGTTGTGGTATCAATTGGCTTGGTAAGAGGAAGACGAGGTGAGACTTCAACTTCGTCATCAGAGATGATACGTCTTCTAGCTCGTGGTCTCGTTAACAGGGAGCGTCCTTCATCCTCTTCTTCAGAGTCTTCTTCTTAAGAAGCTTTTATTTTTGTAGAAGAAGAACCCAAGACTATTTATCGGGCTAGAGAGGTACGGGTACCCGAAGAGTCACGAGAAGCCGCAACTGCTTCAGTAGTAGCTCCTCGAATAGAAAATCCTGATAAAAAGAAGGATGAAAGTTAGAACAATAAAGGAAAATATTTATGTGAGCACGTGATTTTTGCCTCGCGTGATTTACTCCTACATGATTTCTAAAATTAAGATATTTCTTTTAATTATTAAATTTTTAGGATTTAATTGCATAATTTTCATGTTTATTTGCATTTTTGTGCGCATTTTTAATTTATATAATTCATGAAAATAAAAAAATACATATTGCATTTGCATTTACGATTTAATTTAATATATTTTACATTAATTAGTAATTAGGGTTTTACAAAATCACAAAAAATGATTTACTTTTTATATTGCTTAATTTTTAGTCTTGATTTTTTGTATAATTAATTTAGTTAATTATTAATTAGAGATTAATATAATTTTGTAGGTTAATTTAGTTTTTTAGAGTTAATTTAGGTTTTTAGTTTTAATAAAGAAAAGGAAAAGATAATTAAAATTTGAGTCTTTAAATAAAATACCCAAATTTGTGCTGGCCCAAATCAAGCTTAGCCAAATTCCCATTAATTAAACCCTGAAACCCATCCAAAACCCAAAAACCGACCCAAACCCACGACAAAACACGGTCCAGGCTCCCCTTACCACCCCAAACGAGCATGTTTCCAGTTGATCAATCCTGGCCGTCGATGTTTCATGATCTAACAGACAGGAATTTAGGGTAACTTACTAATTTAACTGTCCAAATACCCCCCCCCCACCCCATCTCTCATCTCTCACAACACACACCATTTCAGAGATCAAACCCTAGCCGCCCTAATTTCCTCCACCGTCTCCGCCGTCTGCTGCCTATCGAAAATCGCGCTGTCAACTGCCGGTGGCCAATCGTCACCAAACATACACAAAATACTCCTCTCCTTCTCCTCTTTCCAAATCAACACCCCTTTTCTTTCGAATCCCAGCCAAACATCTCGAATGTTGAATCAAAGAGAGGCGACCAAAACCCTAATTCCTCAAAATAACCCCAAATTTACACCACAGCTTCGCTCTCCTCCCTCTCCCCTATTCCATAAATGGTTCTCTTCAAATCCTTCCCAAACATCTAAAATCTTGAATCAAAGATGAACCCTAATTTCTCAAAAAACTCAAATCGCAGGAGTTATTGGAGATTGACGCCGAAATTGATCTTATTCATGTGTTTTCACCTGAAAAAACACGATTAAGAACCATTTCGTTCAGAATCTGAGGTTCAAGGAATAACTTCGAGGCTTGCTTTCCCGATTTTAGGTATTTCCAGTTTCTCTTCCTTCTCATGCATTTCTTCTTCTTTTTAGTTCAAATTCATTTTCATATATTCTCCGTCCCCTCTCTTTATTGCTTCGATATGTGTTAATTTCCCTTTTTTATTCTAATTTTTTGTATGATTAGCTTAACCACGAATTTAGCCTAATTAGTTTTTTTAATCGGTTCATTTCTCTTTATATTATGGAATTTGACTCAGTAGAGATAGTCTTTTGTTTTTCTTTGGTTTGATCTGTTTGTTAATTTTTGGGGTTAGTTTAATTTAATCGGGTTTTTATTTCTATTTCGTTTTTTTACTTAGTGGTGGTTTTATTTAATTTGTGTAATCAGGCTCACTACTTTAGGATTTGACTGATTTAAACTTCTGGGCATTTTTCTTATTAATGTGTGATTTGAGTTTGGTTCACTATAGTTGGTTAAGACATTTTTTGAGGTTTGGGGTAAGGCTGACCTGGGCATTAGAGGCCCATCAGTTCAGGCCCAGGTTTGGAATCCAGCTAGGCTATTGAGCCAGCCTGACCCAAGTAAGAGGAGAGTAATTTCAGGGAACTTAGGGGGTAATTTAGGAAGTTTAGGACAGGGGAATCTTGGGTAACTGATTTAGAAGCCTCTAGTAGGGGTCTTCTAAGGAATTTTAGTCTTTAACTTAATCCACAAGTCAATAATTCAAGGGTCTTTAAGCATAAAAGGTAATTAAAAAAGGTTTAAAGTGCAAAACTTGGCTTGTATTTGCTGCCCTAGTAACTTTCCTGTAAGGCATTGTTACTTGAGTTTAAATGGGGGTCCAAGCGCTAGAAATTCAGAAAAAATCCAGGTGGCTAAACATTTTGTAGAAAACACTGTTCCATTGAGCTTTAATTTGGTAATTTAATATTCTCCTCTTCCTGAACTAATTACTTGATTGTTTGGACTTGGAAATGGTTTGAGATTCAGTCATTGAGGTTGGGTTTTGAGGTCTGTTGGTTTAACTGTGTGTTTAAAACTAATTTCTGGGTTGCAATACTTCATTTTTGGGTTTGAAATTGCTTTGCTGGTCTTCTCTCTGTTACTGGACCATGTTGCTGACTCCCTGCTATCATTACTGCTGATTCTTCCATTTTTCATTTACTTCCAGGTATTCCCTGATCCTATAGAAGATGAGATGCAAGTATGAGAGCTGTAATTATATGAAGATTCCATAAATGAATGAATATTGTTTTGTCTCAATCATCAATTCAAGACTTTCACTTATAATTTCTAAAGCTATTAATGTAGTGTAATAATATTTAGAGTGACCTGTTCACTTTAATATAGCAATAGTGTGTTATTCCCAAGAAAATTCATGTTGCATTTTGTTTGTGATGAAAACACATGATCTAATGGTTTGGTTGGTATGTAAGTAGTTTAGGACATCTGAGATATTGTGTATAGGGACTGCCATTTAAACCATTCACCGTTTGTTATGCATGTATTCAATCATGTGTTTAGACTGCTTTATTTTGATCCCTAGCTTATCATTTAGTTTCATTTGAGAATCATAATGCATTCGATTCAAAAAGGGTGACTGTTTGCTTTTTGGAAGCAAAATGTTATGAATACTAGGCTGATTCGCATCAATCTATGAGTACTCAAGATGAATGGATTTATGCATCGGTTTGAGAATGAATTTTGGGCTTTCTTAATTATGCAAAAGTTTCTGTAATGAGATAAAATAAAAAATGCACGGCTCATAGTGATATAAGTTTAAAATTAGATTAAACATGCTGTCCATAATTAGTGTTCCATTTTAGTTGCCTGCTACTAAGCAAAACAAGCCTAGAGGTTGTTTGCACATGTATTAGTTACATTGAATACTATTTTTGTTGAATTTAGTTGGTTTTGGGCTTATAGGGACTCGATATTGAGTTCCTCCTTCAGACACGTTTAAGGTATCGAATTTGGACTCATTTTTGGGCCAATTCTAACAGCCTCGTTGAATATGATTTGGGCCACAATGTTGATCCATGTATGCCCAGTTTTATCGCTAGTTTTCCTGGTTTTGGACTTCACATAGGGAGCCCATTGTGGCTTTTGATTGTTAGCTAAATAACCGTAGGGAACTTTCAATTGCATTTACTGTTTGTTAATTAAGCCCGCTTTAGAATAGAAGCGGGCTATAATGGATAATAGTTTATGACCCCCAAGCCTTAATTAGAATATCCTTTAAAAATGTAATTGAGGTGTGACGCACCAAATAAAATCACAAATGTGTGTCCCTCTTTTAATTATTTCCTTTAAAATACTTAGAGTTCGAGGCGTGCCATTTATTAAATTTTCATGGCCCTCGCAAAGTTAATAACGTAGTTGCTTTAGGAGCGTTATTAATAATATAACCTTCCTAAACTCGGGTGTGCATTTCATGTGACCCAAATCCAAATCTTAACGTTGAATAAAATATGATTTAGATTGCGGGTGCATTTCATATGGCGCGGTCCAAAGACATGTTTTAGACAACGTTAAATCTTCTTTAAAATAAATAAAAACGGCTTTAAAGGTAAAATATAGTTAGGCTAAAAGATGTATTAAAATCAGATAATAGGCCAATTATGATGGTTTAAGTGACCATGCTAGAACAACGGAATCTGGGGGTGCCTACCATATTACCTCGAGTTAAAAGAATTCCTTATTCAGAATTTTTGGTTCGCATACTTCAAAAGGAAAGTCGAATCTTCCTCGATTTGGGGTTCTAAAATAAATCAGTTACTTGGGACTCTAGAAAACAAATCATCCCAAGTGGCGACTCTGAATTGAATAATTAATCCCATTTCGAATAATGTCACTTAAATTGGAAAAATTCCCTTATATACCACCCTCTCGGGGTGTGTGTGTAAAAAAGGAGGTGTGAGAGCTCTTGAGACTCTGCTGGGGAAACAAACCCAAAACTTCGGTTCAAGGTATAAGGATTTGAGCTTAGAATAGCTGCTATGATTGGCTTTATTTATTATCTAATTTTCCTACATGTTTCATGCTAAATATGATAATGGATTACTGCATTGATATGCTAAATATGCTAGTTTAACTCATACTGGAAATAAAGACAAATGAGAGGCAAGGCGGGGTTTAGCTTTTGTAGTAGCCTTCTTGGGAGTTGTAGTTTGTCCAAGGAAAGATGGGAATACAGAGATATGTCTCGTAGGAATGATCGATGTTGCAATCAAGAAAGACAACAACACTGTGGTTCCTCTGATCTTATCTGAAATCTACCAAGCCTTGACTATCTGTCAGGAAGGAGGAAAGTTCTTCCAGGTTTGCATTTTGTTACTACAATTATAGATGTAAGAACACCTCTCTAACCGGGTTCGGTACATGAATTATGGTTTGACCGGTTTAAGTTGCATTGAAGAATTTGAAAGCCGAGTGGCATGTCTTGAATTTCCTAAGGGTACTGAAGCTTGGCTTGCACATTTGAGATCCTTGGCTGTCGATAAAATTGAGTGGGCCTTTGGATGGCTTCCTATCACCGAAGCAGTGTACATGTTAGCTGAAGTGTCATATATCCTCTTGATGGGCATACAGAGCATCCAGCCTTTGCTCCTTACAGGGTTTTTTTCCAATTAGGATGATTTCAAACCGTTCACAATGATGAAGATTTGAGTAAACATGTCACTGAACTAGGCTCAAAGAGCGCATTTCCGGAAGGGAAAATTTGCTAACTTTGGAAAGAATGTAGGTTTCTTGAACCTAAGACCATAGTGCGAGACCGAACTAGAGGTGAAGTGGACCCTAAGTACATCGGCTGGTTTGACAAAAGATTCTAGATTCTTGAAAGGCCCGCAAAGAGACCCTATGTCCAACAGTTCATCGATGGGGCACAAGTGAAATGGGACTGGTTGACCAAGGAGAAGGAGTACATGGCCAAAATAAGCCAATTGGAAAGGCAAGTCATGGACCTTCAGTTTGAAAATGGTGTTTAAGTTGTAGCCAATGAGGGAGAAAAGAAAAAACTAACCCAGAAAAATGAGGCCCTCAAAGCTCAGATCCGCAAGATGAAATTAGTTTCCATCAAACCGGAAAGAAGCCGAGCTGAGGAAATACTTATAAGAGGTTTGAGAAAGAAAGCCATTGAGTGTCAAGAAGACCTGGAAAAATCTGAGGCTAGTCTAGCAAAAATCCGGGCACAATGGACAAAGAAGGCAGAAAAGCGGGCATGGTTTGTGCAACAAATGAAGAGGAACTATGAAGGGATCATCACTAGACTAAGAAGAAAGGTAACCACTCTCGAGAACGAGGCAGCTGAACATGCTAAAGATTTCAAAGCTGATAAGAAACAATGTTATGATCTGATGGCTCAAAATGGAGGAAGGAATGCAGTAGTTGCAAAACCAGCACCTTCACGACTGTCAAGTGTTAGAAGCCCGGAATCAGCAAATAAGGTGGTTGCTTCAAGAAAAAGGCAGAATTAGAGAGCGGATCAGAACCATCGCTGACTACATTAACTTGAAGTGCCAAGCATACGAATACATGACTCGTACCACCTTTTTCTATACAGTGATGACTTTTATCCGCCAAGTTATGAGTGATTTGGAGCAAATGTAGGGGGATCTTGCATTTTGGCCCGCGGAGAGACCGAAAGATGTCCCGTGGGTACCAGGAGCATTAATGTATTCTTTTATGTTAGAGTCTTTCTTTTTTGTCAGAGTCTGTTAGTTTGTTTTTTATTCTATCATTTTTTGTTAGAATCTGTTAGTCCATTCTTGAGTATGTATTGTCAACTTATTGTTGGAGTCTATTGTTTTCATTTTTGCGTCTCATAGTTTTGAATCACTGTAATATAAAATCTTTCCTTTTATGAGAAATTGAAAATTTCAAAGACATTTTGTTAGTTATTTTGCATTTTATCGCTCCTAGAACTACGCTTGATCTGATTCATGCGAGGTCATGATATACATAGGCAATTTACATTGGAATTCGATCACAACCAAAAAAGAGAGAGAAGAAAAATGATGACAAAAGAAAGGGAGAAATCAAAAGACAGAATAAGAATAAGTAAAGTCGGGATGAAGAACACAAATGTTGCAAAACATGTAAAAACACATTTAATTGTATAGGTGCATCACACTCCAACGTGCGAATACCTATCTATTATTTGTTTCAAACTAACCATTCTTGCTTTCCAGTCCAGGGTTTTATAGAATGGTGGTTGGTTTTTGTGGTAACCTGGGTTCACATCCATACTTTACTAGATCAAAGGGGAGCATCAGAATGTCTTCAGAAATGACTCTACAAACGGTTCCCATTGTAGATGATAGCCCCATCTCAGGCATCCCGAACTCTAAATCGGCAGCTTCCGAAGAAAACATAATCCTGCATCTTAGAGTTATGGAAATGTGGGATGCTTGGGCAAATGGAATAGAGCCACCAAGAATAATCCCGGGATTCCCCGAACTTTTCCCTAGAACGGGTGGTACCTCCAATGTTCCATTCAGTCACCCAAACATCCCACTAGGATAGCCAACTATATCAACTCATTTTGTGGGAACACCTTCTGAGGTTCGCCCCTAGGTGTTCATATCCTGTGCAGCCTCAAACATTTTCACCGCTCCCCTATGTTTTGCCACATCACGGCCTACATTGCCTAGGCCCACTTTTGACCTTTCATCTTTTACATTCCAAATACCCACCTTCCAAATGGAGCCTCCCCAGTTTCCCACTTATATTTAGCCTCGGTTGTCTCAATTTGAGTTCACTGAGGGACAAGAAAAGACTCACAAAACTCCCGAACAAGAAGAAATTGCAAGAAAGATGAAGAGTATAAAACAAAGCCTCAAGAACATCCAAGGTCTTACCATTGGGATTCAAGACCCCAAAATTTGAGAAGTACGATGGGCACGGTTATCCTATTGCTCATCTCAAGAAATATGGCAATAAGTTGCGAGGGGTCGACAAAAAAGAAGAACTACTCATGGCCTATTTTGGAGGAAATCTAGTCGGCATTGCCTCTAAGTGGTATGATATATCCTGCTAAAACATCTGGGATGATCTTGGTACATACTTCGTCAGGCAGTTCCAGCACAACATCGATATTGCTCCAGATAGGAATTTGCTGACAAACTTGAAGGAGAAATCATCGGAATGCTTCCGAGAAAACGCGCTTAAGTGGCGTGAGCAGGAATCTAAAGTAAAGCCTCCGGTGGATGAGGTCAAGATGGTCACACTTTTTATTCAAGCCCAAGAAGCCGAGTACTTCCAAAATATGATATCTGCCATGGTATAACGTTCGCGACGGCTATCAAGATTGGCGAAAAAGTTGAAAACGGGTCGAATTCTAAGCCAACCCACCATCAGAGCTACCTCCCACGCCATTCAAGGGGGATCTGGAGGAATAGCAAGGGGCAAGAAAAAGGAAGAAACATCCATGGCAGCGTCGGGTGCAAGAATACACTGTGCTCCCATATCCCTTTTCCCAGAAAGAACCCCGTAAAATTATTACCCCTACCAGGACATGGCCAATGCTCCTCAGCCATACACAGTCATGAATGTTTAACCTTATGTCAGGCCTCAGCAACAAACCAACCGAATCCAAGCTCCATTCCCTAGAAACAAACCTCTTCACCAAAACCACTACAACCCCAGTCCTTCACAAAATGACTTGACCTCGTGAACCGCCCAGGAGGCCAAATTATACACCAATTAGTGAACCCTACTCCAGACTATTCCCAAAGCTTGTCCAAATGTGTTTGTTGCAGCCCGTGCCCCCAAATAGGCAAAATCCAGAATCACCCTCTGACTAACCGGGCACCCGATGCGCTTATAACTCAGGATTTTAGGGGCATGATACAGAAAACTGTAGGACTTTGAACATAGCGGTGGAAGATTTGATAGAACATAGGAAGATAGTGCTAAGGGACGAAGATATCCCCAATTTGACCAACAACCCATTGCCAGACCACAACAATGGGCCGAAAATCAGAATGATTTTTAAAGATAAGGAATTTGACCCGGTGTTGAAGGCCATCATCGGGATTGCTGATGTAGAGAGTAAACCAAAAGCTATCCTGAAGCAAGACAAAGGGGATAAAAAGGACAAAACCACCCACCCAAAATCATAGGAGAAAATTAAAGCAGGAACCAGGGCCACGCCTGCTAAAGATGTTGTTCTCTATGTCCCTCTGGGCTTCAAGGAAAAGCAGACAGCTTTGAGTCCTCCCAGGAGGTTTGAAATGAACAAGGCAACCCAGATGCATGTGACCAAGAGAAATTCTGTGATGCGGGGGCCAATTAATACACCAAGGCTGAGTGAGCTTGTGGTTATTGGCTGCGTGCCACAGAAGCCTATGACAGATCCTACCGCCGTGCCTTAGAACTACAACAAATTGATGGTAACTTATAAAGGCAAAGAAATCTCAGGAGAAGAAAATTACCCTGTTGACGAGTACTCCAATTTAGAAGAGGTGAACAACACTACTAGGAAACTCTTCCCATCTAAAACGCCCGTGAGTGCAGAAGAAGCGGAAACTTTCTTTTAGATAAGGAAAATGGTGGATTATGAAGTGATTGACCATCTTTGAAAATTTCCTGAAATTTATCTCCTTGCTATCTTTGTTGATGAAATCCCCTGAACACCAGAAGGTATTAATCAAGACACTTAATGAAGCGCATGTGCCTGTTGAGACTTCTGTGGAGCAATTAGAAAGAATGGCAGAAAGATTTTTCGCAATCACCTAGATCTCCTTCAGTAAGAATGACTTGCCCCCAAAAGGTGCCGCACATAATACAGCCCTGCACTTAATAGTCAGATATAAGTGTACTACGTGAAAAGGTTTATGGTGGACGGAGCCTCTAGGGTGGAGTTTTTCCAACTCTCAAGTCTACAGCTCAAGGAAATTGGGACTGAAAGAATTCGACCCAAAAATGTCTGTGTACGAGCCATCGATGGTATATAAAGGGATAAGATTTGAGAGATTGATCTAACTTTGACCAGCGGCCCAGTAGACTTTGAGGTGACCTTCCAGGTTCTAGACATGGACACATCCTACAACTTTCTTTTGGGAAGGCCATGGATCCAGGCAAAAGGGGTTGTACCCTCTACTCTTCATCAAATGGTAAAATTTGAGCATAAGGACCAAGAGATCGTGGTCCATGGAGAAGATAAGCAATCAATTTATCCGGGCCCATCAGTCGCGTGCCTGGAAATGAGGGAGGGGAGTGAGAACATAGTTTATCAAGCCTTTGAAATTGTGGTCGCAGACTAGTACGAGGAAGGAAGCCCGTGCCCCCAACCCTTCCTTTCTAATGCATCAATCATGGTGGCCAAATAAATGATCTGACATGGCTTTAAACCTGGGAAAGGACTTGGGAAATCATTAAAAGGGATATCCGAACCGATCACCCAGCCTGCTAGTGAAAAGTCCTTTGGGGTCGTCTTCATATCCACACCAGCTGATATAAAATGGGAAAATAGTAGGAAGAATGATGGATGGATCCTACCACAGCCGGTGTCGTACCTTTACAAGACCTTTGTCAAGCCCAAAAATAGTGAGAAGAAGAGGATAAGGCTTTTACTGCTAAAGAGATTGAAAGGATCTGTGGTGCAATGAGGAAGATATTACATGAAACCCACATAGTCCAGACAAGGGAAGGCTCAAGCACCACTGAGGTGTTGTACATGCGACCCGAGGCCAAATTTCAAAATTAGAAGGCTACTCCATTCTCAATCAGGCGGGAGTATCGGTAGACTTTCCCTGCCACCTTTTCTACATCACGAGTTATCCCAGGGTGTTACTTAGATGTTTTCCTTTAGATTCATGTCGTTTAGTTTCCAATATAAGCCATGTTATCTTCCTAATTCAATAAAATGAAATCAATATTTCATCGTCCATCTTTATTTATTCTTTCTGATTTTGTGATCTTTATTTTTTATTTCAGTTCTAATAATGATGCTTTAAATAACATGACATGCTTGCGAACTTCAGGCCTAGATCCAAACACGCAGTCTAGTTGTGAAATAATGAACCAAGAACCGGAATATGACAAAGAAGAGGCTTTTAGAGAAATAAATCGAGAACTAGAACATTTCGAAAATAAACCTAAGCCAAACCTAAATGACTCTGAGCCGGTTATCTTGGGTAGTATCGAAGAAATCAGGGAAACCAAAATAAGCATTCATGCAAATGAGAAAACTCAGTATGCATTAATCTAACTCCTGTTTGAGTTCAAAGATATGTTAGCTTAGTCATATGATGACATGCCGGGACTGAGTGTTGATTTGGTGGTTCATAAGTTGCCAACTTATCCTGATTACCCCCCAATCCAGCAAAAGCAAAGAAAATTTAAAATTGATGTTAGTGATAAAATATAAGAAGAGATCACGAAACAGATGGAAGCAGGGGTGATCCAAGTGGTCCGGTACACCACATGGCTAGCCAGTTTAGTTCCGGGATCGAACAATGATGGGAAGACCCAATTGTGTGTGGATTATAGAGATCTGAACGTGGCAAGTCCCAAAGATAACTTCCCCTTGCCAAACATCCACATCCTTGTTGATAACTACCCCAAACATGAGATACAGTCCTTCGTGGACTATTACGCAGGATATCACCAGGTGTTGATGGATAAAGAAGAAGTAGAAAAGATAGCTTTTACTACACCTTGGGGAACCTATTGCCATAGGGTCATGCCTTTTGGTCTGAAGAATGCCGGGGCAACCTACATGAGAGCCATGACCACCATTTTCCATGATATGATGCACCAAGAGAAAGAGGTGTATGTGGACGACGTGATCTTCAAGTCCAAAACTCAAGATAACTATGTGCGAGATCTGAGGAAGTTCTTTGCACGGTTGTGCAGATATGATTTGAAGCTGAACCCAGACAAATATGCGTTTCGGGTCTCGTTGGGCAAACCTTTGGGCTTTGTAGTCAGACGGAGAGGTATCGAGTTAGATCCGACAAAGATAAAATCTATTCGGTATTTACCTCTTCCAAAAACCAAGAAAGATGTGATGAGCTTGTTAGGAAGATTGAACTTTATTAGCTGGTTCATTTCTTAGCTGACCTCCACATGTGAACCCATTTTCAAATTACTAAAAAGAGATGCGGTAGTCAAATGGACGAATGAATGTCAAGAATCTTTTGATAAGATCAAAGAGTATCTATCCAACCCACCGGTCTTGGTCCCAAGTGAAAGAGTACCTCGTAACCAGGTTGGATCCACTAAAATACCTGTTCAATAAACCAATGCCCACGGGAAGATTAGCAAAATGGCAGATCATGCTCACTAAGTTTGACATAGTCTATGTCACTCACAAAGCTATGAAAGCCTAGGCGTTAGTGGATCATTTGGCTGAAAACCCGGTTGATGATGAATACCAACCTCTAAACACTTACTTTCCAGATGATAAGGTAAACTCGATTTAGGCAATATCCGAGGATACGAGTGTTTGGAAAATGTTCTTTGACGGAGCAGTAAACGCAAGAGGTGTGGGAAATTGGGCAATCCTTATCACAAATACTGGTCAGCATTACCAGCCACAACTCAATTTTTATTTTTCTACCCAAATAACACACCCGAGTATGAAGCCTGCGTCCGGGGTATGAACATCCAATCGACCAGGACCTCGAAGTGTTATTGATTATGGGAGACTCAGATCTTATTATTCGGAAATCCTAGGGATAATGGGAAACCCGAGATGTTAAACTTATCTAGATCTTAGAAAGCGGTTCAAGTCAATAGAGTTTACGTACATCCCTCGTTGTCACAATGAACTAGTTGATGCACTCGCTACTATGGCCTCGATGTTGCCCTACCCAGGCAATGCCCACATTGATTCCTTGGAAATCCAAATCAGGGAAAGGCACGGTTACTGTAGTATGGTTGAGGCCAAACCAAAAACCCATCCATGGTACCATAACATCAAAAGATCTCCAAAAATGCAAGGATACCCCGACCAAGCCAGTGTAGACCAAAAGAGAACCATTAGGCAGCATGAGAGTGGTTTCTTCTTAAGTGGTAATGTCTTGTACAATAGGACCCCAGGTCTTAATTTGCTAAGATGTGTGGATGTTGAAGAAGCTGGAAAAGGATCACGCATGAAGTACACGCAGGAGTGTCCGGACCCCACATGAATGGGTATGTTTTTGCAAAGAAAATCTTTCCAGCAAGCTATTACTGGATAAGCATGGAAACGAACTGTTTCAGCTTTGTCCGAAAGTGCCATCAGTGTCAGGTGCAAGGTGATTTGATTCATGCACTGCCTATAGAACTGCATCCCATGTCAGCACCTTGGTCGTTCGTCACTTGGGGCATGGACGTCATTGGGCCAATCGAGCCAAAAGCCTCAAATGGGCACATATTCATATTGGTTTCCATTGATTACTTCACGAAGTGCGATGAAGCCATCACTCTGAAATCTGTCACCAAGAAAGCTGTAGTAGATTTCGTGCACTCCAATCTTATCTGTTGATTTGGGATTCCTTCAACCCTCATCATAGATAATGCTACAAACCTGAATAGTCGCTTGATGGAGGAGATATGCGAACAATTCAAAATAACACATATGAACTCTACTCCTTATCGGCCCAAAGCTAATGGTGTCGTCGAAGCAACAAACAAGAACATCAAGAAGATTTTGAGAAAGATGATTCAGAGCTCCAGGAATGGCATGAAAATTTGCCTTTCACATTACTGGGATATCGAACTACGATGCGCACATCGGTATGAGCAACCCCATATCTCTTAGTCTATGGAACTGAGGCGGTAATACCTGTAGAGGTTGAGATCCCTTCTCTTCGGATCATCATTAAAGCCGAGATTGAGGACATTGAGTAGGTCAAGACTTGTCTGGAACAACAGATCTTAATTGATGAAAAACGGATGGCTGCGGTCTTCCATGGGCAATTGTACCAACAAAGAATGGCACGTGCTTATAACAATAAAGTGCGGCCCAGAGGACAACTTATGTTAAGGCGCATTCTTCCTCGTCATCAGGAAGTAAAAGGAAAATTTGCTCCTAATTGGAAATGAATGTACATCATCAGAAAGATATTACCGAGAGGAGCATTGTATCTGGGTGATATCAGCGGAAATGATCCCGGAGCAGCTATGAATGCGGACACAGTAAAAAGGTACTATGTCTAGGCTTTCTGTAACAATGAATTTGTTCAATTGGGATGACGAAGGCCTTCATTCTCACTGCCCAAATACAATCAACCTCTTATAAAATTTTTGAGCCAGTTGCTCTTCTTTGACTATCCTCTTTGGAACCTGGAAGTGTTATTATTAAAAAAAATTAAATTAAAAATGAAAAAAGAGAAAAAAAAAAAAAGAAATGCGGAAAACAAAACAACACAGAAAAACAAAATAAAAAAACAAAAACAAACAAAAAGAAATCCAAAAACAATTGTTTTTCCTGAACTAAGTGTGACTTAATTCCGAAAGGATATGTAGGCAGCCTCTCTTTGGAGTTAGTCACAACAAAACCAAAATGCCAATTCCCCCAAAAAGTGAAACTGGGGTAGATTATATAATGGCTCGGCAATAAGCCCACCACAACGGTTCCAAAGTTGTAATTCCATCAAGATGCTTTTTACCCAAACCTTTTCAAAGTCTTTCTGATCAATTGGCAAAGACATCGGAATTGGAAAACACCATTGTTGGAATCTGATACAATCAAACTGAGAGAAATAAAATGAGAGAGTCTTATCGGTGAAAACCTACGAGCACTATAAGGCGATGGTGAGCAGAGAAATTTAAAATGAGAGAGTACATTTAGTGAAAACTTGTAAAGAGCACTATCGGGCGACGGTGAGAGGAGAAATGAGAGAGGTCGATTGGCGAAAACCCGCAAAGGGCGCCATCGGTCGAAAAGAAAAGAATTTCCACCACTGAAAGAGTCTTGGCAAGATTCTCTTGTTTTGACACATGAGTAATTGAGTTAATGAAAAGTTGGAAAAGTTTGTGTGAGTGGGGCACTCAGTCCGAGAAGAATGTCATATTTATTTGAAGCCTGCATGCACCCAAGATAAGTACTTCCCTTCTTCCTGAAATGACACTTCTATTCAAATTCATTTTTACTCCCTTTAGCTTACATTTCCTTGAATTCCTTTTGGTCTAGCTCTGTTCCCGAAACTAATACAAAGAAAAGGTGGCAAGACTAGTTTTACAGGGCTCTGTCTAACAAAAGCTAAAGAAAAGTACCCAGTCTCTGCGAGTGCATCAAGCCGATCCCGACTGGACATAATGGTTGATACTCTAAAAGAAAAGTTATTGAAAAGGAAAAGAAAGTCAAGGACAAAGGTCCGAAAGGCAGAATAAAGTGAAAGGGTCGAAGCCGCATGCGGGAGAGTCGTCATGTAAAACTTAAAAGTTGAGCCCTTCAGTTTGAGAGAGAGATTAATTTCAAAACCCACAAGAGGTTCTCAACCAAAGTTGGGCCGAGATCAAGCAATTGAGATGATCAAGGACACAAAACCAACCACCGTTTTCAAACTAACAATTGTTTTTGTTTGAAAATTAGGAATAACTACGATTCAAACAACCGTCCAGGAAGCAGGTGCAACCAAAAGGGAAGTCTCTTTTAGAACTCCTTCCCACACTTTTACTCATTTTATGATAAAGAATGATGAGAAAGAAAATGGAAGAGGAAGAATAAAATTCAAAATCATGGTAATATAGCGTCCCATCTCCTAGTCATCACTAGCATAACCTGGTAGTCTCTTCCATTATAGGGTTTCACTCCGTAGTTTATCCTGGAATAACTCGCGGACCTCCCCAGCATAACCCAGGACCTTTTATTTTATCCCTGCATAACCCGTGATCTCCCTGGCGTAACCCAAGGACCTTCTTCTGTTAACCCGGCATAACCCGTGGATCTCCCTGACATAACCCAAGGACCTTTTTTCTTTAATCCCAGCATAACCCTTGGACCTCCCTAGTACAACCCAAGGACCTTTTTTCTTTCATCCCGGCATAAGCTGTGGACCTCCCTGGCCTAACCCGGAATCTTTTTCTTTTACCCCCGGAATAACCCGAGATCTCCCTAGCACAACCCGAGGACCCTTTTTCCTTTATCCCGGCATAACCCTCGCCCTGGCATAACCCAGAGACCCTTCTCCTTTTATCCCAGCAGAACCGGTGGACCTCCCTGGCATAGACCAAGGACCTTTTTCTTTTATCCCAGCAAAACTCGCGGATCTCCCTGACATAACCCAAGGACCCTTTTCCTTTCATCCGGGCATAACCATTAGACCTCTCTGGCATAACCCAAGGACCTTTTTTCTTTCATCCCGGCATAACCTGTGGACCTCACTAGCATAACCTAAGGACCTTTTCTTTCTATCCCGGTATAACCTGTGGATCTCCCCAGCATAACCCATGACCTTTTCTTTATCCCGGTATAACCCGTGGATCTCCTTGGCATAACCCAAGGACCTTTTTCTTTTATCCCAGCATAACCTGTAGATCTCCCAGTCATAACCCAAAGACCTTTTTCTTTTGCCCCGGCATAACCCGTGGATCTCCCTGGCATAACCAAAGGACTTTTTTTCTTTCATCCTCGCATAACCCATGGACCTCCCTGGCATAACCCAATGCCCTTTTCTCTTTCATCCCAGCATAACCCGTGGATCTCCCTGGCATAACCCACTGACCTTTTTCTTTATCCCGGCATAACCCGTGGACCGCCCTAGCACAACCCAAGGACATTTTTTCTTTAATCCCAGCATAACCCGCGGATCTCCCTAGCATAACCCAAGGACCTTTTTCTTTTATCATGGCATAACTCGTCGATCTCCCTGGCATAACCCAAGGACCCTTTTTCTTTTATCCCGGCATAACCCATAGATGTCCCTAGCATAACCTAAGGACCTTTTATTTTATCCCGGCATAGCCCAAGGATCTCCTTGGTATAATCCAAGGACCCTTTGTATTTTATCCCGGCATAACCCGAGGATCTCCCTAGCAAAGCCTAAGGAACTTTTTCTTTTATTCCAATATAACCTGTGGATCTCCCTGGCATAACCCAAAGAACCTTTTCCTTTTATCCCGGCAGAACCCGTGGACCTTCCTAGCATAATCCAAGGAACCTTTTCCTTTTATCCAGGAAGAACCCGTGGATCTCCCTAGAATAACCCAAGGACACTTTTTCTTTTACCCGGCATAACCTGCAGATCTCCCAGGCATAACCAAAGGACCCTTTTCCTTTTATCCCCGCAGAACACGTGGACCTCCTTGGTATAACCAAGAACCCTTTTTTTTATCCCGGCATAACTCGTGGATCTAACTGGCATAACCCAAGGACCTTTTTTCTTTTATCCCGACATAGCCCGCGGATCCCCCTAGCATAACCCAAGGACCCTTTTCCTTTTTCTGGCATAACCCGGTCATTTTTCCAGCATAACCTGGTAATTTAGGGCTTCACTTCCTACTCCCAAGGATACACAATCCTGATTCTTATTGCTTTCAATGAAGAAATAGTTTAGATTTTGTTGCAAATAACTCACAAAATTTTTCTAGTGAAAATTAGGGCAGAAAAATTTTGTTCATTTATTTGTTTCGATGTCTACAAAAGTGTTACGTCGAGGCACGAGATTTGAGGTAGCAGAAAGAATGAGCCTCAATCCAGAATAAAGAAAAGAAGAAAAAGAACAAAAAAAGTGAATTCAAAATGATGAAGCGGACAAAGATGCTAGCTGCTCATGATATCACTGTAATCAGAAGCTTCACCTGTCCCGCCTTGATCCAATGCTAAAGAAAGAACCAGCTCATGCAGTTGACAAGCATCAAGATTCGTATCAGAGTCTGCTACAAGAGCAAGCCAAGACTCAAGATCAATCTCTGAGAGAATTATAGATAGGAATCATGTAACTCGTAGCTGATTGGCCTAGCTAGCTTAACTTTTGATTTTCCTTTTTTTGGTGTAATAAGGAGTCCAGCAAGCACTAGCAGTAGCAGAGGCAGTGAAATCACAGCTCCCAATAGTCCCAGCTACAAAAACTTCCAAAACTACACTGACTTGATTCCTTTATAGCCAAGGATATGTAGGCAATCTCTGAAGCAAGGATTGTTTAGACATTTTTCAAAAGTGCTTCTCATGGAGGACAAGTGGGACAAAATCCCTCATAATTGCTCATTTATCTTTGCTCGTAAACCCGTCGTGTCTCTGAGCAAAGAGGGGGATTCCTAAAATTAGGATCTTTCTTTTAATTATTTGATTTTTAGGATTTAATTGCACAATTTTCATGTTTATTTTAATTTTCGTGTGCATTTTTAAATAATATAATTCAGGAAAATACAAAAATACGTATTACATTTGTATTTAGGATTTAATTTTATATAATTTACATTAATTAGTAATAAGGGTTTTACAAAAATACAAAACTCTCAAAATATGATTTTCTTTTTATATTGCTTAATTTTTAGTCTTGATTTTTGGTATTGAATTAATTGAGTTAATTAATTAGAGATTAATATAATTTGATAGGTTAATTTGGTTTTTTTAGAGTTAATTAGGTTTTTAGTTTTAATTTGAAAAGAAAAAGAAAAGAAAATTAAAAATTGAGTCTTTAAATGAAATACCAAAATTTAGGCTGGCCCAAATCAAGCTCAGCCAAATTTCCATTAATTAAACCCCGAAACCCGTCCAAAACCCAAAAACTGGTCCAAACCCACAACAAAACCCGGTCCAAGCTCCCCTTACCACCCAAAATGACCCCGTTTCCCGTTAATCATTCTTTGCGGTCGATGATTCATGATTTTATGACCAGGAACTTAGGGTCACTTACTATTAAATTGTCCAAACTCCCCCACACCCCATCTCTCATCTCGCACAACACACCCTCTTTTAGAGACCAAACCCTAGCCGCCCTAGTTTCCTTCGTCGTCTTCACTCTCTATCGCCTACCGGAAATTGCGTCCACCGGTGGTAGGTGGCAAATCGCCACAAAACTTACACCGAATACTCCTCTCCTTCTCCTCTTTCCAAATCCATACCCCTTTTCTTTCGAATCCCAACCAAACCTCTCGAATCTTTAATCAAAGAGAGGCGGCCAAACCCTCATTCCTCCAAATCAACCCAAATTTACACCACAGCTTCGTCTCTCCTCCCTCTCACCAATTCCACAAATGGTTCTCTCTGAATCCTCCCCGAGTGCCTCAAAACATGAATTATAGATATACCCTAATTTCTCAAAAAACTCAAATCACGCATGTTATTGAAGATTGAGGCCGAAATTGATCTTATTCATATTTTTTCACCTGAAAATACATGATTAAGACCCATTTTGTTTAGAATTTGAGGCTCAAGGAATAACTACAAGGCTTTCCTTCTCGATGTTAGGTATTTTCAGTTTCTTTTCCTATTCCTGCATTTCTTCTTTTTTTAGTTCAAATTCTTTTTCATCTCTTCTCTGTCCCCTCTCTTTTTTGCTTCGTTATGTGTTAATTTCCCTTGTTTATTATGCTTTTTAGCTTGATTAGCTTAACCACTAATTTAGCCCAATTATTTTTTGTTAATTGGTTCATTTCTCTTTCTATTGTGGAATTTGACTCAGTAGAGTTAGTCTTTTATTTTTCTTTGGTTTGATCTGTTTTTTAATTTTCAGGGTCACTATAATTTAATCTGTTTTTTTATTTCTGTTTCATTTTTTTACATAGTGGTGATTTTAGTTAATTTGTGTAATCAGGAACATTACTTTAGGATTTGACTAGTTTAAACTTTTGTGCGTTTTTCTTATTAATGTGTGATTTGAGTTTGTTTCGCTATAGTGGGTTAAGACTTTTGTTGGGGTTTGGGTAAGTCAGACCTGGGTATTAGAGGTCATCCGTTTAGTCCCAAGTTTAGAATCCAGCTAGGCCATTAAGCCAGCCTGACCCAAGTAAGAGGAGGGTAATTTCAGGGAACTTGAGGGGTAATATAGGAAGTTTAGGATAGGAGAATCTTGGGTAACATATTTAGAAGCCTCTAGTAGGGGTCTTCTAGGGAATTTAGACTTTAACTTGATCAGCTAGTCAGTAATTCAGGGGTCTTTAAGCAAAAAGGGAAATTAAAAAAAGGTGTAATGTGCAAAACCTAGCTTGTATTTGCTGCCATTGTAACTTGCCTATAAAGGCATTGTTACTTGAGGCTAAATTGGGGTCAAGCGCTAGAAATTAAGAAAAAATCCAGGAGGCTAAACATTTTATAGAAAACATTGTTCCATTGAGCTTTATTTAGTAATTTGAAATTCTCCTCTTCCTATAGCAATTCCCTGATTGTTTGGAATTGGAAATGGTTTGAGATTCAGTCATTGAGGTTGGGTTTTGAGGTCTGTTGGTTTAACTGTGTGTATAAAACTAATTTCTAGGTTGCAATACTTTATTTTTGGGTTTGAAATTACTTTGCTGGTCTTCTCTTTGTTACTGTAACCTACATCTGACTCCATGCAATCATTACTGCTGATTCTTTCTTGAATCATTTACTTCCAGGTATTCCCTAATCCTATAGAAGATGAGATGCAAGTATGAGAGCTGCAATTACATGAAAATCCCATGAATGAATGAATATTGTTTTTCCTTAATCATTTGTGCTAGCTTTTCACTTAGAATTTTCTGAAGCTATTGATGTAGTGTAACAATATTTAGCCTGACCTGTTCAGTTTAATATAGCAGTAGTGTGTTATTCTCTAGAAAATTCATGCTGGATTTTGTTTGTGATGAAAACACATGAGCTGATGATTTGGTTAGTATGTAACTAGTTTAGGACATTTGAGATCTTCTGTAGGGATTGTGATTTAGGCTATTCAATGTTTGTTATGCATATATTCAATCATGTGTTTAGACTCCTTTATTTTGATCCCTAGCTTATCATTTAGTTTCATTTGAGAATCAAAATGCATTCGATTAAAAAAGGGCGACTGTTTGCTTTTTGGAAGCAAATTGTTATGAATACTGGGCTGATTGGCATCAATCTATGGGTACTCAAGATGAATAGATGTATGCATTGGTTTGAGAATGAATTTTGGGCTTTCTTAGATATGCAAAAGTTTTTGTAATGAGATAAAATTAAAAAAAATGACTTATAGTGATATAGGTTTAAAAATAGATTAAACATGCTGTCCATAATTAGAGTTCTAGTGTAATTGCCGGCTGCTAAGTAAAACGAGCCTAGATGTTGTTTGCACATATATTGGTTCCATTGAATACTAATTTTGTTTAGATTAGCTGGTTTTGGGATTGTAGGGACTCGATATTGAGTTCATCCTTCAGACACGTTTGAGGTTTCGAATTTGGACTCATTTCTAGGCCCAAGTCTAATAACCTCGTCGAATATGATTCGGGCCGCAATTTTGATCCATGTAATGCCCAGTTATATCACTAGTTTACCTAGTTTTGGACTTCATGTAGGGAGCCCATTTGTGGCTTTTTATTGTTAGCTAAGTAACCGTGGGGAACTTTCAATTATATTTAGTGTTCGTTAATTAAGCCTGCTATACAATAGAAGCGGGCTATAATAGATAATAATGGTTTACGGCTCCCGAGCCTTAATAAGAATATCCTTTAAAAATGGAATTGAGGTGCCCCACGCCAAATAAAATCATAAATGTGTGGCCCTCTTTTAGTTATTTCCTTTAAAATAGTTAGAGTTCGAGGCGTTCCATTTAGTAAATTTCTATGGCCCTTGCAAAGTTAACAATACGTAGTTTCTTTAGGCGCGTTATCAATAATATTACCTTCTAAACTCGGGTGTGCATTTCATGTGACCCAAATCCAAATCTTAAAACATTGAATAAAATATATTTCGGATTGCGAGGGCATTTCATGTGGCGCGGTCCAAAGAAATATTTTCGACAACGTTTAATCTTCTTTAAAATAAAGTAAAATGGTTTTAAAGTTAAATTATACCATAGGCTAAAACATGTATTAAAATAAGATAATAGGCCAAATTATGATGGTTTAAGTGACCATGCTAGAACCACGGAATCTGGGGTGTCTAACACCTTCCCTCGTGTTAACAGAATTCCTTATTCAAAATTTTTGGTTCGCAGACTTCAAAAGAAAAGTCGAATCTTCCTTGATTTGGGATTCTAAAATAAATCATTGACTTTGGACACCAGAAAACAAATCATCCTAAGTTGCGGCTCTGAATTGAATAATTAATCCCATTTCAAATAATGTCACTTAAATTGGAAAAACTCCCTTATATACCAGCCTCCCGGGGTGTGTATAAAAAAGGAGGTGTGACAATTTATATACGTGAAAGATAAAATAGAAACTCTTACCTTGAGTCTTTACTTTCCAACCGTAATGGTTGGAAAGGTTTTTCCAAGACCTACCCTCCATTGGAGCGATTATCAGCAACATCTCTACGCAACCAAAGAAGTTGGGCACATCCTCTACAACTCCCATGGTATCTAAGAAAAGAAATGAAGCGAAATTAGAGAAATTAATAATCTTGAAGGAAAAGGGCACGTAAAGGACATAAAATTTACATGCAAAAGTCCACTTCTCGGGGAAGGGAACATTATCTTCACCCACTAAGCCAGCAGTGTGGGCTGCAACAAACCGAGCATACCAGCCATGATCTTTGTCATCTTCAGGGCTCACTAAAACCCTCTTTCTCTTGGCCGCTAGGGTAAAAACGCGATTACGGAAAAGCCTAGGGGAGTAGAGGCTAATTAGGTGAGGGAAAGTAAAGCCAATATCTGCCATGTTGGTGAGGTACCTCAAACAAGTTTCATCCCTTCATACAATTGGACCGATTTGACCCAAGAAGACATTGGAAAAATAATAAAAATCTAGAATGACCGGGTCAATGGCTGGTTTGAACCCTAGAGTGTACGGGTATGTATAAAAAAAATCCAATCATGTAAGAAGTAATCCTCTGATTTGGATTAGGAATGATGATGGGAAAATCATTGCTCCAATGACAGTGTTTACGAACTATATGACCAAAAATTTCTTTAATTTGAGTGGGGAAAGCATCGGCATGATCTAAAGTGGCAACATGTTTCCTAAGAGATTCTCTATCATGGTAAAAGGATAATTCTAGTAGGACTATCTATTAAACTAAAGGCTCACGTAAGGCTCAGAGGCTTCTTTGTTCCTAGAAGAAGACCTTTGAGAAAGGGAACCTCTAGTTCTAGAAGAGGTACAAAAACTAGGAGAAGGCGTGGATGAGCAAACCCTAAGCTACGAACTCTACCACCTCTTCTATGCCTAATAGGGGAATTGGGGAAGTTATCTAAGAGTATGAGTTATCCTAGGGTTAGGGTTTGGTGAAGTCATTGCAAAGATGATTAAAGTGAGGAAGAAGTGAATAGAGATTTGAATAATTGAGGTGTTCAACAAGCTTTATGTGGTAAAAGACAAGGAAAGAAGTTATATTTATACGGATGGGCAACCGGCAAAAGGAAAAAGTAAAATGATTGAAGGACCATAATAATGATAACTAGCACTTTGAGAATAGTGGAGCAATAGGAAAACCCTTGAAAAGGCTGCAAAGCTACAGAACCAATGGGAAATGACACGTGTACGGAGCATTAGATGGATGCGACAATTGAAGCGCCAATTTTTGTCATTGTATTAATGTTGACAAAATTCTCTTTTAAAGAAATCCACTTCCCAAGTATCAACTGATGAATAAATGAAAAGTGGGGGCGACTATATGTATTGGGAAAAATTGTATTTAAGGAAACGTGACAAGACACGTAGATTGATTGAATGGTCAAAGAATTAGAGCTAGCCAAGAGACATGAGCTGCAACAGGTACAAGCAAATGACAAGAGAAGAGGCACAGGTAGTTATTCAAATAACTCAGCACCCGCACATATTGATGTCATTTATTTCTGAGGGTCAAAAGGAGTGAATCTAACAATAGAAAAGAGTGCAGATACGGCATTAAATATGGAATACGTTAGGGAATTTTTATTGAATGTAACGATTATGTAACATAGAATTCAATGTCTTTAATTACTCATAATAGCCTCGTTATTTATTCGGTAAAACGTATATCTCTACGACTCCTATAAAAGGAAGACATCTGATAAGTTGAGGACATTAAATTATTGGAATATATCTTGGTTTACTTGCTTTTATCTTGAAATACTCTTTTGCTACTTAAATTAGTTTCTTTTATACATTCTTTTGATTATCAGTAACCCGTGTTCTTCTAAATTCTAGCTTTGACTAAAATCCCATTTTTTGACTAAACAAGCTGGCCACTGCCCAATTGTAGGACAACTGTGGGTCGAGAATGCGATCGCATTCTGGTTATGCGGTCTGCATAGTTATCACATTCTTGCGCAGTGACTTTTGGTGAGGGAGGTTATGCGATGCATTATGCGATCGTGTAACGTTTATGCGGATCGCATAATAGTCGCATACCTGCATAGTGTGTTTTAATTTTTTGCTCATTTTTAGGTCCATTCTGCGACCGGTCTGCGGATCGCATGTCAAGAATGTGATTGCATTCTTGACTGCAATTCGCGTCGGGGCTCCTATTTTTCCAATTTTTCAACCGACCCCTTCTTCAATAAAACACACCAACCCTTCATTTTAACCCATTTTCTGAATAAAAGTAGAGAGAGGGAAGAGAGGTTCATGAGAGAGAAAGTCTTATCTCTACAAATCTGATTTTCAAAGTCACCCTGGCCTGAACATTTTGAGAACATATATCTTCATCTTCGTTCTTGCAGGTAAAATCCCAAACCCCTTTTCATTGGTCTTCATATTTAAACAAAAAGGGGGTTCTTATGAATTGATTCCTTAAAATATAAGTTGAACCATGCGTGCATGTTCTTTAATAGCTCAAATCTAGTAAGATGAATTGGGTAAGAGTATAGATCTGCAAAAAAGAGGGGTTGATAATCTAAGTGAGTTCGAGTTGTATTTGTGAATTTCAATTCTAAGATATATGTATTAACTTGTGAACTAGATTTATGATACTAGGCAGTTGGTAAATTGAGAGTAGGAGTTAAAAAGGAAATTCGACTCTAGGTATGTATGTCTAACTTTAGCCTTTGTAAAGTCACCTTGTTTAGTGTACGAGTAATTGCTATATGTTTCTTATGTGGACTATTTGTGATTTCTTGTGATTAATATGCTTTGAATATTATTGGTTAAACGTCCTGATATGATGGTGTAAATAAATGGCAACAAACCATGTGTGTGTGTGAATGTGTTTATGTTGTAAGGGCTGTGTAATAAATGATTGGAAGAAGTCGCAATTGATGCAATTAAAATAACTATGGTACTATCATGTATGGCTTGTCATGGTTTATTATAGTTGTGACTTGAATTGTATACGGGTTGTTTTATATGATGGAAATGGTACTGGTGTTAATAAAAACTCTCTGTGAATTGTTATTATTGTTGTGAAATGATATTCTGGATGGCCTGAAGCTATGTAATTGAACTGCGAACTATTGTTGTTGAGTGAAATGTGATTGTCCGGTGGGATCGGGTTGCACGCCGCAACAAAATGATAAATTATGGGTTGGGTTGATAAGGGTGGCCGGGGTAATAAGGGTTGACAAGATAATTAAGGTGGTCAAAGTAATAAGGATGCAATGTGATCATTATCACTATTGAAATGAAAGATTGCGAAATCATTGATATGATGACATGATGTTGAAAGGGGAAAAAGAGAGATTGCGAAACTTATTGGCTTGGTTGTTCCTTTCATGTGCATTGATTGCCGATTCTATTGCTGTTTGTTATTTGTGTATTGATTGATTTAGTGGGATAACGTTTGTTCATACATACAAGTACAATTCAAATGTACTGACATCTTTTTTGACGGGGGCGCTACATTCTTGTTATGATTGCAGGTGGTTTAATAGCAAGTACTCCAGTCTATCGGTAGTAGCACCTCCTCCACTTCCCGTCAGCTATATTTGTGAGCCCTTATCCTCTCGGGCCCTGCGTGGCTCCTGCCGCTTTCCCTCCCAGAGTTTTATTTTAGTATTTCTGCAAGGTATAGCCGGAGTCTTGTTACCAGTAAGTGTTGTAAAACTCTTTTGTATCCCTAGAGGCTCCGTAGACAGGAAATGTGGGTTATGTACTTATGTATTTGGGAAGTATAACTTGTAGATCGTGTAAAGTAAGCATGTTTGTTATTATGTCTCCTAAGAATGTGTTTAATTATAAATGGCAATTTCACTTGAATAATGAGTATTTAAATCACGAGGTAACACATGGGATAGGAAAGGCACCCAGGTTCGCTTGACAGGGTCTACTCGGTCGAGCGCCGGTCGTGTCCCTTGGTTTTGGGGTGTTATAGAACTTATGCGGTAGATCTTTTTCGTTGCGGTCAGTGCGTCAGTGTCATCTTTGAAGTTGTGCAAATTTATCTCCTTCATGAGTTGATTATGTCTTTCGTGCGTTATTTTGACCAAACGTGCGTGTTAGATAATACGCTTAACGCTAGGGGGGGTGAATAGCGTTATAATAAAAATTAGCGTAAACTTGCGGAATTTAAAAATTGCAGGAAATAAATAAGTGCGATAAGTAAATAAATTAGAACAAACGCACCGATGTATCCTGGTTCACCACAACCCGTGGCTAGTCCAGTCCCCGAGAGACTCTCTCGAGATTTCTACTAACTTGTTAAGCTTACGGGTGCTCAACAAACCGTTACAACTTGAGGACACAAGCCTCAACAACCTTTGCTCGGAGATACAACACTCCAAGACTTCAACCAAGGAAACACAAGTTCCTTCTTACAATACAAGGGACTAACACTTCCCTTCAAGTGTACAAAAACACTTAGCACTCAAACAAGACACTCCTTTAAGAGTAGATATGAGTAAAAAGAATACGCTCAAGATCGCAACAACTTTCGACAAGAATTTGGCTCTCAAAAGCTTATGTAATGAATATAAAATGATAAGCAATAAAGTATGCAAGCTTTAGCAATCGTATGATCAGTTGTTGTGTGTTGTTGTACTTAAAAGACTGAATTGAAGCTGCATTTATAGTTGAAAAACTTTGTATTACCGTTGCCTAATTGCCAATTAAGAATTGCTGATTTTACTCAGTGACAATCGATTGTCAAATTACCACAATCGATTGTTTGCCAGTTCTTCCAAAAATCAATCCCAGATTTTACGCTTAACAATCGATTATTTAAGATCAATAATCGATTACTGGCAACGTTCAAAAAATCATTTCCAGATTTTACGTAAAACAATCGATTGTCAGAAATCTATAATCGATTACTCAGCAACGTTCAAAAAATCCTTTCCAGATTTTAATTAAAACAATCAATTATAAGAAATCAATAATCGATTACCTGACGGTATTTGAAAACATTTTGGCAACGGTCAGTTATACAATCGATTATACTAAGTTAACAATCGATTATATATCAGTCTTGAAAAATCAATTTAGACACTACCTCTTGACAATCGATTGTTATAGGTTCACAATCGATTATTTAATAACTTTGAAAAAGTCTGGAAGACACTGCCTCAATACAATCGATTGTTATAAGTTCACAATCGATTATTTTGTGACTTTGAAAAATCTGATGGACACTGTCTCTTCACAATCGATTGTCATTAGCTTCACAATCGATTATTCTGAGCTTTGAAAAACTTTGATGGACACTGCCTCATCACAATCGATTGTCATAAGGTCGATTGTCATACAGATTTGAAAAATTTGATGCTCACTGTCTTAACACAATCGATTGTCATAAGTTCACAATCGATTGTCAAGCAGCTGACTTAAACATAATCGATTATCATAAGTACATAATCGATTATCTTAGTCCAGATTTTAGAGGCATGTTTAAAAATCATTTTGACTAAAGTAAATATGCATTATTTAAAATCATTTTGCTCTAAATTAAATATGCATGATTTGTTAAAAATATTTTTACGAGAGAAGCCAAGTCTTGAGTTTAAGTTGTCGGATCAAGATCACAATTAAATACCGACTCATATAAAACTTAATCTCGATCTTTGTGTTGTGCTTGAATCTCGTTATATATCAATTTTGCGCTTGTGCTTGGACCTCGTCATATGTCAATTTGCGCATAGTTTGTCATTCATCAAAACCTACAAATATGAACACACGTTTAATATAATGCCTTGAGAACGTGTTTCCAACAATGCGGACAAGCACATTAAGTCAATTTTCGGGAACACTTTTACACATTTTGATCCAAAAACTAGGAAAAAGAGAGCATAAGATAGGCTAATATCCATAGTTGTAACGGTCGCACTCTTTCTTCTCCAGCCGCACAATTATAGTGCAATCCGCCTTCGTTGATCTTGGGCTTTGGCTATGTGAGACTTATGTGTACTGAATAATAATGAGTGCGGTCGCGCTCTTAATTATTTGGCCATACATTAATGGTGTGGTCCTCATTTCTTCTTGAACTTAAAATCCCATCTTTATAATCTTTATCTTCTGCGGCTGCACCAGAATTGTGCGATCCGCACTTTGCAAGTCATTTTTTGTTAGAGGTCTTCTTCATGATCTATGGCTGCACTAAATATTGTGTTGTCTGCTCAGTGCCTTTTTAGCCTTGTTTCTATCCTTTTCCAAAATTACTCCTTCTTAAGTTGATTTTTTTCTCCTTAACTTATATTCTAACACTCCTACAAGCAAGCACACGCATTTTATTAGTTTTTAGGAATACCTGTAACAAATTTTGAGTTAAAATGAAAGTAAAAGAGTGAAAATAAGTTATCAAAATCCCTACTCATCAACTCCCCCAAACTTAAGCTTTTGCTTGTCCTCAAGAAAATAAGGTAATTCCCACATCCACAAGACAAGAACTATTTCAACTGACCTAAGGTGAACCAATAACACATCAATTGGAACCAACAATTACCCACAATACATATGAATTATCAACAGTACAATGATTTGACTTTTTAGTGCAACTGTTATAATGTGACACTAGTGCATCAAGAGTTGACTTTATTAATCAAGGAAGCTCGCTCTTTCATGTACGTAATTGTGAAACCCTATACTCCTCCTCATTTTCTCTCTGTTATCAAATCTCGCTTTAGAATGTAACACTCAATTCAAGGACTCAAAAGAATGTCAGAAGTGTGACTTTTAAGTACCATATGCTTGCCCCTCATGTAAATCACCACTAATGCAAGCTCCCCCAACTTGAAATCATGTAGAGATTTTTCGGGATGTAATGAAGACTTTTTGGATCACGGTAGTACTTGATGGCGTAGAATGGGCTCGTCTTTTGTTAAGCACTTCATTTTCTCTTTTTTGCTCATACTTTGTCGACTGTTTGAGTCAATTTCTTTTACTTTCCTATTTACTCCTTGCCATTGATCTTTGTCTTTCTTTGAATCCCTTAAACTTTTTAATTTATTCACTTTCTTCTTGACATTCTTCTTTTTGTTCTTTCTTTCTTTTTGGTGCCTTCCCTTTTCTTCATTTCTTTCACTTCTTTGTTCATTTATATCACTTTCAAATTCCTCGTCTCTTCCCAAACTTATGTTTTTTCCAATTGTTTCTCAAGAATGCTAAGGAAAGATTAGGTGCTAAGAGATTACAAAACGGGTAAAGGCTTGTAACGTGGTTATTGAAAGAAAAAGGGCTTAGGCTCAAATTGGTTGACTAGGGATAACACATTGGTAGGCTATGGAAGATTTTAAATTTCTAATTGGATCAAGGAGAGCCTACAACCACTTCCCAAGCCAAGCTACACTTAGAATTTTACCTAGAAAAATATTCGGGGCAAGTTCTAGACTATTAGCACGGGTACTTGGACTTGCAGTTAGATACCTCACATCTCACGCTGTTGGATCACTAAAGAGAATGGGTTGAGGACCCACAACATTCCTAGTTAAGATCGACTATCACAAATGGCTCAATTGTACCATTTGATGACTACTTAAGTCAACACATTAGTCAAAAGGTCACACCTATAGCTATTTCTACCAAAAACTTGTTTTTACCCATAAGGTCATAGGTAAATATATTGGTACCAAGTAAAGCATGCTTGAGAGCCTTTAATTACTAATATATTTACCTAAACATAAAATAAAATTGACTCGATCTTTAAGAAGGTTGTCACGCCATCCATTATTGGGAAGAGTCACCCGGTTCACATAAAATCCACATTTGAAAAGAACTACGACATTACGAAAACCAAAAGCTTATTGTTCACTCAAACATAAAAAGAAGCTAACAAATAAAAAAGAAGCTACTAAGTAAATAAAAATTTATACTACTAAGGAAAACAAACTAAAGAAACTATGAAGTAAACTACGAAAAGTAAGACAAATGAATATATAAACCGAAGGAAAAATGAATATACACATCAATATATATATATATATATATATACACCGTAGAGAAAATAAAGATAAAAGAAAGATAGTATAAGAGTTATTACACGCTAAATGTCAATGTCTAAACTATAAAAATAGACCCTCCCCCCTCCCGAATAAAAATTAAAATTGTCCCTATTCTTATAATAAACAAGAACAAGGAAGGGTAGAGAGTTATGAAAACTCCCTATATGGTCTCATTCAACATGTCATCCCAGTCACCATCGGTCTTTTCTAATTGTATCTCATCATCACTTGGTTGAGGGACAACATGGTAGGTGAGCATCTAGATCATCTCTTCAGCAGTGTGGGTAGCAGGTTCCAGCTCCTCAGACTGGCCAGCTGCTATATATGATTCCTCGGGTACTGGTAATGTTGTTGGGGCTAATGGTTCTCCTTCCTTAAGAAGGTCAATTGGTAGATCACCAGCAAATGCTATCATGGGAACTTCCTTTATCAACCTATCAACTGACTTCTTTGAAGCTTGAGATTTCCGCATCTTCTTTGCTTGCTTTCCCAATTCCTCAATAACTTCCTCGTGCGCCACCAAAGACTCCACAATGGTCTTCTGGTTGTCCAGAATCTTCTTCAATGTTTCCTCCACTAACGGAGGTACATGTGGTGCTGCTGGAGCAGAAGACTAGGCTGCAACAACACTGGATATGTCAGACAACATGAAGTAGCTGCCTGCATCCAGTTGTTAAGACTCATCAATGTCTGGGAGACTTGTAGTGTCGTTTTTGTATAAGTCGATAAGGCTCATACTGATAAAGGAAATGATTGTCTAGAAGAAGAAGGTGGTGGCATGTCTGTTATATCGGCTGCTATGGAAGGCATGGCATCAGCAGAACGCTCAACAACTCATTTAATAACTACTACATTTGGCTCCTTAGACTGTCAAGTGGAGGCAGTTGCCTTACCCTTGAACTTTTGGTTGTCAACACCCTGGAGGTGGTGCCGTAAGAAAGGTTTCTTTGCCTTTACTTTAGTATCGTAATAACTCAGCTCCACCTTTTGATCATTGAAATACTTTGTGAGGAAGTTCGGGTAAGTGTAGTATCTCTCGTTTTTCTGGATATCTAAAGTAACATTGGTTTATATTATAGCACCTACATTGATTGGGTACCTAGCCATAATTGAAGCCACTAGGACTGCTCGGGGTAGTGAGAAGTTTTTCTAATTCAAGCACAAGTAAATACACCACCACACAAAGGTCTACCATTCTTTAGCTTCAAAGTTTAGGGTGGCCCAGACTCTGGGAAGCCCTTTTGTGAGCCACGTGGGTGGTGGTCATCGAGCAACTGAAATCACAGCTAGCCACGGGCGAGCTACATCACATATAGCACGCTTTTCCAAGTTATTGATAGCTTCCACTTCTTAATATCCCACATACTTGTACAAGGAGCAGACATCAAATTTGATTTTTAGATTCCCATTTTTGTAATCTTGGTTCCCTCCTTCATGTGAGCCACATTGACATAAAACTCTTTGACAAAGTGCTCATTTTCATCTAAGACACTTTGGTTGAACCACCTCCACCATTTTTTGCTCCTGAAATTGTCTAAGGATATTTGGATTGTTAATATCTAAATCCTTAAGTAAAAACTGTCACTCAAGTGTAAGCAGTCTCTAGGCCCACCACTCTCTAAATCTGTTGAAGGGAGTTAAGCTGACAAATCTGTCTTGCCACAAGTCTTCACCTCGATCTCTCAAGGCCACGCATTCGAGTGTCACCTCCTCTTCCATCATCTGGAACATCATCATCATCATCTATATTAATTGATGTATCCGGGGTATGTGAGAAAGAGAGCTTAGAATCATGGCTACCCTCTTCCGAACCTTCAAAATATCTAGCAGAAGAAGAGGATTTATCTACCAAGTGGAGTCTACCTGGGACTTGTTGAGATTGGGTATCAGGAAATGCTTGCATAGAGTTACCCTTAGAATCTTCTCTAGATGGTAGATTAGGTTACAGTTGCTTCGGACATGGGAGGGATCATTCCTCCCTTTTTATGTATCGCCTCTGCCCCATAATCTAACAATTGTCTGTAACACATAAGTAATAGGAATTAGTTTGAATTGAACCTCATAGTGTATACAAAATCATGCTTGATAGTTGTAGTAATGCAGACTCAGAAGAGGCAGTACAGACCACATAAAAGTGAGTGTGGCAGCAGACTACCAAGTATGTATCGCACAATTTTATAGTGTGGTCGCACAACCAAAAGTGCACACCCCACAGCCCTAGGTTCAGACTACTTGGTTCTATGATTATTTAATAGTGTAGACTACACAATTTTACTGAGCACCGCACTATTTCACCGTGGACCACGTAATTTTGCGTGCGGTCCGCACATATCATGCATCAATTTTTTTCTAACTCTAAGATGTGTGGACCACACAAAAATATGTGCGACTACAAAATTTGAACATGCACTGCCTTACATTTCATGCAATTTTGTTCACAAATTAGACATGATTTGGGCAATTAAGCATTATTAGTTACTTACCCAGGCCCCAATTAACATCAAAGATACTACCCACATGATTCTAAGCAAAAATGACTAACTATTGGTATTTTTAGGAATGAATATAACCCTAGACAAAAGAACAAAACTAATAAAGAATGAAAAGGATGAAATGAATAGACTAGTGATGAAAGATGCATGTGAGAATCTACACGTATGAAATGCTTGAAGTTTGAGAACTAATAGGGTATGCACTATGTTTTCTTAGGGCTTGAGAGTTTAGAGAATGTAAAGTATGAATAGTGGTGAAAATCCCTATTTGTAGGTTGACTTGTCGGGCCCAGAACTTACCTGAGTCCAGTCGCTTACTTTTAAGTGGGGTCTGAAACTTTTTACCTATACCCTTGAAGAGGTGTTGCAGTTCGCAAAAAAGTGAGTGCGATCGCATAATTTGTGCAGACCGCACAATTTTGTATGCAGCCGCAAATTTCTTATGAAATTTGACAGGCCAATCTTCATAAAGCATGCCCTTTTGGTCCTTCGATTGTGCGATTACATACCGAATTGTGCATCCACAAAGTGATTGTGCGGTTGCATAATTCTGGTGTGGTTCGCACTTTTGCAATACTTAGCCAAATATTTAATGCACACCTTATTTAATGCACACGAATTCCCACCGACTCTAAACACCTTATCATTCTGATTTTTTAGATCCAAATCACCAAAGGTTACTTTTACCACTTCAAATGCGCCACTCCATTTGGACTTCAACATCTATAACCAGGAATTGAACAATAGCACAAGATCACCCTCTTTAAACTCCTTGTTATAGATGTACTTATCATGGAGGTACTTAATCTTCTCCTTCTAAAGGGACGATCTTGTGTAGGCATGATACCAAAATTTATCTAGCTCATTCAATTGTGACACTCTTAGGTTTGCATCGACATCCCACTCAAGGTTCAACTTCCTTAAAGCCGATATGGCCATATGCTCAATTTCCACCGGAAGATGGCATGACTTACCGAACACTAACCAGTATGTACACATTCCGCTAGGTGTTTTATAGGCCATTCTATAAGATCAAAGAGCATCATCAACTTTTATTGACCAATCCGTCCGGTTGGAATTCATTGTCTTTGACAAAATACTATTCATCTCCCGGTTGAAGACTTCAACTTGTCCATTTTCTTCAGGATGGTTGGGGGTCGATACTTTGTGAGTGACATCATACTTTGTGAGTAAGGTATCAAAAGCTTTGTTGCAAAAATCACTAGTAATGGCCCTTGGAGTACCAAATCTTGTAAAGATGCTCTTTTTCAAGAGTTCCACCACACTACTCGCTTCACTGTTGGGAAAAACAACGGCCTCTACCCTCCTAGGTACATAATCAACTAAGACGATAATGTAGGTGTTCCCACAAATGGACCCATGAAATCAATACCACACGTGTCAAAAATATCCATCTCCAAAATGGTGGTGAGAGGCATTGAATTTTTCTTTGAGATTCCACTGGCCCTTTTCCATTCATCACAATGCTTGACAAGCTCACTAGCATCCTTGTAGAGAGTAGGGCAATAGAATCCACAACTCCAAACTCCGGCCGCCGTTCTTACTCCACCATGGTGACCACTATACGGTGCAGAATAGAAACCCTCAAGAATACCCACTTGTTCCTCCTTTTGTACAAATCATCGAATCAAACCATCGATGCAAATCCAAAAGAAGTACGGTGATCGGGATCAAGCCTACACTGCTATTGAGTAGAGAGGATCGTCGATGCAGATTTTACCCAGCTAGGTCGCGATTGTATTCGCAGGGAGCTAATAATTTGAATTAGGTTTATATCTAAGCTAAATGCAAGCTTTGATTATAATTACACTTCAACACTTGTTTGGTGTGATTTCTGCTTCTAGTTCTATTCTATTGCATGCAACATTTGAAACTAAGTATAATGTTTTTGTTTTTGATTTTCAAGGGTTTAATGAGACTAGGGTAGTCACTTCAACCTAGGAGGATATATAATGGGTAGTAGAATCTAGGGTAATTTTTTGATTTGTTGGGGTCATAATATAGCTATCACTCCCCAGTACTCACTCTACATCTCTCGCTAGTTTGAGTGATTTTCCGCAATTTTTCTTCCTCAACTCCAAATAGGTATTCATGCAATTCAAGTGATGTTAGCTCAATTCTAGTATTAATATCTCTATGTTTAACCCTTTAATTGGGGCTATAAATATCTTGAGTTCACCCCTATTCCTTGTTATCCTAGTTTTCCTAGACTTAGTACCTATTTCTCAAGTAGAGACTAAGTCATAAAGGCATGAATCTGTGTTTGCAACCACTAACTCTAATGTTCTAGCAAGAACTAAATATCACTAACCCATACACATTCAAGACCTAAAATCCAATACCCGTCAAATGCCCACACCGGGGTTGGGTCACAACCCTAGCTATGGGTTTAGCTACGTATGAAAATAACATAAATTATATAAGAAATGAAGATAACATTCATAATACCAGTTTAAAAGATTAAATCTACTGTTGAGAGATAATTCTAGTACAAAATTTCTCAAAATGGAATGTGCAGCTGTCTCACGTGCTCGGCAAAACAGATCTTAACCTAAAAATGTCATAAAGATCTATTTTGTACTTAGCTGAAATTTTCGACTAAAAATACCACTAAGGAGGATTTGCGGCCACGTAATTCTTATCGTGGCCACACTCTTGTTTTCTGCCAGGTAATTCTGAACGAAGTCCGCATTCTTCAATTTTTGATCTAGGTTGAGGTGTGTTTTTCGGGTCGCACAATTTCTGTAGTAGCGCGTAATGGACTTCCATGGCCACATAATTCTAAAATGGACCACTCTTCTTGTTTTACCTTGAAATGTGAACTCTCTGAACCTCATCAAACGGGTTCACATATTTCCAATCGCGGCCGCGGTAGTAGTTTAGCGGCTGCACTTTTGTGAATCGCTCCGCGTTCATTTTATAGCCCAACAATCCATACCTCTAATTCTTCATTTTGGCGGACCTCAAAATAGTGTTTGTGACCGCCTTGATACTTTTGCGGCCGCACTTTTCTGACGCGGTCTGCTTTTCTTATTTTTTTTGCCCAGGTTTGGTTTTTGTTCATGAGTTGACTTCTTTATGAGTTGATTATGGCTTCTTTCGCTCATTTTGAACAATTACTACTAGCAAGCATATTACATTAGTTTCCAGGGAAACCTTCACGCATTTGTTGCTCAAAACACAAGTAAAAGAGAGCAAATAATAGGTTAAAATCCCTACTTATCATCCACCCCAAACATAAGCTTTTGCTTGTGCTCAAGAAAATAAGGTAATTCCCTACTCCACTAAAATAAAAGGATATTTCAGCTGCCATAAGATGAATCAACCATTCATAACTTTTGACTAACAATCACCCTCAACACAAGTGAATTATCAACAACACAGTGTCTTGACCTTTTGAGTACTATAGTTCTATAGCAACACTAGAGCATCAAGAGTTGGCTTATTTAACCAAGGAAGCTCGCTCTATTACCTATGTCATTGTGGAGCTCAAGCTCCTTGTCCTTCGCTCTCTATAAGAAAATCTCACTTTAGAATTGTATCACTCAAGACAAGAATTGTGAAGAAGTACGCTCATCTATCTCAAGGGAACGTCACAAGTCCAGCTCTAAGTACCATAAGCTTGCTCTTCATGTAAATCACCACTAATGTAAGCTCATTAAACTCGAAATCATACAAGGCTTTTGCGAGAATGTATTCAAGGCTTTTGGGTCGAGGAAGGATTTTGTCGGCATATGAAGGTTTCATCTTTCCTTAAGCACTTCATTTTCTCATTTTGGCGCACACTTTCTTGACTCTTTGAGTCATTTTCTTCTTCCTTAGGGAAACTAGAGAAACACACTGTTAGTCTTTCTTGCTCATGATAATTATTTTTCTCCTTTTCTAATCATTCCACGCCTTTCATCATTTCTTTATTTGAACCCCTTCACTTTTCTATTTTATTCACTTTCTTTTTGACATATTTCTTTTTGGCTTTTTCTTTTCTTTTCTTTTGCCTTACCTTTTCTTCATTTATTTTTGTTTTTTTTTTACCTTTTATCACTTTCACATTCCTCGTTTCTCACCCAAACTTATGATTTTTTCACTTGTCTATCACAAATGCCAATGAAAGATTGGGTGCTAAGAAAAGTCATTAGAGAATGGATAAAGGCTTATAACGTAGTTATTGAAAGAAAAAGGGCTTTGTCTCAAGAGGTTGACTAAGGCTATCACATTGGTAGGCCAATAAATCTTTCAAGTTTTAAATTGGACAAATGATAACCTCCAATCATTTCTCAAGTCGAGCTACACTTAGAATTTTTCCTAGACAAACATTTAGGGCAAGTTCTGGATTTATTGGCATGAAATGTGATCTTAAATTTCATTACCTCACCTCACAAGCTGTTGGATTATTAAAGAGAACAGAGTCAAAGGTACAACCATCCTAGCTTACATTGAACATCTTAAATGGCTCAAAGAAACCACCCGATGATTTTTTTTAATCAACACAAGAGTCTAAAGGTCACAACTAGAACTATTCTTTGCCAATCAACTTGTTTTTAACCATAAGATTGAAGGTAAATGTGTTAGTACCAAATGAATCCTGCTTGAGGCATTTTTATTCATTGCTACTATTGACACCAAAACATAAATAAAATGGACTCAATCCCTTAAGAAAATTATCATGCCATACATAATTGGGAAGAGCCACCCGGTTCACACGACATCCACCCTTGGAATGGACCGAGAAATTAAGAAAATCAAATGCTTATTGTTCACAATAAATGTGAAAGAAGAAGATAACAACTTAAATAGAAGCTACTATAGGCAATAAGAAGCTATGCAAATAAGAAAGAAATGAAAGAAGATATGAAGTAAACTACGAAAATTAAATTGAATATACACGAACTTGAAGCAAAGCAAATATATACATAAATGGAAATGAATATATACATCAAATGGTAAAAATATATACATGCCAAATGTGAAAGCAACGAATATAGACATACCAAAAGTAAAAATAAGGAACATATATATACCAAAACTGAAAATAAAGGGAAGTAAAGATAAAGAAAAACAGTGTATTGGTTATTACATACCAAATGTCATAAATCAAAATGAACCACCTCCTCCCCCAAAATAAAAGATAGCATTGTCCTCAATACTAATAATTAAAGAAGAATAGGGAAAAAGAGATAGAGAGCAAATAAAACTCTCTATGTGGCCTCTATCTGTATTGGGTCCTCCACCTGAACAGTGTCCTCAGCATCCTCCAGATGTATTTCCTTATCCTCTAACTGGAGGACTATAGGGTGCTAAGCATCTGAATTAGCTCCTCAGCAGTGTCTGATAATGCAGCTGGCTCCTCAGTCTGGCCAACTGTTGCCCCTGGTGCGTCGGGCTCTGCTGCATGTGTGGCTAGGACTGTATCATCTATGAGAAGGTCCATATAAAAATCTCCCGCATTTGCAATCTTTGCCACCTCCTTAGCCAACTTCCTGACTACTCCTTTTGAGTTTTTTTCAGCTTCCTCGTCTGCTTCCCCAAATCCTTGATCATCATCCCATGAGTAGCAAGAGTCTCCCTAATCTTTTTCTGGTCATCCGGAATCTTCTTCTGGTTGTCCAGAACCTTATTCAATGAGTCCTCCACTGATGAAGGTACCTGAAGCTCTGCTGAGACTCAAGGTTGTACAGCCACTGCACTGAATATGGGAGACAACTTTGTGGTAGTTTCTTGCATCCAGTTGTTAAGACTGACTAGTATATGAGAAACCCTCAATGCAATCTGAGGGTAGGTAGAAGCTGAGAGCACTGAAGATGGACGAAGTATTGTCGCTACTCCACTAGAAGTACTGGTGGCTGTGGAGGGCTCAGCAATTGATCCAGTAGCCACTACCCCTGGCTCTTCAGACTAGCTAGTGTATGTAGTGTCTATACCCTTGAATATAGGGTTGTTCGGTCCTTGGAGGTGATCCTATGAAAACGGATTTTCCGCTTTCACCTCCATATAAAAGTGCCTCAGATCTACCCATTTATCTTTGAAGTACTCAGTCAGGAAGTTGGGGTAAGGATAAGATCTTTCTCATTTTTGCACTGTGTTGGAGATGTTATAGAACATCAAGTTTCCTACATTGATAAGATATCTTGCTATGATAGAAACTACCAAAACTGCTCAGGAAAGTGCAAGGGCATGGTTATGCTGGCAAGGGTCGAGATGACGCCTTTGCTTGAGGAAATAGGAGGACTAGTGGAATACCATGGGAAACTTCGGGTTTTCTAATACCAGAAAATTGCAAGGATATGGGTTTTCTCAAAATGATGGGTCTAAAGAAGAATCTCGACTTGACATGTTTGAAGGAGTCATACATTCCCTTTGACTATTCGTATGAAAGGTACGGTCACAGCAAATCTTACCGTACATATCCTGACGAGTTCGCCCTCACCTCATTGGGGCACAACCATTGAAGGGTCTTTGTCTTCATGTTCTGTTTCTTAGGGATGATAGTATTTCCAATGAAGAAAATAAGAATCTATACTAGGCTGGCCCTGGTCACCAAAACCTTAATGAAAGGAATTAACGGACAGCCATTTAGTCTTGTGCCAATGATAGTTGCAGAAATATACTGAGCCCTAGAAAGGTGTCAACAGGGAGCCAAGCATTTTGAGGGTTGTAACTTGCTACTCCAATTATGGCTCATGCAACACCTCCAAAAGGGTGAGTACTGGTAGAAAATCGATCGTACAGACTGGGACGATCATGTTTGCCTAACCAGAAAATGCTAGAGAATGGGTCAAACTCTTTGACAATCTTACTGAGGACTAGGTGCAATAGACGTTTGAGTGGTTCACTACTGAAGAATTCATCATTCGATCTAGGGATGCATCGTCTATGATACTGATTGGTTTGAGAGGTACCTATATATATTTCCCTATCCGAGTTATGAGACGGGCAGGTAGAAAGCAGGTTATATCAAGGGTCGACAAGATGAGTTACTTCCGAGCCGGCTTCCAGGATGACGATAGTCCATACAGGTGCCAGTATCAGCATATGTGGCATTACGAAATATTCTTAGGAAAAGACAACATCAAACCAGATCGCTACCATGCTGGTTGTACCCCACACTATTTAGGCTGGCTAGAAGACAGTCACAATGATTTGGGTCAGCCTTGGTTTGTTCAAGGTTGCAGGATCATTGATAAAAGGGTTGAAGCACAGGTAAAATACAACCAACTGTGTAAGAGGATGTGGAAATGAGCACCATGAAATACAAGAAGCCAATCAAAAATTAATTAGAGAATGGAGGGATATAGTTGTCAGCGCCAATAGTTGACTGATCCGGCTGGAGCAAGCCATAGTAGAACTGGAAAAGAAATTTCTAAAGAGGGTCAAAGATTGCCCGAGTTGCTGAAGGAAATGAAGGTGGACATCTAGCCAGGGCCTACTTGTTGCTAGGACTGCACAAACTGGGAGAGATGTACGAGGAAGCCAACACTACCGAATCTAGGGAAGGTCCTTTTAGGACCAAATAGATAGGATCTTTTCCTTTGAAAATGTAATGTCCACTAGTGACATTTTATTTAGTGTTGTTTTCAGAGTCACCTTATTTTCTTATAAATAAAATGAGGCATTCAGCATTCCAAGTTCTCCAAATTTACTTGTCGCATTACGTACCTCGGGCGTAATGAAGTCCGCTAAATTAGGACACACTATATATTTCTGTACTACATGTTTAAGTACTGCAACATCTTTTCTTATAATCTTTACTAACTTGTCACATTTTTGTTTTTATTTTTTGTTTATTCCCCTCCCAAAGGTTCGTTCATGAACTCTAGCATCGTCATCAAATTCCACAAGATACAAGGGCCCTCCACCCACACCTCCTCTTAGTCCTACCAGAAACATGAATAAGGGAAAGATGGAAGATTTGATCAATATAAGAAAGGAAAACTCGGTTGAACGGGAAAAAATCACTCAGGGTACTCAGGGCTCCAAAGAAAGTGCATCCCAACTCGAGAAGAAACTGTTGAAATTTCAGGAAGAACTAGATCAAGTCCGAAATTTGGCAAGTTTGTAACTTACCATTTCCGCCCTAGAAGTTACTCAGAATCCCATACTCCACAAAATGTCCCAAACCATCCCTCTCCGCACCACCATTGCAAAACTTGCCGCACTTCCAACAACATGTCGCTCTCACACCTCCTTTTTTTACACACCTACCCCGAAGGACAATGTATAAGGGAGTTTTCCCAATTTAAGTGACACTATTAGAAATGGGATTATTTATTTATTAGAGTCGCCACTTGGGATAGGCTTGGATTTTGGTGTCCCAAGTCACCGGTTTATCTTGAATCCCAAATCGAGGAAATTTCGACTTCCTGAATGAGGTCTGCAAACCAGAAATTCTTGAGTAAAGAATTTTGTTAACCCGAGGGAAGGTGTTATGCACCCTAATATTCTTGGTTCTAGCAAGGTCACTTAAACTATCATATTTGTCTAATTATTTAATTTTAGACATGTTTATCCTATAGTGCAATTTTAAAGTTACTTTCCGCTTTTAATTGAATTTTGGAGGAAGATTGAAGCAGTATTAAATGCATCTCGAACCACGTCACATAAATGCACGCGTGATTTTTGACATATTTCAGCACCGTCGAGATTTGGATTTGGGTCACATAAATGCACACCCGAGTTTAAGAAGGTAAAATTATTAAAGGACGCGCCTAAAGCAACTAACGCATTGATATCTTTGCGAGAGGCCATGAAAATTTGCTAATGGCACGTCATTTCTAAGTATTTTAATACAAGTATTTAAAGAGGGCCACGCAATTTGTGATTTTATTTGGCGCGGCACACCTCAAATTATTTTAAAGGCCATCCCAAAAGAACTATTATTTTCTGTTAAGTATTGTCTCTAAAACAACTTAATTAATTATCACTACACCCTAATTATTATTGAAAGTATTGAATCGGGCTTCAGGATCAAGTCCAAATTAAAACAAGAGGGTCTTCCTTATTGAAGACCTCCTTAGTTTATTTAATACTTATCTTGGATAGCTCAAGCTTACACTATAACATTGAACCCATAAATTATAACAAAAGTTGAGCCCTTAGCATTTGGGCTTCGAAATTAGCCCAAAAGTGAGGAATTTCAGCCAAGTTTTGTGAGGAGCTGGCAATGTTGGGCTTCAGCTGTAGCGTTACTAATTATTTTGGGCCCTTAAGAACAGACCCGCTTATTTCATATGACAACATATTCTAATTAACCAGAATAAAGAGTTAGTTTGAATGATCTTTGCAGTAGCAATTTTAATTGAACTAAAACATTTGGAAACAACTGCAACTTTATAGCTGAAGCCCGACCAGCTGTAAACCATTGGAAATAATGAAACCATTAAGCATTCTAGAGCTAAAATGCTTGAACCATTTCCAACTTTACAACTAAAACATTTGAACTTTACAACTTTCCCTATTTTAAAATATCCAAAGCACCCCTGAATTACCCTAGTATTCACTATTCTAGGTCAATCAACCCCAAGCCCTTTAAACTGGGTCAATACTGACCATGGTTAAGCAAACCAAGGCTAGAGTATTCAGATATATCCAAACCATTCCTAAAAATAATAGAAAACCTAACAATTAAACTAACCAATCAAGACTGGAAAATATCTCTAATTAACACCAAAATCTTGAGTCTCACAATAAATGAACAAATTAACAATTCAAAATGAAGCTATATTGTAACAACAGAAACATGAATAAAATCTAAAGAAAATCAACAGTAAACATGGAATCATTCGAGAACAAACTAAAAATGTAACTCTAAAAGAAAACCTAAAGAATCAGTAGCAAACCATACAACCAGTTCGAATCAGGAGTTAACATGAAAGACTAACACTATTTGAATTGAAGCTAATTAAACTTAAGGATTTTACAAGGATATCAATTCAACTGTAAGAGCCTATCACCAATTGAATCCAAATCAATTAAAACTCATGAAGAACTTGAACTAACAGATTGAAACTAACTTGACTAAAGCCAATGGAATCCAGTTTGCAATTTCAAACGTAACCTTATCTAGACTCAAATTAACTAAAAACGGTGAGGCGAAGAAAAATTTACAAAATCAATTAGGAAACTTAGCTTAAATCCTTTTGTTCGAACCCTAGGGGTCTTCATGCATCACTCTCGAACACTATCTTCATATTTGAGGAGTTGCAAAGACAATTGAGGGATTCTGACGGTGGTTTCAATACGGGAGAGATGAGGGGACCAGGAGGTGTTATGTTTTGGGTGGTTTGGTGGTGATGACACTGGACGGAGTTTTAATTTAATATTCAAGGAAATCGGCATGTATTCGAGGCATGATACTTACAGATTTGGGATGAGGGAAGTTAGGAGAGCCTATAGTGTTCTTTTGAGGTTGTTTGGCGTCGGTGCCACTGCACACGGCGAAGCAGCCGCTGCTTCAAACAAATATTCGATGAGATTGATGGATATTAGAAGGATGGGATTTACATAGTTGGATAGATGAGGTCGAGGAGGTGGGGTGGTGTAATTTGTGGGGTCATCGGAGACTCGCAGCCGGCAGAGGCGATTCCCTGCCGGTGGCAGACGGTGGGAGACGGCGGAGGAACAGCGGGATTAGGGTTTGTAGTGAGACAAGGTACCATGTCTCTTTTGGAGGTGGGGGGTGTTTGAGACCATTATATATGAATCTCACCCGGCTTCATCACCGTGTGATCAAAAGGAATCAACGGTCCTGATTAGAGTTTGCCCAAGCGATGTTGTTTTGAGAGGTGGGGCATGACCGGGTGTGGTGATATTGGGCCGGATCTGAATGGATTTCGACGGGTTTTATTTGAAATGGGGCCAAAACTAGCTTGCTTTATTTCTTTTCATTTTCTATTATATATATATATATATATATATATATATATATATATATATATATATATATATATATATATATTTCTAAATACAAAATAATAAAGACCTGATTTACTCTAAAACTATAAGTATTTAACTTTCAAAACTAACTAACTCCTAGTTTAAAAGGGAATTAAGACAAATTTAAAAATTCAAAAATAAATTGTTATTTTCTTCCGTTTTTTGTGATATTAACTAATTAATGAACCGAGAATATAAAAATGGTATCCTAAATTCAAATGTGCTATTTTTGGTATTTTCATGAATTATATCGATTAAAACATACTCAAAAAGCAAACAAACACACAACTATGCAACTAAATTCTAAAAATCACATAAATAAATAAAAAACCTAATTTTAAGAATTCTATAGGAGTAATTTAAGCTAGAAAAAATCACGTGTTCACACCGCTGCTCATCCCGGAACCATTGAACTCCAAAAATGACCATTGCCAACCTAACACGGCACCCCCATCTATGTGGGAATTGTGTCGCATCCTACTCAACCCATCTCAAGCACACCCGAGTTCGACAACAAAGACTTACTCATCAGAAATTTGGCTGAAGAACGTAAGAACCTGACCACCAGGATCCAAGGCGTTGAAGGTAGTAAAGGAATTGAGGGGCTAAACTATGAAGATTTATGCTTACAACCCGATGTAGAACTACCCGAGGGGTACAAACCTACTAAGTTTGAAATGTTTTATGGTACAGGGGATCCTAGGGTTCACTTGAGGACATACTGTGACAAGCCGGTCGAAGTAGGAAAAGATGAGAAGATCCGCATAAAACCTTTTATGAGGAGCCTGAAAGGAGATGCTCTGTCTTGGTACATCATCCATGACCCATAGAAGTGGTCAAACAGGGTTAGTATGGCGTCCGACTTCATAGATAGGTTCAGGTTTAACATGGAAAATGCTCTGGATGTGTTCTACATTCAGAATTTGAAGAAGAAACCCATAGAAATGTTTCACGAGTATGCCACGCATTGGAGATCAGACGCTGCTAAGGTTCGACCCGCTTTAAGGGAAGAACTGTTTAACAAACTTTTCATCTGGGCTCAGGATCTGCAATACAATGAATGACTAATGTTGATCGAGAACCAAAATTTTTTTATATCATCAAGCTAGGAGAAAGGATTGAGGAAGGTATCAAGAGTGGTATGGTTTTGAACTTTGAAGCTTTGCAAGCTACCAACAAGGCTCTGCAATCCAGTGGAAAGGCCAAGAAAAGGGACGTAAGTGCTGTAATGGTTAAATAGAGAACCAAATCACCTGTCAAATATCAAACCTACCCGATATCTCCACTTACATATCAACCCACTCCAAGTTTCCAAACATCTGCACCTTCCTACCAAACTCCAGCACCTACCTATCAATCACCTCCACCTCCTACATACTCACATGTTTCACCCAGATATTCCCAACCCGCACACGTCTACCAAGCATATGATGCTCAACCATCCCATTATCAATCACCTTCTACTCGCCAAAACTTTCCTAGACCTCGACCAAATTTTGACTGCAGATCTCTCAAACATTATACCACCATTGCTTAACCAATCGACAAGCTGTATGAAAGACATAAAGCTACTGGTTACGTCACGCAATCCCTGCTATAACCCCTGAAAACCCTTACCAATGGGTCAACCCAAATAAAACTTGTGCATACCATTTTGGCATCAAGGGGCATACCCTTGATGAATGCTGCTCTCTGAAGGACAAGATCAAGGATTTGATCGACAACAACATTATCGTGCAAAATGGGCCTACTCTGAATGTCCACAACAACCCTCTACCAGACCACAAGGGTTGAGGTGTTCACATGATTGAAATAGAGGACAACTTGGATCCCAAAATATCAATCGGTTTGATCACAGAACTTGAAAATCCAAAGAAACCAACCGTCACTCTTAATCTGATTGTAGTCTAGATTCAGCCTTCTGAAGATGCTGAGGTGAACATGTCCATACCACTTGATTTTGAAACTCTAGCCTCTGCAAAGATACCAACACCAATTGAGGTCGAGTTTGGGTCCCCAAAGGCGCCTGAGCCATTTGAAGTTACTGTATTACCTTCCAAAGCAAGGGTACCTCTAGTAGCAATGATAGCCATAACTCCATTCCACACAAAGGCCATACCATGAGACTACACAGCCGAGGCAAGAAGGAAGGGCAAAACCAAGTTTGGGAAAGCAATTGCGGCACAGGGTTTGACAAGAACCGGTAGGGTTTATACCCCGGAACACTTGGCTGAGTCGAGTAAGCAGGCCTTTGGTTGACAAGCCATCATAGAAACAGGGCCCAATGATCTCTAGAGAAAGATATAAGCAAAGGAATACTCAGTCATTGACCAACTGAACAAAACACTGACCCATATCTCTACCATGGCTTTGCTACAGACACAAAATATGCCCAGTAAAAGGTGTTGAGTAAGGCATATGTACCAAGCAACATCACTGGAGGAGAAAAGGCGAACATGGTCGGTTAAGTGTTAGAGAGTCACAAAACCATTTTCCAAGAAAATGAGCTGCCACCGGAAGGATTGAGTCACAACAAGGCATTGCATATCACTGTGCAATACGAAGATTATTTTATTACCAGGATCATGGTCGATGGGGGGTACAGCCTCAATATTTGCCCGTTGGTAACTCTCGGGACATTGGGGAGAGGGTTGCACGAAATCAAGGATGGGGCCATCAACATTAAGGCTTTTGACGGTTCTCAAAGGTCTAATATTGGGGAAATTAGCTTATGTTTGCAAATGGGTCCTACTTGGTTTGATGTTTATTTTCAAGTGATAGATGTGTCGGCATCATACAATCTATTATTGGGACGATCATGGATTCATGTCGCTAGGGCCATGGAATCAATAATACATCAGGCAGTGAAATTTGAGTAGAATTACCAAGAGGTGATTATTCATGGTGACGGTAGCAATCCCATATACAGCCGGCAGACCATCCCAGCATTGGAGGAAGAAGAAGGATAGGTGGGGAAAACTACCACCACATCGAGCAAGTCAATGCCATCGATAAGGATAAATGATGGGACAACAAAATTGAAAGCAACCGAATAAGAGCTGGTATGAGCCTGGAAAGGGACTTGGCAAGAATCTCCAAGGAATCGCTATGCCCATCAAGCTCAAGAAGCATGGCACCACATTCAGATTGGAATATGAGTACATCTGGAAAGAATTCAAGGAATGGTCGCCACCCTGGCGTGGTCCTTACTATCAATTAGAGCAGTCGATACCCCGTCTAGAGCAGACTTTCCAACCGGCTGAAATCATCCATGGGTTAGAAGAAAAAGAAGCACTAGCAGCAATGAAGAACTTGTTCCTAGGAGATGATGACATGGAGTGTTGTGTTATTTTTGAGGACGAGATGGAGGAAGGCCCTTCCATACAGGTTATTTTAATTGTTTGCAATATCATGTGAAAACCTCCTTCTATTTGCTTATTTTTCATTCAAAGTCACAATTGTAGCATGGCCGGGAACCACACTAGCGGATCCTGAGGGGTGCCTAATACCTTCCCCTAAGGATAATTTCTAGCTCGTACCCAAACTCTGGTTTTCCAACTCAAACCCTTCTTTAGTATCCTAACGCACTTTAATTATTAGGTGGCGACTCTTCAATCCAAAACCCAATTCCCAAAAGGGGAACGAGTTGTCTTCCTAAATGTCATAAGCTCGATTTCGCGAGAAAAAAGAGCAGTCAATATTTACCCTACTCTACCCATAAAATAATTCTATTCATTAAATAATTACAATCTCATACCCATCTAATAAACAAAAAGGTATATAAAAATAATTGTCCCACACTTAATGACCTACCTATAAAATCCCATAAGCTACTCAAAATTTCAGAAAATAAGCACACAGAATATAGATTACCACTGACTTCCCTTAATTTGAAGATTGCTAAGTGTGAAAAAACAGATCGAAGATGTTGATTCTCATTTTATTCTCGGATTTTTATTTCGCTATTGTTTTCATATTTTGATTTCGCTGTTGTTTTCAGATTTTGATTTTGCTGGCAAAGAAGTATGTCAAAAATTATAAGTATTATAGAAGTTTAGCGGAGATCTAGAGGTTATTGCATTGTTGAGATTCAATTTTTGGACATAAAAGTGATTATAACTTCAGAATCAAGAAAAATATACCAATTTCATTGTAGCATAGTGGAGAATGAGATGATAACAATAATTTCATAAAATTTCATGTTGATGCAATTCTAATAAAGACCTATTGAAAATTTGAACAACTTCTCAGAGAAATTGTAAAGCAACTGCAAAAGAACAGTAAGAGAATAGTTATTCAGTATGTTATTGCTCAAGAATATCCACCAATTATAATTTGCAGCGATATGAGTGTTAGTATTTACATGGAATTGAAAAAATCAAGTGTAGGGATGACAACACTTCTCTTGTGTGTGCTGTTTTCTAAAATTACTATAGCTGCAAGCACCTCCAGTTTCGATGTTGCTCCAATTTCATCAGAAATTGTACAATTTGAAAGCACTGATATGAATTAGTATATTTAATGTGCAAGAAAGAGATGACACCAGTTTAGACCTTGATGCTGCAAATATCATAACTGATCAATTTCATCAAAAAGTTGAAAAAGGATAAATTTACAATGAAAAGTACCCGCTGGCTCTCGTTATGAAACAGTATATCGTTAGAGAAAAATTCCAATATCAGTTTAATAAATCATGCCCAAGAAGGTTTGTCTGCATGTTTTCAAGTAAAAAACTATGTGATACCTATATAGTATATAAGTATGCTAAATCAATATACTATGCGAGTATGGAATTGTATTGGTTTGTCTGTGTTTTTATCAGTGATACTGGTATAGTATGTAAGTATGTTATATCAGTATACTATGCGAGTATATAAATGTATTGGTTTTGTCACAACCGCGGTCCGCCCTCTGTGAACCATCGTGATGGCACCTAGTCTCTACAACTAGGTAAGCCTAAATTGTGGAAGATAACCAAACTTGCGGAAAACAAAACGATTTAAGAATAGAAATAAAGCAATAATAGCGTTAAATGTGCCACTTGGCATACACTATGTATCTCAAAACCAATATCCAATCTAAGACCCGAAAACCCACGAATCACAAGCTAGGACAAAGAAATACTACATAGCTCTAACTTCAGAATTTTATGTAATAAGAACGAAAAATACAGAAGGGCTAAAATACTAAAAAGCAGGAATTGAAAGGGACTCCTTGGTCTGTGGACGGGGCAAATATACCTCGAAATCTCTAAGTAGTCGCCTCCCTCAAGGATGATAAGACGTAGAAGAAATACCTGGATCTGAACATGAAAAACATACACGGAAGAGGCATGAGTACACCACAACGGTACTTAGTAAGTGCCAAGACTAATCTCGGTCGGGTAGTGACGAGGAAGATCAGGGCCCTACGTAGGTAAACAATAATAATAGTGATAGGTTATGGTAAACAATATAATTGAGAACCTATAGTAAGAGTCTATACATGATAATAAGAGTACAATAACGGAAACAGAATATAAAGAGAAATCACAAGGTAACACCTCTCACAACAGGTATAATAACCAGGGATCTCTTGGTATCTCGAGGATCTCTTGGTATCCTCAATATGCATGCTAGGGATCTCATAGTATCCTCAATATACGTGCCAGGGATCTCTTGGTATACTCAATATATGATAGGGATCTCTTGGTATCCCGAGGATCTCTTGGTATCCTCAATGTATGATAGGGATCTCTTGGTATCCTAATATATGCCAGGGATCTCTTGGTATCCTCAATATATGTCAGGGATCTCTTGGTATCCCAAGGATCTCTTGGTATCCTCAATGTATGATCGGGGTCTCTTGGTATTCCGAGGATCTCTTAGTATCTCAATGTATGATAGAGTTCTCTTGGTATCCCGAGGATCTCTTGGTATCCTCAATATATGCCAGGGATCTCTTGGTATCCTGCACCTCAGTCCGAAATATAATTTCATAACGGGATCTCCCGGGAAGCCGTCCCGCTGTACCAATTTAAAATACACAACAACAACACAAGAATTTAAATTGAATGCAAACTTCATGTAAATAACAGTTACTTCTAGACTAACATGCTTCACGTAATGCAATTAAGGCAGTTTAAGCAAATAGGCAATTTAAGTCAATTAAACATGCCCTTCTAACTAACAACAGACTAAGTTTGCAAATACACTAAAGAAGGAAAAGAAACATGCAAAGGAATACTTTAATAAAAACTAGATTTTTCAACAATTTTCACAAGTACGCGATCGTCGCCTCACGAAAAAGCAATTCAGTTACCAAATACACCAATCCTAAGGGGAAGGTCCCCTACACAAGGTTAAGCAAGCCACTTATCTTAACCGGCTCAGAATCAACTAGAAACCATGTTCTTGCCACGAGTATCCGACTCCAAATGGCCCAAATCTATTCAATTCCATTTCATAATGTAAATAATACTCCAATAAGTTGATTCTACAATTAAATTCTGAGCTAATACGCGAAATTATGTAAAATGGCCAAAATTCCCCGCGACCCGCGTCTCAGAATTGGGTGAAATTTACATTTCAAGAATCCTTACACTCTCATGAGTCTAACCATGTAAAAATTATCGAAATCCGATGCAAATTCCCTATTCAAAACTCAATTTCTAGGCCTAAGAATTTTTCCCCAATTTTCATTCAAAATTCGAGAAGGAATTCATGCTTAGATTAATGGGTTACAAGCAAAAAGGAGTTTATAATTGTTATCCAGTCGATGTATCTGAAAATCCGTCAAAATCTCGCTCAAATCCAAGCTCCCAAACTTAAGTTTTGATAAAAATGGCTAAATCCTAGATTTTGAAATACTATATCTGCCCAGGCGCATTCTTCATTGTGAATGGGAGGCTACTATCGCGAACGCAATGCACAAAATTCCTTCTAGCCAAATTCCTTTTTCACGAACGCGTAGCTCACACGGGCAGACCTTACACCAACATGAGGACCATAATGTGATCGCGAAGGCCAATGAACCTTCACCTTCACGAACGCGGGACACCATCGCGAATGTGAAGAATAACCTCCCCCATAGCCCCAGCACCTCTTTGCAAACGCGAGACCCCACTCGCGAACACGAAGAAGGAAACCAAAACTGGGCTGCTGCAATATTTTCTGCAATGCTCTAAGTTCTAAAAATGACCCATTGAGCATCTGAAACACACCCGAGGCCCCCGAGACCTCAAACAAACCTACGAATGTATCCCATTACGTCTTTCAAACGTGTTACAACCTTTGTAACGCTATAAACAACATCAAACGACTTACTTTCATCGGATTTAACCTTAAGAATTACAAAAACTCTAAAAACACATTTTCGATTAAAACGTCTATCACACCTCGTCCGAATGACCTGATATATGCACACACATCATGTTAAACACTACGGAGCTACTCCAACTTTTGGAATTTCATTTCGACCCTCGGATCAAAATCTAACTATCTGACCGAAAACTTCAAAAATTTAACTTTCGTATTTCAAGCCTAAATTAGCTACGGACTCCAAAAACACATTTTGATCACGCTTCTAACCCTGAAATCACTTGACAAGGCTGACAGAACCATCGAATTTCCATTTTAAGGTTTTCTTCACACTATTCCGACTATGGTCAACTTTCCAATACATAAGCTCTCATTTAGGGACTAAGTGTCCCAAAACTCTCCAAAACTCAAAACTGAATATCCCGGCAAATCAAATTAGCATAAATAGACTTGGGGGGAAGCATTTAATAGGGGATCAAGGCGTTAATTCTTAAGACAACCTACCGGGTCGTCACAGGGTTGTCTTTGTTATTATCAGTAAAACATAATATCAATATAGTACATATGTATGCTAAATTAGTATACTATGTAAGTATAGAAATATGTTGCTTTGTCTTTGTTTTTTTAGCAAAATATGATACTGATACAGTATATAGGTATGCTATATGATTATACTATGTGAGTATACAATTGTACGGATTTTTGTGTGTATTTTTTTATCAATAAAATATGACATAACCATATTTGTATTATAAACAGGTATACCCTTGAATGCGCGGATGAAAGACGCACTAAGAGACTTAAAACATCAAGCCTACGAGCATCAAATCTTTTCAAAGTGATGGATTTCAATTATGTCCACAGTTGTTTAACTGATAAGAGATTTTGTCTACAAAAGCAAGTTGTCTCAGCTTTTGTTGTAGCTTTGGTACAAGATAAACTTGTTGACCTAAAAACCATATATACACCAGCAGATATCCAAAGAGACATATAAAAAGCATATGGTAAGGACTTAAGCTCATGCAAGCATGGAGATCAAAATAATAAGTAATGCAATTGTTGAGAGGAACACCAAGTGAGTCATACAAGAAAATGCCAACATATCTTTATACGCTAACCCAGGATCAGTGACACGACTACACACTGAAGGATATGGGAGCTTCTTGTATGCATTCATAGCTATATATGCATCAATTAGAAGATGGATATATTGTAGACCGACAATATTAGTTGATGGAAGCTTTTTAAAGTCAACATATAGAGGGAGCATACTCACGGCTTCCATGCAATACGCAGAGGGTAAGAATACAATCCAATTTTACATTCAGTTAAAGAAACAAAAAATATTTTCAAATATTATATGATACCAGTATGGTGAACAAGTATACCAACATATTATAAAAGTATATTTCCACATACCTGCATCTACATATAACTATACTACTATATGAAATACTAAATTAATATTGTGTGTACAAAAAAAAACAAAAAAGATTTTCAAATATTATATGATACCAGTATGGTATATAAGTATACAAACAGAGTATATAGTTATTTTGCTACACACCTGCGCCTACCTATGACTATACTACTATATGAAATGCTAAATTAATATAGTGTGTTTTAATTGATATTTTGTTCTTTGGGTTTACCGGACAAACTCTACCCCTCGCATATGCAATTGTTGATTCAGAAAATGATGCATTGTGGGAGTGGTTCTTCATGCAGTTCAGAGAAGCCTATGGACAAAGAGAGAGAATGTGCATTGTATCAGGCAGGCATGATGGTACATAGACAGAAACTTCAATTTTCTATCCATAAGTCCCTCATTGTGCATGTATGTTCCATCTGTGGAACAACATAAAGACAACTTCAGGAAGATCCAAAAATAAATCAAAGAAGTATACTTTGCGTTAGCAAGAGCATACACTATTGAAGAATTCAACAAGCATATGGCAGAGTTAGAAGCTATTGATAGTAGAGTGAAAACATACCTGATGGATATTGGATATGATAAATGGTCTCGGGCGCATTCCAAGGAAAATAGAACCATGACCATGACATCGAATATTGCAGAATCCGTAAATGCAGCAAATAAGCACGCAAGAGACCTCCCAGTTATGAATTTGCTTGACTTTATGACAACATTGATTCAAAAATGAAATCACATATCGAAAGGATGCAGTGGAATCATTTATGAAGATTGGCGCAAATTATGAAAAAATATTGGCAGATAATATTATCTTATCATAGACGATGACGGTATGCATTTTCAAAATTATAAAAAACTTGCATGTACTGTAGTTTTAATTTTTTATCTTAGTGATTTCACTAAAAACTGAATATTTTTATTTAAAAAAATACTATTACTTCATATAGCTAATGACTTTTCTTAATTAAAATAATACTAGGTGTTGCCATCAACTGAATCCTTATATTTACTAATTGATGGTCAAACAAGAAATATGGTGCGCCTACATGAAAAAAATTACACTTGTGGGAGGTTTCAGCTAGATGATATTTCATGTACACATGCAATGGTAGTTATACAAAAATTCCATATGGATTCATACAAGTATTACTCGGATTACTACAGCATAGACTACTTACTGAAAACATATGAGATACTAGTAAATCCTTTGCCTGATGAAATAAAGTGGCAAATTCCAGAATATATCTCTTCGCAGATGGTACTGCCACCAAAAGGAAAAATCAAACCAGGATGACCCGAAAAGAAGAGAGGCATATGAAGCTGGGAAGGAAATACAGTTACATGTGCACTATACATGAGGAAAGGAAACAACCGGAGAACATGCCGAAATACTCCAAAGAGATATTGATATAATGCTTCAATGTTTTTATAGAACTCATATATAGTAGAATCATATCATTTGAATTTCAAAGAAATAAAATGCATTTCTTGGACTAGACATATATTTGGTATGATGATTCTTTGCCAAATTACTTTTTGGCAACAACTTTATAGGGCTACTTGTTTTTCCAATAAGAACCTGTTTATTTTCTATTTTAGTATATAAAAGTGGGATGCATTTATATCTAGTTGGTGTAGGAAAAAAGATGCTAAAATATAAATGTGATACCCGAGTGGTATATCGATATACCTTATTGGTATATTTCTATATCTTATTGGTATCAAAATATGTGTCGAAATAAAAGTAGAACCGCAAATGCAATATTTGTACATCCATTGTTAGCAAAATTAGCACGCTTTGCAGCTCATGTTTGTATTGAAGTTGTGACGACCAGGCCAGTCGTCTCATCAGTTACCTCTCTATTTCCCCCTTTTTTGTTTCTTTATTATTTTTTATCCATGGTTTGTGGTATCGGGTTGGTAGGATCGAGTCCGGAATGATTTTAAAAAGATTTGAGACACTTAGTCGCTTTTAAGAAGATTTAAGCTGGAAAATTCAACTGGATGTTCACATATATGTTAGAGGTATTGCATGTGAGTTCTGATGGTTCGGTTAGCTTCGGGAGGTGATTTTTGACTTAGGAGTCTGATCGAAATGGGTTTTGGAGGTCCGAGTAGAATTAGACTTGAATTGGCAAAGTTGATATTTTGGCGATTTTCGGTTGGTAGTGAGATTTTATTCTTGGAGTCAAAATGGAATTCCGAGCGTTGTACTATCTTCTTTATGTCATTTTGGATGAGCATGCAAATTTCAGGTCATTCGGATTTGGTTTGGTTGGGTTTTTTTATCAAAAGCGTATTTCGGAAGATTTTAGAAGCTTAAGCTTGAATCCAATGTGCTTTGAGTGATTTGATGTTGTTTGAGGTGTTTTGATGATTGGAAAAAGTTTGAATAAAGATTAAGGGTGTGTTGGTGCCTTTAGTTGAGGTCCAGGGGGCCTCGGGTGAGTTTCGGATGGTCAATTAGACCATTTTGTTGCAGACTTTGAAGTTTCATGTGTTGTAGAGAACTACCCTTCGCGATCGCGTAGAGTGTATCGCGATCGCGTAGAAGGATTTGAGGAGGGCCTGATTTAATCCTTTGAATTCGCATGATATCGAATTTGCAAAGGCAAGGAAATTGGGCATTGTATTCGCGAGAAGGCACTCACGATTGCGTATAGGAAGATGGGTCCGATGAGCTGAAAGGGAAGTTGTTCATCATGTTTGCGTAAGGGTCTTCACATTCGCGAAGTTATAGGAGAAAAAAGAATCACGTTCATGACATGTATGTCGTGTTTGTGTATATTAGTAGTGAGGACTTGAAGATTGCTCTTCGCGATCGCGAGGGTTGTGCCGCGATCGCGATGAAGGAAAAACAGACCTGGGCAGAATGTTTTAAATCATTTCATTCGCAATTTAGGTTCTATTTTCACCCATAATTTTGAGAGCTTCTTGGTGGAGATTAAAGTGGGATTCAAGGAGAATCGCTTGGAGGTAAAATTTTTTGAACTTAAAACTCGATTCTATTGTAAAATCTACCTATAAAATCATGGAACCCTACGCTAAAATGGAAGAACTAGGGCTTGAAGTTTTGATGTTTTGATTTGAGGATTTGAAGGACCAATTGAGGTCAGATTGGAGAACTTTTGGTATGTATGAACTCGTGGGGAGATAAGGAACCGTTGATATAAAAATTTTGAGTTTCGAGAAGTGGGCCTGGGACTCGGATTTTGCTAATTGCAGGATTTTTGGTATTTTTTCGATTGTTTTTGCTTGGGCTTCGTTCCCTTGGCATATTGTGACGTATTTGTTCTTATTTTGACTAGATTCACCGCGAGTGGAGGCCGATTCGAGAGGCAAAGTCATCACGAAGTAGTATTTTCACCGGTTTAAGGTAAATAACCAATGTAAATTTGGAACTTAGGGTACAAACCCCGTATTTGACTCAATTTGATAATTGCGATGACGCACATGCTATGTGATGAGCGTGTGGGCGTGCACCGGTAGGGATTGTGACTCGATCCATCTCATAGCGGCTACTAAGCCTCATATTTTATTTGAAAATATTATATTAATCTGGACTTTGGATCCTTATACTGTATTATGGGCTTTATGCTATGTTTGGGGCCTCGTGCCGATATTTAGAAACCCTTAGGGGCATTTTAACTGTTTTTCTCACTTTACTTGTTAAAAATATATCCTCAGTCATGTTTTTATCTATTAAATGTTTATATCTGGTGTCATCATTCTACTCCTATTGTGAGGACTATTTGGGCTGAGTTCCCTAATTTCTGTTGTGGTGTCCGGAAGGCTGTGTGGCTAATGACTGACAGAGGTTGAAGATCTTATGGTAAGGACATTATATGTATATATTATGGATCGAGCTGCACGCCGCAACGATACCTATATGGATCGGGTTGCACGTCACAAATATATATATATATATATATATATATATATATATATATGTGTGTGTGTGTGTGTGTGTGTGTGTGTGTGTGTGTAAGAGTGTGTGTGTGTGTGTAGGGATGCACGCCACAGTGATATAACCCTTGGTCTATAGGAGCCCCTCCGGAGTCTGCACACCCCTAGTAAGGGTATTTGACTATAAATATATGGATCGAGTTGGTTGCCGCTTCAGTTACTATGATTCTAATATTATGAGATTATAAATGAGCTGAGTGCTGAGAGTGAGTATTGCGTGACGAGAGTTGAGACACGAGTGACTGAGAGGCTGCCTAAGGGGCTGTTATTCTGACTGATTCTTTGCCCGAGGGGCCTTGCTATGTTGTTTTCACTTTTTCACTCTTCCTTTAAAACTAAGCCTCTGTTGGAAAAATACTGCTAATTATATCATTTCAAGTTTCGGAGTGAATTTGTAGATCTTGACAAAAACTTGTTTTAAATTGTAAAGTTGAGCAATAATCTTGTTGCTATTTTCAGTTATATGTTTTTAACTGCTCTTCACTGCTTTCAATCCATTATTTACTTTAGTTACTTACTAATTAGGGATACTCACATTACTCTCTGCACCTTATGTGCAGATCCAGGTTCCCAAGGGGCAGAGTGAGGGCTTTCTACTAATTCAGCGTTCACCAGAGATTACGAGGTGGTTGCATAGTGCCCGTAGTCCAGTCTTCTCCTCTTTAACCAGTTTATTTTTCTTGTTTCCTAGACTTGATGTACTAGATGTTTAGTTATGTATTAGAGGCTCTAGACTCGTGACACCAGATTGTTGGGGCTGTGTAGTATTTGTTGTTTCGATTTTCCGTATATTTCTATCATTATGATACCTATAAAGAATTCTTCATTTAAAATTGTGCTAAAAATGGCTTTATGTTAATAGAAAATGGGTTGTGGTTATGGTTTCTCTTGGCTTTCCTAGTAATGTGATAGGCGCCATCACGACCGGTAATTGGGGTCGTGAGAAGTTGGTATTAGAGCCTAGGTTACATAAGTCTCGCGAGTCATGAGCCGGTTTAGTAGAGTCTTGCGGATCGGTACGGAGACATCTGTACTTATCCACGAGAGGCTACAGAACCTTTAGAGAACTTCACATTCTTGAAATTCTTATCGTGTGAGTTGTTGATCTGAGTACTAAACTTCTGTTATTCTATTCTCTCACATATGGTTAGGACACGAGCTACCAAATGGAGTGGACAACCACCAGTGCCACCAGCTGAGGCCACCAGAGGCTGTGGACGCGGTCGTGGTCGTGGCAGAGGCAGAGCAGTGAGGGCAGCACCTATTGATCCACTAGCTGCTATCACGCCTTTTTTTTACACTACACCCTACGAAAAGGCATAGAAGGGAGTTTTTCCGATTAAAGGACAATCAAAACGGGAAATATTTATTTAAAGATTTCGAAGTCGCCACTTGAGATAATTAAAAGTGTCCCAAGACACCGGTTTAAATCCCGAATCGAGGAAGGTTTGACTCTGTATTACAATCTGCGAGCCAGAAATCTAGGTAAGGAATTTTGTTAACCCGGGAGAAGGTGTTAGGCATTCCCGAGTTCCGTAATTCTAGTATGGCCGCTCAACTGTTATATTCGGCTCAATTACCTGATTTTAATGCATTGTTTTTCCTATGGTACAATTTTAAATTAGTTACCGCTTTCATTCATTTTTTGAGAAAATTGCAACGTTATTAAAATATGTCTCGAACCACGTCACATAAATGCACCCGTGGCATTTGAAATTTTTTAACATCATTGAGATTTGGATTTGGTTCATATAAATACGCACCCATAATTAGGAAGATACATTATTTAACTACTGCGCCTAACGTAATTTCGTGTGTCTAAGTTTATGAGGGTCACAAAATTTCGCTAAGTGGTGCACCTTGGATTCTAAGGATTATACGATTAATTAAACGACGTCTATGCAATTATCAGATTTATTTGTCAGTGGCATGCCTTGGTGATAGTTGTAAAAAGGTACTTAAACTAAATTACATAAGGCTGCAAATAATTGGTCTCTTTAGAAAATGGACAAAAGCTCTAAATACAATCAATAACGGGCAATTGGGCTCAAACGTGAGCCCAAAGGAGGCTGAATTTTTACACAACCTTCTATTTTCAAAATCCTGCGATCGAGTCCCTTCTAGCCAAGAGCTAGGGACCTTTAACAAAAGAAACAAACATGCAATAGACCCATACATGTACACATGGGCCTTGGGATTATTTGTTATGCTACTGGGCCAATGCGAAACCCAGTTATTATGGCCCAAACAATCCAAATCATATGATGCCGATCAATTGATGCCAACACAGAGTTTAAAATTGAGTTAACTCAATTAAAATGTTTGAAGCATAAGTACATAAGTTCTCAGAATCTCTTGTGAAAAACTTTTGAAAGGAGAATTTATTATTGAAATCTGGTGAAACAATCAAATGCCTAAAATGGCTTGCTTAGAGAAGAAAAGGAACATTGCTGGTTGGGAATAAAAATATCTACACTTGTATTGTGTAGGATTAAGCATGCTTGATTTCTACCTACTATCATAGTGGCTGACACATTGCCATGAGGATATTAACATGTATACAACAGAATAGAACTAGTAAATTAGTGAGGATCACTTCGACTTCTCAATGTTCTTACAGGCCAAAACACAATGGCAGAAGCTCAAATAATGTCCATGTCCTTTTAAATACAGCATAATCATACTAACATGCTACTCAAATTCTTTTACAACATCTAGAGGAATTGACTAATAAAGAATAAAACACAGTATTGCGACATGGTGAAATTAACTCTAATGCACAGATTTATCAACTTGAAAGGTACGGATTTATTGCTCAAACTACTGCTTAACCATATATCTTAGCTTGAACCAACTCAGTTCAAATTCAATCATTTCCATACATTAGAATGTGAAGTGAATACTTGGGAAAGAGGAAATAAAGAAGAAGTGATATTCAGTAGGATTAGTAGTTAAAAACGAGTAACACAGCTCCCAGATTAAAAAATCACCAAAATACTCAACTCAGACCAAATGATGCAAAAACAAACCCCATAACCCATCATCGTAGCAATTTCTAAACCTCAAATCAGTTCATATCAATTTCAAATGAGCTAGAAGGTATTTTAGAATGGAAAGTTTCATAAATCAATAAAAGGATCAATGAGACAGTGGAAGTTTTTTATTTTGTCTGAAATTTTTAGGATATTTTTAGCTCTCTAGCCCCCTTTAATTTTCTTTCTGATGTTCAGTTTTTTCCCAAACCCCTTTCAAACTGCAAGTGACTATGCCTTTATAGGCAAGTCACTAGGGCAGCCCTAAGGTTTATTATTTCAGTTTGGTCCCTCATTTTTTAGCTTGTGGGCCAAGTTTTAGGATAAAAAATTAAAACTAACCCCTGCTAGAACCTTCCTATTTCAGTTATACTAAGATTCCTTAAGACGTTTACCTATACTACCCTTGCTTACCCTGTTAATTACTTTATACCTTTTCTTTTGACTTTCATTTAGCCTGTTGGACTAAATTCTGAGATTTTTAACAAGTTTAAGCCAATAAAACCAATCCAAGTTGATCAAATTATGAAAGTTCTAAGACAAAAAAATGCAGAAACTCAAGGAAAATGAAAAACCAAATTTTTATAAGGAACCAACGTGGCACAACGACCTTAGGTCTTATTACAAAATTTATCTCAATACTTAGGAGTAAACATGGAAGCCAGTCACAAAATTTGATTTAACTCAGGGACTATTTTGATCCATTCTTGACAACACGGCCTAATTAACTCAGGAGACCAAATAAGACCGATGCCCTAATTACTGAGAAATTTGAACAAAATAATTCAGTTGACAAAAAAGAGAATAGGCGGAGGAAATAAAAATAAATACAAATACGAAAACTTAGTTTAATTTCTCTGACAACCCTGGAAATATTCATGCACGATTTAGCCAACTCCGGGAACCCTACATTTAGATTTGAGGAGTTGTGGAATTGTTTGATTAATATTGAGTATCGATTTGGCATGAGGGAGCCATGAGGGTTGTTTGATATAAATTTGGGGTGGAGTAGAGGTGGCGCCGGCGGTGGAGTCGAAACTTCCAGCTAATATTCGAGTCGATGGTGAATGATTAGAAGGAAACTATTCATGGATTAGGATAGAAGAGGTTGAGGGGAAGAGATGGTGTTGTTTTGGTGGGGTTTGGAACAATTTCGGCGGCGGCAGCGATTTTCGTCCTGCGGAGCACGGTGGGAGGAGGTGGCGTTAGGGTTTTTCTTAGAGACAAGGTACGAGGTCCGCTTCTGGGGGTGGCGGTGCTTAGACACTTATATATGAAACAACCCCGGCTTCGATACTGTCCGATAATCGAAGATTAACGGCCCTGATTGATCCATTATAAACGACGTCGTTCTGTTTTTTAAAAAGTTGGACTGGTTTGAGGGTTGGTTGGACCGGCTTCAAGGGTGCGTTTGGGTTGGGTCAGATTATGGGTTTTTTTTGGCTGGATTTTAGTTTGAAATGGCCTAACTAGGTCTTCTTCTTTTTTGAATTGGATTTTCATATTTTCTCTTCTCTCTTTTTTATTTTTCTTTTTATTTTCCAAAATTATTAAAAACCTAAGTTGAGTTATAAATCCCTAACTAACATATAAAAATTCTAATTAATCCTATGATAATTATTATCACAAACAATTAAAACAAGATTAAGAGAAAAATTACTTTAAAATCAAACTTAAACGTAAAAGTGCAAATTAAGCTATATTTTTTATTTTTTGTTTTTTTTAAAAAATGACTAAATTACTGAATAATTCTAAAAATGTGAAATTGACTCCTAAATACACATGCAACATATTTTGTATTTTTTATGAATGTATGTTTAATTAAAATGCACGCAAAATGCAAACAATTAACAGAAATGTCACAAAAATTCATAGAATTGCAAAAAAATAAAAGAAATGATTTTTTTTGAATCTGTAGGAGTAATTCATGCAGGGCAAAAATCACATGCTCACAGCTGCCCCTCTTTTCCCGGAAACACGAAGAATTTTTGCGCAAAGATAAGTGAGCGGACACGAGAAATTTTTGTCTGTTTGAGTTCTCCATAAGAAGCATTTTGAAAAGCTTGACCGAACCCTACTTCAGAGGCTGCCTACAAATCCTCGGCTACAAAGAAATCAGGTCAGTGTAGTTCCGGGGTGTTTGGTAGCTGGGACTACCGAAGCTGTGCTTTTACTGCAGCAGCTGCTACTTCTGGCTAGACCTCCTTATTACACCATCTAAAAATAAAAGAAGCTGGACTAAACTATGACTTATGGATTAAAAAAGAACCTATCTATGTTTTCAAACTTGCTCTTGATCTTTGTTGCCTCGTTGCCTTGTGTATCTTCCTGAGAAACTTCCTGTTGTCTTGTCATACTTCCTTCTGTGGAACTTCTTGTTTCCCTGCTGCTATGTTTCTCTTTCTCCATGTTGATGCTTGATTGTTGGATTTGAATTGTATTCCCTTGTTTTCTTGGTGGGCGCATGATTATCAAAACTTGAAAAATATTCCCTTGTTCTCCAAGTGGGCGCCTAATTACCAAAACTTGAAATTTGAAAAGTATTCCCTTGTTCTCCAGATGGGCCTCTGATTACCAATACTTGAAACTTGGAAAGTGTTCCCTTGTTCTCCAGGTGGACACCTGATTACAAAAACGTGCAACTTGAAAAGTATTGCCTTGTTATCCAGGTGGGCGCCTGACTACCAAAACTTGCAACTTGGAAAGTATTCCCTTATTCTCCAGGTGGGCGTCTGATCACCAAAATTTGCAACTTGAAAAGTATTCCAGGTGGGCGCCTGATTACCAAAACTTACAACTTGAAAAGTATTGCCTTGTTCTCCAGGTGGGCGCCTGATTACCAAAGCTTGCAACTTGGAAAGTATTCCCTTGTTCTCCAGGTGGGCGCCTGATTACCAAAACTTGGAACTTGAAAAGTATTCACTTGTTGTCCAGGTGGCGCCTGATTACCAAAAGTTGCAATTTGAAAAGTATTCCCTTGTTCTACAGGTGGGTGCCTGATTACCAAATATTGCAACTTGGAAAGTATTCCCTTGTTCTCTAGGTAGGCGCCTGATTACCAAAACTTGCAACTTGGAAAGTATTCCCTTATTCTCCAGGTGGGCGCCTGATTACCAAAACTTGAAACTTGAAAAATATTCCCTTGTTCTCCAGGGGTAGGCGCCTGATTACCAAGACTTGAACTGTATTCCCTTGTTCTCCGGGTGGGCGCCTGATTGTCAAAAACTTGAACTATATTGTCTGAGACTGGTGCATGTGTACCTTATCACAACAAAACAAACAAAATAAAAGATATTCTTTCTGCCCTAGTTTGGTGTTGATCGCATCTGTGAGTGTTAATCAAATCACATTGCCAAGTATCTCTAAATTTGAAAGCTAAGTCCCATTATCTAGGAGGGTCCTGACAACTCTTAATTGATGACACCTTAAAAATTAGACTGTATTTTCAAAAGGTATTATTTTCCACTATGTCTTGTTATCTGAGTTATATCTGCTGGGGATCTACTGGGGACCGGTGATTAAAGCTACTTCCCATTATCCATGTGGGTCCTAACAACTCTTAATGAGATGAAAAATGTGTCTACTAGGGATTAGTATTCAGAGCTACACCATTATCCAGGATGGTCCTGACAACTCTCACAATTAAATCTCATTATCCAGGCGGGTCCTGACGACTCTTGTTGGGGAAATATTTCTACCTAACCCATGTTACCCGACTGTTTAAGTTTTAAGCAAAATCCTATTTTCCAGGAGGGTCTTGACAACTCTTAATCAAATCTTGTTTCAACATGCAAGTCAGTTATGTTCTTTGCTATCCATAATTATCTCCATCCTTTAGGAAAGTCCCATTTTCTATGAGGGTCCTGAGCGTTCCAGATTAAATGCCAATTCTAACTTTTAGTTGTCTCTGCTGGGGATCGTTAGTTAAAGTTTCATCCCATTGTTCAGGAGGGTCCTGACGACTCTTACTAGGGAAGATGTTTGTACCAGATTATGTTCCCTGTTGAATTTTTAAACCACGTCCCATTTTCCATGAGGGTTCTGAGATTCTTAATCATACCTGGCATGTGTTTTCCCTCCTCTATGGAGGATTTCCACGGAATCTTCTGGAATTTCCTGCCCTTGTTTCAATCAAAGAAAATCTTGTTAGTTTGAAAAAGTGGTGGTTAGCTTGCGGCATTCTGAAGATGGCCTCCCCACTGTAAAGTTCTATTGTGTGCAAGTTTCCGTACTGAATGATGACAGACTTGATTTGCGGCTGATTGCTAAACCCTATGGCTTTGCTCTGTTCGCCCAACATCATGTTACACTCCTAACCCTTTTTCCAGAATCCTTACATCCCTCCTAAAGTTACCGAGTCGGTTTACTAATGAAACTTTCATTGATCCTTTCCCTTGCTATTTTAACTTTTGCTGCCTTTGTTACGTTTTGACCGGCATGTGCTTTGCCACTCGGGAGCTAGTAGTAAGCTTTGAAATTTCTCTCCCGCTTGATTAAACAAAATGACTTTGAGGACATATTATAAGAATGGAGACTCGAAAGAAAATGAAATGCAATTACTCTAAATTATTTTGTTTTAGAGTAAAAGAATTCAAAATTTGGCGACTATTGAGGGGAAAAGAAAAGAAACTTATTTGTGGAGGAATAGCTTCTTTCTATGATCATGACGTGCACTTCAGCTTAGTTGACCTAGCCTGTCTAAACGATCGGTCTTCTGTTGTATGCTTTGTTGTTGCGACCTTCTTTAAATGCAATCCCTTTAACAATAACCTGACCTTGTTTAACTTATGGTGTATTGGATAGATTTCCGCCAACAACCCTTTCCAAGTGCTCATTTCTCGCCTTGCCTTCGCCTTATGGTTCCCGTGAAGGTTTTCACCGGTAAGACTCTCTCATTTTCATTTCTCTCAACTCTCGTCGCTTTACGGTGCCCGTGAGGATTTTCACCAATAAGACTTTCTCATTTTTATTATTTTCCTGCTTGAACTAGAGTGTTGCACTAGGGTATGAATCAATTCTTCTTGCTTGACTCGGTATTTCTTAAAAGTTGATCAGAAGGTCTTTTTTGGACCTTAATGGAGGTTTTTGTATAAGATTAGGAAAAAGGGTGTTAAAGGCTCAAAATAACTCACATGGGTTCAACAATTACAACTTTCGAAAACAAATTTTCTTCCAAACAAAAGTTCTGCCCCAAATTCTTTCTTGGGGACCTTTGAATTTTTATTTGAATATGACCGAGTCGTGACGCTGCCTACGTGTCCTTAAAAGTAATCAGGTCAAACATAGTTCATGTGATTCCTTGTTTTTGTTGTTGTGTTTTCCTCCTTTCCCTTTTCTTTTTCCTTTATTCTATTTCTTCCTTCTTCGTTTGTTGTTTTGCTGTGTTGTGGGTTTTTTCCTTCTCTCTCTTTTTTCTCTTGTCTTTCTCTTTTTCTTTTCTTTTTCTCTTTTTCCCTTTTTTCTCTTTTTTTTATTTTCTCCTTTTCTTCTTCCTTCTCTTTTCTCTTTCTTTCTTTTCATTCTTTCCTGGTCTTTTCTTTTACTTACTTTTACACTTGCATTTTTTACTTTTGTTACTGATTCCGAAAGAGAGGTATTAAAAGAGAATAATTAAAGCTCAAAAAGGGTTAGCAAAGGGTAAAGTATTTAGATAGACGAATAAAATGCCTTCGTCATTTCAATCTCTAAAACATGCTAAGTACAAACAAACATGCCAAGTATAGACAATGATTTGAACAAAAAAATCATAGATAGTATCTCTTAGCTGCATCTGAGTTGATGGTCATTTCTACACACTTGCCTTCCATATCTGTTAGATACAACACCCCGTTGGACAACACTCTTGACACGATGAACGGCCTTGCCAATTTGGAGTGAACTTGCCCTTTGACTTTGCCTGATGAGGGAGGATGCATTTCAATGCCAACGGCCCACTTCAAACTTTCTTGGACGCACTTTCTTGTTATATGCTCTGGCCATTCTCTGTTGATACGATTGGCCGTGACACACTATTGCAATTCTCATCAATCAGACTCAATTGCTACAGCTGGGTTTTGACCCATTCATCATCATCAATTTTCACCTCAGCGACAATCTGAAGGGACGAGATTTCAATTTCAGCCGGTATTACTGCTTTTGTGCCATACACCAATAAATATGGAGTCACCCCCACTGAGGTGCGGATAGTAGTGCGATAGCTTAACATGGCGAAAGGTAACTTCTCATGCCATTTCTTGGACCCTTTCACCATTTTTCGAAGTATCTTCTTTATGTTCTTATTTGCTGCCTTAACTGCTCCATTTGTCTTGGGGCGGTATGGGTGGAATTGCAATGTGTAATCTTAAACTGCTGACATACCTCTTTCATGAAATGACTGTTGAGATTCGCTACATTGTCAGTTTTGAGTGTCTTTGGGATTCCAAACTGGCAAATGATATTTGAATGCACAAAGTCGATCACGACTTTCTTGGTCACCGCCTTGAAAGTTTTAGCTTCGACCCACTTGGTAAAATAATCAATAGCAACCAAGATGAACCTGTGTCCGTTGGAAGCTGCTGGCTCGATGGGCCCGATGACGTTCATTCCCCAAGCAAAGAATGGCCATGGTGCAAACATTGTATGCAATTCAGATGGCGGTGAGTGAATCAAGTCTCCATGCACCTGACATTGATGACATTTGCGCACGAAACTGATACAATCTCGCTCTATGGTGAGCCAAATACCCTGCCTGGAGAATCTTCTTTGCCAAAACATATCCACTCATGGGCGGTCCACATATTCCAGAATGTACCTTATTTATGATGGTTGTGGCCTGCCCAGCATTTATGCACCTTAATAACCCGAGATCCGGCGTTCTTTTGTATAGCACCCCTCCACTGAGGAAAACCCCGCTTGATAGATGATGAATTGTTCTCTTCTGGTCATTTGTGGCCTATACTGGGTACACACCCATCCTAATATATTCTTGGATGTCGTGAAACCAAGGCTCACCATCAAGCTCTTCCTCCACCACATTACAGTAAGCGTGTTGGTGATGGACTTAGATATACAATGGATCAACATAAGCCTTGTCTGGATGATGTAACATTGACGCCAAAGTGGCCAAAGACATTGTGAATTCTTGGGATATGCTTGAACTTTACTGACCAGAATCGTTGACAAAGGTCGTGCAAGCATTTCTGGTACGGTATGAGCTTCAGATCTCGTGTTTCCCACTTCCCTTGAATCTGGTATACCAGAAGGTCCGAGTCTTCCGAGACCAAAACTTCCTGGACACCCATGTCTGCGGCTAACCTCAAACCCAAAATACATGCCTCATATTCTACCATATTGTTGGTGCAGTAAAAGCGAAGTTGAGCTATAGTGGGGTACTGGTGCCTTGTTTCAGAAATGAGTACCACTCCTATCTTGACGCCTTTCATGTTGGCGCCCCCATCAAAGAATAAATTCTATCCTGGATTCTCGCGCTGTTCCATTTCATCAATATGCATTATCTCCTCATCCAGGAAGTATGTCTTTAATGGTTCATATTCTTCGTCTACCAGATTCTCAGCCAAATGATCAGCCAGTGCATGTTCTTTTATTACAGTCCCGGTCGCAAAGACAATGTCGAACTCGGTGAGCAAGATTTGCCATTTTGAAAGCCTTCCCATGGGCATAGGCTTCTGAAAGATGTATTTCAATGGATCCATGCGTGAGATTAGGTAAGTGGTATATGATGACAAGTAATGTTTCAATTTCTGGGCTACCCAAGTTAGGGCACAGCACGTCCTTTCAAGATGAGTATACTTAACCTCATAAGCTGTAAACTTCTTATTGAGGTAGTATAGCCTGTTCTTTCCTCCCGGTGATATTGTGCTGACCCATCACACATTTGAATGAATTGTCCAAGGCTGTCAGATAAAGGATCAACGGCCTTCCTGGCTCCGGCGGGACCAAAACTGGTGGGTTCGACAAGTATTCCTTTATTTTATCAAAAGCCTCTTAGATCTCTCCAGTCCATTTAACTGCAGCATCCTTTTTCAATAGCTTAAAGATGGGCTCGCAGGTTATCGTGAGCTAAGCAATGAATTGACTGATGTAAATCAATCTCCCTAACAGACTCATCACCTCTGTTTTTTTTCCTCGGAGGAAGCAATTATTATATGGCTTTGATCTTTGATGGATCTAGCTCAATGCTCGGCAGCTGATTGTAAACCCTGGCAACTTTCCTGAGGGGACCCCAAATGCGCATTTCGCTGGATTGAGTTTGAGATTATACCTGCGAAGCCTCTGGAAGAATTTCCTCAGATCTCTGACATGGTCAGATTGCTTCCTGGATTTCACAATTACATCATCCACATAGACCTCAATCTCCTTATGTATCATATTATGAAAGATGGTTGTCATCGCCCTCATATAGGTTGCCCCAGCATTCTTCAGGCCGAAGGGCATGACCCTGTAGCAATATGTTCCCCATAGCGTGATGAACGATGTTTTTCTGCATCCTCCTCATCCATCAAAATCTGGTGGTAGCCTGGGTAAAAATCTATGAAGGACCCAATCTCATGCTTTGCACAATTTTCGAACAATATGTGGATGTTTTGTAGTGGAAAGTTGTCTTTTGGACTTGCTTTGTTGAGGTCATGATATCGACGCATACCCTGATTTTACCATCCTTCTTTGGCACAAGCACGACATTGGCTAACCATGTGGGATATCGTGTGACTCGGATGACCTTGGCCTCAAATTGCTTGGTAACTTCCTCTTTGAATTTCACGCTCACATCAGGTTTAAATTTTCTCAACTTTTGTTTGACAGGAGGGCAGGCCATGTCGGTGGGCAACTTGTGAACCACCAAGTTAGTTCTCAACCCATGCATATCATCATAAGACCATGCAAAAACAATCTCTGTAGTCAAGTAGCGTTTCAATTATGTCTACCCTAAGCTATGGCTCGAGATGGACACTTATTTTGATTTCTCTAATATTATCTGGGTCCCCTAGATTGACTGATTCTGTATCGCTCAGGTTTGGCTTGGGCTTTTCTTCAAAATTTCTCAACTCTTTGCTAATTTCATTAACGCCATTTATTCATCATATTCTGACTCATCCTCATATTCTATCTCTTGGATTATTACTTCTAAGTTAGACCGATTTTTAAGACTGGGTCAAAAATTCCTTATGTATGTCAGATCGTTAGAGCCAGCATAAAAGTAATTGTACAAGAAGGAAAACAAAAGCAAAGAAAAATGAAAGCTATTAGCAATGAAGAAAAAGGATATTGCATTTCATTGAAATTGGAAAGATAACAGGGTTTACACATCCAAACGGACAGAACATCTGAATTACAATCCCAGAGATAATCCAAATTAAACTGCAAGAAAAATCAAAGCCAACTACCAAGACTCCTGCCGAGTGGGAAGAGGAGCAGCTTCCTAGTTGTTGATTTTTGCACGGGGTCCACAAACTGCACATCAGCCTTGCTTGACCTTTTTACGGACTCCACCATATTTACCTCAGTGAACAATCTTTCGAACCCCTTATCCAAATCTTCATCAGCATCAATCAGTAGGCCGGGAACCATTGGCACTGGGCACTTTCTGGTACTGGGTTTAATAAATTATCTGGACAACTGCGGGATGGGCTTTGGGAGAACATATGCCCTATGCTTTAACTTTCTAACTCGCCTTATGTCTGTAGATGTAGGCTTGAACCCCAAACTGGAAGTGTCCAAGTTTTTAGGAATGGACACTTGTTGTATGATGCCTTGCAGAGAAGCACACAATCCCTTGCCGGGCGTGAAGCCATTTTTTAACACCTCCAAAGCCACTATGACTGTTGCGGCTGCTATTTTTGGAGTTGGAACACACTCACCTTTTGAGATCTTTTCAACTGACACCGTGTCGAAGACCTGATAGACCCATTGACCCTTGCTGCCTTCAGCTTCAATAAAAGGTAAAATGGCATCACCCAAGGCGCATTGATTATCCTTACCATGCACCATAATCTCCTGTCTGTCCAATGCAAATTTGACCATCTGGTGCAAGGTGGATGGCACTGCCTTAGCGGCTTGAATCCAGGGTCTTCCCAGCAAAAGATTGTAAGAAACTGCTGAAATTCCATGGTGAACTCAACAGGACCTATCGTCAGTTCTAGTATTATATCTCCCACTAAGTCTTTGCCTTTGCCATCGAACACTTGAACACAAATGTTGTTCTTGTGGATCTTTTCATCGTCCACCTTTAGCTTGTTCAGGGTGGAGAGTGTGCATATGTTCGCGTTGGACCTATTATCAATTAGAACTCAGGTGACCACAGCATCTTCATACTTCACAGTCAAATAAAGGGCCCGATTATGCTTAGTGCCCTCCTTGGCCAGCTCATTGTCAGAGAAAGCAACCTGATTTACCTAGAATATTTTGTTTTCAATCGTCTCCAAGTGATTCATTGTTATCTTGACATGAACATGGGCCTCACTCAAAATTTTCATCATTAGCGGTGCTTATCTGAATGCATTAACAATGAGAGGAAGGAGATCTGAGCCGGTGTTTTCCTCAATTGCTCTATGATCGAGTAGTCCTGCATTTTCATTTTCATTAGAAATTCATCCGCCTCTTCTTCTGATACAGATTTCTTTATTGATTCTAAGTTATCCTTGGGGATCCTACTTTTCCTTAACTCCTCAGGGGCGAAGTATCTCCCTGACAGAGTCAAACCCCGGGCTTCCCAAACTTCTTCTCTAAGTTCCTTCCCTTTGTACACCACTATTGCTTCTTCATATCTCCAAGGAACGACTTTATTGTTGACTATTGGCAGCTGTATTACTAGTTTTATAATGATGGGCTCTATGCAAGCTCCTTCCAAAACTATGATAGGTTTCTTAGTTGCCCCAGGTACTGCTTTCGCTTTTTCTTGATTCATCATCCCGCCTTTCGGGTATTCTTTCTTGACTACAACAACATGCTCACTACTTGTTCCACTTGACTTGAGCATCAACATCTTGCTTGTCAAATTCTCACCCATCTTCCGTTCACTGGCTTTGATAATCATGACAGTTTGTGAAGGCTTTTTGGGCTCTCCCTCTTTGTGCACTATCTCGATCATATTTGTCTCTTAATGAGTACGCAACAGGTTTTGATTAATGTTGGGTGCTTCTTTGGCTTGCACCTCAATTCGATGTGAATAGATGAGTTCTTGGATACGTTCTTCAGATGCCAACATTTTTTCATGTCATGCACTGGGGCACCGGAATAATACTCACAGCTGATAGAATAATCTAGATTTCTCAGATGAGGGTTTGGCAGTTTTGCTTCGATCAACCCCAACATGTCTAGCTGCCTCAACCTGTGGAATAAGTTGGTATATGATTCTCCCAATGGAGTGAAAGTTTACTTCTTCTACATTCTCTCATTTTCAAAACTTGGTTGGCCCGGAAAGCTGGTCTCGAGGGTTGCTGGTAGGCTCTTGGAGGGTAGTTATTTCATGGAGCTGGGTAAATATTTTGTGGAGATGGCGCATACTATTGTGCGTGGGCAGGAGGTTCGGTATATATTTGTGCATGATGGAATGAGAAACGGGGTTCCGGAGGTGGGTAGTACTGTTGTGGTGGGCCGTATGGGTGTGTGGGTATATTTGGTGGTGAGGACGAGGTTGGCTGTAATTGGATGGAGCCCGGGGCCCGAACCAAGTCCCTGACTCAATTGTCACTACCTCTTCCTTTTTCTTCTTTCCAAATGTTCCCTCGGTCCCGCTTTAGATAGCCTAGGTGGTTGCTTTAACTGCAGAGTAACCCATTATCTTGTTGGAATTGAGTACTTCCTCGACCATACTTTCCATTTTCACTACCTCATTGAAGGATTTACCTACTGCCGATACCAGGTGACCATAATGCATAAGCTCCAAAGCTTGAAAGAAATAATCTACCATTTCATTCTCCTTCATTGAGGGGTCGACCCTTGCTACATGTTCCCTCCAACGGAAACCATATTCTCTGAAGCTCTCATTGTGTTTCTTTTCCAATTTTGTCAAAGACAGACGGTCTGGAATAATTTCAAGATTATATTGAAAATGACAGGCGAATGCTTGTGCTAGATCATCCCAAGTGTACCACCGAGAATGATCCTGCCGGGAGTCCATTCCAGTGCCGACCCACTTAAACTTTGACTGAAGTATGCCATTAGCAATTCATTCTTTACTCCTTCTCCTCTCATTTTGCTACAAAAACCTCTTAGATGTGCGACTGGGTCACCGTATCTGTCATAAAAGTCAAACTTGGGCATCTTAAAGCCCGGAGGTAACAACACATCTGGGAACAGGCAAAGGTCGTTGATTGCCAAACTCACCTGGCCGTCTAACCCTCGCATATCTTTGAACGATTGTTCTAAGCTTCTGACCTTCCTGAGCACCTTCTCTTGCTCGGGATTTTTGACTAGTTTTTCAGCCTCCGTCGGGATTTCAAAATAGGGGGCATGGGAGTAAGGTTCATGGGCTTTGTAAGCGGGTTCTGATGGGTAATATTGATTGTCATGAGCTTGAAGTAAAGGCTCACTAGATGATCTGTGGAGTGTAGGGGGAGGAGGTGCCACATAAATAGGGGCAATTGGTGGAGGGGGTGAGGAACAAGTTTGGGTGGTGGAGCTGGGGGGGATTGAGAAGTTGTACCCTGGTATTATGGGTACACGGGAAACTTGGGGGTGGATCAGTGGTGGGATGGTCATGTGACTGGGCCAGCAAAGGGACGAAGGTCGGATTAGTAGGATAGGCTGGTGGTGGCTACCCTCTCACCCATGCCTGATACATCTCAACCATCTGATGTTTCAGTTTATACATTTCCTCTCTCATCGCATTAATGTCCAATTTCTCTACCTCTTTCGAGGGATCAATGATACTGGCATCGGCTTCTTGATTGGCCATAATCAGTTTGCCCTTGGACCGAGTGTTGGAGGAGTGAGTTACCATAATACCGCAAGAACTAACCACATGGATGAAGTGCGAAATATAACACCAAAACTTGTTAGTGGTTAGGTTTCAACACATAGGCAGCCACATGTTGAGGGATAAAAGCACCTAAGCAGTTATCCGTTTCTATTATGCACGCAAAGTGGTTGCTTGCATCATCCCTTCTTCTATCCTATGCTCCCTTTCTTTACACTCTTATTTCTCTTTTTCTTCTTCCCTATCAATTTGTTTTGCCTACATCTTTCGTTTCTTTATTTTCTCCTTTATTTTGCCACTATTTCTCTCATTTTTCTTCCCCTTTTTCTTTCTTTCTTTCTTTGGTTATGATCGAATCTTATGGAGATTGCCTACTTATCATGACCCCGTATGAATCAGACCGAGTGTAGTTCTGGCAAACAAATATAGAAAATATTTAGAACACTTCTTCAATTTTTATAAAGTAAAGCACTCAATTTCATCTTAAAAAGGAAATTAAAAGACTCCAACTCAACTGAAAACAACAGACTCTCGCTTAAAATGAAAATGACTGACTCAACAACCTACTATGAACTTTAAAAGAAAATACAGACTCTCCAATGGACCAATAGATTTGGACAATCATGAATACATTAAAGTCTCTAATTCTCTTGGGGCATGCGAGACATCATTCAGTCTCGTCGCAGGCTTGCGTGCTAAATCCCCTTGGAGGTGGTGGAGATCTTCCATTACTTGACAAACAAAGATCATGGCGATGGCAAAAAACATAGATCTTGGCATATCTTTGCAGTGGTTGCACTTTGTGGTGATGTAATCAGTGATCATCTGTACCCTCTCTCTAATAGCACTCCTTTCTTGCAACAATCGTCCAATTTGTTGGGACCTTGCCTCCAAAGTTCGTTCGGCTACACGATTCAGTTCATGGAATTGCTGCAAATCTCTTTCCAATCGTGTTATTGCTGCGTAACTATGCTCTCTCTCAGCCTTGAAGTCCCTAGCTTGCTTGGCTATTTTGTTTTCAGCCGTGATGACCTTCCTTTTCAACCCAGCAACCTCATTGTTGTGGCTTTCCTCTAATTATTCAATCATACGGGCTCGTTCCTCCGCATTTTTGGCCAATTGTTTTCATTTCCTGGATAGCTCACCCTCTGTTTTATTCAAGTCAAAACCATATTCTCCTACTTTTCGCCTCAAATTGTCTATGAGCTTTTCATCCTTCGCACTCAAGGCGGGATTCTCCGCTGCTATTTTTATTTTCTGGATTTGGGCTCGCAAAGCTTTGTTTTCTTCGGCTAATCTTTTCTTTTCACCCTCATCTGCCACAGCTTGCAAACCATTTTTGAATTGAAGGTATTTGACTTGCTTTTCCAATTTCCCTATCGTGGCCATGTATTCATTTTCCTTGGCTAACCAATTCTATTGTTCTTGTGACGCCTCAGCAAATTCCTAGAGATATGGCCTCTTAACTGGCCTTTCGAACACTATTTCCCTTTTATACCAAGAAAGGTGCCTTGGTGCAACCTCTATTTTAGATAAGTCTCGCACTCAAGTGTGCGCCATCAAGTATTGATAGTCGCTTCAAATTTGACGGACTGCTGCTTTGGGGAACTAACTATTGGGGCAAATCTCGACCACATGGCTACTAATGTCCTCATTCCTGAGAATCATTTGGCACCTCCCTAAATGTCTTAGCACTCTGTATGGAGCATAGGGTTGGATACTTTGGAGAGCCATAAGAAGGAAATGAGGTCCAGTGGCTGGCATATATATGATTTCATCAACGGGGAGCCACCCAAACGTCCACTCTATTTGGCTTGCACTGATGGAATGGAGACGTGATATCCATTCTATAACACCCTCTAGTAATCTAAGCCCATTAACTCTGTTATAAAATTCCTATATGTGGCTTTTTGTTCACGACCCATAACTCATGAATTGAGGTCGATGGCACAAGTGTTCAATCATCCATATTTGTAACAACAAGTTGCATCCTTTGAAGAAGTCTCCCCTTGCTTTACAGGTTGTGAGGGCATGGAAGATTTCCGACCATACCATGGGTGTGAGGCTGCTCTTGGCTTGAGTGATTAAAGTGCTGACAACCCCTGCTATCCGTATGTCAATATTTTCGTCCTTCCGTGGAAACACTAAATGCCTAAGAAGAATACCATGAATGTGAAACACAGATGTTCCTCCCATTTGAGCCAGTTTCCCTTGCTACAAATATTATTTTTCGGGTCATTAAATCCCCATATATGCCCATACCTCTTATATATAAACTGTAGAGTACAAAAGCCAGCTGCCAGGTCTGGATTGTGAACCTTCCTGCTGATCTTTAATGAGTCCAAGAATTTGTGTCTAGCGATGGCCCTTGGTGTAATTAGATATTGATTCCTCATAGGAATTGTGGGAGACCCAATATATTCAGTTATTTCTTCAAGGGTTGGAGTGAGTTCAAAGTCCAAGAAATGAAATACGTTGTGGGTCGGGTCCTAGAATGTAACTAATGCTTTTATGATGTCCCCTCTACGTTTAATTTTCAACAACCTGGTAAGTCCCCCCCAAGTGCGTGTTGACCTTGTTTCGCCCCGATTCACCTAGATCATTCCACCACATGTGTACCTCCAAAGGAATCTTGTTCATGACTGAGATTGGCAAATTTTGATTTGTGCTCATTCTGCACATTTATTAACGTGATTAAGCAAAAAATCATGATTTATTGGACCCAAAAAAAAAATTAAAATTTTTTTTCAAAATTTCATTCCAGAATAAAATCTCAGCCTTGTAAGTACAGCACTTCCGGGGGAAGATTTTAAGGTTGTGCCAACTACCAGCAAAAATTGGAAAATATCCCAAGGTAGCTATTCTTGCAAAAATAGCCTTCTGGCGCCCTTTTTGGGACACTCGGCTAATTTTGACAAAACTGCTTTATTTGTTAATCACAACCTGGTTCTTTTTGCCTATTTTTGAAAAAATGAAGTTGGGCCCGATGGTGGCTGCCTACATATCTCACACCCTGTAAGAATCAAACTGGAGTAGTTCGGGCAATTTTGGCAAAAGTAAAGACCAACTTCTATTTCCTTTTCTTGCTCTTTTTTTTTGAAAACAAAACTCCTTTTTGGTTTTTTTTTTAAAAAATTTCGACAGTACTTCAGTATCATTTATGAAACAGGTAAATTCCTTCCTTGTCCCTCACATGTTATCACTTGTCAAATTCCACTCTCTTTTTTTCTTCTTTTTTTCCAAAAGCCGGTCGGCATGCAAATCTGGAACAAATGCACAGTAACATGCAAAATGTATCAGGATGGTCTATTATTTTGGGTGCACCTGTCCTAGACGGACTCAGCCCCTGTGTTGAGTCCCCTAAGCCAAATGCATGATGCAAATAAGCGCTCCTACTAGGGCTCTAGCATGTGGTTAAGTTATTCTAGGTTTAAAACCTTGGTGTAGGGTCGAGACTGTTTACCCAAGCGGACAACTCGAGTCGGGGAGAGGGCTACGTACCGGGAACCAAAAGGCCATTCGGCTTTGTAACTTGTCCGAGCCTCTTTCTTATTTGAAGGTATGACACTAACAGAATAAGGACTCTCGACCAGCAAGCACATCCCTGAAGATGAGAAGAGAAGGGTTTCGCGACAGTTTATATAAAGTTCAGATAATATCAAAGCGGTAGAAGCATCATTTAGCACATTAGGCCCAAACATGTAACAAAATTAGATAATACAAAAAGCTAAATACAACAATTATTCTAAGCTCAAATTCTTGAACCTTGAACCAGAGATTCTGGGTTCGGTTCCCAGCAGAGTCGCCAGAGCTATCACACCTCCTTTTTTACACTACACCCCGCGAAAGGGCATAGAAGGGAGTTTTTCCGATTAAAGGAAAATCAAAACGGGATTTATTTATTTAAATATTTTAGAGTCGCCACTTGAGATAATTAATGGTGTTAAATATCGAATCGAGGAAGGTTTGACTCTATATTACAGTCTGCGAGCCAGAAATCAGAGTAAGGAAGGTGTTAGGCATTCCCGAGTTCCGTGGTTCTAGCACAGTCGCTCAACTGTTATATTCGGCTCAATTATCTGATCCTAATGCATTTTTTTGCCTATGGTGAAATTTTAAACTAGTTACCGCTTTCATTCATTTTTAGAGAAATTTGTAACGTTATTAAAACACATTTCTAGAACCACGTCACATAAATGCACCCGTGCCTTTTAACATATTTTGACATCGTTGCGATTTGGACTTAGGTCATATAAATGCGCACCTGTAATTAGGAAGATATATTATTTAACTAAGAAGCTAGCGCAATTTTGTGTGTTTAAGTTTATGAAGGCCACGAAATTTTGCTAAATGGCGTACATTAGATTCTAAGGATTATACGATTAGTTAAACAATGTCTACGCAATTATCAGATTTATTTGTCATTGGCATGCCTTGGTGATAGTTGTAAAAAGATAACTAAACTAAATTAAATAAGGCTGCAAATAGTTGGTCTATTTAGCTAATGGACAAAAGCTCTAAATACAATCAACAATGGGAAATTAGGCTCAAACGTGAGCCCAAAGGAGGATGAATTTTTACCAATCCTTCTATTTTCAAAATCCTGAGATTGAGTCCCTATTAGCCAAGAGTTAGGGACATTTAACAAAAGAAACAAACATGCAATGGACCCATACATGTACACACAGGCCTTGGCCTTATTTTTATGCTACTGGGCCAACGCGAAACATAGTTATTATGGCCCAAACAATCCAAATCATATGATGACGATCAACTGACACCAACGAAGAGCTTGAAATTAAGTAAACTCACTTAAAAATGTTCGAAGCATAAGTGCATAAGTTCTCAGAATATCTTATGAAAAACTTTTGAAAGGAGAACTCATTATTGAAATCTGGTGAAACACTCAAATGAATAAAATGGCTTGCTTATAGAAGAAAAGGAACACTGCTGGTTTGGGAAGAAAAATATCCACACTTGTATTGTGTACGATTAAGCATGCTTGATTTCTACCTACTGTCATAGTGGCTGACACAATGCCATGAGGAGATTAACATGTATACAACAGAATAGAACTAATAAATTGGTGAGGATCACTTCGACTTCTCAAAGTTCATACAGGCCAAAACAAAATGATTGAAGCTCAAATAATGTCCATGTCCTTTTAAATACAGCATAATCATACTAACATGCAACTCGAATTCTTTTACAGCATCTAGAGGAATTGACTAACGAAGAATAAAACATAGTATTGCGACATAGTGAAATTAACTCTAATGAACAGATTTATCAACTTGAAAGGTACAGATTTATTGCTCAAACTACTGCTTAACCATACATCTTAATTTGAACCAACTCACTTCAAATTCAACCATTTCCATACATTAGAAGGTGAAGTGAATACCTGGGAAAAGAGGAAATAAAGAACAAGTGAGATTCAGTAGGCTTAGCAGTTGGCAGCGAGTAACACAGCTCCCAGATTCACAAATCAGAAAAATACTCAACTCAGACCAAATGATGCAAAAACAAACCCCATAACCCAACTTCGTAGCAATTTCTAAACCTCAAATCAGTTCATATAAATCTCAAATGAGCTATAAGGTATTTTAGAATGGGAAATTTTCAGAAATCAATAAAAGGATCAATGAGACATTGGAAGTTTTTTTTGTCTGAAGTTTTTAGGATATTTTTAGCTCTCCAGCCCCCTTGAATTTTCTTTCTGATTTTCAAGTTTTTCCCAGACCCCTTTAAAATTGCAAGTGATTATGCCTTTATAGGAAAGTCACTAGGGCAGCCTACGGTTTATTATTTCAGTTTGGTCCCTCATTTTTTAGCTTGTGGACCAAGTTTTAGAATGAAAAATTAAGACTAACCCCTACTAGAACCTTCCTATTTCAGTCACACGAAGATTCCTTAAGACGTTTACCTATACTACCGTTGCTTACCCTGTTAACTACTTTCTACCTTTTCTTTTGACTTTCATTTAGCCCGTTGGACTAAATTCTAAGGTTTTTAACAAGTTTAAGCCAATAAAACCAATCCAAATTGATCAAATTATGAAAGTTCTAAGACAACAAAATGCAGAAGCTCAAGGAAAATGAAAAACCAAATTGTTATAAGGAACCAACGTGCCACAATGACCTCAGGTCTTATTAAGAAATTTAACTCAATGCTTAGGACTAAACATGGAAGCCAATCACAAAATTTGAGTTATCTCAGGGACTATATTGATGCATTCTTGGAAACACGACCTTAATTAACTTAGGAAACCAAATAAGACTCATGCCTTAATTTTTCAAAAATTTGAATAAAGTAATTCAATTGACAGAAAAGAGAATAGGCGGAGGAAAGAAAAATAAATACAAGTACAAAAACTTAGCTTAATTTCTCTAACAACCCTGGAAATCTTCATGCACGATTTAGATGACTCTAGGAACCCTAGATTTAGATTCTGAGGAGTTATGGAAGTGTTTGAGTAATGTTGAGTATGGATTTGGCATGAGGGAGGCATAGGGGTTGTTTGGTATCAATTTGGGGGCAAAGGTGGTGGCACCGTACACGGCGGCGGAGTCGAAACTTCGGGCTAATATCCGAGCCGATGGGGAATGATCCGAAGGAAACTATTCATGGATTTAGATAGAGGAGGCTGAGGGGAAGAGATGGTGTTGTTTTGGTGGGGTTTGGAACAATTTCGCTGGTGGCGTACGGAGGGAGGAGGTGGCATTAGGGTTTTTCTTAGGGACAAGGTACGAGGTCCATTTCTGGGGGGTGGGGGTTTTAGACACTTATATACGAAACAACCCTGGCTTTGATACCGTCCAATCATTAAAGATCAATGGCCCTGATTTATCCACTATAAACGACGTTGTTTTGTATTTTAAACAGCTAGGCCGGTTTGAGGGTTGGGTTGGACTGGCTTCAAGGGTGCGTCTGGGTTGGGACAGGTTATGGGGTTTTCGGGTTGGATTTTAGTTTGAAATGGCCCAACTGGGTCTTCATTTTTTGAATTGGATTTTCAAATTTTCTCATCTCTTTTTCATTTTTCTTTTTAATTTCCAAAATAATTAAAAACCTAACTTGAGTTATAAATCCCTAATTAACCTATAGAAATCCTAATTAATCCTATAATAATTATTATCACAAACAATTAAAACAAGACTAAGAGTAAAATTACTTAAAAATCAAACTTAAACTTAAAAGTGCAAATTAAGCTATATTTTTTATTTATCATTTTTTTATAAAATGACTAAATTACTGAATAATTCTAAAAATGTGAAATAGACTCCTAAATGCACATGCCACATATTTTGCAGTTTTGATGAATGTATGTTTAATTAAAATGCATGCAAAATGCAAACAATTAGCAGAAATGTCACGAAAATTCATAGAATTGCAAACAAGTAAAAGAAATGATTTTGTTTGAATTCATAGGAGTAATTCATGCAGGGCAAAAATCACATGCTCATAGCTGCCCTAGCTCAGGATCAGGCTCCACCTATGGATGCTCCAGCAGCGCCAGTTCAGGCACCAGCTATGCCTATTGTGATTCCAGGCCTTTAGAAGGCTTTAGCTCAGATCTTTTCAGTGTGTACCGGTTTGGCTCAGGCGGTTTCAGATACTACGGCCACAGCTACTTCACAAAACAGGGAAGGGGTCCAGACCCATGTTGCTCGCACACCTGATCAGGTTCTGCAAGGACTCAAGACACCAGGGGCACCTCCACCCCAACCAGTTACACCACTTCAGGAGTTTATAGTACCAGTTATGCCATATGATGAGCAGCGTTGACTTGAGAGGTTTGGTAGACTCCAGCCTCCGACACTCAGTAGTGCAGAGGGCGAGGATGCCTAGGGTTTCTTAGATAAGTACCAGCGGATGCTTCGTACAGCAGGGATTCTTGAGACTAGTGGTGTGGCATTTACCACCTTTTAGTTTCTGGGGCTGCCTTCATTTGGTGGGAGGCGTACGCCTGTTGGTGCAGCGCTCCTTATGTGGCAGCAACTCTATGTTCTATTCCTAGAGAAGTAGATGCCATAATTTTGTCGACAAGAGTTGCATGTGAAGTTTGAGCAACTGCGTCAGGGGAGATGACGATAATGCAGTATGAGATGCGATTCTCTGAGTTAGCCTGACATGCAGTTTGGTTGGTTCCCACCAATCAAGAGAGGCTCAGGAGGTTTGTTGATGGTCTCTCATACCATCTTCGTATTCCCATAACCAGGGAGAGGGTGACTGGTGCTACATTTGAGGAGGTTGTGGATATTGCCAAGGAGATAGAGTCTGTCCGTCGCCAGGAGCAAGAGTAGAGGGAGGCCTTGAGGATCTCGTATTTTTAGTGGTGCTCCTTCGAGGGGCTAGTTTCAACATGGTAAAGGCTGACAGTTCCATCAGGGTCAGTCTAATAGCTTAGCTTATCAAGGGGCGTCATCGAGTCATGGTTACAATAGTTCACACCAAGGCCATTCATCACTTAGTGCCCTTCCAGCTCATAGCTCATCTCGTGCTCCATCTATTCAGGGCTCTTCCAAGCCGCGTTTATCTACTGGTCACTCCGATGCGAGGGGTTCCCTTTAGTCCCCATCTACAGCACCGGAGAGTTTTTGTGAGTGCAGGGAGTTTGAACATATAAGGAGGCAGTGCCCCTGCTGTGTTGCTAGTTCATCCCAGCAGAGGGGCCAGTCATCAGCTTCGGCTCCAGTTGCTCCACTACCACCTGCCCAGCTAGCTAGTGGTGGGGATCAGTCAGCCAGAGGTCGCCCAAGAGGGGGAGGTAGATCAGGGGGCGGTCAGGCCCGTTTCTATGCTATTCCAGGCAGATCCGATTTTATTGCCTCCGTGCCGTCATTTCAGGTATTATTTCAGTCTGCCACAGAGATGCCTCTGTATTATTTGATCCTGAATCCACCTTTTCATATGTGTCATCATACTTTGCTCATTATTTGGGTATACCCCGTAAGATTGTTGCTTTACATGTTTATGTATCTACCCCGGTGGGTCATACTATTGTTGTAGACCGTGTATACCGATCATGTCTGGTGGCTATTGGGGTTCTGGAGACCCGAGTTGATCTTTTATTTCTGAATATGGTGGATTTTGATGTCATTCTGGGCATGGATTGGTTATCTCCGTGTCGTGCTATTCTAGACTGTCATGCTAAGACAGTCACTTTGGCTATGCCAGAATTGTCGTGGATCGAGTGGCGTGGTGTGACTGATTATGTTCCTAGTAGAGTGGTCCCTTTCTTGAAAGCCCAGCGTATGGTTGAGAAGGGTTGTCTCTCGTATCTTGCCTTTGCGAGGGATGTCAGAGTTGAGGCTCCCAGTATTGATTTTGTTCCAGTTGTGAGGGACTTCCCTGATGTATTTCCTGCCGACCTACCGGACATGCAACCGGATAGGGATATTGATTTTGGTATTGACCTGGTGCCGGGAACTCTTCCCATTTAGACCTTGTTTTGGGGTCGAATTTGAAAACAAATTATATATTCGGGCTCGTGGGTGAATGTGTCATGACCCCAATTCGCCCTTCGTGAACATGTCGTGACGACACCTAGTTCCTACCACTAGGTAAGCCTAACAATACGAAAGATAAACCATAAATTGCGGAAGAATAATTAAAACTAGTTTAGTAAAATAAACATGTATTTAAGGTGCCGCTAGGCATATACAATAACAACTCTTAAAGCTAACAAAAATTCTCAAAACCCGAAATCTCACAAATCACAAGCTAAGGAATACATAAGAGGCTCTGACTCAAAAATATCTATACAACGGAAAAATAATGTAAGAGTTATACTTATTACAAAAATCTGGAAAGGGACTCCTCGGCCTGCAGATATAGCAGATATACCTCGAAGTCACTATCGACACGCCTCCTTCCAAGGCTAATGGAACTGAGTGGAAGTACTTGTGTCTGCACACAAAACTAATGTGCAGAAGAGTTGCATGAGCACACCACGACGGTGCCCAGTAAGTATCAAGACTAACTTCGGTGGAGTAGTGACGAGGAACAGTCAAGACACCTACCGATCAAATAAATAGTATAATTATAGGAATATCTGAAATGATATACATATAATATGTAAAGAGTGCACGGTGTGACTAATAATGCTACAATCACAATGAGGGAAAAACAACAACAAGTAACAACGAGAATATAAAAAAAGTGATGATACATAATGATGGCAAAACACAATCCAACTTCTAACATCACAACACAGTATGGGGAAAGACAAGACAACACCTCATGTCCTACGATGATATTCACCTAAGGTCTCATTCGACTATTTCCAAAAATTTACCAAATCTCGGACAAGCCACAACTCACAAAAATTCCAGCATCTGAAATCTAGCACTTGGCATCATGTGCCCCATCAGCCTCACAGTCATGATGACAACTAGCAAGCTAACTAGGGCCACTCTTACATATATAATGATTAAACAAGGACGTACCTCTATGCTCAGCAAAACTAAGGGAACTTCACCTCCAATATGAGTGTTTCAACTACGCGTATGCTTGTGCAAGTGCCTTAACAAGATTTCTACCAGCTAATAAAGATAAGAAGAAGAGCGGCAGCACGCACAATGTTCCCTCACCACATCCACAAGATAAATCTCATACAGAAAAGCAAACACAATAAAAATATTAAACAAAGATAGGAATGCCTCCACAGGCCCACAATCCTTACAATCAATCCTTGACATAGCCCTCCTTATTTTGCCACGTGCGCAATTATTAACATAATAAGTACCGCCTTATTTCGTCACACATGCATCATAGCATCTCCTACCTTATTTTGCCACATGCTCAATTCACATATCAGCATATGAACATATCCCGCCTTATTACGCCGCATGTGCAATATATCAATAGAAACAGTGGCACGGCAAAGACCTCGTGCAAACCCTCAACAAAAATCGCATGGAAGAAACCTCGTGCACCACAATATCAACAGTAGCACGACAGAAACCTCGTGCATCATAATATCAACAGCAGCACGGAAGAAACATCGTGCACCACAATATCAACAGTAGCACGACAGAAACCTCGTGCATCACAATATCAACAACAGCACGGTAGAAAACTCGTGCACCACAATATCAACAATAGCACGACAGAAATCTCATGCATCACAATACCAACAGTAGTACGGCAGAAACCTCGTGCATCACAATATCAACAGTAGTACGGCAGAAACCTCGTGCATCACAATATCAAGTACAACAGCAAGAATTGAAATATATACAGGAATGAAGCAAAAGAATCACTCAGGTATTTGTGTTTACCAAAAGGCAGTACAACTAACTCACACAGAATAACTGTAACAGAAAAATACTAAGCGCAACAAGGAAAACTCAACAAGGAACAAATGATGAAAAACAACGATTCCATAATACTCAATTCACAACAAGGAAGTTAACATGAACCAAATAATTACAATTAAAGAAGTATCAACTAAACATGGAATATCTAACTTCTTTCCAATTAAGACCAATTAATTACACGAGAGACAGAAATAATACTTTTCAAATAAAGACAGACAGTTAGATGATAGTGACTATAGAAGGGTAAGTGTCCATAGTTAATCAAGTAAAAGTCAATTAGGCAACAAGAAGAAACCAAACTGGGCAAATGAATTCCAAGTAACACATGTAAAGGTGAAACTAATAACATGCAACTCAATTGTATCAAAAACAACTTCATATTCGGTGATTATAAGGATCTAAGAGCCAAAAAGGGACAATTGTTCCCAAATAGATCCGAGCACGCACTCGTCACCTCGCGTTCAAGAAATACAAGCAACAAAGAAGACTCAATTCCTAAGAGGAAGTCCTCCACACAAGGTTAGGCAAGATATTTACCTCAAACCGGCTCCAATTCAACTTGAACCCACACGTTTATCACGAGTATCCGACTTCAAATGGCCCAAATCTATTCATTTCAATTACATCTCATAAATAACAACTCAAATAACTAATTGTATTATTCAATTTAAAGCCAAGACACAAATTTAGGTAAAATGACCAAAACGCCCATCAGGCCAACGTGGTCAAAACCTAAGGTTCGAACCAAAAATCTGGTTGCCCATTCCCCACCGAACCCAAATATTTGACTTGTTTTGAAATCGGACCTCAAATTGAGTTCCAAATCCCCAATTCTTTTGAAAACCTAGGTTCTACCCAAACCCCCCAATTTTACCCATGAAAATCATTGAGTTTAAGTGGAAAACATGTTAAATGATGTAAATGATTGAAGGAATTAAATAAATCGACTTAAAAATAATTTGGAAGAAATTTTGTCCTTGAAAAATTGCCTATAGGGTTTGGGTCTTGAAAGAATGTTGAAAAATGGTGGAAAACGACTAAGTATAAAAATTGTTGGGTCTCTGATGTCGCAATTGTGAACCCCAGTCCGCAATTGAAAACCCTGACCAAATGTGGGAAATGCGGAGCTAGGTTTGCATTTGCGAACCCTTACAAATTTTCCAGTTTTCGCATTTGCGAACTTAAGATCGCATTTGCGAACTTAAGATCGCATTTGCGATATGCTAAAACTCGCATTTGCAAGGACAAGGATCGCATTTGCGATTAGTGCCAGAATTCCCTTGTTCGCATTTTCGATCCTATGCCCAAGTCCAAGGCTTCGCATTTGCGACTCAAAGCTCGTATTTGCGAGCTCGCAATTGCGAGGCTTATCTTCGCAAATGCGAAGATCACAGAAGCAAAATACCATATATTTTAAAAAGTTAAAAAATGCAATCCCACACCTATCCGAAACTCACCCGAGTCCTCGGAGCCCCAAACCAAATACGCACACAACCTCAAAAACATCCTACGGACTTACTCGCATGATCAAATCGCCAAATTAAATATCATATACATCGAATAAAACCTCAAAACTCATGATTTTCCTCCAAATTTTCATAAAACATCAACTTCCCATTTCAAGTCCGGAACACGTCAAACGACGTCCGTTTTCAATCAAACTTTACAGAAAGCGCTTAAACCATATATAAGACTTGTACGTACCTGTCACTAAAATAAAAATACGGGCCCAATACCATAATCTTTTAGTCAAATTTAATTCCAATTTCTTTAATTATTTTCAGAAAATAATTTCACACAAAAATTCATTTCTCAGGCTTGCGACCTCGGAATTCGATTCTAGACATACACCCAAGTCCATAGGACCCTCTGGGACCGTCAAATCATGACTCTGGGTCCGTTTACCCAAAATGTTGACCGAAGTTAAATTTATTCAACTTAATATCAAAATTTAGCATTTTCCTCACATAAGTCATATCTAAGCTTTCTAGCTACGCGACGGGGCTATGCACACAAATTGAGGCAATCTTAGATGAGGTTTTTAAAGCTTCAGAAGCACAGAATAATTAAGAAAACAAGTGTATGACCCCGTTGGGTCGTCACAGAATGGGTGATCTAATTTTGGTTCGAACCTTGTGTTTTGACGAAGCGGGCCCAGGGGTCAATTTTTGAGTTTTTGGAAAAAAATGATGGAAAAGCTATAATTAAGCTTTGGGTTCGTATTGTTTATATTTATTGATATATTTAAGTCATTATTGTATAGATACGATTGATTTGGAGCCAAATTCGAAAGGAAAGGCGGTTATTGAGGATTGAATTGGCCGTGGAAGTTTGAGGTAAGTGTTCGATCTAACCTTTGCTTGAGGGATTAGGAGTTGAGTCATATTTGCTACTTGTTTCTTGATGAGTACGACGTATAGGCATGGTGACGAGTATCTATACGTTGGTGTCGAGCATGACCGTGAGTCTTAAATTAATACTTGATGAATTCTTGAATAATCATTATGGTTGAAATTATGAGAAAATCTGTGGTATTAAGGAAAGGCTTAGTTTAGTTTCGTGACGGCTAATCATGAGCTAGAAGTAATAGTAAAAAAGATGATAGAATTTGAATTGAATTGGTTATAGCTGATTCTCCTTTGCCGGGATACCGTAATTTATAGCTAATCCCTTGCCGATACTGTTGTCCTTATCAGTATAAGTTGTACATTTGGAACGGGTTTCACGCTGCAACGAATAAATTATATAGATATTGGATTGTTTCACGCCGCAATAAGTATATTATATATATTGGATGGGGTTGCAAGCCACAATAGATATATTATATTTATTGGATCGAATTGCATGCCGCAATAGATATATTATATATATTGGATCGGGTTGCACGTCACAACAAATATATTATATTTATTAGATCGGAGCATGCCGCAATATATATATATATATATATATATATATATATATATATACACACACACATATGAATTGGGTTGCGTGCCGCAACAATAGTATGATCATGTTGTTTTAGATACTGTGTTCCTATTCATTATTTTATGCTAAGTTAAATTGTTCCCCCAAGCATGTACCCCTTTCCTTCTAACTACTTATTACTGTATATTTTTTCCATATATTATATAACTGCATATGTTTATCTGGAGTCTGGTCCTAGCCTCGTCACTACCTCGCTAGGGTTAGACCAGACTCTTACCAGCACATGGGGTCGGTTGTGCTGATGCTACACTCTGTGCTCTTTTCCGCAGATCCAGGTGTCAGAGCAGCTTATGGTGCACAGCAGTAGCTAGGGAGCCGACCTTCAGTCCACGAGACTCCGAGGTAGCCTTGCTGGCGTCCGCAGGCCCGATGTCTCTTCTTTTAGTTTCCATGTTCTGTTGACATTTGTATTCGAAACAGACTGTGTCCTTTATCTCAAACTCTTATTTGTAGTAAATCTTAGACAGTCCGTGCATCGTTGTGACACCAGGTGATGGGTAGAGACTTGTATTGGTTTTTTGAATGTTGTTTCTATATTTAGCTCTGACTTCCGCTAAATTCTTCTTTTCATTGATATTAATTGCTTATTCATTGATAAATTTAATGTCTAATCATGGATAAAACAAGATAAGTTAATGGTGGAAAATGTTCTTAGCTTGCCTAGCTACTACGAGTAGGCGCCATCACGACCACTGAAAGTGGGATAATTCGGATCGTGACAAACTACAACTAACAACTACTCTCAATATAATTTCAAAACCAGCTCACTTTCTAACAATATTTCTTCTCATTCAATGCTCGCCCTGTTCTTCAACAAAATAACAACATAGTTCCTCTTTTTGAACATCGTAACTCCCTTAAAAATGCACCTCCAAAAATAACTTTTGCTGGTGTATTACAGCGAACTAACAATGCTTCTCCTACTACAAATGGAAGAAATAGTATGAACTAACACTGCTATTGTAACAATCATGTTCTACACTAATGGCTTGACTTCAAGTGCTAATAAAATTCTGTTTCCTAAAGGCACTCCTAATAAACCAATAACTTTATGGAAGAAGCCTAAGAAAAGTCTAATAAAACAAACTGAAGATACATTCAAACATTAAAACAGTTATAGCAACATATTGTATTATTACAGCTGTATTCCTAAAAAACACTTTTAAAAGCTAGCATCTTTATATTCTAATAATGCAAAAATACCATACTTCATAAAAAACTATTAAAATCCTGCAAAGTTTTCATGCTACAATTAACTAAAACCAAAAAAAGACATATACTACTTCTTGCATTTCTTTCCACGAGTCTTTTTAGGTGCTACTTGAACCTCACATTCGCTTGATTCACCATGCAACTGTTTGTTCCTCCCACAGTGCCACAACAGTATATAGAACCTAGCTCAAAAACCATACACATCAAAATTGGAAACAAGAATTGGAAGATCTTCAATAATATACTCAGCAAAGCATGCAACATATACTCCACAATCTCTAAAATAAAACAAATGAATAGAATACAAAAATCAATTTAAGTGAAAATGTTTATATGAATGAGGGAAACAAAGTAAAAAAAAAGTAACTATTCTTACGAGTTTTGTTGTGGTGGCAGATTTGTAACCAGTTCAATCTCAAAAGGATCGGTCAACTCCTTTCCCACGTGCAGACCATTTGGTACTACAATGTCACTTCTTTGGTTATAAAATTCAATGCTAACTAGAAATAGGGGGATCAACACAGCATATGCCTCTGTCATATTTTGAATAGATTATTTGTGCTTTCGACTACGTAGCGAGTCATATGCATAGAAAAAAACTCTTGTGGAATGATACACACCCCAATATCCAATGCCATTTTTCTGCCAAATTAAGTGGAAAAAGGACATGGTTAACCTGGTGCCGTGGAGTGTTGCAATACATCCTAAATCCTTTCATGTACTCCATGATTTTGTTTGATCTATCAATCAAATGATCTTGTTTCCTACCTTTTATAAATTCTGTGAAAACCCTTTGAATGATATAATTAAATAGAGTATTTGTAGTTGTGACTTTGATTGGCATATTAATTTCATATTTCGCCTTCTTCTTAGATAGTAGAATATAATATTCAAATGCTGCAAAAATAAGAGAGGAAGAAAACATGACTAACGCTAAAAATATGATTGAACTACTACAACAACAAAAATAAAAGGTAGTACACATATCGAACTAGATAGCGGCTTGCCAAAATAGTTTAAGGTATGGAAAACCATCTTATCATCAATTTGTTCAACTTCAAAGTCAAAACAAGGGTCTAGCTTTTGATCACCAGGTAAATACACTTTCCTATTTCGTATAAAAGAAGATACAGATAAGAAATATAACAACAAAAATTAAGAAAACATGAAAATGAATATGCATTCTCCCAATTGCATGTTTGCTTCGACAAAGTTTGAGAATACAATCATAAGCTTATAATCAACGGCCACTGAAATGTCATTTATAAATAGAAATATTCTTTTAATAAACTTCGAGGATCCCCCAACTGCACTAACACCATATTATCAGTCGTTCCTATACGGCAACTGTTATACAGTTGCAGGGCGCCTTCTCAGTGTGAAAACTGCAGGAGTAGTTTCAACATCTGTTTGTGTCTAGACAATACTTCTTGATACCGACTGATCGGGTTTAGACTTATTTACAGCACGAGTTATCAGTTCATTTCTAGAATGATTTACATTACGTCTCCCTTCTTGCATAATGGCAGCAATTAGATCAAGTTAAGAATCAGTATATTCAAAATCAGAATCCAAGTGAAGATCATTCATGTGTCGACGTGAAGCTTAAATTAGAAAATACTAGTGAATAAACAAATATACAAAGTTAAAAAATTTTAAAAAAAAGAATGAAAAATTATATATAAGACATTGCCAGAAGGCAGATTCACATTACTGCAACCAATATCCACTTGACCAACACCATTAACCCGAGATGTTGAACACATAAAAACATTATCAGCATCACTACTTAAATAAAAAAAACTATCAAGAACCTATCATTTACATACGAACTACAGAATTAATAACATCAAAGTATTAGACTCAATAACAATATCTGCTCGTGTCTGTGCTGGGATTCCTAATGGCAGCGGAGTAGGACCCGACTTTTTAACATCATGAGATGACTGCTTATATGTTGCTTGTTGTTTAATGGTGGTGATTTAATCAATTGCAAATGCAGACAGTTCAAAGTTAGAATCCAAGCCAAAATCATGTTTATTTACGAAGCGAACTGAAAAGAGTTTAAAAAAGGTTAGTGGACGCACAAATACATAGAGTTAAATAAATAAATAAATAAAGAATTAAAAAAATTTTATATACAATATTTTACCATAAGCAAATCAGTATTAACTACACCATGACTTGCTGTGACGTTCTTCACATTGACACCAGTGGCACCTCCATCTCGACCAACCCCACCAAAACTAGACACTAACATATAAAAGTATAAGCAAGAGTACTACTTTCAAAAAATAACAGCAAAAAAATTAAAAATGTGATTTACATATTAAAAGGCGCATTGAGCGTGCTATCTCCAATAATTATAGGATCATTCCCAACATGGCCCCTTTCAAACTGGTTATAACTATTATGCATCTCGCGGAAGTCAGGACCATTATCCTGTTGATTATGCTGGAAATGAGAAACTAAATCTTTTATTATTATGCATATTACAAAAATACTATGTGTACTAAAAGTAAAGAATGGAATAGTATCATATAAGCATATATTGCATCTTTGAACAATATACTATAGTATTATATTATATAAAAGATCAATACCGCTGAATTTTCCTCTGGTTTTATTGATTGCCTACCAATAGCTGCGAGCACCTCCTCAAACTTGGTCTCTACAAAAAGCTTCAAACCTTGTAACTCCTTCATTACCTCAATATTGGTAGGTTGGGAATCACCTCCAACACTTTCATACTTACTTTGTGTCTTTGGTAATTGAGTGCCAAAAACCTGAAAGCTATCGGGCTGACTGTCGGTGCATTCAACTTCAATTTCATAGTTTAGACCATGCACATCAAATAATTGCTTCTCATCATCAGTTGGAGTGATGTCCTTAAGCCGCAATTATTAAGCACACTAGTTAGAAATAGAAATGATAATAAAGTATGAAAAGATAAAAGATCCCTATTACCATATGATACCAATATAATATATATGTATACTAACAGAGTGTGTATCACTGATCTGGGATATTGTTACAACTAACTGTAACTAAACTACTATACCAAAAATATTAAAAGATCCAATAAAAGTATGAAAAAATTAAAAGTATAAGTAACAATAAAACTATAAGTAGAAGAAAAGATCCCTATTACCATACGATACCAATAGAGTATACATGTATACCAACAGAGAATATCATTGATGTGGGATATTACTACAACTATTTATGACTAACATACGATACAAAAATATTAAAAAAGATGCAATAAAAGAATGAGAAAATTAAAAGCATAAGTAGCAGTAAAGGTATAAGTAGCATAAATGATCCCTATTACCATATGATACCAATATGGTATACATGTATACAGACAGAAAATATCATTGGTCTGGGATGTTGTTACAACTACCCATGACTAAACTCATGTACCAAAACATTAAAAGAGGCAAAAATTCTATGAGAAAATTACCTACTTGCGTTGCAAGCTAGACGTTCACAAAAAAACTCGCTCATTCAGTATTTGAACCATGACTACACAATTCAAAATTCGTGGAAGTTTTTTTCTAATATGATCAGCAAAGTAACCATCCAAACTTGGGCGACATTCATACCACCAAATCTGTAGAGCCAACGGGAAGCCACCGAGTCTATAAAATGAAGGCTTATCTTGAAACTTGTTGGAACACGGTCGATTGTAGCGTTATAAACATCTATACTCCAGGGATAATTATTAAAATCACCGCACTCAACCAAGTCAATGTAAGACCATGAAATAACCTTTGTTTTGAGTTGAGAAAGTAAGAAGTTGTTCATAAAATAAAGAACTGCTATCTTCAACACATCGTCATCTGTTTTCCATTTCTTCTTCTTAAAACACTCTGCTAGTTGGGCCAGTCCCAAAATATTTTGAATCAACCTATTATATGTTTCCTATACTTGTATCACCCTTACATTTTAACCTAGTAACAAGTGCAAATTCATCCAAATCAAAGCGCAACCTAGAATTATTCACTACAAACCGCATCTCATTTTTCACCTTATGATGTACTTCTGTAATAAGCAAATGGTGCATGACTGAAATATGCACAATAACTGGTGGCAGATTCAAAAAATAGCCAAAACATATTTTCTTAAACAGTCAAAGTTGCCTCTTTGATAAATTCTCTTTAAATTGACAAATAAAATAACATTTGGTATCGCAGTCAACCTTTAGTTTATAACCTAAATCCACAGGCAAAAGAAAATCCCAACATTGCAAAACATGTTCATACAAAATAATTTCAAAAATAGAATTCACTTAAAAATGCAACTAAACCAATCAAAAATACTACAACTACCATACGATACCAACATGGCATATAACTATACCAGCAGAGTATACAAGTCTACTGGCTAATTTTTCGCAACTATAAATGGTTATACTATTATTACATAACAGATAAGAATAAAAAGAAAAAAGCAAAAAGGTATGCAGCTATAAAGTATTTTTTAGATATTGTACTCTACAACTATTATTAAAGGAAAAACAAATAGCAAATACAGCCAAAAAAGGATCCAGAAGCATATGATATTATATAGATATACTAACATGGTAAATAGTTGTACGGGGTTGTTCTAACTATAAAAGCTATAACATAACACACGTACACTCTATAGGCACAAGGTAATCTCAGCAATGAAAAATATAATTATATAAATTATTTAATAAATAGAATTCACTTAAAATTAACACAACTGACTATAACTATAATATAATACAAAATCATAACAGGAAATCAAAAATAACAATGTAATACACATTCAAAATCTCACAAATTATAATTTTAAGAAAATTACCTTCTTGGGTGCGACACCAATTTTTTTCTTCTTTAACTGAGAATCATCGCTACAATCAATATCTACTGGTTGAGTCTCTGTTGTAGGCACAAATTCATGTCGACGTTTTCCTGACTTAGAATCCTCGACAACTTTACCTTTTCCCTTATCAATCACATGAACACCTCTTATACTGATTCGAAATTTGTGCCGGGTAATGAATGGTAGGGAGTTTCATTGACGAAGAATTAATATTATTGTCTTTTTCACCCTCTAATTCTACATTCTCAGTTGTATTTTCAACATGACTATTGCTAGGGTTACAACTAAGCACAGACCGAGAATAAGAAAATAAGGAAAAACTAGGACCAGACATGGCTAAGGCAACAGATTCATAACTACTTGTGTTGAAGAATGATGTTGTCCACAGTGCCACCATTTACGCGCGCAATGCTTCCGACCCATAGAAAAAACAATAACCCATAAACATTGATTCACAAAGGTATAAAAAAAATACAAAAGTCATATATGATTTTGAAATCCACTTTCACTAAAATGTACTTTCAGAAGCAAAAATTTTATTCGAAAATAGGTATTAGACGAAGAGATAGAACGGAATCGGAAGATAAAATGGAATCGGAAGAAAAAATTAAAAACTTGAATGTGGGTAAAATATGCGTTCTCATGGGTTATAGAGATTTGAAAACTATTCTCTAGTGTAGTGTTACATGTTAAAGACGAAGACAAGCGTGGGTAGCTTGGGCCGGGTGAAGTAGGTGGGCTGGATTCTTTCGTCTAGTGTAAAGATAGAATATAAGGCTTTAAAGATAATGGGTAGTTTGGACCGCGTGAAATATATGTGCTGGGTAAATAAATTGGATCGACTGAATAGAAATAGTAAATAACGCAGATGTATTAAAAGATAAATAATTTAAACTTAATAGATATAAATTGAAATTTTCTCTCAAGAAAATCTCAAATCTAACCCTATACAAATAGCAAGTTGGGTTGGACTAGACCAAATCCATTTTGAGGGCTATCACGAAAGATAAACCAATACAGATAAATTTACTCGGACAAATAAAAATGGAACTATAGTGTATTTGTTATAAAATATTCTATTTAAGGTGAATGTCCATATTTAGAGAGATCCTAAGGTTTACTACTTGGTGGCTAAGTCACCACCTCCCTATAAATAAAGGGGTTTTCTCCCATTGTAAATCATCCCAAAGTATCAATAAGAATACTCCTCTCTCTACTTTTCTCTATATTGTTCTTGTTCTTGTATTATTGTTCTTGTTCTTATATTATTTCATAACACGTTATCAGCATGAGTCTCTAACCAATTGAATTTAATATTCAGCAATTATCGCTCTCAGAATCTCGAGTTGCAATCAGATTCATCCACTCTAATTCGTGTTCCGTCGTTTGGATTTTTCTATTTGAGTGAAACGAGATTTGTGATATTTTGGTTTCTGAAATTCTTCAATTTTTTTTTCTTTCTCGTTGTTTACTTTTGTTTTCTTTTTGAAGGTGAATTTCCAAGCAAAAGAGTGTAATAACGATTGCTACTGCTCCATATGAGAATTTCTATACGGAAAAATAGAAGAGATGGTATCATCATAAAATAATGCAACGGGATGGAAACTCAAGAGGTATATTTGATATCACAACATTTATTGGTATACCTTAAAGGTAAGTAATTTACTTTTCCCTTTCAAATTCTTGAAATTCTACGATTTGATTTCATATACAAACATAGACAACAAAGTTTGATTATAACTCTAATGGAGTTTGTAAGAAATAATAAACACGTAAAGTGGTAAAATTTCTATGTCTTGCCATGATTAAATTCATGTATGATTGTGGGCAAAGAATTGAAAATCCGTCCCAGTGAATTTGCTTCATTCTCATTCCCTTTAGAGAATGTGATAGCAGTATGTGATAAGTCTGAAAGAAGACAAAATTATTACCGTGAAGGTATCAATGGATGTGGACGTGGCAATAGACGGAATTATAATCGTCATCATTGTGATAATGAGAATAATAAAGATTCTCAAAATAATCTTTCACTTTATGAAAGTAATATTTGACATGAGATTATATTCAGCACATACAGATGATTATGATCTATTCCCTGAAGTGAATGTGATAATTGTAATAAAGCTCGTAAGTAAGAACACGCTCTTGATGTAATTTTGTTTTATGTCTGACATTATGAAAAGAAAGTTCGTTGCCCTTGAAATTTTGGGCAAAAGCTATATGACATAGGTGTTGGATGCTGAAATCCATTTGGATGCAATGGGTCCTGGAGACGTCGTTAAAGACAGAAATAATGCATCCACCCAAGACTATGCTAAGGCCTTGATTTTCTTGCGCCACCACCTTGATGAAGGTTTGAAACTGTGCTAAGGCCTTGATTTTCTTGCGCCATCACCTTGATGAAGGTTTGAAAATTGAATATATCACAGTCAAAGATCCACCTATCTTGTGGAATGGCTTAAAGGAGAGATATGACAACCTGAAGTTGGTCACTCTGCCACAGGCACGATATGATGAGAATCCAAAAGCAAATAGTTCATAAACTATATGTTATCGCTGCGGTGGAAAAGGGCACTGGGCGAAAATTTGCCGTGTACCAAGACATTTGGTTGAGCTTTATCAAGCATCTCTAAAGAGTAAAGGCCCTGAAACCAATTTTGTCTCTGACGACAATTTTGACATCATCCACTTGGATGTGGCAGACTTCTTTGAGCACCCTGAGGGGAAAATAGACCACTTAATTGGTGATGGATCTGTGATGAAGGAAGATGGAATTGTTTGATTTTATTTTACTTATTTGTATTAGTCAGTGAATAAACTAATAGTCATTAGTATCAGCTCGTATTAATTAGTTTATGATATAACGTTAGTACTAGTTCTTTAGAATGTTTCAATATGCTTAAATTTCAAAGATATTTTTATTTTCCAGTAGAGTTAATCGACTAACCTAACAGTTAGTCGATTATCTAATATTTCGCATTAAAACTGGATTTTCCGCAAGCTAAGTTAGTCGACTATCTGATTTAGATAGTCGACTAACCTGATGACTGTTTACTAAGTTAGTCGACTATCAACTTAGTTAGTCGACTAACTAATATTTCGCATTAAAACTGGACTTTTCAGGCAAGATAGTCGACTATCTGATTTAGTTAGTCGACTAACCTAATGACTGCTTCCCAAGTTAGTCGACTATTAACTAAGTTAATCGACTAACCTCAGCAGATTTTGAAAATATTGTTTAATTATGAAGCAACGGATTAAATTTGTTTATGCTCATGTTCGTATATCTCTTTTGATTAATTGATTCATGTACCACACATACGATATTCAAAGAGAAGAAATATTACTCTCATTTAAGTATGTGTAAGGCAGATGTTACTATAATTTCTGGTAGTAGTAAATTGATTAAAGGCTCCGGAAGAGCAACTATAACTCTGCCTAAAGGAACAACATTTTAGAGAATGCAATGTTCTCCTCCAAGTCTAAAAGGAACTTGTTGAGTTTTAAAGATATCATTCAAAATGGATATCATATTGAGACAATAGATGAGAATAATCTTGAATCCTCATTTACTCATGAAAACGAGGCTGCCCACTTCGGTTTGGGGTCACGTCATTTTACATGAAGCAATGCTAGTTCGTCTCAGAACGACGAATTATCACAAATATTCCCCGTTGCAATGAGTTTTGGGTCATGAACCTAATATATCCCACTTAAGAATTTTTGGATGTGCAGTATATGTGCCTGTAGCACCGCCATATTGCACCAAATTGGGTCTGCAAAGAAGGTTAGGAATATGTTGAGTTTGAATCGCCCTCCATTATTCACTACCTCGAAACATTGACAGGGGATTTGTTCACTGCACGATTTGCAGACTGTCAATTCGATGAGACACTTTTCCCAAAATTAGGGGGAGAAGTTGGTGAAACCAAACGGGAAATTTTGTGGAAAAATGCAACATTATCTCATCTTGATCCACATACCTCTATTTGTGAAAAAGAGGTGCAAAATATTATCCATTTGCAAAGAATAGCAAATCGAATGCCAGACGCATTTACAGATTTGAAAAGGATAACAAAATCACATATCCCCGCAGTGAATGTGACAACATCTGATTCACGAATACATATTCATTATTGGAAGAATATGAACATGAAATTGGTATTGAATATACCACACTCACCCCTGGAAGGAGGTTTGAGATGATATATAAAAATAATTTCATTGTTATGGCATGAATAGTCATTGGTCACGTACCTATTGTACGCCAAAATAATTTGTCAATGTGATTATCAAAGGATAATAATAATGCAAGAAACATATCTTGCATATAATTTTGACATGACCATAATGGTATAACTTTCTCTTTAAAAGAAATATTCACCACATGGATGTTGATGAATTTGTGGTAGTACAAAATTAATTGAGAGCTCTAGAAGAGCCAATCATTACTATGTTGGAGAAACACAATTGATTACCAATAAGGTATTGTGTTGTAGTAAGTCTGAAAGAAACTTATTCAGTTTTCAAAGTATATGCGAAAGCGATTGATTATATTGAGACTATAAATAAAGGAAAGATTTGATATCTTCTATTACTACAACTTGTAGCGGGATAATCTGTATGTGAAAACCTACCCGCTTTATTCTCCAGTTTGTACTACACAAGAATACCACAATAAAGTGGACGTTTATTGATATAAAACCCATATCATAATAAACTTGAAGTTTATTGATAATTTATTCAGTTTGCATTCGGGTTAGCCATATCATTTTAAGAATGATGTGCAGTAATAGAGAATTCACATGGGTAAATATTAAAGAACTAGAAAGTTCTTTACGAATTCTCTTGTATTACTTGTTCTCATTAAATTAATTGACCAACTAAAGAGTTCGGGTTGAATCCCATAAATTCTGGAAATATCAAAGGTGAATATGGGCCCATTCACCTGCCATGTATACCACATATGATGCATCTATGATATGGTTACATGTGCGATTGTTATTAACCCGCAGCCTGGCCGGTGCTTGCGAGGTAAATTGCTCAGTAATATAACTTCGAGCATAATTTTCAGATTTTCTATTCAAGATAGTTCATCTTGATAAGTTGGTTTATATCATAGTTGGTTTAGCAAGATAATTATTGAGTGCCTTCACTTAATAGCTAAACTGTTTCTTATGAGAACAAAGTTATATATATCAGTTTGATATACGTTGTATACGAGAGTATATTATATTCTCCCTTCACAAGTGGTTCAGGGTCAGGAACCAAATAATTTCATCTTATTATTATTGATGTGCGGTGTATTTTCATTAACACCATAATGCACAAAGATGGACTCTCAAAAGTTGAGGAAACAAGTTAGCTTTTCTAACATGAGGGGGAGACATGATAAACACTTGAGAAAAGGTTACATTGGATGAATTATCATTTGTATATATAGATCCTCGAATATCATAATATGAACCTGAAGTTCATAAAAGGATAATTCAATTGCAACATATTGCAAAGCATACTATACGCATTTGCTGACCCAAAGAAAGTAACTATCTTCACTGCAAATGCTCATATTAAGTCCCAGAAGAACAAAGTCTTTGATACGCTTAAAGCATATATACAAATCGGTTTCAAAATAACTTCTTAATAAAGAAGATGAGCAAATGATCAAAGTGATCATAATGGGGAGACAAGTGATCTAGAAGATCACATGACATAACACTTCATAAAATCTCATGAGAGATTCAGGTACCTGAAATATGAATAAAGAGATCTCCATGTTATGTCTTTATGAAAATTTACTGGAACCGATATAAAATGTTCGTCGACGACATATATGGTAGCGCTAAATATCGATGAGGATCTTATGTTTGTCGAATACAAACAAAAATATTGGCTAAATGGAAGAGATACAATTCAAGCAGAATTGATTCCATATGAAAGACATGTAGTTTTGGACATGTAGTTCAAATACTTGAAAGTATAAAGTCAATGGTATGTGTAATCAGTTTTCGATATCTTATTTGTTTAGCATGACATGAAAACTTGATATGCATCTAAAGTCTATTATATGGCTTATATGACTTAACTTATATGCCAATCCATGAAAGATTGAAGTTGCTTGAAGCATATACAATTCTTGGTCCTGAAGTACCACATCCTAAGTGCAACTTGTGTACATATGTATCTTGCTATAACTATAAGCATGATGGCATCGAGAATACCTCTATGGAGATATTGAAGAGTCATTCCACGACATTATATGAAGATGTTCATATCTATCAAGAATGATAATTTCAAGGTGCGGAATATTTATTCAAATCAATATGGCTGATTTATTTATCAAATCTCTACAAAAGATCGTTTTGAAGATGGTGCACAAGATTGGAATACAAATGCTCAAGGATGTGAATTGATGCTCTTTTCAGGGGAGTTAATGCGCGTTGCACTCCTTTTCCCTTACAATGTTTTGTCCCACTGGGTTCCTTGCAAGGTTTTTAACGAGGCAACCAATAGGCGCATATTCAAACATGTGTACTCTTTTTCCTTTTCTATAATTTTTTTTCCATTGGGTTTTGTTTTAGTTAAGGTTTTAACGAGGCACATTATTGAACAGACATTCAAGGGGGAGTGTTATAAAATATTCTATTTAAGGTGAATGTCCATATTTAGAGAGATCCTAGAGTTTACTACTTGGTGGCTAAGTCACCACCTCCCTATAAATAAAGGGGTTTTCTCGCATTGTAAATCATCCCAAAGTATCAATAAGAATACTCCTCTCTCTACTTTTCTATATATTGTTCTTGTTCTTGTATTATTGTTCTTGTTCTTATATTATTTCATAACAGTATTTGAATATAAAATTTAAACTACATGGAGTAGTAGAAAATAACAATGAGTAAGAGAACCGGAACTATAAACTAGGTCTAGAAAGCACTGAGCAAAGTCTTTCAGTCTTTCTTTGACAAAACCCCTAAAGCGCGCACCACGCGCACACACGCACACAAACGCCATATTCATGAAAGTTCATGTATTGTGATTGCACATAACAAACACTAGCCTCCGTACTCCCATTATTGTCCCCGTAATGGAAACAGATAACTCAAACACCCCTAGAGCTGAAGAACTCAAGCAACTCGCAAATGAAGCATTCAAAGGTAAAATAACACTAATTTGAACCTCCTTTATTAACTGTGTGGTCATTTATGCATAATCCGAAATATAAAGTCTATTTTCGATTTTGAATGAGTTTTTAGGGCACAAGTATTCGCAAGCTATTGATTTGTACACACAAGCGATTGAGTTGAACAGTGAGAATGCGGTGTACTGGGCTAATCGTGCGTTTGCTCATACCAAATTGGAGGAATATGGCAGCGCAATACAGGATGCAACTAAGGCTATTGAAACTGACCCTAAATATTCGAAGGTTAAGTTCCAAATTGTGAAAATATGGAAAAAGAATTATGCTTTCGTTGTTATTATTCTCAAAATAATCCCTGAGGGGTTTTGATTGGGGTTGCAGGGTTATTATAGGCGAGGGGCTGCATATTTGGCAATGGGTAAGTTCAGAGATGCGCTCAAGGATTTTCAACGGGTTGGTGTCGTATTATTTTTTGTAATTCTTCAGTCATATCAGCTGCAAATTGCTTGTGTATTTTCAAAATTTTATTTTTTAAGCTTTAATTGGGCACAAAGGAATGTGTCAGAGTAAAACATTGCTTGTTGAAATAGCTTATGCATTAGAAGAGAAAATGATGCCTTACCAGTGACATTGTGTGGGCACTATGTCATTTGTGGCCTTTTAGGTTTCTTGCCAATTCTATGCTCTAGCAACTTCCAGATGTACTAAATAAGTTATCCGGAAATACTAAGGCTTAACAACATTTGACATCAAATTCAAGTGCAATGACATGTTGGTGAAGAATAAAATCAGTCAGACCGTCAGAGTTTGTACTAAGCTGCAATTTGTTTAAAGTCATCGACAGTAAGTTGCTATAGTTATGAGATATTCATTTTTTGGCAAGAAGGAAGCTGGTTGCTAAATGGAGAAGCAATGCTGCTTCTCTAACTACCAGATCAGCTAAAGTGGGAATTCGAAGGCAAAAATTAGAGAAGAGTGTTATAGATAATCATATAAGAAAGAAATCATACTGCAAATAATGGCTAAGGTGAATACTAAAGCTGATATTTTACTCAGGATAATAGCACTGCATGCAAGATACATAGATGATATTGCATGCTTTATTCGGCTAATCATCCAAAAAAGGGTTTAAAAAAAAGGGAATGCACCATGATGTTATTTGATGTATTTCTTAGTAGTCTGGGTGAGCCTGAGAATAGTTGTAGAAGCAAACTCACAGTTGCAATGTTTAATTTTTGACTGGAAGCTAAGTGTGTTGACTCAATTTTACTTTTGGGGTGTGCCTTTTCCCCCTTTTTGACACCATCAACTTACCCGTGCACAATAGAGCTCTAAACTCAGTTTTTTCCTTGGTGTTTAAGGCATTTGGATTGTCCTAGCAACTTGTTCTTTTGATGGTTTGTGCAATGGCGGAAAAAGGCCGAATTCACATGTATTTCAAACCTTCTCTTATGAGTGATTTTAGCCCATGTAATAATATGCAGTTTGTTTTATTGCATTTGGCGGCGAACGGGAGGAACTGTTAGTTGAGTTATTTGCAGTGTATCACATCACTGAATTTTAGTCTTAGCTTAGTCACCACGTATAAAGATTCCTCTGTATGATACATATGAAAACATTAGTCCAAAACGGGTACTTGACATCTAAGCAAATATACATATATCCATACATAAACACACATACATACACAATTTTAGTGTTTGGACACTGGAAGAGATATCAAGTAATCTTTTAGACTACTGATTTCCTATGATAAAGGGTATTGATTTTTTTTTTTTTTTGGTCTCAAGACTGGTGTTTTATTCTTAATTATGGGTCACACTAGTTGACAAATATTTTGGAGAACTTAACCATATGCTCGTGTCTCCTAAGTGGAGTTCTTGGGTGTGTCTACATTTTATGTGCTCTGAGTGCGCTGTCTGTATGTCTCTTTGAAGTCTGTCTTATAGTTTTGTGCAGAAGATGCCCCTATCTTCTCTAGGCAGAGCATATTGGAAGGTTTTACCTACCTGCAATTTATGGACCTGTTTCTTTATTGTATCACTTAGGTCAAGAAGTTATGTCCGAACGATCCAGATGCTACCAAGAAATTGAAGGAATGTGAAAAAGCTGTCATGAAGCTAAACTTTGAAGAAGCTATTTCTGTCCCAGAATCTCAGAGACGTTCGATAGCTGATTCTATTGATTATCACACCGTAGGTATGATAGCTCCAAGCTGATCTTTCTTCCAAGCTGGTCTCGGTGTAAATTTCTTCCTAGCATGTATTTTTCGTGAAGTTTTCTTGCTTTCATTTATGACTATATTTGTTGGGTGAATTTCTTACATGTCATTATACTTCGCAAGGTGCATGGAACATGGTTACTATACTGGAAAAAGGCTTCTTTCCCTCTCCTTTTTTTAATTTCTACTGCTTGTTGCTGCCATACACATTTGATCCATTAATTGGGGAAATGGGAATTGCTCACTATCCTTAAAATGGTGAATTTACTGTCATGAGTTCTATTTATCAGTAGGGTTTAGAAGGAGTTTGTGCATCTTTGTGTATCCTGATGCATCAGTTGTTTAGTCTCTCCATTTGTCTTCACTTCTCAGTCTATAGGTTATAGGTTAGAATTTAGATTGTTTTTTGTCGAAGAGGTTGGTGTTCTGCACAGACATCATTTTGCTGATGATGGATGGTAGGAAATGTTGAATTATCTCTTACTGCCTCTTTCAGATGCTCCATTTGAAGTTACCATAACAAAATAAAGATAAATCATTTTGATCTTTTATACATCCTTCTTTTGTTACAGATGATATTTGTTGTTTCATTACTTTCTGTAAGAACATAACAACATAACAACATGTTGATAAGGATGCATTTCCGACTAATTAACTGTGATTGAGCCGTTGCCACTTCTCCTAACCCATTTAGGAAATGTAGAACCCTCTAAATCAAATTTTAGCTACTAAAATGGTTTTTCTAACTAAATGACCATTCGAATTGATATGGGCCTGACCCTTTAGATGATTCAACAATAAACCTTCATTTCAAATAACAGGACAAAATAAAGATCTTTGAACTTAGTAACCTTCTCGAAAGGAAAAGAGGGGTCTTCAAGCTTAGTCAACTTTCAACCTTTCATGTTAGTCCATATGGTTTTCGTTCTTATAAAAGTAAATGTTAATAGTACGATTTTACCTATTTCATCCTTATAGGGTCTGGCCCTGGCTCATCATATGTTTCCACCAAAGTAACTGCTGTATCATCGGCAGCAGCACTAATGGCAGTACTGGTGGTATATATGGGGACTAAGGCAGCCACAGCGGTGGCAGCAGCAGCTTTGACAGCCTTATTGATGGTCTTGCTAACATTTTGGTGGGCTCGCTTCAATGATACCAAGAGTCGAACACTTGAATTAGGTTTGAGCCTTTCTAAGAAAAAAGTCAACAAGTAAATAACCCAAGTCAGTGGTAGTTCCAAAAAGGAATTACATCATAATATATCAAAGGAATAGCTAAAAAGGGACTAGCTGCAAACTGAACCAAATGTTCATAGTTTAATTTATGTTGCATTGCACTATGTTATATTTTGAGTAAAAGCTGTTCCTGTTTAATTGATGCTATGTTCTATGTATCCAATTGCCAGGAGCATGGTATTCCAACTAAAAACATTTTCCTCTCCCTATATTCAGTGTTGACAGTAGTTATTTGATTCATTTACCCTTCTCCTAGGGCCATATGGTATGATGTTAATTATCCACCTTTCTTACCCGATTACAGGTGGGTTATCAGTCACCGGTTTAACCGTACTGCCTAGAGTCTGGCCCTGGCTCATTTCGTAGAACCCTTACTTTCTAACCATTAAAGATTAAAGTTTGGTAGTAAGATACTACTATATCTTTAGTTGGAACAGCTAACAGCTTTCACCCCATCATTACTGTGATACATTTCAATGCTTGGGTCACATCTGTTACTGTATTTTGTGGGGAATGTAGATTTTCTCTCTGCGTGAAGCAACACAGCAATGTGTTGCTATGCAGGTTTCCTTTTGAACTTCATGCTTAGAATTCTACATTGTCCCTTGCTGAGGACATTCATCTGTTGCCTTATGCATTTACTGCGTTAGCTTTATGTATGCATTAATTGCCAGTTTGATGGTCCTCGTCCATTACATATTGAATATGTTAGTAAAGACTCATTTAGGAGAATTGGACATTGAGAACGTGTGCATGTTCTGATGCTTCTTCCTTGCTTTTATGTGCCAATGTTGTTTTACTTATGATACTCTTAGAGGCCGTGTGATCATTTTCCCTTAAAAATGTTTTGAGGTTTTCCATTTTTTATGTGAGACTTTTTCCACTCCACAATTTGTCTTGACGTAGTTAGACCTACTGGTGATGAGTCTGTGTTGTGGAGCTGGCAATTTGTCAATGTAGTAAGCTTTATTAATAGTTTAGTACTGTCTATATGTCATCTAATTCAATGAATGAGAATCTTCTGCCTTTGCTGCACATGGATTTACCATGTTGGTTTGGTGTTTTAAATTGTAGAAGTGGAGCCTCAATATACTGGTGCAAGAATAGAGGGAGATGTTGTAACATTAGATTTTGTAAAGAAGATGCTGGATGACTTCAAAAACCAGAAGAATTTACATAAAAGGTATGTTTCGTTTATGTGGTCATAATCTTCTCTTTAAATTTTGACACGCTTCTCAATCTTTCAATGTATGCTCTTATTTGGTAGATATGCCTACCAAGTAGTTCTGCAAACAAGAGAAATGCTGCGAGCATTGCCCTCCCTCGTGGATATCATTGTTCCCGAAGGGAAACACTTCACTGTATGTGGTGATGTACATGGTCAGGTAATGAATATCATAATGATGGATCCTTCTTAAAGCTTGTAGCTGTCGTCTTTGTCATTTGCTCCTTTTCCTTTTTGTTCTGTTTTCCAGTTTTACCTCGGCCTTTAGCGCACCATTTTTATGCCATCAAATGATATTGACCAAGGAACATGCATTTATAGAAAGCCCCAGCAGTTTCAGGTGCTTGCTAGTACTACTATTACATGCAAGAATAGCTAAAACAGGAAACTGTTGTTTTTTTTCAAACTTTGCTGCTTGGTTCTCCAATCTTTCTGGAGAAACCTAGGTTGGAATCCTATTGTCAGAAAAGATGGGCTCCGAGTGGCTCCAACCTGTAAGCAAATTTAAGGCGCTGGAACCTATTAGAGATCGTGGGCTTTTTCCCTTTGACATATTTGTCCGTCTACCCTCCCCCCTCCCTAGTTAAAGATTAGAGCTCTTTCGTGAGCTAAAGTTCTAGTGTTCATAAGATTTAATACGTAAGGCCTATCTACCATATCTGAACCGCAGTCCCTTCCTCTTATACTTATTGTTGCAAGGACGAAACATCCCCTTTTCCCTTTTTCACTGAAATCCGAATTTGGATTTCCCTGATGACATACTCAGTGGCCCGCTCAGTTTTTTCTCTCTACTCAGGAGAAGCATCTTCACCTTCTTACCACACTGGGTCACCTTCATATTTAGTATGCACTTCTCTTACCACTCAGAAAGGAACATTATAAAATAAAAGCTCTTGAACTTTAATTTTGGTAAAAGGTGGCGAGGAGCCGGTATTAGGTTTCCACACACTATCATGAACCATCTATCCAAATTTCAATCTTGTCTCTTTGTCAACTTTGATTAACACTCTGACCTGTCCAACAACCCTCAGAATCCCTGGGCTACAGAACTGAGCTGGCAAGCCCACAGGTCTAATCCAGGTTCTATCCAACACCAACTCTGAACTGTCTCCCTGATCGGTGGGTTACTCCATCCTTTTGAAAGCCACTCTTTGCTTGGTATTCGGTAAAATGGCCAGCTTCCCTTTTTGAAGGGAATTGAAGAAACCTTTCCACTTTAGCTGTAAACAACCATTTGTGATTGACCCACTTCCAGACCATCCAACCTTCGGTCGTTTTAAGCTCTTCACCAAATTTTGTACCAAAAGCCTCTACATAAAGTGTATCTTTTCGTCATGATTTACGCTCAACCTCCTCCTGTCTTTTTCCCTTGCTTTTCGTACTTCCCTTTATCAGAATTGCCAGCATATGTTTAACTTGTTCAACCTGAGCATAGGCTTGGGAACCCCTTTTACAGGCACTGCTGCTGGTCTCGTGAATGAATTTCGGCTTGCTTGTGTGATTGTCAAGCTAACTGGAAAAATATTTGACAAACAAATAATTGGCCAGTAAGATTTAGGTAAAACAGTAGTTTTTTCTGATTCGATTAAGGAACAGATCCTAAAGAGAACTTGTTTGTACCTTTGGAGATGTGCTGCAGCCTGCACGATATAACATTTAGTCCTTTATTCTCTCCTTGCTGTTTATATAGTAAGATCATATTTTGCTGGGTCTACCATTTTTGTGCTAGAAACAGCCTCTCTACCCTTTCGGGTAGGGGTAAGGCTCGTCTACATATTACCCTCCCCAGACCCCACCTGGTGGGAATATACTGGGTAGTTGTTGTTGTTGTTGTTGTACCATTTGTGCTGGCTGAATGACTTACTACTTTTTATTCCTTGTGATAAGTCTCAGCATGGCTCTAAACTTTTGTTATTGCAGTTTTATGACCTTCTAAATATTTTCGACCTCAATGGGCTTCCATCAGAAGACAATCCGTATCTGTTCAATGGTGACTTTGTTGATAGAGGGTCTTTCTCTCTAGAGGTCATATTGACATTATTTGCCTTCAAGTGCATGTGTCCATCAGGTAGACCACTTGCTCTCATTCTTCTTCAGTGCTGTAAGCTCGGGTTCTTTTATATTCTTACTCCCATTTAGTATCAGGTGACACAAGTTCCAGTCTTCTCTTTTTCTACTTAACCTTAATAATCTTTTCGAGTCATTTTTCTTTTTTCCATTATTCATTTTCTATTTTTTCTCTTTTTTTGGGTACATATCTAAGAAGTGAATGTGCTGTTTTGGGCTCCATGTAGGTCTAAGTGGTGTCTTAATGCTTTTGTTTGAGCATACTGATATTGCAATACATTAAGCTCTAAGATCAAAGCTATGATTTTGTTTTTTTACATCAAAGCTGTGTTTTTTTATCAGTTCTCTGCTAGCATGACCTAAAAAGTAATTCGTCTTTTCATTGATTCAGTGAGTTTGTCGCTGGTTTTAGAGTTGTATAGATGGGCCAATTGTATCTTGCTAAAAACTTCAAATTTTCAGCTATATACCTTGCGAGAGGAAATCACGAAAGCAAGAGCATGAACAAGATATATGGGTTTGAGGGCGAGGTCAGATCTAAGTTAAGCGAAACCTTTGTGGAACTCTTTGCAGAAGTGTTCTGTTGCTTGCCTTTGGCTCATGTCATAAATGGGAAAGTCTTTGTAGTTCATGGAGGCCTTTTCAGTGTTGATGGTGTGAAACTTTCTGATATTAGAGCAATCGATCGGTTTTGTGAGCCCCCTGAGGAGGGTAAGTTCTAATGCAAATGGAGAAGTACTTTTGTTTATCCTTTCAATATGCTATTGTTGCTTTTAGCAAACTGCTAATTACTCTGTTCTGAGATCCTTGATGCTCCATTAATCATCTGACTAACTTTCCAAAACAACAGCTAGGAAAAACTATGCATGCCAACATGTTTGTAATATAAAAAACTGTCCGTTCTCATTTGCATGGTAGTTATCATCATTGACACATTGTCCCCGCACGCCACTTTGTTGATACATGCTAAAAGAGAGATTCAGTCCAGACTCAACTATTACTTGATCCATGAGTTGTCAGCCAAGCAGCATGGAGCTTTCTCCAGCTATGCGTCATCTTTATTAGTTAACATACTGACTTACTTTTTTGATAGTTACTATCAATTTGCTGACTTGTTTCTCATAAAAAATAAAAAATTTGCTGACTTGTTACAGCTGTTTATTTATGTTTTCTTACCTTGGTCAGCCATAGTAATATGGCCAAGTTGTTTTAGGTAATAACTGGTGCTTTGTTTGATCTCCTTCAGGGTTAATGTGTGAATTGCTATGGAGTGATCCACAACCTCAGCCTGGTAGAGGACCTAGTAAACGAGGTGTTGGTCTTTCTTTTGGGGCGGATATAACTAAAAGATTCTTGCAGGAAAATAATTTGGGTGCTTATCTTTTCCTTTCTCCCCTATTCTGTTGTTTGACCATGCAGAGAATCAACATTTCACTCTATTTCTGTCCTCTTGATGGGTTTTACCACATATATTCGACGCTGACAAGTGTGCATGCTTGCAGATTTAGTGGTCCGATCTCATGAAGTGAAGGATGAAGGTTATGAGATTGAGCATGACGGCAAGCTCATCACGGTGTTTTCTGCTCCAAATTATTGTGACCAGGTAATTTGTCTCTACATTTTCTCCTCTCAGGAACTTATTTGAGCTCAATGCAACTTAAGGTCAATAAAAATTACAATTTGCTTGTAAGAAATACCTTCCGGTTAAAAGCTGCCTTTAGGTTGAAATGTAACATTTCATCCAACCTCTACTGGGTTTCCTCCATGTATAGGTTTTGTAGTTCTGCGATTTGTCGGTCAAGTTTAGCCTTGAAGTTGTGCCTGAGGACAGCCCAAAGAGATAGTGCCTTTATTGCTTCATTTAGGATATTAAAATTAGGGGAAATGTCATCAAAAAGTAACTGTGCCATGACTAGTCAAAGCTGCTGGACATGAAATTAGAACAAATCATGTTATGTGCTTCCAGAAGGATGTACTCTAGTGATCTGTTAAGATAAGAACTTCTAGGGGCATTTCTGTTTCTAGGTGGATTTGGAATTTGTTATATTGACTTTGTCAGCAACTTTGGTGGACGCCATTGTGAGAATATTTGGTAACTGACATGGTATCCTGTTCCTTGAGGTCATTCTTGATACACCAAAGCATTGCGAGTTTGGTGCATTGCTCATAATATAATTTTAAGTACATATAGTCATTTTATCTGCTACTCTCTGGGACATTAGTGGTGATTAAATCTGACAGGATAATCTGATAGCTTGAAGTGTGTTATCTATACATTTGTCTTTCAATTAGAGCAAGTATCCTGCAATTTGTAGTAATTTCTGCTCGTACTACTTCTCAGTACTCGTAGTTTTGTTTCCTACATGAAGTTCCTTTGATGTGGATGGAAATCATTTAATCAATATACTCAAATACAACTGCTTTGTATGTTGCAGATGGGTAACAAGGGTGCTTTCATACGGTTCGAGGCTCCCGATATGAAGCCAAACATTGTGACATTTTCAGCAGTGGTTAGTGGTTTTATTTTGAAATGTCCTTTTTACTCCTCGATACTAACACTTTTAGTAAATATATACTTGAAATTTCCTCAAGTCTCTGTATTCCTTTCATGGGTTGGCTCAGTTAAGCCAAGACTGGACTAATTCTTTGCATCTTCATCGCTTTGCATTATATGCAGCAACATCCTGATGTCAAGCCGATGGCATATGCGAACAACTTCCTTAGAATGTTCTCTTAAACCTGAAACCTAACTTGCAGTATTACAATTGATGCAACCTTTTGTCTCACTGACCAAGTGCATAAACATCAGGAGGCAGAAGAGTTAGTAACATACAGGCAATTATCTGCGGTGTCATTTTTTGGACAACTTCCTGACTTGCCCGCCGCTGGTGAAGATCCTCACCTCGTTTGTTTTGTGTGGACAGAAAGACTTGGGTTAAGGTGTAAACACTTCAATAACAATGCTGTGGAAGATGTTGGTGGATTGTCCCTTGTATTATTTATATTCCTCTGCGTAAGATTGTCGTAATTCTCATTTCTCTTAGAATGTCCAAACTGGGAGCTTTGATCAGTTGAAATTTTGGTATTTCCTTTGTCTATTTTCTTGATTAAATAGGCCGTAATTTCACCTGTCAGCTAACTGTGACAACTCCTGTCTGATAATTGGATTGTCATTTGTGTCTCTGCCTGTGGCCAGATTACTGGTCAACGGTCACTGGCATCTCCTGGCTTTTGGTTCTTTAATAGTAATATATAACGGCTTGTAATGAGCGAATGCAATTTTTCTATCAATTTGTGAAGGTGGTGCCTTGTATGTTGCCATGCGGAGCAAGTGCTGTTACAAAACATTCAACTCCCTTGGTGCAATTTAGGTTTCTCCATGGTGAAATAAGTTCATGCTATGTTCTGGAGAGGTCCGAAGCTTGTAAACAATTGAGCTGTTGTAAACAATTGAGCTGTTGTAAACAATTGAGCTGTTGTACATACTGAATCAGTCCTGCAATGAACTAGAATATTTTCTTGGTGGTCTAAAAGTGTTAATAATAGATCACTAATAATTCAGTGCAATCTAGCACCTTGTGCTTGTGTCCAATGTCGAGGAATCATTTTTTCACCGTTTGCGGTACAGATTGATTCACAAGATGTTACAGTCTGCTGTTTGCGTGTAATTTTTAATGAAATCCAACTTTTCTAACAGGTATTCATCGTACATCTTTTGCCAAAATCGTACAGGGACTGGGTAGGTAAATTTTGGAGAAATTAGACAAGAGGGGTTGCTCTGATGTTAAGCAATCACATTTTCAATCGAGAGGTTGTGAGTTCGAGTCTCCACAAGAGCAAGGTGGGAAGTTTTTGGAGGGAAGTATGCCGGGGGTCTATTTGGAAACAGCCTCTCTATCCAAGAATAGGATAAGGTTTGCGTATATATTATACTCCCCAGATCCCACTAAGTGGAATTATTCTGGGTTATTGCTGTTGTTATTAGTAGGTCTTTAATCCAACTACCAGTCAGTGTACTTCACCGAGATGTAAAAATTTCATCCCTTTTGTTTCATTCTCTCTCTCTCTTTTATTAAGTTAAAATTGATTCTTAGTTACCTACGGAAACTAGGAACTCGTGCATGTCTAGGTTCCTATTTAGGTGTAAAAGGAATTTGATTTGAAGGTTTTTATATCATATAAATTACTGTTTTCTTTCTCCCTTTTATTCTATCATTTCAGAGTAGCAGGCATTGGAAATTGAGTCAAGCAATCTGTCAAACATGCATATCCATTAATAATTTCATTAAGCATCAAATTTTATGGAGGGAAAGCTGAAAGTTTTGGACCCAGCATTAGGACAAGTAATATTACATTTATCTCTTAATCTCAACTGTCTAGGATAGGAAAAGATGCTAACAGTAATCAAGCAAAAAGTGTCAAAAAAGAAAGAAGAAAAAGTTAAAATATAAGGAGGTTTAGGAATTGGCCCTCTTCTCTCCTCTCAATTTTGGCAAGATTGTAGAATGAAGTTAGCAATCTTGTCTTCCCTTTTTTCGAATTTCGCACATAATAAAATCTTATCGCACCAAGCTGCCTTTTTAGTAGAATGAGGTTGCGAAGCCATTAGTAAAATATTAAGCTACCTAAAATCGTGTAATTTCCTACATTTTGATATGTTTTCTATGTGGTCCATTTAAAAAAAACCTAGTAAAATGAAAACATATTCTCTGTTATTTTCCATCCACTCTCTCAATCTTTGTCTCCCCTCACTAGTCACTATGGTTTTCAGAGTTTTCTGACCCTACCTAGGATTCAATTTCTCACTGAATATTATGTCCCCCCCACCCATCATTCGATCACATTGCACTCAGTTCACAACCCCACCAAATTCTCCACCCTATCCCCTGGCCAAAGAAACCAAACCCCAAAACTTACATACAGAGTCTTTTTCAAAATGATTCTGTTCTTAATAAACCAGATATAACTCCTACAACTGATCAGATTTTCACAGACCTCAACACAATGTACTGTTCATTTTCACTCTCTTTTCCTCTGCTTCTACTGCTCATCATGTCCATTTCATTTCTTTCTACCCATTGTGTCTCCACCAATCAACAGTCAACAAACATGGATCCTCATGAGCTAGAAACTCTTTTCAAGATTATGGAAACTGTTTCCTCTGATCAAAACTGGAGAATTTTACATCCATATCCTTGTAAACTAGGTTCATCTTGGCTTGGTATTGAGTGCAAAAATGGTGTTGATAATAAATCCCATGTTACTAGGCTTGATTTTGGCACACGTCCTAACCCAACATGCAAGCCTACAGCCACATTCCCTAATCTTATTTTCCAGCTTCCAAATCTAGAATCTGTTTTCTTCATACAGTGCTTCACACACTGTAGGACAAGAATATCTGTTTCAAGAAACAGACTTCTCAGCTCTTCACTTCAGCAGCTGAGTCTAAGATCAAACCCTGCACTCATTGGCTCTATCCCTTCTCAACTCTCTTCACTAAAGTCACTTCAAGTTCTCACACTGTCACAGAACAGTTTACTTGGAGAAATTCCAGTAGAAATCTTCAGTATGAGCTTTCTTGTACATCTTGATTTGAGCTACAACAGGCTTACAGGCAAAGTTCCAGACCAAATTGGCAATCTCCAAAATCTTGTAGGCCTTGATTTAAGTTATAATAAGTTCATAGGGCCAATCCCTGACACAATTGGCCAACTTGGTATGCTCCAAAAACTGGACTTAAGCTCCAATGCAATTACAGGAAGTATTCCAGAGAGCGCTGAGAACTTGCCTTCCTTGAGTTTCATGGCTTTAAGTAACAACAAATTAAGAGGGAAGTTTCCTAAAGGAATATCAAAGCTTCAGAGTTTGCAATATTTTCTTATGGATGACAATCCAATGTTCATACCACTACCGGTAGAATTTGGTCAGCTGAAGAAACTTCAAGAATTAAGACTTGCTGGCTCTGGTTATTCAGGCACAATACCATCTAGTTATTCACAGCTCTTGAATTTAACCACCTTGTCATTACAGAATAACAAATTGACGGGGGAAATCCCAGTTGGATTTTCCAGTCTTTCACATATATATCACTTGAATTTGAGCAGGAATTTTCTGGGAGGTGTGGTTCCTTTTAATTCTAGTTTCTTGAAAAGATTAGGTAGGAATTTGGACCTTAGTGGTAATCCTGGGATGTGTTTGAGTCCATCTGAAGCACATGCAGTCTTCATTGGTGTTGGAGTCTGTGGGAGCAACAGCACAAATAATTCCATAACCATGCCATTTAAGAAATCTGAAGCACCATCCCGACATAACAGATCATTCTTTCTTGTAGCTGCTTTAGGTATTGTGGCATTTCATTATCTATTTTCACTAGTGTAGGCTTGTTGTATAATTTTTTATTCTTTCAAGAAAAAGTTGCCACCCAAAAATTTCTTATAAAATATCATGATTGGTCCTTATAATATGCGTGATGATTGACGATCATTGCCATTAAAACACCATTAGCTATTAAGTGACACTCAATGAAGTTGGTGAAAATCATAAAAAATAGGTTCAAATTCTAAGGGTTTCTTTTCATCAATCTAAACTTTGGTTGGTAGATTAAAAAATTACCTAGTACTTGTAGCGACATGATTAGCATATATTACGTAAAAGAATTGAGGTAAGCGCAAGGTGATTCATATACTATTATTATAAAAGAAAATGATCACTACCAATGCTTGATTCCAAGTTTTGATTTTATACAACATAAATCTACAATGTTGCAATTGGTTGTTAATCAGCATTCTTGATTGAAGGTAAATATAGTTTAAGGCGCTAAGCAATAAGGAATATAATTGACTACTACTACTTTGTTTGGGCTCTTCTCTTCTATTATCCCAACACATCCCAAGTTCTGGCTTGTAAAATGTGGTGACCTATAGATAGGTCTGAGGAGTACACTATTGCACAAACAAAGTGAGTCATGTATAGGTACTAGCTCTGTAAAGATGTGATGTGTAATTGCTATAATCTATATTAATTCAACAACACCAACAACTACTACCCAGTATACTCCCACCAGGTAAGGTATGGGGAGGGTAATATGTAGACAAACCTTACCCCTATTCGAAAGGGCAGAGAGGCGGTTTCCAATCGACCCCCGACTCATAGGATAAAAAGAAAAACATCAGTAAAACAAAAACAAAGACAAAAACAAAAACAAAAACAATAAATCATTAGTAACTCCAGCAGAAATAGCGTAAGTAGCGTAAATAATTATCTAAACATACGAAACATAAATACAATCACATGCAATAATATCATACAGTAACTACCATAACTAACAATCATAGGGGGGATATAAGCTAAAACACAAATTATCTATGGGTAACCCTGCTGACCCACTCCCAACCCCGGATGAGGCGTACGAAAAACTCTAGGAGCCCCTATCCTACAACAACAACAACAACAAAACTAGTAAAATTTTACAAGTAAGGTCTGAGGAGGTAAAATGTACGTAGACATTACCACTATCTCATGAAGATAGACGTTGTTTCCGATTAGACCTTCCGCGAAAAAGGAAATTAAAGGACCCTATTTTTTATAAAGAAAAAAAATAGACTTATCTGTGATATAATGTTTTCATGGAAGACATCCCGTGAAGGGGGCAGGGAAGATCAAAACTAGTATTTCTGGAAAGAACATAATAACTACCCTTACTTTTTCTGTATATAGAGAACAAGAGCAATAGTCCATTCTTTTTCCTATTAGAGTGAGTGTAATGTTCAGTCAATCACTTGTGTACAACAATCATCAGTTACTATAGTCATGTTATAGCTTTCCCAAGCCTTGGAACAGTTTTACTACTACAACAACAACCCAGTATAATCTCACTTAGTGGGGTCTGGGGAGGGTAGTATGTACGTAGACCTTACCCCTACCCTTGGGTAGAGAGGCTGTTTCCAAATAAACCCCCGGCATCTTTTCCTCCAAGAACTTCTCACCTTGTTCTTGGGGAGACTCGAACTCACAACCTTTCGGTTGGAAGTGGGGATTGCTTTCCAACAGTCTTACTACATCATTGGAAAATGATACTTTCTTGATAGGTTAAATACAGCAAAAAACTGGAGGGAGCAAAATACAGGTCCAAAGCTTTTGTGGGAAATGTCATTTACTTTTTTGTCAAAAGAATTTGGCTGCTATAAATACAAAGCACTAACTATTACTAACCATTTGGTCCTCACATAGACACATTATTATTATTATAGGAAGAAAACACAGTAAATGTCACACCCTCACGTGGGCAAACCAGTCCTTGAATAATGATGCTAAGTGTCTTTTGTAGAATGGCAATGTCCCCGGCAAGGGGAAGGGAGGGAATCTGTAATAAAAGAACAAAAAATATAAAGACGAAAGAAAATACGTATTCAAGATTTTAAACCATTGGAGCGAAGAAATATTGAGTCACAACGACTTTGTGATGACAAATTTTTATACTTAGATTGTGAATTTATACTTATTACCGAAATACATAAATGACCCCTTTAAGTTGTTCACGATTACTATACAAACACTTCAACTAAATTCTTTACCATTTAGACATTTTAAACATCTGTTAACCAAATTAAATAAATAGATATTGCTGATATGGTATGCGCGTGTTTGCTAATAAAATTTTTAAGCGCGTGAATCATTTTTTCAGCTTTTTTTTTTGAAAAAAACTTAAAAATTGGGCGTATCTTAGCCTCTCTTCTGTTAGAAAAAAATAACAGAATATAGGGACAAAATAATTAGGTCTGGATAGTATAGTCACTGTCCTTAAGGAATTTAGCCTCCCAATTTCATTGTTGCGTGAATTATGGCAGAATTCCTCCATAATTCTACAAAGCCTCTGAAATTTAAGTTTCAGCAATTAACTCAAATTTTCCACAAGAACAGAATTATTGTGAGTTGTAGAAAATAAGTAGACGAGAAAGAGATGAAAGTTTCAGATGATTTCGTTTTGAAGATGATATATGTATTTATAATACCTCTAGGAGTCTGTTGTAATTACACACTCATCTCTTCATAACAAGACACCTTTTAAAATCAATAGTCACATTCTTTTGAATTTAAAAAACTATTGTTAAAAACGTTTTATGAAATTAAAGGCTTAAACATTCTTAATTAATAATGGGTAATTAAAATATTAATTCGGGCTACTTAATTGGCCTAATCTTGACTATTAATAATATAGTCAAATTCTAGTTTTCCAAAACATCTTTAAAATATTCAAATCATGTAAGATAAAAAAGTGCTTTTAAACACTTCTTCCTTTATTTCTTTTTCTAATAAGGGACAAAGCAACCTCTTTTCAAATATTCCCATCAAAACACTAACTAATTTAGCATCCTCTTGGCATGACTAACCCACATCAACGTCACCGTGAAACCACCATTAAAACTCCAACCAAGCTACCGAAAATCACCAGAAACTACCCTTTTCATCACAAAATTCCACTGCCCGTGACCTCCAGAGCTCCGCCTAATTCCTTCAAGCCAAAAGTAGTTCCAAATACTAAAATTATAAATGCTGCCTAATTAATTGGAGAAAGCATTAAGACAAAGATGAAGGATGAGGAATCGATCCTAAATGAGGAGTTTATAAAAGAGTTGTACCCCACAGATTGGAAGCGATCTTTTTTAATTGCTGGAAGCATGACTTATATGTTACTGATTTTTGTTGATTCCTCATTTCGATTTGCTCGGAGATTAATTTTCCGACGAAAGAAAGGTTGTGCTGGTTTGAAGGAAGGTGGATTTGAAGGAAGAAGATGAAGGGGGTGGGGTGGCGTTGGTTTTGGGCGAAAGAAGAAGATGATATTGGTTGGGCGAGAGGGAGAAGGAGCGGGTGGGGTGGCGCTGGTTTTGGGCGGAAGAAGAAGATGAAGTTGGTTGGGAGGAGATGGGTGAGGGGGGAGGGGTTGCGTTGGTTTGGTAAAAACGTTAGGGAATACGGTTTTTTTTATTTCTTAAATACATTTTCATTTTTGTTTATTTTATGTGTCAAATTTCTATTTATAAATTACGCGTGTCATTCATTACTTGGCTTATTTGATACATCATTAGCGAGTGTAATTTACGTATATGATCTGTTTCACTTGAGTGTTTATTTGATCTGGTTAATGGACACTTGAAGTGTCTAAATGGTAAAGAGTATAGTTGATGTGTTTTTCTGGTGACAACTTAGAGAGGTCGTTTATGTATTTCTGAGATTTAAAACTCCAACAAATTTTTAAAATCCAGTATAGTGGAGTAGTATCGTGTTTTATTTTGGAGTTTGTTACAAATAGCCGTCCATATTTATTTTTTACTTTTTTTCTTTTAGCTATAAACACAGTTTATATATCAATTATACACAATTATACATATATAATATATAAACTATGCATAGATTATACATTCATAGGCTATTTTTAGTTTAAGAGGTTGGGTGGACGGCTATTTGGGTCAATTCTTCAAACTTTTTCGCGTTAAAAGAATGGCTAAATGTGTAATAGTTTTTTAAATAGTGGCTAAAGCTTGATTAGCGGCCCAAAGTGACTAATCCTTTATTAATTTCTGACGGGCCAAGAAAACAAGTTTGGGCCAGACCCAATCAGGCCCAATGATGACGGGGTCACCTAACTGTGTATAACACAAAAGTGTTACTATGACAAAGCTGTTGTCCTATAAGCAACACGTTACACCATATTTTCGAGCTCGTCGCCATGGCTTGGAAACTCGTTCATAACCGACTGAGATCCCTATGCAGAGTCTCTCAACTCAGCAATGCTCGTTTCAGTAATACACTCAGAGACCCCAATTCCAACTTCCCGTCGTTACATAATCAAGTAAAATGGCGATCTTATTCGGAGCCAACTCCTATAAATCCTCCACCACCTCCATCCCCTAATCCCTCCACCACCTCTACAAGTTCTCTCAATGAATTTGAACTTGCTAAATTCTCCGCCATTTCCGAGACCTGGTATTATATAAAGTTCAAAGGTTCCGCAATTTGTTCTTTTAATTGAGGCATAGTTGTTTTTGGTGACTGAATTTGAGTTTAAAATCAGGTGGGATGCAGAAGGTCCGTTTAAGCCATTACATATGATGAACCCTACGAGACTTGCTTTCATTAGGTCCTCTCTTTGTCGCCATTTCAGGTAATTATTACTCCATAGTATATTAGCAGCCTTCTTTTCAGGCTTATTTTAAAAAAATCATGCTGTGCTTGTTTTAGAGTTCGCTACTACACTCACCTCCCTTATTTGCAATTTGTGTGTACCAAACCCTCCCTTGTCAGATAAGGTAATCTGCAAATTAGTTCCTTTTTTCCGTTATACTTTCTAGAAAAAGTTACTACAAAATTTGCACTTAAAAATGAAAAACTGAAGATCAAATTATCCCTACCTTTGGCTCTACTTGAAAACTCTCAGAAGTGCATGTCTTTATAAAGAAGCTATTTGTATTTAGTGTATCAACGTCCTAACAATGCGTTGGTGAAAATACAAGGAATTGCATACGAAAAAATAAGATGAAGAAAAATAAATAAACATTCTCCAGATATCTCACTCTTTTTAAGGAGATTCAAGCCCATTGCGATCGAATCTTCACCGGTACAACAGTAACACTTTTGACTTGTCCCCTTCAAGATACAACTGCATGACAGTGTCGTATGAATTGAACAAACACCGGACAAAGTTATTGAGTGGGAAAGCCCCACAAAAAATGAACACCTTCCTTCAACAAAATAGTTTTCTCTATTGTAAAGAATAAGTTGGAGACTTGCATTTTCTCCTTCTCTCAACTCTCTTTTTCACTACACCAACCTCACTTTTTCATGTACACTACAACACTTTTCCCATACCCAAACACGAGAGAAACACCATTATTTATAGGTAAAGAACTTTCCATAAATTAAATAACAAGGTAGTGGGATAGTAAAATTTTAGAACATGGGTTGGTGGTTACAGACTTAAGCTTTAGTGGGTAATTAGTGATAGGTCATGGTATTAGTGGTTATATGAGTTAAACCAAAGATACTCACCACTTTCTTGCCAATTTATAGTCACTAACATTACAAAAGTTAATGCACTTAAATATTATAATTTAATACTATTAAAATGCACATAACACCGATACAAGGTGTGGCTCAAACTGAGCGAATTACTCTGGTCTGAGATGGTGCATTTTATTCATGCAGTTTATTATGTACATCTTGACACTGCTCTACGTGCAGTTTTTGCTCATCTTGTATCCCTGGAAGCTAAATCTGTTTTTGTTGTATCAGAAAGGATCCAAATTGCACTAGACCTTTTGAAGGATTAAAGTTTGTCGATGTTGGTTGTGGAGGGGGAATTTTAACTGAGGTATACATCCTTTAAGCTTAGTACTCGATTAAGTTAACTCTTACATTTGCATATGGCAGATTACTTTTCTCCTGTGAATATATTTATTTGCCTATCTGAAGCATATGGCTTGGCACATCTCATTTTCCCTCTTAATTCAGCCTTTGGCTCGAATGGGAGCTACTGTCATGGGAGTTGACGCTGTGGAGAAAAATATTAAGATTGCTCGCATTCATGCGGTATGTTTTACTCTTAGATGTTCCCATTGTGGACTAATAAACTGCTGGTTTAAGTCTTGTCTGGTTAATGTACAGTTCTTTAAAGTTCTTTCACGCATGAAATATCACGAGCATGACATTTAAAATTTACGAGCCTTTTTATTGATTTTGAGTTTTCTGTGGACATCCTTACGACCTTACCTTGAGGGACAATTACAGTTTTGCTCCCATCAAAATTATAGTTTGTTTGATGGTCAAAGAGGTCGGGGAGAAAGAGGTACTAGGATTTTAACATTCAGAAAGGTTTTGAGCATATCACTAGAATGTCTACTTGTATTAGAAGTACCAAATGTTGACAGAAAATGCAAGAAAAGTTCAAATATAGAACATTTGGTTATCTGATGTTTCTTCTGTCTAGGTTTTGAATCCTACTTAAAGGTCCAGTAGAGATGAAGCAATATAACTGTTTAAGAAATATTTAAATCTCAGGCATTATTGAGGGAGGTGTCGTAATATTCATTTGAACCAGTGCTTCATGCTGCTGGCATAGAAATAGTGTCATAAGTTTGGCCAGCAGATAAAATAGGCACATTACAAAGTCCACGGATTGGCAACTTACGCATTTAGTAAATTTGGCATAAGATGCTCTGATTAAGATGTATAGATCTTGTCATGTTTTAAACCAAAATTTGCAAAGCTCTGTTTGCCTCTTCCATTCTATGAGTCTCTTCCTTTTTGAACAAGCCAGATTATCCTTTAGATCTTTGTTTTCGTGCAGTCATATATGCTGTGATATTCTGGGATGTTCGCAAATTGAAGTTGCACTCTAGCTGTTCCCATGATTGATATATACCAGAAAAATATTTTCAAAAGATTGCATTTAAGGTGCACAGTTACTGAACTTTAGTCCATGCAATTATGTGGTAATCGTATTGGATAAAATATATGTAGGGTACTAACTTTTGGTATGTGAAAAAAAAATGAGTTCCTTATTTTACGTTATATTTTCTGCACAGCATATCCCCATATCTTGATAAAATATATGTAGGTATTGGATAAAATATATGTAGGGTACTAACTTTTGGTATGTGAAAAAAAAAGAGTTCCTTATTTTACGTTATATTTTCTGCACAGCATATCCCCATATCTTGATGTGCTTGTCCTTCGAAGAGACCAATGCACAACTCTTGAGCCCGCGACAACAATTTTCTGTGACAACTTCGGGTCTTTATGTACCAAACAGTAGTTTAAGAAATTAAAAACACACGGCGTATTCTCTAAAATCATATCGGTGATGAAGTAATCGAAACAACTTTATAAAACTGATTAACTTCCATTTGAAGGAGTTCTAAGCTAGATTAACACATATAGATTCAGCATTATTTTTGCTGTTTATTAAGCTGTAAATCGTATCATTGTTATAGTGTGTGTGTCTAGAATTCATGTTCTGGAGTTAAATTCTGTTAAAATTGATTTTGCATTATTTTTAAGAATAAAAAATTGATATTGTATTATTTTTGAAGTTATATGTTCTTATGCTTCTTCCAGTATCTTTTTTGTTGATTCTGCTTTGTAGAGAATGACATATAATACATGATATAGTGTTTAATTGCTGTCAGTTCCGCCTATTATCTTCGTGTGTCTCCATGTCATACCTATATAAATATGACAGTCAAACCCCGTATCCATGCTATGTAGTGGATACTTATGGACTTTAATATTTCTTTCAGGATTTGGATCCAAAAGCGTCTTCAATTGAATATCGGTGCACAACCGCTGGTAAATGTCTGTCTTGTTTGATGATAATTAAGTTCAAATATTGCTAACTTCTATGTGCATGTTAATTTTCTATTACAATATACAGTGATCGGACACCATTTAAAAAGGAACAGATCTATGAGCAGGTTTAGGTGCCGGAATTTGTTGGTGCCTTCTTTAATTGAGAATTGGAGAAGTAGTCTGCATTAAATCAGCTATCACTATGAAACCATGTCAATGATCAAGCACTGCTATTATCTGCTCAACCTATCAATTTGAAATGAATTTTGGCATCCCTTTCATTCCTATATAATTGAAGTGGACTCTGATCAAAACTGTTGTATGTCATTGCCTTTTGCAAATTTTGTGTGGTTCTGATTTGAGCTGCAATAGTATGAAATTATCGCCATTTAACTGTGTGAAGTAGACAAGAGGGGTTGCTCTAAGCAACCCCCACTTCCAACCGTGAGGTTGTGAGTTCGAGTCTCCCCAAGAGCAAGGTGGGAAGTTCGTGGAGGGAAGTATGCCGGGGGTCTATTTGGAAACAGCCTCTCTACCCAAGGGTAGGGGTAAGGTCTGCGTACACACTACCCTCCCCAGACCCCACTAAGTGGGATTATACTGGGTTGTTGTTGTTGTTGTTGTTGTTGTTAACTGTGTGAAGTGTGAACAACGAAAGAAAGTGCTCATTATTTGTTGGATCCTCGGATCATAATTGGTTAACCTCTTTCTTCCTTATGGAGATTATGGAGGTCGGTAATTGGTCGAGATAGTGTGCTAATTATTTGTAGCTTCATGATAATCAACATAAGAGTTAAAACCCTAACTCGCTGCATTCACTGACTTGCGTGATTGGTTATGTCCTCACTGTGAATTTCACCTTCCAGCAGATGAATGCAGGGAAGAGAAACTCAATTGAAATGTCATCTACTTGGTCTACTATATTAAGTTCTGTCCACTACTCCACTTTATCTATTTTTCTCCATGAATGCTTTCTTCGGTGTAATATAATAAAAAATACTTATTAATCAAAAAAAGATATAACTAAGATCATCAAGCTTCAGAAAGACTTGAATTAAAAACAGATCGCATCTTCGATAACGGTATTTGAATTTGCAAAATTATTGGAGCGTGAGATTCCTCGTGAAAGAAAAATGGTCTGCAATAATTATTTTGGGGTGATCTTGGTTGTTTGTTACTTGTTTGTGTCTCTGCTTTAAATTCTAAAAATGTTTTTCTTTGTCGTTATGTTTGCTTTCCCGAGGAAATTATATAGTAGAAAAAGAAATTGACTTTGCCATGGCGCCTGTGCCTAATTTCAGAGCAGCTACTTAAAATGTTTGAGAGATCATAATCAAGCTAATTGTTTTAGACTAATAGTTATATGGTAATAACTCTTTATGCCACAAAGACACAAAAACATTAATTATTTGTTGCTTGTGTATGTTGATACAAATGATGTAAGTGACATGTGTCTTGAAACTGCAGGAAAAAAGATTTTGGTAACCTTATTTTAAAATCCTGTGTTTATCTGGATCTCAAGATTATTCTTCGAAAAATGACACTATTGAATGTTTTGTCAACAGAAAACCTGGTTGAAGAACAGAGACAATTTGATGCTGTAATTTCTTTAGAGGTATGATTTAGTAAGTAATACCTGACTCTGTTCTAAGATATTTTAACTTCTTAATTGCAATCCAACAGTTCTAGTAAGCTGTACTTACATCATTTGTATCTTTTGCTTCACAAGCTTTCACTATCTATTTGGACTCTGCGCAGTACATTGAGTAAAGTCCTTGGTCTTTTGAGCAGATTTACTCTTTTTTAACTTTGATGCACTTTCTCTTGTCTGATAACTGGAGGCCGTTAGAGTCAGACTGTTACATATACTGATGCATATGGATTTATGTAATTTGATACTTGTATTATAATTAAATAAGATGAAGTTGATGGCCATCAAACAGGTCAGATATAAACATTTGTATACACCACACATGAACATATGAAACGCATGATGGAAGTTAAAATCTTTTTTTTTTTTTGTGGGTGAGGGAAGTGGGTGCAGGAAGAGAATATTTGGGCCTAGTTTAAGGTGATCTCAACTCCTTGTTTTTTTCTTTTTAAAAGTCCATTTGCATTATCTTTTATTCTGCATTTTTTTAGTTGGGTTTGATTATTTTGATTTTTATTTAAGCTGATAAACAATGTATAAGTAACATCTGAAATAGTTGATTGTAAGTGACATGTTACAAAGCGATGGACATAATGAACATGAGCTAGGAAGTCTGAATGCTGAAGTGAAAATGCACCATTCGGGTCAACAACTCCCCTGTTCTGAGTTCCCAACTTTTGATCTGATCTCTACTAATATGTGAATCTTATTTTCGTCTTTGCGTAGGTGATTGAGCATGTAGCAGATCCTGCTGGATTCTGCAGGTCACTATCAGCATTGACCATCCCTGGTGGCGCTACTGTTATATCCACAATTAATCGTTCAATGAGAGCATATGCAACAACGATTGTTGCAGCAGAGTATCTCCTACATTGGGTACATATATTTAGTAATTCCTACTAAATTCTGGTCATTGTTGGTTTATGTCTCTACTCAGATGGATTGATTTCTTGCAAAATTAAATGATCCCAAAATGTTCCATAGCTATGCATATATGATATTTGTGTATGGAGTTTTGCTGGTGCACTTTAAAACTATGGAGCCAGTTAAAGGAAAGGTGTTTGTGGATAGTTCTCTATGTATTTCTTCTTTTAGCTTAAATTGAACTTTCAATTTATGCGGATCATGTTAATGTTCTTGCTTTATCATACGTGTAAATGCAAACAATTCTGTTTAGCGTGCTATGTCCTGGATTTGAAGATGTTTATGCTTCAAGGTATGCCAATTACGTTCTGCTATTGAATTTGCTAGGATTCATCTTGCTGATATACTATCGTTTTCTGTGCACAAGAGTTGCCATGTCAAACGGGAGATTTCTGCTGATTATCTGTAGCAAGGAAATACGGAAAGTAGGTGTTCCTCGAGTATCAGCCCTGCTTCCCATGTCTGTGTTTGTGTCGCCTTCTTGCCTTTGCTTTCATAGAGTTAGAAGAGGAAGAGTTTAGATTGATTTTACCATTCCAAGAACATAATGGTTGTACATTGATCATATTGCTATCAGCTTAACTAAACATATCCTAATAGTTCTAAATGGACTTTGCAGCTTCCTAAAGGGACACATCAATGGTCAAGCTTTGTAACCCCAGAAGAACTAGTCCTTATTCTTCAACGTGCTTCTATAACTGTAAGTGGACTACCTGCCTTTCTGTTTTCAGCTAAATCATTATCAACCCCATTTCTGAATTTTGCGCCACTCGGAATGGTAATCTTGTGCATTTGTTAGGTGCAAGAGATGGCTGGATTTGTATACAACCCTCTGACAGGTCGTTGGTTTTTATCTGATGACATCAGTGTTAATTATATTGCTTTGGGAACAAAACCAGCGAATAGCGATGAAAGTCTAGATTAAGTTGCAATAAAGTTGTTGATTTTATTCTAATCTCTTAAGCCATCCTGTAATTGTATGTAATCTCTTTTTTCCACTTTGTTGGATGGTGAATGCAATGCCGAACCATCTGTTCTCTCTTTATTTGTTTCCCTTGGAGGGTTTGAGCTATGTAATTTTTCTTTTTGAATATTCTGAATTACTAGCAAAGATCACGGTATTGGGAAATACATCAAATTATAGGCAAATTTCAAACCTGGAATAGTATAAATCTTTTCTTATATAATACAGTACCGTGAGCCTGGAAAAGGGGAGTGCATTCCAGACATGTTTCCACACAGATCGTTCCTTTCATCTTATTTATCTTATTAATCGAGCTAGTAGGGTAAGGATATTCGTCTATCAAGAATATGCAACCAGAAGACTAGAAGCCTTGTCTCAATAGCTAATGGGGTCATAGCTTGACCTCCCGTAGAAGGTGGAGAATCAAGTACAAGATCCATGGAAGTCCTGTGACGAGAATTGGTGGGGTTCAGATATTGGTATAGAATAACGAAAAGCTTTAAGACAGATTTTAAAGAACCTCGTTGTGAATTTCGTGGTAATATTTGATTGCATCGTACTTTCCTCCGATTTCTGATTTGTGGTGAATGTTAGGGAAGTTTGAGACGATTTTTAGGTATACAAAGACAAAAAAAACTTAATATTCAAATGCAATGTCTTAAAATGGATCTCGTCGTTTAACACCATGAAGCAGACGTGAGAGAGACTTTTGTCTTCGAGAGACATACACCTCGTATGTTTTTGAAGACCATAAATTAAACTTAAATTGGCCAACTCTCGACTCCTCAGTACCCATAGTTGAATTACAGCACTAAGAGTTTGCTTGACTGTAACACGTTGTTGAGGAACATATCATACGTGAGTTATATAATGTGATTGTAACTTGTTTCAATTGGAGATAAACACGTTTTTTGTTTTTTGCAATTTGGTTACCTCTCAGACTAGAAAACAGTATTCAAGGAATAGTCTTCGAGGAGAATTCTTATTTACTCATAAGGAGGTATGTACACTTGTGCTTATGCCTTCATGGGTCGAGGGTCTATCGGAAATAGCTTCTCTATCCTAACAAGGTAAGGGTAGATTTGCGTACGCAACTATCCCCAAACCTCGCGGCGTGGGATAATACTGAATATGTTGTTGTATAATTTATTACTTTTTTTATCAATATTGTTTGATTTTGTCAGGATGTGGTCATTATTTAGTATCTTAATGTAATTTTATACTGTTTGTACTAGGTTTGCATGCTTCTATAACATGTTAAATTTTCAACATTTGAAAATATTTGTAACACATTTTCAACATTTTGAATTCTTTTACTATTTTATTAATCTATAGATAGTAAATTTAAAACTTAACAAGGCGTACCATGCATCGGGATGTATGCCATACCTTGTTCTATATCAGGTAAAACACCTCGCATTGCGCCCCTCTTATACTATTCATATGAAACTAGTTTTATCTGATGTCCTCAGACTTTTTCCTATTTTACAAGAGATCCAAAAGCACTATTTGCAATACTATGGATTGAAAACAATGGAAGTATTACACTCAAGCCCACAAAAGATTTATGAATGAATACAGAATTGCACTTTGATGTTGCAGAAAAAAAAGTAATCATCATTTTCTTCAACAGCCGACTTTGAGGTTTTCAATGCCAGTGTAGAATCTCTCTTACCGGCTTGTAAATTTTGATCTTGAGGAAGAAGCCATAGAGGAAAAACCACCTGTTTTTTTTGCAGGAGAAATTTGGCTGGGAAAATTGAAAAATTAAAAGAAGATTAGAGAATAATAGAATAGAGTATGTTGAAGCATCAAAACTGTAAGTAGATCTTTACCTGTGACTGTGATTTCTTTGCACACCCTTATTCTTCAAAACTGCGAGATTCTTTACTTCTCGACTGTAAGAAACAGGCAGAAACAGAATCAGCTACCTGAATAAAGAGGCCCTTTCAAAGAAGCAGAGCTAATTGAGCAACTCACACAAAAACATATACAAGTTACTAGAAATGCTAAACTTCTTAACACAAAATTTTCCAATCAAATTGCATATAACCTGAAGACAAAGAATATACATTCGATACACGCCCATAGAGACAGTTGAGGACACATTTAAGAACACAAACACCAACACTGGAACAAATATCCAATATGGAGTGGGAGAAAGAGTGCCTATAGTTGCATGAATACAATATCAGAACCATGTGTTCCAAGGAGGCCAAACTTACCTGTTGACAAACTCTATTTTTGCCTTCTTCATCAAGGTACTCTTTGTGTTGCCAAAACTGCTACCAGGCCCACTACCTACAAATTACCTCTTTACTCAAGAAAAAATAGAGAAGTAACCTTATTACCTTGTAAGGTGTATTATGACAAAATACCATACATTCTCCAATAACATTACGTATTGACTTTGACAATGAAAAGGGATCTGAAGAAAACATGAAGCATACCCCAAAAGCTTCTTTTATTGCTAGAAGGTGGAACCTTTTGGCAGACACGAACTTGTCGGCTTTGCCGTTCTACAAAGACAAAAGAGACATTCTGACTATAAGCCAAATATACTTACTGGGAAAACAAATCAAAGAACAAAGAAAACAGAAGTAAAGCACACACTTGCATCTTCCTTTTGATACAATTCCTTGATTCTTTTGAATGACCTTTGTTGAGTCTCCTCCACTTCTTTTGTCTTTGCCTGCAAATATATTTTATACCCATTTGTAAATGTTGAATGATTTGGTAATCACAATAAGAAAAAGATACGATCTAATACTAAACATACTGACATACATCAAAATAAAAAGGGGCAGCCTGGTGCACTGAGCACCCGCTATGCGCGGGGCCGGAGAAAGGGCGGGACACAAGGATCTATTGTATGCAGCCTTACACTACATTTCTGCAATAGGCTGTTTCCACGGCTTGAACGGGTGACCTCTTGGTCACATGACAACAACTTTACCTGTTACGCCAAGGTCCCCTTCACTGACATACATCAAAATAAAGAAGTAAAAAGTATGGAATGGAAGAACAAGATATGAAACGATAAATCACCTTATACAACAGTTTCCATTTAAATGTTACTTTCTTTTGCTTCATTCTCTCGACCACCTGATAGGTGCTCTTCTCACCGAACTGAATCTGGTAGAACCTCTTCCAAAGCCTATCTGTCACTTCACTGAGATCTCTTCCCTGAAAGAAGAATTCAAAAGTAAAAATGTTTAGCCTGCTTTGTAACACTGTAACACTGTAAGAGGATAACCCAAACATCGAGTTTCTTACTTGTGTCGAATTCTCCACATATATTAACTGTTCAAGAGAACAGTGAGGCAAAATGCGCTCCAGAAGATGAGAATCTGTTTCACCAACATCCCCTAGGTATCTGACATTATATATAGCTGTCTGAACACACAAATCTACCAGTGAAGGAACCATACGCCTCATTGCTATACGTTGTTTATGCCGACTATGTGCTCCAATCTATTCTGGCCACGTACACCTTCACAGGAAAAGCTAAGCAGCAGCAAGAAAAATTGGCAGAATATAATCCAAATTTAGAAACATTTATTAGATCCAATAGTAAGCCAGACAAACAACTTCCTGCTTTGAGGTCTGTAACCTTCTGCACTTTCTTGCTGTACTCCAAAAAATACGTTTTGGAGGTATATAGTTGAATTTTCTCGTTCACATTACAGGTTATGAAAATTTACAAAATGATACTTGTGTATATTCCTTACTACATAATTCCAGTTTATATAGTCCCTCTTTACCGGTTTATTTGATCATATTTTTTTTTGGTCCATTCAAAAAAATGACCCTTTCTATATTTGAAAACAATTTATCCTTCATGAGAAGTTTTTCTAGCCACACAAATGAACATATAAGTTTCAATAGTCTTTTTTCTTCTTTCCTTCTTAAACTCCGCATTTAGTCAATTAGTTCACATAGTTGACATGGAGAGAGTAAAATTTTCAGAAATTTAGAATTCGTGGATTATACATAAAGCAACAATTTAAGGCGTCGATTAATCCTACAGTAACCGTCCGGAAGATTATAAGTCAACGGTAGTTACAATTAACAGATCAAATCAACTGGATAATTGAATTCCACAAAGCTGTAGGCATAAGAACTTCAGGTATATAAATTCACGGATCGAATTATTAAATTATTACTGAAACAGGAACTAAAAGAGAACTGAAACTCACCGGCGCGTGATCGGAGCTGAAATCGGCCGACGGACTCCGACAAAGAAAAATCTGAAATCTGAAATTGAGAAAAAGGAATTTGGAATTGCAATATGATTTTTACAAACTTCTATTCATCGGAGGATTCATGAAATACTGAAAATAAAGAATTGATCGATTGATGGAAGAAGACGAAGACGCCGATGAGAGGTTAGTATATCCCCTAAAGTAATATCGAAAGCGTTAGAGCACGCGCTGTAGCTGGAAGGCAGGTAGGTAGCCTAGGATGTTCGATTTGGATGGAGTTTTCTCTAAAAGAAAATGAAATAAATAAGTTGGTTTTTCAAATATTAAAATTAAATCAAATTAATTAAGTCGATTTTTTTTAATCAGGTTTATTTTGGGTTTTATCGATTTTTAAATTTTTTGGTTATTTATCGATTTTTTATTAAATATAAAATATACACTACTTAATACTTATTCCGGCGATCATATTTTCAACATAACACTATCAATCAATTGACCTTTGAAAAATCTATTATTTATTAAAATATATTGATAACAACTGAATCAAATAGTGATGAATAATTTAAGGACTCAATTAACAAAATATTTTTTTAACATGAAATAGATTCTTACATTTAACAAAAGAAAACTACCAGTCAAACTAGAATATAAAGGTAAATAATTGGTTCAATTTTTTTTGGTTATTTTTTTATTAAAACTAAATCCAAACCAAATTTTATCGGTTTTTAAAATTCAAAACTAAAACCAAATCAAACCAAACAAAAAAAATATCGATTTTTTGATCGATTTGGTTGATTTTCGGTTTGGTTCGACTTTTCGGGTTTTTATGACCACCCCTACTGATAGGTAAATATGGGGCCTCAAATTTGGATTGAAAATTCGGGCCCAAATTAGTAAAACGAGTCGTCTCCAGGTGGGCTTCGGGAGAAAAGAAGTGGACTCGTTGTGTGATTGGCTTACTAACTTATATGTGATTATCAAAGCTTACACTCGTCTATTCTATTAGACTATGCTTGTTTGGATGGTTGTTAATGTTGTATTTTATCAATTGAAAATATAATATTTGTTTTGATTGTTACTTAAATGTTATTGTATCATATCACTATATTCGTCGTAATGTAACGATAAAATATACTACTTTATGGAACTACCGATTTGGTGTGGTCGTGTTATTACCTTATTTTTTTCTCATCTTGCCCTTCTTTGTTATTAAATACACTCTCTAGATTTTCTCTTAAGGCGCAAGATATTGATGACTTCTAATGTACGCCCTCGCCGGAAATGGCTATGGGCCAGGCGAAAAAGAGAGTGAATAGAATTAAGCTATCAAATGTGAAACTAACAAAGATCAATCGACGACCGATGAGAAACGATAATCTAGACCAGGAGGATTTAAGAGGGGGAAGTGCACGACCTAATTCGCACTGCACCAGCGAAGATGGTGATTGAGAAGAACTTGATGATTACTCGAACACAAAAAGATCAATTGCAACAAAAGGAAGGACCATGGCCTACTCTACCTAGCCGAGTTGAGAAGAATAAAATGCCAGTTTTTGGTATATCGGTAGCGGCAGGAGCAAAGGAACTAGGAAAGGATATATCTACTCTGGGCAAGTAGAGTGAAACCCTAGAGTGGAGACGAATAAGTTGCAACGATGACTGGATCTAGAACAAACTTCAAATGCCAACCAACCATGGGTGAACCTTTTCAAAGGAAACAAATATGCCTCCAAAGGTACGAATTAGAGCTATATTCCCCCTACTATACGACGGATTTCAAATCGTGGAACTAAAAAAATAAGTCGAAGAGGTAACAGAAAAATGGAGGAAAGCAATTATCTCCTATGTGGTGGGTGATTCCCCTACAATTGGGGTTGTAAAAAGGTTTGTGGAAAGCCAATGAAGGATTGATGCCAAGCCAAAGGTATACTACCACAATGATGGATACTTTCTGATCCTGTTTCAAGGCATAGAGGATAGGGATAAGACATGTATGCATCCCCTAGTACAATTAACAACATGCCGATAATAACAAGGGAATGGACATTTGACTTCAATTTCAAGGATGAAGTGTTGAATACTTTACCACTATGGGTAAGATTTCCTAACCTATCCCTGAATTGCTAGGGGCGATGTCCCTAAGTCGAAAAGCAAGCAGCTTGGGGATGACATTGTACGTTGATGATTGCACTACTAAAGTTGAGAGAATCTCCTATACTAGGGTACTAATTGAAATAGACATTACTAAAGATCTTCCAGATAAGATATAGGTGAAAGTCCCCAATGGTAGATGCTTTGAGTGGACGATCACCTATGATTGGTGCCTTTTGCAATGTTTGGAAACAGGTAGGGCATTCATGTCAGCCAAATGAGAGGCAAAAAATTGGGAAAAAGCAACCAAAACAAGTAGGGAATACTTCTCCTAAGCAGAGGCATGAATGGAAAACAAAATGGGTAGTACAAATAGAAAAGACATCAAGCATTCCTGAAAAACAAAGATGATAGAGGCCCCAAATAAATGAGAAAGAAATAGGAAATGAAGTTGGGTGGACAGAGGTCAGGGGAAAATCAACAGGCAAGTCTCCAGCAATGAGTAACCAAAATAAAGACACGCAAACCAAAATTGGATTCGATCCTCTAACAACAGATAGTCCTATGCAATATTGTCATGACCCAAAATTTTCTCCGTTGGGTGTCTTGATGGAACCTAGTCTTAGGGACTAGGTAAGCGTAACAACTTCTAAAAATAATAACAAAATAAAAGATTAGAAGTTCCAAATTTAGAATTCTCTATACAAGTATTACAATACCAAAACTGGTAGTATAAGTCATAAGCTCTATAGAGTTTGCTAGAAAGCCTCTAAATACAATTGTTCCAAAATATGAGTAAACAATGTAAATATAAAAAAATAGAAGGTGACTCTGAAGCCTACGAACGCAGCAATATGTTTACCTTAAGTCTCCACTGCAAGATCTGAACAACTAGCTTGACTCCGCAATACCTAGATCTGCACAAATATATGCAGAAGAGTAGTATGAGTACACCATAGCAGTACCCAATAAGTATCAAGTCTAACCTCGGTGGAGTAGTGACGAGGGACAATCAAGATACCTACTAAGCTAAATAAGTTGAACAAGTATAAATGTAGGACTAACAACAATCGATATCTCTATAAAGCTATGCATAATGACAATGATAATATGGTACTTGTAATAAGAAATAGAAACAACAATTAGCAGTGGAACGCAACATGCAACAACACGGTAGGGTAAGCTGGGCACAATCTTAACCCGAAGAACACAACTAAAAGAAGGACAAGTATCAATTAGATGAAAATAACTTCTTTCATATAAGATTTTATCCAATAATCACCACGAGGTATCAAACCTCAAAATATTCATAAATCACGGGTTCTAATTTGTGAACCCTAAGCACTTGGCATCATGAGCCCTCGCTACAAACAATAACTACACGGACGACTCACATGCCAATTGAACCGGAAGAGGATGTGTATCAATACTCAACAATATCAAGATCTATCCTATTAATTAATAAGAGTGATTAACTGCGTGTACGCTTGTGCAAATGTTCTAACTTAGTTCGTGCCAGCTAGTAAGCATAGAGAAAATTGACAATATGTAAAAAAAAATTCCATAATTTTTCACAAGATAAAACTCGCACAGATAAGTGTAGAACTATACAAAAATAAAAAATAAGAATGCCCATACTCCATCACAAGTCACCACAAATCAATCCCTGATATACCCCACCTTGTCTCGCCACGTGTGCAATTAGTAAAATAAATGCCTGCCTTGTCTTGCCACACGTGCATAATAATATCCCCACCTTGTCTCGCCACATGTAACCCCCCCCCCCCCCCACACACACACACACACACACACACATATATATATATATATATATATATATATATATATATATATATATATATATATATATATATATATATATATATATATATATCCTGCCTTGCCATACCGCATGTGCAAATATCAATAGTAACAATAGCACGACAGAAACCTCGTGCATCACAATAACAACTGCACGACACAAACCTCATACATCACAACAACAAGTATAACATAAACAATGACAATAATACATGGGTAATTAAATCAACTCAGAAATTTTAGAACTCAAAGAAACGGAAGAACTAGTTCACAAGGAATAGCCACAATATAGAATGCTAGTCATAATAAAAATGTTAGTATTTATGCCGTCCACTAGAGGGGGGGGGTGAATAGTGAGGCACGAGAATATTGAAATATTGCGGAATTTAAAATTGCAGGAATAAGTAAATACGGTAATTGAAATAATCAAGAAACAACACACCGTATTTTATCCTGGTTCACCACAACCCGTGGCTAGTCCAGTCCCCGAGAGACTCTCTCGAGATTTCACTATCTTCGTCAAGCTTACGGGTGCTTAACAAACCGTTACAGTTGCTCAAGGATACCACACCTTAAGACTTCACTTGCTTGAGGATACCTCACCCCAAGACTTCAACCACTAAGACTTTGGGTACTTAGCAAACCCGACAAATGAAAAGATATGTTCTTCTCAAACAACTCTCTTTTACAACAAATACTCTCTCAATAGAGTGGATAAAGAGAAACAAAATAAGCTCTATGAACAACACAAAGTTGTCTATCAAATGGCTCAACAAAAGCTCTAAAATGATGCTTGAAAATGATCAATATGTATATCAATATATGCAGGAGTTGTGTGTTTAAAATCAGCTCAAAAGACCTTTTTTTATAGGTGAAAAAGTAGTGCTGACCGTTGCTTAATTGACAAATCAAATCCCTGATTCTGTGCTCAAACAATCGATTGTTTGGAGGTGACAATCGATTGTTTGACCAACGTTCAAAAAACATATTCCTGATTTTAGGCTAAACAATCGATTGTTAAACCTGAATAATCGATTGTCTTCAACGTTCAAAAATCAATTTAGGATTCTGTGGGAACGGTCAAAATATAATCTATTGTATGAAGGACAATCGATTGTTGATAATAGATTGTGGATAAAGACAATCGATTGTTTTGATATTTAAAAACTTTGGTTGCACACTGTCTCAAAATAATCGATTGTTAAAGTAGACATGGATTGTCAACAATCGATTGTTAAAGTATACAATCGATTATGTTGTTCCAGTGTTCAAAACTGGCAACGGTTGATTATATACACTTGATATACACTTGATATACACTGTGTATACTAAAGTATACCAGAATTGAAAACTTCAAAACCCATTTTGGTTGAAATGAAAACGTTAAAATCATTTTGTTTGAAGTATATATTAAAAATATTTATGATATATATAATTTAATAAAGTGATTTTATGCATGTTTATGATGACCTAATGTTGAGCCAAAGGATAAGATAACTTAAACGTTGTCCTTATATTGGTTCTACCAAACGACCTACGTCTTGGGTCTTCGGTCTTGAACTTCTTTAGCTTGTTCATGCAATTCCGTCATCAGTATGCTTCTTGCCATTTGATTATACACTTGACTTCATTGTTTGTCATTCATCAAAACCTATACCTGAAAATCATGCTCATACAACCAAAGCGCACATATCAAAGGTATACATGATTTCCAACAATTTCCCCCTTTTTGATAATGACAAACAACGGAAGATATGCATATTGAATTCCCCCTAAATTCATGCTATATCTCAACATACAATTTATGCAAACAATTCATAGAAATCAATTCAATATAATTCCCCCTTAATTGAATATTCCCCCTCAATTAAGGCATGCATATCGCCCATATTCTTCCCCCTTTTGGCATTAGCAAAAAGACTATACCAAAAAAAATTTAAACCATTGACGATACAAATCGTTATAAACAAGATCATATCAAATGTTAGTAAATGGCATACTAATGATAACGGTCATTTTTCTCAACAATATCAATTGTTATTTTAAACTAAGAATGTTCATCAAAACATGAATCAATCAATTATTATAAACCAAATTGATACTAATTGTTATTCAAAAAGAACTGATTAAAGCATGTATCAACCAAAACTGATATAGATTATTTGCACATATCAACTCATTGTGTTTTTTTTCAAAATACGATAACTAACCGATATTCCCCCTTAATGCATTAAGGTTTCGTGCTTGGTGCATCCACTATAATTTTGTAGTCTTCAAGCACACCTGCAAAAGTACCTAAAAATAGGTTTTTGGTACCCAACTTCTTTTGGGTCCTTGGGGGTTAGGATAATAATAATCGTAATCAACACATAAATCTCTATGTTTAGCAAAACAAACGGGTGCAATGTGTCCTACCCGATTACAATAATAACATATAACATTAGGATTGTGCATATGTCTAGGTTGAGCCAAATGCGTTCTAGGTGATCTAAAGTCATTCCTAGACGCGTTGAAATTCCTAGAGTCATCTCTAGGTGGTCTAGAATAATTATTCCTAGACTCATTAGCAAAAATCCTAGAATCATTTCTAGGTTGCGCAACTCCATTTCTATCATGATTCTTATTCATTTTACGCCTATAGTTATTCCTAGGCTTTTTCTTCTTTGTTTCAGCTTTAGGAATATCAACACTACGTGTTTCTAGTGCTTTCCTAAGTTCTGTGTTCTCTAGTTTTAAAGAACTACAAGAAGAACAATTTGAACATGTATCAATAGAAGAAGCTTCATTCAATTCCTTGATTTTATTTTTAAAAACAGCAATGTCATTTTCCAAAAATTTGTTTTCTTTTTCTAAAACTTCAATTTTGTTTTTAAGAACACCATTTTCATTAGTCAAATTTTCAAAATCTATTTCTTTCAAAGAAGAGGATTTTTCAAAATCTTTTTCTTGTAAAGAAAGTGTTTTCTGAAAATCTGTTTGCAAAGAAAGTGATTTCTGCAAAGAAAGTGTTTTCTTCAATTCTTTTATCAATTTGGAAGCATTGACAAATTCACCATACAATTCATCATAGGCATTTTGTAAATCTTCAAATGAGTGAGAATTAGATGTACTTACCTCTTCTTCTCCGTTTGCCATGAGACATAATGCGCCAGCTTTATTGCCCGAGCTGTCTGAGTCCCGTGATACACGCCTATGGTGTTTCCTCTTTTTCTTGTCCTTCTTCAAAGACTTACAAAACTTTTCAAATATATTACTGGAAGTATTTTCATCATCCCTTTCCGAATCACTTACCTCTTCTCTTTTAGAGGATGAGGCTTTGAAGGCAAAATTCGAATCACTTCTAAGATAACGATTAAGAATTGTGCTATCATAAGTTTCGAGGTTACCTCTTAGTCCATCAATTGTGATATTCGTGTATTCCATCGACTCTTGGATGGCATTGGCTTTGGAACGCCATTCGGGAGTGAGACTCCGTAGGACTTTTCGAACAAGATCTTTGTTCGTGTAAACTTTCCCGAGAGCATGGAGATCGTTGTCGATTCTTAAAAATTGTTCAAACATAACACCAATAGGTTCCTTCTCCATTTTAAAAGTTTCATATTTATGAGTTAGAAAATCAATTTTGGATTCTCGGACTTGAGGCGTACCTTCATAAATGATCTCGAGTTTGTCCCGCATCTCCTTGGCGGTTGTGCAGCAAGAGATTTTCCGATAGTCATTCGGATTCACCGCACAATATAATACATGGATGGCCCTTGCATTATTTTCAACTATCTTCATGTCCTTGGCATCATATTCATCTTCCTTCTTTGGAACCGTGATTTCTCCAACTTTCTTTGTCGGCATTGGTTCACCGTTTTTGATGATTTGCCACAAACGAAAATTGTTTGCTTTGAGGAAGATACTCATCCACCCTTTCCAATATGTATAGTTTGTTCCGTCAAATAGTGGAACGCAAGTGGTGGATTGTCCTTCATTCATCATTCCTGCTTTCAATATTCTATACACAAAAATATATATAGCTCTCAACCGGTTAAGGCTTTCAGAGAGTTAGGCTCTGATACCAATTGTTAGTATTTATGCCGTTCACTAGGGGGGGGTGAATAGTGAGGCACGAGAATATTGAAATATTGCGGAATTTAAAATTGCAGGAATAAGTAAATACGGTAATTGAACTAATCAAGAAAGAACACACCGTATTTTATCCTGGTTCACCACAACCCGTGGCTAGTCCAGTCCCCGAGAGACTCTCTCGAGATTCCACTATCTTCGTCAAGCTTACGGGTGCTTAACAAACCGTTACAGTTGCTCAAGGATACCACACCTTAAGACTTCACTTGCTTGAGGATACCTCACCCCAAGACTTCAACCACTAAGACTTTGGGTACTTAGCAAACCCGACAAATGAGAAGATATGTTCTTCTCAAACAACTCTCTTTTATAACAAATACTCTCTCAATAGAGTGGATAAAGAGAAACAAAATAAGCTCTATGAACAACACAAAGTTGTCTATCAAATGGCTCAACAAAAGCTCTAAAATGATGCTTGAAAATGATCAATATGTATATCAATATATGCAGGAGTTGTGTGTTTAAAATCAGCTCAAAAGACCTCTTTTTATAGGTGAAAAAGTAGTGCTGACCGTTGCTTAATTGACAAATCAAATCCCTGATTCTGTGCTCAAACAATCGATTGTTTGGAGGTGACAATCGATTGTCTGACCAACGTTCAAAAAATAGATTCCTGATTTTAGGCTAAACAATCGATTGTTAAACCTGAATAATCGATTGTCTTCAACGTTCAAAAATCAATTTAGGATTGTGGGAACGGTCAAAGTATAATCGATTGTATGAAGGGCAATCGATTGTTGATAATCGATTGTGGATAAAGACAATCGATTGTTTTGATATTTAAAAACACTGTTGCACTGTCTCAAAATAATCGATTGTTAAAGTAGACAATCGATTGTCAACAATCGATTGTCAAAGTATACAATCGATTATGTTGTTCCAGTGTTCAAAACTGGCAACGGTCGATTATATACACTTGATATACACTGTGTATACCAGAGTATACCAGAATTGAAACTTACTTCAAAACCCATTTTGGTTGAAATGAAAACGTTAAAATCATTTTGTTTGAAGTATATATTAAAAATATTTATGATATATATAATTTAATAAAGTGATTTTATGCATGTTTATGATGACCTAATGTTGAGCCAAAGGATAAGATAACTTAAACGTTGTCCTTACATTGGTTCTACCAAACGACCTACGTCTTGGGTCTTCGGTCTTGAACTTCTTTAGCTTGTTCATGCAATTCCGTCATCAGTATGCTTCTCGCCATTTGATTATACACTTGACTTCATTGTTTATCATTCATCAAAACCTATACCTGAAAATCATGCTCATACAACCAAAGCGCACATATCAAAGGTATACATGATTTCCAACAAAAAAATATCTCAATAAGGGAGAAAATAATATGTAATAATGGTCCCACAAAGTACAATTCAATAACAAGGGAGATATCATGAGTCAATAATTCCAATAAGGATAAGTCAACTAAGATATATGATACCTAAACTTCTTTTAAGATTGAGCAATCACAAAAAAAAACTACAAATTCAACTAAGGATATGCAGCAGGAAGATAATCACAACCTCAATTAAGGATAAACAATTACAAAAGAGATAATAATAATTTCAAGTTAAGATAAGCAGTTAGAAAAATATAGCATGGCAATAAGAGAGTTAAAAATCTTCAGTTAAGTTATATAAGAGTCAAATAGGCAGTAAGAGTGGATCATGAAGCAACTAATTCCAATTTAAAGTAGGTCGGCATGAGTATAATAATTAAAAACTCAATCAATACAAAAAAACTTCATACTCAGTGAATACAAGAACCTAGAATCCTAAAAGTCCAACTTTCCACAAATAAGCCCGAGCATGTATTCGTCACCTTGCGTACACGTACTTTACAAAATATAATTAGCATAGAAGGCTTAAATCCTAAGGGGAAGTTCCCACACACATGGTTAGTCAAGATACTTACCTCAAAGAAGACAAACCGATACTCAAAAATGAACTTCTCGGATGAAATAACCCGTGGAAGATTTAAATCTAGCCAAAATAACTTCAAAGCATAAATAAAACTCATAAGAAACTATTCCGAATTATAAAGCCTCGATCTTTATCAAAAACTAAAAATCAGCCCAAAAGTCGACCTTCGGGCCCGCACCTTGAAACGTGAAAAATTTCACAAAACCCGAACACCCACTCTGGTATGAGCTCAATCATACAAAATTATCAAATTCTGATATCATTTAGTCCCTCAAATCATCATTTTCATTTTGAAATTTTTTAGAAAATTTCCCAAATTTTTCACTTTGATTCTCGCCATTTTGATGTCAAAAGTTAAATAAAATCATGAAGTATACTTAGAAATTTATCAAGGGAACTTCCCTAGTGATTGTAGATGAAATTACTCTCTCAAAATCACGGACTCTCGGACCTAGGGTTAAAAAATATCACAAAATGAAGCAAAAACCCAATTGTGAACCCTCGCAAAAGCGAAGAAGCCTTCGCAATTGCGACTAAGAACAAGGCTGGAAAAGACTGCATTTGCGATAAAAAGTTTGCAATTACAAACTGTGCATCGCAATTGCGAAAGAAATGTTCGCAATTGCAAGCACACTGAAACCAATGGTCCCCCCCAAATAAAAATGAACATAACTCCCTCAAATGATGTCCAAATTCGACATTTATTTTTGTTATGGATATGTAATTATGATACGGATCTAATGGTTCAATTAAAACTGCATTTGGAGTTCATTTGCTTAATATGGTACTATTTATGCCTGAAGAAACGACGACGAAGCATAAAAACAAGCGCAATACCACTTAAACCTAACGAAACTCACCCTAGCCATACGAGATCTCGTCTGAATATACCAACAAGTCTCATAAAACAAAAATGAACCTACTCGAGGCCTAAAATTACATCAAATAACATCAAAATTACGAATCACACCAAGAATCAAACTTATGAACTTTCAAATCTTCCGACTTCTAAAACTCATGTCGAAACCTATCAAATCAACCCGAATTGACGTCAAATTTGCTGGAAAATCCCAAATGACACAATGGAGTTGTTCCAACTCTCAAAATCACATTCCGACCCTGATATCACCAAAGTCAACTACCGGTCAAACCTCTCCACCTTCCAAGCTTAAACCTTTTCAACTTTCACTGAAATGATTCACAAATCAAAATCCAAACGCACGGCTACGTCCAAAATAACCATATGAAGCTGTTGAAATAATCCAGAACCTATTTTGGAGTTGTTTACACAAAAATCAATTTTCGGTCAACTCTTACCGCTTAAGCTTCCAAAACTAGAATCCTTCTTCCGATTTGACTCTAAATCATCTGGTAACTGAACTCGACCACGCAAGCAAGTCAATATACATAATACGAAGTTATTAAGACCTTATACCACCAAACGAGATTTAAATTCTCAAAACAACCGTCCGGGTTATTACAAATATAGTATTATCAAACAGGGCCTAGAGAAAGGGCAATGTAGCACAAGTAGGGGAAGTGAGTTACAACACATATTCATTCCGAGATGAAGCTAGTCACATGAAATGTAATATGATTGAATAAGCTGTACAAGAGGAAGGAGATGAAGATCTCTAAAATAATATAATATATGTATAATAGCTTTAGTAGAACATAGAGTGATAGAAGAAGTAGCAAAGAATATAAAAAATATCATAGCTCCACAGTGGAGTTGGTGCAACAACTATGGAGCAGGGAGTAGAGGAAGAATCTCCTAATTAGCTTAGTTTCACAGTAGAAACTACTCATATACATATTATTCGTAGACAAGTCTGCCTATTGGAAAGCTAAATGATCTGTAGTTTTACAATTGTATATATCCTATATGCCATTGGAGACAGGAAAAGTCTATGGTATGACTTAAGGCAAATCCACAATGATCAATCAGGACCATGGCTATCAATTGGAGACTTTAATGTTGTGATGAATATAGAGGATAGAATAAACATGAATATGATTCAGGAAGCTGAAGTCAAAGACTTTAAAGAGTTCATGTAGAAATGTTATATGACAGAGTTGAGAAGTAAAGGGGAAACCTACACATGGTCGAACAAATCAATAAGTAGCAAGATAGAGTAGTTGTAAATACTGAATGATGATGAAGTACCCACACTTTTATGTCATAGTCATGGCACCATACTTCTCGGACCATAAGCCACTAGCACTCAAATTGGAGAATCAACAAAAGTAAGACATATAGACCCTTTCGATTATTCAACATTATAGAAGAATGTAAAGACTTCTAACAAAAAATATTGGAAGGATAGAATACTGTGGAAAAAGGGAAGCTGCAAAGCATATGGGCAAAGTTGAAGAGATAGAAACAAGGAATGACGCAAATTAACAGTACTCATTACTCATGTATTGAGGATAAGATCAAAAGAAGTAGGAAATAACTGTTGGTAATCTAGGAGGAGCTGAGACTAAAGGGGAGGACAAAGTCATTAAATCAAGAAGAGAAATCAATTAGAGAACAACTGGAAAAATGGTAATTATTGAAGAAACTATTGCAAAACAAAAGTTCATAAACCAATGATTGCAATTTGGGGATGCACAACCTTCTTTTTTGTCTCTGTGATGAATATGCTAGCCTAAATACAACCAGAAACCTAATGGATGAGAATGGTATGCTGTTTCAGACTGAGAATGTCATTCAAGAAGAGATCATAGAATTTTATAAGCATCTATTGTGTTCAACAACTAATTTCGTACCTGAAATTAATCCCTTTCTTATGAAAGATGGAGCTTGTTTGAGTAGGTAGATGTAGCTACAACTGATAGCACAAGTGTCAATTATGGAGGTGGTCAATGCACTAAGAGACATAAATAATAAAAAGTACAGGATATGATGGTTTTAATGTTGTCTTGTTCAAGAAAGCATGGAGCACCATAGGAAAGAGGGTAACAAATATGGGTACTCAAACCGAACCAAAACTGAAAACCGAAATGCAAAAGTAGCTTAATGGCTCATCGGCAACAGATTATAAGATTATTGGGTGGAGTAAGGATTAAAATTTTATTATTAATGGCTTATTGGTTTGAGGCGGATTAATTAATTTTCGTTAACCCGTTAAGAATTGGTATGTTTATACATTGTTATATTATATGTATATTAAATATCCCTTCTGTATATCCACTATTAGAAACCCTAAAATCTAATTTCTAATTTCACTCAACAGCAGTCACTAGTCAGAAGTGAACTCAAATCTCAAAACACAGCCCTCTCGCGTCGCCTCTCACTTTCTACTCACTACTCTGTGAAGGTTGATGCAACACAACAATAACCCAGCCGCTCTCGCCTCTCATTCTCTTATCTAAGAATCAAATCATTTTCTCGTTTCCTCTATATGGACATACCCTAAGCTTTCTCCTTCTGATATTGGATGTTGTTGTCTTTATCTCTTTGAAAAAATATTAAGATTGGTCTTTTGTGGTGTGTACTGTGTATGATTAGTGAAGAAACCATTTGCTTATATAAAGGTGAGATCCAAGCCAAGTCTGGACTCATTTTGATGGATTAATTGCCACGTTAGGAAGTGCTATGTTAGTTAAAGAATGTGCAAGATTGTAGAGCCATAAGCTTGGCTGCATTTTAGCTACTTTTGAGTAGCTTACTGCCTTGCTCCTCAGCGTGAAGGTTCAAGTATGTTTGTCCATTGTTGGTTGTGTCTTCTGATACTATCAGTATGTTGAAAAAGTTTAATATATCCTGTTGTCCAGCTGTGGTGTCACCCTATCACAGTATCAGTGTGTCCAAAATGGGCCTCTATAATATAGATTAAAATAGGCCAATAAATCGTCCATTAACCGCCTAATAATATCTAAACCGATACCAATCTGCTCGATATTGTATCAGGTGGCAAGCAGATTAATATGTTTAAAAGTCGATAACTTATAAGCCGAGCTGTTAAGCATAAATAACCGTTCGATCCACCTGATAAACGTCCCTAATAACAGATGATGTCCTACATTTTTTCCATACAAAGAACCTCTACCTGCCTATAAATTGCGTTACAGCCACACTAATACCAAAAGTTCATAACCCCTCTATTGTAAAGCAATTTAGGCCTATATCCTATTGTACAATCATGTATAAGATAATATTCAAAATACTTAGAAAGAGAATGCAAGGTGTAATGGATACTATAATCGCCCAAAACCAATCCACTTTTGTCCCCATCAAAATTATATCAGATGAAATAGTCATTGGCCATGAATTGGTCAAAGGATATGGAAGAAAGAGAGTGCTGCCAAGGTGTATGATCAAAGTAGATATGCAAAAATCATATGATTCATTAGAATAGCCCTACTTAGAATGGATTTTACATGTTCGAAAATTCCCACATCTATTTGTAGAATGGATCATGACATGTGTGAGAAGTGTCTCTTATTCAATTATTATCAACAGGCAGTCAAGTGCTCCATTTCAGGCTAAGAAAGGATTGAGGCAGGGGTATTCACTGCCTCTATTCCCTTTTGTTATTACCTTGGAGTTTCTCAACAAGAATCTAAAGACATTATAGATAAATCCAGATTTTATCTTTCACCCTAAATGCTCAAAACTACAACTTATTCAATTATGTTTTGTAGATGACTTGCAGCTCTTTCGCATATGAGATGTAATTTTAGTCCAATTGCCGATGAACTACTTCAATGAATTCTCAAAGTATTCAAGAAATAGAGACAAAAACTCCATTTATTTTGTAGGGGTGAGCAGAGTGGTATAAGGGAAAATCCAGACAACAATAGGGTTTGCAAAAGGGGAGTTACCTACTAGATATCTTGAGATCCCTTTGAGCAAGACTCTCCCTAGTTAAACGTCAGCCACTCACAGTAAAGATGCTCGGGAGAATAACCTCATGGACAACAAAATACCTATCATATGCTGGAATACTTCAACTGATAAAAAATGTGTTGTTTTTAGTCCAAGTATTTTAGTCTCAAGTTTTATTCTACCAAAATGTCGAAGAGAGCTTTGATGGCATGTGAAAAGTCTTTTAGCCCAAAAGAATAGGGGATTCAATGTGATTGGCGGTGAAACATGGAACAAGGTGATGACGTCCACAACACACATTTATAGAAGATATGATACGGTCATATGCAATAATAAATACCCAACTATGAGTCTGGGTTGAATTCGTTGGAAGTTATGAGAGGTGCTAGGGGTATATATTTGAAGCAAGCAAATGGGTATCTTTGATTGTACTAACAAGGTTTTTTTCTCTATTTTAACTGTTACTCTAATGAATGCAAGCTAATAAAATAGATTATAGATAAATATTTTTGAGGTTTTCCCAAATGGGTTAAAGGTCTAGGGTTGTGACCATAACCTAGGTGTTTGCCTAGTGGGATAGTGACGTTAATGCTTGTTTTGTTGATAAGGGTGTATTATAGATCTCAACTTTATATTACCCACTCAATACCTCTCGGTCAAGGAGTAACATTTCACAATTTAGCTTTCTCAGGTCCAAAAGGGTATCAACCAAAATAGTTGATAAGAACTCAAGTCGAGTTCTTACTATCTCTAGTTTGAACCCTTTAATTAGGTTAATCAATCTCTTAATCAACTCAATTCCTTGTTAGCTAAATTATCCTAGACTAAGTCCATATTTGTCAAGTAAATACTATGTCAAATAAGCATGAATTAATGTTTGCAACCATTAATTTTCAAATTGAAGCATGAACTAAGCTAAACAATCAACACCCAATCATAAAGAAGCACTAAATTAAATACCCAAAAGATTTACACGCTAGGATTAGGTCACAACCCTAGTAAAAATCTAGCTACTCATAATGAAAATTGCAGAATATAAAGATGAAGAGATAATTAAACTCATAGTGGAAGATTAAAATGATGAAATCTAATGTTAAAATACACAAATAAGCTAAAAATTTCTAAACCAGTAAAGAGAAATGCCCACATCAGCTTTGTATCTTCAAAGCTGACCTAATTTTGTAAAACTCGTCTATTTATGCAGGGCCAGAAATCGCAGATAAAAATGCCCCTTGGGAGGTAATGCGACTGCACAATTTCGTGTGCGAAAATCAGATTTCTTAGTTGGAGGAAGGTGAGTTTTGCGGCTAAATATTTCTGGATTGCGGCTGTGAGGCAATCTTCTACATTCACATATTTCTAGACTCCAACCGCGGCAAAATCTACTGGTTGCACATTTTTGAACTGCGGCCGCGAGGCAATCTTCTGCGGCTGCATCATTCTTGTATGGTCTGCACTTCACAAGGGCTCCAGGACTTGGTCTTTTTGCATACTCTTTGATCTTTGAATCTTAAGCTCAGTTCTATGGCAGCACATTGCTCAAAGTCTTGTTGGAATTTTCTTCTTGGTTTGCGGCCGCAGATGGAATTATGCGGTCCTCAATTTCTTCTAAGGTCGTGTAATTCCTTCTGTGGTCTGCACATTTTTACTTCCACGTCCTTTTAAACCTGTGCTTCGAAACACTCTTTTTTGAGTCGGATGTTATCTTGATAGAACAAATTTTCGGTGTTCCTGCAATTTACAAAATTTCATTAGTTTCGGGAGTACAATTTAATACTTTTGGACTAAAACAAAAGCTAAAAGGTGCTAATAAGCAGTCAAAATCCCCATTTATCTACTCGCCCCAAACTTAAGTCTTTGCTTGTCCTCAAGCAATGAAATTCGTTTCCACCTCCAAAAGTTAAGGGTCATTCCCATGAATCAAAGATGAGCCATTCACACATCAGTAGTGGCCAATAATTACCAACACTACTCATGCATTATCCACAAGGCGACATGCTAATCATTTATTCATATATAGTTCGGTTATGACATTTGAGTTTCAAGAATTGACTTACCTCATCAAGGACTCTTGCTCTATCATGTAGGCCGTGGTGAACTCCAAACTCTTCCTCCTATTCTTTCTATTTGCAAATCCCACTAAGAATTTTAACACTCAATCCAAAGATTTATTAAAGGTTCACTCAGCTCTCTCAAGAGAATATCACAAGTATGGCTTTAAGTACCATAGGCTTGCCCCTTTTCTAGATTGCAACTTAGGTAACTCACTTGATTTGAAATCAAGTAGGACATCTTTCGGGATGTAATGAAGGCTTTTGGGTTAGGGTATAATACATTATGGGTAAGTGGACACGCCTTTCCTTAAGCACTCCATCTTTCATTTCGCGGCTCACACATTGTCTTTTCTTAGACACTTCTTTTTTCATTGGAGACTAGAGAGACTCAACATCACTCTTTCGTGTTCATTTCATTCTTTTTCTTCCTTTTGATTTCTCAATGCTTGTGATCTTTACCTCTTTTTGGATCCATTCAACCCTCCCACTTAATCACTTTTTGCATTTTTCTTTTTGTTCTTTTCTTTTTCTTGCCTTCTCTTCTCATGGAGATCGTTTATTTTCTCTTTTTATGCCGTGATACCTTTTTTAAGTTCCTCATCTCTCCCCCAAACTTAAACTTTAAGCTATTTGTTTCACACAAGTGTTAAGAAAAAATAGGGTGCCAAGAGATGAGTCATGAAAAAAATGGGTAAAGGCTTGTAACATGGTTCAGATGAGAAAGACTAGAGGCTCAAAGGGGTTGCCTAGGAATAATGACATTGATTGGAAATAGAAAACTCAAACAGGCCAGGAAGAGCATACAATCACTTCTCAAACTAAGCAAAACTTATGATTTTGCCTTGAAACACATTCGAGGGAAGTTCTATACCCTTCGCACGGATACTTGAACTAGAAATAATTCATATCACCCCTCACACAACCAGATTGTAAAAGACGATAGAGTTGAGGGACCACAACAAACACATTCAAGTTTAAAGATCACTCTGGTCCAATTAAACCACTCGATGATTTTCAAAGTCAACACAAGAGAGTCATAAAGTCACTAACTAGAGCTTTTTCTTTGAAATAACCTTGTCTCTAACTATAAGTACATAGTTAAGTATGTTGGTGCCAATTTAAGCATGATTGACTTTTTGAGCATGACTTAATTAGGTCTTTCCATTCATTACTCCTACTATTATAACCTAAAATACAAAAATGAACTCATTCCCTTAAGAAGGTTGTCACGCCATCCATCATCGGGACGAGTCACCTGGTTTACACAAAAACGATCTTTGGAAAGTACCATGATATTAAGAAAATCAAAGGCTTATTACCTACTAAATCATAAAAAGAATCTACCAAAACAAGAGCTAATACACTACCAAAATATAAAAAGAAACTAATAAGCAAAAAGAAAGATAAAAAAGCTAATTAACAAAACTAATAAGGGTAGAATGAATATACATAGTAAGAGAAGGAATATATATACATATAGAGAGGAAAATAGAGAATATTATCAAGTTATTACATGACAATTGTCTTATAATGTATCAAATGTAACAAATAAACTTTATCCCCTCCCCCTCCCGAATAAAAGTAAGCATTATCCCCATTGCTTAGCAAAATAGGATTAAAAGAGGGAAGAGTGAAGAAAACTCCCTATCGCTCCTTGGACATCTTTGTATCCCCAAAAATGTCCTCTTCCTTCATCTCAACCAACTAGATCTCATCATCCTCGACTCTAGATGTACTGGGTTGGTGAATCTCTGACGCACTACCTCAGTAGTGTCGACGACAAGGTCTGACTCTTCAGACTGGTGGGCTGGTGCCATCGGTGCAGATGGATATGGGGTGAAATGGTGCGGGTCAAGTAACATGTCAAATAGAAAGCCTCCGGATGTAGTAATTCTATTCATCTATTTTCGAAGCTTATCCACTGACTTCTTTCTAGCTTGGGATTTCCTTATCTTCTTCACTTCCTTTCCCAACTCTTTAATTGCTGACTCATGCTATACCAAGGTGTTCATGATTGTCTTTTGGTTATCTAGAAGCTTCTTTAGTGTCTCTTTAATGATCGGAGGAAGCTGAGGAGCCTACATAATAGACTGCGCTGCAACAGTACTCGACAAGTCAGACATCTTTACAGTAGCTGTTTGCATCCAGTTGTTGAGACTCGCCAATATCTGGGAGATTCGCATCGTAGAAAGTAGGATAATAGACATAGGCACTAACTTCACAGCAAGGTGTGACCTATGGTAGGAGATGTAGTAGGGGTGACAAATAATGGTGGAGGCGTAACTACGGCACTGGAGGAAGGCTCGATCGAAGTGGATGGAACATAAACTATTTTAGTAACTACCACTACTAGCTCATCAGACTGGTCCCCACTGATAGGAGGTTGAACTTTCTTTTTTAGATTTTTCGCATCCATTAGTGAATACCAAGCAAAAGGCTTATTTGGCTTCACCTTTGTGTCATAATCGCTTGGCTCTACCGTCGCATATGTGAGATATGTTGTAATAGTATTGGGATACGGGGAGGACGAGTCATCTTGCCGAGCAATCACTATGATGTCAACTGACATCACGGTACCACATTGATAGGGTATCTAGCCATAATATAAGAAACAAAAACTACCTGAGGACTGAGAAGGTAAGTCTCATTTTGGCTCGGGGTCAGTTAGTTGCAAACAAAGGTTTGCCACCCCTTCATCTCAAAACTCAAAGTTTTCTGGTGGATAGGAACCTATAATGACCAAACTTGCCTTTTTTATTTATAGAACCTCGTTCCCTTAAATAAGACTCCTTGCATGTGCTTTTACTATTTTATGACTTGCAAGGATGGTTAGTTCAACACGTGGTTCCATAATTTGGCTTCAGAAGGCTATGTTTGAATTCAGTCAATATTTTGAGTAAATGACCTCGGGATTAATATTTGACGGTTCTAATAGGTTCTTATGATGATTTCTTACTTGGTTGTATGTTCGGATCGTGTTTTGGATAACTCGGGGACGTTTCAGGGCCTAATTATGAAAGTTGGATCTTTGAAGGTTTTAAAGTTCTTTAAATTTAGTTTGGAGTAGGTTTTGGTGTTATTAGGGTCCATTTGGTATTCCAAGACGGAGAATAGTTTTGTTTGGTGATATAAGACTTGCACGCAAAATTTGGTATCATTCCGAGTAGTCTAAATATGATTCGGCGTGTTCATTGATTTAGAAACTTGAAGTTCATATCTTGATTCAATTTGGTTTTGGAGTGTGATTCTTGATTTTGTTGTTGTTTTACGTGTTTCGAGAGTTCAAGCATGTCCATTTATGTTTATAGGCTTGTTGGTGTAGTTGGACGGGGTCCCAATAGGCTCGGGTGTGTTTCGGACTGCCTGGAGCTAAGTTGAGGAAACCAGATTTTCCAGTTCTAGTTTCCTTCTTCACAGATGCGTGAGGGCCATTGCATCTGCGACGAAGGATTTGGGTAGTGGGGCAATTCATGCTTTGTATTCGCGAAAGCCAATTGATGTTCGCGTAGAATGATGGGACATGGTGGGAGGGGGGTCAGTGCCATTTACTCTTCACGTTCGTGAAAGACAAGGCTGGTAAGCCTTCGCATTCGCGAGGCCATTGTCGCGTTCGGGTAGGCCACGATTTCATGGTCCTGTGTCGTGCCTTCACGAACGCGAGGCCTTTTCTACGTCCACAAAGAAGAAGGTCGTTGGGCGGAGAGTTTTAAAATTGGGACTTAGCCATTTTTTGGTTCATTTATTGCACTCTTGGCGATTTTGGAGCTTAAAAAAGGGGATATAGACTGGGCTATTGTGGTAAGTAATTCCTATCTAATGTGAGTTGAATACATAGATTATGGGTAGATTTCAACATATAAATTTGTGAGATTTATGGGTTAGATGAAAAACCTATTTTTTGATAAAAATGAAATTTATCCATGAAATTTGTTATACAATTTAATGAAAATTATATATTTGAGTTCATGAGGTTTCGGTAACGACTTTCTTTGAAAATCTCCAGAATCCGGGCATGTGGGCCCGATGGTGAATTTTAGGAATCCTACAATTTGGGGTTGGGTACTCACTTTAATAGTTGGAATAGAACTTTTTGAACATGTAATAATTAATTTATATACCATCTGGCTAGTTTTGGATTATTTGACACCGAGTTGAGACTTTAGAGTAATATAAGGCTGGAAAATAAGCTTTGAAACAAGGTAATCTCTTGCCTAACCTTGTAAGAGGGAATTTACCCCCACAAGTGATTCAAATTAATATTTGTATATAACTGTGGGGCCTGCGTATGCACGAGGTGACGAAAGTCCACTATTTATGCTTATGCCCGGGTAATTTAGGACCCAATTCATGAATTACTTGTAGTATTTGCACCTAATTGTTAATTTAAATCTCTAAATTATATTAGCTTGTTAGAAGAATTGTAGAAAACTGGATTTCACTTGCTTAAGCTTTGAGCAGATTACTTGACCATAAATGGAAATTTTATTGCATCGTGTATTGGCCTTATTCTAGATTGAAAGTTAAATGCTTATTAATTATCCTCTATTCTTGTGGATCTGGCCGAATGCCTCGATAGTGGAATAGATGCATTTATGAATCATGTCGCACGTCCCTCGGCAATGTACAAATTATTCTGGATCGGACCGCACGATATCCGCATAATTCGTGTTTAATAATACTTGGAGCCTAATCATGTTTGGTATTAAATTATGGTTGTGAGGTTACAAATATAAATGACAAGAATTTATTTGGAGTTTATTAATTTGTGAAAGATTTAATTATCTCCTCTAGTTAGTGAGTTAGTGTTGTTATTTATATAACCCCTGCTAATTTAGAATTTCTTCATTTAAATTGTTAGCCCATAGTAAGTGTCGAAGTCGACCCCTCGTTACTACTTCTTCGAGATTAGACTTGATACTTACTAGGTACATGTTGCTCATGTACTCCCTTTACATTTCTACACTAACCATGCAGGATCTCAGGTAGGTGCATATGGCGATCACACTGGCGCGCACCCTCGTTACCTGGAGGCCTAGTAGTGAGCTACTTTTCCTGAGGCGTTCCGCAGCATTCTAGAGCCTCTACTTACTATAATTTCTATCTATTTTGATTTCAGACAATAGCTAGAATTTTGTATAATCTATTAGTGCTCATACACTTATGATACCAGGTCTTGACACACGCACTAGTAGACTTGTGGTTTTAGTTTATTTCTATGACTATGATTGCACTCAACTGCTTTCTACTTATTTTTTTAAGATTCTTGTCTCTTAATCCTTTAAAACAAGGAAATTTTAATTACTTGAAAGTTTACTATAAAGGGGGAATCAAGTGGTTAATTCATTGTTGGCTTGCCTAGCGGCAGTGCTAGGCGCCTTCACGGCCTATAATGAAATTGGCGTTGGAAACACGTTCTCAAGGCTTTATACTAAAACGTGTGTTCTTATGTGTAGGTTTTGATGAATGACAAACAAGCGCAAATTGATATATGACGAAGTTCAAGTACAAGCGCACAATTGGTGGATAACGAGATTCAAGCACAAGACAAAGTTTTATAGTTTAAATGAGTCGTTCTTAATTGTGATCTTGATCCGACAACTTGACTCATGACATGGCTTCTCTCGTAAAATTATTTTTACAAAATCATGCATATTTAATTTAATGCTAAATGATTTTAATCATGCATATTTACTTCAGTCAAAATGATTTTTAAACAAGCCTCTAAAATCTGGACTAAGATAATCGATTATGTACTTATGATAATCGATTATGTTAAGCCAAGACTGCATGACAATCGATTGTGAACTAATGGTAATCGATTTTGTTAAGGCAGTGAGCATCAGGTTTTTCAAACCTGCATGACAATCGATTGTGAACCTTATGACAATTGATTGTGATGAGGCAGTGTACATCAAAGTTTTTCAAAACTCAGAATAATCGATTGTGAAGCTAATGACAATCGATTGTGAAGAGACCGTGTCCATCAGATTTTTAAAAGTCACAAAATAATCGATTGTGAATATATGACAATCGATTGTGTTGAGGCAGTGTCTTCCGGACTTTTTCAAAATTATTAAATAATCGATTGTGAGTATATAACAATCGATTTCAAGAGGCAGTGTCTAAAATGTTTTACAAAGTCTGATAAATAATCGATTGTTAACATTGCACAATCGATTGTGAAGCTGACCGTTGTCGTAATATTTTCAAATACCGTCAGGTAATCGATTGTTGATTTTGTACAATCGATTGTTGAAATTAAAATCTGGAAAAGATTTTTTGAACGTTGCTGAGTAATCGATTGTTGATTTTATACAATCGATTGTTGAAATTAAAATCTGGAAAAGATTTTTTGAACGTTGCTGAATAATCGATTATTGATTCTGTATAATCGATTGTTACGTAAAATCTGGAAATGATTTTTTGAACGTTGCCAATAATCGATTGTTGATCTTGGATAATCGATTGTTAAGCGTAAAATCTGGGATTGATTTCTGGAACGATTGGCAAACAATCGATTATGGCTTCTTGACAATCGATTGTCACTCAGTAAAATCAGCAACTCTTAATTGGCAATTAGGCAACGGAAATGCCAAGTTTTTCAACTATAAATACAGCTTCATTTCAGTGTTTTAAACAGAATAACACACAACAACTAATCATTCTATTGCTATAAGCTTGCATACTATTGTTTATCATTTTATATTCATTTCATAAAGCTTTTGAGAGCCAAAGTCTTGTCCGTAGTTGTTGTGATCTTGAGCTTACTTCCTTTACTCATATCTACTCATTAAGGAGTGCTTTGTTTGAGTGTTTAGTGTTTTGTACACTTGTAAGAGAATTGTGATTCTCTTGTTGTAAGGAACTTGTGCTTCCTTGGTTGAAGTCTTGGAGTGTTGTATCTCCGAGCAAAGGTGTTAAGGCTTGTGTCCTTAAGTTGTAAAGGTTTGTTGAGCACCCGTAAGCTTGACAAGTTAGTGGAAAATCTCGAGAGAGTCTCTCGGGGACTGGACTAGCCACGTGTTGTGGTGAACCAGAATACATCGGTGCGTACTTTATTATTTATCGCACTTATTTACTTCCTGCAATTTTTAAATTCCGCAAGTTTACGCTAATTTCTACTATAACGCTATTCACCCCCCTCTAGCGTTAAGCGTATTATCTAACAATTGGTATCAGAGCCCAACTCTCTGAAGACTTAACAGTTTGAGAGAACCATCCATGGCTTCTACTCGTGACTCTTTTGCAGGAATTGATGAAGGACAATGCTCCACACGACCACCTCTATTCAACGGTACAAACTATACGTACTGGAAGGAGAGGATGAAAATCTTCGTTCAAGCAAACAATTTTCTTCTTTGGAAGGTGATAACAAAAGGAAACCAAATTCCAACCAAAAAGGTTGAAAACGAATGGGTTCCCAAGTCCGAAGAAGAATATGACGCGGATGATATCCGAAAGGTGCAAAATAATGCTAAAGCAATTAATTTACTATATTGTGCTGTAAATGCTGACGATTACAGGAAAATATCGTGTTGCACAACGGCGAAGGAAATGTGGGACAAGCTGGAAATTACGTACGAAGGTACGGACCAGACATTCACGGATAGAGAACTTGTTCGAAAAATTCTTAGAAGTCTCACTCCGGCATGGCAATCAAAGGCCGACGCAATCTAAGAATCCATTGGCGTCTCAAATGTCACCATCGACGCATTAAGACGTAACCTTAAGACTTATGAGTCTACTATACTTAACCCTCTTGTTGATGATCAAAGGAGGCAAAGAACAGGGCTTAAGGCAAGCACAAGCCAACCTCAAGATGATGAGGACGGAGACAACGAGTTTGGACTCGTTATCAAAAGATTTCAAAAGTTCATGCGAAAGGAGTATGAACGAAAGGGCAAAAAGCAAGGCGAACAAATAAAGTGCTATGAATGCGGTGAAACCGGGCACATCAAATCAAATTGCCCAAACATCAAAAAGGAGAAGAAACCTGTTAAGAAGCAACGTGCATACATTTCTTGGGGAGGAGACTCCGGAGATGAGTCAAGCGAAGAAGAAGAAGACGAAGCCGCAAACCTTTGTCTTATGGCGCAAGAAGACAAACAAGATGAGGTATGTCAAATCTCTTCTAAAAACTTCTTTACTCTTGAAGAAATGCGAACTGCTTTTGATGAGCTATATACTGAATTTATTAAGGCTTCAAAAACTGTCAAGAGCATAAAAGAAAATGCTTCTCTAAAAGAAAAAGATTTTCAAAAACAGCTTTCTTTGAAAGAAAAGGATTTAGAAAAACTGGTTTTAGAAAATGAGAAGCTAAAAGAGAAAAACAAGTTTTTCGGAAAAAGAAGCGCCGACAAGCCCGAAAGTTCTATTAAAAATTGTTCTTCTTGCATGCATCTCGAAAATGAGGTAGATAGACTTAAAGGTACCTAAGATAAGTTTAATTCTTCCCACAAAAATTTGAATAAGGTCCTTATTAATTTGAAATCAACCAAGCATGGCATAGGCTTTAAGAATGAGCCTAAAGAAAAGGTTGAAGCCAAACCCCAACCACCTAAGGCTCAACCTAGGATTAATAAAACAAATGCCTATCCTAGAAATAGCAATCCTAGAACAAATATGCATGCTAGACCAAATGTTGAACTTTTTAGAAGACCTAGAAATGACTTACCACCTAGAAATGATGCATATTCTAGGCCAAACACTAGAAGGAGTTTTGAGTCTTTTAGAACATCTAGACATAACCATTACTCTAGAAATGCTGCTCATTTTAGAACTAATAGTAGGAGAAATGGTTTTCATGAAATGCGCAATAGTCATAATGAAAATAGAGTAATTCATTTTCGTCCATCAAGTTACTATGAACCTAGAAGGATGCATAACCCCAACGTGACTTATCATTATTGTAGACGCATTGGTCATATTGCTCCTGCATGCTTTAACGACATAGACATATCACTCAATCGCATCATTATAATATGCCTAACCCCCAAGGACCCAAAATGGCATGGGTACCAAAAGATTATTAATCTGTTTTGCAGGTGTGCTTGAAAGGCTACAGTATCGTAGTAGATGCACCGAGCACGACACCTCATTGCATCAAGAGGAAATTTCGGTTAGTTATCCTTTTTGACAAAAACCGAATTGTTGATATGTGCTAGCAACCAATATTAACTTATTTGTTGTTAATTTGGTTCCCTTATTGTTGAATCTTTGATAAGCTTAGTCGTAATAGTTGATGTGCGTTAACAATTGAGATATCCTTGTCAACAATCAATATCAATTAGCTTTGCTGATTCATATGTTGAAAACGTGTTGCTAAATGACAATTGGTGTCAATTAGTTTACTTGTTAGTTATCTGTTTTTAAAAGATCAAAACTGTTGATATGTATTAACAGTTAGCTTGATAAAGTCATTCATGATTTGACAATTGCTATCTGTGGTTTAAATAACCATTAGTATACTGTGTGGTGTGTATTATCTATTAGCATATTCTTCAAAAAGGTTTCACTCACGTTTTTGATGAATGCTATCCTCAGCTTTGAAAAATAATTGAGATGTCTCATGTTTCTAACAATTGACAAAAATCCTTCTGTTAAAAATCGTCTCTTGATGAACACATCCCTTGGTCTAGATAATGGTATGTTCTTCAAAATTCGATGTATGGCTGATCTGTTAACAGTCAACACTCGTTTGTAATATGCTTTACTAAAAATAACAATTTGTATCACTGTTAATAAAATAACTTTTGGTACACTTGTTATGTCATCCAACAAATGGGTTTATCATTGTTTGATAACAATTGGTATATCTATGTCTTGTTGGTAAGTATTGATAAATTTCTGATTAAGGGAAAATAGATTGCATGAAGTTTACTATCTTTTTGATGACAGAATTTCAAAACAACTCTCTATATTGGCAATGTTATTTTCTTTAAACTCTCATGCCACCAATATCTTGCATTCCAAATCTTGTGGAAAATGATATCTTGGAAAATATTTGTATTACTTTGGAGCAACTAATAAGTGTTATGCAAGGAATCTGTAAATCGCAATTGAGATATCATTGATAGACATGCTTAATTTCTTCTTGGAGCTGCAAATTAAGCAAGTGAAAGAGGGAACTTTCATTTGTCCATCTAAATGTCACAAGGAGTTGCCAAATCAATTCGAAAAGAGCAACACCAAACCAATGGTCACTTCAATGAATTTAGATGATCATCTTGACAGAAATGTGAAAGGTAAGACGAGCAACACCAAGAACTACACAGGTATGATCGTTCCTCACTTTACCTTATTGCTAGTAGACTTGATAAAATATTTAGCGTTTAATGTTGTGCTAAATATAAATCATGTCCAAATGAAGTATTGAATACGGGTAAACGTTGATCTAAATGCATACATTTTAGGTTGCATTTATATTTTAATTACTGACTTGAGCATCGGAGACGTTTAATTCTATTTTGCAGGTATCACCCTAAATGTAGGGGGAATTATTAAATTTTGGCACAGAACAATCGATTGTTCCAAGCAAATAATCGATTATCTTACTGTGCAGAAAATCGATTAGCAGTATCACTAATCGATTGTTTATGGTTTATGTTTATTATGCAGTTTTGTTAAATAATTGATTCTTTAAATGCAAAATCGACTTCCGTCTCAGCCATTCAGCAATGCTTTTCCAAAACAATCGATTGTTTCAAAATATAATCGATTATTCTCAAAATCAGAAAATCTGTGCTCACTGTAACATAACAATCGATTACCATATTTTGACAATCGATTATTTCATGTCAGTAATTCAAAAGTTGTTACCGTTTGGATCTGCAATCGATTTGTCTCAGTTCCGAGATTCAGTCAATGACAATCGATTATCTCATTCCAACAATCGATTGTCTAACGGTCAGTAAGATTTATTTTTACCGTTTCTGACTGTTTCAGCTTTCAATTTTCTGCAGATTTCTTCCATTAATGAAATGCCTTTCTCCCCTCTATAAATAGGCTCCATATATGTTCATTTTTATTCACTCAAGCTCAATTTTAGCTCTCAAACTATCAAAATTCTTTCAAGTCTCTTGCAAATTCCAGCAATACTCAGTGAAAATGTCGGGCCGTCACTCCAAACGTTCCCGTTCTGCTAGGCATGGTGCATCCTCCTCTGCTGCTCCAAACTATCCTTACCAAGATGGTTCCGTTCTTTATTTTAATTCTGACATCGAGCTTACTCAATTTTTAACAAAATTTGAAAAGCGTGACATTCTTCCTCCCCGCTTTTCAACCAACAAGTATCTTGAATCTTATGGCCCTGCTGCAAATATGCTCAAAAATTGTCAACTTCTTGACTTCTTACTTCTTACCCATCCTTACATCAATACTACATTGATTCAAGCATTTTACTCCAACCTTCATGAGGATGATGACGGTGAGCTTGTGACAAATATAAATGGTGTTCAAATTCTTCTTTCCGATGAAAACTTTCATACCATTGCCCGTCTTCCTCATAATGGTGAAGACATTTCTCGGTACATCGGAGAGGCCGGAGCCCTTTTTGATGAAACAGCCCTCCTACATCATACCGGACTTACTTCTTATGATCCAAATCTTTCTTCCCGTCGTCCTACAATTACGGGAATGGATCCCAATTATCGGTTGATTTTCTATTTCATCGCCCGAGTCCTCAAGCCTCGTAAGCATAACCATACTACCATTTCCCAAGAGGACACCAAGCTCATGCATGCCATAATAACCGGAGCTAACATCAATTGGTGTCGGTACGTCAAGATTCACATGCGTGACGCTATCGGAGATGATAGGCCTCTTCCTTATGCTCTCCTCATCATGAATTTTCTTGAAGCCTCCGGATTCATCACTTCCGACGGTCCTCTCAAAAAGAGTACCAAAAAGTGGGAAATTTCAGAATCCTCTTTTCATCATGACGGTGATCATGCAGCGCCTGCTCTCAACCCGTCGAACTCGTCCGCCTCAAGAGCCCACTCTCCAATCCATTTCCGACCAAATTGCTTCCTTGACCACCTCTGTTGGTCAATTGACTCATGAGATCCATGGATATTTTGACCATGTTCATTATCCATATGCGGGTCTTGTTCCCTTCGAAGCAGTGCCGGATGATGAGGCGGGAAATGATGATGAATGATTTTTTTTTGTGATATGTTTTATTGTCCCCTCCTTATGTAATTGTTTTTTCTTTCCAATAAATAAACAAGTTTTATTTACATCTTTGGCATCTTCTTATATTATTTTTGCTAATGGCAAAAGGGGGAAGATAACGGGTATGCACTCTCAATATTTATAAGCTTAAATTGAGGGGGAATTCATATATTGAGGGGGAACTAATCGAATACTTATTGCATATCTTTACTTGTCTTGAATCGTCATTATAAATTGTTTAAGTTGCATATCCCGCTTAAAGTTTGCCATTATCAAAAAGGGGGAAATTGTTGGAAACACGTTCTCAAGGCTTTATACTAAAACGTGTGTTCTTATGTGTAGGTTTTGATGAATGACAAACAAGCGCAAATTGATATATGACGAAGTTCAAGTATAAGCGCACAATTGGTGGATAACGAGATTCAAGAACAAGACAAAGTTTTATAGTTTAAATGAGTCGTTCTTAATTGTGATCTTGATCCGACAACTTGACTCATGACATGGCTTCTCTCGTAAAATTATTTTTACAAAATCATGCATATTTAATTTAATGCTAAATGATTTTAAATCATGCATATTTACTTCAGTCAAAATGATTTTTAAACATGCCTCTAAAATCTGGACTAAGATAATCGATTATGTACTTATGATAATCGATTATGATAAGCCAAGACTGCATGACAATCGATTGTGAGCTAATGATAATCGATTGTGTACAGTGAGCATCAGGTTTTTCAAACCTGCATGACAATCGATTGTGAACCTTATGACAATCGATTGTGATGAGGCAGTGTACAAAGTTTTTCAAAACTCAGAATAATCGATTGTGAAGCTAATGACAATCGATTGCAAAGAGACAGTGTCCATCAGATTTTTAAAAGTCACAAAATAATCGATTGTGAACATATGACAATCGATTGTGTTGAGGCAGTGTCTTCCGGACTTTTTCAAAATTATTAAATAATCGATTGTGAGTATATAACAATCAATTGCCAAGAGACAGTGTCTAAAATGTTTTTCATAAGTCTGATAAATAATCGATTGTTAACATTGCACAATCGATTGTGAAGCTGACCGTTGTCGTAATATTTTCAAATACCGTCAGGTAATCGATTGTTGATTTTGTACAATCGATTGTTGAAATTAAAATCTGGAAAAGATTTTTTGAACGTTGCTGAGTAATCGATTGTTGATTTATACAATCGATTGTTGAAATTAAAATCTGGAAAAGATTTTTTGAACGTTGTTGAATAATCGATTATTGATTCTGTATAATCGATTGTTTTACGTAAAATCTGGAAATGATTTTTTGAACGTTGCCAATAATCGATTGTTGATCTTGGATAATCGATTGTTAAGCGTAAAATCTGGGATTGATTTCTGGAATGATTGGCAAACAATCGATTATGGCTTCTTGACAATCGATTGTCACTCAGTAAAATCAGCAACTCTTAATTGGCAATTAGGCAACGGAAATGTCAAGTTTTTCAACTATAAATACAGCTTCATTTCAGTGTTTTAAACAGAATAACACACAACAACTGATCATTCTATTGCTATAAGCTTGCATACTATTGTTTATCATTTTATATTCATTTCATAAAGCTTTTGAGAGCCAAAGTCTTGTCCATAATTGTTGTGATCTTGAGCTTACTTCCTTTACTCATATCTACTCATTAAGGAGTGCTTTGTTTGAGTGTTTAGTGTTTTGTACACTTGTAAGAGAATTGTGATTCTCTTGTTGTAAGGAACTTGTGTTTCCTTGGTTGAAGTCTTGGAGTGTTGTATCTCCGAGCAAAGGTGTTAAGGCTTGTGTCCTTAAGTTGTAAAGGTTTGTTGAGCACCCGTAAGCTTGACAAGTTAGTGGAAAATCTCGAGAGAGTCTCTCGGGGACTGGACTAGCCACGTGTTGTGGTAAACCAGAATACATCAGTGCGTACTTTATTATTTATCGCACTTATTTACTTCCTGCAATTTTTAAATTCCGCAAGTTTACGCTAATTTCTATTATAACGCTATTCACCCCCCCACCCTCTAGCATTAAGCGTATTATCTAACAATTGGATCATGAAAATATGGTATCAGAGCACTAAGTTCATGTAGGTGTTTATACCCAATTTTTTCCTGTATATTTTAATATGCAAATACCTTCAAAATTGCCTGCATATGCATATATAAGAATGTCCCAATGTTTTACTATTTTTTTCTTAATTTTTAAAAGATTTTAAAATCAATTTACTGCCCTATTTTATCAAGATAAACCCAATAATTACTACCAAAATATCATTTTGGAGATTTATTTATTGGATTATCACACCTATACTAAAATATAGTTAACATAATTTTGGCATATTTTTATAAATTAATTAGCATTTTAAAAGCTAAATTGCATATAGCTATAATATTAGCCTCTTTTAAGGTTTAATTGTATTTATAATAATTATGTAAATTAATCATTTTAGTGCATTTCATTTATTTCTAGAAATTATTTTACTATTTTTATAAAATTAAACAAGGGAAAATGGCTATTTAAATACTAGCCCCAAATCAACCCCCAATCAAACCCAATTCTAAAACCCAATTACTCTGACCCAAACCCTAGTCTACCCAACTTGCGACCCTTTTAATTACCCATTACTCCCAATTCCTAACCATTAAGACCTTGATGAATTTTTGTCCAGACCTTGGTCTATTTTAGCGCTATCCTGTCCCCGGTCATCTTCGACCTTACTCCGACTATTCAAGCCTGATCTTCACTTCTCCTGTTAAGATCAATGACTTTCCAAGACTTTTTCACTATCTAGGGTTCTTTTGAAATCCTAATATTTAAGGTTCTTCCAATTCTTTTAGATTCGTTATATATCTATGTTTTCTCTAAGCTTTTAAACGTTTTCTCAAATCTTTACCTTCAGAACCTTTATCTTCTCCGATTTAGGGTTTCATTAAGTTATCTTTTGAAGTTCTCTCTGATTTTCAATATGTTCTCTTATGTCATCTATTTGAGTTTATATGTTGAGGTTCTTAATCTTTTGAAATTTTTGAATCTATTTTGTTAAAAATGTTTGTCTGATTTATTTGTTTTTATCTTTATATTGCATCTTTGAACAATATACTATAGTATTATATTATATAAAAGATCAATACCGCTGAATTTTTCTCTAGTTTCATTGATTGCCTACCAATAGATGCAAGCACCTCTTCAAACTTGGTCTCTACAAAAAGCTTCAAACCTTGTAACTCCTTCATTACTCAATATAGGTAGGTTGGGAATCTCCACCATCACTTTCATACATACTTTGTGTCTTTGGTAATTGAGTGCCGAAAACCTGAAAACTATTGGGATGACTGTCAGTGCATTCAACTTCAATTTCATAGTTTAGACCATGCACATCAAATAATTGCTTCTCATCATCAGTTGGAGTGATGTTCTTTAGCTGGAATTATTAAGCACACTAGTTAGAAATAGAAATGATAATAAAGTAAGGAAAGATAAAAGATCCCTATTACCATATGATACCAATATAATATATATGTATACTAACAGAGAGTGTATCACTGATCTGGGATATTGTTACAACTAACTGTGACTAAACTACTGTACCAAAAATATTAAAAGATGCAATAAAAGTATGAGAAAATTAAAAGTATAAGTAACAATAAAACTATAAGTATAAGAAAAGATCCCTATTACCATACGATACCAATATAGTATACATGTATACCAACAGAGAATATCATTGATGTGGGATATTACTACAACTATCTATGACTAAAATACGGTACAAAAATATTAAAAGATGCAATAAAAGAATGAGAAAATTAAAAGTATAAGTAGCGATAAATGTATAAGTAGCAGAAATGATCCCTATTACCATATGATACCAATATGGTATACATGTATACCTACAGAAAGTATCATTGGTCTGGGATATTGTTACAACTACCCATGAATGCATGTACCAAAACATTAAGAGAAGCAAATATTTTATGAGAAAATTACCTACTCGCGTTGCAAGCTAGACGTTCACAAAAAAAACTCGATCATTCAGTATTTGACCCATGACTACCTAATTCAAAATTCGTGGAAGTTTTTTTCTAATATGATCAGCAAAGTGACCATCCAAACTTGGTCAACATTCATATAACCAAATCTGTAAAGCCAACGGGAAGCCACCGAGTCTGTGAAATAAAGGCTTATCTTGAAATTTATTGGAACACAGTCGATTGTAGCGTTATAAACATCTATACCCCAGGGATAATTATTAAAATCACCGCACTCAACCAAGTCAATGTAAGACCATGAAATAACATTTGTTTTGAGTTGAGAAAGTAAGAAGTTGTTCACAAAATAAAGAACTGCTATCTTCAACGCATCATCATCTGTTTCCATTTCTTCTTCTTAAAACAGTCTGCTAGTTGGGCCAGTCCCGAAATATTTTGAATCAACCTATTATATGCTTTATATACTTGTATCACCCTTACATTCCAACCTAGTAACAAGTGCAAATTCATCCAAATCAAAGCGCAACCTAGAATTATTCACTACAAACCTTATCTTATTTTTCACCTTATGATGTACTTCTCTAATAAGCAAATGGTGCATAACTGAAATCTGCACAATAACTGGTGGCAGATTCAAAAAATAGCCAAAGCATATTTTCTTAAACAGTCGAAGTTGCCTCTTTGATAAATTCTCTTTCAATTGACAAATAAAATAGCAGCTGGTATTGCAATCAACCTTTAGTTTATAATCTAAATCCATAGGCACAAGGAAATCCCAACATAGCAAAACATGTTCATACAAAATAATTTCAGAAATAGAATTCACTTAAAAATGTAACTAAACCAATAAAAAATATTACAACTATCATACGATACCAACATGGCATATAACTATACCAGCAGGGTATACAAGTCTACTGGCTAATTTTTCGCAACTATAAATGGTTATACTACTATTACATAACAGATAAAAATAAAAAGAAAAGCAAAAAGGTATGCAACTATAAAGTATTTTAAAGATACTATACTATACAACTATTATTAAAGGAAAAACAAATAGCGAAGACAGCCAAAAAAGGATCCAGAAGCATATGATATTATATAGCTATACTAACAGGGTAAATAGTTGTACGGGGTTGTTCTAACTATAAAAACTATAACATAACACACATACACTCTATAGGCACACAGTAATCTCAACAATGTAATATATAATTATATAAATTATTTAAGAAATAGAATTCACTTAAAATTAACACAACTGACTATAACTATAATATAATACAAAATCATAACAGGAAATCAAAAATAACAATGTAATTTACATTCAAAATCTCACAAACTATAATTTTAAGAAAATTACCTTCTTGGGTGCGACACTATTTTTTTTCTTCTTTAACTGAGAATCATCGCTACAATCAATATCTACTGGTTGAACCTCTGTTGTAGGCGCAGATTCATGTCGACTTTTTCCTGACTTAGAATCCTCGACAACTTTACCTTTACACTTATCAATCACATGAACACCTCCTATGACTGGTTCGGAATTTGTGTCGGGTAATGAATGGTAGGGAGTTTCATTGACGAAGAATTAACATTGTTGTCTTTTTCACCCTCTAATTCTACATTTCAGTTGTATTTTCAACATGACTATTGCTAGGGTTACAACTAAATAGAGACCGTGAATAAGAAAATAAGGAAAAACTAGGACCAGACATGGCTAAGGCAACAGATTCAGAACTACTAGTGTTGAAGAATGATGTTGTCCACAGTGCCACCATCTACGCGCACAATGCTTCCGACCCATATAAAAAATAATAACCCATAGACATTGATTCACAAAAATATAAAGAAAATACAAAAGTCATATATGATTTTGAAAACCCACTTTCACTAAAATATACTTTCAGAAGCTAAAGTTTTATTCGAAAATAGGTATTAGACTAAGAGATAGAACGGAATCGGAAGATAGAATGGAATCGGAAGAAAAATTAAAAACTCGAATGTGGGTAAAATATGCGTTCTCATGGGTTGACTATAGAAATTTGAAAACTATTCTCTAGAGTGTTAACTGTTAAAGACGAAGACAAGCGTGGGGAGCTTGGCCCGGGTGAAGTAGGTGGGCTGGATTCTTTCGTCTAGTGTAAAGAACGAATATAAGGCTTTAAAGATAATGGGTAGTTTAGACCGCATGAAATATGTGGGTCGGGTAAATAAATTGTATCGATTGAATAAAAATAGTAAATAAATTATGCAGGTGTATTAAAAGATAAATAATTTAAACTTAATAGATATAAATTGAAATTTTCTCTCAAGAAAATCTCAAATCTAACCCTATACAAATAGCAAGTTGGGTTGGAGTTGCGTCGTGGACCAAATCCATTTTGAGGGCTATAAAGAAAGACAAACCAATACAGATAAATTTACTCGGACAAATAAAAAATGGAACTATAGTGTATTTGAATATAAAATTTAAACTACATGGAGTAGTAGAAAATAACAATGAGTAGGAGAACCGGAACTATAAACTAGGGCTAGAAAGCACTGAGCAAAGTCTTTCAGTCTTCTTCGACAAAACCCCTAAAGCGCGCGCGCACACACACACAAACGCCATATTCATGAAAGTTCATGTATTGTGATTGCACATAACAAACACTAGCCTCCGTACTCCCATTATTGTCCCCGTAATGGAAACAGATAACTCAAACACCCCTAGAGCTGAAGAACTCAAGCAACTCGCAAATGAAGCATTCAAAGGTAAAAATAACACTAATTTGAACCTCCTTTATTAACTGTGTGGACATTTATGCATAATCCGAAATATAAAGTCTATTTTCGATTTTGAATGAGTTTTTAGGGCACAAGTATTCGCAAGCTATTGATTTGTACACACAAGCGATTGAGTTGAACAGTGAGAATGCGGTGTACTGGGCTAATCGTGCGTTTGCTCATACCAAATTGGAGGAATATGGCAGCGCAATACAGGATGCAGCTAAGGCTATTGAAACTGACCCTAAATATTCGAAGGTTAAGTTCCAAATTGTGAAAATATGGAAAAAGAATTATGCTTTCGTTGTTGTTATTCTCAAAATAATCCCTGAGGGGTTTTGATTGGGGTTGCAGGGTTATTATAGGCGAGGGGCTGCATATTTGGCAATGGGTAAGTTCAAAGATGCGCTCAAGGATTTTCAACGGGTTGGTGTCGTATTATTTTTTGTAATTCTTCAGTCATATCAGCTGCAAATTGTTTGTGTATTTTCAAAATTTTATTTTTTAAGCTTTAATTGGGCACAAAGGAATGTGTCAGAGTAAAACATTGCTTGTTGAAATAGCTTATGCATTAGAAGAGAAAATAATGCCTTACCAGTGACATCGTGTGGGCACTATGTCATTTGTGGCCTTTTAGGTTTCTTGCCAATTCTATGCTCTAGCAACTTCCAGATATACTAAATAAGTTATCTTGAAATACTAAAACTTAACAACATTTGACATCAAATTCAAGTGCAATGACATGTTGGTGAAGAATAAAATCGGTCAGACCATCAGAGTTTGTACTAAACTGCAATTTGTTTAAAGTCATCGACAGTAAGTTGCTATAGTTATGAGATATTCATTTTTTGGCAAGAAGGAAGCTGGTTGCTAAATGGAGAAGTATTGAGCAATGCTGCTTCTCTAACTACCAGATCAGCTAAAGTGGGAATTAGAAGGCAAAAATTAGAGAAGAGTGTTATAGATAATCATATAAGAAATCATACTGCAAATAATGGCTAAGGTGAATACTAAAGCTGATATTTTACTCAGGATAATAGCACTGCATGCAAGATACTGATATTGCATGCTTTATTCGGCTAATCATCCAACAAAGGGTAAAAAAAAAGGGAATGCACCATGATGTTATTTGATGTATTTCTTAGTAGTCTGGGTGAGCCTGAGAATAGTTGTAGAAGTAAACTCACAGTTGCAATGTTTAATTTTTGACTGGAAGCTAAGTGTGTTGACTCAATTTTACTTTTGGGGTGTGCCTTTTCCCCCTTTTTGACACCATCAACTTACCCGTGCACAATAGAGCTCTAAACTCAGTTATTTCCTTAGGTGTTTTTGGCATTTGGATTGTCTTAGCAACTTGTTCTTTTGATGGTTTGTGCAATGGCGGAAAAAGGCCGAATTCACATGTATTTCAAACCTTCTCTTATGAGTGATTTTAGCCATGTAATAATATGCAGTTTGTTTTATTGCATTTGGCGGCGAACGGGAGGAACTGTTAGTTGAGTTATTCGCAGTGTATCACATCACTGAATTTTAGTCTTAGCTTAGTCACCACGTATAAAGATTCCTCTGTATGATACATATGAAAACATTAGTCCAAAACGGGTACTTGACATCTAAGCAAATATACATATATCCATACATAAACACACATACATACACAATTTTAGTGTTTGGACACTGGAAGAGATATCAAGTAATCTTTTAGACTACTGATTTCCTATGATAAAGGGTATTGATTTTTTTTTTGGTCTCAGACTATTAAAAGTGTTTTATTCTTAATTATGGGTCACACTAGTTGACAAATATTTTGGAGAACTTAACCATATACTCGTTTCTCCTAAGCGGAGTTCTTGGGTGTGTCTACATTTTATGTGCTCTGAGTGTGCTGTCTGTATGTCTCTTTGAAGTCTGTCTTACTGTTTTGTGCAGAAGATGCCCCTATCTTCTCTATGTTAGAATATGTAATAGTAGAACCCTAATCCAATGTGTATTAGGAGTAGCCTAATCCAATGTTTATTACGAGTAGGATATGTTATGTGTATATATATAGGGCTCATTGTATCATGTTTAATATCAATTATATATTTCTCCCATGCTTTCTCACATGGTATCAGAGCTTTGGTGAGATAATTATCGTTGTGCGTCATTCCAACGACATCTGGGAAGAAATAACTCAGTCACCGTGCAATTTTCCGGTGACCGAAGTGTCTAATTGCGTCAAAGTCACTAATTATCACTGTTGTGCAAAAACCAACACCATCACATCTACAGTGAGTATATTATAGCTGTGCGTCATTCCAGCTACTTCCGGGAAGAAAGACCTCGTCGCCGTGCAATTTTCCGGCGACTTAAGCGGCTGTCCGTAACTAAACCACCTTTTTGTTGGTGTGTGCAAAATCCGAGACGACCAAGAGGTTCGGAAATAATTCCGACCAACCCCAGGAAAAATCGCCGAAACAAACCTCCCACGCGCCCGCCGGAGTTCTGCCGCCGGCGGCGCGTCTGTCCCACGCGCCGGCGCATGAGCACTGTTCCGGTGAGATTTTGACGAAGGTCCTTCCGGGCAGTTGGATCGCCCTCAAATTCCGAGCCTACCCATATTTTACTTTTCAATTCCGACAACTTTGAACTTTTTCCGGTAGCTACAATACTTTTCCCGGCAGCTACAGTATTTCCAGTTTCCAGTTGATTCTTTCTGATTATTTGGTGATAATCCAACGATGTCTTTGGGACTCGATGCTTTCGGGTCTAAAAACCCGGGTTCAATGTTAACTACATATGTAACAAGCTCGGTACATATGATTTATATGCACTAGCTTGAGGGGGAGTATTAGAATATGTAATAGTAGAACCCTAATCCAATGTGTATTAGGAGTAGCCTAATCCAATGTTTATTAGGAGTCGGATATGTTATGTGTATATATATAGGGCTCATTGTATCATGTTTAATATCAATTATATATTTCTCCCGTGCTTTCTCACACTCTAGGCAAAGCATATTGGAAGGTTTTACCTATCTGCAATTTATGGACCTGTTTCTTTATTGTCTCACTTAGGTCAAGAAGTTATGTCCAAACGATCCAGATGCTACCAAGAAATTGAAGGAATGTGAAAAAGCTGTCATGAAGCTAAACTTTGAAGAAGCTATTTCTGTCCCAGAATCTCAGAGACGTTCGGTAGCTGATTCTATTGATTATCTCACCGTAGGTATGATAGCTCCAAGCTGATCTTTCTTCCAAGCTGGTCTCGGTGTAAATTTCTTCCTAGCATGTATTTTTCGTGAAGTTTTCTTGCTTTCATTTATGACTATATTTGTTGGGTAACTTTCTTACATGTCATTATACTTCGCAAGGTGCATGGAACATGGTTACTATTCTGGAAAAAGGCTTCTTTCCCTCTCCTTTTTTTAATTTCTACTGCTTGTTGCTGCCATACACATTTGATCCATTAATTGGGGAAATGGGAATTGCTCAATATCCTTAAAATGGTGAATTTACTGTCATGAGTTCTATTTATCAGTAGGGTTTAGAAGGAGTTTGTGCATCTTTGTGTATCCTGATGCATCAGTTGTTTAGTTTCTCCATTTGTTTTCACTTCTCAGTATATAGGTTATAGGTTAGAATTTGGATTGTTTTTTGTCGAAGAGGTTGGTGTTCTGCACAGACATCATTTTGCTGATGATGGATGGTAGGAAATGTTGAATTATCTCTTACTGCCTCTTTCAGATGCTCCATTTGAAGTTACCATAACAAAATAAAGATAAATCATTTTGATCTTTTATACATCCTTCTTTTGTTACAGATGATATTTGTTGTTTCATTACTTTCTGTAAGAACATAACAACATAACAACATGTTGTTAAGGATGCATTTCCGACTAATTAACTGTAATTGAACCGTTGCCACTTCTCCTAACCCATTTAGGAAATGTAGAACCCTCTAAATCAAATTTTAGCTACTAAAATGGTTTTTTTTAATTAAATGACCATTCGAATTGATATGGGCCTGCCCCTTTAGATGATTCAACTATAAACCTTCATTTCAAATAACAGGTCCAAATAAAGATCTTTGAACTTAGTAACCTTCTCGAAAAGAAAAGAGGGGTCTTCAAGCTTAGTCAACTTTCAACCTTTCATGTTAGTCCATATAGTTTTCGTTCTTATAAAAGTAAATGTTAATAGTACGATTTTACCTATTTCATCCTTATAGGGTCTGGCCCTGGCTCATCATATGTTTCCACCAAAGTAACTGCTGTATCAGCGGCAGCAGCACTAATGGCAGTACTGGTGGTATATATGGGGACTAAGGCAGCCACAGCGGTGGCAGCAGCAGCTTTGGCAGCCTTATTGATGGTCTTGCTAACATTTTGGTGGGATGGCTTCAATGATACCAAGAGTCGAACACTTGAATTAGGTTTGAGCCTTTCTAAGAAAAAAGTCAACAAGTAAATAACCCAAGTCAGTGGTAGTTCCAAAAAGTAATTCCATCATAATATATCAAAGGAATAGCTAAAAAGGGACTAGCTGCAAACTGAACCAAATGTTCATAGTTTAATTTATGTTGCATTGCACTATGTTATATTTTGAGTAAAAGCTGTTCCTGTTTAATTGATGCTATGTTCTATGTATCCAATTGCCAGGAGCATGGTATTCCAACTAAAAACATTTTCCTCTCCCTATATTCAGTGTTGACAGTAGTTATTTGATTCATTTACCCTTCTCCTAGGGCCATATGGTATGATGTTAATTATCCACCTTTGTTACCCGATTACAGGTGGGTTATCAGTCACCGGTTTAACCGTACTGCCTAGAGTCTGGCCCTGGCTCATTTTGCAGAACCCTTACTTTCTAACCATTAAAGATTAAAGTTTGGTAGTAAGATACTACGATATCTTTAGTTGGAACAGCTAACAGCTTTCACCCCGTCATTACTGTGATACATTTCAATGCTTGGGTCACATCTGTTACTGTATTTTGTGGGGAATGTAGATTTTCTCTCTGCGTGAAGCAACACAGAAATGTGTTGCTATGCAGGTTTCCTTTTGAACTTCATGCTTAGAATTTTACATTGTCCCTTGCTGAGGACATTCATCTGTTGCCTTATGCATTTACTGCGTTAGCTTTATGTATGCATTAATTGCCAGTTTGATGGTCCTCGTCCATTACATATTGAATATGTTAGTAAAGACTCATTTAGGAGAATTGGACATTGAGGATGTGTGCATGTTCTGATGCTTCTTCCTTCTGATTCTTCCTTGCTTTTATGTGCCAATGTAGTTTTACTTATGATACTCTTAGAGGCAGTGTGATCATTTTCCCTTAAAAATGTTTTCAGGTTTTCCATTTTTTATGTGAGACGTTTTCCACTCCACAATTTGTCTTGACGTAGTTAGACCTACTGGTGATGAGTCTGTGTTGTGGAGCTGGCAATTTGTCAATGGCTTAAGCTTTATTAATAGTTTAGTACTGTCTATATGTCATCTAATTCAATGAATGAGAATCTGCTGCCTTTGCTGCACATGGATTTACCATGTTGGTTTGGTGTTTTAAATTGTAGAAGTGGAGCCTCAGTATACTGGTGCAAGGATAGAGGGAGATGTTGTAACATTAGATTTTGTAAAGAAGATGCTGGATGACTTCAAAAACCAGAAGAATTTACATAAAAGGTATGTTTCGTTTATGTGGTCATAATCTTCTCTTTAAATTTTGACGCGCTTCTCAATCTTTCAATGTATGCTCTTATTGGTAGATATGCCTACCAAGTAGTTCTGCAAACAAGAGAAATGCTGCGAGCATTGCCCTCCCTCGTGGATATCATTGTTCCCGAAGGGAAACACTTCACTGTATGTGGTGATGTACATGGTCAGGTAATGAATATCCTAATGATGGATCCTTCTTAAAGCTTGTTGCTGTCATCTTTGTCATTTGCTCCTTTTCCTTTTTGTTCTGTTTTCCAGTTTTACCTCGGCCTTTAGTGCACCATTTTTATGCCATCAAATGATATTGACCAAGGAACATGCATTTATAGAAAGCCCCAGCACTTTCAGGTGCTTGCTAGTACTACTATTACATGCAAGAATAGCTAAAACAGGAAACTGTTGTTTTTTTTCAAACTTTGCTGCTTGGTTCACCAATCTCTCTGGAGAAACCTTAGGTTGGAATCCTATTGTCAGAAAAGATGGGCTCCGAGTGGCTCCAACCTGTAAGCAAGTTTAAGGCGCTGGAACCTATTAGAGATCGTGGGCTTTTTCCCTTTGACATATTTGTCCGTCTACCCTCCCCCCTCCCTTGTTAAAGATTAGAGCTCTTTCGTGAGCTAAAATTCCAGCGTTCATAAGATTTAGTACGTAAGGCCTATCTACCATATCTGAACCGCAGTCCCTTCCTCTTATACTTATTGTTGCAAGGCCGAAACATCCCATTTCCTTTTTTCACTGAAATCCGAATTTGGATTTCCCTGATGACATACTCAGTGGCCCCACCCGCTCAGTTTTTTCTCTCTACTCAGGAGAAGCATCTTCACCTTCTTACCACACTGGGTCACCTTCATATTTAGTATGCACTTCTCTTACCACTCAGAAAGGAACATTATAAAATAAAAGCTCTTGAACTTTAATTTTGGTAAAAGGTGGCGAGGAGCCTGTATTAGGTTTCCACACACTATCATGAACCATCTATCCAAATTTCAATCTTGTCTCTTTGATTAACACTCTGACCTGTCCAACAACCCTCAGAATCCCTGGGCTACAGAACTGAGCTGGCAAGCCCACAGGTCTAATCCAGGTTCTATCCAACACCAACTCTGAACTGTCTCCCTGATCGGTGGGTTACTCCATCCTTTTGAAAGCCACTCTTTGCTTCGTATTCGGTAAATGGCCAGCTTCCCTTTTTGAAGGGAGTTGAAGAAACCTTCCTACTTTAGCTGTAAACAACCATTTGTGATTGACCCACTTCCAGACCATCCAACCTTCGGTCGTTTTAAGCTCTTCACCAAATTTTGTACCAAAAGCCTCTACATGAAGTGTATCTTTTCGTCATGATTTACGCTTAACCTCCTCCTGTCTTTTTCCCTTGCTTTTCGTACTTCCCTTTATCAGAATTGCCAGCGTATGTTTAACTTGTTCAACCTGAGCATAGGCTTGGGAACCCCTTTTACAGGCACTGCTGCTGGTCTCGTGAATGAATTTCGGCTTCCGTGTGTGATTGTCAAGCTAACTGGAAAATATTTGACAAACAAATAATTGGCCAGTAAGATTTAGGTAAAGCAGTAGTTTTTTCTGATTCGATTAAGGAACAGATCCTAAAGAGAACTTGTTTTTACCTTTGGAGATGTGCTGCAGCCTGCATGATATAACATTTAGTCCTTTATTCTCTCCTTGCTGTTTATATAGTAAGATCATATTTTGCTGGGTCTACCATTTTTGTGCTGGCTGAATGACTTACTACTTTTTATTCCTTATGATAAGTCTCAGCATGGCTCTAAACTTTTGTTATTGCAGTTTTATGACCTTCTAAATATTTTCGACCTCAATGGGCTTCCATCAGAAGACAATCCGTATCTGTTCAATGGTGACTTTGTTGATAGAGGGTCTTTCTCTCTAGAGGTCATATTGACATTATTTGCCTTCAAGTGCATGTGTCCATCAGGTAGACCACTTGCTCTCATTCTTCTTCAGTGCTGTAAGCTCGGGTTCTTTTATATTCTTACTCCCATTTAGTATCCGGTGGTATTTAAAGGTTTTCTGGACACAAGTTCCAGTCTCCTCTTTTTCTACTTAACCTTAATAATCTTTTCGAGTCATTTTTCTTTTTTCCATTATTCATTTTCTATTTTTTCTCTTTTTTTTTTTGGTACATCAATTAGATCTAAGAAGTGAATGTGCTGTTTTGGGCTCCATGTAGGTCTAAGTGGTGTCTTAATGCTTTTGTTTGAGCATACTGATATTGCAATACATTAAGCTCTAAGATCAGACAAGAGGGGCTTGGTCTGATGGTAACCAACCCTCACTTACAACCGAGAGGTTGTGAGTTCGAGTCTCCCCAGGAGCAAATTCTGGGGATTTATGCCGGGGGTCTATTTGGAAACAGCCTCTCTACCCCAGGGTAGGGGTAAGGCTGCGTACACACTACCCTCCCCAGACACCACTGAGTGGTATTGTACTGGGTCGTACTTTTTTATTAAGCTCTAAGATCAAAGCTATGATTTTGTTTTTTTACATCAAAGCTATGTTTTTTTATCAGTTCTCTGCTAGCATGACCTAAAAAGTAATTCGTCTTTTCATTGATTCAGTGAGTTTGTCGCTGGTTTTAGAGTTGTATAGATGGGCCAATTGTATCTTGCTAACAACTTCAAATTTTCAGCTATATACCTTGCGAGAGGAAATCACGAAAGCAAGAGCATGAACAAGATATATGGGTTTGAGGGCGAGGTCAGATCTAAGTTAAGCGAAACCTTTGTGGAACTCTTTGCTGAAGTGTTCTGTTGCTTGCCTTTGGCTCATGTCATAAATGGGGAAGTCTTTGTAGTTCATGGAGGCCTTTTCAGTGTTGATGGTGTGAAACTTTCTGATATTAGAGCAATCGATCGGTTTTGTGAGCCCCCTGAGGAGGGTAAGTTCTAATGCAAGTGGAGAAGTATTTTTGTTTATCCTTTCAATATGCTATTGTTGCTTTTAGCAAACTGCTAATTACTCTGTTCTGAGATCCTTGATGCTCCATTAATCATCTGACTAACTTTCCAAAACAACAGCTAGGAAAAACTATGCATGCCAACATGTTTGTAATATAAAAAACTGTCCATTCTCATTTGCATGGTAGTTATCATCATTGACACATTATCCCCGCACGCCACTTTGTTGATACATGCTAAAAGAGAGATTCAGTCCAGACTCAACTATTACTTGATCCATGAGTTGTCAGCCAAGCAGCATGGAGCTTTCTCCAGCTATGCGTCATCTTTATTAGTTAACATACTGACTTACTTTTTTGATAGTTAGTATCAATTTGCTGACTTGTTTCTCATAAAAAATAAAAAATTTGCTGACTTGTTACAGCTGTTTATTTATATTTTCTTACCTTGGTCAGCCATAGTAATATGGCCAAGTTGTTTTAGGTAATAACTGGTGCTTTGTTTGATCTCCTTCAGGGTTAATGTGTGAATTGCTATGGAGTGATCCACAACCTCAGCCTGGTAGAGGACCTAGTAAACGAGGTGTTGGTCTTTCTTTTGGGGCGGATATAACTAAAAGATTCTTGCAGGAAAATAATTTGGGTGCTTATCTTTTCCTTTCTCCCCTATTCTGTTGTTTGACCATGCAGAGAATCAACATTTCACTCTATTTCTGTCCTCTTGATGGGTTTTACCACATATATCTGACGCTGACAAGTGTGCATGCTTGCAGATTTAGTGGTTCGATCTCATGAAGTGAAGGATGAAGGTTATGAGATTGAGCATGACGGCAAGCTCATCACGGTGTTTTCTGCTCCAAATTATTGTGACCAGGTAATTTGTCTCTACATTTTCTCCTCTCAGGAACTTATTTGAGCTCAATGCAACTTAAAGTCAATAAAAATTACAATTTGCTTGTAAGAAATACCTTCCGGTTAAAAGCTGCCTTTAGGTTGAAATGTAACATTTCATCCAACCTCTACTGGGTTTCCTCCATGTATAGGTTTTGTAGTTCTGCGATTTGTCGGTCAAGTTTAGCCTTGAAGTTGTGCCTGAGGACAGCCCAAAGAGATAGTGCCTTTATTGCTTCATTTAGGATATTAAAATTAGGGGAAATGTCATCAAAAAGTAACTGTGCCATGACAAGTCAAAGCTGCTGGACATGAAATTAGAACAAATCATGTTATGTGCTTCCAGAAGGATGTACTCTAGTGATATGTTAAGATAAGAACTTCTTGGGGCATTTCTGTTTCTAGGTGGATTTGGAATTTCTTATATTGACTTTGTCAGCAACTTTGGTGGACGCCATTGTGAGCATATTTGGTAACTGGCATGGTATCCTGTTCCTTGAGTCATTCTTGATACACCAAAGCATTGCGAGTTTTGTGCATTGCTCATAATATAATTTTAAGTACATATAGTCATTTTATCTGCTGCTCTCTGGGACATTAGTGGTGAATAATCTGACAGGATAATCTGATAGCTTGAAGTGTGTTATCTATACATTTGTCTTTCAATTAGAGCAAGTATCCTGCAATTTGTAGTAATTTCTGCCCGTACTACTTCTCAGTACTCGTAGTTTTGTTTCCCACATGAAGTTCCTTTGATGTGGATGGAAATCATTTAATCAATATACTCAAATACAACTGCTTTGTATGTTGCAGATGGGTAACAAGGGTGCTTTCATACGGTTCGAGGCTCCCGATATGAAGCCAAACATTGTGACATTTTCAGCAGTGGTTAGTGGCTTTTATTTTGAAATGTCCCTTTTACACCTCGATACTAACACTTTTAGTAAATATATACTTGAAATTTCCTCAAGTCTCTGTATTCCTTTCATGGGTTGGCTCAGTTAAGCCAAGACTGGACTAATCCTTTGCATCTTCATCGCTTTGCATTATATGCAGCCACATCCTGATGTCAAGCCGATGGCATATGCGAACAACTTCCTTAGAATGTTCTCTTAAACCTGAAACCTAACTTGCAGTATTACAATTGATGCAACCTTTTGTCTCACTGACCAAGTGCATAAACATCAGGAGGCAGAAGAGTTAGTAACATACATGCAATTATCTGCGGTGTCATTTTTTGGACAACTTCCTGACTTGCCCGCCGCTGGTGAGGATCCTCGCCTCGTTTGTTTTGTGTGGACAGAAAGACTTGGGTTAAGGTGTAAACACTTCAATAACAATGCTGTGTAAGATGTTGGTGGATTGTCCCTTGTATTATTTATATTCCTCTGCGTAAGATTGTCATAATTCTCATTTCTCTTAGAATGTCCAAACTGGGAGCTTTGATCAGTTGAAATTTTGGTATTCCCTTTGTCTATTTTCTTGATTAAATAGGCCGTAATTTCACCTGTCAGCTAACTGTGACAACTCCTGTCTGATAATTGGATTGTCATTTGTCTCTCTGCCTGTGGCCAGAGTACTGGTCAATTGTCACTGGCATCTCCTGGCTTTTGGTTCTTTAATAGTAATTTATAACAGCTTGTAATGAGCGAATGCAATTTTTCTATCAATTTGTGAAGGTGGCGCCTTGTATATTGCCATGCGGAGCAAGTGCTGTTACAAAACATTCAACTCCCTTGGTGCCATTTAGGTTTCTCCATGGGGAAATAAGTTCATGCTATGTTCTGGAGAGGTCCGAAGCTTGTAAACAATTGAGCTGTTGTACATACTGAATCAGTCCTGCAATGAACTGGAATATTTTCTTGGTGGTCTAAAAGTGTTAATAATAGATCACTGATAATTCAGTGCAATCTAGCACCTTGTGCTTGTGGCCAATGTCGAGGAATCGTTTTTTCACCGTCTGCGGTACAGATTGATTCACAAGATGTTACAGTCTGCTGTTTGCTTGTAATTTTTAATGAAATCCAACTGAAGTCGACCATGCAACTCAAATTCTCAGAACAACCGTCCGGGTCATTACAAATATAGTATTATCAAATAGGGCCTAGAGGAAGGGCAATGTAGCACAAGTAGGGGAAGTGAGTTACAACACCTATTAATTCCAAGATGAAGCTAATCACATGGAATGTAAGAGGATTGAATAAGCTGTACAAGAGGAAGGAGATGAAGATCTCTAAACGAATATAATATAGGTATAATAGCTTTAGTAGAACATAGAGTGATAGAAGAAGTAGCAAAGAATATAAAAAATATAATAGCTCCACAGTGGAGCTGGTGCAACAACTATGGAGCAGGGAGAAGAGGAAGACTCTCCTAATCAGCGTAGTTTCACAGTAGAAACTACTCATATACTCATTATTCGTAGACAAGTCTGCCTATTGTAAAGCTAAATGATTTTTAGTTTTACAACTGTATATATCCTATATGCCATTGGAGACAGGAAAAGTCTATGGCATGACTTAAGACAAATCCACAATGATCAATCAGGACCATGGCTAACAATTGGAGACTTTAATATTGTGATGAATATAGAGGATAGAATAAACTGGAATACGATTCAGGAAGCTGAAGTCAAAGACTTTAAAGAGTTAATGTAGAACTGTCATATGGTAGAGTTGAGAAGTAAAGGGGCAACCTACATATGGTCGAATAACTCAGTAAGTAGCAAGATAGAGTAGTTGTAAATACTGAATGATGATGAAGTATCCACACTTTTATGTCTAGTCATGGCACAATACTTCTCGGACCATAAGCCACTAGCACTCAAATTGGAGAATCAACAAAAGTAAGGCATATAGACCCTTTCGATTCTTCAACATTATAGCATAATATAAAGACTTCTAACAAAAAATATTGGAAGGATAGAATACTGTGGAAAAAAGGGAAGCTGCAAAGCATATGGGCAAAGCTGAAGAGATAGAAACAAGGAATGACACAAATTAAAAGTACTCATTACTCAGGTATTGATGATAAGATCAAAAGAAGTAGGAAATAACTGTTGGCAATCTAGGAGGAGCTGAGACTAAAGGGGAGGACAGAGGCATTAAATCAGGAAGAGAAATCAATTAGAGAACAACTGAAAAAATGGTAATTATTGAAGAAAATGTTGCAAAACAAAAGTTCATAAATCAATGGTTGCAATTTGGGGATGCACAACCTATTTTTTTGCCTCTATGACGAATATGCTAGCCTAAATAAAACCAAAAACCTGATGGATGAGAATGGTATGCTGTTTCAGACTGAGAATGTCATTCAAGAAGAGATCATAGAATTTTATAAGCATCTATTGTGTTCAACAACTAATTTCGTACCTGCAATTAATCCCTTTCTTATGAAAGAAGGAGCTTGTTTGAGTATGGAGATGTAGCTACAACTGATAGCACAAGTGTCAATGATGGAGGTGGTCAATGCACTAAGAGACATAATAATAAAAATCACCAGGATGTGACGGTTTTAATGTTATCTTGTTCAAGAAAGCATGGAGCACCATAGGAAAGAGGGTAACAAATATGGGTATTCAAACCAAACCTAAACTGAAAACCGAATTGCAAAATTAGCTTAATGGCTTATTGGCATCAGATTATCAGATCAATGGGTGGAGAACGGATTGAAATTTTATTATTAATCGCTTATCGGTTTGGGGGCGGATTAATTAATTTTCGTTAACCCGTTAAATTTTTTTACATTTATACATTGTTATATCATATGTATATTAAACATCCCTTCTATTTATCCACTATTAGAAACCCTAAAATCTAATTTCTAATTTCTCTAAACAACAGTCACTAGTCAGAAGTGAACTCAAATCTCAAAACACAGCCCTCTCGCGTCGCCGCTCACTCTACTCACAACTCTGTGAAGGTTGATGCAACACAACAATAACCTAGCCTCTCTCGTCTCTCATTCACTTCTCTAAGAATCAAATCACTTTCTCGTTTCCTCTATATGGACATATCCTAAGATTGCTCCTACTGATATTGAATGTTGTTGTCTTTATCTCTTTGATAAAATTTTAAGATTGGTTTTTGTGGTGTGTACTGTGTATGTTAGTGAATAAACCATTTGCTTATATAGTGAGAGACAAGCCAAGTCTGGACTCATTTTGATGGATTAATTGCCCTGTTAGGAAGTGCTATGTTAGTTAAAGAATGTGCAAGATTGTAGAGCCATAAGCTTGGCTGCATTTTAGCTACTTTTGAGGAGCTTACTGCCTTGCTCCTCAGCGTGAAGGTTCAAGTATGTTTGTCCATTGTTGGTTGTGTCTTCTGATACTATCAGTATGTTGAAAAAGTTTAATACATCCTGTTGTGCAGCTGTGGTATCACCCTATCACTGTATCAGTGTGTTGCCAAAATAGGCCTCTACAATATAGATTAAAATAGGCCGATAAATCGCCAATTAACCGCCTAATAATAGCTAAACCGATATCAATCTACTTGATATCGTATCAGGTAACTATCAGATTAATATATTTAAAGATCGATAACTAATAAGACGAGCTGTTAAGCATAAATAACCGTTCGATCAGCTCGATAAACGTCCCTAGTAACAGATGATGTCCTAAGTTTTTTCCATACAAAGAACCTCTACCTGCCTATAAATTGCGTTACAGTCACACTAATACCAAAAGTTCATAACCCCTCTATTGTAAAGCAATTTAGGCCTATATCCTCTTGTACAATCCTGTATAAGATAATATTCAAAATACTTACAAAGAGACTGCAAGGTGTAATGGATACTATAATCGACCAAAGCCAATCCACTTTTGTCTTCAGCAAAATTATATCAGATGAAATAGTCATTGGTCATGAATTGGTCAAAGGATATGGAAGAAAGAGAGTGCTTCCAAGGTGTATAATCAAAGTAGATATGCAAAAAGCATATGATTCATTAGAATAGCCCTACTTAGAATGGATTTTACATTTTCGAAAATTCCCACATCTATTTGTAGAATGGATCATGACCTGTGTGAGAACTGTCTCTTATTCAATTATTATCAACGGGCAATCAAGTGCTCCATTTTAGGCTAAGAAGGAATAAGGCAGGGGTATTCACTGTCTCTATTCCCTTTCGTTATTACCTTGGAGTTTCTCAACAGGAAGCTAAAGACATTATAGATAAATCCAGATCTTAAATTTCACCCTAAATGCTCAAAAGTACAACTTATTCAATTATATTTTGTAGATGACTTGCTGCTCTTTCGCATAAGAGATGTAATTTTAGTCCAATTGCCGATGAACTACTTCAATGAATTCTCAAAGTATTCAAGAAATAGAGACAACAACTCCATTTATTTTGTAGGGGTGAGCAGAGTGGTATAAGAGAAAATCCTGACAACAATAGGGTTTGCAAAAAGGGGAGTTACCTATTAGATCTTGAGGTCCCTTTGAGCAAGACTCTCCCTAGTTAAACGTCAGCTACTCATAGAAAATATGCTTGAGAGGATAACCTCATGGACAACAAAATACCAATCATATGCTGGAATACTTCAACTGAAAAAAATGTGCTGTTTTGAGTCCAAGTATTTTAGTCTTAAGTTTTATTATACCAAAATGTCGAAGAGAGCTTTGATGGCATGGGAAAAAGTATTTTAGCCCAAAAGAATAGGTGATTCAATGTGATTGGCGGTGAACATGGAACAAGGTGATGACGTCCACAACACACTTTTATAGAAGATATGATACGTTCATATGCAATAATAATTACCCAACTGTGAGTCTGGGTTGAATTCGTTGGAAGTTATGAGGGGTGTTAGGGGTATATATTTGAAGCAAGCAAATGGGTATCTAAGATTGTACTTTCACAACAAGGTTTTTTTCTTTCTATTCTCACTGTTACTCTAATGAATGCAAGCTAAAGAAAATAGATTATAGATAAATATTTTTGAGGTTTCCCCAAATGGGTTAAAGGTCTAGGGCTGTGACCATAACCTAGGTGTTTGCCTAGTGGGATAAAGACGTTAATGCTTGTTTTGTTGATAATGGTGTATTATAGATCTCAACTTTATATTACCCACTCAATACCTCTCGGTCAAGGAGTAACTTTTCTCAATTTAGCTTTCTCAAGTCCAAATGGGTATCAACCAAAATAGTTGATAAGAATTCAAGTCGAGTTCTTACTATCTCTAGTTTGAACCCTTTAATTTGGTTTATCAATCTCTCAATCAACTCAATTCCTTGTTAGCTAAATTATCCTAGACTAAGTCCCTATTTCTTAAGTAAATATTATGTCAAATAGGCATGAATCAATGTTTGCAACCATTAATTTTAAAATTGAAGCATGAAGCTAAATAATCAACACCCAATCATAATCAAGCACTAAATTAAATACCCAAAAGATTTACACGCTAGGATTAGGTCACAACCCTAGAAAAATCTAGCTACTCATTATGAAAATTGCAGAATATAAAGATGAAGAGCTAATTAAACTCATAGTGGAAGATTAAAATGATGAAATCTAATGTTAAAATACACAAATAAACTAAAACTTTCTAAAACATTAAAGAGAAATGCCTACATCAGCTTTGTATCTTCAAAGCTGACCTAATTTTGTAAAACTCGTCTATTTATGGAGGGCCAATAATCGCAGATAAAAATGCCCCTTGGGAGGTAATGCGACTGCACAATTTCGTGTGCGGTCCATAGATTTATTAGTTGGAGGAAGGTGAGTTTTGCGGCTGCATATTTCTGGATTGTGGCGTGAGGCAATCTTCTACATTCACATATTTCCAGACTCCAACCGCGACGAAATCTACTGGTTGTACATTATTGGATTGCGGCCGCGATGCAATCTTCTGCGGCTGCATAATTCTTGTATGGTCTGCACTTCACAAGGGCTTCAGAACTTGGTCTTTTTGCGTACTCTCTGATCTTTGAATCTTAAGCTCAGTTCTGTGACAACACATTGTTGAAAGTCTTGTTGGAATTTGCTTCTTGGTTTGCAGCCGTAGATGGAATTATGCGGTCCTCAATTTCTTCTAAGGTCGTGTAATTCCTTCTGTGGAACATTTTTACTTCCATGTCCTTTTAAATCCTTGTGCTTCGAAACACTCTTTTTTGAGTCGGATGTCATCTTGATAGAACAAATTTTCGGTGTTCCTGCAATTTACAAAATTCCATTAGTTTCGGGAGTACAATTTGATACATTTGGACTAAAACAAAAGCTAAAAGGTGCTAATAAGCAGTCAAAATCCCCATTTATCTACTCGCCCCAAACTTAAGTCTTTGCTTGTCCTCAAGCAATGAAATTCGTTTCCACCTCCAAAAGTTAAGGGTCATTCCCATGAATCAAAGATGAGCCATTCACACATCAGTTGTGACCAATAATTACCCACACTACTCATGCATTATCAACAAGGCGACATGCTAAGCATTTATTCATATATAGTTCGGTTATGACATTTGAGTTTCAAGAATTGACTTACCTCATCAAGGACTCTTGCTCTATCATGTAGGCCGTGGTGGACTCCAAACTCTTCCTCCTATACTTTCTAGTTTCAAATCTCACTAACACTCAATCCAAAGATTTATGAAAGGTTCACTCAGCTCTCTCAAGAGAATATCACAAGTATGGCTTTAAGTACCATAGGCTTGCCCCTCCTGTCGATTGCAACTTATGCAAGCTCACTTGATTTGAAATCAAGTAGGACATCTTTCGGGATGTAATGAAGGCTTTTGGGTTAGGGTAGAATACATTATGGGTAAGTGGACGCGCCTTTTCTTAAGCACTCCATCTTTCATTTCTCGGCTCACACTTTGTCTTTTCCTAGACACTTTTATTTCATTGGAGACTAGATAGACTCAACATCACTCTTTCCTGTTCATTTCATTCTTTTTCTCCCTTTTGATTTCTCAATACTTGGGATCGTTACCTCTTTTTGGATCCATTCAACCCTTTTACTTATTCACTTTTTGCATTTTTCTTTTTGTTCTTTTCTTTTCTTGCCTTGTCTTCTCATGGAGATAATTTCTTTGTAAGACCTCGTTTAACCTCGTTTGGAAATTATTGATATATTTGATATGTGTGCTTTGGTTGTATTAGCATGATTTCCAGGTATAGGTTTTGATGAATGACAAACAAAGAAGTCAATTGTCAAACAACGATATTGTATGACAAACGATGAAGATGTATTAGCAAACAATCGAGATGGTTGACGAATCAATGATGATGAATCAAACAATCAAGATTGGATGCCAAGAAGCATATTGATGAAGTGATTGCTTAGACAAGCCAAGATGAGCTCAAAAGTTCAAGACCGAAGACCCAAGGCGCAGGTCGTTAGGTAGAACCAATGTAAGAGCAACATTTAAGTTATCTCGTCTTTTGGCTCAACATAGGTCATCATAAATATGCATAAAATCATTTTATTAAATCATATATATCATAAACATTTTTAATATACTTCAAACAAAATGATTTTAACGTTTTTATTTTAACCAAAATGGTTTTTGAAGTAAGTTTTCAATTCTGGTATATTCTGGTATATTCCAGCTTTGATTCTGGTATATCCTGGTATATTCCAGCTTTGCTGGAAATTCCAGAGAAGTAGGATAATCGATTATCAAGTTTCAATAGTCGATTATTCTCATGTCCGTTGCCTTCCAACGGCTAGTTTTTTGACCGTTTTAATAAGATAATCGATTATGTAAATGTAATAATCGATTATTCTGTCAGAATTGAGTATTATTGTTTAAATATTGAGCAACGGACATATCACCACTAAACTCTATAAATAGAGGTCATTTGAACTCATTTAAAATGAACAATATCTCTCATTATTCTTGAACATATTGATAATATTTCTACATCATATTTAGAGCTTTTGTTGAGCCATTTGAGAGACAATTTTGTGTTGTTCATAGAGCTAATATTGTATCTCTTTATCTACTCTTCTTAGAGAGTTCTTGTTGTAAAAGAGAAAGGTTCTTGAGAAGACCATACCTTCTCATTGAGCGTTGGGTTTGCTAAGTACCTTCAATCTTAGTGTGTGAAGTCTTGTGGTGCGGTATCCACGAGCAAGGTGAAGTCTTGAGGTGAGGTATCCTCGAGCAAGTTGAAGTCTTGTAGAGCGTACATCTACGAGCAAGTGTAATGGTTTGTTAGGCACCCGTAAGCTTAACGGAGTTAGTGTAAACTCGAGAGAGTCTCTCGGGAGACTGGACTAACCACACGTTGTGGTGAACCAGTATAAATTCGGTGTGTCCTCTCCTTACTCTTTTAATTACTGCACTTACTTTACTCCTGCAATTTTAATTCCGCAAAATTTATCGACATTCTCGTTCCTCACTATTCACCCCCCCTCTAGTGACGGGCATAAATCCTAACAGTTGGTATCAGAGCCTAACTCTCTGAAAGCCTTAACCGGTTGAGAGAACGATATATATTTTTTGTTGAGAATGTTGAACGCAGGTATGATGAGCGAAGGACACTCTACCATTAGGTCTCCACTATTTGATGGAACCAATTATACATATTGGAAAGAGAGGATGAGAATATTCATCCAATCAAATAACTTTCGATTATGGCACATCATCAAGAACGGTGAACAAATGCCGACAAAGAAAGTTGGGGAAAACATGGTTCCAAAGGAGGAAGATGAATATAATGCCGAAGATATCAAGAAGGTTGAAAATAACGCAAAGGCCATCAATATGTTGTATTGTACCGTGAATCCGGATGACTATCGGAAGATCTCTTGCTGCACAACCGCCAAAGAGATGTGGGATAAGCTTGAAATCACTTATGAAGGTACGCCTTAAGTCCGAGAAGCTAGAGTTGATTTTCTAACACATGAATATGAACTCTTTAGAATGAAGGAGCCTGAAAGCATCGATGATATGTTTGATCGATTCTCAATGATCATCAACGATCTCCATGATCTTGGGAAAGTATATTCGAACAAAGAGCTTGTTCGAAAAATCCTGCGGAGTCTCACTCCCGAATGGTGTTCCAAAGCCAATGCCATCCAAGAGTCGATAGGAATCACGGACGTCACAATTGATGGACTAAGAGGTAACCTCAAAATTTATGAAAGCACTATTCTTAAACCTTCATTTGGAGATGAGAAAAGTCCAGGTATTGCCTTCAAAGCCTCATTTTCTAAAAGAGTAAAAGTAAGTGATTCGGAAAGCGATGATGATATTATTTCCAACGATTTAATTGAAAAGTTTTATAAGTTTATGAAGAAGGAAATGAAGAAGGAAGAACCAAGTCCTTCATGCCATAATTGTGGAAAACTTGGCCACACCAAGTCACATTGTCCAAAACCCAAGGACAAGAAGAAGAAGAAACACAAAAGGCGCGTGACATGGGATTCAGACAGCTCGGGTGATGAAACTGCCGCCCTATGCCTCATGGCCAACGAGGAAGAAGAGGTAAGTACTCCTAACTCTTACTCATATGAAGAATTACAAGAAGCTTTTCAAGAATTATTTGATGAATTGAAAAAGTCTTCAAAAATCTCCAAAGAGGCCAAGGCTAAAATTAAAGTTTTAGAAGGGAAAAATAAATTTTTGGAAAATGACAATATTGATCTTAGAAATAAAATTAAGGAGATGAATGAAACTTCTTCAATTGATCAAAATTCTAATTGTTCATCTTGTGATTCTTTGAAATTAGAGAACATAGAACTTAGGAACACACTAGAAAAACGAAGTATAGAAGATCCTAAAACTGTTGAAGAAATTAAGAAGAAAAAGCCCAGGAAATATAAAAGGCCTAAAAAGAATAAGAATCATGATAGAAATGATGTTGCACAACCTAGAAATAACTCTAGGAATCTTGTTAATAAGTCTAGAATTAATCATTTTAGACCACCTAGAAATGACTCTAGGAATTTCAACACTTCTAGGAATAATGACTTTAGATCACTTAGAACGTTTTTGGCTAAACCAAGACATATGCACAACCCGAATGTTATATGTCATTATTGCAACCGGGTAGGACACATAGCACCCGTATGTTTGCAAAACATAGGGATTTATCTTTTAGCTATGATTATTATTTGCCTAACCCCCAAGGACCCAAAAGTGTTTGGGTACCTAAAACCTATTTTTAGGTACGTTTGCAGGTGTGCTTGAAGACTACAATATCGTAGTAGATGCACCAAGCATGAAACCTTATTGCATCGAGGGGGAATTTCGGTTAGTTATCATATTTTTGATAAAAACGTAATAGTTGATATGTATTAACGATTGATATGTCTTTGTTAACAATTGGTATCAATTATTTTTGTTGATTCATGTTTTGATAACTTTTATTTTGAATAACAATTGGTATCAATTATTTTTGTTAAAAATAATGATTGATTCATGTTTTGATGAATATTATTTTTGGTTTGAATAACAGTTGGTATATTCTTGAAAAATAAATGATTCATGTTTTTAATACAACTATTGGTTTGTTAAAAATTAACAGTTGATATGTTTTTAAGTAATATGATTTGCTAAAAATAACCTTTAATATGGTTGTTATGTTTTTACTAACATTTGGTATCATTTTATGTTGGTTTGATTTTTAATTATTTGAAAATCGTCATCATGTATATTCCTCATTGTATTTCCTATTTTATTTTTGACACTAACAGTTGGTATACCCAAAAGGGGGAAGTAGGCTTTGTATAATCTTTTTGCTAATGCCAAAAGGGGGAAGAGCTTAGGCGATATGCATCTAATAAGGGGGAATGTCTCTACCTTTTAGTATGCCTTATTGAGGGGGAATACTCAATTAAGATATGCCTTATTTGAGGGGGAATACTCAATTAAGGGGGAATATTTTGCATGACTTATATGTTGAGATATAACATGTCTTTAGGGGGAATCCGATATGCATATCTCCTATTGTTTGTCATTATCAAAAAGGGGGAAATTGTAAGAACTCGTTTAACCTCGTTTGGAAATCATTGATATATTTGATATGTGTGCTTTGGTTGTATTAGCATGATTTCCAGGTATAGGTTTTGATGAATGACAAACAATGAAGTCAATTGTCAAACAACGATATTGTATGACAAACGATGAAGATGCATCGGCAAACAATTGAGATGGTTGACGAATCAATGATGATGAATCAAACAATCAAGATTGGATGCCAAGAAGCATATTGATGAGGGGATTGCTTAGACAAGCCAAGACGAGCTCAAAAGTTCAAGACCGAAGACCCAAGGCGTAGGTCGTTAGGTAGAACCAATGTAAGAGCAACATTTAAGTTATCTCGTCTTTTGGCTCAACATAGGTCATCATTAATATGCATAAAATCATTTTATTAAATCATATATATCATAAACATTTTTAATATACTTCAAACAAAATGATTTTAACGTTTTCATTTTAACCAAAATGGTTTTTGAAGTAAGTTTTCGATTCAGGTATATTCTGGTATATTCCAGCTTTGATTCTGGTATATCCTGGTATATTCCAGCTTTGCTGGAAATTCCAGAGAAGTAGGATAGTCGATTATCAAGTTTCAATAGTCGATTATTCTCATGTCCGTTGCCTTCCAACGGCTAGTTTTTTGACCGTTTTAATAAGATAATCGATTATGTAAATGTAATAATCGATTATTCTGTCAGAATTGAGTATTATTGTTTAAATATTGAGCAACGGACATATCACCTCTAAACTCTATAAATAGAGGTCATTTGAACTCATTTGAAATGAACAACATCTCTCATTATTGTTGAACATATTGATAACATTTATACATCATATTTAGAGCTTTTGTTGAGCCATTTGAGAGACAAGTTTGTGTTGTTCATAGAGCTTATATTGTATCTCTTTATCTACTCTTCTTAGAGAGTTCTTGTTGTAAAAGAGAAAGGTTCTTGAGAAGACCATACCTTCTCATTGAGCGTTGGGTTTGCTAAGTACCTTCAATCTTAGTGTGTGAAGTCTTATGGTGCGGTATCCACGAGCAAGGTGAAGTCTTGAGGTGAGGTATCCTCGAGCAAGTTGAAGTCTTGTAGAGCGTACATCTACGAGCAAGTGTAACGGTTTGTTAGGCACCCGTAAGCTTAACGGAGTTAGTGTAAACTCGAGAGAGTCTCTCGGGAGACTGGACTAACCACACATTGTGGTGAACCAGTATAAATTCGGTGTGTCCTCTCCTTACTCTTTTAATTACTGCACTTACTTTACTCCTGCAATTTTAATTCCGCAAAATTTACCGACATTCTCGTGCCTCACTATTCACCCCCCTCTAGTGAAGGGCATAAATGCTAACATTCTTTTCTCTTTTTATGCCGTGATGACTTTTTCAAGTTCCTCATCTCTCCCCCAAACTTACATTTTAAGCTTTTGTTTCACACAAGTGTTAAGACAAGATCGAGTGCCATGAGAGGGTCATGAAAAAACGGGTAAAGGCTTGTAACATGGTTCAGATGAGAAAGGCTAGAGGCTCAAAGGGGTTTCCTAGGAATAATGACATTGATTGGAAATAGAAAACTCAAACAGGCCAAGAAGAGCCTACATCACTTCTCAAACTAAGCAAAACTTATGATTTTGCCTTGAAACACATTTGGGGCAAGTTCTATACCCTTCGCACGGATACTTGGACTAGAAATAATTCATATCACCCCTCACACAACCAGATTGTAAAAGATGATAGAGTTGAGGGACCACAACAAACACATTCAATTTTAAAGATCACTATGGTCCTATTAAACCACTCGATGATTTTCAAAGTCAACACAAGAGAGTCATAAAATCACTAACTAGAGCTTTTTCTTTCAAATAACCTTGTCTCTAACTATAAGCGCATTGTTAAATGTGTTGATGCCAATTTAAGCATGATTGAATTTTTGAGCATGACTTAAGTAGGTCTTTTCATTCATTACTCCTACTATTATAACCTAAAATACAAAAATGAACTCATTCCCTTAAGAAGGTTGTCACGTCATCCATCGTCGGGACGAGTCACCCGGTTTACACAAAAACTATCTTTGGAAAATACCATGATATTAAGAAAATCAAAGGCTTATTACCTACTAAATCATAAAAAGAATCTACTAACCAAAACAAGAGCTAATAGACTACCAAACTATAAATAGAAACTAATAAGGAAAAAGAAAGATAAAAAAGCTAATAAACATAATTAATAAGGGTAGAATGAATATACATAGTAAGAGAGGGAATATATATACATATAGATAGGAAAATAGAGAATATTATCAAGTTATTACAGGTCAATTGTCTTAGAATGTATCAAATGTAACAAATAAACTCTACCCCCTGAATAAAAGTAAGCATTATCCCAATGCTTAGCAAAATAGGATTAAAAGAGGGAAGAGTGAAGAAAATTCCCTATCGCTCCTTGGACATCTTTGTATCCCCAAAAATGTCCTCTCCCTTCCTCTCAACCAACTATATCTCATCATCCTCGACTCTAGGTGTGACTAGGTTGGCGAATATCTGACGCACTACCTCAACAGTGTCGACGACAAGGTCTGACTCTTCAAACTGGTGGGCTGGTGCCATCGGTGCAGATGGATCTGGGGTGAAATGGTGCGGGTCAAGTAACATGTCAAATGGAAGGTCTCCGGTTGTATCAATTCTATTCATCTCTTTTCGAAGCTTATCCACTAACTTCTTGGTAGCTTGGGATTTCCTTATCTTCTTCACTTCCTTTCCCAACTCTTTAATTGCTGACTCATGCTATACCAAGGTGTTCATGATTGACTTTTGGTTATCTAGAAGCTTCTTTAGTGTCTCTTTAATGGTCGGAGGAAGCTTGGGAGCCTATGTAGTAGACTGGGGTGCAACAGTACTCGACAAGTCAGACATCTTTACAGTAGCTGTTTGCATCCAGTTTTTGAGACTTGCCAATATCTGGGAGATTCGCAGCGTAGAAAGTAGGATAATATACATAGGCACTAACTTCACAGCAAGGTAGGACCTACGGTAGGAGCTGCAGTAGGGGTGAAAAATAATGGTGGAGGCGTAACTACGTCACTGGAGGAAGGCTCGGCCGAAGTGAATGGAACATAAACTATTTTAGTAACTTCCACGACTAGCTCATCAGACTGACCCCCACTGGTAGGAGGTTGAACTTTCTTTTTTAGATTGTTTGCATCCATCAGTGAATACCAAGCAAAAGGCTTATTTGGCTTCACCTTTGTGTCATAATCGCTTGGCTCTACCGTCGCATATGTGAGATATGTTGTAATAGTATTGGGATACGGGTAGGACGAGTCATCTTGCCGAGCAATCACTAAGATGTCGGCCGACATCACGATTCCACATTGATAGGGTATCCGGCCATCATATAAGAAACCAAAACTACCTGAGGACTCAGAAGGTAAGTCTCATTTTGGCTCGGGGTCAGTCAGTTGCAAATAAAGGTTTGCCACCCCTTCATCTCAAAACTCAAAGTGTTCTAGTGGATAGGAACCTATAATGACCCAACTTTCCTTTTTGATTTCTAGAACCTTGTTCCCTTAAATAAGACTCCTTGCATGTGCTTTTACTATTTATGACTTGTAAGGATGGTTAGTTCGGGATTTGGAAGAGTTCGGGTTGAAATCGAAACACTTGGTTCCATAGTTTGGCTTTAGAAGGCTATGTTTGACTTCGATCAATATTTTGAGTAAATGATCCCGTGATTGAGATTTGACGGTTCTAATAGGTTCATTTGATGATTTCGTACTTGTTTGTATGTTCGGATCGTGTTTTGGATAACTCGGGGACGTTTCGGCGCCTAATTATGAAAGTTGGCTCTTTGAAGGTTTTAAAGTTCTTTAAATTTAGTTTGGAGTAGGTTTTGGTGTTATTAGGGTCCGTTTGGGATTCCAAGACCGAGAATAGTTTCGTATGGTAATTTAAGACTTGCACGCAAAATTTGGTATCATTCCGAGTAGTGTAAATATGATTCGGCGCGTTCAAAGTGATTTAGAAACTTGAAGTTCATATCTTGATTCAATTTGGCTTTGGAGTGTGAGTCTTGATTTTGTTGTTGTTTTACGTCTTTCGAGAGTTCAAGCATGTCCATTTTATGTTTATAGGCTTGTTGGTGTAGTTGGACGGGGTCCCAATGGGCTCGAGTGTGTTTTGGACTGCCTGGAGCTAAGTTGAGGAAACCGGATTTTCCTGTTCTAGTTTCCTTTTTCACAGATGCGGGAGGGCCATCGCATCTGCGAAGAAGGATTTGGGTAGTGGGGCAATTCATGCTTTGTATTCGCGAAAGCCCATTGATGTTCGCGTAGACGGATGGGACATGGGGGGGAGGGGAGGGGGGTCAGTGCCATTTACTCTTCACGTTCGTGAAAGATATAGCTGGTAATCCTTCGCATTCGCGAGGCGATTGTCGCGTTCAGGTAGGCCAAGATTTCATGGTCCTGTGTCGTTGCCTTCACGAACCCGAGGCTTTTTATACGTTCGCAAAGAAGAAGGCCGTTGGGCAGAGAGTTTTAAAATTGGGACTTAGCCATTTTTTGGTTCATTTATTGCACTCTTGGCAATTTTGGAGCTTCAAAAAGGGGATATAGACTGCGCTATTGTGGTAAGTAATTCCTACCTAATGTGAGTTTAATACATATATTATGGGTAGATTTCAACATATAAATTTGTGAGATTTATGGGTTAGATGAAAAACCTAGGTTTTGATAAAAATGAAATTTATCCATGAAATTTGTTATGCAATTTAATGAAAATCATATATTTGAGTTCATGAGGTTTGGGTAACGAGTTTCTTCGAAAATCTCCAGAATTCGGGCATGTGGCCCGATGGTGAATTTTAGGAATCCTACAATTTGGGGTTGCGTAATCACTTTAATAGTTGGAATATGAACTTCTTAACATGTAATAATTAATTTATATACCATCTGGCTAGTTTTGGATTATTTGACACCGAGTTGAGACTTTAGAGTTAATATAAGGCTGGAAAATAAGCTTTGAAACAAGGTAATCTCTTGCCTAACCTTGTAAGAGGGAATTCACCCCCACAAGTGATTCAAATTAATATTTGTGTATAATTGTGGGGCCTATGTATGCACGAGGTGGCAAAAATCTGTACATAGCTACTATTTATGCTTATGCCCGGGTAGTTTAGGACCCAAATCATGAATTACTTGTTGTATTTGCACCTACTTGTTAATTTAAATGCCTAAATTATATTAACTTGTTGAAAGAATTGTAGAAAACTGGATTTCAATTGCTTAAGCTTTGAGCGGATTACTTGACCATAAATGGAAATTTTATTGCATCCTGTATTGGCCTAATTCTAGTTTGAAAGTTAAATGCTTATAAATTATCCTCTATTCTTGTGGATTTGGCCGAACGCCTCGACAGTGGAATAGATGCATCTATGGATCATGCCGCACGTCCCTCAGCAATGTACATATTATTCTGGATCAAGCCGTACGGTATCTGCAATATTCGTGCTTAATAATACTCGGAGCCTAATCATGTTTGGTATTAAATTGTGGTTGTGTGGTTACAAATATAAATAACAGGAATTTATTTTGAGTTTATTAATTTGTGAAAGATTTAATTGTCCCTGCTAGTTAGTGAGTTATTGTTGTTATTTATATGACCCCTGCTAATTTAGAATTTCTGCATTTAAATTGTTAGCCCATAGTAAGTATCGAAGTCGACTCCTCGTCACTACTTCTTCGAGATTAGACTTGATACTTACTGGGTACATGTTGCTTATATACTCACTCAACATTTCTACACTAACCATGAAGAGTGAGCTACTTTTTCCGAGGCGTTCCACATCATTCTAGAGCCTCTCCTTAATATAATTTCTATCGATTTTGATTTCAGACAATTTTGTATAATCTATTAGTGCTCATACACTTATGATACCAGATCTTGACATACGCACGAGTAGACTTGTGGTTTTGGTTTATTTCTATGGCTATGATTGCACTCAACTGCTTTCTACTTATTTTTTTAAGCTTCTTGTCTCTTAATTCTTTAAATGAAGGAAATTTTAATTACTTGAAAGTTTATTAAAAAGGGGAATCAAGTGGTTAATTCATTGTTGGCTTGCCTAGCGGCAACGCTAGGCGCCTTCACGGCCTATAATGAAATTGGATCATGAAAATATGGTATCAGAGCACTAAGTTCATTTAGGTGTTTATTCGAAATTTTTTCCTATATTTTTTAATATGCAAATACCTTCGAAATAGCCTACATATGCATATATAAGTATGTCCCAATATTTTACTAATTTTTCTTAATTTTTAAATGATTTTAAAATCAATTTACCGCCCTATTTTATCAGGAAAAACCAAATAATTACTCTAAAATATTATTTTGATGATTTATTTATTGGATTATCACACCTATAGTAAAATATAGTTAACATGATTTTGGCATATTTCTATAAATTAATTTAGAATTTTAAAAGCTAAATTGCATATAATTATAATATTAGCCTCTTTTAAGGTTAAATTGTAAATATAATTATAAAATTGACTCCAGTATTTTTTATTTGATAATTATATATTATTAATCAGTTAGTGCATTTTAGTGCATTTCATTTATTTCTAGAAATTATTTTACTATTTTTATAAAATTAAACAAGGGAAAATGGCTATTTAAATACTAGCCCCAAATCAACCCCCAATCAAACCCAATTCTAAAACCCAATTACCCTGACACAAACCCTAGTCTATCCAACCCGCCCGGATTCCCATTCAATCCAGGCCGGTTATCAAAATGAACAATGGCCACCCTTTAATCTTTCCCTTTTAATTACCCATTACCCCAAATCCCTAACCATTTCTTACCGGTAGTCGCCCTTGAATCCCTCTTTCTCCCAAAAACTCTCTCAAACCTAGCTGCCGCCTTCTTCCACCACCCTAAAATCGTCTGAATCAATGGCTTCCAAAGCCATCAAAGGCCTGTATGCTCATACGACTTCTACCTGTTTGATTATCATGCTTTCAAGACCAGTCATTGATGAATTTTGGTCTTGACCTTGGTCTATTTTAGTGCTATGCTGTCCCCGGTCATCTTCGACCTTGCTCCGGCTATTCAAGCCTGATCTTGACTTCTCCTGCTAAGATCAATGACTTTCCAAGACTTTCTCACTATCTAGGGTTCTCCTGATTGATTCTTTTTTTGTTTTACTTATTTCCCTGGTTCTTGGATTGACTTGATAACTTTCCCTTAGCCTTTCGATTCTCCTATTTTTGACTTGGTGTATTTATAATTTCAAATCCCTGAGTTTTTGATTTACTATGTACTGGTTGGTTTATTTTTTTCGTACTTTATTTGGTTAACTGTGTATTTAAAAGATTTTTCATTAATTCTTCCCTTAGTTAAACCCCTATGTAAGTACCCCTAATTGCCTACTTTGCACAAGATACTTACTTGATTTATTTCCTTAAATTTTTTTTGCCCATTACTTTTTAAGTTTAAACTCCTTAATTAAAGAATGTTCTTATACTGATTTACTTTTAATTGATGCACAATCCCATAGTTGTTTTCTTGCCTTATTTTCTACCTGTTTTCACACTATAAATACCTGGATTTTGCATTGACAAAGAACACATGGACACTCTTAGTTTCTGAACTCTCACTCACAAAAAAACTATTCTCTTTTGTTATTTGTGCTGTGGCTTGCCTTCAAGTCCTGCTACTTGCTTTTAGTGTATCTTGCTCTTTGAAACTGATATGTTCTGATTAAGATTTCTAGCATCACAACAATATATTTATTTAATACTTTTATCCTCTTGTGTGTCTATTACTGGTGTTCAGTTAAGTACTTGTTTTAGCATGCTATAATTTTTTTCTGCTTGTCCATGAATTTACCATGAATCCTAAACCCCTACCCTAAATGTGTGTGGTGCTATGATTTGCTGTAGGCATGACAATACTGGATATTACTGTCTATGACTCAAGCTTGATCCCTGGGATCCTAACCTCTATGATTCTTTTCTATTGTATGTTCTAGTAGGCTTGTAGGCATGCCAACATCTCCATTGTTGTGCATGGCCAAAGCTTACCATTGCCAAGCATAGGCTCTTTGCAACTTCTTTATCCCCTGAGCCCCTTTGCATGAAGTTAGTAACTTGTTTGTGTCCGTTTCCCTCTCTTTTATCCCCCCAGAACTCTGCTTCTTCACTTGAACTCTCTCTAATACTCTAAGTTCTGCAGTCCTCTTGTAAACCTTGCCTTGTGACCCATTGAGCTCCATCTGAATTTGGACACTTGAAGGCTGGCCCTTTCACACTGCACTTGTCCCTATTCTGGTGATACAATTTGGCTGTGAGCACTGCCCAGAGTCCCATTAAGGCTCTTAGGAAACTCTGACTCGCTCAAATTGGAGAAAGGTGTTGGATCAGTGACCTTTGAGTTGGTCTATCTCATAATTTAAATAGGAAGTCAAAATCAGGCCTTCCACTGGTTGTATTTTTTTCTTTGTACTTTTTTATGATGTAATTTATTTATGGGGTGCAATAAGTTGTAACTAACATTTGGGACCGGTTAGTGAAAAGGGTGGGTAACTATGCATGCAAAAGGCTAGAAATAATGCTCATAGATCTATTACAATTCTGTATATTCAAATATATGTAGGAATAATGCCTATAGGTCTATTGCAATTCTGCATATACAAATATATGCAGAAATCATACCTATATGTCTATTATAATTTTGCATATTCAAATACATATAGCATATTCAATACATATAGAAATCACACCTATAGGTCTATTACAATTATGCATATTCAACCATATATAGAGACCATGTTTATAGGTCACTAATGGTTACGGTACTCTGGTTCCCAAGGAAAATGCATCCCAACCGGAACAAAAGCTATTGAAATTTCAGGAAGAACTTGACCAAGTTCAGAATATGGAAAATTTGTTATTTTCCCTCACCACTCCAGATGTTAATTTCCCAAATACTCAGAACTCCACACTGCCACAAAATATCCCAAAGCAACAAAACCATCCCGCTCCTAACCACCACTACAGTACCCGCCATACCTTAAATAACAACCTACTTCTCATCCTAGAACTCCATAACTCCACAAAAGACCACTGCCATGCCCAACATAATACCCCCATCTACATTGAGACTATGCCACACTCTTAGTCAGCCCATCTCAAGCACACCCGAGTTTGATGATAAAGACATACTCATCAGAAACCTGGCCGAAGAACTTAAGAAATTGACTAGCAGAATTCAAGGCGTTGAAGGTAGTAAGGTAATTGAAGGGCTGAACTACGAAGACCTTTGCATACAGCCCGATGTCGAACTGGCCGAGGGGTACAAACCTTCTAAGTTCAAAATGTTTGATAGTACATGGGATCTAAGGGTCCATTTGAGAATGTACTGTGATAAATTGGTTGAAATAGGAAAAGATAAGAAAATCCGCATGAAGCTTGTCATGAGAAGTTCGAAGGGAGATTCTTCATCTTGGTACATTAGCCAAGATCCAAAGAAGTGGTTGAACTGGGTAAGCATGGCATCTGATTTTATAAACAGATTCAGGTTCAACACGGAGAATGCACCAGATGTGTTCTATATTCAAAATCTAAGGAAGAAGCCCACAGAAACATTCCGTAAGTACGCTACTCGTTAGAGGTCCGAAGCTGCCAAGGTTAGACCCACCTTAGAAGAAGAACAAAATGAACAAATTCTTCGTCCGAGCCCAAGACAGTATTATGAGAGATTGATGATGATCTAGGGCCAGAAATTTTCGTACATTATCAAAGTGGGTGAAAGGATCAAAGAGGGCATCAAAAGCGGTATGGTTACGAACTTCGAGGCCTTGCAAGCGACAAATAAGGCTTTGCAGTCAGGAGGTGTGACTAAGAAAAGGGACGTAGGATCCGTAATGGTGGCATAGAGAACCAAATCTCTAGTCAAATACCAAACCTACCTAATGCCTCCACTCACATATAAGCTTACTCCAAACTACCAAGCACCCTCACCCTCTTACCAAACTCCACCTCCCACATATCAGCCTACTTCACCCAAATATTCCCAACCCGCGCATATTTACCAAGCCTACAGTACTCAACCACCCCATTATCAGTCTTCTCCTATACACCAAAACTTCCCCAGACCTCGACCAAACTTTGACTGAAGGCCTCCGAAATAATATATGGTTATTACAAAGCCTATTGACTAGTTGTATGAAAGACTCAAAGCTGCTGGTTATGTCATCCCTATCCCTACTGCTCCCGAGAACCCTTCCTAATAGGTTAATCCAAATAAATCTTGTACATACCATTCGTACATACCATTCCAGCATGAACAGACATACCATTGCCGAATGCCGCTCTCTAAAGGATAAGATCCAGAATTTAATTGATAACAAGATTATTGTGACAAAGGATCCTGCTCTGATTGTCTGCAATAAACCTTTGCCAGACCACAAGGGTTGAGGCATTCATATGATTGAAATAGAGGATGATTTGGATTGAGTTTATCACAAAAGGTGATGACCCAAAGAAGCAGTAGTCACCCTTAATCCGATTGTAGTCCAAATTCAACCATCTAGGGATGCCAAGGTAAATATGTCCATGCCACTTTAGTTTGAAGCACCATCCTTTATAAATATGCCAACACCAATTAACATCGAATTCACGTCGCCAACAAATGCACTTACTCCCTTCGAAGTTGTAGTTTTATTGCCCAAGGTGCATGCTCCGTTCGGAGTAAAGATAGCCAATTCCGTGGAAATGTCGCCCGTAACACCATTCCATTCTAATGCAATACTTGGGACTACACAACCGACGAGTCAAGAAGGAAAGGCAAGGTCATGTTCGGAGAAGCTGTTGCGGAACAGGGTATGATGAGAACTTGTAGGATTTATACCCTGAAACATTTGTCTTAGTCAAGCAGGCAGACCTCTAGTCGGCCAACCATCACCGAGATCGGGCCAGATGATCTTTGGAGAAAGATACAAGCCAGGGAATACTTGGCCATTGATGAGCTGAACAAAACACCGGCGCAAATTTCTATCGTTGCTTTGACACAAAATTCTGGTGCACACAAGAATGCCCTGTTAAGGGTGCTAAGTGAGGCATAGGTGCCAAGCAACATCACCCGCAGAGAATGGCTAACATGGTAGTACAAGTATTGGAAAATCACAATATTACTTTTTATGAAGATGAGCTGCCACTAGAAGGGTTGAGTCACAACAAGGCATTGCACATCACCATGCTATGCGAAGACTATTTTATCACTAGAATTCTAATTAATGGAGGGTCCAGCCTCAACATTTGTCCGTTGGTAATACTCAGAACATTGGGAAAAGGATTGTGTGAGATCAAAGATGGGGCCATCAACGTAATAGTTTTCGACTGTTCCTAAAGGTCCACCATTAGGAAAATTAGCATGTGTCTAAAAATGGGACCTACTTGGATCGACGTTGATTTTCAAGTGATAAACGTGCCGGCATCTTACAACTTGTTGTTGGGATGACTATGGATCCATGTCGCTGGGGCGATGGCATCAACACTATATCAGCCAGTGAAGTTTGAGTGGAATCACCAAGAGGTGGTCATTCACGGCGAAGGTAGCAATCCCATATACAGTTGCCAGGCCATCCCAGCAATTGGAGGTAGAAGAAAGTTTGGTGGAGAGAACTATCACCACATCGAGTGAGTCAACGTTGTTGACAAATTTAAATGGTGGGACAACAAAGAGTGTGTTTGGTATGAAGGAAAATATTTTTCAGAAAATGTTTTCCAATTTTCTCGTGTTGGGTTGGCTTAAATATTTTGGAAAATATTTTTCTTATTAATTTATTTTCCTCCAACCTTATCAAGAGAAGGGAAAACCTTCTCCAAAGCTCCTTCTCAACCTTCCCCACCCTCACCAACCCACTCCACCCCCTCTCCAAAAAAAGTTTTTTTTTTAAATTTCAGTTTTTCCATCACCACCCCCTCCCCCCCCACAAAAAAATATTCTTTTACCTTAATTTTTTTTGCAATTTTAAATTTCTCTTTTTTCATTTTTCTATGCCACCCACCACCCCAACCCCCATCCCCTACAAAATTTTGTTTTACTTATTTATTGTAATTTAAATTTCTAGTTTTTTTACTTTTTACTGCACCCCACCCCCACCCCTTCCTCCCCCTCCCCCCCCAAAATTCTTTTTTTAAATATATTTTTCACTTTTAGTTTTATTATTATCGGTTTAAAGACTCAAAATTTTACAAGTTCCAAAGTTATGAGTTCGAAGGTATATGTGTTTGGAAGTTTACGGGTTTAGAAGTTATAAAGTTTACAAGTTCAAAATTCCACGATTTTGAAAGTGTAGCGGTTGAAAAATTTATGAAATTTGTGGGTCGAAGGTTGTTGGTTTGAAAGTTTATGGTTTCATGGTTATTATATCTAAATTATTTATGAATACTCTTGAGAAGTCATTTTCCTTAATTTGCGTACCAAACACCGGAAAATGAATAAGATTACTACTTGTTTTTCAAGAAAATATTTTCCATTATACCAAACACACCCAAAATTGAGAGCATATTGAACTAGAGCGGATACGAACCTGACAAGGGGCTTAGAAAAAACCTCCAAGGAATCACCAAGCCCATAAAGCTCAAGAAACATGGCACCAATTTCGGTTTGGGTTATCAGTATACCTGGGAGGAATTCAACCACTAGTCGCCACCATGGAGAGGTCCTTACTATCCGCTGTGGCAGCCGATGCCACACTTGGAGCAGACCTTGCAGCCGGCCTATGTTATTTATGGGTCAGAAGAAGAGGAGGCACTGGAAGCAATGAAGAATTTGTTTCTAGAAGACGATGATATGGATTGTTGTGTTGTTTTCGAGGAGGAGGGGCAGAAAGGCCCTTCCATACAGGCTGTAAGCAGAGGAGCACGCCTCAATAATTGGACCATCAGAACCACCAGAGCTCGGGGAGCCTCGGGGTAGCAGGGCTGAACAAGCATCATACACTATCTTTTATTTTTACTAGTTAATTTTTTCTTTCGCATTTTAAATTTCCGCAGTAAGATATTCAATGTTCAAAACAGTTATGGAATTTATCAAATCATTTTGATTTTTATTATAAATCAAATCTCTTATTATTTTATCTCATTACTTTACTTATACAACATTACTATTACTTATCTTGATGAACCAATAACTGTGACATGCAATGAGACAACGTAACAAACAGACATAGATTAAGAGGAAGATGACATACCTAAAGAGATTTTTAAGGAAATTGAGAACTTTGAGAACAGACCTAAGTCCAACCTGGACGAGAATGAGATTGTTAACTTAGGAGATGCAGGATACGTTAAAGAAACACGAATCAGCGTCCACTTATCACCATGAGAAAAGAAGGAAAACACAGAATTTTTAAGAGAATATGAGGACATCTTCGCTTGGTCATATGATGAAATGACGGGCCTGATCACGTCTATTGTGGCTCACAAACTGCCAACTGATCCGACATGTCTGCCGGTAAAGCAAATGCTCAGAAAGTTGAATCCTAATATGAGTTTGAAAATCAAGGAAGAAGTTACCAAGTAGGTCAAAGACAAGGTCCTCAGGTAGTAGAATACCTGAAATGGTTAGCTAACGCAAGAAGCATGCCGGTAAGCAGGTGGGACCCATGACATAGGTCTGAAAAATCGATTCCAGGCGAGTATCTAAAGCTGCTGCAGCAGTAGCTGTTGTTCGCTGTAGTGCTATATTGTGCCAGTACCAAAGAAGGACGAGAAGGTTAGAGTTTATGTCGATTACCAAGATCTCAACCAGGCCAGTACGAAAGATGACTTCCCTTTAACAAACATACACATCCTGATTGAAAATTTTGCCAAGCATGTATTGCAATCATTTGTGGATTGTTTCGCTGGTTATCATCAGATCTGGATGGATGAGGAAGACGTTGAGAAAATGGATTTCATTATGCCATGGGTAATGTACTTCTACAAGATGATTGTAGGAATCATTCTATCCATGATATGTGTGCTTTGGTTGTATTAGCATGATTTCCAGGTATAGGTTTTGATGAATGACAAACAATGAAGTCAAGTGTCAAACAACGTTATTATGTGACAAACAATCAAGATTGAATGCCGAGAAGCATATTGATGAAGGGATTGCATGGAAAAGCCAAGACGAGCTCAAAAGTTCAAGACCGAAGACCCAAGGCGTAGGTCGTTAGGTAGAACCAATGTAAGAGCAACGTTTAAGTTATCTCGTCTTTTGGCTCAACATAGGTCATCATAAATATGCATAAAATCATTTTATCAAATCATAAATATCATAAACATTTTCATATACTTCAAACAAAATGATTTTTAATGTTTTCATTTTAACCAAAATGGTTATTGAAGTAAGTTTTCATTTCTGGACAGAATGGGGGCATAATCGATTATGCCATATACATAATCGATTATCTAAAATTTCCAGCAAAGCTGGAAATTCCAGAGAGCCTCAATAATCGATTATGCAATAGGCAATAATCGATTATTCTGGGAAAATTCCAGCTTTGCTGAAAATTCCCGAGAAGTAAAATAATCGATTATCACCTTGTGCATAATCAATTATCTTGTATCCGTTGCCTTCCAACGTTCAGTTTTATGAACGTTGAGAAGATAATCGATTATGTAAAGTAGATAATTGATTATCTTGGCATAAAATCAGCATTATTGATTGCCTATTAAGCAATGGACATACAACCTCTACCACCTATAAATAGAGGTCTTTTTGACTCATTTTATATGAACAATATCTCTCATTATTCTTGAACATATTGATAACATTTCTACATCATATTTAGAGCTTTTGTTGAGCCATTTGAGAGACAACTTTGTGTTGTTCATAGAGCTTATATTGTATCTCTTTATCTACTCTTCTTAGAGAGTTCTTGTTGTAAAAGAGAAAGGTTCTTGAGAAGACCATACCTTCTCATTGAGCATTGGGTTTGCTAAGTACCTTCAATCTTAGTGTGTGAAGTCTTGTGGTGCAGTATCCACGAGCAAGGTGAAGTCTTGAGGTGAGGTATCCTCGAGCAAGTTGAAGTCTTGTAGAGTGTACATCTACGAGCAAGTGTAACGGTTTGTTAGGCACCCGTAAGCTTAACGGAGTTAGTGTAAACTCGAGAGAGTCTCTCGGGGACTGGACTAACCACACGTTGTGGTGAACCAGTATAAATTCGGTGTGTCCTCTCCTTACTCTTTTAATTACTGCACTTACTTTACTCCTGCAATTTTAATTCCGCAAAATTTACCGACATTCTCGTGCCTCACTATTGACCCCCCTCTAGTGAAGGGCATAAATACTAACAGTTGGTATCAGAGCCTAACTCTCTATAAGCCTTAACCGGTTGAGAGAACGTTCCATATATTTGTTGAGAATGTTGAACGCAGGAATGATGAGCGAAGGACACTCCACCAATAGGCCTCCACTATTTGACGGAACAAATTACACATATTGGAAAGAGCGGATGAGAATCTTCATCCAATCAAATAACTTTCGCTTGTGGCAAATCATCAAGAACGGTGAGCAAATGCCGACAAAGAAAGTTGGGGAAACCATGGTTCCAAAGGAGGAAGATGAATATAATGCCGAGGACATCAAGAATGTTGAAAATAACGCAAAGGCCGTCAATTTGTTATATTGTGCGGTGAATCCGGATGACTATCGGAAGATTTCTTGCTGCACAACCACCAAGGAGATGTGGGATAAGCTTGAAATCACTTATGAAGGTACGCCTCAAGTCCGAGAATCAAGAGTTGATTTTTCTAACACATGAATATGAACTCTTTAGAATGAAGGAGCCTGAAAGCATCGATAATATGTTTGAACGGTTCTCAATGATCATCAACGATCTCCATGCTCTCGGGAAAGTATACTCGAACAAAGATCTTGTTCGAAAAATCTTGAGGAGTCTCACTCCCGAATGGCGTTCCAAAGCCAATGCCATCCAATAGTCGATAGGAATCACGGACGTCACAATTGATGGACTAAGAGGTAACCTCAAAACTTATGAAAGCACAATTCTTAAACCTTCATTTGGAGATGAGAAAAGTCCAGGTATTGCCTTCAAAGCCTCATCGTCTAAAAGAGTAGAGGTAAGTGATTCGGAAAGTGATGATGATACTATTTCCAACGATCTAATTGAAAAGTTTTATAAGTTTATGAAGAAGGACATGAAGAAGGAAGAACCAAGTCCTTCATGCCATAATTTTGGAAAACTTAGGCACACCAAGTCACACTGTCCAAAACTCAAGGACAAGAAAAAGAAGAAACACCAAAAGCGCGTGACATGGGATTCGGACAGCTCGGGTGATGAAACTGCCGCCCTATGCTTCATGGCCAACGAGGAAGAAGAGGTAAGTACTCCTATCTCTTACTCTTATGAAGAATTACAAGAAGCTTTTCAAGTTATATGATGAATTGAAAAAGTCTTCAAAAATCTCTAAAGAGGCCAAGGCTAAAAATAAAATTTTAGAAGAGAAAAATAAATTTTTGGAAAATGACAATATTGATCTTAGAAATAAAATTAAGGAGATGCATGAAGATTCTTCAATTGATCAAAATTCTAATTGTTCATCTTGTGATTCTTTGAAATTAGAAAACATAGAACTTAGGAACACACTAGAAAAACGTAGTGTAGACAATCCTAAAATAGTTGAAGAAATTAAAAAGAAAAGGCCCAGGAAAAATAAAAGGCGTAAGAATCATGTTAGATGCCCAACCTAGAAATAATTCTAGGATTTTTGTAAATGAGTTTAGAATTAATCATTTTAGACCACCTAGAAATGATTCTAGGAATTTTATTAATGAGTCTAGAATTAATCATTTTAGACCGCCTAGAAATGACTCTAGGAATTTCAACGCTTCTAAGAATAACTACTTTAGATCACCTAGAATGTTTTTGGCTCAACCAAGACATATGCATTATATGTCATTATTGCAACCGGGTAGGACACATAGCACCCGTATGTTTTGCAAAACATAGGGATTTATCTGTTAGCTATGATTATTATTTGCCTAACCCCCAAGGACCCAAAAGTGTTTGGGCACCTAAAACCTATTTTTAGGTACGTTTGCAGGTGTGTTTGAAGACTACAATATCGTAGTAGATGCACCAAGCACGAAACCTTATTGCATCGAGGGGGAATTTCGGTTAGTTATCATATTTTTGATAAAAACGTAATAGTTGATATGTGTTAACGATTGATATATCTTTGTCAATTGGTATCAATTATTTTTGTTGATTCATGTTTTGATAACTTTTATTTTGAATAACAATTGGTATCAATTATTTTTGTTAAAAATAATGATTGATTCATGTTTTGATGAATATTATTTTTGGTTTGAATAAGAATTGGTATATTCTTGAAAAATAAATGATTCATATTTTTAATCCAAATATTGGTTTGTCAAAAATTAACAGTTGATATGTTGTTAAGTAATATGATTTGCTAAAAATAACCGTTATTATGGTTGTTATGTTTTTGCTAACATTTGGTATCATTTTATGTTGGTATGATTTTTTTTGAAAATCGTCATCATGTATATTCCTCATTGTATTTCCTATCTTATGTTTGACACTAACAGTTGGTATTCCCAAAAGGGGGAAGTGTCAAAAGGGGAAAGTAGCCTGTGTATACTCTCTTTTTGCTAATGCCAAAAGGGGGAAGAAATTAGGCGATATGAATCTAATAAGGGGGAATGTCTCCACCTTCTAGTATGATTTAATTGAGGGGGAATACTCAATTAAGGGGGAATTGTTTGCATAACTTATGTGTTGAGATATAGCATGGCTTTAGGGGGAATCCGATAGGCATATCTCCTATTGTTTGTCATTATCAAAAAGGGGGAAATTGTAGGAAATCATTCTATCCATGATATGTGTGCTTTGGTTATATTAGCATGATTTCCAGGTATAGGTTTTGATGAATGACAAACAATGAAGTCAAGTGTCAAACAACGTTATTATATGACAAACAATCAAGATTGAATGCCGAGAAGCATATTGATGAAGGGATTGCATGGAAAAGCCAAGACGAGCTCAAAAGTTCAAGACCGAAGACCCAAGGCGTAGGTCGTTAGGTAGAACCAATATAAGAGCAACGTTTAAGTTATCTCGTCTTTTGGCTCAACATAGGTCATCATAAATATGCATAAAATCATTTTATGAAATCATATATATCATAAACATTTTCATATACTTCAAACAAAATGATTTTTAACGTTTTCATTTTAACCAAAATGGTTTTTGAAGTAAGTTTTCATTTCTGGACAGAATGGGGGCATAATCGATTATGCCATATACATAATCGATTATCTGAAATTTCCAGCAAAGCTGGAAATTCCAGAGAGCCTCAATAATCGATTATGCAATAGGCAATAATCGATTATTCTGGGAAAATTCCAGCTTTGCTGAAAATTCCCGAGAAGTAAAATAATCGATTATCACCTTGTGCATAATCGATTATCTTGTATCCGTTGCCTTCCAACGTTCAGTTTTATGAACGTTGAGAAGATAATCGATTATGTAAAGTAGATAATTGATTATCTTGGCATAAAATCAGCATTATTGATTGCCTGTTAAGCAACGGACATACAACCTCTACCACCTATAAATAGAGGTCTTTTTGACTCATTTTATATGAACAATATCTCTCATTATTCTTGAACATATTGATAACATTTCTACATCAAATTTAGAGCTTTTGTTGAGCCATTTGAGAGACAACTTTGTGTTGTTCATAGAGCTTATATTGTATCTCTTTATCTACTCTTCTTAGAGAGTTCTTGTTGTAAAAGAGAAAGGTTCTTGAGAAGACCATACCTTCTCATTGAGCGTTGGGTTTGCTAAGTACCTTCAATCTTAGTGTGTGAAGTCTTGTGGTGCGGTATCCACGAGTAAGGTGAAGTCTTGAGGTGAGGTATCCTCGAGCAAGTTGAAGTTTTGTAGAGTGTACATCTAAGAGCAAGTGTAACGGTTTGTTAGGCACCCGTAAGCTTAACGGAGTTAGTGTAAACTCGAGAGAGTCTCTCGGGGACTGGACTAACCACACGTTGTGGTGAACCAGTATAAATTCGGTGTGTCCTCTCCTTACTCTTTTAATTACTGCACTTACTTTACTCCTGCAATTTTAATTCCGCAAAATTTACCGACATTCTCGTGCCTCACTATTCACCCCCCCTCTAGTGAGGGGCATAAATCCTAAAAATGATGCCTTTTGGGTTATAGAATGCAGGGAACACCTACATGAGGGCCATGACTACAATTTTTCATGATATAACATACAAGGAGATAAAGGTGTACGTAGATGATGTTATCGTCAAGTATAAGAAGGCCGCTAATCACATAGAAGAGTTGAGGAAGTTTTTCAACAGATTGCAGAGGTACAACCTGAAACTAAATCCCGCGAAGTGTGAATTTGGTGTTCCCGCCAGAAAATTGCTTGGATTTATTGTGAGTCTTTGAGGAATAAAACTAGATCCATCAAAGGTCAAAGCTATTCAAGAATTGCCACCGCTAAAGAACAAAAAGGACGTGATAAGTTTCTTAGGGAGACTCAAGTACATCAGCCGGTTCATTGCACAATCTATTGTTATCTGTGAGCCAATCTTTAAGATGTTAAAGAAGGATGCTGCTACAAAATGGATGGATGACTGCCAAAAAGCTTTCGACAAAATCAAGGAATACTTGTCAACACCACTAGTCTTGGTCCTTTCTGAGCCAGGTAGACCTTTGCTACTTTGTATCATAGTGTTAGATGTTGCCTTCCGTTGTGTCCTGGGGAATCATGATGAAACGTGAAGGAAAGAGCAGGCCATTTACTATCTCAGCAAGAAGTTCACTCTGTTTGAAGCCCAGTATTCTTTGTTAGAACGCACCTATTGCGCTCTAACTTGGGTGGTCCAAAAGCTGAGGCATTACTTCTATGCCTATTATACATATCTCATATCGAGGAAGGATCCTTTGATGTACATATTTTCAAAAGCCCATTCTCACTGACAAGATCGCCAAGTGGAAAATCCTGTTGAGTGAATTCGACATTGTCTACGTAACTCAGAAAGCAATTAAGGGACATACACTAGTAGATCACCTTGTAGAAAACAGCATGGATGGAAAATACGAACCCCTGAAGACGTATTCTCCTGATGAAAATGTATCATTTATAGGAGAAAACATTGCATAATCCTATGATGGTTGGAGAATGTTCTTCGATGGAGCATCAAATTCAAAGGGGTCGGCATAGGATCAGTTCTAGTATCAAAAGCCGGTCAACATTATCCGGTGTACGCCAAACTCAGGTTCCCGTGCACCAACAATATGGCCGAGTACGAAGCCTGCATCCTTGGGCTCAAGATGGCTAATGATATGAACATTCAAGAGCTGCTAGTGATCGGAGACTCAGACTTGCTTATACACCAGGTCTGAGAAGAATAGGTGACCAAGAACTCCAAGATACTCCCATATCTGCACCATGTGCAGGAGTTGAGGAAGAGATTCACAAGGACGGAATTCCAGCATTTTCCCAAATCCAGAACGAATTTGCCGATGCATTGGCCACCATGTTGTCTATGATACAACATCCAGATAAGAACTTCATTGATCCCATTCCAGTAAAGATCCACGATCAGCCACCTTATTGTGCCAATGTTGAAGAAGAAGCAAACGGAAAGCCTTGTTTTCATGATATCAGGGAATATTTGACAAAAGGAGAATACCCAGGACTTGCAAATACTATTCAGAAATGCGCACTTTGGAGAGTGTCCAATAATTTCTTCCACAGTAGAGGAATCCTATATAGGAGGACTCATGATTTGGGACTATCAAGGTGTGTCAACGCAAATGAAGCATCCAAACTACTAGAAGAAATCCATTTAGGGACCTGTGGCCCACATGTGAACGGTTTTGTCTTAGCAAAGAATATCCTCCGAGCTGGTTACTTTTGGATGACTATGGAGACAGACTGCATCCAGTATGTCTGGAAGTGCCACTGCTGCTAGATATATGCAGACATGATAAAGGTACCTCCAAATGATCTTAATGCAACAAGCTCACCGTGGTCGCCTGGGGAATGGATGTTATTGGATCAATTGAGCATGTCGCTTCCAGAGGACATAGATTTATCCTGATGGCAATCGATTATTTTACCAAATGGGTCGAGGCAGCATCGTACAAAGTAGTAACCAAGAAAGTTGTGGTAGACTTTGTCAGCGACCGCATTATTTTTTGGTTCGAGATTCTAAAGTAAAGAATTACTGATAATAGCTCCAACTTCAACAGTGATTTGATAAAGCTATGTGTGAAACCTTCAAGATCAAACACCAGAATTCCACACCCTATAGGCCCCAAATGAATGGAGCTATGGAAGCTGCCAAGAAGAACATCAAGAAAATATTGAGAAAAATGATAGAAAAGCATAAACAGTGGCACGAGAAGTTATCATTTGCTCTGTTAGGATATCGCACCGTAGTCCACACATCAACTAGGGTGACCCCCTATATGCTAGTATATGGTACAAAAATCGTCATTCTCGCCAAAATAGAAATTCCTTCCTTAAGAATCATAGAGGAAACTGAGCTCGACGGTGTAGAATGGGTGAAGAGTCGTTATGAGCAGTTGGCTCTCATAGATGAAAAAAGAATGAATGTAGTTTGCCATGGTCAACTTTATCAGAACAAAATGTCTAGAGCCTTCAACAAGACAGTCAAGTCGAGGAAATTTTCACCAGGGCAGCTGGTGTTAAAGAAAATCTTCCCGTATCAAGATGAAGCAAAATGGAAGTTCTCTCCCAATTGGAAGGGACCATACATGGTTCACTTCGTTTTGTCAGGAAGAGCCCTTATACTTGCCGAAATGGACGAAGAAGTTTGGCCAAAACCAATCAATTGAGATACAGTCAAGCGCTACTATGTGTGGTTTCCATGCTTCCTTATATGATATATTGAACTACGTCTAAGTTGATTCCCATTTAAGAGGGGATACGTAGGCAGCCTTATGGGTTCGGTCATAATTCAATAAAATTTTCATGTCCCCTCGCAATTGGAAACTGGGGTATAATTTTGAGGACGACCCCCAAAATTCAGAAGTAATTTCAGCCAACCATCGCAAGCAGTCGTCATAAGCATTATCCTGTTAAACTAGGGCAAAATTTTGAGGTGTACCCTCAAATTTCGTAGCAAGAGAGGTTGCAATATTTTGAGCCATGTGACAGTCTTCGGTTCATCTAAAAGATATTTTCTAAATATATACTTATTTCATATTTTTACAAATTCATGCATGTTATCAAAATCGCTTTGTTCAGCAATGCTACCCCCCAATGATGCATACCGTATCGCCAGATCAAAGCCGAACAGGGAAATCAAGGCCAACGGGGCTACAAACTAACCTCCCTTTTACAAAACTCATATTTTTCCTTTGGACAGAGGCACTTGGATAGCGAAAGCATCTGACATACCATACATTCACGAGATAAACATTGTTCAGAAATACAACTCTCAGAATTGTTTATGTTTACCAGCATTTGCTATCCACGCACGCCGGAGATATTCCTTATATCATAATGTCCCAGCAGTCACAGTGTCGCAACCTGCTATCAGCTAAGAAACTCTATTACTATTTGCTATTTTATTTTTATTTCTACATTACATAAGGCTACCATTCTGCCTTGTGAGACTAAACACTATCTCTATCTGTATTTTCTACATTGCATAAGGCTACCATTCCACCTTCTGAGACTAAACACTATTTCCATCTGCATTTTGTACATTGTATAAGGCTACCATTCTGCCTTCCGAGACTAAACACTATCTCCATCTGCATTTTTTGCAATGCATAAGGCTACCATTCTACCTTCTGAGACTAAACGCTGTCTTTGTCTGCATTTTCTGCATTGTATAAGGCTACCATTCTGTCTTCCAAGACTAAATGCTGTCTCCATCTGCATTTTATGCTTTGTATAAGGCTACCATTCTGCCTTCCGAGGCTAACCACTGTCTCCATCTGCATTTTTCATTATATGGCTGAAAGATCGCCACCTTATTTACATCTGCATGGCTGAAAGATTTCCACCTTATTTATGATTGCATGGTTGAAAGATCGCCACCCTATTTTTTACATGGCTGAAAGATCGCCACCTTATTTACATCTATATGGATGAAAGATCACCTCCTTATTTATGATCGCATGGTTGAAAGATTGCCACTTTATCTACAATTGCATGGCTGAAAGATCGACACCCTATCTTCTTCATGGCTGAAAGATCGCCACCTTATTTACATCTGCATGGTTGAAAGATCGCCGCTTTATTTATGTTTTCATGGCTGAAATATCGCCTCCTTTTACATCTCATGGGCTGAAAGATTGCCAAATACTGCATTTCATAGCTGAAACATTGCCAAATTGTCCAAAGGCGTCATTGCATGGAGGCACCATTTGCCTGGCTTGAGAACGCCGTGCCATGGCCTGATGATTCCTTTTATCTTTTGCATATCATTATTCAAAGGCGTCATGGTTCAGAGGCATCATTCTCGTAGCTCGAGTGCATTATTTCATGGCTTGCAAATCCTTTATTATAGGCATCATGGCCCAGGACGCCATGGTCTACGAACGTCATCCTCACCGTCCAAGATAACATCATAGTCCAATGGGAATTTGCATCATGTTTAAATTACACACAATATATGCTTGCGTTACTTATTTGAATGTGAACCGATAAGCAACGACCCTTTCAGCGGGAGCGATCCCACTCCAGTTCCCGCAGCCTTATTAGACTTCAACTATTCACCCCGTCCTAAATATTGTGTCCGTTTTTGAAAGTTTCCTTCGGCATACCCCGCGCGTGGATCCTGAACTACATGAGGCTTGATTCCGGTAAGACCAGGGATATGTAGGCAGCTAAGAAGCCAGGGCATGGCCGAAGTCGTTTTCAAACCGTTTCGCCAGGTTAAAATTAGCCATCATATCTTTACCCGACAACTCTTTCATCCTTCCCGGGTAAAGAGGGGCAACTCTTGAAACCCAATTTTTCCATGTATATTTTAATATGTAAAATACCTTCAAAATGGCCTGCATATGCATATATAAGTATGTCCTAATGTTTTACTATTTTCCTTAATTTTTAAAAGATTTTTATATCAATTTACTGCCCTATTTTAATACAATAATTACTATCAAAATATCATATTGGTGATTTATTTATTGGATTATCATACCTATACTAAAATATAGTTAACATATTTTTGGCACATTTTTATAAATTTATTTAGCATTTTAAAAGCTAAATTGCATATAATTGCAATATTAGTCTCTTTTAAGGTTTAATTGTGTCTATAATTATAAAATTTACTCCAATATATTTAATTTAATAATTATGTATTATTAATCATTTTAGTTCCTTTATTTATTTCGAGAAATTATTTTACTATTTTTTTAAAATTAAACAAGGAAAAAGTGGCTATTTAAATACTTGCCCCCAATTAAACCTACTTATAAATCCCAATTACCCTGACCTAAATCCTAGTCTACCTGACCCATCACCCTTTTAACATAACCCGTTTGGATCCCCATTCAATCCAGGCCATTGATCAAAATGATCAACGACCACCCTTCAATCTTTCCCTTTTAATTTCCCATTATCCCCCAAACCCTAACCATTTCTCATCGGTAGCCGCCCTTGAATCCCCATTCTTCCAACTCTCTCTCAAACCTAGCCGCCGTTTTCTTCTACCACCCTAAAATCGCCTAAATCAATAGCTTCCAAAGCCATTAAAGGCCTGTATCTGCCTCATACGGCTTCTATCTGTTTGATTATCATGCTTTCAAGACTAGGCATAGATTTAGTTTGGTCCAAACCTTGGTCTATTTCAGTACTATCCGTCTATTTGAGTTTGCATATTGAGGGTCTTAACCTTTTGAAATTTCTAAATCTATTTTTTTAAAAGTGTTTGTCTGATTCATTTGTTTTTATCTTTAGTACTCGACTGATGGTGAATACCATAAAATTTGGGGTTCATTCGAGTTTTAAGACCATAATTCATCATCAAGCTTCTTGGACCAATCCATCTGATTAGTATTCACATTTTGTACAAGATGCTCTTTGTATCTCGATTAGAGACTTCCGATTACTCACAAGCTTGTGGGTGATAAGGAGTTGTGACTTTGTGAGTGACACCATACTTGATAAATAAAGTGATGAAAGCCTTGTTGCAAAAATGTTACCCCTATCTCTTATCATAGCACGTGGAGTATGATAACTAGGGATTCTAGCCAGTTTTATGCTCCTTTTTTCTTAGGTTTTGGATTAAAAGTGTGTACAAGTATTCCCGAAAGCTAAATTATTGTGCTTGTTTGTAGTGTTTGGACAAAAAGAGATAAGAAAGTCAAAACCAGCTCATAAAGGAGTGAAACCTGTACAAGTTCAAAGCTGAGTCAATAGGGTGGTGATATCAAAGAAACAGACGCGGACTCAGAGGGTCCACCGCTGAGGCGGTCTTAATTATGCTCTTAGTAGTGGCAAGGTTCAGAGAGTTACTTTTTTGGCTTAGTAAGTTACCGCTGCCTGCAGTGAAATTGCATGGCAGCGGTGTCTCTAACGCGGAAGTGGATTTCTCTCCCTTAGCGAAAGTGAGAATCATAGAACTAAGTCCTGAGATCAAACTGAAGACCGCGGTCCGCGCTCATATTTCATGGTCGTGGTTGGAGGAGTGCTAAGGTGGTAGTTTTTCCGCTCCCAGTGGACTTAAGTTTAGAACCAGCTAAAAAGAGAAGAAATGCTTTCCGCTTTTGCTTTTGTGCGACCACGGTAGTCCAAGCGCTGAGGCAATCCATTTTTCGCTATCAGCGGAATCCTCGTAGGGGAAATTTTGTTCAAAACATTTATTATGTATAATTTGTTCTTTTTCAGATTTTTAGGTCATCCATTGTGAGAGGAACACATGAACAACATATTTTTGTTATTTTGAGTAATTTTAGAGCTTGTTTAACCATTAATCTTAGATTCTTCTCTTGTAATTACTTTTTATGGGTTATAATTCATCTAAATCTTTCATTCTTCTTTGATTATGAGTAGCTAAACCCATTAACTAGGGTTGCGGCTCAATCCTAGTGTGAGTATTTAATGAGTCTTCAACTTTAGGGTTTAAATATTTATGGGTGAATGATATTTGGCTTGTTTTATTCTTTAAATGTTGAATTGGTGGTTGCTAACACGGATTTGTGCCTTTTTGACTTAGGCTCTTCTTGAGAAAGAGAGACTAAGTCTAAGAAATTCAGGCTAACAAGGAATTGGGGTGCCCCGATTAAAGGGTTAACCCTAGAGATAGTAATACCCGACTTGAGCTAATTTTGCTTGCATTGTTTGAACACCCAATTGGGCTTGAGAAAGCCAATTAGGGCAAAGTCACTCAAACGATCGAGAGGTATAGAGTGAGTAGTTATGTGCAATGGCTATATCATGACCCCAATTATGACTATTTTGCCCTAAGTTTTAGACCTCGTTATATACTTACTTAGGTGTAAGTCACTTCAATAGTGCCTTTTATCAATTACGAAAACCCTCACAAAAAAATATCATACTTATTTTATTTACCTACTTCATTAGTATTAAAGTAGAATAGTAACCAAACAAAAAATGATTGGAAGTGCAATCAAGAACATCGCACATTGCTAGATTAGATAGGAACCCAATTCCAAACCTGTCTTAGCTTTCGTTGGAAATCGATCCCGACCCCTAAAAAAAGCTGCATTGACCACTCTTGCAATTCTATAGTGGTATATGGCTGGAGCCAATCACTTTTTGGCGCCATAACTGGTGAGCTAAACGGTTTTGGCTATCTATTAACTAGTTTTATGTCTTGTTTTTCTTTCCTTCTATTTTGCTAATTTGTGTGAGTTAATCGATTCAGGTACAATATGGAAAACAACGATCCTATTGGAAATGTTATGTGGGAGGAAGTAAATGATAATGCTGAAGATGAGGTCCCCTAGTACTTCAAGCTCAAAGAAGAGGCTGCCAAGCGAATGAAACATTCTAGACTCTTCCTTTGTTCCTCCAAGAGTCACTCCGCTGGTGCTTCCAAATAAAGGATATGAAAACAAATGTGATTTTGACTTTATTGGAGCAGCAAGGGTACTTTACCGGTGCGCCCATCAGAATGCGTATAAACATCTTAAAGGCTTTGTGGATACCTGTTGGGGAAGTAAGTAGGAGGACACATTAAGATTGAGATTTTTCCCTTTTCGCTTAGAGGGAAAAGCTTTGGACTGGCTCGAAAGACTTCCCAACCATTCCATCTACTACGTGGGATGGGTTTACGGATAACTTTATAGCTAAGTTTTTTTCACCGGGCATATAGGGACTTTAAGATATGAGATCTTGGCCTTCAAACAGGAACCTAATGAACCACTTCATGAAATCTGGGAAAGGTATTGGACAATGGTGAAATAATTTTCCGAACAATGACTGATCGAAGCGATGATCCAGCAGATATTCTACCGTGGCATTAGCACGACCTATCAGTATGTAGTGAACCACCTAGTCGGGGGAAATTTTATGAACACACCTTATGCTGAGGCGTGTGAGATATTGGATGAGATGGAAGATACTTCCTCAGCTTGGAAAAGTCGAGCTAATGGGCAATAGGGTAATCCCACAATCATTCACCTGCACAAAGGGCTCCACCACTATGGTCAAGCAGTAGCAGAGTTGACTACAACAATGAACCAGTTGGAAAAAGCTCAATTGCAGCAAGTTCAAGCACCAATACACGTAAATGCTATGGAGGGTGTAAACATATTGGTCAACAAGAGGCGACAAAGTGGTCAACAAGGTTAAGGAAGTCTGGATCAATATGAGCAAGGTAATGGTGGTTTCAACCATGATGATGGGTATGATGAGCAAAGTGAAGAAGTGCAGTACTTGAACAATTACCAAGGACAAAAGGGAAATGCTCCTAATCAACAATAGTGGTGTAGATCCCACCAGGACTGTCACCGGATGGAGGGTGTGCATGGACTATCGAAAGATAAATAAAGTGACCCGTAAGGATCATTTTCCATTGCTCTTTCTTGACCAAATGCTAGGTAGACTTGTTGGGCGTGCCGTTTACTACTTTATGGATATGTACATAGGTTATAACCAGATTTTGATTGCTCCGGATGATTAGGAGAAAACAACCTTACATGCACGTACAGGACCTTTGCATTTTCACGGATGCCATTCGGATTGTGTAATACACCAGCTACCTTCCAACGGTGTAAGATGTCTATCTTTATCGACATGGTAGATGACTTCTTGAAAGTATTCATGGATGATTTTAGTGTTGTGGGTGACTCCTTTAATGAGTGTTTGAAGAATCTTGACAAGGTGTTAGCCCGATGTAAAGAGACAAATATTGTGCTTAACTCGGAAAAATACCACTTTATGGTCAAGGAGGGCACTGTCCTCGGCCATAATATCTCAAAGAAAGGAATTGAGGTGACAAGGCTAAGATTGAAGTTATTTCAAAGCTTCCTCTTGCTACTTCAGTCAAAGGGCTTATGAGTTTTCTTGGGCATGCGGGGTACTAACGAAGATTCATCAAAGACTTTTCTAATGTAGTGAATCCTTTAGAAAATTATTAGAAAATGATGCACAGTTCGTGTGTAATCATGAATGAATGAAAGCTCACTTCTCAATTACAAATTGACAACCACTCATATTATACCACACCTAATTGGAGCTTACCTTTGAGCTCATGTTTGATGCAAGTGATGTTGTGGTAGGAGCAGTCTTCAGTCAAAGAGTAAACAAGATGTTTCACTCGATATATATGTAAGCAAAACAATGAATTATGCTCAAGTGAATTACACGATGACGAAAAAAGAGTTGCTAGCAATTATGTCTGGAATGGAAAAATTAAGTCCCTATCTCATGAGGGCCAAGGTGATAGCTCATACTAACCATGCAACACTCCACTACTTGATGATAAAGAAGGATTCCATAGCTCGGTTGATGAGATAGTTTCTATTGATTCAAGAGTTTGAACTTGAGATTGTTGATTTAAAAAGGTGCGAAAACCAGTGGCAGACCACTTTTCCCGCTTGGAGGAGGAAGGGAGGCCCCGTGATGGCGTCAGAAGTAATGATTCATTCCCTGATGAGCAACTCCTATCCGTATCTGTGAATAGCATGCCTTGGTCCTTGGATGTTGAAAACTTTCTTGATATCTTCTAACCAAAGGAAGAAGCGTAAATGGGACAACTTGGACTACTACTGGGAAGAGCCTAATTTGTTCACAATTTATAATGATGGCGTGCTCCGGAGATATGTTCCGGAAGAGGAGAAAATGAGTATTCTAGATGCTTGGCATTCCTCTCCCTACGGTGGTAATCATGGTAGGGCGAGGACAACTTCAAAGGTGCTTAGCTGTGGTTTTTATTGGCCTACATTGTACAGCATGTGGATGAGCTTGTGAAGAGATGTGATGAGTGTCAGAGAGCAGGTGGAATTTCAAAGAATGATGAAATGCCTCTCACCACTATTCTTGAGGTTGATATATTTGATGTGAGGGGCATTGACTTCACGGGACCTTTTGTGAGTTTATGTGGCAACACATACATTCTGGTGGCCGTTGATTATGTTTTCAAGTGGGTTGAGTCCATGGATTTACCCAATAACGAGTCCTAAAGTGTAGTGGCTTTCCTCAAGAAGAATATCTTTACTTGGTTTGGCACTCCTAGAGCAATCATCAGTGATGGGGGTTCTCATTTCTGCAATAAGGCATTGCACACTTTGCTTACAAAGTATTGTGTCAATCACAAGGTTTCAAACCCTTATCATCCTCCGGATAGTGGGCAGGTTAAGGTCTCCAACAGGGAGATAAAGAGCATATTATCAAAGATGGTTAATTCAAATATGATTGTTTGGTAAAAGAATCTGATGATGCTCTGTGGGCTTATAGGATTGCTTACTGTTAGATCATGTTTCAATGATGCAAATAATGTACTTGCGCAAGAAATCAAGACGTAAAGAAGACTGCTGGAATGGTTCATGATATATAAGGAAAGAAATTAATCAGCATGTGATCAACAAATCCAGATTGGTCTCATAGATCTGGGCACAATCTAATCAATGAATCAATCAGCAATAACAATGATTAGCTAACTGAAATATCAAATAAGCCTTGGAGAAAGGCATGAATCATGGGCAAAATCACAGAGGATTGAAGGATACAAGGAATCTAGGAAGCGACTACATTTGTAAGAACCAACAATCAAGGAGAAATCAAGTGAAGCAATCTTCTGCCGAAGGAAAGCAATCTAGAGAAGCAAAGACTTATTCCTTAATCTTGGAAAGAATCAATTCTTTACAAGGATCAAATTTCCATGGTTGTCAATCCTCTACCATCCATCAAGGTATTTATACTCCCTTCTAAACCCTAGTTTAGATATACTTTAATCAAACCAAGTCCCTCTCTTTATTCTACTGCAAACAAGCATTGTAGTTCACTAAGATATGATGTGTAAAAAGTCAGTGATAGAAAGAGAGAACAAAATTGGTGAGGCACTGTATCAAAATGAGTTCTATAGAAACTGAGCGATATATACCACATTTGTACTCGGAAGAAAATCTTTTACTAAAGAGAACTCAGTTGCAACCCAAGGGGACTGAATTAGGATTCACATTGAATTCGAACAAGTATGAAAATCTCGGTGTTTTTAATTCTTGCAGTTATTCTCTGTGTTTTACTTTCATTTACCGTATCTGCTAAATTATCATATTTAATCGACTACTAAAGTTATAAGTCAACTTATAAGTAATTAGTTTTAAGGATTTACAGTTCACCCCTCTTGTACTTTCGGTTGGTATCAAAGCAAGGCTCACATTTTACTTCTTTACTTAACAGCTTGTGAGAAAAGATCATGGCAAATCAAGTTATCATAGGAGCTCCCTTTTAGGAAGGAACTTCACAAGTTATACCACCATACTTTAGTGGACAACATTTCTCTCACTGGAAAGTATGAATGGAAATCGTTGCTATGGGATACGATGTCAAAGTCTGGAGAGTTATTAAAAAGGGAAACTATTCCCTACCTACTAGCACTCCACCACTTGCTAATCCTGATGATGTAGATTTATACTCAAAGGAGCAACTGGAAGCGGTACAAGTAAATAATAAGGCAAGAAATTCGCTTCACAATGCTATAAGTTGTGAGGAATACGAGAAAATATCAAGTTGTGATATAGCTAAAGAGATGTGGTACAAAGCTCACTTATGAGGGAACCAGTAAAGTAAAGGAAACTCACATCAACATGCTAGTTCATGACTACGAACTCTTCTCAATGAAAGAAGGATAATCCATTGAAGAAATGTTTGCCAGGTTTCGTAAGATAATTAGTGACCTAAAGGCATTTGGCAAGCCCTACTCCAGTGGTGATCAAGTCAAAAAAATCCTCAGAAGTGTGCCAACCACTTGGCAGACCATAGTAATCACACTGGAATCTCAAGACCTAAACAAATTGTCCTATGATGAACTCCGAGGAGAACTCATTGTTTTTGAAAGGACGCATTTGAAAAAGACAAATCAAGAGGAGAAAAAGAAAATAGTAGCATTCAAAACCTCTACTAAAATGGTTGAAAATGAAATTGATGATCCTGAAGTTCTATAAGAAGATATTGATATGATGTCTAGAAATATGGATGGACTTATGAGAAGATACAAAACACAAAGAAAGGAAGGTTCCCACCAAGACGATCCAGGCAATACAATGAACATGATAAGAACGAGGGAAAATTCTACAAATGTGGAAAATTTGGGCACATTCAAGCTGAATGCCAGAATTAAAAAGGAAGATCTCTAGAGGCTTTAACAAGAACAAATCCTTCAGAAGATGGAGTGATGAGGACGACTCAGACCCCAACGAAATAGAAAATCTTTGTTTCATGATAATTTTGGAAAATGAAATGAACAAAACCTCAGGATGATGGATAGATGATGATGATTCAGATGACGAGAACTGTTTCATGGCACAGGGTGAAACTAGTGAGGTAAGATCTTATGACTGCGGTAGATGTAATGAATTACAGAATATTATTGATTTAACCTTAAAAGAGTCTCAAAGAATGATGAATGAACTTAAGAGACTCACTAGGGAGGTTAAAGACTAGAAACTCAAACATGAAGTATATGAAATAAAAAAAATAGGTACTTCAAGAAGAGTTTGAGGAATTGAAAAATACAGCTTAACAGCTTGCGCAAATCCACCAGCCATAGTTCTGTTAGGTCAAACCAGATGACTTACAAGTCAACTGGAAAAGAACCAATTAGAAACCAAGTCGAGCCAGTCAGTTGGACCAGATGACTTACAAGTCAACTGGGAAAGAACTAGCTAAAATCTAAGTCGGCTAGTTCTAACACTTGTGAAAGACCTATAAACATGTCTGGTGCTAAATGTCATTACTGTAATTAATGTGGGCATAAATATTTTGGTTGTAACTTTTGGAAATCAAATGTGTCAGGATAGGTATAAAAACCAGAAAATTCTGAACCTAGTAACACTAACCCTTCAGGACCCAGGCAAGCTTAGGTACCTAAAAGAAAGTGATCATTTTGTCTTGCAGGAACACCATAGAGTTAGCCAAAAAGGAAAATGGTATTTGGATAGTGCATGTTCCAGTCACATGACAAGTGACTAAAACCTGTTCAAGGAAGTTACAAAGATCAATGGAGGAAGTGTAAAATTCAGAGATGATTCAAACGGCAAAATAGTTGGCATTGGAACAATTCCTTTCAATAACAACTGTGATATTACTGAAGTATATCTCGTTGATGGCTAAACTACAATCTCTTGAGCATAATCCAACTCTGTGACTCAGGATATTAGGTAAAATTTAAGAGAATAGGGTGTGTTTTTGCAGATGAATCAGGTAAGATAATCCTTCTCGGAAAAAGTTATGGAAATGTTTATATACTTGATGGCTTTGAAAAGATAGATGGACACATTCGATTATCCTCTATGTCTGATGATCCATGGCTATGGCATAGAAGACTTGGCCATACTAGCATGCATTTGATTGAAAATCTGTCTAAACATGATTTAGTTATTGGCTTGCCTAAATTGAATTTCTCTAGACTCATATTTGTGATGCATGTCAAATGGGTAAGCAAAGCAGAAATTCCTTCAAAAATAAAGATATAGTATCTACTTCAAAACCATTGCAATTACTTCATATGGATTATTTGGTCCTACTAGAATTGCTAGCATATGAGGTAAGAGGTATGCTTTTGTTATTGTTGATGTCATTTCACGTTTCACCTAAGTAATCTTCTTGTCTTATAAGGATAAAGCATTAAGAAATTTTGAAGTTTTTTGCAAAAAGGTTGAAAAAGAAAAAGGATATCTGATCTAAAAAAAATCAGAGTGACCACGGAGGACAATTTGGAAGCAGAGCTTTTTAAGATTTCTGTAACGATCAAGGATACACTCACAATTGCTCTACACCACGCTCACCATAGTAAAAGTGGGTTGTGGAAAGGAAGAATAGAACTCTCCAAGACATGGCAAGAACCATGCTACTAGAACATTCATTTCTAAAAACTTCTGGGCAGAAGGCGTAAGTACTGCTTGTCACATCCTCAACCGTTGCCTCTTAAGGCCAATTATGAAGAAGACCCTGTATGAACTCTGGAAAGGAAAACATCCAAATATCAGTTACTTCCATCCATTTGGAAGCAAATGCTTAATTCACAATAATGGTAAAGATAATCTTGGAAAGTTTCACCCAAGAAGTGACGATGGTATTTTTCTTGGCTACTCGTTAAATAGCAGATCTTTTAGAGTCTAAAATAAACATACTTTATGTGTAGATGAATCTGTACATATAATATTAGATGAAAATAATCCCTTGGTCGAGAAAGGAACTATTGTAGGTGACGAAGATCAAATTCAAGAAGCTCAAGACAAAGAAAAATCACAGGAGTCGATTAGCAGATCTAGGGTGATCGAGTCAACTAAAGAAAATAGTAGCAATACACCAGACCCACAAGTCAAGTCAACTACAAATATAATTATACCAAACGAAAGGAGAAGCGAACCCGAATATCCCTAGAAATTCATTATAGGGGATCTAAACGAAAGAATGAAAACTAGGGTTGCCCTTAAGAAGAAAGAAAATATTGCATTGATTTCTCAAATTGAGCCAAAAAGGTAGAGGAAGCACTAAAGGACTCAAGCTAGGTGCAAGCTATGCAGGAGGAATTAGATCAGTTCAGCAAGAATCAAGTATGGAAACTAATACCTAAACCTAAAAACGTGTCTGTGATCGGAACAAAATGGTATGTAGAAACAAATTGAACGAGGATGGAAAGATCATAAGAAATAAAGGAAGACTAGTTGCCCAAGGCTAATCATAGTAGGAAGGAGTCGACTATGATGAGACTTTCGCCCCAGTAGCGCGTTTGGAGTCTATATGAGTTCTTCTGACATACGCGTCGTTTAAACGATTCAGGTTGTTTCAAATGGACGTTAAAAGTGCCTTTTTGAATGGATTTATCAAGGAAGAAGTTTTTGTAAAATAGCCTCCAAGTTTTGAGATTCAAAATATCCATATCATGTATACAGCTTACTAAAGCACTGTATAGGTTGGAACAAGCTCCACGTGCCTGGTAAGATAGGGTTGAGTACATTCCTTATTGATCATAGCTTTACCAGAGGTAAAATAGGCACTACTCTATTTATTAAACGATCATCAGAAGGTAATTCATTATTAAAATTTATGTTGATGATATTATATTTAGTAGTGCTAACCCTCTTATGTGCAAGGAATTTTCAAATCTTATGCAAAGTAAGTTTGAAATGAGCATGATAGGTGAACTCACATTCTTCCTTGGGCTACAAATCCAACAAACTGAAGAAGGAAATTTTATTTGTCAGACCAAATATACTAAAGAGTTGATTCAAAAATTTGGTATAAACAATGTAAAATCAATTGGCACTCCTATGAACCCCATGACAAATCTAGACTAAGATCAATAGGGAAACCCCAGTTGATGAAACCAAATATAGGGGAATGATTGGATCACTGCTATATCAAATGGCAAGTCAACCAAACAATATGTTTAACGTTCGTAAATGTGCCAGGTTTCAGTAAGCTCCTAAGGAATCACATTTGACTGTTGTAAAGAGAATTATTGGATATCTTATTGGAACTGTATCTCATGGATTGTGCTATCCACGCCCTAACGTTTTTAAATTAGAAGGTTTTTCAGATGCTAATCTTGCAAGTGATAAGGAAGATATAAAGAGCACAAGCGGCACTTGTCAATTACTAGGAAAGGCATTAATATCCTGGAACAGTAAAAAGCAAGAATCAGTTGCCCGCTCTACTACTGAAGGTGAATACATTGCAATTGGACAGTGTTGTGCAAAACTACTATGTATGTCTCATCAATTGGGTGACTATGAGCTTTTGTTTAAACATATACAATTTTTTTGTGATAATTCTAGTGCCATTTGTCTTTCAAAAAATCATGAGCATCATTCTAGAACAAAGCATATAGATATTAAGTATCATTTTATTAGAGATCATGTTCTTAAGGGAGACATAGAAATAGTCTTTGATTGCACCTCTGCTAAATTAGCCGATATTTTTACTAAACCTTTGTTAGAAGAAAGACTTTGTACTTTGAGAAAATTACTTGGTATTATTTGATTTTCTAATAACTCTTAGAACCTATGTACTAAATTACTATTAAGTGCTATAATTTTCCTTTCTCATGCATTAATCATGCCTTCGAATTTTTCCCTCTCTTGTCGCTTCGTTCACATCAGTTGGCAGTCGAAGATGGAAAGCCAATCATCACGTCTTCTCAACTGACAACTTTTCCTTTTTCTGAAACCAACTGCCAAAACCCTCTTCTTAAGTTAGAAAACCCAATTCAGTCACTCTCATCTCCATCTTCTCTCTAAAACCTCGAGCAAATCCCCTCTTTTACAATGGCGAAACACCCCAAGAATCCCTTTGCCTCCACCATAAAAGTACACGCTCTAAGGCAAAATCCCCTTCTGTGCATCTTGAGCAAGTAGACCTAGGTCTGATCACTCTGAAGGCTTCACCTCATCTCAAGGTGATCTCTCTGAACACTCCTTAGGCAAATGACCCATGGAAGATCCTCCTATTTCATCCACCCCAAAGAAATCAAAGGTTGATTTCTCTGCCTCACTCGAGTCTGACCTAAACTTCTGGGATACCCTATATAGGTATCTTTTCATTACTCTTAAGGACAAGCCCATCGCCCATGGAAGGATCGTGGATCTTGATGATATGGAAGCCCTCAACTTTAAGATTAAAGAACTCTTTGTTTATCAAGGGTGGGAAAATTCCTTTTTATTCCTCCGCCTAAGGGATATGAACCCCTGGTCAAAATGTTTTATGCAAATCTTCGCTCCAGTATACCAGATAGGCTAGAATCTCTAGTGCTAGGTAAGTGCATTGTTCTTGATTGTGCTTTGTTTGACTCTCTTTTCCAATGTCATTTCTTTGGTTTTCCTACTCTTTTTATAAATGTGTGGCTTGAGAATTTTAAAATTTCCTTTGACCAAGCCAAATAGTGTATTGTTGAGTGTCCCTCTGAAATTCTTTCAAATCAATTAGGCGCCAGTGATGTAAATTTTGAAAGTCGGGTTCTAGCCCATATTATGGCAACCACCCTGCTTCCCCATACTAGTTCCTTTTCAACCTTCTCTCAAAGGGATACATTCTTTGTCTACTGCTTCATCACCAAACTCAAACTCAAGCTTTCCTCCTAGGTCATCAATTTCATGATAGAAAGTGCTGAAGACCCCACTAGTTTACCTTATGGAGTCGCAATACTCATATTCTGTAAGCCCATCAAATTTCTCTATCCAACTATCCTTTCATTACTGTCTTCAAGTCCTATAATTCTAGAGCCTTTGCTAGTATGGGCTATGTGATTATAAAGGGCTCCTGGGTTAAGGAAAATGAGAGTGAAGCAAAGCAGTCCCCTATGGAAACTAAAACTTCATCAGCTGGTCCTCCACCTACTCTTGTCAGTTCTGAGCTCAATGCTTAGATTTATTTACTCCAACCTCTTTGACATGAAGACTCTTCTTTCCGCCACTCAGTCCATAGTGGGTGATATTCATTCTATTTCAAAGAAAACAGGGTCTGACGTGTCCAAAATCAGAGTTATTGTTCTCAAAGCAAGAGAGAATGCTGTCAAGGACTTCAAGGACGTTAACGACAGGCTGGATGGTATGAGCGTCACTGAAAATACTAGCTTCGAATAGTTGAAGGACGCCATCTGCAACACCCTTGCCTATTTCCAGCGCCGTTAGTGTGGATGTTTTTCGAACTATTTTTTTGACAACTTGTTTTGGTGGTGTTGTGGGCTATGATTTAAGCCCTTGGATAATTTATTTTGCTACTGCGGGCTGTTTCCAGCCGCTGGATAATCTCTTTCCCTTCTCTGCTTTACTGTTATCTATGTTTCTGATCCCTATTTGCTGATGGCAAAGGGGGATAAAAAGCATATTATTTTATTTTTTATGTATAGGTACATGTAGACTATGTGTTTATATATGTTGTGTATCATATATTTTTCCTACGTTATGTGTATGTGTACAAGTATAAATAGACTATGTGTCTATCTGTATATGTGGACATATGTGTATGTGTACATGTACAAGTCGACTATGTGTCTATATGTGTATGCGTAAAGGTCGAATGCACACATTTTATATGTGTAGTGGTAGCATATATTATATACTATATAGGTTTAAATCGGTACAAGTTGACTGCACACATTGAGGGGGAGAGTCATGGACAAGTCAAGTAGATTGCATACATTGAGGGGGAGTCAAGTTGACTAGCAAAACACAAGGAAGTCGACTGGTGTTTACTTCTTTACCTTATTATATTATTTTTCCATCATAAAAAAGGAGGAGATTGTTACATCATATTTTAATGATGCACATAATATACATGTGTAGGAAATCAAAAGTAAAGAAGACTGCTAGAATGATTCATGATGTACAAGGAAAGAAATCAATCAGCATGTGATCGGTAAATCTGGATTGGTCTTGTAAATCTGGGCACAATCTAATCAAAAAATTAATTAGCAATAACAATGATTAGTTGAGTTGGAAAAATCAAATAAGCCTTGGACAAAGGCACAAATCATGGGGAGAATCACAGAGAACTGAAGGATACGAGGAATCTGGGAAGCGACTACATTTGGAAGAACCAACAATCAAGGAAAAATAAAGTGAAGCAATCCTCTGCTGAAGGAAAGCAATCTAGACAAGCAAAGGCTCATTCCTTATTCTTGGAAAGAATCAATTCTTTCCAAGGATCAAATCTCTTGGGTTGTCAAGCCTTTACCATCCATCAAAGTACGTATACTTCCTTATAAACCCTAGTTTAGATATACTTTGATCATATCAAGTCCCTCTTTATATTCTACTGCAAACAAGCATTGTAGTTCACTAAGATCTGCTATGTAAAAAGTCAATGATAGAAAGAGAGAACAAAATTGGTGAGGAAATGTATCAAAATGGGTGCTAGAGAAACTGAACGATATACACCACATTTGTACTTAAAAGAAACTCATTTACTAAAGAGAACTCTCTTGCAACCCAAGGGTACTGGATTAAGATTCACATTGAATTCGAAGCAGTATAAAAATTCCGGTGTTTTTAATTCTTACAATTATTCTATGCATTTTACTTTCATTTACCATATCTACTAAATTATCATATTTAGTCGTCTACTCAAGTTATAAGTCAACTTATAAGCAGTTAATTTTAAGGATTTACAATTCACCCCCTATTGTACTTTCACTTACAACACTCCAATTGGTATGTTTCTGTATCGATTGGTATTCGGTAAAGCTTTCCATCTCCCGGTTAAGTTAGATCATAAGTCCGTGTAGGATTTGAGGAAGTTAAATCTTGAATGAGATGGTGCAGCAAATCTCCTGGTAGAGCAACTCAATGAGCTTGATGAGCTCCGGTTTCATGCCTATTCCAGCCCGTCCTTGTATAAGGACAAGATCAAGTACTTACATAAGAAGTATGCCTGTGGAAAGGAATTCAAAGAAGGTGACTTGGTTCTCTTATTCAACACCTGGTTACGACTGTTCCCGAGAAAGCTGAAGTCAAAATGGAGTGGACCTTTGAGGTGGTCCTTGTAACTCCGTTTGGTGCTCTTGATTTTAAAAACAAAAGTGGTGAAATCTTCAGACTTAATGGGCACAGAGTGAAGCACTACCTTGGAAAGTTTGATGACAGCCACGTGGTGGTAATGATCCATCTCAAATGATTGATGGTAGCCTGCGTCATGCCGCGACGTTACATTAGGCGGTTCTTGGGAGGCAACCCATATGTTTTTCTTCTTAGTGTAGGATTTGTTTTTGACAACTGGTTGTGAGATGTGTGTAGGAATGATTGATGCAGTGTAGGACAAAGCCTGAAAAGTTTGGCACAGTTTGAAGTTGGTCCATTGACAGCGCTCTATTTTCCACGGTCAACAGTGTCCCTATCGTGGAGGTAAAAATTGGTAGTGGACACGGTATTGAAAAGTCCAAAATGAGACTTCTCTGAAGTTTCATCAACGTCCGTGGTGCATTTTTTGCGGGAAGAAGTGCCTTTCCATGGCAGCATACCATTTTCTGCTCTCAGCGGTAATTTCAATTAAGCAGCCCTTCTGTTCGTTAAAAGAACGGACCGTGGTGATTTTCCACGGGCCACGCCAAGTGAGTTGTGTGGGTCCCAGGTTATTTTATATAAATAGGAGGTCATGAGACCTTTTACCCTTTTTGAACTTTTCACACTCAAACTAAACTTTCACTTTCCATTTGAGCCATAATCTGCACAAACACACAATTAAAGTCCATTTTTCATCGCTCATTACATATATGGTAATTTAACTCCTTCATTATTATTTGATTTTGTACTTGTTTTTCTTTTTAATTGTTGGTTTTTACTTCTTCTTCTTTTCTTTTAGTTTTGACCTAGGGTCTATTAGTGTTAATTAAATTAGGATTAAATAGTTAGGTCTGATCAATTAATAGCCAGTTGGGGTAAAGAGCATAGATAATATCCGCTAATGGCAAGAAAATAGAAACCCTAGGAATTGCTCAATTAATTATTAAATTCTGTGAATGCGGTGTTATTTTCCACGGTCAGCATTCATGAGTGCTTGGAAGTACCGATGACCACGGTCAGTGGTGAAAACTTCCGCTGACAGCGGCCCAACCTCCGCGAATCCGCTGCATTTCTCGCGGTCCGCGGTGCACAAGTATAGAGAAGTAAATATGATGGGTCTACGACCGGGGTTGTTTTCCCGTAGACAATGGTGAAACCTCCATGGCCGCGCCCTCTTTTCCACGCTCAACAGTACCATAGAATTAGAGGGTGGTTAGTTGATCTCCATACCTCCGTGGCCGTGCTTCTTTATCCGCTGTCAGCGGTCTGCAACTTTTTCAAGAACTGTCAATTGTTCTTATGCTTTTCTTCACTTTTTCTTCTAGCACCAGTACTAAATATTTTCCACTGGTTATGTTTGCAAGAAATAGTTAAATCTAGAGGTGGCTGTGAGAAACAAAAATGAAAAGCAGAGTCCTCCTAGGTAGGGTATGGGACAAATTAAGTTAACCAGAACAATACGTAAATCAATTAGGCAATTGCAAAAAAAATATTAGAGCTATAGACAGAGGTATATCCCACTCAGAGGGAAGTGAGTATGTCCCCTCTCGGGAGGCCTCAGAAAGTGACTTTGTGCCCACGCATATACCAGACTTAGATTGACATACGAGCCTACACCCCCAGCCTCTCCTACTTCTCATACTTCTTCTGAGTCGTCTGATGGCTCAGTGGAGGGTAGTGAGTCCTCAGCTTCTGCCTCACCTAAAGCTTCGTCACCTGGCCAGGATCCTATAGATGTAGATGCCGAGGTACCGAATGACGGGAGATGGGGTGATACCCAAACCGGAGGTGTATAAAGGACAAGAAACCTGGAGGTGTGGCAACAGAGGTTTGTCAGTGAGCTGACATATCACAAATTCAGGGAGTGGTGGCATCAAAAGTCACTCATACATGAGCGTCAGTTTATAGAGTGGGATCTTTTGGCCCACGACCACAATTTGAAGCAACTAATTAATGAAAAAGTGGGGGTGAGAATACTTCACCAGCAAGGTGTCGGATGCTAATGAGCACCTAGTTAAGGAATTCTACGCCAATGCCTCCCGTATCAAAAAGGGTACATTTGTGACTAAGGTGCAGAACCTGAAGGTCAAGTTTGATGGGAAAACTCTGAATGATTATCTTAGACTCATTGATGAATATGAGTCATTATACTTAGAGAAAGTAGCATTGGATGAGGTAGCCCACCCGTGGTTGGCATCACTATTGTCTCTCCCAGATACTACTTTAGCCTGGTTGACAGCGGGGTCCCTATCTATAGGACAACCCTGAACTTCGAGGCAAAGGGTTGGAAGAATTTTGTTTGTAGTAGATTAGACCTTACTACTCATGAAAGTGACATGCCAGTTTCTCAGACGATTATAGTTGCGTCTATCATAGTGGGTTTCCTTTTCAATGTTGGGAATATCATGTATAGGGTGATCACTAGAGTGGTCAACAAGGGTGATAAATCATACCCCTTTACAAACTTCCTCACCGTATACTTGGAAGATTAGGAGGTAGAGAAAAGGGATTTCGATATCAAGGTAAAGCCTAAGAATCCCTTCTCATAGTACAACCTTTAGGGTCCAGGCAACCCCAAATCCAAGGGCAAAGCTACTACTTCTACTGGAAGTCTGAACAGCCAGTAGTGATAGTCACTACTTCTTAGCCTCCTACTGTCATACCACAGCCTCCCTCGGGACCATGTACTTCAACACCTACCTCAGTGCCTTCCTCGTCAGCATACCCGTTAACTACTCATAGATTGAACCAAACACTCTCCTACATCAACAACTGGATGCAGGCAACAACTTATAAGATGTTTGTACTATCCAGTTCAGTGGCAGCCCAATCAGTTCTCGCCAGGCTCAGGTGTCAGCTTCAGTGGAGGTATCTCTCAAGAAGCTTCTAGACAACTAGAAGAAGCACCTGGACAACAAAAGCTTATCATGGATGCTCTTGCAATTCAAGGAAATTCAAAGGAGCAGATCAAGCAGACAAAGAAGCTGAAAAAGACTAGGGCCTCAAAGGAGTCGGTAAAGCAATTGAGGGGAGAGGTGGAGAGATGAAGTCAGATGGCGACTTACCATTGGAGCTTTTATTGGAAGATCCAGTACTAGCAGCTCAAGTAGAGTAGGTTCAGGAATAGGAGACTGAGGGAGAGCCCAGGAGGATGAGAGTGATTCCCCAGGTTGATGATGTGGAGATTCAACTGGAGGACCTTGAGGGAGGTACCTCAAGTCAGCCATAGGACCCCGATCCAAGTGATCTAGGGACACAACCACAGAACTCCATGCAGACAGAGGACCCATAGGGAGTTTTTCTTTACTGTCTAACCCTCTTTCTTCTTTTTGGTTATTTAGCATTGAGGACAATGCTAGTTTTCATTTAAGGAGGTGATCCTATTTTGATGATTTGATAGTTGGGTTGTAATGATGATACTATTTTTCTTTATGCTTATTTTGCACTTTTGGTATGTATATAACTTTACCATTCATTTCACTTTTCGTTATTTTTCAATTTTGGTTTGTATATAAAGTTACTTTCTCATATATATATATATATATATATATATATATATATATATATATATTCATTCCCCGTTATGTATACTTATCTAAATCCCCTTTTGTACATATTCAGTTTACTTTCCGTTTTTTGACTTCATAACTTCTTTTACAATTCTCATTAATATCATAGATTCTTATTTTATTTAGTAGTTTCTTTTTTAGTTCATAGCTTTTTTACAAGTTTTCATAATCAATAAGCCTTTGGTTTCTTAATTCCACGTTTCTTTCCAAAGGTGGATTTTATGTGAACCGGGCGGCTCTTCCCGATAATGGATGGCATGAAAATCTTCTTAAGGGTTTGAGTCTGTATTCTTTTCATTTTTGTATAAGTAGTACCTAATGAACAATAGTGCCTCAGGAAAAGCTTCACTTGGGCCTAACATATTTACCTTTTACATTATGGTTAAAAACAAATTAGTGTGTATAGGATGGTAATAGTTGTACCTTGACATTTTTGTGTTGACTAAAAATAATCGAGTGGTTCCTCGAAACCATTTTTATGCTCAAATCATAGCTAAGGTTATTGTAGGCCCTCGATTTTGTCTCTTTAGCAATCCTATTGCTTGCGTAGTGAGGTTTTGATTTGCAAGTCCATGTCCCCTACCAATAGGTCTAGAACTTGCCCTAAATATTTTTCTAGGCGAAATCCTAAGCATAGTTCGACTTGAGAAGTGATTATAGGCTTCATTTTATCTAAATTGAAGCTTGAAAACATCCATATCCTACCAAGAATGATGTCCCTAGTTAACCTTGTTGAGCCATAGCCCTTATTCTGTCAATAAATATGATACAAGCGTTTATTTGTTCTAAAATGATCCTCTCTTGGCACTTGATATTTCCTTAGCACAAGGCAAAAACATAAGTTTGGAGGGGGGGGGGGGGAGATAAGAAATGCAAGAGTGATAAAAGGTACAAAAAGGAAGAAAAGGGAAAGAAAGAAAAAGCCAAAAAGTCAAAAAGAAAGCGAGCAATGTGAAAGAAATGAAGGGATTCAATAAAAGCAAAGATGAAAAACTTGGAATGATTAGAAAAGAGAAAAAGGATTGAAATGGACAAAAAAAAGTGGTAGTGTGTGACTCTGCCCCTAAGGAAGATGTAAATGACTCAGAGAGTCAAGAAAGTGTGAGTCAAAATGAAGCAAATGAAGTGTTTAAGGAAAGATGAAACTTCATAGACCAATGTATCCTAACCTGAACCAAAAGCCTTCATTATATTCCTGCAAAAGTCCTGTATGATCTTGAGTTGAGTGAGCTTATATTAGTGGTGACTCACATAAGGGGCAAACTTATGGTACTTAGATCCGGACTTGTGACTTTCCTTTGAGAGAGATGAGTGTATTTTACGCTTCCTCGTTCTAAATAATACAATCTAAAAGTGAGGTTTGATTTTGGAGAGTCGAGGAGTATGAGTTTGGGTTCCACAGTGACCAATGTGATAGAAAGAGTTTCTTTGATGAGTTGAGTCAACTCGTGATGCTTTTATGTTACACTAAAGCCATGGTGCTAAAAAGGTTGTGTATTGTTAATGATGCATATGAGTTGAGGTTAATTGTTAGTCTCAATTTATGATAGATGAGGTTATTTTAGGACAAATGAAATTTCCCTTTCTTTTATCTTGAGGAGGTGGGAATTACTTTGTTTGCTTGAGGACAAGAAAAAGCTTAAGTTTGGGGGAGTTGATAACTAGGGATTCAAGCCTATTTTATGCTCTTTTTTGCTTAGGTTTTGGACTAAAAATATGTACAAGTACTCCCGAAAGATAACTTATTATTCTTGTTTGCAGTGTTTGGACAAAAAGTGACAAGAAAGTTAAAACCAGCATAAAGGAGTGAAACCTGCACAAGTTCAAAGTTGAGTCAACAGGGCACTGATAACGAAGAAACAGATGTGGACGCAGAGGGTCCACCGCTGAGGCGGTCTTAATTATGCTCTCAGTGATGGAAAGGTTCAGAGAGTTAATTTTAAGGCTTAACAAGTTATCGTTGCCTGCAATGAAATTTCACGACAGTAGTGTCTCTAACGTGGCACGAGTCAAGTTCTCGCCCTTAGCGGAAGTGAGAATCAGAGAACTAAGTCCTGAGCCCAAATTGAAGACATCGGTCCATGCTCATATTTCATGGTCATGGTAGGAGGATATCTAAGACGGTAGTTTTTACGCTCCTAGCGGATTCAAGTTCAGAACCATCTAAAAAGAGAAGAATCGCGGTCCGCACTTGCTTTTGCACGGCCGTAGTAGTCCAAGCGTTGAGGCGGTTCATTTTCCGTTGTCAGTAGAATCCTCTTAGGGGCAATTTTGTCTGAAAAATTTAGCTGTGTATAAATAGTTCTTTTTTAGATTTTTAGGTCATCTGTTGTGAGAAGAACATGTGAACAACAACTTTTTGTTATTTAAGTAATTTTAGAGCTTGTTTAACCATTAATCTTAGATTCTTCTCTTGTAATTACTTTTTATAGGTTATGTTTTATCTAAGACTTTGATTTCTTCTTTCATTATGAGTAGCTAAACCCATTAACTAGGGTTGTGGCTCAATTCTAGAATGAGTATTTAATAAATCTTCAATTTTAGGGCTTAAATTTTTATGGGTGAATGATATTTTGCTTGTTTCATGCTTTAAATATTGAATTGGTGGTTGCAAATACTGATTTGTGCCTTTTTGACTTACGCTCTTCTTGAGAAAGAGAGACCAAGTCTAGGAAATTCCAGCTAACAAGGAATTGTGGTGAATTAAAGAGATTGATAGCCCCACTTAAAGGGTTAAAACTAGAGATAGTAATGTCTGACTTGAGCCAATTTTGCTTGCATTGTTTGAACACCCAATTAGGCTTGAGAAAGCCAATTAGGGAAAAGTCATTCAAACTACCGAGAGGCATAGAGTGAGTACTTATGTGTAACGGCTATATCATGATCCCAATTGTAACAATTTTGCCCTAAGTTTTAGACCTCGTTAGATACTCACTTAGGTGTTAGTCACTTCCCTAGTGCCTTCAATCAATTAAGAAAATCCTCATAAAAAATCATACTTAACTTATTTTCCTAATTCATCAGTATTAAAGTAGAATAGTAACGAAACAATGAATTGGAAGTGCAATAAAAAACATCACACTTTGCTAGATTAGATAGGAACCCAATTCCAAACCTATCTTAGCTCTATGTGGAAATTGATCCCGGCCCCTCGGGTAAAAGCTGCATCGACTACTCTTGCCATTCTATAGTGGTATAGGGTTGGAGCCGATCAGAGTACCAAACCTAGTGAAAATAATCTTCTTCAAGAAAGCCACCACACTTTTCGCCTCATTGTTAGGTAAAGCAACAGCCTCAACCCATTTGGACACATAATAAACCCCGACCAAGATGTAGGTGTCTCCACAAGAACTCAAAAAAGGGACCATCAAGTGAATACCCCACACATCAAAAATATCAATCTCCAAAATGGTTATGATAGGCTTTATTATTCTTTGAGATTTCACCAGCCTGTTGACATTCATCGCATCTTTCACTAGCTCACTTGTATCCTTGTAAAAAGTGATCCAATAGATGCACTTTGGCCATTGTTTTTGCTCCACCATGATGACGGCTATATGGTGACGAATGACAAACCTCAAGAATATCACCTTGCTATTTTTCGGTAAAAATTTCTAATCACCCTATCCGTACAAATCCGGAAAATTTATGGTTCATCCCTATAATAATATTGACAATCCGGTTTGAGATTCTTCATTTGGTTTGAAGAGAACTCATCTAGAATGATTCCACACATAAGACAATTTCCTAGATATGTGAACTATGGCACCTCCTTTATTGAAATAGCCAAGAGTTGCCCATCGAGGAAGAAATCATTGATTCAAGGACATCATGCGACCTCCCCTCCTCCTCCAAATTAGACAAGTAGTCTGCCACTTTGTTTTCACTCCCTTTTGTATCTTGGATGTCAATATCAAACTCTTACAACAAAAGCACCCATCTCATCAACCGAGCTTTGAAGTCCTTTATCGCGCCGCCCTTTTTCCCTTGTGGAATCGGGTTTATGACATTTTGGTATGGGACAACTCTTTCCTTTTAGGAACGGGGTTTTCATTTTGAAGAGTTGCCACCCAACGATTTAAGGTGCGTTAGGGCACCTATAAGGTTCATTTACAACTACGTTTGGTAACCAAAGATAGGGTAAGGGCTTGAAATTATCCTAAGGGGAAGGTATTAGGCACCCCTCAGGATCCACTAGTGTGGTTCCCAGCCAAACAGGTTTTGTGAATTTGTACAATTAGAAAAATAAACATGTATAGCTCAAATAGTTGGGGATTTAAATTTAAATACGCAAGTGTTTGAAAAAATTCAATTAGTGAAAAGAGAGATTTTAAAAACCATTACAATATAAGCATATTCGTGAATGTAAAGAGGGGTGTCTTAGGTTTGTTTATAATATGGATCACATCAATGCAACATCTGGTATGACACTCCTCAAAGATGGACTACACGTGGTATTAACGCACCGGTCATATCCATATCTACCCTTCCCCGCCCCGCAAAGGTAATTAAAGCGAAGGTTGGTCTCGACCCCTATTGCATGTTGTTACCTGTCCCTTCCTATCAGTCCCGGAGGAATTCAAGACTAATATCCTATAAGAAAGGGGGTTCTAGGCAGACCCTCAGGTTTAAAGCCAAATTACTAGGCGACAAATAAGAACACATAGGATTGCATTCAGGGAGATAAAACACAAAAATAAGATAGAAGGCTCAGATATACCTCCACAAGTAATGCACATAGACAACACGACTTATACACAATTAAGGTCTAAATTTAGATCCTAAACATGGTATCTAAGTGATAACATCGGAATCAGATTATTGCATGACTCAGAAAGAAGTTCGAATTTAGGCTTGCCTACTGATTTTAACACGTTGATAGTTAAACAATAATACAAAGACGATTCTGGTTTTTATTTAAAGTTTATTGCCTAAGACTTGCGTAAGCGTAAAATAACAGATGACTACAAGGCAGATTTCTTAAAGCGGACTCTTGAATCCTTATAGGCATGATATCTAATAACAAATCAATGCAATTTTTTTTTGAAAGAACTTGTTTTGGAGAAAATAAACCATTGATTAAACTAGTTTCGAAATGAACTAAAACGTGGATTGGGTTGATTTATTTAAATAAATTAGTTGAGATCTATAGGGAGCATTTCTAGAGTTATTCCCTATAGGCAAAACATCTAGTTGTTTAACACTGATTTCAAAAACTTTGCAGGCATGATGACCAATGAAAGCAAACATGTAACACTTGTTATAACAGAAGTTGGATTAAACTATATCCTATAGACATGACATCTATTTGTGAAACCGGTTTTAAGACCTATTAGACATGATTTCCAACATGGTAAGGCAAGTATAGTAAAACCCTATAGGCATAGTTTCTAACATGGTAAGGCAAATATAGTAAGATCCTATAGACATGGTTTCTAACTTGGTAAGGCAAATATAGTAAAATGTAAATTCCTATAGGCATGGTATCTACCATGGATTATACTATAGCATGCATATTGTCCATCCCTTTTCACTATCCAACCTCGGAGTCATTTACAAATAATTATTATAGAGCAATACTGAAATGAATTGCAGAAGAAAAATTAAATTACACTATAGAGCGCCTGAAACATGCACAAACTTTCAGCACCTAATTAGGACTTGCTCCCTGAGTTATACAACAAATCACCTCAAGTGCCAAGATTTTTCCATAGCCTTTCTCATATCTGGGTGTGTCAGAGTTCCCTAAGAATCTCCGGGGATCCTGGTGTCCCACCTCCTTTTATCGCTTACCCGTGGTTACCCTTAAAGGCGACACGTGTATAGGAGTTTTTCCAATTAAAGTGACATTATTCGATATGGGATTAATTATTTGTTTCAAGATTCGCCACTTGGGATAGATTTGGCTTTTTGGTGTCCCATGTCACTGATTTAAAATCCCAAATCGAGGAAATTTCGACTACCCAATTGGAGTCCGCGAACCAAAAATTCTTGAGTGAGGAATTCTGTTGACCCGAGGGAAGGTGTTAGGCACCCTCGGATCCCGTGGTTCTAGAACGGTCGCATAAACTCATTATAAGTGGCTGAAACATGATTTGCTATACCTGTTATTTCGTAATTTTAGATTATTAACCGCTTTTAACATCCGTTTTAGGAATATTTGCAATGTTATTAAAACATGTCGCGAATGCGTCACATAAATGCACCCGCAATTTTAGACATATTTTAATTCCATTGAGAATAGGATTTGGGTCACATAAATGCGCGCCCATGTTTAGGAAGATATATTATTAAACACGCGCCTATAGCAACTACGCCTTTGACATTCGCAGGAAGGCTGTGAAATTTTCTAAACGTCACTTCCTATTTTTCTATGTGCATTAATGAATTAAGGAGCCAACACGTGGTATTTGCTAACATGGTTCACTTTTAGAGGGATATTCTAAAACATGCTAATTCTCTACTTCTAGTAGGTGCTTAAATGCATTATCACTTTATGTATAAACTGTGTATTTGAGCAATATTATGTGCATCCTAGCCTCATTCATGGCCAATTGCATATGATAAGTCAAGTTTGGGCCAACCCAAGGCACACAGTGTTTGCTATGACTAACATCCGTTGGTCCCGGTTCATGACTGGCCCAACCCTTTTATTCCTCCAATCAGAAACATGCGATATTATAATTTCCTAGTGCTTCCTGGGCCTCTCGAGTGAGCCCAGTACTGATTTGAACGAAATAGCCCAATTGTTAACAACCAATTAGTTCGAAATTATGTACAAAATTGGATATCTACAAGCTCACGGAGAAAATATTAACAATCATTTTTATGTGTCAAAACCTTAACACAAAATCTGAATCAAATGATTCATATACTCGTCAGTCAGAGTATATAAATCTAATTTTCAAAATTCAGTTACAACTTTGATTTACAGCTTATAGATCTGAAACACAACACTACTAGCATATTGAGATTTGACTGCACTTTACCATACACAAGGACTGGATCTTAATAATTTCTAAACCAATATTTCATGATTTCCTCATTTCCAAACAACATGAAATAATTAACTAGAACAGTCATATATTAACTACCAGCACTACTGATGGTTCATATTTAAAATAATTGAATGTCCAGTTATTACAAATAACCAGTCTCTAAAGTCCAATTATTACAGAATTAGATAGTCTGACTTTAATTATAACATAATGACTATCTTATCACTACAACTATATCCAAAACTGAATAAGGGGAAAAACAAGGAAAGGGTTTAGAATGATACAATGGAACTCAAATCTGCAAATTCATGAATATTTTACACTTGAACTTCAATGTATCAGACGAGCAAGGAAATGTACCTGTAATTCAAGTAAAACTGGAGCCTATGAGTAATTATAAGAGACCAGCTAAACAATCAACAGCCAATCAAATAGTGTATCCATACATCAGCAGAGTTTTTAGAGAACTAAACTTTCAGAAAAAATGATTCCAACAGCACCAGTGGTATTTTCAGATATATGAATAAGTATTTCAGCTCTAGTATTCAAAGAGAATGTTTTTTTCGGATCCCTTTCTTAAATGCCCAGCTGGTTCATTTTATAGTAAAGCTTTTAGGGCATCAGATTTTTGCCTTGTTTTCTTTTTAGTCCTTAACTCAAATTGCATTTTGTCTAAATGATCCTTCAATTTCTGACTTGTGCCTCAAGTTTGAGTCAAGAATTATGTTTTAGTTCTTGTTAGAAGATTCTAAAGAATTCCTATCGGAAATTTGCATGTTCAAATCCCTCTTATACCCTCACTTGCTTTCCTAAATTACCCTACCCCTGAAATTTGACCTTAGTGAATTCCTTGACCCCAGTTTAGTTACCATTGACCCTGGTCAATCAAACTTGGGTCACCCTTTAGACTAACAGGCTCATGAAAATCAGACTTAGCCAAAATTAACAAGGTTCAACACTGATGGCTTAATATAAAATTCCACATCCAAACATTACACAGGATTATCAAAACAAGGACCATAAGAAAGAAACATTTATCAACACTCAGTTTCAGAAATGCTCAATCAAGAATACTCAAAAATACATAAGAACATTCAGCTTATGCATCAAATTGGAAGAATAAAAGCTAGCCCTGGATATTAAAGGTCTATCCCATCAATCAGCCTAAACTGGACATCAAACCCTTATGAGCATGAATCAGCTAAACATACCAGAAATCAACAAATAAAAATCAGAAGACGGAGGTCAATCGAGCCCTAAAATCATATTACTGAAGAATAAACAAAATTGGGCTTTCCAAAATCAGGGAACTAATACTAGCAAGATATCAATATTACTCAGGAGATGAAAGGATTTTCGATTAGTGACAAACAAAAGCACATGATCATTTAAACCTACTTCAGGCGAGAGTATGGACAAACAAGAGATTATTTAAAGAAAAAGGTCAATCTAAGAGCTAAATAGAAGAAAATAGACTACTTAGGCAAACACATACAGAAGAAACCAAATAATTAAGCAAAGAGACGAATTACTTAGCTTCTTTGATGCATGCCCAGTTCAGACTCTTTCAATTAACTCTTGACCCCTTTCACAAGGGTTTCGAACCTCTTAGGACAGTGATAATTAGTATAAGAGCTCAGGGGAGGGTTTTCAAAGTTCTGAGACCTCAGTAAGGTCTTAGATTTGGATTTTTCAGTGGTTGGGGTTGTTTTGGGACTCATGGGTGATACAGTTGGGGTCAAGAAGGAACCGGGACTGCCTAGGAGGAGCTTGAACCATTTCCGGCATGTTTTTGTGCTTAAGGGTTAAGATTTGAGTTGAAATTCGAGGAGTTTCAAGAAGATTTGAGAGGGGTGACCTATACGATTGGAACGAGGAGGTTGAGGTGCCTTAGGGGTGTAAATTTGGAGGGCTTTGGAACAGGGTCGCCGGAGATAGAGTTTCCGACGACCTTTCGGAGATTTGAGATGATGGGGGGGGGGGGGGATTCGAGGGGAGTGGGTTGCAGGACGGCGAAGGGGGTCTCCTCGTGGTTCTAGGGTGTAAAGGTGGGAGGGTTTGGAACAGGGTCGCCGGAGACAATGGTTCTGACGGCCATGTTTTTGAAGATTCGAGACGTGGGGGGCATGTTCGATGTAAGCTAACCATATGAAGGGGTAGGGGAGGTCATCACGGTTGAGTGGTGTTAATTTGGAAAGGTTTGGTTGTTGGACACCGCCTGAGGTGATTTCTGGCGGTGGTAGTAGGGTGGTAGGCCGGTGGTCAAGGGGTGGTAATAGGGTGGTCAATGTGTGTTGTTAGTCGGAGAAGAACGGTACGAGGATGGTGAGGTCTGTCTCTAATGCGTATTAGAGATGTTTGGACATATGTATACAAAAATGGGGGGGGGTTCCGCGGCCGTTGGATGAGATGGGATTGACGGCTATGATGATTCCTATCTATTTGAAACGGTGTCGTTTGATTTGTTGGGTGTGCACTGGACCCAGGCTGGTCATTTGGGCTGGGTTGTGTATTGTTTAAGGAGAGGCAGGTTTGGGCCACTCAGGTCTAGCCCAATTGTGGCCAGCCTGAGTGGCTGTATATATATATATATATATATATATATATATATATAAATATATTATTTTTTTGTCTTTTTCTTTTAATTTAAATTAATTACTGATTTTATTTAAAAACCACAAATCACAAATAAAACTAAACCAAGTCAAAATTAAACAAACATAATTTGAAATGCCGGAAATACATCTATATTTTTTTGTATTTTAATTTGTAAAACAAGATTATTAAGAATTAAATCCTATATTAATCCTAAACGTACAGTAATGAACATGCGCATGCAATTAAATCCTGAAAATTAAAATCCTAATATTTTAAAAGAAAAATCCTAAACTTTAAGAGTCATGTAGGAGCTTGGTTCGACCGGGCAAAAATCATATGCTCACAACTAGGTAGTGCTCACACCTAGGTAGTGCTCACACCCAGATTTTATAGCCAATACAGAGTAAGTGCAGTGTAGAAAGGCCAGCTTTTATGTGTCCAAGTTCAGAGGGAACTCTAGGGTCTCAAGGCAATGTTCCCACAAATGGGGCAGAACCTAGTGATCTAAGAGTATGTGTGATGGTGCTTCACATAGATTTAAAAGAGTTGAGTTGGAAACGGTTTTGAAAATGATTACTTTAAAACAAGTTTTAGAAGGCAATAGAAGAGTTTGCCTTAGTGAAAAGAGTTGAACAGGACAATCAGCAACTCAAAACAAATCATCATACATAGTTCAAACACAAACAGGGAAAGGAGGAATTGAGAACATACATGTTTGAAACGACATAAATCGGGAAACAATTGATGCAACAAATATGTAGAACAACTATGAATCCATTGAACAAATTAGTCATGGTAATAGTCATTTAAAACATAGGGAAGAGTGCAGCACGATCATGTTGAAGACAAGGGTTTTGTTGGACAAAGTTTGACACTACATGGTTATACGAGTTAGGAATGGGTAAGGGAACTAAGTGAACATACTGGATAAGTGTCAAAGAACTAAGTAAAGTCTAATACAGAAGGCAAGAATTTATACATACTTAATAATATCAAAGATAAAAATAAATTGAATAACTTGTTCAATAACAAACATGGATGCATAGGCGTGGAACATATAGAGTTGAGTTTCAAATTTAAACTAGAGACATACCGGTTGAAGAAGTAAAGTGCAGAAAATAAAGCAAGTAGAGTTCCACAGTCAAGCCTTGGCTTTCAGCCGGCTAGACAAGTAATTAGCACAAGTGGCAGAAAAAGAAAAGAGAGTTTGAGTGAGTGTGTATTCTGAACTATGTTCGTGACTAAGACTGTAGAAGAGCTAGTAGTTCGAAAACTGGTTAAACTAAGGTAAGAATCAATTCTTCAGTAATTATAGAACTCGTATCAATTAAGAATGAAAATTAGCCAAGTATCCCTTAATTAAGCTAGAAAGCGTGTAACAGATAAGGAAAGAATTCATAGGTATAGAATATGTAAAATTAGGGCTAGATACATTAGGGACTAATTCAAGAAATAATAGTGGAAATCAATTAATAATATAGGCAACCACATAATAAGGTAGAAAATAATTTTAAGGGAAAGGAAAAATAGCCATAAATATATATAAGAGCATCAGCACTATAAATCAAGGATTTCAAGAATCGAAAAAATAGTACTAATATTAAAGGAAATAGTATAGACTTCCATGAATAAACAATAAAGGGAGTACAAACAGGAAGAACCAAATCAGAAACCATAATATGATCTCTCTAGCATGAAAATCATAAAAATACTCTAACAAATCACATCATATCCATGAGAATCACACATACAGATAAATCGACTGAATGAACTGTAAAGACGAACTCAGAATCACAAACTAAAGCAAAATAAATTAGAGGGTTTCAATGTAATGAATAAGATAAAGGAAAAATTTAAATAAACCATTTAAACATAGTAAAAGTCATATGATAATACTGAAAATAGGAGGAGAAGTCATTTAAAAAAAGATTAAGAAACCATAGTCTTAAAGACGAAGGGTTACTTTAGAAAAATCAAAAAAACCTTTTAGGAAAACAACAAAAGCTCACAGATCTAAGACAGATCAAAAAGAAATCGGAGGATTTTAGGAGTTTGGATTTTAGAGAACCTAGAGAAGATGAGAAAATCTTAGAACATTACCGGTTTTAGCCGGAAAAGTCATAGATTTTACTCGAACAACTATGGATGGCCGAAAAATGGCATGAAAGATCATTGATAGGAGTTAAACCATTCCAGGTTCACCTGAGGACCTCAGGGTAGTGTTAAACCGGCGTGGGGTGAAGCAAGGGCCAGGAAATAGTGAAAGGCCATGGTTTCCGACGAGGGAGGTGGCCGGAGAAGGTGGACAGGGTCCATCGGGGAGGAGGACAGAAGAGAATGTTCTAGAGAGAACCAAAGATAGAGAGAGGTCGGTTGAGTGAGAAGTGAGAGGGGAAAATAAGAGATTGGGGAGGGTAGTCGTTTGGGTTTAATTTATGGTAAGAGTGAATCCGGATCGTTGATCAAAATTGATCAACCGTCAAGATTAACTCAGGTCTGAGCCGGGTTAGGTAGGGGTTTGGGCTTGGTTTGATTTGGTTATAATTTAAAATAGAATTGGCTATTTGTTAAATACCCAATTAAAATTAGATAAATAATTAAAAGTAGCTAATAATTAGATAAAACAAAATTAAAGCTAAATAGGTAAAATTAAGGTAATTAAATAATATTTAAAATATAAATGACTGATTATTGAATTAAAATAGGATAAAGTGTACACCTAAGCTATAATTGCAAAAGTGTTGTAAATATAGCCGCATAATACCAAATTGGCTAATTTGTGAAATAATTAAATTCCAATCAAATTAAAAATGATATATTGACCTAACAATACTTTGAAATTACTTGTAATATAATTTATGAATAATTATTGGACATAAAATACTGAATAAATTAGAAAATAAATTGATAAAAATATGAAAATTATGAAAACTACCAATTATTATAAAAAGTGATTTTGAAGGCATATATGCAAATTTAAAAATAGTTTGAGAAAAAATTGAGTATCAACATCCTTATTGCTCATAATGTAATGAAGCGCCACATGATCTGTGTGCACAATGACCTTTGCACCCATCAAGTATGGGCGGAACTTATTAATTGCAAACACAATGGAAAAGAGCTCTTTCTCTGTAACGGTATAGTAGTCTTGGGAATTATTCGTGGTCTTACTAGCTAGTATACCGAATAAATTTTTTTGTTGATGTGTTGCCCCAAAACAGCCCCAACCACTATGTCACTTGCATCATAGATGAGTTCAAAAGCGACACTCCAATTTGGAGCGGTGATGATGGGACTAGTTGTTAACTTGAACGGCAACAATTCAAAATCTCTCATGCAATTATCATTGAAGTTGAATTTAGCATACTTCTTAAGAAGCTTTCACAACAGGTTCACCACCTTAAGAGAAATCTTTTATGAAATGCTAGTAAAACCCAGCGTGGCCTAAGAAACTTCGCATACCCTTCACTGAAGTAGGAGGTGGAAGTTTAGATATCACCTCAATCTTTGTGTTGTCAACATCAATCCTATTCTTTGAGATTTTATGTTCAAGGACAATGCCTTCCTCGACTATGAAAATGATATTTCTCCCAATTAAGCACCAAGTTTGTTTTTTCACATCTAGCCAACACTTTATCACACCTCCTGTTTCCTTACACCTCCCGTAAGGATGTGATAAAGGGAGTTATATCCAACTTGAACTGACAATCGAAACGAGATTGATTTAATTAAATCAGAGTCACCACTTGGAGATTTATGGTGTCCCAAGTCACTTGTTTAAATCCCGAATCGAGGAAAAGAATGACTCTGTAATTACAGTCTGCGAATCAGAAATCCAGGAAAGGAATTCTATTAACCCGGGATAAGGTATTAGGCACTCCCGAGTTCCGTGATCCTACTTGGCTTGACTAAATTGTTTAATTACTGATTCTAGAACCTATGTGCTTATGCCATTTACCGTTTTTAATTAGAAAATTATCTTGAAACGGGTTACGCGTACGTATACCCGCTGTCACACCTCCTTTTTTATACACCCCCAAAATGATACATACATACATATATATATATATACATACATATATATATATATATATATATATATATATAGGGGAGTTATTTCCAACTTAAAGTGACAATCGAAATGTGATTTATTTATTTAGAGAATTCAGAGTCGCCACTTGGAAGTCACCGGTTTAAATCCCGGATTGAGGAAAAGATTGATTGACTCTGGTTTACAGTCCGTGAACCAGAAATCCAAGTAAGAAATTCAGTTAACCCGGGAGAGGTATTAAGCAGTCCCGAGTTAATTATCTGATTTTTATACATTTTGAATCTATAGGCATTTTAAATCTTTTAACCGCTCTTATTATTTTCGGAGAATGGCAAGGCTATAAAAATACGTATTAAACCACGTCACATAAATGCACCCGTGGTTATCGACATATTTTAATATTTTTGGGATTTGAATCTGGGTCACATAAATGCGCACCTAAATTTAGGAAGGTAGATTATTAAAATAACGCGCCTAAAGCAAACTAGGATGTTCAATAATCTAACACAAAAGTAACAAGATGCTTCCAATTTCCTGGATTTTATTAACGAAATAAAAAGCAATTGACTGATAAGCCCATATTAAACAACAACAACTATGGTAATTTTAGGAAAGAAAACTAAATAACATATTTTTAAGAACTCATAAAAAGGGACGTAGATATGACCAGATTGTTGCTATGTAGCTAAATTTCAACAAAACAAAAATTAAATTAAATAGAAAGATGAATTCCCAATATTCAATATCTGACCAATTAGATATGTTAGAAAAGAAAAAAAAAGTAGTACAAATAAAAAACTCACAAAGAATTAATAGTAGCTACCTTTCTAAAAAAAGAACATAAAATAAAAAATGAGTCTTAACTTTACAAGAGCTAAACAAAGAAACCCCAGATAACAATCCTTCACTGCAAGGAAATCACATTTTTGTAGGTACAATGACGACGTCAACTTCAATTACGCTCAGCTTAACCAAGTCGAAAATTATAAAAAATGCTGATTTGTTGTGTTTGGTTCAATGGATGAATAAATGAATAAGATATCATGTCTCAAGAAAAAAGAAAAATGGGCAAAGATAGTAATAGATGTGTTCAGAACTAGTCAGTCTTATAAGTAGAGATTTTACCATAACAGATGAATATATGGTAAAATCAATGTTAAAATCCCCCAAAAGAAGTAAAAGTCAAAAATCACTATTATTTATATTCCACACAACAAGCGTAAATAAATAACAAGTAATCCACTAATTTGAAAATGTGAATTAAATATTTAAACAAGGTAAAAAAGGGAAGAACCTTTGTATTATATAATTTTGTGTTGAATGCGCTTACACTTCAAATTTGGACAAAGCACATGTTACCACAGACCAGATCTTAGCCTCAATAACTCGACGAGATTCCCTCACTCCTCTTGCCCTATTATTAAGTCTGATTTTTCTTGGGAGTGGTCTATCGCTGCTGGTTCTTTTGTGTGAATGAGGGCCCTTTACAAGAAAGATCAAAATAAGCCAAATGAAGGGGAAGGCGTTAGGTTCTTTTCCTTGGAAATTAGGTGAAGGGAATTGGGGAATTTTGTAGGTGTTCTCCAGTGAAAATGAGAAAAGAGATCGTGCAAGATTATAGGGGACCTTTGCCGTTCTCCATTTTTTTTGGAATTGAAAATTTAGGGTAGAGTTTTTATAATTGGGTACTTTATTCAATGGATTAAAATGAAATAGATAGCTAGGATTAAATCTTGAAAAAATGGCTAAGGGTAATTGGGTTGAACCATGTCATTTTGGATTTTTTTTCTTTATTTCTTTTCTTTATTCTAAAGATGAATTAAAATAGCTTTAAAAAAATACAAGTATATTTAAGATATAAAAATATTTAGAGAAGACAAATAATTACTATATTAATGATATTTAAATACTACTCAATATATACTAAAATGTAAAATATTTTTTGAACTTTTCTTCTTATCTTTTTTTTTTGAAAAATAAAATGCCAAGACTATTTTTGTATCTTTTTCAAAAATAAAACTAACTAGATAAAATATCAACTAGCTAGAATAAGGGAAAATATTTTTGCAGTTTTTTTATTTTCTTAAATAAAAACCTACTAAAAATAAAATAAAGGTTAAAATATGTAGATTAAACTCAAATAATATTTACATAATAAAAAGTCGTGAAAAATCTAAATATGGTAAAAAATTAGGTGTTCACAACCGTCTGTTTGGCGCGTCAAAAATCATTTCACATGAACATATCTACAATTAATAACACTTAATTATTATTAAGAAAAGTTTGGGCCGAAGTTGCGCGAATGAATACTCTAATTTCATTTTTAGAACCACAATTGTGTTACGCGAACGTATACATAATTACGATAGCATTTTAAGACGGCCTAAAGGATATTCTACGAAATATTAATCATTTTTTACAGCTAAGTCACGAAAATACTAGGAAGGACATATGTGATTTAATGGACTCATATATACTAAAATAATTAAAATTGGTAACCTATTTTATTGTTAAGAAAAGATTTGATCGAAGTTGCGTGAACGCATACTCAGGCTTATTTTTAGAGATCGCGATCATGTCACACGAATGTGTACACAATTACGATAATAGATTAATTGAGAGCACCTATAGCATACCATAATATGATAGCCACCTTTCTTTACAAAACTCCAGTTTCCACCAAATAAAAACAATATAGGTATACAATACTATTTTTTCATGCGAAAGAAATCAATTAAATCTTAAATCAAGAAACTATAACCTTTCAAATGCTAATAACGCATTACTCAATTCACTGTGTGGCCTTCCTACAACTCATTTTTTCTTTTTTTTTAGTTTCTTATCCAAATCTTACCAAACCAAATCTCATTCAAACTCACTTTTTTACTTTTCAGATTTCTCCTCACGTCTAATCCCAAGTAACTATCTTGGCATTATTTTTTCTTCATCCTCATGTTCAGTCACATATAAATGTAAATATTGAAATTAATCGATGAAATCACAGAGAAATTAGAGAAAGAAAGTAGAGAGAAGGGAGAGAGTTTTTGCGAGAACCGAAGAGTCGGTTATTGGGAAAAGAGAGAAAAGATCAGTGTGTAGAAGTTTCCACCTACCCCTATACAAATATAACAAAATATCAACCAATCCGAACCGGGTCGAGTACTGGGTCAAATGACCCGGGCTCAGATATGACCCAATAAGCTCATGAGTATTGGAGGCCCAACACATGAGCCCAAAGTGTTATCATCACTGCCCATTATATTATACACTCTATATACATCTAATATACCAAACCAATATACAATTACATAACTATTGAAATGGCTTAGAAGCCATGTAGTCTTGTAATTCAACACCCCCCCTCAAGTTGGAGGGGGACACCACCTTCAACTTGGATAGCAGCGGATGTAGAGCAGAGCCAGTTAAAGGCTTGGTGAGCAAATCAGCCAGCTGCCGAGAAGTAGAGACATGGAACAACCTGATGAAACCTGAATTGACCTGATCACGCACAAAGTAACAGTCCACCTCTATATGCTTTGTGCGTTCATGGAAAACAGGATTAGTAGCAATGTGTATGGCAGATTGACTATCACAGTAAACAGAAATAGGAAGAGAAAGAGAAACACCAAGATCAGATAACAAGCGAGATAACCAAGAAAGCTCAGCCACAAGTTTGCTTAAAGCCCGATACTCAGCCTCAGCAGATGACAAAGACACAACAGGTTGTTTCTTAGATTTCCAGCTTATCAAAGAGCCACCCAGAAGAACAGAAAATCCAGTAACAGACCTTCGGGTATCAGGGCAAGCAGCCCAATCACTGTCAGAATAACCACTCAAAGAAAAATCATCATTGGCAGAGTAGAAGAGACCCATAGAGGCAGTGCCTTTAAGATATCGTAACACATGTAGAGCAGCATTCATATGAGGTATTCTGGGACATTTGAGAAACTGACTTAAATGTTGTACAGCAAAGCATATATCAGGTCTGGTATGTGTCAAAAATAAAAGCTTACCCACCAAACTCCTGATCAGGAGAGGGTAATGGGTCACCACAATCAGCAAGAAGTTTGGCATTTATATCTAAAGGGCAAACAACAGAAGAAACACCAGAACAGTCAAACTGATGCAACAGGTCAGAAATATATTTCTGCTGATTGAGGATCATTCCACCAGGAACATGAGACATCTGAATCCCCAAGAAATAATGCAAGGACCCAAGGTCCTTGATTTTAAAGTGATCATCAAGAAACAGTTTCAGAGCAGAGATTTCATCATTGTCTTCACCAGTGATAATAATATCATCCACATACACTGCCAGAATGACTAAAGATCCAGACTTGCCTTTGGTGAATAAAGAGTAATCATTTAAAGAGTGTTTATATCCTCTGAGAGAAAGAGCATGAGACAACTTGGCATACCATTGTCTGGAAGCCTGTCTCAGCCCATAAAGAGATTTTTTAAGTTTGCAAACCAGAGGAGAGGAAACAGAATCAGAAACAGAAGTAGATACAGTTAAACCAGGAGGCAATTTCATGTACACCTCCTCATCCAAATCACCATGTAAAAAGGCATTATTTACATCCAATTGAAATAACTTCCAATTCCTTTTCACAGCAACAGCAATCAAACATTTAACAGTACACATTTTGACCACAGGAGAAAAAGTTTCTGTGAAATCAACCCCTTCAACCTGAGTATCTCCCCTAATCACAAGCCTGGCCTTATACCTTTCAATGGAACCATCAGCCTTGTACTTTATTTTATAAACCCACTTACAACCAATTGGCTTCTTACCAAGAGGAAGATGGACAACATCCCAGGTTTGGTTGGTGTCCAAGGCCTCAAATTCCTTTCTCATGGCATCCTGCCAAGCTGGAACTGAAGCTGCCTGAGAGTAATACAGTGGTTCAGATTCCAAGGAGGAAGAGGAAGAGCCAGAGAAGGCTGGAAGTTGGCATAGATAGTCCTTAAGATATGATGGAGGATTATGAGTTCTGGTAGATTTTCTGAGGACATGAGTAGAAGAGGAAGAGGGCAGAATGGGAGGAGAAGGTGGAGGGATAGAAGAAGGAGAATCAGGAATAACATCATTTTCTCCAGAAGGTAAGGAGGAAGCAGTAGGTATGAGAGAATCAGGAATAACATCATCTTCTCCAGAAGGAATATGAGGGAATGGGGGGACAGAGGGTGAAATAACAGAAGAAGAAGATTTAAAAGGAAAAACTGATTCATGAAAGACAACATCCCTGGAGACCAAACAATGTTTGGAGTTAAGATCATACAATTTGTATCCCTTTTTGCCAAAAGGATAGCCTAATAAAACACAAGGGATAGCTCTAGGCTTCAATTTGTCCCTTTGAGGGATTGGTACAGTGGCATAAGCAAGACATCCAAAAGCCCTTAAATGAAGAAAAGTAGGGGGTTTCCCATACAACAATTCATGAGGAGATTTATTATGTAAGAGTTTGGTAGGTAATCTATTAATCAGATATGTAGCAGTGAGTAAACAATCCCCCCAGAAAGAAGTGGGCAGCCCAGACTGAAAAAGTAAAGCCCTACAAGTCTCAAGAAGGGTTCTGTGTTTCCTTTCAACAACTCCATTTTGTTGAGGAGTGTGGGAACAAGATGTTTGGTGAAGGATGCCTTGGTTGCTAAAATACGAAATACCTTCATTACTAGAACCCAACTCCAATGCATTATCACTTCTAACAGTTTGGACCACAGTATGAAACTGGGTCTTAACCATAGAGATGAAGGACTTAAGCATTGAAAAGGCATTGCCTTTAGAACCCAACAGATGAGTCCATGTTGCTCTTGAAAAGTCATCAACTATTGTGAGAAAGTATCTACATCCAGAGGAAGTTGGAGTGTGATAAGGTCCCAAGGTGTCAACATGAATCAGTTGGAATGGTTGTTTAGAGGATTTAATGGAACTGTCAGGGAAAGAAAGTCTAATTTGTCTAGCTATAGGACAAACAGAACAAGGGAAAGGTTGTTTAGAAGCAAAAGGGAATGATAAACCAGAAATACACTTCATATGAGCAAAGGGAATATGACCAAGTCTCAGGTGCCAAATGTAATTCATATCATGATTCAAATCATTATTACAATTGAGACTAGTTACATGTAAGGAAGATGAAACAGCTTTATTATCAGACAAAAGTGTATCATTACAAGTAATAGGCATAGAAGACAAAACACTACACTTGCTAGTACTACATGAAGTAGAAGCAGAACAAACAGAACTTGTTGAAGAAGGGAAAGATGAAGGAGGGACCCATGTCAGCTTATACAAGCCATCAGATTGATTACCAAGATCCAGTGGCTTCTTCAGATAAGGGCCCTGTAACATTTGGAGGAAACAGGAATGTTCAGAAAATAGGACTATGCAATGTAATTCCTTCACCAACTTATGAACAGAAATTAAGTTGTGTGTGAAAGAAGGAATCAGCAGTACATTATGAAGAACAATATAAGAAGTCAATTGAAAAGAACCAATGCAAGTTACTTTTACTTTGTAACCATTAGGAAGGGTCACAAGATAAGGAACAGATAAAGGTGTAAGATTAAAAAGCAGTTGTTTGTTATAGGTCATATGATTAGATGCACCAGAATCAATTATCCAAGACACAGAAATAATACTAGTAAGCATGCAGACTTTGGAATCAGAAACTGGGCTCTCAGTTAGCATAGTACCAGCAAAATTGACAGCACACATGGGAGAAGGGTTTGGAGCAGTGGAACCCCCTAGCTGGGAATGTTGTAAAAGATTCATCAGTTGATCATAATGCTGACTGCTCAACCCAGGTATCACAGAAGACTGACCATCTGTTTTGGAAACAGATTCATGGTTGGCAGTAGGATTCCCTTGAGGAACAGACAAATGACCATCAGAATTTGAAGTAACAGTATTAGCAGCACCAGATTTCCTCCCTTTGAAAGTTGTATGTTGTGGATACCCATGAAGTTTGAAACATTTATCAATTAAATGCCCAGACTTCTTACAGTATCTACAGAACAACGACCATCTACCTTGATCAAAGTTGACTCTTTGTTTGAAAGAAGAAAAAGTATTAGGCATTGTAGCTTTATTAGAGTCAACTGGCTTCCTGTTAGAGTAGGCATTAAAAGAGACAGAATCCGGATTAAAATGAGAGGGAGACTGAATATGCCTTTGTTTCTCATCATTCAGGAGGATATTATACACATTGTCAAGGTTTGGAGGGGGCTGCATCATCAGAATATTGCTCCTTACCCCCATGTAAGTGTCATTGAGGCCCATTAAAAACTGAAACACTTTAGAATCATCATTTTCCTTTACAATACCTTCCTTTGCAGCGCACACACATCTTTGGCCATGGTTCACACACATAGATTCAATTTCATCCCATAAACCTTTAAGTCTATTAAAGTACGATGCTATATCAAGGGACCCTTGAGAAGTGTTACACAGCTCTCTCTTTAATTCATAAATTTTGGTCCTATTAGCAGTACCATAACGTGCTTGAAGTTGTGACCATATACATTCAGCAGTATCAGAATAATGGACAGACTCACCAATCGCAGGAGAAATAGAAGCAGTTAACCATGAAATTACCATGCTATTACACCTGTCCCATAATCTCTGTTGAGCAGCATTAGTAGCTGGTCGAGGACAAGTTCCATCTATAAAGCCAATTTTATTTTTAGCAGTCAAAGCAACAATCATTTTTCTTCTCCATCCCCCAAAACCATCACCTGAGAAGGGTGTAGGGACGAGAGATACCCCGGGAACATCGGAGGAGTATAGAAATAAGGGACTCGAAGAGTCCAAAAGACCAGAGTTGGTGGTGCTAGTATTGGTGTTAGCAGCCATGATGTATCAACAAGGAAGAACAGAATCAAGGAAGAACAGAATCAGCAACCAGAATGTAACAAATCAATTAACCACACACAAAGCCACACACAAAACCAAATATTCAAACATAAAACCAAAATCGATATACACAAACCAGATGCACAATTTTTAAACCAAAGTTACCCTCCTTCTTCGCTACCGGAAGAAGATCGGCCTTCAAATAGCAGTGAAAACCCTAGGTGTGAAACCCTAGGTTCAGACGTCGATTCAGTCACCAGAAAACCGAGAAACGATGTCGGAAATTTACCCAAACACCCACAAGATGAGAATCGGACCACCGGAAAATGGTAAACCAGTGAATCAAAACCACCGAAAACCCTAGATACCGATAACTCACCAGAAATCACCAAAACCGATCAAAACGTTGAGGTTAAGAAGATTCACCTGGATATTATGATGTAAAACACTTTTGAAGTATGTCCGATCAAAATCTGAATCATCACAGACCATTTGATCTCAGAAAAATCGTCAAAAATCGTCAAACAAACGTTCAAAAGTGATACCGATATGCGAACAAACATGATCGGATCGTTGTAAGGCTCTGATACCATGTAAATATTGAGATTAATCGATGAAATCATAGAGAAATTAGAGAGAGAAAGTAGAGAGAAGGGAGAGAGTTTTTGAGAGAACCGAAGAGTCGGTTATTGGGAAAAGAGAGAAAAGATCAGTGTGTAGAAGTTTCCACCTACCCCTATACAAATATAACAAAATATCAACCAATCCGGACCGGGTCGAGTACTGATCAAATGACCCGGGCTCAGATATGACCCAATAAGCTCATGAGTATTGGAGGCCCAACACATGAGCCCAAAGTGTTATCATCACTGCCCATTATATTATACACTCTATATACATCTAGTATACCAAACCAATATACAATTACATAACTATTGAAATGGCTTAGAAGCCATGTAGTCTTGTAATTCAACAATAAATAGCATACATATATTGAACTAACTAGTATATCTTTAACTCTTGGAGGCAAATCTTGATGAGAAAAGCACATTCTCCAAATAATAATGAAAGCGCTGAAACAACTCCTACAAATTAGTATATACTATTATAAGGGAGCAGGCACGAGAGTAGGTCACATAGGATACATCCCAACCATAAATGTAACATGTCTTGCCTCGAAGAAAAATGATGCACATCTTGACAGAGATATTCGAACTTAGTTATATTCAATTATCTTAAGAATTCAACATGTGTACCAAGCCGATTTAAAGAACACACAATAAATCAAAATTTTGTTAGAACATCTACATCAGTGATAACTAATAGACATGATACTTATTTTCAAGAAAATTTAAACATTCAACACGCGAGCTGGTCCATTTCTTTCATTCGAACACATGGAAACTTAGGCGAGATCAAAAACTATATGCTCAAACTTTAGAAACCGGGAACCACTTTAGTTCGACATAGAACATGGTGAAATATTCGTTGCTCGAACTATTGAAGACATTCAAAATACTATTCCTATTTTAGGATTAGGACAGATTACCTGATCATAATTTAAACATCAAACGACATGTGCTATAAAAAAACCATACTGATCATTAAACAAAATTATCTCATGTGCTACCTCCTAGGAATAAATGAAAACACTCGATAAAGTGGCTCTTATAATGCAGAAACTAAAATGAATTTGAATATGGAACAAGGATGTTAATCTGTACGTGTCACCACAAACCAATAGGAACAGATTGAATATCAACAAGCCAAAGATGAATGGATCTAATCCGAAAACTTAACTATAACCTAAACGCTTCAGTTTTTTGATTTCTCACATTCAAACACATCAAACAACAAGAGAGCACATTGGATAACAAGAGCAGATAGACGAATATCTATTTCAAGCGCAAATCGCAACTAGAAACTAACTTCAACACAACGTCTACTAAAATTTGATCAAATAAATCACTATAGTGGTGAATTCCCTAAGACTCTTATCATTTTATGATCAATGTCCAAGCAGAAGAAAGCGTGAGAGGATGAACCTGATTTGTGCAAGGAAAATTTGAATAATTTTGCTTAGAAAGATAAGGGTACAGAGCCTTCGACTGCAAAAATTAATCCAAGAAATTAGCAGCAAATTCAATCAAGAATCACAAACCCAAACACTCGAACGGCAAATCTCGGGCAGCGACGACTTCAACAACCTCAACTTGATCCCGTCTACAAACCAAAATCGGAACATGAAACTGAGACTCAACGTTTCACTCACTCAATTTTCCTCTCCAATTTTCTGAAACTCTAAAGCAGAAGGAGAAGTGATGGAAAAAGGATTCTTAGGTTAGAGAATATGGTGAATGGTGGCGGCTATTATGGTTTTAAGATGGTCGTTTGCGTGCGTGTGGTTGGCGACTAACTGAGGGGTGACTAAGGGTGGATGGTGTTGTGAGGTGGTCGTTGTTTTGAGAGGGTTCAGCCGCTCATCTCCAATATTAGGCGTTGGGACTGGAGATCGAAGAGGAAGGACATGGGTGATCAAGCGGGCTTCCGGCGATGGGAGGGGTCACCGACTCTGTTCAGTCAAAAGAGGGACAGGGTCTGTCAATTGCGGCCCTCTGCTTTTTTTCAGCAATTTTTGTGTGTCTGTGAGGGTAAAGCTCGATCTAGACTGGAGGGGGAGTGTCACGACTATTATGTGTAGATGAGATGGGTCGTGTATGAGGTGAAGCTTCGCCGGAGATGGTAGATGTGTGGTGAACAGAGGTCCGGCGATGGAGTTTTGGTGGTGAGGGTGCGGTTGTTGGGAGGTCCGACGATTGGGGTCTGCTATGGAGAAGAAGAAGCTTCTAGGGGGGGGGGTCACTTGGTCGAAGACAGGTCGTCTGAAGAAGACGATCAAGGGGGGGGGGGCATTCTTTTTTGTACTATCCTTAGGCGTATATCTTTTGTGTCTTAGGTATATGGTTTTTTAAGTGGGGAAATAGGTTTGGGTATTGGGTGGGGTCGATCCAATTTGGGCTGGGTATAAGGTAATTGGGCTATTGAATTTTTCTCTAGGGTGGCCCAATACAAATTAAAACCCCATTGCAATTAAATCCTTACTCTCTTTTTTTTTCTTCTTTTTTTATTAAAAATCATAGAAATTAAAAATTTTAAATTAATCTATTTTTGTATAAATTAAAACTCTTTATTTAATTTTTAACATTAAAACAACTAATTAACTAAATACTAAAGAAAAATACTAATTTTAAAGACTAAAAGATAAATATGTAAAAATGACAATTTTTAGGATTTTTCTATGACTTGAAAATGTTAAAAATGCCCGAAGTGCATATAAACCTAGAAAAATTCCTAAAATTAATAAAAATTATTTTTGGTCTATTTTTTAGGAGTTATTTTCATGTAGGGAAAAATCACGTGCTCACAGTTGCTCCTCTTTGCTCGTGCAAAGATAAAGTGAGCGGGTACGAGCTATTTTTGCCCGCTTGAATACTCCATGGGAAGCATTTTTGAAAGATTTGACCGCACTCTGCTTCTGAGATTGCCTACCTATCTTTGGTTATAAAGGAATCATGTCAGTCTAGTTCTGGAAGTGAGTGAGATGAAGGAGTATGCCGCGGTGAAGATCCGGTCGAGGTTCCGTTCTGCCGTTCTGTCAAGGTTCTGGTCCGCAGTCCTGCTATTATATCAAAATCAAAAGAATGAAGAAGGCTAGCTAAGCCTATCAACTACGAGTTACAAGATTCCTATCTATAAGTCTTTTGAAGCTTGATCTTGAGTCGTGAGTGGTTCTTCATTCAGACTTTAGATTTCAACCTTGACGCTTGTTGGCTGCAGGTTCTAGCTCGTTCTTCTTCAGCTTTTCGAGTTAAGAACGGACATGTAGTTCTTGCGACCTCAACCATGCCTTGAAAAGTTCACATCTTTCATCTGCTTTCATTTGGATTTACTTCTTGCTTTATTTTTTTTTCACCTCAGACTGTTGACTTGCATTCTTTCCACGAGCTTCTTTTGTTGTCGACTTGAATCATATTCTGAAGTGAATTCCCTTATTCTCTAGGTGACGCCTGATTGACAATGTTTGAACCTTGGAATGTATTTCTTTGTTATCCAGGTGGGTGCCTGATTGCTGAACTCGAATTGTGTTCCCTAAGACTGCTGCCTTTGTACCTAATCAAAAAAAAGAAAAAGAAATTCTTTCTGCCCAATTTGGTGTTCTGTGCATCTGTGAGTGTTAATCAAATTCCATTACCAACCATCTCCTCAAAGTTGAAGGCTAAACCCCAGTATCCAGGAGGGTACTAACAACTCTTAATTAGTGACAACTTTAAGATTAGGTTGTGTTCTCAAAAGGCATTATTTTTCAATTTGTCTTGTTGGCTGAGTTATATCTGACGGGGATCTACTGAGGGCCGATAATTAAAGCTACATCTCATTATCTAGGAGGGTCCTGAAAACTCTTAATTAGATGGACAAATGTGTCTGCTGGGGATTAGTTTTTTGAGCTACATCCCATTATTCAAACAGGTCATGATGACTATTGTTGGGGAAATATTTTTGCCCGCTCATGTTACCAGACTGCTTGTGTTTTAAGTTTTCTCATTTTTCATGAGGTTCCTGACGGTTCCAGATTAAATGCCAACTCTAACTTCCGGATGATCCTGCTAGAGATCATTGTTCAGGCGAGTTCCGAAAACTCTTACCGGGGAAGGTGTTTGTACCTGCCCATGGTGCCTGTGCCTGTTTGAGTTTTAAACTGAGTCCCGTTTCCAGGATGGTCTTGAAAATTACAACTTGCATGCCCTTTTTAACTCTCGGTTGTCTCTATTGGGGGTTGCTAATTAAAGTTTCATTCCATTATACTCTTGCTAGGGAGAATATTTATGTTGGATTATGTTCCTTTTGAGTTTTAACTGGGTCCCATTTTCCAGGAGGGTCTTGAGGATTCCAAATTAAATGCCAATTCTAAATCGGTTGTCTCTGTTGGGGTTTGCTAGTTAAAATTATTTCCTATTATTCAGGAGAGTCAAGGCTAGGAAACGTGTCTCCTAGGGATGAATTTAATTGACCAAGACTAGGAAGTGCGTCTCCTAGGGGTAAAACCAAAACTTTGACTAGCAAGTGCGTCTGCTAAAATAAAACATGAATTAACCAAACTAGGAAGTGTGTCTCCTAGGGGAAAATTTAAATGACTAAGACTAGGAAGTACGTCTCCTAGGGGTAAAACCAAAACTTTGGCTAGCAAGTGTGTCTGCTAAAATAAAACATGAATGAACCAAACTACGAAGTGCGTCTCCCAGGGGTAAATTTAAATGACCAAGGCTAGGAAGTGCGTCTCCTAGGGATGAATTTAAATGACTAAGACTAGGAAGTGCGTCTCTTAGGGGTAAAACCAAAACTTTGACTAGCAAGTGCGTTTGCTAAAATAAAACATGAATGAACCAAACTAGGAAGTGCGTCTCCTAGGGGTGAATTTAAATGACTAAGACTAGCAATCGCGTCTCTTAGGGGTGAATTTAAATGACTAAGACTAGGAACTGCGTCTCTTAGGGGTGAAATTAAATGACTAAGGCTAGGAAGTGTGTCTTCTAAGGGTTAATTTAAATGACTAAGACTAGGAAGTGCGTCTCCTAGGGGTAAAACCAAAACTTTGACTAGAAAGTGCGTCTGCTAAAATAAAACATGAAAGAACCAAACTAGGAAGAGCGTCTCCTAGGGGTGAATTTAAATGACTAAGTCTAGGAAGTGTGTCTCATAGGGATGAATTTAAATAACTAAGACTAGGAAGTGCGTCTCCTAGGGTCGAACTTAAATGACTTAAACTAGGAAGTGCGTCTCTTAGGGGTGAAATCTCTATTCAGGAAGTGCGTCTCCTAAAAGAATAACTTGAAGGACCTCGATTAGGAAGTGCGTCTCCTACAGGTAAAACTTCAATGAACAAAACTAGGAAGTGCATCTCCTATGAATGAATTTAAATGACCAAATCTAGGAAGCGCGTCTCCTATAAGTAAAACTTTAATGATTCATACTAGGAAGTGCATCTCCTATGAATAAACTCTTAATTTAGGAAGTGCATCTCCTATAGATGAAGATAAACTTAGGAAGTGCATCTCCTATAAGTAAAAACTTCAATGATTCAGACTAGGAAATGTGTCTCCTATAAGCGAAAATAAACTTAGGAAGTGTGTCTTCTAAGGGTGAAACTTCAATGAACCAGACTAGGAAGTGCATCTCCTAGGGTCGAAATTAAATGACTTAAACTAGGAAGTGCATCTCCTAGGGGTGAAATCTCAATTCAGGAAGTCTGTCTCCTAAAATGAAATAACCTGAAAAGCCAGACTAGGAAGTGCATCTCCTAGGGGTGGAACTTCAATGACTCAAACTAGGAGGTGCGTCTCCTATGAATGAACTCTCAATCTAGGAAGTGCGTCTCTTACAGGTGTATCCTGAAAGACCCAGACTAAGAAATGCGTCTTTTAGGGGTGAAATTTTAGTGACTCGAACTAGGAAGTGTGTCTCCTATGAATGAACTCTCAATCTATGAAGTTCTTATCCTATAACAAAAATACAACCTAAACTGCTCAGACTAGGAAGTGCATCTCCTGGGGGTATTGTGTGACCTTCTCAATAGCCTTTGCGTAAGCAGAATTGGGGCATTACACCTAAAAATTTCAAGCTTCCAAGCTTTGATATTAACACAGCTTCCATCCCTATTTCAGACAAAGAAAACTTTTGAGTTTGAACATGGTGGTTGGTTTGTGGCCTTGACTTTGATGGAAATTGCTCCTTCACTTGCCATGATAACTTTGATTTTACCTTGAAAGCCATTGCTTATTTATTGACTAACCTATTTCTCTGTCACCCTTATCACAACAAATACCTCTTCTCCGTTCATACCCAATACCCTTCATGAACTGATATTTACTAAACCTTTTTGTGTTGCATGAATCCCAAAGCACGTCAATTTCCACCCACTCAATGTGTCTGATGTTCTTTCTTGACTCAAACCACTAGCCTTGGCCTTGAGCTCTATCGCTCCTTCACTTGCTGTGACAACTTTGATTTCTACTCGGAAGACCTTGCTTTTTATTGGTTAACCGCATTCTCTGTCACCCTCATCACAAAGAATACCTTTGATCTATTCACCCAACATCCTCTATCTGTCGCATTGTTAATTGATATATACCAAACCTTTGTATTTCACATGAATCCCAGAGCATGTTGATTGTTACCAGATCATCGTGCTAGCTGTTTTTTTCTGACTTATGACGCTTTGATGTGTTGACCAGATCCCATTTTTGTGCAATCGAAAAGCTGATGGCAAATTTTGAAGTAATTTCTCACATGTTCTGACCAACACACTTAAGAGAAGACAGTAATCAAGACAAAAGGAACATAGTAGAGGACAAGTGAGCAAATATGATCGATTTTCATCAGACTGAATACTCCATGTGAAGCATTTTAAAATTTTCTGACCGACCTTGCTTCAGAGGTTGCCTACATATCCTTGGCTATAAAGGAATCAGGTCAGTGTAGTTTTGGAAGTTTTGGTAGCTGGGACTACCGGGAAGTTGTGATTTCGCTGTTGTTGTTGCTGTTTCTGCTTGCTGAGCTCCTTATTACACCAAAGGAAAATGACAAGCTAAGCTAGCTAGGCCTATTAACTACGAGTTACAAGATTCCTATCTATGAGTCTCTTGAAGTTTGTTCTTGAGTCTTGGCTAGCTCTTATAGCAGAATCTGATCTGAATCTTGATGCTCGTTAGCTGCAGCCGCTGGTTTATTCTTCAGTTTTGAAATAAAGCAGGACATGCGGAGCTTGTGGCTTTAATTGGATTTTGAGCAGTCCGTGTCTTTGTCCGCTTCATCATTTTGAATTCACTTCTTTTGTCCTTTTCTTCTTTTCTTATGTTCTGAATTGAGACTCATGCTTTCAGTCATTCCGAATGTTGTGCCTTAAGGTGAAATTTGCTCGAACACTAACACAAGCAACGAACGAAATTTGCCCCAGTTTTCACTGAAATTTCGTGAGTTATTTACAACACACATCTAAGCTATTCTTTATTGATAACAATAAAAATCGGGATTGTGTATCCCTTGGAAAGATTGCCAGGTTATACTGGGAAGGAGAGAGGGTCCTTATTAGGGATAAGAGGAGGATCCGCGGGTTATGCCGGGATAGAAATGAAAAAGTACCTACCGAGGGGAAAGATCCACGGGTTATGCCGGGATAAAAATGAAAAAAGTCCCTGCTGGGGGTAAGAAAAAATCTGCGGGTTATGCCGGGATAGGAAGGTTCTTACTGGGGATGGAAGGAGAGTCATAGGTTATGAAGAAATTCCCGGGTTATGCCAGGATTGAAAGAGAAATCCTGGGTTATGCCAGCGAGATCCACGAGTATGCCGGGATGAATGAAAAACTCCTGGGTTATGCCAGGAGAAACCCACGGGTTATGCCAGGACGAATGAAAATATCTAGGTTATGCTAGGGAGATCCACTGTTATGCCGGGATAAATGGAAATTCCTGGGTTATGCCAGGGGAGTCCGCGGGTTATGCTGGGATGAGAGAGAATTCCTAGGTAATGCTAGGGAGATCCACGAATTATGCCGGGATAAATGAAAATTCCTGGGTTATGCCATGGGAAATCCACGGGTTATGCCGAGATGAATGAAAAATCCTAGGTTATGATAGGGAGATCCACGGGTTATGGCGGGATGAATGAAAAACTCCTGGGTCATGCTAGGGGAATTCGCGGGTTATGCCGGGATGAATGAAAAATCTTAGGTTATGCTAGGGAGATCCACGGGTTATGCTGGGATAAATGAAAATTCCTGGGTTATGCTAGGGGAATGCGTGGGTTATGCCGGGATGAAAGAGAACTCTTAGGTTATGCTAGGGAGATCCAAGGGTTATGCCGGGATGAACGAAAAACTCCTGGCTTATGCCACGGGAATCCGCGGGTTATGCCGGAATGAATGAAAAATCCTAGGTTATGCTAGGGAGATCCACAGGTTATGCCGGGATGAATGGAAAACTCCTGGGTTATACCAGGGGAATCTGCGGGTTATGCCGGGATGAATGAAAAATCCTAGGTTATGCTAGGGAGATCCATGGGTTATGCAGGGATAAATGAAAATTCCTGGGTTATGCCAGGGGAAATCCACGGGTTATGCTGGGATGAATGAAAAATCCTAGGTTATGCTAGGGGAAATCCACGGGTTATGCCGAGATGAATGAATAATCCTAGGTTATGCTAGACGGATCCACGAGTTATGCCGAGATTGGTAAAAATTCCTAGGTTATGCCAGGGAGATCCACGAGTTATGCCGGAATTGAAAGAGAAGTCCTATTTATGCCAGGGGAATCCACGGGTTATGCTGGGATGAATGAAAAACTCCTGGGTTATGCTAGGGGAATCTGCAGGTTTTGCCGGGATGAATGAAAAATCCTAGGTTATGCTAGGGAGATCCATGGGTTATGCTGGGATAAATGAAAATTCCTGGGTTATGCCACTGAGGATCTACGGGGAAGTGGGGGACTGGAGAGATCCTTTTGACTATGCTGGGGGGTAGAGGGGAAGGAACAACCCTTAAGTTATGTTAAGGATAGGGTAGCGTTAAATATTAGACTACACCGGGGAGCAGAAAGTGTAGAAAGGGAATCCTCAGGTTATGCTGGAGATGTGAAGAGGGATTTCCCGGGTTATGCCGGGAAGTGAAGGAAGGAAACTTCTTGGTTTAGATGGAGGGGATGGAATGCAATCCTTGGGTAATCCCGAGGAAATCTACAAGTTGCGCAAGGGGAAGCTAAGGATTGGAATCCCATGATGTCATGATTATTTACGAGTTTGCAGGAAAATGAAAAGAAAACTTCCCTTTTGTTAGTGACGCAACACCATCTTTGGTCCCTGCGCCAATCCTTGGTTGTTTTTTCCCCATGTTCCTTCTGTTTTCCTAGGTTGCACCTGCGTCTATTTTAGTCTAGAAACAAAACAAACTGTTAGTTTGAACAGTGATTGGTTTTGCGGCCTTGTCACACTTGATTTCAACTTCGTTTGTGTCCATAGGGAAACCCTTGACTTTAAATCCTTGCTTCGTTGATTGGCCGGGAGGTCCTCATTTTGGGTTAGTTTTTGTTTTCCAGGCCTTGGGTTATGTTTTTTGTCTCGACTTTGATTTTGAGCTTGCTTTTGTGATTTTTGATAAGAACCAATGTCCTGCTTGGCTTAAAGCCCTCCGACTTTGCTTCACCTTCATGGAACTTTGATTTTGAATTTCCCTTCTTTTATTTCCCTGCTTTTGAGGCATTAACCATCATGATCAACTGGGATTGGCTAAGCGCGCTTGACGATGTCGGTCATTTCCTTAGTTCCTTCCAGGAGAAACCCGCATGGCCGGCCCTGCTACCTTTCTTAAGGAATGGTTAGGACATCAAAATTAAAGTGGAAAGGAGTGAGGCATGAATTTTAGAGAGGTACGTTCCTTTGAGGGAAAAGAGGGAACTTATCTGGAAGTACGAATCGGCGTTAAACGGTAATGACATGCTTCTTGGACTAGATACCCGACCCAAATGCATTTCTTCTTTCGGATTTCAACTCTTTCAAGATCAAAGAAACTGATTCAGCCTTGAAAAGCAATATTTTCTTTTTTCAGCTGACGGCACCCTTTTTCAGGTTTTCGCCTATCGTCCTCTCTCATTTCTCTTTTTCCGTCGCCCGATAGCGCTCTTTGCGAGTTTTCACTAAACGGACTCTCTCATTTTGTTTTTCTCTGGTCGCCTTATGGTGACCGGAGGATCTCAACAGCGGTATTTTCACATCCCCGGGGATTTATAGCTTTATGACCATTCAGATGGATTTATAACCGAACCAATACCTTTCTACCCTAGTTTTGATTTTTATGGGTAAATGGGGGCTTTTATTTTGATATGCCTGAACCTTAGGGAGAGGCTGCCTACGTATCCTTTCGGAATCAAGTCAGACGTAGTTCAGGAAATTTTTTCTAAACTAATTTGTTTGTATTCTTCTTTTTGTTTCATTTTTTCATTTTTTTTGAATAGAATTTCCGGGTTACAATGAGGGTGAGGGTAGCGGGAAAGCAAAGGCTTTGTCATTCCAATCAACCGGGGCCATTGTTACAGGGGGTTCAGACATAATACCTTTTTACTGCATCTGCATTTTACTGCTGCCTCAGGCTCGTCTCCTTCGATGTCACCAAGGTACAATGCTCCTTTTGGCAATATCTTTCTGATAATATACATCCCTTTCCAGTTTTGAGCGAATTTTCCTTTGGCTTCCTGATGATGAGGCAGTATCCATCTTAATACCTGTTGCCCGACTTCGAAATTCCTAGGGCGCACTTTCTTGTTGTAAGCACGGGCCATTCTTTATTGATACAACTGCTCGTGGCAAATTCGTTTTTCATCGATTAGTGCCAGCTGCTCAAAACGGGTTTTGACCCATTCATTATCCTCAATTTCTGCTTCGAGAATTACTCGGAGTGAAGGAGTTTCCACCTCGGCGGGCATGATAGCTTCAGTCTCATAGACCAGAAAATAGGGGGTTGTTCCTATCGATGTACGTGCTACGGTACGATATCCCATTAGTGCAAAAGGCAACTTTTCATGCCATTTTCTCGATCTTTGAATCATTTTCCTCAAGATCTTGTTGATGTTCTTGTTAGCCGATTCGACTGCACCATTGGCTTTGAGCCGGTAGGGAGTGGAGTTTCTATGTGTTATCTTGAATTGTTCACATATCTCTCCTATCAACCGACTGTTTAGATTAGCTGCATTATCTGTAATGATGGTATAGGGAATCCCAAAGCGACAAATGATGTTGAAATGCATTAAATCCACTACCGCTTTCTTGGTAACATACTTAAGGGTGATGTCCTCAACCCATTTTGTGAAGTAATAAATGGCGACCAATATGAATCAGTGTCCATTTTAGGCTTTTGACTCAATCAGCCCGATGACATCCATGCCCCAGGCGGCAAATAGCCAGGGTGCTGACATAGGATGCAGTTCATTTGGCGGTGCATGAATCAAGTCACCGTGCACTTGACATTGATGACATTTTCGAATGAAGCTGAAGCAGTCTTTCTCCATGGTCATCCAGTAATAGCCAGCTCAGAGTATCTTCTTTTCCAGTACATAACCATTCATATGGGGCCCACACACTCCCGCATGTACCTTATGCATAATTCTCTCGGCTTCCACGGTATCCACACATCTCAACAAACTAAGATCTGGAGTTCTTTTATAAAAAGCGTCATCGCTCAAGAAGAAATTACTTGCATGTCGTCGAATGGTTTTCTTTTGTTCTCCGGTGGCTTGCTCAGAGTACTCTTGCGTTTTCAGGAATCTCAAGATGTCATAATACCAAGGCTGTATGCTGGGACCTGCTTTGGTTGCATTACAATACCCATGCCTTTCTTTGATTTGGATTTTTACATGATCAACATAGGCGTTCCCAGGGTATGGTAACATGGAGGCCAAGGTTGCAAGTGCATCTGCTAACTCATTGTGGCAACGGGGAATGTACCTGAACTGTACCGACCTGAACCGTTTGCTAAGGTGTTCCACATGCTGTCTGTATAGGAGGAGCTTAATATCCCTTATCTCTCATTCTCCTTGAGCTTGTCGGATGATCAGATCGGAATCTCCTATGATTAGCAATTCTTCGACATCTTCATTACTGGCCGTGTTCATGCCCATGATGCAAGCCTCATATTCAGCTGTATTATTGGTGCAGAAGAAACGGAGCCTGGTTGTGGCTGGATAATGCTGGCCTGCGGGTGAGAATAAAATTGCCCCAATCCCTATGACTTTTGCGTTTAGTGCTCCATCGAAGAACATTTTCCAGGCGGGGGTGTCTTCGGCTGCTACTTCCAACTAATTCACTTCTTCATCAGGGAAGTAGGTGTTTAAAGGCTGATATTGGTCATCAACGGGGTTCTCAGCCATGTGATCTGCCAATGCTTGAGCTTTTATAGCAGTGCAAGTGACATAAACAATGTCGAACTCGGTGAGCAAGATCTGCCATTTAGCCAGTCGCCCTGTGGGCATTGATTTTTGGAATATGTACCTTAGTGGATCCAGCCTACTTATAAGGTACGTGGTATGAGCTTGCAGATAATGCCTTAACTTCTGAGTCACCCATGTCAAAGCGCAACACGTTCTCTCTAACAATGTGTAGTTGGCCTTGTAACTGGTAAACTTTTTGCTCAGGTAATAAATGGACTACTCTTTCTTTCCCGTGGCGTCATGCTGCCCGAGAATACAGCCGAAAGAACCTTCCAAGACTGTTAGATAGAGAAATAGTGGCCTTCCTGATTCTGGCGGAACTAAAATTGGTGGATTGGAAAAGTATTGTTTGATTTTATCAAAAGCTTCCTGACACTCGACTGTCCACTTAACTGTCGCATCCTTCTTCAGTAGCTTGAATATAGGCTCACATGTTGAAGTCAACTGGGTGATGAATCAGCTGATGTAATTCAATCTTCCCAATAGACCCATTACATCCTTTTTTGTCCTTGGAGGGGGCAGCTCCCAAATGGATTTGATCTTGGTTGGATGCGATTCAATGCCTCTCCGGCTGACGATGAACCCCAGAAGTTTGCAGGACGAGACTCCAAATGCGCACTTTGCTGGATTTAATTTCAAGTCATATTTGAGGAGCCTTTCGAAGAACATCCTCAAGTCCTTTACATGATCGCCTTGAGTCTTAGATTTGATAATCACGTCATCCACACACACCTCTATTTCTCGATGCACCATGTCGTGGATGATGGTGGCCATAGCCCTCATGTACACTGCCCCGACGTTTTTCAATCCAAAAGGCATAACTCTATAACAATATGATCCCCAAGGTGTGGTAAAGGGGGCTTTCTCAGCATCTTCCTCATCCATCAACACTTGGTGATACCCTGCGTAGCAATCTTCAAAGGATTAAATCTCATGCTTGGCATAGTTATTAACAAGGATGTGGATGTTGGGTAGAGGGAAGTTGTCCTTGAGACTCACATTATTTAGATCTCTGTAGTCCATGCACACTCGAGTTTTCCCGTCTTTCTTCGGCACCGGAACCATATTGGCCAGCCATGTGGTGTATCGAACCACCCGGATTACCCCCGCCTCTAGTTGTTTTGCAATCTCCTCTTTGATTTTGTCGCTGACATCAGGCTTGAACTTCCTTTATTTTTGTTGGATCGGAGGCCATTCAGGGTATGTAGGCAACTTATGAACCACAAAATCCATACTCAAACCAGGCATGTCATCATAGGACGACACAAATACATCTTTGAAATCCAACAAGAATAGAACCAATGAATCCCGTATTTCTTTATTCAGATGGATGCTTACTTTAGTTTCTTTGATTTCATCAGAATTGCCCAAGTTAACCGGCTCAGTATCATTTAAGTTAGGCTTAGGTTTGTTTTCAAAGTGTTCCAACTTTCGGTTGATTTTCCTAAAAGCCTCTTCTTCATCGTATTCCGATTCTTGGTTCATTATTTCACAGATGGGCAGCAAGTTTGGGTCGTGGCACGAAGTCCGCAAGCATGTCGTTTTATTTTAAGCCGCATTATGGGACTGAAAGAAAAGATGAACATAAAAGAAAGACAAAAATCAGAAAAAGACAAAGAGGTGTGAATGACAAAATAAATGATTTTATTTCTTTGAACTTCTAAGATAACAGGGTTTACAATTTGAAATTTAAATGACAAAGTGCTAAAGAAAATAAGCAATCGAGCTAAACCCTGAAATAGCTCGTGATGTAGGTAGGGGTAGCAAGGCGGGACTAGCAGGTCTCCCGCCTAACTGGAAAAGGTGTGGCCTTCCAGTTTTGAAGTTTTCCATCTGGCCCCAAATAAAGCACTTTAGCAGCGCTTGAACCTTCTCCGGGTTGGAGCATGTTTACTTCGTACAACAACTCCCACATAACTCCGCCGCATATCTCATCAATTTTTTCTGCCGTGAAGGTTTCTTCCTCCTCCTCCTCCTCATTGTACTTTGGTTTTACAAAGGTTTTGTACAAGTGGGGTAGGGGTCGTGGTAAGGCCCATCCCTGGCGCTTTCTGCGATTAGCCCAGGTGATATCTTCTGAGGTTCGATGAAAGCCTAGTCCAAAGAACTTTTCTGTGACAAGCAAGGCGACCGGCTCGGTTATGCCTTGTAGGGAGCTTCTGAGTCCCTTGCCTGGCTTGAAACCTTGGCGTGTCATTTACTTCGCCACCATAATTTAAGCATTTGACAGGAAAGGCTGGTGGAGCGGCTTGCCCTCTTCATGGTGATCGGCTAGTACAACTTCAAAAGCTTGATAGACGATGTGCTCACTCCCTTCCTTGGCTTCTAGATAGGGGAAAGATGTGTCCCGGTAAATTGATTGTTCTTCCTCTCCATGAACTATAATCTCCTGGTTTTCATACTCAAATTTCAGCATTTGGTGTAGGGTAGAAGGCACTGCCGCTGCTGCATGAATCCACGACCTTCCTAGGAGGTAGTTATAGGAGGTGTCCATGTCCAACACCTGAAATGTTACTTCGAAGTCGTCTGGACCAGTGGTAAGCACCAAATCAATTTTACCTACGGTGTCCCTTTTGATTCCATCGAAGGCTCGGACACATATGTTGTTATGACAGATCCTCTCTGTCCCAATCTCCATTCTCTGCAAGGCTGACAGTGGGCATATGTCTACTCCGGAACCTCCGTCGATCATGACACTTTTGACATAATATCCCTCACACATGACAGTGAGGTGCAAGGCTTTGTTGTTAGCAGCTCCCTCCGGAGGTAAGTCATTCTTACTAAACGAGACCTTGTTAATAGCGAAGAATCTCTCAGCCATTTTCTCTAGTTGCTCTATAGAGGTCTCAACTGGTACATTAGTTTCGTTCAACGTTTTGGCCAACACCTGCTGATGCTCGGAAGATTTCATCAAGAGTGACAATAAAGAAATCTGCTCAGGGGATTATTGAAGCTGGTCCACCACTTCGTACTCCAGCATTTTCATTTTCTGGAAGAAAGCTTCTGCCTCCTCAGCATTCACTGGCCTCTTTGGCGGAAATCGTCGTTTGGTAGCGGCATTCACCTCTTCCATAGCTGATAATTTCTTTACGGGATAACCTTTTTGAGCTTCCCCGAGGACTTCTTTGCCTTTGTATGTAACGATGGTTTCCCGATAATTCTAGGGGACGACTGAAGGGTTGGTCATGGGCTTCCGCGGTGCGCGACCGATTACCATGGGCTCATTCAGTCGGTGGTTTAATCGATCCCTGTACCACATAGGCTTTCTTGGGTATATACATGGTTTTGTTCAGCTCGAACCTTTTTCGGGGGCTCAAAGTGGGCTGCTTTTCTTGTCGCCCTCGTGGGATGTAAAGTATTGTTTCCTTGGTAGAGGTCATCCCAACTTTGACTTCAGCCTTCTTCTCTGCTTCTGGGCATTTTGGCTTCATTCATTTTCTTTACTTCAATCTTTTTGGGGTGACTTTTGGTTTTTTGTTTGCCTCGGCGATGGCTATGATGGCTTTCAGGGCAGGATCAAATTCTTTGTCCTCACAGATCATTCCGATGACCGGCCCTTTGGGACCTCTTCATCTCATAGTACTATCTTCATTTGGTCTATCAAATCTTCCACTGCTCGTTTTAAGGTCCAGCAATTTTCGGTATCATGTCTCTCTACCCCAGAGTGGTAAGCAGAACGAGCACCCATTTGATAAGAAGGTGATTCGGGGTTTTATCTGTTTGGGGGTACAGGATGGAGAAGACCCATGTGGACCAACTTTGGGAACAGGCTGGCATAGGATTCTACTATGGGAGTGAAGTTCTATCTCCTGGGTGGATCCCTAGGACGATAATTATTTGGTGGAGGGCGGGGATTGTAGTGATTCTGATGAGGCTAATTTCTTGGGGCTTGGTTTATGTTGTTCTGCTGTTGTGGCCGAGCAGAAGGCTAAGCGTTCATAACTGTATAGGATTGAGGGACACAGTGCATGTCACGGTGAGGATAGTAATGTTGAGATGCTCTTTCAGAGAATGCATGCCTATGAGCATGCTATTTCCTCATCCCGGAGGCTGCCATGGATGGTTCCTCTTTCTTCTTGTTTCTTGAGATTCCTCCCGCACCTCCTTGTATGGCATGGGAGGTTGCTCTTATGGCGGATTGACTCAGAATTCTCCTCGTTTAAGGTCATTATCTACCATTTCCCCAATCTTAATCGCCTCTGCAAAAGGTTTGCCATGGCTGACATCGTATTTTGAAAGTAATCTTCCTTTTGTGCTTGTAAAAAGACGGTGACCATCTTTGTTTCGTCCATGGGAGGCTTTACTCTCGATGCTTGCTCGCGCCATTTAATAGCATATTCTCTGAAGCTTTCAGCAGGTTTCTTTTTCAAGTTGGCTAGGGAATTCCTATCTGGGGCGATGCCGATGTTGTACTGGAATTGCCTTACAAAGTCCCTGGCGAGGTCATCCTAGATGTGCCATCGGGTAATGTCCTAGTCTATGTACCATTCGGATGCAATACCGACTAAGCTCTGCCCAAAATACGCCATCAAGAGTTCTTCCTTTCTGCCGGTTTCACGTAGTTGATTTTAGTACTTCTTTAAATGAGCGATGTGGTCGCCGTGCCCATCGTATTTTCGAACTTCGGTGTTTTAAACCCCAAAAGAAGATGTACGTGTGGGACATGCATAGGTCTGAGTAAGATACACTCTTCTGTCCACTTAGTCCTTGCATGTTCTTTAGGATTTGTTCAAGACTCTTCATTCTCCTTGTGATTTCATCTTGTTCGGCATTTTGGAGGTTTTGTCTTGCACATGGGTAAGTTCATATGCTGGCTTAGGGTAGTTTTATGTGGGGTACGAGGGAGGTTCCGTTTGGTAGTTAGGAGTCTGGAATGTCAAAGCTGTGGGGTCAAACATGGGCCTTGGTACCGCAGGCTGTGTAGTGACTGCGCACGGAGGGGCCATAAAGATGTTGGGAACTAGCCCGGATGTAAATATCGGAGGGCGGGTTTCAGAAGGCGCCCCAACAAAATTGGTTGATATGGTGGGCTGCCCCAAGAGAATATTTGGATGGATGATAGGGATGGTGGAGGTACCCCCTGAACTTTGAAAAATCTCGGGAAACCCGGGGATTGCGCTTGAAGGTTCCTTCCCATTTGTCCAGGCATCCCACATCTCCATGACTCGGAGCCACATGATCCTCTTCTCTTCAGCCGCTGAAGATTTAGAGGCTGGTACTCCTGTGATTGGCTTGTCCTCTAGGATAGGGACTGTTGGTAGAGTCATTTCGGTCGACATCTCTGTGCTTCCCTTTGACCTAGTAAAGTATCCGTGTGAAGCCAGCTTACCACAAACCAATCACTGTTCTTAAAACACCTTAAGCGAGACACTGGAATTCAGTAGTTAGTTCGGGATAGATAACAAATAGGAAATCACAAGTTGAGTATGATGCACCTATGCAGATAACAGGTTTCTATATGCTTGAAATGGTCGCATGTGTCATCCCGACATTTATTCCACATTTACTTTTGTTTCCTACTTCTTATTCCCCCTTTTTTAAAGACTACGGTAGAGTCCTATAGAGATTGCCTACGTATCATGACTTTGCATGAATCAGACCGAGCATAGTTCATGAGAAAAAAATATGTAAACAACAAAATGTTTTTTGTGATTTTCAATTTTCATAAAAACATAAACTTTGATTACATACGCTAGCGAAATGAAAGGCAAGAACCAAACTGGGACTTGATAATCTTACAGACTCGAAAGGTAAGTAACAAAACATACAACCTGACTTCTTTTTTTTTAATTTTTTTTAAGAAAGATACAAGTTTATGAATACATTAAAACTTCAAATGCTTTTGGAGCTTGCGGGGCATCGTCCGGCCTTGCCGCAGGTTCGCACGTTAAACTTCCCTGGAGATAGTGGAGATCTTCCACCACTTGACGGACAAATGTCATAGCAGCGGCGAAAAACATAGATTTTGTCATGTCCTCACAGTGATTGCACTTCGTGGTAAAATATTCTGCGATTGCCCGCACCTTTTCTTTGATAATCCCTTTTTCTTGTAGTAGACGCCCTATTTGTAAGCCCGTTCTTCTAAAGTTCGTTCAGCTGCTTGATTCAGCTTTTGAAGCTGCCGCAACTCTCTTTCCAATCCCGCTATTATCTCATAGCAATGCTCTCTCTCGACTTAGAAATCCCTGGCTTGTTTGGCCATTTCATTTTCAGCTATGACAACCCTATGTTTTAAACCAGCGCTTTCATTGCCACTTCCTTCTTTTAACTGCTCCAATATGCGGGCTCTTTCCTCTGCACTTTTAATTAATTGGTTCTGAGCTCTAGACAGTTCACCCTCCGCCTTATTCAGGTCGAAACTGTATTCAGTTACTTTTCGGCGCAGGTTCTCTATGAGCTTTTCATCTTTTGTTCACCTCGGAGGATTTTCTGCGGCTGCCTTCATTTTCTCGATCTGGGCTCGTAGGGCTTCATTTTCTATAATCAATACCTTTTTTTCTCCCTCGCTGGCTACGTCTTGCAGACTATTTTCAAATTACAATTCTTGAATTTTCTTTTCCAGCCTTCCTATTGTAGCACATTATTCATTTTCTTATGCTAACCAATCCTACTGCTCTTGCGATTTTCCAATGAACTCTTGGAGGTGAGGCCTTTTGGGTGGTCTCTCAAACTCAATTTTTCTCCTGTACCAGGCGAGGTATCCCAGTGACACTTCACCTCTGGCAGGATCTTGTACTCAAGTGTCAGCGGTTAGATATTGGGATTCTTTCCAGATTTTGCGAACCATTGCTTCGGGGAACTGGCTACCAGGCCGAATTTCGACTACCCGGATGCTAAGATCTTCGTCTTTTGGCACTATATGGCATCTTTCAAGTTGTCTCAAGACCCGATGCGGGGCATAAGGCTGGATGCCCCTAAGGCCCATCAAGAGAAAATGTGGTTCTGTTGTGGGCATATACACAACTTCGTCCACATAGAGCCAACCGAATGTCCATCCTATTTGATGCGCAGTGCTGACTCGGAGATGCGACACCCATTCTTTGACACCCTCTGATAATTTAAACCCCTCGACCCTGTTGCCAAATTCTTTTATGCAGCTTTTGGTCGGCGACCCATAACTCATGAACCGAGGCCGATGACATATATGCTCAATCATCCATATTTGCAGCTACAAATTACAACCCTCGAAGAAATCTCCCCCTGCTTTGCAGATAGTAAGAGCACGAAAGATGTCGGACAAGATCATTGGAGCGAGAGTACTCTTAGCTTGGGTCATCAAAGTACTAACGACTCCGGTTATTTATATGTCGATGTTCTCGTCCTTTCGCGAGAATAATAGAATACCCAAGAAAGACACCATGAACGTGAAACATCGATGCTCCTCCATTTGAGCCGATTACCCTTGCTAAAAATAAGGTTTTCAGGGTTGTTGAATCCTACGATGTGGCCATACCTCTGATACATAAATTGCAGGGTGCAGAAGCCAGTCGATACGTCAGGGTTGTGAATCTTTCTACTAATTTTCAAAGAATCCAGAAATTTGTGCACATCGAGGGGTCTGGGTGCGATCAAGTATTGATGTCTCAAAGGGATTGTATGGGTCCCGTATATCCGGTCAATTCCTCTAAAGTCGGGGTTAGCTCAAAGTCCGAGAAGTGAAACACATTATGGGCCGGGTCTCAGAAAGTGATTAAGGCCTTTATGATGTCTCCCCTGGGGTTAATTTTCAACAAACCAGTGAGGCCTCCCAGATGTGCGTTGACCCTTTTTTATCCTGCTTCCCCGAGATCATTCCACCATAGTTGCAACTCCAAGGGAATTTTGTTCATTATCGTGCTCATTCTGCACATTTATTAGGGCGAATTAGTATTCTCAAAACATTAAAACTGACATTTTATGAAATTTATTTTAAAAACTAAGATCGGCCTTGCGAATACGGCCTTTAGATACTTCGGCGAAAAGGTTTTTCGGGTTGTGCTTGCTTATCAATCAGAATAAAATTCAGAGGTGGCCATTTGTGCAAGATCAGCCTTTCGGCGTCCCTTGAAGCAACGTTCAGCCATTATCGGCAATAATGGCACCATCCGACATATTTCAAAACAAGCGAATAATATTCTGGCATTTTTTTTGACATTTTGAAAAAGGGGTTGGACGTGGCAAAAATAATTTATCAAAACCCGCAGATATTATTGAAAAACTCCAAAATTTTTGTGTCTTTTCTTTTTTGTTGTTTTGTTGTTTCTTTTTTTAAAAAAATCCGGCGACATTTCGGCGCTATTTGAGCATTAGTTTTACAAGTGATCACCCTAGCACTGCTAGTTTTCTCAATTTATGCTCTTTGTTTACATGCCGGTCAACATGTGAATCCAAGGCAAATAAAAAATGCGCAAGTAGCACGTAAAAATGCATCAGGACTGTCTTTTTCCAAGGCACCTGTCCTAGATGGGCCCAACCCCTGTGTTGAGCCCCCTAAGTCAAATGCACATGATGCAAATAAACGTTCCTACTAGGGATCTGGCATGAGGTTTTGTTATACTAGGTTCAGAACCTGGGTAATTGTTCTAGACCGTCTAGCCGAATGGACAACTCCAATCGATGAGGGGCTACGTACCGGGGACCCGCAAGATCGTCCGGCTTTGTAACTTGTCCGACCTCTTTCTTATTTCAGGGTAAGACCCTAACAGAATAGGGAGTCTCAACCAGTATGCACATCCCTCGAGGTGAGAAGTGAAGGGTTTCGTAGCAGTTTATATGTACAGTTCGGATAATATCAAAGCGGTAAAGCATGTGGCATTTAGCACAGAACATGTAATCAAATCAGAAGAATCCAAATATAACAGTTATTGCAAGATCAAATTCTTGAACCCTGAACCAGAGATTCTGGGCTTCTACTCCCCAGCAGAGTCGGCAAAGCTTTCATACCTCCTTTTTGACTTACACGTGGCCACCCCAAAGGATAACACGTGTATATGAGTTTTTCCAATTAAAGTGACATTATTCTAAGTGGGATTAATTATTTATTCAAGAGTCGCCATTTGGGATAGATTCGACTTTTGGTGTCCCAAGTCACCGATTTATTGAAAAATCCCAATTCGAGGAAATTTCGACTGCCCGATTGGAGTCTGCAAACCAGAAATTCTTGAGTAAGGAATTCTATTGACCTGAGGGAAGGTGTTACGCCCCCTCGGATCCTGTGGTTCTAGCACGGTCGATTTAAGCTTATTATAAGTGGCTGGAAATCTGATTTGCTATGTCTGTTTAAACATATAATGCAATTTTAAGTTATTAACCGCTTTTAATATATTTTTTTAGGAAAATTTACAATGTTATTAAAACACATCGTGAATCACATCACATAAATGCGCATGCAATTTTAGACATATCTTAATTCCATTAAGAGTGGGATTTGGGTCACATAAATGCGCACCCAAGTTTAGGGAGGTATTTTATTAACAAACTCATGCCTATAGCAACTACGTCTTTAAAATTCATAGAATAGTTTCAAAATATTTTCTAAATATTTTATCAATTTATGGAGCCTCGTGGTGTTTGATTAGATGAACGCGACTCACTTTATTTTATAAGGACATCCTAAAGCATATTAAATTCTCTATCATTTCTTGTGTCTAAATGTCGTAATCATTTATACATGGGTAACGTATTTTGAGAAAATTAATACTTGCATTTTAGCCTCATTCATGTCTGATTATACACATTGGGCTTCAGGTTTTGGCCAGCCCAGGAACATACATTATTTATGCTGTGACCGGCAGCTAATGGACTTACCGATTAGGCCTGGAGATATTGGACTAACGAGTCCATTATAAGAAATTCTCAACGACCATTCCTTCAACTTTGTTGCAACCATTGAAACTATACACTGATTATTACAAAGTTATATTACAGGTATATATATGAGAAAATTAATGCGGATGATTTTTCTTATTAATGAGTTATAAATCATATTTCAATCCTGATATTTGAAGAGATTATTCGAAGTTTACATTATTCCTAGTACACACATATTCAAGTATTGAATTTCTAATACAACTTAGTTGGAAGAGGCTAAATTTATTTTGGATCAACTATTGCAAAATCTGCTGAATATTTAGACAAATAATAAAACAGTCCTGATACAGTCCATGATTAGTACATGCTTAGATTGAGTGTAAACATCAGAAAATTCTAAGGAAACAAATGTAATAACATCAGTGGATTAAAATCAAAATGTTATTTTCACATTATTAGCTAGAATCTCGCATACATATGAACATTACTTCTTAGCCTTTAGAGTGAGGAAGAATACCTGGATTTCCACAAGGAAAGGGAACCTATGAGCAAATTGAAGCAATCAGCAAGCAACATCAGTCAATCGATCAATCAACACCTAGAATTCAAGAAGAACCAAAACTCCACAAGAATAAGAACAAACCCTAATGATCTCTAAAAATATATATGAGAAACTAGTATGTATTTATATATCTTAATTCACTCAAGCTTCAGAAGAGAGTCTGCTCGAAAATATATTCCAATAGGTCAGAAAATCTCCCAAAATTCTGAAAAAAGGATCCCCTAAAAATGTTCAGATTGCCCTTTTATGGTGAAGCCTTAGGGCAACATTTTTTCCTTGTTTTTCCTTTTAGTCTCTGATTAGGATTTCATTTTTCCCTAAATGGTCCTTAGTTTCCTGACTTGTGCCTTAAGTTTAAGGCTGAAATTGTGCCTAAGTCCCTTACTAGAATGTTCTAGGGGTTATTACCAGATTCTTTCAGGCTCAAATACCCCTTATGCCCATATTTATTTTCCTAATTAACTAACCTGAAGTTTTAACCTTAGTTCTTCATTTGGTTTGGTCAACCTGACCCTGGTCAATTGTGTTTAAGTTTTGGGCCAATTTTGGCTTATTAAAAGTTTAAAAATTAGCCAATACTATTCAGGTTTTAGACAAGTTTCTTAATGTCGATTTTTCAGCAACCAGACACCATTCATGATGAACGTTCAATGTCCAAAACCAATGAATTAAAATGACTAGAAGAGGGAAACCATCCATTGACGCTTACCTTACATAAATAAACTAATTAAGGTACTCAGTAAGACTTGAGAACAAATAACAGGAATTGAACACTCAGTTCATGAATAAAATTAGGAAACTAAAGGCTGATACCAGCAATGAAAGGTTCAGCAAAAATAGATTAGCCTAACACATGTAAGTACTGAAGATTAAAGTTACTATGAGATAAAAATAAATACTCAGTAGCATAAGTTTGATCCTAAATATTAACATCTATCAAAACTAATCAGGGTATCAGGCATGAAACAAATGAAAATTAGGAGATGGAGATCAAGAAACCATGGAGGTCATATTACTGAAGAGCCAAAAAGCCAGGATCACAGGCCATGTAAAATTTCAGAATCAGGAGGTTAAGATCGGCATGATATCATGCCACTCAAGAGACAAAGGGGTTCAAACCAGTGATAACCAAAAGAAATAAGTCATATAGAGAGTAGAGATGACTACTTAACCTATTTCAGGATGAGATTGTGGAAAAAGAACTAATCACTCAAACGAAACAAAGCAGCTAACAATTAAGGGAAATAAAGCAATTATACATCGACAATGATAGTGATTTAAAGATAGAATACTTTGCTTTTTACACATGCAATTCTATCTTGAATCCATCCCATTGGTTTCTGACCTCTTCTGTAGAGGTTTTTAAACTTCTAGAGCAAATGGCCTAGCTGGTAATGGGCTCAGGGGTTCAGGAAGGGGAGCTTGTGATTCTGAGACCCAGTGAGGTCTCAGATCTGAATTTCCTCGGTGGTTAGTGGTGTTTGAGGGATATGGGTGGCATGGTTGGGGAGAGGGTTGGAAATGGACTATCTGAGACTGGTCTGGCCGGAATCTGGTGGGATATAAGTTTTAGGACAGATTTAAAATCGATATTTGAGACGTTTCAACCGGATTCGAAGGGTGTGACATGCACGATTGGAAATAGAAGACGAGGTGTTTCAGGGGTGTAATTTTGGATGGGTTTGGGGTTGGGTCGCTGGAGGGGGCGGTTCCGACGACCCTTCTTTTGAAGAGACGACGGGGAGTTGTTTGAAGGGAACGGGTTGCAGGATGGGGAAGGGGAGGTCTTGGTGGTCCTACGGTGTAAACTTGGGGTGGTTTGGAACTGGGTCTCCGGAAATGGTGATTTCGACGACCCTTCTTTTGAATATTCGAGACGCAGGAGGGTTGTTCGAAGGAAGCTAATTGCAGGACGGGGAAGAGGAGGTTTTGGTGGTCTGGTGGTGTAAAGCTGGGGTGGTTTGGTGACCGGCCGCTGCCATGAGGCGATTTCCGGCGGCGGCATTAGGGTGGTTGCTGTGTGGTCAAGGGTGGTCAAAGGGTGGTCAAGGGGTGGGAATACACCGGAGTATTTTGGTACGAGGCGGGTGATATGTTTGTCTCTGAATCTATACAGAGATTCAGACACATTTATTCAATTTTGGTGGGAGTTCCATAGCCGTTGGATGATTGGCTGATCAACAGCGGTGATGGATCTTCCTCGAATGGCGTCGTTTTGGGCTGGTTATATGTGGACTAGGTCGGGGAATGGTTTTTGGGTTGGGGCTGTATATATTTACAGGGAAACTGAGACTCAGCTCTTCACTCACTCGATTCCTCTCCAATTTTCTGAAACTCTAAAGCAGAAGGAGCAGCGATGGAAAAGGATTCTTAGGTTAGAGATTTTGGTGAATGGTGGCGGCTATTATGGTTTTAAGATGGTCGTTTGCGTGCGTGTGGTTGGCGACTAACTAAGTGGATGACTGAGGGTGGCTGGTGTTGTGAGGTGGTCATTGTTTTTTAGAGGGTTCAGCCGCTCATCTTCAATCTTAGGCATTAGGACTGGAGATCGAATAGGAAGGGCAGGGGTGACCAAGCGGGCTTCCGGCGATGGGAGGGGTCATCGGCTCTGTTCAGTCGAAAGAGAGAGAAGGTCTGTCAATTGCGGCTCTCTACTTTTCTTTAGCATTTTTTGTGTCTATGAGGGTAAAGCTCGATCTGTACTGGAGAGAGAGTGTCACGACTATTATGTGTAGATGATATGGGTCATGTGTGAGGTGAAGCTTCGCTGGAGATGGAAGATGTGTGGTGAACGGAGATATGACAATGAAGTTTTAGTGGTGAGGGTGCGATTGCTGGAAGGTCCAGCGACTGGGGTCTGCCATGGAGAAGACGAAGCTTCGAAGGAGAGAGGGGACGCTTGGACGAAGAGGGGTCGTCTTGAGAAGACAATCAAAGGGGGGGGGGGTCTATATTGTACACTCTGCGCAGCTTCTATCCTTAGGCGTATATCTTTTGTGTCTTATGTCTAGGGTTTTTAGGTGGGAAAATGAGTTTGGGTATTAGGTGGGGTCGACCCGGTTTAGGCTGCGTAGGTATAAGGTAATTGGGCCATTGTATTTGTTCTCTGGGGTGGCCCAATACAAATTAAAACCCCGTTTCAATTAAATCCTTATTCTCTTTTCTTTTCTTCTTTTTCATTAAAAATCATAGATTAAAATTCTAAATTAATCTATTTTTGGTAGAAATTAAAACTCTATATTTATTTTTTAACATTAAAACAACTAATTAAATAAACACTAAAGAAAAATGCCAATTTTAAAGACCAAAAGATAAATAAATAAAAATGACAATTTTTAGGATTTTTCTATGACATTAAAATGTTAAAAATGCCCGAAATGCAAATAATCCAAGAAAAATTACTAAAATTAATAAAAGTTATTTTTGGTCTATTTTTTAGGAGTTATTTTTATGTAGGGAAAAAATCACGTGCTCATACACTTTATCCAAATTTGACAGAAAATCATCAAAAGAATCTCCAACCACTAAGAAAACTTCAAGACAGTCTTCCACCATGTCCTTGAAATAACCATCATACACATTCGAAAAGTCATTGGTGCATTGTACAAACCAAATGGCATCCGCTTAAAAATGAAAGTACCATATAGACATGTAAAGGTTGTTTTCTCTTGATCCTCCGGAGTAATGAAAATTTAGTTGTAGCCCAAATACCCATCAAGAAAGTAATTGAAATCATGACCGACCAATCTATCAAGCATTTGATCTAAGAAAGGAAGTGGAAAGTAATCATTCCTTGTGATTTTTTTGAGCTTGTGATAGTCCATACACACTCTCCAACTAATCACCTTTCTTGTATGAATCATTCTTGTCATTGGTGACCACCGTCATACCTCCCTTCTTCGGGACACATTGGATGGGAGAAGTCCATGAACTATTGGAAATGCGTTAGACAACCCTGGCATCCAACCACTTGATAATCTCATTCTTGACAACTTTTTGCATAGACTCATTGAGTTCCTTTGATGATCAATAGATGGTTTGGGCCCATACCCCAACTTGAACTTATGCATGCAAAAGATGAGGCTTATCCTCCAAATATCCGCCAATATCCACACAATAGCATTCTTCCTCTTTTGTAGCACCACCAATATGGAATCTACCTGCACTTTAGTCAAACAAGAGGAAAGAAAAATCGGTAAAGTAGAACAAAAGGCCACAAAATTCATACAGAAGATGTGGAGGCAATGGCTTCAACTCCAAGGTAGGAGGCTCCTCAATAAAAGGTTCTGTAGGAAGATTTTCCCTATTTTCAAGATTCAAAAATAATTTCTAGGGTGCATAGTTGTACAACCCCAATTCCTTGCAAACAATTTACACATTCCATGAAACTATCCATCTCTTCATCATAAAATTTGAGCAAGATGACCTCCAATATATCACCAGCATTGATTGTAGCACTTACATCATCAACAATAACATTATTCACCAAGTCAATAAAAGAGCACACCTCATTGCTATTTGGTTGCCGTATGGACTTACACACATGGAAAATCATCTTTTCATCACCAATCCAGAAGGTAAGTTCTCCGACTTTCAACATCACAAAGAGCCTTCTCCATGGTTAGGAAAGGTATCCCAAGAATAATCGTCACTTCATAATCAACCTCACAATCTAGAATGATAAAATCCGCTGGAAGAATGAGTTTATAAACATGAACCAATACATCCTCAATCACCCCCAAAGGTCTCTTCATAGCATGATCGGCCATTTGAAATCTCATAAAGATGGTTCTTGTTTGTCCAATTCCTAAAGTCTTGAAAACTGAATAGGGTATCAAATTGATACTTAACCCAAGACACAAAGAGCTTTAGAATACTCAGCACTTCTAATTGTACAAGGAATCGTGAAAGCACCGGGATCTTCCAACTTATGAGCTATTGAATGCACAATTGTAGTCACTTGATGAGTGGCTTTGATAGTTTCAAAATTCATTAACCGCTTCTTCGTCATGAGATCCTTCAAAAAGTTATCATAACCGAGCATTTGTTCTAAAGCTTTAGCTAATGGCACATTGATTGAGAGACTCTTCATCATTTTAATGAACTTCTTGAATTTATTCTCACCATTTTTCTTGGCAAGTCTTTGAGTATATGGAGGTGGAGGCTTAGGCAATTGTGCCTTAACCTTTTGCACTATCGGCTCCGATATGTCAACAATGTGATCCCTAGATGGGTTCATCTCCTTTTGAGTCTCTTCAACACTATCATCAATATCATTCCAGACCTTCATCATTGGATTGTACCATATTGTTTGGGATTTCTTCTCTCGCATCACTTGGTAATCTTCCATAAGTTGCCTTATGCTAAGGCGAGTGCACTCCCACCTCTTCCATTTCTTGTAGTAACGACCATTGCATGCCCCGTGTTATTTCCAACCTTTGGGTTTACTATTGTGTCACTTGGTAGTGCCCCCTTAGGACGAGAATTTAGAGCTTGAGATATTTGACCGATTTGAACTTCTAAGTTGCGGATTGATGTGTTGTGTGAGGAAAGTTGGGCATCGCATTCTTTTCCATCATTTTGTTGAACATATTTTCAATACACCCCATCTCATTGTCTGAATAATTTGAACCATGGGAAGGATACATAGGCAGGTTGCTTGGTTGTTCATACATCGAGGGCTCTGGTTGCCCAGATTGTTGTTCCATCCGCCTTGATTGTTACCTCCCCCCTATTACCTTGGTTATTACACTCCAATTTCCTTGATTGCTGTTTTTATGCTCAATTCCCTTGATTGTCGTAACCGCTCCAATTTCCTTGATTGTTAGAATTCCAATTGTGTTGATTGTTTTGAGGTCACCATTATTGTTGGTTTGGGCCTTCGAAGTTGTTTCTTTTCTCTTGAAAGTTGTTCACATATTTCACTTCCTCTTCTTGCTCATTATAGAAATCATTTTGCTCAAAACTACTATCTCTTTGCACGTAATTCTCCACTCAAATTTGTACTTGTAGACCTTTGGTCCTTATCCTGTTCACCATTATGTTCACTCCCTCTATGACATTAACTTGCTTGTTACTTTGCACTTGATTTAGTTAGGCCTTTGCTAGTTGCATCATAGTAGTTGTCAATTCGGCAATCGCTTGCCCATGGTCTTGCAATTCTTTCTGAAGGTGGCTCATATTCGGATCACCTTGTAAAATAATGGCCCGGGATTGCCAAGCTGATGAAGTTTCCACCATCTCATCCAAAATGTTACACGCCTCCGCATAAGGCGTAGTCATGAAGTTCCACCGGCAAGTTGATTCACTACACATTAGTTGGGACATTCCTTAACTATTATTCTATAGAGTTTCTATATCTCGTGTAGTTATTTATTTGTCTCTTGCTTGAATGCCAAAAGTGCATATTGAAGTGTATCCATGTGCCTCAAAGAGAAAAACATAGGAATAAACTTTTCTACTTACTCATCCCAAGTATGCATGGAATGGTTCGACGATCATTCCAACCAATCTAAGGCTTTCCCCTGTAAAGAGAAGGGAAAAAGCCTTAGCCTCAATACATCCTCGGAGACATTTATTTGTTTTCTCCCCCAACAAGTATCCATAAACCCCTTCAAACATTTGTACACATTTTGAGTTGGATCACCCGTGAAGAAATCCTGTTGCTCAAGCAAAATGGACATCACATTGGTGATTTGAAAGTTGCCTGCCCTAATACAAGGAGGGACTATTTCACTTGCATATCCTTTATTGGATAATATCGGGTGTGGATCTGCTTGTGGTGGAGGTAGGGGTGGAGCGGGGACATTGTCATGAGGCACTCGGCCTCTGCTATTGGCTTGAGGTGCAAGAGTAACCTCCTCAACTTGGTCCTCCTCAACGTCCACATCCTCCAAAGGCAAATTTTTGAGCTCATTGTTTGCCATAGTTGTACTTACGATTTCTCACATAAATTAGTAAAACAGAAGGAAAAGAAGATATTCCAAAAACAAACCCAAATATATAGCTAACACCATTTTAACATCCCGCCAACAACGCTAAAATTAATGACGTCTGCAACACACCTCTATAGGAGATATGATACGGCAGTATACAATAATAATTACCCAACTATGAGTCGGCAGTTATGAGGGGTGTTAGGGGTATATATTTGAAGCAATCAAATGGGTTATCTAAGATTGTACTTACATAAAAGGTTTTGTTTTCTATTTCTACTATTACTCTAACGAATGCAAGCTAAAGAAAATAGATGAAAGATAAATGTTTTTGAGGTTTTCCAAATGGATTAAAGGCCGAGGGTTATGAATAATTCTTTGGTGTTTGCCTAATGGGATAAAGATGTTAATGCTTGTTTGTTGGGGTGTATTATAGCTCTCAACTCTACATTACTCACTCAATATCTCTCGGTCAGAGCTCAAGTTTGGTTCTTACCATCTCTAGTTTGAACCTTTTAATTAGTTAATCAATCTCTCAATTAATCCAATTTCTTGTTAGCTAGGTTATCTTAGACTGGATCCCCCATTCTCAAGTAGATACTAAGTCAAATAGACATGAATCAGTATTTGCAACCATTAGTTCTAAAATTGAAGCATGAACTAAGCTAAATAATCAACACCCAATCATAAACAAGTACTAAATTAAATATTCATAAGGTTTACACACTAGTGTTGGATCACAACCCTAGTAAAAATCTAGCTCTTATAATGCAAATTGCAAAAAACAAAGATGAAGATTTAATTAAACTCATAATGGAAGATTAAAATGATAAAAATATTAAAATACTCAAATAAGCTAAAACTTCCTGAAATAGTAAGAAAAACAGCTACAACAACTTTGTATGTTTAAACTTGACCTAATTTTGTGAAACTCGTCTATTTATATGGGGCGGGAAATCGCGAACAAAAATGCTCATCGGGAGGTTCTACGGCCGCATATTTCCATGTGCGGTCCGCCGATTTCTTTAGTTAGCAGGAAGGCGAGTGCTGCAACAGGACATTTCTAGTCTGCGACCGCGAGGCAATCTTCTGAGGCAGCATATTTTTGGACTGCGGCCGCGAGGTAATCTTCTGCAATCATACAATTTTGTGCGGTACACACTTCGCAAGGGCTCTAGGACTTGATCTTTTTGCATTCTCTCTGATCTTTGAATCTTAACCCCAGTTATGCGTCCGTATAATTCATGTACGGCCCGCACATATTTGAAAGTCCTGTTAGAATTTGCTTCTGGGTTTGTGTCTGTAGATAGAATTTTGTGGTCCGCAATTTCTTCTACGATCGCATAATTCCTTCTGGGGACCCATATTTTTACTTCTGCACCCTTTTATTGTTTTGTACTTCGAAACACTCCTTTTTGAGTCAGATGTCATTTTGATAGACCAAACTTCCAGCATTCCCACAATTGATGAAAGTCACAGATTTGCTGAACCAACACCCCTTCTCAATCAAAAGGATATATTTTCAGTTGAGAAGGGATTTCCCAAAAGTACCATGGCGGAGACTAACCTGCAATAACTATGCTATCCAGGTGGAGCTTTATATTGAATTTGATACTTTAAGGAAAACTGCATACAAAAGATAAAGTGGCAAGATGGGATATGACAATAGACCAAAGGTGTGGCTTGTGTAATGTGAAATATTAAACCATTCAACATTTAATTTTCGAATATAGGATGTCTAAAGAGTCGTGAGTAACCAAGAGGGGTTGCTCTGATGGTAAGCAACCACCACTTTCAATCGAGAGGTTGTGAGTTCGAGTCTCCTCAAGAGCTAGGTGGGAAGTTTTTGGAGGGAAAGATGCCGGGGGTATATTTGAAAACAGCCTCTCTACCCCAGGGTAGGGGTAAGGTCTGCGTACACACTGCCTTCCCCAGACCCCACTAAGTGAGATTATACTGGGTTGTTGTTGTTGTTGATGTCTAAAGAGTCGTGGGGGATATTACTAAAATGACAAAGGTTTCAAAGATCATTGCTGAAGTGGATAGAGGAAATCGAATGGGTAGTCAAAGCAATAAAGGGAAAGAAAACCATGGTCGAAGTCTTCAGAATGTCATTTGCATGTTGTGTCCACTACATATGGCTTAAAAGGAATACATGATTGTTCCAAGGCAAGAAGAAGACTGTGTAGCGGATCCTTTACTTGATAGTTCAGGATATTTTCTATAGAAGCAACCAAAAGCCAAAAATAGCAAACAGATTGCAAGAACTGGACTGTCATCCATGGGCATTTGAAATAGACGATGATAGAGAGTTAGGTAGTACCTAGCAGTTGGGGCGTTATACTCAGCTCGAATGAGTTTGTTTTTTTATCCTGTGTAGTTTTTGAAACTCTGTACATAATATTACCTGGTAATATATTTACAAAAAAGAAAAATAATTTAATTTTGTCTTTTACCCTGCCTATTTATAAAATAATTGTACATCGTATCTTATTTTTTCTTTATAATATTGCAAGTTTATTCTTCATATTGTTGGTGCATGGCATCGTAAAACGATCAACATAATCTATCCAAATATTATATTCATTAAAATAATAATAATAATATAGTACGATACAATCTATACGATACATTAACAACTTGTTTGGATGGTTGTTACACATCGTTACATATTGAATCATATCGTATTATGTTATATTACACTGTATCATTTATGACAAGAGGGGTTGCTCTGATGGTAAGCAACACCCACTTCCAATCGAGAGGTTGTGAGTTTGAGTCTCCCCAAGAACAAGGTGGGAAGTTCTTGGAGGGAAGGATGCCGGGGGTCTATTTGGAAACAGCCTCTCTACCCAAGGGTAGGGGTAAGCTCTGCGTACACACTACCCTCTCCAGACCCCACTAAGTGGGATTGTACTGGGTTGTTGATGTTGTAAACTGTATCGTTTGGTGAATATAATATTTGAATAGATTGTATTGTTTGTTGTTGTTTCGTGATATCACACACTAGCAATAAGAAGAATACATTTGCAATATTATAAAAATAAAATTATAATACGTGGTAAATATATTATATAAAAAGGTATAGTAAATGCTAAAATAAAATTAGGGATAATGCATAAAATTCTCCCCAACCTACGACCATATTACCAACTAACATATTACCTATTACCCCTCAGAACTATTTTAAAGTAAAATTATTTACCCCTTAAAAAGCTACAACTAGATGCGTGCAAAGTGGTGAAATGCACGCGGCTAACATGTGTATTTCTTACTTAAAAACTTTTTTTTACAGTTTTCTCTTTTTTCCTTATTTTCCTATTTGCAAACCTTCATTAAAATATCCGTCCAAAAGGCAAAAGTCTCATTTGATGGGTTTTATATAATACTTGTTTGATATTATCAGATTTGACTGGCAAACAAAACTCCGACGAAGACTCTTGCTCTGGCGAAACTCCATTGTTGTTGACCGTTTTGATTGTTTGTAGGTTCTTACCGAACCTTCCCCGTTGTTGCCTCTAGTTGTACCTCTGCTTTTGTTATTGAACATATATGCTTTTGATTTTTGGATTCATTTTGCATTGTATTGGATTTTCGCTCCGGCATTTCATCGTTGAAACGGTATCCCCTTGTTCATGCGAGAAGAGGTTTAGAACACGAAGGAGACTACTTAATTAGATGTAATTAATTATGTAATATCCAATCAAAAGATGACACTTGTACTTATTAATCAATTTTAATATTTTGAGTAACTTCCCCTTGCCCTTTAGAGAGTGTGTACATTCTCTATGTCATGTCTAGTATTTAGGGTGATGTTTATTATACTTTAAAATAGTTTAAGGAGTAACAGGACCTTCGGAAAGGAAATGTGTATTAATATGGTTATAGGTCGGGGAGGATTTTTTGCATTATTTTATAAAATTATTTATTAATAATAAAAGGTGAGATAGATAAAAGGACAAGATAACAACACAAACATACCAAATTGATTGTTACATGATATATTACCTTATTACACAATGATAGATTTAACAATATATAAACTTTAAGCAACAACAATAACAACCAAGTATAATCCCACTTAATGGGATCTGGGGAGGGAAGTATGTATGCAGACCACTTAATGGGGTCTGGGGAGCGAAGTATGTATGCAGACTTTACCCCTACCCCGGGATAGAGAGGCTGTTCCAAATAAACCCCGACATTGTGGGGGTTGCTTACCATCATAGCAACCCCTCTTGTCAAACTTTAATAACAATCAAAACAAATATGATATTTAAGGTAATAATAATAACAAACGATCGAAACAAGCTGTAAGAAACTATACTTCCAAACTAGCTGTAACCTTTCGCCGGGATATCAGAGCAGAGCACTTCGTTAACTCCGCCATTACAGTACGATATAACTTTGTTATAGTATAAATCATCTCCTTAGTCCCAAATGCATGCATTCCTCCGCCAACATCAACACCATCCACTGAGTCGACTCGCTCTTCCATCAACGGTCTCACACTCACTCCATCTCCACAATGAGCTCATCCTCCTCCTTGCTTCTTCCTTCCATTTCTCTCAATAACCGCGACCCGCTCTCCCTCTCCAGGTCGAATTGCTTCGTTTCAGGCAATGGTATCCGAAGATTTAGCCCTATACAGTTGGATAAGTCTAGGGTTTTCATGAGCGTCTCCGTTGGATCTCGAACTGCCGTCGATGATGCCTTGTTCGCTGACTATAAGCCCACCAATGCTTTTCTCTTCCCTGGACAGGTCTCAATTTTCTTCATTTCTACATTTCTCGTACTGGATTGGATTGTGAAGAAGAAAAATGTTTGTGTTGTATAATTGCTTTGTTGCATCTACTGGTTTGAAAATTTGCTAGCTTTTGTGATGATTTTAGGTGCCTTTATGCCTAATTATGTAGTTCACTAGTCTAATTACTTGATTAGCATTTGTTGCAGGAAATCGAAATGATGATAATTACTCCCTCTCTTTTTTTTTAAACATGATAATTACTCCCTTTCTCCCATATAAGTGTCGCACGTTACTTTTTAGTTTGTCCCAAAAATAACGACAATGTTATGTATTTAGGAATAATATAACTTTAAACTTTTCATTTTACCATTAATGTCTAAGGCGTGTTTTAGACCCCAAGTTTCAAGAGCCTTTCTTTATCTTTTAAGTCGAACAGTGTCATACAAATTGGGATGCAGACAGTACCTGATAAGCATTTCGTCTCTTCTTTATCTTACATTTCTGCTACTTGATTAGATTTTGAATGGAAAAAGGGAAGTCTATGTTGTACAATCGCTTTACTTTTTTTGAAGAAGTAAGGAGAATTCATTAAAAACGTCCAGCGGATGCAGGCAAAAGATTACAATTGAGAGAGATTGTGTCTGCTCAGATACACAAAAAATATTCTATCACTAAGGAGCAGACACAATCAAAAAATTGAACAGAACTAGTTACAGGGGGCTGATTTAGCCAACTAAACAAATTCAATAAGCATTTTGCTTTGATTACATGGATCAGAGTTGTACAATCGCTTTACTTCTTCACGTGATTCAAAGTTAGAGTGAAAGTTTGCTAGCTTTGAGATCATTTTGTGTGGAATTTATGTTAATTTTATATTCAGTTGTCTAGTCACTTGATAGGTACTTCTTGCCAATTTAAATGACGATAATTATTTGATAAATTTTCTGTCTCTTCATCTTAAATACGCTGTATAATTGTTTTGTTGCATCAGCTGATTTTTGAAAATATGTTGGAAAATTTGTTTGCTTTTTTTGTTTTGAGAAGGTAACAAAAAAATTTGCTTTTGCTTTAGATTCATTTTATGTGCGATTTGTACTTATTCGTTTTGTCTAGTTACTAGATTAGCGTTCTTGCTGAGTCAAATTATCATAATCACTTGATAAGTATTTGTGCCTACGAATGCTTGAATAATGTTTTCTTCAGCACATTGTAATGTAACCAGAGAAAGGCAGACATTGACTGAAGCTAGGAATATTATCATGTTAGTATTTCCAGATAATATGCAGTAAATTACTGCCATCATACTTCAACTTTGACCAGGTTCAATTACTCCGGCTACCTTCAAGCACCTATAGTTCAAACCTATCTGCCCATTGTTAATTTACTGAATATCGGGTCTCTGGTTAAGTAGCTCTTGGTCATTACTGTAGAATGGCTAATTTCTAGAACAGTCATGTCACTAAGATCACAATTATCCGATTAGTGGAGCTTCCATAAAGTTCGTAGCAAACTATTTTATCTGCACTATACTTCTGCAGGGAGCGCAATCTGTTGGAATGGGTGCAGAGGCTCAGAAGGTGCCTGCTGCAGCTGAATTATATAAGAGAGCAAATGAAATCATGGGGTAAATACATTGGTTCAAGTCCCCTAAAATGCTTTAGTCAACATTCTCAGAAGGTTGCTTTATTGCATAAATGCATCTGCAGTTTAGCGTCTTTTTTTTTTCTTCCTAAAATGATCTTCATATTGTGTTTTTTTAACATTCAGGATTGAGGTGTAGCTGGTTAATGATGTATTGATTGATACAAACAACGCCTCACTCCCAAACAAGTCGGGAATTCGGCGTCGTCTATCTAAATCCTCAGTGACCATGTTACTCAATTTAAATTTAAACTCATCTCAGGTCATTATTACATAAAGTGAAAATAAAAATAAAGACAAAAGTACTAGAAGTTCTTTATATTTTCTATGACATATAAATCTCTAAAAGGCTAAACATTTCCTAGAAAAGCATAGGCATAAAGTAAAAGTTCTAACATAACCAAAACATATTCTCAACTACGAGCTATGTCCTGTATAGATCTTTTTCTTTCCTTGTGTCTTATCATTTGGTAAGCCTGAATGGATCCCAAGAAATTATAGGTCCTTTGGTACAACTTCTTTCCAAGTGATTTTAGGTCTACCTCATACCCTTTTAATACTTCCACTCACCAATGATTTCACATTTACTGGACGGTGTATCTGGTGGTGATGCAGGACATGACCATACCTTGTCAAGCAACCTCTCATTTTATCCTCGATGTGTACTACTTGAACCTTCTTGAAATGTGGTCATTCCTAATTTTCTCTAGTCTAGATGTATTCATTGATAATCAAGCATTTTATTTTAATATTCCTTTATTCTTGGTTTACAGGTTTGACCTTTTGGATATATGTATTAATGGTCCAAAAGAGAAGTTAGACTCCACTGTTTTAAGTCAGGTATTCTTTCATTAATCATTTTCTGATTTCTTTCTGATTTGCTCCACGTATCCTATTTGGTATTGAGGTTTTATAAAATGACTTCCTTATAGTTACAACACATTGATTCCCTAAACAATATGCAGAAAAGGAAAAGTAGAAGGCTTCTGTAATGTATTTGCATATTTTGCTGTTAATGCCTGCCTTTGTGTTTTGCTTTGCTCCTCCCAGAGATGATTTTATTGATGGTCTTTGTGATTGACAATAGGATATAACTTTAACATTAATTCTTGACTAGCTCATAACTTACTTATTCCCAGCCAGCTATCTATGTCACTAGCTTAGCTGCGGTAGAGATACTCCGTGCTCGTGAGGGCGGTCAGCAAATAATTGATACTGTTGATGTCACATGTGGTCTAAGCTTGGGCGAATACACTGCTCTGGCGTTTGCAGGAGCTTTCAGGTTGTACCCTGCATAACCCTATGGAAAGACATATATTAGGAGTTGCTTATGTATTAGATGTTACTTTTTTATCCTTCAGTGTTTACCACTCTTTAAAATGCAATTACTTAAATTTCATTATTGTCCCCATTGATCTATTGCCTCTGCCAGTTTCGAGGATGGGCTTAAGCTGGTCAAGCTAAGAGGAGAAGCTATGCAGGTAATGTTCCACGATCCAATGATAAAAAAAGTTATTTATCTTGCATGGAACTCTAAAAATATCTACTCTTTCCCTTACCTTCAGGACGCTGCTGATGCTGCAAAAAGTGCAATGGTTAGTATAATTGGACTGGACTCCGAGAAGGTACAAAAACTGTGTGATGCAGCTAATGAGGAAGTCGATGAAGCAAACAGAGTTCAGATTGCAAATTTCTTGTGCACTGTGAGTTTTTTCAAATGCTCTGTAACAGACTAAATTACATATTTATCATACATTTTGCAATATTGTACCTGGCTAAGCATTTTCTAGTTTTGTTGTTGACATTGTATAATTTTGTAGGGAAATTATGCAGTCTCCGGAGGTCTTAAAGGAGTGGAAGTGGTAGAAGCAAAAGCAAAATCATTCAAAGCTCGAATGACGGTATTTCCTTTCTCTGCAAATGCTGTAGTTTTGTCTGCCAACTGCCATTGGTGTTCGCATCTTAACTTTGGATTTTGATTGTTCCAGGTACGTCTAGCTGTTGCTGGTGCTTTCCATACAAGTTTTATGAATCCAGCTGTCTCAAGACTAGAAGATGCTCTAGGTGCAACAGAGATCAGAACTCCCAGAATACCAGTAATATCAAATGTTGATGCGCAACCACATGCAGATCCAGACACAATTAACAAAATATTAGCTCGACAGGTGAGGACACAAACAGTATATCCACGGCTTTAAGTTAATTAATTATGGTTAGACACAATCTGCGAATGTTGATTTACCGTGTTTGAGTTATGCAGGTGACTTCACCAGTTCAATGGGAGACCACAGTGAAAACCCTCCTAACAAAAGGGCTAAAGAAGAGCTATGAATTAGGACCTGGAAAGGTGAGACTCCTAACACTCATAAATCTTCAGTTAACTGCTATACCTGCTTAAGCGACTTTGATTTAAAAATCACTTTGGTCAGAGAGGCAGCTTATGGCTTTATAACCAATGGTCTCATTACTTCAACAAGTGCTTGTTTTGGAATCCTATGTTTCAGGTTATTGCCGGTATTGTGAAGAGGATGGACAAAGGTGCTGTGATTGAGAACATTGGCGCCTGAGCTTTGCATTAAGGACATCATCCATGCTTATTCTTTGAGCGACTTCGAGCTTCAGTTTGTTGAATGTTAATGGCAGTATAGCCTTTCAATAGATATTGATGCGGTGAAACCGTACATATTCTATGCAATTGTTATTGTTAAATCAGTGTTTATGGTTGCCCTGGTAATTTTTCTTTCTTTCACTTAATGTGCATCTGGGCAGAGAAGTAAGCTCAGCAGACCACGAGATAGTGTTGCCTTTTCCGAGTGAGAATAGAATAATTAAATTCATTGTGCTGACGATTTGGAAGTTTACAAGCAAGATAGCTAAAACTGCATCTGAGGCGGATTGACCAAAAACTATAAGGTCCTGCTTATACTACAAACAAATTCCGCTCATAAGTGCTCCTATATATCGAAATGGACCTCACAGGATGTATTTCTGTCATTTTTCCACAGAGACAGAAACTGTACCAGGCTTAGTTCGTTAATAGTTACCAATGTGTGCTAAAGTAGTACTATTTGTTAATCTTTTTTTAGGTCAATCTTAACAAAGATCATTCCGCAGTTTAATTGTAAGTAAAAGGAAGTTCCAAATGCTGAGGGTTGCACACAAATAGAGACAAGTACTCTTAAAATTTCTTTTTCCCTGACAACTGCGCTCCAGAAACAAATATACACTTTCTCGCAAATGAAGATCACAGACATAAAAAAAGGTCTACTAGTATGAGAAGAGGCGAAAACAGAGGTGGAGTTTCTGTTTTTGGCAGATTTAAGCAGTGTAACTTACATGAGATTTTAATATTTCTATCTAGTATTTTCTAACGTATCAAAAAAGAAAAATAGTACAACTATAAGTAATGATGTCCAAAATTATCATAGGCAATTATTAGGATGAGGTTGGTACTTGGTAGTAGTAAGCGGCCCCTCTCATATTACAGTGGTGAACCTATCATAAGGTCCTTTGCCAATAATCATGCAATATTTAATCTTCAACTTAGTAAACCATATTGGTAAAACATATCCAACATATTCTTTTTGGAGTTCCAAAACAGGAATAATATATCTTATGAATTTCTTTCGTAGTGATTAGCTTCCTATCTTACAAAAGATAAAGAGCTGCTTTATATGTCACTTCAGTAAGGTTTAGGTTAGATATTCAACTCATTTCATCAATTGGTTTCACAATTCAAATAAATTCGTTTGCCTATTTGTTGTACAATTTTCGTTAACACTTCAATCTAAATAAAGGCCTCTTTAGTTTCTTGAATTATGTTCATTACCATGACATAATCTCATTTTTTCAATGTGTGACTTTCGGAGGCTCCTTCAGTTCTCATATAGTAAAGATTTCATTAGTAGTTGTTTAAGACTGATATGAAGATTCAAGCTGCAGTCCTTTGGATAAAGTTATGATTCATTCTACATTTAAATGTTCATATGTACACTTACATGTGTTAACGGACATTTTGTTTACTTATTAGATAGTACAGAAGATTCAACTCTTTGAAGTATACCAGTTTCTTCGCCATCTCCAATTGAGACAGTGGAATCAGTACGCGTCCCATCAGTTGGCAGGCTTTGAGTCTGCCAGAAGTGACTTCTCATCGATCTGAATCCTGAACCGGTTGTTGACATGCCTGGATCAGAGAGGACATATTGAAAGAGAGTTTGGCCTTCGAGCATGCTTACCACTTGAGACATTGTTGGTCTAAGTGTTGGAGATGCATTAGTGCATGAAAGAGCAACATTTAGCACCACCATTGCTTCTTGGGCCGAGTAGTTAGAACCTAAATCTGGATCAACCAATTCCAATATACTCCCGCGCTCTTGCATAACATAAGCCTAATCCAAACAGATCATAATTAAGAACAGTTAATGCACAGGGAGAATATAACATGCAAAGCAAATTTTGAGAGTTCTTTGAGTGTGAATGTACAAGAAGATGTAGGGAACAATAATAGCATGCCATTACTAGATGTTCTGGTTTACATGAAAATAGAAGGGGACGTCCTCTTAAAAGGATGATGGGAGCACAAATATTCAATCTTATGAGGGAAATAAGAGTTACCCAGTCAAGAAGATAAACACAATCTTCCGCTGGCCTATAATTTGTATTGCTTTTCCCACTAACGATCTCCAATGCGACAACTCCATAGCTGTAAATATCTGCTTTACTAGTTAAGTAGCCACGCATCGCATATTCTGGAGCCATGTAACCCCTGTATCATCATATAACCGAAGAAGTTCCAACACATCAGATCTTGGTTTCCTCGTCATTAGAACAGTTACTTGCTAATTTAAAGAGTTTTCTGACATGAGAAACCTCCACATTTCCTAAAATTTGAAGTAGCAATAAGATATCTGGTGTTTCTATGTTCCCTAATAGCTCTTTTGAATTCCAAAATGGGAAATTATGATTAAACTAAGTAAGATGTCATGGTGCTAATAATTAGTAAACCAAGAAGTTATCTATAGGGAAAGAGAGGTAAATTTACACTGATAAGTAAAGTTTTATATTACTGCTCTATAAAGGCTGTTTAATATCTGTTTATATTACTGATCTATAAAGGCTGTTTAATCTATCTGGAAAAAGCTATATTTCTCTAGGTAAGTAAGAAGTTCTTGGCTCGTTTTACTTTTAGTAGATTATACCTGCAAAACTGCTGTGTGATGAGAACAGTACCATGATTGTTCCAAAATACGTGAGAGGATTAAATGCCAAACCATTTTCTCTGAATACGTATCAACCAAAGGTCATTCTCATGGTATTGGAAAAAGAGGAACTAGTTTCATCATACTTACACAGTTCCTGCAATCCGTGTACTAATATGGGTATTATCATCCTCATGCAGCTTCGCCAAGCCAAAATCTGATATTTTAGGATTGAAGTCCTTGTCAAGCAAAATATTACTGGTCTTGATATCTCTGTGGACTATCTTCATGCTTGACTCCTCATGAAGGTATGCTAAACCTCTTGCAATTCCTAGGCAAATTTTCCTTCGTGTTGGCCAGTCTAATTTCATTTTGCAGATTGGTCCTTTGCCTAATGTACGAGAAAGACAGAAGAAAAGAAAAGTAAGAATAGATCAGCACAGTAAGATAAACAATGTCAAGTGCATAAGCAGCAGACATATTTTGGTTGATCACAGTATGGAATTATTTACCAAAAAGAGCACGAGATACACAGTTATTTTCCATGTACTCGTACACTAGCAATAATTGATTTCCTTGAATGCAACATCCATAAAGCTTTACGAGATTCGGATGTTGTACTGCAGATATCATGCCTACTTCATTCAAAAATTCTCTAGTTCCTTGTTTTGACTTTGAAGAAAGTTGCTTCACTGCGATTAGTGTTCCATCAGATAATAGACCCTGTATAAAAGAATCATGATTCAAAACACAGTTGAGCAGCTTATGGTCAACTTAATCTAGCAAGATGACAATAGATTGAATCCTACATTGCATAGCCATGACATGCTAATTTTACTGGAGATAGTACACCTTGGTTGATCTAATATGTTGTGGGAGAGATGATTACCTTATAAACTGAACCAAAACCACCTTCCCCTATCTTATTTGCTGGGTCAAAATTCTTTGTCGCGGCTTTAATCTGTCTGAGAGTAAATAGTCCAGCTTGTAGATCCAGTCCTTGAAGTTCTGTTCAAAGAGGAAAAGTATCTCAGTGGGAGCTTATAGCTATAACACTACTGCGTTTCTTTCGAGGTTCATATAGGACCTGGTCAAGTTCTTCCGACCGTTAATAATTTTGAAGCCTAAATTGATGGATGAGATGAACGAGTCAAAAGAATGAAAAGTATAACTTCAAGTATATAAGGTGATATGCTTTGGTAAGAAGTAAAATAATAGCTAGAACTATTCATATAGCTTAGCGTTTAACTTAAGATATTGTACAAAAGCATTATATTCTTTGTTGTGTGTGCCAGTAGGTGCATGTCTTGGTGTCTAGCCATCACATGTACCCATCCATATTTATTTGGTTGTGTACTCAAGAGCAGTCAATTGTAGTTAGAAAGTATCTGGAAACAAGATGAACAACCACTGAACTCAAAACGATTTGATAAACAGAGTTAACAGGATAATGGTCAAATTATCAAAAGGAGGATAATGGAGGAGAGTTGCAGTAGGTTAACAGTCTCAATAAAAGAAGGTTGTAGTCAAATGATTTGACATGAATGGCATGCTCGGTACAGAGAAGGCCGAAGAACATTTTTATTAACCCTCCAATAGGAAGGTCAAATAAAATGGGATGTAAATGATACTATGATAGGAGTTTCAAAAGAAAAATTCCAATAGTTATTTACCTTTATCAGCAGATACTTTATCTCCAAGACAACCTCTCTTATACAAGAAACCAATGATCAGAAGGAAAAGAAACAGCGATCCAGCTATTGCCCCGGGCAATATGCCAACATGAATTTTACTCCGTTGAGCGGCAGGCAAAGGAGGTGTAAAATCTGCATGGAGAAGGAAAAAGAATGTGACATCTCAAGACTTTTGACGATTTTGGCAAGCCAGTCTGACTTGCATATGCGATTTGAAATACTTTTCTAGTAAATCATAGTATACATCCGGATGCGTCCACTACCAAACAAGATTAAGGAACTGAATTGGGGACGTATAAGAGGCCCCCTCACTGAACTCAAAATGCATCATGCAAATTAAGGGTATATGACAACCTTTTTAGGTTCCAGTGCAAATACACTAACATATGACAATTAGATGGTTACAGACCCTTAAAAAGGTAAGCCTTATGCTCTCTAATAACAAAGCACACAACAAGCTGAAGTTTTACCAGTGTGCGAATTGGTTATTCTATTCAAAACAACCTAAATACCTTTTATAAGCCTTGATATATGCCCCCTATGGCATTCAGTAAATAGAATTCGTATATGCAACTGGGAGCAAGATAACTGTAAACTTGAAGAGAGTAAAGGTACATACTAGGATCCACTGATATAGCTGAAATTAGAGGACCATAAACCCCTCTAACGGGAATTCCTGTAGTCCCCTTTCCTGCCCAGTAAAAATGGATCTTCAGCGTGTGGCTTGTCACAGCTGCAGTGAAAGTCTTCACAATGGGCTTAGCCGGGCCACCAGCTTCTTTTGCAATGTTAAAATCCTTCAACACCAGACGTTCCTGTCTCAAGAAGACAGAATAAATACACTAGTAGCAGCAAACATGAAATTCATCATTTCATTTCCCTCCTGTCTATGAAATTTACCTGCAAGTAAACATCAAATTTCCGCTCTCCAAGACTGTTGAATGAAGTATCATTTGTGAATACTATCTCCGCAAAATGGAGCTTGACAGTATAGTTTCCATTCATTAGACACTGTCCATAATATGTGAGGGAGAGGGGAGATGCACGTGCAGTTTTGTATAGTTCAACTTCTGGAGCCTTGACATTAAGCAGGGCAGAGACATTGGTGTCGATATAGACATCAGAATCAACGTCATTGTCCATGAAATTTCCTGTGCTGCTAAATGCCCAGTTATGTCTTGAATAATACATAGAAGCCCCTCTGGCTTCTAAATCAGCTTCATATGTTTTGCGGCTTGTATTCTTGATCGATAGTTCCTTGCCTCCACAATTGATGTACAAAGAATACTGTTCTGCTCACCAGTAAACAATGGAATTCTTAATGAAAGTTCAGCAGAAAATCATATGGACAGATCAGAAGACAGTAATATGGTTATTGGATTCTCAGTCTTAGAATTCCTGAATTTATGTAACTGGATATCGCTATGGTTAGTTCCCTTATTTTTTCATACGCCTAAGTAGATAAATTGTGAGCAAATGGAAAGTTAGTATACACAGATCTTGTTCAATTCACAAAAGAAAATACTTCTCTATCGATCCAACAGCTATAAGCTTTCATCCCTTTAGCCTGGTAGTCAACAACAACAACAACAACGCAGTATAATCCCACATAGTGGGATCTGGGGAGGGTAATATGTACGCAGACCTTACCTCTACCCTGGGGTGGAGAGGCTGTTTCCAAATAGACCCCCGGCATCCTTCCCTCCAAGAACTTCCCACCTTGCTCTTGGGGAGACTCGAACTCACAACCTCTCGGTTGGAAGTGACAATGTTGTTTCACTTTTATATTTTCTACCAACAGCTGACCTCACACTACAAGTCCACCTATTTATCTGACAGGAGACAAAGGTTTTGTTCTGCTATCAATCAGGAAATGAACTCGTAAAACTCTACTTACGCTTATTTGTTGGTTCCGAACAAGGGAAATCATGCTTCAGGCAAGGATGAACTTTGTTTCTGCGATACAGAAGACAAAACAAAAAGTTGTTAGTGTGCTTAGAAAAGTTCTATATCATAAATCGAATGTTATAGGAAAACTCGAGAAAACAATAGTTTCCTCTGAAGGATCACTGCAACAGATAAATGAGACATAGGCACACTGGTCTTACGATTCTTGTCCCAACGCAGAATAGCTCTCCACCAAGTTTCTGGATAAATTGTTTTATCGTTAGAAATTACTGCAAACAAATAAGTCAGATGAAGAATAACCAATTTTATCAGACAACTTACACACTTCCACGCGGGCATTCAATAGGTGCTGTGGTTTCCCGTGTAAAATTGTTATACGAAACATCTCTGTGAGGCAAACAAACGACCAAATTAAAACGAAAGTTTAGGAAGTCGACAATAATAACAATAATAACTTCTTGGATTGAGTTTGAAGCTTGACAATAATCTATTCTATCTATTTATTTTCTTTTCCCGATTCTTCTTTGGCAATGATATACTCAATATAAGCCACTATTTGCACAAAAGGCATGCAGGTCACAAACAACTTTTTATACAGCAATTGCCAATTGGGAACTGATTGCACGTTTTTAGGAACTAAGTTGAGAAAACAGCATACACATTCTTATTTCTTGATAAAATCCACCCAGGAACAGGTCCAGTAAGTTTGTTTCCTGTCAAATACCTGCAAAGTACCAGAAGTAAAAGAAGAGAAAAATGTAAGCCTAACATTGATAAGCGTATGGCTAAAAAGAAACAAGGATAACTGAAGAATATCCACTTACATAAAATCTACTTTGGATAGTTCTGCAAAAGATAACGGGATCTCACCAGACAAGCTGTTAAAACTAAGGTCCCTAAATTCACAAAGCAAATAATAGTAAGTTCCATGGCAAAACAAATCTCAGCTGAACAATTTCAGAATCTTAAAGAATGTGTATATAGCGTGAAAACAGATAGACATTTTTCTTTCCCTGAAGATACTAATCAAAAGATGTTGTCACAGTTAAAACTAAAATAAGGCCACAGTCATTACTTTGTGCACCTCATTTGATCTTTGTAAGACTTCTCATAGAACAAAATATAGAATAACTCATTGGTTCAAAGGAGGAAAAGATAGTGTGACAATATCCTAATAGTTAGACATTTAAGATACTCCGCTACCCCAGTCCATTTCCTGGAAATAACATCTTTAATAGCCGTTATTAATTTTTGACTAATCACAACATGTTTCCTCCATACACAAAGAATAGTGAGGTTCAGTATCTTCAGCATTTGCCTCTTCGGGGCACTGCCAGAAACAACCCCCTTCCCCAAAGAAAAGGTTTCAATAAGAAGGAGAACTCAATCGAAAAAAATTATTGAAATTCTTAAAACTTACAATGTCTTCAATTTCTTCATGTCCCCTATATATTCAGGAATCTCACCATGAATTAAGCACTTCCTTAGAATTCTGCATTGCACAAGAGCAATTAACAATCTTTGATCGGGAATTGCTTCCAAATTATTGAAATGGAATGTCCTCCAAGCAGTCCAGTAGAGGAAGAAGAAGTAAAGAAACTCAAAAACTCACAGTACTTTCATGGATTCTAGATTATCTAATGGTGGAAAACCAGATTGTCCACTTTTTAGGTCACTGATTCTTCTGAAATTCATCAAAGAAAAAAAAAATTAGTTTACTTCTAAAAGCAACCACAGCTGCACAGGAGTTGCACATTCACTTACAAATCAATTAAGCTTAAGGAAAGATATAGCAGGAGGGATAGGACCCTCAAGAGAACAGCCTTGTATATGCCTGCAAAAATTAGAGTAACATTGAAGGTTCATGAGATCAGAGAAACAACTGAAATATGCAGGAAATTTTGGAGTTTTACCTTCTAATATTCCTAAGAAGCTAGAAACTAGAGTTCATCTACCAAGAAGTAAAGGAAAAAGAAAGCTTACAGTTTCTCAATTTTTGTCCAGTTGCTGATAAATTTTGGTATTTTTCCAGTAAAATTGTTGTCACTTATCCTCCTAATATCGCCAAACGACATAGTATATAATGAGTTAGTTGTTGAATTTGATTACAAAGGAGCAAATACCAGAACAAAAATAGTTATAAAATGAAATGTCAACTTAAGATTCTCAAGGATATTGTAGTGGAATCAGTGGAAGAAATGGACAGTTAGTAATTGTGAACAATAAATTAAACCAAAGCTAGATATTACTAGAATATTCTAGACTATTCTAAAATAGTCTAGAATGAGCTAGAATGTTCTAGAAGGTTCGAGAATATTATGGAGTTCTCTGGAACATTCTAGAAGATGATAGAAACTCTTTTATGTATAGTAGAGAATGTGAGAATATTCTAGAGTAGTGGAATATTCTAGAACATATGAGAATAGGTAGATATGAATATTGTTTAGGATACTTATATGGAATATTCTAGAATGTCGTAGAACATGGAGGTTGATGCCTATAAATAGGGGAAGACCTCCTCATTTGTAGAATGTACAAAAAAAGTGTGAGCCCAAGTGTGTACCAAAGTGATCCCTTGTGTAATAAAAGTTGAAGAATTACAAAAGTCTCTCTCCATATAGCTACATATATTAAACCTTCCAAACTACCTCCATTTCTTCATTTATCAACTAAACAAGATCTCTTTCCTTCTTACATTTAAAGGTCTTCTACCTTTAAATTGTTCTCCTACATCTGGTATCAGAGCAATTGGTTCGTTAGGAGGGTGATTCATTAACTATGGCAGGAAAGAATATCGTGTGCATGGTTCCCAAGTTGACGGGGAAACAAAATTACAACTTTTGGAGGATTCAGATGGAGACACATCTGAAGGCGTATAATTTGTTAAAATATACGTGAGAAGAACTGGAGGAAGGTGCCGAAGAGAATGAAATAAGGCGTGATAGTATGGCCTTGTCCCAAATACACCAGGCCATCGATATGTCTGTGTTTGGTAAAATTTCCACAGCCCAAACAACAAAACAGGCTTGGGATATTTTGGCCAAAGCATATCGTGGAGTTGATAAGGTCCAATAGAATAATTTGATGGCGCTAAAAAGGAAGTTCGAGCTTGCCACGATGGAGAAGTCAGAGACAGTTGAGGGATACTTTTCAAGGTTGACGGAGATCAAGAATGAGATGGAGCTCAATGGTCATACCCTCATCGATGAGACATTCGTTGAAAAGGTACTTAATACTTTACCTATGAAGTTTGATCATATTGTGGCAGTAATTCAAGAGACCAAGGATCTTTCAACTTTAAGTACCGAGGAGCTTCTGGGCTTATTAATTCTTCATGAGAATAGAATTAATGGGAAATTAGAAGAGTCATTGGAGAAAGATCCGGCAGAGAAGGCATTGCAGGCACATACTAAAGTTAAAGAGAGAGGGGAATCTTCTAATGTGGCGGAAACTAGAGGACATGGTTTCCGAGGCAGAGGTCGTGGAGGCACCGGCAACTATCGTGGCCGTGGAAGAGGTAATCATCATTTCCAGCCAAGAGGAAATTACAACAATCCAGGTCAGCAAAAACCTCCCCTTAAATGCTATAACTGCGGTAAATTGGGTCATTATGCTAAAGATTGTTGGAGTAAAAGAACTGAAAATAAACAAGTTCATGCTCGAGTAGCTGAGGATGAAGGGGATAAAAGTGAAACCACTTTATACTCCGCATCTATGGCTGCTGTTAGTGAAGAAACTAACAATGATGTCTTGTACGTTGACTCCGGATGTAGTAATCATATGTGCGGTAAGAAGGAGATATTTGCTGATTTGGACGAGTCTTTTAAATCCACGGTTAAATTTGGAAATAATCAAGTTATGCAAGTTGTCGGGAAAGGGAAAATACCGGTCACCATGGAGAATGGGCTTGAGTGCTCCATAAAAGATGTTTACTACGTGCCTAACCTGCTGCATAATTTGTTGAGCTTGGGTCAGCTCCAACACAATGGATATAAAGTGCATTTCAGTAATGATATATGTACTATAAGAGACAAGAGTATGAAAATTATAGCCAAGGTAAGTATGACCAAAAATCGGATGTTTCCAGGAACTTTCAACTATGGTCACTTACCCTGCTATAATTCAATTGCTCTTGATGATACTTGGTTATGGCACATGAGGTTTGGCCACTTTAATTTCGGCGGTTTACAATATCTTGTGAAGAATAAGATGGTGTCAGGTTTGCCTTCACTTGACTTTGTTCCAAGACAGTGTGAAGCATGCATTTTCGGGAAGAAGCATAGAGAGCCATTTCCCAAAGGCAAAGCTTGGAGAGCAAAACACCCATTGCAGCTGATACATTCTGATTTGTGCTCGGTGGAAGTTCCTTCGCCCGGTGAAAATAAGTACTTCATTACTTTTATTGATGATTTCAGTAGAAAAGCATGGGTGTATTTGCTGAAAAATAAGTCTGAAGCTTGTGACACATTCAAAAGCTTCAAAACATATGTTGAAAAACAAAGTGGTCATTTTATAAAGACTCTGAGAACAGATCGAGGCACAGAATACACTGTGTGCGATGATTTTTTGAAGAAGCATGGGATTCAACATCAGTTGACTGCAAGGCACACTCCTCAACAAAATAGAGTTGCGGAAAGAAAGAACAGGACTGTGATGGATATGGTGCGGTCAATGCTGGCAGCAAAACAGCTGCCTAAAGAATTCTGGGCTGAAGCTGTCTCTACTGCAATTTACATATTAAACAGGTGCCCTACGAGAAGCAACCATGGAAAAACACCTTATGAGGTATGGACAGGTAGAAAACCAAATATTTCTCATTTACGAATATTTGGTTGTCTTGCCTATGCGCATGTACCCGATCCACTGCGAAAGAAGCTTGACGAGAAAGCAGAAAAGAGCATATTTGTTGGCTACAGTCGCCAGACAAAAGGGTACAAGCTATATAATCCAGACAGCAAAAAGGTTATTGTCAGTAGAGATGTCACCTTTGATGAAGATGGAGCATGGGATTGGAAGAAAAAAGCAGTTGAGCCATCTCAACCTCCAGCACCATCATATCTTGATGACGAGGAGCATGATGAACCTGCGCAACAACAGTCTCCCTCAGAAATACAACCAATACAGCATGGTCGATCACAGAGGCAACGACGTCTACCGGCTCATTTGGAGGATTACGTTGTCGGTAATGATGTTGATACTCTAACTGACGAAGATATTTTGAACTTTGCCTTGTTTTCAGTTTGCGATCCTGTGGATTTCAAGGATGCAATTGAAGAAGAACGTTGGGTGAAAGCAATGGAGGAGGAAATCCATTCTATTGAGAAGAATGATACTTGGGAGCTTACCGACCTTCCAAGAGGAAAGAAACCCATCGGAGTAAAGTGGGTATACAAAACAAAGTACAGACCAACGGGAGAAGTCGACAGATACAAAGCAAGGTTAGTTGTCAAAGGCTATAAGCAAAAACTTGGAATTGACTATTTCGAGGTATTTGCTCCTGTTGCTAGACTAGACACAATTCGTTTGATAATTTCTCTAGCTGCTCAAAATAACTGGAGAATTTATCAAATGGACGTTAAGTCAGCCTTCCTAAATGGTGTTCTTGAAGAAGAGGTCTATGTGGAGCAGCCCCCTGGCTTTGTTAAAAGGGGTAATGAAAACAAGGTCTACAAGTTAAAGAGAGCTCTATATGGTTTGAAGCAGGCTCCAATAGCGTGGTACACACGCATCGACACCTTTTTCGTTGAAAGCGGTTTTCAAAGATATGCTTATGAGCACACACTATATGTGAAGACTTCCAATGCTGGCGATGTTATGATCGTCTGTTTGTATGTGGATGATTTGATCTTCACAGGAAATAATGAGAAGATGATGGCGGATTTCAGGGAGGCTATGATCCATCAGTTTGAGATGACCGATTTGGGTCTTATGTCATATTTTCTTGGGATTGAAGTTTCTCAATCAGATAAGGGCATCTTCATATCTCAAAGAAAGTATGCTGGAGACATTTTGAAGAAATTTAAGATGGATGGTGCGAATCCGATTGCGACCCCAGCTGAAGAAAGATTGAGGCTGACGAAGGATGGAACAGGTGATCTTGTGAATCCATCCTACTTTAAGAGCTTGGTTGGAAGCTTGAGGTACTTGACCTCAACAAGACCCGACATTGCTTACAGTGTTGGCGTAATAAGCCGATTCATGGAAAAGCCACGCCAATCACACTTACAAGCGGCTAAGAGAATTTTGAGATACATTAAAGGAACTCAAGGAGATGGAATCTGCTATCCTAGAGGTGAGTCACTTGAACTTCTTGGATACACTGACAGTGATTGGGCTGGTGATACGATCGAGAGAAAAAGTACTTCCGGCTATGCATTCTTCACTGGTTCGGGTGTGTTTTCTTGGAGTTCAAAGAAACAACCAGTGATAGCATTATCCACTGCTGAAGCCGAGTACATTGCTGCATCAAATGCTGCTACACAGGCGGTATGGTTGAGAAGAATGCTCAGGTTTCTTCAATAAAAACATGATGGTCCAACCACGATATTATGTGACAACCAATCAGCAATCGAGTTGGCGAAGAATCCAGTACTTCATGGTCGCAGCAAACACATTGATATCAAATATCATTTCATTCGAGAGATGTTACGAGAAAATGAGATCCGAATTGGCTACTGCAGAACTGGTGAACAGGTGGCAGATATTTTCACCAAGGCATTGAAGATGGAGACTTTTCTGAAGATGAAAAAGTTATTAGGAATGACCACATACGAGGCTTTGGTTTAAGGGAGGCAATGTGAACAATAAATTAAACCAAAGCTAGATATTACTAGAATATTCTAGCCTATTTTAAAATAGTCTAGAATGAGCTAGAATGTTCTAGAAGGTTCGAGAATATTATGGAGTTCTCTGGAACATTCTAGAAGATGATAGAAACTCTTTTATGTATAGTAGAGAATGTGAGAATATTCTAGAGTAGTGGAATATTCTAGAACATATGAGAATAGGTAGATATGAATATTGTTTAGGATACTTATATGGAATATTCTAGAATGTCGTAGAACATGGAGGTTGATGCCTATAAATAGGGGAAGACCTCCTCATTTGTAGAATGTACAAAAAAGGTGTGAGCCCAAGTGTGTACCAATCCCTTGTGTGATAAAAGTTGAAGAATTACAAAAGTCTCTCTCCATATAGCTACATATATTAAACCTTCCAAACGACCTCCATTTCTTCATTTATCAACTAAACAAAATCTCTTTCCTTCTTACATTTAAAGGTCTTCTACCTTTAAATTGTTCTCCTACAGTAATAGAAGCTAGTGCTATAACCGCAATCAAAAGAAAACTGAAAAAGAAGAAAGTTAATATTGTGATCATCCATCACAAAGGAAAGAAGAATGAGCAAGTGAGAGAGAATTTGAACTGTGAACTCACAAATCAGTTAAGTTGGTTAGCTTGGCTAATGTGGGTGGCAAAGCGCCGGCAAATTCATTTGATGACAACACACTGAAGATTAAGGCAGAGATGCATTAATAAAACGTGAAAATTATTACAGAAATCCGGAACGGAAAAGAACATGCATGAATAAACTAGGAGAAAAAAGAATTACAGCTTTTCCATATGAACCAAGTTGCCAATTTCTGGAGGAATTGATCCTGAAAATCTGTTTCCTTCAATACTCCTGTATTGACAATCATAGAAGAAGTATTTTAACTCTCACAGAATCCAATACAGGTGATCATAACTTCTTGTCAGAGCAGCAGTTTGCTTTTGAAATAAAATGCTTTAGGAAAAGAAATTTAAAAGAAATGCACACACAGAGGCATGACATATAGGGATCTTTTTTCTACACCACCATATCATGACTTTCACTCCAGTATCACATTATAGTTAAGATGTTCAATATAGGAATCAGTTGACTCAAATGGTAAAGGATTTAAATTATATACACCGACAGTATAACAATTTGCGCGCACCTCGACTAATTTTATCGGGTGCCTACTACCTTCCACTAGTACAAGAATCGGGTAACTCCGTCCACCAAAGCTTATACACATGGGAGGAAATCTAATATTTCTGTTTCCATTGAGATTTGAACCAAAGAACCCATGGTTCTCCAGTCACTTCATCGACCACTAGGCTACATCTTTGGGTGCCAGGTTATTAATTATAGGTTAAATACATAAACCGTCCCTTGAAGTTATCCTCAACGACCAACTGAATACCAATTGGCCCCTTTATCATTTAGACACTTCAAGTGATTGTTAAGTAAATCAAATACACCCGAGTGCAACAGACAAGATACGTGAGTTACACTTGTGAATGATATATCAAATAAGCCAATGAGTGAACGACACATGTAATTTATAATTAAAACTTAACACTTATACAACAATAACTACCCAGTATACTCCCACCAGGTGGGGTCTGGGAAAACTTAACACTTATAATATTAACAAAAATAAAAGAATTTAAAGAAGAAACAAAACTTTCCCCAAAGTTATCCTCCCCCCTCATCTTCTTCCTTCCAGAACCAAAACCAGCGCTACCCCCACCCCCACCCATCTTCTTCCTTCTACCCTTCTTGAACCCAAAACTGGCGCCATTCATCTACCTAATCCACTCTCCATCCAACTAATTAAATATAGATCTTCCCATCCCAAAAGTAGCTTCAGTTAGATTTAATTAATATTAGTTGGACTAAAATGCCTCCCATCCCAAAATTAGCAGAAGCGGAGACTGGATAGCAAAAAACTGAACGCGAAGGAGAAGAGGGCCGGTGAAGACGAAGGAGAAGAGAAATATCGAAGATGAAGGATCTAAAATTTGGGTTCCCCAAATTGAAGTTGTTTGTGAATGAAAATCGGTGGGTGTTACTTTTTGATATTTGGATTGTTGTTTTAATACTGATTTGAGCGAATTTTATTGAAGAAACAAAATTTCACCATTATTGAAACTGAACCTTTTGTTTCTCTAATTTATTGTTTTTGGTGCAAAATCATCCGTCCATTCAAATAATTGGTCGTTATTTGTGTGTTTATGTTAGAATGAAGGTGTTAGATGAAAGAGTGTTTATCTAGTAGAGATTTGGTAGTTTTCTGCAACTATTGTCGCTGCAATTTTATTGCTTTTTCAGCTAGTTCGGGATTAGTTTTGGCTGACAGATAGAGGCGAAGCTCCGGAGATTATGGACAGTAAAATTTTTTGATGAAACACAATATTCTTTTAGTGATTTAAGGTGGCTTAGTTGGAGCATTACTGACTGATTTTTGTGGAAACTATGATAGTTTTATGGTGCTTTGCACTTGAAAGAAAAAGAGAGGCTTAACTGAGGTATTTCATGTTTTTTCTTTTAAACAAAAATTAGGCTGCAAAAAATGTGTCATGCGTTCAAAATTCGGTTAGGAATGAGCATATGTGATATGAGTAATAGTCACTTGAAGTGTTAAAATGATAAAGGGATCACTTGATGTACTTCAAGTGGCCGTATATGTATTTCGCCTTAATTATATTTTATCAGAAAAATTTACTTGTAATTTACCTTATAAGACCTAATTGTGTAAAACTTAAACTCAATGTAAAACAGATTTAAATAACACATTTCAGCAAAAATTAAATGCAACAGTATAAAAGACTATTAGGAATCAAAAAAAGATCCAATCTTACAGGTTCCTAAGCGTAGGGATTCTGGTGAGAACTTTTGGAAATGGACCAGACAAGTGGTTTCCCATAACAGAGCTGCAAATTTTAAAAACAAGTGTTCACATTCCAAACAGCCTATTATAAACCAGAATTAAAAAAAATTAAGCAGTAAGGAAAATAGTTAATACAGGCCAAGCAAGCGCAGTGACGCCCACTGAGACGGGATTGAACCATTGAGATAATTACGACTGAGGTCCCTGCATAATCATAATTTTGTTGGATTAGTGCAGATTCTAAGTTTTGAACATTTGAATATATATCAAAGGATAAAGTGTACGACAAGTGGGGTTGCTCTCATGGTAAGCAACCTCCACTTCCAACTGAGATGCTGTGAGTTCGAGTCTCCCCAAGAGCAAGGTGGGAAGTTCTTGGAGGGTAGGATACCGGGGGTCTATTTGGAAACAGCATCTCTAACCGAGGGTAGGAGTAAGGTCTGCGTACATACTACCCTTCCCAAATCCCACTAAGTGGGATTATACTGGATTGTTGCTGTTGATAAAGTCTATTAAGTAATGTTGTAGCCAGGACTTACAATTGCTTAAGATGGCGAAGTTGGGCGAATTCTGGTGGAACATTTGCTGAAATATTCTGTGCTTTCAGAGCTCTGTGGCATGTAAAATTTGGTGTTTAGCTGCTTTCCACTAATGACATTACATTGCATGTAAGTTCAACATAGATGGGCTAAATGAAATTTTACATAACTTAATCGATACAAAGTGGAAGTATACAATGTTGTATATTTGGTAGGTTTTTGAGAAAGTTCAACTTCAATACACTAGGGGTGATTTGGTAAAATGGCAGGATAAACTGGTATGGTTTAGATACCCCATGAAATTAACTATCTCGCATTCTCTATTGAACAGCTAATTCCACCATTTTTAATGTGAATTTTATTATGGAATTAGCTAATACCCGTGACCAAAATGAAATATATAAAATCTCAAATTTTATTCTAGAATTATTATACTAATCTCTTATACCAAACTACCGGTGTGGAAGAGTACTCTTGCACTTTCACGTCATCTAACATATAATTGTCCATAATAATAAAATTGGTAGTCTGAATTACAAAACTTGGAACTCTAAATAATTTTACATTATCAATGTATATAAGTTAGATTTTTCTCGAAATAGTATTTTTGAAAACACTTCTTGGAAAAAAAATTGAAAATTTGAAATATCTCTAAGTTTTTGAAAACTTTACTAAGACCTAAGGGTGCTTACTTAAGCTCATGGGTCCAATGACACCTCATTACAGGCTGGACTGGACAGCCAAATAAGACGTTGACTCAATTTTCAATGAACTATAGAAGTAAGTGTTACTTAAAGGGAAACAATTTATTTCATTTCCTATTCGCAAAAGGTGTGCCACTGTAGAACTAGCAGGATAAAAGCAAATGTACATATTCAATCAGAGTCTCAGCCTTTCGAACTTGGAAACAAGAACAACTCCCTTAATCTCAATCTTCTTATCTTGCCAAAAAATATAAAAAAATTGCAGATTTTATTATTGAAAAAAAAAACAGGCTGGTGCATGAAATATCCTGTGCCAAATTCAGAGAAAGGCTGCAATCAAAAGAAGTGAAATGATAGTGAACTTACGCTAATACAAGTATCAATAAGTAATAATGACTGAATATAGAGCTTAAACCTGAGAACTAAGTATCAACAATTATACCTTTGCTCCAAGACCCCCTTCGTGCAGATTTTATTATGTTTGTTCAAAACCAAATTAGATAAAGAGGATGTTATACATACATGGAGGTAATATGGCAGGTAGAATTGTTGTTAAAAGAGCAATCACAAGCAACAGAAGTCTCAGTTCCTTTAACAGTAACTGCAACACTCCAATTTCCTTCTCCACTGCAAGGATCCTTGTCAAAATCCCAATCTCTTTTCCCAATCTTTTTGGCTATCTCTTTCAATGCTTTCACTGCATGGATTGAATCCAAGGGGAATTGAAAAAACAGATATATTTTACAAAGCAGGAATACATATGTCCGACATAATTAAACAAGTTTATAATTACCTTCTGCTGGATGGAGCTTGGACATGGAATTAGTGGCTGCTAAACAGTGAACTGTGAAGAAAAGTAGCAAAAGAGAAGAAGAGAATATAAATTTAAGATGCATTATGCTCATTTTCTATACAAAATACTTGAAAATTTCAGCACTCCATTTATTATAAGTGGGAGAGAAGAAATAAGAGGATTGGGTGAAAGATCATTTTATATACATGTATGTAGGAGATAAGAGAATTAATTTGAACAATGAGGGGATTGATTGGTAGTGACACTGACAATCGCTACACCCTTTTCTTGGATCTTTTTATTACTCTAACTGTATTGCAAATTCTCCATCACTAATTTTCTCTTACTTTTTTCGTATATTTTAATCAGATTCTTGAAACACTTTATATTAAATTTGTCCCATTCGGTACTGTCACTTGGCGCGTTTTGATTGAATATTGAACGCATTTCACCGACCAATTTAACCTTTTACTGCAAACTGAAACAAATTCCACATTTACTCAACCTTATTTTTCTTTTTCTTTACCTGTTAAAATAACTTTCTTTTCCAAAATAATAAATTTACTAACATTATATTTTGTAAAAAGTTGTGTAATACTCTTATTTTATTCGTTTATAAATATTTTTTCTGTTTTATTCTACAAATTTAATAATAGTACTTAGCACTTAATTAAGACCTAATATCTTCATATTAAACGCCGAATCTATTTTAAGTATCTGTCTAGACCAGAATTGAGATGTTAAATTAGACACAATTTAAGAAACGGTTAGTACTTTTGGATAATGATTTCCTTAAAAGATAAAAAGAAGAGACTGCTTGCCACTATGGAATCAATACAAATGTAGCATACACACTGCAGAACCAGCCACTCCACCTCTTTCTCGATAAAACTCTGCATTTTATCTATGTAACATGTAATTTACAATGGACCAGTAATTAGTTAAGATAAGACTACATTTTAATTAATTATGAATAAATAATATTTATTTAACATACGCATGTCATATGTTTATTTTATTAAAACATACAATATATCTACACCTCTCAACACTAACTTTTGCATTTATATGTAGTGTTAGTGGTAATAAAGTCGTGATTTGGAATAAAAAAAATATCCACTTTTCAGAATCTTAATATCACTTAATTAAGCAGTTCAAAATTAAGGACTTAGACTTTGCATACCTTCTTTGGGTTAAGATCATTCTCGATTCTAATGGTCTCATGATTTGCCAAAAGATCTTTTACAAAGAATGGATTTGATTGCAGAATTTAATGTTTCATGTTTTAGATGTGTTTTCTCGTCTCTCAGATATTTCAAAACTTAAGCATGATTATGGTGACTTATTTGCGTAATCATAATTCGAATAGGCAGCTTATTTGGCTAGTTAAACTTCTTCTTACACACTCGAACATTCAGATATTTATTTTGCTACACAGATGAGATTAAGCGTATGATGGTCAGCTTAATTGCTAAGGCCATATAACCATGTATTTATACCTAACGAGAGTACAAATGGTATAAGGATTCTACAAGATAACTATATAAATGGATAATTACAAATAATATTATAAAAGCTATCTATATCACCGTTCCTCAATATGAAGGGATGAAAGGACATGAAGATTGTTGAGAAGATCCTAAAATCTTGTAAAAGAAAGTACTTTGGTGAACAAGTTTGTCAATTGCTGAGATGTGTGAACATGTGAAACAATGAAATTGTCTTCATTCACTTTTTCACGAATAAAATGATAATCCAAAGCCACATGCTTAGAATGAGAGTGATAGACAGGATTATAAGCTAAATGTATAGCATCAATGTTATCACACCTAGCCAACATAGGAGTTTTAAGAATAATGTCTTGATCACAAAGAAGAAACTGCAACCAAGTAGCCTCCGATGTTGCTGTAGCTAGAGCTCTACACTCGGCTTTAGTACTTGATCTAGCCATAGTAGGTTGCTTCTTCTCTGCCCAAAAGATTAAGTTACCACCAAGAAAGATACATAAACCAGAGGTTGATCGTGCATCTAGCCCAATCAGAGTCAGACTATATAATAAGCGATAAAGGAGAATGAGCGTAAAGCTGTAGCCCATTTCTAATAGTGCCTTTGAGATAGCAAAAGATGCGCTTGACTGCTTGTAGATGAATCTGGCGAGGCTTGTGAAGCAAGGTTAAATACAAATTAGATATCTGGCCTTGTGAAAGATAAGTATTGAAGACTACCAACCATTTGTAGAAAAAATAGAAGCATCATCAAGCAATGAACTCTCAACAAAATTTCATTCCATCTTGCTGTGAATATGGGTAAGAACAAGCTTTGATTGGGCTAAATCAAAGAGTAATAGAATATTATTGATATACTTACGTTGTACCAACATAAAGACCATCTAATTGGAGACTAATTCCACATCAAGAAAATATCTCAAAGGACCCAAACCCTTCATGAAAAAACTTAGAGTGCATGGAAGTGACAAACTGATGAATGAGATTTTTAGAGCATCCAAATACAACAATGCCATCCACATAAATTAATAGAACTAAGATTTCACCATCATTCCAAAAGATAAATATTTTATGATCAAAGTTAGACTATTTAAAACCAATATCTAACAGAAATGTTGCTAGCCTATGGAACTAAACCCTGGGTGATTGCTTCAAACCATATAAAGATCGCTTTAATTTACATATATGAGTGGGGTAATCAGGATTCTCAAAACCCTTAGGTTGTCTCATGAAAACATCCTCATTCAGTTCACAATGAAGGAAGGCATTTGAAACATCAAGTTGATGTACCGACCAGCCTCATTGTAGAGCTAGGGATAACACAAGACGAACAATACTCAATTTGATTACAGGAATAAATGTTTGGTTGTAGTTAACTCTGGTTGTGGCAAGAATCCTTGAGCAACTAATCTTGATTTGAACCTATCAATAGCTCTATTAGAACAATATTTAATTCTAAAGACCCATTTATTACCGATGATATTTGCATCTGGGGGGGGGGGGAGGAATTAATGTCCAAATGTTATTCTAAGTAAGAGCATTATTCTCATCACTCATTGCAAGTTGCCAGTGTGGATCCTTGATAGCTTGAGCATAAGAAGTTGATTCAGACAAGGAAGAGGAAATACAAGCAGATAGAGATGGAAGAATACGCGGTTTAAGTGAACCAGTCATGGCTCTAGTGACCATCTTGTGAGTATGTGTAGCAGTTGTAAGTGGTTGAGGAGAAAAAGTAGGAACGACATTTGAATAAGAAATATGACGCGATAATGAAAAAGGTAAATATAAGGATAAAATAGAAGGTGATAGAGATAAGATGTCGTCAGGAGATGTGGAGATATTAGATAAGATAGGACGATGAGAATTTGTGATTAAATTTCCATGAGAGATAGGAATATGAGAATGAGAAGTTTTAATTGACTTGGAACTTAAAGTTGCGAAAAAATCTCGGGAAGAAGGGGATAACTCTTTTTGGAGATTACCAGAAGTATAGGAAGAGGGTAAGTCTTGTTGAACTGTCCTCGAAAATAAAATAGGAGGTGAAGTAGAAGAAAACTCACTTAACTTTGATTTCGAAGATTCTATGGGTAAGTTATCATATGAAACAAGCATTGAAGGGGAAGGCTTCTTACTAGAGTTTGCATTCAAGTTATAATATGAGTTATGTATAATATCACTTTGAGAGGAGAAAAATATGGGAGAATAATCAAGATTGGGTGATTTGAAATCAGTTCTTTTAAGAGAAAAGGAGTCTTGGGAGTTACTAGGAAACATTGAGAGATACAGAAATATGTTTTCGACAAATTTAACATGCTTAGAAATCAGAACTTTACTAGTAGTAGGATCCAAGCACTTGAAAACTTTGTGGTTGGTGGAAGTTCCCAGAAACATGCATGGAATTGAACGATGTTCGAATTTATTTTTATGACCAAGTGCAATAAATGAAAAACATAAGCAACCAAATACTTGAACAAAGTTATAACATGGGGAACACCCAAAAAGCATTTCATAATGTGAACTAAAGTTAAGAACTAAAACTGGAAAAATATTGTTTAAACGAGTAGCAAAAAGACAAGCATCTGCCAAAAAGGAGAATGTCATAGAAGCTTGAAATAAAAGACATTGAAAAATATTATTGACGTGGCGATGTTTTCTCTCTGCACGTCCATTTTGGGTAGATGTGTAAGGACAAGAGAAACGATGAAGGATGCCATGGTCCTTAAAGAAACTTTGAAATTTGTGATTATCATATTGCTTTCCTCCATCTGATTGAAAATACGAAATAGAAGAATGGAAAATATTAGCTACCATAAGATAGAATTTTTTGAATTTGCCAAAGGCCTCAGATTTGTCGTGCATCAAATAAATCCAAGAAAATTCGATGTAATCATCAAGAAAAAGAAAATAGCAACGATAATCAGAATTTGAGGGTAAGAGAACTTGCCATACATCAGAATGAACTAGAACAAAAAGGTTTATTTGCACGACTAACTGAAAATTAAGCTGCAATTTTGTTTGTTGCCTAAATGACAAACAATACAAGAATTATTGTCAAAAGACAAAACATAAGGAATCAACTTTCTATGAACTAAAGCAGTAAGAGATCGTTGACCAAGGTGCCTGAGCCTTTGATGCCAAATTATAGGAGATGAAACATCATTGGAAAGAGAAAGGTGAGAGGGCGAAGACGGAATAACTTGAAAAAGGTAAAGTGACCCAACAGTATCACAGTGGATCAACACTTGATTGGTCTTATTGTCCTTAACAAAAAATCAGTGCCCGTAAACTGAATAGCGCAATCATTATCAGCATAGATTCATTGAATCAAAAGGAAATTTTTCCTCAGAGAAAGGGACATATAGAACATAGTGTAAAAGTAGAGGCCTAGAAGATGTAGGAATAGTTGAAGTGCCAGTAGAGAGAATATGAAGGAGATTACCATTACCATCCATGACTTGAGATGATCCGGTGTAGGAGGAAGGAGACGATAAAATATTGGGATCATGGGTCATATGGGCTGAAGCTCAAGATTCAGGATACCAAGTAGTAGGACGAACTTCTTCCAGGCTCATGGCTGCAAAAGACTTAGGTGGCACATTAGAACCATAAGAATGATTAAATCTATTTTTGCATTCAAGCATAGTTGATTAAAATGAAAGAAAATTTGGCACTGATTAGAGGGAATAAAGGGGGTACATCCCAATCCCCACCCATAGGTGAGGGATGGCGAAATAATGATTCAAAACCAAGCCATTGAGGAGAAAAAGAGCGAGGAAAATGCTGGTTACTTTTCACACGACCCATTTTAAACTATTCAAAGACTGCTCCAATATTGAACCCCTAATATTGTAGTCTCTATTTGTCCTACCTCTTACACTACCATTATTTTTTCTCCTATAATATGAACTTTGATATGGAGATGGATCATCATATGAACCTTTAGACTGAGTCGATACTGTCAAAGCCATTTATGAGTTTGAGTAATCTGGAGTGACTGACTTAATATGGGCTTCTTTAGTAAGAAATAACGGTTGTAATGCAATGAATGAAGGAAAAGTACCAGTAGCATTTAGGCTAGAAACAGAAGTGTAATAAGAGGGAGGCAATCCTTGCAGGTTTTCCAATTGCTAAAAGAGAGCAGGCAACATAATGAATTTGTTTTGAATAATCCTCCATGGATAGAGAACCTTTCTTGAATTTTTGGAACTTGGACTTCAAATGGACTGAAGAAGAGGGAACTTAGTCAAGGTAGAGGGAGACAAGTGTATTCCAAGCTTCTTTGAATATCTCACAACTATAGTTAAGAAGAGTGTCAAGAACTACTGGAGAAAGTGTGCATTAATCCAACTCATTGGGATAGTGTCACACTGAATCCATAACTTATAATCCTCATGATCTTGTAAGGGGCATGGTACGGTTCAATGTACTATGGATAAAATATCGTGACTTTAAGAACAGTAATAAAAACTTTCTTCCAAGTAAGATAATTGATGTATGTTAATTCAACAGGGACAAAACCTTTGACATAAACGGTTGGAGGGGGAATGGGAAGAAAAAGTGAAGATTGAGTCATGGTTGTTTGGGTTGGAAGAAGAGGAAATTTTTGAGACCGTTGATATGGATCTTGATACCAAGATGCGATTAAGTGTATGATGGACAACTTGACTGTTAAGGCAACATAACCATGTATTTATACATATACGAGAGTACAAGAATTCTACAAGATAACTACATAAATGGATAATTACAAATAATATAAAAGTTATAAAGTTATCTCTATCATACACAACATTTAAGTCAATTTTTGCAAGCCCTTTATTCTCTATCCTCATATGTAGATCGCCTATCATGTTCTCAAAAACTTTAATAGTTTACTCGACTACTATATAAGAAAATTGTTGATTCATTAAGTTGATTTTCTAGTTGAGTAATCTTAATGTACTTTTTCTTCGACTAGGTTGCCTTTTTTGCGATAACCTAGCTGCAATGCACAGTAATAAGAACAGAGTTCTCATGAGTGCATGAAACACATAGAAGTGGACTATCATTTCATCTGTAATGCTCTTATATATGATCGAATCAAGTATGACTGATTTTTCGAGCTAGAGGGTCATCTTAAGCCCGAGTTCAGGCAAAGTCGAGTTCAAGCTCGATGGATCAGACTCGAGCTGGAAGACAGAGTGCAATGCTCGAGGATCGAAGTACGATGAGTATCCAAGCCGAGTATGCTTGACGCTGAATGTTGTTATGAATTTGTAAAAAAATAGACAAGATTCCTGCCACGTCCCTAAGATCATGGCACAAATCCCTGAATAGATTTGTACGAATCCGTACCAGGTGGTTAGACAGCTGTCCCAATAAGATTCTTTACTGTAAATGAAAATATATCTTATTTAGAGTTTTCCTATTATATAAAATGGATCTCAACTTAAGGCCCCGTGAAAACTTGTACTCAAAACTTAGTAGCACGTAGAGCCAAGTTTCGAATAAACCCTGTGTGCTGATCTAGTATTTAAAAATCAAGAATTAAAGTTTTCTAAAAAGTGTTATGCTGTCCAAAATGCGGTCATAAATCAAGTATGCGGACTGTATTTCTGTCGAAAAGTGAGTTAGGGTGTTAGTCAAAATTGAGGTCAAAATACGGTCCATTACTGATATACGGACCATATAGTCGTCGCATATTTATCTTGGGATTTTGCAAAGGGGCAGTTCTGCGGTGCGTTATGCGACTGCATAACAGGTAAGCGGACCGCATTTTGCCGTAAACCCAAATAGAAATGCTTAGAGTTTTGGAGTACTTTTACGATCCATTCTGCGGACCGCATTTCCTCTTTGTGATCGCAAATGCGATCACATACCTGACTCGGGGCTCTAATTTTTCTAATTTTTAAACCCGACCCCTTCATCAATAAAACACCCCAACCCTTCATTTTAGCACATGTTTTAGACAAAACTAGAGACATGGAAAAGAGGGTTCTTGAGAGAGAAAGTCTTATCTTCATTAATTTGATTTTCAAAGTCACCCAGGCTCGAAAATTTTGAGTAACTATCTTCATCATCGTTCTTACAGGTAAAATTTCCAACCCTTTTTCATTAATTTTCAGATTTAAACGAAAGTGGGATTCTTATGCATTGATTCTTGAGAAAAATAAGTTGAACCATGCATGCATATTCTTTAATACCTAAAATCTAGTAAGAGGAATTGGGTAGGAGGAAAGATTTTCAAAAAGGAGGGATTGATAATCTAAGTAAGTTCGGGTTGTATTTTTAAACTTTATTCAAATATATATGTGTTATCTTGTGAACTATATTGACGGTACTAGGCTGTTTGGTGAATTGAAAGTAGGATTTAAGAAGGAAATTCGACTCCAAGTATGTATGGCTAACTTGAACCAGTGTCAAGTCACCTTGTTTGGTGTACGAGTAATTAGTATGTGTTATTTATGTGGACTATTTATGAATTTTGGTTGCTTCACAGGTGTTAAGGCAAGATGGCCTAATTTATGAATTCTTGTGATTTATATACCTTGAATATTGTTGGTTATACGTTCCAATATGATAGTGTGAATAAATGGAAACAAACCAAGTATGTGTGAATGTATTTATGTGGTAAGAGTTGTGTAATAAATGATGGAAAGAAGTCGTAATTGATGTAATTGAAACAATTGTGATAATATCATGTGTGGCTTGTCGTGGGCAATTATCGTTGTAACTTAAATTGTATATGGATTGTTAGATATGATGGAAATGGTACTGAGGTTAATGAAAACTTATTATGAAATTGTTATTGTTGTTGTGAAATGATATTCTTGTTGGCCTAAATCCATGTGATTGAACTGTTAACTATTATTGTTGTGTGAAATGTGATTGTCCGGTGGGATCGGGTTGCACACTGCAACATGAAGTTATAAGGTGTGGGTTGTGGTGATAAGGGTGACCGGGGTAATAAAGGTGGATGAGGTAATACGGGTGGAAAAGTGATCATAATTACTATTGAAATGACAATCTATGAAACTCTTGAGTATGATATGATGTTGAAACGGAAAAAGGAGAGATTGTAAAACTTGTTGGCTTTGGTTGTTCCTTTCATGTGCATTTGATTTTTGATTCTACTTCTATTTGTTATCTGTGTATTGATTGATTTTACTTTGGGTAAAGTTGTTCATACATACCAGTACAATTCAAATGTACTGACGTCCCTTTGTCGGGAGCGCTACATTCTTGTTATGATTATAGGTGGTTCTATAGTAGGTAATCCAGTCCACCGACAGTAGCACCTCCTCCACTTTCTGTCAGGTGTATTGGTGAGCCCCTTTTCTCTCGGGGCCCTGCATGACTCATGCCGATTTTCTTCCCGTAGCCTTATTTTGTTATTTGTGTAAGGTATAGCCGGATCCTTGTTTCCGGCAAGTATTGTAACACTCTTTTGTATCCCTACAGGCTCCGTAGACATGAAATGTGGGTTACGTACTTATGTATTTTGTATTTGGGCAGTATAACTTGTAGACCATGTAAAGTAAACATGTATGTCATGTATATTTTGTAAGAATGTGTTTAATCATAAATAGCTATTTCACTTGAATAATGAGTATTCAGATCACGGGGTAACACATGGGTTAGGAAAGGTACCCAACTCCACTTGACTGGGGCAACTCGATCGAGTGCTAGTCGCGTCCCTCAGTTTTAGGGTGTGACACTCAATTATTTGCAAACATCATCTAATGTTTGATAAATAATATACTCTCTATCTTTCGCTCATTATTAATCAGCATTGTCCTTATAACTTTATTGTTCTTGCTTCACCTAGCGGTCACTGAATTCGAGGTCTAGATTGACTTTTCTACTGGTTTGATCTTGCTTATTTCTTTCATCTATACTTCAGATTTCTTCATTATTAGTTATTATTGAACTAAATCACGTATCTTTAAACCACAAATCAAATTTAATTGTTACTCGTATCTTTGAAGTAAACAGTTTGGCGCCTATCGTGGCCTAAAGATAATAGTTATTATTTTATTACTAGTTCTCGTTACACACATTATTTTTACACTTTTTCTTGTCAAGATTTTCTGATTTTCCGGATTAAACATGTCAAACTCGCAAAACGCACATGCTCATGACGATAAACGTCTTGGATTTCATGAGGAAAACAACAATGTAGGGTTCAGTGTACCACCTATAAACCCTAGGGAAGTGTCAATTGTGGAACCAATTGTCATTAGTTTTCCCATTGCTTTAAATACAGATTTAGACACAGACCCTGGAGGAAGTGTACGCAGGGAAGCTCGGTCTAGGGTCCAAGGATCACAAGGTATAATAGATGGGGAAGTCGTCCTCCAAGTTATATTCGAGATGCTGCAAGCTAGCAGATTGCCATCTCTCAACTTCAGAGTTAGAATAAAACTCCGAGTATAGCTGAACCAGTAAAAACTCAACATACTGAAGCGACACCAGAAAGGTCAAATGCAAATATCTCGAGGATCGACCCTATGATCACAACCAACTCCGCACTACTACAAAGTAGGAAAAGAGGGTCGCAATATCTTTTACTCGATTTGAGGGTCGGGATCGATTTCTTCAGGGAGCTAGGAACAGAGTCGAGTATCTATTTAGGCTAGAGTTGTATAATTGCTCCAAATGTCAGTTACAATCATATTTTGGATTTTTCTTTAAAAATATACTATTATCAACTACTAATTATAAATTTCAACTAGATTATGCTAAGGAAGATTGCTAATAGTTGTATCTAATAGATAGAAAGGCACTAGGGTAGTGACTTTCACCTAAGTGGTTAATTAACGGGTAATTGCTTTTCAAGCACGATTGACATGGTTTGGGAAATATGCTATAACCATTGCATAACATCTACTCTCATACCTCTCGGTAGAGAGAGTGATTTTGCTCAATTGACTTTCTCAAGACCAAATGGATAGGCAAATTGGCTCAAGAAACTAGGGTTCAAGTCGGGTAATTACTTTCTCGAGGTTTAATCCTTTAATTGGGACTATCAATTCTCTTGAGTCCATCCCAATTCCTTGTTGGTTCAATTTTGGAGACTTTAGATCTCTTTCTCAAGAAGGGCCAAGTCAACTTAGCACAAACCAAGGTTTGCAACCACCAATTCATAAGTTAAACCATAAAATTGACCCAAATAGCAAACACTTAGAGTCAATCTAACCCTAAATTGCAACACCCATCAATTAGCCATACTAGGGTTGTTCCACAACCCTAGCTAATGGGTTTAGCTACTCATGCTTAAAGAGAAAAAGAGAGAAATAGATAAAGATAAAGACAAAGACATATTAGTTAAATACTAAAGTAAGTACAGAGATTCTATCGTCTAAGATAAGATAAAATGCCAAAATGGCTACAAAATCGCTTCTCACGAGCGCAGCTGTGTTTAGAAAATGTTTAATACCCAAAAAATGGAAAAATGTTCTATTTATACTAAGCTAAAAAAGCTGAATAAGAATGCCCTTGCATCATTAGTGCAGACTGCACAAAATGGTGTGTGTCCGTACTAGGCTCTGAACTCTGCCAAATAAACTCTCTGAACTAGGGCTCCGGGGACCGCACAAAGTGGACCGCGTCTGTGGAGGTATCTAGCGCGTCCCGCACAAACATGATCGCAGACCGCATAGGCTTGAAGCTAGGCACTTGACATCTATCTGAATTTTGCTTCCGCGGACTGCATGAAAAGGTAGTGCGGCTAGGTGTCTTCAGTGCGGACCGCACAATATGTACCGTGGCCGCACTGTTTTGATGCCTTAAATTCCATTTCTCTGAACCTCTCTAGTGCGGACTGCACGAAGTGTAGTGCAGCGCCTATTTGTCCCGAGTCGTCTTGTCTTTGGTACTTGTGCAGGTTTCACTCTTTTTGAGCCGATCTTTGGCATCTCGTCACTTTGTTGATCAAACCTGGAATCAAGCACAACATATGAGCCTTTTTGGGATTATTTTGTAAGAATTTATAATCAAATCGTAAGCAAGAAAGAGCATGAAATACGTCAAAATTCATAGTTATCAACTCCCCCAAACTTAAGCTTTTGCTTGTCCTCAAGCAAACAAAATAAGACCCACCCCTTAAGGAAAAATCCAAGAATTTTTAGCTACCCTAAAGTAACCTCAACTAGCATCAATTGGGACTAATAATTGCCCTGAATACAAATGGATTATTAACAACTTTTAACCTTTGAAAAACCATAGATCAAGTGTGACACAAGGGCATCAAGAGTTGAGTCATTACATCAAAGAACTATCTCAATTACTTTGGTCATTGTGGAACCCAAACTCACACATCCTCAATTCTCCCTATGCAAACCTCACCTTTTAGAGTATTGGCACATGAACCGAGGTTAATGGAAATTCACTCATCTCTCTTATGAAAAGGTCACAAGTCCAGCTCTAAGTATCATATGCTTGACCCTTATGTAAGTATCCACAAATGCAAGCTTCATTTAACTCAATATAATATAGGGCTTTTGTGGAGTCTTTTTGAAGGCTTTTGGTTCAGGGTAGAACATGTTTTTGTTCAAGTGGGTTCTATCTTCCTTTTAACACTTCTTTTGATTCATTTGTCACAATTCACTTGACTCGTTGAGTCATTTCACTTCTATCTAAGGGGTTAGAGAGACACATTGCTACTCTTTCTTATGTATTTCAATATTTTCTCCTTTTTCAACTTTTCACACCTTTCTTTCTTTTATTTTCTTGAACCCCTTTTTATTTTTTTTCACATTGAACATTCTTTTTATCTTTTTCTTTTTTTTCTTTTTCACTGCCTTTCTTTTCTTCATTTATGTGCCTTTTTACTATTTTGTTTCCATCTCGTCTCCTTCCCCCCTCCCCCCTCCCCCCTCCCCCCAGCCCCCAAACATATACTTTTGCCATGTGCTAAAGGAATGGTCGAGTGCCAAGAGATGGTATCTTTCAGAACGGGTATAGGCTTGTATCATAGTTCTTGAAAGAAAAAGGTGTAAGGCTCAAAAAGGTTAACTATGGATCATATCATTGGTAGGCTATAGAATTGTTCAAACTATCATTTTGATCAAGGAGATCCTATAATTACTTCTCAATTAAAATTTCACTTAAGATTTCACCTCAACAAACATTCAGGGAAAGTTCTAGACCAATGGCTCAGGAGTTGGACTCGCAATTCGATTTATCACCACACAAGCTAAAGGATTGCTAAAGACATAGGTTCGGGGGGCCCATAATGGCCTTAGATACGATTTGAAGAACACAATGGTTTCGAAAAACCACTTGATGATTGTTGGTCAATATAAGAGTCTCAAGGTCATGAATTTCACCATCTTAAACCCAACATTTTGTCTTTGACCATAAGATCAAAGGCAAATGTGTTAGGCCCAAGTGAAGCTTTGCTTGAGGTACCCTTAACAATAAATACCAACAAAAAAAAAACAAAAATAGACTCAAACCCTTAAGAAGGTTGTCACGCCATCCATCATCGGGAAGTGCCATCCGGTTCATGCAACACTCCACCTTTGGAAAGAACCGCTGCATTAAGAAAACCAAAGGCTTATTCAACACGTCAAAAACAAAACAAAAAGCTACAGACATAAATAAGAAGCTAAAAACAATTTTTTTTGCAAAAACAGAATGAATATATACAATAGGGGATTTTAATATGCAATGGGGAATGAATACGTACAATGATGTAATTTTGTATACAGACCAAAGGAAAGATAAAAAGTGTAATAAAAGTGACTAAATGTAAAATTATATACAAAACAAATGAAAATAAAGAAAGCATAATCTGAGTCAGTATATATACAGTCATCCAAGGATATAGGGTGTACCCCTTCAAATAAAAGCCGGCATTGTCCCTAATGCCAACAAAACCAAATAAGCACCAAAAATAAATAAAGAAAGGATATGAATACTCCCTAACCTATGTCTGTCTGTATCGGATCATGGGCGGTCCCTAGGTCATCTGTGTGCTTAGGAACCTCAGACTGGTTGCTGGTAACCTGCTGCTCAGCTGCTGGGACCTAGGCCTGGACCTGGACAAGCTGTGAATCTGATATATCCCGTGGCTGACTGGAGGAGGTCTCTGGTAGGTCAGCCAACTGGATGATGGCATCATCTTCTCTCGGGATCGTCCTCTTCCTCTTCAGAAGTTGCACTAACTGCTCTGGCTGTGGCTTTGCTACTGGAACTAGGTCCTCAAATAATAGATCTAAAGGCAGCTGGTCCGCCTTCAACTTGTCAACATCCACCCTCAACTCCTTCATGGTATCCTTGGAGGTCCGTGTCTTGCGTAGCTTCTTATGCTCATTAGCAAGCTCCTTCAGAGCCTTGCCATGTGAATCCACTGCCTTCACCAAAGCATCCTGGGTAGTAAGGATTTTCTTCTAGTGCTCAAGAATGTTTTTCAATGCATCCTCAATGGATTGTGGGACCTCTGCTGGTTGAGGTGCCGACTGAGCTGCAATGGTTGTGGTCAAGGTGGACAACTTTGATGAAGCAGTATACATCCATTTGTTTAGACACTGAAGCATCTAGCTCAGTAGGTGGACAGTGATAGGATGGGCCCGAGTAGATGGAATCTCTGGGCCTGCTGACGTGGAAGGGCCTGGAGGAATGGCTGAAGTGGAGGGTCCTGAAGGCATGTCACCAGAAATGGAGGCTGGCTCAGTAGAGGACTCTACCACAATTGGCTCTTCAGACTGGCCAGTTGGGGCAGAAGCAGGAATACACTTTACAAAGTATCTACTTAACAGGTGCCTTGTAGTTCTTTTCCTTGGGGTTGTCTGGCCCCTTCAAATGATTCCATGAGAAAAGAGCTATTTCCTTGACCTTGATGTCAAACTTCCTCTTATCCACATTTAAATCTTGAAAGTACATAGTTAGGTGTTTGGGAAAGGGTAGTTCTGGTCAATCTCGGTACCCACAAGAGATATGATGTGGGACATCACATTCACCACATTGATGGGGTACTCTGCCATGATGGAAGAAACCAAGATATCTCGCTGGAGAGGAAGAGTCTGATTATGGGAGGTAGGATCTAATCGGTTGCAGAAGAACGTCTCCCAACCCCTTATCTCAAAGTTGAGAGTCCTCCGAAGTATCTTGACCCCAGCAGTCAACCAATCAGGAACTGTCCCTGGGAATTCCAAGAAATGAGCTAAGCTTGGGCGGACCTCCTCGCCCATCTCCAGCTTTTCCATATAGATGGTCTCATCTTCTTCAATGAAACCCAAATACACATTGAGTGATTTTCCTCAAACAACACCTTCTTGTTCTAAACCTTGGTCACTTCGGAGCCCTTAACGATGTGGGCTACATTATAGTAGAACTCTTTGACCAAGTGTTCATTTGCATCCACACAGTTATCTAAAAAGTGCTCCCATCCCACTGTTGTTATAAACTATCTATGCACATTGGGGTTTAGGAGTTGAAGATCTTTGTCTATGAAACTCCTCTCTAGAATTAGTTTTCTCACTGGCCACCACTCCGTAAATTTGTGGTACACCACCTGGCTCACGAATGTATCCTCCCACACGTCGGGTTTCCTTGTTCGGGATATCCCCCAACCTGAGGCTCACCCCCTTGATTATCTCTTCATCCCCTTGTACCTCCTCCTCACCTCTGCCTGCACTCTCCCTGTATAAAGAACCTGTGGGGGAGGTGGAGTAATCAACACTGCCAGCTGCTGAGCTCTCAGATGACTCAGTAGGAACATGATCTAGTGCTTTGGCAGTGGGTGTGGTTGTATCATCTATCAGTCTCATTCTCCAGGTCCAGCCAGGGACATGTTCGGGCACAAATTCGGATGAAATATCCTGGGAGGGCACGTACTCACTCCCCGATTTGTCACAAGCTCTATTAGCAGCTTTAATTGCCTTCCTAATCTTCTTTATACTTTCTCTCACTTGGGGAATAATTCGAATCATCTTCTTGCCCTTGCCTCCTCGGGAGGATTCACCTCTCTCAGGTTGTTTTGATCCTCTTCCTTTTTGTTTAACCATTGTCTGCAAACACAAGCATCTCACATTGTTAGTATCAATAGAAGTAGTGAAACATATGGGCAGAAAGAATTGCAGAACATAAGCAGATAGTTGCAGAAATAGTGCAGTGCAGACCGCACAAAATGGAGTGCAGTTGCATTAGGACCACCGCAGACTGCACAAAAATGACCACATTCCGCATAGGGGTGGGGTTTAGAATACCCACCCTCTGAATCTGATCAGTGCAAGCCACACAAAATGGTACCGCGACTGCATTGGGATAGTGCGGACCGCATAAAATACAATGTGGCCGCACTGGGCAAAAGTTATCTTGCAGAAGTTCATCTTCGCGGTTCGCACAAAGTGTTATTGCAGACCGCACTAGGTCACTGCGGACCGCATAGAATTGACTGCGGTCTGCATAGGGAGCCAAAACTTGGCACTAAGATAGGGTTTTAGAGATATTGCTTTTAAATTTGATTTTCCCCTAATTAAAGTGACTACTCAGTTGCCCAATAAATTTAACTAATAACGAACATATGAATCCAATCTATAGACTTATCTAATCTAACAACTGAAGAAATACGAGGGGAGAAGAAAGTAAGCCCTAAGAAAATGAAAATTAAATGTAAAGGACAAAATTAAAAAGTTAAAGGAAGATTAATGTACTAGTTATAGAGGTGGAATGAAGCAAAGCAATGCAAATAAGCAATTATGATCAAAGTAGAAGGATGACCAGTGTTTAAGGTCCTTATACAAGGACGAACAGGAGTAGGCATGGAATCTAAATTTGTCAAGTTCATTGAGTTGTTCAATACGAAGATTGGCTGAAACATCCTATTCCAAATTCAACTTCCTGAAAGCCCACATGGTCTTGTGCTCTAGTTCAACTGGTAAATGGAAGCTTTCCCAAATACCAACTGATTCAAAGAAATACCAATGGGAGTCTTGTAAGCTGTCCGATAATCCCATAGAGCGTCATCGAACTTCTTCGACCAATCCGTCCTATTAGCATTGACTGTCTTTGACAAGATACTCTTGATTTCCCTGTTGAAGACTTCCACTTGACCACTAGCTTGAGGATGATAAGGGGTAGAAACCTTATGATTGTTACCGTACTTGGAAAGGAACGTGTGGAAAGCTTTATTGCAAAAGAGAGACCCCCATCACTAATAATTGCACGAGGAGTGCCAAACCTTGTGAAACTGCTCTTTTTAAGAAATGCAACAACACTCCGGGCTTACTTGTTAGGCAAAGACATACCTTCAACCCACTTTAAGACATAATCAACCACAACTAGAATGTAAGTGTTCCCACAAGAGCTAACAAATGGACCCATAAAATTGATGCCCCAAACATCAAAGATATCCACTTCGAGAATTGTATTGAGAGGCATCTCACCCCTTTTTGAAATTCCACCCGCTCTTTGACATTCATCACATCTCTTCACAAAATCACCCGCATCTTTGAACAAGGTTAGCAAATGGAATCCCCAAGTAAGTACTTTAAAAGCCTTCCTCGCCCCTCCATGATGGCCACCATAGGGAGAGAAATGACAAGCATCCAAGATACCTAGTTGTTCTTCCTCTGGGACACATCTACGAATCACACCATCCGTGAAAATCTTGAACAAATATGGCTCGTCCCAATAAAAATCCAAGCTATTCCGCTTGAGCTTCTTCCTTAGGTTAGAAGAGAGCTCATACGGAATTATTCTGGTCACAAGGTAATTGGCAACATTGGCAAACCATGGCATACCATTCATTGATACCGTAAGGATTTATTCGTTGGGAAATGAATCATTTATCTCAAGGCCATCACAAGGCCTCCCCTCCTTCAAATGGGACAAGTGGTCTGCCACTTGATTATCACTACCTTTCTAGTCCACAATTTCTAGATCAAACTCTTGAAGTAGTAGCACGCATCTCATCAATCTAGCCTTGGAGTTTTTCTTTGTCATCAAATTCCTAAGGGCGGCATGATCGGTGTGCACTATAACTTTGGCCCCCATAAGATAAGGTCGAAACTTTTCCATTGCAAACACTATAGCCAACAACTTTTTCTCGGTGACTGTATAGTTTCGTTGAGTTTCATTCATGGTCTTGCTAGTGTAGTACACCGGATGAAACATCTAGTTAATCCTTTGACCCAAAACAGCCCCTACCACAACATCACTTACATCATACAGGAGCTCGAAAGGCAAGCTCCAATTTTGTGAGGTGATGATAGGGGTAGTTGTCAACTTGAGCTTGAGAAGCTCGAATGCTTGCATAAAACACCCATCAAATACAAACTTTGCATCATCCTCCAAGATAATTTTGTGCATGCGAAATGCGGGGCTTATTCCCCGAATGTCAGCTAGAGTCCATCCAATTGCCCTTTTCCGCTTTTGAAGCACCACCAAAGTTGCCTCAACCTACATGTTAGTAAGGCAACAAGAAAGAATAACTGGTAAAGTAGAATTTGAGACCAAGAATTCATACTTAAGGTGTGGAGGAAGTGGTTTCAACTTAACACCGGTGGGTCCTCAACTGTTTACTTTGTTGGTGGAGTTTTTCAGTTTTCAAGATCCAAAGACAATTTTCTCGGCTCATAAGAATAAGAGCCCATCCCATGTAGGGAATTCACGCACTCCACTCTACTTGCATCATTATTGACATCCATATTAAGTAGCACGGCCTCAAGAGCATCCTCTATGTTATCCATTGCACTAGTATCATCCACAATCACAACTGTGACAAGGTCCATAAATGAGCATACTTTGGTGCTATTGGGTTGCTTCATGGATTTGCAAACATGGAAGATGACCTTTTCATCACCCACTCGAAAAGTGAGTCACCCGCTTCAACATCAGCCAATGCCATCCCTGTCGCAAGGAAAGGTCTACCGAAGATAATAGGAACCGCGTAGTCTACTTCACAATTCAAAATGACAAAGTCGGTCGAAAATATGAATTCGCCCACCCGGACAAGCATATCATCAATAATTCCCAAGGGACACTTCATCAATCGATCCGCCATTTGAAGCCTTGAAGTTGGTCTAGGTTGCCCAATATCTAAAGTCTTGAAAACCAAGTACGTAATCAAATTGATATTGGCTCCCAAGTTACATAAAGCTTTGTCAAAGTCTGCACTTCCAATAGTACAGGGGATAGTAAAAGCCCCGGGGTCTTCAAGCTTTGGTGCCATTGAATGCACTATCACACTCACTTGGTGAGTCATCTTTATCATTTTGACAATCCTTAGACCTCTTCTTTGTCACTAAATCCTTCATAAACTTGGCATATCCTGTCATTTGTTCAACAGCTTCCACCAAAGGCACATTTATGGACAAGCTCTTAATCATATCAATAAACTTCTTTAATTTATTATCATTTCTTTGCTTTGCGATCCTTTGAGGATAAGGTGGAGGTAGCCTAGGAAAGGGTGCCTTGGCTTTTGGCACAACCAACTCTGGCATGTCAGTCACGTGTTCCCTAGACGGGTTCATGGCATCTTGAGTTTCTACCTCGGCCTCATCAATATCAATCCTCACATCATTTTTCACATTATCTTCAACCATATCTTCAAAAATCAAAGGTACATCATCATCCTACAACTCAACATCATCATCTACAACTTGATTTTCTCTTGAGGCATTCACATCACCGCCTCTCCCACTTCTTGTTGTAACCGCCATCACATGATTGTTGTTCCCACCCTTAAAGTTCACTACCGTTTCACTTGGTAGAGCACCTTTGGGGTGAGTGTTCAAAGCTTGAGAAATTTGGTCTAATTGGACCTCCAAGTTCCGGATGGAAGTATTGTGGGAAGCCAATTGAGCGTCGGAATCTTGGTTCTTTTTCATCATTTGCTCGAACATACTTTCAATTCTTCCCATATTACTTCCAGAAGAACTAGGACCTTGATAAGGGAAAGGGGGTAGATTGCTCGGTTGTTTGTACATTGGGGGCCTTTGAAAGTCTTGCCCACAGTTGCCTTGGTTCCCATTGTTGTTCCACCCGTCTTGATTGTTGTTGTTGCTCTAATTATTGTAATTTCCATTCCAATTGCCTTGGTTGTTTTTTTGGTTACCCCAATTTTTATTTTGGTTGTTGTTGTTCCAATTGCCACCACCTCGTTGTTGATTGTTGTTGTTCCAATTGCCACCACCTTGTTGTTGATTATTGTTGTTCCAATTGCCATCACCTTGTCGTTGATTTCCCCAATTCCCTAGGAGTTGCCATTGTTGGTTTGAAAAGTTGCCTCTATTGCTTTGATAGTTGTTAACATATTGAATGTCTTCACTTTGGTCATCATAACACGCATTTGAAAAACCCCCCACCATCATTGTCATATTGTTCACAATTCCCGTGAGATTGTTGCCCTCTTTGTCTTCTCTTAAGCATACTGACACCTTCTATGGTGTTGACTTGGCGCGGATTTTGGACTTGTTGTAACTGCGCATTCACCAATTGGTTCATAGTAGTAGTGCGCTCGACAATAGCTTGACCATGGTCATGCAATTCCTTGTGCAAATGGATGACCCTAGGGTCACCTTGGGGAACATTTGCTCTACTTTGCCATACCAAAGAAGTGTCAGCCATCTTATCAATTACACCACATGCCTCATCATAAGAAAGTGTCATAAAATTTCTCCCAACCAATTGGTTCACAATGCATTGATTTGTGGTGTTGATGCCCCGATAAAAAGTTTCTTGAATTGTCGCCTCGGTCATATAGTTATTCAGGCACTCTTTCACTATAGTCCTATGCCGTCCCCAAATTTCATGCAGTGGTTCTGTAGGCTCTTGCTTGAAGGCTAAAATTTCATACCGAAGTGCTGCCATATGACTTAATGAGAAGAATTTGCCAATAAATTTATCCGCTAACTCATCTCAAGTTGTGATGGAATGGCTGGGGAATCTCTTGAGCCAGTCTAATGCCTTTTTCCCAAGTGAGAATAGGAAAAGTCTCAATCTTATCGCATTCTTGGATACATCTGTCTGCTTGCTCCCCCAGCGTGTATCTACGAAACCCTTTACATGTTTATAGGCATTTTGATCCGCAGCACCCGTGAAGTACCCACACTACTCAAGTAAGGTCAACATCACATTGGTTATCTAAAAATTGCCCATCTGGATTCAGGGTGGGACAATAGCACTTGCGTAGCCCTGGATCAGTAATACTCTAGGAGCTATTCTTGGAGGTGGCGGAGGAGGGTCTGGAATATTATCATTTGGAATAGCATTTTCATTGGCATTCCGGCCTCTCCATTGTCCTTGAGGTGCAAGAGCTACCTCATCTTGCTCAAGATCATCTGCCTCCTCCCCCGCTATCACATTTCCCAAAGGGTCATTAGCATTTTTTAAAGCTAAGTTGGTACATGAGTAATATCACAATCAAGTAAGTAATAGAGAAGCAAAGAAGAACAAAACACAAAACTAACTAAATAGATGGCCGAAACGGTTAGCTCCCGGCAACGGCGCCAAAAAGTGATCGCTTCCAATTGTGACCTACTATAAAGTAGGAAGAGAGGGTCGCAATAGCTTTTACACGATTTGAGGATCGGGATCTATTTCCTCAGGGAGCTAGAAAGGCAGTCGAGTATCTATCTAGGATAGATTTTTGTAATTTCTCCAAATGTCACTTCCAATCATATTTTGGGTTTTTCTTTAAAAATCTACTATTATCAACTGCTAGTTATAAATTGCAACTGGATTATGCCAAGCGAACATTGCTAAGAGTTGTATCTAATAGATAGAAAGGCACTAGGCTAGTAACTTTCACCTAGGCAGTTAATTGATAGGTAATTGATTCTAAAGCACGATTGACATGGTTGGGAAAATATGCTATAACTGTTGCACAATCTTACCCACTCTCACACCTCTCAGTAATGAGAGTGATTTTGCTCAATTGAATTTTTCAAGACCAAATGGGTAGGAAAATTAGCTCAAGCAACTAGTGTCCAAGTCGGGTAATTACTCTTTCGAGGTTTAACCCTTTAATTGGGACTATCAATTCTCTTGAGTCCATCCAAATTCCTTATTGGGTAAATTTTGGAGACTTTGGATCTCTTTCTCAAGAAGGGCCAAGTCAACTTAGTACAAACCAGTGTTTGCAACAACTAATTCATAAACTAAACCATAAAATTGACCCAAATAGTCAATCTAACCCTAAATTGCAACGCCCATCAATTAATTACCCACACTAGGGTTGAGCCACAACCCTAGCTAATGAGTTTAGCTACTCATGCTTGAAGAGAAAAAGAGATAAATAGATGAAGATAAAGACATATTAATTAAACACTAAAGTACATATAGAGATTCTATCGTCAAAGCTATGCTAAAATGCCCAAAATGGCAACAAAATCGCTTCTCACGAGCGCAACTGTGTTCAGAAAATATCTGATACCCTAAAAATGGAAAAATGTTATATTTATACTAAGCTGGAAAAACTAGATAAAAATGCCCCTGAGGGGTCAGTGTGGACCGCACAAAATGGTGTGCGGCCGCACTAAGCTCTGAACTCTGCAAAATCAACTCTCTGAACCAGGACTCCGCGGACCGCACAAAGTGGACCACGACCGCGGAGGAATCTAGCATGGTTCGCACTAACATGACTGCAGACCGCATAGGCTTGAAACTAGGCACTTGACATCTCTCTGAAGTTTGCTTTCGCGGATCACATAAAAAGGTGGTGCAACCGCGGTGTTATCAATGCGGATCACACAATATGTATCGTGGCTGCACTGTTTTGATGCCTTAAATTCCATGTCTCTGAACCTCTCTAGTGCGGACCGCAAAAAGTGTAGTGCGGCCGCACTAGGCCTGTTTGTCCTGAGTTGTCTTGTGTTTGATACTTGTGCATGTTTCACTCCTTTTGAGCCAATCTTTGCTATCCCGTCACTTTGTTGGTCAAACATGCAATCAAGTTATGAGCCTTTTTGGGATTATTATGTAAGAATTTATAATCAAAGCGTAAAAGGAGCATGAAACACGTCAAAATCCGTAATTATCACCCCATGATTATGAGGATGCTCGAAGAGCTCACCAAGAGGATTGAGTCAGGGGAAAAGAAGATTGAGGACAATGACAAGAAGGTGGAAGCTTATAATTTCTGTATTGACCAAATACCGAGGGCACCTCTAGTATTGAAAGCTTTAGATTCCAAAAAGTTCATACAAAAACCATTTCCTGAGAGTGCAGCTCCGATGCCCATTCCTAAGAAGTTTCTGTCACGGCCCAAATCGATGGTCCGCGATAGGCACCTGGTACCTTATTCAACCGAGTACCTACGTAATGTATCTTTCGTATCATGCTATCATAGGTAAATGAGCCATAGAGGATGTCGTGAGATAACTACAATAAAACATGCAGAAATACTCGATATTAGACGATCCAACATATAGTCTAAACTTATATATATGACGTACGAGCCTATAAGACAAAAATAACCACTCTTATGCTGAACATAGGCCGATAAGGCCATACTATATTTTACGTACATGACATCTGTATAAAAGCCTCTAAGAATACATAATTTTCACAAAGGTGGGGACAGAGTCCCATCATGCCAAACAATTCACGCCTAAATCATACTAACCAAACAAACAACTCCGAAGCAAATGGAGCGCACCAACATCTTCCACTGAGCTGATTGCCTTCTTGAAGGGCTCTCGACCTGTCTAACGGGACCTACGGGCTTCAAACGCAGTGTCTCCAGGCAAAGGGACGTCAATACGAATAATGTACCGAGTATGTAAGGCATATAAATATGTACATAACAGACATATAACAAATATAGAATAAATGACTCAACCTGTAAGTCTGGATAATTTTGTAAATCATGAAATAATTATAGTGTCGCATATGGGTATGAATGTCATGTCGTGCATAGGTACATGTTTTCATAACATCATCAAGCCCTGAGAGCATTCCGTCATATCATCTCGGCCACTGTGGGCATATCACCAACGAATACCAACTGATTAGGTGGTGGTGTGTATATAACGCATAAACTTTTTCTCATATCCCACATACATAATATACATATAAATACATATATAAAGTTATCTGGTCATGGGTCAATGTATATGTATAAATGAATGAAATGCATGAAGATATGTTAAAAATTTCAATATTATTTTCGGATAAACTTTATCAATTGCGTATTATTTTGAGACACATGAACAGAAGATATAATAATATGTCACATGGGGAATCAAGAACATAGAGACCCCTAGTATTTCTATGAATAGAGTTATTTATAAAAACTGTACATTTGCTTGCTTTTTCTATATTACTTAGGCCATATAAAAAATAAAGAGGAGATGAACTTAACATATCTGAAGTAAAAAAAAAATTCATATAATATTCTTAAAATAAATTATATCGTACTCCTCTAAAAGAGCAAAATTTTACATTGTTAGTATGCTAAGAGATCTCGTTAGATTTTGGTTGAAGAATGAAAATCTTCACTGCCGCAGTGAACTTAATTTGATAAAGAAATGATTTGAATTAGGTAAACATTGGTGATCGTTGGCTGCTAAGAGTTTTTGTCACTTTGGATTCTTATATTTTAAGACTTATATTGGCTTTCCATTATGCCAAGTCTTATAGTCTTTAATTGTCACATACTACAATGCTTCAAAGATTCATCGATGATTTTGAGGGGTGCTGCCACGTTACCCTTCCATTATTATCCAAACTTTTTCAATTAATTTAATTAGGTAATATTTCGCACCCGATAATTAATTAGTTATTCGTATAATTAAAAATTACTTTACATTATTTAAAATTTTATTTATTTTTAATATACTTTACATATCCCAATATCATAGTCACATGATACTTTGTATGGTACTAGTCCATAAATATCGAATATTATAACTTGGATCGTATTTTATCCTAAATTGACAAACTTCGACGAAACTTATTTTCTTCGATATGTTTTTCCTCTCACCTTCATGAATTTACTTATTTCTTATTTAAATTGGCATAGTACTTATAAATCCAAAATGATCTTATTCCCGAGCTTACGTCTATTAACTTACGACAAAAATTCAACGTACAAAAATTGGGGACATAACATCTCATTCATGAGCTATCATTAGTTAATTTATTTATGGTGTATTTTCATGTACAAAATATAGGGTGTAACATCATTACCCCCTTTGAAACATTCATCATTGAATGTTGACCGATGCGCTTATCATTCTCATATCCCATAGCTGTTGCGAATACTTTAGTACTCCTCTTGCCATCTAGGCAATTGTTCTGCGAATAAGTCCAAAGGCCAAGGAATTCCCCCCTTTTGTCCTCTTTCTCATAGCATGACGTATGGTCAAAATCTTTTCAATCTCGTAATTGTTGCTTTCTTCTGTCTTGTAGCCCATATTACTCTGACCTTGTAAGTGCGCCAATGCGACTCTTCTTTCCTTGTTTTTTTGCTCTAGCTCCTAGCAAATCTCTAGACCTTACTTTGCAAACACATACAAAACTTGATAAAAATGTCCCTCTAGGCATTTTTAGGTATACTAAAGTTCTTTTCTCGGTACTTCATTTAAATTATAAATATTGCTACATCGTGTGTCATAGACCTGGTTATCCATTCATATGATTATAAAACATCTATGTAGGTCATACTATACAATAACTCTTACCTCGATTTATCATTATTGAGGTAAGCTATCAAATTCTAGGTTATTTTAATTATTTAGCCCATACGTATAAATTTATATCCTCTAATGCTTCCACATTACTGTTTATCTTTAGAATGACGGCCTAATCTCCTCTCATATTTTATCACTTTTATCTATCCATTTTTGATTCACTTCTATTTTGATCATAATCCACCCCTGATAACTTAACCTTTTATGTAATACTGCCGCTTATATTCACGTTTTATCGGGGAACATCTAAAATGATTAGATTGATCCACCTAGGGCGATACCAGTCTTTCATAGCCGTATGTCACAACATCCCAATGTGATTCACCTTGCGTGGATGTTTTAATCCTGTCAAATTCATGAGATCCCTTTCTTTTCTTCGTCAGATTATTACTCAATCAAAGGCCCAAACGTTATCCTTTGTCTATAACAATTACACCTTCATTCTATTAACAAAGTAGCTTTTCTTCTCTTCTAAATGTTATTAGCCTTAGATTCCTTTTGTATTTATTCAGGGTATATTAAGCTTTGCATAACTTCGAAAAACCATATACTTTTCTTATTTCATGGGCTTAATTCTGAGGACTTATCTATTTTGTTACTTTCTCACTCGCCTGTTCTTATCCTTACTTTTGTCTTCTAGAACTTGTCGCTTCACCATATAATAGGTTGCGACCTACACTTCTCTATTTATATTACTTGCAACCTTTCAGCTTGCTTGCATCATAGATTTCCTTATGTCATTTTGGAACGTTAAGCGAGACATCACATTGTCTCTAACTCTTCTTCATTCTCTTAGTCAGGCTTTTCAGTACCTAGAACATAGATTAGAAGATATGCTACTAACGGTACCACTATTATTCCTAGGTACTAAATCCCTATGCTTCTAGACTTTTATCTGAGGAACGGACTATTCACGATCTTCTGCCTTTGAGTAACTCGTACATTGCTTACCTTTGCCTTAAGATATTGCATCCTATCTTCTTTCTCTTTCATGACTTTCCTTCCATATATGTATAATTCACAACCATAACTTGAAGCACTTATTATAACACTATGCATACACACTACGGTGAGAGCTTTGTACTGACTTCTTATGAGGCATGTACTTTTCCAACTGACTATGTCGTATGGCTGTTACAGAATATGGTTGTTGTACTTCCTCTCATGTACCTATGATATTAAAAGTGATCATGCAATGTTCTCAATCATGATTTCTATAATTTCTGGTTCCAATATTCAGATTCCAGATTTACTTCGTTGATGTAACTCTTTATTTTCATCCTTCTTATGATCGGACTTTATGTTGTCTTAAGTTATCTTCCAATCCGTAGATCATGGTATTAGTTATTACATTCACCCTCCATGGACACTATAGAATATCTATGATACACTCTTTTAACAATTCATTCATTTGTTTATAACCTTGGCTCAATTCTTTCTTTTAACTTATACCTAAATCTCATACGGATGTATGATTGTCAACATATATATTGCATGGATAATATTCCGAACTCTTAAGTGCGTTTATAACGTAACCAACTCTGGATTATTGATCAAATGATTATTTCGTTCCTTCTCAATTTTCTTTAAACGTAAGTCATTACCTTTCCAGGTCTTTGTTCCCCTTGGGTGCATACTTAGCTTATCTTAGCTCTCACGCATGCCCGAATTTTTGTACAACTAACATGATCTTCGAATGTTGCTTTTGATTTTACTTCTCATTCACTAGCCATCGTAGGTTCCTGTTTCTTATGGAGGATGTAGAATATTATTGTGAAACTATTATTACAAGACTATTTTCTCTTTAGGTCATTGTTCTTAGGTTCAACCTTCTTCCTTATTTCCTCAACTAGTCTCTCACTGTAGTACTTAGGGAGGACCCTCTAACTCATGTAAAGTTGTGAGCTTATTTCATCGTATACTCAATAAATTTGTTGATGTCCTTCCTCATTTACAATTATACGCAGTTACTTAGCTCCTCACCCTTGCGCTTCTAGGGTTGCTTCTGAACTGATATTTGATTGTCTTCCTAGTGGCACTTTCTTTTATCTTCGTAACACTCATACGGTATCTTGAACTACCCTGGATCCTATTTGAATATATCTCAAGTTTTATAATGACATGACACCGAGGCTGAATTTTTCATGTTGGGGTTTACTACATTTATCTTGCACGATCTGCTGATTCGTCTTTAACCTCCTGTTTAGCCGTAAATAGGATCTTCCCGAACCAATTACTAATTACTCATTGTCCCATTCTTATACCCGTTTCTTGTAATCATTCTTGGGTTATTTCCTTTATCTTAACTTACGTCTTGAAATGGCTCTTTATCTATCAAAAATATCTCGACTGGGACGCTTACTTCCTTTCCTTGACGTTGTGTTTGCATAATGTTCTGGAATCGTAGTATATATGTAGGCTTTGAATAAAAGAAATCTCATTTTTATCTTACTCTTCCTTTACCATTGTATAATTACTAGAATCACTTAATTCTTACTTAATGCCACATCACGCCATATTCTCCCCCCCCCCCCCCGGTTAGGGGAGTACTGAGAGTTGGAGCTATGACAACATATCTATATATATGTTACCTCTTCCTCTTCGACGTCCTTTCATACCATCGATGACCCTTACTTACCTTGCGGTAATCCTTTTATACCGTGGATAACAAAATTCCTTACTTCCGATGGTGACACTTAGTGTAACTAAAACATACAGTCCCTTGAGCCTAACTTTGCTCATATTGATTGCTTTAGGGAAGCGTCATCTTGAATGACCATTTTCTAAATTTCTCCTGAATCTTCTTCTGTTATCCGTTATACTTCCGTCGGAACGAAATCTGAAATTCTCATGATGCTGACTATTATCAAATTACCCAGTCCCTAATTCATGTTTAGTTTATCTTGTTTACCAATCCATACTGACTTTTATTACTCTAGGGCCTAACTTTTTCTTTTGGTAATCATGTTAGAGTTGCGAACTTATTTCTCTAAATGAGGATATGAGTTTATGTTCTATGTTCTCTTGTTGTCTCAAGGCTTGTCACCTCTGGTTTCTTTCTTCACTTGACTATAGATTTTGTAATACTGTCATCTTTTGATCTGCCGTTTATCATTCATGTATCACATCTTACTCATAATGCTTCCTTATCTCTCTATTCTTATTTTTCTGCTAATATTTCTGCCTCTCCTTTTCTTTTGACAGCTTCAACAAGCCATTCTTTCGCTTTTTACCTTCACGTGCTCCATCTACTGGCTTTTCAAGCTGCCTAACAATTCCCCTCTACTAGGGACGGGACCATACTAAGGTAATATTTACAGCTTCAAGGTTTCCAGTTCCCATCTTTATAGTACTCTTATCTAGTTGTACTATTTTAGAGTACGCCATTTTGGTGTCTCACAAGGAGATCTTAACACATTTGTGATATCCTTCAGAAATATCAACCAACGCAAACAATCAATCACCATTTTGGGTTGCTCTAACCTAGTCGGATCGTGATATTATATCCTTCTCTTAAACCATATTTGTTAGATCCCATAGAGCATAACCCAGATCGGGTTGTGCAATTATACTTACCTCTAGTACTATTGAAGGTAACTCAAAATACTTATAACTCTCTTCTTGAATGGTAAATAAGGATAATCTTTATTAACTGGGTACCTTGTTTTCTTCTTGACTGGGTACCTCGTTCCTTTATTTACCTTGATTCTTTTACTTGCTGCAACTCGTGTCTAAATTTTGATTCTGTTATCCCTTTTTACTGTAAGATTGGATAAGTATTCATTCCTAAAAGCTCCTTATCAAGAACCATGGACCTTTTAGTATACGCATGATCTGCTTAAGACATCTCATTACTTATCATAAGCAAATGAAAAAATCGAGTTACTCTAACTCAACACTTTCAAAGTTATATCTATTATCGATCGCCTTTCTGAATGCAGGCAGCGTCTTCTTACAAATAGAAGTTTGTGAATTGAATTATTATAATTGAGCTTTTCCATACGATCTAGTGTAAGAAGAAATAGTAACAATCCCAAATACCCTATAGCCTCCTACTTATAAGTGTAGAGCACAACACACGCATAAACACGACTCTACTAGACACGACTTGTAGACTCCCTAGGACAGAACTGCTCCGATATAACTTTTTTCATGACCAAACCAATGGGTAGTGAAAGGAACCCCGTACCTTACTCAACCGAGTACCTATGTAACGTATCTTTCGCATCATACTATCATAGGTAAATGAGCCAAAGCGGCTGTCGTGGAATAAGTACAATAAACCATGGAGAAATACTCAACATTGGATGATTCAACATGTAGTCTAAACTTACACATATGATGTACGGGATCTATAAGGCAAAAATAACCACTCGTATATTGAACATAGTCTGATAAGGCCATACAATCTTTTACGTACATGACATCTATCTACAAGCCTCTAAGAATACATAATTTTTATAAAGGTCGAGACAGGGTCCCGCTAAATCAAACAATACACGTCTAAGTCATACTAACCAAACAAGCAACTCTAAAGCATATGGAGCGTATCAACATCTTCCGCTGAGCTGATTGCCTACTTGGAGAGCTCTCGACCTATCTATTGGGACCTATAGGCATCAAATGTAGCGTCCCCAGGCAAAATAGACGTCAGTACGAATAATGTATCGAGTATGTAAGGCATGTAAATAAGAACATAAAAGACATAGAAGAAATAGAGTAAATGACTCAACCTATAAGTTTGGATAATTCTATAAATCATGAAATAATTATAGTGTCATGCATATGCATATGAATGTCATGTCATGCATAGGTACATGTGTTCGTAATATCATCCAACCTTTGAGGACATTCCATCATATCGTCTTGACCACCATGCAAATCATCAATGTATACTTGCTGATCAGGTGGTGGTGCATATATAATGCCATAACTTTTTTCACACACACATACACACACACACACACACACACACACACACATATATATATATAAAACATCCTTTGGTCATGTGTGAATGTACAAGTATAAATGCATGAAATGCGTGAAGATATGTTAAAAATTTCAATATTCTTTTCGAATAAACTTTATCAACTGCATATCATTTTGAGATCCATGAACAGAAGATATAATAATATCACATGGGAAATCAAGAATATAGAGACCTCTAGTATTTCTATGAATAGAGTCGTTTATTAAAATTGCGTGTTTGCTTGTTTCTTCTGTATAACTTGAACTATGCTTAAAAAAAAGAAAAAAGAGATAACCTTAACATACTTAAAGTATGAAAAAATTTATATGATATTTTTAGAAAATGGTTGCACTATACCTATTAGAATCACAAAATTTCACGTTGCTAGTGTGTTAAGAAATCTCGTTGGATTTTGGTTGAAGAATGAAAATCTTCACTGCCGCAGTGAACTTAATTTGCTAAAACAAATGATTTGAAGTAGGTAAACATTGGTGATCGTTGGCCTCTACGAGTGACAGAGAGGGGTTACGTATGAACTCTTTTAATTCTAGTCAATTCAATTTTTTGTCACTTTGGATTCTTACATTTTAAAACTTATATTGCCTTTCCATTATGCCAAGTCTTATAGTCTTTAATTTCCACATACTACAATGCTTTAAAGAGTCATCAAGGATTTTGAGGGGGCGCTGCCACGTTACCCTTTTATTTTTATCCAAGTTTTTAATTAATTTAATTAAATAATATTCTGTTATTTAATAATTAATCAATTACTCGTATAATTAAGAATTATCTTAAATTATTTAAAATTTTATTTATTTTTAATATACTTTATATATTTCACTATCATGGTTATATGATATTTTGTACGGTATTAATCCATAAATATCGGGTATTATAACTTGGACCGTATTCTATTTCAAATCGACAAACATCGATGAAACTTGTTTTCTATGATTTGCTTGCCATCTCACCTTCATGAATTTAGTTATTCCTTGTTCGAAATAGCATAATATATGTAATTCCAAAATAATCTCATTCCCGAACTTACATCGATTAACTTATGACGAAACATCAACGTACAAAATACGGGACGTAACATCTCACTTCCGAGCTCTCATTAATTAATTTATTTATGGCGTATTTTCATGTACGGAAATATGAGTTCTAACAGTTTCACATGGCCGATATACCCGAATATAATGGACAACCGACCCTAACGAGCATATTACTTCATACACTTGCAGGATCAAGGAAAATGACTTGAATGGCGATGAGATAGAATTATTTTTATTAAGAAAGTTTGGAGAAATATTGTAAAAAGGAGCTATGATTTGGTATCACACTATACCTCCTAACTCTATTGATTTGTTTGCTATGTTAGCATACGCCTTCGTGAAAGCACACACCGGGGCCATAAAGGTGGCAACGAGGAAATCAGACGATTTCATGATAAAACAGAGGAATGACGAGATGTTGAGGGAGTTCTTGTCTAGGTTTCAGATATAGCACATAGAATTACCACTAGTCTTGGATAACTGGACACTACAAGTTTTTATGCAGGGTTTGAATGAAAGGAGTTCGATTGCATCTCGACAACGAAAGCAGAATCTGATCGAGTTTCCGGTTGTGACCTGGTCGGACGTACATAATCATTACCAATCAAATATTAGGGTTGAGTACGACCATTTGGGAGCCCCCTGGGGTTTAGTTCATCCTACCAAGCCGGCATCTAAGCCCCAGAGGGATACAAGCATGGAATCAAGGTCAAACAAGGAATGAAACCGGTCGTATGTCGATTAGGGAAATAACGGCTCAGGTTGTAATGCTCCTCGAAATAATCAAAGAAATGATCGAGGTCAAAGATCTTGGGGACTCATGAGTAAGAGCCGGTTCGATAAGAACACTGACCCCGTAGAGGCACCTCGATTGTCGGAGTATAACTTCAGCATCGATTCATCGGGGATTGTGTCAGCTATAGAAAGAATTAAAGATACCGGATGGCCTAGGCCTATACAAGGTGTCGATCAATAAGGAAAAACGGACTCGAAGCTATGTGCCCGAGGACATCCTATAATTCTATGACAAGGAAGTAGAAGGCATATATTAGCCACACAATGATGCCCTGGTAATTTCTATTCTTTTAAATAAAATTCAAGTTAAACATGTTCTAGTGGATCCAAGTAGCTCAGCAAACATAATCAGATCGAGGGTCATAGAACAACTCGGTCTATAGGACCAGATTTACCAGCATCCTGGGTCCTAAATGGCCTCAACATGGCAAGTGAAACAACAAAGAGAGAGATAATCCTACTAGTAAATGAAGCCAGTGCCATACAAGATACAAAATTTCAAGTCATCGAAGGCGACATGAGGTATAATGTATTCCTCGGGACACCTTGTACACACAACATCAGGGCAGTACCGAGAACAACACGCTATAAATGAAATATTTGCAGTCAATAAAGTGACATCGATACCAGAGACTTCGACCTTGGAAACATTAAACACCAAAGGTAAGCAAGCAGCCAAATAACAATCACCGATCCCAGTCCGGATCGAGCCGGAAGAGCAGATGATCGAAGAAGAAGAAGAGGACTTCCTTACTCCTCAAACCTTCATTATTCTCTAAGTATTAGACGCAACCAAATCTACAATCGAGGAACTGGAGAAGGTCATACTAATCGAATAACTGCCCGAGAGAAAGGTATACCTGGGAACGGGTTTAACCTCCGAACTCAGGAAAAAACTCATTCAATTTCTTATTGATAATGTGGATTACTTTGCTTAGTTCCATTATATATGACAGGGATTCCACTAGAAATAACTACACACCGACTAAGCCTCGACCCTAGGTTCAAATCAGTGAAGCAAAAAAGGAGGCCCCGATCCGAGGTGAAGCATGAATTCATACAGGATGAGGTAACCAAACTTCTTAAAATAGGATCTATTCGGGTGGTAAAGTATATCGTATGGTTAGCCAACATAGTGTAGTTCCTAAAAAAGGAAACAAACTTAGGATGTGTGTAGATTACAAGGATTTAAACAAACCATGCCTAAAAGACTCTTTTCTGTTGCCCAACATTGATCGTATGATCGATGCCATGACCGATCACGAGATCCTAACTTTTCTCAACACCTATTCTAGGTACAATAAAATTCAGATGAACCCGGAGGATCAGGAAAAGACCCTACCTATTGTTACAACGCAATGTCCGTCGGGCTAAAAATGCATGAGCTACATACCAATGCCTAGATAACAAAATATTCGAGGAACAAATAGGCAAATCGATGGAAGTTTACGTTGATGATATGTTGGTTAAGTCTCTACGTGTAGAGGACCATCTAACTTATTTGCAGGAAACATTCAAAATATTGAGGAAGTACAACATGAAGCTTAACTCAGAATAATGTGCCTTTGGAGTCGGCTCGGGTAAGTTCCTCGCCTTCATGGTGTTGAATCAGGGTATCTAAATTAACCTTGACAAGATCAAGGCCATCGAGGATATCACAGTCATGGATAGTGTGAAGGTCGTGCAAAGGCTAACATGACTAATAGCTGCCTTGGATCGGTTCATTTTGCGATCATCAAATTGAAGTCATAGATTATTTTCTTTGCTAAGAAAGAAAAAAAGATTTGGTATGGACCCCAAAATACAAGCAGGCCTTGTAAGAATTGAAGCGATACTTATTGAGTCTGCCTTTGCTTCACACCCCGAAGGTAGATGAAAAACTTTACTTATATTTGGCAGTATCAGAGATAGCGGTAAATGGGTACTAGTTTGAGAAGACCAAGATACAAAATTCCCTGTTTATTATGTAAGCCGAACTCTAGGAGATACTGAAACCAGATACCCTCACTTAGAAAAATTAGCACTTGCATTGATAAGCAAATCTAGAAAGCTAAAACCATATTTTCAGTGATATCCCATATGTGTATTAACCACTTACCCCCTTCAAAATGTTTTGTGTAAGTCCGAGCTATCGGGTCGGTTGACCAAATGCGCCGTCAAACTCAGCGAGTACGATATTAAGTATCAACCCCGAACGACCATCAAGTCTCAAATCCTAGCTAACTTCGTGGACAATTTTACACCGACTCTTGTACCCAAAGTGGAGAAAGAATTCCTTGTAAGATCGGGTACATCATCGGGGGTATGGACCTTTTTCACGGACGGTACCTCGAATGTGAAAGGGTCCGGGCTTGGCATTGTCTTTAAGCCACCTACAGGTAGTACCATTAGACAATCTATCAAAAATCTAGGTTGACTAATAATGAGGCCGAGTATGAGGCCATAATTCTAGGTCTCAAGCTAGCTAAAAGCTTGGGGGAAAAAGTAATCGAAGCCAAGTGCGATTCACTGTTGGTGGTAAACCAAATAAACAAAAGTTTTAAAGTTCGAGAGGATTGGATGATTGTACTTGGATAAGCTACATGTAACCTTGCACTGCTTCAAGGAGTGGACTCTATACCATGTTCTTCAAGAACAAAATAACGAGGCCAATGCTCTTGCTAATTTTGGATCCTTGGTTGAAGAAGATAATATTGTCCTGGGGACTTCCGTCCAGTTATCGAGGTTTGTGGTTGAAGAAGGGCATGCCAAGATAAATTCAATGAGTTGACTTGGGATTAGAAAAATAAGTATATTGATTATTTGAAAAATGGAAAACTCCCATCGCACCACAAAGAATCGAGGACCCTATAAACTAAGGCTGCTAGGTTCGCACTAGATGAAAATGGAACATTGTATAGGAGAATGTTTGATGGGCCATTGGCAGTATGTTTAGGGCCGAGGTAGACCGATTATGTTCTACGAGAAATCCACGAAGGAATTTGTGGGAATCACTCAGGTACTGAGTCTTTGATTCACAAAATTATTAGAGCTGGGTATCATTGGGTCAGCATGGAAAAAGATACTAAGGGGTTTTGTCAAAAAATGTGATAAGTGCCAGTGGTTTGCACCAATGTTCCATCAGCTCGGAAAACAACTCCACTCGGGCCTATCCCCGTGGCCTTTCATGAAATGGGGAATGGACATTGTCGACCCTCTACCAACGGCCCCAGGTAAAGCAAAATTTATTTTGTGTATGACTGATTATTGTTCTAAATGGGTGGAAGCACAAGCCTTCGAGAAGGTCAGAGAAAAGGAAGTTATTGCCTTCATCTATGCCTACGGAGATTCTATGTGACAAGGAAAAAAATTCGTCGGCAGTAAGGTGACAGAGTTCCTCGAAGCACATAAAATAAAAAGGATTTTATCAACAACATACCACCCAATTGGAAATGGACAGGCTGAGTCTACGAACAAAACAATCATTCAAAACCTAAAGAAAAGGTTGGACGATGCAAAGGGAAAATGGAGAGAATTTCTACCCGAGGTCCTTTGGGCATATCGAACAAAATCGAAGTCTAGCACATGAGCTACTCCATTCTCTTTATTATATGGATCCGAGGCCCTCATCCCTGTCAAGGTTGGATAACCCAGCGCCAGGTTTCTACATGCATCGGAGAAGTCAAATCACGAGGCTACGAATACTAGCCTCGAGCTATTAAATGAAAAATAAGAGGCAGCACTTGCTCGGATGGTTGTACAGAAGTAAAGAATCAAGAGATACTACAATAGAAGGACTAACCTTAGGCACTCTAGAATCGGGGAATTAGTTCTACAAAAAGTCACTCTCAATACTCAAGACCCGAATGAAGGAAACTAGGCCCGAATAGGAAGGACTGTACCAAGTCCTTGGAGTTTTCGGAAAAGGGCCTTACAAACTTGGCACGATAGAAGGCGAACAATTGTCAAACAATTGGAATGTATCACTACTCAAACGATATAATTGCTAAGGTATGGGTTTCTCTTTTTTCCATTTGAATTTGAAACTAACCCATTACAGGTGTTCGATTGAAGCTATCGAAGGCACCTTTTTATACAAAGCCATTGGTTTTAAAGCATGTGTTGCACTCTTTTTCCTTTAGATCGGATTTTTTCCCAAATGGGTTTTACCGACGAGGTTTTTAACGAGGCAACAACTATATGATACTTAAGGAGAACTCAACAGTATCCAAAGCTTCTTTTCATTCAACCTCGAATACTAGGGGCATCACCCTCGGAGGCTATATTTTTTAGGAAAATACTTTACGCCAAAGGGGGGCCTCGATAGGAGAACCTTGTAATGGGCCAAATAGTTAGATGAATCGTGTCCATATAGAATAGTTGAGCCCCGAAGGCAAAATATGTACACATGTATCAATTATTCAAAGTAGCATTCTTTCTATATCAAAACACTTTTTGTCATAAAGAAGTCTACTATTATGCGGGCTCCATACTTATAATCCTTCGGGAAACTGCTCAAGAGCTAGAACACAAAATTCACCCTCGAATACTCGGGGACTGTCATCAACAGTCAACACATCCGAATCACCGAAAACTCGAACTCATAAGACCTCAAAGAGGCATCCTATGAATATAGAGTCCACGTCCAACATACTTTGGACTAACCTTTCAAACAAGTTTGAAAGGTTATCGAGAAACAAGTCCAAGAGACATTCCCAAAGGCTACAGCTATATTAAAGACTACGGTCATATAAAAAGGCTACGGCCAAAATAATACTGCTCAGAGACGTCCAACTTCTGTCATAAAATTAAAGGCCTTCAAACACTTTGGAAAACTAGTTTAATCAAGCTACCCCCGGCAAAAGCAAATGAAAAAGAGCTTTGATAAAATCAACCCTCAAATAATTTAAAGGCTTCCATAACATCACCTTAAAAAAGACCTCAAGAGGTATTCGATTATCAATAATGAATTACAAATAAGGTTCCCAGATCGAACCTTTAGAAAACCCAACGGGTACAAAACAGACATGGTAAGGCATAGAAAGAATTTCACTATGTCTTTCAGTCGAAAAGAGGGAAAAATTATAGCCGTTTTAGAGGCCGAATTGGCCCAACCTAAAGAGCCTACTGGCCAACCTAAAGAGCCCAAGGGCAAACATAAAAGATCCTAGGGGCCAAAGCATGAGGAGTTCAAGACCTTACTCTCATTCAAAAGTCACATCATCCTGAGCTCGCATCAAATCGACTTAAGCGTAGCTCGGGGATTAACAAAACCTTAAGAGGTATTCTATTATAAAGATCGCTTATTGATCGATAAAAAACCTAAGGGTTTATTACATTCTGAGTCCAAGTTAATATTCGGATTGATCACTAGAGTTATAACATAATTTTTTTTTTCAAATGAAGGCAAAAACGAATCCAACACAAATCGAAGATGAATCATGGAGATTCTTTATATTCATAAGAGATGTTTACGAAATATATTTAAAATACCTATGAGGGGCCCTTACACAAAAACAAAGAAATAAAAGATAACTTAATCTATTTCGGGGCCACATCATCGGGAGCAACATCCTTAGGAACTGCATCCTCGGAAGCTCTATCTTCGAGAAACTCCTGCTCGTTGGGAACTCCATCTCCATCTCCCCCGCCCTCAGAACCACTCACAGCATATTCATCATAAAAAAAATAAGGAACATGGAATGGGTTTCCGTAGCCTTTGCTTGGGCTATTTCTTCAGTGAGGTCGAACCCTTGGGCGTGGATTTCTTCATGAGTCTCCCTTCGAGATTGGAACTTAGCCATATCATTAATTCATTTTTCCCGGTCGGAGGCCTCCCTTAGCTATGCTTGAACAGCCTCGACATCCCTTTAGTATACTGCGATAGTCTTATCAGGAGTAGCCTTCGTCTTCTCAACTTCAGCCTTGGTCTCTGCAACCTCAGCCCCGGCATTGGCAAAACTTACCTCTAGCTCCTCAATTTTCTCAACCTGGGCCAGATTCTTCACTTTTATACTTTGAAGCTGAGTCTCAGCCAAGGCCAGTTAGGCTAGAGCAGCTTCCTTATTAGTGGTGAGCCGATCCATGTTCTCGCAGTCAACCTTAACTCGATCGACCTCGTCCCGGAGCTGCCCCAATCATCTCGTACTTTTGCTGCAGTTGAGACATAGAAGTGTTAGCCTTTGTAGTAAGTCCAAGAAGACCATACTCTATTAAAATCACAGTGACATTCTCATCTAGCCCGGCCTCATTTTTTGAGATTTGGCCAATTCAGTCCGAATGTCCTTGAGCTCCTCCCCCTTTTGGCTATAGAGTAGCCTTAGGGCTTTCTCTTCACCCGAAATCTTCCTGAGCTCAGCCACATTGGCAGCTTGGCCCTAACTTTCTGATGACCTACACATGAAACAAAGACACATTAGTCAAAATAAGGGGAGGAAAAAGAAAATTACAACAATAAAGGTTAGTGTTTACCCAAGAGAAGAGACGTTGAGCCTCCTCGAAAAGGATGGATGTATCGTTAAGGTCAACAACATCATCAACCCCAGTGAAACTATCCCGAAAAGGATATTTTTCAAGAACCTTGCTCGGGTTGGGCATGTCACGCCCAAACATCGAGAGATGCGACCGGCGCTCAATCGAGTGATCCCAACTGAGCAAGCCTTATTAAACACTACCTACCCAACTCAATACAAATAAGGAGATCATGCTTCATTATTCAACAAAGGAAGATAGTCCATACAACATTACCAATTCATTTTAAAATACAACATTAAACTGTAGATGAATTCCAAGAGTTCATACATTTGTACTTTAAAGAGGCAAGATCTAGAATTACAACATAGTTAGTACACCCATCCAACACCCTCACATGACCTACGTATATGTCTAAGGAGCCTCTAAGGATACCAAAGATAAATGTGACAACGCTGGCAACAAGGCCCCGGCTATACCTCAAAAGGGAAAGTACATAATAAAAAGATGTGCAATATAGCCCCTTGAAGGAGGAGGGCTCACCAAGATCTTGAGAAGAAGGATGCTCCGCTACACACGATCGACATTATACGCTATGGAGCCACCTACATTCATTTAAAAATGTAGCGCCCCCAGTAAAAGGGACATTAGTACCATGGAATAGTACTAGTATGCATAACTAAATACCATTTTACTAGAAAGAACTATCAAGCAAGAACAAGGAAATCACAAGTGTAAATCAAAGGTTTTAACCGGACACCACATTATCAAATAAATTAACCATATAATCTTTCACATAATCTTCATAACTTAGTTTAGGGAATCCCTTTCATATGTTCATCATTGTCCTCAATACCACCGCTATCTTGAGCAAAGTCCAATCATGACCCGATCGGCTAGGTTTCCTCATTTGAGGCATATATCTAAATCATCATTTCATTTCCCTTTTTTCGTAATGCAATGTTAGCACATTATCACCATGTAGGCGGTATGGTGTCCGATCACGTCCCGATCGTCTAGGCCACCTTACCTAGGCGTTGTTCCTTTCTCATTAATCATCTCATTCGAATCATTGTTTCACATAGCTCATATCAATTCATTGGCACTTAGGGCCACAATTATCACATCGTTCCATTTTCAATATCCATCTTGCAATTTCATGGCCATTGGCACACACAAGCAATTCAAGTTACAACCACAAGTAAGTTGCCGCATAGTAATCTCAGTTTAATCATGCTTATAGCATAAGCATTTTCAACACAGAGTTCGTATTCTTCACGCTTCTCTAAATATTATGAATAATATATTACTCACATTGAGGCACATCTTTTATGCATACATGCATATAATTGCAAATCAATTAATGTGAAATAACAATCAATACATCAACCATTTCTAGTCTTACCATACCTGCAAAATCGCCAAAGGAGCTCAATTTCAAATAAAAAGGGATTTTAGCCATACATACCTTAATATAGCTTTCCTTAATCCTTACAAGATCTCCAGAATTCTTAGCACTTTGATCTATTTTGTAAGATTTACAATTAAACGAAGAATTAGAGATATTCTAGCTTATATGGGCGTATTATCAAACACTAAAGGTGCATTGTGAATCTTAGGCCCTTTTTGACAGAAATTTCTATCATTTTATACCCATATTCATTTATTTTTAGTTCTCATCCTCCCCATATCACATTACCTCCTATGCATCCAAGATTACTAGCCTTATACGCATGTAATTATTTGTGAATTACTTTTTTTTGCAGAAATTTTGAAATTATTGAGAAGGGTACAGTTCTTACCTCTTAGGTTGGAGACCTAGTAGCTTCAATTGACAATCTTCAAGTATTTAAGGAGAGATTGATGAAGATCACTTCTTCTCACGATATATCTCCCTCTCTCTCTCTCTCTCTCTCTCTCTCTCTCTCTCTCTCTCTCTTTCTTTTACGTTGTGAAAGAGAACATGAAATGGTCTGTTGAGGTGTTTTTATTGGGGTGGGGTCGGATTTAAGTATTAGAAAATAGGAGCCCCGAGTCAGATCTGTGATCGCAAAGTCGACATGCGGTCCGGATACACATTCTATTGTCCCATAATGCACCGCAAAACTACCCCTAACAAAATTCCAGGGGAATTATGCAATAACTATGCGGTCCGCATATCGGCTATGCAATCTCATAATTGATCGGATTATTGACCTCAATTTTGACTAACACACTGACTCACTTTGCGGTGACTATGCGGTTCCCATACCTAAAATGCGACCGCATTCTCGACCGCAAAATTGCACTTTTCTGGAAAACATTATCTCTTGAATTTTTACTGCAGTGATCAACTCAAAAGGTTGGAACCGCGACGTGCTTGTGAGCCGCGAAGAATTTTATGCATATCTAACACCTAATCCCAACCTGGCACTACGAGATCCAGGTTTTTGAGTAGGAAATTCAGGAGGCCTTACAGGACATTCCTAAAGTCCGAGCATTCTTTATTGCATTCTTAGAGTAAGACGATAGAGAAGTGGAATGGCCATTGTCACGGCCCCTCTGATTAAATTTGGTCCACTCAGGATTTATCCCCTTTGAAGTACTTGTAAAAGAAGGGGGCATGATCTCGATATCGGGGGACTCGAGGGCTTTTCCCGAGTCTTTCTTCAAAATTCTTTCACCATGAGGAAAGATCTCAGGTTCGGAGGACTTGGCGGCCTTGACTGGTTTCCAAGTTGGGGGCACCACCGTAGACTCTTAGCCCTCGTTCTCTTCTTCTTCCAGATGTTGGATGGCTGAATCCGAGTCTACATGGATAAGCTTCCTCCTTAGCCTTCGAGTAGGGGTCCCCTCATCTTGGGGGTTTTCAGGTTTCGAAGCCCTCTTTCTCTTGTTGTCTTTCCCCGATCTCCGAATCGGGACTTGGTCCTTTCCCCATGCAGGATTGGCCTTATTTCGAAGAAATCTCCAGAGCTACACAAATAAACATGAATGGGATGACATTACTAGTAAATGAAAAGTATCAAAACCTGGGAAGAGAGCTTACCCATGATGTTTGGCCTCCCATTTGCCCCTCGATAAATCGTGCCATTTGCGCTCTTCATACGAGAAGGTCGCGGCTAATTTTTGGACCTAGCCCTCGAGGTCAGGGATAGCGTGGGGAATCCAAACAACAGCTAAAGAAAAGGTATAGGCATTACGAAACACGAAAGCGAGATACGAGTAGGTATTTGGAAAAAAACTTCACTTACGATTAAAGTTCCATCTCTCTAGAAATGGCATTTTTTCCCTAGGGATGACATCCAAAGTCCTCACTCTAATAAACCGGCTCATCTAACCTCGATCTTTGTCTTCATTGTTACTAGCAAATAAGGCCTTTTTGATTGACGTTGCAACTTGATGAGCCCTCAAAACAAATGGCGCCGATACAGCCAAATAAGATGGTTGAAGGTAAATTCTAATCCCTTGGCTTTGGTGGAGAAATAGTGCAACATGATCACGATTTGTCAAAAGAAAGGATTGATATGGCGAGGGTAACCTCGTACCTTTTGTAGAAATCGATCACTACCGGATCGAGGGGACCCCATGTGAAGGGATAAGTGTAAACACTTCAAAACCCCTCCACACAGGCAGTGATGCTTTCCTCGGGGTTTGGGATCTGAACCACGACCCCGTCTCCCTAACTGTAGTGCTTCTTCATGGCTTTGAGATACATGTTCTCATCGGCCTGTGATATCGTGGGGGATTGTCAATATTGAAATATTTCTTTCTCATTCAAGGGGCCGGGGGTGATTTTGTGAAGAACTGACGGCCCCACCGGTTTGGCTGGCAGGAAAGTAGAAGAATACTATGCTATCTCTATTTGGGGAACTGTTATGGAAGTTTTGGCTAAGAAATACATATGGTAGCAGATCGTAGTGTTTTATGGGAACTTGGAGTTTTCTGGCACTTAAAGGGGAAGTGGAAACAGATGATGAGAGAAAGAGATGAAGAGGAGAGGTAATCAGAGTAAATATGATGAATGAGTAAAGTTTTTAATTCAAAGGAGTAGCTCCATATTTATAGATGAGCAACAACGGTTTAGCGGCGCTAGTGGCCAACCATTACTGGCATGCATTTAATGTTTTGGGGAAGCGAACTGGCGGGATGTTTCGGTCTCTTCGAGCGCCTATTGTCACAGGAATGACATCATCAGTGAGACTTCAGACAATCGAGGTTCAAATCGTTTCTTAGCATCTTTCTCTAAGAAACGCAAGGACTATCTATATACAGCTGAAATCAGGTATGACCGATTTCCCAGGCTCGATGGGTCGTCTTAAGTCCGAGTTCAGACAAGGTCGAGTTCAAGCTCAATGGATCAGACTCGAGCTCGAAGATAGAATGCAATGCCCTAGGATAGAAGTACAATGAGTATCAATGCCCTAGGATAGAAGTACAATGAGTATCGAAATGAGTATGCTCGACCCCGAAATAATGTCGTTATGGATTTGTAACAGGATAGGCAAGATTCATTCCACGATCCTAAGATCATTGTGCAAATCGCGAAGTAGATTTGTACGAATCCGTACTAGGCGGTTAGACAATTGTCCCAATAAGATTCTTTACTGTAAATGAAAATGTACCTTATTTAGGGTTTCCCCTATTATATAAAGGGGACCACAATCATTTGTTAACATCATCTAATCATTGGCAAAGAATATACTCTCTACCTTTCGGTCATTGTTCATCAGAATTATCCTTTTAACTCTATTGTTCTTGCTTTTATTCACCTCGAGGTCACCGAGCTCGAGGTGACTGCTTATCTAGTGGTTTGATCTTGCTTATTTTTTTATCTATACTTTAAATTTTTTGATTATTAATTAGTATTAAACTAAACCATATATCTTTTAGACTATAAATCAAATTTAAATTTTGCTCGTACTATCGAGATAAATAACTCTAACCTATAATGGTCCGATTTCCAAACGTGTCTCCTAATTTGTTGAATATTTATTTGTTTAGTAAGCCACTCTTTGAACCATTGTGCATAATCACCACGAGGCCTTGAGTTAAGCTACTTGAACGCCCGATAATAATACAATGTTTTTGTTTGGCTCTTTCTTAAGGGTGCAAACGGGCCGGGCCTGAACCGGGACCGCAGTCCTGGCGGTCCCGGTCCTACTGGTCCATTAAGCCCGTGATGGGCCGGTCCAACAGCTTCGAATCGCCTGGCCCAGGACTGCCAAGCGGGCCTGGGCCGGTCCTGGTGGGCCCAACGGTTTTTTTTTTTAAAAAAAATTTAAAAAAAAAAATCAGTAATGGCTCTTTTAAAAAATAGTCGTTTGGAACTTTATAAAATAGCCATTTGGCCCCCAAACTTTAATTTAACCACAAACTTTATATAGTTACACTTTTTCCCAATTCTCAACTATAATACCCCCTCATTCTTTCATTTTTATTCACCAATTCATTAATATCTCTCAATCTCTCTTTCAATCTTTCTACTACAATTGCTTAATTTATTGTTGAAAATTCGTGAAAAATTGTGAAGTTGTTGAATTGAAATTTTCAAGTGTTCAACGATTTTAAAGTTTCAAGAAGTTATTCGGCAATCCGGTAAACTCGTTTCAACTCTTACGTTTTAATAATATATTTTTTGTTGTTTAGTTTGTATAATTCTAATTAGTATGACATTTTCTTTGAAAAAAATGTTCGGTAAAGGAAAAGGTAAAACATGTTAAAGTAGTGGCCATAATACTACCCTTCCCCTGGCTCCCCGACCTACAAAAGATAAGCAAGTTGAAAGTAGTCGCCAACCTAGACTTCCTACTCCGCCTCCTGTAATGCTTAATAGTGGTCACCCTTATTTTTAATTTACCGATAGTGAATTTCTACATGATGTTGCAATAGGTGATAGATTAGATGATGAAATTATGAATGCTCTTTATCCTAATGAACCTATCATAGAGGAAAATGAGGATGATAATGATGATCAAGAAATCCAAGCACCAGATTTAGATGATATACCTACTTGTCCTGTTCATAACTCAAGTAATGTACCGACACACCCACCTGTAGAAACTCCAACTTTTAGTGGACAACCTGCTAAACGTGCAGAAACATCACTAGTTTGGCATTTTTTTACTCAAGTAAGAGAACAAAATAAGGCTAAGTGTAAAACTTGTGGGAAATTACTTGTTCATAAATTTACTGGAGACCATATCGGCACAGGTAGTTTGGTTAGGCACATAAAAAAATTACACCCTACAGATAGGGATAGATTTTTTAAATGCAAGCGCAGCCAGAGGGGATAAGTGTAGATTCTGCGGTTAACCCTAGTACAGGTTCAAATCTAGTTCAACCAGGAATTAACACTGTCACCGGAAGTATTTTATATTACGACCCAAATAGAGATCGTGAAGAATTAGCAAAGATGATTACTGTTATGTGCTTACCTTATACTTTTGCTTCTAATCCTAATTGAGTTCATTATATTAGAAGAGTTTTTAATCCTACTTATAAAGGTTGACCTCGCGCAACAGTAAGGCCGATATTTATAAATTCAAACATGAATATGAACAATATTTGCGCTATTTATTTACTCATATACCTAATCAGATTTCTATTACAACTGATATTGGTAGAAGAAATAATGACTGTGATTATCTAACTGTTACAAGTTAATGGATAGATGAGGACTGGACAATGCAAAAACGTATAATTGCATATAGAATAATTAATTCATATCACACGGGTCGGTTTATAGCTAATATGGTTTCAGATATTTGTAGATATTTTTGCTTTAGTGATAAAATAATGGCAATTTCTATGGATAATACTTCTAGTAACTCTAGTGTAATAGGCATGCTTACAAAAACCCTAAATCCTGCATTTAGTAATTTTTTTCATGTTAGATGTATTTGTCATATTTATCATTTAGTTATTGGTTATGGTATGCGAATTTTAAACATAAAAATTGAAATGGTTCGAATGGCTCTTAATTGGCTATTTTATTCAAACTGTAGAACTAGACTTAGAGATATTTTAAAAAATGTGATGAATATGGCCTTAGAGAAAGAAAGGTTTCTAAACCTTGCCCGACTAGGTGGAATTGTATGTACGAACGTTTAGTAGTTGCGTATGAATATAGAAACCCAATTAATGCAACGTTTAATTCTCGGGTAGGTGGTGAGGATGATGATGAAATGCTTATGACCCAAGATTGGACGAATGTTAAAATTCTTTTAGATTTTTTAGAATATTTTCAAGTTGCTACAAATGCATTTTCTGGGCAATATTATCCTACTATTTCAAACTGTTTAGTTTATATTGCCGCACTAGCTGATTTGTTTGTTGAATTTGGCGAGGGTGGGGATATTTATGAACTTGATATAAATGAAATGAAACAAAAATTTTAAAAATATTTTTTCCCTATCCCACCTATTTTTGGTGTACCTGCAATGTTAAATCCTACAATGAAATTGGGAGGTCCTCATTTTTGGTATTCTAATATTTATAAGGCTTTAGATCTTTCAGAAGAGGAAATTGCTACACTTGCTGATGCAAAAGCATCAATTAGAATTAATGCTCAAACTTTTTATAATGCTTATAAACAAGCGTTAGAGCATGCTAGGCCAAATATTCCAACACATACTTCGTCTAGCTCACAATCGTCTAAAAGAGTTGCGGGCTTAACAACTCTTAAATCTTGGACGCAGTTCCGGGGTTCTCAAGGTGATAATTATGATGAAATTTCACATCTAAATGAGCTTCAAGTTTACTTGTCTCATGGACTTGAAAAGGAGAATCCATATGTCTCTTTCGATCTTTTGGAATGGTGGAAGTCAAGGGAAAAATATTTTTCGGTTCTTGCAAGGATGGCTCGGGATGTTTTATCAATTCAAGCTTCAACTGTTGCATCGGAGAGCGCTTTCAGTCAAGCAAGACTACAAATCGGTGATCATAGAGCGTGATGAGGGAGAGCTTGGAAAAATTGGTGCTTTTTAAAGATTGGATCCGCGCGGAAAGAAGAAACTTTGGAATTGTAGAATCACAACCGGCGATAGATGAAGCATATGAAGAAATGATAGAGAAAATTTCGGAGGATTCGGCTTAGCCCGGAAGTGGTGATGAACAAGCTTCGTTTCCACCACCACCAACACAACCTCCTCCCAACCTTGACGGATTTATGAAATTTGTTAGAGATACAATGTAGAATTGTAGATTATGATGTAACTTGTACATTGGCATATCTTCTTTTAGTTTTTTTCCTTTTAATGGTGATATTAGTACCTTGTTGTGCTCATTCCATTGGGAGAAGGAAGACTAAGAAAGATATGCCATTTTGGTCAATAAAAATTATAAGACATATCCTTGAATATCTTTTTTCTCAATATTTCTTTGTCTTTACTTCGATATCAACCCTTGAATTTATATATAACTTACAATATATAACATACAATATATACTACAATGAAATATATACGAGAATATACTAATTAGTACAACACAATATACTAATTACTACAACACAATATATACATTATATACAATATATACTAATTACTACAACACAATATATACATAATATATATCAATATATACATATTATACAATATATACTAATTACTACAACATAATATATATCAATATATACATAATATCAATATATACTAATTACTACAATACAATATATACATAATATACAATATATACTAATTATTACAACACAATATACAATGAAATATATATTATATATACTATACTAATAACTTAGTACACCATATAAAATATATTCTACACTATACTAATAATTATTATACAAAATATTGCCTTAAAAAAACACGTCAGGCCCGCCAGGCCCGGCCCGCGCAGGCCCAGGACCACTGTGGGCTTAGGCCCGTCACGGATCGGTCTCAACCACCAGGACCGCCAAGCCCGGCACACGAAGCTCGAGACCGCAAAGCCCGGCCTGTCAGGCCCCGGGCCCGGGCCAAAATACACCCTTACTCTTTCTTGCCTCTCTATAATTTAAGATTCTATTCTCACTGGTCAAATTATCCAGTTTGGGGAAAAGAGGAATATATTATTTTAATTCTCGAAAAGAAAATTAAGAGGTGAAATACCAACACAGTATATTAATTGACAAGACCTGACTCGTAAAGTCAAAGGGTCTAAATACACACATTGTCAACCCGTTACTTAAATGCTTTTTGCCAACCAATAATAGCCTCTAATTGGGAGAAAGAATATATGAGAACCGGTCAAACTTATTAAACAGTTTTACGCGTTGTGAAATAGTACGACACGGTCCCCTTTCTATTAGCTGGTGAAATCCGCTTCTAACATTTTTTTATTACACCTCCGTATTACACTATTACTTGTCACTTTTACTATAAAATTACTGTTTCGAAATACTTGCAATTTCAGAAAAATCAAGAGAGAATTGATTTCTTGTTTCAATTTTAACCTTACTCTAATAAATCTAGGGGAGACTAATTGGGTAAAAACAACAAGTAGTAATAAACTAAGATAATAAAATGACGGTTATTTTGTCGAATTATCCTTTTAATCAATGTTTTTTAAGGGTGTACAAATTGTAGAGAGGAGAATTAATTTTTTCATATTTCTCAAAAAAGTATATATAGAGTACTGGGGTATCAAATCCTACCAACTATAGGACTGTACAATAATGATGGAAATCAAATCCTACCAACTATAGGACTGTACAATAATGAGAGAATATTCTACCAATAATAAAAAGATACACACAATTATATTCTAATACGCCCCCTCAAGATGGAGGGCCGGAGGACACGCCAATCTTGGACATCAACAGAAGAAGCCGAGGACGAGATAAGTGCTTTGTGAGAGCATCAGCAAGCTGATCAGCAGAGGATACGTGAGCAACACGAAGAGACCCATTCTGAACCAATTGACGAACAGAGTGACAATCAATGGAGATGTGTTTCATACGCGAATGAAACACAGGGTTGGCACAGAGGTAAGTGGCGCCAATGTTGTCGCTGTAAATGACGGGAGCAGCCGGAAGAGGGACATGAAGCTCGCGCAGCAAGGAATGAAGCCAACAAACTTCGGCAGCAGCAGAAGCAATGGCACGATGTTCAGCCTCAGTAGAAGACCGTACAACGAAACGCTGCTTTTTGGAGCTCCAGAAAATAGGATTAGGCCCCAGAAAGACAACATAGGCACCAGTTGAGGAGCGGTCATCACTGTTTCCACCCCAATCAACATCAGAGAAACAATGCAGAGGTATAGCAGATGAAGGACGCAGCCAGACTCCGAAGTCACGCGTCCCATTCAGATACCAGAAGAGATGCTTAACTGCACCCCAATGAGTGACAGTAGGAGCGTGCATGAATTGTGAGAGTTTATTCACAGCAAAGGAGATATCAGGACGAGTAAAGGAGAGATACTGGAGGCCCCCAAGGGCCTGTCGATAGGCGGATGCATCGCCAGGAGCCGAGCCGTCGGCCAGATGAAGGCCGGTGGATGCCGCTGTTGGCGTCTGAACAGGATTGGATTCCAGCATATTATGACGAGTTAAAAAATCAACAACATACTTACGCTGAGAAAGAAAACACTCCTTGGAGCTGTGCAGAACCTCAACACCAAGAAAGTAGCTTAGATCACCCATATCTTTAAGAGAAAATTTAGTCCCAAGAGAGTCAATCACACGGTTTAAGAAGGCAGAGTCATTACCGGACAATATAAGATCATCAGCATATACCAAAAAATAGGCTGTAATACCAGAATGCTGAAAGACAAAGAGCGAAGTGTCAGAGGTAGTGTTGACGAAACCCATGGCCAAAAGGCATTGGCGGAGCTCACTGTACCATGCCCGGGGTGCCTGTTTGAGACCATAAATATCTTTCTGTAACTTACAGACATAAGATGGATAGGCTTTGCCAACAAAACCCGGTGGTTGTGCCATATAAACATCCTCTGTAAGCCTCCCGTGAAGAAAGGCATTGTTCACATCCATTTGACGAAGTGGCCAGCCCTTGGATACAGCTAAACTGAGAACCAAACGCACAGTTGCCAGCTTAATAACCGGACTAAAAGTCTCCTGGAAGTCGACACCTGGTCGCTGATGAAAGCCATTCGCAACAAGTCGAGCTTTGAACTTATCCACAGTACCGTCAGGCTTTCATTTGATACAATAAACCCACTTACAGCCCACAAAATTCTGTGAAGAATCAGGTGGAACAAGATCCCAGGGCCATTCCGTAGCAGAGCATCAAACTCCAATGACATAGCAGCGCGCCAACGCTCATCAGACATAGCACTAGACAAAGTCCGAGGTTCAGTAACAGCTGGAGAGGTGACAGCAGACATACCGAACTTCTTGTTGGGCATAAAGATGTTATTTTTGCTACGAGTTTGCATATGATGACCACCCTGAGAGGATGTAGGTGGCAGCATAATTGGTGTAGCGGCGGCAGGGGCCGCTGGTGGTGTCGGAAAGGGCGCTGGTGGCGCGGGCGATGGCGCCGGAAGTGCGTCCGGTGAAGGATCGCTAGTGGGAGCGGAGGCAGGTACGGGTGGCGGCAGCGGAAGGACTTCTAGGGAGACCAGAATGGGTATAGGAGGAGACGCGGAGTTAGACAATTTGGAGAACGGGAAGACATCTTCATGGAAGGTGACATGATGCGAGACGAAGATTTTAGACGTTGAGGGATCAAAGCGTAGATAGGCTCTTTGAGTAGTAGAGTAGCCGAAGAGGACACAGGCACGAGATCTGGGTTCCATTTTGTGTGAGGTGTAGGGCCTAAGCCAAGGGAAGCATTGACAGCCGAAGACACGTAGTTTGGCAAGGTTGGGGCGCTTATGGACGAGAGACTCAAAGAAGGAGAGCATCGAGAGATTTGTCTTGGGAAGACGTTAATGAGATAGACTGCTGTAGCAAAGGCATAAGGTCAGTAAATGAGAGGTACAGAGGCATGATGAAGGAGAGTGAGACCAGTATCGACAATATGACGGTGACGGCGTTCAGCATAGCCATTGTGCTGAGGTGTATGAGGAGGTGAAGTGAGATGTGAGATGCCATTGGAGGCAAGAAAAGAGGGCAAAGCGAGGAATTCGCTCCCATTGTCAGTGTATCGAGTAATGATTTTAGAAGAGAAATATTTTTCGACAATGGATTTAAAGATGGGGAACGTTCGTAAGACATCAGATTTACGGCGTAAAGCAAAAAACCAAACATACTTAGAAAAATGATCAACAAAGATGACATAATATTTTAATCCTTCATTAGAAATAATTGGAGAGGTCCATGACATCGGAGAAAATAAGCTCCAGTGGAGCAGTAGAAGATAAACTTGACTCAGAAAAAGGTAACTTATGACACCTATGAAGTTTGCAAGAGAGACAAGCAAGATCAGACACATTACTGGACGCTATACTGCTAGAAGACACTAAATGGCGCAGGATTTTAGCTGACGGGTGACCAAACCGAGAATGCCACAATGACGCAGAGAGCTTTTGAGCCGTGAGGGCGGACGGGGGACTGGAAGCCGCCTGCCAGTAGTAGGTGTTGATCCTAAGTGGGCCGCGAATGAGTGTTGCCCACATGCGACGATCCTTCACCTGAAAATCAGTATCAGAAAGAACAACATTAACATTATTGTGACGACATAATTGGGCAACAAAGATCAAATTTTTACGCATATGTAGAACACAGAGAGCCCCAGGTAATAAAAGAGAGGAAGAACTGTTAAATTGTCCAGTATGTATAATTTTCAAACCTTCACCGTTACCAATAACCACATTGTCGAAACCAGTGTAAGGACTGTGAAGAGACATGTTGGCAAGATCAGAGGTTATGTGATGGGAGGCACCAGAGTCCAGGATCCAATCGGAAGTAGAGGGAATCGTCGGAGAGTGATGGGCTGTGTGAGCAGCCGGATAAGGCGGCGAAGCATAAGCTGGCCGCGGCAGTGGTCCACCGTAACGGGGCTGATTGGCACCGGAGATGGGATAGTACGGACAGCAGCGCGCGGAGTGGCCAAATTCTCTGCAGAGCTTGCACTTCCCATTGTACCCGCGAGATTGGCCAGTGCTGGAGTAACCACCGCGACCGGAGACTGAACCGCAGCTGCTACGGCCGCGCCCGCGGCTACCGAAGCGGTTACGGCCTAACTGCTGTTCGACGACGAAGGCAGCCGACGGAGCCAAATCAGATGCGGCGAAGGTGGCCGGCACATGAGCAGTAATCTGAGCCTCTATGCTTAACAGCTTGTCATGTAATTCAGCAAAAGAGATGGGAGATTCGCGGGCTTGGATGGCATGAGAGAGTACCATATACGGATCATCAAGACCATTTAGAACCTTAATGACAAGATCCTCAGAATCAACAGTAACACCCAGGAGAGATAAGTCATCCACAATCATGCGAATACCATGCATAAAATCAGTAACCGATTTAGAACCTTTTACCGGATTATGGAGCTGCTGTTTGAGAGCCATGATACGACCGCGAGAAGCAGTGTCGTATGCGCGTGCGAGGATGTCCCAAGCGTCTTTAGAGGTTTCCGCAGCGGCAATAAAGGAGATGATCGTCGGTGTGATCGATGAGATGATGGCACTGAGAATAAGATTGTCTTGGCGAATCCAATAGGGATATGCTGGATTGGGGGAAATCACTTCCTTGTCGACGATAGTGGCTGGTGAGCACGGCTTCGATCCATCCAAGAAGCCGAGGAGGTCGTAACCCGTAAGAAGGGTTCGAAATTGGAATTTCCACGCGCAGGTAATTAGTGGAATCCAATTTGAGTGGGATCTGAGCCGATGCATTGATGGCAATCAGCCAGAGAAGCTCGTTCGACGTCGTAGCGGCCATGAAGCGTGAGGCAAAGGAGAGGAGGCGCTGATCGACGTCGAGAGAGGGAGGGCTGCCGATTAGTGCAGCGTTGGCGGCGGCGGCGACGGGCTGCCGATAAGAGCAGCGGCAGCGGCGCGGGTAGGGTAGTTTTAGGGTTTCTTTGGCGATAAGCCACTGGCGTATGATACCATGTATAGAGTTTTGGGAGAATTAATTTTCTCGTATTGCTCACAAAAGTATATATAGAGTACATGGGTATCAAATCCTACCAACTATAGGACTGTATAATAATGAAGGAAATCAAATCCTACCAATTATAGGACTGTACAATAATAAGAGAATATTCTACCAATAATAAAAAGATACACACAATTATATTATAATACAAATAACAAAGTAACAAGTAAATGGGAATGAAAAGAGTACAGTTGTGAAATTTATTTTTTCTTTCATTTAGCGAGAACACTATTAATCGATGTTCAGATTGAGGTCGGGCATCATCTAAATTATTTTTGGCAATTAGATTTAAATACTCGTAAGTATATTATAAATAATAAACTTTCCAAATTATAATAACAATTAAATTAATAAAGCAATTGACACGAGAGAAACACTGGATGGAACATTTTATTAGGCGTAGAGTGGGCATTGGTCGTTTCAGTTTGATTATGAATATTATTGATTTTGTCTATCGATTATTGATATACAAATATCATAACTCGATAATCAAATCGATAAGATATTAGTCATCGGTTAATCGATTATCGACAATTATTGTTAGGTTATCAGTTTACCCGATAAAATAAAACAACTAAAACAGTTTCATAATATAAAAAATTGTTTTGCTAAAACAATTTTATAAGATTTTAAGAGTTGTTTTGCTAAAACTTTTTTCAAAACTGTTTTATTTCAGAAGAATTTAAATTTAGTACAACATCCAATAAAACAAGCACTAACCAAAGTTTCTATCTTGATGGGTTGACTGGTGAGGGCATAATGCGACTGACGCCGGCCTGAGTCTTGACGGGCTGACTGGTGAGGGCGTGAGGGGGAGAAACTGAGAAAGAATAGGAAAATTAAAGACTGAATTATGAATTATGAAACCTTAGTATATATTTACTTAAGGTAAACTAGTATATTAGTTAATCCTTATTGGGTTATCGGTTTTATCCAATAACAGAATTGCCAAATAGAGCCCGAATCGATAATCCAATAATTTTTTTAACCTGTTACCGAATCTTAATCCAATAACCTAATAACGATAACACAATAAATAATTAATGATTCGGATTATCAATTTTACCCGATATATGCCTACCCCTAATTGGGTGGAGTAAGAGAAAACGAAAGCACGAAATTGTTACCTACAATTAAGATGGTTTTGGAGAGATCTGCTTTTTTTTTTAGTATAGTTTAAAGAACAATATTTTGTATATGACATGCAACTATTACACCTCTCTTGAAATCTTATAATAATAACAAACATTAGAAAGCACATCTAAACAATGCTATGTTATTTTATGGGGGTATTCAGCTATGTTATTTTGGGGGTATTCCGCTGTGTTTTAGTCCGACAGAATTAACAAATCAAATCAAATAAATTTTCTGGTCCAATCGATACATCTGATTTTTTGTGTTTATCAGCTATTTTACTTAGAAAATATTATTTAAGTAAGAGCTGAAGTTTTATTATTATTATTCGTTTGGTTTCAATGAATGTATTTTACTTTCATTCTAATCTGTTTAAAAAAGACAGTCATCTTTCTATATTTTATTATAAGTTCATAATTTCAATATTCTCATATTATCCTCAATAATACTGCATTACCTGAATGACAAGAACGTTGAAAACCATAAGATTCAAATACTATTTTGTGGTAATGCTATATACACACCTTTAGTTTAAAATTACAAGATACAAAAATCTTTCTTTATTAAATTTCATTGAAAGACGAATTGTAGATAATAAATTTATGCCGATAAAATAAAATTAAGATAAAAAATTATTGCAACAATCGTAGTATTTGATTTCGAATATTTGAATGTACAATCTCTATGATTCCTTTGATTCAACTTTTCTAGTATGAATTCAAGAGCCTTTGAGCTTGATCTTGAATTTGAATTTGATTTATCCGTCGCGAACATTTTGATTATTGCCACGAATTTTATCACGAACAAGTAGCCTTGATCTTGAAAGCCCTGTATTTGATTTGACTTCGCTCTTGATCTTGAATACTTGAATTGTTCTTTGTTCTTGAGCTTGAATACTTGATCTATTCTTCGTTCTTGAACTTGAATACTTGATTTCTTGAAGCTTGAAACTTGTGGAGAAATTTACAGTGTTTGATCCACGAGCTCTTTCTTACTTCTTGTTATAACTTCTGGTCTCTTTTCTGAGTTATGAAGACATCTATTTATAGTTGTGGAAGGGAATAGTTATGATAAGAACAAACTCTTTCTGACAAATCAAATTGAAGTGTGACATGACCGTATTTGATTGGCCATAACATGTCACTTGCACATGTGGCACGATTTCATTGACCTTTTAGTGTGACTTGGCATGCCTTGTCATTTTGACACGCGGCATGATCCCATTTGTTCTTTCATTTGACTTGGCACGCCACGTCATTTGACACGTGGCATCAAATTGAGCCTCTAGAAAGATGACATCTTGGGTCTAATGAAGTGAGCTCATCACTTTAGCCCAATTAAATGGGCTAGCCCAATGAATTAAAATTTATTTATTTAATCCATATATATTGGACTTATATAGTTAATTCAATTATATTAACCCATAGTATTTATTTGGACCAATATCTTGAATTTAAAATATGATTCAAATTATTTCATAAATTTAATTTTAATAAAATTTGTATACCTACACTAATAACATACATAAAATAATACTGATGGAGTATAAATTTTCAAAATGGACATGAGTTTTTAATAATCGAAAAAATCCAAAAATGAATGAGAACAAATATTATAATATTAAAGATGACTGTGTCTTTCTTTTTGTCCCTTCTTTCTTTATTTTGCATGCATATTTGCATGTTTGGCAAATATTTTTATAAAGAGGTTACAAAGGCTGCGGTGTGATTGTCCAAACGCGCTTATGATTATGGAAAGGAAAATTAGAGACAAGAAGGATGGCAGGAAAACGCGTTTGTCATAAAGCCCTTCTGTTATAAATTGATTTTGATATATAGAGTATTTGAAAAGTTGAATATGACAAAATAACATACCTTAACTGGCTTACCAATTGAATAATTATTTTCCCCATTATGAGTACCTACAAACCAACACTATCATTATCATTGACGAGAGGAGTAAGAAAAGGAAAACTTATCCTAAATAATCGTTCACCCAATTATTAATTTAAAAAAGTTGACAAATATATAATATATATATATATATATATATATATATATATATATATATATTATTTATATATAATATATGTATAAATATATATAATTTATGTATACCAGTTAAAATATATAAACAATTAAGGTGCCCAGCTATTCTGTAAAAATCCCTCAAAAAAGTTACTCCAAAATGTTGTGCAAAAATTGGTTGGATGCTCTTTCTCCTTTGGTTTTCAATTCTACTTTCTTTTGAATTTCAACGGAGTACTTCACTTTGTTTTATTAGATGTAATATTCTCCCTTGGAGTTTCAAAATTTTAAAAGTGAATTGATGCTTCTTTTAGAAGTGTTGCTTATACAGTTACAATTACAAATTTTTTTTTTTACTTTAACCAGTCAACTATGATAAATTATGTTCTCATTCTTTAAGATAATTAAATGTCATTATGGAATATTTTTCATCTATAAATGTTTTAAAATGTTTCATCCCCATTAAAATTATGAAAACACCAATAAATATGTCAAAATCGTGGGGTTCTTTGTTTCATTGAAATATATATAGGTTCCCTATTAAGATAACGAGGTTAATTAAAAAGTTGTTCATTTTGATATAGTGATCAAGAATCTGAGAGAGACGACCCTGATAAAGACACCACTTTTATACTGCAGATGATATGAGTCCCACTTGTTTTTAAACTTATTAGCTGGCAGCCTGGCACTTACTTTTCTGCTTTGTTGACGTTGACCAGCAGTCCATAAACTTTTGAACTGTAAATGTGTTTATTTCAGCAAATGATTATAAATATTCTAGAAGGGTCAAGATCAGACTCACCTCTTGAAACTGAGTTCATATATATTCAAATACGCAAAATTAGCACAAATTTATAAGTAAAAATAAGAAAAAATTATAAAAAAAAAATACACTTGACTTTACTCTATAATAAAAATAGTTAATATTTTTAAGTTTTACCAGACCTAACACGTATTATATATTTTAAAAGCACTAACAAATTCAAAATCTTTATTCTTAGAATCGTTGCTTCTAAAAGCTATGAAGTTAAATTTGTATTTTCAGAATCATTACTTTCACTCTCTTTTCTTCTCACATATTCTGCATATACTTCAAGGGGCCGTATATTTTCTGCTTCTCCTCTTGTGTCACCTGGTTGCAATGTACGATAATTGAAGAGTAGAAGTCCAACATTGAAGATCATTCAAAGCTTTCCTTTTGAAAATAGATTTTTTGAATTTGCTAGTTGTTTGGATTGGGTATTGTTCCAATTGATTGAAAATATCAAAAAGAGTTTAAAAATTAAATTTGAAGTGATTTGAAGTAGATTTGAACAAAATTTGAGTTAAATTTCAGAAAAGGCGCAATGAAGAAGACGAAATCAATTTTTTTGTATTATTATGTATAATCTTGTATAATAGTGTATATGAGTGTATAAATACATTTTATACACTATTATACACCTTTATACAAGCGTTTGTAGGCGAACTTCTTCCATGATTTCCAGTTATAATTTTTGTTCTAAACCAGTTCAAATCTCCATTAAATGATTCAAATTTTATATACAACCTCCTTATATTAAGCTTCGTCCAAATTACCTGAAAATTTGCAGTCATGTCAAATTCAACATTTTGGAGCTACTCCAACTTCCGGAGTTCCATTCCAACCCCGATATAAAAATCTATCGACCCGGAAACTTTAAAAGTTCAACTTTCGACATTTCAAGCTTAAATAAGCTACAGACCTCCAAACCACAATCCGAACACACCCCTAAGCCCGAAATCACCCAACGGAGCTCGCGAATCCGACATAATCCCATTTCGAGCCTTCTTCACACTCTCCGACTACGGTCCAAATTCTAAAGCTTAAGTTCTGTTTTAGGAACTAAGTGTCCTAAAACACTCTGAAACTCAAATCTTTAACATTCCGACAAATCAAAATAGCAGAAACAAATACGGGGAAAGTTGTTAATATGGGATCAGAGCATTAATTATCAAAATAATTGACCGGGTCATTACATCCTCCTACACTTAAACATTCTTTCATCCTTGAGTGAGCATAGAGACATACTTGAAGTAGTGAAAAGATGAGGGTAATTGTTGCGTATATCCTGCTCGGTCTCCTAGGTCGCCTCATCGACAGGCTGACCCCGCTACTAAACCTTCACTGATGCAATATTCTTTGACCTCAGCTTCTCAACCTGCTTGTCTTATATTGCCACTGGCTCCTCAATATAAGATAGATCCTTAGCCAACAGGACTGAACTGAAATCCAACACGTGAGACAAATCACCGTGGTACTTTTGGAACATCGAAGCATGAAACACCGGATGAACTCCTACCAAGATGGGAGGTAAGGCAAGCTCATAAGAAACCTCTCCAACATGTCGAAATATATCAAAAGGAACAATAAACCTCGGACTCAACTTCCATTTCTTCCTAAATCTCATAATTCATTTCATGGGCGAAACCCGAAGCAGAACACGCTCTCTAACCATTTAGGAAACATCACGAACCTTCTGGTGTGCATAACGCGTTTGTTTGGATTGGGCTGTATGGAGTCTATCCTAAATCACCTTAACCTTCTCCAAAGCATCCTGAACCAAGTCTATGCACAATAATCTAGCCTCACCCGGCTCAAACCAACCCACCGAGGATCTACATTGCATACCATATAAAGTTGCTTACGGTGCCATCTGACTGCTAGACTGATAGTTGTTGTAGGAAAACTCTACCAATGGCAAGAATTGATCCGGAGACCCTCCAAACTCAATCACACACGTATGGAGCATATTCTAAAAAATCTAAATAGTGCACTCAGACTGTCCATCGGTTTGAGGGTGAAATGTTGTACTCAACTCCACCCGAGTAGCCAACTCATATTGTACGACCCTCCAGAATCGTGATGTGAATTGAGCACCTCTATTTGAAATGAAGGAAACTGGAATACCACACAGATAAACAATCTCCCAGACATAAATCTCCGCCAGTCGCTTTGAAGAATAAGTAGTACGCAAGGAATGAAGTGTGCGGACTTGGTCAGCCGATCCATAATTATCCAAATAGAATCGAACTTTCTTAAAGTCCGTTGGAGTCCAACTACAAATTCCATGGTGATCCTTTCCCACTTCCACTCCGGATTATCTATTTGCTAAAGCAACCCACCCGGTCTCTGGTGCTCGTACTTCACTTTCCAGTAATTGAGACACCGAGCTACAAACCCAACTATATCTTTCTTCATCCGCATCCACCAATACCGTTGCCTCAAATCCTGGTACATTTTCACAGTACCCGGATGAATGGAGTACCGCGAACTATGGGCCTCCTCTAGAATCAACTCCCAGCGCCCATCAACATTGGGTACACATACCTGACCCGGCATCCTCAATACCTCGTCATCACCAATAGTCACATCTCTAAGCATTTCCATACAGAACCTTGTCCTTGAGGACAAACAAATGATGGTCATCAAACTGACGCTCTCGGATATGGTCAAACAAGAAAGGTCAGGAAACCACACAAGTTAGAACTCGACTGGGCTCTGAAAGATCCAATCTCACAAACTGGCTGACTAAGATTGGAACATCCATCACCATGGACCTCTCTGCTGCTGGTAAATAAGCCAAACTCCCCAAACTCTCTGCCTGATGACTCAAAGCATTGGCTACCACATTGGCCTTGACTGGATGATACAAGATAGTGACATCATAGCCCTTCAGCAGCTTTAACCACCTCCTCTAACGCAAATTATGGCCCTTTTGCTTGAACAGATGTTGTAAACTCCGGTGATCGGTATATATCTCACAAGGCACACTGCATAGATAGTGACACCAGATCTCAAAGCGTGAACAATAGCGGTTAACTCGAGATCATGGACATGATAATTCTTCTCATATACCTTTAATTATCTGGATGCGTAGGAAATCACCCTACAATCCAGCATCAATAACCCTCCAAGTCCAATCCTCGAGGCATCAAAATAGACAATATAAGACCCCGAACCTGTAGGCAATATCAAAACTGGGGCTGTAGTCAAAGCTGTCTTGAGCTTCTGGAAGCTTTCCTCACACTCTTTCGTCCACTAGAACGAAGCACCCTTCTAGGTCAGCCTGTTCATAGGTGTTGCAATAGATGAAAACCCCTCAACAAATAAACAGTAATAACCCGTCAAGCCAAGAAAATAATGAATCCCTGGAGCTGAGGGTGGTTTGGGTCAACTCTACACTGCTTCCACTTTCTTCGGATCCACCTGAATACCCTTATTCGATACTACATGACCTAAGAATGCAACAGAATCTAACCAAAACTTACATTTCGAGAACATTGCATATAACTTATTTTCATCAAAGTTTGAAGCACCATCCTCAAGTGCTGCTCATGATGTTCCCGACTCTGGGAGTATACCAGAATATCATCAATAAAGACAATGAAGAACGAGTTAGGATATGTCCGGAACACACTATGCATCAAATGCATGAAGGATGCTCGGGCATTGTTCAGCCCGAATGACATAACAAGGAACTCGTTATGACCATACTGAGTCATAAAAGGAATCTTAGGGATATTTGTCTCCAAAATCTTCAAGCGATATCTTGTCAAACAAATCATCAATACGGGGCAAAGGATAATGGTTCTTCACTGTAACTTTGTTCAAGTAGCAATAATCAATGCACATACGCATAACACCATCCTTTTTCTTCACAAACAAGACATGAGCAGCCCAAGGTGATACAATGGGCCGAATAAAACCCTCATCAAGCAATTCTTGTAACTGATCCGTCAACTCCTTCAACTCGAGAGGGGCCATAAGATACATGAAAATAGAAATAGGATAAGTGACCGGCAACAGATAATGCCAAAATCAATATCTCTATCGGGCGGTATGCCCGGAATGTCAGGTGGAGACACATTGGAAAAATCCCATACTACTGGGACTGAATCAACTGTAGGGGTATCAATACTAACATCTCTCACATAAGCTAGATACACGTACACCCTTTCTCAACCATTACGTTGAGCCTTAAGGAATAAAATAAATCTACTGGAAGTATGATTAGGTTCCCTTCCACTGTACTCGCGGTACACCTGGTATAGCCAACATCACAGTTTTGGCGTAACAATCAAGAATAGCATAATGGGGCGATAACTAGTCCATGACCAGAAAAACATAAAAATATACCATGCTGAGAAATAATAAATCCACTCTGGTCTCAAAACCACTAAGAGAAACCACATACGACTGATAAATATGGTCCACAATGAGAGAATCTCCCATATGAATAGAAACTTAAATAAAGGAACTCAAGGAATCCAGAGATATGCCTAAATGCAGGGCAAAATAAAAAGACATATAAGAATAGGAGGAGCCTGGATTGAATAAAAGTAATGCATCTCTATGACAAACTAGAACAATAACTTTGATGATAGAATCAGAGGCAACAACCTCGATACGGGCAGAAAAGACATAATATCTGGTTTGGCCTCCCCCTTTAGGGCAACCTCTACCTTCTCGACCTCCACCTCTAGCTGGCCTAACAGGTGGGGTAGAAATTGGAGCTGTAACCATAGATTGAGAACTCTGCAGGGCAAGTTGTGGCTGAGAAATCTACGGAGGTGCACCCCTCTTAAGTTTGGGGAAATCCTTTACCATATGGCGGGTGTTAACACACTCAAAACAAGATCTAGGAGGACGTGACAACTATGACTTGCTCGAGCTAGGTCTGCTGGACTGACCACTGAAAGCACCCCGCGCAGGAGGCGCACTAGCTACTGGAAGTGCATAATAAGGCTGTTGAGGCCTAGGAGGAGCTGGAATACCACTGGTTGCTGGAAGAGCTAATGAACGGGGTGACTCATATAACCCCTACCATGACGAACTGTAGCTGGAGCATGTGCATTGGAATAATGGCCCGACTCTTAAGACCTCTTGGCCTTCCTCTCCTTTTTATCCCTAGCACGCATACCGACTATCATAGGTATTCTCATCACTTGCTGATAAGAAATATCCCTCTCCAACTCACGAGCCATACTAGACCTGATGCTGGGAATGAGCCCCTCAATAAACCAGCAAATCCTCTCGCAAACAGTAGAAACCAAAGCTGGTGCATGTCAGCTAGTGAAACAGACATCATACTTCGAGACACTCATAACACCCTTGTGCAGATGCTCAAGCTATGCACGCCATGAGTCCCTAAGGCTCTGAGAAAAATAATCTCTTAGGAATATATCTGAAAACACAATCCATGTCAAGGAAGCTGCCTCATCCAGACTATCTAACTAATAGGTACGCCACCACTCATACGTGGCTTCTCGAAGCTGGAAGGTAGTGAAGGAAATCCCTCTCGATCCTGATATACCATGGTATGAAGGATATGGTAGCACTCATCTAGAATCCCAGAGCATCATTTGATGCCAGACCATTAAATACACGAGGCTTGTACATCTTGAACCTCCCAAGCCTCAGATGCTAATAATCGGAAGCCGTTGCCCTGTCCTTTGGCTCATCTGGAACTGAAGGTTATGCAGGAATAATCTTTGGGACTTGATCAACATGCACTTGCTGCTCAGTAGTGTGGGCGGCGAGATTCTATGCTCCTCCCCCGGCCTGAGATGTAGCTGCAGCAAGGGGAAGCAACCCTGCTTGAGCCAAAACGGTCTACATGCTTATGAATAGTGCAAAATTGTCCTAGAGAGCCGGAGTGGTAGTAGCAGTAGGCGTATCAGGTGCCGGAACTTTGGCTGGAACTGCTAGTGGCACCTCGCATGAGAGCTCTGGCTGCACCACCTGCACGTTCTCGGCCTTTACCCCTGCCCCGATCTCTGACGGCACCAGTAGGGGTTCAATGGTGCCTGATCATCTCTGGCGGCACGTGACCTAACCATCTGTGAGAGAGTAGAAGACAAAAGTTTAGAATTGTAATATATAAAATCTCGCACGACAAGGAAATCAAATGAAGTGGAATTTTCTTAACTGTTACATAGCCTCTCGTGGATAAGTACATATGTGTCCTTACCAATTTGCGAGACTCTAATAAACCGGCTTGTGATTCATGACTCCTATGAACCTAGAGCTTCTTTGGAAAAATCTATCGGGTGCTATCCCAAAGTTCCAATATAAATGTGCTGGGGGATCTACCTGAATACAAATCTGCAGTCCCAAAGTAAACAGGCAGGGCCATCTCCTGGGATACCATCCCGTAGTCCCAAAGTAAACACACAGCAACAACACGAAGAATACTCAATTCAATTCAAATTTCATACCAGGGTAAAACAGGTATTTCTAACCTAGCATGCTGCACATAATCCAAATAAGGTAGTTTGAGCAAGTAAAGTAATTAAGTAAGTTAGACATGATTCCCTTAGCTAATAGTAGGCTTAAATTGCAAGTAGATAAATAGGAAAGGAAACACAATTATCGTTACTCAGTGAAAATAGGATTGTCAACAATTACACAAGTACGCACTAGTTACCTCACAAATAAGGCATTTCAAATATCAACAATACCAAACCATAAGTGGAGTTCTCCCACACATGGTTAGACAAACCTCTTACCTCGAACCAGCTCCAAATCAACTTGAAACCATTCTCTTGCCACAAGTACTCAACTACAAATGGCCTAAATCAATTCAAATCAATTGCATAATGTAAATATAACATCAGTAACTGATTCCACTAACTAATTCTAAGCTAATACGCAAAATTAGGAAAAATGACCAAAACGCCTTCCTAGTCCCACATCTCGAAATCGGGTAAGAGTTACGGATTTATGAACCCCCATTCACTCAATAGTCTTACCATACCAAAATTATCCAAATCCAATATCAAATTCCCAATCAATACTCGAAAATTAGGTCTAAGAACTTTTCCAAAATTTTCTCCAATTTCTCACCTTAAATTCAACATTAGATCATGAATTCATGCTTAGATTAATGGGTTATAAGGAAAAAAGAGGTAGGAATCATTACCCAATCGATATCTCTAAAAATCCCTCAAAATCTCACTCAAATCTAAGCCCTCAAGCGCTAGTTTTGATAAAAATGGCTAAACCCTCGACTTTGAAATTTTATAATCTGCTAGGTAAAGCCATCTTGGCGAACGCAGAAGGAACCTCATATTTGTGAATCACAAATTTGCTTGGTCTAGTTTTCCTTCATCATGAACGCGATGTACCTATCGTGAACACGATGACCATCTTCCCCCTCCTATGTGAACGTGGGAACTTCTTCATGAATGCGTAGGTATATGACCTCAGAACTTTGTGAACACAGGATCATCTTCGCGAACGCGAAGCATTAAACTTCCACCAAACCTAGATTCTTTTTGTGAATGTGAGACCTTCTGCATTTTCTGCAATTCTCCAAGTCCAAAAATGACCCATTGAGCATCCAAAACACACCCGAGGCCCAGGAACTCAACCAAAGATGCCAAGTAATCCTAAAACATTATTCAAACTTGTTCCAATCTCCGAAATGCTAGAAACAATATCAAAGCACAAATTTAACATCGGATTCACGCCTAAGAATTATAAAAGCTCTCAAATTACGTTTTTGATCAAATAGTCTATCAAACTTCTTTTGAAAGACCTGAAATTTTTCAAGCACGTGACATTCAACATTTCGGAGCTACTCCAACTTCTGGAATTCCATTCTGACCCCGATATCAAAATCTCACTATCGTCGGAAACTTTAAAAATTCAACTTTAGGCATTTCAAGACTAAATAATCTACGACCCTCCTAACGACAATCCGAACACACCCCTCAGCCAGAAATCACCCAACTAAGCTAATAGATCTGATTGAATCCCATTCCGAGGCCGTCTTCACACTGTTCGGATGATGGTCTAAATTCTAAATATTAAGCTCTCTTTATAGGTACTAAGTGTCTCGAAACATTTCAAAAATCAAAACCAAATATCCTGACAAATCAAAATAGAAAAAAAACACGGTGAAATAGTTAATAGGGGATTGAGGTGTAACTTATTAAAATGATCGATCGGGTCGTTAAAGTCCTTAAACAAAATGAGTATGGCGTTGCATGGGACGCACACGAAGTAGACGACTTATTTTGGAGGATGGATAAATAGTTTGAGGTAGTTAAGGAGGATGACAAAGTTGTTAAGGTATGAAACACCTAAATGTACTTGAACGAGGTTTCCTCGATATAGTGGTGTCTAAAGTGTACTGTCATGGAGAAGGGTCTATGTAAGATTGAGATGTGGGATCAATTCAAGAAGGAGTTAAAGAAGCAATTCTGCCTGATGAATATGGTGTATGAAGCTAGGCGGAAGCTAAGGGAGCTCCGACATATGCCTACAATTCGGGAGTATGTGCGCGAGTTCACTACCTTAATGCTACAAATCCTATTGTTAGCCGAGGAAGATTCCCTCTTCTACTTTATGGATGGGTTGCAAAATTGGGTAAAACAAAAGTTAAGAAGACATATAGTAGTCACAATGGATGAGGCAATAGTGGTAGCCAAGTCGCTCGTTGACTTCAAGATGGAGCCTTCCAGGTCCAAAGAATGCAACGCTACAAGGGTCGGGGAGATCATGACAAGGACAACGGAAAGGCAAAACAAAGGTATACATGGGCAATGGTAAGGGGACATCCTAGAACGAATAGGGGTCCACGAGAAACGTCAAATGTGACAACCCAGAGGATCATCACCTATTTTTAATCAAATTCTACGCTTTCGAGGCCTTGAAAACCTCGTTTAGAGTCACCTTAATTTGCGTGCACAATCCGGGCACATAGCCAAAAATCTTAAATATGAAATTATGTAAAAAATGCTAAGTTTTGATGTTAAAATGAATAAATTTGTCCTTGGTCAATATTTTGGGCAAACAGACCCGGGCCCGTGATTTAACGCTCTCGCAGGGTTCGTAGGAAAATATGGGACATGAGAGTATTCCCGGAATGAAATTTCGAGGTTCCAAACCAGAGAAATAAATTTTTATGTAAAATTCTTTTCTGGAAATGTTTAAGGAAATTTAAAATGCAATCTGGCTAGAAAGCGATGGTATCATGCCTGTATTATTGTTCTAGCACCCAGTACAAGTCATATATTTATTTTAAATCATTTATATAAAATAAGGTTAAAATTGGATGTCGTTTGAGGTGATTCAGACCTAAGAAGAAATATTTGATGTTTTATGAAGTTTTGAAGAATTCATGGATTTTGCGATTTAATGTAATATTAATAACGTTATTTTGGCGATTGGATCACACGAATAAGTCCATCGGATATTTTTGACATTGTGTGTATATTTGGTTGGGAGTCCCGAGGGCTCGAGTGAGTTTTAGATAGGCCATGGGTTGCATTTTTGAACTTAAAAATTTGCTGGTTTGACCTGACATGCAGGCTTCGTATTTGCTTAGCTAGGCTCGCAATTGCGAGCTCACAAATGTGACAAACCACTCGAAAATGTTAAAGATGGGACTGGCAGCCTGAGTCACAAATGTGACCTCTCCACTACAAAAGTGAATTCGCAATTGCGACTAGCCCTCGCAAATGCGATGATGGCTGGGAAGATGAGGTATCGCAAATGCGACAGAAGTTTCGCAAATGCGAAAGTAAAGGATTTCTTCAGTGTTCGCAAATGCGAAGTATACTTTCGGAATTCCCACATCAGCAGGTTTGGGTTCACAATTGCGAATCCCTGTTCGCATTTCCCACAACTAAGACATGCAATTTCATAAGTAACTGATTTTAAACCTCATTTTTCATATTTACTCAAACACAAACACACTTAGGTGATTTTCCAAGAAAACGCCTTCTTCCAAGTCGATTGTAAGTTACTTTTACTCATTTCCTTCAATCATTAACATCATTAACATGTTTCCAACCTAAAATCAAAGATTTCCATGGGAAAAATTAGGTGTTTAGGGTAGAACCTAGGTTTTTTTTAAAATTGGGGATCTAGATCTCAATTTGATGTCCGATTTAACAAAAAAAATATGTATTTGAGTTTTTGGGAAAATGGGTAATCGGGTTTTGGTTCGAACCCCGGGTTTTGCCACGTGGGCCCGGGGGCGATTTTTGACTTTTTGAGTAAAACTTTGGAAAACACACGTGAGTAATGTTCAAGGCATCGAGGTAAGTGTTTGGTCTAACCTTATCTTGAGAGATTAGGAGTTGAGTCCTATTTGCTTTGTGGAAATTTTTGAGTACGACGTATGGGCATGGCGACGAATATCTATACGTTGGTGTCAAGCATGACCGTGAGTCTTATATTGTGATTTTCATGACTTAGTTGTATTATTAATTCTTTGGTGAAGATTTCTAATTGTTGCATAATGTTTGTGAAAAGAATTGTGAACGATGATATTTGAGGAGTGTTGGCTCAAGTCATATAACAAATTGTGAAAGTGTAAGTGACAAATGAACTTTTAGAGCATTGGCTCGCGTTATGAAATGAGTTATGAGGGTATAAGTGATAATTGAACCTCTAAAGCATTGGCTTGAGTTGTGTAGTGAATTGTGAAGCAAAAGCGAGAAAGAGAAGATATTATTATGTTGTCACCCTTGCCGAGATAATGTTGAATTATTTGTTATCTCCCTTATCGGGATGTGGATATTATTGATGTCTTTCCTTTGCTGAGATTTAGTTGTTCACTTGTTGCTCCCTTGCCAGGATTCTTATAGCAAATTTCCTTTATTTCCTATCCCTATTGTTTGTGATTGTTATTTGGGTGAGGAAGAGAGTTAAAGCACAAAGGGTGATGGCGTGCATTATTTATTTAGTGAGGAAATAGTGTAACGCCCGATGGGTGATGCCGTGCCGCACGATGTACCACTCCATGCCAATTTATATTGATTCTTATGGTAAGGACGAGAGTGAAAGTATGAAGCGTGATGCGGTGCACTTGTCCTTGATTTTACCCGATTCTTGCTGATAATTGAGCTATGTTGTCCTTTACGTTTATTTACTGAATTTCTATTATTACTTGATTTGATTTCAATGTTATAGATTCCCTTACCCATTTTGCCTTGTGATTGTTGTTTGGGTTAGAAAGAGCGTTAAAGCATGAAGGGTGATTCCGTGAATTGTTTGCTATTATGAGGAAATAATGTAAAACACGAAGAGTGATGCCGTGCCGTACGTTGTATCATTCCGTATCAATTTCATTTGATCATATGGTGAGAAAAGAGAGTAAAATCACAAAGGGTGATGCGTGCACATTGTTATTATGTGATTGACTTGGTGAGAACGAGAGTAAAAGCATGAAGGGTGATGCCGTGCACACTTTTAATATAAACTATTCTTTTGGCGGGGACGAGAGTAAAAGCACGAAGGGTGATGCCGTTTAAATTATTGATTTTTGATTCTTGTTAATATTCTAGTTATGTTGTTTCTTTCCTTACTTGATGTTTCTATTCGAAATTGTTACCTCCCCTACAACATGTTTTCTCCACCCATATTGACTGATTATTTTCTGTATTTATTTTCTACTGTGTGTATGTATATATATGTATGTGTGTGTATATATATATATATTTGAACTGCACATGTTTATTTGCTAGTCTAGTCGTAACCTCATCACTACTTCGCTGAGGTTAGCCTAGACACTTACCAGCGCATAGGGTCGGTTGAGCTGATGCTACACTATGCACTCTTTTGTGCAGACCTTAGTGTATATGCTTCATATCGCATTGGGATTGCTGATTCTTGTTCATCAATGAACCGAGATAGTATTGCAGGCGTCTCTAAGCCTTGGTGTCTCCTTGTATTACTTTCCTATTTCTTACATGTATTTCTAGAGACAGTGTTGCATTTAATTATTTCAGACCTTTACTTGTAGTATTCTTAGACCGTCTATGAATCCGTGACACCAGTTTTGGGTAGCTGATACTCAAATAATTGTAATAGATATTCAAGTTCAGATGGCTTATTATTTTCTTCTGCTTATGTTATATTCTATTGTTTAAATGTTATTTCTTTGTAATTGTTAATGAGAATAAAATTGGTAAAAAGGTAGATGGTTCAATAATTAGCTAGCCTAGCTCTCATTAGTAGGCACTATCACGACTACCGAGGGTGGAAAATTTGGGTCGTGACAATTTTTTATCAGAGCTCTAGGTTACATGGGTCTCACAGTTCATATACAAGCTTAGGAGTCTAGGGAATCGGTACGGAGATGTCTTCATTTACCCCAGAGGCTACAAAATTAGGAAAAAATTCGCATTTGTTCTTCCATGTCATGTGATTATGTTCTCTCAGTGCTAAATTGAGACCTATAATCTTGTCCTTTCGCGAATGGAGAGGTCATGTACCGCTTCTTCAGCTTAGCAGCAGCACAAGCCAATGATATATCAACTACATCTTCGGAGGCTTACATTTAGCGGTGCATCTACAAAGGATCCCCAGGATTATCAAGACACCTGTCATGAGGTTCTCAATAACATGGGGACACTTAAGACCAATAGGGTTGATCTTCCTACTTTTTGCTTGTCTGGATCCGCTAAGACCTATTCGAGAGACGATTGTTTGGCGAGACCAGTTAGGTCATCAGCTTTGACTTGAGAACAGTTCACACAGTTAATTCTAGAGAAGGTTCTCCCCATCATTCAGAGAGAGGTCTATAGCAGGCAGTTTGAGAATATGCAGCAGGGTTCTATGACTGTTACTCAGCACGAGATCAGATTCATTGACCTAGCTTGTCATACGCTTATCATACTTTCCACTATAAGCGAGAGAGGAGGTTCATCGAGGGAGTCGTTCAACCCTCTCAGTTAGCTAGAGGTGGAGGTAGAGGTATTAGAGGTGGAGGTAAATGTGGAAGTGGAGGTGCAGGTACTGTTCTGGTTTGTGATAGAGGTGCTTCGGTGTTGTTTGATCTAGGGTCTATGTATCGTATGTGTCATCTTATTTTGCCCCGTACTTGGTCATGCCCAGTGATGCATTGAGTGTTCCTATTTTTGTGTCTATACTAGTGGGTGATTCTATTCTTATCGATCGAGTCCAATGTTCTTGTATGGTGGTTATGGGGGTTTGAGACTCGTGTGGACTTGTTGCTTCTAAACATGGTCTATTTTGATATTATATTGGGGATGGACTGGCTATCACCTTTCCACGCTATCTTGGACTATCATGCCAAGACTGTGACCTTAGCTTTACCAGGTATGCCTCGTTTAGAGTGGATAGGGACTCCTGGCCTTTCTACCTGTGGTGTTATCTCGTATGTGAAGGCTCGGCGTATGGTTGAGAAGGTGTGTTTGGCCTATTTGGCACATGTTCATGATTATAGTGCTGAGGTCCTTTCAATTGATCATGTGCCCGTTGTTCGTGAGTTTCCTGAGGTTTTCCCTTCGGACCTGACAGGTATGTCACCCCACAGAGATATTGACTTTGCATTGATGTGGCTTCGGGCACCCAGCCCATTTCTATCCCGCCATATCGCATGGCCTCGACTAACTTGAAAGAGTTAAAGGAGTAGTTGCAAGACTTGCTTGAGAAGGATTTCATTAGACCAGTGTATCGCTTTGGGGTACGCCGGTGTTCTTTGTTAAGAAGAAGGATGGGTCAATGAGAATGTATACTGATTACCGGCAATTAAACAAGGTTACAATAAAGAATAAGTATCCATTTTCGAGGATTGGTGATTTGTTCGATCAACTTCAGGGTGCTAAGGTTTTTAAAAGATTGACTTGAGATTTGGCTACCATCAGTTGAGGTTTAGGGCATGATGTCCCTAAGACAAATGTTAGCACTCGGTACAGACATTATGAGTTCTTTGTTATGTCATTCGGATTGACTAATGCCCTAGCAACTTTTATGGATTTGATGAACTGAGTGTTCAAGAGTTATTTGGACTCGTTCGTGATAGTCTTCATTGATGATATTTTGATATATTCCCACATTCAGGAGGATCATGGGCTGTATCTCGGAGTGGTTCTTCAGATTTTGAGGGATAGTCGGTTGTACGCCAAGTTTTTGAAGTGTGAGTTCTGGTTGAGTTCAGTTGCATTCCTGGGTCATATTGTGTCAGTAGAGGGTATTCAGGTTGGTCTGAAAAAGATTGAGGTAGTCAAGAACTAGCCTAGACCAGCATCAACTACAGAGATTCAGGTTTCTTAGGATTGGTAGGCTACTATGGTCGGTTCATGGAGGGGTTTTCATCTATCGCAACCCCAATGGTCAGGTTGACCCAGAAAGGTGCCCAATTCAGATGGTTGGATGAGTGTGAGGCAAGCTTTCAGAAGCTCAAGATAGCTCTGACTACGACACCGGTGTTGGTTTTTCCCACAGGTTCAGGGCCTTATACAGTTTATTGTGATGCTTCTCATAACGGGCTTGGTGCAGTATTGATGTAGGATGGCAAAGTCATTACCTATGCTTCGTGGTAGTTAAAGATTCATGAGAAGAACTATCCAGTTCATGAATTGGAGTTGGCAGCCATAGTTCACACATTGAAGATTTGGAGGAATTATTTATATGTTGTAGCATGTGAGGTGTTCATGAATCACAAGAGTCTTCAGTACTTGTTCTAGCAAAAGAAGCTGAATTTGAGGTAAAGAAGGTGGCTGGAGTTGTTGAAGGATTATTATATCACTATTTTGTATCATCTGGGGAAGGCCAATGTGGTGGCCGATGCGTTGAGTAGGAAGTCAGCTAGTATGGGCATCGTTGCTTATATTCGGGTCGGTGAGAGGTCGCTTGCTTTGGATGTTCAGGCTTTCGCCGATCGGTTTTGAGGCTAGATATTTCTGAGCCTAGTCGAGTATTAGCTTGTATGGCCGCTCATTCTTTAGTATTGGAGCATATCTGTGATCGGCAAATTGATGATCCCTATTTGTGTGTCCTTAGAGACACGATGGAGCGCGGAGGTGCCAAGCTAGTTACCTTAGGTGATGATGGAGTGTTGATATTGTAGGGTCGATATTGCGTGCCTAATATGGATAGGCTTCGAGAGTTGATTTTTGAGGAGGCCTGTAGTTCCCGGTACTCTATATTAGGATTTATGCCCTTCACTAGAGGGGGGGGGGGAGTAGTGAGGCACGAGAATTTCGGTAAATTTTGCGGAATTAAAATTACAGGAGTAAAGTAAGTGCAGTAAGTAAAAGTGTAAGGAGATGACACACCGAATTTATACTGGTTCACCACAACGTGTGGTTAGTCCAGTCTCCTGAGAGACTCTCTCGAGTTTACACTAACTCCGTTAAGCTTACGGGTGCCTAACAAACCGTTACACTGGCTCGTAGATGTACGCTCTACAAGACTTCAACTTGCTCGAGGATACCTTACCTCAAGACTTCACAATGCTCGTGGATACCGCACCACAAGACTTCACACACTAAGATTGAAGGTACTTAGCAAACCCAACGCTCAATGAGAAGATATGGTCTTCTCAAGAAACTTTCTCTTTTACAACAAGAACTCTCTAAGAAGAGTAGATAAAGAGATACAATATGAGCTTTATGAACAACACAAAGTTGTCTCTCAAATGGCTCAACAAAAGCTCTAAATATGATGTATAAATGTTATCAATATGTTCAAGAATAATGAGAGATGTTGTTCTTCTAAAATATGCTCCAAAGACCTCTATTTATAGGGTGTGGAGGTTATATGTCCGTTGCTTAATAGTCAATCACTAATTGCTGATTTTACGCCAGAATAATCGATTATTGTATGTACATAATCGATTATCTTCTTAACGTTCAAAAAACTAGACGTTGGATGGTAACGGTCAGTAGAATAATCGATTATGACAATGGCATAATCGATTATCTTACCTTTCTGGACTTCCAGTTTTAAGCTGGAATTGAAGATAATCGATTATCCTTATTGTGATAATCGATTATGTAGCCATTCTGGAATTTCCAGTTTCGGCTGGAAACTCAACATAATCGATTATCTTCTTAAGGATAATTGATTATCTGGCTGTTCTGTCCAGAATCGAAAACTTACTTCAAAAACCATTTTGGTTAAAATGAAAACGTTGAAAATCATTTTGTTTGAAGTATATAAAAAATGTTTATGATGATTATGATTTGGTAAAATGATTTTATGCATATTTATGATGACCTATGTTGAGCCAAAAGACGAGATAACTTAAACGTTGCTCTTACATTGGTTCTACCTAACGACCTACGCCTTGGGCCTTCGGTCTTGAACTTTTGAGCTCGTCTTGGCTTGTCTATGCAATCCCTTCATCAATATGCTTCTTGGCATTTAATCTTCATTTGTTTGATTTATCATAATTGATTTGTCAACCATCTTGATTGTTTGCTAATGCATCTTCATTGTTTGTCATACAGTATCGTTGTTTGACAATTGACTTCATTGTTTGTCATTCATCAAAACCTGCACTTGGAAATCATGCTAATACAACCAAAGAACACATATCAATGATATCAATGATTTCCAACAATTTCCCCCTTTTTGATAATGACAAACAATAGGAGATATGCATATAGGATTCCCCCTAAATTCATGCTATATCTCAACATACAAGTTATGCAAATTATTCCCCCTTAATTGAGTGTTCCCCCTCAAATAAGGCATACTAAAGGGTAGAGACATTTCCCCTTATTAGATGCATATCGCCTAATATCTTCCCCCTTTTGGCATTAGCAAAAAGAGAGTCCTAAGGCTACTTCCCCCTTTTGACACTTCCCCCGTTTGGGCATACAAAGGTCAAAATAAATTAGGAAAGACAATAAGGAATATGCATGATGGAGATTGCCCAAATAATTTTAAAACATACCAATTGTTAGACAAAAAATATAACAAACATATCAAATGTTATTGTTATCAAAATGATACCAATTGTTATTGTTAACAAAACATATTACTTATTTCCATATCAACTGTTAATTTTTAACACAAACGAGAGTTATAATCATCAAAACATGAATCATTCATTATTTAAAAAAATATACCAACTGTTAACACATATCGACTCTTAGGCTTTTATCAAAAAATGATAACTAACTGAAATTCCCCCTTGATGCAATAAGGTTTCGTACTTGGTGCATCTACTACAACATTGTAGTCTTCAAGCACACCTGCAAATGTCCCTAAAAATAGGTTTTAGGTACCCAAGTACTTTTGGGTCCTTGGGGGTTAGGCAAGTAATAATCATAGCCAAAAGATGAGTCCCTATGTTTAGTAAAGCATACAGGTGCAATGTGTCCTACCCGGTTGCAATAATGACATATAACGTTCGGGTTGTGCATATGTCTCGGTTGAGCCAAAAACGTTCTAGGTGATCTAAAGTCATTATTCCTAGAGGAGTTGAAGTTCCTAGAGTCATTTCTAGGTGATCTAAAATGATTCATTCTAGACTTATCAACAAAATTCCTAGAATTATTTCTAGGTTGTGCAACACCATTTCTATCATGATTCTTATTCTTTTTTGGCCTTTTATTCCTTCTTAATTTCTTCAACAGTTTTAGGATCTTCTACACTTTGTTTTTCTAGTGTGTTCCTAAGTTCTATGTTCTCTAATTTCAAAGAATCACAAGATGAACAATTAAAATTTTGATCAATTGAAAAAGTTTCATTCATCTCCTTAATTTTATTTCTAAGATCAATATTGTCATTTTCCAAAAATTATTTTTCTCTTCTAAAACTTTAATTTTAGCCTTGGCCTCTTTGGAGATTTTTGAAGTCTTTTTCAATTCATCATATAATTCTTGAAAAGCTTCTTGTAATTCTATAAAAGAGTAAGAGTTAGAAGTACTTACCTCTTCTTCCTCGTTGGCCATGAGGCATAGGGCGGCAGTTTCATTACCCCAGCTGTCCGAATCCCATGTCACACGCCTTTGGTGTTTCTTCTTTTTTTTTTTTTTTTGGTTCCACTAGGCAAATGCCTAGGGTAGATTTTCATAATTAAAAAAAAAACAGGAAATAAAGTTACAACTAATAGGAAGAAAAAATAAGGTGGGATACGCCGGTAATGTCACCCATATAACATTGCCGGCATAGACCTTATCTGAGCTATCCTATTGAGGCCAATAAGAGCCTCCAGAACTAGCAAGCATGAAAAAAGAATGAACTTGCAACAATTAAGAACAAAGTGATCATCACAGAGTTTATAACAAGCTCTGTGATGATATTACACAAAATAGTGCTAATGTGATGGTAGAATAGCAGGATGAAAAAGACATAGCGATGCCTCTTTTTCTCTTTTGTAGTTAATAACTCAATTTGAGGAAAGGATTCTTCTTCCCCAAAATTTTTCAGAAAGTCTTCAAACTTCATGATTTATTCTTCAGGCGATTGGATTTTGGGAAGTTTGATTGTGCGGCCTGTTTTTGTTTTGCATTTACTTCCACCATGTTGCCATCCCAACTTCTTTCCCTTTGATGTGACTTCTTAATTCTTGCACTGTGCATTGGTGATAAATCACCCTTTATTGACGCATCTGCTCGGCATTGGTTTATGAAATCCTCTTCTTCCCCTTCTTCGTATATATGAGTTCCTGCGCAACTAGTTTTTGGCAATTCTTGACTATTCAAGACAGAACTACCAGAGAAATTGTTGGTTTCTGTATTTACTATTACTTCCAAGCTTTGCTTTTCCTCGGACGATATTACTGAATCTGCTGTGACGAGCTGCTTCACCTATGACATGTCTACTGTGTTGACATCAATAGAATGTTTTTGGTCCGTATGGTGATTGGTTGATGGCTGCTGAGTTGCAATTCGATCATCTACTGAGTCTTCAGCTGAATTCAGATGACGATCGTTGTTGTTGACCGTTGATGTCCCTTCGAAAGATCTAACTGCTTTTACGTTATTTGCTGGAACGTAAACTGGAGCATTATGATTTAATCTTCTGTTTGAAGTTTCTGTTTGGTTCGCCTTCGCGCGAGAGTTCTTATTAGCTATTTTCCTTTCAATTTTTTGCTCGATAGAATCCTCGCTGTCTTCTCCCGAACCTTGATCTTCTTCTTCCCATGAGAAGCTAGCGAGTCCTTCTCCCCATGTCTCGTCATCATCATAGTCTCCTTGATCTTTCCACAATTTTGGTTTACTACTCTTTGCCCTCTTTGGCATCTTATGATCACTGATACTTTTAAGATTTGATCTTGTTTGCAAAATTGTATCTTTAGCATGTGATACATTTTTTGCCTCTGACTTCTTTGATGAAGTTTGGCTGTGACAAGATTTCAATCCCATGTTAGTTCTTTCATCATCATCGACGTTGGCAAGTACGTCAAATGAATTTGAAACTGAAGGCAAAGCTTTGTTTTCTTCAAACTGAAATTTTTTTCTATCTTTTGTTTTTGGTGATGCTGCTTTTTTTTCTTTCGCTGAACATTCTCCTTGTACCTTATCAGGAGAATTATAACAGACTTTGCTTGATCCAGCTCCTGTTTAGAAACAGATTCATCAGTTGCTTGATCCAGCGCCTGCAAATCTACTCCTGTACTGGCAGTATGCAGTTGCTGATCCCGTATCGGTTCAGTTCTGATTGGATGATTTAAACCCTTCTAACTGTTGCAACAGTATTTTCGGATTGCACTATTTCAGTTTGTGATAATTCATTCCTGTTTGATGTTTGGAAATCTTCTTCAATCGATGCAGCAGAAATTTTTGGATGTTCTACTGCAGTAGGTTTCAATGGAACAGTAGCATTTTGCTGCACAATTGCCTTTTGGTTGAAAACCTCAGCAGCTGCAAATGTTAATTTTGGCATCATATGTTCACAGTGAACCTGCAGCTTCGAAGCAATATCGTATGCAAGTTTGAATGCAATTCAGTCACTTGTGTTGTGATTTTGACAGGATTCATTTGTTGCTCAGGTACCATTTCAGTCCTGTTTGAGGTTTGGAGATCTTTTTCACTCGATGCAGTAGAATCCTTTGATTGTTCGATTTCAGTAGGATCATTCCTTTTCAATGGAACAATACCATTTTGCTGCACAATTGCCTTTTGATTGAAAACCTCAGCAGCTGCAATTGTTGATTTTGGCATCAAAAGTTCACTGTGAGCTTTTAGTTTCGATTGAACAATATCAGTATGCAATTCACCAGGGACATTCAGATTTGATTGCAGTTCATTCAGCGGATCAGCATTCAAATTAACTAGAACTTGATTACTGTTATCATTCAGCACTGTCGATGGTTTACAAATAACATCAGCTGGACTTCCTGCATCAGTGCTCTGCAGCTGCACCATATGCTCAGCAGGAGCTTTACAGTTAGATTGATCATTTGTTGCTTTATCAGTAGTCAAATTTGACTGCATTTCAATCAATGGGTCAGAATTCAAAATTGCTACAACTTGATTATTGTTAACATTCAGCACATTCGTTGGAGCTGGACTTCCTGTACCATAGACTCATTAGACACAGATCTTTCACTGTTTCTTGCGGCACGATTAGCATTTAGGTATTCTCTAGCATCTCCTCTTAGTTTTACCATCTTGACTCGATCTTCAGACTGTTGACACTGTACTGCTTGTTCCTTCACTTCATTTATATTCCAACGACACGATTTAACATCATGACCTTGATGATTACAACACGTGCAGTATTTAGGAAGATTATCAAAAACGACCCGCTGTTCATATTCTATAATTTTCCCGGATTTGCTATCAACTATCTTGATCTTTACTTTCTGAGGGAGTTTGTCGAGCAAGTTAATTAAAACTTTTACCCGTGCCGTACTAGGTCTCGTGCGATCTTTGGTGGCCTTATCCACTGCTATAGGCTTTCCCACTGCGGAAGCAATTGACATTAACGATTTTTTTGCAAAAAATTTTGCTGGCAGTTCAGGAAAAGAGATCCAAACAACAGCTTTTGAAGTTTCTTCGCGAGGATTAAAACCCATTGTCCATGGGAATGTCCTAAAGAAAAAGCCGTCTCCTTTCGCCTTTACATATCCTGTTGTTCTTGAAACGACATTTGCAAAATCTTCAAAAAGATCGAATCTTACCAGAATATGTCGATATTCTAGCTGACCGATATTGCAATTTCCTTTGACTTCGAGTTGCTTCTGTAGAATCCGTCTCAACTCCTGAAGCTCGGGTTTTCCATAAGAGAATTTAATCACAACCGCTTGTTGAAGACCTTCCTCCTTTGTGAAGGTATTCACTTCCTCTACTGTAAATTCTATAGTAGGTATTCCATTTTCGACAGTAACTGGACAGAATTCCAGATTTGCTTTTGCTGCGACATGAGGTTGTCGAACAAGTTTCGATGCATAGGATTGTTTTGCATCTTGAGTTGATTGAGTTTCTGTATGAAATTGGTTATCATCTCCCACAGCGCAAAGCTGGGGAGAGACTGTATCTTCCATCAATACGATCGCAATCAACCGCACTCCATCGCTAACATATATGTAATTTCCAAAACTGTTGCTACAGTAACTCGCAGATCTTAGATTTAAAATCTAGGATAATTAGATATGGATTAGAAGAAAATTTCAATTGGAGAATGATCCTACTGAAGAGGGGTTTAACTCATACAAAATTTGGAAGAATCTACCGGCGAAATCAAAGAGAAATCGCGATGAACAGTAACAGCGTCACTGTTTACGCATGAAACAGTGCCGCAGATGTTAGAGAGAAAATGAACAGTACCTTGGTTCGTCATTTGGATTTCATTCCCAGATCTACTCTTCTTCTTCTTGTCTTTGGGTTTTGGACAATGTGACTTGGTGTGGCCAAGTTTTCCACAATTATGGCATGAAGGGCTTGGTTCTTCTTTCTTTATTTCCTTCTTCATAAACTTATAAAAATTTTCAATTAAATCATTGGAAATAGTATCATCATCGCTTTCCGAATCACTTACCTCTACTCTTTTAGACGATGAGGCTTTGAAGGCAATACCTGGACTTTTCTTATTGCCAAATGAAGGATTAAGAATAGTGCTTTCATAAGTTTTGAGGTTACCTCTTAGTCCATCAATTGTGACGTCCGTGACTCCCATCGACTCTTGGATGGCATTGGCTTTGGAACGCTATTCGGGAGTGAGACTCCGCAGGATTTTTCGAACAAGATCTTTGTTCGAATATACTTTCCCAAGAGCATGAAGATCGTTGATGATCATTGAGAATCGATCAAACATATCATCGTTGCTTTCAGGCTCCTTTATTCTAAAGAGTTCATATTCATGTGTTAGAAAATCAACTCTTGCTTCTCGGACTTGAGGCGTACCTTCATAAGTGATTTCAAGCTTATCCCACATCTCTTTGGCGGTTGTGCAGCAAGAGATCTTCCGATAGTCATCCGGATTCACGGCGCAATACAACATATTGATGGCCTTTGCATTATTTTCAATCTTCTTGATGTCTTCGGCATTATATTCATCTTCCTCCTTTGGAACCATGATTTCCCCAACTTTCTTTGTTGGCATTTGTTCACCGTCTTTGATGATTTGCCATAATCAAAAGTTATTTGATTGGATGAATATTCTCATCCTCTCTTTCCAATATGTATAATTGGTTCCATCAAATAGTGGAGGCCTAATGGTAGAGTGTCCTTCGCTCATCATACCTGCGTTCAACATTCTCAACAAAAAATATATATCGATCTCTCAACCGGTTAAGGCTTTCAGAGAGTTAGGCTCTGATACCAATTGTTAGGATTTATGTCCTTCACTAGAGGGGGGGGGATGAATAGTGAGGCACAAGAATGTCAGTAAAATTTGCGGAATTAAAATTGCAGGAGTAAAGTAAGTGCAGTAAGTAAAAGTGTAAGGAGAGGACACACTGACTTTATACTGGTTCACCACAACGTGTGGTTAGTCCAGTCTCCCGAGAGACTCTCTCGAGTTTACACTAACTCCGTTAAGCTTACGGGTGCCTAACAAACCGTTACACTGGCTTGTAGATGTACACTCTACAAGACTTCAACTTGCTCGAGGATACCTTACCACAAGACTTCACAATGCTCGTGGATACCGCACCACAAGACTTCACACACTAAGATTGAAGGTACTTAGCAAACCCAACGCTCAATGAGAAGATATGGTCTTCTCAAGAACCTTTCTCTTTTACAACAAGAACTCTCTAAGAAAGTAGATAAAGAGATACAATATAAGCTCTATGAACAACACAAAGTTGTCTCTCAAATGGCTCAACAAAAGCTCTAAATATGATGTATAAATGTTATCAATATGTTCAAGAATAATGAGAGATGTTGTTCTTCTAAAATATGCTCCAAAGACCTCTATTTATAGGGTGTGGAGGTTATATGTCCGTTGCTTAATAGTCAATCACTAATTGCAGATTTTACGCCAGAATAATCGATTATTGTATGTACATAATCGATTATCTTCTTAACGTTCAAAAACTAGACGTTGGATGGCAACGGTCAGTAGAATAATCGATTATCACAATGGCATAGTCGATTATCTTACCTTTCTGGACTTCCAGTTTTAAGCTGGAGTTGAAGATAATCGATTATCCTTATTGTGATAATCGATTATGTAGCCATTCTGGAATTTCCAGTTTCGGCTGGAAACTCAACATAATCGATTATCTTCTTAAGGATAATCAATTATCTGGCTGTTCTGTCCAGAATCGAAAACTTACTTCAAAAACCATTTTGGTTAAAATGAAAACGTTGAAAATCATTTTGTTTGAAGTATATCATAAATGGTTATGATGATTATGATTTGATAAAATGATTTTATGCATATTTATGATGACCTATGTTGAGCCAAAAGACGAGATAACTTAAACGTTGCTCTTACATTGGTTCTACCTAACGACCTACGCCTTGGGTCTTTGGTCTTGAACTTTTGAGCTCCTCTTGGCTTGTCTATGCAATCCCTTCATCAATATGCTTCTTGGCATTTAATCTTCATTTGTTTGATTTATCATAATTGATTTGTCAACCATCTTGATTGTCTGCTAATGCATCTTCATTGCTTGTCATACAATATTGTTGTTTGACAATTGACTTCATTGTTTTTCATTCATCAAAACCTGCACTTGGAAATCATGCTAATACAACCAAAGAACACATATCAATGATATCAATGATTTCCAACACTCTATTCATCCGGGTCTCGCGAAGATGTATCAGAATTTACTGCAGCATTATTGGTGGCATAGAATGAAGAAGGATATCGTTGCATGTGTGGCTTGGCATCTGAATTGTTAGCAAGTTAAGTATGAGCATCAGAGGCCTGGTGAATTATTTCAGAGGATTGAGCTTCCTGAGTAGAAGTGGTAGCGGGTCACTATGGACTTCGTTGTTGGACTGCCGCAGACTCGAAGGAAGTTTGACATAGTTTGGGCCATTGCTAATAGGCTGACCAAGTCACCGCATTTCATTCCTATGGTAGTCTTCTATTCATCCGAGAGGTTAGCTGAGAATATATTTGGGAGATTGTTCTCCTTCATGCTATGCCCGTATCAATCATTTTATACTGGGATACATAGTTTACCTCGTATTTCTGGAGAGCGGTTCAGCAAGATTTTGGCACAAGGGTTGTGTTGAGCACAATATTTCATCCCAGATGGACGGTCAGTCCGAGAGGGCTATTCAGATTTTGGAGTATATGCTCCGAGCTAGTGTCATTGACTTTGGAGGTTCATGGGATTAGTTTTTTCCTTTAGAGTTTGCCTACAACCATAGCTACCCGTCGAGTATCCAGATGACTTCTTATGAGGCATTATATGACAGGTATTGTCGATCTCCGATCGGATTGTTTGAGTCAGGAGAGGCTCAATTTTTGGGAACAGATCTGGTTCAGGAGGCCTTGGACAAGGTCAGGATCATCCAGGATAGGCTTCGTACAGCTTAGTCCAGGAAAAAGAGTTATGCAGACCATAAGGGTCGAGATGTGGCTTTTATGGTTGGTGAGTGGGTATTGCTCCAAGTGTCGCCTATGAAGGGCGTGATGAGATTTCGGAAGAAGGGCAAGCTTAGCCCTAAGTTCATTGGTCCATTTGAAATTCTTGATCGAGAGGGAGAGGTGGCTTATAGACTTGTATTGCCACTGAGCTTATCCGCCGTGCATCCAATGTTTCATGTGTCCGTGCTCTTAAAATATCACGACAATCCATCCCATGTGTTAGATTTCAACACTGTCTAGTTGGACAAGGAGGAGCAGATAGCTATTCCAGACCAGTAGGTTCGTCAATTGAGGTCAAAATATTTCCCTTCTGTTCGTGTTCAGTAGAGAGGTCAGCCTCCTGAGGCATCAACCTGGGCGTTTTAGTCCGATATGCAGAGCCGTTATCCCCATCTTTTTCCCGACTCTGGTACATCCTTCTTCTGTCCGTTCAAGGACGAACAATTATTTTAGAGGTGGAGGATGTGACAACCCAAAGGGCTATCACCTGTTTTTAATCAAATTTTGTGCTTTCGAGGCCTTGAAAACATCATTTAAAGTTTCCTCAATTTGCGTGCGCAGTCCGAGCGCGTAGCCAGAAAGATTAAACATGAAATTTTATGAAAGATGCTATGTTTTGATGTTAAAATGAATAAATTTGACAGTGACCAATATTTTGGGCAACCAGAACCGTACCCATGATTTGACGGTGCTGGGAGGTCTCTTGGAAAATATGGGACGTGGGCGTCTGCCGGGAATCAAATTCTGAGGTCCCAAGCCTGAGAAATGAAGTTTTCTATAAAAAAATTTTCTGGAAATATTTAAGGAAATTTGAGATGAAATCTGGTTAGAAAGCGAAAGTATCAGACCCGTATTTTGGTTCCGGCGCTCGGTACAGGTCTTATTTATATTTTATGTCATTTCTATAAAAATTTGGTTAAAATCGGATGGCGTTTGACGTGATTCGGACCTAAAAGGGAAAATTTGATGTTTTATGAAGTTTGGAAGAATTCATGGATTTTGAGGTTTTATCCGATGTTTATGATGTTATTTTGGCGATTTTATCGCACAAATAAGTCTGTAGGATGTTTTTGATGTTGTATGTATATTAGGTTGGGTGCTCCTAGGGCTCGGGTGAGTTTTGGATAGGCCACAGAGTGTATTTTTCAACTTATTAATTTGCTGGTGACCTGAACTGCAGGCTTTGCATTTGCGAAGCCATGCTCGCAATTGCGAGTTCGCAAATGTGACAAACCACTCGCAAATGAAAAAGAGGGACTGGTAGCCTGAGTTGCAAATACGACCTCACCACAGCAAAAGTGAGTTCGCAATTGCGACCAACCTCTCGCAAATGCGATGATGGTTGGGAAGCTGAGGTATCGCAAATATGATGGAAGTTTCGCAAATGCGAAAGTCAAGGATTCCATAAGTGTTCGAAAGGCGAACTATGCATTCACAATTCCCACATCAGCAAGTCGGGGTTCACAATTGCGAACCCTTGTTCACATTTCCCACAACTGAGACCTGCAATTTCATACTTAACCGATTTTAAACCTTACTTTTCATATTTTCTCAAACCCAAACACACTTGGGCGATTTTCCAAGAACAAGTCTTCTTCCAAATCGATTCTAAGTTAGTTTTTACTCATTTCCTTCAATCATTAACATTATTTAACATGTTACCAACCTAAAATCAAAGATTTTCATGGAAAAATTAGGTGTTTTGGATAGAAGCTAGGTTTTTAAAACCAAATTATATATTATAGTTTCTGGGGGAATATCTAATCAGATTTTGGTTCGAACCTCGAATTTTGACCACGTAGGTCCGGGGGTGATTTTTGATTGTTTGGGTAAAACTTTGGAAAACGCATTTTCATGCATTGGGGTTGATTCATTTAGCATTTATTGATGTAAATAAGTAATTTGTGATTAGATACGAATAAATTGGTGGTGGAATCGAGGGGCAAGGCTATAATTGAGACTTGACTAGTGTTCAAGGCATCGAGGTAAGTGTTTGGTCTTATCTTAGATTGAGGGATTAGGAGTTGAGTCCTATTTGCTACGTGGAAATTGTTGAGTACAAAGTATAGGCATGGTGACGAGTATCTATATGTTGGTGTCAAGCATGACCATGAGTCTTATATTTTGATTTTCATGACCTTGTTGTATTATTCATGCCTTGGTGAAGATTTCTAATTGTTGTATACAGTTTGTGGAAAGAATTGTGAACCATGATCATTGAGGAGCATTGGCTCAAGTCATATAATGAATTGTGAAAGTGTAAGTGACAACTGAACTTTTTGAGCATTGGCTCGAGTTGTGAAATGAGTTATGAGGGCATAAGTGATAATTGAACTTCTAGAGCATTGGCTTGAGTTGTGAAGTGAATTGTGAAGCAAAAGTGAGAAAGAGAAGAGATCATTATGTTGTCACCCTTGCCAGGCTATTGTTGAATTGTTTTTTATCTCCCTTGCCGGGATGTGGATATTATTGATGTCATTCCCTTGTCGGGATTTAGTTGTTAACTTGTTACTCCCTTGCGCAGATTCTTATTGCAAATTTCCTTTATTTCTTTGCCCAATTGTTTATGATTGTTGTTTGGGTGAGGAAGAGAGTTAAAACACGAATGGTGATGCCGTTCATTATTTGTTTTGTGAGGAAAGAGTGTAAAACATGAAGGGTGATGTCGTGCCGCACAATATACCATTCCGTGCCAATTTATGTTGATTCTTATGGAGAGGACGAGAGTAAAAGCATAAAGGGTGATTCCGTTCTTTTGTCCTTGATTTTACCCGATTCTTGCTGATAATTGAGGTATGTTGTCCTTTACGTTTATTTACTGAATTTCTATTTTTACTTGATTTTATTTTGATGTTATTGATTCCCCTGTCCTATTTGCCTTGTGATTGTTGTTTAGGTGAGGAAGAGCATTAAAGCACGAAATGTGATGTCGTGCATTATTTGCTATTGTGAGGAAAGAGTATAAAGAACAAAGGGAGTGTCGTGCTGTACGATGTATCATTCCGTACCGATTTTCATTTATTATATGGCGAGGAAAGAGAGTAAAATCACGAACGGAGATGTCGTGCACACTATTATTATATGATTGACTTGGTGAGAACGAGAGTAAAAGCACGAAGGGTGATGCCGGTCACACTTTTATTATAAAATATTATTTTGGTGATGACGAGAGTAAAAGCACGAAGGGTGATGCCACACAAATTGTTGATGTCTGATTCTTGTTGATATTCTAGTTATGTTGTTTCTTTCCGCACTTGATGTTCCTATTTTGAACTATTACCCTTCCCACAACATATTTCCCCCTACCACATTGACTGGTTATTTTCTGTATTTCTTTTCTGCTATATATATATATATATATATATATATATATGAACTGCACATGTTTATTTGCTTGTCTGGTCTTAGCCTCGTCCCTACTTCGCCGAGGTTAGGCTAGGAACTTACCAGCACATGTGGTTGGTTGTGCTGATGCTGCACTCTGCATTCTTTTGTGCAGACACCAGTGTATAGACTTCGGACCGCATTGGGATTGCTGATTCTTGTTCCTCAGCTGACATGAGATAGCCCTGCAAGTGTTCGTAGGCCTTGGAGTCTCCTTCTATTCACTTTCCTGTTTCTTACATGCATTTCTAGAGACAGTGCAATATTTAATTCTTTGAGACCTTTACTTGTAGTATCCTTAGACCGTCCGTGAACCCGTGACACCAGTTCTGGCTAGTCGAGACTCAAACAGTTGTAATAGATATTCATGTTCAGATGGCTTATTGTTTTCTTCCGCTTATATTATACTTTGTTGTTTAATTATATTTCTTCGTAATTGTTAATGAGAATAAAATTGATAAAAAGGTAGATGGTTCAATAATTGTCTTTCCTATCTCTCCTTAGTAGATACCATCACGAATTTCGAGGGTGATAAATCTGGATCGTGATAGCAAGATGCAAGAACGATAGTGAGTACATGCCTAAGGTAGGGTGCTACTTCTGTAAAGGATCACATTGGGCAAGTGAATGGGTAAGCTTGCAAAAATGATCCGGAACTTTGCTTAGGCGCACAAGGATGACACAAGAGGGACCACATGCATTTGTGGTGGGGGGGGGGGGGGAGATGCGCTTGGAATCTAAGCCGAAAGTAAAGGATTGCAAAGCCTATCTCAACAACTTGCAAATGGAGCATGGTGGTTGAAAGAAAAGTTTTGGAGATATAGTTGAAGAGGGCGACAATTTAGAAAGTGATGTCACTTTATCGGACTTAGACAATGCACCAAGTAGAGGGGTCAGGTTTTCTAGCAAGGTCAGGACCACGAAGGGCAGCAAAATAGGGACTGCAAGCATGGATTCAATGCTTGAGAAGCTGCTAAACTTGGTTGAGTCATGGGGAGATTCAGGTCAAGAGCAAGGAGAGGCATCTGATGGGCGAAGGATGGATTCCATCATTACTAGCCATCCAAAGTACAAACATTTCGAGAAGAAAGTTGATGGTTACCTTGTGACATGGCTAATGGACAAAGATCTCTGACGACAGCACGAAGATGTGTGCACGTACGTGTCGATTCTTTGTGTCGAGGGCGGAACAAAATTGGGTGGGGGAAAGTGTCATGATCCGCCACATCATCATACCACGTAGGTGTCACTTGGCACATATTTTTTCCATATGGAAAGCTTACATAGGAAAGAGCCTAGTACTTGTAAGAAGGTTCTAGAGAATATAGATGTTTCCCAATGAAAACCCTAGAACCCTATGTATTTTCCAGGAGACTTACTTGTAATTAATAAGGGGATTGTGTAATCATTTTTATTTACTCATTAGAGACTAGTATATAAAGGGGGATATTCATTTGAAACCCATCAAGCAAATCAATCAAGTTTTATGCAATAAAAAACTTACTTTGGCAAATTTCTCTTGTTTTTCTTATCTAACCACTACAAAAAAAAACTCAATTACCAACAAAAAAAAATGTTGGTAAATTGATCAAATTGGTTGGTATTTTGACTTACTAACCGATTACCAACGGAAATTAGCCTGTTGCTAAAAGGCTTGATGGTAAATTTTACCAACCATATTGAATTGGTTGGTAAACTTACCAACTAAAAATTAGTTAGTAAACACCAAATAAATTTGTTGGGAATTTTTGAATCTTGAGTCCAAGATTTTCGTTGGTAAATTTACTAACAAAAATTCAGTTGGAAGTTCGTTAGTAAATTTACTAACATATAGAAATTGAGTTAGTAAAATTGGTTTTTGATTATTTAAATTGTGTTTGTAATTGGTTGGTAAATATAGTATTATGTTAGCAACTATACTAATGGATACCAATTTAGTTGGTAAATCCGATAGTATATTTTTAAAAATACATTGGCAATCGGTTGGTAATTTTGTCTATAGAAAAGTTCTATTTAGTAAATTGTAGGCAATTTACAAACAAATTTCAAATTCGTTAACAAATATGGTTATAATAATTGTATTAATATTCATTTAAAGCTTTAAAAGATCCCAAAAAACGAAAACAAAATAAAAAACATACTAAAACTTTATAAATAATAATATCAATTATGAAGTTGAAAGCAGAATCCAAGATGTGTCTAACATAAAAGAAGCTAACATAAATCTAAATGTGACTCGTGTCATTTGGCGACGAGTTGCAGAATCCAAGACGTATCTAACATAAAAGAAGCTAACATAAATTTAAATACGACTCGTGTCATTTGGCGACGAGTCGTGTCTACGAGAAGGTGGTGTAGGTAAGCCACCTATGAGGACCGACAGACGGTTTTGGAATAGTTGATCAACTTGCTCGCGCACCTCTTGCTACATTTTGTGTCTCATTTCTTCACCCATTTCTTCTCTCATTTCTTGTCTAATCTCTTCTCTGATCTCATATCTCATCTCATGCTTCATCTCTTCCGTAATTTCTTGCAAACGATGTCCTACACATTCACTCACCCGAGTATTGAAGTCTAGATCTTGAGGTGGAGATATCGAGCTGGAGGAAGCACCAACATGCCCATAGAAAGGAGTTTGAGAACCAAGACCATAAATGCGCGTCTTCTTAACACCGACTTCCTCCAAATATATTTGTGAGAAATCAACTTCAGGAGGCTCACTGGACCCATCTTCAAGCGAGACGCAGATAGAATTTTAGACATTATGGCGTCCTGGACAAAAAGGCTCTCACATCTATTTTTTGCCCATTCTTTTTCTTGTTGTCGCTGATGGTTTATGAAGATAGATGGGGTCTTGGTGGTTGTGAATTTGAAGAAGAAGAAGGAGGAGGAGGAGTTTCTTCTGTTTCCAAATATTTCCTTTTCAAAAAATTCTCCCCTATTTTTATCGCCTCAATTTTTTGTTCTTTTTTTTTTCCTGTGTATGTATAGTGTGAGCTATATATAAAATTTGTGTTGATGAAAAAAGAAAATTCAGGACGTGGGTTTGTGTGTGTGAGTGAAGGAAAATGGGGTATGGGGTTGGGACGACGTGAGGAGTGTTGTGGCGAGTTGGAAAAAATATGAAAATTATCTTTTTGTTTTGCCAAACTTTATCTATTCTGCAAGTAAGTTAACTTCATTTTGTGTGCTTTTTTTCATTTCATTTTTTGTAGTTTATTAAATTATGAAGATAAGAAGATTAATTAATATTTTTTTATATTATAGAAAAATTATATATTTACATGTACTTTAAAAGATATAAAGAAAACTTCTATTGCTTATTTATTAAAAATTCTAATAGAAGAAACTAAATAATTTTGCAAATTTTCTTTTTCTCTTTACAAATAAAAACGAAATATATTCTATAATTATATGAATATAAATATATAAGATTAAACCTGAAGAAATATGTGCGCTAAAATTTAGGTGTGGTAAAAAATTAGGTGTTTACAGACCTCACCATAACATACAAGCATAACAATATAAATTAAATGGCACGGTATCACCTTCGTGCTTTTACTCTCAATATATGGTTCGGCATCACCCTTCATGCTTTTACTCTCAATAATATGGCAGGGCATCACCCTTTGCGCTTTTACTCTCAATAAAATCCATAAATCTTCAAATATTAATTTGAGTTTTCGTAATTTTATTTTTGATTCTTAATTAAACTATGTTAATACTAACTAATCACATGAATTATACATGTATCGTTTGGTTATTATATTATCATACAAATGAATAAATTTTAATTGCACCAAACTATTTGTATAAAATAATAAAATTTTAATTGCACACATGTTTGAATTATTAAATATAAACTAGGTCCAAACATAATTTATAGCTAATTACTTAATGTTCGAATATGCAATGAAATTAATTCTAATTAATATTAGAACTAGTATTATTATCCACGCCGATATGCGCGTACACTGACCATGTCAAATATTAGAGTTGTTTAGGTTATATATAAATAATCTTAAAATTGAAATAACTTCTTGATAAAATTAAATATAGATAATCATTGGATATTAATTAATTAAAAAGGCAACGTGAAAAAAGATTAATTGTTTCTCAAATCTCATACTTAATTATTATTATTTTTTATTTTTTATTACCATTCTCGCCAGTATCATAGATCCTAAAAATAATGAGAATCGAATAATAACTCATATTCATCACAAAAAAATCGAAGGTTTTAGACTATGAAGGACTCTTATATATACGACTTGAATCTTTTACTACTACTTAAACTCTTATTGGTGTCACAATCCATTTTTATAATAGGTCATGATGGCGCCCCATCAACGTTGCCGGACAAGCCAAGTGCGGAAAATATTTCCAAGTTTATCAAAAATTATAATTTTTAAGTAAAGATAAAGGATCCCAATGGGGTTTTAGAAACCAAATACAGTAAGAAATGTAGGAAGCATATAATGATACAGCCCAAAACTAGTCTACTAATGTGTGTGCCAGAACCTTGTGTCACAAGCTACGGGAACTAGTAGAATATACACAAAATAATACTATATTATCCTACTGTCTGAATCGGGATAGACAGAAAACAAATTACAAATTAAAGAAGACTATTCTTCGGCTGCAGATAGTCATGAAGGGGAAGCAACTCACTATAGAAGTCCCAGATGGCCCACTGATGCGCACCCAAGTGATAACCAGATTCACCTGCCTCAGATCCTATACATTTAAGTACAGAAGTGTAGCATGAGTACATAAGTAACATGTACCCAGTAAGTATCCCGTCTAATCTTGAAAAAGTAGAGACGAGAGGTCGACTTGATACTTACTAAGGTCAAATAATAATGAAATATTTTATAAGCATAGAAAGCTACTAGTATCAGCAGTTTATGGCAAGATGCATAAGTCATGTTCCTACAATGATTTACTATTTCTATTTTTGTGTATAGTAATGAACAATGTGAGTATAAGTTTTCACAGAATAATCATCCGCACGTTATGCCGAGGCGACTGCCCGAACCAATAGAAAATAAATTGTGCACTTGCAGAGGGTCGACGGCCGCCTATAGATGCATCTATTCATACCGAGGCGATCGGTTCGATCCACAAATATCAAGCAAATATCATGTATATATACACACTAAGGCACATAAATATCCAATTATGCCATACAAGAGTTCAACAAGTATACAAATTACTTTTATCCTCTTTCAAGTCCCTAGTATATCCAAGGCGATATCATTGACATTGAGATTTCATAAATTAGGCATGATGTCGTGGGTCCTAAACTACCCGGATAATTAATATAGTAGTAGCTAAGCACCAACTCTCGTCACGTAGTGCGCACGTATCCCCCGCATTTAGCAACAATTATTCATTTATAAATCCTATGGGGACACTTCCCTCTTACAAGGTTAGGAAAGAGACTCACGTCCTCGCTCCGAATTGAAGCGCACTTCGAATATCAAGAATAAGCCAAAAACCCTCAACACGAAGTCGAACGAGTACAAACTAGTTAAACAACGTAAGAACTAGTCAATAAAGGCTCAGAAGCAACCCAGAATATATGTACACACACAGAAAGAAAAATAGAGACAGATAATTGAATATAACACTAATTAAAGCGTATACTTTAAATTGAATTTAAGAAATAAGTAAAAATAATACTCAAAAATATTATTGATAATTTCAAAATAATAAATGTATTCTGAGAAATCGAATAAAAGTCTAAAAGATATATAATTTTTTGGTTCTTAATTATTGAGATAAAATAATTTTTAATTTATGATTTTGTTAAAATGTATGATTTGATGTACTCGAACAATTCAGATCGATCATACTTTCGTTTATTCTTTAATTAATAATGTAAGTATCATAAGTAATATTAATAATTAATTTCAATCTATTAATAAATTACAAACCAAAATCTTGATCTATTAATAAAGTTTTCCAACCGATTAAGTATTAGTTGGCAAGTTTACTAACAGATACCATTCGGTTGGTAATTTACAAACGCATTTTAAATTAGTTGGTAAAATTAGCAACAAAATCTTTCTGTTGGTAAATAATTGGTTGGTAATTCGTTACTAATCTGTTAATAAATAATACTTTATTTTTTACACCATATTTAACAACGGATATGTACTCCGTTGGTAATTTTACCAACGAAAAATATTTGTTCGTAACATTTGAGTTGGTAATCCATTAGTACGTAGTTGCTATATTAGCCGCCTATTTTTCCCGCCATATTTACCAACTAAATTATTTAGTTAGTAACATTTTGGTTGGCAATTCGTTAGGAATCAGTTATTAAATTCTGAAAAATAAATTAGTTACCATTTGGTTAGCAATTTGTTGCTAATACACCAACAAATTCGGGGCGTTGGTAAAATCCGTAAACAATTGAGGTTTTTTTTTGTAGTGAACATTCCCTTAGTGATCTTGAGTGTAGTATTTTAGGCCGACTTGACATAACAAGACTATAAGCAAGTTGTTTAAGAACGTGAGCAAATTATCAAGTGTTGCACGTGCGCTTAGTTTAAGTCCACGTACAGACATAATGTATAATCAGATCAGAATTCTTCCTCTTAATTAGATTTAGAGGTAGTTGATAAGTTAGATAAACAGGTACCCAGAATCGCCTAAATTTGTTCCCAGCTTTTATTGGGCTCTAATTTTGTGTAGATTTCCATGCAACATTTTAAAAAGAAGTATATTAAGAAGAAGGAAGGAAAAATACACTAAAACTATGATATAAGATGGTGGTAAAGGAGTTGATTCCAAGCATCAGGGACCCCAGGTAGACACCAATGTAGGCAATCCATTTTATAGCTATAGATGGATTGGTGACCGTCTGCTCTATATTGTGACAAGCTCGTTATATTGATCAAACGAACATATAACTTTGACATGGTTTTCAGAACATTCTCTAGTTCTATTTCTCCTGGAAACAAACTTCCTGGACTTTGCGATGGTCTTGTTTTTCCTTCACATCTGAGTATAATCAATAAAATATTTTAATTTCAAGATATTATAAATTAGCATGTACACCTTAAAGAAAAGATCAAAGTAGTTAAAAGGAAGAATAAAATTTACTTCTCATGGTCAGGAGAAACTCCTTGAAAAAAGACTCTTGTTTTTGTTGAGTTGAGATTAGAGTCAGCCCATTTCGCCCACGTATTTAGTGCTTTTTTGTAAAGTTCTAATCTATTCATATCTTTGTACGTAGTATTCCCATCTTGAATGTTATTCCAACTGCAACAAATCTTGCATTAATTATAAATAATTACTAGGGAAGAAACATATACTATATATAAAAGAATGTTGAAAAATATTGTATCCAATGTATCTCACGTTTGTTTATTAATCCCTGTGCGATTCCACCAATGCCATGTGTTAAACACCAAAACATCCATTTCTTTCCAGACATTTTCCGAACTGATTGAATCAATCTTCAGTATTCTTGAGCCTTTTTCCGTGATAATGTCAACAATGAGAGGATTTCCAAGAAACAATAACCAAATATTGTAATCCTACAGTTTCACCAATATCCCATCAACTCATATGTTTATAATCATGTCTTAGTGGAGAAAAATAAGAAAGAAAAAAACAAAAGAATGACATCTGATAACACCTTTCTTTTTCTCTTTTTCTCAACTTTGACCACACAAAAAACATAAACAAAATGTTTTATAATGTTAGTTTATAAAAACTAAACAAAAAAATGGCTTACTGGGAGGCTGAATGTATATTGCCTTCCTATTTTATCCATGATATACTTGACTTGTGGTTGTGATGCATGAATCATACACGCAAGGGAATGCCATTGATTTTGACCTAGTGAGTCTCCAACAAACATGATGCGCTTTCCTCTGTATTTTAACAAGAATTCGGTTCCATTAAATCTACAAGAAAAAAGAGGATCAATTATTAATTCAAGAATAAGATGGGGTAGGCTTAAAATTGTATAAAGGAAGTTATCTCAAAAAAGCTATAGTAACTTGATATTTACTAGTAGTGAATATGTTTAGATATGTTAGAGAACTTCCAATATCACTACTATTATTTATGTATATATTTGACTTATGTTTTACTCTTAATTTATCTTGTATGATGATTAGATGAGTTGAGCTTAAATAAAAAGTCAGAATTCATATAGTCGATCCCAACTTATTGAGACTAATGTTTGTTACTGTATTAATTCAAGAATATCGATTGAACTCCTTTGTATTTTAACAATAATTTGGTTCCATCAAATCTACAACGAAAAAGAGATAAGATCAAATATTAATTAAAAATATAGATTGAATTCTTTCAGTGACCAATCATATGATAAACAAACTTATACCTTCGCAAATTACATCCATAGGGTTGCCATCTATATTTTAAATAATCTTTATCTGGGCGTCCATTCTTTTCGCAATCCCATGATTCCTCAATAAAGAGACAAGTTGATGAATTATAGAGTGGATATGAATCATCAAAAACCCAACTTCCTTTGTAAATATCGCATTCGCTTGTTCCTAATAAGCTCACATCTTTATTGAAGAGTTTGATTTTCGAATTCAAGAAAAGGAAAAAAGAAAATATAGTTACAAAAGTTGATACAATGGCAATGACAGATACAGAGTAACAAACGGCCATTAGAAAACTTCTGTATGTGCGCAATATATATGTGAAGATGAAATGATTAAATGAACTTTTGAATTGGAATGCATAATGTGTTTGTTATTATGCATAAATGATGATAAATAGTAGTAATCCTTAATTTCTCCTCTAGGCTAAACATTTTTCACATGCTATATCTAACTTATCGATTTTTGTTTTATCTATTCAATGGATGTTGACGACTTAATTAGAAAACTTCCTTGTGTCATTATTTACTTGCCTTATTTTCATTCAATGTTCATGCATATTTCTTTCTTGTGTCATTAGTTATTTTCCTTACTTGGGAGAAAAAATTTAATTAGCAGTTCTGAGATTGCGGTATTCCTATTTTGCAGATTTTAAACTATAGTTTAAAAGAATATCAAAACAATATTTATTTTCTTGTGTTTTACTGGGAATCCTTATAAAACCTATTTTATATTTATCCTCACTAATATAGTAACTACTCAGATACTTAATATTATATATATATATATATATATATATATATATATATATATATATATATATAGTTTGTTCCACAAACAATTGATATATAATAACATTTAGGAATAATTTACAAGGAGGTCTTAATAAATCTCGTGGCTTAAAGCCCAATTTTATATATATATATATATATATATATATATATATATAGTTTGTTCCACAAACAATTGATATATAATAACATTTAGGAATAATTTACAAGGAGGTCTTAATAAATCTCGTGGCTTAAAGCCCAATTTAATTAAAAGGTTCTTTAGTTTTCTTTCTTTTTGTTTATGTGTAGTTATCTTGTAAAACCTAATATTAAAATTTACATCGATTTCTTTCTTTCTTTCTTTTTCGTCAATAAATATAGTCATCTTAGAAAACATATATAGAATAACATTGGCAAGGAAATATAAATTTTGTAAGATGTTAGCTACTTATTCACAATGTTGTTACCTTGGATGTTATTGTAAAAACTATTATTTACCAATATAAATATTTGAGTAGTTTAATTAAAAATTCTAAAATATTTTTATTTTTAAAGAATAGATAGTCTTTTCTTTCCTTTTTATAAAACTTTTATAAGGAGTTTGTCGTTTTTTCTTTTTCTATAAACTTCAATATTGTAAGAGAAAATAAAATAGAAAATTCACAACTAAAAATATTTTTGAGGTCCCAAAATTTAGGGGTCTAAAGCAAAGGCTTTACTAGTCTCCTACTAAAGCAACCCTTGATAATTTAACTTTAAAATTCTCATTTTACCCTTAATGTGATGACTTTATAGTTAAACAATTGTCTATAACTTATTTTAGACCATTAATTTCAAAAGTTTTTCTTTCTATTTTAAACTCTTTTCCAAGTTAAATAAGAGCACATAAAATGGGACATATGGACGATAGTTACGTACAAAGCTTTAGATATTTATTTAAGGCATAATAGCCTTATATATATTGTACTTATCTCGATAGGTCATGTTGGTCCCTGCACTCTATAATTTGTTAATTGAACATTTATACTTGTTCAAATTTTATATATTAAATTCTTTTCTAAAGAAGTCAATGATGCGTGCAATACAATCGTCTTCACGTTGGACTTCACATCATTATTTAGTGCCACATAAGAAATATTATGTTAAAAGTTAAATTAAAAAAAAAACCCAAACACTATTTCCCTCATTTTACACAAATTGTTTCTCTTTCATCCTTTATTTCTCATTCTGCGCTCTATCTCTTCTTCATCTTCGTGTGTTTTTACTGAACTTCGTAGGATTTTGAATGTATTTAATGTGTTTAGGATGAAAAGAGTAATAGGAATTTGAATGTAATTGTATGTAGATGAAGAGAGTGAGATACAGGCGCCAAAACCACTATGCTATCAGAAGCTAATGACTGGCAGATTGAAATTGGACCAAGTTTTGGCAGACTCAGTAAATGACAAGCCTGTACTATTTTTTTTCTGGCTTTTTTTGTGTTCGCATAGAATATTATAGTTTGTGCAAATCAGAATATTGTCATTATTGTAGGCTTGGTAATGGTAGGAAGCCAAATTAGTCTCCTGAATTTTCAATTTTTTTGTCAAGTATGTTGGATTTCATTCTGGGTTGTGGTCCATCAAGTTATATCATAATATTATGGTATTTTTGGAGAATATAGAGAAATCTTGGATGCTTTTTAGATTAAAAAGTTAGGTGGTTTCATTTGTTTCTCACGGAGTCCCTTAAAAGTATAATTTTATCTGGGAGATTCCAAACAAGGACGAAAAAGTTAGAAAAAATTAAGGGAAAGAAGAGGTGGTTTTGCTAATACCCAAAATGAGCTCCAGGCAGGTTCAACAATGGAGAATGAATGGAGAGCTTGAAGAAGACCAATATATATAAGGAAATATTGTTGTTGGGCATTTCAAATAGATCTCACGCCCCTAAAAGACGTGTGAGTAACCCATCGAAGCCAAGGCAGCTATATAGTCTTAGTCAACACTCATAAGGATTTGATATATAGAATTCAAATAAATATAAGTATTCAACTGACAAACTATAGAGTAAAGGGACCAGCATAATCACGTTTACTAGGCAATTCTGCCTTTATTAAATTATTGATAATGCTAATTTAATTATCTGTTATGTAATAGGTTGATCTGATCAACTCATTCCTTTGAGGTAACCTAATTTTGAGAGGAGGAACTTGGTGTTGATTTTTTTTATTTATGTCAACTCGAGATTTGAGACGGTTCATTTGATTAGTTCTACTTCAAGTTAGGCAACTATCACTGCTGCAGTAGTTCTTAATTCGTTCTTTTTATACATCTAGTTATTGTGTTCCTTTTCATTTATTCAAAATTTTGAAACTTCTAAGTTTTAATTTTTATAGTTTTGCCAAATAATTTCTAAAACGGTATCTGATTTTTTTGTTCTTGGATTGAAATTGTTATTGTACTTTTTATTTGTATATTATAGTTTTGGTTTGGATATGTGTTTACCCTAAAATTGAATAATAATTGAATTTATAATATGGTTTTAACGATACATGATTTCACCTAATATCAGTTTATGAATATAGAAATCAATAGCAGAAATTAACAGCGAAATAATGCAAATCAATATTATAATAGAGTTCACCCTTTGAGATTAGGTGCCCTCGAACTGATTGGTGCCCAAAATAATTAAGAAGCAAATTATTGAACAAGAGTATAAACTAGAGATTATTGTATTGCTTTGATATGCGTGAATGTACGAGGGTTAAAATGATGAGGAACCCCTTTATATAGTAGAGAAATCCTATCTATGGTACCATTCTAATTATTGAAGTAAGTCCCATCATTAGCTAATTAATCGCCTATGATTTGATATGTTCCGAGATTCTCGTCGTGATCCTCGACCAGTAATAAATATCTCGCCTTTTTGTTATTACACTATCTTCGTTATTGCCTGAGGACAATCCCATTTGATCTCAATCATTACTGGCCTCGATATTGACAAATGCTTCGAATATCGAACTCAGTACCTCACCCTCGTACCTCGTTTATTACGGGATCAATCTTCGATCTTTACTAGATCTCGGCAAAATCAGTAAAGTTGGGTGAGTCTAATTTTATACCGTATATAGATATTCCCCTCGTTTTATGGAGAGTAATGACAAGAAACGAATTGATGATTTCGAACTTGTCCTTGGATTTATCATGACATAAGCATCATGTCGTATGTGGAAGAGGTGACCGAAACGTCCCATCGGTTCAACTTCCCAAGCATTTAAGGAGTGTTAGTTGTCGGTCGGCCACTAACAACCTTGAACCGTTTCCGTGAAACCCATAAATATATCTTTTTTCAATTTTTTAACTTTACCTTCAATCTCTTCCGCTCTAATCTTTAGCAATCTTTGCATTTTCCAAGTTCTTCTTCTATGAATCATCAAGTTTCTTTTCTAACCTCTTCTTAATATGCCTAATCTCCCATTCTCGATTCTTAACCGTTCTTAAAAAATGTCTAAGACCTCAAAAATTGTCACTCACAAAGAAAATATCTCTTCATCAAAACCTACTGCCGCCCATTGGAATATCCTCTTGCTGACTTCGTTCCGACGAAGTGTGCATCTTACACTGATTTCAAGGTGGAAAACACATCCTCAACACTGAAAGATGTGAACCTATGTCGAGGTACATGTGTACAATTACCGCACCTCATCAAGAAGGTAAAAGAGGAGTGCAACTGAATAGGAAAAGGATATTGTAGTGCCTGGCCCTGAAGAATCTATCACTACTTACAAAGAGGGATATTTGACCGTCTACACCTACCCCTTCATAATAAGTCCCTCAGACACTATGATAGTTACCTTATGCTAGAGCTACGATGTCACTCTGGGCCAGATCCACCCTTTGTTTTGGAGGAATGTGCTCCTCCTTCGATTCTTCGTAAGTAAGATTGAGGGGCTTCTTTTTACTCTCGATCATCTCATGCGTCTCTATGGTCCTCTACTTTATCGAGGAGGCATGATCAAGCTTTATTGTCGGTCCACCAAACCGCCATTCTAGAGTATAGACGAGACTCGAGATCGAGGTTGGATTTGAACGATTGTACACATAGACTTTTGACCTAATTCCTGCCAGACATATGCTGTTCCCAGAAAGGTAGAACATGAAACGAAAGTGTTTGCTACGCCTTTTGAGTACCTATTATTTTCGTTCCTGCTTTCTTCTTTTCCCCTCATCTAAATATTTTGTGTCGGAGCCAAGGCTGTTATACCGGAAGTGATCCCCGACCTGAAGAAATGGGTTGAGGTATTGGTATCTTTAAAATTCTACTCCGAACGTGCCTGGATGGAGTTGTCGAAAGGCCGATGGGAGGCTCAAAACCACTGTAATTTTCTTTTTGCAAATCTTCCATTGTACTTTGTTTTTGTACTTACTTGTTTTTCCTATTTTATAGGTTTTGGGAAGGATATGTCGATGAGGCCCCCTTCTGCTGAAGAAGTGGCGCTTCTTTTCCCATCTGGCTCGAAGCAGGGCAAGGAGAAGAAAAGAAAAGAGGCTTCGAGATCCTCAAGCCCGAAGAAGAAAAGGCTAGCCAGAAGGCCTCGTAAACCAAAGGGGGATGTCATCCCTATTACTCTAGAGTCCTTCCACAACCTAGCGAATATTGTTGAAACACGTTCTCAAACTAAACGTGTGTTGATCTATGTAGGTTTTGATAAATGACAAACCAACAAGGACGGAACAATAACAATCAAAGTACAAGAGAAACAGTACAAGATCAAGAATCGCAATGAAGTTATTGTTGAGTTTATTGTTGAGTCGTTTTATTTTGTGATCTTGATTCAACGACATATTCAAGTATTGGCTTCTCTCATAAAATCATTTTTCATCAAACCATGCATATTTAAGTTAAAACAAATGAGTTGGCATTTTAGCCAAAATGATTTTTAAACATGTCTTTTGAATCTGGACTACAACAATCGATTGTCTAAAACCAACAATCGATTGTTCTAACGACCGCCAAAACTGGACTTTCAAAATTAAGTAAACAATCGATTATATGATTTCAACAATCGATTATATTATGTCACAATCGATTATATGCTTTAAACAATCGATTTTATTAAGACAGTGTTTAAACAAATTTTTCAAAACAGTCATACAATCGATTGTCTGCTTGGTACAATCGATTGTCATGAGTCAGTGACTAAATGAATTTTTCAAATAAGTTATAAAATCGATTGTTGACTTGTTACAATCGATTGTCATGAGTCAGTGACTAAATAAATTTTTCAAATAAGTTATACAATCGATTGTTGAGTCGGAACAATTGATTGTCGTGAGACAGTGTCTAAATAATTTTTTTTTTAAAAAGCAGCACAATCGATTGTGTTATGTAAACAATCGATTGTACTGAGGCAGTGTGTTACCGAAATTTTTCATAAAACAAAACAATCGATTGTCATGGTCTAACAATCGATTATTTTCATACCGTTGTCGGAAATGTTTTTGAAACCTTAAACAACAATCGATTGTAATAGGTTGACAATCAATTGTTGAAACTACAAAATCCTAAATAGATTTTTCACAATCAATTCTCTTCTTAAAGTCAACATCTGTTGGTTGAAAACTAATTACACAATCTGTTATATTCAAAACTATGTCAGAAATATTTTGAATATTTGAACCACAATCGATTGTACACATCTGACAATCGATTGTTGAATTTCAGAATCCTAATCTTATTTCTTACAATCGATTTTCTACTTAAAGTCAAGATTTGTCTTTTGAAAAATTAGTCTCACAATCGATTGTTGAGGCTTGACAATCGATTGTCGCATCACAAATTCAGGGATTTTGTCTGACAATTTGGCAACGGTCTGATACTCTTTGAATGCTATAAATACCCCTCTGAAATACGTTTTTCCTAACAACAACAGAGCATAAATCTTACATATTATTATTGCAATCATTCAATCTTAAATTCATTATTTTTGAGAGCCAATCTTTGATTAAGTTGTTGTGTTTCTTGAGCTGATCTTGTACTCATATCCACTCTTTGAGAGAGCTATTGTATAAGTGAGTATTGAGTGTTCATACACTTGAAGGGAATTCTATAATCCCTTATTGTAAGAAGGAATATTTTTCCTTCGTGTGAAGTCTTGGGGTGAGGTATCCTCGAGCAAGGTTGTTTGAGACTTGTGTGATTCAAGTGCTCAGGTTGTAACGGTTTGTTAGGCACCCGTAAGCTTAACAGAGAAGTCTTGAGGTGAGGTATCCTCGAGCAAGGTTGTTTGAGACTTGTGTGATTCAAGTTCTCAAGTTGTAACGGTTTGTTAGGCACCCGTAAAGCTTAACAGTGAAGTCTTGAAGTGCGGTATCTTTGAGCAACGTTTGTTGAGGCTTGTGTGATTCAAGCTCTCGGGTTGTAACGGTTTGTTGAGCACCCGTAAGCTTAACGAAGTTAGTAAAAATCTCGAGAGAGTCTCTCGGGGACTGGACTAACCACAAGTTGTGGTGAACCAGTATACATCGGTGTGTTCTTTCCTTACTTGTTCATTTTCCGCACTTATTTCATTCCTGCAATTTTTTAATTCCGCAACTTGATTTTATTTCTGCATAATTTTTATAAACGCTATTCATCCCCCCCCTAGCGTTAAGCACTCGTTCTAATAATTGGTATCAGAGCCTAACTCTCTTTAAGATTTAAGAGTTTGAGAGGATCTTTCTACGGCTTCTATTAGTAGTGCTTGTGCAGGAACATGTGAAGGATGGTGCACATTCTTGCCTCCAATATTTGATGGAAGCAACTATGCATATAGGAAGGATAGGATGAGAATCTTCATCAAATCGAACAACTTTCGTCTATGGCAAGTCATCAAGTATGGTGAGCAAATGACGACCCAAGTTGGGAAAGCCATGGTAAGTGAATACAATACCAAGGCAATCAATATGCTGTATAGTTCCTTGAATCAGGAGGACTGTCGGAAAATTTCCCACTACAAAACTGCCAAAGAATGTGGGATAAGCTTGGGGACACTTATGAAAGAACACCTCAAGCAGCAGACTGCTCATGTGATGAACCGACTTCCCGATGCCTCATGGCCAACGAAGAAAAAGAGGTAAGTACCTCTGACTCTTATTCTTTGGAAGAATTGCAAGTAGCTTTTAAAGAATTATTTTATGAATTGAAAAAGATCTCAAAAATTGCCAACGAGGCCACGGCCAAAACAAAGGTTTTAGAAGAAGAAAATCTGTTTTTGAAAAATGACAATGTTGATCTTAGAAATAAGATTAAGGCGATGAACGAAGCTTCTTCAATTGATAAAAGTTCAAACTGTTCATCTTGTGATTCGTTGAAAATAGAGAACTTAGAACTTAGGAACACACTAGAAAAACGTAGTGTAGACATTCCTAAATAGTTGAAGATATTAAGAAGAAAAAGCCTAAGAAAAACAAAAGGCGTAAGAAGAATAAGAACCGTGATGCTCAACCTAGAAATAATTCTAGGAGTTTTAATGAGTCTAGAACTAACCCTTTTAGACCACCTAGAAACAAATCTAGGATTATTATTAATGAGTCTAGAATTAATAATTTTAGACCACCTAGAAACTATTCTAGGAATTGTGCAAATGAGCCTAGAAATAATAATTTTAGGCAACCTAGAAATAATACTAGAATGAGACTAGACCACCTAGAAACGATACTAGATTTTTTAATAAGTCTAGAATTAATAACTTTAGACCGCCTAGAAATGATTCTAGGATTTTTGTTGATAAGTCTAGAATGAATTATACTAGACCACCTAGAAATGACTCTAGGAATTTCAACGCTTCTAGGAATTACTTTAGATCACCTAGAACATATTTGGCTCAACCTAGGCATAGGCACAACCCGAACGTGGTATGTCACTACTGCAACCAGGTAGCACATAGTACCCATATGTTTTGCGAAACATAGGGATTTATCTTCTAGCTATGATTATTATTTGCCTAACCCCCAAGGACCCAAAAGTGTTTGGGTACCAAAAACCTATATTTAGGTATTTTTGCAGGTGTGCTTGAAGGCTACAATATTGTAGTAGATGCACCAAGCACGACACCTTATTGCATCAAAGGGAATTTCGGTTAGTTATCATTTTCGATAAAAACCGAATTATTGATATGTGCTAGAAATTGGCTTTAATGCATTTATTGTCAAAAATTGATTCTTGGTTTGTTGAATATAATTTTTTAATTGATACATGCTGATATATCAACTATTCTTTGTTGATACATGTTCTGATAATTATTTTTTTTGTATCAATTATTTTTTTCATGTTTTGATAATACTTCTATTTCAAATAACAATTGGTATCAGTTATGTTTGTTAAAAATAATAATTGATCCATGTTTTGTTTTGATAAGAATCTAATTGTTGATATGTGTTAACAATTAGTATCTTTTTGATCAAAATAACTTTTGAAATGTTTGTGCAACAATTGATAACAGTTGGTATGTATTAACTGTTAGCTTGCTTCTGATAAAAACATTTCATTTATGGATGTTGATAATTGTTATTTGTGATTTAAATAACTGTTGATATATACTAGAAAAATAAATAATTTTTTTGGTGTGTATTAACTGTTAGCATATTTTTGTTAAAAAACACTTTACTCATGTTTTTTTTTTCGAATGCTATTTCTGGCTTGAAAAATAATTGGTATATTCTTGGAATAAATGATTCATGTTTTTAACAGTTGATAAAAGTATTTCTGTTAAAAATTGACTCTTGATAAATATATCATTTGGTCTGAATTATAGTTTGTATATTTTTCAAAATTGATTCATGTTTTTAATAAACTATTTCGTTGGATAATTTCAGTTGATATATTTTTGGTAATATGTTTTGCTAAAAATAACAATTAGTATCACTGTTAATAAAATAACATTTGATACATTTGTTATGTTTTCCAACAAATGGTCATCATTGTTTTTATAACAATTGGTATATTTTGAAAAATATCAAATTGATATGCTTTGTTTTCAAACAATTGGTATGCCTTGAAAATTATTCTAGCAATCTTCATATTGTATATTCCTCAATATCCTTCCTATTTTATTTTGACATTCAGGAAATGTTGAAAAAGGGAAGTAGCCTTAATATACACTCTTCTCGCTGAATGCCAAAAGAAGATGTTTAGGTGATAAGCTTCAAATAAGGGGGAATGTCTTTACATTCTAGTTTGCCTTATTTAAGGGGGAATTTTTCATTAAGGAAAAATAGATTGCATGAATTTTATTGATGATATTATCTTGATGATATTTCTTGGATTTTAAAAATAATTTTTATGATATTATTTTTCAAAATAAATTTATGTTGATATTTTTGGAGCTACTAATGTGTTTATATGCAAGGAGTTTGTAAAACTCATGACTAGCAAATTGAGATGTCAATGATGGATGAGCTTAATCTTCTCTTGGAGCTGCAAGTTAAGCAAATGAAAGAGGAAACTTTCATTTGTCCAACAAAGTTTTGCAAGGAGTTGCTAAACCAATTTGAAATAAGCAACGCAAAGCAAAGGCCACTTCAATGAATATATTTAACCATCTTGATAGAAATGAAAAAAAGGTAAAGAATTACCAAGGTATGATCATTCCTTATTTTACCTTACTGCTAGTAGACCGGACATTATGTTTAGCGTTTGTCTATGCGCTATATCAATCATGTCCGAAGGATTCTCACCTAACTGCGATGAAACGGATAATGAAGTACCTTGTTGGAACGACAAATGTGGGACTTTGGTATCCCAAAGATACTTCATGCAAACTTGTTGGCTATTCCGATTCCGATTTTGCTGGATGCAGATTGGACCGCAAGAGCACAGGTGGCACTTGCCATTTGCTCGGTAGCTCATTAAGTTTCGTGGTTTTAGTAAGAAACAAGTAAGTGTTGCGTTATCCACAACCGAGGCTGATAAATAGCCACGGGGAGTTGTTGTGCACAAATTCTTTGGATGAAGCAACAACTCTTGGACTATGGTCTTAGTATTGATCACGTCCCTCTTCGATGCGACAATACTAGTGCCATAAGCTTGACGAAGAATCCTATTCTTCACTCAAGAACGAAACACATAAAAATTAGGCACCATTTTATAAGAGATCACATTCTCAAAGGTGATGTCGAAATTGAGTTCGTTGAAACTAAACATCAATTGGCTGACATCTTCACCAAACCTTTAGATAAAGAGTCACTCTTCCGTATTCGAAGTGAACTCGGAATTCTTGACTCTACGTTGATCAAATGCATACACTTAGGTTGCATTTATCTTTTGAATAATTACTGACTTGAGCGTCGAAGGCGCTTAATTTTGTTTTGCAGGTATCGCCCCAAAGACAGGGGGAACTTCTGTTTGGTGTCATACAATCGATTGTGTACTAGATACAATCGATTGTGGCTAACATTTATGTTGTGCAGGTGTTTGGCAAATATATACAATAATCGATTATATGTATCTATAATCGATTGTGTTGCATAATTTATTTTTAATAATCGATTGTTAAATTTGCATAATCGATTGTCATTTATCATCTGTGTTGTCCGTTTTTGCACTGTTATCCCACAATCGATTGTCAAGCATCCATAATCGATTGTTCGATAATTAATTAGGTCCTTATAACTCTCTGCCTCGTCACAATCGATTGTCAAACATCCATAATCGATTGTTCAATAATTATTTAGGTCCTTATAACTCTCTGCCTCATCACAATCGATTGTCAAACATCCATAATCGATTGTTCAATAATTATTCAGGCCCTTATACCTCTCTACCTCTTCACAATCGATTTTCATATATCTATAATCGATTGTCTTAAAATCACTTGACCATGAAATACTCACTGCCTTCATACAATCGATTGTCATATGTCTACAATCGATTGTTCAACGAATACTTATGTCCTTATAATTCACTGCCTACATACAATCGATTGTCAATATTCCACAATCGATTATTTGTCTTCTGACCATAATTCAAAATCTTCAATAATCGATATTTTGGGCACCACAATCGATTGTCAAACGGTCAGTATTCAAATTTTTTACCGTTCTGACTTCTGCAAACACTTACACAATCGATTATTTTTTGTCAGTTCCAAGTACCGTTCAAATATTCCTTCACAATCGATTGTGACAGTTCAACAATCGATTGTGTAACGGCAGTAGCTCAAAAATCTTACCGTTTCAGACTTTATTTCTGCCAACCATCTCCCTTAATTGCTATCTCTTCTTCCCACTCAATAAATAGGAGTTACTCTCTACATCTTTCTCACTTCAAATCAATTCAAAGCTTCAAAAATCTCTAAAATTCTCTCAAAAACTCTCTAAATCAGCTCTCAATATTCTATCAAAATGTCAAGCAGACATCAAAAACGATCCCGTCATGGCAAGAATATTGCCTCTTCCTCTACTGCTCCTACTCCCGTCTTCCCTTATCAAGACGGTTCCTCTCTAAAATTCGAGTCTGAAGCAGAACATACTAGATTCATAACCAAATTCGAAAATCGAGAAATTCTACCTCCTCGCTTTTCTACTATTCAATATCTTGAATCAAACGCGCCCGCAGCAACTGCGAATATGCTTCGGGAAAGCAAACTTATTGACTTTTTATTTCTTAACTATCCACATATTCATCCTCCATTTATTTGTGCCTTCTATTCCAATCTTAAGGAGGACGATGATGGTGATCTTGTCACAAACATAAATGGTGTTCAAATTCTTTTATCTGAAGAAAACATTCAAACGATTTCTCGACTTCCTCGAAATGGGGAAGACATCTCTATGTACATACGAGAAGGCGGCGTATTATTTGATGAACAACTCCTCCTAAAACAAATCGGGCTTGGATCATTTGATCCTAATCTTACCACTCGTCGTCCTACCATCACGGGGATGCTCCTTGAGTATCGCTTGATTTTTTACTTCATAACTCGTGTGCTCAAACCCCGTAAGCATAGACACACCACTATATCACAAGAGGACGCAAAACTACTTCACGCAATTATCACCGGAGCTCGCATCAATTGGTGCAAGTTCGTCAAGCTTCACATGCTCGATGCTGTTGGGGACGATAAACCCCTTCCTTATGCACTTCTTATAATGAATATTCTTGAAGCTACCGGTGTTAACACTTCTAATGGTCCGATCAAAGGAGGGACTAAACATTGGGAAATTTCAGCATCTTTCTTTCCATTGTTGGCGAACACGCTGCTCCTCCTCGTCCTCGTCCTCATCCACGTCGCACTCAAAATCCTACTCTTCAAACTATTTCCGACCAGCTTGCTTCACTAACCACTTCCGTCAATCAATTGACTTATGAACTCCATGGATATTTTGATCATGTTCATTATCCATATGCTGGTCTTGTTCCTTATGAAACAGTGCCGGACAACGTGGAAGTCGATGATGATGATGAATAAAATTTTTTTGTTTTATTTTGTATAATGCAATTTATTTTCTGCCCATTTTTTTTGTGTTGTGCTTCTTGATCTTTTAATGAAATGTTTCTTCTTGCACTTTTTGTTAATGTCAAAAGGGGGAAGAAAACGGGCTATGCATACTATAATATATTTGCATAAATTAAGGGGGAATCACAAATTGAGGGGGAATACTTGTCTTGAACTGTTATTAATATGCATATCCCGATATAGGTTTGCCATTATCAAAAAGGGAGAAATTGTTGAAACACGTTCTCAAACTAAACGTGTGTTGATCTATGTAGGTTTTGATAAATGACAAACCAACAAGGACGGAACGATAACAGTCAAAGTACAAGAGAAACAGTACAAGATCAAGAATCGCAATGAAGTTATTGTTGAGTTTATTGTTGAGTCGTTTTATTTTGTGATCTTGATTCAACGACATATTCAAGTATTGGCTTCTCTCATAAAATCATTTTTCATCAAACCATGCATCTTTAAGTTAAAATAAATGAGTTGGCATTTTAGCCAAAATGATTTTTAAACATGTCTTTTGAATCTGGACTACAACAATCGATTGTCTAAAACGACCAATCGATTATTCTAAAGACCGCCAAACTGGACTTTCAAAATTAAGTAAACAATCGATTATCTGATTTCAAAAATCGATTATATTATGTCACAATCGATTATATGCTTTAAACAATCGATTTTATTAAGACAGTTTTTAAATAAAATTTTCAAAACAGTCATACAATCGATTGTCTGCTTGGTACAATCGATTGTCATGAGTCAGTGACTAAATGAATTTTTCAAATAAGTTATACAATCGATTGTTGACTTGCTACAATCGATTGTCATGAGTCAGTGACTAAATAAATTATTCAAATAAGTTATACAATCGATTGTTGAGTCGGAACAATCGATTGTCGTGAGACAGTGTCTAAATAATTTTTTTTTAAAAAAGCAGCACAATCGATTGTGTTATGTAAATAATCGATTGTACTGAGGCAGTGTGTTACTGAAATTTTTCATAAAACAAAACAATCGATTATCATGGTCTAACAATCGATTATTTTCATACCTTTGTCGGAAATGTTTTTGAAACCTTAAACAACAATCAATTGTAATAGGTTGACAATCGATTGTTGAAACTACAAAATCCTAAACAGATTTTTCACAATCAATTCTCTTCTTAAAGTCAAGATCTGTTGGTTGAAAATTAATTACACAATCTGTTATATTCAAAACTTTGTCAGAAATATTTTGAATATTTGAACCACAATCGATTGTACACATCTGACAATCGATTGTTGAATTACAGAATCCTAAACTGATTTCTTACAATCGATTTTCTAATTAAAGTCAAGATTTGTCTTTTTAAAAATTAGTCTCATATTCGAATGTTGAGGCTTGATAATCGATTGTCGTAGCACAAATTCAGGGATTTTTTCTGAGAACTTGGCAACGGTCTGATACTCATTGAATGCTATAAATACCCCTCTGAAATACGTTTTTCCTAACAACAACAGAGCATATCAATCTTAAATTCATTATTTTTGAGAGCCAATCTTTGATTAAGTTGTTGTGTTTCTTGAGCTGATTATCTTGTACTCATATCCACTCTTTGAGAGAGCTATTGTATAAGTGAGTATTGAGTGTTCATACACTTGAAGGGAATTCTATAATCCCTTATTGTATGAAGGAATATTTTTCCTTCGTGTGAAGTCTTGGGGTGAGGTATCCTCGAGCAAGGTTGTTTGAGACTTGTGTGATTCAAGTGCTCAGGTTGTAACGGTTTGTTAGGCACCCGTAAGCTTAACAGAGAAGTCTTGAGGTGAGGTATCCTCGAGCAAGGTTGTTTGAGACTTGTGTGATTCAAGTTCTCAAGTTGTAACGGTTTGTTAGGCACCCGTAAAGCTTAACAGTGAAGTCTTGAAGTGCGGTATCTTCGAGCAACGTTTGTTGAGGCTTGTGTGATTCAAGCTCTCAGGTTGTAACAGTTTGTTGAGCACCCGTAAGCTTAACGAAGTTAGTAGAAATCTCGAGAGAGTCTCTCGGGGACTGGACTAACCACAGGTTGTGGTGAACCAGTATACATTGGTGTGTTCTTTCCTTACTTGTTCATTTTCCGCACTTATTTCATTCCTGCAATTTTTTAATTCCGCAACTTGATTTCATTTCTGCATAATTTTTATAAACGCTATTCACCCCCCTCTAGCGTTAAGCACTCGTTCTAACAAATAAGACCGAAGATGAGGATGACGAAAAAAATTCTGGTTTAGTGCTTTGTGTACGAGATGGAACCAAGGTTTAAAGAACTACTGAACAAGCGGGGGTCGAAGCTTCTTTGCCCCAGTCTACTGAGTCAACGGGAGTTGAATATGTCTAACCTCGGGATAGAGAGGTCATCGAGGAGACAGTCGAGACAGGTAGAGACCGAGCTCGAGGCTCCCCCGAATTAAGGTAATACCTCCAAAGATCCACTTGGGGCAGTAGTGACTGGGAATTCCTCCTCATTCCCTTGAGTTATGGATTCTATGATATATGATGCCCATACTGCAAAGAATTTTCATAGAGAGCGGTCACAGGGGGAGGAAGAATGTTTTCGTAGCTATTTTGCCGATGTGGATGACGTCATCGGTTTGGGCGGCTTGGTCGTACCGAAAAAGAGCTTGAATGAGGCTTTTCAAGCTGTACATAGACCAATCAGTTCCCGGCTCCTAGCGTCGATCCAGACCAAAAACGACCCGGAGGATATACAAGTCCTTTCTTTCTTTTTAGGGGTAGCAAGCTATCTTCGATGTCTGTTCATTGAGGAGGACCAAGAAAAAATGGATGCAATGGATGTTTCCTGAATTGGGTAAGTTCAAGGGTTGTTGCCTTTTCATGATTTTTGTCTTGTAAATATTTCTAACATTTCTTCCTTTCTTGTAGGATTTGGTGTTGTACCATGAGGCCTTTCTTTGAGCCCGAGAGGAACGCAAGGTCGAGGTCCTATACCCTATTGAGAAGTGCAACACGTATACGATTCTTAGTGAGAAGTTTCAGGTGGACCAGTTGGAGGCTCGGAACGCACATGAAGAGATGGCCGGAAGGTATTCTGAATTCTTCATGATAGTGAGGATGAGTCAGAGATAACGACTAATAAACAGATCAAAGGCTTCTGTAGGCTCAACAAAGGCTCGAATATATTAAAGGCTTTCAAGGGAAAATTGATGAAGTATAAGCTGAGGCTGAGCAGTTCAAGGGATGTATGGACATCCTAGTTGCACAAAAGGAGGCCGTTCAAGTAGAGTTAGATTCTTCCAAGTCGCAACTTTGTCAGGAAAATGACAAAGCATCAGCCCAAGCAAAGAAAGTTTAGGAACTCGAATCCAACCTCTCCAATTTCGCCGAGGAGCTCGAGGTCGCCAGATCTGAAGTGATTACGGCCAAGAATAAGGCCCAGGCTATTGCAGATCAATACAAAGCTGATACTGAGGCTACCCTAGAGTAGGCTAGGGGAATGGTTGATCATTCAAAGAGGAAGGCTCAAAGAGAGGTTCTCAAGGGCATCCTTGTTCGAAGTGTCAACATTTTTGCTGAGCTTGATATGCCAAGGCTGAAGAAGAAACGACCCGGAAGTTAGTGTTCCCTCATAAGGATTTCGAGGATGTGAGCAGATCTGGTGGAGAAGACCCTGAGGGTTAATAAGCTACCCCTGGAGAAGGCTAGGCCCTAAAAATTAGTAGTATTTCTTTAAGGCTACCTCTAGCCTTTGTAAAAAGTTATTAATTGGGTCGAGTTGTCCTTGTAAGAAATTTTTGGTATATATATTTTCCATTAGCAATTCGTCTATTTTTCCTTGTTTTGTGTTTACATGTTCTATTTCAATTTTTGCATCGTACAAATTCTGTTTCGACCATGTCTTGGAAACTTTCACAAGCACGAGGCTTGGATAATTTGATCGAAGTTGGACTAGCGTAATATTTATTGCCGAGCAAGTATTTGCTCTAACTCGAAGTATGATGACCCTTATGTTTTAGTTGAGTGAGGATAAATTCTCAAACTCAAAAATAAAACATCCCCTAGGCTCTTGAATAAGGTCGATATGGCCTTAAAAGAATGGCTCCTTTCCCTTTTCGGCTGTAAAGAGTTAATCATATAAAAATTTGTTATGCCTTAGCATAATACATCTTCGTGATTTCTAACAATCTGGTATCCCTTTGGGGTTTTCGAGGATTGATATTATCGAAACCCTTTTTTTTAAATTTGCCGAGGGTAGCCTTTTTAACCGGTTTTGTGGAGTTATTACAAGGCCTATTTTTATTACAGAATTCGAACGTCTTTGAACAACGGTAGTTTGGCCGTAGAATTAAACTTGGGATTTTCCTTTTAGGATTATTTTTCGGCCACACTTGGCACTTGGTTAAAGTTCTAGTCCCCGAGTGGGGTGGCCTTTGCCTAACAAATCGAGGATTTCCTTTTTAAGGTTTTATTTTCTCGAAGTTTAATAATTTGAGCACGTCTATTATTGGATGGCAGTCCCCGAGTACGGGTTTGATTGCTCGACCTTTAGTTGCGATTGACACTTGAGCTATTTTCCGCAATATATCATAAGTATGAAATTGTAAATTACAAATTTCACTAATGCATGAAACATCTGATAAGAAAAAAATACTTCTTTCAATAGATCATTCATGCATACATGCTTTCCATTTGGGCTCTAGTAATCTTCATGGGCACAATTCATTTGACCGTTTGGCCCTTTGCATAATTTACATATCGAGACCTTTTCGACACAAAGCATTTTACTTGAAAATAGAACATACGAGGGTGACTTCCCCAGTATTTGAGGTTGATTGTAAAGAAGCCTCGAATATTGTTGAATTGTTCTAAGTTAGCACGAACAACAGTTGCCTCGTTAAAAACCTTCTCGGAAAAACTCATTTGGGATAAAAATTGATCGAAGGAAAAAGGAGTGCAACACATGCTTTCATACCAAAGGATTTTGTTTTCTGAGAGAACTTCGATGACTTTGATTAAACACCTACAACAAAGTAGTATAAAATACAATTGAAAAAGGAGAAGGACATACCTTAGCAATAATATCATTTTAGGAGTGATATGTTCCAATAATTTGGCAGTTGTTCGCCGTTCATCATGCCAAGTTTGTAAGATCCTTTTCCAACGATGTTGAGGACCTGATATGGTCCCTCACAGTTTGTACCGAGCTTTCCCTCATTTGGTTCTCAAGTGTTGATGGTGACTTTTCTCTTAATTAAGTCCCTACTTTTGAAGTATCAAAGATTGGATCTTTGATTGTAATATCTTTCGATGCGCTGCTTTTGTGAGGCCATTCAGATGAGGGTGATTTCCCATTTTCATCTAACAATTAAAGGCTTGTATTCATAGCCTAATTATTCGAATCTTCCGTTGTGTATCGAAACGTAACGCTAGGTTCCCCGACCTCAGCGTGGATCAATCTTTGTTGCCATATACTAAGGAGAACGATGTTGACCCTGCACCGGATTTTGACGTTGTTTGATACTACCAGAGGACTTCAGGCATAGTTTCTCCCCATTTTTGCTTAGCGTCACCCAATTTTTTCATTAGGTTATGAATGATGGTCTTGTTTGTCAATTCAGCCTGTCCATTCCCACTAGGATGATACTGTTGGAAACACGTTCTCAAGGCATTATACTAAACGTGTGTTCATATTTGTAGGTTTTGATGAATGACAAACTATGCGCAAATTGACATATGACGAGGTCCAAGCACAAGCGCAAAATTGATATATAACGAGATTCAAGCAAGACAAAGATCGAGATTAAGTTTTATATGAGTCGGTATTTAATTGTGATCTTGATCCAACAAATTAAACTCAAAACTTGGCTTCTCTCGTAAAAATATTTTTAACAAATCATGCATATTTAATTTAGAGCAAAATGATTTTAAATAATGCATATTTACTTTAGTCAAAATGATTTTTAAACATGCCTCTAAAATCTGGACTAAGATAATCGATTATGTACTTATGATAATCGATTATGCTTAAGTCAGCTGCTTGACAAATCGATTGTGAACTAATGACAATCGATTGTGTTAGGCAGTGAGCATCAGATTTTTCAAATCTGCATGACAATCGATTGTGAACCTTATGACAATCGATTGTGATGAGGCAGTGTCCATCAAAGTTTTTCAAAGCTCAAAATAATCGATTGTGAAGCTAATGACAATCTATTGTGAAGAGACAGTGTCCATCAGATTTTTCAAAGTCACAAAATAATCGATTGTGAATATATGACAATCGATTGTGTTGAGGCAGTGTCTTCCAGACTTTTTCAAAGTTATTAAATACTCGATTGTGAACTTATGACAATCGATTGTCAAGAGGCAGTGTCTAAATTGATTTTTCAAGAGTGATATATAATCGATTGTTAACTTAATATAATCGATTGTATAACTGACCGTTGCCAAAATGTTTTCAAATACCGTCGGGTAATCGATTATTGATTTCCTATAATCGATTGTTTTAAATCAAATCTGAAAAGATTTTTTGAACGTTGCCAAGTAATCGATTGTAGATTTCTGACAATTGATTGTTTTGATTAAAATCTGGAAAGGATTTTTTGAACGTTGCTGAGTAATCGATTGTAGATTTCTGACAATCGATTGTTTTAAGTAAAATCTGGAAATGATTTTTTGAACGTTGCCAGTAATCGATTATTGATCTTGTATAATCGATTGTTATGCGTAAAATCTGGGATTGATTTTTGGAACGATTGGCAAACAATCGATTGTGGCATTTTGACAATCGATTGTCACAGAGTAAAATCAGCAATTCTTAATTGGCAATTAGGCAACGGTAATAGAAAGTTTTTCAACTATAAATACAGCTTCAATTCAGTCTTTTGAGTACAACAGCACATAACAACTGATCATACAATTGCTAAAGCTTTCATACTTTATTGCTTATCATTTTATATTCATTGCATAAGCTTTTGAGAGCCAAATTCTTGTCGAAAGTTGTTGCGATCTTGAGTGTATTCTTTTAACTCATATCTACTCTTAAAGGAGTATCTTGTTTGAGTGCTAAGTGTTTTTGTACACTTGAAGGGAAGTGTTAGTCCCTTGTGTTGTAAGAAGGAACTTGTGTTTCCTTTGTTGAAGTCTGGAGTGTTGTATCTCCGAGCAAAGGTTGTTGAGGCTTGTGTCCTCAAGTTGTAACGGTTTGTTGAGCACCCGTAAGCTTAACAAGTTAGTGGAAATCTCGAGAGAGTCTCTCGGGGACTGGACTAGCCACGGGTTGTGGTGAACCAGGATACATCGGTGCGTTTGTTCTAATTTATTTACTTATCGCACTTATTTATTTCCTGAAATTTTTAAATTCCGCAATTTTCCGCTAATTTTTATTATAACGCTATTCACCCCCCCCTCTAGCGTTAAGCGTATTATCTAACAATTGGTATCAGAGCCCAACTCTCTGAAGACTTAACCGTTTGAGAGAAACATCCATGGCTTCTACTCGTGATTCTTTTGCAGGAATAGGTGAAGGACAATGCTCCACCCGACCACTGCTATTCGATGGTACAAATTATACATACTGGAAGGAGAGGATGAGAATATTTGTACAATTAAATAGTTTTCATCTTTGGAAGGTCATAATGAATGGAGAACAAATTCCAACCAAGAAGGTTGAAAATGAATGGGTCCCAAAGTCCGAAGATGAATACGATGCGGATGATATCCGAAAGGTGCAAAATAATGCTAAAGCTATTAATTTATTATATTGTGCTGTAAATGCTGATGATTACATGAAGATATCTTGATGCACAATGGCGAAGCAAATGTGGGACAAGCTGGAAATTACGTACGAAGGTACGGACCAGGTAAGGGAAGCCAAAATTGATTTCCTAACCCATGCATATGAATTGTTTCACATGAAGGAAGGCGAAAAGGTCGATGAGATGTTTGAACTATTTTCAAAAATCGTAAATGATTTACATGCTCTTAAGAAGACCTTCACGGATAAGGAACTTGTCCGAAAAATTCTCCGAAGTCTCACTCCGGAATGGCGATCCAAGGCCGACGCGATTCAAGAATCCATTAGCATTTCAAATGTCACCATCGACGCATTAAGAGGTAATCTTAAAACTTATGAATCTACCATACTTAACCCTCTTGTTGATGATCAAAGAAAGCAAAGAATCGCTCTCAAGGCAAGCACAAGCCAACTTCAAAATAATGAGGACGGAGACAACGAGCTCGGACTCGTTATCAAGACATTTCAAAAGTTCATGTGAAAAGAGTATGAACGAAAGGGCAAAAAGCAAGGAGATCAAATAAAGTACTATGAGTGCGGAAAAACCGGGCACATTAAATCAAATTGCCCAAATGCTAAAAAGGAGAAGAAACCCTTCAAGAAGCAACGAGCATACATATCTTGGGGAGGCGACTCCGGTGACGAGTCAAGTGAGGAAGAAGAAGACGAAGCCGCAAATCTTTGTCTTATGGCACAAGAAGACAACAAAGAAGAGGTATGTCAAATTTCTTCCAAAAATTTCTTTTCCCTTGAAGAAATGCAAAATGCTTTTGATGAGTTGTATAGCGAATTTATAAAAGCTTCAAAACTGTTAAGAGTATAGAAGAAAATGCTTCTTTAAAAGAAAAAGATTTTCAAAAACAACTCTCTTTCAAAGAAAAGGAATTGGAAAAACTGATTTTAGAAAATGAGAAGTTGAAAGAGGAAAACAAATTTTTTGGCAAGAGAAGCGCCGACAAGCCCGAGAGTTCTAGAAATTGTACTTCTTGCATGCATCTCAAAAATGAAGTAGAAAGGCTTAAGGGCACCTTAGATAAGTTTAACTCTTCTCATAAAAATTTGAATGAAGTGCTTGTTAATTTGAAGTCGACCAAGCATGGGATAGGTTTTAGAAACGAGCCTAAAGAGAAAGTTGAAGCCAACCCCCAACCACCTAAGGCTCAACCTAGGATAAATAAAACAAATGTTCATCCTGGATACAACAAACCTAGAAATGGTTTTCATCAATCGCAACCTAGAAATAATCATGCTAGAAATAATGCACACTCTAGGCCAAACACTAGAAGGAATTTTGAACCTTTTAGAACACCTAGAAATGACTTCCAACCTAGGAACAACTACTTTAGAAATGATGCATATCCTAGAACAAATGGTAGGAGAAATAATCTTCATGATTTGCGCAATAGTTATATTGTCAAGAAAAGAGTAAGTGAATTTCGTCCGTCCAATTACTATCAACCTAGAAGGATGCATAATCCTAACGTGACTTGTCATTATTGTAGACGAATTGGACATATTGCTCCTGCTTGTTTTACACAACATAGACATAACACTCAATCACATCACTATGATGTGCCTAACCCCCAAGAACCCAAAATGGCATGGGTACCTAAAACTCATTAATCTGTTTTGAAGGTATGTTTGAAGGGATCAAGTGTACTATGGTACCTTGATAGTGGATGCTCCAAGCACATGACGGGAGACGAATCCAAATTCCTTCAACTAGAACACAAGGAAGGGGGAAGTGTTATTTTTGGTGATAACAACAAAGGAAAGATTATCGGCATCGGATCGGTCGGTAAGGATGAAATTTCTTCCATTAAGCATATATTACTTGTGAAAGGTTTAAAACATAATCTCTTGAGCATAAGTCAATTATGTGACAAGGGAAATCTTGTTTTATTTGACTCGGATGAATGCTTAGTTTTTAGACGTAGCGATTTTAAAATTATCCTTCGTGGTTTTAGAATGGATAACATTTATATGGTTGATCTTGCAAATTCTTCACCCGAATATGTGAATTGTTTAATGAGCAAAGAGGATGATTCTTGGTTATGGCATCGTAGAGTAGCTCACATCAACATGCATCTTTTGAACAAATTGGTTTCACAAAATCTAGTTGTTGGTCTTCCAAATTTGAAATTTGAAAATGACTCTATTTGTGATTCTTGTCAAAAAGGGAAGCAAACAAAAGCATCTTTTAAATCGAAAAACATTGCTTCAACTACTAGACCATTGCAATTGCTTCACATGGATTTGTTTGGACCATCTCGCATTGAAAGTCTTGGTAGAAATCGTTATGCTTTTGTTATTGTTGATAATTATTCCAGATTTACTTGGACTTTATTTCTTGCCCATAAAAGTGATGCTTTTCAGAATTTTAAATATTTTCTTAAGCGTGTTCAAAACGAAAAGGAAACAACCGTCACTTCAATTAGAAGTGATCATGGGGGAGAGTTTGATCACAATCTCTTTGCGGACTTTTGTGATGAACTCGGTATCGAGCATACCTTTTCCGCTCCACGAATATCACAACAAAATGGGGTGGTGGAAAGGAAAAATAGGTGTCTCGAAGAGATGGCTAGAACCATGCTCGAAGAGGCTAAGATTCCCAAACATTTTTGGGCGGATGCCGTGATTACCGCATGCTATTTTTAAATAGAGTAGTCATAAGGCCAATACTCATGAAAACCCCTTATGAACTCTACAAGGGAAGGAAACCAAATATCTCCCATTTTAGAGTATTCGGTTGTAAAGTTTTTATTCATAACAATGGAAAAGATCAATTGGGAAAATTTGATGCCAAATCCGATGAGGGAATTTTTATTGGGTATTCTTCACGTAGCAAAGCATATAGGGTATTTAATAATAGAACCCAAACTGTGGAGGAATCCCCTCATATTGTGTTTTCCGAAAATAATGCTTCCTTGGCAAGAAAGGATTCTTGTTCTGATCTTGCAGGTATTTTAAATAGTTTGAAAGACAAAGTACAAGAGGAAACTCCTAAGGAAATTCAAGATGAAATCTTGGAACAATCAACGGAGGAAACGCCACAATTGGAGAAAGAAACGAAAATGCCCAACGAGTGGAGGACAATCAAAGATCACCCTCTCGAACTGGTAATTGGCGATGTCAGAGAAAAGGTAAGTACCCAAAACTCCCTTAAGAATACCTTAGGACATACTGCTTTTGTTTCTCAAATTGAACCAACAACCATCTCCGAAGCAATTGGGGATGAATTTTGGACCTTGGCAATGCAAGAGGAGCTTAACCAATTCAAACAGAATGACGTTTGGGATTTGGTGCCAAGACCTGAAAATCATACCATAATTGGTACGAAATGGGTTTTTCGAAACAAACTAGATGAAAATGGTGTAATCACTAGAAACAAAGCTAGGCTTGTAGTAAAAGGCTATAATCAAGAAGAGGGTATTGACAATGAAGAAACATATGCTCCCGTAGCTAGATTAGAAGCTATTCAATTATTGCTTGCTTTTGCCTCTTCTATGAATTTCAATTTATATCAAATGGATGTGAAAAGTGCTTTTCTAAATGGTGTTATTCAAGAAGAAGTTTATGTTGAACAACCCCCCGGTTTTGAAGATTTTAAATCTCCCGATCATGTTTTGAAACTCAAAAAGGCTCTTTATGGTTTAAAACAAGCTCCTCGAGCTTGGTATGAAATATTGAGTAAATTTCTATTGGAAAATGATTTCATTAGGGGGAAAGTTGACACCACTCTTTTTGTTAAGCATAAAAACAATGATATTTTATTAGTTCAAATCTATGTGGATGATATTATATTTGGTGCTACTAACAATGTCTTGTGCAAGGAATTTTCCGATTTAATGACAAGCGAATTTGAGATGTCTATGATGGGTGAGTTAACATTCTTTTTGGGATTACAAGTAAAGCAAATGAAAGAAGGTACGTTCATTTGCCAAGCGAAATATTGCAAAGAATTGCTGAAACGATTTGAAATGACCAATGCAAAAGCAATGACAACCCCCATGAGCACATCCGATCATCTAGACAAAGATGAGAAAGTTAAGGAAGTCGACATCAAAAAGTATCGAGGTATGATTGGCTCTCTCCTTTATCTTACTGCTAGTCGTCCGGACATCATGTTTAGCGTGTGCTTATGCGCTCGTTATGAATCGTGTCGAAGGAGTCTCACCTAACTGCGGTGAAACGGATATTGAAGTATCTTGTTGGTACTGTAAATGTGGGTCTGTGGTACCCCAAAGGTTCTTCATGCCAACTTGTCGGCTATTCCGGTTCCGATTTTGTTGGATGCAAATTGGACCGCAAGAGCACAAGTGGCACTTGCCATTTGCTCGGTAGCTCTCTCGTTTCTTGGTTTAGCAAGAAACAAGTAAGTGTAGCGTTGTCCACAACCGAGGCTGAATATGTAGCCGCGGGGAGTTGTTGCGCTCAAATCCTTTGGATGAAACAACAACTCTTGGACTATGGCCTAAGTCTTGATCATATCCCTCTTAGATGTGATAATACTAGTGCCATATGCTTGACAAAGAACCCCGTTCTTCATTCGCGAACAAAACACATTGAAATTAGACATCATTTTATAAGAGATCACGTTCTCAAGGGCGATGTTGAAATTGAATTTGTTGAAACCAAAGAGCAATTGGCCGACATCTTTACAAAGCCCTTAGAGAAAGAGTCCTTGTTCCGAATTCGTAGTGAACTCGGGATCCCTAACTCCACGTTGATCTAAGTCATGCATTGCATTTTCCTTTTCACATGTTTTCTAACTTGAGCGTCGGAGACGTCTAACGTATTTTTGCAGGTATCGCCCTAAAAGCAGGGGGAATCATAAAGCTTGACGCACAGAACAATCGATTTCTCTTTTATATAATCGATTATCCAGTATCAATAATCGATTGTCTTGACATTATTTGCGTTATTATGTCTGAAATAACCGTTTTTTTAATAAATAAACAAGCTTTTTAATTATTCTATTTTTTGCTAATGGCAAAAGGGGGAAGATAACGGGTATGCACTCTCAATATTTATCGGCATAAATTGAGGGGGAATTCATATATTTAGGGGGAACTAACTGCATATCTATATACTTGTTGCATATCTTTACTTGTCTTGAATCGTCATTATAAATTGCCTAATATGCATATCTCGCTCAAAGTTTGTCATTATCAAAAAGGGAGAAATTGTTGGAAACACGTTCTCAAGGCATTATACTAAACGTGTGTTCATATTTGTAGGTTTTGATGAATGACAAACTATGCGCAAATTGACATATGACGAGGTCCAAGCACAAGCGCAAAATTGATATATAACGAGATTCAAGCAAGACAAAGATCGAGATTAAGTTTTATATGAGTCGGTATTTAATTGTGATCTTGATCCGACAACTTAAACTCAAGACTTGGCTTCTCTCGTAAAAATATTTTTAACAAATCATGCATATTTAATTTAGAGCAAAATGATTTTAAATAATGCATATTTACTTTATTCAAAATGAGTTTTAAACATGCCTCTAAAATCTGGACTAAGATAATCGATTATGTACTTATGATAATCGATTATGCTTAAGTCAGCTGCTTGACAATCGATTGTGAACTAATGACAATCGATTGTGTTAAGGCAGTAAGCATCAGATTTTTCAAATCTGCATGACAATCGTTGTGAACCTTATGACAATCAATTGTGATGAGGCTGTGTGCATCAAAGTTTTTCAAAGCTCAAAATAATCGATTGTGAAGATAATGACAATCGATTGTGAAGAGACAGTGTCCATCACATTTTTCAAAGTCACAAAATAATCGATTGTGTACATATGACAATCGATTGTGTTGAGGCAGTGTCTTCCAGACTTTTTCAAAGTTATTAAATAATCTATTGTGAACTTATGACAATCGATTGTCAAGAGGCAGTGTCTAAATTGATTTTTCAAGACTGATATATAATCGATTGTTAACTTAATATAATCGATTGTATAACTGACCGTTGCCAAAATATTTTCAAATACCGTCAGGTAATCGATTATTGATTTCCTATAATCGATTGTTTTAAATCAAATCTGAAAAATATTTTTTGGACATTGCCAAGTAATCGACTGTAGATTTCTGACAATTTATTGTTATAATTAAAATCTGGAAAGGATTTTTTGAACGCTGCTGAGTAATCGATTGTAGATTTCTGACAATCGATTGTTTTAACTAAAATCTGGAAATGATTTTTTGAACGTTACCAGTAATCGATTATTGATCTTGTATATTCGATTGTTATGCGTAAAATCTGGGATTGATTTTTGGAACGATTGGCAAACAATCGATTGTGGCAATTTGACAATCGATTGTCATAGAGTAAAATCAGCAATTCTTAATTGGCAATAAGGCAACGGTAATACGAAGTTTTTTAACTATAAGTACAGCTTCAATTCAGTCTTTTGAGTACAACAACACATAACAACTGATCATACGATTGCTAAAGCTTTCATACTTGCTTATCATATTATATTCATTGCATAAGCTTTTGAGAGCCAAATTCTTGTCGAAAGTTGTTGCGATCTTGAGCGTATTCTTATTACTCATATCTACTCTTAAAGGAGTATCTTGTTTGAGTGCTAAGTTTTTTTGTACACTTGAAGGGAAGTGTTAGTCCCTTGTGTTGTAAGAAGGAACTTGTGTTTCCTTGGTTGAAGTCTTGGAGTGTTGTATCTCCGGGCAAAGGTTGTTGAGGCTTGTGTCCTCAAGTTGTAACGGTTTGTTGAGCACCCGTAAGCTTAACAAGTTAGTGGAAATCTCGAGAGAGTCTCTCGGGGACTGGACTAGCCACGGGTTGTGGTGAACCAGGATACATCGGTGCGTTTGTTCTAATTTATTTACTTATCGAACTTATTTATTTCCTGCAATTTTTAAATTCCGCAAGTTTACGCTAATTTTTATAATAACGCTATTCACCCCCCCTCTAGCGTTAAGCGTATTATCTAACAGATACGGTGTCGACAAGATTTTTTTTATTTTGTGATCTTTTAAGAACTTCATTATTTTGGTGCCGATGAATTATTTTTCATTATCGCATACGATCTCGGAAGATATCCGAGTCGACATATGATGTGATCCTAGATGAAGTTTATAACTTCTTTATGTATGAATTTCTCGAATGTCTTTGCTTCAACTTGCTTAGAAAAATAGTCAGTCACAAATAAAATGAATTTAGCTTTACCTCGGGCCGATGGCAGAGGGCTGAAGATGTCCATTCCCAATTTCATGAACGACCATAGGGATAGGACTAAATGAAGTTTCTCTCCCAGCTGGTCGATTATCAGTGCATGTCTTTGGCATTTGTCACATTTTCGAATGAACTCGTTAGTATCTTTTTTCATATTGGCCTAATAGTACACCACTCCGATGACTTTGTGAACCAGTCATTCGGCACCATAATGGTTCTTGCAAGTGCCCTCGTGAATTTCTCGTAGCACTTTATCGGTGTCTCCGGGACCCAAACATATTGCCAATAGTCCATCGAATATCCTTTTGTATAATGTTCCATCTCTACCAATATGAATAGTGCATCCTTTGATCGCAAAGTCCTCGATTCCTTAGTGTCTGATGGAAGCTTCTTATTTTTAGATAATCGATATATTTATTCCTCAATCCCAAGTTTGACTTGTAGAGTTTATTTCGCTGTGGACTTCTTCGACTACTGACTTTGAAAGTTGTAAAACATTCCGCGAGCTAATTTCGTTGCCTTCGACTGATGACCCCAAATATGCAAGGGCATTAGCCTCACTATTCTGTTCTCGAAGTATATGTTATAAGATCCATTCTTTAAACCGGTGTAAGGTTGCCTACAATTTGTCCAAGTATCTCTGCATTTGATCTTATTGAACATTGAAGGTCCTGTTGACTTGTAACCACAAGTAGGAGTCACACTTGGCCTTGATGATCTTTTTTCTTAATCTTTTAGGTAGCTCAAGACCCGCAATCATGGCCTCATACTCGGCCTCATTGTTAGTCAACTTAGGGGTTTTGATACATTGTTTAGTTGTATTGCCTGTGGATGGCTTCAAAATGATGCATAGCCTGGAACCCTTCATATTTGAATCACAATATGTGAAAAGGATTCAAGCCCCCGAAGATGTACCCATTTTAATAAAAGTTCTTTTTTGACATCGGGTACGAGGGTCGGCGTGAAGTCGACCATGAAGTCTGCTAAGATTTGAGACTTAATTGCTGTTCGGGGTTGATTCTCGATATCATACCCACTGATTTTGATGGCCCATTTAGCCAATCAGCCCGAGAGTTTGGGCTTATGTAGAATATTACGAAAATGATAACTAGTCACTACAAAAATCGGGCGGTACTAAAAATAATGTTTTAATTTCCTAGAGACTATTATTAGAGCAAGCGCTAATTTTTCTAAGTATGAGTACTAGGTGTCGGCTTTACCTAATGTTTGACTAACATAGTAAATAGGAAATTGCATACCTTGCTCTTCTCGAACTAGGACACAACTTACCGCAACTTCCGAAACTGCCAAATATAAGTAGAGATGCTCATCTGCTTTCAGAATATAAAGCAATGGTGGGCTTGAAAGATATGATTTAACTCTTCCAATGCCTATTGGCATTTCGGGGTCCAAGAAAAATTATTTTTCTTTTTGAGTAGTGAGAAGAACCTGCGACTTGGATCTGAAGACCATGCGATAAACCAGCCTAAGGCGGCTATTAGCTCTGTTAGTCTTTGTACGCCCTTAATGTTGTCTACGACCGGGATTTCTTTGATTGCCTTGATTTTATTGAGGTTGATCTCGATCCCCCAATTTGACATCTAAAGCCAAGGAATTTTTGTGAACCAACCCAGAATGCACATTTCTCAAGATTGAGCTTCATGTTGTATTTTCTCAATATGTTGAAGGCTTCCTGCAAATATGTTAAATGGTCCTCTACGCACAGGGACTTAACTAGAATATCGTCAATATATGTCTCTATATATTTGCCTACTTGTTTCTCTAACATTCGGTTCACTAGGCATTGGTAAGTAGCACCAACAGTTTTAGCCGGAACGACATTACATTATAACAATAGGTGCCACACTTAGTAATTAATGAAGTCATTTCCTGATCCTCCGGCTCCATCTAAATTTGATTTTACCCGGAGTAAACATCGATAAAACTAAGGATCTCATGGCTGGCCATGGCATCGATCATGTGATCGATACTCAGAGGAAAAGAGTCTTTGGGACATGCTTTATTTAAATCCTTATAATCTTTTCAATTCTAATTTGTTCCCCTTCTTGGGGACTAGAACATCATTTTCTAACCATTTGGGATATTTTACTTCCCAAATGGATCCTCTTTTGAGACATTTGGTTACCTCGTCCTTGATTAATGCATCTTTTACCTCGTACTGGGGTCTTCTATTTTGTTTTATCAATCTGAATTTTGTGTCCAGGCTCAATCGATGTATTGTGATCTCCAGTGGGATTCATACCATATCTAGGAGGGACCAAGCAAAACAATTCGTATTATTTAAAAGGAAATGAACGAGTTTTTTCTGATCTCGGGAGATAACCCATGGCCCGGTATATCTTCCGATCGGGAAGATGCTCGACTAGTATGATTTGTTCTAGATCCTCGACCATTTACTTCATTGCATTAGAGTCATTGGGGGTCATGAAGGTTCAAGTTATAATAAAATCTTGATCCTCGAAGATCTCCTACTCATCTGATGGTGCCGAGGCTAGTATTTGCAGTTGTTATTTTACTTCCTATTTTCCCTTTGTCTTCGATCCCTTTGCTAATGAAAGCATCGATACTTGTACCACATCATCGATTGCAAATATCTCTTTGGTGGTGGGTTGTTCGCCATACACCATTTTGGTTCCTTATGATTTTGGTTATTTCAAGACTTGATGAAGCGTTGAAGGTAATGCCCTCATATTATGGATCCAAGGTCTTCTGAGTGTCGCATTGTATCTCATATCACCTTCGATTACATGGAAATTTGTTTTTTGGATAGTCCCAAACATATTTTTTGGAAAAATGATTTCCCGTTTGGTGGTTTCACTTTCCATATTGAAGTCGTTCAGTACTCGAGTTGTAGGCACGATTTGATTTTGGATGCCGAGTTGCTCTACGACCCTGGATCGAATAATGTTTTTCGAGCTACCTGGATCAATCGACAAATATTTAAATTTAGTTTTATTCAGAAGGATAGATATTACCCACGCATCGTTGTGAGGTTGTTGATCCCTTTTGCATCTTTATCGTTGAAAGTCAAAGTATCCTCTCGTAAGTAGTCCCGGGTACGTTTCTCCCTTGTGTTTGTCACCTTGGTTCTTATAAATATCGCGCCTTGAGGAATAATGGTCCTACCAACAATCATATGAATCAAGTTTTGTGGTTTCTCATATTCGTTTTTCCTCTTTGCATCCCTATCTCTAAAGTGGTTTTTAGCTCGGTCACTCATGAATTCTCGAAGGTAACCCTTACTTAAAAAATGGGCAACCTCATCCATTAACTATCTGTAGTGTTCGATTGTGTGACCATGGGTTCCATGGTATTTTCATATTTTATTAGGATCCTTTGAGCTAGATCAGCCTGGGCCACCTAATATCCTTGATTTGTCCAATAGCTGATACAATACCCGATGCATCGATACTGAAGTTGTATTTTGATAAAAGTGGAGTTTCTTTAGACTCAACATGTTTATCGAAGCCACTCTTACTGATGAGCCCTCAGTAGTTTTGTCCTCGATCATTCCTTCGATCATTTCAAATGGAATTACATCCCGATTTATTCTTTTTTTGGATCTGGAAGTATGGTTGGTACCAATCTTTGTTTGACCAGGGCTTTTTATCGATGTCCTTTTGAGCTTTATTATCGAATCTATGTGGGTAGACAGAACCAGAAAGGGCTCCTAACCGGTCATCCTCGACCCTGATCTTTGATTGGTATCGACTATGTACATCAGCCCAGGTTACAATTGGATATTCAATCAAATTATGCTTTAGTTGTCATGATACAATCAACCTTTGCTCATTCAAAACTTGAGTGCAAGCTTGGACAACCCAATCATAATTGAGTGAGGGTAGGTCCACGCATTCCATTTGGATCCAAGATACGAACTCACTTAGGTTTTCATTGTCCTTTTGTCTCATTTTAAGTCCGACTTCCTAGTCGCGACCTTTATCACTTTGGTGTGTGCCTTTACGAATGAATTAGCAAGAATACAAAGGAATCGATGGAATTAGGCGGCAATTATAGTACCATATCATAGCCCCCTTTGATAAAGTTTCTCCAAACTTCTTCAACAAAACAGATTCAATTTCATCATCCTCTAAGTCATTTCATTTTATTATACATGTATATGAAGTAGCATGCTCATTAGGATTAGTAGTTCTATTGTATCTGGGAATTTCTACCAATTGGAACTTCTTTGGAATGGGCTTCAGATCCGTACTTGGTGGGAAGGGCTTCTGTACAAACTTTTTCGAATCTAATCCATTTAGAATTGGGGTGGCCCCCAGTATTTGATCAACCTGTGAGTTGTTTGTTTATAAACTTTTATAATTAGCCTCGATTTTCGTTTCTCCTGATTTGATTCATTTAGTGAGCTCCTCGGTTATCTGCATGATACGGGGTCAATTCCTGATCCATCATCATTAAATTCTCCGGTATAGGTTCGACCATGCGAATAAGTTTCTGTGATGTATCGAGCTCAATTTTGCTTGGTGCTCGATTATGATTTTGGAATTTTGCTATCGTAGCTTTCCGGGTCTGCAACATTTCAAATATCATTCGAAGGTTAATCCCACCCTTTTCACCGCTCTATGAGTTCTGGTCTGCTGCCTGGGCATCTATGCAGATGCTATTTTTCAGGATCGGCACCTAAGTTCCATGAATGGCGACAAAAGAACTGACGTCAACTGGACCTATGGCTGGTGGTCCATCGGGATTTAATGGAGGTTCTCCATTTCCAGGGACGCCTATGTTCTCGTTCTCGCCATGAAGACCAATGCAGGTGCTGTGTAAAAGGGCACTACTTCAGAGTTCAACATGTTGATTCATGAATTCAAAGACATTTACGAGAACAAGTGTAAAAAAAGTGTGTCTTACGAATATTAATATTAGGCAATCACTATTATTCTTAGCCCTACGGGGCGTGACAAATTGTTTACCCTAAAAATTTGATAACAATTAAACTTATGTCACGACCTTAGTTCACCATCCGTGAACACGTCATGACGGCACCCAGTCTTCAAGGACTAGGTAAGCCTAATAGTGCGGAAATAACAACATTTGCGATGGTAATAACTTAAGAACTAAGTAACTTAAAGAAATGTATATAATCTGCCGCTAGCCACAAACACTTCACACCACAATTACGTAACGAAATCCCAAAACCCAAAATCTCCCGGGCAACACAGTCTATAGAAAGTACACAGTACGGCTCTAACTCCGGAAATGTCTGCATCAATGAAATTCATGAACAACTAGATAACAACAAGATAGAACAGGAAGGAAACTCTTCGGTTTGCAGACGCTGCAGATATACCTCGAGTCTCCGCTAGATCTCTCCGCCTCGGTGATAGTGTGCCTGAGAGGAGGTACCTAGATCTACACAAGGAAAACATGTGCAGAAGAGGTATGAGTATACCACAACGGTACTAAGTAAGTGCCAAGCCTAACCTCGGTTGGGTAGTGACGAGGAAGGTCAAGGCCCTGCTGAGGTAAATATAATATATAATGAGATAAAGATAAATAGTATAAGTAACTCTACAACTATAATCTAAAAAGAATAAATAAGGGAAACAACAGTAGGAAAAATGGAACAAACCAATGCAAGGAACATTACGCACAACAAGAAATAATAACCGGGGATCTCTTTGTATTCTAATCATATCTGCTAAGGATCTCTTGGTACCCTGAGGATCTCTTGGTATCCTCATATATTCACTGGGGATCTCTTGGTATCCCGAGGATATCTTGGTATCCTCATTATATTCACTAGGGATCTCTTGGTATCCCTAGGATCTTTTGGTATCCTCATTATATTCACTAGGGATCTCTTGGTATCCGCACCCTCAGTCGAGAACATATGTAGTGTAGGGGGATCTTCCAGGAGGCCAACCCGTAGTCCCAAAGTAAATATGCAGGGAGATTTCCCAGGAATCAAACCCGTAGTCCCAAAGTAAATATGTAGAGGGATCTCCCAGGAATCACACCCGTAGTCCCAAAGTAAATATGCAGGTGGATCTCCCAGGAATCAAACCCGTAGTCCCAAAGTAAATATGTAGGGCAATCTCCCAAGAATCAAACCTGTAGTCCCGAAGTAAATATGCATAGCCACAATCAAAGAATATTCATAATGAAGTAAAACAATACAAGCAACAAATAATTTCATCCTAACATGTTTCACGCTGTGCAGTTAAGGAAATTTAAGCAAGTCGGCAATCTAAGTCAATGAAACATGACTTTCACAACTAACACATAATATAATTACATGTAAGGTAAGTAGGCATTAAAGAAACTCAATCTCAATATCTAAAGAAAAGAACTGGTTTTTTCTCAATTAGCTCAAGCACGCTCTCGTCACCTCACGTACAAGGCATTCGATTAACAAATATCATATCCTAAGGGGAAGGTCCCCCCACTCAAGGTTAAACAAGCCACTTACCTTATTCGACTCCAAAAATCAACTTGAAATCCCTCTTTTGCCACGAGTATCCGACTCTAAATGGCCCAAATCTATTCATTTCAATCACATCTCATGAATAACATCTCGAGCAACCAATTCTACTATTAAATTTATATCTAAGACAAACTTTTAGGTAAAATGACCAAAATGCCCCTCAGGCCAACATGGTCAAAGCCCGAGGTTTGAGCTAAAATCCAGTTACCCATTCACCCACGAGTCCAATTATGTGATTAGTTTGGAAATCAAACCTCGAATTGACGTCTAACCCCCAATTTAGCAAAACCCTAGGTCCTACCCAATACACCCAAATTTACCCCTTAAAATCTTTGATTTGATCTTGAAATTATGTGAAAAGGTGTTAAGGGGTGAAGCAAATGAGTTAAAAACCACTTAAAAAATGTTTTTAAGAAGAAATATTGCTTAGAAAATCACCTCTTAGGTTTTGGGTTTTTAACAAGTGAGAAATAACTGAAAAATCCTGAGTATATATACTCTTGAACCTCCAGCGAGGACCGCGCGAGGATGACCGCGGCCCCACTGGTGTAGCTGAAAGTTGAAGGTCTTCGGAGGTCGGCAGCGCGGGATGCGCGAAGGTGACCACCGCCAATCAGATCACACCGTGGACTGCGCGATCGTGACCGCGGCCGCGCTGGAAGCTGCACCCCGCACCCAACCTGCAACATCTGGGGTTTTATGTCTAAGACACTCTTGGAACCTACTCAAAACTCACCTGAGCCCTCGGGTCACCAAACAAAACATACACACCACTTCAGAAACGTCTTACGAACTTGTTTGTGCAATAAAATCGCCAAATAACATCATATACAGCATATCGATCCTCAAAATTCATGATTTTTTTCCAAACTTTCATAAGACATAAAATTCCAATTTCGGGTCCGAAACACGTCAAACGACTTCCTTTCCAACCAAACTTTACAGAAAGTTTTCCAATCATACATATGACTGGTACTAGGCACCTGAACTAAAATACGGGCCCGATTCCCAGTCTTTCAAATCAAATTTCAATTCCATTTCCTTAAATTAATTCCAGAAAACAATTTCACATAAAAATTCATTTCTCGGACTTGGGACCTCAGAATCCGATTCCAGGCATATGCTCAAGTCCTATATTTTCCTATGTATCCTCTAGTACCGCTAGATCATGGGTCCAGGTCCATTTACCCATAATATTGACCAGAGTCAAATTTTAATCATATTAGTGTCAAAATTCATAATTTTTTCATACAGAATTTATATTTAAGCTTTCCAGCTGTGCGCCGGGACTGTACATGCAAATAGAGGCTACCCGAGAGGAGGTTTTAAGGCCTTAGAAGTACAGAAGAGAGAATAAATAAGTGATGACCCCATTGGGTCCTCACATCCTGTACCACTAAAACAATCGTTCGTCCTCGAACTGATAAAAGAAAGGAGTACCTTAGTCCAGAAAAAGGTGAGGATAACGGCCCTACATATCATACTCGGAGTGCCAGGTCAATGCCTCAGGAGGCTGACCTCTCTATTGGACACAAACATTAGGGAATCTCTTGGGCCTTAACTGATGAACCTGCCGGTCTAGGATAGCTACCGGCTCCTCTTTGTAGGACAAGTCCTTATCCAAATGGAGAGTGCTGAAATTTAAGATGTGGGCTGGGTCGCCCTGATACCTCCAGAGCATGGACACATGGAAAACTGGATGCACGGGTGATAATTTATGCGGTAATGCGAGTCAATAAGCCACCTCTCCCACTTTATCAAGAACCTCAAACGGACCAACGTACCTAGGGCTAAGCTTGCCCTTCTTCCCAAATCTCATCATGCTCTTCATCGGTGATACTCGGAGCAATACCCGCTCCTCAACCATAAAGGCTACATCTCGAACTCTGCGATATACATAACTCTTCTGCCTAGAGTGAGTTGAACGAAGGCCTTCTTGACCTTGTCCAAAGCTTTCTTAATCAAATTTGTACCTAGCAACCGAGCCTCAATTGGATCAAACCATCTAATCGGTGATCGACGCCATCTACCATATAGAGCCTCATAAGGAGCTATCAATATGCTTGACTGGTAGCTGTTGTTATAGGAAAACTCCGCTAATGGAAAGAATTGATCCCATGACCCTCTAAAATCAGTCACACATGGACAGAGCATGTCCTCAAGTATCTGGATAGTGCGCTCGGACTGTCTGTCCGTCTGGGGATGAAATGGTATACTCAACTCCACCTGAGTACCCAACTCCTGCTGCATAGCCTTCTAGAATCATGATGTAAACTGAGTACCATTGTCTGTAATAATAGAAACTGGAATGCCATGAAGATGGACGATCTCCTAGATATAAATCTCCGCTAGCTGCTCTGATGAATAAGTGGTACACACATGGATAAAATGAGCAAGACTTGGTCAGCCGATCTACCATGACCCAAATGGCGTCGAACTTCTTCAAGGTCCGTGGGAGTCCTGATACAAAATCCATGGTGATACGGAACAACTTCCATTTCGGCATCTCTTTCTGTTGAAGCAACCCGCATGGTCTCTAGTGCTCATATTTCACCTGCTGACAGTTGAGGCATCTGGCTACATATCCAACTATGTCCTTCTTTATCTGCCTCGGCCAATAGTGCTTCCTCAAGTCCTGATACATCTTCGTGGCACGCGGATGGGTGGAATACCGCGAGCCATGGGCTTCCGCTAGAATAAACTCTCGTAGCCCATCAACATCGGGCACACAAACACGAACTTGCATGCTCAACACCCCTTCATCTCCAATGGTCACGTCTATGGCATCGCTATGCTGAACCTTTTCCTTAAGTTCAAGCAAAAGAGGATCATCATACTGCCGCTTCCTATTACGTTCCAATAGGGAAGACCGGGAAACCACACAAGCTAGCACCCGAATAGGCTCTGAAAAACCCCAATCTCACGAACTGCCTGGCTAAGGCCTGAACATCTATCGCCATAGGCGTCTCTGAAGTTGGTAAATATGCCAAACTCCCCAAAATCTCCACTCAATGACTCAAGGCATTGGCTATCACATTGGCCTTACCCAGGTGATACAAAATAGCGATATCGTAGTCCTTTAGCAACTCTAACCACCTTCTCTGATGCTAATTTAGGTCCTTCTGCTTGAATAAATGATACAAACTCCTATGATTAGCATAAATCTCGCAAGGCACAACGTACAAGTAATGATGCCAGATCTTCAAGGCATGAATAATAGCAGCTAACTCCAGGTCGTGGACATGGTAGTTCTTCTCATGTATCTTCAACTGTCCGAATGCGTAGGCAATCACCCTACTGTCCTACATTAACACCACTCCAAGGCCGACTCTTGAGGCATCACAGAAGATAGTGTATGACCCCGAATCGGTAGGCAATATCAAAATGGGAGCTGTAGTCAAAGCTGTCTTGAGCTTCTCAAAGCTTGCCTTACACTCCTTTTTTCACTAAAAAGGGGCACCAATCTGGGTCAACCTAGTCACAGGGACTGCAATCGATGAAAATCCCTCTATAAAGCGATCGTAATAACCCGTCAAACCAAAGAAACTGCGAATCTCTGCAGTTGAGGAGGGCCTGGGCCAACTCTGCACGACCTCTATCTTCGTCGAATCTACCGAATGCCCTCGCTCGAAATCACGTGGCCTTAGAATGCAACTGAACCCAACCAAAGCTCATATTTTGAAAACTTCGCATATAACTACTTCTCTCTCATGATCTAAAGCACGACTCTCAGGTTCTGCGCATGATCTTCCCGACTCTAAGTATACACTAGGGTATCTATCAATAAAAACAGTAATGAATGAGTTGAGATATGGCCTAAACACACTGTGCATCAAATGCACAAAAGCTGCTGGAGCATTGGTTAGCCCAAATGATATGACAAGAAACTTGTAATGACCATACCGAGTCTTGAAGGCAGTCTTCGGGATATATGGCTCCAGAATCTTTAATTGATGGTACCCTGAGAGCAAGTCAATCTTAGAGAACACCCGTGCGCCCTGAAGCTGGTCAAACAGATCATCAGTACGAAGCAAAAGATAACTATTCTTCACTGTAACCTTGTTCAACTGACGCTAATCAATGCACATACGCATAGAACCATCCTTCTTCTTCACAAACAAAATAGGAGCAGCCCGTGGTGATACACTGGGTCGGATAAAACCCTTATCAAGTAATTCTTGTAACTGGTCCTTCAACTCCTTCAACTTAAGAGGGGCATTCGATACAGAGGAACGTAAATGGGCTGAGTGCCCGGCAACAAATAATGCCAAAAGCAATGTCTCTATTGGGCGGCGTGCCCGGAAGATCAGCTGGAAACACATCGGGATAATCCCGTACCACTAGATCAACATCAACAGAAGGGGCATCCACACTGACATCTATCACATAGGCTAAATACGATGCACACCCCTTCCCAACCATACGTTGAGCTTTTTATAAAGAGATAACTCTATTGGGATTGTGGTCTAAGGTGCAACTCCACTCAATACGTGGAATACATGGCATAGCCAGCGCCATGGTCTTGGCGTGACAATCAATAATAGAAAAGTGGGGCGACAACCAGTCCATGCCCAGAATATTGTCAAAATAAACCATACTGAGTAACAATAAATCCGCTCTGGTCTCAAAACGATGAATAGTAACTAAACAAGACCGATAGATGCGGTCCATAATAAGGGAATCTCCCACAAGAGTAGAAACATAGACAGGGGCACTGAAAGAATCCCGAGGCATACCCAAATGTAGAGAAAAATAAGAAGACACATAAGAATAAGTAGAGCCTGCATCGAATAGAACCGTTGCCTTTCTGTGACAAACCAGTATAATACCTATGGTAACAGAATTGAAGGCAACAGTCTCGGCACGAGTAGGAAGGGCATAATATTTGGCCTGGCCTCCCTCTCGAGGGAGACCTCTACCTCCCCGGCCTCCACCTCTAGCTGGAGGAGCCGGTGGGGCGGCAACTGGAGCTGTGATCATGGCCTGAGAACTCTGCTGAACACGCTCTAGCTAAGAAGGCTGTGGAGGTGCACCCCTACCAAGTCCAGGGCAATCCCTCACAACATGGCGGGCGTCGCCACATTCAAAACAAGCACTGAGAGGGCGCGATGGTTGTGACTGACTTGAGCTAGGTTTGTTGGACTGACCTCTAGGAACACCCCGCGCAGGAGGCACACTAGAAACTGGTGATGCATAGTAAGGCTCGTGCGATACAGGAAGAGCTGGAGCACCTCTAGCTACCGGAAGAGCTGAATTAACGGGGCGACCCACAAAACCCCTACCTTGTCGATCTGTTCGGGCACCAGAGTAGTGGCCCGACTCTTGAGACCTCATGGCTTCCCTCTCCGCTCACTCCCTGACGAGCTTACTCTCGATCGTCCTAGTAATGCTCACTACCTGCTGATAAGGAATGTCTCTCCAACTCCCGAACCATGCTAGATCTGATGGGTGGGATAAGACCCTTGATGAACCTGCAAACTCTCTCGGGGACTATAGCAACCAAAGCCGGTGCATGCCCAGCCAATCAGTTATAATGGATAGCATTCTCCGAAACGCTCATAGCACCCTGGCATAAATACTCAAACTGTACACACCACATATCTCTGAGGCTCTGGGGAACAAAGTCTTTCATAAACATATCCGAGAACTGGGTCCAAGTTAATGAAGCAACCTTGACCGGACTATCTATCTCATAATTGCGCCACCAATCATAAGCAGCCCCCCGAAGCTGGAATGCGCTAACCCCACTGGTCTCTACTATGCCTATAGTGCAAAGAATACTGTGGTGGTCCTCTAGAAATCCCAAATCATCATCCGTCGCTAGTCCATTGAAAACCGGAGGATCATACTTCTTGAACCTCTCCAACCTCTGCTACTCATCCTCAGAAGTAGCTACCCCATCCACGGGCTGAACTGGCATAGTAGGCGAATGGGAGTGATACTTGGGGCCTGCTCAACCTAAACTTGCTGCTCAAGAGTGCGGACGGCGGGAGTCTGTGCTCCTCCCCTGCCCTGGGATGTGTCTGTAGCAAGGGGAAGCAACCCTACTTGAGCTAATATTGTGTACATGGACATGAACTGAGCTAGTTCCTCTTGAAGGGCTGGCATAGTAGTGGCAAAAGTAGGCGTGCCAGGAACTTGGGCTCCGGCTAGATCTTCTGGCGGTTCCTCGACGGCAACTTGCGTAGGTTCTCTGGCTGCAGCACGTGCGCGTCCTCAATCTCTACCTCGGCCTCGGACGGCTGCGGTAGGGGGCGCGGGTTCCTGATTGTCGTGAGTGGCACGGGTCCTCACTATCTGTGAGAGAATAGAAGATAGATGTTTATATTTGACGTCAAAATATCGCACGACAAGGAAATAAATAAAGGGAAGATTCTTCCTAAATGGTTACATAGCCTTTCGTAGATAAGTACAGACGTTACCGTACCGATCAGCAAGACTCTAATAAACTAGCCTGTGTTCTGTGACTCCTATGAACCTAGAGCTTTGATACCAACTAGTCAAGACCCTAGTTCCGTATCTTGAACACGTCATGACGGCACCAAGTCTTCAAGGACTAGGTAAGCCTAACAGTGCGGAAATAACAGCATTTACGATTGTAATAACGTAAAAACTAAGTAACTTATAGAAATGTACATAATCTGCCGCTTAGCACATACACTTCACACCACAATTATGTAACTAACTCCAACAACCCGGAATCTCACAGGCAACACATGCTATAGAAAGTACATAGAATAGATCTAACTCCGGAAATGTGTACATCAATGAAATGCAGGAACAACTAGCTAACTACAAGATGGAACGGGAAGGAAACTCTTCGGCTTGCAGATGCTGCAGATATACCTCGAGTCTCCGCTAGATCTCTCCACCTTGGTGATAGTGCGCCTGAGAGGAAATACCTGGATCTGTACATGGAAAACATGCGCAGAAGAGGCATGAGTACACCACAGCTGTACTCAGTAAGCGTCAAGCCGAACCTCGGTTGGGTAGTGACGAGGAAGGTCAAGGCCCTATTGAGGTAAATATAATATATAATGAGATAAAGAAAAACATCATAAGAAACTCTACAGTGAGAATCTAAACAAAATAAACAAGAGAAACAGTAGTAGGAAAAATGGAACAAACCAATGCAAGGAACATTACCCACAACAGGAAACAATAACCGGGGATTTCTTTGTATCCTCATCATATCTGTTAAGGATCTCTTGGTATCCTCATATATTAACTATGGATCTCTTGGTATAACGAGGATCTCCTGGTATCCTTATATTTATTAGGGATCTGTTGGTATCCTCATTATATTCACCAGGGATCTCTTGGTATTCCGAGGATCTCTTGGTATCCTCATTATATTCACTAGGGATCTCTTGGTATCCTCATATTTTACAATCTCATGTGCCAGGGATCTCTTGGTATCCCGCACCCTCAGTCTAGAACATATGCAGTGCAGGGGAATCTCCCGGGAGGCCAACCCGTAGTCCCAAAGTAAATATGCAGGGAGATCTCTCAGGAATCAAACCCGTAGTCCTAAAGTAAATATGCAGGGGGATCTCCCATGAATCAAACCCGTAGTCCCAAAGTAAATATGCGGGGGGACTCCCAGGAATCAAACCCGTAGTGTAAAGTAAATATGTAAGGGATCTCGCAGGAATCAAACCCGTAGTCCCAAAGTAAATATGTAGGGGCATCTCCCAGGAATCAAACATGTTTTCCCAAAGTAAATATGCACAACCACAATCAAAGAATATTCATAATGAAGTAAAACAATGCAAGCAACGGATAATTCCAGCCTAACATGTTTCACACCGTGCAGTTAAGGCAATATAAGCAAGTAGTCAAGCTAAATCAACAAAACATGACTTTCTCAACTAACACATGTTATAATTAAAAGAAAGGTAAGTAGGCATAAAAGAAACTCAATATCAATATCTAAAGAAAAGAACCGGATTTTTCAAAAATTAGCTTAAGCGTGCACTGGTCACCTCACGTAAAAAGGAATCAATTAACAAACATCATATCTTAAGGGGAAGGTCTCCACACAAGGTTAGACAAGCTACTTACCTTAATCGGCTCCAAAAATCAACCTGAAATCCCTCTTTTGCCACGAGTATTCGTCTCCAAATTGCCCAGATCTATTCATTTCAATCACATCTCATGAAAAACATCTCAAGCAACCAATTGTACTGTTAAATTTACTGCTAAGACAAAATTTTAGGTAAAATGACCAAACTACCCCTCGGGCCAACATGATCAAAGCCCGAGGTTAGAACTAAAATCCGGTTACCCATCCCCCCACGAGTCAAATTATGTGATTAGTTTTTAACTCGGACCTCGAATTGAGGTCTAATCCCCAATTTAGCAAAACCGTAGGTCCTACCCAATACACCCGAATTTACCCATTAAAACCTTAGATTTGATGTTGAAATTATGTAAAAGGGTGTTAAGGAGTGAAGAAAAATGAGTTAAAAACCACTTACCAATCGTTTTGAAGAAGAAATATTGTTTAGAAAATCGCCTCTTAGGTTTTGGGTTTTTGAAAAGTGAGAAATAACTGAAAAAATCCCGAGTATATATACTCTCTGAACCTCCAACGCTGACCGTTCGAGGGTGACCGTGACCGCGCCGGTATAGCTGAAACTTGCAGGTCTTCTGAGGTTTGCAGCACGGGCCGCACGACTTACGTCGCGGACCAAAAAAAATCGGACGCGTCCGCGCGAGAGAAGTAGAAGGCTGCAGGTCCTCTGAAGCATGTAGTGCAGACCGCGCGAAGGTGACCACGACCGCTCGACTCGCGTCGCAGAACGCGGATACGCCGGAACCTTTATCTCTCACCCAACCTGCAACATGTGGTTTTTTAAGTCTATGACACTCCTGGAACCTACTCGAAACTCACCCGAGCCCTCGGGGCTCCAAACCAAACACGCACACCACTTCAGAAACGTCTTACGAACATGTCCGTGCGATCAAATCACCAAATAACGTCATATACATCGGATCGAGCCTCTAAGCTCATGATTTTCTTCCAAATTTTCATAAGACATACAGTTCCCCTTTTGGGTCCGAAACATGTCAAACAACGTCCGTTTCCATCCAAACTTTACAGAAAGTGCTCCAATCATATATAAGACTGGTACTGGGCACCAGAAACAAAATAAGGGCCCGATACTCCAGTCTTCCAAATCAAATTTCAATTCTATTTTATTTAATTAATTATAGAAAACAATTTCACATAAAAATTTATTTCTCGAACTTCGGACCTTGGAATCCGATTCTAGGCATACACTCAAGTACTTTATTTTCCTACAGACCCTCCGGGACCACCAGATTACGGGTCTGGGTCCGTTTGCCCAAAATGTTGACCAAAGTCAACTTTTAATCATATTAGTATCAAAATTCATCATTTTTCACACAGAATTTATATTTAAGCTTTCCACCGATGTGCTGGGACTGCATACGCAAATTGAGGCTACCCGAGAGGAGGTTTTTTAGGCCTAAGAAGTACGGGATAGAGAATAAATCAGTGATGACCCCATTGGGTTGTCGTGACTTATAATATGGTTTTAAGGACACGTGATTTAATGTAATATCAATTTATGAGAATGGAAATCAGTAGAAGAAATTAACAACGAAATTAAGCAAACCAGTATTAGAACAGTTTCAACCTTTGATCTTAGGTGCCCTCCAACTGATCGGTGAACAAAATAGTTAAAATGCAAACTATTGAACAAGAGTATAAATTAGAGAGTATTGTATTGAATTGATATCTATGAACATAAGATGCTTAAAATGATTAGGACCCCCTTTATATTGTATAGGAATCTATGGTGCAATTCTAATTATGGAAGTAAGTCCCATGATTACCTAATTAATCACTTATGATTTGATCAGTTCCGAGATTCTCACCGTGATCTTTGACCACTAACGAATATCTCACCTTTCTTTTTTTATTGGCCATTATATTAACAGGTGCTTCAAATCTCAAACTCAGTACCTCACCCTCGTAGCTCGATCAATATTATTATGGGATCGATTTTCGATCCTTTACTTTGATCTCGTTAAATCAGTAAAACTGGGCGAGCCTGGTTTTAAGCTGTATACAGATAGTTTCCCCTTGTTGGAGAGTAATGACAAGAAAGAAATTGAGGCTTTCAAACTTGTCCATGGATTTGTATGGCTTAAGCAGCATGACATATGTGGCAGAGGTGACCGAAATGTCCCATCAGTTCAACATCCCAGGCATTTAAGGAGTGTCAGATTTTGGTCGGCCACTAACAACCTTGAACCATCACTGTGTAACACATAAATAGATCCCTTTTCCATTATTTAACTTTACCTTCAATCTTTTCTGCTCTAATCTTCATAAATCTTTACATTTTCCAAGTTTTTCTTCTACTAATCATCAAGTTTCTTTGCTAACCTCTTATTAATATGCAAATCTCCCATTCTCGGTTCTTACCCGTTCTTAAAAATTGGCTTACCTCCAAAATTATCCCTTACAAGAAAATGCCTCTTCATCAAAACCCGCTGTAGCCACATCGGAATATCCTCTTGCTCACTATGCCTCCTATTTCAAGGTGTAAAACATACCTTCGACACTGGGAAGATGTGAACCCATGTTGAGGTAGATGTGTATAATTACCGAACGCCTTCTCGAGAAGGTAAAAGAGGGTGCAACTGAGTAGGCAAGGATATTGTAGTTCCTAGACCTGAAGAATCCATCACTACTTACAAGGAGGGGGTTTTGACCGTCTACACCTAGACCTTCACAATATGTCCCTTGGACCCAATGATCGTTGCCTTCTGTAAAAGGTACGATGCCACTCTTGGCCAGATCCACCCTTCATTTTGGGGGATTGTTTTCCTCCTCCGATTCTTCGTAAACAAGATCGAGGGGCATCCTTTTACCCTTGATCATCTCATGCGCCTCTATGATCCTCGACTTTATTGAGGAGGTATGATCAAGCTTTATTGTCGAGCCACCAAACTCTTGTTTTGGAGTATAGATAAGACTCGAGACCAAGGTTGTATAGGAAGGTTTTTATGAATAAGGACATTAGATCTGATCCATACGAGAGATATGCCATTCCCCAAAAGGTGGAACATGAAACGTAAGTGTTTGCTTGGCCTTCTAAGTACTTATTATTGTTGTTCATGTTTTCTTCTTTTCCCCTCGTCTATATTTTTTGTGTTGTAGCCAAGGCTGTTATGCCGGACCTGATCCTCGACATGAGGCAATGGGTCAAGAAAATTAGGAAGCTTATACACTATAAGACTTTACATACGAATACTACTCAGGAAGACCAACCTAGAATATTGTTACGACCCAAATCGATAGGTATCGACATATGCCTGAGTCCTACTTGTCAAACACCCCTAAGAATGCATCTAAGATATTAACCTGAATAACATCTGCTGAATTATAGGAATAATGTACATGAAGAAAATCTGCCCAAAAAGGTATACAAACATATACATGCAACATACGTAGGGCGAGCCGACAAGGCTGCTATAGACAACTATACATCTCAAAACTGGAAGTCGGCAAGGCCACATAGGATCCAACTAGACATACTGTCTCTAGACCTCTAATAGAAATATAATTGTGCAAAGATAGGACCGAGCCATTCCATACCCATATATTACATACATACACACAAAGATATCGTACCAAAATCAAAAGCAGCTCCGGATCAAGTGGAGCACGCCAACACTTGCTATCAAGGATTCTAAGAAGGGAGACCGTCAGCTTGTTTACCTACACCTGCGGGTATGAACACAAGCCCAGTGAAATAGGGCGTCAGTACGAAAAATTTATTTAGTATGCAAGGCATGAAAATTAGTATGTAAGAGACATAGGTGAAACATAGAATAAAGAAACACATCTTTAAATTGAATAACTGTAAATTCTAGAACATTTATAATGTCATGCACTTGCATATAATTGTCGTGCCATGCATAGTTATGGGTGTACATAATACCATCAAGCTATTGAGGGCATCCCATCATATTGTCTCAGCCACTTTTGGCAACATCATACATATATATCAATTGATCAGGTGGCGGTGCGTATATAATGCCATAACATTTTGCCATATCCTATATACATATATTTACGTATATACGCGTATATAACGCTATCTGGTTATAGGTCAATTTACATGCATAAATGGGTGAAATACATGAAAAATATGTAATAATCTCAATATTCCTTCCGTATAAACTTTTTGAAATGCATATTAATTTGGGACTCATAAACCGAAGATAATAATAATTCTCATGGGGAATCAAGAATATAGACAACCTTAGTATTTCTATGAAATAGAGTAATTTATGGAAATTATGCTTTTGCTCGTTTCTCTTATATAATTTAGACCATTTCAAAAGAAAGAAGGGAACTCCTTACCTTCTCCGGAGTAGGGAAAACTCAGTATAACATTCTGTTTGAAAACCTTCGTCGCTTTCAAAAACAAAATCGGATTAAGCTTATGCTTTTTTTGAATTTCTTGAACAAAATTTTCCCTTGTTTTTCTCTGAAATTCTTGAACGAAATTTTGCTAATGATTCTTTGAAATAGTTGAACGAAATTGCTTCTGATTCTTTGAAATATTTGAACGAAAATTGCTTCTGATTCTTTGAAATATTTGAACAAAATTGCTTCTGATTCTTTGAAGCTTTTTGACATCAAACTAAGAAAGATAAGTTTGCGTTTTGAATGGAATTTTTGGTTTTTATTTTGTTCAATATGGAAATGTAACAACACTTGTATAAGTGTTGTTTTGATAATAATTAATTTCCACTTAAGCTTAGGTAGCCACCTAGGCACCTAGGCATAAGTGACTACTTAGCCATTTCTTGATTTGTGGATTCTTGCCATGTGTAATTTAGTAATTTTTATCCACTTATTAGTTAACAGGGTAATGTCCCGTTGCCCAGTAATTAACCAATTACTCGTACAATTATGAATTACGTCAATATACCTAAAAATACTACTCATTTTAATATACTTTATACATCATTTTATCACGGCCATATGGTACCTTGCATAAGTTCATAATTATCGGGTATAATCGATTGACCCGTAGTTTATCCAAAATTGACAAATTTCAAAGAAACTCGTTCTTTAATTTGTGTACCCTTTATCCTTCATGAAACTTATTTATATCACTTTTTAACTAATGTATATACGTTAACCTCAAGATAATCTCATCGCCGATTCTATGTCAATTAACTGAAGATGAAACTTTTAACGTACGAAAACGTGAGATGTAATATCCTTTCCCACTTAGAAAAATTCCTCCTGAAATTTTCAACTTCCCGTGATCTATATAACTTTGGCAGGGTTGCCTTTGTAACAACTTTACTACAAATTTTCCCCTAGAAGCTTAGTAACCCAATGCCAACAAAACACCACAATTATGAATAACGACCATGGCCTCACATGACCAATGACAATAACTAACACAAGAATTTATACACGTACCTTTTGGTTATGACGTCTCATCGGACCCTTCTCTAGAGTAGGAAAAAAGTTGGCATATCAAGACTTCATGTCTTCCTCGGCCTCCCAAGCATTTCTTGCACATTATTGTTCCTCCAAAATACTTTCACAGAGGCTACCTCCTTATTTTGTAGCTTGCGGGTTTGTAGGTCTAGGATGGCAACCGGAATTTCTTCGTATGACAAGTCCTCTGTAATCTATACATCATCCATGAGTACCACTCGGGTAAGACCACCAATGCACTTTCGTAACATAGATACGTGAAAAACCGAATGGACAAACTTTAACTTCGAGAGCAATTCTAACTCATAAGCTACTTGGCCCACTCTACGAATTATCCCATAAGGCCCAATATACCGTGGGTTAAGTTTGTTGTTCTTGCCAAGCCTCATCATACCTTTCATAGGTGACACCATTAAGAATACCCAGTCATCAATCCCAAACTCTCAATCTTGACGCCGCACGTTAGAATAGGACTTTTGATGACTCTGAGATGTCAATAGTCGATCCTAGATAAGCTTTACTTTTTCTATGGCTTGCAAAACCATGTCTGTCCCATGTAATCCGGATTCTCCAACATTGAACCACCCAATAGGCGACCTACAGTTCCATCCATAAATAGCTTTGTATAGAGCCATCTGAATACTATAATGGTAACTTTTATTTTTTACAAACTTCATAAACAACAGATAATCATCCCAGCTACCTTTGAAGTTTATTGCACAAGGTCATAATATATCCTCCAGTGTTAGAATAGTACGCTTAGCCTGTTCATCTATCTGGGGATGACATGATGTACTAAGACTTACTTGAGTCCCCAATCCTTTTTGGAAGGACCTGCAGAAGTTAGCTCTAAATTGAGCTCCTCTATCCGAGATAATAGATACAGGGACACCACGCTAACATATTATCTCCTTAATATAAATCCCTGCATAATCCTATGAGGAATAAGTAGTTATAACGGGCAGAAAATGGGTTGACTTTGTAAGACTATTAACAATAACCCATATCAAATCGAACTTCCGGTAGGTGTGAGGTAAGCCTACGATGAAATCCATATTGATTACTTCCCATTTCCGAGTCAGAATCTCCATTGCATGCAATAACCCACCAAGTTTTTAATGCTTAATCTTAACTTGCTGATAGTTAGGATACTAAGCAACAAACTCTGCTATATCCTTTTTCATTCCGTCCCACCAATACAATTCCCTGATATTATGATACATCATACTCGCTCTTGGATGGACAGAATAACAAGAATATAGAGTTTCTACCATAATCTACTGACTTAGCCTTGCAACATTAGGGACACATAATAATCCACGATATCTAAGGACCACATCTTGTGCTGTTTCAAACAGTGTCTTCTGCTTCTGAAGTGTGGTATACCTATAATGAACTAACACATGATCCTCGTACTGGCGTTCTTTTACTTCAGTTACTAAAGATGGTGAAAAGTAATTTCAATATTACCTAAGCATAGTAAGCAAACTCCAAGGCTAGCTAGCTGATGAACCTTACAGACGATTCCCCTCTTTTTTGGCTGTAAATACAATAGGCTACCCATAGATCTACGGCTAAGGGCGTCGACTACTACGTTCGTCTTCCATGGATGGTATAAAATATAGCATCATAGTCTTTAAGTAGTTTGCTTGAAGATGTACTGGAGGCTTTAAGAGTACGGTTTCCCAGAAGGGAAAGTCATCGATAAATAAGATTATGAATAGATCTAAAAAGGTCCTGAACACATGGTTCATCAAATCCATGAATACTACTGTGGTCAAACCGAATGGCTCAAAGTGTCCATATTTGGTCCTCAATGTTGTCTTCGGAATATCTTCATCCTTAACCCTTACCTGATGGTACCCGGACCTCAAGTCTATTTTTGAAAAACACTATGTACCTTGGAGCTGGTCAAATAAATCGTCAATCCTAGGGAGCGAGTACTTATTCTTGATCATGGAGCTGGTCAAATAAATCGTCAATCCTTGGGAGCGAGTACTTATTCTTGATCATTACCTTATTCAACTGTCTATAATCAATACACATCTACAAGGAACCATCTTTATTCTTTACAAATAACACAGGTGCTCCACAAGGTGATGTACTAGGTCTGATAAAGCCGTTTTCAAGCAAATCCTCAGTTGGTCCTTTAACTCTTTCAGCTCTAATGGGGCTATTCTATAGGGAGGAATAGATATTGTATGAGTATTTGGTAGTAGGTCAATGGAAAACTCAATTTCTCGCTCTGGCAGAAGACCTAGAAATTCATTGTGAGAAACATCTGGAAACTCACTGGTATGGACTAAATGGTTGGTGACTCCACTTCCATATCCTGAACTTGAATTATGTGATTAATACAACCCTTTTTGATCATCTTCGTTGCCTTGAGATAGTAAAAAACTATTCCTCTCGGCGATTCCGTATTACCTTTCCAATCCAAAACAGGCTCCCTTGGAAATAGAAATTGGACTATCTTTGATATACAATCAACATTGGCATGACAAGAAGCCAGCCAATCCCTTCCTATTATAACATCAAATTCTACCATATCCAACTTGATTAGGTCCGCTACGGTAGATCGACTATGAACTACTATTATGCAGCCCGTTTATACTTGCGTAGTTATCATTGAGTCCCCAATAGGTGTAGGCACCTCAAAAGGTTTAACCAATTTAGGCTTTTTTCCAAACTTACTAGCAACTAACGGAGTAATGTATGATAATGTGGAATCTAGGTCAATTAGTGCATATACCTCATATGAGGAGACTGATAATATACCTTTAACAACATTATGCAATGACTCCTGGTCCTGTCATCTTGCCAAAACATAAAGGCAGTTTTGAGGACTTCTCGAGCTAGATGCTCTGCCTCTGTCTATACCATGACTCATTGGTGCTTGTGGACCTTGCCCAAGGTGGCATACAGATGAGCTACAGATCCTACTAGATGAGCTATGGTTGCATGACCTCTCATCGAACAATCCCTCATCGTTTGGCCCGGATAACCATACATACAACAAATGCCTAATCTCATATTGCACTGCCCGGTGTTATTTACCATATTGAGCATATCGTGGCATGGTCAACCTCATCTAATTTAACTTACCCCTATTTTGAGAACCATAGGTCCTGAAATTTTGAACAGACCCTGAATATGAGGAACGATCAAATCTCTTACCGCCAAAGTGAGGGTGCACTAGCCGATAGCTGGGCTGGATACATTGGGTACAACTGCCTGTCACCACCTCAACACTCACCAGAGAAACTAAAAGACCTTAGTCTCTTATTCTGGGCCCTATCATGCTCACTATCGGCCCTTTATTTCTTTTTTTTCTCCTCTATACCCTGAGCGTATGCCTGAATACGAGAAATATCCATGTCTGGCTGAAGTTAGACCGACATACAATCATTAAGCAAGTGAGGTTCTAATCCCATCACGTACCAGTGAAACTGATTCCCCATCTTAGATACAATAGCGGGAGCATACCTAGCCAACAAATATAACTGAAAATTATACTCCCAAGCACTCGTGTTACCCTATCGAAGGGTAGAAAAACTATCAACTGTGGCATGCCTAAGCTCTAGTAGCAGATGAAGAAAAGCTTTTGAAAATTCTTTCTATACTACTGGAGGGTAATCCTCACCTCAAGGCAATTCCCAAGACTCATAACAATTAACTACAACATCTCAGAGTCTATAGGAAGCCAGCTCAACTTACTTAGTTAACGTCCTCTGCACTCTATTAATAAATTCTTGAGGGTCCTCATTCAAATCTGCCTAGTGAATATCGCATAGTCTAAATTAATAAAGTCAAAAATCCTTGCATTGACGAACCTATCTACATGATCAATACCTATTTCCTAACACCGAGCCTGTGCATCTACTAATCGGGTTAATAGCTGAATAGCATCTCGCATCTCCCGACCCGGTGCATCCGGTTGAGGTGGTGAATGTAAAGGGGCGGGCGCTGGAGATGGTGCCCCTTATAAATCTTATGGAAAGGGCGGGGTATGTGAAATCTAAGATGAAACCTCACCATGAGACCTTTCCCGAGCCCCGGTATCTGCTCAACTAGTAGTCTCATTAGCCATGGACTTTCCCTTCTGGGTAGTTGTACTTTTTGGAGGCATTGCTAAAAATATGACATATCATTAGGAACATGAATTTTTGTATCGCACGATCTGAGATAAAAAGATAGGATAGCATCATTTACGTCCTGTAGCCTCGTGTCTATAAGTGTGGTTCATAACATACCCATAAATAAGATTTTATTGGACATGGTGTGTAGATAACCCTAGAACACAGATGCTCTAATACCACTTTTGTCACTCCCAAATTGATGGTCCATGACGGGTTCCCAGGTCCTACCTGTCAAACACCTCTAAGCATGCATTTAAGATATAAACCTGAACAACATCTGTTCAATTACGAGAATAATGTACATGAAAGAAATATTCCCAAAAAGCCATGCATACATATATGTGAAACATACGCAGGGTGAGCCGATAAGGCTGCTATAGACAACTATACATCTCAAACCTTGACGACGGTAAGGGCACATACTATCCAACACGACATACTATCTATAGACCTCTAATAAAAATATAACTGTACAAAGATAGTACTGATCCATGTCATACCCATAGACACACACACATATATATGTATATATATATATATATATATATATATATATATATATATATACATACATACACTAACATATTGTACCAAAATCAAAAGTAGCTCCGGATCAAGTGGAGCATGCCAACTCTCGCTGATCAAGGATTCTAAGAAGGGGGGCCATCAGCTTGCTTGCCTATACTTGTGGTCATAAAACGTAGGCCCCGTGAAATAAGACATTAGTACGCATATACTGAGTATGTAAGGCATGAAAATTAATACGTAAGAGACAGTGAAGAAACATAGAATGGAGAAACACATCTTTAAATATGAATAACTTTGTAATTTCTAATACTTTTATAATGTCATCCACGTGCTAAAAATGCCATATCATGCATTGGTATGGGGGTATATAATATCATCAAGCCACTACGGGTACCTCATCATATCGTCTCGACCATTATAGGCAACATCATTAACATATACCAACTGATCAGGTAGTGATCTGTATATAATGCCGTAACCTTTTCTCATATCCTATATACATATATTTAGATATATACACACATATAACTCCATCTTGTTATGGGTCAATGCGCGTATATAAATGGGTAAAATACATGAAACATACGTAATAATCTCAATATTTCAACCGGATAAAAATTTTCAACTGGGTATTATTTTGGGACCCATGAGTAGAAGAAAATAATAATTCTCATCGGGAATCAAGAATATAGACACCCCTAGTATTTCTATGAAATATATTAATTTATAAAAACTGTGCATTTTCTCCTTTTTTCTATATAATTTAGACCATGCCAAAAGAAGGACGAGATAACCTTAATATACATGGAGTAAGGAAAATCCGTATAGTATTCCGCTGGAAAAACTTTGTTGATTTAAAAAAATTAGATTATGCTTCTGCTTTTTTTTTTGATGAATGAAATTTGCCTTTGTTTCTTTGAAATTCACGAATGAAATTTTGTTTATGATTCTTTGAAATATTTGGACGAAATTGCTTCTAACTCTTTGAAGCCATTGGACATCAAACTAAGAAAGATAAGTTTGCTTTTTGAATGGATAACGTTTTTGGTTTTTATTTTGTTCAATATAGAAGTGTAACAAGACTTGTATAAGTCTTGTTATGATAATCATTAATTCCTACTTAATCTTAGGTATCCACCTAGGCATAAGTGACAACTTAGTGATTTCTTGGTTTGTGGCGTCTTGCCACATGTAATTTAGTAGTTTTTATCCACTAATTAGTTAAGTGAATAATGTTTCGTTATCCCATAATTAATCAATTACTCATATAATTAAGAATTTTCTCAATTTACCTAAAAATACTAGTCATTTTTTATATACTTTATACATCAGTTTATCATGGCCATATGGTACCTTGCATGGTACTAGTTTATAATTATCGGCTATTATCACTCGACCTATATTTTATCTCAAATTGGCAACTTTCAATGAAACTCGTTTTCTTTAATTCGTGTACCCTTTAACCTTCATGACACTTATTTATCGCTTGTTGTAAATAGCGTATATACATTAACCTTAAGATAATCTCATCCTTGATTCTATGTCACTTATCTAAAGACGAAAGTTTTAACGTACGAAAATGTGAGATATGACATCCTTCCCCCCTTAGAATCATTAGTCCTCAAATGTTCAACTCCCCATGACCTATATAACTTTGGCAGGATCGTCTTTGTACCAACACTACTACAAACTCTCCCCATAGAAGCTTAATAACCCAGCGCCACACAGGATCACAATTGTGAATAACGACCATAGCCTCATACGGTCAATGACAATAACCAACACAAGAATTTATACACGTACCTTATGGTTATGACGTCCCAGTTGGACCCTTCTCTGAAGGAGAAAATAATTAGGGACATCTAGACTTCATGTCTTCCTCGTCCTCCCAAGTCATTTCTTCCACATTGTTTTTCCTCCAAAGTACTTTCATGGAGGCTACCTCCTTATTCCGTAGCTTGCGGATTTGACGGTGTAGGATAGAAACTGGAACTTCCTCGTATGATAAGTCCTCTATTAGCTGTGCATTATACGGGGGCATTACTCAGGCAGGATTGGCAATGCACCGATACATGAAAAATCGGATGGACACACTCCAACTGCGAGGGCAATTCTAACTCATAAGCTACCTGGCCCACTCTCCGAATGATCCTATAAAGCCAAATATACTGCGGGCTAAGTTTTCCTTTCTTGACAAACATCATCAAACCCTTTATATGTGACACCTTTATGAACCCAGTCATCAACCCCAAACTCTAATTCTCGACACCGCACGTAAGAATATGATTTTTCACGTCTCTGATCTATCAATGGTCGATCTCAGATAAGATTTACTTTTTCTATGGCTTCCTGAACTAGGTATGGCCAAAGTAATCTTGATTCTCAAACAGCGAACACCCTGATAGGCGACCTTTACTTCCGCCCATAAAGAGCTTCGTATGGAGCCATCTGAACACTAGAAGGGTATCTATTATTATATGCGAACTCAATAAATGGCAAATGATCATCCCAGCTGCCTTTGAAGTCCATTACACAAGCTTGTAACATATCCACTGGTGTCTAAATAGTACGCTTAGCCTGGCCATCCATCTGGGGATGAAATTCTGTACTAAGACTTACTTGAGTCCCCAATCCTTTTTGGAAGGACCTCCATAAGTTAGCTGTAAATTGAGCTACTCTATACGAGATAATAGATACATGGACACCTTGTAGTTGTACTATCTACTTAATGTAAAGCCTTGCATAATCCTCTAAGGAATAAGTAGTTCTAACAGATAGAACATGGAATGACTTTGTAAGCCTATGAACAATCACCCATATCGGATACAACATACTCTGGGTATGAGGTAACACTACAATGAAATCTATATTGATTACTTCCCATTTCGAAGTCGGAATCTCCATACCTTACAATAACCCATCGAGTTTCTGATGCTCAATCTTAACCTGCTGATAGCTAGGAGACTGAGCAACAAACTCCACTATATCCTTTTTCATTTCATCCCACCAATACACTCTGTGATATAATTATACATCTTGGTCGGTTATGGATGGAAAAATTACAAGAATAGTGAGTTTTTGCCATAACCTACTGATGTAGCCCTGCAACGTTAGGGATACATAATCGTCCTCAATATCTGATGACCCCATCTTTTGCAATTTCAAATAGTGTCTTCTCCTACTAAAGTGTGTTAACCCTATAATGAACTAACAGATGATCCTTAAACTGGCGTTTCATTACTTCAATTACTAAAGAGGATGTTGTCGTATCCGGAATAGTAATTCCAATATCAGCTGAGTCCAGTACCCGAACTCCAAGTTTAGCTAATTGGTGGACCTCATGGGCTATTCCCCTCTTTTTTCTGGATATAAATACGACAGGCTACCCATAAATCTATGACTTATGGCGTCGGCTACTACGGTATCCTTCCTTGGATGGTATAAAATATCAATATCATAGTCTTTAAGTAGTTCCAATCATCTCCTTTGATGTATATTCATTTCCTTTTACTTGAAGATGTATTGGAGGCTTTTGTGATCTATATAAATATCAACATAAATGCCATACAAGTAGTGCATCCACATTTTTAGTGCATGAATCACTGGGGCTAACTCTTGATCGTGGGTCAGGTAGTTCTTCTTGTGCTTTCTTAGTTGTCTAGAAGCATAAACTACAATCTTACCATGCTGCACTAGCACACAACTCAATCCAACACTTGAAGCGTCACAACTCAATATAACGTAAGCATCAGTCCATTGAAATTTTGCTCCATTTTGGGTTAACTTTGTCAAAGGTGCTAAATGGGAAGAAAATCCCTTTACAAATCTCCTATAATAACCTGCCAAACCGAGAAAGATATGAATCCCCGTCAGTGTTCTAGGTCTAGGCCAAGTCTTTACTGCTTAAATCTTTTGCATATCCACCCGGACGCCTTCACCCGAAATGATATGCCCAAGGAAATCTACAGAGTTTGACAAGAATTCACATTTAGAGAATTTTGCGTACAATTTCCCTTTTTGTAGAGTTCTATGCATAGTACACAAATGATCTACATGTTTAGTCTCTGAACGAGAATATACCAATATGTTGTTGATAAATACAATTATGAACAAATTGAAAAAGGGGCATTGGTCAAATCGAACGACATAATATGGAACTCATAGTGTCCATATCTGGTCCTGAATGTTGTCTTCGGAATATCTTCAACCTTAACCCTTACATGGTGTTTCTTAAACCTCAAGTCTATTTTTGAAAAAACGCTTGGCACATTATATCTGATCAAATAAATCATCAATCCTCGGGAGCGGGTACTTATCTTGATTGTTACACTTATTTAACTATCTATATTCAATACACATCCGTATGTAACCATCTTTCTTCCTCACAAATAACCCACGTGCTCCCCATGGTGATGTACTAGGTTTGATAAATCCCTTTTCAAGCAAGTCCCTTAGTTGTTCCTTTAACTTTTTCAGCTCTATGGGGGCCATTCTATAGGGAGGAATATATATTGGATGTGTATCTAGTAGTAGGTCAATGGCAAACATAATTTCTCGCTCTAGTCAAAGTCATGGAAGTTCATCGGGAAAAACATCCAGAAACGCATTAACATATGGGTGAACGGAATGGTTAGCGACTCCACTTCCACATCCTGAACCCGAACTAAGAGATGAATATAGCCCTTCTGATAATTTTCTTTGGCAAGATATAGTAAATGAATTTTCCTCTCGGCAATGTCGTATTACCTTTCCACTCCAAAACAGGCTCTCCTGGAAATTGAAATCAGATTGTCTTTGATATACAATCAACGTTGGTATGACAAGAAGCCAACCAATCCATACCGATTATAACATCAAATTCTACCATAACAAACTCGATTAGATCCACTACAGTAGATCAACTATGAACTACTATTATGCACTCCATATATACTCGCTTAACTATCATTGAGTCCCCAACAGGTGTAGATACCTCAAAAGGTTTAACCCATTCATGTTTTTTCCCAAACTTACTAGCAACTAACAAAGTAACGTATAATAAGGTGGAACCTCGGTCAATCAATGCATATACATTACCTGAGGAGAGTGATAATATACCTGTAAAAAATATCAAGTGATGATTCCTGGTCCTGTCGTCCTTTCAACGCGTGAATGCAGTTCTGACGACTGCTCGAGTTAGGTACTCCGCCTATTCCTCTTCGAGGACTCATTGGTGCTTCTGGACCTTGCCTCAGGGGCATACTAATGATGACGAACTAGCTACAGATCCCGCTGGCTGAGCTGAGATTGCATAACCTCTCATTGGACAATCCCTCATAATGTGACACAGATAACCTCAAGTATAGCAAACACCTAATCCCATACGGCACTACCCAACATGCTGCTTACCACATTGAGCACATCATTGCAATGGCGGCCTCATGTGATTTGTTTCACCCCTATATTGAGAATCTGAGGCCCTAAAATTCTGACCTGACCCTAAATATGAGGAACGATCAAATCTCTTACCGCCAAACTGAGGGCGCACTAGCGGATGGCTGGGCTGGATACCTCGGGTACTGCTGCCTCTAACCACGTCGAAACTCACTAGAAGGACTCGAAGAACTCGCTCACTTATTATGGGTCCTATCATGCTCACGATCGGCCCTCTGTTTCTATTTACGCTCTTTTCCACTCTGAGCGTATGCCTGAATTCAATAAATATCCATGTCTTGTTGAAGTGAGACCGACTCACAATGATTAAGCCACTTTGGTTCTAATCCCATCATGAACCGGTGAACCTGATCCTCCATCTTAGATACAATAGAGGGAGCATACCTAGCCAATAAATCAAACCAAAGACTGTACTCCCGAACACTCATGTCATCCTGCTAAACGGTTAGAACCTATAATCTCTAGCCTGCCTAAGCTATGGTGGAAGATAATGATGAAGATATGTTTCTATTAACTTCTGCCATACTACTGGAGGGCCATCCTCACCTTCGGACAATTTCCAAGACTTGTACCAATGAAGTGCAACATCTCGAAAATAATAAGAAGCTAGATAAATTAACTCAGTCGCAGTGTCCTTCTTTACCCTTAACGTCATCTGCACACTATCAATAAATACTTGAGGGTCCTTATTTTGATATGCCCCAGTTAGGAACATGAATTTTTGTATTACATGATCTGAGATAAAAAGAGAGAATAATATCCTGTATGTCCTACAGCCTTTTGTCTATAAGTGTTATGACAACACACCCATAAACAAGATTCGATATGTACACATCCCTAGGATAGAATTACTCTGATATCACTTTTTTTCACAACTCAAATCGATGGGCCGTGATGGGTGAGTGAGTCCTACCTGTCAAACACCCCTAAGAATGCGTGTAAGATATAAACTTGAATAACATTTGCTGAATTATGAGAATAATGTTCATGAGGAAATATGCCCAAAAATGTATACATATATACGCGTGCAACATACATTTATCGAGCCGACAAGGATGCCATATACAACTATGCTTCACAAAACTGGAAATCGGTAAGGCCACATACTATCCAATTAGATATACTATCTACAGACCATTAATAGAAATATAATTGTACAAAGATGGGACTGAGCCATGCCATACCACTATATATTTACATACATACATACATACATACATACATACATACATACATACATACATACACACACACAAACATATCGTACCAAATCATTAGCATCTCTAGATCAAGTGGAGCATGCCAACTCTCACAGAACAAGGAACCTAAGAATGGGAATCGTCAGCTTGCCAACCTGCACAAGCGGGCAAGAAACACAGGCCCAGTGGATAAAACGTCAGTACGAAAAATGTACCGAGTATGCATGATATGAAAATTAGTACGTAAGAGACATATATGAAACATGGAATAAAGAAACACATCTTTAAATCCGAATAACATGTAAATTATGAAACATTTATAATGTCATGCACATGTGTAAAAACATCGTGCCATGCATAGGTATGGGCGTATATAATATCATCAAACCACTAAGGACATCCCATCATATCGTCTCGTCCACCATGAGAAACATCATCAACACATACTAACTGATCAAGTGGTGGTGCGTATATAACGCCGTAACCTTTTTCCGTATCTCATATACATATATATATGCATATAAAACGACATTTGATTATGGGTCAATGCACATGTATAAATGAGTAAAATGCATAAATAATATGTAGTAATCTTAATATTCCTTCCCGATAAACTTTTTCAATTGTGTATTATTCTGAGGCCCATGAATAGAAGAAAACAATAATTCTCATGGGGAATCAAGAATATAGACACCCCTAGTATTTCTATGAAATCGATTAATTTATGAAAACTGTGCATTTGCTCATTTTTTTCTATATAATTTGGATCATGCCAAAAGAAACAAGGGTTGTTCTTAACATGCCTGCAGTAGGTGAAAATCTGTAAAATAATCCATTGGAAAACCTTTACTGATTTAAAAAAAATCAGATCATGTTTCTACTTTTATTTTGAATTTCTTGAATGAAATTTTCCCCTGCTTCTTAGAAATTCATGAACAAAATTTTCTTTCTACATCTTTCAAATATTTGAACGAAATTGCTTCTGATTTTTTGAAGCTATTGGACATCAAACAAAGAAAGATAGGTTTGCTTTTGAATGTAATACAATTTTGTTTTTTGTTTTGTTCAATATGGAAATGTACCAAGACCTGTATAAGTCTTGTTTTATAACCATTGATCCCATTTAAGCTTAGGTAGCCACCTAGGCATAAGTTACTACTTAGTATTTTCTTGTTTTCTTGCTTCTTGCCACGTGTAATTTAATAAGTTCTATCCTTTTTAGTTAACCAGGTAATATCCCGTTATCTGGTTATTAACTAATTACCTGTATAATTAAGAATTATCTCAGTTTACCTAAAAAACTATTCATTTTTAATATACTTTATATATCACTTTATCACGGTCATATGGTACCTTGCATGGTACTAGTTCATAATTATCGGGTATTTCGCTCGACCCATATTTTATCCCAAATTGGCCACTTTCAATGAAACTCTTTTATTTAATTCTTGTACCCTTTATCCTTCACGACCCTTGTTTATCACTTCTTATAAATAGCTTACATAGGTTAACCTTAAGATAATCTCATCCCCGCTTCTATGTCAATTAACTGAAGGCAAAACATTTAACTTACGGAAATGCGAGATGTAACATCCCCCCTCAAGAAATATTCGTCCACAAATATTCAGCTCCCCGTGATTTATATAAATTTGGTAGGTTCTCCTTTGTAACAACACTACTACCAACTCTCCCCGTAGAGGCTTAATAACCCAACGCCACACAAGACCACAAATTATGAATAACGACCACAGCCTCACACGACCAACGATTATAACCAACTTAAGAAATTTATACACGTAACTTATGGTTATGACGTCTTAGTCGGGCCTTTCTCTGGAAAAAATAAGTAGGGATATCTTGACTTCATCTCTTCCCAGTCTCCCAAGTCATTTCTTCCACATCGTTTCTCCTTCAAAGTACTTTCGCGTAGGCTACCTCTTTATTCCGTAGCTTGCGGATTTATCGGTCTAGGATGGAAACATGAATTTCCTTATATGACAAGTCCTCTGTAATCTGTACATTATCTGTAGGCACCACTTGAGTAGGATCGCCGATGCACTTTCGTAACATCGATATCTGAAAAATCAGAAGGACAAACTCTAACTCCGAGGGAAATTTTAACTCATAAGATACTTGGTCCAATCTCCAAATGATCCCATAATACCCAATATACTATATGCTAAGTTTTCCTTTCTTTCCAAACTTCATCACACCCTTTATAGGTGACCCCTTTAAGAATACCCAGTCATCAACCCCAAACTCTAAATCTCGACGCCGCACATCAGAATATGACGTTTGATGGCTTTGAGCTATCAATAGTCGTCTTAGATAAACATTAATTTTTCTACGGCTTGCTAAACAAGGTCTGGACCATGCAATATAGATTCTCCAACATCAAACCACCCAATGGGCGACTTAAACTTTCGTCTGTAAAGAGCTTCGTATAGAGCCATCTGAATATTGGAATGGTAACTATTATTATATGTGAACTCAATAAGAGGAAAATGATCATCACATCTACCTTTGAAGTCAATTACACAAGCTCTTAACGTATGTATACTCAGCCTGTTCGTCTATCTGGGGATGAAATACTGTTCTAAGACTTACTTGACTCCCCAAACCTTTTTGAAGTACCTTCAAATGTTAATGTAAATTGAGCACCTGTATCCGAGATATTAGATACATGGACACCGTGCAATGTTACTATCTACTTAATATAAGGCCTTGCATAATCCTCTTAGGAATATGTAGTTCTAATGGGCAGAAACTGGTTTGACTTTGTATGCCTATCAACATTCACCCATATCGTATCGAACTTACGCTAGGTATGAGGTAAGCCTACGGTGAAATCTATATTGATTACTTCTCATTTCCAAGTCGGAATCTCCATAGCTTGCAATAACCCATTGGGTTTCTGATGCTCAATCTTAACCTACCAACAGTTAGAACATTGAGCAACAAACTCCGCTATATCCTTTTTCATTCTGCCCTACCAATACACTTACCTTTTATCGTGATACATCTTGGTCGCTCCTGGATGGCAGAATAACGAGAATATTGTGTTTCTGCCGTAACCTGCCGATGTAACCCTGCAACTTATGGGACAAATAATCTTCCTCGATATATTCAGATCCCATATTTTCAAATTTCAAATGGTGTCTTCTCCTTATGAAGGGTGGTAACCCTATAATGAACAAACACATGATCCTTCTACTGGCATCAGTTACGAAAAGGGATGTTGCCAAATCCTGAATAGTAGTTCCAATATCACTTGAGTCTAGTAACCGAACTCCAAGGCTTGACAATTGATGAACGTCATGGACTATTCCCTATTTTTTTGATGTTAATTCGACAGGCGACCCATAGATCTATGGCTGAGGGCATCAGCTACTCAAGTCAAAGTTAGAAATGACACTTACCTTGCTTTGCGGGCCACTCAATGCTCAATTACTACTTTTTCTGTATTATCCACCTCCAAACTACTCGTATATATCCACAATTAACTCAGTAACATCAACTATTGTTAAAGGAATCAACTACAATGCATAAATTTAGATTTCTCGAACTTTCCCCCAAAAATTAAAAAACCGACCCGGAGCCTGCTTGGTCAAAACCCGAGATTCAGACTAAAATCTATTACCGATTCACCCTCAAGACCAGATAAATAATTGGATTTTGAATTTGACCTCAAATAGAGGTCTAACTCTCCAATTTGCAAAAACCCTCCAGTCCTTGCTAAATCCCTAATTTACTAGCATGTAATAAAGATTAGGGCTGAGAATTCAATGTTAGAAATGGAAGATAGTGAGTTAAAGAGCACAAGCCTATGAATTTTGAGTTTTTCCTTCAAATCACACCTAGGTTGAGCTCTAATGGAGAGTTTATGAAAAATTGGTAAAGTCCCATTTTAGAAATGTCTTAAATTCTTGGCGTTAGGCATTCTTCGCGTTGGCGAACGACCTGCTGCAATCACAAAGTAGCGACTGAAATAGCCTATGCATTCGCGAGATATGTTTCGTATTCGCGAAGGCTTATACCCATCAGCCTACACATTCACGAGCCCTATGTTGCATCCGTGAAGATTATTGATCAGTTTCCCCTCCCCTAGGTCCCATACCTATGCATTCGCGAGAAGCTGGCCGTGTTCGCGAAAGATAGTGCCCCTATTGCTCTACATTCGCATACTAACTTTCATGTTTACGAAGAAGAAACTCATCCTGCCCCAATTTACTCTTCATGTTCGCGAGATTTCCTTCGTGAACGAGAATAAGAAAACACCAGATGACAAATAAAGCCAAAAAACCAGATTTTCCCAAGCCCAAAACATCTTGTAGCCTATGCGAAACTCACCTAAGCCCTCAAGGATTCAAACCAAACATGCACACAAGTATTAAAATATAATACAGACTTGCTCGCGCGATCAAATAAAAAAAATAACACAGAGAACTATGAATTGGACACCAAATCAAATAAAAAATTCAAGAAAGCATTAAAATTTCTAACTTCACAACCGGACGTCTGTATCACGCCAAACCAATTTTATTTCTCAACAAATTTTAGAGATAAGTTATAAATGTTATATTGGACCTTTATCGAGCTCTAGGACCAAATATGGACCTAGTATCAGCTAGGCCAAACATCAATCAATTCATAAAAACCATTAGATATTTAGGACTTTCAATTTTCAACAAAAAATCATAACTTGAGCTAAGTACCTTGGAATTCATTTCCAGGCATACCCCCAGATTCCATATTTTAGTACTAACCCATCGGGACTGAGCTGTGTGAAGTCTATCCTTAATGATCTTAACCTTATCCAAGGCATCCTATACCAAATCTGTACCCAATAACAGATCCTCCCCTAGCTCAAACCTTCAAACCAGCGACTGCCACCGTATACCACATAATGCCTCATAGGGAGCTATCTGGATGTTGACTGGTAGCTGTTGTTGTAGGAGAACTCCACAAGGGGCAAGAACTAATACCATTATCCTCCAAAGTCAATAACACTTGGGCGAAGCATATCCTTCAAGATTTGAATAGTACGCTCGAACTGTCTATCCATCTGAGGATGAGATGATGTGCTCAACTTAACCTGCATACACAACTCAAACTATACTGCCCTTTAGAAGTGCGAGGTAAACTACGTATCTCGATCAAATATAATAGGCAAGGGAATACCGCGAAGACAAATTATCTCAAGGATATAAAGCTCTGCCAACCGCTCTAAAGAATAGGTAATGGCCACAGGAATGAAATGCGCTGACTTGGTCAATCTATCCATAATAACCTAAACTACGTCGAACTTCCTCTGAGTCTGTGGGAGTCCAGCAGCGAAATATAGTGACACGCTCCCACCTCCATTCGGGAATCTCTATCTTCTGAAGCAAACGACCAGGCCTCTGATGCTCGTACCTTACTTGCGGATAATTTAGACACCGAGCTACATATGTAACTATATCCTTCTTCATCCAATAATCTTGCCGCAGGTCCTGATACATCTTGGCAGCACCCGGATGAATAATATACTGGGAACTGTGGGCCTCTTCTTGAATCAACGCATGAAGTCCATCAACATTAGGCACACAAACACGACCCTGCATCCTTAAAACTACATCATCTCTAACCATAACCTGCTTGGTATCACCATGTCACACTAGATTCGTAAGGACAAGAAAATAAGGGTCATCATACTGCCACTACCTAATTCTCTCAAACAAAGAAGACAGAGCGATTGTACAATCTAACACACGACTGGGCTCAGAAACATTCAACCTCACGAACTGATTGGCTAAGGCCTGAACATCTAATTCAAGCAGGTCTCCCACCAACTGGAATATACGCAAGGCTGCCTGTACTAGCTAATTTCCTACTCAAAGCAGCATCCACTACATTGGCCTTCCTGGGATACTACAATACAGAGATATCATAGCCTTTCAATAGCTCCCATCTCCTCCTCTGCATTAAATTGATCTCCTTTTGCTTGAACAAATAATCCTAATGTTGATGATCTGTGAACACCTCATACGACACGCTTTAAATATAGTGCCTCCAAATCTTCAGTGCGTGAACATAGGCTGCTAGCTCCAAGTCATGAACATGATAATTATTTTCGTGAACCTTCAGTTGCTCTGAAGCATATACAATAACTTTTTCGTCCTGCATCAATATGGCACCTAGTCTAATACAAGATGCGTCACAATATACTATATAAGGCCTTGAACCTATGGGCAATACATACACCTGTGTCATAGTCAAAGTTGTCTTGAGCTTCTGAAATCTCGCATCACACTCGCCTGAGCATCTGAACGGGCCACCCTTCTGGGTCAACCTAGTCAACGGGGCTGCTATAGATGAAAACCCCTCTACAAACTAATGGTAATAACTTTCCAATCCAAAGAAACTATGTATCTTTATGGCTGAAAAGGGCCTAGGCCAATTCTGAACGGGCTCAATCTTCTTGGGATCCACCTGAATACCCTTTGCTAATACAACCTGCCCCAGGAAGGTGACTAAGTCAAACCAAAACTTGTAGTTTGATAACTTAGCATACAACTGGATGTCTCTCAACATCTGATGTACGACCCGAAGCTGCTGCTCATGCTTATCTTGGCTGCGGGAGTAGATAGAGAAATCATCAATAAAGAAAAATCATAAAGGAATCCATGTAATGGCTTGAATACCCGATTTATCAAATCCATAACTACTGCTGGGCATCTGTCAAGCCAAATGACATCATCAAGAACTCATAATGCCCATATCTAGTCCGTAAAGTTGTCTTATGGACTAAAAACGACCTAATCCTCAATTGATGGTGGCTAGATCTCAGATCGATCTTCAAAAACTCTTTGGCACCCTAAAGCTGATCAAATAGGCCATCAATCCTCGGGAATGGATATTTGTTCCTGATAGTGACTTTGTTCAACTACTGGTAATTAACGGATGTCCTCATCGACCCATCTTTCTTCTTCACAAATAACGTGGCCGCACCCTAAGAAGAGACACTAGGCCTAATGAAGCTCTTATCAAGCAAGTCTTCCATCTGTTCTTTCAATTTTTTAAAATCTGGCGAGGCTATGCGATATGGCAGAATCGAAATGGGATGAGTGCTCGGAACCACGTCAATATAGAAGTCAGTATACATTTCCGGTTGCATCCTCTGTAGGTCTGCAGGAAATCCCATTGGAAACTCTTGAACAATTGGTACAGAATCCTTGGAAGGAACTTCCATACTAGAAATATGAATATATGCCAAATAAGTTAGACACCCCTTATCGATCATATGTCGAGCCCTCATATAGGAGATAACCTTGCTGGTAGAATGACCATGAGTCACTCTCCACTCTAATCAAGTCTTAGCATGATAGTCCAATATAGCATGATAATATGATAGCCATTCCATCCCCAAAAGGACATTGATATCAACTATATCAAGAAGTAGAAGATGAATATTAGTCTCAAGACCCCAAGAATAACCAGACACAAATGATTGACATGATCTACTACAATAAAATACCCCAAAGGTATGGACACATATACACGGGCACTCAAGGAATCACAGGGAACAACAAAACATGTAGCAAAATAAGATGACACATAGGAGTACGTTGACCCTGGATCAAATAGAACTGAAACTTCTCTACTGCAAATAGAAACAATACTTATGATTACATCATTGAATGACTCATCCTCAGGCCTAGCATAACATTGGGACTAGGCCACACCACTTTGAACCATATCCTTGGGACGAGCCCCTACTGGCTGGCTTCCATCTCTAGAGGCATGACCTCCACCTCTAATGGCTTGACCTCCATTTTTAATGGCATGAACTCTTCCTACAGCCGATTGACTCTTGCCTCTAGTTGGATGGGTAGGCGGTGGTGCACCCGATGCTGGAATCATGGAAAAGAGAACTTTGCTGCAGCGGAAGAACGCCCAATAATTTTGTAAAAGTCCTCGTGATATTCATATAGCCACCACACTCGAAACATCTATCCTGATAATGTAGGTGGAAATTGAGAGTGACCAAACGGTCCGGCTCACCACGTTAATAACTCTGAATAGGAGGTGCACTAATAGGAGTTGTTGTTGCACTTTAGCCTAGCTGATCCAAATGTTGTATTTGAGGACCACGACCACCTAAAGAACCATGGGATGCGTGGAGTGTTTAACGAAATAGTCTAGGAGGGTGGCCACTACCAAAAGTATCTCGGTCTCCGGATGACGCCCCACTTAATCCACCGAAGTGACGCGGCCTTTTGTCAAACCCCAGGCTACTCCCTTGGGCTTAAACCAATTCAATTCGCTGGCAATATTGGCTTCCTATCCAAAAAAAAATATTCTCACTCGCTGTCTCCTTGGCCATCTACAATACAATAGGCTAATCAAGTCCCTCAATAAACCTTCTCGCCCACTTTCTCTCGGTAGGAAGAAAAAGAATAGCATGACAAGCCAGATCCACAAATCAAGTCTCATATTGAGTACATCCATAGAACCCTAATATTGATGCTCGATTTGCCTCCGATAGTCCTCTTTATGAGTGATATGAAGGTATTTCTCAAGAAATAGCTGAGTGAACTGGTCCCAACTAAGAGCCGATGACCTAGCTGGTCTGGCCAACATATAATCCCTCCACCATTTCTCGGCGGAACCTGATAAATGAAATGCAGCAAAGTCGACCCCATTGGTCTCCATTATCCCCATGTTTGATAGGACCTCATGAATGTTATCTAGATATTCCTGGGAATCCTTTGAAGATGCATGGGTAAAGTGAATGGGGAAAATCTTGGTAAACCTATCCAATCTCCATAAGGCCTTAAAAGACATAGTTGATCCATCACCGGTCTGTGATGCAATACCAAGCTAAACCATCCATACGGGATGAGCTGTTGGAGTCTGAAGTTTATGAGCCATCTACTTCAGAGTATGCGTAGTGGGAGTCTATGCTCAGCCTGAGTTTCATGACCTACACCGATAGGCCACGACCGTTGCCTGAGTACTACCTGTCGAACATCCTTAAGCATGCATCTAACATATAAACATGAATAATATACATGAGAGAAATCTGTCCAAAAGCCATATATACATATTAATAGATACAGTGAGGAGAGCCAACAGGGCTGTTACTCCCAAGACTCGTACCAATCAACTGCAACATCCAAAAGTCTATAGGAAGCTAGCACAACCGACTCAGTCGCAATGTCCTTCATCACCCAAAAGGTCCTCTTTAATATATTTATAATACCTGAGGATCTTCCTTTGGATATGCCATTATGAATATCGTAGGGTCCAAATTAATGAAATCATGAACCTTCGCACTGATGGACCTATCTGCATGACCAATACCTATTTCCTAATGCTGAGCATGTGCGGCTAATTATCGAGTTAATAGATGAATATCATCGCTCATCTCCTGATCCGGTGCTTCGAGCTGAGGGGCTGACGTATGGAGGTGTTGGAGCTGGTGACCCTTGGGGCTCTTCTAGACTGAAGGCGTGGTATGTGAAGTCTGAGAAGGAATATCACTATGAGACTCTCCCCTAACCCTGTAACACGTGGCGCTCGTCTAGTAGTCTCGCCCGCCATGGACTTCTCTTCTAGGCGACCATAGTTTTCGGAGGCAATATTAAAAATGTAACATATCATTAGGAACACGAATACTTATATCACACGATCAAGATAACAAGAAAGGTTAACATCCTATATGTCCTGTAACCTCCTGTTTATAAGTATGTTGCACAAAACACCCATAAAGAAGACTCCATTAGACATGGTCTATAGACATTCCTAGGACAGAATTGCTCTGATACAATTTTTTATCACGACCCACGCTAATGGTCCACGACGGGACCCGGTCCTACATATCAAACATCCTTAAGCATGCGTCTAACATATTATGAATAACATAAGTTAGAGAAATCTATCCAAAAGACATATGTACATATAAATTCGGAATAAAGCGAGGCGAGCCAACATCGCTTTAATAGACAACAATATACCCAAAACTGGAAGCCGACAAGGTCACGTACTACCCAACTATACATATTTGTGTACAGACCTCTGTTAGAATATGCAATTTTACAAGGACGGGACTGGGCCCCGTCACAACCATATATGTATAAAAACATATACCAAGGTCATAAGTAGCTCAAGATCAATTGGAGCACACCAACTCTCGCTGATCAAGGATCCTAAAGAGAGATACCATCAACTTGTCTACATACATCTGCTGGCATGAAACGCATGCCCTAGGAAATAGGGATCTCAGTACGAATAATGTACAGAGTATGTAAGGCATGAAATTAGTCCATAAAAGACATATATGAATCATGAAATAAGGAGTTTCACCTATAAATCTAAATACTTTGTAAATCCTGAAATAATTATAATGTCATGTTATGCATAGGTATAGTGTACATAAAATCATCAAGACTTTGAAGGCATCCCATCATATTACCTCGACCATTATAGGCAAAAATATCAACATGTACCAACTGATTAGGTGGTGGTGCATATATAACTCTGTAACCTTTTCCCATATATATATATATATATATTGGATATAGAAAATAACATAGGAGCTCCCTACGGTGATGTACTAGGTATGATAAAGCTTTTTTAAAGAAAGTCTTTTAGCTGTTGCTTTAATTCTTTAAGTTCTGCGGGGGCCATTCCACATGGAGGAAAGCTATTGGATGCGTATCTGGTTGTAGATCAATAACAAACTCAATTTCTTGATCTGGCATAGGGAAAAACATCAGAAACTCATCAACCATAGGTTAGGCTGAATAGTTGCTGACTCTATTTCCACATCCCTATCCCGAACTAAGTGATAAATACAACGTGTTCTGATTATCTACGTTGACTTGAGATAGGAAATAAATTTACCTCTTTGCGAAGTCGTATTACCTTTCCATGACAAAATAGGCTCCCCTGGAAATTGGAATCTGACCATCTATAATCTACAAAAAATTATTCCAAACTTACAAGCAACTAATGAAGTAACATATTATAAGGTTGAATATGGGTCAATCTGTGCATATACATCATATGAGGAGACTGATAATTTACTTGTAACAATATTAGGAAATGATTCTTGATCCTACAATTCGGCCAACACGTAAATGAAGTTCTCAGTATCACTCGAGCTGGATTCTCTGCCTCAGCCTCTACCATCAGAAGGGAATTCCACCAGTGCTTGCATACCTTGCCAGGTGGGGCATACTAACTATGATGAACCATCTATAGATCCCGCTGGCTGATCTATGCTTGCATCATCTCTCCTCAGACAATCCCTCATAACGTGGCACGGATACCATAATTATAACAAAAACCCAACCCCAGATGGAACTGTTTAGCATATTGCTTACCACACTAAGCAAATCGTGGAAAGGGTGGCCTTATCTTACTTGAATCACCAATATACCGAGAACCTAATGCCTTGAAATTCTGACCAGGCCCTGAATATATGGAATGCTCGTATCATATACCGCCAAACTAAAGGGGCGCGCTAGCCGATGGCTGGGCTGGATACCTAGGGTATTGTGGTCTGTTACTACCTCATAACTCACTAGAAGGACTCGATGACCTCACTCTCTTACTCTTGGCCCAATCATGCACACGATCGGCCCTTTCTTCTAGTCACACTCCTTTTCACCTTGAGGGTATTCTTAGATATGAGAAAATATCCATATATTCCTGAAGTGACTAACATACAATCGTTAAGCAAGTGCGGCTCTAACCCTATCACGAACAGCTGAAATCAATACTCCACCTTATATATAATAGGGGGAGCATACCTAGCAACCGAATCAAATTGAAGACTGTTCTCCGGAACACTCATGTTATCCTACCGAAGGATTAAGAACCTATATAATCTTGTCCATCCAAACTCTCGTGTCAGATAATGATTAAAAAAGCCTCTGAAAACTCCTTCCATAATGCTGGAGGGACATCCTCACCTCTGGATAACTCCCAAGACTAATACCAACAAATTGCAACATCCTAATGTCTATAGGAAGCTATCTCAACTGACTCAATTGCAGTAGCCTTCATCACCCTCAAGGTCCTCTGCATTCTAGTGATAAATACCTGAGGGTTATTGTTTGGATCTGCCCCAGTGAATACTGGAAGGTCAAATTTAATGAAATCATAAACCCTTGTACTAATGGACCTATATGCATAGACAATACCTATTTCCTGATGCCAAGCATGTGTAGCTACTAATCGAGTTAATAGCTGAATAGAATCTCTCATCTCATAATCCAGTCATCTGTCCGAAGGGCTAAATGTATAGGGGTGGGTGCTAGAGCTGGTGCCCCATAGAGCTCTTATGGAGAGGGCAAAGTTTGTGAAGTCTGATATGGAATCTCACTATGAGACTCTCCCCGAGCCCTGGTAACTTGTGGTGCTCGACAAGTAGTTTCACCAGGCATTGATTTTCCCCTCTAAGAGGATGTAGTCTTCGGTGGCATTGCTGAAAACGTAACATCTCATTGGGAACACAAATTCTTATATCACATTATCTAAGATAAGAAGATATGATAACATCCGATATGTTCTGTAGCCTCTTGTCTATAAGTGTGGTGTACAACACACCCATAAACAAGACACTACTACACATGGTCTGTAGACAACTCTAGGACAGAACTTCTCTGATACCTTTTTGGTCACGACTGACACAGATGGATTGTAATGCGTGGCCGAATCCCACCTATCGAACATCCTTAATCATGCGGCTAACAAATAAATATGAATAATATACATGAAATAAATCTTTCAAAAAGAGACATGTACATATACATGAGAAATATTGTAGGGTGAGCCAGCAAGGCTTTTATAGACAACAATATACCCAAAACTGGACGCCGACAAGGCCACATAATATCTAACTATAAATAACTATCTACAGACCTGTATTGGAATATATAACTGTACAAGGACGGGATTGGGCCCTGTCATACTCATATATGTATACAAAAATATACCAAGGTGAAAAGCAGCTCCGGATCAATTGGAGCATACCAACTCTCGGTGATAAAGAATCCTAAGGATGGGGGCCGTCAACTTATTTACCTGCACCTACGAGCATGAACTGCAGGCCCCAAAAAATAGGGCCTCAGTAAAAATTAATGTACCGAGTTTGTAATGCATGAAAATTAGTACATAACAGACATAGATAAAACATGGAATAAGGAGTTGCGCCTGTAAGTCTAAATAACTTTGTAAATCCTGAAATAGTTATAATATCATGCACGTGCGTGTAAATGTCATGTCAAGCATATGTATAGTGTACATAACATCATCAAAACTCTAAGGCATCCCATCATATCACCTCGCCCACATTGAGAAAAATCATCAACATATACTAGCTGATCAGGTGGTGGTGCGTATATAATGCCGTAACCTTTTCTCATATCCCAACTCTCTCTCTATATATATACATACACATACACACACGCCATCTAGTTATAGGTCAATATAAATGAATTAAATACATGAGAAGTACATCAATAAAATCTACCGAAACGTCATAAAACCGTTATGCCTTTAATTAATATCATAAAATAAACTTTATTAACTTACGTATTTTTGGAGACCCATGAACATACAATAGAATAATAAGACATATGGGAATCAAGAACATAGGCATCTCTAGTATTTTTATGAATAGAGTCATTTGTGAAAGTTGTGTATTTGCTCCTTTCGTTTGTGTCGTACAGATCGTGCCAAAAGGAAAGAAAGAATATCTTTAACATACCTGAACCGATTTTCTTGAAAAAGATTGCACCATATTCCCATACAATTGAAAAATCTCACGATAGTAACATAAATCCAATCACTACCAAGTGCACCATCATGTGTTATTTGGTATTGAGGTAGGAAAATGTTATGATTTCTTTCAATATTTCTAACGTGATTTTCTAATAGCAAGATTAGTACACTTGAACCTCCTGAAAATCTACGAGACCAAATGAAAAAAAAATGGTCTCAAATCATAAAATTTGTATGAATGGGATGTGGAACCACTTCAAGGAATGAGTAAGCCACTTTAATCATCAAAATATGACATTTTATAAGACCTTTAAGAGTAAGTGATTTTTTTGGGGGGGAGGGGGGGTGCCACGTTTTTGGCCTCTTAGGCTTTATCCCCAAAGTCTTAATTATCCACTAATAACTTATTTAACTAATTAATCCCTCATTAATCAATAATCAACCAATTACACATATAATAAAGAATTATCTCAACTTACTTAAAATACTACTAACTTTTAATACACTTTACGAATCTTACTATCTTGGTCGTGGGGTACCTTATATGGAATTAGACATCTTTATACCAATCCCTCTGACTCTACTAGGCTTGTTCGTAAATAGTAAGACCTAGGAAACCTAGTGCTCTAATACCAACTTGTCATGACCAGGAATCCCACCATCGGGACCGTGATGGCGCTTAACACCACACTTTCTAGGTAAGACAACATTAGAGTTTTATTAGCCAATTGTTTTACATTTCAGTGATTAAGAATAACCAAACTAAAACAAGTCGAAATGGATGTGGATCTAAATAAATAACAACTCTTATTGTATACTATTACTACACTGAATCTAGAGTCACAATTGACGAACATTTTAAGATTTCACCACACATATTTTTCTGTAAAAAAATACAACTATTTGCGTAATAAAGAAAACAGTAAAGTACATGATATTTGAGGGGACGACTTGGCATGTAGACGCCAACATGACTACCTTGGGTCTCCAAGCAATTGAATCCTACGGCCAACCTCCCGACCAGCCCAAACTTGCTCCAAAATCGACACAGGAAGTGCATCGTCCAATATCAGTACAACCAACCCCATATAACGGTAAGTGTCGAGCCTCATCTCGATGAAGGTGTAACGAGGCTATGACGAGGCAATCACAATATAACTTGCATACAATGGTATAGTAAAAGCATAAAGAAAGACATGATAAATAGAGCAATAACTTGTAAAAAATGAATATAGTTCTTGAAGCATGACATAAGTGCTCAACTATTACCAATCCTTAAGTGCAATTTAAGACTAACGTTCAGCTAACTCAGTCAAGGAAAATTATAAGAATAAAGGTTCTTCCTGCATGCAACCTGATCCCGCCATATAATAATATTCACAATCACAGTTCAACCTTATTTCACCACAATCCACCCATATTACACTTGTTGTGGCGTGCAATGCAATCCCACCGTACATATCATTTCACCCTTACTACTCCTCAATATATCACCCTTATTCCACCAGTTGTGGCGCGCAACCCGATCCCACCATATCAATATCAGTTATTCTGCAAGTACATTTCACAACTTACATCAAATAACCCTTCACAAGTCTCTACTTCAAACCAAAACAATTAGGAAGCTTATACACTATGAGACTACATAAGAAATACTACTCAGTGACCAACCCAGAATATGACTTGAAAGTACCGATAACCAGCATAAACAAATAAAATAAAGCAACAAAACTACGAAATAATACTTTCAACAAAGAGAAATAATGTCTAACAAGTAGCAATCAAGCATGGAAATACAAGTAAGACATGTTGTAGTTATGAGAAGAATGGGAAAGAAACAGGCAAAATAGATAAATTTGGCAGTGCATAGATGCTCGCCATTTCACTTGTACACTACTCACATTGATTTCATATAGCAAATAAGTCAAGGGTTCCCAATCCATCGAGTCAAAGTTAGGCACGACACTTACCTCGATTTGCGAGCCAATCAACGCTCAATTACCTCTTTCCTCGTGTATCCACCTCAAAAACCCTCGTATCTAGACACAATTAACTTAATAACATCATTATTGTTGAAGGAATAAACTATAGTGCATAACTTTACATTTTTCAAGCATTCCCCCTAGTTTTCTATCATGAAATAACAAAGATTTGGGTGAAGAATTCAGTGGGTGATGTTAGAAGTTAAAGATAATGACATAAAGAGCACAAACGTATGAACTGGTGTTCAGTTTTTCCTTCAAAATCGCACCTAGGCCAAGCTGTAATGGAGAGTTTACGAAAAATGGGTAACAATCCATTTTTGAAATGTCTTAAAGTCTGGCGATTAGGCCTTCTTCACATTTGCGAAGAAGCGGCTTAAATAGCCTAAGCTTTTGCGAGATACCCTTCATATTTGCGAAGGCTTACACCCACCAGCTTATGCATTCACGACCCTTTGTCGTGGTTGCGAAGAGTATTGATCAGTTTCTCCTCCGCATGTCCCATGCCTAATGTCTGCGAGAGGCTGGCCATATTCACGAAGGGTAATGCCCCTATTGCTCCTCGTTCGCGTCCCAACTTTTGCGTTCGTGAAGAAGAAAGTCATCCTGCCCCAGTTTACTCTTCACATTCGCGAGAGTTCCTTCACAAACATGAAGAACAAAACATCAGATGACATCGGAAGCCAAAAAATAGATTTTTCCTATGTCCAAAACATCTTGTAGCCTATACGAAACTCACTTGAGCCCTCAGGGCTCCAAACCATATATGCATACAAGTCTTAAAACATCATACGTACTTGCTTGTGGTATCAAATCACCAAATGATATAACATCTAGAACTACAAATTGAACACCAAATTGAATAAAAATTTTAAGAAAGCTTTAAAACTTCTAACTCCACAACCAAATGTTCGAATCACGTCAAACAAACTCCGTTTCTCACCAAATTTCACAGATAAGTTATAAATATTATATTGGACCTGTACCAGGCTCCGAAAACCAAATACAGACCCAATATCAGTAAGGCCAAACATCAACCAATTTTTAAAACCATTAGATTTTCAGACTTTCAAGTTTTAACAAAAATTCAAATCTCGAGCGAGGGACCTCAAAATTCGATTATATGCATACGCCCAAGTCCTGTATTTCATTACGAACCCACCAAACTGTCAAAACACGGGTCAGAGTTCTAAAACATAATATGACCTTTTGGGTCATCACACATTGGTTATTGCTATGAGTTTTTAGGAATTAATAGTTGTTTGAGAGAGCCAAATAACAATATTAGCTAATTTATGGATATTATCCCATATCACACGCGGTCGTTAAAAAGATCCAAGAGTTAATTTATACTAGACTTCTTACACAATGTAATTAGATATTGGATTCTATATGTAATTTTCATAATTAGGATATACCATTGTAACGACCCCAAATCCACTAGTCGTGATGGAACCTAATCCAACCCACTAGGTAATCCAACTAATAACTATCCAGTTCTATGAGTACTAAATAAATAATTAAACATTTGAGTTATCTGAGTTTTACACAATTCCCAAGGACTGGTAGTATAAATCACGAGCTTCTAAGAATAGAGTCTACAAAGCTGGTATGATATATATACAACTTCTATTTCAAAAGTACATAAACAGAGTTTTATAAATCCACGGCTACCATGAACAAGAGGCAACCACAACCGAAATGCAGGTACTCTTATTCCAGCTACCATTGAAAATGTCAACATCGGTATCCGTGTTTTGCACACACACTGTGCAGGAAGTGCATTATGAGTACAACTGACCCCATGTACTTAAAAAGTAACAAGCCTAAGCTTAGGATGAAAGTTGTAACGAGCTGGAACATAGGTCGGGTCTATTACCAATATCCAATAACACTTCATAACAATGTAAAGCACATAAATAAGGAAGTAACTCAGAGATTAAGTGTTTAGATTTTCACAGATTGCAAGTGGGAGTTACCTCTCGATGACCACAAATCAATGTGTGAAAAATATTACGAATGACGTGATACCGTACATCATGAGAAAAATGTGTCTCTATGCATTTATGTCATAGATGCATGCAAATGTCATGTACCTTATAGATGAATCATGTACGCACACTCTCAGAGTACTCAACCTCACTGCATCATACCTTTTACTCATCATAATCAACCACTCGGAATTGTATATGGACCATACAGACCAGGGAAGATATATCTCAGAATATATACATCACTGACTATAAGTCATCTAGTATCGAGGAAAACAGGCCAATCCAGCCTGATGGAGAAGATCCATGTCAACACCTGGGGAAGATATAATCAACCGCGTTCATTGGGGGTGTACAGACTCCGGAGGGGTTCCTTCAGCCCAAGTTCTATAACAATCCAATAATGGCATGAATCAGTCATGCCCTCTTCCTTTCTCAATGATTAATAAAAAAAGTTTCAGCGTGTAGCTTGATCCCATAACTGCTTCTTATGATCTGGTTCTCAATATTACTCAGACATCAATCTATCCAGTCGCACCCACGGTCTCACAATATCATGAAAACTGACCTGGAACAATAATATGATGTATCAATAAGTAAAAACTGAGACTAGGATGTGATATGAATGCATGAATGTGACTGAGTACGAAATATCAATAAATTCAATTAGATGATAGCAAAAACGATCATTGTAGGTCCCAACAATGCCAGCATAAAGCCTAAACATGATATCTAGCATAGTGTATAGCTCAATTACTTTATCATGAAGGGAGAAACACAATATCAACAAAGTGGGCCACTAATCAATGACCTGGAAACAACAGAGTCGTAGCTCAAAAGGTGAAAGCCCACACGCCGTCACCTAGCATGTGCGTTACCTCAACATCAGTCACATAATTTGTAATTTAGGGTTTTATTCCATCAACACTAAGTTTAGAAGAGTTACTTATCTTAAACGAGCCCATTCCTACACCTAGCAAGAAAAGCAATGCTCCAAGACTTCCGTAACGCGCGTTGCAACCTCCGAACGGCTCGAAACTAATAAAAAAGAATGCAAATACATCAAACAATGCTAAAGGAGCCAATCCCAATTGAAAAAGGTCGAATATTTAATAAAAAGCCTAAAATAGACCAAAAGTCTTAACACGGTCCCGTACCTTCAAACCCGACAAAACTCACAAAATCTGTCAACCCATTCAGTTACGAGTTCGACCATACTAGTTTCACTCAAATCCGACCCCGATCGGTGTTCAAAACTTAAAAAATCATATATGAAATTTTAGGACAAAAAAGCCTAAAATTTGAAGATAGATTCACGAAATATAACAAAAAACTAGTAGAGAAAACTTACCCCAATTCATATGCTGAATATCGCCTCCCATTCCGATCTCCCTAACTCAAAATATTTTAAATGCACAAACCCTCATTTTAACACCATTCTACCTTGTTGCTTGTGCCAAAAGATCTTGAAACTCACTATTGATGCCTCCAATGGATTCTTTGTGAAATTATAGTCAAGTTAGGCTCTTAAATCAGTCCATTAACCTTATATTGAAGGAGACATGTTGGTCTCAATATTTGTACATAGTGCAGATTTTTAAATACGTAGTTAGTAGCAATTTCGTAACTAATCTAAAATATCTGGCAACCCAATTCTTAGTAAAATGACCATAACATTCTCATACGATGTCCAAATTTGACGATTCTTTTTCCTATGGCTCAATAATTACGATATGAATCTAATACTTCAATAAAAAGAAAAATCAAAGCTCATTTGTTCAATGTATTACCATTTATTCTTGAAGAAACGATGTCATAACATAAGAAAAACAAGTGCAACATAACTCAAACCTATTCGAAACTCAACTGAGCCCCTCGAGACTTCAAAAAAACATACCAAAAAGTTCCATATCATAATACGTACCTAGTCGAGGCCTCAAAACACACATAACAATATCAAAACGAGGAAACGCACCTCAAATCAAACTTAATGAACTTTTAAACTTTTGACTTCCAAAAACTCATGCCGAAAGATATCAAATCAACACGGAATGAATTCAAATTTTTGCACACAACTCGTAATACATAATTCAGAGCTACTCATGCCCCCAAACTAGCACTAAAAGAACAAATGCTCAAAATGACCGGTCAGGTCGTTACATTCTCCCCCTCTTAAATATACGTTTATCCTTCAACGTGCTCAGAGTTGTTTTAAATGCCTTTAAGAGCTGTGAAACCTCACTATGCACATAAATGGAGGTGATCCCACGTCACCTTATCCCATATAGATCTAATAACAAAACATGACTGAAATTTCTTAATCCAACCTAGCCCAAAAGCCTTAGAATCCAATTTTCATTTTGAAATTTCTCTACAAAATCAGAATCTCGCATCAGCACAAGTATGAACAAGATGTATCAAGCCATGACCATAACTAAGTATGAATCACATGATATAGCATATAACATAAACACTCATAGCGATAGCTTCTAATCACAGTAGCTGCTCAAAACAACCCAATAACGGTGATAAACCTTTTATCAAACACAGCCTCGTTCTAACACCTTCATATACCGCCAAATATGAAAGAAACATACATAAACTCATAATTATTTGTTAGACCAACAAGTCATGGAGCTCCCTCTTCTCCGACAGGAACTATAGCAGATTTCTAAGTCGACTTTTGATATTATCCTTCCAACCATGCTGTAATCAATTCTGATGGAATTCATTCTATGTCCAATGGCCCCATCTCATCCAACAAAACCACTCTGGTGACATGACACATCAAAACAACCCGAAGCCATAACCTATGAAATTCGTTCACCCAATAGCAATATCCCAAATGTACTCAATCATGAAAATGACTCAAACGAGAGAACTGTCCCGCCAATCTTAACAAGTACCATCACAACACCATGCTAAGATCCCAGCGCAAATCTTAGAACAAATATACATGAATCTGACACCAAGGATCATATATCAACATAACTTTACTAAAATGTGTGACCTTATCCAAAAGCTGGTCTATTTTATCTTCCCCGAGTTGCCTTTGTCAAAATCAATAACCATATGGAATTCTATATCAAGTACCCAAAGTGCATTACCACAACCATAGAGAGAAAATAACACAATGCCACCATTCAAAAAGAACATATCCAACAAATAATTAATTACACAATGCTCGAAGACTCATCTTTCTCATATTTTTGCTATAAGCCCAAATAGAATAACACCATGTGCAATAACCAACGACTCACAACTCCTCGTAACATAGAAGTTTAACTCACAGATCATTTCAGAACATGCATAAGCTCAACAACAACTGAATGGCACATCCTAAAACTATAGCAGTTCGGAGTCAACAAATCCAACACGGTGTAGAACACATACACATATTTCCTACTAATGAACCCTAAATCAACTGTGGTCACTTAGAATAGATAAATAACCCTCAAAATGTCTACAATGGCTGCATTATAACACATACTATCCTTTGCCTGACCTTGGCTATAATGTAACAGTCCGCAACCATGAAAGAATTTACTCATGAGAACTCCCAGTCTCCAAATCCATAGAACACACAAATCACCATATGTAATATTTCTATAGCTTCTATAACTCTTCTACGCCAGAAAGCAAAACTTGAACATAACAGTCGATCATACAAGATAATGCCGCAATACCAATGAAATGTTCATAAACCAAACGCATTGCCCCTTGTGAAATGTATAATTTTATCAAGCCATTCCATATAGTAATATTATTTACCTAGTCATCCAAAACTGTCCATACTGCCTAAGGACTCATGACCTTCCATTCAAATTTGAACCGTGACCTTGCACCTGCCAATCTCTATCCCACACAACACATCGCATATACTATACAATTTTATGAAAAATACTATAACTTCATTATCCACTCCGAGTCACAAGCAACTACGCACTCAATTAGCCAAGAAATTTTCATTTGATCCTGTCCAAGAGAAAATCCCAATACCCAACATGTCCCACACACCATTAGGAAATATATATCTCAACCACGGCAGAAACCATAAGGAACTCTCTAAAACCCATTTCTACTTACCCAAGACGATAGAACTGAATCTCTCTATCTAATCAATGTTACGCATGCCGTCAAAACCCAAGAGCATTACCACGAAACACATGTAGAAACTCATTACCTCATAAGCACCTAATGAACTAATCATATCCATTGCCATGAAAATCCAACCTCCTACCAAGTTATCCTATTTATCCAAGTTCCTTATGAATTACCTTAAAATTGATACTTCCTTAGCCGTAATACTACACCTCCCTATGGCTCATAGGCCGTGAAATGCTCTCTTAAGCCCCATAGATGTACAACAAAAAAGACACCCACTCTGAAGAGATATTATTGTGCATTTCCAGTTGTTCATCTTACCTTCCTGATACTGAAATGTAGAATCCACAATGATTTAGAAATGCTGCGAATCTCGACATCATCCAATATAATTCTCATCTTCTATCAACATACAAATCCCCAAAATTCTCAATTTCACGTATAAATCTTGAATTCATTAGAACCATACTTAGAGCCATCCACTCTCAAATCTTAATTAGACTGATCAAATAGACCTAATAACCTCTGCTCTATTAGCACTCCAATACCCAAGAAGGTAACTCCCACGTTAATGCAACTAGATAAATTTAACATTACCTCATTCACAAATGACAACTCAAATCATTTCGTAATTCTCATACACTCATAAAGCACAAACCCTATCTTTTCTCGAGTCACCCCTGATCTCGACTTAGCCATAACTGATTCACCAGTATACCTCAAGCTAAAACCACTAAAACACATAACCGTGCAATCAACCCCTTGATAAAACACTGTCCCACTTCACTCAAAGCTAAGGAATAAAACATCTGATAACTTATAATAGCCACCCCCATGCTGGCATAACACCGAAATAGGATTCAACTAAATCCTTCATAAGCTCATGTAACACAAACCACATAATACCTCAAATCATTTGTAAATCTTGTATTAATCCTTATAACAATCAAGCTAACTTTCACAAGCAATGTAAAATCAAATTGCACTAAATATAATTCAATGGTAAAAGTGAATACTCGACAAAACAACATAGGTATCACACAACCTCAGGACATCCCGCAGGAGATAACACACCTGCTAGCCTCAAATTGACATCTTTCTATACCATTCCACAGTCATAACTATTACGCAACAACTTAATCTTCCTAAGTCTGAACTCATATCACGACATGAAAATCTACTCCACTCCTCAACTAAAAAACATAAAAAAGATCCTTTAATACATCCATAACTTGAGACTATACTCAAACCAAGATTGAAATCAAGATCTAAACAGCTCTTTCTACATCTCAAACAAAATGTTGTCGTCACTTTCAAATCATATGAACATATCTCATAGTCACATCATACTCATCACGTATCTATACAACAATAAATTGTACTTATAGAGACCTTTTCCGACATATAAATTCAAAAGCATATGCTTACACAATCACCACCTTAGTGCTCAAGCTATAGTCACAACCCAACTCAAGTCCTTCAGAATGGCCTATCATCAATACACAAAAATCATATCTCGTACATCATCTAGGAAATGATAAGTTTTCCATGCACAGCTGATACCCAGAGCTCAACTGCACATATGAATGTGTACAGGGAATTCAAAGGATTACGCTTCAAGCTGAATCAATGTCGCACAAGAAGGAAAGATAGATGGGAAACATATCCTAAATGTCTTATAGACCCTACTAGACACTTGCTCATAACTACTGTAGAACCTATGAACCTAGAGCTCTGAAATAAATCTTTCACAACCCCAAATCCACTATTCGTGATGGCACCTAACCCAACCCGCTCGGTAAGCTAAGTAATAACTATCCAATTCCATCAATATTAAATAAACAATTAAACATAAGTTTTATCTGAATCTTACAGAATTCCCAAGGATTAATAGTACAAATCACGAGCTTCTAAGATAGAGTTTACAAAGATGGTATGAAATAAATACATCTTCTATTTGAAAAAGTACGTAAATGGAGTTTTATTAATCTACAACTACTATGAACAAGATTTTGTCACAAACGAAATACAGGTACACCTTTGAATCCACCAACTATCAAATGCAACAATATCAACATCCAGGATCTGTACACATCGTGTAGGAAATGCATTATGAGTACAACCGAACTCATGTACTTAAAAAGTAACAAGCCCAAACTTAGGTTGAAAGCAGTGACGAGCTGGAACATAGGTCAGGTCCAACACCAACATCCAATAAAAGTTTAAAAAAATGTAAATACTATAAATGAGGAAGTAACTCGGAGAATAAGTGTTCAACTTTTTCACAATTTTCCCAAAATAGTTCCACCTTTCAAGAGTATCAGTGAAACCCAAATTCTATATCAATAACATTATGAAATATGAGATAGTTTGACAAAAATGTACTTTTTTTTTCCAAAATTCCTTTTCACAATAGATAAGATATTTCATTTTCTTTCCAGATAGCAAGTGGGAGATACCTCTCTATGACCATATATCAATATGTGAAAAATGTCATGAATGACGTGATACTGTACATCTTGAGGAAAATGTGTCTCTATGCATGTACGTTGTATACGCATCCCAATGTCATGCTAGAGATGATACATGTACGCATACTCTCAGAGTACTCCACCTCATGGTATCACACCTTTCGCTCATCATAATAAACCACTCGGTACTGTATATGGCCCATAAGGCCCAGGGAAGATCTATCTTGGAATATATAGATCACTAACTATAAGTCATCCAGTAGTGAAGAAAACAAGCCAATCGAGCCTTATGGAGAAGATCTACCTCCATATAAAGGGACGATCCATTCCTGAATATTACCAACCACGTTCACTGGAGGTGTGAAGACTCCTGAGGGGATCCTTTTGGCCAAGAGCTATAACAAGCCAATCATGGCATAAATAAATCAGACCGTCGACCTTAATCAATAATCAATAAAACATGCGACGATACCGATCATATAACTGTCTCTCATAATCACGCTCTCAGCCACACTTAGTCATAAATCTCTCTAGTCTCACCAACGGGCTCACAATGTCATGAAAACTAAGCTGGAACAATGATATGATGTATAAATAAGTAACAACTGATACTGAGATGTGATATGAATGCATGAATATGATTGAGTTCGAAATATCAATGAATTAAATGAGATGACATCAAGAAACAACCACTATGGGTCCCAACAATACCAACATAAAGCCTAAACATGATATCTAGCATATGTACAACTAAATTACTTTATCACAAAGTGAGGAACACAAATATAAGAAGGTGGGCAAATAAACAGAGTCTTATAAACAACAAAGTCACAACTCACAGGGTAAATGTCCACACGCTCGTCACCATGCATGTGCGTCACCTAAACATCAATCACATAACACGGAATTTGGGGTTATATACCATCAAAACTAAGTTTAGAAGAGTTACTTATCTTAAACAAGCCAATTTTGACACCGAGCAAGCCAAACCATCCTCCAAGAATGCCATCACATGCAACTAATAAAAAATAACTCAAATTACATCAAACAATGCTAAAGGAACCAATCCCAATTGAAAAAGGTCAAATCTTTAATCAAAAGCCTAAAATCATCCAAACATTACAACCCACGACTGCACCTTGAAACCAAACAAAAGTCACAAAATCCATCAACTTATTCAATTGCGATTTTGACCTTACTAGTTTCACTTAAATCTGATCTCGAATCAATGTTTAAAACTCAAAAATTCATATTATAAAAGATTAGGCAAAATCCAAAATTAATTTTTTTAAAAATTTGAAGCAAAACATAAAATTAAAGATAGACGAAATATAACCAAAATCGAGTATAGAACACTTACCCAGTTCATATGTTGAATATGGCCTCGAAAATTTTCCAATTCTGAGCTCCCCAACTCAAAATATGTTAAATGCACAAGAACCTCATCTTAACACTATTCTACATAGTTTCTCGTGCAAAAAGGTATCAATCACTTTTGATGCCTCAAATGGATTTCTCAACAAATTCTAGTTATGTTAGGCTCTTGAATCACTCTATTTGCCCTTATATTAAAGGAGATATGTTTGTTTCAATATTTCGACATAGTGGAAAATTTTAAGAATGCAGTCATTGGCAGTTTTGTGACTTATCTAAATAAGCTGGTAACCTAATTTCTGAGTAAAATCACCACAAAATTATCATACGATGTCCAAATTTGACTTTGTTTTTGCTATAGCTCCGTAATTATGATACAGATCTAATGCTTCAATTAAAGTATAAATCGAAACTCATTTTTTCAATGTGCTATCATTTATACTTGAAGAAGCGACGTTGAAACATAAGAAAAATGAGAATGTATAAGAGATCGGTAATGAGACGTCTGTGTTTATCCCCTAGAGGCTACATGGTTAGGAAAAATTTTATTTCTATTCATCTCTATTGTGTAGTTTGATCTCTCTATGCTTACTGAACTCTCTACTATGTTCTTCCACAGATGGCGGGAACCCATTCCGTTGTATCAGCTAATCATCAGCCCGACCCCCAGTGGCAGCTCCTACGAATGGCAGAGGGAGAGGTTATGCTAGAGGGTGAGGTAGGGGCAGGGCACATCTCAGAGTAGCAGCACCAGAAAGGAGCCTCAGGTTGAATTTGATGATGAGGTTCCGGCTCAAACCGTTCTAACGGGGCCAGCTCAGGCCTGTTAGAACACATTTATTATGTTAAAACTAATGTGTTCATATTTGTAGGTTTTGATAAATGACAAACCTATGAAGATGGAACATATTATACATGCCAAATAATCATAAGTTATTATTGAGATATACTTTTATTTATTCTAAAGTATATTTTTTTTGTAGACATAATAAATAGCGGACCAAAATTGGAGAACAAAAACAAGAAGTTCAAGACAAGATCAAGAGAAGCAATGAAGCAATGAAAATAAATGAATACTTGTTTGAGTCATATTTATATTTGTGATCTTGATCCTACTCTAAATTTAAGTCTTGGCTTCTCTCCAAAATTATTTTCATAAACATCATATCATAAATAATTTTTTTTATACACTTGGAATAAATTGATTTTCATGTTTTAAATTGAACCAAAAAGGTTTTCAAAAGTGTCTTTAATATTTAAGACATATATTATATTTTTGGTATTTAAATAAACAATGAAAAACGTCTTGAAATCGATTTTCTACTGAGTTAATCGATTATCTTGAGGAGATAATCGATTATCTAATATTTTATTAAACTGGACGTTTTTACGCAAGGTAAGATAATCGATTATATTACCAAGGATAATCGATTATCGTATATCCGTTATTTCTCAACGACTAGAATTTCAAATGAGATAATCGATTATCTAAGTGCGATAATCGATTATCATTAAAATAATCGATTATCGGACATAAGTTGATCGATTATCGTATATCCGTTGCCTTTCCGACGACTATATTTTTGAAAGGTTAATCGATTATCGTCTGCGATAATCGATTATCATTGCAGATTTTTGACAATTTGTTCAATCATTTAGCAACGGATACAAGAGATTTTGGGGCTATAAATACACCCCAAAACCTCTCATTTCATACACAACATCTGAGCAAAATTTATATACAAGCTTCCAAACATTTATTACATTTATTTCTTATATTCAATTGCATTTGAGAAGCTATTTCTTAAGTTTATTGTTGTGTTCTTGAGCGTACATTTTTACTCATATCTACTCTACAAGAGAGTTATGTTTAAGTGAGTGTTAAGTGTTTTGTATACACTTTAAGGGATGTTTATAATCCCTTGTTGTTGTTAGAAGGAACATTTTATTCCTTCTGTTGAAGTCTTGAAGTGCGGTATCTTCGAGCAAGGTTGTTGAGGCTTGTGTGACTCAAGTTCTCAAGTTGTAACGGTTTGTTGAGCACCCGGAAGCTTAACGAGTTTAGTAGAACCTCGAGAGAGTCTCTCGGGAGACTGGACGTAAACACATTTGTGGCCAACCAGTATAAAATCGGTGCACTCCTTCTATACTCTTTTAATTCCGCATTTGAGTTATTTTTTATTTCCTACAATTTTTATAAAACGCTATTCACCCCCCCTCTAGCGTTAAGCACTTATTCAAACAATTGGTATCAAAGCCTAACTCTCCGTAAGACTTAACCGTTTGAGAGAATCTTTCCATAGCTTCTACTCGTAGTGCTTATGCAGGTATAGGTGAAGGTCAATGCACCACAAGACCACCTTTTTTTGATGGCACCAATTATACATACTGGAAGGAAAGGATGAGAATATTCATCCAATCAAATAATTTTCTACTATGGAAAATTATCAAGAATGGAGAGCAAATACCAACCAAAAAGGTTGAAGATGAAATGGTTCCCAAGTCCGAAGATGAATACGATGCGGACGATATCAGAAAAGTGGAGAACAATGCTAAAGCCATCAACATGATGTACTGTGCTGTAAATCCCGATGATTATCGGAAAATCTCATGTTGCACCACGGGTAAGCAAATGTGGGATAAATTGGAGATCACCTACGAAGGTGCGGACCAGGTAAGAGAAGCTAAAATAGATTTTTTAACTCACGAATATGAACTGTTTCATATGAAGGAGAACGAGAAAATAGACGACATGTTTGAACGATTTTCAAAAATCGTCAATAATCTTCACGCCCTCAAGAAGACATTTACGGATCGGGAACTTGTCCGTAAAATTCTCCGAAGCCTTAATCCAGAATGGCGTTCAAAGGCCGATTCTATCCAGGAATCAATCGGCGTAACAAACGTCACAATCGACGGGCTAAGAGGTAACCATAAAACATATGAGTCTACTATTCTTAACCCTCCTATAGATGATCAAAGGCAAAGAAAAATTGCCTTAAAAGCAAGAACGGCTCAACCTCAAATTGATGAGGACTCAAGCTACGATGACAACGAGCTCCGCATCGTCATCAAAAGATTCCACAAGTTCATGCGAAAAGAGTATGAACGAAAAGGTAAGAAACAAGGAGGTGAGTTAAAATGCTGCGGATGTGGAGAACTTGGGCATATCAAACCAAATTGCCCAAATATCAAAAAGGAGAAGAGACCCGAAAAGAAGCAAAGGGCATACATTTCTTGGGGAGGTGACTCCGGAGACGAATCAAGCGACGGAGAAGAAGAGGAGACCGCAAACTTGTGTCTCATGGCAAATGAAGAAACACAAAATGAGGTATGTACCACTTCCAAAAATAAATTTACTTTTGGAGAATTGCAAGATGCCTTTGATGAGCTTTATGATGAGTTTATTAATGCTTCAAAAACAATAAATGATTTAAGAAAACGAAATTCTTTAAAAGAAAAGGAAGTTGAAAAATTAAATTTTGATAATGAAAAATTAAAAGAGGAAAACCGATTTTATGGCAAAAGAAGCATGGATAAACCCGAAGGCTCAAACAAAGGTTGTTCTTCTTGCAAATCTTTGAAAGAAGAAGTAGATAGTCTTAAGAGCACTTTACACAAATTCAATTCTTCGCACAAAAATTTGAATGATGTACTTGTTAATTTAAAATCAACTAAGCACGGTATATGATTTAAAAATGAGCCTAAAGAAAAAGTTGAGTCAATTCCCAAATCGCCTAAGACTCAACCTAGGGAAAATAAAATAAATCCACCTAGAAATATTAATCCTAGAATTAATCATCCTAGAACTAATATTAGAAGAAATGTTGCCGTATATAGACCACCTAGACAAGACTCTCGGAAATTGCATCAAAACAATTTTCCTAAAAATAGGGTGAATGAATTTAGACCCCCGAATTATTATCTTCCTAGATGTATGCATAATCCGAGTGTTATATGTCATTATTGCAATAAAATAGGACATATAGCTCCTGTTTGTTTTACCCGACATAGGCACCTCAATAAAAGCCAATCACACCACTATGTCGCACCTAACTTACAAGGACCCAAAATGGCTTGGGTACCAAAGTCTTATTAATTTATCTTGTCGGTATGTTTGAAGGGATCAAGTGTACTTTGGTACCTTGATAGTGGATGCTCCAAACACATGACCGGGGATGCATCTAAATTCCTTCAACTAGAGCCCAAGGAAGGAGGAAGCGTTATTTTTGGTGACAATAACAAAGGAAAAATTATCGGCATTGGCTCGGTCGGTAAGGACGAAACCTCCTCTATTAAGAATATTTTGTTAGTTAAAGGTCTTAAACATAATCTCTTGAGCATAAATCAATTATGTGACAAGGGAAATCTTGTTTTGTTTGATTCCGAAGAATGCTTAGTTATTCGTCGTAGTGATTTTGAAGTTATTCTTCGCGGTATTAGAATTGATAATATTTATATGGTTGATCTTGAAAATTCTTCATCAAGTTTTGTAAATTGCCTTATGAGCAAAGAAGACGACATGTGGTTATGGCATCGTAGAGTAGCTCATGTAAACATGAATCTTTTAAACAAATTAGTTTCTCAAGATTTAGTAATCGGTCTTCCAAAACTAAAATTTGAAAAAGATTCTATTTGTGATTCATGCCAAAAAGGGAAACAAATAAAAGCATCTTTTAAATCTAAAAATATTGTTTCAACTACTAAACCTTTACAACTTCTTCACATGGATCTTTTTGGACCATCTCGAATTGAAAGTTTTGGTGGAAATTTTATGCTTTTGTAATTGTTGATGACTACTCTAGATTCACTGGACGTTATTTCTTGCTCATAAAAGTGATGCCTTTCAAGCTTTTAAAAGTTTTCTTAAACGTGTTCAAAATGAAAAGAACACAACCTTCACTTCCATAAGAAGTGATCATGGGGGAGTGTTCGATCATAATCTCTTCGCGGATTTTTGTGACGAACTCGGTATTGAACATACCTTTTCGGCTCCACGTACACCACAACAAAATGGAGTAGTAGAACATAAAAATCGATGTCTTGAAGAGATGGCTAGAACCATGCTCGATGAGGCTAAGATTTCCAAAAAGTATTGGGCGGATGCCGTGAGTACCGCATGCTATGTTTTAAACAGAGCTGTCATTAGGCCAATACTCATGAAAACTCCCTATAAATTTTACAAGGGAAGAAAACCAAATATTTCCCATCTTAGAGTCTTTGGTTTTAAATGTTTCATCCATAACAACGGAAAAGATAACTTGGGAAAGATTGATGCGAAATCTGATGAAGGAATGTTTCTTGGTTACTCATCACGTAGCAAAGAATACAGAGTATTCAATAATCACACTGCAACTGTCGAAGAGTCCCCTCATATTGTATTTTGTGAGAATGATGTTCGCTTGGCGAGAAAGGATTTTTGTGATCATCTTGCAGAATATTTAAACAAGATGAATATTCAAGACAAGGAGCAAACGGAAAATTCAAATGAAATTCAAGATGAAGGCATGGAACAACCATCGGAAGAAGCACCTCAACAAGAGGAAGAATCGGTGATGCCCAAGGCTTGGAGGACGTCTAAAGACCATCCTCTCGACAAGGTAATTGGCAACATCGAGAAAGGGGTAAGTACACGAAACCTTCTCAAAGACACCGTAGGTCATATGGCATTTGTTTCTCAAATTGAACCTACTACCATTTCCGAAGCAATTGTGGATGAGCATTGGACCTTGGCAATGCAAGAGGAGCTTAACCAATTTAAACGTAATGACGTTTGGGAATTGGTGCGAAGACACGATAATCATACCATAATTGGTACAAAATGGATTTTTCGTAATAAATTAGACGAAAATGGAATAATCACTAGAAACAAAGCTAGGTTAGTTGCTAAGGGTTATAATCAAGAAGAAGGTATTGATTATGAAGAAACATATGCACCCATAGCACGTTTAGAAGCTATACGTTTATTACTTGCATTTTCATCATCAGTGAATTTTAAGTTGTATCAAATGGATGTCAAGAGTGCCTTCCTCAATGGATTTATTCAAGAGGAAGTATATGTTGAACAACCCCCGGGGTTCGAAGACTTTAAATCTCCGGATTATGTCTTCAAGCTCAAGAAAGCACTCTATGGTTTAAAACAAGCTCCACGAGCTTGGTATGAACGCTTGAGCAAATTCCTTCTGGAAAATGAATTCAATAGGGGGAAAGTTGATACTACACTTTTCATCAAGAGTAAAAACAGTGACATTCTATTAGTACAAATGTATGTTGATGATATTATTTTTGGGTCAACTAATGAGTCTTTATGCAAGGAGTTTTCAAATCTTATGACTAGCGAATTTGAGATGTGAATGATGGGTGAGCTTAATTTCTTTTAATTGCAAGGAGTTGCTTAATCGGTTTGAAATGAGCAATGCCAAAGCAATGGCTACTCCAATGAGTACATCCGACCATCTTGACAAAGATGAAAAAGGTAAGGAGGTAGATTTGAAGAAATACCGAGGTATGATCGGATCTCTACTTTATTTAACTGCTAGTAGACCGGACATCATGTTTAGCATTTGTTAATGCGCTCGATATCAATCATGTCCGAAGGAGTCTCACCTAACTGCGGTAAAACGGATAATGAAGTACCTAGTTGGAACTATGAATGTGGGACTTTGGTATCCCAAAGGTTCTTCAGCCAACTTATTGGCTATTCCGATTCCGATTTTGCAGGATGCAGATTGGACCGCAAGAGCACTAGTGGCACTTGCCATTTGCTCGGTAGCTCATTGGTTTCTTGGTTTAGCAAGAAACAAGTTAGTGTTGCGTTATCCACAACCGAGGCTGAATATATAGCCGCGGGGAGTTGTTGTGCACAAATTCTTTGGATGAAACAACAAATCTCGGATTATGGTCTTAGTATTGATCACGTCCCTCTTCGATGCGACAATACTAGCGCCATAAGCTTGACGAAGAATCCAATTCTTCATTCAAGAACGAAACACATAGAAATTAGGCACCATTTTATAAGAGATCACGTTCTTAAAGGTGATGTCGAAATTGAGTTCGTTGAAACTAAACATCAATTAGCCGACATCTTCACCAAACCTTTAGATAAAGAGTCGTTCTTCCGTATTCGTAGTGAACTCGAAATACTTGACTCTACGTTGATCTAGTGCATACACTTAGGTTGCATTTAATTTTTGAATAATTACTGACTTGAGCGTCGGAGACGTTTATTTTCTTTTGCAGGTATCGCCCTAAAGGCAGGGGGAACTAACTTGAAAATTCCTTAAGTCTTGTTGAATTTTTTTGGGGTTTGATATCAAAATTTTTAAGGTCGAGTTTAGCATAATCGATTATCATATAGAATAATCGATCATATTTTTATTTAATATATTTCTATATTTTTAAGATAATCGATTAACTTGGGAAGATAATCGATTATCCCTTCATTCTATTTCTCCGACCGCTTCTGGATTTTTTAAAAATAATCGATTAACTTAACCGATAATCAATTATCGCATTTCCGCAGCTCAAGATAATCGATTATCGTTCAAAGATAATCAATTAACCAACGGCCAGATTTCAAAATTCTTCCCGTTTTATAGCCGTTTGTACCTTATCAAAATCAGATTTTTTCACTTCAATTACTCTCATTTTTCACCTCTATAAATAGGGATGTCTTCCACTCAATACATACACTCAGAAAGCATTTCTCTTCATAAAACTCTCTTCAAAAAGCATCAAAAAGTCCTCTCAAATTCTATTAAATTCTCATTTCAAATGGCTAATAGAAGTTCCAAACGATCTCGTGCCGGAAAGAACATTGCTTCTTCTTCAAACATCCCTCAAAATGTATTTTGCTATCTAGATGGTTCTTTTCTAATATTTGAACAAGAAAGTGAACTTCGACGATTTCTTCAAAAATTTGAAAATAGAGAAATCCTTCCACCTCGTTTTACAACGAGTAGATATCTTGTGTTTCAATTCTATTAAGCGAAGAAAATATTCAAACTCTCACGAATCTTCCTCGCGAGGGTCAAGACATCGTCCAATACACCGGGGACGAAGGTCTCTTATTTGATTAACAAGTCCTCTTTCAACAAATTGGAATTGGAAACTTTGAATGGACTCCGGAACTCCGTCGACCCTCTATCGCAAATATGCATCCGGAATTTCGCCTAATTTTCTGCATCATCACTAGAATCCTCAAGCCTAGAAAATACAGTCATACTACAATTGGGCGCGAGGACACCAAAATTATGCATGCTATTATTACCGGGGCGCGCATCAATTGGTGCAAGCTTATTCTTACTCATATGCATGATTTCATAGGTGATGACAAACCTCTTCCATATGCTTTTCTTATTATGATCATTCTTGAAGCATTGGAAATTGACACCAATATTGGTCCGAAGAAAAATCGCACCAAACTTTGGGAGATTCAAGAAACATCCTTTCATAGCGGAGATCATTCCGCTCCTCCTCCTCCTCCGCCTACTCAACCAACTCCTCAACCAACTCGTCGCTCGGATACTACACTCCAAAGTATTTCGGAGCAACTAGCTTCACTATCAACCTCAATGTCTCGGATTGATAGGAATGTGTCTCGCACCGAAAGAAATGTGCGAAGATTGAGTAATGAACTCCACGGGTATTTTGACCACGTCAATTACCCCTATATTCAAGTCTATTCTTCCAATGACTCAAGCGACGAATTTGACGATGATTTTTAATATTTTAGTTTATCTATGAAATGTATTTTTCTCTTCTACTATTATGTAATCTTTCCTTTTCATTAATAAAATTGTCTTTTTGTTAATATCAAAAGGGGGAAGAGAAGGGTATATGCATTTGCATTTTTCTTTAAATTTTGAGTATTTTTGAATTCATATTTTTTTTTTGAATATATTGTGGCATAAATTAAGGGGAACTCAATTATAACTTATCTTGTATTTGGCATAATTAGCTTGTATCAATTTTGAATGCATATCCCCATATAGGTTTGCCATTATCAAAAAGGGGGAAATTGTTAGAACACATTTATTATGTTAAAACTAATGTGTTCATATTTGTAGGTTTTGATAAATGACAAACCGATGAAGATGGAAAATATTATACATGCCAAATAATCGTAAGTTATTATTGAGATATACTTTTATTTATTCTAAAGTATATTTGTTTTGTAGACATGATATGCGAGTGAAAATAGCGGACCAAAATTGGAGAACAAAAACAAGAAGTTCAAGACAAGATCAAGAGAAGCAATGAAAATAAATGAAGACTTGTTTGAGTCATATTTGTATTTGTGATCTTGATCCCACTCTAAATTTAAGTCTTGGCTTCTCTCCAAAATTATTTTCATAAACATATGCATATCATAAATAACTTTTTTATACACTTGGAATAAATTGATTTTCATGTTTTAAATTGAACCAAAAAGGTTTTTAAAAGTGTCTTTAATATTTAAGACATATATTATATTTTTGGTATTTAAGTAAACAATGAAAAACGTCTCGAAATCGATTTTCTACTGAGTTAATCGATTATCTTGAGGAGATAATCGATTATCTAATATTTCATTAAACTGGACGTTTTTACGCAAGGTAAGATAATCGATTCTCTTACCAACGATAATCGATTATCGTATATCCGTTATTTCTCAACGACTAGAATTTCAAATGAGATAATCGATTATCTAAGTGCAATAATCGATTATCGTTAAAATAATCGATTATCGGACATAAGTTGATCGATTATCGTATATCCGTTGCCTTTCCAACGACTATATTTTTGAAAGGTTAATCGATTATCGTCTGCGATAATCGATTATCGTTGCAGATTTTTGACAATTTGTTCAATCATTTAGCAATGGATACAAGAGATTTTGGGGCTATAAATACACCCCAAAACCTCTCATTTGATACACAACATCTCAGCAAAATTTATATACAAGCTTCCAAACATTTATAACATTCATTTCTTATATTCAATTGCATTTGAGAAGCTATTTCTTAAGTTTATTGTTCTGTTCTTGAGCGTACATTTTTACTCACTACTCTACAAGAGAGTTTTGTTTAAGTGAGTGTTAAGTGTTTTGTATACACTTGAAGGGAAGTTTATAATCCCTTGTTGTTGTTAGAAGGAACATTTTATTCCTTCTGTTGAAGTCATGAAGTGCGGTATCTTCGAGCAAGGTGTTGAGGCTTGTGTGACTCAAGTTCTCAAGTTGTCGCGATTTGTTGAGCACCCGGAAGCTTAACGAGTTTAGTAGAACCTCGAGAGATTCTCTCGGGAGACTGGACATAACCACATTTGTGGCCAACCAGTATAAAATCGGTGCACTCCTTCTATAATATTTTAATTCCGCATTTGAGTTATTTTTTATTTCCTGCAATTTTTATAAAATACTATTCACCCCCCCTCTAGCGTTAAGCACTTATTCTATCAAGGCCTCATAGGGGTTTATAGCTACCCTGGAATTCTAGGATGCTCTGGTCTGGCTAGTGAGCCTTATGGAGAGTGTCACTCAAGCAAGAATACTTCTAATAGTACCGCATATTAGAGCATATGGCTCCCCAGTTTCATACTCTAGTAGCTCAGTCGGGTGGGGTAGTTTCGCTTGGTTTTGTAGCACAGACCGATGATCGATCAGCCATATCCTCAGATTCTTTCTAGAGGTTGGACAGTTTCACCAAGATTTTCGCTACTACCTATGGTAGTACAAATTTGGAGGACGCGCAAGACTACTAGGATAGTTGCCATAAGGTTTTACAGAACATGAGGGTAGTGGAGACCAATGGGCTCGACTTTTCTGCTTTTAGCTTATCAGGTTTTCCCAAGAAATTGTAGAGGGAATTCTACTTGGCTAGACCAGTTGGGTCAACTGCATTGAATTGGGATCAGTTTTCTCAGTTTTTTCTAGAGAAGTTTCTCCCTACCATTCAGAGAGAGGATTATCGGAGGTAGTTTGAGCACCTTTAGCAGGGTTCTATATTCGTCATTCAGTACAAGACCAGATTCATTGATTTGGCCCGTCATGCTCTTCTTATACTTCTTACTGAGAGAGAGAGAGGGTGGGGAGGTTTATTGAGGGACTCACTTATCCATTCTGATTGTAGACGGCTAAGAAGACATGGATCGAGATTTCTTTCCAGGATGCAGCCAATGTGGTTCAGCGAATTCAGGGAGTTCTATCTTAGGGGAGTGGTCAGGGGTTTGACAAGAGGCCCCGTCATTCGGGTAGGTTCCATGGTGTCTTATTTGGATGCATGGATTTTTTTGGTAGAGGCCACCATCCCAGGCTGTTTCATTCAGCCACGCTAGGAATCCTATTGAGCCTCAAGGAGTCATGGTCCTTATGTACCTCTTTCAGGGCACCCAACTTATAGCGCACCACTAACTCCCATCAGAGCACCTCTTCATTAGAGTTATTATCTCAGTCAGTCATAGAATCACGGTTCGTCTCAATTTTCTCAACTGCAGTATAGAGATGGATGTTTTGAGTGTGGTGAGTATGGTCATATCCGGAGGGCTTGTCCGAGATTAATGAGTGCTCAATCACAACTTCAGAGTTCTCGTACTATAATTCCATTACCGCCTTCCAAGCTATCTAAGGGTAAGGGGTCATAGATCCAGAGGAATGGGTCAGCCCGCTAGAGGTGGAAATCAGGCCATTAGAGCTGGTGGCCAGGCCGCTAGAGGTGGAGGCCAGCTAGCAGGAGGTCGTCCCAGGGATATGGTTCAGGGTGGTAAGCACCAGGCTTTATGTTATTCTATTCCAGGTAGGCTCGAGGCCGAGTCCTTCAATACAGTTATCACGGGTACAGTTTCAATTTGCAGTAGAGACGCTTCAGTTCTATTTGATCCAGGGTCTACTTACTCCTATATGTCATCTTATTTTTCTCCATATTTGGTTGTCCCTCATGATGCCTTGGGTGTTTACGTGAATATTTCTATGCCGGTAGGTGATTCTATTATAGTAGACCGTGTCTATTACTCATGTGTGGTTGTCATTGGGGGTCTTAAGACTAGTTTAGATCTCCTACTTCTCGATATGGTTGATTTCGATGGATTGGCTTTCACCTTTCCATTCTATATTAGATTGCCATGCAAAGACTGGGACTTTAGCATTGCCGTGATTGCCTCAATTGGATTTGAGAGGGACTCATGGTTATTCTATCATTAGGGTCATTTCGTATGTGAAGGCTCGGCGTACGGTTGAAACGAGGTGTTTGGCTTATTTGGCCTATGTTCATGATTCTAGTGCTGAGATTTTTTGTATGGATTCTATACCAGTTGTTTGGTTGTTTCAAGAGGTATTTCATGAGACCTACAGGGGATGGCACCCGATATGGATGTTGACTTTTGCATTTATTCGGCTCCGGACACCCTAACAATTTTTATTCTTCTATATCACATGGCCTCGCAAGTGTTGAAAGAATTGAAGGAGCAACTGTAAGGTTTGCTTGATAAGGTATTTATTAGACCTAGTGTCTCGCCTTGGGGTGCCCTAGTGTTGTTTGTTAAATAGAAGGATGGAACTATGAGGATATGCATAGAGTATCGACAGTTGAACAAAGTCACCATCAAGAACAAGTATCTATTGCCGATGATTGATGATTTGTTTGATCAGCTTCATGGTGCCAATATAGTTTTCAAAGATTTATTTGAGATCTAGCTACCATCAGCTGAGGATTAGGGTATTGATGTCCCTAAGGTATCTTTTCGCACTCAGTACTGGCATTATGGGTGTCAGTTATATGATATGTTTTCGAAGTGTGAGTTTTGGTTGAGTTTAGTTGCATTCTTGGGTCTACGTCATATTAGCAGAGAGTATTTCGGTTGATCCTAAGAAGATTGAGACAGTCAAGGACTGGCCTAAACACGCATCAGCTACAGAGATTTTCTTAGGTTTGGCAGGTTATTACCGTCGGTTAGTGGATGGGTTTTTATCAATTGAAGCCCCGAAGACTAGGTTGACCTAGAAGGGTGCCCACTTCAGGTGGTCAGACGAGTGTGAGTAAGATCAAGATAGCTTTGACTATGGCGCTAGTGTTGGTATTGCTCACAGGCTTATAGCTATATACAGTTTATTGTGATGCATCTCGTATTGGACTTGGTATGGTGTTGATGCAGAATGGCACTGTTATTGCTTATGTTTCTAGGTAGTTGAAGATTCAAAGAATTACCTAGTTCATGATTTGAAGCTAGCAACCATTGTTAACGTGCTGAAGATTTGGAGACATTATTTATATGGCGTGTCGTGTGAGGTGTTCACGGATCATAAGCATATTTGTTTCAGCAAAATAAGCTAGATTAGAGGCAGAGAAGGTGGCTGGAGCAATTGAAAGACTATGATATCACCATCTTGTATCATCCCAGGAAGGCCAACGTTGTGGCCGATACTTTGAGTAGGAAACCAGCTAGTATAGACAACCTTGCATATATTCCGGCGGGTGAGAGACGCTTGCTTTAGATGTTTAGGCTTTAGCCAATCAGCTCATGATGTTGGATATTTCTGTTCCAGTCGTGTTTTAGCTTGTAAAATTGCTTGGTCATCATTATTTGAGAGTATCAGGGATCGAGAGTTTGATGACCCTCATTTTCTTTTCTTAGAGACACAGTGCGACACGATGGTTCCAGGTAGGTCACAGTTGGAGATGATAGAGTTTTGAGGATGCAGGGTGTTGTTTGTATGCCTAGTATGGATGGACTTTGTGATTTGATTCTAGAGGAGGCCCATAGTTCCCCGTATTCTATTCATCCAGGCGCCTCTATGATGTATCAGGATCTACAGCAACATTATTGGTGGAGGAGGATAAAGAAGGATATTGTAGCATATGTTGCTCCGTGTTTGAATTGGCAGCAGGTAATGTACGAGCATCAAAGAATGGGTTGTTTGTTCCAGACGATTGAGATTCCTGAGTAGAAGTGGGAGTGTATCACCATGGACTTCATCGTTGGAGTCCCATAGGCCCGGAGGAGGTTCAACGCAGTATGGGTTGTGGATAGGCAGACTAAGTCAGCGGATTTCATTCATGTGGCATATTCATATTCCTCTGAGAGGTTGGCAGAGATTTATATTTGAGAGATCATTCGTCTTCATGGTGTCCCCATTTCTATCACTTCTGACTGAGGTACGCATTTTAGCTTGCATTTCTTGTGGGCAATACAACATGAGTTGGGTACGCAGGTCGAGTTGAGAACCATCTTTGATCCTCAAATAGATGGCCAGTCCGAGCATACTATTTAGATTTTGGAGGATATGCTTCGCGTCTGTGTTATTGACTTTGGAGGTTCTTTGGATCGTGATTGATTCTGGAATTCATGGTCAGAGAGTGAGTGTTGCTTCAGGTGTCGCCCATGAAAGGTGCGATGAGATTTGGAAGAAGGGCAAGCTAAGCCCTAGGTTCATTGGACCTTTTCATATTCTTGATTGAACGGGAGAGGTGGCTTACAGACTTGCGTTAAGGCCGAGTTTATCAGCTGTGCATCTAGTATTTCATGTGTCCACACTTCGGGAGTATCACAGTGATTCATCCCACGTGTTTGACTTCAGCATTGTCCCGTTGGACAAGGACTTAACCTACGAGGAGGAGCGGGTAGCTATTCTAGACTGACATCTTTGTCAGTTGAGATCGAAGAATTTTCCTTCAGTTCATGTCAGTGGAGAGGTCAGCCTACTTATGTAGCAAACTAGGAGTCCAAGTCTGATATGCGGAGCCGACATCTCCATCTTTTCACCGACTCAGGTACTTTCTATGTCCGTTCGAGGATGAACGGTTGGTTTAGATGTGGAGAATGTGACCCAGAGGGCCATCATCTCTTTTAGAACCCGAATTCAAGTTCCGAGGCCTTAAAAACCTGATTTTCTTCTCCTCAATTTGTGTGCATAGTCCAAACTCATTTCTGGAAAGCTTTGTGTGAAACTTAAGAAAAAAATTGAATTTGACCTTTAAAATAGAATAAAGTTGACTTTGGTTAATATTTTTTGTAAACAGAACTTGGATCAATGATTTGACAACCCCGTAGGGTCTGTAGTAAATAAGGGACTTAGGCGTATGCCCGAAATCGAATTTCAAGGTCCCTAGTCCGAGAAAAGAATTTTCAAAGAAATTGTTTATTGAAAAATATAAGGACTTTTGAAAATAAAATAGTGTGTGATATTAATGGTATTTGGCCCGTACTTTTGTTCTGGAGCTTGATACAAGTTTAATATATTATTTAAGTCGCATATGGGAAATTTGGTGAGAATCGGAGTTGATTTGACGTGATTCAGATGTCCGGTTGTGAAAATAGTAAAATTTGAAGTGTTCTTGAGGAAGATCATGAGTTTGAGTTAAATTTGTAGTTGTTGATGTTATTTTGATGGCTTAATCGCACGATCAAGTCCGTATGATATTTTTAGATGTGTGAGCATGTGTGGTTTGGAGCCCCAAAGGTTCGGGTGAATTTTTGATAGGCCACGGAGTAATTAGTACTTAGGAAAACCAAGCTGTGCATTTGGGTTTTTGTAAAAGCCTCTAATATCTCAAATCCGAGACCAGGCTTCGCAAATGCAAAGTCTGCAGGCCAGGGAAATGCGACAATATTGTCGCAAATGCGAAGGCATCAGAAACTTATAGGGTTTGCAATTGTGAACCTTTAATCAGAATTGCGGTAACTGCAGCCTGCTAAGTGAGGTCTTAGACGAGATTTTCATTATTTTTCAATTGTGTCAAACTCTAAACATCCCTAGGCGACTTTTCAAAGACCCAAACTCCACCAAATCATAGGTATGTGATTTCTAACTCATCTTCTTCAATCTAATTCATCTTTTTACATGATTTCAGTACAAAATCTAAGGTTTTCATGGGAAATTGGTTATTCTTGGGCGAAAATTATGATTTTCAATATATGGGGAGTTGGACTTCAAATTGAGGCTAAATTAAAAAACCAATTACATATCTGGGTTCGTGGGTGAATGGGTAGTCTGGTTTTGGTTTGCACTTAATGTTTTGACCAAGCGGGCCGGGGGTCAATCTTTAACTTTTTGGTGAAAAATTCGAATATCTATATTGATGCATTAGAATTGGTTTATTTAGCATTTATTGATGTTATTAAGTAAATTATGGCTAGATACAAGTGGATTAGTGGTTGAATCGAGAGGTTAAGAGGTGACTGAGTGCTGAATTACTCGTTGGCTTGAGGTAAGTGTTTGATCTAACCTTCATTTGAGGGTATAGGAATCCCCGACTTATGTGTTGTGAGAAATATCATGTGTGTGGCATATAGGTGTAGTGACGAGTACCTATGCGCCACAAAATTTCCATGTTTTTGTTTGTTCCCTCCATGTTTTCTATTATACTATTTCTTCACATAATTGCTACCTATTTATAACGGTTTCCATGCCTTAATTTCTACTTGCTCATAAATGTTTCCATGCCTAATTGCTTCATATTTGTGAGCATGTTATTTTTTCCCTATATGAATCACTCCCATAAATTCAAAATCAAAATAATTGCTTCCAGTGTTTGCAATTTAATAGATTTCTCTGGCATTGTCTGTTGAATTATTTGCTTTTTTTGTCCGTGCATTTGTGAAAAATACAAAAAAGGGGACGTTGCATGTGCATTTAGGAGTTAGTTTTGCATTAATCGTTTTGTTCTCTTCTTTTGAACAAGCATAGCAGCTTGTTCTTGGATTTTGCTGTTACTAAAACGTGAACACATGACCCTAGGAAGGTTGGAATGGCTCCTATATTGACATCGCGCTTAGTGTTTCACCTTTGTTCCGATATGTTTGTTAAGAGTTGAATTAGTTTCATTGTTTAGCGGATATGAGACCATTCGTTTGTCTATCAATTTGTTAACCAAATTGTTTTGAAAGTGAGACATGTGTAGTTTTTTTTTTGATAGCTCACGGCTGGGCTAGAACCACGGAATTCGGGAGTGCCGAACACCTTCTCCCGGGTTCATAGAATTCCTTACCCAGATTTCTGATTCGCAGAATACAATAACAGATTCATTCTTTCCTCGATTCGGAATTTTAAACCGGTGACTTGGGACACCATAAAATAATCCCAAGTGGCGACTCTGATTTTTTTTAATAATTTATCCCGTTTTGATTATCACTTAAATTGAAAAAAACTTCATTTATTATATCCTTTCTGAAAAAGGAGGTGTGACAATATTAACTTTTTCTCTATTTATTGAAGTATCTAATTATTTCATGTTTTCACTATATTCCACTGTTGACTTATATTGGTTGGTGCATTATGGTGAACCTTGGTTTATCTCACTGTGTAGTTTACGCTAGTGAAGTTTCATAATCATCGTGATATTCCATTGTGTGAATTGAGGTATAAGTACATTGGAGGGTTTGAATTAATCTGTGAATCATTGTCTTTATTTTTGTGATTGGTGTTGATTTATATATTGGGATCGGGTTGCACGCCGCAACATGAGGAACAAGGTAGAATATGATTGTTTTGTAGGATCGGGTTTCACGCCGTAACAAGGAGTAATAAGGGTAGACAGGTAGGATCAGGTTGTGGGATGCAACATGACGAAAAAGGGTGGTATGTGTTGAAGAGTAATAAGGGTGGACAGGTAGGACCGGGTTGCACGCCACAACAAGGAGGAATAAGGATGGATATCGGTACTATTGTTGATTATATGATGGGATCGGAATGCTTGACGTATCAGTTGTACTTATGTGTCCATATCTAGGGACGTTCATTATTTTGATGTTCAAGCACCTTTAAGGATTGGATATAGTCGAATACTAGTGGAACAGTTCGGTTACGGATTTACTTAATGCCAGTTGTTGATGCATTACATTTTCTAATTCATTTCTTTTTAGAACAAACTATTGCATGATGTATATGTTGTATGCCCTGCCGTAGCCTCATCACTACTTCTTCGAGGTTAGGCGCGACACTTACCAGTATATGGGGTCGGTTGTACTGATACTGCACTCTGCACCTTTTGTAATGATATTTGGAGCTAGTAGCTTATCGTGAGGTTGGTTGCTATCACTGAGTACCAGAGACCCAAGGTAGTCCTGCAGGCATCCGCAGGCCCTAATGTCCCCTTCTATCCCATTTCATTTTCTGTATTATCTACTTACAAGACATATGTAACCTTTTTGTTTAGACCTTTGTTTGTTGTAATCTTAGACAGTTCGAGAGTTTTGACTCCAGTTCTGAATGGATGTTATTTCAATTTTTGTTATTGCATAAATTTAATCTTTTAAATTGTTTTCTTTTGCATTTATTTTCGCTGGTTTATTTTGTGAAGTCTTAAATACTTGAAAGATAAAGGAAAAAGTAGGATATTTAGAAACATTGGTTTGCTAGCAGGTGCAATGTTCGGTGCCATCACGGTTCCGACTGTAGGAAATTAAGGCTGTGTAATTAATTTTAAGTGAATAATAAATATACGTGTAAACTTTAGGTCTTCCTCCATATCAGATGAATTTATTGTAAGCTCACTAGGTGAAATACTAGTAATTGATATCGTGTACTTACTCTCCATCTGAGTATCAATGGAGCTAGAGGTATTAATTATGATGTTCATGACTTCAACTAACAGTATACTCTCCATCTGAGTTGGGTCTTTTTTAATTATTGGAGTGAATAATCTAGTATTACATACGTATGTTGCATGAGTAAATCTTTTCCCATTGAAATTGCTATTCAACATGCATGGCATATATGTGTAGTGTGTTTAAAATTTTTGTATATAAAGTTTATACAATTGATTGAAAATAATAGCATACTCTTCATCTGAGTTGGTTCTATTTATGTTTAGATTGTATAATTCTTGCATATATAATATATCTTGCATGAATAAAATAATTTTTTTCTCATCGAAATTTATTATTCGAGATGCATGTCGGTGTTTTGACATATTATGATCTATTTAATATTTTTATCTCAACTCCGCAATGGCTTCATTCAATTTGTCGTATTACTTATTAAAATTTTATTTTAGTGATAACATATTAATTTAATGGATTCAGTATATGTACCTTTTGTTAGAAGGACTTTAACTCGGTTTCTCGCCAAATAAGAGATGGATATTTGTTTTATTTTTCGAATAACTCTTTAGTTATTGAGCTTGATAAATATTTTATCTCATGTGGTACATGAATGCACGACCTTGTTATTGTATATTGATGTCTTGCTGAACAGAAAAATAATAGCCTACCTCATAAGAGAATATGTCCTTCAAAATTGAGTAAAACTTTTCTGTGCACTTTTGTTAAAGTCATATTAATTTGGATAGGATTTCATTAAAAGTGGAGGCACTACCAACTTGTACATCCTATTTGGAAGGAAATTTAACTAAAGGTTGTTTCCCTTCAAAGGAAATAAAGCTAGTAATAAGATAGAATAATCCCTTCTGAGTTGTATGGTTAAATGAACATATTGATACGAGATAGTTTTGAGCATTTTTGTGACGTTCATAAATGATAACTCAAAATATTAATATATTTATTTGATGCACCGTAAGCGTTAATAAATTAAGTAATTCAAGATTTTTCAGACTTGAAACGGAATAACACCTAGGAAATATATTAAGTTACTGTAATTTGACTGTAGTAGCAAGCACATCTCAAAAGAGTTCTTTTGTTACTTATCAAAATAAGGGATTACATCTCAATTTGTGCAGTAGAAAGAAGAAGTAAGTCTCTTTTAGACACAGATAGATTAATAAGGTATTATTCAGATTGCCTATTTATTTTATTGAATATTTCTTAGAAACTACAAATTACATTCTGAATTTAGTTCCTTCTAAGTTAGTACCTGGGACATCTATAGAACAGTGGATTAAATGTGTGCTTAATCAATAGTACATTCAAATATAAGATTGTCCTGCATATGTGTTGAAAGGTAAAGCAGATATGTATGTTGGAACTAAGAATTGATAGGTGCATGTTCATTTCATATCCAAGAAAACGAATAGAGTTTTATTTCATTGTCCTAAAGAATATAATGCAATTGACCTTCAAGAACATCAAAACCCACATGTCGGAATTGACGTTCCATTGAATTTGAGTAGTGGGATAACGTTAATAGACATAATATACCTTTATCGAGTGGGAGTGATGTTTGAAAAGTAAACACTATAGTAAGAAGTCACTAATATTTCAATGCCATAAGGAAATGCATGTAATATTATTAGTACTCCGTCGTAGTGGGAGAATGCTAAATAAAATCATAGTTCGATGTACACTCTTGGGATAATTTCAGTGATAGGATCCCTGAAGAGTTTAATACCAAACTAGATGGTTACGACAAAGCACTATTAGACAAATATTCATCAGAAATAACTAGGCAAGATTCTTTAACAAAACCTTATTTGGTGAAGATTTTTAATAGTCATGTAAAAGAACGCCTGAGAAAGTTGTAGATGCATGGTTATGAGTCTAAGTGGGAGATTGTTGGGGCATATACTATTAACCATGCGTTTAGATATAGTATATTCTGACAATTGTCATGGTTAAATGTCTAAGTGGGAGATTGTTGGGATATATAGTATTAATCATGGATTTGGGTTAGATATAGTATTTATTATGGTATAATTGTTAATTATATTTTAATAAAGTTTTAAATAGGTCATATATTAGTCAGTGTCCCTTGCTTATATAGTAGATGATTTAGTGTATAGATTTTAGTTTACACACGGAAGATTAAATTTTTAGTTATTGTAAGTATAAAGTTTCAGTTCACAATCTAATGATGGAATTGGAAAAACTATCAGGAATGATTATAGCACAATATTAAATATAATTTATCTTGATTATAGAAATTGTTTAATTCCAACTTCTTGTGCTAGTACATTTTGTATGTATCTTGATTTAATGTACTTATATTCTTATCTTGATATAATTATTATTAGTTGTGTGCATTATATTGTTTTAATATATTAATATGTGAGATTCTTTCTTGGGTCAATATGATTGGTAAATTGGATAATAATAATGTACCGTGGAATGTTCGGAAATCGTGATTGTGCTGATGATGACGATTGCATCGAGTTGATATGGAATTAGAGGCTAATGTAATAGAGGAGCTTCGATCATGCTTCAAGAGGTAATCCGTAAAATTCCATTTATAATTATCTGGATTACATGTAATTTTGATACTTTAATTGCTCCCGCGACATATAATAATCCATCATACATATGGCCCTTTCGATAGCTGGCTAAATTTCATCAAAAGTAAGAGCTATAGTCTTGAATGTATAATAAGATCATTCAGTATCAGTTGAACTTGTTCTTCCTCTTAAAGTTAGACGAAAAGTTACTGAGAATTGCCAAAATTTATTTCCCAGGTTTAATGGGATTATAATTTCGTGTAATTTTCGAAACAAAGTCTAAATATATTAAATCAAAGCAGAATATGCTAAAACTAGGAAATAAGAAGGTGGTAAAGGAGTAAATTCCAAGTATCAGGGACCCCAGGTAGACACCAATGGAGACAGTCCATATGATTATAACTATAGACGGATTGGTGACCATCTGCTCTGTACTGTGACAATCTCGTTATGTTGATCAAACGAACAAATGAGTTTGACATAGTTTTCAAAGCATTCTCCAGTTCCATTTCTCCTGGATATAAACTTCCTATACTTTGCAGTGGTCTTGTGTTTCCTTCACAACTGCATAATCAATAAAAGATTTTAGTTTCAAAATATTAATTGCTATATATTCATTAAAGAAAATAATAAACTAGTTAAAGAGGAAATTGAAAGTTACTCCTTATGGTCAGGAGAAACTCCTTGAAAAAAGACTCTTGTTTTGGTGGAGTTAAGATTAGAATCAGCCCATTTTGCCCATGTGTTTATTGCTTTCTTGTAAAGTTCCAATCTGTCCATATCGTTGTACGTTGTATTCCCTTCTTGAATGATATTCCAACTGCAACAAATCTTGCATTAATTATGAATAATTAGTAACCCATAAACATATTAAATATAAAAAGAATGCTGAAAAATGCAGTCAATGTATCTCACGTTTGTCTAGTCCCTGTGCGATTCCACCAATGCCATGTATCAAACACCAACACATCCATTTGTTTCCAGACATTTCCAGAACTGATTGAATCAATTTTCAGTACTCTTGAGCCTTTATTCGTGGCAATGTCAACAATGAGAGGATTCCCTAGATATAGTAACCAAATATTGTACTCCTACAATTTTTCCAATATCCTATCATAACTCATATATATTCATAAAAACCATGTCTCACAACAACAACAACAACAACAACTACCCAGTATACTCCCACCAGGTGGAGTCTGGGGAGGGTAATATGTAGGCAGTCTTACCCCTACCCAAAAGGGCAGAGAGGCTGCTTCCATGCGACCCTCGGCGCATAGGACAGAATGAAAAGCTGCATTGGAAAACAAAGACAAAATTAGTAACCAAGGCAAAACAAAACAAAGCATAAGTAATCCTGCAGAAATAACGTAAATGGTTATGTAAACATAAGGAACATAAATACCGTCGCAACCAAGAGGGGACCTAGGCTAAAACACTAGACATCGATGGGTAACCCTACTATCCCACACCCAACCCCGGGTGAGGCGAACGAAGGACTCTAAGAGCCCCTATCCTGCAACCCTGATTCTAGACCTCCAGACTCCCCTATCGAGGGTCATGTCCTCGGTAACCTGCATTTTAGTCATGTCCTGCCTAATCACCTCTCCCCAATGCTTCTTAGGCCTCCCTCTACCCCGCCGACCACCAGCAATCTCCAGCCGCTCGCAGCTCCTCACCGGGGCATCGGGACCCCTCCTCCGTACATGCCCGAACCACCTCAGCCTCGCTTCCCGCATCTTCTCGTCCACTGGGGCCACCTCTACCTTCTGTCGAATAACTTCATTCCTAATCTTATCCAGCCTGGTGTGCCCACACATCCACCTAAGCATCCTCATCTCAGCAACCTTCATTCTCTGGACATGGGAGTTCTTCACGGGCCAGCACTCTGCCCCGTACAACATCGCAGGTCTAACCACGGCTCTGTAGAATTTCCCTTTGAGTTTGTGTGGGATTTTCTTGTCACACAGGACCCCAGAAGCAAGCCTCCACTTCGACCACCCTGCTCCTATCCGATGGGTGACGTCCCCGTCAATCTCTCCGTCCCCCTGAATCACAGACCCAAGATATTGGACACTGTCCCTCTTGGCGATGGCCTGAGAACCAAGCATCACATCCCTGCCCACTCCACTCGGCTCGTCACTGAACTTGCACTCCAGATATTCTGTCTTAGATCTGCTTATCTTGAAACCTTTAGACTCGAGGGTCTGTCTCCATACCTCTAACTTCTCACTAACACCGGCCCTCGTCTCGTCTATCAATATTATATCATCAGCAAAGAGCATACACCAGGGCACATCCCCCTGGATATGACGGGTTAGAGCATCTATCACTAAGGCGAACAACATGGGACTCAGCGCCGATCCTTGATGGAGCCCCATTACCACAGGAAAATGGTCTGAATCGCCACCCACCGTCCTCACCCTAGTCTTAGCCCCATCGTACATGTCCTTGATAACTCTGATATAGGCTTCTGGCACACTCTTCGCCTTCAAGCACCTCCATAGCACCTCCTTCGGAACCTTGTCATACGCCTTCTCCAAGTCGATAAGCACCATATGCAGGTCCTTCTTCTTATCCCTGAATTGTTCCGCCAGCCACCTGACTAGGTGAATAGCTCAGTGGTGGAGCGGCCCGGCATGAAACCGAACTGGTTCCCCGATATATTCGTCGCCCCCCTCATTCGCGCCTCAATCACCCTCTCCCAAACCTTCATCGTGTGGCTCATTAGTTTAATACCCCTATAGTTGTTGCAACACTGGATGTCCCCCTTGTTCTTGTACAAGGGCACCACTGTACTCCACCGTCACTCATCCGGCATCCTCTTAGTCTTGAATATCACGTTGAATAGCCTAGAGAGCCACTCCCCTCCAGGTTTACCCATGCACTTCCAAAACTCCACCGGGATCTCGTCAGGCCCGGTTGCTCGACCCCTACTCATCCTGTGCAACGCCCCTAAGACCTCCTCCACCCTAATGCGCCTGCAGTACCCAAGGTCTCTATGACGCTCTGAATGCCCCAGCTCCCCTAGCTCTATGCTCCGATCCCCCTCCTCGTTAAGAAGGTCCCGAAAGTACGCCTGCCACCTCGGTTTGACTTGCGATTCCCCCATCAAAACTCTACCATCCTCGTCCTTGATACACCTGACCTGGTCTAGGTCACGGGCTTTCCTTTCCCTTGCTTTAGCCAGCCGAAATAGCTTCTTTTCCCCACCTTTCTCCCCTAGTTCCTCATACATGCGACCGAACGCCGCGTTTTTAGCTTCCGTGACTGCCATCTTAGCTTCTCTTCTCGCCTCCCTGTAGGACAACCTGTTCACTCTCCGCTCCTCCTCGCTTGTGCTCCCTGCCAACCTTGCGAACGCTGCCTTCTTCGCCTCCACTTTTCCTTTGACTACATCGTTCCACCACCAATCACCCTGATGCCTACCTGAATTTCCCTTAGAAACCCCGAGCACGTCCCGTGCTACCCCCCTAACCAAGTCTCAGTGGAGAAAAATAAAAAAGAAAGAACTCTGCCAAAACCTAAGTCTCAGTGGAGAAAAATAAAAAAGAAAGAACTCTGCCAAAACCTTTCTTTTCAGCTGTTTGCTAGAGACTTTGTGACAACAATAAGTAAAACGTGAAAAAAATGATTTTAACTTATAATATCAACGTAAAGAGCTTTAAAACTGACAATATATTTTAATCCCTTGTATAGCACGCAATTTGTCATAATTTCAGGTTACTAATTAATCTACTCCCCCGTTTCAACGCAGATGATGTAGTTTGATTTGGTACAAAGTTTAAGAGAAAAAAAAGATTTTTAAAATATATTATCGTAAAAGCTTAAGAGGCAAAAGCTTTATAGGGCCAATGACATTTGTGTGGCTATAAAAGTTTGATTAAAAATAATAGGGGTAAAATAAAAAGATTAAAATTAAATTATTTTACAAATATAATCTTTTTTGGGACGAACTAATAAGAAAAGTGTGTTATTTAATTTAAATAGAAAAAGTGTTATTTATAAACTTATCTGTAATTATCTCTTAGGTAATATGATTGAGTAAAATATTATTTACAATGATATTAGTATAATAAAATGTAAACTCAAAATAATGTGGCTTACCGGGATGGTGAATGTGTAATGCCTTCCATTTCTATCAACGATATACTTGGCTTGTGGTTGTGATACATGAAGCATACAAGCAAGGGAATACCACTGATTTTGACCCAGTGAATCTCCAACGAACATAATACGCTTCCCTTTGTATTTTAATAATAATTCGGTTCCGTTAAATCTACAAGGGAAAACGAAAAAGATCCAATTTTAATTGAATATCGATCGAACTCAAACTCCTTATTTAGTGACTAAATAAAGGATAAACAAACTTATACCTTGACAAATTACATTCATATGGCTGCCATCTATATTTTAAATATTCTTTATCTAGTCGTCCATTCTTCTGGCAATCTCTTGTGTCCCCAATAAAGGGACATGTGGATGAATTGTAGAGGGGATAGGAGTCATCAAAAACCCAACTCCCTTTGTAAATATCACATTCGTTTGCTCTTAGTAAGCTTACCTCATTAAAGTTCTTGGTTTTCGAATTCAACAAAAGAGAAAGTGAAAAAATAGTTAAAAAGGTTGATACAATAGCAATGGCAGATGCAAAATAACAAACGGCCATTAGAAAACTCCCAAGTTTTTCTTTGTAGTATCAATATTTGATCTAGTGAGATAGAGGAGCTCCATTTTTCTTTTGTATGTGTGCAATATATAGCTGAAGATGAAATGCATTAAATAAACTTAAGAAATGGAATACATGCATGTGTCCATTTTTATAGGTAGATTATAGAAATCTTTATTTTCTCCTTTCGGCTAAACATTTTTCACATGGTAATACCAACTTACTGATTTGTGTTCTATATATTCATTGGATAATGACAACTTGATTAGAAAACTTTCCTGTGTCATTAATTGATTCGCACTAATAATATATTCTAATTATTGCTAATTCAAAATTTTGAGTTACTTTCTTCCCCTATATTCATTCAACCTGTCAATGCAAAGGTCAGCATGTGGTTTAAAGCTTCTAAGCATTTCCATCCAAATATTCGAAAATTTTCCTTCTTTCAACATAGCTAAAAGAAAATTGATTAGCAATTCTGAAAGTGCAGTCTTTTTATTTTAAATTTGCAAGTATCCAACTTTAGTTTCAATAAAATATCTAAACAGTAGTTACTTTCTAGTGTTTTATTGGAAATTCTTATAAAACACCTCTTATATTCATCTTCACTAATATAGCTACTGTTCAAATATTTAATATTTTTAATGAAAGTCACGTACAAAGTTTTATGTATTTGAATTATTGATGATATCTGTACTTAATTTCTTTGCGAACAGTAGAGGTGGCAAAATAGTTCAAAGAAAACAATTAACCATCCACATTATTCACTATAAAATGGGTTGGACAATAAATATTTTAAAAACGGGTCAACTACGAATAAGAACCATATTATCCATTTAGAAAATAGATAACCAATGAGTAACCAATGGATCTAACTTCTACATTTGTAAAACCTCAAATTGGGGGTTCTTCAAGTTAGAGAGAATAAGAATTCTCCCTAAAGTGATCATATACAAGAAGTCATGAATAATATTGATAACTCATATTATCCGCCGGTTAATCAGTTTTTTATCCCTATTACATATGGGTCAGGTCAGATAATTGATCCGTTTTTTCATTACCCATTTTCAACATGAACCATATCCGACCCGACCCGCCCATTTGCCACTCCTAGTATATAGGTTGATCTGAACGGTTCCCTTTTAAGTTATTCTATTGGACTTTGACGCGTAGTATACTAAGAGAATATATTAGATAGATATGGGGAGTTCATACCGTTGGAATTTATCACGACCTGATTTTCTTACCGTCGGGAATCGTGATGGCGCCTACCCTTGAAAGCTAGGCCAGCCGACAGTTATACTTTTACCACATAATCAAACAGAAAGTAGCTAAAACCAAATAGAGATAAAGTATGGAAATGATATAACTGTTCAACGGCTCTAATACATAACTACCCCTATGATTTGGTATCACAATCCAAGAACATCTAAGAAGTTCAACAAATATTTGTTTGAAAGAAGTACATCTGTTCTCAAAATAGAAAGAGACAGGAACAACTAAAATAGAGGAAATGAGACTCCAAGATCTGGGAATGCCTACCAATCTACCTTGGATCTCCCTAGACTGAAGGCAGCAACCTCAACTCTACTCGCAATGTCCAAAACTGAAATCTGCACAAAAAGTGTAGTGTAGTATTAGTACAACTGATCCCAAGTATTGGTAGGTGTCGAGCCTAACCTCCGTCAAGTAGTGACAAGGATACGAGATGACCACAATATAAACTTAAGAATTTAAATCACATACAAGAGAACAATAATGATAGAAAAATGACAGATAAAGAAAGGAAGGAGAAACATGCTACGGGGGATATCAAATTCTGACGGTACTTTAGTAGAGAATCTAATTAAATACCATATTTGAATCAACAGGAATAATGAAATAGTAACACATGCACGAAATCATCTTTCGTGCTTTTACTCTTGACCTCACCATAAGAAAAAAACTGAAATGGCACGGCATTACCCTTCGTGCATTAACTCTCATAATCATGGCACTATATCACCCTTCATGCATTGAAACTCATACAATATGGCACGTCATCACCCTTCGTGCATGAACACTCACTCATGATATCGTGCACGACATCATCCTTCGTTCTTTACACTCTTCCTCACCCAAACAGAAGAATAAATAACACCGCGGCAAGGTAATCAACAATAACAAATCTCATTTCAGTAATTAACTTCACCATATAAGCCTCAACTTGAGTCAATACTCAACAATGATCAAATACCCGAAAAATATCATAAAACTTGCTAAACATAGAAAATCATCAATTTAAGCATGAACAGTATGTGATAAGAAACACAATGGTCACGAGGTAATACTCACTTGCATGCTCAACATCAACGAATAGATACACGTCACCACACATATACATCAAACTAAACGCCAACAAGCAGAAAATAAGACAACAACACCTACTCCTTCAAGCTAAGGTTAGACCAAAACTTACCTTAATTCCTCGGTTAAACTCAGGCCTAAAAAATCGACTTCCCTTCGATTCACTTCCAAAATACTTGAATCAATGAATTATTAACTAATTAACATCAATTAATGCTTAATAAACCAATTCTAATGCATTGGTATAGATTTTCCGATGTTTTCCCCAAGTCAAAAATCGACCTAGGGCCCACTTCGTCAAAACTTGAAGTTTGAGCCAAAACTCGATTACTCATTCATTCACGAACCCAAATATACAATTGGTTTTGAAATCAGACCTCAAATTGAGGTCCAAATCTCTAAATTTTGAAATTTCTAAATTCTACCCAAGAACACCCTATTTCCCTTGAAAACCCATAGATTTTGAGGTAAAATCATGTAAAGATGAAGTATATTGAAGAAAATGAGTTTGAAATCGTTTACCTATGATTTGAGGAAGAATACTCCTTTGGAAAATCGCCTATGGGAGCCTAGGGTTTGAAAATTTGAGAAATGAGTTCAAAATCCCGTCTAAGGCATGTTTTAAGTAGCTGCAGATATCGCATTTGCAACTAGAGCTTCGTTAATGCGAAGCTTGCAATTGTTAAAGGCCTATCGCAAATGAAAAGCCTTCACAATTCCTGCTACATTCGAGAATACGAAAAAAGTTTCGAATTTGGGATCACAGACCTCGCAGTTGCAATCAAATGATCGCATTTGCGAAACGTTCCTCTCCAAGACTCCTTTTGCATTTGCGAAGGTTTGTTCAAAATTGCGAATTATGCTGTCCTAACCTTTGCATCACATTTTTAATGAAAGGCTCGCAATTGTAAAGCATGTGAAGCTTGCAATTGCAAAGCCTAATCTCGAAATTCGCAATTGCGAGATCAGAGGCCTATAACAATACCAGATGCAACAACAAATTTTTCTAAGTCCCAAAAAACTCTATGGCCTATCCAAAACTCACTCGTGCCCTCGGGGCTCTAAACTAAACATGCATACAAGACAAAAAATATCATACGAACTTGCTCATGCAATAAAGTCGCAAAAATAACATCTCAAACAACAATTTTAACACAAAAACTCATGATTTTCTTAAGATAGTTTAAAATTTGTATTTTCTCAACCAAAGGTCTGAATATATCAAATCTCTTTTATTTTACACCAAATTTCACAGATATAATTTAAATATTATGTTAAACCTGTACTGGGCTCGAGAACTAAAATGCATGCCCGATACCAACAATATGACACACTATTCCATTTGAAAAAATCCTTATATTTTCCAGCAAACAATTTTCTTCAAAAATTCATTCCTTGGGCTAGGGACCTCGGAATTCGATTTCAAGCACACGCCCAATTCTCATATTTTACTATGGACAATACAGGATCATCAAATCACAGGTGTATGTCTGTTTACCAACAATATTAACCAATGTCAACTTAAAATAATTAAAAGGCAAAATTCAAATATTTTTATGAGATTTCACATAAAGGCTTTCTAAAAACGTGCTCGGATAGCAATGCAAATCGAGGAGAAAGGGAATGAGGTTTTCAAGACCTTAGAACATGTATTCGATCTCTAAAACAAAAGATGACCGCTTGGGTCCTCACATTCTTCACCTCTAAAATAACTATTCATCCTCGAACGGACGTAGAAAAGTACCTGGGTCGGTGAAAAGATGGGGAAATCGGCTTCACATATCTGACTCGGACTCTAGCTGCCTCAAATAGGCTGACCTCTCTACTGCACACAAAATGACGGAAACAATTTCGATCTCAACTGTCAAAATTGCCGGTCTAGGATAGCTACCCGCTCAAAGGTCAAATCTCTGTCCAACTGGACAATGTTAAAGTCGAACAAGTGGGATAGATCGTCATACTTCCAAAGCATGGAAACATGAAACATTGGTTATACAACTGATAAACCCAATGACGCCGAACGTCTGTAGGCCATCTCTCTCACACCATCAAGGATCTTAAAAGGTTAAATGAACCTAGGGCTTAGCTATCCCTTCTTCCGAACTCTCATCACGCCCTTCATGGGTGACACCCGAAGCAACACTCGCTCTCCAACAATAAATGCCACATCACAAACCTTATAGTCGGCATAACCCTTTTGCCTGGACTGAGCTATACAAAGCCTATCCTAAATGATCTTAACCTTGTATAAGGTATCCTATACTAAATCTGTACCAAACAACCTGGCCTTCTCAGCTCTAACCACCGGATTGGCGAGCGATGCCATCTGTAGAATAAGGCCTTATAAGGAGCCATTTGGACGCTCGACTGGTAATTCTAATTGTAGGAAGACTCTGCTAACAACCAGAACTAGTCCCAAGAACTTCCAAGGTCAATAAAACATGCGCGAAGTATGTTCCCAAAATCCTAATAGTACGATCAGTATGCCTGTCCATCTAAGGATGTAATGTAGTGCTCAACTCGACCAATGTACCTAACTCACGTTGTACTGCCCAATTGAAATGCGTGGTAAACTACATACCTCAGTAAGAAATGATAGACAGTGGAACACCATGAAGACAAATAATCTATCGGATATAGATCTCAGTTAACCGCTCCGAGGAATAGGAAATTGCCATAACAATGAAATGCACTTGGTCAGTCTAAAAACAATAACCCATACTGTATCAAAGTTCCTCTAAGTCCGTGGGAGTCCAACAATGAAGTCCATAGTGATACGCTTCCTCTTTCACTTGGGAATCTCAATCAGCTGAAGCAAATCGCCATGTCGCTAATGCTCGTACTTTACCTGTTGACAATTCAAACACAATTCTACATATGCAAGAATATCTTTCTTCATCATCTTCCACTAATAATGCTGCCGCAAATCCTGATACATCTTAGCGGTGCCGAGGTGAATAGAATATCGGGAATTATGGGTCTCCTCTAGAATCTACTCACGAACTCCATCCACATTAGGCACACAAACTCGACCCTGCATCCTCAAAACTCCATCATCTCCAACTATAACATGTTTGGCACCTCCGTGCCGCACCGTGTCCTATGGACTAGAAAATGAGGATTATCATACTTTCGATCGCTAATATGCTCAAATAATGGAGACCGAGCGATTGTTCAAGCTAAAACACGACTAGGCCAAAAAAATATCCAACTTTATGATTTGATTGGCTAAGCTTTAATATCCAAAGCAAGTGGCCTCTAACCGACCCAGAATATATGCAAAGCTACCCATACTGGGTGACTTCCAACTCAAAGCATTATCCAACACATTCCCCTTCACGGGATGATACAAGATTGTGATATCATAGTCTTTTAATAGCTCCAACTACCTCCTCTGCCTCAAATTTATCTCCTTCTATTTTATCAAGTACTGCAAGCTCTTATGATATGTGAACACCTCACATGATACGCCATATAAATAATGCCTCCAAATCTATAGTGCATGAACAATAGCTGGCATCTCCAAAATATGAACTGGATAATTCTGCCCCATGTTTTCGTACGTAAGACTACGTTATAAGTCAATTAATGTAAGCTCAGAAAGGGAATCATCTTTGAAAAGTTTACAAAGTTAGTTCATAATATTAAAATGGAGTTTAAAAATATTTTAGATCATTAATAGTAAGTAGCAAGATGGCTTGAAGGCTTAGAAGCTAAATTAATTGAAGAAAGTATGTTTCGTCAAAAGTCGACAAGTTTGGAATGTTATAACATGTAATTTGAAGTGAGACTAGGGTTCTCAACATGATATGGAGGTTATGGTACGAGTTATTTTAGTTGCATGATAGTCATTTTCTATGTTTTGAGGGAAAGCAAGTTGTGGAACAAAAGTTGGAAAATGTCATCACAAGTTACATTCATAAATGTAGAGAAATTTAGTTCAAATGTAGCTTCACTTTTCTCCTGTTATACTTGGAATCAAAGGACGATCTATATATCAAATTGAAGATACACGATTGTAGTTTCTAACACATTAAGCCGTTTGTCGATTCTAGTTTTTAACATGATAATGAGGTTATGGTATGAGTTATTTTAGTCGCATGATAGTCATTTGCTATGTTTTGAGGGAAAGCATGTTGCGGAACAAAAGTAGGCAAAGGTCCTCACAAGTTACATTCATAAATCTGCTGAAATTTAGGTCAAATGTAGCTACACTTTTCTCCTATTATTCTTGGAATCAAAGGATGATCTATATATTAAATCGAAGATACGTGATTCTAGTTTCAAATGGATTAATTCGTTTGTCGATACGATATTGGACTATAGAGATATTCGCGTTTTTGCGAGACTGGACAAGCAGCTCCCATGGGACCCACAAAGTCAGTTTTAACTTCAGCTTGTATTTAAGTCATTTATATGTCGTTTTATCTCCTTTTTCCGCATCCACAACAGTTCCTATACCCTCCTAAATTCTCTTTAATGGTTCCTCTAAGATTCTATGGTGAAAACCTAAGATAAAAACATGAATATAGCGCAAAAAATCCTGTGGTGCTTGCTAGATCGTTGTTCTTTATCTTGTGGCTATTTTGGAGGGTTCTTCAAAGGTAAGTAACCTTAGATTTTGTGTTCTTCTTTATGATTAATCTAGTTATCAGTACCTCATTCATGTATATTAGAGTTTCAAGGAAAAATACAAGTGTTTACACACTAACATGGACACAAAGGTTGATTCAAGAGGAGAATACAACTCATACAGTGTTGTGGTGTGACTAAGGGTTGTTATGAACAACACCAGCTGAGGATTTCATGTTTTATCTACTGTCAAAGATAAGAAAATCATGTTCTTTATTTTTCTTAAGGTCAATCATATTGGTTAAGTTGTTTGAGTGAAAATCTGTAAGATAGTAATTGACATGGCATAAGGAATCGTTATCATTTTTGTGGCCTGTATTGAAGCTATATATATGGTTTGTTGGGGCTGGAAATTTTTATAAATAGATTTATTATGTAGTAGTTGCTGCTGTTAAGATTATCTATGTGCTAATTTAGTGGATTGAAGAAGATAACATGAAAATAAGATGTTGACGATAAAGGTTAAGGTGGAGAGGCATCATTCTGGTGGAAATTTCCAGTGTCAGTTTTATCAATGGAAGAAGAATATAGTGAGGCACAAAGAATCTTTTTTCACCAAAATAGGTGCATCCCAAGAGAGATATGGCAAAAATATTGAGCAAGCTGAAAATACACAAGCAATCATCCTCACTGGGAAAGAGTCGGGGAAGCAACAAAAGAATATCAAGTGCCATATGAAGTCATCCGAGAAACGATCACTGAAGACATTTCCCGACTAAAGTTGCGGATTACATCTTTCGATCCAAAGGAGAAAGAACACAACAAAGAAGGGTTGTTAAATTCCAAGCGTTACTACACAAGGTCCTTGAAAAGATGCCTAGCTGACAACCCTAGAATCAATGAAGGATAATTACCTAAATCCCTGCTAAACACACCATGATCCTAGATTAGCCACCCAAGTATCCTACCCATGCCAAGACAAAGTTCCCCATCTTTCCATACTATCCGGGACCCACTTCAACTTGTTGTCACATGTTTCCACATGCTTCGTCACATGCCACACCCTACTTTCACATGGCGTCACATGCTCCCACATGCTTTCACATGCTAAACCAAGTATATTTTACCCTTTGTCACATGTTTTTAGATGTTTTTAGTTGTTTTGCCTAAAGTCCTTCACATGCTTAGAAGGACCCACTTGTGAGATTAGTTTGCCATGTAAGATAGATTTATTTTATCATGTAAGTTTTTCTTGTAATGACCTCCTAGCCCTATATAAAGGAGTCCTTGTAGTAATAGTAGGATCAACTTTCAATCATCTTGTAACCTTTTGTAAATCTCTTGTGATATACTACATATGAGTGCTTTCTAAATTTCTCTCTTGTTCATTCTTTCGAATGGATGGAAAGGCCAGTCCATGTATGAAAAAATAGAGTAAGAATACTCTAAGAAATTTAGCTTATTGTAGTATGAAAGTTTTCCGAGTTATGAAAAGCTAACGTTGGTTATAGTACAAAAGTTTTCTGAGATATGTAGCTTAGCAAGCCATCCCTTATGGGTTGTTGAAGCCAGCCCCTTTTTGTAGGAAAACTTTTGCGACTATAAATAAATTAACTATTTGTGTAGCTTGGCAAACCGTCCCTTATGGGTTGTTGATGCCAGGCCCCTTTTGTAGGAAAAATTTCGTATCTATGGAGATTACGCTTATTAAGTTTTGGGATGAACATGATATTGTAAGCATAAGTATGATGTTATATATGTTATAGGAAGGTTCATGGAAAAGGAATTGGATTCAAACCATATTTTGTTAATCATAAATCGTTATTGCCTCTTAAAATTGATGTTGAACAAATTGGAGAGCTTATTGTCAATTATATTATTGTTGTTTCGGTTGCTTGGTGACTATTTGTAATATATGGGATGTAGTAAAAATAAGAGAGGTGATGTCCGTTTTCTTGTAGAATATTGGTTTCCAAGTATGAGAGTTACAACGCTTATAAGATGACGACGAAGTTGGTTTACTCATTGTAGATTAAAGAAGATCATATTCAGCTTGCTTGATGATTGGATCGAAGACTTCAAAGGTACGTTAAGACACTTCCTTCTTTCTTTTGGCATGATCTAAAGTGAAATGGATACACTATTTCATAACTGATCTACTCCTAACAGCTAAGATTGTCCATGTTGTTCTTTCCTTAAAAAGTTATTCTTATAAAGTATGTAAGATCCTTGAGTCCTAGTGAAGTTCATATTAATGGTAAGATGTCCACAATGATAATCGATGGTGCAACGAGCTTACGTCACTCCAAAAGGTTTAGAATGTGATTTTCATGAGTCGAGAATGCATTATATATATATATATATATATATATATATATATATATATATAAATATATATATATATATATATTATCCTACTGAGTCGGGCTATAGTTGGTTGGGTATGGCACCTACTTGCAACCACTGATTAGTTTGGTTTACCGAGCTCCATGTGGCTGGGTATGATTCTAGTGAGCCTTATGGTGGCCGGGTACATTTTTACCGAGTCCTCTTTGAGGTTGGGTACGATATGATGATAATGATGCCCACTAAAGCATATGTTTTAAAACGTTTATGTATATCTATGTATTATGCATTTCATGTCAGTTGCCCCTAGAGACACTGAGATGTTACAGGTTGTATCTTCTCTATCACTCTTTACATTACTATTCTTGTTATTTTTTCCTGCCATACATACTTGGTACTTTATACGTACTGACGTTCCTTATTCCCGGGGATGTTGCGTTTCATGCCCGCAGGTCCCGATTGATAGGGTGACATTCCTCATGTTAGGCTATGAGCTCACTGAAGGTGTTGGCGTACTCCACGTGCTCTGGTTTCCTATTTGGTTAGTATACATTGGATACATATTGATTGGTATGGCGTGGCCATGTTCCGACCTTTATGATTTTATGTACTCCTAGAGGCTTGTAGACAGATGTCGGATATATGGATACTTGTATGACCTTGTCGGCCAATGTTTTGAGTTTACAAATAGTCATGTCGTCCTTATAGATCTGTATGTCATATGTACAAGCTTGTGTATCAATTTAGGCCACTATATATTGAGTATTCAGTTATGTTTTATATTTGTTATATCATAACATCCCTTCCGGCCCATTTATCCATGTTGGTATGATAGGAAAGATATTTTATGTTGGTACTCGGTTGAGTATGGCACTGGGTGCCTGTCGCGACCCTTCGCATCGGGTCGTGACAAATGTTATATCAGAGCAGTTTTGTCATAGGAAATCTATAAGCCGTGTCTAATAGAGTCTTGTTTATGCATGTGTAGTGCACCACACTTATAAGCATGAGGTTGCAGGGCATTTAGGACTGTCACTGTTTCTTCTTAACCTAGATCATGTTGTGTAGCTCAATTGTAAGAGTTCAAACTTCTAAATTCTATTCTTTTTGTAACACAGTGATATCTCATCCAAACATATAATTGGTAAGAGATTACATGTAGCTATGGAAGAGTTGCAACAATGTAATTCGATTTTGCATCATGCTTATGATGAGTAAATGTAAGGTTTTCAGTAGATTATGTGTTTACTAAGACATGCAAGTTTCTTGATAAGGAGGCCTAACGCATGAATATCTATCTACCCATATGATTTAAAAAGCAACAAGAAAATTAGAAGGTAGATACAAGTTTAAACAAGTAAAAACAGCAAGGTGGCAAAGGTTACGGGTACCCATTGGTGAAGCTTTTGAGTTCTTACAATTCAAGCAGAGAAATATATGTATTCCACGTTAACTTCAACAGTAACATAGGTATGTACAATTGGCCACGCAATTCTCAGTATGCTCTATGGGAGTTGACACATATAGTTTAAGGGGATAACGGGATAGCAAGATCCAATTGGGGCTAGAATAACCCAAAATTGCAGTTGGATTATTATCATTAGCTAACATTTACAATGGATATTGCACATGTGGTAATATTTCTCCTTGTGAGACACCCCGATGGTGCAACCTAGAATAGTAAATTCGGATATGAATACTAGAATGTCTGCAAAAATATTTAAAGGATTGGCACTGGAATCCTAGAAGGGATAAACATTTACCTTTGTATGGCTCCCGTTCCTAGTAGTGAAAGAATGCTAGTTGACCTAAAGAGCTTGTGAGATGAAGAAATGGGAGCTAAAAGTGAAAGAATGTTTTGGTGAAGTTATCAGAATAAAGTGATGGACAAAAATATTAGCCGGATAATAAAAAGAGAGTAATTGATGCACTATGAGTAGGATGTGATAAATGGATGATAAGTGTAAATAAAAATATGACATAATGATAGAGTCTATAGTCAAGTGAAGGAAAAGAAAAGAGGTGATAGGCCTTGAGACAATAATAAAGTATATGCCAAAAGTTATATCCTTATTTCGAGAAAGGAGTTGGTGAGTCCAATGCGATTACTAGAAGACTAAGTTAGACCCACTATAGTAGTAGAAATTATTATGATCTAGTAAACAAGATAAAATCGAACATGAATCAGGGAACGGAGGATTTGATAATGGTCGACGTCGCGAGAATTTTAGAGATCGTGAACCAACAAAATTGGAATAGACAACAAATGAATAACCATTAAAGGTCATTTAGGAAGTAATTTACCTAAAGCAAGAACTCTGAGAAGAGTTAATCTTACGGGACTAATTGTGCCAATTACAGTAGGTGACACCTTCCTTCGTAAGAAATTTAGTTATCCCCGGTATAGAAAGTTACCATAAGGAGATTAAGATTCATTGATAATGTAAAAAGACACCAAAGTTCAAGAGGTAAAACATCTATAGGTAGATCGTCATAGTACTAAATCTTAGTACTCCTCTAAAGGGGGAATATGGTGTGATATGGTATTAAGTCGGAGTTAAACGGATAAGGTAACTATGGAATGGTAAAGGAAAATGTGGAAAAACTATAAAGGGATGATGTTGCATTTATTCAGTTCCTGCAGATATGTTGCGACTCTAGAAAATTATACAAGAACGACACTAGGGAGAGGCAGTAAAAGTTTCCGACCGGGATGTTATTGATAAACAGGAGCTAGTGGTGAGAGATACGTTAAGACAAGTAATATGTCCCAAGAGGGATTATGCATATATATATATATATATATATATATATATATATGTATATGAGAATGCACCAACGAGTAATTAGTAGTTGATTCAGGTTATGGCTAGAAAAGAGGTCATAGATAAATCAACAGATCATGCAAGATAAATGTACTGAACCGCGGCATAGTGAATGCACTCTCGCAGATACGAGTCGCAATCATTTGAAAAAAAAATTCAGGTAGGAGTTGAGGCAGTTAAAAGTGCCGTTTAAGGTTTATGAAAACAAGAGAGAGTGCCACTAAGGAGACAACAACAATTTGAGCTTGGAACTAACCATACGAGCACAAAGGCACGATTTTATGTAACTAAGGATTATTATAGGAGAGTAAGAACAACAAAAGTTTCCTTCGGGTGTATGATATAACAAGCTCACAACTTTACAAGAGCCAGAAGGTCTCCCTAAGTACTACAACGAAAGAATAGTTGAAAAAATAAGGAAGAAGGTTTCCACCTATGCATAATAAGCTACATATTAAATGATCTTGTAACAACAGCTTCACTACAATATTCTATATCCTCCATAAGAAAGTGGCACCTATTTTGGCTACTGAATGGAATAAAAGTCATCAAATGTGATGTTTGAGATCATACAACGTACATCAAATTATAGTATCTGTGAGCAATAAGACAAGCCACAACAAGTGGAAGAACGATCAGAAAAAGTAATTGCTTACATTTAAAGACAACTGAGAAGGCACAAAAGGAAATCTGTGATGCAAGCAAGTTAAAGGAACGATGTAAGTAGTACAAAGCGATATGTGTAGGTCGTAAGGTAAAGTATTATATAGAAACAAGGTTTTAGATATATAGGAGTAAGGATATGAAAAGGTGAGAGAAGGTGAGGAGAATATGAATGTCCTTCGGATTAAACCCATCAAAACAAGGATGTTGATGATTTCCGTATGTAAAGAAAAGATCGATACAGCCTGAATAAACATAGTGGGGTCTAAGAGTAAGAGCAATTAGAAGAGATGAAATGCTGCCCCCGTAGTAGAATACGTGTGTAATTGCGATAGATAAGAGGATGACATTAAGGCCTTTGATTGAGGAATAATTTAAATAAAAGGGATTTTTATGAATTGCACAAGATAAGAATACCCCATAAGATGAATCATTTTTGGATGCTATTAAATACGGTTATGGAAGTATTGTATCGTTCCTAGGTGGATTAGACAAATTACTGCAGATATTCCCCAATGAGATTTGAGCCCTAGTGACAATGTATTGCGTAAGAGGTTTAAGGTTATCAGTGGTAGATTATGGATCAACATTAAGGTGAATTGCCAATGAATGGATAAAAGTTGCAAAATATGAGATGATATTAGACTGTTACTATTAAGATGAACAGTAATCAGGAGGCATTAAAGTACTTAGATTTATACATATAGGACAAGCAGCAAAAGAGTAATCCGAAGGTGGGTGGCAGACCTCGTTAATAGTAAATCGAAGTTAGAGTTAGGATATAGTATGAACTACCAAGATATAGTAAAACTATAGGGATAGATATACAAGGCTATTAAACAATATATAGCAATAGTCGTAAGTTCGATAAAGTACCAAGTGAAGAACTTTAGTACACTATAGATGCCTTGAGGGATATCTTGTCATAGTTTTGTATATGTTCACAAAGTAAGGATTATAGATTGGATAAAATCTAATGGAAAAAGGAGAGAAGAGTCGCAATGGCACACATAGTACACGGCTCTACATGATGCATGTCAAAAGGTAACAACAGCTACGATATTAGAAATATTCCGACCACAGGTGGTGGTATGAGAAAGAGGCTTAAAGTGGGGAATACCCCAGCCTTTGGATTAATTTACAGAACAATTTCCTGGATGTCAAGAACAATATTAAAGTAGTCTTAAGAGCTACAAGATATGAGACGTATAAGCGCATTAGTCAACATTCAAGGACAAATGTTTCAAATGGGCGAATGATGTTACACCTCATGTTTTCGTATGTAAGAGTACGTCATAAGTCAATTAATGTAAGATCAGAAAGGGAATAATCTTTAAAAAGTTTACAAAGTTATTTCTTAATGTTAACGTGGATTTTAAAAATATTTAAGATCATTAATACCAAGTAGCAAGATTGTTTGACGGATTAGAAGCTAAACGAATTAAAGAAAGTAAGTTTCGTCGAAAGTCGAGAAGCTTGGAATGTTATAACATGTAATTTGAAGTGAGACTAGGGTTCTTAACATGATAACGAGGTTATGGTATGAGTTATTTTAGTTGCATGATACTCATTTGCTATTTTTTCTGGGAAAGCATTTAGTGGAACAAAAGTTGGCAAAGCTCATCACAAGTTACATTGATAAATATGCTGAAATTCAGGCCAAATGTAGCAACACTTTTCTCCCAATATACTTAGAATCAATGGATGATCTATATATCATATTAAAGATATAAGAGTCTAGTTTTAAACGCATTAAGTCATTTGTCGATACAATATTGGACTAGATAGATATTAGTGTTTTAGTGAGACTGCACAAGTTGCTCCCATGGGACCCACAAAGTCAGTTTAAACTTCAGCTTGTATTTATGTCATTTATATGTCATTTATCTCATTTTTTCACATCTACAACAGTTCCTAAGCCCTCTTAAATGCTTTCCAAGGATTTCTCCATGACTCTATAGTGAAAACCTAAGATAAAAACATGAATATATTGCTAGAAATCTCATGGTACTTGTTTAATCATAGTTCTTCATCTTGTGGCTGTTTTGGAGGGTTCTTCAAAGATATGTTGTTGATACCCAATATTTTCCTATATATTTTATAATCAAAATACTTTGAAAGTAGCATGTGTATGCATATATGTAAGCACGCCCAAGAATTTTGATATTTTTCCTAGTTTTAAAGATTTTTACAATCAATTTATTGTCTATTTCTAGCAGTACAAAACCTAATAATTAGTCCTAGACTATCATTTTGGGGAATAATTTATTTTCATTCTCGTATTTACACCAAGATATAATTAAGGTTATTTTTGCATATTTTTATAAATTTATTTTGAATTTTTAAATCTAAATTACATAAAATTATAATTTAGCCTATTTTACAATTAATAGCACTTTTACAATTGCGAAATCACTCCTAGTATTTATAGATAAATTTTTCTATATTATTAATTACTTCAGTACTTTTAAGTTGTTTTAAAATCAATTTAGCTATTTTTATTTAAATTAGAAAGGGAGGAAAATTGTCTATTTAATACATAGCCACTTCTACTTCAAGTGTGGCCCCAATTTAACCCCCAATTCCACCCAATTACAATGACCAAATTTCATTTTTTTAACCCAACCCTTGACTTGTTTTCTGACCCGCCCGGCTTCTCCTTTAATCCTGACCGTTGATCATTTTGATCAACGGCTATGATCCGTTCTTTCCTTTTTTAATTCCCATACCCCCTTAAGCCTAATTCATTCCATCAGTTGTGCTACCTTTGAACTCCCATTACCTCCCAAATCCTCTCTAGCCCCCACCCCCCCTCCCCCGAAACCCAAGTTGATTTTCACCTACTTCTGGCATGTTTCCACCGGAATCCATGGCACTCCTGACCATGGATGTAATGTGCTCACTCTCTCTCACTATTAAACCCAAGCTACACGAAGGTTGAAGAACGATTTAAAATGATCCCTTTAGATCTGTCTCAGTTATGTAAGATCTATGGCCTCTCCGGCCATTTTCCGGCATATTCGAGCAATATGAGCCTCTTCGACTCAGGATCCGACTTTCCTCAAGACCTTCTCATTTTAGGGTCTTCTTTGCTATTATTTAAGCCGTCTACGTTTCTCTACTTGCCTATTTTTTCAAATTTTTGAAATGCTTGGACTTTACGTTTTTGACTTTTCCCTAAATTTCCTTTTTCAAATTTGTTCAAATTCGATTTTTTAGGAATCCTGCTAAATGTTTCTTTAAAAATCTTTCTAACTCTTTTCTTCTCTCTTTATGTGAGTTCTATACTCGTATGTTTGTTTCTTGGTATGCTCGAGCTTTTCTCTCTTATTTCTTTTCTGATTATGCAAGGTTTTTCCTGTTCTTTGCTCACATGTTAACTCGGTTTGTTGTTCCTCATTATTTGCTATATGTGTTTAAGTCTGAGCTCTTTAATTTTGTTTCACCTTACTATGTTTTTGTTGATGTTCCTACTTATCACGTTTATTACCTACAGTATGCCAAACTTCTGAAACTTGTTTAAACTCTCAAAGCATGATTTTGAATCAATGTGTTTGCCGTCACATATGTTTTCCTCTCTTAATGATTTCTCACGTCTGATTCTATTCGAAACCCTAAAATTTGGGGGTTTCTCTTTGGGTAGATGGCACTAGGGTTTCACTTTGGTTTACTTGGTTGCAAGACTCACGGTAAGCCTGTAATCAAACTCAAATCCAACTTGCCTGTAGTTCTGAGACTTTCATTATTAGAATTTTCTCTTGTTTAAAATATATGCTTTATATATGAGGAAAAACTTCCCTTTCAAAAGATTTCGCCATGAATTGATTTTAAAATCCCCTTAATCATGATAGTGATTCATCATTGATTTCTTCCAATTGAATCCCTTTTACCATACTGGCTATTTATTTTGATCCTTTTGTGATGTTTTTCTTATAGACTTGGTCTTTTGTATCTCTTATATGGTTCTGTACCAACGTTTGAATTATTCTTTTCTTAATTACCTGAAGTTCTCTGTGATTACAATTGGATCTGGGATCCTTTTAACTTATATTCCATTTTTCCTAAATCACCAACTATGTACTTGACCCTATTTGTGCACTACATGGTTTCCTTACCTAGAAAACTGATTTTCTTCCCTTATTCCATCTCAATTAGCCGTTTGACCTAGACCCCCTTAATTAAAGGAGTCTAGCTGTCTTAATTGATACTAATTGATTAGTTTGTATGTTTGTGCACTCTTTTCCTGACTTACTTGTTTTCAAAAACAATATATGGACTTTGCCACAACCCCACCCCTCTTTCAACGAGTCAACTTACACATCATCAGAAAGACACGAAACTACACTCAGACACTAAAACACTCTTTATTGCAAAATTGTCTCCTAATCATGCTTAGTTTGAGATCTTTTAAAAATGATGTTCACAACTTGGCTCTTTCAAGGCTACTTTTTCTTACTTATTTTCTCAGAAACCGGTATGTTCTTTATTTAAATCTTCTGCCTCACTTCCTATGTGTTTACTTTACAGCTTCAGACTTCTTGTTTACTTTACTGCTTATGTTCTATAATTTGTGCTAAATATTTCCCTTCTTTACTTCTATTTCTGTTATGAATCCCCCCCTATTCCCTTCTTTGTGTTGAGTTAAGCTTTTTGTCTGACAATATTCTGATTATTGCCCAGGCCATGGCTTGATCCATAGTGGATCCTAACTCTCAACTTATGACTAGTAGGCTTGTCAGGGGCGTGCTTGCATCCCAATTGCTGGACATGACCCACCAGCCTGCCATGTTCTTCTTCTGCAAAGGCGTCAAGGTCAATTGAGGTCGCGTTTGGATCCCTAAAGGCACTTATGCCATTTGAAGTGGCAGTGTTACCCTCCAAAACAAGGGTACCTATTCCAGTAGCTATGCTAGCCACAACACCATTCCATACGAAGGTCGTTCCTTAGGATTACACTGTCGAGGAGAGAAGGAAAGGGAAAATCGAATCTAGAGAAGCAATTGCAGCATAGGGAATGACCATAACCGGCAGTGTTTATACTTTAAAGCATCTAGTTGAGTCCACTAAGAAAGCCTCTGGACGACTGACCGAAATCGGGCCTGATAATCTCTGGAGGAAGATACAAGCCAAAGAGTATTCAATCATTTATTAGTTGAATAAGAATCCATCCCAGATCTCCATCTTAGCCCTACTACAAAGCTCTAACGCACATAAAAATGCCTTATTGAAAATTCTAAGCGAGGCATATGTGCCCAGCAACATACTGGAGGAGAAATGGCAAACATGGTAGGGCAGGTGTTGGGGAGTCATGAAATCACTTTCACGAAGATGAGCTGCCACTAGAAAGGCTAAGACACAACAATGCGTTGCACATTATGCTACAATGCGAAGATTACTTCATCACTAGAATTTAGGTTGACGGAGGATCCAACCTCAATAGTTGTTCATTGGTGACTCTCAGAACATTAGGAAGAGCCTACATGATATCAAAGATGGAGCCATCAATGTCAAAGTTTTTGACGGTTCCCAAAGGTCCACTATTGGGAAATCAGTTTGGGTCTGCAAATGGGACCGACTTAGTTTGACGTGGACTTTCCAGTAATAAATGTCACAGCGTCTTATAATTTGCTGTTATGACGGCCCTAGATTCACGCCGCTATAGCCGTAGCATCAACCCTACACCAGGCAGAGAAATTTGAGTGGAATCACCATGAGGTGATTATCTATGGCGATGGTAGCTATCCAATATACAATCTCCAGATCATCCTGGCGGTAGAAGGAAAAAGGAAAATTGGGGGAGAAACCTACCACCACATAGAGCGGGTCAACGCCGTGGACAAGGATAAATGGTTGGGAAAAAACATTGAAAGCACAATGAATTGGTGTGGATACGAGCCTGGCAAGGGACTCGGCAAAAACCTTTAGGGAATTGCCAAACCGATCAAGCTGAAAAAACATAGTACCACTTTTAGATTGGGATATACATACACTTGGGAGGAGTTCAACCACTGGTCGCCACCATGGCACAGTGCCTACTACACATTGGAGCTTCTGATACTTCGCCAGGAGCATACTTTCCAACCATCTAATGTTATCTATAGGTCAGAAAAAGAGGAAGCGCTGGTGGCAATGAGGAATCTGTTTCTGGAATATAACAATATGAACTGTTGTGTTATTTTTTAGGAGGAGTGAGAGGAAGGCCCTTCTATACAAGTTCTGAGCCAAAGAGCGCGACTCAATAGTTGGTCCATGAGAACAACCGGGGCCCATAAAACTTCGGGGTAGCAAGGGTGAACAAAGCACATGCATTGCCTTTTACTTTTTCACTAGTTGATTCTCATTCCGTATTTTCTTTAAATTCAAAAAGAGATCCAATGTTCAAATCAATTATGAAATTTATCAAAGCATTTTGGTTTCTTATAAATCTCGCTCTTATTATTTTTATATCATTTACTTAATTTATACAACATTACTATTACTTATCTTGACGAGCACCGATGATTGTGACTTGCAACGGGACAACACAACAAACAGACATAGATTCAGAAGAAGATGATATACTGGAAGAAATTGTTAAGGAAGTTGAGGATTTTGAGAATAGACCGAAGGCCAATTTGGACAAAACTAAGTTTTTCAACTTAGAGGATACAGAGAATGTCAAGGAAACACGCATCAATGTTCATTTGTCACCGATAGAAAAAGAAGACTACATGGAATTTCTAAGGGAATATTAGGACATATTCGCCTGGTCGTATGATGATATGACTGGCATCAGTACAGCTATTGTAGCTCACAAACTACCAACAAATCCAACATGTCCACCGGTAAAATAGAAGATCAAAAAGGTCAAACCTGTCATGAGTTTGAAAATCAAGGAAGAAATCACCAAGCAAGTCAAAACCAAGAGTCTCAAGGTAGTAGAGTATCCGACGTAGTTAGCCAATATTGTACTAGTGCCGAAGGACGGGAAAGTTAGAGTGTGTGGGGACTACCGATATCTCAATCGGGCCAATCCCAAAGATGATTTCCCCTTGCAAAACATACATATTCTAATTGACAACTGCGCCAAACATGAGTTGCATCCGTTTGTTGATTTTTTTGCTGGATACCACAAGATATGGATGGACAAAGAAGACCCAGAGAAAATGGATTTCATTACACCGTGAGGGATGTATTTCTCTAAGATGATTCCATTTTGACTAAAGAATGCTGGGGCCACCTACATGAGGGCCATGACACTACTATTTTCCACGACATGATACACAAAGAAATAGAGGTATATCTAGATAATGTCATCGTTAAATCCAATAAAGCCACTGACCACATGGAAGATCTGAGGAAGTTCTTCAAAAAAACTAAGAAGATACAATCTGACACTGAATTACGCCAAATGTGCATTCAGAGTTCCCACCCAAAAACTGCTTGGGTTCATTGTGAGTCGCCAAGGAATAGAACAGGATCCATCAAAGGTTAAGTCCATTCAAGAATTTCCACTGCCGAGGAACAAGAAGGACGTGAGTTTCCAGGGGAGAATCCCCACTAGATGGACCAGAGCATTCTAGAGTATCGGGGTGTCAATGAACCCCTCTGGACCCTATGCTGGACTCGCTGTAATGGCCTAGGCCAAAACCTCATCCTTAAAATCTAACTGAGCCTACGCCGCTGGTGCTGCTATTCGAGCTCTGGGCTGAGCCCTACCTTTGCCTCGACCTCTAGCATGATCTTAGCCTCTACGCCTTGTATGAGCTACCATTGAGGGCTCGGGTTGCTGGTCAAATAATGAAGCGGTACGTGTTTTTACCACATGCGAAAGAACATATTGGAAGTTCAATTATCCTTTAATAATCAAGTCGCATGATAGGAAAGAATAGACGTGAAGATTTCCTAATCTATGTAGCCTCTAGGGGATAAACACATGCATCTCTATACAGATCCCTCAAAGTCTACCTAAATTTTTCATGAATTATAAGACCTCGGCAACCTAGTGCTTTGATTCTAACTTGTCACGACCCAGATTTTCCAACGTCGAGAATCATGATGGCGCCTACTCTTGAAAGCTAGACAAGCCAACAGTTACAGTTTTACCATACTTATTATTAATCAAAACAGGAAAAAATAATAGCTAAAACCAAACAGTGATAAAAGTGTGGAACGATATACCAGTTCAACAACTCTAATGCATAACTACCCCAATAATCTGGTTTCACTATCCACAAACATTTAAGAAGTTCTACAAATATTGGTTTGAAAATGGTACATCAGTTCTCAAATGAAAAGAGAAAGAAACAACTAAATAGAGAAAAGGAGACTCCAGTCTTGTGAACGCCTGAAGATATACCTTGGGTCTCCCAAGACTGAAGGAAGCGATCTCAACTCTACTGAAAAGCTTCGTTACCGAAATCTACACAAAAATGCAGAGTGCGGTATCAGTACAACTGACCCCATGTACTGGTAAGTGTTGAGCCTAACTTCTGGGAAGTAGTGACGAGGCTGGGACATAACCACAATATAAAATGGTGCAATTAAATCACATACGAGACTAATAATAATAACTGAAAATGATGTTGCGGGGGATATCAAATTCGGACGGTAATTCAATAGAGAAGCTGAATAAACACCATATTTGAATCAATAGGAATAATGAAATAGTAACACGTGTGAGGCATCACCCTTCGTGATTTTACTCTCGACCTCACCATAATAAACTAACATAAACGACACGGCATCATCCTTCAAGCATTAACTCTGATAATCATGGCACGACATCACCCTTCGTGATTAAGACTCACAGAATATGGCACGACATCACCCTTCATGAATTAAGACAATTAGAATATTGTGCATGATATCACCCATCTTGTTTTGCATTCTTCCTCACCCAAACAGAAGAATCAAATATATCCCGGCAAGGGAATCAACAATAACCAACCTCATTTCAAGAGCTAACATCACAAAAAAATCTCGATTTAAGTAAATACTGAATAACGATCAAATACCTGGAAAATATCATAAAACTTACTTAACATAGAGAATCATCAATTAAAGCATGAACGATACACGATGAGAAATACAACCGTCAAATGGTAAGACTCACTTGCTTGCATAAAATTCATGTATAGATACTCGTCACCATACCCATACGTCAAACTCAATACAAACAAGTAGAAAATAAGACAACAACACGTATTCCCTCAAGCTAAGGTTGGATCAGACACTTACCTCGATTTTACGGTCAAAGTCAAGCTTGAAATATCGTCTTTACATTGATTTCCACTTCCAAACCTCCCGAATCTATGCATATTCAACTAATTAAAATCAAGTAATGCAAAATAAACCAATTCTAATGCATGAGTACAGATTCCCAATATTTTCTCCAAAAAGTAAAAAACAGACCCCGGGCCTGCTTGGTAAAAACTTGAAGTTCGAACTAAAACCCGATTACACATTCTCCCACGAACCCAAATATGCAATTGATTTTAATATCCAACCTCAATTTGATATCAAAATTCCTAAGTTCTACCCAAGAACACCTAATTTCCCATGAATAACCCTAGATTTTGAGATGAAATCAAGCAAAAAGATGAAATAGATTGAAGAAAAAGGTTAGTAATCGTTTGCCTATAATTTGGGGAAGAATCTTCCTTTGGAAAATCGCCTATGGGAGCTTAGGGTTTTAAAATTTTAGAGATGAGTTCAAATCCCGTCTAAGTCATGTTTTACACAGCTGAAGATGTCGCATTTGTGACCACAGCTTCGCAAATGCGAAGCTCACACGAAAGGGCTATCAAAAATGTGAAGCCTTCACAATTCCAGATGCATTCGCAAATATGAGAAAGTGTCACATTTCCAATCATAGTCCTTGCAATTGCGATCAAATCATTGCATTTGCGAACAGTTCCCCTCCGAGATTCCCTTCGCATTTTCGAAGGTTTGTTCGCAACAGCGAACTATGCTGGCCCAGACTTTGGATCGCATTTGCGATGAAAGGATCGCAATTGAAAAAACTATTAAACTCTCAATTGCGAAGCTTGATCTCTCAGTTACGAGATCAGAGGCATGCAACAATACCATATGTAACAGCACATTTTTCTAAATCCCATAACACTATGTGGCATATCCGAAACTCACTCGAGCCCTCGGGACTCTAAACCAAACATGCATATAAGTCTAAAAATTGCATACGCACTTTCTCATGCAATCAAATAGCCAAAATAACATCTCAAACAACGAATTTATTACCAAAACTCATTATTTTCTTAAGATAGTTCAAAATTTCTATTTTCTGAACCAAGGGTCAGAATTACATCAAATCTTTTTCGTTTTTTCACCAAATTTCACAGATATGGCTTAAATATTATATTAAACTTGTACTGGCTCCACAACGAAAATACAAGCCTGATACCACTGAGACCACACACTATTCCATTAATAATACTGTTTACATTTTCAAGCAAATAATTTTCTTCAAAAATTCATTCCTTCGGCTAGGGACCCCAGAATTTGATTTCGCATATACGCCCAAGTCCCTTATTTTCCTACAGACCCAAATGGAACGTCAAACCATGGGTTTTGGTCCATTTAACAAAATGTTGACATAAGTCAACATTTATTAATTTAAAAGGCAAAATTCAATATTTTTCTTAGATTTCACATAAAGGTTTTCCAAAAACGCGCACGGACAGTGCAAGCAAATAAAGGAGAAAGGGAGTGATGTTTTCCATGGCTTGAAAATTCGGGTTCTAAAACAAAAGATGACCCCTTAGGTCATCACGGATTTTTGCCCAATTGGGAATATGTGCTAATTGTACATAAATTCATCTGATATGTAGTTGAGGGCATTTTTGGGATATCAATGAGAATTTTTTCGGTTATATATATATATATATATATATATATATATATATATATATATATATATATATTATCTCTACGTTCCAATTACTAGCTAGTTATCAGTTTAGTTGTTTAACCAGACAATTGAATTTAGGTCAAAGCCTATTTTTAGAAGCATTTGGGTTACTGATAATAAATGATATCCATATTCTTATAATAAGAAAGAAAATTATATTAGTGAAGTAATCAGCAGAAAGCAAGAGTAAATAATTCTATTCCAATAATAATTGGTACATCCCCATACAAATGACATTTATTTTCCTTATATAGTCATCTCTAAGCACAACGTCGTATCCCTTTTACGATCGAGATATTATGAGCATTAATGAAATTAATGAAAATTTATAATTTACAATCATAACTGTTTCGTGAAGAATTTTTAATGTTTGTAACCATTCATTCTCATTAATTTAAGATCGATGAATTTGCCCATTTATGGCCTTCGTTCATTCTACCGGTGCCTCTTTAAATTGCTAAGGAGACTCGAGCAACCGATTCGGCACATTTCTTAGACGTTTTCTCGTACCTATTAAGACTAACGCCTTTTTTGATACTCTTCTCCTGTTGTCGCTTTTCTAGTGATCATATGTCTTGGCATGTCAGCAACAGCATTAACTTCACGTGTTATATTTATTTTTCCTAATAAAGATAGCCCCCCACTTTCTAGTTATTCATCAATTGGTGTGGCAGGGTATTTTTCAGTCGTTTCTCACATGCCATTGTACCTTCTTCTGATTTTGATGCCTCGTGTGTCACTTCTATTTAATGTATGTGATACGAGGCAATCATCGATTAGCTCTACAACTTTGTAGCGGGTTTCAGAGCTTTTTTGCGGCTGCATCATTCACAATTTTCATAATGATATTTCCATCATTATCTTTTTTGCATGACAGTTACTTCTGCAAATAAATACATCATTTGCCTTTTGTTTCATGAAAAAAATTTCTTCATTGTTCTTTATTCATATCTTGTTCTTGTTTTTTCAATACAACTATGTCTTGTTCAAATCCTGATCCTAAAAAGTTCTTATTGTAAATGAACTTCTGCTCCTACTAGAAGTAGGAGAGGGGGTAGGTTGCGTATTTTAGGGTTAGTTTCTGTACGTGGTTCTTTGTCTCAACCCAGTTCTACTCCCCCCATCTTCTTTAGAACTACGGCTCCTATCCCAAAAGAAATCTGCTGCTAGAAATGCATATTCTAGTGATCCACTTCGTGAACCTACTATCGATGAGATTATGTTGCTGAACTTTCCTATGTCACATGTAGAGAATTAATTAAAAAAGGTTACTTCCATGACTTCTCACGATTATGCTGATATTTACCCTTCCCGGATCACTAAGGGTTTAGTTGTTGTTGTACGTAGTGATTTCCATTGGAAATTTGACTTCCCAATTTTGGTCCTTAATGAGAATCAAAGGATCACATCTTTTAAATTTTATTGTTCCTTTGTGAATACATATCCGTTCACATTAGGTTTTAGGCCACCTACTGACCTAGTTATCATTGAATTTTATATTTTCTTTTATGTATGTTTAGGACAAATTGGCCCAATTGTATGAAGGGCAGTGGAATGCCTTAGATATTTCTCAAATTTGGCTTAATTACCCTTTACCTTTTACCATTTGATTCATCTCTGCTCTCCCATATCATTCTGTTATGGGGTTTTCACTATCATGGCAAGAAGTAAGAGAGTTTTGTTAGCCCAAAAGACAACAAAGACCGTGGCTGGTACGCCCGATTTGTTGACACTTCTACAAGTGGATTACTAGGCGAGGAAAACATGCCCTTCCTTGAGAAGTACAACTTTGCATGTAAATTTTACCTTTAGTTATTTGTTTCTATTATATTATAAAAATAATTTATATTCTCGTAACTGTCTTACTTCTTTTTTAGCAACCATTCGAACTATTGAGGAAATTTCTGATTTCCGTGGTTGGGTAGAAAAATTATTAACAGCTGATCCAATGAAAGAAAGGTCCTAAAAACAACTTTCAAACAGATTCTGATGGAAAGTCAAGACTCACGGTAACTTTCTCTTGCACTTTCTATTCTATTTTCACCTTTACTTTGGGACTTAATAAACATTTTCTTTACTAGGGTTTTCCATTCAGGGTATTAATGTCTCATCAATCACTGCCACGAGGATATTTCTATCAAAGGATAAGAGATAATCGCGAGTTTCTCATCAAAAAGAAAATTTGATGGGCCTCAAAACTCTAAAGATTAATAAGGGCAGGATGAAGGCTCTCTGGCTCATTAGCGATAGGCTAGAAGACGGAACATTTAAGATGATGAAGCTACTCCTCCTCCTCATCCTATTTCCATGTTTGAGCCCAAAATTTCTACTTTAGTGAATTCTGATGAAGAGATTCCTGCAACACCCTGTGACTCTATTGAACAACTCTTTTCTCGTGGTTTGGATGAAGAAGGTTTTGGCTTTATTTCTTTTGATACGCCTATTGCCTCTTTTCATTTGTCTACTCCAATTGAATCTTAGTTTTATGTACCCACTTTTTCTTCTGCTACTCTGCCCCTGGTTACTTTGACTTCCTTGAATATTCCTACTGCCACAACTTCCTATGCTGAAATTGGTTGCTCTAGTGGCAGTAGGGCAATGAAACAAGTTACAATCGAGATTCATGCAAAGGGTAACCTTCTAAAGAAATCAAGCCAAGCTTACGTGTGGTTGAAACCACTAATAGGCCTAGTTGAGAAGTCTAAACTGGAAAGTCATAGCTCTCTAATGTGGATGAACGATATTGTACAATCATCTTTAAAGGTATAAACCTTGTCTTCTTATTTTTGTAATTTTTTTTTGCTAGTATCACATTTCTTTCTTCATTATGTAGATCAATCTTATCAGTATGGAGATGATGAAAAGGATTGTCCACATGGATCAGCTGATGAATGACTATCATATTGAGGCAGACAATTGGAAAGAGCAGTACAAGGGTCTTCAACTTGATAAGGAGGATTTAGAGGAAGATAAATGTACCTTAAAGTAGCAAGTAAAGGTTATGGCAGTGGAACTAGCGGTTATGAGAGCCTCTTCTAACTATTCGAGCAAATGTAAAAGCCTCCTTTAGTCTTCATTTGCTGAAAACTTTCTAAAGCCACTGAAGAGATCAGGGGTCTAAAGGACCTATTGAACCAGAAAGAAGATTACGCCGGTGAGCATATTCAAACACTCACCCAAACTCAAGAAGATCTCCGAGTGTCTTGTAATAGGGTTTGATTTTTGGAGAGTATACTTGCCCGCTTGTGGGCTTCTTAATTTAGAAGGAAGAACTTAGGAATAATATTGAGCATTGGGAAAGAGATTACGAAGCTCTTCAGGATAAGGCTATCATCCAAGTAAGTTGTACTTTCTTGAACACACACCATGACACTTTGATAAAAGCAAGCTAGGAACGCTTTGAATTCGCTGCTCAGATTGCAAAGATTAATGAGACTATTGAGAAAACATGACAAAGTCAGAGCTTTTCTTCACCCGTGATTGACATTCCCAAGGGTGATGAAGTGATACCTGTTGAGGCTGCTATTCAATCCCTTCTGCTCAAGCTACTCTTCCTGCTTATGATGATGTTGTTCTTCATCCTACTGGTTCAGATTCTGCCCCTCAGCGAATGTTAAAGAAAGTTTGAAGTGTTATTTTTTTTAAATATTGATAGAGCATTTGGAGGTTTACCTCTGATGCTATATGGGGGTAATGTTTTGGAAAATCATACCCCTAGTTCATTTTGGGGTTTTTTGTATAAGACAATCAGTTGGGACTAAATTTATAGTTAGTTTCAACCAAGTAATTATAATATTATAAAGATTTTATGAAACTCTTATAGTACCTTTATATAGAGTTTTTGTTCTACTCTCGTAGTAGTTTACCCTTGCTTTATCTTTGTAAGTTTGGTCTTTATTTTCCACTTATTGGGATTTTGTTTTACCTTTTGTTATTTTAAATTTTTCATTTAAAAAAGCTTCATTTCTTCGTGACTCTTTTGAATAACCACGAGTTGTAAAAGAGGACCCTTTTATATATAACACTTGATGAAGAATACGTCTCAACTTCATAATGGTGTAAACATGCGAAAGAAAAAATAGAACATACACATTTTTTTGAATAACTTTGAGGAAAGTTTTGTATCATTTGAACTTTCAAATTATGTAATTCTTTACATGTATTTAATTATCATCTATAACTCTTTCGTAACGGTTTTATTTACAATAGATAAGTAAAAAATTCAAGGGTATATCTTCCAACCCGTGACTAAGCCTTTATCCTAAACAATTATAAGCTTATGAAATATATATCCACGAGTGTATTCTTCACAGGTTTCCTAATCAGGCTTGTGTTGTGTTTTTGGTTGCTCGTGACTTTGCTCTGATCTTTGATTTGTTGGTTAGACTTAATCTTGGCTTGAATTCTAATTTTTCCCGTCTTCTTTGCCATCCTTTTATATATAGTCCCCCAAGTGTTTGAGTTTTGAAGTATGAACTCCCGAGCACTTTATTATTCCTTCCATGTTGTCATTTACTAAAAAAGGAAAAATATACGAGATTACAAAGCATATATAATTTACATGATGACTACTCATCCCTTTATATTTCCATCAGAATTGTTATAACCCTATATCAGGAATTATGTTGCTTCCGCTTATCTTTGAGGTGTAATACCATCATTTGGTGTGGGCTAACTTTTTCCCTATCATCTAAAATTGTTAGTATAACATTAACTGTATAAAATAAAAATCGTAATTGAGGGATACTTGACTGTGGGAATTTCTTTTCCTTAGAAATAGTACTTCTTCAGATGAACAATTCGAGCTTGAGGGTAGAATCTTTCCATCCATGGTTTCAATTCGTATGCACCATTTCCAGTGATACATGTAAAGTTATAAGGTCATTCTCAATTTGGAGTCAACTTTCCTGCGTTGGCAGCACTTGTTTATTGACAAAATTTCCTAAGTACGTAGTTCCCAATATTGAAGTACCTATGATTAGTATTCCCCTTATACTATCGCTCAATAGTTTCTCTCTGAAGCTACACTTATAAAGAATGTTCCTCTCCTTTCTTCAAACAAATCTAGATTTATTCTTATCTCCTTCTCATTTGACTCTTCAATTTCTTGGTTGTATCTTATACTTGGTTCACCATTTCAATTGGAATTATGTCTTCTGCACCATACATAAGTGAAAATGGTGTCCTTCCCGTACTCATTTTTATGTTATTGCTCGATATACCCACAATACTCCAGGTAATACTTCTGGCTACTTATCTTTTGACTTCTCTAGCCTTTTCTTCAAGTTATTAATAGGAACTTTGTTTGTTGATTCATTTTGTCCATTTGCCGTAGGTTGATAAGGTGTTGAAGTTATCCTTTTAATTTTCCAACTTTAAAAGAATTCTGTCATTTTTGCACCTATGAACTGCGAGCCGTTATCACACACGATTTCTTTCGAAACCTCGAACGAACATATGATGTTTTGCCAAATAAAATCCCTGACTTCTTTTTTGCGCACTTGTTTGAAGGCACCTGTTTCTACCCACTTAGTGAAATAATCAGCGAGTACTAATAAAATCGTACCTTTCCTTTGGCTTGTAGTAGTGGAACAATAATATCCATCCCCCATTTCATAAAAAGCCATGGTGCAATAACCGGGTATAATAACTCTATTGTCCGATGCATGTTGTTACCATATATTTGGCATTTATCATCTTTTGGATACAAAAGCTCTCTGCCTCTTCTTTTATTTTTTTTGGCTAGTAATACCCTACTTTGATTAGAGTTTTTACAAGGAAGTTCCTCCTGCGTGATTTCCATAATGTCCTTAATGTACTTCTCTTATAACATACTCTATTTGAGAAGGTTCGAGACACCTTGATAAAGAATCACCAAACATTTTTTAATATAAATTGCCTCGATCAAAATAATAACGGGCAACTTTTTGTCAGAGTGCCTGAGCTTTGTTCTTATCTTCAGGTACAATTTCATACTGCAAAAAATTAATGATCTTGTTTCACTAATCCTAGCTTAAATTATTGAAATTTACCTCTTTTTTATCTTGATCGAGTGTCGAATGAAGAAAATGTACTACGGAAGCATTTTATTCATTCGTTATTTCTGTTGCGGATAGAACATTAGCCAATGCTTCTACTTCAACATTTTTTTCCGTGGGTATCTGCATGATTTTCCAAGTCTGGAATTTCCTGATCAAGTCTCATTCCTTTTCTAAATATTGTTGTATCCTTGCTTCTCTAGCTATATAAGTCCCCTACATTTGATTAATTACAAGCTGCGAGTCGCTTTTAATCATACCTGCTCTATTTCGAGCTCTTGTCCCAATTCTAAACATGCAATCACAACTTTATAATCTTTTTCTTTATTAGTAATATGATGGAATTTGATGCTTTGCCTTATATTTTCTACCAAAGGTGGGATCCTGACAATGCCTAAGCCTCCTATTTTAACATTCGAGGAGCCATCGGTAAACAGGGTCCAAGTACCTGAATTGGGCCAGCTATATACCTGCAGTTCATTTTCTGCTTCTATTGCCATCTCTAGGATAAAGTCTACCGTGAAATCTACTAAAACATGTGATTTTATCACAGTTCTAGTTGATATGTGATGTCATATTAACTTAATTATATGGCCCACTTGGCTAATCTACCTAACAACTCTTGCTTATGCAATATATTATGTAAAGGGAAGGCGTCACTACAGAGATACGGTGACATTGAAAATAAGGCCTAAATTTTCTAGAAATCATTATTAGGGATAAAGCAAGTTTTTGTAAATGAGGATATCGAGTTTCAGCTTCTAATAAGGATTTGCAAACAAAATAAATTGGATATTGTTTACCATAATCTTCTCGAACTAATACTACACTTACCGCTACTTCTAACACGGCAAGATATATTAGTAGATTTTCACCGTCCTTTGGTTTGGCTAGCCACAGTGGGTTTGACAAATAACCTTTAAATTTTTGAGAGCTTGTTGGCATTCTCTAGTCCACTCGAATTGGCTTTTGCTTTTTCAATACAGAAATGAACTTACAGCTTTTCTTCAGAGATTTAGAAATAAATCTTCCAAATATTGTTATCCTACCTGTCAATCTTTGCACTTCTTTTTTACTTGTGATTATATTCGACATTTCTTCACTAGCTCTAATCTGCACTGGATTTACTTCAATTCCTCGGCTAGAAACATGGAAACTGAAGAACTTACTTGATGAGAAGCCAAATGCACATTTTCCATGATTTAACTTCATATTGAATTTGTGGAGAATCTAAAATGTATCTGTCAAATATTTGACATGATCCTCCGCCTGTGTTGAATTGACTAACATATCATCAGTACAATTCCACGGTTTTCCAAAGCACTCCTGGAACATTTTAGTTACTAGCCTCTTGTATGTGGCTCCAACATTCTTTAGACCGCAAGGTATGACTTTATAGTAGTAATTCCCCCTTACTATAATAAGGGAAGTTTTTTCCTCCTCTAAAGGATCTATTTTTTATCTGATTATATCAATAATAAGCATCTAAAAATCTTAACAATTCATGTCCTATAGTAGCATCAATTAGTTCATCTATTTTGCAGTAACGAAAATGAATCATTAGGGCAAGATTTATTTAAATCAGTAATGTCTTCACAAACCCGCCACTTACAATTCTTTTTAGGTACCACTACCTTATTAGCTAGCCAATTATGATATTACCTCTCAAATAGACCCAATTTTTAAAAGCTTTTGTACCACGTCCTGAATCACCTAGTTTTAGTAGATCCTTGCTTCATTTTCTTTTGTTTGACATATGGGTGTATTAGATCTTCATTTAGCTTATGTATCGTCACCTCCGGAGGTATACCTATCAAATTTGAATGTGACCAAGAAAACCAATATGCTTTAGCTTTTAAAAATAAATTAACTTACATTTCAACTATAGGCTCAGATTGGTTCCGATGTAAATTTTTCTGTCCGACCAAAGTATAAACAACACTAGAGCTTTGAGTTCCTCGATTGTTATTTTGACGTTTTCATTTTTCTCTGGCTCTTGGATAGTATCTAGCCTTGATTATACATCCGTTTGTCCACCTTCGGTTGAGGTTTGACTTGTTACACTCTCAAACGAAATATGTAGTTGTTATTTTTCATCTGCCTAGTTAGTTTGTATACTTGAATCTGATAATCTAAAGGCTCGTTGATCACCATGGATTTTCCTAATTCCTTATTGAGAAGGGAACTTAATAACAAATGTAAAGTCGATAGAGAACAACATACATCTCATGAATCCAAGGTCTGCCAAGGATCATATTGCACGCCATATCCGTATCAATTACTTGAAATTTGTATGTTTGATTACTCTTTCTGTGAATATGGTGAGTATTTTCTCCCTATTGTGACAACGCCTCAATTGTCGAATCCAAATAAGGTACGTGTTTTTGGGTACCAATTTGTCATCAGCTTGTATCTCGTTTACCACTCTTAAGAGAATGGTAATTACAGAGCTATCTAGATCAGTCAAAAATTATTTCAAATTATCATATACCACTAAATATATTGCCAATGCATCATTTTTCAACACGCCATCTTTATCTACATCATCAAATGTTATACTTTCTTCTTCCAAAACATTGCGAACTCGCTTTCCGTAGGTAACTGTGATTTTTGATACCTTTTTTTTGTAGCCGTATATGTCACACCATTGACCTCCTATCCTTCTCTTATTACATTAACCGTTATTTTGGTGAGGGAGGTTTCGAGGGCAACTTCACATTCTTCATATATGCTTGCTTACGCTTCTTACTATATAATTCAATTAAATACCCTTGTTTTAATGAGTGCTCTATTTCACCTTGTAGCAATCTGCAATTTCTTTTTTGTGACCATGATCATTATGAAACTCGCATTAAAATCTTGATTTCCTTTGTTGGGGCTCGATTTTAATTTCTTTTGGTCATCGTACCTTACCTCCCATGCTTCATAAAATAGCTACCAACTCAAATATGCTAACATTGAAACAATGTTAACATGTATCTCATGTGTCTTGCTCCTTCCAAAACTTGGATGATAAACCTGAACCTCTGTCCCTAAATATGGAATCATACCTCAGTTTCTCCCGTTTTAAATGTGAATCCCTTCTTTCTGGCCCCATGTACGGTTCGTACATGTTCTTATCTGACCTTTTTCAGTTTCTGGTCATCTCAAGCTTACTCTTTCATATCCCTATGACTAAGTGATAGTCTCTTCTTCTATCCGCAACTTTGTGCGATATCTGTTATAAACATCATTCTATGTTGTTGCGGTGAATTCTCGTAAGCTTTCGTTGAGTCTCCTTGTCGCTTCTGAGCTCTTCTCATTTAAATTAATGCAAATGCCATATGCGCCCAATTGTCATCTACGTGTGGTAGGATCATTCTTTCACATTGGAATCTATCTTTGAATTCCCTGAGTAGCTCTGTATCTCCTTGTTTTATTTTGAATATGATCCTCTTCTCAACTTTCTAAGCTCTCGAGTGTGCCTTTATAAACAAATCTGCAAGCTCAGCAAATGAATCAATAGAGTTTTCAAGTAAAGGAGAATACCATGTTAGTGCTGGCGGTGCAGTTTTCTCTGCCCTCCCTCAACCCGAAAAAATCGAAAAATTTTCTCTTCATTTTTCTCTATGATTTCTATCTCCATTTTACCCTTCCCTCTCCTCTATTTTTACATCTTAAAAAAAAAATCCCAACATTTTCGCTTACTTTTTCCTCTCTAGTTTTTCTCCTAAATAACAAGAGGAGAGGGAACTAAAAAAGAAAAAAAAAGAAAGGGAGCCTTTTGGTTCTGGAAGCTTCGGAAAAGTTCTAATTTTTGTTGTTCTACAAGTTTCTGAGGTTAGTTATGGCGCAGATTCCGGTTCAGCACCAGAGTTAAGCGGCAGGAGGAAATGGTGTGGCGGCTACTGCTGCTGTTGGTGGCGCCGCCGCCGTAGCTGCCCCAGGTGGTTTAACGTCGACGTCACTGTACGTAGGGGACTTGGACATTAACGTGACAGATTCGCAGCTGTACGATCTGATAAACCAATTTGGTCAGGTTGTTTCGATTAGGGTTTGTAGGTATTTGAGTACTAGGAGATCCCTTGGTTATGGTTACATTAACTACAGCAACCCTAATGATGCCTCAAGGGCAATGGAGATGTTGAACTTCACTCCTGTTAACGGAAAGTCCATCAGGGTGATGTACTCTCATAGGGATCCCACTCTTCGCAAGAGTGGATCAGCAAATATATTTATCAAGAACTTGGACAAGTCAATTGACAACAAAGCTTTGACACATTTTCAAGCTTTGGCAACATTCTTTCTTGCAAGATAGCTACTGATTCTAATGGTCAGTCAAAGGGTTATGGTTTTGTACAATATGATAACGAAGAATCTGCTCAAAGTGCCATAGATAAGTTAAATGGTATGCTCATGAATGATAGGCAAGTATATGTTGGGCATTTTGTCCGCAAACGGGAAAGAGAATCTGGAACTGGCACGACGAAATTCCAAAATGTTTATGTCAAAAATTTGTCAGACTCTACGGCTGATGATGAGCTGAAGAAAGTTTTTGGTGAGTTTGGGAACATTACTAGTGCAGTAGTGATGAGAGATGCAGATGGAAAATCCAAGTGTTTTGGGTTCGTCAATTTTGAAACTGCAGAGGATGCTGCGAAGGCTATTGAATCCTTAAATGGAAAGAAATTTGATGATAAAGAGTGGTATGTTGGGAAAGCACAGAAGAAATCTGAAAGAGAGCAGGAATTGAAAAGCAAGTTTGAGCAGACCGCCAAGGAGGCGGTTGATAAATACCAAGGTCTTAACTTGTATGTAAAAAATTTGGATGACACCATTGATGATGAGAAGCTCAAGGAACTTTTTTCAGAGTTCGGTATGATAACTTAATGCAAGGTTATGCGGGATCGAAGTGGAGTCAGCAGGGGGTCTAGATTTGTTTCCTTCTCCACTTCCGAAGAAGCTTCCAGAGCTCTTTCTGAGATGAATGGGAAAATGATAGTTAGCAAGCCACTCTATGTTGCACTATGCACAGCGGAAAGAGGAGAGAAGAGCAAAGTTGCAGGCACAATTTTCACAACTGCGACCAGTGGCAATGCCCCCATCACTTACTCCTCGCATGCCAATCTACCCTCCTGGTGTTCCTGGGACACAGCAACTATTTTATGGTCAAGGCCCCCCTGCTATGATTCCTCCCCAGGCTGGGTTTGGCTATCTACAGCAGCTTGTTCCTGGAATACGTCCTGGAGGAGCTCCTATGCCCAACTTCTTCATGCCCTTAGTCCAACAAAGAACAACAGGGCCAGCGTCCAGGTGGTCGATGAGGATCAGGTTCTGTGCAACAAACTCAGCAGCCTATGCCCTTGATGCAGCAGCAGATGCTCCCAAGGGGAAGAATGTACCGCTATCCACCAGGGCGTAATGGACCAGAGGGCCCAATGCCAGGCATTCCTGGGGGTATGCTTTCTGTTCCATATGACATGGGTGGCATGCTTCCTCGTGATTCTGCAATGGGACAGCCCATGCCAATTTTAACATTGGCTTCTGCCCTTGCAATGCACCACCTGAACAGCAGAGGACGATGTTGGGTGAAAGTTTGTACCCACTTGTTGATCAGCTGGAGCACGAGCATGCAGCAAAGGTTACAGGCATGCTTCTTGAAATGGATCAGACTGAGGTTTTGCATCTGCTTGAATCACTAGAGGCTTTGAAGGCTAAAGTTGCTGAGGCTATGGAAGTTCTGAGGAATGTTCAGCAGACTGCCAGCCCGGCTGACCAACTTGCCTCACTTTCCCTCAATGACAACCTTGTTTCTTGAGTGATTCAACGTGGTCCAAGTGACTGCTTAATGCGGTTTTTTTGGGATGAATCATCTCCTCTGTTGTGAGAGGATGATATAAACAGATTTTGCAGTGATGAGTTTTGGGAATACTGCTAGGGTTTTCTCAGGATGTTGTCTAGAGTATGAGATTATTTTTGGATTCTTAAGATTATGCTTTTATGTTATGTGGTCCAGAGATTTTATTTTGTCCTGCTTGCGCTCAAAAAAAAATGTTAGTGCTACCTTTGTAAGTGTTTCACCAAATGTTTTGACTAGCACTGATTCAATCTCTTGCTTAGTCTAACCATTGCCTTTCACGCCAATTATAATCTCAGTTACATGATCTCGTGGACAAATTATCCCATCATACTTCAGATATTGGGCATCTTGAACTTTTTTGGAATAGATAAAGGAGCAACACTTGGTTTCCAAGATTGATGAGAATATTTGTCCATATCCACTCCTTTGATTATAGGTGGAACACAAGGTATCTGCTCATTGTGATCATTTTGCTCCTTGAGCCGTTTCTGCAAAGTTAGTATTAAACTTTATAAATCATACAATATCGGTTGAGTTCCCAGGATTTGGCCGACCCTCGAGTTGTAGGTTCCCACATTCTTATCATTTTCCTCAATATTCTTTTCTCCCGACTCAATTCATTTTGTCACCTCCTCGAGCATCTTTATGATTACTGGATTGGTCCTTAATTCATTCTCGTTAGATCTCCTAGAGACCGATTAAACTCTATGGATAACTTCCTGGGACAGCTTAGGCTCAATCTTACTTGGTGGGTGATTCTAGTCTCTAGATGGGCCATCGCTACACCAAGCATGCAACATTTTAAAGATCTCCCACATGTTGAACTCGCCATATTCTCCCACATGTGTGCTTTCACTGGCTGATCGATCATCCTACAGACACTGTCCTCAGGATCAGTGCCAAATTTGCGTTGATGGCTACATGCGAGCTGACGTCGATTGGATCTGCATTCGGGGCTCTATCGAGATTGACCAGAGTGAGTCGTTCCCTAGTGCTATATTATTATTTTTGTCGTGGTAACCAAAATCATTGTCAACATGTAAGGGTGTTGGCTAAGAGTTCGACATTTTTGTCTTGGAATCAAAAAGTCTACAAAGGAAAAGTGTAAAATAGTGTGTGTTATAAAAGTTCGTATCAAATAACCACTATTATCTTCATCCCCCGGGTGGGCGCCAAACTGTTTACCCCAAAATCGGCTAACAATTAAATTTATATGCAACTTTAAGGATATGTGATATAACTTGATACAAGTTGAAGAAACATATTAAAATTGAGATTAATGGTAGTAAAATAAATCCAAACCACACAAGTTGAATAGTCTTAGCCTTGAAGGTTGGTCACCCTCAAGTAAAGAAATGCCCCAATTAATGTTGGATAGAATGACAAGATATTAAGAACTAGAAATAACAGTATATTTCATTGGATGTGTGTTACCAATGTGTGTTACCAATGTGTATTACAAATGATCAAATCTGCGAACACCTAATTTTTTACCACACCCAAATTCTATACTAGTTTAGTAAAATATTTTTTTTACGTCAAATCTTAATATTTTAAAACTTTTATCATACTCTTAGTAGGTTTTATTTTTTTAAAAAAATATACTAACTATATATTCACATTCTTAGAGTATAAGTTTTACTCCTAGTCTTAAATAAAAGAAAATTTTTCAAAAAATCAAATTTGAATTTTAAATGTAAGTTGTAGTATTGTTCTTAGTGTAATTTAAACTACAATGTAAATATTTAATTTTTCTTATGTATATAATATTTAAGTATAAAGTAGCTAACTAATATTTTTAACTATGCATTTTAGTTTCTAATTTCTTCAATAATAAAGAATAAGTAAAAGTTATTAAACAAAAAAGAAAAAGGAAAAAACCTATCTAACGGAAAACCAAAAAAAAAAAGGCAAAGCAAATAATAATGATAATAATAATAATAATAGTAATAATAATAATAATAATAAAAAGGGATAAATCTTAAAAGATTCAAACAAAATTATCCTAACTACTTACCATGATCTTCTCAACCTCCTTCTTCCACTCCAACTCTAACTCTTTTACATACCACTCACACTACCTTTATAAAAGGGGGACATAATATAAACTTAAAAAAAGAGAGAGAAAAAAGGGACGAACAAAAAGAAAAGAGAGAAAGGAGAACGAACAAAAAAAAACAAAAGAAGAAACGGAAAAAAAAAAGAGAACAGAAGGAGAGAAAAAATAAAAAGAAGCAAGAAAAAGGAAAGAAACGAGAAAGAAAGAAAGGAAATAGGAGTTCGGGATTTCGTTCGCGGTTCTGTATTTGTGGTTCTAACAATGTTAGTATTGCCAGTGTCGGAAACCAGTAGATCATACATATCCTCTTTATTATGAAACCTTACAAAAGGTAACACTCAATCTTTTGGTACAGTTTAAACATGATATATGAAATGTATATTTTCGCAAAGTTTGAATTTTAGTTTGTTTTTCTGAATTTTGTTAGAAGCATATATATATAGTATATATATATAGTGTATATATATATATATATATATATATATATATATATATATATATATATATATATATAGTTATCTTTCTTTGTATGTAATATTTAATACGGGTGAGCAGCTTTCATACTAATTCATGAATTAGGAGAAGTGCCTAAAGAATTTTTTGTACTTCATTATAGTTTTTTTTATTTTTCTTAGAAGTTTTATTTATATTTGGTATAAAATAACGTGATTGATAAAATTTTGTTGGAACATGCGTTGGTTTATTATTTGAGTTGCTGAAATTTTAGTTCTTTAATAGTTAAATCAAATTCATGTTCACATAGATATGTATATCAAATTACGGCAAGTTAGTCACACAGAACAATATGATAGTTAATTAATATTATTATTTTACATTAAGTTCTATTGATAAATATGGATAGAATTTACACTTTGTTTGTATAAATGTCTCCAGATAATGATAAATCTAATATTATGCAGGTTTGTTTAAATTATAACGTATCAATAGAAAGCTTTGTTAATTTGGTTCTATCTTCTAGGACGATGGTCATCTCTTAGTTGTATTTTACTTTAAAACCTTAAGATTTATTGTAACAGTTAAAAGATAATAATAATAATAATAATAATAATAATAAATAAAAATAATTAAATAAATAGAATACTCTAAAAATGCTAGAAAAATTTTAGATGCACTTTAAAATACTAGCTCTTGTGTTCATACCCGAACATTGGATTGATATACTTAAATAATAAAAGGATCATGTGCGCATTCCGCATCTTGATACCTTTTCAATTTAAAATAATTATGTTATTACCATGTGTACATTCCGTACCTTGGTTTTAATATTTAATTTCAAGGAAGTACCTTGTGTGCGTATCGCATTTCGGTCAAAAAAATTAATAAAAATATAATAAATTAAGTGAAGCGTTAATAAATAAGCCATAATCAATAAGTACAGGAATAGATAAAAATTGATTTAAGCCTTATATTAATCAATAGAAGCAACCATGCTGGAACTATGGGACTCGAGAGGTGCCTTACACCTTCCCCTCGGTCAACAGAATTCCTTACTCCGTCTTCTATTTTCGTAGATCATAAATTAAGAGTCAAACCTTCCTTTTGAAAAAGGATTCAAATAAAAGGTGACATGGAACACTAAAGCTCAATTCCAAGTGGCAACTCTGAATAATAAATAATCCCTTTTCAAAACGTAAATTTAATTGAAAAACTCTTCTAACTCAACCTCGTAACAGGGTTGTGTGGGAAAAAAGAGGTGTGAAAGACGTGGCGACTCTGCTGGGGAATAATTAATAAGAATTCAAGCTTTGTATATTGATTCTTGTTTGGCTTTTATCAGGTTTTGGATATTATTGTGTTTGGAAGCCTAATGTGCTATTTGTCACTTATTTACCGCTCTAATATTTTTTTTGAACTGTGTAAATTGTATCCTCTATCGCACCCCTCTGAGTCTTCTAATAGGTAGTTATATTGTGTTTGCCTACCAGCATCACAAAACGTTTGTCTTGAGATAAAGACAGTTAGCCTACTAGCTTCTGGTGAAAGATTTAGTCACACATGTTTAGGCGGGACAGCCGCTAGCTAGCCAGTGCTGTTCTACTACTGGTGACGCCTGATGCTCCTCGGCTCGGGTTGTCCACCCGAGTGAGCCAGGTCTAGATACCATCTCCTTTAGGATTTGAAAACTTAGAAGAACAAGCAACAAACAATGAATATGCCTAGAAAGTTACGATTTATTTGCATCATGTGCATTGAACATAGCAGGGCTCGGCACAGGGGACGGGCCCGTCTAGGATAGGTACCAACTTTTCGGACCAACATGTTCATATTTATGTGCTATATGTAATATTATTTAGTAGGATTCACTCAAATATTGACCGGCTTTGGGATAGAATTAAACAAGGATGGATAAAGAGGAAATTTCCAAGTTTTCATAAATTACCATTTTTTTAAATAACATTTCAAAAGGTTTATTTGAACTAACAATTTTCAAAATAATGTTCATTTTTTAGTTACCGAATTACGCTGGTTTGATTCTTACAGGATGTGAGATACGTAGACAACCTTCATCAGGTTCAACCCCATTTTAAATTAACATAAAAAAAAAAGTAAAAAAAAGGTTTTTATTGACTATTAGTTATTATTTTTTATTTTTTTCAAATTGTAGTCACTTTGTCAAGTTTTTAACCAGTTTTACCCTTGTATCCGGTCTTTTTGTCGAAATAGCATTGAAACCTGCATCAAATGCGAAATGGGAGGCCAGTTTTACTTTTTGTTAGTTTTTTTTACAAAACATAACAAAATTCTTTGGCCCTTTTGTTTTTTTTTAATGACTATTACCAATTTAATTTTTTTAGTCCAACAGTTTGGTTTTCATTTATTTATTTTTTTTGGAGATTTTTTTATTATTATTATCAATGTTTATTTCATGCCACTCATGTTTATATCTTTAGAGTTAGTAGAATCTGTTTGTATATATTTCCTTTTCTCTCATTCTAAAAAAAATATAATTGAAAAATATTTTAGTTTGTCTTATTTATTTTTCTAAAAGAGAGAAGAAATCATTAGAATTGTTATTATTTCTCCTTAACTACGTGGTGGTCTGATTTATGCGGCGTCATGATACATAGGCAATCCTTATCGGATGCGATCACAACCATAATTAATCTGAAAAAAATAAAAAATAAAATTAAAATAAATTAAGAGAGCATTAAGTTAAAAAGGAAATAAACCAACAAGTCGGGATGAAGCATGAAGCCTTCCAAAATAATTTTAGAAATTAAAATAGCATTAGATGCATGGCATACAATGTGTGATTAATATGTGAAAAATGCCTAACTCTAACACATTTGTTGTTTGTTATTTCTAAAGAGATAAGGTTAAACAGAGGTGGTTGGTTTGTGGTTTAAACTGGCGACTCACCCTTACGACACGAGGTCAAAAGAAAAAAGTAAAATGGGAAACAACAGTGAGAATGAGTCAGATAATGGTGATGTCCATGGACAATTGGTCGAACAAGGTTCAGGACTGGTTGAAGAAGTAAGAGTGTTGAAACAATAATTGGTAGATATGTATCAAGCCTGGTTGAATGGACATGCGCCGCCCTCACTACCCCTAGGGCCTTCGGATAATCTTCATAATCTGTCAGTTGCAAATCAAGTGCCTATCTCCATAATAAGTAACCCATTGTACCAACCTGGATTCAGTTCAAGCATTAACCTCCCCACTATCCCCCAGTACCAGCATTCAACGTCCTCCAGCCGCCCCTTCATAAATGACCTACATACTGTACCCATTCCAATCGGCTCTCGCTCAAAAGCTCAACAATGATCCATAATTGAATGCTCATGATACCCAACATTACTCTCCATAAGTGATTTTTAAGGGTCTAGATTCATTCAAGTATACTCCTCAGAACATGTTCCAGTCGAGGTTGAAAAACCCGACAAGAATATATAACAAGAGGAAATGACCAGAAAAGTGAAGAGTTTGGAACAAACCATGAGAAACATACCGGGTTTGGGAGGCCACAAGAGTGTTTCATTCAATAATTTATGTATGTTTCCCCATATTCATTTGCCACCTGGATTCAAGACCCCTACGTTTGACAAGTATAGTAATCACGATGATCCTGTGGCCCACTTGAAGAGATATTGTAACCAATTGAGGGGACAAGGGGGCAAAGAAGAATTACTCATTTCTTATTTTGGGGAAAGTTTGACAGGAATTGATTTTAAGTGGTTCATAGATCAAGACATATCTCACTGGCACGTTTGGAACGACATGGCTCAAGATTTTGTCCAACATTTTCAGTACTATATTGATATAGTGCCAGACCGCTCCTCTCTTGTCAACATAAAGAAGAAATCTACAGAAAGCTTCAGAGAATATGAAATCAAGTAGAGAGAGTAGGCTGCTAGGGTCAAACGGCTAATGAAAGAGGCAGAAATGATTGACTACTTTCTCCAAGCTCAGGATCCCGATTACCTCTATTATATGTTGGCCGCCATTGGTAAGCCTTTTGCCGAGGCAATCAATATTGGGGAAATAGTAATAATGGCATGAAGTCGGGAAAAATGGTGAATCAGGCAGCCCATAAGGCGACCACACAAGTAATTCAAAGCGGGTCAGGCAGTTTCAGAAATCGAAAAAAGAATGAGGAAGGATCCATGACGGCGTCTGGATTCAGGGGAGTTCAAATAGGAATATTTCCTTCATACGTTTAATTCCAACAAGGACAATCCAATTCTCCTCCACATTATTATCCGCCTCAAGGTCCCTGATACTCATTTCCCTCGCAACAATACACAGTGTATAATGCTCAGGCTTATGTTAGGCCTCCCAATCACCAATAATGATGAGCATCGATTGCACAAGGCTCCCGTAAACTTCGGCAAAATTTCTAGGCACCATATAATCCTCGTCCCAAACAAAAATATGTGAGAGAACAGGAGCCAAAGAAAGAGTTCACCCCAATTGGAGATTCGTATACAAGCCTATTTTGCAAGTTAATGCAGCTGAAATTGATTGAACCTATCATGCCATGTTATGTGAATCCAAATTCAAAAGGTTTTGACTCCAATGCGAGATGTGAGTATCATTCATACACCCAAGGTCATAGTGCAAAAAATTGTTGGACATTAAATAAAGCCATTGAAAATTTGATTGAAGCAAAGACGATTGTGGTGACAAACAATGAAGATACTCCTAATATCACAAACAATCCGCTCCCAGCTCATGATAATACACATTTTCTTGGGATGATTTGTGATGATCGTGATTACAAGCAATCTGAAAAGACATAGATGATTGTTGGAACCATAGGGCCAGAGCCAAAAGTATTAGTAAGCCTGCCGCAATTGGCACCGCTGATTATGAAAGGTGCAAGTACTAGTTCAAACTTGGCAGGTTCTGAAATATGGTTCTTTATGTCCCTGGAAGCACAAAAAAGATTGAGGTTCAATTGTTTGGGCCAAAACTTTATATCCCTGGGGGAATTCAAAAGAATGTTTCAAATAATACTTTGAGAAAAATAACAGAGCCAGTTGTGATCCGACCTGTGGTACAACTTCCAGTGTCAAACCCAAAAGCTATTCCCTGGAACTATAACAAGACTATCATGACATACAAAGGAAAAGAAATAGTGGAAGAAACAGATAAAATGGGAGGCTTGACCCGATTTGGAAGGTGCTACTCACTAGAGGAGCTAAGAAAAGCTAAGCAAGCCAAGGAAATCACTTTCCAGTGACAAGAGCTGTTTTAGAAAAAGAAGCGGAGGAATTCCTAAAGAAGATGAAAATGCAAGACTATGCAATCATTGATCAACTAAGGAAAACCCCTGCTCAGATATCTTTGTTATCTTTTCTTTTGCACTCAAAAGAACATCGCCGTGTGTTGATCAAAACTTTGAACGAAGCATATGTCTCAGAAAAGACAGTGCTGAATCAGCTAGAAAAGATGGCAGAAAGATTCTTTGAGGTGAACAAAATTTCTTTCAGCGATGATTATTTGCCTAAGGAAAAGGCTGGGCACAATAAAGCTTTGCATCTTATGGTCAAATGTAAAGGGCATTATGTAAAAGGGGTCATGATTGACAGAGGCTCAAGTGTAGATGTATGCCCTCTTTCTATTCTACAACAACTAAACATTGACACTAACAGAATTTGAACTAGTAGTGTTAGCATCAGGGCTTTTGATGGTTCAAAAAGAGACACTATTGGGGAAATTGAACTTACCATGACAATTGGCCCGGTTGATTTTAACATTGTCTTTCAGGTGTTGGGTATGAAAACCTCCTATAATTTTCTTCTGGAAAATCCGTGGATCCATATGGCCGAGCTGTACCATCCACACTACATCAAATGGTCAAATTCGAATATGACAGGTAAGAAATTGTTGTTCATGGGGAGGACGACTCGTCCGTCTATAATGACCCATCCATTACATGTATCGAGGCCAAGGAAGGATGTGAATCCCTCATATATCAAACATTTGAGGTGATTGAGGTAGACCAAGTGGAAAAAGGAAAACCAATTCTGCATCACCATCTTTCAGCCATGTCTATGATTGTAGCTTCACTAATGTTGAGTAACGGCTATGAACCGGGAAATGAATTAGGATCATTTCTGCAAGGAATTTTTAACCTCATTGCTCCCTTTTCGAAGAAAGATACCTTTGGCTTGGGTTTTAAACCAACATCAACTGACATAAACAGAGCCAAGGCACGCAAAATGAATGGTTGGAATTTGTCAAAACCAATCCCTTACATTCCCTACTCTTTTGTCAAGCCACAATTTCAAGAAGTCCAAAATCTTTCTACTCAAGATGACATTGATGATGTTTGCCAAGGTATCAAGGAGATGTTCTATGGATCAACATGGTTCAAGTTTGTGAGGACCCTAGCTGTGCAAATGTTTAGCTGATTGGCCCAAATACCTCGCTCATCAATTAGGAAGCAACCTCGTGGTAGAATTATGTCTTTTTTTTCCCTAATTTATGTTAATTTCTCGTCATTTTCAATTTCGCTAATGATGGCCTTAAAAACATGACATGCACGCAAAATTCATGCCTAGATCTTAAAAAGTTGTCTAATCTCGAAATAATGAATCATGAAGTTGAGTATGATGAAGATGAGGCCTTTAAGGAAATAAAAAGAGAATTGGATCAATTTGAGAATAAGCCTAAGCCTAGCTTAAATGAAACTGAGGAAATTAACCTGGGAAGTCCTGAAGAAATCAAAGGAACAAAAATAAGCATTCATACTGAACAAAGGACGAGAGATGCCATAATTCGAGTTTTGTTTGAGTATAGAGATGTATTTTCTTGGTCGTATGATGACATTCCGGGTTTGAGTGCTGATTTAGTAGTCTATCCGCTTCCCCCATATCCTAATTTTCCACCAATCCAAAAAAAACAAAGGAAGTTTAAGACAGATATGAGTGATAAGATTAAGGAAGAAGTCACGAAGCAACTAAGTGAAAATGTGATCAGGGTCGTCTGATATACTACATTGTTATCAAATATTGTGCCAGTGCCAAAGAAGGATGGGAAAATCAGAGTTTGTGTTGACTATAGGGATTTAAACAAAGCAAGTCCTAAAGACAACTTTCCCTTACCCAACATTCATATCATTGTTGACAATTGTGCTAAACATGAAATCTAATATTTTGTGGATTGTTATACCGGGTATCACCAAATTCTGATGGATGAAGAAGATGCAGAAAAGACCGTCTTCACCACTCCATGGGGAACCTACTGTTATAGGGTCATGCCATTTGGTTTGAAGAATGCAGGAGCAACTTACATGAGGGCCATGACTACCATATTCCCTGACATGATGCACAAAGATATTGAGGCGTATGTTGATGATGTGATCATTAAGTCTAGAACACAAGATGATCACGTGAAAGACTTGAAAATTTTCTTTGAAAGGCTACAAAGGTACAATCTCAAACTCAATCCAGCCAAATGTGCATTTGGAGTTCTTTCTTGGAAGCTATTGGTTTTATAGTTAGTCAAAGAGGTATTGAGTTAGATTCCTCTAAGATAAAAACCTTTCGAGAGCTGCCTCCCCCCAACAATAAAAAAGAAGTCATGCGTTTGCTCGGGAGGTTGAACTACATCAGCAGGTTCATTGCACATATTACTACCACATGCGAGCCTATTTTCATGTTATTGAAAAAGAACGTCGCTATCAATTGGACAGATGAGTGCCAAGAAGCTTTTGATAAGATCAACATATTTGTCAAATCCTCCTGTTTTGGTCCCGCTAGAACCCGATAGGCCTTTATTTTTATATCTATCAGTAACAGATAGTTCTTTTTGTTGGGTTCTGGGTCAACATGATGCCACAGGAAAAAAGAACAAGCAATATATTACTTGAGGAAAAAGATTACCACTTTTGAGGCCAATTACACTCTTTTAGAAAGGACATGTTGTGCCTAAACCTGGGTCACTCATAAGCTTAGGCATTATCTTTTGGCCTATACAACTTACCTCATATCTCGAATGGATCCCTTGAAGTACATCTTTCAGAAGCCGATGCCAACTGGCAGATTGGAAAAATGGCAAATCTTGGTCACAGAGTTTGATATTGTTTATGTCACTCGCACTACCAAGAAGGCACAAGCTTTGGCTGATCATCTGGCTGAAAACCCAGTAGATGATAAGTATGAATCCTTGAAAACATACTTCCCAGATGAAGAGGTTAATTTAGTTGAAGAAGAAGTCTAAGATAACGGTCAAGTTTGGAAACTATACTTTGATAGGGATGTCAACATCAAAGGTGTAGGGATTGGGGCAATTCTCGTATCACCTACTGGGCAACATTACCCTGCCACAGCACAACTTCACTTCTTCTTTACAAAAAACACTGCAGAATATAAAGCTTGCATCATGGGTTTGAACATGGCAATAAACCTAAATGTGCATGAATTGTTGGTAATGGGAAATTAAGATTTTCTTATTCGGCAGGCTCAAGGAGATTGGGAGACTCGAGACATCAAGCTCATTCCATATAAACAATGTGTGGAAGATCTTAGCAAGATATTCAAGTCCATCGAGTTCAAATACATTCCCAGGTTTCACAATGAATTAGCTGATGCCTTGGCCACCTTGGCCTCAATGCTTCCATATCCGGGTAATACTCACATTGACCCATTGGAAATTCAAATTTGGCATCAACATGGTTATTGCAATACAATTGAAGCGGAACTAGATGGTGAACCATGGTACCGTGATATTAAACAGTTTTTGAAAACAAGAGAATATCCGAAAAATGCTAATAGGGATCAAAAAAGAACTATTAGGAGAATGTCTAATGGTTTCTTTTTGAGTGGGGAAATCCTATACAAAAGATCCCCGAATTTATATTTATTGAGATGTGTGGATGCCAAAGAATCTGTAATGATTATGAACGAGGTGCATTCAGGAGTTTGTGGTCCGCACATGAATGGATATGTTCTACCAAAGAGGATCCTTCGGGCAGGATATTATTGGCTTACTATGGAGCGAGATTGCTTTCTTTTTGTTTGCAAATGCCACCACTATCAGATTCACAGTGATTTGATTCTCTCGCCTCTTTCAAAGCTGTATCCTATGTCAACTCCTTGGCCTTCTATTTCTTGGGGAATGGAAGTCATTGGCCCAATCGAGCCAAAAACTTCAAATGGGCATAGATTCAACTTGGTTGCAATTGATTACTTCACAAAATGGGTGGAGGCTATTACATTGAAAGCAGTTACCAAGAGAGCAGTAGTAGACTTCATTCACTCCAACATCATCTGTTGTTTCGGTATTCCAAAAACCATTATTACAGATAATGCTGCTAATTTGAATAGTCATCTGACGAAGGAGGTATGTGAACAAATATAAAATTGAGCATCGTCATTATACTTCTTCCCGACCCAAAGCTAATGGAGTTGTTGAAGCTACAAATAAAAAAATCAAGATGATTCTTAGGGAGATGGTCCAAGGGTCTAGACAATGGCGCGAGCAATTAGCTTTTGCTATGTTGGGATACCGCACAACTGTCGGTGCATCAGTTGGTGCAACACCCTACTTGTTAGTTTACGGAACTAAAGCGGTCATACCTGCTGAAGTTGAGATTCCCTCTCTCCGGATAATTGTTGAAGCTGGGATTGAAGATACTGAATGGGTGAAGTCAAGATTGTATTAGTTGAGTTTGATTGATGAAAAGTGTTTGGCGGCAGTTTGTTTTGGTCAGTTATACCAACAAAGAATGGCACGCGCTTACAATAAGAAAGTGCGCCAAAGAAAATTTGAGCTAGGGCAGCTTGTTTTGAAATGCATCTTTCCATACCAGGAAGAAGCAATAGAAAAGTTCGCCCCGAATTGGAAAAGTCCTTACCTCATCAAGAAAGTATTGTCGAAAGGATCTCTACACTTGGCGAATATAGAAGGAGAGGTGACAGACATATCCATCAATGCAAATGCTGTCAAGAGATACTATGTCTAACATGCTTCTATTGGGGAATTTGGTTTATACTCATTCTTCGGTTAGAATGATGAAAGTCTATCATTCTCTCTACCCAAACACTGGTCAACCCTAGTTAGCCCTTTGAAGCCTTGTTTATATTTCTTTGTGTTTACCCTCTTTTGGAACCAGTGTACTTAAAAAAATTTAAAAAAAGTCATCATCAAAACAAGTTTACACCATCCTAATCTACGTTCGACTTGATTCCGAAAGGATACGTAGGCAGCCTCTCTCTGACGTTTAGTCATACCAAACAAAAATCCACATTTCCCAAATATTCAAAGAAACTTGGGCATGTTTTTATTTTGTTTTTTGATGGTTTTTCCATAAAATGTATCCAAAAGTTGAAATTCGGTTGAGTAGTTCTTTTTACCTTTCCCTTTTTCGACCTTCTGATCAGCTTTTGAGAATGCTAAGTCAGTACATTGCGGGTAGCGCTTCAACCATTGCAAAGAGAGAAAAACAAATGAGATAATCTTATCGGTGGAAACCCTCAAGGGAACTATGCGAGGTGAGAAAAACAAACGAGAGAGTCTTATTGGTGAAAACCCCCACGGGCACTATGAGGCGATGGTGAGTTGAGAAAAAGGCAAATGAGAGAGGTCAATTGGTGAAAACCCACAAAGGGCATCGTTGATCAATTTTAGTTCTTCTTATATCCGGGTGCAAGCATGGTTAAAGAACTCAATTTCAAAGAGAAGTTTACAACAGATTTTGAGAATTAGACGGTTTAGACGGATCGGGCATCCAGTCCAAAGTGCATGTCATGTTTATTTAAGTCAGCATGTTCCTCCAGATAAGTCTTTTCTAATTCTCCTCCTGAAAGGGACACTTCTTGATTAAGTTGTAATGATTAGTTCACCTACTTGTTTTCTTTCGTACTATTATTTTTGAGTCCATTTCAGTTTAATTATGTCAAAGAAAAGAAAAGAAAAGGCCACGAAATTGGATACAGTTTCCTCGTTATATGAAGCAAAATTTCTGGGGCATAAACAGTATGGGCAAAGCCATAAAGCCGACTTTGATATTTCTTGCCAAGAAAAAGGCTTGAAGGACTTAGCAATGCTTCAAAGGTCAACAAAAGTTATTCATCCAAAGTTGTTTTGGGAACAAAGTTGTTTGCACCATAGACAAAAATGGTGATAGGCGCAAAATAGTCAGCTGTTGATGTTGGAGATCTTCAGAAAGTAAAGTCATAATCTCCCGGCAATTTGTACGATCATCGACAAGGTCCTAACAAGTGCAACAGATGCAAGGTCAAGTCTCCCAAGAACTCAAGCCACAAATTGACCACCATTTTTAAAAACTAACGAATCTTTCTTTGTTAAGAACAGGAACAAATTCGTTTAGTGAAACAGTTCGTGGAAAGATGAACACCACCAAGTGAAGTTATCTGATCCATAATTTCCTTCCAATATGCACGTAAGCATGTCATTTTAGTTTCATTATAGGGGATCGACACCCTATTTTCAACAAAGGGTACTATATCCCCTGACTGCATTATTTTCTCATATGGTACGACATCCCGTAGTAGCATTTCAAAGTGCCACGAGCCTCATTTTTTGCCAACATAGGGTACTACATCCCTTGGCTGCATTATTTTCTACATAGGGTACGACATCCCATAGTAGCATTTCAGAGTGGAACGAGCCTCATTTTATTGCCAAAATAGGGTACTACATCCCTTGGCTGCATTATTTTGTAAATATGGTACGACATCCCTAGTAGCATTTCAAAGTGCCACAAGCCTCATTTTATGGCCAACACCAGGTACTATATCCCCTGGATGCATTATTTTCTACATTGGGTACGACATCCCCTAGTAGCATTTCAAAGTGCCACGAGCCTCATTTTATGGCCAACACAGGGTACTACATCCCCTGGCTGCATTATTTTCTACATAAGGTACGACATCCTCGTGTAGCATTTCAAAGGGCCACGAGCCTCATTTTATGGACAACACAGGGTACTACATCCCCTAGCTGCATTATTTTCTACATAGGGTACGACATCTCCTAGTAGCATTTTAGAGTGCCATGAGCCTCATTATATTGCCAACACAGGGTACTACATCCCCTAGCTGCATTATTTTCTACATAAAGTACGACATCCCCTAGTAGAATTTCAAAGTGCCTCGAGCCTCATTTTATTTCCAACGCAGGGTGTTACATTACCTGGTTGCCTCTTTCTTGTTAATACAGGGTATAACATCCCATATTATTAAAAAAACTTTTTCAATTCTTTATTATGCAATACCAATGATAGTTTAATGTGTTTTCAATAACTCACAAAAGTTTCCTAGTGCAAACTGGGGCAGAAAACTTTTGTTCGTTTCTTTATTTGTGTTGACTTGTAGGTTTTTCTGAAAAGCGTAGATTTGATGTGCAAATTTGAGTTCTTTCCAAAGAAAGCTGAACGTTGATCTCAATACCAACCGCAACCAACTTTGGCGTAATGCATGCGGAGACATATGGTCAAGATCTTTCTTCCCATCGTCGGATCAATAAACAAGCATGAAAGAATATTTCATACTGTGTTGCATCGAGAGCATCAAGTTTCAATCCGAAGTCACTGGGAGAAGCAATTCAAGAATCAAGACAAGACTCCAGATGGCATTTAGATAGGAATTTTTGTAACTCTTAGCTTTTATGAGTATGTAATCTTCATTTCATTTTGATAGTAGGAACCGCAGTTCAGAACCTCGACGGAACTTCAGTGGCCACTCCATCTAAGTATACTCTAATACTCTTCTTTCAACTTGAACTACACGTGAACTGATTCTCTTATAACCCGGGCCCAAGGCTCGGTCGCACCTTTTTCTTCTATCTTGTTTTCCTTTTAGAATGATACTGAGGTCAAAAATCAGTCACCCTGTTCATTTTTCTTTGCGAGAAAACTCTTCATGTTTCCAAGCAAAGAGGGGCATGCTGTGAACACCTAATTTTTTACCACGCCCAAATTCTATACTAGTTTACTGTAAATATTTCTTTTACGTCTAATCTTAATATTTTAAAACTTCTATGATACTCTTAGTAGGTTTTATTTTTTAAAAAAGCTATACTAACTATATATTCACATTCTTAGAGTATAAGTTTTACTCCTAGTCTTATATAAAAGAAAAATTAAAAAAAATCTAGTTAGAATTTTAAATGTAAGATATAGTATTTTTCTTAGTATAATTTAAACTACAATATATATAATATTTAAGTATAAGGTAGCTAACTAATATTTTTATATATGCATTTTACTTTCTAAGTTCTTTATTAATAAAGAATAAGTAAAAGTTGTTAAACAAATAAAAAAAGAAAAAACACTAACTTACGGGAAACCAAAAAACAAAAGGCAAAGCAAATAATAATAATAATAATAATAATAATAATAATAATAATAATATGTAATAATACAATAAAAACTAATAAATCTTGAAAGATTCAAACAAAATTATCCTAACTACTTATCATGATCTTCTCAACCTCCTTCTTCCACTCCAACTCTAACTCTAGCTCTTTTACATACCACCCATACTCCCTTTATAAAAGGGGGACATAATATAAACTAAAAAAAAAAGAGACAAAAGGGACGAACAAAAGAAAAGAGAGAAAGGAGAACGAACAAAAAAAAGAACAAAAGAAGAAACGGAAAAAAAGAAGAAAAGAGAATAGAAAGAGAGAAAAAATAAGAAGAAGCAAAAATAGGAAAGAAACGAGAAAGAAGGAAAGGAAATAGGAGTTGGGATTTCGTTCGCGGTTCTATGTTTGTGGTTCTAAAAAGGTTAGTATTTCTAGCTTTGGAAACCAGTAGATCATACATATTCTCTTTATTGTGGAACATTACAAAATGTAACGCTCAATCATTTGGTATAGTTTAAACATGATATATGAGATCTATGTCTTTGCAAAGTTTGAATTTTAATTTGTTTTTCTGAATTTTATTCGAAGCATATATACTTCTATCTTTCTTTGTAGGTAATATTTAATACGGGTTAGCAGCTTTCATGCTAATTCATAAATTAGGAGGAGTGCCTAAAGAATTAATTTTTACTTCATTATAGTTTTGTTTATTTTTCTTAGAAGTTTTATTTATATTTTGGTATTAAATAACGTGATTGACAAATATTTTTTGGAACATGCGTTGGTTTATTATTTGAGTTGCAAAAATTTTGTTGGAACATGCGTTGGTTTATTATTTGAGGTGCTGAAATTTTAGTTCTTTAATAGTTAAATCAAATTCATGTTCATACATATGTATATATCAAATTACGGCAAGTTAGTCACACAGAACAATATGATAGTTAATTAAGATTATTATTTTACATTAAGTTCTATTGATAAATATGGTTGGAATTTGCACTTTTTTTTGTATAAATGTCCCCAGATAATGATAAATCTAATATTATATAGTTTGTTTAAATTATAACGCATCAATAGAAAGCTTCGTTAATTTGGTTCTATCTTCTAGGACAATGGTCATCTCTTAGTTGTATTTTATTTTAAAACCTTAAGATTTATTATTACAGTTAAAAATAACAATAATATAATAAATAAATAAATAGAATACTCTAAAAATACTAGAAAATTTTTAGATGCAGTTTAAAATACTAGCTCATGTGTTCATACCCGAACCTTAGATTGATATGCTTAAATAATAAAAGGATCATGTGCGCGTTCCGCGTCTTGATACCTTTTCAATTTAAAATAATTATGTTATAACCATGTGTACATTCTGTACCTTGGTTTAATATTTAATTTCAAGGAAGTACCTTGTGTGCGTATCACATCTTGGTCAAAATAATTAATCAAAATAAAATAAATTAAATGAAGCAGTAATAAATAAGTCATAAACAATAAATACAATAATAGCCAAAAAATTGATTTAAGCCTTACATTAATCAATATAAGCGACCGTGCTGGAACCACGGGGCTCGAGGGGTGCCATACACCTTCTCCTCGGTACACAGAATTCCTTACTCAGTCTTCTGTTTCCGTAGACCATATATTAAGAGTCAAACCATGTGACTTGGAGCACTAAAATTCAATTCCAAGTGGCGACTCTGAATAATAAATAATCCATTTTCAAAATGTCACTTTAATTGGAAAAACTCTTCTAACTCAACCTCGTAACAGGTTTGTATGGGTAAAAAATGTTGTGACAAAACCCCCTTTATAGTGGGGAAGTCCTACTCTAGATACAATTCTATAAAAGGTAAAAAAATATCATAATTTGCTAACTAATAAGCTTCTCCTTGATACATGCCGAGATTTTTTCCGTGATATCCGACTGATTATTGATATTTTGGTCTTTCGTTATTTAGCTCGATAAGTTTTCATCGATCGTCTTCGGTGTCGGGGTCGGTTCTGGAGTCACGTGCTCGATGATCTAACTTTGTCCCTTGGTTCGATATAATCGATGTGGAACTTCTGATAACTAGGAATTCTAGTCTATTTTATGCTCCTTTTTGCTTGAGTTTTGTATTAAAAGTGTATACAAGTATTGCCAAAAGATAACTTACTGTGCTTGCTTACAATGCTTGGTCACAAAGAGACAAGAAAATCAAAACTAGCTCAAAACGGAGTGAAACCTGCACAACTTAAAGCTGAGTCAACTAAGCGCTACAGTGGAAAATCCACAGTGGACGCAGAGGATCAACCACTGAGGCGGTCTTGAACTCACGGTCCACAATGGCAAAGATCAGAGTTTCAATTATGGGGTTATCAAGTCACCGCTGACTGCAGTAGAATTATGCGGCAACGGACCTCTACCGCGACAACGGTCCTTTTATCGCGATCAGTGGAGGAGATATTCAGAGAGCCAAAATTGAATCTAAAACTAGAAGATCACGGTCCCCGGTGGATTTTATGTAGCCGCGGTAGCTTCACTACTATAGCGGTTCATTTTCTACAGTCAGAGCCACCTCCTTAGGGGTAATTTAGTCCAGAAAATTTTGTTTTGTATAAATACTTCTTTTTCAGATTTTTAGGGCATCTTTTGTTTAGCTGAGCACGTGAACCCCTACTTTGCCTCTTTGAGTAATTTTAGAGCTTGTTTAGTAATTAGTCTTAGATTCTTAACTTGTAATTATATTTTATGGCTTCTATTTTATCTCAATCTATGATTTCCTCTTTAATTATGAGCAGCTAGACCCATTAGTTAGGGTTGTAGCTCAACCCTAATGTGGGTATTTAATGGGTATTCTATTCTAGGGCTTAATATTTATAGGTGATTGATATTTAGTCTGATATATGCTTAAAATGTTAAATTGGTGGTTACAATCACTAATTTGTGCCTTTTTTATGTAGGCTCTTCTTGAGAAAGAGAGCTTAGGTCTAGAAAATTTAGGCTAACAAGGAATTGGGGTGTAATCAGTAGATTGATAGCCCCGATTAAAGCTTTAAACCTAGATATTATAATGCATGACTCGAGCCAACTTCGCTTGCACAAATTGAATACCGAATTGGGCTTGAGAAAACGAATTAGGGCAAAGTCACTCAAACTACCGAGAGGTCTAGAGTAAGTATCTTCCTGCATTGGCTGTATCATGATCCCAACTATAACTGTTAGAAACACGTTCTCAATGCAATATACTAAACGTGTACTCTTTTGTAGGTTTTGATGAATGACAAACGAAGCAAAAATTGATATATGACGGAATTCAAGTACAAGCGCACAATGGTTGCGAATAAGATTGAAGTTCAAGATACAGCTTTTAATTGTTATTGAGTTGTCCTAAATTGTAATCTCGATCCTATAACTTGACTCATAGTATGGCCTCTCTCATAAAACTATTTTCCAAAATCATGCATATTTAATTCTGTGTCAACAAGATTTTAAATCATGCATATTTACATTAGACAAAATGTTTTCTAAACATGCCACAAAAATCTGGGCTAAAATAATCGATTATGTACTTATGATAATCGATTGTTTCTGAGCCAAGACTGCATGACAATCGATTATGAATTAATGGTAATTGATTGTGAGTAAGACAGTGAACATCAGGTTTTTCCAAATCTGCATGATAATCGATTGTGAACAAATGACAATCGATTGTTGTTGAGGTAAAGTTTTTCAATACTCAAAATAATCGATTATGAACTAATGGTGATCGATTGTGTTGAGTTGATGTCTTCCAGTGATTTTAAATTTAATTAAGTAATCGATTATGTCTTTAGATAATCGATTATCACTGAGACAGTAAGTTTTATGATTTTCAGAAAATAACAAATAATCGATTGTTACATTGGACAATCGATTGTCAAAGAGACAGTGTCTAAAATGTTTTTCAAAAACTGATAAGTAATCGATTGTTGACTTTGTGCAATCGATTGTGAAGCTGACCGTTGTCGTAAAGTTTTCAAATACCGTCAGGTAATCGATTATTGATTTTGTATAATCGATTGTTTTGATTAAAATCCGGAAAAGATTTTTTGAACGTTGCTGAGTAATCGATTGTTGATTCTGGACAATCGATTGTTTGTGGTAAAATCTGGAAAGGATTTTTTGAACGTTGCCAGTAATCGATTATGGATTGTAAGTAATCGATTATCAAGCGTAAAATCTGGGATTGAATTTTGATCAAACTGGCAGACAATCGATTGTTGGGGTTTGACAATCGATTGTCAGTGAGTAAAATCAGCAACTCTTAATTGGCAATTAGGCAACGGTAATGCCAAGTTTTTCAACTATAAATACAGCTTCATTTCAGTGTTTTAAATACAACAACATACACAAACTGATCATTACATTGCTATAAGCTTTCATTCAATTGTTCTTCATTTTCTACTCATTTCATAAAGCTTTTGAGAGCCATATTATTGCTTAAAGCTGTTGTGATCTTGAACATATTCTTTTACTCATATCTACTCAATAAGGAGTACTTTGGTTAAGTGAGTGTCCAAGTATTTGATATACTTGTAAGAGAATTGCGATTCTCTTGTTTCAAGGAACTTGCGTTTCCTTGGGTGAAGTCTTTGAGATTGCGATCTCCGAGCAACTGTTTGAGGCTTGTGTCCTCAAGTGTGTAACGGTTTGTTGAGCACCCTTAAGCTTAACAAGATAGTGAAAAATCTCAAGAGAGTCTCTCGGGGACTGGACTAACCACGTTGGTGGCCAACCAGTATACATCTTTGTGTAAGTTTATTTTTCTGCATTTATTTTACTTCCTGCAAAGTTTAAATTCCGCAAGAAAACGCTAAATTCTATTAATACGCTATTCACCCCCCCTCTAGCGTAAAGCGTAGTTTCTAACAATTGGTATCAGAGCCCAACTCTCTGAAAACTTAACCGTTTGAGAGAACCATCCATGGCTTCTACTCTTGACTCTTTTGCAGGAATTGAAGAAGGACAATGCTCTACGCGACCTCCTCTATTCAACGGCACAAACTACTCATACTGGAAGGAGAGGATGCAAATCTTTGTGCAATCAAATAGCTTTCATTTGTGGAAAGTATTCACCAATGGAAACCAAATTCCAACCAAGAAGGTGGAAGACGAATGGGTTCCAAAGACTGGAGAGGAATATACCGCGGAGGATATTCGTAAGGTTCAAAATAATGCCAAAGCTATAAATTTACTATATTGTGCTGTTAATGCTAACGACTACAGGAAGATATCATGTTGCAAAACAGCAAAAGAAATGTGGGATAAGCTTGAAGTGACATACGAAGGAACCGACCAGGTACGAGAAGCTAAAATTGATTTCTTAACTCACTCTTATGAACTATTCCACATGAAGGAAGGAGAGAAAGTAGACGAAATGTTTGAGCGATTCTCAATGATCGTGAATGATCTACACGCCCTCAAAAAGACGTTTACGGATAGAGAAGTTGTCCGGAAGATCCTCAGAAGTCTCACTCCGGCATGGCGATCAAAGGCCGATGCAATCCAAGAATCCATTGGCATCACAAATGTCACAATTGACGCATTAAGAGGTAATCTCAAAACCTATGAATCAACTATACTTAACCCGTTTGTTGATGATCAAAGAAGGCAAAGGATTGCTCTAAAGGCTAGCCAACCACAAATTGATGAGGAAGGTGACAACGAGTTTGGACTCGTCATCAAAAGGTTTCAAAAATTCATGCGCAAAGAGTATGAACGCAAGAACAAAAAGCAAGGCGATCAACTAAAATGCTATGAATGCGGAGAAACCGGGCACATAAAATCAAATTGCCCTAACATCAAAAAGGAGAAGAAACCCTTCAAAAAGCAACGTGCATACATCTCTTGGGGAGGAGATTCCGGAGATGAAGCAAGCGAAGAAGAAGACGATGAAGCAGCAAAGTTATGTCTCATGGCTCAAGAAGACGGCAAAGACGAGGTAAGTCAAATCTCTTCTCAAAATTTCTTTACTCTTGATGAAATGAGAAATGCTTTTGATGAACTATATGCTGAATTTATCAAAGATTCAAAAACTGTCAAAAGTGTTAAAGAAAGCGCTTCTCTAAAAGAAAAAGATTTTCAAACACAGCTTTCATTAAAAGAAAAAGAATTAGAAAAACTGGTTTTCGAAAATGAGAAGCTAAAAGCGGAAAACATGTTTTATGGAAAAAGAAGTGCTGATAAACCTGAAGGTTCTACTAGAAACTGTTCTTCTTGTGTGCTTCTTAAGAATGAAGTAGCTAGACTTAAAGGCACATTAGATAAGTTTAATTCCTCGCATAAAAACTTGAATGATGTGCTTGTTAATCTAAAATCAACTAAACATGGAATAGGATTCAAGAATGAAGAAAAGGTTGGTGCTAAACCACAACAACCTAGAGCTCAACCTAGGACTAATAACCGAAATGCTTATCCTAGAAGTAGAAATCCTAGAAATAACTTGCATGTTAGACCAAATAGTGAAAATACTAGAAGACCTAGAAATGATGCATATTTTAGGCCAAACCTTGAACAATTTAGAAGACCAAGAAATGACCCTCCACCTAGAAATAGATATTCTAGAAATGAAGCATATCTTAGACAAACTTGTGAACCTCCTAGAGCTCATAATGGGAGAAACAATGGCGTTCAAAGTAGAGTAAGCAACCTTCATTCATCTAGTTACTATGTACCTAGAAAAATGCATAATCCCAACGTGACTTGTCATTATTGTAGACGTATTGGTCATATTGCTCCCGCTTGCTTTACTCGTCATAGACATATAAATCAATTGCATCATTATAACATGCCTAACCCTCAAGGACCCAAGATGGCATGGGTACCTAAAGAACATTAATTTGTTTTGTAGGTGTGCTTGAAGGGATCAAGTGTACTATGGTACCTTGATAGTGGATGCTCCAAACACATGACGGGAGATGAATCCAAATTCCTTCAACTAGAGCACAAAGAAGGAGGAAGTGTCATATTTGGTGATAACAATAAAGGAAAAATCATCGGCATTGGTTCGGTCGGTAAGGATGAAAACTCCTCTATTAAACATATACTACTTGTGAAAGGTTTGAAGCATAATCTCTTGAGCATAAGCCAATTATGTGACAAGGGAAATCTTGCTCAATTTGATTCGGATGAATGTCTTGTATTTAGACGTAGTGATTTCAAGATCATACTTCGTGGTTTTAGAATTGATAATATCTATATGGTTGATCTTGCAAACTCCTCACCCGAATATGTTGATTGCTTAATAAGCAAAGAGGATAACTCTTGGCTATGGCATCGTAGAGTAGCACACATGAACATGCATCTTTTGAACAAGCTTCTTTCTCAAAACTTAGTAGTTGGTCTTCCCAGTTTAAAGTTTGAAAATGACTCTATTTGCGATTCTTGTCAAAAAGGGAAGCAAACCAAAGCATCTTTTAAATCCAAGAATATTGTTTCAACGTCTAGACCTTTGCAATTACTTCACATGGATTTATTTGGTCCCTCTCGTATTGAAAGTCTTGGTAAAAATAAATATGTTTTTGTAATTGTTGATGACTTTTCTAGATTTACTTGGACTCTATTTCTTGCAAATAAAAGTGATGCTTTTCAAAATTTCAAGTATTTCCTTAAGCGTGTTCAAAACGAAAAGGAAACGACCGTCACTTCGATTAGAAGTGATCATGGGGGAGAGTTTGATCACAATCTCTTTGCGGATTTTTGTGACGAACTCCGAATCGAACACACCTTTTCCGCTCCACGGACACCACAACAAAATGGGGTGGTGGAAAGGAAAAATAGGTGTCTCGAAGAGATGGCTAGAACCATGCTCGACGAAGCTAAGATTCCCAAATATTTTTGGGCGGACGCCGTGAGTACCGCTTGCTATGTTTTAAATAGAGTAGCAATTCGGCCGATACTCATGAAAACCCCATATGAACTTTATAAGGGTAGAAAACCCAACATATCCCATTTACGTATTTTTGGTTGTAAATGTTTTGTTCATAATAATGGCAAGGACCAATTGGGTAAGTTTGATGCTAAATCGGATGAAGGTATTTTCATTGGTTATTCCTCACGTAGCAAAGCATATAGGATCTTTAACAAAAGAACCCAAATTGTGGAGGAATCCCCTCATGTTGTGTTTTCCGAAGATAATACTCGCTTGGCGAGAAAGGAATCCGGTTTTGATCTTGCAGGTATCTTGGATAGCTTGAAAGATAAAATCCAAGAAGAACCTTCAAAGGAAAACAAAGATGAAATTGGGGAACAACCAACGGAAGAAGCGCCACAATTAGAAAAAGGAATAAATACGCCTAACGAGTGGAGAACAATCAAGGATCATCCTCTCGAACAGGTAATCGGCGATGTTGGAGAAAAGGTAAGTACCCGAAACTCCCTCAAAAACACTTTAGAACTTACTGCTTTTGTTTCTCAAATTGAACCTAAAACCATCTCCGAAGCAATTGGGGATGAATTTTGGACCTTGGCAATGCAAGAGGAGCTTAACCAATTCGAACGCAATAACGTTTGGGATTTGGTGCCAAGACCCGAAGGTCATTCTATAATTGGTACGAAATGGGTTTTTCGCAATAAACTAGATGAAAATGGTATAATCACTAGAAACAAAGCTAGGCTTGTGGCAAAAGGCTATAGTCAAGAAGAAGGTATTGATTATGAGGAAACCTATGCTCCCGTAGCTAGATTAGAAGCTATTCGTCTATTACTTGCTTCGCCTCTTCAATGAATTTTATTCTATATCAAATGGATGTGAAAAGTGCTTTTCTAAATAGTTTTATTGAAGAAGAAGTTTATGTCAAACAACCCCCCGGCTTTGAAGATTTTAAATATCCCGATCATGTTTTCAAACTCAAAAAGGCTCTTTATGGTTTAAAACAAGCTCCTCGAGCTTGGCATGAAAGGTTGAGTAAATTTCTTTTGGAAAATGATTTCATTAGGGGAAAAGTTGACACAACCCTCTTTGTCATGCATAAAAACAATGATATTTTATTAGTTCAAATATATGTAGACGATATTATATTTGGTGCTACTAACAATGTTTTATGCAAGGAATTTTCCGATCTAATGACTAGCGAATTTGAAATGTCTATGATGGGCGAGTTAACATTCTTTTTGGGGTTACAAGTGAAACAAATGAAAGAAGGTACATTCATATGCCAAGCCAAATATTGCAAAGAACTACTAAAACGCTTTGAGATGAACAATGCAAAAGAAATGGCTACTCCTATGAGCACATCCGATCATCTAGACAAAGATGAAAAAGGTAAGGAAGTCGACACTAAAAAGTATCGAAGTATGATTGGCTCTCTTCTTTATCTTACCGCTAGTCGTCCGGACATCATGTTTAGCGTGTGTTTATGTGCTCGCTATCAGTCATGTCCGAAGGAGTCTCACCTTACTGCGGTGAAACGGATATTAAGGTATCTCATTGGTACTACAAATGTGGGTCTATGGTACCCCAAAGGCTCTTCATGCCAACTTATTGGATATTCCGATTCCGATTTTGCTGGATGCAAATTGGACCGCAAGAGCACAAGTGGCACTTGCCATTTGCTCGGTAGCTCTCTTGTCTCTTGGTTTAGTAAGAAACAAGTAAGTGTTGCGTTGTCTACCACCGAGGCTGAATATGTAGCCGCGGGGAGTTGCTGTGCTCAAATCCTATGGATGAAACAACAACTCTTGGACTATGGCCTAAGTCTTGATCACATTCCTCTTAGATGTGATAACACTAGCGCCATATGCTTGACGAAGAACCCCGTTCTTCATTCGCGAACAAAACACATCGAAATTAGACATCATTTTATTAGAGATCATGTACTCAAAGGCGATGTCGAAATTGAATTTGTTGAAACCAAAAGCCAATTGGCAGACATCTTTACCAAGCCTTTAGAGAAAGAGTCCTTCTTCCGAATTCGCAGTGAACTCGGGATCCTTGACTCCACTTTGATCTAAGTCATGCATTGCATTTTCTTTCCTACATGATTTCTAACTTGAGCGTCGGAGGCGTCTAACTTCTTTTTGCAGGTATCACCCTAGAGCTAAGAGCAATTCTTAAGCAAACCGCGAATCTGCAGCAATGACCCTATAAAAATCGATTATCCCGTATCAATAATCGACTACCCTCTAACTTTTTTTTCCAATAAATAAACCTTGTTTATTTCATCTTTTTGCATCTTTCCTTACTATTTTTTTGCTAATGGCAAAAGGGGGAAGAAAACGGGATATCGGGTATGCACCACCTCTTAATTCATTGATTGCTTATAAGCTAAAATTGAGGGGGAACTCTTAAATTGAGGGGGAACAAGAACAAAATTGCATAATTGTTACTTGTCTTGAATTGTCAATATCTTTTCCCTAAATTGCATATCCCGCTTAATGTTTGCCATTATCAAAAAGGGGGAAATTGTTAGAAACATGTTCTCAATGCAATATACTAAACGTGTACTCTTTTGTAGGTTTTGATGAATGACAAACGAAGCAAAAATTGATATATGACGGAATTCAAGTACAAGCGCACAATGGTTGCGAATAAGATTGAAGTTCAAGATACAGCTTTTAATTGTTATTGAGTTGTCCTAAATTGTAATCTCGATCCTATAACTTGACTCATAGTATGGCCTCTCTCATAAAACTATTTTCCAAAATCATGCATATTTAATTCTGTGTCAAAAAGATTTTAAATCATGCATATTTACATTAGACAAAATGTTTTCTAAACATGCCTCAAAAATCTGGGCTAAAATAATCGATTATGTACTTATGATAATCGATTGTTTCTGAGCCAAGACTGCATGACAATCGATTATGAATTAATGGTAATTGATTGTGAGTAAGCCAGTGAACATCAGGTTTTTCCAAATCTGCATGATAATCGATTGTGAACAAATGACAATCGATTGTTGTTGAGGTAAAGTTTTTCAATACTCAAAATAATCGATTATGAACTAATGGTGATCGATTGTGTTGAGTTGATGTCTTCCAGTGATTTTAAATTTAATTAAGTAATCGATTATGTCTTTAGATAATCGATTATCACTGAGACAGTAAGTTTTATGATTTTCAGAAAATAACAAATAATCGATTGTTACATTTGACAATCGATTGTCAAAGAGACAGTGTCTAAAATGTTTTTCAAAAACTGATAACTAATCGATTGTTGACTTTGTGCAATCGATTGTGAAGCTGACCGTTGTCGTAAAGTTTTCAAATACCGTCAGGTAATCGATTATTGATTTTGTATAATCGATTGTTTTGATTAAAATCCGGAAAAGATTTTTTGAACGTTGCTGAGTAATCGATTGTTGATTCTGGACAATCGATTGTTTGTGGTAAAATCTGGAAAGGATTTTTTGAACATTGCCAGTAATCGATTATGGATTGTAAGTAATCGATTATCAATCGTAAAATCTGGGATTGAATTTTGATCTGACTGGCAGACAATCGATTGTTGGGGTTTGACAATCGATTGTCAGTGAGTAAAATCAGCAACTCTTAATTGGCAATTAGGCAACGGTAATGCCAAGTTTTTCAACTATAAATACAGCTTCACTTCAGTGTTTTAAATACAACAACATACACAAACTGATCATTACATTGCTATAAGCTTTCATTCAATTGTTCTTCATTTTCTACTCATTTCATAAAGCTTTTGAGAGCCATATTATTGCTTAAAGTTGTTGTGATCTTGAACATATTCTTTTACTCATATCTACTCAATAAGGAGTACTTTGGTTAAGTGAGTGTCCAAGTATTTGATATACTTGTAAGAGAATTGCGATTCTCTTGTTTCAAGGAACTTGCGTTTCCTTGGGTGAAGTCTTTGAGATTGCGATCTCCGAGCAACTGTTTGAGGCTTGTGTCCTCAAGTGTGTAACGGTTTGTTGAGCACCCTTAAGCTTAACAAGATAGTGAAAAATCTCGAGAGAGTCTCTCGGGGACTGGACTAACCACGTTGGTGGCCAACCAGTATACATCTTTGTGTAAGTTTATTTTTCTGCATTTATTTTACTTCCTGCAAAGTTTAAATTCCGCAAGAAAACGCTAAATTCTATTAATACGCTATTCACCCCCCCCCCTCTAGCGTAAAGCGTAGTTTCTAACAATAACATCATCGCACTAAGTTTTAGATACCTTTAGATACTCACCTAGGAGAAAGTCACTTCCCTACTGCATCTTTACCAATTTAGAAAACCATACAAAAAGATCTACTTAGCTTAATTTCCTGCATCCTTAGCATTAAAGTAGAATATCAAACAAACACGAATGATTGGAAATTAAAATAGTAACATAGCTCATTGCAACATTAGATAGTATCCCAACTCCAAATCTTATCTTAGCTCCCTGTATATTCAATTCTAATCTTTTTGGGTAAAAAATGCATCGACCGCTCTTGCCACTTTATAGCGGTGTAGGGTTGGAACTGGTCACTTTTTGGCACTGCTGTCGGGGAGCTAAACGCTTTTGGCTATCTATCTGAATAGTTTCTCTTGTATTCCTTTCCTTCTATGATACTAACTTGTGTGTGTCACCAATTCAGGTACATAATGGCAAACAGTGATCCTCTTAAAAACATTATCCCCGGGGAGGAGGTTGATGATAATGGTGAAGATGAGGTGCCTCTAGTACCTCAAGGTCAAAGAAGAGGCCGCCAGGCCAATGACAATGTTCCATAACCTCCCCCGGTACCTCCAAGAGATGTTCCTCAAGTGCTTCCAAATCAGGCTACGCCAGTGCAAATGTCCAACCCAGGATCTAGGTGTGAACTTTCCAAATAACAAATGTGGTGTTGACATTATTGGAGCATCGAGGGTATTTCACAGGTGCTACCCATCAGAATGCATATAAACAGCTTAATGCCTTTCTGGATACCTATTGGGGAAGCAAGCAGAAGAATGTATCAGAGGAGGCATTAAGGTTGAGATTATTCCCTTTCTCACTTAGAGGGAAAGCATTGGACTGGATTGAAAGACTTTCCAACAATTCTATCACTACGTGGGATGAGTTGGCGGACAATATTATAGCAAAGTTTTTCTCGCCGGGTCATATGGCGACTTTGAGAGATGAGATCTTGACCTTCAAATAGAAAACTAATAAACCACTTCATGAAATCTGGGAAAGGTATCGGAAAATGGTGAAATAATTTTCGAGCAATGACATGACCGAAGCAATGATCCAGCAGAAGCGTGTCATTACACGACCAATCAGTATGTGGTGAACTAGCTAGCAAGGGGAAATTTTATGAACACACCTTATGCTGAGGCGCGTAAGATTTTAGATGAGATGGCAAACACTTCCTCAACTTGGCAAAGTCGAGCTAACGTGCCACAAGGTGATCCAATAGTTATTCACCTGTACAAAGTGATCCACGACCATTATCAGGCAATAGTGGAGTTAACTACAATAATGAACCAGTTAGCAAAAGCTCAATTGTAACTGGTTCAATCACCGAGACAAGGAAACGCTATGAAAGGTGTCAACATGTTGGTCAATAAGAGGCAACAAAGAGGTTAATAAGGTTAAGGTAGCCCGGATCAATATGAGCAAGGTAATGGTGGTTTAAACCAAGATGATAGGCATGGTTAGCAAAGTGAAGAAGTGCATTACATGAATAATTATCAAGGAAAAAGGGGCAATCCCCCTAACCAAAAACCACAATGGAGATCTCAAGGCAATTGGGGTAGTCAAAACGAACAAGGAAATAGCAACTAGGGGGAACAATAACTAGAATTGAGGCAACCAGAACAACCAAGGCAACTAGAGTGGCAACAATAACAATTAGGGAGGAAACAGCAATCAGGGTAGTTTGAATAATGCCAATCAAGGGAATCGAGGGCAAGGCGTTCAAAGACCTCCGATGTATCAACAACCAAATAACCCGCCTCCATTTATATCCCAATGTCCTAGCTCATCAAACAATTAGATGGGAAGGATCGAATGATGTTTGAACAAATGATGAAAAAGAATGCTGACTCTGATGGCCAATTGACATCCTATAATACTTCTATCCAAAACTTGGACGTGCAACTTGGCCAAATTTCATAATCTTCGAATACTCACCCTAAGGGGGATCTACCTAGTGATATAGTAATAAACCCAAAGGGTGGGAACCATACCGGGTATGAAATGGTGGTGATTACTAGAAGTGGTCGAGGTGGTGATGTGAATTCCTCCAAGCAAAAGGAAATTGTGAGTGATGAGGTTGAGGGGCAAGATGATGATATCCCTGTAGTTGATAAAAATGTGAGTGAAGAGAACTTGAATGCGGAAGTTAGGATTGATGTTCATGATAATGAAGTGGAGGCTCAAGAAGACATGAACCCGTCTAGGGAACACGGAATAGACATACCGGAAATGGTAGAGTCCATGGCTAAGGCTCCCTTGCCAAGGCCTCCTCCACCTTACCCTCAAAGGCCTGCAAAGCAGAAAAATGAGAACCAATTTAAGAAATTTATTGACATGATGAAGAGCTTATCAATCATTGTCTCTTTGGTGGAAGCTTTTAAGCAAATGATGGGTTAAGCCAAGTTCATTAAAGATATGGTGACAAAAGTTGAAAGGCAGGGAAAGATTGAAAAGGAGAAAAATGATTGAAATGCGCAAGAAAGAATGATAGTGTGTCTCTTTGGCCCCTAGGACGAAGTAAATAACTCAAAGAGTCAAGAAACTATGTGCCAAAATGAAGCAAATGAAGTTTTTAAGGGAAGATGAAACCTTCTTAGACCAACATATCCTACCCTAAACCAAAATCCTTCATTACATCCCCTCAAAAGCCCAATATGATCTGGAGTTGGGTGAGCTTACATTAGTGGTAACTCATATAGGTAAGCTTATAGTACTTAAAGCCGGACTTGTGACCTTTCTTTGAGAGAGATGAGTGTATTTTCCACAATCCTCGTTTCAAGTGTTACAATCTAAAAGTGAGGTTTTTTTATGGAGAGTTGAGGAGTATGAGTTTGAACTAAGGGTAATTGTTAATCACAATTCATCCTTGATGAGGCTACTTTAGGATAGCTGAATTTTCCTTTCTTTTATCTTAGGAAGGTGGAAATTACTTTGTTTGCTTGAGGACAAGCAAAAGCTTAGGTTTGTTGGAGTTGATAACTAGGGATTCTAGTCTATTTTATGCTCTTTTTTGCTTGAGTTTTGTATCAAAAGTGTGTACTAATATTTCCAAAAGCTAGCTTATTGTGCTTGTTTGTAGTATTTGGTCAAAAAGAGAAAACAAAGTCAAAACCAGCTCAAAAGGGTGTAAAACCTGCACAAGTCAAAGTTGAGTCTACTGAGCACTACAACAAAAAATCCATCGCGGATGCGGAGGATCCACCACTGTGGTGGTCTTGATCTCGCTGTCCATGGTGGTAAATATTAGAGAGTTTCAATTATGGGGTTATCACGTCACCGCTGACTACGGTGGAATTATACGGCAATGATGCCTCTACCGCGGCACAGGTCCTTTTATCGCAATCAGTGGAGAAGAGATTCAAAAAGCCAAAATCTAAGCTAAAATTAGAAGACCACAATCTGCCTTTGATTTTATGCTGCCTCGGTATCATCACCGCTGTAGCGGTCCATTTTCCGCTGTCACTAGTACCTATGTAGTGGCATTTTTGTCCGAAAAACTTTGCTGAGATTTTTAGGGAATCTTTTGTTTAGCTGAGCACGTGAACCACCTACGTTTGCCTCTTTAAGTAACTTTAGACCTTTTTAGCTATTAGTCTAAGATTCTTAACTTGTAATTACATTTTAGGGCTTTTATTTCATCTCAATCTATGATTTCCTCTTTAATTATGAGTAGCTAAATCCATTATCTAGGGTTGTGGCTCAACCCTAGTGTGGGTATTTAATGGGTCTTCTATTCTAGGGCTTAAATGTTTGCGGGTGATTGATATTTGGTATGAGATATGCTTTAAATATTAAATTGGTGGTTGCAAACACTAATTTGTGCCTTTTTTACTTAGGCTCTTCTTAAAAAAGAGAGCATAAGTCTAGAAAATTCCGGCCAAAAAGGAATTGGGGTGTAATCAAGAGATTGATAGCCCCAATTAAAGGGTTAAACCTATAGATAGTAATACCCGACTTGAGCCAATTTTTCTTGCACAAATTGAACACTCAATTGGGTTTTAGAAAGCCAATTAGGGCAAAGTCACTAAACTACCGAGAGGTATAGAGTGAGTATCTTCGTACATTGACTATATCAAGATCCCAAATATAACATCATTGTCCTAAGTTTTTGATCCCGTTAGATACTCACCTAGGAGTAAGTCCCTTTCCTAGTGCCTCTTTACCAATTCTGAAAACCCTATAAAAATATCTACATAGCATAATTTCCTGCATCATCATTATTAAATTAGAATAGCAAACAAACAAGAATGATTGAAAGTGCAAACAATAACATCGCTTATTGCTAGATTCGATAGGAACCCAACTCCATACCTTATCTTAACTCCATGTAGTTTCAATCCTGACCTTTTCGGGTAAAAGCTGCATCAACCGATCTTACCACTATTGTGGTCTAGGGTTTGAACTAATCAGCTTCAACCCATCACATTTCAGTCCCGACCTACCATGCAATAGATGAGTTCAGTTTCGACCGTATACATATATCGAGCTAGATTTGGATTAGGCACTCTGAGAGGGGATAGCATTTTGAGAATCAGGAGTAATCACTGGAAATTATTTCAAAAAGAAGTATTTAATATTGTACTTAGGGCTGTTGTTTATCACACATGAATAGCCAGGAATTGAATATCTTTTAGAGGTGTCGATGTGAAAAATGAACTCATTATACAGCATATTCAAAGGGAAATTTGGGAAAGAGTAGAAATGTTAAAAGGAGCAAAGAGGATGTGTAGATGTAGTATGTTTATACAAGTAACAACAACAACAACAACAACAACCACAACAACAACAACATACCTAGTGTATTCCTACAAGTAGGGTCTGGGGAGGGTAGAGTATACGCTGACCTTACCCCTGCTTTTAAAAGGCAGAGAGGTTATCTCCGAAAGACTCTTGGCCCAGGAAAGGAAGAGGGGAGGGGCAATAATAAGAAAAATGATCTAACAACCAAAGAAAAAAATACAAACCTAGCAAAAGTTAATGAAATAAGGAAACTAAAACACAAGACAACAGCAAGTAGTAACAGGAGACTAAGGGTACATATACAAGAACAAAAAAAACTCGAAACGCGCCAAGTAGTGTATCAAAGCTACTGCTACAAACAAGGACAACAATCGAAAACCTAACCCTTTACCTTAATTTTGAACCTCCACTCCTTCTTATCTATGTCATGTCCTTAGTGAGTTCGAGCAACGTTATTTCTTGTCGAATCAACTCTACCCAATAATTCTTCGGCTTGCCTCTACCTCTTCGTCAACCTTCCCATATAAGCCTCTCACACCTCCTCACCGGAGCATCAATGTCCCTCTTCTTCACATTCCTGAACCATCTAAGTCTCGTCTCCCACATCTTGTCTTCAACAGGGCCACACCCACCTTGTCCCTAATAACTTCATTTCTAATTTTATCTAACTTTGTGTTTCCGCACATCCACCTTAAAATCTTCGACTCTGCAACTTTCATCTTCTAGGCATGGCATATCTTTACTGGCCAACAATCCCCACATATAGCATTGTCAGTCTGACCACTGCTCAATAGAACTTATTTTATGTTTTGGTGGCACATTCTTATCATGAAAAACACTGGAAGCAAGCCTTCAATTCATCCAGCCCGCTCTAATACGATTTTTGAAATAATCTTTAATCTCTCCATTCCCTTGTATAATAGACCCAAGGTACTTGAAAATTTTTCTCTTATGAGTGACTTGTCGCTCAAGTCTCACATCTTCGTCCTCTTCCTGAGTCGCGCCACAGAACTTGCACTCCATGTATTCTGTTTTAGTATTGCTCAACTTGAAATCTTTAGACTCTAAATTTCGTATCCAACCTCTAACCTCTCGCTAACACCATCAATGCAACGTCATATACAAACAACATACACCACGACACCTCCCCTTGAACGTGACATTCCAGTAATCGTTCGCTTGGGAAAACAAACATAGGCTGAGGACTGACCCCCGGTGCAGCCCCATGACAACTAGAAGTTATTCAAGTCCACTCCCGCTGTCGTAAACGGAGTCTTGGAACTCTTTTACATGTCCTGAATAGCCTTAATGTACGCAATAGCAATGCCTCTAGCCTCTAAACATCTCCACAGCACCTCCCTCGGCACTTTATTATAAGCTTTCTCTAAGTCAATGAACACCATATGTAAATCATTTTTCCTCCATCTATACTACTCCATCAACTCCTAACAAGATGAATAGCTTCTATAGTTGAACACCCCAACATAAATCCAAATTGGTTCTCTAAAATAGACATAATCCTCCTCACCCTCAGCTCCGCCATCATTTCCCATGATTTCATAGTATGGCTCAGTAGCTTGATACCCTGATAGTTGTTTCAATTTTGAATATCCCCCTCGTTCTTATACAATGGGACCATCATACTCCATCTCTATTCCTCGAACATCTTCTTCATCCTAAAAATGACATTGTATAGTTCACTTAGTTATTCCAAGCATGCTATACCCTATGCTTTTCCGCAATTCCACTAGGATTTTGTCTCGCCCGATCGTTCTGCCGCTGCTCGTCTTACACATAGCCCCGTTTACCTCTGCAAGTTTAATACACCTGCAATACCCAAAGTCCTGATGGCTCGTGGAGTTTTCTAAGTCCCTCATCAAAATGTTCATATACCTCTCCTCGTTTAGGAGTTTATAGAAGTATGTTTTTCATCTTTATCGAATCAAAGCCTCTTCCAACAACACACTACCTTCATGATCCTTGATGCAATTTACTTGGTCCAAGTCACGAGCCTTCCTCTCTCACAATTTGGCTAACCTATACAACTTATTGTCACCTCCTTTGCCACCAACTTCTTTACACAAGCGCTCAAATATGGCAATCTTGGCTGCAATAACTGCTAACTTTGCTTCCTTCTTATCCGCCTTATAATGCTTCATGTTCGTCCTTCTTTCCTCCCCATCCTTGATTTTCACAAGCTTTAAATAAGTCACTTTCTTGGCTTCTACTTTACCTTGAACCTCAGTGCTCACCACATGTCCCCTATGTGGCCACAAGACGGGCCCTTCGAGACCTCCCAACATCTCCCTAGCAACCTCCCTAATGCAATTTGCAGTCACGGTCCATTTACTACTCGTGTCCCTACTACTCCTCCATGCCCCCACAACTAGCAGATTATCCTCTAACTTCTAGGTGATGGCCTTAGTCAAAGCGCCCTACTATATCCTAGCAAGAACATAATCAATCCTCTTTCTATGCTTCTTTCTAATCTCCAAATTTATGACCATGATCATATACTGGGTCTTGAGGTTCTCACTCAGGATGACCTTATAATCCGCACACACATCTCAATCCAACTTCCTGAGTACTAGATAATCAATTTGGGCCTTAGATACCAAAATCAGAAAAGTAACTAAGTGCTCCTCCTTCTTTAGGAAACTCGAGTTATAAATTACCAAATAAAATGCCTTAACAAAATCTAGCAGTGAAGTTACTCCCCCGTTCTTAACTCCAAAACTGAAGCCTCCGTGCATATCATTGTAACCCCGAGATACCACCCCAATGTGGCCATTAAAATCTCCTCCTACAGAAAGCTTCTCGGTGTGTGAAATACCATGCGCAAACTCATCCAAGTCCTCCTAGAAGCACCTCTTGAACTCCTCGTCCAAGCCGACTTGGGATGCGGACGCACTAACTATGTTTATAAAAAAAATCCAACGACCAACTTATTGCCCATCACTCTGTTACTCACTCTCTGAACCTCCACCACTAGCTTGCAGAGATCACTATCAACCAAAATGCCTACCACATTTTTGCCCCCAAGACCAGAGTACCACAACTCAAACATGTCTACATCTCGTGTCTTATCTCCCAGCCATTGTGTCTCCAAGAGATAAGCTATATCAATCATCCTTTTATGGAGAACCTTTGCTAGCTCTATAGAATTCTCTATCAAGGTCCCTATGTTTTAAGATCCCATTCTCAACCTAGATTCATCCTTACCACCCTTACCTCTATTTCCCCTATCTTCCCACCTCCTGAGAACCCTTCCCACTCCCCATCCCCCCTCCTCCGAGGTTATGACCTTACCTTACTATCATTCAAAATTGCAACTATAGTCAAGACACACTATGATACCAATAATAAAGAATAATACTAAAAGGCACACAAGAAGGGGAAAAATATTAATGTAGTATTTTAGGTAGTAGCAGCAAGATATTTAAAAATAAAAATACTATAGATGGTTCTAATTTGGTGTCACGACCACAGTTCGCCCTCCGTGAACATGTGATGACGCCACCTAGCCCATACGACTAGGTAAGCCTAACAATGCGGAAACAAATAACTTGTGAGAATCATAACTCAAATCAAGATTTACCAAAATTGGGAAGCAGAAATTTAAAATGTCACTTGGCACATAGAGCACAATATCTAAACTACTACAATGCTATCCCAAAACCCGAAATCTCATGGGAACACAAGCTAACCAAATGTAATACACTGCTCTAACTCCAGAATATCTAAAACAATTGTACGAAAGTAGAGCTAATTGCTAAAGCTAGAATGAGATAGAGATTCCTAGTCTGCGGACGCAGTAGATGTACCTCGAAGTCTCTACTAGATCTCTCCGCCTCGAGGATAATACGCCTGGGTGTAGGTACTTGGATCTGCACATGAAAAACAAATGCATAAAGGGCATGAGTACACCACAGCGGTACTTAGTAAGTGCCAAGCCAAACCTCGGTCAGGTAGTGTTGAGAAAGGTCAGGGCCCTAATTAGAATAAACATAATAATAAATCTTGCAATAATATGAAATAAACAGGAATAATGAGTACAGCTATGAAGTAAGACAGGTTATACCAAGCAACAAATAACATACGGAAAATAAGGTAACACGGAGTAAACAGCTCAATACCAGTACTAACAACGAGGATCTCCTAGGATACCGTCCTTAGTCCATTTCATCAACTATCCAAGGATCTCCCGGGATATTGTCCCGTAGTCCATCACATGTGTATATTTGAAGGATCTCGTGGGATACCATCTCATAGTCCAACTATCAATATGCAAGAGGATCTATTGGGGATCGAACCCGTAGTCCCAAAGTAAATAGCAGGGGGATCTACCGAAAATCTAACCTATAGTCCCAAAGTAAATGTGTAGGTGGATTTACCGGGAATCTAATCTGTAGTCCAAAGTAAACAAACAAGGGAGTGGGAGCTACTGGAATCCTACATCCCTAGTCCCAATGTAAATACGCAGCCACAACAAGATTATATTCAGCTATGAAGTTCAAATAAATACAAGGCAACAGACAGTTCTACCCTAACATGTTTCATGTAGTACAAACAAGGCAACTTAATCAAACATGCAATTTTAATCAACTAAGCATGCTTTTCTAAAGTACAACAAGCTATAATTGCAAATAGAAATAAGCTGGTAAGAAAGAAACTCAATCTAAATATTTAAGTAAAATAAGATTTTCAACAATTAGCTCATGTACGCGCTCGTCACCTCACGTACAGGGCATTCAATTACCAAACACCATATCCTTAGGGGAAAGTCCCCTACACAAGGTTAGACAAGTCACTTACCTCGAACCGACTCCAAAATCAACTCGAAGTCACACTTTTTGCCACGAGTATCCGACTCCAAATGGCCCAAATCTATTCAATTCAATTACATATCGTAAATAACATCTCAAACAACTGATTCCACTATTTAATTCAAAGCTAAGATGTGAAATTAGGTAAAATAACCAAAATGCCCCTTAGTCCATCATCTCGGAATCGGGTGAAACTTATATTTTTGGAAACCTCATATTCTAACTAGTCTATATATAATAAGAACACAAAAATCGGAGTTCAAATGACCCCTCAAATCCCAAATTAAAATTTTAAAAACTCCCAAGCCCTAAGTCTTCCCTTTTCAGCTAAATTCCATTAATTTCTAAGCTAACTTCACAATAAGATCACGTTTTTAGTTCATAAAACATACCTCCAATCGATTCTCCTTGAATCCCTCTTCAATTCCCTTCAAAGAGCTCTCAAAATACACAACTACGTAGGAAAAATGGTTGAGACTTGTGAATAAAATATTTAAAAACCTCACTGCCCAGTCCAGCAATTCCTTCATCGCGATCGCGTCCAAGGCCTCACGATCGCGAAGGGCAAAAGTTCCAAGTTCCAAAACCACACTATGCGTATGCGACAAAGGCTCTGCAAACGCAAAGCTTCGACTCACAAAGCTATGCGAACGCGTGACCATACACGCGAATGCGAAGAATAATAGCACAGGAACCTTAATTATTACTACACAATCGCGAACTCTTCCTTGCAAACGCGAAGCACCACTAACTAACCTTTCGTGATCGTGTACCCAATAATGCGAACGCAAAGAGCATTAACTGGCCTGTCAACATACTTCTATGCGATCGCGGCCCCAGGCTTATGATTTTGAAGACCAAATTACACCTGCATTACAGCTGCAGTTTTCTGCAAATCTTTAAAGTCTAAAACTTCCTGTTAGCCATCCGAAATCACCCCGAGGCCCTCGGGACCTCAACCAAAAATGCCAACACATCCTAAAACCTCATTTAAACTTGTTCCAATCATCAAAACCTCAAACAACACTAAATTCATCAATTCACATCGAATTCAAGCCTAAGTTTTCTAAAAACATCCGAAACACGCTTTTGATAAAAAAACCAACCAAAATGCTTCCGAATGACCTAAAATTTTGCACATACATCTCAAATCACATAACGAAGCTACAACAATTCTCGGAATTCCATTCCGACCCTCAGATCAAAATCTCACTTATCAACCGGAAACTTCTAAAATTCAAATATCGGCATTTCAAGCCTAAGATAGCTGCGGACCTCCACATTCCGAACACGCTCCTAACCCTGAAATCACCTAACGAAGCTAACGGAACCATCGATTTTCCTTTCCGAGGCCATCTTCATGATGTTCCGACTATGGACAACTTTATAATACTTAAGCTCTCATTTAGGGACTAAGTGTCCCAAAACTCTCCGAAACTCAAAACTAAATGTTCCGACAAATCAAGCAAGCAGAAATAAACTTGGGAAAAGTAGTTAATAGGAGATCGGGACGTAAATTCTTAAGACGACCGGCCGGATCGTCACATTTAGCCAAAAGCAAATACAAAAAATCTAAAAAATACAGGCAAATCAGACTATTAAACGGTCTACGCAAATAAACCACGGCTATAACACAACAATAGTAGAGAACACACTAGGAACAATGAAAAATATTTAAACAAAGTATATCTAAGATAAAGTATAATTGAATGTTGTTGCTTAGAGGCCTTATACTCTTGATACCCCTCCTAGAAGGTGGTCGAAGTACATGGTGTTCTTTTAAGTGTTTTCTTTATTTGTTTGTAGTAATATTCACATTATTGCCAAACAAAGTTAGGAGCTAATGTGTGATTTTTAAAAGTCTAAAACTAATCATTTTTGCAAATACTTTAACTTAGTCGTTATTTCAATTTTAAAATTTACAATATACTTCTCAATATTTCAATGTAATTTATAAAAATAAATTTAGCATATGATAATTTGAGTCTAAACATTGATAAATAGTGTTCTTGATAAATGTTAGAACAAATAAATTTCCAAAATAGAACTACTTCCGTTCCTTGTCATTTTTTTTCTTTTGCATGCTCTTGAAAAATTATTAAGGTAAAGAATGATCTCTCCTTGTTGGAGCTATTGCTTCGTTAATAAATCAAATTCATGATTTTAGGGTTATAGGTGTGGGGGTGGGGGGAACCATCTGAGCAATTTCCTCTTTACCGGTTATATGACCTACCTACTACAAATTTTTTGTTTTTAGTAGAACTCAATTACTATTGCTCAAATATTGTATTTATACTAGAAATTTTATCAAGTATATAAAAATATTCATTGTAAACCAATAATTAAGATACATTATAATATTCTGAACTTATAAATTTCAAACTTTGACTCCACGTCTGCATATGACATGGAGATTTTTGCTTTTAGAATAGCTAGTTTGGAATGTTGTGCAATGTTTTCTAATTCCTTCCCGTTGGTGATTACTGAAAGTTTTAATTACCAGAAGGAGATTATGCAACCAAGGACTAAAGCTAAATTAGTCAAATTACTATCTTACTTATAGCTTGTTTTGGCCAAACTTTTAAAATCAGCTTATTTTGAGAAGTATTTTTTTTTATAATTACTTTTTACAAAAGTCCTTCCAATGAAAACTACTTTGTGCTTGGCTAATTAATTTGAAAAGTGCTTTTAAATATCAATTAGTGTTTGGCCAAATTTTTAAATACTAAGTGTATTTTTCTTAAAAGTATTTTTTTTAAATGCTTTTAGAAGCTAAATTTTTAATTATTTTCTTGTTTTATATTGTTACTTTGAGCTACATTTCTTAATATGTTATCATCACGAAGTTGACCTTTTTTCGTTGTTCTGGTATATTTTTTCATTTTGTTTTCTTTGTTGTATATTTTGATTTTATGATTAGTGTCTTTAATATGCAGTTTTATAATTTTTCACATCTCTTGATATATATATAAATAAAGTATTCTATGTTTCTTTATTTTAAGTTATTTGTATGATTGTCATGTGAAAGTTGTTAATTTTCATGCTAATATAATTTATTGAGAGAAGAATACTTGTTTTATGTTTTTCGACATTTGAAATTGTTTTAAAGTTAGAAGACATTTTTATTCTAGTTAAAGAAAAAAATAATATTATTTTCTATGAAATTATCACTTTAGTGTATATATACAACAAATTTGATATTCTGTCAATTTTTAATATTCTTTACGCTATTATCATAATGATTTCTAATTATTTATCTTTTTTGATAGTTTTCACTATGTGGAATTTGTCAAAACTTGAGTTTGTGGCACTTGACATTTCTAAAAAGAGTTACCTATCATGGGTTTTTGATGATGAGATTCACTTAGTTGATAAAGGCCTTAGTGACACCATTACTCAAGGTAATGAGGCATCAAACTAGGACAAAGTTAAGGCCATGTTTTCCTTCATCGTCACTTGGATGAAGTTTTGAAGGTTGAATATCTTACAATAAAAGATCCACTTGAATAATGGACTTACCTGAAGGAAAGGTAAGATGACCTTAATGCTACGGTATTTTCAAGAGCTCAATATGAGTGGATGCATTTACGGTTGCAAGATTTTATGACTATAAGTGAATATAACTCGGTTGTATTTCGAATAACTTGCCAATTGAAATTATGTGGGGATATTATAAATGATGAGGATTTGTTGGAAAAGACTTTTATGACTTTTTATGCCTCAAATATAGTATTACAGCAGCAATACCGTGAAAGGATTTTTCAAAGTTATTCTGAATTGATCTCATTTCTTCTGGTGGCTGAGAAACATAATACCCTTTTGCTGAAAAATCATGAAGCCCGTCCCACCGGGTCAGCTCCGCTTCCTAAAGTGAATATGGCAGCTATACGTGATAAGTCCGAAAAAAGACAGTAATAACCATGGCCATATGAAGATACGTGAACATGGCAATGGTAAGAGATGATATAATAGTCGTCATCATGGTGGTCATGAAGAACGAGAAAATAATATGGGTTCTCAGAATAATCCTTCAAGAGGAAAAAGCAGTAACTGTCATCGATGTGGCATGAAAGGTCACTGGAAAATTGAATGCCGTGCACCTGAGCACTTTGTCAGGATTTATCAAAACTCCATCAAAAGAAAGGGAAATAATGTTGGAGCGTCTTCTGCTAATACCTCAGTGGAGTCTTTCTTGACCTTTAATAATGATTTTGAGGCAAGGCCTTCGAACAAAAATGATGACAATGCCGAGGCAAATCTGTTGAAACACGTTCTCAAACTAAACGTGCGTTGATTTATGTAGGTTTTGATAAATGACAAAGCAACAAGGATGGAAAGATAACAGTCAAAGTACAAGAGAAACAGTACAAGATCAAGAATCTCAATGAAGTTATTGTTGAGTTTATTGTTGAGTCGTTTTATTTTGTGGTCTTGATTCAACGACATATTCAAGTATTGGCTTCTCTCATAAAATCATTTTTCATCAAACCATGCATCTTTAAGTTAAAACAAATGAGTTGCATTTTAGCCAAAATGATTTTTAAACATGTCTTTTGAATCTGGTCTACAACAATCGATTGTCTAAAACCAACAATCGATTGTTCTAAGGACCGCCAAAATTGGAACTTTCAAAATTAAGTAAACAATCGATTATCTTATTTCAACAATCGATTATATTATGTCACAATCGATTATATGCTTTAAACAATCGATTTATTAAGACAGTGTTTAAACAAATTTTTCAAAACAGTCATACAATCGATTGTCTGCTTGGCACAATCGATTGTCATGAGTCAGTGACAATGAATTTTTCAAATAAGTTATACAATCGATTGTTGAATTGGAACAATCGATTGTCGTGAGACAGTGTCTAAATAATTTTTTTCAAAACAGAACAATCGATTGTGTTATGTAAACAATCGATTGTACTGAGGCAGTGTGTTACCGAAATTTTTCATAAAACAAAACAATCGATTCCCATGGTCTAACAATCGATTATTTTCATACCGTTGTCGGAAATGTTTTGAAACCTTAAACAACAATCGATTATAATAGGTTGACAATCGATTGTTGAAACTACAAAATCCTAAACAGATTTTTCACAATCTATTTTCTTCTTAAAGTCAAGATCTGTTGGTTGAAAATGAATTACACAATCTGTTATATTCAAACCTTTGTCAGAAATATTTTGAATATTTGAACCACAATCGATTGTACACATCTGACAATCGATTGTTGAACTACCGAAACCAACAAAGATCTCTAACAATCGATTTTCTACTTAAAGTCAAGATTTCTTTTGAAAAATTAGTCACACAATCGATTGTTGAGTCTTGACAATCGATTGTCGAAGCACAAATTCAAGGATTTTGTTTGACAAATAGGCAACGGTCTGATACTCTTTGAATGCTATTAATACCCCTCTGAAATACGTTTTTCCTAACAACAACAGCGCATAAATCTTACATATTATTATTGCAATCATTCAATCTTAAATTCATTATTTTTGAGAGCCAATCTTTGATTAAGTTGTTGTGTTCTTGAGCTGATAATTTTGTACTCATATCCACTCTTTGAGAGAGCTATTGTATAAGTGAGTTTTGAGTGTTCATTCACTTGAAGGGAGTTCTATAATCCCTTGTTGTAAGAAGGAATATTTTTCCTTCGTGTGAAGTCTTGGGGTGAGGTATCCTCGAGCAAAGTTGTTTGAGACTTGTGTGATTCAAGTTCTCAAGTTGTATCGGTTTGTTAGGCACTCGTAAGCTTAACAGACAAGTCTTGAGGTGAGGTATCCTCGAGCAAGGTTGTTTGAGACTTGTGTGATTCAAGTTCTCAAGTTGTAACGGTTTGTTAGGCACCCGTAAAGCTTAACAGTGAAGTCTTGAAGTGCGGTATCTTCGAGCAACGTTTGTTGAGGCTTGTGTGATTCAAGCTCTCAGGTTGTAACGGTTTGTTGAGCACCCGTAATCTTAACGAAGTTAGTAGAAATCTCGAGAGAGTCTCTCGGGGACTGGACTAACCACAGGTTATGGTGAACCAGTAGACATCGGTGTGTTCTTTCCCTTACTTATTTATTTTCCACACTTATTTCATTCCTGCATTATTTTAATTCCGCAACTTGATTTAATTTCTGCATAATTTTTATAAACGCTATTCACCCCCCCCCCCTCTAGCGTTAAGCACTCGTTCTAACAATTGGTATCAGAGCCTAACTCTCTGTAAGACTTAACAGTTTGAGAGAATCTTTCTACGGCTTCTACTAGTAGTGCTTGTGCAGGAATAGGTGAAGGATTTTGCACCTTTTTGCCTCCAATATTTGATGGAAGCAATTACACATGTTGGAAAGAGCGGATGAGAATCTTCATCTAATCGAACAACTTTCGTCTATGGCAAATCATCAAGTATGGTGAAAAAATGACGACACAAGTTGGAAAAGCCATGGTAAGTGAATACAACACCAAGGCAATCAATATGTTGTATAGCCCTTTGAATCAGGAGGACTATCGGAAAATTTCCCACTACAAAACTGCCAAAGATATGTGGGATAATCTTGAGGACACATATGAACGTACGCCTTAAGAAGCGGACAGCTCATACAATGAACCGACTGCCCGATGCCTCATGGCCAATGAAGAAGAAGAGGTAAATACTTCTAACTCTTACTCGTTTGAAGAACTGCAAGTAGCTTTTAAAGAATTATTTTATGAATTGAAAAAGATTTCAAAAATCGCCAACGAGGCCACGGCCAAAACAAAGGTTTTTGAAGAAGAAAATCTGTTTTTGAAAAATGACAATGTTGATCTTAAAAATAAGATTAAGGCGATGAACGAAGCTTCTTCAATTGATAAAAGTTCAAATTGTTTATCTTGTGATTCGTTGAAAATAGAGAACTCAGAACTTAGGAACACTCTAGAGTGTAGACATTCCTAAAGTAGTTAATGATATTAAGAAGAAAAAGCCTAAGAAAAACAAAAGGCGTAAGAAGAATAAGAACCGTGATGCACAACCTAGAAATAATTCTAGGAGTTTTAATGAGTCTAGAACTAACCCTTTTAGACCACCTAGAAACAAATCTAGGATTATTATTAATGAGTGTAGAATTAATAATTTTAGACCACCTAGAAACTATTCTAGGAATTGTGCAAATGCGCCTAGAAATAATAATTTTAGGCAACCTAGAAATATTACTAGGAATGAGACTAGACCACCTAGAAACGATACTAGATTTTTTAATAAGTCTAGAATTAATAACTTTAGACCGCCTAGAAATGATTCTAGGATTTCTGTTGATAAGTCTAGAATGAATTATACTAGACCACCTAGAAATGACTCTAGGAATTTCAACGCTTCTAGGAATGACTTTTGATCACCTAGAACATATTTGGCTCAACCTAGGCATAGGCACAACACCAACGTGGTATGTCACTACTGCAACCGAGTAGGACACATAGCACCCATATGTTTTGCGAAACATAGGGATTTATCTTCTAGCTATGACTATTATTTGCCTAACATCCAAGGACCCAAAAGTGTTTGGGTGCCAAAAACCTATATTTAGGTATTTTTGCAGGTGTGCTTGAAGGCTACAATATTGTAGTAGATGCACCAAGTACGACACCTTATTGCATCAAGGGGAATTTTGGTTAGTTATCATTTTCGATAAAAACCGAATTATTGATATGTGCTAGACATTGGCATTAATGCATTTATTGTTAAAAATTCATTCTTGGTTTGTTGAATATAATTTTTTAATTGATATATGTTGATATATCAACTATTCTTTGTTGATACATGTTCTGATAATTACTTTTTGGTATCAATTATTTTTTTTTATGTTTTGATAATACTTCTATTTCAAATAACAATTGGTATCAGTTATGTTTGTTAAAAATAATAATTGATCCATGTTTTGTTTTGATAAGAATCTAATTGTTGATATGTGTTAACAATTAGTATTTTTTTTTATCAAAATAACTTTTGAAATGTTTGTGCAACAATTGATAACAGTTGGTATGTATTAACTGTTAGCTTGCTTCTGATAAAAACATTTCATTTATGGATGTTGATAATTGTTATTTGTGATTTAAATAACTGTTGATATATACTAGAAAAATAAATAATTTTTTGGTGTGTATTAACTGTTAGCATATTTTTGTTAAAAACATTTTACTCATGTTTTTTTAATGCTATTTCTGGCTTGAAAAATAATTGGTATATTCTTGGAATAAATGATTCATGTTTTTAACAGTTGATAAAAATATTTCTGTTAAAAATTGACTCTTGTGAATATATCATTTGGTCTGAATAATAGTTTGTATATTTTTCAAAATTGATTCATGTTTTTAATAAACTATTTTGTTGGATATTTTCAGTTGATATATTTTTAGTAATATGTTTTGCTAAAACTAACAATTAGTATCAGTGTTAATAAAATAACATTTGATACATTTGTTATGTTTTCCAACAAATGATTTTATCATTGTTTTTATGACAATTGGTATATTCTGAAAAATATCAAATTGATATGTTTTGTTTTTCAAACAATTGGTATGCCTTGAAAATTATTCTAGCAATCTTCATATTGTATATTCCTCAATATCCTTCCTATTTTATTTTGACATTCAGGAAATGTCGAAAAAGGGAAGTAGCCTTAATATTCTCTCTTCTTGCTAAATGCCAAAAGAAGATGTTTACGCGATATGCTTCAAATAAGGGGGAATGTCTTTACATTCTAGTTTGCCTTATTTAAGTGGGAATTTTTCATTAAGGAAAAATAGATTGCATGAATTTTATTGATGATATTTCTTGGATTTTAAAAATAATTTTTATGATATTAGTTTTCAAAATAAATTTATGTTGATATTTTTGGAGCTACTAATGTGTTTATATGCAAGGAGTTTGTAAAACTCATGACTAGCAAATTAAGATGTCAATGATGGATGAGCATAATTTTCTCTTGGAGCTGCAAGTTAAGCAAATGAAGGAGGAAACTTTCATTTGTCAAACAAAATTTTGCAAGGAGTTGCTAAACCAATTTGAAATAAACAACGCCAAAGCAAAGGCCACTTCAATGAATATATTTAACCATCTTGACAGAAATGAAAAAAGGCAAAGAATTACCAAGGTATGATCATTCCTTTCTTTACCTTACTGCTAGTAGACCGGACATTATGTTTAGCGTCTGTCTATGCGCTCTATATCAATCATGTCCGAAGGATTCTCACCTAACTGCGGTGAAAGGATAATGAAGTACCTTGTGGGAACGATAAATGTGGGACTTTGGTATCCCAAAGATTCTTCATACCAACTTGTTGGCTATTCCGATTCCGATTTTGCTGGATGCAGATTGGACCGCAAGAGCACTGGTGGCACTTGCCATTTGCTCGGTAGCTCATTAAGTTTCGTGGTTTTAGTAAGAAACAAGTAAGTGTTGCGTTATCCACAACCGAGGCTGAATAAATAGCCACGGGGAGTTGTTGTGAAAAAATTCTTTGGATGAAGCAACAACTCTTGGACTATGGTCTTAGTATTGATCACGTCCCTCTTCGATGTGACAATACTAGTGCCATAAGCTTGACGAAGAATCCTATTCTTCACTCAAGAATGAAACACATAGAAATTAGGCACCATTTTATAAAAGATCACGTTCTCAAAGGTGATGTCGAAATTGAGTTCGTTGAAACTAAACATCAATTGGCTGACATCTTCACCAAACCTTTAGATAAAGAGTCGTTCTTCCGTATTCGAAGTGAACTCGGAATTCTTGACTCTACATTGATCTAATGCATACACTTAGGTTGAATTTATCTTTTGAATAATTACTGACTTGAGCGTCGGAGGTGCTTAATTTTGTTTTGCAGGTATCACCCCAAAGTCAGGGGATTTTATTTCTAGTGAAATACAATCGATTGTGTACTCGATACAATCGATTGTGGCTTACATTTATGTTGTGCAGGTGTTTGGCAAATATATACAATAATCGATTATATGTATCTATAATCGATTGTGTTAAGATTCAGTTGTATAATTTTTTTTTTAATAATCGATTGTTAAATTTGCATAATCGATTGTCATTTATCATCTGTGTTGTCCGTATTTGCACCGCTATCCCACAATCGATTGTCAAGAATCCATAATCGATTGTTCAATAATTATTTAGGTCCATATAACTCTCTGCCTCGTCACAATCGATTGTCACACGTCCATAATCGATTGTTCAATAATTATTCAGGTCCTTATACCTCTCTGCCTCTTCACAATCGATTGTCATATATCTATAATCGATTGTCTTAAAATCACTGGACCATGAAATACTCATTGCTTTCATACAATCGATTGTCATATGTCTATAATCGATTGTTCAACGAATACTTGTGTCCTTATAACTCACTGCCTACATACAATCGATTGTCAATATTCCACAATCGATTATTTGTCTTCTGATCATAATTCAAAATCTTCAATAATCGATTGTTTGGGCTCCACAATCGATTGTCAAACGGTCAGTATTCAAATTTATTACCGTTTTGACTTCTGCAAACACTTACACAATCGATTATTTTTTTGTCATTTCCAAGTACCGTTCAAATATTCCTTCACAATCGATTGTGACAGTTCAACAATCGATTGTGTAACGGCAGTGACTCAAAAATCTTACCGTTTCAGACTTTATTTCTGCCAACCATCTCCCTTAATTGCTATCTTTACTTCCCACTCTATAAATAGGAGTTACTGTCTACATCTTTCTCACTTCAAATCAATTCAAGCTTCAAAAATCTCTTGAAATCTTTCAAAAACTCTCTAAATCAGCACTCAATATTCCATCAAAATGTCAAGCAGACATCAAAAACGATCCCGTCATGGCAAGAGTATTGCCTCTTCCTCTACTGCTCCTACTCCCGTCTTCCCTTACCAAGACGGTTCCTATCTAAAATTCTAGTCTGAAGCAGAACATACTAGATTCATAACCAAATTCGAAAATTGAGAAATTCTACCTCCTCGCTTTTCTACTATTCAATATCTTGAATCAAGCGCGCCCGCAGCAACTGCGAATATGCTTCGGGAAAGCAAACTTATTGACTTTTTATTTCACATATTCATCCTCCATTTATTCGTGCCTTCTATTCCAATCTTAAGGAGGACGATGATGGTGATCTTGTCACAAACATAAATGGTGTTCAAATTCTCTTATCTGAAGAAAATCTTCAAACAATTTCTCAACTTCCTCGAAATGGGGAAGACATCTCAATGTACATACGAGAAGGCGGCGTATTATTTGATGAACGAATTCTCCTAAATCAAATCGGGCTTGGATCATTTGATCCTAATCTTACCACTCGTCGTCCTACCATCACGGGGATGCTCCCTGAGTATCGCTTGATTTTTTTACTTCATAACTCGTGTGCTCAAACCCCGTATGCATAGCCACACCACTATATCACAAGAGGACGCAAAACTACTTCATGCCATTATCACCGGAGCTCGCATCAATTGGTGCAAGTTCGTCAAGCTTCACATGCTCGATGCCGTTGGGGACGATAAACCTCTTCCTTATGCACTTCTTATAATGAATATTCTTGAAGCCACCAGTGTTAACACCTCTAATGGTCCGATCAAAAAGGGCACCAAACATTGGGAAATTTCAGCATCTTCCTTTCCCACTGTTGGCGAACACGCTGCTCCTCCTCCTCCTCATCCTCAACCACGTCGCACTCAAAATCCTACTCTTCAAACTATTTCCGACCAGCTTGCTTCACTAACCACTTCAGTCAATCAATTGACTTATGAACTCCAAGGATATTTTGATCATGTTCATTATCCATATGCTGGTCTTGTCCCTTATGAAACAGTGCCGGACAACGTGGAAGTCGAAGATGATGATGAATAAATTTTTTATTTTGTATAATGTAATTTATTTTCTGCCCAGTTTTTTTTGTTGTACTTCTTGATCTTTTAATGAAATGTTTCTTCTTGCACTTTTTGTTAATGTCAAAAGGGGGAAGAAAACGGGCTATGCATACTATAATATATTTGCATAAATTAAGGGGGAATAAACTGAGGGGGAATATGCATACTATACTTGTCTTAAACTGTGATTAATATGCATATCCCGATATAGGTTTGCCATTATCAAAAAGGGGGAAATTGTTGAAACACGTTCTCAAACTAAACGTGTGTTGATTTATGTAGGTTTTGATAAATGACAAACCAACGAAGATGGAACGATAACAGTCAAAGTACAAGAGAAACAGTACAAGATCAAGAATCGCAATGAAGTTATTGTTGAGTTTATTGTTGAGTCGTTTTATTTTGTGATCTTGATTCAACGACATATTCAAGTATTGGCTTCTCTCATAAAATCATTTTTCATCAAACCATGCATCTTTTAGTTAAAACAAATGAGTTGCATTTTAGCCAAAATGATTTTTAAACATGTCTTTTGAATCTGGTCTACAACAACCGATTGTCTAAAACCAACAATCGATTGTTCTAAGGACCACCAAAACTGGAACTTTCAAAATTAAGTAAACAATCGATTATCTGATTTCAACTATCGACTATATTATGTCACAATCGATTATATGCTTTAAACAATTGATTTTATTAAGACAGTGTTTAAACAAATTTTTCAAAATAGTCATACAATCGATTGTCTGCTTGGTACAATCGATTGTCATGAGTCAGTGACAAATTTTTCAAATAAGTTATACAATCGATTGTTGACTTGGAACAATCGATTGTCGTGAGACAGTGTCAATAATTTTTTTCAAAGCAGAACAATCGATTGTGTTATGTAAACAATCGATTGTACTGAGTTAGTGTTACCGAAATTTTTCATAAAACAAAACAATCGATTGTCATGGTCTAACAATCGATTATTTTCATACCGTTGTCGGAAATGTTTTGAAACCTTAAACAACAATCGATTGTAATAGGTTGACAATCGATTGTTGAAACTATAAAATCCTAAACAGATTTTTCACAATCTATTTTCTTCTTAAAGTCAAGATCTGTTGGTTGAAAATGAATTACACAATCTGTTATATTCAAACCTTTGTCAGAAATATTTTGAATATTTGAACCACAATCGATTGTACACATCTGACAATCGATTGTTGAATTACCGAAACCAACAAAGATCTCTAACAATCGATTTTCTACTTAAAGTCAAGATTTGTCTTTTGAAAAATTAGTCACACAATCGATTGTTGAGTCTTGACAATCGATTGTCGAAGCACAAATTCAGGGATTTTGTTTGACAAATAGGCAACGGTCTGATACTCTTTGAATGCTATTAATACCCCTCTGAAATACGTTTTTCCTAACAACAACAGAGCATAAATCTTACATATTATTATTGCAATCATTCAATCTTAAATTCATTATTTTTGAGAGCCAATCTTTGATTAAGTTGTTGTGTTCTTGAGCTGATAATTTTGTACTCATATCCACTCTTTGAGAGAGCTATTGTATAAGTGAGTTTTGAGTGTTCATTCACTTGAAGGGAGTTCTATAATCCCTTGTTGTAAGAAGGAATATTTTTCCTTCGTGTGAAGTCTTGGGGTGAGGTATCCTCGAGCAAAGTTGTTTGAGACTTGTGTGATTCAAGTTCTCAAGTTGTATCGGTTTGTTAGGCACCCGTAAGCATAACAGAGAAGTCTTGATGTGAGGTATCCTCGAGCTAGGTTGTTTGAGACTTGTGTGATTCAAGTTCTCAAGTTGTAACGGTTTGATAGGCACCCGTAAAGCTTAACAGTGAAGTCTTGAAGTGCGGTATCTTCGAGCAATGTTTGTTGAGGCTTGTGTGATTCAAGCTCTCAGGTTGTAGCGGTTTGTTGAGCACCCGTACGCTTAACGAAGTTAGTAGAAATCTCGAGAGAGTCTCTCGGGGACTGGACTAACCACAGGTTGTGGTGAACCAGTATACATAGATGTGTTCTTTCCCTTATTTATTTTCCACACTTATTTCATTCCTGCAGTTTTTAATTCCGCAACTTGATTTTATTTCTGCATAATTTTTATAAACGCTATTCACCCCCTCCTCTAGCGTTAAGCACTCGTTCTAACAATTGGTGTCAGAGCCTAACTCTATGTAAGACTTAACCGTTTGAGAGAATCTTTCTATGGCTTCTACTAGTAGTGCTTGTGCAGGAATAGGTGAAGGATTTTGCACCTTTTTGCCTCCAATATTTGATGGAAGCAATTACTCATATTGGAAAGAGCGGATGAGAATCTTCATCCAATCGAACAACTTTCGTCTATGGCAAATCATCAAGTATGGTGAACAAATGACGACACAAGTTGGAAAAGCCATGGTAAGTGAATACAACACCAAGGCAATCAATATGTTGTATAGCTCTTTGAATCAGGAGGACTATCGGAAAATTTCCCACTACAAAACTGCCAGAGATGTGGGATAATCTTGAGGACACTTATGAACGTACACCTCAAGAAGCAGACAGCTCATACAATGAACCGACTGCCCGATGCCTCATGGCCAATGAAGAAGAAGAGGTAAATACTTCTAACTCTTACTCGTTTGAAGAACTGCAAGTAGCTTTTAAAGAATTATTTTATGAATTGAAAAGGATTTCAAAAATCGCCAACGAGGCCACGGCCAAAACAAAGGTTTTAGAAGAAGAAAATCTGTTTTTGAAAAATGACAATGCTGATTTTAAAAATAAGATTAAGGAGATGAACGAAGCTTCTTCAATTGATAAAAGTTCAAATTGTTCATCTTGTGATTCGTTGAAAATAGAGAATTCAGAACTTAGGAACACTCTAGAGTGTAGACATTCCTAAAGTAGTTAATGATATTAAGAAGAAAAAGCCTAAGAAAAACAAAAGGCGTAAGAAGAATAAGAACCGTGATGCACAACCTAGAAATAATTCTAGGAGTTTTAATGAGTCTAGAACTAACCCTTTTAGACCACCTAGAAACAAATCTAGGATTATTATTAATGAGTCTAGAATTAATAATTTTAGACCACCTAGAAACTATTCTAGGAATTGTGCAAATGAGCCTAGAAATAATAATTTTAGGCAACCTAGAAATAATACTAGGAATGAGACTAGACCACCTAGAAACGATACTAGATTTTTTAATAAGTCTAGAATTAATAACTTTAGACTGCCTAGAAATGATTCTAGGATTTCTGTTGATAAGTCTAGAATGATCTATACTAGACCACCTAGAAATGACTCTGGGAATTTCAACGCTTTTAGGAATGACTTTAGATCACCTAGAACATATTTGGCTCAACCTAGGCATAGGCACAACCCGAACGTGGTATGTCACTACTGCAACCGGGTAGGACACATAGCACCCATAAGTTTTGCGAAACATAGGGATTTATCTTCTAGCTATGACTATTATTTGCCTAACCCCCAAGGACCCAAAAGTGTTTGGGTACCAAAAACCTATATTTAGGTATTTTTGCAGGTGTGCTTGAAGGCTACAATATTGTAGTAGATGCACCAAGCACGACACCTTATTGCATCAACGGAAATTTCGGTTAGTTATCATTTTCGATAAAAACCGAATTATTGATATGTGCTAGAAATTGGCATTAATGCATTTATTGTTAAAAATTGATTCTTGGTTTGTTGAATATAATTTTTTAATTTATATATGTTGATATATCAACTATTCTTTGTTGATACATGTTCTGATAATTACTTTTTCGTATCAATTATTTTTTTTTATGTTTTGATAATACTTCTATTTCAAATAACAATTGGTATCAGTTATGTTTGTTAAAAATAATAATTGATCCATGTTTTGTTTTGATAAGAATCTAATTGTTGATATGTGTTAACAATTAGTATTTTTTTTTATCAAAATAACTTTTGAAATGTTTGTGCGACAATTGATAACAGTTGGTATGTATTAACTGTTAGCTTGCTTCTGATAAAAACATTTCATTTATGGATGTTGATAATTGTTATTTGTCATTTAAATAACTGTTGATATATACTAGAAAAATAAATAATTTTTCGGTGTGTATTAACTATTAGCATATTTTTGTTAAAAACATTTTACTCATGTTTTTTTTAATGCTATTTCTGGCTTGAAAAATAATTGGTATATTATTGGAATAAATGATTCATGTTTTTAACAGTTGATAAAAGTATTTCTGTTAAAAATTGACTCTTGATGAATATATCATTTGGTCTGAATAATAGTTTGTATATTTTTCAAAATTGATTCATGTTTTTAATAAACTATTTTGTTGGATATTTTCAGTTGATATATTTTTGGTAATATGTTTTGCTAAAACTAACAATTAGTATCACTGTTAATAAAATAACCTTTGATACATTTGTTATGTTTTCCAACAAATGATTTTATCATTGTTTTTATAACAATTGGTATATTTTGAAAAATATCAAATTGATATGTTTTGTTTTTCAAACAATTGGTATGCCTTGAAAATTATTCTAGCAATCTTCATATTGTATATTCCTCAATATCCTTCCTATTTTATTTTGACATTCAGGAAATGTCGAAAAAGGGAAGTAGCCTTAATATTCTCTCTTCTCGCTAAATGCCAAAAGAAGATGTTTAGGGTATATGCTTCAAATAAGGGGGAATGTCTTTACATTCTAGTTTGCCTTATTTAAGGGGGAATTTTTCATTAAGGAAAAATAGATTGCATGAATTTTGTTGATGATATTATCTTGATGATATTTCTTGGATTTTAAAAATAATTTTTATGATATTATTTTTCAAAATAAATTTATGTTGATATTTTAGGAGCTACTAATGTGTTTATATGCAAGGAGTTTGTAAAACTCATGACTAGCAAATTAAGATGTCAATGATGGATGAGCTTAATTTTCTCTTGGAGCTGCAAGTTAAGCAAATGAAAGAGGAAACTTGTCAAACAAAATTTTGCAAGGAGTTGCTAAACCAATTTGAAATAAACAACGCCAAAGCAAAGGCCACTTCAATGAATATATTTAACCATCTTGACAGAAATGAAAAAGGTAAAGAATTACCAAGGTATGATCATTCCTTACTTTACCTTACTGCTAGTAGACCGGACATTATGTTTAGCGTCTGTCTGTGCGCTCTATATCAATCATGTCCGAAGGATTCTCACCTAACTGCGGTGAAAAGGATAATGAAGTACCTTGTGGGAACGATAAATGTGGGACTTTGGTATCCCAAAGATTCTTCATGCCAACTTGTTGGCTATTCCGATTCCGATTTTGCTGGATGCAGATTGGACCGCAAGAGCACTAGTGGCACTTGCCATTTGCTCGGTAGCTCATTAAGTTTCGTGGTTTTAGTAAGAAACAAGTAAGTGTTGCGTTATCCACAACCGAGGCTGAATAAATAGCCACGGGGAGTTGTTGTGCACAAATTCTTTGGATGAAGCAACAACTCTTGGACTATGGTCTTAGTATTGATCACGTCCCTCTTCGATGTGACAATACTAGTGCCATAAGCTTGACGAAGAATCCTATTCTTCACTCAAGAATGAAACACATAGAAATTAAGCACCATTTTATAAGAGATCACGTTCTCTAAGGTGATGTAGAAATTGAGTTCGTTGAAACTAAACATCAATTGGCTGACATCTTCACCAAACCTTTAGATAAAGAGTCGTTCTTCCGTATTCGAAATGAACTCGGAATTCTTGACTCTACGTTGATCTAATGCATACACTTAGGTTGCATTTATCTTTTGAATAATTACTGACTTGAGCGTCGGAGGCGCTTAATTTTGTTTTGCAGGTATCGCCCCAAAGTCAGGGGAATTTATTTCTAGTGAAATACAATCGATTGTGTACTAGATACAATCGATTGTGGCTGACATTTATGTTGTGCAGGTGTTTGGCAAATATATACAATAATCGATTATATGTATCTATAATCGATTGTGTTAGGATTCAGTTGTATAATTTTTTTTAATAATCGATTGTTAAATTTGCATAATCGATTGTCATTTATCATCTGTGTTGTCCGTTTTTGCACTGCTATCCCACAATCGATTGTCAAGCATCCATAATCGATTGTTCAATAATTATTTAGGTCCTTATAACTCTCTGCCTCGTCACAATCTATTGTCACACGTCCATAATCGATTGTTCAATAATTATTCAGGTCCTTATACCTCTCTGCCTCTTCACAATCGATTGTCATATATCTATAATCGATTGTCTTAAAATCACTGGACCATGAAATACTCACTGCCTTCATACAATCGATTGTCATATGTCCATAATCGATTGATCAACGAATACTTATGTCCTTATAACTCATTGCCTACATACAATCGATTGTCAATATTCCACAATCGATTATTTGTCTTCTGACCATAATTCAAAATCTTCAATAATCGATTGTTTGGGCTCCACAATCGATTGTCAAACGGTCAGTATTCAAATGTTTTACCGTTCTGACTTCTGCAAACACTTACACAATCGATTATTTTTTTGTCAGTTGCAAGTACCGTTCAAATATTCCTTCACAATTGATTGTGGCGGTTCAACAATCGATTGTGTAACGGCAGTGGCTCAAAAATCTTCCCGTTTCAGACTTTATTTCTGCCAACCATCTCCCTTAATTGCTATCTCTACTTCCCACTCTATAAATAGGAGTTACTCTCTACATTTTTCTCACTTCAAATCAATTCAAGCTTCAAAAATCTCTTGAAATCTTTCAAAAACTCTCTAAATCAGCACTCAGTATTCCATCAAAATGTCAAGCAGACATCAAAAACGATCCCGTCATGGCAAGAATATTGCCTCTTCCTCTACTGCTCCTACTCCGGTCTTCCCTTACCAAGACGGTTCCTATCTAAAATTCGAGTCTGAAGCAGAACATACTAGATTCATAACCAAATTCGAAAATCGAGAAATTCTACCTCCTCGCTTTTCTACTATTCAATATCTTGAATCAAGCGCGCCCGCAGCAACTGCGAATATGCTTCGGGAAAGCAAACTTATTGACTTTTTATTTCACATATTCATCCTCCATTTATTCGTGCCTTCTATTCCAATCTTAAGGAGGACGATGATGGTGATCTTGTCACAAACATAAATGGTGTTCAAATTCTCTTATCTGAAGAAAATCTTCAAACAATTTCTCAACTTCCTCGAAATTGGAAGACATCTCAATGTACATACGAGAAGGCGGCGTATTATTTGATGAACGAATTCTCCTAAATCAAATCGGGCTTGGATCATTTGATCCTAATCTTACCACTCGTCGTCCTACCATCACGGGGATGCTCCCTGAGTATCGCTTGATTTTTTTACTTCATAACTCGTGTGCTCAAACCCCGTATGCATATCCACACCACTATATCACAAGAGGACGCAAAACTACTTCATGCCATTATCATTGAAGCTCGCATCAATTGGTGCAAGTTCGTCAAGCTTCACATGCTCGATGTCGTTGGGGACGATAAACCCCTTCCTTATGCACTTCTTATAATGAATATTCTTGAAGCTACCGGTGTTAACACCTCTAATGGTCCGATCAAAAGGGGCACCAAACATTGGGAAATTTCAGCATCTTCCTTTCCCTCTGTTGGCGAACACGCTGCTCCTCCTCCTCCTTATCCTCAACCACGTCGCACTCAAAATCCTACTCTTCAAACTATTTCCGACCAGTTTGCTTCACTAACCACTTCAATCAATCAATTGACTTATGAACTCCATGGATATTTTGGTCATGTTCATTATCCATATGCTGGTCTTGTCCCTTATGAAACAGTGCCGGACAACGTGGAAGTCGAAGATGATGATGAATAAATTTTTTATTTTGTATAATGTAATTTATTTTCTGCCCAGTTTTTTTTGTTGTACTTCTTGATCTTTTAATGAAATGTTTCTTCTTGCACTTTTTGTTAATGTCAAAAGGGGGAAGAAAACGGGCTATGCATACTATAATATATTTGCATAAATTAAGGGGGAATAAACTGAGGGGGTATATGCATACTATACTTGTCTTAAATTGTGATTAATATGCATATCCCGATATAGGTTTGCCATTATCAAAAAGGGGGAAATTGTTGAAACACGTTCTCAAACTAAACGTGTGTTGGTTTATGTAGGTTTTTATAAATGACAAACCAACGAGGATGGAACGATAATAGTCAAAGTACAAGAGAAACAGTACAAGATCAAGAATCGCAATGAAGTTATTGTTGAGTTTATTGTTGAGTCGTTTTATTTTGTGATCTTGATTCAACGACATATTCAAGTATTGGCTTCTCTCATAAAATCATTTTTCATCAAACCATGCATCTTTAAGTTAAAACAAATGAGTTGCATTTTAGCCAAAATGATTTTTAAACATGTCTTTTGAATCTGGTCTACAACAATCGATTGTCTAAAACCAACAATCAATTGTTCTAAGGACCGCCAAAACTGGAACTATCAAAATTAAGTAAAGAATTGATTATCTGATTTCAACAATCGATTATATTATGTCACAATCGATTTTATTAAGACAGTGTTAAAACAAATTTTTCAAAACAGTCATACAATCGATTGTCTGCTTGGTACAATCGATTGTCATGAGTCAGTGACTAAATGAATTTTTCAAATAAGTTATACAATCGATTGTTGACTTGGAACAATCGATTGTCGTGAGACAGTGTCTAAATAATTTTTTTCAAAGCAGAACAATCGATTGTATTATGTAAACAATCGATTGTACTGAGGTAGTGTGTTACCGAAATTTTTCATAAAACAAAACAATCGATTGTCATGGTCTAACAATCGATTATTTTCATACCGTTGTCGGAAATGTTTTGAAACCTTAAACAACAATCGATTGTAATAGGTTTACAATTGATTGTTGAAACTACAAAATCCTAAACAGATTTTTCACAATCAATTTTCTTCTTAAAGTCAAGATCTGTTGGTTGAAATGAATTACACAATCTGTTATATTCAAACCTTTGTCAGAAATATTTTGAATATTTGAACCACAATCGATTGTACACATCTGACAATCGATTGTTGAATTACCGAAACCAACAAAGATCTCTAACAATCGAACTTCTACTTAAAGTCAAGATTTGTCTTTTGAAAAATTAGTCACACAATCGATTGTTGAGTCTTGACAATCGATTGTCGAAGCACAAATTCAGGGATTTTGTTTGACAAATAGGCAACGGTCTGATACTCTTTGAATGCTATTAATACCCCTCTGAAATACGTTTTTCCTAACAACAACAGAGCATAAATCTTACATATTATTATTGCATTCATTCAATCTTAAATTCATTATTTTTGAGAGCCAATATTTGATTAAGTTGTTGTGTTCTTGAGCTGATAATTTTGTACTCATATCCACTCTTTGAGAGAGCTATTGTATAAGTGAGTTTTGAGTGTTCATTCACTTGAAGGGAGTTCTATAATCCCTTGTTGTAAGAAGGAATATTTTTCCTTCGTGTGAAGTCTTGGGGTAAGGTATCCTCGAGCAAAGTTGTTTGAGACTTGTGCGATTCAAGTTCTCAAGTTGTAACGGTTTGTTAGGCACTCGTAAGCTTAACAGAGAAGTCTTGAGGTGAGGTATCCTCGAGCAAGGTTGTTTGAGACTTGTGTGATTCAAGTTCTCAAGTTGTAACGGTTTGTTAGGCACCCGTAAAGCTTAACAGTGAAGTCTTGAAGTGCGGTATCTTCGAGCAACATTTGTTGAGGCTTGTGTGATTCAAGCTCTCAGGTAGTAATGGTTTGTTGAGCTCCCGTAAGCTTAACGAAGTTAGTAGAAATCTCGAGAGAGTCTCTCGGGGACTGGACTAACCACAGGTTGTGGTGAACCAGTATACATCGGTGTGTTCTTTCCCTTACTTATTTATTTTCCACACTTATTTCATTCCTGCAGTTTTTAATTCCGCAACTTGATTTTGTTTCTGCATAATTTTTATAAACGCTATTCACCCCCCCCCCCTAGCGTTAAGCACTCGTTCTAACAAAATCTTGCTCAGAATGATGATGATTTTTAAGGCCTCGATGATCTTACTCATTTGGAAGTTGAAGACTTCTTTGGAGATCAAAACTAATGTTTGATCATTTTACTGGGGAATGCAATTATGTTACTTTCATTTTCAGTGCGTTTTTGTATCGCGTTCTAAAGTTAGTTTTAAATTTCAAGTAGTAATTAAGTTGTCGTTTGTTGTCATTGGTGATGTTAGTTTTTCCGTATTTCTCATGATGATCTTTTATTTTTTTATGAAGAATATAAAATTCCCTAGCCTTCAATTGGATCTACGATGAATAATGAAGATTTATGCCTTTTGGATGATGCTATAACTCACACAATATTAAGAGAAAAGAAATTTTTATCTTATTTTGATAGGAAAAGGGCGTATGTTACTAAAATATCTTGTAATACAAAGCTAATTTAGGGTTCTGGAAGAGCGGCCTTAATACTACCTGGATGAACGTCATTAACTATTGATAATGTATTGTTCTGTAGTAAGTCTCAAAGAAACTTGTTGTATTTCAAAGATATTCGCCAAAATAGCTATCATATTGAGACCTTTAACGAAAGAAAGTTTGAATACCTTTATATTGCTATAATAAAATCGGAGAGAAAATATGTGCACGAAAAATTACCTGCATTTTCTTCTGGGTTGTACTACACAAATATTAGTGTGGTTGAATCACATGCCACTGTAAACAAAAGGTTTACTACTTCTAATAATTTTATCATTTTGGCATGACCGGCTGGGCCATGCCGGTTTTAACATGATACACAAAATAATGGAGAATTCAAATGGGAACATATTGAAGAATAAGAATATTCTTTAATTTAAGGAATTCTTTTGTGTTGCTTGTTCTCAAGGAAAATTGGTTATTAAACCATCAGCAGCTAAAGTTGGGATAGAATGCCCTATATTTCTGGAACGTATACAGGGTGATATATGTGGGCCTATACACCCTCCATGTGGACCATTCAAATATTTTATGGTCTTGATAAATGCATCTACAAGATGGCCACATGTGTGCTTATTGTCCACTTGTAATATGGCATTTGCGAGATTTTTGTCCCAAAAAATAAAGTTAAGATCACAATTTTCAGATTATGCAATTAAGACAATTCGTCTTGATAATGCTGATGACTTTACATCTCAGGCCTTTATTGACTATTGTATGTCCACTGGAATAAAAGTTGAGCATCCGGCTGCTCATGTTCATACTTAAAGTTATCTAGCAGAATCATTGATTAAGCGCCTCCAACTAATAGCTAGATGATTTTTAATGAGGACAAACTTCCTCTTTCAGCATTGGTACATGCTATTTTGCATGCAGCGACACTTGTGCACATAAGGCCAACCAGTTATCATAACGTCTCCCCATTACAGTTAGTTTTTAGTCAGGAGCAAATATTCCCCATCTAAGAATTTTTGTATGTGCGGTATATGTTCCAATTGCTCCACCACAACGCACAAATATGGGTCCCTAAAGAAGGTTGGGAGTATATATTGGTTATGAATCTCCTTCTATCATTAAATATCGGGAGTCTATGATAGGAGATCTGTTTACATCCAGATTTGTTGATTGTCATTGTGATTAATCCGTTTTTCCAACATTATAGGGAGAAAATGAACAGCTGAAAAAAGAGATAGATTGAAATGTATTATCTCTATCTCATTTGGATCCTCATATAGATCAATGTGAACAAAAAGTTCAAAAGATCATTTATATTCAAAATGTTGCAAATCAATTGCAAAATGCAGTTACTAATCTTCCACGGGTTACTAAATCATATATTCCAGCTGTAAATGCTCTAATTTGAGTAGATGTCCCAGCTGGACATATATGATAATGCAAATGAGTCTAGGCCACGCCTTAAACATGGAAGACCAATCGGTTCCAAGGATAAGAATCCCAAAAAAAAGGAAAGCAGCAAATGATCAAGTTGATAATAACATGGAGGCAATTGTTAAGGAAGAGCATAAAGACATAATAATTGATAAGAGCTCACATGAGGTTCTAGTTCTTGGAAATAATAAAGATGAAGAGATCTCAATAAATTATGTCTTTACCAGAAAAAGGTGGAACCGGAATAATAATTACTGTTGACAATAATTTGGCATATAACGTTGCAATTGAAGTAATGAAACAAAATGAGAATCTTGAGCCAAAAACTGTCGATGAATGTAGATAGATAAATTATTAGCCAAAATGGAAAAATACAATTAAAGCAAAATTGTCTTCACTCGAAATATGTGAAGTTTTCGGACCAATCGTCAAAACGCCTGAAAGTATCAAGCCAGTGGGATACAAGTGGGTTTTTGTGCGAAAACGAAATGAGAAAGGTGAAGTCATAAGATATAAAGCATGACTTGTGGCACAACGGTTTTCGCAGAGGCCTGACATTGATTACATGGAGATATATTCTCATGTGGTAGATGCAATTAACTTTAGGTATCTAATAAATCTGGCAGTCCATGAAAAGCTTGATATGCCGGTGATGGATGTTGTCACGGCCTACTTATATGGCTCACTGGACAATGAAGTTTTTATGAAAATCCCTTAAGGATATAAAGTTCCTAAAGCACATAAAAGTTCAAGAGAAACTTTTTCAATATAGCTTCAGAAATCCTTATACGGATTGAAGTAATCAGGAAGGATGTAGTACAATCGCCTTAGCGAGTATTTTCTAAATGAGGGGTACAAAATAACCTTATTTTCCCTTGTGCCTTTATTAAGAGGTCTGGATCTTAATTTGTCATCATAGTTGTGTATATTGATGACTTGAATATCATGACACTTCTAAAGAGCTTCCAAAGGTTGTAGAATATTTGATGAAAGAATTTGAAATAAAGGATCTTGGTAAGATAAAATTTTGTCTTAGCCTCCAAGTTGAGCATGTACCAAATGAAGTTTTGTCCATCAATGAACATACATTGCAAAGGGTTCAAAGCGATTTTACATAGATAATGCACATCCATTAAGTACCCCAATGGTTGTGAGATCTCTTAATATAAATAAAGATCTATTTCGTCCTCAAAAAAATGACAAAAATCTCATTGGTGATGAAACTCCATATCTTTGTGCAATTGGCGGACGGATGTCACTAATGGGATTTTGACATATGGCAACGGCTGCAAACCATTGCCATAGATAGGAAAATCGTTGCTCTAGATCTATTGGAACCGTTCATGACCCGTTACATCAGGTCGCCTGCCAATAGATCTATTGCAATGGTTCATTAACCGTTGCAATAGGTTGTTATGGCAACGTACATATAACTGCTACGATACATCAGTCTATAGCAACGGTCATTTTAGGCCAATGCAACGGCTCTTAACCGTTGCTATATACGTTAATGCAACAACTATTTGGCCTACTGTAATGGTTAAATATATATATATATATATTGCAACATCTTTATGAGCCTATAGCAACGGTAAAAAGGTTGTTGCAACGGTTATTAAGATCTATTACAAAGATTTTTTTAAGGCTATTGCAACGATTATTAAGATCTATTGCAACGATTTTTTAAGGCTATTGCAACGATTTTTTAAGGCTATTGCAACGTGCTAATAAAGCAACAATCTACACAAATTTATATAAATCACAAACAAAAACTATCATAAATAAAATCAAAATCCAACTATCCAAAATATTTAAAGGTAATATACATTAAAGTAAATTATACAATAGTGTTTACGAATGCAAAAATAATATACATAAGATTGCAACATGTTCGAATGATTTTCGGAACATATGAGGTTTCAACAATAATCAACTGACACTCTAAGTAAAGTCTTTGTTCATTTACTCCACCTGCAAAAGATATTTTAAGAAAAGGAAGTAATATTTTCAAAAAAAATTCGTTTAACGTCAACAACCAAGATCAGTACCAATTGAACGGTACTAATAGTAAAACAGAGATTGAGACAGATATGACAAAAATCAAAAATAACAGAATACATAAAAATGACTATAATTTAACATTTCAAAAATAACACGATAAAGAACTAGTTCTCTCTTAACCAAATAGAGTTTTCCTTAAATCTTGTCAATAAAATTTCTTAATTCCTCGTGGATTTATCTGTCTAATCCACATAAAAACCGATCTCCAACAAGTTATTTGTTTACATATGGAGTTAAAGTTATATCATGGCGTTCGATAAAACAAACAATAGCTGCTACATCTTCAAATCATGCTGAGATAATAGTTATTCATGAAGCTAGTCGGGAATGTGTTTGATTGAGATCAATGACTCAGCATATTCAAGTAATGTGTGGTTTTTCTTTGAGAACAAATAATCCAACTTCACTATAAGAAGACAATGTTGCATGCATTACTCAACCGAAAGGAGCATATATCAAAGGCGACGAAAAAAAGCACATTTCACCAAAATCCCTTTTTACGCATGATCTTCAACAAAATAGTGAAATTAATGTTCAGCAGATTCATTCATATGAAAATTTGGCTGATCTGTTCACTAAGGCATTACCAACCTCAATATTGAGAATTTGAGACAGAAGATTTGAATGCTATGTCTTCGGGAAATAAAGTGACGTTTTCATGAGGAGGAGTAAGCTACGCAATGTACTCTTTTTTCCTTAACCTAGGTTTTATCCCACTGGGTTTTCCTCGTAAGATTTTTAATGAGGCAACAAATAAACCGTATTATAGATATGCGTACTCTTTATCCTTCACTAAAAATTTTTCCTACGGGATTTTTTCTTAGTAAAGTTTTAACGAGTCATATTATCTATTTTTGGACATCCAAGGGGGAGTATTGTAAAATCTATAATTGATATGGATATCCGCTACTCCAACTATTTTCACTCATGATGTAAATAATCTCTCACTACTTATCACCATTATGATTGCAACTCTCATTCCTCCATAACATCTCCCATAATCTCAATTGTTAATATCATATTTAAGACAATAATTTAGTAACATTCATATGTAATAGTATAAGTAAAGATATGAAATGTGAGATGGAACACACTTGAACACTTAATAAAATAAGAAAGTGATTATTTCTTTTACTTATTTTGTTATTTTATATTGATACTTTGAGCTATATCTTTTAATATTTTTAAAGAGTGTATATAAACCTATTTCGACAACTAAACGGAAACATAAAGAGTAGTTGGCTAGTATAGGAGCTTTCGCCATCACTCCATTAGCCAAGTAGAAAGTGGACCACGCCGCACCATTTCATAACGCGTAAAATTATGTGTCTGCGTCATAAAGTTTTACCGGTTTTCACATCCTATTTCCCCAATAGAAGCTTTTATTGTTTAGCAACTACTAGCATTAAAGTAACAAAGTGACAGTTGTGTATGATGGATTATATTAAGTAGTGGAAGTAATTTCAGTATCAAAATTATATGTAATTTAGATAACTAGGATAAATGAGATTTCACGGGTTATTTCTTGAAGCGTGAACATATCTCTTTTATCACGTGAGCCTTCAGTTCCATAACTTCTCAATGGAATCTCCATCACCCGCACAATCGTGATCCTTGAACGTTCCACGGTCTTCTACTGTGTTACACAAATAATGCCGGAAATAGCAATTTCGTGTGGGCGTATCTAGGAAAACATGGCTGAAAATTTCAGTCACCATACACTACTCCCTCTAGATAGAAAACCTTATGTATTTATAGCACAAGTTTTAAGGGTTAAGACCCTTTTCCAAAACATGTTGGGTTTTCTCTTATAGAAAAAAAAAAGGATTCCTTTATTTCCTATTATGTATGCACAGTAGGGACCACAGAATTTTATTAACAAGGCTCCTATTATGGAATTAATTTCTAATTTTCGAAATTAATATCTACTAGAATTAATTACGAATTATTCCACTAAAAATCCGTAATTGCACTCCTTATTCAATTTCGAAATTCATCAATTAAATCTTATTTAACTCCCCATGTTAAGACTCATATACTAATCAAATAAATTAAATTACTAACGATTTAATTTATTGATTATTTTCTTTAGAATTTCGCTTAACTTATTTCATATGTCGGATACAAAATTCATCGGCCGGGTTTACACTTGAAAACTTATAAGCTTTCATAAAGGTGTATCATCAATCTCTAAACCGAGACATGAATTCCATCAACTAACTATTACTTCGCCAATGTACATTTTTAATATCCAATTTACCAGGCATATTGACCCACGAAAGAATCTCGCTTTAAATAAATCAAAACAATAATACTATACACAGCTAATAATAATTATATCAAGATTAAGAGTATAAGTACATTTAATGGCTATAGAGATTATTTTATTAAGTCAGTATAAAATACTTATCTCTACCTGGTCCGTTCAATACATACAAAATGTACTAGCACAATAAGATGGAATTAAACCATTCCCGTAATCAAGATAGATTATATTTAATCTTGTGCTACAATTATTCCTGATGATTTGTCCAGTTCCATTATTAGATTGTGAACTCAAACTTTATACTTATAAGAACCGATAATTTAATCTTCCGTGTATAAGCTAAACTCTATACACTAAATCATTTACTATATAAGCAAATAACACATATTATTATATGATCTATTTAAAGCATTATTAAAATTAAATAAATAATTATTTTATAATAAATATTATATTTAAACTAAACCTATAGTTAATAGTATATATCCCAATAGTGTATCAAAATCAAAGACCTATAGCACCTTTGTACGTAGGTCAACGTGTCAGATCTAGTCAATTGGAGTAATTATACAATACCGGTATATAGTCCTCTTTCCATTAAATGAGAGTTAATTTGACCAATAAGAATGGAAGCTTACAATATAGAGGCATGAAACCACTGTTATATTTCTATATTCGAATAATAATACTGAAACGTTATAACAGAAATAGAAGACGAAAAATATATCCATAGTCCACTAATTTTACGGTATGTCCTTAGCTAATTAAGGAACTTTATCCTCCTGCTAGTACACTTTTAAGATAGAACAAATAAACTTTATTGATATAAGGTACTTCAAACACTAATATTTTACTAGGAAATAATGTTAAAAGGAAGACGAGAATTCAAAATATGAGGGAAAGGCTAAGTATATATCGCAAAATCCTTTCTAGTGGCTGTTTACAAGAAACGGCCTTACTAGGCTGTTTATGAAAAACGAGCGAAAAATAAAATGAGGGAAAAACTAAACTAACAAATAAACTTATATTTGTTGGTCAAAAAAATCAATCCATCAACTCATTTAACCAAAATTCAAATTCAATTTCGAGCTGCGCGCAAAGTAAACACAAATGAAACAACATTGTTGCGTACACTCCGACATTACACGCTCCGATGTAAACAACATCAAGGAAAATCGAACTCTCCCATAAGATGCCTCTCTAAAAAATTAGGACTGGCGATGGGTTAGTATCACCCTTTAAGGCTAAGGAACTTTGCCAAAGAGAAGAGTTCGACCTCGATATAATAACGACGGGTTAATATTTCGATAAGTCTAAATAACACCCTTTAAGGCTAAGGGCCTTCGCCAAAGAGAAGTGTTCGACCTTGATTGAACAACGACGGGTTTACTTTTCGATAAGTAGAAATAACACCCTTTAACGTTAAGGGCCTTCGCTAAAGAAACGTGTTCGACTTTGATCGAACAACACTGAGTTAACATTTCGATAAGTCGAAATAACACCCTTTAAGGCTAAGGGCCTTCACCAAAGAGAAGAGTTCAACCTTGATCGAACAACGATAGATTAACATTTTTATAAGTCGAAATAACATCCTTTTATGATAAGGGCCTTCTCTAAAAAGAGTAGTTCGACCTTGATCAAACAATGATGGATTAACATTTCGATAAGTCGAAACAACACCGTTTAAGGCTAAGGTCCTTACCCAAATATAAGAGTTCAACCTTGATCAAACAGGGACGGGTTAAAATTTGGTAAGTCGAAATAACACCCTTTAAGGCTAAGGGCCTTCGCCAAAAGAAGAGTTCAACCTCGATCGAACAACGACGGGTTAATATTTTGATAAGTCAAAATAACACCATTTAAGGCTATGTGCCTTCGCCGAAAAGAATAGTTCTACCTTGATTGAACAACGATGGGTTAGCATTTTGAGAAGTCGAAATAACACCATTTAAGGCAAAAGGCCTTTGCCAAAGAGAAGAGTTATACCTTTTTCGGACAATGACGGGTTAACATATTGATAAGTCGAAATAACACCCATTAAGGCTGCTAAGGACCTTCGCCAAAGAGAAGAGTTCGACCTCAATCAAACAACGACGGGTTAACATTTCGATAAGTCAAAATAACACTCTTTAAGGCTAAGGACCTTTGCCAAAAAGAAGAGTTTGACCTCGATCGAACAATGATGAGTTATCATTTTGATAAGTCGAAATAACACCCTTTAAGGATAAGGGCTTTAGCTAAAGAAATGTGTTCGACCTCGATCAAACAATGAGGTGTTACTATTTCGATACGTTCGAAATGATATCCCTTAGGGCCACGAGCCATCACCAAAGAGAAAATTTGAAATATGCCTAACGGAAAATGAAAAGGGAAGGAAAGACAAGGGTTCAACCTTGATCGAACAACGACGAGTTACTATTTCGACAAGTTAGAAATAACACCCTTAAAAAGCTAAGGGCCTTCGCCGAAAAGAAGATTTTGATCTCGATCGAACAACGATGGTTTGATATTTTGACAAAAGTTCGAGATCACACCCTTAGGGCGACGAGCCATCACTGAAGAGAAAAATTCAAAATATGCCTAGGCCAAGGGACGTCAAAAAAATAAAAAGGGAAGGAAAGATCGGGAATCATCATATGTGAGTCTACCTCGCACAAACGTAACGAAAAGTAAAAAGAAAGATAAAGTACAAGAAAAATAACAATGAAAGATTCTTCTTTATTCAAAGTCACCGCACAAACGGTCGCAGATTACACACGGCCCGAGCCAGCAATAAAAAGGAAAGGGAGAAGAAGAAAGGAATAACGACAACCAACAATGAATATAAAAAAGAACACAAAAACATATAAAGACAACATTCTCTCACTCGGCGTCACCACAGCCACCCTCATCGCCATCATCTCCAGGGACTCTTCATCATCACTGGTTCGCTCATTAGCCTCAGGAGTCGCAGAGTCATAGCTGCAGTTGACACGAGCCTCTCGTGCCTGCACCCACACTTTTTCTTATGCGGCCTCGGCCACGTTGCCTGCCTCCCACAAACTCTTGTATATATCCCTCTAGTCTTTGGGATGAACTCAAAGTTCGTGCAATTGGTAGAGAACATCGGCGGAGGAAGACTTGGCTTGAGCTAACAAGCGCTCATTTTCAGCCTCCAGGGCTACAACCCGATCTCCCAAAATCGACGCTTCTTGATTGATCTCACTGATGCGCTCCTCTAGCCTCGCCTCTATTAATGTGGTCGTCGCCCTCTTCGGTTCCTGCACAGATTGGAGGACACGGATGGTGTTCTCCAAGGCCGTTGCCCTTGCCGATGCTGAAGACTAGGCACTCGTAATGCTCTCCAACCCGGCAATATTTCTCTCCAACTCGACCAATTTGCCCATCCAATCGGCACTCATTACCTCGACCCTGATTAGGTTCTGATCCATCTGGTATTGCATCGACCTCAATTTCTCTTGAAGATGCTCACATTCTGCGGCAACCCCTTTGCCCAACTCGAGCTCTTTGTCCTTCGCACAATGCTGTTCCTCGAGCTCACTCTTGCTACGAATAGCCTCCATCAACTACCAGTCTCTCTTCTACAATTCATTACCGAGGATCGAGCACCGGGATTCTCGCTCAACCATTCTTTCATCTCACCGCACTTATTACGATAGTGTCCACACTTCTCTAACATCTTCAAGAAAATCTTGGCCCGAATGTCGGCGCTGCGCATACTCTCCACTTCCACCAAGTACATTTGAAAAACAAGAAGATGTGTTAGAGCCATATCACCAAGAAAAATGAGAATAAATGTGAAGGAAAAAAGTTTAATGTACTCTCATGCCTAAAGCGGCCACCTCATTCATCAAATCGATATCACGAATGCTCCGGAGAGCATTTTTATCGGTAGAGGAACACAAAATATCGAAATGTGATAGAAAATCCTCTATAACCCCCAGGAGATTAATATCCAAAGAGATCTCGAGAACACGAGTCGAGCCCCTCGCACGAACCACTGAATGGGTAATACCCTCCTCAAACATCCAACAATATCAGGATCGAGATCCGACTCTGATTCATAGTCGTTGGCCATAATGCCCTTTCCTCTTTTGGCAGCTAAAGAAGAAGCACGACCAGCTATGGAGGATGAGGGAATGTCCGAAACCACAACAGCCGCCTCAGGAAATTTGGCCCCTCATCATGATAGGATGTTGATCGACTATAATGGCAGGAATCTCTGACGGGGCAGATATGACGGCTAGCTCAGACTTTCGGGGGGAGTGGAATCAACCCGGCCCCAGATCACGTCAAGGGAGAGTCGTCCAAATGTATCACAGTTGGGGGTGTTGCCTCAAATTCCACTCGCTTGGATGCCCCCTCCCCTTTCTCAGCATAGGGAGACTCACCCATCACATGAGCGGCATAGGACGGGGCTAGTGTATGAGGTACGGCCTTCACAGGTATAACCGCAGCCACAGATCCGACCGAAGCAGCCATCGATAAAGGTAGAGCAGTAGATACTGTAGTAGGACGAACTGATGATGCCGGCTGTCGAAAAGTTAATGCAGGGGACCTTGCTCTTTGCACTATTCCAGAAATCAGCAAGCAACACATGAGAAACCAAGTAAAAAGAGAGGAGAAATAGCATACAGAGACAATATCTTACCTATATGAGGTTTGCGCCCATATCTATCATAGAAGGCGACCAAGTGAGAACCCCCATTTTATGGGGAAGGATAGCCCTCACCACCTCGCGGATACCTTCGACAAGTGGATGAGGAAACTTCGCAGCTACAGAAACATAATAGGATTTAACATGATAGCAGCAAGCGGACGAGTACCAGTCAAACTGAAAAGCATAGAAACTTACGTGCAAAGTTCCACTTCTTAGGGAATCCCGTTGGATCCGCCACAAGGTGCTCGGTCCGCACGTAGAAATAATTCTCGTCGAACAACTATTAGCCCTATCGTCCATCTTTACTACAATACTCATCAATCCCCGATGGCGCATATGAATTATTGTGCTACAAATAAGCTGAGAGGCAAAGATATTGCGTGTGTCCAAAGTGACCTCACGACCAGCAAGCTCTGCGAATTTAAACAGCATGAGGAACAGCTTATACAGGTACGACAAAAGTTAAGTGGGGCATACCTCATAAAAATGATAGAAATCCACCACCAGGAGAGGGAGTGGAAGTGTGTACCCAATAGGGAAGGTGTAGGCATAGAACACGCAGTACCCCGGGGCGATCGAAATGGACTATGCGTCACCTACCACCGGCCACATCTCGACATAACGGGTAATTCCCTATCGATCTTTCAGATAAGTGATTTCCTCCTCCTTTATCACCGAGTGAACATGCTCCGGCTCCTCCCTGGTGTGGCTGTAGAAGTCAGTCCATGCTCTCCCTAGACGAGGTAAAATATCAACTACCGACAGAACCTCATCATCTTCCACTACTTCTACTCCTCTGGTGGCAAGAGCATCTTTTTTCAGCACAAGAATTTGAACGGGAAGGTCAGTGCGAGATGAATCACCAGCCATTGTGCCAACTCGACAAAGAAAAAAGGCAGCAAAAAGGAAGGACAAAGGTTTTTGATTAACTGGGAGCAAGTAAAAATGTGAAGTATGAAGAAGAAAATATATTCGCAAAAATCCTTTCAGGTAAACGGCAGAGTGAGTTTGTCAATCGAATGGGAAGTTCTTTCTATTAATAAGAGATATAAATACCCCCTTTCCAATGCACGAAATCCAAGAGTCGTCGGTTGAATCTGATTGGGCACGAGACATTATGGTTCCCCATGAGCGTGTTCCATAATGGCAGCAACCACGAAATAGCGTTTCAATACTAAACGACAATTTTGTTCAGAAACAACTGTAACGGTCTGAGGATGTCGAAAGGATGTCGTCATCCTACCTGAAACCTAAAACAGCATAACTAAGGAACGAGAAGTCAGATTTCTCTGGCAGACAGGGGACAACCCCGACAGACGGAGGGACTAACTGTATTGGTCAAAATCTGATTGTTGCGGTCAAACCGATCAACATCCCGTCCAGACAGCAAGGGCATAAGACGACACGACCTACTCCATATCCGGCACTCGCGATACCCATCGAGTAAGAGGAAACAACATCTAGAGGATGACCCAGGCAAACTTGGTGAAAAGAATGTCGGAGTAAGTAAATAGCAAAGGCCCTTTGACTCTATATAGAAGGGGAAAACCTTTGAAGGAGGGGGGGGGGGGAGGGGGGCTCTCCACCCTCTCTCCTAAATTTACTCTGTCAAAATCTTCACAGGTAGGAAAGAAGAATAGGGAAGATCTCCAAAAAAATATGTAAAATATTCCCCTCCATTAGTTAATGGAAGCGACGAAAGAAAAGTTTCAATAAGATCGATTTCCCCTATTGCATTTTCTGTGTTATTTTCCATACTAATTATTGATTGAAAGTTATTATATATGGCTAAGATTTATCCTTTCATTTTCTCTAATTTTTTTCGTAATTGAAAATTCAAGGTTGAAATGTATATGTGATATTGCTATAAAGCGCATTTTATTTAATGATAAGGTTATTATCAACAAAGAAAAATGAAAATTCTTAAAAGATGAGATCAATTCAGAAGCCCGTATTTATTAGTTTTAAATATAGCAGACAGAATTCTTGATTGATTAATTGAAAATATTATAATATCTTAAGATTTAAGTGCATGTTGAACAATTAAACTTATTGTAGTACACTTGATGAAATTATAGTCAATATCCAAATAGCCAAGTTTCTACCGTCCCTTTTGACCATTTTGTATTTTATATATGGAAAGATTCATTTGCAGTCATTAATACTACGGAGTAGGTAAGTCTTTCTCCATCGCTACTTTAATTTGTTTGTTCTCTGATTTACTATTTATGTCACACTCTGGGACGACATTGAGGTCCATGCGTAAAGTCAGTCTGCTCTTAATACAAACCATACTCAAACGTCCTATATATAATAGAAGAAAACTTCAATACAACCAAAAGACAATACTCCACATGAATACTTCAAAGCTACTGTTTAGTGCTACAACAGCACTTACACTTGTTTCAATAATTTTAGCCTTCAACTCCGAAAATGTCCTCCCAAAAGCTGAGATAATCAAACTGAAAGGAGCAGTTGGTCCAGAGAGCGTTGCTTTTGATCCAAATGGAGAAGGACCCTATACAGGAGTTGCAGATGGCCGTATTCTTAAGTGGCAAGAACAACCTCGAACTTGGGCTGATTTTGCAGTCACCTCTTCTGAAAGAAATAATTGTACTCGGCCATCTGCTCCTGAAATGGAACATATATGTGGAAGGCCATTGGGTTTAAGATTTGACAAGAAAACAGGTGACCTATATATTGCTGATGCTTATTTGGGACTCCAAGTTGTTGGACCAAAAGGAGGATTAGCTATCCCCCTAGTCCAAGAATTTGAAGGCAAGCCATTGATTTTCACAAATGACATGGATATTGATGATCAGAATAATGTAATTTACTTCACGGATTCAAGCACAAAGTACCAGCGCAGGCAATATTTTGCTGCATTTGTAAGTGGAGATAGAACGGGCAGGCTTATGAAATATGATAAGTCAACCAAAAAAGTAACAGTTTTATTAAGAGGCCTTGCTTTTGCAAATGGTGTAGCGTTGAACAAAGACCTGTCTTTCGTGTTAGTAGCTGAAACTGCAAATTGTAGAATAATAAGGTATTGGATTAAAGGCCAATACGCGGGACGACACGACATATTTGCAGATGTACCAGGATTTCCAGACAACATTAGAATAAATTCGAGAGGAGAAATCTGGGTTGCTTTGAATGCAAAAACATCTGCTACTGCAATCAAGCTAAGCGCTCAGGGACGAATGTTGGAAGTTTTGGAGGACGACCAAGGCAAGACGTTGAGGTATATCAGTCAAGTTGAGGAAAAACATGGCAAGTTGTGGTTTGGTTCTGTTATGATGCCATTTCTAGGAGTTTATGGATTATCTTGAAGTTTATGAGTAAAGAATATGTTTCCATTCTTTTGGATATAAGTTTTTGTCTTTCTGAAATGTTTGTTCAATCTATAAGGGATCGTTTTGTTAGAATATGATTTATATCGGTATAAGTTATGCCGGTATAAGTTATATTGAGATAAGTTATATTGAGATTAGTTGTGCTGAGATTGTTGTTTATTCATTGTTTGGAATATTGTATTAAGAATGATAATTACATAATTTCTAAGAAGTAGGTATAAGTTATGCCGGTGCTAATTACCCCACCTTCTATAAGGTATAAGTTATCCCAGTGTTAGAATTAACACCGGGATAACTTATACCTTGTTTGCTAACCAAACAAAGTATTAACGTGATATTAAATTTTTGACCACCCTTATACTTTCTTATACCTTATACCAAACGACCCCTAATTGTTTTAGAATATTTCATCGCCATACATTAAGGGAGAACATTAATAAAATAAAAAAAAGTCAGCCGGTACACTAAGCTCTGGCGATGTCTGGGGTTACAGGGAACAACCGGACTATAAGGTTCTATTGTACGTGGGTAGAGGCGGAGCCAGGATTTCAAGTTTATGAATTCAGGATTATAAATCTTTTAATTTACTAGGTTCTAAATTAATACAACAAGAACATAAAAAACTACAACCCAGTATAATCCCACAAGTGGGGTCTAGGGAGGGTAATATGTACGCAGACCTTACCCCTACCCCGAGGGGCAGAGATGTTGTTTCCAGGAGACTTTCGGCTCAAAAAAATAACAAGAGACGATATATTAGTACTATCAGTAGACTCATACTAAAATAACATAAAATACATAACATAATATAAAATATCAAAATAACAACAATATAAGAAATATAAGAAATACGAAAAAGATGAAGGTATACTAATATCCAACAAATAAAGCCCTGCATCAGTAGCTAATCAGTAGCATCCAAGACTAACTCCTAACTGGCTAGTCTCACTTTAGTGTACAATAGAAATATCCACAACTTCTCCATAACCTACAACCTTAATGCTCGACCTCCACAATTCCCTGTCAAGGGTCACGTCCTGAGTAATCCTAAGTCGCCATGTCCTGCCTGATCACCTCTCTCCAATACATCTTAGGTCTCCCTCTACATCTTCTTGTGCCCACCACAACCAGTCTCTCACACCTTCTCACCGGTGCATCAATACTCCTCCTCTGAATGGTGCCCGAACCATATGAGTCTTGTTTCCCGCATCTTATCCTCCATGGGGGCCATGCCCATATTCTCTCTAATATCTTCATTCCTAATCTTATCCATCCTTGTATGCCCCCACATCCACCTCAACATCCTTATCTCTGCTACTTTCATCTTCTTGATGTATGAGTTCTTAACCGGCCAACACTCAATTCCATACAACATGGCAGGCCTAACCACTATTCTATAAAACTTACCTTTCAGTAACGGTGACACTTTCTTGTCACAAAGGACTTCCGTCGCTAACCTCCACTTCATCCACCCCACCCCTATACGGTGTGTGATATCCTTATCGATCTCCTCGGTCCCCTGAATAACCGACACAAGATACTTGAAACTATCCCTCTTAGGGATGACTTGAGAGTCAAGCCTCACTTCCACTCCCGCTTCCGTCAGCTCGGCCCCAAATTTACACTCGAGGTATTCCGTCTTCGTCCTGCTTAACCTGAAACCTTTAGACTCAAGGGCATGTCTCTAAACCTCTACCCTCTCGTTGACGCTGCATCATTTCTCGTCAATTAGAACTATGTCATCATCAAATAGCATACACCATGGCACCTCTCCTTGAATATGATGCGCTATGGCATCCATCACCACGGCAAATAGGAAAGGGCTGAATGCCGACCCTTGGTGCAACCCCATAACAACCGAAAAATGCCCGGAGTCGCCTCCTACTGTCTTAACCTGAGTCTTAGGTCCATCATACATGTCTTTAATCACCTTAATGTAGGAAACCGGGACCCCTTTAGCCTCGAAGCAGATCTATAAGACCTCCCTAAGAACCATGTCGTATGCTTTCTCTAGATCGATAAGCACCATGTGGAGATCCTTCTTCTTATCCATGTATTGTTTCACCATCCTCCTAATAAGGTGGGTTCTAAATTAATAATTTTTACTTATTTAATTTAAATTGTAATACAAATACATGATTTGAACAAAAGCTACTGGTTCGACTGAACTCGTAGCTGGCATTATAGCTCCGCCTCTGTATGCAATCTTACCCTGCATTTTTGCAAGAAGCTGTTTTCATGGCTTGAATCTGTAGCCTCCTGCTCACATGTCAACAACTTTACCAATTACGCCAAGGCTCGCTTTCAAGGGACCACTAATAATAGCGATAAAATAATATCTTTTAAGTTTTTTTTTAAAGACAGCTTAGTGCACAAAGTATCGACGTATTTACATAACCAAATAGAAATATTAGTGGATATTTCTACGGCTCAAACCTATATTCTATGTATACAGAAATAATTTTACCGTTACATCAGGCTTAAAAAAAATTGTGGAGTTTATATGTGACTTTTTTAAAATTCTGAGACCACCAGAAAAAATATGTGAACCTCGTGGGATTCTTTGTGCCACTAAGAAAATGAAAGTTTATAGATTCCCGACAAAAAAAAAGATGTTAATTAAAAGTTATACATTTTGATAGTGATTAAGATTCTGAGAGCGACCACACTGATAACGACAATATGTTATGGATTGCAGCTGATATGAGTCCACTTGCAAATTCAGCTTTTAAACTTGTTAGCTGGCTCTGGGCATTTAAATGTCTGCTTCGTTGACGTTGTCGAACACCATAAGCTTTTGAAGTGTACTTCTCTATATCTCTCTACCTATTAATATTTATATTTATATATCTATTTATATCTATATTTATATTTATTTATTTATATTTATATTATTATAAGAGTACAAATACTAAAATATTATATTTTAAAAGACCAAAATATTTTTAAAATACTATTTAACTTTTATGTCCATTAAAAACTAAAATACAAAGAAGTTTATATAGGATAAAATAGTAATTAAATTTAAATTTTAATAGTATGATTGCATTTAGAGGTGTCTAATGGGCCAGATCAGCCTGTTTCCGTATCGGCTCAGACTGATTGAGACCGGAACCAGTCCGGACCGGTACAAGGGGGCGGGGTGGGGCTGGTTTTTTTTTTTAGAATTTTTACATCCTATAGCAAAGGTTCACACCTTATTTATTTTAAATAAAGACCATTTAAAAAAATCAAATTTTATAGATACCTTTTAAGGTTTATAGCAAAATATTTAATTTTGGTTACCTCCTCTCCCTAAGCCACTGAATACGCTAATTAGTTACACTTTTTATTTTTCTCTATTTTGATACATCTCATTATCTCCCCCATCCCATTAAAATTTTCGATCTCCTCCTCCTTCCACAGGAATACTTCAACTCTTTGGTAATTTGTGCTTCACGAAATCTTGCATTTCACCTTTTTAAATTGTTCTTTCCCTTTTAGTCATCTATGTTGTTTGCACAACCCTGTGCTCCAGGAGCATCTAGGTCTAAAAATCTTCCTACTCTATCGATAGAGATCTATTTTGGCTTTTCACTCTTTCAAATAGACAAAAGGAAGACTCCACTATAACCAACAACAAAATTTGGATTTAGGTATCACGACCCAAAATCAACTAAGGGTCGTGGTGGCACTGCATACCGCTATCAGTCAAGTCAACCGAAATACTTAATTAAATTCTTGTGTAAATAATTTCCAAAAATGCTTCTTTTATACGATTAAACAACACTCTGTATATTCCTCCGAATGAATAATGAAATATTTAACAACTTTTAAAATTTCTGAATAAGCCCAAATACATCCCAGAACCCGGTGTCACAAGTACAAAAGAACTTTCTAAGAAAAAATGAATAAAGTACAATAACTGTCCGGAATACAATTGGACAGAAAATATACAGGATCCCGAGAGAGACTATACTACCTGCAGGTCACCTCGAGAAAAATCCAGCTCACCTAGTCTCCATATCAACCATGCCGCTATGCCACCAAGCCACTAGCCATGCATAAACCTGTGAAACAAAAATACACAAACGTGTAATATGGATACGAAAACAACATATACTCAATGAGTATCCCGTCTAATCTTGAAGAAGTAGAGACGAGGTAGTCGACTTCGACATTTACTAGTGGTCAAATAATAATATGGTGAAGATGGGAGGGAACATGAATTTATCTAGCAATTTTACTTATAATGCAGGGAAACAGGTAACACCTAATCAAATAATAAAGAAAATTTCCAAGATTCACTTTTCATTATCTTTATTAGTTTATAGCGGCCATTAAAGGTAATATCAACTTTAATAAGTTCAAGGCAGCAATTGAAGCATGCGCATATTATGCCGAGGCGGCGGCCGATCCAACAAAAATAAACTGTGCACTTGCCGAGGATCGATGCTACGCCTATAGATGCATCTATTTAATTTATCGAGGCGTTTGGCCCATTCCGAAAATAAACATACACACAGACAGACAGTCAATCAAGAAGTCAACATAGAGCAATTATCCAAAGAAAGGTCAATTCTCGTTAGTAATTTGAGAAAATGAAGTATAACTCTTTTTAAAAATTTATGTACTAATTTAATTTGATTAAAGCAGTACAAGTTTTCAATAAGATTGCAATTATTCCAAGAATAGCATGCTTTTGGGTCCTAGATTACCCGGACAATAGCATAATAGTAGCTACGTGCGGACTCTCGTTACCTCGTGCATACGTAGCCCCCACAAATAGGAGTACATAACTATTTATTTCACCTATGAGGACAATTCCCTCTTACAAGGTTAGAAAGGAGACTCACCTAGGAGTGTGCATTCGAATCGGTTTATCGATAAATCGAATCGATTATTTGTTATCGAAATCAAAAAAATGAACATCGAAAAAATCGAAACCTTATTGAAACGATAACAATAAGCATATGTACAAATCGATAATCAATAAGTAATTATTGATAAGGGTCAAAATCGAATCGATAAATCGAATGCACACCCCTAGACTGTACTTGTAAAATGAGTAATTAGATATTTCTGTAGATTAATATAACATACAGAATGTATATATAATCTGCTACTATTTTGAAAGCGGCTATACAGTATCATTTTCCCTAATCTATACCCTATTCCTTTATCCTAAGTCTCTTTCCCTATTATTTCCTCTACCACATTTAAGGAATGATCATATTTAAAGATCAAGGGAATGAAGTTCAAATTATGGAAAACAAAATTAGCCGTGATGATGTATTTTGTTTTTTTTTGGTTTTTTTTACCGTTGTTGTGTTGGTGACATACATTTGATCCCTTAATTTACCTTTGTTGCATTTGCTTGTTGATACAATTTTTATGTTATAAATGATATTCGTCTTATTTTAGCTTCTTTGTCCATATAAGTTAGGCGTGTTTATAGTGATATACTTTTCGTGGAATCCCGCAAATTTTCTTATTGGTGTAATCGATAACCGAATCGATAAGCCCCCAAAATCGATAAATCGAAATCGAAAAAATCGAAACCTTATCGAAACGATAACGATAAGCATATGTACAAATCGGCAATCGATAATTAATTATCGATAAGGGTCAAAATCGAATCGATAAATCGAATGCACACCCCTAGACTCACCTTGCTCTGAAGATCCATAACCGACATTCACGCCCTTCCGAAGACTTGAGTCGATGCACAATTCTTCAAAACTAGCCAATAATTATGTAAACCCATTAGTGTATGCTAAGGTACTCACTATAATCCAATTTATAATAATTCATAATCCCGATCGAAAAGTTGAAAAAACGCCCTCGAGTCCACATGCCCGAGATCCGAAACTTTTCGAAGATAAAGTTTACCTATAGCCTCACGAACTCCTATATATTTTTTTCTCTAAATTCCATACACAAAATCGTGGTCAAAATCCAAGAATAATAGTATTCTAGATTTTCCCTCAAATCCCAAGTTTTCTACAAATTTCATGCTCAAATCCATACATAATTGATATATTTTACTTAAAATATATGGGGATAACTTACCTTGCCATTGATGATGAAAATCCTCTCTAGAAATCCTCCAAAAATTGCCCCAAGCAAAGAAAATATGATAGGAAATGGGCCAAACTCGACTTTAAAACAGCCATTCTGCCTCCAACAATTCAGCACCTGCGGTCCTTTAATCGCTTCTGCGATTCTGCATATGCGTCCTTTCTACCGCTCCTGCGGTTTATCACCAGGCCCCCTTTTCTATTTCTGCGCCTCAACTTCCGCAGGTGCGGTCCCACTTCTGCGTTGACTTGACCGCATCTGCGGTCCTAGCCTAGCCATCCAAATTCTACTTCTGCGACACGAAGGCTGCTTCTACGACGCCGCACATGCGGCCCTTGCCTCGCAGGTGCGGTTATACCAACAACCAACCACTTCATCCCTTTTTCCAAATTCTATTTTCGATCCGTTAGCAATACAGAATCTACCCGAGGCCCCCTAGACCCCAACCAATCATACCAATCAGTCCCGTAACCCTTAACCGACTTGCTCGAGGCCTAAAATCATATCAAACAACACTAAAATCATGAATCGACCCCTAATCCAAGCTTTATAAACTATTGAATTTCAGACTTCAACTGTCGATGCCGAAGCCATATCAAATCATGTTCGATGGATCACATATTTTGCACACAAGTCAGATTCGACATTCATAACCCACTCCAACTTCCGAATCGGATTCCGACCTTGATATCAAAAAGTCTACTTCTTGTCAAACTTCTCAAAAACCTTCAAATTTCTATCTTTAGCCAAATGACTCCAAAATTACCTACGGACCTCCAAATTAACTTTCGATTGAGCTCCCAACTCTAGAATCACCATACGGAGATACCCCCAGACTCGAAATCCCAAACGGATATCAATGATACTGAAAATGCACTTTAAGCCAAACTTATGAATTCCAAGCAACATACAATCCACATAAGTTTTAGATCTCAGATTCACATCAACACAGAATTTAGTAGCTGTCACGATCCAAAATTCATTAAAAGTCGTGATAGTAACAGACACCGCTATCAGGTAAGACAAAACTAAATAATAAATTTGATTCTCTTTTTAGTATTTTCTAAATCATAGTTATCCTTTAATTAAATAGAATAAGATAGAAATTTAGGGTAAATAATAATATTTTCACAATCTCAATACTGAATAACCCATAATCATCTCATAATCATGTCACGAAATTATCCTTCGTGCATTATCACTCATATCATGGTGCAACATTGTACATCGTGCGGCATGACATCACCCTTCGTGCATTAAAATTACAATATCGGCGCGGCTTCACCCTTCGTGCATTAACACTCACTCACAAATATCACAGTATCAACCTTCGTGCTTTTACATCTTTACCCAAGCAGCAACCACAAAGCAATTCAGGCAAGGGAATCAATAAAATTAAAATAAAATCCCAGCAAGGGAACAATAGTATCACAATAGAATCCCGGTAAGGGAAAAATAATATCATAATAATATTCCTCCAAGGGAAACAATATCATAAGAAATAACGTCCTGACAAGGGAAACAATATCATAAACCTCTTTTTTTCCCGCAATTACTTCACAACTCAATTCTCAACTTGAGCCAATTCTCTACAATGTTCAATTACAAATAATACTTCCATAAGCCTTGTTCAATATTAGAAATTATCATACTAAGCATGACCAATACAAAATGGAGTCACATCATAAGACTCACGGACATGCTTGAGACCAACGTATAAATACTTGTCACCACACGTCTACATTATACTTAACAATTAACACATAGCAAATACGATTAAGACCTATATTCCCTCAAGCTAAGGTTATAACAAACAATTACCTCAATGCTACGAATATAATCAAGCCTCAACTACCTCTTTACCTCTCGTTTCCACCACCAATTCTCTTGTATCTAGCCACAATTTACTTAACGGTATCAAAAAATGCTAAATGAATCAATTCTAATGCATAAAAATAAATTTTCTAATGATTTCCCCAAAAGGTCAAAAATCCCCGGGCCCATCAAAACTCGAGGTTCAAACCAAAACCCGATCACCTATTCACACACGAACTCAAATATATAATTTGTTTTAAAATTGGACCTCAAATCGAGGTCCAAATTCCCAAAATTTGAAAATCCTAAGTTCTATCCAAAAATACCTCATTTTTCCATGAAAACCCTTGATTTTTAATGAAAATCATGTGAAAAGATGTTATAGATTGAAGAAAATGAGTTAGAAACGACTTACAATTGACTTAGAGAAGAGCTTTTCTTTGAAAAATCACCCAAGAGAGCTTAGAGTTTGAGAGAGTTTGAAAAATAAAGAAATTTTGGCTGTTATAATTTGCACAGGTGCAGATATCGCATTTGCGAAGGCAAGTCCGCAAATGTGAACTCGAAATGTGGCCCAGGCTTTGCAAATGCGAAGGTAGGACAACCCCTGCTTTCTTCGTAAATGAAAACAAATGTTCACAATTGCGGCACTTGCTATGGTCGCATTTGCGACATTGAGCCTCGTAAATGCGAATGTCACCCCATGCCCAGTCATCGCAAAATTTAATTCATTTATTTGACAATACTTTCTAAATAATTAAAGTGTGTCGTGTATTAGATGTTGGCTTCCTTCAAGTGATTCCTGAGTTTATAACCCGACCACCACTCGGTGAAGATAAAGCTGATGTTTATCAAGTTATTTTAGAAATGGTATATTCTAGTTATTTTATGTCTTTTTTGTTGTGTTTTTTGTCATATCTATCTCAATCTCTATTTTAGTATAGTTGATTGAAGGGGAACCTTAGCGTAACTAGTAAAGTCATCTTGATTTTGTAGAAGACTAAAGAGAACAAAGGTTGATAACTGAAGGAAGGTTGGCACTACCGGCTCATCCATGACTTTTGTTTTTTAGTTTCGTCCTTGCTACGACAGGTATATCTATATATCTTTTTTAAAAATATATGTTTATGAAAAATACATATTTATATAAATCATAGGACTTGCCTCATTCTTCATGTTACCTTGTTTGCCAATAACTAAATGGTTGGGTTTCATTTATGTAAATTTGAAATTTTAGTTTCACTTTGAAGCTAGGAGTTAACTATTAATTTATATTTACATGTTGTTCATTTCACATTAAGTTTGAATAAAATAATAAAATAATACTATATCATAATTAAAGTATTTTGCATAGTACTAAGTGCACTTTCTTTGGATATTATTGTTGTTGCAAATTTAACTAGTCAATTGGACACGTGAGACTTCTCCTTTTGAATTTTTATTCCGCTATTAACTAGTAGATATTCTTCTGAATGTAATCAATCTAATTTTTGTTGTGAAATTTTATATTTATAGAGTCATTCATGGTTAAAATGTTGAAGGTATTACAATTATTCAAAGTAGGAACGTTTAGAAGAATATCTAAATGATTTTTTTGTTGATATAGATGGAACTTGAAAATAGATAGATGTATAATAGGACTCATCCTAATCGTGCGGGATTGAGGGATGAATTTATAGAAGGAGTTGCGGTGTATATTGCTAAAGCAAAATCGTTAAATGATTTTCTTATTGAAGGGACAATTAGGTGCCCTTGTATTAAACACAAATGTGTCAAGTTATTGAGAGCAGATGTAGTTGAACTTCATCTTTACAAGAATGGATATATAGAAAATTATTATGCGTGGATTGTTCAGGGAGAGAATCATGATTTTCATAATTCTTTTGGTGGTGAGGGTAGTCCCAGCGTAGAGAATAATTTTGAAAATTCTCGATTCAATGAAATGATGAGAGATGCTTTTGAGATTTTCCCAAGGGCTCAATCTGAACCAAATGATGAGGCTAAGCGCTTTTATGAACAACTAGAGGAAGCTAGTCATCCATTGCATGAAGGCTCAATGCATTCCAAGTTATCTGTTGCAGTTAGACTACTAAATATCAAACCCGATAGTTCTATTTCTCAAGCGGGCATGGATTCTTTCATTGGGCTTATGAATGAACTAAATCCAAATAAAATTGACTTACCCAAAGATTTCTATACTGCAAAGGAATTGGTGTCCAAATTAGGACTTTCATCAGAGAGGATTGACTGTTGTGAGAAAGGATGCATGTTATTTTAAAAGGATGATGCAACATTAGAAAATTGTAAATTTTGTTACCAACCTAGTTATAAGGAGGTTAAAAATGCTAGCAAGAAGAAGGTTCCTGTGAAGGCGATGCAGTACTTACCCCTTATACCAAGGTTAAAGAGGTTATATACATCAATGAGCTCCGCTCCTCATATGAGATGGCACTATGAACATAGAAGGCCAACTGGTGTTCAATGTCACCCGTTAGATGGAGAAGCATGGAAGCATTTTGATAGGATGTTCCCGGACTTTGCAAGTGAACCAAGAAATATTAGGCTGGGATTATGTGCTGATGGATTCACTCCATTTGCAGTCTCCGACGCACCATATTCATGTTGCCCAGTGTTTATTACGCCGTATAATCTTCCTCCATAGTTTTGTATAACAAGTCCATATTTTTTCCTAACTTGCATTATTCCAAGTCCACGCAATCCAAAAAGTTTGACTGATATATACATGCAGCCGTTGATTGATGAGTTAAAGTTATTGTGTCATCAAGGTGTGGAAACTTATGATATATCAGCTAAACATAACTTCAGATTGCGTGCCGCTTTAATGTGGACTATAAATGATTTTTCTGCTTATGAAATTCCATCCGGGTGGTCTACTGCTGGAAAGTTATCCTGCCCGACTTGCATGGAAGACACAAAATCGTTCACTTTGAAACATGGAGGTAAGAACACATGGTTTGTGTGTCATCGTCATTTCTTGCCAATGGATCATGAATTTGGGAGAAACATTAATACATTTATGAATAATCATACTGATTATGAAGAGCCACCTTCAGTCTTATCGCCAGAAGAAATTTGGAATAGAGTTAGGGATCTACATAAGGTAATAGAGTCTCCACTGCCTAATAAGATACCTGGTTATGGTGTTACCCATAACTGGACTAAACATAGCATACTTTGGGATTTACCTTATTGGAAGCATAATCTTCTAAGGCATAATCTTGACATCATGCATATTGAGAATAATTTTTTTTATAATTTGTTTAATACTGTGATGGATGTCAATAATAAGACAAAAGATAACTTGAAGGCTAGGATGAACTTGAAGGAATATTGTAGGCGACGTGAGTTGTACCTTACATACTTGAACAACAAGATTCAGAAGCCCAAGGCTAGTTACACATTTACTTTGGACGAGAGAAGAGAGATTTTTTAGTGGGTTAAGAATTTGAGCACGCCAGATAGATACACGTCAAACAAATCTAGGTGTGTTGACATGAAAGAAGGGAAGTTGATATCAATGAAAAGCCATGATTGTCACATTTTCATGGAATTATTGATGCCCATTGCGTTCAATGCCTTGCTTGATAAAATATGGAAGTCTATCATAGAGATAACATTATTCTTTAAGGAGTTGTGTTCTAGCACATTCAGGATGGAGAACCTAACTTACATGGAGAGTAATATTCGCTTAACTTTAAATAAGTTGGCGAAAATTTTCCTATTGGTTTCTTCGATGTAATGGAGCATCTTCCAAGTCACCTTGCACAAGAGACACGACTTGGAGGGCCAGTTCAATATAGATGGATGTATCCTTTTAAGAGGTAATAAATAATTTTTAATCTTTTATCCTTTATTTATTTTTATTAAATATTTTTCCGTCTAAGAAATTGTAATATGCAGGATTATTGGCAAATGTAAGAGGACCGTGAAAAATAGACCGAGAATTGAGGGATCGATCTGTGAGACATATCTAGCTAAAGAAACTTCTCAGTTTTGTTCATATTATTTTGAACATGATGTGCCATGTTTGAGAAATAGACCCAATCGACATGATGATGGAGGAAGTAATGATCCTTGCACCACCATTTTCCATATTCGATCAACCAGGAAAAGGTGGTCCAAAAAGTAGTTCAAAGCGAATCTTGATTGAGAAGGAACTACAATCAGCTACAACACATGTACTATTGAATTGCCCCGAGGTCCAACCTTATTATAAATAAATATATATGACAATGGAACAAGTGATGAGGAAGAATCTTATAATGAATTGAATCAAGTGAAGATGATTGAATTGTTGGGTTTGTATTATCTCTTTAAATTTTATATTTTCCCATAGTTATCTAATATGGTGAAGAATTATTTTATATTTTTAGTATGTCGTTAGGTTTTATGTTATTCTTTAATCATTTAATTTGTTAAAGATTACTTTATGTATTTATTATTTTTTTAAATTTTTATATTTTTTCTTAATGATCTAGTTAGTTGAGGAATTACTTTATGTTTTTATTATTCTTTAGGATTTTTATGTTTTTTTCTTAATCTTCTAATATGTTGAAGATTTTATCTCTTTATGTTTTTATATTTTTTCCTAATCACCAAATTCTTTATGTTTTTGTATTATTTCTTATACATCTAATATGTTGAAGATTTTCTTTATATTTTTTTTACTATGGTTATATTACATAGATTTCATCTAGGAGTAGCGATCGTCGACGCCGTAAGGGTAAGGGACTCAATTACAATCTCCAACTATAGGTCACTCTCCTCCACATATGGCGCCTCCTCCTACTTTTCCTCCTCAGTCGACTTCGTTGCCACCTACATTTTTTATGCCCCCACCTGGGCCTGTTCACATTTTTGTATCTTCAATTGGTCCTAACTCTAGCTCTAACCTTAATTTTATTTCCACACCAAATGTAGCTTCTTCTCCGGATTTTTATATTAGTCAACAAGGTAGCTCCTCAGCACTGCCTACTTCATCGACTCCGGCTACATCTCCGGCATCAAGCACATCTAGCGTATCTAGGTTAAATATTGGAGTCTCTGGCACACCAACATCACCATCCATTGGTAGTGCTACACCAGCAGGTTCTCGGAGTCGAAGTGGTAAAGTGACTCCACAATGTGATGCATATGGTAGGTTGATTATTATTCCTAATGAGAAAGATGGGTAAGTAATCCTTATGTTTATTGTTATTCTATTGAATATACATTTTACATATGTTAATTTTAATGTAGGTTTTTCCCTTCATTTGCTGCCGCGCATATGGTTACAGAGTCTATGAAGCCGCTTTACAATGATGCTTGGGGTACATGGAAAGACATTCCATATGATATCAGAAATAAAATGTGGATTTAATTTAGGGTAAGTATAAACCTTATTTTCAAATTATATATCAAATATCCAATTTCATCTGCTTTATTTAATTATTTTCCAGACAAAGTGTGTGTGGGATCAACGATATGACAATGAAAAGAATATGTATACAAGAAGAAAGCAAAAAAATGATTACAAGTTCATTGTCTGAAGCTCGAGACAAGAGAAAGAATCCTAGTTGGATATGAAATGATGTGTGGTTAATATTTTTAGCAATTCGGATAGTCCTGAATTTAAGGAGAAGAGTGAATGAGCAAAGGCGGTCCGAGCCTCTCAAAAGGGTGGCTCGTTGCACACTGGGGGATCTATGAGTTTTGCTGCGCATCGACAGAGATTGGTAATGTTCACTAGAAAGCTTAATTTCTCACTTTTCCTATGTCATCCTCTTCTTTATTTTTCCTTTCTATATGAAGTTGTAGTTAGCTTTGATAATGTCTTTTATTGATAATGAAAGTTCACTCATTATTCATTATCCAATAGGGTGCTATCTTGTTTTAAGGTTGAATTTGTAACAACAGGAGGATGGTGATTGAGTATTAAATATGTGAGCTCTTAATACTAGTCTACCATTCTAGAGCACTTTATCTAGGTCGATTATCAGTGACCATAACATCAAAAGAGTTTGAGATTCCAATGACTAATGATGATAGAATCTGACTTTGGAGACCTGGAGTTTACTTCTTGCTAAGTGATTTATTCACCACTTTCCAGTTATTGCTCTTTGTATCTACTTTGTGTGGAGTAGCAGCAAATTGCCTTTAATTATTAAATGCCTTCCCCTCCACATGTACTACTGCAGTCCTAGTACCAGAAGAATTTTCAATTTGTTCACCAGGTGCAACAGTAGGTCGTTTCCCCTGCATAGCAGAAATGTTCTCCTTCTCATGGACAAACTGTTGTACATTGTCTTCTCCAGCTTTTACATTTTTCACATCTTGAAGTTCAGATTTTTGTGCAGCATCTACCTTCAATTGCCCAGCTACTTTAACTTTTGGATCAATAGTTGGTCGATCTACAGTATGAGTCATTGCATCAGTTTGCAAAACTGCAGCTGAATTTGCCATATTCTCCAACTTGGATGTTGTAGCATTTGTCCACTCCAAAGCCTCAAAACTTGCATGTTCATTCGCACCATTCACCGTAGCAGCTTTCTAGCCTGCTACATTACCAAATTTGCACCTACACCAGTACCCTGAGCCAGAGTACCCTGCTCAAACCCCTGCTCCCTTTCAGCTTGATCATACTCCAACACATCTTCCTGTTGTTGTACCTCCTGATGCACCTCTTGACCAATATGAGCAATTTGGTTTTTCTTCGAGAGATCTGCTTCCTTAGCTTCTATAACAGCACTATTGAGCCTGTACCAGATGCCAAAATAGCTGCAGCACTGGCTAGCTTATCATAGGCCTGTACAATTGGATTCACGACATTAGAAATCCTTGCTAAGGCTATGCTAGCAGGAACATCTCGTGAAGGCTTAGCTGTGCCTTTATCTATTTTGCACCATCACCTACAGTGATATCTTTAACTACTCGATTCTTCACATTCTGATTATTCACAGTAACACTTAGTTTTTCTCCTTCAATTTGCAACACCCGTTGATCAACTACGGTTTCTTTTGCTGTGACACCTACAGTCACACTTTTTTGCACTTCATTAGGTTGAACGTTCACTACCTGCTGCTGCCCATCTCTTTGGCATTAAACAATTTAGGAACTTGTTTTCGGCACTCTTGAAAAATTACATAGGACCTTGGTTTGATGTACTCTAATTGAGATTTCTCTTAAAGATCCAAGTCAGAACCACTATATAAGAAATTACATAGGACCTTGATATTTATGCAACTTCTACGGCTGTTTTGCCTTTAGTGTTTGAACTACTACAATGCAACTAGGAAGGTCATGTCTTATTTCAAATGTAAGGTATCAAGCAGAATATGGTTAGGTCATTTACAAGAGTCAAAGGAACAATTATGATGCTTCAGCGTGCCAATGTTTTCGCAAGCACTTTTTCTTCATACACTGTTTGATCTGAAATCTATATGGGCTGGTTGCTATTATTATGAGTGGTAGAGCTCCAATTTTCATCAGCTCACTCTGGCAAGACACTTTCTTTCTGTTAGGAGTGCAACTTCATACTTCAATATATCGATTGCTTGCTATTATTGGATGTGTTTGTGTTGATTCTCCTCGTAACTGGGTTAAATACCTTCTTCTAGTCGAACGGTGGCAAGATATGGTCAAAGCGCCACCCCCCCCCCTACCCCAGAAGTTGCAAGGCTACAGAAACTTTTCCTTGTTAATAAAGCTATCCTGCAGATGGTACTACTTGCAGCTGAGAATAGTTACTACTTGCAGATGGTATTTGTTAGGATGATTTTGGCATGAGTTAGTTACTAGTCAATGTGTAACTTAGCTCCTTGAGTAGTCGGTTACAATGTTATTACGATTGTACATACAACTACTTCTAAAGTTATAAAATTTGTTAGCTTTTTATAATTTCTCTGTCATTTCGAAATTATATGCATTTGAAGAACTATTTCTTCGGTTGAATTCTGGCAGAGACATGTGTTCTTTTAGAATGAATGAGCTAACATAATATTCATGTGAATAAGGTCTTGAATTCTCTTTTTGTGATAGTGCTGAATTGAGCGAGGACGAGCAATTTAGGAAAAAAGGAATGTTTGTTAGAAAGTAGTTACTAACTTGGTCCTAATTTTAGCTTTAAGGATGGAACGCAATTTGAAGCATAAATTGATCGGGTGGGGTAGTATCTTTAACGGCTCTTCCGAGAGCTTCGATCTTTTACCTTTTTTAGCACCTCTTTTCTTTAAGTTAATATGTTGATATCACTAATCAATTCTGGCTTGCTTATAAGAAGTGTTAAATTTTTCATATATTGGACTCCTAATAGTTACTACTAGTTAATCCTTATAAGATTTATGTACTCTTCACTTGAGACACAATGTTATTGATATGGTATTTATTTGGACATCATTAGAAAAATTACATTTTATTTGCAGGAAAATTTAAAAGGGGGACCAGACATAGCGTCTGATGCTGAGGTCTTTGCGGAGACACATAAAAAAAAGAAAAAATACGGTTTAAGGGAAGGATGGGTGCATCGGAACAATATGTAAGATCATAACTTTAAGACTATTTTCAGAGTTTTTAGTCAAAATTATCCCTTATCTTCGGGAGTAGATCTAATTTTGTCCTCATACTTCCTTGAGGTACATTGAAACTTGCTATATTTGAATAGTACATTTCCTTCGTCCTTAGTTTTATCACATGCTTAAATTTTCTCTTCTGTGTCCATCTTCCAAAATGATTTCTCCTGTATGAATCAAGAAAATGGTTTTTAAACTTGCTATATTTGAATAGTACATTTCCTTCGTCCTTAGTTTTATCACATGCTTAAATTTTCTCTTCTGTGTCCATCTTCCTAAATGATTTCTCCCGTATGAATCAAGAAAATGGTTTTTAAAATAACCATTAATTGATAACTCTTAAAATAAACCTTGTTGAAATCAACCAATCTCATAAACCACAAAGTCTGCAGTAGATAAGGAATAATTTTGCTAATAATTCACTATTTTCACTTTGATATTGATTTATTCTTATAATCCTTATTACTTTTATTTCAAGATGAATTTCATAGAAGCTTGGATGTATGGTATCAGACGCAGCCTGCTTCTGATGGTGGTACCCCAATCCAACTGTCACCCGATGTTATGACTTTAATATGGACGGATGTAGTAGGTGGTGCATCCAAAGGAAGAGTTTAGCTTGGAGTACAACGACCTTCCTCTTTTCGTCCATCGCCATTAGTTTCGGATGCTCCTACGCAAAATCAGGAAGAAATGGGAGCAATGCAAAATAATATTTAGTTGTTATCAAAACGATGTGAGACGGCCGAAGCTCACATTGCTAGAATGGATAAATACATGAAAAAACACATGCCCCACTTTTATGATGAAGAGTTTGATTCTGATGTGCAGTAGTAATTTAAGGTTGATTACTGTTCTTAGATGTTTAAATGTTATATTTAGACTTTATGGTAGATTCGAATAATGTGGTATATATATGTTTAGACTTTATTATAAAGTAATGTTTTGGTTTGACTTTATGGGATCTGAATGTTTGTTTGTTGATGTTGGAATTGGTTGGTTTGATTATTAGATTGTTTAGTTGGAATTGATTATGTAGTTGAAATTGATTTGTTGAGTTGGTTGTTTAGTTGGAATTGGCTTGTTGAATTGGTTGTTCATAATATTTTGCATTTGACAGGTGATGTGCTAATAAATTGGCAGTATCTTGCTAAATTTCAACTCAGTTTTACGACTACTGTAGTAAAAAATGTGCCCAGCATAATGATTTTCCGACTACAATAGTCAGATGAGGCCAGAATAATACGGATTTCGACCACTGTAGTCGGAAAATATAATAAAATAACAAGAAACGATTATTATTTATATAATATCTCCACTACAGTAGTCGAAAATATTTTTTAAAATAAATAATATTTTTTCTTATTTTCCGACTACTTCTGTTGGAAAGTAGCTGTTTTTCTATTTTTTGGTGAAAAATATTTTCCGACTAGTGTAGTTGGAAATTTTCGACTACAGTAGTCGGAAAATATTTTCCGACCAATATATTTCCGACTACTCTAAATCAGTCGGAAAGTAGTCGGAATAGATACTTTTCCGATTACTTTTTGACTATTTTAAGTAGTAGAAAAATAGCGAATTTCTTGTAGTGAGGAAAGTACATAAAGAAATAAAAAAAATAAATCCAATTTTGCAAAATAACTAGTAGGGTCAATGTGCTGTATTTGAATGTAGAGCAGCCTATCCTAGCAAACATTTGGTAAGAGTTTCTTAAAGACTTGTATGATGGTTCATATAGTTTGCTTTCAATTCCATTGCAATAAAATGAGCGTGTAGTTGTAGTATTTGATTAAAATTGTCTTTCTTCTTTACTAAAACACCATTGTAATGCATTGGTGGTGAAAAAAATATTACACGTAAAGTATTAGAATGCTGATATAGCATGGCACGTGGGACAGTGATATAGCGATATGTGACTGTCTTAATCGTTAGGGAAGAGAAGGCATAGGAAAAAATACCTACAAGCCTGTACCGGGCCTAACAGATTGGCAAGGTATAAATGAGGATAGAATGAAAAAACAATAATAAGAAGAAATGATACATGAACCGTAAGTAATTAAGGAAGGGGAATTGGAACAGATATGAGGCATTTATAGCAATAAAAATGCCATTTATAGATATCCAAGATTATGGACAATCATTATCATTAATACCCATATTAACCTAAATGATGTCTGAAAAACCTCCACTATTGTATTTTCCTATATAAGGACACAAAATTCTATATGTAGAGACGGATCTAGGACAAAATTGAAATACTCCCTTCGTACCAATTTATGTGAATCTGTTTAACTAAGCACAAAGTATAAGAAAAAATAAAGACTTTTGGAATTTGTGGTCCTAAACAAGTCAAAAAGGGTCCAAGAGTATTTATGTGGTTATAAAAGCTTCTCACTAAGGATATACTTGTATGTTTGAGCTAAATTATTTCCAAATTTAAAAAGGGTCATTCTTTTTTGAACGAATCAAAAAGGAAATAGGTTCACATAAATTGGAAAGGAGGGAATATACTTTTTTACTTTTCTGCTTTCTCAAAATTCTCTTTCTTAGACTTTGAAATTTGTCTATCATTTCTTTCCTTAGTTATTCTTATTATTTTCCTTTGATATCATTGAGAAATTGACGTAAAACATGGTTATTAGTAACCCGTTTTTTTCTAAAATTATTTTTTGATCAAAAGATATATTTTTGGTTAAACAAATTGGTTCTGTTATCAGGAATCTGATAATCTTTTCACTTTCGAATTCATCTTTATAACACACGATCATGTCAACTTCCAACGATACTAACCAACTGAACCAACAGGAGGGAGGAACTCCAGCAATCCCTTTACCAAAAACTCTTCTCAATAGTCCCAAGAGGGGACACTTCAAAGATCAACATCAGATATGAATGATCAGCAAGGAGACGAGCAGACTGCCGGGACACATTAAAATAACTATCGCAGAACACTCAACAATGCCCTTCAAGCTTTTTTTAGTGGATTGCCAACTGCGCCACCTACTCCACCTTCAGGATGCAGAGGGACTCCCAATGAATCTCGTGATGGAAGGTCAGATACACCAAATAATTCTGATTTACAAATTTTTTTACTAATTTGCAAAAGCAACTAATAAAGCAGAATGATCATATAGAACACCTAGCGTACCAGCCGTTATTAAAGGAGTGGATATTAATAAATATTCATAACAACCCTGGAAACCAAGTGCATCACCTTTGCCGATCCCTAAGAAGTTTAAAATGCTTGATATTCCAAAAAATGATAGAACAACAAACCCACGAGATCATGTGACTGTGTTTAGAATTGGCGTGAAAGGCAAAGACTTAACCAAGCAAGAAATTAAATTAGTGTTGGTAAAAAAATTTGGCGAAACACTTACGAAAGGAGCACTAATATGGTAATCTCTCTTACCTGAAAACTCTATTGACTATTTTATCGAGCTTGAAGATTCATTAATAAAAGCACATTCAGGAGCTCAAAAGTTGAGAAGAGGAGGGAAGACATATTCACATTAAAACAAGGAGATACTGAGCAACTTAGGGAATTTGTGGATAGATTCTAATGTGAGAGAATGATGCTACCGCGAGTACTTGATAATTTGGAAGCCATGGCGTTTGCAAGTAACTTAATTGAAAAAAGCTTAAAAGCCACAAGGAGACTTAAGGAAATCTTAAGGGAATTTCCTGTTATAACATGGAAATATGTGTAACTTTAGATACAATATGAAGTTGTGGATAGAAGAAGACACGATCACTCAAGAAAGGGGTGATGAAAGAACAAGTTCGAGATGACCAAAATTTGAAAAAGTTCCAGTAAGAATAGGTACTAACCTTACATAGGATCAGTAGGACGAGATTCAAATTCTAAACAAGAAAACCTATAGTATGATTCTAGATCAAGGAATAGAGATGCGGGCTCATCGTCCAAGTTCGGGAAAGAGCGAGATATGCTAGAAAGTTATGCTAATACAAATGCAAAGATTGGTGATTACAGTTTCAATATTAGCAGTTCTGATTGGTAGCTATTTTAAGAAGTATGGGAGATAAGGTGCAGTGGCCAAAAGAAATGAGATTGAACCTTAGTAGAAGAAATCTAGATTTTTGGTGCGAGTTTCATAAGGACCATAGCCATAAAACAGCAGATTGCAGATTGTTACAAGGTGAAGAAGAGCATATGTCAAAATAGGGTTATTTAGTTAACTTGTCAGTGAGAAAGGTAAGCAATTATAAATGAAGAATAGACAGGAGCCTCCAAAACCTTAATTACCCAAAACAACGGTTAACGTGATAAACAATGAGAAGAGGTCAACGGTGTGATATATACAGCTGCAAAAAAGACGTCAAAAGTCACAGTTACCTATGGGAAGTGAATTCACCATATTTTGGAGGAAGACAGTATAACGTTTGATGATACAGACGCTATGGCTTGATAATCCCTTACAACGATGCACTGGTAATATCCTTACTTGTACATGATACTAATATGCAACGAGTTTTGATTGATACAGGCAGCTTCGTATAGTATTATTCTTCTGAGGGTTTTGAATGGGATGCAAATTGATGACAATGTGGTGCCCCAAGCATGTACCTTATCTGAATTTGACAATTCAAGCGTTGAGACAAAATGGAAAATAGTGCTTACCACATTAAAAGAAGGAGTTATCAAGGATATGAAATTCCAGGTGATAGATACAGATATGGATTATAATATGATTATTGGTAGGACATGGATTCATGTTATGGATGTTGTACCATCTACTTTACATCAAGTTATTAAGTTTCTTTAGCAATGGGGGATTCGACAAATCCGTGAAGATCAATAAGCTTCTAAAGGTATTAATTCAGTTGCTGATTTGACCACAATGAAAAATGATGCAAATAAGAAATAGAAACTATAGAATTCAGTTAAGGACATAAAAACACAAAACTCAACTAAAAACGGAAAGACGGATGTAGATTCAAGACTTGATGTCATTCAAGAAGCTGGGGAGAATGAAAACATTAAAACAACAATTGAAGAACTCGAGGCTATAACACTTTTCGAGCAGTGGAGAGATAGAAAAATTTATATTGAAATGAAGATAAGCCCAGGAGTGAAAGGTAAACTTGTCAAGTGTTTACAAGATAACACAAATTTCTTTACTTGGTCGTATTCAGATATAACAGGTATACCACCGGAGGCGATGACCCACAAGTTGAATGAAGATCCATCTATCAAACAGAAGAAAAAGAAGCAAGGATCTTTTAAAAATTAGGTGATCCAGATGAGGTACAAAAACTTTTAAAAATTGGGTCAGTACGAAAATATTTTAAGTGGGAGCTAATACTATAGTTGTACCAAACGAGAAGGGGAAATGACGAGTTTGTGTAGATTATACTAACATAAATAAAGCTTGTCCTAAAGATTCATTCTCTTTACCGCACATATATCAACTAATTGATTTCACTGCAAGCCCTGAGTTGTTGAGTTTTTAGATACCTATTCAGGATTTAAGAAAATAATGATGGACCCATTAAATGAAGAAAAAACTTCTTTTATCACAGAAAATGGGACTTACTTTTATAAAGTCATGCCTTTCGAACTAAAACATGCTAGAAGCATGTATCAAAAGTTGGTAACAAAAATATTTCAAGAACACCTGGAAAAGACTATGGAAGTCTATAAAAATATTTCGAGGATATGCTAATCAAGTCGGCACATGCAGGAGATCATATCCAACATTTCTTAGACACTTTTTAGATTCTCCACGAGTTCAATATGAAGTTAAAACTCGAAAAATGTGCCTTTAGCATGGCTTCAGGTATGCTTTTATGTTTTCCTGTTTCTAACACAGGTATTGAAGAAAACCCTACACAGATCAAAGCCATTGAGGATATACCAGACTTACTCACGAGCAAAAAAGAAGTGCAGAGGCTGACAGGTACGATAGCAGCTTTGGGAAGATTTATTTCCAAATACTCGAAGAAAAGTTTTAAGTTCTTTTCACATTTGAAAAAAATAAAACCAATTTGAGTGGACTAATGAATGCCAACAAGCTCTCAAAAATCTAAAAGCATATTTGTCAAATCCACCCGTATTGACTAAACCAAAGGATAGAGAAAGGCTACTCATTTATTTCGATATATCAAAAATGGCTGTAAGTGCAGTAATTGTACAAGAAGATAAAATTCAATTTCCAATTTATTATGTTAGCAAATATTTATTAGATGCTGAAACTCTAATCACTTAGAAAAACTTGCTTTAGCATTAATTATGGAATCAAGAAAGTTGAAGCCTTATTTTCAATGTTACCCAATCTCTGTAGTGACCACTTATGTCACGACCCAAATTCTATTATTGGTGGGCCCAACATCGTTGTTACGCAAGCCAATCCTAATCAACTAGCGAGCGCTCATTATTTTACAGACACACTCAGACATTTTTTCTTAGCAGTTTAGCTTTTAATAATCGATAATTAATAAGTTTGTAATGACATAAATACATCCCAAAATAACAGTCTACTGTGTGTGCGAGGAACTAGTGTCACAAGTACTAGGACAACTAGTAAAATGTACAAAAATATCATTATCCTACTACCTGAACTAGAATAGACAGTACATATATAAACAAAAGGAAGAGATACTCTGACATGATGCGGAACGGCTCAGAAAGGCATCCCACCGTGGAATCTCGGTCTAGTATCAGGAACGCACGCCAGACTGGTAGCTAGATGTACTTGCCTGAGATCCTGTACATTTGAGTACATAAATAATATATATCCAATAAGCATCCAGTCTAACCTCGAAGAAGTAGTGACGACGAGTCGACTTGACACTTACTAAGGTCAATAATTATATAATTTAAGTGATATGCAGTACACAAATGTAATAATAAATAACAACTTGTAACAGGAAGTGATCGATTCTTTCCTAGATAGTATCTCAGTTAACAATTTAAATGTTGAGGTATTTAGAATAGTTCAAATCGCAGAAGGTACCAAGCAAGAAGCATGCGCAAATAATACCATGGTCATATGACCCGATCCAACATAAAGATAAAGTGTGCACTGTTGGAAACACGTTCTCAATGCAATATACTAAAACGTGTGTTCTTTTGTATAGCTTTTGATGAATGACAAACAAAGCGAAAATTGATATATGACGAAGTTCAAGAAACAAGCGCACAATTGATATACAACGAGATTCAAGCTCAAGACAAAGTTTTATAGTTTAATTGGGTCATTCTTAATTGTGATCTTGATCCTACAACTTGACTCGTAACATGGCTTCTCTCATAAAACTATTTTCCAAAATCATGCATATTTAATTTAATGTCAAATGATTTTAAATCATGCATATTTACAGTAGTCAAAATAATTTTTAGACATGCCTTAAAAATCTGGACTAAGATAATCGATTATGTACTTATGATAATCGATTGTTTTAAGCCAAGACTGCATGACAATCGATTGTGAACTAATGACAATCGATTGTGATTAAGACAGTGAGCATCAGGTTTTTTAAACCTGCATGACAATCGATTGTGAACTAATGACAATCGATTGTGACTGAGGCAGTGTCCATCAAAGTTTTTCAAAACTCAGAATAATCGATTATGAACTAATGGTAATCGATTATGTTGAGACAGTGTCTTCCAGCGATTTTCAAATTTATTAAATCGATTGTTACATTGGACAATCGATTGTCAAAGAGACAGTGTCTAAAATGTTTTTCAAAAACTGATAAGTAATCGATTGTTGACTTTGTGCAATCGATTGTGAAGCTGACCGTTGTGGTAAAGTTTTCAAATACCGTCAGGTAATCGATTATTGATTCTGTATAATCGATTGTATTGATTGAAATCCGGAAAAGATTTTTTGAACGTTATTGGGTAATCGATTATTGATTTTATATAATCGAATGTTTTGATTAAAATCCGGAAAAGATTTTTTGAACGTTGCTGAGTAATCGATTGTTGATTCTGGACAATCGATTGTTTGTGGTAAAATCTGGAAAGGATTTTTTGAACGTTGCCAGTAATCGATTATGGATTGTAAGTAATCGATTATCAAGCGTAAAATCTGGGATTGAATTTTGATCTGACTGGCAGACAATCGATTGTTGGGGTTTGACAATCGATTGTCAGTGAGTAAAATCAGCAACTCTTAATTGGCAATTAGGCAACGGTAATGCCAAGTTTTTCAACTATAAATACAGCTTCATTTCAGTGTTTTAAATACAACAACATACTACAACTGATCATTACATTGCAATAAGCTTGCATACTTTTTTTTATCATTTTATATTCAATTTCTTAAAGCTTTTGAGAGCCATATTCTTGTCCAAAGTTGTTGTGATCTAGAGCTTATTTCTTTTACTCATACCTACTCATAAAGGAGTATTTTGTTTGAGTGTTTAGTGTTTTATACACTTGTAAGAGAATTGTGATTCTCTTGTTGTAAGGAACTTGTGTTTTCTTGGTTGAAGTCTTGGAGTGTTGTATCTCCGAGCAAAGGTGTTAAGGATTGTGTCCTTAAGTTGTAAAGGTTTGTTGAGCACCCGTAAGCTTAACAAGTTATTGGAAAATCTCGAGAGAGTCTCTCGGGGACTGGACTAGCCACGTGTTGTGGTGAACCAGAATATATCGGTGCATTCTTTCCTTTTTGTTTATTTAACGCACGTATTTATTTCCTGCAAATTTTAATTTCCGCAAGTTTACGCTAAATTTTATTATAACGCTATTCACCCCCCCCCCCTCTTGCGTTAAGCGTATTTTCTAACAATTGGTATCAGAGCCATACTCTCTGAAGACTTAACAGTTTGAGAGAACCATCCATGGATTCTACTCGTGACGCTTTTGCAGGAATTGATGAAGGACAGTGCTCCACACGACCACCTCTATTCAACGGTACAAATTACACGTACTGGAAGGAGAGGATGAAGATCTTCATTCAGTCCAACAGCTTTCACCTTTGGAAGGTGATAATGAAGGGAAACCAAATTCCAACAAAGAAGGTGGAAAACGAATGGGTTCCTAAGTCCGAGGATGAGTATGACGCGGATGACATCCGAAAGGTTCAAAATAATGCTAAAGCAATTAATTTATTATATTGTGCTGTTAATGCTGACGATTACAGGAAAATATCGTGTTGCACAACGGCAAAGGAGATGTGGGACAAGCTAGAAGTTACGTACGAAGGTACGGACCAGGTAAGGGAAGCAAAAATTGATTTCCTAACCCATTCTTATGAATTATTTCACATGAAGGAAGGTGAAAAGGTGGACGAAATGTTTGAGCGATTTTCAATAATCGTAAATGACTTACATGCTCTCAAGAAAACATTCACGGATAGAGAGCTCATTCGAAAAATTCTTAGAAGTCTCACCCGGCATGGAGATCAAAGGCCGATGCAATTCAAGAATCCATTGGCATTTCAAACGTCACCATCGACGCACTAAGAGGTAACCTTAAAACCTATGAATCTACTATTCTTAACCCTTTTGTTGATGATCAAAGGAGGCAAAGAATAGCTCTAAAGGCGAGCACAAGCCAACCGCAAATTGATGAGGAAGGAGACAACGAGTTTGGACTCGTTATAAAAAGATTTCAAAGGTTCATGCGCAAGGAGTATGAACGCAAGGGCAAAAAGCAAGGCGAACAAATCAAGTGCTATGAATGTGGTGAAACCGGGCACATCAAATCAAATTGCCCAAACATCAAAAAGGAGAAGAAACCTTTTAAAAAGCAACGTGCATACATTTCTTGGGGAGGTGACTCCGGAGATGAGTCAAGCGAAGGAGAAGAAGACGAAGCAGCAAATCTTTGCGTTACGGCACAAGAAGACAACAAAGATAAGGTATGTCAAATTTCGTCTAAAAACTTCTTTACTCTTGAAGAAATGCAAACTGCTTTTGATGAATTATATGCTGAGTTTATTAAGGCTTCAAAAACTGTTAAGGGCATAAAAGAAAATGCTTCATTAAAAGAAAAGGATTTTCAAAAACAACATTCTTTGAAAGAAAAGGATTTAGAAAAACTGGTTTTAGAAAATGAGAAGCTGAAAGAGGAAAACAAGTTTTTTGGAAAAAGAAGTTCCGATAAGCCCGAAAGCTCTACTAGAAATTGCACTTCTTGTTTTCTTCTTAAGAATGAAGTAAGTAGGCTTAAAGGCACATTAGATAAGTTTAATTCTTCGCACAAAAACTTGAATGATGTTCTTGTTAACTTGAAATCAACCAAGCATGGAATAGGCTTTAAGAATGAAGAAAAGGTTGACGCTAAACCCCAACAACCTAAAGCTCAACCTAGGATTAACAACAGAAAGGCTTATCCTAGAAACAACAACTCTAGAGCCAATATGCATGCTAGACAAAATGCTGAACTTTTTAGAAGACCTAGGAATGACTTACCACCTAGAAATGATGCATATTTTAGGCCAAATTTTGAACCCCTTAGAAGACCTAGCAATGGCCCTCAACCGAGAAACAATCACTCTAGAAATGCTGCCCATCCTAGAGCTCATAGTAGGAGAAATAATTCTCATGAAATGCGAAATAGTCATAGTGTTCAAAATAGAGTGAGAAATTTTCATCCGTCTAGTTACTATGAACCTAGAAGGATGCATAACCCAAATGTGACTTGTCATTATTGTAGACGTATTGGTCATATTGCTCCTGCATGCTTTACACGTCATAGACATGTTACTCAATCGCATCATTATAATATGCCTAACCCCCAAGGACCCAAGATGGCATGGGCACCTAAAGAACATTAATTTGTTTTGTAGGTGTGCTTGAAGGGATCAAGTGTACTATGGTACCTTGATAGTGGATGCTCCAAGCATATGACGGGAGATGAATCCAAATTGCTTCAATTAGAGCACAAAGAAGGAGGAAGTGTTATCTTCGGTGATAACAATAAAGGAAAGATCATCGGCATCGGCTCGGTCGGTAAGGATGAAAATTCCTCTATTAAGCATATATTACTTGTTAAAGGATTAAAGCATAATCTCTTGAGCATAAGCCAATTGTGTGACAAGGGAAATCTTGCTTTATTTGACTCGGATGAATGCTTATTGTTCAGACGGAGTGATTTCAAAATTATCCTCCGTGGTTTTAGAGTGGATAATATTTATATGGTTGATCTTGCTAATTCCTCACCCGATTATGTTGATTGTCTAATGAGTAAAGAGGATGGTACTTGTCTATGGCATCGTAGAGTAGCACATATCAATATGCATCTTTGGAACAAATTGATTTCTCAAAACTTAGTTGTTGGTCTTCCCAATTTAAAATTTGAAAATGACACTATTTGTGACTCGTGTCAAAAGGGGAAGGAAACAAAAGCATCTTTCAAATCTAAAAACATTGTTTCAACTTCTAGACCATTGCAATTACTTCATATGGATTTATTTGGTCCCTCTCGCATTGAAAGTCTAGGAAGAAATAAATATGCTTTTGTGATTGTTGATGATTACTCGAGATTTACTTGGACTATATTTCTTGCCAATAAAAGTGATGCTTTTCAAAATTTTAAATATTTTCTTAAGCGTGTTCAAAATGAGAAAGAAACAACCGTCACTTCAATTAGAAGTGATCATGGGGGAGAGTTTGATCACAATCTCTTTGCGGACTTTTGTGACGAACTCGGAATCGAGCATACCTTTTTCGCTCCACGGACACCACAACAAAATGGGTTGGTGGAAAGGAAAAATAGGTGTCTCGAAGAGATGGCTAGAACCATGCTCGGCGAAGCTAAGATACCCAAACATTTTTGGGCGGACGCCGTGAGTACCGCTTGCTATGTTCTAAATAGAGTAGTAATTCGGCCGATACTCATGAAAGCCCCCTATGAACTTTATAAGGGTAGAAAACCAAATATTTCCCATTTTAGAGTTTTTGGTTGCAAATGTTTGTTCATAACAATGGCAAAGACCAATTGGGTAAATTTGATGCTAAGTCGGATGAAGGTATTTTCATTGGATATTCCTCACGTAGTAAAGCATATAGGGTCTTTATTAAAAGAACCCAAATTGTGGAGGAATCCCCTCATGTTGTATTTTCCGAAAATAATGCTCGCTTGGCGAGAAAGGATTCCGGTTTTGATCTTGCAGGTATCTTAGATAGCTTGAAAGACAAAATACAAGAGGAACCACCCAAGGAAAATAAAGATGAAACTGAGGAACAACCAATGGAAGAAGCGCCACAATTGGAAAAAGAAACAAAAGTGCCAAATGAGTGGAGGACGATCAAAGATCACCCTCTTGAACAGGTAATTGGCAACGTTGGAGACAAGGTAAGTACCCGAAACTCTCTCAAAAATACCTTAGAACATACTACTTTTGTTTCTCAAATTGAACCCAAAACCATCTCAGAAGCAATTGGGGATGAATTTTGGACCTTGGCAATGCAAGAGGAGCTTAACCAATTCGAACGCAATGACGTTTGGGATTTGGTGCCAAGACCCGAAGGTCATACCATAATTGGTACGAAATGGGTGTTTCGCAATAAACTAGATGAAAATGGTATAATCACTAGAAACAAAGCTAGGCTTGTAGCAAAAGGCTATAATCAAGAAGAAGGTATTGACTATGAGGAAACATATGCTCCCGTAGCTAGACTAGAAGCTATTCGCTTATTGCTTGCATTTGCCTCTTCTATGAATTTCAATTTATATCAAATGGATGTGAAAAGTGCTTTTCTAAACAGTTTTATTCAAGGAGAAGTTTATGTTGAACAACCCCCCGGTTTTGAAAACTTTAAATCTCCCGATCATGTTTTCAAGCTCAAAAAGGCTCTTTATGGTTTAAAACAAGCTCCCCGAGCTTGGTATGAAAGACTAAGTAAGTTTCTTTTGGAAAATGATTTCATTAGGGGGAAAGTTGACACAACTCTCTTTGTTAAGCATAAAAACAATGATATTTTGTTAGTTCAAATATATGTAGATGATATTATATTTGGTGCTACTAACAATGTTTTATGCAAGGATTTTTCCGATTTAATGACAAGCGAATTTGAGATGTCTATGATGGGTGAGTTAACATTCTTTTTGGGATTACAAGTAAAGCAAATGAAAGAAGGTACATTCATTTGTCAAGCCAAATATTGCAAAGAATTGCTGAAACGATTTGAGATGAACAATGCAAAAGAAATGGCTACTCCCATGAGCACATCCGATCATCTAGACAAAGATGAGAAAGGTAAGGAAGTCGACACCAAAAAGTATCGAGGTATGATTGGCTCTCTTCTTTATCTTACTGCTAGTCGTCCGGACATCATGTTTAGCATGTGCTTATGCGCTCGTTATCAATCGTGTCTGAAGGAGTCTCACCTTACTGCGGTAAAACGGATTTTAAGGTATCTTGTTGGTACTACAAATGTGGATCTATGGTACCCCAAGGGCTCTTCATGCCAACTTGTTGGCTATTCCGATTCCGATTTTGCTGGATGCAAATTGGACCGCAAGAGCACGAGTGGCACTTGCCATTTGCTCGGTAGCTCTCTCGTTTCTTGGTTTAGCAAGAAACAAGTAAGTGTTGCGTTATCCACAACCGAGGCTGAATATGTAGCCGCGGGGAGTTGTTGCGCTCAAATCCTATGGATGAAACAACAACTCTTGGACTATGGCCTAAGTATTAATCATATCTCTCTTAGATGTGATAATACTAGTGCCATATGCTTGACGAAGAACCTCGTTCTTCATTCGCGAACGAAACACATTGAAATTAGACATCATTTTATTAGAGATCACGTTCTCAAAGGCGATGTCGAAATTGAATTTGTTGAAACAAAAAACCAATTGGCAGACATCTTTACAAAGCCTTTAGAGAAAGAGTCCTTCTTCTGAATTCGCAGTGAACTGGGGATCCTTGACTCCACGTTGATCTAAGTCATGCATTGCATTTTTTTTGTTACATGATTTCTAACTTGAGCGTCGGAGACGTCTAACGATTTTTGCAGGTATCGCCCCAAAGGAAAGGGGAATTATAAAGCATGACGCGCAAGAATCGAGTCTTCTTCAGAAAAATCTGTTTCCCTCATCTAATAATCGATTATCTCGTATCAATAATCGATTGTAATGCTATCATTTGAGCTATTATACTCTCTTTAAATAATCACACCTTCTTTCCAATAAATAAACAAGGTTTATTTCATCTTTGGCATCTTATTATTATTTTTGCTAATGGCAAAAGGGGGAAGATAACGGGTATGATGCACTCTCAAGTTATAAGCTTAAATTGAGGGGGAATTCTCAAATTGAGGGGGAACAAATTGCATACTTGTTGCATGTATATACTTGTCTTGAATCGTCATTATATAAATTGCTTGTCTTGCATATCCCGCTTAATGTTTGCAATTATCAAAAAGGGGGAAATTGTTGGAAACACGTTCTCAATGCAATATACTAAAACGTGTGTTCTTTTGTATAAGTTTTGATGAATGACAAACGAAGCGAAAATTGATATATAACGAAGTTCAAGAAACAAGCACATAATTGATATACAACGAGATTAAAGCTCAAGACAAAGTTTTATAGTTTAATTGAGTCATTCTTAATTGTGATCTTGATCCTACAACCTGACTCGTAACATCTTCTCTCATAAAACTATTTTCCAAAATCATGCATATTTAATTTAATGTCAAATGATTTTAAATCATGCATATTTACAGTAGTCAAAATAATTTTTAGACATGCCTTAAAAATCTGGACTAAGATAATCGATTATGTACTTATGACAATCGATTGTTTTAAGCCAAGACTGCATGACAATCGATTGTGAACTAATGACAATCGATTGTGAGTAAGACAGTGAGCATCAGGTTTTTTAAACCTGCATGACAATCGATTGTGAACTAATGACAATCGATTGTGACTGAGGCAGTGTCCATCAAAGTTTTTCAAAACTCAGAATAATCGATTATGAACTAATGGTAATCGATTATGTTGAGACAGTGTCTTCCAGTGATTTTCAAATTTATTAAATAATCGATTGTTACATTGGACAATCGATTGTCAAAGAGACAGTGTCTTAAATGTTTTTCAAAAACTGATAAGTAATCGATTGTTGACTTTGTGCAATCGATTGTGAATCTGACCGTTGTCGTAAAGTTTTCAAATACCGTCAGGTAATCGATTATTGATTCTGTATAATCGATTGTTTTGATTGAAATCCGGAAAAGATTTTTTGAACGTTATTGGGTAATCGATTATTGATTTTGTATAATCGATTGTTTTGATTAAAATCCGGAAAATATTTTTTGAACGTTGCTGAGTAATCGATTGTTGATTCTGGACAATCGATTGTTTGTGGTAAAATCTGGAAAAGATTTTTTGAACGTTGCCAGTAATCAATTATGGATTGTAAGTAATCGATTATCAAGCGTAAAATCTGGGATTGAATTTTGATCTGACTGGCAGACAATCGATTGTTGGGGTTTGACAATCGATTGTCAGTGAGTAAAATCAGCAACTCTTAATTGGCAATTAGGCAACGGTAATGCCAAGTTTTTCAACTATAAATACAGCTTCATTTCAGTGTCTTAAATACAACAACATACTACAACTGTTCATTACATTGCAATAAGCTTGCATACTTTTGTTTATCATTTTATATTCAATTTCATAAAGCTTTTGAGAGCCATATTCTTGTCCAAAGTTGTTGTGATCTAGAGCTTATTTCTTTTACTCATACCTACTCATAAAGGAGTATTTTGTTTGAGTGTTTAGTGTTTTATACACTTGTAAGAGAATTGTGATTCTCTTGTTGTAAGGGACTTGTGTTTCCTTGGTTGAAGTCTTGGAGTGTTGTATCTCCGAGCAAAGGTGTTAAGGACTGTGTCCTTAAGTTGTAAAGGTTTGTTGAGCACCCGTAAGCTTAACAAGTTAGTGGAAAATCTCGAGAGAGTCTCTCGGGGACTGGACTAGCCACGTGTTGTGGTGAACCAGAATATATCGGTGCGTTCTTTCCTTTTTGTTTATTTAACGCACGTATTTATTTCCTGCAAATTTTAATTTCCGCAAGTTTACGCTAAATTTTATTATAACGCTATTCACCCCCCCTCTAGCGTTAAGCGTATTTTCTAACAACTACCAGAGGGTCGACAGGCGAAAACCATCAATGCATCTATAACCCTGCTCGGGAATCATACCTGCAACACGATCAACATAGATAAACATATCAAACAGGCAATCAATAATTTATTAGGAATACAATTATCCAAGGACAAGTCAGGTTTCTCTTTAGCGGTCAAGAAAAGGATATTTAGATTTTTTTAGAGATTCAATTGTCAAGTTCAATACATTTCATGCCATCTAAATTAACGATAAAGTTACATATATGTAAAGTAAGCCATGCTTTTCGATACTAGACTACCCGGACTTAATCAAAATAGTGGCTACGCACAAACTCTCGTCACCTCTTGCGTACGTAGCCACCACAATTAGTAACAAATAGCCAATTATTTCTCTTGTGGGGATAATTCCCTCTTACAAGGTTAGAAATGAGACTTACCTGGCTTTACGGTCTACTTTTTCGGACTAAGCTTATGCCCAAATCCTCAATTCGGAGCGGATCAGTCCAAAACTAATCAAACGCGGTAAGAACTAGTAAATACAAGTTGAAGAGTTCATATTCTAACTATTAAAGTAATTTTCCAACCCTAAATAAAAGTTACCTAAAATCCGTCATGCCCACATGCCTGATTTCGAAAATATTTAAGGGAAGTTGTTACCCATAACTTAAGGATCAAGAGTATATTATTTTTACTTCATTCCATAACAAATTTCGTGGTAAGATCTTATTTTTATCAAAACCCTAGGTTTTTACTATAATCCCATAATTTTCACTAATTTTTGTGTGTTAATCTACCCAAAACCCAAATATTAAACTAACATTAAGTAGAAATAGCTTACCTCACAATGCTATGTTGAAATCCCTTCTTTGAAAATTCCCAAATCGACCAAGTGTTGAAGTGAAATGAAATAAATGGCCTAAGTTCCATTTTTAAAAGTTGGACACAACCCTCTGATTTCGCATTTACGGCACTAGGTTTGCAAATGGGAAAATTGCGAATGCGACAAAAGCTTTGCAAGTGCGAAGCTTAGGCCTCTGCTTTTGTGGTCGCAAATGCAACCCAAAAGCCACAAATGCGACTTCTAATTGGATTGCAAATGCTAACTCTGCCTTGGTCGAGCTGCTTCGCAATTGCGAAGTCCTCCTCACAAATGCGAGGTTTGCATTTGTGAACAAATCTCTCGCATTTGCGCTATCTGCTACAACAACCAAAAATACCAAAAATCTAGTGTGTTTTCGGCTCCACCCCCCCCCCCAACGTCCGAAACTCACCCGAGCCCTCGGGGGCTCTATACCAAATACTCCTACAAGTCAACAATATCATACCAACTTGCTCGTGCTATCAAATTGCCAAAATAACATCTAAAACCACAGATTAAGCACCAAAACACATGAAATCCTTAAGAAAATTTGAAATTCCTATTTTTTAACCAGACATCCGAATCACATCAGATTAGTCCCATTTTATCACCGAATTTTAAAAACACGATTTAATTGTTATATTAGACCTGTACTGGACTCCGGAACCAACATACGGGCCCGATAACAACATGATCATGACCAATAAACCTTGTTCTAAACTTTCCCTTCTTCCAAATCTCACGACACCCTTCATCAGCAAGACTTTAAAGAGAACCTTCTCTCAGACCATGAATGCTACATCACACGCCTTTTGATCCGCATAACTCTTTTGTCTAGACTGAGCTATGCGGAGCCTTTACTGAATAAACTTTACCTTTTCTAAGGCATCTTTCCCCAAATACGTGCCATACAACATAGCCTCACCGAGGTCAAACCACCCGATAGGAGAACGACAATTCCGGCCGTATAAAGCCTCAAATAGAGCCATCACGATGCTGGACTGATAACTATTGTTGTAAGAAAACTTGGCCAAAGGAAAGAACTGATCTCACTGTCCTCCAAAGTCAATCACACATGATCTAAGCATTCCCTCCAATATCTGGACTTTCTGCTCTGATTGTCCGTCGGTCTGAGGATGGAATGATGTGTTGAGCTCATTCCGGTTCCCAACTCACTCTGAACAACTCTCTAAAAATGTAAAATGAATTGAGGGCATTTATCTGATATGATGGAATTGGGCAAATTGTGCAACCGAACAATCTCCTAAATATGGACCTATGCCAACCTTTCTGAAGTATAAGTAGTCGCTACTGGAATAAAGTGTGCCGACTTCTGCAATGTTTGCGATAACCAACTATGAAGTCTATAGTAATGCGCTCCCACTTCCACTCTGTTATAGGCATCTGCTGTAGTAGGCCACCTAGCATTTGGTGCTCATACTTAACTTACTAGCAATTTAGACACCTAGTCACATACTCAACTATGTCCTTCTTCATCCGCCGCCACCAATAATGTTGCCTCAAGTCATGATACATCTTCATAGCACCTAGATGAATAGAATACCATGAAATGTGTGCCTCCTCCAAAATCCGCTCACTCAAGCCACCAACATTAGGAACACATAGGCAACCCTCGAGTCGCATAACACCATCCTCGCCCATAGAAACCTCCTTGGCACTACCTTATAGCACTGTCTCTCTAAGAACTGCCAAAATGCAGATCATCGAACTACCAGGCCTTGATCTTCCCCAATAATGAAGACTGAGCAATAACACACGCAAAGACTCACTGGACTCTGAAATGTTCAACCTTACCTATCTGTTACCCAAGGACTAAATGTCTAAAGCTAGTGGCCTCTCCTGTACTGAAATGAATGCCAAACTACCTATGCTCTCTACCTTCCTACTCAAGGCATTTACGACCATGTTTGCCTTGCCGGGATGATAAAGAATGGTGAGGTCATTATCATTTAGTAACTCGAGCCATTTACGTTGCCTCAAATTAAGATCCCTCTATTTGAACAAATGATGCACACTACGATGATCTATGTAAACCTCACATGACACCCCATACAGATAATGCCTCCATATGTTAAGAGCATGAACGATCACTGCTAACTCCAACTCGTGCACGAGGTAATTTTTCTCATGAACCTTCAGCTGACTAAAAGCATATGCAATAACTCATCCCTCATGCATCAATACACATCCCAAGCCAACGCGTGAAGCATCACAATATACAATATACATCCATGAACCGGAAGGTAACACTGGAACCGGTGTTGTAGTCAAATTTGTCTTGAGCTTATGAAATCTTGTCTCACAATCATCAGACCGATGGAAAAAAGCACCCTTATGGGTCAATTTAGTTAGAGGTGACGCAATATATGAAAAGCCTTGCACAAATCGACGGTAATAACCTGCTAACCCCAGGAAACGCCTGATCTCAGTAACTAAAGTAGGATGTGGCCAACTCTGAACTGCCTCAATCTTCTTGAGATCTACCTTAATACCTTCTCCTAACATAATATGCCCCAAGAATGCTACTGATTCTAGCAAAACACACACTTGGAGAACTTAGCATATAGCTTCTGCTCTGGCAAGGTCTAAAGTACTACTCTCAAATGTTGCTCGTGCTCTCTACGTGATTATATCAAGACGTCGTCAAGGAAGGCGATGACAAATGAATCAATGTAAGGCCTGAACACCATGTTCATCAAGTGCATGAATGTTGCTGGGGCATTTGTCAAGCCAAAAGACATCACCAGAAACTCATAATGACCACATCTGGCATGGAAAGTAGTGTTCGGAACATATGAGTCCCTAATCTTCAATTGATGATATCCTGATCTCAAGTCGATCTTAGAGAATACTCTAGAACCCTACAATTATTCGAATGAATCATCAATGCACGAAAATGGTACTTGTTCTTGATGGTAGCCTTGTTCAGTTGGCAGTAATCAATGCACATCCTCATGGTCACATCCTTCTTCTTTACAAACAACACTAGTGCACCCCAATGTGACACGCTTGGTCTAACAAAACTCTTTGCTGCCAACTCCTCAAGCTGCTCCTTCAACTCATTTAGAGCCATACAGTACGGTGGAATAGAAATAGGTTTGGTACCTGGAGCTAAATTAATGCAGAAATCAATATCATGATCTAGTGGCATACACGGATGGTTAGAAGGAAACATATCAGTGAAATCCCGAACTACTGGTACTGAATCAATCATCGGAGACTCTGCGGTGGTGTCCCGAACATAGGCTAGATAAGCCAAATAACTCTTCTTGACTATATGCCGAGCCTTCAGAAAGGATATCACCCGACTAGAGGCACTAAATGAGGAACTCTTCCACTCAAACTTTGGCAACCCTAACATCACTAAAATAAATGTATTGGCATGGCAATCTAGGACGACGTACTATATGGATAACCAATCCATGCCCATGATGACTTCAAAGTTGGTCATATGCAGTAATATGAGATATGCTCTAGTCTTGAAACCATAGAATGTGATGACATAGGATCGGTAGATTTGATCCACAACCACAGAATATCCCACAAGAGTGGATACATGAATATGAGTACCTAAGGACTTACGAGGAATATACTGAAAATGAGCAAACAGAGATGACACATATGAAAAGGTAGACCCTGGATCAAATAACACTGAAACATCCATATCGTAGACGAAAATAATACCAGTGATAATGATATCTAAGGCTAATGTATATGGTCTTGTGGGGAAAACATAGAATCTAGCTGAAACACCGGCTGGAGGGCCTCGACCTGACTAAGCAGTAGCTGGCTGACCTTCTTTATCTGGCCTCTACCTCTAGGGCAAACCCTATCAGTCTGTCCTCCTCCTCTAGGCCTAACAACCTCTCAGCACTATAGACTGTTGTCCTTAAGTTTGGCGCAGATGGCCTGAATACCCATTAGAATAACACTGAATAGCTAATATATGGTATGAACTCTCCATATAGCACTAAAGTAGGAACTGGAAGAACCTTGGGACCTGAATACCTGCTGGAAGAACCCTGGATAGCTAGGAGGCAGTAAGAACTCCCTGTTATGGCGCTGAAATAGGGGTGCGCTGGAGCATCTCAATAAGGTGGTGGTGCTGAATATGGGGGCTTGCTAGGCTCATCCCTTTCAAATAGACCTCTAACCCTAGCCAAGGCACACATGAACTCTCTGAAGAATCTAGACCTCTTGTCCTACTGCATCTCCTCCCTACCTCTCAGACGATAGCGGTCAATTCTCCGAGCAATATCCAACACTAGATGATAAGGAGTCCCCATCGCCACATCACGGGTTATGTTGGCCCTAATGCCAAAATGCAACCCTACAATGAACCTCTGCATCCTCTCTGTGTCAGTAGGAAGTATCATCACTACATGGCGGGATAATTTAGAAAACCTTGCCTCATAGTCTATCACTAACATCTGACCCTACTCAAGCTGCTCAATTTGATGTCGTAGCTCTTCCCTCTTAGAGCATGGAATATACCTGTCCACAAATAATTGTATGAAGACCCCAAGTGATAGGAAGAGAACCTACTAGCCTGCCAAGAACATAAGATTTCCACCATTTACGAGCCCTGCCCTCCAAGTAGAAAGTAATAAAGTCAACCCCAGGAGACTCCAATATCCTCATGTTGTGCATTGTGTCCCTGCACCTACCAACGAAATCATGGGCATCCTCATTACACTCATCCCCGAAGATAGGAGAGTGTAGCCAAGTCCATCAATCTAATAACTTGTGGGGATCACCATCCGTAGCTGGTCTGGGCTTCGATACCACAGCAACAGCTAGCTAAACCTAATCTATGGGTAGTGCACTCGGAGTCTGATACACTGTAGATACATAACCAGGAGCTTGATTAGTAGGGGCCTGTGCTCCCCTTCCCGCCTGGGATGTAGCTGGATCTGCTAGAAATAGACCAGCCTAAGTCATGGTATCCATGAACCGCAAGATACGGCCCATGATCTACTGGAAGCCCAGTGTCGTCATTAAGTTAGCTGGAGTAGGCTCAGGTACGGGCACCTCGCTCTGCTCCTCAAAGATGGGATCCCCCACAGGATCCATCGGTGGTGCTACTAGAGCAGCTTTTGGATGACCTCGTCCCCTACCTCGGGCCAGTACCCTCCCCCGACCTCTACCTCAGCCTCTAGAAATGGGGGAACAACTTCTCCTAGGTACGAAACATCTACCGTGTGCGTCCATACCATTTGTGAGAGAATAAATGTAGGAAATTTAGTATACCATCCACTGCACGATAGGAGATGAATAATGAGTAGTTTCCTAACACCCTATAGCCTCTTGAAGATAAATACAAATGTCTCTGTACTGATCCGCAAGACTCTATTAGCTTTGCCCATGACTTATGAGACCTACATGAACCTAATGCTCTGATACCATGTTGTAACGACCCAAATTCGATTATAGGTTGTGATAGCACCCAACACCGTTGTCAGGCAAGCAAATACTAATCAACTAGTGAGTTCTCATTATTTTACCAACATACAAAAACATTTTTTCTCAACAATTAAGATTTTAACAACCGCTAATCAATAAGTTTATACTGACATAAATACATCACAAAATAACAGTCAATAGTGTGTGCTTGGGACTAGTGTTACAAGTAATAGGGAAACTAGTAAAATGTACAAAAATATCATTATCCTGCTACTTGAACAAGAAGATACAGTACATATAATAACAAAAGGAAGAGAAACTCCAGTATGCTACTGAACGACTTAGAAGGGCAGCTCACCATGGAATCTCGGTCGAGTATCAAGAATGTGCGCCAGACTGGTAGCTAGATGTACCTGCCCCAGATTCTGTACATTTAAGCACAGAAGCATAGTATGAGTACATAAACAATATGTACCTAGTAAGTATCCCATCTAACCTCGAAAAAGTAGTGATGAGGGGTCGACTTGACACTTACTAGGGTAAATAATAATATAATTTAAGTGATATGCTAAACACGAATGTCATAATAAATAACAACTTCTAACAGGAACTTATAGGTTCTTCCTAGATAATATCTCAGTTAAAGATTTATATTTCAAGGCATTTAGAACAGTTCAAATCATAGAAGGTACCGAGCAAGAAGCATGCACAAATAATATCGTGGTTGTACGGCCCGATCCAACTTAAAAGATAAAGTGTGCACTATTGTAGGGTCGAACACCGTGAACCAAAGAGGCCACTATTACCCCACTCGCGCATTATACATGTGACGTGGTTAGCACAAATAACCATATCAAGAAGTCAATCAATAATTTATCAGGAAAACAATTATCCAAGGACAAGTTAAGTTTCACTTTAGTAGTCAAGAAAATGATATTTAGCTTTTTCTTTGAAATTCTACTGCCAAGTTCAATGCGTTTCACGCAATCTAAATTAGCGATAAAGTTACAGATATGGCAAGTAAGGCATGCTCTTGAATACTAGATTGCCCTGAATTAAGCATAATAGTGTCTATGCACGGACTCTCATCACCTCACGCGTACATAGCCCCCGCAATTAGTAAGAAATAGGCAATTATTCTTTTGTGGGAATAATTCCCTCTTATAAGGCTAGAAAGGAGACTTACATTGCTTCACGATCTACTTTACGATCTAAGATTATTCCTAAATCCTCAGTTCGGAGCCGAACGATCCCAAACTAATCAAATAGGGTAAGAACTAGTAAATACAAGCTAAAGAGTTCATATTCTAACTATTAAAGTAATTTCCCAACCCTAAATACAAGTTTCCTAAAATCTCTCCTCGAGCACATGTGCTCGGATTCTGAAAACATTTGACGGAAGTTGTTATCCATAACCTAAGGATCAAGATTATATGTTTTTTATTTCATTCTATTACAAATTTTGCATTAAGATCTTGTTTTTGTCAAAACCCTATGTTTTTACTCTATTCCCATAATTTTCACTAGTTTTTGTGTGTTAATCTACCCAAAACCCAAGTATTAAACTAACATTAAGTAGAAATAACTTACCTGACAATTCTATGTTAAAATCCCCTCTTTGAAAGCTCCCAAATCGCCCAAGTGTAGAAGTGAAATAAAATAAATGGCCTAAGTCCCGTATTAAAAGTTGGACATATCCCTCTGATGTCGCATTTGCAAAACCAGGTTTGAAATGTAAGGGTCGTAAATGCGACAAAAGTGTTTCAAATGTGAAGCCTGGGCCTCTTCTGCAATGGTTGCAAATGCGACCCAAGATTCGCAAATGCGGCTTCAAATGGGATCACAATTGCGAGCTCTTTTCGGGCCGGGCTCCTTCTCAATTGCGAAGCACTCCTCGTAAATGCAAGGTTTGCATTTGTGAACAAATCTCTTGCATTTGTGAGATTTACTGCAATAGCCAAACACCCCAGAAATGTGGTGTGTTTTCAGCTCCTCCCCCGCATCCAAAACTCCCCCGAGCCCTTGAGGCTGGGCACTAAATGCTTCCACAAGTCTAACAATATCATGTTAACTTGATCATTCAATTAAATCGCCAAAATAACATCTAAAACCACGGATTTAGCACCAAAACACATGAAATCCTTAAGAATATTTGAAATTCCTATTTTTCAACCGGAATCCCCGATCACATCAAATCAGTCCCATTTCTCACCGAATTCTACAAACAAAACTTAAATGTTATATTGAACTTGTACCGGGATCTGAAACCAACATACAATCCTGATCCCAACATGATCAATCATTATTCAATTTCTTTAAATCCTTAGATTTTTAGTTTAATTATTTCTAACAAAAATTCATTACTGGGGCTAACCCCAAAGGAATATATTGCATAAGCAAGAACTTTCAGGTAGGTTAGCTAAATAGGCTATAGAACTCAGTGAATATGATATCATGTACCAACCTAGAACTGTGATAAAATCACAAGTATTAGTTTTAGCAGATTTGTTGGCAAATTTCAATGCATGGATAGTTTTCTAAGTGGAAAAGGAACTATATGGTTTCACCGGATCTAATTCGGGTACCTGGACCCGATTTACTAACGTCTCTTCGAATGTTAAAGGATCAGGTTTATACATTATTCTAATCCCACCTTCACGGAAAATATAAGCAAGTGATATAGTGCAATCCCTTTATTAACAATAAAGCAGAATACAAGGCTGTAATTGCAGGTCTAGAATTTTCACGAGAACTCAAAATAGAGCAGATTATAATCAAAAGTGATTCACAGCCAGTGGCTAACCAGATTCAGCGGAATAACATAGCTAGAGAAGTGCGAATGCAGCAATATTTCGAAATTGCACAAGAATTAATCAAATAATTTCAATCGTGGAAATCGTGCAAATAACTAGGGAGGAAAATGAGAAAGCAGACTTACTGGATAATCTTGTATATGTGTCAGAATTAACAAATCAGGAAAATGCAACCATAATACATTTGTTTCATTCGCCACTCATCAAGATAAAAATAAGGTAAATTTCAATAATTTAACTTGGGATTGGAGAAATTTGTTTTTTTTTTGCAGTACAAAATTCTATCCGAAGACAAGAAAAAGTTTAGTCACTTTGACGAAAAGTTACCAGTTACTATTTGGTTCGTGGAAACCTGTTTTGAAAGATGTTCGGAGGGCCTTTAGCAAATGTCTCGGACCTTCTCAAATAGAATATATGATAAGAGAATTACATAAGGGACACTGTGGAAATAACATAGGAGAAAGATCCTTGGTAAAAACTTATCACGACCCATTAATCCCACCCTCGAGAGTGTGATGGTGCCTACCCCTAGAAGCTAGGCAAGCCACTTTCATAACCTTCTAGCAATTTTATTTTAAATTATTTTTATCAATTATAAAAACATGTATCGTATTAGTTAATAACAACAGAAACATGAACAAAAAACGGAAGACTTAAATTGAATAAACTGAACAATAATGCGGAACTTGTCAAATATCTCTACCCAAAAACTGGTGTGACGCTATCCACAGACTACTAATAGTACTAAATACAACCATTTGAAAGAAATATAACATTATTTTTCTCAGAATACATGAGATAACAAAATAAAAAGCAAGATAGAGGAGACACCGTGCCTGCGGACGTCTGCAAGGCTACCTTGGTATTTCGGCGGATTGAAAGCTGGCTCCCGGTCTACTACTGCTGCTCACACGATGCTCCGGTATTTGCAAATAAGTGTAGAGTGTAGCATCAGCACAACTGACCCATGCGTTGGTAAGTGTCTGGCCTAACCCCAGTGAGGTAGTGACGAGGCTAGGACCAGACTCTTGAAAAACCTATGTAGTTATATATATATGGTGAAAGAAACAACAGGAAATAAACAAGTAAAAATGGGGAGGGGGAAACATGCTCTGGGGATAGCAAAATAAACTGACTCCTCAAAAAATGATAATTAAATCAACTATAAACGTACTAACACAGATAAGAATAGATCAAATAGCTTTCACTTTCAATGCTTATTGCGTTGCAGGCGTGTAAGCCGATCCCATTTTTATTTCAAGGCCGCACAACACCCACCGCGGACCGCGCAAAGGAGACCGCGGTCGCTCGCAATTTCTTGCGGGCCGCGCAAGAGGGTTCATTGACCTGTCAAAATTCTCGAACCTGCAACATCTGTTCTTTTTAAGCCTAAGGCATTCCAGAACCTACTCTAAATTCACCCGAGACCTCGAAAGTCTCAACCAAGTATACACACAATCTCAAAAACATCTCACGAATATATTCGTGTAATCAAATTACCAAAATAACATCATAAACATCGAATTAAACCTCAAGATCAAATAAAGGTTCTCAAAACTCCTTTTAAGCATAAATTTCCCAATTAGGGTATGGATCGCGCTTTACGACGTTCATTTTTAACCAAACATTACAGGTGTGATTCAAAACATATATGAGACTTGTACTGGGCGCCGGAACCAAAATACGGGCCCGACACTATTACTTTCAAATTTGATTTCACTTCAATTCTCTTTAAACATTTTCAGAAAGCAATTTTACTTAGAAATGCATATCTCGGGCTTGGGACCTCGGAATTCGATTTCAGACATATGCCCAAGTCCCATATTTTCTTACGAACCCGCATGAGTCCAAGTCAGTTTACCCAAAATATTGACCGAAGTAAAACTCACTCATTTTAATAAAAATTTTAGCATTTTTCACAGAATTTCACATTTAAGCTTTCCGGTTACGTGCCCAGACTGTGCACGTAAATCGAGACAACCCTAAATGAGGGTTTTAAGACTTCAGAGACATAGATTTCAATTAGAAATAGGTGATGAACCCTTTGGGTCGTCACATTCTCCACCTCTAAAACAACCGTTCCTCTTCGAACGGACAAAAGAAGGAAGTACCTCAGTCGGGGAATAGATGAGGATAGTGGCTCTGCATATCAGACTCGAACTCCAAGGTGGATGCCTTAGGGAGCTGATTTCTCCACTAAACACGAACAGAAAGCACACACTTGGATCTCAACGAACGAACTAGCCGTTCTAGAATAGCTACCGGCTCCTCCTCATAAGACAAGTCCTTGTCCAACTGGACAGTGCTAAAATGTAACATGTGGGTTGGATCGCCATGATACCTATGGAGCATGGACACATGAAAAACATGATGTACAGCTGATAAGCTAGAAGGCAATGCAATTCTATAAGCCACCTCTCCCACTCGGTCAAGAATCTCAAATGTGCCAATGAACCTAGGGCTAAGCTTGCCCTTCTTTCCAAATCTCATCATGCCCTTCATAGGTGACACTCGGAGAAATATCCTCTCACCAATCATGAAGGCCACATCTCGAACCTTACAATATACATAGCTCTTTTGCCTGGACTGAGCTGTACGAAGCCTATCCAGAATGATTGTGACCATGTCTAAGGCCTCCTGAACCAAATCTGTACCCAACAATCGAGCCTCTCCCGACTCAAAACCATCCAACCAGAGGTCGAAACCTCCTACCATATAAACGTCATGACCCAAATCGAAGGGCCGCAATGGGCACCCGGTGCCTTACTCGATCGAGTACCAACGTAGCATATCTTTCTTATCATATTATAATGGGTAAGTGAGCCAGAAAACCCATCATGGTATAACAAGAATAAAACATACGGGAACGCTCAACATATGACTTCCCAACATGATATGCAAACTTATACATGTGACATACAGGCCTATAAGGCCGACATGACCATTTGTAAACTCAAAACATAGGCCAACAAGGCCATAAAAGTATCCATACACTTGATATTTGTCTACAAACCTCTAAGAGTACCTAATATCATAGAGTTCGGGATAGGGCCCCGCCATACTAATTAATTCATATCCAGAGCATACTGATCAAATAGGAAACTCCGGAGCAAGTGGAGTGCCCCAACACCTTCCGCTTAGCTGATAGCCTACTTGGAGGAATGTCAACCTGTCTATCGGGACGTGCGAGCATGAAACGCAGCATCCCCCAGTCAAAAGGGACGATAGTACGACTAAAGTACCGAGTATATAAGGCATGGAAGCATAAAAAGAACATTAATGTAACAAGAGATAGAGTAGATACAACATGTAACATCTGAGTGCCTCTTAGGACTACTGACAAGAAATGTATAATACATATATTTACATAAACTTTTAAAAATATTTGCCTCTGTGGGCATCATCATTATCATATCGTACCCGGCCTCATAGAGGACTTGGTAAAAATGTACCCGGCCATCATAAGGCTCGGTAGAATTGTACCCGACCACATAGAGCTCGGTAAACCCAACTAATCAGTGGTTGCAAGTTAGGTGCCATACCCGACCGACTATAGCTCGGCTCGGTATAGTAATATATATATATATATATATATATATATATATATATATATATGCATGCTCGACTTACGGAATCAGGTTCCAAACCTTTTGGAGTGACCTATGAACATTATGGACATCCCTACCATCAATATGAACCTTAGTAGGATTTAAGGATCATACACACTTGTTTAGAATAACTTTCAAAGGAAAGAACAACATGGACAACCTTAGTTTCTAGGAGTAGATCCTTTATGAATTAGCATACCTTTTATGTTCATGTCACTTTAGATCATGCCAAAAGAAAGAAGTAAGTGCCTTAACATACCTTTAATATGTTGAGTTCTTAATACCTTCCAAGCAACTCTTCAAACAATTCAACTCAATCTATCATAGCATAAGGAGATTCAAAATCAGTGCTGAGCAAAGGCTAAGTCTATAACTTAAGCTAGTAGCTCGTTTACTTACATTTGGGCAGCATCTCCCTTGTAACAAGGGCCTCCACCAATATCATATACAAACAACAACAACCAGAGAAATTCATCAACATATAAATGTTAATAACAAGACACCATATAACAACAACAAGTCACAACTACTTCACGATGAGCGGCAAGCTCCAATTGGAATCCGAATAACCTATATATCCCTTATAGACTTCTTACATTATCTTCAAAGTATCATTAACATGATAATGAATTCATTCATCAATGAATCCATCCTTATACCATATATTTTTAACAAAGGAAATAATCCACAACTCCAACTATCTTAAATTAGTAACTTTATTCGCTAGTTCATAACCTTAGGAAAACGCAAGAACATAAAATAACCTTAGGAAAACGCAAGAACATAAAATACCTACCTTCTAAGGTAACATCAAGTCAAAATCCAAGTTTTATTCAGCTTACAATAACTCTCAATGGCAATACAACACCATAGAAGTGATTAAGCTAATCCAAGTATTATCTTGTAGTTTATCATCCCAACAACTTACACCAAATTACAAGAAAGCATAAGCACAATTAGTAGGCTGTTATACTTACCTTAGACATTAGCAGCAAATTGGAATTTAATCCAAATACAACCCACAACTATCCTCAATGACAACACAACCTCAAAGAGGTGTTGTTCTTCACTAGGACTAGGTTTTGATGTTGAAATATTGTGTAATCACTTTGGAATCACTTCAAACCCTTGTGGTATATGTTTAGAAGGGTTAGGAGAAGTTTGGAGACGAAGTTTAATTGAAAAATGAGCACAAATAGGTGTCCAAAGCGTTTATAAATTTAGATGAACCATCACCTAAGTGGGTCCCAATTGGGAGCTGCTTGCGCGGTCTCGCAAAAACACAAATATCTCTCCCGATGTCGTATGGATGAACACTTTAATGCGTTAGAAACTAGACTTGTAGATCTTCAATTTGGTATGTAGTTCATCCCTTGATTCCAAGTATATTGGGAGAGAAGTTCACCTACATTTGACCTAATTTTCAGCAAATTTATGAATGTAACTTGTGATGACCTTTGCCAACTCTTGTTCCACAACTTGATTGCTTTCAAAATGTAGAAAATGAATATCATACGACTACAATAACTCATATTATAACCTCCTTATCATCTTAAGAACCCTAGTATCACCCCAAATTAGATGTTATAACGTTCCAAACTTGTCGATTTTCGACGAAACTTATTTTCTTCTATTCTTTTAGCATCTAAGCTTTCCAATCCTTTTGGTACTTGTTATTCATGATCTTATAGATTTGTAACCTCCAAGATAACAAGATGAAACTTACATTATGTACTTTCAAAAATGATCTCATTTATGAGCTTACATCAATTGGCTTACGACGTACTCTCACGTACGAAAACATGGAATGTAACAATAAAGCCTCATAAGGAGCCATCTGAATGCTCAACTAGTAGCTATTGTTGTAGGTAAACTCTGCTAAAGGCAAGAACTGATTTCACGAACCTCCAAAGTCAATAACACAAGCTTGGAGCATATCCTCCAATATTTGAAGAGTCCGCTCGGACTGCCCGTCCATCAGAGGATGAAATGCTGTACTCAACTTTTCCTAGATGCCTAACTCTTACTGAGTTGCTCTCCAGAAATGCGAGGTAAACTGCGTACCTTTGTCCGAAATGATAGATACCGGCACACCATGAAGGTAACAATCTCTTAGATATAGATATCAGCTAACCTCTTGGGTGAATAGAAGACTGCCACAGGAATGAAATGCGTGGACTTGGTTAGCCTATCAATAATGAACTAAACTACATCGAACTTCTTCTGAGTCAATGGAAGTCTAGTAACGAAGTCCATAGTGATCCACTCTCACTTCCACTCGGGAAGCTCAATCCACTGAAATAAACCACCAGGCCTTTGATGCTCATACTTAACCTACTAACAGTTCAAACACCATGCCACATATGCTACAATGTCCTTCTTTATTCTATGCCACCAGTAATGCTCCCGCAAATCCATATACATCTTCACGGCGCCCGGGTGAATAGAGTATCGGGAATTATGGGCCTCCTCTAAAATCCACTCACAAAGACCATCCACATTGGGAACACAAACTCGCCCCTACAATCTCATAACTCCATTAGCATCTAACGTAACCTGCTTGGCATGTCCTCGCTGCACTGTCTCTCAGGACACACAAATGGGGATCATCAAATTGCCGATCACGGATATGCTCCAATAATGAAGAACGAGCGACCGTGCAAGCTAACACCCGACTAGGCTCAGAAATATCCAACCATACAAATCGATTGGCCAAAGCCTGAACATCCAAGCAAGCAGCCTCTGACTGACCGAAATATAAGCAAGACTACCCATACTTGCTGACTTCCTACTCACAGCATCAGCAACAATAGTGGCCTTCCTCGGGTGATATAAGATAGTGATATAATAATCCTTTAACAACTCCAACCACCTCCTCTGACTCAAATTACTCTTTTTGCTTCATCAAGTACTGAAGACTCTTATGATCAGTGTTCTTCTCATACACCATGCCATATAGGTAATGCCTTCAGATCTTCAATGCATGAACAATGGTTGCCAACTCTAGATCATGAACCAGAGAATTCTTCTCATGAATCTTCAACTGCCTCAAACCATAGGCAATGAACTTTCCATCCTGCATCAACACTGCACCAAGCCCAATACAAGAAGCATCACAATAGGCTATATAAGGCCGTGAACCTATGGGCAAAACCAACACCGACGCCGTAGTCAGAGCTACCTTGAGCTTCTGAAAGCTCGCCTCACACTCATCTGATAAGCTGAACTAGGCACCCTTATGGGTCAATCTGGTCATCATGCCTACAATGGATGAAAACCCCTCCATGAATCGTCAAGAGTAGCCTGCCAACCCAAAGAAACTTCGAATCTCTGTAGCTGATGCGGGTCTAGGAAAGTTCTTGACTACCTCTATCTTCTTGGGGTCCACCTGAATACCCTCCATTGATACAACATGACCTAAAAATGCAGCTGAACCAACCAGAACTCACACTTGGAGAACTTGGCATATAACTAACAATCCCTCAGAGTTTGAAGAACAACTCTGTGGTGCTGCTCGTGCTCCTCCTGGCTCCGGGAGTATATCAATATATCATCAATGAAAACAATCAAAAATGAGTTCAAATAAGGCTTGAACACACAATTTCTCAAGCCCATGAAAGCTGCTGGGGCATTTGTCAACTCGAATGACATAACCAAGAACTTGTAATGCCCGTACCGAGTGCGGAAGGCCGTCTTTGAGATATCGGATGCCCTAATCCGTAACTCATGGTAGCCAGATCGCAATTCAATCTTGGAAAATACCCTGGAACCATGAAGCTGGTCAAAAAAATCATTAATCCTCGGCAGTAGATACTTATTCTTGATCGTTACCTTATTCAATTGGGGATAATCAATACACATTCTAATTGTCCCACCCTTTTTCTTGACAAATAACACTGGCACAGCCTAAGGTGAGACACTGGGTCTAATGAAACCCTTCTCAAGCCAATCCTGCAACTGTTCCTTTAGCTTTTTCAACTCCAGCGGGGGCATATGATATGGCGGGATAGAAATGGGCTGGGTGCCCAGGACCACATCAATGCAAAGGTCGATATCCCTATCGGGCAGCATACCCAATAGGTCCGAGGGAAAAATACTGGGGAACTCAGAAACAACGGGCACAAAATCAATAAAGGAAGCCCTAGAGTAGAATGACCAAGAGTCTATCTCTACTCTAAACGAGGCATACCCGGCAAAGCTAAGGTCACAGTCTTGGCATGATAGTCCAGATAGCATGATAGGGTGATAACCAGTCCATCCCTAATATAATATCAAAGTCAACCATGTCTAAAAGCAACACATCTACACGAGTCTCCAGACCACCAATCACTACAACACAAGAATGATAGACTCGATCGACCGCAATAGAATCACCCACCGACATATACACAAAGACAGGAATACCCAATGCATCACTTGGCATGACCAAATATGGGGCAAAATAGGATGACACATATGGATATGTAGACTCCGAATCAAACAACACTGAAGCATCTCTATCACACACTAGAACCGTACTTGTACTAATAGGTGTTGGTGGTGCACAAAAGGACTGCTGATTGGAATACTGCATTTGAGGACGATGGCTACCAGAGGCACCGTGAGAAACCTAGACGGCTGATTGGAAAGTCCTAGAAGGCTGGCCCCTATTATACGAAACTTTGCCTCCAGACGAGGCCCCATTGAATCGGCCTAACTGCCAGGCTCTCTTGTCTGCTCTATGACTACCCCCTTGTGACAATACCATCTCAATCCTTTGGGCCACGTTGGCCGCCTCCTAAAAGGATATCTCGCTCCCAGCCTTTCTATCCATCTGGAGACGAATAGGCTGAATGAGTCCATCAATAAACCGTCTGACTCTCTTCCTCTCAGTAGGAAGTATAATAATAAGATGGTAGGCCAACTCAATAAACCTGGTCTCTTACTAGGTCACTTTAATGAATCCTTGATGGAGACGCTCCAACTGCCTCCGATAGGCCTCTCTCTATGTAATAGGGAGAAACTTCTCCAGAAATAACTACGTGAACTACTCCCAGGTCAAGGCTAGTTACCCTGCTGGTCTAGCTAGGCACTAATCCCTCCACCAAGTCTTGGCAGATCTAGATAACCTGAAAGTAGCCAAATCAACCCCATTGGTCTCAAAAACACCCAAGTTCCGAAGAACCTTGTGGCAGCTTTCCAAATAATCTTGATGATCCTCAGTCGATGCACCGCTGAAGGTAGTAGTAAAGAACTTGGTGAACCTATCCAAACTCTATAAAGCATCGACAATCATAGTTGCCCCATCACTAGCCTGGCTACCACACTTGGCTGCGCTGCCAAACTGGCTGAACTGGTGAAGTCTGAATCTGAGAAGCTACCTGCTTCGGAGTACAAGTAGTAGGAGTTTAGGTCCCACTTCCAGCCCGAGAGACAGCTGGTGCTACTGGAAGCAAATGTACTCTGGTAACACTCTCCATGAGACCCATCAATCGGACCAAAGTGTCCTGAATAACTGGGGTAGCAATAAACCCCTCTTGGACCTGAGCTGGGCCCATAAGAACTGCTGTGGCTGGGGCCGGAACCTCCTTGTCAAAGTCAACCTGAGGCTTTTCCATTGGTGTTGCTACTCGGGGCTGAGCTCCGCCCCTACCTCGACCTCCAGCATGGCCTCAGCCTCGACCTTTGCCCTTAGTGGGAGCTGCATGGGGCTTGGACTGCTGATTGCAGAATGAGGAATGTGTTCTAGTCATCTACGATATAATAGAGTATAATTACAATAAGCACTGAGAAACCAATCCGCACGACAAGAAACAACATATGAACTCTGTAGCCTCTAGGGGATAAATACAGACGTTTTCGTACCGATCCCTCAGACTGTACTAAGCTTGTCCATGAGTTGTGAGACACATGTAACCTAGAGCTCCGATACCAACTTGTCACGACCTGAAAATTCTACCCTAGGGAATCGTGATGGTACCTACTCATATAAACTAGGCAAGCCACATTCATAATCTTCCAACACTTATATTTTTAATTTTTTTTATCAATTATAACAAAACGTATCGTATTAGTTAATAATAGCGGAAACATGAACATAAAGTGGAAGACTTACATTGAATAAACTGAACAATATTGTAGAACTTGTCAAATATCTCTACCCAAGAACTAGTGTCACGTTTCCCACGGACTACTAAGAGTACTAAATACAATAGTTTGAAAGAAATATAACATTGTGTGTCTCTGAATACAAGAGATAACAACATGAAAAGTAAGATAGAGGACTCTGGGCTTACAGACGTCTGCAAGGCTACCTTAGTGTCTCGGCGGACTGAAGGTTGGCTCCCGGTCTAGTACTGCTTCTCACACGCTGCTCTAGTATCTGCATATAAGTGTAGAGTGTAGCATCAGAACAACCAACCTTATGTGCTGGTAAGTGTCTGGCCTAGCCTCGGCGAGGTAGTGACGTGGCTAGGACCAGACTCTAGATAAACCTATGCAGTTATATAATATATGGCGAAAGAAACAATAGGAAATAAACTATTAAGCTACTAACACAGATAAGAATAGATAAAAAAACTTTGACTTTCAATGCTCATCTCGTTGCATGTGTGCAACCCGATTCCATTTCTCAATATCTCGTGGAAGGTGTACCACCCGCTCCCATTTCATCATAACTCGTGGTAGGCATACCACTCGCTCCTGTTTCAATATCTTGTGGTAGCCGTACCACATGCTCCCATTTCAAACCTAATTTATAAAAATAAGTTTTTCAAGGTTTTACCCCAAAAGGTAAAAAATTCCCCTGTACCCACGAGGTCGAAACTCGGGGATCAGACCAAAACTCGGTTACCCGTTCCCCCACGAATCCAAATATATGATTTGTTTTGGAATCATTTTTTGAAAACCTAGATTCTACCCAAAACACCCAATTTCTCCATTAAAATCATTGATTTGAAGTTGAAATCATGTTAAAAGTTGTTAATGAGTGAAGAAAATGAGTTAGAAATCACTTACCAATCGTTTTGGAGAAGAAGAGTTGTTTGGAATTCTCCTCTTTTTTGTTTGGGTTTTGAAAAGTGTAAAATAACTGAAATGCACGTGTATTTATTCCCCTTTGAAATTCCCTATGCGGATCGCGTAAAAAGGACCGTAGCTGCACAAGCTTGCTGAAGACCTGCGGATCATTGCCTAGTGCGGACCGTACCAAGCCGATATCGGCCGCATAGTACCCACTACGGACCACGCAAAGGCGATCGCGGCCGCACAAAACCTATCGTGAATCGCGCAAAGGGGACGGCGGCCGTGCTGGCCCCTCCGTGGCCACATGGATTTCTTGCGGGCCGCGCAAGAGGGTTCAAAGACTTGTGAAAATTTCTGAACCTGCAAAATCTGATATTTTTAAGCCTAAGGCATTTCGGAACCTACTCTAATCTTACCGAGCCCTCGAAACTCTCAACCAAGTATACATACAATCTCAAAAACATCTCAGAAACATATTCGAGTAATCAAATGACCAAAATAATATCATGAAAATTGAATTGAACATCAAGATGAAATGAAATTTCTCAAAACTCCTTTTATGAATAAATTTCCCAATTAGGTTCTGGATCACATCATATGACGTCCAGTTTTGACCAAACTTTACATGAGTGATTCAAAACATAAATGAGACTTGTACCGGGCGTCGAAACCGCTATTCAGGCCCGATACCATTACTTTAAATTAGATTTCACTTCAATTCTCTTTAGACATTTTCATTAAGCAATTTCACTTAAAAATACATATCTCGGGCTTCATGAAATTGTTTAAAGAGAATTGAAGTGAAATAATGCATATCTCGGGCTTGGGACCTTGGAATTCGATTCCGGGCATACGCCCAAGTACCATATTTTCCTACGAATCCTCCGGGACAGTCAAATTACGGGTCCAGGTCTATTTGCCCAAAATATTGACCGGAGTCAAACTCATTCATTTTAATATCAAAATTTAGCATCTTAACAGAATTTCATATTTAAGCTTTTTGTTTACGCGCCCGGACTGCACATACAAATCAAGGCAACCCTAACTGAGGTTTCAAGGCCTAGGAGACACCTATTTCAATTAGAAACATGTGATGACCCCTTTGGGTCGTCACAAAACTCTAATAACAGTAGGATACTATTTGCCAAAAATGAAAGAAGATGCAGAAAAGTTTGTGGCCAAGTGTGACAATTGCCAATGATATGGCAATAATATGGTTTACCCAGCGAAGCTATTACATCCGGTTGTTTCACCGTGGCCTTTTATGAATTGAGGGATGGATATCATGGGTCCACTACCACAAGCTAAAGGAAAGGTACGGTTTTTATTAGTATTAACAGATTATATTACCAAGTGGGTAGAAGATGGTGCCTTCAAACATGTGCGGGAGAAAGAAGTTAGGGACTTTATTTGGCGGAACGTTATGTGCCGGTTTTGAGTTCAAAAAGAAATCGTATGTGACAATGGCCAGCAATTCATAGGCACAAAAATCACATAATATTGTCAAAGTTGGTATGTTAAAAGGATAGCTTCAACACCTTACCAACCTCTGGCTAATAGACAAGCCGTATCGACAAACAAAGTTATTACTAATAACTTGAATAAAAGATTAGAGTCAAAAGGTAAGTGGACTAATATATTACTAGGAGTATTATGTCTTATCGAACGATAGCAAAAACAGGTACGGGAGAGACTCCATTCTCACTTGTTTATGGTGTTGAAGCCTAAATTCTAGTTGAAATAGGTGAACCAAATACAAAATATACACAAGCAACCGAGGAATCAAACGAGGAAGAGAAGCGAATAAATCTACATTTGCTTAAAGAAAGAAGAGAAGCGGCTATAATAAGAATGGCAGCTCCAAATTAAAGTATTGAGCAATACTACAACCGAAAATCTTATCTTAGATACTTCAAGATAGGGGACATCATCCTCAAAAAGGTTTTTTGAATCAACAAAAGCATCTAATACATTGAAGCTGAGTCCAAATTGGGAAGGACCCTGTAGGATTCAGAGCATTGCTGGTGTGAGCATGCGATTTTCCCCCTATACGAATTACTCCCATAAATTTAAAACAAAATAATTTCATTTGTTTTTCGCAATTTTGATTTCTCGTGGCATTATTCTGTTAATTGATTATATTTTTGTGCATTTTTAAATAACAAAACACAAAAATATGTGGCATCCACATTTAGGATTTAACTGTATACTTTAAGATTAATGATTTTTTTTTTAAAAAAGATAATAATAATAATAATAATATAGCTTAATGTGAATTGAATTTTCTTGTAGTTTTTAAATTTGTTTTCTTAATTAATTATGACAAATATTTAGATTTAATTACTGGTTTTGATAGGTTAATGGAGTTTTAGGATTTAATTTAGATTAATTAAAATAAGAGGAATTAGAAATGGGATCTCAAATTGGGCCAAATTTTATAAATTCCAGGCCCCTCCCAGGTCCACGCCCCATTCCAGGCCCAGTGATACCCGGCTAAAATTCGGCCCTAGCCCGGGTCCAACACAAAACAACGCAGTTCCTAGTTCCCCAATGAAATCCAATCTTGTCCCTCCGGTTTACCTCATCCAACAGCCCAAATAGGTTCCCCATGTTAATTAAAATGTCCAAACATTGTCAGATTAACAATAGACCTCAAACGATTTGTCTTCTTTAGCAGACCCATCTGTCACCACCGTTGCCACCAACGGAAATCGCCCACGGCAGCTTCCGGCGTCCAAACTCTCCCAGACTTAAACCACTTGAGCGTCTCATCCTCTTCTTCCCAAATCCGAGCCCGATTTCTCTCAAATCACCCCTGGATCACTCAAGTGTTTCAAATCCCAAAGTGGTCTCTGCTTCTCCGAAATCTCCGACCGACAGTGGAGCTCGAATCGCCATTAAAATACGACCATGCACTTATCACCCGTTTCCAAGTTTCAATCCACCACCGCTTCCCACCAAGTACTCACAAATCGGACTATTTTCCTAATCTAAAGATGAAGGCGAGGTTGATGTTTCAAAGTTGCCAAGTTTTTTGGGACAGTTAGGTTTGACGTTAGTGGTGTTCGTTGGTTTCTCGAGAGGACATGCGGACAATGTCAATTTTGTGTCGAATCAAAGAAGCCAGAGCTTGTTAAGGACAACCATATGTTTTGCACTTTTAGGTTTCCCTTTCTATTATTCTCGTTGTTTCTGCCCCTATTCGTTTCCCATTTTTATCAATTTCTCTTATTGTTCTCCATCAACGTACCCTTCCTTCCCTTCCTTATTTTCTTGTTTACCCATTTTGGTTTTGTTATCTGAAATAGTTATTAAGATTGAGTCATGGTTAGTACTGATTTAGGATTGCCATTTTTTTCATTTTATCTTTAGCTTTTATTTATATGTTTAGTTCGGATTAGTGATAAACCCTGTAACCTTAAGGTTCAGATTGATTAAAATCTACATATTTGTTTTGAGAGTCGTATTGTAATGGGTCTTAAATTAATGTTATGATGGTGTAGTTGGTTTGGGACATCAGTTTTTCTGTTTATTATGATTGTTGCTTGAGTTTTTATAAAGAGTTTGGGCCTAATTGGCAACAGCAGGCCCATTCATGGATTTAATTCAGGGTTTATTACCTAATTAGCTGGGCCAATTGCCTCGGGGAGGTCATGGTAAAAACAGGGTTCTAGGGCGGAGGGGGGGGGGGGAGGTAATTTAGGCATCTAAGGATTAGAGAATCTTTGATAACAAACAAGAAGCTTCCAGTAGGGGTCTATTAGCAAACTTTTAGCTGTGACTTGGCTAACAAGTCATAAAATCATGGACATAAAGGAGCAAAATAAAATCTGAAGTTGCCCAATTACGAAGGTGTCATTCATAACCAGGTGACTAGTTTGGGCTTCACTTGGGAGCCCAATCATTCTCATGTGTATGAGTTTTCATGTGACGATTATCTAAACCGTCCTCGTAAATTTGGGCCTTCGCGTGGGCTTAAACGGAAATCCTCCTTCAAATGTAACTAAGGCCATATCTCTGAATCAAGCCAATGTTTCCCTTATATTAGAGGATGACAGATGGACATTGCACTCTGGGCGTTTTTTTTTTGCTATCTTTCAAAAATAGAATCGAGGTGCACCACGCCAAGTAAAACTAGACCTATTGCTCGACCCCCTTTATGATTTTTTTGAATTATTCAGAACCCGAGGCGTGCCATTTAGTTAATTTTTTGGCCCTTGCAAAATTAACGTGTTAGTTGCTTTTAGGCGCATTATATAATAATTTTACCTTCTTCAACTCGGGTGCGCATTTATGTAACCCAAATCTAAATCCCAATGAAGTCAAAATGTGTTAAAATCACGGGTGCATTTATGCGACGTGGTTCAAGACACGTTTTAAGATGTTGCAATTCTATTTAAAAAATAATAATAAAAGCGCTTACAATATTTAAAATCCACATAGGTTCATAATTGTACAAAATCAGATAATTCAAGCCAAATATAACAATTGAGTGACTGTAGTAGAACCACGGAACTCAGGAATCCCTAACACCTTCTCCCGAGTTAACAGAATTCTTTACTTGGGTTTCTGGTTCGCGGATTGTGAAACAGAGTGATTCTTTCCTCGACTCGGGATTCTAAACGGTGACTTCGGAGACCATAAATCTCCCAAGTGATGACTCTAAAATTCTATGAAATAATTCAATCCTGTTTCGATTGTCTTTTAATTAGAAAAGCTCCCTTATCTACACTCTTCATCGGGTTGTGGATTACCAAAAGGAGGTGTGACATCTCTGGCGACTCTGCTAGGGAGACAAACCTAGAATCTCTGGTTCAGGGTTCAATAATTCGAGCATAGAATAATTGTTGTATTTGGTTCTGTTTATTTTCTGATTTTATATGTTGACTTAATGTGCAAAATGATGCCTTTACCGCTTTGATATTAGTTGAACAGTATATAAACTATTACGAAACCCTTCTCTCTCTATTTTCCGGGATGTGCTCGCTGGTCGAGACTCCCTATTCTGTTAGTGTCATACCTTAAAATAAGAAAGAGGCTCGTACAAGTTACAAAGTCGGACGATCTTGCAGGTCCCCGGTATGTATCCCCCTCTTCGACTTGAGTTCTTCGCTCGGGTACACAGTCTAGAACAAATACCCAGGTGTTGAACTTAGTATAACTTGACCTCATCCCGGATCCCTAGTAGGAACGTTTGTCTGCCTCATGCATGCGACTTAGGAGACTCAATACAAGGATTGGGTCTGTCTAGGACAAGTGACCCGAAATGCTAAGACCATCCTGATCAATATTATGTGCCATTTGTGCTTATTTGTTTTCGATTTGCATGCTGACCGGCTTGTGAATAAAGCAAAAAGTAAGAAAATAAGTGGTACTAGGGCTGACTAAGATTAATCATTTGTCTTACCGATGCTCAAGTAACGCCTAAATGCTGCCGGATTTTTGAAAAAGGGGAAAAAGGAAAAACAAAAGCAAGGGAGGCTTTTTAACAAAGTTTTTGGTTTTGACAAAATGTTTTGCCCGAACTACGCCGGTTTGATTCTCACCGAGTGTGGGATACGTAGGCAACCCCCATCGGGTCCAACCTCCCTTGTGCAAAAATTCCTTAAATTATTTTCAAATTTTCATTTGCCATCCTGAATAAATCGTGTGACGCTGTTATTGTAGAAATAGCCAAATGCTCCCAAATGGGACACCGGAGAGCTAATTTTACACAAACGGCCACCTTTGGGTCTTTGTTATATTTTATGCTGGCTAGCGGACACAGCCTTGAAAGCTTCGTCATGAAGTGTTAAAAGACCGTATTCGCAAAACTAGGACTATGATTTTAAAAATATATTTCAAAAGAAATTCTTTTTGATTTTAAGGTCAAACGGGGACTAAAATTTCAAGTCACTAATTCACCTTAATAAATGTGCAGGATAAGCGCAATCTAAACCGGACCTTTTTCATTTGTAAGCCGAATCCCTTTGGAGTTGCGGTTTTGGTTGGATGATTTAGGCAGGGAAGGATAAGATGAGATAGAGAAGTATTTGTAGGGCCTCCCCGGGTTATTGGAGATTGTGCCCCGATGAGAAATCATAAGACCATTAGTCACACGCTGGGACATAGCACATAATGTGTTCCACTTCTCATACTTTGAACTCACTCCAACATTGGAAGAAATAGCTGGAATTATTGGAAATGGGGAGCTTCCTTTGAGACACAAGTATCTGGTTGCTCCAAGAGTGATTACAGTGGATAAATTCTTAGATACTTTGAAGATAAGCAGGGTGGTACATGATTCGAACTTGGCGGCAGGGTTCTGCACTTTTTCATTCCTGTATTCCAGATACGGTCACATAGGGGATTCAACAATCTAGAGAACAAAGTCTGCAAGGGAAACCGTGTCAAATAGGAAGAACACACACGCTTCGCTTTTATGGTTGCTTTTCTGGGGCTTAAGATATTTCCAAGAAACAATGGGAACATTGACATAAAGATAACAGGATTGCCAACACTCCATGCATGCACGCCAAGTGCACACTCGCACCCATGATTACGTGCTCTCACTACTTGCAAGGCCGGAACAATTTCTTTGAGGGGTGTAATCTATTATTGAAAATGTGGAAGACAGAGCATCTATTCCACCGCCCTCGACTCATGAGTTTTGGGTCTACCGAGAAAACTTCCATAGAGGAGTTTCACACGAGAATTGAAAAGCTCAGCTTACTCGAAGGTGCAGCAAAATGGATTTCTTACCCCCAGTCCCTCACTGCCAGTCAAATAGAATTGACATTAGGATGGTTGTCTGTGGATAAGATCGTGTACATGCCGGCAACAGAACCACATTTTCTCTTGATGGGTCTTAGGAGTATCCAGCCCTATGCCCCACATCGGGTCTTGAGACAACTCGAAAGATGCCGGATAGTGCCTAAAGACGAAGATCTCATTATCCAGGTAGTTGATATTGGGCCTGATGGTTATTTCCCCGAAGTAATGGTCCGCAAGATCTGGAATTAACGCCAATACCTAACCACCGACACTTGCGTACAGGATTGGTCCAGAGGCAAAGTGTCACCGGGATACCTCGTCTGGTACAGGAGAGCAATTGAGTTTGAGAGACCGCCCAAAAGGCCTCAAATCCAGGAGTTCATTGAAACATCACAGGAACAATGGGACTGGCTAGCCAAGGAAAATGAGTACAATGCCACCATAGGAAGATTAGAAAGGCAAGTCCGGGAACTGCAATTTGAAAATGGTTTTCAAGCCGCAACAGATGAGGGAGAAAAGAAAAGTTTAACCAAAGAAAAGAGACGCTGCAAGGCCAAATCCAAAAGATGAAAGCTGCTGCAAAAAATCCTCCCAGGAGCTTAAAGGATGAAAAACTCATAGATAATTTGAGGCAAAGAGTAACCGAATATGGGTTTGACCTGAATAAGTCAGAAGGCGAGCCATCCAGGCTTCGAAGGCAATTAGCTAAAAGTGCGGAGGAACAGGGCCGCTTCATTGAGCAAATAAAGAAAAACAATGACGATGCGGTTGCTAGGTTAAAACATAGGGTCATCATGGTTGAGGGCAGGGTAGCCAAGCAAGTCGAGGATCTCAAAACCGAGAGAGAACATTATTATGCAGCGATAGTATGGTTAGAGATGGATTTTAGGCAATTCCAGGAACTGAGCCAAGTAGCAGAGCGAACTCTTGAGGTGAGGGCTGAACAAATTGGGTGTTTGTTGCAAGAAAAGGGTGTTATTATGGAAAGATTATGGGCAATCGCAGACTATATCACAATAAGGTGCAGACATTGCGAGGATATGACAAAATCCTTGTTCTTTGCCACCGCCATTACTTTCGTCCGACAAGTGATGGAAGACCTCCACCAAGTCCAAGGGAGTTTAGCAAGTAAGCCAACGGCAAGGCCGAACGATGCCCCACGAGGCCTAGGAGCACTTGAGGCATTAATGTACTCCTATAGATTGCACTATTAGTTTATTAGTTATTAAAATCTATTAGTTTAACCTAGTCTGTATTTTCTTTATGCATAGTTGGTTGTCGTTCGAGTCTATAGTTCATTTATCAGCATTTGTTTAATCTGCCACCTTTCGAGTCTTTTTAATTAATGTCTGTTGTTATAGAAATTTTCCCAAATTTGTTAAGCTCCACTTTTCATTCGCAAGAACTACGCTCGGTCTGAGTCATGCAGGGACATGATACATAGGCAATCTACATAGGATTCGACCACAATTGAATAAAATTTGAAATTGAATAAATATTGGAGAGGGAGAGAATAAGGCTAAAACAAAAGGGAGCATCGCAAATAAAAGTCGGGATGACGCAAGCAACCAATGCATATAGGAACCAATTGTCGTTTATGTGCATACATACCCAATATGTGGCCACTTATGTGTCAAGAACCTAACCACTAACGAGTCTTTGGTGTTGTGATTTCCAGTTCCAAATTAGACAGGTGACTAGTACTCGCGGCATTCTGGCAATTCACTCCTACAACACGTGGTCGAAAAGCAAACAAGTCATGGCCAATCAAGAAGCTGATGTCAGCATTATTGACCCCTCGAAGGAGGTAGAGGAATAGGACGTTAATGCTATGAAGGAGGAAATGTATAAGCTTAAACACCAAATGGCCGAGATGTACCAGGCATGGGCAAGAGGACAACCGCCCCCGACCTATCCTTCCAACCCAACCTTCATCCCGCCACTGGCCCAAGCACCTGACCAGTTCGTCACTGATCCACCTCCAAGTTTTCCTATGTACTCACAGCATCAGGGTACTACCTCTCAGCCACCAGCACCACTACCCAAAGTCACTCCTCCCCCTCCCCCACCAATGGCTCCTATCTATGTGGCACCTCCGCCTCTTACACTGCATAGGTCATCCAGTGAACCACTGCTTCAAGCTTATGACCTTCAATACTATCCCCCAGAAACTGCCTACAAAGACCAGGAGCCTTAATCCTATGTTCCTTGTCCTGAAATCCCAATGGGAGCTGAAAAGCTTATCAAAAATTCTGAGCAGGAAGAAATGCTTAGAAAGGTCCGGAGTTTGGAACAATCATTCAGGGACATGCAGGAATTAGTTGGCCAGGTGAACGTGGCATTCAAGGATCTTTGCTTATTCCTGGACGTACAGTTACCTCCAGGTTTCAAAATGCCTAAATTTTATTTATATGATGGTCACGGTAATCCAGTCGCGCATTTGAGAGGGATTTGTAGCAAAATGAGGGGAGCAGGGGGGAAAGATCAATTTCCAATGGCGTACTTTAGCCATAGTTTGAGTGGATCAGCATTGGAGTGGTACACTGGTCAGGATCCCAATCAGTGGTATACCTGGGATGACTTAGCGCAAGCATTTGCATGACACTTTCAATATAATCTCGAGATTGTCCCGGATCGTCAATCACTGACAAAGTTGGAGAAGAAACAACAATGAGAGTTTCAAGGAGTATGGTTTCCGGTGGAGGGAACAAGACCCCAAAGTTGATTCTCCCATGAAGGAGAGTGAGATGGTTGATTATTTTCTACAAGCTTTGGAACCTACCTACTTTTGGAATTTGGTATCAGCGGTAGGGAAGTCTTTCAACGAAGTAGTCAAGATGGGAAGTATGGCTGAGGAAGGCCTCAAATCCAAAATCAAGGCAACTACTCAAGCCATCCAGGGTGGAGCTGGAGGAGCTTTCGGGAAAAGGAAAAAGGAGGAAATAGCGATAGTGGAGTCGGGAACTTGGTTTGGGCCTCGGACGCCGTCTCATTGCGTCCAGCCCCACCCTCACCACCAGACATACCCATAGACTCCATATGGCCCGCCACAATATTACTTTCTACCACCAAAACCTCACTTTGCATTCCATCACGTGCAAGCATATACCCAACCTCCCTCTCACGCACAATGGCGTGCGCCACCGCCTCAAAACACTTAACCAAATCCACAAAATCAATACCCGCCTCCGAGAGCTTACCCACAACCACCAAGGCTGCCTTCCGATGAAATCTGGCCCTGAGGAATTAGAGGGTGCAGAAAAAGAAGACTTCTACTCCGCTGGGAGAATCTTACACTAGCCTGTTCCACACTGTGCGACAACTGGACATGTTGATATCAATTGAAGCGAAACTGCCAAACCCTCCTCCAAGGAATTTAGATTATTCAGTTAGCTGTGAATACTGTTCTGGTGCACTTAGGCATGACACCGAAAAATGTTGGCATTTAAAGAACGCCATCCAAAAACTTATTGACTCCCACATGATCGAGGTGTAGACTCTGGAGGTGCACAATATTAACCAAAACCCGGTGCCGACCCACCAGGAAACCAACATGATTGAAATTGAGGAAAGACGGGGAGAATCCATAAGATCTTCATAAACAGTAAAGACGATCAAAGCTAGTGAGTCGACCAAGGTCGCAAGCGGTGAGAAGCTGGTAACCGAGGCAAACGAAGGTAGTAAAACTGTCATAGTTCAGGGGAGCTCATTATGTATGGTTGTACCAAAGTGAGAACAGGCAAAGGTAACAGTACATGGGGTAGCTAGAGAACTCGTCATGGTTATGGAAGGTGTCTGCATCGAGCCTGTTATTGTGAATATCCAACCACCAATCATCATCACCAAGGTAGTTCCTTGGAGATATGAACAAGCAATAGTGATATACAAAGGGAAAGAAGTTAGAGAGGAAGTGTGTGAGGCACGAGGCTTAACTCGTTCAGGAAAATACTTTTCCCTAGAAGAGTTGAGAAAGGGCAGAACTTCTAAAGATAACCGAACTAATGAAGAAAGTTGTATCATAAGAAGAGGCGGAAGAATTATTGAAGAAAATGAAAATGCAGGACTACTCCATCATAGAGCAGTTGAGGAATACACCAGCCCAGATATCTTTGTTTCTTACTAATCCACTCAGATGAGCACCGCCGGGCGTTGATGAAGATTTTGAATGAAGCTCATGTCCCAGATAAGATAACGGTGAACTATTTGGAAAAGATTGAAAACATGATATTCGAGATTAACCGGGTCACATTTTCTGACGATGAGTTGCCTATGGAGGGTACTTAGCACAAACGAGCTCTTTATCTGACTGTGAAGTGTGAAGATGCAGTGGTCACCCGAGTTTTGGTCGACAATGGGTCCAGTGCAAACATTTGTCCACTATCCACATTGACCAAGCTGAAGGTGGAAAATGAAAGGTTCTGCAAGAATAAAATCTATGTTCGAGGCTTTGATGGCGGAGGTAAAGACACCATAGAGGATATAGTACTGGAAGTAACTATAGGACCCGTTAAATTCATTATGGAATTCCAAGTGATGGATGTATCAGTCTCCTATAATTTGTTATCGGGAAGGCCCTGGATTCATGCAGCCAAAGTAGTGCCATCTACACTGCACCAGATGGTTAAATTTGAATGGGACATGCAAGAGATTGTCGTGCATGGAGAAGATAATCAGTGTGCCCCAGGTGACGCGATCGTGCCTTTCATTGAATCCAAGGACAGCAAAGCGCCATAGGTTTATCAGGTGTTTGAAGTGGTGTCAGTTCAGAACATCCCAAAAGGCGAGGTTGTTGCAACCCCAAAGATAACAATCGCATCCGTCACGGTAGCTTCAGAAGTGTTCAGAAATGGTTTTATACCCGGCAAAGGGCTGGGAGCTTCTCTACAAGGCATTGCACAACCAGTGTCCCTTCCCAAGAATCTAGACACTTTTGGCTTAGGTTTCAAGCCCACAGCCGCATACATAAGGCGAGCCAGGAAGCTGAGACAGAAAGCGTGGGTCCTCCCGAAACCTATCCCAAGGTGATCCAAGTCATTTGTCAAATCCAGTAATGGCCCAGACCCAAGATTTCTGGTCTGCTGATCAACACGGACGAAGATCTTGATAAGGGGTTAAAAAGGCTATTCAGTAAGGTGAATATGGTCGAGGCGGGACAAGGATCGAGCGGGACGGACGTGCAGTTTGTGGGAGGACGCGCAAAAATCAATAACACGGAAGCCACTCCTCTTCCCACTCGGAGGGAGTTGTGGTAGTCAGCTTTGATTTTCCTTTCAGTCTAATTTGTATTAGCGTCAAGTTGTCAACTCAGGTGTTATTTCCGTCCATTTGGATGTGCAAACCTGTTATCTTTGATTCTAATGAAATGCAATTTCCCTTTTAGCAATGATGATAGTTTCCATTTCTCTTTACTTTTCTTTCTTCTCTCTTTTGTACAGTTATTTTTATGTTGGTTCCAGTGATCTGACATGCATAAGGAATCCTTGGGCCAATCTTCAAAACAGGTCTAGTCCAAAAATAATAATTCAGGAAATAGAACACGAGGATGAACTAGGGTATGATGAGGAAGAGGCATGGGATGAGGTTAGTAAAGAGATGACCCAATTCGAAGAGAAACCCAAACCAAACCTGAATGATACAGAGGCAATCAATCTAGGAAGTCTGGATAATATCATAGAAACAAAAATAAGTGTCCATCTGGAGCCACGACTTAGGGAAGAAATAATCAAAATATAGCTGGAGTACGAAGAAGTCGTTGCATGGTCCTACAACGACATGCCCGGATTGAGCACTGATTTGGTAGTCCACAAATTACCTACTGACCCAGCTTGCCCGCCCGTTAAGCAAATGTTGAGGAAATTCAAAACTGATTTGAGCGTGAAAATCAAAGAAGAAGTGACCAAGCAGTTTCAGGCAAAAGTCAGTCGCGTCACACGATACCCCACCTGGTTAGCTAATATTGTGCATGTACCGAAAAGGGGCGGAAAAAGTAGGGTGTGTGTTGATTATCACGACCTCAACAAAGCAAGTCCAAAGGACAACTTTCCCTTGCCGAACATCCACATATTAATTTACAATTGCACGAAGCATGAGATCGGGTCATTCCTGGACTGTTACCATCAGATTTTGATTGACGAAGAAGATGCGGAGAAAACTGCGTTCATCACAACGTGGGGGACGTACTGTTATAGAGTCATGACTTTTGGTTTGAAAAATGCGGGGGCCATATACATGAGGGCTATGACAACCATCTTCCATGATATGATACATAAGGAAATTGAGGTCTATGTGGATGATGTAATAATCACGTCAAGGAAGCAGTCTGAGCATGTCAAAGACATGAGGAAATTCTTCCAGAGGATACTCAAGTATGAGCTCAAACTCAACCCGGCAAAATGTGCATTCGGGGTTCCATTGGGAAAGTTATTAGGGTTCATAGTCAGCCGCCGAGGCATCTAGCTAGACCCATCAAAAATCAAAGCTATACAGAAGTTTCCGCCGCCCAGAAACAAAACAGAAGTAATGAGTCTACTGGGAAGATTGAACTACATAAGTCGATTCATCACCCAGCTCAAAACCATCTGTGAGCCTATCTTTAAGTTGTTGATGAAGGATGCTGCGATAAAATGGACAGGAAAGTGCCAGGAAGCTTTTGATAAGATAAAGGAATATTTGTCAAACCCACCTGTATTGGTCCCACCAGAACCAGGAAGGCCTAAGCATGAAATTTATGGCCTATTAGGTTAAGTACACTCATCTTGAAAAGACATGTTGCGCCTTGACGCGGGTAACCCAAAAGTTGAAGCATTACTTGTCTTCATACACCACTTATCTTATCTCACAACTGGATCCATTGAAATACATTTTCCAGAAACCTCTGCCCACCGGGAGGCTTGCAAAGTGGTAAATCTTGCTCACTGATTTCGACATTGTCTACATGACCAAGACTGCTATGAAGGCACAAGAATTGGCAGACCATCTATCATAGAGTCCCATAGATGAAGAATATGAGCCTTTGAACACATATTTTCTGGACGAGGAAGTGATGCACATTAATGAAATGGAACGTGATGAGAAGTCGGGATGGAAATTATTCTTCAATGGGGCTTCCAACATGAAAGGCGTCGGGATAGGCGCAGTACTCATTTCTGAAGAAGGGCATCATTACCCAGTCACAGCTCAACTCCACCTTTATTGCACCAACAACAAGGCTGAATATGAGGCATGCATTTTGGGTTTGAGATTAACGGCGGATATGGGTGTCTAGGAAGTCTTGGTCTTAGAAGACTCGGATCTTCTGGTACACGAAATTCAAGGGGAGTGGGAGATAAGAGAATTAAAACTCAAACCCTACCAGCAATGCTTGCATGATCTATGTCAACGATTCCAGTCAATAGAGTTTAGGCACATCCCCAGAATTCATAAAGAGGTTGCCGATGCCCTGGCTACTTTGGCGTCAATGTTACATCATCCAGACAAGGATTATGTTGACCCGATACATATCCAGGTCCATGATCAACATAATTATTGCAACATGGTAGAGGAAGAGCTTGACAATGAGCCTTGGTTCCACGACATCGAGGAATATATCAGGAAAGGTGTGTACCCGGCACAAGCCACGAGTGACCAGAAGAGAACAATGTGTCGTTTGCCCAGTGGGTTTTTCTTCAGTGGCGGCATATTATACAAAAGAACACCAGATCTTGGTTTTCTAAGATGCGTAGATGATGGGCAGACGACAGTCATCATGATTGAGGTGCATGGTGGCGTCTACGGCCACACATGAGTGGATATGTTTTCACAAAGAAGATTCTTCGGGCAGGGTATTATTGGCTTACCATGGAGCGGGATTGTATCAGCTTTTTATGCAAATGCCACCAGTGTCAGGTACACAGAGACCTAACTCACTCTCATCCGTCTGAATTGCATACGATGACGGCACCATGGCCCTTCGTTGCTTGGGGCATAGATGTTATCGGGCCCATTGAGCCAGCAGCTGCCAACAGACAAAATTTATCCTGGTTGCTATTGACTATTTCACAAATGGGTTGAGGCCAAAACCTTTAAGGCAGTAACCAAGAAGGCTGTGGTCGATTTCGTGCACACACATATTATTTTTCGGTTCGAAATACCCAAAACACTCATCACTAATAATAGGGCAAACCTCAATAGCCACTTAAAGAGAGAGGTATGTCAAAAGTTCAAGATCACACATCGAAACTCTACCCCGTACCGCCCAAGGAAAACGGAGCGGTCGAGGCAGCAAATAAGAACATAAAGAAGATACTTCATAAAATGGTTTAAGGATCCAGCCAGTGGAATGAGAAGATGCCTTTTGCATTGTTAGGCTATCGCACCACTGTTCGCACTTAAGTGGGGGCTACTCCCTACTTATTGGTATATGGCACAGAGGCGGTGATCCCGGCCGAGATTGAAATCCCCTCTCTTCGGATCGTGGACGAAGCAGAAATTAACGACGAAGAATGGGTCAAAGCTCTTTTGGAACAATTGAGTATGATTAACGAGAAAAGATTGGCAGTGGTCTGTCACGGCCAGTTGTATCAACAAAGAATGGCCAGGGCATATAATAAGAAGGTGCGCCCCAGAAAGTTTGAAGTAGGTCAGTTGGTACTAAAGTGCATCCATCCTCACTAGGCTGAGGCAAAAGGCAAGTTCGCTCCAAACTTGCAAGAGCCATTCATCGTATCAAGAGTGTTGTCCGATAGAGCATTGTATCTAACAAATGTGGAAGGGAAATGTGCAAAAATGGCTATCAATACGGATGTTGTCAAAAGATATTATCTATGATTTTGTTTACAACATTGTTTATACTTGACATCTGTTTGTACTTGGCAAAATTTGAAAATTGAAATGACAAAGGTACTTTGTTCTTCTACCTAAACACCTTGTCCTTTGCTAAGCCTTTTGAGCTTTAATTATTTCCTTTCATACCCCTATCTTGGAATCAATAAGAAAAGTCAGAAACGCAAGTGTGAGAAGATAGTGAAAGGAAAAGAACAAAAAGAATGAAAACAAAAGAAAAGAAAAACAAGAAAAGAAAAGAGAAAAGAGAAAAGAGAAAAGAGAAAAGAGAAAAACAAAAAGAAAAAAAGAAAAATAGAAAAGGGAGAAGAAAAACAACAACAAAATCAAAGAATCGCATGAACTACGTTTGACCTGATTCCTTTTAAGGAAGCATAGGCAGCCTCACGGCCCGGTCTCATCAAAATAAAAATTCAAAAGTCCCCAAGCAAGAAACTGGGAAAGAAGTTACGGTTGTCGTAAGAATGTGATTTCGAAAGTTGTAATTTTGAACCCATTTGAGTTACTTTGAGCCTTTGATACCCTTTTCTTTCTAACCCTATCCAAAAGCCCACGTTACGGTCCATAGAAAGACCTTCTGATCAGTCTTCAAAAGATGTCGAGTTGAGCAGGTAGAGGGTGTTCATGCCAGGGACAGTACTACGAGGCAGACACGAGAGATAACGAAATGAGAGAGTCTTATTGGTGAAAACCATCACGGGCACCATAAAGCAACGAGAGGATGAGAGAAAACAAAATGAGAAGAGTCTTATTGGTGAAAACCTTCACAGGCACCGCAAGGCGAAGGTAAGATAAAGCAAACCTCAGAAAGGGGCTATTAATAGATAAACACTGCAGGGCAAGATGAGTTAGGGTTTGATTAAAAGGATTGGGTTGGAAAGGTAACAACGACCAAAAAAGGCCGGTCATCAAAACTGATTGGGTCAAATAAACCGAAGTGCATGTCATGATCGCAAGAACCAGTGGTTCCCTTTCAGATAAGTCTTCTTCCTTGGTTTTCTTCAATAGTTAGCAAGTCTGGAACTCGTTGCTCTAAATACCGTTCAGAGTCTTTCCATTTCATTTTTCTTTCAAGTCTAAAATCTTTTATTAAGCAAACAAAGGGAATGTCAAAGTCGATTAACAAACTCCCAAAGGAACTAAACGCATGATGCCCCAAAGACGTAACAAAGATAACAAGTGTGAAACAAGACAGGGAAGGATTTATAAAGCTGCAACCGATGGAAAAAACAAGAATCGGCAAAGTGAAAAAGTACTGCACAGAAGGGAGCATGCAAATAATTCCGGTAAAGAATCGAGAGTGCAATATAAAGTGGTGAGGAAGTAAAAATAAATAATCAGTCAAGCATCACAAAGAGACAAGGTAATCTCAAAAAAAGGGACAAGTATTTTTAGCGAGGGCTCAAAAATATAACACCAAGATGAGAAACAAAACAAAACCACAAGGATCAGGGAACCAACCAAGCATAACATCATAACTCGTCAATCGTCGGAAAGAGGGAGTATAATTCCAGAGAAGGGTCGAAGGTGCAACACGAAGTAGAGAGTGACATAGAGGTATCATAGACAGATTGGTTGACTTCGGGAAAGGGGCAAGGATTATACCAAAGGAATGGAAGGATAACACAAAGATAAAGAAAAAGCTAAACGCAAGGAGGGGAGGTTGTACCGAAGCATGGTACATCAACACATCAATCATGGGGGGAGGACACAAAGGCTGTGGCAGAGGATTAGTAATGTAACACAATGATTGGGGGGGGGGGGGCAAAGTAAAGCCTAGAGGTCTCGATGGGTCAGCTGAGCAGTTTGAGCAACTCACCATCAACATGGAAATTTGAACACAACGGAACACGAAAACAGGAGGCTGTCTTCAACAAGAATGTCGTGAGCAAACCACCCCTTTTCAAATTGACAAGTTTTCTTTGATTGACACAAGGCAGAAAATTCAAGAAGAGCCTAAGAGGGCCGTCCACAGGAGAAGGCAGGCACATAGCAGGTATGATCAAAATCATAGAAACCACCTAGAAGTAGGACTTAGTTAAAGGTCAAAAGGGACATAATCAGCCATAAACACCCTCCCCGGTAAAGACCTCAATAGGACAAGCTTTAATTAGCAAAATCTAGTAGAAACCAAGGGTTAAAATAGGCATGAAAGTTGAGATGGAACATAGTATAAAACTCAAGCAAGTGCAAAGTAACATAGACAAGCCCCAACACCTTCCCAGTAAGAGTCATCAGGACCCTCCTGAAAAATAGGACCTAGAGCAAATATTCCCCTAGATAGAGCCAACAAGAGTCAACGGAGTCATCAGGACCCTCCTGAAAAATGGGACTTAGAATAGATATTTCCCCAGCTGAGTCAGCTAGAGTCATCAGGACCCTCCTGAAAAATGGGACTTAGAATAGATACTTCCCCAGCAAGAGTCGATAAGAGCCATCAGGACCCTCCTGAAAAATGGGACTTGGAAAAAAAAATAAAAGAAAAAAATCTTCCCAGCCAAAGTCGGCAAGAATCGATAAGAGTCATCAGGACCCTCCTGAAAAATGAGACCTAGGGCAAATATTTCCCCAGCTGAGTCAGCAAAAGTCATCAGGACCCTCCTGAAAAATGGGACTTAAATTAGATATTTTCCTTACAAGAGTCAACAGAGTCATCAGGACCCTCTGAAAAATGGGACTTAGCTTAGATACTGCCCAGCAAGAGTCAACCAGAGTTGTCAGGACCCCCCGGGTAGTATGATGTAGCCCTAAATACTAACCCCTAGTTGTCACCTTTTTTCATAAAATTAAGAGTTGTCAGGACCCGCGTGGATAATGGGAGGTAGTTTTTATCATTAGTCACTAGCAGATCCCCAGCAGATATAACTCATAGCAATACGTAGTGGAAAATAATACCTTTTCAGAAACACATCGTAGTCTTGAAATTGTCAGCAGTTGAGAATTGTCAGAACCAGTTTTGTAATCAGGCGCCCACCTGTAGAACAAGGGAATATTTTTCAAATTTCAGGTTTTAGCAATCAGGCGCACACCTGTAGGAACAAGGGAATATTTTTCAAAATTGTAAGTATTAGTAATCAAGCGCCCACCTGTAGACAAGGGAATATTTTTAAAATTTATAAGTTTTTGTAATCAGGCTCCCACCTGTAGAACAAGGGAATTTTTTTAAAAATTTTGAGTTTTAGTAATCAGGCGCCCACTTGTAGAACAAGGGAATATTCTTTGGGAATGAAGTCTTGATAATCAGGCGTCCACCTGTAGAACAAGGGAATATTTTTCAAATTTCAAGTTTTTGTAATCAGGCACCCATCTACAGAACAAGGGAATATTTTTCAAAATTTCAAGTTTTAGTAATCAGGCGCCCACCTTTAGAACAAGGGAATATTCTTCAGAAATCAAGTCTTGATGATCAGGCGTCCACCTGTAGATCAAGGGAATAGCTTCAAATTGCAAGTTTAGGTAGTCAGGCGCCCACCTGTAGAACGAGGGAATGCTTTCAACAGAGTACATCTCAAAACCAACAATTTGACATCAAACATAGAAGAAGAGAAAATAAGTTAACAAGGCAACAAGGAGTTTACAGGGAGAAATACCAGACAACCAAAAATTCCACAGGGAAAAAATACCAGTCAATAAAACAACAAGAAGTTCCACAGCAAGAAAAACAAGACGATGAAAATACAAGGATTCAGATCAAGTCGGAAGATATAGATAGGTTTTCTTGTAATCCATAGTTCATAGCATAGTCTAGCTTCTTTATTTTTCACAATGGAGTAATAAGGGGGTCTAGCAGCAGTAGTAGCAGCAGTAACAGTAAAATCACAGCCTCTATAGTCCAGCAACCAAACACTCCTAAACTACACAGACCTGATTCCTCTTCAGCCGAGGATATGAAGGCAACTTCTAAAGCAGGGTGCGGTCAAACTTTTCAAAAATGCTTCTCATGGAGTGTTCAAACGGGCAAAAATTGCTCATGTTCTCTCACTTATCTTTGCACGAAAGCTCTTCGTGTTTCCGCGCAAAGAGGGGCAGCTGTGAGCGCGTGATTTTCGCCCTATACGAATTACTCCTATAAATTCAAAACAAAATAATTTCGTTTTTTTATTTGCAATTTTGATTTCTCGTGGCATTATTCTATTAATTATTTACATTTTTGTGCACTTTTAAATAACGAAAACAAAAAATACGTGGCATCTACATTTATGATTTAATTATATACTGTAAGATTAATGAATTTTTTTTTAAAAAAAAAGATAATAATAAAATAGCTTAATGTACATTGAATTTTCGTGTAGTCTTTTAATTTGTTTGCTTAATTAATTGTGATAAATATTTAGATTTATTGGTTTTGATAGGTTAATGGAGTTTTAGGATTTAATTTACATTAAAATAAGTGAATTAGAGTGGGGATCTCAACTTGGGCTAAATTTTATTAATTTCAGGCCCAAAATCCCCTCCCAAGTCCACGCCCCATTCCAGGCCCAGTGATACCCAGCTAAACTTCCGCCCCAGCCCGAGTCTAACACAAAACGATGCAGTTCCGAGTTCCCTAATGAAATCCAATCCCGTCCCTCCATTGTACCTCATCCAACGGCCCAAATAGGTTCCTCATGTTAAATTGAAATGTCCAAACATCGTCACATTAACTATAGACCTCGAATGATTTTTCTTCTTTATCACACCCATCCATTACCACCGCTGCCACCCCGGAAATTGCCCACGGCGGCGGCAGGCATCCAAACTCTCCCAAGCTTACACCACTTGAGCTTATCATCCTCTACTTCCTAAATCCGAGCCCGGTTTCTCTCAAATCACCCCTGGACCACTTAAATGTTTAAAATCTCAATGTTGCCAATGCTTCTCCGTCATCTCCGGCCGGCAGTGGAGCTCGAATCGCCATAAAAAATATGACCATGTACTCATCACCCGTCTCCGAGTTTCAATCCACCACCGCTTCCCACCAAGTCCTCACAAACCGGACTATTTTCCTAATATAAAGATGAAGGCGAGGTTGATCTTTCCAAGTTATCAAGTTTTTTGGGATGGTTATGTTTGACGTTAATGGTGTTCGTTGGCTTCTCAACAGAACATGCAGACAATGTCAATTTCGGGTCGAATCAAAATAGCCGGATCTAATTAAGGACAACCATTCATTTTGTTCTGTTTGGTATCCCTTTCCATATCTTCTCGTTGTTTCTACCCATATTCCTTCCCAGTTTTTATCAATTTCTTTTGTTGTTCTCCATCAACTTACACTTCCTTCCCTTCCTTATCTCTTGTTTACCCATTTTGGTTTTGTTATCTAAAATAGTCGTTAAGATTGAGTTATGGTTAGTACTAAATTAGGATTGCCATTTTTTTATTTTATCTTTAGCTTTTATTTATATGTTTAGTTTAGATCGGTGATAAACCCTGTAACCTTAAGGTTCAGATTGTTTAAACTCTACATATTTGATTTGAGCGTCGTATTGTAATGAGTCTTAAATTAATGTTGTGATGGTGTAGTTGGTTTGGGACATCAGGTTGAATTTATCATGATTGTTGCTTGAGTTTTTGTAAAGAGTTTGGTCCTGATTGGCAACAACAGGCCCGTTTATGGAGTTAATTAAGGGTTTATTACCCAATTAGCTGGGCAAATCGGCCCGGGGAGGTCAGGGTAAAAACAGGGTGCTGGGGGGGGGGGTAATTTAGGCATCTAAGGATTAGAGAATCTTTAATAACAAACAAGAAGCTTCCAGTAGGGGTGTATTAGCACAATTTTAGCTATGACTTGGCTAACAAGTCATAAAATCAAGGACCTAAAGGAGCAAAACAAAATCTGAAGTTGCCCCATTGCCTTGCCTATAAAGGCAACCATTTCTTCAATGATGAGGTGGCTGGAAAAGAAAAACCAGGAATAAAGGAAAATTAGAAAGTTATTTTTTTTTAAAAAATCCAAAAAATATCACTGTTTCATTGAATGATACTCGAGAATTTTTGTGGAATCTATTCCATAATAAACTTTGAACAGTCGAATAGTTAGAATGTGCTAAATGAGGCTGATATACAAGCTTTGGGTTTATTTTGGTCAAAAATGAGTTCTGTATTTTGAAATGACAGTGGATAATTTCGAAATTGTTTAGAATGTTGTTTTTCGACCATTACTGGGTTGATTTTGCTGCTAAACATTACTCTTGTTGCTGCTCTTCTGTTTGATTCCTCATTTCTCTACTTCCTCTTACTATTTCCAGGTATATTCCAGTCCTTGGGGTGCATAAGCATGTATATTGAAGTGGTAGATTGAGGAACAAATGCAAACGTTGTACCTTCTGTTGGTTGCTTCATTTCGTTTTTATAGCTAATGAAGTTTAATTTGTTGGATTTTTGAAATAAGTTATAATTGGTTATACTGTGTTAGCCATGTAACAATTCGTTCTTTTCATTTGACTGCGCTAATTGAATAGCACAGCAGTGTTTAGATTTCGGCTATGCATGAATTACTTTGAGTTGTTTTGCCTTGTTGAGCTTAGTATTGTCACAGCTGAAACTCAAATTTTTTGCGTTACGATAGTTGAGTGGGATTTGTGATTATATATTGTATATGCTGAACACCTTTTAGAAAAGCTAACAACGTAAAGGAACCCATATTAGTATTCAATTTACTATACAATTTGAGTTGCATTTGTTGTTTTTTAGATAAGGGGTTTACTACCATTAAATTCATTATTTGTGCCTAGCTGTTGTATGGCCCAACTGCGAAGATGTCATTCATAACCAGGTGACCGGCTTAGGCCTCACTTGGGAGCCTAATCATTCTCATGTGTATGAGTTTTCACGTAAGGATTATCTAATCTGTCCTCATAAATTTGGGCCTGCGCCTGGTCTTAATCGGAAATCCTCCTTCAAATGTAACTAAGTCCATATCTCGGAATCAAACCAATGTTTTCCTTGTACTAGAGGATGACAGATGGACATTGCACTCTAGGCGTCTTTTTTCTATCTTTCAAAAACAGAATCGAGGTGCACCACACCAAGTAAAATTCGACCTATTGCTCGACCCCCTTTATGATTTTTCTGAAATATTCAGAACCCGAGGCGTGCCATTTAGTTAATTTCATGGCCCTCGCAAAATTAACGACGCCTTTGTTGCTTTTATGCCCGTTATTTAATAATTTTACCTTTTTAAACTCGGGTGCGCATTTATGTGATCCAAATCTCAATCCCAACGAAGTCGAAATATGTTAAAATCACGGGTGCATTTATATGACGTGGTTCGAGACATGTTTTAACGATGTTGCAATTCTCTTTAAAATAAACAATAATAAAAGCGCTTAAAATAATAGTACAAAATCAAATAATTTAAGCCAAATATAATAATTGAGCGACCGTGTTAGAACCACGGAACTCGGGAATGCCTAACACCTTCTCCCGAGTTAATAGAATTCCTTACTCGGATTTTTGGTTCGCGTATTGTTAAACAAAGTCATTCTTTCCTCGACTCGGGATTCTAAACGGTGACTTGGGATGACACAAATATCCCAAATGGCGACTTTGAAATTCTCTTTAATAATTGAATCTCGTCTCGATTGTCCTTTAATTGAAAAAACTCCCTTATCTACGCCCTTCGCCGGGTTGTGGATAGCCAAAGTTGGAAAAAATGGAAGGCAAAGTACTCCCATCAAATTGGAATGTTGTTAATTTAAGAAGTATTACTTCTTGGCAAAGGAAGTACCCACTGTCAGGTATTACTCACATATGATTCAATTTTTTTCTTTTTAACTATACTAACCATTTTAGATGATACGCAAAAAGTTGGCCTTTACTAAATGATGATATTAGAGCCGAAATACATGAGGAATATTTAATTATTTCTGGTCTAGGCTACAACCCTTCTAATGAAGAAAAAGAGTTAAGTAGCCATCATCTAAATGTACACTTCCTAGTCCCATGTGTATTTTCCTTTTCATGGAATGAAACAAAGGAAAAAACAATCCAGTGCTCGATATTTCATAATTCAAAGTTCTAACACTAGGGGACTATATATATATACATACATACAAAGATATGAAAAGGCAAAGAAGACAAAAAGTTAGAATTTAAGCTTGAAACAGCCTAAGAGCCAAATATCAAGCCGTCAGAAATATTTGAAGAAACTTGAAAAAAGGACAGAAAATGGATACAAGATATAATCCAAGTTCATATGAGTTTTTAGGTTAAGTTCAATAATTAGTCATGGGATAATAGACCCGAAATATTGAAACCTCTTACAAATAAAGCAGTTGTGAAAGAATTGTAAATGTTGTATTACATAAATAAAGAATAATATACAAAATTTGAACATTCAAAGCATAAAACTTCCTCGAATTATTTCTTTTTTTCTACTTCTTTCATATATTTACACCAATATGAAGATGAGATGTCCTCTTTATCAGTGTTGCTTATAAAATGGAATTCTTTTATTAAAATTCTATGTCTATTAGATTCACGGACTGTTAAAGCATTTGAAATGCAAAATTGAATTTCAAAGAGTGTAACAAAAACTCAAACATCAAAATAGGTTAAAAGAAAATCAAAGATTTATATATTAAACTTTGCAATTTGTCATCAAACCATATAACAAGATAGGAGTAAACCAACAACTATTCCATAAAGAAAAGAAAAACTTCCCACCAAAAAGTTCTAAACAAAAGCATCAAGTAACAGAAAACCCTAGAAGGCCGCATCGACTGGATCATCAACAACGGGAGCATCATTGACGTAAGTAGAGGGGTCAACTATAGAAGAAGGGGCTTGAATATTAGGTTCACTAGGAGCAAGTCCATCATCCTCGGGAATTCCATCTTCAGGTGAAGGTAAGCTTGGACTCTGCTGAGTTTTTTCGATTGCCACTTTAGCTTTAGCATCTCAGTGTTAAGATCAACACCCTCCTGGCTGGCTTCCATTAGAGTCTTGGGGAGAGTATTCAAAAAACGTTCTACTCACTTCAAGTGACAACTTATCCTCGAGAGCCTCACAATCTTTCTCCTACTGATCAATCTTAGTTATTAACTCCTCCTTCTCTATTTTAGAAGCATCAAAAGCTGCCTTCAACGAAGTAAGGGAACATTCCAAGAACTAAACTTTATCAGAAGAGGCACAAAGACCTTCTTGAGTATGAGTAAATATTTGAACCAACTCCTTGTATAAGCCTCTTCCTGGTCAAGGACTTCCCTCAAAATTCTTATCTTCTCGGTTGCCCTTGAAAGCTGCTCGGCAAATAAGGACTCAAGGATATCCTTACTAACTTGGCTTGAAGAAGCCTTTCCAATTTCTAATTCAACAGCAATCACATGCATTTGTTGCTCTAAGGAATCCTTCTCCTATTCCAACACATCCTTCTCTAGTTGACGACCTTCAAATTGCTCTTTCCAATTATTAGCCTCGATGCGGTAATTAATAATTTGTTGGCCAGCATGAACAATACTTTTCATTAGCTCAATACTTATAAATTTATCTATACAAAGAAAAGAAAAGAAAAGAAAGGGTTATGGATAATACGAAAAGAGAAGAAAGAGGGGGTAAAATCACACTCAATCCTTTAGAGATGAATGGACAATATCGTTCATTCAAGTCAATGAACTGTGACTCTCCAACTTTGCCTTCTCCATAGGGCCTAGTAAAGTCTTCAATCATACATCGGCTTGACCCCGCTTCTTCAATAAGTTCCCGCCATTTGGAACCTCGACAACAACATCGACTTCTTGCTACTAGAGAGATCAGCTTCTATGTGACAAGTAGTAGCAGTTGAAATGGCAGATGACGTGAAAGAAATCATGGGGAAGGGGCATCAACATCAACATTAGGTAAGGGAACTCGAGGATAATTGGGGACTGACATTGGGAAAAAGGTAAGGGGAAACTCCTTAGAAACAGGCTCACAGGATTCCTCACTTCTGAAGCCATGAACAAATAATTGTTCAGCAGATGTAGGGGGGTCATTCACTTCTTCATTAGAGCTCACTAATGGAGCACTTTCTAGCTAATCCAAAGGTTTAAAAGGAACAAAGCTTGATGAAGGGGTAGCATCATTGTTGGAAATAACACACCTCCTGATTCGGGGCCTACGAACTAAAGAAACATCGTCTAGTTCTTCTTCACCCTCAGATCAACGGGCTCCATCAACCTTCCTTTTTGAAGAAGAGCTAAAACTTCTTTGTTGAGAAAGACTCACTATAAGTCTTGTGGATGAAACAGAAGTACGACTGACACCGCGAATAGGAAATCCTAACAAAAGAAAAGAAGCATGGTAAGAAACTCTTAAGTTAGCAAGAGAGAAAAAGAAAAAGACTAAGCAGGAAAAAGTACTGTGTGCCTTAAATTTCTAACCAAACCTATATGAGAGATATTTCCAAGATCTTCTCTCATAGGGGCTACAGATAGCAACTTCTCTACCAAAGCATCGGAAGTAAGAAATCTCGTTAATAACTTCCATGGTAGTTGAAAAGTAGGCACGAGTATACATGCGTATCATTTTGAGTACGGAAAAAGATAAAATGGAAACACATATGTGCAAAATTCTATTTTTTCTGGAAAAGACATGTTTTTTTCACACACTAGAGCACTAGTAAGAGCAACAACGAAGCGGGCATACAAGCCACGATATCTGTTATCTTTTTGGCTAATTAATTCTATTACTTTGGGCCACAAAAGAAAAAACTCCTTAATGAAAGAGTTTAGGGGAGTAAAGATGAAGTAGATAACAGAAAATAAAAGGCATAGAAGCCAAGTTTAATAAATAACGGAGGCATGCAACAACTCTCCAAACAATAGGACCAAATTATCCTAAGCACACATCGAAGTAACGGTAGAATTCATGGCAACTGGATCAATAGGAGGTTTAAAGCTTGGGCTAAAAGGATATGTGTATATGAAGGAATAACCAGTTTGATATGAAGTAATTCTCTGGTTGACATCAGGAACTAAAATTGGGAAGTTAGATTTCCAATAACATTCCCTTTGAACGAGAGCGAGAAGACAAGTAGTAATCGAAGTTGGGTAACGGTTAACAAGATTAAGGGATTCCATGGAAGAAACTTGACTCTTTATCGAAACACTATTAATCACAAAGGTTAGCTCTTGAGGAACAATTTCATCCATAGTGGGTTCGCGTAAAGCTTTAGTTGAATCTTTATCTCTAGAACAAGATCTTAGTGTTATAGCAGCCGTAGGTCTAAAAGAAGATGAATTGACAACACTACTTGGAGAGGAAGAATCACAGTTAGAAATAGAACCGAGGCTACGCACCCTATCACCTCTTCTACTTCTAGTAGGTGCATCGGAGGAAACAAACTCGTCGCAAATTACCAGCTCACGAGGATCAGGGGAAGACATGATTATCTAAAGAAGAACAATGACAAATGCAGAAAGGAGTAAGAGAAGAAACGAAGGCGGGAGGACTTCAGAAAATCAAAAAAGGGTGAAGTATTTATAAGAAGACATGACTATTGAGGTCATTATGAAGTGTCATACTAGAACCGTCATTTCGTGATTGATGTGGTTGTAGAAAATTCCTAAAAACGCTGAAATGAAGGACCAATTGATTAAAGCCACGTAGCATAATCATTCAATAAAAATAATATACTTCGTATCGGTACAGAAAAGGGTATGATTACATTCGAAAAAATACGGTAGGGAATCCCCGCCATAAAAACTTTCCACATACCGAAATATTTAGTAGAGAATATTCAGGAAGTGGGGGACTATGTGTATCGGTGGTAAAAAAGCATTACACGTGGAGTATTAGAATGTTGAGATGGCATGGTACGTGGGACAGTGATATAGCGACATGTGGCTATCTTAATTGTTAAGGAAGAGAAGACACAGTAAGAAATACCCATGAGCCGGTACCAGGCCTAACAGATTGGCGAGGAAGAAATGAAGATGGAATGAATAAAAAAAAAGAAAAAATGCATGAACCAGAAGTAAACATGGAGGTGGAATCGGAACAGATATAAAGCATTTATAGTAATAAATACGCTAGTTGTAGATATCTGAGATTATGGGGATCAATATCATTAATGCCCATAATCAACCCAAATTATGTGGAAAAAATCATTACTATTATATATTCCTACGTAAGGGCACATAATTCTATTTGTAGAGACAGATTTGGAACAATATTGAAATGTACTTTTACTTTTCTGTCTTCTTGAAATTCTCTACCTTGACTTTGCAATTTGTTTATCATCTCTTTCCTTAGATATTCTTATTATTTTTCTTTGATATCGTTGAGAAAATGACGTAAAACGTGGTTATTAGTAATTCCTTTTCTTCTAAAATTAGATTTTGATCAAAAGACATATTTTTGGTTAAATAAGTAGACTACCATTTAGATAAAAAAATTGAATCGAAGTATAAATCGAACATAAAATCTTAAAATTCCTAATAAGTTCTATTTTTATCAATTTAAGCATTACCATGTCGATATTAAGGGGTTATTTTTCTATCAGGATAAGAATACTAACTCCGTGATAAAATTTAAAATTGTATTTATCTTATATTTAGTCGTAGGTATTAGCTAAGTCAGAATTATTTTTTTAATATATATATATATAATAAAAGCACGAAAAATTAATGCTAAATATTAAACTACTAATATATCCCGAAAATATTGGTCAACTTTTATTCCCTTCTATATTTATATAATTTGAGAATCTAATAGTAAATTACCTAATAATAAAATTCTTTTTCGAGTTAAGCTACACATACAACAAGCCTAAAAAATTGTTTTTGAGTCAAATTATTTTAGGAGACAATTATTATGGACTACTCCTCACCACGTCATTATTGAGTAGATTTGAATTTTAACAGATAGCAGCTAAAAGTTCTAAGCACTTTCAATTCCTTTCTGTATGTTTGTAGGAATCCTTTATTAAGTTTACTTTTATTATCTATCTAACTATCTATTTTTTATTTGTCGGTTTATAAAAATAACATCATAATATTAAGCATAATAACTTATGACAAAAGGGCATAATCGAAATTTTAGGTATTAGCCGTATAATCCTATTAGTTTTAGGACATAATAAATACAATATCAGTTTAAAAAAATAACTTTATAATATTAAGCACAATAACTTATAATAAAGACATAATCAGAAAGTATTAGCCGTATAATCCTACTAGTTTTAGAATATTATATTACACTAGGAATAAACTTTAGGAATACTACTAGTGTAATTACTTTTGAATTGTCTAATTCATATAAAATTGGACAAGCACGTATATTTAGTCACGTAAACCGATTATTTTTAAGATATATAAATATATTAATATTAATTTAACTAAGAGTGCAATTTTTTAATGAGTTCGAAGTCCTAAGGACTCTAAACAATTAAACACTTTTACAAAAGAGATAAATTTAATATTTTAGCAATACTTTTGTACACTAACACTTCTCATTGTTGTAGTCCAAATATAATTAAGATGATAGGATATATCGTTCAAAAAGAACGTCTATGTTTGATTACCAATACGATTACATATGGCCTAACGTGTAGGGTTAAGAAATACTACCTAAAAGTAATAGGATTACATGGCTAACGTATAGTATTTCGGTTATGTTATTTCATTGTGAGTTATTATATTTCATATTATAATGATATTTTCTTTCAACCAACATTATGATTTGAAAACGTATTAAATAGTCTAGTACTAATTTAATTTAAGAATGTGTTATATTGTCCAAATTTATTTAGAAAAAAGAGAGCCTATATTATTATAAAAGTATAAATATAATGTTAGTATACCAAAAAAGCCCTGAAATATTAAATGAAAGAAATCATACGGAAATGACATAACTCCAATAACCTATTTTTTGGACTACAATACCTTCTATGCTAATTTTTAATATTTAAGATTTTAAAATTAATAAAATTTTTTCTATTAAATTCTTATTAAAATAACGTAGGAAGGTTTAGTAAAATTGATTTTATATCTTCAGTATTTTCAATTCATTATCAATCCATAATGTCCAATACTAAAAAAAAATAATAAAAGTAATATTAAATGGACTACATAAAGAGTTATATTTGAGAAAAAAATACCCCCATATAATATATGTTTAGATTGTATTTAAACTATTTTCCTACTTAATTAATATTTTTTAAATAAATTTGTCATGTAATATTAAAAATATCCAATTATTAAACAACAACTAAGAAAATATTTAAGAATATAAATATATGAGAAAGAGAAAAAGATAGTATGTAAGAGTCAATACAACTACTGATTTCACATACATAAACATCTGAAATGAAATGTCATATCAATCTTTTATTTTTTTAAAATAAAATTTATGGTGGATATAACTATAATTAAGATTAAATATCCAAATAATAGATGAACTATTATCAAGATCTAAATAAACATAAAATAAATTATTTTTATATTAAAATTAAATAATTATATATTTTAATTAATTATTTAGCAAGATAATCCAATTCAATTATTTTTAAAATTTATCATGAGGAAAATTCTTATTCAAATAAAAAAACGTAGGGTACATAAATTTATTACATAAAAAGAGCGTTAGAACACAAAGTAAAAATGTTAGTATATTAATAAGAATCAAAATGATATACAAGTGTTTGAGGAAGCACTATCAATGCTAAATCCTAAACAAGAAAAATATTTCAAGACTATATTATATAGAGTTGACTATGCTATAATGGGATTAATTTTTATAGATGCCCCCGACAGAATCAAAATAATATTTCTATGTTATGCATTACTTGCAAATATCATATAAAGGGGAATGGGAAAGTTAGTAATAAAATCAAGTGATATACCAACAACAATTCTATTATGCTGTAATTTTTGCCTCGGATTATTTACCCCTGCAGGATTTTTAAAATTAGGACTTTTCCTTTAATTATTTAATTTTTAGGAATTAATTGCTTAATTTTGTGCATGTTTGCATTTTTGCGTGTATATTTAATTCATAAAAAGTTCAAAATAGTGCATTTGCATTTAGGACCTATTTTTATACTTTTAAGATAATTAGTTATTTATATTACAAAAAAGAATGAAAGAAAATAACAAAAATAGCCCTCTTTGCATTTTTACTTTTATTTTTTCGAATTCATTATATTTTTGCTTTCAATTTGGGACTTAACTAATTTTTGCAAATATTATAAGATTTAATTAATTTATAATGTTAATTAATTTAGTTTTATGGTTTAATTTTAGATTAGTTTTAATTTGAAAAAGAAAAAAAAAAAGAAAATCAAAAAAAATTGAGCTCTTACTAAAGATGCCCAAATTTGGACTGGCCCAAATGAAAAAACCAACCCCAAACCCGTCCAAAACCACCCCTGACCTGGCCTAGTCCTAAAAGGTCCAGTCCATCTCCCCAGCCATTGAAACGATGTTGTTTGCTCTCCGTTTGATCTCCACCGTCGAGGTTAGGAGATCTAACAGATGAGAAGCTTGGGTCACTTACTATATAAATGTCCAAATGCAACCTACCCCCCACCTCTCAGAACCCCGTCTCTCACCTCTTAAACCCTAGAGACAAGCCCCCATCGTCTCTGTCACCTGCCGCCCGCCAGAAATCACCTACTGCGACGGCCGGCGGCCAATCACTACCAAAATTACACCAAATACTCCTCCCTTACTCCTCTTTCCAAATCCACACCCCTCTTCTTCTGAATCCCAACTAAATCTCTCGAATATAGAATCAAAGAGAGGCGACCAGAACCCTAATTCCTCCATTCAACCCCAAACTAACACCCTAGAATCCCCATGGTCACCTCTTTCACAATCTCAAACTCTCAACCTTCAAATCTTAGCCAAATCCCTCGAATTTTGAATCTGAGTCTAAACCATAATTTTTTTAAATCAATATTTCATGGAATATTTGGGTTTTTTTTTACGTTAATCGCGTGTTCTTGATAAGAACACAAGATTAACGCCAGAATTAACCGAAAATTGAAGGTATGAGGATTCATTTCTATTCGTTAAGTGTCCAAGCCCGTTTAGGTATTTTTGTTTTACTATATTTTTCCTGGTTTCCTTATTTTATTTTTTATTTATTAGGTCTTATTTTATCATCTTCTATTATTTCTTTTTTGTTTGATGTTTTGGGTTTGGTTCTCCAAAATCATTTTTTCTTGTACATGCAAGATTTTGTCTGAATTCCTTTTATTGTTTCTGTTTTTCCTTTTGAGATCAAGATTTCATGAGTCTTATGATTTAGAAAGTCATTTAGACCGATAAGTATGGTTTATTTGTTGTGGGTTTGGGTTTATTCAGATTCAATTGGATTTAGGCCCTGAAGATTTGAGGCCCAAGACTTAAAATAAACAGACCCATACCAATTTGTTATGTGAGGTTCAAGGGGTAAAAACAAGGCAATCTAGGGGTAATTAGGTATTATAGTTAGAGAATCTCTCAAATAACCACCTAAAGAAGCTTCCTAGAAGATGCAGAAGGCACTAACTTGACCCATAAGTCATAAAATTAGGATTAAGTAGCAAAAAGAAAAGCTGAAAAAGGACTGATTCGCTAAAATAAAATCTGAAAGGTTGCCCTACTTGCTTGCATATAAAGGCATTGCCTTCTTGCCTTGCAAAAAGGAGAGATCAGACCTAGAGAGTTTCCAAGTACTGTAAATCCTGAAATCAATACGACTAAAAACTTTAAGAAGATATTGTTTCATTGAGTCCTGTGGTTGATTTTTTGAAGTTTCTACTAGTGTATGAAACAATTTTGAGTAGATGGTAGCTGAAATGAACTGAAATCAAGCTTAGGGAAGTCTTCTGATTCATTGCTGGGATTGGAGTTGATTTTCTAGACTACTTTGCTTCAATTTGATGGGTTTAAACTGGTTGTTCACCTGCTGCTACTATTTTGCTTTGCTGATTCTCGCCTTTTTCTTTACCTTCAAATTCCATGTACAAATTTTGATCCTATCATGATGTAAGGTCCAACTTAAAGATGAAATGAAAGCCATATAATGCCATAAGCAGTGTCACTTGCATCTAGTTTATAGTGTAGTTTAGTCAATTTCTGTTTAAGTAGCAAGTTTTCATATTGTTATTAACTATGGATTGTTGAACTCATGATACTCATATTTTATTTGATAATTTTAGCTTTAGTGTAGGTTAATTTTAGCAATCCATGTTAGCTAAATGTAGAATTATTTTAGGAATTGTCAGGTTATGTTACTGTCTATAGGTGCATAAGCTTGATATCCTTTGAGTAGTTTATCTATGCCATAATAACTGAGCTTTTTGGTTGTTCATAAAACCTGAAAATCATGAGAGGATAATCTTTAATGGTACTGATCTCTTTTATGTGTTTTCAAGGATTTGCTACCATGTTTTAAATGTTAGTTTAATGTTTGGAATATTACGTGAGCATGAAAATCACCATAGGATTAATATGCTTGTTTGTACAAGTAGTAAGTCAAAGGAGAATAGATTTCAAAATGGTTCTTAGTTGAATCCTGAGCTATGCTTCAGTTGTTAGTTTTTGTAGCCTTAGTTTCTTGGTCATTCGATTCAAGTTTGGAAATCTTCAAATCTAAAGTTCAGTTGCTCATGCATTTTTCTTTCGTTTGAACATTTTATTCATGTAGTTTGTCCATTTAGCATTATTCAAAAAGTGAAACTAAAAAGGCTGACCTTTTAGTTGAGTAGCAAATTCGAGCTAAGGATCTTGTCTTTATTGGAAGCCATCCTTGTTCGAGTTGGGCTCATCTTCAGGCCCAAGCATTTGTTTAAAAATGAATTTGAATGTATTTTGTTAATTTGTATCAAAGAGTTTAAATTAGAAACTTAAATCTTTAATTTCTTGTTCATATGTTGGTCAATTTTTGTTAGTATTACTATGTCTTGACCTGGACCATTTGGACCATATGAACTGGGCCCAACGTTGGCCCAGTTGCATAACAAACGAGCCTAAATATTATTTATACAAGTGTTGGCCCAGTGAATTGATTAATTTCGCTACTCCGGGGCCTACACGGACTTGATATTGAGTCCACATTTAAGCCTGTTGATGTTTCGAATTTGGGCTCAATTCTAGGCCCAAGCTTAACAGCCTTTTTTTCTAATATGATGCGGGCTTGGTCTTTTAATTAGACTCTTCATTTTCTATCCCTTTTCGTTGGTTCTTCTAAGGATCAGGTATCTATTTACCTTGATTTAGTTAATTAATTAGACTCCTTTAAATATTTTTAGGACAGCTCTAATTAGATAACAAATAGCCTATGGCCCTCCAAATTCTAGGTTGAATATCCTTTTAAAATAAAACTGAGGTGCGCCGCACCAAATGAAATCACAAATATGTGGCCTTTGTTTAAATTATTTTCTTGAAATACATAGAACTCAAGGTGTGCCATTTAGCGAATTTTCATGGCCTGCGCAAAGTTAACAACGTGTTAGTTGCTTTAGGCACGTTATTTGATAATACTACTTTCATAAACTCGGTGTGCATTTCATGAGTCCCAATCCAAATCCTAGAATATTAAATAAAATGTGTTTTGGATTGCGGGTGCATTTCATGTGACATAATCCAAAGACACGTTTTAGACAACGTTCAATTGTTCTTAAAATTAAAAGCGGTAAATAATTTTGAAATTTCACTATTGGTTGAAACATGTATTAAAATAAGACAATAGGCCAATTGTAATAGTTTAAGCGACCATGTTAGAACCACATAATCCGGGAGTGCCTAACACCTTCCCTCGGGTTAACATAATTCCTTATTCAGAATTTCTGGTTCGCAAACTTCAAAAGGACTTTTCGAATTTCCTCGATTTGGGATTTTAAAATAAAACGGTGACTTGGGAAACAAGAGAAAAAACCATCCCAAGTGGCAACTCTAAATAAAAATAAATAAATAATCCCATTTCGAATAATGCCACTAAAAATTTTGGAAAAACTCCCTTGTGCTACCTTCGGATGTGTAAAAATGAGGTGTGACAGAGGCCACCCACTTTAGATTTGATATACTTCTTTAAACAACTTAAATAACCATCAAAATATATCAAAGTAGAGCAATGGTGCTAAACGTATAAGAAAACAAAAAATTGATAATATGGGTTGAAGTACTGATGGCCACGTGTCAAGCGATCAAAATAATTTTCCTGAGTTCTAGAGATATATCGGATATTCATAAACCATTTGGTGAAAAATTAATGGTTTGGGAGGTATTTTATGTCAACTACCAGTAGTTTCAAAATCAATAAAAGCATAGACTGTAAAAGCTAGCTTGCCAAAGTTATATGTGATGACCCGACTGATCGTCTTAAGAATTAACGCTCTGATCCCCTATCATCTGCTTTCCCCAAGTTTATTTCTCCTATTTTAATTTGCCAGGATGTTTGTTTTTAAGTTTCGGAGGGTTTTGGGACACTTAGTCCATAAATGAGAACTTATGTGCTGGAAAGTTGACTGTAGCTTGAATAATGACGGCACCAGAATAAAAACTGATGGTTCCGTTAGCTTAGTTGGATTATTTCGGGGTTAGATGCGTGTTTGGTTTGTTTTTAGAGGCCCGTAGCTAATTTAGGCTTAAAAAGTCGAAAGTTGAATTTTGGAAGTTTCTGGTTCGATAGTGAGATTTTGACCCCAAGAGTCGAAACGGAATTTTGAAAGTTGAACTAGCTTCATTGTTTTTAACGCGACGTGTGTGCAAAGTTTTAGGTCATTTGAATAAGGTTTGATAGACGTTTTGATCGAAAGTGTATCTCTACAGTTTTTGAAATTCTTAAGCTTGAACCCGATGAAAAATAAGTTTTTTTATGTTATTTTAAGCGTTTCGAAGATTGGAACAAGTTAGAATGATATTATTGGATATGTTGATAAGGTTGGTAAAGGTCCCCCAGGCCTCGGGTGTGTTTCGAATGCTCAGTTGGTCATTTTTGAAACTTATGAGAATTGATGGACTGATGGTATCTAGTTTCCTTCTTTGTGATCACATCCCCCCTTCCGCATTCACGTCGTGTAATTCCATAAGGGGCCCAATTTGTTCTTCGCGATTGCATGACTTGGATCATGATCGCATAGCGTTGCCTCTTCCTTTTTCGTGTTTGCAATTGCCTTTTGGCGTTGGCATAGCAGAAACATAAGCCAGTGGCTTAGTGGTCGCATTTCCTTTAAGTTCGCGTGGCTTCAACCACGATTGCATAAGAACACCTTTTCCTCTTATGCAATCACAAGCATCGTGTTGTGTTCGCATAGGCCATTTCAGAAGATCTTTATTTTTACTCTTTGCGATCGCTCGCCTTCTTTCGTGTTCACAATGTACAAAAATACCTGGGTAGAATTTAAAACCCAAAATTTAGGGTTTAGACCATAACACATATTTTGGACTAAGGAGCTCAGGATTTTACTATTTTTGAAGGCTTTTTCACCTAGGCGGCTTGGATAAGTGATTCTTACTCGATTTAGACTAATTTTGATGAATCTACACTTAAATCCATCATTTAATTTCGAACTTTTGGTGTAAATTGGGGTAAAAGTTCTCAGACCAAGATATTGGGTTTTGATTGGGTATTTGACATCGGCTTGGGGTTATTTTGATATGGTTAGAATCGTGATACAAAAGAGGTTGACTTCAACAACCCATAAGGGACGACTTGCCAAACTACACAACTCAGAAAACTTTTGTACTATAACCAACGTTAAATGTTTATTACTCAGAAAACATTCGTACTACAATAAGCTAACTTTTAGAGTATTCTTGCTCTATTTTTTCATACGTGGACCGGCCTTTTCATCCATTCGAAAGAAAGAACAAGAGAAATTAAGAAAGCACTCATATGTAGTATATCACAAAAGATTTACAAAGGTTACAAGCCGAGGGGCACTTTGGTCAATTACCTAATTTCGCGTATTAGCTTAGACTTTAATGGTAGAATCAGTTACTTGAATTGTTGTTTACATTATGCAATTGAATTGAATAGGATTGGAATATTTGGAGTCGAGTACTTATGGCAAAGACGTGGTGTCAGGTTGATTTAGACCTGGTTCGATGTAATTGGCTTGTCTAACATTGTGTGAGGGACCTCCCCCCTAGGATATGATATTTGATAATTGCAATGCGTTGTAGGTGAGGTGACAAGCGCGTTCATGATCTAATTGTTGAGAATCTGATTTTACTTGAGTATTTTAACTGAGTTCCCTTCTTTCTCATTTTATTCTACTTGCAAACTTACCAAGTTGTTAGTTAGAAAAGTAAGCCTAGCTGACTTAATTGCTTATTTGCTTAAACTGCCTTAATTGCATTGCGTGAAGCATGCTAGGTTAGATTTAATTGTTTACTTGTACGAAGTTGGTATTTAATTTTAGATTGTTGTGTTGCTGCTGTTTGTTTTTAATTTGGGACTACGAGACGGCATCCAGGGAGGTCCCCTGCACGAAATTATGATTCAGACAAAGGTGTGGAATACCAAGAGATCCTTGACATGTATATTGAGGATACTGAGAGATCCTCGTGATACCAAGAAATCCCTGTCATATATTGACGATACCAAGAGATCCTCGGGATACCAAAAGATCCTTGACATATATTGAGGATACTAAGAGATTCTCGGGATAACAAGAGATCCCTAATGTATATATTAAGGATACCAAGAGATCCCCAATTATTATCCATGTTGTGAGTGGTATTTCCTTGTGATTATATTTATATTCTATTTCCGTTATTGTACTCTTATTATCCGGTATAGAATCTTACTGTAGATTCTCAATTATATTATTATCTTATCCGGTCATTTTTATGATTTATTAACCTTAGTAGGTCCCGGACCTTCCTCATCACTACCTAACTGAGGTTAGGCTTGGCATTTACTGAGTACCACTGTGCTGTATTCATGTCTCTTCTGCGCATGTTTTTCATGTGCAGATCCAAGTACCACTGATCAAGCCTGCCGTCCTTGAAGGAGTCACTACTTAGAAACTCCGAGGTGCATTTACCGCGTCTACAGACCAAGGAGTCCCTTTGTATTCCTGCTTTTGTATTTAGCCTTTTTGTACTTTTCTGTTTGATAGACATTCCAGAGTTAGAGCTATGTAGCATTTATCTTAGCTTGTGATTCGTGGGGTTCCAGTTCTTGGATTTGGATGTTGGTTTTGGGACTTATACATATATGGTGTATGTCGAGTGGCCCAGTTAAGACTATTATATCTTTAATTCGGTTTTTAAATCATTTTATTTCAGAAAGTTTAGTTTTCTTTCGCAATTTAGGCTTACCTACTCATAGAGACTAAGTGCCGTCACGATGGTTCACGGAAGGCGAATTGGGGTCGTGACATGTTGGTATCAGAGCTTTATGTTCATATGAGTCACGGATCACAAGCCGGTTTATTAGAGTCTCGTTGATCGGTACGGAAAAGTCTGTACTTATCTACGATAGGCTATGTAACTTTAGGGAATTTCCGCTTCATTTGATTTCCTTGTCGTGCGATATTTTGACATCCCAATTCTAAACTTCTTTCTTCTATTCTCTCACATATGGTGAGTACATATGCTACTCAAGATGATAAGGTGCCCGCACCCTCTACTGTAGCCGTCAAAGGCCGGGGCCGAGGTAGAGGCCAAGGACGCGCATATGGTAAAGCCAGAGCACCTGCGCGAGCTACCGACGAGGTACCACCTGCAGTTCTAGCCAGAGTCAAGGCACTTTACATGCCTACTACTGCTATTACTACTCTAGCTCTTCAAGAGACTCTAGTACAGTGTATGAGCATGTACACCATTTTAGCCTAGGCAGGATTGCTTTCCCTTGCTACAGCCACATCCCAATCAATGGGAGGAGCATAGACTCCCGCCGTCTGCACTCTTGAGAGGAGAGTGCATGTTGAGAAACTCCCCGAGATTATTTCTGTACTGCATGCAGTGCCAGTTCAGCCCAAGGATAGGGCAGTGACTTCCGAGGATGAGCAGTTGAGGCTTGAGAGGTTCAAGACGTACAAGTCTCCTATTGTAAGTAGTCTAGCATCAGAGGATGCTTTGGGATATCTTGATGAGTGTTACCTCATTCTCCATACCATGGGTATCTCAGGATCTAGCGGGGTTTCTTTCACTACCTTCCAGCTTCGAGGAGGCGCCTATGAGTGGTGGTGCACCTATGAGTTAGACAGTGCAGATGGGATTGCTTCATTGACTTGGGCTCAATTTTCAGATTTGTTCCTGAGGGAGTATATTTCTCATAGCCTCAAGACACAAGGCGTGCAGAGTTTGAGCATTTATGTTAGGGTTCCATAATTGCTTCAGAGTATGCTGTCATTTACACCAGTTTGGCTAGGCATGCACCAGCCTTGGTTTCTACTGTACGCGAGAGGGTTCACCATTATTGAGGGCCTTATTCCCAGCATCAGATCTAGAATGGATCGCGAGTTGGAGATGGATATTTCTTATCAGCAGGTGGTGAGCATTTCTAGGAGAATTGAGGGTATGCATGCTAGTGAGAGAGATGTGAGGGAGGCCAAGAGGTCTCGAGAGTCGGGCCTTTATTGTGGTGCCTGTACCCCAACTGTAGGTCATCATAGCAGGGATGAGTCACCCTATTCATTCAGCTCTTCCAGCAGCTAGTAGTGCTCTAGCTCTTCCTAGATCTCAGGGGTCTAATTATGCACCTCCGGTTTCTAGGCGCCTCCTGTGCGGGGTGCTTGCAGAGGTCAGTCCAACAGTCCTGACCCTAGCTAGTCACAGCTACCATGCTCTCCCAGAGCTTGGTTTGAGTGTGGTGATACATACCACGTGGTGAGGGAAGGCCCTAGACTTAGGATGAGTGCACATCCATAGATTTCTTAGCCACAGCGTGCCCTGCAGAGTTCTTAGGCTATGATTACAGCTCCAACTACTAATCCACCTGCTCAGATAGCTAGATGTGGAGGTTGGGGAGGTAGAGGTTGCCCTTAAGGGGGAGGCTATACTTGATACTATGCCTTTCCTACTCATACCGAGGTTGTCGCCTCCAATTTTATCATCACAGGCATTATATTGGTTTGTCACAGAGATGCATCGGCTCTATCTGATCCAGGCTCCACTTATTCTTATGTGTCTTCTTATTTTGCTCTGTATTTGGGTGTATCTCAGGATTCCTTGAGTTTTTCCATTTACGTTTCTACTCATGTGGGAGATTCACTTGTTGTGAACCACATTTATCGGCCGTTTTTTGTTACTCTCTATGGCTTTGAGACCAGAGACAATTTGTTATTACTCAGCAATGTTGATTTCGATATTATCTGGGGCATGTACTTGTTGTTGCCCCATTATGCTATTCTTGATTGTCACGCAAAAACCGTGATACTAGCTATGCTAGGTGTACCGCGTGTTGAGTGGAGGGGTACCATAGATCACACTCCCAGTAGAGTTATTTCTTTCCTTAAGGCTCAGCGTATGGTTGAAAAGGGGAGTGACAAGTATTTAGCTTATGTGAGAGATGTCAGTATTGATACCATTTCAGTTGATTCAGTCTCATTTGTATGGGATTATCTCGATATGTTTCCAGCTGACATTCCAAGCATGTCACCTGATAGAGATATTGAATTTGGAATTGATCTATTACAGGGCACTCAGCCCATTTATATCCCTCTATGTCGTATGGATCCCCTTGAGTTGAATGAGTTTAAGGATCAGTTATTGGAATTGCTTGATAAGGGTTTTATTCGGGATAGTGTTTCACCTTAGGGTGATCCTATCTTGTTTGTGAAGAAAAATAATGGGCTTATGCATTTGTGTATTGCATATTGCCAGTTGAACAAGGTTATCGTGAAGAACAGCTATCCTTTGCCTCGTATTGATGATATGTTTGACTAGTTTCAAGATGCACAAGTGTTTTCTAAGATTTATTTGTTCTTAGGTTACAATTAGTTGAAGATTCGGGAGCCAGATATCCTGAAGACTGCTTTCAGGACTCGATATGGTCATTACGAGTTTCTTGTTATGTCATTTGGGCTGACCAATGCACCAACAATTTTTATGCATTTGATGCACAGTGTATTCCGGCCATATCTTGACTCTTTTGTCATTATCTTTATTGATGAGATTCTGATATATTCCCAGAGTTGGGAAGATCATGAGCAACAATTGAGGACAGTGCTTCAGATTCTGAGGGAAAAGAAATTATATGCAAAGTTTTCAAAATGTGAGTTTTGGTTGGATTCCATGGCATTCTTAGGCCACGTGGTATCGAGTGAGGGAATTCGGGTGGATCCGAAGAAGGTAAAGGTAGTGCAGAGTTGGCCCAGACCATTCTCAGCTATAGAGATTCGCAATTTCCTTGGTTTGGAAAGCTATTGCCGTCGTTTTGTTGAAGGGTTTCCATCGATTGCAGCCCTATGGCTAGACTGACCCATGAAGGTGCTCTGTTCCAGTGGATGGAAGATTATGAGGCGAGATTTCAGAAGCTCAAACCAGCTTTGACTACAGTCCCAATTTTGATAATACCTACAGCTTCGGGGTCTTATATTGTCTATTGTGATGCCTCAGGAGTTGGACTTGGAGCGGTATTGATGCAGGACGGTAGGGTGATTGCGTACGTACCCAGACAGTTGAAGATACACGATAAGAATTATCATGTCTATGATCTTGAGTTAGCTGCCATTGTTCATGCCCTGAAGATTTGGTGCCTTTATTTATACGATATGCCTTGTGAGTTTTATATGGACCATCGAAGCTTGCAATATTTGATCAAGTAGAATGATCTAATTTGCGTCAGATGAGGTGGTTAGAGTTGCTAAAGGATTATGACATTACTATTCTGTATCACCCAGGCAAGGCCAATGTGGTAGCTGATGCTTTGAGTTGCTGGGCAGAGAGTTTGGGGAGTTTGGCTTATCTACCAGCATCAGAGAGGCCTATGGCGATAGATGTTCAGGCCTTAGCCAACCAGTTTTTGAGATTGGATCTTTTGGAGCCTAGTCGGGTTCTAGCTTGCGTGGTTTCTCAGTCTTTATTATTTGATCATATCAGTGAGCGACAGTATCATGACCCCCGTTTGCTTGTCCTTAAGAACAAGATTCAGTATTGTGTTGCAGAGATGTGTCCATTGGAGAGGGCGGAGTATTGAGGATGTAGGGTCGGGTTTGTGTACACATTGTTGATGGGATCCGAGAGCTAATTCTAGAGAATGCCCATAGTTCGTGATATTCCAATCATCCGGGTGCCGCAATGATGTACCCGGACTAGAGGTAGCACTATTGCTGGAGGACGTTTAAGAAAGATATAATTGGGTTTTTAGCTCGATGCATCAACTATCAGCAGGTGAAGTATGAGCACTAGAGGCCGGGTGGATTGCTTCAGTAGATAGAGATTCCAGAGTGGAAGTGACAGTGGATCACCATGGAAATCATATCTAGGCTCCCACGGACTAAGAAGTTTGATGCCATTTAGGTTATGGTGGATTGGCTGACCAAGTCTGCTCGTTTTATTCATATGTGTACTACTTATTCTTTGGAACAGTTGGTGGAGATTTATATCTGAGAGATCGTTTGTCTACATGGTATTCCAATTTCTATCATTTTGGATAGAGGTACTCAATTCACATCACGGTTCTGGAAGGCCGTTTAACATGAGTTGGGTACTCGAGTAGAGTTGAATACTGCATTTCACCCTCAGACAGACGGACAGTCCGAGCATATTATTCAGATTCTTGAGGATATTCTCCGTGCATGTGTGATGGATTTTAGGGGTTCTTGGGATCATTTCTTGGCATTGGTGGAGTTTGCTTACGACAACAGTTATCAGTCCAGCATTCAGATGGCACCGTATGAGGCTTTATATGGTAGGCGGTGTAGATCCCTGATGGGTTGGCTTCAGCTGAGTGAGGCTACATTATTAGGCACAGACTTAGTTTAGGATGGTTTGAAGAGAGTCAAGGTGATTCAGGACAGACTTCGTACAGCTCAATCCAGACAAAAAGAGCTATACGGACCGAAAGGTTCATGATGTTTCCTATATGGTTGGAGAGCGAGTTCTGCTTTGGAATTCTCCTCTGAAAGGCGTTATGAGATTTGGGAAGAAAGGTAAGTTGAGTCCAAGGTTTATTGGCCCTTTTGAGATATCGAGGCGAGTTGGGGAGGTTTCTTATTGGCTTTCCTTACCTCCTAGCCTGGCAGGAGTTCATCCAGTATTTCATGTTTTGATTCTCCAGAGGTATCACGAGTATCTTTTGCATGTGTTGGATTTTAGCTAAGTCCAGTTGGACAAGGATCTATCTTATTTTGAGGAGCCAGCGGTAATATTGGATAGGTAGGTCAGAAAACAGAAGTCTAAGAACATTGCACCAGTGAATGTTCAGCAGCGGGGTCAACCGGTCGAGAAGGCAATCTGAGAGACCGAACAAGATATGCGCAGCCTTTGCCCTCATCTTTTCACTTATGTCTCTGCGCTTGTTCAAGGTCGAATGAATGTTTAAGTGTAGGAGGATGTGACTATTTGGCCGGTCGTCTTAAGAATTAACACCCCAATCCTCTATTAACTGCTTTTCCCAAGTTTATTTCTTCTATTTTAATTTGTCGGGATGTTCGGTTTATAAGTTTCGGAGTGTTTTCGGACACTTTGTCCCTACATGAGAACTTTGAATGTTGGAAAGTTGACCGTAGTAGAAACAGTGTAAAGACTTCCTCAGAATGGAAATGTAATGGTTCCATTAGCTTCGTTGAGTGATTTCAAGGTTAGGAGCGTGTTCAGTTTATGTTTAAGAGGCTTGTAGTTAATTTAGGCTTGAAATGCCAAAGGTGAATTTTGGAAGTTTCTGGTCTGATAGTGAGATTTTGATCCGAGGGTCCAATTGGAATTCCGACGTGTATGCAAAGTTTCAGGTCATTCGGACGAGTGTTGATAGAATTTTTGATCGAAATTGTGCTTCTAGAGTTTTTGGAATTCTTCAGCTTGAATTCGATGAGAAACAATTGTTTTGATGTTGCTTTAAGTGTTTTAATGGTTGGGTCAAGTTTGAATGATGTTATGGGATATGTTTGTAGATTTGGTTTAGGTCTCGAGGGCCTCGACTGTGTTTCGGATGTTCAACGGGTCATTTTTGGAACTTATGGAATTGTTGAACTGCTGGTATCTAGTTTCCTTCATTGCTATTGTAGCCTCCCTTCTGCGTTCGCCTAGAGTAGTTCCGGAGGGGGCCCAATTTTTTCTTCGCAATTACATGATTTGGATTGCGATCTGATAGTGCTGCCCCTTTCTTCTTCGTGTTCTCAATTTCCCTTTCGCATTTGCATAGCAAAAATATGAGCCGGTGGCTCAAGGGCCTCTTTTCCATTCACGTTCACGTGGCTTCAACCGCTATCGTGTAAGCAATCGTGAGCATCGTGTTATGTTCACATAGGCCATATCAAAAGCTCTTCATTTTTACTCTTCGCGATCACAGGCCTTCTTTCGCAATCGCGATGTACAAAAATTATTACGCAGAATTTAAAACCCAAAATCGAGGGTTTAGACCATAACTCATATTTTGGACTTAGGAGCTCGGGAGATAATGGTTTTTGAAGGGATTTTCACATGGGTGAGTTGGGTAAGTGATTGTTACTCGGTTTAGACTAATTTCCATGAATCTACAATTAAATCCATCATTTAATTTCGAATTTTATATGGAAATTGGGGGAAAAGTTCTTTGACAAAGAGATTTGGTTTTGATTGGGTATTTGATATCAAATTGGGATAATTTTGATATGGTTAGAATCATGACTGTGTGAGGATTTTGAAAACGTAAATTTCACCCAATTTCGAGACTTGGGCCAGAGGGGTATTTTGGTTATTTTCAATGATTTCACGTATTAGCTTAGACTTTAATTGTAGAATTTGTTACTTGAAGTGTTATTTATGTTATGCATTTGAATTGAATAGAATTAGGCCATATGGAGTCGAGTACTCGTGGCAAAGACGGGGTATCGAGTTGATTTTGAGCTGGTTCTAGGTACGTGGTATGTCTAACCTTATGTCGGGGGACCTTCCCCTGAGGATATGATATTTGATAATTGAAATGCCTTGTACGCGAGGTGACAAGAACGTACTTGACCTAATTGTTGAGAATCCAGTTTTACTTTAATTATTGTACCCAAGTTCCCTTCTTTCCCGTTTTGTTATGCTTGCAAACTTAGCATGTTGTTAGTTAGAAAAATACGCTTAGATGACTTAATTGCCTATTTGCTTAAACCGCCTTAATTGCATTACATAAAGCATGCTAGGTTAGAATTGATGGTTTACTTGTACAAAATTGGTGTTTAATTTGATATTCTTGTGTTGCTACTGTGTTTTAAATTTGGGACTATAGGATGACATCCCGGGAGATCCCCCTGCACGAAATTATGATTTGGACTAAGGCGCGGAATACCAAGAGATCCTTGACATGCATATTGAGGATACCGAGAGATCCTCAGGATACCAAGAGATCCCTAGCATATATTAAGGATACCAAGAGTTCCTCGAGATACTGAGAGATCCCTGGCATATATTGAGGATACCAAGAGATCCTCGAGATACCAAGAGATCCCTAGTGTATATATAAGGGATACCAAGAGATCCTCGAGATATCAAGAGATCCCCAGTTATTATCCTTGTTGTGAGTGGTATTTCCTTGTGATTGTCTTTATTCTGTTTCCGTTATTGTACTCTTATTATCCTGTATAGACTCTTATTGGAGATTCTCAATTATATTGTTATCTTATCCTATCATTTTTGTTATTCATTAACCTCAGTAGGGACCTAATCTTCCTCGTCACTACCCGACCGAAGTTAGGCTTGGTACTTACTGAGTACCGCTTTGGTGTACTCATGCATCTTCTACGCATGTTTTTCACATGCTGATCCAGGTACCGCTGATAAGGCCTACCGTCCTTGATGGAGGTGACTTCTTAGAGACTCCGAGGTACATCTGCGGCATCCGCATAGCAAGGAGTCCCTTTCTATTCATGCTTTAGTATTTAGCCTTTCTGTACTTTTCTTTTTGTTTGACATTGCGGAGTTAGAGCTATGTAGCATTTATCTTAGCTTGTGATTCGAGGGGTTCCGGGTTTTAGCTGTTGGTTTTAAGACTTATACATATATGGTGTATGCCGAGTGGCACATTTAACACTATTATTGCTTTAATTTTATTATTAAATCGTTTTATTTTCGCAAGTTAGGTTTTTTCCCGCAATTTTGGCTTACCTACTCATAGAGACTAGGTGCCGTCACGATGGTGAATCAGGATTGTGACAAGTTGGTATTAGCGCTCTAGGTTCATAGGAGTCACGGATCACAAGCCGGTTTATTAGATTATCGCTGATCGATACGGAGACGTCTTTACTTATCTACGCAAGGCTATGTAATTGTTACGAAATTTCCACTACATATGATTTCCTTGTCATGCGATATGTTGACATCACATTCTAAACTTCTGTCTTGTATTCTCTTACCAATTGTGAGGACATGTGCTACTCGAGATGATAAGGTATTCGTACCCCTTACTGTAGCCGACAGAGGCCGGGGCCGAGGTAGAGACTGAGGATTCGCATGTGGTACAGCCAGAGCACTTGCACGAGATGCTACCAAGGTACCACCAACAATTCTAACCAGAGTCCAAGCACCTAACACTCCTACTACTGACACTACAACTTCAGCTCTTCAGAAGTCTCTAGCACAGTTCATGGGCATGTACACCACTTTGGCCCAGGAAGGGCTTCTTCCCCTTTCTATTGCCACATCCCAGGTCGGGGGAAGAGCACAGACTCCTACCAACCGTACTCCTTAGCAACGAATGCATTTTGAGTAGGTCCTCGAGATTATTCCTATACTGCCTATAGTGCCGGTTCAGCCCGATGACAAGGCAGTGGCTTCCAAGGATGAGCAGCTTTGGCTTGGGAGGTTGAAGTAGCACAAGCCTCCTGTATTTAGTGGTCTAACATCGAAGGATGTTTTGGGATTTCATGATGAGTGTTACCGCATTCTCCGTACCATAGGTTGGATCTAGCGAGGTTTCTTTCAATACCTTCCATCTTCGAGGGGCCGCCAATGACTGGTGGCACACATATGAGTTTGGCAGTTCAGATGAGGCTTCTTCACTGACTTGGGCTTAGGTTTTAGATCTGTTCCTGACTTGTAATCGTCATGGCAGGGGTTATATGAGTCGCCATGTTCATTTAACTCTTCCAACAGCTAGCAGTTCTCCAGCTCCTCCTAGATCTCAGAAGCCTTATTATGCACCTCCGGTTTCTAACATGCCTCCTGTGTGGGTTGCTTTCAGAGGTCAGTCCAACAGACCTTTCCCTAGACAGTCACCATAACTGAGCCCTCCCAGAGCTTGTTTTGAGTTTGGTGACATATGCCACGTGGTGAGGGATTGCCCTAGACTTGGGAGGAGTGCACATCCACAGAGTTTTTAGCCACAGCGTGCCCCGCAGAGTTCTTAGGCTATGATTACCAGTCCAGCTGCTACCCTACCTACTCAGTAGGCTAGAAGTGGAAGTCGGGGAGGTAAAGGTTGCCCTTAAGGGGGAGGCCAGGCCAGATACTATGCCATGCCTGCCTGTACAGAGGTTGTTGCCTCTGATTCTGTCATCACAAGAATTATATTAGTTTGTCACGGAGATGCATCGGTTCTATTCGATCCAGGCTCCACTTATTCCTATGTATCTTCTTAGTTTTCTTCGTATTTGGGTGTATATCGGGATTCTTTGAGTTTCCTTGTTTATGTTTCTACTCCTGTGTGAGATGCACTTGTTGTGGATCGCGTTTATTGTTCGTGTTTGGTTACTCTTTGTGGATTTGTGACCAGAGTCGATTTGATATTACTCAACATGGTTGATTTCAATATTATCTTGGGCATGGACTGGTTGTCTCCCTATTATGCTATTCTTGATTGTCACACCAAAACTATGAGCTGCCTATGCCAGGGGTACCGCGTGTTGAGTGGAAGAGTACCTTAGATCACACTCCAAGTAGAGTTATTTCTTTCCTTAAGGCTCAACATATGGTTGAGAAGGGGTGTGACGAGTATTTAACTTATGTGAGAAATGTCAGTATTGATACTCATTCAATTGATCCAGTCCTAGTAGTACAGGATTATCCTGATGCGTTTCAAGCTGAACTTCCAGACATGTCGCCTAATAGAGATATTGATTTTTGCATTGGTCTGTTGCCGGGAATCAGCCCATTTCCATCCCTCCATATCTTATGGCTCCTCTTGAGTTGAAGGAGCTAAATGATCTGTTATAGAAATTTCTTGATAAGGGTTTTATTTGGCCCAATGTTTCACCTTGGGGTAATCCTGTCTTGTTTGTGAAGAAAAAGGATAGTTTTATGCGTATGTGAATTGATTATTGCTAGTTGAACAAGTTTACACTGAAGAACCGCTATCCTTTGCCTCGTATTAATGTTCTGTTCGACCAGCTTCAGGGCGCACAAGTGTATTCTAAGATTGATTTGCGCTCAGTTTACCATCTGTTAAAGATTCAGGAGCCAGATATTCCGAAGACAGCTTTCAAGACTCGGTAGGGGTCATTATAAGTTTCTTGTTAGGTCATTTGGGCTAACCAATGCCCCAACAACTTTTATGCATTTGATGTATAGTGTATCCCAGCCTTATCTTGATTCTTTTTTCATTGTCTTTATCGGTGACATTCTTGTATATTACTGGACATGAGCAGCACCTAAGAACAGTGCTTTAGACTCTGAGGGAAAAGAAATTATATGCAAAGTTTTCAAAATGTGACTTTTGGTTGGATTCTTAGGCCTTCTTAGGCCATGTAGTATCGAGTAAGGGTATTCAGGTGGATCTGAAGAAGGTAGAAGCAGTGCAGAGTTGGCCTAGAATATCCTCAGCTATAGAGATCCACAGTTTTCTTTGTTTAGCGAGATACTACCGTCGTTTTGTGGAGGGGTTTTCATCTATTGCATCCCCTATGACTAGACGGACCCAGAATGGTGCTCTGTTCCAGTAGATAGAAGATTGTGAAGCGAGATTTTAGAAGCATAAGACAACTTTGACTACAGCCCCAATTTTTATATTTCCTACAGGTTCGAGGTTTTATGTTGCCTATTGTGATGCCTCATAAGTTGTCCTTGGAGCAGTATTGATGCAGGATGATAGAGTGATTGCCTACGCGTCCAGACAGTTGAAGCTACTTGAGAAAAATCATCATGTCCACGATCTTGAGTTAGCTGCCATCGTTCATGCCCTTAAGATTTGGTGCCATTATCTAAGGTGTGCCTTGTGAGATTTACAGGGATAGTCGAAGCTTGCAGCATTTGTTCAAGCAGAAGGATCTTAATTTGCGCTAGAGGAGGTGGTTAGAGTTACGAAAGAATAATGACATTACTATTATGTATCATCCAGGCAAGCCCAATGTGGTGGCCGATGCTTTGAGTCGTTGGGCAGATGGTTTGGGGAGTTTAGCTTATCTACCAACATCAGAGAGGCCTATGGTGATGGATATTCAAGCCTTAGCACCAGTTTGTAAGATTGGATATTTCAGAGCCTAGTCGGGTTCTAGCATGCGTGATTTATCGGTCTTCCTTATTTTATCATATCAGGGAGCGATAGTATAATGACCCTAATTTGCTTGTCCTTAAGAACAAGGTTCAGCATGGTGTGCTTAGAGATATGACCCTTTGAGGGGATTGAGTATTGAGGATGTAGGGTACACAATGTTGATGGGCTCCGGGAGATGATTATAGAGGAGACCTACAAATCGTGTTATTCCATTCATCCGAGTTCCGCGAAGATGCATCAGGACTTGAGGCACCACTATTGGTGGAGGCAGATGAAGAAAGATAAAGTTGGGTTTGTAGCGTGGTGCCCTGACTATCAGCAGATGAAGTATGAGCACTAGAGGCCGGTGGATTGCTTCAGCAGATAGATATTCCGGAGTGGAAGTGCGAGCGGATCACCATGGACTTCATATCTACGTTCCTATGGACTTTGAAGAAGTTCGATACCATTTGGGTTATTGTGGATCATCTGACCAAGTCCACTCATTACATTCTTGTGTGTACTACTTATTCTTTGGAGTAGTTAGCGAAGATTTATATCAGGGAGATTGTTCGTCTACATGGTATACCAATTTCCATCCTTTCGTATAGAGGTACTCAGTTCACATCACGGTTCTGGAGGGCCGTTCACCATGAGTTGTGCACTTAGGTAGAGTTGAGTATAAAATTTCACCCTCAGAAGGACAGACAGTCTGAGCGCACTATTCATATTCTTAAGGATATGCTCCATGCGCGTGTGATGGTGTTTAGGGGTTGTTTGGATCAATTCTTGCCATTGGTGGAGTTTCCTTACAACAATGGTTATCAGTCTAGCATTCAGATAGCACCGTATGAGGCTTTATATGGTAAGTAGTTTAAATGGTAGTATCATAGGGGGGTGGTCATGGAGCAGACAAGAGACCCCGTCATTCCGGCAAAATTAGTGGTACCTCGTTTGGAGGTAGAGATTCATATGGTAGAGGTCATCTTCCTATGCCTTTTCAGTTGGCAGTTCAGGTTTCTTACGGTGATATAGGTGGTTGTGTTCCCCAGATGCAATATTCCAATTAGCAGCCCTATAGTGCACCACCAGCTCCTACCATTAGACCACCACTTAGACCACCACTTCAAAGTTTCCAGGGTCGTCTGCCCTAGCAGCCGAGGGCATGTTTTACTTGTGGGAAATAAAGCACATTGCTAGGTATTGCCCTCGAGAATTGAGTAGGTCTCAACATTAGGGTTCCCTTGCCACAGTTTAGGCAGCAGTTGTTCCACAACCCGTTCAGCCAACTAGGGGTGGGTGTAGATGTGCTATAGGTAGACGTAGAGGATCTAGAGGTGGAGCTCAGACCACTGGCGGTGGAGGCCAGTAAGTTGTAAGCCGTCCCAGAGATACAGTTCAGGGTGGTGGGGCGTAGACCTAATGTTATGCTCTCACAACTAGGCTTGAGGCTGAGACTTTAGATGCAATTATTACGGGTACGGTTCTGGTTTATGATAGAGATGCTTCAGTGTTATTTGATCGAGGGTTTACATACTCGTATGTGTCATCTTATTTTGTACCGTATCTGGTCCTGCCTAGTGATTCACTGAGTGTCCCTATTTATGTGTCTACACAGATGGGTGATTTTATTATGGTTGATCGAGTCCATCGTTCTTGTACTATGGTGATTGGGTTCCTTGAGACTTGTGTAGATTTGTTGCTTCTAGACATGGTCAATTTTGATGTTATAATAGGGATGGACTGGCCATCCTCTTACCAGGCTACCTTAGACTATTATGCCAAGATTGTGACCATAGCCTTTCCGGGTGTGCCTCATTTAAAGTAGAGAGTGACTCTTGGTAATTCTGCCTGCATATTTATCTCATATATGAAGGCTCGACGTATGATCAAGAAGGGGTGTTTGGCCTTTTTGGCATATGGTTGTGATTCCAGTGCTGAGGTTCCCTCTATTGATTTTGTGCTCGTTGTTCGTGAGTTTACTAAGGTATTCCCTTCGGACCTAACAAGTATTCCGCCCAACATGGATATTGACTTTTGCATTGATTTGGCTCCAGGCACTCAGAACATTTCTGTCCCGCCGTATCGTACGGCCTTGCCTGAGTTGAAAGACTTAAAGGAGAATTTGTAAGACTTTCTTGAGAAGGGTTTCATTAGATCCAGTGTTTCGCCTTGGGGTGCATCGGTGTTGTTTGTTAAAAAGAAGGATGGGTCAATGAGAATTCGTATTGATTATCGGCAACTGAACAAGGTTACAGTAAAGAATAAGTATCCGCTGTCAAGGATTGATGATTTGTTTGATTAGCTTCAGGGTGCCAAGGTAATTTCAAATATTGACTTGAGATCTAGCTACCATCAGTTGAGGATTAGGGCATCTGATGTCCCTAAGACCAATTTCCGCACTTGGTACGAGCATTACGAGTTCTTGGTTATGTCATTTGCGTTAAAAAATTCCCAAGAAACTTTTATGGATTTGATGAACCGAGTGTTCAGGCCTTATTTGGATTCATTTGTGATTGTTCTCATTGATGATATATTGATATATTCCCGCAGCCAGGAGGAGCACGGCAGCATCTCAGAGTAGTTCTTCAGACTCTGAAGGATGGTCAGTTATATGCTAAGTTTTCGAAGTTCTAGTTCTAGTTGAGTTAGTTGCATTTCCTGGTCATGTTGTATTTGCATAAGGTATTCAGATGGATCTGAAGAAGATTAAGGCAGTCAAGAACTTGCCTAGACCAGCATCAACTACAGAAATTCAACGCTTCTTGGGATTGGCAGGCTACTATCATCGATTCCTGGATGGGTTCTCATCTATTGTAGACCCAATGACTAGGTTGACCCAAAAGAGTGCGCAATTCATATGGTAGGATGAGTGTGAGGCGAGCTTTCAGAAGCTCAAGATAGCTCTCACTATGACAACGGTGTTGGTTTTTCCTACAGATTCAGGTCCTTATACAGTTTATTGCGATGCATCTCGTATTGGACTTGGTGCAGCGTTGATGCAGGGCGGCAAGGTCATTGCCTATGCTCCACGGTAGTTGAAGATCATGAGAAGAACTATCCGGTTCATGATTCGGAGTTGGAAGCCATTATTCTGCATTGAAAATTTAGAGGCATTATCTGTATGGTGTGGCATGTGAGGTATTAATGGATCATAAGAGTCTTTATGTATTTGTTCAAGTAAAAGGAGTTGAATTTGAGGTAGAGAAGGTGGTTGGAGTTTTTGAAAGACTATGATATCACAATCTTATATCATCCGGGGAAGGACAATGTGGTGGCTGATACTTTGAGTAGGAAGTTAGCCAGTATGGGCGGTCTTGCTAATATTTCGGTTGGTGAGAGGCCGCTTGCATATATGTTCAGGCTTTGGCCAATTGATTTATATGGTTGGATATTTCTAAGAAAAGTCGTGTATTATCTTTCACGGTTGCTCGTTCTTCTTTATTGGAGCATATACATGATCGGCGGTATGATGATCCCCATTTATGTGTCCTTAGAGAAATGGTGTAGCGCTGAGGTGCCATGTAGGCCACCTTAAATTATGATGGAGTTTTGAGATTTCAGGGTTGAATATGTGTGCCTAATGTGGATGGGCTTTGGGAGTTGATTTTAGAGGAGGTCTATAGCTCTCGTTACTCTATTCATCCAGGCGTCGTAAAGATGTATCATAATTTGCGGCAGAATTACTGGTGACGTAGAATGAAGAAGGATATTATTGCACATGTGGCCCGGTGTTTGAATGGTCAGCAAGTTAAGTATAAGCATCAGAGGCTTGGTGGTTTGTTTCAGAGGATTGAGCTTCCTAAGTGGATGTGGGAGGGGCTCACTATGGATTTCGTTATTGGACTCTCACAGACTCGGAGGAAGTTCGATGTAGTTTGGGTCATTGTTGATAGGCTGACCAAGTCACTGCATTTCATTATTGTGGCAGTCTCTTATCCATCTGAGGTGTTAGTTGAGATCTATATCCGGGAGATAATTCGTCTTTCTGGTGTGCCTATATCTATCATTTCGGACCGGATACATAGTTTACCTCATATTTTTGGAGAGCAATTCAGTGGCAGTTGGGTATTCATATTAAGTTGAGCACAACATTTCATCCTCAGACGGACTGATAGTCTGAACGGACTATTCGGATTTTGTAAGATATGCTCCGAACTTGTGTCATTGACTTTGGAGGCTCGTGGGATCAGATTTTTCCTTTAGCAGAGTTTTCCTACAACAACAGCTACCAGTCGAATAACCAGATGGCTCCTTATGAGGATTTATATGTTAGGCAATGTTGATTTTCGATTGGATAGTTTGAGCCGGGAGAGGCTTGGTTGTTGGGTATGGATCTGGTTCGGGAGGCCTTGGACAAGGTTAGAATTATTTAGGATAGTCTTCGTACAGCTCAGTCCAATCAAAAGAGTTATGCAAACCACAAGGTTCGTGATTTGGCATTCATCGTCGGTGAGCGGGTATTGCTCTGAGTATCCCCTATGAAGGGCATTATGAGATTTGGGAAGAAGTGCAAACTTAGCCCTAGGTTTATTGGCGAATTTGAGATTCTTAATCGAGTGGGAGATGTGGCTTATTTACTTGCATTTCCGCCGAGCTTATTAGCTAAGCATCCAATTTTTCATGTGTCCATGCACTAGAAATATCACGGCGATCCATCCCACGTGTTAGATTTCAGCACCATCCAGCTGGACAAGGACTTGTCTTATGAGGAGGAGTCGGTGGCTATTCTAGGCCGGCAAGTTCGTCAGTTGAGGTCGAAGAGGTTTCCTTCTGTTCATGTTCAGTGGAGAGGTCAGCCTTCTGAGGCATCGACCTGGGTGTCTGAGTCCAATATGCGGAGCTATAATCCCAATCTTTTCCCCGACTCAGGTACTTCCTTCTTTTGTCCGTTCGAGGACGAATGCTTGTTTTAGAGTTGGACGATGTGATGACCCAAAAGGTCATCACTTGCTTTTAAATTAATTTTTTGTTTCCAAGGCCTTGAAAACCTCATATAGATCTACCTCATTCTGCGTGCACAGTTCGGGCGCGTAGCTGGAAAGCTTATATATGAAAATCTGTGAAAAATGGCAAAATTTGGCTATTAAACTAGTTAATTTGACTTCGGTCAATATTTTGGGTAAACGGACCCGAACCCATGATTTGATGGTTCGGAAGAGTCCGTAGGAAAATATGGGACTTGGTCATATATCCAGAATCGAATTCCGAAATCCCAAGCCCGAGAAATGAATTTTAAAAGGAAATAGTTTTTTGAAATTGTTTAAATAAATTTGAAATGAAATTTGATTAGAACATGATAATACCGGGCTCGTATATTGGTTTCGGCGCCCGGTACATGTCATATATATGATTTAAGACAGTTTTGTGGAATTTAGTAAAAACGAATATCATTTGACGTGATTCAGACCTAAATTGCTAAAATTGATGTTTTAGGAAGTTGAGAAAATTCTTTGATTTTGAGGTTTAGTTTGTTGTTAATGATGTTATTTTGGTGATTTGATTGCACAGATAAGTTTGTATGATGTTATTGAGTTAGTACATGTGTTTAGTTAGGAGCCTCGAGGGCTCGGGTGTGTTTCAGATGTCTTTTAGAAGGTTTTAGAACACTTAAAAGTTTTAGCTTTTCAGCTGTTGGATTTCTATCATGTCCTTCTTCGCATTCGTGGGAGAACCCTCGCGAAAGCGATATGTTAATTGTTGTTGAAGGAATTTCCTTCTACGCGAACGTGTAGCTCAGGTAGCAAATTCGAGGCAGTGGGAGGGGGGTTATCCCTTCGCGAATATGGTCCTGGCCACGCGAACGCGAACGCAAAGTGGGCCTGGGCAAGGGGTAGTGAAATTACCCTACGCGAATGCGATACATTGAATGCAAATGCGAGGCTCGAGGAGATTCTACTCCGCGAACGCGAGCCGTGTCCGCGAACGCGAACGCGAAGGCTTATCAAGCCTAACCCATCATGAACCCAATGGGCTTGTTGCAAACACGATGAGTTTTTTCATCCAGTGATTTTTTAAAATACCAAAAAAAAAATTACGGGATTTTTACAAAATTTCATAAACCTCTTCTTCTCCAAAGCTCTTAGGCGATTTCTGAAGCATTTACTCACCATAATCTCTTGGATAAATAATCTTTAACTGGTTTTCTTCCATTTTTATCAACACCCACTAGATTTCTAGGCCTAAAGTATGTGATTAAGGGTAGAAAATTAGGAATTTGGGTAGAGTTAGGACTTTTTGATTAATTGTGATTTAGACCTCGTTTTGGGGTCAAATTCTAGAAATAATTATATATTTGGGCTCATGGGTGAAGGGAGATTGGATTTCGGTTCGAATCTCGTGTTTTGACCAACCAGGCCCAGGGTCAATTTTTGGATTTTTTGGAAGAATGATTAGAAACCTATAATTAGGCATTGAAATTGAATTGTTTAGCATTTTTGATGTTATAAAGTAGATTATGTAAAGATACGATTGATTTGGAGTAGAATTCAAAAGGAGAGGCGGTGTTTGAGGCTTGAATTGGCCGTGAAAGTTTGAGGTAAGTGCCCCGTCTAACCTTAGCTTGAGGCATTATGAGTTGTATCCTATTTGCTAATTGCGTCTTGTTGAGTACGACGTATAGGCATGGTGACGAGTATCTATACGTCACTGTCGAACATGACCGTGAGCCTTAAATTGACTGATATTGCGTACTTAAGTGTTACTATAGATGCCTTAATTGACGATTCTCAATATTGAGCAATAATTTAGTATATTCTCATGGATTTTATTTATGATTAAGTATTGGTACTAATTGAGCCGAGTAGGAGTGGTGTTAGTATTGGTTATAGTTGATTCTCCTATGTCGGGGTATTTGTTTTGATATCATTGTTTCCTTGCCGGGAAGTTATTATATTGCTTTTATTCCCTTGCCATTATTCCTAGTAATTTTGTGTTGGCTTGTAAATGGGAGTGTGTGGTACATATACCATACGAGTTAATGAAATGGGAGCGGGGGGTACGCTTACCACAAGATTTATTAAAATGGGAGCGGGTGGTACACCTATCACAAGATATGATGAAATAGGAACGGGTGGTATGCCCACCACAAGATATGATAAAATAGGAATGGGTGGTACGCCGACCATATGATATAATAAAATGGGAGTGGATGGTACGCCTACCACAAGATATGAGAAATGGGATCGAGTTGAACACTTGCAACGAGATATGAACCTAAAGGGAAATCTGCCTTTGTTTTCTTTATTCTTTTTATAAGTTGAATTTTGGTTTCCTTATAATTTTCTTGAGATTCATTTTTACCCATTATTCTCTGAAGCATGCTCCCCCTTCCCTATCTTAGTTGTTTGTTCTGGTTTACGTTTTTCAATGTGTGTGTGTGTTTGTGTATATATATATATAACTAGATAGGTTTATTTGGAGTGTGGTCCTAGCGTCGTCACTACCTCGCCGGAGTTAGACCAGGCACTTACCAGCACATGAGGTCGATTAAGATGGTGCTACACTTTGTACTTTATTGAGATACCGAGGCAGCACTAAGATATCAGCAGTAGCTCGAGAGCTAGCTGTGATGACCCGCCCTATCGTCTTAAGAATTAACACCCTGATTCGCTATTAACTGCTTTCCCCAAGCTTATTTCGTCTAATTTGATTTACCGGGATGTTCGATTTTGAGTTTCGGAGAGTTTTGGGATACTTAGCCACTAAATGATAGCTTAAGTGTTGGAAAGTTATCCATTGTCAGAACAGGGTGAAGAAGGACTCGAAATGAAAATGCGGTGATTTCTTTAGCTTCATTAGGTGATTTCGGGGTTAGGAGTGTGTTCGTATTGTGTTTTGGAGGTCCATGGATAATTTAGGCAAAACGCCGAAATTTGAATTTTTTAAGTTTTCAGTCCGATAGTGAGATTTTTGATCCGGGGGTCGGAATGGAATTATGAGAGTTGTTGTAGCTTCATTTTGTCATTTTGGATATGTGTGCAAAATTTCAGGTCATTCAGACGTGGTTTGGTTATGTTTTTTATCAAAAGCATGTTTCGGAAGCTTTTATGTAACTTAGGCTTGAATTTGATGAGTTTTGGGTAACCTGATGTTGTTAGAGTTGTTTTGATGATTGGAAAAAGTTTGAATATGGTTTTAGGATGTGTTGGTGCTTTTGGTAGAGGGCCTCAGGTGAGTTTCGGATTGTCAATTGGACCATTTTTGGTATTTAGAACTTGCAGATTTTGGAGATTAGAGTTTATCCTTTCGCGTTCGCGTGAGTAGGCTTGCGTTCGCAAAGAAGAAAGGGAGGAAGGCCAGGTTTTAGCCTTCGGATCGCGATATGGGCTTCGCATTCGTGGAGGGCTGTGGATCAGAGCACCGCGTTCGCGAATGAGGGTACGCGATTGCTTAGAGGAAGTGAGTCAGATAGGGTCCAAGGTGATTTGTGCAACCCGTTCGTTCAAGATTTCTTGCATTCGCGTAAGGTTACTTCATCTTGTCATCGCGTTCGTACGGTGTAGGTCGCATTCGCGTAAGGTAATTTTGAGGTCTTGGATATTTTCTCTTCGTGATCGCGAGGCTTGTGTCGCAATCACGATGAAGAAAGGTTAGACCGGGGAAAAATGCTTTAAAACATTTCATCTGCGAGTTTGGGGCTTATTTACACCATTGTTGGTCTTTTTGAGAGATGTTTGAAGTGGGTTGAAGAGGGATTCAAGCGGAATCACTTGGAGGTAATATTTGTTTACTTCATAACTCGTTTTTATGTGATTAAAATACCTGATTAATGGTGAGAATATTGGAAAAAGGGTAATTAGGGATTGAATTTAAGAGGCATTTAAATGTGGATTTGAGGAGTCATTTCGACTCCGATTTTTGTGTTCTTGTTATGTATAGACTCGTGAGAGCATGATGTTTCTGAAAATATAAGTTTCATCCGATTCCAAGATGTTGACCTGAGGGGAGTTTTGGTTATTTTACCTAATTTCACGTCTTAGCTTGGAATTAAATCGTAGAATCAGTTGTTTAAAATGTTATTTATGATATGTAATTGAATTAAATAGATTTGGGCCATTTGGAGTCGGATATTCATGGAAAAGGCGTGAATTCAAGATTTGTTTTGAGCCAATTCAAGATAAGTGGCTTGTCTAACCTTGTGTGGGAGCTTTTCCCCTTAGGATATGATATTTGGTAATTTGATTGCCTTGTGCGCGAGATGACGAGCACGTACCTGTGCAAATTATTGGAAATCCGATTTTCTTAAAGTACTTATTAGCATGTTTCCCTTCCTGCTTTAGTATACTTGCAAATTTCAGCTTGTTGTTAGTTAGAACAGCATATCTAGTTGATTTAAATTTGCCTATTTGCTAAATTGCCTTGGTTCCACCACGTGAAGCATGATAGGCTAGAATTAATTGTTCCCTTGGTATGAAATTTCATTTCTAAATATCTCCTTGTTATCAGTGTGTATTTACATTGGGACTACAAATGTGGGATTCTTGTAGCTCCCCCTTGTCCGTTTACTTTGGGACTACGGGTTCGATTCTCGATAAATCCCCCGACATATTTACTGTGGGACTGGGGGTTTGATTCCCGATAGATCCCCCGGCATCTTTACTTTGGACTGTGGGTTCGATTCCCAATAGATCCCTCTACATATTTAATTTGGGACAATGGGTTCGATTCCTAATAGATTTCCCTACATATTTACTTTGGGACTACAAGTTCAACTCTCGATAGATCCCCTTGTACATTTATATGGAACTACGGGAATGCACCCAATAGATTCCCCTAATACTGGATATTTACATTTGGGAGTATGGAACGGGGTTCCGGTAGATCCCTGTACATTGATAGTTGGACTACGGGACAATATCCTGGGAGATCCTCCGGATATATATACGTATGAGGGACTACGGGACGGTATACCAAGAGATCTGTTGGACGGTATCCTTGGAGATCCTCGTTTTACTATTGGTATTGAGTTGTTCTGATTTCCGAGTCTACTATATTTTTTTATGATATTGTTGTTGCCTTGTATGACCTATTTTAGTTCATTGTTGTTCTCATTTATATTGTTTATCTCATACGGTTGAAACTTTACTATATGTTTAACCTCAGTAGAGCCCTGACTTTCCTCGTCACTACCCGATCGAGGTTAGGCTTGGCACTTACTGAGTACCGCTGTGGTGTACTCATGCCCCTTCTGTGCATGTTTTTTTCATGTGCAGATGCAGGAACCACTGCCCAGGCATAACACCATAGAGTAGAAGAGATCTAGCACGGACTTCAGGATATATCTTCCACATCCGCAAACCAAGGAGTCTATCTCTTATTCTGTATTTTTGTAGTTAGCCTTCATTTCCTACTATTGTTTTATGCATTCTAGAGTTAGAGCATTGTACTATATTTTCTTCAGCTTGTGTTCCCGTGAGTTTTGGGGTTTTGGGATGGTATTGTAGATGTTTGAGAGATTTTGTTGTATGTGCCGAGTGGCATTTCACATTTCGTTTCCATCTTGTTAGAATCTTGGTTTTAAGTCATAATTTACGCAAGTTAATTGTTTTTACATTGTTAGGCTTATCTAGTCGTAGGGACTTGGTGCCGTCACGACATGTTCATGGAGGGCGAATGTGACAAGTTGGTATCAGATCTCTAGGTTCATAGGAATCACAGAACACATGCCAGTTTATTATAGTCTTACTAATCGGTACGGAGACATATGTATTTATCTACAAGAGGCTACGTAACTGTTTGTAATATTATACTTCATTTGACCTCCCTGTTGTGCGAGATTTTGACATCACAATACTAAATTTCTGCCTTCCCTTCTCTCACAGATGGTAAGGACACATTCTACTCGAGATAAGCAGGCACCCACGGCCCCAATTGCAACCGTTTGAGGCTGGGGCTGGGGTAGAGGCCGAGGACGCGCACATGGTACACTGAGGGCACCTGCGCGAGCTATCGCTGAGGTACCACCAGCAGATCCAGCCGAAGTCCAGGCACTTGACACGCCTACTACTACCCCAGCCCTTTAGGAGATTTTTTCCACAGTTCCTGAGCAAGTTTGGTACATTGACTTAGGCAGGACTTATTCAAGTAGTACCGACTACATCACAGGTCGAAGGAGGACTCAGACTCCCGCCGCCCCCACTACAGAGCAGCTAGTTCCCATTGGTCAAGTTCCAGGTGTTTTGGCAACACAACATGTGGTCCCAATTCAGCGGGAGGTGAGGACCTCTTGCCGAGTAGGAGACAGGTGGGTCTAGGAAGGAGGGGACAAACGAGGTTAGGAGAGAGAGTATAGAGGAGTGAGTAGGCCTCGCAGATTTGGGAGGCCCACTGTTCCTTATTTTGGAGGAATTGTATGGCATGGTAGAGGTTTCGTGGGTCAGCCAGCTCAGTTTGCATACCAGATTTCACACAGGGCTTCATGTGTTCAGGGGTTTCGGAGTACCCGTACTACACATTTTCCACTAATATGACAGCCGTGAGGTTTCTTCGAGTGTGGTGACATATACCATGTGGTGGGGTATTGCCCTAGACTTGGGAGGAGTGCACCTCCACCGACTTCTTGGCCACAGCGTGCCCCGCAGAGTTCCCAGGCCATGGTTACAGCCCCAGTTGCTACGCCACCTACTCGTACTGAGGTTGTTGCCTCCAATTCTTTTATCAAAAGTGTTTTCATGGTTTGTTATAGAGGTGCACCGATTCTCTTTGATCCAGGCTTCACTTATTCTTACGTGTCTTCTTATTTTGCTTCGCATTTGTGTATACCTTGGGAGTTTCTTCAGTTTTCTTATTTATGTTTCTACTCCTATGGGGGGTTCACTTGTTGTGGACTGTATTTATCGATCATGTTTGGTTACTATACGTGATTTTGAGATCAAAGCAGACTTATTGCTACTTAACTTTTTTTTGTCAGTTTTCTATCTAGACTACACAAAATATCATAAATTGTATGTGTAAGTGTTTCTGTAAGTCCCAAACTCTATTATTGAGAATGTTGAGGCAAATACACCTGTGTATATAAGGATGGAATTAAGGGTTAGCAGGACTCTCCTATATAGTGTATAAATGTTTCATCATATAATATTCTTCCTTTTATTGAATTTCTACACTTATGAAGAGAATGGACATAATTTTAAACCATATAGATCTAGTGTAATCAGGTTGGAGATTATGTAAACGGAAAGTGCATGATAAATGACGGTCTATATTTATTCGTATTACTCATTTAGAAGAACAAATTAAGTCAAGTAATAAATATTATTAATAAATCTCTTGTTTCATAACTAGATTAATGAAATATATAAAAATTGATTCACACCAATGTCTGCCTTATTTGCCTTATCTTGATTGTTTGTTTTTTATTTATTTATAATACTTATATTTGTTGATATAGCGAGGCTTTGATAATTTTCTGATTTTGAGAGTCTAACTGCGCTTCTGGTCATTACTAATCAGGATTATCAAGTTTCCAAAAGGTGCTCCTAATAAGAAAAAAGGTTAACCTTAAATCTTTGGTGTAAACGCTTTGATAAGTATAAATTCCATTTTTCTCTAGTTAACTAAATTAATCTCAAGTATAAATTTTTTACTTTAATTGGATAATAGCAATTTTATTCCTAAACAATGTTTGAATCTATTCTGAAAGTACTTTCAAAAGCTCGAGCTTTTAGTAACTGTGTTTTTCTTGGTTCAAATATCCCGTAAACGAAATATATATTAAATTTTTTAAATAGATTATTAAATATTCCCTCTGTCCATTTAATTGACACAATCTTCTTTTTCTTCTTCTTTTTTCTTTTTGCAAATAATATGCCTATGACTTTTTGGATAATTTTTAATCTGCAATCATCTGGTAGAATAAATTATGCTGGGCGGATCATCTTAAGAAAACAGTTTAAAGTTTGATTCTGGTAAGAAAAATCTATATGTCATTAAAAGGAGAGGAAAAAACCCTTTTTTTAAGCCAAGTGGCAACCAAAAAAAATGCCACATACCATAATTAGTTATTTAGTTAATATTTAGTTATTAATTATTATTTTTGAGTTTAAATAAATATATATATAAAAATAAAAATAAAAAAATAATATATATATATATATGTATGTATATATATACATATATATATATATATATATATATATGGGGGTTACTTTATTTGGATTAATAAATATAGATATCTTATAATTAAATATAAAAAATAAGAAAATAAATATATAAAAAAATAAACAACCCATTCAAATTGAGTGGGCGTAGTTTCAAGTTGGATTTTTTAAATTATTTTAAAATAAAAGGAAAAAAATAGCTATACAAAATGAAAAAATAGAAGAACTACGCATTCAAATCGGAAAGTAGTTTCAAGTTGGAGTGTTAATCAGAAGTAGTTTAAATATATATAAAAATAAAAATAATAAAATAAAATAAAAACTAATATATATATATATATATATATATATATATATATATATAATTGGTTACTTTGTTCGAACTAATAAATATAGATATTTTATAATTAAATATAATTAAAAAATAAAAATAAATATACAAAATAATAACTAGCCATTCAAATCGGGATATAGTTTCAAGTTGGAGTTTTAAAATAAAAAATAAAAATAAAAAAATAATAAATTACCTATTCAAATTGGGGATTAGTTTCAAGTTGGAGCTTTAGAATTATTTTAAAATAAATAAAACAAAAATAAAGACATAAAAAAACTTTCAGAGAAAAATATTTAATAAAGTAATATGCAAATAAACTTTTTATTAAGCAATATAATAATATTAAATATTAGATGATATAATAAAGAAAAATACATAACAAAAAATTTATTCAATCCACTCACCATATAAGTCCCATTAGTTTAAAAGAGATTTTGTTTGTTAAAATTTAGATAATATTATTAAAAACAATAGAATAAAATTTGAAATAAAAAAATAATTCAGCAGTAATAAATTATAAATCTTCTCATATATGATAAAAAGAAAGTGAATATTAAATATTACTTAGTATAATAAAAAATATATAGAATAAAAAAGTTATTCACTAGCTATATAAGTACATTTGCTTTAATAGAAATTTCATTATTAAGTATGTCGTATTGACAAATAAAATGATAATTAAATTTTATTAAAATAATACAATTTAATAGGATCAAATAAGTTCGATTATAATTTAATTTGATTAATATTATTTAATACTAATCGCTCATTACGCGAATACAACTACTAGTCTTAGAATTAATAGCCTCCGGCCTTCTAGTGATTACCAGAAGACAAAAGGTTTCCATATAAAAAATTTTGGTGTTCACCTATGAAAAATTTTGGCGATTGGTAAAACTATTTTCCCGAGACTTTCCAGAAAACCTGGGTCAAAATTTTAATGGTGACATCCAATAATCTTATTTGTGCAGGAGAAAGAGCACCAATAGTCACTTTTAATTCTGCTGTTAAAAATATATTTATAATTAATAATGAATTTAAAGATTATTTAATTCATTTAAATTTCAGGACTAAGTGTCCTGAATTTTTAAATTGCTAATTTAAAATTCAGGGCATAAGATTCAAATTTTAGGATACGATATCCTGAAATTTAAATTTTGAAGTTTAAACTCTAGAACATCGTGTCCTAAAGTTTATATAAAATTGGTTAATATTTAAATATATTGTAAAGTGTAGAGATATTTTAGACAACATATTTAAAAATAGTTATTGTACCAGCCCAGCCTGCTAATGATATTATCCTCTTTGACCCAAGGCCCTCACGGGGTTAAAACGTGTCACTACGGTCTAAAGCTTGTTAACTTGTATATCCAACATCCCTCTTGTGTTTTGCCAATGTGGGACTCTGTCTTAAGCCTGGGGTGTTACATACACCCCCTCTTATGGACTCAGCGTACTCGCTGAAGTTTGTCCCACCACATGAGATTTGCCTAGACTCATCAATGAGATTTATCCCGCCTAATTGGGATTTTGCCTAAATTCAGTTGAACTCTAACACATTTTCGACATGGTTAATACAAGAGTGACTCTGATACCACTTGTAACAGCCTAACTTGTAACATCGAAGCAACTAAAAAAGTAAGGAGGAAGTTTTAGAGAGAGGAGAGAGAAACTCTAGGGACTGGCAAGCGAGACGCTGCCTGCCGCCGGCCACCACCCGCCATATCCAATCGACCTTACTAATACTTCCCCTCTGTGAATATGACGAGAGTGATAACACCGGAGAGCGAAATACCACAACAACTAACCCCATTGCCCCTACTACACTGGTTTCCTGGTATGGGGAGTGCTCCTACAGTCATGCAGACACCGCCGACTAAGGAGGTCGCAGGTGGAACGGCGATGGCTAGGAAACTCACGTACTCAAATGAAACCCAGAAGCCAACAATGGCGGAGGTAGTCAAAGGTAATAGGACTCAAAATCAGGGCATGCATCTTAAGTTCCTATCCTCCGATGATGAAGGATGGAGTGAAAATCACAAAATTGAACCCTAGGGAGATAGAGATTCAGAACCAGAAGTGGAGGTATGCTTTAATTAGCTATGTCCTAGGAGGTAATCCATCATTTAGGAAATACTGAAGTCTGCTTTATGTCGTCTGGAATGAGGTTACAACGCCTACAGTGTTGCTGTATGATGATGGGTACTTCATCTTCAAATTTGAATCTATGGAGGATAAGAACCTAATCATGCAACAAGGACCATATAAGTTCAACGGTAGGCCTATGATTCTGAAGGAATGGGATCCTAATTTTCAGATTCAGAACGAGTCGATGAGAATTGTCCCAATTTGGGTCAGTTTCCCTGGGCTGCCAATCCAATGTTGGGCTGAAAAGAACTTAGGCATAATATCAAGCTTAATTGGTAAGCCTTTATGCACCGATAGATTAACTGCTGAATGTGAAAGAATCTCCTATGCGAGAGTTCTTGTGGAAGTTGATATCACTCAACCTCATCCTGAGAATGTCTATATTGGGATACCAGATGGAAAAAGTTGGCTACAAAATGTGGAGTATGAATGGAAACCAACTTTTTGTCTAGAATGTAACTCATTTGGGCACAAAAATGGAGACTGTCAGAAGGAGGAACAACAGACTGAAGGGGTCCAGAGGCAGAGAAAGAGGAAAAAGAAGATAACCCGAGTGCAATGGCAACCAAATGTTGTAATTGAGGAGACATTAGATGGGCACCAAAATGAAAAAACCAACAGAGTTACCTGTAGTAGAAGCTCAAAGGAATAACAAAGGCAAGCAGATTGCAATTGTCCAAGGCCCTAAAGATAGATACCAAAACAAAGAGACCAACTACGCTGAAGTAGCCAGGAGAAATACATTTGAAGTACTCACTATATTAGAGCCTCCTGATGGGAACCAACAAAAGGGAGAGTGCAGCCTAGAGCCAGGTCTATTAAGTCCAGGAGGCACTACATCCACTATCTCCCTATGATTATTATATCCTGAAACATTAGAGGACTAAACAAGTCCTACAAACAAAGAGAGTTAGTCAAATTCCTGAAGACTAATAGAGTTGATATGATAGCTTGTTTAGAAACTAAAGTGAAACAACGAAACTCAATGGCAATCTATAAGAAGTTGGGAGGTGACTGGAAAATAGGGAACAACTATGCAAATGCTCCTAACAGAAGGATATGGGTAATGTGGAAAGATGTCAATGTTCAGGTGGTACTACTGGAAAGCACTGATCAACTAATCCATTGTACGGTGAAAGATAAGAATTCAACCTTTACTAGCTACATCACCTATGTATATGCCTACACACTACCCAACACAGAGCACCACTATGGAGGGATTCGAGAGCTGTCCAACATACTGGCCCTTGGCTTATAATGGGGGATTTCAACAGCATGTTAGGGGTTGAGGATAGGATTAATGGTCAGCCAGTGCATCCTTCAGAGATAGCTGAATTTCAGAGATGTATTGATGACATTGGAGTGGGGCAGCTTACCAAAAGAGGCGACAAATTCTTATGGAGCAACAAAAGGAATGCTGAAGCCAGAGTCTATAGCCCTATAGACTGGGCCTTTGGTAATGATCTGCGTTTCAACTCTTAGACAGGAGTGGAAGCAGTATACATGTTACCTGGATGTTCAGATCACACCCCTATATTGATAGACACTGAAATAGTTAAAAATAAAGTGAATAGACCATATAGGCTACTACTAACAGTTATGCAACAAAACGAATACAAGGAAGCAGTTTAAAGAGTGTGGAGACAACAAGTCCAAGGATACACTATGTATTCTATTTGGAGCAAACTCTGAAAAATTGAACAGGAGACCAGAACCATCCACCAGGAGCATTCATCTGTTGATTAGAAGCTGCAACAAATGAGAGGAGGTCTGAGGGTAATTCAAGGAAAACTGAATGAAAATTATTTCAATGAAGCAGTGATTGAAGAAGAAAAGAAACTGTTAGAGAACATTGAAAAGTGGGAAGTCATTTAAGAACAAATAATGAGACAGAAGTCAAGAGCAAACTGGATCCAGCTGGGGGATAGCAATACAAAGTACTTCCATGCATATATGAAGTCCAGACAAGCAAGAAACAGGGTGAGCACCATTCTCAATGATAATCAGATGAGGATTACTGATCCACAGCAGATCCAGCATAAGTTCATTCAATTGTTTCAACGGTTACTGGGCACAGCAGCAGATCAGCTTCCTGGAATAGACATCAATGTGGCTAGAGATGGGCCATGTCTATCATTGCACCAACAACAGCAATTGTTAGCTCCAGTAACAAGGGAAGAAATCAGCCAGATAGTACATAATCTTCCTAATGACAAGGCTCCTGGAATAGATGGTTACCCTGCAGAATTCTTTATACAGTTCTGGCAAATTGTGGGTGAGGAGGTTATAGAGGCAGTGAAGAAATTCTTTCAAACTGGAAAATTATTGAAATAGATTAACTGCACAACTGTTACATTGATTCTGAAAGTGAAAAATCTCAAGTATGTCAAGGAATATAGACTCATTGCTTGCTGCTCAACACTGTACAAAGTTATTGCAAAGATCCTTACAAACAGACTTAAAATAATTGTGGACTATCTGGTGGGGCATGCACAATCAGCTTTCATAGAGGGGAGAAACATCCTAGACAATGTCATTATGGCTCATGAACTGATAAGAGCTTACTCCCAGAAGGCAGTATCTCCCAGGTGCATAATCAAAGTGGATATTAGGAAGGCTTATGACTCTGTTGAATGGGGTTTTCTGAGGGCAGTGTTGCTGTAATTTGGTGTACCTTACAAAATGATCACTTTAACTAAGGAGTGTGTCTCCACAACAAGCTTCTCTCTACTAGTTAATGGAGGTCTCACCAAAAAGTTTGCAGCAAGAAAAGGATTAAGACAGGGAGACGCAATGTCTCCCTACCTGTTTGTCTTAGTCATGGAGTACCTCAACAGAACATTGAAGCAACTAAACAGAAACCCAGACTTCAACTTCTACCCCAAATGTTCCAAGTTACAACTTACTCATATCTGTTTTGCAGATGATCTCTTGATGTGCTGTAGAGGTTATGAAATCTCAATGAAGTTACTGCTGAAAGAATTTGATAACTTTTCCCAGATGTCTGGACTGCAAGCAAACTTGGAGAAAATCTCTTTGTACATAGCTGGTGTCGCACAAGAAGTCAAGGAGAAGCTACTGGCAGATTTTCAACTAACAGAAGGGAAGCTCCCCTTCAAATACTTGGGAGTTCCCTTATCAAAAAAAAAAGATCACAATCACACAATGCCTACCTTTGGTTGACAGGATAGTGGACAGAATATTAGATGCTGGTCATCCAAGGTCTTATCCTATGGTGGAAGACTCCAACTGATCAAGAGTGTTCTATTTGAAATGCAAACCTATTGGGCCCAGGTCTTTCTCCTTCCAAAGAAAGTCATCAAACTGGTTGATGGAATATGCAGGAACTATTTATGGACTGGCAATCATGAGATAAGTCATAGGGCTCCCATAGCTTGGAAAACAGTATGTAATCCAGAGGCGGCTGGAGGCTTGAATGTCATTTGCTATGAGAGGTGGAAAAAAGCAGCCTTGTCAAAGCTACTATGGGCTCTAATGCAAAAGAAAGCTAAACTCTGGATCAAATAGATCCACTGTCATTATATAAAGAAAAAAGCAGTTGATACCATGAAAATACCAAAGCAGGCTTGCTGGTTGGTAAGGAAAATACTTGGAGCAAGGGAATGGTGGGCACATGACTGGGCAGCAATGCAAGCATGCTGCCAGAATGGAAGATACAGCATCAGGAGAGCATATATACACTCTATTCCACAGTACCCCAAAGTCCCCTGGAAAAAATTAGTGTCGGTGCCTGGACTACTGCCAAAACACAAGTTCATATTATGGATGACATTACATAGACGTTTGGCAACAGTTGACAGGTTAGAAAAGTGGGGTATCCACACTTATCAGTCTTGTTCACTATGTGGGAGTTGTTGAAACATGTTCTCAAGTCGCTAAAACTAAACGTGTGTTCATCTTTGTAGGTTTTGATAAATGACAAACCGACGCGCATGGAACATTGACATATACCGAAGTCCAAGCACAAGAGAAAAAAAGAACAAGATCAAGTAAAGCAACAAAGTTATACATGAGTCGTTTTATATTGTGATCTTGATCCGACAATAGATTCAAGACTTGGCTTCTCTCGTAAAATCATTTTCATCAAACCATGCATCTTTGATTTAAAACAAAATGATTTTCAAACATCTTCATTTTAGCCAAAATGATTTTTAAACATGTCTTTCAAATCTGGACAGAAATAATCGATTATATTTTTCTGATAATCGATTATGTTAAGACAGTGTTAATCGGAATTTACAAAACAGCAAAATAATCGATTATGTCTTTTGTGATAATCGATTATGTTACAGTGTAAACCGGAATTTACAAAACAGCAAAATAATCGATTATGCCCTTTTTGATAATCGATTATGTCAAGACAGTGTATAACTGGAATTTACAAAACAGCAAAATAATCGATTATGTCTATTAGGTAATCGATTATGTTTAGACCGTTGCCAAAGTATTTTTGAACGCTGAAAGATAATCGATTATGTACAAGGCAACAATCGATTATGCTAGCATAAAATCAGCATCTGATTTTTAAACGTTATCAGGTAATCGATTATGCAATTTGAATAATCGATTATTCTGCTTAAAATCTGCATATGATTTTGAAAGATTTGCAGATAATCGATTATGCAAATTAGATAATCGATTATCCTAGCACAAAATCAGCAATTAGTGATTGGCAATTAAGCAACGGTCTTGGTGACTTTGAGGACTATAAATACACCTCAAAATCACTCTTTTAAGCACAACAACTGATTACATTCTTGCTTAAGCTTACATACTCTCACATCAATCATTTTATATTCATTTCATAGTTTTTGAGAGCCAAATTCTTGACGAAGTTGTTGTGTTCTTGCGCGTATCAATTTTACTCACATCTACTCTATAACAGAGTCTTGTCTTGAGTGCTAAGTGTTTGCATACACTTGAAGGGAAGTTCTAATCCCTTGTTGTAAGAAGGAAAGTTTAGTTCCTTGACTTGAAGTCTTGAGGTGAGGTATCCTCGAGCAGGTTGAAGTCTTGTAGAGTGTATATCTTCGAGCAAGAGTAACGGTTTGTTAGGCACCCGTAAGCTTAACGGAGTTAGTGTAAAACTCGAGAGAGTCTCTCGAGGACTGGACTAACCACATGTTGTGGTGAACCAGTATAAATTCGGTGTGTTCTCTCCTTATTACTTTAATTACTGCACTTACTTTATTCCTGCAATTTTAATTCCGCAAATTTATCTTGATTTTTATTAAAACGCTATTCACCCCCCCCCCCTAGCGTTAAGCGTATATTCTAACAATTGGTATCAGAGCCTAACTCTCTGAAAGACTTAACAGTTTGAGAGAAACAATCCATGGCTTCTACTCGTAATGTTTATGCAGGACTAGGTGAAGGACAATGCTTCACAAGGCCACCACTATTCGATGGCACAAACTATACTTATTGCAAGGAAAGGATGAGAATATTTATCCAATCAAATAATTTTCTACTGTGGAAAATTATCAAGAATGGAGAGCAAATTCCAACCAAAAAGGTAGAAAATAAAATGGTGCCAAAATCGGAAGATGAGTATGACGCAGACGATATTAGAAAGGTGGAGAACAACGCAAAAGCCATCAACATGATGTACTGTGCTGTAAATCCTGATGATTATCGGAAAATCTCATGCTGCACCACGGCTAAGCAAATGTGGGATAAATTGGAAATTACCTACGAAGGTACGGACCAGGTAAGAGAAGCTAAAATAGATTTTCTAACCCATGAATATGAACTTTTTCATATGAAGGAAAATGAGAAGATAGATGATATGTTCGAACGATTTTCAAAAATCGTTAATGATCTTCATGCTCTTAAGAAGACTTTCACGGATAGGGAACTTGTCCGTAAAATTCTTCGAAGTCTCACTCCGGAATGGCGCTCCAAAGCCGATGCTATTCAATAGTCAATCGGCATTACAAATGTCACAATCGACGGGCTTAGAGGTAATCTCAAAACCTATGAATCTACTATTCTTAACCCTCCTTTGGATGATCAAAGGAAACGAAGAATCGCCCTTAAAGCAAGCACGGCTCAACCTCAAAATGATGAGGATTCAAGCGACGAAGATAACGAGTTCGGTCTCGTTATTAAGAAATTTCACAAGTTCATGCAAAAGAAGTATGAACGAAAAGGTAAGCAACAAGGAGACCAATTAAAGTGTTATGGATGCGGAGAAATCGGGCATATCAAATCAAATTGTCCAAATACCAAAAAGGAGAAGAAACCCATCAAGAAACAAAGAGCATACATCTCTTGGGGAGGCGACTCCGGAGACGAATCAAGTGATGGAGAAGGAAACGAGACCGCAAACTTGTGTCTTATGGCACACGAAGAAACTCAAAATGAGGTATGTACTACTTCTGAGAACTATTTCACTTTAGAAGAAATGCAAGATGCATTTGATGAGTTGTATAAAGAGTTTATTAGCGCTTCTAAATCTATAAAAGATTTGAGAGAAAAAATTTCTTCAAAAGAAAAGGATTTTGAAAAACTAACTCTTGAAAATGAGAAATTAAAAGAGGAAAACAAGTTTTATGGCAAAAGAAGCGCCAATAAACCCGAAAGCTCAAATAAGGATTGTACTTCTGCAAATCTCTAAAGGAAGAAGTAGAAAGTCTTAGAAGCACTTTGCACAAATTCAATTCTTCACACAAAAATCTCAATGAAGTGCTTGTAAATTTGAAATCCACTAAGCACGGTATAGGCTTTAAACACGAGCCAAAAGAAAAAGTTGAGTCCATTCCTAAACCACCTAAGACTCAACTTAGGCAAAACAAAATAAATGTCAACACTCAACCTAGAAATTTTAATCCTAGAATTGCATCTCATCCTAGAACAAATGCTAGAAGAAATATTGGCATGTATAGACCACCTAGACAAGATTTTCGAAAACTACATCAAAACTATATTCCTAAAAATAGAGTGAATAAATTTAGACCCCCAAATTATTATCATCCTAGAAGAATGCAGAATCCGAATGTCATTTGTCATTATTGCAATAAAATTGGACATATTGCTCCCGCATGCTTCACTAGACATAGACATTTCACTGCAGGTCAATCACACCACTATTTTGCACCTAACACACAAGGACCCAAAATGGCTTGGGCACCAAAATATCATTAATTTGTTTTGTAGGTGTGTTTGAAGGGATCAAGTGTACTTTGGTACCTTGATAGTGGATGCTCCAAACATTTGACCGGAGATGCATCAAAATTCCTTCAACTAAAACCCACGGAAGGAGGAAATGTTATTTTTGGAGACAATAACAAAGGAAAAATTATCGGCATTGGCTCGGTCGGTAAGGACGAATCTTCCTCCACTAAGCATATTTTGCTAGTTAAAGGTCTTAAACATAATCTCTTGAGCATAAGTCAATTATGTGACAAGGGAAATCTTGTATTGTTTGACTCCGAAGAATGCTTAGTTATCCGTCGTAGTGATTTTAAAGTTATTATTCGTGGTATTAGAATGGATAATATCTATATGGTTGATCTTGAAAATTCTTCATCAAGTTTTGTGAATTGTCATTTGAGTAAAGAAGACGATATGTGGTTATGGCATCGTAGAGTAGCTCATGAAATATGAATTTTTTAAACAAACTAGTTTCACAAGATTTAGTAATTGGTCTTCCAAACATGAAATTTGAAAAAGATTCTATTTGTGATTCATGTCAAAAAGGGAAACAAACAAAAGCCCCTTTTAAATCCAAAAATGTTGTTTCAACCACTAGACCTTTACAACTTCTTCACATGGATCTTTTTGGATCATCTCATGTTTAAAGTCTTGGTGGAAATCTTTATGCTTTTGTAATTGTTGATGACTACTCTAGATTCACATGGGCGTTATTTCTTGCTCATAAAAGTGATGCCTTTCAAGCTTTTAAAAGTTTTCTTAAACGTGTTCAAAATGAAAAGAACACAACCATCACTTCTATAAGAAGTGATCATGGGGGAGAGTTCGATCACAATCTCTTCGCGGATTTTTGTGACGAACTCGGTATTGAACATACCTTTTCGGCTCCACTTACACCACAAAAAAATGGAGTGGTGGAACGTAAAAATCGATGTCTCGAAGAGATGGCTAGAACCATGCTCGATGAGGCTAAGATTTCCAAAAAGTTTTGGGCGGATGCCGTGAGTATCGCAAGCTATGCTTTAAACAGAGCTGTCATAAGACCGATACTCATAAAAACTCCCTATGAACTCTATAAGGGAAGGAAACCAAATCTTTCCCATCTTAGAGTCTTCGGTTGTAAATGTTTTATTCACAACAACGGAAAAGATAACTTGGGAAAATTTGACGCGAAATCTGATGAAGGAATTTTTCTTGGTTACTCATCGCGTAGCAAAGCATATAGAGTTTTCAATAATCGAACCAAAACTGTTGAGGAATCTCCTCATGTAGTATTTTGTGAAAATGATGCTCGCTTGGCAAGAAAGAATTCTTGTGTTGATCTTGCAGATGCTTTAAACAAAATCAATCTTCAAGACGAGGTGCAAAAGGAGAATCCAAAGGAAGTTCAAGATGAAGTCATGGAACAACCTTCGGAAGAAGTACCACCACAAGAAGAAGAATCGATGATGCCTAAGGCTTGGAGGATGTCTAAAGACCATCCTCTTGACAAGGTAATTGGAAACATCGAGAAAGGGGTAAGTACACGAAATCTTCTTAAAGACACCGTAGGGCATATGGCTTTTGTTTCTCAAATAGAACCTAAAACCATTTCCGAAGCAATTGGGGATGAGCATTGGACCTTGGCAATGCAAGAGGAGCTTAACCAATTCAAACGTAATGATGTTTGGGAATTGGTGCCAAGACCCGATAATCACACCATAATTGGTACGAAATGGGTTTTTCGAAATAAATTAGATGAAAATGGTACAATCACTAGAAACAAAGCTAGGCTTGTTGCTAAGGGTTATAATCAAGAAGAAGGAATTGATTATGAAGAAACCTATGCACCCGTAGCACGGCTAGAAGCCATTCGTTTATTACTTGCTTTTTCATCATCTATGAATTTCAAATTATTTCAAATGGATGTCAAGAGTGCCTTCCTCAATGGGTTTATTCAAGAGGAAGTGTACGTTGAACAACCCCCGGGCTTTGAAGACTTTAAATCTCCCGATCATGTCTTCAAGCTTAAGAAAGCGCTATATGGACTTAAACAAGCTCCTCGAGCTTGGTACGAGCGCTTAAGCAAATTTCTTTTGGACAATGAGTTCGAAAGGGGGAAAGTTGACACTACACTGTTTATCAAAAATAAAAACAATGACATTCTATTAGTTCAAATTTATGTCGATGATATTATTTTTGGTGCTACTAATGATTTTTTATGCGAGGAATTCTCTAAGTTAATGACTAGCGAATTTGAAATGTCAATGATGGGTGAGCTAAACTTCTTCTTGGGGTTGCAAGTGAAACAAATGAAAGAAGGAACTTTCATTTGTCAATCTAAGTATTGCAAGGAGTTGCTAAATCGTTTTGAAATGAGCAACGCCAAAGCAATGACCACTCCAATGAGCACATCCAACCATCTTGACAAGGATGAGAAAGGTAAAGAAGTAGACACCAAGAAATACCGAGGTATGATCGGATCCCTTCTTTATCTTACCGCAAGTAGACCGGACATCATGTTTAGCGTGTGTTTATGCGATCGATATCAATCATGTCCGAAGGAGTCGCACCTAACTGCGGTAAAACAGATAATGAAGTATCTTGTTAGAACTATAAATGTGGGACTATGGTATCCCAAAGGTTCTTCGTGACAACTTGTTGGCTATTCTAATTCCAATTTTGCGGGTTGCAAATTGGACCGCAAGAGCACTAGTGGCACTTGCCATTTGCTCAGTAGCTCTCTAGTTTCTTGGTTTAGCAAGAAACAAGTAAGTGTTGCGTTATCCACAACCGAGGCTGAATATGTAGCCGCGGGGAGTTGTTGTGCTCAAATCCTTTGGATGAAACAACAACTCTCGGATTATGGTCTTAGTATCAATCATATCCCTCTTCGATGTGATAATACTAGCGCCATAAGCTTGACGAAGAACCCCGTTCTTCACTCAAGAACGAAACACATAGAAATTAGGCACCACTTCATAAGTGATCACGTTCTCAAAGGTGATGTCGAAATTGAGTTTGTTGAAACCAAATATCAATTGGCCGACATCTTCACAAAGCCTTTAGAGAAAGAGTCCTTTTTCCGAATTCGTAGTAAACTCGGAATTCTTGACTCCACGATGATCTAATACATGCATTGCATTTTTTGTTTAACAATTACTAACTTGAGCGTCGGCGGTGCCTAACTCTTTTTTGCAGGTATCGCCCCAAAGACAGGGGGAATTCTCGGGCACTGGTGATAAATAATCGATTTTTCTTAGTCAATAATCGATTATTACTCCTTTATGTTTTCCTATTATTCTACTGGAAAATCGATTATACTAATACTAGAATCGATTATCTAACATTTTGATTTTGCAGGAATCTGGCAATCATGTTTAATAATCGATTATCACTATTACTAATCGATTATTGAAAGTTCAGTTTTACAAGTGTTAATAAAATAATCGATTGTTGAAAACTTAATAATCGATTTTCTCTTACCGTCTCGGTTTTTCATCGCACTGCCTAAGAATAATCGATTATCTCCATATCAAAATCGATTATTCCCCGAGTCCGTATCACACTGTGCAGCAATAATCGATTACCAAAGTTCAGTAATCGATTACCAACGGTCAGTGTTTAAATTTTGTTACTGTTCCTGACCGCTTGGCACCTCAAAATCTGCAGCTTTTCTCAATTTAATGCCCCCTTTTCCTCTACTCTATAAATAGGGACTTTCATCCTTCACAATTCTTCACTTCAACATCCATATTAGCTCCAAAACATTCTTAAATAGTCTCCAAACCTCTTGCAACAGCTCTTATTTTTTCATACTAATGGCGAGCAAGCACTCTAAACGCGCTCGTTCCGGCAAACAAATTTCCTCCTCTTCCGTCGCTCGTCCACTCTCCCACTACTATAAAGACGGATCCTTCTTACGTTTCGACACTGAACCCGAACTCCTTCGATTCGTCGAAAAATTTGAAAATCGAGAAATCCTTCCTCCTCGATTCTCCACTGATCGATTTCTTAGCCACAGCGCCCCTCCATCCACAGCAAATATCCTCATACAAAGCCAACTCCTTGAATTCATATATCTTCAATCCCCTTACATTCACCCTGCTCTAATTCGTGCCTTCTATTCCAATCTCGGGAAGGACGAAGATGGTGACCTAGTCTCAAACATAAATGGAGTTCCAATTCTTTTAAATGAGGAACACATGCAACTCCTCACAAAACTTCCACGAAATGGGGAAGATATTTCACTTTACACTAGAGAAGAAGGTGCTTTATTTGATGAACAACTTCTTTTCAACCAAATTGGCATTGGCGAATTTATTGCTAGTCCGGAGCATCGTCGCCCAACCATTACGAACATGCTCCCGGAATATCGCCTAATATTTTATTTCATAACCCGAGTCCTAAAACCGCGCAAATTCAATCATACGACTCTCTCTCATGAGGATTCAAAACTCATGCATGCAATTATTACCGGGGCTCGCATCAATTGGTGCCAGTTCGTCATGACTCACATGTATGATGCAATTGGGGACGATAAGCCACTCCCCTATGCTTTTGTTATAATGGCTCTTTTTCAAGCCTCCGGTATCGACCCCTCCATCGGTCCTCACAAAAAGGCAACAAAACATTGGGAAATTCAAGAATCTTCATTTTCCAATATCGGTGAACATCCGGCTCCTCCTCCAACTCAAAGACGTCGTCCTCAGGCTCCGTCCGATGCTACCCTCCAAACCATTTCTGAGCAACTTGCCTCCTTGTCCACATCCGTGACTCGTATTGATAGGAATGTCACCCGAGTATCCCACGAGCTTCATGGATATTTTGACCACGTCCGCTATCCATATGCCCAAGTTGCCCTTCCGGAAGAAGTGCCGGATGCCGAGGCGGATGTAAATGTTGACAATGAATAATATTTTTTTTGTATCGGATGAATAATATTTTGTCTCTTTTTTTTTTTGCTTTATTATGTATTTTCAATATTGTTTCCTCAATACAAGTTTATTAATTTTTGCTAATGTCAAAAGAGGGAAGAATAAGGGCTATGCACACTAATACATATTGGCATAAATTAAGGGGGAATTCATAATTTGAGGGGGAACTCATTCATATATTTATATACTTGTCTTGGATTGTCATTATCAATTATTTAATATGCATATCCCGATATTGGTTTGCCATTATCAAAAAGGGGGAAATTGTTGAAACACGTTCTCAAGTCGCTAAAACTAAACGTGTGTTCATCTTTGTAGGTTTTGATAAATGACAAACCGACGCGCATGGAACATTGACATATGCCGAATTCCAAGCACAAGAGAAACAAAGAACAAGATCAAGTAAAGCAATAAAGTTATACATGAGTCGTTTTATATTGTGATCTTGATCCGACAATAGATTCAAGACTTGGCTTCTCTCGTAAAATCATTTTCATCAAACCATGCATCTTTGATTTAAAACAAAATGATTTTCAAACATATTCATTTTAGCCAAAATGATTTTTAAACATGTCTTTCAAATCTGGACAGAAATAATCGATTATGTTTTTCTGATAATCGATTATGTTAAGACAGTGTTAACCGGAATTTACAAAACAGCAAAATAATCGATTATGTCTTTTCTCATAATCGATTATGTTAAGACAGTGTAAATCGGAATTTACAAAACAGCAAAATAATCGATTATGCCCTTTTTGATAATCGATTATGTCAAGACAGTGTATAAGCGAAATTTACAAAACAGCAAAATAATCGATTATGTCTTTTAGGTAATCGATTATGTTAAGACCGTTGCCAAAGTATTTTTGAACGCTGAAAGATAATCGATTATGCACAAGGCAACAATCGATTATGCTAGCATAAAATCAGCATCTGTCTTTTAAACGTTATCAGGTAATCGATTATGCAATTTGAATAATCGATTATTCTGCTTAAAATCTGCATATGATTTTGAAAGATTTGCAGATAATCGATTATGCAAATTAGATAATCGATTATCCTAGCACAAAATCAGCAATTAGTGATTGGCAATTAAGCAACGGTCTTGGTGACTTTGAGGACTATAAATACACCTCAAAATCACTCTTTTAAGCACAACAACTGATTACATTCTTGCTTAAGCTTACATACTCTCATATCAATCATTTTATATTCATTTCATAGTTTTTGAGAGCCAAATTCTTGAAGAAGTTGTTGTGTTCTTGAGCGTATCAATTTTACTCACATCTACTCTATAAGAGAGTCTTATCTTGAGTGCTAAGTGTTTGCATACACTTGAAGGGAAGTTCTAATCCCTTGTTGTAAGAAGGAAAGTTTAGTTCCTTGACTTGAAGTCTTCAGGTGAGGTATCCTCGAGCAGGTTGAAGTCTTGTAGAGTGTATATCTACGAGCAAGTGTAACGGTTTGTTAGGCACCCGTAAGCTTAACGAAGTTAGTGTAAAACTCGAGAGAGTCTCTCAGGGACTGGACTAACCACACGTTGTGGTGAACCAGTATAAATTCGGTGTGTTCTCTCCTTATTACTTTAATTACTGCACTTACTTTATTCCTGCAATTTTAATTCCGCAAATTTATCTTGATTTTTATTAAAACGCTATTCACCCCTCCCCCCCCTCTAGCGTTAAGCGTATATTCTAACAGGAGTGACATTGTAGAGACACTTTGATTGCTCTTATTCCCAATCACTGTGGCAAGGATTATTAAAGTGGTTGAACTTCAACAGATTGATAAACAACTGGGAGCTAGAGGTGCAATGGGTTTCTGCTAGAGTAAACAACAAAAAATCATGGAAAACCATTCTAGGAGTGGTGTTTGCAGCAGTTGTATACAATATTTGGATGGAAAGGAATGAAAGAAGATTTAGACAATCGAGCAAAGAAGCTACAGACAGAGCACGACAGATCGCAATCCAGGTGCACATCACTGGACTGAAGAAGCCAAAATGGCAGCCCATCCTACAGTACATAAATTGCTATCCTCAATGTACTCCTTGACTATATTCACATTTTTGTATGTTAGGAGTTAGTTAAATAACTTTTTTGGTTGTAGAGTAGATAGTTGATCAAGTTTGAGATTTGTTCTATAGTCCCAAAGAACAACTGATGTACATTTATACTGGTTGAAATACAAAATTTTCTTTTTGACCAAAAAAAAAAGCCTAACTTGCTAATAATATTGTCTGCTATGAGCCTAGGTTCTCACAGGTTTAAAATACATTACTAAAATTTGAAATTTGTTAACTTATATATTCAACATTACTTTTATATTTTATCGATATAAGACTTTATCTAAAGCCAAAGGATATTACAGCTATCTTGTGTCATTTCCACTTTTTGTGCAAATCACACTTTCTGGTAGCCGTATTCATTTTCATCCTGGTTGTAATGAGACTATGGCCCAAGACTTCTTGTAATACTTTACTTTTGACCCAAAGCATAGGCCCTTTATTTTTGGCTTAGATTTAGTAGTTCGTTTACAAAGATTTTTCTTGAAATGAAGATCAAAAATGTTTACGTAAAGTGTGTAAAAATTGTCTCGTGTGTTTTATTTGGTCTCTTATATTCAACTCATACTTATTTTTTTTAAAAAAATTAACTTGTATCCACTTTTAAACAACTTCAGCCCTCTTTCTCCTTCTTCTTTTTTTCCTTCGTTTTCTTTTTCTTCTTTTTTTGCTGTTGTTGGTAAACTTCAGCTCATCGATGATTGCCATTTAAAAATAAATTATAAATAATTACCTAAGTGAGTAGACAATAATTTGTGAATATTTCCACGTACGTAAGTTATTAGACAATGATAATTCTATTCTTATCACGTTTATTATTTCAAAATTTTATGAGTTAGACACTGTTGACAATCTGATTATTTATCTAGTATGTTAGATAGCCTAGTGCTAAAAATTTTATAAATAAATTAAATAACTTCAGCATCTTTTGCTGAAGGTTTTGAAAAAGTTTTATGACAAAACTAATAAATCTATGACAGAAAAACTTCAGCTTTTAGTGCTGAAGTTTTTATAAATGAACTAAATAACTTCAGCAGCTTCTACTAAAGCTTTTGAAAAAGCTTATCCAGGACAAAAAAAATTCAGCTTATTAGTGCTGAAGTTTTTGTATATGAACTAAACAATTTCAGCATCTTCTGTAGAAATTTTTTAAAAAGCTTAATGACAAAACTAATGAATTCAGGACAAAAAAAAATTCAGCTTATTTAGTACAATTACAAATGTAAACTTCAGCAAATAGAGAATAAAGCTTTAGCTGTATACTTAAGTTCAGCAATTACAATTAAAAACTTAAGCAAATAAAGAACAAAACTCCAGCTACTACGCTTAAGTTCAGCAATTACAAACAAAAACTTCAGCAAATAGAGAACAAAACTTCAGCTACTATGCTTAAGTTCAACAATTACAAATAAAAACTTCAGGCCCGTCTACTAGAATGCTAAAATTTTATGTGATTGCATTTGCTATTTCAGCTCTTATGCTGAAGTTATGCGAAAAGGCAGGTATGATTGTAAATTATTTTTGTTAACCGGCGCAAGTGAAAACGTGCCATAAAAAGCGGGTATAGATACAAATACCCCATAACGTCTCTAGTCGAACCAGTATAATAAAATTTAGGAATTTGCAGAAACTACTATTGTTTAGTGGCTATTAATTTTCTATAGTTATCATATACATAATTACTTTTTATAGTTATTATCCAATTGTTATGGTAATGTATTCGCTATATTTGCGATACTGTATTCATGAATACATTAGCAAAAAGCGCCTAAACATCAGGGCAGTGCAGTTGTACGTGTATGTATTCACATGTATTCGCGTCATTTACTCATGAATACAACAACAAAAAGCACCTAAATTAGGGAAGGCCAACTGTACGTACATTTATTCACATGTATTCGTGTTGTTTTGTTCATGAACACAACAGCCAAAAACACCTAAAATCAGGGCAGTCTAGCTTTACGAGCATGTATTCACGTGTATTTGTACCATGTATTCTTGAATACAGTAACAACAATCACCTTAAAATTAGGTATGTCCAGTTATCCAATAACAAAAATAATATAATTTAGCGTGATAACTTTTGTATTCTGTATGTTTCAATATTTTTTTTTTACTGTTGTATTCATTATATTCAATATTTGTATTTATTGTATTCGCTATTTTATATTTGGTGTATTCAAATGTATTTATATTAATATTATTTTAGTTATTCCTAATACATGTTATTATTGTTGTATTCAGTATATTTCATTGGTTGTATTAAGTGTATTCCTAATTGTACTCATTGTATCTCACTGTATTTTAAAATTGAATGTATTGACTTTTTATATTTTGTCCTATTTTAATATTTGTCGTGTATTTCAATGTTTATATATGTATTCATGCATGAATACATATGTATTCAGTTGTATTGAAAAAAATTCAAACCTTCAAAATGCATAAACACAAGTAAAAATATATTTACCCAAAAATACAATGTATTTGAGTGATTTTTTGTACAAAATACAATGTATATGTATCATTATATGTAACTAAATAGCAAAAAGAGAAGAAATTTCGCAGGAGATGGCATTTTTTGGCCAAGTAAAATATTGTATATATTGAATTAAACCTAAAAATAGAGACGAACAAAAGACCCTACCGTCGAATTGTCATGACCCAACTTCTTCCTCCGAGAACTGTCGTCATGACCCCTAGTCTCTATGACTAGGTAAGCCCAACAATTTGTGGAAATGATACGAAAACTTGAAAACTAAAAAATTAACCGGAAAATTTAATTAAGAAGTTTAGATATCGACCGGCATATACAATAAACACTCTCGGACTGAACATAAGTACTCCAAAACCCAAAATATCATGAGTCACAAGCTACAGAAGTAAATAATGTTTCTAAACTCTAGAAATCTATCAATGAAGAAAATATAGGTAGTCTATAACTTGAGGAAGAGTAGAGAGGGAGTTCTAGGTCTGTGAATACGGCAGATATACCTCGAAGTCCCTAAGATCGCCTCGCCTCATTGAAAATATGAATAGGAAGAGGTACCTGGTCTACACACGAAAAACATGTGCAGGAAAGGCATGAGTACACCACAGCAGTACCCAGTACGTATCAAGCCTAACCTCGATCGAGTAGTGACGAGATCAGGCCAATGCCCTACTGGTTTATATATATAACAAGATAAAACAGTATGAAATATGGCAGTAAAGATAAATGCTAATAGTAAATGAAAAATGAAACCATAGGAAAACACCAATTCAGCACACATCAATAGCAACAAGGGATCTCCTTGGATATCGTCCCGTAGTCCCTAACGTAAATGTATAGAGGATCTCCTGAGATACCGTCCTATAGTCATAATCGTACATGTGTAGGGGAATCTCCCATAATACCGTTCCGTAGTCCCAGAGTAAATATCCAGTACATGTGGATTCCCGGATACTATTACGTAGTCCCAAAGATAAACTTGTAGGGGGATCTTCCGCAATAATGTTCTGTAGTCCCAAGTAAATACACAACTCATTCAATATAAATAACAATTTCAACAAGGAAAATCTATGGTTCTAATTAAGTGCGTATCAAAGAAGACAAGTAATTCTCGCTATAAACATGCTACACAGAGTCCAGGTAGGTAGTTAAAGCAGTTAAGACAGTTAAGGCATGTAAGCAAGCTTTCCTAGCTAAACAAGATAGCTACATATGCTACTATTGTTCAATTAAAGAAAAATATAAATATTTACTTAATGAAAATGAGGTTTTTCCACAAATAATATGTGTATGTACTAGTCTCCTCACGTACACGACATTCATATATCAAACAGTACTAAATCCTAAGGAAAGTTTCCCCTACACGAGGTTAGGCAGGCAACTTACCTCGAACCAAGCTCGGTCTCCCAAGTTGCCTTCTCGACCGGTTGACCCCACCACTGAACCATTACAGAGGAAATGCTCATTGACCTAAAATTTGGAACCTACCTATCAAATATAGCCACTAGATCCTCAACATAAGATAGATTCTTGTGTAACTGGACTGAGCTGAAATCTAACACGTGTGAAGGATCACCATGATACCTTTGGGGGCATCGAAATATGAAATACCGGATGAACCCTTGCCAAGCTGGGAGGTAAGGTAAGCTCATAAGCAACCTTCCCAACACACCACAATACCTCAAAGGGGCCAATAAACCTTGCACTTAATTGCTCTTCCTTCTGAATCTCATAACGCCTTTCATAAGCAAAACCTGAAGTAAGACCCTCTCTCCAACCATAAATAAAATATCGGAAACCTTTTGGTACGCATAACTCTTTTATCTGGACTAGTCTGTGCGAATTCTATTGTGAATCACCTTAACCATACCAAATTTACTCAAACCCGATACCAAAATCTCGACAAAAATTCCAAAATTCGGCCTAAGAACTTTTCTCAATTTTTCTTTTCACCCCAAATCCAAAATTAAATAATGATATTAAGCTTAGATTAGTAAAATATAATAAAAAAGGAGTTAGGAATCATTACCCACAAACTTCCTCCGAAAATCTCCCAAAATTTCGCCTTATGCCGAACTCTCAATCAAAATTTGGAGTTTCTCTCTTTTCTACACAATGATCTCCACTTCTGTGCTCCTAGGACCGCATTCGCGATCCTAGCTACCAAGATGACCTTAATAAAACATATCAACCAAACCTAATATGTCATACGAACTTAGTGAGCCCTCAAATCCCATCAAATGATGCTAAAACCACGAATCACCCTCCAATTCCAAACTTAATGAACTTGAAATTCCAAAATTCTACAACCAATGCCAAAACTGACCAAACCACATCCGATTGACCCCAAATTTTACAAACAACTTATATTCAATACTACGGAAATACTCAAACTTTTGGAATCGATTTTCGGCCCTGATATCAAAACTTTCACTATCGGCCCGAGACTTCAAAAATTTATCTTTCACCATTTCAAGCCTAAATGAGCCGTGGACCTCAAAAACAGAATTCGGACATGCCCCTAAGCCTGAAATCACCCAACAAAGCTAACAAAATTGACGGAATTCCATTTTGGAGCCATCTTCCTACTGTTCCGACTACGGTCTAAATTCTAAGACTTAATCTCATTTAGGGACTAAGGAGAAGTTTTACTTTGTGTCTTATACAGCTGACACTAGTTGTATGAGGCTCCTTTTTGTCTCACAAATTTGTGGACCCCAATCTTATACTTCTGTGTTCACAGAAATCTGGGTCCACAAATTTGTGAGATAAAAATAAGCCTCATACAACTAGTGTCAGTTGTATTAGACACAAAATAAAATTTTACGGGACTAAGTGCCCCAAAACACTCCGAAATTCAAAATAAATTATTCAGGAAAATCACAACAGCAGGAAAAAAAACACGGATGAAGCACTTAATAGAGGATCGGAGAGTTAATTCTCAAAACGACCACTCGGGACACTATACGAATTTTTTCCGGCATTAAAACATTACGGTATCCGTGGAGAGTAATCCATTGCAGTATCCAACGTAGAAGAAAGCCGCAGTAGTCCTCTTATTTCAATGTTGTTAAATCAGCCATTGAAGAAGAAATTTAAAGTTTTCTGCTGTAAACCTAACAATGGTGAAGGTTTTAAAAAAGAAAAAAGTGAACAGAAAAAGAAGAAGCTTGAACTAGCCAAAAACCCAAAAACTTTAATACCTACCACGAATTTTTGGAGCAAAAACATTGAAAGTGACACAATGAATCGTGTTGTCAGAGAACCATTCTTCAAAAATTGCGAATACAATCTTGTTGTGACATCGAGAGATCGTGGAGAGAAAGAAGAAATATTTTGTTGTGATTTTGGGAGAGAATAACTAAAAGAGTGAGAAAGAAAAATGGTACATAGCATATTTAATACATTAAGGTAATGTATACCACAAATATCTATTTCACTATAAAAAATAAAAGATAGCTATAGAAAATAATATTTTACAAGGGTTTTGATTTATAAATCTTTCATTTCTATGCCAAAAATAATACAGTAAAACCCTCCTTATATTTAGCATATGAGCAGGATATTAGTACAGGAAAAGCACTAGATATGAAAATAGAAATAAAAAAAATTAATCTTTTGGCTTGGGAGTTTTATGAACCCTAGCCTATTTTCATAATCCAAGGAGTGCATTTAAGAATAGATTCCAAGTATCAACAACACCAGCCAAACACCAATGGGTGCAGTCCAAGTCCCTATGTCCACCATGTCCATAAACAGAAGGATGCCCATCTGCTCTATACTGTGACAACTTTGTTATGTTCAATAAATAAACTGATTTATTCATCCCTCTCAAAACTTTCTCTAGTACCAATTCTTCTTGATGAACTTCTTCTGTACTCTTCAATGGTTGCGTTACTCCTTCACACGTCTTTGAACCTGAACTAGTCGGGCTAATTTTGCAATTAAGTGTCAGTTGTTAGTGTATATAACATAAACGCGTATATTGTTGTTTCAGAATATATAACATAGTAAGTAAAAAATATTCGTTGAACTTACTTGTCATGGTCAGGAGAAACTCCTTGGAAAAATACTTTAGTTTTTGTAATATCTACTTCAGAATCTACCCATTTTGCCCACGTATTCAGTGCTTTCTCATATAGGGTTAATCGAGGTCCATCTTTGTATGTAGAGTTTCCATCTTGAACAAGATCCCAACTGTAACAACAATCTTATTTAGTATATAAGATAGTTAAAATTGCAACGCATAATATTATTCTTATTAGACAATGTATAATTAATTAAAAATGAATTCTAAATGTGTGGAAATTGATAGTATTAGAAGAGAACTTACGGTTGTTTCCTGCCAGTATGAAGCCACCAATGCCAAGAATCAAAGATGAGAACATCCATATCTTTCCATTGAGCAGCTGAACTGAGAGAGTCAAGTTTTAAAACTCGTGTCCCATTGTTCTCCGTTGTAATATCTACAAGAAAAGCATTTCGGAACAGCAGGTACGACGTGTTGTATTTCTGCATTTTGAAAATGTATTCAAGATTTAATATGTCTATGAAAATGTTGCTCTCCGACTATGGCTTACAAAAAGTCGACAAGGACATATTATAACTAGTTTTCTGATACGCGTGTGTTGTAGAGAGTTTTGGGAGAATTTCACTGGTTTGAGACTTCTCACAAAGTATATTGCTTATAAAGGTATATATAGAGTACAGAGAGAAACCAAATCCTACCAACTATAGGACTGTACAATAAACCAAATCCTACCAACTATAGGACTGTACAATAATGAGAGAATATCTACCAATAATAAAAAAATACACAACACAATATATCCTAATACGCCCCCTCAAGATGGAGGGCCGGAGGACATGCCAATCTTGGACATCAGCAGAAGAAGCCGAGGAGGTCGTAACCCGTAAGAAGGATTCGGAATTGGAATTTCCACGCCAGATAACTTGTGGAATCCAATTTGAGTGGGATCTGAGCCGATGCATTGATGACAATCGGCTGGAGAAGCTCGTTTTACGTCGTAGCGGCCATGAAGCGCGAGGCAAAGGAGAGAACGCGCTGATCGACGTCGAGAGAGAGAGGGCTGCCGGTTAGTGCAGCGGCAGCGTGGCGCTGGAGAGGGCTGCCGATTAGTGCAGGGGTGGCGCGGCGCTGGAGGGGGCTGCCAATTAGTGCAGCGGTGGCGCGGCGCTGGAGGGGGCTGCCTATTAGTGCAGCGGTGGCGCGACGTTGGAGGGAAGAATTAGGGTTTCTTTGGCGATAAGCCACTCGCGTATGATACCATGTACAGAGTTTTGGGAGAATTTCATTGGTTTGAGACTTCTCACAAAATATATTGCTTACAAAGGTATATATAGAGTACAGAGAGAAACCAAATCCTACCGACTATAGGACTGTATAATAAACCAAATCCTACCAACTATTGGACTATACAATAATAAGAGAATATCTACCAATAATAAAAAAAAAATACACAACACAATATATCTTAATACGTATACCATATTTTAATGTATAAATTTATAAAATTTACATAAAGATATTACTAAATTTAAGCTTTTGAAAATGACGAATATTATTCCTATTTAGTCAATTAATAAAGTAGTGAATCACCTAACTAAGCATGATAACGACATAATCAAGATATACTTGAAGGAATAGGAATGATCTATTATGTATGCCGTTAATTTGTGTAGGTGTCCCATCGTATGATCATCTAGACACCATATACTCTAGAGACGTCAACTATAAAAAGAAAAAGAATTAGCGACGAATAAATTTAGTCTCACCCATGGGGCATATGAACAGTGAATCCATGGACTCACCGTCAAACTATGTTATGTACATATTTTTTAGAATTAGTCTAACATTATTTGTTGACATCAATACTTTAAAAAGATTGAATGATACACTTGGTTAAATATTGAGTGATTTACTTTGATATGAAATAAAGATTAAATCTCACTTAATACTTTTTTTTTTAGTAGTGCACCCATATTCAAGAAATCTTAGATTAGAATGTGAGGTCTCATAAACTACTACAATTACTAAAAAACAACTTCACATAAAACTGAGTTAAATTTTAAGCGTCAGGCTGCTTAAATCTTAGCTCTTAAGTGCATCTTTTTTAAAAAAAAATTGAGAAACCTATGTCATATTTGTAGCAATAAAAAGAAGGGGAATAACTTTTGAAATTAAAGGTGTTATAATTGTTCGGAAATGGTTTCCTCAGAATTATGGTAGTAATATATTAGGAAGAAAATAATATTATTGAAAATTTGATAATCACAAAATTAAATGTACCGGGAATGTGAAGATAGAAATGCCTCCAATCCGTTTGGAGATATATTTAGCTTGAGGGTCAGCAGCATGAAGCATACAAGTCAGAGACTGCCATTGATTTAGGCTAATTGAATCCCCTACAAACATCATCTGCTTCCCCTTGAATTTCTGCTGAAATTCTATAGCACTAAACCTACACAAAACAACAGACATATGCTTCACATGGCCGATGTAGCCTTTTGGCTATGAGTTCATCTAAACTCAAAACTTCCGTCATAGAAATATTAAATTCGAACAAGTTTTTAGTATAATAATGAGGTCAAAGCAGGGTTGAAAATATTAAGTTCAAATCCTAAATTCGCCTCTAATTTTTGAAATGACAGCTAAGTGGAGCGAATTAAACAATTTGTTTAGACAATATTATTACACAAATAGTGAATTCGCACAATCAAAGAATGTGATTTTTACTATGGTAATTTGTCGATGAATATTTTTGTTGCTTGATCGTGATGCTAATACGAGCTGACAAAGAGCAAAGGAAAAGGAAATTAAAGAGCACCGACACTAACGGGGTTGCGGGAGGGTCCATGAATCAATCTATCGTAATCAACAATAATTACGCTTTCATTTTTAGAGTTCATCACATGAATCTGTTATGAAATAATATAAGAACAAGAACAATAGAGAGAAAAGTAGAGAAAGGAGTAGTAAGACCCCTCTATTTATAGGCATAGAAAAGACTTAGCCTCAACGTAAAATTCTTCTATAACATAGACATTCACTCTAATTAGAGTTCTATGTATAACACTCCTCCTTGAATATCTATTCAATAATGTGCCTCGTTAAAACCTTAACTAAAACAAAACCCAATGGGAAAAAATTATAGAAAAGAAAAAAGAGTACACATGTTTGAATATGCGCCTATTGGTTGCCTCGTTAAAAACCTTGCAAGGAAAACTCATTGGGACAAAACCTTGTAAGGGAAAAAGAGCGCAACGCGCATTAACTCCCCCTGAAAAGAGCATCAATTCATATCCTTGAGTTTTCGCATTCCGATCTTGTGAACCAGCTTCTTGAAGGTTGACGTTGGCAGAGATTTTGTGAACAAATCAGCAATATTATCGCTTGAACGAATCTGTTGCACATTGATATCACCATTATTTTGAAGATCATGTGTGAAAAATAACTTTGGTGAAATACGCTTTGTTCTATCTCCTTTTATGAATCCTCCCTTCAATTGAGCAATACATGCTGCATTGTCTTCATACAAAGTCGTGGGTAGTTTGTTACACTTCAAACCACATTTGTCTTGAATATGATGTATTATAGACCTCAACCACACACACTCCCGACTTGCTTCATGAATATCGATTATCTCGGCATGATTAGATGAAGTAGCCACAATTGATTGCTTAGTCGATCGCCAAGATATGGCGGTGCCTCCACAGGTAAACACATAACCTGTTTGAGATCGAGCGTTGTGTGGGTCGGATAAATATCCAGCATCAGCATAACCAACAAGATCAGGACTGCAATTATTGCCATAAAATAAGCCCATATCGGTAGTCCCTTTTAGGTACCTCAATATATGTTTTATCCCATTCCAATGTCTCCTTGTGGAAGCCGAGCTATACCTTGCTAAGACATTAACTGAAAAGGTTATGTCAGGCCTTGTAGTATTTGCAAGGTACATTAGTGCGCCAATTGCACTAAGATATGGTACTTCAGGACCAAGTAGCTCTTCATTCCTTTCTTGCGGTCAGAATGGATCTTTATTCACATCAAGTGATCGAACAACCATCGGAGTACTTAAAGGATGTGCTCCATCCATGTAAAACCGTTTCAGTACCTTTTCTATATAGGTAGATTGATGAACAAAAATTCCGTTTGCCAAATATTCAATTTGCAAACCAAGACATAATTTTGTCTTTCCGAGATCTTTCATCTCGAATTCATTCTTTAGATAATCAATTGCCTTTTGGAGTTCTATGGGGGTTCCAATAAGGTTTATGTCATCGACATATACGACAAGTACAACAAATTCCGATGTTGTTTTCTTTTTAAAAACACACGGGCAAATGGCATCATTTATATAGCCTTCTTTTAACAAATACTCACTAAGACGATTATACCACATTCGTCCTGATTGCTTTAGACCATACAAGGATTTTTGCAATTTGATTGAAAACATTTCCTGGGACTTTGAATTATGAGCGTTCGGCATTTTGAGTCCATCGGGAATTTTCATGTATATCTCATTATCAAGTGAGCCATAAAGATAGGCAGTAACCACATCCATTAAATGCATGTCAAGCTTTTCAAGGACAGCAAAACTAATGAGATAACGAAAAGTTATGGCATCCGTTACAGGCGAATATGTCTTTTCATAATCGACACAAGGCCTTTGAGAAAATCCTTGTGCAACAAGGCGTGCCTTATATCTTTGTACCTCGTTTTTCTCATTTCTCTTGCGTACAAAGACCCATTTATAGCCAACAGGCTTAACACCATTAGCTGTTTAAACTATAGGGTCAAAAACTTTACGTTTTGCCAGCGAATTCAATTCTGATTGAATTGCTTCTTGCCATTTTGGCCAATCATGTCTTTTTCGACATTCTCCAACAGATTGAGGTTCAAGATCCTCATTTTCTTGCATAATGCTAGATGCGACATTAAAAGCAAAGACATAATCCACCACTATATCCACTCGATTAAAATTTGCCTCAATATCGATTGGATTTATGGATAGTTCCTTATTTTCTTGAGTCTCGGGCTCAAAGGATTCTTCATGAATCTCAGAGTTTATTAAATTATGAATTTCCTCATGAGATTCTTTCGTAGTGTCATTTTGATCGTTTGCTTTCCTCTTTCTAGGATTTCGATCTTTGGAACCTAATGGCCTGCCACGCTTCAGGCGTGCATTCGACTCATTGGATATGACACTAGATGATTTTCCAACAGGGACATCAATACGGATTGGAACATTCTCCGCGGGGATGTGGGATTTTGTTATCCTTTTCAAGTCCGTAAATGCGTCAGGCATTTGATTTGCTATTCTTTGCTATAGGCACTTATACTGCGCATCCAAAGATTCTTAAATGGGATATATTGGGTTCATGACCCAAAACCAATTGCAACGGGGAATATTTGTGATAATTCGTCGGTCTGAGACGAATTAGCATTGCTGCATGCAAAATGGCGTGACCCCATACCGAAGTGGGCAGCCTCGTTTTCACGAGTAATGGTCTTGCAATCAACTGCAGGCATTTAATTAATGATTCTGCAAGACCGTTTTGAGTGTGAACATGAGCTACAGAATGTTCCACTTTTATCCCAATTGATAAGCAATAATCATTAAATGCTTGGGATAAAAACTCAGCAGCATTATCTAGTCTAATAGACTTGATTGGATTATCAGGAAATTGTGCTCGTAGTCGAATTATTGTGCCATTAATTTTGCAAACGCAAGGTTGCGTGATGACAACAGGCACACATGAGACCATCTACAGGATGCGTCTATTAGGACCATAAAATATCTAAAAGACCCACTAGGTGGGTGAATAGGTCCACAAATGTCCCCTTGTATCCGTTCCAAAAACGTAGGTGACTCAGTCCCAACCTTTGTTGGTGATGGTCTTGTAATTAACTTGCCTTGATAACAAGAAGTGCAAGAAAATTCATTATTTAAAAGAATCTTGAAATTCTTTAACGGATGCCCATATGAGCTTGCTATAATCCGTCTCACATGATTGATCCGGGGTGTCCCAATCGATCATGTCATAGTACAAAAGTATTGGAATCAGTAACCTTTTGGTTTACTGTTGAATGTGCCTCAATTGCACTAATTTTTGTCCAATACAGGCCACAAGATAAAGACGGGAGTTTCTCAATAACCCTCTTTTGGCCAGAGACATTCTTTGTAATGATGAGATATTCAAGATTATTCTCATCTATTGTCTCAACATGATAGCCATTCCGGCGTATATCTTTATTACTCAACAAGTTTCTCTTAGACTTGGAGGAGAACATTGCATTCTCTATGATAAACATTGTTCCTCTAGGTAGAGTTATAGTTGCTCTTCCGGAGCCTTCAATCAATTTACTACTACCAGAGATTGTAGTAACATCTGCCTTACACATACTTAGTTGAGAGAAATATTTCTTTTCTTTGAGTATCGTATGTGTAGTACATGAATCAACTAAACAAATATTTGATCCAAGATTGCTTTGTGAGATATCCATATTTGCTTTCCCATGGTTTGACATACAAAAGAAAATACACGAACATGAGAATAAACAAATTCAATCCGTTTGTTTCACATTTAAACAATATTTTCAAAATCTGCTGAGGTTAGTTGACTAACTAAATCAGATAGTCGATTATATGTTTTCCATAATCGATTACTTTGCAGTTTGAAAATTTCAGTTTAAGCACTGTCTCAATGTAATCGATTGTTAAACATACATAATAGATTATTTGCTAATTTGAAAATTTTCATATCACACTGCCTTAATATAATCGATTGTTAAACATACATAATCGATTATTTGCTATTTTGAAAAACTTCAGATCACACTGTCTTAATATAATCGATTGTTAAACATACATAATCGATTATTTGCTATTTTGAAAAACTTCATATCACACTGTCTTAATATAATCGATTGCTAAACATACATAATCGATTATTTGCTATTTTGAAAAACTTTAGATCACGTTGTCTTAATATAATCGATTGTTAAACATACATAATCGATTATTTGCTATTTTGAAAAACTTCAGATCACACTGTCTTAATATAATCGATTGTTAACAAGTATATAATCGATTGTTTTGCAGTTTTAATGCGAAATATTAGATAATCGACTAACTGTTAGGTTAGTCGATTAACTCTACTGAAAAATAAAAATATCTTTGAAATTTAAGCATATTGAAACATTCTAAAGAACTAATACTAACATTATATCCTAAACTAACTAATACAAGCTGATACTAATGACTACTACTTTATTCACTAACTAATACAAATAAAATCAAACAATTCCATCTTCCTTCATCACAGATCCATCACCGATTAAGTGGTCTATTTTCCCCTTAGGGTGCTCAAAGAAGTCTGCCACATCCAGGTGGGTGATGTCAAAATTGTCGTCAGAGACAAAATTTGTTTCAGGGCCTTTATTCTTTAGAGATGCTTGATAAAGATCAACCAAATGTCTTGGTACATGGCAAGCTTTTGAGCAGTGCCCTTTTCCACTGCAACGATAGCATATTGTTTCTGAACTATTTGCCTTTGGATTCTCATAATCCCGTTTCTGCTTGTGGTGGTTATTTCTCTTTGGGGATGACGGACATTAGGGAAATTTCTTCCTTGTCTACGTCCATGGCTATGACCCCGATTACGACCACGACCATGACTAGATCCATGGCCTTTTCCATGCTTGGCATAATGAGAATACACCTTATCTGCTTCAGGCAATGGTGTACACCCAGTGGGTCGATTTTCGTGATTTCTCATGAGCAGGTCATTGTTTCGCTCAGCCACAAGGAGAAGAGAAATCAGTTCAGAGTACTTTTTGAAACCTTTCTCTCTGTACTGTTGTTGCAGTACCATATTGGAGGCATGAAACGTTGTAAACGTTTTCTCAAGCATATCATAATCAGAGATATTATCTCCACAGAGTTTCAATTTAGAAGTAATTCTGAACATTGCAGAATTATATTCAGAAACAGACTTAAAGTCTTGGAGTCTCAGATGAGCCCAATCATATCGTGCTTGTGGCAGAGTGACAAACTTCAGGTTGTCATATCTCTCCTTTAAGCCGTTCCACAAGATGAGTGGATCTTTGACTGTGAGATATTCAATTTTCAAACCTTCATCAAGGTGATGGCGCAAGAAAATCAAGGCCTTAGCACAGTCTTGGGTGGATGCTTTATCTCTGTCTTTAATGGCGTCTCCAAGACCCATAGCATCTAAGTGGATTTCAGCATCCAACACCCATGTCATATTGTTCTTGCCCGAAATTTCAAGGGCAACGAACTTTCTTTTCATAATATCAGACATAATTAAAACCAAATTCGGAAAAAGGGAAATACCTTAATTTTCTCAAGAGGATTCTTGAGACGGTGGAGTCTCGTGCTGATAACGTGTTATGAAATAATATAAGAACAAGAACAATAGAGAGAAAAGTAGAGAGAGGAGTATTCTTATTGATACTTAGGGATGATTTACAATGGGGTAAGACCCCTCTATTTATAGGCATAGAAAAGACTTAGCCTCAAAGTAAAACTCTTCTATAAGATAGACATTCACTCTAATTAGAGTTCTATTTATAACAGAATCATTAATTTCACGTTATTTATTTTGTAACAATTACGGGTAAATAAAGGTAGGACATTTCCCGCAACCAATTTTACCCAATATCTTTTTATTATCTAAGTTAGCATATCTTGTATATAATATTTATGACAAAAATTTACCTATTAATTAATAGGTGTTAAGAAGATATGTTTGAGAGTGATAATCACACTTATCATCACATATTTAAATATTGTCGGGTGAATTAAAGCAAAATATTAAACACTCCATTATTCAAATTTTTAAAAGCTTGAAACTCATAAACGTATTTTATGGTTTTTTGAAATTTTGGACAAATTGATGGGGATGTTATTTTAAAGTTGTGGTTAAAATTTAACGTTATTTGGTGACGATTCGAGCTATTTGGTAATATTTTTCATGAGTTGAATTTCATAAAAGACGAAAACCTAATTTTTGTGTAAAATATCATATATAACAATTGTATAAAGTTATAATATTGTATATCGGGTGTATAGATATATTATTGAAAAATATAATCGGCTATAAGGCTATAAACTTAAAATATGGCTACATCGGTGCAAATGTGATGTACAAAAGAAAATTCAATTACCTAAGCATTCTCAATCCAAAATTATAAACATTATTGACATTACAATTTCTCGTAGTCTATAAATATCTAACTAGATCAAAGATTTATTAAAAAAGTACATTGAACCTAAATTAAACGCAATGACATGATAAACTTTTTTGTACAAACTAACATTTTTTAAAAACATCCTTTCTTTTCTTTTTTCTGAATCAAAAAGAAAATAAATCAAATCAAATAAATCACAGAGAGTTCGCACATGATCAGCCAGCTTGGAAAATCTTAAACTTCATCATCGTGTTTGATTAGATAACGTTGTTTTCTAGCTTTTGACCGACAAATTCCAACTGTCTTTGTATCTGTCAATGCTAATTTCCTTTTCTGATTAAGAGTGCCAGTTTTAATTAACATGTGAATTGTGATTATTGCAGAACTTATTTACTTATGGGTAATCTTTTTAAGGAGTAGTGCTTATTGCAAAATAGGCTTGCAGAAAAAGGAAGGGGCACTAATAGTACTCTTAGAAAAATGAGAGGATCTTTTTCAATAATTATTTTGCAGAAATAAGTGGTATCTAATAATTGTCTATCTTAAAGTTTTTGGAATGAATTCGCCTAAAATGCAATATAGTTTTTTAGAAGAAAAAAAAGTTCTAATAATTCTTCTTTTTAGGGAAACTGGGTGGTTTTTCTTTAGCATTCTATCGAAGAATTAATAATATGCACACTCACGTTATTTTCCAATTGTAAGCGGTCTTTGGAATTAATGGATCAAAACCATTTGGCCCCACAATCTTGTGACCGGTGACTTTTGAAGCCAATCTAATTGGCATATATAATAGTGTTTCAGTTTATATGAACTTATCTTTTTTTTTCGTTTAAAAAAAACGATTTATTTTAAATTTAATAATAATTTAACTAACACTTACAATTCTATCCTTAATGAAAAGCTTTTATAACCACACAAATAATCTTCGCCTCTTTTTGACTTGTGTAGGACTACAAGTTCTAAAAATGTTCATTTTTTCTTAAATTATGTGTCCAATCAAATAGGTTCAGGCAAATTGAAACGTAAGGAATACCATTTACTAACTTTTCTTTCTTTAGTAATTTCCAGGTTCTTTTAACTTAAAAGGAATTGGTCTCTTCATTCCAATTAACAGTGGCTTTAGCAAATTGAATTTTTAAAAGATATTTTACGTTGTGTGAAGAGAGTGTAATTTAGACATTTGAGAGAATGATAAAAGATAGTTTAACAAATACTACTGTTATAAGGCGATTAAATATCTTTGTAAAGAGTTGTGCAAAAAAATTAAATATGAATCAAAGAGAGTAATATTTGTTAACACCATACAGAGAGAGATCTTTCCAGATGAAAGCTGATCAAATAGAAAAAGCATATGACTACTCATTAAAAAAGTTGCATTTATAACCAATATTAACTGAAAAGACGGAGTAATAAAAACAAACAGCAAAACAGACAAACAAAATGTCACGGATTAAAACATTTCCGCCATGAAAAGAGGCAGCAATTAATTGGAAGATGTGCATACACAAAAGTACATTAACAGAAAACACGAGTTGTTACTAAAACACAAAAACATCCCTGAACGAGGTAAAAACAGTTAGGCAGAAGAAAAATTTTCAATAAATAAATTATGAAACATCAATTTAAGAAGAGTAGGTACCTGGGTAAATCGCACTCATTGGGCTGCCATCTATATTTGAGATAATCTTTATCTGCCCTTCCATTTATCAAACAATCAAACTGTTTTTCAATGAACGGACACACTGATGAATCGTAAAGAGGATAAGAATCATCATAAACCCAACTCCCTTCAAATAAATCACAGCCGTTGGTTCCCAACTGGTTTGTATCATTGATCAATTCCCCATGTACATGGCTCAACGTGGAAACAAGAACCAATAGAGAAAAAAACATGAGAAACGACAATAATGAAGACATGGTTTAATTTTTCTTTCTTTTTGCTAATCTTTTTTCTCACCAATGAGTGGAGAAATGCACATAACAATAATGGGGAAGGAAGCAATATAAAGGAAGGTAGCCAGAGAGTAAAAACGAAACGCTGAGAATAAATATGAGAAAGAAATTTAAGTATGAAAAAAAAGGTCACGTGTTAGTTAGAAATAATTATACTATTGGTCCTAACACCTATTTTAGCAAAGAGACTAGTAGATTTCTTGATGTAGAAAAGGTTAGTAGTTTTAGTTTGTTTGCCTACAAATAAAGAATATGAACAAGAAAAGATAATGAGTAATATTATTGAATAATAAATGAAATAAAAGGAAAAGAGAACGAAAGAATTTAAAAATAATATTAGACCTTAGTGTAGTCAGGTTACAAATTATCTCAACGAAAAGTTCATGGTCTACAAACTTTTAGTATTACCTATTAGAAGAAGCTCTATCATTTAGTAGTATTAATTACTTAACAAGTATCTTGATTTATAATTGATATATGAAATCTTCAGTAGTTAAAACATGATTCTAATGTCTTCATTATTGGACTTAGCCTGATTTTTTATTTAAGAAAATAATAAAGAGCAGTGCCGTTGATCATTTCAATTTATAGACAAATGACATATGAAAAAGTGCGATCTTCTTTCTTATGGAGTAGTAATTGTTATTTTTGGAAAAGTTCTAACAATCCTTTCAAATGGCAAAGTATTTTTACTTATTTTGTTTAAGCACTTCAATTATGTAGTAAAGCCTTTTTTTGGCTAATTAACCTCAAATGACATTTTATTAATTTAGGTAACAGGGGATCGAATTCGCTTATGGTGTCTAAATTTTTGTCCCAAAAGCAATTCCAAACATCTAAGAGAAGTTTTTTCCCGTTAATGTTTCTACTAAACGAAATTACTTTAAAAATTTACAAACATTTTACAAAATACGTTTGCATGTTAAAGTTCTCCCATCTAATTGTGACGAGACCGTAACTCAAACACGACGATCTGTCCGGCCTAGCGAACTTTCAATGCCAAAGTTAGCTAGTCAGCCTACCCGGATGCTTAGTAGAACTTAAGAAAGACTAAGCTTGTAAAAACTTGGCGAAGGAAACTAGTAGTTGGAAGAAAGAACTCTTTTATTAAGAGAACTTGAGAGCTTTACAATGCTTTGGATGCTTTACAACTTTGCTTGATTGCTTGCTTTCTTGCTTGATTCCAAATGAATGCCTTAGGTGCCTATTTATAGTTGGCTACCTAAATGTCTAGACTTTTCCTAAGTGTCTAGAATCTTCCTAAATGAATATCTAAGATATTTACACAAGGTTGCTGCCCTCTAGAAGCCTCCACATGATTCTAGGCTTGTCTGCAAGAATCTGCACAATTCTAGAGTCTTCTAGAGTCTTCTAGAGTGTTCTAGAGTGTTCTAGAGTCTTCTAGAGTCTTCTAGAGTCTTCTAGATTTTTCTAGAGTCTTCTAGAGTGTTCTAGAGTGTTCTAGAGTTTTCTAGAGTCTTCTAGAGTCTTCTAGAGCCTTCTAGAGTCTTCCAGGACCTTCCGGGGTATTCCAGACTATTCCGGAAGCATTTTGGAGCTGTTTTGAGCTTGTTTTGGGGCGAAAATAGTGCCGTCCATGACATTCTCCCCCGCTCAATCTCGCGACGACCTCGGCGCGTGCTCCTTGTAAGCCTGGATGAGGTCTTGGAGATTCCACAAAGTTAGCTCATGCTCCCAGCTCGCCTCGCTGTCAGGAGACCCTTTCCACTTGACAAAGTATTCAATGTAGCTTGGGTGAGTCCCCCGTCTTGGAATGATACGGTGCGCAAGGATCTCTTCTGCTTCTTTCTCTGGCACCGTTGTGATGGCTGTTGGTGCTCGTTTAGACTCTCCTCGGCTTAGATCTTCCTTGTCTTGATGATATGGTTTCAAAAGACTCACATGGAAGACCGGATGCATTTCTAAATGTGATGGAAGAGTCAAGCGATAGGCTAGTTTGCCAATGCGTTTCTCTACTGGAAACGGTCCCTCGTAGCGCCTTACTAGCCCTTTATGCACCTGGCCGGATCTTCGACGCTGCTGAGGAAGGAGTTTTACCATGACCAAGTCTCCTTCCTCAAACTCCAAGTGACGCCTCTTAGCATCTGCCCATTTCTTCATTTTCTGTGCCGCCTTTGCTAAGTAGGCTTTTGCCAAGTCTGCCTTTTCGTGCCAGCCTTTGGCAAACTTGTATGCTGACGGATTGGGCCCTTTGTAACCAATGGCCAAAGTTTGTGGCGTCATCGGTTGTTGTCCTGTTGCTATCTCGAACGGACTTGCCCCTGTTGACTCGCTCTTTTGCAGATTATAAGAAAATTGGGCAATGTCCAATAACTTGGCCCAATCTTTCTGGTTGGCGCTGACAAAGTGGCGAAGATATAGCTCCAGCAAAGCATTCACCCGTTCCGTTTGCCCATCAGTTTGAGGGTGAAAGGCTGTAGAGAAGTTGAGCTCGGACCCCATTATTTTAAAGAGCTCCATCCAGAACCTTCCCGTGAAGCGGGGGTCCCGGTCGCTGATAATGGTCTTTGGAATGCCCCAATACTTCACCACATACTTGAAAAATAATCGAGCAGCGTCCTCGGCAGTAAGCTTTGTTGGACCGGGAATGAATACGCCATATTTGCTGAAGCGGTCCACTACAACCATTATGTTGCTGCAGCCTTCGGACTTGGGTAAAGATGTGATGAAGTCCATGGAAATGCTTTCCCATGGCCTCTCCGCAATAGGCAAAGGCTCCAAAAGACCCGCGGGTGAGCGTTGTTCAACCTTGTCTTGCTGGCACACAAGACAAGTTTTTACGTATAGCTCTATGTCATCCCGCATTTGGGGCCAAAAGTATGCTCGCTCGATCAGCGCCATCGTCCTTCGGACTCCGGGATGGCCCGCCCATCTGGAGTCATGACTTTCTCGGAGGATTTCCTTCCTTAAGCTTCCCCATTTCAGTACGTAAACCCTATTTCCCTTGGTGAGGAGCAGCCCGTCCTCTAGCCAAAACTGGCGTGTCTTCCCTTGACGTGCCAATCCCAACAAATTTTTGGCTTGTGGGTCATGCTCCAGCCCTTCCTTGATGCGATCAACTATAGGGAAATTTGGGCTTGTGATGGAGGCAAGTTCGGCGTTTCTACTTAGTGCATCGGCCACGACATTACCCTTGCCCGGCTTGTACTCCATCACAAAATCAAACTCCGCTAAGAAAGCTTGCCACCGAATTTGTTTTGGGGTAAGCTTCTTCTGCTTAAGGAAGTAACTTGTGGCAACATTATCCGTCCTCACGATGAACTTGCTGCCCAGGAGATAATGTCTCCACGTCCGTAAACAATGCACTACAGCAGTCATCTCTTTCTCTTGGACTGTGTAGCGTTTCTCTGCATCATTCAGCTTACGACTTTCGTAAGCCACAGGGTGCCCTTCTTGCATTAGGACGCCTCCCAGGGCAAAGTCAGAGGCGTCCGTCTGCACCTCGAAAGACTTGGTATGGTCGGGCAAAACCAATACCGGCTCCTTGATCACGGCGGCCTTTAACTCCTCAAATGCTTGCTGGGCCTTATCAGTCCACTCCCAGGTCCGGTTTTTCTTCAGTAGATCTGTGAGTGGCGCGGCGATGGAAGAGTAGCCTTTGATGAACTTCCGATAGTAGTTAGCCAAACCAAGGAAAGACCGAAGTTCTGGAACTTTCTTCGACGGCTCCCAATCCTGTATAGCCCGAATCTTGGACTCATCCATCCGTAGCTTTCCCTCACCAACAATGTGTCCTAAGAAGGAGACTTCTCGTCGAGCAAATGCGCATTTCTCCTTCTTGACATAAAGCTCGTTCGTGCGGAGTACTTTGAAGACTTGTCTTAGATGATTTACATGATCCTCCAGTGTGTTGCTATAGATGACAATGTCGTCCAAGTACACCACGACGAACTTGTCTAAGAAAGGTTGTAGGACTCGGTTCATGAGGGTGCAAAACGTTGCAGGCGCATTGGTAAGTCCGAAAGGCATTACAAGGAATTCATATGAGCCGTACCTTGTGACGCATGCTGTCTTAGGCTCGTCTCCCTCCGTAATACGGACCTGGTAGTACCCCGATCGCAAATCCAGCTTGGTGAACCAAAGAGCTTGCCCAAGCTGATCGAACAAGTCGGCAATGAGTGGTATCGGGTACTTATTCTTGACCGTGATCTTGTTAAGCGCCCGGTAGTCAATGCAAAGTCGAAGTGACCCGTCGTGCTTCTTCTGGAACAATACCGGCGCTCCATAAGGTGCTTTTGATGGACGAATATAGCCCATGTCCATCAACTCCTTCAGTTGCCTCCGTAATTCCTCAAGCTCCGGAGGCGCCATCCTATAAGGCACGGCAGCTGGCGGGGTGGCACCTGGTTCCAGCTCTATCTTATGATCCACCTCCCTTTTAGGTGGTAACCTCTTTGGTAGCTCCAGTGGCATGACGTCTTGGAACTCCTCCAAAACGTGCTGGACCTTGGGTGGCATGGACTCGGTTGTAGGAATGACAGCTTCTTCCTTTAAGGCAACAAGGTAGGTTGGCTCTTCCTTCTTGATGCCCTTTGAGAGTTGCATGGCTGAAATTTGTCTTCCTTGGAGTCGGGTTTCCCGCTCTAGTGGAACTAGATGGGTGTTGCCCTCCTCCAAGATGCATAAGGAGTTCGCAAAGGGAATTGGGACGGCCTTGACCCTGTCCATGAACTCAATACCCAAGACGAGTGGATAATCGTCCATGGTCGCGATCGAGAAGTTTATGTGGCCGTGCCAATTGCCTAAGTGAACCGGCACATTGCGGGCAACTCCAAAGGTTTCTGTTGGTGCAGCATTAACGCCCTTGAGCCAACCTCGGCTTGTCTCGTACCGGATGCCCATCTTCTTAGCCTGCTGGAAAGTGAGGAAGTTGCTGTCGGCTCCCGTGTCAACTAATGCCTTCACGGTATGCTCCCCAATCTTGGCCTCGGCAAACAACCTCCCTTTTTTCTCATTCTTGGGCACCTCAACTTTTGCCTGAATTGAGCTTAGAAGCCGCATGGCCCCAATCTTTGCTTCCTCCTGTTCGCGATCCTCGATTAAAGCAGAAAGCTTACTCTTTTTGGGGCACTCCCTTGCATAGTGCGGTCCATCACAAAAGAAACATCGGATAGGTTTAGGAGGGAAATCTCTACGTCCCTTGGCCCTTTCTGACGCCTCCTTGCCCTTAGGCGGGTCTCCCCCACTCTTTCCCTTGCCGCCCTTGTCCTTGGGTTTAGGTTTTTCCACTTTCCTAAACTCAATAAGGGACTCGGCAATGGATATGGCAGTGGTCAAGTCTTGGGCACCACGGCGTTGGATTTCAAGCCTTGCCCACTGCTGTAACCCGTCCATGAAGGCAAAGAAAGCTTCTTTATCAGGGTAGTCAGGGATTTCGAGAAGTACCTCTGTGAACTCTTTGACGCACTCCCGGATGGTTCCTTTGTGCTGCAAACGTCTTAGCTTGCCACGAGCTTCCTCCTCGACGTTGCTTGGGTAGAATTGCTTCTTGAGTTCTGCCTTAAAATCTGCCCAAGTGTCGATAGAGCAGGTGCCTTTCTCTATGTCGCTTTGTCTTCTCCTCCACCAAACCATTGCGGTGTCCTCGAGGAAAAGACTACCCATGTTTACCTTTAGAGCCTCGTCTTGCATGTCGAGAGCCCTAAAGTATTGCTCCATGCTCCAAACAAAGTTGTCTAGTTCCCTCGCGCTTCTAGACCCTTTGAAGTATTTGGGTCGGGGAACATCTCTAGTGGAAGGGGTAGTCCTTACCTCGGACGTTGTGGCAGTGCCTTGTGCAAGAGCCCTTTTGCACAAGCTGAGCTCCTCCTTGGTGTTCTCCAGCTCATGTGAAAGCCTCCCTAACTCTTCCCTCATGAGCGAAATCTCGGCCTGGTGTTTTTCCTCCACCGCCTGAAGACATTGTACCAGGACTTGATTCACGGCGGACTGCATCTCCTCCCGCAATCCGTCTAGGCCCTCCTCGACCCTTTGTTCGACCCCCTCGAACCTTTGGTCGACCTCCATGAACTTGTCCTGCCCATCGGCAATGGCCAACTCCACTTTGGCCAGCCTAGTCTCCAACCCCTCAATGGCGTCCCTGGAGCGAGACCTTTGGCCCTTAGATTTGTCTCTTCCAGCTTGGGTGATTTCACTGCCGCCTTCCATACTCCCTTAGATGTTCCAACGAACCTGATGCTCTGATACCAATTGTGACGAGACCGTAACTCAAACACGACGATCTGTCCGGCCTAGCGAACTTTCAATGCCAAAGTTAGCTAGTCAGCCTACCCGGATGCTTAGTAGAACTTAAGAAAGACTAAGCTTGTAAAAACTTGGCGAAGGAAACTAGTAGTTGGAAGAAAGAACTCTTTTATTAAGAGAACTTGAGAGCTTTACAATGCTTTGGATGCTTTACAACTTTGCTTGATTGCTTGCTTTCTTGCTTGATTCCAAATGAATGCCTTAGGTGCCTATTTATAGTTGGCTACCTAAATGTCTAGACTTTTCCTAAGTGTCTAGAATCTTCCTAAATGAATATCTAAGATATTTACATAAGGTTGCTGCCCTCTAGAAGCCTCCACATGATTCTAGGCTTGTCTTCAACAATCTGCACAATTCTAGAGTCTTCTAGAGTCTTCTAGAGTGTTCTAGAGTGTTCTAGAGTCTTCTAGAGTCTTCTAGAGTCTTCTAGATTTTTCTAGAGTCTTCTAGAGTGTTCTAGAGTGTTCTAGAGTTTTCTAGAGTCTTCTAGAGTTCTCTAGAGCCTTCTAGAGTCTTCCAGGACCTTCCGGGGTATTCCGGACTGTTCCGGAAGCATTTTGGAGCTGTTTTGAGCTTGTTTTGGGGCGAAAATAGTGCCGTCCATGACATAATAAGAGGGAGTTAGCAAGCAGCTGAACAACATCTGTGCCTGGCAAATCGAGGGTATCATGGTCATTTCATGAAGTTCGTGGGTATCTGTATCTTTCATTTACTGTAGCTACTATATGAAATTTAGAATCTCCTGACTAATATGTTCTGTTATGGGCCCTACGCTGACGCGTATGACCCTCAAGTGAGAACAAGCATTATTGTTCGGCTTCCACTATTTCAATTTGAGGAGTGGGTCCCCGGTTAAGCTTCTTGTTTGATACAATACGTTTTGTTAGGTTAATTCTTCTTTTACATATTCATAGCTATATTTTGTTTTAAATTATTGCTATTTAAGTTTTTTCTTTTTTGGTATTTTTTGTAATAGTGTTGCAGAAATTTGAATTTTTATTGATAGACTATGTTTTTTTTTTGTGTAATTAAGGATTTATTAATCACCAAAGAGATTTCAATACAAAATCATAGTTCAACCACTCACAGCTGACTATCATATCTAGACTATATATCAACTATTTCTATAACTTTCCCTCTATTTACAAAAGATATTGCTGAATCTGTTGTTTAATTTTTGGGGTTCCTCTAACATTACAAGTATACGCTATGTCCCTGAATAGATTGTCACTACTGCGGAAAACATTCTAAAAAATCCTCGCATTTCTCTCCAACCACAAGCGTAAAATAATTCAGCTGCCACCATTTTGAATATGTTAGCCCCACTTGATTTTCCTTTAGCTTTGCTAATAGTCCACTCTATAAACTGCTCCCAGTTCTACATACTGGAGTGATCTTCTCTGATCCAGGATAGTGTTTGGTCCCTTAATTCTGTAGCAAATGGGCAAGTATGGAATATATGGTCTCTGGTTTCTGGAGCTTGCTGGAACAGAACACATTTGTTGTCCACAGTCATACCCCAATGTATTAGCCTCCTTGGTTGGTACCTGTCATGAAGTACCAACCATAAATTGAAGACAGCCTTGGGCCTAGCATAGTTCTGAGCAGTTAGATTCTTCCAGGGGACTTTCAGGAGTTGGCCAATCTGAAACAGATAGATTTATCTGATGGAGCATACTGGCATGTGCAGACTTTGGTGTTGTTGTAGCAGTCCACTTGCTGCAATTATCTTTCGTACCATCCAACAAGCTTGCTTGGGGATAGGAGTGCTCTCCAGTTGCTGCTGTTTTATATAAACAGTGTGAATCCATTTGACCCACAGGGTGTCTTTCTTGTGATCCAGATCCCAGCAAAGTTTAGAAATAGCAGCCTTGTTCCACAAAAAGAGGTTTGTGAGATTCAATGTCCCAGGCAATGTAGGCCTTCTTAGAGATAACACTTGATCCAGACCATATAAAACTTCTCCATACTGCTTCAACAAGCTTTAGAATCTTTGTAGGGATAAGGAAGAGTTGTTCCCATTAAGCATGTATACCAAAAACCACTGACTGTACCAATTGCATCCTCCCAGCATATGACAACTTTCTAGCAGTCCATGAGGTGATCCTAGCAGTGATCCTTTCCACCAGAGGTTGCCACTGAATCAATGCCATCTTCTTGGTGGATAGAGGAATGCCCAAATATTTGAAGGCAAATCTCCATACACATAACCTAGGTGATCAGTAATCTGCTGCTGAACTTCAGACCTAACCCCTCCAAAGTATACTGAACTTTTGCTCAGGTTGCCTTTCAGTCCAGATGCTTCAGTGAATTGGGAAAAATACTTGAACATGAATGACAGACTGACTTTCTCCTTTAGCAAACAGAATTAGGTCATCAGCAAAACTTATGTGAGTGATGCCCAGCCTTTTACAGCCTGGATGGTATAGAAATTCTTGGTCTTTCTTCAGTTCAGCCAGAGATCTATTTAGATACTCCATGACTATTGCAAATAGGAATGGGGAGATTGGATCACCTTGTCTAAGGCCTTTAGCAGCTTTAAAAGGTTCAGTTGTTTCCCCATTAGTCATCACTGTATAGCTTACTGTTTGAACACATTCCATGATCTAGTTTGTGAATCTGGCTGGAAAACCCAATCCTTCCCTTACCTGTTGCAAGAAGATCCATTTGACAGAATCATAGGCCTTCTGCAGGTCAATTTTGATCATGCATCTAGGAGTCACATGGGATCTGGAATAGTTTTTGATCAACTCATGAGCCAGGATGACATTATCTACAATCTTCCTGCCTGGGATGAATCCTGCTTGGGCTTCACAAATGATGCAAGACATGATTTTTTGCATTCTGTTGGCTAATATCTTGGAAATCATTTTGTACAAAATTGAGCAGCATGCAATTGGTCTGTATTCTTTAACTGTGGTTGGTTTAGGGACTTTAGGGATCAAAGTGAGAGAGGCACAATTTACTGGTTTGTACATCTTGGTAGTCTGGAAGAATTCCTTGACTGCACCTATGATCTGCTTGCCAATGATGTTCCAGGTGTTCTTGAAAACACTGCATTGTATCCATCAATTCCTGGGGCTTTGTCATCCCCAACTGCCTTTAAAATTTCCAGAATCTCAAGTTCTGTAATATCAGAACTTAATTCCTTATTCTGTTGATGTGATAAGGTAGGGCCATTAGTCATATACACTCGGTTTATGGCTGGCAGAGAAGTAGTTGATGTGCCCATTAACGACTTATAGAAGTCATTGATCTCCTTTTTAATATCATCTGGATTAATAACCTTGAAACCACCAGCTGTAACAAGCTCAGTGATATGCTTGTGTTGATTTCTTTCCTTCAGGACAGTAGAGAAATACTTGTTGTTAGAGTCACCCAGTTGGAGCCATTTTGCCCTGGACTTCTGTTGTAGCATACTTTCTTCAATCAAGGACCACTTTTCTAGCTTCACTGCTATTTCCTTCTCTTTAAGTTACACCTCATCATTGTAAACCAGTGCCATCTGATTCTGGATGTCCTTCAATTCTTGTCTACTATGATCAATTCTCTGACTAATGTTCTTAAAATCTTTAGTGTTTAAAGATTTTAAGGGGCCTTTCAGTGACTTGATATTGGACCACACTGATTTCATAGAAAACTGATTATTGCTGTGCCAGTTGTCTTTGACCAGCTGATAAGATCTTCATGATTGGCCCATGTATTGAAGAATCTGAAAGGAGTCTTCCCTTTCCTAGTAACTTCTGCCAGTGTAATCACCATAGGGTTATGATCAGAGATTAAGGGATGATCATATACAGTTTGCACATGACTCCAGTTAATCATCCACTCATAATTGCCAAAGACTCTGTCCAGTCTACTACATACTCTATCACTGCCTGTCTGCCTATTTGTCCATGTGAAATACTCCCTTTTCCAGGGAAAGTCCAGCCTGTTTTATACATTGAGTGATCTCTTGGGTATCTGCTTGCTCCAGTTGATTACTAGACTTTCTATCATTAGCATACAGAACAATATTGAAATCACCAGCAACTAACCAAGGTTCAATAATAGTAACAGAATAATCCTGCAGATTTTTCCATAGTGATCTCCTCTGGTCCATCCCATTAAAGCCATACACCACAGTGAGGTAACAGATGGCATCTCTAGAAATGCTTCTGACTCTACAGTGAATCAATTGAGCCTCCTCCTGGATACCAGTGACTCTGATCAATTGTGTCCTATAAAATCCATACTCTACCATTTATGGAGCCCTGATAATTTGTTAGTAAACCCCACCCAGGAACTAACAGCTTAGCAATCCTGCCTGCATTCTTTTCTTTAACCTTTGTCTCTACCAGCCCAACAAGGTTAATGTTATTATTCCTAATATACTCCCTAACTTCTTTTTGTTAATACCTTTTATTTACACCCCTAGTATTCCAGATTAGCCACTTCATTGACAGTTGCTAGGTCCTCCTTCATCCTCTGGAGGAATCTCAACTCTACTAATAGACATTGCTTCAAATCGATTACTAACCACAATAGGAGATAAAGGTGGGAAGTTGGTGAGGTTGAATTCTGGGGATTGAACTTGCTTCCCTTTCTCTTCCTGTTTGTTCTTTCCTGTTACAAGTGATAGGGGGTCATGAGGCTCTCTCTGAGATACACTGCTCTGCCTTGTCTCAGTTTGCTGTAGAGGAACCTCCTGCTGATTCTGAACAGTCTGGATTAGAGCTTTGGTTCTCCATTCCTGAATCACTTTAGGTTTCTTCACTTGAGGAGGCTGGATTGGTTTTGGATTCATCAAACAGTTGTGCCCAACCGTAAGACATTTCCTACAGTAAGATGGTTTCCAGTCATAAACCACTTCTTATAGAAATTTTTTCCCATTAGCATGCATTAATCATATATCCCTAGGTAGCTCTTTGGTAACATTCATCTCTATGAGCATTCGAGCATAGGAAATTCTAGATTGTTTGGTTGTACATTCATCCGCGAAAATAGGTTTCCCTAATACACTGGCTATTCTACTCAAGGATCTCATTCCCCAACAAGACATAGGAAGTTTAGGAAATTTGACCCAGAGTGGAATCTCGACAGGGAATTCCTCAGTGAAATCAAAATCTGACGTCCATTGCTTGAGAATCATGGGCCTATTTGCTATAGAATAAGGACTAGCACATAAAACTTCTTTGGCATCATCAATTGTTCTGAACTTCACTATGTAGTATCCCTCCTCGTGATAAAACAGCTCTGGCTCTGGTACATGTGACTAGTGGGGGGTGATGAATCTCATCATCGCATTATAACCAGGCCCATCCCCTAAAATATACACAATTAGGGCACATTTCCACTTATTCTCTTCCTCCTCCACCTCTGCTTTGTTCAGCTGGCCTACTGGTTGACCTTCAATCATTACTGGGGGGATGTATTCTAGTGCCATACCATTAATTAGCAAATCGATTCTTCTGAAAGAGATTAGCCCAGTTCCCCTTTGGTACATCGGTTTTGTTTGAAATCTCCTCCACTGGCTTCGTTATACCCATCACTGATTGTGTTTGGACTTGTATAAGCTTCTGCAGGTGTCCACTTTCGCCGGCCATCTGCTTCGTCGGAGTTACCGGTGCTTCAATCGAAGCAGGATAGCTTCGTTCCATCTCCATTACCGCATTAGATTGCCGTGAAATCAAAGGATTCTCAACTTCGCATGACGAATCGACTGGTTGCTCAGTTGCAATAGTGGTGGTCAGTTTCTCTGTAGATGGTTGATTAATGGTTGTGATGATTCTATCTATTGTGGAAATTAGAATTTTTCTGGGTCATCCCCTACCTCGACCCCTCCCTCTCGCCATAGATACGAGCTAGGCGTACGTTAACTAACGTGCGCCGAGAGAAAAGAACGAAGAAGAAGGGTTTTCGACAAAGACTTGATAGACTATGTTGGTTTGTAAGTTGGAACGTATTTGGTTTCATACGTTAACAAAAACTAATTTTATTATACAAATGTTACTTTGTTATTACATTAGAGTTTCAAATTTTTTTTAATTAGTATGCTTATTCATGATAAACTTAAATTTAGCATCATTACAAAAATAACATAACTAATCAATGTTTTACTTAAATTAGCAACAAAAAAAAGACTTGGGTAATAACGACTACAGTAATAACTAAAAATTAATTTTTATTTAAACTATTTACCATAATGTAAATTTGATAAAAAAGATTCCAGTAAAAGTAAAAACAAAAGGAGAAAATTATTATTTCATCAACATGCATTTTAAAGAATAAAAATAGTTTACAACGACAAAAAAAAAAAAACAATTACAACTCAATTCCAAACAAATTGGAGCCAACGATATAAATCATCACTCCTTTAGTTAAGATCAACTCATAAATTTATTCTTATATTTAATAATAAATTTATGTTTGTTAAACTTTTCAATATCTTTTATATGATCTTATTTTAAAAGAACGTTTACAAGCATTTCGATATTAGAATCTGATTTTTGGATTGTGTAGGTTATGTTTACATTTAGTTGTGTTCGTTACTTATTAATTTATTTATGCAAAGCAAATTGTAGCTTATTACACTTTTGAAGTTTCTCGAATGTCAAATATTTTTGGCGAAGAAAGATTTAAGCAAGATTTGATTAGTCTAGAAAAGATAGTTAAATCAATATAGATTTTATTTTGGATTTGATGAAATTTTCAAATAACATTTCATAACTTGAATAAAAGATAAAAAGAAACTTTCTTCATATATTTGGTTGTTAAATATATAATCGTTAAGCTCTGTTCGGGTCTTGAAATTTGTCCCAATCTATATTTAGTTAGAAAAGTCTCAATTAAACTAAGCAAAGAGGCAATTTCGTAGCTTCCACTCTTCAAAGAATATGAAAGTATAAATTAGAAAAAAAAAAAATACTTCCCGTTATGTTTATGTTACGTTGTTAAATGGAGGGTCCTTGAAAAAGAAAAGGGAAAAATTAAAGGACATAAGTACAACTCACATACCTGACTTGTAATATAATAGTCAAGATATTACATTGCAAATAACCTAAAAATAATAGGCTAATTCCCGAAAAAACAGCTTATTTCACACAATTAACTACTGTTATTGCTCCCTCTTTATACAACAAGTTATTTTAATTCTCATGATTTCATTTGATTATTAAGCATTTGATAAAAAACGATGCAAATAAGACACAACACAACTCAAAAATTCTATCGTAAATAATACATATTATCTGAAGGTAAGAAGTTCAAACACCTTTATGTGCAATTGCTGAAGTAATCCAACAGGATAAAAGAAAAATAAAAAATTAATAAATAAATTGTAGAATACCTGCAACGCGTATAAATCTGTTTTATATAGCACATACGCGAAAAAAAGAAGAGAAGGAAGTGTCAAACTTCTCTAGAGACCTCTTACACGCTAAGAATGTATATACATCCTTATAAACTGAAAAAAAATATATATTAATACAATATTATACACAAATATAAATATTTATACACAATTATACAATACTGTATAACTTGTATAATAGTGTATAAGAGGTATCTGTATATCCATATACACAATTATATACTATTATACATTGTCGATACAAGCTGCTACATGGTTATGATTTATCAGAACTTCAAACTTCAAACTTCAGAATCTTCCAAAATAACCAAAACTTCAAACTTCAAAATCCTTCAAAATTAGTTGTTGTTTGTTAGTGCAAATCAAGTTTGAGAGCTATTAATTTTCTGATCTGTGTGTATTTTCATGTTTCTTTTAAAAATCTTCTTCGTTATTCTACTTGCCACCATGGACGACAGGGTCTTTCTTCGAGCCTTCTTTTAGCCATTAATGGCAGAATTGCGTGGAGGGTAAAGGAGGGGAAATAGCAGGGGCTAGGTTAAGAGAGGATAAGAGATAAATGTGGGTTAGAGAGAAAGAAGTGAGAGGCGGTGAGAGAGAGAACAAAATGACGAAAGAAAAAAATAATAAAAACCCTAAAAGTATGTCTTTAATAGTGGGCTAAAGGCTAAAAAATTTCTTTCAAATTATATAGCACGGGCTATAAAAAGAGCTTTAAATATGAATTATTTTCGATAGAACTATTAGACCAAATGACATTATCTGTAATTCTTTTAAAAATTAAATAGAAAGGAGAAAAATAAAAGTAAACTCCAAAAAAGACAGAGGACATTGGAAGAATAAAAAGAGGATCAATAAAAACTAAATTAAATAAGAGAGGAACCGGGAGAAAAAGGATGCTTCCATGATTATTCTTCCTTATCTAGAATAGAGCTATTGAAGTTTAAGTTCCTACTAAGTGTATTCTCCGTAAACTTTTACTATTCTCCGTAAACTTTTACTTGAAATTTGAAGAAATAAAACAAGCGCTTCTACACAAAGACAATAGTACAATATATTATTATTATTATTATGAGTTATTTGGTACAATGATGGAATAAATAAGTATATTTCATTTCAGTAATATTTCATGAAATTAGCTATTCCATTTTTTATATGTGATAGTTAATTTTATTATTATAATATAAAATTTATTCCAAAATTCGCTAATACATAATTAAACATGAGTTAGCTAGCTCAGCTTTTGATTTTCTTTTGGTGTAATAAGGAGCTTAGCAACCAGAAACAGCAGCAACAACAGCCAATCACAATCCCCCGGTAGTCCCAGCTACCAAAACTTCCAGAACTACACTGACCCGATTCCTTTATTGCCAAGGATATGTATGCAACCTTGAAGCAGGGTTCGGTCAGAAAATTTTCAAATGCTTCACATGGAGTATTCAATCGGACGAAAATCGCTCATATTTGCTCACTTATCTTTGCACGGAAACTCTTCGTGTTCCCGCGCAAAGAGGGGCAGCTGTGAGCCTATGATTTTTACCCGGTTGAAACGGCTCCTACAAGACTCTCAAAATTTAGGATTTGCTTTAAATTAATCATTTTTTAGAATTTAATCGTGTTTCAGTGCGTGTTTGTTAATGCATGTTTAAATGTTTAGGATTTAATTGATAAATAAGTTTGTTTTTGCAAATTAAAATACAAAAAAATATATTTCTGGAATTTGTTATTATTTTTTTAACTTCTACTTATTGCAGTTTTATTTGTGATAATTAGGGATTTTTTATTTTTAAATAAAGCTCGAAATTAATTAAAATAAAAAGAAAGGACAATATATATACACACACACACTCACAAAACCACTCAGGCTAAGCATAATTGGGCTAGACCTGAGTGGCACAAACCTTTTCCCCTTCTAAAAACACACAGCCAGCCCAACTAACCGATCCCAGTCCGGTCCACACAAGGACCAATCCAAACGACAATGTTTAGAAACTAATCATCACAGCCGTCGATCGTGTCCCCATCCAACGGTCCTAAAGCCTGCCCCAATTTTGGATATATATGTCCAAACGCCTCTAATACACTCAGAGACCAAACCCTCCCCTTCCTCGTACCATCTTCCCCGATTGTAACACTGCCACTGACCACCCCACGACCACCATTGACCAACCACCTACCACCCTAACGCCGCCGCCGGAAATCGCCTCACGGCTACGGCCGGTAACCAAACCTCCCCAAATTTACACCACTAAATCATCACAACCTCCTTTTTCCCACCATGTGGTTAGTTCCTGTCGAATAAACCCCCTCCATCTCGAATATTGGAAAATAAGGTCGTCGTAACCACCGTCTCCGGCGACCCTGTTCCAAAACCCTTCAAACTTATACCCCTGAGGCAGCTTGATCTCCTCTTTCGAACCATGTGTGTCACCTCTTTCAAATCTTCTTAAAACCCTTCGAATATCGATTCAAAGCCTAACCCTAAAACTCAAAACCCGTCGGAACTTGGTCAAATTCCTCGTAGGCAACCCCTGGCCCTTCCTTTCCTCAACCATGCTACCCTTGACCCCCAAACAACACTAGTCACTGAAGAAATCTAGATCTGAGACCTCATTGGGGTCTCAGAACCATAATAGCCCTTTCCTAAACTCTTAAACCAGTTATAAATCGTCCTAGGAGGTTTGAAACCCATGTGAAATGGGTCAAGAACCAATGAAATGGTCTAAAGTGGACATGCATAAGGAAAAAAGCTAAATATATTGTATATTTGCTTCATTTCTTTAGATTTTACATGTTTGATTTCCTTTTAATAATTATTTGTTTTTCCACAATTTCATATGAAATTGGTTCAGTAGTTATATGCCTATTAGTTTGAAGTCCCATCGTTTTTATTTCTTCTAAATAATCATTGTTTGTCCACAATCTCATATGAAATGATTTCAGTAGTTATACACCTTTGTTTGTTTTTAGTATGAAACCCCTTCGTTTCTTGAATAATATGACATCCTGTTAATTCTCATAGTTTGTGACCTTCATCTCATGATCCTCATGTGTTATTTTTCCCTTATTTTCTGACTAGTTTGATTAGTTTGTTTATGCTATTGAGTGCCTGATTCTCATCTCATAATAACTTTGATCTTCAGTACTTATACATAATTAAGCTATTCTTTCTCGCTGAACCTTTACTTGCTTCCTAATTTTGCTCATGAACTAAGTACTCACCCCCTGCTATGTGCTTCTCATTTTAAAGTATTTCTGAGCACTTTGATCGAGCTATTTCTGAAAAGTTAAGTGGTTAATAGATATATTTATTCTTCTGGTTATTTTTGATCCTTTGTTTTGATATTCCGGAATAATATTTGTGCGCTGAAAGTCTACATTAGGCATTTGTTTTAAAACCTGGTAGTTTTGGCCGATTTTAAACCTTGATAAGCATGTTAGTCCAAGATTAAAATGTGACCCAAACTTGATTGACCAGGGTCAGTCGTAACCATACCAGGGTCAAGGAATAGTTGAGGTTAAAAACATCATGTGGGTAATTTAGGAAAGGAAGCAGGGGTATTTGAAATTTAAAAATCTGATAGTAATTCCCTAGAACCTTTTAGTAAGGGGGCAGAACACAATTTCTGCCTCAAACTTGAGGCACAAGTCAGGAAATGAAGGACCATTTAGGAAAAGTGCAAATCTGAAGCAAGGACTAAAAGAAAAACAAGAGAAAGGTTGATGCCCTAAGGCTCCATTATAAAAGAAACCACCTGAGCACATTTAAAGGATCCGGAACCTTTTCTTTGAATCCCAGAGCTAAAATACATACTAGCTCTTCCTATATCTGTTAAATACCATTAGTGCTGTTTGAATCATTTTTCTGAAGACTTAATTCTCTAAAAATTGTGCTGGAGTCATGGATGCACTGTTTGATTGGCTAATGATTGCTTAGGTTATTCGTTACATTTACTCATAGGCTTTGTTTTCTGCTGAATTACAGGTAACTTCCAATGTTCATTGATGTATTTGAAGCTTAAGTATAAAGTACCCATAAATGTGAAGATCTTAGTTCATTATACCATTCTAAACCCTTTCCATGTTTTCCCCTAATTTCAGTTTGAATATAGTTGCAATGATAAGATAATCATCATGTTGTAATTAAACGTTGGACTGATTCATTTTTGTAATAATTGGACTTTAGAGACTGATTTACCTTATAATATCAAGACATTCGAACTATTAATTTAAGCATGTACAACTGATAAAACATTTAGTTAGTGATGTGGTTGTTTAGGTGTTCATGTCTGCTTTGTTTAGAAATGAGGAATTCATGAAATGATAGTTTAGTAAGTATTTAAAATCCAAACATTGTGTATCTTTTTACTAGTCTAAGTTGCAACATGATAGCAATATTTTGTTTCAAATCTATAAGTTGTAAGCAGAATCATAGTTGAATTTTAAAAGTTGGACTCATACTCTGACTGACGGATATATGAATCAGTTAGTTCAAATCTAATGCTGAAAGCTGATATAAAATGATCTCTAGCATCCTCTTTATAAATGTATAGATGATTAATCTTGTGTATATATTTGAACTGAAAAAGCATTATCGAAACTTGTCCAAATGGATTCCCCCGTCCAAATTAACTTTAGGCCCAGCTGAGAGGCCCAGCAGTGGCCAAACACAATGTGTGTTCTGGTCCAGCCCGAACTTGAGTCCGGTGTGTGCAATTATCCATGAATGAAGCTAAAAGGCACGTATTGTTTTCCCAAATACACAGTCTATACATAAAAAGGATTACTGCATTTAAACACTAGCTATAGTGGAGAATTTAGTATACATCTGAACGTCCTAAAAATAAGGCGAGCCGCGTTTATCCAATCAAATACCATGCGATGGCTCCCTAATTCATTAAAACACATAGAAAAAATAGGAAGTGTCGTTTAATTAATTTCACGGCCTTCCCACGAATTTCGAAGACGTAGTTGCTATAGGCGCATGTTTAATAAAAAATATTCCTAAATTCGGGTGCACATTTATGTGACCCAAATTCCATTCTCAATGGAATTAAAATATGTCTAAAATTGCGGGTGCATTTATGTGACATGATTCGTGACGTGTTTTAATAACATTGCAAATTTTTCTAAAAGATGTTAAAAGCGTCTAATAATCTAAAATTGCAGGATTAACAGGTATAGCAAATCATATTTTTAGCCACTTATAATGAGTTTAAGCGACCATGCTAGAACCACGGGATCCGAGGGTGCCTAACACCTTCCCTCGGGTCAAAAGAATTCCTTACTCAAGAATTCTGGTTCGCAGACTCCAATTGGATAGTCGAAACATTTTTCGATTTGGGATTCTAAGTAAACCGGTGACTTGGGACACCAAAAGCCAAACCTATCCCAAGTGGCGACTCTTGAAATAAATAATTAATCACATCTTGAATAATATCATTTTAATTGGAAAAACTCCTATATACGTGTCATCTTTCTGGATAACCACGTGTAAACGAAAAAAGGAGGTGTGACAACATCATCATCATAAAATTTAATTTCAAAATCCTCCATTCAAGTTTGGTAAATTGTCATATTGTAATTATTTTACATTAGTGATTTATATGTTGGAATAATTATCGGAGAGAAATCAAAATAAAAGACGTAAATATAATTTTGCAAATTTCGAGATCATTTTAGGTTCTTTAAACAGTAAATTTATTTATAATTAGTGAATGAATAGTTTAAAATACCTTTTCATGTAAAACTTAAACTCTAATATTCAAACTTGAAATCAAATCATATATTTAAAAGCAAGCAAATCATGGAGACATGAATCTTAACATAAACGTATTCATCATATTCATAAAATAGTCAGAAATCACTTTAGAACACATGGTAGATATTATCTTCTTTTGATTTTATGCATAAATTAGACAAATAAGCATATGTATGTACATTACCCAAAAGATAGAATAATTCATTTAAAACGTGAAAAAGTATGGTTCGCTCATACCTACAAATTCATATTCTTTTCGGTCCAAAATAAATGATTTTTTAAAAAAATTATTTTCAATCATATTGTTTAATTTTTTTGATCTAATCCTGTATGGGTTAGTTTGGAAAGTTGATTGGCGGTTGTAGCTAAAGTTTTACTTAATTTGGTGGAGATTTTGTAGTAAATTTTAAAAATTTGAGTTGAAATATAATTGAACCAGAGAAGAAAACGAATTTGTATTGAATACCAAAATAATATACAAATATACCATTTTAGTATACAACTCATTCCAACTATATACCCTACTAGTATAGCTATATACTATATTGGTATCATATGCTAGTTGGATTATTTTTTTGATTGTATTAGTTGTATTTAATTAGTACAATATTTAATTTTCTTTTAATAATAATAATAATAATAATAATATAGTACAATATCTTGAAATACCACATTATATTAATATGTGTTACACAATTTTTTTTATTTTTTCTCTTTATGCATCATAGACATATAGTTTCCGGAAGTTAACTAGTAAAGCTATGTACCATGTTGGTATAGTTATATGCCATATTGGTATCATATTGTAGTTTGAACATTGTTTTGGTTGTTTTAGCTGCACTTTAAGTGAATTATATTATGAAATTATTTATATGAATATGAGTTGTAATAATGCAGGAATTTTTGTGTGCCGATGGACATAAATTATGTGTATTAATAGTTTTTATAGTTATATAAAATTATTAGAATGATCCCATACAACTATATACCCTCTTAATATACGAAATGAGCAAGTTATTTTGCGAATATTTAACTTGCAATTGTCATACCTCCTTTTTACACAGCTACCCGAAAGGTGACACGTATGAGAGAGTTTTTTCAATTAAAGTGAAATTATTTAAATTGGAATTATTTATTTATAGAGTCGCCACCTGGGATAGGTTTGGATTTTTGGTGCCCTAAGTCACTGATTTATTTAAGATCCCAAATCGAGAAAATGTTTCCGACTGCCCAATTGGAGTCTGCGAACCAAAAATTTTTGAGTAAGGAATTCTGTTAATCCGAGGGAAGGTGTCAGGCACCCTCGAATTCCGTGGTTCTAGCACGGTCGTTTTAAATATCAGATATGGCTAATGCCCTGATTTTTATACATGTTCATCCTAAAATGTAATATTAAATTATTAATTGCTTTATTCACTTTTAGGAATATTTGCAACGTTATTAAAATACGTCTTGAACCACGTCACATAAATGCACCCGGGTTCTCGACACATTTTAACATCGTTGATATTTGGATTTTGGTCACAATAAATACGCACTCGAATTTTTGAAGATACATTATTAAAATAACGTGCCTAAGGCAACTACGTGTTTTTTAACTTCGTGAAAAACTGTGAAATTCACTAAACGGTATCTCCCAAACTTCTAAGCATTTATTACAATTAAAGAGCCAACGTGGTGTATGATTTTGTTAGCGTGGCTCACTCAATTTACTTTTTAGAAAGGCAACCAAAAAGACTATGATTCTCAACTACGTCTTTTTTAACTTCGTGAAAAACTGTGAAATTCACTATACTGTATCTCCCAAACTTCTAAGCATTTATTAGAATTAAAGAGCCAATGTGGTGTATGATTTTGTTAGCGTGGCTCACACAATTTATTTTTTAGAAAGGCAGCCTAAAAGACTATGATTCTGTATTACTTGTGTCTCTAAATGGAAGAGAAAGTCTTAATTGATTCATACGTTAATGGTTTATCCAAATGAAACAATCATTGTGCGTATTTTCAGCATTTGTATGGCTGATTTATGCCAAGTGGGCTTTATCAACGAAAACAGCCAATAAGCATATTTTATACTTCACAATTACAACAACCTGGGCCTTCAATTAAGCCCAGAAATTTGGACTACAGATTAATCACAAAGATAAGGATAGCATTTTAAGACCGATTTACTACAACTGTTGATATTATTCATAACTGATCATTTTTAACACATTGAAGACATTTTGACAAAAGGAAATCGTAGTACTGATTTTGTATTAGTAAATTAATAAGTTACAACTCAGGTTTCAAATCTAGCATCTAAAAAACAAATGTACTCGTCAATCAGAGTACATATACATATAACGAATCCTTATTACCGAATCAAGCATGAAAATCAGGCTGGTTATTGACTACCATATTTTAAACCTACTAAAATTTAACAAATTAGAGTTCACAGTCCAGATGCAGTCCGACATTATATGTTTATATACATTATAGCACCAAAGATAAGATGAAGATTCTAAATACTTAAATTGGTAACATTCGTATTGTGACATTAACATAAAAATATAAACATCTTCATAATCACGCATATACACAGCTGTTGCATTTCCAAACTTCCTGAGTGAGAGTAGAACCTGGAATTACAGCAAAGAGGAATCATATGAGTAAGGTAAACGAGAAGCAAGCAACAGTAGCAAATCAAACAACTAAGACCAGGAATGGTATCAGGAACTCAGGAAAGCTTTGAAAAGCCAACACACACAAGTTTCGATCCATAATGCATATGCCTTAGGTCATCTTCAACTTCCAATGAATAGAATTTTGATTATTATAGAAGGTTTTTGTGCAAGGAAAACTTAGAATTTTAGGAAATTTGTTTTCAGATGGATGTACCTCTTCTCTAGAAATGTGTATATATCCCTCATCTCTAAATCAGATATCCTTTTTTAAAATCCAAAGCCTTAGAGCAACAAATCTTTCTTGTTTTCTTATTAGTCCCTTACCCATTTTTCTTATTTGCTTAATTGATCCTTTATTTTTTAACTTGTGCATCAAGTTTTGAGAAAGAATTAACAGAAATTGCATTTTGAACCTCCACTAGAATGTTCCAGGGGTTTGTTACAAGATTCTTATGCTCAAATACCCCAATTACCCCTATCTTCCTTTCTTAATTACTGGCCTAAATGTTTTATACCCTGGTGCCTATCCATTTGGTCATAAATTGGCCCTAGTTGACTACTCAAAACATAGATCAGTGTTTCATTATCAGTTGAGGATCGAATATTGAGAAAGCTGGACATGGCCAACTATTCAATTGGAGACTATACTATACTTATGTAAAAGCAAACAATCAAGGGTCAAAAATTGATAAGTAATAAATCAATGCAACACATATATACAGGCGGACCAAATTACTCAAAAGCAAAGATAAAGTTAAACAGCACAAACTTCAGTAATAAGATTTATCATATATGGACACTGATCAATTTTGGGACAACAAATGGAAAGTTAAACTAGAGATGATAATTCAAATGAGTCGAAAGAAACAATTATGACTTCAAATGATAAGAAGACCATTCAGAAGCAAGTTATTAAAACTTAAAACAAAAAGGCATATGATTTTAGATGGAAGCAACTACTTAGGATATTTTCAAAGATGAGCAGATGGACATTCATGCATTTACACAAACGAAAACAAAGAAAATCAAAAGCAATTAGAAGGAAAAACAAAGGAAATTAAAAGCAACCAGAAAGAAAAACAAGGGAAATCAAAAGCAATCAGAAAGAAGAACAAAGAGAACTTAAAAGAAAATATAATGAAGAACAAATGAAATTAAAAACAATTAGGAGGAAGAATAAATAGAACTTAAAAGCAATTAGAAGGAAGAACAAAGAAAACTTAGCTTTGACACTACAACCCTAAAATTTGGACCCTTCACCTCTCAAGGTTTTTTTGACCCTTTCTGAGAGGGTCCTTGGCCTCTTGAGACCTTTGTTCCATTACTTGAGAGGGGGAGATGGTTTTAGGTTAGGGTTAGTTGTCTTGGGATGGGGTCTGGTTTTTGGGCTATCTTGATTTGATTTTTGGCCAAGTCTGGTTGTACTCGAAGGCTGTTGGTCATGGATTTGTGGAGGGGAAGGTAAGGAGATCACCTAGTACCATTTTTGAAGGATTCCGGTGAGGTTGGGGGTTTGAGTCAGTACTTCGAACTAATATTTGAAGCGATGGGTAGGGGTTTGGAGGAATATGACTATGGATTCATCATGGGGATGAGGTGGGAATGTATGGTGTTACTTTGGGAAGGTTCCGGCGATTGCGCCGCCGTGGATGGCGGAGGCGGTGTCCAAGGATTCGAATATTTGAGGCGATTGGATTATATTCAAGGCTTTATTTTTAGGGCATCGGAAAGAGGAGGGTACAGAGAATCAGGGGTGTATTTTTGGACAGGATCTGAGCTTTGCCGCCGGTGGAGACTATTTCCGTCCGGCGATTATACGATGGGTTTGTGGTGGCTCCTGGACGGTGTCACACCAGTGGAGATTTGTATGAGGAGGAAGGGGTTTGTCTCTGAGTGTATTACACACGTTTGGACATTTATATTGGTTGGGGGGGAGGGGGTTTAGGACCGTTGGAGCATCATTGATGGATGGATGATATTGAAGGCCCCAAAACGACGTCGTTTTGGGGCATCTCTTATATCAGCTTGGGTCAGAGACGGGTTTTGGGCTGGTGGTGGGTATTTTTGACGGGTAAAGAGGATTTGGGCCAACCAGGCTTGGCCCAATTGTGGCCAGCATATTTTAAATCATTTTTAATTCCTACTTTTCTTTTCATTTTCATTTTTAAAAACTTCCTAATTTTATTTAAAATCTTACTAGACTCAATTCATTTAAACTATACTAATAACGACCTAAATTAAACAATATGAAAATTAACAATGAAATGTCAAAAATAAAAATAAACTACTTATTTTTTGTGATTTTTATGTTTCGCAAAACAAAACTTTAAATACCAATTAATTTTAACAAAATATGTGAAATTAAATCCTAAATGCTTATGTAGTTTTTTTTGTATTTTTATGACTTGTCCTGCATGCACCAATGAAAACACACGCTAATATGCGCAATTAAATCCTAAAAATAAATAATAAAAGGAGAAATCATAAGTTTGAGAATTTTGTAGGAGTATTTCAACGAGGCAAAAATCACGTGCTCACAGCTGGCCCTCTTTGTCCGGAAACACGAAGGGTTTTCGGTCAAAGATACATGAGTGCTATGTGGGATTTTTGCCTCCTCAAAAACTACAGGAGAAGCATTTTGAAAAGACATCTGACTGAACCTTGCTTCAAAGGTTGCCTAGATATCCTCGGCGATAAAGGAATCAGGTCAGTGTAGTTCTGGAGTGTTTGGTAGCTGATTTCACTGCTGTTGCTGCTGCTATCATTTACTGACTCCTTATTAGTACTTTGATGACATAGGCAAAGAGTACTCGTGCTCCAATGATCCTGTCTGATATCTTCCGAGCCCTTACAATTTGTAAAGCAGGAGGGGATTTATTTGAAGGCTGTAACTTGCTATTGCAAATATGGATGATTGAGCATTTATGTCACATGCCTCGATTCATGAATTGTGGGCTGCCAACAAAAGGGTACATAGAAGAAGTTGACAACACAGAGAATGGGTTTAAATTACCAGAGGGTGTCACAGAGTGGGTGTCGCATCTCGGGGTTGTTTCTGAAAATAATAACAATGGACACTCAGTTGGCTTTCCGTAGATGAAGTTGTGCATATGCCCGCAACAAAACCGCATTTTCTCTTGATGGGTCTTCGAAGCATCCAGCCTTACGCCTCGCATCGGGTCTTGAGACAACTCAGAAGAAGCTAGATAGTGCCAAAAGACGAAGATCTCAGCATCTGGGTAGTCGAAATTGGGCCTGGTAGTTAGTTCCCTGAAGCAATAGTTCGCAAAATCTAGAATGAATGCCAATGCTAGCCGCCGACACTTGTGTACAGGATCTGGCCAGAGATTAGTTGTCTCTGGGGTACCTCGCTTGGTACAGGAGAGAGATTGAGCATGAAAGACCATCCAAAAGGCTTCACCTCCAAGAGTTCGTTGGAACATCACAAGAGCAGTGGGATTAGATAGCAAAAGAAAATGAATACCGTGCTACTATAGGAAGGCTAGAAAAGAAAATTCAAGAATTGCAATTCGAAAACAACATGTAACCTGCTCCTAGCGAGGGAGAAAAGAAGGTACTGGTTAAAGAAAACGAAACCCTGTGAGCCCAGATTCAAAAATTGAAGACAACCACAGAAAATCCTCCGAGAAGTACAAAAGATGAAAAACTCATAGAGAACTTGCGTCGAAAAGTAACCAAATACGGTTTCGACCTGTATAAGGCAGAGGGTGAATTACCTAGATCTCTGAAACAATTATTTAAAAGTGCTGAAGAAAGGGCCCGCAAATTGGAGCAGTTAAAAGAGGGAAGCGGCACTAAAAGCGCTCGTTTAAAACAGAGAGTTATCATGGCTGAAAGCAAAATGGCCAAGCAGGCCAAGGATTTCAAAGCTGAGAGAGAGCATTTCTATGCGGTAATAGCGGGGTTGGAAAGAGATTTGCGGCAGTTTCAAAAGCTAAATTTGGCGGCTGAATGGACTCTAGAAGCACGGGCCAAACAAATAGGGCGTCTACTACAAGAAAAAGGGGTTATCACAGAAAAGGTGCGAGCAATTGCAGACTATATTACCACTAAATGCAATCAATGTGAGGACATGACAAAATATGTGTTTTCCGCCGCTGCTATGACATTTGTCCGACAAGTAATGGAAGACTTCCACTATCTCCAAGGAAGTCTAGCGCGCAAACCTGCTGCAAGGCCGAATGATGCCCCGCAAGCTCCAGAAGCATTTGAAGTGTTAATGTACTCATAGATTTGTATTTTTCTGAAAAAGAGTCTGTCTGTTGTCCTTTCGAGTCTGTAAGGGTATTAAGTCCCATTATGGTAGTTGCTTTTGTTCTATTAGCCATTGTAATCAAAGTTTAGATCATTATCAAAATCGAAAATCCCAAAGAATATTTTGCTGCGTACTTGACCTTTATTTCCATGAACTACGCTCCATCTGATTCATGCAAAGTCATGATACGTAGGAAATCTCTATAGGATTAGATCGTATTCTTTAAAAAGCTAAAAAATAAAATAAAAAAAGAAGAAGAGGAAATAAGAGGGAAGAAACAAAAGGAAATTGAAATAAGTGCCGGGATGACGCATGCGACTATGGCGAGCATATAGAAACCCATTATCTGCATAGGTGCATCATGCTCAACGTGTGATTTCTTGTTTGTCATCTACCCCGAACTAACTACCTTTTACAGTGTTACAATCTAGGTGTTTAGAACAGTGGTTGGTTTTGCGGTAAACTGGCTTCACACGGATACTTAACTCGGTCAAAAGGAAATACAGAGATGTCGACTGAAATGGCTCTACCTACCGTCCCTATTCCAGAAGACAGTCCAATCACAGGAGTACCGGCCTCTGAATCTGCAGAGGCCGAAGAGAATCGGATCCTGCGGCTCCGAGTCATGGAAATGTGGGATGCCTGGACCAACGCGAAAGAACCTCCCAATGCCATCCCTGGATTTCCCGAGCTATTACAAAGGTCAGGGGTACCTCTACTATTCCTATCAGTCACCCGAGCATTCTCCTGGGGCAGCCCACCATTCCAACCAATTTTGTTGGGGCGCCTTCTGAAACCCACCCTCCAATGTTGGCATCCGGGCCTGTGCCCAACATATTTACAGCCCCTCCGTATGCAGCTACTACACAGCCTGCGGTACCAAGGCCCGTGTTTAACCCCACATCCTTTACATTCAAAACTCTTAACTACCAAAATGAGCCTCACCCGTACCCTACATACAACTACCCTCAGCCAACATATGAACTTACCCCTGTGCCAAACAAAACTTCCAAAGCGCCCGAGCAAGATGAAATCACAAAGAAAATGAAGAGTCTTGAGCAAAGCCTGAAGAATATGCAAGGACTGAGCAGACAGAAAAATGAAGCTTATTCAGACCTGTGCATGTTTCCCCATGTACATCTTCCTTTGGGGTTTAAAATTCCGAAATTCGAGAAATACGATGGCCATGGCGACCCCATCGCCCATCTGAAAAAGTATTGCAACCAATTACGTGGAGCCGGCGGGAAGGAAGAACTCCTGATGGCGTACTTTGGGGAAATCTTAGAGGGTATTGCATCCGAATGGTACATGGATCAAGACATTACCCGATGGCTCATATGGGATGACCTTGCCCGGGACTTTGTAAAACAATTCCAGTACAACATCGATCCCCCCGGATAGGAATTTCCAGGCCAACTTGAAGAAGAAACTTGCTGAAAGCTTCAGAGAGTATGCTATCAAATGGCGAGAGCAAGCATCAAGAGTGAAGCCTCCTATGGACGAAATAGAAACGGTCACTATCTTTCTGCAAGCACAAGAGGCAGACTATTTTTAGAACATGATGTCTGCAATGGGCAAACCATTCGCAGAAGCAATAAAAATTGGGGAAATGCTAAGAAATGGCCTCAAACATGGAGGATTCTAAGTCAATCTGCCATAAGGGCCACCTCCTAGGCCATACAAGGAGGGGAGGGAGGAATCCCAAGGAACAAGAAAAAAGAGGAAGCATCCATTGCAGCCTCCGGGATGAGGAAACAACATACTCACAGGCATGCATTCTATGAAAGAGCACCTCAAAAATACTATCCTCACTGTGACATGAACTATGTCCCTAAACCCTACCCAGTTATGAACGCTCAGCCCTTCGCCCGACCTCAACAACAGAACAATAGAAATCAAGCTCCATGAAATCAACTTCCTCAGAATCATTACAATCCCCGCCCTCAGCAAAATAATAATCATACCAGGGAGCCACCCCAGAGGCAGAACTTCACCCCAATAGGAGAGTCCTACGCCAGCCTGTTCCCAAAGTTAGTCCATATGGGTCTCCTCGAGCCTGTAACCCCCAGACAGACAGAATCCTGAATCACTGTCTTACCAAAGAGGCATGCGTTGTGCCTACCACTCTGGGGCAAAGGGACAACAACAACAACTACCCAGTATATTCCCACCAGGTGGGGTCTGGGGCAAAGGGACATGATACTGAAAATTGCTGAACCTTAAAACGAGCGGTGGAGGACTTGATTGATAAAACGAAGATAGTTCTAAGAGATGACGAAGTCCCAAATGTAACTGATAACCCGTTACCGGCTCACAACAAAGGGCCGGTCATCGGAATGATCTGCAAGGACAAAGAATTTGATCCCGCTCTGAAAGCCATCATAGCCATCGCCGAGGCAGATAGAAAACCAAAAGTTACCCCAAAGAAGATGGATGAAAAGAAAACGAATAAAGCCAAATGCCCTAAAGCAGAAAAGAAGGCTGAGGTTGAAGTTGAGACAACCCCTACCAAAGAAACAATACTCTACATCCCACGGGGATGCAAAGACAAGCAGTCCACTTTAAGCCCTCCAAAAAGGTTCGAGCTGAAAAAAACCATGTATGTGCCCAAGAAGGCCTATGTGGTACGGGGATCGATTAAACCACCTATGCTGAATAAGCTCGTGGTTATTGGCCGCGCACCACAGAAGCCCATGACGAACCCCTCAGCCGTCCCTTGGAATTATAAGGAAACCATCGTTACCTACAAGGGCAAAAAGTCCTCGGAGAAGCCCAGAAGGGATATCCCACAAATAAATACATAGACACGGAAGTGGTGAACGCCACTACCAAACGATGATTTCTGCCAAAGAAGCCAGTAAATGCTGAGGAAGCAGAAGCTTTTTTCCAGAAAATGAAAATGACGGAGTACGAAGTGGTAGATCAACTCCGAAAATCCCCTGAGCAGATTTCTTTATTGTCACTCTTGATGAAATCTCCTGAACATCAGCAGGTGTTGGCCAAAACACTGAACAGAGCTTATGTACCAGCTGAGACCTCTGTAGAGAAACTATAGAAAATGGCGGAGAGATTCTTCGCTATCAACCAAATATTGTTCAGTAAATGACTTACCCCCGGAGGGAGCTGCTCACAACAAGGCTTTGCACCTCACTGTCAAGTGTGAGGGATATTATGTCAAGAGAGTGATGGTCGACGGAGGTTCCGGAGTAGACATATGCCTACTATCTACCTTGCACAGAATGGAGATTGGGACAGGGAGGATCTGTCCTAACAACGTATATGTCCGAGCCTTCGATGGAATAAAAAGGGATACCAAAGGTGAAATCGATGTGGCGCTCACTATTGGTCCATTCGACTTCGAAGTAACATTCCAGGTGTTGGACATGGACACCTCCTACAACTACCTCCTAGGAAGGCCGTGGATTCATGTAGTAGGGGCAGTGCCTTCGACCCTACACCAAATGTTGAAATTTGAGTATGAAAATATGGAGATTGTAGTTCATGGGGAGGACGAAAAATCGATTTACCGGGACCCCTCTGTTCCCAGTCTGCAAGCCAAGGAAGGCAGTGAACACATAGTCTATCAAGCTTTTGAAGTCGTAGTAGATGATCAACATGAAGAGGTCAAGCCGCTCCCTTAGTCTTTTCTGTCAAATGCTTAAATTATTGTAGCAAAGGAAATGACGTGCCAAGGCTTCGATCCAGGCAAGGGACTCGTATGCTCCCTACAAGGCATAACCGAGCCGGTCGCCTTGCCTGCCGCAGAAAAGTTCTTTGGACTGGAATTTCATCCAACCATAGAAGATATCACCTGGGCTAATCGCAGAAAGCGCCAAGGATGGGCCTTACCACGACCCCTACCTCACCTGTAGAACTTTAAAATCTCTATTGTAAACCCTGTTATCTTTAAAGTTCAAAGAAATAAATCAATATTTTGTCATTCACCCTTCATTGCCTTTCTCCGATTTTTGTCTTTCTTTATTTTTCATCTTTTCTTTCAGTCCCAATATATGCTGCTTTAAATAAAACGACATGCTCACAGACTTCATGTCATGACACAAACTCGCTGCTTGTTTGTGAAATAACGAACCAGGAACCAGAATACAATGAAGAAGAGACTTTTAGGGAAATCACTCAAGAATTGAAACACTTTGAAAACAAACGTAGCCTAACTTAAATGATAATGAACCGGTTAACCTGGGTAACTCGATGAGTCAAAGAAACTAAAATTAGCATCCACGTAAATAAAGAGATACGAGATTCATTGGTTCAACTCCTGTTGGAATTCAAAGACGTATTTTCGTGGTCCTATGACGACGTGCCTGGTTTGAGTTTGTATTTTGTGGTTCATAAGTTTCCTACACACCCCGAATGACCTCCGGTACAACAAAAAAAAAGAAAATTCAAGCTTGATGTGAGTGATAAAATCAAAGAGGAAATTACAAAATAGCTTGAAGCAGGGGTAATCCGAGTAGTGCGATACACCACATGGCTAGCTAATGTGGTTCCGGTGCCGAAGAAGGATGGGAAAACTCGAGTGTGTGTGGATTATAGAGATTTAATAAGGCGAGTTCCAAGGATAATTTCCCTCTGCCCAACATCCACATCCTTGTCGATAATTATGCCAAGTATGAGATTCCATCCTTTGTAGACTGCTACGCAGGGTATCACCAAGTGCTGATGGATGAGGAAGATGCTGATAAAACCACCTTTGGGGAACATATTGTTATAGAGTTATGCCGTTTGGATTGAAAAACGCCGGGGCAACATACATGAGGGCTATGACCACCATCTTCCACGACATGATGCATAAAGAAATAGAGGTATACGTGGATGACGTGATTATCAAATCCAAGGCTCAAGGTGATCATGTAAAGGATTTCAGGAAATTCTTCGAAAGGCTCCGCAAATATAATTTGAAACTAAATCCAGCAAAATGCGCATTTGGAGTCTCGTCAGGCAAATGTTTGGGTTTCATCGTCAGCCGGAGAGGCATCGAATTGGATCCAACCAAGATCAAATCCATTCGAGAGCTGCCTCCGCCAAGGACCAAAAAGGATGTGATGAGTCTATTGGAAAGATTAAATTACATCAGCCGGTTCATCTCCCAGTTGACTTCAACATGTGAGCCCATATCTAAGCTACTGAAAAAGGATGCATCGGTTAAGTGGACGGTCGAGTGTCAGGAAGCTTTTGATAAAATCAAACAATACTTGTCCAATCCACTAGTTTTAGTTCCGCCAGAACCAGGAAGGCGACTGTTTCTCTATCTGAAGGTCTTGGAAGGCTCTTTCAGTTGTATTCTCGGGAAGCATGACTCCACAAGAAAGAAAGAGCATGCCATTTATTATCTGAGCAAAACTTTTACCGGCTACGAGGCGAAGTACACATTGTTAGAGAGAATGTGTTGCGCTTTGACGTGGGTAGCTCAGAAACTAAGGCATTATCTGCAAGCCCATACCACGTACCTCATAACCAGGCTAGATCTACTAAGGTACATATTCCAAAAACCAATGCTCACAGTGCGACTGGCTAAATGGCAGATCCTACTCACCGAGTTCAACATTGTATACGTCACTCGTACGGTGATGAAGAAAGCACAAACATTAGCAGATCATTTGGTAGAGAATCCCGTCGATGACGAATATCAGGCTCTGGACACTTACTTCCCTGACGAAGAAGTAAACTCATTGGAAATAGCAGCCGAGGACACTCCCGTTTGGAAAATGTTCTTCGACGGAGCAGCAAACGCAAAAGGCGTAGGGATCGGGGAAATCTTAATCTCACATACAGGCCAACATTATCCAGCTACAGCTATACTTCAGTTCTTGGAACCAATAATACAGCTGAATATGAGGCTTGCATTATTGGCATGAACATGGCTATTAACCAAGATGTCGAAGAGTTGCTAATCATGGGGGATTCCGATCTAATCATCCGACAAGCTCAAGGCGAATGAGGGACAAGGGAAATTAAGCTCCTCCTGCATATACAACATGCCGAATACCTCAGCAAACGGTTCAGGTCGGTACAGTTCAGGTACATTCCCCGTTGCCACAATGAGTTAGCAGATGCACTTGCAACTTTGGCTTCCATGTTGCCATACCCTGGGAATGCCTATGTTGACCCTTTAGAAATCCAAATCAAAGAAAAACATAGGTATTGCAATGCAACCAAAGTAGAGCCTAGCCCACAGCCTTGGTATTACGACATCTTGAGATTCCTAAAAACATAGGAGTACCTTGAGCAAGCCAGCAGAGAACAAACGAAAACCATCCGACGGCATGCGAGGAATTTCTTCTTAAGTGGTGACACTTTGTATAAAAGGACTCCAGATATTAATTTGTTGAGATGTGTGGATGCTGAAGAAGGCGAGAGAATTATGCACGAAGTACATGTGGGTGTATGTGGGCCCCATATGAATGGCTATGTACTTGCAAAGAAGATACTCCGAGCTGGCAATTACTGGATGACCGTGGAAAAAGACTGCTTCAGCTTTGTTCGGAAATGTCATCGATGCTAGGTGCACGGTGATCTGATTCATGCACCACTAAATGAGCTGCATCCTATGTCAGCACCTTGGCCATTCGCCGCCTGGGGTATGGACGTCATTTGGCCGATCGAGCCAAAAGCCTAAAATTGACACAGATTTATATTGGTCGTTATTGATTATTTCACAAAATGGGTTGAGGCCATCACCCTCAAGTCTGTTACCAAGAAAGGTGGTAGTGGATTTTGTGCATTCCAACATCATCTGCCGCTTTGGGATTCCCGCTGTCATCATTACTGACAATGCATCTATTCTAAACAGTCGGCTGATAGGAGAGATATGTGAACAATTTAAGATAACACATAGAAACTCCACTCCCTACCGACCTAAAGCTAATGGTGCGGTAGAAGAAGCCAACAAGAACATCAAGAAAATCTCGAGGAAAATGATTCAAAGCTCGAGGCAATGGCATGAAAAGCTGCCTTTCGCACTGATGGGATATCGTACCACAGTACGTACATCTGTAGGAGCAACTCCCTATTTGATGGTCTATGGAACTGAGGCCTGTTATACCTACCGAAGTGGAAATCCTTTCGCTCCGAGTAATTGTCGAAGCAGAAACCGAATATAGTGAATGGGTCAAAATCTGTTTGGAACAACTAGCATTAATTGATGAAAAACAAATGGCCACAATATGTCTTGGGCAGTTGTACCCTAGGAATTTCAAAGTCGGGCAGCTGGTTTTGCGATGGATACTTCCAATCATCAGGAAGCCAAAGGAAATTTTCCCCAAAATTGGAAAGGCCCATACATCATCAGAAAGATATTGCCTAGAGGAGCCTTGTACTTGGGCGACGTTGAAGGAGATGAGCCCGAGGCAGCACTAAATGCAGACGCTGTAAAGGGGTATTACGTTTAAATCCCCTGTAGCAATGACCCTGGTGTATTGAGATGCCAAAGGTTTCTCTCTCCCGCTAATCCCTCCCTCTTTGTAACCCAGAAATGTCGTTCAAAATAAAAATCAAAAATGCAAAAAACAAGAAAAGAAAAGAAAAGGAAAAAAAAGAGGAAACTAAAAAAAAAGAATAAAAAAAACAAAGAAGAAGAAAATAAAAACAATCTCAAAAAAAGAAAAAGAAAAACGAAAAAAGAGAATACAAACAAAATTATTTTAGGACCAAGTTTCCTGAACTACGTTTGGCTTGATTCCGAAAGGATACGTAGGCAGCCTCTCCCTGAGATTCAGTCCCATCAAAACAAAAACCCCATTGACCCAAGAGAATTAAAGCTGGGTCAGAAATGCATTGGTCTAGTTACTAATCCGTGCGAATGGTCATAAAGTTATAAATTCCCGGGGAGAGAATACCGTCGTTGGGATTCGGCACCAATCAAATTTTTTAGAGAAATAAAATGAGAGAGTCTTATCGGTGAAAACCTTCGGGCACAATATGGCGACGGTGAGAAAAAAAAAACAAAATGTGAGAGTTCGTTTAGCTAAAAGTCGCAAAGAGCGCTATCGGGCGACGGGAGAAGAGAAATGAGAGAGGCTGATTGGCGAAAACCCGCAAAGGGCACTGTCGGCCGAAAAGAGGAAATATTGCTGTCCAGGTTTGAGTAAGTTTCTTCGATTTTGGAAAGGTTGAAGTTAGAAAGCAGAAATGGATTTGGGTGGGGTATCCAGTCCAAGAAGCATGTCGTCGCCATTTAAAGCCGGTTGATATTTCCAGATAAGTTCCCTCTTTTCCTTCAAAGAACATACCTCTCTAAATTCATTCCTCACTCCTTTTCACTTTAATTTTGATGTCCTAACAACTCCTTAAGAAAGGTAGCAGGGCCGGCTTCACAGTTTTCTCCTGGCAAGAATTAAAGGGATGCCCGATATCATCAAGCGCGCTTGACAAATCCCGTTTGAGCATGACAGTAAGGAAATAAAAGAAAGGAAATTCAAGATCAAAGAGGCATGAAGGTGAAGCAAAATCGGAGGGGTTTTAAGCCAAATAGGATGTCGATTCTTATCAAAAGTCCCAAAAACAAGCCCAAAATCAACAGCGGGTCAAAGCTCACAACCCAAGGCCCGAGAAACAAAGACCAACCCAAAACGAGGCCCCCTTGATCCATCAACAAAGCAAGGATTGAAAGTCAATGGTTTGCTTTTGAATACAAAGGAAGTCGAAATCAAGCGTGACAAGGCCGTAAAACTAATCACTGGTCAAACTGATAGTTTGTTTTGTTCCTGAACAAAATAGATGCAGGCACCACCTAGAAAAGCAAAGAGGAACATAGGGTAAAACACAACCAAAGGATAGGCAAAAGGGCCAAAGATGGTGGTGCGTCAATGACAAAAGCGAAGTTCTCTTTTCATTTTTCTGCAAACTCGTAAATGAGCATGATAGCACGGGATCCCAATCCCTAGTTCCCCTTTGTACAACTTGTGGATTTCATAGGCATTAACTAAGGATTCCATTCCACCCCCTCCAGCATAAACCAAGAAAGTTTCCATCCACATCCCTAGTATAACCTGAGGATTCCATCCCTACATTCCCTACTCCCCAGCATAGTCTAGGAGCTAATGCTGCCCTACGCTTAGCATAACCTAAGAGTTATTCCTCGCCTTCTCTATCCCCAGCACAGTCAAAGGACCTCTAAGGTCTTGCACTGCCTCATAGATCTCCCTAGCATAACCTAGGATTTTTCATTCATCCCGGCATAACCCGCGGATTCCCCTGGCATAACCCTGGATCCCTTTCATCCCGGCATAACCCGCGGATTTCCCTAGCATAACCTAGGGTTTTTTATTCATCCTGGCATAACCCGTGGAATCCTCTAACATAACTCAGGATCTCTTTTCATCCCGGCATAACCCGCGAATTCCCCTGACATAACTCATGATCTCCTTTCATCCCGACATAACCCGTGGATTCCCCTGACATAACTCAAGATCTCTTTTCATCCCGGCATAACCCGAGGATTCCCCTGGCATAACCCAGGATCTCTTTCATCACGGCATAACCCGTGGATTCCCCTGACACAACTCAGGATCTCCTTTCATCTCGGCATAACCGGCGGATTATCCTAGCATAACCTAGGATTTTTCATTTATCCCGGCATAACCCGCAAATTCCCCTAACTTAACTCAGGAATTATCTTCATCCCCGCATAACCCGCGGATCTCCCTAGCATAACCTAGGATTTTTCACTCTTCTCGGCATAACCCGTGGATTCCCCTAACATAACTCAGGATCTCTTTTCATCCCGGCATAACCCGCGGATTCCCCTGATATAACTAAGGATCTCCTTCCATCTCGGCATAACCCGCGGATTCCCCTGACATAACTCAGGATCTCCTTTCATCCCGGCATAATCCGTGGATTCCCCTAAAATAACTCATGATGTTTTTTCATCTCGGCATAACCCGCGGATTGCCCTGGCATAACGCAGGATCTCTTTCATCCCGGCATAAACTGTGGATTCCCGTGACACAACTCAGGATCTCCCTTCATCCCGGCGTAACCTGCGGATTCCCAGGACCCCTTTTCATCATGGCATAACCCGCAGATTTTCCTAGCAGAACCTAGGATTTTTTTATTTATCCCGGCATAACCCGTGGATTCCACTGACATAACTCAGGATCTCTCTTCATCTCGGCATAACCCGCAGATATACCTAACATAAACTAGGATTTTTCACTCTTCCCGGCATAACCCGTGGATTCCTCTGACATAACTCAGGATCTATTTTCATCCCAGAATAACCCGTGGATTCCCCTGGCATAACCCAGGATCCCTTTCATCCTAGCATAACCCGCAGATTTCTCTAGCATAATCTAGGATCTATTTTCATCTCGGCATAACCCGCGGATTTCCGTGGCATAAACAAGGATCTCTTTCATCGCGGCATAACCCGTGGATTCCTGTGACGCAACTCAAGATCTCCCTTCATCCCGGCATAACCTGCGGATTCCCAGGACACCCTTTCATCCCGACATAACCCGCGAATTTCCCTAGCATAACCTAGGATTTTTCATTTATCCCGTCATAACCCGTGGGTTCCCATGACATAACTCAGGATCTCTCTTAACCCTGTACAACCCTCGGATCTCCCTAGCATAACCTAGGATTTTTCACTCATCCCGGCATAATCCATGGATTCCCCTGACTTAACTCAGGATCTCATTTCACCTCAGCATAATCCGTGGATTCCCCTAGTATAACCTAGGATTTTTCATTCATCCCGGCATAACCCGCGGATTCCCCCCGGCATAACCCACAGATCTTTTCTTTCCATCCCCACAGAGACCTCTTCATTCCCATCCCGTCATAACTCAAGGATTCTCATCTTATCCGCAGTAGGAACCCTTTCTCTTTCCCAGCATAACCTTGTGATTTTTCCAAGGGATACACAATTCTGATTTTTATTGTTTTCAATGAAGAGTAACATAGATGTGTGTTGCAAATAACTCACAAAAGTTTCTAGTGAAAACTGAGGTAGAAAATTTCATTCATTTTCTTGTGTTGCTGTCTGCGCAGGTGTCACCTTAAGGCACAAGATTTGGCATGATTGAAAGCATGAGTATAAAGTTGTAACAGAAAAAAAGAAAAGCGACAAAAGGTGAACTCAAAGTGATGAGGCGGACAAAGACGCGGACTCTTTAAAATATAATCGAAGCCATAAGCTCAGCATATCCCGCTGTATTTCAAAATTGAAGACTAAGCCAGTAGTTGCAATTAACAAGCATCAAGATTCAGATCAGAGTCTGCCGCAAAAGATAGCCAAGACTCAAGATCAAGCTTCAAGAGACTCATAGATAAGAATCTTGTAACTTGTAGTTGATAGGCTTAGCTAGCTCAGCTTTTGATTTTATTTTGGTGTAGTAAGGAGCTTAGCAACCAGAAACAGCAGTAATAGCAGCCAATCACAGTTACACGGTAGTCCCAGCTACCAAAACTTCCAGAACTACACTGACCTGATTCCTTTATTGCTAAGGATATGTAGGCAATCCTTGAAGCAGGATTCGGTATGAAAATTTTCAAATGCTTCACATGAAGTATTCAATCGGACGAAAATCGCTCATATTTGCTCACTTATCTTTGCACGAAAACTCTTTGTTTTCCCACGCAAATGTTGGAAATCATGTATATCTATGATATGTGCGCTTCGGTTGTATGAGCATGATTTTCAGGTATAGGTTTTGATGAATGACAAACAATAAAGTCAAGTGTCAAACAGCGATACAATATGACAATCAATCAAATGGCGAGAAGCATACTGATGACGGAATTGCATGAACGAGCCAAAGAGTTCAAGACCGAAGACCCAAGACGTAGGTCGTTTGGTAGAACCAATGTAAGGACAACGTTTAAGTTATCTTATCTTTTGGCTCAACATTAGGTCATCATAAACATGCATAAAACATTTGATTAAATCTTATTTATCATAAACATGCATCTTTGTGTTAAACCAAAATGATTTGTATTTTAGTCAAAATAGTTTTTAAACATGTCTTTTAAATCTGGACCTATACAATCGATTATATGCTCCATACAATCGATTGTGTTTTTCAAAATAGCAAACAATTGATTATACAGTTTTAACAATCGATTGTATTAAGACAGTGTGATCTGAAGTTTTTCAAAATAGCAAACAATCGATTATATACTTCTAACAATCGATTGTATTGAGACAGTACTTAAACTGAATTTTTCAATCAGCTAAATAATCGACTATATGTTTTTAACAATCGATTATAATCAGAATAATCGATTATGATTTTTATACAATCGATTATATTCAGACCGTTCCCACAGAATCTTAAATTGATTTTTGAACGTTGATGAACAATCGATTATACAGGTTTTACAATCGATTGTTTCCCTTAAAATCAGGAGTCTGTTTTTTGAACGGTCCTCAATCAATCGATTGTGTAGGTCAGACAATCGATTGTATGAGCAAAAATTCAGGGATTTTATTTGTCAATTAAGCAACGGTCAGTACCATTTTTCACCTATAAAATGAGGTCTTTTGAGCTGTTTTTAAACACACAACTCCTCCATACATTGTTATACATATTGATCATTTTCAAGCATCATTTTAGAGCTTTTGTTGAGCCATTTGATAGACAACTTTGTGTTGTTCATAGAGCTTATTGTGTATCTCTTTATCCACTCTATTGAGAGAGTATTTGTTGTAAAAGAGAGTTGTTTGAGAAGAACATAACTTCTCATTTGTCGGGTTTGCTAAGTACCCAAAGTCTTAGTGGTTGAAGTCTTGGGGTGAGGTATCCTCAAGCAAGTGAAGTCTTAAGGTGTGGTATCCTTGAGCAACTGTAGCGGTTTGTTAAGCACCCGTAAGCTTGACGAAGTTAGTGGAAATCTCGAGAGAGTCTCTCGTGGACTGGACTAGCCACGGGTTGAGGTGAACCAGTATACATCGGTGCATTCGTTCTTAATTATTTACTTATCGCACTTATTTCTTTCCTGCAATTTTTAAATTCCGCAAGATTACGCTAATTTTTATTATAACGCTATTCACCCCCCCTCTAGCGTTAAGCGTATTTTCTAACAATTGCTATCAGAGCCTAACTCTCTGAAAGCCTTAACCGGTTGAGAGCAATATATATTTTTTCTGTTGAGATTATTGAACGCAGGAACGATGAATGAAGGACAATCCACCACTTGCCCTCCATTTTTCGATGGAACGAATTACTCATATTGGAAGGAGCGAATGATAATCTTCGTCAAATCAAACAACTTTCGTATATGGCAAATCATCATGCATGGTGAACTAATGACGACAAAAGTTGGGAATGCCATGGTAAGTGAATGCAACACCAAGGCAATCAATATGTTGTATAGAGCTTTGAATCAGGAAGACTATCGGAAAATTTCCCACTGCAAAACTGCCAAAGAGATGTGGGATAAGCTTGAGGTAACGTATGAAAGCACATCTCAAAAAGCGGACAGCTCATGTGATGAATCGACTGCCCGATGCCTCATGGCCAACAAAGAAGAAGAGGTAAGTTCTTCCAACTCTCACTCATTTGAAGAAATGCAAAATGCTTATAATGAATTATACAGTGAGTTTGTTAATGTTTCCAAAACTATTAAAGATTTGCAGAAAATACTTTCTTTGCAAGAAACAGATTTTCAGAAAATACTTTCTTTGCAAGAAAAAGAGTTTGAAAAATTGACTTGTGAAAATGAGAAGCTGAAAGAAGAAAATAATTGTTTTAAAAATGACAATGGTTTTCTGAAAAATAAGGTTGAAGTTTTGGAAAAAGAAAATAAATTTTTGAAAAATGACATTGTTGATTTCAAAATTAAAATCAAGGAATTGAATGAAGTCTCTTCAATTGATAAATGTTCCAGTTGTTCTTCTTGTAGTTCTTTAAAATTAGAGAACATAGAATTAGGAACGCACTAGAAAAACGTAGTGTTGATAGTCCTAAAATTGAAGTTATCAAAAAGGATGTTAGTAATGAGGTCGGACCACCTAGAAAGAATTCTAGGAACCTCGCTAATGAGTCTAAGATTAATTGTTTTAGACCACCTAGAAACGACTCTAGGAATTCTGTTAATAAGTCTAAAACTAATCATTTTAGACCACCTAGACACAATTCTAGGAATTTTATGAATGACTCTAGAAGGAATAATTTCAGACCACCTAGACACAATTCTAGGATGTTTATAAATAAGTCTAGAATAAATGATTTTAGACCACCTAGAAATGATTCTAGGAATTTCAACGATTCTAGGAAAAACAAATTTAGATCACCTAGAACGCATTTGGCTCAACCTAGACATATGCACAATCCTAATGTTATATGTCACTATTGTAATCGGGTAGGACACATTGCACCCGTCTGTTTTGCTAAACATAGAGATTTATGTGTTGATGATGACTATTGTTATCCTAACCCCCAAGGACCCAAAAGAAGTTGGGTACCAAAAACCTATTTTTAGGTTCTTTTTGCAGGTGTGCTTGAAGACTACAATATTGTAATGAATGCACCAAGCACGAAACCTTAATGCATTAAGGGGGAACGTCGGTTAGTTATCGTATTTTGAATAAAAACGCAATGAGTTGATATGTGCAAATAATCTATATCAGTTTTGGTTGATACATGCTTTAACAAGTTTTATTTTTGAATAACAATTAGTATCAATTGGTTTTATAATAAATGATTGATTCATGTTTTGATGAATATTTTTAGTTTAAATAAAAATTGGCATATTTGAGAAAAATGATCGTTATTATTAGTATGCCATTTACTAACTTTTTATATGATCTTGTCTATAACGATTGATATCGTCAATGGTTTAAATACCTTTTGGTATACTCTTTTTGCTAATGCCAAAAGGGGGAAGAATATGGGCGATATGCATGCTTTAATTGAGGGGGAATATTCAATTAAGGGGGAATTATATTGAATTGAATTGGTTGCATAAATTGTATGTTGAGATATAGCATCTATTTAGGGGGAATTCAATATGCATATCTTCCGTTGTTTGTCATTATCAAAAAGGGGGAAATTGTTGGAAATCATGTATATCTATGATATGTGCGCTTTGGTTGTATGAGCATAATTTTCAGGTATAAGTTTTGATGAATGACAAACAATGAAGTCAAGTGTCAAACAACGATATAATATGACAATCAATCAAATGGCGAGAAGCATACTGATCACGGAATTGCATGAACGAGCCAAAGAGTTCAAGACCGAAGACCCAAGACGTAGGTCGTTTGGTAGAACCAATGTAAGGACAACGTTTAAGTTATCTTATCTTTTGGCTCAACATTAGGTCATCATAAACATGCATAAAACATTTGATTAAATCTTATTTATCATAAACATGCATCTTTGTGTTAAACCAAAATGATTTGTATTTTAGTCAAAATAGATTTTAAACATGTCTTTTAAATCTGGACCTATACAATCGATTATATGCTCCATACAATCGATTGTGTTTTTCAAAATAGCAAACAATCGATTATAGAGTTTTAACAATCGATTGTATTAAGACAGTGTGATCTGAAGTTTTTCAAAATAGAAAACAATCGATTATATTCGTCTAACAATCGATTGTATTGAGACAGTACTTAAACTGAATTTTTCAATCAGCTAAATAATCGACTATATGTTTTTAACAATCGATTATAATCAGAATAATCGATTATGGTTTTTATACAATCGATTATATTCAGACCGTTCCCACAGAATCTTAAATTGATTTTTGAACGTTGAAGAACAATCGATTATACAGGTTTTACAATCGATTGTGTTCCTTAAAATCAGGAGTCTGTTTTTGAACGGTCCTCAAACAATCGATTGTGTAGGTCAGACAATCGATTGTATGAGCAAAAATTCAAGGATTTTATTTGTCAATTAAGCAACGGTCAGCACCATTTTTCACCTATAAAATGAGGTCTTTTGAGCTGTTTTTAAACACACAACTCCTCCATACATTGTTATACATATTGATCATTTTCAAGCATCATTTTAGAGCTTTTGTTGAGCCATTTGATAGACAACTTTGTGTTGTTCATAGAGCTTATTGTGTATCTCTTTATCCACTCTAATGAGAGAGTATTTGTTGTAAAAGAGAGTTGTTTGAGAAGAACATAACTTCTCATTTGTCGGGTTTGCTAAGTACCCAAAGTCTTAGTGGTTGATGTCTTGGGGTGAGGTATCCTCAAGTAAGTGAAGTCTTAAGGTGTGGTATCCTTGAGCAACTGTAACGGTTTGTTAAGCACCCGTAAGCTTGACGAAGTTAGTGGAAATCTCGAGAGAGTCTCTCGGGGACTGGACTAGCCACGGGTTGTGGTGAACCAGGATACATCGGTGCGTTCGTTCTTAATTATTTACTTATCGCACTTATTTCTTTCCTGCAGTTTTTAAATTCCGCAAGTTTACGCTAATTTTTATTATAACGCTATTCACCCCCCCTCTAGCGTTAATCGTATTTTCTAACAGCAAAGAGGGGCAGCTGTGAGCATAATATTTTTACCTGGTTGAAACGACTCCTACATTACTCTCAAAATTTAGGATTTTCTTTAAATTGAATTTTTATTTTTTAGAATTTGATCATGTGCCAGTGCGTGTTTGTAAATGCATGTTTAAAATTGTTTCGGAATTAATTGTTAAATAAGTTTGTATTGCAAATTAAAATACAAAAAAAAATATTTCTGTAATTATTTTTGTTTATTTTTAACTTATTGCAGTTTTTATTTGTGATGATTAGGGATTTTTGGTTTTTAAATAAAGCAAGAAATTAATAAAAAGAAAAAGAAAAAACAAATATATATATATATATACACACACACACACACACACACGTACACACAGACACAGCCACTCAGGCTGACCACAATTAGGCCAGACCTGAGTGGCCCAAACCTTTTCCCCTTCTAAAAACACACAGCCCCGGCCCAACTAACCGATCCCAGTCCGGTCCACACAAGGACCAATCCATTCGACAATGTTTAGTAACCAATCATCACAGCCGTCGATCATGTCCCCATCCAACGGTCCTAAAGCCTGCCCTAATTTTGGATATATATGTCCTAACGCCTCTAAATACACTCTGAGACCAAACCCTCCCATTCCTCGTACCATCTTCCCCGGTTGTAACACTGCCAATGACCACCCCTTGACCACCCCACGACCACCATTGGCCACCCACCTACCACCCCAACACCGCTCCCAGAAATCGCCTTACGGCGGCGGCCAGTAACCAAACCTCCTCAAATTTACACCACTAAACCGTCACAACCTTTTCTTTCTCACCCTGTGGTTAGTTCATGTCGAATAAACCCCCTTATTTTTGAATATTCGAAAACAAGGTCGTCGGAACCACCATCTCCGGCGAATGTGTTCCAAAACCCTCCAAACTTACACCCCTGAGGCAGCTTGATCTCCTCTTTCCAACTATGTGTGTCACCTCTTTAGAATCTGCCTGAATCCCTTTGAATATTGATTCAAAGCCTAACCCTAAAACTCAAAACCCGTCAGAACTTAGTCAAATTCCTCCTAGGCAACCCCTGACCCTTCTTTTTCCCAAACATGCTACCTGTGACCCCCAAAAAACACTAGTCACTGCAGAAATCCAGATTTGAGACCTCATTGGGGTCTCAGAACCATAAAGCCCTTTCCTAAACTCTTAAACCGGTTATACATAGTCCTAGGAGGTTTGAAACCCCTGTGGAAGGGGTCAAGAACCAATGAAATGGTCTAAAGTGGACATGCATAAGGAAAAACTAAGTATTCTGTATATTGGCTTCATTTCTTTAGCTTTTAGATGTTTGATTTAATTTTAATAATTTTTTGTTTGTCCATAATTTCATATGAAAGAGGTTCAGTGGTCATATGCCTAATAGTTTGAAGTCCCATCGTTTTGATTTCTTCTGAATAATTATTGTTTGTCCAGAACCTCATATGAAATGGTTTTAGTAGTTATAAACCTTTGTTTGTTTTTAGTATGAAACCCGTTCGTTTCTTGAATAATTTGACATCCTGTTAATTCTCATAGTTTGTGACCTTCATCTCATGATCCTTATGTGTTTTGTTCCCTGATGTTCTGACTAGTTTGATTAGTTTGTTTATGCTACTAAGTGCCTGATTCTTATCTAACAATAACTTTGATCTTTAGTACTTATGCATAACTAAGCTATTCTTTCTCGTTGAACCTTTACCTGCTTCCTAATTTCGCTCATGAACTAATACTCACCCCTTGCTATGTGCTTCTCACTTTTAAGTATTTCTGAGACTTATCGAGCTATTTCTGAAAAGTTAAGTGTTAATAGATATATTCATTATTCTGATTATTTTTATCCTTTGTTTTTATATTCCGGAATAATGTTTGTGTGCTGAAAGTCTACATTAAGGCATTTGTTGTAAAACCTGGTAGTTTTGGCTGATTTTAAACCTTGATAAGCCTGTTAGTCCAAGATCAAAATGTGACCCAAAATTGATTGACAAGGGTCAGTGGTAACTAAACCAGGGTCAAGAAATAATTGAGGTTAAAAACTTTAGGTGGATAATTTAGGAGAGGAAGCAGGGGTATATGGGGTATTTCAACTTTAAAAATATGATAGTAATTCCCTAGAACCTTCTAGTAAGGGGGCAAAACACAATTTCTGCCTCAAACTTGAGGCACAAGTCAGGAAATAAAGTACCATTTAGGAAAAGTGCAAATATGAAGCAAGCACTAAAAGAAAAACAAGAGATAAGCTAATTCCCTAAGGTTCCATTATAAAAGAAACCACCTGAGCACATTTTAAAGGATCCAGAACCTTTTCTTTGGATCCGGGAGCTAAAATACATACTAGCTCTTCATATATCTGTTAAATACCATTAGTGATATTTGAATAATTTTTCTGAAGACTTAATTCTCTAAACTCTGCTGAAGTCCTGGATGCACTGTTTGATTGGCTACTGATTGCTTAGTTGATTCGTTACATTTACTCGTAGGCTTTGTTTTCTGCTGAATTACAGGTAACTTCAAATGTTCATTGATATATTTGAAGCTCAAGTAAAAAGTACTCATAAATGTGAAGATCTGAGTTCGTTATACCATTCTAAACCCTTTCCCTGTTTTCCTCTAATTTCAGTTTGAATATAGCTGTAGTGATAAGATAATAATCATGTTGTAATTAAATGCTGGACTAATTCATTTTTGTAATAATTGGACGTTAGAGACTGATTTACTTTATAACATAAGGACATTCGAATAATTACTTTAAGCATGTACAACTGATAGAACATTTAGTTAGTGATGTGGTTTTTTAGCTGTTCATGTCCTGCTTTGTTTAGAAATGAGCAATTCAAGAAATGATAGTTTAGTAAGTATTTAAAATCCAAACATTGTCTATTGTTTTAACTAGTCTAAGTTTCAACATGTTTGCAATGTTTTGTTTCAGATCTAGAAGTTTTAAGCAGAATCATAGTTGAATTTTGAAAGCTGGACTCATATACTTTGACTTACGAATATATGAATCTGTTAGTTCAAATCTAATACTGAAAACTGATATAAAATGATTTCTAGCATCCTATTTATAAATGTATAGATAATTAATCTTGTGTATAGATTTGAACTGAAAAAACATTATCGAAACTTGTTCATATGGACTCCCCAGTCCAAATTAACTTTAGGCCTAGTTGTGAGGCCCAGCAGTGGCCAAACAAAATGTCTATTATGGGTCAGCCCGAACTTGAGTCTAGTGTGTGCAATTAGCCATGAATGAGGCTAAGTGGCACGTATTGTTTTCCCAAACACAGTCTATACATAAAAATTATTACTGCATTTAAACACTAGCTATAGTAGAGAATTTAGTATACATTAGAACGTCCTAAAAATAAGGGGAGCCGCGTTAATCTAATCAAATACCATGCGATGACTCCTTAATTCATTAAAACACATAGAAAATTAGGAACTGCCGTTTAGCGAATTTCACGGCCTTTCCACAAATTTGGAAGACGTAGTTGCTATAGGCGCGTGTTTAATAAAAAATATTCCTAAATTTGGGTGCACATTTATGTGACCCAAATCTCATTTTCAATGGAATTAAAAATATGTCTAAAATTGCGGGTGCATTTATGTAACGCGATTCGTGATGTATTTTAATAACATTGCAAATTTTCTTAAAAGATGTTAAAAGCGGTTAATAATCTAAAATTACAAGATTAACAGGTATAGCAAATCATATTTTTAGCCACTTATAATGAGTTTAAGCGACCGTGCTAGAACTACCGGATCCGAGGGTGCCTAACACCTTCCCTCGGGTTAACAGAATTCGTTACTCAAGAATTTCTGGTTCGCAGACTCCAATTGGGTAGTCGAAACGTTCCTCGATTTGGGATTCCAAATAAACCAGTGACTTGGGATCCCAAGTGGCGACTCTTGAAATAAATAATTAATCTCATCCGAATAATTTCACTTTAATTGGAAAAACTCCTATACACCTGTCATCTTTAGGGGTAACCACGTGTAAGCAAAAAATGGAGATGTGACAACATCAGTAGCATAAAATTTAATATCACAATCCTCCATTCAAGTTTGGTAAATTGTCATATTGTAATTATTTTACATTAGTAATTTATATGTTGGAATAATTATCAGAAAGAAATTAAAATAAAAGACGTAAATATATTTTGCAAACTTCGAGATCATTTTAGGTTCTTTAAACAGTAATTTTTTTTATAATTAGTGAATGAATAGTTTAAAATAACTTTTCATGTAAAACTTAAACTCTAATATTTAAACTTAAAATCAAATCATATATTTAAAGGCAAGCAAATCATGGGGACATGAATCTTAACATAAACGTATTCGTCATATTCATAAAATAGTCACAAATCACTTTAGATCACATGGTAAATATTATCTTCTTTTAATTTTAAGGCATAACTTAGACAAATAAGCATATGTATGTACATTACCTAAAAGATAGGATAATTTATTTAAAATGTGAAAAGTGTGGTTCACTCATACCTACAAATTAATATTCTTTTTTGTCCAAAATAAGTAATTTTTTAAATTATTTTCAATCATATTATGTAATCGTTTTGATCCAATCCTGTATGGGTTAATTTGGAAAGTTGATTGGAGGTTGTAGCTAAAGTTTTACTTAATTTGATGGATATTTTTTTAGTAAATTTTAGAAATTAGGGTTGAAATATAGTTGAACCAGAGAAGAAAACGAATTTGTATTGTGTACCCAAATAGTATACAAATATACCATTTTAGTATACAATTCATTCCAACTATATACCCTATTTAGTATAGCTATATACTATATTAGTATCATATGCTAGTTGGATTATTTTTTTGGTTGTATTAGTTGTATTTAATTAGTACATATAGTACAATATCTTAAAATACCTTATTATATTAATATGTGGTACACTATTTTTTTTGTATTTTTTCTCTTTATACATGTGTGTTATGTAATAGTAGCATAGTCATATAGTTGCCGGAAGTTAACTAGTAAAACTATATACCATGTTGATATAGTTATATGCCATATTGGTATCATATGATAGTTTGAACATTGTTTTAGTTGTTTTAGCTGCACTTGAAGTGAATTATATTATGAAATTGTTTATATCAATATGAGTTGTAATAATGCTGGAATTTTTGTGTGTCGATGGACATAAATTATGTGTATCAATAGTTTTTATAGTTATAGACAATTATTGGAATGACCCCATACAACTATATACCCTCTTAGTATATGAAATGAGCAAGTTATTTTGCGAATGTTTAACTTTCAATTGTCACACCTCCTTTTTACACGGCTTCCTGAAAGGTGACACGTATGAAGGAGTTTTTTCAATTAAAGTGACATTATTTGAATTGTGATTATTTATTTATAGAGTCGCCACTTGGGATAGGTTTGGCTTTTTGGTGTCCCAAGTTACCGATTTATTTAAGATCCCAAATCGAGGAAATTTTTCCGACTGCCCAATTGGATTCTCCGAACCAGAAATTCTTGAGTAAGGAATTCTGTTAATCCGAGGGTAGGTGTCAGACACCTTCAGATTCCGTGGTTCTAGCACGGTCGCTTTAACTATCACAAATGGCTAATGTCCTAATTTTTATACAGTTCATCCTACAATGCAATTTTAAATTATTAACCGCTTTATTCACTTTTAGGAATATTATCAACATTATTAAAATACGTCTCGAACCACGTCACATAAATGCACCCAGGTTCTCAACACATTTTAACGTCGTTGAGATTTGAATTTTGGTCACATAAATGCACACCCGAATTTAGGAAGATACATTATTAAAATAACGTTCCTAAAGCAACTACATGTTTTTTAACTTCGTGGAAAACCGTGAAATTCACTAAACGATATCTCCCAAACTTCTAAGCATTTATTACAATTAAAGAGCCAACGTGGTGTATTATTTTGTTAGTCTGGCTCAATTAATTTATTTTTTAGAAGGGCAACCTAAAAGACTATGATTCTCTAATACATTTGTCTCTACATAGAAGAGAAAGTCTTAATTGATTCATACGTTAATGGTTTATCCAAATAAAACAATCATTGTGCGTATTTTCAGCATTTGTATGGCTGATTTATGCCATTTGGGCTTTATCAAAGAAAATAACCCATAAGTATATTTTACACTTCACAATTACAACAACCTGATCCTTCAATTGAGCCCAGAAATTTGGACTACAGATTAATCACAAGGATAAAGATAGCATTTTCAGATCGGTACATTACAACTGTTGATATGATTCATAACTGATTATCTTTAACACATTGAAGATATTTTGACAAAAGGAAATCCTGGTAGTGATTTTGTATTAGTAAATTAATAAGTTGCAACTCATGTTTCAAATCTAGCATCTAAAAAAACTAATGTACTCGTCAATCAGAGTACATATACATATAACAAATCTTTATTATCGAATCAAGCATGAAAATCAGGCAGGTTATTGACTACCATATTTTAAACCTACTGAAATTTAACAAATTAGAGTTCACAGTCCAGATAGTTTCCGACATAGTTTAGATGTTTGTATACATTACAACACCAAAGATAAGATAAAGATTCTAAATACTACTAAATTGGTAACATTCGTATTGTGACATTAACATAAAAAATATAAACATCTTCATAATCACGCATATACACAGCTGTTGCATTTCCAGATTTTCCTGAGTGAGAGTAGTACCTCGAATTACAGCAATGAGGAATCCTATGAGTAAGGTAAACGAGAAGCAAGCAACAACAACAAATCTAACAGCTAAGACAAGGAATGGTATCAGAAACTCAGGAAAGATTTGGAAAGCCAATACACACAAGTTTCGATCCTTAATGCATGTGCCTCAAGTCATCTTTAACTTCTAATAAATAGAATTTTGATTATTATAGAAGGGTTTTTTTTTTGCAAGGAAAACTTAGGATTTTAGGAAATTTGTTTTCAGAAGGATGTTCTCGACCTCTTCTCTAGAAATGTGTATATATCCCACCTCTCTAAATCAGATACCCTTTTTATATCCAAAGCCTTAGAGCAACAAATCCTTCTTGTTTTCTTAATAGTCCCTTACTCATTTTTCAGATTTTCTTAATTGATTCTTTATTTTTTAACTTGTGCCTCATGTTTTGCGAAAGAATTAACAGAAATTGTATTTCGAACCTCCACTAGAATGTTCCAGGGGTTTGTTACAAGATTCTTATGCCCAAATACCCCCATTACCCATGTCTTCCTTTCTTAATTACTGGCCTAAATGTTTTATACCCTGGTGCCTATCCATTTGGTCCGAAATTGGCCCTAGTTGACTACTCAAAACATAGACCAGGGTTTCATTATCAGTTGAGGATCGAATATTGAGAAAGATGGACATGGCCAACTATTCAATTGGAGACTATACTATACTTATATAAAATCAAACTATCAAGGGTCAAAAATTGATAAGTAACAAATCAATGCAACACATATATACAGGCGGACCAAATTACTCAAAAGCAAAGATAAAGTTAATCAACACAAACTTCAGAAACAAGATTTATCACACATAGACACTGATCAATTTTTGAACAACAAATGGAAAGTAAACTAGAGATATAATTCAAATGAGTCGAAAGAAACAACTATGACTTCAAATGATAAGAAGTCCATTCAGAAGCAAGATATTAAAACTTAAAAAAAAGGCATATGATTTTGGATGGAAGCAACTACTTAGGATATTTTCAAAGATGAGCAGATGAACATTTATGCATTTACAACAATGAAAATAAAGAAAATCAAAAGCAATCAGAAGGAAGAACAAAGGAAATTAAAAGCAATCAGAAAAAAGAACAAGGGAAATTAAAAGCAATCAGAAAGAAGAACAAACAACAACAACAACTACCCAGTTATCCCACCAGGTGGGGTATGGGGAGGGTAATATGTAGACGAGCCTTACCCCTACCCGTAAGGGCAGAGAGGCTATTTCCAAACGACCCTCGGCGTGTAGGATAAAAAGAGGGAAAGCTGCATTACGAAAACAAAGGTAAAATTAGAAAGAAGAACAAAGAGAACTTAAAATCAATTATAAGGAAGAACAAAGGAAATTAAAAACAATTAGGAGGAACAATAAAGAGAACTTAAAAGCAATTAGAAGGAATAACAAAGAAAACTTAGCTTTGACATTGCAACCCTAAAATTTGGACCCTTCATGTATCAAGGTTTTTTTGACCCTTTCGGAGAGGGTCCTTGGCCTCTTCAGACCTTTGTGCCATTATTTGAGAAGGGAGGGGGTATCGGGTTAGGGTTTCTTAGCTTGGGATGGGATCTGGTCTTTAGGCTTTTTTGATTTGATTTTTGGCCAAGTCTGGTTGTATTCCAAGGCTATTGGTCATGGATTTGTGGAGGGGAAGGTAAGCGGATCACCTGGTACCATTTTTGAAGGATTCTGGTGAGGTTGAGGGATTGGGTCAGTACTTGAAACTAATATTCGAAGCGATGGGTAGGGGTTTTGAGGAATATGACTATGGATTCATCATGGGGATATGGTGAGGAATTTATGGTGTTACTTTGTGAATGTTCTGGCGACGGCGCCGCCGTTGACGGCGGAGGCGGTGCCCAAGGATTAAAATATTCAAGGTGATTGGCTTATATTCGTGGCTTGTTTATTAGGGCATCGGAAAGAGGAGGGTACGGGGAGTCAGGGGTGTATTTTTGGACGGGATCTGAGCTTTGCCGCCGGCGGAGACGATTTACGACCGGCGGTTATACGATTGGTTTGTGGTGGCTCCTGGACGGTGTTACACCGGTGGAGATTTGTACGAGGAGGAAAGGGTTTGTCTCTTAGTGTATTACACACATTTGGACATTTATATTGGTTTTGGGGGTGGGGGGTTTAGGACCGTTGGATCATCGTTGATGGATGGCTGAGATTGAAGGCCCCAAAACGACGTCGTTTTGGGGCGTCTCTTATACCAGCTTGTGTCAGAGACGGGTTTTGGGCTGGTGTTGGGTATTTTTGACGTGTAAAGGGGATTTGGGCCAGCCTATTTTAAATCATTTTAAAATTCCTACTTCTTCTTTTTTTCATTTTCATTTTTATAAACTTCATAATTTTATTTAAAAATCTTACTAGACTAAATTCAGCTAAACTAGATTAATAACCACCTAAATTAAACAAATATGAAAATTAAAAATGAAATGCCAAAAATGAAAATAAACTACTTATTTTTTGTGATTTTTATGTTTCGCAAAAAAAAAAACCTTAATTACCAATTAATTTTAACAAAATATGTGAAATTAAATCTTAAATGCATATGTAATTTTTTTTTATATTTTTATGACTTGTCTTGCATGCACCAATGAAAACACATACTAATATCTGCAACTAAATCCTAAAAGTAAATAACTTAATGAGAAATACTAAGTTTGAGAATTCTGTAGGAGTAATTTAAACGAGGCAAAAATCACGTGCTCACAGCTGCCCCTCTTTGTCCGGAAACACGAAGGGTTTTCGGTCAAAGATAGATCAACTCTATACGGGATTTTTTCCCGCTCAAAAACTCCAGGAGAAGCATTTTAAAAAGACATCTGACCGAACCTTGCTTCAAAGGTTGCCTACATATCCTCGGCAATAAAGGAATCTGGTTAGTGTAGTTCTGGAGTGTTTGGTAGCTGGGACTACCATGGGCTGTGATTTCAGTACTCTTGTTGCTGCTACAATTTACTGACTCCTTATTACACAAAAGAAAGTCAACAACTAAGCTAGCTAGGCCTATCAACTACGAGTTACAAGATTTCCACGAGTCTCTTGAAACTTGATCTTGAGTTTTGGCTAGCTCTCATAATAGACTCCTATCTGAATCCTGATGCTCGTTAGCTACAACCGCTGGTTTATTCTTCAATTTTGAAACAAAGAGGGACAGGCGGGGCTTGTGATTTCAATCAAATTTGAGCAGTGCGCATCTCTTTCCGCTTCATAATTTTGCATTCACTTCTTTTTTTGTTCTTTTATTCTTTTCCTTATTATGGATTGATACTCCCACTTTCTGTCATCTCGAATTCTGTGCCTTGAAGTAAAACCTGCTCGGACACCACAAACAAACAAACGAAATTTTTTGCCCCGATTTTTACCGGGAAAATTTCGTGAGTCATTTGCAACACAATTCTAAGCTATTTCTTTATTGGAAACAATAAAAGTCAGGATTGCGTATCCGTTGGACTGATTGCCAAGTTATGCTGGGAAGGAAAAAGGGTCCCTGGGAGGGATAAGAGGAGGATCCGCAGATTATGCCGGGATAGGAATGAAGGGTCCCTGCTGAGGGTAAGAGACGGATCCACGGGTTATGCCGGGATAGGAATGAAGGGTCCCTGTTGGGGATGAAAGGAAAAGCCATGGGTTATGTTGAGATAAACTGAAAGAATTTTCTGGGTTATGCTAGGGAGATCCGTGGGTTATGTGGGGATGAATGAAATATTCCTATGTTATGCCAGGGGAATCCGCGGGTTATGCCAGGATTGAAAGGAAAGCTCCTAGGTTATTCTAGGGAGATCCATGGGTTATACCGGGATTGAATGGAAAATTCCTGGGTTATGCCAGGGGAATTCGTGGATTATGCCGGGATTGAAAGAAAAACGCTAGGTTATTCTAGGGAGATCCACGGGTTATGCTGGGATTGAATGGAAAATTCCTGGGTTATGCCAGGGGAATCCACGAGTTATGACGTGATTAAAAGAAAAGATCCTAGGTTATGCTAGGGAGATCCACGGGTTATGCCAAGATTGAATGAAAAATTCCCGGGTTATGCCGAGATTGGAAGAAGAACTCCTACGTTATGCTAGGGAGATCCACGGGTTATGCCGGGATTAAATTTAAAATTTCTGGGTTATTATAGGGGAATCCACGGGTTATGCCGGGATTGAATGGAAAATTCTTGGGTTATGCTAGGGGAAACCGCGAGTTATGACAGGATTGGAAGAAAAACTCCTAGTTTATGCTGTGGAGATCCACGGGTTATGATGGGATTGAAAGGAAAGCTCCTAGATTATGCTAGGGGATTTGAAGGAAGTGGAGGGCCGCATAGATCCTTTTGACTATGCTGGGAATTGAGAAGGGAAGGAAAAACCCTTAGGTTATGCTAAGGACATAAGAGATTTAACTCTCAGACTATCCTCAGGTTTTTGTAATTGATGAAACACCATTCTTAGCCCTTGTGCCATTCCTTTGATTGCATTTGTCGCGTGTTCCTATTGTTCTTAGATAACACCTTTTTCATATTTTAATTCAAAAACAAAATAATTTGTTAGTTTGAAGAGTGATTGGTTTGCGGCCTCGTTTTGCTTGATTTCAGCCTCATTTCAGTTGGAGGAAAACCCTTGACTTCCGATCTTTTCCTCTTAGGTTGGTCGGGGGAGGGGGGTCCTCATCTTTCAGATTGGTTTTTTGTTTTACAAGCCATTGGCTATGATTTTTGTCCCGATTCCCACTTTGGGGCTTGCCCTTTTGGGATCTTTTGTAGGAATCATTAACTTACTTGGGCCTAACGTTTCCGATCTTGATTCGCCTCCGTGGGTTCTCAACTTTGAATTTATTCTCTCTACCTTCCTGCTTTTGAAGCGTCCGCTGTCATGATCAGCCAGGATTGGCTAAATGCGCTTGCTGATACCGGATATTCCTTTTAGCTCTTGCTAGGGAAAAACCCGTAAGACCGGTCCTGCTACCTTCTCTTGCAGAATGGCTAGGACATCAAAGTTAAAGGGAAAACAAAACAAACACATGGATTTAGAGAGGTACGTATCTTGTTTAGAAAAGGGGAGGACTTATCTGGGAGTGCGTGCCGACTTTAAATGAGACGACATGCTACTTGAACAAAATACCCGGCCCAGATCCATTTATGCTTTTTGATTTTAATCTTTCAAAACCATGGAAACTTGTTCAGGCTTAAGTGGAAATATTTCCCCTTTTCGGCCGACGATGACCTTTGCTGGTTTTCGCCAATCGGCCTTTCTCATTTATCTTCTCTCGTCGTCCGATAGCGCTCTTTGCGAGTTTTCACTAAATGGACTCTCTCATTTTGTTTTTCTCTGCTCACCGTTGCCTTATGGTGCCTGAAGGTCTTCACCGATAAGACTCTCTCATTTTATTTCTCTCAAATTGAGCTGTGCTGAATCCCAACAATAATGTTTTTCACATCCCTGTTTTGGAAAATTGATCGGAAGGACTTGGACCAGGCTCTTAAGTAAAGGAAATTGGACGGAAATTTACAACTTTGGAACCATTCGATGGTTTTGCGACCGAACCAATACATCTTTGCCCCAGTTTTATTTCTTGGGGAACTGGGGTTTTATTTTGATATGACTGAACCTCAGGGAGAGGCTCCCTACGTATCCTTTCGGAATCAAGTCAGACGTAGTTCAGGAAATTTTTTCCTAAACTAATTTGTTTTTTCTCTTTTTTTTTTCGTTCTTCTTCTTTTTTTACATTTTTTGAATAGTAATTCTGGGTTCCAAAGAGGATGAACAAATGAACGCGATCGACTCAAAAGGGTTTGCGAAATATTGGTAGTGTTTAGGGTAGCGGGAAAGAAAAGCCTTCGTCATTTCAACCAGCTAGAGTCATCGCAGGAGAGGGCTTAAACGTAGTACCTTTTCAGTGCATCTGCGTTCACTGTCGTCTCGGGCTCATCTCTTTCGACATCACCCAGGTACAATGCTCCTTTGGGTAATATCTTTCTGATAATGTAGAAACTTTTCCAGTTCGGACCGAACTTTCCTTTGGCTTCCTGATGGTGAGGAAGTATACGCCTCAATACCAGCAGTGTGACTTCGAAATTTCTAGGGCGCACTTTCTTGTTGTAAGAACGGGCCATTCTTTGTTGGTAGAACTCCCCGTGACAAACCGCAACCATTCGATTTTCATCAATTAATGACAGCTGCTCCAAATGAGTTTTAATCCACTCGCTATCCTTAATTTCTGCGTCGACAATTACTCGGAGCGAATGGATTTCTACCTTTGCGGGTATGACAGCTTCGGTCTCATAGACTAGTAAATATAGGGTTGCCCTACCGATGTGCGCACTGTGGTGCGATATCCCAGTAATGCAAAAGGCAACTTTTCATGCCATTGTCTTGAGCTTTGAATCATTTTTCTCAAAATCTTCTTGATGTTCTTGTTCGATGCTTCGACGATACCATTAGCTTTGGGCCGATAAGGGGTGAAGTTTCTATGTGTTATTTTAAATTGTTCACATATTTCTCCCATTAGGCGACTATTCAGATTGGTTGCGTTGTCTGTAATGATGGTTGCAAGGATACCGAAATGACAGATGATGTTGGCACGCATAAAATCTACCACAACTTTCTTGGTAACAGACTTAAGAGTGATTGCTTCAACCGATTTTGTGAAGTAGTCAATGGCAACCAATATGAATCTATGTCCATTTGAGGCTTTTGGCTCAATCAGCCCAATGACATCCATGCCCCAGGCAGCGAATGCCCAGGGTGATGACATGGGATGCAATTCGCTTGGCGGTGCATGAATCAAATCACCATGCACCTGACAGTGATGGCATTTTCGAAAAAATCTGAAGCAATCTTTCTCCATGGTCATCAAATAATACCCGGCTCGGAGTATCGTCTTTTCCAGTACGTACCCGTTCATATGAGGTCCACACACTCCTGAGTGTACTTCATGCATAATTCTTCCGGCTTCCACGGCGTCAACACATCTCAGCAAGTTGAGATCTGGGGTCTTTTTGTACAAGGTATCACCACTCAAGAAGAAACTACTTGCGTGCCGTCGGATGGTTTTCTTTTGCTCCCCGATGGCTTGCTCAGGATACTCTTGTGTTTTCAGGAATCTCTTGATGTCATAATACGAGGTTTGTGTGCTGGACTCTGCCTCGGTCATATTACAATACCCATGTCTTTCTTTGATTTGGGTTTCCAAAAGATCAACGTAAGCGTTTCCGGGGTAAGGCAACATGGAAGAGATAGTTGCGACTGCGTCTGCTAGCTCATTGTGACAACAAGGAATGTACCTGAATTGAACCGACCTGAACCGTTTGCTGAGATCCTCCACATGCTTTCTATAGGGGATGATTTTAACGTCTTTTATTTCCCATTCTCCTTGAGCCTATCGGATGATCAAATCTGAATCCCCCATTATTAACGATTCCTCAACATCTTGGTCAATCGCCATGTTAATGCCCATTATGGAAGCCTCATATTCAGCTGTATTATTGGTGCAAAAAACCGGAGCCTGGATGTAGGCGGGTAATGCAGACCCGTGGGTGAGATTAAAATTGCCCCAATCCCTACGCCTTTTGCGTTTACTGCTCCATCGAAGAACATTTTCCAAGAGGGGATGTCTTCAGATATTACTTCCACCAAATTCACTTCTTCATCAGGGAAATAAGTATTCAAAGGCTGATATTCATCGTCAACTGGATTCTAGGCCAGATGATCTGCTAATGCTTGAGCCTTTATTGCGGTACGAGTGACATAAACTAGGTCGAACTCGGTTAGCAAGATTTTCCATTTTTCCAATCGCCCTGTGGGCATCATTTTTTGGAATATATACCTCAATAGGTCTAGCCTAGTTATGAGGTAGGTGGTATGAGCTTGCAAGTAATGCCTCAACTTCTGGGCTACCCATGTCAAGGCACAACAGGTTCTTTCTAGCAGCGTGTACCTGGCCTCGTAATTGGTAAACTTCTTGATCAAATAATAGATGGCTTGTTCCTTCTTTACCGTGGTGTCATGCTGCCCGAGAAAACAACCAAAAGAGCTCTCCAGGGCTGTTAGATAAAGAAATAATGGCCTTCCTGGTTCTGGCGGGACCAAAACTGGTGGGTTGGACAAGTAGTGTTTGATTCTATCGAAAGCCGCTTGACACTCACCAGTCCATTTAATTGCAGCGTCCTTTTTCAATAACTTGAATATGGGATCGCAGGTAGAAGTCAACTGAGCGATGAATTGGCTGATTTAGCTCAGTCTTCCCAGTAGGCTCATTACATCCTTCTTTGTTTTTGGAAGAGGTAGCTCTCGAATGGATTTTATTTTGGTCGGATCCAACTCGATGCCTCTTTGATTGACAATGAATCACAAAAGTTTGTTTGACGAGACCCCAAAGGCACTCTTGGCTGGATTCAATTTCAAATCATAGTTGCGAAGCCTTTCGAAGAACTTTCTTAAGTCTCTTATATGATCACCCTAATTCTTGGACTTGATAATCACATCGTCCACATATACTTCTATTTCCTGATGCATCATGTCATTGAAAATGGTGTTCATGGCCCTCATATATATTGCCCCGACGTTCTTAAAACCGAAAGGCATAACTCTATAACAGTTTGTCCCCCAAGTTGTGGTGAAGGCGTTTTTCTCAGCATCTTCCTCATCCATCAACACTTGGTGGTATCCTGCGTAGAAATCTACAAAAGACTGTATCTCATGTTTGGCACAGTTGTGAACAAGGATGTGGATGTTAGGTAAAGGGAAGTTGTCTTTGGGACTCACCTTGTTTGAATCTCTGTAGATTACACATACTCGGGTTTTTCCTTCTTTCTTTGATACCGGGACCACATTGGCCAGCCATGTGGTGTATCGAACCATTCGGATTACCCCCGCCTCTAACTGTTTTATGATATCTTCTTTGATCTTATCGCTGAAATCAAGTTTGAACTTTCTTTGTTTTTGTTGGACTAGAGGGCATTCGGGGTATGTGGGCAAATTATGAACAACCAGATCAACACTCAGCCCATGCATATCATCGTAAGACCAAGCAAATACATCTTTGAATTCCAAAAGAAGTTGAACCAGTGAATCCTAGATTTCTTTATTCACATGAATGCTTATTTTAGTTTCCTTGATTTCACCGGGACCACCCAAGTTAACTGGTTTGGTATTGTTTAAGTTCGGCTTAGGTTTATTTTCAAAATGTTCCAACTCTCGATTGATTTCCCTAAAATCCTCTACTTCATCATACTCTGGTTCTTGGTTCATTATTTCATAAATTGGCAGCATGTTCGGGTCAGGGGATGAAGTACGCGAGCATGTCATATTATTTAAAGCCGCAATATTAGGACTGAAAGAAAAGAAGAAAATAGAAGAAAAACAAAATTAGAAAAATAGAGAAGTGCAAACAATGAAATATTGATTCCATTTCTTTGAAACTGTAAAATAACAGGTTTTACATCTGGAATTTAAAATACTAAAGAAAAACACCCAAGTTACACCCTGGAATAACCCGTGATGCAAGAAAAGGCAGCAAGGCAGGACTACCGGGCCTCCCGCTTGACTGGGAAAGGTGCGGCCTTCCAGTTTTGCAACTTGGCATCCGGTCCTATATAGAGCACCTCAGCAGTGCTTGAGCCTTCTCCCAGCTGGACGTAATATTTTCCTCTTGGCCCCACATATATCTTCAATCTCTTCCGCTGTGAAGGTCTCGTCTTCTTCTTCCTCATTGTATTTTGGTTTCACAAATATTTTGTATAGGTGGGGTAAGGGTTTTGGAAAAACCCATCCATGACGTTCCTACGGCTAGCCCAAGTGATATCCTTCGGCATTGGATGGAAACCTAGCCCAAAAAACTTCTCTGCGGTAGGCAAAGCGACCGGCTCAATTATGCCTTGTAGCGAACTTCCAAGTTCTTTGCCTGGCTGAAACCCTTGACGTGTCATTTCTTTTGCCACCATGATTGAGGCATTGGAAAGGAAAGGCTGGGGGAATGGTTTGACTTCTTTGTGCTGATCAGCTGTCACAATCTCAAAATCCTTGTAGACTATATGCTTAGTTCCCTCTTTAGCTTCGAGGCAGGGGACAGAGGGATCACGGTAAATTGATTGTTCATCTTCCGGTGGACCATAATCTCCTGGTTTTCATGTTCGAATTTCAACATTTGGTGCAAACTAGAAGGTACCGTTTCTGCCGCGTGAATCCATTGTCTTCCTAGGAAATAGTTATAGGATGTGTCCATGTCTAATACTTGAAATTTCACTTCAAAATCGACCGAACTGATGGTCAATACTAAGTCAATTTTTCTTATGGTGTCTCTTTTGATTCCATCAAAGGCTCGGACACACATTGTTGGGACGGATCCTCTCTGTTCCGATCTCCATTCTTTGCAATATCGACAGTGGGCATATATCCACCCCAGAGCCTCCGTCTATCATTACTCTTTTGACATAATAGACTCCGCATTTGAATGTGACGTGCAAGGCTTTGTTGTGGGCAGCTCCCATTGGAGGTAAATCATTCTTGCTGAATGTAACCTGGTTAATAGCAAAGAATCTTTCTTCCATTTTCTCTAGCTGTTCCACGGATGTTTGAACCCGCACATAAGCTTCATTCAAGGTTTTGGCCAACGCTTTCTGGTGCTCTGGAGAATTCATCACTAATGACAATAAAGAGACTTGCTCGGGAGACTTTCGGAGCTGGTACACTACCTCATATTCTGGCATTTTCATTTTTGAAAGAAGGCCTCTGCCTCTTCAGCATATACGGGCTTTTTGGGTGGAAATCGCCTTTTGGTGGCAGTGTTTACTTCTTCGATGTCCGAATATTTCCTTGTGGGATGGCCCTTTCGAGTTTCCCAGGTGATCTCTTTACCCTTGTGTGTTACAATGCTTTATTGCTAATTCCATGGGACTGCAGAAGGGTCTCTCATTGGCTTCTGAGGCGCGCGACCGATTACCACGGGCTCATTTAGCCTTGGTGGTTTAGTCGGTCCCCGTACAACATATGCTCTCTTGGGTATATACACTGTCTTGTTCAACTCAAATCTTCTTAGGGGCCTTAGAGTGGGCTGTTTTTCTTGACGCCCCCGTGGGTTGTAAAGTATGGTTTCCTTTGTGGGTGCCGTCTCAGTTTTAATTTTGAACTTCTTCTCTGCTTCTGGATGCTTGGATTCCCTCATTTCCTTTTCTTCAACTTTTTTTGGGGGTAACCTTCGGTTTTCTCTCTGCATCAGCAATGGCTATTATGGGTTTTAGGGCAGGGTTAAATTCTTTGTCCTCACAAATCATTTCGATGCCTGACCCATTATTGTGGGCTGGCAACGGGTTATTGGTTACGTTCAGGACATCTTAATCTCTCAGCACTATTTTACTTTGTTCTATTAAATCCTCCACTGCTCGTTTCAGGGTCCACCAGTTTTCGGTGTCATGTCCTTCGGCCCCGGAATGATAAGAACAACGTACACCTCGTTAATAGGAAGGTGACTCAGGGTTCTGCCTGTTTGGGGGCACGGGCTACAAGAGACCCATCTGGACCAGTTTTGGGAATAGGCTGGCATAAGATTGTTAGAAAATACGCTTAACGCTAGAGGGGGGGGTGAATAGAGTTATAATAAAATTTAGCGTAAACTTGCGGAAATTAAAATTTGCAGGAAATAAATAAGTGCGTTAAATAAACAAAAAGGAAAGAACGCACCGATATATTCTGGTTCACCACAACATGTGGCTAGTCCAGCCCCTGAGAGACTCTCTCGAGATTTTCCACTAACTTGTTAAGCTTACGGGTGCTCAACAAACCTTTACAACTTAAGGACACAAGCCTTAACACCTTTGCTCGGAGATACAACACTCCAAGACTTCAACCAAGGAAACACAAGTTCCTTACAACAAGAGAATCACAATTCTCTTACAAGTGTATAAAACACTAAACACTCAAACAAAATACTCCTTAATGAGTAGATATGAGTAAAAGAAGTAAGCTCTAGATCACAACAACTTTGGACAAGAATATGGCTCTCAAAAGCTTTATGAAATTGAATATAAAATGATAAACAAAAGTATGCAAGCTTATAGCAATGTAATGATCAGTTGTAGTATGTTGTTGTGTTTAAAACACTGAAATGAAGCTGTATTTATAGTTGAAAAACTTGGCATTACCGTTGCCTAATTGCCAATTAAGAGTTGCTGATTTTACTCACTGACAATCGATTGTCAAACCCCAACAATCGATTGTCTGCCAGTCAGACCAAAATTCAATCCCAGATTTTACGCTTGATAATCGATTACTTACAATCCATAGTCGATTACTGGCAACGTTCAAAAATCCTTTCCAGATTTTACCACAAACAATCAATTGTCCAGAATCAACAATCGATTACTAAGCAACGTTCAAAAAATCTTTTCCAGATTTTAATCAAAACAATCGATTATACAAAATCAATAATCGATTACCCAATAACGTTAAAAAAATCTTTTCCGGATTTTAATCAAAACAATTGATTATACAGAATCAATAATCGATTACCTGACGGTATTTGAAAACTTTACGACAACGGTCAGCTTCACAATCGATTGCACAAAGTCAACAATCGATTACTTATCAGTTTTTGAAAAACATTTTAGACACTGTCTCTTTGACAATCGATTGTCCAATGTAACAATCGATTATTTAATAAATTTGAAAATCACTGGAAGACACTGTCTCAACATAATCGATTACCATTAGTTCATAATCGATTATTCTGAGTTTTGAAAAACTTTGATGGACACCGCCTCAGTTACAATCGATTGTCATTAGTTCACAATCGATTGTCATGCAGGTTTGAAAAACCTGATGCTCACTGTCTTACTCACAATCGATTGTCATTAGTTCACAATCGATATCATGCAGTCTTGGCTTAAAACAATCGATTATCATTAGTACATAATCGATTATCTTAGTCCAGATTTTTAAGGCATGTCTAAAAATTATTTTGACTACTGTAAATATGCATGATTTAAAATCATTTGACATTAAATTAAATATGCATGATTTTGGAAAATAGTTTTATGAGAGAAGCCATGTTACGAGTCAAGTTGTAGGATCAAGATCACAATTAAGAATGACTCAATTAAACTATAAAACTTTGTCTTGAGCTTGAATCTCGTTGTATATCAATTGTGCGCTTGTTTCTTGAACTTCGTCATATATCAATTTTTGCTTCGTTTGTCATTCATCAAAACCTATACAAAAGAACACACATTTTTGTATATTGCATTGAGAACGTGTTTCCAACAAAGATTCCCCTATTGGAGTAAAGTTTTGTCTTCTTGGTAGCTCCCTGGGACGGAAATTATTTTGTGGAGGGCGGGGATTATAGTGGTTTAGGGGAGGCTGATTTCTTGGGGCATGGTTTCTGTTGCCCTGTTGTTTTGCTCGAGCGAATGGTTGGGCATTCATAACTGCACAAGGTTACACGTCTTGATGGGGATAGTAGTGTTGATAGGTCCTTTTTGAAAACACGGGCCTGGGAAATGGTGCTTTCTCATGCCTGAAGCTGCCATTGAAGCTTCTTCTTTCTTTTTGTTTCTTGCGACTCCTCCTGCCCCGTTTTGTATAGCTTGGGAGGTCACCAGTATAGTTGACTGGCTCGGAATTCTTCCTGTTTTCAAACCATTTTCTTCCATCTCACCGATCTTGATTGATTCCGCGAAGAGTTTGCCCATTACTGACATCATATTTTGGAAATAGTTCGCCTCCTGTGCTTGGAGAAAAATAATGACCATCTGTGTCTCATCCATGGGCGATTTTACTCTTGATGCTTGTTCGCGCCACTTGACAGCATATTCTCTAAAGCTTTTCGAGGGTTTCTTTTTCAAGTTGGCCAAAGAGTTCCTGTCCGAGACAATGTCAATGTTATACTGGAACTGTCTTATGATATCCCAGGCAAGATCATCCCAAATATGCCATCGAGTGATAGATTGGTCCATGTACCATTCAGAAGCGATGCCTACCAAGCTTTCCCCGAAGTATGCCATCAATAGTTCTTCTTTTCCACCTGCCCCACGCAACTGGTTGAAATATTCTTTCAAATGAGCAATGGGGTCACCATGACCATTGTACTTTTCAAAGTTCGGCGTTTTGAATCCCAGGGGAAGATGTACATGCGAGAACATGCAAATATGTGAGTAAGACACGCTGTTCATCCCGCTCAAGCCTTGCATGTTTTTCAAGCTCTGCTCAAGGCTTTTCATCCTTCTTGTTATCTCATCTTGTTCAGGTGTCTTAGGAGTTTTATCCTGCAGTGTGAGTTTGTATGCTGGTGGAGGATAAGGGTATGTGGGGTATGGGGGAGGCTCGGTTTGGTAGTTGGGAGTTTGAAGTGTGAAAGCTGTAGGATCGAACATGGGTCTTGGCATCAAAGGCTGTGTGGTGGGTGCATATGGAGGAGCCGTAAAAATATTAGGAATTGGGCCAGACGTGAACATCTAAGGACGGGCTTCAGTGGGTGCTCCGACAAAGTTGGCTGATACGGTAGGCTGCCCCAAGAGGATATTTGGGTGGTTGATGGGAGTAGTGGAGGTACCCCCCAACCATAGGAAAATCTCGGGAAATCCGGGGATGGCACTTGGGGGTTCCTTTCCATTTGTCCAAGCATCCCACATCTCCATAACTCTGAGTTGAAGGATCCTATTTTTTTCAGTTGCCGCAGATTCTGAAGCTGGGATCCCCGCAATCGGGTTGTCCTCTGGGATGGGAATTGCTGGTAGAGTCAGTTCGGATGACATTTATGTGCTTCCTTTAGATCTAGTAAAGTATCTTTATGATGCCAGCTTACCACAAACCAATCATTGTTCTCTAGAAACCTGGGCTGGAAACTGGAATTACAAATTGTTAGGTTAGGATAGATAACAAACAGGAAATCGCATATTGGGTATGATGCACCTACACAGTTAACGGGTTTCTATATGTTTATAATGGTCGCATGCATCATCCCGGCATTTATTCCGAACATCCTTTTGGTTTCTACTCGTTATTTCCTTTTAGCTTTCTTTTTTAAGAATACGGTCGTATCCTAAGGCGATTGCCTTCGTATCCTGACGCCACATGAATCAGACAGAGCCTAGTTCATAGAAAAAACATGTAGTGGAGATAACCGGATATTTTGGGATTTTCAGTTTTTATAAAAACAAAATTTTGGTTACAAAACCTATCAAAGTTAAAGGCAACTAACAGACTCGGACACAATAAAACTTACAGACTTGAATGGTGCGTATAAAAATATACAGACTGAAAAACTATTTTAAGAAATATACAATTTTCAGAAATTATGAATACATTAAGACTTCAAGTACTTTTGAAACTTGCGGGGCATCGTTCGGCCTTGTCGTAGGCTTGCGTGCTAAACTTACTTGGAGGTGGTGAAGGTCTTATATCGCTTGACGAATAAATGTCATGGCGGTAGTAGAGAACATGGATTTTGTCATATCCTCGCAATGATTGAACTTTGTGGTAATGTAATATTCGATTGCCCGTTTCCTCTCCCTAATAACGCCTTTTTCTTGCAACAAACGCCCAATCTGATCGGCCCTTGCCTATAGAGTTCACTCTGCTACCTGATTCAGCTTTAGGAATTGCCGCAAATCCCTTTCTAATCCTGCTATTACTGCATAGCAATGTTCTCTTTCAGCTTTGAAGTCCCCGACTTGCTTGGTCATTCTATTTTCAGTCATGACGACCCTCCGCTTTAAACCAACAATCACATCGTTATTCCCTTCTATTAATTGCTCAAGGATGCGGGCTTGTTCCTCCGCACTTTTAACCAATTGCTTTCGAACCCTATATTGTTCACCTCCCTCCTTGTTCAGGTCGAACCTATACTCGATTGCTTTTTGCTGCAAATTTTCTATGAGTCTTTCATCTCTTGTACTTCTGGGGGATTTTCTTTTGCTGCCTTTATTTTCTGGATTTGGGCTCGTAAGGCTTTGTTTTCTTTGGTTAACATTTTCTTTTCTCCCTCAATAGCTACGGTTTTTAAAACTATTTTCAAATTGCAGCTCTTGGATTTGCTTTTCCAATCTTCCTATAGTGGCCCTATATTCATTTTCCTTGGCTAACCAATCACATTGCTCTTGTGACCTCTCAGCAAATTCTTGGAGATGTGGTCTCTTAGCTGGCCTTCCAGGCTCTATTTCTCTTTTGTACCAAGCAACATACCCCGGTGCAACCTCACCTTTAGACATGTCGCATAGTCGAGTACCTGCCGTCAAGTATTGACATTCACTCCAGATTTGACATATGATGGCTTCAGGGAGTTGACCATTTGGGCTTATCTCCACTGCATGATGGCTAATATCCCTGGGGATCATTTGGCATCTACCCAATTGTCTTAATACTCTGTATGGCAATATGGCTGGATACTTCGGAGACCCATTAGAAGGAAATGAGGCTCGTTGGCTGGCATATACACAACTTCATCCACAGGGAGCCACCCGAATGTCCACTCTATCTGATTTGCAGTGATGACCCAGAGATGCGACACCCATTCTGTGACACCCTCAGGTACTCTAAACCCATCAATCCTGTTGCAGAATTCTTCCTATGCAGCTCTTTGTTGATGACCAATAATTTATGAACCGAGGCTGGTGGCATATATGGTCGATCATCCATATTTGCAGCAGCAATTTACATCCTTCGAAGAAGTCTCCTCCTGCCTTACAGGCGGTGAGAGTGCGGAAAATTTCAGACAATATCATTGGAGCGAGGGTACTTTTAGCCTGGGTCATTAAAGTGCTAACGACCCCTTCTATCCGTATGTCAATATTCCCATTCTTTCGCGGAAACATCAAAAGACCCAAGAAAAATACTATGAACGCAAAACATCGATGCTCCTCCCATTTGAGCTGATTTCCTTTGCTACAAATATGGTTTTCGGGGTTATTGAATCCCCCGATATGTCCGTACCTTTCATATATAAATTGCGGGGTGCAAAAGCCAGCTGATAAATCCGGATTGTGAACCTTCCTACCGATTTTCAAGGAGTCCATGAATTTGTGCACGACAATGGCTTTTGGGGCAATCAGGTATCTAATTTGGATGAAATAGAAACATCTCTTATCCATTTCTATTTACCCAGTTCATATCTTTGTTTCGTGTGTTCCTGGGAGGAATTCGATCTCGGAATACCACCTATATAACTACGGCCAGAGAGTCAAATAGGTCGAGAATTTGGTGTCTCAAAGGAATTGTAGGGGTCCCAATATATCCAGTTATTTCCTCCAATGTCGGTGTGAGTTCAAAATCTGAGAAATGGAAGACATTGTGAGCCGGGTACCAAAATATGATTAATGCTTTTATGATGTCTCCCCTTGCATTAAGTTTCAATAAACTAGTGAGGCCTCCCAAATACGTATTGACCTTTTTTGTCCTGCTTCCCCCAGATCATTCCACCACATTCGCAACTCCAAGGGATTTTTTTCATAAACATTATCGTGCTCAATCTGCACATTTATTAAGGTGAATTATTACCCACAAAATATTAAAACTAGTATTGTATGAAAGTCATTCCTTAAAATCAGGGCTTGGCTTTGCGAACACGGCCTTGCAAAACTTCCGAGGGAAGGTTTCTCAGGCTGTGCTCGATTGCCGGTCAAAATAAGACTCAGAGGTGACCATTTGTGCAGGATCAGCCTTCCGGCGTCCCTTGCGGTGACATTCGGTTATTTTCGATAGTAATGGGATCACCTGATTTATTTCGAAACAAATGCATAACATCGGACATTTGCTTTTCTTATCTTGGTTACTTTTACAAAACAGAGGTTGAACCCGATAAAACAAAAAACCCCAAAGTATTAAAAAAAACGTTCCCAATTTATTCTCCTTTTGTTTTGTATTTTTGCCTTCTTTTTTTGTTTTTTTTTGTTTGGAACAATCCTGTAGCATTTCGACGCTATTTAAGCTTTGGTTTTTTACAAATGATTTATCTCAGTAGCTCTCAAATTTCCTATTTTATTCACAAGCCGGTCAACATGCGAATCCAAGCAAGTAAATGAGCAATTAGCACGTAACATGCATCAGGATGGTCTTTTCATTTTCGGGTCACTTGTCCTAGACGAACCCAACTCTGTGTTGAGTCCCCTAGGTCAAATGCATGATGCAAATAAGCATTCCTACTAGGGATCCGGCATGTGGTCAAGTTATTCTAAGTTGAAAACCTTGGTACAGGGTCTAGACTATGCACCTGAGCGGACAACTCGAGTCGAGGAGGGGGCTACGTACCGAGAAACAAAAGGCCATTCGTTTTAGTAACTTGTTTGGCCTCTTTCTTATTTTTAGGTATGACACTAACCGAATGGGGACTCTCAACCAGTAAGCGCATCTCCGGAGGTGAGAAGCGAAGGGTTTCATACCATTTTGTATGTACAGTTCAGATAATATCAAATCGGTAAAGTATTTAGAACTTAGGATGGAACATGTAATGAAATCAGAAGAAGCCAAATGTAACAGTTATTCTTAGCTCGAATTCTTGAACCCTAAACCAGATATTCTGGGTTCGATAACCCAGCAGAGTCGCCAGAGCTGTCACACCTCCTTTTTACACGGCTACCCCGAAAGGTGACACGTATGAGGGAGTTTTTCCAATTAAAATGACATTATTCGAATTGGGATTATCCATTTACAGAGTCGCCACTTGGGATAGGTTTGGATTTTTTGTGTCCTAAGTCACCGATTTAATTAAGATTCCAAATCGAGGAACTTTTCCCGACTACCCAATGGAGTCTGCGAACCGGAAATTCTTGAGTAAGGAGTTCTGTTAATCCGAGGGAAGGTGTCAGGCACCCCCGGATTCCGTGTTTCTAGAACGGTCGCTTTAACTATCACAAATGGCTAATGTCCTGATTTTTATACATGTTCATTCTAAAGTGAAATTTTAAATTATTAACCACTTTATTCACTTTTAGGATTATTTTCAACGTTATTAAAATAAGTCTCGAACAACGTCACATAAATGCACCGGGGTTCTCGACACATTTTAACGTCGTTGAGATTTGGATTTGGGACATATAAATAGGCACTCGAACATAGGAAGATACATTATTAAAATAACGCGCCTAAAGCAACTATGCATTTTTTAACTTCGTGGAAAACCATGAAATTCACTAAACGGTATCTCCCAAACTTCTAAGCATTTATTACAATTTCAGATCGCTACACTACAACTGTTTATATTATTCATAACTGATCATTTTTAACACATTGAAGACATTATGACAAAAGGAAATCTGGTAGTGATTTTGTATTAGTAAATTAATGAGTTACAACTCAGGTTTCAAATCTAGCATCTAAAAAAACTAGTGTACTCGTCAATCAGAGTACATATACATATAACGAATCCTTATTACCGAATCAAGCATGAAAATCAGGTAAAAAATCTAATAAATTAGAGTTCATAGTTCAGATACAGTCCGACATAGTTTAGATGTTTATATACATTACATCACCAAAGATAAGATGAAGATTCTAAATACTACTAAATTGGTAACATTCGTATTGTGACATTCACATAAAAATATAAACATCTTCGTAATCACGCATATACACAACTGTTTCATTTCCATATTTTCCTGAGTGAGAGTAGTACATGGAATTACAGCAAAGAGGAATCCTATGAGTAAGGTAAACGAGAAGCAAGCAACAACAGCAAATCAAACAGCTAAGACTAGGAATGGTATCAGGAACTCAGGAAAGCTTTGAAAAGCCAACACACACAATTTTTGATCCTTAATGCATATGCCTCAAGTCATCTTCAACTTTTAATGAATAGAATTTTGATTATTTAAGAAGGATTTTTTTGTAAGGAAAACTTAGGATTTTAGGAAATTTGTTTTCACATGGATGTTCTCGACCTCTTCTCTAGAAATGTGTATATATCCCTCCTCTCTAAATCATATACCCTTTTTATATCCAAAGCTTTAGAACAACAAATCCTTCTTGTTTTCTTATTAGTCCCTTACCCATTTTTTAGATTCGCTTAATTGATCCTTTATTTTTTTAACTTGTGCATTAATTTTTGAGAAAAATTGACAGAAATTGCATTTCGAACCGCCACTAGAATGTTCCAGGGGTTTGTTACAAGATTCTTATCCTCAAATACACCCATTATCCCTGTCTTCCTTTCTTATTTACTAGCCTAAATGTTTTATACCCTACTGCCTATCCATTTGGTCCAAAATTTTGCCCTAGTTGACAACTCAAAACATAAACCAGGGTTTCATTATCAGTTGATCATCAAATATTGAGAAAGCTAGACATGGACAACTATTCAATTGGAGACTATACTATTCTTATGTAAAAGAAAACAATCAAGGGTAAAAATTGATAAGTAACAAATCAATGCAACACATATATACAGGCGGACCAAATTACTCAAAAGCAAAGATAAAGTTAAACAGCACAAACTTCAGAAACAAGATATATCACACATGGACACTGATCAATTTTGGAACAACAAATGGAAAGCTAAACTAGAGATGATAATTCAAATGAGTCGAAAAAACAACTATGACTTCAAATGATAAGAAGACCATTCAGAAGCAAGTTACTAAAATTTAAAACAAAAAGGCATATGATTTTGGATGGAAGAAACTACTTAGGATATTTTCAAAGATGAGCAGATGGACATTCATGCATTTTCACAAGCGAAAACAAAAAAAATCAAAAGCAATCAGAGGAAGAACAAAGAAAAGCAATCAGAAAGAAGAACAAGGAAAATTAAAAGCAATCAGAAAGAAAAACATAAAGAACTTAAAAGAAATTATAAGGAAGAACAAATGAAATTAAAAACAATCAGGAGGAAGAACAAAGAGAACTTAAAAGCAATTAGAAGGAAGAACAAAGAAAACTTAGCTTTAACACTGCAACCCTAAAATTTGGACCCTTCATGTCTCAAGGTTTTTTCGACCCTTTCTGAGAGGGTCTTGGCCTCCTGAGACCTTTGTGCCATTATTTGAGACGGAAAGAGGGTATCAAGTTAGGGTTAGTTGGGTTGGGATGGGTCTAGGTTTCAGGCTATTTTGATTTTATTTTTGGCCAAGTCTGGTTGTATTCGAAGGCTGTTGGTCATGGATTTGTGGAACGGAAGGTAAGGAGATCACCTTGTACCATTTTTGAAGGATTCTGGTGAGTTTGAGCAATGGGTAGGGGTTTGGAGGAATATGACAATGGGTTCATCATGAGGATGGGGTGAGGAATGTATGGTGTTACTTTGGGAAGGTTCCGGTGACGGCGACGCCGTGGACGGCAGAGGCGGTGCCCAAGCATTTGAATATTCGAGGCGATTGGCTTATATTCGAGGCTTGATTTTTAGGGCATCGGAAAGAGGAGGGTACGGGGAGTCACAGGTGTATTTTTTGATGGGATAAGAGCTTTTCCACCGGCGGAGACGATTTCCGACCGACGGTTATGCGGTGGGTTTGTGGTGGCTCCTGGACGGTGTTACACCGGTGGAGATTTGTACAAGGAGGAAAGGGTTTGTCTCTGAGTGTAATACACACATTTGGACATTTATATTGGTTTTGAGGGGGGAGTTTAGGACCCTTGGATCATCGTTGATGGATGGCTGAGATTGAAGGCCCCAAAACGACGTCGTTTTGGGGCATCTCTTATATCAGCTTGGGTCAGAGACCGATTTTGGGCTGGTGTTGGGTATTTTTGACGGGTAAAGGGGATTTGGGCCAATCAGACTTGGCCCAGTTATGGCCAGCCTATTTTAAATTATTTTTAATTCCTACTTCTTCTTCTTTTTTTCATTTTCATTTTCAAAAACTTCCTAATTTATTTAAAAATCTTACTAGACTAAATGCTAAACTAGACTAATAACCACCTAAATTAAGAAAATATGAGAATTAACAATGAAATGCCAAAAATGAAAATAAACTACTTATTTTGTAATTTTTATGTTTCGTAAAACAAAACCTTAAATACCAATTAATTCTAACTAAAAATATGAAACTAAATCCTAAATGTTTATGTAATTTTTTTTTGTATTTTTATGACTTGTTATGCATGCACAAATGAAAACACACACTAATATGCACAATTAAATACTAAAAATAAATAATAAAAGGAGAAATCCTATGTTTGAGAATTCTGTAGGAGTACTTTTAACAAGGCAAAAATCACATGCTCACAGCAATATGAGCATATAGTTTTCTCATACTTTTATTGTGTGTTCTTTAGTGTTTGGGTAGAGTAGTATAGTCGCAGATAGTTATAACAATATTCTACACAAATCATATGCTCTGTTGGTATACATATATACTATATTGGTATCACATGGTACTAGAAGTCTTTTTCGCTACTTATACTTTTATTCTATTTTGTAATATTTTATTATCAGTTTTATTCTAACTAGTAGATATGGAGATTTGGTTGCCATAGATTAATGTTTCTTGCTCTATAACTGGTTGTACTACTATTAATGTTAGAGTGTATATTGATATTTATCAGGAAGGTGATCAAGATTTGCATGAAAATCACGTGTTGATTCTCAGAATCTGATTATGTAATTGATGGTGTTCAACATCGGTCAACGTGATATTCAGTATATTAGATCAAGTGACAACTGAAATTATTTTAGTTTAATAATTGAACTTAAAAAATGAGAAAGAAAAATAAAATAAAAGGTATATTTTTCTGGTTATATTAAAAAAAGATGAACAAAAATTTACTATATCAATTATTTTACTTATTGTATGAAAACAGAATGATAAAAAAAAGTAAAAACAGTAAATGAAATTAGATTATGCAGAGAAAAGGAGTATAAAAAAGAAGTTAAATAAAATTAGAAAAGGAAAAAAAATAACAAGAAAACAAGAAAAAAGAAAAGCAGAAAAGAAGAAAAAGAAAAAGAAGAAGAAAAGAAGCATAGAAATAAAAAAGAGTTGGAGAATAAAGAAAAAGTTCCCTACAAAAAGTATTAGAGGTAGAAAATATAATTAATTTATTGTTAAAAAATAAATAAATAAACAAAAATAAATAACTTTATTTTATGGGTAACTGTGTTAATACCCCTTATATCAAAATTAAAATTATTGGGCCCGTGCAACTTACGGGTAGAATCTCATCTAGTTTTGTCTATATAAGTTGGATTTACTACACGTTGTGACATCAAATGATTTTTGGAAGAAATGTATGTCTTGGTTTTTAAGTTTTTTAATGAAAATCTTTTAAAAAATAGAAATAAAAATTGGCTTTTCATTCTTTGGTCAAAGCCACATGCGTTGTTTAGCTTCACATCGGCAACCGCAACCTGTCACAATCACCTCGATGGCTAAGAATTCAAACTTGTCCCGAATAAATTTTTATTTTCTCAATTTTAATTAATTATAAATTTATAAAAATTAAGCAATAATAATTAAAAATTCAAATAATATAGTTTCTTCTTTCAAAGAATTACATTCAAAAATTATTTTTTATATTTTAAGCGTGATTAGCAAATAAGGTGATGAAAATGGGACTTTTTTATGGCTAAGGTAGCAAATAAGGTGACGAAATACAAAAAATATATACAATATTCTAAAAATCTAAACATAAAAGGAACATTTTCAATGGTATAGTTAAAATTTATTGAAAATATATTGGTAAGTCAATATATAAAATTTGAGAAAGATTGGAGGTGATTTGGACTGATTTTCTATCAAAATTCGTAATTAAATCGAATTCGAAAATGTCTTTTTGCGACACATGTATCAAAAATGAATCACGCATGTATCTCACACACATATGTAAATAGATACATTTGATAAATAATAGATACAAATATGATATATATATATATATATATATATATATATATATATATATATATATATATATATATATATATGTATATATATATATGTATATATATATATATATATATATATATATATATATATATATATATATATATATATATATATATATATGTGATAAAAAAATGATACACAGTCTGACACATATCATTTTTTTCATGTTCAGTTTTTACCAAATTTTAAATTCAAATCACCTCAAAACTTCACAAAATCATCCCAAAACTGAGATTTAAGCTCCTTAAGTTGTGTCCAATCTATTTTAATAACACCCACTCAAAATAAAGTAAAATTTTGATTACTTTATTTGTTTTGCTACAAATAGTTAATTGACTAATTTGACTAATATTAATAATATTTTATCAATTGACCAACTTTTATAATGAGCTACCTATAAATGAGCATAGCTGGTAATTTTTCAATTTTCTATCCCAGCCTGTGCAACTATGCTTTTGTTCACAATCCAATCATAGGCCCATCAGTTTGGGCCTAGTTCGAAAATCTAGGTGCATTTGAATATAGGGTTTGACATGGTATAACAACAGGGAGTAGCTAAAAAATAATCAAATTTACAAATGATCATTTAAGAATAGCCAGAGTTTCAAAAATAATCGAAATTTAGCCATCTCTTATATAAAGATAAATCTGAACGCAAACAATGTTCAAAATCCGAAAAATATTCTAGCATAATATACTGGAGTTCCAGCATAAGTATACTCGAACTGCATTATATTATAAATGGAGTTCTAGCATATGTATACTAGAACTCCGGCATATTATACTGAAGTTCCAGCATAAGTATACTGGAACTCCAACATAATATACTAGAGTTTCAATATAATACACCGGTCCAGTATAATAATGTGACGACCCAAAGGATCATCACCTGTTTTCTTATTCATTTCGTGCTTTCGAGACCTTGAAAACCTTATTTATAGTCGCCTAGATTTTTGTGCGAAGTCCGAGCGCGTAGCTGGAAAGTGTAAATGTGAAAAACTTTGAAAATACAAATTTTTTTATTAAAAATGAAAATTTTTTACTTCGGTCAGTATTTTTGGCAAACAGACCCGCGCCAGTCATTGGATGGTCCCGGAAGGTCCGTAGGAAAATATAGAACTCGAGCGTATGCGCGAAATTGAATTCCAAGATCCCAAGCCCGAGAAATAAATTTTTTAGTAAAATTATATTTTTGGAATTATTATGGAAAATGGAAATGAAAATTGATTAGAATTTGTTGGTATCGGGCCCGTATTTTGGTTCTGGTGCCCGGTACAAGCCTCATATGCTATTTAAGATATTTCTATAAAGTTTGGTTGAAATCAGACGTTGTTTCACGTGTTTCGTGCTTAAAGTTCTAAATTTGAAAGTTAATGAAGTTGGAAAAAAACTAGTTATTTTGATGTTTGATTCATTGTTTTTTATTTTATTTGGAGATTTGATTGCACGGTTAAGTTCGTAGGATGTCATTGAGTTAGTGCATGTGTTTGTTTAGGAGCTACGAGGGCTAGGGAGTGTTTTGGAGGTGGTTCAGACTGGTTTCAAACTTAGAGAAAATTAGCAGATTTTCTTTAGGTGTTGCAGGTCCCATTTGTTCTTCGCGTTTGCGATGCCTCTTCTGCGTTCGTGAACCTTTGAGTCTTTTCCTTCATTGTGTTCACACCCCTACCCTCGCGTTCACATAGAGCTATCTGGTCCTGGGGGACTTATCCTTTTTCCTCTTTGTGTTCTCCTTCGTATCCTCGTGATCGCACAGCTTAACAAAACCTCTTTATCGCGTTTGCGTGAAGTTCCACGCGTTCGCATAGACTAATTCCTGGACCGCAACCTTTTTCTCTCCGCGTTCGCATTCTTTGTATTGCGAAAGTGATGGTCTATTGAGTAATACCCTTCCCGAACGCGACCAGCCTTCCGCGAACGCGAATCGCAATGTTGCGCAGTCATAATTGTTAATTCCAGAATAGTAGCTACGAGATTTATCACAAGTTTTCACGAGCTCTTTCTTCTCCAAGGCCCTTTGGCGTTCATTGAAGCTTTCTTTCGCCAAAACTTTGTGGGTTAGTAATCCTTAACTCGTTTTTTTAAGTTTTCATCAACATCTAATGAATTCCTAAGCCTAAAACGTGTAATTAAGGGTAGAAATTGGAGCATTTGGGTAGAACTAGGGCTTTTTGAATTTTCTTGATTTTTTTTGGCAATCCACTAGGCAAGCGCCTAGGGCTAGATTTCAGTAATATTAGAAAAATGAAAATTACAACAAATAGGAAAAGTAAAATAAGGCGGATAACACCGGTATTGTTACCCATATAACACAACCAGCGTAGACCTTACCTTACTGATCCTATTGAGGCAAATAAAAAGCCTCCTGAACTAGCAGGCATGTAAAAAGAAAGAAGTAGCAAGAACTAAGAATTCTATGATCATCAAAGAGTTTATAACATGCTCTGTGATGATATTACATAGAATAATACTAATGTGATGGTAAAATAAAAAGATGAAGAAGCCATAAAGGTGCTCTCTTTTCTCTATTTTTGTGAAAACTTCAATTTGTAGATTGTTGTCTTCGTCCACAGTTTTTTTTCAAACTTTCTTCAAAATTCATGCTTTGTTCTTCGAGCGATTGGACTTTGTAAATATTGTTTGAGTGACCTATTTTTGTTATGAATTTCTCATTGGGGGCCTCCTTATGTTTGCGTCTTCAAACACTCTGCCGTCCCAATTTCTATCCCTTTGACGAGACTTCTTACTTCTTGCACTATGCATTGGTGACAAATCACCTTTTGTTGAAGCATCTGAGGGGCATTTCTTTAAGATATCCTCTTCCTCCCCTTCTTCATATATATGTCTTACTGCCAAAATAGGATTTGGAAATTCTTGAAAATCGCCTTGCTTTGTTAATTGTGCATTAGCCATAACTGTCTTTTTTAGTTGCTGTTTTTGTGATTTTTTCGAGCTCATGATACCATGACCAGTACTAGGACTAGAAAGATTTAAAGCGTTTACTTGATCTGTATTTACCATCGCATCCAAGAGTTGTCGTTCCTCTAAAGAGATTACTGGAGCAGTTGTTACGAGCTGCCCCGCCTGTGAAAATTCTACTATATTGCTATCAGTAGAAGGAGAGTTAGTTGGTGTATTTGCATTCCTTTGCTTCTGCTGTCTTGTAAGCAAAGGTTGCGTTATTGCATCCGAAAGTTTCCTCTCCTCCAAATTAGTGAATGGTTCTATTATTGCTATCTGATTCTGGCTAGTTGATGGCAGCGCTGTTGCGAATCGATCACCTGCTGATGTTTTGCCTGAGCATTTGATTAGATGGACATTATGTGCTGTTTCCTTATGGCCGAACTTTGATGTTGTGCATTTGAAATAACTGCTTTTGCATTATTTCTTGGAACAAAAACCAGAGCATTATGGTTCAAGTTGCTGTTAGGAGTTGCTGTTGGTTGTAGAATTGCAGGACAGTTCTTTGTTGCACGTTTCCCTTGAAATTTTTGCTTGAATGGATTATCAATGTCCTCTCCAGCACTATCCTGATCATACTCTTGGTCGTCTTCGTTAGATGAAAAACCAGCGAGTCCGTCACCCCAGCCCTCCTCATCATGAAGCTCTCGTTGGTCTTTCCACAGTTTCGATTTAATGACCATGTCCCTCATCTTTGGTTGAATAACTTATTTGTTATTTCTAGTGGTGATTGATGGTTCCCCATAATATTTGATAATCTTCTCCACATGAGGACTTGAGATGGTGGGAGAATTTTGATCTTTGGCATTTATTTGCATATTTGGATCATTAGCATGAGCTGTATTCACAGCCACTGTAGTCGCTGAGCTATTTTGATAATAACTCTCAACCATCTGCAAATTTTCTCCCAAGAACTTTCCATCATCATCATTCACATTGGCAAGTGCAACAAATGAGTTTGAATTTGAAGGTAAAGCTGGACGGTTTTCTGCGATCTGGAATTTTTTTTGTTTTTGGTGTTACTTTTTGTTGGACATCGATGACCAATTATCCATTGTAATATGTTGTCCAGCTTCCCTAGTGTGTTGTCGAGCATAAGTAGTCTCTATAGCAAAATCTCCTTGAACTAACGCAACATTAGAGACAGCAGCAACTGTACCTATACAAATAGTCACACTGCCTTGTTGAACCATGTCATGCTGTTTAAAGGTATCTTGTCTAAATGACTTCTGTGCAACATCATCATCTATAGGAGTTGCTGTTATGTGAAGAATTTCAGTCACAACATCATGGTTATCAATCTCAGATACATCTCGATCAACAGGACATTGCAAAGGAAGTGAAGAATGCAACTTCGAAAAAATAGAAACTGCAGCAGCTGCTTCATTTTGTACTGTCCAGTTGGTAGTCATGATATCCTTTGTAACAGATGATGCAAACTCCAATTCCATAACATCACATTGGTCATCCACCTCTTCATTTTTCCCAGCCCATTTAATGCTATCCAATGCTATATTTGGCTTAAAAATTGAATCTACACTAGCTGGTACATCTACCTCCCTGCTGCTAGCTGCCGCACGTTGGACTTGAAATGCTGACCTTTGCATATTTCATTTGAATTGGTATGTGTAGAAATAAACAAAGCTGATGCTTTTTTCAAATCATTACATCCTTGTTGTGCAGTAATGTTTGAAGCATTTAGTAGATTTGGAACTGTCGACTTCTCCCCTAGTTGAACTGATAAAACTGAAGGATCCGTAGTAGCTTTTGAAGTATCTGAAGCCTCCAAATTTGTACCATTTCCTTGACCAAACTATGTAGGATTCTTATTGTTATTATTCTGCAACAAATGCTGCTGCTCAATCAAAAACTGTCCAGTCTTGTTTGCATTGTGAGGTGCTGCCACAGCAGATGCATCAGTAGGTTCCAAATTTGACACCACCTTTTTCACTTAAAACATTCAAAGGAACATTCAATGGAATAGTAGATGGCCCTTTACAAAGTTGTGCAATGTCACCATTTGGCCTTGAAAGAGCTTCTGCAGCTGAAACAATTGGAGCAGAACCATTTTTGTCCTGCATCATCAATCACAATAGGTAGAACCCCTTCAATGCTTCGTGCCGCAAGATTAGCATTCAAGTACTCCCTGGTATCACCTCCTAATTTAGCTAGACTGCCCCGGCCTTCAGATTCGTGAACATGAAATGCTTGTTCATTCACTTCCTCTGTACTCCAACGACACGATTTTACATCATGACCTTGATGAATACAATACGTGCAGTATTTAGGTAAATTATCAGAGACGATCCACTGGTTGTATTCAACTATTTTTCCAGATTTCATATCAACAATCTTGATCTTGATTTTCTTTGGGTGTTTGTCCAGTAAATTAATCAAGACTTTAACTCATGCCATACTAGGTCGCGTTCGATCTTTAGTAGCCTTATCTACTGCAAGAGGCTTTCCCACTGCAGATGCGATGGACATTAAGGATTTTTTGCGAAGAAATTTGCTGACAGTTCAGGAAAAGAGATCCAAGCCACAGCTTTTGACGTTTCTTCACGGGGGTTAAATCCCATTGTCCATGGGAATGTCCTAAAGAAGAACTCGTCTCCTTTTGCTTTAACATAACCAGTTGTTCTTGATACGACATGAGAAAAATCTTCAAATAGATCGAATCTTACCAGAATATGCCGATATTCTAGTTGTCCAATGTTGCAATTACCTTTGACATTGAATTGCTTCGGCAAAATCTATCTCAGTTCCTGAAGCTCGGGCTTTCCATATGAAAATTTAATTACAACTGCTTGTTGAAAACCTTCCTCCCTGGTGAATGAATTACTTCATCTACTGTGAATTCAACAGTAGGTATTCCATGCTCAAACGTAACAGGACAGAGTTCAAGTTTTGATTTTGTTGCAGCAGATTGTTGTCCAGCAAGTTGCGATGCATATGTTTTTGGGTACCATGAGATGTTTGATTTTCAGTATTGTTTTGAATAGCCTCTCCCACAGCATAAGGCTGGGGAGAGGGCGAAGCTTCCATGGTTGCCATATACGTCAAGCAGGATCCATCACAACCACGCTATTTGAAGGAAATAGCGTTGAAAATTTCAGAATATGAGCGTGCTATAGTAAATCGTGAAAACAAGATTTAAGATGTAGGAAAATTGGTTATAGATTTAAGGTAAAAATCAATTGGGGATTGTTCGCAAAGAGAAGGGGATCTTGTGACACCAAAATTGTGACAATCCACCACCGAATTCCGGCGATATGCCCGATGAATAGTGATGGAAACACTATTCAACCTTCTTTCTGAAAATGGTAATTCGCAAGAGCTTGCTTAACAGAGAGTTTTTTCAACGTTCTATTCAATTTTTTCTTGATTTAGAACTTGTTTTGAGGTCGAATTTTAAAATAAATTATATATTCGGACTCGTGGGTGAATGAGTATTTTTATTTTGGCCCGAAACCTCATGTTTTGACCAAGCGGGCCCGGGGTCGATTTTTGGGATTTTGGGAAGAATGCTTGGAAGCTATAATTAGGCATTGGATTCGACTTGTTTAGCATTTATTGATGTTATGAAGTTATTTATGTATAGATTTTATTGATTTGGACCCGAATTTGAATGGAAAGACGGTCATTGAGGATTGAATTGGCCATGGAAGATTGAGGTAAGTGTTTGGTCTAACCTTAGCTTGATGGATTAAGAGTTATGTCCTATTTGCTATTTGTTTCTTGTTGAGTACGATGTATAGGCGTGGTAACGAGTATCTATACGTTTGGTGTCGAGCATGACCGTGAGTCTTTAAATTATGGATATCTTGATTTTGCTATATCTCTCATGCCTTGGTGATTATTCCTATTTGTTTTGTAAAGTTATGGAAAGAATTGTGACTTATGAACATTTAAGAACAATTGCTCCAGTTGTGTAGTGAATTGTGAAAGTATAAGTGATAATTAAAACTCTAGAGCATTGGCTCGGGTTGTGAAGTAAATTGTGACGTAAAGATGAGAAAGAAAGGAGATTATTATATTGCCCCCTTGCCGGTCTATTGTTGAGTTGTGGTTCCCTTGCATTGTGTTCTTAGTTGATATTACAGATGCTTAGGTTAATGATTCTTTGTGTTGGGTAGGGATTATGATTATAGTTTAGGTAGTTAGGTGTCGAAATGAGTTTGGTTATAGCACCAGTAGTTAAGCATGGTAACGAGTTTGATTATAGCTGAGATAGTTAGACGTTGTAATAGGTTGAGTTATAGTGAGGTGGCTGTTACACCTCCTTTTACCTACACCCCCAAATGGGAGTATATAAAGGGAGTTTTTCCATTTAAAGGACAATCGAAACGTGATTTATTATTTAAGAATCAAAGTCGCCACTTGGGAATAATTTATGGTGTCCCATGTCACTGGTTCGAATCCCGAGTCGAGGAAAAGATTGACTCTGTGCTACAGTCCATGAACTAGAAATCCGGATAAGGAATTTTATTAATCTGGGAGAAGGTGTTAGGCATTCCCAAGTTCTGTGATTCTAGCACGGTCGCTCAACTGTTATGATTGGCCAATTATCTGATTTTAGAAACATTTTTAAATCTATGTGCTTTTTTTAACTCTTAAACAGCTTTTATTCATTTGAAGAAGATTTAAGATTGTCTAAACTATGTATAGGGATCGCGCCACATGAAATGCACCCTCAATCCGAAAAACATTTTATTCAACGTTATAAGGACTTCGATTTGGGTCATATGAAATGCACACCCGAGTTTAGGAAGGTAAATTATTTAACTAACACGCCTAATGAAATTACGCGTTTTAAAATTTTGCGATGGCCACAAAAAATTTGCTAATGGCATGCCTTGAATTCTAAGGTTAAGTTTAGACTAATTAATTAAACGAGAACCATGCAATTGTCATTTTTGCTTGGCATGGCGCATTTCTATTGATTTTAGTCTTAAGGGGTTTCATTTAACTTTTGAGGGCCATAAATTGTTAGTGGTTTTTCCATGGCATACCTTATATGGAATTACACCATACTTAGAGCCTCAGCTGAACTTCAACATGGATCTGGATAAAAATGAAATTAGGGCTATTCCGTTTTTAATTTTGGAATTCATGCATGGCCTAAGGTGAGGCCTAATAGCCCAAGGAAGGAAGATGGTAATGGGTCTCCTAGCTTACCCTATTTGGACTCAAACAGTGAGCCGAAATTTCTAGGAGGCTTTGCTTGAACTGTACATCAAAAAGATCGCGCTCTCGATACTGGACCACAGTAGAATGCAGCTCGTATTTAGAAGGTATCTAGGCATCACAAACCGATAACCAATACCAACAGTTGAGTTGCTAATTATAGACACTGACAACTTGATTGGAATTAAATGGTCAATCATTCTAAAACCTCTTTTAAGTTTCAACAATTACTATGGTGAGTGGCATATACCGAAACTTGGAGATTTAATGAACATATTCACAGTTGAACCTCTATATCCAAATCAGAGAGGCTAATAGTTCAGTATTCACCTTAATCCTAATCCAACACTTTCACATGATGCTATGACTTAAAGCTTAATTAATATTTCAAGCATCATAATGAACTTTTCAACCACATGAAGGATTCATATTGTCCTACAATCAGTATTCCATAATTTCCAAGCTCCATGAGTGTTCATTAACAAGTGTGAACCTAAACCTCAGCCTTGAAACTCTATATGCTCACGAACAAATAGCAAAATCAATACATAGTTGGACTTTGACATGATCTGGACTATTCCACTACTAGAACAATATGCATCAACTATATTTATAAAATCAAATCTTGTTCTCGCTTTAATTTAACATAGGGTACCGAGCAAATGAAGGTGAAAACAATGCAACCATCTAAACTCATAAAGGATAAATCAATACCACTGAGCTTAACAAAGGAAACAAAACCTTACTTGCAGCTTTAAAGTGAATCTCTAATGCTCATAGAATATCATTGGTTGACATGCCATGACACAAAGCACAAATGAATAAATCAAGACAAAAGAAAAACAATACAGAGTGAGATAACTCTCAGTACATCTATTTTGCCATATTAGGCTCAAACCTAAAAATGAAACCAAATAAAGCTAGGACCAGCCACACATTAACCCAAGCGTAGAACTAACTATATAAACAACAATTCTAAGCAAAAAAATGTAAATACAAAGCGATACAGCTAAACTTGCAATGAATGGCTAAAATATGTCTGAATTTAGAATGCCTTCTTTATTCATCAAGATAAACTTCACATGAGGTGGAATGTAAAATGTACCTGGAAATTGAGAAAAAATAGCACAAATATAAAATGGTCGGCAAAAGAAAAACAGCATGAATAGTATTCAGCAGCATACCAACCCATATATAAACAAGGAAAATCAACTTAAAACCCAATTTGAACCAGCAAACAGTGTCAAATAAAGTCCAATGATTAGAACATAACCAGAACCTAGGTCCAAGGACTTAAATACCAACCAAAACTCAAACAATTTCAACCCCTATTACTCACGAATTTTCAGAATTGAGAACCTTTGGGATTACAGGAAATTCTTTGATGGAAGAGTAAAATTCTTGTGTTTTTTCTGTGTTAGCCATTTTAAAAATTCTAGACTTTTTATGTCTCCAGCTCTCTTGGGTCTGCCTTGCAAGGCAAGTTTGAGTTGATTTTATAGGCAAGCAACTATGGTAACTACCAGATTTTGATTTATCTTTTTAATCCCTTTTGAATTGTATTTTTATTTAGCAATCCTTCATTTATTTACTTGATCCCAAAGCTATAGTCTGATATTTAATGGAAGACCCCTACTAGAAGCTTCTAAATCAGTTACCCTTAGATTCTTTCAGCCCATTACCTAAACTACCCCCTGGTTATACTGTTTTTACTCCCTTTCTAATCAAACGAATCTTGGGCTCAGAACATCCGGGCATCTTTGAATTGGGTCATAAATAACTCAAAGAGCCCAAAGCTGATTCTATATCAGTCCATATGAGCATTCACAATTCCAATTTTAATCTAAACCCTATCAAAACTTAACAACAGTAGCAAAAATAACCAAATTGCTTCCTTGTTGACTATTAACTAAACCCTTTGTGAATTAAAAACAATATTGATAAAAAAAGAAATAACCCTAAACAGATTTGGAGTAGTTAAACAAAGATTCTAATAAAAAAACATGCTTAATGGACTAAAGATATCTAAAGAAACAATTTCGAGAAAATAAAACTGATGAAGCACATAGGGATATAACCTACTCTCAACCGGGAAATGCATTTCAATTGAATCAAAATGAAGAAGGAGAGATTAACAGAGAAATGAAGGAGAAACTCATGTTATTAGTGACAAAATCGATCCTAAAAGCTCATACTATTGGAGCTATAACTCTGTATGCACAACTTTGGCTTTGGCTTCACAGACTCGTTCTTCAGATTTAGCATTTAACAAACTTCAAGTGGATTCGAGGGAAGCTGGTTTGAGTTTTGGGGAGACGAGTTCAAGGCAGACCTATGGTGTATTTTTGGGGTCAACCGGAGGCGTCGCTGTCAGCTGCGGCAGAGGACTTGAGGGCGGCACCCTAGGGTTTGAAATTTTTGATGAACTTTAGTGAGATTTGAGGGAAACGAAGGATGGTATGGGTTTGAGGGAGAATAGACGGAGTTGTGGTGTGATTTTGAGGGCCATAGGAAACTTGCCGCTGCCATGAGGTGATTTCCGGTGGCGGCCGGCGGTGGCGTTACAGGGGAAGGAAAGAGATGAGTGAAAAAGGTAGGAGGATGTGTTTGGACACTTATATATCAAACGACCCTCAACTAAGAACCGTTGGATCGTCTAACCTATACGACCAAGATTCATTTCAAATGAAATGAGGTCATTTTGAATGGGGGGGTGGGTGGGTCTTGGACCAGGTATTGGGACGGGTTTGGGCCGGAGTATGGGCTAATTTGAACGGGTATTTGGCCCAATTCAGTATTTTTAACCTTTTCAGTTCTATTTTAACAAATCAAACTAAAATCCTTTTTTCTTCCTCTTTTTTCTATTTTCCTTTTTTTATATTTTCACATTTTATTGGATATAAATTAAACTAAAGCTCAATTTAATTCCAAGATCCAATTAATAAACTAATTTTCCTTTTCTCATTAAATAAGTCCTAAATCAAAAGAAATCAATAACCAATTCAAAAATTAAGAGCAAAAATGCAAAATGAACTATTTTTATGCTTTTCATTCATTTTTGTAATATTAATTACCTATTTATCCTAAAAATATAAAATATAACCATAAATGCAAATGCACATATCTTTTTATATCTTTAATTAATTAAAAAATATATAAATGCACATACAAATGCAAGCAATTGATAAGAAATGCCACAACATTCACCAATTTGCAAATAATGAAAATAAATTATTTTGTTTCAAAATTATGGGAGTAATTCATATAGGGCAAAATCACGTGCTCACGGCTTCCTTCTTTGCTCAGAAATACGAAGAGTTTTCGTGCAAAGATAAATGAGTGGATACGAGCCATTTTTGCCCATATGAATACTCTTTGAGAAGCATTTTTGAAATATTTGACTGCACCCTGCTTCAAAAGTTGCCTACATATCCTACGCTAAAAAGAAATCAGGTAAGTGTAGTTCAGGAATGTTTGGTAGCTGGGACCACCATGAAGCTGTGATTTCACTGCTGCTGCTACTGCATATTGAACCCCCTTATTATACCATGACAAAATAAAATAAGCTAGACTAAACTATGACCTATGAATTATATAAAGATCCTATCTATAACTTAACACTTGATCTTGTGATCCTTGTTGTCTTGTTGACTTGTATTCTCCCAATGCAGTTCCTTTGTTGCTTACTTGAGTTGGAATCTGGGACGCTTTTACTTTTCTCCAGGTGGATGCCTGATTACTAGGCTTGATCTATATTCCTTCAAAACTTTGATTGTCATCCCTCGTTCTCCAGGTGGGTGCCTAATTACCAAACTTGAATTGCATTCCCTTATTCTCTAGGTGGACTCCTTATTACCAAAACTTGAATTGTGTTTCCTTGTTCTCCAGATAGGCTTCTGATTGCCAAAACTTGAACTCTATTCCCTTGTTCTCCAAGTGGGCTCCTGATTGCCAAAACTTGAACTGTATTCCCTTGTTCTCTAGGTGGGCTCTTGATTACCAAAACTTGAATTGTATTCCCTAGTTTTCCAGGTGGGTGCTTGATTGCCAAAAAACATGAACTATAATCCCTTGTTTTCCAGGTGGGCGTCTGATTGCCAAAACTTAAAATGTACTCTCTTGTTCTCCGGGTGGGCGCCCGATTTCCAAAACTTGTATTGTATTCCCATGTTCTCTAGGTGGGCGCCTGATTGCAAAAACTTGAGTTGTATTCCCTTGTTATCCAGGTGGACGCCTGATTACCAAAACTTGAATTATATTCCCTTGTTCTCCAGGTGGGCTCCTGATTGCTGAAACTCGAATCGCATTCCCTTATTCTCCATGTGGGCGCCTGATAGCCAAAACTTTGAGTTTTAATCCTATGAAGCCTGTGTTTTCTTTCTTTGAACATGAGCTGACTTCATTTTCCACTACTTTGCCTTGCTCCTGATGACAACAAAACCAATGAGCAAGAGGAATTTTCTTGCCCCAGTTTCGTGTTGGGCGGATTTGTGAGTGTTAAATAAATCACGTTACCAATTTTCTAAGAATTTGAAGGCTAGATCCCATTATCTAGGAGGGTCCTGAGAGCTCCTAATTAACTGAAATTTTATATCTAACTTATCTTCTAATTACTTCCACTATATATTGTTATTTAGGAACGTATTAAAGCTACATCCCATTATCCAAGAAGGCGCTGACAAGTCTTAGCCAATGACAATTTTAAAACTAAGCTATATTTTCTAAAGGTATTAATTCCGCTATATCTTGTTATCTAAGAAAATATTAAGGCTACGTCTCATTATCCGGTTGAGACCTGACAACTCTTAACTAACAACAATTTTAGCACTAAGCTATATCTTCTAAAGGTACGACTTTCACCACTTTTTGTTATCTAAGAAAATACTAAGGCTATGTATCATTATCCAGGAAGGATCTGACAACTTTTAACTGAGGACAATTTTAACACTAAGCTATATTTTATAAAGGTACAACTTTCACTACATCTTGTTATCTAAGAAAAATACTAAGGCTACGTCCCATTATCTAGGAGGGACCCGACAACTCTTAACTGGCGACAATTTTAACACTAAGCTATATCTTATAAAGGCACAACTTTCACTACATCATGTTATTTAAGCAAGCGTTAAAGCTACGTCCCATTATCCAGGAGGGTCCTGACAATTCAAAGTCAAATTTCATCCTAAGAGTGACAATTCTTTGTGGCTGAATAATACTACCGTACAACAGATTTACGCTAAATATTGTTATCTAATGGAAAACTTAAAGCTAGGTTCCATTGTTCAGGAGGGTCGTAAAATTCCCTAGTTGGATTCTATCTCAAACATGCACTTTTAAACCGATTTACATTCTTTTGGGGTACATTTATGCTAGATTTGACTATTCATATTTTTTAAAATCTAGATCCCATATTCCAGGAAGGTCCTGACAACTCCAAACCGAATTCTATCTCCAGAACTGACATACATTCTTCTGGAGTACATTTTTGCTAGATCTCGCTACTCATGACTGTTTTTAATTCTAGTATAAGTCCCATTGTGAAGGAAGGTCTTGAAAATTCCTAATCGGATTCTATCTCAAACATGTAGACTTTTAAACTGACTTATGTTCCGTTTTGCTATTCATGATTATTTTGAATTTTATCTCGGTCCCATTTTTCAGGAGGGTCCTAAAAGTTTATGGTCATACCTGCTTGGGGCTTGCTTTTCCCCTACGGAGGGTCTCCACGACAAAATTGGAACTTTCTGCCCCTATTTCAATCAAAGAAAATCTTGTTAGTTTCAAATGTGGTGGCTAGTTTGCGACATTCTTGCTGAAAGTGGCCTCCCTGCTATCATTATCCGTTGTGGCTAGATTTCCTGAACTGGCTATGAACCGCCTGATTTTCTAACTGTCTTTCAAACCCTATGGCCTTGGATGAACCTAGTTTTTTGTAACCTACCATTGTATTACATTCCTGACCCCTTTATCGGAATATTTGCATCTATCCTGAAATTACCGAATCATTCCACTGATGAACCTTTCGTTGATTCTTTATATCTCACATTACATTATGCTATCTTTGGTCTGTTCTGGCCGCACTGTGCCTTGTACTTTTGGGAGCTGGTAACAAGCTTTGAAATACTTTCTTACTTGCTCAAACAAAATTGACCTTATCTATATGGAACAGCTGGTACCAATGATCATGACATGCATTTCGGCTTAGTCGTTCCACTCTGTCCAACCAATCGACTTTCAGTTGCCATACTTTGTTGCCCCGGAATTCCATAACCTGATTTGTTCAACCAAACCTTAACCGTGCTCATTCTGCGGTGCCTTGAACAAGTTTTCACCAACAGACCTCTTTAATTTGTTCATCTCTTGACCTATTTCGCCTTAAGGTGCCCGTGAGGGTTTTCATTAATAAGACTCTCTCATTTTGATTTTCTCTCAACTCTCATTGCTTTACGGTGCCCGTGAGGGTTTTCATCAAAAAAAATCTCTCATTCTGATTTTGTCTCAACTCCCATCGCCTTACGGTGCTCGTGAGGGTTTTCACCAATAAGACTCTCATTTTTCATTTTCTTTGTTTGGACCAGAGTGCTGCCCCTGACAGGAATCATCTCTACTTGCTTGACTTGGCATCTTTTGACAATTGATCAGAAGGTCTATCTTTAGACCATAACGTGGGATTTTGGATAGGGTTAGCAAAAGGGTATTAAAGGCTCAAAACAATTCAAATGGTTTAACATTACAACTTTTGGAATCCGATTTCTTACAACACCCACAACTTCTACCCCAGTTTCTTGCTTGGGGATTTTGGATTTCTGTTTTGATGGGACTAAACCGTGAGGCTTCCTACGTATCCTTAAAAAGAAATAGGCCGAACGTAGTTCATGAAAGTTACTTTGTTGTTGTGATTTTTCTTTCTGTTTCTTCCTCTCTTTCTTCTGTTCTTTTCTTTCTTTTTTTCTCTTTTGTTGTTTTGCCATTTTGTTTTTTTTTTCTTTTTTTTCTTTTCTTATCTTTTCTTTATTTTAATCCTTTTATTTCTCTTTTTTTTCTTCTTCTCTTTTCTTTTCTTCTCATTATTTTCTTTCCTCTTCCCTTTACTTATCTTTCACGCTTGCGCTTCTGATTTTGCTACTGATTTCGAAAGAGAGGTTTGAAAGAAAATAAATAAGGCTCAAAAATGGTAACAAAGGATAAAGTGTTTAGAAAGTAGAACAAAATGCCTTTGTCATTCCAATCACCAAAGCATGTCAAGTACAAACACATAAAATTCAACCAAAGAAAAACATACATAGTATCTCTTAATCGCATTGGAATTGATGGCCATTTCTACACACTTGCCCTCTATATTTGTTAAATATAAAGCTCCATTGGACAAAACTCTCATCAAGATGAACGACCCCTACCAATTTGGGGCGAACTTGCCTTTTGCCTCCTCCTGATGAAGGAAGACATATTTCAATACCAACTGACCCACTTCAAACCTCTATGGGTTTACCTTTTTATTATATGCTCTGGCCATTCTCTATTGATAAAACTGGCGAAGACACATTGCTGCTAATCTTTTCTCATCAATCAAACTGAATTGCTCCAAGCGAGTTTTGACCCACTCATCATCATCAATTTCGGCCTCAGCGGCTATCCGAAGGGATAGGATTTCAATCTCTACAGGTATCATTGCTTCTGTGCCATACACCAAAAAATACGGAACTGCCCCTACTGAAGTGCGAACAGTAGTGCGATAACCCGATAATGCAAAGGGCAGCTTCTCGTGCCATTGCCTGGAACCCTCCACCATAATTTGAAATATCTTCTTTATGTTCTTGTTAGCTGCCTCGACTGCTCCATTCTCCTTAGGGCGGTATGAGGTGGAATCGCGATGTGTAATTTTAAACTGATGACATACCTCTTTCATAAATCACTACTCAGATTTGCGCCATTATCAGTGATGATTACATTCGGGATCCCGAACCGGCCAATGATATTTGAATGCACAAAATCGACCACGGATTTCTTGGTCACAAACTTGAAAGTTTTAGCTTCAACCCTCTTGGTAAAATAATGAATAGGCACCAGAATGAGCCTGTGCCCACTGGATGCTGGTAGCTCGATGGGCCCAATGACATCCATGCCCTAAGTAATGAAGGGCCATGGTGCAGACACTTTATGTAATTCAGATGGTGGGGAATGAATCAGGTCTCCGTGCACCTGACATTGATGATATTTACGCACGAAACTGATACAATCTCGCTCCATAGTGAGCCAAGAATAGCCTGCTCAGAGAATCTTTTCCAAAACATATCCACTCATATGAGGCCCACAAACTCCAGAATGTACCTTGGTCATGATGGATGTGGCTTTTCTAGCATCTATACATCTCAGCAACCCAATTTGTGGCGTTCTTTTTTACAATACCCCTCCATTGAAGAAAAATCCGCTTGATAAGCGATGAATCATTCTCTTTTGATCATTTGTGGCTTGAATTGGATAAACCAGTATCCTGATATATTCTTTGATATCATGAAACCAAGGTTCACCATCAAGCTACTCTTCCACCACATTAAACTAAGCATGTTGATCATAGACTTGGATATGCAGCGAGTCAGCATAAGCCTTATTGGATTATGTAACATTGATGCTAGGGTAGCCAAAGCATCGGCAACCTCGTTGTGGATTCTTGGAATATGCATGAACTCTACTGATCAAAAGATATTGCCAGCATGGTATGAACTTCAAATCTCAACTTTTCCATTCCCCTTGAATCTGGTGTACCAAAAGGTCCGAGTCCACCTAGACCAAGACTTCCTGGACACCCATGTACGCGACCAACCTCAAACCCAAAATTCATGCCTCATATTCTGCCATATTATTACTGCAATAGAAACAAAGCTGTGTTGTAACGGGGTAGCGATGCCCTGTTTCAGAAATAAGTACCAGTCGTTTCACAACGCCTTTCATGTTGGCAACCCCATCAAAGAATAGTTTCACATCCTGGGCTTTCAACCTACTACACTTCATCAATATGCATCACCTCTTATCCGGGAAGTATGTCTTTAGGGGTTCATATTCATCATCCATCGGGTTCTTGGCCAAATAGTCAGCCAATGCCTGTGCTTTCATTGCAGTCTGGGTCACATAGACTATGTCGAATTTTTTGAGAAGGATCTACCACTTCTCAAGCCTCCCCACGAGGATAGGCTTCTAAAGTATGTACTTAAACGGGTCATGAGAGAGATGAGGTAAGCAGTACAAAATGAAAAGTAATGTTTCAATTTATGTGCTACCCAAGTTAAGGTGTAACATGTCCTCTCAAGATGAGTATACTTAACCTCATACGATGTGAATTTCTTGCTAAGGTAGTATATAGCCCGCTCTTTACTGCTGGTAGTATCGTGCTGACCCAACACACATTCGAATGAATTGTCCAAGACTATCAGATACAGAATCAAAGGCAACCCTGGATTTAGTGGGACCAATACAGGTGGGTTCGACAAGTATCCCTTTATCTTATAAAATGCCTCCTGACATTCCTCTGCCCACTTAACCGCAACATCCTTTTTCAACAACTTAAAGATAGGCTCACAAGTTTTCGTGAGCTGACCAATAAACCTACTGATATAATTCAATCTCCCCAATAGACTCATCATCTCAGTCTTGTTCCCGGAGGTGGCAACACTTGTATAGCTTTAATCTTTGACTGGTCTAGCTCAATGCCTCGACGGCTGACTATGAATCCCAGCAACTTCCTCGAAGGAACACCGAATGCGCATTTCATAGGGTTGAGCTTGAGATTGTACCTGCGCATCCTTTGGAAGAATTTTCTCAAATCCCCGACATGGTCAGACTGCTTCCTGGAATATACATTTACATCATCCATGTGGACCTCAATCTTCCTGTCTATCATGTCATGGAATATGGTTGTCATTGCCCTCATGTAAGTTGCCCCAGCATTCTTCAAATCAAAAGGCATGGCCCTGTAGCAGTATATCCCCCACACCATGATAAATTTTGTCTTCTCCGCATCCTCCTCATCTATTAAGATCTGGTGATAGCCCGCATAACAATCCACAAAAGAACCAATCTCATGCTTTGCACAATTATCAATTAATATGTGGATGTTCGGTAGTGGGAAGTTATCCTTTGGACTCGCCTTGTTGAGTTCATGATAATCGGCACACACCCTGGTTTTACCATCCTTCTTTTCCACAAGCACAATATTGGCTAACCAGGTGGGATACCGCGTGACTCGAATGACCTTTGCCTCAAACTGCTTTGTGACTTCCTCTTCGATCTTTACGCTTATGTCAGTTTTAAACTTTCTTAACTTTTGTTTGACGTGAGGGCATGGCGGGTCAGTGGGCAGTTTGTGAACAACCAATTTAGTGCTTAGACCCGACATGTCGTCATAAGACCATGCAAAAATATCTTTGTATTCAAGCAATGCTTTGATTATCTCTACCCTAAGCTGTGGCTCAGGATGGATGGTTATTTTAGTTTCTATGATATTATCTGGGTCCCCTAGATTGTTTGCTTCTGTATCACGCAGGCTTGGCTTGGGTTTTTCCTCAAAGTGGCTTAATTGTTTACTAATTTTTTCAAACGCCCCATCCTCATCGTACTCCAACCCATCATCACTTTCTATCTCTTGAATTATTATTTCAGAATTTGATTAGCTTTCAGGACTAGGTCGAAGATTCCTTATGCATGTCATGTCATTGAAACCAGCATAAAATGAACTATACAAGAAGGAAAAGAAAAGCAAAGAAAAATAAAAAACTATCAGGAATGATGAAAAAAGGAAATTGTATTTCATTGAAATTTAAAGATAACAAGGTTTACACATCCAAACGGACGGAAAATAGAATCTGAATTACAACCCTAGAATAATCGAGATAAATTGAAAGAAAATCAAAGCAAACTACCAAAAATCCTTCATAGTCGGGAGACGAGTAGCTTCCCAGTTGTTGATTTTTGCACAGGGTCCAACAAATTGCACATCTACCTTTCTAGATCCCTCTCTAGCATCTACCATATTCACATATTTAAACAACTTCTCAAACCTTTCAAGCAATTCCTTATCAGGACCAACCACAGGACTGGGTCTTGTTTTTGTCAGGCGCTTCTTCGTGCGGGGCTAACAAATAATCTGAAGAGACGCGACACAGGCTTTGGAAGGGCCCATGATTTCTGCTTCATCCTTCGGGCTCTCTTTATGTCCGCAATTGTGGGCTTGAATCCCAATGTCCATGTTTTTGGGGAGGGACACCAGTTGCACAATACCTTGAACCGATGCACCCAAATGCTTTCCTGAGACAAAACCATTCCTTAATATTCCATTGACCACTACGACTGATGCAGCTGCTACCTTCGGCACCGAAACACATTCCCCTTATGGAATCTTCTTTACCGATACCATGTCATGAACCTGATATACCTAAGGCTCCTTGTCATCCTCAGCCTCAATGAATGGTATGATGGCATCACTATGAGCATGTAGATTGTCCTTGCCGTGCACAACTATTTCATGTCTATCCCATTCAAATTTTACCATTTGATGAAAAGTAGAGGGGAGTGCTTAAATGGCACGGATCCAGGGTCGCCCCAACAGCAGATTGTAAGAGGGCCACCTTTAACACCTGGAAATCCATGGTAAAATCAACCGGTCTGATTTTCAGCTCGTGCACTATGTCACCAACCGATTCTTTCCCTCCACCATCGAACCCCGCACACACAAATACTGTTCTTGTGAATTGGTTCATCATCCACCTTCAGCTTGTTCAAGGCGGAGAGATGGCAAATATTCGCACTTCAACCGTTGTTGACCAATACTTGGGTAACCACAGAATCTTCATACTTCACCGTGAGATAAAGGGCTCTATTGTGCTCCGTACCCCCTATGGGCAATTCGTCGTCAGAAAAAGTGGCTATGGTTACCTAGAAAATCTTATTGGCTATATTTTCCAAGTGATTCACTGAGATTTTGTCAGAAATGTAGACCTCGTTCAAGATCTTCATCTGGCCCGCCGGTGCTCATCCGAATGAATCAACAATGACAACAGTGAGATTTGGGTAGGCGTCTTGCTTAATTGTTCCACAATAGAATAGTCTTGCACTTTCATCTTTCTCATAAACTACTCGGTTTCCTCTTCAGCCACATCTTTCTTCACCAATATTGAGTTATCTTTGGAATGTTTAGGTTTTCTCAACTCCTAGGGGAAAAGCAAATCCCTTAATGGGTCAATCCATGGGTTTTGCAAACATCTTCTCTAAAATCTTTTCCCTTGTAAGTCACTATCACTCACTCTTAATTCTAAGGGACGGTCCTGTTGTTGACTATTGGAAGATGAATTATAGGTTTGATGATGACGGACTCTGTGCGAGTACCTCCCACAACTACAACAAGTTTGCTGGCAACCCTCAATACCACTACCTTTGCATTTTCTTATTTCATTGTCCCATCTTATGAGGACCCCTTCTTAGTTACAGCAAACAGCTCACTACTTGTTTCACTCAACTTAATCATTGTTATCTCGGTCGTTAGTTTTCCAATCGACTTCCCCTCGCTGGCTCGGATCATCATGATGGTTTGTGAAGGTTTTTTGGGCTTTTCTTTTTTGTGCACTATCTCAATTATGTTCGTTTCTTGATGGGAAGGCAGTGGGTTCTGGTTAATATTGGCTGCTTCCGGAGCTTGCACCTCAATCCAGTGTGAATCAATGATCTCTTGGATACCATTCTTCAGATGGCAACATTTCTCTGTGTCATGTCCTGGGGCACCAGAACAATACTCATAATTGAGTGAACAATCAAGATTCTCGGGGGAGGATTCTGCAACTTTGCTTCAATCGGCCTCAACATATCTAACTGTCTCAACCTGTGAAATAAGCTTGTATAGGATTCTCCCAATGGAGTGAAGGTTTTCTTCTTCTGCGATTTCTCATTTTTAAAACTTAGTTGGACTCGAAAGCTAGTCTCGGGGGGTTTTGGTATGCTCTTGGAGGTATATAGGCATTTTGTGGAGCTGGGTAATTATCTTGTGGGGTGGGCGCATGCCATTGTGCGTGGGCGGGAGGTTGAGTATATTTTTGTGCATGATGGACGGAAAAACGGGGGTGTGGGGTTGGTAATAAAGTTGTGGTGAGCTATATGGAGTGTGGGGATAGGTTTGGTGGTAGGGTCGAGTCTGGTTGTAATGGGGTGAACCCCGAGGCCCAAACCAAGCTCCTGAGTCAATTGTTGCTACCTCCTCTTTCTTCTTCTTTCCAATCGCTCCACCAGTTTCGCTTTGAATGGCCTGGGCGGTTGCTTTGATTGCTGAATAGCTCATAATTTTGTTAGATTTGAGTCCCTCCTCTACCATGCTTCCCGTTTTTACTACTTCATTAAAGGATTTTCCCACAGCCGATACCAGGTGACCAAAATAGGTAGGCTCGAAGGCTTGCAAGAAGTAATCTACCATTTCACTTTCTTTCATTGGAGGGTCGAACTTGGCTGCCTGCTCTCTCCAACGGAAGCCATACTCCCTAAAGCTCTTGTTGTGCTTCTTTTCAAGTTTTGTCAAAGACAAACGATCTGGGATAATTTCAAGATTGTACTGGAAGTGGCAAGCAAATGCCTGGGCTAGATCATCCCACGTGTACCAACGACCACGATCTTGTCAGGTGTACCATTCCAAAGCTGAGCCACTTAAACTTTGACTCAAAATACACCATCAGTAATTCATCTTTCTCACCTGCTCCTCTCATCTTGCTACAAAATCCTCTCAAGTGTGCCACTGGGTCACCTTGCCCTTCATACAAATCGAACTTGGGCATCCTAAAACCTGCCAGCAAGTGTATATCTGGGAAAAAACATAGATTTTTGTACGCCACACTTACTTGGCCTCCCATCCCCCGCATGTCTCTAAATGATCACTCTAAGCTTTTAAATTTTCTGAGCATCTCCTATTGCTAAGGATTCTTGGCTGGTTTCTCAGCCTATGTAGGAAGATCAAAATGAGGAGTGTATGAATAGGGTTCCAGAGCTTTAAAAGTAGGTTTCGGGGGGTAATACTGGTTTTCATGGGTTTGGAACAAAGGTTCATTGGAGGATATGTGAAGTGTGCAAGGTGGAGGTGCCATGAAGATAGGAGAAACTGGTAGGGGGGGTGTGTAATAGGTTTGGGTGGTGGAGCTGGTGATGTTTGGGAATTGTGTGATGGTAGTGTTGGTAGATGGGAAAGCTTGGGGGCGGATCGGTGGCAAGAGGTTCATGTGACTGGGCTAATGGAGGGATAAAGGCTGGTTGGCGGGATAAGCTGGTGATGGTTGCCTCTTTAGCCACGCTTGGTACATTTCAACCATTTCTTGTTTCACTTTATACACCTCTTCTTTGATTGCATTAACATCCAACTCTTCTACCTCTCTTGAGGGATCAATGATACTCATGTCAGGCTCTTGGTTGGCCATAGTCAGCTTGTTTTTGGAACAGGTGTTATAGGGGTGGGTTTCCAGAATGCAACAAAACTAACCACCTGTCTAGATCGGAAAAACAACATCAAAACTTGCTAGCGGTTAGGTTTTCCAGATAGGCAACCACATATTCAGGGAAGAATACACCTAAGCAGTTATCGGTTTCTATTATGAGTTTGATCGGTTGCTTGCATCATCCCGACTTTTTGTCCTATTCACCACTCCGCTTTTCTTTTCTCTTTTATTCAGCTTGTTTTTGCCTGATTCCTCTTTGTTTTATTGTTTTGTCCCTTATTTTTCCGTTGTTTTTCCTTATGGTTTCTTATTCTTTCTCTCTCTTATTTTCTCTGTTTTCCTTATTTCTTCTCCTCTTTTTTTTTCTTTAGGTTATGGTCGAATCCTTTGGAGATTGCCTACGTATCATGACCCCGCATGAATCAGACCAAGCGTACTTTTGGAAGATAAGTAACAAAATATTATTGGGAATTTTAATTTTCATTAAGTAAAACAGCTTTGATTACAACCACCAATCTAACAGACCCGAAAAAAGAAATTAACAAACTCTGACTCAAAACAAGACTAACAGACTCTGACAAAAAGGTGAAAACAACAGACTCGACAGCCAACTACAGACTCAAGAAAAAGAAAATATAGATTTTACAAACAGACTAAGAGATTCAAGTGAAAATCATGAATATATTTGGGCCTTTAATGCTCCTAGGGTCGGTGGGAAATCATTCGGTCTCGCCACAGGCCTATGTGCTAAATCCCCTTCGAAGTGGTGGAGGTCTTCCATCACTTGACGAACGAAGGTCATTCCGGTGGAAAAAAACATAGATCTAGTCATATCTTCATAGCTACTACTCTTTATTGCGATGTTATTATCGATCCTATGGACCTTCTCTCTTATGGCACCCTTTTCTTTCAACAATCGTCCAATCTGATGGGCCCTGGCTTCCAACTTTTGTTCGGCTACCCGATTCAGATCTTGAAATTGATGCAAATCTCTTTCTAGCTGTTCTATTCTTGTGTAACAGTGCTCTCTTTCAACCTTAAAGTCCTTTGTCTGCCTTTCAATAGTGATGACCCTCTTCTTCAACCTTGCAACCTCATTTTCGTACTTTTCTTCAACTGTTTAATCAGGCGTGCTCGTTCTTTCGCATTTTTAGCCAGCTGCTTTCCGGTCCTGGCTAGCTCATCCTCTACTTTGTTTAGGTCAAAACCATATTCCCCTATTTTTCGCCTCAGTTATCTATGTGCTATTCGTCTTTTACACTTCTGGTGGGATACTCTGCCGCTATTTTCATTTTCTGAATCTAGGCTCGAAGGACTTCATGTTCTTTGGCTAGTCTTCTCTTTTCACCATCATTCGCCGCGGCTTGCAAACCATTCTTGAATTGAAGATCTTTTATTTCCCTTTCCATCTTTCCTATCGTGGCCTTGTATTTATTTTCCTTATCCAACCAGGCCCACTATGCCTATGCTCCGTCGGTGAACTGTTGGACATGGGGTTTCTTTGCGGGCCTTTCGGGATCCTGATGAATTTGGGATCTTTTACCATACCAAGAAGGGTAACCGGGCTCCAACTCACCTCTCGATAATTCTTGTACTTGGGTTTTAGGTTCTAAGAATCTGCACTGATGCCAAATTCGGCGCAATTTTTCTGCTGGAAAAGCAGACTTTGGTTCTCTCTCAATGACCGGCAGACTCGAATCTTCATTGTATGGGATGGTCTAGTATCGGCCTAACTGAGGTAGGACTCTGTGCAAAACATTAGGCTGGATACTCCGAAGACCCATTAGTAGCAGAAAACACTGTTCAACCGACATATAGATTACTTCACTGACCGAGAGCCACCCGAACGCCTATTCGGTTTTGTTTGCAGTCAAGGATCTCTAGTGGGCATGCCATGTTTGTGTACCCTCCGGGAACTCGTAACCCTCTACCCGCTTTTCATGTTTTTTGATGCATTCGAGACTAGCCATACTACAATTCAAATATCCCGGGCAATGACAGAGGTGTTCCTTCATCAACAGTTGTAACTGCATATTGCACCCTTCAAAGAACTTTCTTCCTTCTCGACAAAGGGTCAGAGCTCGGTAAATTTCTGCCAAGATCATCGGCACTATGGTCCCGTAGCTTTTTTCATCATAAAGTCCGCTATCCCCACGAGTCCAAACTCTATATTCTCGTCTTTTCTAGGGAAAATCGAAACACCCAGGAACACCGTTATAAAAGCTAATCCACTCCGAGCTTCCCACTTGTCTTGGTTTCCTACATGAGTAGGACCTGTATCTGGTGTCTCGAAGCCACGGGGATTCCTGTAACGTCGGTACAAGAAGTAGAAAATACAGAATCCCTTGGCCAAATTTCCATCTCCGACGTCCTGACTGATGTTTAACAAGTCCAAATATTTGTGAAGGGTTACTATCCTTGGTGCTACCGGGTATTGATTTCTAAGATTCCCTTCAAAATCGCTGTAGCCTGCTATCTCTTTCATTGTAGGAGTTAACTCAAAGTCAGCAAAGTGGAATAAATTATATGGTGGGTCCCAGAATGGTATCAGTTCCTCAATTTTGTCCTTTCTTGGCTTAACTTTCAAGAGCCCGGTAAGACAACCCAATGCTTTTGTCACAACTATCGTGTTGTCGTCACCCAAAGCATGCCATCACACATTTATTTAGGTGATTTTAATCGAAAGCAAACTATGACTTTATTTTTATTTAATGAAACAAATATGATCATTTTTTATTCAAAAATTTCAGATCCGGCTTTGCCAATAAGGCCTTTCAGCACTTGTAAACGAAGATTTTAAGGTTGTGTTGGCTAACCTGCCAAAACCTTGAAAATGACTAAAAAGGTGGTTGTTCTTTGCGAAAACAGCCTTCCAGTGCCCTCATGAGGGACATTCGGCTATTTTCATCACCTTAATTATTTGCAATAAAAATAAAATTTTGTTGTTTTGGGATATTTTTGCAAAAAGGAAAGTTGGACCCGATGGCGGTTGCCTACATATCTCACACCCCGTGAGAATTAAACTGGCGTAGTTCGGGCAAATAAAATAAAACAAACTATTTTCGAAAACAAAACCTTTTCTTCTTTTTTTTCATTTCATTTTTCTCAAAATTCGGCAAAGTTTCAGTAGAATTTGTACATTGGATTGTTCACTCACTTAAACCTCAGAATGCCACTTTATTTTTCTTTTTCTTCAATTTCTCCCATCAATCAAAAGCCGGTCAGCATGCAAACCTGAAGCAAATAAATGCAACAAATAGAAAGTAAAATATGCATCAGGATGGTCTATCATTTTGCGTACACCTGTTCTAGACGGACCCAACTCCTGTGTTGAGTACCCTAAGTCAAATGCACGTGATGCAACAAATCGCTCCTAATAGGGATATGGCATGAGGCTGAGTTATTCTAGGTTTAGAAAAACATGGATTTATTGTTCTAGACATGGGTTACCCGAGTGGACAACTCGACCCGAGGGGGTAGCGTACCGGAAATACAAAAGCTTCATCGGCTTTGCAACTTTTCCGAACCTCGTTCTAATTTTGGAAATTGACTTTAAAAGAAAAGAAGTCATACGAAGTGCACACACTTTCATGATTTAGAAGACTCGGAGAGAGGAGGGATTCACAACAATTTATACACAGTTCATCAACATTAAAGAAGTAAAAGGCATCATTCTGCACATTGGGTCCAAACATGTAACAAAATAAGATAAAGCCAAATATAACAATTTAACCAAGCTCGAATTCTTAAACCTTGAACCAGAGATTCTGGGTTCTTGTCTCCTGAGATTCGTCAGAGCTGTCACACCTCCTTTTTCATACACCCCCAGAAGAGAGAATATAAAAGGAGTTTTTCCATTTAAAAGACAATTGAAACGGGATTTTTTTATTTAAGAATTAGAATCGCCACTTGGATAATTTATAGTGTCCCAAGTCACCGGTTTGAAACCTGATTCGAGGAAAAGATTGGTTCTGTATTACAGTCCATGAACCGGCAATTCGGATAAGAAATTCAAATAACCTGAGAGAAGGTGTTAGGCATTCATCAGTTTCCTGGTTCTAGCATGATCGCCCAACTGTTATAATTGGCCTATTATTTGATTTTAGAAACATTTTTAAACCTATGTTCTTTTTTAACTCTTAAACTACTTTTATTCATTTGAAGAAGATTTATCGTCGTCTAAAATATGTCTGGGATCGCGCCACTTGAAATGCATATGCAATCCGAAACATATTTTATTCAATGTTATAAGTACTTGGATTTGGGTCACATGAAATGCGCACCCGAGTTTAGGTAGGTAAATTATTTAACTAAAGCACCTAAGGCAGTTACGCAATTTTAAATTTTACGACGGCCACAGAAAATTTACTAATGGAATGCCTCGAATTCTAAGGTTAAGTTTAAACTAATTAATTAAACAACAACCATACAATTGTTATTTTTGCTTGGCATGGCATAGTTCAATTGATTTTAGTCTTAAGGGGTTTCATTTGACTCACGAGGGCCATAAATTGTTGTTGGTTTTTCCATGGCGTACCTTATCTAGAATTACACCATACTTAAAGACTCAGCTGAACTTCAACATGGATCCGAATTAAAACAAAATGAGGGCTATTCCGTTTTTAATTTTAGAATTCTGGCATGGCCTAAGGTGAGGCCCAATAGTCCAAAGAAGGAAGCTGGTAATGTGTTTCATAGCTGACCCTATTTGGACTCAAACGGTGAGCCCAACTTTCAAGGAGGCAATGCTTGAACTTTATATCGAAAGATCGTGCTTTCAATCCTAGACAACAGTAGAATGCAACTCGTATTTAGAAAACAAACTAACAAGGGCATGTAGGCATTGCAAACCTATGACCAATACCAACAATGGAGAAGCTAATTATAGACACTGACAATTGATTGGAATTAAATGGTCAATCATTCTAAACCTCTTTCAAGTTTCAACAATTAATGAAATATTGTGAGTGACATCACTGAAACTTGGAGATTAGACGAACATATTCACATGTGAACCTCTATATCCAAATCAAAGAGGCTAATAGTCCAATATTCACCTTAATCCTAATCCAACACATTCACATGATGCCATGACTTAAAGCTTAATTAACATTTCAAGCATGATAATGAACTTTTGAACCACATGAAGGATCCATACTGTCCTACAATCAATCTTCCATAATTTCCAAGCTCCGGGAATGTTCATTAACAAATGTGAACCTAAACTTCAGCCTTGAAAATAGATATGCTCACGAACAAATAGCAAATTTGATACATAGTTGGACTTTGACATGATTTGGACTATTCCACTACTGGAACAATATGCATCAGCTATATTAATAAAATAAAATAATGTTCTCGCATTAATTTAACATAGGGTACCAAGAAAATGAAGGTGAAAACAATGCAATCAACTAAACTCATAAAGGATAAATCAGTACCACTGATCTTAACAAAGGGAAACAAAACCTTACTTGCAGCTTTATAGTGAATCTCTAATGCTCATAGCATATCATTGGTTGACATGCCATGACACAGAGCACAAATGAAGAAATCAAGATGAAAGAAAAACAACACAGAGTGAGATAACCCTCAGGACATCTATTTAGCCATATTAGGCTCAAACCTAAAAATGAAACCAAATAAAGATGGGACCAACCACACATTAACCAAAGCATAGAACTAACTATATAAACAACAATAATAATCTAAAAGAAAACATAAATACAAATCTATACAGCTAAACTTGCAATAGAGGGATAAAATATGTCTGAAGTTAGAATGCTATCTTTATTCATCTAGGTAAACTTCACAAGAGGTGGAGTGTAAAGTGTACCTGGAAATTGAGAAAAATAGAACAAAAATGAAGGGTCAACAGTAGAACAATAGCAGGAACAACATTCAGCAGCAAACCAACCCAGATATACCCAAGGAAAATCAACTTAAAACCCAATTTGAACCAGCAAACAATGTCAAATGAAGTCTAGTGATTAGTACATAACCAGAACCTGGACCCAAGCACTTGAATACCAACAAAAAACTCAAACAATTTCAACCCCTATTACTCAAAACTTTTTTTCAGAATTGAGAACCTTTGGAATTACAGGGAAGTCTTCGATGGAAAAGTAAAATTCTTGTGTTTCTTTTGGTGTGAGCCGTTTTAAAAATAATAGACTTTTTATCTCTTCAGCTCTCTTGGGTCTGCCTTTCAAGGCAAGTTTGGGATGCTTTTATAGGCAAGCAACTAGAGTACTATCATATTGTAATTTTATATTTTAATCCATTTTGAATTGTATTTTATGTAGAAATCCCCCATTTATTAAATTGTTACCCAAGATAGTGTCTAACATTTAATGAATTATCCCTACTAGAAGCTTCTAAATCAGTTAGCTTTAGATTCCCTCAACCCATTACGTAAACTATTCCCCGGTTATCCTGTTTTTACCCCTTTTCCAATCAAATGGATCTTGGGCTCAGAACAGCCAGGCATCTTTGAATTGGGCCATAAATAACTCAAAGAGCCCAAAGCTGATTCTATACTAGTCTATATGACCATTCACAAGTCCAATTTTGATCTAAACCCTATCAAAACATAATAACAGTAGCAAAATAACCAAATTGCTTCCTTGTCGATAATTAACTGGACCCTTTGTGAATTAAAAACAAGATTGATAATACAGAAATAACCCTAAACAGAGATGCTAATGAAAAAACATGCTTAATGGATTGAAGAAACCCAAGAAACAATTTTGAGAAAATAAAACTGATGAAGCACATAGGGATATAACCTACTTTCAACCGGGAAATGTGTTTCAATTGAATCAAAAATAAGAAGTAAAGATTAACAAAGAAATGAAGGAGAAACCCGTGTTACTTGTGACAAAATCGATCCTAAAAGCTCATAAAACCGGAGCTATAGCTCTACATGCAAAACTTTGGCTTTGGCTTCACCCCTCGGTCTTCATATTCAACATTCTATGAACTCCAAGTGGATTCGAGGGAAGTTGGTTTGAGATTGGGGAGAGGGGGTCAAGGCAGACCTATGGTGTATTTTTGGGGTCAATTGGAGGCGGCGGCGGTGGAGGATTTAAGGGACGAGCCCTATGGTTTGGATGTTTTGACAAATTCCAGTGAGATTCGAGGCGAACGGAGGGAGGTATGGGTATGGGGGAGAAGAGAGAGATTTGTGGTGTGATTTTGAGGTCCATTGGAGACTTGCTGCCGCTGTTGGGCGATTTCCGGTAGTGGCCAGCGGTGGCGTTATATGGGAAGGTGAGAGACTAGTGAAAGGGATAGGGGGTGTGTTTGGATACTTATATATCAAACGACCCTCCGTTAAGAACCGTTGGATCGTCTAACCTAGACGGCCATGATTCATTTCAAATGAAACGGGGTCGTTTTGAATTGGGGGAGGGGGGGTTTGGAGTGGGTATTGGGACGGGTTTGGGCCGAGTGTGGGTCAATTTGAACGGATTTTGCCCAAATTTAGTATTTTCAACCTTTTCAATTATATTTTAACAAATCAAACTAAAATTATTTTTTTCCTCTTTTTTCTGTTTTCCCTTTTTTTTATATTTTCAGATTTTGTTGGATATAAATTAAAACAAAGCCTAATTTAATTCCAAGACCCAATTAATAAACTATTTTCCTATACTCATTAATTAAGTCATAAATTAAAAGAAATCTATAACAAATTCAAAAATTAAGAGCAAAAATGCAAAATGAATTATTTTTGAGGTTTTCATTCATTTTTGTAACATTAATTACATAATTAACCTAAAAATATAAAATATAAACCAAAATGCAAATGCACATATCTTTTTATATTTTTCATTAATTAAATAAAATAAAAACACACAGACAAATACAAGAAATTGGCAAGAAATGCCACAGCATTCACAAACTTGAAAATAATATTATTTTTAAATTATGGGAGTAATTAATATAGGGAAAAAAACACGGGCTCATAGTGGCTAGATGTTGGATTTAAAGTTGGCTATAGCTGTTTCTTCCTTTCCGGGACGTATTTTCTTATGCTATCGAATTCCCCTCCGAGTTAGCATGGACATTATTAATTCCTTTTCGGGACTTTCATTATTATTGTAAATATTATATATGGATCGGGTTTCACGCTGCAATAAATTTTATATGGGATCCGGTTGCACGCCACAACAGATATCATATTTGGATCAGGTTCACGCTGCAACACACACACACACACACACACACACATATATATATAGGGTTGCACGCCACAACAGATATCATATTTGGATTGGGTTTCACGCTGCAACAGCTATATATATATATATATATGTATATATATATATATATATATATATATGTATATATATATATATATATATATGTATATATATATATATGTATATATATATATGTATATATATATATATGTATATATATGGATCGGGTTGCATGCTGCAACAGAGTTAATTGACTAGGAATTGGGTTGTGTGCCGCAACAATAGTGTTATTTAGTTTTTATAGATGTTGCACTTTTCTTTCATATATCTATTTTGTTTTTGTTATGTTGATATTGTTCCCCGAAGCATGTACCACATATCTTATAACTGCTCATTACTTATTTATTATGCAATATATTACGTATCTACACAGGTTTATATGGTAGTCTGGTCTAGCTTCATCACTACTTCTCCGGGGTTCGACTAGGCACTTACCAGCACATGGGGCCGGTTGTGCTGATGCTACACTCTATGCTCTTTTGCACAGATTCAGGTCTTTGACAGCAGCAACAGTAGCATGGGAGCCAGCCTTCAGCCCAGCGAGACACCGAGGTAGCCCTACAGGTGTCCCAGGCCCGGTGTCTTCTTATCTTTTATTTTAGTCTGTTATCTCACTGTATTTGAGAAAAACAATTGTATTTTTTTCAGACGATTGTATTTAGTACTCTTAGTAGTTCATGATTATTCTGACACCAGTCTTGGATAGAGGAATTGTTGGATTTCCGCATTTTAACCAGATCCTTTAATTAAAGACTTCCGCTTATTTATTTATTTATTTATTTATTTCCGTTGTTTCGTTCTATTTCTGATAATTGTTAAAAAGGAAAATATTGCAATGAAAACGTAGTTAAGTTTTGGCTTGCCTAGCTCCCATTAGTAAGCCCTATCATGACTCCCAAGGGTGGGGAAATCCGGGTCGTGACAAGTTGGTATTAGAGCTCTAGGTTACATAGGTCTCACAACTCACGGACAAGCTCGGTAGAGTCTTAGGGATCGGTACAGATACGTCTGTATTTATCCTTAGAGGCTATAGAGCTAGGAACATTTCATACTTGTTCTTTCTTGTCGTGCGGTTTTTTTTCTCAATGCTAACTTGAAACCTCCACTCTTGTCCTTTCACGAATGATGATGTCATGTAGCGCTTCATCAGCCAAGCAGCAGAACAAACTGATAGTAGATTAGCTACGTCTCTGGAGGATTTAGATGGTATTGTCATAGGGGTGGTCATAGGGCAGTTAAGAAACCCCGTCAGTCAGGACAATTCAGTGGTGCCTCATCTGGAGGCAGAGATTCGTATGATATGGTTCATCCTCCTAGGCCCTTCTAGTTAGCGCTCTAAGTTCCTTATGGTGCATTAGGTGATCATGGTTTTCGTGGGCAGTATTTTGACCACTAGTCCTACAGTGCTCCATCAGCTCCTATCGATGCATCACCGCTCAAAAGCTTCCGGGGTGGTCATTCAGGTTGCCAGGGTCAGCCTCGATTTCCTCATCCACAACATTCGGGAAGATGTTATGAGTGTGGTAATTATGGTCACATTAGGAGGGATTGTCTGAGGTGGAGGGGTACCCAGTCGCAGCAGCAGGGTCCCCGCCCAATGATTCAGGCACTAGACGTTCCAGAGGTTTCCGAGCCAGCTAGAGATGGGGGTAGAGGTACTATAGGTGGAGGTCGAGGTCATAGAGGTGGAGCTCAGGCAGTCGGGGGTGGAGGCCAGCTAGCATCGGGCCGTCCCTGGGAGGTATATTTGAGTGGTGGGGCCCATCCCCGATGTTATGCTCTTCAGGCTAGGCCTAAGGCAGAGGCTTCAGATGCGGTTAATGCAGGTACGGTTCTAGTTTGTGATATACATGATTTAGTGTTATTGATTTGGGTCTACGTATTCATATGTGTCATCCTATTTTTACCAGTATTTGGTCATACCTAGTGATACATTGGGGATTCTTGTTTATGTGTCTACACTGGTGGGTGATTCTATCGTGGTCGATCGAGTCTTTCATTCCTGTGTTGCTTTTAGATATGGTTGACTTTGATATTATATAGGGGATGGATGGGTTATCACCCTATCACGCTATCTTAGACTGCCATGCCAAGCTATGACCTTAGATTACCGGTATGCCTCGCTTAGAGTGGAGAGAGACTCCAAGTCATTCTACTCGCAGTGTTATATCATATGTGAAGGCTCGGCATATGGTCAAAAAGTTGTGTTTGGCTTATTTGGCTTATGTTCGGGATTCCAGTACTGAGGTTACCTCTATCGATTCCGTGCCTGTTGTTTGTGAGTTCCCTGATGTTTTTCCTTCAGACCTGCCGGGTATGCCACCTGATAGGGATATTGATTTTTGCAATGATATAGTTCCGAGCACTCAGCACATTTCTATCCAGCCATATCGTATGGCCCCGCCGGAGTTGAAGGATCTAAAGGAATACTTGCAGGATTTGCTTGAGAAGGGGTTCATTAGACCTAGTGTCTCACCTTGGGGAGCGCCGGTGTTCTTTTTCAAGAGGAAGGACGGGTTAATGAGAAAGTGTGTTGATTACCGTCAATTGAACAAGGTAACGATCATGAATAAGTATCCACTACCAAGGATTGAAGATTTGTTCGATCAACTTCGTGGTGCCAGCTTATTTTCCAAGATTAACTTGTGACCTGGCTATTATCACTTGAGGATTAGGGCATCTGATGTCCCTAAGACAACTTTCAACACTCGGTACGGGCATTATGAGTTCTTGGTTATGTCATCCAGGTTGACAAATGCCCCATCAGCTTTCATGGACTTGATAAACCGAGTGTTCAGTCTTTATTTGGATTCATTCGTGATAATGTGATTGATGATATATTGATATACTCCCGTAGCCAAGAGAAGCACAAGAAACACCTTAGAGTGGTTCTCCAGACTCTGAGGGATAGTCACTTATGTGCTAAGTTCTCGAAGTGTGAATTCTGGTTGAGTTCAGTTGCATTTCTGGGTCATGTTGTATCAGTAGAGGGTATTCAGGTGGACCCAAAGAAGATTGAGGCAGTCAAAAGCTGGCCTAGACCAGCATCAACTACATAGACTCAGAGTTTCTTGGGGTTGGCAGGCTACTATCGACGATTCATGGAGGGTTTTTCATCTATTGCAGCCTCGATGACTAGATTGACCCAGAAGGGTACCCAATTCAGATGGTCGAATGAGTGTAAGGCGAGCTTTCAGAAGCTCAAGACAGCTCTGACTACGACACCGGAGTTAGTTTTTCCCACGGGTTCAGTGCCTTATACAGTTTATTATGGTGCTTCCCATATTGGGCTTGGTGCAGTGTTGATGCAAGATGGCAAGGTCATTGCCTATGCTTCGAGGCATTTGAAGATTCATGAGAAGAACTATCACGATTTAGAGTTGGCAACCATTGTTCACGCATTGAAGATTTGGAGGCACTATTTGTATGGCGTGGCATGTGAGGTGTTCACTAACCACAAGAGTCTTCAGTACTTGTTCAAGAAAAAGGAGTTGACTTTGAGGAAGATGAGGTGGTTAGAGTTGTTGAAGGATTATGACATCACCATTCTATACCAGCCGACGAAGGCCAAAATGGTGGTCGATGCTCTAAGTAGGAAGTCAGTTAGTATGGGCGGTCTTGCTTATATTTCGATAGACGAGAGGCCACTTGCTTTGGATGTTCATGCTTTAGCCAATCAGTTCGTGAGGCTGTTTCTGAGGCGAGTCGTGTGTTAGCTTGCACGGTTTCCCGTTCTTCACTATTGAAGCATATCCGTGATCGGTAGTATGATGATCCCCATATGTGTGTCCGAAGAGACATGGTGAAGTGCGGAGGTGCCAAGCATGTTACCTAAGATGATGATAGAGTGTTGAAATTGCAGGGTCGAGTATGTGTGCCTAATGTGGATGGGCTTTGAGAGTTGATCTTAAAGGAGGCCCATAGCTCCTGGTAATCTATTCATCCGGGCGCCGCAAAGATGTATCAAGACTTGCGGCAGCATTATTGGTGGCGTAGAATGAAGAAGGATATCGTAGCATATGTGGCTCATTTTTTGAATTGTTAGCAGGTTAAGTACGAGTATCAGAGGCATGGTGGTTTATTTCAAAGGATTGAGGTTTCCGAGAGGAAGTGGGAGCGGATCACTATGGACTTTGTTATCAGTCTTCTGCAGACTTGGAAGAAGTTCAATGCGATATGGGTCATTGTTGATAGGTTGACCAAGTCAGTGCATTTCATTTATATGGCAGTCTCCTATTCTTCTGAGAGGTTAGCTGAGATCTATATTCGGGAGATTGTTTGCCTTTATGGTGAGACCATATCTATCATTTCGGACCGTGGTACGCATTTTACCTCGCGCTTTTGGAGAGAAGTTTAGCAAGAGTTTGGCACACGGGTTGAGCTGAGCACCGCATTTCATCTGCAGACGGACGGTCAGTCCGCGCAGACTATTTAGATCTTAGAAGATATGCTTCGAGCTTGTGTTATTGACTTTGGAGGTTCGTGGGATCAGTTCTTGCCCTTAGCGAAGTTTGCTTACAGCATCAGCTACTAATTGAGCATTCAGATGGCTCCTTATGAGGCTTTATATGGTAGGCGGTGTCGATCTCCGGTTGGATTGTTTGAGCCGGGAGAGGCTCGGTTGTTAGGTACAGATTTGGTTTAGGAGGCCTTGGACAAGGTCAAGATCATTCAGGATAGACTTTGTTCAGCTCAGTCCAGGCAAAAGAGCTATCCAGACCGCAAGGTCTGGGATGTGGCTTTTATGGTTGGTGAGAGGCTATTGCTCTGAGTGTCACTTATGAAAGGCATGATTAAGGGTGGGCATCGGTCGGTACGGTTCGGTTTTGAATATTATCAGTTTTGCCTATCGGTTATCGATTTACAAATATCATAACTTGCTAACCAAAACGATAAGATATTGGTTATCGGTTATCGGTTAATCAGTTATATATCTTTATTGATTTGGTTATCGTTTCACCCGATAAGATTAAACAACTAAAAAGTTTTGCAATATATAAAACACATGTAAACTGTAAACTACCAACTTTTGTTGTTTCTTAACAAAAGAATGCTCCCATTTCTGTGCAGTATTTACTGATACACATCATGGATCAACACTAATTGTGGTGGAACCATCCTCATTCTTGGAATGACTATTTCACATTAGTAGAGAAGACACCGCACCACTCCGAAAAATCACAGTAAAGACATCGCACACAAATTCACAACCTTCCCGAACAAATCCAATCAGAGAAAAAATATGATATACCAAATACTACAAGATCATTCTCAAAAATAACTTATCACTACAAGATGCCCACTACAACACTCACATATATAAATTAGCCTGATATATATTACTGGTGATGTGAAGGTTAGCAAAAATAAAAACAATTAACAAGAAGCAAACAGAAAAATCTTGAGCCAAAACTTACACGATCCAATTGATGAGTGAGGGAGTGAGCCGTCATGACTGGCAGAGAACTGGTAAGGCACTGGCGTCTGGCGGAGAACTAGTGGTGAGTCTTGCATCTTGTCTCTTGGGGGCTGCGGCAGAAACAAGAATGATAACTGAGAGATAGACAACTGAAGACTGAATAGTAAAGAGGGATAGGAAAATTAAACCCTAGTACTTAAGGGTAAATTAGTAAATTACTTCATTCTTATTGGGTTATCGATTTTTACCCAATAACAAAAATGCAAATCGGTTCCGAACCGATAACCCAATAATAAAAAAATTAACCTGTTAACGAATCGTTAACCCAATATCGATGACATAATAAAGAATTAACGGTTCGTGTAGTTGGTTTTACCCGATATATGCACACCCCTAGGTGTGATGAGATTTGGGAAGAAGGAAAGCTTAGCCCCAGATTCATTAGTCCATTTGAGATTCTCGATCGAGTGGGAGAGGTGGCTTATAGACTTGCCCTGTCGCTAAGCTTATTAGCCGTGCATCTAGTGTTTCATGTGTCCATGTGTCGGAGGCATCATGGTGATCCAGCCCACGTGTTATATTTCAACAATGTCCAGTTGGACAAGGACTTTTCTTACGAGGAGGAGCTAGTAGCTATTTTGGACTGGCAGGTTTGCCAGTTAAGATCCAAGAGTTTCCCTTCTGTTCGTGTTCGGTAGAGAGGTCAAACTCCTGAGGCATCGACCTAGTAATCCAAGTCCGATATGCGGAGCCGTTACCCTCATCTGTTCCCCGACTCAGGTACTTCCTTTTTTCTGTCCGTTCGAGAACGAACGGATGTTTTAGAGGTGTAGAATGTGACGACCCAATGGGTCATCACCTGTTTTCTTATTCATTTGGTACTTTCCATGCCTTGAAAACCTTATTTGTAGTTTTCTCGATTTGCATGCGTTGTCCGGGCGCGTAGCTGGAAAGCTTAAATGTAAAATTTTGTGAAGAATGCTAAATTTTTTATATTAAAAAGGAATAAATTTGACTTCGGTTAGCATTCTGGGAAAACGGACCCGAACCCATAATTGGACGGTCCCAGAGGGTCCGTAGGAAAATATGGGACTCGAGCGTATGCCCGTAATTGAATTTCGAGGCCATGCTCGAGAAATGAATTTTTAAGTAGAATCATTTTTCTAGAATTATTACGGAAAATAGAAATGAAAATATATTAGAACATGTTAGTATAAGGCACGTATTTTTGTTTCGGTGCCTGATAGAGGTCTCAAATGTGATTTAAGATTATTCTATAAATTTTGGTTGAAATCGGATGTCATTTGACATGTTTCGGGCTTAAAGTTCTAAATTTGAAAGTTAATGAAGTTGGAAGAAAAATTAATTATTTTGAGGTTTGATTCGTTATTTTGATGTTATCTGTAGATTTGATCGCACGGTTAAGTTCGTAGGATGTCGTTAAGTTAGTGCATGTTTTTCGTTAGGAGCACTAATGGCTCGGGAGTATTCCAGAGGTGTTTCAGAGTGGTTTCAAACATAGAAAAATTACCAGATTTGTTTTCAGCTGTTATAGGTCCCGTTTGTTCTTCGCGTTTGCGATGCCTCTTCTACGTTCGCGAAGCTCTGAGTCTTTTCCTTCATCGCGTTCGCACCCCTGGGGGGACATAGCCTTTTTCCTCTTTGCATTCACGTTCGTATCCTCATGATCACGTAGCTTAACAGAACCTCTTTATCGTGTTCGCGTGAAGTTCCACGAGTTCGCATAGGCAAATTCCTTGAACACCCAGCCTCTTTCTCTTCGTGTTTGCATTCTTGGTATCGCGAGTGTGATGGTTTATTGAGTACTACCCTTCTCGAAAGCGACCAGCCTTCCGCGAACGCGAAGGGAAATTTTTCCTATTTATAATTTTTAATTCCAGAACAGTAGCTACGAGATTTTTCACAAGTTTTAATGAGCTCTTTCTTCTCCAAGGTCCTTAGGCGTCCATTGAAGCTTTCTTTCACCAAAACTTCATGGGTTAGTAATCCTTAACTCGTTTCCGTCATTTTTCATTAACATCTAATGAATTCTTAAGCCTAAAACATGTAACTAAGGGTAGAAATTGGGGGATTCGGTTAGAACTAAGGCCTTTTTGAATTTTCTTGGTTTAGACCTTGTTTTGGGGTTGAATTTGAAAGCAGATTGTACATTCGAACTCGTGGGTGAATAAGGGATTTGATTTTGGCCCAAACCTCGTGTAATGACCAAGCAGGCTCAGGGTTGATTTTTGGGATTTTGGGAAGAATGCTTGGAAGGCTGCTTGGAAGGCTATAATTATGCGTTGGTGATTTGTTTAGCATGTATTGATGTTATGAAGTCGTTTATGCATAAATTTGATTGATTTGGAGCCGAATTCGAAAGGAAAGGCGGTCATTTAGGATTTAATTGGTCGTGGAAGTTTGAGGTAAGTGTTTGGTCTAACCTTAGTTTGAGGGATTAGGAGTTGTGTCCTATTTGCTATTTGTTTCTTGTTGAGTAAGATGTATAGGTGTGGCGACATGTATCTATATATTGGTTTTGAGAATGAACGTGAGTCTTTAAATTGCGAATATCTTGATTTCGTTGTATCTCTCATGCCTCGGTGATGATTCGTATTTGTTGTGTAAAGTTGTGTAAAGAATTATGACTTATGAACATTGAAGAGTGATTGTTGTAGTTGTGTAACGAATTGTGAAAGTATAAGTGATAATTAAAGTGAGCCGCGCTAACATAATCATGCACTACATGGGCTCCTTAAGTGTAATAAAAATACATAGAAATTTGGAAGTGCTGTTGAGTGAATTTCACGGCCTTCCACGAATTTTCCAATGCATAGTTTACTATAGGCGCGATATTTAATAAGATACCTCCCTAAATTCGGGTGCGCATTTATGTGACCCAAATTCAAATCTCAACGATGTTAAAACGTGCCGAGAACCCGGGTGCATTTATGTAACATTGTTCGAGACGTGTTTTAATAATGTTGCAAATATTCCTAAAATGAATAAAGCGGTTAATAATTTTAAAATTGCACTATAGGACGAGCATGTATAAAAATCAGAATTGTTAACCAGTTATAATAGTTTAAGCGATCGTGCTAGAACCACGGGATCCAAAGGGTGCCTAACACCTTCCTCGGGTCAACAGAATTGCTTACTCAAGATTTTCTGGTTCGCAGACTGCAATTGGGCAGTCGAAAAAATTTCCTCGATTTGGGATTCTAAAATAAATCGGTGACTTGGGACATCGAAAACCAAACCTATCCCAAGCGGTGACTCTTAAATAAATACTCAATCGAATTTCGAATAATGTCACTTTAATTGGAAAAACTTTATTATACGTTTTATCCTTCGGGGTAGCCATGTAAAAAAGGAGGTGTAACAGTGACACCAGTCATGGGTAGAGGATTATGTTGGATTTCCACATTTTAACTAGTTCCTTTAATTAAAGGCTTCCGCTTATTTATTTATTATTTATTTATTTATTTCCGTTGTTTCATGTTATTTCTGATAATTGTCAAAAAGGAGTATATTGTGATGAAAAAGTGATTAAGGTTTTGCTTGCCCAGCTCCCATTAGTAGGCGCCATCATGACTCCTGTGGTTGAAAAATCCAGGTTGTGTCAAATATGTTAAAAATACATACACATATGCTCCAGTCTCTAGTATATTATTTTGGAACTTTCCGTGTATAGGAGTTCCAACATGTATGCTGGAAGTTCATATACAGATTCACCGATCTCCAGTATATTATGCTAGAATGGTCCCTGTTATAGCAAAACAGTGACTATTTCTCAATGACTTTGCAAACGCTGGTCATTTCTGAATGACCAGTCTGAAAGCTGACTAGCTCGTGCGATTTAAACATAACAACATACCCATATAATTGACAAAAAATAACCATCCATATATATATATATATATATATATATATATATATATATATATATATATATATCACAATAATAAAATATGTATCACAACTTTATTTCTTCTTTGTCTATATCAATATGTATATTAAAATTTTATTTTCATTCTTTGTATATAAATAATATTATTGTTTGTATGTCAATAACATAAAATAATATATATAATTATTGCTGCCTTTATATCAATGTATATCACAATAAAAATATTATATTACTTATATATCACAGTATATAGCACATCAGACATGTGTAGACCAAAATAGATATCATAATTTTTTTTTCTTTGTATATAACAAAAATTAATTTTCTTTCTATACAAAAATATTATGTACACTAGTGATGTCTCGTGTATATTAGGTATAACTATTTATACCCATTAAAATTTGTGTTATATGTATGATATACAATGTGATATACACGGGTGTCCATAAACAAATTATATTCTATACACGATATACAAAATGATACACACAGACGTCCTTAAAAATTTGTATGAATATACACTGATGTATACGATATACAATGTGATATACACATGTCGTATTTGGATTTTTAGGTCTGATTATTTTACCCGAAACCAATCTAAATCACTTCTAATCTTGCTCAAATTTTGTATATAGCCTCTTTTAGCTATTTTCAGCCAATTTCAATCACACCCGCTCATTCAATCCAACCGAAAAAAAGGAAGAGAGAAGAAAATAAAGTTGAAATATATTTGTTCTTTCTTACTTTTTGCTAATTTTGCTCAAATTTTATATATAGCCCTGTTCAAGTATTTTTGGGGTATTTGCATTTATACCCACTTTTTATGTTATATTTTAACTTGTGCTCGCTTAGTAAAAAATATCATAAGTGTTCCTGCTTTTTCGCATAACTTCAATATACGGGGATGAAGTTGCAAAATCAATCATGCAAAACTTTAGCATTCTAGTAGACGGCCTGACGTAGCAAGTGTGCTGAAATTTTTGTTTGTAATTGCTAAACTTAAGCATAGTAGCTGAAGTTTTGTCCTCTATTTGTAATTGCGATGAAAATTTTGTTTTTGTAATTGGCGACTTCAGCTCTAGAGGTGAAATTTTTATTTTGTAACCAGAAATTGTTGTAACTGGAAAACTTCAGTTCTAGAGCTGAAGTTTTTTGTTTTGTAACTGGCAAACTTCAGCTCTAGAGCTAAAGTTTTTATTTTTGTAGCCGGTGAACTTCAGCTGTAGAGCTGAAGTTTTTGTTTTGTAAGTGGCGAGCTTCAGCTCTAGAGCTGAAGTTTTTGTTTTGTAACTAGCGAACTTCAGCTCTAGAGCTAAAGTTTTTGTTTTTGTAACCGGTGAACTTCAGCTATAGAGCTGAAGTTTTTGTTTTGTAAGTGGTGAAATTCAACTCTAGAGCCAAAATTTTTATTTTGTACTGGCGAACTTCAGCTCTACAATTGAAGTTTTTGTTTCGTAACTGTCGAACTTCAACTCTCGAGCTGAAGTTATTTAGTTTATTTGTAAAAACTTCAGCACTACATAAGCTGAAGTTTTTGAAAAAGCTTTCTAACATAGTAGATAAATAATCAGATTACAAACAGTATCTGAATTATAAATTTTGGAAACAATAAACATGAAAAGAATAGAATTATCATTGTCTACTAACTTACGTACGTGAAAATATTCATAAATTATTAATTATTAACTTACTTAATTATTTATAATTTATTTTTAAATAATCTGATAGATATATTCATGGCAATCATCCCGTGAACTGATATTTTATAGAAGAAGAAGAAGAAGAAGAAGAAGAAGAAGAAGAAGAAGAAGAAGAAAACAAATGAGGACAACAGGAGGAGAAATGGGGTAGAAATTATTTAAAAAGTAGGTACAAATTAAATAATTTTTAAAAATAGGTATAGGTTAAATTGAGGCTACCAAATCGAGTGCCCTGTACAATTTTTACGGTATTTTCAACCAATTCCAATCACATCCACTCATTCAATCCAACAAAAAAAAAGATAGACGAAAAATACAGTTAAAATATATTTTTTCTCTCTTAGTTTTTTCTTCTGATTTTCTATGATGTGAGATGAACCTTACCTTTGCATTTCACTATTTTTTTTGCATAACCTGAAAGAAATTTTGTTGGACTAAGAGAGCAAAAGAGAAGAGAAAGAAGAAGAAATACAAGGAGAGAAAGGAGGAAGGAAACCAAAATAAGCGTGTAGGTTTTTTCGGAGAGAATATGAAAGAGAGTAGTTTTTTTAAGATTTGACTATACAATGTCAATTGTTTGGGGCTATCTTGCCAAACCTAATATAAAGCTAATAAATTATCAATTTCTGTTATGTGGTGTTATAGGATGCCAATTTTATGGTGTTAAAGGATGCCATTTTTATGTGATGTTATAGGATGCCGATTTTTTTTTTTTTTTTTTGCATAATATGCAAAAACTTTTACTAGACTAAGAGAGCAAAAAAGAAGAGATAGAATAAGAAATATAAGGAGAGAAAGGAGGAGGGAAGCCAAAATAAGCATGTAGTTTTTTTAGAGAGAATATAAAGAGAGTAGTTTTTTATAAAAAATTTCTATACAATGTCAATTGGTTGGGGCTATCTTTGTCAAACCTAATAACGCTAACAAAATTACAAATTTTTGTTATGTGGTGTGTGTGTGTGTATATATATATATGTATATATATGTATATATATATACACACACAAACTTTTGGGGCTCCGTAGAAGTTATACTTGTATTGCATAAAAATTTATAAGATTTCCTATTCGGAATCAAACGTAGTTTAATATCTTTAATGCAACTTCAGAAAATTCAAATGTTAAGTAGTTAAATTATTTCAGTGCAACTTCAGAAATCAAATTTAATTTTTTTATTGTTCAAATGCAACTTAAAAAAATTCGAATCCGAAGTAGTTTCAAGCTCTTCAATGCAACTGCAAAAATCAAATCTTAAGTTCTTCTATATTTCAAATGAATTTTAGAAAATTCAAATAATAAGTAGTTTAATCTCTTCAATGCAACTTCAGATTTCGAATCTTATGTCCTGAATAATAACTTTGTCTTCGAATTTTAACAAGATATAACTCAAATAATCGTCTACCAGATCTCTTAATCTAAAAATAACTAGTAAATGTATAATATATATATAATTTATATATAATATGTGTAACCAATATATAATTTATGCATATCGGCTAGAAAATATAAATATTGAATCTGGCCGGCTATTTGTGTGACAATCCTTTTTAATAATACAACATACGATTCAACACCCAAATTTACTTCAAATAAGCTCAAATTTGAAATATAACTTTAAAATATCATAAAGAACTATAATCAAATTGTCAAAATATCAATAAACCTAACTTTAAGAGGACCCTAAGCACAACCTGTAATGGTATTTTGCTATAGTCACGACCCAAATTTTCCACCGCCAGGTCTGTGATGGCGCCTATTATTAAGCCCGCCAGGCAAGCTAACATTACTGATTAGTTTACCTTGTTACTTATCTTTTAACAATTAACAAGTTAACATAAGAACACCGGCGAAATAATAATGTGGAAGAACGAAATTTAACAATTTAACTTAATACAAATACGAATCCATACTAAAACACCACCTAGAACTAGTGTCACAATCTCATGGACTGTATAAGAATATTACAAATAATGGTCCAAATAAGGAAAAAACACATTTGTCTCAGAAATAGATAAAAACAGAATGGAAATATGATAGAAGGAACGCCAAGGCCTGTGGACGCCTGCAGGACTACCTCCGGTCTCCACTGGATCGAAGGCAGAAACCTGGAACTACGGTCCGTAAGGTCCAGTACCGGGATCTACACACAAGAGTGCGGAGTGTAGTATAAGTACAACCGACCATATGTATTAGTAAGTGTCGAGCCCAACCTTTGCAAAGTAGTGACGAGGCTATGGCACAACAACCATATGAATATGTGCAATTTTATCATATACGAGAAGCAATAATAATAAGATTAAACGGAATAAAACGAGAAAAGGGAACATTCTGAGGGGGATATCAGGTTATGCTAATAATAAAGTAAGGAGAAAAATTAAATATCAAACTTGAAGAAATGGAAATAATAACACAACAACAGGTGCACGACATCACCCTTCGTATTTTTACTCTCGTCCTCACCATAGAAATCAATAGAAACGGCACGACATCACCCTTCGTGCTTTCAGTCTCTTATAATCATGCCACAACATCACCCTTCGTTCTTTTAATTTCACTAATATGGAACAGTATCATCCTTCGTAGATTAACACTCACAATATCGACACGACATCACCCTTTGTGCATTATCTCTCACTCTCAATATCATGCATGATATCACCCTTCATGCTATTCATTCTTCCTCACCCAAACAAATGAAATGATAACATTGAGCTCAAGGAAATCAACAATAGAAACATCAATAGAAACAACGTCGTCCCGACAAGGGAGTCAACAATAGAAGCAATATCATCTCGACAAGGGAATCAACTACATCCAATCTAGTTTCAACAGTTACTTCACAAAATAAACCTCAACTTAAGTGAATGCTCGACAATGGTCAATTACCAAGAATTTATCATAAGTCTTGTTGCACAGTGCTAATAATCAATTTAAGAACGATCATTACATAATAAAATCACAACAATCTTAAAATAAGACTCACGGGCATGCTTGACACCGATGTATAGATACTCGTCACCTCACCTATACGTCATACTTGACACTAACACTTAGAAAATGAGATACAACACCTATTCCCTAAAGCTAAGGTTCGACAAACACTTACCTCGGATTCCACGGCCAAACTCAAGCCTCAAATATCATTTTCTTCTTTGATTCCACTTCCAATTCACTTGTATCTAGTCATAATTAACTTATCAACATCAATAAATTCTAGCAAATTCAACTCCAATGCTTAATTATAGGTTTTCTATTATTTTCCCTAGAAAACCAAAAATTGACCCCGCGCCCACTTGGTCAAAACTCGAAGTTCGGACAAAAATCCGAGTACACATTTGCCCACGAGCCAGAATATGCAATTAGTTTTGAAATCCGACCCCAAATCAAGGTCTAAATTCCAATTATACAAAAAGCCCTAACTCTGCCCAAATCCCTAATTTCTACCAAACCCTAGATTTTTGGATGAAAATTGCTGAAATACAATGGGTAAATCAAAGAAAGTGGTTTAGAATCAAATAGCAACACTTTGGGGAAGAGTTTGTCTTTTGAATATCGTCTCTATGCCTTCTAGTTTCTGAAAATACGAAATTGTAGCCTATTTCTCATTCTGCTACAGTTTTAAGTGTTGGGCGACAATGTTCATCGCGTTCGCATGAGCATTTTCGCATTCGTGAAGAGATTCCTACTAAGGACATACGCGATCGCTGGAAAGGCTACGCATCACCAAAGGCTTTGCCAAGCCCTGCCTTTGCGTTCGCGATAAAGGGATCGCGTTTGCATAGGTTTCCCTAGGTCTCTGACCAGCCCATCCAAAAGCTATGCGTTCGCGGTGGACCGATCGCATTCGCGCAGAGCAGTCCCCCTAATGCTCCGCGTTCGCGACCTTAGTCTCGCGTTCGCATACGGTAAAATCCTCCCCGGCCAAGTGTCCCCTTCGTGATCGCGAGAGTGACTACGCGATCGCGAAGCATAGTGCAACAAACACCAAATATAACAATTATACCCGATTTTTCTAAATCAAAAGCACTTCGAAGCCTATCCGAAACTCACCCGAGCCCTCACGATTCCAAACCAAACATGCAAACAACCCTAAATATATCATACAAACTTACTCGTACGATCAGATCGCCAAAATAACGCCTAAAAATACGGGTTTAACATCAAAATCCAAGGAAAATATCAAGGATTCTTAAAGTTTCCATTTTACAACTGAGGGTCTGATTCGCATCATATGGATTTTGTTTTTACCAAATTTTACAGGAACAATTTAATTATCATATTAAACTTGTACCAGGCTCCAGAATCAAAATAAAGGCCCGATACCATCAAATTCAAACATTTTTAAATTTCCAAAATCCTTTATAGTTTATATTAAATAATTTCTTTTAAAAATTTATTTCTCGAATTAGGGATTTCAGAATTTAATTTCGGGCATACACCTAAGTCCTATATTTTCCTACGGACCCTTTGGGATCGTCGAATCACGGGTCTGGGTTTGCTTACCAAAAGTATTGACTGAAGTCAACTTAAATTCAATTTGAAAGGCAAAATTAGTATTTGGCTCAAATTTTTACATAAAGCCTTTCCGAATATACGCTCAAATTATGCACTAAAATCGATGTGAGATAAGAGGAGGATTTTAAGGCCATGGAACACAACTTTGACTTCAAAAATAATAGATGATATTTTGGATCATCATATTCTCCACCTCTAAAACAACTGTTCGTCCTCGAACGAACATAGAAAAGTACCTGAGTCGGAGAATAGATGAGGATATCGGCTCCGTATATCGAACTCGGACTCCCAAGTCACTGCTTCAACATGATGGCCTCTCCATTACACACGAACTGAAGGGAAATTCTTCGATCTCAATTGACGAACTTGCCGGTCAAGAATAGCTACCTGCTCCTCCTCATAGGTCAAGTCCTTGTCCAAGTGGATAGTGTTGAAGTCTAACACGTAAGATGGATCGCCGTGATAATTTTAAAGCATGGACACATGAAACACTGGATGCACGGCTGATAAACTCGACGGCAATGCAAGTCTATAAGCCACCTCTCTCACTGTATCAAGGATCTCTAAAGGCCTGATGAACCTAGGGCTTAGTTTGCCCTGTTGGAAACACGTTCTCAATACGATATACTAAACGTGTATTCTTTTGTAGGTTTTGATGAATGACAAACAAAGCACAAATTGATATATGACGGAGTTCAAGTACAAGAGCACAAATGTTGAGATTGAAGCTCAAGACGTTGTTTTTAATTGTTATTATTGAGTTATTCTTAAATGTGATCTTGACCCTATAACTTGACTCCATAACATGGCTTCTCTCATAAAACTATTTTCCAAAATCATGCATACTTATTTCTGTATCAAATAATTTCAAATGATGCATATTTACATTAGACAAAATGTTTTATAAACATGCCTCAAAAATCTGGGCTAAAATAATCGATTATGAACTTATGATAATCGACTGTTTCTGAGCCAAGACTGCATGACAATCGATTATGAACTAATGGTAATCGACTGTGAGTAAGACAGTGAACATCAGGTTTTTCCAAATCTGCATGATAATCGATTGTGATCAAATGCCAATCGATTGGTGTTGAGGTAAAGTTTTTCAATACTCAAAATAATCGATTATGAACTAATGGTGATCGATTATGTTGAGACAATGTCTTTCAGTGATTTTAAATTTAATTAAGTAATCGATTATGTCTTTAGATAATCGATTATCACTGAGACAGTAAGTTTTATGATTTTCAGAAAATAACAAGTAATCGATTATGTCTTTAGATAATCGATTATCACTGAGACAGTAAGTTTCATGATTTTTAGAAAATAACAAGTAATCGATTGTTGCAAAGGACAATCGATTGTTGAAGCTGACCGTTGTCAAATGATTTTCAAATACCTCAAAGTAATCGATTATTGGTTTTCATATAATCGATGTTTTGCTTAAAATCTGGAAATGATTTTTAGAACGTTGCTGAGGTAATCGATTATAGATTTTATATAATCGATGTTTTGCTTAAAATCCGGAAATGATTTTTAGAACGTTGCCAATATAATCGATTATGGATTTGGTGTAATCGATTATCTGTTTTTGAATTTTGCCAGTAATCGATTATGGATTGTAAGTAATCGATTATTAAGCGTTAAATCTGGGATTGATTTTTGATCTGACTGGCAGATAATCGATTGTTCGGTCTTGACAATCAATTATCACTGAGTAAATTCAGCAATTCTTAATTGGCAATTAGACAACGGTAAGACCAAGTTTTGCACCTATAAATACAGCTTCAACTCAGTGTTTTACACAACAACAACATACACTAACTGATCATTACATTGCTTTAAGCTTTCATTCAATTGTTCATCATTTTCTACTCATTTCATAAAGCTTTTGAGAGCCATATTATTGTTCAAAGTTGTTGTGATCTTGAGCGTATTATTTTACTCATATCTACTCATCAAGGAGTACCTTTGTTAAGTGAGTGTTCAAGTATTTCAAATACTTGTAAGAGAATTTTGATTCTCTTGTGTTGAGGAACTTGTGCTTCCTCTGTTGAAGTCTTTGGGATTGTATCCCCGAGCAAGTGAAGTCTTTGGGATTGTATCCCCGAGCAAGTGAAGTCTTTGGGATTGTATCCCCGAGCAAAGTGAAGTCTTTGAGGTGAGGAACCTCCGAGCAAGTGAAGTCTATAGGTGAGGAACCTCCGAGCAAGTGAAGTCTTTGAGGTGAGGAACCTCCGAGCAAGTGAAGTCTTTGAGATTGTATCTCCGAGCAACTGTAAAGGTTTGTTAAGCACCCGTAAGCTTAACAAGTTAGTAGAAAATCTCGAGAGAGTCTCTCGGGGACTGGACTAACCACTGTTGTGGCCAACCAGGATATATCCTTGTGTAAGTTTTTTTTTATTGCACTTATTTACTTCCTGTAAAATTTAAATTCCGCAAGAAAACGCTAAATTTCATTAATACGCTATTCACCCCCCCCCCCCTCTAGCGTAGAGCGTTATTTCTAACAATTGGTATCAGAGCCCAACTCTCTGAAAAACTTAACAGTTTGAGAGAACCATCCATGGCTTCTACTCTAGATTCTTTTGCAGGAATTGAAGAAGGACAATGCCCTACACGACCTCCTCTATTCAATGGCACAAATTACTCATACTGGAAGGAGAGGATGGAAATCTTCATTCGGTCAAACTGTCCCTACCTTTGGAAGGTGTACACAAAGGGAAATGAAATTCCAGTCAAGAAAGTGGAAAGCGAATGGATTCCCAAATCCGAAGAGGAGTACACCACAGAGGACAATAGAATGATTCAAAATAATTATAAAGCTGTAAATTTATTGTATTGTGCTATTAACGCTAACGATTACAGGAAACTTTCATGTTGCAAAACAGCAAAAGAAATGTGGGACAAATTAGAAGTCACTTATGAAGGGACTGACCAGGTAAGAGAAGCAAAAGTTGATTTTCTTACTCATGCTTACGAATTGTTTCATATGAAGAAAGGAGAAAAAGTAGATGAGATGTTTGAGCGCTTTTCAACAATAGTAAATGATCTAAACGTCCTCAAGAAGACGTTCACGGATAGAGAACTTGTTCGAAAAGTTCTTAGAAGCCTCACACCGGCATGGCGATCCAAAGCCGATGCTATCCAAGAATCAATTGGAGTCTCAAACGTCACCATCGACGCACTAAGAGGTAATCTTAAAACCTATGAATCTACTATTCTTAACCCGTTTGTTGATGATCAAAGAAGGCAAAAGATTGCTCTAAAAGCGAGCACAAGCCAACCAAAGATTGAAGAGGAAGAAGACAACGAGTTTGGATTAGTCATTAAAAGATTCCAAAAGTTTATGCACAAGGAATATGAGAGCAAAGGGAAAAAACAAGGTGAGCAAACAAAATGCTATGAATGTGGAGAAACTGGACACATCAAAACAAATTGCCCAAACATCAAAAAGGAGAAGAAATCCTTTAAAAAGCAACGGGCATATATCTCGTGGGGAGGCGACTCCGGAGATGAATCAAGTGAAGAAGAAAACGACGAAGCTGCAAACCTTTGTCTCATGGTACAAGAAGAAAACCAAAATGAGGTACGTCAAATTTCGTCTGAAAACTTTTCACTTGATGAAATGCGTAATGCTTTTGATGAGTTATATACTGAATTTTTAAAGGCTTCAAAAACTGTCACTAGCTTAAGAGAAAACGCTTCTCTAAAAGAAACGGATTTTCAAAAACAGATTTCTTTAAAAGAAAAGGAATTAGAAAAACTGGTTTTGGAAAATGAGAAGCTACACGAACAAAACAAGTTTTATGGAAAGAGAAGTGCCGACAAACCTGAAAGTTCTACTAAAGGTTGTGTTTCTTGTGTGATCCTTAAGAATGAAGTAGGCAGACTTAAAGGCACACTAGATAAGTTTAATTCCTCGCATAAAAACTTGAATGTTGTTCTTGATAACCTAAAATCAACTAAGCACGGAATAGGTTTTAAAAATGAAGAAAAGGTTGATGCTAAACCTCAAAAACCTAGAGCTCAACCTAGGAACAACAACAAAAATGTGTATCCTAGAAATAGCTATCCTAGAACAAATTTGCATGCTAGACCAAGAAATGACCCTCCGCCTAGAAATAGTCACCATAGACATGATGCATATTTTAGGCAAATTGTGAACCTCCTAGAAGACCCCAAAATGGTCCTCAACCTAGATATCATCACTCTAGAAAGACTACCCATCCTAGAGATCAAAGTAGGAGAAATGATAGCGTTCAAAATAAGGTAAGCAACCTTCATTCATCTAGCTACTATGAACCTAGACGAATGCATAATCCGAATGTGACATGTCATTATTGTAGACGCATTGGTCATATTGCTCCTGCATGTTTTACTCGTCATAGACATGTTACTCAAACATATTATTACAATATATCTAACCCTCAAGGACCCAAGATGGCATGGGTACCCAAAGAAAATTAATTTGTTTTGTAGGTATGCTTGAAGGGATCAAGCGTACTATGGTACCTTGATAGTGGATGCTCCAAACACATGACGGGAGATGAATCCAAATCCCTTCAACTAAAGCACAAAGAAGGAGGAAGCGTCATATTTGGAAACAATCATATTCAGATCGGTTGATATTTTAAGCAATTTGAAAAAAAAAAAAACAAAATACAAGAAAAGGCATCGAAGGAAATCAATGATGAAATTGTGGAACAATCAACGGAGGAAGCTTCACATTTGGGGAGTGAGACAAAAGAACAAAATGAATGAAGGACGATCAAAGATCACCCTCTTCATCAGGTAATTGGCGACGTCGGAGGAAAGGTAAGTACCCGAAACTCTCTTAAGAACACTCTAGGACACAATTCTTAAGAGTTCACGATATCACTTGATAACACTAGTGTAATTTATTCACGTCACTATAAATTACTGACTTGAGCGTCGGAGACGTTTAATTCCATTTTGCAGGTACTTCCCCAAAGATAAGATAAATTATGAAGTCTTAGCACACCACAATCGATTATCCCAAGACAATAATCGATTATCTACTGTGCAGTACATCGATTATCAGTATCAATAATCGATTGTTTCGACTGATTAGTTTTATTATGCAAATGTGTTTAAATTGTTAACGCCTTATATTGCATAATCGATTTCCATCTCAGTCATTCAGCAATACTTTTCAAGACAATCGATTATTTCTTCCTATAATCGATTAGTTGTCATATTCAGAAATTCTCCGAGTTCTCTGTATCAACCATATTTCAATAATAATCGATTACCAATATTGACAATCGATTATTGCTTGTTTAAACTTTGTTACCGTTTGGCTCCAACATCGATTGCTGTCAGGACATAAATGCTCCATAATCGATTATTTTGTGTTGATAATCGATTATCTCATTCAAATTTTTTTACCGTTTGTCTCTTAAATCGATTTGTCAGTTTCAAAATTTAATCCAACAGTAAATACAATCGATTATCTCTGCCAAATAATCGATTATCTAACGGTCAGCAAATTTATTTCTTACCGTTTTTGACTGTTCCAACTTTCAATTTTCAGCAGGTATCTTTAGTAAATGGCTGATCACTCCTTCTCCTATAAATAGCCCTCATATAGGATCATTCTCACTCACTCAAGCACCATTTCTAAAAAAAAATCAAAGGTCAATTCCTTGCATCTTAGTCTCAAAAATTCAGCAGTAAAAAAGTTTTTCAATATGTCTGGACGCTCGTCCAAACGTTCTCGTTCCAGGCAAGGTGCCTCAGCCTCAACAGTCCCTCCTCCTCTAAACTTCCCATATGAAGACGGGTCCGTTTTGTTCTTCAAAACTCAAGCTGAACTTTCTAGGTTTCTCTCCAAGTTTGAGAAGCGATTTATTCTTCCTCCTCGCTTCTCAACAAGCAAGCTCCTTGAACCTTTCGCCCCTGCCGCCAACATGATCAAAGAGTGTCAACTCTATGATTTCTTGCTCCTTACCCATCCTCATATTAACAAAACCTTAGTTGAAGCATTCTATTCAAATCTTCACAAAGATGAAGATGGTGAGGTGGTCACCTCCATCAATGGCATTCACATTCTCCTCTCTGACGAGAACCTTCACACCATCGCCCGCATTCCAAACGATGGTGAAGATCTTATCCGGTATATTAATGAGGCCGGCTCTCTCTTTGATGAATCCAATTTTTTCCGCCAAGCCGGAATCTCTTATGATCAAGCCTCTTCTCGTCGTCCTACCATCTCGGGCATGTACCCAAATTATCGATTTCTCCTCTACTTCATCACCCGTGTCCTAAGACCTCGTAGGCACAATCATACCACCATATCCCAAGAGGACTCCAAGCTCTTACATGCCATTGTCACTGGAGCCAAGATCAATTGGTGTCGGCTCATTAAAATGCACATGCTCGATGCCGTCGCCGATAACATGCCCCTTCCTTATTCTCTCCTCATCATGAAGTTTCTTGAAGCATCCGGATTTGTCACTGAAAATGGTCCTCTCAAAAGGAGTACCAAAATATGGGAAATCTCGGAATCATCCTTCCATCATGATGGTGATCATGCTCCAGCTCCTCCTCCTACCCGTCCTGCCCGTCGTGCTCGTCCATCTCAGGAGCCCACTCTCCAAACTATATCCGACCAGCTCTCTCAGTTGACACACGAGATCCATGGTTATTTTGACCATGTCCATTATCCCTATGCGGGTCTCGTTCCCTTTGAAGCTGCGCCGAATGACGAGGCGGATCGTGACGGAGATAATTGATATTGTATTTTTTTTGTATTGTTGGATGTCCCTCTGCTGTACCCCTTTAATTTTCAATAAATAAACTTTGTTTTATTTCGTCTTTGTGTATCTTTCCTTACTATTTTTTTGCTAATGGCAAAAGGGGGAAGATAGGGATAACGGGTATGCACTACCTCTACATTGCTTAATTGCTTATAAGCTTAAATTGAGGGGGAATTCTTAAATTGAGGGGGAACAAGAACAAATATGCATACTTGTTACTTGTCTTGAATCGTCAATATTATTTGTCAAAATTGCATATCCCGCTTAATGTTTGCCATTATCAAAAAGGGGGAAATTGTTGGAAACACGTTCTCAATGCGATATACTAAACGTGTATTCTTTTGTAGGTTTTGATGAATGACAAACAAAGCACAAATTGATATATGACGGAGTTCAAGTACAAGAGCACAAATGTTGAGATTGAAGCTCAAGACGTTGTTTTTAATTGTTATTATTGAGTTATTCTTAAATGTGATCTTGATCCTATAACTTGACTCCATAACATGGCTTCTCTCATAAAACTATTTTCCAAAATCATGCATACTTATTTCTGTATCAAATAATTTCAAATGATGCATATTTACATTAGACAAAATGTTTTATAAACATGCCTCAAAAATCTGGGCTAAAATAATCGATTATGAACTTATGATAATCGACTGTTTCTGAGCCAAGACTGCATGACAATCGATTATGAACTAATGGTAATCGATTGTGAGTAAGACAGTGAACATCAGGTTTTTCCAAATCTGCATGATAATCGATTGTGATCAAATGCCAATCGATTGGTGTTGAGGTAAAGTTTTTCAATACTCAAAATAATCGATTATGAACTAATGGTGATCGATTATGTTGAGACAATGTCTTTCAGTGATTTTAAATTTAATTAAGTAATCGATTATGTCTTTAGATAATCGATTATCACTGAGACAGTAAGTTTTATGATTTTCAGAAAATAACAAGTAATCGATTATGTCTTTAGATAATCGATTATCACTGAGACAGTAAGTTTCATGATTTTCAGAAAATAACAAGTAATCGATTGTTGCAAAGGACAATCGATTGTTGAAGCTGACCGTTGTCAAATGATTTTCAAATACCTCAAAGTAATCGATTATTGGTTTTCATATAATCGATGTTTTGCTTAAAATCTGGAAATGATTTTTAGAACGTTGCTGAGGTAATCGATTATAGATTTTATATAATCGATGTTTTGCTTAAAATCCGGAAATGATTTTTAGAACGTTGCCAATATAATCGATTATGGATTTGGTGTAATCGATTATCTGTTTTTGAATTTTGCCAGTAATCGATTATGGATTGTAAGTAATCGATTATTAAGCGTTAAATCTGGGATTGATTTTTGATCTGACTGGCAGATAATCGATTGTTCGGTCTTGACAATCAATTATCACTGAGTAAATTCAGCAATTCTTAATTGGCAATTAGACAACGGTAAGACCAAGTTTTGCACCTATAAATACAGCTTCAACTCAGTGTTTTACACAACAACAACAACATACACTAACTGATCATTACATTGCTTTAAGCTTTCATTCAATTGTTCATCATTTTCTACTCATTTCATAAAGCTTTTGAGAGCCATATTATTGTTCAAAGTTGTTGTGATCTTGAGCGTATTATTTTACTCATATCTACTCATCAAGGAGTACCTTTGTTAAGTGAGTGTTCAAGTATTTCAAATACTTGTAAGAGAATTTTGATTCTCTTGTGTTGAGGAACTTGTGCTTCCTCTGTTGAAGTCTTTGGGATTGTATCCCCGAGCAAGTGAAGTCTTTGGGATTGTATCCCCGAGCAAGTGAAGTCTTTGGGATTGTATCCCCGAGCAAGTGAAGTCTTTGAGGTGAGGAACCTCCGAGCAAGTGAAGTCTTTGAGGTGAGGAACCTCCGAGCAAGTGAAGTCTTTGAGGTGAGGAACCTCCGAGCAAGTGAAGTCTTTGAGATTGTATCTCCGAGCAACTGTAAAGGTTTGTTAAGCACCCGTAAGCTTAACAAGTTAGTAGAAAATCTCGAGAGAGTCTCTCGGGGACTGGACTAACCACTGTTGTGGCCAACCAGGATATATCCTTGTGTAAGTTTTTTTTTATTGCACTTATTTACTTCCTGTAAAATTTAAATTCCGCAAGAAAACGCTAAATTTCATTAATACGCTATTCACCCCCCCTCTAGCGTAGAGCGTTATTTCTAACATGCCCTTCTTCCCAAATCTCATCACGCCCTTCATGGGCGACACCCGAAGCAATACTCGCTCTCCAATCAAGAATGCCACATTACAAACCTTACAGTGGGCATAACTTTTTTGCCTGGAGTGAATTGTACGAAGCCTATCCTGAATGATTTTAACCTTCTCCATGAATCCTAGAATAAATTTGTACCCAACAACCGAGCCTCTCCCGGCTCAAACCACCCCTTCGACGACCGACACCGCCGACGATATAATACCTCATAGGGAACCATCTGGATTTTCGGCTGGTAACTGTTGTTATAGGCAAACTCTGTTAATGGCAAGAACTGATCCCAAGAACCTCCAATGTCAATAACAAAAGCTCAGAGCATATCTTCGAATACTTGAATAGTACGCTCGGATTGCGCACGCAAATAGAGGTGAGACAAGAGGAGATTTTAAGACCTAGGAACACATATTTGACTTCTAAAACAAGAAATGACCTTTTTGGTCATCACAGCAAATAAGTAGAAACCAAAAGGCTCATGTATATATAGAACATGAATACAAAAAGAAGAAAGCAGCAACCATAAAGAAGAGAAATATATATATATATATATATATATATATATATATATATATATGTATATATATATATATATATATATATATATATATATATATATATATATATATATATATAGATAGAGAGATACATATAATTATTCAAAAATTGTATATCAGTTAAATTTTTATTTAAAAAGTGTATACATATTAAATAGAGGCGACCAAATCATGTGCCTTGTGAAATTTTTACATCTGGTGCCACATATTCTAGGGAAATTTGTACAAGTAGGAATATTTAGTGCCACCATTTAAATTTTCACTTTATTAAGAAAAAATTCAGAATATAGCCACGCTGTCAGAATTTTAAAGTACCACTGTCAGAATTTTAAAAGCAGGAATTTTAAAGTATATTGTCTGATTTAAAGGATGCTGCTCAAATTTTGAAGCACGCAACTAAAATTTTAAAGTATACTACCATAATTTTAAAGCACACTGACTGAATTTTGCTAGAATTAAATACTTGGTACACGCTTCGAAATTCTGGCCACGAACTTTAAACTTTCGACGCAAGGTTATTTTACTAAACCTTTTCTTAATAAGGTTAAAATATAAATCTCGGTAGATCACAAAGAGTTCATGATTGGCAAAACATACATTGCCACTGGTCCTGGCGGATAGTAATGAGTTACTTTGAGATTGTTGTTCTTTCTTTTTTTCGTTTTTTCTTTTTTTGGGGTGGGAGGGGGAGGGGGATAGGGTTAAGATCGTCAAAAGTTGATTGAAAACCTGTATCGCCGTCTCCTTACATAGTTTTAAATTATTACTTCATGAGATAGTTTTGAAATTGAGTTATGCTTAAAGTTTATTATTTTGTCATAAACAAAACAATCCTAAAGGCCGAGATTGTTGAAATAAAAAAAGAATGACAATTATTTACTTGTCAAATGAATGGAAAATTTTAAAAGCGCAAAATAACATTATTGAACGATTAAACCGATTGGAAGTGCACGTTTCTTCGAGCTCGCTCAAGTAACCAAATGAAACGAATATTATTGAAATTCCACCACAATTACCAACACTATTAGATAGTAAGTACAATATAAATTTGTATTATAATTTTGATATAACTCTTTCAAATATTTTCTGAGTTCCTCAATATAACAATATTCAATTTACATGAGATTAGCATAAAGAAGTTGATTCCAAGTATCAGGAATTCCAGGAAGACACCAATGTGTACAATCCATGCCTTTATACCTAGGGCTTCCATAAATAGAAGGATGACCATCCACTCTATATTGTGACATTTTGCTTATACTCAGCAAGTGAACTGGCTTTCCTGTTTTACCCAACACTTGGTCCAACAGCATATTTGCTTGAACTTTGCTTCCATACCTTAGCTTTTTTATGGGTGTCTTTTCTCCCCAACATTGCATTTTGTTGGTCTTTCTCCCCCATTCGGAGGCACTGTTAATGTAACGTTTATTATACAAAGAAAAAGATTAGGGTATATGTATATTACTCTAATATATAGAAGTTGGAAAACCTTATTTAATTCTGTTAAATAATAAAAAAAACTTACTTGCTGTGATCAGGGGAGATACCCTGGAAGAAGACCTGAACTTTCTTGAAATTAACATTGTTGGAAACCCATCTACCCCATGTTACCAATGCTTTTTCGTAAGCTTTTAAACGATCCATATCTTTGCGCACGTATTTCCCATCTTGAATCACATCCCATCTGCAAAATTTAGTACTCCTACCATTTTTAGCATCTAATATATAAAATCCATTTAGTCGTTACTTCTTATTAGTCTGGTTTTGAAAAAAGGATTTTTACTGCCTCCCAAAATATTAGATATACTAGCACATGTTGTATACCTACAATGTATATGTTTGTATGTTTGACTAGCGGCTGTAATTATAAATATATACTTTGCTAAATATGTTAAAAGACCAAAAACAGAATAATAGGGTTCAGACTGAAGTAAAAATATCAGGTCCCGAATAGAAATAAGATCCAATGATAATGGAAGGATGAGTATTAATAATGAGAATTATATAACTCACGGTTGTTTTCTACCAGTGTGAAGCCACCAATGCCAAGTATCAAAGATCAAGATGTCATAACCCATCCACAGCTTCGACGAACCTGCAACCGAGTCTAGCTTTAGCACTCTTTTTGATTTCTGCCTCACTATGTCAACCAGCAGTGCATTTCTCACGTAACTCACACTCACTTGCTTCGACTAAATTCAATCAAACATTAAAATGAAGAGATTATTAGCAATTATATATAATATATGTGACACTGACAATATTGAAAGCCAAATGTTAAGGAGAAATTAAAAAGAGAGGATGGATGAATCCAGAGGCTAAACTATTGCCAGATGCGAATTCAGGAATTGATAGTCAGGAGGCACCGTTACATTCAATATTAATTTATTATTACTCATATACTTGTAAATTAATTTATTAATTTACAAGTATATATGTCATTTTTCTCGAAGTTTCTTAGTCCTAGTGACCCTTCTCTCTACCATGTAGGTCCGCTCCGACCACAGCAGATTTGTAGGTTAAGCCGGACTTATATATACTAAAAGAGTTAAAAATGTGTATATACAATAGATCACATTTATTTCAAACAGTTAGACTCTAAATTCTAAATTCGCCTCAATATTACTAATTACTTACGGGAATAGAAAAAGTTGACACGAGAGCTCCATTTCTGGTGACATTGTAATATGCACGAGGGAAGGCAGAATGAAGCATGCAAGCCAAGGATTGCCATTGATTCAAGCTCAACGAATCTCCCACGAAAAGCACCTTCTTATTTTTAATTCTTCTCACGAAATCCTTTCCATCCCACCTACGTATCCAAAAACATTTTTGCTAATGTTTCACTGGAATTAAGTGCGTGTAATAAAAGCATAGTACTATAATAAATGATCTTCACACGAGATCGCAAAATAAATAATCTTCCATTCATTTAATACTCAACGCGGAATACAGCAGTACTTGTCAGATTAATAATCATCAAGTTTATATATTATTAAGAAAGGAACCTTTTGTTTAATCATTTACTTCTCGAATTTTACTCATTTAATACAAAAATACCTAAATGGCAAAAGACACAACGCACGAAAACTAATACTCCTATTATCGAGCAAAACCTGTCCACCCTAGATAAACGAATAATTACAAAGCACGATATAATAGATGAGACAAATTTTGCCATGGTCCTAAGTTCTCATAATTTTCTTTCTAAAGCTAAAAATTTGAATTTCTATAAACATACAGTTTTTCTTCCCGCCGCCCAAAAATTTCTTCTCTTTATCTAGAAAATAATACAATAGGGAGTAATTAATTACTCTTTCCTTTGCCGGAAAAATGAATTACATACAACAGCTGCCCTACTGATTAATCTTTAAATAGAACTAACAAGATGCTCAAACATTTAGGAGATGAAAAACATTGTTTTGTCTGACATTTCAAATTAAAGTTAATTATCATATCTTCTATGAAAGTTTGGTTTTTCGCAGATAATCAAACAGTTAATAATGCTAACGATTTAACAACAATTTTTTAAGCCGCCCCACAAGAGGGGTTGCTCTAATGGTAAGCAACCCCCACTTCCAACTGAGAGCTTGTGAGTTCGAGTCTCCTCAAGAGTAAGGTGGGAATTTCTTGGAGGGAAGGATGCCGGGGGTCTATTTGGAACAGCCTCTTTACTCCAAGGTAGGAGTAAGGTCTGCGTACACACTACCCTCCCCACACCCCATTAAGTGGGATTATACTGGGTTGTTGTTGTTGTTGTTTGCTCCGTTATGATCTAATGAGGCTGCTATGAAATACTCACGGACCGCGAGCTCTACTACTCTAGTTCATAATTTCTCTTGACTATATGATTAATCAGGAGGAAAGATTAAGAACGTAGTCAAGAAATACTAAACAGTCTTATGAATACCAAAGAAGTTCAATTGCACTCATATTAATTCCTTACGAAAAGATAGGAGTGTTACCTGGTCAAGTCACAATTTCGCGGTTGCCATCTATACTCGAGATACGCTCTATCCAGTCTGCCATTCCTCACACAATCAAACTGCTGCAAAAGAAATGGACAATCTTTGGCCTTATAGAGTGGGTACTTATAATCTAAAACCCATCTTCCATCATAAAAATCGCACTCATGTGCACCCATATTTTTAGGTGGCAGCTTCTTTTGCTTGGCTTCTGCTATATCAACATTTAAGCAAATAATGTTGAATATCACTACTACTTTCACAAACCAAGGGAAAAACACACAACCTTTCATGTTAGAAAGTTAAGGGCTGATTATGGTGAAGAAAACGAAAGCGTAAGGTCAGTCGCTGCAGGTAATGGTGGAGGATTTAGTGTTGTGAGATTTATGAAGAAAAGGGAATACTAATTAATTTATGAGCGTCCGTTTGTCTAATAAATGACAGCAAAAAGAGAGATAAAGGGAGATTTAACAAGGAAGGAGAGTGTGGTTTATGCGTGTAAGCAGTATGAACCACGTTCGTTAAATGCGGAATATGGGGGAGTAGTATTGGCGGTTTAATTTACTTTCTTCCCTAATTGTAAAACGTTTATTCTCATAATTCCTGATATTATGTTCAACAAATCCTGGTGATCTAATTATCATGTGAATACTGAAAAGAATCAAGTTACATGTATAGACATCATATTTAATTTCTAAAAATCGTGACTAATTATGGTAAAAGGAATATATTGCAAAAAAGAAATAGATAATATATTGTATAGGGTAAAACTGGTTTATAATAAATGATCTAATGATAGAAAGACACATGGAATCGTAGAGAGGTAAAGGCCAATTAAGTAATAACCAGTGCCCGGAACAACAACTACATGATATCGGATATTATAAACCCCGAAGGTAGCACCATCCAGGAACAAAGCAAATATTTACCATCGGATAATATTCAATGAAGAATATTTCTAACATTAAATGGGTTGACATTCATGGCAATGCCGTTGCATATTCACCAATAACTCTTTTAGTATCGTTTAAGTGGGTTTCATCCTAGGATCTTATTTCCTAGGTATAACTATAAATACCAGGCTCAGCAACCATTATAAGCACGAGAAATCTTGGGAACACATAGGTTGTACTTCTTTTTTCACTCTCAATCAAACAATTTTATCTTCATTTTATATTGTTTTCATTTCTGTCCTCGAAGACATTGCACTCGGAGCTAGTCTCGCCATTTTCTTCAATTTCAGCTGTTAAGTCTTATGTTTAATCATATTTTTTTTAATTATATTTGAGTCAAATCAGTCCGCTTGTCTATAATTCCCGTAACAAATTTAACTGTACCGTTTTACGGGTAAATAGTCTGGCACCTACCATGCGGCTTAGATAGTTGCGTAATTGCTTTTATCCTTACGTTAATTGCTAACTTGTTTGATTTTTTCTTTGGCATGAATTCTAAAATGGCAGCTAACGATGTCAACATCAGGCACAACGTTGAGGTACATGAAGATTTGCCTTAATATTAAGATTCAATTAGCAACACACGTAATGAAAGAAACGAAACAACCCCCGTTTGTAAAGGGAAATACTACCGACATGTGCGGGAGCTAACTCCCGATGACGCGGAGGAGGAACATGTCGTGAAAATAGTGAAGATCTTAGGAGAGAAGAAGAAAGCCATCATGACCTTTCTCTCAAGGCAGGATCTATTGATGACAGAGTTGAAACAAGTGATGTCAGACAGTTCTAATAATGTGAGTGGAAGGGGCCCGATTCCTCCCATCACTTATAAGAATTAAACTACTCAAAGGATTGACAACAACACCCCCAAGGAGTGAAGTCGGTTTTGATAGCACTGGGGGAGCTGGTAGCAGATTTGTCAATGACAACGGTAATGATCCCGTCAAAACTAAGCTAATGAGGTTTATGAGGGATATGAACGAACATATAGATCAAAGTTCGACGAAATTTCACGCTTGAATGGATCAAAGTCCAGGTGCACAACAAATATTAAAAGGCCCAGATTTGAGAAAATACACACAACTACCATTCAAAGTTACACGACATCGGAGTTGATCCCAAAAACATTAAAAATCTGGACATACCAAAATACAATGGGACTTCGGATCCGTATGAGCACATCAAAACCTAAACCACAATTGTGAAAGGGAACGATCTAGCTCAACACGAGATCGACTCGGTCCTATTGAAGAAGTTTGGTAAAAACCTCACGAAGGGGGACCTTACATAGTATTCACTAATATCCGAGCGTTCAATTAACTCATTTGAAATGCTTGCAAATTCATTCATTAAGGCCCACGCTAGGAAGAGAAAAGCCAAGCCAGGAAGGCAACCATATTTAGGATCGTGGATGGTGAGTCTGAATTGCTGTGAGAATTCATGATAAGATTCCAAAAATAGAGGATGTTTCTATCGGTTGTACCGTACGATTGGGCAACGGAGGCATTAACAAAGGGTGTGAATCCAAGAAGCTCCGATGCCTCTAGAAAGCTGAAGGAAATCTTGCTCGAATTCCTAGTGACTACATGGTGGATGTTAATAACTATTATGAGTCAAAACAAGAATAAAAGATGATCAACTTGGGTTCACGATATCAACCAAGGGACGGGATTGGGACAAGAATTAGGATAAGTTCAAAAGTTATTTCGATGGTGACGTCGTTGAAGAATGGCCAACTCAGGGAGTTCTTGAACGACCGAGCTAAGAACAATTACAGTCGCAGCTAGGACAATGTAGAGCCTTCAAATAAAAGAAGACCCTCTTTGGTCTACTATCAACATGATTTTCAGAAGGAATGAAATTAATGGCATCAAACTCTCGGCGGCCAGAAAACAAGGGTACTATGGACCCACAACAATAGACTCAGGGAGTCAGAGAAAAAGACGTCACTTTCACGGAGGAAGATGCTGACAGACTTCTTTTGCCATGTAACTATCTCCCTGGTAATTTCTCTCAATGTCTTAGATTTAAATATTAAGTGTGTTTTGGTTAACCCACGAAGCTCATCCTACGTCATTCAATAGAGAGTACTGGAACAAGCAAAGTTAACCGGGAGGTTCATTCTGGCAACAAGCTCCTCTCTATGTTCAACTTGGAAAGTGTTACAACTTGAGGAGAGATCTTGTTGTGCATGAACGACGAAGGGGTGACTAAGACCACTTTATTCGAAGTGGTAGACGATGACATGGGCTACAACATATCATCAACTATTGAAATTGTCGACCCCGAAAGGAATCAAGCAGATAGGAGGTGATTACTTAGCATAAAGAAAGATAAATTCAGTGTCGATTTCTAGCATCAAAGGAAAGGAGCCCAACAAATAGCAATTACATGAGCCCACACCTTCTTCATTTCTAAATGAATATGATAGAGATGAGGAGTCATCGGAATCCCACCAAGTGCTGAGATACTTTCAGGTAACAGAGGAGTCCAATGCAACCAAGTCCACTGGAAAAAAACTCAAACAAGTGGCTTTATTCGAAGAACTCATGGAAAGGAAGTTTCACTTGGGGACTGGGCTCAATCCCGAGCTCGGGTCAGGATTAATTAATTTCCTTAAAACTAACATCAATTGTTTTGCATTGTCGCACTTGGATATGATAGGTATCCCATTAGGGGTGGTCGTGTTTAAGCTAAGTTTGGATCCAAATTTCCAACCATTAAGACAAAATAAACGTCCAGTAGCCGAGGTCAGGAGTAGGTTTATTAAAGAAGAGGTAAATTGACTGCTTGACATTGGTTCTATCCGGGAGGTAAAGTATCCAAAATGATTTGCTAATGTAGTTGTAGTTCTTAAGAATAGTAACAAGTTTAGAATGTGCGTAGATTAGAAGGACTTAAATAAGGTGTTCCCTAGAGACTTGTTCCCACTGCCAAACATTGATCAAATGATTGATGCAAAACCCGGGCACGAGTTAATGAGTTCCCTTGATGCCTACTTCGGGTACAATGAAAACAAGATGAACATTGAAGGCCAGGAACAAAACTTCGCTCATATCTAATTTTGGCACATATTGTTATAATGTGATGTCACTTGGGCTCAAAAATGCTCGATCCACTTATCAAAGGCTCGTTAATAAGATATTTGAGAAACAAATAGGAAAAACAATTGAAGTATATATCAATGACATGTTAGTCACATCTCTGAGTGCAGCTGATAACTTGAAACATCTTCAAGAAACCTTGGACATTTTATGGAAGTATAACATGAAACTCCACCAGGTAGAATGGGCGCTCGGGGCTGGCTTCGAAAAATTCTTGGGGTTCATGGTTTCACAGAGAGTGATAGAGGTAAACTCTGATAAATCAAAATCATCTAAGAATTACATACCAGCTAACTAGCATAAAAGAGGTGCAGAGGTCAGTCAGAATGTTAGCCGCTTTAGGCAGGTTCATCTCAAGATCCTCGAAAAAATGCCATTATTTATTCTCACTTTTTAGAAAGAAGAAATTTTTGAGTGGACTCCCGAATGCTAACAGACGCAAAAAGATTTAAAAATGTACCTTTCTAGCCCCTCATTACTATCAAAGTTGGGGAAGGCAAACAATTATTAATACTGCCACGAGCGTAGACTCACTATTTGTACCTCAAAAAACTAGCTCAGCCCTTGTAGTCACCTCTCAAAAAGTTAGGACTTTTTTCAATGTCAATCGATAGCCGTTTTGACAACCTCTCCCTTGAGGAATGTTCTTCACAAGCCCGAGTTGTCAAGATGTTTGGCTAAATGGGCAATCAAAATTAGTAAGTTTGACATTGGATACAAGTCTAGGACTTTATGGCTGATTTTCATCCGGATTAATGGCCCTAGAATCTAAAGAGGCAATACTAGTTTCGGAAACAACATCAGGAGTTTTGACCTTTTTTATTGATTGACTTTCTGATTTAAAGGGCTCGAGCTGTAGGTAGTTATAGTCACACCCTCGGGAGAATATGTCGAAGATTTCTTGGAGAAGTTTCAAGTTATCGAGGTAAATTCCGATAAAACGAAAGTCATAAAAAACATCCCAGACCAGCTAATGAGTGTAAACAAGGTACAAAGGTTAACCAAAATGTTATCCGCTTTAGGCAAGTTCATCTCAAGATCCTCGAATAAATACCATCATTTCTTCTCACTTTTGAAAAAGAAGAACAATTTTTGGTGGACTCCCGAATTATATCTAGCAAAAAAAGATTTTAAAACGTACCTATCCAACCCCCCATTACTATAAAATAACAAGGGAAGGCAAGTAATTATTAATAATGTCAGGAGCGGAGACTCGCTGTCAATACCTCGAAAAACTTGCCTCAGCTATCGCAGTAACCTCTAAAACTCTTAGGCCTTATTTTTAATGTCACCCGAAGCCGTCGAGACAACCTTTCCCTTGAGGAATGTTCTTCACAAGCCTAAGTTGTCAGGACGTTTTGCAAAATAGGATGTCGAAATCAGTAGAGTTTGAAATTTAACATAAGCCTAAGACTTTATGGTCGATTTTAGTCCCAAGTTAATGGCTCTAGCTACTAAAGAAGCAATACTAGTGTCGGTAACGACATCAGGAGTTTTGACCTTGTTTATAGATAACGTTTCTCTTTTAAAGGGTCGGCGCTCTCGGTAATTCTAGTCACTCCCTCAAGAGAAAACTTGATGCAGGCTATTAAGGTTGTTCCATTAACTAACAATGAAGCCGAGTATGGCGCTTTGGTTGCAGTACTTGAACTAGCCCGATGACTTGGATCCGAGGTCATCGAGATCAAATGTGATTCTGGTAGAAAACTAGCTGTACAGGATTTTTAATGCAAAGGAGGAATTTATGCTACATTACGAGAACAAGGTTCAATCATTGCTTGCTTGATTTAGGGAATGGTTGATCATACACATTCTGAGACAAGAGACAAAGCAGATAAATTGGCTAATTTGAGGCCGTCTACAGAGATGAAAGGATCTGACTCTGGTACTGTCTTTCAACTTCCACATTCAGTATTGGATGTGGATGGTTATTGTGAAGTCAATTCAACCAACTTAATTCGGGACTCAAGGAACGAGTTTGTCAAATATCTTTGACATGGAAAATTACATGAAGACCTGAAGGCATCCCGGGAAATACGCACCAAGGAAGCTTGTTACTACCTCAAGGATGTGAAATTTTATAGGAGAGCGTACTAAGTCCCCTTAGCCCAATGTCTAGGAAACTCGAAGGCAAATTACGTGATGAGAGAAGTCCATGAAAGAATTTGCGAGAAACATTCAAGTGCTGGTTCATTGGTACTAATGCTAGTTAGGGAAGGATGCTATTGGCCCTGATGGAATAGAATGCAAGGACATTTATTGAGAAGTGTGACAAAATTCCCATGTCCATTCATGAAATGGGGAATGGATATAGTTGGCCCACTTTCACCGGGTCCTTGAAAGGTAAGATTCCATTTAATTTTTACAGATTACTTCACTAAAAGGGTTGAAACACGCCCTTATCAAAAGGTCGATGTGGTCAACTTCCTATGGGACCACATAATCTGCCGTTCGAAATATCAATAGAGATTGCCTGTGACAACAGACCATAGTTCATAGTAAAGGTGGCTAATGGGTCAACCGGTCCGGGCCGGAACGGATTTTGTTCGACCCGTCCGGGTTTTGGTCCGGGCCGGGCCGGGTCGAATAGTACCGTGTTCTTAAGGGGCCGGGTTGGTTCGGGTTAAAACTGAACCATACGGGTTACGGGTTGAAAGTGGCCGGGCCGGGCCGGGTTTAGTATATTTTCAACTTTTTTTTAAATTAAGTATAACTATTAAGTTATAATTATGTTAATACTTTGTAATCATTGAATGAAATCATAAATACAATTAAGATGGGAAAAATTTGCACTTATTGCAAGTGCTACTTTATTTCTCAATTTCAAATTAATAAGTAGAAAATAAAATGTTTACATTTTTTCTAACAAGTAAATTAGTGAAGTAGTAATTTCAAATGTTTTGCATCGTCTTAGCAAGTTCATCATAATCAATATGAACTGATTGACCTTCTTCTGGGGAGTTAAATTCCGATGGGTTTCCATGGGTTAATATATCTCCAATTTCTTCGTCTTCTGGGCTATCAACATCTTCCTTTCCTTGATTTCTTCGTTCCGATCTAATCCAATCTCTTAAACATACTAAAACTTCCAAAGCATAGCTTCCCAATGAGTGGCAGGTGTCTCCAAGTTGTTGTCTTGCTTGGCTAAATGCACTCTCCGATGCAACGGTAGAAATTGGCACATTCAGCGCATCACGAGCCATAGCGAAAAGAATAGGAAATCGCTTTTCATTTTCATGCCACCATCCCAACGGTGAAAAGTCCTTTGTGCGAGGCTCCTTTTGCTTCTGCAAGTAGAATTGAAGCTCATCAATATTCCTGCTACTGGTTTGAGTGTTAGAAAATGTTGAAAAATATTAAAACTATCAAGGACTTCATCATCCACATTAGAAGAACTGCTACATTGCATAGCGGGATTAACATTGTCAGAAGCACGAGCAGTATTATCACATTCAAACATATTTAGAGTCTAAAACTTACAAATCATTGCTTCCCAAAATTATTGACCCATTCTATGGGATGGACAGCTCTCATATGTCTTGTAAGTGTTCCAGTCCCTCCTAAATTTCCTTCGGTCAAATGTTGAAAAGTTTCGTTACAATATTTGCACTTAACACTATTCGTACCTTCTATTATTTCAAAAAAATTCCATACCGGACTTCTTCTTTTACGATTAGAAGTCGGGTTATTACTTTACTACCAGAAGCTACAGGACTAGCATCATTAAACATATTGTAAAAATGAAAATACAAGTTTAAATTAAATATGCTATTAAAATATTAAATAACAGAAAGAGTTGGAGGAAGTGCACCGAATAACCGAATTCGACAATAAATTGAGCACTTGATCAAATATGAAATCTTGCAAATTGAAGGGAAGAGAGATAGATTGATAATTTGAGAATTAAGAATGTAAGACTAAGATAAGAATTTTGAGTGAAGAAATGAAGAAGAGATGAGGGTATTTATAGATTTTAAGAAGGGTTAATATTGTAAATTAATAAATATAAAAAAATAATGAAAAAATGGCCATCTTTGTAAAATTAGCCGTTGCCAACGGAAATGTGGGCCCCATCATTTCAAAAATTAAAAAAAAAATAAAAAAAAGTTACCGTTGAACCGGGCCGGTCAGGTCCGGGCTGTACCGGTTCATGGTACTGTTCACGTTACCGGGCCGGTCCGGTCCGGTTCGGAGTAAAAAAATTCTTAACGGACCAACCCCCTACCCCCTTTGAACCCAGCCCAGCCCAGCCGCCACCTACCGGTCCGGTCCCGGGTTGTACCAGTCCGGTCCGGGCCGGTCCCGGGTCAACCCGGCGCGGTTGACGGGCTTAGTTCATAGGCTCAAAAGTCACAAATTTTTTTGAAGATTTGAAAATTAAGAGGGTTTTATCTTCATCGTACCATCCGAGCTCTAATAGACCGGAGGAGTCAACTAATAGGATGATTATTCAAAACCTCAAAAACAATTTAGAATATGCTAAAGGAAAGTGTCATGAAGATTTATCGGGAGTGCTATGGGCATAACGAATGATGGCAAAATCAACCACAAAAGAGATGCCATTCTCTCTCGTATATGGTAGATGATTTGATACCGGTGGAAGTAGGGGAGCCAACTTTGAGGATTTCCTGAGCAAACAAAGAAGAACAATGAGTCGTTGCTGGAGAAGTTGGATTTGCCCAATGAATCTATGGACTTGGCATACGTGATGATGGTGGCTCAAAATCAGAGGATGGAAAGATATTACAATCAGAGGGTAAATCTCTACTACTTCAAATTAAAAGACTTGGTTTTGAGAAAGGTGACTTAGAGCACTCTAAGTCAATGATGGCAAGCTGGGTCCAATATGGGAATGTCCCTATCAGGCTTCAATTTTCATCGAATAAATTGGAAAATCAAGCTGGAGTCAAATTGCCCAGTAATGCAAACGCGACTCACCTCAAAAGGTATTACTTTGGTTTGATCATATCAATGCAGAAAGTATGTGCTGCACTCTTTTTTCTTACGACCAGTTTTTGTCCTAGTTGATGTTTTTTTGTTAGGTTTTCGATGAGGAAACAACGAAAATCATACTACAAAAGGATCATCATCGGCAAAGTTAATAACTTTAATGACAAGGCGTTAGAATGATAAAGGAGACGATCAACTCGGGTTCTTGGTATAAACCAAAGGACGGGAATGGGACAAGAATTAGGATAAGTTCAAAAGCAATTTTGATGGTGACGTTGTTGAAGAATTTCCATCTCAGGGAGTTATTGAGTGGCCGGGCCAAGAACAATTACGGTAGTAGCTAGGACAATGCAGAGCCTTCAAAGATAGCATAAGACCCCCTTTGGTTTACTATCAGAATGAGTTTCAAAGGGAACAAAATTAATGGCATAACATTCTCGGTGGCCAGAAAACAAAGGTATCATTGACCCACAACAATAAACTCAGTAACTCTCAAAAGATGATGTCACTTTCACAGAGAAAGACGCCGACAGACTTCTTCTCCCATGTAATGTCACCCTAGTAATTTCTCTCAATGTCTTAGATTTAAAAATTAAGTTTGTTTTGATTAACCCACGAAGCTCAGCCTACATCATCTAATATAGAGTGCTAGAACAAGTACAGTTAACCGGGAGCTTCATTCTTGTAACAAGCTCCTCTCTAGGTTCAACTTGGCAAGTGATAAAACTCAAGGAGAGATATTTTTGTGCACGCACGCCAAAGGGGTGAATAAGACCACTTTATTAGAATTGGTAGACAGTGACATGGGTTACAACATAATCCTTGGAAGGCCATGGATAAATGAGATGAAGATTGTGTTATCAACATATCAGCAATTATTAAAATTCCCGACTCCAAAAGGAATCAAGTAGATAAGAGGAGATCAACCGGCAGAAAGAGAGATAAATACAGTGTCGATTTCCAGCATCAAATGGAAGGAGCCCAGAAAATAGCAATTACAGGAACCTATGCCTTCTCCCTTTCTTAATGAAGATGATAGAGGTGGGGAATCATTAAAATCCCACCAGGTTCCAAGATACTTTCAGGTAATAGAAGAGTCAGATGCAACCAAGTCCACTGTAGAAAAACTCAAGCAAGTGGCTTTATTCAAATATTTGTGGAAAAGAAGTTTCACTTGGGGACATGGCTCAATCCCGAGCTCAGGTTAGGATTTATTAATTTCCTTAAAACTAACGTCAATTGTTTCGGATTTTTGCACTTGGATATGATAGGTATCCCATTAGAGGTGGCCATGTACAAGCCAAGCCTGGATCCAAACTTCCAATCGTTAAGGCAAAAATAAACGTCCAATTGTCGAGGTTAGGAGTAGGTTTATCAAAGAAGAGGTAAATCGACTACTTGATGTTGGTTCTATCCGTGAGGTAAGGTATCCAAAACGGTTTGCTAATGTAGTTGTTGTTTTAAAAAAGAATAACAAGATCAGAATGTTCATAGATTATAAGGACTTAAATAAGGTGTTCTCCAAAGACTTGTTCCCACAACCAAACATTGATCAAATTATTTATGCAAAGCCCGGGCACGAGTTAATGAGTTTTCCTGATGCCTACTTCGGGTACAATCAAAACAAGATGAACCCTGAGGATCAGGAAAACACTTCACTCGTAACTAATTTTTGCACATATTGTTCTAATGTGATGCTATTTTGGCTTAAAAATTCTTGATCCACTTATCAAAGGCTCGTTAGTAAGATGTTTTAGAAACAAATACCAAAAACTATGGAAGTATATATCTATAAATGTTAGTCACGTCTTTGACTGCAGATGATAACATGAATTGTCTTCAAGAAACCTTTTACATTTTGAGGAAGTATAACATGAAACTCAACCTGGTAAAAAGTGCATTCGGTGTTGGCTCTAAAAGATTCTTGGGGTTCTTGGTCTTGTAAAGAGGGATAGAAGTAAACTCTGATAAATCAAAGTCACGTAAGAATCACGGATCATCTAACTACCATAAAAGAGGCGTAGAGGTTAAATAGAATGTTGGTCGCTTTAGGAAGGTTTATCTCAAGATCCTCAAAAAACTGCCATAATTTCTTCTCAGTTTTGAAAAAGAAGAACAATTCCAAGTGGAAACTCGAATGCTAGAAGGAACAAAAAGATTTAAAAAGGTACCTGTCTAGCCCCCATTACTATTAAAATTGGGGAAGGCGAACAATTATTAATATTGTTAGGATAGGAGACTCACTATCCGTACCTCAACAAACTATCTCAGCTCTCGTAGTCACCTCTTAAAAGATTAGGCCTTATTTTCAATGTCACTCGATAGCCATTGTGACAACCTTTTCCTTGAGGAATGTTCTTCAGAAGCCTGATTTGTCAAGATGTTTGGCTAAATGGGCAGTTAAAATTAGTGAGTTTGACATTGAATACAAGCCTAGCACTTTATGGCCGATTTTCATTGGGGTTAATGGCCCTAGCTGCTAAAGAGGCAATACTGGTGTCGGAAGTGACATATGGAGTTTTGACCTTATTTATTGATTAAGTTTCCACATTAAGGGCCCGGGGTATTGGTAGTTCTAGTCATGCCCTTGGGAGAATATGTCGAAGGTTTGTTGGAGATGTTTCATGTTATCGAGGTAAATTCTGATAAAATCAAAGTCATAAAAAACATTCCAGACCATCAAATGAGCGTAAAAATGCCAATAATACATATTGTAAGAATCGCAGGCCAGCTAACTAGCGTAAAAGAGGTGCAGAGTTTAAACAGAATGTTTGCCTCTTTAGGCAGGTTTTTTCTCAAGATCCTTGAAAAAATGCCATCATTTCTTCTCACATTTGAAAAAGAAGAAAAATTTCGAGTGGACTCCCAAATGCTAGCAAGCATAAAAAGATTTAATAAAAGTACCTGTCCAACCCCTCGTTACTATCAAAAACAAGGGAAGGCGAACAAATATTAATACTATCAGGAGCGAAGACTCGCTATCCATACCTCGAATAACTTGCCTCAATTATTGTAGTCACCTCTCCAAAGCTTAGGCGTTATTTTCAATGTCACCCTAATCCATCGGGACAACCTTTCCCTTGATGAATGTGCTTCACAAGCCTAAGCTGAGAGGACGTTTTGCTAAATGGGCAGTCAGAATTCGTGACTTTGAAATTTAATACAACCCTAGGACTTTGTGGTCGATTTTAGTCCTGAGTTAATGGCCCTAGCTGCTAAAGAGGCAATTCCGGACACTAGGAGTTTTGGCCTTGTTTACAGAAAAGGTATCCAATTTAAAGGGTCCGAGCGCTAGGTAATTATAGTCACGCTCTCAAGAGAAACCCTGAGGCAGGCCATTAAGACTGTTCCTTTAACTGACAATGAAGCCGACTATGGCGCTTTGGTTGCAGTACTTGAACTGGCCTGGGGACTTGGCTCCGAGGTCATCGAGATCAAATGTGATACTGGTAGTAAACCAAATGTACGACATTTTTTTATGCAAAGGAGGAACACATGCTACATTATGGGAACAAGGTTCAATTTGCTTGCTTGATTCAGGGAGTGGTTTATCATACACATGTAAGCAGACACATTGGCTAATTTGAGGTCGTCTATAGAGATGAAAGGATCTCACTTTGGTACTGTCATTCAACTTCTACATTCGATATTGGATGTGGATATTATTATAATGTTTATTCAACCAACTTAATTTGGGACTGGAGGAATGAGTTCGTCAAATGTCTTTGACATGGAAAATTACCCGAAGACGTGAAGGCTCCCGGGCAATACCCACCAAGGCAGCTCGTTACTATCTCATGGATATCCAAATATATAGGAGAGCTTACCAAGGCCTCTTAGCCCGATATTTAGGATACCAAGGCCTCTCCCACTTAGATATACATTCTTCCTTGAAGGTGTTAAGAACTGCTATGGAGTTGTCTGAAATAACTAATTAACATCTCTTGCAGCTACCATTTCCACCACAAATCAGTTGAGCACATTTGCTCGAACAATCTGAAGATTCTCCCTTACTGCTTATCCAAATAAGCCCGAGAGCCAAATTCCAACACCCAAAATTCACTACCAGGCATGTTTCCAACATACGAACACCATATCATTCACTGTATGATGTACCAAAACTTGATTGCATGCCTTAGCTGTATTAGCACCATGCTCTACATAATTCACATAATTATAATAACATAATCTGATAATAATAGCAGACATTCCATGAATCTGATGCTCACCCACACCTCATGACTCATATATGCCTTGTTGCAAGTATTACAATACTACGATGATGGAAGAGATATGTGGAAATTCATAACCAACTATCTAGTCAACAAGTCATTAAGTCTATGCTCCTGACAAAACCATTACATCATTTTGACACAAATAATGGCATTTGCTCTTTAATATAAGTCATATAATTCGATTGCATTAATCCTAGATCCAATAATCTCATCTCACCTAGTACGAGCTGCTCACGAAATAAGCTACGCAAATAATATGAACTTTTCTCAAAAAATGGGAAAAATAACACACAAAATAGAATGAGGAACTGTACTCAACATCACATTGTTTCGGAGTGCAACCCGATCCAAACAACTTACCCGTGCCACCCGATCCACACATAAACTTTACATAAGGAGATAATTACGGAGCTAAATTGCTTATTGGTAAAAAATACCTAACATCGGCCACAAGCTCGCTAAGTACTGTGAGCATGTGATTTTTGCCCTCTACCCATAAATTCAAAATAAAATAATTACGTTTGTTTATTTGCAATTTTGATTTTTCGTGGCATTATTCTGTTATTGGTTTGCATTTTGTGCATTTTCAAATAACGAAAATACAAAAATACATGAGGCATGTGCATTTAGGAGTATCTCTGCATTTTTAGACATTAATTAGTAATTAAAAAATGAAATAAAAAAATGGCTTAATGCGTATCTAAGCTTTGTTTTAAGTAATTTTTTCCATCTTTTATTTGTTAATAATCGTTGGTTAATTAAGTTTTGTAGATTAATTGGGATTATATTTTAAGAATTCAATTGATAAAGAAAAAAGATTAAAAAAACACTTGAAAATACAACTCCATTGTAATATACTCTTTGGGGCCATTTGTAATTGAAACCCATGCCCAAAATAGCCAGTCCGTTTGTCCCCAACTAGGTCCAGCTCTAGCGATGCCAAAACAACCTCGTTTGGTCGCCTCTCATTTGGGACGTTCATCTCCCATCATCCAACGGCCCTAAAACTCCCCCTACACCAAATAAAATGGTCCAAACGTGTGTAACAAAATCAGAGACCAAAGGCTCCCTCCTCGTACAGTTCCTCACCTGTGTAACGCCGCCCATGAGCTACCCTAACCCCACCGTCTGCCGCCGCCGCCGGTGGCGTAACCCCAATGCCTCAAAATTTACATCATAGAAGCACCTAATTCTCTTCTTCCCATTCCCATGAAAATCATAGCTCGAATCGCCGCTAATGTTCTCAAATATCCGACCAAAATACGGCAGCTCCGCCGTCTACGGCGGCGGCCGGTGGCAAATCACTCCCAAATCAATACCAATACTCTCCTCACCACCCTAACCCGAGCCTTGCTAGTGGTGACCCTCAAATATAACCACAATTCGCCAAATATTAGCTTGAAGATGGCAGCTCCGCCATGCACGGCGCTAGCTGCCATCCAATACCATCCAATGCCATCTAACACCGTCAAAACACCACCAAATCATTATAAAGCCACACCCTATGATTATTTGTCTCCCTCATCCAATATCCACCCCTAAGCTCTCTCAAACAACCCCAGACCCCTCCAATGTCAACAACAGCAATGACTACATTTAAGTCCAAATTTCAAAGACCGTTTGAGTGTTGGTTCGAATTTATTTCAACAAGGTTAATGGTAGAATCAGTAAGCTAATCTTAATTTTAGTTTGTGTTTCTGTTTTTTAGTCTGGCTTTATTTCTTTTAGATTGAAAAGACATGTTATTAGATTTTTTTATTAGGCTCATAGCTCTGTTATTCCTTTTCTAATTAATAATCCTGAGCATGGCCATTTGTAAGTTAAATTAGTCATTCCTGTTTTGTTTGCCATACTCGTTTCCAGGTTTAAGTTTGAAGTTTAGCATGTTTTCTTTAGTCTTTGTATGGTTATGGACCTTTGAATCTGAGTGTTGGTTTGAGTTCACATAGGAAAGGGTTTTGATTGTTTAGCATAACAAATCCCATGTTTGTTCTTAGTTTCTATAATTTCCTTATTTTCTGAGTGTGAGTATCAATTAATGGTCCGTATGATTGGAGGTGTTGGTTTCTGAGCTGAATTTGGTAGTGGTAGCCTTCCATTGTTCTCCCTCTCAAGCTGAGTACTAGACTTGATTTCTACTTTGATTTCTGAGGATTGATTAGCATTTGTCCTTGATTAGTATCATTTGAATTGGTTATAGCTGATAAGATTAGAAGAATTAGTTTTAGGAGTTAGCTTTGATACTAAATAAGTAACTTATGGGTAGTATAGGGTTTTCCTACCTATTTCTCATAATTTTAGGATAAATAAGGGTAATATAGAGTTTTCAACTAAGATTTGGTAATATTAGGAACAAAATAAGGGTAATATAGGTAGTCTATGAAGGGTAGATGATGGTAGAAGTCTTTAGACCCTTCTAGAAGGGGTCTTTAATACAAAAGCAGTAGTTTTGTTGCAATAACTTCGGAAATAAGGCAAAAAATGAGGGTCCAAATAGGTAAAATCTGAAAATTGAAAGAAGGACCCTTAGTTAAAACAAATAATAGTGTTTTCCTAGACTTTGGCTATTAAAAGGGACTGAAAATCACTCAAAAAAGGGGTTGGACCATCTGAAAGTAGCTCTATAATTTCTCAGAATTTCGAAACTCAAAATCTCTTCAAATAACTCTTGAAAACCTACAGCATCCCCGACTTTACTATTCCATTGAATTTTACTGTGCAAAAAACACTCTTAAAATCAGCTATTTGTCAGAGAGTATATAAATAAGGCCTGAAATATATGTGAAATTTTCATACTCATTTTGGTTTGGAGTCAGGCTGGTCTAGTTCTTTTAAATTTTTCTTTTTTTTTCGAGTAGGATGGTTAATGTTGTATGGTGTTAAGGCCTCCTGGGTTCCTGTTTGATTTGCTTGGCTCATTGGATATATTTGGACCTATGTTGCTTTTTATTTTTTTGTGCTTAAGACTTTCCTTGTTTGTTTGGTGGTGCTTCTGGGTTATTGGCTATTCCCAAGCTGTGAATTCATGTGGACTAATGTTGAGTACTGCTAACCCACAATTTACACTTTCACTCATTCCAGGTACATGTTTTCAAACCTCCAACGGTGCATGAAGTTTGAAGCCTAATGAGTACCCAAGTTCAAGATGCATGTCATTTTCCTTAATTAGTTCCTGTTATTATTATTATGCTTATTACGGTGGTTGATCTGTATAAATAGGACATTTTGACTGCTAGATAACTGTAGTGATTTTGTTAGTTATTGAGTATTTCATTTTGGGTCTTTTGCAGGGTAATTATTTGATGATGACTCTCAGCAGTTGTTACTGAACATTGGTTTAGGGTCTAGTTGTACTTTATATTCAGTTGATACTCGATTGGATGATGTAAATAGTGTAGAGAAATTGAATTTCCGTTTGAGTGATTTGGGAAAGGGCTGTTTCTTTGTTGTCACCAAAGTTTAGTATTCTTTTGGGCTCAGTTAGAAGCCCAATACGCAAGGATTCGATCCAGCAGTTCCTCAAGCTGTTGGCATTCGCTGAAGGACATTGCAAAGGTTGGGTTTATCCCCAACTTGGGCCCAGTAGCCTAGCAGGCCGGATACCAACCGCACCCATCTTATTAATTTGGTCTGGATGTATATGTTTGGATCTTGAGTAAAGTATCAGGATTAAAGGGGGAATTCATTAATTTTTTAGGTCTGGTTAATAAAAAAACAATTTACTCTAGGACTAGCCTTCAAAATAATAATTGGAACGCTCCATGCAAAAAAAAATGAATATTGCATGACCTCGCTTTCTTTTAACCTTGAATCGATCCTTAGATTCCGAGGCTTGGTATTTAATAAATTACATGGCCCTCGCAAAGTTCAAACCCGTAATTTCTTAGGGCATGATAGGTTAATAACTTATATTGCCTAAATTTGGGTGCACATTTATGTGACCCAAATCTAAAATCCAACGAAGTTGAAATGTGCTGAAAACCACGGGTGCATTTATGGGACGTGTTTCGAGGCATGTTTTAACAACGTTGCAATTATCTATAAAAACAATGATAAAAGTTGTTTATAGATTAAAAAATACACATAGGTTCATAATTGTTTAAATCAGATAATTTATGCCAAATATAACAATTGAGTGACCGTGCTAGAACCACGGAACCCGGGAATGCCTAACATTTTCTCCCGAGTAAACAAGATTCCTTACCCAGATTTGTGGTTCGCATACTGTTAAACAGAGTCATTCTTTCCTCGATTCAAGATTCTAACCGGTGACTCGGGACACCATAAATCTCCTGAGTGGAGACTCTGAAATTCTCTTAAGTAATTGAATCCCGTTTCGATTGTCCTTTAATTGGAAAAAACTCCTTTATCTGCGCCCTTCGTTGGGTTGTGGTAGTCAAAAGGAGGTGGGACAACTCTGGCGACTCTGCTGGGGATCGAACCCAGAATCTCTAGTTCAAGGTTCAATAATTCAAGCTTAGAATAATTGTTGTATGTGGCTTTGTTTATTATCTGATTTTACATGTTGGCTTAACGTGCAAAATGATGCTTTTACTGCTTTGTTATTATATGAACTGTACATATAAACTGCTACGAAATCCTTCTCTTCTAACCTCTGGGGATGTGCTTACTTGTTGAGACTCCCTATTTTGTTAGTGTCATACCCTGAAATAAGAAAAAGGCCAGACAAGTTACTAAGCCGGATGGCCTTTTGGTTCTCGGTACGTAGCCCCCTCCTCGACTAGAGTCGTCCGCTTGGGTACACAGTCTAGACCCTATTCCAAGGTTTTAACTTAGAATAACTTGACCTCATGCCGAATCCCTAGTTGGAACACTTATCTGCATCATGCATTTGAGCTAGTGGACTCAACACAGGGGTTGTGTCCGTCTAGGACAGGTAACCAAAAATGAAAAGACCATCCTGATGCATGATTATGTGTGCATTTAACAGCTTGGGATTTGCATGTTGACCGGCTTGCGAATAAGGAAAGAAAATTCAGAAAAATAGTAGCATTATGGTTGGTTGAGATTAGTCATTTGTCTTGTAAAACCAATGCTCAAATAGCACCGAAATGCTGCCTTATTTTTGACAAAAAAAGAGGAAAAAAAACGACAAAAAAATGACGTTGTTTAATGTTTGGAGTTTGATAAATTATTTTGCCCGAACTACGCCGATTTGATTCTTGTCAAGAGCGAGATATGTAGGCAACCCCTATCGGGTCCAACCTCTTTTTGCAAAATAACCATAACAAGAAAAAACAAATGTTCGATTTTATTCATTTTGTTTTCCGAAATAAATCCGGTGATGTTGTTACTTCCAGAAATAGCCGAACGTTACCTCATGGGACGCCGGAAGGCTCATTCCACGCAAATGGCCACCTCTGAGTCATTTTTTGGTCGGTGAGCGAGCATATCCTCAAAACCCTCCTTCGAAAGTGCCAAAAGGCCGTATTTGCAAAGCCAGGCCCGAGTTTTAGAAAATAAGTTTCATAAAAGGAAGAGGGCATTTTAATTCACCTTAATAAATGTGCAGAATGAGCACGATAACGTTCATGAACAAGATTCCCTTGGAGCTGCATTTGTGGTGGAATGACATGGGGGAAGCAGGACAAAGTAAGGTCAACGCGCATTTAGAAGGACTTACCGGGCTGCTAAAAATTAACCCAAGGGGAGATATCCTAAAGGCATTGATCACTTTGTGGGACGCAGCTCACAATGTCTACCATTTTTTCGGATTTTGAACTCACACCGACATTGGAAGAAATGATTGGATATATTGGGGTCCCTACAATTCTTTTAAGGACCCAAATCAGTGGTATACCTGGGATGATTCAGCAGAAGCTTTTTCATGCCACTTTCAATATAATCTTGAGCACAAGCTTTTTCATGCCACTTTCAATATAATCTTGAGATTACCTCGGATCATCTATCTCTGACAAAGCTGGAGAAGAAACATAATGAGAGTTTCAGGGAGTACGGTTTCCAGTGGAGGGAACAAGCAGCCAGAGTTGATCCCCCCCATGAAGGAGAGTGAGATGGTTGATTTTCTGCAAGCTTTGGAACCAACCTATTTTGGGCATTTGGTATCAGCGGTAGGGAATTCTTTCAACGGAGTGGTCAAGATGGGAAGTATGGTTGAGGAAGGCCTCAAATCCAATAAAATCATGAGCTACTCGGCAATTAAGGAAACTACTCAATCTATCCAGGGTGGAACTGGGGGAGCTTTCGGGAAAAAGAAGAAGGGGGAAGTAGCGACAATGGAGTTGGGAACCTGGTTTGGGCCTCGGGCACCATCTCATTACGGCCAGCCCCGTCCTCACCACCAGACATACCCACATACCCAATATGGCTCGCCACAGCATTAGTTTCCACCACCAGAACCTTGCTTCGCGGTCCATCATGCGCAAGCATATACCCAACCTCCCGCTCACGCACAATGGCGTGCGTCACCCTCTCAAAACACTTACCCAAATCCACAAAATCACTACCCGCCCCAAGAGCTTACCAGCAACCCCCAAGGCCCACCTTCCGTGGCAATCCGACCCTGAGAAATGAAGGGTGCAGAAAAATAAGACTTTCACTCTGCTGGGAGAATCTTACACTAGACTGTTCCACAGGTTGCGACAACTAAACATGTTGAGTGAGCCACAATTGTTGAACCCTCCTCCAAAGAATTTAGATTATTCAGTCAGTTGTTCATACTGTTCTGGTGCACCTGGGCATGACATTGAAAAATGTTGGCATTTAAAGAATGCCATCCAAGAACTTATTGACTCCCACGGGATCGAGGTGCAGACTTCGGAGGTGCCCAATATTAACCAAAACCCGCTCCCAACCCGCCAGGAAACCAACATGATTGAAATTGAGGAGAGAAAGGGAGAGTCCAGAAGACCTTCACAAACAGTAATGACAATCAAAGCCAATGAGTTTACCAAGGTCACAAACGGTGAGAAGCTGGTAACCAGGGCAAAAGAAGGCAGTAAAACTGTTGTAGTTTAAGGGGATCTCAACATGCGTGGTCGTAGAAAAGCAAGAAAAGGTAAAGGTAACAATACGTGGGGCAGCTAAAGAACCCCTCGTGGTTGTAGAAGGTGTCCGCATAGAGCCTGTTATTGTGAAACCGGTAATCCAGCCCCCAATCATCAACAACAAAGATGTGCCTTGAATATACTAACAAGCCATAGTGATGTACAAAGGGAAAGAAGTTAGGTAGGAAGTGTGTGAGGCACTAAGCTTAACTCGATCAGGAAGGTACTTTGCCCCAGAAGAGTTGAGAAAGGGAAGAATCTCTAAGATAACCCTGGACCAGTGAAGAAAGCTGTATCAGAAGAAGAAGCAGAAGAACTCTTGAAGAAAATGAAAATGCAGGATTACTCCATTTTAGAATAGTTGAGGAAAACAGCAGCCCAGATCTATTTGTTCTTATTAATCCACTCAGATGAGCACCGTTGGGCGTTGATGAAGATTTTGAATGAAGCTCATGTCCCAAATAAGATAACGGTGAATCACCTGGAAAAGATCACAAACAAGATATTCGAGGTAAATCCTGTCACATTCTCTAATGATGAATTACCTATGGAGGGTACGCAGAACAACCGGGCTCTATATCTGATTGTGAGGTGTAAAGATGTCGTGGTCACCCGAGTTTTGGTCGACAACGAGTTCAGTGCAAACGTTTGTCCACTATCCACATTGACCAAGCTGAAGGTGGAAAATGAAAGGGTCCGCAAGAATAACACCTGCGTTCGAGGTTTTGATGGGGGAGGTAAAGACACCATAGGGTATATAGTACTGGAAGTAATTATAGGGCCCGTCGATTCATTATGGAATTCCAAGTGCTGGATGTATCATTCTCCTATAATCTGTTATTGGGCAGGCTTGAATTCATGCAGCCAATGTAGTGCCATCTATACTGCACTAGATGGTCAAATTTGAATTGGACTGCAAGAGATTTTCGTGCATGGAGAGGATAATCGGTGTACCCCAGGTGACACAATTGTGCCTTTCATTGAATCCGAGGCCAACAAAGGGCCATGGGTTTACCAGGTGTTTGATGCAGTGTCAGTTCAGAAGGTCCCAGAAGGTGGGGTTGCTACAATCCCAAAGATAACAACCGTATCCATAATGGTAGCTTCATAAATGTTGAGAAATGGTTTTATACTCGGCAAAGGGTTGGGAGCTTCTCTGCAAGGCATCGCGCAACCAGTATCCCTTCCCAAGAATCTTGACACTTTTTGCTTAGGGTTCAAGCCCACAGCCGCAGACATAAGGCGAGCTAGGAAGGTGAGATAGAAAGCCTGAGTTCTCCTGAATCCTATCCCAAGGTTGTCTAAATTAATTTTCAAATTCAGTAATCGCCCCGGACCCAAGATTTTCGGCCGCTGGTCGACGCGGACGGAGATCTTGATAAGGGGTTAGAAAGGCTATTCAATGAGGTGAATATGGTCGAGGCGGGAGAAGGATCGAGCGGGGCAGATGTGTAGTTTGTGGGAGAACGCCCAAAAATCAGTAAATTGGAAGCCACTCCCCTTCCCACTCAGAGGGAGTCGTGGTAGTCGGCTTTGATTTTCCTTTCAGTTTGTACTAGCATCAAGTTGTCAACTCAATTGTTATTTCCATGCATTTGGATGTGCAAACTCTATTATCTTTGATTCTAATGAAATGCAATTTCCCTTTCAACAATGTCGATAGTTTCCATTTTCTCTTTACTTTTCTTTCTATTCTCTCTTGTACATTTATTTTGATGCTGGTTCCAGTGATCTGACATGCATAAGGACGTCTTGGCCCAATCTTCGAAACAAGTCTAGTCCAAAAATAATAATTTAGGAAATAGAAGACGAGAATGAATCACGGTATGATGACGAAGGGGCATGGGATGAGGTCAGCAACGAGATGACCCAATTCGAAGAGAAACCCAAACCAAACCTAAATGATACAGAGGCATTTAATCTAGGAAGTCCGGATAATATCAGAGAAACAAAATAAGTGTATATTTGGAGACACAACTTAGAGAAGAAATAATCGAAGTATTGCTGGAGTACAAAGATGTCTTTGCATGATCCTACGACGACATGCTCGGGTTGAGCACTGATTTGGTAGTCCACCAATTCCCTATTGACTCCCACATGTTAAGCAAAAGTTGAGGAAATTCAAAACTGATGTGAGCGTGAAAATCAAAGAAGAGGTGACCAAGAAGTTTGAGGAAAAAGTCATTCGCGTCACACGATATCCCACCTAATTAGCTAATATTGTGCATGTGCCGAAAAAGGACGGGAAAACCAGGGTGTGTGTCAATTATCGCGACCATAACAAAGCAAGTCCAAAGGATAACTTTCCATTGCCGAACATCCACATATTGATTGACAATTGCACAAAGCATGAGATCGGGTCATTCGTGGATTGATACGCCTTGTATCATCAGATTTTAATGGACAAAGAAAATGCAGAGAAGGCGACATTCATCATGCCGCAAGGGACGTACTATTATAGAGTCATGCCTTTTGGCTTGAAAAACGTGGGGGCCACATACATGAGGGGTATGAAAACCATATTCCATGATATGATACGTAAGGAAATTGAGGTCTATGTGGATGATGTAATAATCAAGTCTTGGAAGCAGTCAGATCATGCCAAAGACCTAAGAAACTTCTTCCAGAGGCTCCGCAAGTATGACCTCAAACTCAACCTGGCGAAATGTGCATTTGGGGTTCCCTCGGGAAAGTTGTTAGGATTCATAGTTAGCCACCGAGGCATCGAGATAGACCCATCAAAAATCAAAGATATACAGGAGTTGCCGCCACCTAGAAACAAAACATAAGTAATGAGTCTATTGGGAAGATTGAATTACATCAGTCGATTCATCTCCCAGCTCACAACCATCTGCGAGCCTATCTTTAAAGTGTTGAAGAAGGATGTTGCAAAGAAACGGACGGGAGAGTGCCAGGAAGCTTTTGATAAGATAAAGGGATATTTGTCAAACCCACCAGTATTAGTCCCTCCGGGACCAGGGAGACCTCTGATATTATATTTGACAGTCCTGGACAATGCATTTGGGTGCGTGTTGGGTCAGCACGATATTACTGGGAGAAAAGAGCAGTCCATATACTACCTCAACAAGAAATTTATGGCCTAGAAGGTTAAGTACACTCATCTTGAAAGGACATGCTACGCCTTGACAAGGGTAGCCCAACAGTTGAAGCATTACTTGTCGTCATTAACCACTTATTTTATCTCGTGACTGGATCCATTGAAATACATTTTTCAGAAGCCCATGCCCACAGGGAGGCTCGTAAAGTGGCAATTCTTGCTCACTGAATTCGACTTTGTCTACATGACCAGGACTGCTATGAAGGCACAGGCATTGGCAGATCATCTAGCAGAGAATCCCATAGATGAAGAATATGAGACCTTGAATACCTATTTCCCAGACGAAAAAGTGATACAAATGAATGAAATGGAACGGGATGAGAAGTCGGGATGGAAATTGTTCTTCGGTAGGGATGCCAACATGAAAGGCGTCGGGATAGGAGCGGTACTCATTTGTGAAGAAGGGCAACATTACCTAGTCACAACTCAACTCCGCTTCTATTGCACCAACAACATGGCTGAATATGTCGCGTGTATTTTGGGTTTGAGATTAGCATTGGACATGCGTGTCCAGGAAATCTTGGTCTTGGGAGACTCAGACCTTCTAGTTCACTAGATTCAAGGGGAGTGGGAGATAAGAGATTTAAAACACATACTTTACCGCCAATGCTTGGAGGATCTTTGTCAATGATTCCGGTCAGTAGAGTTCAGGCACATTTCCAGAATTCACAATGAGGTTGCCGATGCCTTGGCTACTTTGGTGTCAATGTTAGATCACCCAGACAAGGCTTATGTTGAATCGATACATATCCGGGTCCATGATCAAAATGCTTATTGCAACATGGTGGGACAGGAGCTTGATGGTGAGCCTTGGTTCAACACTATCGAGGAATATATCAGGAAAGGTGTGTACTCGATGCAATCCACGAATGACCAGAATAGAATAATCCGTTGTTTGTCAAGTGGATTTTTCTTCACTAGAGGGATATAACAAAAGAATGCTAGATCTCGATTTGCTAAGATACGTGGATGCTGGGCAGGCAACGATCATCATGAATGAGGTGCATGCTGGCGTCTCCGGGCCACATATGAGCGGATATGTTTTGGCAAAGAAGATTCTCCGGGCAGGGTATTATTGGCTTACCATGGAGCGGGACTGTATCGGCTTTGTACGCAAATGCCACCAGTGTCAGGTACACGGAGATCAAATTCACTCTCCTCCGTCTGAATTTCATACGATGTCGGCACCATGGCCTTTTGTTGCTTGGGTCATGGATGTCATCAGGACCATCGAGCCAGAAGCCTCTAACGGGCACAGATTAATCCTGGTTGCTATTGACTATTTCACCAAATGGGTTGAAGCCAAAACCTTCAGGGTAGTAACCAAGAAGGTCGAGGTCGATTTCGTGCACACAAACATTATTTATCGGTTTGGGATCCACAAAACACTCATCACTGATAATGGAGCACACATCAAAACTCTACCCCGTACCACCCCAAGGCAAACGGAGCGGTCGAGGCAGTCTGTATGAACATAAAGAAGATACTTCATAAAATGGTGGAAGGATCAAGGCAATGGCATGCAAAACTGCCTTTTGCATTGTCTGGTTATCGAACCACTGTCCGCACTTTAGTGGGGGCTAATCCATACTTATTGGTATATGGCACGGAGGCGGTGATCCCGGCCGAGATTGAAATCCCCACTCTTAGAATTGTGGCCGAAGCAGGAATCGACGACGAAGAATGGGTCAAAGCTTGGTTGGAACAGTTGAATTTTATTAATGAGAAAATATTGACGGCGGTCTGTCACGGCCAGTTGTATCAACAAAGAATGGCCAAGGCATATAATAAAAAGGTGAGCCCCAGAATGTTCGAGGTGGGTTAACTAGTACTAAAGTGCATCCATCCTCACCAGCTCAAGGCAAATGGTGAATTTGCTCTAAACTGGCAAGGTCCATTCATTGTATCAAGAGTGTTGTCTAATGGTGCATTATATCTAACGGATGTGGAAGGGAAATGTGCGGAAATAGCTATCAATACGGATGCTGTCAAAAGATATTATGTATGATTTTCTTTAGAACATTGTTTATACTTGACATCTGTTTGTACTTGGGACATTTTGAAGATTGAAATGACGAAGGCATTTTGTTTTTCTTCCTAATAACTTAATCCTTTGCTAACCCTTTTGAGCTTTAATTATTTTCTTTCATACCCCTCTTTCGAAATCGATAACGAAGTCAGAAACGCATGTGTGAGAAGTTAATGAAAGGAAAGGAACGGAAAGAAAATAAAAGAAAAGAAAAAGAAGAAAAAAGAACACAAAAGTAAATAAATAGAAAAGAAAAACAAGAAAAGAGAATAGGAAAAAGGAAAGAAAAAGAAAACAACATAAAGGAAAAGAAAAGAAAAACAGAAAAATGGAGAAGAAAAAAAACAACAACAAAAACAAGGAATTGCATGAACTACGTTTGACCTTATTCCTTTTCAAAGGATACGTAGGCATCCTCAAGGTTCGGTATCACCAAATTAAAAATCCAAAAGTCCCCGAGTAAGAATTGGGGCAGCAGTTGTGTTTGTTATAGAAATTGGATTCTGAAAGTTGCAGTTTTAACCCATTAGAATTGTTTTTAGCCCTTGATACCCTTTCTTTCTAACCCCATCCAAAAGCCTATGTTACGGTCCAAAGAAAGACCTTCCGATTAGTCTTCAAAAATGCAGAGTCGAGTAGGTTGAAGTTATTCATGTCAGGGACAACACTTTGAGCCAGATGAAGGAGATAATAAAATAAGAGAGTCTTATCGATGAGAACCCTCACGGGCCCCATAAGGCGACGAAAGTTTGAGAGAAAATAAAATGAGAGAGTCTTATCGGCGAAAACCTTCGCAGGCGCCGTGAGGCGAAGGTAAGGCAAAAGCAAAACTCAGAAAGGGGCTATTGATTGATGAAAACTACAGGGCAAGACGAGTTAGGGTTCCATTTCCCGAGTTAATACAATTCCTTACCCGGATTTATGGCTCGCAGACTGTATTACAGAGTCAAACCTTCCTCGATTTGGGATTTAAACCGGTAACTTGGGACACCATTAATTATCCTAAGTGGCGACCCTGAAATCTCTTAAAATAAATAAATCCCATTTTGATTGTCCTTTAATTGGAAAAACTCCTTTTTTATGCCCTTTGCTGGGGTTGTAGTGATAAAAAGGAGGTGTGAAAAATATGCCCCTATTTCAGCACTATGCCAGAGAGTTCTTATCGCCCGCCAGTTATTCAGGTTCCTCCAGTGGATATTCAAGTCCCTAGAGCTCTCTTGGTTCCTACTTCAGTGCTATGACGGAGAGTTCATACTATCCACCGGCTATCCAGGATACTTCCAGTGAATCTCCGGGTTATCAAAGTTAGTCATCAGGGCAGCAGTCACCGCTCCGCATAGTTGTTTTGAGTGCAGAGACCCTGGTCACATGAGGAGACACTACCCCAAACTTCGGGGTAAGGTGGTGCAGCAGGGTCAGCAGGCTATGATTTCAGCGCAAGCTGCCCAGCCACCTAGAGGTGGAGGGCAGGCAGGCAGGGGCCGTCCTAGAGGTGGAGGTCAGGTAGGAAGAGTTCATCCAGCTAATGCTCAGCTAGATGGAATCCAGCCAGCCAGTGCTCCAGCCGGGCCCTTCCGGCCAGACCAAATAAATTGGCCTCAGATGCAGTCATCCCGGGTATTATTTCTATCAGTGGTAGGGATGCTTCAATATTGTTTGATTCAGGGTCCACTTATTCATATATATCATCTTTGTTTGCCCATTTCCTGGTTATCTCTCATGAGCCTTTGGGCACTCCTATTCACGTGTCTACGCTAGTGGGTGATTCTGTGGTTGTGGATCAGAACTACCAGTCCTGTATGGTCTCATTTTGTGGTTTCGAGACTAGTGCAGATCTCTTATTTCTTGATATGATTGATTTTGAGTTCATCCTAGGCATGGATTGTCTATCTCCATATTGTACCGTCCTAGATTGCCATGCTAAGACTATTTTGCTTGTGATGCCAAGGTTGCCAAGGTTGGAGTGGAAAGGCTTCATAGCTGATACACCTAGTCAAGTTTTTTCCTTCCTGAAGACTCGGCATATGGTGGAGAAAGGGTGTTTGACTTATCTAGCTTATGTTCGAGGCATCACCGTAGAGTCTCAGATGATTGATTCAGTCCTAGTAGTTCGAGAGTTCATAGATGTGCTTCCCTCAGATCTTTTTGGCATGCCTCCGGATTGTGATATTGATTTCTGTATTGATTTGGCTCCAGGCACTCAGCCTATATCTATCCCACCAAACCGTAAGGCTCCTAAGGAGTTGAAAAAGTTAAAGGAGCAGCTTGAGATGTTGTAGGCGAAGGGGTTTGTTAGGCCCAGTGTGTCACCTTGGGGTGCACCGGTGTTATTTGTAAAGAAGAAGGATGGCACTATGTAGATGTGCATTGATTATCGCTAGTTGAACAAAGTCACTATCAAGAAAAAGTATCTGTTGCCTCATATTTATGATTTGTTTGACCAGTTGCAGGGTTCTAAGGTGTTCTCTAAGATCGACTTGAGGTCCTGGTATCATAAGCTGAAGATTCGGGACTTAAATGTTCCAAAGTCTGCATTCTGGACTTAATATGTCCATTATGAGTTTCTCGTAATGTCCTTGGTCTTGACTAATGCCCCAGCGATATTTATGGATTTGAAAGTATTCGGGACTTATATTGATTCCTTTGTTATTGTCTTCATTGACGACAACTTGGTATACTCGCGTAGCCTATGAGAGCATGGGTAGATTCAGGAGAGTAGTGCTTCAGACCTTGTGAGAGCAGAAGTTGTATGCTAAGTTCTCCAAGTGTGAGTTTTGTCTAGAGTCAGTGGCATTTTGGGGAATGTTGTGTCAGGAAAGGGTATCAAGGTAGATCCCAAGAGGATTGAGGCAGTTCAGAGTTGGCCACGTCCTATTTCAGTGATCGAGATCAGGAGTTTCCTGGGGCTAGCAGGCTATTACCGGCGGATCATGCAGGGTTTTTCATCTATTGCATCACCTTCGACCAGATTGATCCAGAAGGGTGCTCCATTTCGTTGGTCCGATGACTGTGAGGAGAGCTTCTAGAGGCTCAAGATGGCTCTAACTACAACACCAGTTCTTGTGTTGCCTTCCAGTTTAGGAATGTATACGGTATATTGCGACACTTCACATGTTTGTTTGGGATGTGTATTGATGCAGGAGGGGCGAGTTATCGCAAACGCTCCGCGCCAGCTAAAATTCCATAAGAAGAATTTCCATGTGCACGATCTAGAGTTAGCAGTGATTTTTCATGCTCGTAAGATATGGAGACATTATGTATAGGGCGCCATGTGAGGTTTATACGGATCATCGTAGCTTGCAGCACATATTCAGGTAGAGGGACCTTAAATTAAGGCAGCGCAGGTGGCTTGAATTACTAAAGGATTATGACATCACCATTCTTTATCCTCCGGGAAAGGCAAATACGGTCGCGGATGCCTTGAGTAGAAAGGCGGAGAGTATGGGTAGTTTGCCATTCATTCTAGCAGAGGAGACGCCGCTAGCTTTGGTTATTCAATCCTTGGCTAATAGACTTGTGAGGTTGGATATTTCAGATCCTAGCCGAGTTCTAGCATGCGTGGTTGCTCAGTCATTATTATTGGGATAGATCAAGGCCCGACAATTCGATGATCCACACTTTGTGATTCTCAGAGAGACGGTACTTCAAATGGGGGTGCCAAGGAGGTTTCTATTGGCGAGGATGGTGTGTTTCGGCTTCAGGGCCGTCTATGTGTTCCTAATGTTGATGGTCTGAGGGAGAGGATTCTAGAGGAGGCCCATAGTTTGAGATATTCCATTCATCTGGGTGCCCCGAAGATGTATCATGACTTGAGGCAGCAATATTGGTCGCGGAGGATAAAGATGGATATAGTGGAGTATGTAGCTAGATGTTAGAATTGCCAGCAGGTCAAGTATGAGCATCACAGGCCCGGTGGCCTACTTCAGCAGATGCCTATTCCAGAATGGAAATGGGAGCTCATCACCATGAATTTCGTAGTTGGGTTGCTGCGGACCTTGGGGAAGTTTCATTCAGTATGGGTCATTATGGACAGGTTAACCAAGTTGGCTTACTTCATTCTAGTGGAGACTACTTATTCAGCGGAGAGGTATGCTCAGATTTATATTTGGGAGATAATCCGGTTGCAAGGTGTGCCAGTTTCCATCATATCAGATCGAGGCCCTCAGTTCACCTCCCATTTCTTAAGAGCTGTTCAGACTGAGTTGGGGACCCGTGTAGAGCTTAGCACAACATTGTATCCTCATACCGACGGACAGTCGGAGCGGACAGTTCAGATTTTAGAAAATATGCTTAGAGCATGTGTGATTGACTTTAAAGGTCAATGGGACCAGTTCTTGCCTTTAGCATAGTTTGCATACAACAACAACTATCGGATGGTTCTGTACGAGGCTTTATATGGTCGACATTGTCGTTCTCCTATCGGATGGTTTGAGCCCGGCGAGGGTAAGTTACTTGGTATATATTTGGTACAATATGTCGTAGATAAGGTGAAATTGATTCAGGAGAGGCTTCGCATAGCCCAGTCAAGACAGAAGAGTTACACATATCAGAAGGCGCCTGATGTATCATTTATGGTTGGTGAGAAGGTTCTCTTAAAAGTCTCGCCAATGAAAGGCATTATGAGGTTCAGGAAGAACGACAAGTTGATCCCAAGGTTTATTGGTCCCTTTGAGGTGCTAAGGCGAGTTGGGGAGGTTTCCTATGAGCTTGTTTTACCCCAGCCTATCGGGAGTTCATCTAGTGTGCCACGTATCATGCTTTTGAAGTATCACACTGACCTATCACATGGATTGGACTTCAGGACTATTCAGTTGGATGAGATCTTGGGTTACAAGGAGGAGCTAGTTGCCATTATTGATAGACATGATCACCAGTTAATGTCCAAGAGGGATTCTGCGGTGAGGGTCCAGTAGAGGGGCCAGCCGGATGAGAAGGCTACCTGGGAGTCAAAGGAGGACATACGGAGCAGATATCCCCATTTATTCACCAGATCAGGTACTTTTCTATGTTCGTTCGAGGATAAATATTTGTGTAAGAGGTGGAGAATTTCGACCCGACTATTCGCTTAGCCTTTTAGAACACTGTTCCCTTAAATAAAACTTTCCGTGCTTGTTTTACCTAATTTATGACTTGCGGGGACAGTTCGGGAATTTGAAGAGTTTTGCGTGAAATATGTCCATTTGTTTCTTTAAGATTCTCTTAGAAGACCAAGTTTGACTTCGGTCAACTTTTTGGGAAAATGGATCTGGATTTGTGATTTGACGGTCCCGGAAGGTCCATGAGAAAATATGGGACTGCAGCTTATGTCTGAAATCAAATTCAAAGGTCCCTAACCCGAGCAATGAATTTTTATAAGAAATTGTTAAATTGAAGTTTTAAAGAATTAAAGAAACTAAGTAATCATTCATTTCCTAGGTACCGGGCTCGTATTTTGGTTCTGAAGCTTAGTACATGTCCGAAATATCATTTAAGACTTGCCCGTAAAATTTGGAGTCCATCCGAGTAGTTTAAGGGCAGTTTGACCTGTTAGAGGAGAATTAAGAACTTGAAGTTCATTAGTTTGATTTCATTTGGTTTTAGGGGGTGATTCCTATATTTAGTGTTGTTTAGGGTGTTCTGAGGGTTTGAGTAGGTCTGTCTCATGATTTCAGACTTGTCAGTATGTTTGGGCATGGCTCGAGAGCCCCGAGCATCAAACGGACGAGGCTCGGGTGAAGTAGGAAATTTGGAAAAGTGCCGAGTTTGATGTTTCTATCATAACCGCATCTGCGATTCTAGGACCGCAGGTGCAGTCCACTCTTCGCAGAAGCGGCTCAGTGGCCATGCAAGGAAAAACCACAGATGCATCTACTTAGCCACAGAAGCGGGCCTTAGACTGCGGAAGCGGTCCCAACCACTTATGCCCAGCTTCGCAGGTGCGGCTCTTCTTCCATCGGTGCAAGGCTGCAGATGCGAAACTTGCTGGGCAGTGAGGTTCATCTAATTCGAGATTAAGATCATTTTTATCACATTTTCATTCATCCTTTGGGCGATTTGGGAGGTCTGAAAGAAGGTCTCCACTTAGCATTGTACGCTAAGTTATTTCCACCCATCTTTAGTTTAAATACTTATATATTAGGTAGATTAAACACTAAAAACTAGGTAAAATCAAAGGGTTAGAGCTAGACATAGGATTTTAATAAAACTAAGATTTAACCAAGAAAATTGTTATGAAATGAACTAGAAATCATATATTATTGATTCTTAGGGTGTAGAGAACAACTTCCTTCAACAAATCTCGAAATTCGGGCATATGGGCCCGGGGTCAGAATTTAGGAAACTTATGAAAGAGGTCGGGAATTTGCTCAAGTAGTTAGGATTCGGTCTTGTAAGCCTATATTGACTAGTTCTTACTTCATTTAACTAGTTTAGAATCGTTCGACTCCGAATTGAGGGCTTGGGCTTGTACTTGATATTTGAAAGTGCGCTTTGGATCTAGATAAGTCTCCTTTCTCACCTTGTAATAGGTAAATGTCCACATAGGAATAATAATTGAGTAATTGCTGCTAAATACGAGGGCTATATACACACTATGTGAAGATAGTCCGTACATAGCTACTATTACGTTAATTATCCGGGTTGTTTAGGACCCACATCATGCTTGATCTATGAAAATCTCTATACTATCTTGCTAATATGATCACTAAGGATATGCTAGAGACTTGAAAGGGAATAAGAGCGAACTTGTATACTTGTTGAACTCTTAAGTGACATCATTGAATATATGGGCCTTCGTGTATATTCTTGATATTTCTTGTTATTTGTGGATCGAGCCGATCGCCTCGGTATGAATAGATGCATCTATAGGCGCGTCATTGACCCTCGACAAATGCAAGGTTTATTTCTATTGGATCGGGTCGTCGCCTCGGGATATTGTGCGCATGATATCTATGTGGAAACTTGTACTTGAATTGTTTTGCTAATATTTCGAGATGTAAGTAGCTAATTGGAATATTGCGAAGAACGTGATTTTTACTCCTTGTTATAAACTGTTGGTTACTAGTGATTTCCATGCTTAGCATAAAACTTTGACATATTAATTGATCCTAGTGAGTATCAAGTCGACCTCTCGTCTCTACTTCTTCGAGATTAGCCGGATACTTACTAGGTACATATTGTTTATGTACTCATACTACGCTTCTGTTCTTAATTGTACAGGATCCGAGGCAGGTGGACTTGGTTATCATTCTGGTGTGCATCCTTGAGCGGGCCCGAGACTTCTACGGTGAACTATTTTCCTTCCATGCTGATCAGTAGCCCGCCAAAGAAGTCCTTCTTTGTGTCTTCCCTTTTGCTATCTATCCTGATTCGGACAGTAGGATAGAGTGGTTTATTTGTGTATATTCTACTAGTTTTTCGTAGCTTGTGATACCTCGTCTTGGCACACACGTTGGTAGATTTATATTTTGGGTTGTATAATCATATTATATATATATTATTGCTCACTTTTGGTTCCAGATTCAAATTTGAAGTATCTACTTTATATTTATTTCTGATGAAAGTAAACTAAGAATTTTAGAAATGTTCCGCGTTGGCTCGCCTGGCAATGGTGTCGGGCGCTCTCATGACTTGTTACGAAAATAGGTCGTGACACCGCAGCGAAAGAAAATACTACCCAGCCATAGAAAAAGAAAATTGGTACCTCAGTCAGAAAGGCTTTGTTCGTAGATCTTGGTTTTTAGATGGGAAAATTTTATTTTGTATCTCATACAACTAACACTAGTTGTATGAGTTATCTTTTTTGTCTCACAGTTTTGTGGATCCAAATTTTCGTGCACCTATAAATGTAAAATTGGAGTCCACAAATTTATGAGACAAAAATAAGTATCATACAACTAATATAAGTTTTGTGAGACACACAATAAAACTTCTCCTTTAAATGGATGGAGTATTTATCTATTTAAATCCTACTTGTCTTAGTCAAATCTACTATTTGAAGTTCTAGTTCAAAACAAATGAAGATCCACTTGAAGACCACACTTTATAAAGGTAGCAAACTCTGACATATGCTTTATTACATCTATTACTCTACTGCAGAAGTAACAATTTTCTGGTCATCTAACTATACCGTGAGCTTCATAAGAAGTTGGAGAATTAAGTTCATAAGTAAGACAAAACTCTTAATTAGTTAGATGCGAAAGGGAGTAATGGCCAAGAAAAAAATTTGATCAAATAATTACATTGACCCAAACGTTCTGTTACGTTTCACGTAATGTTATCTAACATAAAATATATATCTCAGTTCCCTTTCACTGATACTGATCTGCATAGGCTGGATTACAATTTAAAGTTTGTGGGTTCAGACTTTCAATCAATTAAAATTATTAATTTTAAATTAATAATTTATATATATTCAATAAAATTTTTAAAAAATATAGAATTTGAATTAAAGATATTAAATTTGATAGAATCTGTAACCGCAAAGGCTAGCTAGCTCCGCCCGGCTGATCTGTAACATGAATTTTATGGAGAATTTGATGTGGATAATAATATATTTTAAGTAATTTCATTTGGTGAGTCGACTATAAAATGGAAAGATCAAAAGACGACGTTGTCGGCTCAACTAATGCAATTAAAATTATTTTTAAAAAAAGACAAAACAAGAAAAGGATACAGAAAGAAGAAAACTTTGAATTTACTTTGAATTCATGCACAAGGAGAAAATAGAGTCCTAGCTAGTACTATGATGAGAATCTACTAACGTGCTCTCCACACACTATAATTTCATAATTAAAAAATGGACATCCTTCACATATATACAATTGTCATCAATCGATGTTAATTCTTTTTCGTCCTTTTCTTGTTTTTTTCTCTCTATTTTTTCCTTATTGTATACTTTAAAAGCTTTACGCAAGGTCTCTCAAAGCAATATATAAGGTTGATTTGTCAAATTTTTAAGTAACTTGAATAGTAGTTGAACTCAAATTTCCTTTTCTTTTTTATACCAGGGATCTTATTTATAGATATTACATAATAGTAGAGTTTATACAGTTATAAATTGCCGCTAAGATATTTACTACTTGGCTATTATATATCATGTTTCGAAGGATATTTTTGTTCCCAAAATAAGCTAGTCTAGAGCAAATATTTTTGCCAACATTTTTAATAACATAGGTTGAGCCATCCAAGTTAGATCTTAAGACTTCAGTTGCAAAATGACGGGTAATGGAGAATACTAAGATCCCTGTATTTGTTGTCACTCAGTGCTCTCTTAGCCACCATGTATGCCAGTTTGTTGGCTTCCATGAACGTGTGACTGATTACCTGAATGATGTTATCAAAAATAGCCATTCCATTTGTCAAATGATTTATGGCATCAGTAGAGTCAGTTTCCACTTCTAAACTGGTTAATCCTTGCCCTTTCACTATTTGAAGGCCTGATTTCAAAGCCAATAGCTTTGCTTGAATAGGTGATAAGCCTGGAGAGGCTACATAGAAGCCAACTATCCAATGTCTCTTACTATCTCTGATAATACTAGCAAAGCCACGTAGAGAGCGTGCTTGTATAAATGAACAATCAGTATTAAGCTTAATAGTGTTCACTGGAGGCTTAATCCAGTTGACATTGATAGGGATAAGTTTATGGGTTATTGCTTCATTTTGAGTGAGATGCTCATATTGAACTGCTTGATTAAAAGCATGTTGAAGAGCCGGTTTATAAGTGGTATTATTAAAGAGATTATTATTTCTATTTATCCAAATTGACCATATAATGAAAGGAAAGAGATCAGTCCGTTAATGATATCATTTCCTAATGGAGTATGGTGGTCTCTGATCTTATTTAATAAGTCATGACTATAATTCTCATTTCTTGTATTCAATCCTAGTTGAAGCCATAAATCCCCAACTGCAAGGTAGTCTAAGTAAATGTGCTTAATCATTTCCCTCTGGAATATGCAGTAGGAGCATACTGGATCGATATCGATACCAATGTGATTTAAATGATTCCTAGTAGGTAGTGTATTATGAAGACATTTTCAAAGTAAGAACTTCAGTTTATTAGGGCACTTTAGATTCCAAATCCACATAAAGTATTCTTTTTAAGAGGGTGGTTTTCGATTAGGGTATAGCAAGATTTTATATTAAATAGTCCATTGGTATTGAGTGACCAAGTAGGCATGTCATAATTATTTATAATAGGAGTTAAAGTCTTTATTTGTTAATTGAGTTCTCCTCGAGTTCCATGGAGATTTTAAAAAGATCCAAATTATTATTGCTCCAAATATTTTTTATATTGAGCACATTATCAGCTTGGGTCAAGGGGCCATTTATACACTATCAAAGAGGAGGAGTATAATGAATCCAACGACAATTCCAAACACTAAGGATGGAGGACTTATGGGGGATCCAAGTGATGTCGTTATTACAATTATCCCACCCTTTTAAGATACTAGGCCAAATGAAGGATGTGTTTATGGTAGTTTTCCTATGTCCATGAAGATGTATAACTAATTTTGTCTAGGGGGACCCAGTGTTAGTAAGCAGTCTCCATGAGAGGTTTGCTAGGCTATCTAATCTCTTACTTTTTGCTTTGTGAATACCCAACCCACCTTCTTTCTTGTGCCTCGTAATAGTAACCCAATTAATAAGATGAAGTTTTTCTTGTTGTTGTACTAGTTCCCCAAATAAAGTTTCTTTGAATCTTATTAATTGTACAAAGAATTTTGCTAGGACACAAAATGTAATGCATTATATGGCTAGGGAGAGAATATAGGAAGGATGCGGCTAACACAGTTCTACCTGCCATATTCAAGCAGTTGGATTTTCAAGTTCCTAGTCTAACCAACATATTGTCAAGGACAAATTAAAAATCTTTGGCTCTAGGCTTTGTATTAGTAATAGGAAACCCTAAATATTTTTCGAACGAATTAATAATATTTATATTAAAGGTATTTGCTAAATTGGTTGCAATATGAGTGGGACATTTTTAAGAGATTATAATTTTTTACTTAGCTTTATTAATAGACCGAGCGGACAAGGTGCAAAATTGCTCTAAACACTGTTTAATGGAACCTATCGGATTGTCATTAATCTTGTCCAATTGAGTAATATCATCAGCGTAGAAAAGGTGGGATAATTGATAGTTCCCATTACCAGTTGTAATTGGGTTCCAGACATCTAAATCTATCTTGTGATTAATTAATGTGAAAAGCATTTCATACATGGAATGAATATGTATGGTGATATAGAATCACCATGTCTTATATCCTTAATAAGCAGTTCTGGTTCCATTAATTAAGATGGCTATTCTGGAGGTTGTTACACGGTTCATAAAGTAAAGTACAACCCAGTATAATCCAACTTAGTGGGGTATGGGGAGGGTAGTATGTTACACAATTCATAATAAGCTCAATCATCTTTGGGGTAGTTTAAAGAAAATTAGGACTCTATAAATAAAATACCATTCTAGGAGGTCGAAAGATTTTGCTAAATCTATTTTTAAAATAATATTATGATATTTACTAAAATAACTATTCATTTTTAACATCAATTCTTGGATAGTGATCGCATTGTCATAAGTTTTTCCATTTTTAAGAAAGCTAGCTTGATAGGGACTAATGAGATTATCTAGAAAAGACTTTAGAGGATCACCAATGACCATGGTGATAATTTTGTTTACATAGGCCAATGGGCCTACAGTTTTTAAAATTGTTAGCATTAGGGTTTTTAAAATTTAGGCAAAGGAATTTGTCATTAACATCTTCAGGAATAACTCAATTATTGAAAGCCTCTTTGCAAAGGCTGATAACGGAGTTGCCTATAATTTTCTAGTATTTTTAAAGAAGAAAATGGTACCGTACATCGGGACCTGGTGCTTTAAAATATTAAAATAAAACAGGCCCTCATTATTTCAGAATTGGTGATGGGGTTGTCTAGCAAGGTTAGGTCTATATTAAGAAAAGATTGAGGGGCCTTTCTAATATTATCCCAATTACTAAACTCATGAGTAATAGTATAAATAGATTTAAAGTAGTCACTAGTGTGGATAATAATCTCATCGCAGTCATTAATCCACTTATCTTGGTCATTTTTAAAGAAAACAATTTATTTTTCCTTATTCTATTGGATTCGATGATTTGTTAAAACTAAGTATTATCATCTCCATCATTTAGCCATAGAATTGTAGAACGAAGCTGCCAGTAGTCTTCTTCTAGTTTTAAAAGGTTATTATATTCAAGTCTTAGGGTGTTTTCAAGAGTTTGGAGGAATGGGCTATAATAATAGCTAACCGAGTTTTGAATACCATTAAGTCTAGCTAGGATTCTTCTTTTATTTTTAAAGATGTCACCAATAATTTTATTTTTTCACATGGTCACATTGTTTCTACATGTAGTAACTGCTTCTACGAAAGAGTTACTATCCCAAGATTCTTCTACCACATTATAAAATTGAGGATGCCTACACCAAAAGTGTTCAAGTCTAAAGGGCTTGGGATATGGGGCACATTGCTTTGGAAGGAGATTGATTAGTAAGGGATTATGATCCGAATGAGTTTTAGGGAGGCGAATTACGGAGGCATTAGGAAATTTTTGGACATAGATCATTACAAAAACCTTGTCCAGTTGTTCCAAAATAAGTTTGTTATTAGCAAATCTTCGATTAGACCATGTTTATTTACTATCCTTGAACCCTAAGTCTAAAATATTGCAATAGTTCAAGTAAGACCAAAGTTTAAGTACACATCTATGGATTATAGATCTTCCCCCTATTTTTTCATTTGCACTGAAGACATCGTTAAAATCATCCCTAACTAGCCATGGCCCTTAAAATTATCCGCAATATTTTTAATGTTTTCCTACATATTGTCTCTAATAGCGGGGTTTGTACTAGCATAGATAGATGAAAAGAGCCATCTAAAATTTGTAGGTAGTGCCTAAATAATTTCATGAATTTTATGGTTGCGCCTGACAAAATTATGCATAGTTACTTTGGTATGGTCCCAAATGACAACCATTCCACCAGCTTGTCTTTCGGCAGGCACCTCAATCAACTCCGAGAAACCAAATTCATTCATAAAAGAGCCATAAGTATGCATTCTACTTTGCAATAATGCAACCATGCAAGGCTATGTGTTACCATAAGCTCCCTAAATTTTCTTCTAAAGTCCTCATTATTCTCACCTCTAATATTCCATATAATAAATTTAGTAGGGCTAGACATATTAGAAGTTAGTGATTGTTTGTGTCCACTCTCCATGGACAGATGGGATCTTCTCCTCAGAGTGGAGACTAAGATCATAGCTATGTTCCCCACTGTTGGATCTTGAGGTGACTGTATGGCCATTGTACACTTGAAGAGATCATGTGGACAAACGAGAATGTGCCTCTTCTCTGAACAAGAAAACCTTTACTTCGTTTACGCTTTCCAATTCCACTATTGATTCTCCAATCAAGTCGATTGGCTCGTTCATCTCTTCTTCCACTGGATTTTCCCTGTTTGGAATGATTGGTGGATTTGGGTTGATATTCCCCATCTTCATTTGCATGTTTGGAGGAGGTGGTTGCTATGGTGGCTGGGGAGCCTCCGACTGCACTAGATTAGGTTTAGAGCTGTTAGTGTTTTTGGTGAGAAGAACGGGAGATCTAGCCCTAGGTTTTGTGGTATTACGGGATTGGGTTGAAGGGAGTGGGTAAGTTTCACTGACCATTTATTTCTTATACTAGATTTTGGTTCAGAGCTGGAGCTAGATGTTGTAGAATGTTGTTTAGCCATACATGATTCAAATAGTTTTTTATGCCAAGATGAAGACCTTCGGATACTAGTTGGGCAAGGTAACAAGGATTATGGATCAAGATTACACTCTCTTGTCAATTGATTGTTGCATTGAACATGATACCCCTCCCCATTAGCCCTAACTCTATCCAGGGTAGGGGCTGGTGGTGCTGGGACAGTGGTGGTTGGACATAGACAATGGAATTATTTGGGAGTTGCTGTGGTAGAGGGGGAAGGTTTGCCATGTTCAAGGGAGAATGATTGCGAGGGATTTGAATCAATCAGTATCTCCTTCGTTTGGTTAATGGGAGCATTGATATTCTTAAAGTGATTGCATCTATATGCATGCAGTTTGCGGGATTTAGCGTCTATGATCAATCTTCAATATTATATATTTCATCTCTTTCCCTTTATACGCGGATAATATTGAGGTTTTCGATACTCCTAGTTATTTTATTAATAATTGCTTGCTTAAAATCTCCTTGTAATTCGTAAAATAGAGGTTAAATATTGTGCTATAATTATCTTTGTATTCTTTGTAACTGAATTAGGATTACCTTCACGAATGAATGTAGGACAAATATTTGAATGTTCACTAGGGTTAGCAGGGATTCTGCTAGATAGACATTATCGAATAGCACCTTTTGATGAGAGATATGAAAAAGAAGCTTCGAGAAAACTAGTATTTTCTGAATTATGTGAAGCCAATAAGCAAATAGAATCCATGGGTATTTAATAATCATACCCATCACAAATATGAGAAAACCTTTCTCTCTTTAAAATGCCTTTCTCTCCCACGTAACACTAAACATGATGAGAAAAACAAAGACTGGAGTGGGAGGACAACAATGTCTGGTAGGAAATTCAAGCATGCAACTGAGAAGGAATGGAGTTCCTCAGTCAGTTGAGCATAGAAGACGAGGAACATAAATGCAATTCAAGGGCTTATATTTCTAGGGTTAATCCAAGGCTCATCGAGGACGTCAATTGCACATGCAACAAATTTTACATAGTCAATGACGAATCCACTGATTCCAGTGGTGATTCCACAGGAACAATCGGGTGGATCATGGGCGGACAAAGTAAAGGTAGAAATGATAGAGACAGGCCGACAAGTTAGGTACAATTGAATTCTGAAATAAGTTCATGGAGAAAAATTTTGGGCACAACACTGAACAATGAAGGATTAAACCTAATTATAGGGAACTAGCAGAAGAAAATGTAAAAATCACCATGGATGACATCAAGGAAGATATTACCTACTGAAGAACAATTGTGATATGTTATGTATTTGGATCTAATCCCCCACTGAATGTAATTGATAGATATTTTAGAAGAATATGGGGAGGTTTGGGGATTGATAAAATTGCACAAGTGAATAGAGGACTCTTCTTGATAAGATTCCACACAATTAAAAGTAGAATCAAAGTAATTGATGATGGAATCCAAATTTTCGACAAAAAGCCTGTAGTTGTGAAGCCATGGGAACCAGATATGGATGTAAGCAAGGTAAAGGTGGATAGAAATCCAGTATGGATAAGGCTTAAAGGGTTCGATATCAAGTACTGGTAAAAAATTCCCTTACTAAGATATCAGGAATGGTGGGAAACTATTAAAGGGAGAAAGAGTAACAACTAATACGGAGAGATTAGCTTTTGCCATGGTGCTAGTTGAAGTGTCAATAAATCAGCAGTATCCTAAGCAAGTAATGTTCGAGAATGAAGTGGGAAAATTATAAAACAAGAGGTGTATTATGAATGGAAGCCTAAATTGTGTTCAAATTGTAAAAACTTTTGACATGATCTGCAAGACTGTAGGAAACTGCATAAGTCAGAAGTAGAAACCAGAAGAAAGCAAATTGAGCAAGGGAAGCAAATTGAGCAGGGAAAGTAAAGTGAGCAGGGGACACAAACGGAAGTCCCAAATCAGGCTAAAATGCACAAAAAAGGAGGAAACAAAACAAGTGACAAAGGAATAGAGACATAACAAAGTGATCCTAAAACCTTACCAACAAGGAACTCATTTGCAGTGCTTGACAAAGGGGGAAATATAGAGGAAGTGAGGCAAAGAAAACCTAGTACTCCTGTCCTAAGAGAGAACTAGGAGTGTGGGTCTAGGATATGGGAGGGGTGGGGGCAAGCCCCTGCTTAATGGATAAGATATGATTTTAGAATGTCAGAGGACTAAACAAGCTAGATAAACAGAGAGATATACATCTATTTATGCATAATAGTGGAGTTAGCTTATTTGGACTCCTAGAAACAAAGATTAAGAGAACAAAAGCTCAGAGAGCTTCTCTTAATCTTTGTGATGGATGGTCGTTTACTACAAACTTGGCACAGCACCCTAAAGGAAGAATTTGGCTATTATGGAAATCAATAATATTCAAGGTGGACATTCTAAGAGCTACTAATCAAATAATACATACAGCTGTGAGACATAAAGGCACTGGGATGATATTCAATGTAACCATGGTTTATGTATATCTCAGGAGGAACTAATAGTGTTATATAATAACTACATAGGGCCATGGGATGTGATGGGAGATTTCAATAATGTACTGAATAAAGATGATAGAATTGAGAGCATTGTAACAATGGCTAAAATAAGGGCTTTTAGGAAATGTGTGGATACAGTACCCTTCAAGAACTCAAATCAACTGGGGCATTCTATACATGGAACAACAAACAGAGTGGAACAGAAAGTGTACTAAGAAAAATTGATAGAGTGTTGGTTAATTTTGAGTAGTTATCACAGCTACATGCCTCAACAGTGCACTATATGACTAAGGGACTACTGGATCACTGTCCAGTAATCATCAACTGGGAGACTAGGAAACAAAAGACTATTAGACCTTTTAACTACTTCAATATGTGGAGAATGGATCCTGACTTTAAGGTTACGGTGGCCAATAGCTGGAATGCAGGAATTACAGGGACTAAAACGTACCAAATAGTGGGGAAAATGAACAGATTGAAAAAGATACTAAAGCAATTGAACAGAACAAAATTTAATGACATAGAATTGAAAGCAGAACAATCCGAGGCAGAACTTGAGGAAGGCCAAAAGCATATGCAATAATACCCCACAAATACTAGACTTATTGACAGGGAGCAGGAATTTGGCAAACAAATATAGAAGACTTAAGAAAGCAAGTGAACAGTTTCTAAGACAGAAAAGTAAAATATAATGGTTGAAACAAGAAAACCAGGACAATAAATACTTTCACAGCTACATGAAGGCAAGAAGAAATACTAATAGAATCATCTCAATTAAGGACTCAATGGGTAACATGATAACTGATATGGATGGGATAGCAGAAGTATTTGTGGATTACTCAAAATTACTGGGATCTACTGCAGATCGCATTGCTCATTTATGCAGTGAGTTGGTAAGAGAGGTCTAAGTAGGAACAGAGAAGAAAAGACAGCTACTGACAGAAGAGTTTACAAAAAAGGAAGCCAAGCAAGCACTATGGCAAAACGGTGGAGAAAAAGCGCCTGGTCTTGATGGATATGGGAGCAAAATTTTCAAATATAGCTAGGATATAACAGATAAAGATCTTAAGGAGGCAGTGGTAAAGTTCTTCATATCAGGGAAGATGTTGAAGGCAACCAACAATACAATAATAATAATAATTCCCAAGAGTAGTCGCGCTGAGACAGTTGGGGACTACAGACCCATTGCTTGCTGCAACACAACCTATAAAAGTCATCTAAAATGTTATGCAACAGATTAATGCTCATATTGGAGACATTATTTCAGAATATCAAAGTGCCTTCGTAGCAGGGAGAATAATTATGCAGAATATTTTGCCAAGATCTGGTGAGGCTTTATAACAGGAAGTTGTAACAAAGAGCTTTCTAATTAAAATAGATCTAAAGAAAGCATACAATTCTATAGAATGGGAGTTTCTGGAAGAAATGTTACATGCACTCAATTTTCCTATGAAGTTCATAAGGTGGATCATGGAATGTATTTCAACTCCTCAATACACATTGGTTATAAATGAAAAACTTTATGGGAATATCAAAGGGATAAGAGGTCTGAGGCAAGGAGACCCCATATCTCTGCTATTGTTTGTAATATGTTTGGAATATTTCTCAAGGATAATGAGCTAGTAGAACAATAGGAAGGTTTTAACTTTCATACTAAACGTAGAAGTCTATAGATAAATCACATGTGCTTTACAGATGATGTACTCCTATTTTGCAAAGGGGAGTTCCAGTGTGTGATGCTAATGTTGAGAGGACTCAAGACATTTTCTAATGCTTTAGGATTAACAACAAATGCAGGGAAGTCAAATATATTTGCTGTAAACATGAAGACACATGAGATAGAAGATTTATGTGAAATAACAGGGTATAGTAAAGGCAAGCTCCCATTCAAATACTTAGGAGTCCTAATATCATCTAAGAAGCTGTCCAAAATGGATTAAAAAGTATTGGTAGATAAGCTAGCAACCAGAATAAGTAGTTGGGGTTTAAGAAACCTATCATATGCGGGTCGAGTACAAATGATATGTGTTGATGCGTATTCACACATACTAGGCTTCGATATTCATTCTTCCAAAAGCAATTTTAAAGAGTATTACAGCAATGTTTCGAAACTACCTATGGGAAGGTAAGAGGGACACAAACAGAGTCCTTTTAGTAGCTTGGGACCTTGTGTGCAGACCAAAGCAAGAAGGAGGAATAGACATAAGGATTGTGTAGTATGGAATAAGGCATCTATTGAGAAATATGTTTGGGATATAACTCATAAAACTAACTCACTATGAGTCAAGTGGATCAACTATATCTAACTAAAAAATGTAGATTGGTGGTAATACAAGATCGCAGTGGATAGCAGCTGGTACTGGAAGAAAATTTGCCATATTAGAGATAAATTGGCAAGAGGCTATGTTCAAGGAGGAAGGCAGTCAGCTACAGTGAAGTACACAATCCAAAAAGGAAATGCATGGTTGAAAGGGACTCTGGACAATTGCCAATGGGGAAGATGGGTCTGGAGCAAACAAAACATTCTAAAAAATAGCTTTATATGCTGGTTGTCGATGCAGAAGAACTACTCACAAAGGACAGACTGGCACGCAGAGGTATCAATACAAATGGCATGTGTGTGCTATGTGGTGATTCATTAGAGAATGCTGAAAATGTATTCTATGATTGTCAATTCTCAAGAAGATATATAACTACAATTAATGGTTAAAAGTCAACATTACAAATACTGAAGGACAACACCTATGGAGAAGAGTAGTACGAAAAATGGGAGGTAAGCTAAGTAGAGAATTTGCATTTGTAGCTTTGGCAGCGAATACCTATCATGTGTGGAAAGGGGGGAATAAAGCTTTATGGAAGAATTCAGTCCCTAGGCCACAAAGAGTATGTGAACAAATCAAAGAAAAATATAAAGTTTGAATGGTGGAAATACTCAACAAACGGAAAAAGGGAAAGGATAGAAGATGAATAGAGGATATACATAGATAGATAAGTGCTAAGAACCGATATATAGATAGAAGCTAGAGGTAGCTCTTTTACTATTTTTCCTTCATTGTATTCCATTTGTTGTTTTTGTTTGGAGATAGAATAAAATTTTTCATTCCATCAAAAGAAAATGAATATTTTGACTTCATTTACAGTTCGCCCTTGTTTTGGAATAAATAAATAAATTCAAATTGATATTAGTATTTAAAAAGAACTAGATTTGATTTGCCGTTCTGAGAGTTAGGAATGAAGATTTGAATCCTTCATATGCCAGGAACCAAAACTTAATAAAATGGTGAAAATAATTTATATTCCTCAATTTTACTTATCAAACTCTTCCTCCAACTTTAAACATAATATAACTCGGATGGTAGGTAAATCACCTAAATAAAGTAATCAAGTACAATAATATATATATATATATACACACTAGTGGTGGCTTTGGGACGATGATTATTTAGTGAAGACTTATGGTGGTAATTGCATCTTCTTCTTTTTTTCGTTGCTTAGAGTGATAATTGTATCATAATAGCGGATAGTAATGGTAAAAGATCATATTATTTGTAAATATTAAATAAATAACATATTAATTATCTTAAGATTCTATAGAGAATTTGAATAAACCAACCAACTGAAAGTAAAAAAAAAAAAGGTTATAAAGAAGAAAGCAAGTACCCTAAAAGATCGGAATAAACTAAACTCCAAATATCTGCAGTGTCAGAAGTGCGATAGTAGTAGTACACTCTTTAATATTGTTAAAAAAAAAGGGAAAATAGAGAGCACCCGGTCAAAAGTAGTAGCAGCCTCTCCTAATTAAACAAATAAAAAGTCATAAATCATGATACTTCTGACCACAGAATTCTTCTCTCGTGCTCCCTCTCTATATATATCTTCAAAGTTGGAACGCTGAAAGCGAAGCAAAATAGTCAAACGACAAATGAACAAAAAGGACCGTTGAATATTCTAAGTAAAAAATACTACATCTTTTACATTTAGATAACATATTTCATTTAATAAAAGCCAATTTGACTAAACTTTGAATCTAAATTAGATTAATTCAATTTAATATTTTAAAATTAAAATTTTTTTGGAAAGTGCTACAAATTACAATTTTTCCATATTAATATGATTAAAAAATACATTATAGAATTTTAATAGAAAGGTGGAATAACTTCCTGGCTACTTAAATTTATCGGGGATTTAAAAGTCGATACATAAACTTTTAACTTTTCTATTTGAACATTTGAACTTATTTTTCCGTAACTAATAAATACATTTAACCATTGACCATGCTCATGTGGCATAAGTTAGTCCTAATCAGCAGGCCGCCTGGGGTACACGACGCACAAGAGCGTGAAAGCCCCATTCCCAACGCCCACCAGTACAAAATGGGTTGTATTTAATTGTTTTCTTATTCCTTCCGTCTAAAATACCCTCTTCCTCCATTTTTAATTTTTTTTCATTTTTCAGAACGTGAAAATGATGAAAAGTTTATATTTTGTCGTTGTAAAGCTGAAGTTAAGTTTTGTATCGCTTGGACCAAACGAAGCTCGATCAGAACAACATTAACAAATAATAAAAGAAAACAAAAAAAGGAGAAATGATTATGATCGATTTTGAAAAGGGGTGAGTGATATGGTCGATTTTGAAAGTTCATCCAGCACGACTGACCTCATGTCATATCCACCACCATAAACAAGTCCTTTATGAATGCCGGAGAAGGTGAAAATGTGGAAGATTCTGGAATTTAGCGATCGCAGAAGGTGAAATAATCTTCTAGAATTTTTATGCAAATAGCGATGAGGGTCTTAACCGCGAGAAAATGGCAGCTTCGGTGGTTGCTGTAAATCCTAGAGTCAAATTAAGCGATGAGCACATCAGTGTCATTCTCGACGAAGTTTTCCCATCTTATGGAGAGTTAATCGATGACGAGAAGGGCCTTACATATGACATCCTACGGGCCTTACCTATGATCCCCTCACTTTTCAGATCCTTTTCACCTTCTCCGATCATCAAAATTCTAAAACGAACAGGGGAGGGTTTCGTTAGAACGAGGTAGAAAACTGGGGGAGGGGGGGTCGCTCTATGGAATGAAAGAAGGGACCAGGGTTAGGGTTTTCGAGCCCTTGACGTGTAAGACATCCATTGATCATTTGCTAACTGGATGAACATGTATGTGTATTTGTAATACACGCGCACATGATCTCTTGTCAGATGTATTTATTAGTTAGGGAAAAAATAAATTCGATTGTTCAAATGAAAAAATAGAAAGTTTATATATCGACTTTAGAATATACGACAAGTTTAAATGACAAGAAAGTTATACCGTCCAGTAGAAATTCATACAAATACATCATCTAAATTAATGGTGGACCAATCCACTTGTTCCAATCAAATTTCAAAGTCAAGTCTTCCCTCTCCCGGTCAATCTGAATTATGAGAAAACACTATTAGTACTCCTTCCCCCTTTTTATACACACTTCTCTTTTAAGTTTCTTCTAAACCAGTTATCTTTATGATCTCATTTTTTACAAAATTCTTGCCCTTTCCCATGCAAACCTGGATTTCTTTCTTTTAATCTTCGCAGTTCACATACACTTATTAAGTCTTAGTTGCCTTCATCTCTTCCTCTTTGACGTGAAAATAAGAAACCAAAAAATGTTCGTTAAATTGGCATCTTCTTAATTTTAATTGGTATATGTTCATATGGTTGGTATAATGATGGAAAATCGTAACGGCGGTTCAAATTCAGCTCCAGCTCCTTTCTTATCAAAGACTTACGAATTAGTAGATGATCCTTACACAAATCCAGTCGTTTCTTGGAATCACAATGGCCGTAGCTTCGTTGTTTGGAATCCACCTGAGTTTGCCAGAGATTTGCTTCCTAAATACTTTAAACACAATAATTTCTCCAGCTTTATCAGACAACTTAATACTTATGTAAGTGTATCATCCTTGTTAGTTCATTTTTAAGCTCTTTTTAGTCTTAAATAAAAGGGCGGGGCGGGCTATAAAGGTCTAATATACTCGGTTATCTTGCATTTCTCAAGACGCAGTTTTTATTGCTCGAAGCCATAACCTCAAGCGTTCTCCTTCTTTTTCAGTTTTAAATACTTTTTGTTGAACAAAGTTTTATTTATTTGTTATTCTGTAGGGGTTCAGAAAAGTTGATCCTGAACAATGGGAATTTGCAAATGAGGAGTTTTTAAGAGGACAGAGACATTTATTGAAGAATATTTATAGACGAAAGCCGATTCATAGCCACTCTACAACAGGATCACAATCTGTGGCGCCATTGACTGATTCAGAAAGACAAGAATATGAAGAAGAAATTGAGAGGTTGAAAAGGGAAAATAGCTTACTTCAGTCATCTGCTAAAAAGCATGAGAAATTTAATCAAGAATATGAGTTTGGTGTTAAGTTTATGGAACAACGTTTGCAGAATATTGTTCATAGGCAGGGGAAATTGATATCCCTTTTGGCTCAACTATTGCAAAGGCCTGAATTTTCGTCCGATGTGATCCAATACACAAATAATAACAGCAAGAAAAGACGGTTGTTAGTATCAAATTGCTTAATTGAGGAAGAAAATGCAACTAACTCTATAGTTGTTCCGAAGTTAGACTTGGAGATAGTTAAAAAGTTGGATTCTTCTATCAATTTTTGGGAACGTTTTCTATATGGAATTCGGAACACTCCAACCAAAGATCAAATGCATGATTTTGAGCATGCACAAGTTTTACCTTCACCAATTGTCATACGCGAAATGGATGCTTCATCTGATGATTCTGGCAAAAGAAACTCTCCTATCGATCATTCATCGCCGCCTTCAAGGGATATACAATCGTCCCCCGAGTTGGAAGGACCTTTGAGTCAAGTCATATCTTCGATTTATATCAATCTCGAATGTCAACATAAGCCATCAGATCAGAGTAATGCAAGTATTGATGCGACGAAAAATCAGGTTGAGGGTAACACTGACATGTCTAAATCAGTGTCAAACTCGGGTAATGATGTATTTTGGCAACAATTCTTAACTGAGACTCCTGGTTTATCTGAGCCGCAGGAAGTTGAGCATGTAAGTAAAGACACCAATTGCTTAACGTGTGATACCATGTTAGCAGAAGAAAACCAGAGATATTGGTGGAGTCACGGATTTAATGTAGAAAATCTTGCTGAACGTATGGGGCTTCTCAGTCCAGCAACAGGAAGCTGAGTTGGTTCACTCTTTCCTTTGACATTTCTATATGTCTATTGCTGAACTTTTCCAGTTTGAGGGGGAGCTTTAGAGCAACGGTAAGATTATCTTTGTGTGACCTATAGGTCATGCTTTCAAGTCGTGAAAACAACTACTAATGCTTGCATTAGATTAGACTCTCTATGTCACAACTCTTGGGTGTCGCCCTTACCCGTGTCTTGCATGAACACGGAATATTTTGTGCACCGAGCTAACCATCTAATGTCCCTGAAGAAACTCGTGCTGGTTTGTTTGTGTAATAAATAGCAATTAGATTTCCTAGTCCTTAGATCACTCAGTAAACTGAAGGTAGATGTTAGCAAATTTTTTGTGGAATTTTTAGTTTAGACTATGTTTGTAATTGTCCTAGTCCTACTGAGTAATCTATTTGTGTTATAGAGGATTAGAGCTTTTGTACGTTCAATGAGCAAACTCTTCACTTCTGAATCAGGCCAGTTCTCTATTTGGGGAATTTAACTTAGAGTTAATCCCCTAATATCCTCCTAAATTATTATGTTTTTGTCATTTAACTACTTAATTTATTCGGTATCTCAAAAATCTCTGGAACTATATTTCTTTAGTTATTAAAAGCCCCCTTATTAAGTTTTTGGCGAAATGTGTAAAAGAACTCGTATAAAGGCACGTGAAAGATGAAATTGATTATAAAATGCACCACCTTATTATGATAATATCATATTATGTTGGATGTCTATTCATCTTTCATGATCTTCATTTCAAATGCTTAATGACATATTCAATGACATATTTTGTATGTTCAATGACATATTCCATGACATATTTTCTTCACTTTTTATGCCTATATAAAGACCTTGTAATAGATAGGAAAATACACACAATTGAAGAAGAAAATCTCTTCCTTCTCTCTATCTACATTTCCTGTTCATGTTTCACTAAGTTGCTTATATTTCTTGTCCATGTTTTTCTAAATTACTTTCATTTTATATCATGTTATCAGCACGAGTCTCTAACCATCACGGTAGGTTATCTTCTTTTAAAGTTCTCGACTCTGATTTAAAATTATCAAGTACAACATGTTTCTCTCTTTTGTAAGAATAATAATATATTTTGTTGGATACTTAGTTTTTCTCAATTATGTTTAAAAACCAAAATAAAAAGAGAAAGATACTCATACTTCACCATGATCTCTTTATTTAGGAATAAAGATGTAATGATTTTAATAAACTGCTTCTTAATTGATTTGCATTATTAAAATATAAATAGAAGTAATCAACAATAGACTTAGATAACAAGAATATTTTCTTGACAGTAGTACGTAACCAAAATATGAATATAAATAGTGTTTGCATCATTAAAATATTACATCCTACTTTGACTAAATCCAAGAAGTTTTTATTTATTATTCATCTTCTTCTGTGTGGAAATAAAACATGTTGGTAATAATGAGGTTACTTGAAATTATTTTTGTTTTCAAGTCTATTTTCTTATTGAATTCAAGTATATCTAGTTACATGCTTAAGTACTTGACACCTAACATAATGCGTGATTATACGTTATTGTGTAGTATAACATGATATACTAGACTAGCTACATTTAACTATTTATTTTGACAAGCCTAAATACAAAATATTAGTACACATGGAGATACTATGTAGGTATAGATTTTACGATATTAAAATTTTTATATTCTTTAGGTGCACATATAATTCTTTTATATGGTCAATCTAGAAAAGTAACAATACTAGTTATGTAGCATGTCAAATCACTTAGCCAAATTATTACTAAAATTGCTTGATAAAGACCTTAGTGCAATAAGAGTATTCATATTAGCCAGTATTGTCCTACCTGTATTCAGTACACTTTAAGTCATGCTAATTAACTTGAATAATTTAATGATGCATGCACTAACTAGACATACAAACTATTATTTTTTATAGATGCTACAAATAATTGATAAAGCTTTACAATGATTTGAGATTTTACTTATTTAAGAAAGCAAATTTGATTTGCTAAGTTGCAAATTACTTGTGTACAACTTTCTTAGCATGTGATTGAAATTAAGGCTTGAAAATGAATCTCAATATCGTTTAACATATTATACCATTGATTGAGGGTAAGACATCAGGATTAAATCCTGATGCACCATAATAATAAGAGTTAGGTATGAGTCCCAATTCATTATGGCCTAATATGCATTTATATTGGTAAGACATTGGGTTTGAGTCTCATTATACCATATTGATGATATAGTGATAACTAAACAAAAATAATATATTTTTCATTAAAGGCATGAAGATTGTCCCACTTGATTTTCTCCATTCTTGAAGTGAATGTGTCAACGATGTATAATAAGTCCGAATCAAGATAAGTGGTTGAACAATGAGCGTTCCAAATATCAAAATAATAATAATCATCACTGTGATTATAAAAGGAAAATAATAAAGATTCTCAAAATAGTCCTTCAAAATATGAATGCAATGCTTACCATCAAATTGGTATGAAAATAATAAAGCACGCGACTGATTATGATCCATTCTTTGAAGAAAATGTGACTTGTGATAAGCACTGAAAATGCAGACTTATTCCTATATGTGAATGTGGTAATATATGATAAACGTAATGAATGAATACATGCAAGGCATGCATGGATGGATACCACACAACTCGCCCTTGAGAGAGGTTTGAGTGAAATAAAGAGAATAAATATTATTGTGTGGTTACATGAGTATGTCACTGGTCTCGTACATGTGATATGCCAAAATATATTGGCATGCCTTATAAAAGTTATTAAAGGAAAAATTGAAGCAAGAAATGATTTTTCTTATGATGATTTTGACTATGACAATTTATTATGATATAAGTTTCTCCCTGAATGAGACATTTGTTAGAATATACGCTTAACGCTAGAGGGGGGGTGAATAGAGTTATAAGAAAAGACAGCGTAAACTTGCGGAATTTAAAAATTGCAGGAATGAAATAAGTGTGATAAGTAAATAATAAGGAACAAACGCACCGATGTTATCCTGGTTCACCACAACCTGTGGCTAGTCCAGTCCCCGAGAGACTCTCGAGATTTCCACTAACTTCGTTAAGCTTACGGGTGCTTAACAAACCGTTACAAACTGAGAACTTGAGTCACACAAGCCTCAACAACCTTTGCTCGAAGATACCACACTTCAAGACTTCAACCAAAGGAATCACAACGTTCCTTCTTACAATACAAGGGATTAACACTTCCCTTCAAGTGTATAAAAACACTTTGCACTCAAAACAAGACTCTCCTCAAGAGTAGATATGAGTAAAATAAATAAGCTCAAGAACGCAACAACTTTCGTCAAGAATTTGGCTCTCAAAAACTTATGTAATGAATAGAAAATGATGAATAAGAGAGTATGCAAGCTTTTGCAATAATATGATCAGTAGTTGTACTTAAAAGACTGATTTTAAGATGTATTTATAGTGTTGAAAACATGCACAACCGTTGCCTAATTGCCAATTAAGAATTGCTAATTTTGTGCTAAAACAATCGATTGTCTAAGTTGCATAATCGATTGTTTTTCAATCGTCCAAAAATCATTCCCAGATTTTACGCATAATAATCGATTATCTAAATCGTATAATCGATTATCCGGAAACGTTCAAAAAAACTTTTTCAGATTTTACTTAAAACAATCGATTATCAAAATCATATAATCGATTACTTGGCAACGTTCAAAAAATTACATTCAGATTTTACTTAGGATAATCGATTATCATAATCATATAATCGATTACCAGACAGAGTTTGAAAACATTTTGGCAACGGTCATTTACATAATCGATTATGCTATATGTATAATCGATTATATTACAGTCTTGAAAAATCGAATAGACACTGCCTCAACACAATCGATTGTCATAAGGTGCATAATCGATTATTTTGTAGCTTTGAAAAATCTGATGGACACTGCCTCAACACAATCGATTATCATAAGGTACACAATCGATTGTCTTGCAGCTTTGAAAAATCTGATGGACACTGCCTCAACACAATCGATTATCATAAGGTACACAATCGATTGTCTTGCAGCTTTGAAAAATCTAATGGACACTGCCTCAACACAATCGATTATCATAAGGTACACAATCGATTGTCTTGCAGCTGCCTTAACATAATCGATTATCATAAGTACATAATCGATTATCTTTGTCCAGATTTTAGAGGCATGTTTAAAAATCATTTTGGTTAAAATAAATATGCATGATTTAAAATCATTTTGCTTTAAATTAAATATGCATGATTTGATAAAAATGATTTTACGAGAGAAGCCAAGTCTTGAGTCAATTGTCGGATCAAGATCACAATTAAAGAACGACTCATGTATAACTTTATTTCTTTGCTTAATCTTGATCTTTGTTTGTCTTGTGCTTGAATCTCGTTATGTATCAATTGTGCGCTTGTGCTTGGACCTCGTCATATGTCAATTGCGCATCATTTGTTATTTATCAAAACCTACAAATATGAACACACGTTTAGTTTAGTGCCTTGTGAGAACGTGTTTCAACAATTTCCCCCTTTTTGATAATGGCAAACCTTAATCGGCATATGCATATTAGATAATTCATAATGACGATCCAAGACAAGTAAATAGATATGCAATAAGACAAGTAAATAGATATGCAATTAATTTTCCCTCAACATATGAATTCCCCCTCAATATATGCCAATAAATATTAAATGCATAGCCCTTATTCTTCCCCCTTTTGACATTAGCAAAAAAGAATAAGCAAATAACTTGTTTATTGATTAACTAGAATTGTAATTTCATAAAAGGAATAATAAAACAAATAATGTCAACATAATCGATTAGTGATACTTGATAATCGATTATATATTAAAGAGAAATCGATTATTCTGCACCAATCTTTTATAATTCCCCCTGCCTTTAGGGCGATACCTGCAAAAATAAGTTAGGCTCCTCCGACGCTCAAGTTAGTAATTATGTGAAAGGGAAAATGCAATGCATGACTTAGATCAACATGGAGTCAAGAATCCCGAGTTCACTACGAATTCGGAAGAAGGACTCTTTCTCTAAAGGCTTTGTAAAGATGTCGGCCAATTGATGTTTGGTTTCAACAAATTCAATTTCGACATCACCTTTGAGAACGTGATCTCTTATAAAATGATGCCTAATTTCAATGTGTTTTGTTCTTGAATGAAGAACGGGGTTCTTCGTCAAGAATATGGCACTAGTATTATCACATCTAAGAGGGATATGATCGATACTTAGGCCATAGTCCAAGAGTTGCTGTTTCATCCAAAGGATTTGAGCGCAACAACTCCCCGTGGCTACATATTCAGCCTCGGTTGTGGACAACGCACACTTACTTGTTTCTTGCTAAACCAAGAAACTAGAGAGCTACCGAGCAAATGGCAAGTGCCACTAGTGCTCTTGCGGTCCAATTTGCATCCAGCAAAATCGGAATCGGAATAGCCAACAAGTTGGCGTGAAGAACCTTTGGGGTACCATAGACCCACATTTACAGTACCAACAAGATACTTCAATATCCATTTCACCGCAGTTAGTTGAGACTCCTTAGGACATGATTGATAACGAGCGCATAAGCACACGCTAAACATGATGTCCGGTATACTAGCAGTAAGATAAAGGAGAGATCCAATCATACCTCGATACTTCTTGGTGTCGACTTCCTTACCTTTCTCATCTTTGTCTAGATGGTCGGATGTGCTCATGGGAGTGGCCATTGCTTTTGCGTTGCTCATTTCAAATCGTTTTAGCAATTCTTTGCAATATTTAGCTTGACAAATGAAGGTTCCTTCTTCCATTTGCTTTACTTGCAGCCCCAAAAAAAAGGTTAGCTCACCCATCATAGACATCTCAAATTCGCTTGTCATTAAATCAAAAAATTCCTTGCACAAAGCATTGTTAGTAGCACCAAAAATAATATCATCCACATAGATTTGAACTAATAAAATATCATTGTTTTTATGCTTAACAAATAGAGTGGTGTCAACTTTTCCCCTAATGAATTCATTTTCCAAAAGAAATTTGCTCAATCGTTCATACCAAGCTCGGGGAGCTTGTTTAAGATCATAAAGTGCCTTTTTAATCTTGAAAACATGATCGGGAGATTTAAAATCTTCAAAGCCCAGGGGTTGTTCAACATAAACTTCTTCTTGAATGACACCATTTAGAAAAGCGCTTTTTACATCCATTTGATATAAATTGAAATTCATAGAAGAGGCAAAAGCAAGTAATAAACGAATAGCTTCTAACCTTGCTACGAGTGCATATGTTTCTTCATAGTCAATTCCTTCTTCTTGATTATAGCCTTTTGCTACAAGCCTAGCTTTGTTTCTAGTGATTTCACCATTTTCATCTAATTTATTTTGAAAAAACCCATTTCGTACCAATTATGGTATGATTTTCGGGTCTTGGCACCAAATCCCAAACGTCATTTCGTTTGAATTGGTTAAGCTCCTCTTGCATTGCCAAGGTCCAAAATTCATCCCCAATTGCTTCGGAGATGGTTGAGGGTTCAAATTGAGAGACGAAAGCAGTATGACCTAAGGTGTTCTTAAGAGCGTTTCGAGTACTTACCTGTTGTTCAATGTCGCCAATTACCTGTTCGAGAGGATGGTCTTTGATTGTCCTCCACGCATTAGGCAGTTTCGTTTCTTTTTCCAGTTGTGGCGCTTCCTCCGATAATTGTTCCAAGATTTCATCTTGAATTTCCTTAGGAGTTTCCTCTTGTACTTTGTCTTGAGGACTTATTGAGTTTAAAATACCTGCAAGATCAAAACCAGAATCCTTTCTCGCCAAGCGAGCATTATTTTCGGAAAACACAATATGAGGGGATTCCTCCACAGTTTCGGTTATATTATTGAATACTCTATATGCTTTGCTATATGAAGAGTAACCAATAAAAATTCCTTCATCGGATTTTGCATCAAATTTTCCCAAATTGTCTTTTCCATTGTTATGAATAAAACATTTCCAACCGAATACTCTAAGATGGGAGATATTTGGTTTCCTTCCCTTGTAGAGTTCATAGGGAGTTTTCATGAGTATTGGCCTTATGACTACTCTGTTTAAAACGTAGCATGCGGTACTCACGGCATCCGCCCAAAAATGTTTGGGAATCTTAGCCTCATCGAGCATGGTTCTAGCCATCTCTTCGAGACACCTATTTTTCCTTTCCACCACTCCATTTTGTTGTGGTGTACGTGGAGCAGAGAAGGTGTGCTTGATACCGAGTTCGTCACAAAAGTCCGCGAAGAGATTGTGATCGAACTCTCCCCCATGATCACTTCTTATTGAAGTGACGGTTGTGTCCTTTTCATTTTGAACACGTTTAAGAAAGCACTTAAAATTATGAAAAGCCTCACTTTTGTGAGCAAGAAATAGTGTCCATGTAAATCTAGAATAATCATCAACAATAACAAAAGCATAACGATTTCTACCAAGACTTTCAATGCGAGATGGTCCAAAGAGATCCATGTGGAGAAGTTGCAAAGGTCTAGTAGTTGAAACAATATTTTTCGATTTAAAAGATGCTTTTGTTTGCTTCCCTTTTTGACAAGAATCACAGATAGAGTCTTTTTCAAATTTCAAATTTGGAAGACCAATAACTAAAGTTTGTGAAACTAATTTGTTTAAAAGATGCATGTTGATGTGAGCTACTCTACGATGCCTTAACCACATATCATCTTCTTTGCTCATAAGACAATTCACATATTCAGATGAAGAATTTTCGAGATCAACCATATAGATGTTATCCATTCTAAAACCACGAAGAATAATTTTAAAATCACTACGGCGAAAAACTAAGCATTCATCCGAATCAAATTAAACAAGATTTCCCTTGTCACATAATTGACTCATGCTCAAGAGATTATGTTTTAGACCTTTAACTAGCAAAATATACTTAATGGAAGAAGGTTCATCCTTACCGACCGATCCAATGCCGATAATTTTTCCTTTGTTATTATCTCCAAAAATAACGCTTCCTCCTTCCTTGTGTTCTAGTTGAAGGAACTTGGATTCGTCTCCGGTCATGTGTTTGGAGCATCCACTATCAAGGTACCAAAGTACACTTGATCCCTTCAAACATACCTACAAGACAAATTAATGAGTCTTTGGTACCCAAGCTGTTTTGGGTCCTTGAGAGTTAGGTGTAACATGCTGTTGTGCTTGACATGCAGTTAAGTGTCTATGTCTAGTGAAACAAGCAGGAGCAATATGTCCAATTCGATTGCAATAATGACAAATGACATTAGGATTATGCATTCGTCTAGGTTGATAGTAGTTGGACGGACGAAATTTGTTTACTCTATTTTCGACAATATGACTATTGCGCATTTCATGAAAATCATTTCTCCTACTATTTGTTCTAGGATATGCAGCATTTCTAGAATAGTTATTTCTAGGTTGAAAGCCATTTCTAGGTGTCCTGAAAAGTTCAAAGTTTCTTCTAGTGTTTGGTCTAGGATATGCATCATTTCTAGAATAGTTATTTCTAGGTTGAAGGCCATTTCTAGGTGTCCTAAAATGTTCAAAGTTTCTTCTAGTGTTTGGTCTAGCATGCATGTTGATTCTAGGATTGTTATCTCTAGGATGAACATTTGTTTTATTTATCCTAGGTTGAACCTTTGGTGGTTGGGGTTTGGCTTCAACTTTTTCTTTAGGCTCGTTTTTATAACCTATCCCATGTTTGGTCGATTTCAAATTAACAAGAACTTCATTCAAATTTTTATGAGAAGAATTGAACTTATCTAGGGTGCCCTTAAGTCTTTCTACCTCAATTTTTAGATGCATGCAAGAAATACAATTTTTACTAGAGCTCTCGGGTTTGTCGGCGCTTCTCTTGCCGAAAAATTTGTTTTCTTCTTTCAACTTCTCATTTTCCAAAATCAATTTTTCCAAATCTTTTTCTTTCAAAGAGAGTTGTCTTTCAAAATCTTTTTCTTTCAAAGAAGCATTTTCCTTAGTGTTTTTAACAGTTTTGGAAGCTTTAATGAATTCACTATACAACTCATCAAAGGCATTTTGCATTTCCTCAAGAGAATAGAAGTTTTTGGAAGAAATTTGACATACCTCTTCTTGATTGTCTTCGTGTGCCATAAGACAAAGATTTGCGGTTTTGTCTTCTTCTTCCTCACTTGACTCGTCTCCGGAGTCGCCTCCCCAAGATATGTATGCTCGTTGTTTCTTGAAGGGTTTCTTCTCCTTTTTGACATTTGGGCAATTTGATTTAATGTGCCCGATTTCTCCGCATCCATAGCACTTTACTTGATCTCCTTGTTGTTTGCCTTTTCTTTCATACTCTTTTCGCATGAACTTTTGAAATCTCTTAATAACGAGTCCGAACTCGTTATCTCCGTCCTCATCATTTTGAGGTTGACTTGTGCTTTCCTTGAGGGCGATTCTTTGTTTGCTTTGATCATTAACAAGAGGGTTAAGTATAGTAGATTCATAAGTTTTAAGATTACCTCTTAATCCGTCGATGCTGACATTTGAAATGCCAATTGACTCTTGAATCGCGTCGGCCTTGGAGCGCCATTCCGGAGTGAGACTTTGGTGAATTTTTCGGACAAGTTCCTTATCCGTGAAGGTCTTCTTAAGAGCATGTAAGTCATTAATGATTTTTGAAAATTGTTCGAACATGTCATCTACCCTTTCGCCTTCCTTCATGTGAAACAGTTCATATGCATGGGTTAGAAAATCAACTTTAGCCTCTCTTACCTGGTCCGTACCTTCGTACGTGATTTCCAGCTTATCCCACATTTGTTTCGCCGTTGTGCAACATGATATTTTTCTGTAATCATCAGCGTTTATAGCACAATACAATAAGTTGATGGCTTTAGCGTAGTTCTGCACTTTTCGGATATCATCCGCATCGTATTCATCTTCGGATTTTGGAACCCATTCATTTTCAACCTTTTTGGTTGAAATATGTTCTCCCTTTATTATAACCTTCCACAGATGAAAATTATTCGATTGAATGAATATTCTCATCCTCTCCTTCCAGTACGTATAGTTTGTGCCATCGAATAGTGGTGGTCGGGTGGAGCATTGTCCTTCACCTATTCCTGCAAAAGAATCACGAGTAGAAGCCATGGATTGTTTCCCTCAAACGGTTAAGTTTTTCAGAGAGTTGGGCTCTGATACCAATTGTTAGAATATACGCTTAACGCTAGAGGGGGGGGGGGGGTGAATAGCGTTATAATAAAAAACAGCGTAAACTAGCGGAATTTAAAAATTGCAGGAATGAAATAAGTGCGATAAGTAAATAATAAGGAACGAACGCACCGATGTTATCCTGGTTCACCACAACCCGTGGCTAGTCCAGTCCCCGAGAGACTCTCTCGAGATTTCCACTAACTTCGTTAAGCTTACGGGTGCTTAACAAACCGTTACAAACTGAGAACTTGAGTCACACAAGCCTCAAAAACCTTTGCTCGAAGATACCACACTTCAAGACTTCAACCAAAGGAATCACAACGTTCCTTCTTACAATACAAGGGATTAACACTTCCCTTCAAGTGTATAAAAACACTTTGCACTCAAAACAAGACTCTCCTCAAGAGTAGATATGAGTAAAATAAATACGCTCAAGAACGCAACAACTTTCGTCAAGAATTTGGCTCTCAAAAACTTATATAATGAATAGAAAATGATGAATAAGAGAGTATGCAAGCTTTTGCAATAATATGATCAGTAGTTGTACTTAAAAGACTGATTTTAAGATGTATTTATAGTGTTGAAAACATGCACAACCGTTGCCTAATTGCCAATTAAGAATTGCTGATTTTGTGCTAAAACAATCGATTGTCTAAGTTGCATAATCGATTGTTTTCCAATCGTCCAAAAATCATTCCCAGATTTTACGCATAATAATCGATTATCTAAATCGTATAATCGATTATCCGGCAACGTTCAAAAAATCTTTTTCAGATTTTACTTAAAACAATCGATTATCAAAATCATATAATCGATTACTTGGCAACGTTCAAAAAATCACATTCAGATTTTACTTAGGATAATCGATTATCATAATCATACAATCAATTACCAGACAGAGTTTGAAAATATTTTGGCAACGGTCACTTACATAATCGATTATGCTATATGTATAATCGATTATATTACATTCTTAAAAAATCGAATAGACACTGCCTCAACACAATCGATTGTCATAAGGTGCACAATCGATTATTTTGTAGCTTTGAAAAATCTGATGGACACTGCCTCAACACAATCGATTATCATAAGGTACACAATCGATTGTCTTGCAGCTTTGAAAAATCTGATGGACACTGCCTCAACACAATCGATTATCATAAGGTACACAATCGATTGTCTTGCAGCTTTGAAAAATCTGATGGACACTGCCTCAACACAATCGATTATCATAAGGTACACAATCGATTGTCTTGCAGCTGCCTTAACATAATCGATTATCATAAGTACATAATCGATTATCTTTGTCCAGATTTTAGAGGCATGTTTAAAAATCATTTTGGTTAAAATAAATATGCATGATTTAAAATCATTTTGCTTTAAATTAAATATGCATGATTTGATAAAAATGATTTTACGAGAGAAGCCAAGTCTTGAGTCAATTGTCGGATCAAGATCACAATTAAAGAACGACTCATGTATAACTTTATTTCTTTGCTTAATCTTGATCTTTGTATGTCTTGTGCTTGAATCTTGTTATGTATCAATTGCGCGCTTGTGCTTGGACCTCGTCATATGTCAATTGCGCATCATTTGTCATTTATCAAAACCTACAAATATGAACACACGTTTAGTTTAGTGCCTTGTGAGAACGTGTTTCAACAACATTTACCATATGAATGATATGATAAAAGATCTTGTAGTACAAAAGTTGTTAAAAGATCCGAAACAACTAATTTGTTACTATCCTGATGAATAAAATTATTCATGATATTGATATTGAAAAGTCTCAAAAGAAACTTTTTGAGTTTCAAATGTATAAGCCAAAGTGGTTGACAATTTGAGACTATAAATGAAAGGAATGTTGAATATCTTCATATTTCTATAATCATACCTGGTAAATATGAAATGTTACTCGGTTTTCTTTCTATTTGTACAACACAAATATAAACATGATGCTTGAAACATATACCACAAGTAAACTAGAGGTTTACTAAAATAAATATTAGTTGGCATAACCGGTTGACCATCCCTGTTCAATTATGATGAAAAAAATTAATTGAGAATTCCATTAGCGTATATTGAAGAATACAAAATTCTTCAAGAATTCTTGTGCTGCTAATTCTCATGATATACCAGTTAAGGTTGTGATTGAATCCCTTGATTTCTGAAACGAATAAAAGGTATTAAATATATAGGCCCAGTCACCTGCCATGTGGACCGTTTACTATTATATGATTTTAATAGATGCATCTATTCTATGGTCATATGTGCATTTGTATCAACTTGCAGTTTGATTTTTGCAAGATTGCTTGCTCAAATTATTAGAGCACAGTTCCAGAATATAAACTATGATGATTTATCTTAATAACACTAGTTTAAATCCAAGTTGGTTTAGCAAAAAAAATTGTATGCCTCCAATTAAAGCTAAATCATTGGTTATGAGAACAAAACTCTCAAAAACGAAATTTTGTATGATATGTATTATTTAATATACAGCAGCACTTGCTCGCATCTAGCCAAGTTATGAAAATTTCCCCGATCACAATCAGTTCAGGGTCAGGAACTAAATAATTTCTATATAGAAATATGTATGTGTTATATGATTTAATTATCCCATCACAATGCACAAAGATGGATTCCCACGGAAGGTTGTGAAATGTGTTGGTGATCCCAACATTAGGGGGAGAAAATGGCAGCTGAGAAAGTAATATGTGAAATAAATTATTATGAATACATATAGATCCTCGTACAAACAAATATGAACTTGAAGTTCAAGTGATAATTCATTTACAAATTATTTCCAGACGCATCTGCTGACCCAAAGCTAAATGTCATATTTCAGTTATTAATGCTCCAAATAGAATAAAGTCCATGGGGACAGAGTCTATGTCATGCATAAAGCATAACAGACCAATCGGTTCCAAAGATAAACTCCTTGAAGAAGGAGAGGGGCAAATATTCAAAATGGTCATAATAAGGAGGAAAATGCTCTAGAAGAGCACCACGACATAAAACTTCATAAGACCTCATGGGAGAGGCTCAAGTACCTGAAATAATGAGATAAAGAGATCTCAATAAGTTATGTCTTTATTAGATAATAATGGAACCGACATAAAGTGATCGTCGACGATATTGTTAATATAATGTAGCGCTCAATATTATTAATATTGACGAGGATCTTGAGCTCAAATCTGTCATGAAATTTGGACAGATAAATGATTGGCCAAAATAAAATAAAATACGCAATCAAGATTGATTTCACCTGAAAAATGCGAAGTTAGACGGATAGTCCCAACACATGAAAGTATAAAGCCATTGGAGGTATAAATGTATTCTTGTGTGAAAAAGGTCAAGTCGATAAACATAAAGACGACTTGTATTACAGAAGATTGAAAATATCCCGGCATTGATTATATAGAGACATATTCTCTTGTGGTGGATGTAGTCATTTTAGGCTTTAATCTGGCAATACATAAAAAAACTTGATATGCGTATAATGGAAATCATTGAAGGATTTAAATTGTTCTGAAGCACATTTTGATTTTCAAGAAATTTATTAAATAAGGCTTCAATAATCCATATGCGTATTGACACAATATGGGCACATATGGTATAATTGCCCGAGAAAATACTTGTTGAAAAAAGGGTACAAGAATAATTCAATTTGTCCTTGTGCCTTTATAAAAGGACCTGAATTTGAATTTGATATGATCGCTGTATATGTTGATGATTCAAATATCTTTAGAACTCCCGGGAAGCATCATAAAGCAGTAGAGTGTTTTATGAAAGAATTGAAATGAAAGATCTTAGAAAGATAAAATTTTATCTTGGTCTACAAATATCAAAGATGAAATTTTTGCACATCAATCAACATACACTGAAAATATTTTAAAGCGATTCTATATGGATAAAGTACATCCATTGAGTACCCTGATGGTTGTATGATCACTTGATATAAATAAAGATTCATTTCGATCTCATTAAAATAATGAAGAACTTCTTGATCCTGAAGTACCATATCTTAGTGCAATTGATGCACTAACGTATCTTGCTAACACTACAAGGCGTTACATAACTTTTTCAGTTAATGTCTTAGCAAGATAAAGATTTGCCCTACAAGGAGGCATTGGAATAGAATCAAACATATATTGCGCTACATAAAAGGGACTACCGATATGAGCTTATTTTATAGCAATAATTGCAGTCCTGATCTTGTTGGTTATGCTGATGCTGAATATTTATCTGACCCACACAATGCTCGATCTCAAGCAGGTTATGTGTTTATCTGTGGAGGCACCACCATATCTTGGCGATTGACTAAGCAATCAATTGTGGCTACTTCATCTAATCATGCTGAGATAATTGCTATTCATGAAGCAAGTCGATAGTGTGTGTGGTTGAGGTCTATAATACATCATATTCGAGACAAATGTGGTTTGAAATATGACAAACTACGCACGATTTTGTATGAAGACAACGCAACATGCATAACTCAATTGAAGGGAGGATTCATAAAAGGAGATATGACAAATCATATTTCACCAAAGTTATTTTTCACACATGATCTTCAAAAGAATGGTGATGTCAATGTGCAACGGATTCGTTCAAGTGATAATATGGCTGATTTGTTCACAAAATCTCTACCGACCTCAAACTTAAAGAAGCTAGTGCACAAGATTGGGATGCGAAGGCTCAAGGAGGTGAATTGATGCTCTCTTCAGGGGGAGTTAATGCGCGTTGCACTCTTTTTTTCATACAAGGTTTTGTCCCACTGGGTTTTCCTTGCAAGGTTTTTAACGAGACAACAAAAAGGCATATTTCTATACATGTACTCTTTTTCCTTCACTAGAATTTTTTTCCCATAGGATTTTTTCCTAGTGAGGTTTTAACGAGACACATTATCTATGGACGACCAAAGGGGGAGTATTATGATAAATATCATATTATGTTGGAAATCTACTCATCTTCCATGATCTTCATCTCAAATGTTTAATGACATATTCAATGACATATTTTGTATGTCCAATGACATATTTTCTTCACTTTTTATGCCTATATAAAGGCATTGTAATAGATAGCAAAATACACACAATTGAAGAAGAGAATCTCTTACTTCTCTCTATCTACATTTCTTGTTCATGTTTCAGTAAATTGCTTATATTTCTTGTTCATGTTTAATAAATTGCTTTCATTTTATATCACCTCACATACTTCTAACCACTGATTAGTATTAAGATGTTTGATTTCTTTTTCCTTTCTATTTTCTTTTTATTCCAGGTTTTTTTCTTATAGTTTACCTTTTTTCTTCAATTTTTTCCTTTCTTCTTCCTTTCTCCTTGTCGATTCCATTTGAAACTTTGCTTTTCTCTTATTTCTCCTGATATTACCTTTCTTCTTCCTTTCTCCTTGTCGGTTCCATTTGAAACTTTGCTTTTCTCTTATTTCTCCTGAAATTACCTTTCTTCTTCATATTTTCTTTATTTAGTTTTCTATAATTTTTTCTTTCTTATCAAACCTTAATTTTTTTTATCTTTAATCCCAAATCTTTGACTAACCAAAAATTACAGGGAAATCCAAAGGTTAGTGTGAAAGAGAAGGTTGAGTTGACGTTTAATGGTGAAATCCAGATTGATAGAAGGGGTAACCATTGTCGGAGGAGATGGAAGAGAAAAGACTTTTATCCATTTTTGGTTTTTGATTATTAGTTCAAATTGTTAATTAAAATAATAAATAAATTTTGCTTAGCTATGTAGCTATGTGTTATAAACTCACAATTTAAAATTAATTACTTCCTTCGGTCCAAAATAAGTGATTTTTTTTGGATGTTTTCACACAGATAAAGAAATTTATCTTTTAGTATTAATTAGCAATAGAATTAACCATTATTATCTCACCTAAGCACTCAAACACATATTTCAACACTATTTACTACAAGGACAATGTAGGAAAAAAATAATTAATTTATTCTTGAAATATGAAAAAATCACTTATTTTGGACCACAAGAAAAAGACCAAAAAATTACTTATTTTAAATGGGAAAAAAATTGACGAGGGAGTTTTTAGTAACTAGGGGATATAGTTCAAGAGAATTTTAGGTATACCAAATAATTTAAATTGAAAACTGATAAAAATATTTTAGGATGGTTTTAGGATATTAATTGTAGTTTAATTTTGTAGTTTAACTTTGTTGTATCTGGTTGCTAACCTCATTTATTATTGACCGTTACATGTACTTTTTTTAGACGATTTGATAGCGAAAAAATTCGTTTGTACTAGTAATATTAGTGTATATAAGTGAAACCCGTTTTAAGACGAAGATTATTCTTTGATAAAAATGATAGAGTAGTCATCATAGAAATATAGGGCAACAGCCAGTACGAAAAGTACAATTCACCTTGCAGTACCACTGTAGTAAGTTTGACTTTAAAAGACATTGCAGGTCCACATCCTATTTGATTTGATCACTTTTTTTTTTTTGATTTGATCACTGCTTATAGGTTATAAGAGAATTTTTATTTTGAATCTCGTATAAATGATATTAGTTGTATATGAGTTTTTTTATCATCTTATAAATTTATGGACCTCAATTTTATTTTTCTGGGTCTATAAAAATTTGAGTTCATAAAATTATAAAATAAAAAAGTTACCTTATATAATTAGTGTTAGTTGTATGAGATAAAAAGAAATTCTTAAATTATAGCTATGTATGGTGATAGAGGTTTACGACCATTTAAAATTTATGAATTCAAGTTAATTTATTTAATTTATTAGATTCAAAATTTATTATTTGTAGATATTTAGTTTGTCACATGTACAAGGTCTAAGCCGACAACTTGTTCATTGAATATGTCGCTGATCATGAATCCTCCTCCTTTAGTGTTCTATTCATGATAACCGTCTATGCCAAATTTCCAGTTGCAATTTATTTGGTCACCGAACAAAGAATAATGTCATGATTCTCAATAATATATTTTGGCTTGCACGTGGATACCCTTCAATTGTATCAAGGATTGTAGGGGAATAAATATAATTTTTTCACTTTTAGCCAGAGATTTTAAGTTGCAAAAAATTAGGCGGAGATATGGATTGTCTACTTATTATTAAATTTATCATAGGAAATTTGTACAAAATCATTCCCAATCTCAAATACGTGCTACAAGTGAACAAGGTTATCTTTTAAGTACATCTAGAGGAAGCCAAACAAATAGATTTATTTGCTGAAAAAAAGTCGTAAACACAAAGAAGATTGGTTAATTTGACAGAATCACAAAGCAAATTGAGTTTCTTATCTCTCAGGTTGCTTAGAAATATTTTAATAACTTTTAGTGTTTCTCTCAACCTAACAACACAATCTATATCTATACTATATTAAAAATATAATGTGTGATGACCCAAAAGATCATCTCGTATTTTATTACCTAATTCTGGTTTTCGAGGCCTTCAAAATCTCTTTTTTTCTCCTCCATTTGCATACGCAATCCGGACGCATTTTCGAGAAGTCTTTATGTGAAAATTTGAGAAAATACTAAGTTTTACCTTTAAAATTATTTAAGTTGACTTCGGTCAACATTTTGAGTAAACAGGCCCGGACTCGTGTTTTGATAGTCTCAGAGGGTCCGTAATAAAATATAGTACTTGGGCGTATGCCTAGAATTGAATACCAGGTCCCTAACCCGAAATATCAATTTTGGAAGAAAATTGTTAAACTAGAATTATAATGGGTTTTAGAAATTGAATACTATTTGATCTTGTTGATATCGGGCCCGTATTTTGGTTCTGGGGGCCGATACAGGTTTAATATGATATTTAAGTCATGTTTGTGAAATTTGATAAGAAATGGGACTATTGTGTTGCTGTTTCTGGTATGATCGATACTTTGTGCACGCGTTCGCGAAGCAACTATCGCGAACGCGAAGTGCAAGCTGGGTTGGGGAGGGGTTTCTTCTACTCGAACGCGGAGCACAGGGGTTAGCTCTTCGCGAACGCAACTGACTATACGCGAACGCATAGTTTAATGGAGGTGGCTAGGGAATCTCGGAGTTGTTCTTAGCGAATGCGGTCCAAAGCCCGTGAACGCGATGCTCGGGGGGGGGGGGGGGGGGGGAAGACCATCGCGAAAGCGAATAACTCTTCTTGAATGTGAAGGCATTCTGGCCGCAATGCATCGCGAAAGCGACAGGCCGAGTCTTCCATATTTTCATATTTTCAAAAATAAAAAGGCTTAGAGGCGATTTTCAAGAGACGGGCTCTTTCCCAAAGTGTTGGTAAATGATTCTACACCACATTCTTTCAATTACCTATTGCATTTCATAAATTTTAATCCAAAAATCTAGGGGTTTCATGGTAGAAATTGGGGGTTTAAGTAGAATTAGGGATTTTGGTATAAGTTGGATTTTTACCTCAATTTTGGGTCTCATTCCAAAACTAATTACAGATTTGGGCTCGTGCGTGAATGGATGAATGAGTTTTAGTCCAAACCTCGAGTTTTGAGGCTTGAGTTTGGCTATGTAATCGACATAAGTGTTGTGACTAACCTTAGCTTGAGGGATTAGGTGTTATTACCTTATTTTCTACGTGTTTAGTTGTTGAGTAAGACGTATAGGTTAAGTCACAAGTATCTATACATTGTTTTCGAGTCATAACATGCAAGTGAGTCTTATACTTGTGACTGTTTTATCTGTTAATGCTTACTATTCATGCTTTAACTGGTTAAATCTTCATGCTAAACAAGTTTTATTATGTTTTCCCGATTTTGGATATTAGTTGAGTATTTACTCAAGTTGAGATTTATACGGTGAAGTTAAATGATGAAACGAGGTTGTTTATTGATGATTCCCTTGTTATGTTGTTACTGTTTCTACTGTTTGGGTAAGGAAGAGGTTAAAGCACAAAGGGTGATACCGCGCAATTTTTGTGAGTGAGTGATAAAGCACGAAGGGTGATGTCGTGCCATATTCTGTGAGTGTTATGCATGAAGGGTGATGCCCTGCCATATTATGATATTGATAATGCACGGCGAGTAATGTTTTTCCATGTAATGAGAGAGTTAATGCACGAACGGTGATGTCGTGCCGTTTCTGTTGTTTCTTATGGTAAGGATGAGACTAAAAGTACGAAGGGTAATGCCGTACACATGTTGCTATGTTATTATTTCTGTTGGTTCAAAGCATGATTTTTACCATGTTTCTGTATTGTACTATTTTTAGAATTTGGTATTCCCCTCAGCATGTTTTCCCCCTTCCCGTTATTATCTGTTAGATTTTACGTTAGTGTTATTTTTCTTGCATATGGTTTAATTACACAGGTTCATGTTATTTGTCTTGTCCTAACCTCATCACTACTTCGCCGAGATTAGGCTCGACACTTACTAGTATATGGGATCGGTTGTAATGATACTGCACTCTACACTCTCTGTGCATATTTCGGTGCGGGACCTTGTTGATTAGAGTTAGGTTGATGCCTTCAGTCCATCAGGATACCCAAGGTAGATCTGCCACTGTTCGCAGACCCTGAAGTCTCCTTCCCTCTATCTTAGTTTTTCCTATTTTCCTTCATTTGGAGAACAAATGTATTTTCTTTAAACCAGTATTTGTAGAAATTCTAAGAAGTTCGTGGATTGTGACACCGGATCTTTTGGGTAGTCGTGTATTTGTGTTTTAAACTATTATAAAATTTTCGCATTCCTTATTTGTTTAGCTTAAATTATTGTTAATTAACTATTTTGGTTACTGATTAGCGTGCTAGAATTGCATCTGTTGACTTGCCTAGCATTCTAACAGTTAGACGCCATCACAATCCCGACATTGGAAATTCGGATCATGACAAGTTGGCATCAGAGCACTAGGTTACCTAAGTCTCACAATTCAAGAACAAGCTAGGTAGAGTTTGAGGGTATGGAGACGTATGTGCTTATCCCTAGAGGCTACAGAGTTTAGGAATAACTCCATCTATTCTTTTCTATCGCACGATCTGATTTGTCAATGCTAATTGAACTTATACTCTTTTTCTTTCGTAGATGGCGAGAACACGTACCGCTTCATTACCTAATCAGCAGCTCGAGCCCCCAGTGGCAGCCCTAAGAGGGGCAGAGGAAGAGGCCGAGGCCGTGCTTGAGGCCGAGAAAGGGGCATGGCTCAGCCTAGAGCTTAAGTACTAGCACCATTATAGGAGCCTTAGATGGATTTTGAAAATGAGGTTCTAGATCACACCGTTCCGGCAGGGCCAACTCAGGTTTCGGAGGGGATCATTGCCACCCCAGTATTTCAGGATGCTTTGGTCCGTCTAGTGGGCCTTATGGAGAGCGTAGCTCAGACTGGCATATTTCTGTAGCACCAGGTGTTTTTCAGTCTGGGGGAGAAGCCTAGACTCCCGCTACCCACACTCCAGAGTAGATGGCTCCTCAGTTTTAAACTCTAGCAACCCAGCTAGTGGGAGTAGCTCAACCAATTGTTGCGGCTCAGGCCGCTGGTGGATCATCTATGTCTTTTAAGGCTTGTTGAGGTTAGAGAAGTTCACCAAGCTTTTCCCGGTTCATTTCAATAGGGTAGATTTTGAGGACCCCCAGGATTATCTTGATCGTTGCCATGAAGTGTTGGGGAAATATGGGGATAGTAGAGACCAATGGGGTCGATTTTGTGGTATTCCAGATGATAGGGTCTGCCAAGAGATGGTGGAATTATTTTGTATTGACTAGACTAGCAGGGTCGCCAAACTTGACTTGGGACCAGTTCTCTCAGCTATTTCTTGAGAAGTTCCTTCCTGTCACTCAGAGAGAGGACTATCGCATGCTGTTTGAGCATCTTCAGTAGGGTTCTATGGCTATCACTCAGTACGAGACTAGGTTTGTTAATTTGCTCGTCATGATCTTCTTCTGCTCCCCACTGAGAGAGAAAGGGTAAGGATATTTATTGAGGGAATTTCTTAGCCTATTAGATTGCAGATGTATAAGGAGACATGGAGTGAGATTTCTTTCCAGGATGAGGCCAATATGGCCAGGCGGGTTGAGATGGTTCTATCTCAAGGGAGTGGTCAAGGTTCTGACAAAAGGCCTCGTAATTTGGGTAGGTTCAGTGGTGCCTCCTATGGAGGATGGGATTCTTTTGGTAGAGGCCATCCTCCCAGGCCATTTTATTAAGCACTTCAGGCTTCTCACGATGCTTCAGGTGGTCGTGGCTCTCATATGCAGTATTCTAATAAGCTACCTATAGTGCATAAGCTAAGGAGACAAGGAGTGATAAGCTAAGGACTCGCTTATTCTGATAAGCTACCCTATAGGGACTCGCTTAGCCTATAAGATTGTAGATGGCTAAGGAGAAAGGGAATAAGATTTCTTTCTGGGATGTGGCCAATATGGCCAGGCGGGTTGAGATGGTTCTAGCTTAAGAGAGTGGTCAGGGTACTGACAAAAGGCCTCTTCATTTGGTAGGTTCAGTGGTGCCTCGTATGGAGGCCGGGATTCTTTTGGTAGAGGCCATCCTCCCAGGCCATTTCATTCAGCAGTTCAGGCCTATCACAATGCTTCAGGTAGTCATGGCTCTCATATGTAGTATTCTAATAGTCTACCCTATAGTGCATCACCAGATCCTATCAGTGCACCTCCGCTCTAAAGTTTTCAAGGTAGTTACTCAGGCCGTCAGGGTTAGTTTCAGGGTCAGCAGTCTCAGCAGCCGAGGCCTTGTTATACTTGTGGAGATTCAGGGCACATTGTCAGATTTTTCCCTCGAGCATTGAGAAGTTCTCAGCATTAGTGTTCTCGTGCCATGGTACCAGCACCGGGTGTTCAAACACCCGCTCAGTCAACTAGAGGTAGGGGTTAGGAAGCTAGAGGTGAAGGTCGAGGTATTAGAGGTGGAGGTTAGGCTGCTAAAGGTGGAGTCCAACCAGCAGGAGGTCGTCCTAGGGATGTAATTCAGAGTGGTGGGGCCTAGCCCCGATGTTATGCTTTCCCAGCCATGCTTGAGGCTGAGGTATCTGATGCCATTATCACAGGTACGGTTTTAATTTGCACTATAGATGCTTCAGTTCTATTTGATCCAGGGTCTACATACTCATATGTGTCATCTTACTTTGCTTCGTATTTTGGTTGTGCCTCGTAATTATTTGAGTGCTCTAGTATATGTGTCATTAACGCTAGGTGATTCTATAATTATATATCATGTTTATCGCTTGTGTGTGGTTATTATTGAGGGTCTTGAGACTAGTGTAGATCTCCTACTTCTCGATATGGTTGACTTTAATGTTATTTTGGGAATGGATTGGCTGCCAACTTATCATGCTATATTGGATTGTCACGCCAAGACCATGACCTTAGACTTGTCGGGGTTGCTTCGATTGGAGTGGAGAGGGACCCCTAGGAACTCTAACAATAGGGTTAGGCTCGTCGTATGGTCGAGAAAGGGTGTTTGGCTTATTTGGCTTATGTTCGTGATTCCAGTAAGGAGGTTCTTTCCATGGATTCCGACCAGTTGTTCGTGAGTTTCCAAAGGTATTTCCTACAGACCTGCTGAGGATGCCACCCGACATGGATATTGACTTTTGCATTGATTTAGCTCTGGGCACTCAGCCCATTTCTATTCCGCCATACCATATAGCCTTGCCAGAGTTGAAAGAATTGAATGAGCAGTTGTAAGATTTTCTTGATAAGGGCTTTATTAGGCCTAGTGTCTCGCCGTAGAGTGCGCCAGTGTTGTTCGTAAAGAAAAAGTATGGATCGATGACGATGTGCATAGATTAATAAATAATGTCACCATCAAGAACAAGTATCCATTGCCGAGGATTGATGACCTATTTGACCATCCTTAGGGTGCTAAGGTGTTTTCGAAGATTGATCTGAGGTCTGGATACCATCAGTTGAGGATTAGGGCACCCGATGTCAGTAAGACAACTTTTCGCACTAGGTACGTGCATTATGAGTTTCTAGTGATGTCATTCGAGTTGACAAATGTCCTAGCAACGTTCATGGTAATGAACAGAGTGTCCAAGACCTATTTGGATTCCTTCGTGATTGTTTTTACTGATGATATCTTGATCTACTCCGCAGTCAAAAGGAGCATGAGCAGCATCTTCTGGTCGTTCTTTAGACTCTAAGAGATGACTAATTATATGATAAGTTTTTGAAATGTGATTTTTGGTTGAGCTCAGTTGCATTCTTAGGTCACATTATATAACAAGAGGGTATTCAGGTGGATCCTAAGATGATTGAGGCAGTCAAGGACTAGCCTAGGACCATATCAGCTACAGATATTCGGATTTTCTTAGGTTTGGCGGGTTATTATTGTTGGTTTGTGGAGGGATTTTAATCAATAGCAGCCTTGATGACTAGGTTGACCCAGAAGGGTTCCCCGTTAAGGTGGTCAAACGAGTGTGAGGCGAGCTTTCGGAAGCTCAAGACACCTTTGACACGACAACGGTGATGGTATTGCCCATGGGTTTAGGGCCCTATACAATATATTGTGATACATTTCATATTGGACTTGGTGCAGTACTGATGCAGGGTGGCAAGGTTATTTCATATGTTTCACGATAGTTGAAGATTCACAAGAAGAATTATCTAGTTCATGACTTGGAGCTAGCAGCCATTGTTCATGCATTTAAGATTTGGAGGCACTATTTATATGCCGTGTCATGTGAGGTGTTCACGGATCACAAGAGTTTGTAGTATTTATTCAAGCAGAATGAGCTAAATTTGAGGCAACAGAGGTGGTTGGAGCTATTGAAACACTATGATATCACCATCTTGTATCATCCCGGGAAGGCTAATGTGGTGACTGATGCTTTGAGTAGAAAGTCAGATAGTATGGGCAACCTTGCGTATATTCCAGTTGGTGAGAGACCGCTTGCTTTAGATGTTCAGTCTTTGGCCAATTAGTTCGTGAGATTGGATGTTTCTGAGCCCGGCCATGTTCTAGCTTGTACAGTCGCTTGTTCTTCCTTGTTTGAGCTTATAAGGGAGATGTAGTATTATGATCCTCATTTGCTTGTCCTTAGGTACACAGTGCGGCACAAAGATGCCAAGCAGGTTACAGTTGGAGATGATGGAGTTTTGAGGATGCAGGAGTTGTGTTTGTGAGCCTAATGTGGATGGACTTCATGAGTTGATTCTAGATGAGACCCAGAGTTCCTAATATTCTATTCATCCGGGTACTGCTAAGATGTATCAGCACTTGCGGCAAAATTATTGGTGGAGGAGGATGAAGAAGGATACAGTCACATATGTAGCTCGGTGTTTGAATTGTCAGAAAGTAAAGTACGAGCATCATAGACCTGGTGGTTTGCTTCAGAAGATTGAGATTCCTTAGTAGAAGTAGGAGCGTATCACTATTGGCTTCGTTGTTGGACTCCCACAAACTCAGAGGAAGTTTGACGTAGTATGGGATATTGTGGATAGACTGACTAAGTCAGCGCATTTCATTCTTGTGGTAGTTTCCTATTCTTCGGAGCGGTTAGCAGAGATCTATATCTGTGAGATCATTCGTCTCCATGGTGTGCACATGCCTATAATTTCTGAGCAAGATACGTAGTTTACCTCGCATCTCTGTAAGGCATTACAAAACGTGAGTCGGGTTGAGCACAACATTTCATCCTAGATAGATGGATAGTCCGAGCGTACTATTCGGATTTTTGAGGATATGCTTCGCGCTTGTGTGATAGACTTTAGAGGTTCTTGGGATCAATTTTTGCCATTGGCAAAGTTTTCCTACAACAACAGCTATCAGTCGAGCATCCAGATGGCTCCCTATGAGTTGTAATGGTAGGCGCTGTCGGTCGCCGTTTGGATGGTTTGACCCAGAGGAGGCTCGACTATTGGGTACGGATTTGATGCAGGATGCCTTGGATAAGATTTAGATCATTTAGGACAGACTTCGTACGTGGACGACTCTTAGAGAACACGAAGGCCTTCTGGCTGCTACGCATCGCGAATGCGAAGATGGCCTATCCAGTGTTTTAAAAACATAATAAAAAAGTGGGAGTCCTCCATATTTTCATATTTTCAAAAACAAGAAGTCTTATAGGAGATTTTCAAGAGACAAGTTCTTTCCTAAAGTGTTAGTAAGTGATTCTAAACCATATTCTTTATTTTACCTATTGTATTTCATCAATTTTTATCAAAAAATCTAGGGTTTTCGCGGTCGAAATTGGGGGTTTGGGTAGAACTAGAAATTTTTGTATAATTGGGATTTCGACCTCAATTTGGGGTCAGATTCCAAAACTAATTACATATTTGGGTTCGTGGGTAAGTGGGTGGATGAGTTTTGGTACGAAACTCTAGTTTTGACCAAGCGGGTTCAGGGTCAATTTTGACCTTATTTGGATCGAGGCTTGGAGTTTGGCCGTGGAATCGAGGTAATTATTGTGGCTAACCTTAGTTTGAGGGATTAGGTATTGTTGCCTTGTTTTCTATGCGTTTAGTTATTGAGTACGACGTATATGTGAAGTGACGAGTATATATACATTGTTGTCGGGTCATAGCGTGCGAGTGAGTCTTATGCTTGTGACTGTTTTATTTGTTTATGCGTACTGTTCATGCTTTAACTGGTTAAATCTTCATGTTAAACAAGTTTTATTATGTTTTTTCAGTTTTGGATATTTGTTGAGTATTGACTCAAGTAGAGATTTATACTGTGAAGTTAAATGATGAAACGAGGTTGTTAATGATTCCTTTGTTTGATTGTTATTATTTCTGCTTTTTGGGTGAGGAAGAGTTTAAAGGACGAACGGTGATGCCGTGCAATATTTTGTGAGTGAGTGATAAAGCACGAAGGTTAATGTCGTGCCATATTCTGTGAGTGTTAATGCACGAAGAGTGATGCCCTGCCATATTCTGATATTGATAATGCACGAAGGTGATGTCATGCCATGTTATGAGAAAGTTAATGCACGAAGGGTGATGCCGTGCCTTTCTGTTATTTCTTATGGTAAGGATGAGAGTAAAAGCACGAAGAGTGATGCGATGCACATGTTGCTATGTCAATATTTCTGTTTGTTCAGAGCATGATATTTACTGTGGTTCTGTACCGTACTATTTTTAGAACTTGGTATTCCCCTCAGCATGTTTTTCCCTTCCGCTTATTATCTGTTTGATTTTTTGTTAGTGCTATTTTGCTCGTATATGATTTAACTGCACTGGTTCATGTTATTTTTTGTGTCCTAGCCTCGTCACTACTTTGTTGAAGTTAGGGTCGGCACTTACCACTACATGGGGTCAGTTGTACTGATTTTGCACTTTGCATTGTCTGTGGAGATTTCGGTATCGGACCTCGTTGTGTTCAGTCTATCAGGAGACCCAAGGTAGATCTACCGGCGTTCGCAGACCCTGGAGTCCTCTTCCATCTATCTTAGTTTTTCTGGTTTTCCTTCATTTCGAGGACAAATGTATTTTCTTTAAATCAATATTTGTAGAAACTCTCGTGGATTGTGACACTAGGTCTTTTCATTAGTCATGTATTAGTGTTTTAAACTATTATAAAAAATTTGCACTCCTTATTTGTTTAGTTTAAATTATTGTTAATTATTGATTTGGTTAATAATTAGCATTTTAGAACTGTATTTGTTGGCTTGCCTAGCATTCTAAGAGTTAGACGCCATCATGATCCCGACGGTGAGAAATCCGGGTTGTGATACACGAAGACAATGATCAAAATATTATTCACCTTTTTTATCACTTAAAATGAATTTCATATTAGACATAATTGTAATTTAAGTAACTTTCCTAATATAGTGTATTTAATTCACCAAAAGTTTTGGTTAAATATTTGCTTATTGAACTACGTAAGAAGTCCTAATTTTCAGCTTTTAGCCACTATAACATATTAATTAATAAGAAAATGTAATATTCTAACACTCAATTGAATACTATTTATGAAATAATTATGTACAATAAAGGACTAAAATTTAAAACTAATGCCTTTTCTTTTCATTTCAAACTTGATTTTAATCACACAAAAAAATATTTGAAGTCCCTCAATTTTATGTTAAATACTATAAGAAACACTTTCTTAACAGATATTTAATTACTTTGTCAAAATTTTTAGAGCTTAAAATTAATTAAAATGTACTTATTAATTAGTTTCTTATTTGAACCATGGAGACAGTTAAATTTTGTTTTTTCTTTCCATTTCAAGCTTCTTATAAGTCTTACTCGTAAATTATATAAAAATTATAGAAAAATAAAATAAAGAGAAAATAAAAAGATTCAACAAAGAAGAAGTACACGTTCTTGGACAATAGCATATATAGTTCACTTTTTAAAAATATACAAAACTGTTGCACTAATAATATTATTCAATATTATACTTTCAACTTTCAAAAGTTTTACTTATACTATTATAATTATGAAAAATGTTGAGGAGAATTCAATAAAAGCCACAAAATTAACAAGATATTTTATGAGATTCTTTAATTTTTAATCTATGATACATTTAATTAGATAAATATGAATGAGTTTACGAGCTAGCTTTCAATTGCAAATTCCCTTATTAGCTTACTTTATTTTTCTTTTTTATTAATGTCTTCTTTTTATTATTGCATTTTGATTTTATGTTTGTTTAAAATTCATAATTTATTAGTTACGTGCTTATATATTTTAAGTTGTATCCTCCAAGATTGTTTGGATTTCCAAGATTCTTGCCAACTGAAATTATAAACTTGGAGCAAATATTAAGTTGAATTATTGACCTTGAGGACTTATAAGATAGTTTTAAAAATTATTGAGTTAGTTATACAGAATCAATATTCATGATCATCTTTAGGAACTTACACTTTTATTTTATAAGTTAATACTATTTTTTAAATAAATTTATATTCATTGAAACAGGGTTCACGTGCATCGCGCGTCCGCTAAGTCTAGTATATATAATATATTAAAAGAACGAAACTCCTTAGAGAAATATGGTTCACCTTTTTTATCCTTTAAAATAATTTTTATATAGGAGAAAGTTGTAATTTAATTAGTTTCCTACTATTTAGTATTTTTAAATCTACTAAAATTTTGGCTAGTGTTATAAACTAAAGCAAGAGACAAGAACAATAGAACAAGAACAATAGCAATAGAGAGAAGAGTAGAGAGAATTCTTCTTATTGAGTTGAGAGGGGTCTCAAGGGATGATTTACAATGGTAGGGAGCACCTCTATTTATAGGGGAGAGGAAGACTTAGCTACCACTAATAGAACTCTAAAATCTCTCTAATTAGATACATTAAAGACATTCACCTTAAATAGAAGTGTAAGAATCTTCTATTTCATAACACTCCCCCTTGAATGTCTATTCAATGATGTGCCTCATAAAACCTTAAAACCAAAACCCAATGGGAAAAATTAAAGTAAGGAAAAAGAGTACACATGTTTGAATATGCGCCTATTGGTTGCCTCGTTAAAAACCTTGCAAGGAAAACCCAGTGGGACAAAACCTTGTAAGGGAAAAAGAGTGCAACGCGCATTGACTCCCCCTAATGAGTACATTGATTTATATCCTTGAGCATTTGCATTCCAATCTTGTGCATCATCTTGAAATCATCATTCTTGATAGATATGAACATCTTCATATAATGTCGTGGAATAACTCTTCAATATCTCCATAGATGCATTCTCAATGCCATCATGCTTATAGTTATAGCAAGATACATATGTACACAAATTGTACTTAGGATGTGGTACTTCAGGACCAAGAATTGCATATGCTTCAAGCAACTTAAATCTTTCAAGTTAAGTCATGTAAGTCACATAATAGACTTTAGCTGCATATCAAAGTTTCATGTCATGCTAAACAAATAAGATATCGAAAAATTTACTATACATACCTTTGCCTTTATACTTTCAAGCATATGAACTATAGGTTCAAAGCTACATGTCTTTCATATGGAATCAATTCTTCTTGAATTGTATCTCTTCCATTTAGTTACTTTCTTTGAGTCAGTAAATGCGTATAGCATGTTTTGCAATATGTTGCAATTGCATTTCCTTTTTATGAACTACAGGTTCATATCATGATATTCGGGGATATACATATACAAATGAAAATTCATCCCATGTAACCTTTTCTCAAGTGTTTATCATGTCTCCCCCTCATGTTAGTAAAGCTAACTTGTTTCCTCAACTTTGGGAAATCATCTTTGTGCATTATGTCAATATACACAGCACCTTAATATAAGATGAAATTATTTGGTTCCTGACCCTGAACCACTTTTGAGGGGAGAATATACTCTTGTATACAACTTATATCAAACTGATATATACAACTTCGTTCTCATAAGGAACAGTTTAGCTATTAAGTGGAAGCACTCAATAATTATCTTGCTAAACCAACTTTGATATAAACCAACTTATCAAGATGAACTGTCTTGAGTAGAGAATCTGGAAACTATGCTCGAAGTTAGATTACTGAGCGATTTACCTCGCAAGCACTGCCAGGCTGCGGGTTAATAACAATGGCGCATGTAACCATATCATAGATGCATCATATGTGGTATACATGGCAGGTGAATGGGCCCATATTCACCTTTGATATTTCCAGAATTTAGGGGCTTCAACCCGAACTCTTTAGTTGGTCAGTTCATTACTGAGAACAAGAACTTCTAGTTCTTTGATATTCACCTATGTGAATTTGCACATCATACTTCAAATGAGATGGCTAACACGAATGTCAACTGAATAAATTATCAATATTGGTAAACTTCAAATTTACACCATGACATGTGCACTTATCAATAAACTTCGGGTTTATTATGACATGGGTTTTATACCAATAGATATCCACTTTATTGTGGCATTCTTTCGTTTGTGTAGTACAAACTGGAGAACAAAGCGGGTAGCTTTTCATATACAAATTACCCCGCTACAAGTTGTAGTAATAGGAGAATCAAAGCCTTCCTTTATTTATAGTCTCAATATCATCAATCGCCTTCGCGTGTACTTTTGGAAACTGAATAAGTTTCTTTGAGACTTACTACAGCACAATAGTAAATTGTGTTTCTCCAACATAGTAATAATTGGCTCTTCGAGAGCTCTCAATTAATTTTGTACTACCACAGACTGAGGTTCGAGATCCTCACATTCTTGCATTCCGTATTATCAAGAGTCTCAGGCTCAATAGATTCTTCGTGAATCTCGGAATTAATCAAATCATGAGCGTCCTCATGTGATTCTTTCATAGTGTCATTTAGATCGTTCTTTTTCCTCTTTCTAGGATTTCGATCTTTGGAACCTAATGGTCTGCCACGCTTCTGGCGTGCATTTGACTCATTGGATATGACATTAGATATTTGTCCAATAGGGACTTCAATACGGATCGGAACATTTTCCGCGTGAATGTGGGATTTCGTTATCCTCTTCAAGTCCGTAAATGCGTCAGGCATTTGATTTGCTATTCTTTGCAAATGGATAATCTTTTGTACCTCCTTCTTTCAAATAGAGGTATGTGGATCAAGATGAGATAATGATGCATTTTTCCACAAAATTTCCCGTTTGGTTTCACCAACTTCTCCCCCTAATTTTGGGAAAAGTGTCTCATCCAATTGACAGTCTGCAAATAGTGCAGTGAACAAATCTCCTGTCAATGTTTCGAGGTAGCGAATAATGGAGGACGCGTCAAACTCAACATATATTCCTAACCTCCTTTGCAAACCCATTTTGGTGCGGGATGGCGGTGCTACAGGCACATATACTGCGCATCCAAAGCTTCTTAAATGGGATATATTGGGTTCATGACCCAAAACCAATTGCAACGGGGAATATTTGTGTCAATTCGTCAGTCAGAGACGAACTAGCATTGCTGCATGCAACATGGCGTGACCCCAAAACGAAGTGGGCAGCCGACGAACTAGTATTGCTTCATGCAAAATGGCGTGACCCCAAACCGAAGTGGGCAGCCGACAAACTAGTATTGTTGCATGCAAAATGGCGTGAACCCAAACCGAAATGGGCAGCCACGTTTTCATGAAGAATTCAAGATTATTCTCATCTATTATCCATTAACTTTGCAAACGCAAGGTTGCGTGATGGCAACAAGCACACATTAGACCATCTACAGGATGCGTCTATCAAGACCATGAAATACCTAAACTACCCACTAGGTGGGTGAATAGGTCCACAAATGTCCCCTTGTATACGTTCCAGAAACTGGGGTGACTCAGTCCCAACCTTTGTTGGGGATGGTCTGATAATCAGCTTGCCTTGATAACACGAAGTGCAAGGATATTCATTACCTGAGAGAATTTTGAAATTCTTTAACGGATGCCCATATGAGCTTTCTATAATCCGTCTCATCATGGTTGATCCTGGGTGACCCAGTCGATCATGCCAAAGTACAAATGTATTGGACTCAGTATTCTTTAGATTTACTGTTGAATGTGCCTCAATTGCACTAATTCTTGTCCAATACAGGCCACAAGATAAAGACGGGAATTTCTCAATAACCCTCTTTTGGCCGGAGACATTCTTTAAAGTGAGGACGAGATATTCAAGATTATCTTCATCCATTGTCTCAATATTGTAGCCATTCCGGCGTACATCTTTAAAACTCAACAAGTTTCTCATAGACTTGGAGGAGAACATAGCATTCTCTATGATTAACGTCGTGCCCTTGGGCAGAGTTACATTGGCTCTTCCGGAGCCTTCGATCAATTTACTTTCCATGGTATGACATACAAAAGAAATACAGGAACATAAGAATAAGCAAGTTCAATTCCTTTTGTGTCACATAATATTTTCAAAATCTGCTACTAACAATTGACAAACAAAATCAGATATGTTATCCATAATCAATTACTTTGCAGTTTGAAAATTTCAGCGTTTTTCATAAGACAATCGATTATTAAACACACACAATCGATTGTTGGAACATAGACAATCGATTGTTAAACACACACAATCGATTATTTGTTATTTTTGAAAAACTTCAGAGCATACTGTCTTAAGACAATCGATTGTTAAACATCGACAATCGATTGTGGATGATTTTTGAAAAATTCCAGATTACACTGCCTAACGACAATCGATTGTTAGATATAGACAATCGATTGTTGGTTATTTTTGAAAAATTCCAGACCTCACTGTTTCAAGACAATCGATTGTTAGTCAACGACAATCGATTGTTGATCAATTGTTTTTCAACTTTAATGCGAAAATAGTTGATAATCGACTAGTTTTTCAGGCTAGTCGATTACCCCCACTGGAAAATAAAAGTTTTATTGATATTTGAGCATATTGAAGAACTAATACAAATATCATATCATGAACTAGCTAATACGAGCTAATACTAATGACTATTAGTTTATTCATTAACTAATACAAATAAATCAAACAGCTCCATCTTCTTTCATCACCGATCCATCATCGATTAGGTGGTCTATCTTCCCATCGGGTTGCTTAAAGAAGTCTGCCACATCCAGGTGGGTGAAGTCAAAGTTGTCGTCAGAGACAAAATTCGTTTCAGGGCGTTTACTCTTTCGAGATGCTTAATAAAGGTCAACCAAATTTTATGGTATACGGCAAGACTTAGACCAGTGCCCGTTTTCACCGCAACGATAATATATAGTTTATAAACTATTTGCTTTTGGATTCTTATCGTATCGTGCTTGTGGCAGAGTGACCAACTTCAGGTTTGTCATCTCTCTTCTTTAAACCTTTCCACAAGATGGGTGAATCCTTGATGTTGAGATGTTCAATCTTCAAACTTTCATCAAGGTGATGGCGCAAGTAAATCAAGGCCTTCGTATAGTTTTGGGTGGATGCATTATTTCTGTCTTTAATGGCGTCTCCAAGACCCATAGCATCTAAGTGGATTTCATCATCCAACACTCATGTCATATAGTTCTTGCCCGAAATTTCGAGGGCAACGAACTTTCTTTTCATATGACACAATTACATCAAGAGCGTGTTCATACTTACGGGCTCTATTACAATTATCACATTCACTTCAGGGAATGGATCAAAATCATGTGCTTTACACAAGCTGCTACCACATTCTCTAAAGGGAATGGAGCAAATTCAATTGGACGGAATTCTTTATCACGTCCACAATCATACATGAATTTAATCATGCCAGGACATAGAGATTTTACCACTTCGTGTGGTTATAATTTCTCACAAACTTCATTAGAGTTATAATCAAACTTTGTATATAAAATTTATAGAATTCCAAGAATTTGAAAAGAAAAAGTAAATTACTTACCTTTAAGGTATACCAAATATATTTTCAATATTTTCTTCCTTTCTTCCTTTCCTTTCTTTCTTTCCTTTCTTTCTTTCCTTTTTCTTTTCAACTTTTCGTTTCTTTCTGCCTCCTCCTTTTTTTTTTTTTTTTCTTTTTCTTTCTTCATTCTTTCTTTGAAGAAAAACCCTACATAAGTAAAAGTTAAGACAATCGAAAATTAAATTAGGAAGAGGGAAATACCTTGGATTTTCGAGAATGATACTTGAGACGGTAGAGTCTCGTGCTGATAACGTGTTATAAACTAAAGCAAAAGACAAGAACAATAGAACAAGAACAATAGCAATAGAGAGAAGAGTAGAGAGAATTCTTCTTATTGAGTTGAGAGGGGTCTCAAGGGATGATTTACAATGGTAGGGAGCACCTCTATTTATAGGGGAGAGGAAGACTTAGCTACCACTAATAGAACTCTAAAATCTCTCTAATTAGATACATTAAAGACATTCACCTTAAATAGAAGTGTAAGAATCTTCTATTTCATAACAGCTAGTAAATTTTTTCTTATTTCAGTTATGTATACTAATATTCAGGACTTTAAAAGATTTTATCTCATATAAATCTTTCCTTATTTAAACTACATAAAATTAAGAATTTAAAATCATTAATATTTTTATTCAAAAGAAACTTGTGTTCGTTCACGTATAGATTTACTTTCCTGCAACATAATCTTTTTCTACAACTATAGAGACTTGTTACAAATTCTAACTCTTTAAATTAAAAGTCTTAATTTAGATAGGAGTGCCTTGAAGTTTTTATATTTACTTTTATTTTTATAAATATATTCCATGACCCTCTTTCTATAAATACTCAAAAGATAATTCATCATTGGAAATAACACAAATCAAGAATTGAATCTATCATTATAATTTTCGATTGGTTTCTGTTGTCCTCTTTACAAGGTAGTGAATAAGAACAACTCGCTATCATGCCTTAGGACACTGTTCAACAGTTCCTTTTTGTGAATTTATATCAGGTGCTTAACCCGAGCACAATAATTGTATGATATTATCTGATAGTACCAACGGATTATTTTAAAATGGTAAGAATATTTTAATTGCCTTACAAGTACAAGAAAAGCTGTTGAACTAGATCGTCACAACTCCGGAAGATATGACAAAAGAATTTCATATATTAGTAATGACGATTATATTTTCAAACTATGCATCATTCGCGTATTACCTTTATTTTTGTATTAACCTAAAGTATTTTTATTAAAAAGTGATACTTTGAACATGATTCTCATTCAGAAATTTTGGCAGTTACGTTATCCTTTCACTCTATGTCCTCCTGACATAAATAAATGGTCTATACATCTTTTTATTTATTTATGAAAAATGGTAAGATTCTGTATTTCGATAGTATAAATTTTTACTAAAATAATATTTATGTAATTTTTAAATTTTTATACTCACTAGTATAGGGTACCCAAGACTAATTAAACAAACGTCAACAAGAAAGAAAAAGAAAAAAGGAGAAAGTTTTAAATTAATTATCGTTGGCTATTTTGTCAATATTCGTGAGCTGATGCGAATAACTCATTTTTAGTCAAAGCAGTTAATAGATATCGAAATTTTAAAGGATCAAGCTAAATCTTAAATTCAAGATACTACAAGACTTTTGATATACTAGGAGCCTATCATGGTTTCTTGGAGGTTACTCTATCCTAAATCTTAACGCACACCTATATAAATAGATGCATATTCCCTTGAAGAGGCGTCTAAAGAAATCCGATAAATCTTGGGATATTCACAAAGGAATCAAGACATAAAATAATATCGTGATCAATAGATGTTCTTCTTGATAATCAAGTACTTCAAAAAGAATATCCATACAATGATCGACTTTCATGGAGATGAAGTAATCTAGAGAGGTCCGCATCATCCTACGTTTGAGAATACGCTGATCCAGCCCTCAAATCACAGAGAAAATTTTGGAGGAAGAATCAAGGGAACAAACAGATTTGTACCGGTCTCTTCATGCTTATATTGTAGTTGCAATTTTTTTTTGTATCATATATAATTTATTGTCTAAAAATTCGGGTACGCCCAGTAGGACAATCTCTACCTCTCATCTCAAATTTCAATGTTCAAGAATATTGACATGGCTTCAAAGAAAATCAACTCGAGTTCAACTTCCAGCAAGGCTGCTAATTTCATGTTCTATGCTGATGTGGAAAGTATCTTTGGAAGCTTTGGACTAGTTACGAGGAGAAAGGAAAGCTCGTTTGGACAACAAGCATCCCAAGTGTCGGCCACGTCAAACCATTTTTTCGGATCTTCGTCCTCAAAAAGAACAAGATCTTCCATAAACGTACTAGAAGAAGGAAGTGATGCTGCTAGAAAGATCAAGAAAACTCTTGCTCTGCTTGACCTCTTCGGGTCCAAGCACTCTACTGTGAAGGAAGGTGATGATGCTTCAAGTGATGGATCCTCCCTACTTACACCATAAAGTATGAGCCAATCGAGGATCAATCTGTATGTCAATCCATGCTACCCTCCATCGTCCATGAGAATCATGAAAGCCATGATAACAAACACTTTATCTATGGAGGAGCGGTTGGAAAACTTGACTAAAGCAATCGTTGGCTTGACCAAGTGCATGCAAAATCAAAATGCTCGAATCGACAAACTAACAGATAGGGTGAGAATCATGATGGAAGAAGAATCCACACATGCACCTGACAAGCTCCCAGAAGTTCCATGGAGTGATTCTCCCCCAAGACATGTAGCATCTGCTATGATTATCCCTGTCTCATCTGAAGGGATGATTCCAATCGATCAACTGAAGAAATTCATTGAAGGAACCATTAAGAACAAGTATGAAGTTACTGTCAAGTCCTCCCTTACATATGCAAAGCAGTACACTGCAAGGGTTGATATGTTGAAGATGCTTGATGGCTATCAACCTCCAAAGTTTTAACAATTTGATGGTAAAGGCAATCTAAAGCAATATGTGGCGCACTTTATTGAGACATACAATAATGCTAGGACTTATAGAGATTATCTTGTCAAACAATTTGTCCTCTCGTTAAAAGGAAGTGCGTTTTATTGGTATGCATACCTCGAGGTAGGATCTATTGATAGTTAGGATCAACTAGAGCAAGAATTCCTCAATCGATTTTATAGAACAAGCGTTGCGAGAATGGTAAAACTCTCAAATACTCATCAACGGAGGGGTGAACCAGTTATCGACTTTATCAATCGTTGGAGGAATGCAAGTCTCAACTATAAAGACAGGCTTAGTGAAGCTTCTCCATAGAGATGCACATCCAAGGCATGCATTGGGAATTGTGCTACATCTTGCAAGGTATCAAGCCCAGCACATTTGAAGAACTTTCAACCCGTGCCCATGACATAGAATTGAGCATGGCCTCCGCTGGAAATGAAAGGCCGCCCATCTATGAACCTTGCAAAGGGAACAACAAGAAAGAAGTCAGGAAGTAGGGAAAGTTCATACCCAAGTGTGAAAGCAAAGAAGCTATTAATATCAACACATCACTTGTGAAGTTCACGATGAAGGTGAGCAAGAAGCAGAGTATGAAATCTACTTCTTTTCAAGATAAGCCAAGTGGAAAGTTGACTCTAAAAGAATACAAGAGAAAGAGTACCCATTTTTTATTCTGATGTGCCAGCCATTTTTGAAGAACTGTTCGAGTTAAATCTCATTGAGCTTCCAGAGAAGAAGCGACCAAATGAAGCTGGGAAAACTTATGACCCAAATTACTGCAAATATCATCGACTTGGGAGCCACAATTTGGAGAGGTGCTTTGTATTCAAGGAAAAAGTTTGGTACTTGGCTCGTGAAAAGAAGATCGTGCTTAAAGATGAGAAAGCAAGCACAAACAATGTCTCTATCACATTTGTCCCATTCAGTCCAGATAAATTATGAAGTTTTAAAGAAAGTAAAGATGAAGAGTTACTGGACAACAACAAAGTTGAACATGATCAACCCGATGTGATGAGGTTAAGCATTGGTGACTCGTCGTAGGCGCCACAAAAAGAGCCCACAAAAAGAATCAATAGAACAACCAAAAAGGAAAATAATGGTGAAAAGATCGAGGATATGGAATATGGTTAAGCATTTGAAGAAAGAAATATTGGAGGTGCACCATCCTCAAAAGTCACGACATCCAGTGACCTTGGAAGATTTCTTGCCATGTTGGTTCCGCATGAAGATTTTCCGTAATGGTATTGAGGCCTCTTATTCTAATGCTGATAAAGGGGAAGAAAAGAGTGATGACCTACCACTGACACCATCTTCAGAAAATCTCATCGAGTCTATTCCTCTAAAAGTTAATGCATGTGAGGAAAAAGTCACGTTCATAAATAACGATCTTCTGCTAGGTGACACTCTTCATAACCGCCCATTGTACATGGTTGGATATATGCGTGATGAAAGGGTAAGTCAAATTTTTGTTGATGGAGGATCCTCTGTGAATATTTTTCCAATTCGCACTGTGAAAGAACTTGGTATTTCCATGAATGAACTATCAGAAAGTCGTGTGATGATCCAAGGATTCAACCTAGGGGGCAAAGAGCCATACGTGCAATCAGGCTAGGAATCACGTTTGAATATATGCAATCAAGCACATGGCTTCATACAACGTCTTGCTTCGAAGGCCTTGGATACATGAGAATAAATTAGTTCCATCTATCTACCATAAATGTTTAAAATAGTACTAGTGTGAAGTCAAGAAGAAGATAGTTGTTGATGATGAGCCATCCATCGATGATGAGTCACACTTTGCCGATGCAAAGTTCTACTGGAAGAATCGCATTATAAAGGAGCTAAAAGCTGATGATGGCATAAAAAGCAAGAATGAAGAGCCCAAAACTAAAAGAGCCGGGGTGACTACTGTTAAAGCCAAAGCTGTTACTAAGGAGGTAAACCCAACACAAATAAATCTTATAGAGGAGATATTGTGTCTTATGGCAAGGAAGTAAGTCATGTGCTCCAATATGTCCCTAAAAGGAAGAAAGATGAAGGTGAATCATCTAATCTCCAAACTAACATGCTAAAGGAGTTAACTCTTTCGGTAAAAAAATTGAGGCAGTAAAGTTGTCCTCAAAGCCACTTGCAAGGTTTGTGGCCCAAAATCGTTTGCAAAATGTGGCACTCCCTTAAAAACGAACAGATGAAGGTTTTGATCCTAACTCTTACAGGCTATTTGCAAAAGCTGGATACGATTCCAATGAGCCGTCAAAATTAGGGAAGCTCCCATCATAAGCTGCGAGGGGAAACCACGTGAAGGTTTGGGATACAAGAAACCATCACCAGTGCGCATCTCGATAAGAAGGACGAGCAAGGAAATTATATCACTGTAAAAGATGAATCTGCCGCTTCTAATAGGCCTTCTGTCTTTGATTGACTTGGAAATAAACTGTGAGAACTTCCGTATTTGATAGATTGGGTCTATTAGAAGGGGAATAAGTTCCAAAGAAATTATCAAAATACAAGATCATCCGCTTAGCTCAAAATTCGAAAGATCTCTAAGGGTTTCCAAAGTCTAGTTCCATCTATAATGAAGCGACAAACAAAAGTCATGGTTTCGTGTGACGAGGCACTGAAAGTGAAGCCGTACACGGTGGTCTTCACTAAAGAATGTGATGAAGATTAAGAAAGCGTGGGTTCTTCGTATCATGTTACTGTACAAGGATAGAATGGTGTTCCATTTACAATGGAGGATGTTTAACCATGTTATCACATATCCTTCAATGATAGGGACCTTTAAGAAGATAAAGATGCAAAGGATGCTCCACCTGAACTTGAAGAAAGGGTAACAACAACATTGGACTTTTTAAAAATTGGGTTTCTATCTAATATAACTATGTGCGATGTTCTTAATTACACTTCCAATCATGCTTTGTTTTGATTACTATTCTACTTTTAGCACTAATGAAGAATGAAAATAAGCTAAGTACGATATTTTCGTAAGGGGTTCCTCAATTGGTAAAAAGGCACTAGAGAAGTGACTTTCGCCTAGGTGAGTATTTAACAGGGTCTAAAACTTAGGAAAAACTTGTTATAATTGGGACTACGACATAGTAATTGCACATAATTACTCACTCTATGCTTCTCGGTATTTTGAGTGATTTTGCCCTAATTAGCTTTCTCAAGCCTAATTGGGTGTTCAAACAATGCAAGCAAAATTGGCTCAAGTTGGGTATTACTATCTCTGGGTTTAACCCTTTAATTAGGGCTATCAATCTCTTGAATGCACCCCAATTCCTTATTAGTCTCTCTTTATCAAGAAGAGCCTAAGTCAAAAAGGCACAAATCGGTGTTTGTAACTAACAATTCAACAATTAAAGTATGAATCAAGCTTAATATCAATAACCCATAAACATTGAAGCCCTAAAATTGAAGAGTCATTAAATACCCATACTAGGGTTAAGTCAGAACCCTAGCTAATGGATTTAGCTACTCATAATGAAAAAAACAATCAAAGATAGAGATGTGATATAAGCAATAAAAAGTAATTACAAGAGTAATATCTAAGATTAATTGCTGAAAATCTTCTTTTTTTACTCTAGAAAGAAAAGCGTTGTTGTTCACATGTTCCACAAAGCAACAGATACCCTAAAAATTTGAAAAAGAACTATTTATACATATCTAAATTTTTCGAAAAAAATTTCCCCTAGGGAGATTCCGTTAACAGTGGAAAATAGGTTGCCTTAGCGCTAGGACTCCCATGGACGCACAAAAGCAAGCACACATCGTGGTTCTTCTCTTCTGAGTTGGAAATGAACTTGAGTCCACTGGGAGCATAAAATCACCCGCCTCAGCTCTCCTTCAACCGTGGTCATGAAATATGTTCACGGACCGCGCCTTTCAATTTGAGATCCACACTATAGTCCTCTGATTTGTAATTCCGCTGATGGCAAGAATACGACCGCGATCACGTCAGATGATACTGCTTTCACGCAATTTCACTTTAGGCAGTGGTGTTTGTTAAGCTCAAAAAATGACTCTATGAAACTTACTACCGTCAAGAGCATAGTGAAGACCGATTCAGCGATGGACCCTCCGCATCCGCTTTTATTTCTTCGCTACTAGCGCATTTGATCAGCTTTGAACTTGTGCATGTTTCACTTCTTTATGAGTTGGTTATGACTTTCTTGTCTCTTTTTGACCAAACACTACAAAAAAGCACAATAAGTTAGCTTTTGGGAATACTTGTACACACTTTTAATACAACATCTAAGCAAAAGAGCATAAAATAGGCTAATCAAATCCCCCAAAGTCAAGCTTTTTCTTGTCCTTAAACAAACACAGTAATTCCCACTTCCTCAAGATAAAAGAAAGGAAAATTTTAGCTGTCCTAAGGTAACCTCATCAACCATCAATTGGGACTAACAATTACCCTCAACTCAAATGCATTATTGACAATACACAACCTTTTTAGCACCATGGCTTTAGTGCGACACAAAGCTTCAAGAGTTGACTCAACTCATCAAGGAAACTCTTTCTACTGCATTGGTCATTGTGGAACCCAAACTCATACTTCTCGACTCTCCATATGCAAACCTCACTTTTAGATTGTAGCACTCAGAACAAGGATTGTGGAAAACACACTTATCTCTCTCAAAGGAAGGTCACAAGTCCAAGTCTAAGTATCATAAGCTTGCCCCTTATGTGATTCACCACTAATGTAAGATCACTCAACTCAATATCATATAGAGATTTTGTGGGAACGTAATGAAGGCTTTTGGTTCACGGTAGGATATATTGGCCTATGAAGGTTTCATCTTTCCTTTAGCACTTCATTTTCTTCATTTTGTCTCACATTTTCTTGAGTTTTTGAGTCATTTACTTATTCCCTAATGGACTAGAGAGGCACACCATCACTCTTTCTTGATCATGTCAATCCTTTTTCTCCTTTCTAATCATTCCAAGCTTTTCATCTTTGCTTTTATTGAATCCCTTCAATATTTCTACATTTTTCATTTTCATTTTGACTTTTTGGCTTTTCTTTATTTTTGTTTTGCATTACCTTTTCTTTCTTTTATACCTTTTATCACTTTTGCATTCCTCGTCTCTTCCCCCAAACTTATAATCTTTCCAATTTATGTTTAGGAAAGCTCAGGTGCCAAGAAAGGATCATTTTAGAATGGATAAAGGCTTGTACCATGGTTTTTGAAAGAATAAGGGCTATGGCTCAATGGGGTTGACTAGGGATATCATTTTTGGTGGGCTATCGATGTTTTTGAGTCTCAATTTGGATCAAGAAGAGCCTGTAATCACTTCTCAAGTCGAGCTACACTTAGGATTTCGCCTAGATAAACATTCAGGGCAAGTTCTAGACTTATTGGCACGAGACTTGGAATTGCAAATCAATACCTCACCATACAAGCTATAGGATTGCTAAAGAGATAGAGTCGAGAGCCCACAACAACCTTATCTAAGATTTGAGCAACAAAAATGGTCCCTTAAAAACCATTCAATGACTGTGTAGTCAACACAAGAGTCTCAAGGTCACAACTATCACCATCCTTTGCACATCAATTTGTTTTTAACCATAAGGTCAAAGGTAATGTGTTAGGCCCAAGTGAAGTTTTGACTGAGACACTATTGTTCACTAGCTACTATTTACAAAAAAAGGAAAAGAAAACAGACTCAACCCTTAAGAATGTTGTCATGCCATCCATTATCGGGAAGAGCCACCCGGTTTACACAAACTCCATATTTTGGAAAGAACCATGGCAGTAAGAATACCAAAGGCTTATTTATTACAAAACTTGTAAAAATAAGAAGCTACAGACTAAAAAAGAAGCTATTAAATGAAATAAGAACCTATGCTATTAATGAAAATTGCAAAAGAAGTTATGAGTAAAATACGAAAAGTAGACTGAATATGTACAACAGGGGATTGAGACGAATATACATAAGAGGGTATGAATTATATACATGGAAAAGTAACTTTATATACATACCAAAATTGAAAAATGACAAATGGGAAAAATAAATGGTAAATTTATTGCTATGCATACCTTAAGTGTAAAATAGAAATAAATAAAAAATTAGTATCGTAATTACAATAGAATTATCAAATCATCAAAATAGGACCACCCCCAAATAAAAACTAGCATTTCCATCAATGCTAATAGCAAAAATAAAATCAAAGAGGGGTTAGAGAGTAAAGAAATTTCCCTGTGGGTCCTCTATCTGCATGGGATCTTGTGGCTGGGTCCCTAGGTCACCTCCCTCGAGGTCCTGTGGAAGGTTTGAGGCACCTCCCTCTAGGTCCTGTAACTCAATCTTCAATTGATCAACCTAGGGAATCAGTCGTATCCTCCTATGCTCTCCCTCAGCCTCCTACTCTAGTACCTACTCTACCTGAGCTACTGGATTGGGTTCTCTAATAATAGATCAAATGGTATGTCGCTAGCTGATTTCATACTTTCCACCTCTCATCTCAACAGCTTCACTGACTCCTTCGAGGCCCGAGTGTTTTTCATCTTTTTCGTCTGCTTGCTCATCACCTTAATTGATTTTCCTTGAATTGGCGAAGTATCCATGATAAGCTTCTGGTTGTCCAGAAGCTCCTTGAGATATTCTTCCACTAAATATGGCACTTGGGGATGTGCGGACACTATTTGGGCTGCTATTGAACTGGATAATACACACATCTTAGAAGTTGTCGCCTGCATCCAGTTGTTGATGCTGGAGAGTGTTTGGTCCAACCTATGAGCAGTCAAAGGGTATTCTAACGAGGAGGGCACTAAGGAAAGCATGGAAGTAGATGGTCCCGAGGAAGGCTGTGGCATGGAAATGGGGGGCTCAGAATCAGTGGCCACCACTGCTGGCTCTTCAGACTGGCCAGTAGAAGTGGAGGCTATGCCCTTAGACTTGGGGTTGTCCTTACCATGCAGGCTGTACCATGAGAATTTCCCTTTTTGGCTTCACTTTGGTGTCGAAGTCCCTATTCTCAACCTCCCGATCCTCCAGGTACATGGTGAGGAAGTTCAAAAGGGTAGGATCTCTCGTCCCGGTTGACCATTCTGGTAATCACCATGGACATGATAATCCCAACATTGATTGGGTACCCTGCCATGATGGCTGCCACTATAATTGCCCGAGAAATCGGCATGTCAATGTCATGAGTAGTGGGGTCTAATCTGCTATACACAAATGTATCCCAACCCTTCACCTCGAAGTTCAGGGTGTTCCTGTAGATAGGGACCCATGCTGCCAACTAGGCTGGAGTAGTACCCGGGAGAGAAAGTATTGATGCCAACCACGAGCGGGCTGCCTCATCCATGGCCACCTTCTCTAAGTACAACGACTCGTCCTCATCAATTAAGCCAACATAATCGTTCAGAGTCTTTCCATCAAACTTGATCTTCAGGTTCCGCACCTTAAGTCACAAATGTGCCCTTTTTGATGTGGGCGACATTGGCATAACATTTCTTGACTATGTGCTCATTGCCTCTGGCAGCCTGGTTGTGAAGCGTTTCCACCCCACTCTTTCTTCAAACTACCTCTTCACATTGGGGTTGTGGGGAAGAAGATCCCCCTCTATAAATTGACGCTCATGTATAAATGTGCTTTGAGGCTATCACTCCCGAAATTTGTGCTAGGCCTGCTCAGTGACAAACCTCTGCTGCCATACTATCGGGTTTCTTGTTCTTTCCAACCCTCCAGTCTGGGTTTCACCACCCCTACCTATCGACGCCCCCTTTTTCTCACAAAATAGGGTTTACGACATTTGGGAGGACAACTCGTTCTCTTTTGGGAATTGGAGTTTTGGAATTAAAGAGTCACCACCTAATGATTAAGTGCATTAGGACACTATAAAGGGTTTGAGTTCATAGAACCAAAGTTTGGGTAAGGGCTAGAAATTATCTCGAGTGGAAGGTGTTAGGTACCCCTCAAGATCCATTAGTGTGGTTCCCAGCCATGATATAATTGTGACTTCACATAATCAAGCATGCAATTAAGGGCTCAAATAGAGGGACTTGCATGTAACATTACAGATAAGTTGAAACTTTTGAGGAACAGTAAAGAAGTTACAAAATTCATGAAAGATTTAAACTCTTATAGAAAGCGGATAAAAAGCAAGAAAAAGGGAGGGGAATCCTTGGTTTATGACAAATTTGGATCACGTCAATGCAATATCTAGTAATCACTCCTCGGAAGAGGGGCTATATGAGATATTAACGCATCGGTCATCATCTCCATATCTACCATTCCCACCCGTTTAAGGTATTAAAGCATAGATTGGTCATGATTACTACTGCATGCTGTTACTTATCCAGTTCCTATAAGTCTCGGAGGCACTTAGGACTACTAGTCCTAAAGGGTGGGATATTAGGCTGATTGATTTCAAAGGATAAAAATCTAAGGCGACATAAAAAAAGCACATAATGCATGTTTTGGGGGGGGGGGAGGAGGTAAACATATAAAGGCTCACATATACCTCCTCAAACAAGACATATAAATAACATGACTTAAACACAATTAAGGTCTCAGAGATAAGAGTTTGAAAGAAGTAAAGAGCATTGGTACTAAAACAATAAGTTTCGAGAAGATACATATTTTTTTGCAACTAATTGGTGAAAGCGGAAGGTTCAATTAAGACTAAGTGACTAAAGACAGTGGTGGAATTACAATTAAAGACTGCAGTAAGACTCAGAGGTGTATAGCAGATAGAAGTTGTTAAAAACGGCTTTTGGAAAATAGAGTGAGGACATTGAAGATACAGTAACTTGGAGGAATATAGGATAGATATTTTATATAACATAATTCTGGGTAGATAGGATCACCCAGCGGTTCGAAAACATAGTAGAACAAACATTAGTGAGGGTAAGTAGATACATAATTTCCAAAATCGCTTCAAAGTAGGGCGGGAGTCTTAGTAAAACAGAGTGAACTTCAAAGAGGCAAAACTAGAAGCAAATTTCAGGAAGCTGATCAGTACTGAGCTGGCAAAACATGATTAGTCGATTCTTATTAGGCCTAAGGTTTGCCTAGGCGTTATATGTATTGCCTCCTTGTCTTAAAGGGTGAGAATGCATATTAATCCCCAGTTTTTAAAAAAAACATGTACAATACTTGTGTTATTAGATTAGGCATGCAAATAGGCGTAATTGTTACTCAGACGAGTAGAGAACCTTAAATAATAGGATGTCTAATGCTCATAGAAGTTCCTGAAACATGATATCTAAATGCTGATGAGAATGAAAATGTAGCAGTTGCCTCATAACAATTGTTTGCTTATTAAAATTATTAACTTAACTGATCATGGTTGTGAAATATGTATAAGGATGGGATAAAAGTGCAGAATCTCTAATGAATAATATGCATGTCCTATACAGGATATCTATTGCACAAATAAGTAATAAAATCCTAGCAGCATGTTTTCTACCCATTAATTAAACTACGCATGCATAACCCCCACCCCGCTTCACTATAAACCCCAATAAGTTGTTTACAAATTATTACAAACCATGAGAGCTGAATTACATAAATAAGAACAAAAACAAGAAGTTATCCCATAGGGAGCCTTCAAGCAGGCCCAATCTTCCAGCCTCACTCCTTTCAAGTCTCGCAGCCTTTGCCGTGGTTTAGGTGCGGAAAATCTCCCTAGGGCCCCATTGGGTCCCTGGCCAATGCCATGCACGTAAACATTTACCAAATTGTTAGACAGGTATAGTGTAAATTATCAGCCTTTTACATCAAAGTTCAGTGGGTACTCAGAGGTACCCAAAGCATTGCTTACACGAAGGGGGTAACACCTAGGCTATAAGAGTAATGTGAAGTGCAGGAAGGAGAGAAGAGTTGGTAGTTTTAAAAAGTATGAAAGAGTTGGAGAGTTGCACACAAGGGTAATGGGGAAAGGGGACAAATAAATCACATAAACATCACCAAAGGGTTTAGAGGCTCAATACAAACTTACTAAGCATGGGTACACAAAATCAAAAGAGTTTAAGAAGACTTTGAAACAGTCAGATTCAGACAAAAAAAAGTAAATGGTAACAACATATAGTCATAAAATCAAGAACAAGAAGTAATCATGAGCATTCAAGTATCAAACAGGCAAACAAGAACCACGCACATGTTGCACAATAGAGACATAAGTAGAAAACAATTAGCAATAACACACACTGAAGTAGTAATAACCACATTGGTTTGGAACATAGAATTGAATCAGAACATACCAGTAATCAGAGAACACATCAGGATGTAAAAACCAAGTGTAAGCACGATATTAGCCTTAGCTTTCAGCAGTAATCAGAGAACATAACAGGATGTAAAACCCAAGTGTAAGCACAATATTAGCCTTAGCTTTCAGCTAGCTAATAATAGTCAGCAGCAGGGAACAACAAAAGAGTGAAATAACACAAAAGAGAATCCAAAGCTATTGATGTGTGTGTTTGTGACAATGTGTCGATTGTCGTGTCCTTTATGCAAAAGAGAATGTGGAATACTTATAGTACTAAATAAGAGTAAATAAACAAGGTAGCAGTTCCTTAATTAAGGAACTGACATCAATCACAATTAAATCAGTATATGGACTTCCATTTAATTAAGTAATCCAAATCAAACGGTAATAATCAGTCATTTAAAAGAAAAGAAATCATAGAGAAGGGGTATAATCACATAAGTAGCATAGGGTATGCAATATAGACTAGGTGCATGCCATTCTAATTAGGGAAAATAGGCCAGGCAAATCAATTAGCAAATTTGTGCACATATATAGGGCAAAATACCACTGTAACTTTGAAAATGAGGTTGACAACCTAGGAAATCAAAATTAATCGAGGAAATTATCCCACTAAATAAGGAAGCAATTTAAAACTAAAAGGAAGGTGCGCAGAATCATAATTTTAAAGCAAGTATCATAGTTTCAAAGAAGGCTCGAAGAATCAGTATAAAATCATTGTGTAAGCAATCAGAGAAAAAAACTTTTAAATGAAGAATACAAAATGGTGAATGAAACACTAACAGCAAAATTAAAGCAAAGGTTATGGAACTCGGAGAAGAAACCAAAAGAACACACAAATAAACAAATAATTGAAACAACAAACATACAAAGTTAGGGTTTCCTCGGACTTAAGCAAAACACATAGCACTAAGAATCACAAATTGTTACTCAAAATCAAAAAATAAAGTGATTTTTTAAAAGGGGTTCAGAAACCCTAGTTTCAAAAGGGAAAACAAATCGTTTAAAATTTGAGCAATCGTGAAGATCAAGAAGAGAGTAGTGTAAAGCATAAAAGTGCGAGTTAAAAATCATTTGAAATATAGAGATTCAATAGGTTTGGATCGATATTAGGATTTCATGAGAAACCAGTGAAAGGTAAGAGGAAACCTGGCTGTGAAGCTCAAAGATAGTGGTATTAATAGCATCATCGGACAAAAACCCGTTGGAGAAAGTCCAGAAGCAAACTCGTGCAAGGCTTCAGTGACCGGATTTTATGGTGGAGACTCATGGGGTCTCGGGGATGGAGGAAACCGTCGAGATAATGCTTCAAGGCGACTGGTGGTCGAAAGAGGTGAGGCTGGAGGTGGGCGGTGAAGGCCATCAGCGAAGAACCAGAAGATTGTAGAGAGAAGGATGAGACAAAGATACCAACTAGAGAGAGACTAGTCTCGAAGGAATGAGGAGTGAGTGGGGGTCGTCTAGGGTTTAATTATGGTAATAGTAATCTGACTCGTTGATCAATGACTCAGATCAATTGGGGATTGGGTCGGGTCAGCTTAGCTATTCGGTTGGTCTGGTTTTGGGGTTGGAATTGGGTCAATTAGGGGTTTAATTTAGGCCATAAGTTAAATGCCAAATGGGCCACAATTGAAATGAAATGAAGCTAGTTTTTAAATAGCCAGTTTTACCCTTTGCATTTAATAAAAATAGTAATAATGATTTTAAAAATAAATTAAAAGTGCTGAGACAACAATTACAATATAGAAATTAATTTAAAAATACTTGAAATAATTATATAATTATAAAATGCTATTAATTTTAAAGTATGCTATATTGCAATGACATGCAATTTAGCTTTAAAAATACCAAATAGATTTGTCAAGATATGCAAAAATTACCTTAATTATATTTTGGCGTAAATATGAGAATTAAATAAATTATTCACCCAAAATGCTAGCCTGGTAATAATTATTGAATTCTATACTGTTAAAACATACAATAAATCATTTTAAAATCTCTTAAAATAGAGAAAAAAACACCAAAATTCTAGGGCATGCTTATAAATGCATGTACATGCTATTTTGAGAATATTTTGAGTATAAAAATACATAGGAAAAAATTGGATATCAATAGCTTTCCCTCTTTACCCGACAAGGATGAAAGAGTTGTCGGGTAAAGATATGATGGCCAATTTTGACCAAGAGAAACGATTCGAAAAAGTTTTGACCGAGCTCTGGCTCTTGAGCTGCCTACATATGCCTCGTCTTATAGAAATCATGTCATATGTAGTTCAGGGATCCGTCGACGGAACATGCGGATGGAGATTTCGAAAGGAACAGACGCGATGTTTAGGTTGAGAAGGGTAGTTGAAGTCTGATAGGCTGTAGGAATTGGAGCGGGATCGCTTCTACTGGAACGGCTGTTGCTAGCCGGTATACCTGCAAATGAACAATACAAATATATATTGTGCATAAATTTAAACGTGATGCAAGTTCTCGTTGGGCCATGAATGTTGTCTTCAGACGGTTAGGATGACGTCCTCATACCATGACGTCCTAGGCTATGAAGCGTATAATAAAGGATTTGAGGATATGAAATAATGTTCTCGGGCTATAATAATGATGCCTTCAAACCGTGATGCCTTTGAATAATGATATACAAAAGATAAAAGGGGCTCTTCAGTCCATGGCATGGCGTTCTCGGGCTACGTAAATGGTGTCTCTAATCAATGATGCCCTTGGACAATTTGGCGATCTTTCAATCCATGAAATGCAGAAGGTGGCAATCTTTCAGCTAAATGCAAGTTAAATAAGATAAAGAGTGGCGATATTTCAGCCATGCAAGATGTAAACGAAAGGGTGGCGGTATTTCAGTCAATGCAGATGTAAATAAAAGCGACATGATTCCAGCCAACAGAAAGAATAAAATGGCAATATTTTAGCCGATGCAGGATTTAGACAAATGTGGCAATATTTCAGCCATGCGTGTGAGGTAAAGCTTAATCTCGGAAGGCAGAAAGGTAGCCTTATGCAATGCAGAGAAAACGTGGATGGAGGTAGAGCTTAACCTAGGAAGGGAGAAAGGTAACCTTGTGTAATGTAGAGAAAATGGAGACGGAGACGGTGCTTAGTATCGGAAGGCAGAAAGCTAGCCTTATGCGATGCAAAAAAATACAGATGGAGAACTAGCTTAGTCTCGAAAGGCATAAAGGTAGCGTTATACAATGCAGAGAAAATACAGATGAAGACAGTGCTTAGTCTCGGAAGGCAGAAAGGTAGCCTTATGCAATGCAGATAAAAAATGCAGATGGAGACAATGCTTAGTCTCGAAAGGTAGAAAGGTAGCCTTATGCAACGCTTAGTCTCGGAAGGCATAAAGGTAGCCTTATGCAATGCAGAGAAAATGAAGATTTAAATAGTGCTTAGTCTCGGAAGGCGGAAAGGTAGCCTTATGCAATGTAGAGAAAAAAATGCAGATGGAGACAGTGCTTAGTCTCGGAAGGCAGAAAGGTAGCCTTATGTAGTTAAGAGAAAATGCAGATGGAGATAGCGCTTAGTCTCGGAAGGCAGAAAGGTATCCCTATGCAAAATAAAGGAAAATAAAAAGCGATTAATAATGAAATATCTTAGTTGATAGATGATGGCCGATAACTGATTGTGTGGTTTTGGCTGCTGGGGATGTCATGTGTAGGTGAACTCGCAAATAGGGTATGATTCTGAGAAGTTGGATTCCTGAAAAAGTGTGAGTGTGTAATTGTATTTGATGACTTTATGTCTTGGGTGCCTGCATCCAAAGAAAAATTGTGAGTTTTGTAAAAAAGGGGAAAGTTAGTTCGTCTTCTCGTGGTCCTTGCTTCTGCTACTCAGCATTGTTTTCATTGGGGTAGCGTGGCTTAACAAAGCGATTTTCATAATAGACATGCAAGATTTAGTAAAAATATATAATTGAAAATAGTTTTCTTTAGGTGAACCGACGATTGCGACGTGGTTTAAGACTTTGCAATTTCTCTTGCTTCAAAATTTTGAGGTCCTCCTCAAAATTCTGTCCCAGTTTACTGGACTGGTGCTTCTGACGACTTCGGGCGAGGAACGGCTGAAAATTAACTTTCGAATTTTGAGGGTCCCTCTCAAAATTCTGTCCCAGTTTCCTGGCGGGGTGAAAATTTTATTAAATTATGACCGAACCCATAGGGATGCATACGTATCCCCTCTTAAACGGGAATCAGGTCAGACGTAGTTCAAAATACACCATAAAGTGAATCATATGAGGTTGCACATAGTATTGTTTGACGACATCTGAATTGATAGGCTTCGGCCAAACTTCTCTGTCCATTTCTACGAGTATGATGGCTCCTCCAGTTAGAACCCGATGAACCATGTACAGACCTTTCCAGTTGGGGGAGAATTTCCCTTTGGCTTCATCTTGATGTGAGAATATTCTTTTCAACACCATCTACCCCGGTGTTAACTTTCTCTACTTGACTCTTTTGTTGAAGGCTCTGGACATTCTATTCTGATACAATTGACCGTGGCAAAGTGCATTCATTCTCTTCCCATCTATTAGAGCTAGTTGCTCATAGCAGCTTTTTACCCACTCTGCGTCGTCCATTTCTGCCTCCTGTATGATCCTCAAAGAAGGAATCTCCACCTCAGCGGGAATGACCACTTTTGTACCATAAACCAACATATAGGGGGTTGCCCCGGTTGATGTGCAGACTGTGGTGCGGTATCCCAATACAGCGAATGCTAGCTTTTCATGCCACTCCTTATGCCTTTCTATCATTTTCCTCAGTATCTTCTTGATATTCTTATTAGCTGCTTCTACAGCTCCATTTATCTGAGGTATGTAAGATGTAGAATTCTTTTGTTTAATCTTGAATGTTTCATTCATTGCTTTCATCAGGTCACAGTTGAGATTGGAAATATTGTCAGTAATGATTGATTGGGGGATTTCGAACCGACAAACAATACGATCGCGGACAAAATCTGCCACAACTTTCTTATTCACTGCCCTGTATGATGTTGCTTCAACTCATTTGGTGAAATAATTACTTTCCACTAGAATGAACCTATGTTCGTTTAATGCGGCAGGCTCGATAGGTCCAATGACATCCATTCCCAAAGATGCGTATGGCCATGGCGAGCTTGTGCAGCAAGCTCGTTCAGAGGCACCTTATCACGTCTATATGTATCTGACAACGATGGCATTTTCGGACATACTTGATGCAGTCTGTTTCCATAGTCATCCAAACATAACTTGCCCGGAGTATTTTCTTGGCTAAGACAAAACCATTCATGCGTAGATCACAGGTCCCTGCATGAACTTATTCTAATAACTTGGATGCTGCCTTTGCTTCGACATACCTTAGTAATCCCAAATCAGGGGTCCTCTTGTACAGTATTCCTCTACAGTGAAAGAAGTTGTTAGATAACCTCCGAAGTGTGTGCTTATGAGTAGCGCTTGAAAGTTTTGGATATTCTCATGTTCTCAGATACTCCTTGATGTCGTAGAACCATGGCTTTCCATCTGCTTCTCCCTCGATGTGAGCATAATAAGCTGGTTGGTCATGAATATTTACTGGAATATGATCCATGAAGTTCTTATCCGGATGCTGAATCATAGATGCTAGGGTAGCCAATGCATCGGCAAATTCATTCTGAACTCTAGGGACATGCTGAAATTTTGTCTTTGTGAATCTCTTCCTCAACTCTTGTACATGATGCAGGTAAGGGAGTATCTTGGAATTCTTGGTTTCCCATTCTTCTCGGACTTAATGTGTGAGCAAATCTGAGTCCCTGATCACTAGTAACTCTTGAATGTTCATATCAATGGCCAGCTTGAGCCCTAAGATACAGGCTTCGTATTTGGCCATGTTATTGGTGCATGGGAATCTGAGCTTGGAAGATACCAAATAATGCTGGCCGATTTCTGATACTAGGACTGACCCTCACTCCTTTGAAATTTGTTGATCTGTCGAGAAACATTCTCCAACCATCATAGGATTTTGCAATGTCTTCTCCTATGAAAGATACCTCTTTATCAGGAAAATATGCCTTTAGAGCTCGTATTCTTTGCCACAGGATTCTCGGCAATATGATCTACCAATGCTTGTCCTTTGACTAAATTCTGAGTTACATGGACAATGTCAAATTCACTCAGCAGGATCTGCCACTTGGCTTGCTCATGGGCATGGGCTTCTGAAAGATATATTTTAGCGGATCCATTCTTGATATGAGGTAAGTGGTATAGAGATAGAAATAATGCCTTAACTTCTAAGCCAACCAAGTCAGGGCACAACAGGTGTGTTCCAACAGGGAATACCAGGCCTCATACAGGGTGAATTGCTTGCTAAGATAGTACATGGCCTGCTCCTTTCTACCCATTTCGTCATGTTGTCCCAAAAGACAACCGAATGCCCCATCCAATACTGCAAGATTGAGCAATAGAGGTTTACCTGGCTAAGGGCGGAACCAGGACTGGGGGTGTTGATTGATGTTCTTTGACTCTGTCAAAGGCTTTTTGACAATCATTAGTTCATTTGGTAGCGGTATCCTTTTTTAAGTTTTGAAGATCGGTTCACAAATGACAGTGGACTGAGCTATGAATCTGCTGATATAGTTGAGTCTCCCCAGGAAACTCATCACGTCCTTCTTGTTCCTCGGTGGTGGCAATTCTTGAATGGCCTTAACCTTCATTGGATCCAATTCTATTCCTCGACGACTTACAATGAACCCAAACAGCTTTCTGGCAGGAACCCCGAATACACATTTAGCGTGATTCAATTTCAGATTGTACCTTCTCAGTTTGTTGAAGAACTTCCTCAGATCTTCCATATGGTTAGTGGCTTTCTTGGATTTGATGATGACATCGTCTACATATACCTCGATCTTTCTGTGTATCATGTCGTGGAAAATAGTAGTCATTGCCCTCATGTAGGTGGCCAGCATTCTTTAGTCCACATGGAATCATCTTGTATCAATACATCCCCCACGGTGTAATAAAAGTTGTTTTCTACGCGTCTTCCTTGTCCATCCATATCTGATGGTATCCAGAAAAACAATCAACAAATGACTGTAGCTCATGGTTAGAGCAGTTGTCAATTAGGATGTGTATGTTTGGCAAGGGGAAGTCATCTTTCGGACTAGCCCGATTGAGATCCCGGTAGTCGACACAGACTCTAACCTTCTCGTCCTTCTTTGTCACCGGCACAACATTGGCTAACTATATTGGATACTCCACTACTCTGAGAACCTTGGCTTTGACCTGCTTGGTAATTTCTTCCTTGATTTTCAAACTCATGTTAGGTTTGAACTTTCTAAGCTTCTGTTTTACCAGCGAACATGTTAGATTCATTGGCAGTTTGTGGGCAATAATAGATGTACTAATGCCAATCATATCATCGTACAACCAAGCGAATATGTCCTCACATTCCCTTAGAAATTCCGTGTATTCTTACTTTTCCGTTGGTGGTAGATGAACACTGATATGCGTTTCCTTAACATTCACTGTATCCCCCAAGTTTACAATCTCAGTTTCGTCCAAATTGGCTTTAGGTATATTCTCAAAATCCTCAACTTCTTCAACAACCTCTTCTGGTATATCATCTTCTCCTGAATCTATATCTGTTTGCTGCGTTGTCTCATTGCAAGTCACAATCGGCTGTTCATCAAGATAAGTAATAGTAATGCTGTGTAAATAAAGTAACAATATAAAAATAATATGGGCGATATTTATAGGAAACTGAAACGCTTTGATAAATTTCATAATTTTTTGAACATCGGAGCTCTTTTCAAGTTTAAAAAAATACGGAAAGAAAATCAACTAGCAAAAAAGTAAAAGGTAATGCATGTGCTTTGTTCAGCCTACCCCGAAGTTTTTCAGGCCCTGGTGGTTCCGATGGACCAATTATTGAGGTGCGCTCCTCGGCTCATAGCTTGTATAGAAGGGCCTTCCTCTTCTTCCTCCTAAAAAATAACAGAGCAATCCATATTATCATCTTCCATAAACAAATTCTTCATTTCCACCAATGCTTCATCTTCTTTTGACCCATATATGATATCGGCTGGCTAGAACGTCTGCTCTATGCGAGTTATCGGATGTTCAAATGGATACTAGGGACTGTGCCATGGTGGCGACCAGTGGTTGATCTCCTCCCAAGTGTATTCATATCCCAATCCAAAAGTGGTACCATGTTTCTTCAGCCTGATAGGTTTGGCGATTCCCTGGAGGTTTTGCCGAGTCCCTAGCCAGGCTCGTATCCATACCAATTCAGTATGCTTTCAATCTTGTCCCACCATTTATCCTTTTCCACGACGTTGACGCGCTCAATGTGGTGGTAGGTTTCTCCACCTAGTTTCCTTCTTCCTCCTATTGCCGGGAGGGTCTGGAGACTCTGCATTGGATAGCTACCATCTCCATGGATAATCACCTCTTGATGATTCCACTTAAATTTCACTGCCTGGTGTAGGGTTGACACTACAGCTCCAGCAGCGTGAATCCAGGGCCGTCCTAACAACAAATTGTAAGACGCTGGGACGTCTATTACTTGAAAATCAATGTCGAACCCGGTCGGCCCCATTTGCAAGCACAAACTGATTTCTCCAACAGTGGACCTTTGGGAACCGTCGAAAGCTTTGACATTGATGCCTCCATCCTTGATATCATGCAGGCTCTTTACCAATGTTTTAGAGTCACCAATAGACAAATATTGAGGCTGGATCCTCCGTCAACTAGAATTCCGGTGATGAAATAATCTTCCACATTGCACTATGATGTGCCTTGTTGTGGCTTAGACCTTCTGGTGGCAGCTCATCTTCGTGGAAAGTGATCTTATGACTCTCCAACACCTTCCCTACCATGTTTGCCATTTCTCCTCCAGTTATGTTTATGGGCACATATGCCTCATTCAACACTTTCAATAAGGCATTTTTATGTGCATCAGAGTTTTCTAGCAAGGCTAAGATGGAGATCTGGGTTGTCATCTTATTCAACTGATCGATGACTAAATACTCTTTTGCTTTAATCTTTCTCCAGAGATCATTAGGCGCGTTTTCAGTCAGTCGTCCAGAGGCTTGCTTACTGGACTCACCTAGATGCTCCGGAGTATAAAACCCTGCCGGTTCTAGTCATACCCTATGCTATAATTGCTTCTCCCAATTTGTTTTCCCCTTTCCTTCTTGCTTCGGTAGTCTTATTTCAAGTAATAGCCTTCGCATGGAATGGTTTGGTGGCTGACATGGCTACTGGAATGGGTACTCTTTTTTTGGAAGGTAACACAGCCACTTCAAATGGTATAGGTGCCTTCGGGGGTCCAAACTCGACCTCAATTGATCCTGATGTCTTTGTAGAAGAATGTGCTTCGAACTCAAGTGGGATAGACATGTTTACTTTGTCAGCCCCGCAAGGTTGGATCTGTATAATAATCGGCTTAAGTATGACTATCGGTTTCTTTTAACTCGTTACCCTCGGTAATCAATCCAATCAATCCTTTTGGGTCCCAATCGTCCTCTGTCTCGATCATATGAACGCCTTCACCCTTGTGGTCAGGTAGAGGGTTGTTGCGAACATTAGTAGCAGGCTCCTTTGCCACGATAATATTATTGTCAATTAAAGCCTGGATCTTATCCTTCAGTGAGCGGCACTAATCAATGGTACGCCCCTTCATGCTGGAATTGTATGCACATGTTTTATTCGGGTTCATCCATTAGGAACGATTTTCTGGAATTATGGCAGGAATAAGGGTGACGTAACCAGCAACTTTGAGTCTTTCATACAGTTGGACGATCAGTTCAGCAATGGCGGTATACTGTTTGGGAGGCCGGCGGTCAAAGTTTGGTCGAGGTCTGGGGAAGTTTTGACGGGAGGGAGGTGATTGATAATGGGAGGGTTGAGTGTTGTAGGCTTGGTAAACATGTGCAGGTTTGGTAAACATGTGCAGGCTGGGAATATCTCGGAGAGGTGGGTTGCTATGTAGGGGTGGAGATGACTAGTAAGCAGATGGTGGATCTTGGTAAGAAGGCAATGGTGCTTGGTAATTTGGGGTAGGTTGGTATGTGAGAGGATATATTGGTAAGTTTGGTACTTTATCGGGGATTTTATTCTCTGTGCAACCATCACGGCACTCACATCCCTTTTCTTGAATGTGCCACCATAGGACCTTGTTGCTGGCCTATAATGCTTCAAAGTTAGTGACCATACCACTTTTAATGCCTTCCTCGATCCTCTCTCCAAGCTTGATGATGTCAGAAAATTTCTGGCCCTCAATCAACATCAACCTCTCATAATACTGCGGGTCTTGAGCCCGGATGAAAAACATGTTCATTTGTTTTTTTTCTAAGGCCGGCCTGACTTTAGCAACCTCTGATCTCCAGTGAGTAGCGTACTCGCGGAATATCTCCGTAGATTTCTTCTTTAAGTTTTGGATGTATAATATATCTAGCATATTCTCCGTGTTGAATCTGAACCTGTCCATGAAATCGGACGCCATACTTACCCAACTCGTCCACTTCTTTGGGTCTTGGCTAATGTACCAAGATAGAGCATCTTTTTTCAAACTTCTCATAAAGAGTTTCATGCGAATCTTCTTATCCTTTTCTACCCCAACTAGTTTGTCGCAGTAGGTCCTCAAATGAACTCTGGGATCCCCTGTACCATCAAACATCTCGAAATTAGGATACCCCTCGGGTAGTTTTACATCTAGCTGAATACAAAGGTCCTCCTAATTCAGTCCTTCGATACATTTGTTTCCTTCCACACCCTGGACTCGGCTAGTCAACTTCTTGAGTTCTGCGGCCAGGTTCGTGATAAGAGAGTCTTTGTCATCAGACTTTGGTGTGCTTGAAATAGGCTGAGCATGGTGTAGTATTGTTTCCACATAGACGGGGGTATTGTGGGGATGATCATTTGTGGATTTTTGCGCTTCAGGAATGAGTAACGGAGTGTTGTTTGATGTGTGACATGTGTTGCAGTGTTGATGGGGAGCGGGTTGTATTTGTGGTTTCGGGATGTTTTGTGGAGGTGTAGGATTTAGAGCACTAGAAAAGTTGACATTTGGGGAAGGGAGGGAGAATCATAAGTTTGCCAAGTTCCGAACTTGGTCCAGTTCTTCCTGAAATTTCAATATCTTCTGTTCGAGGTAGGCGGAACTTTCTTTGGAAACCCGAATACCCTGAGGAACCTCTACCCCTTCGGCTGAGTTGTTCGAATCCTCCATTTTTCTTTTGTTCTTGTTTCTGATAGGACTCAGAGGAGGAAGAGGAGGTAGAGAGCCCTTGGATCTTGTGAAGTAGGATTATAATGTTAGAGTGCACGAACTAATCTTTGGGGAGGGGAATAAAACAAAAAGTAAAAACAAAAAAAGTAACAAGTTAGTGTGGATTATGAGAAGAAAACATTGCAATATTTAAACACATAGTGCAAGAATATAAATCATGTCCTAATTTGGGAGCCCAGTTGTGCTCGAGGTAGGCCTAGAGACAAATAGTTTGGAGAACGTATAATGCTAAATGCCTCATTTTATTGATAAAAATAAGATGAATTCCAAAACGACACTAAACATTGCAAAAAATAAAATGTCACTAATGGCTATCGGCCTTATTACATCAAACAGAAATGACTACTCGCTGCTTGGTCTCAGAAAGATCTCCTTTGGGTTTAATGTTCTTGTTGATTAAATCCTCCAGCTCACGCAAATTTTCCAGTAAAAATGCATTTTCCAGGCATTCTCCTTCGCTTCCCTCAGCATTTTGACAGTCGGTGACTCTCTTCCTCATTTTCCCTTCCAATTCCAGCAGACCCAGGTTCTCGCTAGCCCTGGTGACTCTCTCTTTCCATTCATTAATTTGGTTACTTGATGGGACCGCTGATCGACTAGTTTTACCGCAAATATGCCTTTGCCAAATTTAGAGGGGTGATAATATTGGAAAGGTACAACCACTCATTATAAGCGATGCTATGGTATTTTGTTTGGCAAGCGTGGATTATGATGTTGAATATACAATTTACAAGAATGAAACAAGTTTCCATGTATTTGCACATTCATAAAGTAATGCTTACAATGATTGCTCATAAGTACAACGGTATTAGAGGAAACAGTAAAAGATAACATTAAAGAAAAAGAAACAAAAACCAAGTCAGTTTCGTAGGGAATAAAGATAAAGGCATTAAATAAAAGCAATAAAAGCAATAAAGTCACAAAATAACATGAAATTGTAAAAGCCTAAAATATCTCGAACAGAATCGCCATGCTGTGGACGCCCCTTTTTTCTCGCGAAATTGGGTTTACGACATTTGGGAGGACAACTTGTTCCCTTTCAGGAATTAGGTTTTTGCAACTGAAGAGTCGCCACATAATGATTAAGTGCATTAGGACACAATAAAGGGTTTGAGTTTGAAGAAGCAGAGTTTGGATAAGGGCTAGAAGTTATCTCGAGGGGAAGGTGTTAGGCGCCCCTCAAGATCCACTAGTGTGGTCCCTGCCATGTTATTATTGTGACTTCACATAATCAAGCAAGCAATTAAGGGCTCAAATAGAGGGACTTGCATGTAACATTATAGATAAGTTGAAACTTTTGAGTGAAAGTAAAGAAGGCACAAAATTCATGAAAGATTTAAAACCTTAAATAAAGTGGATAAAAAGCAAGTAAAAGGATGGGAAGTCCTAGGTTTAAGACTAATATGGATCACGTCAATGCAATATCCAGTAACTACTCCTCGGAATAAGAGCTACATGAGATATTAACGCATATGTCATCATCTTTATATCTACACTTCCCACCCTGTTAAGGTATTAAAGCGCAGATTGGCCTCGATTACTATTGCATGCCGTTACCCGTCCCGTTCCTATAAGTCCCGGAGGCACTTAGGACTACTAGTCCTAAAGGGTAAGATATTAGGATGATTGGTTTCATTGGATAAAAATCTAAGGCGGCATATAAAAACACATAATGCATGTTGGGGGGGGGGGGGAGAGCACGTAAACATATAAAGGCTCACATATACCTCCTCAAACAAGACATATAAATAGCATGACTAAAACACAATTAAGGTCTCGCAGATAAGAGTTTGAAAGAAGCAAAGAGTGTTGGAACTAAAACAATAAGTTGCGAGAGGATATATTTTTTCCAGCTTGTTGGTGAAAGAAGAAGGTTCAATTAAGACTAAGTGACTAAAGATAGTAGTGGAATTACAGTTAAAGACTACAGTAAGACTTAGAGGTGTATAACAGATAGAAGTTGTTAAAAATGGCTTTTGGAAAATAGAGTAAGGACATTGAAGATACAGTAACTTGAAGGAATATAGGATAGGTATTTTAAATAACATAATTATGGGAAAAAAAGGATCACCCAGCAGTTCGAAAACATAGTAGAACAAATAGAGGGTAAGTAGATACATAATTTCCAAAATCGCTTCAAAGTAGGGAGGGAGTCTTAGTAAAACAGAGTGAACTTAAAAGAGGCAAAACTAGAAGCAAAGTTCAAGAAGCTGATTGGTACTGAGCCGGCAAAACATGATTAGTCGATTCTTATTAGGCCTAAGATTTACGTAGGCGTTATATATATTTCCTACTTGTCTTAAAGGGTGAGCATGCATATTAATCCCCAATTATTTAAAAAAAACACGTACAATACTTGTGTTATTAGACTAGGCATGCTAATAGGCGTAATTGTAACTCAGACGAGTAGAGAACCTTATATAATAGGATGTCTAATGCACATAGAAGTTCCTGAAACATCATTTCTAAATGTTGATGGGAATGAAAATGCAGCAGTTGCCTCATAACAATTATTTTCTTATTACAATTATTAACTTAACTAATCATGGTTGTGAAATAGGTATAAGGATGGACTAATAGTAAAGAACCTAAAGCAGAATCTCCAATGAATGTGACACACGTACTATATAGGATATCTATTGCACAAATAAGTAAGTAAAATCCTAGAAGCATATTTTATACCCATTAATTAAACTAAGCATGCATAACCCCCGCCCCGTTTTACTATAATCCCCAATCAGTTGTTTAGAAACCATGAGAGCTGAATTACATAAATAAGAACAAAAAAATAAGTTATCCTATTGGGAGCCTTCAAGAAGGCCCAATCTTCCAGCCTCACTCCTTTTGAGTCTCACAGCAGTTGCCATGGTTTAGGTGCGGCAAAGCTCCCTAGGGTCGCATTGGGTACCTAGCCAATGCCATGCACCGAAACATTTACCAAATTGTTGGACAGATATAGTGTGAATTACCAGCCTTGTAAATCAAAGTTCAGTGGGAAATCAGAGGTACCCAAAGCAATGCTTATATGAAGTGGGTAGAACCTAGGCTCTAAGAGTAGTGTGAAGTGCAGGAAGGAGAGGAGAGGGTTGGAGAGTTGCACACAAAGGCAATGGGAAAAGGGGACAAATAAATCACATAAACATCACCAAAGGATTCAAAGACTTAATACAAACTTACTAAGCATGGGTATATTAAATCAAAATAGCTTAAGGAGACTTAGAAACAGTTAGATTCAGACATAAAAAAGTAAATGGTAACAGCATATAGTCATAAAATAAGGAACAAGCAGTAGTCATGAGCATGCAAGTATCAACAGGCAAACAAGAACCACTCACATGTTGTACAACAGAATCATAAGTATTAAATAATTAGGAATAGCACACATTGAAGTAGTAATAACTACATTGGTTTGGAACATAGAATTTAATCAGAGCATACAAGTAATCAGAGAACACATCAGCATGTAAAAACCAATTGTAAGCACAATATTGGGGCTATCAATCTCTTGAATGCACCCCAATTCCTTATAAGCCTAAATTTCCTGGACTTAGTCTCTTTTTCTCAAGAAGAGCCTAAGTCAAAAAGGCACAAATCAGTGTTTGCAACCACCAATTCAACAATAAAAGAATTAGTCAAGCTAAGTATCATTAACCATAAACATTTAAGCCCTAATATTGAAGACCCACTAAATACCAACAGGAGGGTTGAGTTAGAACCCTAGATATTGGGTTTGGCTACTCATAGTCAAAGATGAAATCGAAGATGGAGATGAAATATAAGCCACAGAAAATAATTACAAGAGTAAAATGTAAGATTAATTGCTAAAGATATTATAAATTACTCTAAGAAGCAAAAAATGGTTGTTCACGTGCTCCACAAAACAACAGATACCCTAATAATTTTAAAAAAATTATTTATACATAGCTAAATTTTCTGGATAAAATTTCACTACAGAGATTCCGCTGATAGCAAAAAACTGGTCGCCTCAGCGTTAGGACTTCCACGGCCACGCAAAAGCAAGCGCGGACCGCGGTTCTTCTCTTTTGAGTTGGTTCTTAAGTTGAGTCCACTGGGAGCGAAAAATCACTTGCCTCAATGCTCATTTAACCACGGTCGCAAAATATGTTTGCGGACCGCGCCTTTCTATATTAGCTCCAAACTATAGTCATCAGATTCTTAATTCCTATGGAGGCGAGAATTGCATCAACGCCGCATCAGATAATACCGATGTCATGCAATTTCATCATGGGCAGTGGTGACTGTTAAGCTAAAAAAATGACTCTCTGAACCTTACTACCGTTGAGAGTCAATTTAAGACCACCTTGGCGGTGGACCCTCCGCGTCCGCTTCTATTTCTTCGCTATCAGCGCCTTTGACCCAGCTTTAAACTTGCGTAGATTTTTCTCCTTTATGAGTTGGTTATGACTTTCTTGTTTCTTTTTTTACCAAACACTGCAAACAAGAACAATAAGTTATCTTTTAAGAATACTTGTACACACTTTTAATCCAAAACCTAAGCCAAAAAGAACATTAAATAGGCTATAATCCCTAGTTATTACTTACCTTTGGAGATTCATCTCAAACTTAGCTGGGAGGTGCCAACCATTAACTCTCAATATAAAGAAAGGTGTCCCTTTCAAATGGTGCCAAGAGTGTATCAATGCCTTTGAGAGCATTAGATTCTTCTTGATGAAGCCTCTAGTTTCAGCGGCCCCTATACTTGGAAAGCCGTTAATACTATATACTTCAGAACAAGAAATGTCTGTGGTAGCATTGTGGTCCCAAGAAAATAGTGAGTGGAAACAAAACTCTTTTTACTACTTGATCAGGATGACGACACCAAACGAGCTGAATAATTTTCCAATTGAAGAGTTGTGTATGGCGCTAGTCTTCTTAATTCAAAAGTTGAAGCACTACTTTTAAGATCATGTTGTTTGCCTTATTTCTTAAGCAAATCCCATCAAACTCGCAATGTCAAAACCTATTCTTAGTGATCGACTAGCGATATGGTATCTCCAATTTCAATAATTCAAGATTTTGTATATCTTTCAAATGGTTCTAAAAGGACAAGCATTGACAGACATCTTTGCAGATCACCCTATACCTAATGACTGGGAGCTAACTGAAAAACTACCTGATGAGGTCGCAATGGTCATTGAAGTTCAACCTCCATAGAAGATGTACTTTGATGGTTCTGCACATCGCGGAGGAGTTGGTGATTGTGTAGTATTTGTCACTTCTCAAGGTTAAGTTCTATCCTACTCTTTTATGTTGATGTAGCTCTGCTCTAACAATGTTTTGAGTATCAAGCACTAATACTTGGGCTTGAAATGGCTGTCAAAATGAAGCAGTTGCAACGACAAGTCTTTAGTGACTCTCAGTTGGTGATCAACCAGCTTTTTGGTACTTGCGAGGTCAAGAAACCTGAACTACGCCCATATCATGATTAGGTTAAACAATTAATATGATAGTTTTGTGTAATGACTATTCAACAAGTGCCAAGGAAAGAAAAAAGAAGATTAATGCTTTAGCTGCACTAGCTTCATCATTAACCTTGCTTGATCAAGCACCAGTTACTGTCTGCCAAAAATGGGTAGTATCTCCACCAAATGAGGCTGAAGATGAAGAAAATGAACTCAAGAATCTTGTCGCAGATTTTGAAGCTGATAAAGAAGAATGGTGACAACGCCTTATCAACTACTTAAGCTATGGGATGCTTCCAGAAAATCCAAGGAAAATGACTAAAATTTGCCGTCGTGCACCTCACTTCCTCTACTAGAAAGATAGTCTATATAGAAGGTCATTCGAGGGAGTACTCTTGTGATGCTTAGGGGAAGAAGAACCACTCAAAGCTTGTTGAAAACTATGGATTTTGGCCTATCTTTTGCTCTCTTTTTCTTAGGTTTGGATCAAAAATGGATAAAAGTATTACCGAAAAATGAAATAATGTGCTTGTATGAAGAGTTTGGTAAAAATGAGGCAAGAAAGTCATAATAAATTCATGAAGGAGTTAAAAATGCACAATTTCAAAGCTAGGACTGAAGCGCTTATCGCGATGGAAAAGCGTGACCGTGTAAAGTCCACCGCTGAAGCAACCACAATTACACTGTCCGTGGAAGAGAGGTTAAGAGAGGGTGTTTTGGAGATATCAGTGATCACTAGCCACAATGAAAAAATGAGGCCGCAGAATACTTGACGCGACCGTGCTGGTATTTCTGATGAGAGCATTGTTCAGAGACCCTACAAGCCAATCCTAACTCGGTAGCACGGTCTGCGTCCCTATTATGCGTTCGCGGTTGACGCTAATGTGGAGGTGGTAACTTTTACGTTGCCCATGCAATCAAGTCCAAAACAAGCATAAAAGTGAAGAAACGCAATCTGCGCTTGTTTTTCAAGATCGTGAACATCCATTGGCTGAGGCGCTCAGTATTTCGCTCATGGTAGAATCTCTATTGGGGCATTTTTGTCCAGTAATTTCAGTTGTGTATAAATAGATCTGTTTCACATTTTTAGGTTATCTTTTGTCTAGGGAGCTCGTGAACAACCATATTTTGCCACTTAGGGTAAGTTTAGAGCATCTTTAGCTTATATTCTTATATTTTATTCTTGTAATCAACTTTTATGGCTTATATTTCATCTTCATCTTCGGTTTCTACCCTGATTATGAGTAGCTAATCCCATTAGCTAGGGTTGTGACCCAACCCCAATATGGGTATTTAATGGGTATTCAATATTAGGGCTTAATTATTTATGCGTTAGTGATATTTAGCTTGATTCATGCTTTAATTGTAGAATTGTTTGTTGCAAACACTGAGTCGTGCCTTTATGAGTTACACTCTTCTTGAGAAAGAGGGACTAAGTCTAGGAATATTAGTCTAACAAGGAATTAGGATGCATTCAAGAGATGGAGGGCCCCAATTAAAGGGTTAAATCTAGATATAGTAATACCGACTTGAGCCAATTTTACTTGCATTATTTGAACATCTAATTGGGCCTGAGAAAGCCAATTAGGGCAAAGTCACTCAAACTACCAAAAGGTATTGAGTGAGTAATTAAGTGTAAAGGTTATATCATGAACCCAAGAATAACAATTTTGTCCTAAATTCTAGACCCCACTAGATACCCGCCTGGGTGTAACTCACTTTCCTATTGCTTTTTATTAACTGAGAAAACTCCTACAAAAGTATTGTACTTGGATTATTTTTAGCAATCAATAGCGTTAAAAGTAGAATAGCAACAAATCCAAGCATGGTTAGAAGTGCAATTATAAGCAACACACATAGCTTGATTATATAGAAACCTAATAGCCAACCAATATTAACTCCATGTGGATATTGATCCTGACCTTTCGTGTAAAAGCTATATCAACCACTCCTCGCAATTATATAGTGGTGTAGGGTTGGAGCCGATCACTTTTTTGGCGCTATTGCCGGGGAGTCAAATGGTTTTGGCTAACTATATGACTAGTTGTATATTTTGTTTTTTGTTCCTTCTTTTTTACTAACTTGTGTGAGTTAATTGATTTAGGTACAAAATGGCAAATAATGATCCTCTTGAAAATTTTCTCCCGGGTGAGGAGGTAGATGATAATGCTAAAGACGAGTTACCTCTAGTACCTCAACCTCAAAGAAGAGGCCGCCAAGCCAATGATAACATTCCAGACCCTCCCTCAGCTCCTCCACAAGTAGCTCCTCGGGTGCTTCCAAATGAAGATTACACAACTGCAATTGTCCCAGCCCGGATCCGAGCGGGCAATTTCCAAATTACAAATGTCATGTTGACCTTATTGGAGCAAAGATGGCACTTCATAGGAGCTCTCCATCAAAGCGCATATAAACATCTAAAGGGCTTTATGGATACCTGCTAGGGAAGCAAACAAACAAATGTGTCGGATGATGCATTGGGACTGAGATTTTTCCCTTTTTCACTTAGAGGGAAAGCCTTGGACTAGATCAAAAGACTCCCCAACCATTTCATCACGACATGGGATGAGTTGGCCGATAGGTTTATAGCCAAGCTTTTCTCGTCGGGACATATGGAAACATTGGGAGATGAGATCTTGGCCTTCAAACAGAATCCAATTGAGCCATTTCATGAGATTTGGGAATGGTATCGGACGATGGTGAAAGAATATCCGAACAATGACATGACTGAAGCAATGATCCAACAAACATGCTACTGTAGCATCAACATTACCAATTAGTGTGGAGTTAATCATCTAGCAGGGGGAAACTTTATGAACCCACCTTATGCTGAGGCGTGAGATATACTTGATGAGATGGCAGATACTTACTTGATGTGGAAACATCAAGCTAATGTGCCACGAGGTGATCCCAATATAATTCACCTGCACAGAGAGCTTCATAACCACAGCCAAGCAATAGTAGAGTTGACTACAACAATGAACTAGTTGGCCAAAGCTCAATTGCAGCAAGTTCAAGCACCAAGACAAGTGAATGCCATGGAGGGGTAAATATGATGGTCAACAAGAGCTGACAAAGAGGTCAACAAAGTCAAGGAAATCCGAATCAATATGAGTAAGCTAATAGTGGTTACAACCAAGATGATGGGTATGATGATCAAAGTGAAGAGGTCAAGAATCTGAACAATTACCAAGGATAACGGGGCAATGCTCCAAATCAACAACAACAGTGGAGATCCAAGGAAATTGGGGAAATCAAAACCAGCAAGGAAATTGGAACAATGGGAACAACAACCAAAATAACTAGGGGAACAATAATCAAAATTAGGGCAACAGGGCAACTAGAGTGGCAATAACAATAGCAATTGGGGAGGAAACAACAAACATGGGGGTGGAATAATGGTAATCAAGGTAATCGGGGCCAGGCTTTCAAAGGCCTCCGATGTTTCAACAACCAAACAACTCGCCAATATTTCCACCCCAAGGTCGTAGCTCGTCCAACAATAAGATGGGATGAATTGAGTCTATGTTTGAGAAAATTATGAAGAAAAACGATCTGATGCCCAATTGGCATCCCATAATACTTCTACCCGAAACTTGGAGGTCCAACTTGGCCAGGTTTTGCAATCTTTGAACACTCATCCCAAAGGGGACTACCTAGTGATATGTTAGTAAAATCGAAGGGTGGGGACAATACTGGTCATGCAATGGTGGTGACCACAAGGAGTGATAAAGGTGGTGAAGAAAGTACCTCCAAGCAAAAAGAAGTTATGAATAATGAGGTTGAGGTGAAAAATGATAATGATCCAACACTGGATGACCAAGTGAGTGAAGAGAATTTGAATGCTGAGGTGAGAATAGATATTCATGAAAACATGAAGGAAACCCAAAATTACGTAGTCCCATCTAGGGAACATGTGATAGACATACCGTAAACAGTAGTACCCAAGGCTAAGGCTCGTTTTCCAAGGTCTTTTCTGCCTTATCCTCAAAGACTTGTGAAGAAAAAGAATGAAAACCAATTCAAGAAGTTTATTGAGATGATGAAAAACTTGTTGATCAATGTGCCTTTGGTGGAAGCTCTTGAGCAAATGCTGGGATATGCCAAGTATATGAAAGACTTGGTAGCAAAATGAGATCGATGGATTGTGAGACCATCACAATAACTCATCAAGCGAGCACACTTGTGCACTCGATGGCTCCAAAGCTTGAAGATCCCGGTGCATTACCATTCCATGTACCTTTACGAGTGAGAATTTTGCAAAGGACATGTGTGATTTGGGAGTAAGTATAAATTTGATTCCTTGCTCCATATTCTAAACCTTGGGTATTGGTCAACCGAGAGATACTTCAATGTGATTGCAAATGGCGGATTGAATAATGAAGAGACCGCTTGGTATTATTGATGATGTTCTTTTCCGGGTTGACAAGTTTATTTTGCCTGCGAATTTTGTGATTCTCGACTGCGAAGTCAATTATGAGTTGCCTATTATATTGGGAAGGACTTTTCTCGGAATAGGAAAGGAATTGGTTAATGTGGAAGCGGGGGAACTCACCTTTGGATGGGCGACAAGAAACTTGTCTTTCATATTTGCAAATCAATGAGGTAGCCGAATACTTCTGAGGTTTGCTCTTTTGTTGATCTTATGATGAATATGATAGTTGATCATACGAGTGACATGATTAATATAGAAGATCCTTTGGAAGCTGTATTGTTGAACCATGATGAGAATGAGAATGAAGGCATGGGAGAGTATGCCAATGCTTTGCAAGGAATGGGTTCTTACTCATATGAGCCACGTAAACGTTCCTTGGATCTGGAGAACCGAATGACTCTACCAACAAAGCCCTCAATCGAGGAAACTCCCGTATTAGAATTGAAGCCTTTGCCTCCACACTTCAAGTATGAATTCTAGGGTTGTTGTTCAACTTTACATGTTATTCTTTCTCCATTCTTAACTAACATTCAGGTAGATGCCACCCTTGCAGTGCTCCAAAGAAGGAAGAATGAAATTGGATGGACTCTAGCTGATATTCGGGGGTAAGCCCTACCTTTTACATGTGCAATATTATACTTGAGGATGATGCCAAAACCTCCCCTGGAATATCAAAGGTGGTTGAATAAGGCTATGCAATAGGTCGTAAAGACAGAAGTTATCAAGTACTTAGATGGAGGGGTTGTGTAGCCCATTTTGAATAGTGCATGGACTTCGATGGTACTATGTGTTCCGAAGAAGGGGGTATGACTATGGTCACAAATGAGCAAAATGTGTTGATCCCCACTAGGACTGTCATCAGATAGAGGGTATGGATGGATTACCAAAACCTGAACAAACTGACCCGACAAGATCATTTTCCATTGCCCTTTCTTGACCAAATGTTAGATAGACTTGCCGAGCGTGCCTACTACTGCTTTTTGGATGGATACTCAAGTTACAACAATACTTTTATTACACCAAAGGACCAAGAGAAAAACACCTTTACATGCCCATATGGGACCTTTTCATTCTCACATATGCCATTTGGTTTGTGTAATGCACTGACTACCTTTCACCGGTGTATGATGGCAATCTTCACGGACATGGTGTACGACTTCTTGGAAGTGTTCATGGATTATTTTAGTGTTTTGAGTGACTCTTTTGAAGAATGTTTGGGTAATCTTGACAAAGTATTGGCCTGATGTGAAGAGACAAATCTAATTGGGAATAGTGCCACTTTATAGTCGAGGAGGGAATTGTCCTCAGCCATAATATCTAAATGAATGGTATCAAAGTGGACAAAGCAAAGATTGAAGTGATTTTAAAACTCCCTCCTCCTACTTCCGTCAAGGGAGTGAGGAACTTTCTTGGGCATGCGGGGTTCTACCTAAGGTTCATCAAGGACTTCCCAAAGGTGGTGAATCCCTTGTGCAAATTATTGGAAAAGTATGCAAGGTTTGTGTTTAATGAAGAGTGCATGCAAGCTTTTGAACTTCTCAAGTACAAACTGACAACCACTCCCATTTTACCGCACCCAATTGGAGCTTACCCTTTGAGCTTATGTGCGACGCAAGTGATGTTGATGTAGGAGCGGTCTTGGGGAAAAGGGTGAAAAAGATGTTTCACTCGGTGTACTATACAAGCAAAACTATGAATGATTCCCAGGTTAATGATACGGTGACAAAAAAGGTGCTAGCCATTGTCTTTTCCATGGAAAAGTTTAGGCCTTATCTCATGGGTGCCAAAGTGATTGTTCACAGTGATCACGCGGAACTCGGTTACTTGATGACAAAGAAGGATTCTATGGCTTAGTTGATGAGATGGGTTCTATTGCTTCAAGAGTTTGACCTTGAAATTATTGATTGAAAAGGGTGTAAAAACCAAGTGGCGGACCACTTTTTCTGCTTGGAGGGGGAGGGGAGGACCCGTGATGGCCTCAAAATTAATGATTCGTTCCCGGATGAACAACTCCTCTCCGTACCTTTGAATAGTATGCCTTGGATTGCCGATGTTGCTAACTTTCTTGTGATTGGCAGTGCCCCTTGTGAGCTCTCTTCTAACCAAAGGAAAACTCTTAAACAAGATAGCTTGGATTACTACTAGGATGAGCCTTATCTTTTCTAGATTTGTAGTTATGGTGTGATCCGTAGATGTGTCTCGGAAGAGGAAAAGATGAGTATTCTTGATGCTTTCCATTACTCGCCCTACGGTGGTCATCATGGTGGGGCGAGAACTGCTTCAAAGATGGTCAACTGTGGTTTTTATTGGCCTACATTGAATAAAGATTATAGTGAGCTTATGAAGAGATGTGATGAGTGTTAGAGAGCTGGTGGAATTTCCAAGAAGGATGAATTGCCTCTTACCACTATTCTTGAGATTAACATATTTGATGTGGGGAGCTTTGACTTCATGGGACCTTTTTAAGTTCATGTGATAACACGTGCATTATTGTCGATGTTTATTATGTTTCCAAGTGGATTGAAGTTGTAGCTTTGCCTAACAATGAGCACGGAGTGTAGTGGCTTTCTTGAAGAAAATTAGTTTTACAAGGTTAGGCACTCCTAGGGCGATCATCAGTGATGGGGGTTCTCATTTTTGCAACAGGGCCTCAGATTCTTTACTTTCCAAGTATGGTGTCGATCATAAAGTGTCAACCCCTTATCATCCCCAGGCTAGTGGGAAATTTGAGGTCTCATACAGGGAGATAAAGAGTATATTGTCCAAAATTGTCAATGCAAATAAGACTGATTGGTCCAAAAAATTAGATGATGCTTTGTGGGATCACGGGACTGCTTACAAGACTCCAATTGGCCTGTCTCTGTTCCTGTTGGTACTTTGGAAAGCATTCCATGTTCCAGTTGAGTTAGAGCATAAGGCCATGTGGGCACTGAAGAAGTTAAACCTTGAATGCCATATAGCTACAATCTCCGGCTAGAGCAACTAAATGAACTTGATGAGTTTGGGTTTCATGCCTATTCCAGCTTGTCCTTGTACAAGGACAAGATAAAGTGCTTACATGACAAATATGACCAAAACAAGGAATTCAAGGAGGGTGATCTAGTTCTTCTGTTCAACTCTTAATTAAAACATTTTCGGGGGAAGCTCAAGTCAAAAGTGAGTGGCCCTTTTGAAGTGGTGTATGTAACTCTGTTTGGTGCTCTTGATTTGAAAAACAAAAATGGTGAAATCTTCCGAGTTAATGGGCACCGAGTGAATCCCTATCTTGGAAATTTTGATGATGGCCACGTTGTGGCAATGATCAATTTCAAGTGATTGATGGTAACATGTGTCGTGCCGTGACGTTAAATCAGGTGCTTCTTGGGAGGCAACCCATGTGTTTGTATTTCTTTTTTATTTTCTTCTAACACTAGGCTCTTTTGATCTAACTGGTTCTGAGATTTGTTGTAGGAATTATTGATACAGTGCAAGACTAATACTGGAAAATTTTGGCTAAGTGTGTAACTGGACCTCGGACCACGCTCAAAATTTCACGGTCAGTGGAAGCTTTTTGTGGGGGCGTGATTTTGTAGAGGACGCAGACTTGAAAATTCAGAGATGTAACCTCTCTAAAGTTTCAACCGCTTTCGCGGTGGATTTTCGTAATGAGCGGACATATTTCGTGGCCGTGCTAGTTTTGCCGCTCTCAGCGATGTTATTGATCCTACATTTCTTCAAAACAGTCAAAAGCGCAGACCATATTGGAATTCCGTGGCTGCATCAGGTATATCGGTGTGGGCCTCATGGTTTTAGTATAAATAGGAGGGCCCTCCTCCTTTTGCACTTTTCATGAACATCAGCTCTGAACCCATTTACATTGTCCATCTGCTTCATCTAGGCTCCATCTCATTAGGCAAGAGTAATTTTGCACAACAAATTAAACAATTGGTATGCTCAAATCATTGAATTGCTTTTTTATTTTTACTTTACTTTTCTTTTAGTTTTAACTTCTTCATTTTAGTTAGAGTTCTGATTAAAACATAGATGCTAAAACATTCATATGGGTATTTGTTCTGCGTGCCTAATAAGGGATAGGTTTATTCATTTTACCACCTAATTACCTAAGTTGTATGCTAAGTGTAAACCCGATGTGATATCTCGTTGGTCATTGCCCATTCTTTTTGAATTCCACGGAAATGGCCTTAATTCCATGGTTACCGTTCATAGGTAGTGTTGATTTAATAATGATTTGTATTTCCGTGTTTAGAGGCCTGATTTACATGGCCACACTTCTTTTTTCGCGGACCGCAGATTTAAAGTTCAAAGAATTGATAAGTTAGGTCCGCGCTCGCGTTCGATTTTACGCAGACAAAGGTAGAGGATTCACGGTCGTGCCCCTTTTTCCACTATCCACGGTGACTCAACTTTAGAGACTTTGTAGTATGATCCCCAGTCTTCGAGGCTACGTTCCTTTTTACATGGAATGTGGTGCCCATTCCATAACTGCAACCCTTTTTCGCATTCAATGGACATTTGCTTTTAGAAACACTGGCAACTTATCATTTGCTTTCTATTGATGATTCTTTTAACAACAATATTAGTGAGTTTGCACTGTTTATGTAGACAATGGTCAGATCTATAGGTTTGGGTGATAAGTCAAAATGGAGGGCATGATAAGGAAGGACCAAGTTACCACTAGCGGTCCAAAAATCTAGAAGTAAGATGCGAGCAACCATCAATGTTACAAACAAAGCCACATCCCATTCTGAAGGTAGTGAGTATGTACCTTCGTGAGAATTTTCTGAAAGAGACTCGGTGCCAACCTATGTTCCCGCAGTCTTTCCAGCAAAATTCCAGTTGCGAGATGAGCCCACACCCTCTTCTTCTGTTGAGTCGTCTGATGGCTCAAAGGACAATAGTGAGGTTTTAGCATCAGGTTCCCCCTGCTATATCTTTAGCCTCACCAGCGGATCCTATTGATGTTTATGCTGAGATCTAGGACGACAAGAGGGGTGGTGACACCCAGACAGGGGGGTTACTGAGATCAAGGAACCCTGTGGTCTGGAAAGATTGGTTTGTGAGTGAGAAATCCTACCACAAGTTTCGGGAGTGGTGGCCTCGATGATCACTTACACTTGAGAGGGTGTTCATCGAGCGAGATTTGCTACCCCACAACCCTAAATTCAAGAGGCAATTCGACGAGAGAGTGGGGTGGAAGTTATTCACCAGCAACTTACCAAATGCCAATGAATATTTGGTCAAGGAATTCTATGCAAATGTCTCCCACATAAAAAAAAGGGCACGTATTTTACCAAAGAACGCAACAAGAAGGTTATGTTTGATGGCAAGACTTTAAAAGATTATGATGGGCTAAATGACGAGGATGAGTCCTTGTATCTGGAGAAGATGGCTATGGATGAGTTAGACCCCTTCGCTTGAATCAGTGATTGCTATTCCTGGGACTACTCCAGCTTGGCTGAAATATGAGGCCCCGATCTACAGGAACACTCTGAGCTTTGATGTGAAGTGTGGTATACTTTTGTGTGTAGTCGGTTAGACCCTATTACACATGAAAGTGATATGCCGATCTCCTGGTCTATTATTGTGGGGTATGTCATGGCGGGGTACCCGATCAACTTCGGGAATATTATGTCCAAGGTAATTAACATAGTGGTTGGCAAAGATAAGAGTTATGTCCCTTCCCAAACTTCCTCACCATGTACCTAGAGGATCAGGAAGTAGAAGTAAGGGACTTTGAAACCAAAGAAGCTATTTTCTTGGTATAGCCTTCAGGGTCCAAACAACACCAACTCTAAGGACAAATCCACCACTTCCACTGGCCAGTCTGAAGAGCCACTGGTGGTGGCCACTAGTTCCGAGCCTTCCACTTCCATGCTACATCCTCCCTACGAGACACATAGTTATATTCCTACTTCAGTGTCTTCTTCATTAGCATACGCTCTAACTGCATTGTGCGTTAATCAGACTCTATCTAGTATCAACAACAGGATACAGGCAGCTGCATCAAAGTTGTCTGTCCTATCCAGCGTACTGGCAACTCAGTCAACTCCAACACAGCCTCAGGTGCCTGCTTTAGTGGAGGAATCATTAAAGGAGCTTCTAGATAACCAGAAGAATCTCCTAGACAACCAAAATCTTATCATGGACACTTTGGTTGCATAAGAAAAAGCAATCAAGGACCTGGGTAAACAAACGAAGAAGGTGATAAAGACTCGGGCCTCAAAGGAGTTTGCAAAGCTATTGAGGAAGGAGGTTGAGAAGATTTCATTAGCTGGAGACATCCAACTAGACTTACTCTTAGAGGATCAATTTCTAGCAGCTCAAGCAACACAAGTACCAGAATAGGAGGCTGACAGAGAACTGGTGAGAAAAGGAATTCCCTAGACTACGGGTTTGGAGATTGAGTTGGAGGACAACGAGGGAGGTGAATTAGGCCAGCCACAGGACCCATCCAGTGAGCTCGTATAGATAGAGCCATCATAGGGAGTTTTCTTTAGTCTCAACCCTTCCTATATTCTATTTTTACTGATAGCATTGAGGACAAGACCACTTTTTATTTGGGAAGGGGAGTGGCTTTATTTTGATGATGATTTGGATATTTTGGATATTTGGTTGGTAATAACCTTGATACTATTTTCCATTATTCTCGTACTTTTTACTTTTGGTATGTATGTACAGTTACCTTTCCATGTATATATTCATTCCCCTTTTATGTATATTCGTCACAACCCCTATTGTACATATTTAGTTTACTTTATAACTACTTTTAAAATTTTCCTGAATAGCGTAGCTTCTTATTTCATTTAGTAGTTTTTTTTCAATTTGTAGCTTCTTACTTTTACAAGTTTTCTTGATCAATAAGCTTTTAGTTTTCTTAATGCCAGATTCTTTCCAAAGGTGGAATTTGTATGAACCTGGTGGCTCTTCCCGATGATGGATGGCGTGAAAACCTTTTTGTGGGCCCTCGATTCCGTATCTTTAGCAATCCAATATCTTGTAAGGTCAGGTTTTAATTTTCAAGTCAAAGTCTCGTGCCAACAAGTCAAGAACTTTCCCTGAATGTTTGTCTAGGCAAAATTCTAGTGTATCTCGACTTTAGAAATGAATATAGGATCTCCTTGATCCAACTTGAAACTTGAAGGCATCCATAGCCACCAAATATGATATCTCTAGTCAACCCCATTGAGCCGAAGCCTTATTCTTTCAATAACCATTATACATACTTTTATCTGTTTTATAATGACCTTTCTTGGCACCCAATCTTTCCTTAGCACAAATGGCAAAAGCATATGTTTGGGGGGGAGACAATAAATGTGAACATGATAAAAGGTACAAAATGAAGAAAAGTAAAAGCAATAAGAAAAGAAGAAAAGTCAAAAAAAGTGAAGAGCATAGAAAAATAAAGGGATTCAATGGAAGCAATTATGAAAGGCTTGGAATGAGCAGAAAAGGAGAAAAATGATTATCATGAACAAGAAAGAGTGACAATGTGTCTCTCTAGTCCCCTAAGGAAGAAGAAGATGACTCGAAGAGTCAAGAAAGTGTGAGCTGAAATGAGAAAACTGAAGTGCTTAAGGAAAGAGAAAACTTCAAAGAATGATATATCCTACCCTTAACCAAAAACCTTTATTACATTCCCATAAAATCCATATACAATTTCAATTTGACTAACCTTACATTAGCGGTGACTTACATAAGAGGCAAGCTTATGGTACTTAGAGCCAGACTTGTGACCTTCCTTTGAGAGAAAAGAGCGTATTGTCCATAATCCTTGTTTCGAGTGCTATAATATAAAGTTAGGTTTGCTTATGGAGAGTAGAGGAGTAATAGTTTGGGTTCCACAATGGCCTATGTAGTAGAAAAAGCTTCCTTGATGAGATAAGTCAACTATTGACGCTCTTGTATCGCACTAGAGATATGGAACTAAAAAGGTTGTGTATTGTTAATAATGTATTTATGTTGAGGGTAATTCTTAGTCCCAATTGATGCTTGATGAAATCACCTTAGGAAAGTTGAAAGTTTCCTATATTTTATATTGTGGGGGCGGGAATTACTTTGTTTGCTCGAGGACAAGCAAAAGCTTAAGTTTGGGGAAGTTGAAAACTATGGATTTTAGCCTATCTTATGCTCTCTTTTGCTTAGGTTTTTGATCAAAAATGGGTAAAAGTATTCCCGAAAACTGATTTAATGTGCTTCTATGTAGGGTTTGGTTAAAATGAGGCAAGAAAACCATAATCAACTCATGAAGGAGTTAAAATTGCACAAGTTCAAAGCTGATTGGAGCGCTGACCGTGATGAAAAACTGCAGCCGCGTAAAGTCCACCACTGAAGAGACCACAATTACGCGGTCCACGGAACTGAGGTTTAGAGAGGATGTTTTGGACACGTCAGTGACTGCTTCCCACGATGAAAAAGCGCGGCCGCAAAATACTTGACGTGGTTGTGGTAGTATTTCTATTGTGAGTGTTGATCAAAGTTCAGAGACCCTACAAGTCCAGCCTAGCTAAGGAGCGCGGTCCGTATCCCTATTACGCGGCCGCGGTTGATACTAAGACAGAGGCGGTAACTTTTACGCTACCCATAAAATCATGTCTAAACCAAGCACAAAAGTGAAGAAACGCGGTTCGTGCTTGTTTTGCGCGGCCGCAAAAGTCCATTCACTGAGGCGCTCAGTATTTCGCTCATAGTAGAACCTCCGTAAGGGTATTTTTTCTAGTAATTTCAGCTTTATATAAGTATATCTTTTACATATTTTTAGGTTATCTTTTGTTTGAGGAGGTTGTGAATATTCGTATTTTTCCACTTAGAGTAATTTTAGAGTATCTTTAGCTTATATTCTTAGATTTTGTTCTTGTAATCAATTTTTATGGCTTCTATTTCATCTTCATATTTGATTTCTACCCTGATTATGAATAGCTAAACCCATTATCTAGGGTTGTGATCTAACTCTAGTGTGGGTATGTAATGGGTTTTCAATTTTAGGGCTTAATTGTTTATGTGTTAGTGATATTTAGCTTCATTCATGCTTTAATTGTTGAATTGGTGGTCGCAAACACTGATTCATGCCTTTATGACTTGGACTATTCTTGAAAAAGAGGGACTAAGCCTAGGAAAATTAGTCTAACAAGGAATTGGGTGCATTCAAGAGATTGACAGCTCCAATAAATAGTTAAACATAAGATAGTAATACCCGACTTGAGCCAAGTTTAATTGCATTGTTTGAACACCCAATTGGGCTTGAGAAATCCAATTAGGGTAAAGTAACTCAAACTACCGAAAGGTATAGAGTGAGTAATTATGTGTAAAGCTTATATCATGACCCCAAGTACAACAATCTTATCCTAAATTCTAGACCCCATTAGATAACCGCCTAGGTATAAGTGACGTCCCTACTTCTTTTTATTAATTGTGAAAACGCCTACAAAAATATCGTACTTAGATTATTTTCAGCAATCACTAGCATTAAAAGCAGAATAACAACAAATCCAAGCATGGTTAGAAGTGAAATTAAAAGCAACACGCATATCTAGATTAGATAGCAACTCAATTCCCAATTAATTTTAACTCCATATGGATATTGATCCTGATCTTTCAGACAAAAGCTACATCGACCACTCCTCGCTATTAAATAGTGGTGTAGGGTTGGTGTCACACCTCTTTTTTCCCGTACAACCCTATTACGAGGTTGAGTTAGAAGATTTTTTTCAATTAAAGTGACGTTTTGAAAAGGGATTATTTATTATTTAGAGTCGCCACTTGGAATTGAGTTTTGGTGTTCAAAGTCACCTTTTATTTGAATCCCTTTTCAAAAGGAAGGTTTGACTCTTAATTTATGGTCTACGAAAACAGAAGATTGAGTAAGGAAATCTGTTGACCGAGGGGAAGGTGTAAGGCACCCCTCGAGTCCCGTGGTTCTAGCACGATCGATTCTATTGATTAATGTAAGGCTTAAATCAATTTTTTAGCTATTCTTGTATTTTATTGATTATGGCTTATTTATTACCGCTTCACTTAATTTATTATATTTTTATTAATTATTTTGACCAAGATGCGATACGCGCACAAGGTACTTCCTTGAAATTAAACATTAAACCAAGGTACGGAATGTACACATGGTTATAAAATAATTATTTTAAATTAAAAAGGTATCAAGACGCGGAATGCGCACATAATCCTTTTATTATTTAAGTGTAATCAAAGGTTCGGGTATAAACACATGAGCTAGTATTTTAAAGTGCAACTAAAAAATTTCTAGCATTTTAGAGTATTCTATTTATTTATCTATTTTATTATTGTTATTTTTAACTGTTATAATAAATTTTAAGATTTTAAAGTAAAAAGAATAACTATGAGATGACCATTAGCCTAGAAGATAGAACCAAATTAATGAAGCTTTCTATTGATGCATTGTAATTTAAACAAAACAATATAATGTTGGATTTATTATTATTTGGAGATATTAATACAAAAAAATGCAAATTCCAGCCATATTTATCAATGAAACTTAATATAAAATAATAATCTTAATTAACTATCATATTGTATGTGTGGCTAACTTGTCGTAATATTATATAAACATCTATATGAACATCATTTAACTTAACTATTAAAGAACTAAAATTTCAGCAACTTAAATAATAAAATAACACATGTTCCAAAAATATTTCAATCACATTTTTCTAATACCAAAAATATAAATAAAACTACTGAGAAAAATAAACAAAACTATAACGAAGTAAAAAAAAAATCTTCAGGCTCTCCTCCTAATTCATGAATTAGTATGAAAGATGCTCACTCGTATTAAATATTACATACAAAGAAAGATAACATATATATATATATATATATATATATATATATATATATATATATATATATATATATATATACAAATTAAAATTCAAACTTTGTGAAGACATAGATTTCATATATCATGTTTAAACTGTACCAAAAGATTGATTGTTACCTTTTGTAAGGTTTCACAACAAAAGAATATCTACAAATATCCAAAGTTACAATACTAACCTTTTTAGAACCACGAAAACAAAATCGCAAACGAAATCCCGAACTCTGTCTCCAAAATCTCTCTTCCTTTTTTTTTCGTTGCCTTTTTTTTCTTTTCTCTCTCTGTTTTCAACGTTTTTTTAGTTTTTCAATGTTTTTCTTTTTCTTTTCTTTTTTCAACGTTTGTCACTCATTTGTTCTTTCTTTTATAATAGGAATGTAGAGGTAGGTAAAAGAGTTAGAGTTAGAGTTGAAGTGGGAGAAAGAAGTTGAGAAGATCATGGTAAGTGGTTAGGATAATTTTGTTTGAATCTTTTAAGATTTATCCATTTTTATTATATTACTACTTATTATTATTATTATTATTATTTTAACTTTTACTTATACTTTATTAATGAAGAAATTAGAAAGGAAAATACATAGTTAAAAAATATTAGTTAGCTATCTTATAATTAAATATTATATACATAGAAAAATTAAATATTTAAATTGTAGTTTAAATGATACTTAGAAAAATACTATACCTTACATTTAAATTTTTAATAAGATTTTTTTTAAATTTTATTTTATTTAAAATTAGGAGTAAAAGTTATACTCTAAAATGCGATTATAGAGTTATTTTATTTTTTTCTAAAATACATTCTGCTAAGAGTATGATAAAAGTTTTACAATATTAAGATTAGGCGTAAAAGAAATATTTACATTAAACTAGTATAGAATTTGGGTATGGTCAAAAATTAGGTTTTCACATCATGCCCCTCTTTGCTTGGAAACATGAAGAGTTTTCAGGCAAAGAAATGAACAAGGAGACTGATTTTTGACCTCACTATCATTTGAAAAAGAAAACAAGATAGAAGAAAAAGGTGCGACCGAGCCTTGGTTTTAGGCAGCCGACATATCCCAAGTTATAAGGAAATCCATTTCTTTTCAAGATAAACCAAGAGGAAAGTTGAGTCTAAAATAAATGCAATAAAAGGAGTACCAATTTCTAGATTCTGATGTACCAATAAGTTTTTAAGAACTCCTCGAGTTAATCTCATTGAGCTTTCGGAGATGAAGTGGTCGAATGAAGATGGTAAAACAAATACCCAAATTATTGTAAATACCATCGACTTGTGATCCACTCTCTAGAGAAGTGCTTCGTCTACAAGGACAAAGTTATGGACTTGGCTCGTGAAAAAAAGATCATACTTGAAAATGAGAAAGCAAGCGCAAACCAAGTCTCTATCACCTTTGGCTCATTCATTCTGGATGAATTATATGGTTTTAAAGAAAGTAAAGATAAATGATAACTAGAGAAAAACAATGTCGAAGTCAATCAACCTGATTATGATGAAGGTTGGATGTTAGTGACTTATCGTAGGCGCCATAAATGGAGCCCACGAAAAGAATCAATAGAATAACCAACAAGGAAAATGATGGTGAAAAGACTAATAAAACAAAATCCATCTAGGCATTTGGGGAAAGCAAAGGTGGAGATGTACCACCCTCAAAAGCTATGATATCAAGTGACCTAGGATTACATTCCATGTTGGTTTCTGATGAAGATTTCCCGTGATAGTATTGACGCCTCTTGTTGAAATTCTTATAAAAGGGAAGAAAAGAATGATGACATACTGTTGGCACCATCTTCAGAAAAGTGTATTGAGTATATCTCTTAAGAAGTTAATGCGTGTGAGGAAAAGGTTATGTTCATAAATGCCGACCTTCTACTAGGTGACACCCTTCATAATCGCCCATTGTACATGGTTGGATATATGCATGATGAAAGGGTAAACTGAGTTTTGGTTGATGGAGAATCCTCAGTGAACATCTTTCAAATTCACACTATGAACAAACTTGGTATCCCATGAATGAACTCTTGGAAGGTCACATGATGATCCAAGGATTAAACCAATGGGGGGTAAAAAGTTATAGGTGCAATAAGGTTGAGGATCACCATTGAATATATGCCATCAAGTGCATGGATACATGTGATCTATGCAAAGACTTCATACAACGTCTTTCTTGGAAGGCCTTGGATACATAAGAATAAAGCAGTTCCATATACCTACCATCAATGTTTGAACTACTACAAAGGTAAAGTTGAGAAGAAGATAATCGCTGATGACGAGCCATTCACTTAGGCTGAGTCACACTTCGTTGACGCAAAGTTCTACTTGAAGAACCGCATTGTGAAGGAGCTAAAAGCTGATGATGTCATGAAAAGAAAGAATGACAAGCCCATAACTAAAAGAGTTGAGGTGACTGCTGGCAGAGCCAAAGTTGTTACTGAGGAGGTACAACCTAAGTTAGGGAAGCTCCCATCAGAAGCTGCAATGAGGTAATCACTTGAAGGTTTGGGACACAAGCAATCGTTACCAATGCGCATACTAATAAGGGCGAGTAGCAATTATATCACTTCTAAATACGAATATGCCGCTTTTAACAAACTCTCTATTTATGATCGACTCGGAAAAAAATCAACTACGAGGACTTCCGTGTTTTAGAGATTGGGACCATTAAAGATGGGAATAAGTTCCAGAGAAATTAAGAAAGCATAAGAACACCCGCTCTGCCTAAAATCCAGATGACCTCTAAGGATTTCAAAAGTTTGGTTCTTTCTAGAATGAGGCGACAAACAAAAGTCATGGTTTCATATGATGGGGTACAAAAGGTGAAGCCATACACTATGGTCTACACTAAAGAATGTGATCAAGATGAAGAAAGTGATAATATCTTTGTATGAGGTCACTGTACAAGGTGAGGATGGTGGTGCATCTTAAATAGAGGATGTTACACCGTGTTATCACATATCCTTCAATGATGGGGACCCTAGAGAAGATGAAGATGCAAATGATGCTCCGAAGAAGGGGTAAAAACAACAGGGGACGCTGTGAAAGAAGTAAACCTTGGCATTGATGAAGAACCAAGGCCCACTTGTCTAAGTGCTTTATCGGTGAAGAAAGCACTTATATGGAGTTACTCAAAAAATTTAAAGATGTCTTTGCTTAGAGTTACAAAGAGATATTTGGCTTGGACCCTAAAGCAGCAGTTCATCACCTTGTAGTCAATAATGGCGATCGTCCTGTTAAGCAAGCTCAAAGGCGCTTTAGGTTGGACTTGGTTCCCTAGATTGAAAATGAAGTTAACAAACTCATCGAAGTTGGTTTTGTTTGTGAAGTTAATTACCCAATATGGGTTTCAAGCATTGTCCTTGTAAGGAAGAAAAATATCCAGATTCGATTGTGCGTTGACTTCAGGGATCTCAACAATGCGTGTCTGAAAGATGAATGCCCACTTCCTATTCCAAAGCTGATCATCGATGCTACTAGTGGTTATGAGGAAATGTCTTTCTTGGACGGTTCACCGGGTTACAACCAAATTCACATGGCACTAAAAGATGAAGAGCTTACTGCAATCCATATCCAAAGGATATTTATTGCTACAAGGTAATGCATTTTAGCTTGAAGAATGCTGGTGCTACTTACCAAAGAGCTATGAAAAATATTTTGATGACCTTCTCCACACGAATGTGGAATGCTATGTTGACTACTTGGTGGTAAAATCAGGAAAGAAGAAAGACCACTTGAAAGACTTGAAAATGATGTTTGAGTTGCTCTGGAGGTACCAACTTAGGATGAATCCATTGAAATGTGCCTTTGCAGTTACTTCTGGAAAGTTCCTTGGTTTCATTGTCCGGCATTAAGATATCGAAATTGATCAAGCCAAAGTAGATGCAATTTTGAAAATGACTGAGCCTCAGGATATTCATGAATTAAAAAGTCTGCAAGGAAAGTTAGCATACCTAAGGAGATTCATCTCTAACCTAGCTAGGAGGTGTCAGCCATTTAGTCACCTCATGAAGAAAGGTGTTCCTTTCAAGTGGGATCAAGCTTGTAGAAATGCTTTTGAAAGTATCAAAACTTACTTGATGAAGCCTCCAGTTTCGTCAACCACAATACTTAGAGAGCCGTTGATAATGTATATTTCAGAACAAGAAAGGTGTGGTGGAGCTCTATTGGCCATTAATATAGTGAAGGGAAAGAAATTTCCCTTTACTAATTGAGCAAGATGATGACACCAAATGAGCTGAATAATTCGCCAATCGAAAAGATATGTTTGGCGCTAGTCTTTTCAATCCAAAAGTTGAAGCACTACTTTCAAGATCATGTTGTATGTTTGGTTTCTAGATCAAACCCATCAAGTTCGTAATGTCAAAATCTGTCCTTAGTGATCGAATAGCAAGACGGTACCTCCAGTTTCAACAATTGAAATTGTGTACATCCGTCAAAAGGCAAAAAAAGGACAAGCATTAGCGGACTTCATGGTACATCACCCTATGCCTGATAATTGAGAGCTAACTGACAAACTAACAGATGAGGATGCAATGGCCATTGAAGTTCAACCTCCATGGAACAGGAGCTTTGATGGTGTTGCACATCCTGGAAGAGTTGGTGCTGATGTAGTACTTGTCACTTCTCAAGGTGAAGTTCTGCCCTTCTCCTTCACCTTGACACAACTCTGTTCCAACAATGTTGCTGAGTATCACGCATTAATACTTGGGCTTGAAATGGCTGTTGATATGAAGCAGTTGCAATTTCAAGTCTTTAGTGACTCCTAGTTAGTGGTCAATTAACTATTAGTTAGTTACAAGGTCAAGAAACCGAAACTACGCCCATATAATGATTACGCTTAAAAATTAATGGGATGGCTCGGTGATGTGACTTTCGGCATGTGCCAAAGAAAGAAAATAAGAAGGCTGATGTTTTAGTTGCCCTAGCTTCATCGTTAACCCTGCCTGATCAAGCACAAGTTACTGTCTTTCAAAAATGGGTAGTACCACCGCCAAATACGGCTGAAGGTGAAGAAAATGAACTCAAGCATCTTGTCGCTGTTTCTGAAGTTGAGAAAGAAGAATGGTAACAACCCATTATCGACTACTTATAATATGGAATACTTCCAGAAAATCTGAGAAGAAGGACTGAAATCCATCGTCGTGCACCTCGCTTCCTTTACTGCAAGGATACTCTATACAGAAGGTCATTTGAGGGATCACTCTTGCGATGCTTAAGGGAAGAAGAAGCACTCCAAGCTTTGCAAGAGGCACATTTTGGGGTATGTAGGTCCCACCAATCTGGACCAAAGCTCCACTTACTTATCGAAAGGATGTGATATTATTGGCCAATGATGGTACAATATTGCTTGGACTATGCTCGAAGATGCAACGCTTGTCAATTCCATGCAAATTTTATTCATCAACCACCTGAACTGTTGCATCCTGGCCATTTGTCGCTTGGGGATTGGATGTTGTTGGACCACTGCCAAAGTCCACTAGTGGGCAACAATACATATTTGTTGCAATTGACTGCTGCTCATAAATAGGCTGAAGTTGTTGCTCTTAAGGAAGTAAAGAAGGAAAATTTTTCAATTTTCATCCGAGTAAACATAATCTATCGCTTTGGAATTCCTCGTACATAATAACGGATAATGAAAAGTTATTTGATAATATGTTAATGAAAAAGATTTGTGATCTCTTTGGCTTCAAGTAATGTAACTCTTCGATGTACAATGATGCCGCCAATGGTCTAACTGAGGCATTCAACAAGACTCTGCAACTTGTTAAAGCAAGTCATCTCCAAATCCAAAATGAGATGGGAATGACCATATGGAATAACCTTTATGGGCATATAGGATGACTTAGCGCACGCCAACACAATCTACCCCTTATTCACTCACTTATGGAGTCAAATCCGCCTTGCCACTTGAGCGTCAAATGCCTTCGTTATGACTGGCTATTCAAGAAGGCATCATTGATGAAGAAAATGCTTGAATTCGATTAGCATAGTTGGAGGCTCTTGATGATAAGAGGTTGGAAGCTCAATAGAACCTTGAACATTATCAAGCTTGATTGTCTCGTGCCTTCAATAAAAGAGTTTGCCTGAGATCCGTTCAAGTAGAAGATCAAGTCCTCGACATGCGAAGACCCATTGTTACTTCCCATAAACCTATAGGGAAGTTCACTTCAAAATAGGATCAGTCATATATCGCACAAGAAGCTTACTCAAGTGGGGCTTACAAGTGGGTTTATGCAGATGTCATGAGAATAGGCCATATCAATGGCAAGTTTTAAAAGAATATTATCCTTGAAGTCGCAATGCTCCTTGACACACGAGCTTAAACTGCATGTTACTCCTGGCCCGCATACTAAAACGTGTGTTCTTTTGTATAGGTTTTGATGAATGACAAACGAAGCGAAAATTGATATATGACGAAGTTCAAGAAACAAGCGCACAATTGATATACAACGAGATTCAAACTCAAGACAAAGTTTTATAGTTTAATTGAGTCATTCTTAATTGTGATCTTGATCCTACAACTTGACTCGTAACATGGCTTCTCTCATAAAATTATTTTCCAAAATCATGCATATTTAATTTAATGTCAAATGATTTTAAATCATGCATATTTACAGTAGTCAAAATAATTCTTAGATATGCCTTAAAAATCTGGACTAAGATAATCGATTATGTACTTATGATAATCGATTGTTTTAAGCCAAGACTGCATGACAATCGATTGTGAACTAATGACAATCGATTGTGAGTAAGACAGTGAACATCAGGTTTTTCAAACCTGCATGACAATCGATTGTGAACTAATGACAATCGATTGTAACTGAGGCAGTGTCCATCAAAGTTTTTCGAAACTCAGAATAATCGATTATGAACTAATGGTAATCGATTATGTTGAGACAGTGTCTTCCAGTGATTTTCAAATTTATTAAATAATCGATTGTTACATTGGACAATCGATTGTCAAAGAGACAGTGTCTAAAATGTTTTTCAAAAACTGATAAGTAATCGATTGTTGACTTTGTGCAATCGATTGTGAAGCTGACCGTTGTCATAAAGTTTTCAAATACCGTCAGGTAATCGATTATTGATTCTGTATAATCGATTGTTTTGATTAAAATCCGGAAAAGATTTTTTGAACGTTGCTTAGTAATCGATTGTTGATTCTGGACAATCGATTGTTTGTGGTAAAATCTGGAAAGGATTTTTTGAACGTTGCCAGTAATCGATTATGGATTGTAAGTAATCGATTATCAAGCGTAAAATCTGGGATTGAATTTTGATCTGACTGGCAGACAATCGATTGTTGGGGTTTGACAATCAATTGTCAGTGAGTAAAATCAGCAACTCTTAATTGGCAATTAGGCAACGGTAATGCCAAGTTTTTCAACTATAAATACAGCTTCATTTCAGTGTTTTAAACACAACAACATACTACAACTGATCATTACATTGCTATAAGCTTGCATGCTTTTGTTTATCATTTTATATTCAATTTCATAAAGCTTTTGAGAGCAATATTGTTGTCCAAAGTTGTTGTGATCTAGAGCTTACTTCTTTTACTCATATCTACTCATTAAGGAGTATTTTGTTTGAGTGTTTAGTGTTTTATACACTTGTAAGAGAATTGTGATTCTCTTGTTGTAAGGAACTTGTGTTTCCTTGGTTGAAGTCTTGGAGTGTTGTATCTCCGAGCAAAGGTGTTAAGGCTTGTGTCCTTAAGTTGTAAAGGTTTGTTGAGCACCCGTATGCTTAACAAGTTAGTGGAAAATCTCGAGAGAGTCTCTCAGGGACTGGACTAGCCACGTGTTGTGGTGAACCAGAATATATCGGTGCGTTCATTCCTTTTTGTTTATTTAACGCACTTATTTATTTCCTGCAAATTTTAATTTCCGCAAGTTTTCGCTAAATTTTATTATAACGCTATTCACCCCCCCCCCCCAGCGTTAAGCGTATTTTCTAACAATTGGTATCAAAGCCATACTCTCTGAAGACTTAACAGTTTGAGAGAACCATCCATGGCTTCTACTCGTGACTCTTTTGCAGGAATTGATGAAGGACAGTGCTCCACACGACCACCTCTATTCAACGGTACAAATTACACGTACTGGAAGGAGAGGATGAAGATCTTCGTTCACTCCAACAGCTTTCACCTTTGGAAGGTGATAATGAAGGGAAACCAAATTCCAACAAAGAAGGTGGAAAACGAATGGGTTCCCAAGTCCGAGGATGAGTATGACGCGGATGACATCCGAAAGGTTCAAAATAATGCTAAAGCAATTAATTTATTATATTGTGCTGTTAATGCTGACGATTACAGGAAAATATCGTGTTGCACAACGGCAAAGGAGATGTGGAACAAGCTAGAAATTACGTACGAAGGTACGGACCAGGTAAGAGAAGCAAAAATTGATTTCCTAACCCATTCTTATGAATTATTTCACATGAAGGAAGGTGAAAAGGTGGACAAAATGTTTGAGCGATTTTCAATAATCGTAAATGACCTACATGCTCTCAAGAAAACATTCACGGATAGAGAGCTCGTTCGAAAAATTCTTAGAAGTCTCACACCGGCATGGAGATCAAAGGCCGATGCAATTCAAGAATCCATTGGCGTTTCAAACGTCACCATCGACGCACTAAGAGGTAACCTTAAGACCTATGAATCTACTATTCTTAACCCTTTTGTTGATGATCAAAGGAGGCAAAGAATAGCTCTAAAGGCGAGCACAAGCCAACCGGAAATTGATGAGGAAGGAGACAACGAGTTTGGACTCGTTATCAAAAGATTTCAAAAGTTCATGCGCAAGGAGTATGAACGCAAGGGCAAAAAGCAAGGCGAACAAATCAAGTGCTATGAATGTGGTGAAACCGGGCACATCAAATCAAATTGCCCAAACATCAAAAAGGAGAAGAAACCTTTTAAAAAGCAACGTGCATACATTTCTTGGGGAGGCGACTCTAGAGATGAGTCAAGCGAAGGAGGAGAAGACGAAGCAGCAAATCTTTGCCTTATGGCACAAGAAGACAACAAAGATGAGGTATGTCAAATTTTGTCTAAAAACTTCTTTACTCTTGAAGAAATGCGAACTGCTTTTGATGAATTAATGCTGAGTTTATTAAGGCTTCAAAAACTGTTAAGGGCATAAAAGAAAATGCTTCATTAAAAGAAAAGGATTTTCAAAAACAGCTTTCTTTGAAAGAAAAGGATTTAGAAAAACTGGTTTTAGAAAATGAAAAGCTGAAAGAGAAAAACAAGTTTTTTGGAAAAAGAAGCGCCGGTAAGCCCGAAAGTTCTACTAAAAATTGTTCTTCTTGCTTGCATCTCAAAAATGAGGTAGATAGACTCAAAGGTACCTTAGATAAGTTTAATTCTTCCCACAAGAATTTGAATGAGGTCCTTGTAAATTTGAAATCAACCAAGCATGGCATAGGATTTAAGAATGAGGTTAAAGAAAAGGTTGAAGCCAAACCCCAACCACCTAAGGCTCAACCTAGGACTAATAAAACAAATGCTTATCCTAGAAATAGCAATCCTAGAACCAATATGCATGCTAGACAAAATGTTGAACATTTTAGGAGACCTAGAAATGACTTACCACCTAGAAATAGTTACCCTAGAAACGATGCATATTTTAGGCCAAATATTGAACCTTTGAGAAGACCTAGAAATGGCCTTCAACCGAGAAACAATCACTCTAGAAATGCTGCCCATCCTAGAGCTCATAGTAGGAGAAATAATTCTCATGAAATGCAAAATAGTCATAGTGTTCAAAATAGAGTAAGAAATTTTCATCCGTCTAGTTACTATGAACCTAGAAGGATGCATAACCCAAATGTGACTTGTCATTATTGTAGACGTATTGGTCATATTGCTCCTGCATGCTTTACACGTCATAGACATATTACTCAATCGCATTATTATAATATGCCTAATCCCCAAGGACCCAAGATGGCATGGGTACCTAAAGAACATTAATTTATTTTGTATGTGTGCTTGAAGGGATCAAGTGTACTATGGTACCTTGATAGTGGATGCTCCAAGCATATGACGGGAGATGAATCCAAATTCCTTCAATTAGAGCACAAAGAAGGAGGAAGTGTTATCTTCGGTGATAACAATAAAGGAAAGATCATCGGCATCGGCTCGGTCGGTAAGGATGAAAATTCCTCTATTAAGCATATATTACTTGTTAAAGGATTAAAGCATAATCTCTTGTGCATAAGCCAATTGTGTGACAAGGGAAATCTTGCTTTATTTGATTCGGATGAATGCTTAGTGTTCAGACGTAGTGATTTCAAAATTATCCTCCGTGGTTTTAGAGTGGATAATATTTATATGGTTGATCTTGCTAATTCCTCACCCGATTATGTTGATTGTCTAATGAGTAAAGAGGATGATACTTGGCTATGCATCGTAGAGTAGCACATATCAATATGCATCTTTTGAACAAATTGATTTCTCAAAACATAGTTGTTGGTCTTCCCTTTTGAAAATTTGAAAATGACTCTATTTGTGACTCGTGTCAAAAGGGGAAGCAAACAAAAGCATCTTTCAAATGTAAAAACATTGTTTCAACTTCTAGACCATTGCAATTGCTTCATATGGATTTATTTGGTCCCTCTCGCATTGAAAGTCTAGGAAGAAATAATTATGCTTTTGTGATTGTTGATGATTACTCGAGATTTACTTGGACTTTATTTCTTGCCAATAAAAGTGATGCTTTTCAAAATTTTAAATATTTTCTTAAGCGTGTTCAAAATGAGAAAGAAACAACCGTCACTTCAATTAGAAGTGATCATGGGGGAGAGTTTGATCACAATCTCTTTGCGGACTTGTGTGACGAACTCGGAATCGACCATACCTTTTCCGCTTCACGTACACCACAACAAAATGGGGTGGTGGAAAGGAAAAATAGGTGTCTCGAAGAGATGGCTAGAACCATGCTCGACGAAGCTAAGATACCCAAACATTTTTGGGCGGACGCTGTGAGTACCGCTTGCTATGTTCTAAATAGAGTAGTAATTCGGCCGATACTCATGAAAACCCCCTATGAACTTTATAAGGGTAGAAAACCAAATATTTCCCATTTTAGAGTTTTTGGTTGCAAATGTTTTGTTCATAACAATGGCAAAGATCAATTGGGTAAATTTGATGCTAAGTCGGATGAAAGTATTTTCATTGGATATTCCTCACGTAGTAAAGCATATAGGGTCTTTAATAAAAGAACCCAAATTGCGGAGGAATCCCCTCATGTTGTATTTTCCGAAAATAATGCTCGCTTGGCGAGAAAGGATTCCGGTTTTGATCTTGCAGGTATCTTAGATAGCTTGAAAGACAAAATACAAGAGGAACCACCCAAGGAAAATAAAGATGAAACTGAGGAACAACTAACGGAAGAAGTGCCACAATTGGAAAAAGAAATGAATATGCCTAACGAGTGGAGGACAATCAAAGATCACCCTCTTGAACAGGTAATTGGAGACATCGGAGGAAAGGTAAGTACCCGAAACTCTCTTAAGAACACTTTAGGACACACTTCTTAAGAGCTCACGTTCTCACTTGGCAACACTAGTTTAAGTTATTACTTCTTTACAAATTACTGACTTGAGCGTCGGAGACGTTTAATTCTTTTTTGCAGGTATCGCCCTAAAAGTAAGGGGAATTATAAAGCATGACGCGCAAGAATCGAGTCTTCTTCAGAAAAATCTGTTTCCCTCATCTAATAATCGATTATCTCGTATCAATAATCGATTGTAATGCTATCATTTGAGCTATTATACTCTCTTTAAATAATCACACCTTCTTTCCAATAAATAAACAAGGTTTATTTCATCTTTGGCATCTTATTATTATTTTTGCTAATGGCAAAAGGGGGAAGATAACGGGTATGATGCACTCTCAAGTTATAAGCTTAAATTGAGGGGGAATTCTCAAATTGAGGGGGAACAAATTGCATACTTGTTGCATGTATATACTTGTCTTGAATCGTCATTATAAATTGCTTGTCTTGCATATCCCGCTTAATGTTTGCCATTATCAAAAAGGGGGAAATTGTTGGAAACACGTTCTCAATGCAATATACTAAAACGTGTGTTCTTTTGTATAGGTTTTGATGAATGACAAACGAAGCGAAAATTGATATATGACGAAGTTCAAGAAACAAGCGCACAATTGATATACAAGAAGATTCAAGCTCAAGAGAAAGATTGATAGTTTAATTGAGTCATTCTTAATTGTGATCTTGATCCTACAACTTGACTCGTAACATGGCTTCTCTCATAAAACTATTTTCCAAAATCATGCATATTTAATTTAATGTCAAATGATTTTAAATCATGCATATTTACGGTAGTCAAAATAATTTTTAGACATGCCATAAAAATCTTGACTAAGATAATCGATTATGTACTTATGATAATCGATTGTTTTAAGCCAAGACTGCATGACAATCGATTGTGAACTAATGACAATCGATTGTGAGTAAGACAGTGAGCATCAGGTTTTTCAAACCTGCATGACAATCGATTGTGAACTAATGACAATCGATTGTAACTGAGGCAGTGTCCATCAAAGTTTTTCAAAACTCAGAATAATCGATTATGAACTAATGGTAATCGATTATGTTGAGACAGTGTCTTCCAGTAATTTTCAAATTAATTAAATAATCGATTGTTACATTGGACAATTGATTGTCAAAGAGACAGTGTCTAAAATATTTTTCAAAAACTGATAAGTAATCGATTGTTGACTTTGTGCAATCGATTGTGAAGCTGACCGTTGTCGTAAAGTTTTCAAATACCGTCAGGTAATCGATTATTGATTCTGTATAATCGATTGTTTTGATTAAAATCCGGAAAAGATTTTTTGAACGTTATTGGGTAATCGATTATTGATTTTGTATAATCGATTGTTTTGATTAAAATCCGGAAAAGATTTTTTGAACGTTGCTTAGTAATCGATTGTTGATTCTGGACAATCGATTGTTTGTGGTAAAATCTGGAAAGGATTTTTTGAACGTTGCCAGTAATCGATTATGGATTGTAAGTAATCGATTATCAAGCGTAAAATCTGGGATTGAATTTTGATCTGACTGGCAGACAATCGATTGTTGGGGTTTGACAATCAATTGTCAGTGAGTAAAATCAGCAACTCTTAATTGGCAATTAGGCAACGGTAATGCCAAGTTTTTCAACTATAAATACAGCTTCATTTCAGTGTTTTAAACACAACAACATACTACAACTGATCATTACATTGCTATAAGCTTGCATGCTTTTGTTTATCATTTTATATTCAATTTCATAAAGCTTTTGAGAGCCATATTCTTGTCCAAAGTTGTTGTGATCTAGAGCTTACTTCTTTTACTCATATCTACTCATTAAGGAGTATTTTGTTTGAGTGTTTAGTGTTTTATACACTTGTAAGAGAATTGTGATTCTCTTGTTGTAAGGAACTTGTGTTTCCTTGGTTGAAGTCTTGGAGTGTTGTATCTCCGAGCAAAGGTGTTAAGGCTTGTGTCCTTAAGTTGTAAAGGTTTGTTGAGCACCCGTATGCTTAACAAGTTAGTGGAAAATCTCGAGAGAGTCTCTCGGGGACTGGACTAGCCACGTGTTGTGGTGAACCAGAATATATCGGTGCGTTCATTCCTTTTTGTTTATTTAACGCACTTATTTATTTCCTGCAAATTTTAATTTCCGCAAGTTTTCGCTAAATTTTATTATAACGCTATTCACCCCCCCCCCCCCAGCGTTAAGCGTATTTTCTAACAGATCAGTCATATATCGCACAAGAAGCTTACTCAAGTGGGGCTTACTAGTGGGTTTATGCAGATGTCATGAGAATAGGCCATATCGATGGCAAGTTTTTAAAGAATATTATCCTTGAAGTCGCAATGCTCCTTGACACACGAGCTTAAACTGCATGTTACTCCTGGCCCGCATGAGTCTAAACTGTGTAAGGCCCACCACAAAAAAAAGGTCTGCTAGGTTGAAAACCTCGAAAGAGGCAGTCTAGGCAAAATATAGGACATAATAAAAAAAATTACCAAATATGAACTAGAGTATGACTTGATCCTCTTCACTAAGGTACGTAGGCAACTTAGAGTTTTATTATGAGTTCAGTCGCATAAGTTCAAAAGATAAATAATCCCCTAATCATTGTCCAAATGAAGTACGATAGAATGTAATCAATTCAATCAGCACTTGAAAATCGAGCTGAGATACCATTCTTCTGTTAAAATTTGGATCCCATTGATTTAAAGGGGGAAAGACTCTATGATGAATTTGTGTCTCCAGTGAAATGATTAATATCTTTTAGGGGGGCTGCCAAGCATTTTCATTGAAGTCCGGGGATCCGCTATGCCTTCATGTTCGCCAAACCTTCAATTTTTTTTGGTGTGCTTTCACGACATTTCAAATTCAGTGAGATTTGAACCCAAGATATTTATGATAAAGAACCTCTTAAATTTCAATTTGTGACAATTAAAAAGGTCTTACAATATCAAGTTTTCCACACCAAGATACAAAATTTTGGTAAAGTCAAGCTAATTTGGTACTGTTGGCATATCAGAAACTAAAGTCAACTTTGAACTATTATTTGAAACTATACTTAAAGAATCAAAATTTACAATTTGGATATGTTGTATATTTTGAAATTTAGTTTTTAATAAATCAAGTGGTTCGTGATTTTGACGTCCCTACTTCAAGATACAAAACTTTTGACGAAAGTCGCGCAAATCTGAAATCGTCAGTATGTCAGAATTTAGTACTAACTTTGAAGTATTATCTGAAACTATCCTTAAGGAACTAAATTTTGAATTTTGGATATGTTATAGATTAGGAAGTTAGATTTGCAATAGAACAAACGGTTCATGATTTTTATATCCATATTTCAAGATACAAAGTTTTTGGCGAAGTCGAACAAATCTAAAATCGTCAATGTATTAAAATTTTGTATTAGCTTCAAAATATAATATGAAGCTATCCTTAAGGTATTAAAATTTTTATTTTACATATGTTATACTTTTTGAAGTTAAGTTTCTAATAGATCAAGCGGTTCGTTATTTCGATATTCCTACATCAAGATACAAAAGTTTTGGTGAAGTCGTCCAAATCTGGAATCATCGTCGCGTCAGAATTAAATATTGATTTTGAACTATTATCTGAAACTCTCCTTAAGGCATAATATCTTGCCTTTTGGGTATGTTATATATTTCTAGTTTAGGTTTTCAAAAAATCAACCAGATCATGATTTTAACTTTCCTACACCATGATATGATTTTTTTGGTGAGACTGCACAAATCTAAAATTTTCAACGTGGTGGAATCTAAAGTTGGTTTGAAAAATATTATCTAGGGCGATTCTGAAGGTATTTCAATTTAAGGGTGTGTTTGGTATAACGGAAAATATTTTTCGTAGTTAAAAATTAATTAGTAATCTTATTTATTTTTCGGTGTTTGGTATGCAAATTAAGACAAATGACTTCTCAAGAGTATTCATAAATAATTTAGATTTAATAAACATGAAGCCATAAAATTTTAAACTGACAACCTTCCGAACACACAAATTTCATAAACTTTCGAACCGCTAAACTTATTAAGCTGTGAAATTTCGAACTGGTAAACTTTATTATTTTTAAACCCGTAAACTTTTAAATACATAAACCTCCGAACTCATAATTTTGAAACTTGTACAATTTTGAACATTTAAAGCGATAAATTAAAAAAAAATCAAATTGAAAAAAAAATGAATTACAAAAAAAAGTAATTTTATTTTGCACGGGGAGAGGAGGGGGTAGGTCAGGTTGGGGAGTGGGAAGGGTGGGGTGGTATAGAAAAACGAAAAAATAGAAATTTAAAATTACAACAAAAAAAATTAAGGTAAAAAAAATTTACGGTATGGGGGGAGTGGGTGTTGGGGGTGGGTGAGGTGGAGGGATAATAGGGTGGATGGTAACGAAAAAATTAAAATTGAAGAAAAAAACTTTTTTGGACAGGGGGTGGGGTGGGTTGGTGAGGGTGGAGAAGGTTGGGAAGAAGTTTTGGAAAATATTTTCCCCTCTCTCTTGATAAGGAAAATATTTTCCAAATTATTTAAGCCAACCAAACATGGTAAAATTGAAAAATATTTTTCGACAAATGTTTTCCTTCATACCAAGCACACCCTAAGTTTCTGATATGCTTTAGATATTGAGTCTAGTATTCTAGAAATCAAACAGTTCCTTATTTGCACTCTCCCACGACATTATGTGGAGTTTTTGTTACAAAAGCGTAAACTTGAAAATGATGCGACAAAGATAAATGTCGGGCAATGTAAAGAAAAGAAAAGCAATCTTATTTAAGATGAAATAAATATCTACTAGTTCAATCTAACATAAAGATAAAAGGGGGGGACAATTCTAATAGCCAAATCTAAAGAAAACTTAGTTGATCAATTCTTCACAACTAGACTCCAGCTTGAAGTCTTTAAGTCCATCGGTCTTCAAGTTTAAGTCTTCAAGTCTACCGCTCTTCAAGTTGAAAACTTCAACTTGGAGAGCTGGCAGACTTAAATATTTCAAGCCTTCTACTTTTTCTTGTTGAAGTGTAAAGTGCACCACTCTTCAAGTTAAAGTCTGCGAAGTGGCCAAATCTTCAAAGTTTACCAAGTGTTCGAGTTGAATCTTTTAAATTTTCCAATCTTGAAGACATGTAAGCCATATTGAGAGTAATCTCTCTGATAGTCAGGGCACATTGAGATTATTCTCTCCGATAGTCAAGTCACATTGAGAATAATTTCTCTATTAGTCGAGGCACATTGAGAGTAATATCTCCTATAGTCGGGTTACATTGAGAGTAATCTCTTCGATAACTGAACCTTATTGAGAGTTATCTCTCTGATAGTCAGGGCCATAATGAGAGTAATCTCTTCAATAGTCGAACCACATTGAGAGTAATCTTCTGATAGTCGAACTATATTGAGAGCAATATATCTAATAATCGAGTCATATTAAGAGTAATATCTCTAATAATCGAGTTACAATAAGAGTAATCTCTCCTATATTCGGACAAGAATAAATACATATCCTATCACATCTCAACATTGAGAGTAATCTTCTGATAGTCGAACTATATTGAGAGCAATATATCTAATAATCGAGTCATATTAAGAGTAATATCTCTAATAATCGAGTTACAATAAGAGTAATCTCTTCTATATTCGGACAAGAATAAATACATATCCTATCACATCTCAAGATTATTTTCTTCATGCACGAATTATCTTATTAAATATGAACATCGTTCTTATTTGAACTGCAAAAAAAAGAGACAAAACAAAGATGAGGGGAAACGCAGAAGGAAAAGAGAAGAATTACCTTCATCGGCGCCCTTGCTCTGTAATTGTCTAAAGGCACAGAAGATTAATACTGACAAGTTAAAAATATGCATCTATTTACAGAGGGTAAAAAGTGCAATTGAAAGGTTAATACCGAATTACCGATGTGGATCAATTAATATTAGGCGACAGTGTAATTCTTCGTAATATGGGATGAAATAACGTTGGTTACCTAAAAGGATTGTGATAATAAATCATGTGGGAAAAAGAGGATACGGTAATCGCTTCCAAATGCCTACATACTTAGTCTTTGACTAGGAATTAATAATTACGGATCCCAATGTCTAGTGGAATTTGACGTACATTTCTTGGATTGCAAAAGGATGTGGCATTAAGCAATATTTTCCAAAAATGATGAAGAGTATTCTCCCACCATGTTTGTTGGCAGATCGGCTTCCGAAGTTTCGAATTTTATCAGTTCGAGGCTTAAGTATCTGTGTCCATGTCAACAAATAATTCGAAATACCTCGATTTTTTTAGAATTGATCCGAATTAAATAACAATGATTCGAAGTATTTTTTTTTACACTATTTCGGAAACCTAAAGACTTAATGGTATGGATATCATATTCTACCTCCAGCAAATAAGGTGGAGTGGATGTTGGTTATATTTCTTTATATTATTTATACCAATAATCGATTTATGAATGAATACTTTTGGAGTAGTCGGTCTAGCCGGACTTACATGTACAATATAAGCGTAAAAGAGTATGGATTGGAAATTCAACCTTTTCCTACGCTATCAAGAAAATTGAAGAATTACAGAACTAATAATGATGGTACGAAAGATTCTCAAAAAGACAAAGCCAATCAGCTTACTACGAATGAATTTGATTGAACTGACACACTGAAAGAGGGCCTCGTATATCATCCATCCAAGGAAGATTTTGAAGATCTTTTCGTTTATCTGCAGGAAATTGCTCCTGAAGGAATTAGGAACCAAAATTAGATTCTTTTGAACTGAAACTATATAAATAAGTGTAAAAAAAAATTATTAAATTATATATAACGCCACAAAATGTGACGCTATACAGTAACGGTAACTACATGTTACTGTATAGCATCACTTTTTGTGGTGTTATACATAATTTTTCTGACAGTATATATAACACCATAAAAAGTGACGCTATATATCTATTTTCTGGGCTCCACCAATAATTTCTGGATTCAATAATTTAAAAGAGTATAAAGCCAACTTTTCTGGCGCTATATACATAAAAAAAAACTTTCCGGCTAGCATTTCCTATATAAACAGGTTAGAATCGCATATCTTCATTCAAAAAATTTTTTAACTCTTGTTGGTTTCTATTGTTGTTAACTTCTCCAGCATTTTTTCATTATGTCTGAAGAGCATATAATAAGAGTATCATTATATTGGGGGGGTAAGGTTGTGATGGTGAATAACTCTGTGGGCTACAGTTTACCTGCTAAGTGTAGTGTTAAATTTCCACTTACAATGGAGTACGAAACATTGATATCGTCGTTATGCAAAAAATGAGTGTGAGAAAACATTCAGTGATACTTAAAGTAACTGGAAGATATCTGTATTTCGTTACGCCGCAAGGGATTGCTTTTTACTCGGAGTTTAACATCGACGATGATGACACTTCGAGTGATTTCCTGAGGACTCCGGACAAATGCTGGGAATTTCTTGTAATCACAATGTTGGAGATGTACGTGAAGGTCGAAGACGTTCCAAAAAACGAGGTTGTGTGTAGTAGAGATAACCCCCTGTCATCGGGTGGTTATTCTGGATCAGTTTTTGCCAGACAGGTTCCAGATGAAAGAGTTCTCCTTGATTTAAACTTATCACCGTCGGCGAATGAGCATCGAGAAAATAATTTATACCATGCTTTCCATAACTCACAAGAAAAGTGGTAAACTTCAATTTTCATTTGTGTTAATTATGTATATTTTTGGAGTATTGAATTTGTATTAACACTTATTTATTTAACAGGGGGTACCGGCCGGATATGAATTTTATAAGTGGCCTATCCGGTAGTAATCACCTAATTGAAAACGTCCATCATGGAATATCATCACATTACGACTTGTAAGTGAATTGATATAACCATATGGAAAGCATTTTTAATTCAGAAGCTTATATTTTTGTTCGTTGTGCAGTGAAAACGAACAAGTTGAACCACCCGTACTCACTCAATTGTCCGAAAACGATGTATTACATCGGGATCTGGCAGATGTATAGAGTGAGGAAGAGAACAGTGATTACGATAACAATGTTGATGAATCGAGAGACGAGACACCTTTTTCTCGTAAGGATGGTGATGAATAGGATGAGGATGAAGGACCCGATTTGAAGAAAGACTCCCTAGACGAAGAGTGTACGAGTCCAAAGTGTCGTTTCATTCAAGGGAGATTCTATACATTGATAACTTGCCAACTGTGATGGATGTGGAAGCTCTGACAAGGGATTTTGATGAAATCCGGACAGCAATGTGGGATGAGTCTAGACCAACGGTGCTTGCAAAGGGGATGCTTTTTCCTTATAAAAGCGCGGATAAGCAGGGCTTGTAAAATGCACAACGTAAAAGAGTGTCGTGAGATGCAGGTATCGCCAAGTCCGACGGTATACAAGGTTGTTTGTCGCAGGTGGTTTTGGCCATGTGATTGGATGTTGCGTGCGACCAAGAAGAATAGAGGTATGTGGAAAGTGGGTAAATACATTCCCACCCACACATGCGAAATGGACACATTCAACGGGAATCACTTCAACTTGAACATTGACTTGATATCTCTTATACTTATTCCATACATCGAAGTGTCCATAAGGTATAAAATCAAAGAGTGCATTACAACAGTCCACCAGGAACATGGACATACGATTACTAAAAGAAAGGCATATCTCAAGCGCAAAAGAGCGTTTGAAATAGTCTATGGTAACTGGGATAAGTCATTTGCAGATTTGCCTAGGTACATGGCTGCACTGCAGCAGTTTAACCCTGGGACAGTTATTGAAAGCTTGAGCGGAGTCCGGGTAAACAAAAATATATATTCAGTTATTTGTTCTGGGCGTTTAAGCCAGAACTTGATGGTTTTCTATATTTCCGGCCCGTAATATCCATAGACGGAACTCATGTCTATGGAAAGTACGATATCAAGCTATTGATAGCCGTGGCAGTGGATGCTAATGGACAGATATTTCCCTTAGCTTTTTCCATTTGTGCCAATGAAAGCACAGAGATGTGGACGATGTTTTCGAACCACCTGAAAGAGCACGTTGTCAAACAGCTTTAGGTATTTGTCTAATATCTGATCGGCATGGTGGTATATTAAGTTCTGTGGAGAACTTGCATGCATGGCAAGAACCTTATGCATGCCGTCGTTACTGTGTGAGACACTTGAAGGCCAATTTCCTGAAGGCACATCCCAAAAAAGATCTACATGATTTGATGTGGATGGAAGCAATAGACCTCCAACAACATAAATTCCGGAGGAATATAGATTCTTCAGGCGAGAAGACGAGGCATCCTATCATTGGTTAATGCGACATGACCCTGAAAAGTGGACGTTGCATGCAGATGGTGACAGATGATGGGGAATTCTTACTACAAACGTGTTAGAGTCCTTCAACGGGTTATTGAAGTCAGCAAGAGGATTGCCCGTCACATCCATGGTGCGGATGTCGTCCAAGAAGATGCCGAGAGGTTTGTTCAACGGTCTGCAGCTGCAACGGAATTGATGGAAAGGGGTGTTGAATTTATGCCAGCGCCTATGCAGAGACTTGTGAAATACAGATGGTGAGTACATTGGCATTCCTTTTTGCAATATGATAACGAAAGAGGTATTTTTGAAGTTCGCACCGCTATCCATAATAATCGGGGTAATAATGTTAATACTCTAAATGAATCTACAAGGTTATACTCTTGTGGGAAATGGTCAATCTACCACATGCCTTGCTCACATGCCATCAAGTGTTTTCAAAGTGTTGTTATGCGGAGACCAACTATATTGATCAACGATATAGTGTTTCCAAGTACCTAAACACATATAGTGGTCAGTTGTAGCCAGTGGGTGCTGAGCATTATTGGCCCCCATAACCAATTAAAATGGTGTGTAAAAACTCTTATTTACGTAAAAGATAGGTGCAGAAGAGAACGTATATACAGAACCAAATGGATGTTAGTGATATCGTATATGCGCGTAAATGTGGTATATGCTTGCAGACGGGACACGACCGTAAAAAATGTCCTTTGGGTGGCAAATATAATCAAGCTCGGGGCGGGTGTTCTTCCATAGTACCTAACTACCCATGAGTTAATGTTGTAATAATTAGTTGTTATGTATATGTTGCAAGATTTATGAAATAAAATATCCTTGTTTGTTAATTATGACTTGTACTTTCCCATTTTATCTATTTAAATAATAATTTAATATAATTATCTATATATTTATTTTGTGTGTGTTGTCTTGTTGAATTGAAAAAGCTGACCAGCTGACATAAAGTTGTCCAGTCAACATCGTGATATTTAATACGAAAAAATATAGTGCCATTAAATATGACAGTGTGTCTGTGTTGTCTTGTCAAACTGAAAAAGCTGACCAGCTGACATAAAGTTGTCCTGTTAATACCATTAAATATGACGCTATGCCTGTATTGTATTGTCGAACTGAAAAAGCTTACCAGCTGAAGTAAAGTTATACTGTCAACATCATGTTATTTAATACGCAAAATATAGCGCCATTAAATATGACTCTATGTTTGTGTTGTCTTGTCGAACTGAAAAAGCTAACCAGCTGACGTAATGTTGTCGTGCTAACATCATGATAATTAATACGCAAAATATAGCTCTATTACATAAAACGCTATGTCTGTCTTGTCTCGCCTATAAATAATGGGCTCATTATAGTCATTTTGTGTGCTCAAAAGTTACTAAAAGCAAATATTTCATTAAAAGAAAGGTTTCTTTTTACTAAAAGCAAATATTTCACAAATGGCTCAACCTCTTCGTCCACCAATGTGCTATTTTGAAAAAGCATGCTCGATGCAAAGTTGTCGGGAAGGTCGTGATGTTGGACGCCGCTACTGGTACTGTATGAACCAGTTCTACAAGGTTCATGGCAAACCTATGTGTGAATTTGATGAATGGGTTGATGAACCGTGTTATCAGGAATGCTACAGAGAACAACTGCAGTCTCTTCATAATATGTGGTTATGCCAACTGGGAGTACAAAGAGAAAACGATAGAATTATTACAGAAATGAGAGAGAAACTGAAGGAGGTGGGAGGTAAAAAATGGAGAGCAGAATGGAATTGTGAAGCACAAAAGGAACGAAAAAAATATAAATAGAAACCTGCGGAGGTGAAGGCGGAAACTAAAAGAGGTAGAAAAAGAAAAAGAACAAATGAAAGAACGATTTAAGTGGTTGGAGCGGAGAATAAATGACAACCGGGACTAAACATTGGCATGTATGTATTTAGTATATTTTTCATATTTCATGTATTTTTATTATTTTGGCCTGTTATGTTTTTATTTGTGCTATAGTAATGTTTTCCTTCTTTGTTGTACTAAATTTTATTGTAATTAAAGTGAAAGTTAAATTCAAGTGCTTGTGTTGTTATACGAAACAATAAAACGAATGGAGAACTAAAAAACGTAATGGACATATTCGATTAAATATTGTTATTAATGCATACAAAAATATTATGTACACCAAATTAAAAAAAGGAAGGCCGACTCAATGTGTCTCGCATGTGGTGTGTATCAATGTAGTCGTCGGCCTGAGGTGAATTCCCTCCTGCCCGGGTACGCTATCAGGATCATCATCATCAAGTCGTCTCCTTATAGCCGGATGCGATGCATGATGACATGTATCGGTGGTGCTGCCAGGTCCAGTAGAAGGCTACATAATAATATAAAACATAGTTTAGAAAACTACATTACAATTCACAAAAATTTATATTATCTTACCATAATCGTATCTGGATCCTGAATGTAGTCATCTGTCGCAGCATCGCATGAAGCCTGAAAAAGGAAATTAATAAAATTAAACGAATTAAATAAGTTATAGTTAAAACAAATTCAAATTCAATACTAATAAACTCATACCTGTGCATGTGATGAGGTGCCATAACTTAGTCGGCGCCCACTAAATAAATCTCGGGTCGGTCGATCCTCATAAGTGGTAGACGGGCCAGGGAAATATCTACCCCAATCCGCTCCTTGCAAATCCAAGCCTGTGATCAATAATTGAACCAATGGGGTCACTTGTGATGGCACTGGAGTGTCAAAAATTCCAAGGCTGTAAGACGCCATGTCAGTCTCATGCATGCCACCTGCCATATCAGCAGCAACATCATCGGCAGGAGACTCATCGCCCCCTGCTGAAAACCACCTCCTCTCCGCCCACGACCACGTCGTCCAGCACCAGCAGCTCGTCGGGCACCACCAATTCATCGGGCACCACCACCTCGTGGGATACCACGACCTTGCTAATACGTGGCTGGGTTAATATAATCAGCCTCGTGTGCCAAATGCTGATCCGATCGGGCTCACTGCAGTGTTTGGACATCCACATCCATGAAGCGACGACCATACTTTTGCATGACCAAAGGATCATGGACATAACTCTGCATCTGCTGCCTCATACGATAGACAGTATGCAATCCAATCGCCTGCACAAAAGTAAAGAATGCAAACTATGTATTTGGCACAAAATAATAGGTAGATAATTAATTACAACAAAAAACATACCAGAGCCTCATGTCTCCCGGCGTATGAGACGTACCGACCTTCTACCTAATGAACTGGGTTCCCGATAAAAAGTGGTGAAACAGTGCGGTACCATACCATATAACCTTCTATAGAAAAGTGCTGTGGAGGTGGGGTCAAGTCCCCTCGCATGTCCCAAATAGCCAACTGAGCATTAAGCCAGTCAGTAAATGTGTCGTCCACCCTGGACCAATCATCCCTTTCATAATGTAAAGGATGCCATGCTGGCGGAGTCGATATAGGCTGCGGCAGGCCAAACTGACGAAAAACCCGCTCTGAGGGATGATGCTCGACAATATTGAGGCATGTGAGAGGGACATAAACCCTCCAAATATGTCGGCTGAACGTGCAATACACTGCCAAGGCACCTATCACCTCCTCGCTGTACAACGTCCAGATGAACTATCAAATAACAACACAAATCGTTAGTATGCACAACATTAAGTTAAACAATAACTAGTACGCTTAGTTAGATATTCTCTTGTGCATCCTCCATCAAATCTAACACATCCCTAATGCGGGGGAGATTATCATGGGCATCACACTCTCCTGAAAGTCTACGACGTATAAGCCACCTACAAGAAAGATGCATATCCGGAATCTGTACATTAGCCGGTAGAAATGGTAGAGGTGGACAAAGCTCAGAAATCGCTCCCAGACGCAAACCTAACTTAGAAGGTTGATGTATAGTGTAAGATTAAATATAACTAGGTAGAATTATAACTAAAGGACATATTATTTGAATATGTTGTAACCTGTTAATGCGGCAAGAAGCCACAAACGTCTCTTTGTGTGCCCATGGAAGCCCAGCACATCCGCCTGTACAAAAATAAGAGGACAACACCACCCCAGTTGTAGCTGGTTGTATCCTCGAACCGGGCAATATGATGCAGAAAACGGAGGCTCACTAGGTTCCCTGAAGTGTTCAGGAACAATACCCCACCAAATAGAAAGAGAAGCAACGGCCTCGTATATCGCTGCACAGCCACCTCCGCTGACTCGTCGGTGATAGTATCGTGCATCTGCACGAGGTGGTTTCTAATGGGGACTAACTGCATACGACTAACCCCAGACGCTACCTCCTGGTCCTCCGGCATGAAACCAGTGACCATGTGCAGCATATCCCAATATGCCTCCAGCGGATAATATCTCATGGTCGCAGGCAGTAACACAAGCAAGCCATAAGCGGACATGCCATATAAATTCTCTACGTCCTGGAGTGTAATGGTGGCATCGCATATGGGCAGATAGAAAGTGTGCGTCTCCGGTCGCCACCGCTCAATCAAGGCCGTGATCAAAGCTCAGTCGAGCTGTATCCGGCCAATCCTAAAAATCCGATAAAATCACATCTCCTCCAAGTAATGGACCACGCAGGGATGTAGAAAGCGGGGAGGACTCAAAAACTCCCATAGTAGATCCACTCTCTGGCCCGGAAAGCCTGCGTAAGCAACTGTCCCTCCCATATATACTCGGATCTATGCTGGGGCTATAGGGCTAATAGATCCGACGTTCGAGGGCCGGGATGTATAGGCGTATCCATGTCGTCAACTGTAAAATCATAAATTTTAATAACTTAATTGTACAAATTATCATTAATAATTATGTATTTTTTTATATTGAAATTCATATTTTTTAATAACTTAATTGTACAAATTACTTACCCATGGGTTCCGGACTCAATATTTTTATGCCCAGTGGCACCAAACTATCATTAATAATTATTTATTTTTCATAATTGAAATTCATATTTTTTAATAACTTAATTGTACAAATTACTTACCCATGGGTTCCAGGCTCATTATTTTTGAGGCCCAGTTCCACCAAACTATCATTAATAATTATGTATTTTTTATAACTAAAATTCATATTTTTAATAACTTAATTGTACAAATTACTTACCCGTGGGTTCCAGGCTCAATATTTTTGAGGCCCAGTGACACCAAACTATCAATTAATAATTATGTATTTTTTTATAATAGAAATTCATATATTTTTGTAACTTTATTGTACAAATTAGTTACCCATGGGTTCCGGGATCGATATTTTTGAGGCCACTGCTACCAAACTATCATTAATAATTATGTATTTTTTATAATTAAAATTCATATTTTTAATAACTTAATTATACAAATTACTTACCCGTGGGTTCCGGGCTCGATATTTTTGAGGCCCAGTGGCACCAAACTATCATTAATAATTATGTAATTTTTTATAATTGAATTTCATATTTTTTAATACTTAATTGTGCAAATTACTTACACATGGGTTTTGGGCTCGATATTTTTGAGGCTTAGTGCCACCAAACTATCATTATTAATTATGTTGTTTTTGTAATAGAAATTCATATTTTTTTATAACTTAATTGTATAAATTATTTACCCATAGGTACCGGACTCGATATTTTCGAGGCACAGTGGTACTAAACTATCATTAATAATTATGTATTTTTTTAATTGAAATTCACATTTTTTTATAACTTAATTCATAAATTACTTACGTATGGGTTCCGAGCTCGATATTTTTGAGGATCGAAATAACAGTATAACATACTTAAACAAAGGAATTCTAACCTAAAATACTACATATTACTACGCTACAAGGCTCTATATTTTACTACGCTAAAAGGGTCTACGTTTTACTATGCTAAAAAGGTCTAGATTTTATTACGCTAAAAATAATCTAAACTAAACATAAACAACAAATATATTTAATTACAAATAAAACACAAAAGGTTATGAAAACTCATATATATAAATGAGAATATTAACAGACAAATTTATTTGACAGATTTATATTTTATATACAACACTGAAATTAAATCTGGATAAATTTAACATGCTAGTTTCGAAAAAAAACACAAACTTAAATAGAACACGTACAAATCAAGTAATATGCATTATTATAAAAGTTTCAACTTAAAATAAATCGTAATACCTCAATTTAGAATTTTCGAAAAGTAAGTAGATCAAAATTTTGACTTCGGAAATATGAATCAACAATTACACGAAGCTCTACTCAAATGTGGGACATATGTTCTTCAAGTTTTATCTGTCGAGGGGACCCAAAATTTTTTTAAAAAAAATCGGGCAGAATTGTAAGAAATGGGGGGACCAATAAGAGGAATAGTAAAATAATGGTGGAGAAGAAAATGAGGGGTCATTTTTTATTAATGGTATAGCTCCACTTTTATTAGCGTTATGTATGGTGTCAGTAAAATTTAAGTATAACGCCACTTTTTATGGCGCTATACATATATTTGTCAGAAAAATTATGTATAACGCCACAAAAAGTGGCGCTATACAGTAATGGCGCAGTTACTGTTACTGTATAGCGCCACTTTTTGTGACGTTATACATAGTTTGGTTTTTTTACACTTATTTACGTAGTTTCAGTCCAAAAGAACCACATTTTGGTTCCGGATTCTTCCTGAAGCATCCAAATTTGGTGCCCAAAAAATTAAAAACTCTCTGCTTGTTACTTTTAATAGGATTCAAGTTATATACACTGGGATTGTTTACACGAAATATATAATTTATGTCACAAGGATACTTTGATATATATTACTTATCTTAAAGAAAAAGAAGGAATTGATTGATCTGAACCTAGTTTAACTAGTACTTCAAGTCCAGTCTTGAGGATTATTAAATCTAAACCTCAAACAAGTCTTGAAGTAGGGGATATTTATTGATTTGTAGGCATCTAAATTTTATTGGATTTATATTCATAAAATTATTTGGGCTAATATTATTTTAAATTCAAGATACATTAGTTCAAGCAAATATTATGTGCTAATATAATTGAGTTATAGAAGTTCAATATATATGGATTTAATAAATAATTCTAAAGTTGTTGGGCTAACCCATTTAATTGAGCTACAAGTAATGAGACAACTTCATTAGGCCCAAGATATCATCTTCCTAGAGGTCTAGTTTGGAGTCACATGTTAAACGGTGTCGCGCACCAAGTCAAGTGGAAGAGCCAATAGGATCATTCCACGTGTCAAAATGATGATAAGGCATGCCAAGTCACATTAAAAGACAACCAAAATTGCGCCACGTGTGTGAGTGGCATGTTCTGGCCAATCAAATACAGTCATGTCACACTTAATTTGATTGGTCGGAAAGAGTTTGTTTTTATCATAACTCCTCCCTTCCACAACTATAAATTGGAATCTTCATAACCCAGAAAAGAGACCGAAAGTAATGATAAGAAGCAAGAAAGAGCTCGTGGATCAAACACTGCAAATTCATCCGCAAGGTTCAAGCTCCAAACAATCAAGTTCAAGCTCAAGAATAAAGAACAAACTAATGTCAAGTTCAAGCAATCGAGCTAAATCTCAAGAACAACATCATCGTTCGTGGCGACAACTATATCTTCAAGCTCAAGCTCAAAGGTCCTTGAATTTATTTACTATTAAAAAGAAGAAGCAAAAGATTTATAGAGATTGTCCATTCAATTATTAGAAATCAAATACTATGATTGTTGCAATATTTTTCAGCGTGATTTTATTTTCTCGATGCAAATTTATTGTCCACAAATTCTGATTTAGCATGAAGATTTCCCGTTATGGTATTGAGGCATCTTGTTGAAATTCGGATAAAGGGGAAGAAAAAAGTGATGACGTATCGTTGGCACCATGTTCATAATAGCTCATCGAGTCTATTCCTCAAGAAGTTAACACGTGCAAGGAAAAAGTTAAGTTCACAAATAACGATCTTCTACTAGGTGACACTCTTCATAATCTCCGTTGTACCGAGTTGGCTATATGCGTGATGAAAGGGTAAATTGAATTTTGGTTGATGGAGGATCCTCAGTGAATATCTTGCCAATTCGCACTGGAAAGAACTTGGTATTCCCATGAACGAACTCTCAGAAAGTTGTGTGATGATCCAAGGATTCAACTAAGGGGGGCAAAGAGCTATAGGTGTGATCAGGTTGGGTTCACCATTAAATATATGCAATCAAGCGTATGGCTACATGTGATCAATGCAAAGACTTCATACAACGTCTTGCGTGGAAGGCCTTGGATATATGAGAATAAGTGGTTCCATCTACCTACCATCAATGTTTGAAATACTATGAAGGTGAATTCGAGAAGAAGATAATTGGTGATGACGATCCAATCACGAGGCTGAGTCACACTTCGTTGATGCAAAGTTCAATTTGAAGAGCCGCACTGTGATGAAGCTAAGATGATGATGTTATGAAAAACAAGAATGACGAGCCCGCAGCTAAAAAGGGTGAGGTGATTGCTGGTAGAGCCAAAGCCTTTACTGAGTAGGTACAACCAAACTTGAATAAATCTTATAGAGGGGATATTGCGTCTTATGGCAAGAAAGTAACTCATGCGCTCCAATATGTCCCTAAAAGGGATAAAGACGAAGATGAATCATTTAATCTCCAGACTAACATTCTAAAGGAGTTGACTCTTCTGGTAAAACAAATTGAGGTAGTAAATTCATTCTCTAAGCCACTTACAGGGTTTGTGGCCCAAAATCGTTTGTAGAATATGGCACTTCCTACAAAGAGACCAGATGAAGGTTTTGATCCTAATGCTTACATGTTATTTTGCAAAAGCTGGATACAATCTCAATGTGCCGTCAAAGTTAGGGAAGCTCCTATCAGAAGCTGCAACGAGACAATCGAATGAAGGTCTGGGATACAAGCAACTGCCACCAGTGTGCATCTCCATAAGAAGGGCTAGTAGTAATCATGTCACTGTTGAAGATGAATTTGTCTCTTCCAACAAGCTTTCTATCTTTTATCGACTTGGAGAATCAACTTAGGAGACTTTCGTGTTTGAGAGATTGGGTCCATAAAGATAGGGAATAAGTTCCAGAGAAATTAACGAAATACAAGGACACCTACTTCACCCAAAATTCAGAAGATCTCTAAGGATTTCTAAAGTCTGGTTCCTTCTAGAATGAGGCGACATGCAAAATTCATGGTTTCAAGTGATTTTTTAAAGGTGATGCTTTAAATTGTGGTCTACACTAAAGAATATGATGAAGACGAAGAAAGTGTGTGTTCATCATATCATGTTACTACACAATGCGAGCATGATGTTTTATCTCTAGACGAGAAATTGGATGATGTTTCACCATGTTATCGTATATCCTTCAACGACGGGAACCCTCAAGAAGATAAAGATGCAAAAGATGCTCCACCGGAACTTGAATAAAAGGTGAAGGCAACGATTGATGCCTTAACAGAAGTTAACCTTGGCACTGATGAAGAACCAAGACCCACCTACCTAAGTGTTCTACTAAAAGTCGATGAAGAAAGAACTTATATTGAGTTACACAAAGCGTTTAGGGATGTTTTTGCTTGGAGTTACAAAGAAATGTCTGGCTTGGACCCTAAAGTAGCAGTCCATCACCTGACAGTCAAGAATGGCACTCGTCCTGTTAAGAAAGCTCAAAGGTGATTTAGGCCAGACTTGGTTCCCCTGATTGAAACTGAAGCTAACAAACTCATTGAAGCTGGATTTATTCGGGAAGTTAAATACCCTATATGGATTTCAAGTATTGTATCTGTAAGAAAGAAAAATGGTGAGATTCGAGTATGCCTTGACTTCATGGATCTCTACGATGCTTGTCCCAAAAATGAGTTCTCGCTTCTTATTCCAAAGCTGATGATCGATGCTACAACTGGTTATGAGGCAATGAAATTCATGGACAGTTCGTTGGGCTATAATCAAATTCGCATGGCACCAAAATATGAAGAGCTTACTGCATTCTGCACCTCCCAAGGGATTTATTTCTAGAATGTAATGCCTTCCGGATTGAAGAACGCTGATGCTACTTACCAAAGGGCTATATAAAATATTTTTGACGATCTTCTCCACAATAATTTTAAATGTTATATTGAGGAATTGGTAGTAAAATCAAAAAAGAAGGGCGAGCACTTGAAAGACTTGAGAATGGTATTTGAGTTGCTCCATGTGCACCAACTTAGGTTGAATCCATTGAAATGTGCATTTGGAGTTACTTCTGGAAAATCCCTTGATTTCATTATCTGGCATCGAGGGATCGAAATTGTTTAAGCCAAAGTGGATGCCAGTTTGAAAATGCACGAGCCTCAGGATATTCATGAATTTAAAAGTCTGCAAGAAAAGATAGCATACCGTATATAATTCATCTCGAACATAGTTGGGAGGTGTCAACTATTTAGTCGCTTCATGAAGAAAGGTGTTCCTTTCAAGTGGGATCAAACTTGTAGCAATGCCTTTGAAAGTATCAAAACATACTTGATGAAGCCTCTAGTTTTAGTAGCTCTTATACCTTGAAAGCCATTGGTACTATACATTGCGGCGCAGGAAAGGTATGTTGGAACACTATTGGCCCAAAAAAATAGTGAGGGGAAAGAAAACTCTCTTTACTACTTCAACAGGATGATGATACCAAACGAGTTGAATAATTTTCTAATTAAAAAGTTATGTTTGGAACTAGTCTTCTCAATTTAAAAGTTGAAGCACTACTTTCAAGCTTATGTTATCCGTCTTGTTTCTAAAGAAAATCTCATCAAGTTCGTGATGTAAAAACTTGTTCTTAGTGATCGACTAGCGAGATGGTCCCTCCAATTTCAACAATTTAATATTTTGTACATCCCTCAAAGGCGGTAAAAGGACAAGAATTGGCAGACTTCTTGGCATATAATCCGATACCTGATGACTGGGAGCTAACTGACGAACTACCTGATGAGGACGCAATGGTCATTGAAGTTCAACCTCCATGGAAGATGTACTTTGATGATGCTGCGCATCGTGGAGGAGCTGGTGTTGGCATAATATTTGTCACTTCCCAAGGTAAAGTCTTGCTCTAGTCTTTCACCTTGACTTAACTATGTTCCAACACTGTTGTTGAATATCAAGCATTAATATTTGGGCTTGAAATGACCTTTGATATGAAGAAATTACAATTGCAAGTGTTTGGTACTCCCAGTTAATGGTCAATTAGCTTTTAGGTAGTTACGACGTCCAGAAGCCTAAACTACACCCCTATCATAATTACGATAAAACATTAATGGGGTGTCTCGATTATGTGACTCTTCAGCTTGTGCTAGTGAAAGAAAATAAGAAGGCAGATTCTTTAGCTACCCTAGCTTCATCGTTAACCTTACCAGATCAATCACAAGTTACTGATCATGCCACAACTCTAGTCCTAAAAAAGGACAAACGATCGCTGCAAATATAATCCAGTCTAAAAGTCTGAGGTCCAATCCCACAGAAAACTAAGGCTTAGCTGTATCAGTTTAATATCACTAAGAAGCCAAGATTGAATAATTTTCTAAATTACAAATATTGAGATTTATATTTCTAACTAATTAACTAGCAAATACTAGAAAACGGTAAAATTATCAACTAACTAGACTAGGGTTAGAGACTAAATTAAGAAGGTCTAGAGTCATGATTTTTCCAATTGTCGGAATTCTTCTAGCTATATTCCCTACAATTTTTGCCAATGTATTCTCTACTAATCGTGAGCACTTTAGATGTTGTAATTCTCTCTCAAAACCACAATAATTTACTAGAAATATTCTCTCAAACTACGCTAGTTGGCTTTATCTAACACCTCATTATGACCACATCAAGGCTTTGTTATTTCTAAACCTGTGTTTAAACCCGCTGTATTGATTTCTCACATATGTTAGGAATTACGTCATTCAACAACGCCTAAATATGTATCCTTTCGTAAGAAACACATAACTAATAGGCACAGTCAATCGATGGCTATTCAATCAACAATAATAAACACGTAGTTTGAACAAGTAGAGAAATCCAATGACTCAATTATATAAAAATATAATAAGAATTTATTCTACAAAATGTTCTATCAAACCCTAGATAACAAATTATCTATTCATAATAGTATGTAAAACTACAATACTAAAAGTCATAACCAACAATGATAAATAGGAAGAGAAAGGGAAAACTCGTAGAAGAATTCCCTGCGTTGCTCCTATTGTGTCCCTGCCTCCCCAGGTCGAATCTATGTTAAAAATTGGTTTCTTCCCCTTAAAATACCGGTTTTCCATGTATATATACCAAGTAGGGTCGAGCCCAAATAATTATACCTTCTTCTACGCAAAAACGGACAATTGTTTCAGCGAACAATTGTTTCAGGTCTGGACGGCTGCGGTCACGGTTAACCGTGGTACGACTGCAATACTTTCATAGTGTACTGCCCCGCTTCAGGTCCTCAATTGCATATTTGACCGCGTTTTTTTATCCTATTCCATTTAGAACTGGAAAAAACATAAAATATAAAAGTTGTATCCCTTTAAGATAGCTTTCCAACCATATATTGTGGACCCCGAATGGAATTCTGAGCAAATAGGTATGTGCATTTTACTAGATAATGTGCAATATGCCTATTCGATTCTTTGTTTGTTTCTCTATTATCCGTTGATCCCCGAATACAATCCCGGCTTAATTATTTGGGCTTTTACTCAGACTTTAAAGCTCCAAATCACTTGAATTCATTCTATAACATCTACATAGCTCGGAATCACTCCTACAAGGCATACACAATTAGTGCAACACACTAGCAACTAAAGCTCAAACTCAATTAAAGTGCAGTAAATTTGAGTGTAATAAACGACTAAAATATGTAGTTATATCCTATCATCAACACCCATATTTAAACCATTGCTCGTCCTCGAGCAATCAAACTACATTTGTTTTATAGACACGACCTTTTTAAATAGTTCTCCTAACTCATCACACCAAGAGTATTTAAAATAGACTAAGCACAAAAGTGTAACATCGTCATCTCAAGATTTGACTCACAAGTACCACACATTATTCACAATTCACCCGCGTACTCTGACATAGAGGTCATTGACATTACCTTTCCTTCATGAATTAAGTGCCTTCACACAACAAAAGAAGAGTAGCTCCACCACTATAAAATTTAAGAACACTTAGGAACTCAAAATAGAAGGACCTCACTCACTCTTAGGAATAACATTCATATGCCATAAAAGATGCACCATAAGCTTGCCCGTAGTGTACTACTCCACTAATCGAGCTCACTTAATCTAGGATCAATTAGGACTATATTTGTTTTTAATGTAGGCTACGGGAAGGGTAGGATACATTTAGATATAAGAGTGACTACACATCCCTAAGCACTTTAATACATATACTTTAATATTCAAACCCCATACTTATGTCAAATCAAAACTCCACCTTCACATAAATGTATATTACCCCATTCTTCTTTAAGCAAACTTACATCAAGAACCACTACTTATCAAGATTTTGTTTTCACAACAATCTAACTATTTTTTTTTCTTTCAATTCAAGTGGCTTTTACTCTTTTAAAATAGTGCACCTTTATCCTTATTTAATTAGTTCCACTCAAAATCCAAACCAACCACCCCACACTTTAACCTTTACAAAGTTCATAAACAATTCAAGTGCTCATGAGAGGTTACAATGGTTCAAATAGATGGTTAAATTAAACAAATGGGTAAGGCTTGTAATGTTGTTGCCAAAGAAACAAGATTATAGTCTCAAAGGGGTTAACTACGATACATAATAATTAGGCGGGTAAAATATACATATCTGGCTCAACAAAAAAATGTTTATGTCATTTCAAAGACTGAACAAAAGTACTATTTTTCTTTGCAAATACAAGGGACAAGTTCTAGACATCAAATGCAATGCATATAATAACAACAAACCTCACACATGGCACATGAATCATTTAGGATTGATTTCTTCAAACCCTCTAGTCAAAGCAATTAAGCAAATTTAAAATCATACAATTTAAGGTACTTAACAAGAGTCAAAACTGAGCCTAAACGTCACAACCAAACTACTCACTACAGTCAAGGCGTAACAAAGTCAAGAGATATTACTTCAATTCAAAACACAACGCAATGGCTCCTACTGCTAAAAAAAGACTAACTACATCCGGTTCAAATAAAACCTTGGAAAAGAACCGCGACACAAAGAAAAATCAAAGGGGAATTGCTACACTACCTAACCAGAAAAATCTTTTTGTTTTTCTTCTTTAGACTTAAATCCCTCAAGAAAATTGTCTAATAGATTCATTATCAAGAAAAGTCCAATCTTTTCTATTTAAAAAAAAATTATTCAATTAAACTAACGCAACTATAATAGCATAGAAAGTCAGACAATCTCCTCACTCCACACTTAAAATTATGCATTGTCCCCAATGCACCCTATAACTAATAAAAGGGTAAAAAGAGACTTCTTGGTAGGCCAAAGACCGAAGCACTGACAGCTCATGGGGTACTCAGACTTCTACCAAGCTTGGTCTTGCGGGTACCTCACACTTAGTTCTAACCATTTGGTTGGTTATTGCATCTTTCCAATACATTTTCTTTCCATACTCCTAGAAAATAAAACATTGATACTACGAAAACAATATAATTAAAAAAATAATAAATAAAAGAAAGCAATAAAGCTGGATTGCCTCCTAGCAATCGCTTGATTTAACGTGTCAGCATGACCCGAATTACTTTTTGCCTCCACCTCGAGCTTATGAATTGAACCCCCAATTTGGCATCAAGTTTTCAGCTATGCTCAAGGGGTGGAGGAACAAATCTAATTGGCACAAGCAACCATTGTACTATTCTACACTTCTTGGCATTTAGATGAGGTATGTAGTCATGTCTTTCTGGCAAGAAAAATTCCAGAATGTAGGCACCTTGTTCCTCATTCCTTAACTTCTCAATCGGCTCGGATGACTATATTTCCATATCATCATCCAAGCACAATGTAGAAAAATGTTTGGAATGAGGACAATGCGCTCACACACGTCATCTAACTGCTCATTATGACCACGTCAAGACTTTATTATTTCTAAACTTGTCGTTAAACCCACTATATTGATTTGTCACATACGTTACGAATGACGTTGTTCAAAAACCACCTAAATATGTATTCTTCCTCAAGCAACACATAATTAGGAGGCACAATTAATCGATGGCTATTCAATCAATAACAATAAACACGCACTTTGAACAAGTAGAGAAAACTAACGGCTCAATTATATAAAAACATAACAAGAATTTATCCTACAAAAGGTTCTATCAAAACCCTAGACAACAAATTAGCTATTCATAATAATATATAAAACTATAATACTAAAAGTCATAACCAACAATGAAAAAATAGGAAGAGAAAGGAAAAACTCGTAGAAGAATTCCCCGCCTTGATCCTATTGTGCCCCTGCCTCCTTAGATCGAATCTGTATTAGGTCTCCTCCCCTCAAATACCATTTTCCATGTATATATACCAATTAGGGTCAAGACCAAACTATTATGCTGTCTCCTACACAAAAAAGGATAATATTTTCAGGTCTGGACAGCTGTGGTCACGGTCAACCACGGTACGGTCGTGGTACTTTTATAGTATACTGCCTCAGCCCGCTTTAGGTCCGTGGTCGAGGTTTCAACCGCGTTTTTGACCCTTTTCTATTTAAATTTGGAAAAGTGATAAATATAAAATTGTAGTCCTTTGAGTTAGCTTTCTAACCATATATTGTGGATCCCAAATGGAGTTCTGCGCAAATAGTTATGTACATATTACTAGACAGTGCACAATATACCTACTTAATTCTTTATTTTGTTGCTCTATCATCTGTTGATCCCCGAATACGATCCTAGCTTAATTCCTTGGGCTTTTAATCAGGCTTCAAAGCTCAAAAATACTTGAATTCATTCCATAATATCTGCATAGCTCGGAATCACTCCTACAAGGTATAAAACACACAATTAGTGCAAGACACTAGCGATTAAAGCTCAAACTCAATTAACGTGCAGTAAATTTGAGTGTAATAAGTGACTAAAATACGTAATTATAGCCTATCATCTGTTACGGTCTGCCAAAAATTGGTAGTACCGCCGCCGAATGAGGGTGAAGGTGAAGAAAATGAACTCAAGCATCTTGTCATTGTTTCTGAAGTTAAGAAAGAAGAATGGCGACAACCCATTATCTACTACTTATTCTATGGTATAACTCCATAAAATCCAAGGATAAGGAGTGAAATCCATCATCGTGTACCTCGCTTCCTTTACTACAAAGATACTCTATACAGAAGGTCATTCTAGAGAGTACTCTTGCGATGTTTAGGGGAAGAAGAAACACTCCACGCTTTGCAAGTGGCACATTCCGGAGTGTGTGGGTCAAACTAGTCTGGACCAAAGCTTCACTTCCATACAAAAAGGATGGGTTATTATTGGCTAACAATGTAATAGATTGCTCGGACTACGCTCGAAGATGTTAGGCTTTTCAATTCCATGCTAATTTTATTCATCAACCTCCTGAAGTGTTGTACCGGATTGTCGCATCCTGACTGTTTGACACTTGGCGATTGGATGTTGTTGGACCACTTCCAAAGTTCTCTTGTGGGTACCTATACTTCTTGGTTGCAACTGACTACTTCTCAAAATGAGTTGAAATTGTCGCTCTCAAGGAAGTAAAGAAGGAAAATATTGCAAGTTTCATCAGAGTAAACATTATTTATCGTTTTGGCATTCCTCATTACATAATAATAGATAATGGCAAGCTGTTTGACAATAGTTTGATGAACAAGAATTGTGAACTCTTTGCCTTGAAGCAACATAACTCTTCTATGTACAATGCTGCCGCCAATGGTATAGCCGAGGCATTAAACATGACTCTACGAAGCTTGTTAATGAAAGTCGTCTCCAAATCCAAATGGGATTGGCATGACCGTATGAAGAAAGATCTGTGGGTATATAGGGCAACTCACTGTACTCCACACAAGCAACCCGTTATGCACTCATTTATGCAGTTTGAAGACGTCTTGCTACTCAAGAGTCAAATACCTTCATTACGATTAGCTATTCAAGAAGGCATCATTGATGAAGAAAATGCTTGACTTCGATTAGCCGAGTTGGAGGCTTTGATGAGAAAAGGTTGGAAGCTCAACAGAGTCTTGAATGTTATCAAGCTCGATTTTCTCACATCATCAACAAAAGAGTTCCCCCAAGATCCTTTCAAGTAGGAGATCAGGTTCTTGCCATAAGAAGTCCTGTTATTACTGTAGGGAAGTTCATTTCAAAATGAAATGGGCCATATATCGTGTAAGAAGCTTATTCAAGTGGGGCTTACAGGCTGGTCGATGTAGATGGCATGAGAATCGGCCGTATCAACGGTAAGTTTTTGAAGAAGTATCCTTGAAGTTGCAACGCTCATTGATGCATTTTATTAAACTGAATGTTCCTACACTCCTTGCCCGTATGAATCTAAACTGTGTATGGACCACCACAAAAGGTATGCTAGGTTGAAAACCTCGAAAGAGGCGGCCAAGGCAAAAGTTAAGACATAATACAAAAATTACCCATTCTGAACTACGGTATGATTTGATCCTCTTCACTAAGGTACATAGGCATCTTAGAGTTTTATTCTGAGCTTAGTTGCATAAGTTAAAAAGATACGTAATCCCCTAATCGTTGTCTGAATGAAGTACGATGGAATTTCATCCATTCAGTCGGCACTTAAAAGTTCAGCTGAGGTACCATTCTTCACTTAAAATTTAGATCCTATTTGATTTAAAGGGGCAAGACACTATGGTAAATTGGTGTCTCCAATGAAATAATTAATATATTTTAGGGGGCTACCAAGCATTTACATTGAAGTTTGAGGATCTGCTATGCCTGCATGTTCGCCAAACCTTCAAGTTTTTTTTGTGTGCCTTCACAACGTTTCAAATTCTGTGACACTTGAACCCAAGATATTTGGTGAGACTTAAATTTCAATTTCTGACAATTAAAAAGGTATTACAATCTCAAGGCATCCAGACCAAGATACAAAATTTTTGGTGAAGTCGAGCAAATTTGGAATTGCCGGCATATCAGAAACTAAAGTCAACTTTTAACTATCATCTAAAACTATCCTTAAAGCGTTAAATTTTACAATTTGAATATGTTTTGGATTTTGAAGTTTAGTATATAAGAAATCAAGTAGTTCGTGATTTAGACGTCCTTCCTTAAAGATACAAAACCTTTCGCGAAGTTGCACAAATCTGAAATCATTTGCGTGTCAGAATTTTATATTGATTCCGAAATATTATCTGAAACTATCCTCAAGGAATTAAAATTTTCATTTTTGGGTATGTTATATATTTGGAAGTTAAGTTTCCAATAGATCAAACGGTTCTTGATTTCGATGTCCTTACTTCAAGATAAAAACTTTTGGCAAAGTCGCACAAATCTAAAATCGTCAGTGTATCCGAATTTAGTATTGATTTCAACATATTATCTAAAACTATCCTTAAGGAATTAAATTTTGCATTTTGGATATGCTATATATTTGGAAGTAAATTTTACAATATATTAAACATTTTTGGATTTCGACGTTCCTACATCAACATACAAAAGTTTTGGTGAAGTCGTCCAAATCTGGAATCATCGTCGTGTCAGAATTTAACATTGATTTCGAACTATTATTTGAAACTATCCTTAAGATATTAAATGTTGAATTTTGATATTTTATATATTTTTAAATTTTCAAAAATTGATACGATCCATGATTTTGACTTTTCTGCATCAAGATATGATTTTCTTGGTGAGATTGCGCAAATCTAAAATCTTCAAAATGGTGGAATCTAAAGTTGGTTTCAAAAATATTATCTGGTCCGATTCTGAAGGTGTTTGATTCTAAGTTTTGGATATTTTTTAGATTTTATATTCCAATTTTCTTAAAATCAAATGGTTAGTTATTTGAGCTCTCCCACAAGATTTGAATCTTTCGTTAAAAACGCGTAAAGTTGAAAATTATACAACTAAGATAAATGTCGAGCAATATAAAGAAAAGAGAAGCAATCTTATATTTAAGATAAAATAACTATCCACTAGGTCAATCTAACATGAAGATAAAAGGGGAGACAATGCTAATAGGCTAATCCAAAACAAAACATGTAGTTGATCAATTCTTGACAGCTGGTCTCCAAGTTGAAATCTTCAAGTCCACTGGTTTTCAAGTTGAAGTCTTCAAGTTCGCCACAATTCAAGTTGAAGACTTCAACATGGAGACTTGGCAGGCTTAAATATTTCAAGTCCATCAGCCTTCAAGTTGAATGATTTAATCCTCCAAATCTTCAAGTTGAAGTCTTCAAACATTCCAATTTTTCAACTTGAAGTTTAAAAGTCCACCACTCTTCAAGTTAAAGTCTGCGAAGTCCGCCAATTAAAATTTCACCAAGTGTTCGAGTTGAAACTTTTTAATTTTTCATTCTTGAGGACATGTAAGACACATTGAGAGTAATCTCTCTGATAGTCGGGGCACATTGAGAGTAATTTCTCTGATAGTAGAGTCACATTGAGAATAATCTCTCCGATAGTCAGGGTACATTGAGAATAATCTCTCCAATAGTCGGGCCACATTGAGAGTAATCTCTCCTATAGTCGGGGCACATTGAGAGTAGTCTCTTCGATAGTTAGACCATATTGAGAGTAATCTCTCCGATAGTTGGGGCACACTGAAAGTAATCTCTCTGATAGTCGAGCCACATTGAGCGTAATCTCTTCGATAATTCCGGCAGTACTAAAAAATCAGGTTTTAGCGACGGATGAATTCTGTAGCTAAAAAGAAAAATTTATCGCTAATCTCATCTAGCGATGGATTAGCAACTGATTATTAAGAAATTCTGCTAGCTACGAGTATTTAAGCGATAGATTAGCGACGAAGTTTTTAGCTAATTCCATTTATTTTTATAGTGGGGCACATTGAGAGTAATCTCTCCGATAGTCGAACCACATTGAGAGTAATCTATCTGATAGTTGAGCCACAATGAGAGTAATCACTCCAATATTCAGATAAGGATAATTACTCATCACATCCCCAGATTGTATTCGTCATGCACGTATCATCTAGTTAAACAAGAACATCTTTCTTGTTTGACCTACAAAAAAAGAGACAAAAGAAGATGAGGGAAAACGCATAAGGAAAATAGAACTACCTTCACAGGCGCCCTTGCTCTGTAATTGTCAAAAGGCATAGAAGGTTAATACTCACAAGTTGAAGAGTATGCATCTATTATAGAGATAGTAAAGAGTGCAATTAAAAGGTTAATACCGATGTGTGATCGTTCATATTAGGCGGCAGTGTAATCCCCAAGATTGTTGCAGATAAATTGGCACGCTTTGTGGGACCAATTTTGTCTTTCATCTCTTCCTCCTACAAGTAGAAAACGCCAAGTTTCAAAATAATTTATTGCGATGGTTGACTACTTTAAGTCTCGTATTCGAGTTTCGACATGCCTACACCCCGACAAACGTTGAAGTATGGTGCATTTATAGACATCGAAATTTTAAAGGATCAAGCTAAATCTTAAATTCAAAATACTAGAAGACTCTTGATATCCTAGGTGTCTATTATGGTTTCTAGGAGGTTACTCTACCCAAAAATCTAACGCACACCTATATAAAAGGATGCATACTCCCTTGAAGAGGCGTATAAAAAAAGTTCCATAAAACTCGGGATATTCACAAAGGGATCAATGCATAAAATAATATTGTGATCAATAGATATTCTTCTTGATAATCAAGTACTTGAAGAAGAATAACCATACAATGATTGACTTTTAGGGAGATTAAATAATCCAAAGAGGTCCGCATCATCCTACCTTCGAGAATACTCTGATCCAGTCCTCGAATCACAGAGACCATTTGGAGGAAAAGTCAAGAGAACAAACAGAATTATACTCGCATCATTTTATGAGTAAAATTATGTTTCTTCATACTTATATTATGGTTGCAACTTATTTTCGTATCACATATAATTTGTTACAAACACAGTTATTGCAATAACACATAAAAGAGGGAAGATAATGCTGACTTAGCACCTCTCTTTGCCCAAGAAACCTATGTATCCTTTTTTCTCAATTTTTTTGAATTTTCCTTCCTTTTTCTTCCATTTACGTGCTAGATTAAAAAAACACAAAAGACATTCTTATGCTCTTAAATCTTAATCCCATTTATCATTTTGATTGAATCACTAATTAATGGGATCATTATAATTTTAGATGAGTTACAAACTTTTCACCTCCCCATTCACCATAACATCTCCCTTTTCAGTAAATTCATTCATATATATTTCATATAAATGTTGTCAATCTTCCATTTTTAGGCCTGCTTCCAATTGGTTTTACATTTCTGGTGCTAACGGGGCTTACAAGAGTACTATGTTAATAGATTATTGTTTTAGTTGTTTGGCTTCCTGTTATCATTTAGGTATATAAAGTGTGGTTTGAAGTACATTTTGTGTTAAAGTAAAAGATTTTTGTTCTTCATGTTCTTTTCTTTGTCCATGATTTTTCTCTAATATTTGTTATGCTCTTCAATTGTTGCTATGCTCTTTGTATAATGTATATGACGAAGGAATTAAATTTGTTTTGCTTTATGCTTTCACAGCATGCATTTTATCTTCTTACTTTTTCCCCCTAATTTCTCATAGTAATAGTTTGAAAAAAATATGTTAATCTTATACCTCTTCTGTTTTCTTTAAATCAATCCTCTAAATGTAGAAATTAGCATTCAATGAGTAACAAAGAAATATAGAGATGGAGAGAAACAAATGATAAAATTAAGAAGAATATTTTAGTTATTTTAGATGAATAATAAATATGAGGATGTGTTAGCCGGAAGTTAGTCTTATATGGACTTTTTTATTATTATTTGTGTTATATGGATAACTCCTTTTTTTAGTTTGACTTAATATAGCTTTCATTTTATGCCCCCTCAAAAATATCTAATTACATTTAAAAAATAGTCTTTTGACAATGACATGTTCAATTTAAAAAGTAACTTAAATGGATTCAAATTCGAGGCTAAATTACAGCAGTTCTTTTTCATTATCTTGAAACTTTTGTGTTTATTTTTTATATCTATTACAATATGCACTCTAATTTGATCGAGAGAAAGAAACAAGTTATTTATGTTGTGATAAATGCATAAATTATATGCTTTTCAATTTTATGATTAGGAGTCTATAAGTTCCTTTCCTATTTAACTTTTGACAAAAAGAGGAATTTCTCCTTTCCTTTTTTTTTTAAATTTATTTTATTACAGGTGTTATTGGTTATTTTAGAGATTTTTTTTGACGAATGAGGAATGATTGAAAAAGTGTTTACTTTGTTGTAGTTTTCTATAATTTTTTTAAAAAATCAATCAAGTGTTGTTATTTTTTTAATGCTTTCAATTTTACTTAAAATTATACATTTGATTAGTGTTGAGTTTAGATATGATTTTTATAAGTGAAAATTAGTTTAGTATTTGCCATATTTCTTCCTTTTATAACTAATTTATAAAATGATCTCTAACAAATTTACGTTATTTATATATATATATATATATATATATATATATATATATATATATATATATATATATATATATATATATATATATATATATATATATATATAATCACGCAAAACACAAACAAATTAACTAGTAGGATTATAAATTTTTTTAAAAAAAGAAAGAGAAAAAAGAAAAGATGTTGGCACGTCTTAGTCACATAACTACAGATCTTGTCGAAGAAGTAGAGATCTAGCAACCTAAATATCTGGTATTGATAAACCCCAATGTCAATCATATCTTAAACTTTAATCTTCTTCCTTTTTTTTTTTAAAAAAAATGGCTAATACTAAAATCACACTGCATATCTTAGCTGGCGTGTGGACATAAGAATTATAAAATTTTAAAATAAATTGATATTTTCTTATATTTGAAAATTAGAGTTGTGTTTGGACATTAATATAATTTTGAGTTGTTTTTAAATTTTTGTGAGTAATTTGAGTGAAAATTTTAGTAACAACTTTTTGGAGTTTTTAAAATTTTTAAAAAATTTTAAAATTCATCTTCGAGTGAAAAGTAAAAATATTATCGTAAAACATTGATCTAAAAAAAAAATATTTCATGGCCAAATGAGCTCTTAGTAGGCGTTTGGACATTTAAAAAAATGTAATTTTGAAAAAAAGTAATTTTTGGAGTTAAGTTAGAAAAATAGTAGTTGAAAATTGAAAATATGTTTGAATATACATTGTAATTGAAAAAATATAATATTTTTGTGAGTAGGAAAAAAAATTCCCGAAACTTGCAAAATAATATGGACAAACATATTGTTGAAAAACAAATTCGAAAAAAATAATCTATGGACAGACAGGGTCCTTAAATTTCAATGTAAAAACACTTCGGCATTTTAACAAATTAAAGTAATTGTCGGCTGTAGTTGATTTTCCTTCAATTTTACCCACCTTAACAGACGACGAGAATAACTCCCTAAACCAAACGCTTCTTTTCTATTACTATCTTCCACCTAACGGAAATCCAAGATCAGATCACACCACCTTCCGTTATTAAGCTCCAATTTCTCGATTAAAAATCTTCTATTCAAATCCATCAACTCACATAAGCTCCGGTCTGTCTCAGTCTTTCTTTCTCAATGCTTTTACTTGTTGCTTTCTTGATTCTCCAATATCGTTTGTTCTTCTTGATTCTGTAGACCTGCTATAGAAATGGGGTTCGTTTCTTTTTCCACTTTCTCGAATTTTTAATTCGACAGGATTCAAAGTTTTGATTTTTACTGCTTCTTTTTGTTTGATTTTGGGAGATTTACTTTATATTTGAATTTGGGTTTGAGTTAAATTTCAAGTTGGTTTAATGCAGATTTTTGAACTTATTTTGGCTACCAGTGAATTGGATTGGGGAGCTCATTGCTGATTTCAATCACTTCTAAGGTGTGTTTATCAGATTATAATAGTGTAAGTTTAGAGTTGTAAAAGGTTCATTAGAATTAGTCTGGTGAAAGATCACTGGCAGATATAGTGCTACATTAGACAACTGAGTAGATTTGCTTGGTTGTCGATGGGAGATAGATGGCTTTGATTGTAGACGAGAAAGGAGATGGTAGAGAGTGATTTGATTATAGACAAAGTTGGGAGAGTGCAGTTGACAACTTTCAGAGGGCGCCTTCCTTCTCGGGCTGGTTTGATGATAATGGCACCCTCCATTCATCTCAATTAGGGTATGTTCGTATGCTCACTGATGACTTTGACTTTGAACTGTCACTGGTTAATCAAAATGGTGTAGGAAATGGATCTGTAGTCGAGGATACACAAAATTATAAGCAGAGGATGAAGGGTGGTGATGATTTGGCTGTTGCATATACTGGGAATGGAAAAGATAGATATGCTCCATTTGACGTAGAGAACGGTTCTAGAAGTGATCCAACGTATTCAGGTACTGGTGGGGAAGGCTCCACTTATACGGACCACCATGGTCCATCACGAGCAATTTCAAAGAATGTTGTTTCTGTTGCTGATGCGCTGAAGACGTTGGTCTTGATACTTGTATGGTACACATTCAGTACGTTCTTGACATTGTAAGTCTACTTGGTTATGAACTTATGATTTGACTAAGTGATTTGTTTCCTCTCATCTGTATTGAAGCTCCACATCGGTTCCTCTCATGCATTCACCTGCTCCAGGTACAATAAAACTCTTGTAGGAGATCATCTAGGGAAATTCCCTGCTCCTTTACTGATGAATACCTTCCACTTTGCAATGCAAGCCATTTTGTCCAAATTCATTACCTGGTTCTGGTCCCGAAAATTTCAACCCACTGTAATGATGAGTTGGAAAGATTATTTTTTGAGAGGTAACTATGATCATCACATCCATTTTCTTTAAGCTATTAGACTGGGGTTCAGGTATTTTTCTAGTCATGCATTGTTATGGCTTTTCAACTAATTGTTCGATGTGTTCTACTGTGTATGATTATAATAACTGTAGATGCTAGGAACTGTTCTGACGTTTGGGAGGTGTAGGAGAATTGAGATGCAAGAGACTCTAACCCAAGAGTACTGTATTAGGCTCACTTCTTTCCTTGTATAATATGCCTGTAGGGTTCACTATTGGAAGACAAATTGCATGATCCTTGCATAGTTCTATGTTCCCAATTGGTACATCATTTGCATTATCTGGCTTTGACTAGCAACTCACTTGGCACAACCCCATGCGTTTCTATACTGATAAGTAAATTTGGTTATAAACAACAACAACAACCCAGTATAATCCCACTTAGTGGGGTCTAGGGAGGGTAGTGTGTACGCAGACCTTACCCCTACCCTTAGGTAGAGAGGCTGTTTCCAAATAGACCCCCGGCGTCCTTCCCTTCAAGAACTTACCACCTTGCTTTTGGGGAGACTCGAACTCACAACCTCTTGGTTGGAAGTGGGGGTTGCTTACCATCAGAGCAACCCCTCTTGTCTTAAATTTGGCTATAAAAAGAACAGAAAATGAGTGGTGAGATCTGTATAATGATAAAACACTAGTAACACCTATTTATGATCCGAGGAGTCTATAAATCCAACAAAGTGTCGAAATAATTTACATCTTTCATGCACCCCAAAAAGATAAAGATGCTTTACGTCTAAGTTTTATACGGTGAATCTGGATTTTCTCTCCTTCCACACTGTGCATACAATGAAGAATCGTATAGTATTCCATAGGTCTTTGGGTTGTTTTGCTTTTTTCTGGCCTCCTTTAGCATTGCCCACTTCATTCTAAATAAGATTTAAAGTGTACTTCAAATTTGTCAGAAAAAGGAGCTGCGTAGGAACAAATCATCCAAGTTCTGTCACACATATAGTTGTGGTGCAGGTAGCATTTTTCGTTCTTTGAAGTTTCTACTTGAGTAAGGAATTCCTTGGGCATTTTAGTTCATGTAGAACACATCAGTTTAGAGGTGCCTTGTTCCTCCACAATCTTCTCCAAGGCCATTGATCTTCCGTTAGATCGTACAACAACAACAACCCAGTATAATCCCACTTAGTGGGATCCGGGGAGGATAGTGTGTACGCAGACCTTACCCCTACCATGGGGTAGAGAGGCTGTTTCCAAATAGACCCTCGGCACCCTCCCCTCCAAGAACTTCCCACCTTGCTCTTTGGGAAACTCGATCTTCCGTTAGATCGTACTTAATAAAAATTCTTTTTTGCTCTCTGGACCAGTGAGTGTGGTTATGGAGATAATGCTTGGACCTCCTACAGTTTCAAAAAATTATTAACTCAGCTGCAATTGGAAAACCAACTGATCAACTCAAATTTATTATGCAACCTCAAGTTCTTAACTCCCAGTTCACCTTCTTCCTTAGTTGTTGTTGCCTTGGACCATTGCACCACCTACATTCTCCACAGCTCTCTTCCCGAAGACGATTACTTCTGATACTGTGCAACTGCTTCTCGATACTTACAAGTATAGGAAATGGAGACGTTATATATGTGAGGACTGAGGATACTGTCCAACCCAATTTTGACCAGTATTAATATTCCTCCCAGAGATAAGTATTTTCTTCTATGTGGCTAATATTTTCTCAACAAATCACTCCTTTCCATGTTATCTCTTAATGTGTTTCCTCCTAAAGGAAGTCCAAGTACGCCGTAGGAAATTTACCCACCCTACCTTCCAGTGTACTTGCTAACTGTTGGATATCACTCTCTTCATTCACTGGGAACGGGGAGGGTTTAGCCTTAGTTATCTGTAGACTAAGAGACGGCTTTAAAGGCAACTAGTACAGCTTCTAAAAGCACAATTGTTCCTCGCCCCCCATAGAATATTGATGTGTCATCAGTCAATAGATGTGAGGTACTATTATTGAATTTCCAGGCTCCAGCATAATTCCTACATCAAAATCCAGAAATCCACCTTTTATCTGTTGCTATCTTTATGATCCTACGTAATCTTTTGCATTACTACTTTCTATTATAAATAGGAAAGGCGACAGGGGTTCACTCTTAGCTCAATTCTCTGGTGGAAGGGAAGAAACCTTCATGGAAATCATTAATTATGATAGCTAATCTGATTGAAGAAATGCAGATGTTTTTCCACTTAATTTATTCTTTTCATCAAAGCCCATTTCCTTCATTACAGATCAAAATTTTGTAAATGCATGCTTTCTCCAAGTCTACCACATTACACCTGCTCTTTTCTGGTTCAATCTCAAGTTCACATACTTATCTGCAATTACTGAGTCATCTATGATTATACTCCCTATAAAAAGGCAATTTTGGTTTGGAACGTCAGATCAGTTTCGCGCTGATAGGCGTGTGATCTTTATGCTTTTCAGTACCTTTTTTGTCAAAGCATCAGGTTTTTCATCCGCTGTTTATATTGCAGTGCTTATATTTATGTAATTGTGGTGTCGTCTGAACTTCAGTGATAGTTCAATTCATCTTATCTACTTGAAGTTATAATTTCTGTTCATTTATTTTTTTTTTCCGGGAAAGAATATCTGTTCTTCATTTATGCAAGGCATATGATCACTTATGCTTTTTATTTTCACTTTTATTGAGAAGTCCAGTGCGTAACTTATATATATTGGCCTCCAGTAGTTTCCTGCTAAATTTTATTAACTTTTCTGACAACTAATGCTACAGATGGCCTTTGCCTTTCACAGTTGTACCCACAGCTCTCAGTACGACAATGGATGTCAACCTCAGCAATGCGTCCCTTGTTTTTATATCAGTCACATTTGCTACTATGGTGTGTATCCTTTGTCCTTGTAAATCATACATTACCAATCAATGTGATGAACTTTTTGTTTTGGAAAATCTGAATCACCAGGGAACATAGAAAAGGATACCACCCAACATTCCTTCAAGTCTCTAGAAATATCACTTACACTCATTAAAATTTTAACAAGGCTGACACTAAAATGTTATTTTGAAAGACTTGAAGGGAGAGTGAGCGAAATAATCCTCTACTTTTAATTATAAAAAATGAATAATCCTCTAGTTTCCTTCCCCTTTTTCCCCTCTCTAGTTTCCTTCCCTTACCCCATTAGTTCTTGGCTCCTAATGGCAAGTTTATATTGCAGTGTAAATCTGCAGCGCCGATCTTTCTCCTACTATTCGCTTTTGCTTTCAGGTACTTTGTCTAATCACTGGTCTATTTCTCATTGAATCTTTACTGTGTATATAGATGCATGTCTAGTTGAACTAATCATCTATGTGCATAGTAACTACTCCCTCTCTTCCATTTTATATGACACTCTTTTCTTTTTAGTCAGCATAAAAAAGAATGACATTATTCTATATCTGGAAACTTTTTGATTTCAAGTTTCCCATTTTACCCTTAATGGTATGCTTATATAGTTCTCGAAATGTCATGACATGTTTAAAAACACAAGTTTTTAGGGTACTTTTGGTATGCACCAAAATTCTTTCCTTCTTTCTTAAAATCCATGTCCAATCAAACATGCCATATGAAATGAATGGAACGAGTAACTTCTGCATACGAAGACTCTTCAATCTTTTGGGAGACCTTTTTTTCTCTAGGTAGAATACATCATTCATCTCTCCACGGGGAAAACAGATCAAAATTGCATTCTGTGATTATTTGAAAATGTTGAAATGAGGGTTAACGAAATTGCTATCTTTGCTACTAAATCTCCTAGAGAGTCCTATAATATGGATAGGCCCTTGGTCTTGTATCTACCAGAAACTGCAACAATTGCCTGACCAAAGTCTTACCCTTTCTTTCCCTTTCGACTGGCATTATCACACCGCCATCACCAGATTCAATAGCCGCTTCTAGCCCTAGCCTTTTTGGTGAAGCTCTTTCTGTGCTATTAGTACTTCTGTTTTGGAATTGCAAGCTGGTCACAATTTAATCCATCTTGCCCCTCAAGATTACTGTGCGTTAAACTAATTTTACAATCCCTCCATCGAATTGTAGTTGGCTTACTCTTTATTTTGTCAATATGACCTATTTCCTTATCCAAATCTCAAATAAATATATTGAAATCATTTGACTGTTTATGGTTCCCAAGAAGAGAATCATTATATCTCATGGAATGGTTGCTTTCTGTTTTGTTCACGTAATATCTTGCCTTGTTATGAGTAGAAGGTTCAGCTAGACTTGACCTTAGCAGAAGCAGGATTAAGCAATATTGACCTTAGCAGAAGCAGGAGATATCCTGTGCTAGAATTGCGTGGATTAACCCTTCTCTACCCTGATGTCATTCACTAATTAGGCGCTAAAAAAGGATGCCCTTATTTAATTGTTCTGCTAGTCTCTTTCCCATAAATAAAGCTCAGGCAAATCGCATGACCTTAGAGGAAGCAGGATACAGCCATCACTAATACTTTTCAATTAGCTTCTCTTTAGTGGGTAGACATGCTGAGAAAGGCAGGCCTTTTTTCCCATCCATTGCGTGCCTGATCCTTCAGTGGTTAAATTTTCCATCCATCTTTGATGAATGATTTCATTTGGTATCTCTCTGAAATGAGTTCATATATTTTGGCATATATTTGTTTACTGCCTTGTTTTTAATCGCGAACTCTTTTTTTAAAAGGATTGAGTCTCCGAGTTTAAAGCTGCTAGGGATCATGTTGATTATTTCTCTTGGGATATTATTAACAGGTATGCTGTACACTTACTTTTCTCTCAACTTTTATTGTTTCCCATGGTACATTCTACCTTCAACTAGATGGAGGCTGAAAAAAATATTCATAGAACACAGCTGGAATGAGAAAGTTGAGATGGATACCAGTGGAACAATAAAGGGAAAGGTACAATATACAAGTACTGAGAATGATGAGAAGAGTGAGTAGTGATTCCACAAAGTAGTGTGAAGACATAAGTTAAAACACGGAATTTGTCATACAATTCTGCTAGGGTGCAGTCATATGAATGAAGCACTACAAAAACCACTTGTGGTGCAAAGAGTAGAAAAAGATCATAACTAATGAGATGAAAAGAATAATTTTATAGAAATATCATGGCACATGGGTTAATGAATAGTATAGCCATTGAATGTAGATAAAAGAAAACCGGGAAACATGGAATTCACACAGCGTAGCTGAATTGATTGGTTAAGGCTGAGTTCATTTGTGTTATTCTCTTCACAACTATATTTATCCATTTGACTACCTCGTTATCTTCAAATTTGAGTGCTTAATTAATTCTATTACGTTGTGACTTTTAATTAATTCTGTTGTCTGTAAATCATGTCTTTTCAGTAAGCCCATCTGACCTTTACTGATTGATGATACAGTTGCAAAAGAAACAGACTTTCAGTTTTGGGGATTCATCTTTGTTATGCTAGCTGCTGTTATGTCTGGGTTCCGCTGGACTATGACTCAGATACTTCTGCAGGTAGGATCACATTCCTTACTTAATTGTTAACAGTGAATTCTTTTCTCAGTATTTTCTTCATCATACTTGTGCTGACTTCGTGTATTTTGTGTTCATTGTCCATATTCCATCCAATGGGTGCGCACTGACCAAAAACTGTCATAAAGAAAGAAGTCTACGGTAAGGACTATCAGCAAATTATACTTCAAAGCTCTGAAAGTGCATTTATTCATGGTGTAGTTATGTTATTAATATTGTTGGTAAATGAGTTAACGTGTTCTTCATTTTACCTAGTTTTGGTTTCCCTTAGGAAGTTAGGTATTTTTTTTGTTGTTTTAGTTTTGTCATAATAAGACCAGCTGGTATTATTTATTTTATGAATGAAGATGATAGGTTTTGGGCGTAGTTACCCACATCTTTACTGAAGAGAATCATGCTGAATTGTCCTCTTGCCCATGCTTATTTAAATTTTTCAGAAATAAAAGATTCATGTAGCCAGATCATGCATCAAACTGAATGTGTTGGCTTAAAGATCTGGCTGAGAACCTTGAATAGAAGATAATATCTGATGTTATTTCTAGTCTAGATTGCAAAATTTTCTAGTTCTACTTTAATGCAGTTTGTTTTGATCCTAGTCCGGCCAAATTTGATAGTTAATCAGGGTTTTTAGTTTAATTCTGGTAAGAAGATATATTATATGAAATCTATGTCCTTACATATCTATGGTATGTTTTTTGGAGTAAGTAAATTTTATCTTGAGAGAGGAGGAAGAGCAGGAGGATAAAATGGAAAGTCAAATAGATCAGAGTATCTTGACGGGAAGGAAGAAAGAAATGAAAAATGAAAAAGAGAAGAAAACCTTAAAATGCTTGTTACATTGTGAAGATCGAGTACTGCGGTGATACGGTAGTCAAGCCGAAATGGGAATGTCTATTATGCCCTCAGGTTTAGCGCCTTTGTGAAGGGAAACTAATAGAATCGAGTAATTGCTACCTTTTAAGGAGTTAGAGGGTTGGTGCCAAGAAAGCATTTTAGGGGCCCAGTTGCCAGCGCAACATTGTTTTTGATCAAGTAAACTTTATTGCCAACACATTATTGGAGGGACTTCATAGCAATTGCTAGATTAAAGCTTCAAGCTTACAACTCAGTGGAACAAAGATGAGGCATGCTTTTACCTTGAAATTCCAGCATGCTGTTGTAGCCAAATCCCCTTTGACAGTAGCTAGATGATTCAGCCTTGCGAGTTTAAACTAAATCTTCAATATTTAGTGAGTGAAAAGTTTGCCGATGCTCTTAAGAAGTATATAATGTCCAAATCGATTGTGTAAGAAATACATTAATACTAGATCATGGTAAACACAAGTATTACCACAGGACTTAGACAAATTATCTTGGTTCTCAGAACTTGCATCCCTACCATTTCTTAAAAGGTTCCTCTGCCATTTACAACCTTATGTCTAAGGCCTTTAGTTCTGGAGGAAAGGAACCATTGCCCTGTAAGAAAAATGGTTTAAACTGCATTTTTCCAATCCTGTAAGAGCATTCCATAGGTGTGTGAGGAAGTTCCAACTAACGTAGTGGTCTATTGATGGCATCCAAGAGTTTGGCCAACTGGTCAATGAAGTGGGTGCAAATCTTTAAATCCCAGTAGAGACAAAGAAATATTAGGTGATTTCGTCCCATTTGCCTAAACATTGCTGGGCGAAGTTACTTGGTACTTTTTCCGGTGGGAGGTAGCAGGTACGTGGTGAAATAGTTGAGGTGTGTGCAAGTTGGCTCAGATACCATCATCTTTATTTAAAAAAAGTAGTGGTCTATTGATGCCCCATTCACACCTTCCAAGGAATGCTAGAAGTGCTTACTCTTTTTCTCGACACTCATGGGAGCTGTAAACCAAGAGTAGTAGTACACTTCAGTTATTAGAAAGTTAAGCCCGAATAGGAGTCGGTACTTTCTCAGGGTGCAAAGGGCACTTTTGAGCTCATCTAATCTATTAGACACTCTCCAGATTGCACGAACTCAGAACCATGCGCTTTGTGTTTTTCTGACAAAATCCTTTTTGCTTTTAATAGCTACTTGGAATATCATATATTGAAATTTATCCTTTGAATGTTAACTAGTACTTTGTACATAGATTTATGACACGCTTGCTTCGGTTGTTTCAGGTTTAAAAAATCCACTCACGCTAATGAGCTATGTTGCTCCAGTGATGGCTATTTCAACTGCTGTGCTGTCTCTTATTTTTGATCCATGGCATGAGTTCGGAGACAACAGTTACTTTGATAGCTCTTGGCACATTACTAGAAGTTGTTTGCTGATGCTTTTTGGTGGAACATTGGCTTTCTTTATGGTAGGCATGTATATCAAGATCAATCAATTCGAGTTTTTAATTATCCAACATTCAAGTGGTAGATTTCTTTTACTGCCTTTTTCTTTCTCTTCTGGAAAGTGTTTGTCTACAATTACACCAGAATGTCTAGAAGCTATAAACAAATTTGAAACACCTTCCATGCACATAGAGATAATTTTCTTTCTCTGGTCTTTTGCTTACTTTCAGGTTTTGACGGAGTATATTCTTGTGTCTGTTACTAGTGCAGTAACAGTGACAATAGCGGGAGTCGTAAAGGAAGCTGTCACTATCTTGGTATGATCTAAAAACCAAGTTCTCTATGTCTTTTTCTCCTACTTGCTGCAATTGCTTTAGCGCGAATAGCAATTTTGTAAAGTAATGTAACTGACTGATCAAACTAAAAGAGCTTGCAAGTAATGTAACTGAATAACTGGTGATTATTTTGTGAGAAGGCACGGGAGAAGAATATATAATTGATATATAAACATGATACAATGAGCCCTATATATAATACACATAACCTAGCCTACTCCTAATACAGTTTAGACTAGACTTCTAATACAGTTAGACTTCTAACACTCCCCCTCAAGCTGGTGCATATAAATCATATGTACCGAGCTTGTTACATATGTAGTTAATACGAGGACCAGTGAGGGACTTGGTGAAAATGTCTGCAAGCTGATCATTTGACTTTACAAACTTTGTAGCAATATCTCCCGAGAGTATCTTTTCTCTGATAAAGTGACAGTCAATCTCAATGTGCTTAGTTCTCTCATGGAACACTGGATTTGACGCAATATGAAGAGCTGCTTGATTATCACACACAGGTCCCATCTGACTAACATCACCAAATTTCAGCTCTTTGAGCAACTGTTTGACCCAAACAAGCTCACATGTCGCCATAGCCATTGCTCGATATTCTGCTTCTGCACTAGACCGAGCAACCACATTCTGTTTCTTGCTTTTCCAAGATACCAAATTTCCTCCTACTAAGACACAATATCCAGAAGTAGAACGTCTGTCAGAAGGCGATCCTGCCAAATCAGCATCGGAGTATCCAACAATCTGCTCATGGCTTCGATCCTCAAACAATAAACCTTTACCTGGAGTTGATTTTATATACCGAAGAATGCGAACAACTGCATCCCAATGACTATCACATGGCGAACCCATAAACTGGCTCACAACACTCACAGGAAAGGAAATGTCAGGTCTTGTCACTGTAAGATAATTTAGTTTACCAACTAACCGCCTATATCTTTCAGGATCGTTAAGAGGCTCCCCCTGTCCTGGAAGAAGTTTAGAATTCGGATCCATTGGAGTGTCAACAGGTTTACAACCTGTCATTCTTGTCTCCTCAAGAATATCTAAGGCATACTTCCGTTATGAGATCACAATACCAGAGCTAGACTGTGCGACCTCAATACCCAGAAAATACTTTAGTGTGCCCAGATCCTTAGTCTGAAAGTGTTGAAAGAGATGTTGCTTCAATTTAGTAATACCATCCTGGTCATTGCCGGTAATAACGATGTCGTCAACATAGACCACTAGATAAATACAGAGACGTGAATCAGAATGCCGATAGAATACAGAGTGATCAGCTTCACTCCGAGTCATGCCAAAGTCCTGGATAACAGTGCTAAACTTACCAAACCAGGCTCGAGGAGACTGCTTTAGACCATAAAGTGACCGACGCAAGCGACATACAAGGCCGTAGCGGAAGGTGAAGGAGGAGATATAGACTCCCTAAAGGCCGGTATAGGTAAAACTTCAGATATAGCCAGATGGTCAGAATGGTCAGAAGAGGTAAAGAAAGACTTAGACTCAAAAAATGTGACATCGGCTGACATAAGGTACCTACGAATATCAGGTGAATAACAACGATAGCCCTTCTGAACACGAGAATAACCAAGGAAGACACACTTGAGAGCACGAGGAGCTAACTTATCTTTCCCAGGAGCTAAGTTATGAACGAAACAAGTGCTCCCAAACACACGAGGGGGGACAGAGTATAAGGGTGACTGAGGAAACAATACCTCATGCGGAATCTGATTTTGGATGGGAGATGAAGGCATCCGATTAACCAAATAACAAGATGTGAGAACTGGATCGCCCCAAAAACGCAGCGGAACATGAGATGCAATGAGAAGTGTGCAAGCAGTCTCAATAATGTGCCTATTCTTTCTTTCTGCAACCCCATTTTGCTGAGGGGTATAAGGACAAGAGGTCTGATGAATAATTCCATGAGAGGACATAAATTGCTGAAATTGAGAGGACAAATATTCTAAGGCATTATCACTGCGAAGGGTGCGAATAGAAACACCAAATTGATTTTTAATTTCAGCACAAAAATTTTGGAATATAGAAAACAACTCAGAACGATCTTTCATTAAGAAAATCCAAGTACATCTTGAATGATCATCAATGAAACTAACAAAATAACGAAATCCTAAGGTTGAACATACTCTACTAGGACCCCATATATCCGAATGAACTAAAGAAAAAACAGACTCTGCACGACTCTCAATACTACGAGGAAAGGAGGCGCGGGTATGTTTCCCGAGCTGACATGACTCACACTCTAATGTGGATAAACTGGACAAACGAGGCACCATCTTCTGAAGTTTGGACAAGCTAGGATGTCCTAAACGACTGTGAAGTAGGTCTGGAGGATCTGCAGCTAGACAGGCCTTAGAGGATGTTAGGGAGTTAAGGTAGTAGAGTCCGTCTGATTCAAGTCCTGTTCCAATCGTCTGTCCCGTACTGCGGTCCTGCATAATAAAAGAGTCATCAATAAAGTATATTCCACAATGGAGGGCACGAGTCAAACGACTCACAGATGCAAGATTAAAAGGACAGCCAGGGACATAAAGGACGGAATCTAGAGTGACAGAGGGTAGAGGAGTTGCTTGTCCAACTCCTTTTGCTTTAGTTTGAGACCCATTAGCTAAGGTAACGTTGGGAAGAAACTGTGAATACGTAATATCTGACAAAAGGGATTTATTACCAGAGATATGATCAGAAGCAGCTGAGTCCACCACCCATTGTTCAAGAGGACTAGACTGGGAAACACAAGCAAAAGAATTACCAGCAACAGAAGTATCAGGCTGAGCAACAGTGGCTACTTGTGGAGACGTCTGCTTACTTGCTCGATATTTAAGGAACTCATTATACTCCCTTTCAGATACAGAAAATCCCTGGTTACCTGTAGGCTCGGTCTGAGCAACATAAGCATTTTTTGTTGGTCGACCATGTAAAGAATGGCACACATCACGAGTGTGACCAAGTTTATAACAATAAGAACACTTGGGTCTAGATCTTCCAAAACGACCTCCTCCTCGTCTATACTCCATAGTATGAGAAGCTCGATTGTCCACGGATTGGGAGACGAGGATAGATGAATCAAGTGTCTGTGATGAGCTCACTGGGTGACTTGGTGCTGCAGCAAGGCGAAGTAAGCGAGAAAATAATTCATCAACTGTGGGGACAGTCGGACTAGCCAAAATCTGATCGCGTACTGAGTCAAGATCATTAGGAAGCCCAGCAAGAGTAAGAACTAGAAACAGCTTTTGTCGTTGCTCTTGCTGCTTTGCAACGCTAGCAGAAACTGGCATCAACGTCTCAAATTCCTCCATAACTGCCTGCACTTGACCCAAGTAAGTAGACATATCCAATTCCTGTTTCTTCAAATTTGTCATCCGCGATATCACGTCATAGAAACGAGATATGCCATTAGTGTATAAAGTACGAGCCTTTTCCCAAACCAAATAACATTTTTGGAATGGACGAAACAAGGGCATCAACTTGGAATCAATAGATCGCCACAAAATACTGCATAACTGAGCATCAATCTTCTCCCAATGTGCTTTGGCTTTTGCATCTCCGTCACTAGACTCTTTGGTTAGATGATCCTGAACACCTTGGCCTTTACACCACAACTCGACAGACGAAGCCCAAGCTAGGTAGTTTGAACCTCCCATTAAAGGTTCTGAGGTAATCATAATACCGGAACTGCCAGAACCCTGGTTTTTAGGCCCGAAAGCATCTAGTCCCAAAGACATCGTTGGATTATCAACTGAAAACTCGCTGAAACTGAACAGAGGACTGAAAACTGGTGCTACCGGAAAACAGGAACACTGTAGCTGCCGGAAAGGCACTGTAGCTGCCGGAAAAGCACTGTAGCTGCCGGAAAAATTTAAAGTTGTCGGAATTGAAAAGTAAAAATATGGATAGGCTCGGAATTCAAGTAGGAGCAAACTGTCCTGAAGAAATATTGGCCGGAAAGTACTGTAGCTGCCGGAAAAATCACTGTAGGTCGCCGGAAAAAATCAAAGTTGTCGGAATCGAACAAAAAGTGGATGGGTAGGGTCGGAATTATATTCCGACTAAACTGTCCTTCTGGAGCGATCGGAAAAAGTGGCCGGAAAGGCTCTCACGCGCCGGCGCGTGGGCTTCACGCGCCGAGGTTCCTGCCGCGCGTGGGGGCGCGTGAAGCGTCGGTTTCCGGTGATTTTTTTCTGGGGTTGGTCGGAATTCTCTCCCAAACCTCGTGGTGGTCTCGGATTTTGCACAACACCAACAGAAAAGGTAGTTTAGGTTACGGACAGCCTGTTAAGTCGCCGGAAAATTGCACGGCGACGAGGTCTTCTTCCCGGAAATAGCTGGAATGACGCACAGCTATACTATTCTCACCAAAGCTCTGATACCATGTGAGAAGGCACAGGAGAAGAATATATAATTGATATATAAACATGATACAATGAGCCCTATATATAATACACATAACCTAGCCTACTCCTAATACAGTTTAGACTAGACTTCTAATACAGTTAGACTTCTAACATATTTGTTCACATTTCATTAGTTCTCTGATAGCAGTTCACTGTATGGAATTTATAGGTTGTTTTCTTCTTGATGAACATTAGGATTATAAATTAAAAGATCAGACAATTTCTTCCATGTGTCCCTTGAGTAGTCATCTAGTTCTGGCTTCAGCTTCTCCCTTGGCTTGTCTGTTGTCCACATGGTGTGCATTTGGGAATGGTGGAACAGATAGATGGTTTATCCTGCATACGGATTCGGAAGTGTATATCAAACATGGAAAAAATACTACCTTTTTTTGATGAAGGGGAATGGAAAAAATACTACTATTAACATAAGAATACTGCGGAACTGTTGAAGCAATAACAGTTGAATAGCCCTTCCTTCCAAATACTTTCATCTTTGAAAACTAGAAAGAAAGTTTAGCAAATGTGTCTTACAACGCTAATTAATACCACTAGTTCAATTTTTCTCATAGACCTCATTTTCCTAGATATTTTTCCTTCAAGCCAATCATGTATCTTCAATAAAATCAGTTTTTCTCCAGTTTTTGGAATCCATTGTTTCTTCAGTTGCTGAAACTAATTGGTGATTATGTTGGTGGCATTTTCAGGTTGCTGTCTTTTACTTCCATGATAAGTTTACGTGGATGAAAGGGGTCGGTCTCTTGACAATAATGCTTGGTGTCAGTTTGTTTAATTGGTACAAGTAAGTATTTGAGCTCTCATTTTCTTGCAAAACGTTATCTTGTGATTATTTACCTTCTGCTGCTGTTAAAATTAGATAAGCTTTTTCTTTAAAGACCTGCTGCAGATGTCTACTCCTTGTCTTGTCAGTTCCTAACCCTCAGTTCATATAAAGTTCACTTGTTTAAACTACTTACTGACATATGTTTCCTCATTTTATATCGTCATTTCGTCAACCTCAGTTGGTATAAAGTCCACTTGTTTGTTGGTGAAAATAAGCCTTTCTATTGCTAATAGTTGGATATTTGCCTTATTGATTAATTTGATGGCTTACTAGGTTGTTTAATGTTATATTCAAGACTAATAGGATGCCTGAAGAGTGGAGGTGGAGTACAATGGTTCCGTTGTACAAGAACAAATGCGATATCCAGAGCTGCAACAACTATAGGGTATCAAAATTACTTAGTCATACCATGAAAGTCTAGGAGAGAGTGGTAGAAATGAGAGTGAGAAGGATGGTGTCTATTTTAGACAACCAGTTCGGGTTCATGCTGGGGCGATCTACCGCAGAAGCTATCCACCTTATTAGAAGGATGATGGAACAATACAGGGATAAGAAAAGGATCTCCACATGATGTTTATTCATCTAGAGAAAGCGTACGACAGAGTTCCCAGGGAGGTCTTATGGAGTTGCTTAGAGGTTAAAGGGGTCCCGGTTGCCTACATTAGAGTGATTAAAGACATATATGATGGTGCTAAGACTCGGGTTAGGACAGTAGGAGGCGACTTCGAACATTTTCCGGTTGTTACGAGGTTGCACCAAGGGTTTGCGTTCAGCCCTTTTCTATTTGCCCTGGTGATGGATGCACTAACTCATCATATTCAAGGGGAGGTTCCATGGTGCATACTATTTGCTGATGACGTAGTTCTAATTAACGAGACATGAGGCGGCGTCAACGGGAGGCTAGAGGTTTGGAGACAGGCACTTGAGTCTAAAGGCTTCAGGTTGAGCAGGACGAAGACAGAATACTCGAGTGCAAATTTGGGGCTGAGCCGACGGAAGCGGGAGGAGAAGTGAGGCTTGACTCTCAAGTCATTCCTAAGAGGAGTTGTTTCAAGTGCGTTGGATCAGTAGGGGGTCGGGGAGATTGACGAGGATGTCACACACCGTATGGGGTGGGGTGGATGAAGTGGAGGTTCGCGTCGGGAGTCCTGTGTAACAAGAAAGTGCCACTGTTACTAAAATGTATGTTTTATAGAGTAGTGGTTAGACCGACCATGTTGTCTGAGACCGAGTGTTGGCCGGTTAAGAGCTCACATATCCAGAAAATAAAATTAGTAGACATGAGGATGTTGATGTGGATGTGCGGGCATACAAGGATAGATAAGATTAGGAATGAAGATATTCGAGAGAAGGTGGGCGTGGCCCCATGGAGGACAAGATATGGGAAGCAAGATTCAGATGGTTCGGGCATATTCAGAGGAGGAGCACTGATGCACCAGTAAGGAGGTGTGAACGACTGGATGTGGTGGGCACGAGGAGAGGTAGAGGGAGACCTAAAAGTATTGGGGCGAGGTGATCAGGCAGGACATGGCGCGATTTAGGATTACTGAGGACATGGACCTTGACATGGAATTGTGGAGGTCAAGCATTAAGGTTAGAGGAAAGTTGTGAATATTTCTACAGCGCACTAGAGTGAGACTAGCCAGTTAGGAGTTAGTCTTAGGATAATACTGGTCAGCTACTGATGTAGGGCTTACCTTCCATCATTTTCGTATTTCATATATTTCTTATATTGCTGTTATTTTGCTATTTTATATTATTTTAGGTTATGTTATGTTATTTTATTATGAGTCTATTGATAGTACTAATATATCGTCTCTTGTTGCTTTCTTGAGCCGAGGGTCTCCTGGAAACAACCTATCTACTTCTCAGGGTAGGGGTAAGGTTTGCGTACATATTACCCTCCCCAGACTCCACTTGTGGGATTATACTGCGCCGTTGTTGTTGATTAATTTGATGCTGGAACACCTGCTACTCTACTTGGATGAGCTACAGATCCTATGCTTCATTGTACACCAAGCATGACATTCACATTTTGCATGTGTGCCATATTAGGAAAACTAACATGAAGATGCTTCATTTTGCAAATCACATTTTTATATTCTTATTAACCCTACACACTCTTATATTTAGAAGTTTTTGGAATTTTTCCTGATTGTAATTCTTCTTCTTTTGCCATTTAAATGGTTTTCTGCAATTCTCGTTTCTCTTGCTTAGATTCAGTCTTGGCCATTTAGAGAAAAAGGTCTCGACCGTGACCAGCTTAGTCCAAGACTTGCACCAAACATTCATTCCCCTTTTTCATAGTAATGTGGATATTACTGATTAGATGTAAGTAATGTACTCCATCGCTCGTAATTTACATGACATTCTTTCCAGTTATGGCCATTTGTAAATGTTTGACACTATTTTATCAGTAGTATTCTGCTAAACGATTTTCAGTAGGTATAAAAGACCAAGTATATTGGGGGTGGTTGGTTGGCCATGACTTCACTTACAAATACTGTAGTCATTATTTTTAACTTGAAGTTTGGCAAATACTGAACTTTAGTATTTGAAATACTAGTGCTATTTTGAGGAGGTGGGGGTGGCCCCTGTGGATGCTTAGGTGGATGTGCGGGCTCACCAGGTTAGATAAGATTAAGAATGAAGTTATTCGAGAGAAGGTGGGGGTGGTCCCGGTGGTTGAGAAGATGCGAGAAGCGAGGCTGAGGTTGTTCGGGCATGTGCGGAGGAGGAGTTTTGAGCGTCTGGCGATGGTCGGCGTACGGCGAGGCAGAGAGATGCCTAAGAGGTATTGGGGATAGGTGATTAGGCATGACATGGCTAGAATGCGAGTTTCCGAGGAGGTGTTGGAGGTCTAGTATAAGGATTGTAGGATAGGGGCTCCTAGAGTTTTTCGTACTCCTCACCCGAGGTTGGGTGAGGCTTGGCAGGGCTATCCATAGATAATTGTGTATGGGATTGTGTCTCCCTTATGGTAGCTATTTATGGTAGTTACTGTCTGATATTATTGCATGCTATTTTATTTATGGTTCTTATGTTTAGATAATTATTTACGCTATTGATGTTGGAGTTACTAATGCTCTTTTGTTTTTGTTTTTGCTTTTCCTTTCCTTCACTGAGCCGAGGGTCGATTGGAAACGGTCTCTCTGCCCTTTCGGGTAGGGGTAAGGCCCGTCTACATATACCCTCCCCAGACCCCACTTTGTGGTAATATACTGGGTAGTTGTTGTTGTTGTAGTGATATTGAAAAACTTGTTTGTGTAGTATTTCCAGTGAAATTATGGTTTTCAATCACGAAGCTTGTACTCCTTTTTTCCAAGTGAAATTCAAGTCTAAGCACAACTTCAGCTTCCATGTACTCTTTTTCAATTTCAACTTCAAATACTCTCATTTTTTAACTTTGGCCAAGTATTGTCCAAATGCCTACTTAATATACAAGAATTAGCCTTGGATGTGATGTTTTTCCTATATAATTTGTTTTTCAACAACTATTTATGATTTCCTTTGCTTACTATTAATATGATACAGTAGTTAATTGAATATATTAAATTTTGTGCTCAGTCAAATGTTGCCATATAAAGTGGGAGAGAGCTTAGTCAAGATAGACATGGCAATGATATAGTATACATCTCTGTTCTCATGTCTTTCCTTTGTTTGGTTTTTTTTCACTGATGCACTTTAAGACTATCATTGGTCGATCTAACTCCTTAATGCTTGATACTAAGTTCTTAACACACTAGTGAATATTTGCTTGGAGCAATTTTCTATTTTTTGGATACCGCTCTGCATCTAATTTCAACTTATCTAATACTTGTGCTAGTTCAGTAATTCTTCCATTGCATGGCTTGGGTTTACAAGAAAACATGTAGCGATGTATTTTACTTAAGTGACAGCACTTATCAAACCAAACTTGTTTATAATTGGTCTTGCAAATCGGCAATAGGATAGGGTTGTCATGAGAGGCATATTGTATGTTGAGTTGACAAAGTAGTTGATCCTTGCTTATTTTCTAGATTAATTACTTAAAAACGGTGATTGTATTAGTGATTTCGGAGTGTTTAGTTCTCTGTGTCCCACAGCTGCTAGGTCTATTTCATTGCCTGTTATCATTCACTGAATCTATTATTGTACTTCAAATTTTTACAGACAACTGAATCGTGTTACATCATGAAACAGACAGGTTTTTTTGATCCACAAGATGCTTATGCCCATGTTACCGGTGAATTTTGGAATTGTTGGATGGTTTTGCTAGATAATAAAATTGTTATCCGCTTCTGCTTTTCAGGTATGACAAATTACAAAAAGGAAATCTAAGTGAAGATGAAATGTCAGCATCCTCAATGCAAAATGCAGCTGCAAAGTATGTTATTCTTGAAGAATTGGAGGATCAAGTTGATGGTCCTTGAAGTTCCTATACCACATTATCTGCATTTGTCAAATTATGTAAGCTTCTTAACTATAATGCTCTCATGTTCTCTGTATGTTGCATATGAAGGGGGAAATGCTTTTTATCGTCATAGCTTTTTATGAGCTTTCATTAAATTCTCTTTTATCTAGTCTGGTGAACAAACTTATTAAAAAGTAATGAAGGTATGTCAGATAAAAGAATTCTTCAAATCACAAAAATGGACGTAGGAGGTTATTTAACATCCTACTTAAGCTCTGTATCTATGCCCAGAAACAAATTATGAATATTACTGTGGTTGTCTGTATTTAATGCTCTAGGAAAATCTGTATATATTAAAACATGTCCTGGAAAAATCTATCAGGAAGTTGAGCTTGCGTTAGGCTACTATTTTGGTTGGGAAGTGGGCGGAAAGGCCTGGTAGTTAAACCTGTTATTTTTTTGACTGTTGAACACTGGGCTTTATGGAGAGTACAAATCATTCTTGGTCCATGCACTTGATATGAAACCGAGCTCTTGTGCATGAGATGAAGATGAGAAAGCCTTACTCCGGTTTGATCAGCCTGCTCGCTGATTCTATGTTTTACTTAATTTTCCATTATAGTATATATTTGACGCAGTTACTGAAAGTTACTTTGGTGTAGCATATTTTGGTTAACATTTTTTGTTTCCCCCGAATTTATTTACAAGAGTGGGTGAGTTTTCATATTTCAATTATACCAAGAAGCTCAAATGGGACCAAAGTGGCTACATCGACTTGTCTTTGTTCAGCTTAACCCTGCCCTAGACAGCCTTTTATCAGTTTGCTGGTGAAGGGAAGAAGCTTTTGTTCATCATTATTGTTGGTGCAAAGATTGATCAGTTTCCATACATAATCCTAAGGGCTCCATTTTTTGTTAAACAAATTTTCTACTTTGTTCTTATTGTATCGCTGTATTTGGCATCAAAATTTCATCCTCATTTATTCAAATATTTTTCCAGTTTTATCTCCTCCTCGTTGTGATTACCTTAGTAGCCAGTAGGCATCGGTCAATGTTATAGATCTTTAGTTTACTTGTAACACAGGTTTGCCGTTGTATTTTAGACGGGATTTTATGCGTTGAGCCTCATCAAGAATATTTGTCAACTGATCTCTTTTATCCCGTTATGTTTTTAACCATGAAATAAATAATATTATAAGGTATAGAAGAAAATGTAGTTCATTCAAGGTTCAGAGAGAATTAGTCTATAGAAAAATCAGAAAGCAATAACGAATTCATTATTATCCTTCTTTTATATGAGGAAAAAAAGTACTTGTAAATTAAAATATATTTGGAATAATTCGTAAGTTTAGTTTATTTATCTGCACTACACTTATATGTAATGTATAGTTAATTAAATGTATACTAACGAAGCTTATGTAAGTTTTATCTATTAAGAAAGTTCAAGGAGTGTTAATAAAAATACTAAAAAAATTAAAATACGAATGACACAAAAAATTAAGAGTTGTAAATTGAGAAGGTAAAAGAAGTGTGGTTATTAGAAAGATCACTTTCTCTTTGCCCATGCCGCGCAAATTTGAAACTTTATCTGAATTTTGTAGTACATTATCCTGCCATTTAAAACACGATTTTATGAGATATATTTTTCATTGAGTAACTATATAACATTACATTAGATATTAACACAGAATTTAAGAAAGAAAATTAGTAAGTATTCACGTAACATTTGAATTGAAAAACAGAAATAATTAAAATCCTAAAAGCAAAAAATAATTGTTGTACGACTTCATTAATTGTACAAAACATAACTTTCAAAATCATAGAAATATTAGTTAACACATTAGGCTTCAAAGAAGCTAAGGAACCAAAGCCAATTTCATTTAAAGTAACTATAAAAGAATGTACTTACATTTTGATCTACAACTATTTTTTTTTTTTTTTTTGAATTTTTCCCTCGTACTATTACTACTTCGTATCCTTCTAAATTGAAGTAGATTTGGACCCCCTATAAAATAGCTATTGCAAATTTACAATGTGTAGCACAAATAAAAATGAGCAAAATTAATTTCTAGCCATAGAAAATAATATTATCCGGTGGCCATAAAATCCCTTAGCCATTGGATTTCCAGTGGCTTATATCTAAAAACGTCACTTTGGAAAATGTTCCCCACCACATAATCGCTTATTTCACACTTTGGCAACAAAGATTTGGCACTACCAAATAAAACAGAGAAGTTCATGTTCAATCCAATCTTTACACTAACAGCACAGCAGCCCTTTGTACCTGCCAAAACTGTACTAATTAAATCATTCCTTCAACGAATTCTTAAGGAAATTCTTAAGTCCAAATGTTGATTTAAGTCTCGAATATATGAATTTGCTGGATCTCGAGAGCATAAAACAAACGTGCAGGCATGTCAATAATCTAGAGTACAAATGTCAAAAGTAATTTCGAATTAGAGATATTTAAAATATGAAAATCAGGAATAGCCACAAGTATTGCAAATCAATTTTCATCTTCACATTCGTTTTAATACAATAAATACACATACTTTCAAACTAGTTTTACGATTATATAGACTAAGACGATGAACTTAAGAATATCGTCAAAACATAACGTGTTGCTCACAAGATCTATTTTTATAGTGATAAAGAAAAAGACGGAAGCAAATTTGATATTGCTCTCTTAAACTAAATTCGTTACATATATAGAAATGTTGTCAGACTTTGACCTATTTGGTGGCATTTCTTTTTAGCTAATTTACTTTATTACCGGGCGATTGTTAAAATTATTAGTAAAATAAAATATATATGTCCCTCGATCATGTAGATAAATACGAATTTGCTAATTACGAAGAAAGCTTCTAAGTTGATATATGATGTAGGAATCTAATAGTTAGCTAGAGGGCGATCCACAATCCCAAAAGAATTCGCTGTCGAATGTTGCCGTCGCAAGCGCCGCCTCCGTATTGAACCACCAATCTTTACACTAACAGTGGTGGTTAAAATTTATATGTAATTATATAATTTTATAGAGCTTAAATTTCTTTTTGGATTGTGGGACACATAAGTTGAGAATTCTGCCGTGTTTGTCTGGAGTTCGTGTAATGGGTCCCTAATGGGCAAACATGAAAGTGTAAGGGAATTATACAAAATAAACTATCACTATACAATTTACGTACAATAGACTGAAAATATATACAAAAATAGACCGTCAATATATAAAAAATATACAAAATATAACGTCATTATATAAAATATATATAAAATAGACGGTCACTATACAAAAATATACTAAATAGACGGTCGCTATGAAATGTATATATAATAGACTGTCGTTATACAAAATAGACTGTCATTATACAATAAATATACAAAATAAACTGTTATTATACAAAAATATATAAAATAGATTGTCCCTACACAATAATTATATAAAATAGACTACTACTATACAAAAAATATAAAATAATCAAGCTATTTTGTAATGAAAAAATATGAGTTATTAAAATTTTGAGGGGCTATAGAAAGTAGTTTTCTCAATAAAAATCTTAACCACTTCAGATTATTATACAAACTTACTTGACCTAGTGGCGTGCCTTCTCAGAAGTTCTTATTGTCTCAAATTCATTTTAGTCCTATGATAATATTTTCTTTTATGCTCAATCAAAAAATTCACAAAGCTTATAACCATATAAAAAGAACTAACAATTCAAATCATTCTCAGTAAATGATTTCCTCGTTGTGGTGGGATTATTCTTTATTTTTCCAAGAAAGGCACTACCAAATCTGTTCTCCTCCAAATTCTTTCTTTTTCTCCTCCTTATTTGCTTTTGCTTCTTTTGCGTGCTTTTCTAAAAACAAATATTTAAGTATTAGGAACCAAATGGAAATAAACTAAAATTTTGAGAAACAGTTTAGAAAATTATTTATTAATGATATGAACAATAACTTTCTACTGTTACAATTTTAGAGCGGAGATCGGAGCGGACTTAATTAGGATTTGGAATAGAAATACAATATGAGATTAGAGAAAGAAGCAGAAAAAATACAGATGTAATTAAGAGATTGTGAAACTGTTTTTGCTAATTATATTGCATGCAAATCAATGTTTGGTTAGTACTGACGTTTGGGCTTTCAAACATTAAGAGGTGTTATTGTTTTTCACCAAGAAGTGTTACTGAATGAGAGGAGTAAATGCCAAAAGATCGTGGAAAAGGATAGGTGTAATTCCTTATTAGTTTTTAAAAAAATAGCACAAAATAAATGGGAATATAAGTAGAAAAAGTAGGAAAAACTCCAAAAATTTGAGAAGATAGATAATTGTGATTCTTGGCCAATGTGAGGTGCCACGTTACCTTCTATATTCCCATCTTTATATATATATATATATATATATATATATATATATATATATATATATATATATATATATATGATGCTCTATTCTCTGGCCTGTAAACCATATGAAATATTTATACGCAACAGAAACCTGTAGAAAAGCTTGTTAGATTGGACATGAAGCAGCTAAAAGAATTCAATATGTGCTATATATACATAAAAATTAACGTTGATCTTGCGCGTGTTCAAACATTATTGGCAGAATATGTTCAATCTAGCCATGTTTGAATCAAGGAACCAATTTAGTAAAACTGGTGCGACTTTCTTGAATGAAATTGAGTTGAGCCATCAACTATAAAGATACAATAGATGAAGATGCAAATACAGATGAGAGAGTCTCAGCATGTTAGAGTTAGTGAGTCTGCAGCCCAAGTACTGGACCAGCCCAAGCAGACAAAGCAGCCCAAGTTTCAGGCCCATACACAATAATACCCAATTCTATTTATTTCGGCCCAAATTTGTATATATTCTAGAGGGTTCTGTATTTTATGATATTCATTCATTTTCTTGTAAAGAACAGATATACAGAAATAGAGACAGTCGGTTCTCTTTCTCTCTCTCTTCATCTCTTTAACTTCTCTCGATCAATCTTTAGGATTCGGTGTGTTAACATGGTATCAGAGCGGCGATTCTGATTCTGCTCGTCACCGACTTTCTCGCGATGTTACCCTCATCAATTTTCATCAGAGTTTCTCTGTTATCTAAAAGATCTAGGGTTTTCTCATTTTGCTGGATTTTCATCTGCAATCGTTTGATTTTTGAGGTTTCTACTTCGTCGGTTTCATCGGTTCGACATAGGAATAAGTCGATTCCTAAGGATTTGGGTATCCGCGAACAGTTAGGGTTTGGCCTTGTGAAGTTTCAGGCTTGGTAACGCTTCTCCATTGCAAAAATGGTTAATGTTGGTGATAATTCTGATTTTGGTCCCACTAATTTCGTACTCGACCCTTCGAGCCCTTTATTTCTCATATCTTTTGATATTCCCGGAGTCTCTTTGGTTAGTAATCCCTTTTCAGGGACTGGTTTTGGGGGATGAAGGAGAAATATAATTGTTTCCCTATCTGCTAGGAATAAGATAGGGTTTATTGATGGAACAGTTCCCAAACCTCCGGAAAATTCCCCTCATTCTAGGCAGTGGGATAGGTGTAATAATATGGTTATCTCTTGGCTCACTAATTCTCTTACGCCAGATATAGCTGAGAGTGTTCAATATTCTGACACTGCTCAAAGTATTTGGACTCAGCTTAATAGTAGGTATGGGACTGTGAATGGTACCAAAATATTTGAGATTAAGCAAGAGTTAGCATCTACAAGTCAAGGATATTTAGATATAGCATCTTACTTCAACAAGCTGAAGAGATTGTGGGATGAGTTGGGTTTTATGCGTGCATCTCGTGGTAGCACTTGTACATGTGCTGCCAAAGTCGAGCTTCAAAAGGAGGATGATGAAACTAAGCTGCATCAATTTCTCATGGGGCTTAATGATACATATGTTGGAGTTAGGAGCAACATTCTCATGTTGCAGCCTCCTCCATCACTAGACAGTGCATACAACATTCTGCTTCAGGATGAGAGAAAAAGACAAGTTTCATCACCCTCTCAATTCCGTATTGACTCCAGCGCTTTCAACACTTATTTCACCAACAAATTCCCTGGCACACCTGCCCATCCTAGACAATTCAATTAAAGAGTCAGCTTTGATCTCAACAAGACAAACTTAGTGTGTAGATATTGCAAGAAACCTGGTCATATGATTGACAAGTGCTACAAACACCATGGATTCCCACCAGACTTCAAATTTACAAAGAGCAAGAGGACTGCAGCAAATGTTGAGGTGCAGGGATGTCCGAACTCTGTTGGGTCTCCAAACAATGCTGATAGTACTCAGGGGTCCTCTGAATCAGAATCTTTGATTCCTGGTTTAACCAAGGATCAATATTCACAACTTATGTTGCTGCTTCAACAGACACAAATTTCAGAGTCTTAAGAACAATCCAGCCTTATGGCATCTACCAACTTTGCTGGTACTTTTTCTCCACCCAGTCGTTTAAAGAATGTATCTTATGAGGCTTGCATGTTAACTAAAATAAGTGAATGTATTTGGATTATAGATTCTGGTGCCAATGATCACATGACCTCTAATAAAGATCTTCTGCTTGATATTAAGCCATTAGTTATACCATACTTAGTTACCTTGCATAATGGTTATAAGGTCAAGGTAACATGTACTGGATCCATACAATTCCTTTGTTTCACTCTACATCATGTCCTTTATATTCCGGCTTTCATTACAATCTTATCTCTGTGTCCAAGCTTGTGCACCAGTTAATTCTATTGTCCCATTTACTAATTTCTCTTGTTTGATACAGGCCCCTTCTCTGAAGAGGCCACTGGAAATTGGTAAATTGGACGATGGACTTTACAGGCTTGTGCAATCTTCTTATTCTTCTCTTCAATCTCATACTCCTTGTAAATACCATTCTCCATTAGCTGTTGATTCTGTTTCTTCCTCTCATTGTACATACCATTCTGAATTGAATAAAATGGAGATGTTATGGCATAATAGACTAGGGCACATACCTTTTGTTAGGATCAAAGACATCCATCATATACCATGCAAATTTTCAACTAAACAACCTTTCATATGTACTGTTTGCCCATTAGCCAGGCAATCTAGATTGCCTTTTCATGACAGTTCCATTAAGACAACACATGCCTTTCAACTCATTCATGTGGATACCTGGGGTCCTTATGCCACTCCCACTCATAATGGATGTAAATATTTCATAACAATAGTTGATGACTTTACTAGAGCTACTTGGACTCACCTTATGGGGTCCAAGAGCAATGCCTTTCCCCTTATCAAAGCTTTCATTGCCATGATCAAAACCCAATTCCAGGCTGTTGTACAAACAATTAGAAGTGACAATGCTTTTGAACTTGGGTCTAGTGGTTATGACAGCAATTTCTTTGTTGAAAATGGAATAATACACCAAACCTCATGTTCTCATACACCACAACAGAATGGTGTGGTGAAAGAGAACATAGATATATGCTAGAAACCTCAAGAGCCTTACTTTTTCATTCCCAACTACCCCTTAGATTCTGGGGAGATTGTGTGCTTAGTGCAACCTATCTCATAAATAGATTTCCTTCCAAACTCCTTAACAATATATCACCTTTTGAGTTGCTTTTTGGAGAGATTCCTTCTTATAACCATCTTAAAACATTTGGTTGTCTTTGTTTTGCTTCAGTTCCCAAACAGAATAGGGATAAATTTCAGCCAAGAGCTGATCCTTGTGTTTTTCTGGGATATCCATTGGGTAAAAAAGGGCTACAAGCTATATAACTTGAAGACTAAACTTACCCTAATTTTCAGGGATGTGGTCTTTCATGAAGCTGTATTTCCCTTTGCTCCTTCATGGAATACCTTTCCTGTTCCTTCTCCTACTCTTAATCCATCCCCTGTTTGGCTTCCTCCTACTGATGACTCCTTGCTCAACACTTCCTCACCTTCTTCCACTTCTACACCTCTTGCTTCTCCTTCTTCATCCCCTTCTTCCCTACACTAATCTCCTCCTGTGCCTGCTGAACCAGCTCCCAGTAGGTCCAGCAGGACTCATGTTCCTCCTGCTCATCTCCAACAGTATGCCTGCAATCTCCCTTTATCTCTTTCTGGCCCCAGTTCTTCTTCCACTTGCCTTCACAGTTAGGTTAATAGTGCAGAGGTAGAGCCTACCTCTTGTCAGCAGGCTGCCTCCCTCCCTGCATGACAGGAGGCAATGACAAAGGAGTTTGCAGCCTTGGAAGCTAATCACACTTGGTCTATAGTTCATCTTCCTCTTGGTAAAAGACCTATTGGTTGCAAATGGGTCTATAAGATCAAGTATAGTGCTGATGGGTCTGTGGAGAGATATAAAGCTAGATTGATTGTTAGGGGTGACACCCAAGTTGAGGGTGTGGATTTCAATGAAACTTTCTCTCCTGTTGTCAAATTTTCCACTATTAAGTCCCTCATTGATGTGGCTGTTAAACAGAATTTGTCTCTTTTTCAACTTGATGTGAATAATGCTTTTTTACATGGTATATATTCTAGAGGGTTCGTTATTTTATGATATTCATTCATTTTTCCTGTAAAGAACAGATATACAGAAATAGAGACAGTCGGTTCTCTTTCTCTCTCTCTCTTCATCTCTTTAATTTTTCTCGATCAATCTTTAGGATTCGATGTGTTAACACAGCATCCCCACTAGAACGTAGAATTCATGCCCACAGTTTATTAGTTATCCAAGGAGAAAAGATTCTCCTCAGAAATAAACACAACGTTAAATATAAAAATTAAAAACTCCTTCCTTTCATAGGTAGTTTGTGGGAACGATAAAGATGGGCGTTATTTAGTAGGAAAAAAACATGATAAGCTTGGTACAATTAACAAGTTAATCTCGTAAAGATGAATATTTTATTATACCCAATGCAAAATTTCAACTAGGCTCATTCTCAAAATTATACGTCAAAGATCATCACGTAGCAAGAAATATATATATATATATATATATATATATATATATATATATATATATATATATATATATTTTTTTTTTTTTTTTTTTTCTTTGTTCCTGGCATTATATCATTGACAAAGACTGCTTCTTTCTCACCAACTTCACATTCTCTGATTTCGTTCAGCTAACTTCGAATTGGCGTGATATTTACTAGTCAACTTCAAGTTTTGAAAAGTAGGTGCTTGTTGCTTTCTTGACCATTATTATATTTTGCATTTTGCAATAGAAAATGCATGGGTGGGTCATTAGGATAACTTATATATAATGCAATAAGCTTAGAATCTTTCAAACAACCAAAGGCACTTTGCCTTCTCTTAAAGTTTATATTATCATCCATTTCTTCATGGCTCTATTCAAGATTTTTCCTCTTGCATTCATTTTTTGTTGTTGTTTTCAATTGATAAGCAGCCAACCTTGGGATTACCCAACTGCAAATCTTTCTACAACTTGGATCAACAGTGTTTCTGCACCCCATTCAGTGGCTTCACTGATGGCTCAACAGTAAGGGGTATACTACTCAGAGGAACCCTTGGTCCAAGATATGCTTGTGGTTTCTACTGTAATGGCAATTGTGAAAGTTACATCTTTGCCATCTTTATTGTTCAAACCAATAGTATTTCCCTTATTACTATGCCCTCAATCGGGTTCCCACAAGTTGTTTGGTCTGCTAACAGGAATAATCCAGTTAAGATCAATTCAACTTTGGAGCTTACAGCACAAGGAGACTTAGTACTTAGAGATGCTGATGGTACTTTAGTTTGGTCAACAAACACTGCTGGGAAATTTGTTGCTGGCTTAAACTTGACTGATGAGGGAAATCTTGTTCTGTTTGATTCTAAGAATGCAACTGTTTGGCAATCTTTTGATCACCCGACTGATTCTTTGGTTCCGGGACAGAAGTTAGTATCAGGAATGAAGCTAACAGCAAGTGTTTCAACAACAAACTGGACTGAGGGAGGTTTGTTTTCTTTCTCTGCTACCGATGATGGTTTGGTTGCTTTTGTCGAGTCAAATCCTCCTCAAACATACTTTGAAAGATCTATTTATGGATTGAATAGTAGTGGAGGCTCCAATTATGTTATGTATTTGAATGGAAGCTTAGCTCTACTCTCAAATTCCAATGATCCGCATACGCTGATTTCCATTCCTCCAGCATCCTCGGCTCAATATATGAAACTTGAGTCTGATGGACACTTGAAAGTGTATGAGTGGAAAAGTCGTTGGAATGAGGTGGATGATGTCCTGACAGGTTTTAACGGCGAGTGCTCTTATCCCACGGTGTGTGGACGATATGGCATTTGCACAATGGGGCAGTGCTCTTAACGTGTTTCTTTTTCCTTGAAGGGATATGTAATAACTTTGTTAGTTCAATACTTGTATCCTTTTCACTTGAACCTATTGTGATAAGCTACAAGAATAGGTTCCAAGTGTTAGGATTGAATCAAATGTCATGTGGAAGCTAGCAAAATAATATCTCAACGACGATGAATCAAACATTATAAGAGAAGTATACCAAAAGAGACACAAACATTTAACGTGGTTTGGTCAATCGACCTACGTCCATGGCGGAGATGAGTAATCCATTATATAAAAGAGAGTACAAAATATCGAGAGATAACCTTACGAAGAGGCATATACAAGTGACACACTAACATTCGTCCCAAAACGTTCTGCCCAAAACAAGACTCTCAAACATGTTATGGCTATATTGTGGAAGGAAGGATCCCCATTTTATAGAAGTCTAAATATTTTCCTACAAGAAAAGGGAGATTTATAATTTTCTTTTAGGAAAAGAAAGACTCAGTTATGGTAAACATGCTGCTCTTTCCTTCCAAAGAAAAACCAAATATGATAAAAGAATCAGGACAAATACCTAACAATAAGTTTTATCATAATAAATCTTTTTTCTATTTTCATATTACAGTTTAGTCATTCTAGAATATGCGAAAAATGTAATTATGTAATCATACTTGTCACGAATAATTCTTTTACGCTCTTGAACAGATAAAACGTCATTAGATTTCTTGAATTTGTTCTGTACTATTGGTAAACGATGTTTTATACTTTAATATCACATAAGAGGGGGTAATTTGTGTGATGCTTGATTTTCGCGTGCACTAGATTATCGAAGGACCTGATTCTTCTATGTGTTCTTTACACTACAGTTTCAGAATAAATAATTCAGAAAGTAAAGAACACAAGAATTTTCACGTGAAAAATACCCGGCTCAAAAGGTGAAAACCCCACGGCCTACTACCCAGTAGGATTTTTCTTAAACACTTCACTACAACTTTGAGCCAACAAAAAAGTTTACAAACTCTTGCAAACCTAAAAATTACCTCTAACCCTTGTAGCAATCAGCCACAAGCTGTTGGGACTGCTCCAAGTTAACTCTAACTTGAATAATACAACTAGAGTTTACAACATCTTGCAAACCTAAGGATTAACTCTAACCCTTATAGCAATATGCCACTGGCAGTTGCGACTACTTCAAGTTAACTCTAACTTGAAAGATATAATTTAGATACCTAGTACAATTTTCTTCTTAGAAAGATAAAAGGTACAACTCAGAATGCCTACTGTGCTTTGAACTAGAAATAAAGAAAGACACATAAAACTCTTTATGGAGCTAGTTATTCACCTAGTTCATGTAGCTTCAGGATTGCACTCTTAAATCTCACTGGAAATGCTCACAAAATGTGTTACTATTTTGTTCTCAATTCGTGCTTAACTTTAGTATGTGTCCATCACCTTCAGAAGAGAACAAATTAATTTTTACAGAGTTAGTAAAATAAGATTAACTAGAATGATGATGCTTTATCCTTTCTTGGTGGAAGAGTTCTAGTTAATCTTCAACTTCTAACTGTTTCCTTATCTTGGATAAAGTTCTCTTCATTTAAGGAGTGTTGTTCCTTATCAAATATGCAATTTTTTCATTCAGAGATTATTAGAAACAACCACTTATACTTATCCCTTTCACGTGCATGCTTGTTTCTTGATTAAAACCGTTACTTGTGTACACCGTCCATAGACTTGGTTCATGCATGTGTTCCTTTGTCAATCATCAAAATCAAAACCGCTCAGGTCAACAAATATTCCCCTTTTGATGATGACAAAATCAATCTTTTTTATAAGCATGGAACATGTTTCAACTCAGCTTAACATCAACACAATGTTAGAACACTTTTCAATTAAATTCACAAATCATCTAGGGCTAGGTTCATTAGGTTATAAAAATTATAGTGCAAAGAAAAAACACATTGTATCTTCCCTCTTTTGGCATTATCGAAAAGTTACACAATTGAGGTAAGTAGCCAGATTTTAACAGATATAACTCATGGCCACTAGGGCTACTTTAAATGCAATAATGGATTTAATTTTCTCCTTTAATCTAAGAATATTAGCCATCTAAGAAATATCAATAAACAATTAGAGAAAAAGTAGTGAATTTCATAGATTGAAAAGATCCCACCACAATGCATAAGAAGAAATAACAATATGGAACCATGATAAAAAAATAGATAAATCTCACTTGGGTCACTGGTTACACTGAGTTAGGAAGGATTTAGGACTGAGAAGGACCAGGTTCTTAGTTCTTAGCTTAAAGAAACTTTGATGTATCTTAAAGAATATCATCCTTCTTCTCATTTTACTTAGAAAGTTCACACTTGAGAGAGTCTTTCTCAACCTATAATTCAGCCAGTTGTTTCTTTAGCCTTTCAATCATAGCATCCTTAGCCATTTTCTTCCACTATTTGAGCCTTTTTGCTCCTTTTGGCAGATCTAGTTCTTTTAGAAACAACTGAACCCTCAGCCTATTTTTCTTGAGAATTCTTTTAAACAGTCTTTCTATTTTTGGCACTAGGTGTAGGTACTTTCACTTCTTCATATTCATCTTAAAGAACCAGGCTCATCTCCTCAATCTAGGCTACCCCGCTTGGCTTACCAGCCCTTTTTTTCAAGCAACTTTCTTGGCATTCTCAACTAAGTCCCTTTTTACATTAGCAACAGTTTGCTTTTTCTGGCTCCCTATAGTTCTTCCTCTGTGGAAGGAGTTGCTACATGGATAGAAGGAGCACTCTTTCTCTTAGTGCCACCCATGACCTTTCCTGGAGTTTTTCCAACTTTATTCTTCATGAAACAATTTCCTTAACCCAACTAGGCCATCTGCTGGACATATATCAACAGAACCATCTATCTCCTGTGATTATAACCTATACTTCATTCATAGTCTCCTCATTATCACTAATCTCTTCACTTAATATAATCATTGCTCCAGCTTGTTTAGTCTAACCAACAAGAATGGGTGAAGGAGATCCATCAACTCTTTATTCTCCCTTCCCCTTACATCTACTTCGACACCCTCACTCTTTTTTTCCTTTTTCATTTTTACTACCAATTTTTCCAGACCAACCAATTTCAACACCAGCAATGCCAACCAACACAAATCGATTTTCAAGATTCTAAGCAATTTTAGAAGCAACATCAAAAAGTTTTAACCCAGAAGTTACCTACTCAGTTTCTGATGAAACCGGTTCTTCCCCCTCAGTTGAAGACTTAAAGGACTCATTAGATTTTTAGGGTTCTTCTGCTTGACTGGCTTATAGAATTCACTCAATTTCTTGGCTTGTTCTCTGCTGGCCGCTGTGTTGCATGCAATCATTTTGGTATGATTTTTCTTGGGGGTTAGGTGGTTGAGGGTTCTTTGGGTGGCGAGGAAGGGTTTTTGAAGTTTTTGGATTTTCATGGGTGTTTTCCATTTGACAAGTTCAGAAATGAGAGAAATAAAGAGAGTTCTGAGATTTCGATCTTTCAAAAAAAATTGAGAAAAGAGGGAAAGGTTGAGTGTATCACGATACCTTTTTGAAGTCTAGAAGTCTAATCACATTGGAGTTTCAATTTGAAAAGACGTTCGACCCTTCCCCAAATATCTCAGCAATTATGGCGCGCGTAACTCTTGATGAAACTAGTTCATTTGTAACTAATTGGTTCAAAAGTAGTTTGGATAAAGTGGGACTCTTTTTAGTTCATGATCCATATGCAGTTATTTCAAATTACGTGGAGTGTAGAATAAATACCCTATAAGCTCATGAGCCAGGTTCTCACTAAATGTTCTCTTGTGTAAGACTGATCTTTTCCAAGAAAATAAGAATAATATCATTAGACATTAGTGAGACATTTTAGCACATGACGCAAGAGTATACTAATAAAAGCATCAGACTGGGCAACATTTAACCTAATTATTCACAAAATTCACAAATTATCTAACCAATAATTGAGTAAGAACCGGTTTCTTTTCGGTGACCTTAATCAACCCGAATTCTAACATGTTTCTTTCAAAGTTATCGCCTACTCAAAGATTCTGTGAAGATGTTAGCAATTTCCAATCAGTATCACAAAATTCCACAGTGATCAACACCTCAAAATTATCCTTTTAAAAATGATGCCCAACATCTATGTGCTTAGTTGTTTTGTGATGAATTAAGTTCTGGTCATACTAATTAGCACTAGTATTATCACAAAATTCCACAGTGATCAACACCTCAAAATTATCCTTTTAAAAATGATGCCCAACATCTATGTGCTTAGTTGTTTTGTGATGAATTAAGTTCTGGTCATACTAATTAGCACTAGTATTATCACAAAAGATAGGGATATAACTCAGCTTCAGCAATATACAAAGGCATAGAATTTTACTTTTGGTGGCCCAAAATACAAGACATGAGCAAAGAAAGTGTGCCAAACCTGAAGTGCTCTTTTTATCTACAGTAAAACTTGCATAATCAACATCACCATATCTCACTAAATGAAAATAAGTACCTTTTGGATAGCATAGGCACATATCATTGGTGCCTTTTAGGTATTTCAAGATCCTCTTGACAACCTTCAAGTGAGACTCCTTTAGATTTGCTTGAAATCTAGCACAAATGCCTACACTGAAAATAATGTCAGGTTTACTGGCATTCAGATATAACAAAGAGCCAATCATTCTCCTATACATCTTCTAATCAACAGATGAACTAGGTTCATCCAAATCCCATTTCTAATGGTATGCTAGAAACTAGTGTTTAGCTATAGTATTGCACTGTAATTACTGTATTTTACGTGTGGTTAAGCTTAAATGATAGTGAATTATACTTATTACGTGTTTTATGCCACGTAGCAAATGATTCTCATCTATTAATTTGGAGTTAAATCGAGCAAGTTGGAGTTTTAAAGTCCAAGTAGAAGCTCGAGAATTCAATCAGGATCATGTTCGATGGTCGATGACCAAGTACATATGTCAAAAGTGAACAAACAAATTTACTCTAAGAAATATCCACTATCATGCCGCATGGGGGCGACTAGGCACGACATAGTAGTGCAAAATTGGTCCAAAAGGGTTTTGGCAAGCTCTCTGAATTTCCCTACAAGCACACCGCATGGGGCGGCACAATTGTACATAATTTACAGAGTAGTTTGCTACTTCGACTAGAAAAGGGTAGCTTCGTCCGAGTTTGTTTCTACCGTGATTTTTACCCTGTTTAAGACGACTCCTACAGGATTCTCAGGTTTAGGATTTTTATTTTTAATATTTATTTTTAGGATTTAGTTTTAGGATTCAATTGTGCGTGTCAGTGCGTTTTCATTAATATTTTTGCATAAAATCATAAAATATACAAATTGCATAAGCATTTAGGATTCAATTTAATATTTTTTCTAGTTTAATTGGTAATTAGGGTTATTTTTGCAAACACAAAAATAAATAAATAATTAATTAGTAATTTCGGTATTTTAATTGTGTTGTAGTTTTTTGTGTGTTTTAATTTGTTGCTTTTTGTTTTTGTGTTGCATAAATAGATAATTATTAGGTTGATTTAAGTTAATTAGGAGATTAAAAATACAATTAGGAATTAAATAAAAAAAGAGAGAAAAGAAAATAAAATAAAATATATAGTAAAATAGATCTTTTAATAAACCACCCAGGCTGGCCACAATTGGGCAAGACCTGGTGGGCCCAAATCCTATTACCCTGCAAAAACACCCATGCCCAGCCCAAAAAATGGGTCCCCGACCCAGTCCACATACAATCCCCAAAACGACACCATTTTGGGGGCAAGTCATCCCAACCGTTGATCACAGGCCATCTAACGGCCCCGAAACCTTGCCCAAAATTAGATATATATGTCCAAACATCTCTATAGAATCAGAGACAAACCCTTCTTCTTCCTCGTAGATACACCTCTAGTGTATCAACTCCCCCTTCACCGCCATGAGACCATCGTTGACCACCCAGCAACCACCATAATTCCGCCGCCGGAAATCGTCTCACGGCGGCGGCTGATCACCAAAGCGCCTCAAATTTACACCACCGGACCACCACGATCCCCTCTTTCCCTTCCTCTGGTCAGCTTCCTTCGAACAAGTGCCCATATTTTCAAATATTCAAAAGAAGACTCGCTGGCATCACCCTCTCTTGCGACCCAACCCCAAACTAACCCAAAACTACACCCCTGAACCACCTCCCCTCCCTCTTTCCAACTATCCAAACCATGTCCTTCAAATCCAAAGAGACCGGCTCGAGTATTGAATCTAAACTAACCCTAAATCCTAAAACACACCGGAACCCATTCAAAGTGGCCTCAGATGACCCTCTTCTGTCCCTCTCCCCAACCCTACCACCCACAACCCTCAAACACAACTGACCACAAAGGAAAATCAGATCTGAGACTTCTTTTGGTCTCAGAATCAATGAACCCCATTCTAAGCCTTTTTCCTTCATTGATACTCAAGGAAAAAAGTCTTAGAGGAGTCTCTCAAAAAGGGTCACAGACTCGTGGAATTGGAAAATTTCAAGTTAAAACTGCATGCACAAAAGCTAAGTTCCATACCCCTAATTATTGTCAATGCTTGTATCTTGTATATATTTCTTGTCTCAATTACTTTGTTTTTCTTTGAATTTTACTTGTTTTCTGTATTTTTCATCTTAAAATAGTCATTCCTGCCTGTTATCCTTCTGGTTACCTTTAGTGTTACTGATTTGCTGGTCTCATGCTCATCCTTATTTCCTGACTTGTATTTGTTCATCCCTGAAAACTCTGAATGATTGATCAAATACCTATCTATTGTGTTCTTATTTGAATTTCTGGGTGGGTCTCCTTTTAAGATCTTATACCTATCGTGGTTCTTGTTTAATTTACGTTTTTCAGGATAAGTTTTGGGTGAATATTTTAGCTTTTGATATTATTCTTCTTCATCTATATCCTGAGTACATAATCTCCTTTACCCATTTCTTCCTTCCTCTGCTGAGGGTTTGTCATTTTTTTCTGCATAGTCGATTGGGGTTCCTTTCCTGGTCATTTTAATTCATTGGTTTTGACCAAAAAAAGCATGAATATTCATATGATCATGAAGTTATGATAGTTGTTTCCATCCTTTGTTACTGAATAGTCCACATTAAGATGCTTGCTTGAAACCTAAGTTGCATTGATTAATTGTTAAACTCTTTGATTTTTTTACATAATCAAGGCTATAGTTCAAATCTTGACTTTGACCCATAACCTGAATGGAACTAACTAGGGTCAGATTTGACTAAATAAATGGAAACCAAGGTTAAAAATCTTAAGTCAGTAATTAGGAAAAGGGATAGGGGTACAAAGGGTATTTGAATATAAAGAATCATGTGACCACTCCTAGAACATTCTAGTGAGGGGTTTAAGCATACTTTCTGCCTCAAACTTATGGCACAAGTAAAAAAACTAAGGACTATTTAGGCAAAATTGAAAATTGGGCAAGGGACTAAAAGGAAAACAAATAAATTGGTGTTTCCCTAAGGCTTCAATTATAAAAGAGGCAATCTAAACATTAAAAGGGCTGGAATTTTGAGATTTTCGAGCAGATTTTTTCTTTTAAAGCTCTTAGTGAATTAGAGTATATATAAAAAAAGTTATACATATTATCTATATTCTTCAGAAATCCTTAGTGTTGTTCTATTCCTGTTGAATTTTTGCTTTTTTCAAAGCATTCCTGAATCTCTGGGTGTTTACTGGTCGATTGGCTGTTGCTTGCTTGCTAGTTGCTTCATTTTACTCATAGGCTCTTTTTCTTGCTGAATTCCAGGTATCCACCTTCACTCAAAAGCTGAGAAATCAAGCTTAGGTATATTCGAGATTGTGGCTGATAATGAGGAAGATAATATTTTGGTTTCAATTATCTGTATAGCTTTATTTATTAGAATTTTGGTGTTGTAATGAACATGAACATGTTTTATGGACTGTAACAGGGCTGTGCTTTTAATTTGCGTAAGTTCATTAGATTTTGCAATAGTTTGATCCCATATGAGCTTAGTGTTTGCAATTTGAGTTGTATTGGGAATTCGATAACTGAACACGTGTATACTCTGAATGATGAGTATTTCAAGTTGTTTCTTTAAATATTAAGATTCAAATTTGATATGAAATCATTCTGAGCATCATCCTTAGTAAAATACGTTTGGCATATTTTGTAATGATCCTGTGTATAGTTCTAATGATTACGATATAATTGAGAAAATGGTTGTTGTTATTTTCCTGTAAGGGACTCATTAGTCCAATGTCCTTGGGCCCAATTGGAAGGCCCAATACCTGTCAGTTGTATAACAATATACATTCCCGGGCTGGCAAAAAATGAAGCCCAAATCAGCCACGAATGAGGCTAATAATGCAAGTATTAAATTTTTCAAAATGTGTTACCCAATGATTAGGACATTTCAGACACAAGCATGATAGAAAATGTAGTGTGCATTAGGATGTCCTTATAAAATAAAGTGAGCTACGTTAATCTAATCAAACACCATGCGATGGCTCTTTAACTTAATAAAATACATAAAAAATTGGAAGTGCTGTTTAGCAAATTTCACGACCTTTCACGAATTTCTAAAGACGTAGTTGATATAGGCACGAATTTATTAATAAATTATCTTCTTAAACTCGGGTGCGCATTTATGTGACCCAAATCCAAATCTCAATGGAATTAAAATATGTCTAAAATTACGTGCGCATTTATGTGATGTGATTCGCGATGTGTTTTGATGACATTGCAAATTTTCCAAAAAATATATATTAGAAGCGGTTAATTATTTAAAATTGTGTTATAGGTTTGAACATGTATAACAAATCGGATTTTTAGCCACTTCTAATAGTTTAAGCGACCGTACTAGAACCACGGGATCCGAGTGTGCCTAACACCTTCCCTCGGGTCAACAGAATTCCTTACTCAAGAATTTTTGGTTCGCAGACTCCATTGGGGCAGTCGAACAATTTCCTCGATTTGGGATTCTAATTAAACCAGTGACTTGGGACACTAAAAGTCAAACCTATCCTAAGTGGAGGCTCTTAAATAAATAAGTAATCCCATTTCGAATAATTTCACTTTAACTGGAAAAACTCCTTTATACGTGTTATCCTTCGGGGTAGCCGTGTAACAAAAAGGAGGTGTGATAGATCTGGCGACTCTGCTGGGGAGTAGAACCCAGAATCTCTAGTTCAGGGTTCAAGAATTCGAGCTTGCAATAACTGTCATATTTGGCTTCTTTTGATTTGCTTACGTGTTCTGCGCTAAATGCCACATGTTTTACCGCTTCGATATTATCTGAACTGTGTATATAAAATGCTACGAAACCTTTCACTTCTCACCTCCGGAGATATGCTTACTCGTTGAGACTCCCTATTCTGTTAGTGCCTTACCCTGAAAATAAGAAAGAGGCCGGACAAGTTACTAAGCCAGATGGCCTTTTGGTTTCCTGTATGTAGCCCCCTCCTCGACTCGAGTTGTCCGCTCGGGTGCACAGTCTAGACCCTGCACTGAGGTTCTAAACTTAGTATAACAAACCTCATGCCGGATCCCTAGTAGGAACATTTATTTTCATCATGCATTTGACTTAGGCTACTCAACAAAGGGGTTGGGTCCGTCTAGGACAGGTACCCTGAAATAAAAGACCATCCGATGCATTTTTACGTGCTACTTATGCATTTATTTGCCCTTGATTCGCATGTTGACCGGCTTGCGAACAAAGAGAATAAATTGAGAAAAATAGCAGCGCTAGGGCGATCCCTTGTAAAACCAATGCTTAAAGTAGCACCAAAATGTTGCCGATTTTTTTTATAAAAAAAACAGAAAAAAACAAACAAACAAAAGCAAAAAGAAAAGAAATAATTTTGGAGTTTTTCAATAATATTTTCGGGTTTTGATAAATTATTTTACCAAGTCCAACCCCTTTTCGCAAAAATGCCAAAACAAAAAAAACGAATGTCCGCGTTTATTCACTTGTTTTGAAATAAGTCAGGTGGTGCCATTACTGCTGGTAATAACCGAATGTTACCACGAGGGATGCCGAAAGGCCGATCTTGCACAAATGGCCACCTCTGAATTTCATTCTGACTAGTAAGTAAGCACAACCTGAAAACCTTCTCTCCGAAGTGTTGGAAGGCCGTGTTCACAAAGCCGGTCCTTTTTTAAATAAATTTCATAAATGTCGGTTTTAATGTTTTGAGAATATTAATTCGCCTAAAAAGTGTGCAGAATGAGCACGATAATTAACAACATTCCCTTGGAGTTGCGACTATGGTGGGATGATCTCGAGGAAGCTGTGTAGAAAAAGGTCAACGCACACCTGGGATGCCTCACTGGTTTATTGAAAATTAACCCCAGGGGAGACATCATAAAGGCCTTACTCACTTTCTGGGACCGGGCCCACAATGTCTTCCACTTTTCGGACTTTGAACTCACCCCGACTTTAGAGGAAATGACCGGATATACCGGGACCCATCCCTTTGAGATATCAACACTTGATCGCACCCAGAGCCCTCGCAGTGCACAAATTTCTGGATTCCTTGAAAATCAGCAGAAAAATCCAGAATCCCGACATATCGGCTGCTTTTGCACCTTGCAATTTATATACTAGAGGTATGGCCACATTGAAGGATTCTACAACCCTGAAAATCTTATTTGTAGCAAGGGTAATCAGCTCAAGTGGGAGGATCATCGATGTTTCGCGTTCATGGTGTCTTTCTTGGGTCTTTTAGTATTCCTGCGAAAGGACGGGAAAATCGACACACGGATAGTAAGGGTCGTTAACACTTTGATGACCCAAGCCGAGAGTACTCTTGCTCCAATGTGTTGAAACACGTTCTCAAAGTACTAAACTAAACGTGTGTTCATATTTGTAGGTTTTGATAAATGACAAACGACGCGCAATTGACATATGACGAGATCCAAGCACAAGCGCGCAATTGACACATAACGAGGTTCAAGCACAAGACGAACAAAGTTCATGATCAAGCAAAGAAATAAAGTTATACATGAGTCGTTCTTTAATTGTGATCTCGATCCGACAATTGACTCAAGACTTGGCTTCTCTCGTAAAATCATATTTATCAAATCATGCATATTTAATTTGAAGCAAAATGATTTTCAAACATTTTATTTTAGCCAAAATGATTTTTAAACATGCCTCTCAAATCTGGACAAAGATAATCGATTATGTACTTTATGATAATCGATTATGTTAAGACAATGTACACCAGATTTACAAAGCTGAACAATAATCGATTATGTACCTTATGATAATCGATTATGTTAAGGCAGTGTACATTAGATTTTTCAAAGCTACAAGATAATCGATTATGTACCTTATGATAATCGATTATGTTAAGGCAGTGTCCATCAGATTTTTCAAAGCTATAAAATAATCGATTATGCACATTATGATAATCGATTATGTTGAGGCAGTGTCTATCAAATTTTACAAGACTGCAAAATAATCGATTATGTACTTTATGATAATCGATTATGTTAAGACAGTGTAGTCCGAAGTTTTCAAAATATAAAAGATAATCGATTATCCTTATAGCATAATCGATTATGCAAATGACCGTAGCCAAAGTATTTTTAAACTCTGAAAGATAATCGATTATACACAATCTGATAATCGATTATGCTAAGTAAAATCCGAATATGATTTTTTGAACGTTGTCAGGTATTCGATTATACGATTTTGATAATCGATTATTCTGCTTAAAATCTGGGAATAATTTTTGAACGATTGGAAAATAATCGATTATGCATATCAGATCATCGATTATCTTAGCACAAAATCAGCAATTCTTGATTTGCAATTAGGCAACGGTTGTGAGGGTTTTGAACACTATAAATACATCTCAAAATCAGTCTTCTAGGTACAACAACTGATCATATTCTTGTAAAGCTTGCATACTCTCATATACATCATTTTATATTGATTTCATAAGTTTTTGAGAGCCAAACTCTTGACGAAAGTTGTTGTGTTCTTGAGCGTATTTATTTTACTCATATCTACTCTTAAAGAGAGTTTTGTCTTGAGTGCTAAGTGTTTGTATACACTTGAAGGGAAGTGTTAATCCCTTGTGGTTGTAAGAAGGAACTTTTTCATTCCTTCGGTTGAAGTCTTGAAGTGTGGTATCTTCGAGCAAAGGTTGTTGAGGCTTGTGTGACACAAGTTCTCAGTTTGCAACGGTTTGTTAAGCACCCGTAAGCTTAACGAAGTTAGTGGAATCTCGAGAGAGTCTCTCGGGGACTGGACTAGCCATAGGTTGTGGTGAACCAGGATAATTTCGGTGCGTTCGTTCCTTATTATTTACTTACCGCACTTATTTCAATCCTGCAATTTTTAGTTCCGCAAGTTTATATTGTTTTTTATTATAACGCTATTCACCCCCCCTCTAGCGTTAAGCGTATGTTCTAACAATTGGTATCAGAGCCCAACTCTCTGAAAGACTTAACCGTTTGAGAGAAACAATCCATGGCTTCTACTCGTGACTTTAATGCAGGAATAGGTGAAGGACAATGCTCCACCAGACCACCACTGTTCGACGGCACAAACTATACGTACTGGAAGGGATGAGAATATTCATCCAATCGAATAATTTTCATCTATGGAAGGTTATAACAAAGAGAGAACAAATTCCAACCAAAAAGGTTGAAAATGAATGGGTTCCAAAATCTGAAGATGAATACGATGCGGATGATATCCGAAAAGTGCAGAATAATGCTAGAGCCATCAACTTATTGTATTGTGCTGTAAATGCTGATGAGTACAGAAAAATATCATGTTGCACAACGGCTAAGCAAATGTGGGATAAGCTGGAAATCACGTACGAAGGTACGGACCAGGTAAGAGAAGCTAAAATTGATTTTTTAACCCATGCATATGAACTGTTTCACATGAAGGAAAGCGAGAGGATCGATGACATGTTCGAATGATTTTCAAAAATCGTCAATGACCTACACGCTCTTAAGAAGTCATTCACGGATAAGGAACTTGTCCGAAAAATTCTCCGAAGTCTCACTCCGGAATGGCGCTCCAAGGCCGACGCGATTCAAGAGTTTATCGGCGTTTCAAATGTCACCATCGGCGGACTAAGAGGTAATCTTAAAACCTATGAATCTACTATACTTAACCCTCCGTTTAATGATCAAAGGAAACAAAGAATCGCCCTCAAGGCAAGCACGACTCAACCTCAAAATGATGAGGACTCAAACAACGGAGATAATGAGTTCGGACTCGTTATTAAGAGGTTTCAAAAGTTCATGCGAAAAGAGTATGAACGAAAAGGCAAACAACAAGGAGATCAAGTAAAGTGCTATGGATGCGGAGATATCGGGCACATTAAATCAAATTGCCCAAATGTCAAAAAGGAGAAGAAACCCTTCAAGAAACAACGAGCATACATTTCTTGGAGAGGTGACTCCGGAGACGAATCAAGCGACGATGAAGAAGACGAAGCCGCAAATCTATGTCTCATAGCACACAATGACAATCAATAAGAGGTATGTTTGAAGGGATCAAGTGTACTTTGGTACCTTGATAGTGGATGCTCCAAACACATGACCGGAGACGCATCCAAGTTCCTTCAACTAGAACACAAGCAAGGAGGAAACGTTATTTTTGGAGATAACAACAAGGGAAAAGTTATCGGCATTGGCTCGGTCGGTAAGAATGAATCTTCTTCCATTAAGCATATACTGCTAGTTAAAGGTCAAAAACATAATCTCTTGAGCATAAGTCAATTATGTGACAAGGGAAATCTTGTTTTGTTTGATTCGGAAGAATGCTTAGTTTTTCGTCGTAGTGATTTTAAAATTATTCTTCATGGTTTTAGAATTGACAACATCTATATGGTTGATCTTGAAAACTCTTCATCAGAGTATGTGAATTGTCTTATGAGTAAAGAATATGATATAAGGTTATGGCATCGTAGAGTAGCTCATATCAACATGCATCTTTTAAACAAATTGGTTCCACAAAATTTAGTTATTGGTCTTCCAAATTTGAAATTTGAAAATGACACTATTTGTGATTCTTGTCAAAAAGGGAAGCAAACAAAAGCATCTTTTAAATCTAAGAATACTGTTTCAACTACAAGACCTTTGCAACTCCTTCACATGGATCTCTTTGGACCATCTCGCATTGAAAGTCTTGGTAGAAATCGTTATGCTTTTGTTATTGTTGATGATTATTCTAGATTTACATGGACACTATTTCTTGCTCACAAAAGTGAGGCTTTTCAAAATTTTAAATGTTTTCTTAAACGTGTTCAAAATGAAAAGCACACAACCGTCACTTCCATAAGAAGTGATCATGGGGGAGAGTTTGATCACAATATCTTCGCGGACTTTTGTGACGAACTCGGTAATGAGCACACCTTCTCTGCTCCACGTACACCACAACAAAATGGAGTGGTGGAACGGAAAAATAGGTGTCTTGAAGAGATGGCTAGAACCATGCTCGATGAGGCTAAGATTCCCAAACAATTTTGGGCGGATGCCGTGAATACCGCATGCTACGTTTTAAACAGAGTAGTCATAAGGCCAATACTCATGAAAACTCCCTATGAACTCTATAAGGGAAGGAAACCTAATCTCTCCCATCTTAGAATATTCGGTTGTAAATGCTTTATTCATAACAACAGAAAAGATAATTTGGGAAAATTTGATGCCAAATCCGATGAAGGAATTTTTCTTGGTTATTCATCACGTAGCAAAGCATATAGAGTATTCAATAATAGAACTGAAACTGTTGAGGAATCCCCTCATATTGTGTTTTCCTAAAATAATGCTCGCTTGGCGAGAAAGGATTCTGGTTTTGATCTTGCAGGTATTTTAAACACAATAAGTCCTCAAGACAAAGCACAAGAGGAAAACCCAAAGGAAATTCAAGATGAAATCTTGGAACAATCATCGGAGGAAGTGCCACCACTGGAGAAAGAAACGAAACTGCCCAACACATGGAGGACAATCAAAGACCATCCTCTCGACAAGGTAATTGGCGACATTGAACAAAAGGTAAGTACTCGAAACACTCTTAAGAACACCTTAGGACACACTTCTTAAGAGATCACGTTTTCAATTGGTCAACATCTTCACAAAGCTCTTAAAGAAAGAATTTTTGATTCTAAACTCCACATTGATCTAAGTCATGCATTACATTTTTTTCTTTCATTACTAACTTGAGCGTCGAAGGCGCCTAATTCTCTTTTGCAGGTATCGCCCTAAAGGCAGGGGGAATTATAAGGCGATGGTGTAGAATAATCAATTTCTCTAAAGTCGATAATCGATTATCACTTCTTTTTGTCTTATGCTTACTATGCCTGAAAATCGATTAGCAAGTATCACTAATCGATTATTTACGTTTTATGTTTATTATGCTGGAAAATTAACATAATCGATTATGCAACACTACAATCGATTATCTAACAGTTTTTGCTTTGCAGGTGTTTGGATGGTAAATATAAAAATCGATTATCAATTTTTATAATCGATTTTGTTGACATTATTTTTCAGGCGTTAATTGTGACAATAATCGATTTCTTAAAACTATATAATCGATTACCGTCTCGGCTATTCATTACTGCACTTCCTAAAATAATCGATTATCTCAAAAGTATAATCGATTATTTCCCGAGTCAGAAAATCACTGTGCACTCTGTGTCAGAATAATCGATTACCATAATTCAATAATCGATTATCCTCAGTCAGTAATTCAAAATTGTTACCGTTTCTGACCGTATTGTCTCTTAAATTTCTGCAGATTTTCATCTTCAATGCAATGCCATCCTTCTCACTATAAATAGGTGCTATAAGTCTTCAATTTCTTCACTCAAACATCAAACTTATCTCCCAAACTCTCAAAATTTCTCAAATTTCTTTCAAAGGCTATTACTACTTATTCAAAATGTCGGGCGGAAACTCCAAACGTGCTCGTGCCGGCAAAAATGTTGCCTCCTCTTCCGCCACTCGTCCACCAGTTTATTGTTATAAAGATGGCTCCTTCCTACGATTCAACAGTGAAGAACAACTTATGCGCTTCGCTGAAAAGTTTGAAAATCGAGAAATTCTCCCTCCTCGATTTTCCACTAATCGATTTCCTAGTCAAAGCGCCCCTCCATCCACAACAAATATGTTCCTACAAAGTCAACTCCTTGATCTCCTATACCTTCACACCTTACATTCATCCTTCCTTAATTCAGGCCTTTTATTCAAACCTCGAGAAAGACGAAGACGATGAACTCTTCTCGACCGTAAATGGAATTCACATCCCTGTATCTGAGGCAAATATTCAAGCCATCACTAAACTTCCGCGCAATGGGGAAGACATTTTACGCTATACTAGGGAAGAAGGCGCTCTGTTTGATGAACAACTTCTTTTTACTCAAATCGGCATCGGTGAATTTTTTCCAAGTCCGGACCATCGTCGTCCCACCATCACAAACATGCTCCCCGAATACCGTTTAATTTTTTATTTCATCACCTGCGTTCTAAAACCGCGGAAATTCAATCATACAACTATATCTCATGAGGATTCAAAACTCATGCATGCCATCATCACCGGAGCTCGCATCAATTGGTGCAAGTTCGTCAAGACTCATATGTTTGATGCTATTGGGGAAGATAAGCCTCTCCCTTATGCTTTTGTTTTTATGACCCTTCTTGTTGCATCCGGTGTCGACACTTCCGTCGGCCCTCACAAAAAGGCGACGAAACATTGGGAAATACAAGAATCTTCATTTCTCAATATCGGTGAGCATCCACCTCCTCCTCCAACTCAGCGACGTCGTCCTTCGGCCCCGTCCGATGTATCCCTCAATACCATTTCCGAGCAAATTGCGTCTCTGTCCACCTCCATGAATCGCATCGATATGAATGTCACTCGTCTCACCCATGAACTTCATGGATACTTTGACCATGTTAATTATCCATATGCCCAAATTGTCCTTCGGGAAGATGTACCGGATGCCGAGCCGGAAATTAATAATGATAATGAATAATTTCTTTGATTTTCTAGCCTGTTGTTCTATGTTTCATTGTCTCTTTTTATGTACTCGGATTTTTGGTTAATCAATAAACAAGTTATTTACTTATGTTTTTTTGCTAATGTCAAAAGGGGGAAGAATAAGGGCTATGCACTTAATATTTATTGGCATAAATTGAGGGGGAATTCATATGTTGAGGGGGAACTAATATACGTGTCATGGATCGTCATTATGAATTATCTAATATGCATATCCCGCTATTGGTTTGCCATTATCAAAAAGGGGGAAATTGTTGAAACACGTTCTCAAGGCACTAAACTAAACGTGTGTTCATATTTGTAGGTTTTGATAAATGACAAACGACGCGCAATTGACATATGACGAGATCCAAGCACAAGCGCGCAATTGACACATAACGAGGTTCAAGCACAAGACGAACAAAGATCATGATCAAGCAAAGAAATAAAGTTATATATGAGTCATTCTTTAATTGTGATCTTGATCCGACAATTGACTCAAGACTTGGCTTCTCTCGTAAAATCATTTTTATCAAATCACGCATATTTAATTTAAAGCAAAATGATTTTCAAACATTTTATTTTAGCCAAAATGATTTTTAAACATGCCTCTCAAATCTGGACAAAGATAATCGATTATCTACTTTATGATAATCGATTATGTTAAGACAATGTACACCAGATTTACAAAGCTGAACAATAATCGATTATGTACCTTATGATAATCGATTATGTTAAGGCAGTGTACATTAGATTTTTCAAAGCTACAAGATAATCGATTATGTATCTTATGATAATCGATTATGTTAAGGCAGTGTCCATCAGATTTTTCAAAGCTATAAAATAATCGATTATGCACATTATGATAATCGATTATGTTGAGGCAGTGTCTATCAAATTTTACAAGACTGTAAAATAATAGATTATGTACTTTATGATAATCGATTATGTTAAGACAGTGTAGTCCGAAGTTTTCAAAATATAAAAGATAATCGATTATCCTTATAGCATAATCGATTATGCAAATGACCGTTGCCAAAGTATTTTTAAACTCTGAAAGATAATCGATTATACACATAATCGATTATGCTAAGTAAAATCCGAATATGAATTTTTGAACATTGTCAGGTAATCGATTATACGATTTTGATAATCGATTATTCTGCTTATAATCTGGGAATGATTTTTGAACGATTGGAAAATAATCAATTATGCGTATCAGATAATCGATTATCTTAGCACAAAATCAGCAATTCTTGATTTGCAATTAGGCAACGGTTGTGAGGGTTTTGAACACTATAAATACAACTCAAAATCAGTCTTCTAAGTACAACAACTGATCATATTCTTGCTAAAGGTTGCATACTCTCATATACATCATTTTATATTCATTTCATAAGTTTTTGAGAGCCAAACTCTTGACGAAAGTTGTTGTGTTCTTGAGCGTATTTATTTTACTCATATCTACTCTTAAAGAGAGTTTTGTCTTGAGTGCTAAGTGTTTGTATACACTTGAAGGGAAGTGTTAATCCCTTGTGGTTGTAAGAAGGAACGTTTTCATTCCTTCGGTTGAAGTCTTGAAGTGTGGTATCTTCGAGCACAGGTTGTTGAGGCTTGTGTGACTCAAGTTCTCAGTTTGTAACGGTTTGTTAAGCACGCGTAAGCTTAACGAAGTTAGTGGAATCTCGAGAGAGTCTCTCGGGGACTGGACTAGCCACAGGTTGTGGTGAACCAGGATAATTTCGGTGCATTCGTTCCTTATTATTTACTTACCGCACTTATTTCAATGCTGCAGTTTTTAATTCCGCAAGTTTATATTGTTTTTTATTATAACGCTATTCACCCCCCCTAGCGTTAAGCGTATATTCTAACACAATGATCTTGTCTGACATCTTCCATGCTCTTACCATCTGTAAAGCGGGAGGAGATTTCTTCGAGGGTTGTAACTTGTTGTTGCAAATCTGGATGATTGAGCATATATGTCACCAGCCTCGGTTAATGAATTACGGGTCGCCAACAAAGAGCTGCATGGAAGAATTTGGCAACAGAGTTGTTGAGGGGTTCAAAGTACCTGAGGTTGTCGCGGAATAGGTGTCACACTTTCGGGTCATCACTGCAGATCAAATAGAATGGACATTCGGTTGGCTCTCCGTGGACGAAGTTGTGTATATGCCCGCCACTGGACCTCATTTCCTTTTGATGGGCATCCGAAGAATCCAGCCTTATGCGCCGTATAGAGTGCAAAGACAATTGTCCCCAGAGGCGAGGATATTAGACGTCATGTAGTTGAGATAAGCCTGAATGGTCAATTCCACGAAGCTATTGTACGCAAAATCTGGAATGAGTGCCAATACTTGACAGCCGATACTCGAATACCTGACGTATCAAAAGGTGAGGTTGCACCGGGGTATGTTGCTTGGCACAAGAGAGATATAGAGCTTTGGAGGCCGGCAAAAAGACCCCATCTCCAGGAATTTGCTGAGACATCGCAAGAGCAGTGGGATTGGTTAGAAATAGAAAATGAGTACCGGGCTACTATAGGAAAGATGGAAAAGAAAATTCAAGAATTGTAATTCGAGAACAGTTTACAAGATGCAGCCAACGAGGGAGAAAAGAAGGTGTTAATCAAAGAAAACGAAGCCCTACGAACCCAGATCCAGAAAATGAATGCAGCTGCAGAAAATCCTCCAAGGAGTGCTCATAGAAAACCTGCGGTGGAAAGCAACCGAATACGTGTTCGACATGAATAAGGCAAAACGTGAACTGTCTAGAGCTCAGAAGCAATTAATTAAAAGTGCAGTGGAACTAGCCCGCATACTGGAACAATTAAAAGAAGGAAGTGGCAGTGAGATCGTCAGTTTAAAACAGAGGGTTGTCATAGCAGAAAACAAAATGGCCAAACAAGCCAGGGATTTCAAAGCCTAAAGAGAGAATTGCTATGCGGTAATAGCTGGATTAGAAAGGGATTTGCGTCAATTCCAAAAGCTGAATCATGTAGTTGAACAAACATTAGAAGCACGGACCAATCAAATTGGGCGTCTATAACAAGAGAAAGGGGTTATCAGGGAAAGGGTGTGGGCAATCGCGAAATATATTACCACAAAGTGCAACCACTATGAAGACATGACAAAATATATGTTCTTTGCTGCTTCCATGACATTTGTCCGTCAAGTGATGGAAGATCTCCACTATCTCCAGGGAAGTTTGGCACGCAAACCTTCGGCAAGGGCGGACGATTCCCCGCAAGCTCCAAAAAAACTTGAAGTTTTAATGTACTCATAAATTTGTATTTTCCTTAAAAGAGTCTGTTTGTATGTCCTTTCGAGTCTATAAGGTTATTGAGTCCCAGTTTGGTAGCTGTTTTTCATTCTATTAGCTTTGTAATCAAAGTTTATGTCTTTATAAAAATTGAAAATCCCAAAAATATTCTGTTGTGTGCACAACATTTTTCCCATGAACTACGCCCGGTTTGATTCGTGCAATTTCATGATACGTAGGCAATCTCTATAGGATTCAACCATATTCTTATAAAGGGAAAAGCTAACAAGGAATAAGAAGTGGGAAACAAAAGGAAACTCGGAACAAATGTCGGGATGACACATGCAACCATTGCAAGCATATAGGAACCCGTTAACTGCATAGGTGCATCATACCAACGTGTGATTTCTTGTTTGTTATCCCGACCAAACCGTTTGAACTCCAGTGTCCAGTCCAAGTGTTTTAAGAACAGAGATTGGTTTGCGGTATGCTGGCTTCGCACAGATACTATACGAGATCAAAAGGAAGCACAAAGATGTCGACCGAAATGACTCTACCAGCAGTCCCTATCCCAGAGGACAACCCAATTACAGCCAGCCTCCGAATCTGCAACGGATGAAGAGAATAGGATCCTTCGGCTTCAAGTTATGGAGATGTGGGATGCCTGGACAAATGGGAAAGAACCTCCAAGTGCTATCCCCGGATTTCTTGAGCTTTTTCCAAGGTCAGGGGGTACCTCCACCATCCCTATCAGTCACCCAAATATCCTCATGGGGGAAGCCCACCATATCAACCAACTTTTTTGGGGCTCCTTCTGAAACTCGCCCTCCGATGTTTACATCTGATCCAGTTCCCAACATTTTTATGGCCCCTCCGTGCACAGCCACCACACAGCCTGCGTTACCGAGTCCCATGTTTGACCCCACAACTTTTACATTCCAAACTCCTAACTACCAAACGGAGCCCCCTATGCCCCATATACAGTTACCCTCAGCCAGCATACAAACTCACACCTGTGCAAGACAAAACCCCTAAAACACCCGTAACAAGATGAAATAACAAGAGAATGAAGAGTCGCGAACAAAGTCTGAAAAACATGCAAAGATTAAGTTGGCAGAAGAGTGTATCTTACTCAAACCTATGCATGTTCCCACACGTACATCTTCCTCTGGGGTTTAAAACGCTGAAGTTTGAAAAATACAATGGCCACGGCGACCCTATCGCTCTTTTGAAAAAGTACTGCAATCAACTGCGTGGAGCAGGAGGGAAGGAAGAACTCTTGATGTCGTATTTTGGGGAGAGCTTAGTGGGCATTGCTTCTGAATGGTACATGGACCAGGATATTACCCGATGGCATATCGGGGATGACCTCGCCCGGGATTTTGTGAGGCAATTCCTGTACAACATTGATATTGCCCCGGAAAGGAACTCCTTAGACAACTTGAAAAAGAAACCTTTAGAAAGCTTCAGATAATACGCCGTAATGTGGCTCGAGCAAGAATCGATAGTAAAGCCACCCATGGACGAGATGGAGATGGTCACCGTCTTCCTATAGCGCAAGAGGTAGATTATTTTCAAAATATGATGTCAGCAATGGGCAAACCCTTTGCAGAAGCGATTAAGATCGGTGAGATGGTAGAGAATGGCCTCAAGACAGGGAGAATTCTTAGTCAATCCGCCATAAGAGCAACCTCCCAGGCCATACAAGGCGGGGCGGGAGGGATCCCAAGAAACAAGAAGAAAGAGGAAGTGCCCATGGCAGCCTCCGGGATGAGAAGACATCATGCTCACACTCCTGTATTCTCAAAAAGGGCATCTCAACATTTCTATCCCCACCAAGGCATGCACTATGCTCCTCAACCTTATGCAATTATGAATGCCCCAGCCCTTTTCCCGATCACAACAATAGGGAAACAGAAACCAAGCCCCAAGATATCAGCCTCCTCAGAATCCCTATAATCCCCGTCTTCCACAAAATAATTACCGTCCCAGGGAACCACCCAGGAGACAGAACTTCACTCCAATAGGGGAATCTTATGCCAGCATATTCCCAAAGTTGGTCCACATAGGTCTTCTGCAGCCCGTGCCCCCGAACAGACAAAACCCCGAGTCACCTTCCTATCAAAGGGGCGTACATTGTTCTTACCATTCCGGGGCAGAAGGATATGGTACTGAAAATCAGTGGAATCTAAAACGAGCAGTGGAGGATTTGATAGACCAAAAGAAGATAGTACTAAGAGATGAAGAGGTCCCCAACGTAACCAATAACCCGCTGCTGGCTCACAACAACGGGCCGGTCATTAGAATGATCTGCGAGGACAAAGAATTTGATCCTGCCCTGAAAGCCATAATAGCCATCGCCGAGGTAGACAGAAAACCAAAAGTTACCCAAAAGAAGATTGAAGAAAAGAAAATAAATGAAGCCAAGTGCCCAAAAGCGGAGAAGAAGTCTGAAATCAAAACTGAGACGACCCCTACCAAGGAAATAATTCTTACATCCCACGAGGGCGTCAAGAAAAGTAGCCCACTTTGAGTCCCCCAAGAAGGTTCGAGCTGCACAAAACCATGTATGTACCCAAGAAAGCCTATGTGGTACGGGGATCGATTAAACCACCGGTGCTGATTGAGCCCGTGGTAATTGGCCGCGCACCCCAGAAGCCCATGACAAACCCTTCGGCAGTCCCTTGGAATTACAAAGAAACCATAGTTACATACAAGGGTAAAGAGATCATTGGGGGAGACCAAAAAAGGCTATCCCCTAAATAAATACTCAGATATAGAAGAGGTGAATGCTGCTACCAAATGACGATTTCCACCTAATAGGCCACTGAATGCTAAAGAGGCAGAAGCCTTCTTTCAGAAAATGAAAATGCCGGAATACGAAGTGGTGGACGAACTCCGAAAGTCTCCTAAGCAGGTCTCTTTATTTTCACTCTTGATAAAATCTCCCGAGCACCAGTAGGTGTTGGCCAAAACTCTGAACGAAGCTTACGTATTGGCTGGGACCTCAACTAGAGAAAATCGTGGAAAGATTCTTTGCTGTTAATCAGGTTACATTCAGTAAGAAGAACTTACCTCCGGAGGGAACTGCCCACAACAAAGCTTTGCACCTCACCGTCAAATGCGAGGGCTATTATGTCAAAAGGGTGATGGTAGATGGAGGCTCTGTGGTAGATATATGCCCACAGTCTACATTGCAGAGAATAGAGATTGGGATAGATAGGATCCATCCCAACAACATGTGTGTCTGAGCCTTTGATAGAATCAAGAGAGACACCATAAGGGAGATTGGCTTTGAGCTAACCATTGGTCCGGTCGACTTCGAGGTAACATTCCAGGTATTGGACATGGACACATCCTATATCTACCTCCTAGGAAGACCGTGGATTCACACAGCAGGAGCGGTGCCTTCTGCCCTACACCAAATGCTGAATTTCGAACATGAAAACTAAGAGATTGTAGTTCATGGAGAGGACGAACAGTCAATTTATTGGGACCCCTCTGTCCCCTGCCTCGAAGCCAAGGAAGAAAGTGAGAACATAGTCTACCAAGCTTTTGAAATTGTGGTAGACGATCAACATGAAGAAGGTAAGCCACTTCCCCAGCCTTTTCTCTCAAATGTTTCAATCATGGTGGTAAGGGAAATGATGCGCCAAGGTTTTAAGCTACGCAAGGGACTTGGAAGCTCCCTACAAGGCATAACCGAGCCAGTCGCTTTGCCTGCCGTAGAAAAGTTCTTTGGGATGGGTTTCATCCAACATCAGAAGATATCACCTGGGCGAATAGCAGAAAGGGTTAGGGATGGGCTTTGCCACAACCCCTACCCCACTTGTACAAAACATTTGTAAAACCAAAGTACACTGATAAAGAGGAAGAACAAACCTTCACGAAAGAAGATATTGATGAGATATGCGGAGCCATGAGGGAGTTATTGTATGAAGCCAACGTGGTCCAATTGGGAGAAGGCTCAAGCACTGCTGAAGTGCTCTATATGGGACCAGATACCAAATTACAGAACTGGAAGGCCACGCCTTTCCCAGTTAGGCGGGAGGCCTGGTAGTCCCGCCTTGCTACCTTTTCATACATTATGAGCTATTTCATGGTGTAGCTCGGTTGTTTTTATTAGCATTTTGTCCTTTAAAATTCCAGTTGTAAACCCTGTTATATTTCAAGTTCAAAGAAATGAAATCAGTATTTCATCATTTGCACTTATTTTTCTTTCTTTAATTTGTATCTTTATTTTATTTTTCATCTTTGTTTTAGGCCCTATAATGTGGCTTTAAATAAAACGACATGCTCACGGACTTCATGCCACGACCCAAATATGCTGCCCATCTGTGAAATATTGAACCAAGAACCAGAATATGATGAAGAAGAGGCTTTTAGGTAAATCAACCAAGAGTTGTAACACTTTGAAAACAAACCTAAGCTAAACTTATACGATACTAAACCGGTTAACTTGGAAAATCCCAATGAAATCAAAGAAACTAAAATAAGCATCCATGTGAATAAAGAAATGCGAGAATCATTGGTTCAACTCCTTTTGGAATTCAAAGATGTATTTGCGTTGTCTTATGATGATATGCCTGGTTTGAAAGCAGGAAATATGCAGTTCTATAGTCACAAAGTAAATATGCAGCTCAACCAATAGAAATAACAGTTATAACAAGAAAACCTACAGTTTAGACTGAGTTCAAGTTAAGGAAAGCAGGAAATTTTACTAAACATGTTGCACAGAGTTCAGATAGTCAGTTAAAACATGTAGGCACGCCATTCAACACTAAACATGATAGTTACATATGCTAGCGGACTTCTAATAAGGAGAAACATGTTATGACTTAGTGAAAAACAGAGTTTTACAACAAATAAACCATATACATACTTGTCACCTCACGTATATGGCGCTCACATATTAAAATAGTACCAAATCCTAAGGGGAGTTCCCCCCACACAAGGTTAAGCAAGCAACTTACCTTGAACAAAGCTCAAATCAATCCATTACAATACTCTTTCCATGAATATACCACTCGACCATTCCCTCAAAAGATGAAGAGGAAGAAACTTGAAAAATATTTTGGGCAATTCTTGGAGATTCTCAAGAAACATTATGTGAACATTCCTTTCACATAGGTACTCACTTAGATGCATCCTTGTGCAAAGTTCATATGAAAAATACAAGTTTGATAAGATTGTGGGGGACAATCTAGAGAGGTGTATTACTCGGTCTAGCGTAGTGGAGGATGAAGATCTTGAAATAAAGAAAGAGTCTGAAGCTCTTGAAACTAAGAATCAAGTGGTTGATGAGGAGGAACTAAACAAGGAGGATTCTAAGCCTAATGTGGAATTGAAAGTCCTCCCACTTACTTGAAATATAATTTTCTTTAAAATATTAATTCTCTTGTGATTATTTCTGCAAACTTGATAGGTACACTGGAGCAAAAGCTGGTGGAGCTGCTGAAAAAGCACAAGAAGGAAATTGGCTAGAGTATAGCTGATATTCAAGGAATCAATCTAGCCATTTGCATGCACAAAGTTCTATTGGAAGAAAATAGCAAGCAAGAGGTGCATCCCCAACTCAAGTTGAACAAAAATTTTGAGGAGGTAGTGCAAAAGGAGATTATCAAATTGCTAGATGCGGGAGTCATTTTCCTCATCTATGATAGCTAGCGGATTAGTGTAGTGCAATTTATAGCTAAGAAGGGGGAATGATAGTGGTGAAGAACGAAGACAATGCATTGTTCCCCACAAGAATAATTACTAGGTGGAGAATGTGTATTGATAGAAAGGCTGAATGATGCAATAAGGAAAGACCACTTCCCACTCCCTTTAATCATCAAATGCTCGAGAAAATTGTTGGACATGGATGTACTACTTCTTGTATGGGTACTCAAGCTATAATCAAATACCCATTACCCAAGAGAATGTTGAGAAGACCACATTGACATGCCCGTAATGCACCTACCACTTCTCAGAGACGCATGATGTCTATATTTTTTGATTTGAATGAGAAGTGTCTAGAAGTATTCATGGATGATTTCACCCTCTTTTGTGAAGATATCGAGGATTGCTTGAAGAATTTGGAGTTTGTGCTTGAACATTTTGAAGGTACTCATTTGGTTCTTAACAGGGAGAAATGCCACTTCATGGTGAAAGAGGGAATTGTCCTAGGACACAAAGTAGCTGCACATTAAATTGAAGTTGATAGAGCTAAGGTTGATGTAATTGCTAGGCTCTTTCCACCGACTTTTATGAAGAACATGAGGAGTTCCTTGGGATATGCAGGGTTCTATACGAAGTTCATCAAAAACTTTTCCAACATTACCAAGCCCTTGACTGCATTGCTAGTGAAAGATGTCATGTTTCTTTTCAATGTGGAGTGCATAAGAGCATTAGAATTGATAAAGGAAAAGCTCATGAGTGCTCCATTATGGTAACACCTAATTAGAGCCAGCCATTCGAGATAATGTGTGATGCTAGCGATGTAGTGGTGGGAGCAGTTCTGGGGAAAAAAAGATAAGAAATTTATGCCCATATATTATTAAAGAAGGATGTTGAATGATGCTCAAGACAACTATGCGACTATTGAGAAAACGTTCTTTGTTGTGGTATTTGCTTTTGACAAGTTTAGATCATACCTGGTGGGGAGTAAAGTGATTTTTCACACCAATCACTCGACTATGAAATACTTGTTAAGTAAGAAGAGTCCACCCCGTGTCTGATACGGTGGGTGCTATTTCTCCAAGAGTTTGATTTGGAGATCAAAGATAGAAACGACACAGAAAATCAAGTATCTTGACTTGGGAAACCTCCGGATGAAATAGTTGAAATAAGGGAATAGTTTCCTGATGAGCAGATTTTATCCATTATTGCAGTCTCCGAAAGGCCAGCTTGGTTTCAGATGTAGTAAACTTTTTGGCTATTGGGTGGCTACCTCGTGATCTGTCTCGCGATCAAAGACGAAAGCTTTAAGGTGAGTAAAATGTTATTATTGGAATGACCCTTTCTTGTTTAAACTGTGTGCAGATGGTGTGATTCGAAGATGTGTTCCTAAAGGAGAGATGGTGTCAAGATCTAAAACTAGCCTGGTCGCGATGGCGCCTATTATGGAACAAGGCAAGACGACACACTCCTAAAAAATTCAATATTTCATTAAAAGAGTCACGAACTAAAACTAAGCCAATTGTGATGGCACCTATCATGGAACTAGGCAAGCTGACGCACTCCCAAACAATTCAATATTTCATTAAAAGATAGATAAATCCTTTTTCATACCGAAATTTCATCACAAAGATCAACTCAAAAACAAAATACAGAAATAAATAGCCCACGATGTCACTAAGCCATAGGCAACTACCAAAACTATTCTGGAATATAGCAAGACTAACATAGTATAAGAATACAAAAATACACTAAAGGGAAGATAAAGAAGGGGGAAAGCTGTGATCGCCAGGCAGGTATCCCTGGCTATCTCCAATGAGGGTCAGCAACTAGAATAGTAAACAGCCACTCCCATGGCCAGAGATACCTAGATATGCACACAAGATGAAGGGGTAACATGAGTATACCAACTCAGTAAGTAACAAGTCCAAACTATGGAGTGATAGGTAGCGACGGACTAAACCTCATGCCAATGCACAGAATGCATGAAAATGTACCATGTACCTACTCTCAAGTGCTCAACTACTCGGTTCTGTACATGGCCATCCGACACTGGGGAGATCCATCCCGAAATATATACACATCAATAACAACAGTTACTCAGTACCAAGGAAGGCCATTCCAACCCTATAGAGAAGATCCATCTCCAGGTTTAAATACTTGGGAAAGATCCATGTCCAGGGAAGATCCATCCCTCAAATATCAATTGCGCTCACTCGGGGTGTGTTACAGACTCTGGAGGGGCTCCAACAGCCTAAGCACTATCACAATAATCAACATAACCACTGGGGTGTGCAACCCGATCCCATAATTGTCACTCATAATCAAGATCTCGGCCTCACTCATTCCTCACTCTCCAGTCTCATGCACGAGCTGACAATGCGATGAAAACTAGCCTAGAACAATGATATGATGGGCCAAATAATAACAACTGAGACTGAGACATGATATGATATGCATGAATAAGTTTGAGTATAGAATATCAATGAAACTAATGAGATGACAGCAAAAAACGACCACTAGGGTCTTAACAGTATCGGCGTGAAGCCCTAACAAGATATCTAGCATGATTTACAGCTCATTTACTTAATCAAATGATAGAAACAAGGATATTAGTAAGACAGGGTAACTTAGCGATTCCAAGGGATGAACCGAGCCCCAATTCTCACGGTGCACGCCCATCACTTGGCATGTGTGTCACCTTAATACTAATCATATAGCACATAGTTCGGGGTTTCAAACCCTCAAAACCAAGTTTGTAAACGTTAGTTAACTCAAGCCAAGCCAAAATCCTACTCCACGATGCCCTTGCCTCTAGAATCGGCCTCCAAACATCCCGAATCCAACAAAAGCAATCCAATGCAATCAATATAGGCCAAGGAATCAATTCCACACGAAAAAATTACCAAATTAGACCAATATCCCGAAATTCGCCCAAATCCAGCCCCAGGCCTACGTCTCGGAATCCAAAAAAAATCATAAAAACTAGATAGACATTTCACTCAAGAGTCCATACATACAAAATTCATCAAAATCCGTCTCCATTTGACCCTTCAAATCCTCAAATTAAACTTTCTAACATCCCAAACGTTAACCCCTCATTTTCACCCGTAATCTTTACTAATTACATGATAAAACAATGGAAAATCATCAGATATACGAGTATTAGGACTCAAGCAACTAATCTTACTGATCTCGGATTCCACTTCAAAATTGCTCTCAAAAGCTCCAAAGCCGACTAAAAATGGGGGAAAATGAATCAAAATCCGCGAAGTCCACAATTTATACTTTTACCCATAAATACTGCATATACGATCCAAATGTCATTTCTACGACGCTGCACCTGCGAAAAAACCAGGGCATGTACGGTTCCTACTTACGCCCTTAGAATCCGCTTCAACGGTCGTACCGTAGGTGTGCTCCATATTTTCACCTGTGGCTCTTTCCCACCTTAGCCTTGGCTGCATCTGCGGCTCTTTCTCTACTTCTGCATGCCCGCACCTGCAGTCCCCTCTTTGTAGGTTCGTTTATGACAACTGAGTTCAACTTCAACACTCATGAAATTCCAACCTTGTTCCATCAACCACCCAAAATTATCCGAGGCTCTCAAGACCTCTAAAAACATACCAACAAGTCATATATCAATATACAAACTTAGTCAAATATTTGAAACACTTGAAACAATATCAGAACACCAAATTACCCTCGGATTCAAGCATAAGAACTTCTAAACTTCTAATTTCTGCAAACGACACTAAAACATATCAAATCACCTATGAATGAATTGAAACATTGAACTCACATCACAAATGACCACAAACCTACTCCCACTTCCTGAATTCTATTCTAACTCCGATATTAAACTGTCCACTACCGACCAACATCGACAAATTTCTTTCGCCAATTCAAGCCTAATTCTACTACGGACCTCCAAACCATATTCCGGACATGCTCCTAAGTCCAAAATAACCTAATGGATCTCACAGAACCATCAGAATTCACACCTATATCGTTTAAACATAAGTCAACATCTAGTCAACTTTTCAAACTTAAGCCTTCACAAAAGAGACTAAGTGTCTCAAATCCTATTTGAAATCCACTCCAGACCCAAACCAACTGACCTAACATATCATCATATAGCTAAAGGACACAAAAAGAAGTAGAAATAGGGAAACAAGGCTAAAACTCTCGAAACAACCGCCCTGACCGTTACAGATTGCCAACATTCTATTTTATTACCATGATGGAGTAGCCAAAAAACACTATCGTGGAAATCACACTACAACAAAGGTCAAAGAATTCGATTTCTATTAGGCTACTTTGTACAAAGATGCATGACCGTATGTAGATGCATGTGACAAGAGAGATGAAATGCCTCTAAACTCCATTCTAGATTGTGAAATTTTTGACGTTTAGGTATTGACTTTATGGGTCCGTTCCCATCGTCGCATTCTTATGAGTATATCCCTGTAGACATTGACTATGCCTTACATGGGTTTAATAAATCACTACTACAACCATTATGCTCAGGCGGCGTTGAGATCTTACGGAAGAACATCTTTACCCATTTTTCGGACACCTCGAGGGATTATCATTGATAATGGGCCACATTTTATGAACGAGAAGTTTGATGCACCGTTGTCCATGTATAGGGTCACACACAAAACAGAAACCCTACCGTTCCCAAACTAGTGGGCAAATTGAAGTGGCTAACCGTGAACTTAAATAAATTCTTGAAAAGATGGTTAGTGCTTCTCGTAAGAATTGGTTTGTAAAGTTGGATAAAGCTCCATGGACGTATGGAACTGCCTTCAAAACAACCCTAGGGACTTCACCATTCAAATTTGTGTATGAAAAATTGTGTCATTTACATGTTGACATAGAACATAAAGCTTATTGGCAATTAAGATGCTTCACCTTGATCTTAGTCTTTTAGGTGAACACAAGTTTAAACAGATGAACGAATTGGAGAAGTTTAAACTAGACGCGTATGAAATGCATAAATATTTATGGAGAATACAAAGAGATGTCATGGTCGTCTGATTCAGACAAAGGAGTTTCATGAAGGGGACAAACTCTTACTATACAATAGTAGACTTAGATTGTTCCCCGAAAAATTCAAATCAAGATAGACAGGTCCGTATGTAGTAAAACACATCTCATCGTATGACGCCATTGAAATACGTGATAAAGAAGGGAATAAATGTTTTAAGGTGAATGGGCACATGTTGAAACAATACCTTGTTGGATGATTTGAGAAGCAATCACCTAGCATCGTGATCAAATGGGCCTAAGTGTCGGAGTCAAGCTGACGATTATTACTCAGAACTACTTCTAACCCTTTTTATTGCTTTTGTAGAATAGTTAAATAATTGTAGTTTAAGATTATTAAAATTTAGAATTTTTGATAATTGTTTGAACAGGTATAAGAATGAATCGAACACAAAATAAGCATATAATAGAGTCGGGGCGTAACCCGTAGGCTAAAAAGTTAAAAAAACTAGGACTTTGAGAAAAGTGTCCTACTGCTGCATTGGGCGCCGTGCTAGAACAATGGGAAAACCCTTTTAGAAATTGACTCTCTAGAAAACTGCACCAATGCACTGCATGGAGCACCTCTCAAACAATTAGGAAGTTCAAAAATCACGGCCGATTAAAAAAAAATCTGAAAAGCTGAAACAACAGACTCATTTTCCCTTCCCCTTCTCCCATATCTCCCACCCTCTCTCTCAAGTCTTTCCTCTCTAATTCACCCCTGAATCAACCATTTTTCTTCTTCTTTAAAATTTTCCACTCGAACTCTCCACCTTCACCCCTCACCAAGGTAAGTTCTTCTTATCGTTCGTTTAGTATTAATTGTAGAGTTTAGTTAACTTTAGTTTAAGTCTCTAACTCTATGTATTATATTTTTTTATAATTGTTTAGCTATTTTTCTTCTATTTTTGCAGAAATTTGTGTATAAAATTATGGAATTTTCATTGTTCTTATAATTGTGGGTGATTGTTGGTGTGTTTTGATGGTGTTGGAATTAATTTGTGTTGAAGCTTGGTTGGGGTGCCCATGTGGCAAAAAATTAGTGAAGTTTTGTGTAAAATTTGTGCACCTAGTGCTTTGTGAATATGTGGTGATACTGTGGTTATGGTGAGTTGTGTATTTGATATGGTTGCTAGTGATTCTATCCCACTTTGAATTGAAATTAGATGGTTCAAGATATGCCCAAAATGTGTTTGTTGAAATGCCTCAGTGACACAAAATTGTGTAGTGTTGTAAATTAAGAAGGGAAGTTTTTTATGGCATGTGATGCTTGATGATAAATATGGGGTGGAATGCCATGTTCTGATGTGGTGAAACTTTAATCTGTTAGCTCTAAGTGCTAATCGATTGGCCACCCCATGATAATGTATTGCTAGGTGCTAAGTTGGGTGTCTGATTTATGCTAAGTACTTGTGTAGTGTTATATTGTATCTTAATTTTATTTGCAGTAAGAATTAGCTAACTTCTTACTCTTTTTTCTTAGTTACTAGTTTAGCTTCTTAATTGTGTCTTTTACACTAGTGTAGTCTGTGGTTATGTTATTGGAATGTTATGTTGATAGTTGGGTGGGTTGTTGAGTATGCGTGGCGTGCTTTCAATAGGGTAGTCTGAGCCTCCGATATACATTGTACTTGTGAACTTGCCAATAAGTGTGGGGTGGTTAACCCATTTGGTCTTGTTTTTGTTTTAAGTGTTGTGTCTAATGTTGTTTGTTTAGTACACCTACAATGTCTCGACGTCCTAGCAAACGTTCTAACACATATACCTCAGAGGTTACCTTTAGTAGCCATCGAGGAGATAGGTGGGAACCTCCCTTTACCCCATTAGAGGAGGAAAACGAGCACATTGATCTCGATGCGGATATAGTACTAGGCTGCAAGTATGGCATTCGGGCTATGTCGACTCATGCTAGGATGTGGTACCAGATCTTTGTTCAAGTAGTAAGTCCCCACCTGAATGTTGGAACTAATGATGGTAAGACAGCTAGGAAATACTTGGGTATTTACAGCAACATCAGATACATGGGCTTTAAAAGCTTGTTCCATCCTGATGAGTCAACGTGAAAATGGTTAAGGAATTATATGCTAACTAGCAATCTAAGGCCAGTTTAGATGCAGCATATGAAGTGAAGGTTCGAGAAAAGATGATTCCGTTTTCTTTAGGGTAATAAATTAAATCATGGGATTCACAGAGATTTTGCATAAGTTGTTCCTGAGGTTGCAGCATCGCCCTTACCTGATATTAGACATCAGTTGTGTGGTGCGGGGTCTCTTTCCACACAGACGCAAGATGCTAATGAGTTTCACAATGACATGAAGAAGTTCTATTTCCATCGTCCTACCAGATTCATTCTCCGGTTTATTAACGTAATGATAATGCCTACCTAGAATAACATCGACGTCTCCCGATTAAAGACATGGCTAATTTATTCTATCTTATGATGGATGAAGTTTGATCTGGTTAATATCATGCTTGAGCACATGTCTCGAGTACGACAACTTAGGGTGCGCGGCCTGTATTTCCCGAGTATGATCACATGGCTTCTGAGGACCCACCATGTGGAAGAGGAGTACCATTATGATCGGACAATAACGGTTCGACGGCCTCTTAAGCCTTTTGATGTCATAGCTGTGACAGACCCCCCGCTGCTATTGTTTTTGTAGATAAGAGATTTGTTCATGTTGAGGAGAAAATGTAGCTGCTATTTGCTGATATGAACCTTCGCGCTGCTTGGGGGTTTTGACTTTGAAGAGCTGCAGGAGGACCATCCCCTCTCTGTGGTGACACAATAGTGGTTGGGCTTAGCCGATGGAGTACAGATGGCATCAGACGAGGATGCAAACTATATTCCCTGTGATGATGAAGAATACCCATGCAAATAATCAGTTACAGATTTACATGGCAAAGACAAGTAAAACATTAGAAGCTAATGATTCAAAGATAGATGAAGTTGGGAATAAATTGGAAGTGATGATGGATAGTTTTTGAAGAGCAAGGATGTCATATTGGGTAGTGCTTCAATCGAAGTCAACCATCTCGATTGATCTAGCAGTCGACCTAGATTTAGGGGGCGCAACGAGTACTCCAGTGGTAGAAGGCAGGGGAACAATCATGATCACATTTTGAGGAGGGCGATTCCATATCTTGGCATCGAAATAATTTCTCTATAATCACATAACTGATCCTCATAAGAAGTTAGAGGATACTTTTCTTCACCTCAATGGGAGAGCTGAATCGTGGTATTTCTTCTACTATCTGAGCAGAGTTACACTAAGGTGGCCTAAGTTTTTAGGAGAAATCAGAGGTATTTAAGGAATCTGATAATAGTAATCCGAATCTCTTAGGAAAATTCAAAATAATTGAGCATCAAGGATCAGTGAATGATTATTCCACAAGGTTTGAAGATTTTAAGGCTTGGATCTTGATTAAACATCATACTATTCCTGAAGAGTTCTTCCTTGGATTCTTTGTTGAAGGACTCAGGGATGAAATCAGATACATAGCCAAGATACATGATCCCTTTTCCTTGAGTCAAGATGTGGAGAAGGATAGGCGCAAAGAAAAATTGTTAGAAGCAGTAGTTAAGAAAGGTAAAGGAAATGTTGTCAGAAGTATGGGCAAGTATAACAACAACAACAGTCAAGCAGGATTTAAAACCGTTGGGTTCCCTCAGAAGGACAGAGGTTCTACTTCCAACAATGTGAGCAACAAGTTTTTGAGTCTAGAAAGGCCAGAGGTGAATGCTGTAAGTAAGAGATAGGTATTTCCTTGGTCATCAATGAACGAACAAACAGTTAAATGCATTATCTGGAACTATTGAACAAGGGTAAATAGAAGTGGAAGCTATAGAAGATAGTGTGGAGGAAGATCAAGACCAACATGAGACAATAATTGATGAGGTCATAAGCCTCAATTCCCTATCTAGGACACTTACATCTACAACTATCAAATTGAAAGGGATGTACGGCAAGAAGATCATGGTAATACTAGCAGATAGTGGAAGCACCATTATTTATAGCAAGTGAAACTGCAAAACAGTTGGGGTGTGTGATTCAGGTGGATGCTCCAATGAGAGTTACAACTACTAATGGGAGTAACTTGATGAGTTACCACTCTTGTCCCCAATTCAAATGGAAAATTCGCGGCATTAAATTTGAAAATAAAATGAGATTGTTGATATAGTATTAGGAGTGGATTGTATGAGAAAGCATAACCCTATATTATTTGACTTTATTGGGTATCAACAGTAGGTTAGTGTAAAAGGAAAAAGGGTTGAATTGAAGGATTTTTCTGACGAGGTCAGTTTGCAAAGTATGTCAAATGCATAAGTTAAATAGCTACTTAATAAGGTCAACTATAATAGGCTCATATCTTTAAAATTACATCCCAAATCATTACAGAAGAGGAAGGCAAACCTGAGTAGATTCAGGAGGTGTTTGCTAAGTTTCTGGGAGTCTTTCTTGAGCCAAAGTCTCTACCACCATAGAGGAGTCATGATCACTCATTTCCCTTAAACCTGATGCAGCTCCAATCATCATTAGACCCTACATGTATAATTATTTCTAAAAGAATGAGATAGAAAAATAAATGAATAATATGCTTAACAATGGAACTATACAACCAAGTCATTCTCCCTTCTCATCACCAATGTAATTGGTTACAAAGAAGGATGGTAGCTGGAGATTTTACATAGACTACAAAGAACTAAATAAAATGACTATTAAGGATAAATTTCCTATACCTCTAGTAGATGATATCATGAATGAATTGAACAGTTCATAAATTAATTCAAAAATTGATTTGAGGGTTGGATATCACCAAATTAAAACGAAGGAATCTGACATATACAAGACTGCATTTAGAGCTCATTTAGGGCATTATGAGTTGAAAGTTATGCCATTTGGGTTAACTAATGATCCTGCTATCTTTCAAAGTCTAATGAACCATGTATTTAGCCATTTCTTAGGAAGTTTGTACTGGTATTATTTAATGATATATAAGTATATAGTCCTTCAGTAGAGAGCCAGGTTATTCACCTCAGAGAGGTGTTAGAGATGTTGAAGAATGAGAAACTTTATGCTAAGTTGTCTAAATGTGCCTTTGATCAAAACAAGGTAGAGTACTTAAGGCACATCATCTCAATCAAAATGGTGGCTACTGACCCTGCTAAGATGGAGGCCATGCTGAATTAGCCTGTTCCTAAGTCTGTTAAGGCCCTAAAAGGCTTTTGGGGTCTCATTGGCTATTATAGGGGGTTTGTTAAGTCAAAATTATAGTAGAACTATGACCAATTTGTTGCAGAAATATTCCTTCCACTGGTCTGAAAAAGATGAAACAACCTTCAATCAGCTGAAAATAGCAATGTCTTCAACCCCTATTTTAGCTTTAGCTGACTTTACCAAGCCTTTCATTATGAAAATTGATACTTGTTCTACTGTGATCGAGGTTGTCCGAATGCAAGAAGGCAGACCAATAGTATACTTAAGCAATGGTCTTTCATTAAAGAACATGTAGTTATCAACTTATGACAAGGAAAATATGGCAGTATTAAGTACTATAGAAAAATGGAGACACTATTTACATGAGATCCATTTTATTATAAGGACAAATCACCAAAGTCTCAAGTATTTGTTGGAATAAACAATTACTACTACTCAACAATAGAAAGGGTGACTAAACTACTAGGCCTAGACTGTGAGGTGAAATATAAGAAGGGGACTAAATATAGGGTAGTCCATGCTTTGTCAAGAAGACAAGATCAGGAGTCCACTCTGCTGGCAATTTCTACTGTTCAACCTACTTGGTTTCAAGAATTCAACCTTAATTATGAGGTTGATCCCATATCTTTAGCTTTATTGCGTGAATTAGCTGCCACCCTAGGCTGTAATCCAGATTATTCCTTACAATAGGGTATCTTCAAGTATAAATACAATATCTATGCAGGCGGATGGGCTAATCTCAGGAGAAAAATACTAGAAGTAATACATCAATCACTCATAGGGGGTCATTCGAGACAACAAGATACCTACATGAGAGTGCAATTGGGTTTTTATTGGCCTAACATGAAGTTAGGGATTTTCAAATGGGTGAGTGAATGTGATGTTTGCCCAAGAATTAAGTCTAAAAATGTGTACACCTCAGGGTTATTACAACCCCTTCCCATTCCAGATCATGTGTGGTAAGATATATCTATGTATTTTGTGGAAGGAATACCTTCTTCCATAGGGAAGAATGTTGTATTAGTGGTGATGATTGGCTATCCAAGTATGGACATTTCTTGGCCTTAAAATACCCTTTTTCAGCACAAAAGATGGCAAAACTCTTCATGAAATAGGTATAAAGATTACATGGGCTTCCCAAGTCTATTGTTATAGATAGAGACTCTGTATTCACTATTTATTTCTTGCAGCACTTATTCAGAATAATGGGGAATAAACTGAACATGAGTTTAGCCTATAACCTACAATCCGATATGCAAACTAAGAGATTAAATTGATGCCTAGAAACCTACATACGAGCTATGGTGTTTGAGAATACCAAGAACTTGGATAAGTGGATACCACTAGCAGAGTGGTAGTATAATATTAATTTCCATAATTTCCTTAAAGTCAATCCCTTTGAAGCTCTTTATGGTCACCCCCAGCTCCACTACCACTTGGAGTTCTGTCACATACATACCAAGGTCCATCTAGGTTGAATCTAATCCATAGACAACACATATTATAGATATTATGTGACAACCTTGTACAAGCACAATCAATAATGAAATTGTATGAAGTTCGACTCAGATCTGAGAGGATCTTGGAGGTAAGGGACCAAGTCTACCTCAAACTACAGCCCTATCGACAGTCATCTATCGAAGCGAGAAGAAATGTCAAGCTTTTTGCTCGATTCTTTGGTCACCACAAAGTATTATAGAAGATTGGAGCAGTAGTTTACCATTTAGAGCTATCGCTGGTATCGTAACTCTATCCCGTCTTTTATATTTCCCAACTCCAACATTGTATTGGACAAAATATCTCTCCTCAGCAACATCCACCATCTTGTGATAGTGAGGGTTACATTTTGATTCAGCCAATTTCCATTTTGCAGCGACAAATGGTTAAGGAGAGTAATGCCGTTGCAGTTAAACTTTTGATTCTGTAAGCTAGTTTGTGCAAAGAAGACGTGACTTGGGAAGATTAGATTTATATTAAAAGCCATTTCCCTGAGTTTATAGCTCAACAACGATCTTGAAGACAAGGGTTTTTTTTAAGGGGAATGAATTGTAATGTTCAAACAAGAAAAGGGGAAATGTCGATACAAATAAGGAAAGTAGGGTATAACATTTATAAAGAAGAGTCATGGGTCAAGTCTTACTAGGCTTCACTTATTGGGCCTTTCACAAGAAGAGGCAGAAGCCCACTACTACAATTACCCATTAAGCTCAATTAGGATAATTAATTAGATAAATAATAGAATCGGGAGCTGAGGTAGTTAGGTTTTCACATTTCTTAATTATTTTCTCTCTCTACTCTCTCTTCTATCTTATCTTTTTTCTCTCTTTTTGACTTAAAAGTATTAGGCCTTTTCGTTAAAATAATTAACTAAGAAGAATTGGGGCAAATCCTAGCCAAGATAATTTATTCTAGATCTAAGATCGAAGATAGGAATGAACAAGCATAACTGAACATAAAATTTGATTACAACGACGATTAAATATTATGATGTAATAATTAGATTATTGCCCCAATAATATAAAATGATAATGAATAATACATAAAGGAAAAGAATCACCATGCTTGAACAAGACCTTCCTCCGTACTTTGATAAAATTGAACTATATATGAATACCAAGATTCTTTGCTCTTATCTTCTTTCTCAACCAAGAGCCTGAGGTTTGGTAGAATCTTTATCTTTTTAGGGATGTATCTGTTGTTGTACGTGTATTCTTCCCTCCCCAGTGTCACACTTTCTGATTGTATTTATACCAAATACTTTCCTTACCCATTGGTCTTTAACTGGAGAACCTAAGCTCTTGGAATATCCCATAGAATATTCCTCTAAAATATCAAAGCGTTTTGACTGGCCGTTCGGATCGAATTGAGTGCTCGACTCTGACCGTAGCTAAATCACTTGCCGGCATATCGCTACCTATATGCTACTTCGTCTTTGTTTCTACTTGGTCGTTCTTCCTTAAGTAGAATTTCTTTGATATGATTTTGACCCTTACATCTAATCCTCCACCCATCGGGGTTGCCTTTGGGCGAGCTCGGTGGATACATTTTGAGAAATCTGAGCACATTGGCCAAAGAGTTATGCTTCATAGCGAAATGACAATGCGATGCCTTAGGAGCCGTAGCTAACCGTTCTATCAGTTTATAATGTCGTCAATCTATTGTGCATCATTATAGCACATTATCCCTCTGCATTATGTTGTTTCTCGTGCCTCATCTGCTTTGGAATTAATGTGCCAGCATTTTCTTTTCTGGCTCAGCGTGTTTGTATACCTATAAATAGAGGGGAGAACTCTTCATTTTGGGTTGATGTGTTTCCTACATATTAAAAAACCTCCAGGCTTCTCTTTCCTCCTTCCTCTGAGTCTTATGTCTCTATCTTTCTTCTTTTGAAGTTCATTTCTATTGTTACTCCCTCTATCCTAGCACCTATCACCTACACAATTGAAGAAAAAATGGCTACTACACCTTCTACTTCTTATAGAGTCGTCGGTATAGTTGCATCAGAAACGAATGTGCCCTCCTATGAAGAAGGGATGACCATTGTGGAAGATGATAATTTTCCCACCGTGGAAGAGATAATTCTATGCTCAGGGAAAGCCAGGATTGATTTCAAGTACTTACCTGATGTTGGGCTCGTTATTTCCATAATGGAAGCTGCGACACTTGTTGCGCTTAAGGCTAAGTGGAAGATTCTTGATCATGTGGAAATTACTCTCGCGATAATGATGCCATGCAGATATATCTCCCGGGGTACTGCACGTTTTATGTGTATTTGTTTGTCATCAGTTACACACTTCCCCTTTCTTACATAATATAAGACTTTTATCGATATTATGGGGTGTGCCTGGCTTAGAGCTCTTTGTATATATGCAAGATTTTCCTCATGCTTATCAAGTATGTGGAATTGGCCGGCCGGGGGATTTTCCTTGGTCACTTGCTTCACCTCTTCGTACCCAGTTTTTACATGGGTATTATGATACATCTTCGTCATTGCGGCACCAAGGACTTGGTGACGAAGATGGACAACAAGAACAAATGCCTCTTTTGAGAGAGATTCTTATCTTTAAGGATGGAGCATATGGTGTCGAATCCTAACGGATTTCTTGAGAAGTGGAATTTTGCTTGTAAGTATTTTTTTTATATATACATTTTTTAAAAATGTCTTCTTGTTCTCCTTCCGATGATCTGATTTTCTTTTTCCTTCTTTTTCATAGCCGAGACGGCACCTCCTAGCTAGTCGCTAATATTCTCGATGGGTGAGCCAGGTTTTGCCACATACAATAGGGATTCATGAATGGTTAACGTTCCACGAGAGATTTGAGCATAAACCTTTTGCTGGTGAGTCATCTCGTCTTGCCCTTAGTTGGTTTTCCCTTTGCTTTGCGTTTCTATTCGGTTTAAGCTTCTTTTGTTGGTAGGCCGATGGGGAACGAGGAGGGCGAGGGCTCCCAACCTTCTTTCTGTCAGTCGAGTCTGTTGACCGGACCTGCACTAATTACGGCTACACATGAGAGCATTTACACCGCTGCTACTTTATAGACTACAAACTCTCATGTGCTCGGTCGTTGTATGGTTTCTCATAAGGCGGAGGCTGTGCTTCCCGTGATTCATTTGGTGGATGAGTCATCTCAAGACGACAACAAAAAGGCTTCGTTAAAGAGGCAGAGAAAATATATATATAAGGGTTGATGAGTACCCATGACGGGGGCCCTCCAAAGAGCGATCCCATGTTGGCAGTGTGAGCTTCCTAGTGATGCCAATTTTGGTAAGGAGATTGTATCCCCCTCTGACATAGAGGTGGTGCCCGTTTCTGGTATGGAAGAGTCTACTAAGGCTGTATTGTGGGTCGGGCCCAACCTGAGATCGCGAGACAACGAGCCAAATGGGCCGGTCCTAAATGGTCGTAGGAGCCCACTATGGGCCGGTCCTCCAGGTTGAGACCGCGAGCCCGGTACCGTTTAGCCCAAGACTGGCTGGCGGGTCTGGGCCGGTTCAATCGGGCCAAATGGGCCTAACAACTATTTTCAAAAAAAAATTGGCCAACAGTTGGAAGTTTAAAACTAGCTGTTGACCTGCCAATTTAGCCATTCAGCTTTTTAAAAATAGCAATTTGGCCCCAAACTTCGTTTTAACCCCAAACCTTTTATATTTACACGTTTCCCTATTCACAACAATAAATACCCCTCGTTCTTTCATTTTTACTGACAAAATCATCAATCTCTCTCAATATCTCTCAATCTCTCTCTAATATTTTTCTGTAATTGCTTATTTTATTATTGTAATTTTTGAAAAATTGTGAAGTTGGTGAATTGAAGTATTCAAGTAATCAAGTCTTTAGCGACATATAATTTTCAAGAAGTTGTTCATCGATTCGGTAAACTCGTTCCAACTCTTAAGTTTTAATATTATAGTGTTGTTTGTTTTAGTTTGTATAATTATAATTGAAATGGCGTTTTCTTTTAAAAAATGTTTGGTGGTAAGGAAAAATCTAAAACTGGTGAATCTAGTTGCCAAGATACTACTCCTCCTCCAGCTCCCCGACCCAGACCTGTTACCTGACCTCCTTTGCCTGTTATTCTTGATAGTAATAACACTTGTTTTCAATTTACATATAGTTAATTTTGCCATGATGTTGTACCTGGTCAACAATTAAATGATAAACATATGAATTCTCTTTATCCTACACAAACTATCGATGAAAATGAAGATTAAAAAGAAACGCAACTAGATTTAGATTATACACCTTCTTGTCCCGTTGTTATCCTAACTGATAATAATCCAAATGATGCCCTGCCTGACCCTCCTGTAGTAACCCCTACTTTTAATAGACAACCTTCTAAACGGGCTGAAACATTTCTTGTATGGAACTTTTTACTCAACTTAGAGATCAAAATAAGTCTAAGTGTAAAACTTATGGGTCTTTGATGGCTCATAAATATAATAGAGACCGTAGCGGTATAGGTAGTTTGACTATACATATAAAAACATACCCTAGAGATAAAGCTAGAGATCTTCAAATGAAAGCTGTGCAATAGGGGACAAGTGTAGGTACTGAGGTTAACCCTAGTATTGGGTCAAATCTAGTTCAACCGGGAATTAACACGGTTACCGGTGGTATTTTATATTACGATCCAAATAAAGTTCGGGAAGAACTGGCAAAAATGGTTACTGTTATATGGTTACCTTATAGTTTTCCTTTTGACCCTCACTTTGTGCATTATATTATAAGATTTTTTAATCCTACTTATAAAGGATGGCCTCGCGCAACTGTAAAGAGCAATATTAATATAAACATGAATATGAATAATATTTGCGCTATTTATTTACTTATATAAATTGTCGCGCTGACGATTACTACTGATATTGGTAGAAGTGGTAATGACTGTGATTATCTTACTGTTACCACTCATTGGAGTGATGAGGAATGGAAAATGCAAACGCGTATTATTTCTTGTAGAATAATTAATTCACGCTACATAGATAAGTTTATCGCTAACACAGTTGCAGATATTTGTAGATATTTTTGTATTAGAGATAAAATAATATAAGTCAATGGATAATGCTTCTAGTAACACTAATGCTATAGGGTTCCTTACGACTACACTAAATCCTGCATTTAATAATATTTTCCATGTTAGTGTATTTGTCATATTTACCATTTAATCGTCGTGATTGGTATGAAAATACTAAATGTTGAAATTGAAAAGGTTCAAATGGCTCTTAATTAAATTTTTTATTCAAACCGTAGAAGTAGACTTAGAGAATATTTTAAAAAATGTGATGAATATGGCCTTAAAGAAAGAAAGGTTCCTAAACCTTGTCTGACTAGATGGAATTACATATATGAAAGATTAGTTGTTGCATACGAATATAGAAACCCAACAAACGAAACGTTTATTGCTCGTTTTGGTGGTGGTGATGATGATGATGATGAACACCTTACAAATTAGGATTGGACTAATTTTAAAATGCTTATAGACTTTTTAGAATAATTTCATGTTGCTACTAATGAATTATCTAGGCAATATTATCCTACTATTTCTAAATGTTTAGTTTATATTGCAGCACTTGCAAATTTGTTTACTCGAATTTTCAGAGGGTGAGATAATTTATTACCTTGCTATTGATTCTATGAAAGATAAGTTTAAAAAATATTTTTTTCCCCTATACCTCCTATTTTTTATGTTGCTGCCGTGTTAAATCCTACAATTAAATTAGGAGGTCCTCACTTTTGGTATACAAATATTTATAGGGCTTTATCACTTTCAGATTAGGAATTTGATACACTTGTAGATACAAAAGCATCGGTCAAAATAAATACTTAAACAATTTATAATGCTTATCTACTTGCCTTAAATCATGCTAGACCAGATGTTCCAACTCCTACTTCGTCTAGTTCACAATCATCTAAAATAACCGCGGGCCTAAAAACACTTAGTTCTTGGATGGATTTCCGGGGTTCTCATGGTGATAATATTGTTGATATTTTACAACTAAATGAGCCTCAAGTTTATTTGTCGTAGGGTCTTGAACCAGACAATCGCGACGGCTCCTTTGATGTTTTGGAATGGTGGAAGGACAAAAAAAATTACGGGTATTTCAAGGATAACTCAATATATTTGAAGTGTGAGCAGTGATTTTTGCCTAGCTTAAATTACTCCTATAAATACGTAAAACTAGGATTTTTCTTTATCTGTGTGATTTTTAGAATTTAATTGCATAAATTGTGCTTTGCTTGTATGTTGAGTGCATTTTAATTCATAAAAAATACAAAAATAGCATTTTACATTTAGAATACCAGTTTTCACATTTTTAGGTTCAGTAATTAAAGAACATCATGGAAAAAATTGATAATAAAAACGGTTCTTTTTGCATTTTTTACTTTTAAAGTCTCAAATTTTCTTAATTTCCTTTTGAAATAGGGCTTAGTTCATTTGAAATTTAATTAGCCCAATTTTAGATTTAAGTCAGGTTTGATATTAATTTGGTTTTAATAAAATCATTTAGGAGTTAAAACAAATAAGTTAAAAAAGATTTGAAATGTGGTCTTGATTAAAAGACCAGAGTTGGGCCATTTTTGCAAAACCAACCAGCCCAAACCCACCTCTTACCCGGTCCAATCCCACACCCCCTAACCAAACGACCTCGTTTAGGTCTGAACAGATGTAGGCCGTCGAGGTTACTTTGATCCAACGGCCTGGAAGACTGGATAAGTCATTATATAACGTTCGAACCCCCTCACCCATTGCCTCGTCTCTCTCAACATCTCCCAACCGTAATCCCACCACCATCCGCCTAACGTTGCCGGCTGGGAATCGCCTCTGCTAGCGGAGATGCTCCAAACAACCCCAAAATTACACCATAGAACCCCCTTTTCATCCTCATCACGAATCTAACATCAGCTTCCCTCGAATCACTCTCAAACTCGTCGAATATTGATTTGAAATCATGGCCGCTCTGCCGCCAACTGCGGCGCCACCTCCAAACCACCTCAAAATAACACCCCATAACCCCCGTCTCTCCCTCAGTCCAAATACCTACTTAGTCTCCTTCAAACATCCCCAAAATTCCTCGAGTTTCAAATCGTAGAAATAGCAGAACCTTAGAAGCCTGACTTGCTTGATTTTTCCCAAATTCCTTAGTCCAGAGATTGATTCGAGGCACGAAATAATATGTTCGTTTATTCTTGATGAACAACAAATGTTCACATCATTCCAGACCGTAAATCGGAGTCCTATTTGGTTCAACCTTTCATCGGTAAGTTTCTTTTTTCTTTTCCTCCTTGATTAATTGCCTGCATGATTAGATAATTTAGAGTTTTAGGGTTTTAATTAATGATCTTTTCCTGCTTTGATTTTGTTCTGATTTTTGATTTTGTGACTGGTTTCAATTAAACACTCCATGTATAGGTGAGTCTTCTTATTTTTCGTCTATTATTTGAGGTTCCTTGTTGATAAAAATCAGTTTAAACTTTGGTAGTTGTTAATCCATTAATCATCGTTGTTTAGCTTTAATAACATAGGCTTAGATCTTCAACTCTCGTTTCTTATTGATTAGTTTAGTTAGATAACTTGACTAGTATATCTGCATGTTCTTCGATTCTTGTTTGTCAGTGTTTAGATTTTTCTTTTCTCATCATGTTTATTTTGTGTTGATCGTTGGGTTTGTTTGATAATGGAATTAATACTGTTTGATTCCATAGTTAGCTCTAAATTTTGTTAATTAATTCGAAGACTAAATAAGGTTAGTTAAACTTTTAGGGTTTAATTCAAGCTTAATGTAGGTCTAGTTTAATTTTTGGAAGCAGTAATACAGGGATCTTAAGGGGTAGTTAAGGGAATTCAACTTGGGGAATCTAAGTGTAACTGAAATATGAAGGTTCTAGTAGGGTTTTAGGTGAATTTTAGACTTTTAAGTAGCCGACTTGGGAAACAAGCCATTAATAAAAGGACTAACTAAATAAAAATAAGAATTAAAAAAGGGACTAATGATGCAAAGTAAGATCTGAAAAGAAACCCTAAGTTCTGCCTATATAAAGGCACCTTTTCTTGCCTTTCAAGGCAAGACTAAGGGAATAGAATCTTGAAAAGCAGCAGCCAGCTAAAAACAAATTTTTTCATATTTCGTTGAAAATTTTCTTTCTCTCTTGGACTTCTGAAGTTTTGTTTTTCTTACTGCTGAAAGCTTCTGGTTTTTCCGGGGAAAATGGGTTGAGGATTGGTTGTTGAAAGTTTCTAGTTCAATTTAGTTAAGAGTTACTATTCCATTAATGTTTCTGGGCTTATTTCATTAACCTCACTGCTGAATCTGGTTTTTCCTTCTACTGACCCATACTTTCGTGGCTGCTGATACTTGATTCTATTTCTTTCCACTTCCAGGTACATATCCCTGAGTTAAGCATGTAAGAACAGATCATGGGTGTTTTATTGAAGGGAAATGAATATTATACTTTTCTGTTTTCATAATGTTCTTCCTCTTTAATTTGATTCTTAGCTTGTAGTGTCCATTACCTTTCATAGCATGTTTCACATGAAGATAGTTAGATTACAATAGCTTTGATTTTTCTATATTCTTTTAGAATAATTCTTGATGTTTGGCAAGTTTGTTTACAAGTGAGTTTCTTTATTGAATTTGCAGATTTGGTATAGCACTCATGAAAAATTGAAATTTTGGTTTCTTCTTATTAAAATGAAAGTTGAAGGACAGAATAGGAACCATAATGTTCTTTCCACCTTGGAATCGGTCTTTAATAATATGAAAATATGCTAATATTCTAGTTTTTTCTAATTAAGTGTATCGATTTGCTTGTTTGGACCTGTTGGTTGGACTGTTCTAGTTCTCTTTAAGCAGATTTTCTTTTCCTTCACATGTTTGAATCTACTTATCTTGGTCCAAGTTTAGGTCCCTCTGAATTCATTTGCCTGTAGGTTAGGTTTGTGAGATAGAGTCTAAAATGGTCTACTGAAGTATAGGCTTTGGTGTTTTTATTTGATGGCCTCATTTGGGATTCTCTTTACTCGTTCTCACTTGGGTTCAAAAGTAGAGTATGATTGAGACGTTAAGCTTGTTGTCTACTTGTGAATCAAAGTTTTCCTTTTACCTTAAACATTTACTATTCTTAATCCGTCATTAGACGTGTAATACTTTTATGTAGAATTTAAGTGTTAGTGGAGTAATTTCAAGAATTTCACGGGCTAATGGAAGAAGGTTAATCGAAGTGATAGGAATTCATTTTATTATCTTCACTTGGTTTGGATTTGCGACTTGCCTAATAACATAAGCATATAGTTCTTTGAATGGTTTGAATACATACTTGGTGGACTGTCAAGAAATTAGATCTTGAGTCCCAATTTACAGCTCACCTTCAATTTGAGTTTGTACAGAGGCCCAGCGATTGGGATAATTTCTCACTGAACTTACCATATTTTCCACCTTTCTAGTTTGACTTCGAAACCCAGAAGTGTTGAAGACTCGATTTCGACGTAAGATCATTTGGTTGCATTGGCGACGTGGTTTGGGCCTTCCAAGTTAAGCAACACATTCGAGCTATGAGATTCCCTTCTTGTTTAAGTGTGGACTTGAACTTAGAGTCTGTATTCCTTGAATATTGGTTTACTAATAAGATTAATTAAATAAGTTTCTTTAACGATAATTTATATAGAGAATAATAGTTCCTTTTAGAATGGCATTTAAAATAAACGGGGTGCGCCGCGCCAAACAAAATCATAAATTGCATGGCCCTCTTTAGATGTTTATATTAAAATACGTAGAGTTTATGACTTGCCATTAGTGAACTTCCACGGACTCCCGCTCAGTTAATAACACGTTAGCCTCTTTAGGCGCATTCTTAAATAACCTTACCTTCCTAAATTTGTGTGCGAATTTATGTGACCCAAATCCAAATTCCAACGAAGCTAATATATGTCGAAAATCACGGGTGCATTTATGTGACGTGGTTCGAGAAATGTTTTAACAGCGTTGTAATTTTCTTTAAAAATATTAATAATAAGAGCACATAAGTTAAAACATGTTCTAAAATCAAATAAATAAGCCAAATATGATTGTTGAGCGACCGTGCTAGAACCACGAAACCAGGGAGTGCCTAACACCTTCTCCTGGGTTAACAGAATTTCACACTCGGATCTCTGGTTCACAGACTGATAAACAGGGTCATTCATTCCTAGATTCCAGAATTAAATCGCTGACTTGGGACACCATTAATTATCCCAAGTGGCGACTCTAAAAATCTCTTAAATAAAATAAATCCCGTTTTGATTGTCCTTAAATTAGAAAAACTCTCTTATCTACGCCCTTCGCGAAGCGTAGAGCCAAAAGGATGTGCGACAGCTCTGGAGACTCTGCTGCGGACCGAACCCATAATCTCTAGTTTAGGGTTTAAGAATTCGAGCTTAGAATAATATTTGAATTTAGATTTGTTTATTATCTGATTTTTGTTTTTACATGTTGACCTAATGTGAAAAATAATGCTTTTACTGCTTTGATATTATTTAAACTGTACATATAAACTATTACGAGACCCTTCTCTTTTTATCTTTGGGGATGTGCTCGGTGGACGAGACTCCCTATTATGTTAGTGCCATACCTTCAAATAAGAAAGAGGCTCGGACAAGTTACTAAGACGGATGATCTTTCGGGTCCCCAGTGCGTATCCCCCCTCGACTCGAGTTGTCCACTCGGGTGCACAGTCTAAAACAAATACCCAAGTGTTAAACATAGAATAACTTAACCTCATGTCGGATCCCTAGTTGGAACACTTATCTGGATCATGCATTTGACTTAGGGAATTAAACACAGGGGTTGGGTCCGTCTAAGACAGGTGTACCCGAGCTTGTGCATTTATTTGTTCTGGATTTGCATGTTGACACGATTTTTAGGGGTAAGGAGAGTTAATCACCTATTTTGGGAACACCAATGTCCAAATACTGCCGAATTGTTTTTAAAAAGGAACAAAAATGGAAAAGAGCAAAAAAAAAAAGTGTGTTTATTCGCCCAAGAAAAAGAGAAAAACTTGGTTTCAAAAATACTTTTGTTTTTATGAAATGAAAAAAAGGAAGAAAAGCCTTGTTTTAAAAAATAACTTTGTTTTAACTACGCCAGTTTGATTCTCAGAGGGTGTGAGATACGTAGGCAACCCCCATCGGGTCCAACTTTTCTTTTTGCAAAAAAAGTAATAATAAGGAAAATAGCTGAAAATGAAAAAAAAGTTGTTTTATTATAAATAGGTAAGGTGATGCCGTTGTTGTCAAGATTAGCTGAATGTTACCGAAAGGGACGCCGGAATGCTGATGCACAAACAACCACCCTTGTATTTATTTTATTTTGGCCAGTTAGCGGGCACATCCTTAAAATTCTCCGGAGGTGCTGAAAGGCCATATCTGCAAAGCTGAGTTTCTGCTTTTAGAATTAAAAAAATTAAAAATAAGGGGTCAATTTTGATTTTGGAGTCAAACAAAATAAAATCATAGGTTACTAAGTCACTTTAATAAATGTGCAGGATTAGCACAATCAAAAATCAACCTTTCTAATTCGTAAACAAAATCCTTTGGAATTGTGGCTGTGGTGGAATGATTTAGGTGGAGAAGGGCAAGACGAGGTCAAGAAATATTTGGGGGGCCTTCCCGGACTATTGGAGATTATACCCCGGGGAGACATCATAAGGGCATTGGTCACGAGCTGGGACCCGGCGCATAATGTGTTCCACTTTTTTAGATTTTGAACTCTCCCCGACCTTGGAAGAAATAGTCGGGGTGCATTGGGAATGCTGAGCTTCCTTTGAGACACAAGTATTTGGTTGCCCCAAGAACTGTAGATGTGCACAGATTCTTAGACTCATTTAAAAAAGGCAGAGTGGTACACAACCCGGACTTGGCATCAGGCTTTTGTACATTTTCATTCCAATATAGCAGATAAGGTCATATATGGGGTTCAATAACCAGAGAACAAAATCTACAGCAAAGGAACCACATTAAATGGGAAGAACATAGACACTTCGCTTTTATGGTGGCTTTCTTGAGGCTCTTGGTGTTTCTGAGGAAGACGCAAATATCGACATAAAAATAGCATGGGTTGTCAGCACTTCACTCACCCAAGCAGGGAGCACACTCGCGCCTATGATAGTAGCTAAGATCTTTTGTGCTCTCACAACTTGTAGGGCCGAGAAAGATTTCTTTGATGGGTGCAATCTGTTGTTGAAAATGTGGATGACCGAATATATATGCCACCGTCCCTAGTTTCTGAGCTATGGGGCAACAGAGAAAACTTGTGTAGAGGAATTTACACAAGGATTGAAGGGCTCAGCTTGCCAGAAGGAGTAACAGGATGAATATCTTACTTTTGGTCCCTCACTGCCAGTCAAATAGAGTGGACGCTAGGATGGTTTTCTGTGGATGAGATCATATACATGCCAGCAACGGGGCCTCACTCTGTTTTGATGGGTCTTAGGAGTATCCAGCCTTATGCCCTATATCGGGTCTTGAGACAGCTCGAGAGGTGCCAGATAGTGCCAAAAGACAAAGATCTTAGCATCTCGGTATTCGAGATTGGACCTAATGGTTAGTTCCCTGAAGCAACAGTCCGTAAAATTTGGAATAAATGCCAATACCTAAAAACAAACACTTGTGTATGAGATCGGTCCAGATGTGAAGTGTCACCAGGATACCTTGCTTGGTACTGTAAAAATTTGAGTTTGAGAGGCCAACAAAGAGGCCCCATCTCCAGGAATTCGTCGAAGCATCACAAGAGCAGTGTGACTAGTTGGCTAAAGATCATGAGTACATGGCTACAATAGGCAAACTAGAGAAGAAGTCACGACTTTGCAATTTGAGAAAGATTTGCAGGCCACCGCAGATGAGGGCGAAAAGAAGAAACTAGTCAAAGAAAATGAGGCCCTTCGGGCCCAAATTCAGAAAAAGAAAGTAGCAGCGGAAAACCCCATCCGAAGTGCCAAAGATGCAAAACTTATAGATAACTTAAGACAGAAGGTGAATGACTACAGTTTTGATTTGAACAAAGCAGAAAGGAAGTTAGCCAAGGCTCGAAAATAGTTGGTTGAATATGCGGCAGAACAAGAACGTTTGGTTATGCAATTAAAAGAAGAGTTCGACGGTGAGTTGCAGGATTAAAGAAAAGCGTCATCATCACAAAAACAAAATGATCAAACAGGCAAAAGAGTTCAAAGTCGAAAGAGATTATTGTTACATAGCATTGGTGCAATTAGAAATGGATTCGCAACAACTTCAAGAGCAAAATCAGGTATCCAAACAAACATTGGGAGCCAGAACTGAGCATATTGGGTGGTCATTGCAAGAGAAAGGTGTCATAAGAGAGAGAATCATAAGGATTACCCATTATATCGCAATGAAGTGTAGCAGCTGTGAGGATATGCCTAGATCTATGTTCTTTGCCACTGCAAAGCTTTTTGTCGCTGTGTAATGGAGGATCTCCACCACCTCTAGGGGGATTTAGCTAGTCGACCCGCAGCGAGGCCAAACGATGCCTCGCGAGTCCCAAGAGCAATTGAAGCCCTAATATATTCGTGATTTCTTGAGGCTATATTTTCCTTTCGTTAAAGTTTGTCAATTTGTCTTGGAGTCTGTATTTTCTTTTATGTAGGTTAGTTGTTCTTCGAGTGTGTAGTTTGTCTTTCATCAGAGTCTGTTAGTTTCTTTATTAAATCTGTCAGTTTTCGAGTCTTTGTAACCAAAGTTTGTTTTATTATGAAAAATTGAAAATTCCAAAATGTTTTATTGTTTCTTCACTTTTTATCTGCCAGAACTGCGCTCGATCTGATTCATGCGGGGTCATGATACTTGGGCAATCTACATAGGATTCGACCGTAACCAAATAAAAGAAAAAAAAAAGAGAAAAGAAACAAAGAGGGGGAGAATGGGAGAGGGAAAAAGGGGGAAAGCAAGAAAAACACAATGGAAAAACAAGAGGAAAGAGTAAGAGGACAAAGCTAAGAAAAGGCATTGCAAATAATGGAAGGCCGGGATGACGCTAGCAACCGATGCATATAACAACAAATAATTGTTTAGGTACATCCATCCTCAAATATGTGGCTGCTTACATGTCAAAACCTAACCAATAACAAGTTTTGGTGTAGTTGTTTCCAGACCAGACTTGTGGTTAATGCCAACCGAATCTTACAACACACGGTCTAAGAGCAAGCAGACCATGGCCAATCTGGAAGCCGATGTCAGCATTATTGACCCCTCGAAAGAAGTAAAAGAATTGGACGTTAATGCCATGAAGGAGGAAATGTACAAACTGAAACACCAAATGGCTGAGATGTATCAGGCATGGGCGAGAGGACAGCCCCCACCGACCTATCCTGCTAACCTAACCTTCATCCTGCCACTGGCCCAAGATCATGACCATTCCACCACTGATCCACCCCAAGCTTTCATGTCTACTTGCAGCACCAAGGTACAACCTCTCAGGCACCCCTAGCTCCACGACCCAAAGCCGCTCCTCGCCGCCCTCCACCAATTGCTCCCATTTATGTGGCACCTCCTCCTCCCGCTCTCCATAGATCATCAAGTGCGCCCTTGCTTCAAGCTTATGACAATAAGTACTACCCATGAAAACCCTCTTACAAAGCACATGAACCTTATTCCTATGCTCCCTGTTTTGAAATCCCCGCTGGGGTTGATAAACTAGTCAAAAATCCTAATCAAGAGGAGGTTCTCGGGAAGCTCAAAAGTGTAGAACAATTGTTCCGGGATATGCGAGGATTAGGAAGCCATGTGAATGTGGCGTTCAAAGACCTTTGTCTATTTCCAAACGTGCAATTGCCTCCAGGTTTTAAGATGCCTAAATTTGACTTATATGATGGACATGGCAATCCAGTTGCACATCTAAGGGGGTTTTATAGCAAGATGAGAGGAGCAGAGGGAAAAGATGAATTGCTAATGGCATACAGCCAAAGTTTAAGTGGGTCGGCATTGGAATGTTACACCTGGCAGGATCACAACTGGTGGTACACTTGGGATGACCTGGCATAGGCATTCGCCTGTCACTTTCAATATAATATCAAAATTGTCCCGGACCGTCTATCTTTGACATAACTAGAAAACAAACACAACGAAAGCTTCAGAGAATACAGGATCCATTGGAGGGAACAGGCAGCTAGGGTTGACCCCCCAATGAAGGATAGTGAGATGGTGGATTATTTCCTGCAAGCTTTGGAGCCTACCTATTTCGGGCATCTGGTGTCCGCAAATGGTAAATCTTTCAACGAGGTAGTTAAAATGGGGAGTACGGTCAAAGAAGGAATCAAATCCAAAAATATCATGACTCACTCTGCAATCAAAGCGACCACTCAGGCCATCCAAGCTAGGCTGGGGGAACACTTGGAAAGAAGAAGAAGGAAAAAGTAGCGACAGTTGAGTCGGGAACTCGGTTCAGGCCTTGAGCTCTATCCCTTTACACCCAACCCCGTCCCCACTACCAAACATACCCACACACTCCATATGGTCTACCGCAACATTACTATCCACCGTTAGAACCTCGATTCTCAGTCCATCATGCACAAGCATATACCAACCTCCCGCCCACGCACAATGGCGTGTGTCAGCTCTACAATATACTTACCCAACTCTACAAAATCATTACCCACCTCCAAGAGCCTACCAACAACCCCCGAGACTCACCTTCCGAGCCAATCCAATCTTGAGAAATTAAAGGGTACAGAAGAAGAAGACTTTCACCCCATTGAGAGAATCATACACCAGTTTATTCCACAGGCTGAGACAATTGGATATGTTGAGACCCATCAAAGCAAAGTTGACGAATCCTCCCCCAAAAAATCTAGATTATTTTGTCATCTGTGAATACTGTTCCGGTGCCTTAGGGCATGATACCGAAAAGTGTTGGCATTTGAAGAATGCTATCCAGGAACTTATTGAATCCTACCAGATCGAAGTGCAAGCCCTGGAGGCGCCCAACATTAACCAAAACCCGTTGTCGGCCCATCATGAGACCAACATGATTGAGATAGCGGAGAAAGGGGGAGAGCCTAAAAAGCCCTCACAAACGGTAATGATGATCAAAGCCAATGAAGTCAAGGCAATTAAGAGTATGAGCAGTGAGAAGTTAGTGATTGAGATGAAGGAAATACACACCAAACCTATTGTGGTTCAAGGGAGGTCATCATGCATGGTTGCACCAAAGCAGTAGAAGGGAAAACTGTTGTACACGGGGCAGCTAAGGAAGCCGTCCTAGTCGTGGAAAGTGCTTGCATAGAGCCTGTCATTGTAAAACCAGTAATCCAGCCGCCAATCATCAACAACAAAGCCGTTCCTTGGAGATATGAACAAGCAATATTGATGTACAAAGGGAAGGAAGTTAGAGAAAAGGTTTGTGAAGCCCGAGGCTTGACCCGGTTAGGGAGATACTTCGCCCCTGAGGAATTGAGTAAAATTAGGATCCCCAAGGATAACCCAGAATCGGTAAAGAAAGCTGTATCAGAATAAGAGGCAGAAGAATTCCTGAAGAAAATGAAAATGCAGGACTACTCCATCATAGAGCAATTGAGGAAAACACCAGCTCAGATCTCCTTACTTTCCTTGTTAATCTACTCATATGAACACCGATAGGCATTGATGAAGATCTTGAACGAAGCCCATGTCCCTGATAAAATAATAGTGAATCATTTAGAGAAGATCGCAAACCAGATATTCGAGGTAAATTGGGTCGCTTTCTCTTACAATGAGCTGCCCATGGAGAGCACTGAGCATAATCGGACCCTTTATTTGACTGTGAAGTATGAAGATATTGTGGTCACACAGGTTCTAGTTGACAACGGGTCCAGTGCAAATATTTTTCACTCTCCACATTGAGCAAGCTGGAGGTGGAAAATGAAAGGGTCCACAAGAACAACATTTGTGTTCAGGGTTCGATGGCGGAGGCAAAGACTCAGTAGGGGATATAGTGTTGGAACTGACAATAGGGCCCGATTTCATAAGAATGAATAAAATTATAAGAGAAGCTTGAAGATTTTTTCACAATGAAATTCTTTAATTCGTGGAAACCAAAAATCAAATTTGATTTGATTTGTTTGGTCGTGGTATGTGATCTGAAAATGGAGGAAGGAGAAACTGTATTTTCAATTTTTATCTCTTTCATTTTCGGATCCAAAAATGTTATAGCACTGATAATGATGATGGCATTTTTGGCTTCTTCGTTTGTTGCGCTTGATTTTGCTCTACTCTTCTAAGCTCCATGTATTATTCTCAATAGATGACGGATGATATTGCACTCCTCTTCTGGGCTCTATGGCCGAAGGAGGAAGCTGTTGGAAAGAGGGGTAGGGAGGTTTCTTGGGGAAGATGATATAATATTTTTATTTAATTTAATCAATTAAAGTTTATTTTAAGTATATGGAGTAATATTTCTTACTTATGATCTATGACACATATTGCGTTTTGATTGGTGTGGGTGCAATTTCTAAACAAAAAACTAATCAAGAAAAAAATAGTGTGTAGTAGATATAATTTTTAAAGGTTACATGTGTAAGGTAATATTGATCCTCCGAAAATATATAATAATGATTTGGTGTATAGTTCGAGCGGCTACTTTTATATTTTCCCTTATAATATTAAACATAGTCAATACTGAGCTACTGAAAAGAGTGTACAAGTCAACAAAGTTTAATTAGGAAGATAACAGCACATCGAATAAGTTTTTGTGAGGCCCCTCTCTGTAGTGACCGGGCAAAGAGTGACAAAGAGACAAAGATGTAGGAATATAGAACGTTCTTCAAATATTAATGATTGGGTTCTATATTCAATATTTGTCATATTTAATGAATTTTTTAACACAAAATATACTGTTTGAGCAAAAATTACTGAGTTCTAACTCCGCCCATGAACATAATAGCAGACATTAATGAAACAAGTGATATCAATTTATTTGTCGCTGCAAATAGAGAAATAAAAACTAATGGAATTATGAGGATTTACAACTTCAATGGTTTGTCAACGCTCTTCTTTCGCTTTCAATTCTTTTTTAAATAAAACGAGAAATCATTGTTGTAGTCAAAGTTGGCTGCTAAAATAATGTTACAACAGAATGGAAGAAATTAAATGTGATACGCCTTCTACTGAGAAAGAGGCCCAAGCTAATAGAAACTAATGTATGGAGCAAATTACAATTACAGATATCACTTCGGAATTTTGTATGATTGTCTTTATTTTGTCTTGAACTTTACACAATAAGGAGGTCATATCCCCAAAAAAACCACAACAGCAAGCATTAATATAACACAGAGGAAGTAGCAATGATAGCAAAACGGAGACAATATTTTGCTATCCTTCTTTTCATTTATCTCCTCTTCTGTTTGTCTCAGTTTGCTATATCCCAATCTTCATGGAATATAGATTACAGACGTTTAAATTCTACTGTCGGACTTTCCTCTTTATGGATCAACAAGCCGTCTATTCCGATAAATTCCACCACTGAATTCTCTCGTTTGACACCCATACTTCTGCGAAGAAATGCCAGTCCACCATTCCTCTGTGGCTTCTACTGCAAGTACAATGCTACAGAATGCTTGTTTGGTATCCTCTTGTTACACAACAGATCCGACATATGGGACGATGCGATAAATTATCCCCAGTTTGTTTGGTCAGCCAACAGGAACCATCCAGTGAAAGACAATGCAACCTTGCAACTAGGCCGAGATGGCAATTTGGTCTTGTCAGACTCTGATGGCACTTTAGTTTGGTCCACTAATACAACTGGCAAATCCGTTTCAGGTTTAAACTTGACAGAAAGAGGGAATCTTGTGCTATTTGATAAAAGAAAACGCTCAATTTGGCAATCTTTTGATCATCCAACGGATTCTTTGCTTCCGGGCCAGAGTTTGGTTCGCGGGCAGAAGCTCATAGCAAGTGTTTCAGCATCTAATTCGAGTCAAGGGTTGCTTTCTCTTACTGTTCTCAACGGAAGCTGGGCCACTTACATAGATTCTGACCCACCTCAGTTTTACTACGCTTCAACTTATTCATATAGTCCTTACTTCAGTTTTGACAGTCAAACCTTTACTGCTTTACAATACCCTACAACATCTACAGCTCAATTCATGAAGCTTTGGCCTGATGGACATTTAAGGGTATTCCAATGGGACAGAATTGATTGGAAAGAGGCATCTGACATTTTTATGCCAGAGGTAGGAAACTGTGGGTACCCGATGGTGTGTGGTAGATATAGCATTTGCTCATATAACGGGCAATGTACTTGTCCGCCAGAGGAAAATTTTTTCAGGCCATCTTCTGAGAGGAATCCAGATCTTGGATGTTCAAAGCTGACGGAGGTTAACTGCGACTCTTCGAGGTATCATAGTTTCGTAGAGCTAAAGGATACTGTATATTTTGCATTTAAGTTCGGTCATGAACTAAGTTCTCGCATATTGTGGCTTGAGGGGAAAAAATTGGAAGAATGTAAAAGGGCATGTCTGAGTAACTGTTCTTGCAAAGCAGCTGTTTTTGAAAATTATTGGGATTCTGATCTAATAGGGAGCTGTTTGTTACTTAATGAAGTCTTCTCTCTCATAGACAATGAAGGAGGAAGAGGCAAGACGATATTTCTTAAGGTGCAGAATTCCTCAAATCAGTCTCCAATCATTCTTGAAGGAAAGAAATCAAGACCTTTTAAAGTGATAACGGGATCTATTCTTGCAGCTTTGTTCGGGATAATTTTAAGCATCAGTACTTGCTTTGTTCTGTTCAAAAAGAGGAAAGATAAGTCCCGCAAGGCTGGGTTTTTGATGGATCTAGAACCAATCTTACCTGGAATGTTAACTCGATTCTCTTATAATGACTTGAAAATAACTACACAAGATTTCAGCAAAAAGCTTGGGGAAGGAGGATTTGGCACTGTATATGAGGGAACACTGAGTAATGGAACCAAAATAGCCGTGAAGCATCTGGATGGTCTAGGTCAAGTAAAAGAATCATTCTTAACAGAGGTAAATATAGTTGGTGGTATTCACCATGTCAATTTGGTAAAACTCATTGGATTTTGTGCCGAGAAAAGCCACAGGCTTCTAATCTACGAGTACATGATAAATGGATCATTGGATAGGTGGATTTCCCATGAAAAGCAAGAAAATGGGCTTACATGGCTTACAAGGCAAAAGATAATATCAGATATTGCCAAAGGGTTAGCGTATCTACACGAGGATTGCAGCCAGAAGATAATTCATTTGGACATCAAACCACAAAATATCCTTCTGGATGAACATCTCAATGCTAAGATATCTGATTTTGGGTTGTCAAAACTAATCGAGAAAGACAAAAGCAAAGTTGTAACTAGAATGAGAGGAACACCAGGGTATCTTGCCCCTGAATGGTTGAGTTCCATAATCACTGAGAAAGTTGATGTGTATGCCTTTGGAATTGTGCTGTTGGAACTCCTCTGTGGAGAAAGAATTTGGATCGGTCCCAAGCTGATGAAGAAGATGTCCATTTGGTTAGTGTTTTCAGGAGAAAAGCGGAAGAAGAGCAGCTCGTGGATATGGTTGACAAAAACAACGAGGATATGCAGCTCCATAAAGAAGAAGTGACAGAAATGATGAGCATTGCTGCATGGTGCCTACAGGGAGATTACACCAAGAGACCTTCAATGACAGTGGTGGTTAAGGCGCTGGAAGGTTTGGTGTCTGTCGAATCCAACTTGGATTACAATTTCACGAACGTACCTCAGGTTGGGGCAGGCAACCAACAGAGAGAAGCCACTATTAGTACGAAATTGGCTTCAGTTTTATCTGGACCAAGGTAAACAATAAGCTTAAGATTTTTAGTTTTCAATAGAATCAATTTACGGATGTATAATATCAATATTGTAAGATTTCCAAACTATAACTTTTTTGGTATATGAAACTAAATTCATGAAATGTAATGTTTGTAACTTTTGCATTAGATTTTTGAGCATGTGTTATGTTGAGGAAGATGCAAACCCGAAAATAAAGAAGATAAAGAACACCAAATTTTAACGTGGAAAACCCTTCAAATCGAAGGTAAAAACCACGGGATCACAAAGATCTAAAAACCCACACTATAGCAATAAGAGAGTTGCAAAAGTTCTCCAAATTGACTATACAATAAGTGCCAAACACGAAGCAACAAGAGCAGCAAGAGCAACAACTAATCAATTGAAGAAAGAGTATAATCCACAAAAATAAAGCTTCTGTTCGAGGCTCGAAATCAGATGCTATGAGTCTTTAAATTCGATATCCACCGTTCAAACCCAGACCAAGATGTTACGAACACTCAGTCAAACTTTCAGCCCGATCCAACTATTAATGAATTAGAAAATGTGATTTGAATATTGACTGGTCGGAATAAAAATCTACAACAAAACAAATATTTTTCTTCTCTCTTCTCTCTTGACAAAAGCTCTCTCAAAAATCACTCTTATCTGCTTAAATATTTTAAAGACTTGTATCAATGCGCATAGAGTAATTCTCTAAGGTTGTCCTATTATAGATCATGAGTGGTGATTTCTCTTATAACCAAAACTCACTCAAAATAGAAATAAACCATATCCAATGCCAAATAGGATTGGAAACCAAAAGAGAATATGAATAAGCCATTGGGCCTTTGGATGGACAACATGGGCATGAGCCCAATAAAATCCCCATCCAGTCAAGGGGCCAAATGTGTCTTCAAGTAGAGGAACTATTGACAGGCTTCATGCCTGCCAATTTTTTTACTAAATTCTGCAACCACTGCCTTAGTCAGTATATCCGAAGGATTTTCAGTAGTGTGTATCTTCTCAACCTCGAATATTTTCTCTTCCACGGTCATTCTTATTCAATCATACTTTCTATTTATATATTTGGTCTTAAAATGAAAAATGGAGTGCTTGGTGAGACAGGTAGCACTCTGATTATCACAAAATAAGATGTACATTGGCTACTCAAAGCCAAGATCATTAATAAACTCCTTCATCCATAATAGTCCTTTGGCACCTTCTGTGACAGCAATATATTCAACTTCTGTGGTGGATAGAGCTATGCACTTCTGTAGTCTAGATTGCTAAGAAATAGTTCCCCTTGCAAAAGTGATCAAATAACTGGAAGTAGATCTTGAATTATCAAGATTGCCTCCTAAAATAGAGCCTGTGTAACAAACAAGTTTGGGCTTGCCATTGCCAAAGCACAGCTTCAAATCTGCAGTACCTTTTATACCTTAATATCCATTTTACGGCATCTCAATGTTCTTTTTTAGGATTAGAAAGGAATCTACTAACAGTGCTAACGGCATGTGCAATACATGGTCCAATGAAACCATAGCATACATCAAGCTACCAACGGTAGAAAAGTAAGGAATGCGAGACATCTCTTTTTCTCTTCATCGGTAGATGGACTCTAACTAATACTTAATTTGAAGTGTTTAGCAAGAGGAGTACTAACCACTTTTGCATCTGTCATATGAAGCTCTTGAGTACCTTCTCAATGTATTGCTTTTGGGACAGAAATAACTCCTTTCTATCTTTGTGTCGGTGGATTTGAAAGCCCAAGATTTTCTTTGTTGGCCCCAAGTCTTTCATCGTGGATTGATTCTTTCCAACAATAACCATGTCATCCACATAAAGCAATAAAATAATAAAAATATCATTAGAGAACTTTTGGAATAATATACCATGGTCTGAAGAAGTTTTCTTGTACCCTTGTTCTTCTATGACAGGTTCAAACTTCAAATACCATTGCCTTGGAGCTTGTTTCAATCCATATAGGCTCTTTTTCAATTTGCAGACATAATTTTCTTTTCCCTTAGTTACAAAATACTCAGGTTGCTCCATATAAATCTCATCATCTAAATCACCATGAAGAAAAATAGTCTTGATATCCATCTGATCAACCTCAAATCTAGACTTGCAGCTAATCCTAGAACCACACGAATAGAAGACATCTTCACAACAGGGGAGAAAATTTCATCAAAGTCAACTCCCTTCTTCCGGCAAAAACCTTTATCAACTAACCTAGCTTGTATCTAGGCGCAGAGGTACGGTTATCTTGCTTTATTATGACTATCCATTTGTTAGATAAAGATCTCTTACCTTTCGGCAATTTCACTAGCTCATATGTGACATTCTCATGAAGTGACTCCATCTCATCTTCAATCGCTTTGATTCGCTGATCTTTATGAGTATTATTCATGGATTGATTATAATTCGCAGATTCTCCCATGTGAGTCAAAAGTACTCATCAGGAGGATAGCGCATGGATTTTTGTTTTTCCCTTGTAGATCTTCTAAGAGAGGTTTCACGAGCATTCAGTGTAATTACCTGTGCATGAATTGGTTCCTGATCAACCACAACTTCATCAAGTGGAGCATCTATAACATCTATGCGATGATGATCATTTTGATCTTGATCACTGTCTTCATCATTGTGTTGGGTTCCTTCATGTGCAATAGATGCCTTAACAATTACAATTGGATCAATATCAACTAAGCTCGTACTCTGATAATCTATCTTCTCAGATTTGTCAATATCTTCAATAATTTGGTCTTCAAAGAATATTGCATTATGGCTTCTAATAATTTTATTATCAACTGGATCATAAAAGCGATACCCAAACTCATCTTGACCATAACCGATAAAGATACACTGCTTAGTTTTGATATCCAATTTCGATCTCTCATCTTTAGGAACATCCACGCAAGCTTTACACCTAAAAACTCTCAGCTGATCATAAGAAACATCTTTGTCAAACCAAACTCTGTTTGGGACATCACCATCCAAAGAAACTATAGGAGAAGAAGTGATAACATAGGCAACAGTATTAAGGGCTTCCGCCCAAAATGTATTTGGAAGTTTAGCCTCTGAAAGTAAGTATCTAGCTCTCTCAACTAGAGATCTATTCATCCTCTCTACCAAACCATTCAATTGAGGTGTCTTGGCGGAGTTTTTTGATGACGAATTCCTTTTTCTTGCAATAGTTATCAACGGGATCACAATATTCACCACCATTGTCAGTGCGAATACATTTTAACTTCTTCCACGTTTATGTCTCAGCTAAGGCCTGAAATTTCTTAAACATGCTAACTTTTATCTTTAGATTTCAAAGGATACACCCAGAGCTTACGAGAATGATCATCAATGAATGTCAAAGCAAAGTGCACCGCTGTTTGACTTTACTTTAAAAGGACCACATAAATCAGAGTGTACAATAAATCGGGCTTTCTTGAGGGAGGATGGCTATGAAAGGAAACCCTTTTCTGTTTGCCAGCTAAACAATGTATGCACCTTTTCAGCTTTGCTTATTTCACTTCAGAAAGCAATCTTTTCTTAGCCAAACACGTAATCCCCCTCTCACTTATATGACTGAATCTTCGATGCCACAATTCTGAAAAGTATCACTTTCCATCATATTTATTGAGTCGTTAAGAATAGAGCTCTAGGTCAAATATAAATAACCAGACTTGACTCATCGAGCCACTACTAACGAGCCCTTGGTAAGCTTTTATTGTCCATTAAAGAGGGCATTATTGCAACGTTCATCGTCTAATCTTCCTGCGGAGATCAAATTGAAAGGAAAATTTGGAGCATGCTTGATATCTTGAAGAACTAACGCTGAACCATTATTAGTTTTCAAACAAACTGTGCCAACGCCAATCACCTTAACTTCACGGGCATTACCCATTTTTAACACTCCAGAATCAACACGAGTATAAGATAAGAAAAAATCTTTTCTTGGTATGACATGTGAGTAGCTCCAGAATCTACTATCCAGCTCGTCTCATGGGATACCAAATTGATGACATTTTCATCATAAGCAAAAAGAAGGTTATCTCGAATAAAAGCAGCAATATTGTTCTTGTTATTTTCAGCTTTGTTTCCTTTTCTATTGTCTTGATTCAACTTGCGGCAAAATCATTTGATGTGTCCTTTCTTGCCACAGTGGTTGCATGTAAAATTATATTATTTGGAACTTGACCTACTTCTACTTTTACCTCTATTCTTTGAGCCTCTTGTTCTATCTCTTCCCCGATCTTCTGTAACCAAGATATCTGCTTGTGAGCACGAACCCTGAGATTTTCTCGTTACTTTCTCGTTCAACACACCTCTCTTGGCATATTCCATGGTTACTTACCTCCAGGAGCTAAATTTGTCAAAGCAATACGAAGAGTTCCCCAAGAGTCTGGCAGAGTTTTAAGAAACCAAAGTCCTTGTATCTCATCATCAAAATTAACCACCATTCCAGGTAGCTGATCAAGGACGCCCTAAAAATTATGTATGTGTTTAAGTATAGGATTGCCTTCCTTGTATTTAAAGATCATCAATTGCTTTAGCAGAAACAAATTGTTGTTCCCGATTTTTGAAGCATAAAGAGTCCCTAGCTTTACCCACAATGATCTAGCATGTATCTTATTCACAATATAGTTGCGAACATTATCTTCAACCCATTGTTGTATATATCGCATACTTGTTGGTACTTGAAATCCCAATCTTCGTCGGATATACTCTCGGGTTTATGAGCTGAAAAAACGGGTAGATGCATCTTCTTCACGACCAACAAGACTTTCATCTTGCTTCTCCAAATATTATATTTTCTCCCATTTAAACATACGATCTTTCTCTTATTTGCCTCCATTTTATAACAACCCGGATAAATAACCTGGCTCTACTACCACTGTTATGTTGAGGAAGAGGCAAACTTGAAATAAAGAAGATAAAGAACACCAAATTTTAACGTAGAAAACCCTTCAAATCGAAGGTAAAAACCACAGGATCACAAAGATCCAAAAAAATCCACTATAAAAATAAGAGGGTTATAAAATTTCTCTAAATTAGCTACATAACAAGTGTCAAATACGGAGCAGCAATAGCAACAAGAGAAACAAGTAATCAATTGAAGAAAGAGTATAATTCACAAAAACGAAACTGTTGTTCAAGGCTTAAAATTAGATTCTATGAGTCTCTAAATCCGATCTCCACCATTCAAATCCAGAAAAATATGTTACAAACATTTAATCAAAATTGCAACCCAATCCAATGGTTAATTAATCCGAAAACGTGATATTAATATTGGATGCTCGGAAATAAAAATCTGTAATAAAACAAATATTTTTCTTCTCTATTCTCTCTTGACGAAAGCTCCCTAAAAAACCACTCTTATGTGCTTAAATCTTTCAAATACTTGTATCAATGAGCATAGAATAATTCTCCAAGGTTGTCATTTATAGATCATGAGTGGTGTTTTTTCTTAAAGCCAAACCCCATTCAAAATAGGAATAAACCAAATCCAATTCCAAATAGGATTGGAAACCAATAGAGAATAAGATTAGGCCATTGGACATTTGGCTGGACAACATGAGAATGAACCGATCATCATATAGAGGCTCATTAATGCCACATGAAATATAATATTGTGATGTTGCAGCTACTAAACGTTTGTTTTAATTGCTGACATTTGCAGGGGGATGTGCACAAATAGCCACTAACAACACCTATCTTTATTTTAAAGTCGGTATTTTAAATGTCTTTAGTTATTAGCCACTGATTTAATAAACTTATACCTGACTGGACAAAAATAACCTTATGCTATAACTTATACCTATGCTATAACGAGCAGCGGCATCACTTCAATGTGATAGTCAAAATTGAAGATCAACATATATTTACAGTAAGTGATACTTTTATGTGTTTCTATTGATGTTTATTTCGACATATTTATACTCTTTCTGATTTCTATTTATTTTTATACAGTAAGTAGAGATTTGATTTTTTTTAATTTCTGGATTGATAAAGTTAAGGACGTCGTCTCCTATGATAATTCTATAAAAATTGGGCACATAATATTAAGGACATAGTGTCCTTATTGTTAGGATTTATGCCCGTCACTAGAGGGGGTGAATAGTGCGGCACGAGAATATTGATAAATATTGCAGAATTAAAATTGCAGGAGTAAAGTAAATGCGGTAATTAAAATAGTAAGGAAAGAACACACCGAATTTATCCTGGTTCACCACAACGAGTGGTTAGTCCAGTCCCCGAGAGACTCTCTCGAGATTCCACTAACTCCGTTAAGCTTACGGGTGCCTAACAAACCGTCACACTTGCTCGTAGATGTACACTCTACAAGACTTCAACTTGCTCGAGGATATCTCACCTCAAGACTTTACCTTGCTCGTGGATACCGCACCACAAGACTTCACATAGTAAGATTGAGGGTACTTAGCAAACCCGACAATCAATGAGAAGATATGGTCTTCTCAAACACCTTTCTCTTTTACAACAAGAACTCTCTAGAAAGAGTAGATAAAGAGATACAATATTAGCTCTATGAACAACTCAAAGTTGTCTCTCTATTGGCTCAACAAAAGCTCTAAAATGATGCACAAATAATATCAATATGTATATGAATAATGAGAGGTGTTGTGTGTCTCAAATCAGCTCAAAAGACCTCTATTTATAGGTGGAAGAAGTAGTATGTCCGTTGCTTAATTGACAATCAATTATGCTGATTTTATGCAAGATAATCGATTATTGGATTTTGATAATTGATTATTGGCTTTAACGTTCAAAAATCAGAAGGTGATTTTATGCGATAATCGATTATTGGATTTTGATAATCGATTATCTGCCTGTCGTTCAAAAACATTGGCAACGGTCAGAAAATAATCGATTATGCTCTTTTAGATAATCGATTATTCTGCCTTGCGGAATTTCCAATTTAATATGGAAATTCAGCATAATCGATTATCAGCATATGGATAATTGATTATCTGGCTATGCTTTTCAGAATTGAAAACTTACTTCAAAAACCATTTTGGTTAAAAATAAAAACGTTAAAGTCATTTTGTTTGAAGTATTTGAAATATGTTTATGATAAATATGATTTGATAAAATAATTTTATGCATATTTATGATGACTTATGTTGAGCCAAAAGACGAGATAACTTAAACGTTGCTCTTACATTGGTTCTACCTAATGACCTACGCCTTGGGTCTTCGGTCTTGAACTTTTGAGCTCGTCTTTGGCTTGTCTATGCAATCCATTCATCAATATGCTTTCCGGCATTCAATCTTGATTGTTTGTCATATAATAACGTTGTTTGACACTTGACTTCATTGTTTGTCATTCATCAAAACCTATACCTGAAAATCATGCTAATACAACCAAAGTGCACATATCATGGATAGAATGATTTTCTACAATTTTCCCCTTTTTGATAATGACAAACAACAGGAGATATGCATATCGGATTCCCCCTAAATTCATGCTATATCTAAACATACATTCATGCAAACGATTCCCCTTAATGATAATTCCCCCTCAAAATAGGCATATTATAACGTAGATACATTCCCCCTTATTTGATGCATATCGCCTAAACTCTTCCCCCTTTTGGCATTAGCAAAAAGAGAGTATGCAAAGGCTACTTTCCCCTTTCGACACTTCCCCCTTTTGGGTATATCAATTGTTAGTGTCAAGAATAAAATAGGAAATACAATGAGGAATATACATTGACGATATTTAAACAATCATACCAACATGAAAATACCAAATGTTAGTAAAAACATAACAACCATAATAACGTTTATTTTTCGCAAATCATATTGCTTAAGAACATATCAACAGTTAATTTTTTTTTAACAAACCAATAGTTGTATTAAAAACACGAATCATTTATTTTTCAAGAATATATCAACTATTATTCAAACCAAAAATAATATTCATCAAAACATGAATCAATTATTATTTTTAACAAAAATAATTGATACCAATTGTTATTCAAGATAAAAGTTATTAAAACATGAATCAACAAAAATAATTAATATCAATTGTTAACAAAGATATATTAATTGTTAACACATACAACTATTACGTTTTTATCAAAAATATGATAACTAACCGACATTCCCCCTCGATGCAATAAGGTTTCGTGCTTGGTGCATCTACTACGATATTGTATTCTTCAAGTACACCTGCAAACGTACCTAAAAATAGGTTTTAGGTACCCAAGCACTTTTGGGTCCTTGGGGGTTAGGCAAATAATAATCATAGCTCAAAGATAAATCCCTATGTTTTGCAAAACATACGGGTGCTATGTGTCCTACCCGGTTGCAATAATGACATATAACATTCGGGTTGTGCATATTTCTTGGTTGAGCCAAAAACGTTCTAGGTGATCTAAAGTCGTTATTCCTAGACGTATTGCGATTCCTAGAGTTATTTCTAGGTGGTCTAAAATGATTCATTTTAGACTCATTACCAAAATTCCTAGAGTTGTTTCTAGGTGGTCTAAAATGATTAATTTTAGACTCATTAGTGAAGTTCCTAGAATTATTTCTAGGTGGTCTAACTTTATTTCTATCATCCTTTCTAATATTCTTCTTAATTTCTTCAATTGTTTTAGGATCATCAACACTATGTTTTTCTAGTGTGTTCCTAAGTTCTATGTTCTCTATTTTCAAAGAACTACAAGAAGAACAATTGGAACTTTGATCAATTGAAGAGGCTTCATTCATCTCCTTAATTTTATTTCTAAGATCAATATTGTCATTTTCCAAAAATTTATTTTTCTCTTCTAAAACTTTAATTTTAGCCTTGGCCTCTTTGGAGATTTTTTGAAGACTTTTTCAATTCATCATATAATTCTTGAAAAGATTCTTGTAATTCTTCATAAGCATAAGAGTTAGAATTACTTACCTCTTTTTCCTCGTTGGCCATGAGGCATAATGCGGCGATTTCATCGCCCGAGCTGTCCGAATCCCATGTCACACGCCTTTGGTGTTTGTTCTTCTTCTTGTCCTTGGATTTTGGACAGTGTGATTTGGTGTGGCTAAGTTTTCCACAATTTTGGCATGAAGGACTTGGTTCATCCTTCTTTATTTCCTTTTTCATAAACTTATAAAACTTTTCGATCAAGGCATTGGAAATGTTATCATCATTGCTATCCGAATCACTTACCTCTTCTCTTTTAGAGGATGAGGCTTTGAAGGCAATACCTGGACCTTTATTTCCAAGATAAGGATTAAGAATAGTGCTTTCATAAGTTTTGAGGTTACCTCGTAGTCCATCAATTGTGACGTCCGTGATTCCTATCGACTCTTGGATGGCATTGGCTTTGGAACGCCATTCGGGAGTGAGACTCCGTAGGATTTTTCGAACTAGATCTTTGTTCGAGTATACTTTTCCGAGAGCATGGAGATCGTTGATGATCATTGAGAACCGTTCGAGCATAATATCGATGCTTTCATTCTCCCTCATTCTAAAGAGTTCATATTCACGTGTTAGAAAATCAACTTTTGATTCTCGGACTTGAGGCGTACCTTCATAAGTGATTTCAAGTTTATCCCACATCTCCATGGCGGTTGTGCAGCAAGAAATCTTTCGATAGTCATCCGAATTCACCGCACAATATAATAAATTGACGGCCTTTGCGTTATTTTCAACTTTCTTGATGTCCTCGGCAGTATATTCATCTTCCTCCTTTGGAACCGTGGTTTCTCCAACTTTCTTTGTCGGCATTTGTTCACCGTTCTTCATGATTTTCCACAGACGAAAGTTATTTGATTGGATGAAGATTCTCATCCGCTCTTTCCAATATGTGTAATTTGTTCCGTCAAATAGTGGAGGCCTATTGGTGGAGTGTCCTTTGCTCATCATTCCTGCGTTCAATATTCTCAAAGAAAATATATCGTTCTCTCAACCAGTTAAGGCTTTCAGAGAGTTAGGCTCTGATACCAATTGTTAGGATTTATGCCCGTCACTAGAGGGGGGGTGAATAGTGCGGCAGGAGAATATTGATAAATATTGCAGAATTAAAATTGCAGGAGTAAAGTAAATGCGGTAATTAAAATAGTAAGGGAAGAACACACCAATTTTTTCTGGTTCACCACAACGAGTGGTTAGTTGAGTCCCCGAGAGACTCTCTCGAGATTCCACTAACTCCGTTAAGCTTACGGGTGCCTAACAAACCATCACACTTGCTCGTAGATGTACACTACAAGACTTCAACTTGCTCGAGGATACCTCACCTCAAGACTTTACCTTGCTCATGGATACCGCACCACAAGACTTCACACAGTAAGATTGAGGGTACTTAGCAAACCCGACAATCAATGAGAAGATATGGTCTTCTCAAACACCTTTCTCTTTTACAATAAGAACTCTCTAAAAAGAGTAGATAAAGAGATACAATATTAGCTCTATGAACAACTCAAAGTTGTCTCTCTATTGGCTCAACAAAAGCTCTAAAATGATGCACAAATAATATCAATATGTATATGAATAATGAGAGGTGTTGTGTGTCTCAAATCAGCTCAAAAGTCCTCTCTTTATAGGTGGAAGAAGTAGTATGTCCGTTGCTTAATTGACAATCAATTATGCTGATTTTATGCAAGATAATCGATTATTGGATTTTGATAATTGATTATTGGCTTTAACGTTCAAAAATCAGAAGGTGATTTTATGCGATAATCGATTATTGGATTTTGATAATCGATTATCTGCCTGTCGTTCAAAAACATTGGCAACGGTCAGAGAATAATCGATTATGCTCTTTTAGATAATCGATTATTCTGCCTTGCGGAATTTCCAGTTTAATCTGGAAATTCAGCATAATCGATTATCAGCATATGTATAATCGATTATCTGGCTATGCTGTCCAGAATTGAAAACTTACTTCAAAAATCATTTTGGTTATAAATGAAAACGTTAAATTCATTTTGTATGAAGTATTTGAAATATGTTTATGATAAATATGATTTGATAAAATGATTTTATGCATATTTATGATGACGTATGTTGAGTCAAAAGACGAGATAACTTAAATGTTGCTCTTACATTGGTTCTACCTGACGACCTACGCCTTGGGTCTTCGGTCTTGAACTTTTGAGCTCGTCTTTGGCTTGTCTATGCAATCCATTCATCAATATGCTTCTCGGCATTCAATCTTTATTGTTTGTCATATAATAATGTTTTGTTTGACACTTGACTTCATTGTTTGTCATTCATCAAAACCTATACCTGAAAATCATGCTAATACAACCAATGCGCACATATCATGGATAGAATGATTTTCTACACTTATTTTGAAAATTGAATTGAAAAAGTTAAGGACACAATGTCCTTAACTTTGTTGATGTTCTTCTGTAAATTAAGGACATACAGTCATAGTTTTGCAAATTATTTTAAAAAAGTAAAGGACACTAAGTCCTGAAGTTTGAGTTTCAAATTTAAAAAGTTAAGGGCATTTGATCCTTAACTTACACTTATTAGTTAAAACTTGTCCTTAAGTTTGAATTACAGATTGAAAAGTTAAGGACACGAGTTCTTTCGTTTGACTTGAAGATTCAAAAGTTAAGGATAGGAAGTCCTTAAGTTTTACTTGCAGGTTCAAAAGTTAAGGACAAAAAGTCCTTAAGTTTGAATTACAGGTTCAAAAGTTAAGGACAAGAAGTCCTTAAGATTGACTTGCAGGTTCAAAAATTAAGGACAGAAACTCCTTAAGTTTGAATTATAGGATGAAAAGTTAAGGGCATGAGTCCTCAATTTTGACTTGAAGTTTCAAAAGTTAAGGACATGAAGTCCTTAAGTTTGAATTCCAAGTTAAAAAGTTAAGGACAGTCAGTCCTTAAGTTTGAATTCCAAGTTCAAAAGTTAAGGATAGGCAATCCTTAACTTTGAATTTGAAGTTAAAATGTTAAGGACACTTGGTCCTTAACTTGGTCCTTAACTTACAGTACCTGCTTTTAATTATACAAGGATTTCTTTATAAAATATGTCCTGAGTTTTCCATTCTCTTGACTTGCAATATGGAAACAATATGCATTATAGATGCCTTTAATGGTAGATGGACTGAAGACTATAAATATCTTGATCATCAAACAAAGCTTGTTCTAGTACCTTAGTCAATTCGATTTTAAGATTTCAATAAACAGATCTTTGAGGTTATTGAATTGGATAGACACATGTTTGAAGCAGTGATATGGTTTGATATTAACCTTGGAACAAGCAAAGGAATTCTCGTATCCAAAGATTTAGATCTTCACACATGTATTGAGTTACGAAAAACTCATTCACTTTTCAAGGGCTATCGTCGTTTCATTGTTGATATTTTGGAAAGAGTTTTTGGATCAACAAGCAATGAACATGTCAACACAGAAACTCAACATGAAAATGAAAACAAATGCCAACAGATAATGAAAATAGATATAGTTGAATAGGTGCTTCAAACACATGTCAACAAAGAAACTCAAGATGACAATCAAGACAAATGCCAACAGATAATGAAAATAGATATAGATGAAGATCAACCAATAACTGAAGAGGTGCTTCAAACATTTGATTCTATTCAAGTAGAAGGATAAAGCATTATAGAGATTGACAACGAACAAGCTTTGGGTATTCAAGTCTTAGAGAGTGCACCGGTAATCGAAGAGGTTGCTCAAAAAACCTCTACTCAACTAACTAGACGAAGATCAAATATTAAACAAAAAGAATCCACAACTACGATATTAAGAGAAAATGCTTCGTTGGAAGAAATAAAAGTCGGATCAGTATTTGACAAGAAGAAGAGTATAATTAACTGTTTTCCCAATATAGCAATTAAAGGACATTTTGAATTCAAGGTTGTTAGATCAAGATCAACAAGATATTTGTTGAAATTCAATGATGATAGGTGTTGTTGGTGTGTGCGTTCTTTCAGAATTAAAGATTCAACACTATTCAAGATAGTAAAGATTGAAAAAAAGCATGACCGCTCTGTTAACACAATGAAAGCATATCAAAGGCATGCTACTTCAAAGTTGATTAGTGCTTACATTATAGACAATCTTCGAGATCCAAGGTTTGAAGTTACACCAATTTTTGTCATGGAAGAGATGCAAAAATTGCATGGACTAGACATTGGATATCACAAGGCAGGGCGTGCTATTCAACATGCTTCTACTTTAATAAGAGGAACTCCCGAAGAGAATTATGAATTATTGTCTTCATACTTGTATATGATGACAAGTAAAAATCCGGGAACTTATACTTACATAAAGATAGACGACAACAACAGGTAAACAATCAAAAAAAAGTTTATTAGTACTTTTTATAAAATTTAGGACATGCTGTCTTTAACCTTGTTAGCTTTTGAGTTGTAACCAGAAGTTCAAGACTAGTTGTCCTTATCTTTTGAACTTGTAATTCAAAGTTAAGGACTCATGGTCCTTAAGTTTTGAACTTTGAAATCAATGTTAAGGACTGCATGTCCTTAACTTTATAACTTGAAACTCTACGTTAAGGACTGACTGTCCTTAACTTTTAACCTTGTAATATGAAGTTCAGGACTACCTGTCCTTAACTTCTATTTACCTTGTTTTATATTGTATTTTCAGGTTTCTTTATATATTTTATGCATATGGATCATCAATAGCTGGTTGGAATCATTGTAGACCAGTGATTGCTGTTGATGCAACTTTTTTAAAGTCAAACTTTTGTGGTGTTTTAATGATTTCAGTTTTAAAGGATGCAAATAACCAAATTTTCCCACTAGCCTTTGGAATAACATAATCTGAAAATAATAATTCCTATGAGTGGTACTTTAGTCAGCTTCGCAATGCAATTGGGAGCCGTGAGAATTTAATTTTTTTATCAGACAGGCATCAAGCTATTGCAAATGGCATCGCAAATATATATCTTGAAAGCTGTCATGAGATTCGCATCTATCATTTGGAGCAGAACCTAAAGCGTAGAAAGGTGAAAAGTGAGGTCATAAAACTTTTCCAAAGTGCTGCAAGAGTATACAGGCGCAAATAATTTGACCTATGCATGTCAGATATAGCAAAAGTAGATAAGAAGACTTATGTCTACTTGATGGAAGAACCACCGGAAAGATGGGCACGTTTTGTAGTCCACAATGAAGATATGACATGCTCACAACAAGCATAGTTGAGTCAATGAATTCTGTCCTATTAAAAGCAAGGGAGCTGCCTATATTAAGAATGAAGGATTTCATTCAAGTGAAGCTACAATATTAGTTTTATGAAAGAAGAAATAAATCAAAATGAACATTTTATGATGTTTCGTGTTGGGTAGCGGAGGAAATGAAGAAAAGAATAGATTTAGCATTTACTTTGACTGTAAGTATTATGTTCTATGTTTATCTTATGATTTTAATATTATTTAACATAATGTACTAACTTATAATTTTTCAACATTGAAGGTCTTCCCTGTTGATTCATGGTGTTCTAGAGTTGATGAAAAAAGAATAACTTTCTTGGTGGACTTAAACAAAAGAAAACATGTGATTGTTTTCAGTTTGAATTTGATGAATTACCATGCATACATGCAGTTGTAGCTATCGAGAAGAGAAACATCAAGAAGTCCAACTTTGTTCGCATTGGTACTTAAAAAAATCTTGGCTGAAAACATATGAAAGACAAATACATCCTGTAGGACATATTAATTCTTGGATTGTGCCAGAGAGTGTTTAGTCACAAATTGTTAAACTTCCAGCTTTCAAAGTGCCACCAGGTAGAAGGCAAAAGAAAAGGCATATTCCTGCTACGAGTCATCAAAAATAACATTCAAATGTGGTCATTCCAGAAGAATTGGTCATAATAGAACATCTTGTTGTATTATCTGACTCTCCATCCATTTTCAAGAAAGCATAGAAAAGAGTAGATATTTCCACTTATGTTTATCGACTCTTTTTAGTTTTTACTATAAATTGGATTATTTAGATTATTCTTATTTGAGCAGATGTGTGAATTTTTAAAACTTCTTTCTTCTTAGCTTGTTTTTGATTATTTTGAGTTCAAAGATTAAAAGTTAAGGACAAGAGTCCTTAAGTTTGACTTGCAATTTCAAAACTTAAGGACAATCTGTCTTTAACTTTCTTTTCAAAGATTTAAAATTAAGGATAGGAAGTCCTTAACTTATACTTTCAAGATTAGAACTTAAGGACTGTCTGTCCTTGACTTTGAGTTTTAAGTTCAAAAGTTAAGAACAGCAGTCCTTAAGTTGACTTGCTGGCTAAAAAGTTATGGACAGGAAGTCCTTAACTTATAGTTCAAAGTTGGAAACTTAAGGACTCATGTCCTTAACTTTGATTTCATAGATTAAAAGTTAATGACAGGAAGTCCTTAACTTATAGTTTCAAGTTTAAAACTTACGAACTGTTTGTCCTTAACTTTGAGTTCTAAGTTAAAAAGTTAAGGACAACAATCCTTAAGTTTGACTTGATGGTTAAAAAGTTTTGGACAGGCAGTCCTTAAGTTTGAATTATACGTTCAAAAGTTAAGGACAAGTAGTCTTTAACTTTGAGCTCAAAGTTTAACGGTTAAGGACAGGAGTCCTTAAGTTTGAAATACAAGTTCAAAAGTTAAGGATAACCAGTCCCTAAGTTTGAATTACACGTTCAAATGTTCAGGAAAGGAAGTCCTTAAATTTGTGTTTCAAGTTCAAAAGTTAAGACATTTGATCCTTAACTTTGAATTTGAAGTTCACTTATACTTAGTCATGAACTAATACTAACAAACTCAATGGAAAAATCAACACTTTAGAGAATAAAAGAAGTTAATAACATGATGCCTTGATATAACTTCTGAAATTGTAATTTTGCATAGTTGTGACAAAAAATTATACTATGCCAACAAAATACAAGTGGCTTTTTAGGAATTTACAGTATATTTTAGAAGTTTCTAAACTCGCAGAATTCACATGTATTCTTTACAACAATTTTATAAAAAAGATCACCCACAACTAACTTTCTTACAAACTAAACTACAACTCCTTTGGATAGCATGTTTCATTTTCACTCTCATAATCATCGCCAACATTTTCTGGTGGAGTATCTAACCAGAGTTTCTTTTCCATTCATCATGTGCCCAAAGATTTGTAGTAAGTTCTTTTCTAAAGTCTTTTATGTCTTCGGGTTTGAATTGCTCCACATCCTTTCCAATCATCAGCAACTCAATATATTTGATCAGGAATGCACCACAATCAGTCCTAAGAGAAATGTAAGATATGCAATGAATTAAACAATAAATCTAAAGTACATATAAATAATATAACAAATAACAACACGTACGATCCAATTTGGCGTGGTGATCTTTGCCATTGAATATCAAATTTGTTGAAGACATTTCCGAAAGACTTGTGATCTTTGTCAAACTATGAGAACTTTAGCAAGTGAGGGATCATGCGTCCATACATTTCCATGTGATTCAGTCCTACCTCATATGGCTCATTGTATATGGAATCGTATACATCAATCTTTTTTTTTGATTCAAGTCCAATACCCCCAAAAGAAAGTCTGTCACAGCATTATCTTCTTCAGAAGGAAGCCGACATGAAAAAAAGATTTTGTCAACCTCTATCCATGAAATTCCACACATCTACGGCTATCCCCACACACATATGGTGCCAGAAACAACTGATTATCATCAGCACACCACAAGTCATCAGTAGCATCATCACTGAAATCTTTATATACAATCACCATGTAGTTATCAAAACGAATATCAGTAGAAAGGATGATCGAGAGGGTGGTAGCATTCCTTCTTTCTCAGATAATATAGGGCAATGTCAATATGCTTCATAAAAAGGCAAAAAATAAAAAATAAATCCATCAGCCATAAAATAATTAAAAAGTGATAAATTAAGAATACAAAAAATAAATCCTTGTGAATTATCTAACCTTATCATCAAGTACAAAGCAACTATCTGAAAACTCAAGGAAGAACATTTTGCTTCTGATTTTTTTATGATAAAATTTGTAGGGATTTTTCCTCACACCATATCATCAACATATACATCATTTTGTCCCCTGAAAATTTTGAAAATATCAAAGTTAGAATTTAGTCTTGAACATAGCCTTTCATGTTGAAAAATTAAGGACAGATAGTCCTTAAATTTGAATTAGAAGTTCAAAAGCTAAGAACACTTGGTCCTAAAGTTTGAGTTTCAAGTTCAAAACTTAAGGACTGTCTGTCTTTGACTTTGAGTATCAAGTTCAAAATTTAAGGACATGAGGTCCTTAACTTATAGTTTCAAGTTCAAAACTTAAGGACTGTCTGTCCTTCACTTTGAATTCCAAGTTCAAAAGTTAGGGACGGCGGTCCTTAAGTTTAAATTAGAAGTTCAAAAGCTAATGACACTTGGTCCTAAAGTTTGAGTTTCAAATTCAAAACATAAGGACTGTCCGTCCTTAACTTTGGGTATCATGTTCAAAAATTAAGGACATGAGGTCCTTAACTTATAGTTTCAAGTTTAAAACTTAAGGACTATTTGTCCTAAACTTTGAATTCCAAGTTCAAAACTTAAGGATAGACAGTCCTTAAGTTTGACTTGAAGGTTCAAAATTTAAGGAAAGGAGTCCTTAACTTTGAATTAAAAGTTCCAGTATTTAGTACACATGGTCCTCAACTTTGACTTACAACTTCAAAAGTTTAGGAGACTTAGTCCAAAAATTAGTCTTACAATCACAGAAGTTAAGGACATAATGAAATACATTAAGGGACTTACTCTTTTTTGCGACCTCTCCTTTTCTCCTTGCGTAACCACGCAATGAATTTCTTTATTAATTTTGCATGTTCTATGGCATAATGAAAAATACACCTACGAGTATATGTTGATTTTATCCAGCCTGAACTCTTCAGAGTATTTTGATCATCTTGCATCGAAGTTCCCGCTTTTCTTTCATGATCAAAAGGAGATTTCAACTGCCAACTTAGCTTCTTGTTCCTTTTACCTCGACCAAGCTCTTCTTCAACATTTCCTTCAACCTCCATAGTCAAAGCCCCATCAATGTCCATTTGTGTACTTGGAGTAGTAGGAGAAAGAATAGAAAATGACGGACCATCATAACCAATACTGTCTCTCTTTCTTTATCGTACATTTGTTAACAGCTTCATCATTGTTGTCCTCTGCCAGCAACACTATATATATATATATATATATATATATATATATATATATATATATATATATATATATATATATATATATATATATATATATATATATATATATATATTAGTTTGCTGCAACTCGTCAAATGAAGAGACAAAATTTAATATTTTATTATGAATATAATATTTAGGACACAATCAGTATATGTCTTCTGCACACTACCTTCTTGTGTTTTTTCAAGAAACAATTCAGCTACGATAATACTTGCATCATTTTCTTTTTCTTCTAATTGCACATTTTCTTCATTTTGCAATTGTTCGCCCTGTGCTTCAGTTGCTTGTTCACAAGATTCTGCAAAAATATTTACAAGAGCTAACACAATTAGTACTTGTTAATAATCATTGATTAAAACAAACATATATAAAATAAAATAAAATAATGTCTAACCATTTGCAATAGTCAAGATCATCCCAATTATATCATTATCTTCACTAGAATTTTCTTCGGTTTCAATATTGTCATTAAGAGAGCGAGGTCTAGAGAGATCACATGTTGCATCTATGCATTTGGATCCAATCTCACTTCTGCTTGTTCCTTCAGTATTTTCTACGTCTTGAGATTGTATTCCACTTTTCTCTTGATACTCCACTCTAGCTTCTTCCTTTGCAGCTTCAAAATATTCTGTAACATTTGCAATTAATACCCATTCTAATAATTCACTAAAACTAACATACAATATATAATGAAATTTTATCTAACCTTGATTAGCACAAATTTGAACTCAAAATTTTTCTTTGTATGACAGAGGTGTAGAAAGATCATATGTTCCTTCTAAGCATTTGCATACAATCTCGCTGACACTTGTTCCCAGTGGACTTGCTAAATCCTCCTGAGATTGCAATCCACATTTACAATTTTTTTCAATTTCTCCTTTCTCTTTTGGATTTTCCTAGTCTTGACATTCTCCTGCATCTTCAACTTCCACTCCATCAATAGATTCTATAAATATTTGTAATCACAAAAAATTTTATATGTATTTCTCTGTTGAATATAAATTTCAATAGAAAAAAATTCAAAATCTATATCTAACATTTCCAATATCAGTAACGTTCTCAGTTTCATCATCTAGATGTGCATCTCTAAAATTGCTTTCATACTGAACTTCTGCATGCACATCCATATCATCACGTTCATCACCGCATGCATCTTTGTTGATTGTAACAGTAGGCTTTATATCTTCTTCAACTCCATCTTTTCTAATTGAACACTAGATTCTCTCTCTATGTTCCATTCATCAGCTTTCCCATAAATCTTCAATAAAGTATCAAGCTTTGATCCTAGAGTTTTTTTAAATCCTAAGAAAGAAACTAAGTTAGAAAGTTAAGGACAACTTCAAAAGTTAAGGACATGCAATCCTTAAGTTTGAATTACAGGTTGAAAAGTTGAGGACATGACTCCTTAAGTATTACTTGAAGGTTCAAAAGTTAAGGATAGGTAGTCCTTAAGTTTGAATTCCAAGTTCAAAAGTTAAGGACATGTAGCCCTTAACTTATAGTTTTGAGTTCAAAAATTAAGGACATGAAGTCTTTAAGTTTCAATTACATGTTGAAAAATTAAGGGCATGAGTCCATAAGTTTGACTTGAAGGTTCAAAAGTTAAGGACATGCAGTCCGTAAGTTTGAATTCCAAATTCAAAAGTTAAGGACAGACAGTCCTTAAGCTTCAATTACAGGTTAAAAAGTTAAGGACAGACAGTCCTTAACTTTGAATTCCAAGTTCAAAAGTTAAGGACAGGAAGTCCTTAACTTACAGTTTTAAGATCTCAAGTTAACGACACAAAGTCCTGAACTTGGACTAACTGAAATTAATCATATTACTATGATTTGATTCTCAATCTTTTTTTCGGCTACTGCTATTTTCTGATTTATTCTTCTAACTTTAGCTTGCAGATCCTTCTTAAAACTCTCTGATAATCTCTGAATCAAAAAACATAAAAAAAGTGTGGTAAGAAAAAAATAATCAAATCAAAAACAAATGCTATTCAAAGGCAGAAAGACATACTCTAACAAATTTCTTAAGTATGAGTTCATCAAATTGTGTGGAAGAAGGCCTTGAGTTTTGATCTTGTGAAATTGGGTCCTCCACACTAAGAGGCTCTGTATCTTCTTCTTCAACAGGAATACATGGTGACACCTCGATCAACTTATACAACTATTATATGACAAAAAGTAAACATAAGTTTTCAGAACTAAAACAAATAAACAAAAAAATAGTTAGTAGTTACATTAACTTACATTTTCATTATGGAAGTATTTTTTACAAAGAGAATCAAGCTGTGGAGATTTCATTTCCGAATAAAATAACATTCTAGGATAACCAGATTCTTGGAAGTTCACAAATTGTTTTTCTTGAAAAATAGGAATTACTTCCATAATCCAAACATAAAAGGCAAAAAGAAAGCCAAGTATAGTGTATCTATCCTACTCTTTATCTTTGTCTTTCTCTTTCTCAATATCATTCTCATTCAGCTTCAAACAACTCTTCAATAATTTTAATAGCGTGTCATAAGAAAGAGAGCCCCAGTTGAAAGAAGAGTAGAGTACATCATCGTCGACAATTTTCATTATCTGCTCTGACTCATTCCTATTCTTCCACTTGCCCATCAAAATAGATTCAACAAAATAAATTGTTGCCCACTTCACAGAATCATCATCACTTCCTACAAATGACGAAGTTGTACCATGTGGGTGACTAGAAATAAAATTAAACAAATCACCCAACTCAATTCTATCCTTTCAGGAGAAATAGACTTTCGAAAGTCTATTCTTTTTCTCGTGTAAACCTTTGATGTCCAGCGAGGAATAACACTTCAAACCAGTAATAAGATGAAATGTGTCACGTGTAAATTTAATTTCACGATCAAATACCTTGAATGTCATCGAATCAGGGCCATTATTCATAATTTCTGAAAGCAATATACAGTGAATAAGTTTACCACAGAACTTCATACTTTGTAATCGGAAGAAGTTGCCGAAAATACCATCCCTCAACTTTTTCCACTGTCTGTTTGACAAAAAACTTTTAATTGTCTCCTTATGTTGTAAATCTCATTTCCAATACACCATAAAATTACGTCAATCATCAAACTTGAACACACGATATCCTTCCATTATCACACTACAAATAAGGGAAAAAACAAAGATTAGGACTTATAGTTAGTTGGAGGGACTTGGTCCTTAACTTCAAGTTTCACGTAAAAAAGTTAAGGGCAAGCAGTCCGTAACTTAAAGTTTAAAGTTGAAAAGTTAAGACAATAGGTCCTGAACTTCAAATTTGTAATTCAAAAGTTAAGGACACTTGGTCTTTAACTTCAAGTTTCAAGTTTAAAGTTAAGGACATGCAATCCTGAACTTCGAATTCCAAGTTCAAAAGTAAAGGACACTTAGTCTTTAACTTAAATTTACAAGTTAAAGAGGTAATAATAGGCAAGCCTTAACTTATAGTTTAAAATTCAAAAAGGTAAGGACACTAAGTCCTAACTTCAAGTTTCAAGTTAAAAAGTTAAGAACATGTAGTCTTTAACTTATAGTTTCAACTTGAAAAGTTAACGACATTTGGTCCTGAACTTCAACTTTCAAATTCCAAAGGTAAGGACATTTATTCCTTAACTTCAAGCTTCAAGTTCAAAAGTTAAGGACACTCAGTCCTTAACTTTGAGCTCCAATTTCAAAAGTTAATGTCGTTTGATCCTTATCTTTCACGAACACAGTTAACTAAAAATCCAGAAACGCTTTAAGCTTATGATTTTCTACAACTATTTTTATGAAATGTACTTACATAATTAGATATATTGAATCAACCACAAATACATTACATATTTCAATACCAAAAATTTCTAAAATACAGCATCACAAAAATACGTTATTTCTCCGACACTGAATCAACTTATAATGATCATTTTGAAATTTCACACATATTTGACAAGGCATTGAACACGATTACACATATAGAAAAACAAAAATGCATAAAACAAAAAAAAATTACCAATTAGATCGATCGAATCAGAGAAGATGAAGATGAAGATGGAGAAAGATTAATTGAAGATCGTTTGCATACGAGATGATAAAGTGCAGAGAACATGCGAAATTAGCCCTCACTCAAATTTGCCTCTTCTGAATGAAAAAACGAGGGTTTTTTGGGCCTTTTGGCATATGAAGGAAGGGTAAAACAGTCTTTTCCCTATTAGTAGTGACTATTTTTGCTGAACATTATAATTAGTAGATAAAATTAAAGACACCCTTAATTAGTAACTACTACACGTCATTTTTACACATTTGCATTAGGGACTTCAACTGGTAATGTCCATTAAGCTTTATTGTTATATGCTATCGGAAAAGCTCCAGAAAGCAAGTTTAGATAAATTGAAAAGGACTAGTTTAAAAATTAATAAATGCTTTCCGGATAAAAATAAATTAGATAATTTAATAACCACAATGCTTCAGAACCAAATAAGTTGGAATTGCCCGTTTGAGTCCTCGGTCATCATGCTACTTAATTTATACTTATCTCAGGCCAAAAGTGCTGAAATTTTTTTTATATTTTCTAGTGATGTATAAAAAATAGAAAATACGAAGAGACATTCACTAATTCAATAGATCCGTTTTGAAATTATGAAATATATGTACAGTGTTTCTTGACTTTGGACATGATAGATATCACCGACCTCGTGTTTATTAATGAAGCTCTTTGACTTATAAGAAAAACTGCAGTTGACGGCTCACGTTGTAGACATTAATTTTGTTTTATTTTATTATGTATTTTTTTAATTATCAAGAAGCAACCTGGAACTTGTGTAAGAATAAAGAAGAGAAAGTGGTCGTCTCTAGTCTCCAGATCCTTTAAAACAATAGGGAAAAGGAGGACACCACTTCCCACTTTGCTTTTTGAATACTGGGGAAGGGGAAACAAATAATTACTAGTATATGATATTCATGCATCACGTGTTTAAAAGTAGTCTGATAGGTTTCTATTTGTGGCAACAATAAAATAAGCGTTAAATGTCGGCTCCTTTGTATTGACCAAGAGACACGCATTCAAGAAAAAGGCATAACAGCAGGCATTATTATAGTATAACACAGGGAGTAATTAGCAAACTGCTACAGATTTCAAATATTCTCTTAGCTTCGTTTAGAAAGCAATGATAGTGTCGTGTCATACACTGGGAGATTGTATTTTATACTCATCATTTATGTCCACCTTTTGTCATCCAGGCTTGCCTCATCCCAGATTTCATGGTACCTAAATGCCAGTCTTTTGAATTCTACTTCAGGACTTCCAACTTCCTGGATCAACAAGCCGTTTTCGTTTGCTGATTCCACCTTCGGCTTATCTGTCTTCACACCCATCCTTCTGAGTGGAACTGATGGCACTAAGTGCCACCTCTTGGCCTTCTATTGCAATGGCAAAAGCACCGAATGCTTTCTTGGTATCCTTTTTGCATTCCCTGACATCTCTGCTACTGGGAGCGAAAACGCATATTTTATGGATTCCCAGTTAGTTTGGTGTGCTAACCAAACCATCCTGTCAAAGCCAATGCAACCTTACAACTAGGCCAAGAGGGTAACTTGGTCTTGGCAGACTTGATGGCACTGTAGTTTGGTCTACAAATAAAACTGGGAAATCTGTTTCAGGCCTAAACTTGACAGATACGGGGAATCTCGTGCTCTTTGATGAAACCAATGGCACAATTTGGCAATCTTTTGATCATTCTACAGATACTTTGCTCGAGGCAGAGTCTAGTTCTGGGCGGAAGCTCATAGCTAGAGTTTCAGCAACCAATCGGAGTCAAGGTTTGCTATCTTTAACTATTCCTCAAAGTCAGAGGATTCCTCCAAGGCACAAAATCAGCCTCCAATCATTTTTGAATATGATTCCGATGGGGCTCAAAGAGGGAGCTGTTTGTTACTGAATGAGGTCTTCTCTCTCATAGACAACGAGGGTGGAACGGACACGAGAGTATTTCTTAAGGTGCAGAATTCCTCAAAAGCACAGAATCAGCCTTCAATCATTTCTGGAGGAAAAAAATCAAGACATCACAGAGTGATAATAGGATCTATTCTTGCAGCTTTCTTTGGGATAATTTTAAGTACCAGTACCTTCTTTGTTTTTTTACAAAAAGAGGATATATAAGTCCAGTAAGGCTGGGGATTTTCTGGATCTAGAGCCAATCTTACCGGGAATGCTAACTCGGTTCTCTTACAATGAGTTGAAAATAATTACAGGAGATTTCAGCACAAAGCTCGGAGAAGGAGGATTCGGCTCTGTATATGAAGGATCACTGAGTAATGGCACCAAAATAGCTGTGAAGCATCTGGATGGTGTAGGCCATGTGATGGAATCATTCTTAACAGAAGTAAAGATAGTCGGTGGCATTCACCACGTCAATTTAGTAAAACTCATCGGATTTTGTGCTGAAAAGAGCCACAGGCTTCTGATCTATGAACACATGGTAAATGGACCATTAGATTGGTGGATTCACAAAAATCCAGAAAAATGGGCTTACATGGCGTACAAGGCGAAAGATTATATCAGATATTGCCAGAAGATAATTCATTTAGCCTATTTACATGAAGAGTGCTGCCAGAAGATAATTCATTTGGACATCAAATCACAAAACATCCTTCTAGATCAAATCTTCAATGCTAAGATCTCTGATTTTGGGTTGTCGAAACTGATTGAGAAAGACAAAAGCAATGTTGTAACTAGAATGAGAGGAACACCAGGGTATTTAGCCCCTGAATGGCTGAGGTAAGTAATCACTGAGAAAGTAGACGTGTATGCCTTTGGAATTGTGCTCTTGGAAGTTCTCTGCGGGCGAAAGAATTTGGATTTGTCCCGGGCTGTTGATGATGTCCATTTGCTAAGTGTTTTTGAAAGAAAAGCAGAAGAAGAGCTGCTCGTGGACATGGTTGACAAAACCAATGAGGATATATTTACAACCCAGTATAATACCACTTAGTGGGGTCTGGGGAGTAAAGTGTGTACGCAGACCTTACCCCTATCATGGGGTAGAGAGGCTGTTTCCAAATAGACCCCCAGCATCCTTCCCTCCAAGAACTTCTCACCTTGCTCTTGGGGAGACTCGAACTCTCAACCTCTCGGTTGGAAATGGAGGTTGCTTACCATCAGATCAACCCATGTCTTAAAACAAATGAGGATATGCAGCGCCCAAAAAGAAGCAGTGACAAAAATGATGAGTATCGCTGCATGGTGTCTACAGGGCTATTTCACCAAGAGGCCTTCGATGACATTGGTGGTTAAGGCGCTGGAAGGCTTGGTGTCGGTTGAAACCAACTTGGATTACAATTTCACAAAAGAACCTCAGGTTGCGGCAGGCACCCAACAGAGGGAAGCCACTATCAGTTCAATATTGCCTTCAATTTTATCAGGACGAAGGTGAACAATAAGCTTAAGAGGTTTTGAGTTTTACTTTCTTTCTATCCTTTATTTTGTGAAGAATAGAAGAATGCTTGTATCTACCTTTATATTTGCGTTCTTCATCATTAGATCCATCTTTTTCTTGTACATATTGTTTCCCATAATTTCTTCTCTCAGCTTTGCCTTTGTTAGCATCTAAATTTGGCTATTGGGTAAATTATTACACGGCACAATATAAAAGGAAAACTAAAGCACCTTGCGTAGCTAACCAATTAACTTTTTTATGGCAGATCTGGATACAGTTTTCTTTTCTCAATTATCTTTGTGTATCGATAAATCGCATTTCATATTTCTAAGAGGTCTACTCTACGCACCTTAACAACAGCAAAACTTCCAAAGTTGTCTCGGGTGAGTGGGATGATAACCATAAGGTTTCAGGTTCAAATTCCAGAGAGACAAAAAAGCACTAGTTAATTTCTTTCCATCTACCTAAGCTATCTTGGTGTATGGAGTTACCCGTAACCCGTGCTGGCAGGAGGTAACAAGGTACCGAGTGAAATAATTGAAGTGCACTCAAGTTGACCTAACATCACCATCATTAATAATAAAAAGAAAATAAAAACAGCAAAAACTGAACTAGAACATGTCTTTAAAGATTCAATACATGTGCTCAGACGAAGCAAGAACACACTGAGACATGATGAAGAAAGATCCAACTTAAAAGGGAAAAACAGAACGAATCAGCAGTGCAATCAGATTTAATTAATCAAAACTTGCAGTAGAGGTGGCCTGGAAACTCAAAGGGGAAAAACAGAATGAAATGACACATTAATCTCAGTAAGGTAATTAGCGTGGTTCTACTTGTGCATTGTTTTACTGAAATGGGATCGACATAAAAAAAAAAGAAGGAATTTTTACCTCTTGTAACAAAGGTTAACATCTTATTTGTTTTAAATAAATACCATTTAAAAAACTTATAGTGTATAGATAGCCTTTAAGGTTTATAGCAAAATATTTAATTTTGATTACCTCATAGCCATAAGTCACTAAATATGTTATTCAGTTATACTATTTTTTCTTTCTTTCTACTTTGATACATCCCATTCTCTTCCCCCGTTCCTTAGTAAATATGATGCTCAATCTCAAAATTCCTCTCACTCATACTATTTTCTTTTCATTCTAATCAATTCTTGCACCGAAATTGAATATGTTGAGTAGCAGCGGAGCTCAGGCTTCCTGATCGAGTCTTCCCCAAGCAAAAATCCATTTGCAATCCATCAAAACTACATTATGAGTCTTTCGCATCGTTAAACAATGAATCAATTTCGAAAATTCTGGATTCGGTTGCAACGATTGGGTGCTTTGAGGTAGGTAACCATGAAATTTCTAGGGATGCCATCAAGTCAGTGTTGTATGTCGGTGACGGAGTCTTTGGGATTTCATTAGAAAAAATTCAATATGACCACCCTCATCGCTTGAAAATCCTTCTTGGAGGGTAACATTCCTGTCTCTTAATGATAACCGGTCAATACTAAGGGAGCTTTCACTTGTTTGGCTATGATACATCCGCTGCTCCCTTGTATAATTTAAGCAACATTGGGTAGTAGGTAATGAAAAAAGATGTTGCATGTTGTACCTTCAAATTTCAAAGGTGTCGCCTATTGTACCTTCAAACATTACTATGACGGATTCGCTGGGAATTAGGGTTTGTTCTTGAACAAAGACGACGAAGTTTAGGGCTGAGCAAATTGATTTTCTATTAATATATTTCAATGTATTTTCATGTATTTCATTGTATTTATTGTATTCTTTTCATTGTAATTCAATATATCTCGATGTCACACACCGTATAGGGGCGGGGTGGATGAAGCGGAGGTTAGCAACGGGAGTCTTGTGTGACAAGAAAGTGACACCGTTACTAAAAGGTAAGTTTTATAGAACAGCAGTTAGACCGGCCATGTCGTATGGGACTGAGTGTTGGCCGGTTAAGGACTCACACATCCGGAAGATGCAAGTAGCAGAGATGAGGATGTTAAGGTGGATGTGTGGGCATACAAGGATGCATAAGATCAGGAATGAAGATATTCGAGAGATAGTAGGTGTAACGTCCATGGAGGACAAGAAGCGGGAAGCAAGACTCAGATGGTTCGGGCACATTCAGAGGAGGAGCGCTGATGCACCAGTGAGAAGTTGTGAGTGACTGGCAGTTGTGGGCACGAGGAGAGGTAGAGGGAGACCTAAGAAGTATTGGGTAGAGGTGATCAGGCAGGACATGATGCGACTTAGGATTACTGAGGACATGGCCCTTGACAGGGGATTGCGGAGGTCGAGCAATAAGGTTATAGGTTTGAGGGAAGTTGGAAATATTTCTACAACGCGCTAGAGTGAAACTAGACATTTAGGAGTTAGGATTAGGATGCTACTGATCAGCTACTAATGCAGGACTTTATATTCTAGATATTAGTATACTTTCCTCTTTCTCGTATTTCCTATATTCCTTATATTGTGTTATTTTGTTATTTTATGTTATTTATTATGAGTTTATTGCTAGTATTAGTATATCGTCGCTTGTTTCTGTCACTTGTTTCCTTTCCTGAGCCGAGGGTCTCCTGGAAACAGCCTCTCTGCCCCTCGGGGTAGGGGTAAGGTCTGCGTACATAATACCCTCCCCAGACCCCACCTATGAGAATATACTGGGTAGTTGTTGTATTTGTTGTATTCCATGTATTTCATTGTATTCACTGTCTTTTTATCATTGTATTTCAATATATCCTGTTGTGTTCTATGATTATATGTATTCATTGCCTCGCTATACTCCATGAATGTATTTATATTTTTTTATTAATATAATTTATGTATTCAGATGTATTCTACAATTTTTCTGAAGATTACTATGTTTTTGTGGTATTTTTTGGTTGAGAATCTTTTTAATAACTGAAAATACAATTTTTGTGTGTTATAATTAAGTTTGTTGAGTTATATTAGGAATCTATTATGTTAATTGATTCACTTTCCGTTTATAAAACAATGTAATCCCCTATTTTACGTCGTGAATATAGTCAAATACAGTCGAATACAATAATCTATCCAGCTATAATCCATGTTTCACTCCATACATACAGTCGAATACACTCAAATACAACAGCTGATAAGTTGGACTTCCCTGATTCACGCCTATTTTTAATGTTTTATTCATGAACACAATAGCTTAAATACATCAAATATATCTTATAACCATATAAACTATATCTATAATCCGTAATAAAATAAATAATATCTATAAATAACTAATTACTATTAAACAATAATGCTTTATGAAAATTTTTCTAAAAAAATTTATAAAAGTTATCTACCTGTATAGAATTCCATGGCGTATTCATGACATTTCATCGACCTCATATGTTGGTATCTTCCTTTCCCTTGTCCAGTAATTTTGAGAGAACTAATTTTCATTTTCTTCCGTAAATATTCTAATGATTTTTTTATGTTGAACCGGGGTGGTGTTGGAGCCGTGATAGACTTTAGTAGTCCCTAATATATGCCTATAGGAATATTTTTCCCTTATTTATACCACTAAATATAAAATATTCTTTATCTTTATAAAAATAGACAGCTATGGTCTAACCCTTAACAGGGTTTATAAAACTAATTAATGGAAAATATTTCAAATAATGTTAAAAATAACGGTATTTGTTATAAAATATTCTATTGAAGGTGAATGTCCATATTTAGAGAGATTCTAGGGTTTACTACTTGGTGGGTAAGTCACCACCTCCCTATAAATAAAAGGGTTCTCTCCCATTGTAAATCATCCCAAAGTATCAATAAGAATACTCCTCTCTCTACTTTTCTCTATATTGTTCTTGTTCTTGTATTATTGTTCTTGTTCTTATATTATTTCATAACACGTTATCAGCACGAGTCTCTAACCAATTGAATTTGATTTCTTCCTTCTTCTAGAATTTCTATACGGAAAAATAGAAGAGATGGTATCATCATAAAGTAATGCAACGGGATGGAAACTCAAGAGGTATATTTGATATCACAACATTTATTGGTATACCTTAAAGGTAAGTAATTTACTTTTCCCTTTCAAATTCTTGAAATTCTACGATTTGATTTCATATACAAACATAGACAACAAAGTTTGATTATAACTCTAATGGAGTTTGTAAGGAATTATAACCACATGAAGTGGTACAAGTTCTATTCCTTGCCATGATTAAATTCATGTATGATTGTGGGCAAAGAATTGAAAATCCGTCCCATTGAATTTGCCTCATTCTCATTCCCGTTAGAGAATGTGATAGCAGTATGTGATAAGTCTGAAAGAAGACAAAATTATTACCGTGAAGGTATCAATGGATGTGGACGTGGCAATAGACGGAATTATAATCGTCATCATTGTGATAATGAGAATAATAAAGATTCTTAAAATAATCTTTCATTTTATGAAAGTAATATTTGACATGAGATTGTATATAGCACATACAGATGATTATGATCCATTCCCTGAAGTGAATGTGATAATTATAATAAAGCCCGTAAGTATAGACACGCTCTTGATGTAATTTTGTTTTATGTCTGACATTATGAAAAGAAAGTTTGTTGCCCTTGAAATTTCGGGCAAGAACTATATGACATGGGTGTTGGATGCTGAAATCCATTTGGATGCAATGGGTCTTGGAGACGCCATTAAAGACAGAAATAATGTATCCACCCAAGACTATGCTAAGGCCTTGATTTTCTTGCGCCATCACCTTGATGAAGGTTTGAAACTGTGCTAAGGCCTTGATTTTCTTGCGCCATCACCTTGATGAAGGTTTGAAACTGTGCTATGGCCTTGATTTTCTTGCGCCATCACCTTGATGAAGGTTTGAAACTGTGCTAAGGCCTTGATTTTCTTGCGCCATCACCTTGATGAAGGTTTGAAAATTGAATATATCACAGTCAAAGATCCACCAATCTTGTGGAATGGCTTAAAGGAGAGATATGACAACCTGAAGTTGGTCACTCTGCCACAAGCACGATGCGATGAGAATCCAAAAGCAAATAGTTCATAAACTATATATTATCGTTGCGGTGGAAAAGGGCACTGGGCGAAAATTTGCCGTGTACCAAGACATTTGGTTGAGCTTTATCAAAGCATCTCTAAAAGGTAAATGCCCTGAAACCAATTCTGTCTCTGACGACAATTTTGACATCACCCACTTGTATGTGGCAGACTTCTTTGAGCACCCTGAGGGAAAAATAGACCACTTAATTGGTGATGGATCTGTGATGAAGGAAGATGGAATTGTTTGATTTTATTTTACTTATTTGTATTAGTTAGTAAACTAATAGTCATTAGTATCAGCTCGTATTAGTTAGCTTATGATATAATGTTAGTATTAATTCTCTAGAATGTTTCAATATGCTTAAATTTCAAAGATATTTTTATTTTCCAGTAGAGATAATCGACTAACCTAACAGTTAGTCGACTAACCTGATGACTGTTTACTAAGTTAGTCGACTATCAACTTAGTTAGTCGACTAACTAATATTTCGCATTAAAACTGGACTTTTCCACAAGACAAGATAGTCGACTATCTGATTTAGATAGTCGACTAACCTCAGCAGATTTTGAAAATATTGTTTAATTATGAAGCAACGGATTAAATTTATTTATTCTCATGTTCGTATATCTCTTTTGATTAATTGATTCATGTACCACACATACGATATTCAAAGAGAAGAAATATTACTCTCATTTAAGTATGTGTAAGGCAGATGTTACTACAATTTCTGGTAGTAGTAAATAGATTAAAGGCTCCGGAAGAGCAACTATAACTCTGCCTAAAGGAACAACATTTTAGAGAATGCAATGTTCTCCTCCAAGTCTACAAGGAACTTGTTGAGTTTTAAAGATATCATTCAAAATCGATATCATATTGAGACAATAGATGAGAATAATCTTGAATTCCTCATTTACTCATGAAAACGAGGCTGCCCACTTCGGTTTGGGGTCACGCCATTTTGCATGCAGCAATGCTAGTTCGTCTCAGAACGACGAATTATCACAAATATTCCCCGTTGCAATGAGTTTTGGGTCATGAACCTAATATATCCCACTCAAGAATTTTTGGATGTGCAGTATATGTGCCTGTAGCACCGCCATATTGCACCAAAATGGGTCTGCAAAGAAGGTTAGGAATATATGTTGAGTTTGAATTGCCCTCCATTATTCGCTACCTCGAAACATTGACAGGGGATTTGTTCACTGCACGATTTGCAGACTGTCAATTCGATGAGACACTTTTCCCAAAATTAGGGGGAGAAGTTGGTGAAACCAAACGGGAAATTTTGTGGAAAATGCATCATTATCTGATCTTGATCCACATACCTCTAATTGTGAAAAAGAGGTGCAAAATATTATCCATTTGCAAAGAATAGAAAATCGAATGCCAGACGCATTTACAGATTTGAAAAGGATAACCAAATCACATATCCCCGCAGTGAATGTGACAACATCTGATTCACGAATACATATTCATTATTGGAAGAATATGAACATGAAATTGGTATTGAATATACCACACTCACCCCTAGAAGGAGGTTTGAGATGATATATGAAAATAATGTCATTGTTATGGCATGAATAGTCATTGGTCACGTACCTATTGTACGCCAAAATAATTTGTCAATGTGATTATCAAAAGACAATAATAATGCAAGAAACATATCTTGCATATAATTTTGACATGACCATAATGGTATAACTTTCTCTTTAAAAGAGATATTCGCCACATGGATGTTGATGAATTTGTGGTAGTACAAAATTAATTGAGAGCTCTAGAAGAGCCAATTATTACTATGTTGGAGAAACACAATTGATTACCAATAAGGTATTGTGTTGTAGTAAGTCTCAAAGAAACTTATTCAGTTTCCAAAGTATATGCGAAAGCGATTGATTATATTGAGACTATAAATAAAGGAAAGATTTGATATCTTCTATTACTACAACTTGTAGCGGGATAATCTGTATGTGAAAAACTACCCGCTTTATTCTCCAGTTTGTACTACACAAGACTACCACAATAAAGTGGACGTTTATTGATATAAAAACTCATATCATAATAAACTTGAAGTTTATTGATGATTGCACATGTCATGGTGTAAATTTGAAGTTTATCAATATTGATAATTTATTCAGTTGGCATTCGGGTTAGCCATATCATTTTAAGTATGATGTGCAGTAATAGAGAATTCACATGGGTAAATATTAAAGAACTAGAAAGTTCTTTACGAATTCTCTTGTATTACTTGTTCTCATTAATTAATTGACCAACTAAAGAGTTCGGGTCGAATCCCATACATTCTGGAAATATCAAAGATGAATATGGGCCCATTCACCTGCCATGTATACCACATATGATGCATCTATGATATGGTTACATGTGCGATTGCTATTAACCCGCAGCCTGGCCGGTGCTTGCGAGGTAAATTGCTCAGTAATATAACTTCGAGCATAATTTCCAGATTTTCTATTCAAGATAGTTCATCTTGATAAGTTGGTTTATATCATAGTTGGTTTAGCAAGATAATTATTGAGTGCCTCCACTTAATAGCTAAACTGTTTCTTTGGAGAACAAAGTTATATATATCAGTTTGATATACGTTGTATACGAGAGTATATTATATTCTCCCCTCACAAGTGGTTCAGGATCAGGAACCAAATAATTTCATCTTATTATTATTGATGTGCGGTGTATATTTTCATTAACACCATAATGCACAAAGATGGACTCTCAAAATTGAGGAAACAAGTTAGCTTTTCTAACATGAGGGGGAGACATGATAAACACTTGAGAAAAGGTTACATGGGATGAATTATCATTTGTATATATAGATCCTCGAATATCATAATATGAACCTGAAGTTCATAAAAGGATAATTCAATTGCAACATATTGCAAAGCATGCTATACGCATTTGCTGACCCAAAGAAAGTAGCTATATTCTCACTGCAAATGCTATTATTAAGTCCCAGAAGGACAAAGTCTTTGATACGCTTAAAGCGTATAGACAAATCGGTTTCAAAATAACTTCTTAATAAAGAAGATGAGCAAATGATCAAAGTGATCATAATGGGGAGGCAAGTGATCTAGAAGATCACATGACATAACACTTCATAAAATCTCATGAGAGATTCAGGTACCTGAATATATGAATAAAGAGATCTCCATGTTATGTCTTTATGAAAATTTACTGGAACCGATATAAAATGTTCGTCGACGACATCTATGATAGCGCTAAATATCGATGAGGATCTTATGTTTGTCGAATACAAACAAAAATATTGGCTAAATGCAAGAGATACAATTCAAGCAGAATTGATTCCATATGAAAGACATGTAGTTCAAATACTTGAAAGTATAAAGTCAATGATTGAAGTTGCTTGAAGCATATACAATTCTTGGTCCTGAAGTACCACATCCTAAGTGCAACTTGTGTACATATGTATCTTGCTATAACTATAAGCATGATGGCATCGAGAATACCTCTATGGAGATATTGAAGAGTCATTCCACGACATTATATGAAGATGTTCATATCTATCAAGAATGATAATTTCAAGGTGCGGAATATTTATTCAAATCAATATGGCGGATTTATTTATCAAATCTCTACAAAAGATCGTTTTGAAGATGGTGCACAAGATTGGAATGCAAATGCTCAAGGATGTGAGTTGATACTCTTTTCAGGGGGAGTTAATGCGCGTTGCACTCTTTTTCCCTTACAAGGTTTTGTCCCACTGGGTTTTCTTTGCAAGGTTTTTAACGAGGCAACCAGTAGGCGCATATTCAAACATGTGTACCCTTTTTCCTTTTCTATAATTTTTTCCCATTGGATTTTGTTTTAGTTAAGGTTTTAACGAGACACATTATTGAATAGACATTCAAGGGGGAGTGTTATAAAATATTCTATTTAAGGTGAATGTCCATATTTAGAGAGATCCTAGGGTTTACTACTTGGTGGCTAAGTCACCACCTCCCTATAAATAAAGGGGTTCTCTCCCATTGTAAATCATCCCAAAGTATCAATAAGAATACTCCTCTCTCTACTTTTCTCTATATTGTTCTTGTTCTTGTATTATTGTTCTTGTTCTTATATTATTTCATAACAGTATTAAAATATTTGTTCGTATTCAATCGCTCATTTTTCTGTTTCTTTCACTCGCTCTTCTATCCATTAGACCTTCTTTCTCCTGAAATTCATAATCAAACTCTACCCTTTTTCTCCCAAAATTCTTAGAAATTCAACTCAACCCTCTTTAATTTAGAAACTATGAGCCCCAATAGAATAAGCAATGTTATAATCAAAGAACCAAAGTTCATGGAATCAAAAGAATCAAAGTTCGGCGGAAGAAAAATTGAAAAATAAGCGATGATGTATAACCATTTAGGAGTTCGTTAAAGCGATGCATTATTTAATTTGTATTGCATCTTCTTGAAATTGCTTGTTATTGTTTTTGTTTTTGTCTTTATTTTTGTTTTACTGTTGTTTTTCCTTTTATTCTCTGAGTCGGGGGTCGATTGGAAACAGCCTCTCTGTCCTTTCGGGTAGGGGTAAGGCTTGTCTACATATTACCCTCCCTAGACCCCACATGGTGGAAGTATACTGGGTAATTGTTGTTGTTGTAAAGTAATTGAAATTGAAGCTTTTGAAGCTATCGTTTCGTACTAGTTTATAGCTCTATGCTTTGATCCTTTTTTTTTTTAAGAATTCAAACCTTGTGCTTCATGACCTTGTGGTGAAAAAAAGGTGAAAAATATATAATCTCTCTCAGAGTATATATTTAATTATTTTAGCTTGAATTGGTCTATTAGAATATAATTTCCTACTTAAGTTTTTCAGCTGATACCTATTTAAGGAACTGTACCTAACTCCACATAGTTATATTCACTAATTAATTCCTTTATTTTCTTCTCAAAATATGGGTATATTAATATACTTATGCACAAAGCCACCTTCAAAATGTAAAGATGAAAAGTGCATTCATTAAGAAACTAAAGAACTTTTTTTATGTTTATAACAAACACATTTAAATGTGTGTTCTTAAACCTTGAAAAGGGTATTTGATTCTGTAATTTTTTATCTTCTCTGATTACAAAGTTGACGAATAATCTTGCACTGAAAGCAGAGGATTTTCAAGGTGCCGTTTGAGTTTACAAGGTCATGAAGTGATGGGATACTAACCGAATATTTAACAACTGTTATGAAATAATATAAAAGACAAGAACAATAATGCAAGAACAAGAGTAATAGAGAGAAGAGTAGAGAGAGTTCTTGAATGTTAGGAATTCATTACAATGGTAGAAGACCCCTTTATTTATAGGGAGGGGGATGATTTAGCTACCAAGAATAGAACTCTAGAATCTCTCTAATTATAGACATTCACCATAAATAGAAGTCTATTTATAACACTCCCCCTTGAATGTCTATTCAACAATGTGCCTCGTTAAAACCTTAAAACCAAAACCCGATGGGAAAAATTAAAGAAAGGAAAAAGAGTACACATGTTTGAATATGCGCCTATTGGTTGCCTCGTTAAAAACCTTGCAAGGAAAACCCAGTGGGACAAAACCTTGTAAGGGAAAAAGAGTGCAACGCGCATTAACTCCCCCTAATGAGTACATCAATTTATATCCTTGAGCATTTGCATTCCAATCTTATGCATCATCTTCAAAACGATCTTTGATAGACGTTTGACAAATCAACCATATTGACTTGAATAAATATTCCGCACCTTGAAATCATCATTCTTGATAGATATGAACATCATCATATAATGTCGTGGAATAACTCTTCAATATCTCCATAGATGCATTCTCAATGCCATCATGCTTATAGTTATAGCAAGATACATATGTACACAAATTGTACTAAGGATGTGGTACTTCAGGACCAAGAATTGCATATGCTTCAAGCAACTTAAATCTTTCAAGTTAAGTCATATAAGCCATATAATAGACTTTAGATGCATATCAAGTTTTCCATGTCATGTTAGACAAATAAGATATAGAAAACTGACTATACATACCTTTGACTTTATACTTTCAAGCATTTGAACTATAGGTTCAAAACTACATGTCTTTCATATGGAATCAATTCTTCTTGAATTGTATCTCTTCCATTTAGTTACTTTCTTTGGGTCAGCAAATGCGTATAGCATGCTTTGCAATATGTTGCAATTGAATTATCCCTTTTATGAACTTCAGGTTCATATCATGATATTCGGGGATATACATATACAAATGATAATTCATCCCATGTAACCTTTTCTCAAGTGTTTATCATGTCTCCCCCTCATGTTAGAAAAGCTAACTTGTTTCCTCAACTTTGGGAAATCATCTTTGTGCATTATTATGTCAATATACACGGCACATTAATAATAAGATGAAATTATTTGGTTCCTGACCCTGAACCACTTGTGAGGGGAGAATATAATATACTCTCGTATACAACGTATATCAAACTGATATATATAACTTTGTTCTCATAAGAAACAGTTTAGCTATTAAGTGGAGGCACTCAATAATTATCTTGCTAAACCAACTATGATGTAAACCAACTTATCAAGATGAACTATCTTGAATAGAAAATCTGGAAATTATGCTCGAAGTTATGTTACTGAGCAATTTACCTCGCAAGCACCGGCCAGGCTGCGGGTTAATAACAATTGCGCATGTAACCATATCATAGATGCATCATATGTGGTATACATGGCAGGTGAATGGGCCCATATTCACCTTTGATATTTCCAGAATTTATGGGTTTCAACCCGAACCTTTTAGTTGGTCAGTTCATTAATGAGAACAAGTGATACAAGAGAATTCGTAAAGAACTTTCTAGTTCTTTGATACTCACCTATGTGAATTTGCACATCATACTTAAAATGAGATGGCTAACACGAATGTCAACTGAATAAATTATCAATATTGGTAAACTTCAAATTTACACCATGACATGTGCACTTATCAATAAACTTCAGGTTTATTATGACATGGGTTTTTATACCAATAGATATCCACTTTATTGTGGCATTCTTTCTTTTGTTTGTGTAGTACAAACTGGAGAATGAAGCGGGTAGCTTTTCATATACAAATTACCCCGCTACAAGTTGTAGTAATAGGAGATATCAAATCCTTCCTTTATTTATAGTCTCAATATAATCAATCGCTTTCGCGTGTACTTTGGAAACTGAATAAGTTTCTTTGAGACTTACTACAGCACAATACTCAATTGTGTTTCTCCAACATAGTAATAATTGGCTCTTCTAGAGCTCTCAATTAATTTTGTACTACCACAGATTCATCAACATCCATGTGGTGAATATCTTTCTTAAAAAGAAAGTTATACCATTATGGTCATGTCAAACTTATATGCAAGATATGTTTCTTGCATTATCGTTGTCCTTTAATAATCATATTTCCAAAATACTTTGGCGTACAATAGGTACGTGACCAACGATCATTCATGCCATATATCATCTCAAACCTCCTTCTAGGGGTAAGTGTGGTATATTTAATACCAATTTCATGTTCATATTCTTCCAATAATGAATATGTATCAGATGTTGTCACATTCACTTCGAGGATATGTGATTTTGTTATCCTTTTCAAATCTATAAATGCGTCAGGCATTTGATTTGCTATTCTTTGCAAATGGATAATCTTTTGTGCCTCTTTCACAAATAGAGGTATGTGGATCAAGGTGAGATAATGATGCATTTTTCCACAAAATTTCCCGTTTGGTTTCACCAACTTCTCCCCCTAATTTTGGGAAAAGTGTCTCATCAAATTGACAGTCTGCAAATCGTGCAGTGAACAAATCTCCTGTCAATGTTTCGAGGTAGCGAATAATGGAGGGCGATTCAACCTCAACATATATTCCTAACCTTCTTTGCAGACCCATTTTGGTGCGGGATGGCGGTGCTACAGGCACATATACTGCGCATCCAAAGATTCTTAAATGGGATATATTGGGTCCATGACCCAAAACCAATTGCAACGGGGAATATTTGTGTCAATTCATCAGTCAGAGACGAACTAGCATTGCTGTGTACAAAATGGCGTGACCCCAAACCAAAGTGGGTAGCCGACGAACTAGCATTGCTGCATGCAAAATGGCGTGACCCCAAACCGAAGTGGGCAGCCGACGAATTAGTATTGCTACATGCAAAATGGCGTGAACCCAAACCGAAATGGGCAGCCTCGTTTTCATGAAGAATTCAAGATTATTCTCATCTATTGTCTCAATATGATATCCATTTTGAATGATATCTTTAAAACTCAACAAGTTCCTTTTAGACTTGGAGGAGAACATTGTATTCTCTAAAATATTGTTCCTTTAGGCAGAGTTATAGTTGCTCTTCAGGAGCCTTCAATCAATTTACTACTATCAGAAATTGTAGTAACATCTGCCTTACACATACTTAAATTAGAGTAATATTTCTTCTTTTTGAATATCGTATGTGTGGTACATGAATCAATTATACATAATAGTTTTAGTGTGGTCATTATAAAAAAAATATCTTTTATCTTTTATGACAACAGAATGTATAACATACAAAAGATGTGATGAGGTTTTGCTTCTCGTAGTGAACCATCATAAAAGATATAATAGGTGTTCCGGGCTTAACCATATAGCATAAGGAAAAGAACCTAAAAGGCAAAAACATAGTTAGAAGATACAGTAGAGGTAATACTAAAAGATTGTTTCCCTTACCTGCTGGTTCTCGAATACTTAAAACTTTTGCAAGCAGTCAATCTCAGTCATAGTTAAAGAAGCAAGACCCCGGTACGGGTTTGCACATGCATCAAATGCTTTAAATGCAAAATGGCTTATAAGATCATCTGCAACTCCAAGGAAGCTAGCAGTACCAACTTATATATAAATCTTTCAATTATATATAAATCTTCAATTACTTTTGTTCTTATTATTCAGATGGTGTCTTCTGCAATCGAAATACTAATACCATCCAAGACAAGAAATAAGCCAACAACATCAATCAAGAGCGTTTTTAGAACAGACATTAATGCCAACAAAACAATTCTTCAATACTCTGTAGTAAATAACACAATTCAATTGCAGCTTCAGAGTTGTTCCTCATTTCACAAAATAAGCAAAAAAAAATGAGCTATTTGTTTCCAAGCCAAGTCCGAATTAAAATACGACTTCATTTACTCAAAACATGGTAGTCATGACATCCAAATTCAAATAGCGAGCTAACACGGGATTTGATTTGAACATAATAATCCAAACTTCAGCCAATAGCACAAAATCAAGCAGATAAAGTCTAAAGGAAATCACAACGCACTTTAATACTTACTCACAAACAACAGAGAGATGAAAATTCACTAAAAACCGATTCAAATCAATTATGTTCAGTTAAGCATATTTTACAGCAGCAGTTATACAGCCCAACAGCTTAACAGTCGAATGCGATGAAATACTTCGGCAATTACCAATTTATAATGCTGGAAGGAAACAAATCAAGGGCACAGAACTTGTGAAATTCAGATGCAAATATATCATTGGCGTTTCACACAATTTTAATCAGCCAAGCATCAAGGCGTCCATTGAATCATACCAAAACGAAGCAAGAAAAACTGGGGGGCGAGACTGACCTGAAACAATTCTTCAAACAGAAAGTTCAGAATCGACAAAAACCTCGCCTCAATCTGAAATATGCTTTCCTTTAATGAGAGTTCCAATAGTTACACCAACAGAGTAATGCCACGATTACAATCGGCGTCGAGACAGCAATAAAACTCAATTAGAAACACAAAACTTCAAAGAGATTCTTGAACGGCGAAAGCAAATATGAACAATGGAAGCAAATAGCCAGGATCACTTGCATGTAATATAGACAACACATAATCATAGATTTTAATCCAACATAAAGTCGATACTTATCTCTTGAAGCGTAACCGCTATCGCGAAAAACCTCCAAGCAAGAAGAATCCGTCCATAATATCATTCTCCAGTTCCACGGTGTTCTGCTGTTTGACCCGAATAATGCCTCGACAACTTCGAACGCAAACAGAATCGACCTCGAGCAGCGGCAAGCTTCGAATCGGGATTGCCGTCGAACAATCTTGATCAGCGGCGAACTCCAAAACGGATAGAACCAGGACTGATGTGTTTGGTTGAGGGAGAAGAGTTGCTGGTGCGACGTGCAGCGGATGACACGGGTGGTTTTGGCAGCTGGTTCACTACTGGTTGTTTGCAGATGTGAGGGAGGGCTGGTTCCGTTGACAACGAAACTGGAGCAGCGATGAGGACTGGTGCGATGACGGAAGAGAGGGGGGTCGTTGGCAGAAGACAACACAGGGGTGGTGGGTGTCTTCTTCAGCAGTGTTGCGGCTGTTTGTTCCCTAGGGTTTTGTACTTGTTTCCGTGAAGAAGGTGGCCTACTGTAGCGGCTGCTCTTCTATTTAGTTTCTAGGGTTTGTTGAGACGGTAGAGTCTCGTGCTGATAACGTGTTATGAAATAATATAAAAGACAAGAACAATAATGCAAGAACAAGAGTAATAGAGAGAAGAGTAGAGAGAGTTCTTCTTATTGATACTTAGAGAATGTTAGGAATTCATTACAATGGTAGAAGACCCCTTTATTTATAGGGAGGGGGATGATTTAGCTACCAAGAATAGAACTCTAGAATCTCTCTAATTATAAACATTCACCTTAAATAGAAGTCTATTTATAACAACAACGTTATTTTTAACACTATTTGAAGCTTTTTTTGTTAGTTTTATAAACTCTGTTAAGCGTTAGATCATAGATATCCACTTTTATAAAAATAACGAATATTTATACTTAGTGGAATAAATAAGGGACAAAATTACTCCTATAGTATATTTTCAAATATTATGTAAATGGAATATTATTTATGCAATATATATATATATATATATATATATATATATATATATATATATATATATATATATATATATATATATATATATATATATATATGTTTCGATTTTTCTTTTTCAAGTCTTGTCCTATTCAAATCATCCTTGCAACATAGAAGTCTCACTAACACCAATGTATTTTGACGCTCACGTTGTAGGCATTCTCGAGATGGTCTCTTCCTAATAGGTTATATATGTATCCTTGTTATATTTTGATAATCTAATAAATTTACTATCAAAAATTAGATAAAAAATTTGTTATACATTCTGAAGACCTTAAGATCAAAAAGTTTCCAGTTGGGGATATGGTTCAATTCTTCAGAGTCAAAAAAATTACAGAGAGAACAGATAGGTATTAGTTCCTGTGCTGAGTGGACAAGTCAACAGATCCAGTTGTAAAGTTGTTTGTATGCACACTGAACAGTGCGAAAATAATGCAACAATCAACTTTATCTTAAGACTTTTTACCTATCTTGCTTACATCATTCAAGTGATGTCACAAATGTATTATTAACATCAAGCAAAAGGTAAAACAAGTCACGTGAACACTTAGAGAATTTACTCAAGCTCTCTTACAATGATTCATCGTCCAGAAAACGATTCTCAAGTGCATCAAGAATAAGGAACAACACTGCCACCGTGCCTAGTTTCCAGAAAGGTAAAGAAATCACAATTTGGACATCTCTAGCGAAAGTTATGGCCAAAATACTAAAGTCTGTCACTGCAGTACTAGCATGTTTCCTTTCCCGCTTTATTTTATTTGCAAACTTAGTCTGTTGTTAGTTAGAAGAGTATGATTAATTGACATAAATTGCCTATTTGCTTAAATTGCCTTCGTTGCACTATGTGAAGCATGTTAGGCTAGAAATTACTTGTTGTCTTGATATGAAATTTCATTTCTAAATATCTTCTTGTTGTTGCTATGTATTTATATTGGGACTACGAACGTGGCATTTCGGTAGCTCTCCCTTATCTGTTTACTATGGTACTACGGGTTAGATTCCCGGTAGATCCCCCTGTACATTTACATTGGGTCTACGGGTTAGATTCCTTGTAGATGCCCCTTGCACCAGGTAGATTCTTCCAGTACTGTGTATTTACTTTTGGAACTACGGATTGAAATTTCAGTTGATCCCCGCGCATTGATAATTGGACTATCGGATGGTATCTCGGGAGATCCACTGGACATTTGAAGAAAAGGACTACAAGGCAGTATCTTAGGAGATCCTCATTGTTACAATTGGTATTGAGTTGTTCTTATTTTTATGTTTACTCTATCTGTTGTATATTTGTTATTGCCTTGTATAAGTTGTCTTATTTCTCTGTCGCACTCATTTATATTGTCTATTTTATACTGTTGAAACTTTATACTATGTTTAACCTCAGTAGGGCCTTGACCTTCCTCGTCACTACCCGATTGAGGTTACGCTTGGCACTTATTGACTACCGCTATGGTGTACTCATACCCTTTCTGCGCATGTTTTAATGTGCAGATCCAGATACCTCTGTACAGGCTTACCATCCTTGATACAGGAGAGCTTTTGGAGACTTTAAGGTATATCTACCGTGTTCGCAGACCGAAGAGTCTCCATCTTTATTCTATCTTGTAGCGTTAGCCCTTCCCTCATGCTGTTGATGTAGACAATCCGAAGTTAGATTATTTTACAATAGTTCTTTCAGCTTGTGTTCCCGTGAGTTTTCAGTTTTTGGGATAGTGATGTAGAAGTTTTGAGATATTGTGTTGTATATGCGGAGCGGCATTCTATATACCATTCGTTTTTAGTTATTCTTGGTTTTATATTTATATTTTTCGCAAGTTTTGATTTATTTTCTGCACTTGTTAAGCTTACCTAGTCGTAGAGACAAGGTGCTGTCACGACGGTTCGCGGAGGGCGAACTGAGGTCGTGACAAACTTATAGATAGAAATTTCAAGGGAAACATACAAATTGCTTGACCAATTAAAACTAAAAAGATTTAAAATTAAATTATTCATAAATATCATGCTATGCAAAGTTATTCAGCTACTGTTCATAGAATTTTAAGAAGTGTAATCTTAGGAGTCGTTTCACTAAGGCTGTATCCGGTTCCGATTCTGGGTCTATTTGGGTCTGCGGTTCCGGTTCTGGCGGTTCCAGTTCTGGCGGTTCCGGACCTGGAACCGCTACCATCCAGTTCCGGGTACCATCCGGTTTCGGTTCTGGCGGTTCCGGGGGTTCCGGCGGTTCTAAAATTTTTTCTTTTTTTTAAATCAATATCTTGTATAGTAGTCATTAATATATTGTAGAATATATTTTATATGGCGTACTATGTTATTAATACAGTATATATTGTGTTTGGTAATTAGTATATATTGTGTATAAGTAGTGTATATTTCGTATATAAGTAGTATATATTATATTTAAGTAGTATATATTGCATATAAGTAGTGTATATTGTGTTGTAGTTAGTAATTAGTATAAATTGTATATAAGTAGTATATATTGATAAAAGAATATTGTCATTAGTATATTGTGTTGTATGCTATATATTGTATGTTATATAAATACTCAAGGATTAATATAGAAGTAAAGACAAAGAAATATTGAGACAAAAGATATTCAAGGATATGATAAAGAGCATATTTATTGACCAAAATGGCATATCTTTCTTAGTCTTCCTTCCCCCAATGGAATGAGCACAACATGGTACTAATACCACCATTAAAAGGAAAAAAAACTAAAAAAAGACATGCCAATGTACAAGTTACATCATAATTTATGCATTATTTCTAACAAATCTCATAAAACCTTCAAGGTTTGGAGGTGGTTGTGTTGGTGGTGGTGGAAATGAAGCTTGTTCATCACCACTTCCGGGTGAAGTTGCTTCCTGAGTAAGTTCTGCTATCATTTCTTCATAGCACTCATCTATTTCTGGTTGTGATTCAGCTAGGCCAAAGTTCCTTCTTTCTGCGCGGATCCAATCTCGAAAAAGCACTGATTTTTCCAAGCTGTCCCGCATCGACGCTCTATGATCACCTATTTGTAGTCTTGCTTGACTAATACCGCTCTCCGATGCAACAATTGACGCTTGAATCGACAGAACATCCCGAGCCATCCTTGCAAGAACGGGAAAATGCTTTTCCCTTGTCTTCCACCAATCCAAAAGGTCGAAAGAGCAGTCTGGATTCTCATTCTCTAGTCCCTGCGACAAATAAACTTGAAGCTCATTTAGATGGGAAATTTCATCTAAATTATCCCCTTGAGTACCCCTGAACTCCGTCCACGATTTAAGAGCTGTTAAGCCAACAGCTCTTTTAGATGACTGTGATGTAGACGAAGTAGGGGTTGGAATATTAGGCCTAGCATGCTCTAACGCCTGTTTATAAGCATTATAAACAGTTTGAGCATTAACTTTAATTGGTGCTTTCGCATCAGCTAGTGTAGCAATTTCTACTTCTGAAACATCTAAAGATTGATAAATAGTAGAATACCAAAAGTTAGGACCTCCTAATTTCATAGTTGGATTTAACATAGCAGACACACCATATATAGGAGGGATTGGAAAAAAATATTTTTTAAACTTCTTTTTCATTTCAGTTATTGCAATTTCATAAATTTCCCCTCCCTCGCTAAAATCAACAAACAAATTAGCAAGTGTGGCAATATAAACTAAACAGTTAGAAATAGTTGGATAATATTGGCCAGATAAAGCATTTGTAGCCACATGAAAATGTTCTAAAAAATCTAAAAGAATGTTAATGTTAGTCCAATCTTATGTAGTTAGCATGTCATTATCGTCCTCACCACAATCCCGAGAATTATACGTAGCGTTTATTGGGTTTTTATATTCGTACGCTACTACTAAACTTTCGTACATGTAATTCCACCTAGTCGGGCAAGGTTTAGGAACCTTTCTTTCTCTAAGGCCATATTCGTCACACTTTTTAAAATATTCTCTAAGTCTACTTCTACGGTTTGAATAAAATAGCCAATTAAGAGCCATTTTAACCTTTTCAATTTCTAAGTTTAATATTCTCATACCATCACCAACAATTAAATGATAAATATGACATATATATCTAACATGGAAAACATTAGTAAAAGCAGGATTAAGTGTTCTAGTTAGCATACCTATTGCACTAGTGTTGCTAGAAGCGTTATCCATAGAAATTGACATTATTTTATCACTAAAACAAAAATATCTGCATACATCTGAAACAGTGTTAGCAATAAACCTACCCGTGTGCCGTGAATTAATTATCCTATATGCAATAATGCGTTTTTGCATTGTCTAGTCTTCGTCTATCCAATGACTGGTTACGGTTAGATAATCACAATCATTATTACTTCTACCAATATCAGTTGTAATAGACATACGATTAGTTATATGGGTAAATAAATAGCGCAAGTATTGTTCATATTCATGCTTGTATTTATAAATATCGGTCTTAACTGTGGCGCGAGGCCAACCTTTATACGTAGGATTAAACACTCTTCTAATATAATGAATCCATGCAGGATTAGAAGCAAAAGAATAAGGCAAACACATAACAGTAATCATTTTAGCTAATTCTTCACGATCCTTATTTGGATCGTAATATAATATACCTCCGGTTACTGTGTTTATTCCTGGTTGAACTAGATTTGAACAAGTACTTGGGTTAACTGTAGTATCAGGACTTGTACTCCCCTCTTGTTGCGCTTTCAATTGCAAATATCTAGCCTTATCACTAGGGTGTAATCTTATATGCTTAATTAAACTACCCGTGCCATTACGATCTCCAGTATACCTATGAACAAGTAACTTAGACCATAAAGTGACCGGCGCATGCGACATAGAAAACCACAAGACTCCCCCTGAGCAACAAATCCAGGTGGTTTCTCCATATAAACTTCATCCGCAAGGTCACCGTGTAAAAAAACATTCTTAATGTCCGGCTGATAGAGGGGCCAATGGCGAACAACAACCATGGAAAGAAAAAGGCGGACTGAAGCAATCTTAGCCACGGGAGAGAAGGTATCACTGTAATCGAGCCCAAATATCAGAGTATATCCCTTGGCAACAAGACGAGCCTTAAGACGATCAACCTTACAATCCGGACCAGCCTTGACTGCATACACCTAAAGACAACCAACAGTAGATTTACCTAAAGGACGAGGGAAAAGCTCTCATGTACCACTCGTGTGTAAAGCAGACATCTCGTCAATCATAGCCTGTCGCCATCCTGGATGAGACAATGCATCACCTATAGACTTAGGAATGGCAACAGAGGACAAAGAAGATAGAAAAGCATAATAAGGTGATAACAAACGATGATAACTCAGACCGACATAATGGGGATTAGGACTAAGGGTGGTCCGTTTACCTTTCTGACGTGCAATCGGTGTACTAGGAAGAGACAAGTCAGCAGGAGGAGCAGGGTCAGGTGCAGGACGTGAATCAGCTGGGCCTGATGTTGGGCGCGGACGACGATGATATGTCAAAATAGGTGTTCCTGTGACAGGGAGTCTAGGAGGAGCCATACTAGACTCCTCAACTGAGGGAATGGGTAAGACTTCAGTAGTGGAAGGTAAAGGAGAATCTATAGTAGGCTCCGAAAAGGTCAGTATAGGTAAGATTGCAGATATATCAGGGAGGTCAGAATGGTCAGAAGGGGTAAAGAAAGGTTTAGACTCAAAAAATGTGACGCCAGAGGACATAAAGTACCTACGAAGATCAGGCGAGTAACAACGATATCCCTTCTGAACACGAGAATAACCAAGAAAGACACACTTGAGAGCACGAGGAGCTAACTTATCTTTCCCATGGGCTAAGTTATTAACGAAACAAGTGCTCCCAAAAACACGAGGAGGAACAGAGTATAAGGGTGATTGAGGAAATGATATGGCATACGGTATCTGATTCTGTATGGGAGAGGAAGGCATCCGATTAACTAAATAACAAGCTGTGAGAACTGCATCGCCCCAAAAATGCAGCGGAGCATGAAACTCAATGAGAAGTGTGCGAGCAGTCTCAATGATGTGTCTATTCTTTCTCTCGGCAACCCCATTTTGCTGAGGGGTATAAGGACAAGAGGTCCGATGAATAATTCTTTGAGAAGTCATAACTTCTGAAATGAAGAGGACAAATATTCTAAGGCATTATCACTACGAAAAGTACAAATAGAAACACCGAATTGATTTTTAATTTCAACACAAAAATTCTGAAAAATAGAAAACAACTCAGAACGATCTTTCACTAAGAAAATCCAAGTACATATTGAATGATCATCAATGAAACTAACAAAATACCAAAATCCCAAGGTTGAACTGACTCTTAGGACCCCATATATCAGAATGAACTAAAGAAAAAACAGACTCTACATGACTCTCAATACTACGAGGAAAGGAGGCTCGGGTATGTTTCCCGAGCTGACATGACTCATACTCTAATGTGGATAAACTAGACAAACTAGGTATCATCTTCTGAAGCTTGGATAAGCTTGGATGTCCTAAACGTCTGTGAATTAGGTCCAGAGGATCTGTAACTAGACATGCCTTGGGGGATTTTAGCGAGTTAAGGTAGTAAAGGCCTTCTGATTCAAGTCTCGTTCCAATCGTCTGCCCCGTACTGTGGTCCTGCGTAATAAAGGAATCATCAATAAAATATATACCACAATGGAGGGCACGAGTCAAACGACTAACAGATGCAAGATTAAAAGGACAGCCGGGGACATAGAGAACGGAATCTAGAGTGACAGAGGGTAGGAGAGTCTCTTGTCCAACTCCTTTTGCTTTGGTTTGAGACCAAATTGGCTAAAGTAATAGTAGAAAGGGACTGTGAATACACAGTATTTGACAAAAATAATTTATTACGAGAGATATGATCAGAAGCGATTGAGTCCACAACTCATTGTCCAAGAGTACTAGTTTGGGAAACACAAGCAAAAAAATTACCAGCAACAGAAGTATCAGTTTGAGCAACAAAAGCTACTTGTGGAGATGTCTGCTTACTTGCTCGACACTGAAGGAACTCATTATACTCCCCTTCAGATAAAGAAAAACCTTGGTTACCTGTAGTCTCTGTCTAAGCAACATAAGAATTTTTGGGTGGGCGGTCACGAGTGTGTCCAAGTTTATGACAATAAGAGCACTTGGGTCTAGATCTTCCAAAACGACCTCATCCGCGTCTACTCTCCATAGTAGGAGACGCCCAATTGTCCACTGACTGGGATACGAGGATAGATGAGTCAAGTGTCTGTGATGAGCTCATTGGGTGACTTGGTGCTGCAGCAAGGCGAAGTAATCAGAGAATAGTTCATCAACTGTGGGGACAGCAGGACTAACCAAAATCTGATCACGTACTGAATCAAGGCCATTAGGCAGTCCAGCTAGTATAAGAACTAGAAACATCTTCTGTCGTTGATCTTGTTGCTTTTCAATACTATCAGAAACTGGCATCAACGTCTCAAATTCTTCCATGACTACCTGTACTTGTCCCAAGTACGTAGACATATCCAATTCTTGTTTCTTCAATCTTGTCATTCGCAATATTACATCATAGAAACAAGATATGTCATTAGTGTATAAATTACGAGCCTTTTCCCAAACTAAATAACATGTCTGGAATGGACAGAACAAGGGCATCAACTTGGAATCAATAGATCGCCACAAGATACTACATAACTGAGCATCGACCTTTTCCCACTGTGTTTTGGCCATTTCATCACCTTTGATAGCCTTTTTTGTTAAATGATCGTGAACTCCTTGACCTTTACACCACAACTCGACAGATGAAGACCAAGCTAGGTAGTTTGAACCTCCCATTAAAGGTTCTGAGATAATCACAGCACCGGAACTGCCAGAACCCGAGTTTCTTGACCCGAAAGCATCGAGTCCCAAAGATATCGTTGGATTATCACCAAATAATCATAAAGAATCAACTGAAAACTCGCTGAAACAGATGAAGGAAACACTGTAGCTGACGGAAAATTACTGTAGCTACCGGAGAAAATTTAAAGTTGTCAGAATTGAAAAATAAAATTATGGGTATGCTCGGAATTTGAGAGCGATCCAACTACACTGAAGAAATTTTTTGAAATTCTAGCCGGAAGGTGGCTCACGTGTCGGCCCGTTGGACAGACGCGCACCGGCGGCAGAACTCTGGCAGGCGCGTGGGTGGCTTTTTCCGGTGATTTTTTCTGGGGTTTGGTCGGATTTGTCTTCCGAACCTTGTAATGGTCTCGGTTTTTGCACAATGCTAATAATTAGTGACTTTGACGCGATTAGTCACTTAGGTTACCGAAAAATAGCACGGTGACTTAGTTGTTCCTTCCCGGATGTCGTTGGAATGACACACAACGATGAATTTCTCACGGTTGTTCTGATACCATGTGAGAATGCACGAGTGAAAAATATTATTGATATATTATTTACAATGCTATAATGAGCCCTATATATACACACATAACATATCCTACTCCTAATACATATAGGATTAGGGTGATTTACTCCTATTTATATACTATTATTCCAACATAGATCATTATCAAGATGTAACATGGAACTTGTTTTTGTTCTTTTAAGAATAAATAAGAGAAAGTGGTTGTCAGTCTCCAGATCCTTTATAATAATAGGGATAGGGAAAAGGAGGACACTTTGCTTTAGAATAGAGAGACGTAGCTAGCAAACTGGTCCAGATTTCCAACATTTTATTAGCTTTAGCTTCGTTTAGAAAGTAATGTTTGTGAAGGAAAGATTGTATTTTCCTGTACTAATCATTTATCTCTACCTTTTGTCATTCAGGTTTGCCTCATCCCAGATGCACCTAAATCCCAGTCTTTTGAATTCTATTGCAGGACTTCCCACTTCCTGGATCAACACTCCGTCTTCGTTTGCTAACTCCATCTTCGGCTCATCTCCATGGACACCCATCCTTCTGCGTGGAACTGATGGCACTAAGTTCCACCTCTTTGCCTTCTATTGCTATGGCGAAAGTACCGAATGCCTTCTTGGTATCCTCTTTGCATTCCCTGACATGTTTTATGTGGATTCCCAGTTAGCTTGGTCTGCTAACCAAATCCATACTATCAAAGCCAATGCAACCTTACAACTAGGCCAAGATGTTAACTTGGTCTTGGCAGAGTCTGATGGCACTCTTGTTTGGTTTACAAACACAACTGGGAAATCTTTTTCAGGCCTAAACTTGGCAGATACGGGGAATCCCGTGCTCTTTGATGAAACCAATGGCACAATTTGGCAATCTTTTGATCATCCTACAGATACTTTGCTCCCGAGGCAGAGTCTAGTTCTGGGCAGAAGCTCATAGCTAGAGTTTCAGCAACCAATCGGAGTCAAGGTTAGCTATCTTTAACTATTCCTCAAAGTCAGAGGATTCCTCCAAGGCACAAAATCAGCCTCCAATCATTTCTGGAGGAAAACCACCAATCCCTCTCAGAGTGATAATAGGATCTACCCCTGCAGCTTTCTTTGGGATAACTTTAAGTATCAGTACATGCTTCATTCTTTTCAGAAATAGGACACATGAGTCCAGCAAGGCTGGGTATCGCTAACATTAATGAGTTGAAAATAATAACAGAAGATTTAAGCACAAAGCTAGGGGAAGGAGCATTTGGCTCTGTATATGAAGGAACACTGAGTAATGGCACCAAAATAGCTGTGAAGCATCTGGATGGTGTAGGCCATGTGATGGAATCATTCTTAACAGAAGTAAGATAGTCGGTGGAATTCACCACATCAATTTGGTGAAACTCATTAGATTTTGTGAGTCACAGGCTTCTGAAGCACACTTAGGAGTGGTATTTTGAGCTCAACCCCATTCAATTTGTTCAAAGATTAATTAATGCATTGGGTTAAAAATATTTTAGCTCATGAGTTAATTTGGGTTGAACCAAAGTTATCCCTTTATTTTTTATAGTTAATTCTAACCCATTAAGCAGCTTAAATACAACCCTTGAACTCATCCAAAAAAAAAAAAGAAATTTCAATCCAATTTATCTAGAAATGTACATAGTTGCTCAATTTGACTTTTTTTTTTATTCTTCTCTTTTTCTACCACCCACCAACCCACCACAACCCCAACCCCACCCCCGCAAAACCCCCCAAAAAAATATACTTTTTTTTGTATTTTTAATTTTCTATTTTTTTATTTTTCTGCACCACCTACTCATCTTATCCCCTACACCCCCTAAAAAATTTTACCTTTCTTATATTTTTAGTTTTTTATTTTTTTATTTTTCTGCACTACCCACCTACCTTACCCCTAATTTTTTACCTTTTTTGTTTTTGTATTTTCAATTTTTAATTTTTTTAATTTTTTTATTTTTTTGCACTATCCACCCACCCTACCCCTATCTGCCACCCCAACCCCAAACACCTCGGGTGCAAACCACCTTAAAAAAAAATTTTACTTTTTTTTTGTATTTTGTCTTTTTTTGTTTTTCTGCTCCACTCTACACCCTACCCCTCAACCCCCATCCCCCACTCCACCCCAACCTTACCTCACCCGCAAAATATTTTTAATTTATATATTTTAAGGTAAAATATTTTATAATACAATATGATCATGGTTCTAAAACTTAGATCAAGTTGGCATGGTTAAGTTATGACTTATTGTTTAGCTCATCTTGACCCAGCCCGTTTTAGTCCAAGTACACTTTGGACTGGGTTAGGTAATGACTCGTTTATTGACCTAACCCATCTTGACCCACCCAAATTCAACCCAACCCGTCCATTTGCCAATCATTGTTTAATAGTGACTTTCATTTTGTCACAATTTTCTGCAACAAGATTTCAACGATTTCTTGCTTGAACCCGGAAATCTCAAATCCCTCCAAAAGCTTCTCCTCTTCCACATGATTCTCAGTCGCTCAGATGATATCGTTAAACCGGACGGAATAATCCACGAAATAGAAGGCGTCTTCATATGAAATCAATGCAACAAAATTTCAACAATTTCAACCTTTTTCATTTTAGTTTTAATCAATGGTGGAGAGAAGGAATGGGTGTGGCTACATCTCTAGTCTTCTCCAATTTTAAATCAAATCTAGGATTTACAAAAAAAAATAATATTCAATAATAAAAATTAGAAAGAATTAGAAAGAAAAGGACAAATGTAAACTAACCTGTGAGACTTTAATAAAGTGATGTGCATTCTTAAGCATCAAACTGTATTCTTAAGGAAGGTTTATAGATAGTATCGCTTGTAGACCAAAACTAACATCCCATAGTTGTCTAACATCCACAGTTGACTCCTATTATATCCCTATAATCATAGGCGAAGAAGTCCAGCGACGAAAATCTCTTAGAGCAACTTGATTTGTTGTTGCGGCGGCTAAAAATGAGGAGATAGGGTGCAGCTGAATTAAGGTTAAAAAAAATGATGTGAGGCTTGTTGGTTTTTTTGGAGAGGATAAGGCCGCGGTTTCTTTCGCCGGATTCCAGCAGTGAAGTGACAACTAGCAAATTTGTTTTGTTTTTGAGGGAGAAGATGAAGGAAATAAAAAAGAAGAAAATAAAAAATAAAACTCACTTTATGTACCAACTAGCAAAAGTGTTTAATTGAAATAAATTTCGGATAGTATATGTGCTCAGTAGGAACACCCTTGAGTTTAGGTGTTTCAATGAAAAATCATGACAACCGAGAGGTTGTGAGTTCGAGTCTCCCAAGAGCAAGGTGGGAAGTTCTTGGAGGGAAGGATGTCGGGGGTCTATTTGGAAACAGCCTCTCTACCCAAGGGTAGGGGTAAGGTCTGCGTACATACTACCCTCCCCAGACCCCGCTAAGTGGGATTATACTGGGTTGTTGTTGTTGTTGTTGTTGTTGTATTCAGCCTTTATATTTTTAAGAGCACTTATTCCACTAAAGGTGTGGAAGGACAACTATGAGGTCTCAAGTTCAAACTTCAGGGAAGGCAAGAAAGTATAATTTCTTTCAATATATGTAAGTTTTGATGGACAGAGTTATCCAATATCTGTGCCGGTGGAAAATATCAAGTAACCAACAAAATAGTCGAGGTACACATAAATTGACCCAACACCATTCTCAAAAATAAAATAAATAAGTAACAGCAAAAACTGCACTAGAACATACCAGTCGAGGATTAAATATGTTTTCTCATGTCTCAGGCTAAGTAAGCACAAACTGAGACAAGACGGGGAAAAATCCAAATGCATCAGCAGCGCAATCAGATTTAATTGATCAAACTTACAGTAAAGGTGACCAAACAACATAAAATGAGACATCAATCTCAATAAGGTAGTTAGCCTGTGATCAAAACAATATTTCTAGCGTAGATGTGGGTTCTCCTTCCACATTACGTTTCAGAAATCCGAAAAAGTGAATTATGAAAAATTAATCTTCCTGTGAAGAATTCCATAGCGTATACATGATATTTCATTTTTTATGTTGGACCGGGGCGGTGTTGGGGCAGTTCGACGTAACCATTTCAATTGAAGAAAATGTATCAAAAATTCCATAATGTATTTTTTTTCTCTGATTTATTACGTCAAAAAATAAAATTTATGATAAGCCACATAACCAATTGACCCGTGCATACTCTTTTTTATTCCGCCCGAATAATCATGTAAAAGTCCCAAATATTCATATTCGATTAATCTCAAACAACCAATGTGAAGGAATGATTTTACCAATTCAAATAAAATGTAACATTGCTGTGAATGTAGCCATACTTGTACTTAATATAAGCTTTTCAAATATTTATGTTGATTGACATAGAAATGAAATATTATTGGAAGAATTGCACTCCTTATCATTTGGTCCAACAGTCCTTCAAAAAATGGCTCATGTTTGAAGTCCTTACCTGATATGGCCCAGGTTATACATAATCTGAAAATTATTTTTCACCAGTTAGCCTACCTTATTTTTTTCTTTTCTCTGTTCTTCTTTTTCCTCTTTCACGACTTTGCACCCTAAAATTTCTTTATCATTATATATATTATTCTATTCTCCTTCCAGATTCAAAGTTGATAATCACTGTTAAGATAAGAAGAAGAAATACCACTTAAGAGAATTATTATTTTTGGAGTCACCATTAAAGGTCATTCAAGCATTAATTTTTGAAATTAAATTTTTTGATTTTGTTAGTTCTTTGGATTGGGTGTTGGCCTAATTGATTGGGATCGAGGGAAGTTCAAATCTCAAATTTGAAGTGATTTGGAGCATATTTGAGGTAGATTGAGTTAAATTTCAGAAATTAAAATTTTCGATTTTGTTAGTTGTTTGGATTGGGTGTTGGCCCAATTGATTGGGATCGTCAAAGGAAGTTCAAAACTCAAATTTGAAGTGATTTGGAACATACTTGAGGTAGATTTGAGTTGAATTTCGGAAGATGCCCAAAGAAGAAGAAGAACCAGTGAAACTCCATTAATATGATTCATTTGTATAATAGTATATAATATTGTATAAGTAATGTATAATTGTGTATAAACACATCTTATACATTATTTATACAAGGCTGATACATTATTTACAGGTATTTGGTGGGTTTCTCATATTTCGTCTTCTTCTTCTTCTTCTTCTTCTTCTTCTTCTTCTTCTTCTTCAACTGCTACACCTTTATACATGTTGTATCACTAATATTGTCAAAACTGTGCTTATACATTTTTATATACTTTTATATAACTATATATATAATATACTTCTTTGTATAAAAGTGTATAAGCATCTCTGATGAATTTTTTGTATGATTTTCACTTGCAATTCTTGATTAAGACTACTCCATCCACTAAATGACTTCAAACTTTGTATACAATCTACTTAGACTAATTTTAATAAGTTTAAACAATACCCACTCCAAATATCTCATAAAATCATGTTAAAAAACTAACAAGATTAGCATTAAAAAAGATGAGATTTTAGATTTCTCGTATCTGTTTGTGAATTTTCGTAGTTGTGATAGGTATGTAGAAGCTTGAGGAAAAGGAGAATGAAAATATTTTACTCTTGAAGATATAAAGAATAAAAAAGCTGGAAAAAAATTCAGATCTAAGTTTATTGATATTTGGCTACATATTTGCAATCTTGTAAGTGTACTAAAATAATGCAAGGTCAACTTCTGGAGTACATTATTATGTAATTTTATTAATATTATTTATGCAAATAACACAAAAGATTGTATAGGTTAGTTTTTCTCTTTCAAATTTTGTGCTATTCCATTTTTAAGTTTCACCCTTGACCACACAAGTCTCAGTAGTGTCAATATATGTTGATTTTTGTGAATATCCAGAAGATAAATTGGTTATTGTTATAAATAAAATTTTATTTAAGGTAAATACTTATATTTTAAAGAGATTAGGGTTTGTTATTTTGTGACTAAATTATTTCCCTATAAATTAAGGGGTTCTATCCCATTGCAATTCATCTCAAAATCAATAATAATTATCTCTCTACTTTTCTTTGCGATACTCTTCTTCTTCTCTTATTGTTTTATAACACGTTATCAGCACGAGACTTCAATCAATTGAGTCGAGGGTTTGGATATGTTCATGGTGCTCAACTTATACATAATATTGAGCATAAGGAATAAATTATGGATTTAAAGTAAATATTTTACCTTATTTTTCTCTTTTAAATTCTTGAAATTCTATAATTTGATTTTAAATACAAGCAAACACAATAAAATTTGATTACAACTTTAGTGAAGTTTGTAAGAAATTATAACCACCTGAAGTGGTCAAAATTTTTATTACATGTGATTTATAAATACATATTTATTCTTTGGAAGAATATGAGCGTGTTGTGGTAGTGAATATACCACTCACCTCTAGAAGGAGGTTTGAGATGAAATAAAAAAATAATCTTATTATTATAGTATAAATGATCATTGATCACGTACCTATTGTGATTATGCTAAAATATTATGGCAATGTTATTATTATAGGGCAAAAGTAATGGAAGCAACATATCTTGCCTATAATGATTTTGACCATGACAACTTTCTCCTTAAAAGAAATATTTATTATATGAATGTTGATGAATATGTGCTAATACCAAATTAATTGAGAGCTCTGGAAGAGACAATTATTACTATGTTGGAGTATAAAAATTGATTGTCAAATAGGCATTGTGTTATAGCAAGTCTCAAGGAAACTTATTGAGTTTCTAAAGTATTCGCGAAAACAGTTGGTTATATTGAGACTATAAATAATGAGAATATTTAATAACTTTATGTTACTAATTTGTATTTGTACAACACAAAAATAAAGTATAATGAAATTACATCATAGTAAACTGGATATTTATTGATATAAATACTCATGTCATAGTAAACTTATAGTTTAATTAACAATTACATATGTCATGATGTAAACCTGAAGTTTACTGATACAGACAATTTTAGCAAACATGGCATATTGAGCAATTTAACATGGGTAAGTGTTGAACAAGATTCTTCATGAATTCTCTTGTTTTTCTGGTTCTCGTGATTATTATTCCAACTAAAATTGGGATTACATCCCTTGGATTTTAGAATTTATTAAAGGTGAATATGGGCTAGTTCACCTGCCATATATACTATATAAGATGCATCTATGAGATGGTACATGTGAGATTATTATTAACTTGCAACATGATGTTTGCCAGATAACTTGCTCAATAATTTAATTAGAGCATATTCCAGATTATCTTTTCAAATAGTTCATATAGATAAGTTGGTTTACATCACAGTTAGTTTAGAAAAATTACTTATTGAGTGTAACAATCCGGCCGATCGTTTTGAGAGTGTAGCCCCGTTCTCCTATTTGCTATTCATTTTCTGCTTTATTGCTGTTATGTGACTTGCCGGAATAGTTGGTTCGGATCCAGAAGAATTTCGGAATGAATTGAGATACTTAGTCTCAAGTATAACTGTCCAAGGGGACATAATGGGACAAAATTAATAGGACGTGACAGAATGAGATGTGACGACATTTAGATAGGACGGTAGCGGGACGGGATGAAATGTGATGGGATAAACAAGATGAAATAATAGGCGCATCCTATCTCGCAAACAAAAGGGATGGGACGGAACGATATGGCAGACCTTAAGCGGCACCTTTTAAAAAAATAAAATTATTTAAGCATTAAGTTTTGGCAACGACTATTTTTTTTAACAGTGACTAAAATTTTAAAGTTTGAAGCGGCTAATTTTTTGGCTTATTTAATAAACTTAAATGTTAAAACAAAAATTTGCAAACTAAGTAAAGAATTATAAAATATTAAAATAAAATATTCTAATAATTAAAATAGAGTTATAATTTATTTAATATAAATTCAAGCAATTAAGTAACTAAGTAAGAGTGTAAGACAATTCATATAAATAATTCAACCCTTGGACCTTTTATTTTATTAATAGAACTTTCAAATCACACATACCAATATAATTTTTTTGAACAACACCTAATCTATGCAGCCACCGTTTAGGAAGGGTTCTGTTTGAACTAGACCTCTTAGTAGCTAATTATAAATTATCATACTATTATTTGTAAACTCCTATATAGCTTTTTTGTAACTTGGATGTTGTTTTGGAATTGACAATGTTGATTGATATTCCATGAGTTCCATGCCTTCATCACTCCCACTGCTAAGTATCTCATTGCATTCTTCTTCTTACCTAGTGGTTAATTTTTAAAGTCAAGATTTTTTCTTTCTGAATTAATCCAATCTATGAGTAATACGGAAATCTCTATGTTGTCCTCCGCTAATGAATGTCTATGATCTTTGATTTGAAATTTTGCCATGCTAGAAGCACTCTCCGATGCTATTGATGATGCTTGAATAATCAGAATATCTCGGGTCATTATTAAAAGTGTTGGAAAAGCCTTTCCACACTCCCTCCACCATGCCAAAAGTTGTTCGTTGTCTTCTTCGTCTCTAATACTTTCCAATCTTTGATTAAGATAAGAATCAAGTTCATCATCAATAGATGAATCAAAACCTGTTATATCATCCATATCTTCCCATAGAACTTTTGCTCTAGTTTTAGATATAAAAGGAGCAATTTCACCACTTGTTGTTTCCATAGATTTGTATTCGTCAAATATTGATCTAGCATAAGAATATATGTTAGCTTGTCAGTCTTCGAGAGATGGTTCTTCATTTTCTTGAATTGCTAAATTCTTATAAATTTTATGAACAAGTCCTTTTGCACCTCTTAATTTTAAATGTGGATTAAGTAAGGTAGAAATTAAATAAAATTTGGGAAATAGAGAAAAAACTCTTTTTAAATTTTGAAATCATTTCACTAATGGCCGGTGCATAAGTTGTGTTTGTGTTATACTTACCAAAATACAGAAATTCCAAAAATATGCCATAATATTTATGCACCACTAGGATAATGTCACAACTCAATTCCATTATAGGTCATGATGGCGCCCAACACCCTTATCAGGAAAGCCAACGCAGAAGTATTAATAAGTTCTAATTTTCACTTTACTAAAACAAGTACAGAAGTTTCTAAATTTGAAGTTAAAAGCATTTGATAATTAGTTATGTACAAAATTAGTTGTACAATCCCCAAAACAATAGTCTACCGATGTGTATGTCAATACCCGATGTCACAAGTTTACGGGCAACTTGTAGAATATACAAGAGATTACATCTATCCTACTATCTGAAATAGAATAGACAACCAAAATAAAGAGAGATTCCATCATGCTGCTTAATGGCACAATGAAGGAACAACTCACCGTGGAAGTCTCAGACACTGACCAAGGATGCACACCAGACTGGTAACCAGATGTACCTGCCTCACATCCTGTACAATTAAGTATATAATTGTAGTACGAGTACATAAAAAATATATACCAGTAAGTATCCTGTCTAATCTCGAAGAAGTTGAGACGAGAGGTCGGCTTGACACTTACTAGGGTCAAATAATATGAGAAGTGAACTATACTAAGCATGGATAGTAAAAGAAACTAACAGTTTATAGCAAGAAATAACAAGTCCGCTCCTGGATTATATCACAGTTGCCCACTTACATTTCAGGTCAAACAATAAAGCTCAATCCATAGAAAAACTGTGTAAAGAATACGCAAGTAGTGTCGAGGTCGTACGGTCCGATCCAATACAAAAGTAAATTGTGTACTGCCGAGGGTCGAACGACACATACCATAGATGCATCTATTACCTCGCTCGCGAACCAGATATGCGACGCAATCAAATGTAATAAAAACACAACAACAAGCAGGCAAGAATATATATCTCGGGAACAATTACTCACAGAAATATCAGCTTCTCTTTAAATGGGGTAAAGATAATGTTCTCTTACTAGTCTCATTTACCATATTCAACATGTTTTAAATAATCCAAATTAAACATAAAATTATAAGAATGTCACATAAAACATGCTTTTGGGTCCTAGACTACCCGAACTTAGCATACTAGTAGCTATGCATAGACTCTCGTCACCTAGTGCGTACGTAGCCCCCATATTTAATGGTAAATTATTTGATTATATCACCTATAAGGAAAATTCCCTCTTACAAGGTTAGATAGGAGACTCACCTCGCTCCAAAGCGTACTTCCAATACCAAGAACGAGCTCAAACTCTCAATTTGGAGTCGAACGATCCAAGACTAGATAAACGAGGTAGTAACTAGTTAATACAAGCTCACAAGATTGCATTCTAACTATTTAAGAAATTTTTCAACCTTAAATACAAGTTTCCTAAATTCGACCCTTCCAAAATTTTGCGAAGAAAGATGTTCTTTGTAACCTAAGAATCAATAATATCTGATTTCTAATGCATTTCATAATAAACTTCGTGGATAAATCTAACTTTTATCAAAACTTTAGGTTTTGCTCTAACCCCATGATTTTACCTTAATTTTTGTGTGTTAATCTATCCAAGTCTCAAGTATTAAACTAGAAATAGGTAGGATAAACTTACATTAATATGCTAGGTGAAAGTCCTCTCTCAAGAACTCCAAAATCGCCCAATGGGTGAGTGAAAAATGGAAAAAATGACTTAGAGCCAGTATTAAATGAAGCTCACAGCTTAAGTAATTTTTTGCATCTGCGGTCTCGCTTCTGCGAGAGGAAGGCGGCACCTGCAAAATTGGCTAAACGAGCTGGGACCGCTTCTGTGATCTTGAAACCGCTTCTGCGCACCCGCTTCTACGACTTTGGCTTGGCCTGCCTTGTACACATCTGCGAGAGGACGACCGATTCTGTGGTCTCAGAGCTGCACTTGACCAGCCGCATGTGCAGTTATGACAGTAACCTAAAGCTTTAGCTCTTCCCAAATTTTCCAACTTCACTCGAGCCTCGCCTGATTGACACTCGGGGCTCCCGGGACCCATCCAGATATACAGACAAGTTTGAAATCATGGAAAAGATTTTCTCAAACCTTCAGAATGCCCGAAACAACACTAAATTTAGAATTCACCCCCCTAAAACCAATTGAATCAAATTTATGAACTTTAAATTCTTAATTCACTTCTTGTAACGACCCGACCGGTTGTTTTTAGCTCTAGAGTGTTGTTCTGCAGTCTGAGGCTATGAGCTGCTTCATTTAGGTGTTATGACTTGTACGCGTGGTCGGAATTGAATTTTGGGAAGTTTAGAGTTGATTTGGAAAGAGAATTCTCATTTCAGAAGCTTAAAGTTGAAAGAATTAACTAGGATTGGATTTTTAATAAATGACCTTGAAATTGGGATCTGAAGGTTCCATTTGGTGCATATGAGGATTTCAGACTTGGGCATATGCTCGGTTCGGGTTTTGCATAACCCGAGAGCATTTTGGCACCTATTGTGGAAGTTCATTTTGGAAGAAATTTCATAAGTTTGGCTTGAAGTGCATTTTAGTTTATCGGTGTTCATTAGGATTTTGAGTCTAGTAGTATCTCCATATGGTGATTCTGGAGTTAGGAGCGCGATTAGAAGTAATTTGGAGGTCCGTAGGTCATTGTGGAGCAATTTGGCTAAAGATAGAAATTCGAAGGTTTTCGAGAAGTTTGACCGGAAGTGGACTATTTTATATCGAGGTCGGAGTCCAATTCTAAAAGTTGGAGTATGTTTGTAATGCCGAAAATGACTTATATGCAAAATTTGAGGTCAATCGGACGTGATTTTATAGGTTTAAACATCGAAAGTAGAAGTTGAAAATTCTAATATTCATAAAGCTTGATTTGGAGGTCGATTCATGATTTTGGCATTGTTTGATATGATTTGAGGCCTCGAGCAAGTCCATATTGTACTTTGGAACTGGTTGGTATGATTGGATAGGGTCTCAGGGCCTCGGGTGTGTTTGTAGAAGGTTTCGGATTGAATTTGGATTAAAAGTTGCAGCTGATTGCTTGATTTGGCTGCCAAACGGAGTCTCGCATTCATGAAGAAGAAAGTGGGAGGCTGCTGGATTTGGCCTTCCCAAACACAAAGAGGAAATCACAAAAGCAAATGGGTGGGCTAAGTTACTACGCGAATGCGGGGAAGAGATTGCGAACACACAGGAGGGGAAGCTGGCCTGAGGTCATCGGCCTACGCGAACGTGAGGCCTGGTATGGAATGCGAATGGGCTGGGTAACTGGCATTTGCGAACACAAGCAAGAGGCCATGAATGCAAAGAAGAGCGGACCTGGGCTGGGCAGAATGTTTAAAATCGGGGTTTGAGTTTATTTCACCCATTTTTATCTTGGCTTGGGAAATTTTTGGAGCTTTTGAAGAGGGGAGTTCCATCATTCATCAAAAGGTAAGTAATTCATGCTAGTTTTGAGTTAAGCACATGATTATATACGGATTTGAACATGAAAATTTGTAGAAAACTAAGGGCTTGAGGGAAAACCTAGAAAATTAATATTCTTGGAATTTGACCACGATTTTGGGTATGGAATTAAGAGAAAATCATATATTCGAGTTCGTCATTTCATGGGTAAACCTTATCTTCAAAAATTTTTGGAATCCGGACAAGTGGGCTCAAGGGCGTTTTTGTTAACTTTTCGATTGGGGTTAGGAATTGCTATAAATTCAATTCTAATGAGTAATTGAACCATATTAATGGGTTTGCATAATTATTGGCTAGTTTTGGAGCGTTGTGCATCAATTTGAGTTTCCAGGAGTGCGTGGAATGCCAGTTATGGATTCTCGGAGCGAGGTGAGTCTCCTTTCTAACATTGAAAGAGGGAATTGTCCCCATATGTGAGTTAATTGGTTATGTGCTCCTATTTATGGAGGCTACGTACGCACGAGGTGATGAGAGTCTGTGCGTAGCTACTATTATGCTATTGTCCGGGTAGTCTAGGACCCAAAAACATGCTATACTTGGATTAATTGTAGACTTGTTGACAACTTGAATTGCTTATATCACATCGAGTTAGTAAATGAATTTCTAATAGGATTAAACTTCATTTCTTAAATTGTTAAAATTGGATTTTATTTGGATAAATATTCTTCGATAAATTCCTAAATTGTTGTCTGAGCATGTATTTCTATGTGTACCTGCATTGCATGTAAGGTTCGCAAGCAGGATAATTGTTTATTCAAAGTTGACCGCGTCACATGTATGGTTCATGAGCGGTATAATAAATGGATCTATCGTTCTTGACGTTCAACCCTCGGCATTGCACAATTTAATTTTATGTTGGATCAGACCATACGTCCCACGGTGTTACTTGCGCATGTTTTTCTTAGCAATTTCTCTGAGCATTGAATTTCATATATCTGCTTGAAATATTGGTGAGTATCCATGATAATACTTGGGAAGGAACTGTTATTCCATGATTATTCAATGCTATTAACTTGTGTTATCTATGCCTATTATACATTCTGCTTACATTAATTGCCCTTAGTAAGTGTCGAAGTGGATCATCTCGTTTGTACTTCTTCGAGATTAGACGGGATACTCATTAGGTACACGTTGTTTTCATACTCATACTACACTTCTATGCATTTTTATTGCACAGACACATGCATTACTAGTGGCCTAGTGGGCATAACAACATGGTTAATATGGAGGCTTAGGTGAACTACATTTACCGAGACGACCCGCAACCAGCCAAACTCTTTCAGACTACTGTATTCACTTTCTATCCAATTTGTATTCCGGATGGCTGTTGTATTACATTGTTTCCTAAAGATAGCTCATGCATTTGTGGTACTGGGTTCTAGATGGTTATAGAATTGTTTAATATTAAGTTTGTTAAAAACCTTAAGGTTATTTCTATATATTTCATGATTTATTATTTAATGTATAAAGAAAAAAGATTTCAGAAAATACTAAAATTGGAATTGAATAAGTATTTTGGTCGGCTTGCCTGACAGCGGTGTCCGGCTCCATCACGACCCTTAGTGCATTTTGAGTCGTGACAACATGGTATCAGAGCACTAGGTTCCCTTAAGTATCACGAGACATGAGCAAGTCTAGTAGAGTCTCGCGGATAGGTACGGAGATGTTTGTACTTATCTTCGGGAGACTACAGGGCTGTTAAGAGTACTTCTCTTCTTGATTTCTCAACGTGCAATTTGATTCCCTTGAGGCTTATTCCTTTATTTACGCAAATCTCTTGTTGTAAATCGATTGAAGAATCGTAATGGTACTACATATGTGATGCGGGATATTTCTCTCGGTATAGTTGATTGGATTATTATCATCGCTTTCTGGAAGGATATTCTATTGCTTCAGCCTAGTAGCAGTAACTCTGAGGGCTCTGACGCTAGGCACAATTTGCCATGATGCTTATTGACGATTGTTCCGTAGTATTGATATGATGGTAGGATGTTTGCCTACTTATCGGGGCAGTGAATGACTTGAAGGGAGGTTTACTCAGTGCATGATCTAGAAATTCGGTATTTTATTCCCGGCATGGGAAAGGCAACCGTGCTAAGAATGTTCATATTCGGGTTGATGGGGGTAACAAGATTTGGTATTTTCAATCGTGGTGGAATTTTCATGTGCAATGCAATTTCGTCGTCCTCAATTGCATGTGCTAAGTTTGCCAGTGTTATGATCTTCTACAATTCACCTTTGGTGAAGGTTAATGCGGATCAGTATTGAAGAAGAAACTGTTAGATATCGGGGGTGTGGTGGTGCATGACTGAATCAATGTTCCTAATGTTGATGGCTCAAGAAATATGATCTTCGGAAAGGTTTAAAGTTAGTAGTGATTCATGGGTTCAAGTGCTACAGAGATGGATTTATTTAAGGAAACAACGGAGCAGCAAAGGATGAGGAAGGACATGTGGGAGGTGTCAGGTAGTGGCTAAAATTTTGGGAAGGCCAAGTATAAGAAGCAAAGGTCGAGTAGTTGACTAAATTGATGAGTTCCACTAAAGTAGGTGAGTGACGGAGTTGCATAAGGGCATTATGGTAGGATGACTATGTACCTTAAGAAGAGTTTGGAATGATTTGAGAATTTTAGAGATTAGTGATTGGGGCCTACAGAGTTAATTTGAAGCATCGGCCATTATGCGATCGAAAAATTGATACAACAGGAAGGAGCTGCATGAAATGAAGAAGGATACAATATAACTTTGAATCGGAATGATATTGCTGCATATTTAATTGATGTCCACGAGGGGTGAATGAACTTGTGTAGCTAGAGGATGAGATCAGACCCAGGATGGGTTATTGATGTCATAGTGATTGTACCCCATGCAACAGCGTTGGAAGATGTCGGGAAGTGACTTCCACAGGTGGATTATTCCATGTGAGCAGGTTAGCAATCACGTGGTTGGGAAAGCTTCTGTGAAGAATTCTCTTGGTTATACAACAAAGAGATCGGTTGTGCGAATAGGTTGATGATTCAGAATATAAAAAGGGGGTTTTATAGAAAGATTCCGAGAATTTGGTGGTTGATTGCACAAGATTGTGTCAATAAGAGATTAAGAATCCTGGCGAATTCCAAATTTGTGTAATGGTGACTTCGGGTGAAGTGGGAGAGTCCCACTACCTATGATTGGGTTGCATGGTTAACTAATTTCGAGATTTCTAGTTATTAGTATATTAATGGGTTATTTTAGCTAGGAGAAAAGGGCATAAGTGGTAATTTTAGCAGAGGGATTGTTTAAGGTGTGCTATGGTTGGCCTTGTCGGCTCATGTTCAGACTTAGGGAAGGATTCGAGAATTATGCCTCGTATAGGTGTGGGTTTCAAGGGAAGTGATTCTGTCGGGTGCTCCGTCGGGAGGGTATGCTTGTGCTAGAAGAATCATGGAGTTGATTATATTCGGGCCAAGTCAGATCGGGTGGCTCTCAGCAGCGGTCCTAGTAGGTTCAAAGAGGTAAGGTGTGGAGGTGCCTAATGATTTCGAGCTTATAGGTACAGTTAAGAATCAAGACTTATAGCAGCTTATGAGAAGGTCCCAGAATATTTTATGATGTTTTGACTTGTGGTATATCAATTCGGAGGTGCAAAATGGTTCGTGGGATTTGAGACAGCATGGTCTTGTGATTTATGGTCACTTGGGATGAGTGCGGATGGAGTGTGTTAAGTGTTGAATGGAGTTATTAGTGTTTCTACGGCAATCAAGGATAAATTGGAATAAGATGGATTGGTTAGCCATAGTCAAATTGGCATATTGCTGGTAGTGATCAATTCCTTCATCATGATCAAGTTATGCAAGTGATTTGTGACGGTGCATGGGAGGCGTATCGGCCGCCGTAATTGGTGTTATTCAGAAAGTATTCTACTGTTGTGGCATGTTATGTCCTGGAAGGGGTATTGTGGCTTAGACCACTACTTAGAGATTTGTATATTGTACGGTTATGAGAATTCACCTATGTGTTTCAATGTTTCTCCTGAAGTGAGTTAAGTGAAAAGTTCAATATGATGAAGTGTTAATCTAATAGTGGTTCCGAAGCTATGATGAAAAGGTGTTCAATCGTATATTGGCATGTTGGGTGCAGTGAGTGGTATGGAATTTGAAGTGAAGATCAAGGTTACAATTCGGTGTTGACAAGGATGTCACGAGCTCGGATGAGAAAGAAAGGAGTTTCAATGTTTAAGATAAATTGGTATTGTCTTAAGTGTCACTTGAGATCGGTGTTTTGTGAAAAAGGCTTTGCATCCTAGTTAATGATTCTTGATTGCTTTTCAGCATTAGTACAGCCAGTAGTTTGGAGGTACAACCATGTTATCTATTACGGAAGGTTGTGGGAGTGTGACCCACAGGAAGGTTGTATAAGTGTAGCATGTAGTCGCTTGATTGATTGAAGAAGTTAAACCGAGTATGAAGATTGTAGCAATGTCGTTAAATCAAGAATTTGATGCCTATAGGGCACTCAGTTTATTGTGTTGTAGACAATGGGGGATCACTACGATTGTGATGATTATTCTAGTGTGTTATGAGAAAAGGGAGGTTAGCATGGAACTTTGAAAGATTATTGGCCTAGTTTGGTACGATCATGATCGACTTGAGGTCGATGGATGGATTTAAATGTGAATATGAGCTCTATAGCAGGTTGTATGTGTTCATTTCAGCAATGTGCTCCTTATGGAAGAGTAGTTGGGGTGCTATTTCATCGTCATTTATTTCATGTAATGATATATTGCACCGTATGAGTTGTGAGACGGCTTGGTGAATTTCTTATGTGTTGAGGTTCCGCGTAGAGATGATGTTACATGAGCAGGATGGCTTTTGAGATTCAGATCGTATATCGTACCTTAGTTGTGCTTGAGTTGTAGCTTATTGTGCTATATGTCTCCCTAGGGAAATGGTATTATACACCTAGCGAGCTTGTAACTGATGTCACACCTCCCTTTTTACACTACCCACGAATGGGGGCGTATAAGAGAGTTTTTCCAATTAAAGGACAATCGAAACATGATTTATTTATTTAAAGAATTCAGAGTCACCACTTGGGATAATTAATGGTGTCCCAAGTCATCGGTCTAAAATGCCGAATCGAGGAAGATCTGACTCTGTATACAGTCTGCGAGCCAGAAATCCGGGTAAGGAATTCTGTTAACCCAGGAGAAGGTGTTAGGCATTCTCGAGTTCCGTGGTTCTAGAACGATATCTCAATTGTTGTATTTGGATTATTATATTATTTTAATGCATTTTTTAACCCATGTGAAAAAATTTTAACCGCTTTTATTTAATTTTGAGAGGATTGTAACGTTATTAAAATGCATCTTGAACTACGTCACATAAAATGGACCCGTAATTTGCAACACGTTTTACCTAACATTGAGATCTGTATTTGGGTCACATAAATGCGCACCCATATTTATGAAAGTATATTGTTTAATTAACGCGCCTAAGGCAATTGCGCATTTTTTTATTTGCGAGGGCCATGGAAAGTTTGCTAAGTGGCACCTCGAATTCTAAGGAAAATACAAAATTAACTAAAAAGATGGCCATGCAATTGGAAATTTCACTTGACATGGCGCGCCTCAAATTATTCCAAAAGGGGTTTACTCAATTAAAACAAACTTCGGATGTTTTGACACTGTCTCCTAAACTACTTTGAGAAATATTGCAAGGCATAATTATGCAAATTATTGTGAGGGGTTGACAAATTAATTGAAACTAAACACAATATAACGAATAGAGTGTTCGTATACTTTTTGTGCTTATATTAGTCGGATTTAGGCAATCAGATCTAGGCAAAATTCATACTCACTCAACAACAAAGCTAATAAATCTCTTATCCCACTTATGAACTGGATTCCAGTTCTATCAAATAGAGCGCGACATGTTACTTTCAAGACTAATCCAGCACTATAGCACATTCTTACTTTTATGAATTCCAAAGTTTCAATCCCAAACGATTTCACTAATTAAGATGAAAGCAAGTGAACTGAAGGATTAAATTATCAAATGAGAATTGAACTAAACTAGAGGTAAAATCATGCCTAATTATTGCAAGCACAGAAATAACTGAGGTCAGGGAATTTTTACACACAACTAATGTCATTTAAACTCCAACACTCAGCACCTATTTTCACGAATGCCCTGTAATCATTTGAACCAAAAATTCTACTGAGTATGAACCTATATGTGAACTTCATATTGCATATAGCTAAGAATGCTTTAATTTACTACGCCTTTAATCACACAAATCGGCTTAAAGTCACTGGCATTTGATCATGTATTGGACAACTACTTCAAACAACAACAGGCTTTCTAAAAAACTAACAAGCTAACAATTGTCACATATAGTCCTATTATATAACAACTGTTAAAAACTGAGAATGTGCAACTTGCTGAGGTGGGACTGGATCTAACTAACTAATAAAACCCAAAGTGAAATAACATCAAATAGAGCCAACATGCAATTATTCATATCTATTTGGCAAGAGCACTTTATAAGTCAGTACTTACATGATCGAAGTCAAAGTATATACCTGGAGAGTAAACAAAGCAGTAATGAAGCATTCGGCAGAAGATCAACCAGATCAGCACAAATACAGCCAGATTCAAACAATAATCAGTAAAAAATGATTCCAAATGAGGGATACGCAACAAAAACCCAGAACTCGATTTTGAACTATCTTCACACCCCAAATCAATTCATTTTGTTACTCTCAAATGAACCAGAAAGTATTTTAGGACTCAAAATTTCAGGAACCAATGAAAGAAATCGATGGAACAGTGTTTGTAGCCTAAATTCTATCCGTCTAAGTTTTTATAAGTATTTTAATCACTAAAGTATCTTAATCTCTTAAAACTTCAGAACTTCAAAACTTCAAAACTTGCCTTCAAAGGCAAGAATGAATGCCTTTATAGGCAAGCAAACTAGGGCACTCTTTAGATTTGTTATTTCAATTTAGTCCCTTAGTTTTTAACTTGTTAACCAAGTTATAGCATCTAAATTAACAAGAAACCCCTGCTAGAAGTTTCTATTACTGTCACTATAAGATTCCTTAGGTGATTTACCTATACTACCCCTTAGCTAACCTAGAATTACCTTGAGAACCAGTCCAATATGGGTCCAAATTTTGACCCAATAGACTGAATCAAATTGGGTGGGTTGCTCTTTGCCAATTGACTCAGAGACAGCCCAAAACCCAATTTCACTTGACCAATTGAATGCAGACATTACAAACCCAAAGGATTTCAACAATAATTCTAAACAATTTACAGCTAGGCGAGCGATTAGCTACATTACTAAATCAATACAACCTAATTAACCTAAATTAAAATAAAACTAATCAAGGGTTCAATGAACCAATTTCAGGGATTTGAAGAAAATTATACACAACTAAAATTTACAGAAAACAAATTTGAAACTCCAGCACTTAAAGGAAGAAGGTAAAATGAATCGGAAGTTAAGAACTTACTAATTGAACGTGAAATCTTTACTAAAGCACCGGCTCGACTTGCATGCACGAATCACTTTTTTGACTCTCAGGGCTCGGTTTCAATTTGAAATTTGAGCGGCTACAAGGGTATTCGATGGACTATGAGTGATGATTTGGAATGAGGGAGAGACAGGGGTCCTGTGGTGCAATTTTAAGGTGAATTGGTGGCGGCGGCGCCGGACACGGCGACAGAGCCAGTACTTCTGTCCAATATCCAAGAGGTTCTGGTAAGATTCGGGGGAAGGTGATGGTAGATTTGGGTAGAGGAGAGGGAGGAGAGGTGGTGGTGTTAATTTGAAGGTCATCAGAGCTCCGTCGCCTCCGTGGGCGAATATTAGCCTGTGGCGAACTGTGGTGGGCGGGGGAGACGGAGTGTCTCTAGGGTTTCAGCTGTGAGAGGTTAGAGACGGGGTTTTGGGGGGTGGGGCGTGTTTGGACATATATATATCAAAGCCTCCTCAGTTCTCAGCCATTGGATCAAAGATCCTAGACGGCCGAGATTAACTCATGCTAAACAACGTTGTTTGGGTTCATTACGGGGGGCTGGATTGGCTTTTGGTATGGGCTGGACCGGGTTAGGGGGTTTTGTGCTAGCCCAAATGTTTTTATTCACTTCTTTATTTCCTCATTTTTTCACATTTCATTTTCGTTTTTTTATTTTCAAAATTAAAACTAAAAATCCTAAATTAAATTATAAATCCCAAATTAACCTATAAAAATGCTAGTTAATCCTACATAATCATTATCACAAATAACTAAAACAAAATTAAAAGAAGAATCACCAAAAAATCGAAATTAAAATTAAAAGTGCAATTAAACTCTTTTTGATTTCCCCCTTTTTATAATATAACTAATTACTAATTAATTCTTGCAAAATTTCAAATCAACTTCTAAATGCACATGGAGCATATTTTTTTGGATTTTTAACAAAAATGCAAACTATTAACAAAAAATGCCACAAAAATCCACAAAATTGCAAATAAATAAAATAAATTATTTTGTTTGAATTTATGAGAGTAATTCATGTAGGGCAAAAATCACATGCTCACAGCTTCCCCTCTTTTCTCGGAAACACGAAGAGTTTTCGTGCAAAGATAAGTGAGCAGATGCGAGTGATTTTTGCCCATTTGAATGCTCCGTAAGAAGCATTTTGAAAAGCTTGACTGCACCCTGCTTCAAAGGTTGCCTACATATCCTCGGCTAAAATGGAATCGGGTCAGTGTAGTTAAGGAGTGTTTGGTAGTTGGGACTACCGAATATGTGGTCTCAGTGTTTCTGCTACTACTGCTACTGTTGCTACTGCTTGCTAGATCCCCTTATTACACCGTGTCAAAATAAAAGAAACTAGACTAAGCTATGACCTATGGATTACAAAAGAACCTATCTATGTCTTCAAACTTGCTCTTGATCCTTGTTGCCTTTCTGACTTGTACTTCTTCCTGTGAAACTCCTTATTGCCTTGTTGTTTTGCATTCTCTTACTTTGAAACTCCTTTGTTGACACTTTGAATTGTAATCTGAGATGTTTTCCCTTGTTCTCCAGGTGGGCGCCTGATTACCAATACTTGAAATGTATTCTCTTGTTCTCCAGGTGAGCGCCTGATTACCAGAACTTGAATAAAAATTGAAATGTATTCCCTTGTTCTCCAGGTGGGCGCCTGATTACCAAAACTTGAAAAGTATTTTCTTGTTCTCCAGGTGGGCGCATGATTAGAAATGTATTCCCTTATTCTCCAGGTGGGCGCCTGATTACAAATACTTGAAATGTATTCCTGTGTTCTCCAGGTGGGCGCCTGAATACCAAAACTTGAATAAAATTGAAATGTATTCACATGTTCTCCAGGTGGGCGCCTGATTACCAAGACTTGAAATGTACTCCCTTGTTCTCCAGGTGGGCGCCTGATTACCAAAACTTGAGATGTATTCCCTTGTTCTCTAGGTGGGCGCCTAATTAGCAAAACTCGAAATGTATTCCCTTATTCTCCAGATGGGCGCCTGATTGCCAAAACTTGAAATGTATTCCCTTGTCTGCAGGTGGGCGCCTGATTACCAAAACTTGAATAAAATTGAAATGTATTCCCTTGTTCTCCAGCTGGGCGCCTGATTATCAAGACTTGAAATGCATTCCCTTGTTCTCCTGGTGGGCGCCTAATTACCAAAACTTGAAATTTATTCCCTTGTTCTCCAGGTGGGCGCCTGGTTACCAAAACTCGAAATGTATTCCCTTGTTCTCCAGGTGGGCGCCTGATTACCAAAACTTGAATAGAAATTGAAATGTGTTCCCTGAAATTGTTGCCTTTAAACCTGATTATAACCAAACAAACAGAACAAAAGAATTTTTCCTGCCTCAGTTTGATGCTAGGCACATCTATGAGTGTTAATTAAATCCCATTACCAAATATCTCAAAAAATTTAAAAGCTAAATCCCATTATCCAGGAGGGTCCTGACAACTCTTAATTAAATGATAGTTTTAAATCTAAGTTATATCTGCTGGGGACCGGTAATTAAAGCTATATCACATTATCTAGGAGGGTCCTGACAATACTTAACCTACAACAACTCTAAAACTAGGCTACGCCTCTAGAAGTATTACTTCCCCTATGTTATGTTATCTAAGAGAATATTAAAGCTACGTCCCATTATCCAAGAGGGTCCTGACAACTTTTAATTAAGACCAATTTTAAATCCAAATCATGTCTGTTGGGGATCAGCACTTAAGCTACGTCACATTATCCATGAGGGCCCTGAAAACTTTTAAACTGACATCCCATTATCAGGGGGGGTCCTGAAAGCTTTTAAAATTCAATCCCATTATCCAGGAGGGTCCTGAGAATTTCAAATTAGATCTCATTATCCAGGAGGGTCCTGAAGGGATTGGCAGTTAGAGTTATATCCCATTATTCATGAGGGTCCTGAGAATTCCTATGTGAATCATATCTCTTACAAGTCACTTCATACTCTTTGCTATTCATGATTATCTCCAACCTTTAAATAGGTCCCATCTTCCAGTAAGGTCCTGATAATTTCAAATTAAATGCCAATTTTAACTCTCGGTTGTCTCTGTTGGGAATTGCTAGTTAAAGTTACGTCCCATTATCCAGGAGGGTCCTGACGGCTCCCATTGGGGTATAATTGTGCCAGATCATGTTTCCCGTGACTGTTTGAGTTTTAAACTGAGTCCCATTTTCTAGGGGGATCCTGACAACTCTTAGATGAATCCTATTTCAATATGCAAGTCACTTTATGTTCTTTGCTATTCATTATTATCTCCAACCTTCAAATGGGTCCCATTTTCCAAGAGGGTCCTCTCGGTTATCTCTGCTAGGGATTGCTAATTAGAGTTAATTTTCACTATCCAGGAGGGTCCTGACGACTTCTGTTAAGGAATAATTGTGCCAGATTATGTTACCCCTGACTGTTTGAGTTTTAAACTGAGTCTCATTTTCCAAGAAGGCCCTAAAGTTCACAGTCATACCTCCCACGTGCTTGCTTTTTCAATGGAAGACTTCTTTGAGGCCTCAGGAATTTTTTGCCCCTGTATCAATCAAAGAAAATCTTGTCAGTTTGAAATATGGTGGTTAGCTTGCGGCAATCTTGCTGAGAATGGCCTTCTTACTGTCATGCTTTGCTGCGGCCACTTTCCCGTACTGACGATGAGCTGCTTGATTTGTTCGGCTGGCCCCTGAACCCTGTAATCCTTAGATGAACCGAGTGTTCTGCACCCAATACTGTGTTGCATTCCTGACCTTCTTACCAGAATCTATGCATCCTTCCCGAAATTACAGAGCCAGTTCACATACGAAACTTTCATTGATTCATCTCTTCGCCATTTCAACTTCGTTGCCTTTGTTATGTTTTAGCCGGCATGTGCTTTGCCATTTGGGGAGCTGGTAGTAAGCTTTGAAATTTCTCTCCTGCTTCCTTATAAAAAGTTGATTCTCAAAACATCTTAGAAGAATGGAAACCCGAAAGAAAATAAAATTCAATGACTCTGAGTTGTTTTGTTTTATAATAAAATAATTCCGAATTGGGTGACTACTGAGGGTGAAAGAGGAGAAACTTATCTGTGGAGGAACAGCTGGTTCCAATGATCATTACATGCACTTCGGCTTGATCGACCCAGTCTATCCAAATGATCGGTCTTTAGTTGCCATGCTTTGTTGTTGTGACCTTCCTTATCCCAATTTCTTTAACCAAGCTCTGACCTTGCTTATCATGCGGTGTTCCTAACATATTTCCACCAACATTCTTTTCCAGTTATTCATTTATTGCCTTGTCTTCACCTTAAGGTGTCCTTGAGAGTTTTCACCAATAAGACTCTCTCATCTGATTTTCTTTCACCTTTCGCCACCTTACGGTGCCCGAGAGGATTTTCACCAATAAGACTCTCTCATTTTTCACTTCTCTCAGCTCTCATCGCCTTACGGTGCCCATGAAGGTTTTCAGCAATAAGACTCTCTCATTTTCATCTTTTCTTGCTTGAACTAGAATGTTGCCCCGGGTATGAACCACTTCTCCTTGCTTGACTTGTCATTTCTTAAAGACTGATCGGAAGGTCTTTCTTTGGACCGTAATGCAGGATTTTCGATAGGGTTAGAAAGAAAGGGTATTAAAGGCTCAAAACAATTCAAATGGGTTTAAAATTACAACTTTTGGAATCAGATATCTTACAACTACCACAACTTCTGCCCCAGTTTCTTTGCATGGGGACTTTTGGATTTTCTTTTTAAAATACCGAACCGTGAGGCTGCCTACGTATCCATAAAAGGAATTAGGTCAAACGTAGTTAATCCTTAAGAATTGCTTTGCTGTTGGTGTTTTTCTCTTTTCTCTTTTTGCTTTTCCTTACACTTTCTTTTTGTTTCTTCCCTTTCTTTTGTTGTTTTTTTGTTGTTATTTTTTTCTCTTTATTGACAAGAGGGGTTGCTCTGATGGTAAGCAACCCCCACTTCCAACCGAGTTGTTGTGAGTTCGAGCCTCCCCAAGAGCAAGGTGGGAAGTTTTTAGAGGGAAGGATGTCGGGGGTCTATTTGGAAACAACCTCTCTACCCAAGGGTAGGGTAAGGTCTACGTACATACTACCCTCCCCAGACCCCACTAAGTGGGATTATACTGGGTTGTTGTTGTTGTATTTTTTTCTCTTTATTCTTCTCTTTTTTTCTTCTTTTTCCTCCCTTATTTTCTTTCTCTTTCTTTCTCTTTGTTTCTTTTTCTTTTTATTCTTTCCCTTTTTATCTTATTCATCTCTCACGTTTGCGTTTTTGATTTTGCTATTGATTCCAAAAGAGGGGTATGCAAGAAAATAGTTAACGCTCTACATGGTTAACAAGGGATAAAGTATTTAGATAGTCGAATAAAATGCCTTCGTCATTCCAATCTCTAAAATATGCCAAGTACAAAAAACATGCCAAGTACAAACTAATGTGATTTAATAGAAGAAAATCATACATAGTATCTCTTAACTGCATGGAATTGATGGCCATTTCTACGCACTTGCCTTCTACATCTGTTAGATACAAAGCCCTTTTCGACAACACTCTTGACACGATGAACGATCCTTGCCAATTTGGGGCGAACTAGCCCTTTGCCTCTGCCTGGTGAGGGAGGATGCGCTTCAATACCAACTGACCCACTTCAACATTTCTTGGGCGAACCTTCTTGTTATATGCTCTTGCCATTCTCTGTTGAAACAACTAGCCGTGACACACTGCTGCTAATATTTTCTCATCAATCAGACTCAATTACTCCAGCTGGGTTTGACCCATTCATCATCATCGATTTCTACCTAGGTGACAATCCGAAAGGACAAGATTTCAATCTCTGATGGTATTACTACTTCTGTGCCATATACCAACAAATATGGAGTTGCCCCTACTGAGGTGCGAACATTAATGTGATATCCTAACAATGCAAAGGGTAGCTTCTCATGCCATTGCCTGGACCCTTCTACCATTTTTCGAAGTATCTTCTTTATGTTCTTATTGGCCGCCTCAATTGCTCCATTTGCCTTGGGGCGGTATGTGGTGGAATTTTGATGTATTATCATAAACTGCAGACATACCTCTTTCATCAAATGACTGGATAAATTTTATCTATTGTCAGTGATGATTATCTTCGGGATTCCAAGATGGCAAATGATATTTGAATGCACAAAGTCGACCACGGCTTTCTTGGTCACTGCCTTGAAAGTTTTAGCTTCGACCCACTTGGTGAAATGATTAATAACAACCAGGATTAACTTGTGTCCATTGGAAGCCGCTAGCTCGATGGGTCCGATGACATCCATGCCCCAGGCAATGAAGGGCCATGGTGCAGACATTGTATGTAATTCATATGGCAGTGAGTGAATCAAATCTCCATGCACCTAACAATGATGACATTTGCGCATGAAACTGATATAATCTCGCTCCATGGTGAGCCAAAATCACCTGCCTGAAGGATCTTCTTTGCCAAAACATACCCACTCATATGAGGTCCGCAAACTCCAAAATGTACCTCAGTCATGATGGTCATGGCCTGTCCATCATCTCAACAACCTAAGATCTGGTGTTCTTTTGTATATTACCCATCCACTAAAGAAAAACTTGCTTGATAAGCAATGAATTGTTCTCTTTTGGTCACTTGTGGCTTGTACTGGGTACACACCCATCCTGATATATTCTTTGACGTCGTGAAACCAAGGCTCACCATCAAGCTCCTCTTCCACCATGTTACAGTAATCATGTTGGTCATGGACTTGGATATGTAGCGGGTCAACATAAGCCTTATCTGGATGATGTAACATTGATTCCAGGGTAGCCAAGTCATCAGCAACCTCGTTGTAGATTCTTGGGATATGCCTGAAATCTACTGACTGGAATCATTGACAAAGGTTATGCAAACATTGCCGGTATGGTATGAGCTTTAAATCTTGTGTTTCCCATTCCCCTTGAATCTGGTGCACCAGAAGGTCCGAGTCCCTCAAGACCAAGACTTCCTGGACACCCATGTCTGTACCTAGCCTCATACCCAAAATACATGCCTCATATTTTGTCATATTATTGGTGCAATTGAAGCGGAGCTGAGCTGTAACGGGGTAGTGGTGCCCCCTTTCAGAAATGAGTACTGCTCCTATCCTGACGCATTTTATGTTGGCGGCCCCGTCGAAGAATAGTTTCCATAAAGGCTTCCCGCCCTGTTCCACTTCATCAATATGTATTACCTCATCATCTGGGAAGTACGTCTTTAAAGGTTCATGTTCTTCGTCTACCGGATTCTCGGCCAGATGATCAACCAATGCCGGCGCTTTCATTGCAGTCCTAGTCACGTAGACAATGTCAAACTTGGTGAGCAGGATTTGCCACTTTTCAAGCCTCCCCGTGGGCATAGGCTTCTGGAAGATGTATTTCAGCAGGTCCAGGAGTGAGATGAGGTAAGTAATATATGATGACAGGTAGTGTTTCAACTTCTATGCCACCTAAGTTAGGGAACTACACGTACTTTCAAGATGAGTATACTTAACCTCATAAGCTGTAAATTTCTTGCTAAGGTAGTATATGGCCTGCTCCTTCCTCCCGGTGACATCGTGCTGACCCAACACACATCCGAATGAATTTTCCAAGACTGTTAGATAAAGATTAGAGGCCTCCCTGGCTCTGGTGGGACCAATACCAGTGGGTTCAACAAGTATCTTTTCATTTTATCAAAAGCCTCCTGTAATTCCTCCGCCCACTTGACCGCGACATCCTTTTTCAACGGCTTAAAGATAGGCTCACAAGTTTTTGTGAGCCGAGCAATAAATCTACTAATGTATTCAATCTTCCTAATAGACTCATCACCTCTATTTTGTTCCTCGTAGGCTGCAATTCTTGTATTTCTTTGACCTTTCATGGATCTAGCTCAATGCCTCGTCAGTTGACTATGAACCCTAGCAACTTCCTTGATGGCATACTGAACGCGCATTTTGCAGGGTTGAGTTTGAGATTGTACCTACGGAGCCTCTGGAAGAACTTTCTCAGATCTCTGACATGGTCAGCCTGCTTCCAAGATTTCAGAATTGCAACATCTATATAGACCTCAATCTTCTTGTGTATCATATCGTGGAATATATTTGTCATTGCCCTCATATAGGTTGCCCCAACATTCTTCAGACCGAAGGGCATGACCCTGTATCAATATGTCCCCCATGGTGTGAATAATGATGTCTTCTCAGCATCCTCCTCATCCATCAAAATATGGTGATAGACTACGTAACAATCCACGAAAGAGCCAATCTCATGTTTTTCATAATTGTCAATCAATATGTGGATGTTTGGCAATGGGAAGTTGTCTTTTGGACTTGCTTTATTGAGGTCACGATAATCAACGCACACCTTGGTTTTTCCATCCTTCTTTGGCACAAGCACGACATTAGCTAACCTAGTGGGATATCATGTGACTCGGATGACCTTTGCCTCAAATTTCTTGGTAACTTCCTCTTTGATCTTTACGCTCACATTAGTTTTAAACTTCCTCAACTTTTGTTTTATATGAGGGAAGGGCGAGTTAGTGGGAAATTTGTGAACCACTAAATTAGTGCTCGATCCTGGCATATCGTCGTAGGACCATGCAAAAACATCTTTGTATTCAAACAACACTTTGATTATTTCTTCCCTTAGTTGCGTCTCAAGATGGACACTTATTTTGGTTTCTATGATGCTGTCTGGGTCCCCTAGATTGACTTCTTTTGTATCTCGCAGGTTTGTCTTGGGTTTTTCCTCAAAGTGGCTTAACTCTTTACTAATTTCCTCAAACGCCATATCCTCATCATAGTCTGGTTCATCCTCATATTCTATCTCTTAAATTATTATTCTGAATTAGACTGGCTATCAAGACTGGGCCGAAGAGTCCTTATGCATGTCATATCATTGGAGCCAGTATAAAAATAACCGTACAAGAAGGAAAGGAAAACCAAAGAAAAATAAAAGACTATTAGTACTGACGAAAAAGGGAAATTGCATTTTATTGAAGTTGAAAGATAACAAGGTTTTACACATCCAAACGGATGGAACATAGACTCTAAATTACAACCTTGGAATAATCTAGAGAAATTGAAAGAAAAATCAAAGCGAACTACCAAAACTCCCTCCTGGTCGGGAGAGGAGTAGCTTCCCAATTGTTAAGTTTTGCACAGGGCCCAACAAACTGCACATCTGCCTTGCTAAAGCCCTCTCTAGCTTCTACCAGATTCACATCTTCAAACAACTTCTCAAACCTTTCAAGAAATTCCTTATCAGGATCACCCACAGCACTGGAACTTGTTGTTGTCGGGTGCTTCTTGGTGCTGGGCCTAAGAAATGATCTAAAGAGAGCGGCACAAGCTTGGGAAGGACCCATGCTCTCTACTTTATCTTTCTGGATCTCTTTATGTCTGCAATTGTAGGCTTGAACCCCTAACCAAAGGTTTCTATGTTTTTGGGGAGAGATACTGGTTTTATTATACCCTGAAGTGACACCCCCAAACCCTTTCCTGGAAAAATCTGCTCTTCAACATTTCAACAGCCACCATGACTGATGCAACAACTAACTTTGGCATTGGAACACACTCTCCCTCTGGCACTTTTCATATTGATACCATATCATGATCCTAGTACACCTAGCTCTCCTTATCATCATCTGCCTCAATGAATGGTACAATAGCATCACTGTGAGCATATAGATATTCCTCGCCGTGCACAACTATTTTTTGTCGATCCCATTCAAATTTCACCATTTGATGCAAAGTAGAGGGGATTGCTCTGGCAGAATGGATCCAAGGTCGTCCCAATAGCAGGTTATAAGAGACAACCACATCCAACACTTGGAATTCCATGGTAAAATCAACTTGTCCAATTTTTAATTCGAGCACTATGTCACTGACCGAATCTTTTCCCCCGCCATCAAACCCTCATACACAAATATTGTTCTTGTGAATTCATTCATCATCTACCTGCGACTTGTTCAAAGTGGAAAGAAGGCAAATAGTCGTGCTTGAACCATTATCAACCAATACTCGAGTAATCACAGAATCCTCAAACTTTACCGTGAGATAGAGTGCTCTATTATGCTCGGTGCCTTCTATAGGCAATTCATCATTAGTAAAAGTGACCCTGTTCACCTCAAAAATCATATTGGCTATCTTCTCCAAGTGGTTGACTATGATTTTATCAGGAACGTGGGCCTCATTCAGGATCTTCATCAATGCTCGGCGGTGCTCGTCCGAATGAATCAACAATGATAACATCAAGATTTGAGCAAGAGTCTTTGTCAGTTGTTCTACAATAGAATAATCCTGTATTTTCATCTAATTCAGGAACTCTTCTGCTTCCTCCTCACTCACAATTTTCTTTACCAGCACTGAGTTATCTTTGGTCGATTTTGATTTTCTCAATTCTTAGGGGGCAAAGCACCTCCCCGATTGGGTCAATCCATGGGTCTCACAAACTTCTTCTCCAACCTCTTTCACTTTGTAAGTCACTCTTACTTGGTCATAGTTCCGCAGTATTGCCTTGTTGTTGATCATTGGTAGCTGAGTTATAGGTTTGTTAATGACAGGCTCTAAGCGAGCGCCTTCCACCACAACCACATGATTGCTTGCTACCCCCGCTACGACCACTTTTATATTTTCTTATCTCATCGTCCTGTCTCCCAGGGATTCTTTCTTGAATACATCAAAAGGCTCACTGCTTGCTCCACTTAAATTTAGTGTCGACATCTCACTTGTCAAATTCTCAACTATCTTCTGTTCACTGGCTCGGATCGTCATGATAGTTTGCAAAGGCTTTTTTGGCTCCCACTCTTTGTGCACTATCTCAATCATATATGTCTCTTAACGAGCAGACAAGGGGTTTTGATTAATATTGGTGCTTCCGGAGCTTACACCTCAATTTGATGTGAATCAATGAGTTCTTGAATATCACACTTCATATGACAGCATTTCTCTGTGTCATGCCCCGGGGCACTAGAACAGTACTCTCAACTGACAGAATAGTCCAGATTTCTTGGAAGAGGGTTTGGAAATTTTGCTTCAATCGGCCTTAACATATCCAACGGTCTCAATCTATGGAATAAGCTGGTATATGATTCTCTCAATGGAGTGAAAGTTTTCTTCTTCTGCATTCCCTCAATTTTTAAAACTTGGTTGGACCGGAAAGCTGGTATCGGTGGTTGTTGGTAGGCTTTTGGAGGGTAGCTATTTTGTGGAGCTGGGTAATAATTTTGTGGGGTTGACGCACGCCATTGTGCTTGGGTGGGAGGTTGAGTATATGCTTGCGCATGATGGACTGAGAAACGAGGATTGTCAGTACCTCTTCCTTCTTATTCTTTCCAATCGCTCCCCCGGCCCCGCTTTGGATAGCCTGAATGGTTGCTTTGATTGCTGAATAGCTCATAATCTTGTTAGATTTCAGTCCCTCTTCTACCATACTCCCCATTTTCACGACTTCATTAAAGGATTTATCCACTGCTCATACCAAGTGACCAAAATATATAGGCTTCAATGCTTGTAAGAAGTAATCTACCATTTAACTTTCCTTCATTGGTGGGTCGACCCTTACTGCCTGCTCCCTCCAACGGAAGCCATATTCTCTGAAGCTCTCCTTATGCTTGTTTTCCAGTTTTGTCAAAGACAAATGATCGGAAATAATCTTAATATTGTACTAAAAATTACAGGCGAATGCTTGTGCTAGATCATCCCATGTGTACCATCGAGCATGATCCTTTCAAGTGTACTATTCCATTGCTTACCCATTTAAACGTTGACTGAAGAATGCCATCAGTAATTCATCCTTTCCTCTCACTCCTCTCATCTGGCTGCAAAAACCCCTTAGATGTACCACCGGATCACCATGTCCATCGTATAAGTCAAACTTGGGCATATTAAAGCCCGGAGGCAATTATACTGGTGGGAATAAACAGATATCTTTGTATGCCACACTCACTTGGCCACCTAATCCTCGCATATCTCTGCATGATTGCTCTAAACTTTTGACTTTACTGCTCACCTCCTCTTGCTTGGGATTTTTGGCTGGTTTTTTTGCCTCAATAGGGATTTCAAAACGGGGAGCGTAAGAGTAGGGTTCGTGGGCTTTAAAGGTGGGTTCTGGTGGGTAATACTGGTTGTTATGAGCTTGGAGCAAAGGCTAACAGGATGATATGTGGAGTGTGGCGAGCATAGGTGTCACATAGATGGGAGCAACTGGTGGAGGGGGATGGTGAACAACTTTGGGTGGTAGAGCTGGGGGTGCTTGGGACGTTGTACCTAATATTGTTGGTAGATGGGGAAGCTGGAGGGTGGATCAGGGGTAGGATGGTCATGTGATTGGGCCAATGGTGGGATGAAGGTCGGGTTGGCAGGATAAGCTCGTGGTGGCTGCCCTCTCACCCATGCCTGATACATTTCAGCCATCAGATGCTTCAGTTTGAATATTTCTTCTTTCACCGTGTTAACATCCAACTCTTCCACCTCTTTTGAGGGATCAATGATACTTGCGTCGGTTTCTTGGTTGGCTACAGCCAGCTTGCTTTTGGACCGAGTGTTAGTGGGTTTCCAGAATGCGGCAAAAACTAACCACCTGTCTAGATAATAGCAAAGCAATACCATAACTTGTTAGAGGTTAGGTTTCAACACATAGGTAGCCACATATTCGGGGACGAATGCATAGTTACCGATTTCTATTATGCACATGGATTGGCTGCCTGCGTCATCCTGACTTTTATCTTTTCTCTTTTGTTTTCTTTTCTTCTTCCCCTTTTCATTTACTCAACTTGTTTTTCCTACCTTCTTTTGTTTTATTATTCTCTCCCTTATTTTCCGTTATTCTTCTCATGATTTTCTTTTTATTTTTTTTCTTTCTCTTCCTTTTCCTTATTTTGGTTATGGTCGAGTCATATGGAGATTTCCTACGTATCATGACCCCGCATGAATTAGACCGAGCGTAGTTCTGGCAAATAAATACAGAAAACATTTTGGAAATTTTCAACTTTCATAAAATAAAACACTTGATTACAACTACTAACATACTTTGATAAAAGAAATCATTAGACTCTAACTCAAATGAAACCAACAGATCCGGAAAGAAAGATGAAAATAACTGACTTGACAACCTACTAAAGACTCGAATAAAGGAAAATATAGACTTCACAAATGGTCCAACAGATTTGAAAATCATGGATACATTAAAGCCTCTAATTCTCCAGGGGACTACGGGACATCATTCGGTCTCGCCTCAGGCCTGTGTGCTAAATACCCTTGGAGGTGGTGGAGGTCCTCCATCACTTGACGAACGAAAGTCATTGTAGTGCAAAAAAACATGGATCTTGTCATATCTTCACAGTGGCTACACTTTACAATGATGTAATCAGCGATCACTGTTCCTTCCCTCTTATAGCACCCTTTTCTTGCAACAATCGCCCAATCTGTTGGGCCCTAGCCTCCAAAGTTTGTTTGGCTATACGACTTAGTTCTTGAAATTGTTGCAAATCTCTTTCCAGTTGTGCTATTGCTGTGTAACAATTTTCTCTTTCAGCCTTGAAGTCTTTTGCTTGCTTAACCGTTTTGTTTTTAACCAAGATGACCCTCTTCTTTAACCCTACAACCTCATTGTCATACCTTTCTTTTAGTTGTTCGATTATGCGTGCTCGTTCTTCTGCATTTTTGTCAAATTTTTTTCGGGCCCTGGACAGCTCACCCTCTGCTTTGTTCAAGTCAAAACCATATTCTCCTACTTTCTACCTCAGATTGTCTATGAGCTTTTCATCGTTCGCGCTTCTGGTGGGATTCTCTACGGCTATTTTCATTTCCAGAATTTTGGCTCGCAAAGCTTCATTTTCTTTGGCTAGTCTTTTCTTTTCTGCCTCGTCTACCGCAGCTTGCAAACCATTTTCGAATTGGAGGTCTTTGACTTGCTTTTTTAATTTCCCAATTGTGGCCCTGAATTCGTTTTCCTTGGCTAACCAATTCCATTATTCTTGTGATGCCTCAACAAACGCCAGAAGATATGGCCTCTTAGCCGGCCTTCTGAACTCTATTTCCTTTTTATACCATGCCAGGTACCGTGGTGCCACATCGCCTTTAGACAAGTCTCGTACTCGAGTGTCCGCCGTCAAGTATTGACATTCGCTCCAAATTTGGCAGACTGCTGCTTCGTGAAACTTACTATTAGGACTAATTTCAACCACATGACGACTAATGTCTTCATCCCTAGGAACCATTTGGCACCTCGTTAACTGTCTCAGCACCCTGTACGGAGCATAATGTTGGATGCTCCAGAGACCCCTCAAAAGAAAATGAGGCCCGGTAGCTGGCATATATATAATTTCATCAATGGGGAGCCACCCGAACGTCCACTCTATTTGACTTTCACTTATGGTCCAGAGATATGATACCCATTCTGTAACCCCCTCTGGTAATATGAACCCATCAAATTTGGTATAAAATTCCTCTATGAAACACTTTTCTGATGACCCATAACTCATGAATTGAGGTCAACGGCACGGGTGTTCAATCATCCACATCTGTAACAACATATTGCATCCATCAAAGAAATCTCTTCTGATTTTACAGGCCGTGAGGGCACGGAAAATTTCATCTAATACCATGAGTGTGAGGGTGTTCTTGGCCTGAGTGACCAAAGTGCTGACAACCCCTGCTATCCATATGTCAATATTCCTGTCTTTCTGTTGAAACACCACGAGGCCCAAGAAGAATACCATAAATGCGAAACATCTGTGTTCTTCCCATTTGAGTCGGTTTTCCTTACTACAAATTTTATTTTTCAGGTCGTTAAACCCCCCTATGTCCATATCTTTGATATATAAACTGTGGAGTACAAAACCCGGCTGACAGATCTGGATTGTGAATCCCCCTGCTTATCTTTATTGAGTCCAAGAATTTGTGTACAGTAACTACCCTTGGCGCAATCAAATATTGATATCTCAAAGAAATTTTGGGAACCCTGATATATCCGGTTATTTCTTCCAGGGTCGGAGTGAGTCAAAAGTCCGGTAAATAAAATACATTGTGGGTCGGGTCCCAGAATGTAACAAATTCCTTTATGATATCCCCTCTAGGATTAATTTTCAACAACCCAGTAAGTTCTCTCAAATGCTCTTTGACTTTGTTTTGCCCTGATTCACCTAAATCATTTCACCACATGTGAAACTCCAAAGAGATCTTGTTCATGACTGTTATTGGCAAATTTTGATTCGTGCTCATTTATTAGGGTGATTAAGCAAAAATCATGATTTATTAGACTCAAAAACAAGGTTAAAATTTTTTGTTGAAATTTTCATTTCAAAAATAAAATGTTGCCTTTGCAAATATGGCCTTTCTGCACTTGCGAGGGAAGGTTTTAAGGCTGTGCCTGCTATCAGCCAAAATTTGGAAAATAATCCAGGGCGGCTGTTCTTGAAAAAAACAGCCTTCAGGCGTCCTTTTGGGGACACTCGGCTAATTTTTGACAAAATTGCTTTATGTATTAATCACAGACAAAATTTGACTTTTTGGCTATTTTCGCAAAAATGAAGTTGGCCAGATGGGGTTTGCCTACGTATCTCACCACCTGTGAGAAACAAACTGGTGTAGTTCAGGCAATCTTGACAAAATTAAAAACCAGATTCTTTTTTCCCCTTTTTTTGTTTTTCTTTTTCGAAATAAAATCCCTTTCTTTGTTGCTTTTTTCTATTTTTTTAAAACAAACTCTTTTTTTTTTGTTTTTGGTTTTTGTCTTATTTTTTTCAAAATTTCGGCAGCATTTCTATCCCTTTTCTTTTTCTTCTCTTTTTTCTTCAAAAGCCGGTCGACATGCAAATCCGGAATAAATGCACAAGTAGCACGCAAGATTCATCAAGATGGTTTGTTATTTTTGGTGCACCTGCCCTAGACGGAGCCAACCCTTGTGTTGAGTCCCCTAAATCAAATGCATGATGCAAATAAGTGTTCCTAGTAGGGCTCCGGCATGAGGTTAAGTTATTCTACGTTCACAACAAGGGTATAGGGTCTAGACTGTGCATCCGAGCGGACAACTCGAGTTCGGGAGGGGGCTACGTACCGGGAACTAAAAAGACATCCGGCTTAGTAACTTTTCTAAGCCTCTTTCTTATTAATAGGAATGACACTAACAGAATACGGAGTCTCAACCAGCGAGCACATCCCCGAAGAGGAGAAGATAAGGGTTTCGCGGCAGTTTATATATAATTCAAATAATATTAAATCGGTAATAGCAACATTTAGCACATTGGGTACAATCATATAATAAAATCAGATAGTAAATAAAGCCAAATATCACAATTATTCTAAGCTCGAGTTCTGAACCCTGAACAATAGATTCTGGGTTCGATCCCCAGCAGAGTCACCAGAGCTGTCACACATCCTTTTTGCACTACCCCCGGAAGGGGGCGTATAAGGTAGTTTTTTCAATTTAAGAACAATCGAAACGGGATTTATTTATTCAAAGATTTCAGAGTTGCCACATGGGATAATTAATAATGTCCCAAGTCACCAGTTTAAAATCTCAAATTGAGGAAGGTTTGACTCTATATACAGTCTGCGAGCGAGAAATCTGGGTAAGGAATTCTGTTAACCCAAGAGAAGGTGATAGGTATTACCGAGTTTCGTGGTTCTAGCACGATCTCTTAATTGTTATATTCGGCTTATTATATGATTTTAATGCATTTTTGAACCCATGTGCAAACTTTTATTTAATTTTAGAGGATTGTAACGTTGTTAAAATGCATCTTGAACTACGTCACATAAAATGCACCCGTAATTTGCAACACGTTTTATCTAACGTTGAGATCTGTATTTGGGTCACATAAATGTGCACCCATATTTAAGAAAGTATATTGTTTAATTAACGCGCCAAAGGCAATTGCGCATTTTTTTATTTGCAGGGGCCATGAAAAGTTTGCTAAGTGGCGCCTCGAATTCTAAGGACAAGACAAAATTAAATGAAAAGATGGCCATGCAATTGGAAATTTCACTTGACATGGCGTGCCTCAAATTATTCCAAAAGAGGTTTACTCAATTAAAACAAACTACAGATGTTTTGACACTGTCTCCTAAACTACTTTGAGATTCTTGCAAGGCATAATTATGCAAATTATTGTGAGGGGTGACATATTAACTGAAACTAAACACAATATAACGAATAGAGTGTTCGTATACTTTTTGTGCTTATCTCAATCGGATTTAGGCAATCAGATCTAGGAAAAATTCATACTCACTCAACAAAAAAGCTAATAAATCTCTTATCCCACTATGAACTGGACTCCAGTTCTATCAAATAGAACACGACATGTTACTTTCAAGACTAATCCAGCACTATAGCACATTCTTACTTTTATGAATTCCAAAGTTTCAATCCCAAACGATTTCACTAATTAAGATGAAAGCCAGTGAACTGAAGGATTAAATTATCAAACGAGAATTGAACTAAAATAGAGGTAAACTCACGCCTAATTATTGCAAGCGCAGAAATAACTAAGGTCAGGTAATTTTTACACACAACTAATGTCATTTAAATTCCAACACTCAGCACCTATTTTCACGATGCCCTGTAATCATTTGAACCAAAAATGCTACTGAGCATGAACCTATATGTGAACTTCATATTGCATATAGCTAAGCATGCTTAAATTTACTACGCCTTTAATCACACAAATCAGCTTAAAGTCACTGGTATTTGATCATGTATTGGAAAACTACTTCAAACAACAACAGGCTTTTTAAAAAACTAACATGAAGGGAGAGGGGGTGACACAGCAGTACCAGGGTTAGAAATATCATGGAGGCCAGAGATAAGGGGGGATAGATTTGTCAGCGCCAATGCATTTGCCAAGTTTAGGGAATTGTGTCCATAGAGGTCACTCACTCTTGAGTGAGATTTCTTAATGAAAAAACTGAGCAAACACAACCTCAATGTACTCAGGAAATTCCAAGAGCGTAAAGGTTGGAGCTAGTTCACCAATAAAGTTCTAGATGCAAATGAGTACCTCGTCAAAGAGTGGTACGCAAATGTTTCTCACATCAAATAGGGAACAAAGGTGACAAAAGTGCATAATCTAAAAATTATCTTTGACTCCTGTGCAATGAACATGTATGTGGGGTTCAAAGAAATTGAGAAAGTGCAGTATTTGGAAAAGCTAGCCATGGGTGATGCAGTTCGTCTATGGTTGTTTGAGATTCTGGCAATTCTAGGGTCAACTCCCCCGTGGCTCATAGCTAGAGTTCCAATTTTATGGGCCACCCTAAAATTTGAAGAAAAGGGTGGAAAACGTTTGTGTGTAGCTGCATTGACCCATGACTCAATGAAAAATGCTCCCAATTCCCCTTGCAGTTCGGGTGGCTTCAATTATAGCTGGGTACCAGATATATGTTGGTGTCATCATGTCCACCAACATCATTGTGGCTGTCAATAAGTTTGAGGGATCATATCCGTATCCAAACTTCCTCATAGAATACTTCAAGAATCAAGGAATGGAGTAGAAGCATTATTACATATATGTGAAGGCCAAAAAGCCTTTCTTCTGGTACCACCTTCAGGGAGCTGACAACCCTAATTTCAAAGGCAAAGCTACTACCTCTATTAGCTAGTCTAAGAAGCCAGCATTAGTGGTTACTGATTCAGCTGCCGAGCCTTCCACAACAGCAGGTACTTCTACTGGGATAACGCCATGCCACCATCTTTATCCTCCGGTTCACCGGCTTCTGCTAGATTAGCAGTTCTATTGCCAGTGCTTGCTTCTTCTACCTATCCTTAGACTGTGATGTGAGTCTCCCAGACATTGGATAGTCTCAACAACTGGATGCAGGAAACTACTACGCAGCTGAGTGATATTTCTAGTGCTTTTGCAACACAGTCTTCAGCCCCAGCAGTGACACAAGTACCTCTGTCAGTAGAGGAAGCATTGAAGTAGACTTGAGCAAGCAGGTCAAAAAGATGAAGAAGCCTCAAGCAACAAAGCGGTCCGTAGAAAAATTGACTAAAAAGGTCGAGAAGATTGCAGCTGCAGGGGATTCGCCATCGGATCTGCTCATAGAGACAGCCCTACCACCGGCACAAACAACACTAGAGGAAACAACCAGCCAGTCTAAGAAGCCGGTTGCCATTTCCACACCGTTGAGGATGTAATGTAGATGCTCAGCAACCTAGGTGACCCTCAGCCTAGTGATGATGAGATACAACTTGAGGCTGAGGTTGTTGAGTATCCCATGTATACCGAGACCACATAGGGTTTCTCTTAACTCTCTATCGTTTCACTATTCTTGTTTTTGCTAAGGATTGGGGACAATGCTTATTTTTCATTTGGGAGGTGGCCTATTCTGATTATTTGACATTTGGGCTGTGATAACTCTAATAATATTTTCTTTTCATCTTTATTTTCATTTGTTATGTATATATTTTCTCCATTTGATGTAAGTATTTATTCCCCTTATGTATATTCTTCGCCCTTATGTATATATTCATTTGACTTCAGTTTGTATATTTTTTTTATCTCGCTTTTTATAGTTTATTTCATAGCTTCTTTAATTGTTGCTCTTTACTAGTATACTTCTTATTTACATTAGTAGCATATTTTTAATTTGCTAGATTCTTTTTATGCTTTGAGTTAACAATTAGCCTTTTGGTTTTTTTAATGTCACAGTTTTTTCCAAAGGTAGATTATGTGTGAACTGGATGGATCTTCCCAATGATGGATGGAATAACAACCTTCTTAAGGGATTGGGTTAATTTCTTTTTCTTTTGGTATATATAGTAATAATGAATAAAAGTGGTCTCAAACATGCTTCACTTGGTACTAACCACATTTACCTTTGATTGTATGGTTATAAACAAGTTGTTGGTAGAAAATAGCTCTAGTTATGACTCTTTTGAATCTTGTGTTGACTTAATCAATCATCGAGTGGTTCAAATCAAGCCATTTGTGATTATCAATATGAGCTAGGGTTGTTGCGGACCCTCGACTCTGTTCTCCTTAGCAATCCAGAAGTGTCTGAAGTGAGATGTTTAGTTTCAAATCCAAGAACCTGTGCTAATGGTCTAGAACTTGCCCTGAATGTTTCTCTAGGAAAAATTCTAAGGGTAGCTTGGCTTTATAAATGATCGTAGGCTCTCCTTGATCTGATTTGAAATCTAAAATCTTCCATGGCCTACCAACGTGACATCCCTAGTCAACCCCTTTGAGACAAAGCCCTTTTTCTAATAACCTCGTTACAAGCCTTGATCCATATTACAAACCTTGTCTTGGCACCCGATCTTTCCTTAGCATTCTTGAGAAACAATTGGCAAAAACACAAGTTTGTGGGAGAGAATAGGAGTTTGAAAGTGATTAAAGGTACAAAGAAGAGAAAGAAATGAAGACAAGGGAAGGCCAAGAAAAGAAAGAAAGAACAAAAAGAAAAATGCTTAAAAGAAAGTGAATAAAGCAAAGAGTTGAAGGGAATCCAAAAGAAAATAAGGAGGAAAATTTGAAGTAAGTAGAAAGGGAGAAAAATAAATATTTGCTCAAGAAAGAGTGATGTTACGTCTCTCTAGTTTTCCCCCGAGGAAAAGGATATGACTCAAAGAGTCGAGAACTTATGAGTCGAAAAGAGAAAATGGAGTGCTTATGGAAAGATGAAACCATTCTATTCCAGCTAGTCCTATCTTGGTCCAAAAGCCTTCATTACATCCCACAAAATCCCTACATGATTCCAATTTGAGTGAGCTTACATTAGTCGTGATTTACATAAGGGGAAAGCTTATGGTACTCAAAGCTGGACTTGTGACATTCTTTTGAGAGAGATGAGCAAACTTTTCCCTAGCCTTGCTTTGAGTGTTACATTTTGAAGTGAGATTTGATAATAAAGAGTAGATCAGGAGGAATTTGGGATCCACAATGACCTACGTGAAAGAGCAAGCTTCCTTGATGAATAGAGTCAACTCTTGATGCTTTAGTGTCACACTAGAACTATTGTACTCAAAAAGTCAAATCATTGTGTTGTTGATACTTCATATATGTTGTGGCTAATTGTTGGTCCCAATTGATGTGTATCGGATTCACCTTAGGCCAACTGAGATATCCTTTTTTTCTAGTTGAGGCAGGAATTACCTTATTTGCTTAAGGACAAGCAAAAGTTTAAGCTTGGGGGAGTTGATAAGTAAAGATTTTGACCGCTTATTTGCTCTCTTTTACTTACGTTTAGCTCAAAAATTCAAGGTATTCCTGAAAACTAACAAAATACGCTTACTTGTAGGAATATTAGAAAACGATCCAAATAAGTCAACATCAACTCACAAATGAGTCAAAAAGAAGATCCAAAACTAGGCAAAGAGGCTAGCAATGCAGACAACACAATTCTATTATGGGCGCAGAATGAGATTCGCATAGGAGGTTTTAGATAGTTTAGGCAGTGTGGACCTCACAAAAGATGTGCGGCCGCATAAGGAAAAATGCGGTTGCAATCATTATTATGCGGGCTGCAAGATTGAAGAACCAGAGAGTTGATCAAAGTCCAAAAGCTGAAAAGTGAGGACCACATCACTTTTGTGCGGCCGTAGAATCCTAAGTATGGCCACAACCATTTTATTGCAGACTGCAGAAGACCTCAAGTTCCAGTCCCAATTGCCGAAGTGTGCGGATAGCACTAGAATTGTGCCGACTGCAGAAGGCCATTTTGCGGTCCTCATCAGAATTATGCGGCAGAATAACCTCTGTAAGGGCATTTTTGTCAGATATTTTTAGCTTTGTATAAATATAACTTTTTGTCATTTTTAGGTTAAGTTTAGTTTTGCAAAGATGCACTTGAGCGCTTTTCTTTACTTCTTTGAGTAAATTGGTATTAGATTGACTTCTTAACATTAGTTTTTCTTTGTTTATTCAATGAGTATGCATTCTACCTGAATTTTTTTTGTATTTCTTTATTTTTTATGAGTAGCTAAATCTTTAGCTAGGGTTGTGGCTCAACCTTAATGGGTACTTAATTTTAGGGCTTACTTGTAATTGAGTTAGTAATACCTAGCTTTTTTTATGCTTAAATTCTAGAATTAATGGTTACAAATATTGGTTATGCCCTTTTTACCTAGTCGTTGCTTGAGAAAGAGAGTCTAGGTATAGGAAAACATAACTAGCAAGAAATTGGGGTGAATTCAAGAAATTGATAGCCCCAATTAAAGGGCCAAATCTAGAGATAGTAATACCCAACTTGAGCATATATCACTTGATTTGTGCAAACAGCCATTTGGGATTGAGAAAGCCAAATCATGCAAAATCCCTCAAACTACTGAGAGGCATAAAGTGAGCAATTGCGAATGTTTGCTAACCACGAACTCGATAAATCAAACATGTCTTATAGTTTACAACCCGTTAGGTAGCTACCTAGGTAGAAGTCATGACCCTAGATTCCTTTATCATTTCAAAAACACTTAAAAGAAAAAACACTATCTTCTAGTTACTATTTTTCCATCATTAGCTAAAAATAGAAATAGAAAGCAACCAATGAATATGCGAAAGTCCAATCTAAGTCACATCATACATTTGCTCTAGTTATATACCTAATCCAAATTCCAACTCCCTGTGAATGCAATCCCGACTCGTTTTGGGTTTATTATTGCTTTGACTACATCACTACCTAATAGTGGTGTGAGTTTGGGCGAGATCAGCAACCAATTCTGCACGCTTCATTCCAGTTGGGACCACTTATTCTTCAGAACGATTGGCTGAGATTTACATTTGCGAGATTGTTCACCTTCACAGTATGTCGGTGTCCATCATTTTAGATTAGGGTACGTAATTTACATTATAGTTTTAGAGAGTCGTGCAATGAGAGTTGGGTACCCAGGTTGAGTTGAACACAACATTTCAGCCTAAACGGACGGACATTCCTAGTGCAGCATTCTTATATTGGATGATATGCTACGCGCTGGTGTTATTGATTTTGGGCGTTCTTGGGATCAGTTCCTGCCATTGAGTTTTCCTACAATAACAGCTACTATTAGAGCATTCATATGGCACTATTTTTATGGGAGACGGTACTGCTCAATGTTTTGCCCATAAAAGGTGTTATCAGATTTGGGAAGAAGGGAAAGTTGAGCCCTCGGTATAATGGATGTTTGAGGTACTCCATAGGATTGGAGATATGGCTTACAAACTTGCCTTGACACCTAGTTTGTCGAGTGTGCATCCAGTATTTCATGTTTTTATGCTCGGGAAGAATGTCGACAATCTATCTCATTCTTTGGATTTCAGCATGGTTTATTTAGATGGTGATTTTTCTTATGATGTGGAGCCGGTTTCCATTTTGGGTCGGTAGATTCAGAAGTAAAGGTCAAAAGACATAGCTTCAGTGAAGGTGCAGCGGAAAGGCCAGCCAGTTGAGGAGGCTAATTGGGAGACCAAGCGGGAGATACGAAGCAGATATCTACGCCTATTTGAGACTCCACTTATGTATCTAGACCTGATCGAGGATGAAAATTTATTTAAGAGGGGAAGGATATAACGACCCGGCCAATCATTTTGAGAGTTGTAGCCTCGTTTCCCCAGTTACTGCTCATTTGTTGCTCTATATCTTTATGTATTTGACGAGTTGGTTGGTTTAGGTCTAGAGGGATTTTGGAATGAATTGAGACACTTATTCTCATGGTTGGAAGCTTAAGTTGGAAAGGTTGACCTTATGTTGACTTATGTGAAAACAACTCTGAATTGGAGCTTTGATATTCCCGTTAACTCCATTGGATTATTTTGGGCTTAGAAACGTGTCTGGATTATGATTTGGAGGTCCGTAGCGAAATTAGGCTTGAAATGACGGATGTTGGAAACTCGAAAAGCTTAACCGAGAAAGGAATTTGTGGATATCTTGTCAGATTACAGTTTCAGGGATAGGAGTATATCCGTGGTGTCATTTTTGATTTGTGTGCAAAATTTGAGGTCAATCGGACGTGATTTTATAGGTTTCAGCATAATTTATAGGAATTGGATTTCCTTAGTTTCAATAGGATTGAAATAGGGTGTGATTCGTGTTTTAGATGTTGTTTGATGTGATTTATGGGATCAATTAAGTTCATATTGCATTTTAGGACTTGTTGGTATAATTAGTTGAGGTCCCGGGGCCATCGGGTGGATTTTGGATGGTTAACGAATCGAATTTGGAGTTTGAATGATTGTTGAAGCTAGGAGTTTGCTAGTGTAATCACACTAGTGGAGCATTGACCACAGGTGAGAGCTCACACGTAGGTCTGAGAAATGAAGCACAGAGGCTAAGGTTGGATTGGGGACTATGGAACGCAGACGAGGAAGGAATTCTACATGTGCGGATCGCACCAGCACGTGGAGGATCGCAACAGTGAAAAATGACTTGGGGAGGCTGGTTAGTAGAATATGATGATTCCTGCAGAAGCGAGATTTGGGACTACAGAAGCGATTGGTCGGCATTAAGTGACTTTCGCAGATGCGGATGGTTGACCGCAAAAGCAGTATCCCAAAAGCGAATTTTGGACCGCACAAGCGAGAAAGCCTGGGCAAATTTATTTAAACGAGGGTTCCAAGATTTTCATCATTTTAAACATTTCAAGCTCGGGATTAGGCGATATTTGAGAGGATTTTCGAGGGGCTTCATAAAGTAAGTCACTGTGCTCATTTTTATTCGATAATGTTAGTTTCCCAGTGAATTTTCCACCTAGTTTGTATGCATTCAAGGTGAAATTTGGGAGTTTGAGGCTAGGGATTTAGAGAGTTTAATTTGGAAATTTGGTCAAGAAGTTAGTGTCGGATTTTGTAAATTTTATATGGTTAGACTCGTGACTGATTAGGCTTTCAAATTTGTGACTTTTATCGGATTTCAAGACGTGGGCCCAGCGTCCGCCTTTTAAGTCAACTTTTGACCTTTGATTAATAACTTAGTGTTTTCTTATGGAATTTATTTCTTTAGCTCGTGTTGATTGTATCAAACTGTTTGTGTCTTGATTCGGGGCATTTGGAGGCCGATTCGAGAGGCAAAGGCATGTTGGAGTAGGGATTTGCACGGGTAGAGGTAAGTAACAGTTCTAAATTTGGTTCTGTGGTTTTGAAACCTCGTATTATGTGTCATGTGATTGGTGTTCAGATGATGCACATGCTAGGTGAGGCCGTATGGGTGTGCACCATAGAAATTGTGAGTTGGTTAAATTCTATGGAACTGTATAGTTGAATACTTTGTTGTTGTCCGTATATTCTCCATGTGTTATAGAAATGAACTGTGAGGTTGGAGTGAATAGGAGGACTGGGTGACTGTTTCTCTGAGATTATGCACTTGATTTCATTACTGTTGTGCTTCAGCTAGAATGTCTCACTGTCATGAAATTTCTGAGAGATATTGTATCCTGTTTCAGTTGAATTTAACATGAATTAGTTATTTTCGCCTTAAAACCCAAAATTGAAAGCATGCATACCTTCCTATGTTTTAATTTTAGTAATTAAACTATATTCGTGAAGCTCGTCACTACTTTAAGTCAATTATTTAGTCTTGTTACTTATTGAGTTGGTTGTACTCATGCTACACCCTGCACTTCGTGTGCAGATCTAGGTGTTTCTTGACACGTCGTGTGTTGATTCTCTGTGCAGCTTAATCGTTTGGAGATTCCAAAGTAGTTGTCCTTCGTTCGTAGACCTTGTATCCCCTTTCCTATCTTTCAGATTTATGTATTTAGTTTCAGTCTTTCATAGATAATATTTCCATACTTGTGTTGTATGGACGCTCATGTACACAGTGACACCCTGATGTCGGGAATCACCATATTAGGTTTGACTTTGTATCCAGTTTTTGAGAGCTTTGATGTTCTAAACCTGTGTTATTTCAATTTCACTTAAAAGTATTGGGAAGGTTTTAAGGTGTCAGCTTGATTAGTATCACTTTAGACACCATCATGACATGCCAAGTTTTGGGTCGTGACATTGAGTGCCTCAACTTAGTAGCTAAATTATTACTTATGAGAACAAAGTTATCTATATCAGTTTGATATATGTGATATATGAAAGTATATTATATTTCCCCCTTATAAGTGGTTCAGGATCAAAAACCAAATAATTCTATCTTATTATTATTGATGTACGGTGTATTTTGATTAATATTGTAATGCACAAAGGTGGGTTTCTAAAGTTTAGGAAGCAAGTTATTTTTCTAACATGAGGGAGAGACAAACAGCTGAGAAAAAGTTACGTGGAATGAATTATCATTTGTACAGATCCTCTAGTAAGATAATATGAACTTAAAGTTCATAAAAAGATAATCCATCTCTAATATATCACAAAGCATGCCAGATGCATTTGCTGACCCAATGAAAGTTCTTAGTGATATCCGTCGATCAAGACAATTCCCGTGAAACTCTTTCATTTCATAGAAGTATTACTATATTCTAACTGCAAATGCTTCTATTAGAATAAGTCCTAGAAGGGAAAAGTTTGTGGTATGCTTAAAGCATATAGACAATCGATTTCAAATAAAATTCTTGATAAAGAAGATGAGCAAATGATCATAATAAGGAGGCAAGTTATCTAGAAGAACACATGATATAACACTTCATAAAATCTCAGGAGAGGTTCAGATACCTGAAATATGAATGAAGAGATATCTATGTTATGTATTTATAAAAAAATGTTGGAACTGATAAAAAACGTCCATCAACGACATCTATGACAGCGCTAAGTATAGATGAGGATCTTAATCCTGTCGAATACAGAGACAAAAATATTAGCCAAATGGAAGAGAAATAATTCGAATAGAATTGGTTTCATATGAAAGATATGTAGTTTTGGACATGCTATTCAAACACTCGAAAGTATAAAGTCAATGGTGTATACAATCACTTTCGTATATTTTATATGTCTAGCATGACATAAAAACTTGATATGCATCTAAAGTCTACTCATATGGCTTATATGACTTAACTTCAATGATAATCTCTGAAGGATATAAATTGCTTAAAGCATATAGAATTCTTGGTCATGAAGTACTACATCCTAAGTGCAATTTGTGCACATTTGTATCTTGCTATAACTATAAAAATAATAATATGATAGCGAGAATTTTCAAGGTGTAACATATCCATTAGAGTTAATATGGCTGATTTATCCACCAAATCTCTACTGATGTTAACCTTCAAGAAGTTAGTGCAAGTGCGAAGGCTCAAAGATGTGAATTGATACTCTCATCAAGGGGACTTAATATTCGTTGTACTCTTTTTCCCTTATAAAGTTTTGTCCCACCGTGTTTTCCCAGCAAGGTTTTTAACGAGACAACCAAAAGGCATATTGTTGGATATGTGTACTCTTTTTCCTACACTAGAATTTTTTTCCCACTAGATTTTATTTTAATTAAGGTTTCAGCGAGACACATTATCTGTTATGTAGACATTCAAGGGGAATGTTATAAATAGAATTTATTTAAGATAAATATCTATATTTTAAAGAGATTCTGAATTTGTTACTTTGTGGCTAAATTTATTTTTCCCTATAAATAAAAAAATTCTATCTCATTATAATTCATCTCAAAATCAATAAGAATTCTTCTTCTAGTTTGCTATGCTTTGCCGGCCTATATAATTAGTTCATTTTTTTAGTGTCCCAACGTTGTTTTATTGCCGGCATATATAATTAGAACTAAATGGCACACTTCCAAAGATTCAATATAGAAACGAACAACAGAATTGCATTTCCCCAAATTTTAAGTTGGTGTCCATGTTTAGTTAAACAGGAAAATTATATTCATTAAAGCTTGACCATTCTTAATATGGAAGAAACAAAAAAGGATCTAATTTGTTCGAAGATTCCTCTACTTAATATTAACAAACAGATAGATTCAACTCAAGAAACATTCGTCATTTAGAGATCACCAGATAGTGTGAATCAAAGAACATTTTCCTCACAATTTTAGCGACTTAACAACGGCCATCAGTTTTACATGCTTCTTAGTAGGTGAACATTAGGCCTCAATAAAATTAGTAAGGTAAGATTAAGTTAAGTATGTGGTTGCTCATGCTTTATGCCTTTGGAAAGATATTCAAACGGCTACGAATATGTTCTTATAAGACTTTACCAACAACTACACCATGATCCTCTATATGAGGCTACCATCATAAGGTAATGTGAGAAGCACACGGTGATTATATAGCCAAGTCATAAATGTAATACTATTAATGCTTTTGTTCTCCTTATTTATACTTTTCCTATATAATTTTTATTATTATTAATAAAATTAACCCTAGGCACCTCACCAAGTGAATTTGCAAGAAAACTGCCACCAGCGGATACAAGCCGAATAGGTATTCATTTAATTTGTGCGTGTGTAGTAAGATGGAAAACAATTTTCGAAAAAAAATTCAGATCATAATCATTTAATTCTCTGGGGTTTTTTAGTCAAGAAATATTTTCAGGGAACACATTACCATCAAAAGGGAAACATTAGGCAGCAATCATTTTCTTTAATTCAAAATTATCTCAAACTCTTAATTTTATATGTTAGTGCTCTAATAAACACTTAGATATTATTGTCAATCTTTATTACTCAATTTTATAAAAGCACAGATTTGCTAACATCGACGTTAATCTGAAGAAAATGTTTTTTTCTAAAAATAATTCACACTATAAGCAAAAACTTGAAAAAAAAATATTTGTGAAAAAGTAAGTAATTTTCTAGCGAACATTTTCTAGAAAATGAATTCCTGTCATACAATTTACTGTGAAAAAAATAAAATAAAATTGATTTTTTTAAAAATATATAGACTTTTCTAGAATGTCCGTGTCATATCCTTGATATTTATCTAGTAGATACATCTAGATATTCTAAAATATTATGGAATATAGGACTATCTAGCAGACACATCTAGATATTCTAGAGCGTTGTTAGAAGATAAGGTGTGCTAGAATCTGTTATTCAATCTGTACTGCTGTAAAATCAATAAACAATAAAATTTCAGAAAATCATAAACAAAAAGTTAGTACAACTAGTACGTCAAAATAAATTTTGAAACTAATATTTGAATAAATGGAGCCCATTGAATACACAGTGTATCCTAAATAAAATTATTCTCCTCAAGTACCCGAGGTTCTGGAATATATTCTCCTAGGATAGAACGATTTAACTCACAGGCGCATTGATACCAAAAACTCTGGTGATCGGTGAACCACTCAATGGTTGTAAAATACACTAAAAATATTATGCAGAAGAAGAAAAAGATAATCAGGAAGTTTAATAAATAAAAATTCTAGGATTGAAGGAATATTTATAGCCTATTTGGCACTGTTTCTGAAAATATTTGCTACCTTAACAGCCATAGATGTTGGAACAGGTTTGGTACTATTTCTGAAAAGGTTTGCAACCTTTCAGAACAACCATAGCTACTAGAACATATGGTAAAAAATTACGGAAAAACAAACAGATCTAAAATAATTCGGGAAAGAAAAAGGACCAAACCGGACCGGGTTGCTGTTCATGGGTTATTCCAGATTGAATTTTTATTAATTAATTTAATTAAATTAAGTAATTGAAAAGAATTTTTTCCAAAAAGATTAATCAATCTATGACCAAATCCAAATCCGATTTCAAATTCGAAGCCTAAGCCTAAGCCGAGCCGAGCGAGCGATCGAGCGCCAACGACGACGCGAGACCTGCCTTCTTCTTAACTCTTTAAGAGCTAAATAATCAATCAATCAATCTTTGACTAAATTCAAATCCGAAGCCGAGCCGAAGCCGAAGCCCAACTGAGCGAGCAACAAAGACGACGCGAGACTTGCCTTCTTTTTAACTCTTTAAGAGCTAAAAGATAAGATTCTCTATATATACAAAAACAAATTCTTTCCTTTTACCAATGAGGGACAAAGTGCATTAGTAAAGTGAACTAATTCAATATTTCACTTCCTTCTATTTCTTTTCCCACCATTTTTCATTCACACCTATTTTGTTATTAATAACAAAACCCAACATAATTTTCCTTGTACATTATCTAGAATCATCTATATGCAAGTATAAATAAGGGGTGTCTTGTTCATTTGCAATCAAGCCAAATTCAAGAAAATCTTCTTCAATAACAAAGTTATCCTTTCAAAAATCTCTCTTCTATTTTCAAGCTTCCACTTCTTTAGTTGAACCCTCCATTCTTAGTGAACGATCTTTGGCTAGCAGAAGGTTCTTCGAATAATCTTCTGCTATCCTTTACATTATATCAGAGCTATAGTTGGCTTCTTGATATATTTTCAAGGTCGGGTTAGTGGGTGATTCAACTGGTTTCTCTAAATGAATTTGGGTGGTCATGCTAATGGAGTAGGGACGGAGTTATTGAACCTGTCCAACTACGAGGTATGGAAGACTTGTATGGAGTCATACCTTATTGGTGAAAATTTGTGGAAAATTATCAATGGAAGTAACACAAGTCCTCCTGTGGATGCACCAAAAAATAGCAATGCGCTTAAGAAGCGGAAAAAAAATTAATGCTAAGGCAAAGTTTATCCTAAAGAGGTCTATCTCTCCTAATTTATTTGATTATATTATAAGGTGTAAATCAACTCATGAAATATGAAGGACCTTTGATCGGTTATTCAACAAGAAGGATGAAGCTCGGCTATAGATTTTGGAGAATGAGTTAGCTAACACCACTCAAGGTAATCTCTCTATCGCCGAGTATTTTTTAAAGGTTAAAAATCTATGTTCCAAAATTTCTCTATTCAATGTGGACGAGGCAATATCAGAAGCATGATTAATAAGAATTATTATTCACGGTTTAAAGCCAGAATATATTCCTATTGTTACATCGATTCAAAGAAGGGCTCAACAACCAACTTAGAAAGAATTTAAGAATTTGTTGTCGTCACAAGTTAGCTAAACAGATGACTGATGTATCTATCAAATAAGGGGGAAAATGCTCTTGCCACTGATAAGAGGAAGTTTAACGGAAAATCAAAATCATTGTTACAACAGATAATACAGTCCATAATGTGGAGAAGAAAGACACTTCTGTGATCAACGAGAAGAAAAAAGACACTATCACCCTCAACAATTTCTTTTATGTTCCGGTAATGAAGAAAAATCTATCTTAAGTTACAAATGATGTAGGTGCTGGAAACTATTTGCTATTTAGCCCACATGATGTGATTCCTCTGAAGTATCAAGGTTCTGAAGGAAGATATCATTCACTCAGGTAAGAGAGTTAATGATTTATTTGTCTTATCTACCTCTAATTCATATATTGAGAAGATGAGTAGCAATGATAATACTCATCTTTGGCATGCTAAACTTGGACATCTTAGAATGGATAAATTAAAAGTCATGATAAAAATGAATCTAGTAAAAGAATTGCCTATCTTAAGAAATTTTGGCGGAGGAGAGGTTTTTGAAGGATGTTAATATGAAAAGGCACATCGTCTTCCATTTGATAGATACTTGTCAAGGTGCAATGCCCCACTGGAACTCCTTCATTCTTAGGTTATTCTTATATGCTAATTTTCATTGATGATTTTACTATATTCGCTTGGGTTTATTTTGTGAGGCACAAGTCAGAAGCTTTCAATAAGTTTGTGGAGTCTAAATAAACAGTTGAAGGCGAGCTCGATTACTTAGCAAGGCGGCTGCAAACTGATAATTGTTGTGAGTTCACTTCAGACGATTTTCTTTCCTTTTGTAATCGGCATGGAATTAAAAAAGACCCCGCATGCGCTGATACGCCACAACAAATTGAAATGGTTGAAAGGAAGATCTAACACTTAGCTGAGACATGTAAGAGTTGGCTTCATGCCTAGAATTTACCTAGATACATGTAGGCTGAAGGCATGAACGTATGTGATTAATATGACGTCGCTTTATCTAAACAATATGAAGGCTCCCTATGAATTAATGTATGGAGAAAAGCCTAGCATTAAACACCTCAGGATTTTGGCTCTATTTGTTATGTTCACATTCTGGATTGTCAGTGGAGAAAGTTGGATGCTAAGGCAAGAAATACATCTTTGTCCGATATGATGAAAGAAAAAAAGGGATATGTGTGCATGGATCCTAAATTTCATCTCTTTGTTGTCTCAAGGGATGTCATATTCCACGAAATGTCTTTGTATTATAAAGTTGCATTGGATGGACCGAGTTCAAAACTTTAAATAATAGAGATAATACAGCTATCAAGGAGTTAAGAGAAAAGGGGGATTCCTGGACCTCAACAACATGAAACTTATCTAGAAGATGATTCAAGTGGTCCAAGAATGTCAAAAAGAACTATTATCAAGCCAGCTTACCTCAAAGATGAAAACTTCATCAGTACATATTCATGTTTCTTTGTAGGACTAATTGATGATGAAGACCTTCCTCATTCGAAGAAGCTAAAAGAGTAAAAGAGTGGGAGCTTTCTATGGATGATGAAATAGATGCTCTGATGAAAAATCAAACTTGGAGCCTTGCACCAAAGCCGAAGTATGTATAACCCTTTTTTTATAAATGGGTTTACAAAATCAAAAGAAGAGAGGATAGCAGCTTAGATAGATATAAAGCAAGACTGGTTGCTTAGGGGTTTTCTCAAAAGTACGGTGAAGATTATGAAGAAACCTTCAGTCCAGTGGCTAAGATGATTTCTGTCCGAGTTGTGCTAGCCTTGGCAGCCTCTCATAATTGGAAGTTATAGTAATTTGACGTTACGAATACTTTCTTATATGGAGAGCTTGACAAATATATCTATATGGAGCAACCACCAGGGTATGTCTCTAACTTACATCCTGATTGTGCTTGCAAACTTAAGAAGACCCTTTATGGCCTCAAGCAAGCTCCACGAGCATGATATGGTAAAATTACTCAATACCTACATTTCTGTGACTATGATGCATCACACTCAGATCCTAGCTTATTTGTTAAAAAAAAGGCTTGCATATGGTTGTTCTTTTCTACATGGATGATATGATAATAACAGGAAACAATGAAGATGAAGTTTATAGGCTTCAAGATGAGCTTTTCATAAGATTTGACATCAAGAAGTAGGGAGAGATACACCATTTTCTTGGCTTAGAGGTGACAAGCATGAACAAAGAGATCTTTGATACTCAAGAAAGATATGCCAAGAAACTTGTTAACAGACTTGTATTGAAGAAAAGAAAAACATGTTTTACTCCTTTTGAGATAAGTACAAGGTTAAGGCGGGATGAAGGCTCACTTCTTGCAGATCCCAAGCCTTTTCGAGCTCCTTTCGAAAGTCTCTTGTATTTGACTATTACAATGCTGGAAATTGCACCTCGGTGGGATATGTCAACAGATTTATGCCAATGCCAAAAAAGCCTCACTTAGAAGCTGCAAAGAGGATTCTAAAATAAATCAACTCAACATCAGACATGGGCTTGTTCTTCCAGAAGAAGAATGATATGGTGTTAGCTGGTTATACGAATGTTTATTTTGGTGGTATTTGGATGATCGAAGATCTACATCGGGCTATATTATTCTCTGTGGAACAAGTGTTTCTTAGTGTAGCAAGAAGCAAGACTTAGTTTCCTTGACAATCACGGTGGCGGACTATAAAGCAATTTCTCTTACTACTTAAGAATGTGTATGACTACAAAGACTTGCTAAAGACTTTCATCTACCTATATCAAAGTCAACTGTGATCTATGGAGATAATAAAAGTGCCATCAAGCTTGCAAAAAATCTAGTATTCCATGAAAGAACTAAATACATTGGGAAAAGGCTCATGATGGACCTATCAATACTTTGGAAGTTCGAAGTCGGGAGAATATCACGTATATCTTCACCAAGACACTTGCTAAAACTTCATTCGAATTCTTCCATGACAAGATTGGAGTAGTTTCCAAAAAATCACTTTAAGGGGGAGCGTGAAAAAAATAAAGTAAAGTTCATTTTTCGAAAAAGATATAGATTTCTTTAGAGTAACCTAGTGTAATATCCTTGATATTTATCTAGTAGACAAATCTAGATATTCTAGAATGATGTGCGAAGGTAAGATTCTCTAGTAGACACCTCTAGATATTCTAGAGTGTTGTTAGAAGAAAAGTTTGCTAGAATCTTCCTTTTACATTATCTAGAATCATATCTAAAATCATCCATATGCAAGTATAAATCTTACGTTTGTAGTATATGGCCCATTACCATCGTATTAAGCCAACATAGACCCCATAATGGTTTCGGTGACTGAAAGGTATAGTAATAAAGACTTCCTGGCGTTGTAGGGGGTGTCTTGTTCATTTGTAATTAAGTCAAATTCAAGAAAGTCTTCTTCGATAACAAAATTCTCCTTTCAAAAATCTCTCTTCTCTTTTCAAGTTTCCTCTTAGTTGAATCATTCAATCTTAGTTAACGATCTTGGGCTGACAGAAGGTCTTTGAATAATACTCTTCTTTTGCTATTATTTGCAACTACACCCTTAAACTGAAACTTTCGTAATGAGAGGACATTAGGTTTCATGTCCGCATACATGTGTATATACCTCATTATTATACGGAATTTTACCCCATCATGCCATTTTTACCTATTATAGTATATTACCGGACTTATTTTCGAGATTAAAAATCTCACATTTTATTTTTATGCTGAGCAGGAGCCAAAATTTTAAATTTATGAATTCTGAATTTTAGAACGACGACTTCAAGTAATAATGATTGGATTTTAAAATTTAATATTTGTATACATTTAATGAATTTCTTAACACAATATATACTGTTTGAACAAAAATTATTGAGTTTGGCCGAACCCGTAATTCGGCTTCTATCTTTGGATGGCCGGATAGTGCTTTACACTGACTATATATATAATTTAAATTATACTAGAATATTTTATCTACTATTAATATAGGGGTGGAGGTCTAAAAACCCTTTGGTAACACACCCATACTCCCTCCCCCAGGGCAGCAGTTACCCGCCCTTAGGTGTAGCATATGTCTATATACTGGTCCAAAAATTCGTCATAAATCATACTGTGGTATTTTCAAAACTAATAACCAAAGATGGAAACAATAACCAACTCAATAGCAGTGTTCTGTGCATTCTTTCTTGGGATTCGGTATGGAGATTCTTGAACTGGGTTTGATTCAGGCCGAGGAAGCTAGAGAAATACCTCAGGCAGCAAGGTCTCAATGGAAACTCATACGTTATTCTTTGGAGACTTGAAAGAAGGTTACATGTCTAAAGAAGCCAGGTCCAAATCAATGGCTTCTCTCGTGATTCATGAAAGGAGGTAATCCTTCCGATCTAATTTATTTGAATTTGTTTGATTATGTACGGAGCTTAAGAAAAAAATAAAGATTTTTAAAATTTGTGGTCCTAAATGAGTCCAAATGGGGCCCAGAGTATTTGTGTGGCTATAAAAATTTCTCATTAATAGTAGAGTTATAAGTTTAAGCTAGATTGTTATTAAATTTAATAATGGTTCATTTTCTTAGAACATGCAAAAAAAACTAGGTTCACATAAATTGGAACAGATGGAGTACTACAACAACAACAACAACCCAGTATAATCTCACTTAGTGGGGTCTGGGGAGGATAGTATGTACACAGACCTTACCCCTACCCATGGGTAGAGAGGCTATTTCCAAATAGACCCCCGGCATTCTTCTTTCCAAAACTTCTCATCTTGCTCTTGGGGAAACTCGAACTCACAACCTCTCGGTTGGAAGTGAGGGTTGCTTACCATCAGAGCGACCCCTCTTGTCAACAGATGGAGTACTATTTACTCTAAATTTATTTCCATATATATACATATAAAAGAGATGGACTCAAGATTTAAAGTTGCCGGAGCATTTTTACGTTTAGCCAAAATCTGTTTTGTATATAGAGCTTCGCCATTAATATATTACTATTTTTAAAAGGCATATACATGTATAAAATAAAATTTCTGGGTGTGACTCTTCTCTTTATAATATGTGTCCGCCATCAAACCCTTTTTTTTCTCAAATAAAATTAATATTCTCTGTTTACTAATCTTATTTACTATGAATGGTTATATTTTAAATTCCTATGCCAAATGGGGAGAAAAAGCTTTGTGCAAAATTTGGAAAAAACCATCCTTTCTGCTTAAAGTATTAAATATTCGTCTAGCCTGTATATATTTTGTGTTTTTTGGTACAACCAAATTAAGAATTGCAGGTAAAATTGCTTTTACATGGGTTGGCCCAAGACCAGCTGTCTTCATCAATGATGCTGAAATCGTTAAAGGAGATTTTCTCAAAGCCTTACAAATTTCTGAAGCCAGAATTATCATATAGTTAAGCTACTAATAAAGGATTAGCAGCAGCTAACAAAGCCAGATGGTCAAGACACCATAAAATCATCAACCTTGAAAAATTTAAGGTTTGTCAATTTATATGAATAATAATCTCAATTAGATGCCCTTATGTTTATTTATCATTTATCACTGATAAAGTTTTTTTTTCCCCTTAGATTAAGGTACCAATATTTTACTCAAGTTCTGATATGGTGAGCAAATGGGAGAAGATTGTCTCCGAAAAAGGGTCATACGAGTTGGATTTGTGGCCCAATATAGAAACGTTGGTCTTCAAATGGAACTTTCTGAGCTAGTTATGAAACCATTCCCTCTTCCTGGAGCAAGGTAATTAGAATTACAACCACCATCCTGTTTCCTCAATTCTGACATCAACTGATTAAATTACGCTAATTGTATAAAAATATTTTACGCCTGTTGGTGTATATAAGGAAAAAGGGACATAACTCGGTGCACGAAGCAACTTGCGTCCACGCAGGGTCTGAAAAAGGACCGTACCTGAGGAGTATGATATAGGCCAAGCATCAACAGCTGATTCCACGGCTCAAACCCTTGACCTATAGATCGCACGGAAATAGCTTTAACGTTGCTCCAAGGTTCCTTTGTGTTGGTGTATATTAGTAAATGCAAATAGAGAAATATCTTTATATGTCTACTAGGAGTGGCAAAATAGTTAAAAGAAAACATTTAACCACCCATATTATTCACTAAAAATGGGTTGGATAATAAACTTTTTAAAAACGGGTCAAATATGGTAAGAACCATATTATCCATTTAGAAAATGGACAACTAATGAGTACCCAATGGATAACCAATGAGTCTAACTTTTATTTTTGTAAAGCTTCAAATTGGGAATTCCTTAAGTTAGGGTGACTAAGAATTCTCCCAAAAGTGATCATATACCAGAAGTCTTGGATAATATGAGTAACCCATATTATTCGCCAGTTAACCCGTTTTTCATCCGTATTAAATACGGGTCAAATCGGATAATTGATCCGTTTTTTCATTATTTGTATCCGACCTGACCCGCCCGTTTGCCACTCCTACCGTCTACTGACAAGCTTATCTTTTACTTGTAGTTATTTGCCGACTAAAACAAATATAAGGGTAAAGGAGATAGCTAGAGAAGTGAGATCTTCACTTGAAGGTATTATTAGTGAAAGGTTGAAGGCAATGGAAGCAAAAAAAGCTGGCAAAAATGATGACTTACTGGGAGTATTACTAGAATCCAGTTTGAGGGTAATTAATTAAAGAATGTGGTCAAAACGAAGAATCTGGGAATGAATATGGATGAGTTAATTGAAGAATGTGAATTCATCTATTTTGCCGGGGACGAGTCAACTTCACTTCTGATTATGTGCGCATTAGTTCTATTATCTAAGCATTTGGACTGGCAAGAGCGTGCTAGAGAAGAGATTTTACAAGTTCTTGGGTGCCAAAAACCAGATTTTGATGATTTATCTCGACTAAAATCCGTAAGTTTTCCTTCATCCTCTGCAGCGAACATTCTCTGGAATTAAACTGATAAAATTTTGATATGTCAAATTTAGCTCATGAATATATAATTCATCCAACTCGTCCAAATTTGAACGGGTTAACTATATACATATTCATTTGCAGGTCATCTTTGACATAATCCAGGTTAATCTATCTAAAACTTGGGGCAATTTGAGCTAATATATGAAGCTCAAATTAACCCAAACATCCGCAGCCGGCTCATAAGAATATTTATCAGAACACGGGAGAATAAGCTTTTTCCAGTTTGATTTGGTTGATATAGACATGATAAATGAAAGGAAAGGCTAAGTTTTATTCGTTCATATGGTGATTAAGCAAATTATACAAGAAAAAGAAAAATAAATGAAAAGAGATTTTAAGTCGGACAGGCTAAGTTATGACTTACAAGTTGGTCCACGTTAGTCCATCTTGACCCATTCAAATGTTGAACGGGTTATGAAACTAATCATGTTTATTGTTTCGATCCATTTTAACTAGCGAGAATATAGTCAACTAGCCAATCTAACATTCCTAAAACAACATTCTTTTTTCATTTGCACTTTCGTATCCCAAAAATAGTAACTTCTCTTTTTTGATGATCTCCTTTTAACAGGTCAATACGATTATTCTTGAGACACTAAGGCTATATCCACCAGGAGGTAATTTTCACGCGTGCTTGACGAAACAACCAAATTGGGAAATATAACTTTACCAAGAGGAGTTTAAATCTACATACCTACGCTTTTCATGCATTGGGACAAAGAAATATGAGGCAATGACCCAAAAGAATTCAACCTAGAAAGATTTAGTGAAGTTGGAAGCGCAACAAAATGGAACATTTGGGTATTTCCCATTTGGTTATGGTCCTCGAGTATGCATTGGACAAACTGTATTGGTAAAAAATAGACTTCACATTTATAATATTTGTGATGACAAAGCGATTCATGTGCAGCAATAGAACATGATAGTTGGTCGCAAATTTATAAAGAGGAACACAAAGAAGAACGGAATTAAACCCATATCCACGAGACAATTAGAGGGGGAACCTCAGTCTAATTGCGGAGTTGAAGAGATACGGTCATAATGAAACAAGGCAGGATAAGGGGTAGATTCAATGATCTTCAATCAATAAGCCAAACGTTACATAATATTCACGCAATATTGTAACGTTACATTAATGGTATTATTAGTTATTAATGCTCAATCATTAAAGAGAGTAGGCGTGATATTAAGAAATTCCCTATAAAAGGGAAGAAAATATCACTTGTAGAGACACGTTCGAACTACTACTGAAATACATTTACTTTTATGCATTCTTATTACTTTCTTATTGCAAGTCCAAATGTTTCATTCTAGTTTTCTTGATTATTAGTAGCCCGAATTCTTCTAAAATATTAGCTTTGACCGAATTTCCTATTTTTTGGTTACAAAATTGGTTCCATTACCGAAAATCTGATAATCTATTACTTTCTAAATTAACCTTTTCATCAAATCAATCATGTCGAATGTCAATGAAAACTATTAAGGAGACCATCAACACCAGGAGAATCTGCAAGGCGATGGAACTCCGGTCCCTTTCCCACGAAATTCTCCTCGATAATCTCGAGAAGGAACTCCTAATGGATCTTGGTCATATGTGAATGATCAGTTTGAAAATATTGAGGCTATTAATGAAGCTTTGAAAAAGTTAATCGCTCAACATGTCAGCAATGCTCTCGAGGCCTTCACTAACCAATTGTCGGTTCCAGCGCAAACATCAACTATAAACAACACCACCTTGAAAAATCCTCGCTCAAGACTCATTAATTCGGGCAGTGGAGGAACTCCTAGCGAATCCCGTTATGGAGGGTCAGTTAACCCAGTTAATTCTGATTTACAAAATTTAGTACTAACTTTGCAGGAACGGCTGAAGGAGCAGAGTGACCGCAGAGAGAAAATACCCGGAGTGCCGCCTGTAATCAAGGGAATAGTTATAGACAAATACTTACAACAACCTTAGAAGCCAAGTGCTGCTTCTCTGCCAATTCTGAAGAAATTCAAGTTGCCCGATATTCCAAAATATAATACTGATCCACGGGATCACGTAATTGCATTCATAATCGGTGTAAAAGGCAACGATTTTCACCAACTAAGAAATTGAATTAGTACTGGTAAAAAAATCGAAGAAACACTAACTAAGGGAGCATTGACATGGTATTCTCTTTTACCCAAAATTCTATAGATTCTTTTGTTGAACTTGCAGATTCATTCATCAAAGCACACTCGGGAGCTCAAAAAGTTGAGAAAAGAATGGAGGACATTTTATAAATAAAGCAAGGAGATACGGAGCTGCTCAGGGAATTCGTAGATAGATTCCAGCATGAGAGGATGATGTTGCCACGTGTACCAGATAACTGGGCGGCTATGGCATTTGAAAACAATTTAAATGAGAAAAAGTTCAGAAGCCACAAGGAGACTCGAGGAAAGTTTACGAGAATTTTCAGCTAGGACTTGGAATGATGTTTTTAAAAGATACGAAGCTGCAAATAGAAGAAGATATAATCATTCAATCTCGAATGAATAAAAAGGTAAGTTCAAGGCGAACTAAACCTGAAAAACGTTTCGGTAAAAACAGGTACGAGCCTTACATGGTACCACCAGGAAAAGACTCGCGTTCAAAATATGAAAACCCAAGGTACGACCATAGATCAAGAAATAGGGAGTTAGGTTCATCATCGAGGTTTGGAAAAGAACAAAACACGCAAGAAACACGCAATGAGGATAAAATCTCGAAGACAAAGATCGATAGTTGTAGTTTTAATGTTAGCACGTCCGAATTGGTGGTTGTTTTAAGGAACATGGGCAACAAGGTACGATGTCTAAGAGATATGAGATCAAACCCGAAGAGGGAAAATCCTGATTTTTTGTGCGAGTTTCACCATGATCATGGTCATAAAACGGCAGATTGTAGACTGTGCTTGGTAAAGTAGAACATTTATTGAAATAAGGATATTTAACTGAATTATTTAGTGAAAAGGAAAAGCATGCATATATAAAAAATAGACAAGAGTCTCCAAAACCCCCTTCGCCAAAAAGGACAGTTAATGTTATAAGTGGAGGAGAAGAGATCAATGGCGTAAAATATACAATAGTAAGAAATGTATTAAAAATAACAGTCACACACGGGAAGCGGGTTCGATAGATTTTGGAAGAAGATAGTATTACATCTGATAATGCATATGCTAATGGCGTGATCCCCCCACATAATGATGCACTGGTAATATTTTTACTTGTATATGAAAGTAATGTGAAACGAGTTTTGCTTGATCCAGGTAGTTCCGTGAATATCATTTTGTTAAGAGTGGTAAATGAGATGCAAGTTGATGATAAGTTGATACCTAAGGATCATACATTCTTCGGTTTAGACAACTTGAGCGTCGTAACAAAAGGCGAGATAACACTCACCACATTCATTGAAGGGGTAGTCAAAGACACCAAATTTCAAGTAGTAGAAAAAGATATGGCTTATAACATGATTCTTGGTAGACCATGGATTCATGAAATGGAAGTTGTTCCATCGACTTTTCATAAAGTTATTAAATTCCTTTCACACCGGGGAATAAGGAAAATCCGTGGAGACTAGAAAGCATCTAAGAGCATTAATTTCGTAGCAGATTTGAGCGCAAAAAGCGAAGGAACATAGCAATTATAGAATTTAGTTGAGCATGTTGCAACACAAGCCTCAACTAAGCACAAGCGAACGGATGTAGACTCGAGACCTTATACAATCCACGAGCCAGAAGAAAATGAAAATATCAAAATAATGATTGAAGAATTGGAAGCTGTAATACTATTTGTACCCTAGCCTGAAAGGAAACTCTACATCGGGGTTAACCTAAGCCAAGAGATAAAAGGTAAGTTGACTAAAGTTTTCAAAACTAATGTGGATTTTTTTCCTGGTCCGTTCTGATATAACAGGTATACTGCCAGAAGTGATGAAACACAAATTAAATGAAGATCCATAATACTCACCTGTCAAACAAAAGAAAAGAAAGCAATGATCTTTCAAAAATCAGGTGATTCATGATGAAATGCACAAACTTATAAAAATTGGGTCCATTTATGAAGGTAAAATATCGAAATTGGTTAGTTAATACAGTAGGCGTACCTAAAATACTGGTAAGTGTAAGTTCGTGTAGATTATACTGACCTAAATAAAGCTTGTCCTGAAGATTCTTTTCCATTACCACATATAGATCAATTAATTGATGATACTGCAGGACATGAATTGTTATATTTTCTTAGATGCATATTTAGGGTATAATCAGATAAAAATGGATTCTATAGATGACGAAAGACTTCATTTATAAGAGACAGGGGGATCTATTACAAAGTAATCTCATTTGGTCTCAAGAATGCTTGAGCCACGTATCAAAGACTGGTAACCAAAATGTTTCAACAACACCTAGGGAAAACCATGGAGGTCTATATAGATGATATGCTGGTCAAGTCTACAACAGGCGTGGGATCATATTAAACACTTATTTGATACATTTCAAATTCTTCGTAAATTTAACAAGAAACTAAATCCTGAGAAATGTACAATTGGAGTTTCATTAGGTAAGTTCTTGGGATTTCTTGTTTTTAACAGTGCATTGAAGTAAATCCCGCATAGATTAAAGCTTTTGAGGAAATTCCTGCTACACTGAAGAATAAAAAAGAAGTACAGAGACTGACATGAAGAACACTTGCTTTGGGAAGATTTATTTCCAAATCATCAGAAGAATGCTTTAGGTTCTTTTCAGCCCTAAAAAGGCAAGATCAATTTGAATGGGCTGAAGAATGTCAACATGCGCTTAAGAATTTTAAAGTATACTTGTCAAATCCATCGTTTCTCACAAAACCAAAAGATGGGGAGAAACTACTCATCTACCTTGCCGTTTTAGAAGAGGCGGTAAGTGCTATGTCAGTTCAAGAAGACCAAGGTAAAGAATATCCGATTTATTATATCAGCAAGTCATTATTAGATGCTGAGACTCGATATCCTCATCTAGAAAACCATGCACTTGCGTTAGTTACGGCATCTAGGAAGTTAAGACCTAATTTTCAATGTCATCCTATCTCTATAGTAACTGCCAACCCCTTACGTAATATACTGCATAAGCAAGAGTTGTCGGGTAGATTAGCCAACTGGGCCATAGAACTAAGTTAATATGACATTACATATCAACCTAGAACTGCAATAAAGTCACATGTTTTAGTAGATTTTAGTCAAGGGATACAACTAGAAGCAGAAAAAGAACTGCAGGTATTTAACGAGTCTAATCGAGGTACTTGGACCTTATTTACAAATGGTTCATCAAATGTAAAATGGGCAAGTCTTAGCATTGTCTTAGTACCACCTATGGGAGAAACCATACAAGCCATAAAATGTTACCCTATTACTAACAATGAGGCAGAATATGAAGTTGTGATTGGATGTTTAGAACTGGAACGAGAGCTCCATATAGAACAATTCATAATCAAAAGCAATTAATAGCTCATAGTTAACCAAATGCTAGGGACTTCTATAGCTAGAGAGGCAAGGATGCAACAATACATGAAAAAGGCACGGGATTTGGTCAAGCAATTTGAAACTTGGAAAGTCATACAGATACCAAGGGAAGAAAATATCGAGGCAGATGCTTAGCTACTGCTACAGAAGTAACAAATGCAGAAAGTGCTTATGTGATTCATTTGTTTCGCTCCATGCTTGATCAATATAAAAATGAGGTAAATTAAAACAATTTAACATGGGATTGAAGAATTGACACCGTATCTGTGAAATGGTGGATGTATATTGTGGGTCCACTACCGCAAGCCAAAGGCAAGGTAAGATTTTTAATATTACCCACTGATTATCTTACTAAGTGGATAGAGGCAGAAGTTTTTAAACAGGTGCGAGAAAAAGTGGTTAGAGATTTCATCTGGCGAAACATCATATGCCGATTCAGGATACTAAACAAAATCATATGTGATAATGGCCCACAATTTATAGGCACATAAATTATAAAAAATTTTAGAGTTGGAAAATTAAAAGGATTACTTTAACATTGTACCATCCGATGGGTAATGGGCAAGATGAATCAACAAATAAAGTCATTATCAACAACTTGAAGAAAAGATTGAAGGAATCTAAAGGCAACTGGCCAAAAGTGCTATCGGGGGTCTTGTGGGCTTATCGGACAACAGTAAAAACAAGTACAGGGGAAACACTGTTCTTGTTAGAACGAGTGCTTAACGCTAGAGGGGGGGTGAATAGCGTTTTTAAAAAAATTATGCAGAAATGAAATCAAATTGCGGAATTAAAAACTGCACGAATGAAATAAGTGCGGAAAATAAATAGGAAAGAACACACCGATGTATACTGGTTCGCCACGACTTGTGGTTAGTCCAGTCCCCGAGAGACTCTCTCGAGATTTCCACTAATTCCGTTAAGCTTACGGGTGCTGAACAAACCGTTACAACCTGAGAGCTTGAATCACACAAGCCTCAACAAACGTTGCTTGAAGATACCGCACTTCAAGACTTCACACGAAGGAATGGAACGTTCCTTCTTACAACAAGGAATTATAGATTTCCCTTCAAGTGTATGAACACTCAATACTCACTTATACAATAGCTCACTCAAAGAGTGGATATGAGTACAAAATAATCAGCTCAAGAACACAACAACTTAATCAAAGATTGGCTCTCAAAAATAATGAATTTAAGATTGAATGATTGCAATAATAGTATGTAAACTTTCAAAGAAATATGCTCTGTTGTTGTACAGAAAAGAGTGTTTTAGAGGAGTATTTATAGGACTCAAACTGTATCAGACCGTTGCCTAATTGTCAAACAAAATCCCTGATTTTGTGCTCAGACAATCGATTGTCAGGTCTGTACAATCGATTGTGTGACCAGTTTTCAAAAAACAGATCCCTGATTTTAAGTAGAAAATCGATTGTAAGAAATCAGTTTAGGATTCTGTAATTCAACAACCGATTGTCAAAGAAGTACGATCGATTGTGGTTCAAAGTTTCAAAATATTTCTGACAATGGTTTGAATATAACAGATTGTGTGATCAATTTTCAACAAAAAGATCCCTGATTTGAAGGAGAAATTGATTGTAAAAAATCAGTTTAGGATTTCGTAATTCAACAATCGATTGTGAAAAGAGTACAATCGATTGTGTCTCAGAGTTTGAAAATATTTCTGACAACGGTTTGAATATAATCGATTGTTGGACAAGGACAATCGATTGTTTTGTTTTGTGGAAAATTTCAGTAACACACTGCCTCAGTACAATCGATTGTTTGACAAGGACAATCGATTGTGTTGCTTCTTTGAAAAATTCATTTAAGCATTGTCTCACTACAATCGATTGTACCAAGCAGACAATCGATTGTATAACTGATTCGAAAAATTCATTTAAACACTGTCTTAATAAAATCGATTGTTTAAAGCATATAATCGATTATGTCTTAATATAATCGATTGTTTAAATCAGATAATCGATTGTTTGCCATTTTGAAAAACTTCAAATCATACTGCTTTAGTAAAATCGATTGTGAGAATGTACATAATCGATTGTGCTATTGATTTTGAAAATTCCAGTTTTGGCGTTCTTTAACACAATCGGTTGTTGGTCTTAGACAATCGATTGTTGTAGTCCAGATTCAAAAGACATGTTTAAAAAATCATTTTGGCTAAAATGCAACTCATTTGTTTTAACTTAAAGATGCATGGTTTGATGAAAAATGATTTTATGGGAGAAGCCAATACTTGAATATGTTGTTGAATCAAGATTACTACATAAAACAACTCAATAATAAACTCAACAATAACTTCGTTGTGATTCTTGGTCTTGTACTTGTTTCTCTTGTACTTGACTGTTATCGTTCCATCCTCGTTGGTTTGTCATTTATCAAAACCTACATAGATCAACACACGTTTAGTTTGAGAACGTGTTTCAACAATTTTCCCTTTTTGATAATGGCAAACCTATATCGGGATATGCATATTAATAACAGTTCAAGACAAGTATTCCCCCTCAATTTGTGATTCCCTCTTAATTTATGCAAATATATTATAGTGTGCATAGCCCGTTTTCTTCCCCCTTTTGACATTAACAAAAAGTGCAAGAAGAAACATTTCATTAGAAAAGATCAAGAAGTACAACAAGAAAAAAATGGGCAGAAAATAAACGAAATTATACAAAATAAGAAATTTTATGCATCATCATCTTCGACTTCCACGTTGTCCGGCACTGTTTCATAAGGGACAAGACCAGCATATGGATAATGAACATGATCAAAATATCCATGGAGTTCATAAGTCAATTGATTGACGGAAGTGGTTAGTGAAGCAAGCTGGTCGGAAATAATTTGAAAAGTAGGATTTTGAGTGCAACGTAGTTGAGGATGAGGAGGAGGAGGAGCATCGTGTTCGCCAACAATGGGAAAGGAAGATGCTGAAATTTCCCAATGTTTGGTGCCCCTTTTAATCGGACCATTAGAGGTGTTAAAACTGGTAGCTTCAAGAATATTCATTACAAGAAGTGCATAAGGAATGGGTTTATCGTCCCCAACGGCATCGAGCATGTGAAGCTTGACAAACTTGCACCAATTGATGCGAGCTCCGGTGATAATTGCATGCAGAAGTTTTGAGTCCTCTTGTGATATAGTGGTATGGCTGTGCTTTCGGGGTTTTAGCACACGTGTTATAAAGTAGAAAATCAAGCGAAATTCGGGGAGCATGCCCGTGATGGTTGGACGACGGGTGGTTGGATTAGGATCAAATGATCCAAGCCCTATTTGATTTAAGACAATTCGTTCATCAAATAATACGCCGCCTTCTCGTATGTACATTCAGATGTCTTCCCCATTTCGAGGATGTTGAGAAATTGTTTGAATGTTTTCTTTGGATAAAAGAATTTGAACACCATTAATGGTCGTCACAAGATCACCATCATCGTTCTCCTTAAGATTTGAGTAGAAAGCGCGAATAAATGGAGGATGAATATGTGGATATTTAAGAAATAAAAAGTCAAGAAGTTTGCTTTCTCGAAGCGTATTCGCAGTTGCTGCGGGGGCGCTTGATTCAAGATATTGAATAGTAGAGAAGCGAGGAGGTAGTATTTCTCGATTTTCAAATTTGGTTATGAATCTAGTATATTCTGCTTCAGAGTCGAATTTCAAATAAGAACCGTCTTGATAAGGGAAGACGGGAGTAGGAGCAGCAGAGGAAGAGGCAATATTCTTGCCAGAACGAGATCGTTTTTGATGTCTGCTTGACATTTTGATGGAATATTGAGAGCTGATTTAGAGAGTTTTTGAAAGAATTCAAGAGATTTTTGAAGCTTGAATTGATTTGAAGTGAGGAAGATGAAGAGAGTAACTCCTATTTATAGAGTGGGAGGTAAAGATAGTAATTAATGGAAATGGTTGGCAGATATAGAGTCTGAAACGGTAAAATTTTGAACCAGAGCTGTTACACAATCGATTGTGGAACCGACACAATCGATTGTGATGGAATATTTGAATGGTACTCGGAAAGGACAAAAAGAATCGATTGTGTAAGTGTTTGCAGAAGTCAGAACGGTAATAAGATTTGAATACTGACCGTTTGACAATCCATTGTGGAGCCTGAACAATCGATTATTGCAAATTTTGAATTATGGTCAGAAGACAAATAATCGATTGTGGAATATTGACAATCGATTGTATATAGACAGTGAGTTATAAGGACATAAGTAATTTTTTGAACAATCGATTTTGGATATATGACAATCGATTATAAGAAGGCAGTGAGTATTTCATGGTCCAGTGATTTTAAGACAATCGATTATAGGAGTCTGAACAATCGATTGTGAAGAGGAAGAGAGTTATAAGAACCTGAGTGAATGTTTGACAATCGATTATGGATATTGTACAATCGATTATACGAAGGCAGTGCAAAACGGACAACAAAGATGGTAAGAAACAATCGATTTTGCAAATTTAACAATCCATTATAGAAAATATTTTATAAAACTGAATTTTAACACAATCGATTATTGGTACATATAATCGATTATTGTATATATTTGCCAAACACCTGCACAACATAAATGTTAGCCACAATCGATTGTATCTAGTACACAATCGATTGTATGACACTAGACAGAAGTTCCCCCTGTCTTTGGGGCGATACCTGCAAAACAAAACTAAGCGCCTCCGACGCTCAAGTCAGTAATTATTCAAAAGATAAATGCAACCTAAGTGTATGCATTAGATCAACGTAGAGTCAAGAATTTCGAGTTCACTTCGAATACGAAAGAACGACTCTTTATCTAAAGGTTTGGTGAAGATGTCAGCCAATTGATGTTTAGTTTCAACGAACTCAATTTTGACATCACCTTTGAGAACGTGATCTCTTATAAAATGGTGCCTAATTTCTATGTGTTTCGTTCTTGAGTGAAGAATAGGATTCTTCGTCAAGCTTATGGCGCTAGTATTGTCACATCGAAGAGGGACGTGGTCAATACTAAGACCATAGTCCAAGAGTTGTTGCTTCATCCAAAGAATTTGTGCACAACAACTCCCCGCAGCTATATATTCAGCCTCGGTTGTGGATAACGCAACACTTGCTTGCTTCTTACTAAACCATGAGACTAATGAACTACCGAGCAAATGGCAAGTGCCACTAGTGCTCTTGCGGTCCAATCTGCATCCAGCAAAATCGGAATCGGAATAGCCAACAAGTTGGCATGAAGAACCTTTGGGATACCAAAGTCCCACATTTAAAGTCCCAATAAGGTACTTCATTATCCGTTTAACCGCAGTAAGATGTGACTTCTTTGGACACGATTGATATCTAGCACATAGACAAACGCTAAACATTATATCAGGTCTACTAGCAGTAAGATAAAGTAAGGATCCAATCATACCTCGGTATTTCTTGGTGTCTACCTCCTTACCTTTCTCATCCTTGTCAATATGGTCGGATGTGCTCATTGGAGTGGCCATTGCTTTAGCATTGCTCATTTCAAATCGATTAAGCAATTCTTTGCAATACATAGATTGACAAATGAAAGTTCCTTCTTTCATTTGTTTCACTTGCAACCCCAAGAAGAAAGTAAGCTCACCCATCATTGACATCTCAAATTCATTTGTCATTAATTGTGAGAAATTCTTGCAAAGATACTCGTTAGTAGAACCGAAAATAATATCGTCAACATATATTTGTACCAAAAGGATGTCATTGATTTTATTCTTGATAAACAGTGTAGTATCAACTTTCCCCCTATTAAAATCATTTTCCAAAAGGAATTTGCATAAGCGTTCGCACCAAGCTTGCGGAGCTTGTTTAAGACCATAAAGAGCTTTCTTAAGCTTGAAGACATGATCCGGAGATTTAAAGTCTTCGAACCCGGGGGGTTGTTCGACATACACTTCCTCTTGAATAAATCCGTTGAGGAAGGCACTCTCGACATCCATTTGATAAAGTTTAAAATTCATAGCAGACGAAAATGCAAGTAATAATCGAATAGCTTCTAAACGTGCTACGGGTGCATATGTTTCTTCATAATCAATGCCTTCTTCTTGATTATAACCCTTAGCAACTAACCTAGCTTTGTTTCTAGTGATAATACCATTTTCGTCTAGTTTGTTACGAAAAACCCATTTCGTACCAATTATGGTATGATTATCGGGTCTTGGCACCAATTCCCAAACGTCATTACGTTTAAATTGGTTAAGCTCCTCTTGCATTGCCAAGGTCCAATGCTCATCCCCAATTGCTTCAGAAATGGTAGTTGGTTCAATTTGTGAAACAAAAGCCATTTGACCTACGGTGTCTTTGAGAAGGTTTAGAGTACTTACCCCTTTCTCGATATTCCCAATTACCTTGTTGAGAGGGTGGTCTTTAGACGTCCTCCAAGCCTTTGGCATCACCGATGTTTCCTCTTGTTGTGGTGCTTCTTTCGTTGGTTGTTCCACACCTTCATCTTCAATTTCCTTTGTATTTTCCGTATGCTCCTTGTCTTGAATATTCAATTTGTTTAAAGTTTCTGCAATATCATCACAAAATTCCTTTCTCGCCAGGCGAGCATCACTTTCACAAAATACAATATGAGGGGACTCCTCGACAGTTTTAGTACGATTATTGAATGCCCTATATGCTTTGCTATGTGACGAGTAGCCAAGAAAAATACCTTCATCAGATTTAGCATCAAACTTTCCCAAATTGTCTTTTCCATTATTATGGATAAAACATTTACAACCAAAAACTCTAAGGTGGGAAATATTAGGCTTTCTTCCCTTATAGAGTTCGTATGGAGTTTTCATGAGTATCGGTCGAATGACTGCTCTGTTTAAAACATAGCAAGCGGTACTCACGGCATCCGCCCAAAAGATTTTGGAAATCTTTGACTCATCGAGCATGGTTCTAGCCATCTCTTCGAGGCAACGATTTTTCCGTTCCACCACTCCATTTTGTTGTGGTGTATGTGGAGCCGAAAAGGTATGTTCAATACCGAGTTCGTCACAAAAATCCGCAAAGAGATTATGATCGAACTCTCCTCCATGATCACTTCTTATGGAAGTGACGGTTGTGCTCTTTTCATTTTGCACACGTTTGAGAAAAAATTTGAAGGCTTGAAAAGCTTCACTTTTATGAGCAAGAAATAGAGTCCATGTGAATCGAGAGTAGTCATCAACAATAACCAAAGCATAACGATTTCCACCAAGACTTTCAATTCTAGATGGTCCAAAAAGATCCATATGAAGAAGTTGTAAAGGTTTAGTGGTTGAAACAATATTTTTCGATTTAAAAGAAGCTTTTGTTTGTTTCCCTTTTTGACATGGTTCACAAAAAGTATCCTTTTCAAATTTGATTTTTGGAAGGCCAATAACTAAATCTTGGGAAACTAATTTGTTTAACAAATTCATATTAATATGAGCTACTCTTCAATGCCATAACCACATGTCGTCTTCCTTACTCATAAGGCAATTTACATAATTTGATGAGGAATTTTCTAAATCAACCGTGTAAATATTATCAACTCTAATTCCACGAAGAATGATTTTAAAATCACTGCGACGAAAGACTAAGCATTCTTCGGAATCAAATAACACAAGATTTCCCTTGTCACACAATTGACTTATGCTCAAGAGATTATGCTTAAGACCTTTAACAAGTAATATATGCTTAATAGAGGAGGATTCATCCTTACCGACCGATCCAATGCCGATAATCTTTCCTTTTTATTATCTCCAAAAACAACACTTCCTCCTTCCTTGTGTTCTAGTTGAAGGAACTTAGATGCATCCCCGGTCATATGTTTAGAGCATCCACTATCAAGGTACCAAAGTACACTTGACCCCTTCAAACATACCTACAAAACAAATCACTGAGATTTTGGTACCCAAGCCATTTTGGGTCCTTGTACGTTAGGTGCAGCGTGGTAGTGTGATTGACTCGTGTTGATGTGCCGATGTCGAGTGAAACATACAGGGGCTATATGCCCTACTCTATTGCAATAATGGCATATGACATTTGGATTATGCATACGTCTAGGATGATAATAGTTCGAGGGTCTAAATCTGTTCACTCTATTTGTATGAAAATTATTTTCATGCATTTTTCGAAATTCATGTCTAGGTGGTCTAAACATGCCAATATTTCTTCTATTATTATTTTAGGAAAATTATTCACTCTATGATTAGTATTTCTAGGTGGATTTGTTTTACCTTGCCTAGGTTGAGTCTTAGGTGATTTATGAATGGACTCAACTTTTTCTTCATTTTTAAAACCTATTCCGTGCCTAGTGGATTTCAGATTATCAAGCACAACATTGAGGTTTTTGTGTGAAGAATTAAACTTGTGCAAAGTGCTTTTAAGTCTATCTACTTCTTCTTTCAAAGATCTGCAAGAAGAACAACCTTTGCTTGAGCTTTCCGGTTTATCGGCACTTCTTTTGCCGTAAAAATGATTTTCCTCTTTCAATTTCTCGTTTTCCAGATTTAATTTTTCAAAATCTTTTTCTTTTACAGAAAGTTGATTTCTCAAATCTTTTATAATTTTTGAAGCATTAATAAATTCAACGTAAAGCTCATCAAAGGCATCTCGCATTTCTTCTAAAGAAAAAATATTTTTAGAATTGCTACTTACCTCATTTTGGGGTTCTTTATGTGCCATAGGACACAAGTTTGCAGTTTCCTCTTCTCCGTCGCTTGACTCGTCTCCTGAGTCGCCTCCCCACGAGATGTATGCCCGTTGCTTCTTTTTGGGCTTCTTCTCCTTCTTCACATTTGGACAATTTGGTTTGATGAGTCCAAGTTCCCCGCATCCGTAGCATTTTAATGGTCCGCCTAGCCTCTTCCCTTTTCGTTCATACTCCTTGCGCATGAACTTTTTGAACCTCTTAATAACGAGTCCAAACTCGTTATCTTCGTCACTTGACTCTTCCTCGATTTTGGGTTGAGCCGTGCTTGCCTTTAGAGCAATTCTCCTTTTCCCTTGATCAATTAAAGAAGGTTTAAGGATAGTAGATTCGTACGTTTTAAGATTACCTCTTAACCCGTCGATTGTGACATTTGTGACGCCTATTGATTCCTGAATAGCGTCAGCCTTCGAACGCCATTCCGAAGTTAGGCTTCTCAGAATTTTACGGACAAGTTCTCGATCCGTAAATATCTTTTTCAGGGCGTGTAGATCATTGACGATTTTTGAAAATCGTTCAAACATTTCATCTATTTTCTCTCCTTCCTGCATACGAAATAACTCATACTCATGGGTTAGAAAATCAATTTTTGCTTCCCTAACCTGGTCAGTGCCTTCATATGTAATCTCCAGCTTGTCCCACATTTGTTTGGCAGTGGAACAACATGATATCTTCCGATAGTCATCGGGATTGACGGCACAGAACAACATGTTGATGGATTTTGCATTATTCTCCAATTTTCTAATCTCGTCCGCGGTATATTCCTCTTCTAGTTTTGGGACGATTTTATCACCATCTACTTTAGTGGGAATTTGCTCACCATTTTTAATGATTTTCCAGATTAGAAAATTATTGGACTGGATAAATATCCTCATTCTTTCTTTCCAGTAGGTGTAGTTGTTTCCATCAAATAGCGGAGGCCTAGTGGTACATGAACCTTCACCTATACCTGCATAAGCACTACTAGTGGAAGCCATAGAAAGATCCTCTCAAACTGTTAAGTCTTAAAGAGAGTTAGGCTCTGATACCAATTGTTAGAACGAGTGCATAACGCTAGAGGGGGGGTGAATAGCGTTTATAAAAAAATTATAAAGAAATGAAATCAAATTGCGGAATTAAAAACTGCACGAATGAAATAAGTGCGGAAAATAAATAGGAAAGAACACACCGATGTATACTGGTTCGCCACGACCTGTGGTTAGTCCAGTCCCCGAGAGACTCTCTCGAGATTTCCACTAATTCCGTTAAGCTTACGGGTGCTCAACAAACCGATACAACCTGAGAGCTTGAATCACACAAGCCTCAACAAACGTTGCTTGAAGATACCGCACTTCAAGACTTCACACGAAGGAATGGAACGTTCCTTCTTACAACAAGGGATTATAGATTTCCCTTCAAGTATATGAACACTCAATACTCACTTATACAATAGCTCTCTCAAAGAGTGGATATGAGTACAAAATAATCAGCTCAAGAACACAACAACTTAATCAAAGATTGGCTCTCAAAAATAATGAATTTAAGATTGAATGATTGAAATAATAGTATGTAAACTTTCTAAGAAATATGCTCTGTTGTTGTACAGAAAAGAGTGTTTTAAAGGGGTATTTATAGGACTCAAAGTGTATCAGACCGTTGCCTAATTGTCAAACAAAATCCCTGATTTTGTGCTCAGACAATCGATTGTCAGGTCTATACAATCGATTGTGTGACCAATTTTCAAAAGACAGATCCCTGATTTTAAGTAGAAAATCGATTGTAAGAAATCAATTTAGGATTCTGTAATTCAACAATCGATTGTCAAAGAAGTACGATCGATTGTGGTTCAAAGTTTCAAAATATTTCTGACAATGGTTTGAATATAACAGATTGTGTGATCAATTTTCAACAAAAAGATCCCTGATTTGAAGGAGAAATTGATTGTAAAAAATCAGTTTAGGATTTCGTAATTCAACAATCGATTGTGAAAAGAGTACAATCGATTGTGTCTCAGAGTTTGAAAATATTTCTGACAACGGTTTGAATATAATCGATTGTTGGACAAGGACAATCGATTGTTTTGTTTTGTGGAAAATTTCAGTAACACACTGCCTCAGTACAATCGATTGTTTGACAAGGACAATCGATTGTGTTGCTTCTTTGAAAAATTCATTTAAGCACTGTCTCACTACAATCGATTGTACCAAGCAGACAATCGATTGTATAACTGATTCGAAAAATTCATTTAAACACTGTCTTAATAAAATCGATTGTTTAAAGCATATAATCGATTATGTCTTAATATAATCGATTGTTTAAATCAGATAATCGATTGTTTGCCATTTTGAAAAACTTCAAATCATACTGCTTTAGTAAAATCGATTGTGAGAATGTATATAATCGATTGTGCTATTGATTTTGAAAGTTCCAGTTTTGGCGTTCTTTAACACAATCGATTGTTGGTCTTAGACAATCGATTGTTGTAGTCCAGATTCAAAAGACATGTTTAAAAAATCATTTTGGCTAAAATGCAACTCATTTGTTTTAACGTAAAGATGCATGGTTTGATGAAAAATGATTTTATGGGAGAAGCCAATACTTGAATATGTTGTTGAATCAAGATTACTACATAAAACGACTCAATAATAAACTCAACAATAACTTCGTTGTGATTCTTGGTCTTGTACTTGTTTCTCTTGTACTTGACTGTTATCGTTCCATCCTCGTTGGTTTGTCATTTATCAAAACCTACATTGATCAACACACGTGTAGTTTGAGAACGTGTTTCAACAGTTCTCACTTGTATACAGAGTCGAAGCCTTAATTCCAGTTGAGATAGGGGAACCAAGTACGAGTTATACTAAAGCTACTGAGGAATCAAACAAAGAAGAGATGCAGGTAAACCTGGATTTACTTGAACAAATGAGGGAAATTGCATTAATAAGGATGACAACACAAAAACAAGTTATGGAGTCATACTATAACCGGAAAGCTCATCTCAGATATTTCAAGATTGGGGACATCGTACTCAAGAAAATCTTCCAATCCACGAGGGAAGTAATGCAGGAAATTTAAGTCCAACTTGGGAAGGACCTTATTCATGGAATCGCAGGAGAATGCGCATACGAGCTCGAAACATTGGATGTCAAGATTCTACCTTCAAATTGGAATGTTGTTCATCTGAAGAGATACTATTTCTAAGGAAAAGAAATACCTACGTGCAGGTATCCCTATTAACCATTTTAATCTTTGAATTATTAAAATTTTACTAACGATTTTAGATGATAGGGAAAAAGCTAAGCCGTACTAAATGATGAATTACGACCTAAAAGACACGTGGAAAGAACATAATCCCCAGTCTGGGGTTACAACTATTCTGATGAAAATTTAAATAGGTTAAGCATGCTTCATCTAAAATCGTATCTCTAATTCCCGTATTTTTTTCCTTTTCAGATAAATGACCGCATGGAAGGAATAATCAAGTGCTTGAGATGTTATACTTCAAAGTTCAAACACTTGGGGGAATATATAATATGCATATGATATATGCGTAAAGAATGCAAAGAAGACTGAAAACAATTAAAGTTCAAGTCAAGACTAAAAGTCTACTCATCAAATATCAAGGTCAGAGAAAAGTCACGAGCCAATAAGACAAGCCTGATAAAAAAACATGTGAAGAATACACTCGTAGATACAAATTTCAAAACCTTACGTTGTTTAGGTTAAAGGAAATATTTAGCCATAGGTCCTGAAGAAACCCTTGAATTTTCTTTTTTTGCAAATCTGTTATAAAGAAAACAGTTACGGAAGAGTAATAGAAGATATTTAAATCCATGTATAATGTTAGTTACACTTGACAAAGTTCGAATGAAAACTTTATCAAAGTTATTTCAATAAACATGTGTGTTACTATTTCTTCTTTTATATGTTTACACCATTATGAAGTTAAGACGTCTTCTTCATTAAGTGTCGTATATAAAAGGGCTCTCTTTCTAATTCATGTTTGATTCAAAGATCCATGAAATTATAAATCATTTCATAAAATTCAAAAAGTCAAAAGGGTAAGACAAAAATCCGCGAATTAAAAAAAGACCCTTGTTTTTAAACAAATAACAAGGCATAAAGAGTATAACAAAAACTCGAGAGGATTAAGTTAAACCAAGAACTTTATAATATTAAGTTAAAAATAATTATAAACTTAGTCATAAACTGATTGCCATTTTTAAGCCCTATGTTATCATTGTTACAAAAAGCCCCGAAAAGACCTGGGACTTGCTATCACCAAAAACATAACCCCTAAAATGGTACCGGGGGGTAACCACCAATTGTCAAAAAAAAGGACAGGGTTCAATAAAATCTTTCACTAGATACTGGAGGATTATCTTCACCAGCAGAAGGGGTGGCTTGAGATGGCGAGGCTTGAGCAGCAGCTTCATCAGGCACAATCTCGTCACCTATTGGGATCTCAACTTTAGGTGATGAAAATTTTTGACTCTAACTAGACTTTTCAATCGTCTCCTTGGTTTTGGAAATTTCAGCTTCTAAGTCAAAATTCTCTTGGCCCATTTCCGTCAATGTGTCAAGTCGGCCATTCAAATAAGACCAACTTAAATCAACAATTGCTTTGTCTTCAAAAGCCTCGTAATCTTTCTCCCATTGTTCAATATTGTCCCTTAGCTCATCTCTCTCAACCACAACAACATCATAAGAAGCCTACAAGGGGGCAAGGGATCTTTCCATAAGTTGAATCTTGTCTGAAGATTCACGGAGGTCTTCTTGAGTCTGAGTAAATAATTGCACAAGTTCACCAGCGTAAGCCTTCTTTTGATCCAACAAAGCCTTCAGTAGCATGGGAAATCTGTTCTGCAAAGGAATACTCCAAGATGTTTTTATCCTTACCTGCCTGATTTGGTGTTGCCTTCTCTATGGCCAATTTCGCTACAATTACTCTAATCTGATGTTCCATGGCACATTTTTCTTCCTCTATTGCATCCATATCAAGTTAAAGACTCTCAAACTGCTCCTTCCAGTTGTCATCCTCGGTATGATAGCTAATTTACTAATTGTCGTATGAACTATTATTTACATTAATTATGTGCCAATAAGATTGATCTGCATGAAAGGAGAAGTTAGATACGATAAAATATATGAAAATAATGAGGGATGATATAAATCCTACCTTCAGGAACGATTGCACAATCTCGTTCATCCAAGTTAAGGAGCTGTAACTTTCCAACTTAGACATCTCAACCAGGCCTATCAAGGGCCTTAACCATAAATCTGCCAGGCCTGACTTCTTTAAGAGGCTACCTCCTGAAAGAACCTCTATCATTATTTTCTTCATCACCCCACTACTAGAAGATCCTACTTCAATGATAGAAGGCACGAAAGTAGGGGTAGATGAAGGAGCCACGGATGGAATAGGCTGGGGAACAGAAATAGTAACGGGAGCAGTGAACGAAAGTTCCATATGAGCAGACGAGGGGAAAATAGCAAGAGGTGCTTCTTCTGAAACTGTGCCAAAGCCTTGGTGAAATAGTTGTTCAATTATTCATTTGCAAGAGAGGGATTTGCATCTTCAGGAGTGTAATGCTCTGAATCAGGTACGAAAGGATCATCAATGGGCACAGATTCATCATCAGATATGACCCTCCTTCTTCGCGACCTCCAAATCAGCGAACCTTCCTCCTGTTTTTCCATATCCTCCAAGGTCTGAGACCCACTTGCCTTCCTTTTTGATGAAGAAGAGTTAACAATGATTTCTTGGGCCTTAGCCAAAGAAAGATTTTAAGCAGAAACAACAACAGCAAAGATTCCACGAGCAGGAAACCCTAACAAATGAAAAGGATCAGAATATATATATAAGAAAAAGAAAGGAAGTTAAAAAAAACTTACCATGGGCTTTCACCTTCCAACCCAACTTTGATTAAAGGAATTTCCTAGAACGTTCTCCATAGGAGCGATCAACGGTAATTTTTCTACCCAATTATGGAAATCAGAGATTTCTTCGACGGTTCCAACAGTTGCTGCAAAAGAAAAAGAAATAGTCACGAAGTGAGCAAAGTTGTACTCACGCGCAAAGTTCCACTTCTCAAGAAATGGGAGATTTTCTTCACCTACTAAACCTACAGTAGGGACAGCAACATATCAGACATACCATCCTCTATCCTTGTCAGCAACAAGTATAACTATAACCTTTTTACTCCTAGCCGCGAGAGTAAAAAATCCTTAGTGGAATAGCGTCGGGGAATAAAGATGAATAAGATGATGGAAAGTAAAAGGAACTAAAGCTAAATTGGCCAAATACCTAAGACATGCAATTGCCCACCAAACAAGAGGACCGATTTGTCCCAAACAAACATTGAAGAATCGACAGAATTCTATGATGGCAAGATCGATGGGAGGTTTAATTCCTAAAGCATAGGGATAAGTGTATGCAAAAGAATACCCAGTTATGTAAGAGGTTTTTCTCGGGATGTCATTTAGAACTATGACTAGAAAATCAGATTTCCAACAACAATCTCTAAACACAAGTGACAATAAACCCCTGTTATTTGGGTAGGATAAAGGTCAGCGCGATTTTATGATGACATGGAAGAAAGCTGCTTACTAATGGCCTCACTATCCTTTATAAAAGAAAACTCGACAGGGACAATTTCATCAACTCTTGGCTTCTCTTGGAAGAAGATCTAGAAGCCTTATCCCTCGAATAAGATGAAGAAATATTAGGCTTAAAAGATGTCGGAGGAGTAATATTGTAAGAAGAAGAACCCCTCGAAGGTGTAGAACTTAAACTTCTTAGCTTACCACACCTCCTACTCTGGATTGGAGTAGGAGAAGGAGATAGTTCATCTACAATGATAACTTTTTTGGGTTGCTGGCTTGAAGAAGACATATTTACAACAAAGAAGAATTTACAAACATTGAAGGAGGGTTAGAATTTTTTCGTGAAAACAAAGGAAAGAAAAAAGAGTGTTTATACTCAGTGGCGATCGTCAAAAAATAGAAAGTAGTGATGTGAAAGTCATAATTGAAACTGTCACTTTGTGACTAATGCAGCCGCAAAAAGCCCTAAAAGGCGCTGAATAATTGCAGAACCAATATGAGAATGACACATGGCGCGAGCATTAAGTGGAAGTGACAAGCGACGTATACTTCCAAAGACAGATGCGATAGTACGAGTGAAGTGGAGGCAAAAAATTTCCGCCATAAATGAGTATCCACTTACCAAATATTTAATTGATAAATAAATGGTAAGTGGGGGGACTATATGTATTGGTAAAAAATAGAATTCACACGTTTAATATTTCTGATGACAAGGCAATTCATGTAGAGCAATAGAAATATGACAGCTGGTAGCAAATTTATAAAGAGGTATGAAACAAAGAATAACAGGACAACATATCCACGAGACAATTAGATGCGGGAGCATCAGTCTAATTGAGGAGTAAGAGATACGGCCATAATAAAACAAGGCGGGATAAAGGACACATTCAAAGATCTTCAATCAATGAGCCAAACGTTACATAATCTTCACGCAACAGTTACGATTACCTATTGTAACATTACACTAATGATATTATTAGTAATTAATGCTCAATCATTAATGAGAGTAGGCGTTATATTAAGAAATTCCCTATGAGAGGGAAGAAATATCACTTGTAGAGACACGTTTGAACTACTACTAAAGTACATTTACTTTTATGCATTCTTATTTCTTTCTTATTGCAAGTCCAATTGTTTCAATTTAGTTTTCTTGATTATTAGTAACCCAAATTCTTCTAAAATATTAGTTTGATCGAAATTCATATTTTCTGGTTAAACACAAACTTTGCTATGTTGGAAGCTAAAGTCGCACTTGCCACAATTTTTTGCAAAAATTTTGCCTTTGAATTCTCCCCATCTTATGCACATGCTCCTTTTCTTGTGGTGACACTCCAAGCTCAGTATGGCGCACAAGTAAAATATTACGTAAGTTATAAATTCTGAACGGTTTCAATTTACTTGGGATTGAGGCGTAGAAATTATTATTTTAAAATCTGAGTAAGTTACTTCTTATAATGTGTGCGGTCACACAAATAGCATTCATAGTGGATTTGGTGCCTTAATATTGAAGTTATCGTGTGATCTTCTGGTTCTTTTCTCCTATTATACCAAAAGTTGCTTATGTCCATGAACCAAATTTTTGCGAAGAAAGGTACAATATCAAATTCTTATTTGCTCAACTTTTGTGCATTATATTTATAAAAGGCGCCAACTCGGTGCACTAAGCTTCCGTTATGCGCAGGATCCGTGGAAAGATCGGGCCACAAAGGTCTATTGTATGTAGTATTACCCTGCATTTCTGCAAAAGTGACGGCTTGAATGCGTGACCTGCTTGGTCACATGGCGGCATCTTCACTTGTTATGCCAAGGCGCCCCTTCAGTACATTATACTTAAAATACAGAGTAATAATCTAATGTTTCACATTAATACAGAATAACTGAGAAAGTTGTTGGTGGCATTCAGAAAATTTTACTCAAATCACTGTGCTATTTAATTTAAAGAAAATTCTTAACATTGTTCCACATAAACAAACGCGAATTGAATAATCTAACCTGGGCTCGAAAGAAAGCAGAGATGATAGTTGCAAAATATATCAACTTATGTTTGCTAGACATAGTTGTTCATCCGATAAGGCAAGTCATGTAAGTCTTAAACACTTACAATTTGTGCAATATAAGAGGAGCACCATATTGAGGTTGCATAGTTATGACAGAATGTGGAGCATGTGTGTAAGATGGAGATAGCTCAAAGGAGAAGCGTTGCAGGATCATAGCCATAGCCATCTTCGCTTCTATCATTGCAAAGTTTAGTCCAATGCATATCCGAGGTCCCGCACCAAATGGGAAAAACGTCATTTGGCCCTTTGTTGCCTTTGAAACGCCTTCACTGAATCTCTGTGGCTTGAATTCTTTTGCATCTTCGCCCCAAATTTCCTTGTCATGATGCACTAGAAGTATTGGCAAAGACAACATCACTCCTGCTGGTAAACTTAGTTCCCCTAACTTGGTTTTAGTTGTAATCCTTCGACCAAGCGCTCCAACTGGTGGATATAGCCTTAACGACTCGTGCAAAATCATTGTCACCTATGGTTAAAAGGAGTTCACTATTAAATTAGCATAGTAACAAAAAAACAAGAACATAGAATCAGAGGGCAATTGAGCTAGTTTATGTTCCAAGGGTTCAACTAAACCCAATATTTTTTATATTAAAATCTACTAAAATTTCCAAAAAAAATTAAATTCACCCATAATGTACAATATATTTTGTGCTAAAAACCTTAAACGTGTAACTCATCAAGCTTAAATCTTAGATCTGCCTCAGTATAGAACTAGCACGATATATTGTGGAGAGTTTGAAATTAAAGAAGGTAATTTTAAATAACTTACAATTTTTAAGCGGCTTAATCCATCAAATTCTAGCATGCCATTTCCAAAGACTTGCAAAACCTCTTCTCTAGCGCGAGCTTGCCAGTCTGGATGTCTGCTCAACAAAAACATAGTCCATACAAGCAACACAGAGGTGGTCTCTTGCCCAGCCAAATAGAACAATTTACACTCCTCAATTACTTCTCGTGTACTCATACCATAATCCTTGTTACCATGTTGTTCAATTTCTTTGAAGTTGGAGTCCAACAATATGCCCAATAAGTCATGAGCATTTGCCTCCCCTGCTTTCATTGCCTTCACTCTTTTATCAATGATTCCCTTGATTGTTGCTTGAACTTCTTTCTCAATCTCCTTCATCCTTCTATTTCTCTTAGTTGGCATAAATCTATACATTAATTTAACAAACAAAAACATGTAATCATCATCAGATAATCCACTTCATATTTTTGACCAATTGACACCCTTTCCATGAGGATAGCTATGCCACTTCTGATTGTCAGTACATAAAACTTAAAACTCGAAAAAAGGGGGACGTTTTATTACCTCCATCCTGGAATATATAAGGTGCGAGAAATTGCAATGACATGCTCAGCTTGTTCCTTTTGAAGCTCAAATATCTTTCGGCCTTCTTCATAGTTACTCCCAAAGGCTGTCCGAGAAATTGCATCGCTGCTCAATCTTTGAAGGTAAGGCCATATATCGAGTTCGCAGGATCCTTTCACTGATGCAGCCTCCTCCCATTGGCTCACCATCTCACTGCAGCTCAAATGAAATGCTGGAAGCATATGCTATACATTTTTAAACTACTCATTAGTGCAAGCCAACTGCATCTTGTAGAAATTTTATAAAAATTCTCTCCAGAAAACCTAAGCTATATTTGCAAGCTAGAGAGGAAAAAAAGTAAAAAAGAAAAACCAAAAACAAAGCAAAGCTGATATCATGAATTTGTGATATCGATACAAGTCTTAACCATTTTTAGCTTCCTAGGAGATGAGGGGTTGTTTTTCGAATTGTGTAACCATCTTACCTAAAAAGCTTAAGTGGTTAACACTAACTGTATCCTCCACATGTCCCTCACGTGTAAGCCTTATTATTTTTCCAGTAGGCTAAACACGTGAGAAAATATTTTGCTTTTTAGGTGATAGATAAGATTTGAATTCAAGTCATTCGCCTATCTGATAGTACAATATCAAATTACATAACAATTTCAATCTAAAGGTTTAAACGGCCATAAAAGACACACATATATTTACTTAAATTATATCTTGCACATTTTTTTAGGAAAGGAGGTGTGGGTGGGGGGGGGGGGGGGGGGGTTGAATACCTTTATCTTCTCCATATGGAAAGCAGGATTGAGGATTTTTCGATGCTTCACCCATTTATCTTCTTCATAGCTTACAATTCCTTGTGCCAGCAACCTTGCTAGGGGAGTAGATTTTGGCTTTTGGTAGAGAGAATGTTTGTTAAGCACATCCTTTATTACCTCAGGGTCCCTTACGAATACCAAAGGATTCGGCCCAAGCCATATAAAAGAGTTTTTACCTGTAAAATATGTTCCAACATTCTCGCTCATTAACTTTTTGTTACATTAATGGTGTGTTTGGTACATAGAATATATTTTTCGAGAAATAATCAAAAAATATCATATTTTATTAGCTTAAATATTTTTAAAAATATTTTTTTCATGAACTCATTTCTCTCCACCCTATTCCTACCCGGACCAATCCCAACCCCAGCCCACCCCAACCACTCACCATCCCCATCCACACACCCACACACCCCCAACTTCAACTCATTTCATTTCTTATCTTGTTCGTTTAAATTATATATTATTCAAAAAAAATATTTTTTACTCATTAATCGAACACTATAAAATATTTTTTGAAAAAATTTTTTCACTCACCAACTAAACATGAAAAATAGAGATAAAACTACCCATTATCAGGAAAACATACTAAACACACCCTAATTCTTTTTAAAATTTGAAAACTTACCATACTTCTTGATTGCTTCAATGAAATAAGGGAGGATTATTGGGGGTATGTCATCATCAGAGACATTCAGTGGCTTGGATTTTGCCTCTTCCATGCTTTTGGACAACTCTTTGAGATCTCCAAATATTAGTTTGTAAGAGTTCCCTTTGAGACCTTGTTGTCTCAGGCACTGCTCCAATTTCCTTGGCCTAAACCATGCCCAATTTAACAACTTCCATACATATATTGCTAATGTAACTGCAAACAAGAAATACACTACGTAGTAAGCCATTTCCATTATGCTGCCTTAGAGGTGAAGAGGGGTCTCTCCCCTTTATACATGAGGTGTGGTGAAATGTGACCCTTTTGTTTAATCATTGAATAGGACAATAAGTCTCTTGATTTTCACCACAATTAACTTCCCGACAAGAAAAAAAGACAAAGACGCATAGACATACAAATGCAGACGCAATGACATCCTTCTAGAAAGATTGTCACCTGCTATGTTTCGCCTTATGCAATGTAGTTAGTTAAACAAGATTTTCTTTGATTGTGTTATACTTTTAATATCATAACTGTTATGACTTATCGTAGTATACATAGTTCCTAAATATGTAAAGTTTAAAAATTATATATTTTATGTTTGAATTTTTGCCGAAAATTAGTCAATAATCTTCGTACTCTACATCACATAAAGTGTAAAACTCAATGTATATGTAAATATTGCTATGTATGTATAACAAATCAAGGGTAAAAACTTATTCATATCATGAATTTATACCAAATTAGATTAACTTATTTAAATTAAATAATTCAATAAATAAATAAATATATATATATAATATATATAAAATTAAGTGGAAGTTAATATACAAACAACGTTCTGCATCTATTAATTTGACGTACAGAGGTAAATATTTATCTGACTATCAACACCAATCAAAAATAATAATTGTAAGATAAATATCAATTTGGATAAGAAGTGTAAAACCTGCGTGCACCCATATTCTGATGCTGTTACAAGCCACGCATCGTGATTTGGGTGGAGCGTACATCAAATCATAATCTTCCATTTTGTTCCGTGTTGGTTCCAAAGTTTTAATAATAAATAAAGATTCTAGAAGCAGCAATCGAATGGTAGCAGTATTTCGCGCAGCGTAATAACAAGGGACCACTTTTACTTAACATGAGTGATTGGTGGACGTAGAATTTTAGTTTTATGAGTTTAAAAGTTTGATTTCAATTGCTATCTGTCATTTATGTGAGTTATAAGTTTATAGCTTAAATTTTTTCAATAATTTTAGTGAATTTTATACTGGGATAAGACAGAAAATATAGGTTCTATAATTAAACTGCTGGATCTGCCTTCTTGTTCAATTGATTGACAAATTACCCATACAAGTTGTCGACTGACTTCAGTAAACAATTATTTCAGTATTCCTTTTTTTATTTTTTTTGAGTAGTTAATTGGAAATTTAATACTAGATAAAATCTTACATATTACATGTCATAGGGCTATATATCCCCTCTTGCAAACAACGGTTGTCACTTGTAATGTTTAGGTTACATAATGATTTAAACATATTACATAAAGAGATAGGGTAGTTTTTTTTAAAATAAGCTATCCGCGCACATATCCTTTGTTAGAAGTTGATGTACAAGAAAATGGCAGTTCAGCAAGCATCTTAGTCCCTCTTGGGTTAAATTTACTTTTTAATTTTTATTTTTTATTTCCTTGGCTAGTACATCAGCTGCAATATTTTCTTCCCTGAAATTATGTCATAGTAAAAGGCCCATCTTCTGGAGCATTAATGACCTCCATGAAAGAATTAGATTAGTGTCATGACGCCAGTTCGCCCTCCGTGAACATGTCGTGATGGCACGTAGTTCCTATAATTAGGTAAGCGTAACAATGCGGAAATAACAACCTAACTTGCGAAATAGTTAATTAAAACTAAACATATTAAAATGATGACCGCATATAAGGTCGTTCGGCCTATACAACTCAAAAGAAATGCGGAAGTCTAAACACAATCCAAAACCCGGAAACTCACGGGAACACAAGCTAAAAGAAGTACGGTAAAACGCTCTAACCTCCAGAAATGTCTCCAACAAGAGTACGATAGAAGTCTAAATACTACAGATATAGTAAAGAAGGAGACTCATTGGATCTACACATGAAAAACATGCGCAGAAGAGGCATGAGTACACCACAGCGGTACTTAGTAAGTGCCAAGCCTACCCTCGGTTGGGTAGTGACGAGAAAATGTCTGGGCCTTACTAAGATGCAACATAATAAATAATAAGATGAAGAAATAACAGTATAGATAAAGTATACAATGAGAATCTAAACAAGATAAGTAAGGAAACTGTAATAGAAAGCAGAAAACAAGACAATATTAGTAAACACTACTCACAACAAGAACCACAATCGGGGATCTCTTGGTATCCCGAAGATCTTTTGGTATCCTTACCACATACACGCGGGATCTCTTGGTATCCTCAAATCTTACAATTTCATGTGCCAGGGATCTCTTGGTATCCTCAAAACTTACAATTTCATATGCCAGGGATCTCTTGGTATCCTCAAATATTAAAATTTCATATGCCATGGATCTCTTGATATCTCGAGGATCTCTTAGTATCCGCAAATCTTACAATTTCATATGCCAGGGATCTCTTACTATTCCGAGGATCTCTTGGTATCCTCAATTCTTACAATTCCAGGGATCTCTTGGTATCCCTCACCTTGAGTCCAGAATATTATCAAGTGCAGTGGGGGGATCTCCCGGCAGGCCAACCCGTAGTCCCAATTTAAAAACACACAATAGCAACCCAAACATTAGGAAAGATACTAACTCGGGACAAGAAACAGAAAAAATACTAGCCAAACATACTACACAGAGTACAAACAAGACAGTTTAAGTACTTAGGCAAGTAAATCAATGAACATGCTTCTCTAAACTAGCATAGAATAAACTTACAATTTAAAATGTATAGGTAAGCAAGAAAAACTCAACTTAAATACTTCAAGTAAAAATGGATTTTTCCAACATTTTTGCTCAAGTATGCGCTCGTCACCTCACGTACGAGTCATTCAATTACCAAACATCATATCCTAAGGGGAAGATCCCCACACAAGGTTAGACAAGCCAGTTACCTCATACCGGCTCCAATTCAACTTGAAACCACACTTTTGTCACGAGTATCCGACTCCAAATGGCTCAAATCTATTCATTTCAATTACATTTCGCAAATAACACATCAAACAACTGATTCCACTATTTAATTTAAAGCTAAGACCAAAATTTAGATAAAATAACCAAAATGCCATCGGGCCAACGTTGTCAAAACGCAAAGATCGAACTAATATCGGTTACCCATTCCCCCACGAATCCAATTATGTGATTAGTTTTGAAATCGGACCTCGAATTGAGGTCCAACCCCTAATTTTAGCAAAACCCTAGGTCCAACCCAAAATAACCAAATTTTCCCATTAAAAGCTTCGAATTGACTTTGAAATTATGTTAAAAGGTTTTAAGGAGTGAAGAAAACGAGTTAGAAATCACTTGCCAATCGTTTTGAAGAATAAGAATTGCTTAGAAAATCGCATCTTATGTTTTGAGGTTTTTGGAAAGTGAGAAAATCCCGTGTATTTATACTCTCTGACGCGCCTAGCGCAGACTGCTCAAAAAGGACCCCGACGGCGCTGGTGGAACTGAAGACTGTTAGCTCTCTGAAGTTTTTCACGCGGACCGCGCAAGGACGACCGCGGTTGCACAGCACACACCGCAGACCGTCATAAGGCGATCGCGGCCGCGCATCACACACCGCAGACCGTGCTAAGGTGATCGCGGCTGCGCAGCACACACTGCGGACCGCGCTAAGGCGACAACAGCCGCGCAACACGCACCACGGACCGCACTAAGGCGACCATGGGCTAGCTGGAGCTTGCAGCTTTTCCTGACCTGCATTATCTGGTGTTTTTAAGTGTAAGACCTCCTGGAACCTACTCAAAACTCATCCCAGCCCTCGGGCTTACAAACCAAGCATATGCACAACCTCGAGTAAATCCTACGAACTCATCCGCACGATCAAATTGTCAAATAATATCATATACATCGAATTAAGCCTCAAAGCTCATGATTCCTTCTCAAATTTTTCATAAGACATAAAATTCCTATTTTGGGTCTGAAACACGTCAAACGACGTCCATTCTCAACCAAACTTTATAGAAAGTGCTTAAATCATATATAAGACTTTGTACTGGGCACCGGAACCAAAATACGGGCCCGATACCCTAGTCTTCTCATCAAATTTTGTTTCCATTTTCCTTAATTATTTTAAGAAAACAATTTGAGGCAAAAATTCATTTCTGGGGCTTGGGACCTCGGAATTCGAATCGGGGCATACGCCCAAGTACTAAATTTTCTGACGGACCCTATGGGACCATCGAATCATGGCTCCATGTCCGTATACCAAAAGTATTGACTGAAATCAAATTTATTCAATTTAACTTTACTCAATGGATAGCGCTTATTCTCTTTCAATCAACAAAATGAGAAATGGGGGAGAAAGAAAAAAAAGAGGTCTTTATTGAAGAGGCTTTGCACCTGAAATAGGACTAATGCAGATCCAGAAGAATGGTTTGGGCTTTCGAAAAGATGAAGATGCAAGGGGTAAAGAAACAGTCTTTTGCTATCAAAATTTAGCATTTTTCTCACATAATTCATATTTCAGCTTTCCCAGTACGCGCCCGGACTGCCTACGCAAATCGAGGCAACTCCAGATGAGGCTAACGGCTCCGCATATCAGACTCAAAATCCCATACGGACATCAATAACACTGAAATGTATTTCAAGCCAAACTTATGAAATTTTCTTTTATAATGCTAACTTCCACAATATGCGTCAAAATGCTCCGGGGTTATCCAAAATCCAAACCGGACATACGCCCAAGTCCGAAATCATCATAACAACCTGCTGGAACCCTCAGATCCTGATTTCGAGGTCGTTTACTCAAACATCCAATCTTAGTTAATTATTTCAACTTAAAACTTCCGAAATGAGAATTCTCTTCCCAATTCAACCCTAAACTTCCCGAAATTCAATTCTGACCATGCGTACAAGTCGTATCACTTGGAATGAAGTTGTTCGTGGCCTCAGACTGTTGAACAACGCCTAGGGCTCAAAACGACCGATCGGGTCGTTACATTCTCGCCCACTTAAACATACATTCATCCTCGAACGTAATGAGAATTGCACCGAAGTAGTCTGAAATCTTTGTTTTTACACGTCTCTCACATTCCCGTTCTACCAAAACTCAGTTGAGCACATTAGCTCGATCAATTCTGAAGATATTTATTTTTATTCGAGCAGATAAGCCTTAGAGCCTAGTTCCAGCATCCAGAAGTTTATGCCTGACTTGTTTCCAACATAAGATTTCCATATCAATCACTAGACGCTGTACCCAAACATGACTACACAATTTTGCTGAATTCACACCTTGCATCATCTTACCCACCGGACTACAATAACATCTTCTGATCGCTTAATCGAAATTCCATGAATCTGATGCTCTCACTGCACCTCATGGTCTACGTAGGTCTTGCTATAATTCTTATAATACCTCTATGATGGAAGAGATGTGTAGAAATTCATAACCGGCTGTCGAACTAACATATCACTAGGTCCATCCTCCTGACGAGAACCATCACCTTATTCTGAACCAAATAATGGTCTTAACTCCATAACGTACTTCATACAGTCAGATTGCACTGACCCGAAATCCAATGATCTCGTCTCACCAAGTACAAACTGCTTAGATAATAAGCTCCCCGGACATAATCAGAAGTCTCATATGATGCCAAAATATGCCAATAGGCTACTAATTCGAACACGATACAGAAGGAAAACGAATTCTGGAAGGGACTACCTAACTTATTCACCAATACAGACTTTCCTTAGAAAATAGGAAGAAAGGCATAAAAAAATAACATATAGAAAACTATACTCAACATCACACTATTGCGACGCACAACCCGATCCCAATACCATACCCGTGGCGGCGTACCACCCGGTCCTCACATAACACTCACATGCAAAATGGCTTATTACAATAAAATACCGAATTTCGGTCACAAACACGCTAGATGCACAATACCATCCCTGAGTGGACATATAGCGCTATAAACTACAAAACCCAAGAACAATTGAGGTGTGATATACAATCTGAATCTCAAGAGCCATTTTGCTCATAATATATCATTTCTACGCGGATCCTCGACATATAGGCGATTCCTAAGCCGTCTCAACACTCACACGGCACAATGTATCACTACACGAAATATATGAAAACAAAATAACACCCTGACTACTCCTCCATAAGGAGCGTATTACTAAAAAAGACATGTTTGGGCTGATATAGAGCCCATATTCACATTTGAATCCATACACCGACCTCAAGCTGATTCTAGTCACACTAACTAGGCTAATAACATTTCCAAGGCCCATAATAGCTCTCTTTTCTTTCATAACGCATAAAAACAACCATCATAATCGGAGAATTCATCCACAATTCACAACTTAATAGACTGAGTGCCCTCCATGCATGTATTCTCAAAGCAATGATGTTACCACAATCTTCATACTTGGTTTAACTTCGTCAACCAATCGAGTGGCTACATGCCACACTTATACAACCTTCCCATGGGCACGCTCCCACGACCTCTGGTACCAGGTAACAAGTCTATACCATCTCCCCACCAGCCATTCAATGCTATAAAGAAAATTAAGAATCCACATATGAATAATCGAAGCCTCTTGCACAAGTCACTTATTACTTTAAACATCCAAGCTCATTTCTTCTTATCCGAGCTCGTGACATTCTCGACAACACCGAACTACAACCTTGATTCTCACTTCAAATTCCATACTACTCACCGCACCAAACAAGCCAATATACGATAGAACATGACTTTTCATAACTCCGGAACCACTAATGGACTAACACTTCATCATATAAAATGCCCTTCACTTACTCGCTTCAAGAGTATCATAGCAACACTCTGGTGAATTCTTGCAGCCGTGGAATTATGCAAATCTCTAGTAGGGTCTACCCTGTCATAACTCTTCTGGGGTCCGCCTACACGAAATGGGCCACAATAGTGGAATACCTCTGAATAACATCAATTACGGTGGCCAACAAGCCTCACATGCACCGTCAAAAGTCACTTGCATAACTTGATCATGTTGAAGGAACCAATCACTACAACTGATATGCCAATTCAACTATGGCTACCCAATCTATCTCCTACCAATTTATCCTTGATTACCTTATAAATAATAATAATTCTATTCGACACATAACACCCTCCATTCGTACTCATCCCGAGTGACCTTAAGTCACGAGACCATGCTGTCTCAAATCCCATGAACCATTTCGTACCTCCCAATTGCTACATTGCAAGCCAAAACATCATAGAACATTCTGTTCTTCTTCTGATAGGCTACTATCAAGCTCGATTTTTAATCGTACCTATAGGCTGAGAATCATTAGGCATCACACTTTATCTTTTGAATACACTAGGACCATTATTGGGAACCACCCGCTCTAACTTGGCCGCGAATACAATCAACTCCATGGGTCTTCTAACACATGAATGCCCTCTTGGTGAAGGACCTGGCCAAATCACTTCCTTTGGAACCCACATCTATACAAAGGACCAATCCTGAATTCTTTCCAAATTGGACATGAGCCAATAAGGCCAACCATGGCACACCTTTAACAATTCCTTTGCTCAATTTACCACTTATGGTCTTTTCCCGTAGCTGAAATAGCCCTTCAATATGCTAATAACCAGAAACCATGCAAGTAATTAACCATACAACGCAATCATTGGTAGTGGGGCTCTACCACTTAGCTCGAAGCCACTATTACACAACTTTGGAGTTCACCAGGATTCTTTATCTCTTATTGACAAAACCTTGCGCAGTCAACCGCCAACATTCTCGATATCTTACGGTAGAACCCCTTTTTATATTTTATATCATCAACCACATTCACACAAACGATCTCTTTGTTGTATAATCAATAGAATTCTTCACAGAAGTTTCACCAACCACGCGACCGCTAACTTGCTCACAATGAATAACCCACATGTGGAAATCTCTTCCCGACATCTTCCAATGCTGCTGCACAGGGTACAATCACTATTACATCAACACCCCATCCTGAGTTCGAGCTAACCCTCTAGCTGCATAAGTCCTTTCACCCCTCGTGGACATCAATTAAATGTGCGGCAACATCCTCCAGTTCAAAGTTATTTTACATCCTTCTTTATTTAAGCAGCTTGTTCCCATTATATCAAATCTCCTGCTACATAATAGCCCATACTTCAAATTAATTCGTAGGCCCAGATCACCAATCACTAAAATTCTCAAATCACTCCAAACTCTCTCATTTGGCCTTCCTCGTCCTTTGATGTTCAGCTACTGCCTTAAATAAAATCTATCTTCATAGCACTTGTACTCACATCGTTACTAATTTTAAACCTTTTCGAAGACCATCTTTCTCGAGCCGTCGACATTAGAAACATCGATTAAATCCTGAACTGCCATACCACGCGATCTCTGACAGTCGCTTCTTCAATACTATATCACCATTTCCTGCTCCCAAGGCGAATTGTAAAATATTATAACACCAGTGAACTTAGTGCATTTAATAGGGACAACGACACTACATCGTAGATAGAAATTCTACCATGCTCGAAATTACCAAGTCTCGTTACTCCAGCAACCCAAATTTGGATGTTCATAGGTCAATCGTTTCTCATCCGACGGAAGTGAGATGTCATACCCCTGAATCATGCACTGAATAGAAACATCCAGTACCACACTGTAGTACCTTTCGATTCTTCAATTCTCGATTTATAACAGGCGGTTCGCGTTGCGTAAGATTGAGTAGGAAGGAAACAAGGGCATAAGCCACAAGGAATAAATTTGCACGATAAAGAAATCAAGAATTGGAAATTTTCCTAACAATTACATAGCCTCTCGTAGATAATCACAGACATATCCATACTGATCAGCGAGACTCTAATAAACCGGCCTGTATTCCGTGACTCCTATGAACCTAGAGCTATGATACCAACATGTCACGACCCCAGTCCGCACTGTAAACATGTCATGATGGCACATAATTCCTATAACTAGGTATGCCTAACAATGTAGAAATAACAACCTAACTTGCAAAGTAGTTAATTAAAATTGAACATATTAAAATGACGACTGCATATAAGGCCGCTCGGCCTATACAACTCAAAAGAAATGCGGAAGTCTATAATACAATCCCAATACCCGAAAACTCACGGGAAAACAAGCTAAAAGAAGTACTGTAAAATGCTCTAACCTCTAGAAATATCTACAACAAGAGTACGATAGAAGTCTAAATACTATAGATAGAGTAAAGAAGAAGAATCCTTGGTCTGCAAATGCTGTAGAAGTACCTCAGAGTCTTCGTAGCTCTCCTGGACTCAAGAATAGTGCGCTTGAGATGAAGTACCTAGATTTGCACATGAAAAACATGCGCAGAAGAGGCATGAGTACACCACATCGGTAATTAGTAAGTGCCAAGCCTAACCTCGGTTGGGTATTGACGAGGAAAGGTCTGGGCCCTACTGAGATTCAACATAATAAATAATAAGATGAGGAAATAACATTATAGATAAAGTATACAATGAGAATCTAAACAAGATAAGTAAGGAAACTATAATAGAAAGCAGAAAAATAAGACAATACTAGTAAATACTACTCATAACAGGAACCACAACCGGGGATCTCTTGGTATCCTTCCCACATACACGAAGGATCTCTTGGTATCCTCGAATCTTACGATTTCATGTGCCGGGGATCTCTTGATATCCCGAAGATCTCATGGTATCCTTTAATCTTACAATTTCATATGCCAGGGATCTCTTGGTATCCCGAAGATCTCTTGGTATCCTCAAATCTTAATATTTCACATGCCATGGATCTCTTGGTATCCTCAGATATTACAATTTCATATGTCAGGGATCTCTTGGTATCTTCAATTCTTACAATTTCATGTGCCAGGGATCTCTTGGTATCCCCCACCCTCAGTCTAGAACATTATCAAGTGCAGTGGGGGTCTCCCGGGAGGCCAACCCGTAGTCCCAATTTAAAAACACACAATAGCAACCCAAACATTAGGAAAGATACTAACTCAGGACAAGAAACAGAAAAATTACTAGCCAAACACACAATACCGACTCCAAATGGCCAAAATCTAGCATTTCAATTACATGTCGTAAATAACACATCAAACAACTGATTCCACTAATCAATTTAAAGCTAAGACGCAAATTTAGATAAAATAACAAAAATGCCCCTCGGGCCAACGTGGTCATAACCTGAAGTTCGAACTAAAATCCGGTTACCTATTCCCCCACGAATCCAATTATGTGATTGGTTTTGAAATCGGACCTCGAATTGAGGTTCAACCCCTAATTTTAGCAAAACCCTAGGTCCTAACCAATATACCCAAATTTTCCCATTAAAATCATCGAGTTGACGTTGAAATTATGTTAAAAAGTGTTAAAGAGTGAAGAAAATGAGGTAGAAATCACTTACTAATCATTTTGAAGAAGAAAAATTGCTTAGAAAATCGCCTTTTATGTTTGGGATTTTTTGGAAAGTGAGAAATAACTGAAAATCAAGTGTATTTATACTATTTGATGTGCCAAGCGCGGACCGCGCAAAAAGGACCCCGGCCGTGCTGGTGGATTTGAAAAAAATGCTGACTCTCTAAAGTTTGCCACGCGGACCGCGCAACACACACCGCATACCGCGGCCGCGCAGCACACACCGCGGATCGTGCTAAGGCGACAGGGGCAGCGCAGCGCACAACACGGATCGTGCTAGGGCGACCGCAGCCACGCAACACAAACCGCATACCGCGCTATGGAGACCGCGACCATGCTGGAGCATGCAACTTTTCCTAACCTGCATTATTTGGTGTTTTTAAGCCTAGGACCTCCCGGAACCTACTCGAAACTCACCCGAGTCCTCGGGGCTACAAACCAAGAATACGCACAACCTCGAGTACACCCTACGAACTCATCCGCGCGATCAAATCACCAAATAATATCATATACATCGAATCAAGCCTCAAAGCACATGATTACTTCTCAAATTTTTCATAAGACATAAAATTATCATTTCGTGTCCGGAACACGTCAAATGACGTCCGTTCTGAACCAAACTTTACAGAAAGTGCTTAAATCATATATATGACTTTGTACCAAGCGCCGGAACCAAAATACGGGCCTGATACCCTAGTCTTCTAATCAAATTTTGTTTCCATTTTCCTTAATTTTTTTTTTCAGAAAATAATTTCACGCAAAAATTCATTTCTCAGGCTTGGGATCTGAGAATTATATTCCGGGCATACGCCCAAGTCCCATATTTTCCTACAGACCCTCCGAGACCATCAAATCACGGGTCCGGGTCCGTTTACCAAAAATGTCGACCAAAATCAAATTTATTCAATTTAATATAAAAATTTAGCATTTTTCTCACAGAGTTCATATCTAAGCTTTCCGACTACGCGCCCGGACTACGTGTGCAAATCGAGGCAATCCCAGATAAGATTTTTAAGGCCTCGAAAGTACATAATGGATAGGAAAACAAGTGATGACCCCTTTGGATCGTCACATCCTCCACCACTAAAACAACCATTTGCTCGAACGAACAAAAAAAAGTACATGAGTCGAGAAAAAGATGAGGATAACGAATCCGAACATCAGACTCAAAATCCCACACAGACATCGATAACACTGAAATGTGCTTCAGGATAAACTTATGAAATTTCTTCTAAAATGCTAAGTTCCACAATAGGTGTCAAAATGCTCCCGGGCTATCCAAAACTCAAACCGGACATAGGCCTAAGTCCGAAATCATGATAACCACCTACTGGAACACTCAGATCCTGATTCTGAGGTCATTTAATCAAAAATCCAATCTTAGTTATTCTTTCAACTTAAAGCTTACGATATGAGAATTCTCTTCCCAATTCAACCCTGAACTTCCCGAAATTCAATTCCGACCACACGTACAAGTCGTAACACTTGGAATGAAGCTGCTCATAGCCTCAGACCATTGAATGACGCGCTAGAGATCAAAACGACCGACCGAGTTGTTACAATGAGTAAGAACTGAATGTCCATTATTTATTGGCTTAATTACTTCAATTGAGTCTTTTTCCACTTCTAGTGGGTAAATATTGAATTATAAGGCCAACTGAAGTCCTTCCAGAAGTGCATGTAATTTCATGTGTAAAGGAAATAAAGCACTACAGTATTTATGAAAACTTAGAATCAACTTTCATGTACTATTTCTAAATATTCCCCCTATTCCACCATCCGTTTTGCTGCATGCCCCATCTATGTTACGCTTAATCCATTCTTTTCGAGGAGCATACTATTTAACTTGGGTTACTTTGGTAGCCTCTGTAGGGGTTTTTGGTATTGAAGAAGTGGAATTTAATTGCATAATTGTAAATGGACTTTAAATAGGGTTTTCTGTTGTTGCTATTAAGGTTGTTGTAGTTGCGATTAATCCAAATTCCCCATATTAAAATGGGAAAGAGGTCTGACCATTCCAGGTGTGGGGATTTGATTCTAGGGAGCTGATTTCTAATGTGGATGAGCCAGTGTTGATTAGATGTTGGAGTAGGTTTAGTGATACCAAGCTCATTCTATAAGTGATGCACTAGGGGAAATTTGAGATGTGCCTATGGATTCTTCTTCGTTGTGGCATATCGGACATTCATTGTCTATATTTATCCCAATATGCTGAAGATATTTCCTGCATGGTAGACTATTGCGAAGACATTACCAAATGAGGTATTTGATTTTATTAGGGCAATTGTTTCCATCTCTACTAGAAAACAAATTTATTGGAACAGTTTTTGGGCAACGATTTGTAACTGTTACAATAGATCATATTTTGGAACTATACTGTCCAAATAGAGTCAAAAGGCGTCTGGCACACTTCTAAACAATAACTGTTCTAATAGTGTATTAACCGTCACTATAAGTATCTGTACGGAGATGATTTTTATATGCGATACAATAGGGTTGTTTGTGGAAATGATTTTGTGAAATAAAAAGCTATTGGGGTGGTTTAATTTTCCCTCCTCTGTTTCCCTCCTAGGTATTAATTAAAAAAAAATAGACCCCGCCAATATTTTAGTAATTCTAAAACACAAAACCAACCTAGACATTGACTTCACTCTCAAATAGCGATTCCCCCAAAATCTCAAAAACATCTCTCTCTGTTCATCAACCTAGAACCCACCGGTGAACTCTGTCGACTAGCTTCGGTGAAGGACGATTATTTATGGTGAAGGGCGATCATTATCGGCTAACATACCACAATGTCTAAGGTAGGCTTTCAGGTTTTTACCTGTTTGATGTTTTCTGTTACTGTTCGATTTTGCTTTCTTCTTCCCTAGTTTGGAAAATTATTTCATTACTCCTACTATTTTCTTTCTTTGATAATATTTCTGATAAACCCATTATTTTGCTTCTGTTTTGTTTGTCTTATGTGATATATTTTATAATTTTTAGTTTGCAAAATTGGGGGATTTATTTATTAGGTTTTGATTTTGTGTTAGAAATCATGAGATTTGATGTTTGCTATCAATGTTCGATGTGCGCTGTCTTATTCGTTATTCTGAAAATGGTTATTCTGTATTATATGTGGGAATGCATGAAGTAAATTTTATCGACAAATACTATTCATGAAGGCATCATAACTGGAAAGGAATGGCCATGAAAAATTCTGTAGCAATATGATTGAACCTGTAAAACTAGTTTTGGATGGAATGTAGCCGGGAGAACTGGAAAGGAATGGCCATGGAAAATCCTATAGCAAAATATGATTGAACATGTAAAATTAGTGGTTACTTGTTATTATGCCTAAAGCTTGTCTAACATAGGAAAATTTGATGTTATCTATGAGGATTGCACAATGAAAATTCACTAACATCGTTTGATGATCAATTAATTGAATATGCTCCTTTGCTAATCTTTTCTATGCTAAGAAAGGAAGTTCATGTATACTTTTATTCCCCAGTATAAGTTAAGAAGTGGTTATTTTTGTTTAATTTTTATAAGATAATCGCTTGATTAGTTTCACGTTGTGACTGCTTAAATAAGTCACAGACTCTTAGAAATTTCTAGGGAGTTTGTGGAGTGTTGCGTTTCATAGAACTGGAAGTCTGTATCTAACATTTCACTACCTGTAAAAATGATGTGCTTGGGCTAGGCCAATTTTCAGTCAGCTATAGAAATTCAACTAAGTCAATAATTTTCTTTTCTTTCAAGAAAACTATGAATCTCGACATTAGGATATACATAGAATGAACTACTGGAAGAAGTCCTATTCAGTTAATACATAGCCATAGACAACTTAGAGACAGAAACTTCAGTTGAGAAACTACAATTATAATGTTTGAGATGTGAAAATTTTGAGATAATTAGCTCTTGAAGAAGCTGTTTCTATACTGGAAAACAATATTGTAGCTCATAACTTGTGTATCACAGAGTCCATTCAAAGTGTAACACATATGCTATCTCGCCTTTGCTTGTTTCCTGTAATGTTAAATGGCTATTATCTCATTTGTATTAAGTGTCATTTGTATCTCGTTTGATATCAACAGATATTACCATCAGTTAGAACCTTGGATGTTTCCTTGCGACAATAGTTTAGATCTTTGTCAATACCTGCCAATTCAACTTTACTTGCTGGGAAATCTAAGCTCATATTTCTTTTGAGTATTCATGTCTTATTCATTAAATGTTCGTTCATTTAGATAATGAGCATGTGTATATGTATATGTGGTAAATAAGTCTATAAGTTTTCATTTGTCATTAATCTTGTAGTTAATTTTTTTTCATTTGATGAATCATTATTTATACTAATATTTCACACTTTTTTCATGAAATCTGCAGGTAGTTATCCCATTGCACCAGCTTAAGGCAATTAATCCTTCATCAAGCAGGACCAATCTATCCGAAAGCTATGTCCAGACTATATCTGTCGATAACCTGAATTACCGGAAAGCACATGACATCTGGCTGATAACAGGTTCTCTGAAGTTCTCTTCTAATACCTCTTTGTTCTATTGTAGTAACTTCTCTGAAGTTCTCTTCTATATGAAAAATAAACAGTTTGAGAAAGGTAGACAGGAACCTTTTGACCTTTCACAGGTCTGTACATGTCATATATGTTCTTGTGAGACATAGTCGATTCTCGTCTACATATTCTATTCAACATCAAAAAGTATAAATTTATAATTTGAAGTATGATCATACTGTTGATACTATTAGGCAGATAGTGGTTACAGTTTTTGCTGAAAGTATGATATGTGTGTATTCCTGCAAAACTTGATTGTTGAGAGTATGATATGTGTGTGTTTATGCCAAGGTTGTGAAAAGCAAGAAGCGAATTCTGCTTTATGAAGCGACTCAGGTAGACAAAAGCATGCACTTCCCACTAAAAAGGTAGAAGCGGCGAAGCGAAGCGAGTGAAGCTGTCAGCCTATTTAATTAAAAAAAGAAGGGATTAGTGTATTTCTATTAAAACACAACCAGCAACAACAGCATTAGGGTTCCCTTTTCAACTTCAATAGAGATTCAGTGACAACAGGAATTGATGATGTCTTCCTCCTCCTTCTTCTTCTTTACTGGTTCAGCGTCCAAATAGCAGCGAAATGCTGGTTGATTCTTTTTTCTAAGTTTTCTCCTCTTTACTGAAATGCTGCCTAGTTCTTCTTTTATTATTTTTATGCTGCCAAGTTTTAACAAAATAGTATACTGCCCTTCCTCTGAATATCATTAGAAGGTTCAACTTCGGAATACATGTTACTAATTATAAGTGAAACGGGATCATTGTTACCTTTTCTTTTCCTAGATATCAGAATCACATAATGCTGATCTTCTAACATTCTTCTGGTAATCTTAATTTTTAAGTATTTGCATTACTTTTTATGGTACACACTAATAAGATTGTGGCATGTCATTAACTTTAAAAAATTATTGTGTTTGCTAAATCTATAGCCACTATTTGTTAAAATGTTTGTTATTGATGAAATTCGCCTTACGTAGCTGTTTATGTGGCGATTTTGGTGACTATTAAATTTCACAACAATGAAACTCATATAATTTTTAGAATATGTGGCTTTTTTTTATTCTTTCTTATTAGCTAATTTTTTTTTATTATAAGTACATAAACCAAATTTATACTGGTTATTTTGGTGTTATATAGGATAAAACTAATTTAATAGATAGTGGAGAAAAAAGGTGGATGAGCCTCCGAAGGTCAACTGATGAGTACATACAAGGAGTGAATAATTTTCTTGATAAGACGTTTGAACGAGCTTCCTAAGGAAATACAATAATATGCCCTTGTAAAGAGTGCGCTAATTATTTTTAGCATTATAGGAATGTGGTAGACGATTACTTGATTGTTAATAGGTTGTTCATAATACACCAAGTGGGTTTTCCACGAGGAAGGATTTTCCTCGAGAAAGACTCTATGCCCAAGCAATAATGATGAAGGTTCTGAGATGCGTGATGATATTGATGGATTACGTCATGATATATTTCAAAATGTCGAGGGTGATTTGGGACATGAAAGAGTGAGGGATGGAGCTTCCAAAGATGCAAAAAGATTCTTTAAATTAGTAGAAGAAGGAAAAGAAGAATTATATCTAGGGTGTGAGAATTTTTCCAAATTGGGTTTTACTATCCGGTTGTACTTGTTTAAGTGCATTCACAGATTGAGTAATGTGGCATTCCTAGACTTGTTGGAGTTGATAAAAGAGGCATTTCCATTTTCTCAGCTACCTGAGTCTTTTTACAAGGCAACTAGTATGATAAAAGATTTGGGTTTTCATTATGAAAAAAATACATGCATGTCCTAATGATTGCATGTTATTTTGGAATGACAATGAAAATGCAGATAGTTATAATGTGTGTGGGTCTTCTAGATGGAAGAATGTTGCTAATGTATTGACTAATAAAAAGACCAAACCCCCGCGCAATGGTTTTAAGATACTTTCCATTAAAGCTTCGTCTTCAAAGGATATTCACGTGTCCTGAAATAGCTGCACCTATGAGATGGCATGCCACTGAACGATCAAATGATGAAATATAAGGCATCCTGCTAATGGTGATGCTTGGAAGGAGTTCTTCTCATTGCACCCTGAGTTCTCTAGCGACCGTAATATTAGATTGGGTCTTTCAAGTGATGGTTTAAACATATTTCAAAAAATGAGTATTTCTCATAGCACGTGGCATGTTATGTTAATGAACTATAATCTATCGCCTTGGATTTGCATGAAGCCAGAATATATAATGTTGTCAATGATCATCCCAGGTCCCTCATCTCCGGAAAATGATATAGATCTGTATCTACAACCACTAATTGCTAAATTAAAAGAGCCATGGGAATTCAGTGTAGAAACATTTGATGCCGAATCTAACCAAAAGTTTCAAATGCATGCAGCCTTAATGTGGACAATTAGTGATTTTCCTGCACTAGCAATGCTTTTTGGTTGGAGCACAAAGGGAAAATTTGCATGCCCCACCTGTAATCATGGCCCATGCTCTCAATATCTCAAGCATAGTCGTAAGATGTGCTACATGGGTCATCGGGCCTTTTTGCCTCCTGAACATCCGTTTCGAAGAGATAAGAAATTATTTGATGGTAAGGAGGATCATAGGCTTGCACCCACTCCTTTGTCGAGTACAGAAGTGCTCGTAGAATTACGTGAATTCAAGAATGTCTTTGGAAATGGCCAAAAGAAAAGGTCTCTGTATGACAAGGGTCCATGGAGGAAAAGATCCATCTTCTTTGAATTATCATATTGGAAAACTACAAATTGAGGCATAATCTTGATCCGCTGCATATTGATAATAGTATATGTGATAGTATTCTTGGAACATTATTGGAGATAGATGGGAAGTCAAAAGATCATGTAAATTCTCATTACGATTTACAAGAAATGAGAGTACGAAAAGAGCTTCAACCAATATATGTTGTAAGTGGAACAACATATTTGGCTAAAGCTTGTTTCTATATGAATCCAAAAGAGGAGGCAATTTTGCACCGTCTTTAAAAATGCCAAATTGGCAAAAGGGTGTGCCTCGAATATATCACGTTGTGTACATGAGAAAGAGATGAAAATAATCTGGGTACAAGAGTCATGATGCATATTTTATAACGCATTACTTACTCCAAGTTGCTGTTAGAAAATCATTACCTAAGAATATTTCTTTGGCATTGATTAAGTTGGGTAACTTCTTTAAAGCCATATGTGCCAAGGTTATAAGGTGAGAGGATCTTGATAGATTGCAGACTGAAATCAATGATTTTACATGTGAGCTTGAAATGATTTTCACTCCAACCTATTTTGATATAATGCCTCATTTTCCTTTTCATTTAGTAAATAAAGCTCGGGGGTCCGATTCATTGTCGCTGGATGTATTCCACCAAAAGAAATTTCTGCAAATATAAGGCATTTGTTCGTAATCAAGCTTATCCAGAAGTGTCAACTGCGGAGGGTTTCTGGCCAAAAAGTGCTTGATCTTTTGTTCGACATACCTACATGATGGGGTGAAGACAAGATTCAATATGTACCAAACTGAGGATGATGTGACATTGGAGGAGCAAATTTGTCACTTATTTTTCCTAAAATAGGCCATCCAATCAGAAGTAAGAAAAAGAGAAAAAGAAATATTTTTTCTATGGATTTGCAGTTATGTTTTGAGGCATAGAGATATGCTATGTTCAATAATGAAGATGAACAAGTGGAGGCATTTATCATGTAAGATAAAATATATTCCATCACTTGTATTATAAGCTTTACTTATGTTATAAATTAAGATTTTTAAATTTAATTGATAAAGTCCTAATGATTAAATTTGAAACATATGTATTGCAGGGAACATAAGAATTTAATTGATAATAAAACTAGATCAAATGCATGGGTAAGAGTAAAAAATCATAGTCGAAACTTCATTGACTGGTTTAAAGAGAAAGTAAAAAGCATTGACGTGCCCATTCATTTGCAATGGCGAGCTAAAAGGCCTAATACATTGGCCAAACGATACACTGCATATTTTATCAATTGCTACTTATTTTATAAAATGACGCGAGATTCCCTGTTGAAGACACAGAATAATGGAGTGACTTTGTCAGCGACAACTGATAGTTTTGCTAGTGCTAGGGACCAAAATCCCATTGATGGAGAGGTTCAGTACTATGGAGCTATTCAAGATATTATTGAAATTGATTATTGAGGTCGCTTTAGTGTTGTATTGTTTAGATGTGATTGGTTTCGTAATGAAGTTGATGAATATAGGTTAACTCAGATATACTTTAACCGATTATGTAGTACTGATGACTCTTTTGTATTGGCATCTCAAGTCCACCAAGTTTTTTATGTGGAGGGTCCAATCGAGAAAGATATTTATTATACATGGAATAAAGTTCATGTTGATTTGTATGATTTGAAGGAATAAAATATTCTTAATATTGGGGATACATGCTGGAGGGAGCCTAATGATGATGCGGGTCCATCAAATAGATTAGCCGATATTGATATTAGATGATCGAGAGAAGATGTACCTCTTGATGTTATTGATATGCCAGTTGATGCACAACATTCAAGATACATATATGGAAATATTATAAGAGGAGGATGAGTTACATGATACGGATTGGGATTGGATGCAGGCTGATTATTGAAGAAGGAACATCTGATTTTTATTTGTATTTTTAAACTTTATAGTCTTCTTTCAAATAAGTTTTTGTTCTTGAATATGCTCTTGGACTTTTTAGTTTGTTTCTATTTTAAGCTTTTGTAATATGCTAAGTAATTGAAACTTTAGTCTGATATATGGAGCTATTTTAATATGTTTCCTTTCAAGCTTTTATAATATTGAAGCACTTATGTTTTATTTACCACTTCCACTATAGCATTTCAATTTACAACAAGTTTTCATGAAAGATAGAAAGGCAAAGAAAGAGCAGATGTTGATTAGTGAATGATCAAGTAGACTTAAAATTCAGTAACATATCATATATCTAGGATAGTAAGTCGTGATACTTGACGTCCTTTGTTTTAAATTTTCTGTTCTTGCATATGACGTTGGCATTTGAACTCCATAAATCTACATCTACTGTGTAGTCTCATAAGTATTCTATCTTATTTATCTTTGGCAGGTAAATAACAAAAGAGAAACTCATAAGAAAAGGTCTATTGTGGATGTAATAACCTCATATTTTAAATCCTACTGTTGTCTTTTATATAATACCTATTAGAGATAATTTATTTTTGTATTCTTCATTAGATTCTGATAAACATGAGTCAAGAAAGACCTTCAAAGCCCAAACGAAAGACAAGTGCGACATACACAAAACCTGGAACAATGGCATCTTTAGCAAATCAAATAAGGAGTTCGTTTAGCCAAAAATATGGTATTCCCGCTAGACAATCAAAGAAAGATCTTTCGAATATTATTGAAGAGAATCTGCCACAATATCCTGGAGTAGTAGCCCATGTATAAACTAGATCAACCACTTTTGCAAAATATGTTGTTCCTGGTAAACAATCAAACAAAGAGTGTCGGAATATCACTGAAGAGAATCTGCTACTGCCACAATATTCAGGAGTAGCAGCCCATGTACAAACTAGATCAACCAGTCCCGCAACACAAGTAATAGACGAACAAGCGGAGGAAGAAGTTCAGTTGGATTCTACAACTCCTATGGTAGATGAACAATGTGAAGAACTAGGTAAGAACATATAAATTTTATCTACAAATATTACATCCTATTGCAGTCATAAATAAAGTATCAACAATACTGATTTGGTGGTTTTTTTTGGTTCATATAATTGTAGGCCCTTCTATTCAACCAAGAAAAAGAGGTAGAACAAAGATGAAAAATGTACATGGATGCAAGGAGCGTAAAGTGATTTTACTGAACAACTTAAATCAACCCATTGGTCCTAGTGATAAAGTTGTGACAGAGTTTAGGTTGATTGGTCCTAATGATAAAGTTGTGACAGAGTTTACAAGCTTCGTCAGCACATTGGCAAGGAATGCAACTCTATGCCCTCTTGATATTTTGGATTGGAGGAAGATGGACAGAAAAGAGGATATATGGGAATATACCAAGGTCTAAACTTCTTAATTTTCAATATTTGGTTAAAAATCTCATATCTTCTGCACGAACAGATTTGACATCAATTGTACGATAAATATGATATTCCTGAAGCTTGAAAAAATTATACTTTGGAATCAGTGCAAGCTGCATGGAGAAAGCACAAAAGTAGATTGAGAAATGATCACTTTGACGCATATTACAATGATGAAGCTCAACTGCAAAATATACCCGAAGATGTTCTAGCTTCTCAATTTAAGGAACTCCTTAGGTATTGGAACTCGGAGAAACTCCAAGTATGTGTACTTCTTTGTACTTCTACTTCTCCTTCTTCTTCTTGAACTTCTACTTAAAGTTCTTCTTCTTCTTGAACTTCTTCTTTAAGTTCATAGGGATGTTTCCTCCTTTTTTTCTCTGCTTACTTACTGCTGGTTTTTTGCGCTTTTTTAATTGTTGCTACTGCAGATACACTCTGCTCGCTGCTGCTGCTATTTGTAAAGACTAGCCAATTGGTGAGTTTCTGAAAAGTAGATTTGGAACTTCTGTTTACTAGTGGTGTCCTGATGTTTCTTCTGTTCATATTGTCTAACACTAGGTCCTTAGCATTCCCGCCATAGCAATCGTCGCTGTTGTCTCTATCTGTCTTCCAGGGGCTTTTAACTTCTAAAATTTGCTATGTGTAAAGCCTAATTTTCAAGAGTTAGAACGACGAGGGACAAAACATAGACCTTTACATCCCTAGGAAGTGCTCTGCCACTAACAAGTTGATCACTTTTAAAGATCTTGCTTCTGTCCACCTCAACATTGGGCATTTGGATGAGTTTGGCCGATACAATAACCAATTCACTACTTATTCTCTCTGTAGATTCATTCATGCCCAGGGAGACATCGATAGTGCTCCTGATAGGCTGTGGCTAAAGAAAAAAGCTGAAGTTGGACATCAGTGAGTTCCTATTTGCTTTTGTCTTACCAACAGTTCTTTTTGTTGTTAGTGGCTTGATCTCTTCTTTGTTTAATGTTTCGTTATTAGACAAATTGAACTGTAATTATATTATGTTTTTACTATTTTAGTGATGTAAATTGATTTTCCATTGTTAAGAATTTTTTTTGAGATGGCGGACCATTTAGTTAGTTGAATCATTTATCCTGCTTCATAAGCCACTTATTTATTTATTTTGATAAGTTAATGTATTCCGTAAAAAGCATCAAGAAGATGCAGAATTTAGCTCTGGTTTGTGAAATGGTTGACTGTTTATTTGTGGATATTGAGTAGAGGTTCGAAAAATCATCTTTCAATGTTGAGTCCCCCAGCCATTTATCTTCCCGGAACCTTAATTTTTGCTCCATTACCTACCTTAAATTGCATTTTTGATAAAACTCCTCCCCTAGTTCTTAAAAAAAGGTCCTTAGCTTCTAGATTGATTGTGTCATTTAAGGATGAACTATATGACGAGTGATCAATTAAGTTATAAGAATAATTGGTCATATATATATATATATATATATATATATATATATATATATATATATATATATATATATATCTGAATAGCTTGTACTGATGAACACGAGTGATCCATAATAAAGATGATGAGAATTATCCTAATAACTTAGGTATGAGGTTTAAATTGTAGTATAGTTGTGTAAATAGTTGTTGTACTTATACATGTAAATTATAAAACTAGAGTCATGGTTTGCTTTTTGGCTACTGCATAAATTTGCTTAGTGATTTTGTTAGTTGTTGGTTGATGTTCCTTTCTTCTTGGAGAGAATGTCCCAAATTAATATTTAAAACAGGAAAAGTTGAATCCTCACATTGCTGGAAAGAAGTTTTGCTTTAGTTCGCTCTAAGTTGGTGTGTAACTAATAAATCATGGCAAAAAACTTCTCAATTTTTGTGACGACCTAATGTGGTCATCACTTATCTATTTTTCGTTCTGTACTTCCGAGGCCTTAAAACCTCCTCTCGAGTTGCCTCGATTTGCATGCGCAGTCCGGGCGCATAACCGGAAAAAAACTTAAAGATGAATTCTATGTGAAAAATGCTTAATTTTGATACTAAATTGAATAAATTTGACTTCGGTCAACACTTTTGGTAAATGGATCTGGACCCGTGATTTGCTAGTCCCGAAAGGTCCGAGGGAAAATATGGGACTTGAGCGTGTGCCTGGAATAAAATTCTGAGTTCCTAAGTTTGAGAAATGAATTTTTATGTGAAATTATTTTCTTCAAATAATTAAGGAAAATGGAAACAAAATTTGATTAGAATACTAGGGTATCGGGCTCGTATTTTGGTTCCGGTGCCCGGTACAAGTCTTATATTTGATTGAAGCACTTTCTGTAAAGTTTGATTGAGAAAGGATGTTGTTTGATGTGTTTCGGACCCGGAATGAGAATTTTATGTCTTATGAATAATTTGAGAAGGAATCATGAGTTTTTGAGGCTCGATCTGATATATATGATGTTATTTTAGTGATTTGATTGCACGGACAAGTCTGTAGGATATTTGTGAGGTTGTGGGCATATTTGGTTTGGAGCCTTGAGGGCTCGATAAGTTTCGAGTAGGTTTCGGGAGGTCTTAGACTTAAAATTAGCATGAGTTGTTGTTCAGGAATTTGCAGGCTCCAGCGCGGCCGCGGTCGCCCTAGTGCGGTTTGCGGTACCTGCTGCGCCGGAGCGGTCACCTAAGCACGGTCCGCGGTGTGTGCTGCGCGGCCGTGGTCGCCTTAGCGGGGTCCGCGGTGCATGCTGCACGACCGCGGTTCTCCTCGTGTGGTCTGGGCTGCAATCTTCAGAAAGCCAGCATCCTTCAATTTCATCAGCGCGGCCGCGGTTCTTTTTGCGCGGTTTGTAACGGGCACGTCGGAGAGTATAAAATACATGGGATTTAAGTTATTTTTCACTATCAAAAAACCCAAAACATAAGAGTCGATTTTGTAAGAAATTCTTCTTCTTCAAAACGATTGGTAAGTGATTTCTATCTCATTTTCTTCGCTCCTTAACACCCTTTAACATAATTTCAACGTCAAATCAAAAATTTTAATGGGAAAATTTGGGTATATTGGGTAGGACCTAGGGTTTTGCCAAAATTGGGGGTTGGACCTCAATCCGAGATACCATTTCAAAACTAATCATATAATTAAACTCGTGGGGGAATGTGTAATCGGATTTTAGTTCGAACTTCGGGTTTTGACCACGTTGGCCCGATGGCCGTTTTGGTCATTTTGCCTAAATTCGTGCTTTAGCTTTAAATTAAATAGTAGAATCAGTTTCTTGAGATGTTACTTATAATGTGTGATTGAATTGCATAGATTTGGGCCATTTGGAGTCGAGTACTCGTGGCAAGAACGCGGTTGCTAGTTGAATTTAGCTGGTTCGAGGTAAGTATCTTGCCTAACCTTGTGGAGGTACTTCCCCTTAGGATTGGAGTCTTTTGTGTTGCTTGTATTCCTTGTACGCAAGGTGACGAGTGTGTGCTCGGATTTATTTGGGAACAATTTGCCCCTTTTAGGCTCTTAGATCCTTGTAATCACCGAATATGAAGTTGTTTTTGATACGATTGAGTTTCCTGTTACTAGTTTCACCTCTACATGTCTTACTTGGAATTTATTTGCCCTCTTGGGATTGTTCATGTTGCCTAATCGACTTTTACTTGATTAACTATGGATCTTTACCCTCCTATAGTCACATTATCATTCCTAATTGCCCGTCTTTATTCGGAAAACATTATTTTTGTCTCTCGTGCAATTAATTGGTCTTAATTGGAAAGAAGTTAGATATTCTATATTTTGTTGATATTTCCTTAATTATAATTATTTGGTTCATGTTAACTTCCTTGTTTTTGAACTGAGTATTTTGAAATCATTGTTTCTTATCGTTTATTCCCTGTTGAGTTGTCCTTGTGGCTCTTAGTATTTCTTTATTATAGTTAATCCTTGTGAGTTAGTTGTACTGCCTCTTGGTGAACGAAAAATACCTGAGTGATTCTTTTGCTTTGTTCCTATATATATTGTATTTGTTGCTGTTGTACTTGATATTGTAATGCACGAGGTTTCTCCCGTACTAATGTTGATATGGTGGTGCACAAGGTTTCTGTTGTGCGAATGTTGATATTGTGGTGCATGAGGCTTCGGCCGTGCTACCGTTGATATTGTGATGCATGAGGTTTCTGCCGTGCTACTGTTGATATGGTGGTGCACGAGGTTTCTGCCGTGCTGCCGTTGATATTGTGATGCACGAAGTTTCTGCCATGTGGTTGTTGTTGAGGGGTTGCGCGAGGTCTTTGCCATGCTATTGTTGTTATTGATGTTTTGCCCATGCGGCGTAATAAGGCGGGATATATTATATGCTTATACGTGGGTTGCATATGTGGTGGAATAAGGTGGGAACATTGTGATGCACGTGTGGCGAAATAAGGCAGTACTCATTATATTATTGTTGCACACGTGGAAAAATAAGGTTGGCTATGTTAGGGGTTGATTGTAATGAATTGTTATGGCATGTGGAGGCATTTCTATTTTTATTATTATTGTGATTGTGGGTTGCTTACCTGTGTGACCTTTGTCGCTCGGACATGCGGTCCGTTCTCCTATTCATGGTTACTAGTTGGTAGAACTCTTGTTAGAACACTAGCACAAGCAAACACGTAGTTAAATACTCCTATTAGAGGTAAATTGCTCCTGTTTTGCTAAGGAGGAGTTACGCCCTCGTTTATCCATTATATATATGTGAAAGTGGCCATAGTTAGCCGGTTAGTGGTCAGCATGACTAAGGGACTGATAGGGCATAGGATAAGTGTTAGATTTCAGATGCTGGATTTTCATGAGTTATGTTTTGTTCGAGACTTGGTGAAATTATGGAAAGAGTAAATAAGACCTTATATGAACATCCTTGTAGGATATGAGTTATGAACTTGCTTTTCCATTTCTGTGTTGTGGCCTTAGGATTTTCTCATTATTACTTGTTATTCCTTTTCCCTTATTGTGAATTGTAGCATTATTAGTCATTTCGTGCAGTCATTTCATATTTATATATCATTCCCGTTGTTCTTATGATTATACTGTTTATTAATCGGTAGATGTCTTGACTGCTCCTCGTCATTACTCCACCGAGGTTAGTCTTGATACTTTATGCGCACCGCCGTGGTGTGCTCATGCTACTCTTCTGCACATTCTCGTTGTGCAGATACAGGTACTCCAACTCAGTTCTGTCAGCCTTGGAAGGAAGCATATCTACTACGTCCGCATACCGAGGAGTCCATTTCTATCTTTCTATAATAAGTATAGCCCTTCCAGTATTTTTCCTTTGTATAGATATTCTTGAGTCAGAGCCTTTTATGTATCCCTTAGCATGTGATTTGTGAGATTTCGGGTTTTGGGAATTGTTGCTAGCTAGAAGAGTTGTGATTGTATGTACCGAGTGGCACCTTGAATACACGTTTTATTTGCTAGTTCATCTTTAATTATTTTTCTCCGCAATTTGGTTTAAATTCCACATTATTAGTCCTACCTAGTCGTAGGGACTAGGTGCCATCACGAGATGTTCACGGAGGGACAACTAGGGTCGTGACAAGTTGATATCAGAGCTCTAGGTTCATAGGAGTCACAGACCACAAGCCGATTTATTAGAGTCTCGTGGATCTGTATGGAGACTTCTGTACTTATCTGCGAGAGGCTATGTAATTGTTAGGAAAATTGCACTTCATTGATTTCCTAGTCGTGCGAGATTTTTGATATCCACAATCCTAAACCCTTGTCTTCTACTCTCACTCACAAATGGTGAGGACACGTACTATCCAAGGTGATTAGGCACATGCGCCCCTTGCTGCAGCCGTCGCAGGTCGAGGCCAGGGTAGAGTTCGAGGACGCGCACGTGATGCAGTGAGAGCACCTGCTTGAGCGGCCGCCGACGTACCATCAGCAGATTCAGCCGGAGCCTAGGCACCTGACACGCCTACTACTACTACCACTCCAGCCCTTCAGGAGACTTTGGCACATTTCATGAGCATGTACACCACTTTGGCTCAGGTAGGATTGCTTCCCCTCGCTGCAGCCATATCCCAAGCCAGGGGAGGAGAACAGACTCCCGCCGCTCGCACTCCTAAGCAGCAAGCGCATGTTGAGCAGGTCCCTAAGATTATTCCTATGCCGTTTGTAGCACAGTTCAACCTGAGGGCATGGCAGTGGCTTCCTAGCAGGAGCAGATGAGACTAGAGAGGTTCAAGAAGTATGATCCTTTGGTATTCAGTGGATTAGCATTAGACGGTAGTTTTGATGTGATTTCAGGGTATCCTTGGTTACGAGCTGTGATTTCTATGCTCCACCGGTGCGGGAGCCAGTCTAAGTTGTGAGTGGTATACAGAATTGATCTGGTGAGAGTCTCCAGGTGGGTTGATGTGTACCTTACTTGTGATTCAGTGTTTAGCGCGGAACCCTTGTGAATTCAGGTGATTTGATATGTTGAGACCGGGCTGTGTATCACGGTGCTCTTTATATCAGCATAAGATCCTTGTGAGTCTTCTATATGTTTTACTCATTGTTAGTTGTTTGTAGATTAGTGTTTTAGAAAATTCGGGCTAGTTTGACTTTTTTGATAGTTCCTTTATGTGTTTTTTCCATTCCATATTCATCCATCTTCGTTGCATGCTTCTTGAGTTCTAGTTATGGGGTGCATGCCCGTTGGTATTAGCTGAGATTTGGTTATTCGAGTGTTTTATTATGCGGTTTTCGTGGTTATTGTATCATTGCCAGTGTTGTGGAGGTTTGAAAAGATTTCCTATTGAATGTGAGGCTTATATGGTAGACAGTGTCGATCCCCGGTTGGATGGTTTGAGCCGGGGGAGGCTTAGTTGTTAGGTACAGATTTGGTTCAGGAGGCCTTGGACAAGGTGAAGATCATTCGAGATAGGATTCGTTCAGCTTACTCTAGGCAGAAATGTTATGCAGACTGCAAGGTTCGAGATATAGCATTTATGGTTGGTGAGCGGGTATTGCTCCGAGTATCGCCTATGAAAGGCGTGATGAGATTTGGGAAGAAGGGCAAGCTTAGACCTAGGTACATTTGTCCATTTGAAATTCTTGATCGAGTGGGAGAGGTGGCGTATAGACTCGCATTGCAGCCTAGCTTATCAGCCGTGCATCCTGTTTTCCATGTATCCATGCACTTGAGGTATCACATCAATCCAGCCCACGTGTTAGATGTCAGCACTGTCTAGTTGGATAAAGACTTGTACTATGAGGAGGAGCCGGTAGCCATTCTAGACCGGCAGGTTCGTCAGTTGAGGTCCAAGAGATTTCCTTCCGTTCGTGTCCAATGGAGAGGTCAGCCTTTTGAGGCATCGACCTAGGAGTCCGAGTCTTATATGCGGAGCCGTTATCCTCACATTTTTCCCGACTCAGGTACTTCTTTCTTTTGTCCATTCGAGGACGGATGGTTGTTTTAGTGGTGGAGGATTTGACGACCCAATGGGGTCATCACTTATCTATTTTCCGTTCTGTACTTCCGAGGCCTTAAAACCTCCTCTCGGGTTACCTTGATTTATGTGTGTAGTCCGAGCGCATAACAAAAAAAACTTAAATATGAATTATGTGTGAAAAATGTTAAATTTTGATACTAAATTTGAATTTTTTTACTTCGGTCAACACTTTTGGTAATCAGACCCGGACCCAGACTCGTAATTCATTGGTCCGGGATGGTCTGTGGAAAATATGGGACTTGAGCATATGCCTTGAATCAAATTCTGAGGTCCCAAGTTCGAGAAATGTATTTTTATGTGAAATTATTTTCTAGAAATAATTAAGAAAAATGGAAATGAAATTTGATTAGAAGACTAGGGTATCAGGCATGTATCTTGGTTCCGGTGCCCGATACAAGTCTTATATATAATTGAAACACTTTCTATAAAGTTTGGTTGAGAACGGAAGTCGTTTGATGTGTTTCTGACCCGAAATGAGAATTTTATGTCATATGAATAATTTGAGAAGGAATCATGAGTTTTTGAGGCTCGATCCGATGTATATGATGTTATTTTGGCGAATTGATCGCACAGACAAGTCCGTAGGATATTTGTGAGGTTGTGTGCATATTTGGTTTGGAGCCCCGAGGGCTAGAGTGAGTTTCGGGGGGTTTTAGACTTAAAATTTGCAAGTGTTGCAGGTTCAGGAATTTTCAGGCTCTAGTGCGGCTATGGTTGCCCTAGCGCGGTCCGCGGTACGTGCTGTGTGATCCGGTTTCCTTAGCGCGGTCCGTGGTGTGTGCTGCGCGGCTGCGGTCACCTTAGCGCGGTCTGTGGTGCATGCTGCGTGGCCGCGGTCGTCCTCGCGCGGCCCGCACTGCAAACTTCAAAAAGCCAACAGCCTTTAGTTCCACTAGCGTGGCCGCAGTCCTTTTTGCACGGTTATCACTGGGTTCGTCGGAGGGTATAAAATACACAGAATTTTCAGTTATTTCTCACTTTCCAAAAGCCCAAAACATAATAGGCGATTTTCTAAGCAATTCTTCTTCTTCAAAACGATTGGTAAGTGATTTCTAACTCATTTTATTCACTCCTTAACACCTTTTAACATAATTTCAACGTCAAATCGAATATTTTAATGGGGAAATTTGGGTTTATTGTGTAGGACTTAGGGTTTTGCTAAAATTGGGGGTTGGACCTCAATCCGAGATTTGATTTCAAAACTAGTCATATAATTGGATTCGTGGGGGAATGAGTAATCAGATTTTAGATCAAACTTCGGGTTTTGACCCCGTTGGCCTGAGGGACATTTTGGTCATTTTGCCTAAATTCGTGCTTTAGCTTTGAATTAAATAGTAGAATCAGTTGCTTGAGATGCTAGTTATAATGTGTGATTGAATTGCATAGATTTGGGCCATATGGAGTCGAATACTCATGGCAAGAACATATGGAGTTGAATTTAGCTGGTTCGAGGTAAGTATCTTGCCTAACCTTGTGTGGGGGAGTTCCCCTTAGGATTGAAGTTTTATGTGTTGCTTGTATTCCTTGTATGCAAGGTGACGAGTGCGTGCTCGGATTTATTTGTGAACAATTTGCCCCTTTAGGCTCTTATATCCTTGTAATCACCGAATATGAAGTTGTTCTTGATACGATTGGGTTTCCTATTACTAGTTTCACCTCTACATATTTTACTTGGAATTTATTTGCCGTCTTGGGATTGTTCATGTTGCCTAATCGACTTTTACTTGATTTACTCTGGATCCTTACCCTCCTAAGTTACATTATCATTCCTAACTACTCGTCTTTATTCGGAAAACATTATTTCTGTCTCTCGTTCAATTAATTGGTCTTAATTGGAAAGAAGTTAGATATTCTATATTTCGTTGATATTTCCTTAATTATAATTATTTGGTTCATGTTAACTTCCTTGTTTTTGAACTGAGTATTTTGGAATCACTGTTTCTTATCATTTATTCCCTGTTGAGTTGTCCTTGTGGCGCTTAGTATTTCTTTATTATAGTTAATCCTTGTGAGTTAGTTGTACTGCCTCTTGATGGACGGAAAATACCTGAGTGATTCTCTTGCTTCGTTCCTGTATATATTATATTTGTTGCTGTTGTACTTGATATTGTGATGCACGAGGTTTCTGTTGTGCGGATTTTGATATTGTGGTGCAAGAGGTTTCTGCCGTGCTACTGTTGATATTGTGATACACAAAGTTTCTGTCGTGCTACTGTTGATATGGTGGTGCACGAGGTTTCTGCCATGCTACCATTGATATTGTGATGCACGAGGTTTTTGTCGTGCAGCTGTTGTTGAGGGTTTGCACGAGGTCTTTGATGTGCTATTGTTTTTATTAATATTTTGCACATGTGGCGTAATAAGGCGGGATATGTTATATGCTTAAACGTGGGTTGCGCATGTGGCGGAAAAGGTGGGAATATTGTGATACATGTGTGGTGAAATAAGGTGGTACTTATTATATTATTATTTCACATGTGGCAAAATAAGGTGGGCTATATCAGGGGTTGATTATAATGAATTGTGATGGCTTGTGGAGGCATTTCTATTTTTGTTATTATTGTGATTGTGGGTTGACAAGAGGGGTTGCTCTGATGGTAAGCAACCCCCACTTCCAACCGAGAGGTTGTGAGTTCGAGTCTCCCCAAGAGCAAGGTGGGAAGTTCTTGGAGGGAAGGATGTCGGGGGTCTATTTGGAAACAGCCTCTCTACCCTAGGGTAGGGGTAAGGTCTGCGTACATACTACCCTCCCAGACCCCACTAAAGTGTGATTATACTGGGTTGTTGTTGTTGTTGTTTGTTGTTGTGATTGTGGGTTGCTTACCTGTATGAGCTTTATTACTCGGAAGTTGTGAGGAAACATCATACGTGTGGTCCGTTCTCCTATTCATGTTTACTAATTGGTAGAATTCTTGTTAGAACACTTGCACAAGCATACATGTAGTTGAATACTCCCGTTAGAGGTAAATTGTTCCCGTTTTGCTAAGGAGGAGGTACGCCCTCGTTTATCCAATATATATGTGAAAGTGGCTATAGTTAGCCGGTTAGTGATCTGCATGAATAAGGGACTGATGGGGAACATGATGCAAGTGTTAGATTTCAGATGCTGGATTTTCATGAGTTATATTTTGTTCGAGACTTGGAGAAATTATGGAAAGAGTGAATAAGACCTTATGTGAACATCCTTGTAGGATATGAGTTATGAACTTGCTTTTCCCTTGCTGTGTTATGGCCTTAGGATTTGGATTGTGATTTGCCGTCGTTATGCATCATCATTTATTATTTTCTCATTGTTACTTGTTGTCCTTTTCCCTAATTAATTGTAGCATTATTAGTCATTTTTTGGAGTCATTTAATATTTATATATTATTCTCGTTATTCCATTGATTATACTGTTTATTGACTGGTTGGTGTCTTGATTATTCCTCGTCACTACTCCACCGAGGTTAGTCTTGATACTTACTGTGCACCGCCGTGTTGTGCTCATGCTACTCTTCTACACTTTTTCATTGTGTAGTTATAGATACTCCCACTCAGTTCTATCGGTCTTGGAAGGAGGTGTATCAGTAGAGGTATATCTGCTACGTCCGCAAATCGAGGAGTCCCTTTCCAGCTTTCTGTAGTAAGCATAGCTCTTCCAGTATTTTTCCTTTGTATAGATATTCTTGAGTCGGAGCCTCTTATGTATCCCTTAGCTTGTGATTTGTGAGATTCCGGGTTTTGGGAATTGGTTCTAGCTTCGAGAGTTGTGATTGTATGTGCTGAGTGGCACCTTAAATACATGTTTTATTTTGCTAGTTCAGCTTTAATTATTTTATTCCGCAATTTGGTTTAAATTCTGCATTGTTAAGCTTACCTAGACGTAGGGACTAGGTGTCGTCACGACATGTTCACGGAGGGCAAATTGGGTAATGACAATTTTGGCTCTTGTTTAGTACATGGTAGATCATCAGGAATGCTAACTTACTTTTATGTAACTAGGAAAATTATAAGGAAACTTCGGATCTGTTATCAGCAAAGGAAGTCTTTATAGCTACAAGAAAAAGGAAAGATAAGCGATCATACAACTGCTCGGATGAAGATACAACTAGTAAAATTGTGTAAATTATATTTAACTGATATTATATCGAGATCGATTATTTGTTTTAATTAGTTTTCTTTTTATTTACTTGTTCTATTTGTTTAAATTTTCTTTGAAGGCTGAAATGGAGGAAATTGATGCATAACAAACCGAAAATGGCAATGAGTCTGTGATGCATTTGCATCTATCATTGGGCCTAAACATCCGGGACGTTTGAGATTGTATGGACGAGGAATTACAAGAACTTCTTTGAGAGGGAAAGTAGGATTTGTTGAATCCTCTTCAAATACTACAAATTCTCTACAAAAAGTGGAGGAGAAGATACAAAGAATGGAGGAAAAAATTGATGAACAAAAGGCAACTATCAGTCAAGAAGTTGTTGCAGATGTCCTTGCACGACTTCAACGTTCATGAATTGATGTTGATTTTGACACTATTTTAGCAGTATTGGGTGATAATTCTCCAGGAGAAGCTTCTTCTACACATCAGCCAACTTCACAATCAATCCATCATCCATCTACTGACAGCAATAAAGAAGACCAACTCATTTCAGGCATTAATATTTCTTATTTAAATGAAAAAGTACTGATTTAATATTGCATAAAATAATTGAGTGGCTTTAGCGATTTGCATAAGGACATATTTAGAGAATATTGGTTAGGTAATTGCTACATAGATTTTGAGTTGACTAGTAAAGGTGGGACTGTTCTTTTGGTAAGAAATAAACGAGTAAGAGAATTAAGAGGGAAAGCAAAAGTTGAGAGACTTTATGAAAGCCAAATACGTGGATAAGAAAAAAAATACAGTCGAAGAATAAGTGGAACTAACTGAATAAGGAGGTAATTGCATGAAGCGTACTATATTGTTCAGTAGCTGTTGGTCTATGGCGCTTGTTCTTATCAGTTTTTGGCATAAGTTGGGCAACTCCTCAAACTAGTTTTTGGCATAAGTTGTTCTTATCAGTTGCTGGTCTGTGGCACTACATTTCATTAGTTCCCTTACTTTAGTTTAACAAAAAAGTTATTTGATCTTTGAATTTAGCTCTCTACTCCAATTGCTGTGTTTGTACTCGAGAGCTAGTCTAAACTTTTTTTGTAATTATCCGCATGTTCTTGATGCCATCAATATAATACCTTACTTCATCAAAAGAAAAGTTAGTGGTCCACCAAATATTGGTGGTCAAAATCAGATACAATGGCTCCAAGCAATTACTTGCCAGCTTTCTGCATTCTCTTGTTCCTTGTATAGCTACCAATATTGCTTCAGCAAACAACAACTATGGAAATGGAACTAATTTGCTTGTTCCTAAGCCATAATATGCTTAGTTGTTGGTTATAATGTTGTTTTCAGAATAACATATTCTATTGTTTTTTTGGTTCAATAGCTGTCAGGCATAATATTGTTTAGTTGATGTTGTTTTGATTTAGTAGTTGTCAGCCATAGTAGGTTCTGCAAAGTCGTATTTATAAATGATGTTTGAGCAAGTTAAAAATTTTGCGATAGTCATATTTACAAAGAAAACCCTGCCCAAAAATTTAAGAATCTAGAGAGTGAAAATTTTTGAGTTATCAAATTAGTCATTCAATTACTTTATGATTAAATTATTAGCAGTCATATTGTTAATCATTCCTGGTGGCATGCCAAGATTGACACCCAAGCTCACTTTTTCTAGTAAAGGCATATGAATATGTGGTTGTATTAATGCTATAGTAGACAGTATTTGAGGCATCATCATTTGAGACTCCATGTTTCTTCTATTGCTTATTAACTGAATTTGTTCTTGAAGCTGCTTTAAGTACTTTATGACTCAATTTTCCTAAAAATATTATTTGATTATTTCTCATTATCTTTTTTAGGTGCAGCGATTGCGGGTGAAGCAGTGACGAAGACCATACTTGAGTGTTGTTGATCGTTGTTAGACTTTCTATTATTATGTTTAAGAATATATTTTAGTTTAGAACTTTTTGTATGCAAATTATCTTTTTGACTTTTGAATTGTTGACCAAACAATGAATTCATATTTTATTTTTGTACATGGATAATGCTAGTTGAATATGGTGTAAAAAATTTCATGGAATAGGAAAATATTTTTTATTTTGCTTCCATAAATATTAGAAATTATAATTTGTTTTACTAGAGAATATACTCGTTCTAATAGACCTAACAAATAATAAGAGCAGCCCCTAATAACCGTTCCAATAGATCTAGCAAATATAAAAGCAACCCATAATAACTGTTCCAATATGTCTCAATATCCCTTGCAATAGGGTAGTGAAAATTATTCCAATATATCACAAAAACTGTTGCAATATAGCCTGCAAAACCATTGGAATAGACTTAAAAACTCAACTGTATTATTATACCTGGATGGTTTATAACCATCCCAACAGAAAAGAAAACCTTTCCTATAGATAGGACAATGGTGTAGTCCAAATCATTATGATATCCATATCTATGAAGACGGTTTTCAAATCGTTGTAGATAACCGTTCTAATAGACCTATTGTAACGCCGAATCCCAGAACATGTCCAAATCCGTGCCAATAGACCTATAGGGACGGTTAACCTATCTATTGCAACGGTTTAGAAGGGTTGCCATAGCTGTAATTTCTAGTAGTGCATATCAACATGAAGTAATATTGAGGCTTTTTTGTTGGTTTAATAATTGTAAGACACGATTTGCTGGCAAAATAGTCATTAGAGTTCATGGACCATATCGGAGTGTCTTTATTATCATTAAGAGGTATAGGAATTTGATGAACTTTTTCCATAATATTGGCGAGCAGATCAAATGATAATTTAGAGGAGTCCCACTGGCCATTTGAAAAGATATCCTTCACTTTAGTGGATAATTCATTCTTGTTGAGAGGACCCTCGATTCGTTCCCTTAGAGGTTTGAGATTTGGTATCCAATTAGATAGCCAATGGTTTTGATTAGAATTCTTGCAAGGTTGCTATGTAATGTCGTTAAAGCATATTGACCAACCTTTTAGGATGTTTTTACAGATGAATGAGGTATAGGTAGGTGTTTTGTTCCTTGCATATTTGAGTATGATAACTTTGCACCATAAGGCAGTAGGAATGGAGATAATCCTCCAGGCTAGGTTACTTAGAGCTATCAAATTTTTTGTATTAGCATCTTTTATGCCAAGTCCTCCCCATTCTTTGCTTTTAGTAGTGATATTCCAGTTGACATAGTGGACTTTTTGGTCTCATTCATAGAACCCAGATGAAGTTACGTTGAATATGGTCCATTTGGTTTAGAGTTTTGACGGGGAGATGTGTCTATTGAATTATATGATTAGGGATAACATCGAAAGTTGATGTTGTTAGGGTGGTACGACCTGCTATGTTCAGAAATTTGGCTTTCCATGAAGACAATTTCCTTTGCATATTGTCAATAATAAATTGGTAATCCCTATGATTTTGAATAATTGGGAATCCTAGGTATTTGCCAAAAGTGTTGCTAACACTTATATTGAAATCTTTAGAAACTTCTTTAGTGATAGTGGTGGAGTAATATTTTGAGAAGAATATTTTAGATTTGTGCATGTTGATATTTTGAACTGAAAAGGAGCAGAAGATGGAGATTCTCCTTTTAATAGTGTTACTAGATTACTTGTTTACTTTGCCCATAAAGGTAAAGTGATCCGTAAAGAATAAATGAGAGATACCTGGATTATTAGGACTGAGATGGATGGGATCCCAGTTATGGATATCTACTTGATGTGAAATTAAGCGTGAAAATATTTTCATGCATAGGATGAATATATAAGGGGACAGGGGGCATCCTTGTCAAATGTCCCTTCTTGAATTGGTTCATGATTTCTTGGACAATTATTGCATTGTCACTGTTTCTTCTTCCTTTGATGAAGCTTGATTAAAAAGGGGTTGATCAGATCATTTAGGAAGGGCTTCGATCTATTCGAAATTATTTTAGTAATAATTTTGTAGATCGTATTGCAAAGACTAATAGGCTGAAGTTTTGTTAAGTTATTACCATTATCACTTTTTAAATTACGCAGATTTACGTATTGTTAGTGCCCATTGAAAGAGTGTTAGTGCAAAAAACTTGAAGAAAAAGTTGTATAACTGAAGGACCCAATATTTTTCAATATTTTTGATAAAAAAATGGATGAATTCCATCTAGCCCAGGATCCTTGAAAGGTTTGAACGAAAATATGGCTTTGATTATCTCATAGGGCATTAAAGGGTTGTTAAGTGAGTCTAAATTCACTTTGCTAAAGCTAGTCGGGCTATTAATAATGTCAAGCCAGTTGGTATGTTTGTGAGAGCTAGTGAATGCTTTGAGAAAATATTGATAGGTGTGATTATGGATTTCTGTTGGTTCATTAATCCAATCACCTGCCTCATTTTTGAAGTGATTAATTTTATTCCTCATTCTTTTATTAGTGGCCATAATATGGAAAAATTTAGTGTTGGCATCTGCATCTTGAATCCATGATATTCTACCTCTCAATTTCTAATAGTCATCTTCTATTTTCAGGTAATTGTTATAATGAGATTGTAATTTTCTTTTGAGATTCTGGAGGAAGATACTGTGATGGAAGTGTTTGGAATTTTGAATTCCATTAAGTCTAGCAAAAATTCTTTTTTTTCTTCCTAAATATGTCTCCAAAAACTTTTTTTTCCCAATCCTTAACATTATTTAGAAAGGAGTTGAATGCTTGTTGATAATTGGTACCTATCCATGAATCAATAACTAATATGTTGAAATCAGGGTGCCTGCACCAAAATGTTCTAAGTCTACAAGGCTTTTGAAGGTCCAAGTTAGATTTTGGAATTATTTCACGTAAGATAGGATTATGATCTGAGTGGACTTTTGGGGAGGTGGGATACAGTAGCGTTACGGAACCAATTAATCCAATCACTATTATCAAGTATTTTGTCTAGTCTTTCCATGATTAGACTAGTTTTTTTTCCTATGGTTGGTCCAGGTATACTTGCACCCCTTATAACCTAGGTATAAGAGGCCATATTTATTGATACAATTCCAAAGATAATTGGCTCGGTTTTTGTTAATAAAATTTCCACTAATTTTTTATTAGAGCTTAGTACATCATTAAAATAACTCCCTACTAATCATGATCCATTAAAAGAATTATGCATGTTGTACATCATTAAAATCACTCCCCACTAATCATGATCCATTAAAAGAATTATGCATGTTGATGAGATTGTCACATAATAAATTTCTACTATTAATATTAGTACTGGCATAGACAGAAGTAAATAACCAAGATTTATAAATGGGGGGTTACCTCAATTGTTGCACTGGTTTCTTGATTGCTATGCATGAAATTGTGAACATTAATTAGAGTGTGATCCCATAAGATAACCATACACCCAATTGACCATGAGCTAAAATTTCAATCATGTAAGAAAACCCAAAAGTGTTAAGAAGCGGCATATGATTGTCCATTCTAGTTTCCAAAAGAGTTACCATGTAGGGATGGTGAGTGTTGACCAAATCTCTAAAGTTTAACATAAAGTTATTATTTTTTCCAACTCTAATGTTCCATATGATGAAGTTGATAGGTCTATTCATCATGATGTTCTAGTTGTGAAGGTCTCCATTCTCCAGCATTTTTGGTGCATGAATTAGATTCTTTCTCTAGAAAGGAACCAAGATCATTGCATGGCGCCCTATGGTCGGATCTGGCAGTGGCGTTATATCCATTTTACACTTCTAGAGAGCCATTGGACAATTGAGAATCTACCTCCACTCTTGCATCTCTATGAAGATGAACATCTTTACCTCATCGAGATTTGAATCCTCGAGTATCGGTTCTGGGATTGAGTTGGGTTCCACAGCTTCCCCAATTGTTTCTGTGTGAGGAATGTTTTATGGTATGTTTGGGTGAGTTTTTGGGTGAGATGGTCCTGGTTTGTGGAACTAGGGTGGATTCTGCGTTTGGAGTTTAACCCTGGTTTGCATATACATCTCAGGATGTGACAACTGGATTGATGTTGGTCATTACCTCTAGAGTGAAGAATGGAAGATCCATCAGTGGGTTTGCATTTTGGACTGGGACAAAATGTGGAGGAAGACTCCACTGTCCCATTGTCATTTGAGATATGTTGGGTGATATATTTGGGGATATTGGGTGAAGAATGTTGTTCACCCATACATGGTTCATGAAGTTTTTTATTGACATTCGAATTGCTATCGAGATTAGCTGAGCTAGATAGTGGGAGTTTTGAATCATTATTATTGTCTCCTTGTCATTTAATATTATGTTGAAGGATATGACATATTCCATTAGACCCAATTCCACCCATGACAGAGGTTTGTGGTTCTCTCAAAGTGGAGGTTGGATGAATATGGTGGGATTGTTTGTTGTTGGAGTGTTGGTGGAGGTTGATTTTCCATAGTCAGAGGCCTTTGTTGGCATAGGATCTGTATGAGGCGATAGCGCCTTCTGTTGGGAAATGGAATTCCTGGCATATTTTGTTGGAGGGTTAAGGCTTATATGTTGTGTTTGGATTGTATCAGGTCCTTTTGGATTCGAAGTATCTTTTGCAATGATTGTATGTTCGATTTTCATGGCATTGGAAGGAGTAGCGTACTGGTTTTATCAAGTGAGGAGGAGGATTAGGCTTGGTTTATGTGTTTGAAGGTATAGACTATTTGGAGGAGGGTTGTCTGCTTTTCAGACAAGTGTGTAAATTCATTAGTGGCATGCAAGGTTAGATTATTAGAATTTATTGGTTGTTTGGGGAGGTGGCCGGGTTACTACAAATATTATAATTATTAGTAGGAGCATTAGTGGTGATGTGTGACACGTGTCTTAATGATTTGTCATTAATAAGGGAGGTATTGGTTCTTTATTTGCTTCCTATTTCATCCTCCGATGGGTGGTTTGTAGATTTACCCAAAACCATGCCCTATCCATTAGAGTAGTAAAAGGATTATTTGTTCCGATATTGTTACTACAGATTGAGTTGGATTCTTTTGTCATATCCAGTAGATTTATTGTGATTAGAGAGGGATTTGTAATTAAAGACCTGGGAAGTGATGAACTTACCTGTGTTGGCATAAAAAATATTTACATTGATACCTGCAACTTTAGTTGAGCGACGATCCAAAGGGATTATCAATTGTTTCTTGCCTATTCTATACTTTCGAGGTCTTGAAAACCTCAATTAGGATTTTCTTAATTTGCGTGCGCAGTCCGGGCACGTAGCTAAAAAGCTTAAATGTGAATTCTGTGAGAAAAATGCTAAATTTTAATATTAAATTATATAAATTTGACTTTGTTCAATATTTTGGGTAAACGGAACAGGACCTGTGATTTGACGGTCCCGGAGTATTCGCAGAAAAATATGGGACTTGGGCGTATGCCCGGAATCGAATTTCGAGGTCTCAAGCCCGAGAAATGAATTTTTGTGTGAAATTATTTTCTAGAAATAATTAAGGAAATTGGAAAGAAAATATTATTAGAAGACTATGGTATCAGGCCCGCATTTTGGTTCCGGAGCCGCTACAAGTCTTATATATGGTTAAAACGTTTTCTATAAAGTTTCGTTGAAAACTGACATCGTTTGACGTGTTTTGGACTTAAAATGGAAATTTGATATTTTATGAAAATTTGGAAGGAATCATGAAATTTGAGGCTTAATTCAATGTATATGATGTTATTTTGGCGATTTGATTGCACAGATAGGTTCGTAGGATGTTTTGAGGTTGTGTGCATGTTTAATTTGGAGCCCCAAGGGCTCAGGTGAGTTTTGGATAGGCCACAGATTGCATTTTGAACTGTGGAAAAACCTAGTATCCCTGATCTGCAGGCTTCGCATTTGTGAAGCCAGTATCACAAGAACTCGCAAATGCGAGCTGTTCATTGCAAATGCAAGTGTTGGATCAGGCAGGCTTGTTCGCAAATGCGACCAGCTGGTTCACAAATGCGAAGGAAGCCAATCGCAAAGGCGACGATTATGTCGCAACTGCGAAGGCCCTTGGTTTCTGAAGCATTCGCAAATGCGAACGTTTTCTCGCATTTCCCACACCTGCAGGGTTCGCAATTCCCATATTAGAGGCCCAACAAATTTTATACTTAGTCGAATTTTAACCATTTTTCACCATTCTTTTAAAACCCAAACTCTTTAGGCGATTTTTCAAGAACAAGTTTCATTCCAAATCATTCAGTGTTTATTAAAGTAATTAAGTGAGTTGTGACTAGATTCGAGCAGATTGGAAGTGGAATCACGGGATAAAGCTATAGTTGAGGCTTGAGTTGAGTTCAAAGCATCGAGGTAAGTGTTTGGTTTAACCGTAGCTTGAGAGAATAGGAGTTGAGTCTTATTGTTTACTTGCTAATTGTGGAGTACGATGTATAGGCATGGTGACGAATATCTATGCATTAGTGTCTAGTATGACCGTGAGTCCTTATTTTGCGAATAATTGGATTTTGTTATACCTTTCATGCTTAATTGATGACTTCTATATGCTATAAAGAGCTTGTGAAAGGAATTGTGATCCTTAAACTTTGTGGAGTTTTGGCTCAAGTTGAAATACAAATTGTGAAGGTATATGAGATAAGTAAATCTTGGAACATTGGCTCGAGTTACAATGTGAAATATGAGATAAGAGTGAATGAAAGAGAAAGAGCTAATGATTTATTCCCTCGCTGGGACGTTGATGATTATTGAATATTTTCCCTTGCCGGGACGTTGTTGATTATTGAATATTTTTCCTTGCCGGGACGTTGAGATTATTGATGTTGTACCTACTGGGTTTTAATTGTTTGTTTGTGTTCCCTTGCCGAGATTTTCATTATTATTTTAGTATTCCCTTGCCCTTATTTGTGATTGTTGATTGGTTGAGGAAAAGTACTAAAGCACGGAGGGTGATGTCGTGTATTGTTTGATTATTTTGAGGAAAGAGAGTAAAGCACGAAGGGTGATGTCGTGCCGCACGATGTAGCATTCCGTGCCGATTTTATTGATTATATGTGAGAAAAGAGAGTAAAGCACGAAGTGTAATTTTGTGTCGTACGATGTACCATTCCGTGCCGATTCTACTGATTATATGTGAGGAAAGAGAGTAAAAGCACGAAGGGTGATGCTGTTCACATTTTATTATATCATTATTTGGTGAGGATGAGAGTAAAAGCACGAAGGGTGATGCCATGCACCTATTGCCGTTTGTTATGATTTCTTGTTGCTATCAGTTCAAGTGCATTTAATTGTCTTATTCCACTATGACTGTGATTCTTTGTGTTGACATCTCCCTTTATTGTGTTACTTGTTATTATTGAATCAAGGTATCCTTGTGCAATGTCATGTCCTGAATTTATTCCATAATTGCTACATGATTATGTGACTTAATTACTGCTTTACATTCAACATATTAAATACTAAATTTCTTAATTGCTTCTTAAAGCCCATAATTAATTGCTACTTGTCATTATTTGTTTCCTCAATGAATCATAATTATTGTGTACATATTGTCTTATGAATTCGTATTAAATTGTTGTATTATTAGAGTAAATTTCATTTGGAAGAACTGTTGGGATAATGAAATGGGAGCGGGTGGTACGCCTACCACGAGGTTTGATGAAATGGAAGTGGGCGGTACGCCTATCACGAAAACATTGAAAAATGGGATCGGGTTGCACGCCTGCAACGAGATGTGTACAGACAATGAAGTCTCCTTTTATTTTCCTTATCCATGTTAGAGATAATTTGTTGATGTTTCTTATTATTCTCTTGAATTTTTGTATTATCTGTTATCCCCGAAGCATGTTTCCCTCCCATTTTAAATGGTTATTCTTATTATTTTCCCGCGGTAGATGTATATATATTACTGCATAGGTTTATGCGGTAGTTCGGTCTATCCTCGTCACTACTTTGTCGGGGTTAGGCTAGGCACTTACCAGCACATGTGGTCGATTGTGTTGATACTACACTCTGCACTCTTTTGTGCAGATCCCAGTGTTGTAAAATTTGGACCGCAGCGAGATTGCTGGATCTTATTCATCAGGCGACTCGAGGTAGCCCTGCAGTCATTCGCTGGCCCTAGCGTCTCATTTCATCTACATACATGTTTCTTTCATGTATTTCTGGAGACAATGTTGAGTTTATTTCTTTCAGACCTTTATGTGTAGTATTCTTATACCGTCTGTGAAACTGTGACACCAGTTGTGCGTAGTCGAAATTCAAATGGTTGTATTAGAAATTCATGTCCTGATAAAAAGAAAAAAATATTGTTATCTTCCGCTTAATTATTCAAAGTTCTGTTGTTTTCATGTTATTGACTTGTATTTGTTGAAAGAGAAACAATGGGATAATGAAGTAAGTAGCTAAGGATAGGCTTGCCTAACTCTCATTAGTAGGCGCCATCACAATTCCGGAGGATGAGAAATCCGAGTCGTGACAAGTTGATTTAGTGCCTCTGTTGGAAGCAGTTGGGATCTTCTTTTTTTTTTGATTGAAAGTAACTTCCATTCTTCCTTCCTTTGGGAAGATATTTTTGCTCCTGACCTCTCTGTTCCTTTTCGCCATTGTTCATGGATGCTGAGGTTGCTAGATCATGTGACTTGATATTTCCTTAGACAACCACATTTTTTGCATAGGATATTTTCTTCTTCGTAGAGGATCTGTTATTTATGGTTGCTTAGCTATATGTTGGATTTCAATGGTTTATCAAGAGGAAGTTTTACACAGAGCCTGGCATAGCGACCCCTTAAGACTGCTGATGTGCAAGCATCCACTTTGAGTAATCTGCCTATTGTGTTATTTACCTTTTTTAGAATTTCTTCATTGTAACAATTTATTGGAAGATGTGGTAACCGGATCCATATTGCAGTTAAAACTTGTGTGGTAGTAGCAGGAAAATAATTTGGTTCCCAGCATTATACTGAAAGGAAGTGGCTAAATACAAACCATGTCCTTTTTCTAATACAGTCTCCAAGTACTCTTGATTATTGAATTTTACTATGAAGTATTGTTCACCAAGATCTATTAGGGGGAAAACTTCAGTTGGTTTTTAGAGCTCTATAAGTTTACGTTTGAGAACTTGGTGGAGGAATTTTTTTACCTAGTAATTTTATTATAATAGAGAATCTCCATGGATAATAAATACGTAATTAATCTTCCCCACTTATGGGAACTTTAATTTTCCCATCAGGATTCTCATAAGACTTCTCATCTTCTTCCTTGTTTGCGTCCGCTGCCATTGGAGATAGGTATGTCGGAGGTGATAATATTGAGAAGGTTGCCTTCTGCTCATTACCTAGTAGTTTATCTTTAAAAGAGGCAGATATAGTATTGTTTAATTGAGGGGAATTAATGTCTGGTGATTTTGGAGGTATTCCACCTTGGCAGTGTTGTTGATTCATTAGAGTTGGAGGAGTGTATGTTTTGAAGAAGTGTAGGTAAGAATGGATCCTATTGAGAAGGGAGAGCTTCTCTCTCCAAAAGTTGAAGGTGAAAAATTACATATAATTCTTTCAGTATTCAATCATATAATACAGTAACTTCATAGAGATACAAAAGTAAGGAACATAGATGAATTACCTCTTTCTAAGACAATAGATCTTAAAATGTTTGAAAAGCCTAATGTATTAGTTTAAGTTAAGTAAAAAGTAGTTATTTTAGCTTTATTGTACTATGCAAGAATTTATTTTAGAAGAGAAGTAACCAAACAATTGTTGCGGTTTTATTAAAGGGGTGTGAATGGAAAATGGAAGAGGCACATTTTGGATTGTACCTCTCCATATTGTTAAGATTAAACTTGATTAACATGAAGTGTTCTAGAATCATCTTGTACTAGCTAGAAAAATCTTTCATAAAAATCAATGTATTAAACTAGACAATTCTAGGAGGATACTAGATACTTCTCAAATAAAAATCATAGGCATCAATCTAGAGAATTCTATAAACTTGTATAATCATTCAAGTATCTAGATCATTCCATGGAGTAGTATAAATATGTGATGTTGTAACTCATTTTGAAATCAAGAAATCAATAAAATAACAAAAGCCTTCTTCAATATAAAGTTTTATCTCCATTCCAATTCTCTACATTTCCTAAACTCTTTCCTTCTCATTCTAAATATTACTCTCCTTCTCCAACAAATTTGGTATCAGAGCCAAGTTTAGCCTTGTGTTCCATTACAAACCACCATGGCAACACAATCATCTTCATCATCTTTATTCAACTATTCACAAAATCTTGTCCCTATTTTTGATGGAGAAAACTATGATTATTGGAGCCTTCAAATGAAGACTCTATTCATTTCTCAAGACCTTTGGGAGCTTGTAGAAAGAAGCTATGATGCACCCGAGGACTCGGAAACACTAGCATCATGGACGGCGGCAAAGCAAAAGGAGTTTAAAGAAAATAAGAAGAAGGATGCAAGGGCACTACTCTTCATTCAACAAGGGGTAAATAAAACTATCTTTCCTCGTATTATGGCTGCCACCAATTCAAAAGAAGCTTGGAGTATTCTACAGAAGGAATTTCAAGGCTCCTCTAAGGTAATCTCTATCAAACTTCAATCTTTATGGAGAGAATTTGATAATTTAGCAATGAAAAATGATGAAACCATGAAAAATTTCTTTAATAGAGTTACTATCATTGTTAATCAAATTAGAAGTTATGGGGATAAACTTAAAGATAAGAAGATAGTTGAAAAAATATTGAGGAGTTTACCCGCAAAATGGGATCATGTTGTTGCCGCTATCGAAGAATCTAAAGATTTATCTACATTAAGTTTTCAAGAACTAATGGCTTCTTTGGAGACACATGAGCTACGAATGAGCAGGTTTTCAACTCAAGAGGTGGAACAAGCTTTTCAATCTAAAGTGTCAATTTCAAATAAAAGAGGAGGACAGACGGATAAAGAAGGAAAGAAAAATTTCCAACAAAAGAGCAATTATGGGAGCAGAAATTTCAAGCAAAGAAAATTTGGAGATTACAATCAAGGCCCTCGTGGAAGGTATGAGAAGAATAATAAAGTTACGTCTTCCTCCCAGTGTAGAATTTGTGGAAAGTCTAATCATAATACTCAGAGTTGCAGATTTAAGTGTTTAAAATGCAAAAATGCTAATCACTCCCAAAAGGACTGTTGGTACAATAAAAATGACGAAGCTAATTTTACTGAAGGAGATAATGTTTTCTATTCTTGCTTTAGTGCTAAATTAAATGTGAAGGATATTTGGTACTTGGATAGTGGTTGCAGTAATCACATGACAGGAAATAAAGAAAGCTTCGTCAAATTGGATGAAGATGTTAATTCTCAAGTTAAGCTTGGAGACGGAAAATCACACAAAGTCGAAGGAAAGGGAGTGATAGCAGTTCAAGTAAAGGGAGGTAAGACTAAATTTATTTCTGATGTGCTTTATGTACCAGGCCTAACACAAAATTTATTAAGTGTGGGACAATTATTACAAAAAGGCTATAGAGTTGATTTTGTGGGAAATGAAAGTACAATTATTGATGAAAAAAATAATCAAGTTGTGGCCAAAATTAAAATGACTCCAAACAAAGTTTTTCCACTGAAAATGCCAATTGAGAATCTTGCATTAAAATCAGAGGAAAATGATATTTCTCAATTATGGCATAAGAGATTTGGCCATCTAAATATTAAAAGTCTCAAATTACTCAAAAAGAAAAATATGGTAATTGGACTCCCACACATAAATGTGGAAAGTAAAATTTGCGAAGGCTGTATTTTTGGAAAAATGCATAGACTACCCTTCACAAAAACTTCATGGAGAGCTAGAGTTCCTTTGGAGCTAGTTCATGCCGATGTATGTGGCCCAACTAAGACATCTTCTCTCGGAGAAAAAAGATATTTTCTCTTGTTTGTTGATGATTATAGTCGAATGATGTGGGTATATTTTCTAAAAGAAAAATCAGAAGTTTTCTCAAAGTTTGTACAATTTAAAGCATCAGTGGAGAAGCAAAGTGGTCATAAGTTGAAGATTTTGAGAACGGATCGTGGAGGAGAATTCACATCCAAGGAGTTTAAAGAATTTTGCAAGGTCCAAGGAATAAAAAAGGAGCTTACAGTCAGATATACTCCCCAACATAATGGAGTGGCTGAACGTAGAAATCGATCCATAGTAGAGATGGCACGGAGCATGTTAAAAGGTAAACATCTTCCAAACAAATTCTGGGCTGAAGCTGTTTATACCTCGGTCTATATTTTGAACAGGTCCCCCACGAAAGCTGTGCCAAATAAAACTCCTTATGAGGTATGGTTCCAAAAGAAAGCGAATGTAGATTTCTTGAAGGTATTTGGATGCATAGCTTATGCACACATTCCTGATCAAGTCAGAAAAGAAAAATTTGATGAGAAAGGAGAAAAATTCATCTTTATTGGCTACAGTGAAGAATCCAAAGCTTATAGATTATTCAATCCTACAACTAACAAGTTTGTGGTTTCCAGAGATGTTATCTTTGATGAAGCAGGCTCATGGAAATGGGAAAAAGATCAAGAAACCACTCCAGATATCATTGCCGATGAAAACATTGGATCAACATCTAACACTCAAGAACCTCCTAGCCCGAGAATTGAAGAAGCGACTGATGCAGATTCACCTCCAAGTAAGACTCGTTCATTACAAGAAATTTATGATACTTGTGATGTTGCATTCTTTTCTTGTGAACCAGTAAAATTTGAAGAAGCTATCAAAGAAGAAGGATGGAAGAAGGCTATGGACGAGGAGATAACAATGATTGAAAAAAATCACACATGGAAGTTAGTGGATCTTCCAAAAGGCAAGGAGGTAGTCGGGCTCAAGTGGGTCTATAAGACCAAATACAATGAAGATGGAACAATCCAGAAGCTAAAAGCTCGTCTCGTTGCAAAAGGATATTCACAACAACCAGGCATTGACTTCAATGAGACGTTTTCACCTGTTGCTCGAATGGAGACCATCAGGACGGTGTTAGCACTTGCAGCTCAACTCAAATTAAAGGTATATCAGTTGGATGTCAAGTCAGCATTTTTAAATGGAGAACTTGAAGAAGAAGTTTATGTGGAGCAACCTCAAGGCTACATCGTCAAAGGGCAAGAAGAAAAGGTGTATAGACTCCGGAAAGCATTATATGGACTCAAACAAGCTCCTCGAGCATGGAATAGCAAGATCGATCATCACTTCCGCAAACATGGATTTCAAAGAAGTCCAAGTGAACCATCACTCTATGTCAAGAAGCAAGGTACGGATTTTCTCATAATCTGTCTCTATGTTGATGATTTAATTTATTGTGGCACCAACAAGAAGATGATAGAAGAATTTAAAAGAGAAATGATGGAAGATTTTGAGATGACAGATTTAGGCTTAATGAGATATTTTCTTGGCATCCAAGTAAAACAAAATAATGGAGAAATATTTATAAGCCAAGAAAAATATTGTGATGATCTGTTAAAGAAATTTCACATGATAAATTGCAAGCCAATCGCTACTCCAGCAGCCTTGAATGAGAAATTATCCAAAAAAGATGGTTCCAATAAGGTGGACGCATCAATCTATAGAAGCTTGGTTGGATCGTTGATTTATCTCACAAATACAAGGCCCGACATATTATATGCGGTAAGTGTTGTATCCAGATTTATGAATGATCCAAGTAAAGTACACTATGCTGCAGCAAAGCGTATCCTCAGATATTTGAAGGGCACAATAAATTTTGGCATCAAATATTCAGCTGAAAAAGATAATGTACTCGCCGGTTATACAGATAGTGATTGGGCCGGATGTATTGATGACCGGAAGAGTACTTCAGGATATGTCTTCACTTTGGGATCAAAAATAATATCTTGGTCTTCAAAAAAGCAACAAACAGTGGCACTATCATCTGCAGAAGCGGAGTATATATCTACTACTAGCGCAACATGTGAAGCAATATGGCTGCAAAGGATCCTATTTGACTTACAGCAAGATCAAATTCTGCCAACAACACTGTACTGTGATAATATGTCAGCAATTGCTATGACAAAGAATCCAGTGTTTCATGCAAGAACAAAGCACATAGAAATTCGACATCACTTCATCAGAGAATTGGTGGAAGACAAAAAGATCAAGCTGGAGTTCATCAGTACGAATGATCAACTTGCCGACATCTTCACCAAGGCACTCCCAATTGACAAGTTTGTTCAATTCAGGAATCAGATGAAGATTACCAAGAGAGACACAAATCAAGTTTAAAGGGGGAGTGTTAAGATTAAACTTGATTAACATGAAGTGTTCTAGAATCATCTTGTACTAGCTAGAAAAATCTTTCATAAAAATCAATGTATTAAACTAGACAATTCTAGGAGGATACTAGATACTTCTCAAATAAAAATCATAGGCATCAATCTAGAGAATTCTATAAACTTGTATAATCATTCAAGTATCTAGATCATTCCATGGAGTAGTATAAATATGTGATGTTGTAACTCATTTTGAAATCAAGAAATCAATAAAATAACAAAAGCCTTCTTCAATATAAAGTTTTATCTCCATTCCAATTCTCTACATTTCCTAAACTCTTTCCTTCTCATTCTAAATATTACTCTCCTTCTCCAACACATATCACCCTTTCTTTGTGTATAAATTTAGAGACTTGACCTCATTTCAAAATCCGAAATCTTCTCCTCTCTTTTCTACATTATTGCATTATTTTCTAAATAAACATACGTGTCAAATGTGATTTGCTCTGTTTGTTGAGATCTTTGAAGTTCTGTGATTTGAAGTGCCGCTATCATAGAATAGTTATTCCGTTCTATCTTGGGAGGAATTAATCTGTGTACCTTGGGCAACAGTAAAGAGATTAAATTCCTTAAGGACACATTGTGCATGCAGTGGGCTCGGAATTATTTTACGATTTTATTTATTGAACTAACGACGTGTTTGCTTCTCTGATTTTGAATACAACAATACCAACAATCTTAAGGAATTTAATAGAATTGTTTTTAAATTGATGATAGATAGATAATTCAGAATGTTAGTCTGATTGAAGAAAAGTGATGAATTATTTCGGATGATCTTAGGCAATCTGTTGGATTCATATTCATCGGAATGATCTTTTGTTAAGATGAAGGAAGTATCACGACCTATTCAATTTAGTTTTAATGTGAAGAAAGAATTGGGAAGTGAACAGGAAAAGAAATTTAGTCTATTCTTCGCTTTTGTCTTTCGATTAATTCTTGCAACTAATCGTCGAAGAAGAATTAAGAATAACTGAACAACCAAAATAGTGCACTGTTTGTGAGAAATAGTGTCTCACAAAAGTTGTTGAATCTTTCACCAGAGTAAATGTAGGAGAACAATTTAACGGTATAAGACATTTAAATGTAAGAAGGAAAGAGATTTTGTTTAGTTGATAAATGAAGAAATGGAGGTAGTTTGGAAGGTTTAATATATATAGCTATATGGAGAGAGAATTTTGTAATTCTTCAACTTTTATTACACAAGGGATCACTTTGGTACACACTTGGGCTCACACTTTTTTTGTACATTCTACAAATGAGGAGGTCTTTCCCCTATTTATAGGCATCAACCTCCATGTTCTACGACATTCTAGAATATTCCATATAATATCCTAAACAATATTCATTTCTACCTATTCTCATATGTTCTAGAATATTCCACTACTCTAGAATATTCTCACATTCTCTACTATACATAAAAGAGTTTCTATCATCTTCTAGAATATTCCAGAGAACTCCATAATGTTCTCGAACCTTCTAGAACATTCTAGCTCATTCTAGACTATTTTAGAATAGTCTAGAATATTCTAGTAATATCTAGCTTTGGTTTAATTTATTGTTCACAGTAAAGGAATATTTTGTTACAGTTGCGTTTAACACAGAATGTTTTGTCAAATGAATGTCATGGTAAGATCGTCAGAGTATAGGTGCCAAACATTCTGTGATGATCTTTTAAAAAAATATGCATGCCATGGTAAGGAATGTCATGTGTTAAAGATTATATTTATTGCTTCTTTTGTCAAATGAATTAACGTTGGTTGGCATATAATTTGATTTGCATGCATATGTAAACTATGAGAAAGATTATTTCAAGTGAGGTAAGAAATGATCTTAGGCCTACATTGATACTTGAAAGTAATCTTGAGATAATGAATATAATATATGTAAAGATGAACATATATGTGTTTGATTAGAGAAAGAAATCAATTTATTTAAAGTGTTATAATGATATAGTTGAAAAACCATTTGGAAAAGGAATTAAAATTCCCGTGATTTTCTACACCTGTTATAGAAAGTAAAATCTTTCTGATTTTCTACTTCTGCTTTGAGATCAAAATCTCCTTAATTTTATACTTGTTCATTGAAATTAAAGTCTTCGTGACTTTCTATTTGTTGAAAAGTAAAGTCTAAGTAACTTTTTTTATGCAATCCACTAAGCTATATGCCTAGGGCTGGTTTTTATATATGTAACAATAACAATAACAACAACCCAGTATAATCTCACATAGTGGGGTCTGGGGAGGCTAGTATGTACGCAGACCTTACTTCTACCCTGGTGTAGAGAGGCTGTTTCCAAATAGACCCCCGGTATCCTTTCCTCCAAGACCTTCCCACCTTGCTCTTGGGGAGATTCGAACTCACAACCTCTCGGTTGGAAGTGGGCGTTGCTTATCATCATAGCTACCCTTCTTGTCTGTGGTTTATATATATATATATATATATATAAAAATAGTTTTTGAAAACTACATATGATTAACAAAATAGTCTGTGGTTTTTATATATATAAAAAAGCAAAAAAAAAAACAAAATAGTTTGCCAGGAGGTCTTGTACAATAAAAAGCATAAAATTTGAAAACGACATACGACCTATTATCAATGTTGAGTGGTGGACTCAACAATGATATCACAAAATAAATACTACCTATACTAGATAAATGGTGCTTAAAGAATCTCTTGTCTTCATGTATTGGCATCACTGTATGTACGATGTAGGTGAAAATTTCCTTTCCTTGATGTTGTAGCATCAGTATTTGTTCCAAACTATCCAAAAAAATCTACAGCTTGTTCCATGTAATGTATGCATATGTTCCACTGATCAATCCATGTAAATAGTTGCCCGCTTGCTTCCTTTTTGTTCTCAGTTTTGTAGGTCCTCTTCGTGTTTTTGATGATCTCCTTTTCTGAATTCCTTTCTTGAGTGACCTTCTATGATATTGTGTATGAATACTGCCCCAGCATGCTTCAAACTTCTCCGCTAAGTACCTCTCAGGTTGCCATGTGAATTGCCACTTCCAGAACTGCTCAACCATGGTGCATTGAGGACTCATTTTGTGATTGACCTTTGTGTTTTTGCCTGAACCATTTGCTTGGTTTGATCCCTGGGCTGTTGTAGTGCAGAGTTCTATTTGGCTTTTTTTCCTAAACACAGCTCCTTTACCCTTAAATCTTATCCAAATCCAAGTGTATACATAGTGATTTATTTGATCAACCTGGGCATAGGAGCTGCTCCTTCCTAGTCTTGTTGCTGTACTTGTGCTCTTATGTGAGTCCCCTTCAATGGAATGAGTACTAGGTACTGATACCACTAGTTGAAGGTTCATCACACCATGAGGCGTAGCCACAGTAACTTTTCCTGCAAAAACAAATCTCGTTATTAGAAAAAGGTCATGACCATGCTCATATCCAAAAGGATATGACCCACGGTCGATGATTTTATCAATTCCTTTCATACTTGGTTATTCCTCATTGCCATATGTTTGGTTCTCGGTATGTTCAACTATTCTTTTGTAGTATAGTATCCCGTCAATTTTGCTCTGGGTTAGTTGTAGATGTCTTTTCCTTGGTCCTTTGGTATTGCATTCCTCTTTTCCATGATGTACGTGTGTGCCGTCCTCACCATGTCTAGTTGATCCCTTGTTGTATTTCCTTCATGTGCCTTTGAGGAGTATGTCTTTCCTCCTCCCTTGATACCCCACTTAAGCTCATTTGAGTCAGCCAATAAACCCTGCTAACCATCTGAATTCTGGGCAGCCTTGTGTTTGTCTTTGAATTTGTGTCTATGCCTATCTTTAAAACACTCTCATAGGAATGAGTAGTATGTACTGATACCACAACATGGGAGTTACTCAAATAGTAAGGCATAGACACAATACCTTTTCCTGCAAAAAAGAACACGATGTTAGTGCAAAAAATGAACAGCGTACTCTCCTCCCAAAGAATTTGAATATGTTGTTCCAATATTCTCTCCTGTCTCCTGCCACTCCTTGGATCCATATACTTCAGTTTTTGGCAATCTTGATCCTCAAATAAGGACATTGCAGCTTATCTTCATTCACTATTCTCCTCCTTTGCACATCTATTTGCCAAAATTCTTGGCATTCAAAATCCCTAGCATCTAAGGCATAGTTAGCAAGATGGTCTGCCAGTTTATTACCTTCTCTAAAGATATGAGATACCACATAATTTCTCCCATTAAACAACTGCATAATCTCCTCTACATGCTTAGCTATGTACCAAGGTGGTTTCCATCCTCCCTCCATAATTTCTCCATTAGCATTGAGTCTGTTTGGATGCTTACTTGTGAATACTACTGCAGTCTATAAAACCATAGTGCTTCTGCAATAGCCACTGCTTTTGCCTCTGTGTTAGTGATCTATTTGATTTCCTTCCCTACTGCATAGACAATATCTCCCTTTTCATCCCTTATGCAATATCCAATAGCACTCCTGCATGGATTCCCCCTTGATGCACCATCTATATTCACCTTAAGTCATCCTTCTTCTGAGAATGTCCATATCATTTTTTTTACCTTCAACTTAGGAGTGTAATTCTCCATCATTGTTAACAGCTCATGCCATTTATGAGGGATATGGACTATTCCTGGCTTTCTTACTTTCACTAGGGATTGAAGAGTAGTTGAAACTTGATCGATCACTATACTGATAGACACAGCTTTTCCATATTTCGTGTTATTTCTCCTATTCCATAATTCCCAAACAATGCAAGAGGACAATGCTTACATAATAGGCTTGAGTCTATGACATACATTAACTGTCCAACACTTAGTGATAACTTGATACAAAAACAATCCTTCCATTTCTAATACCAGCCCTTGTTAAGAAATATCTCCACACAAATCTTGCTGCAGTAGATTTAACGAAAAGGTGCTATAATGTTTCTTCATCTGGATATGTACAACACCAACACTTTGAGGCTATTAAATATCCAAGTCTTCTCATGAAATCACCAATGGTAATTTTCCTTTCCACACCTTCCACATAAAAAAAATTAACTTTGAAAGGCTATCTCTTTACCCAAATCATCATATATGACATCCTTGGTTCATCCTTCTTCTAATCTAAGTGACTTTATATTTGTTTTGGAGATGAAAATCTTAGTGATATTATACTCCAGTTTATTATTCTGTTTGAAGATTAAAAAGTTCATCATTTATTAAATTTGATTGTGTCATATATTAAGCCGTTTGAAGATTAAAAACTTCACTGTTTATTAGATCAAGTTGTATAAGATTTTACTCGATTTGAAGATTAAAAACTTCAATGTTTATTAATTCTGAATGTGTCAGATTGGTTTGAAGATTAAAAACTTCAGTGTTTATTAAATTTGATTGTGTCACATATTATTCCGTTTGAAGCTTTACTATTTATTTGATCTACTTGTATTAAATGTTACTTGGTTTGAAGATTAAAAACTTCACCGTTTGTAATTTTGCATGTGTCAGACTGATTTGAAGATTAAAAACTTCACCATATATTAACTCTGGATCTGTCGTGACACAAATAACAAGTTCTTGTAGTTGTCTCTACAACATAATAGGGCGTCGAATATGAATCTCCTTTTGAAAAATATGTTTAAAATATGGTATTATTCATCAAACGATAGGCCTTTAGTCACCACAATCTAATGGAATTGCAAAAAGAAAGAATAGAATATTAAAGGAGATGATGAACTTGTGGGGGGAAAGTTATTCTTTCAGATAATCGTATACTCAATCGAGTTCCACATAGAAAGACGCAATCCATTCCATATAAAAAATGGAATGGAAGGAAGCCCAACTTAAATATTTTAAAGTGTATGAGGTACTTAGCTAAAGTGCAAGTTCCTAAACCCAAAGGGATAAAGATCGGACCAAAAATTATTGATCGCATTTTCGTAGGATATGCAACAAATAGTAAGGCATATCGTTTTCTGGTTCATAAATCAGAAAATCTCAATATTCGTATTAATACGATAATTGAACCAGATCATGCTCAATTCTTTGAGAATATTTATCCGTATAAAATAGAATGCGAGTCGTCTAATAAAAAATCTAAGCGACCTCGGGAAGAAGCAAAGGAAAGTACGTTTTATGAGGAAAATTCAAGACGTAGTAAACGTCAAAAGACAACTACTTACTTTGGATAAAATTTCCAGACATTTTTGTTGGAAAAGAGCCTCAAACTTTTGAAGAAGCAATGTCTTCCTCTGAAGTGTAATGTTGGAAAGAGGCAGTCAACAGTGAGATAGAATCCATATTAAGTAATCATACTTGGGAATTGGTTGATCTTTCTCCAAGAAATTAATTCTTGGGTTCTACGTGTATTTTCAGAAGAAAAATGAAAGTTGATGGTACTATTGACAAATATAAGGCAAGATTGATTGCCAAATGATTAAGACAACGAAAAAGTTTTAATTACTTTGACACATACTCACCCATAACGAGAATTACATCTATTCGGATTGTAATAGCGTTAGCCACCGTTTATGGCCGTGAAATCCATCAGATGGACGTTAAAGATAGCCTTCTTAAATATAGATTTGGAGGAATGAATTTATATGAAATAACCTGAAGGGTTAGTGGTTCCTAAAAAAGGAAGAAGATGTGTCAACTTGTTAAGTCATTTTACAGACTAAAACAAGCACCCAAACAATGACTTGCGAGATTTGACCAAATAATATTTTTTTCAAATGGTTTGAAAATTAATGAGTGCAAACAACTGTGTTTGCGTTAAGAATACTCCAAATTATATAGTCATTGTTTGATTATATATGGATGATATATTGATAAAATATTTTAAATGTGAGGGTTGTTAGCTTATTTATGACAAAAGCTAATGTTAAACCTGATGTCTATATTATTTAGAAAAATTAAATGATATATTTTTTGCACACCACAAATTTTTAGTGGATGTTAGATTGGTAGTCGAGGAATTGATTAGTTTTTTAGTCTTAGTGAAGACTAATTGATGAAACTACTAATTCAGAAGTTGGTCACGGGCCTTTCTCGAAAGATTATGTTCTTTCTTGAAAATTTAAATCGTTTAGTTCTTTTATGAAATGATGTCACTTCGAATGTTGTGACTTTTCATAAAAAAATACGTATGTACGTTTTTGTATGGACATAACCGTTCATGAACGAATGTATTACACGTTGGTCCATAATAAGGTGAACCAAGCGATGAACATGACTAAAATCCATTTTAAGTTGAATCTATTTCAAGAATGAATGTGATATAGTTTGCATAAAATATAGACGTATGAAAAAATAACAAACAAACGCATGAAAATGACAGAGTGATTGTCCACAATTGATGCCAATAATTTCTGTTAATATTATAACATATTATTGCTATATGAAGTGTAGTCAATAATATGATATGCAATAGAATGTCGAAACATATTAGTTTATGACATAAGGAAGTTCGCATTGAACTGTTAGGACAATAAATTGAGTTTTGAAGTATTTGAAATATACTCCAAATTATTCGTTGCACTACAATAAGTATCTCGCGATAATAGAGGGGTATAGTGATGCAACCGGATCAACTGATTCTAAATCGTCGGTGGCAGAGTGATGTATTGGAAATCATCCAAACAAATGTGCATTGACCGCTCTATAGCGGAGGCTGAGCTATCGACTTAGACAAGGCCGGTGAATAAGCTGAATGTTTCCAGAATTTCTTGGAAGACATTCCATTTTGGCCCAAACCTTTGGCACCTATACGTATACATTGTAATAGTCAAGCTGCAATAGGCAAGGCCTGAAGAATACCCTTTGCCGCCATCCTTTGAAGTTGGCTCTAGAAAATTTTCTCGGTTTCTCGGCCGGAAGAACAATAGTGCAGCTTGACGAGGCTATCGTCGTTGCAGCAACAGTCGCAGAAGAATTTCCATTATCAATTGTCATTTCTCATTATCAACAACATAAGAGTTCGGTCAATGGCAAAAATCAAAATAGTAAACAATACTATAATCAATAAATAGTACGTAAACATCCAGGATAGAACGGTCAATGGCAAAAATCAAAATAGTAAACAATATATAAAAACTTCAGTTTTTACCTGTTACATAGAAAATGATAAAGCTTTTACGTTCTTCAAATCATTTTTTGAATTTCAATATTATGATGAAGTTTTTATATCTTCAAATTAGAATAATAAAATTCAGATTGAGTAGAAAATTACAAAAGATTTAATCTCCACAAACAGAATATAGAATATAAAAATAATTTCCTTAGGAATGTTATTGAAACAGTATTGCTGTAAAATTAATAAAATAATAAACTTTCTGAAAATCAAAAACAGAAAGTTAGAAGAACTAGAACGTCAAAATATATTCTGAAAAAGAGTATAGGAATAAATCGAGCCGACTAAATACACAGTGTGTCCTTAAGGAAGTTATTCTCCTCAAGTACCCGAGGTTCTGGAATATATCATCCAGGATAGAACGATTTAACTCACCGGAGTGTTGGTACCAAAACGCCAATGAACAGCAAACCACTCAAAGGTAGTAAAACACATTGATTTTTTTTGTGTGCATAAGAAGAAGATAATCAACAATTTTCGTAAGTAAATATTCTAGGATTTGAAGGAATATTTACAGCCAATTTGGTACTTTTCTAAAAAGGTTTACAATATTTTATAACAGCCATAGCTGTTGGAACATGTTTGACATTGTTTCAAAACAACCATAGCTGTTAGAAATATTGCATGTGTTATTCCGGATTGAATTTTCGTTAATTAATTAAATATGTATAAAGAATTTTGTCCAAAAATATTAATCAATCAATCTTTCATCGAAGTTGAGGCCAAGCCGAATGAGCGACGATGGTGCGATGCTTGCCTCTTCTTAGCTCTTTAAGAGCTAAAAGATGAGTTTCTCTATATATTCACAAAGATTTTCTTCCATTCTACCAATGAGGTACAAAATGCATTAGTAAAGTGAATTAATTCAATAATTCACTTTCCTAAATTTCTTTTCCCACCATTTTCTATTCACCTCTTTTATTATAAATAACAAATAATATAAAAAAAACCAACAGCATTATGTAAAACACTTTGAATTATTAAGTACCGTAACTTATATGGAACGCATTTGGACAAGAGGGGTTGCTCTGATGGTAAGCAACCCTCACTTCCAACCGAGAGGTTGTGAGTTCGAGTCTCCCCAAGAGTAAGGTGAGAAGTTCTTGGAGGGAAGGATGCCGGGGGTCTATTTGGAAACAGCCTCTCTACCCAAGGGTAGGGGTAAGGTCTGCGTACACACTACCCTCCTCAGACCCCACTAAGTGGGATTATACTGGGTTGTTGTTGTTGTTGTTGTTGCCATAACTTATATGGAGTAATATTTTATGTAATTTTTAAATATATCTTATTCAAAAAATGTAAAGAAAGATTCCTTTGACTTTCTTTTTATATACTCTCGGAGGAAGGCGCTGAGAGAAGCCTTTGGTGGAGAATGGAGATGCTGTGCAAATCAATAGCAGTAGTCTGCGTTGCAATTTTGGTGGTATATACATGGAAAGTATTGAATTGGGCTCAGTTTAGGCCGAAGAAAAATGGAGAATTGCTTAAGAGAGAGGGGTCTCAAGGGAAATCCATACAAGCTACTCTATGGAGATCTAAACGAACTGACAAAAAGCATAATAGAAGCTAAGTCTAAGCCCATCAATATTGCGCAAAGGCTTGTCCCTTTTTACCTTAACGCCATCAATAAAAATGGTACGTTTCCTTTTCTTTCCCAATAGATAAATTAAGAAGTTACTCCCTCCAATTCATTTTATCTAATTACAATCTTATTTGATTGAATATGGAGTTCGTGAAAGAGAAAAAATTAAGAACTTATGACTTTAAACATGTTGTGTACTAATATTTTTATAATTATAAAACTTTTGAAACATGTTGTCTTGAACATATCTTAATATTCATGTAGCTATTAAACTCTATGTTAAAAGTAAAATGTACAATTTAAATGAAATTATTTTTAGTTTTAAGAAGGATTCATTCTCTTTAAATATACTAAAAATCAGGGGTCGAGCTAGAGTGTCGAGAGTAACTTTGATTCGAACCTTGTTTTTGTCTTATTAAAAATTCATTAAATTTGTAAAAAATTATAATTTAAAATCTAATATTTTAAAATAATTAAAATTCCGAACTCATAAACTTTAAATTTAATTAAAAGCGAGAGTTATGAAAAGAGAGCTGCCCTCGAACGAAAAAAGAAAAGACAATTAAACAAAGTCAATGGTAGAGTGATTATGGAGAGGGATTGGTTGACTGAAGCCATTGCTTAAAAAATTAGGCGTATATAAATTCATAGTTAGTGGCCGGCGTCATAAATGCAGTAGTGTATTGCAAGTCCGTACTGTCCCCATCACTGGCCAAATTAGTCTTTGGCCTATTAGTTATCTCTTCTTTGATTATCAACTACAATCATTCTTGACTTAAGTTTTACCATAAAATTGGATTAATTTCACAACTGTCTTTCAATTTCACTACTTATTTTACTTATTTCCATCCTTATACATTTACCTTCACTAATTGTATAATCGCTATGAATATAATAGCCAAAAAAATTCATAAAATTTGTGTATATGCATATTCGGTATGTTATATACAAAAACTATACAAATTTTATATATTTTTTCGATTACTAAACGTAAATTATTTATAGCGCAGATTAAAAGTGATAATACCCCATTTTTTTCAAACCAAAAACTGATTATTGCAGGTAAAAATTCTTTCGTCTGGCTTGGACCGTATCCAACAGTGTTGATCACGGATCCTGAGCATTTAAAAGAAATTTTCACAAAGAATTATGTGTATCAAAAGCAAACTCATCCCAATCCATACGTCAAGTTATTAGCTCAAGGTCTTGTCAGCCTTGAGGAAGACAAATGAGCTAAACACTGAAAAATCATCAGTCCTGCCTTCCATGTCGAGAACCTAAAGGTTTATGTTATACCTTTTTCTTATTACCAAATTTAGTGAACATGCTAATTTCTCATGCCATTGACTTAACGATTGCATATTGAGATTGTTTACCCTAAAATTTGATTAATAATTAAACTATATTGTGATTTTAAGGATATGTGATGTAATCCAATACCAAGATAAACGAGATATTAAATAGATAAATTAGTGAATAAAATAGATCAAACCGGTATGCAAGCCAAATCTCGACCTCGGTCTATAGAAATCTCAAAAGTGTGATAATAGGAATAGCAAATGACAAAGCAACTCTGATGAATAATAAATGAATTAGCAAAAAAATAATGATATATATTTTCATAGCAATGAATCATGATTGTTACAAATGAATGGGATCTCTTTATATAATAGGGGACTCCTAAATAAGGTACATTTCTAATTATAGGAGAAAATTATAATTGACAATTGATTAACCGCCGAGGATCAATCCATTCCGAAATTTACGCCGTAGTCTTCGGTCCAATGTGGGTATCTCGCTCTTTCCGTTACTGAACTATATCGGCATCATCTCGAAATATGCCTTTTTCTGAGATCGGTAAGTGATATCGACCTCGACCTTGGAAAGGAACTTTGACCCCGAGCTCGATGTCCTGGTCTTCCGACGTAGTATCACTTTTTCCATCGAAGGACGAAATTGGAGCTAACCTTATACAGAGATGTCTTGAACTTTAAGTTGCTGTCCATTTAAAACATGCACTGGTTTTTAATTTTTAAGAAGTTGTCCATTTATAACCAGCACCGGTTTTTCCATTAATTTGTTTGTACAGCATATGCTGCCATCATTTTATCTGAGTTGTAGTGAAATGATAAGTAAATGGGAGGAGGTTGTTCCAAAAGAAACGTCATTGGAGCTCGATGTATGGCCAGATCTTCAAATAATGACCAGTGAAGTCATTTCTCGGAGTAGCTATGAAGAGGGAAGAATAGTATTTGAACTTCAGAAAGAACAAGCTGAGTATGTAATGGACATAGGACGTTCAATTTTTATACCAGGATCAAGGTACAATCATTTTATTGTGCTTGTAAAACCTTTAATTCTTACCAAATACTATAAAAGATTTGTCCCCTAGCTAATACAAAAGCAACTGTCTTTCTACTAAAAGACTATTCTTGTTTGTTTGTATAGGTTGTTGCTTGTATTTAAGATCAATGTCGTTTTATTCGCCATGTACCTTTCTAATACTAAATACTCGTGTGATGCTAATTTTAACATTATTGTTTTGAAATGTTATCAATGTTGTTCCCGTTTCTTTTCTCTTTATTTTGTGGGTGAATTAGTTTAAACTTGTAATTATGCTCCATGTTGTCTTGTGAAGGTCTTGTATATGTGCTTCCTATGTTTGAGGCGAGTCAAGTATTTCACTAGATCATGATATAATTACTCGCAGAGACAGACCTAGGATTTGAATGTGGCAGGGCACAAGAGCGAACTACTCAACTCAACCAGTGCTCCCATGATCTTAAGGTTTCTAATTAAAATATATGACTATCATCAATATATATATCCAAAAAATTCATCGAGGCTCCGTAACCCCTCTGCTCAAAACATAGGTCCGCCTCTGACTACTCATACTTGCAATCGTGCAAGTTAGTTTCTACTTATAAGGTCTTAAAATCTAGTTAAATCGGCAAAACTGAACAATAAAACTTACATGCATTCTCTTACAAAGAGACTTTTAGGTAAAACTTTGGCTAGACTTTGGTTGGTCAACGGTAACTGCAAAGCTGATTTACTTTTGGGATAGATGTTTGACCTCGTCGCTCTCCTCATAAATAAGTTTTTTATTGATTCCGATCTTAGCTATGTAAGATATATGGATTTATATCTAGATATATGGACTTATATCTACACACATATGAACAATATATGGATAAATTAAACTCAACAATCTCAAAAATCTCCCCTATCAGGACCCTGATATAACTGATGAAAATCAAACTCAACAACCTCAAGAAACTGAAATGCCATTAAGGAGATCCACTAGAGAGAGGAGAAATGCAATTTCGGATGATTATGTAGTATTTCTCCAAGAACAAGAAAGTGATATTGGACTTGAGGAAGATGATCCAATCAACTTCCGTCAAGTCATTAAGTGTTCTAACTCTCAAAAGTGGATTGATGCCATGAATGATGAGATGAAGTCTATGAGCGATAATGACGTTTGGGAGCTTGTTACATTGCCCGAAGGTATTAAACCTATTGGTTGTAAATGGATTTTTAAAACCAAAAGGGATTCAGGGGGCAATGTTATTAAGTATAAAGCTCGTCTTGTTGCAAAAGGCTATACTCAAAAAGAAGGCATTGATTATAAAGAGACTCTCTCTCCAGTTTCATCGAAAGACTCTTTCAGGACTATAATGGCATTAGTAGCACATTTTGATCTTGAGCTTCATCAAATGGATGTTAAGACAGCGTTTCTCAATGGTGACATTGAGGAAACAATTTATATGGTGCAACCTGAAAACTTTATTTCGGATGAATCAGAGAAAAAGGTTTGCAAATTAAAGAAATCCATCTATGGGCTCAAGCAAGCTTCTCGTCAATGGTATTATAAGTTTCATGCAGTCATTACATCTTTTGGTTTTGAACCAAATATTGCTGATGACTGTATATACCATAAGTTCAGTGGGAGTAAGTATATTTTTCTGATTTTATATGTCGATGACATACTGCTTGCCTGTAATGATATAGCATTATTGCATGAAACTAAGAAATTTCTTTCGAAGAAATTTGAGATGAAAGATCTTGGTGAAGCTTCTTTTGTATTAGGAATTCAGATACAACGAGATCGCTCCAAAGGCGTTCTCGGTCTGTCACAAAAGGGCTATATCGATAAGGTTCTGAAAAGATTTGGCATGCAGGATTGTAAACCAGGCAACACCCCTGTTGCTAAGGGAGACAAATTTAGTCTCAAACAGTGCCCAAATAATAATTATGAAATTTCAGAAATGCAGAAGACGCCTTATGCTTCGGCGGCAGGTAGTCTGATGTAAGCTCAGGTATGTACACGACCTGATATAGCATACATTGTTGGGATGTTAGGCAGATATCTAAGCAATCCGGAAATGGACCATTGGTTGGCAGCCAAAAGGGTCATAAGGTATTTACAAAGAACAAAGGATAACATGCTTACATATCGGAGTTCGGACCAGCTTGAGATCATCGGGTATACCGACTCCGGTTTTGCCACTTAGTCTAATAACAACAACAGTAATTTGACGAAAGCAAAACATAAGGACGTCAAATTTCGGGTTGTTAAATAAAGAGTACAAAATGGACAATTGTGCATTGAGTACATAAGTACAAACTCCATGCTTGCGGATCCACTCACTAAGGGATTGACACCAAAAGTATTTCATGAGCATATTGCTTGTATGGGTGTCAAATCAGATAAGGATTATGTATTTTAGTGGGAGTTTTTATTGCACATTTATGTATTGTTCATTATATTCAGAAATTCAGTAATTCAGTAATATCTGCGCAGATATTCAGTTTTAAAGTTTTTGTACTCTTACAGTTTGTGTTTGATCTCAATAAAGAGAACCAGTTGGAAATAGATATTCTATTGACCACACTTTATGTTATTTCCATGCTACATACCTACACTTGATCCATGTCGTTGGTTATATTGATATACGTGAGCTATGATTGGTTCTAGTTACGAATGAGTAACGACGAGCACTTAGTTCCTATGTTGGTATGATTGATGGACCGGATTGTTCATGACAATTTTATTATGATAGCAATTTTGAGCTCCTAAGGTTATTTTGTAACATATAATGCTAAGGTTTGTACATATGTATGTGTATCTCGTCCAAGTGGGAGATTGTAAGATATATGGATTTATATCTAGATATATGGACTTATATCTACACACATATGAACAATATATGGATAAATTATATGTTATGTGCTATCTTTTGGTTTGGCCTAAATAAGTGGTCTTATGGACATAAGGTTAAGGGAGCCAATATATTGTCATATAAAATGTAGGGCTAATGTGTAGATACCCAAAAGGGTAACCTTAGTTGATGATGGGCTAACTAAGGTTACATATATGTAACCATGGTTACATGCTTGTGACTCTTGAGTTATGTAACTCTTGTGACTCTTGGGTTATGTAACTCATTTGTTATTAAGTGGGGGTTATGGTTCCCACATTAGTGCAGGACAAGACTCTTCTTCCTCCCATTGAATCAAGAGCCAAAAACTCCATTGTTGTCTTGCAAATATTGTGGAAAACCATATACCAATTTGATTATTGTCATAACATTATTATTGTGAACCATTCACATATTGTTTAAGTCTTGTGGAGCATACTTGTGGTGATATACAACTTCAAGAAATCTTGAAGAAAGGATCAAGGAGTTCACAAGGACATAAGGACAATCATCAAAGGAGGTTCAACAATTTCCATATATGGATTCAGGTTAGCTTCCGCTCATGTAGTTTAATTCCGAATTGTTCAATATGAAGGTTATTGTCTTTAGTAGGAATCATAATCCTAACAATTGGTATCAGAGCCACCTTCATTTTTGGATAATTTGGATGTTCATAATATTCATGCTATGTTAGCATTCATGTTCAAGTTATGTTAGAATTTTATTTATGATATTCTAGTACCATGAAATAGCATGATGTTATCAATGCTATGTTTTGTTGGAGTTTGATGTTTTAATACCATGTTATCTTTACATGTACTAAAATATTGTATTAAGCATGATTTTAGTTGGTAAACAACATGTTTTCTTGTTTAAGATGCTTGTTGAAAATCATGTTTTAATTTTGTAAATTCTGTCCAAAACAGTTTTAATAGTTAGTCGAATAACTTTTCAGATAGTCGACTAACTTAATTTTTTTAATATTTCCGCAAGCCTGGTTAGTCGACTAACTTTAAGTTAGTCGACTAACCTGGTCCAGAAAACTGAAACGTTTTTTCAGGTTAATCGACTAACTTAAAAGTTAGCCGACTAACCTGGTACAGTAAGTCTGAAATTTTTTTTTATGCCAAAATAATCGATTATCTGTTTTTGATAATCGATTATCTCGGTCCAGTAAGGTTAAAAACGTTTCAAATTTTTTAAGTTTCAAGTTTTTAATTGACATATCAATTATTATAAAGTTTTTTTAATGTATTATACATTAAAATAATTCAGTTTTTGAATATTAATTGTTTTAAAATCCATCAATTCTAATAATTTTTTGGAATTGTCCTCTCAAGTATACAACAATTAGTATTCAAAAGTTACATGTCAAAACATGTAACTTATTACGTTAAAGATTCATGATATGGCTTAAGGAACTAAAGTTTATAGCATCTAATATTTTAATTAGTCAATTGAAGCATTATGTTGCCAAAGTAACCTCTATTGTGTAGATTGATTAATCTTAAAATATAAGATGACTGTGGATGTTAGTCTTCCATGCGTTTAACACCGGCCCAAAGGAAGGTTGTTATTTGGCAGGAATTCGAACATGCTTGTGGTGATAAATATGAGACAATTATTTGGTTTTCCATGTGAATATTAAATCGGCCCAAAGGAAGGTTTAATATTTGACAGGAGTTTAATGTCTATGTTTGATCACTACACCAAGAGTACCCCTTACAAGTTGTTTTTCTGTCCAAAGACTAAAATCAATGTTGTGCTAGGTATCTTGTAATGGGAAATGCCTATTTTGAATCTATAAAGTAAAGTTAAAGTTCAAGTAATTGTAAGCATGTATTCAGTAATCCTTTTGTTCTATTTTCAGTTAATTCTTCTGCTTCTACGATATCTGCCAACATCAATAGCATCCATGTGCTTAACGGCACTAACTTTAAGAAACGGAAAGAGAATGTAATGATCGTTCTCGGTTGCATGGATCTTGACCTTGCACTTCGGACCGAGCAACCTACTCCTCTTGAGGATACATCCTCTCCTGATGAAAGGAGGGTGATGGAGAAGTGGGAACGCTCGAATCGCATGAGTCTAATGATTATGAAACGTGCAATTCCAGAATCATTCAGGGGCACTATGAATGATGAAGCTAATGCCAAAGTTTTACTTGAAAACCTTGAAAAGCGTTTTATGCAAAACGAAAAGGTGGAAACAAGTACACTATTGAGTAAACTTGTTTCCATGAGGTATAAGGGCAAGGGAAACATTAGGGAGTACATTATGGAAATGTCTCATCTTGCTTTGAAACTAAAGTCACTCAAGCTGGATTTACCTGAGGAACTGCTTGTGTACTTTGTTTTGATATCTCTTCCTGCACACTTTAATCAGTTTAAGGTTAGTTAGAACTGCCTGAAGGAGAAATGGACTCTTAACGAGCTCATTTCACATTGTGTGCAAGAAGAGGAAAGGATAAAGCTAGATAAGACTGAAAGTGCTCATTTGGCATCCTCTTCTAAGGAAACTAAGAAGAGGAAAGGTAAGGAAGTTGCGGTTGCAAGGCCCAAGATTAAGCAACATAAGGAACCTAAGGTTGAAATCACTGAATTAGGTTGCTTTCTCTATAAGGGGACTGATTATGTGAAGAAAGATTGTACCAAGTACCATGCCTAGCGTGCGAAAAAAGGGTACATTTCTTTCTCTTGTTTGTTCGGAAGTTAATTTAATTTCGGTACCTAAGGATACTTGGTGGGTAGATTCTGCTGCTACTACTCACATAAGTATATCAATGAAGGGTTGCCTGAACTGCCGAAGACCAAATGATGGTGAAAGATACATCTATGTGGGTGACGGCAAGAAGGTGTCAGTTGAGGCTATTGGCAAATTTAGGCTGTTGATTAAAACCGGTTTTCATTTAGATTTGGATGAGACGTTTGTTATACCGTCTTTTAGACGAAATTTAATTTCTGTTCCCCAATTGGACATATCCGGTTATAAATGTACATTTGGGGACAATAAAGTTAGTCTCTTTCAGAATTCAAATCTTATTGGTACTGTTGTATTATCAACATTTGATAGCTTATATTTGGTTGATACAATAACTTCAAATAAAGAAACTTTGCATACAAGTTTAAGTGGTACTAAAAGAAAATTAACTAATGAGAATTCTATATCACTCCGGCATAAACGTTTGGGTCACATATCCATTCAAAGAATTCAGAAACTCGTGTCAGATGGAATTCTTGATTCTCTTGATACCTCAAATTCGGAAATTTGTATTGAGTGTATCAAGGGAAAACAAACAAACAAGACTAGATTAGGTGCTAAGAGAGCTTCGGACGTCTTAGAATTGATACATACCGATGTTTGTGGGCCATTTCCTACTCCTTGTCGGAATGGTCAACAATACTTTATCACATTCATAGACGATTACTCTCGTTATGGGTACCTATATCTTATTCATGAAAAGTCCCAATACATAGACGTGTTCAAATCATTTAAGGCTGAAGTTGAAAATCAACTAAGCAAAAGAATTAAATCCGTTAGATCTGACCATGGTGGTGAATACTATGGCCGATATGATGGTTCCGGTGAACAACGTCCGGGGCCTTTTGCTAAATTCCTAGATGAGTGTGGGATCGTCCCTCAGTATACTATGCCAGGCAGTCCTACGATGAATGGTGTAGCTAAGAGACGAAATTGGACCCTTAAGGATATTGTAAGAAGTATGATTTCTCGTACAACTTTGCCAGACTCACTCTGGGGTGAAGCATTAAAAACCGCAGCTTATATTCTTAATAGAGTTCCAACTAAAGCTACAATCAAAACCCCATATGAACTTTGGACTGGGCATAAACCCAGTATTCGGCATTTACACATTTGGGGTTGTCCAGCCGAGGCAATGCCTTATAGGCCGAATGAAAAGAAACTGGATGCTAAGACGGTTAGTAGCTATTTTGTTGGATACTCTGAAAAATCCAGAGGTTTTAAGTTTTATGATCCCACTTCTAGAACTATTTTTGAGACGGGTAATGCTAGGTTCTTTGAGGATATTGAGTTTGAGGGGTGGGGAGATAAAGTTGTTAGAGATTTTGTCTTTGAGGAAGAACATGTGTCTTTCCCTCAAGTTGTTGATCTTGGTCTTCATGACACGGATCACACAACTCCGGTTCAAGACAATCTCGAAAATCTCCCCCATCAGGGGAGATAAAGTTGTTAGAGATTTTGTATTTGAGGAAGAACATGTGTCTTTCCCTCAAGTTTTTGATCTTGGTCTTCATGACACGGATCACACAACTCCGGTTCAAGACAATCTCGAAAATCTCCCCCATCAGGACCCTGATATAACTGATGAAAATCAAACTCAACAACCTCAAGAAACTGAAATGCCATTAAGGAGATCCACTAGAGAGAGGAGAAATGCAATTTCGGATGATTATGTAGTATTTCTCCAAGAACAAGAAAGTGATATTGGACTTGAGGAAGATAATCCAATCAACTTCCGTCAAGTCATTAAGTGTTCTAACTCTCAAAAGTGGATTGATGCCATGAATGATGAGATGAAGTCTATGAGCGATAATGACGTTTGGGAGCTTGTTACATTGCCCGAAGGTATTAAACCTATTGGTTGTAAATGGATTTTTAAAACCAAAAGGGATTCAGGGGGCAATGTTATTAAGTATAAAGCTCGTCTTGTTGCAAAAGGCTACACTCAAAAAGAAGGCATTGATTATAAAGAGACTTTCTCTCCAGTTTCATTGAAAGACTCTTTCAGGAGTATAATGGCATTAGTAGCACATTTTGATCTTGAGCTTCATCAAATGGATGTTAAGACAGCGTTTCTCAATGGTGACATTGAGGAAACAATTTATATGGTGCAACCTGAAAACTTTATTTCGGATGAATCAGAGAAAAAGGTTTGCAAATTAAAGAAATCCATCTATGGGCTCAAGCAAGCTTCTCGTCAATGGTATTATAAGTTTCATGCAGTCATTACATCTTTTGGTTTTGAACCAAATATTGCTGATGACTGTATATACCATAAGTTCAGTGGGAGTAAGTATATTTTTCTGGTTTTATATGTCGATGACATACTGCTTGCCTGTAACGATATAGCATTATTGCATGAAACTAAGAAATTTCTTTCAAAGAAATTTGAGATGAAAGATCTTGGTGAAGCTTCTTTTGTATTAGGAATTCAGATACAACGAGATCGCTCCAAAGGCGTTCTCGGTCTGTCACAAAAGGGCTATATCGATAAGGTTCTGAAAAGATTTGGCATGCAGGATTGTAAACCAGGCAACACCCCTGTTGCTAAGGGAGACAAATTTAGTCTCAAACAGTGCCCAAATAATAATTATGAGATTTCAGAAATGCAGAAGACGCCTTATGCTTCGGCGGCAGGTAGTCTGATGTATGCTCAGGTATGTACACGACCTGATATAGCATACATTGTTGGGATGTTAGGCAGATATCTAAGCAATCCAGAAATGGACCATTGGTTGGCAGCCAAAAGGGTCATAAGGTATTTACAGAGAACAAAGGATAACATGCTTACATATCGGAGTTCGGACCAGCTTGAGATCATCGGGTATACCGACTCCGGTTTTGCCACTTAGTCTAATAACAACAACAGTAATTTGACGAAAGCAAAACATAAGGACGTCAAATTTCGGGTTGTTAAAGAAAGAGTACAAAATGGACAATTGTGCATTGAGTACATAAGTACAAACTCCATGCTTGCGGATCCGCTCACTAAGGGATTGACACCAAAAGTATTTCATGAGCATATTGCTTGTATGGGTGTCAAATCAGATAAGGATTATGTATTTTAGTGGGAGTTTTTATTGCACATTTATGTATTGTTCATTATATTCAGAAATTCAGTAATTCAGTAATATCTGCGCAGATATTCAGTTTTAAAGTTTTTGTACTCTTACAGTTTGTGTTTGATCTCAATAAAGAGAATCAGTTGGAAATAGACATTTTATTGACTACACTTTATGTTAATTCCATGCTACATACCTACACTTGATCCATGTCGTTGGTTATATTGATATACGTGAGCTATGATTGGTTCTAGTTACGAATGAGTAACGACGAGCACTTAGTTCCTATGTTGGTATGATTGCTGGACCGGATTGTTCATGACAATTTTATTATGATAGCAATTTTGAGCTCCTAAGGTTATTTTGTAACATATATTGCTAAGGTTTGTACATATGTATGTGTATCTCGTCCAAGTGGGAGATTGTAAGATATATGGATTTATATCTAGATATATGGACTTATATCTACACACATATGATTAATATATGGATAAATTATATGTTATGTGCTATCTTTTGGTTTGGCCTAAATAAGTGGTCTTATGGACATAAGGTTAAGGGGGCCAATATATTGTCATATAAAGTGTAGGACTAATGTGTAGATACCCAAAAGGGTAACCTTAGTTGATGATGGGCTAACTAAGGTTACATATATGTAACCATGGTTACATGCTTGTGACTCTTGAGTTATGTAACTCTTGTGACTCTTGGGTTATGTAACTCATTTGTTATTAAGTGGGGGTTATGGTTCCCACATTAGTGCAAGACAAGACTCTTCTTCCTCCCATTGAATCAAGAGCCAAAAACTCCATTGTTGTCTTGCAAATATTGTGGAAAACCATATACCAATTTGATTATTGTCATAACATTATTATTGTGAACCATTCACATATTGTTTAAGTCTTGTGGAGCATACTTGTGATGATATACAACTTCAAGAAATCTTGAAGAAAGGATCAAGGAGTTCACAAGGACATAAGGACAATCATCAAAGGAGGTTCAACAATTTCCACATATGGATTCGGGTTAGCTCCACTCATGTAGTTTAATTCCGAATTGTTCAATATGAAGGCTATTGTCTTTAGTAGGAATCATAATCCTAACAAGCTATGCCCAATTCCATCAAACCAAGCGGCTTACTTTCTTTGAGCTTGATTAATCCCATTCAAATATTAGCTATGCTAATGGATGCAGAAAAGTTTTCCATGAGAAGGAGAACCCCAATCAGTTAGGGGTCGCACTCAAGGGCGGAACTATTTGTATAGAACGGGATGGTACGCCACCCGCAAGATTTGATCAAGACTATGCAATAGTACATATATATATATATATATATATATATATATATATATATTACATATATATATATATTACATATATATTACATATATATATATATATATATATATATATATATATATATATATATATATATATATATATAGAAGGACTGTATATAAATAATTTAAATGGCATCCCAAATAACAAAATGATTCGAGGTGTCACTCGCAAGACACTACAATCTACATTTCTATTTATATATCTATATATTTATTTACTATATTAAAAGCACGAAGACCCTTAGAGAAATATCATTCGCCTTTTTTACCCTCTTAAACTAGAGTTTACACTGTACAAAATAGTCATTTGATTATTTTCCTAATATATTTAGCAATAGTAATCTAATTAATTTCCTAATTTTTAGGACTTTGATATCAACTAAAAGTTTAATTATTAAATCTTTCGTAAAAACTACTAACATGTGTGGATTTTAAAAAAGAGTTAAATTTTAATAAATAAGTATCTTTGTTTAGGTATTTATTATTTTGACATGAAAGATATTAACCAATCGTAATTATTTAATAAAATGGTAAATCTTTGTATTAAAAATTATTTCTTTCCATCTTTTTGCATCAACAAAACATCAGTATATATTTGGAATATTCGTTTCGTTATGCTTTTATGTTTTTGTATTCTTTTCTTTATCTCTTTGTTTTTTATGAATTTATTGATGTAAGTTAAAAGTGCTTATCAAATTATCTTCCAGAATTTTTTAAAGCAATTGTGGTTTATTCATATTTTTATTTGGTATTTTAGTTCTTTAGTTACTACAGTATTGGATCCATAATTTTTATTATTGAGTGTTAGTATTTAAATAAGTAAATACACAAATAAGTCAAGAGGATTATATATATATAGTGTGCATAGTGTGTGTGTGTATGTGTGTATATATATACACACACTATTAAAAGCACGAAGTCCTTTAGCAAAATATCGTTTGTTTTTTTTACCCTTTAAAAATATATATCATATGGGACAAAATTTTAATTTGAGTTATTTTTTTAATATTTAGGAATTCAAAATCAATTAAAGTCTTACTTATTAAATCATTTCTTATTAAATTAAGTACAAAATCAATTATTAATATTAATATTAATATTATTATTATTACATAATATTCAAAAACACCGATCAATATTAAACAAATCACTAACAAAACATTTAAATGGTTGACAAGAGTCAAGTACATTAATGATTTTACAAACACAAAAATCCAAAAAGTGAAATATCAAATTAATTTTATTTTTACTCTTTGATAATATTAATTAATTAAGCCTTTGAATTAATTAATTTAATTATTTTTCATATTCATCATATAAGTAAAACTATTTTCAGACAAACCGAATAGGATACAAAAATTTATTTTGATAAGAATAGCATTAGAATATAGAATAATTAGTTACTACAATAGTATTAAGAGTCGAATTCGTAAAAAAACAAACTTAAAGCAATCAAGAGGAAACAATAAAATACAAGGTATATTCTAAAGGAAATTGTCATTTATTATTATTATTATTATTATTATTATTATTATTATTATTATTATTATTATTATTATTATTATTACTTCCTTATGTTCTATATTAAATTATTTGATATAAAAAAATATAAGTCATTTAGGCGGTAGTTTTCCCTAATCAATTTTTTCAATGAGCATAACACCAACCTCTTCATTCCCATATGGCAAAGAAATTTTATTTTTTAAAATTTATTTTATTTGACAAATCTTTGTTAGTAATAGTATTTACATATATCTTTAAAAGCTTAAGTTTACCCCTTTGTTTCTTATTTCCCTTTCCTTAATTGCTCTTTTCTGTTTATTAATAATTTCTATTCACTTATTCTTTTATTTTATTATTTATTTTGAAATTTATTTTCTCCTTTTTTTCTTTAAATATTAAACATAAATTATATATAAAAAAATTCTTTCACAAATCTATTTTGCCTCATAAAAAAGTCCTCACTATTGCGCTTTTTCCAACTCCTCCATGATTTATGCACAAATTATTAAAAAATTATTTTTTTCTCCAAAAGCACAAATCCGATAAATCTTTGCAGCAACGAAAAAAAGAAATAGAAATCCTTGAATAAATTATTGTTTTAATCAAGCATGAAAGTTTATTTTGTTGTCAAATTGCTTTAAAGTAAGACAGTTGTATAAAATATCGAGTGAGTTAATTTTCATAAAAAAATAGTAAATTGAATAATATGTGTAAACTTACATTTGTTTAATGTTTAGAGTGCTTATTAGTGTAAGTTTTGCCTTGAGTGTTAAAATATAAATTCATAACGACCCTTTTTTTCTGGTACAAAATGCATACTTGATTATACGGTATAATTACGTATTTTAGTCGTTTATTGCACTCTAATTTACTACATATTAATTGGGTTTGAGCTTTAATCGCTAGTGTTTTGCATTAAATTCTGTGTTTTATGCCTTATAGGAATGATTCCGAACTATGTAGATATTATGGAATGAATTCAAGTAATCTGGAGCTTTGAAGTCTGAGTAAAAAACTAAGGAATCAAGTCGCGATCATGTTCGGGAATCAAAGGATGATAGTTAAGAACGAAACGGAGCATCGAGGGGGCATACGACACATTATCAAGTAAAATGTACATAATTTTTCATTCAGAACTTCGTTTGAGCTCTACATTATATCGTTGAAAAGCTATTTAAAAGTATGACAATTTTCACGTTTTGCATTTTTTCTAATTCCAACTACTGCACCGCACCATTGGAATTTTCCTGTAGTCTATCAGAATCAGCTCTCTGAACTTCCCCACAAGCACACCCTACTGTGCGACGCAATGTGCGGTGTGCCTGTGCAAATTTTATAGAGACAGAGTCCTATTTCTCGTGGGAAAGGTTGTTTCGTCTAGGCCCAACCCTACTTGGTATAAATACATATAAAAACACTATTTTGAGGACTACTATTTTGGAGGGAAATTCAAGTGGAGGAACACACACCACGCTTGAAGGAGGCTTCTAACTAATTTTTCTTCTCTCATCCTCCTTTAATTTCATAGTTTATTAGTTCTAGAATTTTGGGTGCTACATGAACATTGTAGTTTGAAGCTTGAATTGTTCTTATTATTTTATCATATTGGTTTATTTATTCAATCTTGTGCTTAATTATTTGATTGCTTGAACACCGATTGAGTACTATCTATGAATCTAGGATTGAACTCGGGAGAGGAAATTCTAGATTGCATATAAGATTGAGCAGAGCAAGATCTTAACTCTGAGGGAAGGGGATTTGCGGTTAGGATGGAAATATACCTAATCACCTTGCTTGGTTACTGTACGGTATAATGCTTCTTGTTAATTCTAATTCCATAGAAATATAGTCGTTAGGTTAGCTTGAATAAATGAGTTGTGCTTCGGGAGAAGGCTACGAGCAATATTAGCCCCGTCAACCAATAAACCAGATAAATTAATTAGACGATTAAGTGAAAAACTCTATGGAATTGTTAGCTAACACATAGCTTTGGAATATTCACTCACATTGAATTCGTCTTTAAGCTTCTTGTTGTTTTCGTTAATCTCTTACTTGCTACTCTAGATTAAATTTAGTTAAATATTCATACGCTAGGGTTCGCCTGAATAGATTAATAGTTTGGTTTAATTTAGTTGATAGTTAATCTCAAGTCCATGTGGGTACGATATCTAGCGTTACAATCCCATATTACTTATCGACCACGTGTACTTGCGTGTGCATTTGCGAGCAATAAGTATTTGGGGTTGTTGCCGGGGACTTAGAAATTAACTATTCTTCTATATTAGGTTTTACTTTTTGTCTACTCAAGTTTTTATTTTTATTTTATTTTACTTTAATATTTTATTATCTTTATTGATATGGCATCTTGGAATGATAAATAGTCGAATATTGATTATTCTTATTATGGTGATCCTTGTCCATATTGTGGAGGACCACACTTGTGATAAAATTGTGAATCCCAATCATATGGATGGAATTTTGTAATGTGTGTGGTTGTCAAGGTGGTCATTGGGATGGTTGTCCTAATTCTTATTATCCTTCTCAGAACTCTTATTATGATGTTTTTAATAATATTTGTGAGTTTGATAGGGGTAAGCAAGTGCATAATATGAAACTTGATGCATATATTAGGGATATTTTGAGGCAAGTAGTCTAGCAACAAGATAAAAATCGAAAGGTTATACAAAGAATTAGTGCAACAATCATAAGAATGAAGGCCGAGACGGAGGAAGTGGCTGAAGAGAGCGAGTACCCACCAGAAGATAATTTAGAAAAACCAGATATAGTGACCCAATCTTGGCTAGAGGAACAAGCTCAACTGAGAAAATCTCATGAGTTTCTCCGTGATGGTCTTTCAAATGTGATAGAACAACTAATAGGAGGAAAAACTGAGCTTAGGTAAGAGATAGACCAATTTGGCTCAGATATCCATAACTTGCAGGCTCAATTGAATAAAAAGATTGAGGTGTCTGATATCCTACAACCAATTATCGTAGATACTAGCCAACTTATGGAGCGTAAAGAGGAGTTCTAACTATTCGACCACAATATTATTAATGATGCAAAGGTTGACAAAGAGTGCAAAATTGAGGATGTCAAAAATAATGCAATTTTGGAGTTAGAGCGTATTGGATCTCATTCTAAATACTTTTTAACATTGTATTTGGTTGGTGACACGAGAATTGATATAGTTGAGCATATGGACGAGTCAATGAATGAGGAACAAAGTGTTTATATTCTAAAATTTGTCATACCAAGGAGACAAAACGATATTCCTCACTTAAAGGCCAAAAAGTGCAAGATGTGATACATATTACTTGTTTTTTTTTTATTTTTACACCACTGCCTCATGAACGTGATAAAAAAATTGATGCAAAACTGGGAGCGCAATTCATATCCTCAAAGTGGAAGGAAAAGTAGTGAAAGTGATGGCGTTGTGCCGTGATGTTAAATCAAGCGCTTGTTAGAAGGCAACCCAATTCTATTTTTTTCTTTCCTTTTCTTCTATTTATTTATGTTTTTATTTTTTATTGTGTTAATTTTTTGTAGTATTTTTTTTGTGTTTTGTAGCAGTAGGAGCATGGAGTCAAAGCCAATAGGCGAGCACAAAAGTGAGTAGGTATTTGAAACTGAGTGTGAGGTACCCGCACAAAGGACAATGCCTGGGGGAACTCTGAGTACCTCATGAGCTGCTATTGCTTTGGCCTTTGGACTACCAGGGAGTCTCTTTTTACCCTCTTTTTATTTATAGTGTGCATTGAGGATATTGCATAATTTTAAGTGTGGGGTGAGGAGATTGTTTGGGTAAGTTCTATGCTATTTTACCATAGTTGTAGTACTTGTCCTTAGTGTAGAGGGTTTTTATTAAAAAAAGGGAAAAAAGGTAGATAAATTGGACTTTTCCCGATGATGAATTTTCTAAACACTTTTCTTGAGGGATTTAAGTCTAAAGAAAAAAGGAAAAAATTCTTGTAGGTAGTGTAGTTATTTCTCCTTGGATTTTTTTTTGTGCTGCGGTTCTTTTACGAGGGTTTTGTTTGAACCGGGTATAGTTAGTTTTTATTTTTTAGAACTAGAAAAACTTGTGTTTTGTTTGAATTGAAGCAATATCTTCTTAACTTTGTTATGCCTTGAGAATAGAGAGTACTTTGGTTGTGACGTTTAGGCTCAATCTTTGACTCTTGTATAAATACCTTAAATTGTATGATCTTAACTTTGCTTAACTTCTTTGATTAGAGTGTCTTGATGAGTCCAATACTGAGTGAGTTATGTGCCATGTGTATGTAAGGTCTTGTGTTATTCTGTGCATTACATTTGATGTCTAGAACTTGCCACCTGTGTTTGCAAAGCGAAATAGTAGTTTTGTTAAGTCTTGGAAGTGATATAGGTGTTTCTTTGTTGATATATATATATATATATATATATATATATATATATATATATATATATATATTATCTGCCTAATTGTTATGTATCATAGTTAACTCCTTTGAGCCAGTAATCTTGTTTCTTTGGCAACCATATTACAAGTCTTACTTAATTGTTTGAATTAACTATCTATTTGAACTTTTTCACCTCTCATGAGCACTTGAAGTGTTATGAATTGTGTAAAGGTTAAAGTGTGGGGCGGTTTATTTGGCTTTTGAGTGGAACTAATGAAATAAGGAGAAATGTGCAGTGTTCTAAAAAAAGTAAGAGCCACTTGAAAAGAAAAGAAAGAAAAAATAGTTGTATTACTGTGAAAAATATTCTTGGTTAGTGGTGACTCTTGATGTAATTGTGCTTAAAGAATTTAGAAGTTAATATATGTTGATGTGAAGGTGGGGTTATGGTTTGACATAAGGATGGGGTTAAAGTGTATGTATTAAATTTTAAATGTTAAAGTGTTAAAATGTCTAGGGATGTGCAGTCACTTTTATATTCAAATGTGTCATATCTGACCCGCAGCCTACATTACAAACAAATAAATTCCTACTTGATCCTAGGCTAAATGAGCTCGATTAGTAGAGTAGTATACTACATGCAAGCCTATGGTGCATCTTTTCTGGCATATAAATGTTACTTCTAAGAATGAGTGAATTCTTTCTATCTTGAGTTCCTAATTATTCTTAACTTTTATGGTGTGTGAACATATTCTCTTTTGTTACGTGGGGACACTTGATTCATGAAGGAAATATAATTTCAGTGACCTATATATTAAAGTAAGTGGGTGAGTTGCGAATAATGCGTGGTACTTGTGAGTCAAATCTTGAGGTGAAGATGTTACACTATTGTGCTTAGTCTATTTTAAATATTCTTGGTGCGATGAGCTAGGAGAAGTGTTTGAAAAGTCCGTGTCTATATATGTAGTTTGATTGCTCGAGGACGAGTAATAGTCTAAGTGTAGGGTGTTGACGATCATCTATAATTCTTAGCCATTTATTACACTCTAATTTACTGCACTTTAATTGAGTTTGAGCTTTAATCGCTAGTATTTGCATTAAATTATGTATTTTATGCATTGTAGAAGTGATTCCAAACTATGTAGATATTATGGAATGAATTCAAGTGATATAGAGTTTTGAAGTCTAAGTAAAAGACTAAGGAATCAAGCTGGAATCGTGTTCGGGGATCAACGGATGATAGTTAAGAACGAAATGGAGGATCGCGCGGGCATACGACAGATTGTCTAGTAAAATGCATATAACTTTTCGCTCAGAACTCCGTTTGAGCTCCATAATATATCGTTGGAAATCTATTTGAAAGGGATACAACTTTCATGTTTTGTATTTTTGTGAATTCCCGCTACCACGCCGCGTGGCGGCGCCGCTCCTTTGGAATTTTCCTGCAGTCTGTCAGAATCAACTCTATGAATTTTTCCACAAGCACATCGCACAATGTGGCGCAGTGTACGGAGCGCCTATGAAAATTTTATAGATCCAGAGTCTTATTTCTCGCAGGAAAAGATGTTTCAGCTAAGCCCGGCCCTTCTTGATATAAATACACATAAAATTATTATTTTGAGGACTTTTGACAGATTTGAGACCTAGGGAGACTATTTTGGAGGGGAATTCACGTGGAGGAACACACACCAAGCTTGGAGGAGGCTTCTAACTAGTTTTTCCTCTTTCATCCTTCTTTAGTTTCATAGTTTATTAGTTCTAGAGTTTTGGGTGCTATATGAATGATGTAGTTTGATGAATTGTTCTTACTATTTTATTATACTGGTTTATTTATTCAATCTTGCGCTTAATTATGTGATTGCTTGATCATCAATTGATTACTATCTATGAATCTAGGATTGAACTCGGGAGAGGGAATTCTAGATTGCATATAAGATTGAATAGAGCAAGATCTTAATTCTGAGAGGAGGGGGATTTGCTGTTAGGATGGGTACCTAATCACCTTGCTTGGTTACAATACATGATTATAATGCGCTCTTGTTAATTATAATTCCATGCGATTATAGGCGTTAAGTTATCTTGAATAGGCAATTTGTATTCGGGGAGAAGGTTACGAGAAATATTAACCTTGTCAACCAATAAACCAGATAAATTAATTAGATGATTTAAGTGAAAAACTCAGCGGGATTGCTAGCTAATCCATAGCTTTGGAATATTCACTCACATTGAATTCGTCTTTAAGCTTGTCGTTGTTTTCTTTAATCTCCTTATTTGCTACTCTAGATTAAATCTAGTTAAATATTCATACGTTAAGGCTCACTTGATTGGATTAATTATTTGGTTTAATTTAGTTGAAAGTTAATCTCAAGTGCATGTGGGTGCAATATCTGGACTTATAATCCCATATTACTTGTCGACTACATATACTTGCATGTGCGTTTGGGAGCAACAATACTCCAGTTGAGTCTTACGATTTTTCTTCCCCAAGTTATCATAATGATTAGTATATATTTTTTGCTCGATCGATTAGTCTATATTAACCTCAAAGACGAATAACCCGAAACGAAACTCAAATAAACCTAACCAATTAAATTTATACCCTATTTAAACAATGTAAATTATAATATGGCTACGTTTAAAATTTGTGGCACCCGAAGCTTCTAAATCATATATCTGTCTCTAATCGCACTCTGTCTCACTTGGTGAATGATATATTCTCTCTTTTTTATTTTTTCTGCCCACACCTTATTTGCCCTGGGAAAGAATAATCTTCTACTAATATTTATACCAAACAAGGTGCAAGTATGCAGTCAGAGGATATCTAGGACTCAACGTGCAAAAGGCCTGATATCTATATATATATATATATATAAAAGTTTATATTACCAAAATGTTTTTATGCCCACCAGGAGAATTAACATTATTCATGTGAAAAAAAGGACCCAATGGTGAGAATCCAAGATTATTCTCAAGTAGTAGAACTCCCGTAGGCCGTAGTTGTAGTCCAAAGTTTCTTCAAAATGGCAAAACTAGCTAGCTGAGAAGACTGCATCAAATTCTTAGAAAATGACATAGTTATTTAATTCTGATATAATGCTACATTACAATACATGCAGATAGTCACTCTAAAGGGCTGCTAATAGAAATTAGTCCATATATTCTTAAATTCTATTTTTCAGGACAAAAATATTTTGAGGCGATCCTAAAATTGAGATTTTTAGTTTAAAATTTCAGAATTAAAAAATAATGGATTTTTTGGGCTACCATTTCTCTTTTACTGGAGAAAATATTAATTTATATCCATCAATTCCAAACTATTTACCTTTAAATACCAAGACTCAAACTATTTACTACTCCTATTTATGTGCTCCAAACTGTTTACCAGGTTTTTGTATAAATTCTTCCACAAGTACAGTGAATAAAAAAACCAAGAAATAGCAAAGAAAAAGGTAGTTATGGATGCAAAAGAAGGAGCACAACAACCCCAACTAGTTCTTGGACATAAACTCTTCTTTTTGACACACTCACATGACTTTGACTTGGATAAAGCTCGCCTCCGTGAAGAAGACTTGGACAAACTCATTCATTTCCTTTATATCCTTCTTCAGAAAGAAATTAGATCTGATTATATGAGAAGTTAACCTCTCGCTAGTTTTAGTTATACTCCACTTTTTCTTGATTGTTCTTTTCCTAACTCTTGCTCTTGCCTTGGCCCTTGAATTTAAAATTTTTATTTTGAAGATTTCTTGTTTGATTCAAAGTGGGTGTTGTTAAATATTGCTTATAATACCTTCTGGAAGTTTATATTGAAATTTGATAGCATTTGGAGCCGATATAAGGTAATTGAGATCGAATCTTTCCGTTGAAATGAAGAAGAATACAGTTACAGTATACAGCTATGATATATAACATGCTGTTGGAGTATATAGATATACTGCATGTGACGACCCAAAGGGTCATCACCCGTTTCTAATTAATTTTCTGCTTCCGAGGCCTTAAAAACCTTATTTAGAGCCGCTTTGAATTGCGTGTGCAGTCCGGATGCGTAACCGAAAAGCTTAAATGTGATATTCTGTGAAAAATACTAAGTTTTGATGTTAAATAAATAAATTTAACTTTGGTCAATATTTTGAGCAAACAGACCCGGACTCGTGATTTGATGGTCCTAGAGGGTCCGTAGTAAAATATGAGATTTGGGCGTATGTATGGAATCGAATTCCAAGGTCCCAAGTCCGAGAAATAAATTTTTAAAAGGAATTTTTTTTGAAATATTTAAGAAAATTGAAAATAAAATCCTATTAGAAAGTGATGGTATCAGGCCCGTATTTTAGTTCCGACGTCCGGTACAGGCCTTATATATGACTTGAGTCACTCTTATAAAATTTGGTTAAAAAGAGACGTCGTTTGACGTGATCCAAACCTTAATTAGGAAATTTGATGTTTAAAGGAGTTTTAAGTAATTTCAATGATCTTCAGGTTTAACTCGATGTTCGTAATGTTATTTTGGTGATTTGATTACACGAATATGTTCGTAAAATATTTTTGAAATTGAATGATTGGAGTTTCAAGAACTCGAGTGAGTTTCAGGTAGGTTCCCGGATGCCTTAGGCTTAGAAATCAGATATTGCAGGTTCAGGAAGTTGCAGGCCTATAAAATTTCATAAAAAGAGCCATAAATTAGTTTCTAGGCCGGAAAAAGTTCTTATGAAATTTAGAGGTTATATCTTATATTTACAAATCTGATCTAGTTTATATAAACTAAAAATTCTTATGAAATTACAATAGTCTACATTTAGGGTTTATAAAGATTCAGATATGAGGAAGTGTTACTCGAGTATGATTTTGTAAACATTATAGAGGCAGTAATTGTTGATGAGTATCTTCTCATCTTGAGATCATACGGTAAGCAATCTTGAGAAGTGAAAATGTTTTTAGGAAGACAAAGAGATTAGATGGTAAATATGGTATGAAACCCATTTTTTTAGAAAGACAGAAATACACGATTATATTTTTACTTTTTAATATTTTTTTTTTATGAAATAGTAGTAGAAATTTCCCAAAACAGAGGCACTAATTTTGGGAGGATCAACTGTTGTGACCCTTTTTTTTAAAAAAAGACAAAGATAAAAGATTTTTTGTTTACTTTTTAATATTTTTTGATTATTAAATAATAGTAGAAATTTACTAAAACAGAGGCACTAATTTTGGAAGGATTGACTGTTTTTATTACCGAAAATCAAGCAATAAATTTGGGAAGGCTGATTTTTTGTAGACCGAAAAAATATGGCAATTACAACTGAGATTTTTAATAAATTAATTTGCCATGTGTATTTTTAATATTTTGCCACTTGGCATTCTAATAATTTGCCACTTGGCATTCTAATAATTTGCCACTTGGCTAATTGAGAAGGCAAACTTGTTTGCTTTAACATATATATATATATAGATTCAGATTTATAATTAAGTTTGTTGAGTTATATTAGGAGTTTATTTGTGTTAATTGATTTATTTTTCATTTAAAAATAGCTAAATAGACCATGATTTATACTATTTACGTCATTATATTCATAAATTAAAAATATAGCTATAAAAAGTAATATAATAAATAATGACTACAACTAGCTAAGAACTACTAAATAATGGTAATTTGTAAAAATTTCTCTTCTTTTTTCTTACTTGTCCTAGGGGCAGAACTTTAAGTTACTGCCTCTCGTTTGCCCATAGGCAACACTTTTAACCTTGAAATTCTATGGACGAGAGGGGTCAACAGCTAAAGATCATACAAAAAAGTGTCATATTTGTGTAGTAATTTCTTTTTATAAAAGATTCATCCTAACAATGTTCTATAACTTCGGGGCCATTTAGACGATAGACTGCAAAGACAAACGACAAAGTAATAAAAGATAAAAGCGTACCACGAACAAAATCTAGGAGACTTTTAAATTATAGAGTAATCGCTTTAAGAAAAGTTAGGAAAGACCCGAAAATGACACCAATACCATATCGGAGCTCTTTACAGATAATATAAATTTCACTGTTTATTGTGTTAGGGGTAAAGTGTTTTTGTATGGATAGTTGGATACCATTTGCAATATGTAGTCAAAGTGAGGATGGGAAGGTTATGATGCAAATCAAAGAATCTGGTTATGGTACATTCATTATTGTCCCTTTGCTGAATTCTCTGGCTTAATTGATGAAGTTGGATGTATAATTTGTATAGCTTGTACTTGAATCCCCACATTATGGGGGTTTTATTCAGTACAGCGCCCTCAGCTTTGTCATTAGGCACTAAACAAAAAGGAATTCAAAGATTGCTTGATTAAACTGAACTTTGACCATACTGTGTGGTTTTCCTATCTCATGAAGGAAATGACAACATATTTACTATAATTGAGTTTTTCTTTTCCTAGAAGAAAAATATAATTCTTTTATGTTTGGCTAGTGCGTTTTCTTATAGGAAAATGTTTGGACTTCTGAGGATCCTTCTTTCTCATTCAGTAGCATCCACAATAAAGCCATATGGGGGTTTAGGGGGAGAACTTTACGGGACAAATGTTAGTATGTCCTTTGTGTTTGCCTCTTCGTGAGGTTGTTCTCTCATATTTTGTACTCTCTTTTATTATAGTGGATTGCTCATCTCCGCTGTGGACGTAAGTCAGTTAATCGAACCACGTTAAATGTTTGTGTCTATTTTAGTATATTTCTCGTTTGTTACCTGATTTATCATCGTTCAAGTGTTACTTTGCTAGCATGATACCTGCTCTTTCGGTCCTAACATGACCGACGTAATCTCTTACTAGCGCGGCATTTAGCCCAACTGCCCCCTGGTAGATACTAAATTAAATCTCTCCTCAAAGGTGGCTGGACTCAAGCAAGCAACAGCTATGCAAAGTATGCCTCAAGTGCGGCGAAGCGTTAGCGGATAAGGTCAGTGTTTGGCCAAACAACACTCGGGAAACATAGGCAAGACAAATGAGAAACTTTGGGGAAGGAGGAAAACACCCCTTTTATTGATTATTATACAAAGATAGATACACTTACAAGGTTTACCAGGAAGACTACATACAAGAATGCTCTAGGACATACATGTTCGATCGTGTAGCTGGCTGCCCATGGCTATCAAGGAGGGGTCTTCCCTATTTTTAGGCTTCCTTACAGATTTCAAGAATTCTCAAAGTCGATAGAAAACCTCCCTAAACTCGGTGGGAATTGGCAGCCCCATTTATCCAAGGGTGACTCCTCTTAGGCTAACAACAACAACAACATACCCAGTGAATTTTCACGAGTGGGATTTGAGGAGGGTAAGATGTACGCAACATTATCCATATCCTGGAAGGGCAGAGAGACTATTTCGGATAGACTCTCGGCCCTCCTCTTAGGCCCTTGTAGAATTTCCCGCAAGTTGGTAGGTGCTTCCAATGGCCTTGCTGCCCTATTACTTACTTCCCTTGATATGTCTGGACCCTCTTGGATATTTTTTGAGTTTTTGAGTCTTCTAGGAGCCTTGGGGATCCCTACAGAACATTATAGAACTTTCCGACTGGCAATGTAGTGCGCCTAGTGTACTTGGCACAGTTTTATCTCCTCTTTCTCGTGCTCCAATGAGCTTCCTCAAATTTATGAGGCATGTAGCTCCAAGACAACCGTTAATATGTTCCATCCGCACTTGCACATCTCTGCATGTCCCGATGGTTGGCCACACCCACAAGTCACACTATTGGCGTTTATCTTGCCCCGTGCTTGCTCCAAGCTCCTTTTCGGTGTCTTGTTTTGCTTATCCACCTCCTTTGTTACCTTGTGGACCTCTTGGCTTGCATGAAACATCGGTGCATTCAGCGGGCCTTAACATTGCGGGCCTTCACATTACGCCTAGGTACAATTTACTGTGTGTGGTTTGTTGAACTTTTTCCAGAATAAAACAAGTTAAACATTTATCCTGTTTGGTCCAGATTATCGAATAGTTTTTGTTTGTTTAGATAAAAGATTATGTGATAACTCTAAAATAATCAATTGCTTCGAAGGAACAACTTGTCGTTAGCAAATGATTGTTACTAATGAAACTGATTTAAATTGAAGCACTTATTATATCAGCTATAATTGTTTTGGAAACAGCCTCTCTACCCCAAGTTAGGGGTAAGGTCTGCGTACGCACTACCCTTCCCAGACCCCACTAAATGGGATTATACTGCGTTGTTGTTGTTGTTGTAAATTTAACCGGTCCGTGAAAGCTGCCATTTTTTCCTTGGAAGGTTAGATTTTGGAACATGGGGTTTGAAGAAGTTGCTTGGTGTCTTCTTCCTTCCTGTTCTGTTCATATTTCAAAAGCCCCTTTTACTTTCATATTTTATGGTGGATAGATGTTCATCTTCAATTTGGAGTAGTTAATAGGGAAAAATCTGCTTGCAGGGAAAAAATCCATTGTATGGTTGGGTCCAAAACTGCTGGTGTTTATCATGGACCCCGAGCTTATAAAGGAAGTATTCTCCAAAAACTATCTGTATGAAAAGCCTCATTCAAATACATTAACCAAGTTACTGGCACAAGGACTTGTAAGCCAAGAGGGAGACAAATGGGCCAAACATAGAAAAATCATCGCTCCCGCCTTCCACCTGGAGAAGCTAAAGGTTTGTAACTGCAACAGATTCTCTTTAAGTAGTCCATTTTATCTCTTCTTTCATCGTAACAGAAACTTTCTCTTGATTGTGATTCTTTTTTGAGATTCTTGTTTGGAACCATTTTGTATTCCTAATTACAAAGTCGGAACGTTTTGAATAAGTATGCTTCCAGCTTTTTGTTTGAGCTGTACTGAGATGCTGAGCAAATGGGAAGACATTGTTGCAGTTGAGGGCTCACATGAGATAGATATATGGCCTGGCCTTCAACAATTAAGTAGTGATGTGATCCCTCGGACAGCCTTTGGCAGTAGCTATGAAGAAGGTATAAGAATATTTGAACTTCAAACGGAACAAGCTCAACAGTTTATGGAAGCTATACGCTCCGTTTATATTCCAGGCTGGAGGTAATTTGCTTTAACTATCACCATAATACCCACTGGGCAGTGCAACATGATTAACTCCTGCTCTTATGTTTGGTAATTTGTTGAAGCATATCTCTTCCTTTTTTTGATTTCTTGCTTATTAAACTGTTTGACAGGTTTTTGCCAACAAAGAGGAACAGAAGAATGAAGGAAATTGAGAAGGATGTTCAAGCCTCAATTAAAGGTATTATTGATAAAAGAGTAAAGGCAATGAAAGCAGGAGAGGTGAATAATGAGGATCTGCTTGATATATTGCTGGAATCTAATTTTAAAGAAATTGAACAGCATGGAAACAACCCCCACTTCCAACCCAGAGGTTGTGAGTTCGAGTCTCCCAAGAGCAAGGTGGGAAGTTCTTGGAGGGAAGGATGCCGGGGGTCTATTTTGAAACAGCCTCTCTAACCCAGGGTAGGGGTAAGGTCTGCGTACATACTACCCTTCCCAGACCCACTAAGTGGGATTATACTGGGTTGTTGTTGTTGTTGTTGTTGAACAGCATGGAAACAAAGATTTTGGAATGAGCATTTATGAAGTTATTGAAGAATGCAAGTTATTCTATTTTGCTCGCCAAGAAACTACATCAGTGTTGCTTGTATGGACTCTAATATTGTTGAGCAGGCATCAGGATTGGCAAGCATAGGCCAGAGAAGAGGTGTTGCAAGTCTTTGGGAGTCAGAAACCAGATTTTGATGGATTGAATCGTCTAAAAATTGTAAGTGTTCTAGCTAGTCGGTTCAATTTCTCAGCCATGGATTTGCCTGGTATTGCTATTATGCAGTGCTTAAATTAGAAATGAATTGGATGTTGCTCCTAATGTTTGATACTAGACTTGATATAGCCATGTCGCAAGTCAACTCTAATATATAGCCATGAGCAGGGGCAGATTATATTCGCTGTGGGTACCTCTGCACCATTGCTTCAGCTTAAACTCAAATAATTTTTTTTAAAAAGGTATAGTCATACTAATTTCATAGTACTCATTTTGACAAAGGAGTAATGGTGCAGTGGTACTAAGTAACTTAAAACTCTAGATCCTCTTACGAAATTGAGAGACAACTCAGCTCGTAAAGAAGGGGATGAAAAGTAGTTTGCTCATATAAGGACTAGTTGCAAGCTAGATAAGTACTTCACTGATAGGAATTTAAATCTATGTCAAGTATTGTTTCATGCTATATATAATTGATGGAGGAGAACTTCCAGCTGCAGGTTACAATGATCTTGTACGAGTCTTTAAGGCTCTATCCCCCAGTAGTGTCACTTACCCGACGGCCTAAGGAAGACACTGTATTAGGAGATGTATCTCTACCAGCAGATGCGCTAATCTCCTTACCAGTGATCTTATTGCATCACGATGAAGAGATATGGGGTAAAGATGCAAAGAAGTTCAGGCCAGAGAGATTCAGAGATGGAGTCTCAAGTTTAACAAAGGGTCAAGTCACTTTTTTCCCATTTATTTGAAGTTTAAGAGTTCACAATGTCTTCACCGCACTATTCATTTGAGTAACTGTGTTCGTTTTTTAACACATATATAGTGTTTCAGCCAAAATTATTCGTCAGCTAAACCTGTAGCTTTAATGGTGAAATCCGCGCTTGTTTATAACCAAATACATTGCAAAGAAAGTATAATACTAATTCTTTACAAAATTAAGCTCCATCTACATTTTCAAATAGTTTTACTACTAGTAAATAAGTGCATAAAAGAAATAAAACGAACAAAAAGATTCATGAGTGGAATCCTTTTTGAAGAGTTAAAACATCAAAACCCTCCTAATGTACTCATTTTGCATGTTTCATAAACAAAGAATTACAAGAAAATACACATGATTTCACACCATAATAAAAATGTCTCATATTTTTAAGTTTTACCCCACCTATCCCATATTGTACATATTTGAAAACACTTGCAAATTCAAAATATGTGTTTTTACGATCATTGCTTCTAAAAGTTATGGAGTTAATTCTTTGTTTTCACAACTATTGCTTTTACTCTTTTTTTCCTCACATCTTTTACATATGCTTCAAAGGGCCGTGTATTTTCTTCTTCTCCTCTTGTGTTACCTGCTTGCAATGAAAGAAAATTGAAGAGTAGAAATCCACCATTGAAGACCATTCAAAGTGTTTTGAAAATGGTTTTTTTTTTTTTGTACCAGAGAAGAAATCATGGAGGCATTGGGGTTCACTGAGGGCCAGCTTCCATTCAAATACTTCGGATACCCCTTGATTCCAAAAAGCTTGTCATCCATCACTAATTACCTTTTATAGAGAAGATTACAGATAAGATTACATGTTGGTCAGCTAAATTGCTCTCTTATGCACGGAGATGTCAATGTGATCAAAGCTGTCATTTTGGTATCCAAACATACTGGGCTCAAGTTTTCATTCTGCCAAAAAAAGTGTTGAAAGCCATTGAAGCAATCTGCAGAACCTTTTGTGGACTGGAACTGCTAATCTCTCTAAAAGAGCTCTAGTTGCTTGGGAAAGGGTTTGCAGACCACTAACAGCTGGAGGGCTCAACATATTAGATATTACTGTGTGGAATAAAGCAGCTATTAGTAAGCATCTCTGGGATTTAGCCAGAAAGAAAGACTGTCTTTGGGTTAAATGGGTGCACTGTTACTATATCAAGTAGGGTGACATTGTAACAATGACCATTCCTAAGTCAGCTTCTTGGGTTGTTAGAAAAATACTGGACAGCAGAGCTGCTATCATGGGGAATCAGGTGCTCCAGGGGGATCTTCTTGGTAGATTGAAAGGAGTATGCAAACTGGATAAATTCCAGATTCAGCAACTAAATCTCACAATGATTCCCAGCTTCAGCAAGGTTGAATGGAAGAATCTGATGATGACTGCAAATGTTCAACCTCGGCATAAATTCACTGTGTGATTAGCTGCACATCATAGGCTTCCAACAGTAGACAGATTGCAGAAATTTGGCATACAAGTTCCTATAACTTGTGTGTTCTGTAATCAGAATGCTGAAGTGTTTAATCATTTGTTCTTTGAGTGTTCTATTACTAAAAGACTGTGGTCCAGACTATGTGTTTGGCTAGGGCACCACAGATCTGTTGGTGATTGGGAAACAGAGCTGCAATAGATTTGCAGCAAAGCAAGGAGCAGAATGGGGCACAATGCTATAACAGCCTCTGTTTTTGTCAATTATTGCACTTATCTGGAGGGAGAGAAATAGCATCAGATTTGACGGGAAAGTATATGTGGAAGATCAGATATGCAGAGAAATTGCACTACTTATTCATATTCGTGGCAGGAACCGTAGTCGATGGCAAAATGGTTTGCGGCAACTTAATAGTTTTCCATAGCTATAGTCTAATTAGATATCCCTATACTGAGTTGTCATTAGTGCATATTGGTAGTTGTCTTAGTATAGATGATTGTCTGTAAATGAGTAGCAGGTAGTCCAAGCTACTACTATAGAACTTTACCTTGTACATTCCTTTGATATTAATGAAATATAACAGTTAAAATATGGTTTTTTTTAATTTGTTAGTTGTTTGGATTGGATATTGTTCCAATTGATTGAAAATATCAAAAGGAATTCAAAATTTAAATTTAAAGTGATTTGAAGTAGATTTGAGCAAGATTTGAGTTAAATTTCAGAAAAAACACAAGGAAAAAGACGAAGTTAGTTTTTTGTATAATTATGTATAATCTTGTATAATATTATATATGAGTGTAGAAACACACCTTATACACTACTATACACTTTTATACACCTTTATACAAGCGTCTTAATCGAACTTTTTCCACAATTTCCTGTTGCAATTCTTGTTCAAAATCAGTCCAAATCTCCATTAGATGACTTCAAATTTTACATACAACTTCCTTATACTATTTATAACAAGTGTAAATAATATCCACTCTAAATTTCTCACAAAATCAAATTCAAAATTAAATCCACATATTTAAGCTTGTTAAAAATCTAATTTTCACAACCCAAATGAATTTGATTTGTTGAATTAATATTTAAGTCACAATTATTGACTAAAAATTAATTTAAAAGCTTAAGGAATTCTTTTTAAAAATTAAATAGTAATTTTGAGAACTTATTGGAGTTGAATATTGAATCTTAGCTTATTATTTATGGGCTAATTGATTGTAAATTAAAATATGGACTATACAATTAAAAAGTATGAAGCTTAGTTGTTCTAATGTAAAATTTTCCCTTTCATAAAACTATTGGGGACTTCTATGATCTCTTGGATTATATTATTCCAATAAAAATGCACAACTTACATAGCAGATTGAAAAGGGACTTTGAAGGGTGAAATTCATGCAACACACCATTTTCCTTGTGTGGGAGGGGGAGGGTATTTTAATATGAGAACGATGTAATTCATGGGGTAATAGAAAACTCCCAATAATTTAAGTATGAAACTTTCAAAACACATATAATTTAGGAGAACTTTTTATTTTGACGTGTTGACTCTTTTGGGAGTATCAAAAATTTCTTCATTTCATAAGAAATTGAGCCGAAAAATGTGTTTGTCTTGAGTTTTTTCTGTCAACAACGACAACAACAACCCAATATAATATCACTTATTGGGGTTTGGGACTTACTGGGGTCTAGGAAGGCTAGTGTGTACGTAGAACTTACCTCTACCTTGGACTGTTTCCATATAGACACTCGAACTTACAACCTTTCGATTGAAAGCGGGGGTTGCTTGAGTTTCTTCTATCAAAAAATTTCAATTAGTTTACCAGCTCTCTAACTAGTATGAACCTCAAAAGGAGAAAAAGAAAAAGATCTACAGGCTATAGACACGCTCTTCATATCTACCAAAGTTTTTTCCAATCACTTTTTTTGTTTTTTTCTCCCAGTGTACCACATCGCAATTAACATGCCTTTTGTAAATTTGTGGAGAAAAAAAGATACTGTTATAGGTAGAAATAATTTACTTTAAAATGTTATTTTACTATTAATATCATCATTTTATAACTACGAAACTATTTAAGATCACAATTTCATTATCTTTTTATCTTTTCATAAATGAGGTTCACGTTCACAAAAAATTAAATAGAGGTAGTGGTTGAATTCTGTGATTTTGTCGGATTTTTTAACTTTGCTCGTCATTGATCGAGACCTTTTGGTTTTATCCCCCACGATTCACGAACTTAGTAGGTACTCCATCCCGTCCACTTTAAATAATTTTTTGATCTTTTTCTTATGATTTATAATATTTGATTTTTTCAGGTATCAAATGGAGACGGTTCAAATCATAGTAACAGCATCTTGTGCTGCCATAATAATTACTTTAGTAGTGTGTCTATGGAGAGTGCTGAATTGGGTTTGGTTCAGACCAAAGAAGCTGGAAAAGCTACTGAGGAAACAAGGTCTCAAAGGCAACTCCTACAAGATTTTGTATGGGGATATGAAGGAGCTTTCTGGTATGATTAAGGAAGCTAATTCCAAACCCATGAATCTTTCTGATGATATTGCACCAAGATTGGTGCCTTTCTTTCTTGACACCATCAATAAATATGGTATGTTTCACTAATCCCTAATTCATTTTCTTCACTCATGACCACTCTTTTATTATCTAACCATATTGTTCGTGCGCATCTCTTTTACTTTTAAGGTGAAAATTATATGGGTTAACCAGTTTTCGGATAGCCAGGTTTACAAAGTCATTGAAAAAATAGCCATTACTTTATGCGGAGATAAAATTTGGACAAAAATACCTTTTGCTGAGATAGGGAAAGTTACAGCATAATGTGTTAAATTATGGAGCTCTTGCTTATAGCCTTCTAGTATATTATGTTGGAATTGCAGCATCTCATATGTAAAAAATTCGAAATCCAGTTTATTATACTGGATTTTTTTTGGATTTCTAGGAGTATTTTTGTTCAAATTTATCTTTATACGAAAAAGTGGCTAAATTTTAGTTACGTTTAAACAACAACTACAACCCAGTATAATCCCAATTAGTGGGGTCTGGAAAGGGTAGTATGTACACAGATCTTACTTCTACCCTTGGGTAGAGAGGCTGTTTCCAAATAGACCCCCGGCATCCTTCCCTCCAAGAACTTCCCACCTTGCTCTTGGGGAGACTCGAACTCACAACCTCTCGGTTGAAAGTGAGAGTTGCTTACCATCAGAGCAACCCCTCTTGTCTTAAAACTGTATTTATTTTTCAGTTACCAATTGTAAATCAAGTTATTTATGACTTTTTCCCAATTTCACGGGGTACCTGTATCAGGTATAAGTCACATAGCATTTTTGTCTCTACGGGATTTGAACATGAGATTGCATGGTTCTCAACCCACTTTTTGGATGCTTTACTTATAACCACTTAGTTGACCGAATAACTTGAATCTCTTATAAAATTGTCCAGCTGAGTTATAAAGACCAGTTGTGTCAAGATTTCAATTTGTTCATCCCTACGGTAATTCTACTTATCGCATTCTCTGTCTTACTTGCTGAAGACATGAAGTTGGATCTTAAATTCCCAAAGTATGGGGGTTTAATCAGTATAACCCACCTCAACTTTGTTCTTAGGCACTAAACTTAAAAGAAGATAAACAATTGCATGATTAACTGAACTCTGACCCTATGCAAGCTGGTATTGTGTCCATTTTATTTTCAATGATGACTTCTTAATCCCACTGATCAGCAAATTTGTCATTGTATTAGGCATGACAAACATAAGATTGAACAAGTTGAAAAATAAGTTCCAGAGTTTTCTAGCCATAGTGCATTGCAGAAAGAAATGATTGCTGCTCTGCTCGACCAGATTCGACAAGTAGCACTTACTACAAATTATCATCCCCCTTCGCTGTAGATTACATTGTGTTAGGCATGTCATCACGTGTAAGCAGCCACATTAAACATGCTAACTAATCGGTTGCTTTAGTTTTTCATAGTTGCTTCCAAGGCCAAGTATGATTGCTTCCGCGGACCTTGTTTAACTCTATGTATCATGAGCCAACTGAGAAGATCCAGTTATGTTGCATTTTCCTCATTAGCTGATCTTCTTCTTCTTCTTCTGCATTTAGGTTCACTATCTCTAAATCTTTTAACAAAAGAACCACTCTTGGTATTTCCTGATCAAAACAAAGCCTCCTATTATTGACGCAGCTTGACACAGCAATTGCTTCCTTCCCAACATTGTTATACCAGTGAGTGCATTCAAAAGAGAAGCTATAAAAATGGCTGTAAGCTATCATAAGACGAGTGTGACCAATTAATCTGGCCCTTATTTTAGTTGCAAGGTTAGGTTTTGGAACATGGATTTTGAAGATCTTGCATTGTGCCTTCTTCTATCCTGCTCGCTTTTTTAATCTTTCAAAAGCCCTGTTAGTTTCATTTTTATGTTGGATAGATATTCATCTTCAGTTTGGAGTAGTTAATATGGAAACATCTGCTTGCAGGTAAAAAATCCTTCGTATGGTTAGGTCCGAAACCACTGGTTCTTATCATGGACCCTGAGCTTATAAAGGAAATATTCTCCAAATACTATCTGTATCAAAAGCCTCATGGAAATCCAGTTACCAAGCTACTGGTACAAGGACTAGTAAGCCTAGAGGAAGACAAATGGGCCAAACATAGAAAAATCATCAATCCTGCGTTCCATCTAGAGAAGCTAAAGGTTTGTAACTGCAATGGATTCGGTTTAAGTTCTCTTTATATGTTTTCTTTGCTCACATGGTGTTTATTGACTTGGAGAAAGCGTACGACAAGGTTCCTAGTAAGGTGCTTTGGGGATGTCTTGAGGCAAAGGGCGTGCCGATAGCCTACATAAGAGCGATCAAGGACATGTATGATGGAGCTAAGACTAAGGTTAAGACCGTGGAAGGCGACTCAGAGCATTTTCCGGTTGTTATGTGATTACACCAAGGCTCTGCGCTTAGCCCGTTTTTATCTGCCTTGGTGATGGATGCATTGACACACCATATTCAAGGGGATGTACCATGGTGTATGTTATTTGCTGATGATATAATTCTAATTGATGAGACGAGGGCCGGTGTTAACGAAAGATTGGAGGTTTGGAGACAGACCCTCGAGTCTAAGGGTTTCAAATTGAGCAGGTTTAAGACAAAGTACCTGGAGTGCAAGTTTAGCGTTGAGTCAAGGGAAGTAGGCAGGGACGTGAGGCTTGGACCATAGGTCATCCCGAAGAGAGATAGCTTCAAGTATCTTGGGGTCGATGATTCATGGGGACGGAGAGATCGACGAGGACGTTACTCACGTATAGGGGCGGGCTAGATGAAATGGAGGCTTGCATTTGGAGTTTTGTGTGACAAGAAAGTACCACTGACATTCAAAGGTAAGTTTTATAGAGATGTGGTTAGACCGGCCATGTTTTACGGGGCTGAGTGTTGGCCGGTTAAGAACTCCATATTCAGAAGATGAAGGTAGCAAAGATGAGGATGCTGAGGTGGATGTGCAGGCACACTAGGATAGACAAGATTAGGAATGAAGATATTCGGAAGAAGGTGGGCGTGGCCCCTGTGGATGACAAGATGGAGGAAGCGAGGGTCAGATGGTTCGGGCACGTGCAGAGGAGAAGCCTTGGTGCGCCGGTAAGGAGGTGTGAGCGGTTGGCCGTGGTGGGTAAGAGAAGAGATATAGGGAGGCCTAAGAAGTATTGGGGAGAGATGATCAGGCAGGACATGGTACGACTGCAGGTTTCCGAGGACATGGCCCTTGATAGGAAGGTCTGGAGGTCAAGCATTAGGGTTGTAGGTTAGGGGGTAGTAGAATTTCCTTACTTCATACCAGAGGTGGATTAGGGTTGATCTTAGATGGCTTGCAGTTTATGTTGAACCCACACTATACTTGCTGTTTATCTTAGTCCCAGGCCGTAGATACTGGTTACTGTTATTGCATGTCATTCATCTTTTGATTGTTATGTTTCTCATATTATTACGGTTTCTACTGGAACTACTAATTAATTGTCTTTTTCTTGTTTTTTTATTTCCGTCTTTCTGAGCCAAAGGTCTATCGGAAACACCCTCTCTGCTCTATCAGGGTAGCGGTAAGGTCTGCGTACACATTACCCTCCCCAGACTCCACTTGGTGGGATTTTACTGGGCAGTGGTTGTTGTTGCTCTTCTTTTCATTGAAACAACTTAATTGTGATTCTTTTTTGAGGTATTTTTTTGGAACCGTCTTGTGTTCCTGATTACAAAGTCGATGCATTTTGAAATTTGTCGGTTCATTGAGTTTTTTCTCTTAACCATTTCTTAAACAGCATATGCTTCCAGCTTTTTGCTTGAGCTGCACTGAGATGCTGTGCAAATGGGAGGACATTTTTTCAGTTGAGGGGTCACATGAGATAGATGTATGGCCTCACCTTCAACAATTGAGTAGCGATGTGATCTCTCGGACAGCTTTTGGCAGTAACTTTGAAGAAGGTAAAAGGATATTTGAACTTCAGAAGGAACAAGCTCAGTATTTTGTAGAAGCTATACGCTCAGTTTATATCCCAGGCTGGAGGTAAATTGAGTTTCTTTAGCGAGTCATATTACTCCTATTCAAAGTTCATTGGAAAGTGCAACACGATTAACTCTCAATCTAATGTTTAATTATTTTGTTGATGCCTATCGCTTCCCTTTTTCAGATTACTTATTTATTAAACTATTTCACAGGTTTTTGCCAACAATGAGGAACAGAAGAATGAAGGAAGTTGAAAAGGATGTTCAGACCTCGATAAGAGGCATTATTGATAAAAGAGTGAAGGCAATGAAAGCAGGGAAGGCGAAAAATGAGGACCTACTAGGTATATTGTTGGAATCTAATTTTACAGAAGTTGAACAGCATAGACACAAGGATTCTGCGATGAGCATTGAAGAAGTCATTCAAGAATGCAAGTTATTCTATGTTGCTGGTCAAGAAACTACATCAGTGTTGCTTGTGTGGACTCTAATATTGTTGAGTAGGCATCAAGATTGGCAGAGCCGGGCCAGAGAAGAGGTGTTTCAAGTCTTTGGTAATCAGAAACCAGATTTTGACGGATTGAATCATCTAAAAGTTGTAAGTGTCCTCATTTATTGGTTCAATTACTCAGCCTTGGGATTTATGGCCTTTTTTGCAATTAGATGGTGCTTTTTATTTTTATTTTTACAAAGTAATAATGTAGTATACCAAAAAAGAAGAAAACCTACAAAAAGAGATGGTTTCCACAAACGACACTCAATCTTCAATACACAAAGGAATCTCATGAGTGAACCAAAACGTAAAACGGATAACAGGCCACTCCTCAACCATGCAAAATTCATTTTTACGCCCTCAAAAGTTCTCCTACTTTGCTCTCTACAAACTACCCACATGAGTGCCAGAGGAGTCACATTCAATGCCCTACGATTTCTCCTTCATCTTCCACTGTCCAGCTGAACATTAACTCCTGTACAGTGCCAGGCATCACCAATCCAACACCAAACCACCTCAGCATCTCCCACCATAGACTACCTTATGATATTGAAGAAGATGTCCCACGTTAGCCTTGCACATGTAGCACCAACTCACATAAGTGACCTTCCTCTTTCTCAAGTTTTCAGCTCTCAACATCACCCCTTTTATTGCTAACCAAGTGAAAAGGCACCTGCCTTGGTACCTTAGGGATCCGAATCGAGTTATGTGGAAAGTCAACCTCTTCCTTAACCAATAGCTTCTAATAGTATGACTTTAACGAAAATATTTCATTGTTCCCCGCCCCCTCACTTCCATTCGTCATCGATATCCTGCATTATGCTTTTTTGTGAAGCAAGTCAATCAAGTTTTGGAACTCTGGCACCTCCCAATCTTGCAGATTTCTTCTAACACTCAAATCCTAGAAAATATCTCCACTTTGAGACCTTCGGACTTGATTAGACTAGAATTGCATTTAATCATTCTTGATAGTGGACTAGATATAGCGATGTTTCCCTTAGGGAAATCAACTCTATATCCATGCTTTCTTGATGTTAGTGGAATCCATCCAAGTATGAGCAAGCGTAGATGCAGTATATGGTTCTGGAATAAGTATTCAGCTGCTTGTGAACCTTCGAGTACTGTTTTATTCAATGTTTGTTCAATTACTCTTTTACCTGCAAATGCAATGTAGGCAATGGGTTCGGCAATAATGATATCCCCCAACATACCAAAACTAGCTGTCACTCCACCAGTTGTCGGAGATGTAAGGATTGATACATAAAATAACTTTTTATTTAATTGATAATCATATAAAGCAGACGATATTTTAGCCATTTGCATCAAGCTCAAACTTCCTTCCTGCATGCGCGCCCACCCCAAGAAGCACACACTATAATAAGGGGTAAAACTTGATTGGCAGCTTGTTCAATCAAACGGGTGATTTTCTCTCCGACTACGGATCCCATACTACGGAATGCCGTTTAGTTGGCCTATGGGTTCGTCTACATCCATTGTTTCTGCTTAAACTAAAACAATTTATAGGGAAAAAATTACAATTTGAGCTAAGATTACTCTCATTTTCACAAAAGTATAATGAGTGCAGTAGTACTGTTCAACCATGTACTTAAAACTCTAGATCCTCTTATGATCATTTGGGACAACTCGCCCTCCCCCCAAAGAAAGGGAGATGACATGTGGTTTTCTCATTTGCAGGCTGCTCCCGAGCTAAATGAGTACTTCACTAGGAATAGTTTGGGCATAAATCTTATGTCAAGTTTTTCATGCTATATATAACTGGAGTACCTTTTGCTGCAGGTGACAATGATCTTGTATGAGTCTTTAAGGCTATACTCCCCAGTAGTGTCACTAATCCGGCGGCCTAATGAGGATGCTATATTAGGAGATGTATCTCTACCAGAAGGTGTGCTACTCTCATTACCAGTTATTTTATTACACCACGATGAAGAGATATGGGGTAAAGATGCGAAGAAGTTCAATCCAGAAAGATTTAGAGATGGAGTCTCGAGCGCAACAAAGGGTCAAGTCACTTTTTTCCCATTTACTTGGGGTCCCAGAATATGCATTGGACAAAATTTTGCCATGTTAGAAGCAAAGACGGCTTTGGCTATGATCCTACAACGCTTCTCATTCGAACTGTCTCCATCTTATGCGCATGCTCCTCAGTCCATAATAACTATGCAACCCCAACATGGTGCTCCACTAATTCTGCACAAAATATAGTTTGTTACTTTAAGCAGTGTCTTGTTATATATCACAGTGAGTCCACAATGTTTAATTAAGGCTTGCACAACTGCTAAATGGAACTTCATTTGCACTCGAGGGTTGTAGATTGTCGTAATTGGAATATACTGTGTATGAAATTTTTACATCTTCACGTGAAATAAACTTACGACAAGTAACTTATCATTGTAAGCTTGATATCGTGAGCTTAGAAAAGAGTACTAATTTATTATAGCGAGAAACGGATTCATTATTTGAAATGTATGAGTTCAAAATGTTATTGAATATACTAATCATTTGAGTTAATGGGTCCGAAACTTATGTAATAGTCTTCTTTACATATACAAAATCTGAGCCAAAGCTCCTGGTTGGGCTAAACCCGTAGCTTTAATGGTACATCTACCCTGATTATAGCCAATTACATTGCAAAAACAGTACAATGATTCTTTTCCACAATTCAACTTCTATCTGCTTTTTCAAATAATTTTAGTATTTATAGATGAGTGAATGAAAAAAAACAGAAAGATTCATGAGCGAATACCTTTTTGGGAAGATTTAATACATCAAAAACTTCCTAAACTATATCCATTTTTCAGCTTTCATACTTAAGCTTTTGGGAGTTCTTTTTTTAGGCAAAATACATAGTTTACCCATTGATCTTGAACTTAAATCTCTCTTACACACATATTAAATACGAAAATTAAATTACACACCAAAACTTTTAAAAGTGTGTCAATTATACAGCTTTTTTGCCATATGTCACAAGCCTATATTACACATAAAAGAGACGCATGAAAATTTCAAAATTTATCTGAAATTAATTTTTTTTGTTTTTCCCTTTTGTAACTATATTCTTTCCAAATTAAAAAAAATAACCCATGTCTTGTTCCCCAACCCACACCTCTTCTCCCCTAACCTCCATCCTAGTTTTGTCTACTTTCCACATGTCCGTGAATACGAAGAAAAAGAAAAAGAAGAAGAAAAGATGAGCTATTGGGTCTTGTAAAAATTACCATTACTGACCTTTTGAAAAAGCTTGAAAATTTAGTTGGGTCTTGTTGATTTTGGTGTTCCATGACCTAGAAAATTAATTTGAATTTGTAGTTATTGTTAAATAAAAAGTTACTTAGGTTATTAATTTTGATAAAATTTAAAAAACACCATTAACAACTTTGAAGCTTTAGGTTTGAGTTTGAATTTGAAATTTATATAAGGATTTTGTGACAGATGTTGTTAAAATTTGTTTACAATCAGGTAAAGAGTTGAATCTATAAGTAGGGAAGAGAGTTTTTTTTTTCTTTTTTCGATTTATGACACGTGTCAGATGCTAATTGTCGTGTGCAATAATAATCTTTAAGCAAATGTAGTCAAATACTCCAATTGTGTGTAATTGACAACAATGTAATTCATGGGTAATGGAAAGTTCCTTGTAGTTCATGGTTTGGTGTTATTTGTATGGCATGCTCCTTTATAATTTTGAATTTAAGAAAATAATTTTTTTAAATCTCTTATGTGTATAAGTCAAAATTTTCAAGTGTAGTCTTTCATGTGTAAAAAATAAAGAGAGGTAGTGGCGTAAAACTAAAAATAAGTTTGTAAAGAGCCAAAAAATCGAAATTTACCTTGGAGTTTGAAAGTGGCAAAACATGTACATTAACTCTTTTGTGAAGTTCAAAAATTTCTTCATTTAATAAGAAATTGAGTCCCATTAAAACTGTTCAAATTTTGAATTTCTCTATCAAACATTTTCACTTAATTTTACCACCTCTGTGACTAGTATGAACCTGAAAGGGGAAAAAAGAAAAAAATGTAGAGACTACGGACACGGTCTTTTCATCAACCAGGAGTTTTTCCTTTTGCTATTTTGCTTCAACAAATTCGGGGCCTGAATTAGGAGAAAGAAAATCAAGGAATTTCAGATATGTCGGAGTATTCGCCGCAAGAAGTGCTTATTGAAATCTTTCTACAGCTTCCCATCAAGTCCATCATTCAGTGCACAAGTGTTTGTAAGTCATGGTATTCTCTTATTAGTAGCCCTAATTTTATTTCCGTACACCTCAACTATCAAGATGATTACTTGCTAGTACGACATTGCTCCGGAAAACCAGTAAAAGAAATTTATGCTTTATTCTCTGACAATGAAACTTTTGATCAGTATGCCCAGTTTGATTTTCCATTTGACTGTTACAGTCACTTTAATATTGTGGGTAGTTATAATGGGCTTTTGTGCCTTTCGGATGACCTAAGTTGTTATAGGGATCTTTTGTTGTGTTGTGTTGCATGTCCTAAGAGTGCCAAGAAAGTTTAGCGAGGACATGGGATGAGACCAAGGGTCTAACCTACGGGCGACGGCCACGTACGTGCCTGAATGTCACACCGTATGTTTCCGAGCTACAAGGGGAATCTAGGGATTTCGGGTTGTAGGCCACGTACGTGCCTGAATGTCACACCGTATGGGCTTTAAAATATGTTGTGTTGCATGTCCTAAGAGTGCCAAGAAAGTTTAGCGAGGACATGGGATGAGACCAAGGGTCTAACCTACGGGCGACGGCCACGTACGTGCCTGAATGTCACACCGTATGTTTCCGAGCTACAAGGGGAATCTAGGGATTTCGGGTTGTAGGCCATGTTCCTAGTATGCTCTTATATATGCTTATCAAGTTTGGCGTCATTTGGAGTTCGTTTGCATGTGGGCTTGACTTCGCCAAGGGCAGTGGCATTGTCGTAATTTGCAAATGTGTCCGAAGGCTATAACTATTTCCACGAATATGAGAATGGGCTGAAACTTCATGGAAGTGTGAAGGAAGTCAAGAGAAAGCTTTAGGAACAAACGGCGCCTTATTTGGAGTTCGGATGAATGAGAAAGGATCATTATGATTCTCTGGCCAAAACATGTCTATTAGGGGATCATGGGCTTTTTTATTTTAAGTATATACAAGGGGGAAGTGGTGTTGAAGCTCAGCCAGCCTCCCCCGTGCATGCTGCCATCAAGCCGCACCAAGTGAGCTACCTTAGGGGAGAACCTCAGGCGCCTGCATAGGCATCTCAAAGGAGTATCATAGGTATCCATATGAGCTTAGGAACTCTATGGACGGCGTGACGCCTCAGGGCTAGCGTTGGGCATCAAGCGGGCACATGAGGCTTGACGTGTGAGATGATTAGGCCCTGTGGGCTACCGAAATGGTGTATAAAGACCTCCGTGCCGATTGGATACTTGAAGCACCTATCTTAGGGGCCTCATGTGTCAACTTGTGAGCTTAACTTGGGTTCGGCTAGGCAAGCAAGGGTCCGTTGGCCTAGACATGTAGTTGTGGGGCGACACTGCACCATCCGGTATGGAAGTATGTTGCGAAGGTTATGTTTGGCTATGCCATAAGACAACTATGGGCATGATATGAAAGGTGCACACGACTAAGGCCAAGGACTAAAGGTTGCCCTACTAGGGTGAAGCACAAGTCGGGTGCGGATGCACGAGGCAAGTGTCAAGCTTGAGGATTGGATTGTGCACGTGAGACCGATGCTCAGTGTTAAGAGAGGAACGGACATGTCCTTAGACAACCCCGGGTGTGTGCAACAGTGAGATCCGGCAGATGAGAAGCGCCACAGCTAGTCAAGGCTATGAGCCTAGACATTGGACAGGCGGCATAGTTGGAGCAAGCCTCCTAGGCAAGTTCCACCACAAGCACAGGATCGTGCTAGAAAACCTGAGAAGGATGAAAGGCTGGCCGGGGGTGACTACGGGCGCTGCACGGGCTAATTGGTGCCACTAGCGTCCGGAAAAAGAGAAAAGAAAATGTTGGCCCATGACATCTTTACTATATCTGGCACCCATCTATCTGAAAGACAGTAAAACTCCCGAACCAATTTTTACATTTGAGACATATGGTCCCTTTGATCATACGTTAGGGTTTGGGTTCGATATTGTTACTGGAGCGTATGGATGGGATCACCTAATTCTACACGCCAATGGATTCATCGTATGACGGACCACACAGCTGCTGTGAAAGCTATTTCCTGGTGTCCTTTCCAGAGTAACATGGTCGCCTCGGGAGGTGGTGTTGGAGATGAGTGCATAAAGTTTTGGAACACCAACACTGGGGCGTGCTTGAACTCTGTGGATACAGGTTCACAAGTCTGTTCGTTGCTTTGGAACAGACACGAACGCGAGCTTTTGAGTTCTCATGGCTTTACTGATTACCAGCTGACAGTGTGGAAATATCCTTCGATGACAAAAGGGATTTGTCCTTTTTGTCTCAGATGAATCACTTAGTTTGGCTGAAAGTTCCTTTGCAAATGACAAAACGATTGATATTTGGATGATGAAAGAGTATGGTGACCCAGAATCATGGGTGAGACAGTTCAGTATCAGTTTAAGCGACATATCATTCAACGTTGTTGTTGTTGATGAAATGTTCTCATTGTTAAATGGTGGTCGTCAGCGTCAGGTTGCTCATTTCTTGGCGAAGCCAATAGCTTCAAGGAAAAATGGTGAATTTTTGTGGAGAGTGGACAATGGACTCTTGGTTTCATATGATCCTGAAGCTGAAATAATTAAGAATCTTGGCATTCATAATGCTAACTGTTTAACTTAGAAATGCACTTTATGTTAATACTTACAAACCGAGCCTTATTTTACTTGGTATACAGACAGTTCATTCTGCTGGAGACACTTGTGAAGATTTATCCAGTTTATGCAAGAAGGAGGCTAAAGGTGGGAGGAAAGTTCATAAAGGAAACACTAGAAGAGGACTGCGTATTGTATCTCCCTAGCACATCAGTGGATTCATGTACATGTCCAAAATGAAAGCAAAGAGTCTGGGCATGATAAAACAGAAGAACAGGCAAGTGCAGTTCCTAGTCCACTTGTAGCCCTTAGCTATGTTCCAGTTAATCTATACCCTGTGGCTGTATTGATATTTTCGCTACATGCATGACAAACATAATAGCTAATTCTATTTTTTGAGTTGGCATATTCTGTATGAGACACACAAATCTAGAAATGATTCTTTTGCTCATACTATTTTTCAACTCCTTCAATCCTATTAAGTTTTGGATAAAGTTCACTCAAGTTTAGGTGCTAATATTCTTAATAAAATGCAGCACTTCTTGTTTTAAAATTTAATAATTTCTTGCAACTTGACATTGTTTTGCAGATTTCGGCTGACATTGAGGGCCTCCTTTAATTTATTGGAAGGTCAAAGATTCTTGAAGAAGCTAGGAGTGCGTGGCAGTTTGTTATGCTCTTGGGTATTAAAACTCTATGATTAAAATAGTGGCTGTAAATCTAATGTCTTGACTACTATCGGTAGATGTATTTGGGCTCATCATACTTCCAGACCTTGTTTTCTTGATGTTGATCATATGCCATGTCAGAATTTCTTGCTTCTGCAATTTTCTGATCTTAAAAGAAGGATGCGCTAATGCTTTGCTAGTTCTTTCATTGTCCTATCCACTTCTACGTCTTCCTACTTGGAATTTACTATTTGTCTTAGCTGAAACCTTCATATCTAGTTGACATCGACATCATTTGCATTTTGGGTTCCTTTGATATATTAGAAAGTGTTTGCAACCACTATTTGTCAAAGTATTTTATCTTGATGATAGAAAATGTGTTGGGTTGGTTTCTTTGTTAGGTAGCTCCCATAGCATAGTTCTTAATTGTCCTGGTAGAAAACTAGTACAAAGTCTGAGCTAAATGCCATGAGTGGCATGTGTAATTGTTTTTGACACGGCAGAAACTTAGGTGTAATATTGTCAAGCAAGCACCTATTGCTAGTACTGGAACCGCGTTTTTTGGACCAGTATCACTTATCCTCGTAACAAACTTTCTTCTTCGAACGATGATTATCCCACAAAACCGAGACTCCTCTCTCACGCTCTAACTTTCACCTTCTTCCCTGAGTTCATTGTTATGACTACTTTGGATTCCAAATCCAAACAACATCGAATTGAAGTCTAAGTTTGGGTGTGACAGAGCTGAAAATCGGAGCAGTTACTGTTACCCATTTGTTGGAAATCTGTTGTTTGAACTTAGAAGTGAAGAACTTTATAGCCTGTTTGGCCAAATTTGTTTTTAGCCAAAAGTATTTTTTTTTAATCAAAAGTACTTTTGGCCAAAAATTGAGATGTTTGATCAAGTTTTTTGGAAAAAAATACGTTTGAGGAGAAGTAAAAGCAGTTTTGGAGAGGCAGCAAAAAGTAGCTTCCCTCCAAAAGCACTTTTTTGAAAAGCACTTTTGAGAAAAATCTACTTAGAAGCTGTTTTTTATAGTTTGACCAAACACTAATTGCTGCTTAGAAGTGCTTTTCAATCTAATTAGCCAAATACAAATTGCTTTGCACCAAAAACACTTTTGATAAAAGCATTTTTTTAAAAAAAAATTCAAAATAAATTAATTTTTACAACTTGACCAAACGGGTTATAAGCAACTGAGTTCAGAAAGTCGACGTAGCGGTCCACCAAAATTCAAAGTGTTAAGTTTTGGCTATTGATATCAGTTGGGTGTTGCTTCGAAGACTTAAAAATAGATTTGGTACTTGGGCATGAATATTCAATTAAGGATCCACTGAAGAGCTCCGAAGATCCATTTGGAGTGCAATTTTATTTTCATATGAAAATTGATAAAATATCTTTAAATTTGACTCAGATTATTAGTATCCTCTTCGAACTACACCTAATTTTAATTATCTTTTTTAATTTGGCCTTTTGAGTGTCATTTTTCCTTTAGACGCTAATGTGACAAAAAGTGTGGATGCACTCACTTGCCACTCGAATTTTTCTATCTATATAGCATTTTTTTAAAAATAATTTTTTTGATTTACCTTTTTAGGAATATTACTTTTTAGATAATTTTTTTAATAAAATTTATAATAAAAATTGAATATAACTATATTATATTTAGGCAAAAGTTTTTTATTTGACCAAAACTAATAAAGTTTTAGTTAATTTTTTTCTTTTGAATTTGACTTGAAAATAAAGATTTATATGATTGAAATAAATAGTCAAGGTATAAAAAATTTATAAAAAAATAAATAGCCATTGCATTAAAATAAGAAATAGAAAAGAGTGTACATTGCACTGGTAATCTTGCAATTGTACACTCTATTTATTTCTTCTTTTGATGTAATTACTATTTATTTCAATGGTTTTTTTTTTTACTTTTATAGGTAAAATCTATATATATATATATATATATATATATATATATATATATATATTAGAGAACCGTAATTTAGAGCTTTATAAACATATATAGCTAAAATAATTAATTTCAAACTATGTATTTTTTATAACTTTTTAAATGCCTAATTATTTATTTTAATTGTATAAATTTTTATTTTCAGGACATAGTTCAAAAAGAATACTAATAATTTGTAATTTAAGATATTTTGACAATTTTCATATGAAAATAAAATTGCACTCCAAATGGATCTTCGAAGCTCTTCAGTGGATCCTTAATTTAATATTCATACCCAAGTACCAAAATCTATTTTAAAGTCTTCGAAGCAACAGCCAGCTGATATCAATAGCCAAAACTCAATACTTCGAATTTTGGTGGACCGCTACGTCGACTTTCTGTCCATTTGCTGTTGGAATCAGCTGGTTAATGTCCTTTGAGCATAAATACATCCATGCAAAGAATTTTACTACTTAGTCAAGCGCATACAAATAAAGGAATAAAAATATTCATGAGCACGAATCCTTTACGTGAATTTCTCCATTTAATAGAAATTCAGCCAAAAAAAGCTTTCTTTTTCCAAATTCACTCTTTCAAAAAATTCTAATGGTTTTTTACACAACATAGTCGTCCCCAAAATAATAATCGAAAAATATATATTTTTTTGTATATTAATGCGACTTATATTCAAGAGTTAACCCAAATAGTTGTCTACCCAACCACTTAGATTAGAAATAATCAGTAACTATATAATATATATATATATATATATATATATATATATATATATATAGAGGCTATTGTATGAGACAAAATCTAATCTAAGAAGTCCAGTATAAAAAGACTATCATGAAGACCGTAACTTACCATGGGTGTCTCGGCTTAGTACGATTAGAGCGAACCTTTGGAGAATTCGTTATGAATAAGATCGAGGACAAGCATAACATGCCATCTTTGAGAGTCGACGAGGCTGAATCATCATTCTGAAGCAACGCTAACAAGCCGAGCAGCCAAGGCCGGAGTCGACGATTCGAGTTGTCCAGAAACGGCTAGTTAGTAACATGATATTTTTGAGGAATATTCTGTAGAATATTCCTTGTACTTGTACTTTTAGTAGATTAGAAATTTGTCCCATATAAAGAAGGATAGAGAGAAAGAAAGAGGGGGGATGGGGAGGGGTAGGGGGAGGGGGGAATTTGGAGGGATAAGTTTTCTCTAGAAAGATTGACTCTCAAATAGTTATAAACATTATCTTTTGACAAGATTGGATTGGCTGTTGATTCTAAACTTTCCCGCATCGGAGCTTGGTAGGAAGGTGAGGGTGCTTGGTAACTTGGGATAGGTTGATATGTGGGTGGATGTAATGGGTAGGCTTGGTATCTAATTTGAGATTTTGTCCTCTATGCAACCATTACGGCACTCACATCCATATTCCTGGATGTCTCGCCAGACTGTAGAGCCTTGTTGGCGGTTTGCAATGCTTCAAAGTTAGTGACCATACCACTTTTAATACCTTCTTCGATTCTCTCCCCTAACTTGATGATGTCAGAAAATTTCTGGCCCTCGATCAACATCAGCCTCTCATAATATTAGGAATCTTGAGCCTGAACAAAAAACTTGTTCATGTGTTCTTCTTCTAAGGCCGGTCTGACCTTAGCAGCCTCTGACCTCCAACGAGTAGCACACTCGCAAAAAGTTTCTGCGGGTTTTTCCTTCAAATTCCGGAGTAGAAATACATCTAGTGGATTCTTGGTATTGAATTTGAACCTGTCCATGAAATCGGACTCCATACCGACCCAGTTTGTCCACTTCTTGGGGTCTTGGCTAATGTACTAAGATAAAGCTTCCCCTTTTTAGGCTTCTTATAAAGAGCTTCATGCAGATCTTTTCATCTCTCCCGACTCCGACTAACTTATCACAGTATGTACTCAAATGGACTCTAAGATCGCCTGTGCCATCAAATATTTTGAACTTGGGAGGTTTGTACCCCTCTAGGAGTTCAACATATGGGTGGATGCAAAGGTCCTCATAATTCAGCCCCCGATACCTTTGTTTCTTTCGACACCCTGGACTCGGCTAGTAAGTTTCTTGAGTTCTGTGGCCAGATTCTTGATGAGAGACTCTTTGTCATCAGGCTTAGGTGTGTTTGAAATGGGTTGAATGGGATGTGGCATGGTTTCCACATAAATAGGGTTGTTATGATGGTAGGAATGGTCATTTGTGGATGTTAGTGGTCCAGGGACAAGTAATTGGGTGTTACTTGAAGTGTGGCATGTGTTGCAGTGGTGATGGGGAGCGGATTGATTTTGTGGTTTTCGGGATGTTTTGTGGAGGTACTGAGTTTTGAGGGTTGGAGAAGTTGACATCTAGGGTAGTAAGGGAAAATGATAAGCTGGCCAAATTCCGGACTTGGTCTAGTTCTTCCTGAAATTTCAACAACTTTTGTTCAAGCTGGGAGGCACTTTCCTTGGAGACATGCATACCCTAAGAGGTCTCTACCCTTTCAACTGAACTCTCCTTCCCGATGTTACCCAATTCTTCCATTTTTCCTTTGTTCCGATTTTCGATTGGACTTGGAAGAGGATGAGGCGCAGGGCCCTTGAATCTCGTAGAGTATGATGATGTTAGAGTGCGACGGACTAACCTCTGGGGAAGGGGAATAAAAATTAAAAACAAAAAGGTAACAAGTTAGTTAGGATTATGAGGAGAAAACGTTGCAGTATTTAAACACATAGTGCAAGAATATAAATCGTGTCCTAATTTGGGTGCCTCGTTGTGCCTGAAGTAGGCCTAGCAACAAGTTGATTTGGAGAACATATAATGCTAAATGCCTCATTTTATTGATAAAAAATAAGACGATTCCCAAAATGACACTAAAATTGTGAAAATAAAATGCCACTAATGGACATTGGCCTTCTTACATTTTAAGTGAAAGAAACGACTCCTAAATTCTTGGTCATAGAAGGACCTTCCCCAGACTCAGCATCTTTAGCTTCGTCGAACAGCTTCACCAGCTCACGCAGTCCCAGCATCAAGTAGGTTCTCGCCAAGTGTCCTCCTTCGTTCCCTCAGCATTCTGGCAGTTTTCGATCCAAACCTCGCTCCAAATACCCTAGTTTTTTGCTAGTACTGACAGCCATATCCTTCCATTCTTCAATCAACTTTTGATAGCCCTTTTGAATTCCTTGGTGCTCGCTTTTGCATTCGCGAATCCTCTTGCGCAAATATATTTCAGCCCTTTCATTGATGACTCTGTGGCCTCGAACAAACCCGTGTTGTCCTAACCCACCATGATCATCTTCCAACCAACTTGGGTAGTATGGAGTATAACCACATGGTACCTGTCTGGTTCTATGGAATCCTATCTCAAGATGATTTTGCAGTGCCACATGTGTTGAGCTTGACACTTGTATGGGCTATCATCGTCTTGGAAATCGACCCTGAAGTGACTCATTTTCTCGACCCTTGGTATAACCTGCTTTCTTCCTGCTTGTCTCATGATTCGGAGAGGGACATAGGGATAAGTTCCTCTCAGACCAATGAGTATAATAAATGGTACATCCCGATAACGGACGATGAACTCTTGAGTAGGGAACCATTCAAACATCCATTGTGCCTGGTCCTCTTTTAGATCCTCAAACAACTCTACCCACCCCCTAGCATCTTCTAGTTTAGCAAACATGTTATGAATATAATTCATTCGTCTTGGCTGATGGAAGGCGATATTCATCCCGGTCTCTGCATAGAATCTCTTGCCGATATTCACCATTTTGGAGGTGCTCCATGAGCCAGAGTTGGAGTAATATATTACAACCCTCAAAGTGTTTGGCCCCTTGTTGATAATTCTCCAGGGCATGGTATATCTCTGCAACGATCATAGGTACTATGCTAAAAGGATGCCCGCCAATTCCTTCCATTAAAGTCTTAGTGACCATGTCCAGTCTGGTATGGATCCTAGACTTCTTCATGGGGAATACCATCATCCCCAAGAAGCATAATATGAAGACGAAGATTCTTCTGTGAATATGTCCCAATGAGTTAAGGGCAAATTCGTCTGGATAGGTGTGGTAGGACTTGATATGGTCGTACCTCTCATATAGTAATTGGAAGGGATGTAAGAGTCATTCAAACAAGCCAAGCCTGGGTTTTTCTTCAGTCCCATCATCTTGAGAAAACCCTTACCCTTGCGATTTTCTGGCATAAGCAAACTCGGAGTCTTCTAAGGAATACCATCTAACCCTCATATCTCTTCAAGAAAATAGGTCATTTCCAGGTCCCTAAAGCGTTGATTTATCATTGTCCCAGAATAAAGTTGCAGCCTCAATGATTTTATTGTCGGACTGGATTTCCAAAAGAGAAGGTAAATTCCCCAAATATTTTCATAGGAGAGTCTGATCGCTAGAGTGAAGTTCATCCCACCAGCTTAGCAACCTTGGGTGAATGTTGGTTACCTTGCCGAATCTGGGGACTTCGTACCTCATTTTTTGCAAATCAAAGTGTTAGACCCTCATCCCGCCGGACTCGACTATTTAAACCAATAATTAGCATAGCAACATTTAGTTCTCAAAATAAATGCACTGGACTTGGTAATGTCCGTTTTGGGTTCCATGGAAACCGGGTGGACTTTGGACATGGCTATCTTAAAGAGTTATTATATGGACAGCATAACTAACTCGGTTAGGTTTGATAGTGATGCATACATAATTAAGTAGAATAAGGTTTCTATAAGGTATTAGACCAGTACCCTTGAGCGGATAACTCAAGAGGGAAAGGCGGAGCTATCGACTGCACTGCTGATTGACTGGTTTTACCGCAAATACGTCTTCACCAAATTTAGGGGTGATAATATTGGAAGAGCGCAACCACTCATTATAAGCGTTGTTGTGGTATTTTGCTTCACACGAGTGGAATATGATATTGAAGACGTAATTACAAGAATGAAATAAACTGCCGCATATTTGCACATTCATAAAACAATAATTACAATAATTACAACACTATTGAAGGAAACCAGTAAAACCAAGAAAACAAAACTAAAGCCAGGTCAGTTTTGAAGTAAAAGAGAGATAAAGACATTAAATGAAAGCAATGAAGAATCAATAAAGTCACCAATAACGTGTAATGGTAAAATCCTAGAAGAAATATCACCAGTAGAGTCGCCATGCTGTCGACGCCCCCTTTTTCTAGCAGAGTCGAAATCTGGTTCACGATTTCGACCTGCCTGCTAGTTGGAATTGGTAGACTAATGCAATTGATTTAATAACCTACAGGTTTGTCTAGATGAGGCTTGCAGTCATGATATCTAACATTGCGAGCGACATACTGATTTTAAATAAGAATTACTGATTTTAGACAAAACGGAAGCTCTGCAAATTTTAAATGACATGATTAATGATTTTAACTCGTAGAAAAATCTGATTTAACGGGTTACTCCTATAGACATGATTTCTAGGCATTATTGATTTTACAACATCTATCGAGATGCAAGTACTTATAGGCATGATATCTAGGATGCAGCTTGTTATTTTTTTATTTTAAACCTATAAAATGTTTGCCGAATGACGTATATATATATATGCAAAAATGCAGAAACTTAAAAAGCATGGTTTCTATATGGTGAAATGTAGAAAGTTAAAGACATGGTTTCTATATGCAGAAATGCAGAAACCTAAAGACATGATTTCTAATGCAACAATGAAACAACTTATAGGAAGGATTTCTACATGTAATGCATAATTTATAGGCAAGATTGCTACATGCAATGCATAACTTATAGGTAGGATTGCTACATGCAATGCATAAGCGAATGAGCAGGTTGTGATTGCAAAAGTAAATAACTAAAGCAGGATGTCTACCCATATACATACATGAGTAACCCTACCTTTTTCACTAGAACCCCATAGTTATAACAGATTATTACAGACCCTAATGAATAAAGAAAAGTAAAATACATCAGAGAGCTAAACAGTCCCAACTAAGGAGAGCTTGATTCATGCTTCTGTCTGAAGCATGAAGTAAACCAACTACCAAGAGCCAAATTCCAAAGCCTTTCTCTTATTCGGGATGTGTCAGAGTTCCCTAAGAATCTTAAACAGATTCTGGGCAGTGCTTACACCCAAATATATTGCAAAATTGGATTATGGTGCAGTGTGGAAGGGCCAGCCGTCAAATGTCCAAGTTCAGAGGGAAACTCAAGGTTCCTAAGGCAGGGCTCATTGGGGGGGGGGGGTATTAGGGTCTAAGAGTAAGTGCAAGTGCAGTAGAAGGGGAAATAGCAAACTAGTGGTTATCCCTAGAAATTTGGGGTGCTGGCACACCCTGACCAACTTGTCAGTTCAAATTGAGGAGTTAAGACCCGTTGAAGATCATGTTTAGCCATGGACAGCAATTTGGATGTTTCCAGGCTATACCTTAACTCAACACACATAGGGGAGTGGTGTATAGGGATTCATATAAAAGAAGGATGCATTGAAAGAGCAGGCAAAGGGGCATACCCAACAATGAGACATACTGGCACGCCTTCCATCCTACTTAGAGGTTGGGGGGAGACTCAAAACCTTAGGTCATGGACAAAAATTCTTGTTGCCATGCCCCAAGTCCCCACTCTTAAGCATTTAAGGGATAATAGGATAAGTAGCAATTGTTCACAAAGAAGAGAAGCAAGTAATATCATATAGGCACTTTACGTCAAGTTTTAGACTTTACAGGAAAAGAAAGTAGATATAGGTATTAGGACTTGTAAATAAACACATTGGGGGATGCTGAAAATTAAGCCAGGACATACCATTTTCGAAGAGACAAGTAAAGAGAAGTAATAGCCTTGTAAAAGCCAAAGTGCAGACAAGAAGCAAGAATATTATATGCTCAGAAGAGACTTGTGACTGTGTAGTTATAAGAGTGTTTCTGTTAATCGTCTGTGTTGTTTTAAAGAAAGGCATGTATTTATAGTGTGAAAGTCATGAGAAATAAGGTAAGAAAATAATTGAAGTCTGATTTTCAATCAATCACATAAGACTCCCTTTAATTAAGAGATTTCAAATTCAAACGATTATAAACCAATTTGAGGAAAGAAATTTTGTGCAAAGTATGCAATTGAAGGCAAATACATAAAGGTTATTTAAGAACAGAGTTTTTGAAGGCACACGATTTGTGTAAATAAGGCAAGGAATCAGCTAATAGCCAGGAAATCAGAGATCAAAGATTTGGTATTAATGAACCCGGTCAAAAAAGGTGGAAAAGGTTTTAAGTTAAGAAAAAACAGTAACAATCAATTAGACCTATTAAAAAGGAATTCTGAATCAATCACTAGCTTGAAAACCTCTTTGAAGAAAGAATCATCATATATAAAAAAGAATACATACACATTAAACATGAAGAAATTTGTCATGTCATTCAATAGAAGAGTCTACTGTAGGAGAATAAGAATTATGTGCAAACAAAAGAAGTTCACACTCAATTGATAGACTTAAAAATAAGTTTGAAAGAGTCTAGAATTCTCAAATAGAGCCTAGTATGATTATATGCCCAAACTTAGAGGAAAAACCTAAAAGTCTAGGGTTTCTCTTCTCGAGTCAAGTACAAAGATGAGGAGGAAACATGCTCAGAGATTTCTTTCCAGAAACTCATGATAAACATGTAGACAAGTAGAAAGATTAAGCAAATAGAGTGAAGACGCTAATTCGAAGTATAATGAGAGAACAACTGATAGTGGTAGAAAGAGTAGAAGAAACACATGCTTAAACATGGTAAAAATAGCAGGAATACTTAAGAACATGATAGAAAAATACAGTAGGAGAAGCACATCATCATAGAGGAAGAAGATCAGAACATAGCATGCGAGAACATACCATAGAAAACACAATAGAAAAAAAATTCAGTAAGAGAACACACAAGAACACAATAGGAAAAGTATAAGAACACGGTAGAAATCAGGTGAGAATATGACATAGGAAACACCGTAGAAGAACAACACAAATAATAAATAAGGAAAATAATAAAACACTTAAACACTTTCCAGAAAACCCTAATTCAGACAAGAAGGGTTTTGAAAGTAATTTTCAAAGGAAAATTTAGGGAAATCGTTTGAAAATTCACGCATAGCATAGATACACAATGGATCTAAAAAGAATAAAAGAAAAACTTCAAATAGATAGGGTTTCAAAGGATTCCTAGAGTGAGAAAGGCTTGGAAAAGGTCCCATCTAAATCGGATAAGGTCGGAATCAGACTCAGGAAGCTAGGATATGCTGGAGCAAGGCCGGAGATGGCCAAAAACCTTGAATCGGCAAAGGTCTGAGTGAAGAACTTCGAAGTCTAGCATAGAACCTTCAAGTATCAGACACACAACAGTAGTAGGAGGTAAGTATAAGCCATCCATGGCCTGAGAAGCCATGGATTCCGGCAAGTTTGGGGTTGAAAATGGTAGAAGGTGATTAGGGCTTTGAGAGAGCTCGAGAGAGTTTGAGAGATGAGAGGATTCATAGGTGGCTGGTTAAGGTTGTTGGTAGATTTAAAAATGAAAGGGTGAATCAGGGTCGTTGATCAATATGATCAACGGCCAAGATTAAAAGAAAATCCGGATGTGTTTGAAAAATGGGTTAAGCGGTTGGGTAAAAATAATAAATTGGGATGGATAATTTGAGGGTTAAAATTGAAATATGAATAGGCTATAATTGTAATAAAAAGAAGCTAAATTTTAAATAGCCAGTTTTCCCTTTTATTTTATAACAAATAGTAAAAACGATTTTAAAAGCAAATTAAAAGCATTAAGCTAATTAATAACATATAAATATTAATTTACAAATGTTGGGACCAATTTTATAGTTATAAAATACTATTAATTGTAAAATTGGCTATAATCATAATTATATGCAATTTAGCTGTTAAAATACCAAATAAATTTATAAAAATGTACAAAATTCACCCTAATTACATTTTGGGATAAATATGATAATAAAATAGGTTATTCACCAAAATAATAATCTTGGAGATAATTATTAAATTTTTGTACTGCTAAAACAGACAATAAATTAATTTTAAAAAATTTAAAAATTGGAAAAAAAATACTAAAGCACTTGGATATGCTTATATATTCATATATATGTTATTTGTAAATAGTTTGTATACAAAATTACGGAAAAATTGGGTATCAATAATATTGTCCTGATAATATAATAAAGGTATAATTATTATAGATAAAGGATGACGTTTAGGCCGTATACGTAAGGTAAATCACAGTAGGATTATATGAAATACGATTATGGAAATATAGCTTTGTATCGCCCCTAGGTGGATCAGGAGAGTCACTTCAGATATTCCTCAATGAGAAGTTATTCATAGTGACAATGCATTACATAAGAGGTTTCAAGTTATCAGTTGTAGATTATGGATCAACATTAAGATGAACCGATAATATATGGATAAATTTCCAATGTATGAGAGGAGATAAGGATTCCATCCTTTAGATGAACAGTAATAAGGAAACATTGAAGGAGTTGACTTACACATCTATGATAAGAAGTGAGAGAGTAACCTTGAATTGGGTATCACCCCTAGATAATAATGCGATCAAGGTAAGAGTTATGGTATAGTATGGCCTACCTAGATGTAGTAAAGTCATACATATGAATAACCAGGTCCATGAAACAAGATATAACAATATTCGTAAGTTCGACAAAGAGCCGAGAAAAGAACTTCAATATAACTATAAATCCCAAAGGTGCATCTTGTCAAGCTCTATGTATGTTTACAAAGTGAGGCCTTGAGATTGGCTAAAACATCTAGAAAAAGGAGAGAAGAATCACATAGGTGCACTCACAAGGTCAGAGTCGTACAGGCTGCATGCTAGTATGTAGATACAATTACGAGATATGAAGGATTTCAGCCGCAAGTCATGGTGTGAGAAAGAGACCTAATGAGGGGAATGCCCTGGTCTTTGAATTTATTCACAGAACAGTTGGCTAGGTTGCAAGAAGGGTACTAAAGTACTCGGAGGATATAAGTTATGAAAATAATAAGTGCATCAGCCAACATTCAAGGATGAATGTTCCAAATGGGAGAACTATGTTACACCTCATGTTTTTGTATATGCAAGTACGGATAAGTAAATTCATATAAGCTTGAAAATGAGATGTTACATTCCGCATTTTCATACAATGAAGTTTCGTTATAAGTTAATCGATGTAAGTTTGGAAAATAGATTATTTTGAGATTATAAGTATTATGCTATTTCAACAAGCGATAAGTAAACTAGTGATGAGAGGGTAAGCAAATCGAAGTAGATGAATTTCATCGAAATTTGACAATCTGGGATAATATACGGTCCGAGCTATAATACACGGTATTTATGGACTCATGCCATGGAAAAAGTTTACTCGCACCGGGTGATTACACCAAACCAATACATACATGGCATGTGTCTTGCATATGAACTCCAATCATTTAACCATGGTAAATTATATGCATTCTCATCTAATTAAATTTATTAACCATGGTAAGTTAATATAATTTGGTGTAAACACCCAATGTCGGTAAGTTTTTGCCCTCATGCCATACAAGGTTTCTTATGACTGTGATTACAAGGTGTATAAAGTGTATTAAAAATAAGTGAAATTTTAAGTAATTTGAGATAATTCCTAATAATATGAGTAATTGGTTAATTATTGGATAATAGAAGCTTATTAAGTTAGTTAATAGATTAGTGATAAAATAATTATAATATTTGGATAAAACTTAATTAAGCCAATGTGGTAGCAATTGGAACAAGTATCAGGACCCAAGTTGTGACTCTTAAATTACAGAACAAGGTGGCACTTTTAAAGAGAATTTAGTGGCCAAATCATCATACCATGTGGGTCCCACACCTAAAGGCTTAAAAACTTTTCTAAACTCACTCCTCTACAAGGTGATGAAAGGTGCTTCAGCAAGTTCATGTAAGAACTTACGTGACAGTAACGTGAGTTATCCAACAATTTTATGAAATGTACCTTATTGAGGTATGATTCTAAGAATGGTTCTAAACATGGAAAGAGATGGATTAAGCTTCAATTCTGATTCTAAACTCTAAGAGATTTGCAACGAAGCTATTCTGTGTAACCGCAAGGAGATTTGTAATTTAAAGAGAGCACGGTACAATCTTTATCAAGAATATCATATGAATTTTTTCTTATTTTGAGCCGCCGTTGCGTATTGCCGCAATTGACGTATATTAGAGGGATTTTCAAGAGAATTGACTTGGGTATATTAAGGCTAGACCTTCTTTCCCTTTTCCATGATCTGTACGACACAAACGAAACTAGCAAATACATAACTTCCATAAATAACTCTATTTTTAGAAGTATTAGAAGTGTCTATGTTCTTGAATTTCCATATGTCTTATTGTTCTTTCGTTTGTTCATGGTCTCAGAAAATACGTAAGTTGATAAAGTTTACTTCATGATATTAATTAGAGGCATAATGGCCTTATGATGTTCCGAGAGATTTTCTTGACGTACTTTCTCATGCATTGCATTTATTTATACATGCACATTGACCTATGAATAAATGGCGTTATATGTGCTTATACATGTATATTATATGTATATGGGATATGGAAAAAAGTTATGGCGTTATATACGCACCACCACCTGATCAGCTGGTATACGTTGATGATTTTGCCCACAATGGTCGAGATGATATAATGGTATGACTTAGAGGCTTGATGATGTTATGAACACATGTACCTATACAAGACATGACATTTATATACATGTGTATGCCATTATACATATTAATGATTCGTAGAGTTATTAAGACTTACATGTCGAGTCTTTTACTCCATGTTTCTCACATGTCTATTATTTTCTAATTCTCATTCCTTACATACTCGGTACATTATTTGTACTGATGTCCCTTTTGCCTAGGGGTGTTGTGTTTCATGCCCGCAGGTCCTAATAGATAGGTCGAGAGTCTTTCAAGTAGGCTATAAGCTCAATGGAAGACGTTGGTGCGCTCCATTTGCTTCGGAGTTGTTTATTTGATCAGTATGATTTGGACATGTATTATTTAGTATGGTGGGGCCTTGTCATGACCTTTATGGTATTTATCTACTCTAAGAGGCTTGTAGACATATGTCATGCACATAAAATATTGTATGACCTTGTCGGCCTATGTTCAATGTACCAGTGGTTATTTTGGTCTTATAGGCCTATATGTCTTATGTATAAGTTGGCATTGCATGTTTTATTCTAATTATCTTATGGTAGGACTTCCATCTCATTTACCTATAATAGCATGATACGAAAAGATACATTATGTTAGTACTCGATTGAGCAAGATACGAGGTGCCTGTCACGGTCTATCGGTACAACAACACCTTCTCCACCATCATCGTCCGGTATTGCAACGCCTACTCCACCATTTCCGCTCAGTATGACAATGACTTCTCAACCATCACCCCTATAGTCGGGATACTCATCTTCGTACCAAAGATCATATGCGAGCCCGTCCAGGTCCTCTTCATCATTACCAATCCTCAGCGTGGCAGGGTTGTATCCACAAACAAGTCTAGCTTCGCGCGCCTTGTCATGAGCCTCTTCAAAGTCAACCTCAGGAATTTTCCCCACTGTGATCAAATTTTTGTAAATGTCTAGCTGAGCCTCGGCATGAATCCACATCTCATACAAATGCTATGGGCCATCAAGAAAATCAGTAGCGCGGGAGGATGGCTGGGCCAATAGCCTCACCTTCTTAGCCTCAAGGATAGTGATCCATTCCTTCAGGTCCAAAACATTTTCTCAAGGTCGCTGATCCGTTCATTAGACATCATCTCCTTGGTGCAACTACTTCGACATCATTCGCACGTTCAAAATTGAGGACATTGATGGCATCCTCTAATTCGACCCCCCACGCCAATGACCGACTTGGCTACCTCGGTCGTCTCCAACTTTACAACCTTTTCAACCTACTCATCGCTCACGCAATCAGCCCTAGCCATTTTTTGATAACGCTCGGCCTAAGGATGCGACTAAGCTTGGAAGTCAACACACTCATCCATAACCCCTTTATTCATTTCAATCTCGTTCTCATTAATCTTGAGTGCCCCCTCAAGTTCACTGCATCTACCAATGAATCTCACAAGCTCATCGTCCCTCTACGTCCACTTTTCTTTGAATGATGTGAGGTTACCTCCGGCGCCGAGACGAGCACGCATCACGTGGTGCATGTCACGATATCGACGATACTTAGAACCTATTTTCATAAAAATCACCTTTTTCTTCTCCGCTCGATGGGCGCTCTCGATATCCAAGATGAGAGTCTGAAGAGAGAAAAATGCAAAAGAAAAGAGTCAATAAAAAAGAAGAGGAGACAAACACAATGCATGAGAATGATAATAAAGGAAACTCACTCGCAGAGCCAACCCGGATACGCTCAAGGATCTGTTGGCATCCTTGAACGACTGGAGAGTCCTATGCTTGATTCTAGAACAAAGAGGAACTAGAGTAGGGACCACACTTTCTGTGCTTGTCATCACGTTGTAGTCCAAAGGGATAACTATCAAATGAGAAGATCCACCAGTCCTCACCCCGACCTGCTTGATCCCCTCATCGAACATCCTCTCTTCCTCGGGGTCGGTATCATAATTGAATTCGAGGTCGTCGATAGCCACGACCCCTCTTCGGTATAAGAAGGAATATCGACTGGCACAGAGCTCGATGGATCACTCCCCAGAACGAGTGCAACAAGCATCGGTGAGGAAACAATTGCAACATCGAGAGTCAAAACCCCGACATCCTAGTTACACCAGTATTATGCATAGGCACAGAATGATCAGGCACAAAACCTTCATTTGTCTCCATGTTACCGCCGGTCACCAAATGAAACAAGGATAGATCTGTAGACCTCGCCGATGGAGTAGTCACCCGGCGGACAGGCCTACATGAAGCTGGGGCTATAGAAGATGTAGCAGGGCATGTAAGTCCGCCTGTTGATGCAATGATTGAAGCCCTGGTCAAAGCACCCGCCTGGCAGAAAGCAAGGGTGGAGCCTTCGCCTTCTTTTGACCCTTTCGACCTAAAATCAAGGATAACAGCATAAGCAAGAAATAAAGGTGATATGGAAGTCCAATTGACCAAGGCTCAGAACATGGCTCATCGGTCAAAGAAGTTTGGCGCCTGAACTTCTTGTTGAAGGACGACCATTCACGGATCCCCACCATGTGGGGTAAGACCTGAGCCACCCAATCTCTGATGTGGCAACGAAGAAGAAGGATCCCTCTCAGCTACTCCATAAAATTACGATAAGGTAATAAAAGAAAAACATCAAATAACCAGAGATGGAGGTACTTACAAGTGAAGTTTCACTCCTCGGGAAATCCTGCAAGATTTGCCACCACGTGTTCCATTTTGACAAAGAAGAAGTCAACCAAATATATACAGTTGGTCTTATCATCCATTCCTACCACCCGTCATTTAGTTCCACAGTGGCGTAGGTGTATCATCGTACCCTGGTAAAAACTTAGAGCGAAGAGATACAACAGGTGGCGGATAGAGATTCCGCGATCGGCCAGCTCCTCATACTTTATCACCATGAGAAGAATCTTGTAAATATAAGGAGAGAGCTGGGCCAGGTAGACGTTGATATAATGATAGAACTCCTCCTCTAATGGAGGAAGGGGAAATGAATAGCCAACCTTAAACGGGTATGCATAAAATGCACAGTACCTGGGATGGTGAATGTGGACCTCATCGTCCCTGGCAGGAACCAGGTCAATATGAGTAGAGATGTAGTATTTAGCCATGCGCTTGGAAAGACGTCTCATTTCCATTTTGGATTTTGTTGGCTGCTCATCAACGGAACGCTTCGAAAAACCAAGCTTAGCCTTATCACCACGAGGAACGATCCCCTCCGCTGTAGGGAAACTATCATCTTCAGCAGCCATGACCTCCCCCTTAGGAGGAACTGGCATGGCCACTAACACCGAGTTCCGGTTAAGAATTTCCTCAGAGTTGGTAGATGCACTAGATATTTTTTAGATATTCGTGAGTGAGGAGCTTGAAAACAAAGAATAAGAGATGATGACAAGACAAAAAGTTGCAAAAAGCAGGAAAAAAAGCAAGAGAAGAAGATGAACCGCTTTTGAAAATTCGAAAGTACAAAATTTTGAATGAGGAGGTTTCCCCCCTTTTTATAAGAAAATATCGGTGCAAAAGTCGAGAAAAATAACTGCCAAATGCTTAGGAATCAAAGAAGCAGAGATGCGGGAAACAAGCCAGCACATTCGGGAGATGCGAAATCATGAAGTCATTCTGATTCCTTATCATTGAGCACATATTTTAAAAGCCCCTATACTTACCTCACCTAGTACAACTATCACTCGACAATTAAACCGGATCTCTCGAAACTATGGAGAGAAGTCTACTCACCAAGACGCCTGAAGGACAACCTCCGCAAGCTTGAGCGAACCTTTGGATAGTTTGTTCAGGACGATATTGAGGACAAGCATAATAGGCCATGCTTGAGAGTTGACGAGGTCGAAGTCATCCTTCTAAAGTAATGGTAACATGCCGAGCAGCCAAGGCCAGAGCCGATGGTTCGAATTGGCCAGAAACAGCTAGTTAGTAATATGATATTTTAAGGAATATTCTGTAAAATATTCCCTGTACTTATGCTATATTATGATATCATGTAAAATATTCATCAGGCCAAAATCTTAGCTTCTCCCACACCAACATAGAAGCCAATTTAGTGTATGAATATCTTCCACTGCTTCCCTATGCTGTTTGACACACTTATGCTATATTATGATATCATGTTTTTGTCAAGGATTAAGCACACTGTTCCCTTGATAAAAGAAAAAGGATTTAGAATATAGTATTTGTTCCTTACCTTCTTCCTTTAGTTCCTACATATGTTGAGTGAATCAACTTCTACTTGAATATCATATAGGAGTACTTGTTATGTACACCCAATCTTTTATTCCTAGTCCATATTCTTCTTTGGTGGTATATTTTATTCACTATCTAAGGGAAAAACAATGCCGAGAGACTGCAAAGATTGATGACTGAGTGAGGTTGAGGGCCTGAGTGTGATGAATATAAAATATTTACTTATTATATATTATTAATATTTTAATTTAAATAATATATTAAATTATATTTCGTATTTTGCCTCTTTCTAACTATTTTTGCAGAAAAAAGGAAAAAAAAAGATTATAAATAATAGAAGGAAAAGACAAAATGCTCGATGAAAATCTGCTACGACAAGCACAAGAATTGAAATGGGAAACGAAAGCCTAAAATTGAAGCTTAGATGTTTCCAAGCTAACTCTTCAGACTCATCCAAGCTCACTCCTCGAACACATCCAAGCTCACTCGTCAAACGTGTCCAAGCTCACTCTTCGGCCACATCCAAGCTCACTCTTCAGACGTGTCCAAGCTCACTCCTTAGACGCATCCAAGGTCACTCCTCAGACACATCCAAACTCATTCGTTGGACATGTCTAATCATTTAATACTTGCAAGATTTATCTATAAAGAGAATGCAATTCGGCATCGGGAGGAAGAAGATCTACTTTTATCTTAACTTTGATTTTAACTTCTTTTTTTAACTATTTTATTTTCTTCTTGTTAGTTATTGTATTCTAGAATTCGTTTTTGTTGTGAGATTTAAACACTCCATAATTGAGTAACCTCTTTTGTTGGGATAGTTGATGAAGCTTGATATATATTTTTATTATATTATTTCAATTCTTATACATCCTTGGCTTGAAATTTTCATTGTATAATTCATATTGTGCTGAAATAATGGTTTTTAATTAATTATTATTATAACTTCTATATATATTTTGTTTAAGTTATTCTTATATTAATTTTATAATTCTCACGGAGCAAAATTAATATATAATAACCAATGAATAAAAGAGTAGAGCGAGAATAATTTTTCGTAAAACTCTTATTTCAAATCTGTAATCTTGTATGTCTCAGTTTTAATTCTCACGAAGGAATTGATGCAAACAAGATTACTAATTTTTACTAAAATTATTCTCACAGAGTTTTTACTATCTTTTAGCACAATTCAAGCAGGAAAATATTTTGATTTGATTGTCACTAGTTTTAACTCGATTAAGCACATAACCCCACGGAGTGCTATTAACTGACTTTTACTTAGTGAATGAATATAATTGCATTAGAAATATTATTCTTTAGAGAAATACATGTAGAAATTATGATATAATATTATCAAGTGAATTCAGAGATTTCCAACTCTTTTTAAATTATAAATCTTTCAGAAATTGTTTGTTTTACTTTAATTAATTAACAAGTTTTAAAACTCACCTTTCATCTATTTGGTTCTCTCAAATAGTAGTAAAAATATTAAAAATATATAGCCAAGATTAAAAAATCTCTTTAGGACGATATCATATACTATATTAGAATTTGACTGAGTACGAGCAGAAAAATCCTATGCACATTGGTCTCGTCAGAGTGTGAGTGCTTTTATGGGATCAGACTGTCACGCACAACCTGTTATATTGATTATTTTATGGGATCGGGCTGCACGCCACAACATGTTATACTGATTTATGCCATGATTTACTTAATATAGCACTTGGACTGAAGGATCCCCTCTAGAGTCTGCACACATCCCTAGTGAGCGCGGTTGTTTTATATTGAGGGATGGATTTTCCTTGGACATTAATATTGTATGAAGCAATATTTTGGGATGGATTTTTCCTGGTTGCACTGGCCTTGTACAATATTGAGAGATTGACTGTCAGTTGATATGTATAGATTCGGGATGGATCTTCCGTGGTCTGGATTGTCCATATACAGTATTGAGTGACTGAGCTTGTCGACTGATTGAACATGATGAGTGGAAAGTGTGAGACAATGAGATTGAGTACTCTGAGAGTGTGAGTACATGAGTTCATCTATGATATACATGGCATTGACATGCACACATGGCACACAAGCATAGAGAAGCATTTTTCTCATGTTGTACAGTATCATGTCATTCATGACTTCTCACATATATTGACATATATGCATTGAGATGCAATTTCCTCATGCCATTGAAAATGAAACATTTGCCTATGGAAAGCTTTTTGAGAAAAATTACAGTTTTTCAAACTTACTCATGTTGTTGGAAATTTTGGTAAAAGACTTGGGTTTTCACTGATATACTTGAAAAGTAGAACTATTTTTAGAAACTATGAATAAACTGAGCATTTTATCTCTTAGTTACTTCCTTTGTTACGTGTTTTACGTTGCTATGAACTGTTGTTGGTTATTGATATTGGACGCGACCTTTATTCCAGCTCGTCACTACTTTCAACCTAAGGTTAAGTTTGTTACTTATTGCGTATACGGGGTTGATTGTACTTATACTACACTTTTGCACCTTGCATGCAGACGTTGGCTGCTAATATTGATGTGTTCGATGGGATCTAGATTTAAAGATATACATGCGTTTCGGTTGTAGCTGCCTCTTGTTCATGGTAGCCTTAGATTTATAAAAAACTATTTATGTACTTTTAAACAGATGATGTATTTATTTTATATCAACTTTTTAAGTACAAGTCTTAAAAGCTTATGATTTGTACTACTAGTTCTCGGGAAATGTATAAGATTCATATATTTTCTTTACGTAAGTGTCTTGTTAAATTTTATTAGAACTGTATAGTTATTAATTGGCGTACCTAGCGGGTTGGTTTAGATCATTACTAGTTAGATTTTCGGTCATGACAAGTTGGCAGAGCACTAGGTTCATAGGTTTTACGAGTCATGAGCAAGTGCCTAGTAGAGTTTGCGGATCGATATGATGACGTCCATACCTATCTTCGAGAGGCTTCATGACATTTAGGATATACTTCCCATCTTTCTTTCCTTATCATGTGTGTTAGAAAATACGCTTAACGCTAGAGGTGGGGTGAATAGCGTTATAATAAAAATAGCGTAAACTTGCGGAATTTAAAAATTGCAGGAAATAAATGAGTGCGATAAGTAAATAAATAAGAACGAACGCACAGATGTATCCTGGTTCACCACAACCCGTGCCTAGTCCAGTCCCCAAGAGACTCTCTCGAGATTTCCACTATCTTCGTCAAGCTTACGGGTGCTTAACAAAACGTTACAGTTGCTCAAGGATACCACACCTTAAGACTTCACTTGCTTGAGGATACCTCACCCCAAGACTTCAACCACTAAGACTTTGGGTACTTAGCAAACCCGACAAATAAGAAGATATGTTCTTCTCAAACAACTCTCTTTTACAACAAATACTCTCCCAATAGAGTGGATAAAGAGAAACAAAATAAGCTCTATGAAAAACACAAAGTTGTCTATCAAATGGCTCAACAAAAGCTCTAAAATGATGCTTGAAAATGATCAATATGTATATCAATATATGCAGGATTTGTGTGTTTAAAATCAGCTCAAAAGACCTCTTTTTATAGGTGAAAAAGTAGTGCTGACCGTTGCTTAATTGACAAATAAAATCCCTGATTCTATGCTCAAACAATCGATTGTTTGGAGGTGACAATCGATTGTCTGACCAACGTTCAAAAAAGATTCCTGATTTTAGGCTAAACAATTGATTGTTAAACCTGAATAATCGATTGTTCTTGAACGTTCAAAAATCAATTTAGGATTCTGTGGGAACGGTCAAAATATAATCGATTGTATGAAGGTGACAATCGATTGTTGATAATCGATTGTATGACAAGACAATCGATTGCTTTGATGTTTAAAAAACTTCGGTTGCACACTGTCTCAATATAATCGATTGATTAAAGTAGACAATCGATTGTTGACTTCATATAATCGATTGTGTACTTCATATAATCGATTATGTTGTTCCAGTGTTCAAAACTTTGGCAACGGATCGATTATATACCATTGATATACACTGTGTATACCAGAATTGAAAACTTACTTCAAAACCCATTTTGGTTAAAAAATGAAAACGTTAAAATCATTTTGTTTGAAGTATATTAAAAATATTTATGATATATATGATTTAAAAATGATTTACTTTAATAAAATGATTTTATGCATATTTATGATGACCTAATGTTGAGCCAAAAGATAAGATAACTTAAACGTTGTTCATACATTGGTTCTACCTAACGACCTACGTCTTGGGTCTTCGGTCTTGAACTCTTTGGCTCGACTTGGCTTGTCTATGCAATCCCGTCATCAATATGCTTCTCGCCATTTGATAGTTTGTCATATTATATCATTGTTTGACGCTTGACTTTATTGTTTGTCATTCATCAAAACCTATACCTGAAAATCATGCTCATACAACCAAAGGGCACACATCATAGATATACATGATTTCCAACAATTTCCCCCTTTTTGATAATGACAAACAACGGAAGATATGCATATTGAATTCCCCCTAAATTCATGCTATATCTCAACATACAATTTATGCAACCAATTCAATATAATCAATTCAATATAATTCCCCCTTAATTGAATATTCCCCCTCAATTAAGGCATGCATATCGCCTATATTCTTCCCCCTTTTGGCATTAGCAAAAAGAGTATACCAAAAGTTATTTAAACCATTGACGATATCAATTGTTATAAACAAAATCAAATAATTCCAAATATTAGTAACACCATAATAACGGTCATTTTTCGCAAATTCATCAATTGTTATTTAACCTAAAAATATTCATCAAAACATGAATCAATCACTTATTATAAAACTAATTGATACTAATTGTTTTTCAATAATAAAACTTATTAAAACATGTATCACCCAAAAATAATTAATGATTATTAGCATATATCAACTTATTGCGTTTTTATTCAAAATACGATAACTAACTGACGTTCCCCCTTAATGCATTAAGGTTTAGTGCTTGGTGCATCCACTACAATATTGTAGTCTTCAAGCACACCTGCAAAAAGAACCTACAAATAGGTTTTTGGTACCCAACTTCTTTTGGGTCCTTGGGGGTTAGGATAATAATAATCATAATCAATACATAAATCTCTATGTTTAGCAAAACAAACGGGTGCAATGTGTCCTACCCGATTACAATAGTGACATATAACATTAGGATTGTGCATATGTCTAGGTTGAGCCAAATGCGTTCTAGGTGATCTAAAGTTGTTCCCCCTAGAAGCGTTGAATTTCCTAGAGTCATGTCTAAGTGGTCTAAAATTATTCATTCTAGACTCATTTACAAAATTTCTAGAATTGTGTCTAGGTGGTCTAAAATAATTAATCTTAGACTCATTTGTGAGGTTCCTAGAATTCTTTCTAGATGGACCAACCTCATTACTTATGTCCTTTTTATTCTCTTCAATTTTAGGACTATCAACACTACGTTTTTCTAGTGCGTTCCTAAGTTCTATGTTCTCTAATTTTGAGGAACTACAAGAAGAACAATTAGAACATTTATCAATAGAAGAGGCTTCATTCAATTCCTTGATTTTATTTTTGAAATCAACAATGTCATTTTCCAAAAATTTATTTTCTTTTTCTAGAACTTCAATTTTATTTTTAAGAACACCATTTTCATTAGTCAATTTTTCAAGATCTATTTCTTTCAAAGAAGAGGATTTTTCAAAATCTTTTTCTTGTAAAGAAAGTGTTTTCTGAAAATCTGTTTCTTGCAAAGAAAGTGTTTTCTGCAAAGAAAGTGTTTTCTTCAAATCTTTTATCATTTTGGAAGCATTAACAAATTCACCATACAATTCATCATATGCATTTTGTAATTCTTCAAACGAGTGAGAGTTAGATGTACTTACCTCTTCTTCGTTTGCCACGAGACACATGCGGCGGTTCCATCGCCTGAGCTGTCCGAATCCCGTGATACGCGCCTATGGTGTTTCTTCTTTTTCTTGTCCTTCTTCATAGACTTACAAAACTTTTCAATTATATCATTGGAAATATTATCATCATCCCTTTCCGAATCACTTACCTCTTCTCTTTTTGAGGATGAGGCTTTGAAGGCAAAATTCGAATTACTTCTAAGATAAGGATTAAGAATTGTGCTATCATAAGTTTCGAGGTTACCTCTTAGTCCATCAATTGTGATATTCGTGAATTCCATCGACTCTTGGATGGCATTGGCTTTGGAACACCATTCGGGAGTGAGGCTCCGTAGGACTTTTCGAACAAGATATTTGTTCGTGTAAACTTTCCCGAGAGCATGTAGATCGTTGACGATTTTTAAAAATCGTTCAAACATAACACCAATGGGTTCCTTCTCCATTTTAAAGATATCATATTTATGAGTTAGAAAATCAATTTTAGATTCTCGGACTTGAGGCGTACCTTCATAGATGATCTCGAGTTTATCCCACATTTCCTTGGCGGTTGTGCAGCACGAGATTTTCCTATTGTCATCCGCATTGATCACACAATACAATACATGGATGGCCCTTGCATTATTTTCAACTTTCTTGATGTCCTCGGCATCATATTCATTTTCCTCCTTTGGAACCGTGGTTTGGTTCACCGTTTTTGATGATTTGCCACAAACGAAAACTGTTTGCTTTGAGGAATATACTCATCCGATCTTTCCAATATGTATAGTTTGTTCCGTCAAATAGTGGAGGGAAAGTGGTGGATTGTCCTTCATCCATCGTTCCTGCGTTCAATATTCTCAACAGAAAAATATATATTGCTCTCAACCGGTTAAGGCTTTCAGAGAGTTAGGCTCTGATACCAATTGTTAGAAAATACGCTTAACGCTAGAGGGGGGGTGAATAGCGTTATAGTAAAAATAGCGTAAACTTGCGGAATTTAAAAATTGCAGGAAATAAATGAGTGCGATAAGTAAATAATAAGAACGAACGCACCGATGTATCCTGGTTCACCACAACCCGTGGCTAGTCCAGTCCCCGAGAGACTCTCTCGAGATTTCCACTATCTTCGTCAAGCTTACGGGTGCTTAACAAACCGTTACAGTTGCTCAAGGGTACCACACCTTAAGACTTCACTTGCTTGAGGATACCTCACCCCAAGACTTCAACCACTAAGACTTTGGGTACTTAGCAAACCCGACAAATGAGAAGATATGTTCTTCTCAAACAACTCTCTTTTACAACAAATACTCTCTCAATAGAGTGGATAAAGAGAAAAAAAATAAGCTCTATGAACAACACAAAGTTGTCTATCATGGCTCAACAAAAACTCTAAAATGATGCTTGAAAATGATCAATATGTATATCAATATATGCAGGATTTGTGTGTTTAAAATCAGCTCAAAAGACCTCTTTTTATAGGTGAAAAAGTAGTGCTGACCGTTGCTTAATTGACAAATAAAATCCTTGATTCTATGCTCAAACAATCGATTGTTTGGAGGTGACAATCGATTGTCTGACCAACGTTCGAAAAACAGATTTCTGATTTTAGGCTAAACAATCGATTGTTAAACCTGAATAATCGATTGTTCTTGAACGTTCAAAAATCAATTTAGGATTCTGTGGGAACGGTCAAAATATAATCGATTGTGTGAAGGTGACAATCGATTGTTGATAATCGATTGTATGACAAGACAATCGATTGCTTTGATGTTTAAAAACTCCGGTTGCACACTGTCTCAATATAATCGATTGACTAAAGTAGACAATCGATTGTTGACTTCATATAATCGATTGTGTACTTCATATAATCGATTATGTTGTTCCAGTGTTCAAAACTGGCAACGGATCGATTATATACCATTGATATACACTGTGTATACTAGAATTGAAAACTTACTTCAAAACCCATTTTGGTTAAAAAATGAAAACGTTAAAATCATTTTGTTTGAAGTATATTAAAAATATTTATGATATATATGATTTAAAAATGATTTACTTTAATAAAATAATTTTATGCATATTTATGATGACCTAATGTTGAGCCAAAAGATAAGATAACTTACGTTGTTCTTACATTGGTTCTACCTAACGACCTACGTCTTGGGTCTTCGGTCTTGAACTCTTTGGCTCGACTTGGCTTGTCTATGCAATCCCGTCATCAATATGCTTCTCGCCATTTGATAGTTTGTCATATTATATCGTTGTTTGACGCTTGACTTCATTGTTTGTCATTCATCAAAACCTATACCTGAAAATCATGCTCATACAACCAAAGCGCACACATCACAGATATACATGTTTTCCAACAATGTGGTATTGATTCAGCTAGAAGCATAACTATTTGAATTCCTTTCGGCATTTGTATGCATATGTGAGAATTCGGTATCAGTTGCACATTTTCTACTTGTGGTTCCATGGATGAGGTTCAAGATGTGATTTTAGTGTACTGAGGATTGTCTATTCTGGAGGACTCGAGGCCGGATTTTGGCTGTAGCTTGAGCACAGAGATTTCATATGTGTGAGCACGTGCTTTTGATATGTCCAGTAGTGTCCCTACGAGTGGATTTGTGGATCTATGTGTGGTTGGATGGCTAAATGGTGAGTATAATGTGACTGCAGGAAGTTTTCAGATGAATTGGATATGATGAGAAGGTTTTTCTTGAGATATAAAAAGGACTACTGTGTACTTGACTTCTATCTTCATTTGATATATAGTCTCGAGTTATGGGGGTTTTGAAGGATATTTCTCGTTGTTTAATTGTGGAATGAAGTAGATTTGCATCTCATGTTACAATTTCAGATTTAGGAAGATTATGTGATAGCGTAGTAGTTGTGGCTATGGAAGGGTATAAAGAGATGTCAGTTTGAGGCAAAACAGGTGGGTTATCTCGTGCGAGGTGTCTTGAGGTTGTGTGATCCCTATGTTGTTATTATAGAGAGTTCTCCTTTACTAGTGAATTATATATGTTGCAATATGAGTTCGGATTGTTCGTGGAAGTTGGCTTGACTGTTACAAAGGTGAATGCGATATCTACAGATAATTTGAAGTATTAGATGGTTTGTTTTACTTGAGCTTATTAAGGATTTAGTTGAATCTCACTGCAGTAATGAAGTATGGTTATTGTAAGTTATTAGATGTTTTATTCCATGGCTTTGAGTCAAGTGGGAGAGTCTTCCATCGACGAGTAGATTCCACGATTATGTGTTGTATTGGTTTAGGTTTAAGTTATACTTGTGAATTAGTTATGACTTGCAGAAGTTGTGTTAGATGATGACTCGAGTAAGGGAATTTCTGGATACGGATTGTATTACACTCTATGGGTATATAGGAATCATGGAATGAAATAGTGGTTATTCGTGAACGATGTAGTGTGCATGGTGTAGGAATTTGCATGGTTTTAATAAGGTAGGGTAGCTTCTCTAAGTATTGTCGTGCTAACCGCGAATAGGTCATTCGGCTCATTTAGATGGTGCAATTGAGATTTGAGCAGAGTGGAAGATTCTCGAGAAGGTTCTAATAGGTTCAAGATTTATCTGTAACAATTAAGAGTTTTTTAGATTAGTATATGGCTAGAACTTGAGATTTACATTAGATGGTGTCGGGACTCACAATATTTCAATATCATTATGGATTACACATTTTTGTTTTAGGAATGTGAAGGAAACGACTTTAGACTCATATAAGGTCTCTTTAGAGTGTGTGTCTCGATTGTGGAACTTTGAGGTGCTAAGAGAAAATACAGTGGCTTATGGGCCTTAGGCGATATGATTTTATTTTAGGATCTTGTAGGGTGAGTTTAAGGTTAATGATCATGGTATTCTGGCAAGGAGGAGTGTCACCTTGATGGTGAGTCAGATGGAACTTGGATAAATAGGATAGTTTGGTAGTAGGTTGGATCAACACGGTAATGAGTATGATCAGTTCTTGGGGTACTTATGATGTAATGAGTCTCTATGCTCTTTGGTTTTGGTGGTCTGCATGGCTTGGTTGAGTCAAAGGATTCAGTTTTGATGACCAGGTTATGTGCAAAAGAGTTTCAAGGTGTTCTCAATGGTTTCTACCATGGTTCAAGGTGGATATTTCCTACTAGCGCGAAGAACATATTGTGTATTGGGATTTTCTCCTTGATGAGATCAAATCGAAGGTTTCCGACTGATCAGGTACGTATTATGCTTGTGATTTAGAGTTGATTATGAGATTCGTATACTCTTCATATGATGGCATTATTGATGTGGTATGCTCTGTGGGATTAAGATTTGTGTGTGCAAGGTCACAGTTTAGTTTTAAAGGAAAGGTCATGAATTCTTAGGCAATATGGATGGTTTTAGATGACTAGTTGAATGATATTACTACTTGGTATTTTTTTAGAAAGAGTGCATATTTCAGAACGTGCATTGTGTTTTGACTTGTAGATGCTTAACGCAATACTCACCTGGTTGATCGACTACTGATATTTGGAATTTTCCTATGTGGCACGGGATAATTATAGAAATACTCCTCATGGAATGATCATGTATGAGAGATATGTTAGACATTTTGATAGTGGAGTTAGGATTAGATATGGTGATTCGTGTATTCTATAGATGTGGAGATCGAGAATTCTTAGCAACTGATTGTTTCGTGGTTGTGGACTGTGAAGATGTGGCCAAAGCTAGCCAGATAATAGTATGCGTTATGGTTTAATCATCATGGACTTTCGAAGGGTTATTATCTATTTGTGGATGACCAGTGTTGATTTGGGGACCCATTGGTAGGCCTAACGAAGATATGCATTCTACACCAGATCAGATTGGTTGACAAGTATTGTTGTTGAGGGATGTGTCATTCGGTTAGTGTTAAATTATTCGTGTTCTGATATGTTCTATGAGTTACTCTTCTATACTATGAGGAGTTATGGTTCATTGGTTACATACACACGTGGTGTGGTTATGTTTGGGCCTTATAGTAGACTTCATATAATTTGGAGATTAGGGTGTGGAATGGTTGATTTGCCTTGATTAGGTCCCTTTTAGGTTGTGGTATTGTGTTAATTGTGTCTCGTGGTTATGGTGCACCTTAGGTACTTGATGTCGAGTTACGCGTGGTTGTTGATGTTTAGCATTGGTTGAAGGTATTTCATATGGATTGGTGTTTGGATTAGGTCATGCATTGCAGCTGGGGTATGTCGAGATATGATCCTTTGTGATTGATTCGTGTGTTTTGGTTTTTACCGAGTGTTATAGGTTCTTAGCATTGTGTTGCGGTGGTACTTGTTGATCTTGTGGGACGGTTTTCTCATTTGATTCATTTTCTATGTTTGAGTGCACTTGAATTCTTGCGTATTGGTGCACGGATTTCACGGTTTGTGGCTTAAAGTTGTATTGGTGTGGCATTTCAATAGGGTAGTTGTCTTTTATAAGATGAAGTCTTCAGACCTACAATGGATGCTATTAGATCTGATTGCGGTACATATGGAAGTATAATATCGAAAGTCAGCAGAAATTAGCTATAGATCTTGTAGAAGGAGAGGGAACTCTATGAGTTGTTGATTTGATGAATGGTTATAAGTTTCTGTGTGCTTCTTTGATCATCTACAGTGTACGAAGGTTTTAGAACGAGGTTTTGTTTGATATGAGGTTCATTACCAGTATTGGGTGAGTTTGAGCAGCTACTGTGGTCAAAAGTTATTGATGTAAGCATCTGAGTTATGCGGTACATCATGTGATTACATTTTGGGTAATGGTTACATCATGCTACAACTTTTTCAGACTTATATAGTGTGTAGGTGCAAGATTATGGTATTGTAAGGAATTCTGGATGTGGAAATTGTATTCAAAGGATCATGGTCTAAGGTTTGAGTGATGATCTATAATTATGTTGTGTCTTATATGGATTAAGAATGACGTGGGATCACCCCCCCCCCCCCAGTATGTGCATGGTAAGGATTACATGTCGATTTGATAGCTTTGGAACGACTTTGGGCGCGTTCGAGGACGAACGTATTTTTAAGTGGAGGAAAATGTGACGAACCGATCAGTCGAGCATTTACACTTCGCTCAGTAGTTTGAGAGTATTAGTATCTCCACATGATGTATTAAGACTTGTGTGAAAAATTTGGATTCATTCCGAGTTGATTTGATATGTTTTGGCACGAGTTTTTGGAAATTGAAAAGTTCATAAGCTCATTAAGTTTGATTAAGGTGCGTTTTATCGCTTTGATGCTGTTATGTTTAATTTGAGACCTCGAGTAGGTCTATGCTATGTTATGAGACTTGTTGGTATGTTCTTACGGGGTATTGAAGAGCTCAGGTGAGTCCCGGATAGGTTTGGTTATGTTGTGCTCATTTTTCTTATGTTTCGACATTGTTTTTTCAAACATAAATGGTACCACATTAAACAAATGAGCTCTGATTTCTATTTTGATTGAATAATTATGTCTGTATTGTAATTACATAGCTATAGAAAAAAGAATCATCGAGTTTGAATATTGTATGAGGAGTTTATGATCATTTTACTAAAATTCTTATTGTACACGAGACGATACCTTCTTGTTATTTTGCTCTTCCTTGTTTTATCATTTATTTTCTGTATACGAACATTATGGTTTTACTCAATTGCTTCCATATGTTATCTCTATGCTTACAATTCTTTCGTTAGTCTATGTTATTAACTTGCTTCATATCACTTATTGCCTCGCTTTCCATTACTTCGTATTATTAAGTTATTTATTATATTCTAGTAGGTGTCTTGACCTGAGCTCGTCACTTTTCTACCGTATTTAGGCTTGATACTTACTGGGTACCGTTATGGTGTACTCATACTACGTTTATGCACATCTTTTTATGCAGATCCAGGTACATCTACTCATGCCGAACTCTAGTGATCGGTTGCTAGCTTCTTATCGGAGACTTCAAGGTATACTTGCTCGGCATCTGCATGCCTCGAAGTCACCTTCCTTTATCTTTGATTTCATGTTGTATTTTCATTCAGACAATGATGTAGTGGATATTCTAGTATTACTCTATAGATCTTATGACTCAGTTCCACCAGTTTTGGAATGTGTGTGTTGTGAGATTCTATTTTAGAAGGTTATATCAGTTTATCATACTTGCTTTACTATATTTGTTAATTATTTCCGTGAAGTTATTATTATTTGTTAGGTTTTTCTAAGCGTAGAGACTAGATGCAATCACGATATCCTATGAAAGAAATTAAAGTCATGACAATTGCAAAAATAGCTTTCCATGCTCTTATAGGGAAATTTCTGTGCGGTTACATATATTTTCATTTTCGTAGAGTAATACAAACGACTGTCTACTTGAAATGCAAAACCTAACCCCAAGTAAAAAATCCATTACTACTTGTGCGGAAGCGTGTGGAGATAAAACAAGGGGAAGTTTCTTGAAGCTCATTTATATGTGAAGCGTCGTCTATCTCTGGTTGAGATTCTACAAGTCCAAAGTTTCTTCTTTCTGCGCGGATCAAATCTCTGAATAGCACTGATTTTTCCAAGCTCTCCCTCATAGATTCTCTATGATCGCCTATTTGAAGTCTTGCTTGACTGAAAGCGCTCTCTGATGCAGCTGTTGAAGCTTGAATAGATAAAATATCCCGAGCAATCCTTGCAAAAATAGGAAAATATTTTTCCCTTGCCTTTCACCATTCTAAAAGATCAAAGTTGTCGTCTGGATTCTCCTTTTCAAGTCCCTGCGACGAATAAACTTGAAGCTCATTTATATGTGAAGTGTCATCAAAATTATCACCTTGAGAACCCCTGAAATTCGTCCAAGATTTAAGTATTTTTAGGCCTGCAGCCCTTTTAGACGATGGTGTACTGGACGAAGTAGGGGTTGGAACATTTGGCCTAGCATGATCTAAGGTAAGTTGATAAGCATTATAGATTGTTTGAGGCTTTTGCATCTCCTAGTGTAGCAAATTCCTCATGTGAAAGATCTAAACTCCTATAAATATTTGAGTACCAAAAGTGAGGACCTCCTAATTTCATTGTAGGGTATAACATTGCAGCAACACCATAAATAGGGGGATAGAGAAAAAATATTTTTTAAACTTTTCTTTTATTGTATTTATAGCAAGTTGATAAATTTCCTCACCCTCCGAAAATTCAACAAACAAATCACATAGTGCTGCAATATAAACTAAACAGTTTGAAATAGTTGGATAATATTGCCTAGAAAATTCATTAGTAGCAGTTTGAAAATGTTCTAAAAAATTTAACATTCGTCCAATCTTGATTTGTAAGGATTTCATCATCATCCTCACCACCAACACGAGAATTAAGCGTTGCATTAATTGGGTTTCTATACTCATATACAACGACAACTTCCGTACATATAATTCCATCTAGTTGGACAAGGTTTAGGGACCCTTCTTTCTCTAAGGCCATGTTCATCACATTTTAAAAAATATTCTTTAACTTTACTTCTACGGTTTGAATAAAAAAGCCAATTAAGAGTCATTCTAACCTTTTCAATTTCTAAATTTAAAATTCTCATTCCATCACCAACAATTAAATGATAAATATGACAAATACATCTCACATGGAAATAATTACTAAATGCAGGATTCAGTGTTGTTGTAAGTATGCCTATAAAACTAGTGTTACTAGAAGCATTATCCATAGAAATTGTCATTATTTTATCTCTAATGAAAAAATATCTACAAATATCAGTAACAATGTTGACAATAAACTTACCTGTGTGCTGTGAATTTATTATTCAATAAGCAATAATGTGTTTTTGCATTATCCACTCTCTTCTATACAATGACTAGTAATGGTTAGATAATCACAGTCATTATTACTTCTACCAGTATCAGTAGTAAAAGAAATCTGATTAGTTATATGAGTAAACAAATAATGCAAATATTGTTCATATTCGTGCTCATATTTATTAATATCGCTCTTAATTGTTGCGCGAGGCCAACCTTTGTAAGTATGATTAAAAATTCTCCTAATATATTGCACAAAATGAGGGTTGATGGAAAACTAAAGGGTAAGCACATAACGGTAGCCATCTTTGCTAATTCTTCACGATCTCTGTTAGGATCGTAATATAAAATACCACCGGTCACAATGTTAATTCCTGGTTGAACTAGATTTGAACCAGTACTAGGGTTAGCCGCAGTAAGCTCTCATTTGTAAATATTTAGCTTTATCTCTAGGGTGTATTTTATGTGCCTAGCCAAACTACTCGTACCGCTACAGTCTCCAGTATATTTATGCACTAGTAATTTCCCACAAGTTTTACATTTAGCCTTACTTTATCCTCTTACTTGAGTACAAAAATGCCAAACAATTGATGTTTCGGGGCGTTTAGAAGGTTGTCTATTAAATGTAGGGGTTTCTATATGTGGGTCGGCCAGGGCATCAGTTGGGTTATTAACAGGACTAGTAGGTGTATCATCTAAATCCGGTGGGGTTTCATCTACATCCTCATTTTCCTCATCATTTTCTAAGATAGTTTGATTAGGATAAAGAGCATTCATAATTTCTTCATTTAATTGTTCACCTATTGCAACATTATGGTAAAATTGACTATCGAAAAATTGAAAACAAGGGTTATCACTATCAAGAATAATAGGAGCAGCAGGACGTGTAAATGAAGAAGGTTGGGGAGCCGGGGGGAGGTAGTAGGTCGACCACTACTTTCACCAATTTTAGCTTTTCCCTTACCGCCAAATTTTTTTTCAAAGAAAATGTCATATTAATTACAATTATGCAAACTAAAACACACAAAAATATATTCTTAAAACTTAAGAGTTGTAACAAGTGTACCGAATTGCCGAACAACTTCTTGAATATTACAAATTGTTCAAGACTTGAATACTTAAATTCACCAACTTCTCAATTTTCACGAAATTGCAATAATAAAGTAAGTAATAAAAGAGAAATTAAATATAGATTGAGAGAGATAGATGAATTGGTGAGTAAAAATAAAAGAATGAGGGGGTATTTATAGTTGAGAAATGGAAAAAAAATGCAATTATATAAAGTTTGGGGTTAAAATAAAGTTTGAGGGCCAAATGACTATTTTTTAAAATGGCCAACGGATAAAATTTTGAAGGCCAACGGCTAGATTTTAAAAATCTGACCGTTGACCATTTTTAAAAGATTTTTTCAAAAACAATTTGACCGTTGGAGCCCGTTGGGCCCGGTTGGACTGGCCTAGACCCGCCTGGCGGTCTCGGGCCTAACGGTCCCGGGCTCACGGTCCTGACCTCTTGAACCGGCCCATCACGAACTTTTACACCGATTGAGCCCAGGCCCATCAGAATCGGCCCATTAAACCCGCTAGGCCCGCTAGAATCGTGATCCCGGGCCAGGCCCGAACCACTGTGCATTCTTAGATTGCAGGTCATGTCTGGTTAATCGTGCAAAAGCAAAAACTAGTATAACAAAAGAGCTACATGGGTATCTCCATTTGGACAATATTTGCTAGGTCAAACAAAACAAAACAACAATGAGTTTACTCAAGTTTCTCTTTAGACATAAGAAAAAGTTGAAATTTTCTTAATAAAAACCATTATTCACTTAAAATAATCTTCAAACTACATTTTCAAATTCAAGTGAAAATAAACAAGATTATGAACAAACATAAATTTGCAAATAATCAATTAATCATTTATGCTTGAGTAAGAGATTTTGGAGTTTCCAAATAGGGGGTGTCAGTGGTTCGGTCGGTTATTTTATAAATTTTGTATTATACCAATTTTTTGATTATTCTATTATGTATAACCAAAATTAGACTTTTTGAAACCGTCTCAATCATTTCTCTTCGATATCGATATAGTTCAGTTAACTTTTGATCTTTTATAATATCATGTAAAATTCACCAGTAGAAGTAGAATGCGATAACATACGTTCTTTTATAGAACTTAGCAAATCTCTCTAGACATTTTTACTGTTTAAAAGGTGATGAATTAAAAAATAACGATGCTTAGAGTATGATCCATCAACTATTCTATGACAATGTAATAGAAATCAAACAAAGGCAAAGAAAATATAAATCACATGAATTGAAAGATATACCAAGTTGGGACTCAAGAATATAGTCTATAGTAGATTAAATATTCAAAAAGATAAATATAAATTGTATGAAAGAACAAATTCAATGCATTATAGTTGACTACTCATAATCGCTAGAATACTTTGTGTCTTATTAATAAAGATACTTGAAATAACTTAGTTTAAGTTGAAGCAGCACAACGGATTTTAGGAATTAGTATTTTGAGTTTAATTACTTGTTGGCTTGTAATAGTTTTCATAATTCCAAGGCAGAAAGAAAATTTAATGGATAATTATTTTTAAACTTACTAAATAAATATATTTTTTACATGTAAATTTTATTCGATACGGTTCGGTATTTTTTTCGACTTATTATGATAAATAAAAAACCTATCCTAATTATCGGTGCAATTATAGATATATATATAAAAACCTATAATTTCTTAAAAAGAAACGTATAAATTAATTCGATATAATACGATTCGATCGATTTAGTCGGTTTTCGAACATTGACACCCCTACCGAGAAAGCTGGCAGTGAAAATTATGAGGGATAACGCCGCATTCTAATTAAATTTTGCGTTTCTTACTTTAACATGAAGAATAAGTACTTAAAAGTAAAGAGCTTCGAATACTGAATGATTGAACAGAAAAAGTACTTTATAGGGAAAAAATAATTTCAAAGACTAATAAATTATTCTTTTACACATGTAAACAACAACCTAAGGCCACTTAAAAATTAGAGTATTTTGGTCATTAGTAAAAAGAGAGGCAAAATAAACCATTGCACAAACCCACAACTCTAAAGTGGTTCTTAGACCTAGTTTTGAAGGGAAACTTGAGTTCCTTAACTAGGGTTAGGTTTTCGGGTTTTGAAGAGTCAAGGTAAACAGGGTAGTGCTTTTGTTTCTTGGGTTTGCGGGAGAGGTGGAGGAGGAGGAGAAGGGAAGTGGCAGTAGTAGTAGAAACAGAGTGAGATAAGTGAGTGGAGATGAAATTAGAGAACACCATTGTTTTGAAACACACCTGAATCGTAAAAGGCTTTCAACCGGCAACCTGCTAAGGATTTGGGGTAGCAAACTATCCGGCAGATAATCAGACATTGTTGTACGATGTTTTTCAGCTCTTTGTTGTTTCTATAGAGAAGATAACAATGAACAAAGTAAGAAAAAACCCTATATTGGTGCTAAAATCCTTACGCTGCAGAGAAACGAAGAAAGCTACTTCATGTTCTTCAGCTTTCCGAGCACAAGATGACAAATACTACACAAAAGCTAATATGGAGTACTAATACTGAACAAAAAGCATTTTTTCGTTTTTATTATTTTCTCCAATTTCTTTTCGTCAAAGGAAATATAAATAATATTACACCACAATCTAATTTTGAATGGTTAAAGAATGTAAAATCTTAACTTTTACTATGAGAACTATAAGAGTGCATTGATCACTTAGCTATACTAAATTATCTATCAAAGTTATATTTCTTTATCAGAGCAACAGAGTAACTCAATTATGTGCCAATAGCACTAAAATGTCAGTTAACTAACTTTTTCAAATTTTTAATCGCCAAATACTTATTTTACCCTCTAAGTTATCAACTTTTATCTTCTTTCAACTTTTTTTAAAGCTTTTTAATGTATAAAATTTTCTCGTTTTAATTTATATTATGGACGTACCTTAGAATAAATCAATTTTATTTATAAATTAAAAAATTAAAATAGTATTTAAGCATATAGAAAGTTAATTAGCACAATTTGTTCGTAATAATAATTTTGATTTAACAAAATAACTCAAAAACTATTTACACAATTAAGAATGAAAGAAAATAAAAGTTCTAAAATATATATTTCAAGTAGTACTATAGAAAATAATTATTTAAAATAAAACATTACATATTTTTGAATATTATGCCAAATTATATTATTATTTTGACACTATTTATGCTAGAAAAATATTTTTATTTTATAGGTAAGTTCATAATATTTATTAAAACTAGAAAAAATTAAAATATTTAAAACGCTAGAAAAAGATAAAAGTTAATAATTTAGAAGGGTAAAGTAGGTATTTGGCGATCAAAAGTTTGACAAATTTGGTTGAATGACCTTCTGAGTGTATAGACATCATCAAATGACTTTGTTGTTACAAACTAAAAAATAATAATTTTGGTAGATAATTTCGAAAAATTGAGTAACCATCTGAGTAATGAACTCGAACTTTAAGGAACAGTTTTTTATATAAACTAACATTATAATTAAAAGTTCAAAAAGAAAACAATTAATAGTGAAAGAGTACTAAATAAAAGATTCATCACTGAACTTTGTTTCTGTTTTAAACCTATGGTGATGTTTATTAACCGTTTTCAATATATGTAAGCTCTATTTTATTTGATCAATCCTGAGAACTGTTAAGACGGAATATTGTTTTATACTTTGAAATATATATATAGAATGCAAATGAAAAGAGTGAGAAATTATTGACAAAACAAATATTGAGCTTGTATAGGTCGAAATCTGAATAGAAGAATCTCACTTAAAATATGACAGTCAAGAGCTAACCGAGTAGAGTCACGTATAAGGATCGATACCCTAACGAGTGACTCAGCCGCGGTCAAGGCCGAACACTTCATCAAGCCTCAACGGCTAGTTTATCCCTCAGATATTCCTAGAGGAATATTTCATAGAATATTCCAAGAACTTAAGTATTCCGGTTAAGGACCGTTGGATAATCTCAGGTTCTTGGTCAAGGAGAAAGGAAGCTTATATCCTCATTATCCATCCTTTGTGGCATCGAATCAAATGTATGAAGTTCAACTTATTCAAGAATGGTGACCCTTTTAATGTATGTATTCTTCATTATCATTTAATATCATCAAAATCATTATCCTTTTGTTACTCGATAGGATTTAATCAATGTTATAAATAAATTCTATGTTCAATTATGCCTCCTTATTCTTATTTCCTATTTCAGTTCTAGGATAGATTATCTTTAACTAGAATTTCCCGTCAACATTTACTTAATTAGTTTAATAAAAAGATTCGAAAGTTTTTAGTCAAATAGAATTGTTATTTTATCTCAAAGGAGTGAGGACCAGTATGTGAATTAGTATAAGCAATCTTATATGCATTTACCATCCAGCTTTGTGATAGGATCAGTGTTTTAAAATGTGTTTTCGGAGCGAGACTTGGGGCGAAGCACACCAAAAACGCTCCGAGACGATGGTGTGGAGCGAAAGTCTCAAGAGGCGTATGTCCAATAATTTGGGGCGTGTGTTTTTGTAGTAAGGGGTAAGCCCGAGAGACTTTTTTAAATTTTTTTTTTTTTGAATAAGCCATTCATATAATATTCAAATTCACAAAAGCCAACTTGGTAATTACTCAAAAGTTTGAAAAGGAGCTGAAATGTATTAAATCTAACGTCAAGACCTTTTTTTATTGATTGAAGCCTTAATTCATAATTTTTCCCAATTCTTTTTCTTGACCGCTTGTCCGCTAATATCTCCCAAAAGCAACAAATATTTAATTTTTTTACAAATACAAAGATAACTATATTCTCCATTATAGTAGCGAATTCAAAGTTTAAATTGTAGGTTAGTCATTCTTTTTGTTCCTCCATGTAAAAAAATTTTATTCTTTTCGACTCAAGTTACTTGTGCTTCTAATTAGCTTATAATAGATTACTTTGATTAATTTTTTGTGGGGAACAACAAACATATATATAATTTTCTTTAATTTTTATGTAATTTTACTTGTTTATAAATATTTACTATAATCATATTAATATATAAAATATTAAAAATTAGATATTTATGTGGCTTACTATCTATGCCTCGGGGCTTATGGCATATGTAAAACGCCTCGTTTTATACTCACACTTTTTAAAACATTGGATAAGATAGATAATGTTTTTCAACTCTTAACCATAAATCTTATCTTTTAGGCCATGAATAGGAAAAAAGTTATGATAGGAAGCACTCTTCTATAAGTAAGTGTTACCGAGCTCAAGGTAGACAGAGAAGCGTTTATATTACACGTGAAATTAATTATGTGGCTGGCATGGCAAGACACGTGGATCACTAGAAAAGCGATAGCTGGAGAAGAGCATTAAAAAAGACGTGAGTCTTAATAGATATGAGAAAAATACCCACAAGAATAGAATAAACGATTGCTCGAGTCTCTTTAAAGATTTGAAGAGGCACCGATGCAATGAATCAAGACAGTAAAAAAGAGAAAATTTATTAGACTTCAATTAATGAGCATGGATGATTACAAACGTCACAGAATCTTCACGAAACAGTTATGATTACCAATTATAACATTTTTTTAAATAGTAATTTTATTTCATCACAAATCAGAATAATACATACCTGCAGCCATTGACTAGCTACTGCCCCTCTCATTCTACTATGGAATCACTTCCATTCACTGTAAATACATTAAATACATTAAACTAAGAAACATACAAATCTTCACATCTTCCTTAGGGATAGTGATCCGGTCTTCTCAAAACGCTCGCCCATTTAGCAAGAGAGGTTCCTTGTGTATGCACGTGGACTGCTATCTCCTTGCAAGTATCATTTATAACAACGTTTCCACTTTCGAATCTTAGCTTGTTCCTTTCTCTCCAGATACAGTATATCAACATTCCAAACACACTAGTGGTTATTTCAGCCTGCCCACTTCGCCTTTTTGCAATGCTGTTGATCCACTCTATTTCTCCGTTCCAGTCGCATATGGTTCTCTGTTACCCAGCCGTATGAGCAATCTATTCCACAACCCCCATGACACCGGGCATGTAAAAAATAGATGGTCAAATGATTCATCTACCTGCTTGCAGAAAACACATTGTTGTGGCAACAGTATCCCAAAGTGCAGTAGTCGCTTCACTGTTGCCAGTCTTCTGTACAAAGCAAGCCAGACGATAAATTTGAATCTTGGGTGTAGTTTCGGCTGCAGAACTATGCTTTTCCATTGTACTTTTGGGATTTGAGGGAGTTGGAGTCTGTATAGCTTGTTTATGTTGAACAGTTGTCCCCTTTGTAGCTGGGTCAATCGACATTTAGGCCCCCCTGTATACCCTGCAGGCTTGTTATCAGTGATCTGGTTTCAAATATCTTCCTCACAGCCCATGCTGCTGTTTTAGGTGTCGGTACATCCTGAATAGGTTTATTCTTGATGTAGTACGTATGCACCCATTTGATCCATAGGTTGTCCTTCTTCGTTGTTACTGCCCACAGATGCTTCGCTACCGCTGCCTTGTTCCAGATTGGTAAGTTCAAAACATTTAGGCCCCCACCACAGTATGGTTGACATATAGTTTCCCATGCAACTAACGCCTTTTTGGATACATTTACTTCACCAGTCCATAAAAAGGATATGCATATTGCTTCGATCATCTTCATTATCTTTTTTAGAAGCAGGAATATTTGAGTCCAGTACGATTGCATACCAAATAATACTGTCTTAATCAATTGGAGCCTTCCTGCATAAGAGAGAAGTCTAGATGTCCAGCAGCTTATTTTCGTTGTTATTTTCTCTACTATTGGCCAACATTGCGCGACTGTTAGTTTTTTGGAGCTCATGGGAAAACCAAGATATTTGAAGGGAAGAGTCCTTTCCGGGAAGTTCAGTTCGTTCAAGATTTCCTCCTTTGTCCAGTTTGATACCCCTGCTATGTAGACTGCACTTTTGTCTGCATTTGCCTACAATCCTGAGGTTTCCGCAAAGTTTTGGAGTGTCTATTTTATAAGTCTGACGGATTAGGTATCAGCCTTGCAGAATATTAGTAAATCATCCCCGAAACAGATATGCGACACTCCTAGCTTCTTGCATCTAGGATGAAAGTTGAAATACTTACTTCCCATCATAATCTTGAGTTCCATGTGCAAATATTCCATGACAATCACGAAGAGGTATGGTGACATTGGGTCGCCTTGTCGTATGCCTCTTTTACCTTTAAAAGGTTTTGTCAGCCCTTCATTGAGACTTAGTGAATATGTGACTGAAGAGATGCATTCCGTTATCCAGTTTGTAAACTTTTATGGGAAACCCATATCCAGCATCAGTCTCTCAATAAAGCTCCATTCCACTATGTCATAAGCCTTCCTCAGGTCAACTTTCAATACACACCTAGGTGACACACCCTTCCTGCTGTACCCTTTGAATAATTCCTGGGTGAAGATAATGTTGTCTGTTATGCTCCTTCCCTCAATAAAAGCTGATTGTGAACTGTCAATTAACCCTCCTATGGCTGTTTTGATTCTGGCTGTGAGAACTTTGGTAATTATTTTGTAAAGAGTTGTGCAACAAGCAATTGGTCTGTAGCCACTGACAGTACTAGGATTTTGGACTTTGGGAATTAATGATATTGCTGTGCTACAAAAACCTGTATGCATCTTTCCAGTTGTAAAAAATTCCAGCACTGCTGCATAGACATCCTCTGCTACAGTATTCCAGTGTTTTGTGAAGAATTCAATTGGGAAACCATCTACCCCTGGTGCTTTGTCATGTGGAATATCTTTGATTGCCAGAGAGATTTCCTCCTTAGTAACTGGCCTAACCAGTGACTGTTTGTGTTGATTATATAGACATGGTCCCTGTTGAATTGTGATAGTGTTTGGACATGTACACACAGGGAGATTTTCTCCCAGAATCTTGCTGAACTTGTCAAGGAATTCTTCTTCCACTTGTTTAGGATCAGACAGTCTCACCCCAAAGTCATTGTATATGGAGCCAATTGCATTTGTATTAGTCCTCTGCTTCAGTTGAGCATGGAAGTATTTGGACTTTGAGTCCCCACATTTGATCCACTGAGCTCTTGATTTTTGGTGCAGGATATGTTCTTCAATGCTACTCCATTTCTCAATTTCTTTTAATGTTGACCTTTCTTGATCTATCAACAGTTGGTCCAGGTTGTGCCTAGTCAGTTCACATTGTACAGTTTCTAGTTTTTGTCTTGCTGCATTGAGATGAGTTCTGTAGGCAGCTATGTGCATATTGAGTGCTTTCACCTCCCATTTCACCTGTTTGAGCTTTGTCCATATCTGGTGCATGCTGCCAGCTTCCTCAGTTCTGTTCTGTTTCCAGACCTTGTCCCCAACTTCAGTAAAGTCATCATGCTCCATTACAGGTTTGTACAATTTAAAAGGTTTGGGATGTAAGTTGTTCCTCTGGTTTCCAGTAGTACACTGAATAAGAATAGGAGAATGGTCTGATGCCCCCGGATTCAAATAGTCAGTTTCAATGTGACTATAGTGCTGCATCCAATCCTTATTGCCAAAGGTCCAATCTATCCTGCTATATACTCTTTTGTCTGGTTGTTGTTTGTTGCACCAGGAGAAGAAACAGCCCAAACTTTTCAACTGAGCAAGTTGGAGTATGTTTATGGCTTCCTTAAAACCTTTGATTTCATGTTGTGTGACTGGTGATCCAATTCTGTCATCTGTATGGAGTACATTGTTGAAGTCCCCACTGATCAACCAACTTTGTTGTATAGAAGTACCTAGCAGCACCAATCTGTCCCATAACTGTTGTCTTTTGTGAATGTCATTACTTGCATATACCACAGTGAGGAGTGTTTTAAAGGTGGCCCCTTTTTCCTGAACTTCACAGTGAATGAATTGCTCATCAGTAATCAGAATTGTCACTGCACTGGAATGTTTCCACAATAGCCAAATCCGGCCATTTGAATGCTCAGTGTAGTTGCAGCAGCTCATCCAATCCCCATATACAGTGTTTAGTATCCTCCTAGACTTACTTTCCTTTACTCTGGTTTCTAGACATCCTATAACATCCACCTTGTGCTTCCTCAGAAAGTTGTTTAATTCTTTCTGTTTGTGAGCCTTGTTCAGGCCCCGGATATTCCAAGTGCAGATTATCATTGAGTGGTGAAGCTGGATGGGCCAGCGTCCCCATGAGTATCCACCATTTGTAAAGGAAGATATCTATTGTCTGAGTGCAATTTGCAAGGGTCTGTTTGCTGTACAGACTTCCCTTTCTGATTCACATTACCTTCTGCAGTTGTATTCTGTGAGCCTTCTGTTTCAATGTGTTTCTCATTGTTGCTGTTGTTCTGTTGAGTTGTCACATTGTTTGCTTTTATTTTGGGAGTCCATCTCTTGGCTCTGGATTTTTGTTTTGGCTGACCTGGTTTGGGAATGTTGTTGTCTTTCTTTGAAATCTGTTTCTCTTCATTGTACCAACAATCAGCAGAAGTATGCCCAAATCTGATGCAATGTTCACAAAAATTTGGTTTCCATTCATATTCTATTGGTTGGATTATGGTTCCTCTTTTGGTTTGAAGTTCCAAGCTTTCTGGCAGGGGTTTTGATATGTCAGTCTCGACCAAAACTCTGGCATAGGACACTTTTTCCATGTCAGCAGTAAATTTGTCTGTATACAGAGGTGTTCCAACTACACTCGCCATTTTACTTAATGCTGCATTGGACCAGAAACATAAAGGCAATCCCGGGAGGCTAATCCACAGTGGGATCACACTGATATTTGCCGGATCAAATTTGAAATCCATTTGCCATTGCTGCAATACCAGTGGCTTGTTGTGGACGGTGTAAGGTCCTGCTTGTAGCACACGATTTTTATCCTCCGCATTGTCGAATCTGAAGATAAAGTACCCATCATCGTGATACATTATTTGAGGTTGATCGACAAAATTCCACAGTTTTGCTACAAAGTTTTCCATAGTCTTTTCGTATGGTGACTCCCCAAGAACAAACCCTATCAAGGCATTACTCCAGTAATTCTCTAATTCCTTAGTGTCGGCATCATCAATTTGGACTACAAATTTGCCATCCCTTAGTGTAGGAGGTATATAGCTTAAGGGTTTACCTTTTTTAGGACTTCTATTAGATTCCATGTGCTTTCCATCGTCCCCAGTAGCTACTGCTTCTAGTTTATTTAGCTCCTGTTCAACATGCGCCGAGAATTGCAGTCGCCGGGAAATTTGTGATTTATCCTCTACAATTTCCTCTCGATTAGGTTGAAATTGCTTAGGCAAAAAACTGCCAAGTGTTAACGGACTCAATCGCTGCTCGATTCCCGACTCCGGTGTCACAATCACACCACTTTTCCCGGCTACATCTCCCGGGTTATGGTATACTGTGGGTGCGGAACCCATTCCAGTTAACCACCGATTTGATTGGTTTAATTCTGGTGTGGTCTGCAGTGGTTCTTCATCTCCTAATTCTGGCTTGGATTGCTTCTTCTTCTTCGTCTTCGCCATGGCAAGCGTAGGATAGCTTTTATTAATGTTCAAAATGACTCGGTCATAAAAGGAAAAAGACGGTGTGCTTGGAGATCCCTATATGAGGGAAAGAAATGTCATATGTATGTACACATTCTGATTATTATTGAAATATAATTACTTTGTTTTGTTTTCTATTGATTACTTTGCTATTTCATATTCTAATTTCCTTTCTTATTACGAGAATATTGATTTTCTTGATTATTAGTAGCTCGAGTACTTCTAAAAACAAGCTTTGACCGAAATTTTTATTTTTTAGTTAAATAAATTGGTTCTACTACTGGGAACCTGATAATCTATTCACTTTCCAAATTCTTTTTTCTATCAAAAAATCATGTTGGCTGCTAACGACAGTAGCCAACAAAATCATGGACACTAGTTGAACCAACAATCAACAAGAGGATGGAACTCCAGTCCCTTCAGCATGAAACTCTTTGCAACAATCCCAAGAAGGGTCACCGGACTTATCTATATCACATGTAAATGACCAACATGGGGATGATTAAGATATTGATGAAGCATTGAAGAAATTAATCGCATAATAAGCCAACAATGCACTTCAAGTTTTTGTTAGTGGTTTGCCAACTGTATTACCAAATCCAACTCCAATTAACATCGCAACTATAGAAAATCCATCCTTAGGACTCACCAATTCGGACAATGAGGAATTCCCAGCAAATCTCCTGATGGAAGGTCAAGTATTCCAATTAATTCTGATATATAAAGTTTAGTACTAACTATGCAGAAACAACAAAGGAGCATAATGATCTCATAGAGCATATACCTGGTGTTCCACCTATAATAAAAAAAGTGGTATGGATAAATATTCTCAACAACCCTGGAAGCCAATTGCCGCTCCTTTACCTATTCCCGAAAAATTTTAGATGCCCGATATCTCAAAGTATGATGGGATACCGATCCATATTATTATGTAACTTCATTTGCAATTGGCATGAAGGGCAGTGACTTGACCAAGCAAGAGATTGAATCAGTACTGGTCAAAATATTCGGAGAAACACTCACAAAGGGAGCACTAACATGGTATTCTCTTTTACCTGAAGATTCTATTGATTCTTTTGTTGAACTTGCATATTCATTTATAAAAGCACACTCAAGAACTAAAAATTTGAAAAGAGGATGGAAGACATCTTCAAAATAAAACAAGGAGATACGGATCTACTCAGGGAGTTCATGGATAGAGTCCAGCGTGAAAGAATGATGTTACCACGTGTACCTAACAAATGGGAGGCTATGGAATTTGCAAGTAATCTAAATGAAAAAGGCTCAAAATTCAATAGTAGACTCAAAGAAAGCTTAATGGAATTCCTTGCAACATTTTGTAATGATATTTACAAGAGGTATAACACGAAGATGCGGATAGAAGAAGATATTATCACTTAGTCACAGAGAGATGAAAGAGTAAGTTCGAGGTAACCAGAGACTAAAAAGGTACAGTGAGAATATGTATGAACCTTACATGAGACTAGCAAAAAGGGGATTATCAAGGGATAGCGATTCAGGTTCGTCATCCAAGTTTGGAAAGGAGCAAGACATGCGAGATACACATGACAATGATAGAAGTTCAAAAGCAGAGATTGGTGGTTACAGTTTCAATGTTAGCACATATGAGTTAGTAGTTATTTAAGAAGCATGGGAGATAAGGTGTGGTGACCAAAGGAAATATGATCGAACCCAAATAGAAGAAACCCTAATTTCTGGTGTGAATTTCATAACGAACACGGTCACAAAACAACAGATTGCAGATTGCTACAAGGTAAAATAGAGCACTTATTAAAACACGGCTACTTAGCTGATTTGTTTAGTGAGAAGGGTAAGCAAGCGTATATGAAGAATAGACAGGAGCCACCAAAACCTATGTCACCAAAGAGAACAATTTATTTCATAAGAGGAGGATAGGAGGTCAATGGAGTGACCTACACGACTTCAAAAAAGGTGTCAAAAATCACAGTCACCCACGGAAAGCAAGTTCGCCAAGTTTTGGAAGAAAGTAGTATAATATTTGATGATGTAGACGTAGATGGCGTGTTAATCCTACATAATGATGCACTGATAATATCTCTACTTGTATATGATACTAATGTAAAACGAGTTTTGGCTGATCTAGGTAGCTCTATAAATATCCTTCTTTTATGAGTAGTAAACGAGATGCAAGTTGATGATAAATTGGTAGATAAAGCAGGTACCCTATCTGGATTTGACAATTCAAGCATTATTAAAAAATGGGAGATAATACTCACCAGATTTGTAGAAGGAGTAGTCAAAGATACGAAATTTCAAGTGATAGATATGGACATGGCATACAATATAATCCTCGATAGACCCTAGATTCACGAAATAGATGGTGTCTGTCTACTTTACATTAGGTTATTAAGTTTCCTTCGCAATGGAAAATTAGGCAAATATGTGGTGATCAACAAGCTTCCAGAAGTATCAATCAGTGGCAGATTCAAGCGTACAAAATGCCGTTATTAGTAAAAAAACGGCAACTACAAAATTCAGTTGAAGGTTTAACAACTCAAACCTCAACTTAAGATAGATACACAGATGTAGACTCGAGACTTGACACTATTCAAGAACCAGAAAAGAATGAAAATATCAAAATAACAATTGAGGAACTCGAAGCGATGGTGTTGTTTATACATTGGCCAAACAAAACAATTTACATCAGAACTAACTTGAGCCCAAGGATGAAAAGTAAATTAAATTTTTAAAAACTAATGTAGATTGCTTTGCTTGGTTGCATTCATATATGACAGGTACACCACCGAAGGTGATGATCCATATACCGAATGAATATCCAACGTATCCACATGTCAAACAAAAGAAGAGGAAGCAAGGATTCTTCAAAAACTAGGTGATTCAGGATAAGATACAAAAGCTTTAAAAAATCGGGTCTATCCGTGAGGTAAAGTATCATAATGGGCTAGCTAATACTGTGGTGGTACCCAAAAAGAATGGTATCTGCGAGTTTGTGTAGACTATACTGACTTAAATAAAGCTTGCCCTAAAGATTTTTTTTTCTCTACCACACATAGATCAATTAATTGATGCTACTGCAGGGCACGAATTGTTGAGTTTTTAGATACTTATTCAGGATATAAAAAAAGGATCCTTCAGATGAGGAAAAAACTTCTTTTATTACAAACAAGGGGACTTACTGTTATAAAGTAATGCCCTTTGATCTAAAGAATGCTGGAGCCATGTGCTAGAGGTTAGTAACACAGATGTTTCAAAAACATCTGGGAGAAACCATGGAAGTCTACAATTGATGACATGTTAGTTAATTCAACACAGGAGGGGGATCACATCCAACATTTGTCAGATACTTTTCAAATTCTTCACAAATTCAATATGAATTTAAATCTTGAAAATGTGCATTTGGCATGTCTTCAAATAAGTTTTTAGGTTTCCTACTTTCTAACTGAGGAATTGAAGTAAATTCAGCGCAGATTAAATCTATTAAAGAAATACCTAATATACTCACAAGCAAAAAAGAGGTACAAAGATTGAAATGTAGGATTGCAGCTCCGGGAAGATTTTTTTCGAGATCCTTAGAAAAAGCATTAAATTTTTTTCAGTGTTGAGAAGCAAAATTAATTCGAAAGGACTGAAGAATGCTGACAAACCCTCAAATATTTGAAGGAATATTAATCATATCCTCCCCTACTGTCTAAACCAAGGGATGGAGAAAGATTATTTGTATGCATTGCAGTTGCACAAGTAGCTATAAGCGTAGCTTTAGTAAGGGAGGACAAAGGTAAACAATCTCCTATTTATTATGTTAGTAAATTTTTATTAGATACCAAGATATCCGCATCTAGAGAAACTTTCTTTAGCGTTGGTCATCGCAACTAGGAAATTGAGACCATATTTTCCATGTCATCCTATCTTCGTAATAACTTCGTATCCTTTAAGGAATATTTTACATAAACAAGAATTGTCAGTCAGATTACCAAGCGGGTATAGAAATAAGTGAATATGACATTATTTATCAACATAGAACAACAATAAAGTCTAATCGGGTATAGAAATAAGTGAATATGACATTATTTATCAACATAGAACAACAATAAAGTCTCAAGTTTTAGTAGATTTTGTCGTAGATTTTAGTACAAAAATAATTCCTGAAGTAGAAATGGAATTACAAATTTTTAGTGGAGCTAATCTAGGTACGTGATCTTTATTTACTGATGGCTTTTCAAACGTCAAAGGACCGGTTTGGGTATTGTCTTAATCCCATATTTAGATGAAAGTATAAGACAAGAAATTAAGTGTTGCCCTATTACTAACAATGAAACAGAATATGAAACTTTAATTGATGCATGAATTAGCATGAGAACTCTCCGTAGAGCAAATCATGATTAAAATTGACTTTCAACTAGTAGTCAATCAGATGTAGGGGAATTACACTAATAGAGAGGCACAAATACAACAATACTTGAAAAAGGCACGAGAACTGGTCAAACAATTCCAGTCATGAAAGATCGTGCAAATACCTAGGGAAGAAAATGCAAAAGTAGACATGTTGGCAAATATTTCTTCAGTTGCAGACTAACGAATAAAGAAAATGCTATTTTAATATATTTATTTCATTTAGCACTTGACCAGGATAAACACGAGGTAAGATTTAATAATTTAACATTGGATTGGAGAAACGAGATTTTTAATTTTTTGCAGTACGAGATCGTACCTGAAGGCTAGAAAGAATCTCAAGAGCTTCATTGAAAAGCTGCTCGTTGCTGCATAATCTGAGATAATTTATATCGAAAAATGTTTGGCAGTCCTTTAGCAAGGAGCCTTGGACCCAATCAAACAGTGTATGTAATGACAGAAGTACATGAAGGACATTGCGAAAATCATGTGGACCGAAGATCTTTAGTTAAAACACTAATCAGGGAAGGATACTACTGTCCAAAAATGGAAGAGGGTGTAGAACATTTTATAGCCAAGTGTGATAAATGTCAATGATATACCAATAATATGCATCGACCTGCATAGTTATTACATACAGTTATTTCCCGATGGCTTTTTATGAAATGAGAAATGGATATAGTAGGGCTTTTACCACAAGTTAAAGGAAAGGTACAGTTTTCTATTAGTGTTAATAGATTAATTTTCAAAATGGATAGAGGCAGGAGCATTCAAACATGTACGAGAAAAAGAGGTAAACGATTTCATTTGGCGAAATATTATATGCTGGTTTAGAGTTCCAAAGGAAATCGAATGTGATAATGGGCCACAATTTGTAGACTCGAAAATCACAGAGTTCTTTCAAAATTGGCAAATCAAACTAACATCCGGTGGCAAATGGACAAGCTGAGTCAACCAATAAGATTATAATCAATAATTTGAAGAGGAGATTAGAAAAATCAAAAGGGAATTGTCCCGAGGAATTATCAGGAGTGTTACAGGCTTATAGAACCACAACAAAAACGGCCATGGGATAAACACCATTTTCACTTTTATATGGTTCGAAAGCTTTGATCCCACTTGAACTTGGAGAGCCTAGCACAAGATTCCTAGTGGCAACGCAAAGAGTCAAACGATGAGGAGTTAAAAACAAACTTAGATTTACTCGAACAAAAAAGAGAAGTAGCTTTAATACGGGTGGCAGCACAAAAGGAATCATAAAACGATACTACAACAAAAAGGCTCACCTCAGGTACTTCAAAATTGGGGACTTCGTTCTTAAAAAGGTTTTCCAATCAGCAAAAACAACCGGAGCAGGAAAGTTAAATCTGAATTGGGAATGACCATATCAAGTTCAAGGTATCACTTGAAAAGGTTCCTACGACATAGAAACCATGGATGGCAAGTTTTTACCCTCGAGTAGAAATGTTGTTCACTTGAAGGAATACTATCCCTAAACAAAAAATATACCCACAGTCAGGTATTGCTTGTTGATACACAATTTTTTCCTCATATATTTTTATATATGCTTATATATCTTCAAAATAGTGCACATGTATTTACAAACAAGCACAAGTATTTCTATAATTTTTCTATAATTTTAAGGGTTTTAAATCAATTTATTTTCTATATTTTTATTATACAATTATCTAATAATTATCTCTTATATTATTTTATGATGATTTAATCATCTAAACTTATTATTTATGCCAACGCTTAAATATTCTAATCGTTTTTTTTTTACAATTACATTTGTATTTTTAAGGCTATAATTGCACATTTTGCAATAATAGTCTATATATATGCATAATTATATTATCTATACAGAAAATGACTTTTTATATTTTTATAATATTAAATCATTATTTCTAAATAACTTTCATGTGTAAATGACATTTCATAATTTATTAATTATTTTATTATTTTAATTGAGTATTTAAAATATAGCCCTTTTTTAGTTAATTTTTCAAACCTAACCAGCTCAATTACCCTAACCCAACCACCTGATACGCAAGATCAATACCCTTTACACCAGTCCAACAACTCCTGAGCCCAAACCAAATGACCCCTTATTAAACCCGGTCTATACCCATTTTATACGACCCGTCCCGTTTACCTTTAATCACAGTCGTTGATATTTGAAAATCAACTTCTCCCGTTTACCCTTCCCTTTTGATTAACCACTCCTAACCATAATCCCCTCATTTTACTACCATCCACTGAATTCAAACTCTCTCGTCTCTCACCTTTTCTCCTCTCAAAACCCTAGCACCGTAACCCTAATTCCCCATTCGATTCCAACTAGATATGGTATCAATCAGAGATTCCCTTAACTTATCGAGCTTATCTCACCCTGGCTACTCGATTATGGTATTTTTTAGTTGTTCGCCTAACATGGCAATCTAATATCCCTATTTTCGGACCAAATTTGGTTCGTATCTTTTCCCTTTCTTCATCTTTGTTCATTCCTCATCTATTGGGCGTAAATCTCCTAAGTTTTCTTTAGTCTTTATTTACCATAGGAATGGGGTTTAGATCTTTCATGATCTGTTAAGATTTCATTCTTATTTTGTCAAGAATGTCATTTGTGTTTGTGCATGTCTATCTATGAGTATTTTTCGTGATTTTTGTTAAAAGGTTTTCCGCCTAATTTTACTCACACTAAAATTAGACCCAGACATTTTCAGATATTTTAGGGTTCCTTAATTTTTGAGTATTTTCTCTTTAATATTTTCATGTGTCTATGTTATTCCCCTAGTTGTTTTTGACTAATTTACTTACCTTAAAATTAGGGTTTCTGATTTTTTTTCTAGTTTGATTCTTTGTTGCTCTTTGAATAATCTCCTGTCCACGTTCATTGTAGGCATTATGTACCTTATTGTACTACCGATTTTGTGATTTACCTAAAACTAGAGTTTGAGACTTTTATTAATTCTCCATGCTTTTTCCTTTCTCATATAGGATTGACATTTTCCTTATTCTGTTGAATCTACCATGTTTCCTTTATCTTTTTACCTTATTTGGCCTTGAGACTGTTTGTTAATTGATATTTTCCTTATTGTCACTGTTACTCGCCTGATTACACGCTATTACGCCCTGTTAATTGATGAACCCTGTACTATCTATCCTTAAACTAGACTTTAATTGATTCTGTGATTATTTTCTTTCCTTGTTTATATGTGTTTAATTGCTTCCTTTATTTTTTTCACTTAGTTGAACACTACCTTTCCCTTTAAGACAACCCTAGAACTCTCCTATTCTTACAACTAAAACTTAAGCCCTCTCTCTCTCTCGCTCGCTCATGTTATGATTTCTGAACTAAGTGGCTATTATTTAGCTGGCTGAAAGCCAAGGCCAAATTGATCTGGAATACAACTATTACTGTATCTTTACTTGCTTTCTTCTCAACTGGTATTCCCTAACATTTACAATTTCTTTCTCTATGCTTTGTTGACTAGCCTATTTCAATTCCTAACATGATTTTGTCCTTTATATGGTAATTTGATGATACTGTTAACTTAGGTATAAGGTATTTAGAATAACAGGAATCCTCTCATAAGCTAGTTTAAGGTTTGATTTCTTTGTCAGTTTTATACCCGTTCTGAGCTATAAGCATGTAGTCAAGCATGTTTTTGCTTAATTCGTATATCATGCATGTTCAATTCAAATGCTTATGCCTAGTTGCTTCTGTGACTTAGCCATGATTGTTTCTAATACTAGTATAAGCATTTAGCTTAATCAGGTTTCACCATGCTTGAACTGTATGCTGAACCTGAACTTATTTGTTTCTTGGAGCAATTTTTCCTGCAATTCTTTATTCAGAATTGTCTCTCTTCTAAAAATAAACTATATCAGAACTTGCCCCCTAACCCTTTATGCACTGGTTTTCAAACTCCTACTCTTAGTCACTTAAGTTCTCACCACCCCTAGTGTGAGCACTACCTAGGGTCCTTGAGACTCATTTGAACTATAACACATTAGGGCTGGTTTTTCTAATCTTTTATGAACTTTGTGTTGAATATGTGGTTCTAGTATGAACATTGCCCGAGGTCCCTGAGGCCCTATGGAACTTTGACACATTGAAAGCCTAATTTAATGTATTGTGAATGGATCACTGCTATGCTTCAGAGTCGTTGTGTTTGAAGGCATGGTTCCCAGTATTTAGACTGGGCCTATGAAGGCTCCCTATAATATAATCGTTACTTTCATGTAATTCATTCATTCTGAGCTGTAGTAGTCCCTATAGTACCATATTTGGGGGTTAATTATTAAAATTTGGGGGTCTATTATTATATCTTTTGTTAAAATTAGGTAGAAATCTTACCTATAGGATTTAATTATGCTGATTGAATTATGTGGATATTGTACTGTATTTAGAGATCATGCCTATAGGATTTTCATGATCATTTCGATTCTATGTTGCACATCTGCATGCTAGAAACCCTGTTTATAGGACTTTATGTCTGCATATTATAAATCATGTTCATAGGATCTACACTAATTTTTCAACTAAATGTGCATTAGTGACCCTGTAGGACCTTGTTTATTCAAGTCAATTATACTTCCTGGAAATCTGTTAATTTATGTCTAAACATGATTAATAGATATCATACCTATAGGAATAAAAATCAGTTTAAAACCTAGAAATCATGCTTATAGGATTTAAAACAAGTCAATAAATAGAAATCATGCCTATATGGGTTTAAATCAAGTCAGCAATTAGAAATCATGCCTATAGGGGTTTAAATCAATTCAGCAATTAGAAATCATGCCTATAGGGGTTTAAATCAATTCAGCAATTAGAAAGCATGCCTATAGGATCTAAAAGAAATAAAACTGACATTATGGGTTAAAATCAGTGCTATACTTATAAATCATGCCTATAGGTTTGTAATTGACAAACTCATAGAAATCATGCGTATAGGATCCTGTTAGTCTATTATGAATTCAAGCGCTCTTGTAAATCACTTAGGCAAATATCTGTAGAACTTACTTATGATTATGGGTTCAAAACTGTGAGACATTTCTGCCTGAGGTGCCCAGATTCATGCTGAATAAAATCAGTAGGTAAACAAATAGGTCTTAATGCTCGCCTTAACAAAGCTGCCTTTATAATCTGTTGCCTCACGTAGATATCCTGCCTATAGGATTCCAAAATTAATCAAGTTAGCTGATTTAATTATGTGCTTTGTTGCTTATGTATGGAGGTTAATATGAACCCATATTTGTTCTTTACCTGAAGTCCTACTTGTTTTGTTTGTCACCTAGATTTCACACTTTTAAGCAATATAGGATTGGTATAGAACCTTCCCAAATAAAGTTCCTAATACCTCCAGTGCCATAGGTAAAGGACGGGTAGTGTAAGTATAGGGTGCGGTTTAGAATCAATTAGTGTGCTTAAGTCACAACTTAAAGATAGTAATTGGTAAGTAAAGGAGGTGATAGCATGTGCGCTAATGCTATTAGTAAAACTCGACTTGAGGGAGTTGCAAAGCATTGCATGGAATGATCCTATAGGTTAAAAAATTTAGGACCCCCCCCCCCTCCCCCAATACTCCTGCTTAAAATAATTAAATATTGTGTTTGTCCAAACTATTTTCTTTCCCTTTAAGACTAATTCACATAATTTAAGTTCGACCGGGATCCATCGTTGTGGACCTCGAGGGGTGCATAACACCTATCCCTCAAGGTAATTCCGAGCCTTTATCCAATTTCTGGTAATGTAGACTATTTATACGAGTTATTTACACTAGGTGCCCTAACGCACCTTAATCTGATATATGGCGACTCTTCCAAATCTAATTCCCACCCTCACAGAAAGGAGTTGTCCCAGAAATGTCGAAACCCGATTTTGCGAAAAAAGTGGGCGTGACATCGCTCAATTATGATTTTTATTTTATAGAGTTAAGATTATACTAATAATTTTAGATGGTATGCAAAAAGCCAGCCCACCTAAATGATGATATTTGACCTTTCTAATGGAAATATAAAGGATTAAGCAGCCATCATCTAAATTATATATACCTCCGAGTCTCGTACTTTTATCCTTTTCAGGAAAAGGACCACATGGAAGGAATAATCAAGTGCTCAAGATTTCATACTTCAAATATCAAACACTTGGTGGCTATATATATATATATATATATATATATATATATATATATATATATATATATATATATATATATATATATATATATATATATATATATATATATATATATATATATAAAGGAAAAGAAGACTAAAAAAATAAAAATTCAAGTCAAGCCTAAGGTCTACCCAACAAGCTGAAAGTTAAGAGCAAAGTCATGAGTCAAAAATGCAAGCCTGATTCAAAAACCTGTGAAGAATACACTCGCGGATGTGAATTTCAATATCTTACAAATTTTTAGGTTAAAGGCAATATTTAATCATAGGGTGCAAGATATACCCTTGAATTTTTTACAAATCTATTGTAAAGAAAACAGTTACGAAAGAGTTATAGATGATACTTAAATACATGTAAAGTATTAAAGTATTATATAATTGAAAGTTCGAATGATACAAAACTTTCCTCAAAGTTATTCAAAGAAACGTGTGTGTTCCTATTTCTTCTTTATGTTTACACCATTATGAAGTTGAGATGTCTTCTTCATAAAGTGTTGTTCAGAAAAGGGCCCTCTTTTATAAATCGTGCTTGTTTCAAAAAGTCACGAAGTACTGAAGTGTTTTTAGTGCATAATAAAATAGTAGTATAGAAACTCAAAATAAAATATCATAGAAGTTGAACAAAAAACTTAGAAGGTGATATTATAATAACTTGGTTAAAACTAAGTATGAACTTAATTCCAACCTGATTGTCTTATATAGAAAACCCCAAAACAGATAGGGGTAAGATTTTCCAAAACATTACCCACAAATGGGACCAGGGGTAAACCTCCAAATGTTCCACTAAATAAAATGAAAGAAAAACTTCAAGCCTTTTCACTTCACTATAGGGCAGAATCTAAATCAGTAGGACGGAGAGTGGCATCATCACCAGAAGGAAGAGCAACTTGAGCGGGAGAAGGTTGAGAAACAGCTTCACGAAGAGTGATTTCATCACCTTCGGGAACACCAATCTTGGGTGAAGAAAAGTATTGACTCTGTTGGGTCATTTCAATCATCTCTCTAGTCTTTGTAATCTTAGCATCTAAGCCAAAGCCTTCCCAGCCTACTTCCATTTATGTTTCGAGGCGAGTCTTCAAAAAGCAAAGCTAACATCAACAATGAATTTATCTTCAAGGGCCTCATAGTCTTTTTCCCATTGCTTAACCTCATCTCCTAATTCATCCTTCTAATTCGAGGCATCATCGTAAGAAGCCTATAAGGAATCAAGAGATCTCTCTAGAAATTTAACTTTGTCTGAAGATACACGAAGATCTTCTTGAGTTTATGTGAGTATTTGAACAAGCTCCCAAAGTAAGCTTCTTTTTTGGTTTAGCAAATACTTTAAGCTCCTAATTTCTTCATAAGCCTTGGAAAGATGCTTAGCAAATGGAAACTAAAGAAAATTCTTATCTTTGCCCGCCTGATTAGATAAGGTGTTCTCAATAGCTAGTTCCATTGCCATAACATTTACTTGTTGCCTAAGGTACACTTTCTTCCTCCAAAACCCCCATTTCAAGTTGAAGACCCTCAAACTTCTCTTTCCAATTGTTTGCCTCAGTGTGATAATCATTCATCAACTGCTCTGTGTGGTATCCTTTCCATCATCTTCGTACCGACGGGATTGATACTATACAATGAAAAGAGGAATTTGATACTACTAAAAGAAAAATTACGTAAAATAAAATGACGATGTTTATACCTTTAAAGATGAATGCACAATATCATTCATCCACGTTGAAAGTTGTGAATTTCTAGTTTAGAATTCTCAACAAGGCCAAGTAGTGGTTTCAGCCATACGTCATTTTGGCCTAATTTCTTCAAAAAATTACCAACTGCAGGAATCTCGATAGTAACTTGTTTCATCATCCTACTGCTACTAGAAGAACCAATTTCAGCATGGGAAATTGTGGCAGTAGGAGCAGTCAGGGAATTCAAAATAGCCACGGGCGGAGCAGTGGCAGCAGCAGCAGGTACGAGCAACTGGGATTCAATTGGCGTAGACACAGGAAAAAAGGCAAGAGATGTTCCTCAGAAATAAAGCCAAATCTTTCTTCATCAAATCTACGAGAAAAACGTTGTTCATTAGAGTCACAGGGTATTGTAGGTATCTCTTTACTAGAACTCATTAAGGTAGAACTCTCAGCACGAGCATGGGAACCAAACTAGGAGGGGGAGTAGCTTCGTCATATAAAATGACCCGTCTTCTAGCCATGGCTTACGAACCATCGAGCCTTCGTCCGGTTCCTCTTTGTCTTCGGAGTTATGTGGTCTATCCGCTTTTCTTTTTGACGAGGACCTCAAGATTATCTCTTGAGCCTTTGATAGAGAGAGCCTCGAAGCAGTGACTGATGCAGCACTCACACCCCGAATGGAAAACCCTAATAAAGAAAAGGGTCAATAAGTTTCAAGATAAACATGAAAATAAAGAAGAAAGTGAAAGAGAAGGTTACCGTTAGTCTTAACTTTCCATTAAAATCTCTTTGAAAGGTATTTTCAGGACCTTTCTTCTGTTGGAGCAACTGTTAACAATTTTTCTACCCAATTATGGAAATCAAAAATTTCCTCAACAATTCTCATACTTGCTAAAAATAAAAGTAATACAGTTGCGAGAGTACAAGTTCTTCAAAAAAAAAAGAATAAAAGATTGGAAGAGAAACTTATGTGCAAAGTTTCACTTCTCACGGAAGAATATATTTTCCTCACTTACTAACCCACTTGTAGGAGCAGCAAAAAATCGGGTGTACCAACCATGATCTTTGTCATCTTCAGGGTTAACCAAAACCCTCTTACTTCTCGCCACGAGTTAAAAAACCCATGACGGAATAATTTGGGAGAGTAAAGATGAATCATATAGTAAACGGTGAAGGGTAAAAGAGCCAGATTTGACAAGTATCTAAGGCATGCCACAACCCTCCATATAATAGGACCAATACATCCTAAACACACACCAAAGAAACGGCAAAACTGAATAATAACTGGATCAATAGGTGCCTAAAACCTAATGTGAAGGAATATGTACACACAAAAGAAAAATCAGCTTTAAAGGAAGTGATCCTTTGATTTTCATTAGTGACCAAAATCGGGAAGTCAAATTTCCAATAGCGATCTTTACAAACAATAGAAGCTAAACCCTCAGTTATCTGGGAAAGGTAAACATCAGCATGGTCGAGAGAAGTCTTGGAACTAATTTTTAATTAATTCTATATCTATGACAATGGAAAGTTCATCAGGAATAATCTCGTCGATAGTAGGTTCACGAAGAGGTTCACTAGAATTCCTATTTCTAGCAGAAGATTTATGTGAAGAATAAGCCTTAGTTCTAGAAGACGATGGAGGAGTAGAACTGTGTTGAGAAGAAGAACCACGTACAGAAACTAACTCTAAACTACGCGACATACCACATATCCTACTTCTGGTAGGAGTAGAAGGAAGGGGAAGTTCGTCTACTATGACTTCTTTTCAAGGATCGTGATTTGAAGAAGACATAACTATATGAGGAAGTAGAACATATTGAAGAACAAGAGTAAGTTGTGAATAAAGAACACTGAAGACAGTTTTTCGTGAAAGCAAAGGCAAAGGATGTATTTATATGCAGAAGCAACCGTCATGTAAAAAAGGTAATGATGGAAACATCATTATGAAAACTGTCACTTAGTGACTGATGCAACCGCAAAAAAGCCATAAAACCCCCTGAGGAGTTGCAGAGCCAATCGATGACTGCCACATGTCACATGCATGAAATGGAAATGACATATGACACATTGCTTCAGAAGAAGATACAATGGTATGTGAGAAGCAGCGGCAAAAAATTACCGCCATGAATGTGATCCACTTCCCAAATATTCAATTGTTGAAAAATTGGTAAGTGGGAGGACTATCTGTATTGGAGAAAATGAATATAACACATGAAATTAACTATGTGGTTGATATGGCAAGATACGTGGATCACTTGAAAAGCGACAGATGGAGAAGAGCATTAAAAAAACTGTGAGTCTTAATAGATACGAGCAAAACAACCAAAAGATGAGAAGAAACGATTGCTCGAGTCTCTTTACCGATTTAAAGAGGCACCGGTTGAATGAACCACGACAGTAAAAAGGGTAGATTCATTAGTTTTCAGTTGAAGAGCATGAATGGTTACAAACATTACAGAATCTTCACGAAACAATTACGATTACCAATTAAAACGTTTCATTAATGTCATTAATGCTCATAATGACTCGGTCATAAAAGAGAAAAGATGTTGTACTTGGAGATCACTATATAAGGGAAAGAAATCTCATATGTATGGACACGTTCTGATTATTATTGCAATATAATTACTTTCTTTTGCTTTCTATCGATTACTTTGCTATTTCATATTTCTAATTTCCTTTATTATTACGAGAATATTGATTTTCTTGATTATTAGAAGCTCGAATACTTCTAAAATAGGCTTTAATCGAAATTTTTATTTTTTGGTTAAACAGTTTATACTTCTTAAAATCTTTACATTCTCGGTATATGTTTATATTTCTTAAAATCTTTACACTATCGATATATGTTTATACTTCTTAAAATTTTACATTATCGGTGCACATCTATAGGGTGCTTCTTAACCTCTTCTTTGTAGTCACTTTCAAAGCGGTGTTAAGACATCCGACTTCGTGTAATAATTTTATAAATTATACGCTTCTAATAATCCAGGAAAATTTTATATGTGGAGTTTGGGGAGAATAGAGTGTGCGCAAAGAAAATAACAACAATCAACACCAAGAGGAAACTTAACTCAATCCTAACAACTTGAAAACAATACGTCAGAAGTTCATAAATTGTTAAAGCATCAAACAAATGCAAGTGAGAGTAGTTTATAAAGGCAAGTGAAAGGCCGCTAAATTGTTTGTCCTGTGCTCAGGGCAATTCCACACGGCCGTGGCACAAACCACCAAAATGTTGAGAGAAGTCTACACTAAGAGCTTCCTGATGATACAGAGAGATGGTCAATCAAGCTTGAAGCTTCATATCAATTTGACAATAGCGTGAGTTTTCAGACAAAGCCATAAACTGCTCATTAAATGCTTCAACCAAAGAAGGGAGCTAGCAACGTGTACAGGGAGCATTCCTTTCAAGCTTCAACCTCACAATCCAATTGCTTTTCATTTTCCATTTCAGGCTTATCTGAAGAATTTCTGAAACAGAATACAAATACCGTGAACAGAAACAGCAGGAGTTAAGAGGTGCAGATGTTGCTAAACTAGGATTTGCCTTGACATCAAATGTCTAAATATGGATATAGGGAAATGCCAGTGTAACTAGTGCCAGAATGGCAAATTGACAATGATGAGCAACGATCTCTAGCTAAGACTGACTTTCAACATAAAACATATTTGACAAAGATACAGTGAAACTTATCATAAAGACGAGACAAGGTTGCCTATACATTACTGTCCAGATGTAAACATACACAGAAATAGAATATTTCTAAGTTCTCATTAAGGTTTTTTCAACTAATTTGGTCTCAGTAAGTTTCAAAATTGCTTTATCTAAACCTCTCTTCGCTGACGAATTATTTTCTCAAGAATATTTATTACATGATAAGTGTTTACATGTTAGAGCTGTAAAATCACAGATTATAATTTCAACTTAGAGAATATCAGCAATCTTTAATTATCAATAGCCAAACAAACAATTCGAGTTCCTAAATCGAAAAGAACTTCAAAATTCATAAACGAGACTCTGATTCCAAACAAGCAAATAGTAACTAGCAAGATTCATCATCACTACGCTGTTTAAACTGTTGACATAGTTATTTCTGGAAAATAGGGAAAAGAAAGAGAGGAAAAGAGTAAAGGGACTTGCTCTGGAAACTTTTAGGTTTCAGCATGAAAGGGTGTTCATATTTTCATATAGACAATGTAACAAGGAACCAAATGAAATAACTAGTTAAGACAAAAAGAGAACTTATTTCTAAATATTCATAAACATAATGGAAACTACCCTCTCAATTTATAGCATATTCAACAATTTTGTCTATCTGGATGAACTCCTTCGCATAGTTTTTCTTTTGAATCATTTCATTCATGTTGCCTTGCTGCCTTGGTATTCACCAGATCTAAGAGTCGTACCTAATTCTGGATGAAGGAAAAAAAGATCAACAGAAAGTATCACCTTTAATAAGATCGAGATCACGCCATCTGAAACTTTCCTTAGCGGGAAAACCTACGAGAGAATTCAGGCAAGCCAAAGTGCATTTTGGTTTCAAAGCGTTCCTGCACATATAGATCTAAATGTCAGTTGAATTGAGATCTTACTGGAAACACTAATTCATTCGAAACTTTTCGATTAAGCGTGGATAATTGCATAAATAATTTTATTCTTTCATTTCAATGTTTTAGCTGGAGCTATTGGCCCAGCAACTCTCCATAACTCATCCAACTATGCCTTTATCCCAAATCAGATGGATCGGCTGATCACTTATGTGCTGTATATTAGTTCTGAACTCTCTGGGCCCTATATTGTCAAAGGCTTAGTTGAAGCATGCTTAAGCCCTAAAGATCAGAGAAGCCCTAAATTAGATACTTATTTGAAGCACTTGCGCCTCATTGCGCATAAGTTCTATCTTGAATAAAGTGGTACAAAACAATAAATAAGATTGGCAAATAGACATTAATTGTTAAGGAAAATAATTATGAACGAAGTTGTAATATTTTTCTGGCATTACCTATATATTTTTATTTTTTTCTTAATTGTGCCTTTTTTTTAGCTGATGCCAACACTTTAATTCTGTTTTGCACTTACAGCCCTAATAGACCCGGAGTGCTTTTTGACCCTTTTCGCCTTTGACAACACCTTCTGGGCCTAACAACTCTACCAGAGAAAAGCTTGAGAACCAATATTTCAAATTGCTAAGTTCTTAATCACAAGGTAAGTAGGCATTTTGTTTATAATCGGTTCAAATTCAATTTCTTTCCTCTTTTAAAATCTAGGAAATCCTATAAACCTGAATAAAATCAATTTATTTCATCTCTAGAAGTCCAATTTTGGCATGTAATACCTTATCGATGTAATAAGAGTCAACATATCAATTTGTCAATCTGAGTTCAGATTTATATGATCGTAGTTTGCCAACTAATAACAAATGAAAATTTATAGTCAAATAAACTAGTCTTTTTTCTATTTCTCCATTTTGCCATTGGTTGGTAAAGTACAAAGAAAAGCAATTCCCACCCCTCAATTCACCATGTCGAGCTTTAAATATTAGACCACCTTCCAGTGTTATCAAAGGCGTGAAGCGCAAAAAAACTGTAAGGTCTAGGTGGGGCTTTAAGCGCAAATAAAGCATGGTCTTTAATTTAAGAAAAAGGCACAAACGGAGAAAAGCTACATATATGTATGTGTAGTCTAAGACTAATATCTATAACAAAAAAAATAAAAAGAAAATTTACGATAAAGTAAAATATCAATTGTTTATTATCGGCTCTTCAGGATTACACTCATTGACAAGGAAAAGTATGCCTAAAAGCCTTGATGACAACACTGAAGTGTCTGCTACGAGAGGCAAAGTGCTCAACATGTTTTGAGTCTTTTTTCAGGACTTAATCGCGCTTTTGATAACACTGCCACCTTCTAATTTTCTTTCCTTCATAATTCGGTGGGAAATCTGGACAGGGATTAACATATCCCCTTACAGATTAGCATGCATTTATTTATTTTTGGTACAGAATTTTGTCTTTGCTCTATTTACCCTGTATAAAGCCATGCTTCTCTTACTTTTACAGGCATCAACTTACTTTTGAAGCTCTCTTCACCAGGAATAAAACTTCAAAAGCCAGCAGCACCAGTGACTGATCCATCATTTTAACTCCTCCCCCACGCCCCAACCTCTTCTTCTCTAGAAACAGAAAAGTGAGGAAAAGAAAAGGAAATCAGCCAAATATCTCAAGTTTCAGCCACCGAGGAAAATGTCAGATCATATCCCAGAAGAACTGATTATCCAAATCCTTTCAAGGCTCCCACCAAAATCTCTTCTCGGGTTCAGGTGTGTATCAAAATCATGGAACTCTTTAATCTCAAGTCCTGAATTCATTAGGCAACACACTCAACAAGCGATTCTTTCAAAAAAACCTACACATAAAATTCTTAGATACTTCTCAATTCCTCAAAAGAAGGAACTTTATTCCGTTCGAGTCAATAATGCATCATTCAGTATTGACACCAACATAAATATACGATCCCCTTTCAATGACACCGTGAGGCATTGTTTTAGGATCGTGGGCTCTTGCCACGGCATACTTTGTTTGTCTGATGATTTATTTGGATATTCACATGTTTTAGTACTATGGAACCCTGCAATAAACAGATGCCTCCGTCTGCCAATGCCTCCTCTTGATTGTAGTCAGAAAGGGAGATACATGTTTGTGTTTGGCTTTGGCTTTGATATAAAAAACAAAGATTACAAGGTTGTTAAGATGACTTATTCTCAAAGTCGAGGAGCATTTTTGCTGCCACCTAAAGTTGAAATTTTTTCACTTAGTCTGGGAATTTGGAAGCAACTTGATGGTTTTATTCCAGAGAGCTATATTGTGGAGTACTTTTATAAACAAGCTGTTGTTCATGGGAAAGTCCACTGGACTGGTTACAAAATCGATGTCGAAAGAAAAAGGATGAAGAATTTGATTCTGGCATTTGATTTAAGTGATGAGATTTTTGTGGAATTACAATTACCAGAAAGCTTGGTCATTGGACCACCTATGAATCTGAATACAGCAAAGTTTGGAGAATCACTTGCTATATATCACTACGACAAGTGTGATTGGACCCGAATTTGTTCAATTTGGGTAATGAAAGAGTATGGTGTTGTCGAGTCATGGAGCAAGGAATTCAATATCGTTCTTGACTGGGAACCTGGAATGATTCTGGGCTTTAGGAACAACAGTGAAATACTTTTGACAAGAAGAACAGGACAGCTTGTGTCTTATAATCTTGAGACACATGAAAAGATGAATTTTGATATCATTGGCACTAAAAACTCATTCTTTATGGGAACTCACGAGGAAAGCCTTGTTTTGCTCAATGAAGGAGAGGTACTGTTGCCAAATGATAATTCATCTGAGACCGACCGAGATGAATGCATGGACTATGACATTGAGAACAGGACTGCTCAAATGAGTGATTTATGGTACCAACTTGTTATGCATCAGTATCTCACTACTGTTTTGGAAATCCCGCATATTTAAGCATTTGCTAGAATCACACCAAATAAATTGGATTTAGTTTATGTTTAGTTTACCATCTGTATTCATTGTGCTGTTGCATTCTGTTTTTTGTTTATCAAAGCTATGTTCGACATGTTGATCCATTCCAGTTCTCATTCATCATTGGTATGTTTATTGTGTTGGTCCAACACAATTCTATGTATTGCTACTTTCATCAATCTTATGACATTCCATGTGATTTTTAAACTTAGAATGATGTTAATCAAAGGTGAAGGCCTTAGCCACTGTATTGTAACTTTGGTGGGTTAAAACATAGGTTTGTATTTACAATGTTCATATTTCAGATAAATCCTATAGCAAAATAGTGTCTACAAATCATAAAGCCAAGGCATCCAACAAGAAACAATGTTTTTTAGTTAAAAAAACAGGGCTTGCAAATCTAATTGTTGACCAAGTACATCAAAAACAGTGATATCCCAAGTTGCGTACTTTGTCCAATTTCTACCCAAGTAAGCTTCGTACTTAAGAATAAGATTTGTTCAAATCTCATTTTCCTTTTCCGTATCTCTTTGATATAACTGAAGCACACAAGAGGTCCAGGTGTTGCATTACGCTCTGATATGTAACCTTCCTTGAAAGCCCAAGGACACTTCTGCTTGATATTTTCGTGTCAAAACAAGCCCAAAAAACTCCCTCTCAAAATACTAATCTGGAAAACCATATTGAGACTGAGGAAAGCAGCAGAAACTAGGCCAAACCTTTCCATTTAATGTAATTGACCACATAGGATACACTTTCTTTGAGGTCACAGTGTGAAATTTTACAGTTTTCAACAAAATATTCTAAGAAAAGAGACTATGGAAATAAGTGACTGGTGCAGGCTCTTCGGAGAACATCAATTACAGCTACATACAGGATACAAGAAAGTAGTGCAGGGATGAATAATCACATAGCCTCATGAATGCTGATTATGGAGGAATATTATGAAAGTGACAAAAGAGTACAATAGCAACATCATGTTTAAAGTGCAAACGGAAATAAGATCAGCTTTTTGGGAATATGGGTGATATGGTGACCACACCCTTAAGATCAGCTTTTTGGAAGTATGGGTGACATGGCGACTATGCCCTTAATGATCCCGCTATCTTTGCATATTGAGCTATAAAGATACGACAATTACTCAAGTATATAGGTACAAGACGGAGGAACTCTTTGGACTTTGAGATTCAGAAGACCCCTAAACGATTGGAAGATTGAGGGAGTTCCAAAATACATGAAAGGAACATCATAATGTAACAGCAATGTCAGACCAGGCTGCTTGGAAATGGAATGGGAGGAGAATGGAATTTTTGGTTAAGTCCCTCGACCACATACTACTGAGGAGAGGATATATAGTTCCATTACCTATCAGAATGGACTCTTAGGGGACGTTTGCTTCACATATTAGTTATGCATGAATTAAAATGTAAGGATTGTTTATGTGGTGATTAATAATGAAGGGATCGCTACGCAGCGATTAATAGTGAAAGGGATAATTGTATGGTGATTAATAGGAATGGATTGTTATACAAGAATTACATATTTTAAAAGCATTTATCTGGTAAAAAGTTTAATCCCCATATTGCTAATACACATATTCTTATTCCACATTCTATCTCGCATAGAATAATCCACATATTCCCACATAACTTAATGTAGATATCTATTTATATATAATAGGAGAGGCAAAGAAATATTATGATGACAAGTGGCGTAACATTAAAATGACACGTGTAGAATTTTTGGACAATTCTCCAATTTTGTTGGAGTTTCAAATCCATTTAAAAAGACGTAAAGGACAGTTTTGTTTTTCAGAATTCAAAATTTTAGACAGTTTTATTTTTTAGAATTCAAAATTTCAAATTTTTTTACTTTTTTGAAAAATAACTGATTTTACTTGGCACTATTAAAGGACATGTTTTGTTCTCTTTAAAAAAGAAAACTGATTTTAGAGCACCCACTTATTGAGTAAAATTTAAAGCACCCTTTGAAAGGCTCCTTCTGCCTTCAGTTATCCTTCTACTTTCCCTAAGAAAGCCAAAAATAACTTCCCCTTCTTCCCATTCATCTTCTTAACTACACCTCTTTTATGTCTTCTTTGTCATACACAATTTCACATACAATCAACAGTTCCAAAAACAATACCTTAGAATACAGATACAATACATAGCATCAGTGAAAGACGGATCGGATAAGTAGAGCGGAGAAAGAGTTAGTAAAGGTTGTTTGTTATATTAATTGTAATGGAGTCCCCTTGTTGAAGGACACAATTCATAACAGGATTTACAGAATTACAAGAAAAAAAATGAGGAATTGGAGGCATGATGATGCACATGGAATACATGCAAGAATAATATATTTGGTAAATAATATTACGACTTACCTTTATTTTTTTCATGTTAAAGAACAGATTTTATTGTGTATAGATAAATTTTGAGATGCTTTAATTTACGTAAAACAAATAAAGTGAACTCTTTTCTTTATAAGTATTCTCACATTATTTTTAATTATTATACATCCCTAAAATATTTTACTTTATTTCTAAATAATTTATTACAACTGATAAATATAAATTTGATTGTATATTGCACTGGACATGATTTACATACATGGTAACGTATATCATAAGTTTGAAGTGTTTTGTTAAATTTTTTTTTTGTTTGTACTAAGTGAAAGGATAAACTTATTTTGAAATATTGGTGAAAAAGAAAAGAACAAAAATTTATAAGGGTTTTCATGTTATGTAAAACGAAAAAAGTTATTTTGAACCAAAATAAGCAATTCTTTTGAGACTTTTTCTCATAGAATCTATCTATATCCTATTCTATTTATATAGAAAGAAAAAAAAGAGGCAAAACAATGTTACGATGCAACGTGTCATCAAAATAAAATTGGTGTTTCAAAATTATTTTAAAATAGAACAAAGCTCTCACGTTTGTCTCCCAATTCAGAAAAATTAATAGAAATTAAACTTCTCAATTTAAAAAAAAATAGTACTTCCTCCGAGTTTTATTTGGCAGTTGTTTTGATTAATCTATAAACTTTCTCCCAATTTTGTTTGGCAGTTTTTTTATTAACATGCCAACAAAAAAAATTAGTATCATGATATAAGGTCCGTCAAAATAACATGCCCACTTTTAATTTTGAAAATCAATCTCCAATAAAATTGGTTAAAAATTATTTTTAAATAGAACAAAGCTCCCACGTTTGTCTCCCAATGTAGAAAAAAATTAATAAAAATTAAACCTGCCAATTCAAAAAAAGAATTATCCTCCAAATTTTATTTTGGCAGTTTTTTTATTATCCTGCCAAAAAAGAATTATTCTCCCAATTATATTTGAGAATTTCTTTTTACTAAGATACCAATACCAAAAAAAGTTAGTATTTGTATTATCTTCGGTCAAGCAATATTTGGTTTGTGTCAACCATTTTTCTATAGCATTCATTTGCTCGCGGAAAATCGGATTTTCCAGATTCAAACATATGTTTTTTTCCTCCATAATATATGCCCATAATTATCTAACTTTTTCACAATTTGTGCCAAACGGTTCAGCCCCCATAAGGTCATAATCAAGATTCTTCTTGCTCAGGGTTTTCTTCTCTCTTTCATAGATATTGGTATGTCTGTGAGGTATGGTTGATAATTACTGCAAAAGCTGTGGTTCAACCTTAATTATTTTTGTATGTTTGTACTATATCTTTGTATTTATTTGCTCATATTTTTTCTCACAATACCATGAACAATCATACAAAATATAGTTTTTTTTTATAGAAGCACGTTTTATTTTCTTTATTTGTTATATATAGTTATGATATCATGAAAATGGTCCATGGTGAAGTAAAAACAACTTGAATTCCTTTGTCAAAAAGTTAGAATTGTTGATGTAATTGTCTGTTGAGCTAAGCGCGAGGTTGTTCCTCTCTTTATTTGAGAAATATAGCCTTAGACCGTTAACTCTTTTTAGCTGACAAAGTAGAGTTAAGTCAATAAGTTTATATTTTTAGATAGGCATGTTTGATAAGAAAGAATTGTTCCACATCTAGAATTTGCAATAAAACTGGAAGCATGCTAAACTAGCTTAAAATATAAGGAGAAATATAAGGATCACATTTATCGAATAATTTTGAATCACTTTAATTAAACTCTTTTGCCATTGTTCGTTTTGAACTTACGTTCTAAGGCGTTAGACCTTATGACGTAACATTGTGGTTAGACCTTTCATCACTAAAAGTTTTCTAATGGACAGTTAGATATAGTAATAATGAGATAATACTTCTTTTTCATGGCAATTTTGTATTATTTATGGTGCTTTTGCTGTCTATCTTGAGAATAGATAAGTTTGTTTCCTCATGACTTGAACATAAGAATATTCAATACATTTATATGTTCATCAAATAATAGTATATGCATGTTCTTTTGTGTCTACCAATTTTTTTAAATATTATTTTTTATAAAAAAAATATTTAATATTTTCCACGCAACGCGCGGGTATGAATACTAGTATTATTAATCCCATCAACCAAATGCTGCATTAAGTAATGCAGCGATTTTTTTCTTATACAGCAACAAAATGCTGCATTAGTGATGCTGAGTTTTCTTATGTGGCTAACCAAACACTGTATTATTTTTTGTTTGGGATTTTATGTTGAGATTGATTATGCCAATAGAATCGGCCAAACGACCCCTTAGAGACAAGGAAGGTTAATCTTTGCCATGGGCAGCAAGAAAGCAAAAATTTGAGGAAAGGCAAGTTAAAAGATTTCAGTTAGTTTTGGCTGTGAAGCGATAGGCTAAAGATGAGAATCTTTAGTTTTGCTATTCAGTTCCGGTGGATAAAATCTGTTCGGAATACAGTAATGAATGCCGAATACAATCAAGGATGTGATGTTTTGGAAAAGAAGATGCAGAACAGGACATGTAGTACCTTTGCCTATTACATGGATACTTGGAGAAAAGAACATGAAATCTTGCGAAGGCGTGGAAAATGACTAGGTGTTATTTGTAGATAACCAGATCTCTGTGTAAATTCTCCACTTCTGCATACCATGTATATACCGGGATATTTTTCATCTCATTGATATAATTGTTACTTGATGAAAAAAGGATACATTTTCTTGGAGGAGCTTGACATATTCTGTTCACACTGCACTGGTGCGGAAAATATATATTGCACCTGGGACCAGGAAATTGTGGGAAATTAAAACTAGTATTTCTCAAATTCTGCTGAAGGGTTTTCGTTTATTTATGAGGGAATATATCAGGGGACCGAGTAACAAGTATAGGGGTTAGTAGCTTAATCAAGCCAGCTTATTATATTTTGTGTTTCAGTTATAATTTTGAATAGAAACAACAATTCCGTGCTTGAATTATCAAAAGTTTATTTCTTCCGAAGAAAAGTCAAAGCCAATTTTGTCCCATATACAAAACGATGTCAACATTTTCAAAACAAAATTATGAAAACAAGCAGAGGTGTAGCTATGTTAGGAAACAAGGGGTACATGCACCCATCTTCTTGCCAAGTAAAAGCAGATTTTATCTATAAATTTTTAATGGTCTAGCCATATAGAGTAGATGGCACCCATATTCAACTTTTTGCATTGGTGCATAGACCCATGGACACACATTAATATAATACCATGTATTTAGTTTGTACTTCAGAGCTCTTTTTTTGTTTTAATTCTATTTTTATTCCCTTCTTGTCATTTTTCCTTTCTTTTTTATCTCCTTCTCCAAGTTTTCAGGGTAAACAATAACTTAAGGAGTCATAGAACCATAAAATCTAACTTCATTGAGATTTGTCTTTATCTTAAACCACTATAAATTAGTTCTATTATAAATAATTTATGTAACAATAAAATCTAAGTTCATGAAGAGACTTGCTTAAATATTTTTATCCCAAATTATTGCTTAAACATGTTTGAATTCCAGCCAAATTATTGAATTCTTTTCCAACTTTTCAGGATAAAATACTTTTCTTTTTTTGGATAAGCAAGTCACATATAAAGAACGCGTCATATGCTCTAAGAGCTTTTTGATATTTTCATGCTTCTTTTAGCCATAAAATTTGCATTAGTTTCAATTTTTATAGCATTCTACTTTTCCTTTTTATTTTGAATTTTATGTTAAAACAAATATTATGTAATGATTGTCAGATATAATTAATAAAAGTGATAACGAACACAAATTCAAATTAGCAAGATTAAAATTTATCTCTTCAAATAATGTGCAACATTATTAATATGTCATAAAACACTAAAAAAAAATTACCTCTCTTGATATCATGACAAGTATCGTGGTGGCACCCATGATCTTAAAATTCTGGATCCGCCTCTGAAAACAAGTTCAAGTAATTGCAAGCCTATCAGTTGGTTCAATTTACTGGAGGGTATAGCTAATACTGAAGTGCTGAAATAGGCTTTTATCAACCAAGATGTATAAGTCAACACCGATAAGAACAATAGGGCTTAGCAAATTCAGGTTTTAAGTCACTGCTCATCTATTAGAGTACTTAATGATGCACGCCAATATGATAATACTGGGATGTGCAGCTCTTTAATGTTGGATCATTATCATCCATAGCGATTCCCCAATCTAAAATATCCAACTTTTCAAAAAATCAATAACTGTCAAACTACTGTTCATACATGTGGATCAGCCAGAAAAAAAAAATAAGATGAGAACAACAAACAGAGACGTGCCACACTAAGAGAACAACAAAACATAGATATGCAACACTAACTTACGCATTCAGCAACATCGCTGAAAAGTGAAAGATACAATTTGAGAAGAATAATCTTAACCATCAACCTTCCACATGTAGCGTCTGCACATGATACATAGATGAATCTTTTTCAGTTAGTCATGACGATTATAAAAATGAACAAAAGTCAGATATTAATAAGTATATTAAAAGCACATACAGATTCTGCATTAATATATGCTTCTTACCTAGGGAAAAAGAAATAATTTTTCTTTCATGTCCTTTCTTCTATGTTCAATGCATTCCGTTCCTTGATTCGAATTAAATGTGCGATTTAACTAGTTCACATACAGCAGCCTCTAAGGTTGTCACAACAGAGATTAGATTGAGTCTGAGATGCAGCACAGAACTGAAGCCTGGGAATGTAATAACCAGGAGCAAATTAACAATAAAAAAGGAATTGCCCAAAAGAAGAAAAGTAAAAAAAGAAAAGTTTAATACTATAACCTATCCAAAAGAAAAGTTAGCATCACTCTCAAAGAAATTGGATGGTGAGGCAACCGAAATTTCATTAGCTAGTTGTTTATTTCCTGAATCAGGTAATATAATCCATAATTTACTAATTTTAAGGACCAGGAATTCATAAGTGTTTGTAAATGAATGATCCAAAATAAATCTATTCAAGCTTGTGCAAATGCTTGTATCTTATGAGGGCCTCCCTCTCTGGAATACTTGAAGCTGGTCCCTGAATTATATTAAAGCCTTTGAATTTCCATATTAACTAACAAATAACCTTCAACTTATAGGCCAGCAAGAAAATAAGTCCATTAAGTAACAACATCGACCTGCTTGGACAAATACAAAAGCACTTCTAACAGCTTCTGTCCTGAGTTTTAATAACCCTGTCAACAACATGTGACATCCAGCAGTTCCAAGTCCACTTCTAAATGAACTCACAAGACTCCGCCCAAACTTTTGCGACATACAGAAAAAATCCTAGTAAAGCACCTTCCTCAACCATTCAGCACTCACAATGTGACATTGAGTAACAGAACAGCACTGTGGATGAGGGTGTGACACGGGTCAGAGTAACAAAGTGTGGCAGAGTTTCAATATAACTTGATTGAAAACTTAAAGGCAATAGGTCTCTAAAGATTAGTTTTATTGCTCCATTGACACAACTATTACATTCACTTATTCCAGAACAGCAAAGTTTAAGTGCAGATAGAAATGTATACAGGTCAAAACCAGCGCAATGGCTAAAAACAAAAACAAAAATAAGCCTTCTTCGCTATATCTTATTAACATTATAAGCACAAAAAGATTGGACAAACATGATATATTTGCTTGGGAATGGCTGGACAAACATGATATACGAAACTTATTAAGAATCTATTCGTATTATTTGCTTATCGTTCTGTAGTCTAACTTCTTCTAGTTCCAGTACTTCCTTTATAAGTTACTTCCAATCTTTTTGACAAGTAAATTACTTAGGCAAGGCAAAACCAAAAAAGGGAAGAGATGCATGGAAGGTTAAAAAATCACATTCTTACCTAGATAAGATTGAGTATTAATTAAGAAGATAGCTGTCCTCTGCATGGCTTTCCAATAATAGCACAAAGAATTATGGGCTAGGAAGTCTATTGTGAAAAGACGCTAGTAGGTGAAGAAGAAGAAGACTTTGCTTTCCTCCCACCAAGGCGTGTTTCCTCTCTTGATCTCAGACACCTTATTGAAGAAAGATTAACTTTCTGGTTTCTATGATTTTCTTTTTTTACGTAATGCAAACGGTAGAAGAAAAAAATAAGTTTAAACTCTCTATGTAAGGCCTCCTGTTAAAAGAAAAAGAATAACACATCACCAAAGCAGGATGGAGCAGATTACTACTTCTCTAGAACCTCTCTAAAAAGTAAAAACAATCCTTTGATCGAGGAAACACATGATTTGCATATATCACTAAACTTTCTGTTTGCATCATTGAGATCCAAGCAGAATTGGTCACTCAATTACATGCCAAAAACTTACGAGGAAGATTCAAACCACTGAGTACTACAACATTGATGAGACGATCCTAATGAAACTTTTATTTTATTTTTTCCTTTATTTTCTACTTCGTGAACTTCAAGAGATTGTTATAAAAAGTAGGAATACAATTGATCATATCAGCTTCAGGAACTGCGACCAAAATTAGGAATATGAGAATATAGTGTGTGGTGTTTCCCCTAAAATTCCCCCAACCATCTATCCGTAACATCCATCCAAACAGAAAAAGATGATAGTACAACTAATTTGAGAGAAAGACAACAAAGAGTTATTTAAAGTTTTAGCATATTTTGAAAAGCTTCTGAAGTGGCTGTGTTAGAAGCAAAATGCTCCAAATTTCCTCTTTTGAAGCAAAAACAATTAATTAGTTGAAACTCGAACGCTAATATGTTTACCATGAGACTCATAAACATCAAGCTAAGAATTACTGGTAGTAGTTTTCCAGACATAATTACAGCCCGCCACCCACCTAACCCCCTCACCCGGGACCCAAATCAGAGCTAAGCACTCTGAACTACACGTTGGTAAACCACAATGAAGCAATTTCGAAGAGATTTTCCGAGTAAGAACTGCCTCTCGGCTAGTACAAGGCAAAGGAGAGTGGTTGTATATTGTACACAACTTTCCCTTGTATTAAACTATTTCTAAACTTGGAACCCATTATCTAAAGACCACAGACCATTAAAATAAATAACTCTACTGTTGCGCCAAATATCGGCCTCAACAAGATTTTAGCATTAAATCTAAGACTAGAACAGGTTTTGGTTTGCAATCTTTTCTCACAACACCACTAATTGTTTCATATTAAGCAAGTTATGATGTTTGAGGAAATGGAGGTAGTGGTAGTCATTAAGCAGAACTGAGTAAAGAGAGATTTAGGAAAACCGATTCTGATTCTTACTGAGAGGATGAATCGATCAGTGCTTCGCTACAGGTTTGTTACTTTGGAAGCCATTTTGCGCACCGGGAACGCTGCGAAACGCCGAACGTTTTTCCGGTCACTCAGTTCGAATCAGCTTTCCGGGTGTCAATGCTTCTGTCCGGCTATAAATTTTGTGCCATACTAATTCCTCCATTTTTTTAAAAGTATTTATAACCAAAATTTGACTTTTGGAAACTATCGAAATCATATAAATTTTTCTTTGGTATTGTTTCGGTTCAATTAATCTTCAATATTATTTTATATGTCACGTAAAAATCATTACTAAAAGTAGAATGGAATAGCTTACATATTTTTTATAGAATTTCACAAAACTCTCTATACATTTATACTATTTAAAGGATAATAAATTAAAAGTTTAAAAAATAATCATAGTATTAGATCCATCAACTATTTTACAATAGCAGAAAAGAAATCGAGCAAAGATAAAAAAAAATATAAATCACCAAATGAAAGGATATTAATTAAGTTGGGATTCAATAATGAACTATATAGAATATTAAATATTCAAAAAGATTAATTTAAGTCATACGAAAGGAAACATATTCAATACATTACAATTTGCTACTAATAATCGCTAGAATATTTTCTGTCTTGTTAGCGAATATACTGAAAATAATTTAATTTCAATGGGAGTAGCATAATAGTTTTGGGAATTAAGATTTTGAATTTAGTGCTCGTTGGATTTTAACCATTTTTATAGTTCTAATACCCAAAATATTAATATTTTATTATTTTTAAACTTAATATATAAATATTATTTTTTTACGTGTAAATTTATTCGGTATGATTCGATATTTTTTCGTTTTATTTTCACAAAATAAAAAATTACCCTAATTATCGATACAATTATAAATTTACATAAAAACTTAAAATTTTATTAAAATAAATATAAAAGAAAATCGATTTAGTCAATTTTTAAATATACATTCACATCCTTTGACCATTGTTGCCCACTCGTAAATGTACTAGTAGCATCGTGAATACATAAATGAATTTTTATTTTAACAAAATTAGTTCCTAATACAATCAATTACTTTTATCAAATTTTGAAGTTGAGAAAAGAGTTTCATAAGTGATGGTGTGAATACGAATCGGCAAGCCCTCCTAATGACGTACAATAAGTAGCTATATATGTGGAAATGACACCACGTGGCCACTTTTAATCATGTTATTTAAAATATATTCACAGTTTATAATGTATTTAAAGATTAATTAATTTTATCTAAACTTTAAAACGCGGCATCCTAGAGTTTAAACATCAAATTCAAATTCCAGGACATTTGATACATGATGAAAAATATATATTTTTTAGTATATTTGCATATTAATTCTTGCGTGAGTCACGGAGGTTACATGGTTTTTGAAGTGAAATTTGCTCATTATGTATTTCTAACGTGTAGGAACGAGTTTGGATGGTAAATAATCAAAGGATGACAATTCCACACAAAAAGAAGAGGGAAAACAATTGAGAGCTCGTCCAACTTCGTGTGTGGCACGAAAATAGACGGAAAAAAGGAATAAAGACGGAGGCGCAAAACAACGAAGTAAAGCAAAGGCACAAATCGCTTCGCGAATTGAAAAAATTGCAAAAGCTAAGTTCACTTCTATAGTGGCACGATGCGCGAAGGCAGACGCGCATTCCAGTTCTCCTATCCGATTATAGATTATCTTGGATGGCCTCCACCCTACCTATGTCATATAAATACATCCTAAAACATAACTTTAGAAAGGAGACACTGCTATAAAGTTACAAAACACTTTTGAAGGCAAAAATATACTAGGAGCAAGGAGGAAGATTCGACCATGAGTTTCTCCTTTCTTCTTTCTGTTCAATTAATAACTGACCAATTTCAATCATAGTAATAAACAATCAAACAAAGGAATTATTTGAATCTTAAACCTTCCCCAAAGACTGGCAGTACAAATCATGAACTTCTAAGAATAGAGTTTACAAAGCTAAAACGAAATAAATACACCGTCTATTTGAAAAGTACATAAATATAGTTTTATAGACCTACATCTACCATGAACAAGGGTAGCTACACCCGGGATACAGGTTCATCTTTAATCCAGCTCCCATCGAAATCGGCAACATCAACAGCCAACATTTGTACTCAAGGTACAAAGGTGTAGTATTAGTACAACTGACCACATGTACTGAGTATGTAACAGACCTAACCTTAGGTTGAAAGCACTGACGAGCTATCACAAGGTCAGGTCGAATACCGGTATTGTACAATAGCTCATAACAGCATAATACAAGTAATAAAAGGGGTATCTCAGAAATAAAAAGATCAACTCATTCACAATTCCAAAAAAAAAACGCTTGCTTTTCAAATATCTTAGTCTAACTCAATTCTCTTGCCGAAAATGCCAAAAGTACGAGTAAGTTTGAAAACTATGATTTTTCCTGATATCCTTTCAATAAATAAGTAAGAAGTTTCATTTTCTTTCCAAATAACAAGTGCAAAATACCTTTCTAAACCCACATATCAATATGTGTAAAAGTCGTGAATGACGTGATACTATATAGCATGAGAAAATATTATGAGTGTTTAACAGGTGGCTCGGGCCGGGTTGGGGAAAATGGTGACGGGCGATTTCCAATCCGGGCCGGTTACGGGTTATCAAAATCGGGCTTAATAGGTCTGGTCTATTCGGGTAAAAAATAAACTAGAAGGGTTATGGATCCAAGGGGCCGAACCAGGTTAGTGTATATATATATATATATATATATATATATATATATATATATATATATATATATATATATATTGTATAACTATCATAATTTATATTAATATAAAGTAAAAATGTTAACAAAAAATAATCTTATAAAAAGAGTGTTTAGATAAAAGGATGCAGAGTCTTTAAAATCTTTATATTTGGAATTCTGAATATTCATTAAGAACTTAAGATAATAGAATACAATGAAGATAGAAAAACGTTTATAATTTGCAAGTGCTTTTTTTTTCAAAATTACAGATTAAACTGTACATTTAATAACAACTAAATTAGCGAAAAAGAAGAAACTAAATTTTCATTACATAATAATATTTCAAATTAATCTAACAAACTAAAACATTAAGCGTAGATACGTCTAATAATTTTAAAATAACACAAATTATCTCAAATCAACTTAAATAAGAATTTTTGGATAATGCTCAAGACAACTCTTCATATGCCTCCTTAAACAGCATGTGCCCCCGACTTTAAACGAAGATTTAAGACTAGACCACGGTTCTTGCACTTTTCTTTGTGAACTTCTTCATTTTATTCTACCACCTCAAATTGTTCACAAATATATGAGCTCACTCTAGAAGTACATGGCATGATTTAACTTGAATTGAGAATTTGAATTTGAGAAACGAGAGATGGGTGAACAAATGAAGGGGGAGAGGTTGTATTTATTGTTTTCAAAGGGCTAAATTAGTAACTACTAAAGTATTATTTTTTTAAAAATATTTCCCAAAATATGACTATTCTTGCAATCAACCAGTTGGGCAACTATCATATGACATTTAAAAAAAATTGATTTCCAACCGTTAAACCGGTCCGGGCCAGTTAACCGATTTAACACTATTTTTTGTTGACTGGGTTTGACCTGTCCGGTTAACCAGATCATTTTTGGTGAACGGACCAATTCCTCTAATCCAGCCCACTTAGTCCCCTAACTACCGGTCCAGGCCGGTCTGGTTTTCAACTAGTCTGCGCTGGTCACGTTTAACAGGCTTAGGAAAAATGCATCTTTGTGCATGTATGTCATGTGTGCATGCAAATGCCATGTATCTCAGAGATGAATCATATACTCAAACTCTCGGAATGCTCAATCTCACAGTTTCACATTCTCTCTCAATATGCGCAATGCTCAGCATGCTCGATCACTCAGCGTTGTATAATAAGTGATGTTGCATGAAGCCCGTTTTACACATATTTATAGTCGAATATGCTCACTAGGGGGTGTACAGACTCCGGAGGGGCTCCTACATCCCAAACGCTATAATCTGTATGGACAACTCATGTATTGCACAGACAACTCACGCGCTATAATATCTATATTTGGATCCGCATGAACAAGTCACGTGATGCACAGATAACTCACATGTTATGGTATCAATATCCTCACAAACATGCCCCTGGCCTCACTCAGCCATCAATATCTCCAGTCTCACTCACGAGCTCACAATATCATAAAACTAACCCGACAAAAATAATATGATGTATCAATAATAACAACATATACTGAGATAAATACGAATGCATAAATATGATTAAGTACAAAATATCAACAAAATCCGTAAAATGACAGCAAGAAACGATCAGTATGGGTCACAACGCTATCTGCATAAAGCCTAAACATAATAGTTAGCATTATTGACAGCTCAATTACTTTATCATATGATGAAAACACATATATCAATAAAAATAGATCCATTGTACAGTGCAATGTGAACAACAGAGTCCCATTTCACAGGGCGCACGCCCACGGGCCCGTCACCTCGATACCAATCACATAGCGCATATCGCGGGATTTAATAACATCACTACTAAGTTTAGAAGAGTTACTTATCTCAAACAAGCCAATTTCAATACCGTGCAAGCTAAGCGATGCTCCAAGAAAGCCCCCATGCACGCGTAACGACCTCCGAACAGCTCGAAGTTGGCCAAATCAACAAATACATCAAACAAATCCCAAGGAACCAATCCAAATGATAAATATCGAATCATAAATCAAATCCTCGTTTTGACCAAAAATCACACCCCGGCCAACACCTCGAAACTCGAGAAAACTCACAAAATTTTAAAACCCATTCAATTATGAGTCCAACCATAATAGTTTCACTCAAATTCGACTCTAAGTTGGCGTTCAAAATTCAAAAATTCATATTATGAAACTTTAGTCCAAAACCCTCAATTTCTCATAAAATTCATCAACCAAGCTAAAATCGAAGATAGATTCATGAAATATAACCAAGACCGAGTAAAGAAAATTAACCGGAATTCATATGGTAGAAATATCTCCAAAAATCGTCTCAATCCGAGCTTGGAAATGTTAAAATGAATCCAAAATCACGAACTATTGTATTTATCATTTTGCCCAGCTCTTCCACTTTCGCGCCACATTAGCTACCTATGTCGTGTTGCTTCTGAGACATGAGCTCAGCTTATGTGGAGTCTACTAGCCAACTAACCCCTCGCACATGTGAATCAACATATGCTTCTACACAACCGCATGTGCACAACCAAACACGCTCGTGCGCTAAATCTTGCTCATGCACTCAAGATCTCCACTTCTGCGAGGCCGCATATGCGCCCCTATTCTCGTTTTCGTGATCCATTCCAACCAGGTCTTCCTTTGCTTCTGCGATCAATTGTCCGCATATGTGTGCATTCTTCCGCAAATGTGGAAACACTAGAATTAGCAACCTTCAGCAACAACAACATGAAGAAGAATGGTCTGTGATCAAATCTCAAACACACTCGGGAGCTCGTTTGAACATTCCAACAAGTCCTACTTGAGGCCTCAAAACATACACAAAAACATTGAAAATAGTGAATCACACCTCAAATTGAAATCAATGAACTTTGAACTTCCAATTTCCAAATCGCACTGAAACATATCAAAGAATGAATGCAAATTTTGCACATAAGTCCCAAATGAAATGACGAAGCTATTCAAATTTCCAATTTTTGTCAACTTTTATTGAAACCTTCCAGAAACATCCAAATTAATACGTGTATCACCCGAGTATAAAATCAGCATTCAGACCTAATGAAATCATTAAAACTCCGTTATGGGGTAAAATTCACACAAAGTCAAAGTAGGTCAACTCTCTCAACTTAAAGCTTCAATAATGAAATTCATTCTCCCAAACCGGTTCCAAATAACCTAAAAACCAAAACCGACAATTCACATAAGTAATAGTACATCATATGGGGTTGCTCATGCCTGTAAACTATTGATCGAAATGCAAATGCTCAAAATAACCGATCGGGTCGTTACATTCTCCCCCACTTAAAACATACGTTCGTCCTCGAATGTGCCAAGAGTTGTTTCAAAACCATCAAACTGCCGTGTAACCTTACCACGCACATACCCGGGGGTGATTCCACATCACCCTATCCCATATAAGTTTGATAACACATTACAACTGATATTTCTCAATTCAACATAGCCAATAAGCCTTAGAATCCAATTTTCCAATATCAGGAATTTCTTATAAGATCTGAATCTCATGACCTACACGTTGTATAACTCTAAACAAGTTGAACCAAACCGCAACCATATCCCAAGCTACAATCATTGGACATACCGCATAACTCAAATACCCGTAGCAAAATTTTCGATCATAGTAGCTGCTCAAACAACCCAATTTTGTCTATAAACCTCATACCTACCAAAAACCCCATCCAAATACCTTCATACAATGCTGATAATGAAAAAACACGTAGAAACTCATAATCATTCATCAAATTAACAAGCCATAGATCTCTCTATCCTTCAACAAGAACTATAGCCAATTTCTAAGCTGACTTCTGATATTATCCATATATGCCAACTTCATCTTACTGAATACCAGCTACCCTATTGACAAGCAAAATCAATACTACTCAAAGCCACAACTGTGCAATCGATGCACCAATAAGCAATAATTTAGATGAACTCAATCACGAAAATGACTCAATCAAGAAAACCGTCTGCAAACTCAACAGGTACCACCACCATGCAATGCTAAGAACCCATCACATACCTTAGAACCATCACTCGACTCTAAGACTAAGGTTTCTGCCTCAATATAACTCCGCTGCAATACGCGACTCCATCCAAATGCTTGTTCATGTCATATACCTCAAGGCACCCTTGTCAAAATCAACAACCATGCGAAATTCGACATCAAGTACCTAAAGTGCGTTACCATAACCATGGAGAATCACGCGATTCAATGCCACACAGAACCTGAAAGAACATAACCAGTATGCTCTAAAACATGCAATACCCAATCACTCATTTTGCTCATATTTCGCTATAAGACCGCAATAGAACTGCACCAGGTGTGCTTAAAACCAACGAATCACAACTCATCGTAGCATAGCAAAGTAACTCATAGAAGGTTTACGAACATGAATAAGCTCAGCAAAAATCACACGACACCTCCCTCAATAATAGCATTACGGAGCCAACCAATCCAACTTGGTGTAGAATGCACATCCTAATTGGGACTACTGATTGACCCTCAAAGCAACTCTGGGCACCTACAAATGGGTAAATAAACCTCCAAGAACCCACAATGACTGAATCATAGCATATACTACCATCTGGATAGCTTTGTCCATAACTTCATAGTCCATAACTCTGAAACAATCCGCTCCTGAGAACTCCAGTCTACAAATCCATAGAACACACGAATTGCCATATCTAATCCCAACTCCTCTGCTATAATGTCTAAAACAACTCTCAAACACGATCATCCCTCGAGGAATACTTCTAAAATTCTTCCATGCCACATTGCAAAATTCGAATATCAACAGTAGATTCACCAGGAGAGTGTTGCAGTATCGGTGAAGTATCCATAAATCAAACACATTGCCCGTTTAAAATGTATGCTTTCATCAAGCCATACTAAATAATTATCACCCACCTAGTCAATTGAAACAGTCCATGGTGCTCACGAATTTCATGACCTTTCCTTCAATACTGAACTGTGTTCTCGTTCGCGAAAGTCTCAATCCCACACAAACGTCGCATATACCATGACATTCTATGAAAAATATGAAAATTACACAGTCCACTCCGAGTCATAATCAACTACATACTTATCTAACCAAGGACCTTCCATTTGTTTTCATCTAGGAGAAATTCACTATACGCTACATATTCCTCATGCTAGTAGAAAATATACCCCTCACACATGGTAAAAACATTGAGAACTCTTTGAAACCCATTTTCACATAATCAAGTTGTCAGAACCGAATCTCTCTATCTTATCCCAGCCACGCAGTCTCCAAACCCCAAGAGCATCGCCATGAAACACCTGTAGAGACTAGCTACGTCATAAGTACCCAAAGAACAAATCTTACTCATAGCAATGCTGATCTAACCTACTACTAAGCTACCATATTTCTCCAAGTCCTTTCCAAATTACCTTCAAATTGATACTTCTCCTTGTTAGAACACCACGATCCCTAACCAAAATTCACCACACTAAAGACCATAGTATAAAACCCCAATGCTCTAAGGCCCATAAACCGCTGACTTCCCCGTCAAGCACCATAACCGAGATACCCATTCTAAAGAGACCTCAAGTGAACCTAAAACTATTCTTTCACCTTCTTGACACTGAAATGCATAATCCTCAACGATATAAAAGTACCTCAAGTCTCGACACCGTCTAATGTAACCCTCAGTTTCTAGCAATTTACAATTTTTGAAAATTCCACATCGCTACACCTAAATCTTGAACCATTAGAACCATTCTTGAGTGCCATCGACTCTTCTCAAATCCCCAATAAAAGGATCAAACTGATTGAACGACATGTGCCTCATTAGCTCGCAATCCCCTAAGGGAGCAAGCCACACTCCTAAGTAATCGATCAAGTTTCTACTCCATGCACACTTCGTCCTTCACAACTAACCACTCAATTATTCCATGATTCCCACATACCCATAAAGGGTAATACAACCTGTATCCAGAAATTCCTTTACTCGAGTCATTCTCACTCTATCTCTACAAGTCATAATTGATTCACTAGTATACCTCAAACATAATCAATACAACACATAATCGTGCAATCAACTTATTAGTATCAAACTCCCCCACTTGGCTCCAAGCCATAGATCCAAACACACAATAACTCACAATGATCATACTATATTACTGCCACCATGCCACGGTGAGATTTAACTAAATCTTTCATAAGCTCAGATAACACACTGATCTAACACCTCAAATCGTATGCAATTCCCGCATTCATCCTTATAGTAGTCAAGCCGACTCTCATAAGTGACCCGAACTCTAATTGCAACACAATCCACTGGTAAAAGAGAACTCGCTAAAAAACAACATAGGGATCACATAACCTCAGGCAAACCGCAGAAGATAACTCGCATGCTTAGCCTCAAACTGACATCTTTCTATACCCTTCCACAATCATAACTATTATGCAATCGCTTAATCCTCCTGAGCCTGAACTCATAACACGACAAGAAGATCTACTTCACTCCTAAACTAACAACATGAAATGATTCCTCGACACACTCATAACCCGAGACTATATAAATCAAGATGGAAATCAAACACCCAATAGTCATTGCTACATCTCAAGTAAACTCTTCTCGTCACGTTCAAACCATATGAACACATATCGCAATCATATCATACTCATTACTTAGTCATCCGATCACAAATTCCACTAACAGGGACACTACCAGGCATATAAATCCAAAAACATATGGTCACACAATCAACACCTCTGTGCTTAAGCTACAGTAAAAACTAGGTCGCAAGTCCTTCAGACTAGTCCATCATCAGCATACAGAAATCACATCTCGCAACTCTTTCATGGAATCATTATCCGTCGATGCACAAATGATACCGAGTGCTCATATGCATATACAAATACGTGGAAGGAATTCAAAGAGTTACGCTTCAAGCTGAATCAATGTCGCACGATAAGGAAAGAAAGATGGGAAACATATCCTAAATGCCATATTGCCTCTCGAAGATAGGTATGGATGTCATCATATCGATCCGCAAGACTCTACTAGACACTTGCTCATGACTTGTAGAACCTATGAACCTAGAGCGCTGATACCAATCTATCATGCTCTAAAGTCCACTAGTCCTAATGGAAACTAACCCAACCCGCTAGGTAATCCAACTAATAATTGACCAATAATAGTAATGCGACAATCAAATAAAGGAATTATATGAATCTTAAACCTTCCCCAAGGACTAGTAGTAGTCATCATAAGCTTCTAAGAATAAAGTTTACAAAGCTGAGACGAAATAAATACACCGTCTATTTGAAAAGTACATTAATAGAGTTTTATAGACCTATAGCTACCACGAACAAGAGTAGCTTCAACTGGGACACATGTACATCTTCAATCCAGCTCCTATCGAACGCAACAATATCAGCAGCCAACATCTATATGCAAGGTACAAAAGTATAGTATCAATACAACCGACACCATGTAATGAGTAAGTAACAAACCAAATCTTAGGTTGAAAGCAATGACGAGCTATCAGAGAATCGGGTCAAATACTGGTATTCTAAAATAGTTCATAACAACATAATACAAGTAATAAAAGGGGTATCTCAGGAGTAAAATACTCAACTCATTCACAATTCTAGAAAAATATAGGCATGCTATTCAAATATCTTAGTGTAACTCAATTCTTTCGCCGAAAATGCAAAAAGCACGTGTAAGTTTGAAAACTATGATTTGCTTAATATCCTTTCAACAAATAAGCAAGAACTTCCATTTTTTTCCAAATAATAAGTGCAAAACAACTCTCGATACCCACATATCAATATGTGTAAAAGTCATGAATGACGTGATACTATATAGCATGAGGAAAATGTATCTTTGTGCCTGTATGTCATATGTGCATGCAAATGCCATGTATCTCAGAGATAAATCATGTACTCGTACTCTCAGAGTACTTAATCTCACAGTTTCACATTCTCTCTCACTATGCTGAATGCTCAACACACTCAATCACTTAGCGTTGTACAATAACTGCTGCGTTAATGAGCCCAATCCACACAATTTATGGTCGACTGCACTCACTAGGGATGTACAGACTCCGGAGGGGCTCCTACAACCCACAAGCTATAATCTACACGGACAACTCATGTGTTGCACGAGCAACTAACATGCTATAATATTAATATCTAAATCCGCACGGGCAACTCATGTGCTATGGTATAATTATTCTCACAAACAAGCCCTCGCCTCACTCAGTCAACATCTCTCTAGTCTCACTCACAGGCTCACAATTTCATAAAACTAGCTCAACAACAATAATATGACGCATCAATAATAATAACAAAGACAAATATATAATATGAATGCATGAATATGTAACGGTCCAGCCGGTTGTTTTGAGAGATATACCATTGTTTTACCCATTTCTACTTCTTTTAGGCTTTACAATTGTATAAATCTTGTCAGGTCGGTTGGTTCGGTTCTGGAGTGGTTTTTGAGTTAAATTGAGACACTTAGTCTCTTTATTAGAAGATTAAGTTGGAGATGTTAACTTATGTGTAAACATCTTCAAAGTTGAAATTTTATGGTTCTATTAACTTCATGAGGTAATTTTGGACTCGGGAGCGCATCCATAATGTGATTTGGAGGTCCGTAGTAGAATTAGGCTTGAATTGGCAAAAGTTGGAATTTTGGCGATATTGATCGGCAGTGGAGTCGGAATGGATTTTTGGAAGTTGGAGTAGGTTCGTGCTGTCATTTTAACATGTGTGTAAAATTTAAGGTCATTCGAATATGGTTTGATAGGTTTCAGCATCGTGTGCAAAATGTGAAATTTTAGAAGTTCTTAGGCTTGAATCTTGGTGTAATTTGGTGTTTTGATATTGTTTTGAGTGATTCAAAGGTTTGACTAAGTTATGGGATGTGTTGTTATGTTTTTTTGAGGTCCCAAGGGCCTCGTGTGAGTTTCGAGAGGTTAACGGATCATTTTGGCTTTTGAGTGATAGCTGGTGCCTGATACTTATTTCTTCTGGTTTCCTTATACTCGATCGCATGAGTTCATCCGCCATCGTGTATGCTTATTTTGGGTAGAGGTGAATTTGTTCTTTACCATCGCATTGTTGGGGATGCAATAATGTATATGTGGGAAGCAGAAATCCACGATCGCGTAGGTTTGAGATGCAGTGATCAATGATCGCGTAGATGATTCCGTGTTTGTGTAGTGTAAAAGTGTGGGGTAGCACAGTTTTGATTCACAATCAAATGGATTGTTCTGCGATCGCAATGAAGGAAATCTGGCAGCATTGTTAAATTTCAAAAATGAGGGTTTGAGCTGATTTTTCATATTTTGAGCTAGAGATCATGGATTTGGGCGATTCTTAAAAGATCCTGAGGAAGTTGATTGGGGTAAGTGTTTTTCACTTGATTTTGGTTAAATTTCATGATTACATATAGATTTGTATCATCTATTATGATTTGGGGTGAAAAATTGGGGGGAAAAGTGGAAGAGTTCTTAAGATGAAATTTTGAGGTTGAAAGGGATTTTAATAAATTTGGTATGGTTGGACTCGTGAGTGAATGGGCTTTTGGGTTTTGCGACTTTTGTCGAATTTTGAGGCATGGGAACAGGGGGGGTTGAGTCGATTTCGGATTTTGGCTCAAATTTAGTAGTTTTCTTGTGGAATTGATTCATTTAGCCTTTATTAATTGTGTTGTATTACTTGTGGCTAGATTTGAGACGTTTGGAGGCCGAGTTGGGAGGCAACTGCATCGATAAGTGGGATTTTCTTCGTATTGAGGTAAGTAACAGTTATAAATCTGGTCCCGGGGATATGAAACCTTGTATTTTGTGTCATAAGACTATTTTGGAGGTGACAAACTTTCTAGGTGATGGGCGTGTGGGCGTGCACCGAGGGATTATGACTTGGTTCGTTCTGTGATAATGTAGAATAATATAGCTTACTGTGTACTACGTGTTTCCTTTGTTTTTTTGAAAATTGACTGCATTTCATATTATAAGTCATGCTTAGGCCTTATGATATTACTTTTGTGACCCATGAGGTCATGTACTTGTTGAATTAACTACTATTTGCTACTTTTTTTCGCAGTCATGATATTACTTGCATATTTCCTATTTATCCTTGATATATGTTATTATCACTATTTGCTCTTAATTATATATTTTTTGAGAGCTTGAGTGACTGGTGAGGTTGGTGAATGATATAGGGCATGAGTGCCGAGCTGTGAGCTATATGAGTGTATATGGATCAGGTTGCACGCCGCAACGAGCATTTGGGATAATTATATATGTTAGATCGAGTTGCACGCCACATCGGTCCTTCAGGCTAATTATATATGTTGGATTTCGTTGCATGCCGCAACGAGCCTTTATGGCTATTTATACATTGGATCGGGCTATATGCCACAGCGCTATAGCGCTTGGGCTGATGGAGCCCCTCCAGAGTCTGCACACACCCATGTGAATGCAGGTACCTATTGAGTATGGATAATGAGAGCTGAGAGCCGAGTGTTGAGCTATTGAGATTAGCTGAGTGAATGTTGTCTTGTAAGACAGTATTAGGTTTCAATTACTTTTGTTGTACTGAGTTGTTATTTTTGACTTAGACTACTAAATTTGAAATCATGACTGTTTCTTGTTGAAAGTAATTGAAATACATTATTGTTGTATAGCTCGTTACTACTACTCAGTTCTTTATATATTTTTATTACATACTGAGTTGGAAGTACTCACGCCACTCCTTGCACCTTGTGTGGAGATTCGGGTGAGACGGATCACGGAGGTCGTTGAGTCTTGCACAGTTGGATATCGGAGACATACAAGGTAGTTGTTGACGTCCGCAACCCTTGTCTCTCCCTCCATTGTTATCTTTTCTTTTGTTTGGCATTAGTGGACTATCGTAAACTCTGATTTTGGACTAGTTTTAGATGCTTGTGACTTTGTGACACCCCTATGTTGGACTATCTTTTCCGCATTTTTATTTTTAGTTCAACTCTTTTATGATGGAAAGCTTGACTTGACTTTTTATGATATATCGAAGTGTTTTTGAAAGGCGTTGGCTTACCTAGTACCATGATAGGCTCTATCACGACAGATTAGAGCTTTGGATCATGACAATTTGGTATCATAGCCTAGGTTACATAGGTCTCACGAGTCATGAACGGGTTTAGTAGAGTCTTGCGGATTGGTACAGAGACGTCTGTACTTATCTTCGAGAAGCTGTAGAAACTTTAGGAAATTCTACATTCTTGAATTCTTATTATATGAATCTGTTGATATTGGTAACTAAACTTCTTTTACTCTATCTCCCACAGATGGCAAGGACACGCGCTACCGGGCAGGACAGACAGCCACCAGTGCCACCAGTCAGGGCAGGGAGAGGTTGAGGTGTTGGTAGAAGCTGTGGGAGGGGCAGGTGTGCAACCAACAAAGTAGTTAGAGCGACACCTGAAGATCCACCAGTAGTCCTAAATCAGGACCAGGTCGTAGTTACAGATGCTCCAGTTGGACCATCTCAGGCACCACCTGTGCCCATCGTGATTCCTTGCCTTCAGGAGGCCTTAGCTCAGATTCTACCAGTGTGTACTGACCTTTCCCTGATAGTTTCATTTCTTCGGTCGCATCCACTTCCTAGGTGAGGAGAGGCACTCAACTCCCGACGCCTACATACCCGATCAGGTTGTACATGGACTACCAGATACTGGGAGCACCACCAACCCAGTCGGTTGCAACTGCACAAGACTATGTAGTTTCATCATGTCTGATGATGAGAAGTATAGATTGGAGAGTTTCGGGAGACTCCAACCTCCGACCTTCAGCAGTGTAGGGGGCAAGGATGCCCAAGGTTTCTTGGACAAGTGTCAAAGGGCACTCCGTACAACAGGTATTTCTGGAGACCAATAGGGTCTAGTTCACTACTTTTCAGTTCTCTGGGGCTAAATTTAGTTGGTGGGAGTATTACGAGAGGCGTAGGCCGATCAACACAACACCCCTTACTTGGAAACAGTTCTTTGTGGTCTTTCTAGAAAAGTTTGTGCCTCAGTCTTGCAGAGAGGAGCTCTGCAGATGGTTTGGGTAGCTTTACCAAAGTGATATGTCTGTAATGCAGTATGAGATACAATTCTAGGAGTTGGCCCATTATGCTATCTGGTTGGTTTTGACAGATAGGGAGAGGATCAGGAGGTTTGTAGATGGCCTCACTTTTCAGTTGTGGTTACATATGACCAGAAAGAGTGTGTCTGGTTCTACCTTTAATAAGGTTGTCTACATTTTTCGGTAGATTATGATGATTCACAATCAGAAGAGGGTTGAGAGGGAGGCCAATAGGAGTAGGTCAAGAGGCTTCATGGTCAGGGCGGATTCGACGATGCTCCTTCTAGGGGCCTGTTCCAGCTCGGTAAAGGTCATCATTTCAGACAGGCTCAGACAGCTGGCCCATTTCACTATGGTCCATCATGTGGTCATGGTCCCACAGTCATGAGTAAGGACAATCATCATTCAGTGCATTACCAGCGTAGAGTTCTCATTATACCTCATTCGTTCAAGTATCCCCGGGTATTTCTTCTGGGCATTAGGAGTAACAGTTCCGTCAGAGGAAGGGTTATTTCGAGTGTGGAGATTTTGGTCACATTATGTTAGATTGTCCTAGGCTATGGAGTAGGGCTTCACAGCGGAGTACTCGGATGATGGAACCAGCGTTAGTTCCTCCACCACCTGCCCAACCAGCTAGGGGTGGAGCTCAGCCAACTAGGGGTGGACCTTAGTAGGCTAGGGGTCTCTCGAGAGTGGAAGGCAGATCAGGGGGTGGAAAGTCCCGTTTCTATGCCCTCCCTTCCAAACCAGATACCATTGCATCAGATGTTTGATTATAGGTATTGTTTCAGTTTTCCACCGAGATGCCTCGGCATTATTTGACCCTGCTTCTACTTATTCATATATTTTCTCGTATTGCGCTTATTTTATAGATATGCTCCATGAGTGTTTAGTCTCATCTATTCTTGTATCTACTCCTATAGGTGATACTGTTGTTGTAGATCGTGTATTTCGTTCATGTGTGGTGACTGTTGGGGGTCTGGAGATCGGTGTGGACCTTTTGCTGCTTAGTATGGTTGATCTTGATGTGATATTAAGTATGGATTGTTTGTCTTCATGTCATGGTGTTCAATATTGTCACGCTAAGACTGTGACGTTTGCGATGCCGAATTTGCTGAGAGTTAAATGTAGCAGTTCTATAGGCTAGGTAACAAGAAGGGTGATTTCATACTTGACGGATCAACGTATGGTTGAGAAGGGTTGTCTATTCTATTTGGCTTGTGTGATGGATTTTAGTGCAGAGACTCATGCCATTGATTCTGTTCTGGTGGTATGCGATTTCCGGCTCTGTTTTATTAGACCTGTCGGGCATGCCTGATAGGAATATTGATTTTGGTATTGATTTGGTGCCAGACACTCAGCCTATTTCTATTTCACCGTATCATAGGCGGAGTTGAAGGAATTGAAAGGATATCTTCAGGAGCTCCTTGATAAGGGGTTTATTTGGCCTAGTGTGTCACCATGGGGGTGCACTGTCACGGCCCCCTTTTTCTAAGGCGAAATCGCGTTTTTAACATTTTTGAAAGACAACTCGTTCCCTTTTGGGAATTGGTTTTTTGAATTTGAAGAGTCATCACCTAATGATCAAGTGCATTAGGATACTTAGAAGGTTTTGATTTTAAGAATCAGAGCTTGGGTAAAGGCTAGAAATTATCTCGGTGGAAGGTGTTAGGCACCACCCCAGATCCCATATTGTGATTCCCAACCATGTTATAACTATGACTTCACATAACAAGTTGAGAAAATACGGGCTCAAACAGAAGGGTTCACATAATATTGTAAGTAAATATTTTGAGAAAGAAAATCAAATGAAAAGGGAAGCCATTTTAAGAAAAGATTTTAAGCAAATATAGAAAGAATAAACAAGTAAAAGGGCAAGGGTGTCCTAGGTTTATGATTAATATGGATCACTTCAATGCAATACCCAGTAATCACTCCTCCAAAAGAGAGGGGATACATGAGGTATTAGCGCAACGGTTATCACATCCATATCTACCCTTCCCACCCCGTTAAGGTATTAAATTGCGGAATGGTATTGTTGCTTATTGCATGCTATTACTCGTGCTAATCCTATCAGTCGCGGAGGAGTTGTGACTACTAATCCTAGGGGGGGGGAGGGGGGGAGTTGGGGATTTTAGATTTTTAAAAGGGATAAAATTCTAAGGCGACAAACAATAACAGATAAGCAGTTAGGGGGAAAGCAAATAGCAGTTAAGGCTCACATGGGCCTCCTCACTTAACGAGCAAATTATATAGCATGACTTCAAATACTAGTTATTGTCTAAATTGACTTTAAAGCATTAGGACAAACTGATTTATCACATATTTCTCAGATGAGAACTCCAAATTAGGCCTAGTTTGGCTGTAATTTATTAAGAACTGACCCTGTTGATTAATCACCTGAGGGCTTGCCTAGGTGAGACCTAAAGGCATGATATCTAAAAGTGCAGAAAGCGTACTGGTTATAAAAGAAAGGATTAGTGAATTTATAAACAAAAGGTTCTGCAGATTTGTAAACGATCTTATTTACTGATTTTAAACTCATAGAGGAAATAGATGAAGTTGATTCAACTGATTACTCCTATAGGCATGATCTTTGAGCATAGTTGATTTTAAACACTTTATAGTTGAAAAAGCGTGCAAAGTCCTACAGGCATGGCATCTAGAAGGTTTTTTATTATTTAAACCTATGCACAGGTTTGCCTAATGATGCATGAAGATGCAAGAATTTATGGTGTCCTATAGGCATAATATCTACCATATTGTTTATTGTTTAAACCTATGAACAAGTTTGCCTTGTGATAGATAAATGCAGATTGTTATTAAACCTAGGATCATTTGCCTAATGACATACATATGCTGAAGCGCAAAAAACCTATGACCATGGTTTCTATATGCAGCAAATGCAAAAAAAAACATAGAGACAAGATTTCTATATGCAGGAAAGCAACACTTATTGGCAGAATTTCTAAGATGAGAATGCAGAAGTTATAGGCAGGATTTCTATGATAAGGATGTAGAGCTTATAGGCATGATTTATAAAAATGAGAATGCAGAGGTTTAAAAAATGCTATGAACAAGTTATATACATGAATGTAATAACCTATAGGCATACTGTCAATGTAAATGCAAGAATAAGAAAAATCCTATAGGCCAGTTATCTACCCTTTGAATACATTCATCCCCATCCTTTTCCACTAGTCATCCCCATAGTTATTAAAAATTATAATAGACCCAAAATGAACTGGAAAAGTAAAGAAATTACATCAAAAATTCAACCTACACCAAATAGCCTAATTCAGACTTAAAGTCTAACAATATGAGATAAACCAACTTCCAGGATCAGATTTCCAAAAGCCTTTCTCTTATTTAGGATTTGTCAAAGTTCCCAGGAGTCTCATAGAGCTCCGTGCATTGCTTACGCCCCAAATACATAGAAGGATTAGATCAAAGTGCAGTGTGGAATGGCCAGCCCTCCAATGTCCAAGTTTAGAGGGATCTCAAGGTCCCAAAGCAAGGCTCATAAGAGGAGGCAGAGCTTAAAGTCTAAGAATAAGTGCAAGTGCATAAAGAGAGAATTAAGGAAAGCCAGGGCAGGCTGGTGGTCATGCCCAGCAATTGGAAGTACTAGCACACCCCTAACAAACCTGTTAGCCTAATCTTAAGAGTTTGGATCAATTGTGGATCAGGTTCAGACCTGGGCAGCAATATGGATATTTCCAAGCCATGAGCCTTAACTCACATATATAGAAGGGGTAAGGTTATGGGGAATTCACAAAAATTAGCAGATACAAAGAGAAATTTGCATATTCATTGCAGAACATGAACAACAAAGTAGACATGAGTATAACAACTGTGAATTAAACACGTATGGAAGAAGTTGAAATCAAAATTGAGACATACCAGTTTTAGAGAAACAAATAAGTGAAGGCAGGAGTCTTGTAAGCCAAATTTCAATCAAATAATACAAGAGACCTTAGAAGAGAGTAGGGTATTGAAAGAGTATCGCAATTGAGAGTGTGAGAATAATGAATTTGAAGTGTTCAATAAATTGATGATGTGTATAGAAGAGTCGTACCCCTTTTTATAGTGCAAAAAGAAAGTAAGAAAGGTAAGGAAATATTCACTGAAATCAATCTCCCTTTATTTAAGGGATTATAATTTCAACGTGTAAAACCAATTAAGGAAATGGTTTTTGATTAAAACCTTTTCAAAGTAGCACAAAAGGGATAAATACATAGAAATCATTTAAGGAAAGCATTCAATGGTACACGATTTGTGACAAATATGGAAAGGAATCAATCAACAGCCAGTAAAAAATCAGAAATTGAGTTTTGGTATGAATGAATCTGACCAGGAAAGGTGCGAAAAGGTTTAATTAAAGAAAATCAATAATAATCAATCGAACCTTATTAAAAGGAACTCTGAATCAATCACAAATGGGCAAAACCCTTTTGAAGGAAGAATTCCTCATATGTAAATATACAGACATGTCAAACAAGAAAGAATTGTCAAGCTAATTAGAAAGAATCTAGTGTAGAAAAGTTCAGAGTCACAAACAAAGAGGCTCGGATTCAGTACTTAGGCTCAGACTTAGTTTGAGAATCCAGGGTCCCATATTAGAACCCTAGTCCAATCACAAGACCAAACTCGCCAACCCCCCCCAAATCCTAGGGTTGTCAACTCGAATCAGAGGTAGAGACGAGAAGGCAAATGACTGAAACAGGATCGGAAGTCTCTTTCAAAGACTCATGAGAAAACAACTAGGTAAAATAGCAGGTTCGATACAATCATAGCATAAAAGCTGATTTGAAGCATAAAGAACATGTTTTGAGAAAAGCTCGGAACTTAAACAAGTTAATAGGACAAAGAAGTAGTGTAAACTTATGGAAACAATATATGAAACATGTCTAGAAAGAACTTCAAACAAAGTCCAGAAGAAGGAAAATAAAGAATTTGTCACACTCAGTAGGAAAATACAGTAGAAGAACACAAGAACATCCGAAAAGTTATAGCAAAAAAACATATAGAAGAACACAATAAGATAGTCATACAAGAACATGGTAGAAGGAAGAATACAGGAACATAGTCGGAGCTAGTACACGTAAAGGAATAAAAAGGTCAGAAATCACTTAAACATTTTAGAAAACCCTAGATCGGAAAAGAAATATCTTTAAAAAAGAGAGTTTCTGAAAGAAAATTGGGGAAATCATTTGAAACTCAAGCGGAGCATAGATACGTGACAGATCTAAGGAAAGAAAATCAGAAAGAACCTCAAATAGCCATTGATTGCAGAGAAAACCCTAGAAATGTGAAGGGCCTTGAGGGAAGTCCCATCCTGAGTCGAAAAGACTCATATTGCTCGAATATGCCGAAGTAGTGACCGAGAAGCCGTAGATCCACAACTAAGAAGATTTGAAGGGAGACATCGAGGTCAAGGCCTTGGTTCTTCAAATATTGAGCACACATGAGTAATAAAGGGTGAGTATTATGTTATCATGACTGGAATGGCCATGATATCTGGTGAGCTTGAAGTAGGCAACGGTGAGATAAGATAGGGTTTCGAGAGGGTTTGAGAGAGTTTTGAGAGACTAGAGGTTTCAAAGGAGATTGAGAATGAGAAATGATGGAATTAGGGTAGCCATTTGGGGTTAAAAAGGGAAGGGTTGTTTCTGGCCGTTGATCTTGAGTGATCAACACTCCAGATTTAAATGGGTAGGTGCGGAACGTCTTGGATCTTTAGGATTGGGTCGTGGGTTGACCCATTTAGGAAATTAAAATGTGGTTAAGTTGAGGGTCAATTTAGGCTAAAATTGAAATAGAGTAGGGCTAGTATTTAAATAGCCACTTTTCTCCTTTTAATTTTAAAAAAATGATAAAAATAATTTAAACAAACTAAAGTACTGAGCTAGAACCAATTTATAATTATAAAATATTGTTATTCTCAAAATGGGGATAAAATTACAGTTTTATGAAATTTAATTTTAAAAATGCCAAATAAATTTGTAAAAAAAATACGAAAATTATATTAATTATATTTTGGTGTAAATATGAGAATAAAATAATTCATTCACCAAAATGATAGTCTTTGGGAATAATTATTTGGTTTTATACTGTTAAAATAGACAATAATTTAATTTTAAAAAATATCAAAACTCTTGGGCATGCTCACATATGCAATAACATGCTACTTTGAAAGTATTTTGTATGAAAAAACACATAGGGAAAAATTGGGTATCAACATCTACCCATGTTTACCCGGGAAGGATGAAAGAGTTGTCGGGTAAAGATATGATGGCCAATTTTGACTGGACGAGATGATTTGAAGAGTGTTGGTCGTGCTCTGGTTTTCGATCTGCCTACACATCCTTTGTCTTATAGGAATCAGGTCGTATGTAGTTCCGGATCTGTTAGCGGAATATGCTGATGGAGGTCGGACACGATACTTCGTTTGGGGTGGACGGCTATAGTCTGGTAGGGCTGTGGGAGCCGTAGCAGGATCGCTCCTACTGAGATGACCATTGCTAGCCGGTGTACCTACAATTGAGCAATACAAACATATATCGTGCATAAATTTAAACGTGATGCAAGTTCCCGTTGGACCATGAATGCTGTCCTTGGACGATTAGAATGACGTCCTCGGACCATGATGTCATGGGCCATGAAGCATGTAATAGAGGATTTACAGGCTATGAAATGATGTTCTCGGGCTATGAGAGTGATGCCTCAGAACTATGATGCTTTTGAATAATGATATGCAAAGAGTAAAATGGGGTCCTTAGGCCATGGCATGGCGTTCTCGAACTATGAAAATGATGCCTTCGGACAATGACGCCTTCGGACAACTTGGCGATCTTTCAGCCTATAAAATGCAAAAGGTGGCGATTTTTCAGCCCATAAAAGCGTAAATAAAAAGGATAATCTTTCAGCCGATGCAGAATTTAAATAATGTAGCGATCTTTCAGCCGATGCAGAATTTAAATGAGGTGGGGATATTTCGGTCGATGCGAAATTTGAATGAGGTGGCCATATTTCGACTGATGCAGAATTTAAATGAGGTGTCGATATTTCAGCCGATGCAGAATTTAAATAAAGTGGTGATATCTCAGCCATGCTATAGAGGCAGAATTTAACCTTAGAAGGTATAATAGTAGCCTTATGCAATGCAAGAAATGCAAATAGAGAGAATGTTTAGTCTCGAAAGGCAGAAAGGTAGCCTTATGCAATCCAGGAAATGCAGATGGAGACAATGTTTAGTCTTAGAAGGTACAAAGGTAGCCTTATGCAATGCAGAAAATGCAGATGGAGACATTGTTTAGTCTCAGAAAGCAAAAAGGTATCCTTATGTAATGCAGGAAATGCAGATGGAGATAATGTTTAATCTCGAAAGGTAGAAAAGTAGCCTTATGCAATGCACGAAATGCAGATGGAGACAGTGTTTAGTCTCGAAAGGCATAAAGGTAGCCTTATACAGTGCAGGAAATGCAGATGAAGACAGTGTTTAGTCTCGGAAGGTAGAATGGTAGTCTTATGCAAGAGATAAAAAGTGAATACTAATAAAATTTCCTTATCTGATAGCCGATGACTGGTTGCGATATTACGGTTGCTGGGGATATTGTACGCGGATAAAAAATATGCGTAATTGATGGTTCCGAGGGTCGTATTCCCGAGAAGTATGATTGTATAAATGTATTCGGTGTCTTGAAACTCGGGTGCCTACATCCAAGGAAAAAATGTGAGTTTTGTAGGGGGAAGGTTAGTTCGTATCCTCGTGAGCTTTCCTATCCTACTTGGTTCCATTTCCATGGATATTGTGTACCATCGGGGTAGCGTTGCTAACTAAGGAATTGATAATAGACACGCGTGATTTAGTAAAAATGTAACATTAATACATAAAAGATAGTTTTCTTTAGATGAACCAATGACCATGACGTGGTTCCAAACATTGCAACCTCTCTTGCCCTAGAATTTTGAGGGACTTTCTCAAAATTTCCAGTTTACTAGGTTGCTGGTTCTGAGGGCTGCTTGCAATGGTCGGCTGAAGTTACTTCAGAATTTTGAAGGTCCTTCTCAAAATTGTGCCCTAGTTTCCAATTGGAGGGGGGATGAAAATTTTATTGAATTGTGACCAAACCCATAAGGCTGCCTACGTATCCCCTCTTAAACGAGAATTAGGTCAGACGTAGTTCAAATACATCATGTATGAAGGCTAAAGATTACACATAGTATCGTTTCACTGCGTCTGAATTGATTTGTTTTAGCCACACTTCTCCATCCATTTCTGCAAGTATGAGGGCTCCCCCTGTTAGAACCCGGTGAACCATGTACAGACCCAGTTAGTTGGGAGAGAATTTCCTTTTGGCTTCATCTTGATATGGAAAAATCTTCTATAATACTAGCTACCCCGGTGTGAATTGCCTTTGCTTGATTTTTTTGTTGAAGACTTTGGACATTCTTTTCTGATAAAGTTGACTATGACAGACTGCATCCATTCTTTTCCATCTATGAGAGCTAACTGCTCGTAGCGACTCTATACCCATTCTGCGTCGTCGAGTCCTACATCCTATATATTCTTAACAAGGGAATATCTACCTCGGCAGGAATGACTGCCTTTGCACCATAAACTAGCACATAGGGAGTTGCCACTGTTGATGTGTGGATTGTGGTGCGGTATCCCAATAAAGCAAATGATAGCTTCTCGTGCCACTTTTTATGTTTTTCTATCATTTTCCTTAGTATCTTCTTGATGTTCTTGTTGGCGGCTTCTATGGCTCCATTCATCTGAGGTATGTAAGCTGTAGAATTCTTGTACTTGATCTTGAAGGTTTCACACATGGCTTTCATCAAGTCACTGTTGAGATTAAGAATTATTATCAGTGATGATTGACTCCGAAATTCTGAACCAACAAATAATGCGGTCGCGAACAAAGCCTGCCACAACTTTCTTAGTCACTGCTTTATATGATGATGCTTCAACCTATTTGGTGAAGTAATCGATTGCCACTAGAATGAACATGTGCCCTTTGATACGGGGGGCTCCATCGGTCCGATGACATCCATTCCCCAAGCGGCGAACGACCATGGCGATCTTGTTGCAGTAAGCTTGTTTGGAGGCACCTTTATCATGGCTGCATGTATCTGACAGTGATGACACTTTCAAACATATTGGATGCAGTCTCTTTCCATAGTCATCCAAAAATAACCTGCCCGGATTATCTTCTTGGCCTAGACAAAACTGTTCAAGTGTGGACCGCGGTCCCAACATGGATTTCTTCAAATAATTTAGATGATTTCTTTTTGTAGACACAACTTAGTAATCCCAAATCAGGGGTCCTCCTATACATGATCCCTCCAGTGTGAAAGAATTTGTTAGATAACCTCCAGAGTGTGCACTTCCAAGTAGGGTTTGCAAGTTCTGGGTATTCTCCCTTTGCCAAATATTCCTTGATATCATGAAACCTCCGTCTGCTTCTTCTTCAACATGAGCACAATAAGCTGTGTGATCATGAATCTTTACTGTAATAGGGTTTATGAAGTTCTTATCCGGATGCTGAATCATGGATGATAGGGTTGCCAATACATCGGCAAACTCATTCTGGACCCTAGGAACATGCTGGAACTCGGTCTTTGTGAATCTTTTCCTCAACTCCTGTACATGGTGCAGGTATGGGAGTATGTTGGATTTCTTAGCTGCACATTCCTCCTGGACATGATGCATAAGAAAATCAGAATCTCTAATTACTAGCAACTCGTGGACATTCATGACAATGGCTATTTTGAGCCCTAAAGTGCTCGCTTCGTATTCGACCATATTGTTGGTGCATGGAACCTATGTTTGGTGGATATCGGATAGTGCTGGCCGGTTTTTGATACTAAGACTGCTCCTATGCCAACTCCTTTGAAGTTTGATGCTCCGTCGAAAAACATCCTCCAAGCGTCATAAGATTTTGCAATGTCTTCTCCTATGAAGTATACCTATTCATCAGGAAAATACGTATTTAAGGGCTCGCATTCTCCATCCAATGGGTTTTCTGCATGGTGATATGTTAGCGCCTGTCCTTTGATTACTTTCTGAATCACGTAGACAATGTCAAATTCACTCAGCAAGATTTGCCACTTGGCTAGCTTGCCAGTGGGCATGTGCTTCTGAAAGATGTACTTTAACGGGTCCATTATTAATATTAGATATGTGGTATAAGCACATAAATAGTGCCTCAGCTTTTGAGCTACCCAAGTCAGAGCATAACAGGTGCGTTCCAAAGTGAATATCGGGCCTTGTATGAGGTGAACTTCTTGCTGAGATAACAGATGGCCTGCTATTTTCTCCCGGTTTCATCATGCTTCCTGAGAACACAACAAAACACTCCATCCAATACTGCAAGGTAGAGTAGCAAGGGTCTACCTGGCTCGGGCGGAACAAGATCGGCGGTGTTGACAAGTACTCCTTAATTCTGTCGAAGGCCTTTTGGCAGTCATCACTCCATTTGGTAGCGGTATCCTTCTTCAACATCTTAAAGATTGGCTCACGTATGACAGATTGTGCTATGAACCGCTGATGTAGTTAAATCTCCCCAAGAAACTCATTACTTCTATCTTATTCTTTGGCGGTGGAAATTCTTGAATAGCTTTGACCTTTGATGGATCCAATTCTATCCCTCGGCGAGTCATGATGAACCCAAGCAATTTCCCAGCTGGAACCTCGATTGCACATTTTGCGGGATTCAACTTCAGGTTGTATCTTCTCAGTCTATCGAAGAATTTCCTTAAATCGCCCACGTGATCCGCGGCTTTCTTAGACTTAATGATGACATCATCTACATACACTTCAATCTTCTTGCATATCATGTCATGAAAAAGGGTAGTCATGGCCCTCATGTAAGTGGCCCCAGCATTCTCTAACCCAAACGGTATCATCATGTAACAATACATCTCCCATGGCGTAATGAAGGCCATTTTCTCTACTTCCTCAACATCCATCCATATCTTATGGTACCCAATGAAACAATCAATGAATGAGTACAGCTCATGCTTGGAGTAGTTATCAATCAAGATGAGTATGTTTGGCAAGAGGAAGTCGTCTTTTGGACTGGCCTGGTTGAGGTCCTGGTGGTCAACACAGACTTTAACCTTCCCGTCCTTCTTTGGTACTAGCACAATATTGGCTAACCATGTCGGATACTCTACCACCCTGAGAACTTTAGCTTTGACCTGCTTAGTGACTTCTTCCTTGATCTTCAAACTCATATCTGGCTTGAACTTTCTGAGCTTCTGCTTCACTGGCGGATAGGCCGGATTGATTGGGAATTTGTGGGCCACAATGGATGTGCTTAGACCAGTCATGTCATCGTATGATCAGGCGAATATGTCTTCATACTCTCTTAGGAACTCTGTATATTCTTTCTTTTCTACGGTAAAAAATGGATGTTGATTCGTGTTTCTTTGATATTTGGTACATCTCCCAGGGTGACAATCTCAGTCTCGTCCAGGTTGAACTTAGTCCTATTCTCGAAATTCTCAGCTTCCTTAACAATCTCCTCTAGTATATTGTCTCCATCTGAATCCATGTCCATTTGTTACGTTGTCTCATTGCATGTCACAGTCATTTGTTCATCAAGTAAAGTAATGGTAATGCTTCTTGAGTAAAGTAATGAAAATAATAAGCATAAGATTTATATGAAAATGAAATACTTTAATAAATTCAATGAATGTTTGAACATCGGAGCTCTTTTTAAAAAAAACCAAAATGCGAAGGGGAAATAAACTAGTAAAACAAAATTATGCGTGGTGCTTTGTTTAGCCTTGCTACCCCGAGGCACGCCAGGCTCTGGTAGTTCTGATGGACCAATTGTTGAGGTTCTCTCCTCGACTCGTGGCTTTTATGAAAGGGCCTTCCTTCCCCTCCTCCTCGAAAATGATGCAATAGTCCATGCTATCCTCTTTCAAAAACAAATTCTTCATTGCTGCCAGTGCTTCCTCTTCTTCTGAACCGTAGATGCCTTTGACTGGTTGGAAAGTCCTCCAGATGGGGCATTGGCTACTCCAATGGATAGTAAGGGTCGCGACCAATCCTTGAATTCTTCACAGGTATACTTATATCCCAAACCAAAGGTGGTACCGTGTTTCTTTAGTTTGATAGGATTAGCGATTCCTTGGAGATTATTGCCAAGTCCTTTGCCAGGTTCATACCTGCACCAGTTCAGTATGCTTTCGATTTTATTATCCCACAATTTGTCATTGCCTACGTCATTTACTCGCTCAATGTGATGGTAGGTTTCTCCACATATTTTCCTTCTTCCTCTGATTCCTGGGATGGTCTGGCGACTATATATGGGGTTGCTACCGTTTCCATGAATGATCACATCCTGGTGATTCCCCTAAATTTCACTGCCTGATGTAGTGTTGATGGCACGGACCCGTCGGCATAAATCCATGGCCTCCCAAAAATAGATTGTAAGATGGCGACACGTTTATTACTTGAAAAACAACATCGAACCAGGTGGGACCCATTTCCAAACGTAGGCTAATCTCCCCAATAGTGGACATTTGATCCGTCAAAGCCTTGACATTGATGGATCCGTCCTTGATTTCATGCGGTCCTTTTCCCAATGTTCGAGTGTTACCTGAGGACAAATGTTCAGACTGGACCCTCCATCGACCAGGATCCGGGTGATAAAATAATCTTCGCACTGCACAATGATGTGCAATGCCTTGATATGGCTTAGTCCTTCCGGCGGTAGCTCGTCCTCGTGTGGAAGGTGATTTTGTGACTTTCCAATACTTCACCCACCATTTTTGCCATTTCTCCTCCAGTGATGTTGCTGGGCACATACTCCTCACTCAGAACCTTTAGCAAGGAATTCTTGTATGTGTCAGAACTTTGTAGCAAGGCCAGGATAGAGTTCTATGCTGGTGTTTTTCTCAGTTGGTCAATGATCGCGTACCCTTTGGCTTGTATCTTTCTCCAATGATCACCGGGTCCAGTTTCAATGATGGCTTGCCGACTAGAGTTCTGTTTACTTGACTCAGCCAAGTGTTCTAGGGTATACACCCTGCCAGTTCTTGTCATATCCTGTGCTGCAATAGTTTCCCCGAACTTGGATTTTTTCCCTTCCTTCTTGCCTCGATTGTGTAGTCCCAGGGTATGGCTTTTGTGTGGAATGATGTTACAACTATCATTGCCCCTGGAATAGGCACCCTTGTTTTGGAAGGTAATATAGCGACTTTTAAAGCACTCATGCTCTTTTGGGGATCCAAACTTGACCTCGATCAGTGTTGGCGTCTTTGCAGAGGTTGGTACTTCAAACGTAAGCAGTATGGACATGTTTACCTCAACATCTTCAGAAGGCTATATTTGGACTATAATCGGATTGAGAGTGACTATTGGTTTCTTTGGATCGTCTCCTTTTGCTATCAACCCAATTGATCCCTCGAGGTCCCAATCATCTTCTATCTCAATTATGTGTATACCTCCACCCTTCTGGTCTGGTAGAGGGTGGTTACAGACATTCGGGGAAGGACCACGATGATCTTGTTGTCTATCAAAGCCTGGATCTTGTCGTTCAGGAGAGACATTCGCAAATGGTATGTCCATTCATACCCACTGGGAGGGGTTTTTGGGGTTTATGGCAGGGATAAGGGTGACATAACCAGCAGTTTTGAGCTTTTCATACAGATGGTCGATAGTTTTAGCTATGGTGGTGTATTGTTTGGGAGGTCTGCAGTCGAAGTTTAGTCAGGGTCTAGGGAAGTTTTGGTAAGGGGAGGTGACTGATAAAGGGACGGTTGAGTATTGTATGCTTGCTAGACGTGTGCAGGTTGGGAGTATTTGTGTGAAATGGGCTGATATGCGGGCGGTAGAGGCGACTGGTAAGTGGATGGTGGAGTTTGGTAAGAAGGCAAGAGTTCTTGGTAATTTGGAGTAGGTTGATATGTGAGTGGAGATATCGGGCAGGCTTGGTATTTGACTGGTGATTTGGTGCTCTTTGCAACCATTATGGCACCTACGTCCCTCTTTTTGGATGTACCACCGGACTGTAGAGCATTTTTGGTGGCTTGCAAAGCTTCAAAGTAAGTTACCATAACACTTTTGATACCTTCTTCATTCCTTTCCCCTAGTTTGATGATGTCGGAAAATTTCTAGCCTTGAATTAGCATCAACCTTTCGTAGTATTATGGGTCTTGATCCCGGACAAAAAACCTATTCATTTGTTCTTCTTCAAAAGCCGGCATGACCTTAGCAGCTTCAGATCTCCACCGAGTAGCTTAATCAAGGAATAGCAATTGTGGTCACTATTCATCGGGTGAATAGTGATTCCGTCACTATTCATAGGATAAAATTCTGGCGGTAGATAATAGCAATTGTGGTGTCATATTGTTCCCATTTTCTTTGGGGATCATACCCATATCTTTTTCTTATCCAAATCATTATCCATTTCTTTAAGATCTTAAATTATATCAATTCACTGTAGCTTGAAGAATTTCAGAATTATGACTTAATTTTATCTGCTGTTTTGAATAATGGATGATTGTTGGATTTAGCGATTAAACTTTGACCGTGTTTGACAGCCATGGCTGCGCAAATCTCTCCCCAGTTTTTGACTGTGGGAGAGAGTGATAAAAATAATGTTCCATCAGATTCAACACAAGGTTCAAAGCCATCATATGCTGCAATTATTCAAGATAAACAGTCTGTTCAGTCAAAAATTGAGCCGTGCACAGTTAATTTCGACCATGAAGATCCAGTAATTCAATTCACTATGGAAGACGTTAACAACTTCACGAGAGAGGAAGGTTTGCACCAAGCTGTTGTTTTAAAATTTTCTTATGGCAGACCTGATATATCGGAAGTGCGAAGACTTTTTTCGTCGCAATTTGATGTTAAAGGTCATTGCAATGTGGGATTGCTGGAATTTAGGCATCTATTGGTCAGATTCGATCTTTTCAATGATTATGTTCACTTCCTGTCAAAGTCGACTGGATACCTTAAATCCAAAGGCGATGAATATTTTTTCAGAACATTCCCATGGTCTTTCGATTTCAATCCGAAGAAGGAGACATCGAAGGCAGTTGTATGGATTTCTCTCCCAGGTTTACCACCAAATTTATTTTCTAAGAGGTCTCTACTGTCAATAGCATCAGCTGTTGGAAAACCTCTTGCTGTTGACAAGGCGACACAGGACAGATCGAGACCTAGTGCGGCAAGAGTAAAGGTTATGCAAAAGACTTTCAAATCACAATGGAATGCACAAATTCAGAAACAAAAAAGATATCACAGGGAAATATCAATACCATAGATCCAGGAGGTACTTTGCATATTGATGAGATTAAACTATTGAGTGAAGCAGAAAATTCATATGCAAATCAAGAGCAAAGTATAGACGAAAACCAAGACAAATCAGTGCAAGTCTATGCAATAAGGGATGCAAATCTAAACACAATTAAGGAAGCAGCAGTAGAAACACATAACACCGCGACCCACACAGAAATAAGAGATGTAGATTTGGAGGAAGAATCCACTGCTCAAATTTTCCTTAATGTTGCCAAGCATGGGGATATGTCTCCAAGGCATATTGAACCTGTGAAATTTCCAGCAAAAGAAAAAAAGAAACAGTCAAAAGAGAATTCAAATGCACAGTCCAAGGGAGTAAAAACAAGGAGCACTCTGTCCAAACACAAAAACATCTAATGGATGCCATTATCTGGAATGTGAGATCAGTAAATACAATGCAAGCATTTCAAAGGCTGGTTACAATGCATCGGAAACTTCAATTTCAATTTATAGGAATCATTGAACCTATGCAGCAGTCTCACAAAATGGAGAGATATAGAGCAAGAATTGGTTTGGCTCAAGCTGTGGTGAATGTGCCAAACAAGATTTGGGCATTTATTGATGAAGTTTTTGCAGTTAGTATTCTGTATAATATGAATCAACAGTTGACTTTAAAATTGGTGCACACTGAAACACATGCAGAGCTCATCCTCACACTAGTATATGCTAAATGTGATCGCATTGAAAGAATTGAGCTATGGGATTCTCTATATACAATGGCATCACACATTACTATTCCATGGCTGGTCGGAGGAGACTTTAATGTGATTTGGGACGAGGAAGAGAAGTTTGGTGGCTTGCCGGTCTCGTTCCTCGAAGTAGATGACTTCAGACATTGCATAAACTCATGCTCTTTTAACAATTTGGGGTTTAAAGGAAGCATTTTCACATGGTGGAACGGAAGATCAGAAGAGGACTGTATATTCAAAAGACTAGATAGATGTCTAGGAAATGATGAACTGCAACATGCCTTTCCTGGATTGGAGGTAACTCATTTGTCCAAAATAGGCTCTGACCATTGCCCCATGCTGCTCAAATGTAATATAAATACTCCCCCAATTAAGAAGTCGTTCAGATTTCTTAATTTTTGGATAAAGCATGAATCTTTTAAAGATGTAGTGAAAGAGACCCGGAATGCTGATTTTACTGCAAATCCTTTCAGCATTTTTAACTACAAATTAAAAAAGCTTAAACATGCACTTTATACTTGGAGCAGAGCTACATATGGGGACATTTTCCAGAAGATTTCAAGTCTAGAGGAGGTGGTACTGATTCATGAAAATCATTTTGAAATTAATCCTACTCAGATAAACAGACAAAGGTTACGACAGGTTCAAGCTCAAATGCTTAAATATCTTGCATTAGAAGAATTATTTTGGAAACAAAAAGCAGGCATATTGTGGTTCAAAGATGGTGATAGAAACACAAAATTTTTTCATTCTCAGGTTAATGGGAGAAGGAAAAGACTAAGATTAACAAGAATCTAGGATAGTGATGGTAATTGGATTGAAGAAGATCAAAAAATAGCAGAGGAAGCTGTAAAATTTTACAAGGAGTTATTTATTGAGAGGTCTTTTCCCAATGATTTTGATATTTTAAAACATGTACCTCCAATTATAGATACTGGTCAACATGAGAGTTTGATGGCTTTACCTTCGAATGAGGAAGTGAATAAAGCAGTAATGGGGCTGAATGGGGATTCAGCAGGCGGTCCAGATGGTTTCACTGGAGCCTTCTACCAATCATGCTGGGAGATCATTGAAGAAGATGTGGTCGGCATGGTCAAGTATTTCTTCTGCGGTCACCAGCTACCAAAGTATGTGATGCACTCAAACCTGGTTTTATTACCAAAGAAAAAAGAAGTGATTAACTTCGCAGACATGAGACCTATCAGTCTTAGTAACTTCGTTAACAAGATTTCTCAAGGGTCATTCATGAAAGGTTGGTGGAACTATTACCAAACATAATCACAGAGGAGAAGGCAAGTTTTGTGAAGGGAAGAAATATCGTAAAGAATGTTCTGCTAACTCAAGAAATCATTAAGGATATCAGGGTAAGAACTAAAGCAGGTCCAAATGTTGTGATAAAGCTAGATATGACAAAAGCTTATGATAGATTATCATGGCTTTTCCTGACAAAAGTGCTAAGGAAGATGGGATTTCCCGAAGATTTTATTGGCTTGATATACAATTTGATTGGGAATAACTGGTACTCTATTCTAATAAATGGACAGCCAAATGGTTTTTCAAAGCATCTAGGGGAGTAAAACAAGGAGACCCTTTGTCACCTACCTTATTCGTTCTAGCAGCAGAAGCATTGTCTAGAACTTTGAACTCGCTGCATAATAACCGGTTCTTCTGCGGATTTAGACTTCCTAAATGGAGCCCAAAAACAAACCAGCTGGCTTATGCGGATGATACAATCATTTTCTGCTCATCAGATGAAAAGTCTTTTACACTTGTGATGGAGGTTCTGCAAGCTTATGAAGCAGCATCTGGTCAACTGGTTAATAAAGCCAAATAAGCCATATATCTGCATCATTCAACGAAAGATGAGGTGATTACCAAGGTGGAAAGGATTACTGGTATAGGAAAACAATGTTTCCCAATGACATATCTTGGATGTCCTATATTTTATGCAAGAAGAAGGAGTGATTACTACCAGGCATTAATTACAAAGGTTATGGACAGACTGCAGTCGTGGAAAGGAAAGCTCATTTCGGTAGGCGGCAGGGCTGTATTGATCGCAAATGTTCTGCAGAGTATGCCAATTCTATGTGGGAGGAAATTCAAGACATTGGTCATCATGGACTAACCTATGTATGCCTTATGAGGAAGGGGGTATACGTTTCAGATCCCTTCATGATGTATCCAAGGCACTTTTCTACAAATAGTGGTGGAACTTTAGAACAAAATCCAGTCTATGGAGTGCATTTATGTGTCAAAAGTATTGTAAGAAATTAAATCCCGTAATAGTACCTTGGAAGGGTGGATCCCACGTTTGGAAGAAAATGTTTCAATGCAGAGACTTGATAGAGCATCAAATCTACTGGAAATTGAGAATGGGATCATCTCAATTCTGGTTCGACAATTGGACAGAGATGGGAGCATTATATTTCCAAATGCCAACAACATTCCCCATTGATGAAAACATACAAAATGTCAATGATTTGATTGAAAATGGTATGTGGAATGTGGAAAAATTATTTCAAATTTTACTTGAAGAGTGGGCTAATCACATTGTGCAGAACATTACTCCACCAAAAGAATGTGCAGAGTTAGATATTCCGATCTGGATGCTTGAACCAAAGAGACATTTCTCTGTAAAAACTGCATGGGACTACTTGAGAAGAAGAGAAAATCCAAGGATAGCTTACAGGATGTTATGGGTTAAAGGCCTACCTTTCAAGATATCTTTCTTTTTGTGGAAGGTGTGGAAAGCAAAACTTCCACTTGATGATTTCTTGCGTAGTATATGATACTCAATTGCTTCTAAATGTTGGTGTTGTGCTGACTTTAAGGAGGAGTCTCTAGCTCATCTATTCTTCACATCCAATGTAGCTTCGACTGTACGGAGGTACTTCCTAACGAGAGCAGTAATTCATTCAGAAGGGTTGTCTTTACATCAAGCAATTACAAAATGCTGGACGGCTCCAGTTGTACCTAGACTGAAGTCAATCTTTCAAGCTTTACCTGCATGCATTGTATGGGAGTTATGGAAGAGAAGAAACAGTTTGAAATACGGCGAAGCAGTGTTAGTAAGTAGAGTTATCTACCTAATTTCATCAACGCTATAATCACTAGTACAACTGAAAAAACTAGGACTTCAGGTACCTCATAAGTGGATTGATCTTCTAACTATGATGGGCCAATATACACCCCGTCTGAAGGTAGATAAAGTGCTATGGGAATTTCCTCCAACAGGCTGGATAAAAGTGAATACTGTTGGAGTATGTAGAGGGAATCCAGGGAGAAGTTCAATTGGGTTTTGTTTAAGAGATGACAGAGGTGACTTGATATATGTAGAAGGAAGAGAAATTAAGGAGGGCTCTAACAATGAAGCTGAGGCAACAGCAATAGTAGAGGCAATGAGAATGTGAAAATCAATGAATCTGTCTAATGTTTGGCTCCAGATAGATTCACTGATGCTTCAAAAAATCATAGATGGACAATGGAAACCACCCTGGAATATTGTGGATATGGTGGAGGAAATCAACTTTCTCAAATCGGGGTGTAACTTCAAGGTATCTCACATATTCAGAGAGGGTAACAACCTAGCAGAGCACCTAGCAAACCATGCTCTTGATTGTGGTATCATTGAAAGTTTTCATTTTTGGGATCTAGATGTCTTGAGCAGGAGGATTGTAAATGACGATAAGCTACAATGTACAAAACTGAGAATAAGAGTTGCAAGAAAGTAGAGAAAGAAATGGAAGGCACTAAGGGCATCTTGGAGAAATCTCTTTTCACTAATTATTTTCTCTTTTTTGCAGTATTCTATAGCTGGACCCTGATCCACAAACAATGGAAGCGACGAATGGGTCAAAAACGAATTCAAGTCGAAAAAAGGTTAAGGATGAAGCCTGAAGCACGAGATTGTTATTTCTGGAATTTAATATCACTGGCGCATGCTACATTGGGCAGTCTAGTTATCGTAGGTTTTTGTAGTGTCTTGACTATTAGAACTCACATTTGGAACTTATGCCAATACATTAAAATGCACCAGCCTTCAGTCAAAATAACGGAACTGGCAGCATTCAAATATGATTTGAATCAAGTACCAACATCTGTGTTGGGGAGATCAGCATTTTCTCACATGCTGAGTTGAAGCGTGCGACTTCAAGCAGTTGCTTTTCTCTTATGCAACCATGACATGTGAACATTTCTTGAGACAAGGCAACATTTGTCTTGGGAAATACCAGAATTCAAGTACAAACTTGGTATTACTAAATGAATTAAGTGTGCAGGTGCTGCCTTGTTTCTGGCGCTGATGGAGCAGCTTTCTCAGCAGCATTTCGCACGCCTATCTCTCCTTTTAATCAAGTTCTGGAAGCTCTCAAAATACACTGTTGTATTGAAAGGATGGTCATCTATTAATCTCGGCATTTTGGGAGTTCACAAAACCAACAACTATTATTTAAAGCTGTCTTGTATGCTGTTATAGCTTTGGAAACGTAAACAGGCAATGGCCAACGGACTGCAATTCTTGGACAATTATGATTCTTGTGGATTTATAAGTACCAGACAGATTCTCGTAAATAAAGCTCAATGTCGGACAGCAACAGATTCAGAGCGTGCACAGCTATTCCAAGACGCGCATGGGATTTTCAGCACGACAGTCAAGTTAATTTTTGTTTTACATTAGTATATAGGCTCTGAGGCACAAATCTCGATTTCTCCAGCAGTATTAACGCCAATCTGGGAGGCACAACTCTCGGTTTCACGCATGTTGTGCAATGCATGTTTGTGAATTGATCGATACTAGTCAACAAGGATAGGGAATGCAGTTTCAATCTATCAATGCTCCAGTGCTGGATAACGCAGGGAATTTTCAAATTTGGACGACATGGATAGAGAGTCTCGGTTTATCTACCTTTTTGCGAACCATACATGGACTTTTTTGAGTGCGATACTGAATGTACTATGTCGTCATGGGCCAGTGATTCATAATACACAATCCAGCTCATAACTCGCAGCCTAGTCCTAATGTGATGTCACTCAATACGACCTTTATGGGTGGTATTAGCAGATGCTCATTCCCTTGAGGAAGGAATGGTGACATTGCACGATCAGGATGGCAATTTTACAACTTCTGATAATTATATGGATCGGCATCAATGATTCAATTATAGTTTGCATATCACCACAGAGTTGTTATGAACTCTAAGGTGATCATGCTATACTTCGGACATTCAAGTTATTTTGTTGTATTTTTAATTTTATATTATCAATAAAAATATAACTCTAGGCTTTGCCTAGTGTTTGCTTAAAAAAAAAGGAATGTCTCCGTAGGTTTCTGCTTTAAGTTCTGGATGTAGAACATATCTGGCACATTTTTCGTGTCGAATTTGAAATCAGACGCCATTCTCACCCAATTTGACCACTTCTTCGGGTCTTGGCTAATGTACCAAGATAGAGAATCCCATTTCAAACTTCTTATAAAGGGCTTCATGCGAATCTTTTCATCTTTTACTAGTCCGACTAGCTTGTTGCAGTATGTTCTCAAATGAACCATGGAATCTCATGTACCATCAAATATTCCAAACTTTGGAGGTTCGTACCCTTCGGGCAGTTCTACATCGGGCTGTATGCATAAATCTTCGTAGTTCAGACTCTCGATTCCTTTACTGCCTTCAACACCCTGGATCCTAGTGGTCTAGCTGCTTAAGTTCTTCAGCCAAATTCCTGATAAGAGAGTCTTTGTCATCAGACTCATGTATTTGAGATAGGCACAGTTTCCACATATATGGGGGTGTTGTTGTGGCAATGGTCATTTGTGGGGTTTAATGGTTCTGGGATGAGCAACGGGGTGCTGTTGGGAGTCTGGCAGGTATTGTAGTGGTGGTGCAGAGTGAGATGGTTTGGGACATTTTGTGGAGGTGTGGGATTCCGAGAGACTTCTGGAGCAACAAGGGAAAATGACAAATTTTCAAAATTTCGGACTTGGTTAAGCTCTTCCTGAAACTTTAGTAACTTTTGTTCTATCTGAGAGGCATTCTCCTTGGAAACCTGAATACCCTGAGTAACCTCTACCCGTTCGACTGAAATTTTCCTTTCTGATGTTGCTTAAATCTTCCATATTTCCCTTGCTCCTGCTTCTGATAGGACTAGGAGAAGGAGTAGGTGGAGGGCCCTTAGATCTTGTGAAATATGATGATGAATCCAGAGTTCACGAACTAACCTTTGGGGAGGGGAATAAACAAAAGGGGAAAAACAAAAAGGTAGCAAGTTAGTTAGGATCATAAGAAAAGATGTTACAATATTTAAACACGTAGTGCAATGAATATAAAATATGTCCTAATATTGGGGGACCTCGTTCCCGAGGTAGGCCTAGCGACAAATAAATTATGAGAACTTAACATGCTAAATGCCTTATTTTATTGATACGATGAATCCCAAAATGACACTAAATAACGTGAAATAAATGTCAGTAATGGCAGTAGGCCTTATTACATTTTCAAAAGAAAACTCCTATCTATTTGGTCCCATAAGGATCTTCCCCAGATTTAACAATGTTGGCTCCTTCGTAAAGCTCTCCCAACCCGAACAATCCTAGCTGCAAATAGGCCTTTGCCAGACGTCCGCCTTCATCTCCTTCGGCAACTCGGCAATCTTCAACCCTCCGTAGAAATATTTTTCTAGCTCCACTATGCACCACTCCAAACAGATCAGTTGTTTGTTGGGGCTAACAACCAAATCCTTCCATTCTCCAATTAACGTTTTATTGGCTTCTTGTATTTCACGGTGCTCATTTTTACATTCCCGCATCCTCTTGCGTAGTTGGTTGTACTTTACCTATTCTTCAGCCTTTTCATCAATGATCCTATGACCTTGAACAAACCTTAGTTGTTCTAACACATTATGATCGTCTTCCAACCAGCTTGGATAGTATGGAGTATATCCATCTTGGTACCTGTTCGATTCAATAGTATCTTTTCCCATGACAATTTTGTAGTACCACATGTGTTAGGCTTGGCACTTGTAAGGGCTATCGTCATCCTAAAATTTGACCCTGAAGTGACTCATTTTGTCAACCCTTGGTATAACCTACTTCCTTCCGGCCTGCCTCATGACTCGGAGAGGGACATAAGGATAAGTTCCTCTCAGACCAATGAGTATAAGAAACTGTGCATCATGAGATCGGACAATGAACTCTTTAGTAGGGAACTATTTGAACATCCATTGTACTTGGTCCTCTTTCCGATTTTCAATTAAGTCCACCCATCCTTTGGCATCTTCTGGTTTAGCAAACACGTTAGGCATATAGTACATTCACCTTGTCTGATGGAAGGCGATATGATCATCTCACTCCCTGCGCGTGATCTCTTGTTGATATTCACCCTTTTGGAGATGCTCCGTGAGCCAGAGTTGGAAGCGTAAGTTACAACCTTCAAAGTGTTTGGCCCGTCATTGACAGTTCTCTAGGGCTTGGTATATCTCTACAACGATCATAGGTACTATGCTAAAAGGCTACCCGCCAATTCCTTCCATTAATGTTTTAGTAACCATGGCTAGTCTGGTATGAATCCTAGACTTCCTATAATACAATCATCCCCAAAAAGTAGAACATAAAGATGAAGACTCTTCTGTGGATGTGCCCCAATGATGTAAGGGCAAATTCTTCTGGGTAAGTGCAGTAGGACTTGCTATGGTCGTACCTCTCCTACAGATAGTCGAAAGGAATGTAGGAACCTTCAAGCAGGTCAAGTCTGGGTTCTTCTTTAGTCCTATCATTTTAAGAAATCCCCTACCATTGCAATTTTCCGGCATAAGCAAACCCGGAAGCTAGCCCTCATATTTCCTCTAGCAAAGGTCCCCAAAACGGAACACAGACCTATCGCTATCCCAGAATAGAGTTGCAGTCTTTATGATTTTGTTGTTGGGTTGGATTTCTAGAAGAGAAGGTAAATTTCCAAAATACTTGCGGACGAGGGTCTGATCACTGGAGTGAAGATCTTCCCACCAGCTTAGAAACCTTGGGTAGATGCTGGTTACCATGTCGAATCTGGAGACTTCGTGCCTCATTTTCTGCAAAACAAAGCGTTAGGCCCTTACCCCCGCCAGACTCGACTATTTAAATATCAATAATTGGCATACACCATATTTTAGTTCTTCAAATGAATGTATTGACGTGGTAGTGTCTGTTTGGGTTCCAGGGAAACCCAGTGGACTTGGGACAAGGCTATCTTAAAGAGTCATTATGCGGACAACAAATCGACTTGACTAGGTTTGACCATAGTACATGTACAATTGAATGGAGTAAGGTTTCTAAGGGGTGCTAGACCGGGTACCCTTAGTGGAAAACTCAAGCGGGAAAGGAACAAAATCATTGACAACATCTTTGATCGACTGGTTTTACCGTAAATACGCCTTTGCCAAATTTAGGGGGTGATAATATCGGAAGGGCGCAACCACTCAATATAAGCATTGCTTCGATATTTTGTTTGGTACGAGTGGAATATGATGTTGGATATGCATTACAAGAATGAAACAGGTTGTCACATAATTTCACATTCATAAAGTAATGATTAGAATAATTACTAGAATAATTACAACAGTATTGAAGGAAAGCAGTAAAAGAAAGCATTGAAGAAAAGAAACAAAGAGCAAGTTAGCTTTCTAGTAGAAGAGAGATAAAAACATTAAATAAAGGAAAAAAAATTAAAGTCACAAATAACATGAAATGGTAAAAGCACATAGTATTTCTAACAAAGTCGCCATGCTATCACACCCCCCTTTTTTTAAGGCGAAATCACATTTATGACATTTTTGAAAGACAACTCGTTCCCTTTTGGGAATTGGTTTAGTGAATTTTAAGAGCCGCCACCTAATGGTCAAGTGCATTAGGACACTTAGAAGGTTTTGATTTGAAGAACCAGAGTTTGAGTAAGGGCTAGAAATAATCTCAGGAGGAAGGTGTTAGGCACCCCCCAAGATCCACTAGTGTGGTTCCCGACCACGTTATAATTGTGACTTCACGTAACAAGTAAGCAAATACGGCCTCAAATAGAAGGAGTTTTCACATAATATTGCAAGTACATTTTTTGAGAAAGAAAAAAAAAAGAAAAGGGCAGCCATTTTAAGAAACGATTTAAACAAATATGGAAAGAATAAACAAGTAAAAGGGGAAGGGGGTCCTAGGTTTATGATTAATATGGATCACGTTAATGCAATACCCAGTAATCACTCCTCCAAAAAAGAGGGGCTACAGGAGGTATTAACACACCGGTCATCATATCCATATCCATCATTCCCACCCCGTTAAGTTATTAAAGCGCAAAATGGTATCGTTGCTTATTACATGCTATTACCCGTCCCAATCCTATCAGTCTCGGAGGTATTAGGACTACTAATCCTAAAGGGGGGGGGGGGAAAGTTGGGGCTTTTAGAGTTTTAGAAGGGATAAAAGTCTAAGGCGACAAACAAGAACACATAAGCGGTTAGGGGGAAAGAAAATAGCAGTTAAGGCTCACATGGGCCTCTTCACTTAAGGAGCAAATTATATAGTGCGACTTCAAATACTTGTTATGGTTTGAATTAACTTTAAAGCATTAGGACTGGCTGATTTATCACATATTTCTTAGATGAGAACTCCAAATTAGGCCTGGTTTGGCTGTAATTTATTAAGAACTGACCCAATTGATTAATCACCTGATGGCTTTCCTAGGTGAGACCTATAGGCATGATATCTAAAGTGCAAAAAGTGTACTTGTTTTAATAGAAAGGATTACTGGATTTATAAACAAAAGGTTCTATAGATTTTTAGACGATCTTATTTACTGATTTTAAACTCATAGAGGAAATAGACGAATCTGATTCAACTGATTACTCCTATAGGCATGATCTCTGAGCGTAGTAGATTTTAAACACTTTATAGTCGAAACAAGCGTGCAAAGTCCTATAGGCGTGTCATCAAGAAGGTTGTTTATTATTTAAACCTATGCACAGGTTTGCCTAATGATGGATGCAGATGCAAGAATTCAGGAAGTCCTATTGGCATAATATCTAGCATGTTTTTTATTATTTAAACCTATGAACAAGTTTTCCTAGTGATAGATATATGCGGATTGTTATTAAACCTAGGATCGTTTGCCTAATGAAATACATATGATGAAGCGCAGAAAACCTATGACCATGGTTTCTATATGCAGAAAATGCAAAACAAAAACTTAGAGACAAGATTTCTATATGCAGGAATGCAACACTTATAGGCAGAATTTCTAAGATGAGAAAGCAGAAGTTATAAGCAGGATTTCTAATATGAGGATGCAGAGCTTATAGGCGGGATTTCTAAAAATGAGAATGCAGAGGTTCAAAAAAATCCTATGAACAAGTTATTTACCCATTGCATATATTCATCCCCGTCCCTTTCCACTAGCCATCCCCATAGTTATTACAAATTATTATAGACCCAAAATGAACTGGAAAAGTAAAAAAAATTACATCAGAAATTCAAGCTACACCCAAATAGCCTAATTCAGACTTAAAGTCTAACAATATGAGATAAACCAACTTCCAGGATCAGATTTCCAAAAGCCTTCCTCTTATTTGGGATCTGTCAAAGTTCCCAAGAGTCTCAAAGGGCTCGGGGCATTGCTTACCCCAAATACATAGAAGGGTTAGATTAAAGTGCAGTGTGGAAGGGCCAGCCCTCGAATGTCCAAGTTCAGAGGGAACTCACGGTCCCAAAACAAGGCTCATAAGAGAGGGTAGGGGTAGAGCTTAGAGTCTAAGATAAGTGCAAGTGCATAAAGAGGGAATTAGGGAATGCTAGGGCAGGCTGGTGGTCATGCCCATCAATTAGGAGTACTGGCACACCCCTAACCAACCTGTTAGCCCAATCTTAAGAGTTAGGATCAATTATGGATCAGGTTCAGACCTGGGAAGTAATAAGGATACTGCTAGGCCATGAGCCTTAACTCACATATATAGAAGGGGCGAGGGTATGGGGAATTCACGAAAAATAGCGGATGCAAAGAGAAAGTAGCATATTTATTGCAGAATATGAACAACAAAGTAGACAGCAGTATAGCAACTGTGAAGTAAATACGTAGGGAAGAAGTTAAAATCAAAATTGAGACATAACAATTTCAAAGAATCAAATAAGTGAAGGCATGAGTCTTGTAAGCCAAATTGCAATCAAATAATACAAGAGACCTTAGAAGAGAGTAGGGTATTGAAAGAGAATCGCAATTGAGAGTGTGAGAACAATGGATTTAAAGTGTTCAATAAATCGACAATGTGTATAGAAGGGTCGTGCCCCCTTTTGTAGTACAAAAATCAAGTAAGAAAGATAAGGAAATATTCACTGAAATCAATCTCCCTTTCGTTAAGGGATTCTAATTTCAACGGGTAAAACCAACAAAGGAAAGGGGTTTTGATTCGAACCTTTTCAAAGTAGCACAATAGGGGTAAATACATAGAAATCATTTCAAGAAAACACTCAATGGTACACGGTTTGTGACAAATATGGAAAGGAATGAATAAACAACCAGTTCTATCAACATGCACCAATTCTATTTGTAAAGAATAAGGATGGTTCCGTGAGGATATACATTGATTGCATTTTGGTTGAACAAAGTCACAATCAAACATAAGTTTCCTTTGCCTCGTATTGATGATCTATTTGACCAGTTTTAGGGAGCCAGGGTATTCTCCAAGATCGATCTTCAGTATAGGTATCATCGGCTAAAGATCAGGGATTCGGACATTCTTAAGACAACTTTTAGGACCCGTTATGTCCATTATGAGTTCCTTGTGATGTCTTTTTGGCTGACTAACGCCCCAACAATGTTCATGAATTTGGTAAACAACTTATTTTTTCCTTATCTCGACTCATTCGTTATTGTATTCATTGATGACATCATGGTGTACTCTCGTACTTCATTGTGTGGTTTCTTCATTGATGTTCAGGCCTCGACCAATTAATTTGTGAGATTGGATATTTCAGAGCCCAGATGGGTCCTAGCTTGTGTGGTTTCTTGGTCTTCCTTATTCGATCGCATCAGAGAGCGCCAATATGATAATGCTCATTTGCTTGTCCTTAGGGATATGGTTCATCACGGTGATGCCATTGATGTAACTATTGGTGATGATGAGGTATTGAGGATACATGACCAAATATGTGGGCCTAATATGGATGGGCTACGGGAGTTAATTCTTGAGGAGGCCGATAGTTTGCGGTATTCCATCCATCTAGATGCCATAAAGATGTATAGGGATTTGAGACAACACTATTAGTATAGAAGAATTAAGAAATATTTAGTTAGGTTTGTAGCTCGGTGTCTCAATTGTCAACAGGTGAAATATGAGCACTAGAGATCGGGTGGCTTGCTTTGGAAGATAGAGATTCCAGAGTGTAAGTGGGAGCGAATGACAATGGCTTTCGTAGTTGGACACCCAAGGGCTTCGAGGAAGTTTGATGCTATTTGGGTAATTGTGGGTCGACTGGCCAAGTCTGCGCACTTCATTTCGGGGAGCACTGCCTACTCATCAGAGCAGTTGGCTGAGATTTACATTAGTATATTTTCCACCTTTATTGATAAGAGTGTCCATCTTATAAGACATAGGCATGCAGTTTACATCACAATTTTAGAGGGTCATGTAGCGAGAGTTGGGCACTCAGGTTAAGTTGAGAACATCATTTCACCCTTAGACGAACAGACAGTCAGATCGCACTATTCAAATATAGGAAGACATGCTACGCACGTGCGTCATTGATTTTGGGGGTTAATAGGGCCAGTTTCTTACAATAATAGTTTTCAGTCGAATATTCATATGGCTTCTAAAGAGGCTTTATATGGGAAGCAACGTTGATCTCCAGTTGGTTGGTTTGAGCGGGGTGAGGCTGGGCTTTTGGGTAGAGACTTGGTTCAGGATGCATTGGACAAGGTGAATTGATTTAGGAGCAGCTTCACACAATGAATAAGGAAGAAGAGCAAATTGAGCCCTCTATTTATTGGGCCTTTTGAGGTGCCTCAGAGGATTAGGGAGGTGGCCTACAAGGTTGATTTGCCATCTAGATTATCTAGTGTACACCAAATATTTCATTTTTCTATGCTTCGAAAGTATATTGATGATCCATTTTATGTTGTAGATTTCAGCACGGTTCAGTTGGATGGTGATTTGACTTATGATGGAGAGCCGGTGGCTATTTAGGGGAGTCAGATTCGCAAGTTGAGGTCAAAGAATATAGCTTTAGTAAAGGTGCAGTGGAGAGGTTAGCCCGTGGAGAAGGCTACTTGGGAGACCGAGCGGGAGATGCGAAGATACCTACACCTATTTGAGACTCCAGGTATGTTTTTAGACTCGTTCGAGCACGAACTGTTTTTAAGAGGGGGAGGATTTAACAACCCGGACGGTCATTTTGAAAGATATAGCCTCGTTTCCCCTATTTCTACTTCTTTTGTGCTTTACAACTTTATAATATCTTATCGCACAGCTAGTTCGGGCACAGAGTGGTTTCGGAGCTAAATTGTGATACTTAGTCTCTTTATTAGAAGCTTAAGTTAGAAAAGTCAACTGAATATTGACTTGTTGTAAACGACCTCAAATTTGAATTTTAATGGTTCTATAAGCTTTGTTAGGTGATTTTGGACTTAGGAGTGCGCCCGGAATGTGATTTGGCAGTTCATAATAGAATTAGGCTTGAATTGGCAAAAGTTAAAATTTTAGCAATTTTGGTCGGTAGTGAAAATTTTGATATCGGGATCAGAATGGAATCCGAGAATTTAGAGTCGGTTCGTAGTGTCGTATTTGACGTGTGTGTAAAATTTGAGGTCATTCGGATGCGGTTTGATAGGTTTCGGCATCGTAGCGAAATTCAGAAGTTTAGATGTTCTTAGGCTTGAATTCGAGTGTAATTTGGTGTTTCGATGCTATTTTGAGTGTTTTGAAGGTTCAACTAAGTTCATATGATTTTATGGTATGTGTTGGTATGTTTGTTTGAGGTCCCGAGGGCCTTGGCCTTGGGTGAGTTTCGGGTGGTTAATGGATCATTTTGGCTTTTGAGTGATAGATGGTGTCTGTTGTGTATTTCTTCTGGTTTCCTTATACGCTATTGCATGAGTTCATTGACCATCGTGTAAGCTTATTTGTGCCAGAGGTGAACTTTTTTCTATGGGATCGAAGAGTTGGGGAAGCAATCACGTATATGTGGGAAGAGTTGCTTTGTGAATGTGTGGCCAGTGTCGCGTTCGCGTAGGAGTAATCGAGCTGAAGGAGAGTTGAGGTAATTTCTCTACGTGATCGCGTGGAGCAGGATGCAACCGTATAGGTATAAGATGCAGTGATCCACGATCGTGTAGATGATTCGGTGTTCAGGTAATGTAAAAATATGGGGTAGCACAGTCATGATCCGCGATCGCATGGAATGTTCCGCGATTGCGATAAAGGAATCTGGACAGTAGCGTTAAATTTCAAAATTGAGGGTTTGAGCTCATTTTTCATATTTTGAGCTAGAGATCACGAATTTGGGAGATTCTTGAATGGATCTTCAGGCAGTTGATTGGGTTAAGTATTTCTCACTTGATTTTGGTTAAATTTAATGATTACATCTTTATTTTTATCGTCTAAATTGTGATTTGGGGTAAAAAATTGGGGGGAAAGTGGAATAGTTCTTGAGATGGAATTTTAAGGTTTTGAAAGGGATTTTGTTGTCAGATTTTGATGAATTTGGTATAATTAGACTCGTGAGTGAATTGACTTATGGGTTTTGCAACATTTGATGGATTTCGAGACATGGTTCGAGGGGGGGGGGGTCGAGTTTGTGTTGATTTTGGATTTTGGCTCTAATTTAGTAGTTTTCTTGTTAACCTTTATTGATTGTGTTGTATAACTTGTGGCTAGATTCGGGACATTTGGAGGCCGATTTGAGAGACAAAGGCATCGCGGAGTGAGATTTTGCTCGGATTGAGGTAAGTAACGGTTATAAATCTAGTCATGTGGGTATGAAACCCCAGATTTTGTGTCGTATGAATATTTTATGGGTGACACATTCTAGCTGATGGATGTGTGGGCATGCACCAAAGGGATTGTGACTTGGTCCGTTTCGTGAGACTGTAGAATCGAATAGCCTATTTTTTACTACATGTTTCCTTTGTTTTATGGAAATTGACAACACTTCATGTTAGAAATCATGTTTAGGCCATATGATATTACTATTGAGACTCGTGAGGTCGTCTACTTGGTGAATTGATAGTTATTTGTTGTTTTGTTACCAGTCATGATATTACTTGCATATTTCCTATTTATCCTAGATACATGTTATTATCCCTATTTGCGCTGAATTATATTTTCTTTAAGAGCCCAAGGGACTGGTGAGGTTGGTGACTGATATAGGGCTTGAGTGTCGAGTTTAGAGCTATATAAGTGTATGTGGATCGGGTTGCACGCCGCAATGAATCTCATGGCTATGCTTCATGCCGCAACAATATAGTGCCTGGGCTGAAGGAGCCCCTACGGAGTCTCCACACCCTCGATAAGCGCATGCACCTATTGAGTATGGATACTGAGTGCTGAGAGCCAAGTGTTTGAGCTGTTGAGATGAGCTGAGTGACTGTTGTCTTGAAAGCATGTTTTTTCTTTCAATTATTTGTTGCACTAAGTTGTTATTTGTCCTTGTTGTGCAAATTTCTAGGAGACTTTATATCTGGTTTACTTGAACAATGAACTGATTTGACTTAGACTTATAAAGTTGAAAGCATGACTATTGCTTGTTGAAAGTTATTGAAATACATTGTCTTTGCATAGCTCGTCACTGCTACTCAGTTCTTTATCTATTTTGTTACTTACTGAGTTAGAAGTACTCACGTTACTCCCTGCATCTTGTGTGCAGATTCAGATGTGACCGGTCACAGAGGTCGTCGAGTCATGCGCAGTTGGCTATCAGAGACATACAAGGTAGTTGATGGCGTCCGGAAACCTTGTCTCTCTCTCTCTCTCTCTATTGCTATCCTTTCTTTCTGTTTGTCATTAGTGGGCTATTGTAAACTCTGATTTTAGACTGGTTTTGGATTCTCGTGACTTAGTGACACCCCGAAGTTGGGTTATCTTTTCCGCATTTTTATTTTGAGTTCAACTCTTTATGAATTTTCTATTATGAAAAAGCTTGACTTTACTTTTAATGAAATATTGAAGTGTTTTTGAAAGGTGTTGGCTTGCGTAGTACCATGATAGGCGCCATCACGACAGGTTAGAGTTTTAGGTCATGACAGAATATGACTGAGTACAAAATATCAATGAAATATGTAAAAATGAAAACAAGAAATGACCACTATGGGTCTCAACAATATCGACATAAAGCCTAAACACAATATCTAGCATGATTGACAGCTTAATTACTTAATCACATGGTGAAACATAGATATAAACAAAAATAAGGCCACTATACAGTGTCACGGGAATAATAGAGTCCCAATTCACAGGGTGCACACACACATGCCCGTCACCTAACATGTGTGTCACCTCGATACCAATCAAAAAACGCGTATAGCAGGATTTTATTCCCTCAACACTAAGTTTAGAAGAGTTGCTTGCCTAGAACGAGCCAATTCCAATACCGAGCAAGCCAGACAATGCTCAAAGAATAGCCTTGCACGCGTAACGACCTCTGAACGGCTCAAAACTAGCCAAATCAGTTCAAATACATCAAATAAAGCTCAAGTAACCAATTCCAAATGACTAAGATTGAATCCCAAATCAAATCCCCAATCCGACAAAAACTCACACTTGGGCCATGCCTCAAAACTCGATAAAACTCACAAAATCCGACAACACATTCAATTACAAGTCCAACCACACTAGTTTCACTTAAATCCGACTCCGAATCATGTTCAAAACTCAAAAAATCGTATTATGAAACTGTAGGCAAAAACCCCAACTTCTCTCAATATTCATCAACCAAAAGCTAAAATCGAAGATAGATTCATGGAATATAACCAAGACCGAGTAGAGAACACTTATCGTAATTCACATGGTGGAAATATATCCAAAACGCATCTCAATCCGAGCTTGGAAATGTTAAATTTAAGCCAAAATCACGAACCATTGTATTTATCATTCTGCCCAGCATTTCCGCTTATGCGCCACATTAGCCGCTTCTACGACATGACCTCCACTTTTGCGATATGAGCTCCACTTTTTCAGACTCCACTAGACAACTAACCCCTCACACCTGCGAATCAACATATGCTTCTATGCAACTTTATGTGCGCAACCAAACATGCTCATGTGCTAAGTCTCTCTCATGTGCCCAGGATCTCCGCTTCTGCGAGGCCGCAGATGCGCCTCTATTCTCGCTTCAGCAATCCATTCAATCTAAATCTTCATTCACTTATGCAATCAAATGTCCGCATCTGCGTGCATTCTTTTGCAGATGCGGAAACACCAGAATTAGTAGCCTTCAGCAATAACAACATGAAGAAGAAAGATCCAAAATAAAATACGAAACAAACTATGTCGTATGCGAAATTAGAAGTTTAGAAGTTCTTAGACTTGAATCCGAGTGTAATTTTGTGTTTTGATGTTTTTTTGAGTCACCCTAAGGTTCAACTAAGTTTGTATGATGTTATGGTATGTGTAGGTATGTTTGGTAGCGATCCCAAGGGCCTCGAGTGAGTTTCGGGCGGTTAACGGACTATTTTTGCCTTTGAGTGCTAGCTAATATTTACTGTGTATTTCTTTTGGTTTCCTTATACATGATATCATGAGTTCATCCGCCATCGCGTGAGCTTATTTAGGATAGAGTTGAATTTTTTCTATGCGATCGAGAGTTAGCATTGTGATCGTGTATGTATGGGAAGAGGTGCTTTGCGAATGCGTTGCCAGTGCCACATTCACGTAGGAGATCTGAAGGAGAGGTGGGGTTTGAGATGGAGTAGGATGTTATCGCATAGGTTTGAACTGCAGTGATCCGCAATCGCGTAGATGATTCTATGTTTGCGTAGTGTAAAATATAGGATAGCACAGTTGCGATTCGCGATCACATGGAATGTTCCATGATCGCGATGAAGGAAATTTGGTCAGCAATCCTAATTTCAAAATTGAGGGTTTGAGGTTATTTTTCATATTTTGAGCTGGAGATCATGGATTTGGGAGATTCTTGAAGGTATCTTCAAGGAGTTGGTTGGGGTAAGTATTTCTCACTTGATTTTGGTTAAATTCCATGATTGCATCTTGATTTTTATCGTCTAGATTGTCATTTGGGGTGAAAAATTGGGGAAAAGTAGAAGATTTCTTGAGCTAGAATTTTAAGGTTAAAAGGGATTTTGATAAATTTGGCATGGTTAGATAGTGAATGGGCTTTTTGGTTTTGCGCTTTTGTTGGATTTCGAGATGTGGCGGGGGGTGGGTGTTGAGTTGATTTTATATATTGGCTCTGATTTAGTAGTTTTTTTGTGGAATTGATCCCTTTAGCCTTTATTGATTGTGTTATATTACTTGTGGCTTGGAGGCCGATTTGAAAGCAAAGGCATGGCAGAGTGGGATTTTTCTCGAGTTGAGGTAAGTAACGGTTATAAATCTAGTCCTGAGGATATGAAACCCTAGATTTTTGTCATATGACTGTCTTAGAGGTAAATCATGCTAGGTAAAGGGCGTGTAGGCGTGCACCAAAAGGATTGTGACGTGGTCTGTTCAGTGACACTGTAGAATCAAAAAGCCTATTGTTACTACATGCTTCCTTTGTTTTGTTGGAAATTGATGCACTTCATGTTAGAAATCATGTTTATTCCTTATGATATTACTGTTGAGACTCGTGAGGTCGTCTACTTACTGAATTGATTGCTATTTGTTGTTTTATTCTCAGTCATGATATTACTTGCATATTTCCTATTTATCCTCGATACATGTTATTATCACTATTTGCGCTGAAATATATATTTTTTGAGAGCTCGAGGGACTGGTGAGGTTGGTCACTGATATAGTGCTTGAGTACCGAGTTGTGAGCTATATAAGTGTACATGGATGGGGTTGAACACCGCAACAGGCCTCGTGGCTATATATATATATATATATATATATATATATATATATATATATATATATATATATATTGGGCTGAACGATCCCTTTCGGAGTCTCCATACCCCCAGTGAGCGCAGGTACCTATTGTGTATGGATACTAAGGACTGACAGCCGAGTGTTTGAGTTGCTGAGATGAGCTGAGTGACTGTTGTCCTGAAAGAGTGTATTTGCTTTCAATTATTCGTTGCACTAAGTTGTTATCTGCCCCTGTTGTGCAAATTTCTTGAAGACTTGATATCTGGTTTACTTGAACAATGAACTGATTTGACTTAAACTACTAAATATAAAGCATGATTGTTTCTTGTTGGAAGTTATTGAATACATTGTCTTTTCATAGCTCGTCACTGCTACTCAATTCTTTATTTATTTCAGCTACTTATTAAGTTGGAAGTACTCGCGTTACTCCCTACACCTTGTATGCAGATTCAGGTGAGACCGGTCCCGGAGGTTGTCGAGTCATGCGTAGTTGGCCATTGGAGACATACAAGGTAGCTGACTGCATCTGCAACCCTTGTCTCTCCCTCTATTGTTGTCTTTTCTTTCTATTTGACATTAGTGGATTATTGTAAAATCTGATTCTAGAATGGTTTTAGATGCTCGTGACTTAGTGACACCCTGATGTTGGGCTATCTTTTTCGCATTTTTATGTTGAGTTCAACTATTATGAAGTTTCTATTACGAAAAAGCTTGAATTGACTTTTAATGAAATATCGAAGTATTTTTGAAAGGTGTCGGCTTGTTTAGTACCATGATAGGCGCCTGTAGCACCCCCTTTTTCCCTCTGTGCATCGATAAATCGCGTTTATGATATTTTGGGCATAAGACAACTCATTCCTTTTAGAAACTGGGCTTTGCATTTGAAGAGTCGCCACGTAATGATTTAAGCTGCATTAGGATACCTATAAGGTTCACTACTAATTTTGTTACCAGAGATAGAGTAAGGGCCTGAAATTTTCCTAAGTGGAAGGTGTTAGGCACCCCTTAAGATCCACTAGTGTGGTTCCCGGCCAGACAACTTTTTTTGTGAATTTGTACATATTTATCAAATAGACAGGTATAGGGTCAAATAGTAGGAGATTTAAGTTTAAACACATAAGAGTTTGAAATAGCAATTACTAAAAGGTGGATTTTTGAAAAAAAAGTTATTATTCTATAAATATTTAAAGGAAAAGGGAGGGGGTCCTAGGTATTTTTGTAATATGGATCCATCAATTCAATACCCGGTAATCACTCCTCAAAAGAGGGGCTACTCGTGGTATTAGCGCACCGATCATCATATCCATATCTACCTTTCCCACCCGTCAAGGTATTAGAACATGGATTGGTCTCGACCACTATTGCATGCTATTACCCGTCACATTCCCATCAGTCCTGGAGGAACTTAGGACTACTATTCCTAAAAGGGAGGGATATAGGCTGACTTTTAGGTTTCAAAAGGTGAAAAAACAAATGCAACATACAAATATATAGGACTGCACATTACGGATAAACATGCAAACAACTGAATAAAGGGTTCAGGTATAACTCCTTAAGAAAAACACATAAATAGCATGACTTTAAACGTATTTAGGGCCAGAATTTAAAGTACTAAGACAGGAGAGTTTCAGTTGTTGAGGCAAACCCATTTATTAAATAACTTAGATAAGAAGTCTGAATCAGGCCTGCCTACTTGTTGTAGCAATTACTAATTAATAAAGGCGGGCTCAGTTTTATTCGTTGTCACCTAAGGCTTGCCTAAGTGTTTGTGTGAGATCTTATAAACATGATATTTATTACTAATTCAGAATGTAGCAAAGCACTAACAATTTTAAAATGAGTGATTTGAGATCCTATAGGCATTCTTTCTAAACCATGTTAATAAGAGTAGAGTAGGTTGTTTCTAAAAAAATTAGTTCAGAACAGTGAGAGTTGAACTGATTTATACTAGGCTGGTTTCAGATTCTATAGATATTGATATCTATTATTGCTAATTTTAATTCCAATAGACATGATATCTAGTCGAACGTGAAATGAAGCAAGCAGGAGTTGCTTGAGATTCGCATAGGCATTATTTCTATGAAAAGGTACTGATTTTAATCTATTGGACATGATGTCGGATTATAACTAATTGGATCCTAAGAACATGATGTCTAAGTGTGGTAATAAACATGCAGAATTTAAGACAAATCCTATAGGCATATTATTTAAATGTAGAATTTAAACAGTTCCTATAGATAGGTTCTCTAAATGCATAGCTAAACATGCAGACTAAAAAGGTCCTATAGTCATATTATCTAAATATAGAATTAACCATACAGAAAACAGATCCTGTAGGCATGTTCCCTATCCTTCTAATAGTTAAGCATGCATAATTTTTTAGACTTTTTTCACTAGCCAACCCCAATATCGGTTTACAAACTATTACACACCAATTGCTAAATTACATCAAAAATGTAAAATAAGAAGTTACAACCATGGGATGCCTGATTCTGACTTTCTCTCTCAGTAATGGAACAAAACACCTTAAATGTCATTTGTTTCAAAGCCTTTCTCAGACTTGGGTGTGTCAAAGTTCCTTAAGAGTCTCAATGGACTCAGGGTAGTGCTTACACCTAAGTTTGCATAACCAAATATAGATGAATGTAGTGTGGAAGGGCCATCCCCTATGTGTCCAAGCTTAGAGGGAACTTATGGGTCCCAAGGAAAGGCTCACACAAAAGGGGCAGAACCTAAGTCTAAGAGTACAATGGAAGTGCAGAAACAAAGATTTAAAACTTAGTGGAGGATATAAAGGGGAAGGGTTATTGGAAAATGGTAGTAGTAAAGCTAACACTACAAAGATTCTACATTTTTATACAAAGGGGTTAAGGGTTTGGGAATTCATTGCAGGGGAGCATATGACCTTAGGAAAAGGTCACGCTTGGGCATGACGAGCTGCTTTCTCCTTCTGTCTTAGGTAAGTTTAAGCTTGAAGACAAAATAGAGAAAGGTCTATTTTTAGCACCGAAAGCCTATTGGTACCAACCTCGAAGCACTTTCTATTTCTAGATAGAAAGGGCCTTTCTCGCTTGTTTAGTAAAGTCAAGAGCGCGAGCTAGCTGATCTACCGACAAGTCCTTGATTTCTTATCCGCGAAGGCAGACTTGGACTCATTGAAGAGTTCAGTTCATGAGACCGCAGCGCAACGGAGTGGAGCAGCCGCGACACAAAGTTCCTTACCTTAGCTGGGGGCAGCCCTCGGCCCGATCATCCAATTCGCTCCAACAGACAGGCATGGTTCTGTAGTCAAAGCAACTTCGTCACTTTCGTGTACCCATCGGACGGAGCCCTTTCGGGGGTTCCTTAGGGACCGATTCACTCTGCGTAGATTGACTGAACGCAGAAAACCTTCCACTGGCAGGCGATCGTGTTTTTCACAGGATTTTTTGTTACTCATAAATCTTCTCTTCCTCTATCTACCCCAGCCTCGATTCGGTCGGTCATGGGGCTTCCCTCTGCCAAGAATTGAGAGTCTATCTACCTACGTCATTCTTTCTTTCATAAATCAAGCAATTTCTCACGGTCAAGCCTAGTAGAGCTCCTAGTCCGACAAGACTAGCAAAGAAGTTGGTACGCTCCACAGCTCGGAAGGGTATGACCCTCTCAGCCATCGGGATTTCTCCCGTGACGTCCAATAAGAGCACCTGCTTTCCTAACCTTTTTCGATAAAGTTTATCCATCCTTTTTCAAGATGACCTGGAAAGGCTTGACTGAATGGATTGAATGGACTGCTATCGTGCTACTGGCTTGAGACTTCCTGTTCTATTGGAAGAGAGATGAGATTCCTTCGGGACAGACTCCATTCCGAATGCCAATAAGACCAGTCCGAAAAAAGGGCCTTCTGTCTACACGCTTTCGAGAATAGAATAGAGCTCCTTCCCGTGTAGCCGGCCACAACCGTGTGGGGAGCCAAAGGTTGCTGGCCTATCGCTAACTCGAACAGACAGATGCAGAGCTTTTTTGCAAGTTTTAGCACAATTAGAGATAAGCTGCCCATGAGCATCATGGCATAGGTAAAAGGGAACGAGGAGGCAACCCCCCCCCCCCCCCCATCTTGTTCTCTTTTTCTCCTTGAGTCGGATGAATCGAGGGTTCCAAACCTTCCAAAAGTGATAGGTATGTGTTGCATATCAATATATGGTACTGGTATGCCCATAAACTAGGCAGAGAACACAACACATAGAGGGGATATGAAGCATATGACCCCAGGGAGGGTAAGGTTTGGGTCATGCACAGCAATGTCTAATGCTGACATGCCCTCAAACCAACTAGAGAATACAAACACATATGGGATATGAGGTTTGGGATTCATAAATCACAATAAGTGACTGACATAATTCATACATAAAGAAAACACATTAATTTACAACATGCTTTAGGAATGAAACTTGATTAAACACAAACAGGAAACAAGCAAGGGTGAAGGAAATAGTAAGGAAAACATGTTGTTTTGATGCTTAAAGACTAATTAGAACATACCAGTAAAGAAGCAAATACAGAAATAAAAGTAGGCAAATTTCCACAGCCTAGCCTTGGCTTTCTGCCCGCTAGACAAGGCAGCAACACAAGTAGTATCAGAGAAAAGAGAGAGAGAGAGAGAGAGAGAGAGAGAGAGAGTTTTGAGTGAAGTGTGTGTTCTAAATTCAAGTGGTTTGTTCCTTGCTGTTCGTGTCTTTAAAAGAAGAGGGGTGCTGAGTATTTATAGCTTTTTTGAAGACGAGTGAATGAGAGATAACACGTAAAGTATTAGTACACATATGGAAACAATCAACAATCAGAATCAATTATACAAGTGATTTTATTTAATTGAGGAATCACTATTTAACGAGTAGTAGAAGATTTAAATAAGGAAAGAGATCAATTTAGAGACAGACTAGTTATTGCCATAGAAGGATTAGTACAAGCATGAAGTAAGTAATCAAGTCTAAGTACAAAAAAATTCTTATTTTGGAAATTATTAAGTAAGGCAAAGCCCCTAACTGGAAATTTTTCAAGGTCATGTTAGGATAAGGTAGGTCTACCTGTCCAGCGTTGCTATAGTTCACTGTAGCATGCGTGAACAGTGATTTTCAGTCACTATTCATACCGGAATCCGGTGGCGGAATTCTATTTTTTTGGCATCTAGACAATCTCCATCTTCAGATGAACACGTTCCTATTATTGTTTTTACAATATCTAACGCCGAAAGCTGTAGATCTTAAATCTAAGATTTGCGTAGCTAACTTTTAGATGTGAAGTCTACGGATCTTTCATCATCCAATCTGTTGGTTTCACACAACAGATCGTAACAGTATTGTTGGAAGGATCTGTTACATTTATGAAGCAGCTCGCAAATAGATTCTATTAATCTGTATTGGTATAGATCGCAGCACATCATGTTGCTGAGTGATTTCTGATCGATTCCAATGGACGTGATATCCTCTCCCCAGCCTGCGGCTGTGGTAGAGGCTGTTAATATCCTTACAGAAAATCAAAATGGACATAGATACAATCAATCTTATGCATCGAAGCTTACTGGACAGCACGTTGCCGAAAGCAAGTCTCAACTTGAGCTTTGTCCAATCTCCATCGACCAAGGTTTGCCAATTGTAGAATTTACAGTTGATGAAATCAACTCATTCACTAAAGAGGAAGGGCTTCATCAAGCTGTGATTTTTAAATTGTCTTATGGAAAGCCGGATCTTCAAGATTTAAGGCAGATCTTGCCGAAACAATTAGCAGTCAAAGGTAGATGTATCATCGGAGAACTTGAATATCGTCACATTCTTGTAAGATTCGATCTGTTCGAAGATTTTGCTCAGGTGGTATCAAGAACGAATGGATATTTAAGGGTTAAAGGAGAAGAGTTTTTCTATAGGACTTTCCCGTGGACGATGGGATTTAATCCGCGAGAGGAAACTTCAAAAGCTGTGGTATGGATTTCTCTGCCTGAGCTGCCTGCAAATTTGTTTGCGTAGAAATCAATCATATCCATTGCGTCGTCAGTAGGAAAGCCTATTGCAGTAGACAAAGCTACCAAAGATCGAATGAGACCAAGTACGGCTAGAGTGAAAGTACTGATCAATTTGCTCGACAAACATCCCTCAACAATAAAGATCAAAATAGTTGATTCCAAATCTGGAAAAGTTTCTACTTTTGATCGGAAAATTGTTATTGATAATGCCCCAGCATACTGTACACATTGTTGTCATCAAGGACATAATGTTAAATCCTGCCGACGGATTCAAGAAAATGAAACAATGGACAGTTTAAATTCTGGTAGCAGGAATAACGTCGACAAGTTGCAAGGAGATGCAAGGGACCTTTTAAATGAAAAAAGAGCTTCACAAAAAAGGGTTGAACTTCATAATCCTTTTGGTAATAAGGATAAAGGTTCTTTGTCTGTCAAGTCTGTTTGGAAACAGAAAGTTCATCTTGCAAATGAACCTGCTCAGCTCATTGCAACAGCTAACAAAGCAACTGAGAACAAGAAACAAATGGCAGATCAGTTGTCCAATGCAACTGATGATTCAAGCCAGCAATGTAGGAGTGAAAATGCAGTTCCTCATGCTGGTGCAAATGCTAAAGATGTTAAGCATGTAGAGAATCAATTTGTGGCAGCTTGTGATACTGTTACATTGACTTCATCAGTAGCTGTCACTGTGACTGCTGAAGTAGTTACTGAAGGCCACGGCAGTTTGGCTGAATCAGGACGAGATGCTAGGGAATTGCTGAATGAGATTTGTGCAAGGCGTCGAGCTGAAATGTCTTCACATTCTGAGAATGTTACTGATAATACAGCTTCAACCTCAATGCCAAGCACAAATGTGCATTCAATTGTGAATGCTGAAATACCACATTTGTGTAAAAACAAATTTTCTGATCTTGTGGCACGAACTAGTAAAGGGATGGATCCTAATAAGAATGATGTTGTTGGACAAAACCCGCAGAGTGCTGATACTGTACAGCAGGGCATTCAACCATGTGATCAGCTCTCGGTTTCCACTGATTTTGAGAAGGAGATTGGTAATGTTAGAAAAGATAATCTGGTTTTGAATGTTAGTTTGAATCCTTCGAATATTGAAGAGTCAGTTTTTCTGAAAGATCCTGCTAATATCATTACTGTTACATCGAAGTCAATTGGCAATTCTGCAACTACTTCTGTCAAAATGGCCAATGAAACTGATCAAATTGATGAAAGGAGGCTGGTGACTATTAGTACTCCTTCTGGACAATTGGTTCCAACTGCAGAAACTGATGAATCTGCACATTCCAGTAAAAAGACTGATTCAAGTACACCCAAATTGAGTCTTCCCAGCGATCGAGTGGAGGAAACTCTAGATGAGAATAGTCATAATGGGACTGAGTTAACTGCTGCTTTAGCTAATGCACATCTGAAGGAAATTAATCTTTCAAATGACAAATTTACTGTTCTATTGAAATCAGTTGAGAATACTCCAATTACTTCTGGCAAAATGGCCACATCAACTGATTTAATTGATAAAGGGTTCCTTGAGTCTGTTACAGTAAGTAAAGATCATGCACAGTCAAGTAAGAAGGGTGATTCTGTTGCATCAAAATTGAGCCCTCTCAGTGATCAACTGGGGACATGTCTGGCTGGCAATACTCCTTATGTTGCTGTCCAAATGACAAAGTTCTCAAATGATGCAGCCTCTGTAATTCACAAGCAGAGCGTAAAACATGGACAGCAGAATGATGTCGAAGGAAAGCAGCAGAACAGTCAGCTGAAAGCATCGACACCTGATTCCCAAACTGTCCAAGCTGATCAAGATTTGTCTGCTCAAAAGTGCCCAATGCCTGAAATCACAGTTACAGTGATAGCAAATCCAAATGGTGCAGAGGATGAAGTTGCTGATACTTCTAATGAGAATGGTGAAACAAGACAAAATTTGGATTCTTCTCCAGTCAGTACTTCTATATTACTGCCTGCTGATTCAAATATAGATACTGTTCCATCAGATAAAGGGAATGCAACTTCAATTGGTCGAGATGAATCACAGCTTGACAATCATGAAGCAGTGGACAGAAATACAGCTATAAATGCCTCTGCTATCGCTGTAATTGAAGCTGCCTTACATCAACAAAAAGAAGATGAAGAACGTTATAGACTGAAAGGGAAAGCAGTGGCACTAAACACCTCAAGTTCACGGAAAAAAAAAAAGAATAACTTTCAACAAAGAGCAGTACAACAGGAACGTGGAAAAGCATATGGAAGAGGGATGAAAGTGTGAAGTTATCCTCCCGTCTATAATATATATAGCGGGGAACAAATAGTCCCTTTTGGAACAGTCAAGCAATCCAACTACGCAGGAATCAATACAGCTTCATTGCCAAATCAAGTACTTGCCAAGGACAAATGTCCTCATACAATCAACAGTGTCAAAGAATACGACGAACCAGCAATTTCAAGCAACAAAAATGATGAGGAGATCTGGGAGACATCAATCAGAAATTTAAACTATAATATCTCTGGTATTGGGCTGAGAAACAATGCTAACACAGAGCCACGTCAAAGCGAAAGAAATTGGGACAGGGAAGACATCAACATAAGGAGGATCCCAATGCGAAAGGCAAAACAAAAACAGGTTGATCAAAAATCCAAGAATAAACCATGAATTTTGAAGAATTCCTGAAAAATCATGTGGAAGAAAACATCATTCTACAATTCGAATCTTTCACAACAACATAGAACAAAGGGAACCTTTATGGTTTCCTCATCTTTTTATTCTACCATCACAATAGTATACTTTTATGTAATATCATCACATAGTATGTTATAAACTTTGTGATGATCATCCAGTTCTTAGTTCTTGCAAGTTCGTTCTTTCTACATGCTTGCTAATCCTAGAGGCCTTTGCCTCAATAGGATAGCTAAGGTAAGGTCTATGCCGGCAGTGTTATATGGGTAACATTACCGGCTAATCCGCCTTATTTTATTTCTCCTATTTGTTGTAATTTCCTTTACTGGAAGACAATCAATCAACTCCAAACATGCGCAGTGAAATTCGGGTTCATAAAAGAAAATTTTAAAATCAGTCACAAGATGAAGATCAATCAAGGAAGAAACATCAGCATATAAATAAAATGAACAAGGTCATCGGACATGCGAGACCAAACACATTGACAAAATCACAAACAGGCAGTAGCGACAGAAATAAGATGGGGTTCAGTAGTAAAGCAAACATTCGAAGCATAGTAATCAAGCAGGTCAAGTCACATTGAATCACCAAGGAAGAAAACAGAGCATCCAAAACATGCAAAGGTTTCACAGTAGCAGTTAAGGAAACCCTTTTAAAAAGTTAGGGTTACAACAAAGGATAGATAAAATCAGATAAGTCACATAGAGAAAAGAGATTCTAAAACAAAAGCTTTTAGTCGAGTCAAGTACTCAAACAAACAATTTCGGAACCAAATACCTAGGGTTTCAACAACAAACGAGATAAAAAGGTGGTGAACAGATGATTGAAGTGAGAACTTAAACAAACATGTACACATTTTAACAAACAACTTCAAAATTCGACTGAGGCCAAAAGGAATTTAGGGTTTTAAACATGCTAACTCAGGCAGAAGAACAACATGATCCAAAAATAGCAAGATCCAAAACACGTTAAAATTAGAGAAGAAATTCTTGAAATAACTTAAGAGAAAAAACCCGGATTGGAAAAGACAAAAGAGTCATTTTAAAAGCAAAGTTAAAGAACCTTCGAGAAAAATGCTTAAAATTTCATGATAAGCACAGATCTAAGATAGATCTGAAAGAAATAGAAAGATCTTAGAGATTAGAGTTTTACAAAATCCAAAAGAAACGCAAAAGGTCTCGAACGTTAACGGTCTAACCAGAAAAGGTCAAGGACCCGCCTTGAAAGACCATGAATGGCCGGTAAAGGTCGTGGATGGTCGAAGAAAGGACATGAACACCAGTCGAGCAAGGACTGGACCAAACTCCTCCGAAGTCTGTCGTGAAACCATAGAACCAAAGACATAGAAGCCATGAAAAGTTGGTACAGGTCTCAGATGACTATGGGAGGCTCTGGATTAGGTAGGTATTAGGGTAGATTAGGGTGTAGTTTAATGGCGAAGGCTAGGTCTTGTAGGGATTTTAGAGGGACTAGAGAGAGAAGAGGGATTCAACGGCGACGGTTGGTGAGAAATGAGGCAGGGCAAAGGTCGTTTTGGTTAAAAAAGGAAAGGGGTAATTGGAGCCATTGATCTAAATGATCAACGGCTAGGATTAAAGGGGTTAGGTGGTTATCTGGATTTGGGTCATTTAAACTGGTAAGGTGTCATATTTAAATGAAATTGGGTTGGGAAATTGGATCTTAATTTGGTTTCAATTTCAGGTTATAACTGAAACGAAATTGGGCTTTCATTTAAATAGCCATTTTCCATATTTAAAATTATAAAGATTGTATATTGGTTTCTGGAAATAAATTAAAAGTAATATAATATTTATGACATACAATTAACCACATAAAAATAGTGGACTTAGTTTTCATGAACTTAAACGCAATTAAATCCTAAAAGAAGCTAATATTACAATTATACAATTTAGCCTTAAAAGTACTTAATAATTTTGTAAAAAAATATGCAAAAATTCCTTTAGCTATATATTAGCATAAATGTAAAAGTTCAACAAGTGAATCACCAAAATGATAATTTTAGAAATTATTATTCGGTTTTTATGGATAAAATAAGGGAATAAATTTATTTAAACTTTAAATATTAGGAAAAAATGATAAACATTTGAGCACACTTATATATGCATACATATTCTATTTAAAGGTATTTGCGTATTAAAAATGTATATAGGAAAAAATTTGGTATCAATAGTTGCCCCTCTTTACCTGGGAAGGATGAAAGAGTTGTCGGGTAAAGATATGATGACCAATTTTAATCGAACGAAATGGTTCGAAGAGGTTAGGTCGCGCCCTGGATTCTGAGCTGCCTACATATCCTTAGTTTTATAGGAATCAAGCTGCATGTAGTTTAGGATCTATTGGCGGATTGTACCGACGGGTACTTTCCAAGAACAGGCGCAATGTTTCAGTAAGGGTGAGTGAAAGGCTTACGCGAATAGTTAGGTTTGATGTGGCTTCAGGCAATGGAGCGGAAATACTCCTGCTGAATAGCTGTTGCTTGCCGATTTTCCTGCAATTAGAAACAATACAAGCATATATTTTTCGTAAATTTAAACATGATGCAAATTCCTGTCAGACCATGAATGTTGTCTTTGGACGGTTAGGATGACGTCCTTTAGACCATGATGTCCTAGGCCATGAAGCATATAATAAAGGTTTCACGGGTCATTAAATGATTCTCTTGGGCTATGAGGATGGTGCCTCCGAACCATGATGCCTTTTGAATAATGATATGCAAAAGATTAAAGGGGATTATCAAGCCATGACATGGTGCCTCCAAACAATGATGCCTTTGGATAATTTGGCGATCTTTCAGCCCATAAGATGCAGTATTTGGTGATCTTTCAGCCCATGAGATGCAGTATGAGGTGATCTTTCAGCCATGTAGATGTAGTATGAGGCGATCTTTCAGCCGTGCAGTGCAGTATGTGGCGATCTTTCAGCCATGCAGCTACAGTATGAGGCAATTTTTCAGCCATGCATATGCAGTATGAGGCGATCTTTCAGCCATGTAAATGCAGTATGAGGCGATCTTCCAGCCATGAAGATGCGGTATGTGGCGATCTTTCAGCCATGCAGATACATTATGAGTTGAACTTTTAGCTATACAGATGCAGTATTTGGCGATCTTTCAGCCATGCGGATGCAGTACGTGGCGATTTTTCAGCCATGCAGATATTGTATGAGGCAATCTTTCCGCCATGTAGATGTAGTATGAGGCGATCTTTCAGCCGTGCTGATGCATTATGTGGCGATCTTTCAGCCATGCAGATGTAGTATGTGGCGATCTTTCAGCTATGTAGATATAGTATAAGGCGATCTTTCAGCCATGTAGATGTAGTATGTGGCGATCTTTCAGCCATGCAAATGGAGTATAAGGGTAGAGCTTAACCTTGAAAGGCAGAATGGTAGCCATATGCAATGCCAAAATGCAGAAGGAGACAACATTTTGTCTCGAATGGTAGAAGGGTAGCCTCATGCAATACAAAAATGCAGATGAGATGGTGTTTAGTCTCGGAAGGTAGAATGGTAGCCATATGCAATGTAGAAATGCAGATGGATACAACTTTTAGTCTCAGAAGGCAAAATGGTATCCTTATGCAAGAAGTAAAATGGCAAGTGGTAACGGAGCTTTCTTAGCTGATAGCAGATTGCGATATTATGACTGTTAGGGACATTGTGACATACATAATATCGCTGGTGTGTGTGGAAAGAAAATATGGGTAAGTGCAATGGTTTTGAGTGTTGTATTCTTGAACAATGTTTATCACGTGAGTCTATAGTATGTTTGATGATTTCGCAATCCAAGTGCCTGCATCCAAAGAAAAATCGTGAGTGTTGTAAAGGGGGGAGGTTAGTTTGTATCCTTGCTGGCTCTAACTGACCTGCTCGACTTTGATATGGAGATACTGTATGTATCATTGGGGTAGCATTGTTGAACGAGGAAATTTCAGACATGCACGATTTTGTAAAAATATGACAAATGTACAAAAAATAGTTTTTAGATGAACCGCCGACTGTGACACAATTTAGGATATTGTCACATCTCCTGCTACAGAATTTTGAGGATCCTCTTCAAAGTTCTGCCCTAGTTTGATGGGTTGGCACTTTTGACTGCTGCTCGTGCGACGATTGGCTGAAGTTACTTCAGAATTTTGAGGGTCCTCCTCAAAATTTTGCCCCTGTTTCTAATTTCGGGAGAAAATGAAAATTTCATTGAATTGTGACCAAACCTATAGGACTGCCTACATACCCCCTCTTAAACGGGAATCGGGTCAGACATAATTCAATTTCATCATCTGAGGAGAGCATGAAAATTACACATAGTAACGCTTGACTGCATCTGAATTGATTGGCTTCGGAAGACTTCTTCGTCCATTTCTGCAAGTATGAAGGCCCCTCCTATCAGAACTCGGTGAACCATGTATGCGCTCTGACAGTTGGGAGAGAACTTCCCCTTGGATTCATTAATGCAGAAAAATTATCTTTAACACCAGCTGCCCTTGTACGAACTGTCTTGGTTTGACTCTCTTGTTGAAGGCTCAGAACATTCGGTTCTGATAGAGTTGACCATGGCAGACTGCATTCATTCTCTTTCCATCTATAAAGGCTAGTTTCTCATAGAGACTTTTCACCCATTTTGTGTCGTTGAGCTCAACTTCTTATATGATTCTTAGGGAAGGAATTTCTACCTCGGCGAGAATGACTGCCTCTGTGTCATAAACCAACATATAGGGGGTTGCCACGGTTGATGTGTGAACGGTGGTGCGATATCCCAATAAAGCAAATGATAACTTCTCGTGCCACTGTTTTTTCTTCTATATCATTTTCCTTAATATCTTCTTGATATTCTTGTTGTCTGCCTCTACAGCTCCATTCATTTGTGTCCTATAGGCCGTGGAATTCTTGTGTTGATCTTGAAGGTTTCACACACAGCTTTCATAAAGTTGTTGTTGAGGTTGGAGCCATTATCAGTAATAATTGACTCTGGAATCTCGAATCGACAAATAATGCAGCCGTAGACAAAGTGTGCCACGACCTTCTTAGTCACTGCTCTATAAGATGTTGCTTTGACCCATTTGGTGAAATAGTCGATTGGTACTAGGATAAACATGTGCCCGTTGGAAGTGGCATGCTCGATTGGTCCAATAATATCTATTCCCCAAGCGGCTAACGACCACAGTGAGCTTGTTGAATTAAGCTCATTGGAGACACCTTTATCATGTCTGCGTGTATTTGACAGCGGTGGTATTTCTGAAGATACTGGATGTAGTATGTTTCCATAGTCATCCAAAGTAACCAGCTCAGAGTATCTTCTTTGCTAAGACAAAACCATTCATATGCGGACCACATGTCCCAACATGAATTTCCTCTAGTAGCTTGGATGCTTCCTTTGCATCGGCATACCTTAGTAATCCCAAATCAGGAGTCTTTGTACACAGAATTCCTCTTCTTTGAAAGAAGTTGTTAGACAATCTTCAAAGTGTGTGTTACTGAGTAGGATTTGCAAGCTCTGGGTACTCTCGTTTTGCCAAATATTCCTTTATATCATGGAACCAATCCTTTCCGTCTTCTTCTTCTTCTTCAACATAGGCATAATAAACTGGCTAATCATGGATATTTACTAGAATGGGATCAATGAAATTCTCGTCTAGATGCTGTATTAGAGGACATGGTAGCCAATGCATCAGTGAACTTATTCTGGACTCTAGGAACATGTTGGAACTCCGTCTTCGCGAACCTTTTCCTCAATTCCTGTACATGATGCAGATACGGGAGTATCTTGGAGTTCTTGGTTGCCCATATTCACGCACCAGATGTATGAGCAAGTCCAAATCTCCAATCACTAACAATTCTTGAATGTTCATGTCAATGGCCATTTTAAGCCCTAAGATGCAAGCTTCGTATTCACCCATGTTGTTGGTGCATGGGAACCTGAGTTTGGCGGACACTGGATAATGCTGATCGGTTTTTGATACTAGGACGACTCCTATGCCAACTCATTTGAAGTTTGCTGCTCCATCGAAGAACATTATCCAACTCTCATAGGGTTCTGCAATGTCCTCTCGTACAAAGGATACCTATTTGTTAGGAAAATACGTTTTTAGAGGTTTGTATTCTCTATCCACGGGATTCTCAAAAAGGTGGTCTGATAGTGCTTCTTTGACCGTTCTGAGTTACGTAAGCAATGTCAAATTCACTCAACAGGATTTTCCACTTGGCTAGCTTGCCAGTGGGCATGGGCTTCTGAAATATGTACTTCAAAGGATCCATCCTTGATATGAGATATGTGGTGTAGGCGATAAAATAATACCTCAGCTTCAATGCTACCCAAGTCAAAGCAAAACAGGTGAACTCTAACAGCGAATACTGGGCTTCGTACCAGGTGAACTTATTATTGAGATAATAGATGACTGCTCCTTTCTACCCGTTTTATCACGTTTCCCAAAATGCAACCGAAAGCTCCCTCCAACACTTTAAGGTAGAGTAGCAAGGGTCTAGTTGGCTCGGGCAGGACTAAGACTGTCGGTGTTGACAAGTATTCCTTGATTATGTCGAAGGCGATTTGGCATTCATCGGTCTATTTGGTAGTGGCGTCTTTCTTCAACATCTTAAAGATTGGCTCACATATGACTGTCGACTGTGCTACGAACCGGCTGATATAGTTGAGTCTTCCCAAGAAACTTATCACGTTCTTCTTGTTCTTTGGCGGTGGTAGTTCTTGAATGGCTTTGACTTTTGATAGATCCTGTTCTATTCCTCGGTGACTCACAATAAACCCAAGCAATTTTCCACAGGGAACCCAAATGCGCATTTCAGGGGATTCAATTTCAGGTTGTACCTTCACAGTCTATAGAAGAATTTACTCTAATATTCCATGTGATAAGTGGAATTCTTGGACTTGACAATGACATCATCTATATATACCTTGATCTCCTTGGGTATCATATCATGAAAAATGGTAGTCATGGCCCTCATGTAGGTGGCCCTTGCATTCTTTAGGCCGAACATCATCTTGTAACAGTATGTTTCCTATGGCATAATGAAAGCTGCTTTCTCAGCATCTTCTTCATCCATCCAGATCTGGTGATAACTAGTGAAGCAATCTACAAATGATTGCAACTCATGCTTGGCGCAATTGTCAATCAGGATGTGTATGTTTGGCAAAGGGAAGTCGTCTTTGGACTGGCCCGGTTGAGATCCCAGTAGTCGACACAGACTCTAACCATCCCATCCTTGTTTGGCACTAGCACGATGTTGGCTAACCATGTCTGGTATACTACCCTAAGAACCTTAGCTTTGACTTGCTTTGTGACTTCTTCTTCAATTTTAAAACTCATATTGGGCTTGAATTTTCTGAGCTTTTGCTTTACCGGTGGACATGTCGGATTGATTGGTAGTTTGTGAGCCACAATAGGCATACTCAGACCTGTCATGTCATCATACCACCAGGTGAATTATGTCCTCATATTACCTTAGAAACTCTGTGTACTTCTTCTTTTCTAATGGCGATAAGTGAATGCTGATTTGCTGCATCTCCGAGGTTAACAGTTTCTGTCTCATCCAGGTTGTACTTAGGTCTGTTCTTAAAGTTCTCAACTTCTTTGACAATATCCTTTGGTATATCATCTTCCTCTGAATCAATATATATTTGTTGTGTTGTCTCATTGCATGTCAAAGTCATTAGTTCATCAAGATAAGTAATAGTAATGTTGTATGAGCAAGGTAATGAGAGAAAAACAAAAACGAGTGTTGATTCATAAGAAAAGTCGAAGTGCTTTGATAAATTTCATAACTTTTTTTAACATTTAAGATCATATTACACGAATTAAAATGCGAAAAAAAATCATCTGGTATTTAAAACTGTGCATGTTTCTTGTTTTAGCCTTGCTACCCTGAGGCTCGTCGGGCTCTGGTTGTTTCGATAGTCCAGTTATTGAGGTGTGCCCCTCTGCTTATAGCCTGTATGTAAATTCCTTCCTCCCACTCCTCATCGAGAACAACACAACAGTTTATGTCACTGTCTTCTAGGAACAAGTTCTTCACTACTGCCAGTGCTTCTTCTTCGTCTGACCCATAAATAACGTCTGCTTGCTGGAAATTCTGCTCCAAATGCGATATTGACTGCTCCAGTAGATAATAAGGACCATGCCATGGTGGCAACCAATCGTTGAATTCTTCCCAGGTGTACTCATATCCTAGACCGAAATTAGTGTCGTGTTTCTTAAGTTTTATGGGCTTAGCAATTTCTTGGAGGTTCTTGCCAAGCCCCTTGCTAGGTTCGTATCCACTCCAATTTAGTTTTCTCTCTATCTAGTTATCCTACCATTTATCCTTGTCAACAGAATTTACCCATTCAATTTGGTGGTAAGTCTCTCTACCTAACTTCCTTCTTCCTTCGATTGAATGAATGGTCTAGCGATTGCATATAGAGTTGCTACCGTCACCGTGAATGATCACCTCTTGGGGGTTCTGATGTAGTGTTGATGCTACGGTCCTGGTAGCATGTATCTGTGGTCGTCCCATCAGCAGGTTGTAAGATGTTGGCACGTCTATCACCTGGAAACCAACATCATACCATGTAGGCCCCATTTGAAAGCATAGACTAATCTATCTAACGGTGGACCACTGGGAACCATCAAAGGCTTTCATATTGGTAGCTCCATCTTTTATCTCATGCAATCCTTTACACAACTTCTTGAGTGTTACCATTAGACAAATATTGAGGCTTGACCCTCCATCAATTAGGATTTTGGTGATAAATAATCCTCGCATTGCACGGTGATGTGCACTGCTTTGTTGTGTCCCAACCCTTCAGATGGCAACTCGTCTTCATGGAATGTGATCTTATGGCTCTCCAACATTTGTCCTACCATGTTAGCCATTTCTCCACTACTGATGTTGCTTGGTACGTATGATTCACTCAGCATCTTCAACAGAGCGTTCTTGTGCACCTCGGAATTTCACAGCAAAGAAAGAATGGAAATTTGCGTCGGCATTATATTCAACTGGTCGGACCGAGTATTCCTTGGCCTGTTTCTTTCTCCAAAGATCATCTGGACCTATCTCACTGATGGGTGGCCGGTTGGAGGCCTGCTTGCTTGACTCAGCTAGATGTTCCAGGGTATAAACTCTACCAATTCTCGTCATACACTGTGCGGCAACAGTCTCTTCGAACCTAACCTTGCCTTTCCTTCTTGCCTCGGTTGTATAGTCCTAGAGTACAACCTTTGCATGGAATGGTTTCATGGTCGACATCGCCACTGGGATTGGTGTGGCTATCTTTACTCCGAACGGAGCATGTGCCTTGGGTGGTAAAACGGCAACTTCAAACGGTGCAGGTGCATTTGCCGGAGACATGAATTTGACCTCAATTGTTGCTGGTGTCTTTGTAGATGACGTTGCTTCAAACTCAAGTGGTACATACATATTTACTTCAACGTTCCCAGATGGCTGAATCTAGACTATGATTAGATTAAGAGTAACTATTGGCTTCTTTGGGTCATCAATTTCTACAATCAACCGGATTGATCCCTCGGGTACCCGATCGTCCTCTATTTCAATCATGTGAATGATCCACCATTATGGTTTAATAGAGGGTTATTGCAGACATTTGGAGTGGGTTCCTTCTCCATAATAATCTTTTTATCAATTAAAGTATGATATTGTCTTTCACGGAATGCCATTCATCGATGGTGTGCCCTTTCATGCCAGAGTGGTATGCACAGGATTTGTTTCGGTTAACCCACTAAGAAGGGTTCCTTGAGGTTGCAGTAGGGATCAGGGTGACATAACTAGCAACTTAGAGTCTCTCATACAACTGGTCAATAGGTTCGGCAATAGCTCTATACTGTTTTGGAGGTCTGCGATCAAAATTTGGTCGTGGTCTAGGGAAGTTCTGACATGAGGGAAGTGAGCGATAGTGAGATAGTTGAGCATTGTAGGTTTGGTAGACATGTGTGTATTGGGAATATCTGGGCGAGTTTGGCTGATATATGGGAGGCGGAGGTGATTGATAACTGGTGGTGGAGCTTGATAGGACGGTGAGGGTATTTGGTAGTTCGGAGTGGGCTAATATGTGAATGGAGGTGTTTGGTAAGTTTTGTATTTGATAGGAGAATTGGTCCTTTGTGCAACCATCACGGCTCCTACGTCCCTTTTCTTGGACACACTACCGGATTGCAAGGCCTTATTTGTAGCTTGCAAGGCCTCGAAGTTTGTAACCATACTGCTTTTGATGCCCTCTTCAATCCTTTCACCCAGTTTGATAATGTCAAAAAATTTGTGGCTCTCAAACATCATTAGTCGTTCATAGTATTGGTGGTCCTAGGCCTAGACAAAAAATGTGTTCATTAGTTCATCTTCTAAGGCTGGTCTGATCTTAGCATCTTCGGACCTCTAGCGAGTAGCATACTTACGAAATGTTTCTGTAGACTTCTTCTTCAGATTCTGAATATAGAACACATCTGACGCATTTTCTCTATTAAACCTGAACCTGTCCATAAAGTCGGATGCCATGCTTACCCAGCTTGACCATTTGTTCTGATCTTAGCTGATGTACCAGGACAACGCATTTGCTTTCAGACTCCTCATTAACAGCTTCAACCGAATTCTCTCGTCTTTCCCTACTCCAACCAGCTTGTCACAATATGTCCTCAAATGGACCCTTGGATCGCCTGTACCGTCAAACATCTCGAACTTCAGAGGTTTGTACCCCTCAGGCAGTTTGACATCGGGCTATACGCAAATATCTTCATAGTTTAATCCCTCAATTCCTTTGTTTCCTTCAATATCTTGAATTCGACTAATCAATTTCTTTAGTTCCTCAGCCAGGTTCCTGACGAGCAAGTCTTTACCATCAGACTCGGGTGTGATTGAGGTAGGTGGGTGGAGTGTGGGCATGGTCTCCATGTGGATGGGGCTGTTATGGTGGGTGTGAAAGTGGTCACTTGTGCATTTTTGGAGTTCTGGGATGAGTAGAGGTGTGTTATTTGAGAGGTGGCAGGTGTTGCATTGGGTCTTTGGTGGATAGTTTGAGGAGTAGGATGATTATGTTGCTTTGGGATGTTTTGAGGTGGTGTAGGGTTTTGAGTATTGAGAAAGGTGATGTTTCAGGTACTGAGGGAAAATGACAAGCTTGCCAGATTCCAAACCTAATTGAGCTCTTCCTGAAATTTTAGCAATTTCTGTTAAAGTTGGGATACATTTTCCTTAGGAACCTCAACACCATGACCATTAGTGGCCTCTACCCGTTCAATTGAATTCTCCTTTCCGACATTTTTCAAATCTTCCATCTTGTCTTTGTTCTTGTTTTTTACTAGACTGAGAGGACGAGTGGGTGGAGGGCCCCTGGGTCTCGTGGAATAAGATGATATTACCAGAGTGCACGAACTAACCTTTGGGGGAGGGTAATAATAAAAGAAAAAATAAAAAATAAAAGGTAACTATGTTAGTGAGGATCATAAAGAGTATTGCGGTATTTAAACACATATTGCGGGAATGTAAATTGTATCCTGATTTTGGGGACATCTTTATGCCTGAGGTGGGCCTAGCGACAAATCAATTTAGAGAACTTAGGATGCTAAATGCCTCATTTTATTAATAAAAATGGACGAACCCCAAACAGAAAATGAAAATCACTAATGGCCATTGGCCTTATTAAGTTTTATAAAGCAAAAAGAAAAACTCCTATCAACTTGGTCGTAGAAGGACCTTCCCCAGATTCGGCATCCTTAGCTCCGTCGAATAGCTTTCCCAACTAGCAAATTCCCAACAATAGGTAGGCCCTGGCTAGATGTCCGTGTTCGGTTCCTTCAGCATTTTGGCAGTCTTCGACCCTCTTAAGAAACATTCTCTCTAACTCCACTATGCCTCGATCCAAGTATCATAGTCGCTTGTTGGCACTGACAGCCATGTCCTTCCATTCCTCAATTAGATTCTGGTTAGACTCTTGTATCTCGCAGTGCTTGCTTTCATACTCCCAGACTCTTTTGTGCAGTTGGTTGTATTTGATATATTCCTCGACCTTTTTATCTATAATCCTGTTACCTCGAGCAAACCCTAGCTGACTCAGACCATCATGATTGTCTTCCAACCAACCTGAGTAGAAAGGAGCGCAACCAACATGATACCTGTTTGGCTCAATGGTATATCTCCCCATTATGATCTTGCAGTGCCACATATGCTGAGCTTGGCTCAATGGTATCTCGACCCTGGGTATAACTTTCTTCCTACAAGCTTATCTCATAACTCGGAGAGGGACGTAAAGATATGTTCCTCTCAGACCAATCACTATCAGAAAAAGTGCATCTCTTGATTGGGCGTTCAATTCTTTGGTTGGAAACCATTCGAACATCCATTTAACCTGTTCTTCGGTTAGGTCATTGAATAGTTCTACCCATCAATTAGCATTTTCTGGCTGAGCGAGCATGTTGGGCATGCAATTCATTCGCTTTGGATGATGGAAGCGATATGATCATCTCAGTCCCTTCACTGAACCTCTTGTCGGTATTCACCCTTTTGCAGATCCTCTATAAGCCAAAGTTGGAGTAATAAATTGCAGCCTTCAAAGTGTTTTACTCCTCGTTGACACATCTTCAAGGCTCAGTATATGTCCGCAATGATCATAGGCATGATGCTAAATAGCTACCCACCAATCCCTTCTATTAGGGTCTTAGTTATCATGGCCAGTATGGTGTGGATCCTTGGTTTCTTCATCGAAAACATGATCAGCCCCAGGAAAAAAAACATGAAGATGAAAACCCTTCGATGGATGTGCACCAAGGATGTGATAGCAAACTCTCAGCGTAGGTACGGTAGGATTTGCTATGACCGTACCTTTCATACAAATAGTTGAAAGAGAAGTAGGATTCCTTCAGACATGTCAATTCTGGATTCTTCTTTAAACCCACTATTTTGAGAAAACACCTGCCTTTACGGTTCTTGGTCATCAGCAGACTCGAAGTTTCCCATACTAGATCGGCCAATCCTCATATCTCCTCTAGCAAGGGTGTCGTTTCAATACCCAAAGCGGAATACAACCCTTTTACAATCCCAAAATAGTGTGGCAGCTTCTATGATCTTGTTATTGGATTGGATTTTCAGGAGAGAAGGTAGGTTTCCCAGATACTTTCTTATGAGAGTCTGAGCACTAGAGTGAAGATCTTTCCACCAGCTTAGAAGTCTTGGGTAGATGTTAGTGACCATGTTGAATCTAGGGACTTCGTTCCCCATATTTCTGCAAGACAAATAAGGTTAGACCCTAACCCCACCAAGACTCGACTATTTAATATCAACACATTAGCATGAAGCAATTACTTCTCTAAATAAATGCACAAAACGTGGTGATGTCTGTTTGGGTTTAGGGAAACCTAGTGAACTTTGGACTAGGCTATCTTAAAGGATCATTAAGTGGACAATCATAACTGGCACGACTAGGTTTTGACCATGATGCATGCACAGTTTGAACATAGTAAGGTTTCTATAGGATATTAGACTAGTACCCTTGAGCGGACAGGTCAAGGGGGAAGGCACGGAACCATCGACTACACTGCTGATTGATTGGTTTTACCACAAATATGCCTTTTCGAATTTAGGGGGTAATAATATAGGAAGAGCGCAACCACTTATTATAAGTGTCTCTCCGGTATTTGTTTGGCACGAGTAGAGTATGATGTTGAGCATGATTATGCAATAATTAAAAGCATGTTGGCACGTATTTGTATGTTATGAAAGAAGTAAATACAACTGTTTCATAATTTAAAGCAGAAATAAAGGAAGGAAATGAAGAATATAAGTTAGTTTTTTTGCCTTTGGAAAGAAATTAAACGCTTAAAGGAATTTAAACAAGTAATTGCACATAAAGGGAAGGTACAAATTCACAAGAATAATCTAAAGTGGTAAAATCCTAATGTCCTCAGCGGAGTCTCCATGCAGTCTCACCCCCTTTTCCCCTCTTTCCATCGGAAAATCGGGTTTATGAAATTTTGGGTATAAGACAACTCATTCCTTTTGGGAACTCGAATTTGCATTTGAAGAGTCGCCACCTAATGATTTAAGGTGCATTAGCACACCTATAATGTTCACTACTAAGTTTGTTTGATAACCAGAGATAGGGTAAGGGCTTGAAATTATCCTAAGGGGAAGGTGTTAGGCACCCTTCAGGATGCACTAGTGTGGATCTCGGCCAGACAGTAATTTGTGCAATTTAGCATATAGACAGATATATGCTCAAATAGTAGGGGATATAAGTTTAAACACATAAGAGTTTGAAATAGCAATAATAAAATGGCTAATTTTTGAAAAAAGAAGTTACAATTCTATAAATATTTAAAGGAAAAAAGGGGGGTCCTAGGTTTATTTGTCATAGGGATCACATCAATGCAATACTCGATAATCACTCCTCAAAAGAGAGGCTACACGTGGTATTAGCGTACCGGTCGTCATATCCATATCTACCCTTCCCACCCCATCTAGGTAATATAATGCAAATTGGTCTTGACCACTATTGCATGTTATTACCTGTCCCATTCCCATCAGTCCCTGAGGAACATAGGACTACTATTCCTAAAGGGGAGGGCTATTAGGTTGACTTTTAGGTCTTAAAAGGTGAAAAAGCAAAGGTGACATACAAAACACATAGGACTGCACACTACGGGGAAACATCTAAACAGCTAAATAAGGGGCTCAAATAAACCTCCTCAAGAAAAACACATAAATAGCATGACTTTAAAACACATTTAGGGCCAGAATTTGAAGTACTAAGACAGGGGAGTTTCAGTTGTTGAGGAAACCCCATTTATTATATAACTCAGATAAGAAGTCTGAATCATGCATGCATGCTGGTTGTAGCAATTACTAATTAACAAAGGCGGGCTTAGTTTTATTCTTAGTCACCTAAGGCTTGCCTAAGTGTTTGGGTGAGATCCAATAAACACGATATCTATTACTGACTCAGAATGTGGACAAATAGTAAAAATTTTAAAACGGGCGAATTGAGATCCTATAGAGATGATTTCTAAACTGTGTTAATAAGAGGAGAGTAGGTTGTTTTAAAAAAAAACTAGTTCAGAACAGTGAGAGTTGAACTTATTTTAGACTAGGCTGGTTTCAGATTCTATTAACATTGATATCTATTATTGCTAATTTTAATTCCTATAGACATGATATCTAGTCGAACGTAAAATGAAGCAGGCAAGATTTGCTTGAGACTCTTATAGGCATGAGTTCTATGAAAAGATACTGATTTTAATCAATTGGACATGATGACGGATTATAACCAATTATATCCAAAGAACATGGTGTCTATGTGTGGTAAAAACATGCAGAATTTAAGACAAATCCTATAGGCATGTTCTTTAAATGATGAATTTAAACAGGTTCTAGGGACAGGTTGTCTAAATACAGAGTTAAACATGCAGACTAAAAATTCTTATAAGCATATTACCTAAATATTGAATTAACCATACAAAAAACAGGTCCTATAGGCATGTCCCCCGCCCTTCTAATAGTTAAGCATGCATAATTTTCCGGCCCTTTTAAATTAGCCAAACCCAATATCTATTTACAAATTATTACAGACCAATTGTTGAATTACATAAAAAATGTAAAATAAGAAGTTACAACCATAGGAATCCTGATTCTGACTTCCTCTCTGAGTTATGGAACAAAAGACCTCAAATGCCATTTGTTTGAAAGCCTTCCTTAGAACTGGGTGTGTCAAAGTTCCCTAAGGGTCTCAATGGACCTCGGCAGTGCTACACCCAAGTTTGCATCTGTCCAAGTTCAGAGGGAACTCAAAGGTCCCAAGACAAGGCTAACACAAGAGGGGCAGAACCTAAGTCTAAGAGTACAATGGAAGTGCAAAAACAGATATTTAAAACTGAGTGGAGGATAGAGATGGGTAAGGGTTATTGGAAAATAGTAGTAGTAAAGCTAATACTATACTAAATCAACATTTTTATACAAAGGGGTTTAAGGTTGGGGAATTCATTGTGGGGAGCATATGACCTTAGGAAAGGGTCAGGCTTGGGGATGCACAACAATAAATGGTACTGGCATACCCATAAACTATCCAGAAAACACACCGCATAGAGGGGATATGAAGCATATGACCCTAGGGAGGGTCAGGTTTGGGTCATGCACAACAATGTCTAATGTTGACATGCCCTCAAACCAACTATAAACTACAAACACATATGGGATATGAGGTTTGGAATTCATATGTCATAATAAGTGACTGACAGAATTTATACATAAATAAAGCACATTGATTTACAGCATGCTTTAAGAATGAAACTTGATTAAACACAAGCAGGAAATAGATAAGAGTGAATGAAATAGTAAAGAAAATAATTTGTTTTGATGCTTAAAGACTAATTAGAACATACCAGTAAAGAAGCAAATGCAGAAATAAAAGTAGGCAAATTTCCACTGCCTAGCCTTGGCTTTCAGACGGCTAGACAAAGCAAAAACACAAGTAGTAATAGAGAAAAGAGATAGAGTTTTGAGTGAAGTGTGTTCTGAACTCAAGCGATTTGTTCCTTGTTGTTCGTGTCTTTAAAATAAGAAGGGTATATGGTATTTATAGCTTTTTGAAAATGAGTGAAGGAGAGGTAATAAGTAAAGTTTTAGTACAAATATGAAAAAAAATCAACAATCAACATCAATTATACAAGTTATTCCCTTTAATTAAGAAATCATTGTTTAACAAGTAGTAACGGATTTAAATAAGAAAAGAGATCACTTTAGAGACAGACTGATTATTGCCATAAAAGAAGTAGTACAAGCGTCAAGTAAGTAATCAAGTATAAGTATAGAAACATGCTTATTTTAGAAAAGATTCAGTAAGACAAAATATCACAGTAAAGGGAAGAGAATCAATCAATTCCAAACAAGCGAGTGAAATTAGGGTTCATAAAAGAAAAACTTTGAAATCAGTCACAAGATGAAGATCAATCAAGGAAGAAACATCAACATATAAATAAAGTGAACAAGGTCGTCAGACATGCGAGGCCAAACTCATTGACAAAATCACAAATAGGCAGTAGTGGCAGAAATAAGCTAAGGTTCAGTCGTAAAGCAAATATGCAAAGCATAGTAATCAAGTAGGTCAAGTCACATTGAATCAAAAGGGAAGAAAATGGAGTATCAGAACCATGCAAAGGTTTCACAATAGCAGGTGAGGAAACCTTTTAAAAGTTAGGGTTTTAACCCTGGTTGAGTTGAAAGATAGTAAAAATCAAATAAGTCACATAGAGGAAAGAGAGTACAAAAGCTTTCAATCGAGTCAAAGACTCAAACAAACAATTTCTTACCCCAAGTACCTAGGGGTTCAACAACAAAGGTGTTCAAAAGGTGGTGAACAGACGAGTCAAGCAAGAACTTAAACATACATGTACACTTTTAACAAACAGCTTCAAAACTCGACTGAGGCCCTAAGGAAATCATGGTTTTAAACATGCTAACTTAGATAGAAGAACAAAATGATCAAAACATAGCAGGATCAGAAACACGTTAAAATCAGATAAGACATTCTTGAAATAACTTAAGAGAAAAACCCTAATTGGAAAGAATAAAGAATCATTTTGAAAGCAAAGTTAAAGAACCTTTCCAGAAAAAATTCTAAAAAATTCATGGTGAGCACAGATCTAAGGTAGATCTTAAGAAATAGAAAGATATTAGAGATTAAGGTTTCAGAAAACCATAAAGAAACGAGAAAGGTCTCAAAAGTTAACAATCTAACCAGAAAAGGTCAAGGACCCGCCTTCAAAGGACATGAACACCAGTCCAGCAAGGACTGGACCAAACTCTTCCGAAGTCTGGCCGTGAAACCATATAACCAAACGCATAGAAGCCATGAAAGGCTAGTACAGGTCTCAGGTGACTATGGAAGGCCATGGATTAGATAGGTATTAGGGTAGATTTGGGTATAGTTTAATAGCGGCAGCTAGAGTTTGTAGGAGATTTAGAGGGATTTGAGAGAGAAGGGGGATTCATAGGCGGCGCTTGGTGAGAAATGAGGTAGGAAAAATGGATCGTTTGGGTTAAAAAAGGAAATGGGTAATCGGAGCCGTTGATCTAAACGATCAACGACTGAGATTAAAGGGGTTAGGTAAGGGGTCGAGTTGGGTCATTTAAACGAGTAAAGGGTCGGATTTGAAAGAAATTGGGTTGGGAAATTGGGTCTTGATTTGGGCTCAATTTCAGGCGATAATTGAAATAAAATTGGGATATCATTTAAATAGTCATTTTCTCTATTTAAAATTGCAAAAATAGTAAATTGGTTTCTGGAAATAAATTAAAAGTACTAAACTAATTTATGACAACACAAATAAACATTTAAAAATACTGGACTTAGTTTTCATGAACATAAACGCAACTAAATCCTAAAAGTGGCTAATATTGCTATTATACAATTTAGCCTTAAAATACAAAATAATTTTGTAAAAAATATGCAAAGATTCCCTTAGCTATTTTTTAGCATAAAATTAAAATTTCAATAAGTGAATAACCAAAAATGATATTTTAGAATTATTATTGTGTTTTTATGGATAAAACAGGGGAATAAATTGATTTAAAAACCCTTAAAAATTAAGGAAAAAATAATAAAATATTTGAGCACACTTATATACGCATACATATGCTATTTTGAATGTATTTTGCATATTAAAAATGTATATAGAAAAAAATTGGGTACCAACAGCCATCACGACAGGTTAGAGTTTAAGGTCATGACAGAATATGACTAAGTACAAAACATCAACGAAATCTTTGAAATGACAGTAAGAAACGACCACTATGGGTCTCAACGATATCGAAATAAAGCCTAAACCTAATATCTAGCATGATTGACAACTAAATTACTTTATCACATAGTAAAAACACATATATAAACAAAAATAGAGTCCCAATTCACAAGGTGCACGCCCACAGGACCGTCACCTAGCATGTGTGTCACCTTGATACCAATCACATAATGCATATTACGGGGTTTTATAGCCTCATCACTAAGTTTAGAAGAGTTTCTTACCTCGAACAAGCAAATTTCAATATCGAGCAAGTCAAGTGATGCTCCAAGAATGCCCTCGCACGTGTAGCGACCTCCGAACGGCTCGAAGCTAGCCAAATCAACTCTAATACAAGCACAAGGACCAATTCCAAATGATAAAGATCGAATCCTGAATAAAATCCCCAAGCTGGAAAAAAAATCACACCCCGATCCTACGCCTCAAAACTCACAAAATCTGACAGCCCATTCAGTTACGATTCCAACCATACTAGTTTCACTCAAATCCGACTCTAAATCGATGTTGAAAACTTCAATATTTATATTATGAAACATTAGGCCAAACCCCCCAATTTCTCTTAAAATTCATCAACCAAAAGCTAAAATTGAAGAAAGATTCAAGGAATATATCCAAGACCGAGTAGAGAACACTTACCCTAATTTATATGGTGGAAATATCTCCAAATATTGCCTCAATCTGAGCTTGGAAATGTTAAAAATGAAGCCAAAATCACGAACCGTTGTATTTATCATTCTGCCTAGCACTTCCACTTCTGTGCCACATTAACTGCTTATGCAACGTCACTTTTGCGGACTCCACTAGCCAACTAACACCTTGAACATGTGAATCAACATATGCTTCTACGTAATCGCATATGCACAAAAAAACACGCGCGTGCGCCCAAGATCTCCAGTTCTGAGAGGCCGAAGATGAGCCCCTATTCTTGCCTCTGCGATCCATTCCAACCAGGTCTTTCTTCGCTTTTGCAATTAACTATCCACAACTGCAGACCCGAATCTGCGTCCATTATTCTGCAGATGCAGAATCAGCAGCCTTCAGCAAAAGCAATATAACAGGACCCTATTTGAACATGCCAACAAGTCACATAACACAAATCTAACCTATTCAAGGCCTCAAAACACACACAAAAATATCGAAATAGCGAATCACACCTCAAATTGTATTTGATGAACTTTGAACTTCCAATTCTAAGATTTGCGCCGAAACATATCAAATCATCCCAAAATGAACCCAAATTTTGCATGATGAAGCTATTCACATTTCCAGAATCATAATCAAAATAGAATATCCTCAAAGTCAACTTCCGGTCAAACTTATGAACTTTTCAAACCGTCAAATTTTTAATTTTTGTCAACTTGTGTTGAAACCTTCCAGAAATATCCAAATGCAAATCCGGGCATACACTCGAGTCCCAAATCACCATCCAAACCTAATGAAACCATTGAAACTCCGTTCTAGGATCAAATTGCAAAAAGTCAAACTAGGTCAACTCTTTCTACTTAAAGTTTCAATAATGAAATTCATTCTCCCAAAACGATTCCAAATAACCTAAAAACTAAAACTAACGATTCACATAAGAAAGAATACATCATATGGGGTTATTCATGCATGTAAACTATCAAGAAAAGTGCAAATGCTCGGGTTGTTACAGTTATGAATTTTAGTATTGTAGTTTTACATACTATTATGAATAGCTAATTTGTTATTTAGGATTTTGATGGAACCTTTTGGAAGATGAATTCTTGTTAAGTTTGAATATAATTTAGATTTTGAATTTCTTTGCTTCTTCAACTACATGTTTATTTCTATTGATTGAATGACCATCAATTGATTGTGCCTATTTATTATGTATTACTTGGGAAATAGTAAATATTTAGGTAGTTGTTGAACAACGTCGCTCCTAACGTATATGAGGAATCAATACGGTGGGTTTAAAGGTGAGTTTAGGAATAACAAAGCCTTGACGTGGTCATAGTGAGTGGTAAGATTGTGCCACTAGCGTAGCTCGAGAGAATATGTCTAATAAACTGTAATAGTTTCTTGGGAGAGAATTACGACACCTAAAGTGCTCAGGATCAGTAAAGAATAATTCGGCAAATGGAAAAGTAGCGGGAAGGATTTTGATAATAGGGGAAACCATAACTCTAGACATCCTTAATCTTGTCTCTAACCCTTAGCATTTTTAGTTGTCAATATATCATTTTAATTTGTTAGTCAATTAGTTAGACATAAAAATCTTAATATTTATAAGTTATGAATTATTAAAGCTTGTCTTCTTGGTAATACTGAACAATTGTAGCTAAACCGCAGTTCCCTATGCGATTCGACTGCAGACTTTTAGACCAGGTTGTATTTACAGTTACGCTTATCCTCTTAGGACTGTGGGCATGGCCAACAATGTGTCCTAAAGTTTGAAAATTATGTCCAAAAGTTCAAATCTTATATCTTCAATTTTAAATTAGTAGTTTAGATGTTAAGAATATATTGTGATGACTCAAAAGGTAATCACTCGTTATTAAATTAAATTCTATATTTTCAAGGCCTTGAAAACCTCATATAGAGCTACCTCGAATTGCTTGAGCAGTCGGGGCGCGTAGCCGGAAAGCTTAAATATGAAAATTTATGAAAAATGATAAAATTTGGCTATAAAATGAGTAAATTTGACTTCAGTCAAAATTTTGGGCGGACATGGACTCGTGATTTGATGGTTCCGGAAGGTCCATTGGAAATATAGGACTTCGGCGTATCCCCAGAATCGAATTCCGAGGTCCTAAGCCCGAGAGATAAATTTTTAAAGGAAATTATTATTTGAATTTATTTAAAGAAATTTGAAATGAAAATTGATTAGAACATGGTGGTATCAGGCCCATATTTTGATTCCACCATCCGGTACAAGTCTTATATATGATTTAAGATATTTCTGTAAAATTTGGTGAAAACGGATATTATTTGACGCGCTTCGGACTTTAAATGGAAAATTTGATGTTTTAGGAAGTTTGAAAGAATTCATGGATTTTGAGGTTTAATTTGTTGTTATTGAGATTATTTTGGCGATTTGATCGTAGGAATAAGTTCGTATGATGTTATTGAGTTAGTGCATATGTTTGGTTAGGAGCCTCAAGGGCTTGAGTATGTTTCGAATGTTTTTCGGGAGGTTTTTGACTTGAGAAAAGTTGTAGGTTTTTGCTGTTAGTGACTAGGGATTATACCCTTCGCCTTCGTGTGGTCCCACTCTCGAACGCATAAGGCAAATATCCCAGGTGCTTAATTCCTTCGACACAAACGTGTAGCACAGGTTGCGCATGCGAGGCAGTGGGGGGTTATCCCTTATGAACGTGGTCCTGGCCCGTGAATGCGAAGGCCAAGTGAGCCTGGGCGGGGCTGGGGCAATTACCCTACGCGAATGCAACACCCTAAATGCGAACGCGAGGTTCGAGGAGTTACTACTCCGCAAACACGAAGGCTTATTCGGCCCAACCCATCACGAACACGAAGTGTCTGTCACGAATGCGAAGAACATTTTCGCCAAGTTATTTTAAAGTCTCAAAAACAAAACACTTATGGTATTTTTACAAAATTTCATAAACCTCTTCTTCTCCAAAGCTCTTAGGCGATTTTTGAAGCATTTCTTCACCATAACTTCTAGGGTAAGTAATATTTAACTTATTTTCTTCCATTTTTGTCAATACCCATTAGATTTATAGGCCTAAAACATGTGATTAAGGGTTGAAAATTATAAATTTGGGTAGAGTTAGGGATTCTTAATTATGATTCAGACCTCATTTTGGGGTCGGATTTGAAAACAAATTATATATTCGAGCTCGCGAGTGAATGGGTGATCGAGTTTTAGTCTAAACCTCGTGTTTTGACCAAGCGAGCCTAGGTTGATTTTTGGATTTTTGTGAAGAATAATTAGAAAGCTATAATTAAGCATTGGATTGAACTTTGTTTTAGCATTTAATTATGTTATGAAGTCGATTATGTATAGATGCAATTGAATTGGAGAAAAATTTTAAAGGAAAAGCAGTGCTTGAGGCTTGAGTTGGCCGTGAGAGGTCCAGGTAAGTGTTTTGTCTAACATTGCTTGAGGAATTAGGAGTTGAGTCCTATTTTCTATGTGGTAATTGTTGAGTATGATGTATAGGCATGCTGACGAATATCTATACGTTGGTGTCTAGCATGACCGAAGTCTTTATATGGTGAATATCTTGATTTCGTTGTACCTTTCATGCCTTGGTGATGATTTTTATTTGTTGAGAAAAGTTTGTGGAAGGAATGGTGACCTTTGAACATCGAGGAGCACTGGCTCAAGTTATATTATGAATTGTGAAAGTATATGAGACGATTGAACCCTTTGGAGCATTGGCTCAAGTGGTAAATTGAGTTTATGAAATAAAAGTGAAAGAAAGAGAAAGAATTATTAAATTATTCCCTTGCCGGGATATTATTACTTTATTGGTTATCTCCCTTGCCAGGATGTTGATATTATTGATGTCGTTCCCTTGCCAGGATTTAATTAATTGGTGTTCCCTTGTCGGGATGTAATTGTTTAATTGGTGTTCCCTTGCCGGGATTCCTATATGATCTTGTTTATTTCCTTGCCCCGTATTTATGATCGTTTTTTGGGTGAGGAAGAGTGTTAAAGCACAAAGGATGATGTCGTGCATTATATGTTATTGTGAGAAAAGAGTGTAAAGCATGAAGGGTGATGTCGTGCCGCATGATATACCATTCCGTGTCAATTTTATTGATTATATGGCGAGGAAAGAGAGTAAAAGCACAAAGGGTGATGTCATGCACATCTTTATTATATGATTATTAGGTGAGGACGAGAGTAAAAGAACGAAGGGTGATGTCGTGCATACTATTACTATATAATTACTTTGGTGAGGACGGGAGTTAAAACACGAAGGGTGATGTCGTGCAATTGTTGATTTCTTATTCTTTGACGATATTCGAGTTATGTTGTTTTATTCTTTACTTGATGCCTTTCTATTCAGAAATGTTATCTCCCCCACAACATGCTTCCCCTCCCACATGGACTAGTTATTTCTGTTTTTTTTTGCTGTACATATTTGAACTACACAGGTTTATCTGGTAGTCTGGTCCTAGCCTCGTCACTACTTCCCCGAGGTTAGGCTAGACACTTACCATCACATAGGGTCGGTTGTGATGATACTACACTCTGTATTGTGTGCAAATCCCAAAGCAGCTTTCGGACAGTAGTTGGAGTGCTTCCTTCAGTCCACGCGGAGACCCAAGATAGACTTGCAGACGTCCGCAGGCCGTGGCGTCTCCTTCTATCTCTATTTCCTATTTCATTTTTCCTTTATTCAGAAATAGTGTACTGTTTGTCACACCTCCTTTTTACTACCCCGTGGGTAATAAGGGAGTTTTTCCAATTAAAGTAATATTATTCGAAATAGGATTATTTTATTTAAACTCAGAGTCGCCACTTGAAATAAATTATGATGTCCCAAGTTACCGGTTTATTTTAAATCCCTAATCGAGGAAGTTTTATTTTTAAAGAGTCTGTGAACCAAAAATTATAGACAAGAAATTCTGTTAACCCGGGAGAGGGTGTTAGGAATTCCCAGGTTCCATGGTCCTAGCATGGTCGCTTAGTAATTATTACTTGGCTTAAATTATTTAACTACTCATTTTAGGACCTATGCGCATTTATTTTACCGCTTTTAAATCACTTGAATTATTCATAATTAAAAAATTGAGTTATGCGTGCGTATACTCTTTTCATTTAGCGCGTCAAAATCATACCACGCGAATGTGTCTACAATTAATAACGCTTTTTGTTGATTTATTAAGAAAGTTTGGTTGAAGTTACGCGAACACATCCCTCGAGTTACTTTTAGAAAATAGTAATTATGTCACATGAACGTGTATACAATCACGATAATAGATTAATTAAGGGAGAACATAAAGCATTTAACGTATTTAGATTATTCTTATATCAACAACTAAATCATTAATTATTGAAGAAATTCGGCTTAGGATATGGAGTTAACATATTTGGCGTTTCTTACATGCTATTTCAGGCTAAGTATCGAGTGGCCTAATTAATTCAAAGTCTTCCTCACAGCCCCATGAATAAAGGAAATAACGAAATGTTTTAATCTAACATCTTAACAAATAATGCAGTCGTTCTTGTAAATTAACAGTATTAAATATAACCAAATCTTGAAAGAAGGCCTAATCCTAAATCTTATATTCCATTATTCATTGAATTAGAACTAAACAAATAAACCAATGAGGCATAATATATTATTCAAAGAACCAATTATACAAACATTTATGAAAAGACAACAAACATTTTGCTACTAATAACTTAGCTGTTATGAAATAATATAAAGACAAGAACAATAATGCAAGAACAAGAGCAATAGAGAGAATAGAGAGAGAGAAGTATTCTTATTGATACTTAGAGATTGTTAGGGATGTATTACAATGATAAAAGACCCCTTTATTTATAGGGAGTGGGGTGATCTAGCTACCAATAATAGGACTCTAGAATCTCTCTAATTAAAGACATTCACCTTAAATAGAAGTGTAAAATCTCTCTATTTATAACACTCCCCCTTGAATGTCTATTCAATGATGTGCCTCGTTAAAACCTTAAAACAAAACCCAATGGGAAAAATTAAAGTAAGGAAAAAGAGTACACATGTTTGAATATGCGCCTATTGGTTGCCTCGTTAAAAACCTCGCAAGGAAAACCCGGTGGGACAAAACCTTGTAAGGAAAAAAGAGTGCAACGCGCATTAACTCCCCCTGATAAGAACATCAATTTATGTCCTTAAGTCTTCGCATCCCGATCTTGTGAACTAGCTTCTTGAAGGTTGACTTTGGTAGAGATTTTGTGAACAAATCAGCCATATTGTCGCTTGAACTAATCTGTTGAACATTGATATCACCATTCTTTTGAAGATCATGTGTGAAGAATAACTTTGGTGAAATATGCTTCGTTCTATCTCCTTTTATGAATCCTCCCTTCAATTGAGCTATACATGCTGCATTGTCTTCATACAAAGTTGTGGGTAGTTTATCACACTTCAAACCACATTTATCTTGGATATGATGTATTATAGACCTCAACCACACACACTCCCGACTTGCTTCATGAATAGCAATTATCTCGGCATGATTAGATGAAGTAGCCACAATTGATTGCTTAGTCGATCGCCAAGATATGGCGGTTTCTCCACAGGTAAACACATAACCCGTTTGAGATCGAGCCTTGTGTTGGTCGGACAAATATCCAGCATCAGCATAACCAACAAGATCCGGCTGCAATTCTTGCCATAAAATAAGCCCATATCGGTAGTTCCCTTTAGGTACCGCAATATGTGTTTGATCCCATTCCAATGTCTCCTCGTAGGAGCCGAGCTAAATCTTGCTAAGACATTAACTGAAAAGGATATGTCAGGCCTTGTAGTATTTGCAAGATACATTAGTGCGCCAATTGCCTAAGATATGGTACTTCAGGACCAAGTAGCTCTTCATTCCTTTCTTGTGGTCGGAATGGATCTTTGTTCACATCAAGTGATCGAACAACCATCGGTGTACTTAAAGGATGTGCTTCATCCATGTAAAACCGTTTCAGTACCTTTTCTGTATAGGTAGATTGATGAACAAAAATTCCGTTTGCCAAATATTCAATTTGCAAACCAAGGCATAGTTTAGTCTTTCCGAGATCTTTCATCTCGAATTCATCCTTTAGATAATCAATTGCCTTTTGGAGTTCTATAGGGGTTCCAATAAGGTTTATGTCATCGACATATACGGCAAGTACAACAAATTCCGATGTTGTTTTCTTTATAAAAACACACGGGCAAATGGCGTCATTTATATAGCCTTCTTTTAACAAGTACTCACTAAGACGATTATACCACATTCGTCCAGATTGCTTTAGACCATACAAGGATCTTTGCAATTTAATTGAGAACACTTCCCGAGATTTTGAATTATGCGCGTTTGGCATCTTGAGTCCATCGGGAATGTTCATGTATATCTCATTATCAAGTGAGCCATAAAGATAGGCAGTAACCACATCCATTAAGTGCATGTCAAGCTTTTTATGGACAGAAAAACTTATGAGATAACGAAAGGTTATCGCATCCATTACAGGCGAATATGTCTCTTCATAATCGACACCAGGCCTTTGAGAAAAACCTTGTGCAACAAGGTGTGCCTTATATCTTTGTACCTCGTTTTTCTCATTTCTTTTGCGTACAAAGACCCATTTATAGCCGACAGGCTTAACACCATTAGGTGTTTCAACTATAGGGCCAAAAACTTCACGTTTTGCCAGCGAATTCAATTCTGATTGAATTGCTTCTCGACACTTTGGCCAATCCTGTCTTTTTCGACATTCTTCAACAGATTGAGGTTCGAGATCCTCACATTCTTGCATAATGCTAGATGCGACATTATAAGCAAAGGCATTATCCACCACAATGTCCACTCGATTAATATTTGCCTCAATATTAATTGGATTTAGGGATAGTTCCGTATTTTCCAGAGTCTCGGGCTCAATGGATTCTTCATGAATCTCAGAATTTGTTAAATCATGAGATTCTTTCGTGGTGTCATTTTGATCATTCTTTTTCCTCTTTCTAGGATTTCGATCTTTGGAACCTAATGGTCTGCCACGCTTCAGGCGTGCATTCGACTCATTGGTTATGACACTAGATGATTGTCCAACAGGGACATCAATACGGATTGGAACATTTTCCGCGGGAATGTGGGATTTCGTTATCCTCTTCAAGCCCGTAAATGCGTCAGGCATTTGATTTGCTATTCTTTGCAAATGGATAATCTTTTGTACCTCTCTTTCACAAATAGAGGTATGTGGATCAAGATGAGATAATGATGCATTTTTCCACAAAATTTCCCGTTTGGTTTCACCAACTTCTCCCCCTAATTTTGGGAAAAGTGTCTCATCGAATCGACAGTCTGCAAATCGTGCAGTAAATACGTCGCCTGTCAATGTTTCGAGGTAGAGAATGATGGAGGGCGATTCAAACCCAACATATATTTCTAACCTTCTTTGCGGACCCATTTTGGTGCGGGATGGCTGTGCTATAGGCACATATACTGCGCATCCAAAAATTCTTAAATGGGATATATTGGGTTCATGACCCAAAACCAATTGCAACGGGGAATACTTGTGGTAATTCGTCGGTCTGAGACGAATTAGCATTGCTGCATGTAAGATGGCGTGACCCCATACCGAAGTGGGCAGCCTCGTTCTCATAAGTAATGGCCTTGCAATCAACTGCAGGCGTTTAATTAACGATTCTGCAAGGCCGTTTTGAGTGTGAACATGAGCTACAGAATGTTCAACTTTTATCCCGATTGATAAGCAATAATCATTAAATGCTTGGGATGTAAACTCAGCAGCATTATCCAGTCTAATGGACTTGATTGGATTATCTGGAAATTGTGCTCGTAGTCGAATTATTTGTGCCATTAATTTCGCAAACGCAAGGTTGCGTGATGACAACAGGCACACATGAGACCATCTATAGGATGCGTCTATCAAGACCATGAAATACCTAAACGACCCACTAGGTGGGTGAATAGGTCCACAAATGTCCCCTTGTATACGTTCCAGAAACGTGGGTGACTCAGTCCCAACCTTTGTTGGTGATGGCCTGATAATCAACTTGCCTTGATAACACGAAGTGCAAGGATATTCATTATTCGAAAGAATTTTGAAATTCTTTAACGGATGCCCATATGAGCTTTCTATAATCCGTCTCATCATGACCAATCCTGGGTGTCCCAATCAATCATGCCAAAGTACAAAGGTATTGGAATCAGTAACCCTTTGGTTTACTGTTGAATGTGCCTCAATTGCACTAATTCTTGTCCAATACAGGCCACAAGATAAAGACGGGAATTTCTCAATAACCCTCTTTTGGCCGGAGACATTCTTTGTGATGACGAGATATTCAAGATTATCTTCATCCATTGTCTCAATATGATAGCCATTCCGGCGTACATCTTTAAAACTCAACAAGTTTCTCTTAGACTTGGAGGAGAACATTGCATTCTCTATGATAAACATCGTGCCTTTGGGCAGAGTTACAGTTGCTCTTCAGGAGCCTTCAATCAATTTAATTCCCATGGTTTGACATACAAAAGAAATACTCGAACATAAGAATAAACAAGTTCAATTCGTTTGTGTCACATAATATTTTCAAAATCTGCTGATGTCAGTTGACTAAATAAATCAGATATGTTATCCATAATTGATTACTTTGCAGTTTGAAAATTTCAGTTTAAGCATTTTCTTCAAACAATCGATTGTTAAACACAAACAATCGATTGTTGAACATTGAATATCGATTGTTAAACATACACAATCGATTATTTGTTATTTTGAAAAACTTCAGATCACACTGTCTTAAGACAATCGATTGTTAAATATAGACAATCGATTGTTGGCTATTTTGAAAAATTCCAGAGCACACTGTCTTAAGACAATCGATTGTTTAGCATAGACAATCGATTGTTGACTATTTTGAAAAATTCCAGATCACACTGTTTTAAGACAATCGATTGTTAAACATAGATAATCGATTGTTGACTATTTTTGAAAAATTCCAGATTACACTGTCTAACGACAATCGATTGTTAGACATAGACAATCGATTGTGGATGATTTTTGAAAATTTCCAGATTACACTGTCTAACGACAATCGATTGTTAGACATAGACAATCGATTGTCGATCAATTGTTTTTCAGCTTTAATGCGAAAATATTAGATAATCGACTAGTTTTTCAGGCTAGTCGATTACCCCTACTAGAAAATAAAAATATTATTGATATTTGAGCATATTGAAGACATTCTAAAGAACTACTGCTAACATTGCATCATGAACTAACTAATACGAGCTAATACTAATGACTATTAGTTTATTCACTAACTAATACAAATAAGTAGAACAAAATCAAATAACTCCATCTTCTTTCATCACGGACCCATCACCGATTAGGTGGTCTATTTTCCCCTCGGGTTGCTCAAAGAAGTCTGCCACATCCAGGTGGGTGATGTCCAAGTTGTCGTCATAGACAAAATTTGTTTCAGGGCCTTTTCTCTTTCGAGATGCTTGATAAAGGTCAACCAAGTGTCTTGGTATACGGCAAGTCTTTGACCAGTGCCCTTTCCCACCGCAACGATAACATATAGTTTCTGAACCATTTGCCTTAGGATCTTCATGACCCCGTTTCTGCTTTCGGAGGTTATCTCTCCTTGGGGGTTGACGGACTTCATTGGAATTTCTTCCTTGTCTACATCCCTGGCTATGACCCCGTTTACGACCATGACCATGGCCCTTTTCATGTTTGGCATAATGAGAGTGCACCTTATCTGCTTCAGGCAGTGGTGTAGACCCAGTGGGTCGATTTTCGTGATTTCTCATGAGCAGGTCATTATTTCGCTCAGCCACTAGTAGAAGAGAAATCAGTTCAGAGTACTTTGTAAAGCCTTTCTCTCTGTACTGTTGTTGCAGTACCATATTGGAGGCATGAAACGTTGTAAACGTTTTCTCAAGCATATCATAATCGGAGATTTTATCTCCGCATAGCTTCAATTTAGAAGTAATTCTGAACATTGCAGAATTATATTCAGAAACGGACTTAAAGTCGTGGAGCCTCAGATGAGCCCAATCATATCGTGCTTGTTGCAGAGTGACCAACTTCAGGTTGTCATATCTCTCCTTTAAGCCGTTCCACAAGATGAGTGGATCCTTGACGGTGAGATATTCAATCTTCAAACCTTCATCAAGGTGATGGCGCAAGAAAATCAAGGCCTTCGCACAGTCTTGGGTGGATGCTTTTTCTCTATCTTTAATGGTGTCTCCGAGACCCATAGCATCTAAGTGGATTTCAGCATCCAACACCCATGTCATATAGTTCTTGCCCGAAATTTCAAGGGCAACGAACTTTCTTTTCGTAATGTCAGACATAATCGAAAATTAAATTAGGAAGAGGGAAATACCTTAGATTTTTCGAGAATGGTTCTTGAGACGGTAGAGTCTCGTGCTGATAACGTGTTATGAAATAATATAAAGACAAGAACAATAATGCAAGAACAAGAGCAATAGAGATAATAGAGAGAGAGAAGTATTCTTATTGATATTTAGAGATTGTTAGGGATGTATTACAATGATAGAAGACCCCTTTATTTATAGGGAGTGGGGTGATCTAGCTACCAATAATAGGACTCTAGAATCTCTCTAATTAAAGACATTTACCTTAAATAGAAGTGTAAAATCTCTCTATTTATAACATTAGCCAAATAGAAGAGAAAGAGAATATATTGGACAGAATATGAAAAAATGGACAAAAAGTTAAAAGATTGGACCTTTTGCCGACGAGAAATATTCTTCAATTATGTTAAGGACACTCCACGTCTTACACAATCTCTGTTTCTAAGAATCAAACCCGGCAATAATGTTCAAAATAGGACTACTAAACGGATCTTCCCTAGAGAAACGAAAAGTTGCCGGAAACCTTAATTGCACGGACACCGGCTCTACGAACCGTAATCCCATTGGTGACCTCTAAACTCGACTAAATTATGGTTGTTTTGAGGTGAGGTTTGGAGCTATTTGTCGTGGCTTTTAGGAGTTGGTTTTGAGTGGCGTTTCAAGGTGAGCTTAGGGATTATTCTTCAGCTATTGTAGCTGTGTTTTGGGTTGTTTCTGGGGTGGTTTCAACTAAATTTCTAGAGGAAAAAACAACTGAGTAATTTGGAGCTTGTGAGGAGTTTTAATGGATTTTTCAATGGCTGAAAATGGTGAGAAGCTGTTGACTGTGTTAGTAAGTTAGTTCCTTCATTTTTGGTTTTTTCTTTGATATTTCAAGAAGAAGAATGGCGGATTCATATATTTTTAGACGTTGGTTTTTGTAGAAAGAAGCAGAACCGATGGGACCTTGGAAAAACTAAGGATTGTTTTTTTTTGTTTTTGTTTATGGGTGTTTAGGGATTAAGTACTATTAAGTACTAACATATGATCTTATTTATTAATTAGTCCTACTGAAATAAAATAACTATTAAAATAAGACTAACTATTAAAATAAACTATTTTTTTGGTAATTTTCAAGATAAAAATGACTGCAAAATATTAATGGAGCAATTTTGTAATTTTTATTTTTTCTTGTAATAAACGAAGTAAAATAGTAAAAATTAGTTGAAATAGCTATATTAGGCCTAAATCAAATATTTACGTAATAAATATAAAATTTTTTAAGGAGGGTCAACTATCACATGTCTACAACTGCCCCTCTTTGACTGGAAACACGAAATGTTTCAGACAAAGAACGACTAGACAGGTTTTGACCCAACCCTTACTTAGGAAAATCGAAAGCTAAAAAAAGGAGAATGTGACCGAGCTCTGGTTTCTGAGTTGCCTGCATATCCTTGGCTATAAAGAAATCAGGCCACGTGTAATTCAGAAGTGAATGAGGTGATGGAGTACCGAGGGTCGGAGCCAAACGAGGTGTGTCGAGGTTCCGGTCAGCGGTCCCGTTATTACATCAAAAATCAAAATGAAAAAGACTAACTAAGCATATTAGCTATGAGTTACAAGATTCCTATCTATAAATCTCTTGAAGCTTGATCTTGACTTTTGACTGGTTCTTGCTGCAGACTCTGATCCGAATCTTGATGCTCGTTAGCTGTAAACTACTTGTTCATTCTTCAGCTTTGGATCAAGGCGGGACATGCGAGGCCTTGTGATTTTTAATCATATCTTGGGCAGTCCACGTCTTTCTCTGCTTTAGCACTCTAAGTTCACTTCTTTTTGTTCTTTTCTCTTCTTTTCTTTATTTCGGATAGAGACTCATTCTTTTGGTCATCTTGAACCCTGTGCCTCGAGGTCAAACCTGCTCAGACACCAAAACAAACAAACGAACGAAATTTTTTTGCCCCAATTTTCACTAGGAAAATTTTGTGAGTTATTTGTAACTAAGATCTAAACTTTTTTTTTTTGTTGAGAAAGTGATAACATAAGGATTGTGTGTCTTTAGGAGGAAAAGGTGACTAGAAAATGGAGGCTCTATGTCCAAAAATCTCAACTAGGGAATGAAGGTCCTATGTTGGCAAAAGATAACTAGGGAATGGAGGCCATGTGTCTAAAATCCCAACTGGAGATTGGAGCTCTCTGTTAGCAAAAAGGCGACTAGGGAATTGATGCCCTATGTCTAAAAATCTCAACCAGGGAATGGAGGCCATATGTTGGAAAAATGAGACTGCTGAATTGTGTACCTATGATAAACAAACCAAGAAGGATTTTATTTATTTTTTTATATTTAGAAAAATCAAAATTTCTTTCTTTTCAGAAAATCATTCTTTCAAACAAATTGCTCAAACGCTTTTTTAAAGGCATGAACAAATGACTTTTTTCGGAGATGCCCTCTTTTTTTCTTTTTCTTTTTCTTTTTTTGAATTATCCTAGGAGAAAATTCATCAGACTAGGTTTTCTAACTTAGGAGACAGATTCGTCAGACTAAAATTTCTATCCTAGGAGAAAATTCATCAAACTAGGTTTCCTATCTTAGCAGAAAAGATAAAACCTGCTCTGAATGAGAGTTGGGAGGAAAGATCAGATTTCTCTCTCGCATGAACAGTAGCTATTCACTGTAGCGTGCGTGAACAGTGAATTTCAGTCACTGTTCATATCGGAATCCGGTGGCAGATTGTTATTTTTTTGGCGTCTAGACAATCTCCTTCTTGAGGTGAACTCATTCCTTTTATTGTTTTTACAAATTCTTACACCATACGCAACAGATCTTAAATCTTGTGATTTTCGTATAACTGAATTTCACATTCAGTTTTAATCTGTTGATATAGTCGATAGGATTCGATTCATACAAATCATCCTGATCGCTGTTTCTTGCTGAATTGTTATCCTAATCGATGATTTAACTCGTTTGAAGAGTTTACGAGATTTGGCAGCCATGACTGCACAGATCTCTCCCCAGCCTTTGGCTGTGGGAGAGATTATTAAAAATCCAGTAAATACATCTTCGAAAGATTTTATTAAGCCATCGTATGCGTCGATTAGTCAAGCTAGTCTGAATGACTCTTCAAAGATCGAGCTTTGCGCAGTCAACTTCGAAAATGAGCATCCTGTAATCAAATTCACAATGGAAGATGTTAACACTTTCACCAAGGAAGAAGGTTTGCACCAAGCAGTTGTGATTAAATTTTCATATGGCAAACCTGATGTATCGGAAGTGCGACGAGTTTTTTCATCTCATTTTGATGTCAAAGGTCGTTGCAATGTTGGACAGCTGAAATATAGGCACCTTCTAGTCAGGTTTGATATGTTCGATGATTATGCTCATTTCCTTGGAAAGACGACAGGTTATCTTAAATCTAAAGGAGAAGATTATTTCTTCCGAACGTTTCCTTGGACTTTTGGATTTAATCCAAAGGAGGAGACATCGATGGCAGTCGTATGGATCTCTTTGCCAGGTCTGCCACCAAACCTATTTGCGAGAAGGTCGCTGCTGTCAATTGCGTCCGCTGTTGGAAAACCGATTGTTGTTGACAAGGCAACACAGGATAGAACGAGGCCTAGCGCAGCAAGGGTTAAGGTTATTGTGAATCTGTTGGCTAAACACCCTAATAAGGTCATGCTACAGTTCGTCGATTCTACTTCCGGGAAATCTGTTGAGTTCCAGCAAATCATTGTTTACGACAACCTTCCTAGTTACTGCACATTTTGCAAGCATCAAGGACATGTGGAGAAGGTTTGCAGGATTAAAAATAATAAACAACCTAGTATAGAAAAGGATAATCTGGCCAATCACTCGACTGCTATTGTCGACAAATTACAAGGGGATGCGAGGGATTTCCTAAATGAAAAAAGAGCTGTACAAAACAAGGTCGTACACAACCATCCAATTTTGAATAAGGGCAAAGGTGTTACTGATTCTGAAGTTCATCAGGTAAATGTTGTGTGGAAACAGAAAGTCGATCCAAAGAAAATTCAATATGCCGGGATTGAAACATCACAGAATGCTGAAGCAGTAAGTACACATTCAAATGTACATCCAGCTAATGGAAAAGAGGCTATGAAGCAGAATGAGGATCAAGCTGTTAATGACTCTGATGTTCAACAAGTAATTGAAGTGGTGAAGCAGAATGTCGATCCTAAAATAAGTCAATCTACTGTGATTCACACTACACAGCATGATGAAGCAGAAAAAATACAGAGTCATTCAGTGTTGGACGAGAATATTAGACAGAAAGTTAATGAGACTCTGTATGATTCAAATGTACCTCTTGACAATGGGAAAAATGCTATGAAACTGAATGAGGAACAAGGTGTACATCACAATGCAGTACAGATCAATGATTCTGATCAACTGTATTCTGATATTGCAGCTTCAACTGGGGCTTCTGTAGAAACAATCACTGGCCAAAATTTGGTAGTTTCTACTGAGCAGATTTTGGGAACTGGTTTTCAAAATCCTGCTGAATTGGCAATTCCAAATTTAATGTCAATATCGAATACTGCTGCTGCATATGTTGATGAATTAGGTGAAAATGGAAATAAGCTGCCAGATGAGGTTAATCCTTCTCCAAATGGAATTAATCATGATTCGGTAGAGAGTTTAACTCTTGCAAAGTTCAGCGATGCATCTTAACTTTCTGAATCAAATCAAGGGACACAAATGCCTAATCAAAAAAATCAGTCAAATGGTATAGTACAGAAATACTCAGATTTGCTTGATCCAAAAGCTATGTATCATGACAGTCCAGTGAATGCAGCAGAGGTTAATACTTTTACAACAGGACAATGTGAGGTGACTCACAATCAGAATGCAGGTTTGGAGGAAGTGTTTCAAACCTCTCATTCAGCAGCTATAAATGATGCAATCCAAAATAATGCACAATCAAACAAATCCAATGAACATGTTGGGACAATGCAAAAGGGTATATTGAAGACTTCAGGAACTCATGCGAGGGAATTGAATGATATTGATCAACAGCTCACTTACAACAATGCAGTAGAAAAAGAAATGCTGCAACAAGCTTTGGCAACTGTTACATCTCCAAAGCAAGTATCAACAAGACACCAATCAGACACAATGCAGACCAAGTTGGCTAGCAGTCTTTGTGCAAAGGATGGTCAGAAGTCTGATACCGAGGGACATCAGAATGGTGGATCTGGAAATGCAGTAAAGGAAAATAGGATAGACAACTTGATTACTGCACAGTCATTCGAACAACAACAGCTTAAGGAGATTTGCAATAAAACTTCAGTGGAGAATGTTTGGGGACAGTCTTCTGGACAGAATTCAATTCACAGAACAGTGATATCTCAACAAAACTTAAGTAAAAATATTGCGACTATCTCTAATAGTCATCCAGATTTGGACTGTTCTAACCAATTGCAGTCAACATCAAAGTTTCTCAATTGTAGATACAACTACTGTGCCAAAGAGGGCAAAGGCCGCTAAAGAGAAATTGTGGAAAGACCAAAGAGACTACGATGATGAGGAAACCTGGGGTGAAGGACTCGCTAGTTTCTCATGGGAAAAAGAAGACCAAGAGGGTGATCAACATAGTAATGAAGGAGACAGTGAAGATTCAGTCGAGCAAATATGTCAAAGGAAAAATAAAAATAAGAACTGTCGCGCAATTGTGAAACAAACAGCTACTGCAAACAGCAGTTAAACCACAATGCTCCTGTTTTTGTTCCAAGAAATAATGCAAAAACAGTTAGCTCAATTGCAAGGACACCAAAGTTAGACAGAAATTATACAATACAAGATCGTCAATTGAAACCGGCAGAAACTTCAGTTGGTGCTCAAACGTCAACTCTGCTGCCATCTGATGATATCAACACAGAAGCAACGTCTTAGGCGAGCCAGCTCGTCACAATTGATTCACTAATCTCGACTGAGGAAAGGCAACTCTTGGAAGCAATGGCAGATTCAGAAACTAACAAATTTCTGAAAAAGGATAGAGGAAGACATTTCTTTGAAGAAGGAGAGGAAGAACAAATTTTATCAAATTGGCGAGCACAAGCGGCGAGAAATGGTGATTTATCGCCAATGCATAGCAAAGCAAATAAGATAGCTTGTGAAAGAGAAAGAATTTGCGACAGCAGGATGCGCGTTGACGCCAACATTCGAAGGCCCCTGATGAGAGTCGCAAAACAAAAACAAGCTGTACAACCTTCCGTCTTAAAACCTACTCGGGCGAGGAACAAGCGTGAAGGATAAATATTCATGGAGATAACAGTCCACAAATATGATGAAAAGAAAGCAAATCTGCTCTCTTTTCCATCACATTAATGTTCATCTTTATTGCTTTTTCTTTCATAAGGTTGTTTAGGGAGTCGATAGGAATTATAGGATAAGATTGGCGCTGGTATTGTTATATGGGTGACAATATTGGTGTCCCAATACTTATCGTATAAACCTATCTTTTTTTATCGTAATAGGTCGAATACGGGAAGGTTGACACCCTTTCACGTTATTCACCTATTTGTAGTATTTTTACTTCTATTAATAAAATCAAAAATTTGCCAAAAAAAAAATCTTAGGAGAAAGATTTATCAAACTAAGATTTTGATCTTAAGAAAAAAGTTCATCAGACTAGGTCTCTTTTCTTATCTTAGGAGAAACATTCGTCGGACTGACCCTAGCAGAAAGTTCATCAGACTAGGTTTCCTATCTTAGGAAAAAAATTCATCGGACTAAGATTTTGATCCTAGGAGAAAGTTTATCAGACTAGGTCTCTTTTTTTATCTTAGGAGAAAAATTCATCAGACTAAGATCTTGATCCTAGAAGAAGTTCATCAGACTAGGTCTTTTTTTTGGTATCTTAGGAGAAAGATTCAGACTAAGATTTCGATCTTAGTAGAAAGTTCATCAGACTAGGTTTTCTATCTTAGGAGAAAGATTCATCTGACTAAGATTTGATCCTAGGAGAAAGTTCATCAGACTAGGTTTTCTATCTTAGGAGAAAAAACTCATCAGACTAAGATTGTGATCCTAGGAGAAGATTCATCATACTAGGTTTTCTATCTTCTTCTTTTTTTGGTATCTTAGGAGAAAGATTCATCAGACTAAGATTTCGATCCTAGGAGAAAGTTCATCAAACTAGGTTTTCTATCTTAGGATAAAGATTCATCGGACTAAGATTTGATCCTAGGAGAAAGTTTATCAAACTAGGTTTTCTATCTTAGGAGAAAAAATTCATCAGACTATGATTTTTAATGGGAGAAAATCCATCAGACTAGGAATTTTATCCTAAGAGGAAAAATTTGAAGAGTAATGCAAAATTTTATGCAGCTAGCAACACAAATAAATGACACAACCTAGGATTTAAACCTGGTATTCCTGGTACGCTGCCTCCCCCTGCTCGAGTTGTCCACTCGGGTAAGACAGGTCTAGAACACAACCTAGGATTTAAACCTAGAATAACACAGCCTCATGTCAGATCCCTAATAAGAGTGTTTGTTTGCATCATGTGTATTTGACGTAGGGGACTCAACATAGGGGTTGGGTCCGTCTAGGACAGGTATACCCGAAATAACAGATCATCCTGATGTATCATATATGCTACATGTTGCATTTCTTCAAGGTTAAAAGGGTTATTTGGCGGACCAATAAAAGTTGAGGACAAACGAAAAAAAAAAAGAAAAAAGGAGAAAAGGAGAGGGTGAAGTGTGAAGATAAAACGGAGTGGGGCCCAATTATGTTTTTTGTCACATTTTGTTAAGGAAAAAAAAGAGCTTGAAAATTTAAAAAAGAATTTGCACTTTTTTTAAATCAATTCTGAAAATCGAAGAAAGGAAAAAGAAAATCCAGTTAGATTTTTCTTTTTTCATCATTTTTCGGGAAAAAAAGAGAGACAAAAATGTGTTTTCTATATATTAGTTGTTCCTTTAATTCTTGCCCGTATCCAATTTGCCTGAACTACGCAAACCCGATTCTCGTCTTTCCGGGCGTGATATGTAGGCAACCAACATAAGATCCAGTCTTCCTAGTAAATCTTATGTTCTTAACTTTACGGGGTCTTAACCAAATTTTGCACTTCTAGCCATCTTTTGGTTAAATAAGTCATTTTGCAAAAATAATCGCAACCATGTCTTACATGTGTCTAATCGAAAATGTTATTGTCTCACATAGTGTTCATTTAAGTTTTCTCATACAATTGTGGATTTACCTACGGGAAATTGAGCATGACAGATGCCCTAGGGCCACTGCAGTCAGAAGTTCCTTAAGGAGATTTTATTTATTATTATTTTATGTCATCTTTTGATTTCTAATTCTGTATAGTAATGTCTTGTTTTTTTTACTATAGTATTTTTCATTTTACATCTGGAAAAATGTGTTATAAATCAAGAATTCAAAAAACAATATATTGCATTTTATAATTCCATTGGAAGATTTCTTTAAAATATTAGTTCTAGAAATGAAAAAACAAATCCTTGGAGATTGTTTTTCCTTTAGACAATTAATATCAAAATAAAAATTATTCTTATATCTCATCTACTATATTAGGAACCAAATTCAAAAAAGAAATCTACCCTTTAAAAAGCCTTCTTTAAGGTATTAATTCCAAAAAAAATTAAAAAAAAAGAAGATTCTCTTTTGAGATGTTTCTTTGGGAGATTATTTAAAAATGAAAAAAAGATTTTATCATTAGAACTTTAGGATATTGTACATGAAAAAAAATATATACTTTGTCTTTTGTTTATCATTAGAATTTCTTCTTTGGACAATCAAAATTGAAATAAAAAAATATGTTGTTTTATCTTTTTCATTGCTCGTTTCAAAGTCTTTCTTTATGGATATCAAATGAAAAGGTTTATTCTTTAGATTTTCTTCCTTAAAAAATCAAGAAAAATATTTTTCGCTTCTAAAATTTTTCTTTAATGGAGTATTTGTTTCAAAAAGAAAAAAAAAGAAGGAAACAAAAAAGAACATGCTCGTTTGGATAGATCATTAAATCTAAAAATTCCAAAGATAGGTGGGATTTTATTTTTTTTATTTTTCTTTGCTCATCAGAATAGTCATTAAGGCAATAAAAAGAAAAAAAATGAGGATTCTATTTTGTTTACTTTATTTTTGATATTTCCAAAACTACGCAAAGATCTGACTCATGCGAGGTCATGATACGTAGGCAACCTACACAGGATTCGATCGAATCATTTATTTATTATTAAAAGAAAAAAGAAAAAAAAGGGCGAAATTATGGACATGAGAAATGACAGGGAAGAAAAGAGAGATAATCAAGAAAAAAAGAGGAAAGAAAATGAGCAAGCTAAGAAGTGCGAGAAAAGAGAAGATTCAAATGGACAAATTGGGATGATGCCAATTGACCTTGTGACCCTCGAAGTCATTCTGGAATCGTTAATTGTTGCTAGGTGCATTGCACGAAATGTGATTTGTCTTAGCTGTTAAATGCCCTAACGCTAACATGATGACTTCATTTTGTTCCTCTTTGTTCTCCTCATTATAGCAGAAGGGTGGTTGGTTTCTGGTTCTAAAGGTAACTCGTCCGTACAACACAGTCAAAGGGCAAGGTAGCCATGGCTAGGAAAAACCTTTGCACAAGAATTGTTTACCCGTCAAGGGAATTTGCGGAATCGAAGTCTGAACTGAAAGAGGATATCGAAAGGGTGAAACATCACATGGCAGAAATGTATCCGCCTTGGATTAGAGGGCATCCTCCACCTTCATTCCTTGCCAACTACCCTGAAAACCCTACAACTACCCTAGCACTATCACAAATCCAAATTCCCACTATTGCTGATATCTCCCCCACAACCTTTTCGCACTCTACCCACTAAACCCACCTCGTATCCCGCTCATTTGGTCACTCATGCTCTTGGAGCTACTCCTCCAGCTATGTTTCCTCGATCCTCTAACGAGGCTATGTTCAAAGTCCCTGATTCCCAATACTATGCTCCAGAACAAACTTTCAAAGTCTCAAATCCATACTCTCACTCCCCTTATTTTGAGTCTCCTGGTGAAAATGAAAAGCTTGCTAAGACAGTGGAGCAAGATGAGATATCTAGGAAGGTTAAAATCTTAGAGCAGTCTTTAAGAAACATGCAAGGGATAGGGAGCCAGATGAGCGTGTTTACAATGACTTGTGTTTGTTTCTTGATGTCCAACTATCTGCTGGGTTTAAGATGCCAAAGTTTGATTTGTATGGCAGGAACGGAGATCCCATGGCCCATTTGAGAGGTTACTGCAGTAATATGAGAAGCATCGGTGGGAAAGATAAATTATTGGTGGCATATTTCAGTCAGAGTCTAGGTGGGACAGCTCTAGAGTGGTTCACCCACCATGACGTTAGTGAGTGGTACACATGGGATGATATGTCTCAGGCTTTTGCCCGACACTTTCAGTACAACATAGAAATTTCCCGGATCGAATGTCCCTCACCTAGATAGAAAAGAAGACTAATGAAAGCTTTAGGGAATACGGGCTCAGATGGAGGAAGCAAGCTGCTAGAGTTAATCCCCCAATGGGAGAAAAAGAGATGGTCGAGTACTTTCTTCAAGCTCAAGAGCCAACTTACTTTAGGTATTTGATCACGGCTGTAGGTAGGCCTTTTAATGATGTGGTAAAAATAGGAGAAATGGTATAAGATGGACTGAGGTCGAGCAAGATCGTGAGCTATTCTGCTTTAAAATCCACAACACAAGCAATTCAGAACGACACAGGAAGCTTGCTGGGTCAGAAGGAACACGGTGATGTTTCGATGGTTGTTTTAGAACCACGTCATGGACCAAAGGGTCTGCCTCACCAATATACCCAGCCTCAACTCCAACCCCAAACCTATCCACACGCTCCACATAATCCACATAACGCATTCTTGCCTTCACAATATTCTCGAGCACCCAACAACCCTGAACATGGAAGAGAACAAAGGCAAAGAAATAATTTCACGCCAATTGGGGAGTACTTATTTGAAAAATTAAAGCATTCTGGCCTGATTGAACCGCTCCTCGGCTATACTTTAGACCCATATGTAAAAGGCTTTGATCCTACGGTACGATGAATGTACCACTCTAATGTCCAAGAGCATAGCATTGAAGATAGTCGTTCTTTGAAAAGGGAAATAGAGAGAATGATTCAAGAGGGAGTAATTGTGATCAATGATAGTGACAAGGAGCATGCGAATCCTCTTGGGAACCTGTTGACTGAAGTCAATGATAATGAAGTTGTTAATGATTTTGGCAATATTGATATGGAACTCAGTGGCTAAGGTTTCGTGCTTGGTAGTTGGAAAGTCGCTCCATTTCTTGGTTAGCCGGAGATGAGCTTTGGTGGTTTATGTTTTTGTCATTTCTGTTGTTTGGGTTATTTTCAGTGTAATAATCCAGATATTTTCTGGTGACTCAAACCCTTCAATCCTTTTATTTTTCCTAATTTGTTTATTCGTAGTAGCTCGTTTAGTGTTGTTTAGGTTTGTTCCAAGGTTGTAACCCCAGGTCAGTTTCCTAGTTTTGTTGTCTAAACCATTTCACCATCTGTCTAATGCAATTTTCTATTTTCTGTTATTCGTAGTCATTTTTTATTAGTTCTCTTTTCCTTTTATAGTTCTTTTCCTGTTAACTCTAGTGACATGACATGCACGCATAATTCTCGGCTTGGTCTTACAAAATTAGTTTAGTCATGAAGCAACAAAACAACTTTGAAGATGATGGGGACATTTGAGAGAAGTAAGTGAAGGCATTTTGAGATTACTTCAAGACCGGTTGCGTGAAACTGGGGCAGATAGAGCATAAAGAAACCCTATTGAAATGCATCCCGCCTCATCGAGTTAAAGCTAAAGGCAAGTTTGCCCAATTTGACAGGGGCCATTCATGGTAAGGAGAGTGAGAGTATTGTCCAATGGTGCTTTGTATTCCATAGATGTTGAAGGCAAATGTGTAGATATGGCTATCAAGTCTGGTACAATCAAAAGATGTTACGAATGTTTTTCTTAGTTTGTTTAGTCGTGTTGTTTGTACTTAGCATGTTTTGAAAATTGGAATGACGAAGGCATTTTGTTCTGCTATGTGAACACTTTATCCTTTGTTACCCCTTTGAGCCTGATTTATTTCCATTCATACCACTCTTTTGGAATCGGTAGCAAAGTTTAGAAACGCAAGTGCGAAAGATAAGTAAAGAAAAGAAAAGAAAGGGAAAAAAAGAAAATAGAAAAAAAGAAAGAAAAAAATAAAAAAACAACAACAAAAAAAACAACAAAAAGAGAAAAAGGGAAGAAGAAAAGAGGAGAAAGAAAATAAAGAGAAAAGAAAATCACAACAACAAAGCAATTTTTATGACATGAACTACGTTCGACCTGATTTCTTTTAAGGATACGTAGGCAACCTCATGGTTCGGTCCCATCAAAATAATAATCCAAAAGCCCCCAGACAAATAAATTGGGGCAGAAGTGTGGCTATGTAAAAGATCTTATTCCAAAGGTTGTAATTTTGAACTCATTCAAGTTGTTTTGAGCCTTCGTGATACCCTTTCTTTCTAACCCTATTCAAAAGCGCACATTACGGTCCAAAGAAAGACCTTCCAACCAGTCTTTGAGAGATGCCAAGTCGAGCAAGTAGAGGAGATTCATATTAGGGGAAAAGCGCCATTCTGAAAAAGAGAAGAACAAAATGAGAAAGTCTCATTGGTGAAAACCTTCACATGCACCATAAGGCGACGATGAGTTGAGAGAAAGAACAAAATGAGAGAGGCTTGATGGTGAAAATTCTTCGGGCAGTACAAGTCGAATAAAGATTGTGAATCAGATTGGAAAATCAGAGTATTGAAGCCCAGTTTCACGGCGAAAAGGTACAAAAAAAGTTAAACATCAGACTTGCTTGACAGAAGAGGCGACAAGTGTATGTCATGGTCATTAGAGTTGGTATCCATATCTAATAGGTTTCTACTTTGTAGTCTTCTTATTATGAATCATCTCTTCCCTTTGTCCTTTACTCTATGCCTTTTGTCTTGTTTACTTCCTCTTCCTGAGTCTGTTTGGTTAGAACAAGTGAGAAATGACTTTAAAATTTGCCACCAACTTTCTGATGGCACAAAACAAGATCTGGCTAGCACATCAAAGTGTTATAAGTCAGGAAAGAACAACAAGCACACTGAGTTGGTAATAATCAACATGCTTTGGGATCCATGTAAAACACAAAGGTTTGGTACATATCAATTCATTAGCAATGCAACAGATGGAGGGTGTCAGGTGAACAGATCAAAGGTATGAGGTTTGGCAAATGTGAGGTCATGAGCAATGCAACAGATGGAGGGTTAGGGTGAACAGAGAAGAGGTATTTTCTGTGATAAGGGTGGCAGAGAAAGTGTTAGTCAACAAACAAGCAATGTCTTTCAAGGTAAATCAAAGTTATCATGACAAGTGAAAGAGCAATGCCCTCAAAGTCAAGGCCACAGACCAACCACCATGTTTAAACTTACAAGTTTTCTTTGTCTGAAACGGGGACGGAAGCTGTGTTCATATCAAAGTTTGGAAGCTTGAAATTTTTAGGTGTAATGCCCCAATTCTGCTTAAGCAAAGGCTATTGAGAAGATCACACACCACCCCCGGGAGATGCACTTCCTAGTCTGAGCAGTTCAAGTTGTATTTTTGTTTTAGGAGAAGCACTTCCTAAATTGAGAATTCATCCTTAGGAGATGCACGTCCTGGTTGCAGTCATTAAAATTTCACCCGTAGGAGACACACTTCCTATTCTGGGTTTTTCAAGATATACTTTTAGGAGACGCACTTCATAAATAGAGATTTTACCCCTAGGAGACGCACTTCCTAGTTTGAGTCATTTGAATTTGGCCCTAGGAGACGCACTTCCAAGATTGAATCATCGAAGTTTCACCCATAGGAGACGCACTTCCTAAATTAAGAGTTCAGTCATAGGAAACGCACTTCCTAGTTTGAGTCATTGAAGTTACACCTATGGGAGGCGCACTTCCTAAATTTAGAGTTCACTCATAAGAGATGCACTTCCTACTTTGAGTCATTTAAATTCGGCCCTAGGAGACGCACTTCCTAGTTTGAGTCATCGAAGTTTCATTCATAGGAGACGCACTTCCTAAATTGAGAGTTCATTCCTATGAGCACTTCCTAGTTTGAGTCATTGAAGTTTCACCCATAGGAGACTCACTTCCTAAATTGAGAGTTCATTTATAGGAGAAACACTACCTAGTTTGAGTCATTAATGTTTCACCCATAGGAGACGCACTTCCTAAATCGAAAGTTCATTCGTAGGAGATGTAATTCCTAGTTTTAGTCACTGAAGTTCTCACCCCTAGGAGACGCACTTCCTAGTTTAAATCATTGCACCCCGAGGAGACGCGCTTCTTAGTCCGCGTCTTCCAGGATACACCTATAAGAGACACACTTCCTAAATTGAGATTTCACCCCTAGGAGACATACTTCCTAGTTTGAGTCATTTAAGTTCGGCCCTAGGTGATGCACTTCCTAGTCTGGTTCATTGAAGTTTTACCTATAGGAGACACACTTCCTAATCAAGGTCTTTCAAGTTATTCCTATAGGAGACGCACTTCCTAAATTGAGAGTCCAATCATAGGAAACACACTTTCTAGTTATATTCACTGAAGTTTTCACCCCTAGGAGACGCACTTCCTAGTCTTAGTCATTTGAATTTACCCATATGAGACAAACTTCCTAATTTGGTTCATTCAGGTTTTATTTTAGCAGACGCATTTGCTAGTCAAAGTTTCTTGGTTTTACTCATAGGAGACACACATCCTAATCTAGTATTTAGCTTACTCTCATCATTGCATCAGTAGTATAAGTGGTTTACAATATTGCTAACAACTCACAAATCTTCATAGTGCAAACTGGGGCAGAAAATTTTGTTTGTTTTGCTTGATTTAATTGAAGGACCCTCCTGAATAATGAGACTTAGTTTAAAATTCAAAACATCACGGGAAGCATAATCTAGCATAAATCTTCCTTTAAGAATACAAGTCGGTTTCAATTTTGTTCTAGAGATAGGATTTATGTAGGAGTTGTCAGGACCCTCCAGAAGAATGAGACCTAATTTAAAAATAATTAGCAAAATATAGCATAAATGAACTCCAAAGGAGTATCCGTTGGTCTTAAAGTTCACACATTTCAAGATAGGATTCAGTCGGGAATTTTCAAGACCCTCATGTATAATGGGATTTAGGCTTCATGTTCTCAGGACCCTCCTGGAAAATAAGATTTAATTTTAAGAAAAAAAATTCAGGACCCTCCTGGATAATGAGATTTAATTTTAAAAATTTCAGGACCCTCCTGGATAATGAGATTTAATTCAAAATTTTCAGGACCCTCATGGATAATGTGATTTAATTTAAAATTTTCAGGACCCTCTTAGATAATGAAATTTCATTTAAAATTTTCAGGACCCTCCTGGATAATAGGATTTAATTTAAAATTTTTAGGACCCTCCTGGATAATAGGATCTAATTTAAAATTTTCAAGACCCTCCTGGATTATGGGATTTAGTTTTTAAATTTTCAGGACCTTCCTGGATAATGAGATTTAATGTAAAATTTTCAGGACCCTCCTGGATAATGAGATTTAGTTTTTAAATTTTCAGGATCCTCCTGGATAATGTGATTTAGTTTTTAAATTCTTAGGAGCCTCCTGGATAATGAGATTTAATTTAAAATTTTCAGGACCCTCCTGGATAATGGGACTTAATTTAAAACTTTCAGGACTCTCCTGGATAATGAGATTTAATTTAAAATTTTCAGGTTCCTCCTACATAATGGATTTAATTTAAAATTTTAAGGAACCCTCTTGGATAATGGGATTTAGTTTTTAAATTCTCAGGACCCTCATGGATAATGAGATTTAATTTTTTTAAAAACGTTCTCAGGACCCTCCTGGATAATGGAATTAATTATGTTACCTTGGAGGTTATAAATATTTAATATAATGAACTGCAATTACCAAGATTTGGAAGGTTTAGAAGCTAAACAAATTGAAGAAAATAAGTTTGCCGAAACTCGGCAAGGTGTGAATGTTATAACCTATACTTTTTTGGGTGATACTAGGGTGTTTAACATTATAGGGAGGTGATGTTATGAGGTATTTTAGTCGTATTATAATTGGGTATTAAGTTTTGAAGTCAAGCGAGTTATTAAAAAAAGTTTGTCCCGAGTTACGTTCACATATTTTACTTAAAATTTAAGTTTAATATTACTGAACTTTTCTCTCAATATACTTGAAATTATAGGGTGATCCAATCACAAAATTTAAGATCTACGAATCTAGTTTTCAATTCATTAAATCGTTTGTCGATAAGGTGTCAGAGTGGAGATATATTCGCGTTTTTGTGAGACTGCACAAGCAGCTCTCTTTAGGACTCACAAGGTCGGTTGAGGATTATCTTGATATGTAAAGTTATAGCCTTCGTCTCTAAGGATCATTTTGACCAACATCAGACCTAAAAGCTCTTTCTAGACAACCTAAAGACACCCTTAGGGTTTTGAAGCAATTCCATCATTCGCAATTCAAAATCAAGAGGCGAACACATCAACGTGATCCTTACGATACAGGTAAGACTATGTCATCCCCATTTCTCCTTATAACTTGTGTTTTGGAAAGAGTTTCGTGGCGAAGGAAGCTTGTAACTTCTGTATTTTATCTAAACAAGAATAAGTAAGGGTGTGGATCAAAGATAACAAGGCATGGAAGCAAGAACACAAGAGGTATATAGGATTTTTATTTCGTTTTCGGCATGATTTGGTTTAGCTAAGTTCTAGCCATTCTTCTTGATCTTTTAAGGTTGTTCAAGAGAAATATCAACATTTGTTGTATCCTTGTATACAATTCCATATGTGAATTATGGAAGGAAATAATTTAGGTTGTAACTTTCAAAACACAACATAAACAAAAGGGAAAATCGTCAATTTGGCCTATGCCATCCGAACTTCTGTTTGTTCTGTTCCTTTGATATTTTTATGTATACCCAACTCCCATATGATCCTAACAGATTCATTTAAGATTATATAATCTTAATTATCATATGTTGATGCATATATTATTCCTAAATCATATTTCAATTTTCATGTCACAACTTATCTACTATGAGTCCACATTACATTCAAAATTCTGTTTTGTCGATCATTTGATACTATTGTGTATAACTGAACCTCCTTTAGATTGATATTATCATCTTGGTTGGATACCCATTCCTATGTATATTGTGGTGATTGCTGTTACTTTTGGAGATCATCATTTTTTTAGGGAAAACTCTGCTGAAAACTTGGAAATTTGAATAGTTTGACAAATCTTGACTTCCTTTGTTCTAAATTGATTACAGAAGGATCCTAATGAGTTAATTAACCTTAGTATCTCATATACATACTCAAATTCTTCCTGAAATGAGAATAGGCTCCTCTATCAAACTTATGGGCGACGAGTATCATACTATGTTTGTGATTCTATTTATGAGTTCCTTCATGATTTCTTGAGTCCATATGATGTTGTCACATGTATTATGCATCATACATGCTTACAATAATTATGCTGGGGATATAACCCATAATACTAGCGAGACCTATTGATTATATGCTGGGGAAGATAGTTCATAATGCCAGCAAGGCCTATTGATTATATGTTGGGGAAGATAGCCCACAACACCAGTCAGGCCTGTTGATTATATATTTTAATGCTAGGAATATAGCCCATAACACCATTAAAGCATGTTATGTACGCGTATACAGCTACAATTTGCATTACATGACTATACATGAGCTAATTCAATTTTACAATTACCGAATTGAGGGATATAGCCTGTAACACCAGTTAGGTACCAGTTCAGATAGTTGTTCACTTTCAGTACAACTTCAGCTTAAACTTCAATTTAGTTCCAGATCAGTTGCTAGTTCATACTCTTATTTAGCTTTCTACTTATATTCAGATTTCTATCTTATAGTCATACTTTACTATTCTTTAAATATGCTTTCCACCCTGCATACTTTATACATATCCTACTCACATCCCTTTAAGGGTGCTGTGTTTCATGCCGCGCATGTGCATATAGATAAGCATTTGAGCCACATCAGTAGGCCATCCTCCAACTGTTAAAGTCACTCCGCTTACTCTCGGAGTTATTATTTTCTGGTATGTGTACAATTAGCTACTTTGGGTATGATGGGCCCCCGTTCCGTCCCGTACTTTCAATTCAATACTCCTAAAGACATGTAGATATGCACCTATGTAGTTAGTAGGTTTTTATATATCAGCTTATGTTAACCTTGTCAGCTTTATAAATTGTACAATTCTTAGCAGTTATGATTATGCTTGTTCAGTTTATCCATTTATATTCATAATTAGTAGATTATCAACACATTTAATAGTGATTGGCACTTAATGTCGATTATCCATCGCAACCCTATGCTAGGTCGTGACAATGCTTTAGCTACTCTTTTCTGAAGTACCTCTACCCTGTAAGTAACTAGATTAGTACACACATTGGCATTGGGCAAAGGTTTGTCCCATTATTTTATCTACAAAAATTGTTATGTGTCCCAGTTAATATGTTACTTTAATTTATTTTTTTATTATCCTTAATATATTTACTTTATAAGCAGTCTCCTACTTATATTCAATAAATTATGGCGTAATTTCTTTAACTTGTCTAACTCAAACATAACTTTTTGATGATATTTGTGTACTAATATTTTAAAAGTTTTATATTTATTAATATTAGAGTACACTTGTAATACGCATGCTCACAAAATAATAGAACTAATTAAGCAAATTTTTTAAAAAGTATAGCAACAATCTTTGTCAAGCCAGTTAGCAAACCACAAGTTAGTGTTAAAAATGACCGGCAAGTTTGTTGATTGACCACTGAAAATAGTCGGTGTTTGTAAAATCATTAAAAATTATTCTTTATTTTATGTGGAGATAAAATTTGAACAAAAATATCTTTAACAAACACACAAAAATCTCGCACAATATGTTGGATTAAGAACAATTTACATGCAAAACTCCAACACATTGTATTGGAGTTCAAACTTCAAAAACACATTATATATGAATTGCAACATATTATGCTGGAGTTTAATTTGTAAAAATTGAGATTTTGAACTCGACCATATTATATTATAATCTTTGCCGATATTATTTTAAGATATTTTTGTCCAGATTTGAACATCGCTTAAAAAAATAACTAAATTTTAATTTAATTTGAAAATGACTAATTGAAAATTAGTGTGCTGTACATTTTACATTAGGTTAATTTTGAATTTCTTCCCTGTTATAAAATAATAAAAGAACAAGAGCAATATTGCAGAGAAAGAGAGAGAAAATTCTTATTGAATTTTGGGGTCATTTACAATGAGGTAAGACCCCTCTATTTATAGGAGGAAAAATGACTTAGCCTCAAAGTAAAACTCTCTACAAGATAGACATTCACTCTAAATAGAATTCTATTCTTAACACTCCCCCTTGAATGTCTACTCAATAAGTAATGTGCCTCGTTAAAACCTTAACTAAAATAAAACCCAATGGAAAAAAAATTCTAGAAAAGGAAAAAGAGTACACATATTTAATAATACGCCTTTTGGTTGCCTCGTTAAAAACCTTGCAAGGAAAACCCAGTGGGACAAAACCTTGTAAGGGAAAAAGAGTGCAACGCGCATTAACTCCCCCTAATTAGAGCATCAATTAACATCTTTAAGCATTTGCATTCCAATCTTGTGCACCATCTTCAAAACGATCTTTGGTAGAGATTTGATAAACAAATCAGTCATATTAACTTGAATAAATATGTTGCACCTTGAAATCATCACTCGTGATAGATATATAATGTCTTCACAAATATCGTGGAATGGCTCTTCAATATCTCCATAGAGATATCCTCGCTATGCAATTTGTATATGCTTCAAGCAACTTAAATCCTTCATAGATTGACATATAAGTTAAGTCATATAAGCCATATAATAGACTTTAGATGCATATCAAGTTTTCATGTCATGCTAGACATATAAGATATCGAAAACTGATTGCGCATACCATTGACTTTATACTTTCAAGTGTTTGAACAACATAGACAAAGTTATATGTCTTTCATATGAGAGCAATTCTATTCTAATTGCATCTATTCTATTTGGCCAATATTTTTGTCTGTATTCGATAAACTTAAGATCCTCATCGATATTTAGCGCTATCTCTTCATTCATATATTCAGGTACCTAAATCTCTCATGAGATTTTATGAAGTGTTATTTCATGTGACCTTCTAGATCACTTGCCTCATTTATTATGATCACTTTGATCATTTGCTCATCTTCTTTATCAAGAAGTTCTTTTTGAAACCGATTTGTCTATACTCTTTAAGCGTATCAAAGACTTTATCCTTCTAGGACTTAATATGAGCATTTGCAGTGAGAATATAGTTACTTTCTTTGGGTCAGCAAATGCGTATGGCATACTTTGCAATATGTTGCAATTGAATTATCTTTTTATGAACTTCAAGTTCATATTATGATATTCGAGGATCTATATATACAAATGATAATTCGTTCCATGTAACTTTTTCTCAAGTGTTTATCATGTCTCCCCCTCATGTTAGAAAAACTAACTTGTTTCCTCAACTCTGGGAAATCATCTTTGTGCATTATCATGTTAATATACACTGCACATCAGTAATACTAAGATGAAATTATTTGGTTCCTGACCCTGAACCACTTGTGAGGGGAGAATATAATATACTCTCATGTATAACATATATCAAATTGATATAGATAACTTTGTTCTCATAAGCAATAATTTAGCTATTAAGTGGAGGCACTCAATAAATTATTTTGCTAAACCAACTATGATGTAAACCAACTTATCAAGATGAACTATCTTGAATAGAAAATTTGGAAATTATGCTCGAAATTAGATTACTGAGCAAGTTACCTTGCAAGCACCGGCCAGGTTGCAGGTTAATAATAATCGCACATGTAACCATATCATAGATGTATCATATGTGGTATACATGGCAGGCGAATGGGCCCATATTCGCATTTGATATTTCCAGAATTTATGAGATTCAATCCCAACTTTAGTTGGTCAATTAATTAATGAGAACAAGTAATATAAGAGAATTCGTAAAGAACTTTCTAGTTCTTTAATATTTACCCATGTGAATTCTCTATTATCGTTGCACATCATACTTAAATTGATATGGCTAACCCGAATGCCAATTGAATAAATTATCAATATTGATAAAATTCAGGTTTACATCATGACATGTGCAATTATCGATAAACTCTAAGTTTATTATGATATGGGTTTTTATATCAATAAACATCCACTTTATTGTGGCATTCTTTTGTTTGTATAGTACAAATTGGAGAATAAAGCTGGTAGCTTTTCACATGCATATTATCATGCTACAAGTTGTAGTAATAGAAGATATCAAATCTTTCTTTTATTTATAGTCTCAATATAATCAATCGCTTCGCATATACTTTGGAAACCGAATAAGTTTCTTTGAGACTTACTACAATACAATACCTTATTGGTAATCAATTATGTTTCTCCAAAATAATATAATTGGCTCTTAAAGTTGTACCATTATGGTCATGTCAAAATTATATGCAATACATGTTTTCTTGCATTATTATTGTCCTTTAATAATCATACTGCCAAAATATTTTGGCGTACAATAGGTACGTGACCAATGACCATTCAAGCCATAATAATGACATTATTTTCTTATATCATCTCAACCCTCCTTCTAGAGGTGAGTGTGGTATATTCAATACCAATAGCATGTTCATATTCTTCCAATAATGAATATGTATTCATAAATCATATGTTGTCACATTCACACCATGAATGGATCATAATCATCTATATGTGCTGTATAAAATCTCATGTCAAATCGATGACATATATTACTTTCACAGAGTGAAGGAATATTATGAGAATCCTTATTATTCTCATTATTACAATGATGACGATTATAATTTCGTCTATTGCCACGTCCATATCCATTGATACCTTCACGGTAATAATTTTGTCTTCTTTCAGACTTATTACATAGTGCTATCATATTTTCTGCGGGGATATGTAATTTTTGTTATCCTTTTCAAATCCGTGAATGCGTCAGGCATTTGATTTGCTTTGCAAATGGATGATATTTTGCACCTCTTTTTCACTAATAGAGGTATGTGTATCAAGATGAGATAATGATGGATTTTTCCACAAAATTTTCCGTTTGGTTTCACCAACTTCTCCCCCTAATTTTGGGAAAAGTGTCTCATCGAATCGACAGTCTGCAATCGTGCAGTGAACAAATCCCCTATCAATGTTTTGAGGTAGCGAATAATGGAGGGCGATTCAAACCCAACATATATTCCTAACCTTCTTTGCGGACCCATTTTGGTGCGGTATGGCGGTGCTACAGGCACATATACTGCGCATCCAAAAATTCTTAAATGGGATATATTAGGTTCATGACCCAAAACTAATTGCAACGGGGAATATTTGTGATAATTCGTCGGTCTGAGACGAACTAGCATTGCTGCATGCAAAATAGCGTGACCCCAAACCGAAGTGGGCAGCCTCGTTTTCATGAGTAATGGTCTTGCAATCAACTGCAGACGTTTAATTAAAGGTTCTGCAAGACCATTTTGAGTGTGAACATGAGTTACAGGATGTTCCACTTTTATCCCAATTGATAAGCAATAATCATTAAATGCTTGGGATGAAAAATCAGCAGCATTATCTAGTCTAATAGACTTAATTGGATTATCAGGAAATTGTGCTCGTAATCGAATTATTTGTGCCATTAATTTTGCAAACGCAAGGTTGCGTGATGACAATAGGCACACATGAGACCATCTAGAGGATGCGTCTATTAAGATCATAAAATATCTAAAGGACCCACTAGGTGGGTGAATAGGTCCACAAATATCCCCTTGTATACGTTCCAAAAACGTAGGTTACTCAGTTCCAACCTTTGTTGGTGATGGTCTAATAATTAACTTGCCTTGATAACAAAAAGTGCAAGAAAATTCATTATTTTAAAGAATCTTTAAATTCTTTAATGGATACCCATATGAGTTTTCTATAATCCGTCTCATCATAATTGATCCAGGATGTCCCAATCGATCATGCCAAAGTACAAAAGTATTGGAATCAGTAACCTTTTGGTTTACTGTGGAATGTGCCTCAATTGCACTAATTTTTGTCCAATACATGCCACAAGATAAAGATGGGAACTTTTCAATAACCCTCTTTTGGCGAGAGACATTCTTTGTAATGATGAGGTATTCAAGATTATTCTCATCTATTGTCTCAATATGATATCCATTTTGACGGATATCTTTAAAACTCAACAAGTTCCTCTTGGACTTGGAAGAGAACATTGCATTCTCTATGATAAATATTGTTCCTTTAGGCAGAGTTATAGTTGCTCTTCCGGAGCCTTCAATCAATTTACTACTACCAGAAATTGTAGTAACATCTGCCTTACACATACTTAAATGAGAGAAATATTTCTTCTCTTTGAATATCGAATGTGTGGTACATGAATCAATTAAACAAATATTTCTAAGATGGAAATAAGACTTATCGAGAAATTAATCTATAATTTCACATAACCAAATAATGAAAAAGTCATCATTAATCATAATTGATTCTTGGCTAAACCATCTAACAAGGCACGTGTGCCTAAAATAGAGCAATAATATAAACAAAACAATGCAGTCATTCTTACACATTTTAGTGATTAAACCTACTTGTTCCAACCACTACCTGTCCATGTGCAAATAATTTGGAAGATAAAATATTATCTTTTCTTACCACAAAAACACGACAGTTGCCTTCTACCTTTCCTTTAATAATAAATATTTCACTACTATCAATAAGGATCTAGTCGCCATTATTACAATCTTTGTAAAATATTAAATCCACTTTCATGCCATTGCCGACAAAAACAACAACCAGAGACCCTCCTTTTGTTTTCTTTTAGTTCTTTCTAATTAACCACATGGAAAAAGAAAAAAAAATTGCCAGACACAATCCTTTTAAACGAACCCTAGCGGCAACATTGTACTCTGTTCCTCCACAATCAACAAAAGGAGAGGTAACTAAAATTCACATTGAAGACCAACATAAACGCTGTTACTTTATAGAACGAGAACAAACAGCAATTTCGTTCCCGTCTTTTAAAATCACAAAAGCTGATATTTGCAAAACCAGTACGTCCTCAACGTAACTCAACACCGAGATATATAATCGCACATATATTATCTATGTTATCTACTTAGATGCAAGCAAGCCCTGATACAAATTGATGGGAAGCAAATATGAACAGCGGAAGCAAATAGCCAGGATCACTTGCATATAATATAGACAACACATAATCATAGATTTTAATCGAACATAATATCGAAACTTATCTCTTGAAGCTTGATCGCAATCGCGAAAAGCCTCCAAGCAAGAAGAATCGGTCCATAATATCATTCTCCAGTTCCACAGTGTTCTGCTTCATTATCCTCAGTTGCAGCTGAATTGTACAATATATATTTCTCTTTACTGTCCAAATAATCTGCAAAATTATGGCTAGTGATTGGAGGAGAAGGGGAAGAGAGAAAGCCAATCAATTCTTCTAGCTCCGTTGCCATTGCTGTTTTTCCTTTGTTTCAGTTGGCGGCAGTAGCTTAATCTTCTCAAAAGAACTTCTTGAGACGGTAGAGTCTCGTGCTGATAACGTGATATAAAACAATAAAAGAACAAGAACAACATTGCAGAGAAAGAGAGAGAAAATTCTTATTAAATTTTGGGGTCATTTACAATGAGGTAAGACCCTCTATGAGAAAAAATGACTTAGTAATTCTATTATTAACATTCCCAAATTAGTTACCAAATGTGCTTTTTACGCAATTCATTTGTCTAGAAGGTTTGGCGAAACATACTGTAGTTCCTCTCTCTATACGGCGCCACTATTTCTCCGAGAGAAGGAAAAAAACAGGAATGGGGACATTGAGTGGTGGAAATGGGAGTCTATGGGGAATGGGATTTTTTCATTCTCAACAATGGAACTTTGACCGAAGGAGAAGAAGAAGCAGTGGTGAAAAAGAAGGTAAAAGCAGTGGTAATGCATCAAAATCCTCGCATGCCGATGTAAATGGTGGAAGCGGTTACCGTTTCCCTCTGAAGCAAGCCATGTCTGCTAGCTCTCTTGCCCTTACTGGTGACACCTTAGCTCAGCTTCGTGACCGCTGGCTCAAGAACAAAGACACCCTTCCTAATCCACCTCATCCTAAGGTCAATTTTCTATTCTTTTTTTTTTTGGGTAAAATTAAGGACATTTTTCTAGTATAATCAAAAAATCATCGACATTTAAATTGTGGATTGAAATTTTGGTCTAGTTTCTTGAGACCCCACTTGAGTTTCTTGAACCCATTTTGGGGGTAATGGTGCTGGGAATTTTGGTTATTTTATGAAGGTCATTTTGGTAGTTGTGATTTTGTGAATTGTCTCTTTTGTCAGTTCATAACTTTGGTTTGATTGCTTATGATTTTTATGTTACAGAGATAGTTTTTAGAAACTCAGATGTGCTCATATTAGTGAAGTTCTGATTGCTGATATAACAAAGTATCAGCTACTCTGCTTGTAGTTTCACAATATCAGCTTGACACTGTTTTACAACAACGACAACAACAACTACAACCCAATATAATCCCACTTAGTGGGGTCTGGGGAGGGTAGTGTGTACGCAGACCTTACCCCTACCCTGGTGTAGAGAGGCTGTTTCCAAATAGACCCTCGGCATCCTTCCCTCCAAGAACTTCCCACCATGCTCTTGGGGAGACTCGAACTCACAACATCTCGGTTTGAAGTGGGGGTTGCTTACCATCAGAGCAACCTCTCGGTTTTACGTTTAATAAAAACTTACCTTATCAGAAAAAAAAAGTTTCACCTACTCTGCTTATAATAGGGTGGAATACGTGTCAAAATCGAATCTTGGCATTGAAGGGCTGAAGGAACGAAGAAACTGACGAAAGGTGAGAGAAGTTTGCATGGGATGAACTTTATGCATTGACAGAAGTTTGAAAAACTGATTGATATTTCTTGATGTAAGAATATGTTTTTGAAGCAATTCACACTAATGTGATTATGTTAAACACGAACCAGTTCTTTTTTGGCATAATCCTTCTTTTTGGATAATCATAAAAAATAAATGTATTCCCGACCAATATCTGAGACTCGATGGTATTAGTTTAAAACCAAGATTTATGGTCTAAGAGGTAATTAGTGGGCTTCAAAATGAAAATGATGTAAAATTGATGGAAAAAGAGGTTTGACATCTAACGAGATTTATTTTCTCAGATGTCATTAGAATGCCATTGCTGTCTGCAGACTGTTTCTGTATTCCCCATAGATGCTTGTTGCTGTCCTTCAGATATTTCAAACTTTAGAGAGGAAGTGTCACCTAGAACAATGAAACAAAGTGGGAGACAGGAATTAACAATCTCCCAATATGTGCCTACTTCCACATATCACGGTCCAGCTTATACTTTGTGCGCTTCCAATGGAACAACTTATCCCTAATTAATAGGCTCATTTGGCCTGCCTTTTTTGCCCCTTGCATATGTGCTTATGGTTCTTGATTCGATCCATATTGGTACTTATCCTAATTTTGTTTAATGTCTTCTCATCGTGCTTGTCTCGTCTTTAAGTTGGTATTGTATCCTCATTTTCTGTCTCTCTAATTGAACCATAGACTTACTTCATGCACTACAAGTAATTTGATAAGGTGTGTAATTTTACCTTCAATAACCGAATCAAGGAGCTTAAAAAAATTTGTTTCTGAGACAACCTTAGCCCTCCCTCCAGCTGGTGATTTACCTGCTTTAATCTCTCTTTTCAAAGATTAGGGTCTTGTCTATCACAAGTCTCTTTTAAAATTTTTAAAATATAGCTGCTAAGAATTTTCTCATGATAGGGCATGGGCGAAGATATCGTACTTATCTGATTGTTGTATTTGTTAATTCTTCGAGCAGAGAAAGGGATTCAGGTTTGAGAGCATCATGCCTAAAAATATGTTTCTACCATAAAGGGTTTACGTGCACTCTACTAAGGTCAATCTCTTTAAAGAAAAATATTTGTGGTGTAACCAGTCATATGTACTATATATGTTTCACTTCTGCTTTCCCCTTTATCAGCAACAACACTTACATTTGCGATTAGGTTGTAGCTATTGATCCTCTTTAGCAGGACAACAGGCTTGAGAACAATGGATTTCTATTGGATTTTGGATAGTCTCTTCAGTCTTCAGTCATCCAGTGATTAACTTGTTCCATCTTTATTGACCTGTAAGGGTCTATTAACCTCTCCTTGGAAAGGTCCACAATATCATGGGCTTCCATTAAGAGAAAGGAAAAGCCAAGCAGAAAAGAAATTCTTATTCGTGCTGTTGACACTACACTTGGAAGCAGCCTCTCTTGGAAGCAGCCTCTCTGCCCTTTTGGGTAGGGGTAAGGCTGTCTACATATTACCTTCCCCAGACCCCACCTGATGGGAGTATACTGGGTAGTTGTTGTTGTTGTTGCTGTTGACACTACACCAACAATTGGGAAAAAGGGAAGGGATTTCTTGCTATTCAGCTTCTTTTTGTTTCTCTTTTCTCTTTTTCACATGAGACTAGGGGCGCCAGAGTTTATATACCCCTCTGACATTAGGTTAGCTTATTCCCCTGGGGGTTTTAATAAGGAAATACTCTCCTGTGGTCCTACCAAATGAGAGGCAAATGGAGAAATCTTCTCCCCGTGCATGGTGCGTGGTGCACTTCATGTACAGGTAAAGAAAAGAGGTCAAAATTACATCCACCTCTGCACCCTTCAACTTCATAACTGACACTTCCTTGCTTGATCATCGTACCATACGCCAGCTCCATTTGCATATTGGCAACTTCATGTTATCCTCACTTTAGCTCTTTGCAGGATAGCTTTTTATGCTTAAATGTTTAATGTTTGTTATCAACTTAATATGACCCTTGATAGGAAAGTCTGGAGGTCTAGTATCAGGGTTGTAGGATAGGGGCTCCTAGAGTTTTTCATACTCCTCGCCCGGGGTTGGGTGAGGCTTGGCAGGGCTATCCATAGATGATTTGTGTTTTGGCTTGTGTCTCCCTTATGGTAGTTATTTATGGTAATTACTGTATGATATTATTGCATGCTATTTTATTTATGTTTCTTATGTTTAGATAATTATTTACGCTATTTCTGCTGGATTTACTAATGCTCTTTTGTTTTTGTTTTTGTTTTTGTTGTTCCTTTCCTTCATTGAGCCGAGGGTCGATTGAAAACAGCCTCTCTGCCCTTTCGGGTAGGGATAAGGCCCGTCTACATATTACCCTCCCCAGACCCCATTTTGTGGGACTATACTGGGTAGTTGTTGTTGTTGTTATGTTTGTAATATTACGTGTTGAATGATGTCTTTCTCCTGTGAATAATATATACCATTAATTGATAAAACATGCTGTCCTTCTGTGAATATTTGTTGGCCAATCAACCTTTCAGGAAATTTCATATTCTCAATGACCTTGGGGTAGCAGTGATCAGTTGCCTTTCTATTTCTGAATATACTATCCAGCTTTAGGAGCTGATGTTAGTTGCAGACTAAATTGATATATACATTTTAGAGACAGTAGCTTATTAATACATTTGCTAACATTTCTTAACAACTAAACATTTTGCATGTCTTTATGACATAAAAAATAGATTTTGCATGTCTTATGCACTCTCATACGATGGCTTCCCTTTCCTTATTCACTGAATTAAGGAGATAAATTTTGGGGATACGCTTGGTGCTCTCCCATCTGAGCATGACTGGCTTCGATCCATCCGGATGGCTTCATATGGATTTTTGTTATATGGTCCTGGTACTTATGCATGGTACTCGTATGTTGACAGATGTATGCCCAAGCAGTCAGTGGAGAATATATTGATGAAGGTAGTTATGCTTCTGAGAAGAATTCTTTTATGATGAGTTTGACTTACCAATTAAAAAAGAACTTAATAAGTAATGAGTTTGACCTGTCTCCATTTGACCAGTACCTTTAATACTCTTTGTTTCAGGTTGTATTAAACCAAATTGTACTAGGTCCTGCCGTAATAGCTGTTATCTCTGCATGGAATAATTTATGGCTGGGGAAACTTTCAGATCTTCCAAACAAATATCAGAAAGATGCCCTTCCAACTCTACTTTTTGGTAAGCATTTCCATATTACATTCCTTTGTGGTTGCTTTATTTCCTTCTTCCCAACGAAGCTTGATTTCGTTCTTCATTCTCTTGCAGGATTTAGGTTCTGGATTCCTGTTAGTGTATTGAACTTTTGGTATGGCTTTTACTACCCTCCTTAGCCCCTTCCCAAAAGATGGACAATATAAATTAATTTTTTTTCCTAATCTCTGTTAGCCTGGCTGTAATCGGAGCTTTTCTCATTCTCGTAAAAACGTTTTTCTGGGGTCCTGGTTTTGTTTTTTTATATGATTTGCTTGCGATATATTGTCTATTGCCCTTGCATACCATGCTTTTTACTTCAATTAGACCAACGCCAGAATTCATATCTAAAATATTCCATTTCCGGAACTATTTTTGTACTTTTCATATTTTCTTTGCAGTCAGCGTTTGGTCAGCGAGAAAGTCCATATTTTGGTAGTCTTATTGTGTTTTGAGCTATGATTTATGCACCTGCAGTCTATTTTACTGGCTATAAGCTTGTTTTCCGAGCATTTACATTATTTGCATTATGTTAACGACCTGTTACCCTCCTTAGCATCATTAATATTTAATACGTCTGCATTGGGTGTGAGCGTGCGTGTAAGATTTTTAATCTCCACAAAGAATATTTCATCTAGTGCAGGCTTGCAGCTCTATGGCATGATCTCATAGAACACTTATTTTGTCATCATTCTAAAAGGATAATCATTTATGGTTTATTGTTACAAATGGTATTGTTCTTTGTCATCAGACAAACTTTTAGCAAAAGGCATATGCAATCACGTGATTCTCTCTTTTCAGCTATTTGCCTCTGAAACCTGCTATTGTTAATTTCTGTTCGTTCAGGTTGAATTATGTGGTTATACTAGTAATTTACCTGCTCTTAGCATGAAATATGTGGTTGGACTAGTAACTGAGTAGCCTTTAGTATAATGAAATATGATAACTTCTGTGTTGGAAAATCATAGGGTGATTCCTCTTCAAGCTCGTGTTGCTTTCATGTCGATGGCTTCTATATTCTGGAATTTTTGGTTGTCAGCAACTATGAGCAAGTAACTGTTCGTTGAAGTGATTGACAGGGCAAAGCAGGTTAGTGCTAGCCTAGCCCATATCTGAGATTAATACATGTCATGTCTTATACTAATTTTAATTTGGTAATTTTAGGATGCGCACTTGATATAACTGTCTGTCAAGACAAAAATGGTGTCTGGAGGCAATAGTTGAAACCTTTCTGATTTTCCAAATGTGATTTGCACTTGCGTTCCTCAGTGGCTCAGCTGGCACCTCGTTACACATACAAAATATTAGAGAATTTTTTCCGCCGTTGCTATAAGTTCTCCAGGAGTGGAGCTTTCTTCCATTTATGACTCCAGTACTATCATGGAAGGCATTTGATTGGCTATTTTGACCAAATAATTTCATTAATTTACTTTCTTTCTTTGGTTCTTGGCTTTCTTTTCCCCGTTAGGTGTTAGCTCGAGCGGATGACATACATGCAAAAGGAAGTTTTTGTAGTATACAATAAGCAAGTGCTGCTGCACTTCCATATAGGAAGTCATCATATCAATTCTCTCTATGATGGACAGCTTTAGGATTGAGGAACTCCCTTTTAGAATGACAACTATCTTAAGTGGAAAGTGTTAATAAAACTTTGCTTCTTGAAATGTGCAATGTTACAACAACAACCCAGTATAATATCACAAGTGAGGTTTGGGGAGGGTAATATGTATGCAAATTTCTTCTATCCTGTGGGGGTAGAGAGGGTGTTTCCGATAGATCCTCGGCACAAGAAATATGCAATGCTGGTTGAGGATTATATAACATGGGAGTGTTCAACAACTGTGTTTGTGGAGGGTGTTATCATATCTTTTATATGCATAATCTCAAGTCATACACACCTGCACATTGTGCCAATTATCTCCGATTATAAATAGCATCATATGTTTCAATTACATCAAAGTCTTAAACTAGTTAAGCCCGACTATCGCGTCTGTTTTTTCCAATTTGATTCCTTTTTCACACTTGTGACCGTTTGGCTTTGGACGTTCTGAAAATCTGATAAATCCAATTCGGTAAGATGATAAGATAGTGAAAGACAAGGATCCGTCCGTTGATTTTGCTGCTCTGGACACCAAGTTAAATTATGAAGAGAATCTACATTCAGAACCAAAGGCAGCAACACCAACTAGCAGCCAAGAACTGGATTCTTTACTTGTCTACTGGAGTAGTTTAATTGGTGTTTTATTCCATACACCACCCACCACAAAGAAGCACCTTTTGATTGAGAAAAAGAATCACATGTCACCTCATCCTACAGTAACTCGAGAGAAACAAGCTAACGCGGATCAAGTATATTTGAAGTATAGTTTCTTATTCCCTCCCCCTTGCTCCCAAACAATGCACAACTGAAGAAGAAAACAACACAAAAGGAGAGGATACAGAGAATTGGTGATCAAGAGGAAAATCATTAGACATGAGCAGCTATAGACCTTATAATTTAACACCAAATGAGTATTGGAGCCCTCAACAGTGGCATGATTCTACTTCACATGAACCTGAGCACAGCAACTGGAACACATGGCAACCCATTTTCCCTCAGGTAAGTCTCTCCTTCTCCTATACATGTTGAAGCCAGTATTTGAACATAGATATACATGTCATTAAACACCAAAATTTGAACAAATTTTAAAAGGTGAATACATGTTTTCAAAAGCTAGAGTTTAGAACCTTAAGGTTGAACCTATTAAGTTTAAATCATGAATCCGCTTTTATATATATATTTACACCAAAAAGAGCTCCTATACTTGATTTGATTTGAAGTGTTTTATGTTCGTAGAATTATAGACGTGTCCTTCATGATCCATGGTTGACTGTAACAGAGACACCAATTCCAGTACCTCATGGTGCAACCAGGTAAACATTTTCTTCTATCCTTTTTCCAGATTAAAATTCAAGATTCATTTCAAGAACCACTTGCAGTTATCCATATCCAGGTCAACCTCGACGTAGACCATCTCATCCTCCTGTTCGAGTTCTAGTCCATAACGATGACGTACCAAGACATGCACCATATCCTAGGCCAAGCCAACCTCCATTTGAATCTCCTCCTCCTTGGTTTCTGCAGAACCAGCCACAAAACCGGGATGAATCCAAATTGAGCCCAGATGAGCAAAAGTCTGCCTTGAATAAGCTCAAGAAAGAAATCTACAATCCCGTACAAACAAAAGTTGCAAGACAAGTAAGCCTTTATTTTAGAGGTTTGAACAATAACATGAATAATACTACCAATGAATCGAAAAAGGACAACGACGAAGATGGTAAAAGATGTGCCATTTGCTTGGAAGATTTTGTGCCTAAAGAAATGGTGACAGTAACTCCATGCAGTCACATGTTCCATGAAGATTGTATTGTTCCATGGGTGACGAGCCATGGATCGTGTCCTGTTTGTCGCTTTGCAATTTGTGAACGGTTGAAACAAAGCACAGACTCATCGGTCAGGGCTAGTGCAAACACAACGCCACATGATCTAATGGTGGAAAGGAACCTGATTTCCATAATGAGAGCATTTGATGAGAATTTTGAATTGGATCAGATTAGATCCATTCTCTTACCAAGATTAACCAGAGGCTAGATGGGGTTGCTTATTTTTTTAGCCTAATTTACTTGTTTCTCCAAACGCAAAGAGATTATAATATATTTGTTCCCTCTTACAAATGAATTATCTTGCTTGAATAAAAATTGGCTCTTTCACAATTGATGTGTGTTAATTTTTCTAACCCTAATAAGAGATCCCCCCCCCCCCCCCCGGTCATGACCCAATTTAGGATTTTGAGCAGCACTCAGGAGCAAGTGCTCCCAAGTAAGCCTCATCGGTAATTTTACAGAAAATCGGACAGAGTTTCCCCTATTTTTGGACCATCCCAAAAATTTCTTGTCTCAGATCTGCAACCAAACAACCTAATAACAATTCAACTAGCAATTGACAACTTACCAATTAGCCAAAATACGCCTCCACCATTACTAATCAACATACTAACAAACAGAAATACTAATCTGCCTCTAACTTTCATAATAAAGGACGATACTCGACATAAGACTAATAGCTAAATAATACTCATGATACTAAAAGAATGACTATAGAGCGACTCTAAGAATTTAAAGAAAACCATAAAAATTGAAAAAAATCTCCACCCACGCGAACAAGTGCGAGGCTCATCAAGAGTTCTCAACCTGTACGCTCTAATTAACGAAATCCTCGCCTGCGTCGACTGGTGTCTCTGTAAAAAAATATTAGCGGGGAATGAGTCGCTAGCTCAGTGAGTAATAACACATAACCACAACGTTTTTTATTTGGGGACAAGTCAGAAACATGCTAGTATCTCGAACAGAAAATAACATAAAAATGCCCTTTCAGAAATAATAAATAATTTTCAGCCTCATCATGCTTTCTTGTAGTATAATACAATTAATAATTCAGGAATAAGCTCGGTAACCACTGTGTAATACCATATTCAAATTTTTGGGAGATTTCAATGAACGGATCATGTAATCGTTATAACTGTGGACTTCTTCACAAGAAGTCAAATATAACAGTAGTCCCTACTCAAGGAAAATCATAAAGGTAAGCTAGTTCTACCTTCCCACTAGTGAGGGCTATAACTATACTATGTAATCGGTAAATACAAGGTGCACCAGGTCTAAAGAACCCGTTGTTAGCTACGGGATCCTTCAATGTCTACTCCTATTTATACTTGTCTCTGTAATCTGTATACACTTGTAAAAACTATTTTAAAACAATATAGGGCATTTCAGTTCTTATCAAATCATTTAATTTCCTTTCGATAACAGTAAATTCCAGTAACAGTAAAACAAATGTAATGACGACAAAAATATTTCAAATCACGATACTCATCTCAAATAACTATTTCGATTTCATATCGAGTAAAAGACTTGTCCCACATACAACTCAAAATAATCGGTAACATATTCATATCAAAAAATTATGTGTGAATCATACAAGTTATGAAACCACAAATTGCGGTAAGATTACTACTCACAATAGTCGTGCCGAAATACCAAATGCTTCACCTCGAGCAATTCGTACAAATTCCTCCAATTAATCTATAATTACATAATATCGATCTCATGTTAATTTTCTTATTTAGGCTAATTCATAGCTATTTTAGAATACTCAACCCTTGTGGTTTCATGTTTGACTCTTAATTTGTCCAGAATAATTCTTATTGGTATTTAATTTCTTATATGTTGTGAAACCCTTCAAATATATGAACTAAGATAAAAACAATTACAAGAAGAAAATAACTCAGATGAGAAATTTAAGTATTACTCGTAAAAACCAATGCGTATTTAAGATTTCTCAATATTTGGTTCTAGCCTCTTTCCTTTTCTCCCCTTCTTTTCTTCTCCGTTTTTTTCTTGTTTCGTTCAGCTTCTGCTTCGTCTTAGTAGATTCTATCTTCCAGAGAAAGGGGCCTTCGGCTTTTTTCTCCTTTGCTTTGTTTCTATTAGATTAATATAGGGTTTTGCCCTATTTAAATCTTGTATTTTATATATATATATTTTTTAATTTACGCGATTACCCTCTTTCTTTTAATGAATATTACATTGCCACCGCTCCTACTCGGCCTAGTATCTCATACGGTCCTATAAGCCTGGGGCTCAACTTGCCTCTTTTCCCAAACCACATTACACCTTTAATAGGGGAGACTCGTAGGAACACTTTGTCTCCAATTGTGAATACTAAATCTCTTCTTCTCTTATCAACTTAAGACTTTTGTCTGCTTTGAGCTGCAAGCAATCTCTGTCTAATCAACTGGACTTTGTCCATAGCTTCTTGTACTAAGTCGGGTCCCAATAAGTTAGTCTCACCAACATCAAACCATCTGATAGGAGAACGACATCTTCTACCATACAATGCTTCGTACGGTGCAATTTGAATACTGGACTAGAAGATATTGTTGTAAGCAAATTCAGCTAACGGTACGTAAGTGTCCCAATTACCTCCAAACTCAAGAATACAGGCTCTCAACATATCCTCCAGGATCTGTATAGTACGTTCAAATTGCCCGCCTTTCTATGGAAGAAATGTTGTACTAAGATCTACTCGTGTACCCAATGCTTCTTGAAAAGATTTCCAAAAGCATGAAGTGAATTGTGATGCTCTATCAGAGATGAAGGATATTGGAACCCTGTGAAGTAGGACAATATCGTTCATAAATATCTGTGCATACTTGACTCCATTATATGTAGTCTTCGCTAGTAAAAAGTGTGCTGATTTCATCAGTCGATCTACAATCACCCATACTGAGTCATAACCTCTAAGGGTTCGGGGTAGTTCGGTGACAAAATTCATAGTAATTCTTTCCTATTTCCACTCTGGAATCTCAATTTGTTGTAGTAGTCCCGCGGGTCGTTGATGCTCAGCCTTGACCTGCTGACAAGTCAAACAACTAAAAACAAAGTTAGCAACATCTTTCTTCAAACCTTCCCATCAATAAAATTGCTTCAGGTCATGGTACATTTTTGTGGATCTAGGATGTATATTGTATTTAGTGTTGTGAGCTTCTTTAAGAATAGCATGTCTCAACCCATCAACGTCTGCTACACATAGCTTGTCACCCATTCGAAGAACACCATCATTTTTAACAGTCATATCCTTGCTTTTACCAACTAAGGCCTCATCCCTATATTTGCATAATTGTTCATCCTCATATTGGATGGCCTTAATGCGCTCAACTAATGAAGACTTAGCCTGAGCACAAGCCAACAATGCCTCTCAATTTACGACACAAAACATGATACTTGTATCTTCTAGTCTCCACATATCTTTGGCCAAAAGTCTCTTTACAGGAGTTATGTGTGCCAGACTCCCTATAGATTTTCTGCTCAATGCATCAGCCACCACATTGACTTTTCCAAGATGATATAAAATAAAACAATCATAGTCTTTGAGTAGTTCCATCTACCGACGCTGCCAAAGATTTAGATCTCTCTGCTGAAAGATATACTTCAGACTTTTATGGTCAGTAGAAATCTCACAAGTTTCGGTGTATAGATAATGTCTCCAAATTTTTAGACCAAATACCACTGCAAACCATCTCCAAATCATGTGTAAGATAGTTTTGCTCGTGCTTTTTCAGTTGTCTCGAAGAAACAACGCGACCATTTTTCATGAGAACACATCCTAATCCCAACCTCAAAGGGTCATAGAATATAGTAAATCCTCCAGAATCTAATGGTAAGGCTAATATTGGTGCAGTTGTCAAACATATTTCGAGTTTTCGAAGCTCTGCTCATATTCCTCCATCCATTGAAACTTTGCATTTTTCTATGTTAGCTTGGTCAGTTACGCTGCTATTCTGGAGAAATCCTGCACAAAACGCCTATAATAGCCTGCTAAGCCTAAAAAAGCTGCGAATCTCTCTAGGAGAAGTAGGTCTGGGCCATTTCTGCACAACTTCAATCTTCTTGGGATATACCATAATTCCATCTTTGGATACAACATGCCCCAAAAATGCTACCGAGTATAGCCATAATTCACACTTCAAGAACTTAGCATAAAGCCGATGTTCTCACAATGTCTGCAACATAGTCCTGAGATGATTCTCGTGTTCTCCTTGGCTATGAGAATATATCAGGATATCATCAATAAATACTATTACAAATCTATCCAGAAACGACTTGAACACCTTATTCATTAAATCCATGAATGCCGCTAGAGCATTAGTCAGTCCAAAAGGCATCACAAGAAACTCATAATGCCTGTATCGAGTCCTAAAAACAGTCTTAGAAATATCTTCATCCTTTATTCTAAGTTATTGATAACCCAAACAGAGGTGAATATTTGAAAAGTGGGCAGCTCCTTGTAACTGATCAAACATGTTATCTATACGAGGCAAAGGATATTTATTACGTATTGTTATCTTGTTCTACTGCCTGTAGTCAATGCACATTCTCAGGGATCTGTCTTTCTTCTTTACGAACAGTACTGGATGCACCCCATGGTGATACACTAGGTCTAATAAAACCCTTATCTAACAAATCTTGTAACTGTTGCTTTAGCTCCCTCAACTCCACTAGTGCCATTCGATATAGGGGTATCGATATGGGTTGCATGTCAGGTAGCAAATCAATACCAAGGTCTATTTCTCATATTGCAGGCAATCCTGGTAGATCCTCAGGAAATACATCAGAAAATTCTCTCACTACTGGTACATTTTCTATATTTACTATTTCCTTTCTTGTGTCATTTACAATAGCTAAGAGACCCAAGCAACATTTCTTCAGAAGTCATTGAGCTTTCATAAAAGATACAATTTTGCAAATCTCTGGAACCTGACTCCCTTTTAGAATAAAACTAGGTTCATTTGGTATCTCAAACTTAACTATCTTTGCATGACAATCGACTATAGCATAGCAAAAAGATAACCAATCCATTCCCATCAGCATAAGTCAATCATATCAAGTACAATAAGGTGAGCTAGAGTATCTTTACCTTCAACCCGAATCTGACAAGCACGATACACGTATTCAGCTAACAAAGACTCTCCGATAGGAGTAGCAACTAGAAAAGGAGCATTCAATAGCTCGGGCTGTCTACTAAATCTCAAAGCAAAGTGCGAGGACACATAGGAATGAGTAAATCCCGGATCAATCAACGCAAGTGCATCAAATGAACAGATATAAAGAATAAATGTTACCACTGCATTCGAGGCCTGAGCATCTTGTCTAGTAAATGCAAAAACTCTCGCCTCCCTTATCCTTGATTCACAGTAGCACGGTCTACAACACCTCGACCTCTATTTCCTATACCTGTAGCACCTCAATTATTACGAGTAGTCTAAGTCGGTGCAGCTGACTGAATAGAAGTCTGGTTGAAATTTCTCGGAGGCTGAGGAAAATCCCTCAAGTGATATCCCAACTAGCTATACCGAAGGCACTCTCCAGTTAGAACACGATATTGGCCCAAATGTGATCTACCACAAGTCTGTCAGACTGGAGTAGTGCCATATATCCGCCCAGAATTATGATGCCCAGAAGATGATGGTCCCTTATTACCCTGTCAGTGAGGTGTTCTGTATGTGGACTGTGAAGACAATTGTGTCCCTGTATAAGAACCCTATTGTTGTTTTTGTTGTTGTCCCTAGTTTCCTGTTACTCTATTTTCACTAAAACAGACATTGAAAGCCCCTCATCTCTTGGCCTTCTTACGTAATTCACTAGTTGCACACTCTTCACATCCCCTGTTTTCAATCTTTCTAGCAAGGTCGACTACATCAGAGTAGGATAAAGTTTTCATCTATAGGGCTACTGCAATGTATAGACGACTAACTAATCTATCAACAAACCTCTGAATTCGAGATTCTTCGGTAGTCACTAAGTGAGGAGCATATATAGCCAGGTTACAAAACTTAGTGTTATATGTTGACACATCCATATCTAGAGTTTGAATCAATCTCTCAAAGTCTCTAGCATATTGTTGCATCAGACGGTCTGAAAGAAAATGATTCTTGAACAACTTAGTGAACTCGTGCCATGTCATTGGTGGTGCTCCTGCCAGCCTTCATAACAATACAGTTTCATTACATATGTTGGCCATATCCTCTAGTTTGTAGTGAGCTCCATAGCTCTCTCACTAGAACATCCAAGAGCATGTAATGCCTTAAGTGTCCCATCCAGGAAACCTTGAGGATCTGCTGAATTATCGGAACCTGTGAATTTTGGTGATTTCAATTTCAAGAACTCGAGTAGGGATACTTCCTTATTCCCAAACGGCTGAGTTTGTGTAGGTTCTGATGTCTGAAAAGTAGCCTGAGGAGCTGAACTTCCTCCCTGAATAGGCACCAACGTCTCTAACACATTCAATAACCTTGCCACTGCATCTGCGGGTAAGGCAACAATAGGTAAAACAGTTGGCACTGGTGGTGGAACGTTCTGAAGTCCCTGCTCTTGCACTTGATATGGCATAACAGCTTTGGTTTGACCCATGTTCCCAACTTGAGGTTGAGGAGCAGTCTGTCTTCTAATTTGATGAACCCCAACTTGACCGCCACCCCAGGTAGTACCACATCCAGCACCACGTCCAGTAGATGAGGGTGTGCATGTCCTAGCCATCTGTGAAAGAAATATTCCTAAGTCAATCTCAAGTTATCTCAACGCACAATCAAAGAATGAAAGAAGGGAAAACATTCCTAGATGTTCAGTAGCCTCAAGATCATAAGTATGGGCGCCTACATACCCATGAACAAGAATCTACTAAACATTTCTCCATGTCTTGGGATTTAAAGCCTAAACTCTGATACCAACTTTGTACGACCCAATTGAGGGTTTTGACCGGCGCTCAAGAGCAAGTGCTCCCAAGTAAGCCTCATCGGTAATTTTACAGAAAATTGAACAGAGTTTCCCCTGTTTTTGGACCATACCAAAAATTTTCGGTCTCAAATCATCAACCAAACAACGTAATAATAATTCAACTGGCAATTGAAAACTTAACAATTAGCCAAAATAAGCCTCCAATATTAGTAATCAACACACTAACAAAACAGAAATATTAATCAGCCTCCAACTTTCACAATATAGAACGATACTCGACATAAGAGTAATAGCTAAATAATACTCATGACACTAAAAGAATAACTATGGAGCGACTTTAAAAATATAAAGAAAACCATAACAATTGAAAAAAATCTCCGCCCACGTGAACAAGTGCGAGGCTCATCAAGAGTTCTCAACCTGTGTGCTCTAATTAACGAAATCCTCGCCTGCGTCAACTGCTGTCTCTGCAAAAAAAATTAGTAGGGAATGAGTTGCTAGCTCAGTGAGTAGTAACACTTAACCACAACCGTTTTTTATTCGGGGACAAGTCAGAAACATGCTAGTATCTCGAACAGAAAATAACATAAAAATGCCATTTAAGATATAATAAATAATTTTCAGGCTCATCATGCCTTTCTTGTAGTATATTACAATTAATAATTCAGGAATAAGCTCGGTAACCAAAAATTAGCGGGGAATGAGTCGCTAGCTCAGTGAGTAATAACACTTAAACACAACCATTTTTTTATTTGGGAACAAGTCAAAAACATGCTAGTATCTCGAACAGAAAATAACATAAAAATGCCCTTTTAGAAATAATAAATAATTTTCAGCCTCATCATGCTTTTCTTGTAGTATAATACAATTAATAATTCAGGAATAAGCTCGGTAACCAGTCTATAATACCAACATTCAAATTTTTGGGAGGTTTCAATGAACGGATCATGTAATCGGTATAACTGTAGACTTCTTCGCAAGAAGTCAAATTTAACGGTAGTTCCTACTCGAGGGAAATCGGTAGCGGTAAGCTAGTTCTACTTTTCCACTAGCGAGGCTATAACTGTACTCTGTGATTGGTAAATACAAGGTGCACCAGGTCTAACAAACCCCCCCTTAGCTATGGGATCCTTCAATGTCTACTCCCATTTATACTTGTCTATGTAATCCGTATATACTCGTAAAAACTATTTTAAAACAATATAGAGCATTTCAATTCTTATCAAATCATATAATTTCCTTTTGGTGACTGTAAATTCAAGTAATAGTAAAACATATCTTATGACAACGAAAATATTTAAAATCACGATACTTATCTCAAATAACTATTTTGGTTTCATATCGAGTAAAAGATTTTTCCCACATGCAACTCAAAATAATCGATAATATATTCATATAAAAAAATCATGTGTAAATCATTCAAGTTACGAAAGCACAAATTGCGGTAAGATTACTACTCACAGTACCCGTGCCGAAATACCAAATGCTTCACCTCGAGCAATTAGTATAAATTCCTCCAATCAATCTATAATTACATATTATCGATCTCATGTTAATTTTCTTATTTAGGCTAATTCATAGCTATTTTAGAATACTCAACCCTCGGGGTTTCATGTTTGACTCTTAATTTGCCCAGAATAATTCTTATTGGTTTTTAATTTCTTATACCTTGTGAAACACTTCAATATATGAACTGAGATAAAAATATTACTAGAAGAAAATAACTCAGATGAGAAATTCGAGTATTACTTGTAAAACCCAATGCGTATTCAAGATTTTTCAAGATTTGGTTGTAGCCTCTTTCTTCTTTTCTCCTTCTTTCCTTCTCCATTTTTTTCTTGTTTCGTTCAGTTTCTGCTTCGTCTTAGCAGATTCTATTTGCCAAAGAAAGGGGGATTTGGCCTTTTTCTCCTTTGCTTTGTTTCTGTTAGATTAATGTAAGGCTTTGCCCTATTTAAATCTTGTAAATTAATTATTTTTTTATAATTTACGCAATTACCCTCTTTTTTTTAATGAGTATTACATTGCCACCGCTCCCACTCGGTCTAGTATCTCATGCGATCCTATAAACATGGGGCTCAACTAGCCTCTTTTCCCAAATCGCATTTCACCTTTTATAGGGAAGACTCGTAGGAACACTTTGTCTCCAATTGTGAATACTAAATCTCTTCTTCTCTTATCAGTATAAGACTTTTGTCTACTTTGAGCTGCAAGCAATCTGGACTTTGTCCATAGCTTCTTGTACTATGTCAGGTCCCAATAAGTTAGTCTCGCCAGCTTCAAATCATCCGATAGGAGAGTGATATCTTCTACCATATAATACTTCATACGATGCCATGTAAATACTGACCTGGAGGCTATTGTAGTAAGCAAATTCAGCTAACAGTACATAAGTATTCCAACTACCTCCAAACTCAAGAATACAAGCTCTCAACATATCCTCCAAGATCTGTATAGTACGTTCAGACTGTCCGTCTGTCTGTGGATGAAATGCAGTACTAAGATGTACTCGTGTACTAATGCTTCTTGAAAAGATTTCCAAAAGCGTGAGGTGAACTATGATCCTCTATCAGAGATGATGGATACTAGAACTCCATGAAATCGGACAATTTCGTTCATAAATATCTGCGTATACTTGACTCCACTATATGTAGTCTTCACTGGCAAAAAATGTGTTGATTTCGTCAGTCGATCTGCAATCACTATACCGAGTCATAACCTCTAAGGGTTCATGGCAGTTTGGTGAAAAAATCCATCATAATTCTTTCCCATTTCCACTCTGGAATTTTAATTTGTTGTAGTAGTCCTGCGGGTCGCTGATGCTCAGCCATGACCTGCTGACATGTCAAAAAACTAGAAACAAAGTTAGCAATATCTTTCTTCATCCCTTCCCACCAATAAAATTGGTCATGGTACATTTTTGTGGATCTAGGATGTGTAGTGTATTTAGTGTTGTGAGCTTCTTTATGAATAACATGTCTCAACCCATCTATGTCTGCGACACATAGCCTGCCACCCATTCGAAGAACACCATCACTTTCAACAGTCATATCCTTGCTTTTACCAGTTAAGGCCTCATCCCTATATTTGCATAATTGTTCATCCTCATATTGGGTGGCCTTAATGCGCTCAACTAATGAAGACTTAGCCTGAGCACAAGCCAACAATGCCTTTGAATTTCCGACACAAAATTTGATACCTGTATCTTCTAGTCTTCGAATATCTTTGGCCAAAAGTCTCTTTGCAGGAGCTATGTATGCCAGACTCCCCATAGATTTTCTGCTCAATGCATCAGCCACCACATTAGCTTTTCCAGGATGATATAAAATAGAACAATCACAGTCTTTGAGTAGTTCCATCCACCGACGCTGCTGAAGATTCATCTCTCTGCTGAAAGATATACTTCAAACTTTTATGGTTAGTAGAAATCTCAAAAGTTTCGCCATATAGATAATGTCTCCAATTTTTTTGAGCAAATACCACTGCAGCCATCTCCAAATCATATGTAGGATAGCTTTGCTCGTGCTTTTTTCAGTTGTCTCGAAGCATAAGCAATAACGCGACTATTTTGCATTAGAACGCATCCTAATCCCACCCTCAAAGCGTCACAGAATATAGTTCTGGCTTGGAGGTCAGATATCTACCGCCTTCTTTTTAACCATCCTGCTAGGGTGGCTGCCCTTTCTGAAAATAGCTTAAATAGGTATTTAAGTCAGATCGAAAGAGATGACACTCGTCCAAGTCAGCCCTATCGTAGGCTGGTTAGGGCGATCAATAATGCGGAGATTCTTTATACAGCAACAATATACTCAATATATTTCAACATGTAGGGTCTGAGGAGGGTGATGTCTTATTTTATGCCTATTAGTAAAGGTAGAGAGATTATTTTTAACGATGCGTACATTCTTTATGGGACGAGAAAAAGGAGACCCCTTTTTTATTTTGCAAAAAAATGATTGTTTGTTGTCAGCTATAATGAAATTGCAGTCACCTTTTAGTTTGCTTAGAAAAAATCGGAAAAGGTGGTAAGTTGTCCATCAAAAGTAACAATTCTTAATCCTTGACAATGATTGATTACAAATTAAATGTTTTGTACATAGTCTAACCTTGTTCTGTTAAATCATAATTAACTTATAGTAATAAAGTCTACTAAACTCGTAGTACAATTTTCATCCTACTCTTGACTAAAATTTTCTGGTAAGAATAATATTTCACTGCATCACTTAGTTACAAAAGTTTTTATTCCACCAAAGGTCTTTTCTACACCTGAGTTTGAAAAATAAAGAAATTGTTTTAAAATATACGGCCACAAAATTTGTGCGGACTGCGGATTACCATGTTTGTCATGACACCCAAGCCTAAGGCTGTATCCGGTTCCGGTTCTGGGTCTATTTGGGTCTGCGGTTCCGGTTCTGGCGGTTCCCGGTTTTGGCGGTTCCCGGTTCTGGCTGTTCCGGTTCTGGCGGTTCCGGACCCGGAACCGGAACCATACGGTTCCGGAACCGCCCGGTTCCGCTTCTGGCGGTTGCGGAACCGCGGGTCTGGCGGTTCCCGGCGGTTCCGACCTTTTTTTTTTTTAAATTAATATCTTGTATAGTAGTGATTAGTATATTGTAGAATATATTTTTATATGGTGTACTATGTTCTTACTATAGCATATATTGTACTTGGAAATTAGTATATATTCAAAATAAGTAGTGTATATTTTGTATATAAGTAGTATATGTTGTAGTGAAGTAGTATATATTGTATATAAATAGTGTATACTGTGTAGTAGTTAGTATAAATAGTATCATGTGTTGTATGTTATATATTATATGTTATATAAATATTTTATATTCAAGGATTGATATAGAAGTAAAGACAAACAAATATTGAGACAAATATATTCAAGTATATGATAAAAAGCATATTTATTGACCAAAATGGCATATCTTTCTTAGTCTTCCTTCCCGCAATGGAATGAGCACAACATGGTACTAATACCACCATTAAAAGGAAAAAAAACTAAAAGAAGACATGCCAATGTACAAGTTACATCAAAATTTATGTATTATTTCTAACAAATCTCATAAAACCTTCAAGGTTTGGAGGTGGTTGTGTTGGCGGTGATGGAAATGAAGCTTGTTCATCACCACTTCCAGGTGAAGATGATTCTTGAGCAAGTTCTGCTAGCATTTCTTCATAGCACTCATCTATTTGGGGTTGAGATTCAGCTAGCCCAAAGTTCCTTCTTTCAGAGCGGATCCAATCTCGGAAGAGCACTGATTTTTCCAAGCTGTCCCGCATCGACGCTCTATGATCTCCTATTTGTAGTCTGGCTTGACTAAATACGCTCTCCGATGCAACAGTTGACGCTTGAATGGACAGAACATCCCGAGCCATCCTTGCAAGAACTGGAAAATGCTTTTCCCTTGTCTTCCACCAATCCAAAAGGTCGAAAGATCCGTCTGGATTATCATTCTCTAGCCCCTGCGACAAATAAACTTGAAGTTCGTTTAGATGGGAAATATCATCTAAATTCTCACCTTGAGTACCCCTGAACTCCGTCCACGATTTAAGAGCTGTTAAGCCAGCAACTCTTTTAGACGATTGTGACGTGGACGAAGTAGGAGTTGGAATATTAGGCCTAATATGCTCTAAGGCCTGTTTATAAGCATTATAAACAGTTTGAGCATTCGCTGTAGTTTGACTAGTCACAGTTAGATAATCACAGTCATTTCCACTTCTACCAATATCAGTTGTAATAGACATACGATTACTTATATGAGTAAATAAATAGCGCAAGTACTGTTCATATTCATGCTTATATTTATAAATGTCGGCCTTAACTGTGGCGCGAGGCCAACCTTTATATGTAGGATTAAATACTCGTCTAATATATTGAATCCAAGCAGGATTAGAAGCAAAAGAATAAGGTAAACACATAACAGTAATCATTTTAGCTAATTCTTCACGATCCTTATTAGGATCGTAGTACAATATACCTCCGGTGACTGTGTTTACTCCTGGTTGAACCATGTTAGAACCAGTACTTTGGTTAATTGTAGTATCAGGACTTGACCTCCCCTCTTGTTCCGCTTTCATTTGAAGATATCTAGCCTTATCGCTAGGATGTATTAGTATATGTTTAACTAAATTACCTGTTCCGCTACGATCACCCTTATACCTATGAACAAGTTCTTTACGACAAGTTTTACATTTAGCCTTATCTTTATCTCTTATTTGAATAAAAAAATGCCAAACTAATGAAGTTTCTGAACGTTTCCGAGGTTGTCTACTAAAAGTGGGAGTTTGTACGGGTGGGTGTTCTGGGTCATTAGGAGCAGGACTAGTAGGTGTATCATCTAAGTCTACCGGAGGTTGGGTTTCGTCATCATCATCACCATCATTTCCCTCTGATATTGGTGCATTAGGATAAAGCAAATTCATAATATCATCATCTATTCTATCACCGACTGCTATATCATGTAGAAAATTAACATCGCTAAATTGAAAACACGGGTGATCACTATCAAGTATTCCTAAGTTTTCATTAGTATTTCTAGGTTGGCTACTAGTTTGAACTTGTTTATCTTTTCTAAGGCGGGGAGCCGGGGGAGGGGTAGGATTTTGGACTACTTTCACCGGATTTAGATGTACCTTTTCCGAATATTTTTTTCAATGAAAATGCCATACTAATTATAATTAAGCAAAATAACAACACACAACAAATATTCTTAGCACGTAAGAGTTGAAACGAGTTTACCGGATTGACGAACAACTTCTTGAAAAATGAAAATCGTTGTAATTGAACACTTCAAAACTTCAATTCAACAACTTCACAATGTTTCACGAATTTGCAACAAAAATTAAGCACTTGCACTAGAAAGATTGAAAGAGAGCTTGAGAGAGATTGAGAGAGATTGATGAATTGGTGAATTAAAATGAAAGAATGAGGGGGTATTTATAGTTGAGAAATGGGAAATTGTGTAATTATATAAAGTTTGGGGTTAAATTAAATTTGAGGGGTCAAATGGCTAAATTTTAAAAATGCCAAACGGCTATTTTTGCAAGACCAACGTTCTGATTTCAGAATTTAAAAAAAAAAAATTTTTTTTTAAAAAAAATCTGTCCGTTGGGAACCGGACCGGTTCCGGCGGTTCTATACGGTTCCAAACGGCTCCGCCAACGGTCCGAATTTAAAAAAAAAATTTTTTTTTTTAAAATATCGGGAACCGTTTGGAACCGTTTGGAACCATATAGAACCGCCGGAACAGGTCCGGTTCCGGTTCCGGTTCTGGCGGTTCCGGTTCTACGGTTCTAATGGGTGGAACCGGACCGGAACCGCGGAACCGAAACCGTTTATAACCGCGGAATCGCCAGAACCGCAGTTCCGATCCCGATTTTGGAGCCGTTATTTCGTACAGCCTTACCCAAGCCAATGCAAGAAATTGAGAGGCCAATTTACTAAAGAGTGGCCACGCCATAAAATAAAATCTTTCTGAATTAGCCAAAAATATTCTTGTAAATCAAACAGCAATTTGTGAAAGAGTGGTCGACTGAATTATCCATTGAGGAAAAAGCCACGTACCCTATTCCGAAGCCACATCCACTCCCTCTAAATTACCCCTCTTTCTGCTTCCCATCTTCCCTCCACTCCAATATCTTTCCTCTTTCATCTTGTCAGGTACTTTCTTTTCCTTCTGTTACTCTGCTTCCTTACTGAGCTCTTAACTTTAAATCTGTATTGTTTTCTGATCGAAATCTGTTTGTTATAATGCCTCAGTGAATTTACTGCCCCTTCACCTGTAGTTTGTAGACGCACATTCATACACATTCCTCTAGTTATGAAGATAGTTTCTTGATGTTATGGTCTATTTATTCACAATAGAAGTGGAGCTATGGATACTTCGCCTTAGTTTTTGATATGTGGAAAAGTTTTAACTTCAATTGGTTGGGTTTTTATTTGTTATCATTAATGGAACACACATAACTGGCTATGTTAAGGGGAGGATTTGAATTTTTTGAGCTAGCAAAGTTCAATTTTTACTTGATACCCAGGTGCCAGGCCAAAATTTTATAGAAAAATTCTTGAGGTTGGGAATAATCAAAGGCTTGAAATGAGTAAATTTTACCTTCATATGAATTTCCTTCACTCTCTTTCAAATTGGCACAATTGAAATTCCAAGTAGCATTAGATTCATATATCTCTTTTTAACAACTTATGAAAATGTTATGATTTGAGGATTCTCTTGATTAAAATATCCATTATTAATGTTCAATTATGATTTATGGGGTGTCTTTTTCTTTTGTACAATTGCGTATGTAGGATATTAGATTCCTGGGTGCTCAACTTTTTTTGTTATAAAGTTACTACAGTACACAACTATTACAATACGACAATGAAAAAAGTTTGACGAGAAAATTCATACAAAAAAATGAACGAAGAAGGAGGAAGAACCTTGAGTATAAGAAAAAGAAACAGAAAGTGTTGGTGGTAAAAATAGAACTCCTGCCCTTAACATTACTAAGCTTCCAACACCCCTTCTTAACCAAAGCGCCCACCCATAGTTTTGTTATCTGGGTGCTTCTGATAATATTTATCCATTTCGTTAAGTTTCCTATGGAATTGTACCTACCCAAAACTAAGGTTAATGGGTGCTTAAGCACCCAAATTTTCTACATAGATCCGCCCCTGGTTTTGTAACTTAAACTTAACGGTTATCCATGTCTGAAGATAACTTCTTAATGTACTTAGATATAATTACACTCTATTTACATGGTAAACAATATAGTACGGGTGTGTGCAAATATCCAGGGGCAAATGTAGAGTATGGCCACCCGATTCATCTGAATCCAGTACTTTCACCGCGGAACATAAATTTGTATTTAAAAGTTCATTAAAATTGCAACAAATGGTAGGTCTGAACCCATACCTTCAAAAATATAATGGGTTCAATGCTAAAAACCTTAAAAGTTGAACCCACCGAGGATCCTCCTCTGCAAATATCCGATATGGATCTGTAAGTTTCTTGCTAATTAAAGAATACGCATGAATTACCCATATCCATGTCACATCCGGTTGATACGTGTTAAAGTAAAGAAAGATCTTTGTAATATATATTAAACTTCAAAATCAGATGCTAAGCATTTGCATGCAGTAAATACACATAAACATTTGCTGCATAATTTTAACTGGCAATGTTCATTCCACCCATAAAGGGAAATAGAAGTTATCAACTGCTAGATGAAATTGATATACTTAAAGATGGGTTGCAGATTTATCATCATTGAGATCAGTGGTATTTATCTAATGTATGTATTATCTTGAGATATAAAATAAAAAAGGGAAAAAGTTGCCAGCCCAATGAATTCCCAATAATTTAGAAGTTATTTCATGCCGGGTCGCTCCACGACAACTCCTGTGCTTTCTCCTTATTCAAAACACCCCATCTAGGGAGGTAGCACGGGATATGCTCGGAGTAGCAAAGGGCTATTCAGGCAGACATCAGGGTGCCCGGTGGTGGAACGATGTAGTCCAAGGAAAAGTGGAGGTGAAGAAGGCGGCGTTTGCTAAGATGGCAGGGAGTACAAACGTGGAAGAACAGAGAGAGAACAGGGAGATCTGCAAGGCGGCGAGGAAAGAAGCAAAGATGGCGGTTACGGAAGCCAAAAACGCGGCGTTTGGTCGCATGTACGAGGAAATAGGGGAGAAAGGCGGGGATAGGAAGTTATTCCGGTTCTCTAAAGAAAGGGAAAGGGAGGCTCGTGATCTTGACCAAGTTAGGTGCATCAAGGACGAGGATGGTAGAGTTCTGATAGGGGAGTCTCAAGTTAAGCAGAGGTGGCAGGCATACTTTCGGGACTTACTTAACGATGTGGAGGATCGTAACATAAAGCTAGGGGAGTTGGGGCATTCAGAGCAACATAGAGACCTTGGGTACTGCAGGCGCATTAAGGCGGAGGAGGTCATGGGAGCTTTGCGTAGGATGAGTAGGGGTCGAGCGACCGGGCCTGACGAGATCACGGTAGAGTTCTGGAAATGCATGGGTAGGTCAGGAGTGGAGTGGCTCTCCAGGTTGTTCAATGCGATCTTCAGGACCGAAAAGATGCCGGAGGAGTGGAGGTGGAGTACAGTGGTGCCCTTGTACAAGAACAAAGGTGACATCTAGTGCTGCAACAACTATAGAGGTATCAAATTAATAAGTCATACCATGAAGGTCTGGGAGCGGGTGATCGAGGGGAGAGTGAGGGAGATGACATCTATATCTGTGAACCAGTTCGGTTTCATGCCGGGTCGCTACACTACGGAAGTTATCCACCTTGTCAGGAGGCTGGTGGAGCAGTTCGGGGATAAGAAGAAGGACCTGCACATGGTGCTTATCGACTTGGAGAAGGCGTATGACAAGGTCCCAAAGGAGGTGCTATGGAGGTGCTTGGAGGCAAAGAGCGTGCCAGAAGCCTACATCAGAGTAATTAAGGATATGTATGATGGAGCTAAGACTAGGATTAGGACGGTGGGTGGCGACTCAGACCATTTTCCATTGGTTATGGGGCTCCATCAAGGATCGGCGGTTAGCCCTCTCTTGTTTGCCTTGGTGATGGATGCTCTTACCCGACATATTCAATGGAATGTGCCTTGGTGTATGCTATTTGCTGATGACATAGTCTTGATAGACGAGACGAGGGTCGGTGTTAATGAGAGGTTAGAGGTATGGAGACAGGCTCTCGAGTCTAAGGGTTTCAAAATAAGCAGATCTAAGACAGAATACCTGGAGTGCAAGTTCAGCGCCGAGCCGAGCCGAGCCGAGCGAAGTAGGCAGGAACGTGATGATTGGATCTCAGGTCATCGCCAAGAGGGACAGTGTCAGATATCTTGGGTCGGTGATTCAGGGGGACGAAGAGATTGATGGGGACGTCACTCATCGTATAGGAGCGGGGTGGTCAAATTGGAGGCTTGCATCAGGAGTCATGTGTGACAAGAAAGTTCCACAGAAACTCAAGGGGGATTTATATAGAGTTGTGGTTAGACCGGCCATGTTGTATGGGGCGGAGTGCTGGCTAGTGAAGAACTCTCATGTTCAGAGGATAAAGGTTGTGGAGATGAGGATGCTCAGGTGGATATGCGGGCTCACCAGGTTAGATAAGATTAAGAATGAAATTATTCGAGAGAAGGTGGGGGTGACCCCGGTGGATGAGAAGATGCGAGAAGCGAGACTGAGGTGGTTCGGGCATGTACGAAGGAGAAGTCCTGATGCCCCGGTGAGGAGTTGTGAGCGGCTGGCGATGGTCGGCGCACGACGAGGCAGAGGGAGGCCTAAGAGGTATTGGGGAGAGGTGATTAGGCATGACATGACTAAAATGCGGGTTTCTGAGGACAAGACCCTTGATAGGAAAGTCTGGAGGTCTAGTATCAGGGTTGTAGGATAGGGGCCCCTAGAGTTTTTCGTACTCCTCACCTGGGGTTGGGTGAGGCTTGGCAGGGGTATCCATAGATGATTTGTGTATTGGATTGTGTCTCCCTTATGGTAGTTATTTATGGTAGTTAGTATCTTATATTATTGCATGCTATTTTATTTATGGTTCTTATGCTTAGATAATTATTTACGCTATTTCTGCTGAAGCTACTAATGTTCTTTTGTTGTTTTTTTTTTTTTTTGTTCCTTTCCTTCACTGAGCCGAGGGTCGATTGGAAACAGCCTATCTGCCCTTTCGGGTAGGGGTAAGGCCCGTCTACATATTACCCTCCACAGACCCCACTTTGTGGGACTATACTGGGTAGTTGTTGTTGTTGTTGTTGTTGTTGTTAGTAGTTATTTAAATGGGCAAGATTACCTGTCCCGTTCCTGATTGATTTATTTCCTTGTAACTTGCAGAGTTGCAGTTATCAACTTTGTCATTTCTTGTTTGCAGATTTATCAGTAGAAGTGAACTCTGCAGGTTATTGTTTCTTGTGAGTATCAGTATGGCTACTTCATCAGTATGCATAGCAGGAAATAGTTTGACTACTCATAGAAGGCAGAAAGTTTTCAGGAAGGAGATTTATGGCAGGAAAATTTTATTCTCCTCAAATCTTCCATCGTCTAGTAAAACATCGAGAATGACTGTAAAGGCAGCCCTTCAGCAAAGGCCGGATGAAGGAAGAAGAGGCTTTCTCAAATTATTGCTTGGAAATATTGGGCTTGGAGTACCTGCTTTGTTAGGTGATGGAAAGGCCTACGCTGATGAGCAAGGTGTTTCTAACTCAAGGATGTCTTATTCTAGATTTTTGGAGTATTTGGACAAGGATAGGGTGCAAAAAGTAGATTTGTTTGAAAACGGAACCATAGCTATTGTTGAGGCTGTATCTCCAGAATTAGGAAACCGGGTTCAGCGGGTTCGGGTACAACTACCTGGGCTCAGCCAGGAACTCCTTCAGAAGTTGCGGGAAAAGAACATTGACTTTGCTGCTCACAATGCCCAAGAGGACTCGGGTTCTTTCCTATTCAACTTGATTGGGAATCTGGCATTCCCGCTTATTTTGATTGGTGGTCTTTTCCTGCTATCAAGGCGGTCTCCCGGAGGAATGGGAGGTCCTGGTGGGCCTGGTAACCCATTAGCGTTTGGTCAATCAAAGGCTAAATTCCAAATGGAGCCAAACACTGGTGTAACATTTGATGATGTTGCTGGTGTAGATGAAGCAAAACAAGATTTTATGGAGGTCGTAGAATTTTTGAAGAAGCCCGAGAGGTTTACTGCAGTGGGGGCTCGTATTCCAAAAGGTGTTCTTCTTGTTGGTCCTCCTGGTACTGGGAAGACCCTGCTAGCAAAGGCAATTGCTGGTGAAGCGGGTGTTCCATTTTTCTCAATTTCAGGTTCAGAATTTGTTGAGATGTTTGTTGGTGTTGGAGCCTCTCGAGTCCGTGATCTTTTCAAGAAGGCCAAGGAAAATGCTCCTTGCATTGTATTTGTTGATGAAATTGATGCTGTTGGGCGGCAAAGAGGGACTGGAATTGGAGGAGGGAATGATGAAAGGGAGCAGACCCTGAACCAACTATTGACAGAAATGGACGGTTTCGAAGGAAATACTGGTATAATAGTTGTTGCGGCAACCAATCGTGCAGATATTCTTGACTCTGCTTTGCTTAGACCAGGGCGATTTGATAGACAAGTTAGAATCTGTCCTTGCTTCAGTTTGAACTGTGATTTTTGCAAGAAACTAATTTTTGATTTCTTGTGCAGGTAAGTGTGGATGTTCCAGATATCAAGGGAAGAACAGAGATCTTAAAGGTTCACGCCGGCAACAAGAAGTTTGATTCCGATGTTTCTCTTGAAGTTATAGCCATGAGGACACCCGGTTTTAGTGGTGCAGATCTTGCTAACCTCTTAAATGAAGCAGCCGTTCTTGCCGGTCGACGTGGTAAGTCAGCAATCGCGTCCAAAGAGATTGATGATTCAATTGATAGGATAGTGGCTGGAATGGAAGGAACAGTCATGACTGATGGCAAGAGCAAGAGTCTGGTGGCATACCACGAAGTTGGACATGCCATCTGTGGGTGAGTTGCTACACTATTAGCTAGTTACTCTTGGCTCCTGATTTACATCTGTTGTATAAGCATTATTGTAAGACAATATTACGAGCTATTTATTATTGTATTGGCATTTCAGTTCCCTCTAACGGCATTCTATGTTCCTTTCCATGCAGAACTCTCACTCCAGGGCACGATGCTGTTCAAAAGGTCACACTAATCCCGCGTGGTCAGGCAAAAGGTTTGACCTGGTTCATTCCTGCAGATGATCCAACCTTAATATCCAAGCAGCAACTCTTTGCTAGAATTGTCGGAGGACTTGGGGGAAGAGCTGCTGAGGAAGTTATCTTTGGTGAACCTGAGGTGACCACTGGTGCTGCAGGCGATTTGCAGCAGAACACCGGTTTGGCAAAACAGGTATACATACCTTAGTGCCTTTCATTTTGTGTTGAAGGATTCTGGAATGGAGTATATATTGAGGTAATCTATAGATACTGGTTTTGAAGATTGATTGATTTAAATTAAATGATCTTTAATCTCTTGTCCACCATTTGAGTTGACACAGAGTTTAAAAAAAAAAAGATTTTTGGAATTTGTGGTCTTGAACATGCAATGAGAGTTTTGTGGCTATCAAAGCATTCATAGGTAAAGCGAGAAATCTAAAGTTAACTTGCTTCCAAACATAGAAACGTTAAATTCTTTTTAGATGCTAACACAAAAATAGTTTCACCTAACCTGGAATGGAGAGTAGTTTTCATCTTTTCTTCTTCTTCAACTTATTATTCTGAAGATTTCTTTCTATTATTCTGGAAAATGACAAACTGTCTCTGCAGATGGTTGTCACTTTTGGTATGTCTGAACTTGGCCCATGGTCACTCATGGATTCTTCAGCCCAAAGTGGTGATGTAATCATGAGAATGATGGCTAGGAATTCCATGTCTGAAAAGCTAGCTGAAGACATTGATGGTGCAGTGAAGAGGCTTTCAGACAGCGCATATGAGATTGCATTGACCCACATTCGCAACAACCGTGAGGCAATTGATAAAATTGTTGAAGTCCTCCTTGAAAAGGAGACGATGACTGGAGATGAATTCCGTGCTATTCTCTCGGAATTTGTTGAAATTCCTGCTGAAAACCGAGTTGCTCCTGTTGTACCTACCCCAGCAACTGTATAATAAGGTGAACATATGCTTCAATTTGTACAATATACTCATCCACCTGATTGATTCAGGGTATATACAATAGTTTGAGATAGGTCATCAAAAAAGTATTTTATGCATGTGTGTTGTAAGCAGTTTCTGCATTTGAAATAGAACTAGTAGTTTCTTGATTGTAAATTTGTAATGCTTTTCTCCAAGATGTGGCATGAGTTGTTTCATTTCCTGCTTTAAGCACTTTTCAGGTCTCAAACACCTGTCACAATCCTTACACATAACAATAGGACAATACAATCGAGATTTTATCCTCTGATTCTCTCAGCATAATGTGGTTGTTTGTTACTGTGAAAGTATGTTCCCAAGTTCACTTACTTCAGGTTTGTATAATTTTCTACATTCAAGGTGGAAACTAGGAATAAACTTGATTTTTTCCCATTCCATTTTCAGACAGAGAAATTACCTCAGTAAAGTTACCAGTATTTTGACTTAATTAATTAAGTAATAGGAATTCAAAGAAAGAGACTATTTTGAGGGTATTACAGAATAAAGCAAATGTGGCTGTCAGCAATGTTTCCTGAATAAGATATTCTCCCCCCCCCCCCCCTATTTTAATTTTTATATCTACTTTCCTTTTTAGTGTGCCTTAGACTAAACTTACTAAAAATTTACTTTCAACATTCTCATTTTACCCCATAATAATAATTTTATTGGGTGACGTGACACATTTAACAGCCTCTTTGGATGATTTTTCTCATTGTTTCACAATGAATAATATTGTATTATATTATATTACAACAACAAACTTAATATAATTCTGTAAATGTGATCTGGGAAGGATAGTGTATATGCAAATTTTACTCATACCTTGTTAAGATAGAGAGGTTATTTCCAATAGATACTCGGGTCAAAAAACAGTGAAAATAAAGTAACAAACAGTAGCAACAACAATGCAATAGAAGAAAAAGGCCATAACATGTAATAATAAAGAACCAGGAATAAGAGAAATACCAAAGTAGTACTAGTAATACTGGTAAGACTAACAAGCGATTGCTTGTCATCCTTTTAGTCTAATTCTCGATCTCCACCCGTTTCTATCGAGGGCTATATCCTCGGTAAGTTGGAGCAATAACATGTCCCGATACTTCTTAAGCCTACCCCAACCCTTCATTAGACCTGCTATAGTTAACCTCTTACATCTCCTGACCGGCACATCTATGTCTCTCTTCTGCGCGTGCCCAAACCATCTCAGCCTCGATTTCTGCAATTTGTCCTCCATCGGCGTAAACATCCACCTTTTTCCTAATAATTTCGTTCCCGACCTTGTCTTTCCTGATATGCATACACATCCATCTCAATATCCTCATCTCAGCAACCTTTATCTTTTGGACATATGGACTTCCTCAGGGGCCAACACTCTACTCCATACAACATAGTGTATTTAACCACCACTCTATAGAACTTGCCTTTAGGTCTTGTTGGCATATTCTTATCATACAAAATCCCAGAAGTGAGCCTCCATTTTATCCACGCTACACCAATCTGATCAGTAACATCATCGTCAATCTTCCCATTTCTTTGGATTACATACCACAGATCTTTGAAACTATCCTATCTGGGGATAACTTGTGTATCAATCTTCACTTTCCCTCCTTCTTCATGCATACTATCACTGATGCACTTCAAGTACTCTATTTTCGACTTATTCAACTTGAAACTTTTAGACTCCAGTGTCTGTCTCCAAAACTCCAACCTAACATTAACCCTGCCTCGCGTCTCGTCTATCAATACTATGTCATCAGCAAAAAGCATGCACCATGGCACCTCCTTTTGTATGTGTTGTGTCAGCACATCCAACGTCAAGGCAAATAAAACTGAGCTAAGAGCCAATCCCTAATGTAACCCCATCTCTATTGGAAAATGCTCCGAGTCACCATCTACAGTCCTCACTTGAGTCTTAGCTCCTCTCGTACATATTCTTAATTACCCAATGTACGTTACCGGAACACCGCTAACCTCCACACATCTCTATAGAACCTCCATCAGAACCTTGTCGTAGGCTTTCTCTAGGTCAATGAACAACTTAAATATGCAAGTCTTTTTTCCTCTCCCAATACTGCTCCACTAATCTCTGCACAAGATGAATTACTTCGGTAGTTGACTTCCCTAGCATAAATCCGAACCGATTCTCGAAAATAGACACACTTCTCCTCATCCTCCTCTCCATCATCCTCTCCCAAACTTTTATAGTGTCACTCAACACCTTGATACCCCTATAGTTATTGTAGTTCTAGATATCACCTTTGTTTTTGTACAACAGAATCATCACACTCCACCTTCAATCTTCGGGCATCTTCTTCGTCATGAAAATGACATTAAACATTTGGGTAGATTGTATTACATTATATCGTTATGTGAAAATAGCATTTGTGTAGATTGTACTCTTTGACATGGTAATATCTTTATTGTTTGATGTATTGTATCTACTAATATGACCTTAACTGTTGTAAATATTAAGTTTATCAACAATTTTTAGTAAGATAGTTTTAGACTTCGTTTTCTTAATTTATCACCGGCTAATTATGCCTTGTACACATATTGAGTTATTATATTCATGCAAGTACTCTTAATGAAAGATTACATAACGTTCATATATTATCGATTCACGTTAACATCCACCAAAATAAGAATTTTATATTTGCTTATTTTTATCATGCGAGTGTGATCGAATTCTACATGTAAAAGTTATCACATGGATTCATAATAACAAGATAAACAAAAAAAAAAAATAACTATGACAAAATATTAATCATTACACAAGGTAAAAAAGAAAAGAAAAAAAGAAGAAGCCATGACGTTAGTACAGCAACAACAACAACAATCCAGTAATGTCCCACAAAGTGGGGTCTGGGGAGGGTAATATGTAGACGAGCCTTACCCTTACCCAAAAGGGTAGAGAGGCTGTTTCCAATCGACCCTCGGCTCAGTGAAGGAGAGGAAAAAAAATCAAAAACAAAAACAAAAACAAAAGAGCATTAGTAAGTCCAGCAGAAATAGCATAAATAATTATCTAAACATAAGAACCATAAATAAAATAGCATGTAATAATATCAGACAGTAACTACCATAAATAACTACTATAAGGTGGACACAATCTAATACACAAATCATCTAAGGATAGGCCTGCAAAGCCTCACCCAACCCCTGGTGAGAGGTAAGAAAAACTCTAGGGGCCCCTATCCTACAACCATGATACTAGACCTCCAGACTTTCCTATCAAGGGCCATGTCCTCAGAAACCCGCATTCTAGCCATGTCATACCTAATCACCTCTCCCAAATACCTCTTAGGCCTCCTTCTGCCTCGTCGTGCGCCGACCATCGCCAGTCGCTCACAACTCCTCACCGGGGCATCAGGACTTCTCCTCCGTACATGCCCGAACCACCTCAGTCTCGCTTCTCGCATCTTCTCATCAACCGGGGCCACCCCCACCTTCTCTCGAATAACTTCATTCTTAATCTTATCTAACCTGGTGAGCCCGCACATCCACCTGAGCATCCTCGTCTCTGCAACCTTCATCCTCTGAACATGAGAGTTCTTCACTAGCCAGCACTCCGCCCCATACAACATGGCCGGTCTAACCACAACTCTATAAAATTTCACCTTGAGTTTCTGTGGAACTTTCTTGTCACATAGGACTCCTGATGCAAGCCTCCATTTTGACCACCCCGCTCCTATTCGATGAGTGACGTCTCCGTCAATCTCTCCGTCCCCCTGAATCACCAATCCAAGATATCTGACACTGTCCCTCTTGGCGATGACCTGAGATCCAATCATCACGTCCCTGCCTACTTCGCTCGGCTCGGCGCTAAACTTGCACTCCAGGTATTCTGTCTTAGATCTGCTTATTTTGAAACCCTTAGACTCGAGAGCCTGTCTCCATACCTCTAACCTCTCATTAACACCGACCCTCGTCTCGTCTATCAAGACTATGTCATCATCAAATAGCATACACCAAGGCACATCCCCTTGAATATGTCGGGTAAGAGCATCCATTACCATGACGTTAGTACACGACGAGTTAATAGTCGTGTTAGATGGTTGTACACTTGTAATCTAAAATGGGATTTTTTCCTATCTATACCATATACCAAACCTTATTACCAAAAATGTTCATAATTTGGTATTTACCCGCCTAGTATATAATGTTGCTACAAAATCTGTACCAAACCAAAAATAGATAGATTCTACCCTAAAAAGGCGCCAAATTTGTAGGAATCAGATTTAATGGTGATTCTATCACCATTAATTTCAAAATTTAAAACGGAAGCAAATCCATTGCAGCGTAGTTCTCTCCTTCTCCATATATTTTCCACCATTGATAGCCATTAAAAAGCTTGAAAGCTTTGAATTCAAATTTTGATTTTCAAAATTCATTTTTTGTTTGGATTGGGTGTTGTTGTATAATTCAAAATATGTTTAGGAGTTTATATCTCAATTTTGAGGGGTTTTGGTGAAGATTAGACTTGATTTTGACTGTTTTTCAGATTGAAACTCGTCGAAGAAGAAGACATATTTTTCCAGAAATTATAGTTAAATTGTAGAATTGTAGATAAATTGTAGATAAAATTTAGATAAATTGTAGATAATTTGTAGATAAATTGTAGATTGGGAAGACTAAAACTTCTACAAGTCTTTTACAATTATGTCGAAAATGTCAATTATGCTACAATTGAAACGGAAATTAGGGTATTAAAATTCAATGTATTCAGTTTGTAGATATCTTGTAGATAAAATTTTTACAAATAAACTACAAATCAGTTTAAGTATTGTATAAAGTTGTATTATTTTTAAGAGTATCTACCAAATTATTATATTTATACTACAATTAAACTACAATCTTGTGTAAAAAAATAATGTTGACAACATAATTTGCTCTTCATCTACAAAATTTCTACATACAAAAGCTCAAAACACCATTCTCCCTCTCTTTTTTGAATAGTTTGACTTTATGAAATTGTACTTAGAAGAAATTAATATTATATATTACTGAGGTAAGGCATATGAATTTTGAACTCGCTAGACTTAATTCAATTTATCCTTTTTTGTGCTGACACGGTGACACCAACATAGTTATAGGACTTGACCCTAAAAAATACTGTGATACTAAATATATGCTCCTAAAATCATGCCTAGAATAAATGAAGCAACAATTATACTCTTAATTTGAATTATGGTATATAAATTGAAATTTGGTATGCTTAAATGTAATAAACACAAACCTTAAACATGAGAGGTAATAAGGTTTGGTATATGGTATACATATGTAAAAATCCCATCTAAAATTATATTGGAAAATGCTACAACATGTAGGAAAAGGCAGCATCAAAACACGAACCAGGCACATGATGGGGACTGGGGAAGAGAAATAAGGTGACGTAATTTGGGGCGAAGCTAGAACGTCGAGTGCAGATCCGGTGAAATCAATAGTTTTAATTTGAATCTTATATTTTATCTTAAAATATCTATTGAATATGTATAATTATTAATTTAAAATCCAATAACTTAAAACGATTAAAATCGAAACGCATAAGTTTGAAATCATAGCTCCGCCTCTAAATCTAATTTTACTGAATCAGTCGTACATAAAATAGATTTTTCTATCATTACGTAATAATGAATATAATAGCACAATATAATAAAATTTAATTAAATAAATATCATATCTCACATAAATAAATGGGTAACAACCATCTAAAGCTATAAGATCACAAGCATTTTTAATAAAATTAGAGGATTCCAAACCAAGACACATAGAATGAGAATAAACAGCAACGACCAACTTGAAGTTTTAAACGAATGGGACAGTCTTGTCTAAGACCTCTGAGTTTCCTTCCCCTCCGTTCATCAAACTCTCGACCGTTGTCGACAGCCGCCACTGAGTTTTCAATCCTATGTTCTCAAGGTTACGTAAAGAAGCGTTCAATAAGTTCTCTTTCCTCATATGGGACAATCCATCTCATTTCTCTTACCTTTTAAAATCATGCATCCAAAAAAAAATCATTTTCTCTCACCAAACAGCTGCATTCTCTCATACTAACCTCTGGCTGTTTCAAAGACAAATTTGTTGCCAACCACCTCCTTAATGCTTACACTAAGTTGGGTAAGCTAGATACTGCGGTTTCACTGTTTGATAAATTGCCTAAAAGAAATGTCATGTCTTTTAACATTTTGATTGGTGGGTATGTAGAAGTCGGCGATTTGGGTAGTGCCTCTAAGCTGTTTGATGAAATGGGTGACAGAAATTTGGCTTCTTGGAATGCAATGATTACTGGGTTGACTCAGTTTGAGTTCAATGACAAGGCATTGAGTTTGTTTTCACAAATGCATGGATTGGGTTACTTGCCTGATGCGTTTACTCTTGCAAGTGTTTTAAGAGGTTGTGCTGGCTTGAAGGATGTGAACAAGGGCAGGCAGGTTCATGGTTGTGTATTGAAATTGGGCATAAAGGACCATCTGGTTGTTGCAAGTTCGTTGGCGCATATGTATATGAAGTCTGGTAGCTTAAGTGAAGGAGAGATTGTGATCAAGTCAATGCGAGCTCCAACTGTAGCGGCTTGGAATACCCTTATTGCTGGTAAGGCTCAGAATGGATGTTTTGAGGGTACATTGGAGCTGTATAATTTGATGAAAATAGCTGGGTTTAGACCGGATAAGATAACATTTTTTGGTGTGATCAGCTCGTGTTCGGAGCTGGCTACAATAGGACAGGGACAGCAGATTCATTCTGAGGTTGTAAAAACTGGAGCAATTTCTGTGGTTGCAGTTGTTAGTTCCTTGATTAGCATGTATTCAAAATGTGGGTGTTTAGATGAAGCTGAGAAGATTTTTGAGGAAAGGGAGGAAGTTGATATTGTTTTGTGGACTGCTATGATATCTGCTTATGGGTTTCATGGGAAAGGAAAAAACGCGGTTGGGTTGTTTCATCATATGGAGCAGGAAGGACTGGTACCTAATGATGTGACTTTCTTGAGTTTATATTCCTGTAGTCATAGTGGGATGAAGGACGAAGGGCTTGAATTTTTCAATTGTATGGTGGAAAAGTACAGTGTGGAACCTCAACTGGTGCACTATACATGTGTGGTTGATCTCCTAGGAAGAGCAGGCCGTTTGCAGGAGGCTGAAGCTCTTATTAGATCTATGCCTGTGAAGCCAGATGCTGTCATATGGAAGACGTTGTTATCGGCCTGTAAAATTCACAAAAATGCCGATATGGCTAGAAGTATAGCTGAAGAAATTTTGAGGATTGATCCTCAGGATTCAGCTTCATATGTGCTCCTTGCTATTGTTCATGCATCTGCTAAAAGGTGGAAGTATGTTTCTGAAGTGAGGAAATCAATGAGGGATAGGGGAGTAAAGAAAGAACCAGGAATAAGCTGGCTGGAGTTGAAGAACCAGATTCACCACTTTATTATGGGTGATAAATCTCATCCACAATCAGAAGAGGTTGATGTATACTTAAAGGAATTGATTGCAGAACTGAAGGTAGATGGTTATGTTCCTGATACAGGGTCCGTTTTGCATGATATGGATCATGAGGAAAAAGAGCACAACGTGGTCCATCACAGTGAAAAATTAGCAATTGCTTTTGCGCTAATGAACACCCCCGAGGGTTTTCCAATTAGGATAATGAAAATGTACGAATTTGTTGCGATTGCCATGTGGCTATTAAGTACATATCCAAGATCAAAAGGCGGGAAATTATTGTACGCGATGCCAGTAGGTTTCATCACTTCAAAAATGGCTGTTGTTCTTGTGGAGATTATTGGTGACAATCTGACTTTAGGTAATGGTCGTTCCCCCTTTTCTACTGTTTCTGAACCCTTATTTCCTCTAGATGTAACAATATTCAAACCTTGAAAGAGATTCACAAAAATTAAATCTTTTATTTATTTTCATTCATATCGAAAAGTGAATACAGTATTTCTCCGAATACCATGTGTCCAAATGTATTTACATATATTTTCTTTGACCCCATTTTATTTGCCTTTAGTTTAATTTGTCCTTCAGAGCAACCAGATTTCTCCAGGAAGAGAATGGGTTCTTTTGTTTCCTTTTATTTTTCCTGGTAAAGATGCTTTAGTACTATAATGTAGTTACTAGTTTCTCCAAACGTGTGAATTTGAGATGTTAAGCATAATTGGTTTAATATTTATAATTTCTATTTCCAAAGTAAAAAGTTACTTTTATTAGTTTAATAAGTCTAAAGCAAATTCCAGTTGACTAATGTGTTCCAATTAATACTTCAAATTTCCAACAGATACTCACACATAATATCCAATAGTGATTTCCCTTGTTGTCCCAAAAGTGTATCTCTTCCATTCCCTTACTGTTCATGCTGCAACCTTTTTCTTAACAAGAAAATGATAAATTAGTAGTTCTAAACTACCAACTTCTTAAAAGGGAGCATCACAAGAATTCATTAAACGTCCCTATATATTCTCCCAACATAAAGAGTACAGAAATGTTGCAAAGGCAAATAAATATATGGATTAGTAAATTAAAACAAACAGAATGCACCTTCAAGATAGTCAAAAAAGATAGGTGGCAGAGAGATTTATGATTAGAAAACTCTAATCTGTAAAACAAAATGATCTTGCATTACCTATGTCCACAATGCTTTTGATAGGACCAAATATTTAAAAGAAAAGAAAAAGAAGAAGAAGAAGAGAATTTCTCCCAATTCATCCTATTCTTAGACTGTACAATTATAAAACTGCTGAAACCATTGCCTCAAATCACACTCTTGATGCTTATTACCCAGATACAGATTCCATGTCCACAGACAATGCTATAATCTAAACTAGGTCCAACATACGACCAACTTATAAGAATGAAGAAAAGAAGACGAAAATCTCATATGCTAACCATTCAACTGTCAAGCAGCCAGAAGCAGTCTTCAGTTAAAGCTTTGCCACCACAATTTGCGTAAGCAGCCCAAACTGCAAGAACTTCATAAGTTTTAGCATATTTCAAGAATGACACCAATTTTTGTGTCCTAATAAAATCTCTGCCCTTGTGTTTCTTACAGAAACCGTGTCTAACATCTTTGGCTCAGTCCCTCTCTTCTTATGATTCTCCGATTCCGCATAAATACTCAATGCCCTCATGCACTGCACAATTTCTTTCCCTTAAGAATCTGCATTCATCTTCTGTATACCCAGGCTTGTCATAAAGAATAGAAAAAAATAGAAAGGAAGGAATGATTGAGCAGAATTTGAGATTCCATTTCTCTTAAACCTCAAAACCTAAACTATCAAATGGACGAACTGATCTCCAGACCTGGAATATACATTCAGCAGAGAAGGTAACCAAAGGAAACCAAGCACCTGCGTAGCTACATTCATGCGGAGCTCTCAGGTTCTTCATCGGAAGTCACTGGAGTATCAGTGGCTTCAGCAAGGGAGTCGAGCATTAGCACCGCCTCTGATGTGTCATCCAAGTAATACTTAGCTTTGCTAGGTTTTTGTCCAACTGTGCAAGCAAATACCTTGGTATCATATGAAACAATATTTCTGGACAAAGCATCGCCGATGATTTCAAACATGTCTTCATCAGATCTATCATCACCAATGCAAAGCACAAAATCCGTCCGTTTTCCTTTCTCTGCCAAAGATGTAAAGATTTTTTCTGCAACTAAACCTTTGGTAACACCTTAGAATGACAAGACAAAATTAAGGTTATTAAGAACACAAGCTAGGATTGACACATTAGAGACTGCAACCACTGCTTACAATACACGTCAAAAATAATTAAAATAAGAAGGTACTCAAGAATTTGACAACAGCCATCAGAATAGTGGAAGAGAAAACACTATCACCTGTTGTTAAAATCAGTACTTAACATTAATTTTTCTTGACAGGACATGTATGTCATCTACTTCCTTGTCACCTACTTACATGAATGTTAGAAAATACTCAAGGCACCTTGATTGTAGATAAGCTACACATGGATTTAAAATGGGATAAAGCTTTGCAATAAATGTGGAGAATGATGGTAGGGATTGTTAATGGATACAAGATAGGGATTGTTAATGGAGATCGATCCATACCAGCTTGAATGCACACCATTCACACTTACAATAGGAAGAATGTACACCATCCTCATAAGCAATATAACGAAATTAGCAACTCAGAAAGCAAATGCCAGACTTTAATGTTGAGAGCAGCACAATTATTGTACACAGGAAACGAAGATGTATAAGTTATATGGTCAACACCATATTCATACTTCGCATCAAGATGCCCGATTGCTAATAAAAAGTTGCATCCAGAGATCATTAATAGGAAACCAAAAGTGTACTGTGTTTGGGAGAGGAGATTGTCATCAACATGAAAAGGGGTTATTTACTGAGGACGCTAAGTACCACTTGGTAAACGTAAATCTTGGAATATAAAAAACAAATAAGAATGAAAACATATGGAAATTGGGATATGCAATACGTGCCTGGGGCTTCACTTCCACAATGAACTGGCCACTTTTCACAGCAACCGGTTCATTTGCTAAAACACTCTCTAAATGATCAAGCATCTCCTTTGCCTGAGAAAACCCAAATCCAGAATCCGCATCACGATACTGCCACACTATAGAACTTTCCTTTCTTTTCTTTTTTTTTTTGAATCCACTAGGCAAGTGCCTAGGGTTGGTTTTTATATTAATAACAGGAAAGAAAAACGAAAATACAACAAATAGAAGAAGTATAAATAAAGGGTACAATAGCACCGGTTTTGCTAAACCGGGCTACCCTTATTATACTAATCCTATCGAGGCATAAAATAACCTCACTAGCAAGCATGCAAAAAGAAAGAACTTGATAAGAGTAAATGTTCAGTGATCATCACAGAGTTTATAGCATACTCTGTGATGATACTACAGATGATAATACTTATAAAATGGTAAAATAATACAATGTAACAAATTGAGTCGTTGTCTTGTTTGTTGAAACTTGTGCATTCTCCAATTTGTAGCTCTTTTGCTTCTTCTTCCGCTTTCTTCAAATAATTTTCAAACTTTATCTTTGGATTTATTTGACCTTGCGGAAGTGGTAGGTACACCCGCCTTTTGCTTTGCATTTCTCATTGGTGGTTTCCTAAGGGCAACATCTTGAGTTGCTTTTCCATCGTAACTGTTTAGCCTGCCATCCCAACTTCTATCCCTTGTTCTAGTTTTCCTATTTTTTCTGCTATGCAATGGCGACAAATCGCCTTTCCTCGCTGCCGCTGCCCGGAGTTGATTTAGAGTAATATCTTTCTCACCTTCTTCATAAAAATCTCTGCCTAAATTTATAGGTTTTGGAATTTGTTGAGGAAAATCTTGTGTTGTGAGTGCATTTTCATTTACCTGCTGTCCACGTTCAGCAGTAGAAACAGATGAAGTGAACTGCTGCTGCTGCTGCCCAGAATTCGTTGCTACTGCCTCTCCCATCAGCGTCGTTGTAGTTGTGGTTTTTTCTCCATGTTGCTGCCTTGAGCTAGGGATAAAATCTGGAGTTGTTGCATTGAGCCTATTTCCAGATCCTATCTTAGCGTAGCTACCTCCATTTGGAGACACTACTAATGGTATCTCTTCATCACCACTACATTTCTCACCATCGTCTGAAGATTCATCCACAAAATCAATTCCAAAATCTTCTTTATCATCCAAATCACGTTGTTGAATCCATATCTTGGAATTTATTGTTGGCTCCCTCACATTTTCTTTGATAATATTATTATCGTCTTCGTCATCCTCTTCACCTTGCTGTAACCAAAATTTGGATTTGATCTTCTTTTCCTTAAAAATCACACGCCCCACATGGCCCACCTCCTTTTCCTTAAAATGCTGCACGCCATTTCCTTTATGACATTCCTCTGCGTGACCTCCTTTTGAAATTGTAGGAATTGTATTTTTAATTCCTTTGAGTGGACCAACTGCCTTATGCTTCTCTTTTTCAAAAAAACAGTGGCCCTCATTTGTTGCACTTTGAATAATTTACCATCCTTGGCAGCCTTTTGCGTAGTCAAACAACCAAAAGTGACATTAGTATCATTAATGCTCAAAATACCAAGTTGGCCCGCAAATGTTTGCTCTTGTTTGTCAATATTTTCGGCCATGCCTTTGGTTTTTTCAAAATTTTGTTGAATGTTATCATTGTTAAAGTGTGAATGTGAGCCCACAACATCAATTACATGCCTCACTTGATTGTTATTTCTTTGTTGCACACTACCGCAATTTTTTTGACTTGATGAGCCCACACCAAAATCATGGTGCTGCTCCTTACACTACCTAAGTGACACATCTCCTTTTCCTTTAAATCCATCACATGATCAAGATGGCCCACGTGTTTGACCACTGTTTGTTCATCCCTGTCAGTTTGATTTGTTGCTGCTGCAACTGGAACGGATACACCACCATCAATAGTTGACTCAAATTCTTGTGTTGAAAGACCATTTTTACGTACGGAAACTACGTTACTCTCTAGTGGTGCGTTAGCATTCCTTTTATCATCGATCACAACATCAATTTGCTCTCCTTGATCCCTTGGTACAACCCGTTGTTCAGTAGAAACCTGTTTGTGCCTCTTGATCCCTTGATTGCCCAGCTCTTTTGGCATTGAGGTAATCCCTGGCATCACCTGTTACTTTGTCAAGCTTGCCCGAGCCTTCTACTACCTCCACATGATCTGCCTCTGTTGTTTTTTCCTCGATCTTCCATCGACATGACTTATCACCATGTCCTTGATGTTTACAAACAGTGCAGAATTTTGATAGATTATCATAAACAATATGTTGATAATATTCGACCAACTTACTTGATTTTAAATCCCCAATCTTAATCTTGATCCTTTTAGGGTGCTTATCTAGTAAGTCAAGCATAACTTTAACCCTAGCCGTACTAGGTCTTGTTCTATCTTGTGTCGCTTTATCAACTGCTAAAGGTTTTCCAATCGCAGAGGCTATGGACACTAAAGATTTTTTTGCAAAAAAATTTGCTGGGAGATCAGGTAAAAATATCCAAACCAATGCTTTGGACGTTTCTTCTCTTGGATTAAATCCAATTGTCCATGGAAAAGTTCTAAAGAAGAACTCATCACCCTTAAACTTAACATGACCAGAAGATTTTGACATTACGTGTACAAAATCTTCATATAGATTAAATCTTACCAATATGTGCCGAAATTCGAGCTGTCCAATATTGCAAAAACCTTTGACATCGAACTGTTTCGGAATCAACTGTCGTAGCTCCTGAAGATCAGGTTTTCCATACGAAAACTTGAGGATAACTGCTTGGTGTAACCCCTCTTCGATGGTGAAAGAGTTCACCTCTTCAATGGTGAACTGAACAGCAGGTTCTCCATGTTCGAAACTTACGGGACAAAGCTCTACTTTTGACGTTTTTGCAGCAGAAAATTTTCCAGCAATCTGTGATGCATACGTTTGCTTGGAATTATTGTTTGTTGGGTTTTGTGAGGTGTTTTGGATTGCCTCCCCCACAGCCAAAGGCTGGGGAGAGGTTGCCGCAGCCATGGCTACCAGCTACGTGAAGAAGACGCTAGAGAGAGAAAGTCGTACAGGAGATCCTTAACTTTTCGTAAATGATTTTTTTTTTGGCCGTTTAGATGTCTTTAATTGATGCAAATGGAACAAAAATCTTTCCTTTCTATCTATGCAAGAACCATCAGTAGAGTCTGTGTAGGATGGCATCAGGGGTTCAGCAAGATGCATCCAACCAAAATCAGAGCTCTGACTGCATACTTCCCATTCCTGATCTTCAGCCCATCTGCATTGTCAGAAAACTAAAAGTTAGCAAACCTAGAGGAGCAAAAGATTGACCTGGAAAACAGCTCTGATTCATGCAGATAATCTTGGCTGAGTCAGACCATATCCTGATGGCAGCAGAGGTTACCAGGAATAATTAGCACAGGAATCTCAACAAATCACTAAGGAGCAGATTGTCGGGGAATGAAGTTCAATGACTTAAGTTGACAACAAAACTATATTAACCATGGTAGAAAAATAAGACTAAATAGTACATTAGAGATTGTTTTGATCAGGTAGTACAATAGAGACTTGAGAAGGTACTGCGATGATTTGATTAGTAAATGAATTTGAATTACTGAAAGATGTAAAGCTGCATAAAATACTATACCATCATTCTAACAACTATATCAAATGTTAGGGACATCCTAAAATGGAAACTGTATCACATGAGATAAAATGACCTATATCACTATTTCTTCATTTACAAGAATACTCATTCTGCATTACACCTTTTAACAGCACACCAGACTATTTGTTTTAGACACCATACAAAAAGTAGATATAGCAAACAGGGATAGTCCATATCAAGCCCATAGCAATTAGAATGGTTGACATTGTGAATAACGAAACCAAAAGAAACACTAGTAATTAAGGTATCAAAATGCAGGTAACATTGATATCAGTTGACATTGTACAGGGAAGAGAAGAAACAGACCTCAAAAGTAGCCATGTTCTGCTGCAAGTCCCAGTTTCTTACAAGGAGCCACTTGCTTAGGCTTTCCCTCCCTCTTCCACTAATAATGAAGACTGTATTGTTTTGATCACCACAAATTCTATTTAGGATGGAGATGACTTCAGAACTTGGAGACTTGATGATAGAATTCTGAGGCATCACAGTTCCATCATAGTCCAGGAATATGGCCCTGCTCTTAGACTTAATATAAGCATTCACAATATCATCATTTGACAGCTTCCTGAAGTTGGGATCTAGGGCAACAACTCTAAACCCAAATCCCAAACCAATACCATAGCATATTTTCCTGAAGTGATAGCACAAGTTCTCTCCATATCTTGCAAGAAACTTCTCGACCAATAAGCAACATCGTGAGTGCTGACAAAACGGTAATGCTTCTCATGCCGTAGCTGTTTCTCTTGTTCAGCCATTGATACAGCCTCATTCATTGCCTCGGCAGTTGCTTCAACATTCCATGGGTTAATGCGGATTGCCCCACTTAAGGAAGGTGAACACCCAATAAATTCTGACACAACTAGCATGCTCTTGTCGGGTCCACCTACACCTGAATCTGTTTCTGAACCAGATACACCATGTCGACAGACGATGTATTCATATGGAGTCAGGTTCATCCCATCCCTAACAGCTGTGACAACAACACATTCAGCAAGACTATAATAAGCCATTTGTTCGCTACTTGACACAGGCTTATCAATATAAACTATAGGCTCATACCCAGGCTTGCCAAATTGTTTATTAATTCTATTGCAGCTTTCCTGTATCTCAGCCTGTATTTCCTTTAAATCTATTCCTTTACCCCACATAGGATTGGCAATGTGGACGAGTACAGCCTGCCCTTGCCACTTGCGATGCTGTTTGAGCATATGCTCCATAGCTAGAAGCTTTAAGTTGATACCTTTGAAGATGTCCAAGTCATCAACTCCAAGCAGAACAGTTTTTCCTTCAAATTGCTGTTTTAGATCCTTAAACTTTACCTCTTTATATGCAATTTTCTTCATAGACTCAATGTGACCCATATGTATCCCTACGGGCATAATCTTGATACCTACTGTCCTTCCAAAGTATTCTAAGCCTATATAACCTCTCTTAGATTGATACTCTAAACCTAACATTCGACTGCAACAAGAAAGGAAATGTCGAGCGTAGTCAAAAGTATGGAATCCAACAAGGTCAGAACATAGCAGAGCTTTAAGTATTTCCTCTCTAACAGGAAGCGTCCTATAAATCTCAGATGAAGGAAATGGACTGTGAAGGAAAAAACCAATTCTCAATCGATTGAACCGCCTCCTCAAGAAAGTGGGCAACACCATCAAATGATAATCGTGAACCCAAACAAAATCATCCTCGGGATTAAGCACGTCAATCACTTTCTGTGAAAACATCTTGTTGGCAGAAACATAAGCCTCCCACATAGAGCGATCAAAGCGACCTCCGTGATCAGGTGAAAATGGCAACATGTAGTGAAAAAGCGGCCACAAATGCCTCTTGCAGAAGCCCTCATAATATTTCTCCAAAATATTAGGCGGAAGAAATGTTGGCACGCATCTAAATTTATCTAAAAGATAGCTAGAAACATCATCCTGTTCAATTGGATCAACATCAATGGATAAAGACCCAACAAATAAGACTTCCATATCTTCAGGTAAACCATCCTTAAGTCTCAAAAGCAATGAGTCCTCATTCCAACTAAAGCTCCAGCCTTTATTGTCCGGTCTCCTTTTTGCTTTCAGTGGCAACAGAATCGCCACAATAATCATCCGATCACCAGCAAGTGAAGATAAGTTATCAGAACAAACACTATGAGCTAGGTCATCATCCAGCTCACATATACTCCCCGGCACTGTCATTACACGTGGCATCATCCGCGGCCGCTCCCTCTCTCTTCCCATTACAGGAAAAGTCCCTAGTTTCCTGTTACTCTATTTTCACTAAAACAGACATTGAAAGCCCCTCATCTCTTGGCCTTCTTACGTAATTCACTAGTTGCACACTCTTCACATCCCCTGTTTTCAATCTTTCTAGCAAGGTCGACTACATCAGAGTAGGATAAAGTCTTCATATGTTGGAATACTGCAATGTATAGACGACCAACTAATCTATCAACAAACCTCTGAATTCGAGCTTCTTCGGTAGGCACTAAGTGAGGAGCATATATAGCCAGCTTACAAAACTTAGTGTTATATGTTGACACATCCATATCTAGAGTTTGAACCAATCTCTCAAAGTCTCTAGCATGTTGTTGCATCAGACGGTCTGAAAGAAAATGATTCTTGAACAACTTAGTGAACTCGTCCCATGTCAGTGGTGGTGCTCCTGCCAGCCTTCATAACAATACAGTTTCATACCATATGTTGGCCATATCCTCTAGTTTGTATGTTGTGAGCTCCACAGCTCTCTCAGTAGAACATCCAAGAGCATGTAATGCCTTAAGTGTCCCATCCCAGAAACCTTGAGGATCTGCTGAATTATCGGAACCTATGAATTTTGGTGATTTCAATTTCGGGAACTCGTGTAGGGATACTTCCTTATTCCCAAACGGCTGAATATGTGTAGGTTCTTGTGTCTGAAAAGTATCCTGAGGAGCTGAACTTCCTCCCTGAATAGGCACCAATTTCTCTAACACATTCAATAACCTTGCCACTGCATCTGCAGGTAAGGCAACAATAGGTTGGCACTGGTGGTGGAACGTTCTGAAGTCCCTGCTCTTGCACTTGATCTGGCATTACAGCTTGGGTTTGACCCATGTTCCCAACTTGAGGTTGAGGAGCAGTCTGTCTTCTAGTTTGATGAACCCTAACTTGCTCGCCACCCCGGGTAGTACCATATCCAGCACCACGTCCTCTAGATGAGGGTATGCATGTCCTAGCCATCTGCGAAAGAAATATTCCAAAGTCAATATCAAGTTATCTCAACGCACGATCAAAGAAGAAAGAAGGGAAAACATTTCTAGATGTTCAGTAGCCTCAAGATCATAAGTATGGGCGCCTACATACCCATGAACAAGACTCTACTAAACATTGCTCCATGTATTGAGATTTAAAGCCTAAGCTCTGATACCAACTTTGTCACGACCCAATTTAGGATTCTGACCAGCGCTCAAGAGCAAGTGCTCCCAAGTAAGCCTCATCGGTAATTTTACAGAAAATTGGACAGAGTTTCCCCTGTTTTTGGATCATCTCAAAAATTTTCGATCTCAAATCATCAACCAAACAATCTAATAACAATTCAACTGGCAATTGACAACTTAACAATTAGCCAAAATAAGCCTCCACCATTACTAATCAACACACTTACAAACATAAATACTAATCTGCCTCCAACTTTCACAACAAAGAACGATACTCGACATAAGACTAATAGCTAAATAATACTCATGACACTAAAAGAATAACTATGGAGCGACTCTAAGAATTTAAATAAAACCATAACAAATAAAAAAAAATCTCCGCCCACGTGAACAAGTGCGAGGCTCATAAAGAGTTCTCAACCTGTGCGCTCTAATTAACAAAATCCTCGCCTGCGTCAACTGCTGTCTCTGTAAAAAAAATTAGCGGGTAATGAGTTGCTAGCTCAGTAAGTAATAACACTTAACCACAACCGTTTTTTATTCGGGGACAAGTCAGAAACATGCTAGTATCTCAAACAGAAAATAACATAAAAATGTCCTTTAAGAAATAATAAATAATATTCAGCCTCCTCATGCCTTTCTTGTAGTATATTACAATTAATAATTCAGGAATAAGCTCGGTAACCAAAAATTGGCGGGGAATGAGTCGCTAGCTCAGTGAGTAATAACACTTAAACACAACCATTTTTTTTATTTGGGAACAAGTCAAAAACATGCTAGTATCTCGAACAGAAAATAACATAAAAATGCCCTTTTAGAAATAATAAATAATTTTCAGCCTCATCATGTTTTTCTTGTAGTATAATACATCTTATAATTCAGGAATAAGCTCGGTAACCATTATATAATACCAATATTCAAATTTTTGGGAGGTTTCAATAAATGGATCATGTAATCGGTATAACTGTAGACTTCTTTGCAAGAAGTCAAATTTAACGGTAGTTCCTACTCGAGGGAAATCGGTAACGGTAAAAACAAGGTGCACCAGGTCTAACGAACCCGCCGTTAGCTATGGGATCCTTTAATATCTACTCCCATTTATACTTGTCTTTATAATCCGTATATACTCGTAAAAACTATTTTAAAACAATATAGGGCATTTCAGTTCTTATCAAATCATATAATTTCCTTTCGGTGACTGTAAATTCAAATAATAGTAAAACAAATCTGATGATAATGAAAATATTTAAAATCACGATACTCATCTCAAATAACTATTTCGGTTTCATATCGAGTAAAGGATTTGTCCCACATGCAACTCAAAATAATCGGTAACATATTCATATAAAAAAATCATGTGTAAATCATGCAAGTTACGATAACATAAATTGCGGTAAGATTACTACTCACAGTATTCGTGCCGAAACACCAAATGTTTCACCTCGAGCAATTCGTATAAATTCCTCCAATCAATCTATAATTAGATAATATCGATCTCATGTTAATTTTTTATTTAGGCTAATTCATAGCTATTTTAGAATACCCAACCCTCGAGGTTTCATGTTTGACTCTTAATTTGCCCAGAACAATTCTTATTGGTTTTTAATTTCTTATACCTTGTGAAACCCTTCAAATATATGAACTGGGATAAAAATATTACTAGAAGAAAATAACCCAGATGAGAAATTCGAGTATTACTTAAAAACCAATGCGTATTTAAGATTTTTCAAGATTTGGTTCTAGCCTCTTTCTTCTTCTCCCCTTCTTTCCTTCTCCGATTTTTTTCTTGTTTCGTTCAGCTTCTACTTCGTCTTAGCAGATTCTATTTGTCAAAGAAAGGGGGATTTGGCCTTTTTCTCCTTTGCTTTGTTTCTGTTAGAGTAATGTAAGGCTTTGCCCTATTTAAATCTTGTAATTTAATTATTTTTTTTATAATTTACGCAATTACCTTCTTTCTTTTAATGAGTATTACATTGCAACCGCTCCCACTCGTTCTAGTATCTCATACGATCCTATAAACCTGGGGCTCAACTTGCCTCTTTTCCCAAATCGCATTACACCTTTTATAGGGAAGACTCGTAGGAACACTTTGTCTCCTATTGTGAATACTAAATCTCTTCTTCTCTTATCAGTATAAGACTTTTGTCTACTTTGAGCTGCAAGCAATCTGGACTTTGTCCATAGCTTCTTGGACTAAGTCAGGTCCCAATAAGTTAGTCTCACCAGCTTCAAATCATCCGATAGGAGAGCGACATCTTCTACCATATAATGCTTTATACGATGCCATTTAAATATTGAACTGGAAGCTATTGTTATAAGCAAATTCAGCTAACAGTACATAAGTGTCCCAACTACCTCCAAACTCAAGAATACAAGCTCTCAACATATCCTCCAAGATCTGTATAGTACGTTCAGACTGTCTGTCTGTCTGTGGATGAAATGCAGTACTAAGATCTACTCGTGTACCCAATGCTTCTTGAAAAGATTTCCAAAAGCGTGAGGTGAACTGTGATCCTCCATCAGAGATGATGGATACTGGAACTCCGTGAAATAGGACAATTTTGTTCATAAATATCTGTGTATACTTGACTCCACTATATGTAGTCTTCACCGGCAAAAAGTGTGTTGATTTCGTCAGTCGATCTGCAATCACCTATACCGAATCATAACGTCTAAGGGTTCATGGTAGTCAGGTGACAAAATCCATCATAATTCTTTCCCATTTCCACTCTGGAATCTCAATTTGTTGTAGTAGTTTTGCGGGTTGCTGATGCTCAGTCTTGACCTGCTGACAAGTTAAACAACTAGAAACAAAGTTAGCAACATCTTTCTTCATCTCTTCCCACCAATAAAATTGCTTCAGGTCATGGTACATTTTTGTGGATCTAGGATGTATAGTGTATTTAATGTTGTGAGCTTCTTTAAGAATAACATGTCTCAACCTATCTATGTCTGCTACACATAGCCTGCCACCCATTCGAAGAACACCATCACTTTCAACAGTCATATCATTGCTTTTACCAGTTAAGGCCTCATCCCTATATTTGCATAATTGTTCATCCTCATATTAGGTGGCCTTAATGCGCTCTACTAATGAAGAATTAGCCTGAGCACAAGCCAACAATGCCTCTGAATTTTCAACACAAAATTTGATACCTGTATCTTCTAGTCTTCGAATATCTTTGGCCAAAAGTCTCTTTGCAGGAGCTATGTATGCCAGACTCCCCATAGATTTTTTGCTCAATGCATCAGCCACCACATTAGCTTTTCCAGGATGATATAAAATAGAACAATCACAGTCTTTGAGTAGTTCCATCCACCGACGCTGGTGAAGATTCATCTCTCTGCTGAAAGATATACTTCAGACTTTTATGGTCAGTAGAAATCTCACAAGTTTCGCCATATAGATAATGTCTCCAAATTTTTAGAGCAAATACCACTGCAGCCATCTCCAAATCATATGTAAGATAGTTTTGCTCGTGCTTTTTTTAGTTGTCTCGAAGCATAAGCAATAACACAACTAGTTTGCATAAGAACGCATTCTAATCCCACCCTCAAAGCGTCACAGAATATAGTTCTGGCTTGGAGGTCAGATATGTGCCGCCTTCTTTTTAACCATCATACTAGGGTGGCTGCCTTTCTGAAAATAGCTTAAAAAGGTATTTAAGTTAGATCGAAAAAGATGACACTCGTCCAAGTCAGCCCTATCATAGGCTGGTTAGGGCGATCAACAATGCGGAGATTCTTTATACAACAACATACTCAATATATTTTCACATGTGGGGTCTGAGGAGGGTAATGTGCACGCATATTTTATCGCTATTAGTAAAGATAGAGAGGTTGTTTTTAACAATGCGTACATTCTTTATGGGACGAGAAATAGGAGACCCCTTTTTTATTTTGCAAAAAAAATGATTGTTTCCTGTCAACTATAATGAAATTGCAGTCACCTTTTAGTTTGCTTAGAAAAAATCGGAAAAGGTGGTAAGTTGTCCATCAAAAGTAACAATTCTTAATCCTTGACAATGATTGATTACAAATTAAATGTTTTGTACATAGTCTAACCTTGTTCTGTTAAATCATAATTAACTTATAGTAATAAAGACTACTAAACTCGTAGTACAATTTTCATCCTACTCTTGACTAAAATTTTCTGGTAAGAATAATATTTCACTGCATCACTTAGTTACAAAAGTTTTTATTCCACCAAAGGTCTTTTCTACACCTTAGTTTGAAAAATAAAGAAATTGTTTTAAAATATACGGCCACAAAATTTGTGCGGACTGCGGATTACCATGTTTGTCATGACACCCAAGCCAATGCAAGAAATTGAGAGGCCAATTGACTAAAGAGTGGCCACGCCATAAAATAAAATCTTTCTGAATTAGCCAAAAATATTCTTGTAAATCAAACAGCACTTTGTGAAAGAGTGGTCGACTGAATTATCCATTGAGGAAAAAGCCACGTACCCTATTCGGAAACCACATCCACTCCCTCTAAATTACCCCTCTTTCTTCTTCCCATCTTCCCTCCACTCCAATATCTTTCCTCTTTCATCTTGTCAGGTACTTTCTTTTCCTTCTGTTACTCTGCTTCCTCACTGAGCTCTTAACTTTAAATCTGTATTGTTTTCTGATCGAAATCTGTTTGTTATAATGCCTCAGTGAATTTACTGCCCCTTCACCTGTAGTTTGTAGACGCACATTCATACACATTCCTCTAGTTATGAAGATAGTTTCTTGATGTTATGGTCTATTTATTCACAATAGAAGTGGAGCTATGGATACTTCGCCTTAGTTTTTGACATGTGGAAAAGTTTTAACTTCAATTGGTTGGGTTTTTATTTGTTATCATTAATGGAACACACATAACTGGCTATGTTAAGGGGAGGATTTGAATTTTTTGAGCTAGCAAAGTTCAATTTTTACTTGATACCCAGGTGCCAGGCCAAAATTTTATAGAAAAATTCTTGAGGTTGGGAATAATCAAAGGCTTGAAATGAGTAAATTTTACCTTCATATGAATTTCCTTCACTCTCTTTCAAATTGGCACAATTGAAATTCCAAGTAGCATTAGATTCATATATCTCTTTTTAACAACTTATGAAAATGTTATGATTTGAGGATTCTCTTGATTAAAATATCCATTATTAATGTTCAATTATGATTTATGGGGTGTCTTTTTCTTTTGTGCTCAACTTTTTTTTGTTATAAAGTTACTACAGTACACAACTATTACAATACGACAATGAAAAAAGTTTGACGAGAAAATTCATACAAAAAAATGAACGAAGAAGGAGGAAGAACCTTGAATATAAGAAAAAGAATCAGAAAGTGTTGTTGGTAAAAATAGAACTCCTGCCCTTAACATTACTAAGCTTCCAACACCCCTTCTTAACCAAAGCGCCCACCCATAGTTTTGTTATCTGGGTGCTTCTGATAATATTTATCCATTTCGTTAAGTTTCCTATGGAATTGTACCTACCCAAAACTAAGGTTAATGGGTGCTTAAGCACCCAAATTTTCTACATAGATCCGCCCCTGGTTTTGTAACTTAAACTTAACGGTTATCCATGTTTGAAGATAACTTCTTAATGTACTTAGATATAATTACACTCTCTTTACATGGTAAACAATATAGTACGGGTGTGTGCAAATATCCAGGGGCAAATGTAGAGTATGGCGACCCGGTTCATCTGAACCCAGTACTTTCGCCGCGGAACATAAATTTATATTTAAAAGTTCATTAAAATTGCAACAAATGGTAGGTCTGAACCCATAGCTTAAAAAATATAATGGGTTCAATGCTAAAAATCTTAAAAGTTTAACCCACCGAGGATCCTCCTCTGCAAATATCCGATATGGATCTGTTAGTTTCTTGCTAATTAAAGAATACGCATGAATTACCCATATCCATGTCACATCCGGTTGATACGTGTAGTGGTAAAAGAAAGATCTTTGTAATATATATTAAACTTCAAAATCAGATGCTAAGCATTTGCATGCAGTAAATACACCTAAACATTTGCTGCATAGTTTTAACTGGCAATGTTCATGCCACCCAGAAAGGGAAATAGAAGTTATCAATTGCTAGATAAAATTGATATACTTAAAAATGGGTTGCAGAATTATCATCATTGAGATCAGTGGTATTTATCTCAAGTATGTATTATCTTGAAATATATAATAAAAAAGGGAAAAAGTTGCCAGCCCAATGAATTCCCAATAATTTAGAAGTTATTTAAATGGGCAAGATTACCAGTCCCGTTCCTGATTGATTTATTTCCTTGTAACTTGCAGAGTTGCAGTTATCAACTTTGTCATTTCTTGTTTGCAGATTTATCAGTAGAAGTGAACTCTGCAGGTTATTGTTTCTTGTGAGTATCAGTATGGCTACTTCATCAGTATGCATAGCAGGAAATAGTTTGACTACTCATAGAAGGCAGAAAGTTTTCAGGAAGGAGATTTATGGCAGGAAAATTTTATTCTCCTCAAATCTTCCATCGTCTAGTAAAACATCGAGAATAACTGTAAAGGCATCCCTTCAGCAAAGGCTGGATGAAGGAAGAAGAGGCTTTCTCAAATTATTGCTTGGAAATATTGGGCTTGGAGTACCTGCTTTGTTAGGTGATGGAAAAGCCTACGCTGATGAGCAGGGTGTTTCTAACTCAAGGATGTCTTATTCTAGATTTTTGGAGTATTTGGACAAGGATAGGGTGCAAAAAGTAGATTTGTTTGAAAACGGAACCATAGCTATTGTTGAGGCTGTATCTCCAGAATTAGGAAACCGGGTTCAGCGGGTTCGGGTACAACTACCTGGGCTCAGCCAGGAACTCCTTCAGAAGTTGCGGGAAAAGAACATTGACTTTGCTGCTCACAATGCCCAAGAGGACTCGGGTTCTTTCCTATTCAACTTGATTGGGAATCTGGCATTCCCGCTTATTTTGATTGGTGGTCTTTTCCTGCTATCAAGGCGGTCTCCCGGAGGAATGGGAGGTCCTGGTGGGCCTGGTAACCCATTAGCGTTTGGTCAATCAAAGGCTAAATTCCAAATGGAGCCAAACACTGGTGTAACATTTGATGATGTTGCTGGTGTAGATGAAGCAAAACAAGATTTTATGGAGGTCGTAGAATTTTTGAAGAAGCCCGAGAGGTTTACCGCAGTGGGGGCTCGTATTCCAAAAGGTGTTCTTCTTGTTGGTCCTCCTGGTACTGGGAAGACCCTGCTAGCAAAGGCAATTGCTGGTGAAGCGGGTGTTCCATTTTTCTCAATTTCAGGTTCAGAATTTGTTGAGATGTTTGTTGGTGTTGGAGCCTCTCGAGTCCGTGATCTTTTCAAGAAGGCCAAGGAAAATGCTCCTTGCATTGTATTTGTTGATGAAATTGATGCTGTTGGGCGGCAAAGAGGGACTGGAATTGGAGGAGGGAATGATGAAAGGGAACAGACCCTGAACCAACTATTGACAGAAATGGACGGTTTCGAAGGAAATACTGGTATAATAGTTGTTGCGGCAACCAATCGTGCAGATATTCTTGACTCTGCTTTGCTTAGACCAGGGCGATTTGATAGACAAGTAAGAATCTGTCCTTGCTTCAGTTTGAACTGTGATTTTTGCAAGAAACTAATTTTTGATTTCTTGTGCAGGTAAGTGTGGATGTTCCAGATATCAAGGGAAGAACAGAGATCTTAAAGGTTCACGCCGGCAACAAGAAGTTTGATTCCGATGTTTCTCTTGAAGTTATAGCCATGAGGACACCCGGTTTTAGTGGTGCAGATCTTGCTAACCTCTTAAATGAAGCAGCCATTCTTGCCGGTCGACGTGGTAAGTCAGCAATCGCGTCCAAAGAGATTGATGATTCAATTGATAGGATAGTGGCTGGAATGGAAGGAACAGTCATGACTGATGGCAAGAGCAAGAGTTTGGTGGCATACCACGAAGTTGGACATGCCATCTGTGGGTGAGTTGCTACACTATTAGCTAGTTACTCTTGGCTCCTGATTTACATCTGTTGTATAAGCATTATTGTAAGACAATATTACGAGCTATTTATTATTGTATTGGCATTTCAGTTCCCTCTAACGGCATTCTATGTTCCTTTACATGCAGAACTCTCACTCCAGGGCACGATGCTGTTCAAAAGGTCACACTAATCCCGCGTGGTCAGGCAAAAGGTTTGACCTGGTTCATTCCTGCAGATGATCCAACCTTAATATCCAAGCAGCAACTCTTTGCTAGAATTGTCGGAGGACTTGGGGGAAGAGCTGCAGAGGAAGTTATCTTTGGTGAACCTGAGGTGACCACTGGTGCTGCAGGCGATTTGCAGCAGATCACCGGTTTGGCAAAACAGGTATACATACCTTTAGTGCCTTCCATTTTGTGTTTAAGGATTCTGGAATGGAGTATATATTGAGGTAATCTATAGATACTGGAAATTTTGAAGATTGATTGACTTAAATTAAATGAACTTTAATCTCTTGTCCACCATTTGACTTGACACAGATTTTAAAAAAAAAAAACAAAGATTTTTGGAACTTGTGGTCTTGAACATGCCATGAGATTTTTGTGGCTATCAAAGCATTCATAGGTAAAGCGAGAAATCTAAAGTTAACTTGCTTCCAAACATAGAAACGTTAAATTATTTTTAGATGCTAACACAAAAATAGTGTCACCTAACATGGAATGGAGGGAGTAGTTTTCATCTTTTCTTCTTCTTCAACTTATTATTCTGAAGATTTCTTTCTATTATTCTGGAAAATTACAAACTGTCTCTGCAGATGGTTGTCACTTTTGGGATGTCTGAACTTGGCCCATGGTCACTCATGGATTCTTCAGCCCAAAGTGGTGATGTAATCATGAGAATGATGGCTAGGAATTCTATGTCTGAAAAGCTAGCTGAAGACATTGATGGTGCAGTGAAGAGGCTTTCAGACAGCGCATATGAGATTGCATTGACCCACATTCGCAACAACCGTGAAGCAATTGATAAGATTGTTGAAGTCCTCCTTGAAAAGGAGACGATGACTGGAGATGAATTCCGTGCTATTCTCTCGGAATTTGTTGAAATTCCTGCTGAAAACCGAGTTGCTCCTGTTGTACCTACCCCAGCAACTGTATAATAAGGTGAACATATGCTTCAATTTGTACAATATACTCATCCACCTGATTGATTCAGGGTATATACAATAGTTTGAGATAGGTCATCAAAAAAGTATTTTATGCATGTGTGTTGTAAGCAGTTTCTGCATTTGAAATAGAACTAGTAGTTTCTTGATTGTAAATTTGTAATGCTTTTCTCCAAGATGTGGCATGAGTTGTTTCATTTCCTGCTTTAAGCACTTTTCAGGTCTCAAACACCTGTCACAATCCTTACACATAACAATAGGACAATACAATCGAGATTTTATCCTCTGATTCTCTCAGCATAATGTGGTTGTTTGTTACTGTGAAAGTATGTTCCCAAGTTCACTTACTTCAGGTTTGTATAATTTTCTACATTCAAGGTGGAAACTAGGAATAAACTTGATTTTTTCCCATTCCATTTTCAGACAGAGAAATTACCTCAGTAAAGTTACCAGTATTTTGACTTAATTAATTAAGTAATAGGAATTCAAAGAAAGAGACTATTTTGAGGGTATTACAGAATAAAGCAAATGTGGCTGTCAGCAATGTTTCCTGAATAAGATATTCTCTCCCCCCCCCCCCCCCCCTATTTTAATTTTTATATCTACTTTCCTTTTTAGTGTGCCTTAGACTAAACTTACTAAAAATTTACTTTCAACATTCTCATTTTACCCCATAATAATAATTTTATTGGGTGACGTGACACATTTAACAGCCTCTTTGGATGATTTTTCTCATTGTTTCACAATGAATAATATTGTATTATATTATATTACAACAACAAATTGAATATATTCTGTAAACGTGATCTCGTGAGGATAGTGTATATGCAAATCTTACTCCTACCTTGTTAAGATAGAGAGGTTATTTCCGATAGATACTCGGCTCAAGAAACAGTGAAAAAAAAGTAACAAACAGAAAAAGGCCATAACATGTAATAATAAAGAACCAGGAATAAGAGAAATACAAAAGTAGTACTAGTAATACTGATAAGACTAAGAGACACTAGCGACTGCTTGTCATCCTTTTACTCTAATTCTCGATCTCAACCCGTTTCTATCGAGGGCTATATTCTTGGTAAGCTGGAGCAATAGTATGTCCCGATACTTCTTAAGCCTACCCCAACCCTTCATTAGACCTGCTATTGTTAACCTTTTACATCTCCTGAATGGGACATCTATGTCTCTCCTCTGCGCGTGCCCAAACCATCTCAGCCTCGATTCCGCAATTTGTCCTCCATCGACGCAACACCCACATTTTTCCTAATAACTTCGTTCCCGACCTTGTCTTTCCTGATATGCCCACACATCCATCTCAATATCCTCATCTCAGCAACTTTCATCTTTTGGACATATGGACTTCTTGACGGGCCACCACTCTACTCCATACAACATAGTATTTAACCACCACTCTATAGAACTTGCCTTTAGGTCTTATTGGCATATCCTTATCAAACAAAATCCCAGAAGTGAGCCTCCATCTTATCCACGCTACACAAATCTGATGAGTAACATCATCGTCAATCTTCCCATTTCTTTGGATTACATACCCCAGATCTTTGAAACTATCCTATCTGGGGATAACGTGTGTATCAATCCTCACTTTCCCTCCTGCTTCATGCATACTATCACTGAACTTGCACTCCAAGTACTCTATTTTCGACTTACTCAACTTGAAACTTTTAGACTCCAGTGTCTGTCTCCAAAACTCCAACCTAACGTTAACCTCGCCTCGCGTCTCGTCCATCAATATTACGTCATCAGCAAAAAAATGCACGATGGCACCTCCTTTTGTATGTGTTGTGTCAGCACATCCAACGTCAAGGCAAATAAAAATGAGCTAAGAGCCAATCCCTAATGTAACCCCATCTCTATTGGAAAATGCTCCGAGTCACCATCTACAGTCCTCACTTGAGTCTTAGCTCCTCTCGTACACATTCTTAATTACCCAATACGTTACCGGAACACCGCTAACCTCCACACATCTCTATAAAACCTCCCTCGGAACTTTGTCGTAGGCTTTCTCTAGGTCAATGAACAACTTATATATGCAAGTCTTTTTTTCTCTCCCAATACTGCTCCACTAATCTCTGCACAAGGTGAATTACTTCGGTAGTTGACTTTCCTAGCATAAATCCGAACCGATTCTCGAAAATAGACACACTTCTCCTCATCCTCCTCTCCATCATCCTCTCCCAAACTTTCATAGTGTCACTCAACACCTTGATACCCCTATAGTTATTGCAGTTCTAGATATCACTTTTATTTTTGTACAACAGAATCATCACACTCCACCTTCAATCTTCGGGCATCTTCTTCGTCATGAAAAGACATTAAACATTTGGGTAGATTGTATTACATTATATCGTTACGTGAAAATAGCATTTGTGTAGATTGTATTATTTGACATGGTAATATCTTTATTGTTTGATGTATTGTATCTACTAATATGACCTTAACTGTTGTAAATATTAAGTTATCAACAATTTTTATAAGATAGATTTAGACTTCGTTATCTTAATTTATCACCGGCCAATTATGCCTTGTACACATATTGAGTTATTATATTCATGCAAGTACTCTTAATGAAAGATTACATAACGTTCATATATTATCGATTCATGTTAATATCCACAAAAATAAGAATATTATATTTGCTTATTTTTATCATGCGAGTTTGATCTACATGTAAAAGTTATCACATGAATTCATAATAACAAGATAAACAAAAAATAATAATAACTATGACACAATATAATAAAATTTAATTAAATAAATATTATATCTCACATAAATAAATGGGTAACAACCATCTAAAGCTATAAGATCACAAGCATTATTAATAGTAAAATTAGAGGATTCCAAACCAAGACACATAGAATGAGAATAAATGGCAACGACCAACTTGAAGTTTTAAGCGAATGGGACAGTCTTGTCTAAGACTTCTGAGTTTCCTTCCCCTCCGTTCATCAAACTTCCGGCCGTTCTCGACAGCCGCCACTGAGTTTTCAATCCTATGTTCTCAAGGTTACGTAAAAGAAGCGTTCAATAAGTTCTCTTTCCTCATATGGGACAATCCATCTCATTTCTCTTACCTTTTAAAATCATGCATCCAAAAAAAATCATTTTCTCTCACCAAACAGCTGCATTCTCTCATACTAACCTCTGGCTGTTTCAAAGACAAATTTGTTGCCAACCACCTCCTTAACGCTTACACTAAGTTGGGTCAGCTAGATACTGCGGTTTCACTGTTTGATAAATTGCCTAAAAGAAATGTCATGTCTTTTAACATTTTGATTGGTGGGTATGTAGAAGTCGGCGATTTGGGTAGTGCCTCTAAGCTGTTTGATGAAATGGGTGACAGAAATTTGGCTTCTTGGAATGCAATGATTACTGGGTTGACTCAGTTTGAGTTCAATGACAAGGCATTGAGTTTGTTTTCACAAATGCATGGATTGGGTTACTTGCCTGATGCGTTTACTCTTGCAAGTGTTTTAAGAGGTTGTGCTGGCTTGAAGGATGTGAACAAGGGCAGGCAGGTTCATGGTTGTGTATTGAAATTGGGCATAAAGGACCATCTGGTTGTTGCAAGTTCGTTGGCGCATATGTATATGAAGTCTGGTAGCTTATGTGAAGGAGAGATTGTGATCAAGTCAATGCCAGCTCCAACTGTAGCGGCTTGGAATACCCTTATTGCCGGTAAGGCTCAGAATGGATGTTTTGAGGGTACATTGGAACTGTATAATTTGATGAAAATAGCTGGGTTTAGACCGGATAAGATAACATTTGTTAGTGTGATCAGCTCGTGTTCGGAGCTGGCTACAATAGGACAGGGACAGCAGATTCATTCTGAGGTTATAAAAACTGGAGCAATTTCTGTGGTTGCAGTTGTTAGTTCCTTGATTAGCATGTATTCAAAATGTGGGTGCTTAGATGAAGCTGAGAAGATTTTTGAGGAAAGGGAGGAAGTTGATATCGTTTTGTGGAGTGCTATGATATCTGCTTATGGTTTTCATGGGAAAGGAAAGAACGCGGTTGGGTTGTTTCATCACATGGAGCAGGAAGGACTGATACCTAATGATGTGACTTTCTTGAGTTTGCTATATGCCTGTAGTCATAGTGGGATGAAGGACGAAGGGCTTGAATTTTTCAATTGTATGGTGGAAAAGTACAATGTGGAACCTCAACTGGTGCACTATACATGTGTGGTTGATCTCCTAGGAAGAGCAGGCCGTTTGCAGGAGGCTGAAGCTCTTATTAGATCTATGCCTGTGAAGCCAGATGCTGTCATATGGAAGACGTTGTTATCGGCCTGTAAAATTCATAAAAATGCCGATATGGCTAGAAGTATAGCTGAAGAAATTTTGAGGATTGATCCTCAGGATTCAGCTTCATATGTGCTCCTTGCTAATGTTCATGCATCTGCTAAAAGGTGGAAGTATGTTTCTGAAGTGAGGAAATCAATGAGGGATAGGGGAGTAAAGAAAGAACCAGGAATAAGCTGGCTGGAGTTGAAGAACCAGATTCACCACTTTATTATGGGTGATAAATCTCATCCACAATCAGAAGAGGTTGATGTATACTTAAAGGAATTGATTGCAGAACTGAAGGTAGATGGTTATGTTCCTGATACAGGGTCCGTTTTGCATGATATGGATCTTGAGGAAAAAGAGCACAACTTGGTCCATCACAGTGAAAAATTAGCAATTGCTTTTGCGCTAATGAACACCCCCGAGGGTTTTCCAATTAGGATAATGAAGAATTTACGAATTTGTGGCGATTGCCATGTGGCTATTAAGTACATATCCAAGATCAAAAAGCGAGAAATTATTGTACGCGATGCCAGTAGGTTTCATCACTTCAAAAATGGCTGTTGTTCTTGTGGAGATTATTGGTGACAATCTGACTTTAGGTAATGGTCGTTCCCCCTTTTCTACTGTTTATGAACCCTTATTTCCTCTGTTAGATGTAACAATATTCAAACCTTGAAAGAGATTCGCAAAAATTAAATCTTTTATTTATTTTCATACAGTATTTCTCCGAATACCATGTGTCCAAATGTATTTACATATATTTTCTTTGACCCCATTTTATTTGCCTTTAGTTTAATTTGTCCTTCAGAGCAACCAGATTTCTCCAGGAAGAGAATGGGTTCTTTTGTTTCCTTTTATTTTTCCTGGTAAAGATGCTTTAGTACTATAATGTAGTTACTAGTTTCTCCAAACGTGTGAATTTGAGATGTTAAGCATAATTGGTTTAATATTTATAATTTCTATTTCCAAAGTAAAAAGTTACTTTTATTAGTTTAATAAGTCTAAAGCAAATTCCAGTTGACTAATGTGTTCCAATTAATACTTCAAATTTCCAACAGATACTCACACATAATATCCAATAGTGATTTCCCTTGTTGTCCCAAAAGTGTATCTCTTCCATTCCCTTACTGTTCATGCTGCAACCTTTTTCTTAACAAGAAAATGATAAATTAGTAGTTCTAAACTACCAACTTCTTAAAAGGGAGCATCACAAGAATTCATTAAACGTCCCTATATATTCTCCCAACATAAAGAGTACAGAAATGTTGCAAAGGCAAATAAATATATGGATTAGTAAATTAAAACAAACAAAATGCACCTTCAAGATAGTCAAAAAAGATAGGTGGCAGAGAGCTTTATGATTAGAAAACTCTAATCTATAAAACAAAATGATCTTGCATTTACCTATGTCCACAATGCTTTTGATAGGACCAAATATTTAAAAAAAAGAAAAAGAAGAAGAAGAGGAGAATTTCTCCCAATTCATCCTATTCTTAGACTGTACAATTATAAAACTGCTGAAACCATTGCCTCAAATCACACTCTTGATGCTTATTACCCAGATACAGATTCCATGTCCACAGACAATGCTATAATCTAAACTAGGTCCAACATACGACCAACTTATAAGAATGAAGAAAAGAAGACGAAAATCTCATATGCTTACCATTCAACTGTCAAGCAGCCAGAAGCAGTCTTCAGTTAAAGCTTTGCCACCACAATTTGCGTAAGCAGCCCGAACTGCAAGAACTTCATAAGTTTAAGCATATTTCAAGAATGACACCAATTTTTGTGTCCTAATAAAATCTCTGTCCTTGTGGATCTTACAGAAACCGTGTCTAACATCTTTGGCTCAGTCCCTCTCTTCTTATGATTCTCTGATTGCGCATAAATGCTCAATACCCTCATGCACTGCACAATTTCTTTCCCTTAAGAATCTGCATTCATCTTCTGTATTTCTCCCCTTCTCACAAAATATATTACACCCAGGCTTGTCATAAAGAATAGAAAAAAACAGAAAGGAAGGAATGATTGAGCAGAATTTGAGATTCCATTTTTCTTAAATCTCAAAACCTAAAGTATCAAATGGACGAACTGATCTCCAGACCTGGAATATACATTCAACAGAGAAGGTAACCAAAGGAAACCAAGCACCTGCGTAGCTACATTCATGCGGAGATCTCAGGTTCTACATCGGAAGTCACTGGAGTATCAGTGGCTTCAGCAAGGGAGTCGAGCATTAGCACCACCTCCGATGTGTCATCCAAGTAATACTTAGCTTTGCTAGGTTTTTGTCCAACTGTGCAAGCAAATACCTTGGTATCATATGAAATAATATTTCTGGTCAAAGCATCGCCGATGATTTCAAACATATCTTCATCAGATCTATCATCACCAATGCAAAGCACAAAATCCGCCCGTTTTCCTTTCTCTGCCAAAGATGTAAAGATTTTTTCTGCAACTAAACCTTTGGTAACACCCTAGAATGACAAGACAAAATTAAGGTTATTAAGAACACAAGCTAGGATTGACACATTAGAGACTGCAACCACTGCTTACAATACACGTCAAAAATAATTAAAATAAGAAGATACTCTGGATACTCAAGAATTTGACAACAGCCATCAGAATAGTGGAAGAGAAAACACTATCACCTGTTGTTAAAATCAGTACTTAACATTAATTTTTCTAGACAGGACATGTATGCCATCTACTTCCTTGTCACCTACTTACATGAATGTTGGAAAATACTCAAGGCACCTTGATTGTAGATAAGCTACACATGGATTTAAAATGGGATAAAGCTTTGCACTAAATGTGGAGAATGATGGTAGGGATTGTTAATGGATACAAGATAGGGATTGTTAATGGAGATCGATCCATACCAGCTTGAATGCACACCATTCACACTTACAATATGAAGAATGTACACCATCCTCATAAGCAATATAACAAAATTAGCAACTCAGAAAGCAAATGCCAGACTTTAATGTTGAGAACAGCACAATTATTGTACACAGGAAACGAAGATTCATAAGTTATATGGCCAACACCATATTCATACTTCGCATCAAGATGCCCGATTGCTAATAAAAAGTTCCATCCAGAGATCATTAATAGGAAACCAAAGGTGTACTGTGTTTGGGAGAGGAGATTGTCATCAACATGAAAAGGGGTTATTTACCGAGGACGCTAGTACCACTTGGTAAACGTAACTCTTGGAATATAAGAAACAAATAAGAATGAAAACATATGGAAATTGGTATAAGCAATACGTGCCTGGGGCTTCACTTCCACAATGAACTGGCCACTTTTCACAGCAACCGGTTCATTTGCTAAAACACTCTCTAGATGATCAAGCATCTCCTTTGCCTGAGAAAACCCAAATCCAGAATCCGCATCACGATACTGCCACACTATAGCACTTTCCTTTCTTTCTATGCAAGAACCATCAGTAGCGTCTGTGTAGGATTGCATCACGGGTTCAGCAAGATGCATCCAACCAAAATCAGAGGTCTGACTGCATACTTCCCATTCCTGATCTTCAGCCCATCTGCATTGTCAGAAAACTAAAAGTTAGCAAACCTAGAGGAGCAAAAGATTGACCTGTTAAACAGCTCTGATTCATGCAGATAATCTTGGCTGACGCTGAGTCAGACCATATCCTGATGGCAGCAGAGGTTACCAGGAATAATTAGCACAGGAATCTCAACAAATCACTAAGGAGCAGATTGTCAGGGCGTGAAGTTCAATGACTTAAGTTGACTACAAAACTATATTAACCATGGTAGAAAAATAAGACTAAATAGTACATTAGAGATTGTTTTGATCAGGTAGTACAATAGAGACTTGAGAAGGTACTGCGATGATTGGATTAGTAAATGAATTTGAATTACTGAAAGATGTAAAGCTGCATAAAATACTATACCATCATTCTAACAACTATATCAAATGTTAGGGACATCCTAAAATGGAAACTGTATCACATGAGATAAAATGACCTATATCACTATTTCTTCATTTACAAGAATACTCATTCTGCATTACACCTTTTAACAGCACACCAGACTATTTGTTTTAGACACCATACAAAAAGTAGATATAGCAAACAGGGATAGTCCATATCAAGCCCATAGCAATTAGAATGATTGACATTGTGAATAACGAAACCAAAAGAAACACTAGTAATTAAGGTATCAAAATGCAGGTAACATTGATATCAGTTGACATTGTACAGGGAAGAGAAGAAACAGACCTCAAAAAGTAGCCATGTTCTGCTGCAAGTCCCAGTTTCCTACAAGGAGAAAACCACTTGCTTAGGCTTTCCCTCCCTCTTCCACTAACAATGAAGACTGTATTGTTTTGATCACCACAAATTCTATTTAGGATGGAGATGACTTCAGAACTTGGAGACTTGATGATAGAATTCTGAGGCATCACAGTTCCATCATAGTCCAGGAATATGGCCCTGCTCTTAGACTTAATATAAGCATTCACAATATCATCAATTGACAGCTTCCTGAAGTTGGGATCTAGGGCAACAACTCTAAACCCAAAGCCCAAACCAATACCATAGCATCTTTTCCTGAAGTGATCAGCACAAGTTCTCTCCATATCTTGCAAGAAACTTCTCGACCAATAAGCAACATCGTGAGTGCTGACAAAACGGTAATGCTTCTCATGCCGCAGTTGTTTCTCTTGTTCAGCCATTGATACAGCCTCATTCATTGCCTCGGCAGTTGCTTCAACATTCCATGGGTTAATGCGGATTGCCCCACTTAAGGAAGGTGAACACCCAATAAATTCTGACACTACTAGCATGCTCTTGTCGAGTCCACCTACACCTGAATCTGTTTCTGAACCAGATACACCATGTCGACAGACGATGTATTCATATGGAGTCAGGTTCATCCCATCCCTAACAGCTGTGACAACAACACATTCAGCAAGACTATAATAAGCCATTCGTTCGCTACTTGACACAGGCTTATCAATATAAACTATAGGCTCATACCCAGGCTTGCCAAATTGTTTATTAATTCTATTGCAGCTTTCCTGTATCTCAGCCTGTATTTCCTTTAAATCTATTCCTTTACCCCGCATAGGATTGGCAATTTGGACGAGTACAGCCTGCCCTTGCCACTTGGGATGCTGTTTGAGCATATGCTCCATAGCTAGAAGCTTTAAGTTGATACCTTTGAAGACGTCCAAGTCATCAACTCCAAGCAGAACAGTTTTTCCTTCAAATTGCTGTTTTAGCTCCTTAAACTTTACCTCTTTATATGCAATTTTCTTCATAGACTCAATGTGACCCATATGTATCCCTACGGGCATAATCTTGATACCTACTGTCCTTCCAAAGTATTCTAAGCCTATATAACCTCTCTTAGATTGATACTCTAAACCTAACATTCGACTGCAACAAGAAAGGAAATGTCGAGCGTAGTCAAAAGTATGGAATCCAACAAGGTCAGAACATAGCAGAGCTTTAAGTATTTCCTCTCTAACAGGAAGCGTCCTATAAATCTCAGATGAAGGAAATGGACTGTGAAGGAAAAAACCAATTCTCAATCGATTGAACCGCCTCCTCAAGAAAGTGGGCAACACCATCAAATGATAATCGTGAACCCAAACAAAATCATCCTCGGGATTAAGCACCTCAACCACTTTCTGTGAAAACATCTTGTTGGCAGAAACATAAGCCTCCCACATAGAGCGATCAAAGCGACCTCCGTGATCAGGTGAAAATGGCAACATGTAGTGAAAAAGCGGCCACAAATGCCTCTTGCAGAAGCCCTCATAATATTTCTCCAAAATATTAGGCGGAAGAAATGTTGGCACGCATCTAAATTTATCTAAAAGATAGCTAGAAACATCATCCTGTTCAATTGGATCAACATCAATGGATAAAGACCCAACAAATAAGACTTCCATATCTTCAGGTAAACCATCCTTAAGTCTCAAAAGCAATGAGTCCTCATTCCAACTAAAGCTCCAGCCTTTATTGTCCGGTCTCCTTTTTGCTTTCAGTGGCAACAGATTCGCCACAATAATCATCCGATCACCAGCAAGTGAAGATAAGTTATCAGAAGAAACACTATGAGCCAGGTCATCATCCAGCTCACATATATTCCCCGGCACTGTCATTACACGTGGCATCATCCGCGGCCGCTCCCTCTCTCTTCCCATTACAGGAAAATTCCCAGATGCCAAATCCAAAAGATTGGTATATGATCTGGACATCATCTTGACAACAAATCTTTTTTTCCTCTAATTGGGGAATTTCAATTTTCTACAATTAAACAAAAGAATTCAAGTTTAACCATACTTCTATAGCTAAAACAGAAGAACACTAGCTGAAATACTGAATCACAGAACAAAAGGGCAAAAAGATGTTGAGTAAAAAGAATCAAACAGAAACCCATGTGAAGTAACTACATAAAATGATGATCTTTAATCGTACCCATATGAAATTAAACATAAAAAAGAGAATCAAACATTCCAAAATTTGTAGTAGCAAATAAAAACATATAGTAATATAATGCACACAAAAATAGTAATTTGGGAAACTCAGATTTTACCTCAGAGATTCAATAAGCAGAGAATCTTGGATCCTTTTCAGTAAAGACTCGATCTTTAGTGTTGAAGGGGGTGGAATTTAGGGTTTGATCTATCCATTTGTTCTCTATTTGAAAAGCGTGATGCGTAGAAAGAAAGTCCTTCAAATAAATAAAAATATAAAAAATTGATATACAAATTAAGAGTAGTTGTAGCTGATCTTGCAAGAAAAAATTAAGATTCTTTGCTTGACCCAGACCTAGACAAAAAACGTGCAGTGCATATGTAAAATGAGTATTTAAAATTAAAATCAGCGATCAGCCATTTTCTGTAGCTAAGGCCACCGAAAGGGGCTAAAATGGAAAGGATAAGGATAAAAGAAAAAGCTTTGCATAAAGGTGCAATAATTGAATAAATTGACTTTCTTTTTGTCCCGTTTAATATCTGCTCTTTGAATTTAAATTCCCATTTAAAAAAACTTATTTAAGAACAATAACCTCGACTTCATTTCTAAGACTCCAACGTTAAGTATGTGATTAAGAATAAAAAATATTTTCTATTTAACATAACTTTTAATGATTTAAATTTATGTATTTATGTGTCAGGTCAAATAAAAAATATTTAATTGGACAACTAAAATTGCGGGCCCTACATTTGTGCATTAATCCTAAAAAATAATAATTCATAGTATATAGTTGTATACTATGTCTATAAATGTTAAAATTGACAGCTCACTCAGAATTGTTTATGAGATCATGGGGGTCAAGGAAATCTATGTTGAATGTGATTGATGTTGCCAAAACGCTCAAACTATTATAAACTAAAGCAAAAGACAAGAACAATAGAACAAGAACAATAGCAATAGAGAGAAGAGTAGAGAGAGTTCTTCTTATTGAGTTGAGAGGGGTGTATTACAATGGTAGAGAGCACCTCTATTTATAGGGGAGAGGAAGATTTAGCTACCACTAATAGAACTCTAAAATCTCTCTAATTAAATACATTAAAGAGATTCACCTTAAATAGAAGTGTAAGAATCTTCTATTTCATAACACTCCCCCTTGAATGTCTATTCAATGATGTGCCTCATAAAACCTTAAAACAAAACCCAATGGGAAAAATTAAAGTAAGGAAAGAGTACACATGTTTGAATATGCGCCTATTAGTTGCCTCGTTAAAAACCTTGCAATGAAAACCCAGTGGGACAAAACCTTGTAAGGGAAAAAGAGTGCAACGCGCATTGACTCCCCCTAATGAGTACATCGATTTATATCCTTGAGCATTTGCATTCCAATCTTGTGCATCATCTTCAAAACGATCTTTGGTAGATGCTTGATGAATAAATCAACCATATTGACTTGAATAAATATTCCGCACCTTGAAATCATCACTCTTGATAGATATGAACATCTTCATATAATGTCGTGGAATAGCTCTTCAATATCTCCATAGATGCATTCTCAATGCCATCATGCTTATAGTTATAGCAAGATACATATGTACACAAATTGTACTTAGGATGTGGTACTTCAGGACCAAGAATTGCATATGCTTCAAGCAACTTAAATCTTTCAAGTTAAGTCATGTAAGTCACATAATAGACTTTAGCTGCATATCAAAGTTTCATGTCATGCTAAACAAATAAGATATCGAAAATTGACTATACATACCTTTGCCTTTATACTTTCAAGCATATGAACTATAGGTTCAAAGCTACATGTCTTTCATATGGAATCAATTCTTCTTGATTTGTATCTCTTCCATTTAGTTGCTTTCTTTGAGTCAGCAAATGCGTATAGCATGCTTTGCAATATGTAGCAATTGCATTTCTTTTTTATGAACTACAGGTTCATATCATGATATTCGGGGATATACATATACAAATGAAAATTCATCCCATGTAACACTTTCTCAAATGTTTATCATGTCTCCCCCTCATGTTAGTAAAGCTAACATGTTTCCTCAACTTTGGGAAATCATCTTTGCGCATTATGTCAATATACACAGCACCTTAATAATTAAGATGAAATTATTTGGTTCCTGACCCTGAACCACTTGTGAGGGGAGAATATACTCTCGTATACAACTTATATCAAACTGATATATATATAACTTAGTTCTCATAAGAAACAGTTTAGCTATTAAGTGGAAGCACTCAAAAATTATCTTGCTAAACCGACTTTAATATAAACCAACTTATCAAGATGAACTGTCTTGAGTAGAGAATCTGGAAACTATGCTCGTAGTTAGATTACTGAGCGATTTACCTCGCAAGCACTGCCAGGCTGCGGGTTAATAACAATGGCGCATGTAACCATATCATAGATGCATCATATGTGGTATACATGGCAGGTGAATGGGCCCATACTCACCTTTCATATTTCCAGAATTTATGGGCTTCAACCCGAACTCTTTAGTTGGTCCGTTCATTAATGAGAACAAGTGATACAAGAGTATTCGTAAAGAACTTTCTAGTTCTTTAATATTCACCTATGTGAATTTGCACATCATACTTAAAATGAGATGGCTAACATGAATGCCAACTGAATAAATTATCAATATTGGTAAATTTCAAATTTACACCATGACATGTGCACTTATCAATAAACTTCGGGTTTATTATGACATGGGTTTTATACCAATAGATATCCACTTTATTGTGGCATTCTTTCGTTTGTGTAGTACAAACTGGAGAACAAAGCGGGTAGCTTTTCATATACAAATTACCCCGCTACAAGTTGTAGTAATAGGAGAATCAAAGCCTTCCTTTATTATAGTCTCAATATAATCAATCGCTTTCGCGTGTACTTTGGAAACTGAATAAGTTTCTTTGAGACTTACTACAGCACAATACTCAATTGTGTTTCTCCAACATAGTAATAATTGGCTCTTCGAGAGCTCTCAATTAATTTTGTACTACCACAGACTGAGGTTCGATATCCTCACATTCTTGCATTCCGTATTTTCAAGAGTCTCAGGCTCAATAGATTCTTCGTGAATCTCGGAATTAATCAAATCATGAGCGTCCTCATGTGATTCTTTCATAGTGTCATTTAGATCGTTCTTTTTCCTCTTTCTAGGATTTCGATCTTTGGAACCTAATGGTCTGCCACGCTTCTGGCGTGCATTTGACTCATTGGATATGACACTAGATATTTGTCCAATAGGGACTTCAATACGGATCGGAACATTTTCCGCGTGAATGTGGGATTTCGTTATCCTCTTCAAGTCCGTAAATGCGTCAGGCATTTGATTTGCTATTCTTTGCAAATGGATAGTCTTTTGTACCTCTTTCTTTCAAATAGAGGTATGTGGATCAAGATGAGATAATGATACATTTTTCCACAAAATTTCCCATTTGGTTTCACCGACTTCTCCCCCTAATTTTGGGAAAAGTGTCTCATCAAATTGACAGTCTGCAAATAGTGCAGTGAACAAATCTCCTGTCAATGTTTCGAGGTAGCGAATAATGGAGGACGATTCATACTCCACATATATTCCTAACCTTCTTTGCAAACCCATTTTGGTGCGGGATGGCGGTGCTACAGGCACATATACTGCGCATCCAAAGCTTCTTTAATAGGATATATTGGGTTCATGACCCAAAACCAATTGCAATAGGGAATATTTGTGATAATTCGTCAGTCAGAGACGAACTAGCATTGCTGCATGCAAAATGGCGTGACCCTAAGCCGAAGCGGGCAGCCGACAAAGTAGCATTGTTGCATGCAAAATGGCGTGAACCCAAACCGAAATGGGCAGCCTCGTTTTCATGAAGAATTCAAGATTATTCTCATCTATTTTCCATTAACTTCGCAAACGCAAGGTTGCGTGATGACAACAAGCACACATTAGACCATCTACAAGATGCGTCTATCAAGACCATGAAATACCTAAACGACCCACTAGGTGGGTGAATAGGTCCACAAATGTCCCCTTGTATACGTTCCAGAAACGGGGGTGACTCGGTCCCAACCTTTGTGGGGGATGGTTTGATAATCAGCTTGCCTTGATAACACGAAGTGCAAGGATATTCATTACTTGAAAGGATTTTGAAATTCTTTAACGGATGCCCATATGAGCTTTCTATAATCCGTCTCATCATGGTTGATCCTGGGTGACCCAGTAGATCATGCCAAAGTACAAATGTATTGGACTCAGTATTCTTTAGATTTACTGTTGAATGTGCCTCAATTGCACTAATTCTTGTCCAATACAGGCCACAAGATAAAGACGGGAATTTCTCAATAACCCTCTTTTGGCCGGAGACATTCTTTAAAGTGAGGACGAGATATTCAAGATTATCTTCATCCATTGTCTCAATATTGTAGCCATTCCGGCGTACATCTTTAAACTCAACAAGTTTCTTCTTAGACTTGGAGGAGAATATTGCATTCTCTAAGATAAACGTCATGCCTTTGGGCAGAGTTACATTTGCTCTTCCGGAGCCTTTCAATCAATTGACATACAAAAGGAATACATGAACATAAGAATAAACAAGTTCAATTCTTTTGTGTCACATAATATTTTCAAGATCTGCTACTAACAGTTGACTAACAAAATCAGATATGTTGTCCATAATCAATTACTTTGCAGTTTGAAAATTTCAGCGTTTTTCATAAGACAATCGATTATTAAACACACACAATCGATTGTTTGAACATAGACAATCGATTGTTAAACACACACAATCGATTATTTGTTATTTTTGAAAAACTTCAGATCACACTGTCTTAAGACAATCGATTGTTAGACATAGACAATCGATTGTTGGTTATTTTTGAAAAATTCCAGACCTCACTGTTTCAAGACAATCGATTGTTAGACAAAGACAATCGATTGTGGATGATTTTTGAAAATTTCCAGACCTCACTGTTTTAAGACAATCGATTGTTAGTCAACGACAATCGATTGTTGATCAATTGTTTTTCAACTTTAATGCGAAAATAGTTGATAATCGACTAGTTTTTCAGGCTAGTCGATTACCCCCACTGGAAAATAAAAGTTTTATTGATATTTGAGCATATTGAAGATGTTCTAAAGAACTAATACAAATATCATATCATGAACTAGCTAATACGAGCTAATACTAATGACTATTGATTTATTCATTGACTAATACAAATAAGTGGAATAAAATCAAATAGCTCCATCTTCTTTCATCACGGACCCATCACCGATTAGGTGGTCTATCTTTCCCTCGGGTTGCTAAAAGAAGTCTTCCACATCCAGGTGGGTGAAGTCAAAGTTGTCGTCAGAGACAAAATTTGTTTCAGGGCGTTTTCTCTTTCGAGATGCTTGATAAAGGTCAACCAAATTTTATGGTATACGGTAAGACTTAGACCAGTGCCCGTTTTCACCGCAACGATAATATATAGTTTATAAACTATTTGCTTTTGGATTCTTATCGTGCTTGTGGCAGAGTGACCAACTTCATGTTGTCATCTCTCTTCTTTAAGACTTTCCACAAGATGGGTGAATCCTTGATGTTGAGATATTCAATCTTAAAACTTTCATCAAGGTGATGGCGCAAGTAAATCAAGGCCTTCGTACAGTTTCAAACCTTCATTAAGGTGATGGCGCAAGAAAATCAAGGCCTTAGCATAGTTTTGGGTGGATGCACTATTTCTATCTTTAATGGCGTCTCCGAGACCCATAGCATCCAAGTGGATTTCAACATCCAACACCCATGTCATATAGTTCTTGCCCGAAATTTTAAGGGCAACGAACTTTCTTTTCATATTGTCATACATATGACACAATTGCATCAAGAGCGTGTTCATGCTTACGGGCTCTATTACAATTATCACATTCACTTCAGGGAATGGATCAAAATCATGTGCTTTACACAATCTGCTACCACATTCTCTAAATGGAATGGATCGAATTCAATTGGACGGAATTCTTTGTCACGTCCACATTCATTGATACCTTCATGGTAATTAGTCTTCTTTCAGACTTATCATATACTGCTTCCACATTCTCTAAAGGGAATGGAGCAAATTCAATGGGACGGAATTCTTTGTCACGTCCACAATCATACATGAATTTAATCATGGAAGGACATAGAGATTTTACCACTTCGTGTGATTATAATTTCTCACAAACTCCATTAGAGTTATAATCAAACTTTGTATATAAAATTTATAGAATTCCAAGAATTTGAAAAAGGAAAAAATAAAATACTTACCTTTAAGGTATACCAAATATATTTTCAGTATTTCTTTCTTTCCTTTTTCTTTTCAACTTTTTCGTTCCTTTTTCTCTTTTGCTTTCTGTCCTTTTTTTTTTTTTCGTTCTTCACGTTTTTGATTCTCAAAAGAGAATAAGGCTTCTGCCTTTTGTTTCTTTTCTTTTTCTTTTCCTTCTTTTTTTGAAGCAAAACCCTACACAAATAAAAGTTAAGACAATCGAAAATTTTCAATTGGTTAGAGACTTGTGCTGATAACGTATTATAAACTAAAGCAAAAGACAAGAACAATAGAACAAGAACAATAGCAATAGAGAGAAGAGTAGAGAGAGTTCTTCTTATTGAGTTGAGAGGGGTGTATTACAATGGTAGAGAGCACCTCTATTTATAGGGGAGAGGAAGATTTAGTTACCACTAATAGAACTCTAAAATCTCTCTAATTAAATACATTAAAGAGATTCACCTTAAATAGAAGTGTAAGAATCTTCTATTTCATAACACAAACTTAAAATAATGTTTTTCATAAAGGTTAAAAAGTGGAGAAAAATGTAGATAACGTTTAAACTTTAATTTAGTTTGTAAAAGTTAGGAAAAAAGTTGCTCAACACTGCCAAATTTAACAAAGTAAACCACTCCAGCAAAAAGATGTTGTAATATCTACATTATTGAATTGAATGATGTCACTTGATGTTACTCAAGTACGTGCACTTGCTGAATAGTGGAGCATTTGGAACATATCAAAGTTTACCCATAAGTTTACTTGATTTTGTTTCTTTCATCATACGAAATGAAATAAGTCCTGAATTTTAAGGATAAGATTCTTTTTCATTTTCTTTTAATATAGCAATACACAGATGAAAAGATTATCATAATGTAATTTCAAAGTGAAACAAAATAAAGAATTACGGTCCTTCTCACTTAGCTTAACAAACCGACCGAAAATGGTTCAGATTTGAAGCTCTTATCCTATTTAGCTTATATTGTATATAACTTGAAAAAATTTTTCCAGCCTTTAGCACATTATTAAAGACACACTTTTAGGGTTTTTATTATGAGAGTTTTTCATAAAGCACTATTTTTTAGGTGTAATTAGTCATTTATAGATACTTTTTGCTATATTACGTGTTATAGATATATTTTATGTGGTTATACAATGTATTTGATGTATTTAAATTATTGTATCATTAATACAATAGCAAAAATAGGCGTGAAAAAGGGAATTCCAGCTAAGGTTGATATGTATTCGACTGTAGTCATGCGGCCTTATCGTGAATACAGTAACGTATTTGCGTAAAACCTAGAAGGTTGAACTTGTTAAAAACGGAAAGCAAACCAAATCACCTGATATTCTCCTATAACTTACGAACAAAAATTATTACCCACTAATCTGTATTCCTCCATTCACGATTCAACAAGAAAAATAGCGAAAACAAGAGTAACATTTGGAATTTCACTTCTCTCTTTTCTTTGTTCCCAGTTCTCAATTCAACCACGGAAAAGTACGATTGAGACAATTGTATACAAAATACGATATAATTCCATTATACATATAGCAAGTTTAACAGTGTTGTTGCGTTATTCTGGCAAGTGGAACGATGAGAGCAATTACATCGAATTTTCAATTTAGGGAATACTGATAAAGGAGTATGCGTCGTATAATGATTGGTTGCGTCAATTTCTAATCAACTGGGCGTAGATTTGAGCATAAAGTCCACTAAAATCCAATACAAAGTAGAAGGGAATAGCACGCCAATGAAAATACACAATGACATGGGTTACAGGGTGTATCTTGAGTTGAAAAAAGAGAATAGAGAATTCAGAATGTATCCTTTGTACATAACAAAGATTGAAAAAGAACTTGTATCCGGTGGTAGTTTAATTCAAGGTGATACTGTGCAAATAGACGAATCACTTCAAAGGTATGATTCCAGTATAGATCATACGTTTGCTCTCGATTTTGTCAATTCAGGAGAAGCAATTGGGGTGTTTGAACTGGACAAGTATTTGATAATTTCAAAAACTAATCAAAGGGGGGTTATTGTTGGACAATTATATGAGGATAAGGCTACATTGAAAGAGGTGAGAGAATTATGCTATATCTCAAAGGTTTCAATTCCGGATTGATAGGTCTAATGCTATCAGGTTTGTGCGCATTTAATTTTTTTCTTTTTGTATTTTGTATTATTGGTTGGAGCTGTAAGTTAAACATTGATGTATTTATGCATATTTGTGTATTTTCACTTGATCATCACTGATGTGTTTAACATATATTTGTTTATGGTCCATAAATACATGTATTCATATGTATTAGACCGGTATAATTATATTATAGTGTCTCTAATTATTTTCGTATTTTGTTTACTATCCTTTTTAAGTGTATGCATATAACAATAATTGTATTCAGTTGTATTCATTGTATTTAAATGCATATAACTATAATTGAATTTAGTTTTATAATAATTTATACATATATATATATGTCAGAATGTATTCATGTCAGATAGTATTGTGTATATGAGTGCATTTTTAATAAATATTTATGCTAATTATATGTATAATGGTAAATTCTTTGCAACTATGCGTTATTATATATGTCAGAAGATTGTAAATGGAGGTTTAAGGCTTCAAGCATTAACAAATCGAGACTATTCAAAATGAGAGAGTTCATTGATAACCATACATGTTCGTTGAAGGACAAGGTGTATGAGCAACGACATGCAAGTACCAGCCTTATAGGTGGTATGATTATGCCTAAGCTTACTAATCATAAGAGAAAATACATCCCAAATGATATTATTGATGATGTGAAATCATATGTAGGTGTAGATATTAGCTACATGCTAGCGTGGCAGGCTAAAGAAAAGGCAAATAAATTTTTTGAGAGGTGAACCGACTGGCTCATACAATAAATTACCAGGATATTTATATATAATGAATATGATATATCCAGGTTCCAACATTAGAATGGGAAAATTGCCCAAAAATATGTTGGAACATATATGTATGTTCATAATTATATGTTTTGATAATTGACAAACCGATTTAGATGGAAAATAATATATGCCATAATATATGTGAGTTATTATTGAAATACACTTTGATTTATATTTAACTAAAGTATATTTATTTTGTAGATATGCAAAAGCATACAAGGAGGAAGGTATGCAATTTTCAATACGCATAGAGGAAGGATATGCGTCATTAATTGAGCGGACAAGAATTGGAGTCCAAACAAGTTCAAGACAAGATCAAGAGAATATATGAAGCAATGAAAATAAATGAAGATCTTTTGTTTGAGTCATTTTATTTTGTGATCTTGACTCAACGACATATTCTAATATTGGCTCTCTCATAAAATCATTTTTTTAAATTACTTATATCATAAATATTTTTAATATACTTCAAACAAAATGTTTTTAACGTTTTCATTTCAACCAAAATGGGTTTTGAAGTAAGTTTTCAATTCTAGTATACTCTGGTATACACAGTGTATATCAAGTGTATATCCAAGGTATATAACTTTCAAATTAAGCCAACAATCGATTGTCAGGTTCAACAATCAATTGTCAATGAGGCAGTGAGTTTCCAATTGTAAAAATGAACCACAATCGATTGTGAGGTTTAACAATCGATTGTTGAAGCGTCAGATTTCCAAAAACAATTTTTAAAGTCAAGATTTGGTGGTTGAAAAATTGTTGAAAAATTATGTTTACAAAGTCCAAGACTCAATTATTGTTCAGTAAATCACTCATTCAATTATAGATTCGTTTGTTGATTTTTGATTACAAAAATCTACACTTTTCAAATATCTTGACCGAATTAATTTTTGAATTTATGAACCACAATCGATTGTCAAGGCTAACAATCGATTGTTGACTCAAAAATTTCAAACAAACGATTTTCTGGTTAAAAAGTCAAGATTGTCTTTTGAAAAATGGTCCAACAATCGATTGTGAGTCTTGACAATCGATTGTCAGTGCAAAATTTCAGGGATTTTGTTTGACAATTAGGCAACGGTTTGATTCCATTTTAGCCTATAAATACACCCCTGAAACACCCTTCATAAACACAACAACTGAGCAAAAATCTATCAAAGTTTACATATTACAATTGCAATTATTTTCATTCCAAATTCATTATTTTTGAGAGCCAATTATTGATTAAGTTGTTGTGATCTTGAGCTGATTATTTTGTACTCATATCCACTCTATTAAGAGAGTATTGTTTAAGTGAGTAGTAAGTGTTTGCACACACTTGTTGCAAGAGGGAATATTGTATTTCTTCTTGAGAAGTCTTGGAGTGAGGTATCTCCGAGCAAGGTTGTTTGAGACTTGTGGGATTCAAGTTCTCAAGTGTAACGGTTTGTTAGGTACCCGTAAACTTAACGGTTTGCTGAGGCTTGTGTGACTCAAGCTCTCTGGTTGTAACGGTTTGTTGAGCACCCGTAAGCTTAACAGTGTTAGTGGAAATCTCGAGAGAGTCTCTCGGGGACTGGACTAGCCACAAGGTGTGGTGAACCAGGATACATCGGTGTGTTCTTTCCTTACTCTTTTAATTTCCGCATTTATTTTATTCCTGCAGCTTTTAATTCAGCAACTTGATTTTAAATTCCGCAAATTTTATTATAACGCTATTCACCCCCCCTCTAGCGTTAAGCGTATATTCTAACAATTGGTATCAGAGCCTAACTCTCTTTAAGACTTAACAGTTTGAGAGAATATTTCTATGGCTTCTACTAGTAGTGCTTGTGCAGGAATAGGTAAAGGATTTTGCACCTTTTTACCTCCAATATTTGATGGAAACAACTACACATATTGGAAGGACAGGATGAGAATTTTCATCCAGTCGAACAACTTTCGTCTATGGCAAATCATCAAGTATGGTGATAAAATGACGACACAAGTTGGGAAGGCTATGGTAAGTGAATACAACACCAAAGCAATAAATATGTTGTGTAGCTCTCTGAATCAGGAGGACTGTCGGAGTATTTTCCACTACAAAACTGCCAAAGAAATGTGGGATAATCTTGAGGACACCTATGAACGTACTCCTCAAAAAGCGGACAGCTCATGTGATGAACCGACTGCCCGATGCCTTATGGCCAACGGAGAAGAAGAGGTAAGTACTTCTAACTCCTACTCTTTTGAAGAATTACAAATAGCTTTTAAAGAACTATTTGGTGAATTGAAAAAGACTTCACAAATCGCCAAAGAGGCCAAGGCTAAAATCAATGTTTTAGAAGAGGAAAATAATTTTTTGAAAAATGATAATATCGACCTTAAAAATAAGATTAAGGCGATGAATGAAGCCTCTTCAATTGATCAAAGTTCTAATTGCTTATCTTGCGATTCTTTGAAAATAGAGAACTTAGAACTTAGGAAAACACTAGAAAAACGTAGTGTAGACATTCCTAAGGTAGTTGAAGACATTAAGAAGAAAAAGCCTAATAAAAATAGAAGGCGTAAAAAGAATAAGAATCATGTTAGAAATCATGATGCACCACCTAGAAATAATTCTAGGATTTCCAATGAGTCTAGAACTAACACTTTTAGACCACCTAGACACGAATCTAGGATTTTTACAAATAAGCCTAGAAATAATAATTTTAGGCAACCTAGAAATAATTCTAGGATTTTCAATGAGTCTAGAACTAACACTTTTAGACCACCTAGACACGATACTAGGTTTTGTAATAAGTCTAGAATTGATAATTTTAGACCACCTAGAAACGATTCTAGGAAGTGCACTAATGAGTCTAGAATTAATCATTTTAGACCGCCTAGAAATGATTCTAGGATTTTTGTTGATAAGTCTAGAATTAATTACACTAGACCACCTAGAAATGACTCTAGGAATTTCAACGCTTCTAGGAGTGACTTTAGATTACCTAGAACATATTTGGCACAACCTAGGCATAGGCACAACCCGAATGTTGTATGCCATTATTGCAATCGTGTAGGTCACATAGCACCTGTATGTTTTGCGAAACATAGGGATTTATCTTTTGGTTATAATCATTATTTGCCTAACCCTCAAGGACCCAAAAGTGTTTGGGTACCAAAAACCCTTGTTTAAATTCTTTTGCAGGTGTGCTTGAAGACTACAATATTGTAGTAAATGCAAAATCAAACACGACACCTCATTGCATTAAAAGGGGTATTTCGGTTAGTCATCCATGTTGATAAAAACCAAATTGTTAACATGTGCCAACAATTGATATTAATATAATTGTTGATAATCTTGGTTCTCTCTTTGAAATTGTTAATGCGCTGAATCGTTGATATATTGAGATATCCATGTTGACAATTGATTCTCATGTTGGAAATTTGCTGTTTCGCTTCTGATTATTAATGTGCTCAATCGTAATAGTTGATATACGATATCCATCTATTATCTTTGTTGATTCTCGTATTGAAAATTTGCTGTTAAGCAACTACTAGAATCATTTATGGTTGATCCATGTCTTGATAACTATTATTGGCATCAATTGTTTCTATTAATATATTTTTTGATAAATGTCTCTTAAATAACATTTAGTATCTCTCGACAAACTTTTGAAATGTTTGTTCTATTCAACAGTTAACTGCTAGCATGCTCATAGTAAAGACATTTTATTTTTGTCTTGAAAAACGTTGTTTATAACTGTTGATATTCATTAGAAAATCTTTCTAATTGTTAGCATATTTTTGTTTAAAAACATTTCACTTATGTTTTTGACAAATGATATTTCTGGCTAGAAATTAGTTTGAATTACAAGTGGTTTCAATCTTGTCTTTGAAATACTTGTTTCACAACTAATATGTGTTATTTGCTAGCATTGTACTCATATGTTGAATACTATGTTTTGCTTAAACAGTTGGTATGCCTTGAAAACTATTATCAATCGTTCATCATGCATATTCTTCAATGTCTTTCCTATTTGTATTGTGTCACTCGAAGATTTATCGATAAAGGAAAGTAGTCTTAATACTCTCTCTTTGTGGCAAAAGAAGAAGTGTTTAGGCGATTTGTTTCAAATAAGGAAAAATGCTTTCTTTTGGTATGCCTTATTTGAGGGGGAATTTTCTTTAAGGAAGAAATGAATTGCATGAATGTTTATTGATGATGGTACTCTTGTATGTCAACATGAATTTATGTGTTGATTATGCTTTGATAAAACTATGTTGATAAAATTTATATTGATGATATTTTTCTTGGAACGACTAATGTGTCTATATGCAAGGAGTTTGTAAAACTCATTACTAGCTATTTGAGATGTCAAATGATGGACGAGCTCAAACTCTTCTTGAGGTTGCAAGAGAAACAAATGAAAGAAGGAACCTTCATTTGTCAAACTCAATATTGCAAGGAGTTGCTAAATATTTGAAACAAGCAACACCAATGCAATGGCCGCTTCATTGAATTCATGTGACCATCTTGACAAATATGGGAAAGGTAAGGAGGTTGAACAGCAAGATATACCGAGGTATGATCGTTCCCTACTTTACGTTATTGCTAGTAGACTTGATACAATATTTAGCATTTATTGATATGCTAGATATAAATCATGTCCAAAGGAGTCATGTCTTAATGCGGTTAAACGGAAAATGAAGCACATTATTAGAAATTTTGAATATGGGACTTCAGTATCCCAAAGATTCTTCATGCCAATTAATTGGCTATTCCTATTCTAATTTTGCTAGATGCAAATTAGACCGCAAGAGCGCAATTGGCACTTGCCATTTGCTCGGTAACTCCTTAGTTTCTTGGATTAGCAAGAAACATGTTAGTGTCGCTTTGTCCACAACCGAGGCGAATATATTGCCGCGGGGAGTTGTTGTGCACAAATCCTTTGGATGAAACAACAACTTTTAGATTATGGTCTTAGTCTTGATCACGTCCCTCTTCGATGTGATAATACTAGTGCCATAAGCTTGACGAAGAATCCAATTCTTCATTCGAGAACAAAGCATATTAAAATTAGGCTCCATTTTAAAATAGATCACGTTCATAAAGGTGATGTCCAAATTGAGTTTGTTGAAACTAAACTTCAATTAGCCGACATCTTCACAAAACGTTTAGATAAAGAGTCCTTCTTCCGTATTCGAAATGAACTCGGAATTCTTGACTCTACGTTGATCTAAATGCATACATTTTAGGTTGCATTTATTTTTAAACATTACTGACTTGAGCGTCGAAGACGCATATTTTCTTTATTGCAGGTATCACCCTATGAGACAGGGGGAACCAACAGGAAGTTTTCCTTTTAAATTCAAGTCAATATTTATTTTGGATTGTAAATTTTTGATTTTTGAAATAGCATATTTGTTTTTGATAAAATTATTATGACATATATATTTTTATCAAATATATGGTTTATTCTTATGTTTTCAAATAAATAAGATAAACATTATTTTCCAATATTTTCTGTTGAAAACGATTTTTCAAAGTCGTCGAAGTTAATCGACTAACTAGACGTTATTCGAATAACTTGATTATCCAGAAAATCAAGCTATTTCTCCAGATATTTGAATAATCAGAAATTACTCAAGTATATCTGTTTCCAGATATTCAAATATTACATAAAATATTTGAATATGGCTCCCAGATATTCGACTATCACATAAGATATCCGACTATCCACGGTCAAAATTCAAAAATCCAACCGTTTTATAGCCGTTCCAATCAATCCAAAAATCTGATCTTTGACATTCAATGCTATATTTTTTTGAACTCTCTAAAAAGGAATAGTGTGTACTCTTTGTTTCACGCCAAAATCTTTCTTGTTCAAGAATTCCCTTTCAAAAGTTTTCAAAAAAATCAGGCTCTTCCAATAGTTCTTCTTGCCTACAATCTTCAATGGCAAATAGAAGTTCTAAACGTTCTCGTGCCAGGAAAAATATCCCTTCTTCTTCAAACCCTCCTCCATCTATACATTGGTATGAAGATGGATCCATTCTTTGGTTTGAACAAGAAAAATGAGCTACAACGTTTCATTCAATAATTTGAAAATCGAGTTATTCTTCCAAGTATGATTTCATTCATCCTCTTTTGATTCAAGCATTCTATTCGAATCTTTAGAAAGATGAAAATGGAGTCCTCTCTACCCGTGTGCATGGTTTTTCCTATTCTTAGTAAATATTCAAGCCATCACAAATCTTACTCGTGATGGACAAGACATCGAACATTATACCGGTGTCGAAGGAATACTCTATAATGAACATGTCCTCTTCAACCTTATTGGAATTGGACATTTTGATTTCACTCAAGCTCAAAATAGAGCTCCCATTAGAGGAATATTTCCAGAATTTCGTTTGATTCTCTATGTTGTCATTCGGATTCTCAAACCGAGAAAGAGCAATCACACGACAATTGGCCGTGAAGATACAAAAATTATGCATGCTATCATTTCCAAAGCACGCATAAAATGGTGTAAATTTGTTCTTACACACATGTTTGATTCAATAGGAAGTGACAAACCTCTTCCTTATGCATTACTTATAATGCATCTTCTTGAAACGTCTCAAATCAACTCCAATGTTGGTATCAAGAAAACTCGTACCAAATATTGGGAATTTCAAGAGACCTCTTTTTATGGCCATGATCAACAATATGATCAAATTCCAAATCCTCCTCCTCCAATTCAAGCTCGTCGTCCTCGTGCTCAACCGGATGTGTCTCAAACCATCTTGGATCAACTTGCTTCTCTATCAAATTCAATCAATCAAATTGATAGAAATGTGTCTAGCATGGAGAGAAATGTGCGAAATCCACGGATATTTTGACCATGTCTATTATTCGTATTCTTACGTCTAGTCAGCAAATACTTCTAGCGATGACGATGATTTTGACGACGATGAAAATTCTTAATTTGTATTTTCATTATTTGATTTGTATTTTTCATTTAGTAAAATGTTTTTCCAATTACTCTTATTATAGTCTTTCCTTCTTCATTAATGAAATTATCTTTTTGCTAATGTCAAAAGGGGGAAGATTAAGGGTATATGCATATTTATCTTGTTCATGCATTAGAAGATAAAAGGTATATTTATTTTCTATGCTTTGGGGAAGAGAAGGGTATATGCATACTTATTTGTTTATATGCATATTTTATTGAAAGGGGGAAGATACCTTCTATATGCATATTTATGCAATTTTATTTTTAAATACTAATTGCATAAATTGAGGGGGAACTCAATAATAACTTGTCTTAAATTTGACATTTTTGTTTAAGAGCAATATGCATATTCCCATATAGGTTTGCCATTATCAAAAAGGGGGAAATTGTTGGAACATATATGTATGTTCATAATTATATGTTTTGATAATTGACAAACCGATTTAGATGGAAAATAATATATGCCATAATATATGTGAGTTATTATTGAAATACACTTTGATTTATATTTAACTAAAGTATATTTATTTTGTAGATATGCAAAAAAGCATACAAGGAGGAAGGTATGCAATTTTCAATACGCATAGAGGATGGATATGCGTCATTAATTGAGCGGACAAGAATTGGAGTCCAAACAAGTTCAAGACAAGATCAAGAGAATATATGAAGCAATGAAAATAAATGAAGATCTTTTGTTTGAGTCGTTTTATTTTGTGATCTTGACTCAACGACATATTCTAATATTGGCTCTCTCATAAAATCATTTTTTTAAATTACTTATATCATAAATATTTTTAATATACTTCAAACAAAATGTTTTTAACGTTTTCATTTCAACCAAAATGGGTTTTGAAGTAAGTTTTCAATTCTAGTATACTCTGGTATACACAGTGTATATCAAGTGTATATCCAAGGTATATAACTTTCAAATTAAGCCAACAATCGATTGTCAGGTTAAACAATCGATTGTCAATGAGGCAGTGAGTTCAATTGTAAAAATGAACCACAATCGATTGTGAGGTTTAACAATCGATTGTTGAAGCGTCAGATTTCCAAAAACTAATTTTTAAAGTCAAGATTTGGTGGTTGAAAAATTGTTGAAAAATTATGTTTACAAAGTCCAAGACTCAATTATTGTTCAGTAAATCACTCCTTCAATTATAGATTCGTTTTTTGATTTTTGATTACAAAAATCTACCTTTTTCAAATATCTTGACCGAATTAATTTGAATTTATGAACCACAATCGATTGTCAAGGCTAACAATCGATTGTTGACTCAAAAATTTCAAACAAACGATTTTCTGGTTAAAAAGTCAAGATTGTCTTTTGAAAAATGGTCCAACAATCGATTGTGAGTCTTGACAATCGATTGTCAGTGCAAAATTTCAGGGATTTTGTTTGACAATTAGGCAACGGTTTGATTCCATTTTAGCCTATTAATACACCCCTGAAACACCCTTCATAAACACAACAACTGAGCAAAAATCTATCAAAGTTTACATATTACAATTGCAATTATTTTCATTCCAAATTCATTATTTTTGAGAGCCAATTATTGATTAAGTTGTTGTGATCTTGAGCTGATTATTTTGTACTCATATCCACTCTATTAAGAGAGTATTGTTTAAGTGAGTAGTAAGTGTTTGCACACACTTGTTGCAAGAGGGAATATTGTATTTCTTCTTGAGAAGTCTTGGAGTGAGGTATCTCCGAGCAAGGTTGTTTGAGACTTGTGGGATTCAAGTTCTCAAGTGTAAGGGTTTGTTAGGTACCCGTAACTTAACGGTTTGCTGAGGCTTGTGTGACTCAAGCTCTCTGGTTGTAACGGTTTGTTGAGCACTCGTAAGCTTAACAGTGTTAGTGGAAATCTCGAGAGAGTCTCTCGGGGACTGGACTAGCCACAAGGTGTGGTGAACCAGGATACATCGGTGTGTTCTTTCCTTACTCTTTTAATTTCCGCATTTATTTTATTCCTGCAGCTTTTAATTCAGCAACTTGATTTTAAATTCCGCAAATTTTATTATAACGCTATTCACCCCCCCTCTAGCGTTAAGCGTATATTCTAACAAAATAAATTTATGTACGTGTATATATCTTTGTATGCCTTTATAAAGGGGTATGATCATTGTAGACCCATTGTGGTTGTGGATGGAAGTCAACTAAAATCTTGGTACACCAGGACATTCGTTTCGGCAAGCACGTTGGATGGTGCAGGTGAGTACGTGAATTATAATAAAATCTGTTAATATTTTAAAGATTGAAATACATATTTTAAAAATATGTATTCAATTGTCTTTACAGGTCGTATATTGCCACTAGCATATGGTATTATTGCTTCAGAGAACGATGCTGCTTGGACGTGGTTCTTTGAGCAATTCAAGATAGAATACGATGACAGGGAAAACATGTGCATCGTTTCAGATAGAAATGAGAGTATCATTAAATCTGTATCGAGAGTGTATCCAGATCTACCGCATTTTGCCTGTACATGGTATCTATGGAACAACGCATATAAAAAATTCAAAAAGAGCCATGCAAAGTTGAGCGAGATATACTTCTTGATGACAAAACATACACACAAGCTGAATTTGACAGTCTGATGTAGAAGGTGGAGAAGGTAGATAATAGCGTGAAAAAATACTTGGAGTTAGCTGGATAAGAAACGTGTGCTAGGTTGTATGCACCTGTTAACAGGGGATGGACCATGACGTCAAATATTGATGAGTCAATCAATGCGGCACTAGTGTCAGCAAGGGAATTGACAATATACGACTTCCTAAAAGAAGTTAGGAAGATGTTTAGACGTTGGAATTGTAGTAACCGTAAAGAAGCTACACAGACATACACAACACTTGAAAAAAATACCAGAAGATGCTGACTTTGAATGAGGCAATATCTACATGCATGACTGTTAGTTTTATTTTAATATCATTGTATTATATAGCTTAATTATTTTCTGAAATAACTTATACATAATTTTTTAGATAGACGTATTGTCATGCAGTAGCGTTATAGTTTTTTTTTCTAGTTTCCTGAAGTCCAATAGATTTTTGATATATGCCATTGTATTCATAAATTACGACTTAATTATATTATAGTCCGCCGGTCTAAATATACGATGTATTCTTCTGTATTCAAATATTTAAGTTGTATGTAACTGAATAATTCAGCATTATACATATGGTAATTCAGTTTTACGTGCTGAAAACTTATAGGTCTATGGTAAAATGTAGATGGTACCATCAACTGGATACTTACATAGGGTTAACGATGGAGGGAAGCATTACACCGTCTGCCTTTTAGAGAGAAAATGTGTTTGTGGGAGGTTCCACGTTGATGAATTACCATGCCCACATGCTTGGCATGTATTGAAGAGCAAGTTTCTAATGCCAGAAGAATATTGTTCAAACTATTACAAACTAAATTATGTTGTAATGACATACAATGTGCCTGTGTACCTGCTACCAGACAGAAATGACTGGAATATACCAGCACATGTTGCAGAGGAGGTTGTATTATCACCCAAATAGAAAAGACCTCCTGGAAGGCCAAAGAAGAAACACGACAAACCATTAAATAAATTGTTACAGCCGAAAAATCAACACTCATGTAGCATATGTGGGTAGGGAGGACATAACAAGCGAACATGTAGAAATGCCCCACGTAGGATTTAGTTAGCACTCTGACATGTATTAGTGCTCCAACGATTTGTCATTACTTATGATGACATTGTCAAGTAATAAATTCTGAAATGCCTTTTGTGAATAGATTATGGATACATTTAGTTGCAGTACTGTGTTGGATACATTCGAATACAACCTTGTCCATATATACTTTGATAATTTATTATAGACAGTGCCTGAGTTATATACATAACTAGTCAAAATACATGAATACAGATATATTCTCAGCTATAATATAACAAAAAAAAACATATAACATGATTAGATTCTGGATACATTTAGTTGCACTATTGTGTTGAATACAATCGAATACATCCTTGTCTATATATACTTAGACATACAATTATAGACAATGTCTAAGTTGAATATACATAACTAGTTAGAATACATCTATATACTCAGCTATAATATAACTATATCAATAAATACGTATAACCCGAGTAAGTAAAATAAATACAGCAAGTTGGGTACGTATGTATAAACCAGAAGCATACAATTTCTGCCTTTGATATACATGCCAAGTGACTGAATATTAATACACACTTATATGCCCTGTTGAATATGTATGAATATATCATGTGAGATACATATGAATATAAACTGAAGATTAAGCATGGATACTTATGAACAAAATAATGAAACATAGATTGAAAATTTGCAATTGTCATACATGAACAATGTTGATAAAGTGATTAAAACATGATTTTTTCTAACTGAATATCATCTTCACCAAAAAAAAAACTATTCAAAAAATAGTATTCACCTAAAAACAACATTCACCTAAAGCTACTCTAACACTATTTACAACTTTGAATCTGACTCCGTAATTTGCCTAGCAATCTTTGAGGGTGCTTCATTCTCGCTTATGGCATCAACGTCTATATTTCGTATAGCATAGTCCCAGAGGAGAGCACTATATCTTTGACGGAGTAGATTAGAATCAAATATTATTTGTGGAATCTCACCAAAAGCACTCAGAAACTCTGTGTATGTCGCAACATGCACCTCACAATCCAGAAAAATGTTGATTGAAAAATTAGATTTTTAAAATGATACAAGAATGATGATTTAATACATACATGCTCTCAGCTTTCTGTTCAGGTAGATTTGATATGAAAACAATTTCAAATGGATCAGTATGTAACTTGTCAGTGTATGCTGAGTAAGTAGACCAATCTATGCCTTGACTATCTCTATAAAAGCTACAGATTGATAGATACAGAGGTACAAGCTTAGCTAGCTTATCTATCTCAGAAGCTACATAGGCATCGTGACCTGCAGATCTGTACGAGTCATACACTTTGATATATCTCTCCTTGATGAGACAACATCCAATATCCGGTGTAGTTTATCCTTCAAGTTGACTGGTATCAAGACATTGTCAACAATATGCCAAGGTACATTAGCTAGAAATCTATAGCCCCTTATGTACTTACATACCACATCCTCTTTTTTTGCTACATTAGCATTACTATTTGTATCAGCATACCTGGCGAAGATTTCAGCGATTCTTGTCTTGAATATACAATCAACAGTTGTATACTTGAAGTTACTTGTTTCGTTGTACTTTTCCTTCTTTCTCAGATAGTAGAATATGACATCATGTTATACACAATTTTAATTATATTTTGTTAGTCCAATTAATCAAACTAAGAAAAATTAAAGAATATAACAAGTGAAAACTCAGTTAAATACACCAGATAGATACAAGAATAATACATCTAAATACAGTAAAATACATCTGAATACACTGTTTTACAACAGATATTCAAAAACAAAGAGGCAATTAAATACATCATAGAGATCCAGTTATCGCCGACTAGTGTATCAGTCTGTCTGTGACCTTTTGAAATATCTTGCAAGTTGGCTTCATATGGCATTTCAATACCATCATCATGTCTCCCTGTGGTTTTCATTCTCTGGTTTAAGCTTTCTTTTTACTGATTGTGTTGAAGATAGTCAGCAAGCATCTTAAAGTTATCATTGATCAATAATTTTAGAGACTTGAAGTCACCCACAACCTTAGCAAGATAGAAATAATTAGAAAGGTGCATTTGTACACATACGAATGTTAAGCACTAAATTGTAATGTTTAATGTGATAAAAAACTCACGCATTCTTTGAATGAATTTAGGTCTTTCCTCAAAGATGATACTTCATCATTTTTGGAATCTACCAGCTGATTGTGATGCAAACCATTTTGTGCAATTTCAAATACACCAACGAGAGTTGTATTTAAGGCATGAATATTATGTTCCTTGCGCTTTTTATGGGGCAGTGATGAAGATGGACCAACACTTGCAGCATGTTTCTTCTTACACTGGAGATCAGGTGTATGAGAAAAGTCATTTGAATCATCTCCCCATTTGTCTGAATGAGTAGGAGTAGGATTGTTCTCAACAGCAATGCCTACCGAAGGAATCTGAATAACGACAATCTCTATATCGTTAGATGGATGTCCTTGTAAACAATCCGAAAAACAAAATACAATCGAAGTCTTACTATAATGGATGTATGCAAATCTGGAATCAAAATGTAATTTGTATTCAAATGAATGCAGCAGTAATGATTAGTAAATTATATGCAACTGTATTCAACTGTATGAATGGAAGCAGCAACAACTGTATTGAAGTTTCAATTAACCAAATATGCAGCAGTACTAATGAAGGCAGCAACAATTGTATTCAACTGTATGCGACAACTATATGCAATTATATGTAGCATTAATGATTAGTAAATTATAAACTAGCCACGATACAAATTGTATATTACCATGTTTCCCTTGTCATTGTACATGTTGTTCATCAGATAAGCAAAGTTTGGTTGATTTCCGATGGTTCTCCAATTGAGTATTCTGGGGACTACGTTATCAAATCGAAGTGCAATTTTGGGATCAACATTTGAACAATACTCATAAAATCACACTTGCATAGCTAGGGGCATCCTAACTATTCTGTAATACTTCTTCTAAGCATCGATCTTCTTGCTAATAGATTTTGTCAGCATTTCAAATGCGTTTAAACCCTATGGATATTAAGAATAGCGCCCACTCTCGACCAAATTAAAATGTAGCCTTGGTATGGTTGTACTGTTCTTCTCGGATGAAAAAAATGAAGGTGTGCATAAAATACAACAAAGTTATCTGTCACACCCCTTTTTTTTAACAAACTTCACTTAACCCTCTTAAATAAATAAAAAGATCTTGTGAAGCTTGAAAAGGGTTTTTCGATTTTGAAAGTGACAAAAATGGAGTTAAAAAGGACATGACTCAGAATCGCCACCTGACATTTAATTCGGTGTATCAAGTCACCGTTTTTCTTTAAAATAATTTTTCCTTTAAAATACTTTAGACTCCAAAGCTAAGTCTACACCATTGATTCGGGTAAGGGGAATAATTTGACTCGGGAAGAAGGTGTTAGACACTCCTCAAGTCCCGTAACTAGTACGGTAGCGCACTTGATCTAGTTGACTTTTAAAATATTCAATTGAGGTGAAAACACGAAAAAAGCAAGATAAACACACACGAGGCTCGAGGTCGTCTCCCCCTAATTAAAAGAAAAATGAAAATAAAAATAAAAGTACTATGAGTTCTACTATCGATCTCCAAGTACAAGTACTTTGGGGCATACTTCGGAATAAAATATATACAAATCCCTCTGGTCATTCCCCGAGTAAATTCGACTAAAGGAACGACCTCTTACCTCAAAACTAACAAGATCCTATGGCTTCCTTATCCAAGTATTACGGCCTAATTATGCTACTAACGAACAATGTAACAAATAAAGTATGTAAAGAGAATAAAATAAAAGGAAAACTCAATCTATATTCATGTTTTTCTGTTCAAATATTTGACCCAAAATCATTTCCTATGATATATGGATAAATTAATATTAACAGGTTCCGTCCGTCTCCAACGTGAATACCAACGTCAGTTTAATCAATTACGTTAATTAACCCCAAAGCAAATCACTTTTTTTTTGAATTTTCTCTTTCCTTTAAGAGCCTACATCTACTTTAAACGTATAGATCTAAGGAAATATTAACCAATGAATATCAAAATTCTAATTCAATCTTGCATTAAACTAGTAAGTGAACTAGCTCAGCAAACAATGAAATTTTGATTAAAGATAGATCTTCCACATCAAAATATCACCGTCAGGCAAAAATTTACACAAACATTCATTCAACCATTATATGAGAGCAAAGTCGATAAATAGAGGATAAGACAGTGACGAACCTCACAATAAGGTAATTTTTTATATGAAAATTTTTAACACCGGAAAACTTGAACAGCGGCCACCTCGACGGAGCTACAAATCTGCCCAGAAACCTCCGCAGACAGCAATTGGACAAACCTTAGTTTCTCTATCCAATTTTCTTCTCCCCCGTCTTCTGTTTATGCTTGTGTGTATGTGTTTGTGTCGCGACTGAAAATGTAAGGGAGGAGATGTTAGGTGCAGCTGCTGTTCTGCTGCTTCAAGACAGGAGGAGCGGTTAGGCCGGTTGGTTGTTGAGTTCCGGCGGCTTTTAGTTTGTAGCCGGCGGCGGTCCTTGGTTGACAGAGGTTGGGCGGCGGGGATGATTGGTTTAGCGGTTTTAGGTATTTTTTTCTCTACTATGTCTTGCATCTGTTCCCTCTATGAAGAAGAAGGTGCTGATGAGGTTGTTCTCTTAGGTCTGCCGCTGGTCTTTTTCTGTGAATGATGAGTGTATATCAGACAAGAGACGGTTATTCTAAGCAACCCCGCTTCTAATAGAGAGTTGTGAGTTCGAGTCTCTTCAAGAGCAACGTGGGAAGTTTTTGGAGGGAAGGATGTCGGAGGTTTATTTAGAAACAGTCTTTCTGTCTAAAAGTAGGGTAAGGTTTACGTATATATTACACTCCTCAAACCTCACTAAATGAGATTATACTGGGTTGTTGTTGTTGTTGACGAGTATGTATATAGATAGAGTGAAAAAACGAACCCCAGAAATTGTTCTTGGAAAGGAAGAAAAATTAACAATTTGGATCATAGCGTGTGGTCGCATGTATTTGCACTCCTTATCCTTGTCTCTATATGCAAATGTGAGTATGTAAAAATGAAAATGTGAAGCAATGGTTTGACGTGGCATGGAATTAAAGTGAGAACAAGAATTGTAAATTTTAATTGTGCAAATGAATCCAAGAACGTGAGAATGAGGGTGTCATCCTATTACAATGAATAAGAAGAATTCGTTGGTTTTTTTCTTGTTTCTTTCCTTCTTTGTTCTTATCTTTTTTTTTTTTTTTGTGAATAATGAATATTCTAGTTATATAATAAAATAGAAAACATTAGGAAGTGGCATTACATAATTATATTAACAAAATCTAAATACTACCCTTAAATCACATTCAAATATATTTTTGAAAACTTCTTTTTATCTTAAAAAAATATAAAATTTCAAAGCTATATTAGTATTAGTTCAAAACCAAAACTAGCTAGATAAAATACCTAACAAGCTAAAATAAAGGAAAATATTTTTTATAACTTTTATTTAAAGATAATAAAAAGTTAAAAGTTAAAAAATAGTAAAAATAGTATTATTAGGCCTAAACTAATATTCAAGCACTAAAAAAATGTAAAATTTCGGGAAGGGTCAAAAATTACATGTCTACACTATCTTCAAGGTATCACTATCGTTATCCTGACCTCAGTTCTTGTCAGCAAAGCCTTTCATCAAATGTTTATTCTTGACAAGATTGGCACCTCCAAGTCTCAATAAGCCAGTTAGGAACCTTTTCAGTGAACTCAAAATCAACATCATTATCAATACATTTGAGGCCAATCACAAGCGCAAACTCCCTTATTGAGAAAGATAATAAAGTACCATTGACGTGTATAGCAAATATATTATCAAGAGATCCTTCTAACTGGAGACTCATGAAGCATCTGAAGAGTTGATGTTGGACTTCACAACGCTTCATTTGAAGGAAATTTCCAAAACAAGTACTACCCAGTTGGTTGTACTGCTCTGGAGTAATATTTTCTTTTAGCTCAAAGAATATGTCAGTGTTAGTATATACACTGATATGCGGTGCAAATATAGGTTGTCTTTTCACAAACACCTTAATGCCCTGCATTTAAAAATGTAAAATACATATAAATATAACTGAATACAACATATATTTCATAAATACAACCGACATGAATACATATAAATACAAAAATAAATTCAACCTAATACAATACATATTTTCACAGTAAAATGAGTACAACACATATGTCATAATACAATTGGCATGAATACAACTGAATACAACACATATTTCATAATACAACTGACACGAATACATATGAATACAACTAAATTCAACTGCATACAATACATATTTCATAATAAAACTAACATGAATACAACTAAATACACTCTACAAAAATCAACTGGAGTAAGCTATCAGTGATAAAAATATATGTATTAATATTATACATACGCATACAACAACTAAAGACATTGCAATTAGAATAAACACTGATAAGAACTTTGAAAATACTTATAAAATACAACTATAAGAATACATCAGAATACAACTGACATATCTGTGTTATTAATTTCTATAAGTATTAAAATACATTGAATATCCTTTTTGAACAGAGAACTCAACCGTTGTATACAAATAAATACAGACGAATACATCAATAATACAGATGAATACATCATAAAATACCTTTTCTTCAAGTGTATCCGAGCTTTTACTTGCTTTAACCTTCTTCCTCTTGACAGATGAAGCTGGAGAAAAATGTTTTTTCCTTTTTTTTCGCAACGGGAAGTCTTGTTTCTTTCAATTATTTCTCGACTTGGGTTTATTTGAAATTTTCATGTCGAGATTTTGTTCTCTTCCCCAATGCCATATTTTTGGCTATACCTGGATCCAATTCCCTTGAGTGATTTTCAAGGAGAAAGATGGCCCATCGAAATTGAGAATTTTAGTGGGTATACCTCTAGTAATTAACTTGCTGGGAGAATTCTCAGACATTGTGAGAATACGCTTGGATACTATTGATTAGAGAAATTTGTGAGTAGAGATGTTGAGAATAAGCAAAAATAGCAACAAAAAAATACTTATCACACTAATTATAGAAACAAATAAGTAAAATCTAGAGGAGATTAGGGTTTGCGTCGAGATTTGGGGGAATGAGGAAGCAGCTTAGTTTTGAACGTGTATTGAGAAGTTGTATGAAAAACGATAACTGTGAGAGAGAAAAATTAGAGGATGGAGAGAGAAAAATAAAACACAGCTTATTAAGTGGCTTAAGTGTAGGATATAACCAAAATTAGAAAATTTGCTATAAACAATAAAAGGTATCTATAGAATATAATTTATTTAAATGATATTTATTTTAAATAAATAAGGTGTTAACCTTTATAGGAGGTAAAAATTCCTTTTATTGTTTTCTTCTTTCTTCATTCCCAGCACGCAAATTCTCTCCCACTGCCTCCCACTTCTTTCTTTCCAACTCATATAGATCCATCATCCTCTCTTAACCTAGCTCCCACTACTCCCATTTCCCTGCCCCCTATGCAGTTCTGTCATCAATAGATCGAAGAAGGCTCGGGCTCCTACTCTGTCGTCCATGGTGGCAAGCAGAAGAATATTGAAGATTTTTGAAATTAGGTTTGACTCTTTGCAGTTTGAAACCTTAATTTCCAATGTCTGGTCGAGCTCTGAGGAGAAAAGATCAGAAGCTAAATCAATCTTCAACACGATGAAGCAGAAAGCACCAGACTTGCTTGTTCTTAAGCTTGTTAACCTTCTTGGCTTATCGCAAGTTATTGATTCCCATGATATGTGTGTTATGCTCCTTGAAGTATCTAATCTGAAATTGTGTGTATCGTATCTGTGCGTTGAATTCTGAATCGTTGGCATAAAATTTCTAACCTATAGACGAGTTGAATTATCCAATACCTTCTACTACAACTCGAGGCTAGGATAAAAATCATAGCTATGTAGCAGTTTATATAAACATTGTATAATAATATATATGAATATTCTAACACCTCTTATACACTATTATACATGTTTATACAAGTTATACAATATTGTACAATTGTGTATATTTGCGTATAATATTCTATAATTATATATATTTTTCAGTTTATAAGAATGTATATACATTGTTAGTGTGTAAGAGGCCTCTACGGAAGTTTGACACTTCCTTCTCTTCTTCTTTTTCATATATGTGTTGTATAAAAAAAGATTTGTATGCGTTGGAGGGATTCTACAATTCATTTACCAAGTTTATATTTTTCTTTTATCATGTTGTATTACTTTGGCAATTACACATAATAGCGTATGAAAATAACTGGCTGTATAAAGAGGAAGCAATAATAGTAGTTGATTGTGTGAAATAAGCTGTCTTTCGGGAATTAGCCTATTATTTTTGGGCTATAGATTTACAAAGTGACATCTAGGCTATTATGTTGCTAGTCAAGTGTGTGAGTTGTATTTACGTGACATTATACCAAACAAAATCATATAACTTCGTATTTCACATAATCAAGTACAAATGAATTACCTTACTTTTAAAATAAATCAAAATCCAAACTTTCTTAGTAAGTATCTAGCAAACCCAAGTTAAAAAATTTTTATAAAAAAATTGAATATGATCTTGGTCAAAGAATTTGTGGAAATATGATTGCAAGAAATTTTTTAAAATCACCAAAAATTATGGTGGGATTGATAAGATCCCTTTATTTTTTATCAGTAATTTTTTATTCAATAAAACATACCTAGTGTGCAGGGTAGGCTCAAGAACAAAGGGGCCTAAAGTCAAACTTTTTTAAGAGCCCTTAAATTAAAACAAATAACATATAGAGTTCACTTGATTCATACTTTATAGTTGATATGTGTAAATTTTAATAAAGAATAAAAAATAATATATATTACTATGACATAAAAGTATACAACTACAATAACAATAACCCAGTAAAATTTTACTAGTAGGGTTTGGGGAGAGTATAATGTATGCAAACTTTATCCCTACCTGGAGATATAGAGAGGTTGTTTTCGAGCTCTATGACATAAAAGTACAAAAAATAATAATATTTAAATTTATTGAAAAAATGACACGACCCAACTTCTCCCTCTGTTAGTTGTCGTGATGGCACCTAGTCTCTACGACTAGGTAAGCCTAACACTCTGTGAAAATAAATAAAAGCATGAACATTAACTACTAACAGTGGGAACACTAGGCTGGATAAAATTATGAATAAAGATATTTGGAAGAGGGTGGGCATGGCTCTGGTGGATGATAAGATGCAGGAAGCGCGACTTAGATAGTTCGGGAACGTACAGAGGAGAAGTTTAGATGCCCTGGTTAGGAGGTGTGAGTGGTTGGCTTTTGGCAGGTACGAGAAAAGGTAGATGGCGGCCTAAGAAGTAATGGGGCGAGGAGATCAGATAGGACATGGTGCGGCTCCATATTTCTGAGGGCATATCTCTTGACAGGAAAGTGTGGACATCAAGCATTAGAGTAGTAGGTTAAGGGGTAGTTGAGCGATTTTCCTCTTAGTTTTGATTTTTCGCTTTGAGCCGGCTAGCATGATAGTGTTTTTTCTGGAATTGCTAGCGATTTATGTTGTATTTCACACTTTTGCATAATATTTGTGTTACTGCTTTTTTATTTATTTATTGTCTCTTACGTTGATGATATTATTTTTGGGTTTTGTTGTCACAAATATATTGTCTTTGAGCTGAGGGTCTCCTAGAAACAGCCTCTCCCCTTTGGGGTAGGGGTAAGATCTGCATATACTTTACCCTCCCCCAGCCCTACTGGTGGGATTTTACTGGATTGTTGTTGTTGTTGTTGTTGTATTAACTACTAACAGCAAAAAGTATCTAATAAGCAACTGAATGCCACTCGACATATATAATTTTAACCTCTGAAATGTACCAAACAATTCCCAAAACCTGAAATACCGTAAGTTACAAGCTACTAAGAAGTCTTAACTGTTCTATACATCATCTCTACAGAAGGAATGAAAAATGAACATATAGGGATAGAATGGGACTTTAAGGATCTGCGAGCGCGAACAGATGTACCTTAAAGTCTCCAATAAGCAGCACTGACATCAACTATTAATGAGGCTGGTAAGATGAACCTAGATCTGCACAAGAAAAATATGTGCATAAAAGGACATGAGTACACCATAACGGTATCCAGTATGTGCCAAGCCTAACCTCGGTCGAATAGTGACGAGATCAGGTCAGGACTCTACTAGTATAAATATAATGAAATAAGACAGAACGAGATAACAGTCACAATAAATACAGAAATTTAATAGAATAGAGTCATAGAAAGACTTCAACTCAGAATACAGAGATAACAACAATGGATCTCCCGAGATACGTCTCGTAGTCCCAAACATAAATGTGCATGGGAGTCTCTTAGAATACCGTTCCATAGTCCCTATGTAAATATATAGAACAGAGAGATCTCCTGGAATACCTAGTCCCAAAGTAAATATACAGTACAAGGAGATCTCCAAAAATGTTGTTTTGTATTCTCAAAGTAAATATGCAACTCAACCAATAGAAAGAATCGGTTTACACAGAGTTCAAGCCAAAGAAAGCAGGGTAATTTTCACTAAACATGCTGCTTAGAGTTTAAATAGGAAGCTAAAAGACGTGGCATGCTATTCTAATTAAAACAGGATAGTTACATATGTTAGTGTAGTTCAAATAAGGAGAAACATGCTTTGACTTAATGGAAAATGGGGTTTTGCAACAAAAAGACTGTGTATATAATATTCACCTCATGTATACGACGCTCACATATTAAAACAATACCAAATCCTACGGAGAGTTCCACCACACAAGGTTAGGAAAGGCACTACGTCGAACCAAGCTCAAATCAATCCATCACACAGCTCTTTCCACGAATATCCGACTCAAAATAGCCCAAATCTAGCCAAAACCAATTGCATAACATAAATATAGCTACAAGAAACTAATCTAGCTAATGAAATCAAAACTAAGAGAATAAATTAGAAAATCACCCAAAAAATCTCCTTGAGCCACGTCTCGAAATCGATTAAAAGTCGCAAAATATGAATAACATTTACTCACGAGTCTAATCATACCAAATTTACTCAAATCTGATACCAAAATCTTGATCAGAATCCATAAATTTGGCCTAAGAACTTTTCCCAAACTTTCCAATCAAATCCCTAATTAAGAGATGAAATCAACAATGGATTAATGAAAAACAACCAAAAATGAGTTAGGAATCATAACACAATAACTTCCTATTAAAATTCTTCAAAATTTCGCCTAAATCCGAGCTCTCCGAGTATCAAAATAAAAATGAGATCAAACCCTCGAATTTTCCCCTTTCTGCCCAGCAAATACGCTCAATTCATCGCACATGCCAAAATTCCATCCCAGATGCGGAAATGACTTAAGTGATCTAGGACCACGAGAAGGTGGCTGCACCTATGGAAACTGGTCCGCTTCTGCGGTCCCTCTTTGCACCTACGCTCCAAGGTTGCATCTACGAGTTTCACAGATGGAGAATATTACCTCGCACCCGCGATCCTTGAGCTCCTCCTTCCAACCCGCTTTTGTGCCTGATCATCAGCATGTGTCAGTTTGCACTTGCAGTTTTGTAACCGCAGATGCAAAACCACTAGCAACCAGAAATCTTCAGCAATTGCATAAGTCCAAATTTCAACTCGATAAGCATCCGAAATACGCTCGACACCGTCGGGACGTCAACCAAACATACCAACCAGTCATAAAACACCGTACAAACTTAGTCGAGCCCTCAAAACTCATCAAAAAATGCTAAAAACTAAATCACCTCCAATCCAAACTTAATGAACTTGAAACTTCCAAATTCAACAATCGATGCCGAAACCAGCCAACCACATCCGATTGACCCCAAATTTTGTACATTAGTCATATTCAACACTATAGATCTACTCCACTACCAAAATTAGAATCTATCCTCATTATAAAAAATTAAACTGCGGGTCCAAATGTCTAAAAATTCGTCTTTCTCCATTTCAAGCCTAAATTAGCTACAGATATCCAAAACACCATTTGGACACGCCCCTAAGTCCAAAATCACCTAACGGATCTAACAGAACTGATGGAACAACATTCTAGAGTCTTCTTTTCACTGTTCCAATGACGGTCCAAATCTTAAGGCTTAAGCTCCCATTTAGGCACTAAGTGTCCCAAAACACTCTAGAAAACCAAAACAAAACCTCCCAACAATTCACAACAACAGAAATAGATATGGGGAAAGTAGTTTATCGTGGATCGGGGCTCTAAATATTAAATCGACAGACCTGGTTGTTACATCCTCCCCCTTTCAAATAATCGTTCGTCCTCGGGTGAGCATAAAGACATACATGAAGTGGTGAAAAGATGAGAATATCGACCGCTCATTGTTGATACCCAATTTTTTCTTATTCATTTTATATATGTAAAATACCTTCAAAATAGCATATATATGTATATATAAGCATTTCCAAGATTTTTATTATTTTTTTCATAATTTTAAAGGTTTAAATTGATTTATTCCTCCCCTTTTATCCAAAAAATCCTCAATAATTATTTCCAAAATTATTTTTTTAATAATTCATCTATTGTATTTCTATTCTTATGACAAAATACGTGTAAAGTATTTTTTAATATATTTTTACAATTTTATTTAGTATTTTAAAATCTAAATTGCACATAATTACAATACTAGCCTTTTTAGATTTAATTATGTTTTATACGCATAAAATTGGACCCTGTATTTTTAAAATTTTAATTATGTACTATTCTGAAATGTTGATTGTAATAGTAATTAAGGGGTAAATCAACTGAGTATTCAACTTTTTAAAGTCTTTCTAATTTCTATAAGAAAGGAACTGATGTATACATAGGGAAAGCCGTGTGCAATGAAAAATGCAAGCACGGCTTGGGGAGGGGTCTTTACTTGTTTATTTAATTTAAGATTAATATTTATTTTATTTAACAAGGAACTTATCTACTCCATTCGACTAGTTCCGGGTTCGAATCCCGGGTAACCCACTAGCATATGGAAATTCTAATTCTCTGTAGAGAAGTCCGTATTTTTCCAATTGTAAATCATTTTAGCCCTTTAAATATTTTTCAGAAACTATTTATTATTTTAATAAATTAAATAGGAGAAAAATAGCTATTTAGAATATAGCCAAATAGGCTTTCAATTGTAGCCCAAAATTGGGCCTCAATTTCAAGCCCAATTTCAATTAAAAACAGACCCACACCTTCTTTACCCATTCCCGAACCCGGAACCTTACCTACCCTTCTCATTCTGGCTGTTGATCTCTAAGACCAACGACACCTATTCCCTCTTACTTTTTTAGCCTGAACGACCCTTTAACCTAATTCATTTCTTACCAAACCGCTGCCCTAAAATCCCATTTCCCCTCCAGTTCTCTCTGAAACCTAAATCTAACCCTATCCACTGCCACCCAAACCAACCCTAATCCTCTTCGATCCTCACTCAATCCATGGATTCACATGGTTGTTTGAGACGTATACTTGTCTCCTACATCTCCTGGTTGTCCATTTTTGTGATTTCGTGAAAATATCTCGAAGAGATCTAGTCTAGATCTTGCTTAACTTCTGTCTATGGTTTTTTGTGCTACTTTCCACCCATCCATGGCCACTCGAGTAAGATCCAATGCTTTTCTGGCCGAAACCGGTAATGATCAAATGTTTTCTAATCTTCTTTGGGTTCTCTAAAACCCTAGCTCTTGTGATTTCCCACCTTTTCTCTAGATCTGTATTAGATCTAAGTGTATCCATGAGTTTTTAACCAATCGTTCTCCATCTTTACTATTTTACGAAACCCTAGAGTTGCTATTGTTTGATTCCTATTAGATCTTTCTAGATTTGAGGTAATTCGAGTATTGCTAGGCGTTTCCCTTCAAAAACCTCCTATTTTAGCCAAATTTTTCAAAATTTTAAATTAGGGTTCATTACGAGTTATTTTTTTCAAAAGTTTTCTGACTCTTAAGTACTTAATCAACTCTCATTTCGTCTTCATGACCGACTTTTACCGGAGTGTTCAATCCTTAGTTTATTTTTGTGATTTTTCTAACCTTTGCCTCGATTCTGAGTACTTTTTATGTTACCAGTCATATTACTTTGCCTTATTTCTGGGACATTAACTTTTTCTTTTTCAAATCCCTTATTCTATGATTTTTCCCTAATTAATCTCTATTAGGGTTCGCCTCTGTTTTCCAACTAATTTCTGTATTTTTCTGAAGTTTGCTTAGCCTATTTCCTATTTTATGGTGTTCATATTTCTTTTCAGAAATCAATATTATTTTTGAAATTTTGGTTCCCTGGTTTGTTCTGTTAAAAATTTGTATGCATGAATTTTATTTGTTTCTTTATTTGTAATTTTAATTGATCACACTTACCTTAACTACCTGTCAGCATGATTTTGTTATTTTTACTGATCCTTCACTTTGTAGGATTGGGATTCTTGCCTTAATTAAACTCCCTTATTATTATCATTAATCAGTTACCCTTAATTAAGGGGTCTATTCATGAATCCCTTATGTTAATTGATTCTGTAATCGGTTGATTGATCCTTAATTAATTGAACTCCGATTCTCTTTACCTTTTAATTCTACTCCTAAAGTGATATATACACAGTCTTGTTTTGCATATCAACACTCGAACAATTAGTTCAGAACACACACACACACACACACACTCAAACTCTCTCTTCTTTCTCTACTAGTAAGAAAATCATATGGAGTTAGCTTGATTCATACTTCATAGTTGATATATGTGAATTTTGATAAAGAATGAAATATATATATATATATATTACTATGACATAAAAGTATACAACTACAACAACCATAACCCAGTTAAATTCTACTAATAAGATCTGGGGAGGGTAGAGTGTACGCGGACTTTATCCCTCCCTACCGTGCGAAATAAAGAAGTTGTTTCTGAAAGACCCTCAGCTATATGACATAAAAGTATAAAATAATAATTTGTATTTTAAAGAAAAAATGTCACAGTCCAACTTCTTCCTCCGTGTGTAGTCGTGACGACACCTAGTCTCTACGACTAGATAAGCCTAACACTTTGCGGAAATAAAATAAAAACATGAACATTAACTACTAACAATAAGTACACTAGGCTGGATAAGATTAGGAATGAAGATATTCGGAAGAGGGTGGTTTTTACTCCGATGGTTTATGTATGTGTAGAGGAGAAGCTTAGATGCCCCATGTGGAGGTATGAGCGATTGGCGTTGGCAGGTAAGAGAAGAGATAGAGGGTGGCCTAAGAAGTATTAGGGCGAGGTGATCAGACAAGAGATGGTGCGAGTCCAGATTTTCGAGGACACAGCTCTTGATAGGAAGGTGTAGAGGCCGAACATTAGGGTTGTAGGTTAAGTAGTTCTGAGCAATTTTTCTCTTTGTACCGACTAGTATGATAGTGTTTTATCTAGCACTGCTACTGATTTATGTTGTGTTTCACCCTTTTGCATAATATTTGTGTTATTATTTTTCCGTTTATTTGTTGTCTCTCATCTTGCTGATATTATTTTTCGGGTTTTTGTTGTCACAAAACTATTGTCTCTGAGCTAAGCGTCTCCTGGAAATAACCTCTCAACCCCCTCCAGGGTAGGGTAAGGTCTACGTACACGATTTCCCCCTCAAGCCCCACTGGTGGGATTTTATCGGGTTATTATTATTGTTGTATTAACTGCTAATAGTAACAAATATCTAATAAGCAACTGAATGCCACTTGACATATACAACTTTCACCTCTAAAATATACCAAACAATTCCTAAAACCTGAAATACCGTAAGTCACAAGCTACTAAGAAGTCTTAACTATTATGTATATCATCTCTACAAAAAGAAGGAAAAATGAACATAGGGGGATAGAGGGGGACACTAAAATCTGCGAGGCGGGCAAATGTACCTTCAAGTCTCCAATAAGCAACAACGACTGCAACTAGTAATGCAGCCAGTAAGATGAACCTGGATCTGCACACGAAAAACCTATGCAGGAAAGGGCATGGGTACACTACAACAGTACCCAGTAAGTATCAAGCCTAACCTCGGTCGAGTGGTTCAGGTTAGGGCCCTATTGGTATAAAAATAAGGAAGTAAGATAGAACGAGATAACATAGTAAAGATAAATATAGAAATCTAACAGGAATATAATCATAGAATGACAACAACTCAAAATACAGAGATAATAACAGGGGATCTGCCGAGATATCGTCTCGTAGTCCCAAACGTAAATATGGAGGGGGATATCTCAAAATACCATTACATAGTCACAAAGTAAATATGCAAAACAGGGAGATCTCCCGGAATACTGTTCTATGGTTCCAAAATAAATACGCAGTACAGGGGGATCTTCCGGAATACCATTCCGTAGCCCCAAAGTAAATATGGAGCTCAACCAATAGAAATAACAGTTACAGCAAGAAAACCTACATTTTAGATTGAGTTCAAGTCAAACAAAGCAAGTAGTTTTCACTAAACATGCTGCACAGAGTTCAAATAGGCAGTTAAAACACGTAGGCATGCTATTCTAACTAAAACATGATAGTTACATATGTTAGCGTAGTTCAAATAAGGAGAAACATGCGACGAATTAATGGAAAATGGGGTTTTGTAACAAATAGACCGTGTACGTACTCATCATCTCGCATATACGGTGCTCATATATCAAAACAATACCAAATCCTAATGGGAGTTTTCCTATACAAGGTTAGGCAAGCAACTTACCTCGAACCAAGCTCAAATCAATCCGTCACATTGCTTTTTTGACGATTGGACCAAATCTAGCCAAAACCAATTACACAACATAAATATGCTACATGAAACTAATCTAGCTAATGAAATCAAAGCTAAGACAAGAAATTAGAAAATTTCCTAAAAAGTCCTCCGGCCCACCTTGTGGAATCGGATAAAAGTCACAAAATATGAAAACTCATTCACTCGTGAGTCTAACCATACCAAATTTACTCAAATCCGATACCAAAATCTCGATAAAAATCCCAAAATTCGACCTAAGAACTTTTTCTAAATTTTCCAAATTAAGAGATGAGATTAACAACAGAGTAATGGAAAACAACCAAAAACGAGTTAGGAATCGTTACCCAATAACTTGCTTTGAAAATGCTTCAAATTTGTGCCTAAATCCGGGCTCTCCAAGTCTCAAAATGAAAATGAGATCCAACCCTCAAAATTTCCCCTTTTCTGCCCAGCAAATACGCTCTTGCGGCCTATTCAGCGCACCTACGGCAATGCCATGAAAATTCCATCGTAGGTGCAGAACTGACTTAAGGGATATAGGACCACTTTTGCTAGAAGGTGGCCGCACCTGCGTATGCACACCTCCGGAAGCTGGTCAGCTTCTGCCGTGCCTCTTTGCACCTGCACTCCAGGGTCACTTCTACAGGCATCATAGATGCAAAATATTACCTCATACATGCGATCCTTGAGATCCTCCTTCCAATCTCCTTCTGCGCCTAATCTTCCGCACGTGTAGTTCCCCAACCACAGATGCGAAAATACCAGCAACCAGAAATCTTCAGCAATTGTATAAGTCCAAATTTCAACACGTTGAGCATTCGAAATACACCCAAGGGCCCCCAATCCTCAACCAAACATGCCAACCAATCCTAAAATACCATACGAACTTAGTCAAGCCCTCGAATTACGTCAAACATGGCTAAAAACACAAATCACTCTCCAATCTAAACTTAATGAACTTGAAACTTCCAAATTCGACAACTGATGCCGAAACCAACCAAACCATGTTCGATTGACCTCATATTTTCACACAAGTCATATTAAACACTGCGAACCTACTCCAACTTTCGAAATAGGAATCCGAGCTCGATATCAAAAATTCCGTTACTGATCCAATCTCCAAAAGTTTGACTTTCGCCATTTCAAGCCTTATTGAGCTACGGAACTCCAAAACACAACCCGAACACGACCTAAGTCCAAAATTACCTAAAAGACCTAACAAAATCGACAAAACTCCATTCCAAATTCGTCTTCACATAGTTCCGACTACAATCCAAATGTTATGGCTTAAGCTCCCAATTAGGCACTAAGTACCCCAAAACACTCCGGAAACCCAAAACGAAATCTCCTAGCAAGTCACAATAGCATAAACAGATATGGGAAAAGTATTTTATAGGGGATCAGCGCTCTAACTCTCAAAAAGACTGGTCGGGTTGTTACATCCTCCCTCACTTAAAATAATCATTCGTCCTCGAACGAGCATAGAAACATACCTGAAGTGGTAAAAAGATGAGGATATCAGCTGCGCATATCCTGATCAGTCTCCCAAGTCGCCTCCTTGACCGGTTGACCCCGCCAATAAACATTTACTGATGCGATGTTCTTTGACCTCAACTTTTGAACCTGCTTACCCAAAATAGTCACTAGCTCCTAGAGCTAAAATCCAAAATATGAGATAGATCGCCGTGATACTTCCGGAGCATCGAAACATGAAATATTGGTTGAACTCCTGCTAGGATGGGAGGTAAGGAAAGCTCATAAGTAACCTCCCCAACTCACCGTAACACCTCAAAGGGATCAATAAATCTTGGACTCAACTTTCCCGTCTTTCTGAACCTCATAACGCCCTTCGTATGCGAAACCTGGAGTAAGACCCACTCTCCAATCATAAATGCAACATCATGAACCTTCCGGTCAGCATAACTCTTCTATCTAGACTGGGCTGTGCGAAGTCCATCCTAACTCTCTTAACCTTCTCCAAGGCATCCTGAAGAAAGTCCGTACACAATAATCTGGCCTCGCTCGACTTGAAATAACCCATATAGGGACCGATGCCGCCTACCATACAGAGCCTCATACAGACCCATCTGAATGTTGGACTGATAACTGTTATTGTAGGCAATCTCTGCAAGTGGCAAGAATTGATCCCAAGAACCTTCAAACCTCATCACACGTGCACAGAGCATATCCTCAAAAATCTGAATAGTGCGCTTGGACTGCCCATCCTTCTGAGGGTGAAATATTATGCTCAACTCTACCCGAGTACCCAACTCATGTTGTACGTCTCTCTAGAACCGTAATAAAAATTGCGTACCCCGGTCAGAGATGGTAGATATCGACACGCCATGAAGTCTGACAATCTCACATATATAAACTCGAGCCAACTGCTTGGAAGAATAGGTAGTCATCATATGAAGGAAATTAGCTGACTTAATCAGCCTATCCATAATAACCTAAACTACATCAAACTTCCACTGAGTCTGTGGGAGTCCAACAACAAAATCCATAGTGATCCGCTCCCACTTCCACTTTGAAATCTCTAACTTCTGAAGCAATCCATGCTCATGCTTCACCTGTCAGCAATTTAGACACCAAGCAACAAACTCCACTATGTTCTTCTTCATCCTCCCCCGACCAGTAAGCTACCTTAAGTCCTGGTATATCTTCGCGACACCTGGATAAATAGAGTATCGCAATCTATGAGCCACCTGAAGAATCAACTCACGCAAACCATATACATTAGGCACACACAGCCTGCCATGCATCCTCAATGCACCATCATCCCCAATAGTGACCTCATTAATATCACCGTGCCAGACCATGTCCCTAAGGACAAGTAGATGGGGGTCATCATACTGATGCTCCTTTATAGGATCATAAATAGAAGACTGAGAGACCATACACGCCAATACTCGACTAGGCTCAGAAATATCCAATCTTACGAACTAGCTAGCTAAGCCGGAACATCCAATGACATGGGCCTTACTACTGCTAGTAGGTATGCTGAACTCTCATAACTCTCAGCCCAAATGACATGACAAGGAACTCGTAATGACCATACCGAGCCGTGAAAGCAATCTTCAAGATATTTGGTTGCCGAATGTTCAACTGATGATAACTTGAACACAAGTCAATATTGGATAACACAATGGCACCTTGTAACTGATCAAATAGGTTATCAATACGAGGAAAATGACATTTTTTTGTTCACTATAACTTTATTTAACTGCAATAATCAATGCACATACACATAGAACCATCCTTTTTCTTTACAAACAAGACAGGAGCACCAAGGTGACACACTGGGCCAAATAAAGCCCTTATCAAGCAATTTCTGTAACTGTTCCTTCAACTCCTTCAACTTAGCAGGGGCCATATGGTAAGGAAGAATAGAGATTGGCTTAGTGACCGGTACCAAATCAATGCCACAATCAATATCTCTGTCGGGCGGCATCCCCGGAAGATCAGCTGAAAACACATTAGTAAAGTCCCTCACTACTAGGACTGACTCAACTGTAGAGGTATCATTCGTGACATCTCTCATATAGTCTAGATACGTGTCACACCCCTTCTCAACCATTTGTTGAGATTTAAGAAATGAAATAACTCTTTTGGGAGTATAATCTAAGGTACCCATTCACTCTAATCACGGTAAACCTGGCATAGCCAGTGTCATGGTCTTGGCGTAACATCAAAATCTATCATGCTTAGTAATAATAAATTGGCTCTGGTATCAAAACCACTAAGAGTAATCAAACACGATCGATACACGCGGTCCACAACAAGAAAATATCCTATTAGAGCATAGTATTCGGCCTAGCCTCCTCTCTAGGGTGACCTCTTCCTCCCCGATCTCCACCTTGAGCTAGCTGAGCAGGTAGGGTGGTAGCTGGTGTTGTAATCCTAGCCTGAGGATCTAGTGGAGCTCGTTGTGACTAAGAAGTCTGTGGAGGTGCACCCCTCCTAAGCCTGGGAAACACTTTACCATATGATGAGTGTTGACACACTCAAAACAAGCTCTGGGAGGATGTGGAGGCTGTAGCTTTCTCAGGCCAGGTCTTCTAGACTGACCATTGAAAGCACCCAGTACAAGGAACACTAGATACTAGTGGTGTGTAATAAGGCTCCTGAGGTCTAGGAGGAGTTTGAATGCCACCGGCTGTTGGAAAATCCAAATGAACGGGGTGACTCATGTAGCCCTACCATGATGAACTACAGCTGGGGAACGGGCACCAGAATAATGGTCAGACTCTTGAGACCTCTTGGCCTCTCTCTTCTCCCTATCTCGAGCAAGCATGCTCTCTACTCTTCTAGTAATACTCACCGCTCGCTGATACGAGATATCCGTCTCTAAATCTCGAGCCGAGCTACTCTTGATGCTGGGAATGAGTCCCTTAATAAAATGATGGACCCTCTCTCGAACTGTAGAAACCAAGGCCGGTGCATGTCTATCCAAGTCACTTAAATGAATTTCATACTCTGAAACAGTCATAGTACCCTGACACAACTACTCAAACTCTGCGCGCCATGCGCCCCTGAGGTTTTGAGGGACATACTCTATCAAAAACATGTCGAGAACTGAGTCCATGTAAGGGAAGCTACCTCAGCCGAACTGTCCAACTCATAAGTACGCCTCCTTGAAGCTGAAAGGCAGTGAAAGACACCCCAATTGACTCTATTATGCCAATAGTTTGGAAGATACAGTGGAACTCCTCTAGAAATCCCTGAGCACCCTCTTACGCTAGAGCACTAAATGTAGGAGGGTCGTACTTCTTGTACCTCTCAAGCCTATGTTGCTTCTCCTCTGAAACTGATGCCCTACACCGGGCTGAGTTCGAGCTACACGCGATACCGATATTACCTCTAGAATTTGATCAACATGAACCCACTGCTCTGGGGTATGGGCGACGACCGTATTTGCTCTTTCACCGACCTCAAATGTGGCTTGAGCAAGGGATGAACCTTGCCTGAGCTAGAGTGTTGTACATACTCATGAACTGTGCAAAGATCTCCTAAAGAGCTGGAGTTGTAGTAGTAGGTGTCTCAGGTGCCTGTTCTATGACTGGAGTTACTGGTGGCTCCTCGGTAGCAGCTCACTCAGGTGCTCTGGCTGCAATGTGTGTGCGTTCTCGGTCTTTACCTCGGCCCCTGGCAGCTCTAGCAAGGGGTACGAGTGCCTGGTCATCTCCAATAACACGTGTCTTCACCATCTGTGAGAGAATACAAGATAAAAGTTTATAATTTCGAGGTCAACAACTTCGCACAATAAGGAATCAAAAGAAGTGTAATTTTTCTAACAGTTCCATCGCCTCTCGAAGATAAGTACACACTTCTCCAATTGATATGCAAGACTCTAATAAATCGGCTTGTGTCTCACGACTCCTATGAACCTATCACTTTGATACCAACTTGTCACGACCCAACTTCTCCCTCCATGAGTTGTCGTGATAGCACCTAGTTTCTACGACTAAGTAAGCCTAACACTTTGGGGAAATGAAATAAAAGCATGAAAATTAAGTACTAATAATAACAAATATCTAATAAGCAATTGAATGCCACTCGACATATACAATTTTCACCTCTGAAATGTACCAAACAATTCATAAAACCCGAAATATCGTAGTTTTACAAGCTACTAAGAAGTCTTAATTGTTCTATATATCATCTCTACAAAAAGAAGGAAAAATGAACATAAGGGGATAAAGGGGGACTCTGAGAATCTGCGGGCGTGAATGTTAATACCCAATTTTTTTCTATATATTTTAAATACGCATAAATACTTTTAAAATAGCATATATATGTATATATAAGCATGTAAAAGGCTTTTATTATTGTTCCCATAATTTTAAGGGTTTTAAATACATTTATTTTCTTTCCTTTTATCCATGAAATCCCCAATAATTATTTTTGAAATTATCCTTATAATAATTCATTTATTTAATTTATATAATTATGACAAAATATGGCCAATATAATTTTCATGCATTTTTATAATTACATTTGGTATTTTTAAAACTAAATTGCATATAATTGTATTGTTAGCCCTTTTTAAGAAATAATATATTTTTATGTGTAAAATTAGTCTCTATATTTTTAAAATGTTAACTGTGTATTTTAAATCATTATGGCACGTTGAATCATTTTTTCAGAAGTTACTTGTTATTAATTAAAATTAAAATAGGGAAAACTAGTTATTGAAATAATAGTCCAATTCAGTCGTAGTCAAAATTGAACAAATTCCCTTCCCAATCTTTTAATTAAATAATCCAACTTAGACCCTACTAACCCTTACCCAAACCTGGATGTCACCTATTCGACAGTCCATAAACGACCTTCGCTTTTTAATTTTGAGAGACCCCAAACCCTAAATAAGTTTTTCTAAAGTTCCACCCTCAAACTTTCTCATCTCCTCTCTTATCTCTCAATCTAACCCTAGACTCTCTCAGTTGCCTCCTTCTCCGGTCATCTTCAGCGACCTCCTTTCAACCTCAAGACCCCAATGTGTCTCTCGTCACCTTGCTCATCATCTCTAAGGCCTTGAAGGTTCCTAGGCCATGTCAATTTATACCTAGGAATTCTGATTCTGTTGTTCGAGATTTTTCTAGTGTGATTTTGGACAGAATCATACCATATATGTTACGATCGGTGAAGTTTGCAACATGTTCTTTCTTTCTATTTGGGTTTCTTTTGAAACCCTAACTCTCATTTGAATCTCTTAAGATTTGTGTTATTTTTAAATCTTTATGCATGTTTCCTTCTATGATTTGCTTATTCTCCAGCTTCTTCTGAAAGATCCTCCAATTTTTAACATTTTATTTCCTTTAAAAATCAAGGTTTCTCAAAATTTCTTTTGCACTTGTTTTAATCGATTTTCTTTTATATTTCAACCTCTTTTCTCGCTTATTTTGACCTATCTTATGTTCTTACTGCTTTTTAATTCACCTATGTCAAAAACCCTAATTTCTAAGATTTTCTTAGCTTTGGTTCTGTGTGTTAGCTTGTTTACTTGGCTCTTGTTAATCTTCTATGGTTACCATGCTTCGAATGGGTTTTTGCAGAATCCTTAGCTACTTATGTTACTTATGTATGACCATACTCATTTTGCATGTTCATAAATTTCTTCTCTCTTCCAATATGGTTAACCGTCTATTTGATCATCTCTATTTATATGTCGAAATACAGAATCATAACTCTCTCTTGATTGATTTTGGTTTCCTTAATTGTTGGTGATTGAAATATTTTCTTTTAAATCCCTAAAAGCTTTACCGCATCTATTTAAGCTGAGTGATTTCATTACTATATTAGCTATGATACTTTATTTCTACTGAGTTATGTTTTTAATTAAGGTTTTATGAATTTAATCCTAATCGATTACTCTATGCTTATTGAACCTTGACTCTTTCCTTATTTAGTCATGCTCGGATTTTTCTTCTTACCTTATATGATATTGAATCTTCCTGTTTGATTTGATTCCCTTAACTTAAGGAGTACTTCTTTGATTCTCTAGTTGATTGATTCTGAGTTCTTCAATTATTATACTACCATGATTCTCACCTTATTTCACTATCTACTTTCAATTATAAATACCCTAAGTCTTTCATTAACAGAAGACGAACACATGGTTTTCAAAACTACCCCTCTTGCTAAAATATCTGCTCTTCCTCTCTCTCTTGTGCTACTTACTGCTATTAGCTAGCTACAAGCCAAGGCTAATCATATGTGCTCTCTATTGTTCTTTTATTCTGCTTATTTCTCCCTTTATTAGTATGTCCTGCTTTTAATTTTAAACCTCAACAACAACATGCTTCTCTTATTATTTCAGTTTCTCTTATTTCTAGTATGCTTTTACGTGTGCTTTTGTTGTGAAACTTGTAGTTAAGTTACTTTATCATCATGTTATTATGTCTTCCCTCCCTTTAGATTAATGTATTCCCTTATGTGTATTTCAAAGTATGCCTTGTCAATGTCTTTTACCTACTGTGTACTTACTATCTTATGAATCCTAAATCCATATTCCCCTCTATGTGTTTATCTTTCTCCTAACTGGTTTGTGATTCCAAACCCTTTGACCTCTGGGTGACTACTGAATTCATTTAGATTCTGCGTGTGATCCTATCTTAAAGTGCTTGACTTTGTTTACCACTCCCACCTCTTTTCAAACAACCTCTATTGCTTTACTCATTCTGCTTGTGATCCTATTCTGAAGTGCTTGACTTTGTTTACCACTCCCATCTCTTTTCAAACAACCTCTGTTGCTTTACTAAATTGCTTTCAAAACAGTTTCTAGTGGATCTTTCCAACTTGTGTCCTGGACTCTCACTTTACTCTTTAGTCAATAAGTTCTGCCCCCTTTAGTATGTGCACTGCCTTGGGATCCTCTTGAGAGCCCTTTGAAATTTGGCATACTGAGGCTGGCCTTTTACACTACACTGGTTCAATTCTTGATTGCTAAGTCTAGGTGTAAGCACTGTCCGGGGTCCTTGATACCTTTAGGGAACATTGATGTACCTAGGCTTTGATTTGTCTACGGAGTTGAGGTTGATGAGACCATTGGAGGCTTTGGGAAACTTGGGCCTACTTGTAGGCTCCGTATAACATAGTTTCTTGATATTTTTAATTTCAGTTATATAACTCACACATTGGCCTGTAATAATTTATAAACAGATATTTAGGGTATTTAGTAAAAAAGGGCCGGGTAGATGTATACTTTATAGGGTAATACGGGTAGAAATCCTGCTCTTAGGATCTTCTTTTGAATCTGATTGCTTGTATAAGTAGAAAACATGCCCATAGGTTTGTTTTTTTGAATTTAATTGTTTTTTACATAGCAGAAATCATGCCTATAGGGTCTCACTTGTAATTTCGTTTGCATCAAATAGAAATCATGCCTATAAGGGTCTCACTTGTAATTCCGTTTGCATCAAGTAGGAATCGCGCCTATATGGTTTCACTTCTAATGTCATTTGCATCAAGTAGAAAGCATGCTCCTAAGGTCCTGCATTTTTGTTAAGTTAAAAACCATGTTCGTAGGTTCTAAACAATCATGTCTTAAAATCAATTCAAAAATAGATACCTTGACTATATGGTTCGATTCTGATTTAGTTATAATAAGTCTTTCTGTATGTTGCTAAAAATAGTAACACACCTAGATACCATGCCTATGAGGATCTATACTCACAATTATGTCTGTTAATTTAATTTAGCCATAATAAATCGATTTCATCACGCCTAGTTTATTTCTAAATCTAGTCTTATCAAGTGATAACCTTTCCTGAAACAAGTTCTTTCTAAATTACATTAGATACCATGTCTGCAGGTATTAAAGGATTTTATCGAAAACCTATTTGCTTCTGCATTAATATAAATAAAATATACTGCATATAGGCAAGCCTTAGGGAATTCTCAAAAACTGTATTTCCTGAAGTTATCTCTATCATTTATCGTTTCTAATTCTAATAACCTTTAAAAGAGTCCTTAGGCAACTGCTAGGCTATACCTTCTGGGTATAAAATTTGGTCTATTTTTGCATAGTCACTTAGAGATCCTACTTTAGGACTTTTATTAATAAAGACCTTAATTGTGTTTGAGTTGTGTTGCTTGTATGTTTACTTGAGGAGGAAACTTGAGCCTTTTATATGCTCCCATTATGTGAAAGTCCAATATGTTTTGACTGTCGCCTTAGAGTTTTCGCCTTTCTAAATCTTAGGGGTACGTCTAGAACTACCTATAGGTAGAGGTCCTAACTCTCTCTGGGACCACTAAGAATGGATGGATATCAGCACGCAATAGGAATCAGGACCAAACGCTCACTTTGCATGACCAATAAGGGATGAGAAAGGTAGACATAGGATGTGATGACTACACATTAATGCCACGTGTAGCTCCTCATCGAAGAGTGTCTACCGGACATTGTGTAGGGTGATCCTATAGGACAAGCAACCTAGAACCCCTCCTTACCCAAATCCTCTCTTTGTTTAAATCCTCCTCTTTTACATTTGTTCAAATCTTTATTTCACTACTTGAATTGAAAGTGCTTTCCAAACAACTTATTTGATTCAACTATTTGTATGGACTAATTTATGAATATAAGTTCAGTCGGGACCTATATTTGTGGACTAAGAGGGGTGCCTAACATCTTCCCCTCGAGGTTACTTCGATCCCTTACCCTAATCTCTAGTAATACAAACCAACTCAAGAGTTAATCACTCTAGGTGCCCTAAGGCATCATAATCCGTTAGGTGGTGACTCTTCAAATAACCAATTTCTAAAAGGAAGTGAGTCATTACACCCCGTGAGTGTCGAAACCCGAACCTCTCTCCGTCAAAAAGGGAGGAAAAAGGGAGCGCGACAACAGGCAGATGTACCTTCAAGTCTCCAATAAGCAGGAGCGACTGCAACCAGTAATGAGGATAGTAAGATAAACTTGGATCTGTACACGAAAAACATGTGCAGGAAAGGGCATGAGTACACCACAATGGTACCCAATAAGTACTAAGCTTAACCTCGATCAGTAGTGACGAGGTCATGTTAGACCCCTATTGGTATTAATATAAGGAAATAAGAAAGAACGAGATAACACAATCAAAATAAATAGAGAAATCTAATGGAAATATAATCATAGAAAGACAACAACTCATAATACAGACATAATAACATGGGATATGTCGAGATACAATCTCGTAGTCCCAAACGTAAATATGCAGGGGGATATCCCATAATACTATTACATAGTCGCAAAGTAAATATGCAAAATAGGGGAATCTCCTGGAATACCATTTCGTATTTTGAAAGTAAATATGCAGCTCAACCAATAGAAATAACAGTTAAAGCAAGAAAACCTACAGTTTAGACTGAGTTCAAGTCAAAGAAAGCAGGTAATTTTCACTAAACATGCTGCATAGAGTTCAAATAGGCAGTTAAAACACGTAGGCATGTTATTGTAACTAAAAAATATAGTTACTTATGCTAGTGTAGTTCAAATAAGGAGATACATGCTATGACTTAATGGAAAATGGGGTTTTGCAACAAAGAGACTGTGTACATACTCGTCACCTCATGTACTCGGCACTCACATATCAAAACAATATCAAATCCTAAGGGAGTTCACCTACACAAGGTTTGGCAAGCCACTTACCTCAAACCAAGCTCAAATATCATACTGCTCTTTCCATGAATATCCAACTTTGAATGACCCAAATCTATCCGAAATCAATTGCATAACATAAATATAGATACAAGAAACTAATCTAGCTAATGAAATCAATGTTAAGGCAAGAAATTGGAAAATCGTCTAAAAAACTTCCCTGGGTCCACATCTCGAAATCGGGTAAAAGTCAAAAATTATGAACACTCATACACTCATGAGTCTAAACATACCAAATTTAGTCAAATCTGATACTAAAATCTCGATCAAAATCCCAAATTCGACCTATGAACTTATTCCCAATTTTCCAACTCAATTCCCTAATTAAGAGATGAAATCAACAATGGAGTAATGGAAACAACCAAAAACGAGTTAGTAATCGTTATCCAGTAACTTCCTCTTAGAATCCTACAAAATGTTGCCTAAATTCGAGCTCTCCAAGTCCCAAAATTAAAATAAGATCAAACCCTTGAATTTCCCCTTTTCTCCCCAACAAATATGCTCTTGCCTACTGCACCGCACCTACAGAAATTCCATTGCAGGTGCGGAAACAACTTAAGGTTCTGGGATCACTTATGCGAGAATGTGGCCGCACCTACACGTTCGCACCTGCGAAAACTGGTCTACTTCTGCAGTCCCTCATCGCATCTGCACCCCAGGGCCCCACAGATGCAGAATATTACCTTGCACCAGCGATCCCTGAGCATATCCCTTTTACACCCGATCTTCTGAACGTGCGAGTCCGCACCTGCGGTTCCCCAATTGCAGATGCGAAAACACCGACAACCAGAAATCTTTAGCAATTGCATAAGTCCAAATTTCAACCTGTTGAGCATCCGAAATAAACCTGAAGTCCCTGGGACCTCAACCAAACATACCAACCAATCCTAATAAACCATAAGAACTTAGTCAAGTCCTCAAATAACATCAAACAATGCTAAAAATATAAATCACCCTCCAATCCAGACTTAATGAATTTGAAACTTCCAATTTCGACAACCGATGCCGAAACCAACTAAACCACGTTCGATTAACCCATATTTTGCACAAAATTCATATTCAATATTATAGACCTACTACAACTTTCGAAATCGGAATCCAATCCCGATATCAAAAGTTTCACCACCACTCCAAATTTTTAAAGATCTGGTTTTTACTATTTCAAGTCTAAATGATCTACGAACCTCCAAAACAAAATCCGTATATGCTCCTAAGTTCAAAATTACCTAAAAGAGCTAATAGAACCGACATAACTCCATTCCGGAATCGTCTTCACACAGTTCAGAGTGCAGTCCAAATCTTAAGGCTTAAGCTCCCATTTAGGGACTAAGTATCCCAAAATACTCCAATACCCCAAAATGAAACCTCCCCACAAGTCACAACAGTAAAAATATATATGAAAAAATTAGTTTATAGGGGATTGAGGTCTAATTCTCAAAATATCCGGCCGGATCATTACAAATAAATAATAGATAGTTAGAACAATAGAACGAGATTCTAGAAGTTGATACTTTAATATCAGAATAAAATTTCATTATTGATGCAATGCTTGAAAGAATAAATAAAAACAAATTTTAATTTATTCAATGTCTCTCATTGTTGAAAACTCATTCGCACTAGAAGTTTATACCTAATTAAACAATTAACTTTAAGGATCAGTATATGTCTTACATTGATTGACTTGACATAAATGTGATACAAACAAAGTTTTGCAGTCTTTGATCTCTTATTTTCTAAAATAAATATCTTAGTAAGAGGAAAGGATAATATAAAATATAAGTTTTATTATGAGAAAGAAATAAAAGAATATTAATATTAGAATGTAAATTAGCGATTAGTCACCATAATCACATTGGCTTTCTCTGTTATACTCTTCAACCATAAATATTCAATAAGTCTTGGAAAAATTATCATATAATTAACCTATTGTCAATTTAAGAAATGAGGACCTAAAATCAGGGGCATAAAGTCATTGCTTTCCTGGATTTACCCTCTAGCCGGCACGGCTAGTGTACTCCCATAAATATTGTCCGGAAAAGGTTAAATGTGTGAAAATCATATCTTCTATCTTATATAAGGTAGAAAAACTAATAATTTCTGGTTTGAGCTCTAGATATAAACGTTTGGACAAGAGACACTTATTCATTTATGAAATTTATGTGATGTGAATCTAAATTAGTCCAAATCGAATGTAATATTTACATGGGATGAAAACAACAATAAAAGAATTCAGTAACTAGAGGGAATAAGGAACATGACCAGCCTACTTGCATTAGTTGTCTTAAGTGGGCAACTCTGGATAGAGAACAACATGCGAGGCACGTTACGTAAGCAAAAATGAAACTTGTAAGTTGTAAATTGTTTTCGTGTCAACTCATTAGCTTAGTGGGTTGATATTAGATTAATCGGATCCTTTGTGGTGAGTGCTTATATGGATGCTCGTTGTCTTTTCAGCTCATTGCTAAACACGTGGCAGTTTCTAGTGGCTGTTATAATGAGTAGTTTTAAATTCGAACTAGAATTCAATTCACACGTGAAACCGTGAAAGCAGCAAACAGTAAACTATAAATAATTAAGTACTTTTTTTTAAAAATTTTTGTGTCTTGAAAAATTGCCTTCGTCTATTAATGAATAGGAAATATTCTCAAGGTATTTGGAAAATAAGTCTGAAAATTTTAAAAAATATTTGAGTAATTTTAGTTATTTCACAAAATTTTAGTGTTTTGCGAGTTGAAGAATAACTTTTCTTTTAAAACATCCTCTAACTATCAACTCAAAATATTAGTTGTTTGGAAAAAATAAACAGAAATGCTCGGAAATTCATTCGTATATCACAAATTGAAGAATCCGATAATTGAGTTCAAAATAAACTTCACAAACAAATGCATTATTATACTTTACAATCCCGTTTCTTAAAAATGATATCTATAATATATTTCCTTTGGTCCATTGTAATTGATTTTTTGGTCCATAATATTTAATTTTTTAAGATAGTAAAAACAAATTAACTTATTTTTTCCAAAGATGCCCTTGAAATAAAGAATCTATGAGTATTTGTTATATATTTAATTAATATATCAAAGTTAGTATGGTTAACATTATTTTAATTTAATGATCAAAGGTGAATTACTTAATATGTGTAAAAATAATCGAAGCAATTAAAATGGACTTATGGAAGTAGTATATGTTCTTATCTGCTAATAAATTAGTCGATAGAACGTTGCGATAATTATGAGTATTATCAAAAAAATAAATAGTTATGAGTATTAATGCATAATGTAAGACTATTATTGGTTCCAGTAATTGCCTAAAAAGTTTCTGGTTTATTTAAAGTGGCAAATGTCAATATTCAAAACAAAAACAGCACTGGATTACAATTAATATCAATTGTCAATAATATAAAACCATATAAATTAAAATTCAATGATTGATACACCAATCTTTTATCAATTGTTGTTTATACTTTCAAAAGTACTTTTCGTTTATAATGTTTACATAAAATAATAATAATAATAGAATAGTATAATAGACATTTATACTTATTTGTGTTTGTCATTCTGATCCATATGCTCAACAAAATCTCATCCAAACACTTATAATTGTTCAAAATAAATGTTTTAAACTCCTCCAATCGCGAGTTCGTCAAATCCCTGACATGAATGACATATCAACGACCCCATCAGTTTTTTTGAAATATCATCATTATTTTAATTTCCATAAATTTAAAAAAAAATCTACCATCCCCTCTACCACCTTCCCCCTCCCTCACCATCTTTATTCCCCACCATTCCCTTTATTTTTTACCAATACCTTTAAAACGGCCGACAAGTAATAATGTCATGATACAAATAATCAAACGATAAATTGATGAAATTTTCAGTATTTAACCCCTTAGAAATAGCCATCCAAAAGGCTATCATCACCAAAAATTTTACCCAAAACTTTTAACATTTCGCTATAGATAAACTTGTCGGAGATATATTTCTTTGGCGATCTTCTTCAACTATTTTATTTATTTTCTTTGCAAAAGCTCAGCTTAAAAAGTCATGGAACGAGGATGCGTTTGACCAAAAGGTGCAACAATCGTTATTAAACTAATCAAAAGATAAATGAGGTGAAAGGTGAGTCCTAATCAAGCATAATAATTATTAGACCTAGCTAAGTGTTTAAATGGTATCGTCTACTTAATGCACAAAATTGATTATCAAATTATTAAATGCACGCTTTTGGAATAAATGATGAATAATAAATATGGAGAATGCCAATAAATGTAAATAGGAAGAACAATTCACCTAAATATTGAATGATGCGAAAGATTCTTCCTCCTGACAACAAAGTGTGGCAATAAGTAAGAAAATGATCAATGATTTCTTGGATCTTGTGAATAGAAGGAAGAATAATCGACAAAATCAATCACCATGGAAAGGTAAACTTTTGTATTTTCTTTCCAGAGTCAACTTCTTACAATAGTTTTTCTCAGAATGAATCTCACGTCCCTCTTTTTATCTCTCTCTCCTTTTCTATTTATATGGGATATTCTCTAAAAACCCTAAAAAAAGTACAACAAAGATAATATCAAGGGACTATTCATGTCGCTAGTTCCAAGACTACACTAGCTATTGTTCCTACTCTTCGCTACTCGACCTCAGCTTTAACGACTTGCTCAGTGACTGCTCGTTGTTGGGATTTGGTCGACCTCGGCCTGGACGCCCAAATAAAAACACAATCTTCTCACTTACCAATTTTCATACGCCTATTTTGACCCATACAGTTAGTCCATCCGCTTGTCGAGGTCGCCTTTTGATCGGCTCCGATAAGCAGACTTTATCATGGGAAACTTAGGAAATCTTTTGGCGTGGTAATTGAGTAGAGGTGTTCATGGCTGAAATAATAACGTGTCGCTCTAAGAGTCATGGGTCATGGGGTTGGTGAAAGATGACATCACGACACCTGTGTCATCATTGTGCATCTTCCTAATGCGGTGCCTCGTTCCTCGAACTCTTTTCGTTTTGATTCTAGGGCCACTAGCGGTTGCTTGCATTGATTCGAATGCCTTTGATGTCTATAAATAAAGAGAGGAAAGTCATCCTTCTAGGGCCTCCGTAGCGGATGAGTTCTGCCACTACTATAATATCTACTTGATACAACTTTATCCTAACTTTACAAGGTCTTCCTTATGTTGGCAAAGTTTGCCGAGCTGGCCGGCTACAAAGTCTCTATCCATCATCTACTGCAGCTCTTCGGACCAAGCTTCCGTAGGGCACGATGATTCACCTTCGTCACCGTGGAGCCAAAGGGTTGGTGGTGGGGATATGATAGGATGAATCTCTGATTTTAGGCCCATTATTTCTTCATCAAAATCGAGCACGTGGTGGTGAACCATAGCGAATTTCCTGAACAATGGAATTTTTTCTCATAAGTGTCATTATTTGAGTACGTTCTTTCCCTTCTCTTCGTGTTTTGTAAATTGTTGCGTTGTTTTTATTTTTGTAGTTAAGAGGCATCTCCCTTCTTTGATCACCAATATCAGTGACAGGGTGGCCCATGTCTTGCCTCACACTGTAGGGATCCGTGACTGGGCGTCCTTTAACAAGAGGTTCGGGCTCAATCCCTTGACTGGTAAGTCGGGTTTCTCCCTTACGACTATTTCGCTCTTGCTGTGGTGTATTTCTTTATGCCGCTTAAGGTTTTGTTTTGATGCTAGGTTGAAGAACTTCTAAGAAGGCGAAGGCCCTTGTCCCCATATTTCTCTAGGCAGTTGCTTCGGCTGGGATGCAGTTTGTGTTGGCGGAGTCTGTACAAAATACTTCTTCCCAGACTCTGATATGAAAGGAGTTTGGTTGTTAGATGGCTATTCTATCAACGGAGGTTCCGGTCTGCCCAGTATTTTATTTAGTGGACGAATCTTCCCCGCGCAGGAGGAAATGGTGCCATTGAAAAGGTGATGAGTAGAGATCGTGGCCACACATAGCGAGCAAGAATTGTGGATGCGAAAGCGGTGTGCCCTTCAGCTCTGGGGACTGCTCCCCCACCAGAGGTTGTCAGGGAAGATAGGCCGTTGGAGACGGTGGAGACTGCTGCGGAAAGGGAAACACCAGAGGCAGCCAAGGTTGGCTTTTCGTCTGATGGTGGTAGAGGAAAAGCGGTCGCTGTGGAGGATGACGAGTCTAGTTCCGATATCAACCTTAATGAGGTGCAGGCTTTCGAGGAGAGATTTACTCCAGCGGAGGTGAGGACCGAGGGATCCACTCAGAATGTTGTTATACCCATGGACTTCTACTTGTTGGTCAACTGGGAGTGTGTGGTTCTAACTTTGGCCCCTATATGCGCGGACTCCAAGAACATGACCTTGTAGACATTGAAGGATGTGGACCTATCACTAGGCATTTCTGGGATGGCCTTACAAGTAACTTCTCTCTTAGCGTTTTCATTTCTTCTTTCCGTTATGTTATTTTCCTTTGCTAATCCTTCTTCGTCTGTTTATTACACTCTCATCTTGGAGATTGAGAGCGGTCATTGGGAGAAGAAGATGACGACTCTCTATAAGAAGATGGCATCAAAATACAAAGAGTACCGTACCAAACACCAGGCCCTGCCTGCATGCTTTGTGCGTACGGTCAGTTCCAAACTCTCTATGACGAGCTAAGATAGAAAGACAATGAGTAAAAGGATAAGGACGATGAGCTCATGAGGGTTATCGGTAAATGCAACAAGCTCGAAGTGACGATAAAGACCAAAAACAATGAGCTCGAGATGAGCAAGTGGGTCATGGCTGAGTGCGTCGAGCTCCAAAATAGGTGATGTCCTTAATGGCCGAGCTCAATTAAACCAAAACTATAGCTAATGGATTAAAAGTTGAGTTGGTTGCCAAAACTGTAGAGTTGGAGAAAATTGAGAGATCTAGAATGGGCGTTATTGTAGAGGCGGTAGCTCTAGCGGGCACTCTCCACGTCCTCAGATCAGAGCAGGCTAGTGAAGCAGAGACTTCTGCTCTTAAAGAGGCAAGGCTTGAAGAGCGAATATATGGACCGTATGGAGAAGCCTTGGATTTGAACGAGAAGATAACCGTCCTCAAGGTTGAGAAAGCGCAGCAACATGCTCATTCATCTACCTCTCATACTTCCACTTATCCCAACCTCCCACGATACCTCTACAAGAAGTGGGCCCATATTGAGACTCATCTTGACATATACATGGGTTTGATGGCGACCGAAAAAGCTTTTGAGGCGGCATTTGAGGATACTCATGTTAAGGGCGTGCAGCTTATGCCGCTTGCCACTATGACCCCGGAAAGCCCGAGATGGATGATGACAAAGAGGACTTGGACGGGCTTCAGCCAAATGCTTAGTATGATTACAAACACACAAATGCAGAGGGCGTCACTGGAGATGCTAATAGGGTGCTGCGGTCGAATAATGTGTTATTCTCTGTACTTTTTTTTGCGGGTAGTTGTGTGGCCCTTGCAAGATGACATTTTGCTATGATAATACTTTTGTTTTCCATTCTTAGACTTTCTTATTTTACCCTTGAATGTTATTTTTTGTAATCGACTACCTCAATTGCGATTTAACTTAGGTCGACTACGAGTCGAGCTGGTTCAAGGTTGAATGTTGACTTGTGTTTTTAATTGAATAAAGTCGAAACATAAGTTGCCTCGAGCAAGGTCGAATATTAATTTTAAATTGATCCGGACAAGGTCGAATGTGAGTCGATACGAGTCAAGTCGAATTTTTAACTCTGAGAGATTAAAAAAAAGTCTAATATAAGTTGATTTGATGAGGGTGAATGTTAATTAATTTGAACAAATTTGATTGTGGGACAATTCAAGCGAGGTTGAATGTTTGACTCTGAATGATTCGAGCAAGGTCGAATATAAGTCGATTCGAGCGAGGTCGAATGTTAATTAATTCGAACAAAGTCGATTGTGACTCGATTCGAGCGAGGTCAAATGTTTGACTCTGAATGGCTCAAAAGACGTCGAATATAAGTCGATTTGAGTGAGGTTGAATGTTAATTAATTCAAACAAATTCAATTCGAGCGAGGTCGAATGTTTGATCTGAATTATTCAAACAAGGTCGAATGTTAGTTGATTCAAGCAAGGTTGGATGTTTGACTATGAGATTGGAGTAATATATAAACTTGGCAGAGAAATGAGAAACTCATGTGTGTTCATATTTTTCTTTGTTTATAAATTCATTGGAGAAGTTTACATGTTTTTGTTCTGTTCATACATGCATTGGAGAAGTACTAGTCTATCTAGTCCCTTCATAGGCCGACCTAGAGTGGTTGTCCAGAGGTCAGGTGATGAACTTATATTTAACTTTGAGATGCCCTCTTCGTCGCCTCGTTAAAAAACCTTCCAAAAAATCCAATTGGGACAAAACTCGGGCGAGGGAAAAAGAGTACGACTTGGAGAATGACTTGTTTTTAGAAGATAAAGTATTTGAGGTGAGAGACGTTCCAAATGTTCGTTGGAACTTTTCCTTCCATTGTTTCCGGTTGGAACGACCCTTTTCTTGTTGCCGCTGTGATTTTGTATGAGCCCCAATTGGTCCCCAGTTTTCCTTCTCGTGGATCTTTGCTCTCATGTGTCTTGTCTTTGAGTATGTAGTCCCTACTTTTAGTGGCCTGACCCTGGATTTTTTTGTAGCATCGATCTGCTTGTTACTTCTGGGCCACCATTCTTGTGTAAGCCATGTCTCTTCGTTCTTTGACCTCGTCGAGATCTTGCTTTCTGTTCTCATCAAGATCTTGCTTTCTGTTCTCGTTGTTTCTTGGATCGTTTTCATTTGAATATGTTAGGCTTGGTTCCCCGACTTTAACAAGTATTATTGCATTAGTCCCATAGACTATTGAGTATGGTTTTCCCTATGCTTGTCTTTCGCATGGTGTGATATGCCCATAACACTTATGGCAGCACTTCTGGCCACAGACCCTTCGCATTTTCGGATTTCTTTTTCATGATGTTCTATATTGTTTTGTTGGAGGATTCAGCTTGGCCAAAAGGATAATATGGCGTGGAAAGTATTCTTTTGATGCGCCATTTCTTGAAGAATTTGGAGACCTTTTTCTCTGTGAATTGAGGACCATTGTCACAATTGATTTCCATGGGAATGCTGAAACGAGATACAATGTTCCGCCATATGAAGGCGATCACTTCTTGTTCGCATAACTGAGCAAATGCAACTACTTCCACACATTTAGAGAAATAGTCGGTCAAAACCAAAAGAAATTGCACATTACCTCGTCTTGCAGGGAGTGGGCCGCCGATATTCATTCCTCATTTGATGAAGGGCTAGGGCGATATGACTGGGTAGAGGTACTCTCCAGCTTGGTGGATCATAGGAGCGTACTTCTAGCATAGTTCATATCTTTCAACGAAATCGGTTGCTTCCTTTTTCATTGTGGGCTAGTAGTAGCCTGCTTATATGAGACATCTGACCAGTGCTCGATTGCTGGTTTGAGCCCTACAGTGACCCTCGTGGACTTCTTCTAGGACACTCCTCATTTGGTTCGGTCCCAGACGCTTTGCTATAGGGACGCCAAATGTTCTCTTGTACAGGTCGTTGTTGACAATGTTATACCTAGCTTCTTGTATTCAAAGTTTTTTGGCCTCTTTTTTTGTTATTTGGGAGCATGACGTTCTGCAAGTAGGTGATTATACGATTGCGCCAATCCCAAGTAAGCTTAATAGTGTGAACCTCGATTTGGCCGATGGTTGTGTGGAGGACTGTGACCATATTTTCTTTTCCGTTTATACTTTTGGTAGCTGCTGCCAATTTGGCGAGGGTGTTTGCCTCGATGTTCCGAGTTTAAGGTATCTGGTCAAGCTGGCACTCATCGAACTCAAGAAGTAGTTTGTAGATTTTGGCCTGATAATTTTTGCTGCCTTTGTTCTTTGTTTTGGAAAGTCCTTGTGACTTGGTTGATGATGAGTTATGAACCACATCGAAGAACAACCCACCGTGCTCTGTATCTGAGGTCCAATTTAAATCCTGCAATCACGGCCTCATACTCGGCCTCGTTGTCAGTCATATGAGGACATCGTATGGACTGGCGAATTACTTTGCCTATTGAGACTTCGAGTATGAGTCCCAGTCCAGATTTTAATGTGTTGGAGGCTTCATCGGTGCATAGAACCCATTGGCTGTGTAAGGGAAGTACTAGCTGCTTCTCTTTCAGCCTCGGGCGTTATTCTAACACTGAAGTCGGTGATGAAGTCGGTGACGAAGTCGGCAAGTACTTGTGACTTTATCACCTTTCAAGGCTGATAGATTATATCGTGCTCGCTTAACTTGATGGCCCATTTAGCCAACGTACCCGACAACTTGGGTTTATGTAAGATATTCCTCAGGGGAAATGTTGTGACCACCAAGATAGGGTGGCATTGGAAATAAGGTCTAAGCTTTCTTGAAGCTACGACTAGAGCTAGGGCCAGCTTTTTGAGGTGTGGGCACCTCGTCGTCGACCAAGGTTTTACTAATATAATAGGTTGGAGATTGCGTACCTTTATTTTCATGAATCAGGACTACACTCACCGCGACGCGGGGCACGACCAGGTGTAGACATGCAATTTTTGACCCTCCCCAAGATTTTACACATTTTAGCGTAAATATTTAGTTTAGGTTTAGTATCGTTATTCTAAATGGTTTTGACTCTTTTACTTTATTTTATCATAAAAATAAAAATTACAAAAAAATATTTTGCTTTTATTTAACTAATTAATATTTTATTTAGTTACTTTAATTTTTCTACCATTCATTAAAAAAATAGAAATAGTTCCATTGCTAGTGTTTATTTTTATTTTAATTAAGATTGGTTATTATATTTTATAGATATATTATTTTATTTAGTCTTCCTACCCCAAGTCAAAATTGAATAAAACATGGTCCGACCCAATTTCCTAAATCCAAGCCCATTTTTATACTCCATTTTACCTAACGTAATTCCGATTCCCTATAAAATAAATTCCTAAATTCCTAATTAAAGAAGAGGGGCTTTTGTAAAGGTGGAGTCATTTCTCCAAAGAGGAATTGGAACAATCTTCACAACTAAAAAAAGGCCTAAAAGCGAGAGCTAGACCTAGTAAAGAAAGATCCCTACACAACAACAATCCAAGATCTTTAGAAAATAAAAGCATCCTCTCAATCAATGGAACAAACACCATTTTTGCTTATACAAGGTCACGAAAAGGCAAGTAGGCAAGTTGGCGGCAAAAACTTAAAATGGAGGCAAATATGAGATTGACTTTATCAGATTTGAGAATAAGACATGGGCTGTTCGGGATAATTGTCAAAATTTGAGTGTTGAATCCAAATCAATCAAATTGGTCAAATGACGTAGTAATGCTGATGTGCAAATGTGCAGATAAGATGTCGCTTAGTAACTGAAAAGTCACTCCTCCTTCAGTGATGGTAGCTTATTTTGTAATTTTTTCTTCTTCTTTTGTGTTATCAGACCTTGCTATCCTTTATTCAATAAAAAGTAGTTAGTTATTTTGTGTTTTTGTTTTGTACATAGTTCCTTTTCACGCTAGTTTTAGTAACATGACATGCATGCCAAATTTTTGGCCAGATCTTAAAAAACTGATTTAGTCTTGAATTGGACAAGTGAGAAAGAGACATTTTTGAAGAAAAATAGACACGTGAAACATTTGTAAAATAAGCATGAGCTAATTTTACATGGAACCAAAACAGTCATGCTCATGGAAGTTTAGGATCTCTACCTTTTGAATCATTTGAGAAGATCGAGCTTAAGGATAATCGGACGGGTTGAAGTCTGTTTAGTAGTAAGACATAGAAAGTATTTTTCAATAGAAGGTGTATTCTAGACAACTTGAAATAGATCCGTTAGTGGAAAAATGCATCTGTTGTGCCCCTCCCCCGTTTCCCCTTCCCTTGGAGAGGAGTCCGATTTTAGACATTCATGGGGTGTGATGACTCATTTCATTTTAGGAATTGGGTATTTTAAGAGTCGCCACCTAGCGATTTTACGGTGAGTTAGGGAACCTACAAGGTTTATCTACAACTACGTTTATTAGCAAAGATAGGGTAAGGGCCTGAAATTATCTTAAGGGGAAGGTGTTAGGCACCCCTCTGGATCCACTAATGTTTTCTTTTGGCAATCCACTAGGCAAGCGCCCAGGGTTCGAATTTATTAATAATTCAAAAAAAAATTACAACAATTAGGAAAAGTAAAAATAAGGGGTAGCACCGGTGTTGTTACCCATATAACACAACCAACGTAAACCTTATCCTACTAATCCTATTGAGGCAAATAAAAGCCTCACCTACTAGCAAGCATGTAAAAAGAAAGAACTAGCAAGAACTAAGAATTTTATGGTAATCACAGAGTTTATAACGTACTATGTAATGATATTACAAATTATAAGAGTAATGAGATGGTAAACTAAAGTGATGAAGAAACAACCATGGTGCTCTCTTTTCTCTAGATTTGTGAATACTTCCATTTGTAAATTGTTGTCTTCCTCCACAAAGTTTTCCAAAAAGACTTCAAAATTCATGTTTTTTCTTCAAGCGATTGGACTTTATATATTTTCCTTGTATGCGATCGCACTGATTTTCTGCGATCGCATAGCACAAATTTGGGCAGCAATATTTTCCTTCTATGCGATCGCATTGATTTTCCCCTGGTCTCATAGCACAAATTTGGACAGTAATATTTTCCTTCTATGCGATCGCATCATTTCTCCCGCGATCGCAATGAAGAAAACACCTGGACAGAATGTTAAGTTTTGAAAATGGGACTTTGTCCCATATTCCATTTTTAATTATTTGGAGCTCTGGGAGAGGCAATTTTCGGGAGATTTTCAGAGAGAACAATGGGGTATGTGATCTTAACTTAATTTTGGTTAGATAACTCGAATCTATCACACGTTTTGGCATCAAATTTGTGAATTTAGTTGGAAAAGATTAGAAAAACCCTCTCAAATAGATTCGAGGATTTGAGGGTCGAAATGCTATGGGATTTTAACAATTTTGGTAAGGTTAGACTCGTGAGATTGCGAGGTCTCTGGAAATGTATATTTTACCTGATTCTGAGACGTGGGCCCGAGGGGTATTTGGTCATTTTACATAATTTCGCGTATTAGCTTAGAATATATTTGTAGAATCAACCACATGACGTATTATTTACAATGTGTAATTGAATTGAATAGATTTGGGCCATTTGGAGTCGGATACTCGTGGCAAAAGTGTGGTATCGGGTTGACTTGCATTTGTTGGAGGTAAGTATCTGGCCTAACCTTTTGTGGGGGACTTCCCTTTAGGATTTGAGTCTTCTCTATTGATTGTATTCCTTGTATGCGAGGTGACGAGTGCGTGCTCAGATTTATTTCTTGAAATTTACCCGTTTTAGGCTCTTAGATCCTTGTAATCATTGAACATGAAGTTGTTCTTGATATGATTGAGCTCCCTACTACTAGTTTCACCTCTACATGTCTTACTTGGAATTTATTTGCCCTTTTGGTTTATTCTGGCTGCCTAATTGACTCTTACTTTATTTTTCTGAAGATCCCTACCCTTCCTTAGTCACGTTATCTTTCATAACTGCTTGTCTCTATTTGAAAGTCATTAGTATCTCTCATGCAATTAATTGGTCTTAATTGAGGTTATGATTATCTTTCCCTTAGTTCATCCTTAATTGGAATCGTCGTATATTCTTCATAACTTGTCAAACTTTAAAAAAGTTATATATCCTATGTTTAGTTGATATTTCCTTATTTGAAATTATTTGATTCATGATAACTTCCTTGTTGTTAAACTACTTATTATGAGATCATTGCTTCATATTATTGTTCTCCCTCGTTAAGTTGTTCTTATTACGCTTAGAACTTTCCACTATGGTTATTCCTCGTGAGCTAGTCATACCATCCCGGAACAAAATATTTTGAGTTAATTCACTTGTTGTGCTCTTGTATGTATTGCATTTGTTGTTGTTGTACTTGATATTGTGAGTACAAGGTTTCTATCGTGCTACTGTTGGTATTGTGGTGCATGAGGTTTCTGACATGGGGTTGTTAATACTGTTATGCAAGAGGTTTCTGCCGTGCGGTTATTGATATTGAGAAGCACGAGGTTTCTGCAGTGCGATAGTAGTTGAGGGTTTGCACGAGGTCTTTGCTGTGCCACTGTTGCTATTGATATATTTCACATGTGGCATTATAAGGCGGGATATGTTCATATGCTTATATATGGGTTGCATATGTGGCAAAATAATGTGGGAAAATTGTAAGGATTGTGACAGCCTGTGGAGGCATTTCTATTTCGTTAATATTTTGATTGTGGTTGCTTTCCTGTATTAGCTTTTATTTGAGGATGTGGTGAGTAGACATTGTGCGCGCTTCCCGTTCTTCTTCTTATCTTTATTAGCTGGTAGAAACCTTGTGAAAGCACTCGCACAAGCGTACATATAGTGAAAACACTCCTATTGGGGGTGATGTTTCCCCTAATTTTCTAAGTATAGAGGCATCTCCTTGTTTAATCATTTATATGTGAGAGTGGACCTAGTTAGCGAGTTAGTTGCCAGTATGACCGTATGTTTGATAGAGGCAGAAGATGCCAAGGGTAGATTTCGGATGCCGAGACTCGTGATATTGTGATTTTATCGAGATTTGGAAATTGGTGGGAATTGTTAAATAAGACCTGATGTGGACACTACAGTAGGATCCGAGTTATTGTTGTGATTCCTTTTTATTATTGTGATCTTAGGGTTTAGATTGGATTTTGCCGTGATTATGTGTCATCATTCTTATTTTTCTCGTGTTACTTGTTGTTTCTTCCCTCATTGTGATTGTAGTATCATTAATCATTTCGTACAGTCTTCACATACATTTATATATCATGTTCCGTTGTTCCTATAGTTATATTATTTTGACAAGTACGTGCCTTGACTGTTCCTCGTCACTACCGCACCGAGGTTAGTCTTGATACTTACTAGCACCGTTGTGGTGTGCTCATACTACTCTTCTTCACATTTTTGTTGTGCATATACATGTACTCCTACTCAGCTCTATAAACCTTGGAATGAAGCATTTCTGTAGAGACTTCGAGGTGTATCTGCTACGTCCGCAGATTGAAGAGTCCCTCTCTATTCTTTTGTAGTAAGCATAGCCCTTTCAGTATTGTTCCTTGACGTTTGCGGAGTTAGAGCTTCTTATGTATCCCTTAGCTTGTGATTTGTGATATCCTAGGTTTTGGGAATGTTATTAGTTTCAACAGATGTTATTGCATGTGCCGAGTTGCACCTTATACACTGTTTACTTTACTAGTTCAGTTTTAATTATTTCTTCAGCAATTATGGTTTAATTTCTGCATTGTTAGGCTTACCTAGTCATAGAAACTAGGTGCCGTCACGATGATTCACGGAGGGTGAACCAGGTCATGATAAGTTGGTATCAGAGCTCTAGGTTCATAGGAGTGACGAATCACAAGCTGATTTATTAGAGTCTCTTGGATCGGTATGGAGACTTCTGTACTTATCTGCGAGATGCTATGTAATCGTTAGGAAAAAAATTTCACTTTATTTGATTTCCCTGTTATGCGAGATTTTTGATATCATAATTCTAAACCCCTGTCTTATACTCTCTCACAGATGGTTAGGACACGTGCTACCCGAGATGATCAAGCACCCGTGCCCCCTACTGCAACCGTCAGATGCCGGGCCGAGGTAGAGACCGTGGACGCGAACGTAGTGCAGCGAGAGCACCTGCGCGAGTTGTCATCGAGGCACCACCACCCGATCCAGCCGGATTCTAGGCACCTGACACGCCTACTGCTTCTACAACTCCAGACCTTCAGGAGACTTTGGCACAGTTCATGAGCATGTACACCATTTTGGCTCAGACAGGATTACTTCCCCTTGCTGCAGTCACATCCCAGGCTGGGGGAGGAGCACCGACTCCCGCCGCCAGCACTCTTGAGCAGCGAGTGCATGTTGGGTAGGCCCCTGAGATTGTTACTGCACCATCAGTTTAACCCGAGGCCATAACAACGGCTTCCAAGCAGGAGAAGCTGATGCTTGAGAGGTTCAAGAGGTACAAGCCTCATGTATTTAGTTGGTATAGCATCGGAGGATGCTATGGGTTTTCTTGATGAGCGTTACTGCATTCTCTGTACTCTGGGCATTGCAGGATCAAATGGAGTTTCTTTCACTACTTCTCAGCTTCGATGAACCGCCAATTATTAGTGGCGCACCTATGAGTTAGGCAATGCAGATGAGGCAGCTTCACTAACTTGGACTCAGTTTTCAAACACGTTCCTAAGAGAAGAGTTTGTCCCTCAGAGCCTAAGGTATGCATGGTGTGTAGAGTTTAAGCATTTGCACCAGGGTACTATGACCGTCTCGGAGTATGCTGTCCGTTACACCAGCTTGACTAGACATACCCAACATTGGTTTCTACCATTCGTGAGAAGGTTCATCGGTTTATTGAGGGGGCTTATTCCCATCATCAAGTCTAGCATGACTCATGAGTTGGAGATGGATATTTCGTATCAGCAGGTTGTGAACATTTCTAGGAGCTTAGAGGGTAGGCATGCCAAGGAGAGAGGGCAGGCATGGTCACGAGTGAGAGAGCAATCAAAATCAAGAAAGGGAGTTTGAGGAGACGAGGAGGCTCCATAGGCCGGAAAGGTATACTGGTTCTTATTTTGGAGGTGGGGTGCATCATGGTAGAGGATTTGCGGGTTAGCCAGTCCAGTTTGCGCTTCAGGCTTTGCATGGTGACTCAGGTGTTCATGGGTCTCAGAGTACCCGTCGTGCACAGTTTCTACCACCTCGTCAACTGAGAGGATTCTTTGAGTATGGAGATACTATCCACATGGTGAGAGATTGTCCCAGACTTCGGACCGATGTGTCACAACGAGGTATTCGGGCGAGTAGAAGGCGCCTAAGAGGGGGAGGCCCAACCCGCTAATGTGTTTCATATAGTAGGCTTAAGGCCGCTATTCCAGGTGATGTTATTTAGGTATTCCTCAATTTGTTATAAAGGAGCACCACCCGTAGTTTATTATAGCCCTACTTATTAGGATATGTTCCCTTATTTGTTGTTCTATTTATGGGGTGTGTTTTGTGAGTTGTACTTTATATATGTGATTATCCTATTGAGGGGTTATATTAGTGATAACCATGTCTATCATCCGTTTCTGGCCGTTGTCGGGAGTTGTGAGACTAGTAGTAGAACTCTTCTTGTCCGTTCTGGTAGGTTTGATGCGATTATGAGTATTCTTGGTTGCGAGTTGTGATTTTTGTGCTCTACCGTGTGGGAGAGAGTATGCGTTGTAAATTGTAGACGGAATTGATTTGGTGAGAGTTCCTAGATGGGTTGATGTGTACCCTACTTGTGATTCAGAGTCTGGGCGGGACCCTCGTGATTTGAGGTGATTTGATGTGTTGAGATAGGGATGTGTACTGCGGCAAGGGCTATATCAGTATAAGATCCTTGTGAGTGTTTTATATGCTTTTATCCTTTCTTCTTAGAATGTTCTATAGATTAGTGATTTAGAAAATTTTTGCTAGTCTGACCTGTTTGATAGTTCCCTTATGTGTTTTCCCCTTCCCATATTCATCCATTTTTGTTGCATGCTTCTTGAGTTCTACTTTGTGGGGTGCGTGCCCATTGGTATTAGTTGAGATTTGGTTATTCAGGTGTTTTGTCATGTGGTTTTCGTGGATATTGTATCATCGCTAGTGTTGTGGAGGTTTGAATATGAGGCTTATGACTGATGCGGATTCGATATCAGACATGTATTGCTATCAGAAATATTATTGTGGGCATATGGGAGATGTGTCATGTTGTGTGGTTGTACCCTATATGTGTGGGCAAGAATTGAAGCATCTGGTTAAGACTGATACTGGACATGGATTTAGAATCAGGTCTTTTGGAAATGGATGGAAGGTGAGAATTATGACTTGAAGACTCATTAGTATTGCTAAAAAGGATAAATTTCAATGTTGATAGCATCGTAATGCTTAAGTGGATTGGGGTGACGCGGGATCACCCGCAGGTGTACGTTGGAAGTGTGCACTCAGAGACTTGAGGACTTCGAGGTGAATTTTAGCTCGTTCGACGACGAACAGTAGGAGGATGTGATGATCCGGCCGGTCATCTTAAGAATTTATGCCCCAATCCCCTATTAACTACTTTCCCTAAGTTTATTTCTGTTAATTAACTACTTTCCCTAAGTTTATTTCTGTTAATTTGATTTGCCGGGAGGTTCGGTTTTGAGTTTTGGAGAGTTTTGGGACACTTAGTCCCTAATTGAGAGCTACGTATTAGAAGGTTGTCCCTAGTCGTAATAGTGTGAAGACTGTCTCAGAATGGAAATCTGATAGTTCCATTAGCTTTGTTAGGTGATTTCGGGGTTGGGAGCGTCTTTGGAATGTGTTTTGGAGGTCCCTATCTAATTTAGGGTTGAAATGCTGAAGTTTGAATTTTTTAAGTTTATGGTATATAGGCGAGATTTTGATCCATGGGTCGTAATGGAATTCCGAGAGTTGCAGCAGTTCCGTGATGTCATTTGGGATATGCGTGCAAAGTTTCAGGTCATTCAGATGAGGTTTAGTAGACTTTTTGATCGAAAATGTATTTTGAGTTTTTGAAAATTTTAAGGTTAAATCTGATGAAAAATAGATATTTTGATATTGTTTTTAGCATTCCGAAGGTGGGAACAAGTTTGTACAATATTTTGAGATTGGTCGGCATGTTTTGTTGAGGTCTCGGGGGCCTCAGGTGTGTTTTGGATGGGCTACGGGTTATTTTTCCCTATGTTTGAACTGTTATTCCGCTATCTGGTATTTCCTTCTATGCGATCACATTTATTTTCCCGTGATCGCATAGCACAAATTTGGGCAGCAATATTTTCCTTCTATGCGATTGCATTGATTTCCCGCGATCGTATAACACAAATTTGGATAGCAATATTTTCCTTCTATGCGATTGCATGGATTTTCCGGCAATCACATTGCACAAATATGGGCAGTAATATTTTCCTTCTATGCAGTCGCATTAATTTTCCGCGATTGCATAGCACAAATTTGGACAGTAACATTTCCATTCTATGTAATCGCATCATTTTTCCCGCGATAGTAATGAAGAAAACACCTGGATAGAATGCTAAGTTCTGAAAATGGGACTTTGTCCCATATTCCATTTTTAACAATTTGGAGCTTTGGGAGAGGCGATTTTCGGGATATTTTCAGAGCGAACAATGGAGTAAGCGTTCTTAACTTAATTTTGGTTAGATAACTTGAATCTATTACAAGTTTTGGCATTATATTCGTGAATTTAGTTGGAAAGGTTTAGCAAACCGTCTCGGATAGATTCGAGGATTTGAGGGTTGAAATGCTACGAGATTTGTATAATTTTGGTATGGTTAGATTCCTTAGAGTGCGAGGCTTCTGGAAATATAAATCTTACCGATTTCTAAACGTGGGCCCGAGGGGCACTTTGATCATTTCATATAATTTCACGTATTAGCTTAGAATGTAATTGTAGAATCAGTCACATGACGTATTATTTACAATATGCAATTGAATTGAATAGATTTGGGCCTTTTGGAGTCGGATACTCGTGGCAAAAGCGTGGTACGAGTTGACTTGCATATGTTCGAGGTAAGTATCTTGCCTAACCTTGTGTGGGGGACTTCCCCTTAGGATTTTAGTCTTCTCTGTTGATTATATTCTTTGTACGCGAGGTCAAGTGCGTGCTCAGATTAATTTGTGGAAATTTTCCCCTTTAAGGCTTTTAGATCCTTGTAATCACTGAGTGTGAAGTTGTTCTTGATATGATCGAGTTCCCTATTATTAGCTTCACCTCTACATGTCTTACTTGGAATTTAATTTCCCTTTTGGTTTATTCTGGCTACCTAATTGACTCTTACTTTGTTTAACTGAAGATCTCTACACTTTTGTAGTCACGTTATCTTTCATAACTGCTTGCCTCTATTTGGAAATCATTAGTATCTCTCATGTAATAAATATGTCTTAATTGAGGTTACGATTATCTTTTCCTCTGTTCGTTTTTAATTGGAATCATTGTATATTCTTCGTAACTTGTCCAACTTTAAAGAAGTTAGATATCCTATGTTTAGTTGATATTTCCTTATTTGAAATTATTTGATTCATTATAACTTCCTTATTGTTAAACTAATTATTATGATATAGTTGCTTCACATTATTTTTCTCCCTTGTTCTTAATACGCTTAGCACTTTCTATTGTGGTTATTCCTCGTGAGCTAGTCATACTGCCCTGATGAACGAAATATTTTGAGTTAATTCACTTGTTGTGCTCTTGTATATATTGTATTTGTTGCTGTTGTACTTGATATTGTGATGCACAAGGTTTCTGCTGTGCTACTGTTGATATTGTGGTACACAAGGTTTCTGCCGCATGATTATTTACATTGTGATGCACTAGGTTTCTGCAGTGCGGTTATTGATATTGTTATGCACGAGGTTTATGCCGTGTGATTGTTGTTGTGGGTTTGCATGAGGTCTTTGACGTGCCACTGTTGCTATTGATATATTGCACATGCGGCGTAATACGGTGGGATATGTTCATATGCTTATATTTGAGTTGCGCATGTAGCAAAATAAGGTGGGAAATACTATGATGCACGTGTGGCAAAATAAGGCGGTACTTATTATGTTATTAATTGCACACATGACGAAATAGGGAGGGCTATGTCAGGATTAATTGTAAGGATTGTGATGGCATGTGGAGGCATTTCTGTTTCATTAATATTTTGATTGTTGTTGCTTTCCTGTATGAGCTTTTATATGTGGATGTGGTGAGGAGACATTGTGCACGCTGCCCATTCTCCTTCTTATCTTTATTAGCTGGTAGAAACATTGTGAAAGCACTCACACAAGCGTACACATAGTTAAAACACTCCTATTGGGGGTGAAGTTTCCCCTGATTTGCTAAGTATAGAGGCATCTCCTTGTTTAATCATTTATATGTGAGAGTGGCCCTAGTTAGCAAGTTGGTTTCCAGTATGACTGTAAGGTTGATAGAGGCATAGGATGCCAAGGGTAGATTTCGGATGCCAGGACCCGTGATGTTGTGATTTGATCGAGATATGGAAATTGGTGGAAATTGTTAAATAAGACCTTATGAGGACACCACCGTAGGACCCGAGTTATTGTTGTGTTTCCTTTCTATATTGTGATCTTAAGTTTTGGATTGGATTTTCCCGTGATTATGTGTCATCATTCTTATTATTCTTGTGTTACTTGTTGTTTCTTCCCTCATTGTAATTGTAGTATTACTGATCATTTCGTACAGTCTTCACATACATTTATATATCATGTTCCGTTCTTCCTATAATTATATTGTTTATTTGACCTGTAGGTGTCTTGACTGTTCCTCGTCACTACCCACCGAGGTTAGTCTTGATACTTACTGGCACCGTTGTGATGTGCTCATACTACTATTCTGCATATTTTTGTTGTGCAGATACAGGTACTCCTACTCAGCTCTGTCAACCTTGGAAGTAGGCATTTCTATAGAGACTTCGAGGTGTATCTGCTACGTTAGCAGACTAAAGAGTCCCTCTCTATCCTTTTGTAATAAGTATAGCCCTTTCAGTATTGTTCCTTTGTTTAGATGTTTCCGGAGTTAGAGCTTCTTATGTATCCCTTAGCTTGTGATTTGTGAGATTCCGTGTTTTGGGAATGTTATTAGTTTCAAGAGAGTTATTATATGTGCGGAGTGGCACCTTATACACTGTTTACTTTACTAGTTCAGTATTAATTATTTCTTCCTCAATTGTGGTTTAGTTTCCGCATTGTTAGGCTTACCTAGTCATAGAGACTAGGTGCCGTCACGATGGTTAACGGAGGGCGAACCGGGTCGTGACAAAATTGGGGATTCGATTTGGGCTAGATTTTAAAGCCAATTTTTTGGTATAAGTTAAATAGTCATTGTTCCCTTTTAATTTATAAAAAATAGTAAATAACTTCTAAAAATTAATATAAAAGGCTAACATAATTTATAATACATAATTAACAATTTAAAAGTACAAGACTCAATTTTATTAATATAAAACACAATTAAATCTTAGACAAGGCTAGTATTGCAATTATATTCAATTTCGACTTTAAAAGTACTAAATAAAATTGTAAAAATATGTAAAATTACTTTAGCCATATTTTGGAATAAATATAAAAACCTAATAGATGAATTATCAAAATAGTTTTGAAAATAAATATTGGGATTTTATGGATAAAAAGGGAGAAAATAAATTAATTTAAACCTTCAAAAATTAAGGAAAAATAATAAGACACTTGGACATGTTTATATATGCATATATGCTATTTTGAAGTTATTTTGCATATTTAAAATAAATAGGGAAAAATTGGGTATCAACAACATCTTCTACATCAATACAAAATCCAAGAAAAGTCACCCAAATTGACAAGGGTCATTCACATCGAGGAAAGTATGGCTCATACGGCTTTACACTGGAAAAGACCCAAGAGGACATGCATATTCATCAATGATATGATTGCAAAAGGATATTATAATTGGTGTTCTCGAGGATGGGAGGCCCTTTTTCTGTCACCCAAACAATTTATACTCGCTGTTACCCCTTTTAAGCCGGTGTTATTTTCTTTGACCACCCTCTTCTAAAATCAAGTTTAGAGTTAAAAGTCAAAAAAATGAAATGAAGGAAAAGGAAAAGTCCATACACCAAGAGTAGAAGATGGGGCAGCTCTTTGAAAGTTCAAGTAAAAACGAAAAAAAGAAGAAGAGGAAAAGAACTGTCGAAGGTCCATGCTCTCAGAAGATAGAAGCTGTGGCAAACAAAAAGTAAACAACAACAACAACAACAACTACCCAGTATACTCCCACCAGGTGGGGTCTGGGGAGGGTAATATGTAGGCAGTCTTACCCCTACCCAAAAGGGCAGAGAGGCTGCTTCCATGCGACCCTCGGCGCATAGGACAGAATGAAAAGCTGCATTGGAAAACAAAGACAAAATTAGTAACCAAGGCAAGACAAAACAAAATAACAAAACAAAGCATAAGTAATCCTGCAGAAATAACGTAAATGGTTATGTAAACATAAGGAACATAAATACCGTCGCAACCAAGAGGGGACCTAGGCTAAAACACTAGACATCGATGGGTAACCCTACTATCCCACACCCAACCCCGGGTGAGGCGAACGAAGGACTCTAAGGGCCCCTATCCTGCAACCCTGATTCTAGACCTCCAGACTCCCCTATCGAGGGTCATGTCCTCGGTAACCTGCATTTTAGTCATGTCCTGCCTAATCACCTCTCCCCAATGCTTCTTAGGCCTCCCTCTACCCCGCCGACCACCAGCAATCTCCAGCCGCTCGCAGCTCCTCACCGGGGCATCGGGACCCCTCCTCCGTACATGCCCGAACCACCTCAGCCTCGCTTCCCGCATCTTCTCGTCCACTGGGGCCACCTCTACCTTCTGCCGAATAACTTCATTCCTAATCTTATCCAGCCTGGTGTGCCCACACATCCACCTAAGCATCCTCATCTCAGCAACCTTCATTCTCTGGACATGGGAGTTCTTCACGGGCCAGCACTCTGCCCCGTACAACATCGCAGGTCTAACCACGGCTCTGTAGAATTTCCCTTTGAGTTTGTGTGGGATTTTCTTGTCACACAGGACCCCAGAAGCAAGCCTCCACTTCGACCACCCTGCTCCTATCCGATGGGTGACGTCCCCGTCAATCTCTCCGTCCCCCTGAATCACAGACCCAAGATATCGGACACTGTCCCTCTTGGCGATGGCCTGAGAACCAAGCCTCACATCCCTGCCCACCCCACTCGGCTCGTCACTGAACTTGCACTCCAGATATTCTGTCTTAGATCTGCTTATCTTGAAACCTTTAGACTCGAGGGTCTGTCTCCATACCTCTAACTTCTCACTAACACCGGCCCTCGTCTCGTCTATCAATATTATATCATCAGCAAAGAGCATACACCAGGGCACATCCCCCTGGATATGACGGGTTAGAGCATCTATCACTAAGGCGAACAACATGGGACTCAGCGCCGATCCTTGATGGAGCCCCATTACCACAGGAAAATGGTCTGAATCGCCACCCACCGTCCTCACCCTAGTCTTAGCCCCATCGTACATGTCCTTGATAACTCTGATATAGGCTTCTGGCACACTCTTCGCCTCCAAGCACCTCCATAGCACCTCCTTCGGAACCTTGTCATACGCCTTCTCCAAGTCGATAAGCACCATATGCAGGTCCTTCTTCTTATCCCTGAATTGTTCTGCCAGCCGCCTGACTAGGTGAATAGCCTCAGTGGTGGAGCGGCCCGGCATGAAACCGAACTGGTTCCCCGATATATTCGTCGCCCCCCTCATTCACGCCTCAATCACCCTCTCCCAAACCTTCATCGTGTGGCTCATTAGTTTAATACCCCTATAGTTGTTGCAGCACTGGATGTCCCCCTTGTTCTTGTACAAGGGCACCACTGTACTCCACCGCCACTCATCCGGCATCCTCTTAGTCTTGAATATCACGTTGAATAGCCTAGAGAGCCACTCCCCTCCAGGTTTACACATGCACTTCCAAAACTCCACCGGGATCTCGTCAGGCCCGGTTGCTCGACCCCTACTCATCCTGCGCAACGCCCCTAAGACCTCCTCCACCCTAATGCGCCTGCAGTACCCAAGGTCTCTATGACGCTCTGAATGCCCCAGCTCCCCTAGCTCTATGCTCCGATCCCCCTCCTCGTTAAGAAGGTCCTGAAAGTACGCCTGCCACCTCTGTTTGACTTGCGATTCCCCCATCAAAACTCTACCATCCTCGTCCTTGATACACCTGACCTGGTCTAGGTCACGGGCTTTCCTTTCCCTTGCTTTAGCCAGCCGAAATAGCTTCTTTTCCCCACCTTTCTCCCCTAGTTCCTCATACATGCGACCGAACGCCGCGTTTTTAGCTTCCGTGACTGCCATCTTAGCTTCTCTTCTCGCCTCCCTGTAGGACAACCTGTTCACTCTCCGCTCCTCCTCGCTTGTGCTCCCTGCCAACCTTGCGAACGCCGCCTTCTTCGCCTCCACTTTTCCTTTGACTACATCGTTCCACCACCAATCACCCTGATGCCTACCTGAATATCCCTTAGAAACCCCGAGCACGTCCCGTGCTACCCCCCTAACCAAGTTAGCCGTCGCTGACCACATAGCGTCCGCTTCCCCATAACTTCTCCAAGCTCCGCCCTCCTCTAACCTCCTTTCCATCTCGTGAGCTTTCTCCTTGGACAAAGCTCCCCATCTAATCCTCGGTTGACCCCGGGCGCCCCTCCTCTTCTTCTTCACCCAGAGATCAACATCCATCACTAGGAGCCTATGAAGAGTTGAAAGAGACTCTCCCGGGATAACTTTGCAATCCTTGCACAGACCCCTGTCGCTCTTTCTGATGAGGATGTAATCAATTTGAGTCCTCGCCGCCGCACTCTTGAAGGTGACCAAATGCTCCTCCCTCTTCCGGAATGATGAGTTCGCAATCAGGAGCTCGGAAGCCCTGGCGAAATCAAGCAGCGAAGTGCCTCCTCCGTTCCTGGCCCCAAAGCCAAAGCCCCCGTGCACCTCATTATTTGAACTACATTCGACATGCTTCCTTAAAGAAAAAGATACATACGCAGCCTCACAGTTCGGTTCAACCAAATAAGAATTCAACGGAAAAGGAAGAAAAAAATTCCAAAAATCGTCAATAGCTGAAACTGGGGCAAAGATTTTACTTAACTTTTGAAAGAGTCGATTTCAAGAGTTGTAAGTCTACAACCCCCTTTACTTTGAGTCTATTTTGAGCCTTCTAGATGTCCTTTCTTTCCAACCCTATAAAAAATCCTTCCAAATTAAGACCTCCCGATATGCTTTCAAGAATTCCAAGAGAAGCATGTATTGAGAAGCGGTTGTCACACGACATAGAACACTGTCAAGATGTTCGCACAAGAAAGCGAAAGAAAAAGAACAACAAAAGAAAATGAGAGAGTCTTACTAGTAAAAACCCTCACAGACATTGTAAGACGAAGATAAGCAGAAATAAATAAACGAGAGAGACTTGTTGGTGAAAACTCCTCGGGGCACCACTAGTCAAATGTGAGTTGAGAAGCTGATACAAAGGATTGGAACGAACAAGTCTAACATCAAAAGTCATAAGAATGGTCAAATGGAAGATTGAATTAGTTCGATAGATTGGTCGTTAAATCCAAAATGCATGTCATGAACATTAAGGCTAGTTATTGAAAAAAAACAAAAAGAAACTCCTCCTTATGTCCTTCTCGATATGGGCATTTCTTATTAATACTTGTTTCTTTGCATTATTCTATCTTCACTCTGAGCCAGTCCTAATCAAAATAAACAAGAAAAGATTTTAAAATCTACTGCTAGTTTTTCAGTTGCACAAAGTAAATTTGGCCGTCACACTCAGTTTTAATAGTCAAAATCCATTGAGGATTCATGCAAATGCTCTAAAAGACTCTTGTCAACCTATTCGGTTAAAGCAAGCACAGATAACCCCCAAGGTTAATAAGGGATTTACTGTAGCATTGAACAAGAGCTATGAAGTGTGCACATTGTGCTAAAGGCACTTACCAATTGTGATTCTGTCTGATGGACAAATTGCTCAAAAGCAGGAAGTCATTCAAAATATCAGAAAAGGTAACATAATAAAAGGTCTCTAGTTGGGATAAGGCTGATTGAGCCACAAATACAAATGGTACTGGATGTGAAACAATTAGGGTTGATGCAGAGCAAAAGTCTCTTGAAACCGACTCAAACTGATTGAGCAGAAGCTAAGCTGCCCAAAACTCAAGGACATAAACCGACCACGAGTTTCAAAACTGACAAACAATTCTTTGTTTAAATAGGAACAAAGCAGTGCAAGGAAAATGGTTCAAGAAAAAGAGTAGAAAAGAGAAGAAGAGAATAGCCGACAAACGGAAGTTTCTCGAATCTTTGCATTTATTTATCTTGCTATTGTGCATAAAATCTTTCCATTGATCTTCATATTTTTCCTCCTAGGATAAAAAGTCCTATTCTGATGGATTTTCCTCCTAGTAAAAATCTTAGTCTAATGAGTCTTTCTCCTAAGATAATAACAGGGGAGGGGGGAGGGAGGGAGGACCTAATCTGATGAACCTTCTCCTAGGATCAAATCTTAGTATGATGAATCTTTCTCCTAAGATAGAAGATCTAGTCTGATGAACTTTCTCTTAAGATAGAAATCTTAGTCTGATGAATCTTTAACCTAAGATAACAAAAAAGATGATCTAGTCTGATGAATCTTTCTCCTAGGATAAACTTCATAGTCTGATGAATTTTTCTCCTAAGATAGAAGACCTAGTTTGATGAACATTCTGGCAGGGTAGAAAGCTTAGTCTGATGAATCTTTCTCCTGAGATACACAAAAAAAGGAAAAAAAAGACCTACTATGATGAACTTTCTCCTAGGATCAATATCTTAGTCTGCTGAATCTTTCTCCTAAGATATGAAACATAGTCTACTGAATCTTTCTCCTGAGATAACAAAAAAAAAATCATAGTCTAATGAATCTATCTCCTATGATCAAAATCTTAATCTGATGAATTTTTCTCCTAATATAAGAGCCGTAGTCTAATGAATTTTCTCCTAGGACAAGAAATCTTAGTCCGATAAATCTTTCTCCTAAGATAAAAGACATAGTTTGAGGAACTTTCTCCCGGGGATAAAAATCTTAGTATGATGAACCTTTCTCCTAAGATAGAAAACCTAGTCTGATGAACTTTCTCCTAGAATAGAAATCTTAGTCTGATGAATCTTTCTCCTAAGATACCAAAACAAAAGAAAAAAGAAAAAAAGAGACATATTCTAATGATCTTTCGCCTATGATCAAAATGTTAGTCTGATGAATCTTTTTCGTAAGATTAAAACCTAGTGTTATGAATTCTCCTAGGATAGTACTTTTAAAAAAAAAGGAAGTATGGATTTTAAAAAAAGGAGTCAATTTTACTTTCTTAAGTTATCAATCTTTAGTTGTTTTGAGATCACGACACTCCTGAATAATGGAATTTAATTTTAAAAGTTTTTCAGGACCCTCCTGGACAATGAGATATTATTTCAAGTTTTCAAGACCCTCATGGATACTGTGATTTAATTTTAAAGTTTTTCAGGACCGTCATAGATAATGAGATGTAGTTTTAAGTTTTCAGGACCCTTGTAGATAATGAGATTTGGCGTAAGTTTTACCTTTAGGAAATAGAATTTATCTTTCAAATTTTAACTCTAAAAATGAGTTTTAATTTTATTTTTCAGGACCCTCTTGAATAATGGGATGTAGCTTTTAAATTCATAGAACTCTTTTGGATAACAAGACCCGATTAACATACATAGATGTTCCTGGTACCAAACTGGGGCAGAAAAAGTTCTTTTGTTTTGCCTGTTTTACTGCAGTATCATGTGATGGGGATATAAATTATTCTTATATTTTAATAAAATAATATAATTTTAGATGTAAAACATGACCAATTTATATTCTATTTCTCGCGCTTTTCTAACAATTTTTGCAGGAAAAAGAATACATGGAAAAAGAGAAAAAGTAAGAACCTACAATTCAAAGAAGAATGATACATCTGTGACAACTTATTTAAGACTACACAAAGTCAAGATATATAAAAGGTATGGCAAATTCTCACCAAAATTTCAGGACAAATTGCCATGTCAATTTCTCATCAAGGCCATATGATATATTGATATTATCTTGTAAATTTTCACCAAGGACTTGTAGAAATTTTCCTACAAATAGGCATATGTTTGTAGAAGAAAGGGCATCCCTCTTTGTATCCAATTTTCTATCTAATTTTCTCTAAGTTTCTAAAGAGAAAGAGAAGAGTAATCTTGGTCTCTTCCTCCAATCTTTCTCTTTGTAGTAAAAATATTCTTAGTCTTTTGAAAGTATTTTTTTTAGCTTTTCTTACTTCATAATGGAGTAATTTTATTTTGTTGGGATAGTTGATGATGCTTGATATAATTATAATACTATCTCAGTTTCAATACATTCTTGGCCTGAAACTCTATTTAGATTCATATTGTGATGGAATGATGATTTTTTAATCATTATTATCGCATCTACATATTCTATGTCTAAGTTATTCGTATATTAATTTTATAATTCTCATGAAGCAAATTTAATATATGATAATTGATGAATAAAATATTAGAGCGAAAGTAACTTTTAATAAGATTATTATTTCAAGTCTATAATCTTGCTTTCCTCAGTTTTAATTGTCACAGAGGAATTTTTGAAGGCAAGATTAATGATTTTTTAGTAAAAATATTCTCACGAAGTTTTTACTACACTTGAGCACAAACTATTAGAGTCAAAATAATTTTTAGTAAGATTATTGTTTCTATGACGACCTGACCTGTCATCACGTGAGTTACCACCTTGTTTCCCCTATTTTATGCTTCTTTATGGTTCATTATGAGTGTTTTGTGTGAACGAGTTGAATTGGATTGAATTGAGAAGGAAATGAGACACTTAGTCTCTTTAAAGGAAGGCTTATTTTGGAAAAGTCAACTGGACGTTGACTTATGTGCTAGGAGACTCAGATATGAATTCTGATGATTTGGTTAGCTTTGGGTGATGATTTTATCTTAGGAGTGTGACCAGAAGTGATTTTGGAGGTCCGATGTAGAATTAGGCTTGAATTGGCGAAGTTAATATTTTGGCGAATTTCGCTTGGTAGGTGAGATTTTGATGCGAGGGTCAGAATGGAATTTCAAGAGTTACTGTATCTTCCTTAGGTGATTTGTGATGTGTGTGCAAAATTTCAGATCATTCGAAAGTGTTTAGGTTGGGTTTTTTGATAAAATTCGTGTTTCGGAAGTTTTAGAAGAACTTAGGCTTGAATCTAATATAATTTGATGGTTTTGGTGTTGTTTGTGGTGTTTTGACGATGGGAGCAAGTTCAAATGATGTTTTAGGATGGTTTGACAGTATTGGTTGAGGTTTCGGGGGCCTCCGGTGAGTTTCGGATGGCTAAACGGGAAGTTCTAAACTTGGAAATGCAGCAACAGTTGCAGGGCTCGCAAATGAGAAAAATGGTTTACATTTGCAATCTCGCATTAGCGAAAAGTCTAGCATGAGGCAAGGTTCGTAATTGCAATAGTTTGATCGCATTTGCGACCTTGGCAGGGTTCGCATTTGCGAAAAATGTGTCGCATTTGCGACCTTGGCAGGGTCCGCAATTATGAGCCAGATGTCGTATTTTCGACTTTGGCAATTCTGAAGATTTTTTCGCATTTGAGACCTTCGCATTTGCGAAGTAGGTGTCACAAATGCGACATCTGAGGGCTTTGTACAGTTATAAAAATTCGAGCTTAGCCCGTTTCCCTCACTTCCCACTTGGCTTTGCGCAGTTTTTGAGAGCTTTTGGACAGAGATTGAAGAGGGTTTCTACTGGGATTGATTGGAGGTGAGTTATATGAACTAAAAACATGATTTAATTGTAGAATCAACCTACAAATTCATGGAAACTTAGCAAAAAGGGGGGAATAACTAGGGCTTGAGTTTTGGTATTGCAAATTGGGATTTGAGGGGTCATTTGGACTCCGATTTTGGTGTTCTTTATATGTATATACTCGTGGTGAGATAAGGAACCTTTTGGTATATGAAATTTTGAGTTTCGAGAAGTGAGCCTAGGGCTAAGGTTTTGCTAATTTCGAGATTTTTGCTATTTTTTGATAGTTTTCGATTGGGTATTGTCCCATTGGCATATTGTGACATATTCGCTATGGTTTTGATCAGATTCGACGCGCGAGGAGGTCGACTTGAAAGGCAAAGGCATAACGAGCTAGGATTTTTGCCGGCTTGAGGTGAGTAATAGATGTAAATGATGTACTGAGGGTTTGAAACCCCGTATTTGCATATGTTAGTGCTATAATGAGGTGACTTGGACGCCGGGTAGCGAGCGTGGGGTAGAGCACTGTTGGGGATTGTGACTTGGTCCGTCCCGTTAGATGAATATACTACCTATTTAACTAAAATTCCTTTTTATTGTTATATTTTTAGCTGATTGCTATATTTGAGCTTCGTGCCAATCGATTGAATCCTTTAGGGATTACTGTTACTGGTTTCTTACCATTTTTACGTATTATTGAACTCACCCCTGGCATTTAATTTTATTTTTTTCAAACTCATCCATCTTTTCTCAAACTTGAAACTTAAATAATGTTTCTAATGAAGTTTGGGCTAAATATTTATATATTGTTGTGCCCGAGGGGCTTATGTGATTCTGTACTAAGCATGGGATCGAGCTGCGCGCCGCAACAGTATTATATTGATATTGATATGAGGCTGATGGCCTAGTTGATGCCACGAGATGGCTTATATTGCGCTTGGGCCGTTAGGGTCCCCTCTCGGAGTCTGCACACCCCCAGTGAGCGCCATCGACGGTAAATAAAGGGAGCGGGCTGCACGCCGCAGCGAGTACTAGAGAGTACCGGACTATGTGTTGCATTTTATCTTTTCAAGTCATACTTACTTATCTGTTGTAGCATTTCCATACTTGTTGTTATTGGTATACTAATTGAATACTATCCGGTTCAGGTTGCTGTATTTATAGAATTACTTTGTGCCTGTTCAGCATTTCTTTTTCTCAGCCTTTATTTATGTTTATTACTCATTGGTCGTAGTACTCACATTACTCCTTACACCTTGCGTGCAGATCCAGGTACATCTGAGGCTTAGTGAGGATTTCTCTACCGAGCAGTTTATTTGGGAGCATCAAGGTAGCTGCATGACATCCGCAACCCTGATCTTCCTTCTACCTTATTTTCTTTATTTCTGCATTTCTTTAGAACGATATGTAGTAGATTGATACTCAGGTATTAGAGGCTCAGACTTGTGACACCGGAGTCTTCGGGCTGTTTAGTTGTTTTATTACTTGGGATTCCGCATGTTTTATTTTATTTCAGACTTTTAGTATTATGATTTAGTAAATTATCTGTGTTAATTAACTCATGAACTATATAAAATGGTTAAGGTTGGTGAATTGGCCGGGTTAGCCTAGCAGTGTGTTGGGCGCTATCACGACCGGGGTTGGGGTTGTGACAAGTTGGTATCAGAGCCTATGTTACTGTGTCTTGCGAGTCATGAGCCAGTTTAGTAGAGTCTCGCGGATCGATACAGAAACGTCTGTACTTATCCTCGGGAGGCTGCAAAACCACTACGAAAGCTTCACATTCTTGAAATTATTGTCGTGCGACTTTGTTGGACTGAGAAATAAACTTCTAATATTCTATCCTTTCACAGATGGTGAGGACACAAGCTATCGGACGAGGCCGACGACCCCCAGTACCACCTACTGAGGCCACCAGAGGCCGTGGACGCGCTCGTGGTCATGGCAGAGGTGGAGCAGCCGGGGCAGCTTCTACTGATTCACTTGTTGCCCCAGCTCAGGATCGAGCTCCAGCTGCAGATGCACCAGTAGCACCAGTTCAAGCGTCAACGGTGCCTATCGTGATTCTGAGACTTCGGGAGACCTTGGCACATGTATTATTAGTCTCGATTGGCCTGGCTCAGGCAATTTCGGTTACCACAGCAGCAACAGCTACTTTACATGCCGGGGGAGGGAATCAGACCCCCGCTGCTCGCACACTTGAGCTGATGGTGCAGGGACTATAAACACCAGAGGCACCTCCAGCTCAGTAGGTTGCACCAGTTCAAGGTATCGTGGTTCTGACTATGCTAGACGATGAGCAGCGTAATCTCGAGAGGTTTGGTAGGATCCAGCCTCCGACATTCAGTGGTGCTGAGGGTGAGGATGCCCAGTGTTTTCTTGACAGGTGTCAATGTATGCTCCTTACGGTGGGTTTCCTTGAGTCGAGTGGTGTGGCATTTACTACCTTTCAGTTTACCGAGGCTGCTCTTACTTGGTGGGAGGTCTTTGAGAGGCATAGGCCTGTCGGTGCAGCACCCCTTTCTTGGCAGCAGTTCTCTGCTCTTTTCCTAGAGAGTATGTACCTCAGTCCCGTAGAGAAGAGTTGTGTAGGCAGTTTGAGTGGTTGACACAGAGGGATATGATAATGACTCAATACGAGATAAGGTTTTCACAGTTGGCCCGTCATGCTATATGGATGGTTTCATCAAATCATGAGAGGATTAGGAGATTTGTGGATGGCCTTAACTAGCACCTTCGTATTTTGCTGGCTAGAAAGAGAACATTAGGTGCTATGTTTGAGGAGGTAGTGGATATCGCTCGTGAGATTGAGTCAGTTCGCCAAAGTAAGTGAGAGGAGAAGGAGGCCAAGAGGTCTCCTGGATCGGGAAGCTACAGTGGTGCTCCTTCGAGGGGCCAGTTCCAACATGGTAGAGGTCGTTCTTTCAGGCCTGCTCAGTCGACCAGTCCAGAGTATCGTGGGGGTCTTCGGGCCGTGGTCATCATGGGTCCCAGCAGGGCCAGTCTTCACTCAGCGCCCTTCTAGCTCAGAGTTCATCTCATGCCTCATTAGCTCAGGGTTCTTCTACGCTGAGTGCATCTGCTAGTCACTCTGGTGCGAGGGGTTCCATTTAGTCGCCATCTTTAGCACCGGGAAACTGCTATGAGTGCGGAGAGTTTGGTTATTTGAGGAGGCAGTGCCCTCGACTTCGTGGAAGACATCATCAGCAGAGGGGTTAGCCTTCGACTTCTGCTTCAGTTACTTCATGACCTGCCCAACTAGCCAAGGGTGGAGATTAGGCAGCCAAGGGTCGGCCTAGAGGTGGAGTGGAGACCGATCAGGCGGTGGCCAGGCTCTTTGCTATGCTATGCCGCGCAGGACAGATGCCATTGCATCAGACGCTATCATTACAGGTATTGAATCATTCTGCCATAGAGACGCCTCAGTATTATTTGATCCCGGATCCACCTATTCATATGTGTCTTCATATTTTGCTCATTATTTGAGTATGCCTCGGGAGTCTCTATCTTTACCTGTTTATGTGTCTACCCCAGTGGGCGATTTTGTTATTATGAGCCGTGTGTACCGGTCATGTGTTGTGATTATTGGGGGTATGGATAACCGAGTTGATTTATTGCTATTGAGCATGGTGGACTTCGACTTTTATCTTGGGCATGGATTGGTTATCTCCGTGTCATGCTATTCTAGTCTATCATGCTAAGACTATCACTTTAGCTATTCCAAGTGTACCACGGATCGAGTGGCGTGGTATGACTGATTATGTTCCACCAGAGTGATTTCTGTCTTGAAAGCCCAGCTTATGATTGGGAAGGGTTGTCTGTCATATCTAGCTTTTGTGTGGGATGTTGGAGCCGAGACTCCTAGCATTGATTCTGTTCCAGTTGTGAGGGATTTTCTAAATGTATTTCCTGCGAACCTGCCGGGCATGCCACCGGACAGGGATATTAATTTTGGTATTGACCTGGTGACGGGCACTCAAACCATCTCTATTTCGCTATATCGTATGGCACCAGCGGAGTTGAAAGAATCGAAGGAGAAACTTTAGGTACTCATAGAAAAGGGGTTCATTCGGCCGAGTATGTCACCTTGGGGTGCGCCAGTTCTGTTTGTGAAAAAGAAGGATGGCACAATGAGAATGTGCATCCATTATAGGCAACTGAAGAAAGTAACAGTGAAGAACAAATATCCCCTACCTCGCATTGATGATTTGTTTGATCAGCTTCAAGGAGCGAGGGTGTTTTCCAAGATTGATCTCCGTTTAGGTTATTACCAGTTGAAGATCAGGGATTCAGATATTCATAAGACTGCTTTCAGGACTAGATATGGTCACTATGAGTTTCTTGTTATGTCTTTCAGGCTGACCAAAGCCCCAACAACGTTCATGCATCTGATGAACAATATATTTCGGCCTTATCTAGATTCATTTTTCATAGTGTTCATTGATGATATTCTGGTGTACTCGCGTAGTCAAGAGGAACACGCGCAACATTTGTGAGTTATATTGCAGAGATTGAGGGAGGAGAAGCTTTATGCAAAGTTCTCCAAGTGTATGTTTTGGCTCAGCTCAGTGGCTTTCTTGGGACACATGGTGTCCAGCGAGGGGATTCAGGTTGACCCGAAGAAGATAGAGGCGGTGCAGAGTTGGCCTAGACCGTCCTCAGCCAAAGAGATTCGTAGTTTCCTTGGGTTGGTAGCCTATTATCGCCGGTTTGTTTAGGGTTTTTTCTTCATTGCATTGCCCTTGACCAAGTTGACTCAGAAGGGTATTTCATTTGTATGGTCGGACGAGTGTGAGGAGAGCTTCCAGAAGCTCAAGACAACTTTGGCCACAACTTCAGTATTGGTTTTACCGTTAACTTCAGGTTCTTATACAGTATATTTCGATGCTTCATGAGTTGGGATTGGTTGTGTATTGATGCATGAGGGTAGAGTTATCATTTATGCTTCCCGTCAGTTGAAGCCGCATGAGCAGAACTACCCCGTTCTTGATTTGGAGTTAGCTGCTATAGTTAATGCCTTGAAGATTTGGAGGCACTACCTATATGGCGTATTTTGTGAGGTATTCACCGATCATTGCACCCTTCAGCATCTTTTCAAGCAAAAGGATCTTAATTTGAGGTAACGAAGATGGCTAGAGTTACTGAAGGATTATGATATTATTATTCTGTATCACCCGGGGAAGGACAATGTAGTGGATGCTGCTTTGAGCCGAAAGGCGGTAAGTATGGGGAGCTTGGCGTACATTCCAGTTGAGGAGAGGCCACTTGCAGTTGATGTTCAGGCCTTGGCTAATCAATCTGTGAGACTAGATATTTCAGATCCCAGTCAGGTGTTGGCTTGTGTGGTTTCTCGGTCTTCCTTGTATGACCGCATCAGACAGTGTCAGTATGAGGATCCACATCTGCTTGTCCTTAAGATTAGAGTTCAACATAATGATGCCAGGGATGTGACCATTGGAGATGATGATGTGTTGAGGATGTAGGGCCGGATTTGCGTGTCCAATATAAATGGTCTTCGGGAGTTGATATTGGAGGAGGCCCATAGCTCGCAGTATTCCATCCATCTGGGCGCCGCGAAGATGTATCAGGATCTTAGACAACACTATTGGTGGCGGAGGATGAAGAGAGATATTGTGGAGTATGTAGCCCGATGTCTTAATTGTCAGCAGGTGAAATATGAGCATCAGAGACGATGTGGCTTGCATCAGCAGATGGTTATTCTAGAGTGGAAGTGAGAGAAGATCACTATGTATTTTGTTACTGACTCCGACGGACTTTGAAGAAACTTGATGCCGTTGGGTGATTGTAGACAGGCTGACCAAGTCCGCGCACTTCATTCCTATTTGTACTACTTATTCTTCAAAGAGGCTGGCAAAGATTTATATTTGGAAGACTATTCGGTTGCATGATCTCCCAGTTTCCATCAAATCAGATCGGAGCACTCAGTTTACCTCTCAGTTTTGGCAGACCGTTCAACGAGAGTTGGGTACCCAGGTACAGTTGAGCACAGCTTTTCACCCTCAGATAGATGAACAGTCCGAGCACACCATTTAGCTATTAGAGGATATGCTACGTGCCTGAATTATTGATTTTGGAGGGTCAGGGGATCGGTTTTTACCGCTTGCTGAGTTTTCCTAGAACAATAGCTATCAGTCCAGCATTCAGATGGCACTGTATAAGGCTTTGTATGGGAGACGGTGTCGATCTCTAGTTGGTTGGTTTGAGCTCGGCGAGGCTAGATTGTTGGGGATAGATTTGGTTCAGGATGCATTAGAGAATGTGAAGATGATTCAAGAGAGACTCCGTACAACGCAGTCGAGGCAGAAGAGTTATATGGACCGGAAGGTCCGAGATGTATCCTATATGATTGGTGAGAATTTTGCTGAAGGTTTCACCCATAAAGGGTGTTATGAGATTCGGAAAGAAAGGGAAGTTGAGTCCACGATTTATTGGGCCTTTTGAGGTACTTAGGAGGATTGGGGAGGTGGCTTATGAGCTTGCCTTGCCATCCAGATTGTCAAGCGTACATTCGATTTTCCATGTTTTCATGTTCCAAAAGTATATTGCGGACCCATCCCAGGTTCTCGATTTCAGCACGGTGCAGTTGGAGGGTGATTTGACTTATTATATAGAGCCAACAACCATTTTGGATCGTCAAGTTCAAAAGTTGAGGTCAAAGGATGTTGTTTCGGTGAAGGTGCAGTTGAGAGGTCGGCCCGAGGAGGAGGCTACCTGGGAGACCGAGCAGGAGATGCAGAGAAGACACCCTAACCAATTTGAGGCTTCAGGTATGTTTCTTGACTCGCTCGCGGACGAGCATTTATTTAAGTTGGGGAGGATGTGATGACCCGACCCGTTGTCACGTGAGTTACCGCCATGTTTCCCTCATTTTCTGCTTCTTTATGCTTCATTATGAGTGTTGAGTGAACAGGTTGATTTGGATTGAATTGAGAAGGAAATGAGACACCTAGTCTCTTTAAGAAAGGCTTATTTTGTAAAAGTCAACTGGACATTGACTTATGTGCTAGGAGGCTCGGATATGAATTCCGGTGATTCGGTTAGCTTCGAGGGATGATTTATGACTTAGGAGTGTGATTGGAAGAGATTTTGGAGGTCCGGTGTAGAATTAGGCTTGAATTGGCGAAGTAAGTATTTTGGCAAATTCCGGTTGGTAGGTGAGATTTTGATCCAAGGGTCGGAATAGAATTCTGATTTGTAAGGTGATTTGGGATGTGTATGCAAAATTTCAGGTCATTCGAAAGTGTTTTAGTTGGGTTTTTTGATCAAATGCGTGTTTCGGAAGCTTTAGAAGAACTTAGGCTTGAATCTGATGTAATTTGATGGTTTTGGTATTGTTGGTGGTGTTTTGACGATTGGAGCAAGTTCGAATGATGTTCTAGAGTGGGTTTACACTTTTGGTTGAGGTCCCGGGGCCTCGGGTGTGTTTCGGATGGCTAAACAAGGAGTTCTAAACTTGGAAATGCAGCAGTAGTTGCAGGCCTCGCAAATGCGAGAAAAGGGTTCGCATATGCAATCTCGCATTTTCGAGTGGGGCTTCGCATTTGTGAAAATGCTGGACTGAGGTAGGGTTCACAATTGCGATAGTTTGATCGCATTTTCGACCTTGGCGGGGTTCATATTTGCGAGAACTATGTTGCATTTGCGACCTTGGCCGGGTCCACAATTGTGAGCTAGATGTCGCATTTGCGACCTTGGTAGGAGAGGCTCACCTTCGCAATTCCGAAGGTTTTTTCGCATTTGCGACGTTCGCATTTGCAAACCAGGTATCTCAAATGTGACATCTAAGGGCTGTGTACAGTTATAAAAATTCGAACTTCGCCCGTTTTCCTCACTTCCCACTTGGCTTTGGGCGATTTTTGAGAGCTTTTGGATAAGGATTGAAGAGAGTTTCTACTGGGATTGATTGGAGGTGAGTTCTATGAACTAAAAACATGATTAATTGTAGAATTAACCTAGAAATTCATGTAAACTTAGCAATAAGGGGAAAGAACTAGGGCTTGAATTTCGGTATTGCAAATTGGGATTTGAGGGGTCATTTGGACTCCGATTTTGGTGTTCTTTATATGTATAGACTCATGGCGAGATATGGAACATGTTGGTATAAGAATTTCTTAGTTTTGGGATGTGAGTCTGGGGCTCGAGTTTTGCTAATTTCGAGAATTTTGCTTTTTTTGATTGTTTTAGATTGGGTATTATCCCATTGGCATACTGTGATTTATTCATTGTGGTTTTGATCAGATTCGACGCGCGAGGAGGTCGACTTGAAAGACAGAGGCATAGCGAGCTAGGATTTCTTCCTACTTGAGGCGAGTAATAGATGTAAATGATGTCTTGAGGGTTTGAAATCCCGTATTTGCACATCATAGTGCTATAATAAGGTGACTTGCACACCGGAAGTGAGTGTGGGGTAGAGTACCATTGGGGATTGTGACTTGGTCCGTCCCGGTAGATGAATATACTGCATATTTAATTGAAATTACTTGTTATTATTATAATTTGAGTTGAATACTATACTTGAGCTTCGTGCCAATTGATTGAATCCTTTAGGTATTGCTATTACTGGGTTCTTACCATTTTTACGTGTTATCGAACTCAATCCTAGCATTTAATACTATTTTTTTCAAACTCAGCCATCATTTCTCAAACTTGAAACTTAGATAATATTTCTAATGAAGTTTGGGCTGAATATTTATATATTGTTGTGCCCGAGGGGCTTATGTGATTCTGGACTAATCTTGAGATCGGGCTGCACACTGCAGCAGTATTGCATTGATATTGATATGAGGCTAATGGCCTAATTGATGCCACGAGATGGCTTATATTGTGCTTGGGCCGTAAGGGGCCCCTCCCGGAGTCTGCAAACCGCAGTAAGCACCGTCGATGATAAATAAAGGGAGCAGGCTGCATGTTGGAGCGGGTACTAGAGAGTACCAGACTATGTACTGCATTTCATATTTGCATTTCATTTACTTACTAATATGTTGTAGCGTTTCCATAATTGTTGTTATTGGTTTACTGATTGAATACTATCTAGTTCAGGTTGCTGTATTTATAGAATTACTTTGTGCCTATTCATGATTTCTTATTCTCAGCCTTTTTATGGTTATTATTCACTGGGTTGGAGTACTCACCTTACTCCCTGCACCTTGCGTGCAGATCCAAGTACATCTGAGGCTGAGTGAGGATTTCTCTACCGAGCAGTTTATTCGGGAGCATCAAGGTAGTTGCATGACGTTCGCAGCCCTGATCTTCCTTCTACCTTATTTGCTTTATTTCTGCATTTCTTTATAACGATGGGTTAACTTCAATGCCTCTCTACAACACCAGAAAATTGAGATTTTCCTGAAGTTACACAGAAGGCATATTTCTCGGGATTCGGCTTCATACTGTACCGCTTAAGTATGTCAAAGGCCTCCCTCAAATGGTTGATATGGCCTTCCTTTCTTTTTGACTTGACAAACATATTGTCTATATACACTTTCCTTGTTATGCCGAGCTGATAGTTGAACATTTTGGTTACTAGACTCTGATAGGTTGCCCCTGCTTTTTCAGTCATAATGGCATGACTCTGTAGCATTAGTCCCTTGATAGGGGATGAAGGTAGTTTTTTCTTGATCCTTCTCCTCCATAAGGATTTGGTTGTAACCGGAGTAGGCGTCTAATAAACTTAACAACTCGTGTCCTGTTGTTGCATCAATGAGATGATCAATGTGAGGCAACAAGAACGAATCTTTTGGGCAGGCTTTGTTCAGATCTGTGAAATACATGCACATGCGCCATTTCCTATATATCTTTTTCACCATGACCACATTAGCGACCCATTTGGGGTACTTTGACTCCCTAATGGAGCTGTTTGCGAGTAGTTTTTCCACCTCCTTGCATATGACATCATTTATTGCGGCATCAAATTTTCTTCTAACATGCCATACCGGTGAGTGTAGTGGGTCAACGGTAAACTTTATGTCTCTATTTACTTTGGGATGCTTAGCGTATCTGCATTGTAGAAGGCAAACAAGTCTACATTGTTAGTTAAAAATTTCTGGAATTAACCTGGTTCTTGAAGTTTGTGGCTCATGTAAGCTTTTCTGTTGGTGCCACTTTTATCCAGCTGAACAAGATCAAGGTCTTCCAAAGTTGATATCGTGGCTTCCACGACGCCGGGTTCTTTGATGAAATTATTTTGTTTGTCATTAGCTGACCTCGACCTCTCTAATTTCTATGCCTCTATGCTTTATTTTTCAGCTGTTGGGACATGTAGTCTTGGACAATTTCATAGCATTCTCGAGATGTACGCTACTTGCTGTGATTATTGAACACTCCCCATAAAGTGGGAAATTTGATGACTTGATATAGGTTGGAAAAATGACCCTCATTGCGTGTATCAAGGCCGTCCTATGATGGTATTGTATGTCGTGTCTTGATTCATGATGTGGAACGTTGTTACCAAGGTGATACCCCTAGCCAAAACGGGCAATGTGTTTCTCTATAGGTACGCTCAACTACATTATTAAAACATATTAGCGTGATGCAACGTGTTACTATCTCATCCTCGAGCCTCATTTGGGCGAGGACTCTAGGGTGGATAATATATGCACCGCTTCTGTCATCTACCATAATCCATTTTACATCGGTATCTGAAATTCATAAGGTAAAAAGAAGGGCATTATAGTGAGAAAAGTCAAATCGTAGGTATTTGACTCATAGAAGATGATACTTTCTTCGAGGTCGTCATATCGTTCATGGGTGATAGACCGCTTTAACTTTTGGGTGTTTGTCAATTTCACTTTGTTGATTGTTGCATCGTCGCCTCCACTGATGATTATTTGGATGGTACGGGTTGGAGAAGGCGGCTTCGACGGGCCTTGCTATTGTTCTTATCTGCAAGAAAAGTTTGTTCTTCCTTGGTCACTGATCAGTTCTCTCAAATGCCCCTAGTTGAGCATATCTCAAGGCTATTAAGTCTTCGGTCTTGTGGCCTCTCTCCTGATAGAATTCACAGAGGGTGTTCGATTTTCTGGTGTTTGGGTCGGACTTCATCTTTTGTGGCCATTTCATCTTATTGCTGAGCTTCTCTAGAGAATAGACTATCTTTGAAGGAGAAACATAAAATGTATGAGCAGATAACAGGAGATGCATACCTCATTAGTTGCGGTGAGGCTCTGTTTGTGGCTTGGGTGAGTCATCACCATCAGGGGGAGGTGGTAAGGCGGCCGTTCTGGTGTACGGCTGGTGTCTTTCACGATTGAGGCGCAGACCTGTATGATCCCTCTTGATATCATTTCTGTGCTCTTTTCTTGACCCATATAGACTGACGTCAACCGTTGGATTGGCCCATTAAGGTCATCCCCGTCTACTCTCACCTTGACACAATAAGCATTATATTTATTCGCAAGTGGTGGGAGGGTGCTTCATGAGTCCGTTCAATAGTTTTTTGGCCACCCTTGACCTGCTCCTGTTAGCCCATTTTGGAAAGCTGCTACTGCCATCCACTCTGATATATTTGGTAGGGTTATTCTCACTCTATTGAACCGGGCGAGGAAGTCCTTTCCTTCACCAGGTCATCTGATGGCGAAAATGTTATTCACCCTAGCTTCTGCTTTCTTGGTCCTTGCATGGGCGGTAATGAACTTATCGACCATTTCTTCAAATGTCTGTATGGATCGTGTGAGAAGTTGCGAGTACCATGATAATGCTCCCCCGATTAGGGTTTCATCAAACTTTTTCAGCAATATAGATGGCACATGGTCTTTAGCGAGGTCGTTGCCTTTCACTGTGGTAACATTGTAGACGATGCGATCCTTAGGGTCCATTGTATCATCGTATATCTTTAGGTATGATGTCATCTTGAATGTTTTGGGTATAGCATGTGGTGTAGCCTTGTCTCTATATGGTTGTTCCATAAACCGGCCGGCATCCTGCTTTGGTAAGAGTTTTGGGGTGCCCGGTATCTTATCCACCCTTTCTCGATTCTCTCTCATTTGGTCATGGAGTGCTTTGTTCTCGTTCTCTTTCTCCTCCATTTTTCTTAGGATAGCAACGAGGGTGTCATTACCTGCATCATTAATAGAGTGAGTGATACCTGTCGAGGGAGGAGGGACATGTTGTTGATTGGTGTTATTGCGATGTTGACTCGCGCACCCTCTCTGCTCACCCTCTGAGCGGGTTTGTTGAGTATTGTTTAGTGTATTAACTAGACACGTTTCTTGTAGTTTTTTCACCGCTGTTGATGCTTCTTCCACCGTGTACGTAGAGGCTCCCTTTCTATGAGAAGCGGTAATGCTGCCATGAGGGAGGAAGATGAATCACTTCGCCTAGGTGAGGCGCTTGGTGTCACTTTCTCCTTGTCTTCTCTGCGAGCTTCATTGATGAAGTTTAGGAGATTAGTAGTAAGGCTTGCCACTGCATTTAATCTTTCTTCTCGATTTCCTGCCATGTTAGATTATGCAACCAGGGGAAAGAAAGTCTTGTATTTTGCTATTGGTATATTTTTTAGATCTAGAAAGACTATGATTTTAACTAGAAAATTCCCACATATGGCGCCAATTTGTTTGATCGAAAAGTATAGCAGTCTTTATTAAACTAATCAAAAGATAAATGATTTGAAAGGTGAATCCTAGTCAAGCATAATAATTCTTAGATCTAGCTAATTATTTAAAAGGTACAGTCTACTTAATACACGGAATCAGTTATCAGATTATTGAATACACGCTTTTGAGTATAAATGAAGAATGAATGATGAGCAATAAATATGGAAAATGACAATAAATGTAAATAGGAAAAACGATTCCCCTAATAATTGAATGACGTTAGAGATTATTCCTCGTGAAAACAATGTGTGGCAATAAGTAAGAAAATGAATAATGCTTTCTTGGATCGTATGAGTAGAAAGGGAGAATAATCGACAAAATCAATCACTGTGGAAAGGTTAATTTTTATATTTTCTCTCAAGAGTCAACTTCTTACAATACTTTTTCTCAGAATGAATCTCACGTACCTCTTTTCCTCTCTCTCCTTTTCTATTTATATGAGATGTTCTCTAGAAATCCTAAAAGAGTACAACAAAGAGAATATTTAAGGGAATACTCCTTTCGCAGGTTCTAAGACTACACTAGCCGTTATTTCTACTCTTCACTACTCGACCTCAACTTTAACGACTTGCTCAGTGATATCTCGTTGTTAGGCTTTGGTTGACCTCGGCCTGGCTGCCCAAATCGAAACTCAGTCTTCTCAATTAACGATTGTTACGCCTAATTTCCTAAGCCACATTTTGACCAATACAGGATGTGGGAAAGAATTTTTCTTTTGAAATACTGCTAATTTTGCGGTGATTTTGGATGTAGGATATTATTGGTTGATGAAGAGGTGGTGGAGGAGACTGTGTTGCAATGGATTTTGGGTTAAAATGGAGAAGGAACGATAACTTAGGGAGGGAGGGAGGAGTGGCAGTATGAGTGTATTGTGGGTCGGGCCCAGCTCGGGACTGCGAGACCACAGACCAAATGGGCCGGTTCAAATGGTCCGATCCTAAACGGTATTAGGAGTCCACTGTGGGCCGGTCCTCCAGGTTGAGACCGCGAGCCTGAGACTATTCAGCCAGGACCGGCTGGCGGGTCTGGGCCTGTTCAACTGGGCCAAACAACTATTTTTCAATTTTTTTTAAAATCATCCGACGGTTGGAAGTTTAAAAACTAGCCGTTGGCCTGCCAATTTAGCTGTTTGGCTTTGTAAAAGATAGCCATTTGACCCCCAAACTTTGTTTTAACCCCAAATTTGTTATAATTATACTTTTTCCTATTCTTAACTATAAATATCCTGTCAGTCTTTCATTTTACTCACATAATCTTCAATCTCCCTCAATCTCTCTCTAACTTTCTTCTATAATTTTAATTTATTATTACAATTTGTGAAAAATTGTGAAGTTGGTCAATTGAAAATTCAATGATGTACAATTTTCAAAAAGTTGTTCGTCAATTCGGTAAACTCATTCAACTCTTAAGTCTTAATATTATAGTTTTTTTTTGTTTTAATTGTTATAATTATAATAAATATGGCCTTTTCTTTGAAAAAAAATATTTGGTGGTAAGGAAAAATCTAAAATTGGTGAATCTAGTCGCCAAACTACTATTCCTCCTCCCGGCTCCCCGACCCAGACCTGTTACCCGTCCTTCTCCACCTGTTATTCTTGATAGTGATAACCCTTATTTTCAATTTACCAATAGTCAATGCCATGATGTTGCACCAAGTTAATAATTAAATGATGAATATATTAATGCTCTTTATCCTAATCAAACTATCGATTAAAATGATGAGGAAAATGATGATTTAGATGAAACACAATCGGATTTAGATGATACACTTACTAGTCTTGTTGTTAACCCAACTGATAAATCCAAATGATGCCCCGCCTGATCCTCCTGTAGTAACCCTTACTTTTAATAGAAAACCTTCTAAATGCCAGAAACATCTCTTGTTTGGCACTTTTTTACTCAACTTAGAGATCAGAATAAGCCTAAGAGTAAAATATGTGGGTCTTTGATGGCCCATAAATATACGGGAGACCGTAGGGATACGGGTAGTTTGACTAGACACATAAAGACACACCCTAGAGATAAATCTAGATATCTTCAAATGAAAGCTGAGCAAGAAGGGACAAGTATAGGTACTGATATTAACCCTACTACTAGGTCAAATCTAGTTCAACAGAGAATTAACTTTATTACCAATGACATTTTATACTACTATCCAAATAAAGATCGTGCAAAATTGGCAAAAATGGTTACTATTATGTGCTTACTTTATGGTTTTCCTTCTAACCCTCACTTTATGCATTATATTAGAAGAGTTCTTAATCATACTTATAAAGGATGGCATCGCACGACCATAAAGAGCGATATTTATAAATATAAACATGAATATGAACAATATCTGCGCTATTTATTTACTCATATAAATTGTATTTATATTGCTCAAACAATTTATAATGCTTATCAACTTGCCTTAGATAAAGCTAGACCAAATGTTCCAACTCCTACTTCGTTTAGTTTGCAATCATCAAAAAGAACTTTGGGCCTAAAAACACTTAGTTCTTGGACAGAGTTCATGGGTTATCAAAGTAATAATATTGGTGATACTTCACAACTAAATAAGCTTCAAGTTTATTTGTCGCAGGGACATGAACCAGAGAATCGCGACGGCTCTTTTGATGTTTTGGAAGGGTGGAGGACAACGAAAAATACTATCCGGTTCTTTTAAGATGGCTCGAGATATTTTAACTATTCAAGCTTCAACAATAGCATCGGAGAGTGCTTTCAGTCAAGCGAGACTTCAAATCGGTGATCATAGAGTATTATGAGGGAAAGCTTGGAAAAATCAGTACTCTTCAGAGATTGGATCCGTTCAGAAAGAAGAAATTTTGGACTTGCTGAATCACAACCGGAGATAGATGAAGCTTATGAAGAAATGCTAGCAGAACCTGCGGAGGATGCTGCTTCACCCAGAAACGGTGATGAACAAGCTTCTTTTCCGCTGCCACCAACGGAAATTTCTCCAAACCTTGAAGGATTTAGGGAATTTGTTAGAGATAATATGTAGACTAGTATGCAACTTGCATTTTGGCACATCTTCATTAACTTTTTTTCCTTTTAATGGTGGTAATAGCATCTTGTTGTGCTCATTCCATTGGGGAAAGGAAGACTAAGAAAGATATTACAATTTTTTGTTAATGTCATAATAATAAAAATTATAAGGCATTCCCTTAAATATTTCTTTGCAAAAATTTTTTTGTTTTTAAATTTGAATGAGAAGATTTAAGTCACAACTATATAATATAATTTATAAGAAATTCAAACACTTACTTTTCCAGCACTCGCCGCGGACCACCATTTTCCATCGAAAACGATTTGTTTTTCATTCTCTTATTTATTTCTTTACTTCTTTTGTTAGTTCGTCTCATTTAGTTTTGCTAGCAAACCCATTGAGCCTACATTTTTGTTTATATAATAGGGGAAAGTTTTGCCCTTTTTTAATTTCTGAAGTAGATTTTGATAATTTACTTAAGTTTTTATTTTCTGAGTCAAATTAGTAATTTTCTTGATTTCTACCATGGTTGAGCGAGCAAAGTCAGTTGTTAAGGTTATAGAACTTTCTGTTTTTGCGTTGTTTCAGATTATTCAAAAAAGAGCAAAACAAGAAACCAAAACCTTTAACAGAAGAACATATCGAAACTGCATTAATTAGAACACATAGTATTAAGGTTCACGATTCTTTTAATTTTCATTGTATAAAATTGACGAGATCTTCTCGTTTGATGCCTCAAGGTACAACTTTCTCTATTTCCAGTTTTCTTCTTTGAATTTTCTTTCTTCTTTTTCCTTCTTTTATGTATATTGTACATATTTGATTATATGTTTCAGATCTGTTAACCTCAGCACATATTTGATTTTCTCTTCAATTTTTTGCCTTTCTTGAATTTGTTTAATCTCTATTTTGTTAAATAATTGATCCGGTCGGTTGAAAATTACATATACCTATCTTTTAGTAATTAAATAATCTACTCCTTTGCTCTATCTTCTGTTGACTTGAGGGATTGTACGCTTTTGAGTTTTTACCACTGCAATTTTGTCGAATTTATGGATGGTTGATGATAAAGTTGGTGGATTTTTGCAGATTAAGTTAATTTCTTGTTGTGAAATACTGTATTGCTTGTTAATTTGGTGTTGGAAATTAAATTAATTTGTGTGTTGTGTAGTTTTCTGCCTTTCCCTACCTTTCCCTTGCAATTGTCGGGGCTACACCAATGATAGCGGTGACAACCTCTTTTTGGTTTTGGGTCGTGGTATTTTTTATGTTTCCAGGAAATTCTTGAAGTTGTTGGTGACAAGTTGGGCGCAAGAGCACTAGCAAAGGAGAGTAGCCTGGGTGAGTGTCAGCAAAGGGCAGCGGGAAGCAAGGCGTGAGCGTACAACTGCATCGAGTATAGCAAATCAATCACATGTTTTGTTCTCGAGAGTTGGTACCTCCCGCTTATTGTTTCCCTTTTGGTGTTCGCCCAATTGATGTTCTTTAATTCACAATAGTTCAATCATTCAATTAGTGTGCTAGTAGTCATTTGTTTCCTTCTAGTTTGATTTGTTGTCCGTTGTGCACTAGCGAGTCTTCTTTATATTGTCGTAAGTGTAGTGGCTGTAGTCCGGGATGATAGAATAATGGCATATCCTCAGGTGGGACATGGTGTGGGGCAGAGTGTGGGGCAGAGTGTGGGGCAGGGGTCACAGGGTAGGATGGGAGACAGGGGAAATAGATGGGGCAAGGGAGCCTATAGGTTGAGAATTGAGTCATGGAACATAGGGTCACTAACGAGTAAATTTATAGAGTTAGTGAAGATCCTTCAGAAGAGGAAGATTAATATAGCGCGTGTCCAGGAGACTAGGTGGGTCGGATCGAGGGCAAAAAATACGGATGGGTATAAGTTGTGGCACTCTGGAGTCCTGAAGGGTAAGAATAGAGTGAGTATCCTAGTAGATAGCTATCTTAGAGAGTCGGTGGTAGAGGTCAGGCGGGTGGATAATAGATTAATACTATTAAGTTGGTATTGGGTGAGTTTACTTTAAATATTGTTAGCACACACGCGCCATAAGCATGGTTGGATGAGGAGATTAAAAGGCGCTAATAGGAGGAGTTGGATGAGATCGTTCGTAGTATCTTGCCTTCCGAGAGGTTATGCATAGGAGGAGATTTTAATGGTCATATTGGGTCGTCTGTAGGTGGTTATACTGAGGTGCATGGTGGCTTCAGTTTCGGGGAACGGGACGGAGGGGGCACTTCGCTGTTGGATTTTGCCAAGGCATTTGATCTAGTTATTGCAAACTCAAGTTTTTCGAAGCGGGAAGAACATTTGGTTACTTACCAAAGTTTGGTGGCTAAGACTCAGATTGACTATCTCCTCCTCAGGAGATGCGATAAAAGGTTGTGCGAGGATTGCAAGGTTATCTTGGGTGAGACCCTTACAACACAGCATAGGCTTTTGGTAATGGACATTAGTATTATGATAAGGAGGAAGAATAGGCCAATACGAGGCCATCCGAGGATTAGGTGGGGCACATTGACTAAGGATAAAGCTCAGAAGTTGGAAGGAAGGTTATCGGCAATGGGAGCTTGGAGAAGTAGTGTGGACGCAAACACTATGTGGTCGACGACGGCGACTGTATAAGGAAGGCGGCGAGAGAGGTGTTAGGGATATCTTCGGGTTGCACCGGTTTACACAAAGGAGACTGGTGGTAGAATACAGTTGTCCAAGGTAAAGCGGCAGAAAATAATGCGGCTTACCTGCGGTTAGTAGAGAGCACTAGAGAGGAGGAGAGGAGAGCAAACAGTGAGAGGTATAAGGTAGCTAGGAAAGAGGCGAAGATCACAGTCATGGAGGCTAAGACTGCAGCTTTTGCTCATCTGTATGAGGACTTGGGAAACAAAGGCAGGGAGAAAAAGTTATTCCGACTGGATAAGGTGTGAGAGAGGACAGCTCAGTATATGGACCAACTGAGGTGTATAAAAGATGAGGACGACAAAGTTTTGATGGGGGATGACCAGATTAAGAGGAGGTGGCAGGACTACTTTCATAAACTTCCAAATAAAGAAGGGGATCAGGATATTGTACTAGATGAATTGAGGAATGCCGAAAATCCCCATTAATTAAGTTATTGTAGGGACATTAAGGTCGATGAGGTCATGGAGGCGATGCGTAAGATGAGAAGGGGCAGAGCTACCGGGTCAAGCAAAATTCTAGTTGAACTTTGGAGGTATATGTGTAAAGCAGGCTTGGAATGGCTTACCGGGTTGTTTAATGTTATATTCAAGACTAATAGAATTCATGAAGAGTAGATGTGGAGTACAATAGTTGCGTTGTATAAAAACAAAGGCGATATCTAGAGCTGTAACAACTATAGGGGTATCAAATTACTGAGTCATACCATGAAAGTTTGGGAGAGAGCGGTAGAAATGAAATTACGAAGGACAATGTCTATTTCAGACAACCATTTCAGATTCATGCCGGGGCGAATTACCATAGAAGCTATCCACATTATTAGGAGGATGGTGGAACAATACAAGGATAGGAAAATGGATCTCCACATGGTGTTTATTGATCTGGAGAAAGCATATGACAAGGTTCCTATGGAGGTCTTATGGCGCTGCTTGGAGGCTAAACAAGTTCCGCTTTCCTACATTTGGGTGATTAAGGATATGTATGATGGAGCTAAGACTCAGGTTAGGACAGTAGGAGGTGACTCCGAGCACTTTCCTATTGTTATGGGGTTGCACCAAGGGTCTACATTCAGCACATTCCTATTTCCCCTGGTAATGGATGCACTAACTTATTATATTCAAGGGGATGTGCCATGGTGCATGCTATTTGCTGATGATATAGTTCTAATTGACGAGACACCAGGCATCGTTAACGAGAGGTTAGAGGCTTAGAGACGTGTCATTGAGTCTAAAGGTTTCAAGTTGAGCAGGACGAAGACGGAATACCTTGAGTGCAAATTTGGGGTCGAGCCGATGGAAGCAGGAGTGGACGTGAGGCTTGACTCTCAAGTCATTCCCAAGAGGGGTAGTTCCAAGTACCTTGGGTTGGTTATTCAGGGGTGTTAGAATATACGCTTAACGCTAGAGGGGGTGAATAGCATTTTAATCAAAATCAAGATAAATTTGCGGAATTAAATTGCAGGAGTAAAGTAAGTACAGTAATTAAAGTAGTAAGGAGAGGACACACCAAACTTATACTGGTTCACCACAACGTGTGGTTAGTCAAGTTTCCCGAGAGACTCTCTCGAGTTTCAACTAACTCCGTTAAGCTTACGGGTGCTTAACAAACCGTTACACACTGAGAATACAAGTCTCAACGATGCTTGCTCGAAGATACCGCACTTCAAGACTTCATGTGAAGGAACTAACATTTCCTTCTTACAACAATAAGGGATTAGAACTTCCCTTCAAGTGTATACAAACACTTAGCACTCAAGACAAGACTCTCTTACAGAGTAGATATGAGTAAAATTAATACGCTCAAGAACACAACAACTTTGTCAAGAATTTGGCTCTCAAAAACTATGAAACAAATATGAAATGATTAAGATGGGAGTATGTAAGCTTATACAAGAATTGTATCAGTTGTTGTACTTAAAAGAGAGCCCGAGAGGTTTAGAGGTGTATTTATAGTCCTCAAAGTCACCAAGACCGTTGCTTAATTGCCAATCACCAATTGCTGATTTTGTGCTAGAATAATCGATTATCTGATTTGCATAATCGATTATCTGCAAATCGTTCAAAAATCATATGCTGATTTTAAGCTAGAATAATCGATTATTCAATTTGCATAATCGATTACCTGCTAACGTTAAAAAATCAGACGCTGATTTTATGCTAGCATAATCGATTATTGCCTTGTGCATAATCGATTATCTTTCAGCGGTTAAAAAGCTTTGGCAACTGTCAGTGAATAATCGATTATGCTATATAGGATAATCGATTATTGACCTCTGCGGAATTTCTAATTTAATCTGAATAAAAAGGATAATCGATTATCATATGACATAATCGATTATTTTGCTGTTTTGTAAATTCCGATTTTAGCTGACTTAACATAATCGATTATCAAATCACATAATCGATTATCTGGCAGTTCTGTCCAGATTTGAAAGACGTTTAAAAATCATTTTGGCTAAAATGAAAACGTTTGAAAATCATTTTGTTTTAAATCAAAGATGCATGGTTTGATGAAAATGATTTTTCGAGAGAAGCCAAGACTTGAATCTTTTGTTGGATCAAGATCACAATATAAAACGACTCATGTATATCTTCGTTGCTTTACTTGATCTTGTTCTTTGTTTCTCTTGTGCTTGGACTTCGGCATATGTCAATGTTCCATGCGCGTCGGTGTATCATTTATCAAAACCTACAAAGATGAACACACTTTTAGTTTTAGCGACTTGAGAACGTGTTTTAACAATTTCCCCCTTTTTGGTAATGGCAAACCGATATGGGGATATGCATATTAAATAATTGATAATGACAATCCAAGACTAGTATATAAATATGTAATGAGTTCCCCCTCAATTTATGAGTTCCCCCTCAATTTATGCCAAATGTATTAATGTGCATAGCCCTTATTCTTCCCTCTTTTGACATTAGCAAAAATAATAAAATTTTATTGAGGTAAAGAAATATTGAAAACACAAAATGTAAGCAAGTAAAAATAGACAAAATATTATTCAAACGAGACATAATGGAAGCAAGGAAAAAAAATAGACAATATATTATTCATCGTCGGCATCAACATCCGCCTCGGCATTCGGCACTTCTTCCGGAAAGGCAACTTGGGCATAGGGATAGTGGACGTGGTCAAAATATCCATGAAGCTCGTGGGTCAATCTTTGCACATGACGTTCCGTGCGAGACGTTTCTATCAATACGAGTCATGGACGTGGACAAAGAGGCAAGTTGCTCCGAAAATGGTTTGGAGAGTAGCAACGGAAGGAGCCTGAGGACGACGTCTTTGATTAGGAGGAGGAGCCGGTCGTTCACCGATATTAGGAAATGAAGATTCTTGAATTTCCCAATGTTTGGTTGTCTTTTTGCGAGGACCGACGGTGGTGTCGATATCGGAGGCTTCAAGAAGAGCCATTATGGCAAAAGCATAGGGGAGTGGCTTATCGTCCCCAATTGCATCATACATGTGGGTCATGACGAACTTGCACCAATTGATGCGAGCCCCGGTGATAATTGCATGCATGAGTTTCGAATCCTCATGAGAGAGAGTGGTATGATTGAATTTGCGCGGTTTGATAACGCGGGTTATGAAATAAAAGATTAGACGATACTCCGGGAGCATGCGCGTAATGGTTGGGTGACGATGCTCCGGACTTGCAATAAATTCGCCAATGCCAATTTGGTTGAAAAGGAGTTGCTCATCAAATAAAGCTCCTTCTTCCCTAGTGTAGAGTGAGATATCTTCCCCATTTCGTGGAAGTTTAGTGAGGATTTGCATGTTTTCCTCATTTAAAAGAATTGGAACTCCATTGATGCTTGAGACAAGTTCACCATCTTCGTCCTTCCGTAGATTGGAATAGAAGGCACGAATTAGAGAAGGGTGAATGTAAGGGGATTGAAGATATATGAAGTCAATGAGTTGGCTTTGCATAAGAATATTTGCCGTTGATGGGGGGCGCTGTGGCTAAGGTATCGACCAGTGGAGAACCGAGGAGGAAGGATTTCTCGATTCTCAAATTTTTCGACGAATCGAAGAAGTTCGGCTTCACTGTCGAACCGTAAATAAGATCCGTCTTTATAGCAGTGAACGGGTAGAGGAGAAATGGAAGAGGAGGCAATATGTTTGCCGGAGCGAGCTCGTTTAAATTCTTGCCCGTCATTTAAAATTTTTTTAGAGCCTTTGCAGAAAATTTTTAGAGACTTTTGAAGAATGTTAGGAGCTAAGAGTGATGTTGGAGTGAAGAATTTGAAGACATGAAGCACCTATTTATAATGTGGAGGATGTGATGGCATTTAATTGGAGAAAATCTGCAGAAGTAAAGAGCCAAACGGTCAGAAAACGGTAACAAATTTTAAACACTAACCGTTGATAATCGATTTTGGAATCTGATAATCGATTATCGCTAAGCAGCTTGAATTACCGATTCAGGGAGTAATCGATTATTGTTTTGGGAATAATCGATTATTTCAGGAAGTGTAAACTGGGAAAAACGAGACGGTAAAGCAAAATCGATTACGCATTTTTCGATAATCGATTATTTTATCTTTGGCTGAAACCTGTAAAACAGAAATGTTAGATAGTCGATTATTGTTTTTCAGTAGTCGATTATTCCTTTCGTTTATTAGCAGATGGTTAAACCAGAACCTCAACATAATCGATTATGCAATGTTGATAATCGATTATTACATAGTGTCGCCAAATTCCTGCAAAACAGAATTGTTATATAATCGATTGTTGTATTCTAAAAATCGATTATGCGAAGTGTCCGCCATTTGCTTGCACAATAGATACGTATTATAATCGATATTGTCAGTTGGATAGTCGATTATTTTATTTTTCCAGCAAAATATTCGGAAAACACAAAGAATTAATAATCGATTATTGAATAAGAAAAATCGATTATTTATCACCAGTGCCCGAGAATTTGCCCTGACTTTGGGGCGATACCTGCAAAAAAGAATTAGGCGCCTCCGACGCTCAAGTTAGTAATCGTTAAAAGAAAAAGAAAAGTAATGCATGTACTAGATCATCGTTGATTCAAGTATTCCGAGTTCACTACGAATGCGGAAAAAGGACTCTTTCTCTAAAGGCTTGGTGAAGATGTCGGCCAATTGATATTTGGTTTTAACAAACTCAATTTCGACATCGCCTTTGAGAACGTGATCTCTTATGAAGTGGTGCCTAATTTCTATGTGTTTCGTTCATGAGTGAAGAATAGGGTTCTTCATCAAGCTTATGGCGCTAGTATTATCACATCGAAGAGGGATATGATCAATACTAAGACCATAATCCGAGAGTTGTTGTTTCATCCAAAGGATTTGAGCACAACAACTCCTCGCGGCTATATATTCAGCCTCGGTTGTGGATAACGCAACACTTACTTGTTTCTTGCTAAACCAAGAAACTAGAGAACTACCGAACAAATGGCAAGTGCCACTAGTGCTCTTGCGGTCCAATTTGCAACCCGCAAAATCGGAGTCGGAATAGCCAATAAGCTGGCATGAAGAACCTTTGGGTTAACAAAGTCCCACATTTATAGTTCCAACAAGATACTTCATTATCCGTTTTACCGCAGTTAGGTGCGACTCCTTCGTGTTAGAATAAGTGCTTAACGCTAGAGGGGGGGTGAATAGCGTATTATAAAAAATCACAGGAAAATATAACTCAAATGCGGAATTTAAAGAGTAAGGAAGAAGTGCACCAATGTTATACTGGTTCACCACAAACTGTGGCTAAGTCCAGTCTCTTGAGATACAATCTCAAGGTTCAACTAACTCCGTTAAGCTTGCGGGTGCCTAACAAACCGTTACACTTGCTCAAGGATACCGCACCTTAAGACTTCACTTGCTCGAGGATACCTCACCCCAAGACTTTATTGTTAAGCTTCCGGGTGCCTAACAAACCGTTACAACTTGAGAACTTGAATCACACAAGTCTCAAACAACCTTGCTCGAGGATACCTCACCCCAAGACTTCACTGTTAAGCTTCCTGGTGCTTAACAAACCGTTACAACTTGAGAACTTGAATCACACAAGTCTCAAACAACCTTGCTCGAGGATACCTCACCCCAAGACTTCAAACGAAGGAATAAAATATTCCTTCTTACAACAAGGGATTATAAAATCTCCCTTCAAGTGTATGAAAACACTTAACACTCACTTAAACAGAACTCTCTTTATAGAGTATATATGAGTAAACAAGTACGCCCAAGAACACAACAATAAATTCAAGAAATAGCTTCTCAAAAGCAATTAAAAATATGAAATGAATGTAGAATGTTTGGAAGCTTGTATATGATATTTGCTCAGATTGTTGTGTTTAAAAGAGTGATTTTGAGGTGTATTTATAGGACTCAAAATGCAAAAGACCTTTGCCTAATTGTTAAACAAAATCCCGATTATGTGCTCACACAATCGATTGTATGGACTATATAATAGATTGTAAGTTCAAAAATCAGTTTAGGATTCTGTACTAGAATAATCGATTATGAAATGTGTATAATCGATTATATCTCAAACTTTGAAAATACGTCAGGCAACGGTTCAAAACATAATCGATTGTGAAAAGCATATAATCGATTGTGTTGCTGTTTTGAAAAATTCATTTAAACACTGTCTTAGTGTAATCGATTGTGAGAAGTATATAATCGATTGTTTTGGTGTATTTGAAAATTCCAGTTTTGGCGGTCGTAATATAATCGATTGTAAAGATCATATAATCGATTATATAGGTCCATTTTTAAAAGACATGTTTAAAAATCATTTTGGCTAAAATGCAAATCATTTTGTTTTAATTTCAATGAAAATATTTATGATATAACATTTAAAATCAATTTGTTTTAAATGCAATAAAATATTTATGATATGCAATAAAAATATTTATGATATGCATATGTTGTAAAATTATTTTTGAGAGAAGCCAAGACTCAAATTTAAAGTCGGATCAAGATCACAATAAAGACAATATAAATAAGACTCAACAAATGTTTTCATTTATTTTCATTGCTTCATTTCTTCTCTTGATCTTGTCTTGAACTTCTTGGACTCCAATTCTCGTCCGCTCAATAATTTCGCATATCCTTTTCTTCCCCTTATATAATTTTGCATATCTACAAAATAAACACACTTTAGTTAAAATATAAATCAAAGTGTATTTCAATAATAACTCACATTTATTTGGCATATATTTATTTGGCATATATTTATTTTCCATCTAATTCGGTTTGTCAATTATCAAAACATATAAATATGAACATACATATATGTTCCAACAATTTCCCCCTTTTTGATAATGGCAAACCAATATGGTGATATGCATAAAAAATATAATTTGACTATGCCAAATATTATACAAGTCATTATTGAGTTCCCCCTCAATTTATGCATAAAATATTTTAAAATAAAATGCATAAAAATGATACATATTCCCCTTATCTTCCCCCTTTTGACATTAACAAAAAGACAATTTTATTAACGAAAAAAGAAAATTACATAAAGAGTAATACAAAATAAAAGTTCAAAAAAATAAAATTTAAGTACTATTGTCGTCGAAATCATCGCTTGAATCACTTGCGGAAAAGACGTGAGAATACGAATAATTGACATGGTCAAAGTATCCGTGAAGTTCTTCACTTAGCCTTCGCACATTTCATTCTGTGCGAGACACATTTCTATCAATTCGATTTATTGAAGTTGATAGAGAAGCAAGTTGCTCCGAGATGGTTTGAAGAGACGCATCCGATTGAGCACGAGGACGACGAGCTTGAGTAGGAGGAGGAGGAGGATGTTGTTGATCATTGCCATGGAAAGAAGCTTCTTGTTTTTCCTAATGTTTGGTGCCCTTTTTGAGAGGACCAACAGTCGTGTTGATTTGAGACGCTTCAAGAAGATGCATTATAAGAAATGCATATGGAAGAGGTTTGTCACCTCCTATTGAATCAAGCATATGTGTAAGAATAAGTTTACACCAATTTATGCGTGCATTGGAAATAATAGCATGCATAATTTTTGCGTTTTCACAGCCAATTGTGGTGTGATTGCTTTTTCTCGGTTTGAGAACTCGAGTGATAATGTAGAAGATCAAACGAAATTCCGGAAGCAAATTTTCTTGATAGGGACACGCTTGTACTCTTGAGTGAATTCAAGGGATCCAATTCCAATTTGGTTGAAAAGGACTTGTTCATCAAAGAGTATTCCTTCGACACCGGTATATTGATTGATGTCTTGACCATCGCGGGGAAGGTTTGTGAGGGCTTGAATATTTTCTTCATTTAGAAGAATGGGAATACCATTAGTTTTGGTAGAAAGTACCCCTTCCTCATCTTTCTTTAGATTTGAATAGAAAGCTTGAATCAAGTGAGGATGAATGAAATCGTATTTTAGATAAACAAAGTCGATTATTTGACTTTGTAAAAGAATATTTGAATTAATAGAATCGGCAAGATGTCTTCCGGTGGTAAATCGAGGAGGAAGAATTTCTCGATTATCAAATTTATGAATGAAACATTGAAGTTCGACTTCTTTTTCGAACCATAGAAAAGTTCCATCATCATAACAATATGTAGATGGAGGAATGTTTGAAGAAGAAGCAACATTCTTTCCGGCACGAGATCTTTTAGAACTTCTATTTGCCATTTGAATTTGTAGGCAAGAAGAACTTTTGAAGAATTTTGAAGACTTTGAAATAGAATTCTTGTGAATATGAATGATTTTGAAGTGAGTCCTTTGAATACATACTATTCCTATTTATAGAGTGGGAAGTAAAGAGAGCAATTAATGGAAATAGTTGACAGATTTTGAGTCAGAAACGGTAAAGATTTTGAACGCAGACTGTTACACAATCGATTATGGAACCGACATAATCGATTACTAAGGACTATTTGAATTGTACTCGGAATAGATAATACAATCGATTTTGTAAGTGTTGCAGGAATCAGAACGGTAACAAGATTTGAATACTGACCGTTTGACAATCGATTATAGAGCCTGAATAATCGATTATAGAAAATTTTTGAATTATGGCAGAAGACAGATAATCGATTATGAAATTTGAAGTAATCGATTTTATGAAGGCAGTGAGTATTGTATGGTCCAGTGATTATGAGATAATCGATTATGGGGGTTTTAACAATCGATTGTATGTAGGCAGTGAGATAAGGACCTGAGTGAATGTTGGATAATCAATTATGGAAATTTGTATAATCGATTATATGAAGGCAGTGTTATACGAACAACAGAGACGGAAAAAGATAATCGATTTTACCAATTTAACAATCGATTATTTCAAAAAAAAAAAACTTGTAAAACTGAATCTTAATAAAATCGATTAGTGATACATATAATCGATTACTATATTTGATACCAAAAACCCTGCACACACAGATTTTAGAGATAATCGATTATACAGAGTATACAATCGATTATATGGCACCAGAGTGAAAAGTTCCCCATGTCTTTGGGGTGATACCTCGGTACTTCTTGGTATCTACCTCCTTACCTTTCTCCAAGATGGTCAGACGTGCTCATTGGAGTGGCCATTGCTTTGGCGTTGCTCATTTTAAATCAATTCAGCAACTCCTTGCAATATTTAGTTTGACAAATGAAAAGTTCCCTCTTTCATTTGCTTAACTAGCAGCCCCAAGAAGAAATTAAGCTCGTCCATCATTGATATCTCAATTTTGCTAGTCATGAGTTTTTTTTTTAAAAAAAAATTCCTTGCATAAAACTCATTAGTTGCTCCAAAAATAATATCATCAATAAAAATTCATTTTGAAACACAAAAATAATATCATCAACATAAATTATTTTTGAAATACAAAAAAAAAATGATATCATCAACATAAAAATCATGCAATCTATTTCCCTTTAATGAAAATTCCCCCTCAAACAAGGCATACTAGAATGTAAAGACATTCCTCCTTATTTGATGCATATTGCCTAAACTCATCTTCTATTTTGCATTAGCATAAAGAGAGTATATTAAGGCTACTTCCCTTTTTCTACATTTCCATGAATAAAATAGGAAAGGCATTGAGGAATATGCATGATGAAGATTGCTAGAAAATTATCAAGACATACCAAAACAAAACATATCAATTGTTATTTTTTTTAAAAAAAGATATCAATTGATATAAAAACACTGATAAAACCATTTGCTGGAAAACATAACAAATGTATCAATTGTTATTTTATTAACAGTGACACTAATTGTAATTTTTAGCAAAACATATTACAAAAATATATCAACTGTTAATATCTAACAAATCAATAGTTTTATTAAAACATGAATCAAATTTTGAAAAATATACCGATTATTATAAACCAAAAGATATATTTATCAAAAACAAGAATCAATTTCTAACAGCAATATACCAATAGTTAGCATATATCAACTGATAATTTTTAACAAATCAAGAGTTGTAAGTATACCAACTGTTATCAACTGTTAAAAATATGAATCCTTTATTATTCTAGAATATATCAACAGTTATTCAAACCAACAATAACGTTCATCAAAACATGAATGAAATGTTTTTACAAAACATACCAACTGTTAAACAAACATTTCAAAAGTTATTTTTATCAAAAAGATACTAACTGTTAACACATATCAACAATTAGGTTTTTATAAAAAAAATAACTAATATTAATCAAAACATGGATCAATCATTATTTTTACAAAAAATAATTGATACCAATTGTTATTCAAAATAACATTTATCAAAACATAAATCAATAAAAATAATTGATACTAATTGTTAACAAAGGCATATCAATCGTTAACACATATCAACTATTATGTATTTAAAACAAATATGACAACTAACCCAAATTCCCCCTTGATGCAGTAAGGTGTCATGCTTGTACCTGCAAAAGTACCTAAAAATAGGTTTTTGGTACCCAAACCATTTTGGGTCCTTGGAGGTTAGGCAAATGATAGTCATAGCTAAAAGATAAATCCCTATGTTTCGTAAAACATATGGGTGCTATGTGTCCTACCCGGTTGCAGTAGTGACATACTACGTTCGGGTTGTGCATATGCCTGGGTTGCGCCAAATACGTTCTAGGTGATCTAAAGTCATTCCTAGACGTGTTGAATTTCTTAGAGTCATTTCTAGGTGGTCTAGTATAATTCATTCTAGACTTATCAACAAGAATCCTAGAATCATTTCTAGGTGGCCTAAAATGGTTAATTCTAGACTCATTCCTAGAATTATTTCTAGGTTGCCTAAAATGATTATTTCTAGGCTCATTTGCACAATTCCTAGAATCGTTTCTAGGTGGTCTAAAAGGGTTAGTTCTAGACTCATTGAAAATTCTAGAATTATTTCTAGGTGGTGCATCATAATTTCTAACATGATTCTTATTTTTACGCCTTTTATTTTTCTTAGGCTTTTTCTTCTTAATCTCTTCAACTACTTTAGGAACGTCTACACTACGTTTTTCTAGTGTTTTCCTAAGTTCTAAGTTCTCTATTTTCAACGAATCACAAGATAAGCAATTAGAACTTTGATCAATTGAAGAGACTTCATTCATCGCCTTAATTTTATTTTTAAGGTCGACATTATCAATTTTCAAAAAGTTATTTTCCTCTTCTAAAGCACTGATTTTAGTCTTGGCCTCTTTGGCGATTTTTGAAACCTTTTTCAATTCACCAAATAATTCTTTAAAAGCTATTTGCAATTCTTCAAAAGAGTAGGAGTTAGAAGTACTTACCTCTTCTTCTTCATTGGCCATGAGGCATCGGGCAGTCGGTTCATCATATGAGCTGTCCGCTTCTTGAGGCGTACGTTCATAAGTGTCCTCAAGATTATCCCACATCTCTTTGGCAGTTTTGTAGTGGGAAATTTTCCGATAGTCCTCCTGATTCAAAGAGCTATACAACATATTGATCTCCTTGGTGTTGTATTCACTTACCATGGCTTTTCCAACTTGTGTCGTCATTTGTTCACCATACTTGATGATTTGCCATAGACGAAAGTTGTTTGATTGGATGAAGATTCTCATCCGCTCTTTCCAATATGTGTAATTGCTTCCATCAAATATTGGAGGCAAAAAGGTGCAAAATCCTTCACCTATTCCTGCATAAGCACTACGAGTAGAAGCCATAGAAAGATTCTCTCAAACTGTTAAGTCTTACGGAGAGTTAGGCTCTGATACCAATTTTTTGAATAAGTGCTTAACGCTAGAGGGAGGGGGGGTGAATAGCGTATTATAAAAAATCACAGGAAAATATAACTCAAATGCGGAATTTAAAGAGTAAGGAAGAAGTGCACCAAAGTTATACTGGTTCACCACAAACTGTGGCTAAGTCCAGTCTCTTGAGATACAATCTCAAGGTTCAACTAACTCCGTTAAGCTTGCGGGTGCCTAACAAACCGTTACACTTGCTCAAGGATACCGCACCTTAAGACTTCACTTGCTCGAGGATACCTCACCCCAAGACTTCACTGTTAAGCTTCCGGGTGCCTAACAAACCGTTACAACTTGAGAACTTGAATCATACAAGTCTCAAACAACCTTGCTCGAGGATACCTCACCCCAAGACTTCACTGTTAAGCTTCCGGGTGCCTAACAAACCGTTACAACTTGAGAACTTGAATCACACAAGTCTCAAACAACCTTGCTCGAGGATACCTCACCCCAAGACTTCAAACGAAGGAATAAAATATTCCTTCTTACAACAAGGGATTATAAAATCTCCCTTCAAGTGTATGAAAACACTTAGCACTCACTTAAACAGAACTCTCTTTATAGAGTAGATATAAGTAAACAAGTACGCTCAAGAACACAACAATAAATTCAAGAAATAACTTCTCAAAAGCAATTAAAAATATGAAATGAATGTAGAATGTTTGGAAGCTTGTATATGATATTTGCTCAGATTGTTATGTTTAAAAGAGTGATTTTGAGGTGTATTTATAGGCCTCAAAATGCAAAAGTCCGTTGCCTAATTGTTAAACAAAATCCATGATTCTGTGCTCATACAATCGATTGTATGGACTATATAATCGATTGTACGATAACGTTCAAAAATCAGTTTAGGATTCTGTACTAGAATAATCGATTATGAAATGTGTATAATCCATTATATCTCAAACTTTGAAAATACGTCTGGCAACGGTTCGAACATAATCGATTGTGAAAAGCATATAATCGATTGTGTTGTTGTTTTGAAAAATTCATTTAAACACTGTCTTAGTATAATTGATTGTGAGAAGTATATAATCGATTGTTTTGGTGTATTTGAAAATTCCAGTTTTGGCGGTCGTAATATAATCGATTGTAAAGATCATATAATCGATTATATAGGTCCATTTTTAAAAGACATGTTTAAAAATCATTTTGGCTAAAATGCAAATTATTTTGTTTTAATTTCAATGAAAATATTTATGATATAACATTTAAAATCAATTTGTTTTAAATGCAATAAAATATTTATGATATGAAATAAAAATATTTATGATATGCATATGTTGTAAAATCATTTTTGAGAGAAGCCAAGACTCAAATTTAAAGTCGGATCAAGATCACAATAAAGACAATATAAATAAGACTCAACAAATGTCTTCATTTATTTTCATTGCTTCATTTCTTCTCTTGATCTTGTCTTGAACTTCTTGGACTCCAATTCTCGTCCGCTCAATAATTCGCATATCATTTTCTTCCCCTTATATAATTTTGCATATCTACAAAATAAACACACTTTAGTTAAAATATAAATCAAAGTGTATTTCAATAATAACTCACATTTATTTGGCATATATTTATTTTCCATCTAATTCGGTTTGTCAATTATCAAAACATATAAATATGAATATACATATATGTTCCAACACTTCGGACATGATTGATATCGAGCGCATAAACACACGCTAAACATAATGTCCGGTCTACTTGCAGTAAGATAAAGAAGGGATCCGATCATACCTCGATACTTCTTTGTGTCTACTTCCTTACCTTTTTCATCTTTGTCAAGATGGTCGGATGTACTCATTGGAGTGGCCATTGCTTTGGCGTTGCTCATTTCAAAACGGTTTAGCAACTCCTTGCAATATTTAGATTGACAAATGAAAGTTCCCTCTTTCATTTGTTTCACTTGCAACCCCAAGAAGAAGTTTTGCTCACCCATCATTGACATTTCAAATTCACTTGTCATTAATTCAGAGAATTCCTTGCACAAGGAATTATTAGTAGCACCAAAAATAATATCATCTACATATATTTGAACTAATAGGATGTCATTGTTTTTGTTCTTAATAAAGAGTGTAGTGTCAACTTTCCCCCTATTGAACTCATTGTCCAAGAGAAATTTGCTTAAACGTTCATACCAAGCTCGGGGAGCTTGTTTAAGACCATAGAGGGCTTTCTTAAGTTTGAAGACATGATCGGGAGATTTAAAGTCTTCAAAACCCGGGGGTTGTTCAACATATACTTCCTCTTGAATAAACTCATTTAGGAAGGCACTCTTTACATCCATTTGATATAAATTAAAATTCATAGAAGAGGCGAAAGCTAGTAATAGACGAGTGGCTTCTAACCGTGCTACGGGTGCATAAGTTTCTTCATAATCAATTCCTTCTTATTGATTATATCCTTTAGCTACAAGCCTAGCTTTGTTTCTAGTGATTGTACCGTTTCATCTAATTTATTTCGAAAAACCCATTCCGTACCAATTATGGTGTGATTATCGGGTCTTGGCACCAATTCCCAAACGTCATTTCGTTTGAATTGGTTAAGCTCCTCTTGCATTGCCAAGGTCCAATGCCCATCCCCAATTGCTTCGGAAATGGTGGAGGGTTCTATTTGAGAAACGAAAGCCGTGTGTCCTATAGTGTTCTTAAGAGTGTTTCGAGTACTTACCCCTTGTTCGATGTTGCCAATTACCTTGTCGAGAGGATGGTCTTTGAATGTCCTCCAGGCGTTGGGCAGCACCATTAGCACCGTTTCTTCCTCCTGTGGTGGTGCTTCCTCCGATGGTTGTTCCAAGATTTCATCTTGAATTTCCTTTGGATTTTCCTCTTGTACCTTGTCTTGAAGACTTATTTTGTTTAAAGAATCTGCAAGATCAACACAAACATCCTTTCTCGCCAAGCGAGCATCATTTTCGAAAAATACAACATGAGGGGAATCCTTGACAGTTGAAGTCCGTTTATTGAAAACTCTATATGTTTTACTACGTAATGAGTAACCAAGAAAGATTCCTTCATCAGATTTTGCGTCAAATTTTCCTAAGTTATCTTTTCCGTTTTTATGAATGAAGCACTTACAACTGAAAACTCGAAGATGGGAGAGGTTAGGTTTCCTTCCCTTGTAGAGTTCATAGGGAGTTTTCATGAGTATCGGTCTTATGACAGCTCTGTTTAAAACATAGCTTGCGGTACTCACGGCATCCGCCCAAAAATGTTTGGGGATCTTTGTCTCATCGAGCATGGTTCTAGCCATCTCTTCGAGACATCGATTTTTGCGTTCCACCACTCCATTTTGTTGTGATGTACGTGGGGCAGAGAAAGTATGCTCAATGCCGAGTTCGTCACAAAAATCCGCGAAGAGATTATGATCGAACTCTCCCCCATGATCACTTCTTATGGAAGTGACGGTTGTGTTCTTTTCATTTTGAACACGTTTAAGAAAACTTTTAAACCTTTGAAAGGCCTCACTTTTGTGAGCAAGGAATAGCGTCCATGTGAATCTAGAGTAGTCATCAACAATTACAAAATCATAGAGATTTCCACCAAGACTTTTAATACGAGATGGTCCAAAAAGATCCATGTGAAGAAGTTGTAAAGGTCTAGAGGTTGAAACAACATTTTTAGATTTAAAAGAGGCTTTTATTTGTTTCCCTTTTTGACAAGAATCACAAATAGTGTCTTTTTCAAATTTTTGACTTGGAAGACCAATTACTATATTTTGTGAAGCTAATTTGTTTAAAAGATTCATGTTGACATGAGCTACTCTACGATGCCATAACCACATGTCGTCATCTTTACTCATAAGGCATTTCACATAATTTGATGAAGAATTTTCAAGGTCAACAATCTAAATATTATCAATTCTAATACCACGAAGAATGACTTTAAAATCACTGTAGCGTATAACTAAGCATTCTTCCGAATCAAACAATACAAGATTTCCCTTGTCACATAATTGACTTATGCTCAAGAGATTGTGTTTAAGCCCTTTTACTAATAAGATATTCTTAATAGAGGAGGATTCGTTCTTACCTACGGAGCCGATGCCGATTATTTTTCCTTTATTGTTGTCTCCAAATACAACGCTTCCTCCTTCCGTGGGTTTTATTTGAAGGAATTTTGATGCATCTCCAGTCATATGTTTAGAGCATCCGCTATCAAGGTACCAAAGTACACTTGATCCCTTCAAACACACCTACAAAACAAATTAATAAGTTTTTGGTACCCAAGCTGTTTTGGGTCTTGTGTGTTAGGTGCAAAATAATGGTGTGATTGACATGTAGTGAGATGTCTATGTCTAGTGAAACAAACAGGAGCTATATGTCCTATTCTATTGCAATAATGGCAAATGACGTTGGGGTTATGCATTCTTCTAGGATGATAATAGTTAGAGGGTCTAAATTCATTAACTCTATTTGTAGAAGTATAATTTTAATGCACTTTTTGAGAATCTTTTCTAGGTGTTCTAAATTGCCCAACATTTCTTCTAGAGCTTATTCTAGGATGAATAGCGATCCTAGGATTATTATTTCTAGGTTGAATATTTCTAGGTTGCAATTTTTGAAAATCCTTTCTAGGTGTTCTAAATTGCTCTACATTTCTTCTAGTGCTCATTCTAGGATGTATAGTGGTCCTAGGATTATTATTTCTAGATTGTTTAGGATTGGTCTCAACTTTTTTGTTAGACTCATTTTTGAAACCTATTCCATGTTTAGTAGATTTCAAGTTTACAAGAACCTCATTGAGATTTTTGTGAGAGGAATTGAATTTATTCAAGGTGCCTCTAAGATTTTCTACTTCATCTTTTAGAGATTTGCAAGATGTACAACCTTTGTTTGAACTTTCGGGTTTATCGGCGCTTCTTTTGCCATAAAATTTATTTTCCTTTTTTAGCTTCTCATTATCAAGAGTCAATTTTTCAAAATCTTTTTCTTTCAAAGAAAGTTGTTTCTTCAATTCTTTTATGGCTTTGGAAGCTCTAACAAATTCACCATATAGTTCATCAAAGGCATTTTGCATTTCTTCAAGAGAGAAAAAAATTCTTAGAAGAAGTTTCACATACCTCTTCTTGAGTTTCCTCATGTGCCATGAGACATAGATTTGCAGTTTCATCTTTTTCTCCGTCACTTGATTCATCCCCGGAGTCACCTCCCCAAGAGATGTAGGCTCTTTGTTTCTTGGCGAATTTCTTTTCTGTTTTGATATTTGGACAGTTTTATTTGATATGCCCAGCTTCTCCACATCCATAGCATTTGAGTTGTCCTCTTTGTCGCTTTCCCTTTCGTTCATACTCTTTCCGCATGAACTTTTGGAATTTCTTAATCACGAGTCCGAACTCGACATCTTCATCACTTGATTCCTCATCGTTTTGAGGTTGAGTCGTGGATGCTTTGAGTGCAATCCTTCTTTTCCTTTGATCATCCAAAGGAGGGTTAAGAATAGTAGATTCATAAGTTTTGAGATTACCTCGAAGCCCGTCTATGGTGACATTTGTGATGCCGATTGATTCTTGGATAGCGTCGGCTTTGGAACGCCATTCTGGAGTGAGGCTTCGTAGAATTTTCCGGACAAGCTCCTTATCCGTAAATGTCTTTTTGAGAGCATGAAAATCATTTACGATTTTTGAAAATCGCTCAAACATATCATCTATTTTCTCATTCTCCTTCATATGAAACAACTCATATTCATGGGTTAGAAAATCAATTTTAGCTTCTCGAACTTGATCCGTACTTTAGTAAGTGATCTCTAGTTTGTCCCACATTTGTTTGGCCGTGGTGCAACATGAGATTTTTCGATAGTCATCGGGATTTACAGCACAATACATCATGGTGATGGCCTTTGCATTATTTTCCACCTTTTTGATATCGTCCAAATCATATTCGTCTTCCGACTTTGGGACGAGTTCATCTCCAACCTTTTTAGTGGGTAGTTGTTCTCCATTCTTTATAATTTTCCACAATTGGAAATTATTTGATTGAATGAAGATTCTCATCCTCTCCTTCCAATAAGTGTAATTGGTGCCATCGAAGAGTGGTGGCCTTGTGAAGCATTGTCCTTCACCTAGTCCTGCATTAACGTTACAAGTAGAAGCCATGGATTGTTTCTCTCAAACTGTTAAGTCTTTCAGAAAGTTAGGCTCTGATACCAATTGTTAGAATATACGCTTAACGCTAGAGGGGGGGGGGGTGAATAGCGTTTTAATAAAAATCAAGATAAATTTGAGGAATTAAAATTGCAGGAGTAAAGTAAGTACAGTAATTAAAGTAGTAAGGAGAGGACACACCGAACTTATACTGGTTCACCACAACGTGTGGTTAGTCCAGTTTCCCGAGAGACTCTCTCGAGTTTCAACTAACTCCGTTAAGCTTACGGGTGCTTAACAAACCGTTACAAACTGAGAACACAAGTCTCAACGATGCTTGCTCGAAGATACCGCACTTCAAGACTTCGCGTGAAGGAACTAACCTTTCCTTCTTACAACAACAAGGGATTAGAACTTCCCTTCAAGTGTATACAAACACTTAGCACTCAAGACAAGACTCTCTTACAGAGTAGACATGAGTAAAATTAATACGCTCAAGAACACAACAACTTCGTCAAGAATTTGGCTCTCAAAAACTATGAAACAAATATGAAATGATTAAGATGAGAGTATGTAAGCTTATGCAAGAATTGTAATCAGTTGTTGTACTTAAAAGAGAGGTTTAGAGGTGTATTTATAGCCCTCAAAGTCACCAAGACCGTTGCTTAATTGCCAATCACTAATTGCTGATTTTGTGCTAGAATAATCGATTATCTAATTTGCATAATCGATTATCTGCAAATCGTTCAAAAATCATATGCTGATTTAAAGCTAGAATAATCGATTATTCAATCTGCATAATGGATTACCTGTTAACGTTCAAAAATCAGACGCTGATTTTATGCTAGCATAATTGATTATTGCCTTGTGCATAATCAATTATCTTTCAGTATTTAAAAAGCTTTGGCAACTGTCAGTGAATAATCGATTATGCTATATAGGATAATCGATTATTGACCTCTGCAGAATTTCTAATTTAATCTGAATAAAAAGGATAATCGATTATCATATTACATAATCCATTATTTTGCTGTTTTGTAAATTCCGGTTTTAGCTGACTTAACATAATCGATTATCAAATCACATAATCGATTATCTGGCAGTTCTGTCCAGATTTGAAAGACGTTTAAAAATTATTTTGGCTAAAATAACAAAGTTTGAAAATCATTTTGTTTTAAATCAAAGATGCATGGTTTGATGAAAATGATTTTTCGAGAGAAGCCAAGACTTGAATCTTTTGTTGGATCAAGATCACAATATAAAACGACTCATGTATATCTTCGTTGCTTTACTTGATCTTGTTCTTTATTTGTCTTGTGCTTGGACTTCGGCATATGTCAATGTTCCATGCGCGTCGGTTTGTCATTTATCAAAACCTACAAAGATGAACACACTTTTAGTTTTAGGGGTGGGGTGGATGAAGTGGAGATTTGCATCGGGAGTCCTATGTGTAAGAAAATGCCACCGTTACTAAAATGTAAGTTTTATGGAGCAGTAGTTAGTCCTTCCATGTTGTATGAGACTAAGTGTTGGCCGGTTAAGAACTCACACATTCAGAAGATGAAATTAGCAGAGATGATAATGTTGAGATGGATGTGCGAGCATACAAAGATGGATAAGATTAGGGATGAAAAAATTTGAGAGAAGGTGGGCGTGGCCCCTATGTAGGACAAGATGCGGGAAGCAAGACTCCGATGGTTCGGGCACATTCAGAGGAGGAGCACTGATGTAGCAGTGAGGAGGTGTGAGCAACTGGCTATGGTGGGCACAATGAGAGGTAGATGGCGAACTAAGAAGAATTAAGGAGAGGTGATCAGGCAGGACATGTCGCGACTTAGGATTGTTGAGGACATGACCCGTGACAGGAAATTGTGGAGGTCGAGCATTAAGGTCGTAGGCTAGGGGGAAATTATAAATATTTCTACAACGCACTAGAGTGAGATTAGCCAGTTAAGAGTTAGTTTTAGGATGCTAGTGGTCATCTACTGATGCAAGGCTTTATCTGCTGGTTATTATTATACCCTCCATCTATTTCGTAGTTCTTATATTGCTATTATTTTATTATGATTCTATTGATGGTACTAATATATGTCTCTTGTTACTTTTTTGAGCCGAGGGTCTCCTAATAAAAGCCTCTCTGCCCCTCGGGGTAGGGGTAAGGTCTGCGTACATATTACTTCCTAGAACCCATTTGTGAGATTATATTGGACCATTGTTGTTGTTGTTTGTGTGCGCCTATATATATATAATTTACAAGAAATTGCTTTAGATAAAAAAATTTCAAAAAAAAAAAACCCAAAACACTTAGCCCGTTTAGGCCTGTGGGCCCAACCCATTTAGCTTGGGACCACTGTGAGCTTAGGCCCACATGTGAGCTGGTTCCACCCATCAGGACCGTTAATCCCGGGACCATTTGGCCGGGGACCGTCAGAGATCGACCCGCCAAAGCTCGGGGTAGTTAGTTCCGGCCCATTTAGCCCATTTAGGTCCGGGCCCGGCCCACAATACAGCCTTAAGCGGCAGAATGCGAAAGAGAAGAAGCACTTTTCTTAATCATTTTGGTTTAAATATTTATATATTCACGCTCCGTATATGTGTACAATACACGTATTTTATCAAATTCAACCGTTAAGTTGTCACATAGATTTGGCCAACGGTCAGAGGAGTTCCAAAAATGCTGACTTTGAACACTTATAAGTGTATGGATAAAACTTTATTAAGTAAAGAGATCAAACACGAACAAGTATAAATATCTACCAGACTATTCTTCAAAAATAATACATTATATGTATCTTATATATATGTTTTTATTACTAAACTATAATTAATTGACGCTTTGTTAATCTTAAATCTCAAACTAAGAAGTGCGAATAATTGTTTTTATGATGACCCCACTAAACCTGTCATTATGGTCTATTTGCTACTGATGTTTCGTGTTGTGCCAGTGGTTTTCCTTTTGAGTACATATTTTTATTGTAGAATACAGTTATCGACCAATTATTACTTATTAGACAACGAGAATTTATAATAGAGAATTATAAGATTAGTTATGCTTAATGCCACGTGGACACTGACCCACCAGTACCACATTGCCTAACGCAACTTTCCCTATATTGATAATTGATCTGTGCCGGTCTAATTATACGCCTAAAGTAAAGCTGTACTAATTTTCAAATATCAAATCCTTGTAATTCCTAATTTATCCTTCCCTTTGGTAGATTGCGACTTATAGCATTTTGGTATTAATATTGATTACCATTAAGACACCCATAAATATAATTGAGCAGGTGACAAATGTTACTACACTTATATTATTATGTGACAATCGTGCGAATTTATTATGCCTATACTTTATTTTTATTTTTTCTGCCAAGGGTCTGTCAAATATTTCCTTTGTATTTTCAAGATAGGAGTCAGATCTGCATATATAACTAATTTTAAATTATGTATTTTTTATAACTTTTTGGATGTATCAATTATTTAAATTTTTATTTTCAGGTCAGATTCAAAAAGGATTAACTAAAACTTTATTATTTTTGGCTAAATAAAAATATTTTAGCCTAAATAATGTAATTCTATACAAGTTTTATTATAAATTATATTTGAAAAAATTATCTAAAAAAATAACATTATTAAAACGGTAAAAATATATTTTATTTTTTAAAAAATTACCACATATACAGAAAAATCACGTGGCAGGCGAAAGAAATCATATTTTTTGCTACATCAGTATCTAGGGGGTAATGTCTTTCAAAAGACCAAGTTGATGGGAGTAATAAGATCGGACATAGTTCGAAAAGAATATTAATAATCTGAACTAAGTTTAGGTATGACTTAAAATATTTTGCCATATAATATTAAGTACGTCAATGTTGAATTATTTATGTGATTCAAGCCAAACAAGGAATATGAATGTACATATTCCCAAAATGCTAAGTCTATTATTGTATGTACAGAGAGGAGGAAGAACGAAGAGAGGAAAAATGAAAGAGAATTTTCTTATATGAAATAATTGTTTTTTTTTGCGGGCAAATGATATTATCAATAATTGTGGAGTACATTTGACAATTAATTTTTCAATCTTCTATTAATTTTCCTTAGTTCCTCCTAATTCTTCTATTTCCCTATATACATATTATATACTTCAATACCTTTTTTGCTTAAGTGGAAAATTGGTATAATTTCTACCCTCTACCAATATTTTTTTATTTTCATATTTATCGAAAAAATCAAAGAAAAAGAATCAAACAAGGACCAGAAAGGATAATTACGTCATTTCAATATTATTTTCTATTTTAAGCTGTTCCTAGAATATAGCCAACCTCAGACAAGAGTCCCAGCCCCATTTCTCCGCCTTAGTTCTCTGATTTACTTACTTTTTCCCAAACCAAAAAACACCGAACAAAGTAGTAATTTATTTTCAAAGATGGGAGGTTATAGAGCAGATGATGAGTAGGATTACTTATTCAAGCTAGTGTTGATAGGAGATTCAGGTGTGGGTAAATCAAATCTGCTTTCAAGGTTTACTAAAAACGAATTCAATCTGGAGTCTAAGTCTACAATTGGCGTTGAGTTTGCTACCAAAAGTCTCAATATTGATAACAAAGTTATTAAAGCTCAGATTTGGGATACTGCTGGCCAAGAAAGGTAAAGTTTCCTCCTTTTTTTTAAAAAAAAAATAAAGAAAAATCCCTGATTAAATCTTTTTTTCCTTCTAGTAAGTATACTTTAGATATCTATGTCTCTTTTTGTGTTTGTGTATCTGGGGTTTGTTTATGTATGCTTTTGTGGCTTTAGTTACTGTGCTTTTGTTAGTTGGTTACGTGATCTTTGTTGAACTCTAAATAACCGTTTATATTGGTGCGTGAGCTTTTATTTATTAATTTATTTATTTGTATGAAATCTGCAATATATTTTTGTTGGGTTCCAGAGTGGTAGTAAGTGCTTGCTTTTACATGTTTTCGCAATTTAGTCAAGTGAAAGTTGCTTGTGGCTTTGTTGTTTTAAGCTTCTTTTTGTAGGATTATTGAATATTGTTTGTGTTTATTGATATTGTAAATGAGTGTGTAGATGTGGTTTGGTTTCTTGAATGGGAATCCTGTGTAGTATATGTATTACTGTTTGATTTTTTGAGGGGCATGGATGTTGCACCGCCACCAATTATAGAAATTAGTTTCTACATGTTTTGCGGAGGCTGTTTTGAGGACATAATTAATTCCATATAAAAGTGTGTTGTCTCTAATAGGCTTTTAGATGAGGTGATCACACAATTCAACACTTCCCAATGATATGTATATTCCTAGTTGTCTAGATGCTATTTTGGTGTCACTCTGAAAGCTAGTTTAGAAATTTTTGTTTCCAAATTTGTTATTATGAGATTACTTGAACTTATTCAATACCTGTACAAGTACATCGGGACGATATGTTTTCTAATATGACAAATAAATGACTGAAGCAACTCCTTTTCCCCCTTGTAATTTTTGAAATCCTTGGCCAGTTTATTGTTTTATTGATTTCATAGCTTTTCATTTGCCATTGAAAAGAGAAGGTTAAAAAAAAGAACTTTGTGTATACCAGAAGGAATTAAATCTATTATAGGCATGAGATGATGTGTAGAGCAAAACTAATTTCTTTTTCCCAACAGATGCTTACACTGAATATGAAATAGCTTTAGCTTGAGTTAAGTATTGAGGTTTAAAAGACATACAAAATGGGTTAACGAAAAGGAGGGGAAATACCTTTAAAAATCGAAGTGTATATTTAGCTGCAAAATAGATTGTTATTTTGAAATATAGATCTTGGACATGGATCCTTCATTGACTTACATGTATCTGAATTGTTGAAAGTAGATTCTTTAGATGTACAACAAATTAGCGAAAAGTCTATATGTACACATAGAATACATGCGCACATCATATGGAGTTAATGTTTGGAAATCAGTCTAACAAAGCTGGAAACTAAACCAAGCCCCTTTGTGGTTAGTATACAAACACATAATTGAAGCCATAGTTGTAACTTAGGTACAGCTTAAAGTACTGACCAAAAAACTGAGACACAACTTAAGTAAAATTTGTAACTTAGGTAGCTTTTATAACGTTGGCGCTTGGGTCAATTTGTGCGCACCTTTACTATTCTACTAAATCCACAGTTACTTGCTAAACCCACTAGTATAGTTACGTAGTAACTCTGTACACTTCATTGCGCGTTAGGTCACATCCCTTGGTGTTCGTAACCCTTTTCATATTTAAGAAAGAAGGGATGCAGTTGATATTTGATAAGGACAATTGAAAATCTCATACAAGTCATCTCTCTGGTAGCGGAACTTGAAGAAAGAAAAGAAATTTTGGAGAACCAAAACCTTACTCTAGCAGTGATGCAACTCCAGTTTTAATTGTATTTGGTGAAAGCTTCTAGCCAGAAGTTAACAATGATGTAGAATCTCTTTTCTGTGTCTCACCCTAGTAAAATTCTTCTTAAAGGTTGTGTGCTTCTTGGTGACTGTTAGGTGTGAAAACTATGACTACCTCAGAACTTATGGCCATGAAAAAGTTCATTACTTTGTTGGTATAACAAAATTTTCACTTCGTCAAGTTTCTATTCTGAGGTTTGATACCTCAATTTTCTATTGTTAAGAGATTGGGTATATCTTCAGAATGCCCTGTGAAAACTAAGGAAATAGGCACAAAGTAAAGAACATGCTTGGAGTTGAACTTCAGAAAACAACATCATTTTTGCCAAATGAAAAAATTCTTGAGATCAAGTTATCAAGAGAGTAAGAGACGAGAATGCCCAAGGATAGTTTGTATTAGGTTTTTGAGTTGGCATGATCGTGGTGAATTGAAGGGTTGGTCTTTCTTCTTGTAAATACAGTAAGCATTGCCTCTGGTTTTTTCAATTTTGGATGTGGTTGACGTAATTTGCTACAAGGCTTATGAATCATAAGTGTGTTTTACATGTTATTAGCAATGGTATCACATCATAGTTGTTCTTCCAGATGCTCAATGCTCATGTTTCTTACAAAAAGTTCATAATAGTTGGGTGCAAACACGGTGCAGTGTTAAATATAGGGTGATACAACATGTTTCGTAATTGTATATGGAGCTGGCATGATAAAACATGAGAACTGAATTAAGAGGAAGATGAAATTTAGTTAGCCCTACCTGAATGTCCTTGGGTGGCTTTCTGATATGTTGCTTTGCCTTTATCCTACTCATTTCTTGTGAACATGTGCACCATGCATGTTAGTTCATGGCAGTGCTTTTGTTGGCACAGTCCAGCCGCTGGTTCATTGCTTTTTAGTGCCTGATATGTATTTGACATCTTGTGCATTTCTCAATGGCGAGGATGTGAAAGTCTGGACGAAATATTCATCATAATTCCTGCTTATTGCAAAGCCCACGTTTTGATATATTCCCTATTGGTGGTTGTATGCAAAACTTTTTCCTGAGATGAAGTATAGTTGTAGCTTGAAAATCTTTGAGCAATTTCTAGCTAGTTTGCTAAGATGCAAGTTAAGCCTGATATGTTTATCCCCACACTGTCCAACTTAACCCTAAAATAGAGCAGTGGAAGAAAGATGGAGTAGACCTCTCTTTTTGGTCATTTATCTTCTGTCTTGTCTTGTGGTTTCTTCTCGTGTTGTTTTTTCGGTGTGAGTTGTGGACTTATTTCTTTGTTTAGGGAGAATAGTTGGAGAAATAAATGTATAAAGTAAGTTAGCGTTTAAAACACATTTAAGTTACATCTTGGTCCCACTTTAGTATTTGTAACCTTTGATTTAGGTGTCTCTATAGGAGCTGAATTAATTGTGTCTTTCACACAAAGTTAACTTTGTGAAATTCAACTTTTTAAGTAATAGAAAGTGATCAAAAAGTCATATTAGCAATAAAACTAGGTCATGTATTTACTTCGTAAATTTTTTTTTAAAAAATAGGTCATGCATACTGGTATACCACAACTTTCAATATTTTTCTTTGTTAGTAAATATAATATTCGTATATTCAAGCTCAATTGCATAGGCAGATGTTTGGATACTATGATCTCTTTTCCCTGCGTTTTTCTTTTTCCCTCTTGGTGCCCCCCCCCCCCCCCCCCAACCACCCCCACAAACATTATTGATGTTCTTTGCTTATGGTGAATATGTAGTTGCTTCTATGTGATTTGTTGCCAACTGTCATATAGAAAGGGAACACATTGAACACAGGAACTCATGTAAATTAGATGTTATCATCTTAAGGTGTTATACTACTGCTTCATTTTTCTTCTTCCCTACCAGATATCGTGCCATTACTAGTGCTTATTATCGGGGAGCTGTCGGTACTTTGCTTGTATATGATGTCACTCGACATGTTACCTATGAGAACGTCACAAGGTGGTTGAAGGAGTTGAGAGAGCATACTGACCCTAACATTGTAGTCATGCTCATAGGCAACAAGTCAGATCTCCGACATCTCGTTGCTGTTTCAACTGATGAGGCTAAAGGTCTGGCAGAGAGGGAGGCCCTATACTTTATGGAGACTTCTGCATTAGAAGCAACCAATGTGGAAAATGCATTCACTGAAGTTCTCACGCAGATATACCGGATCGTCAGTAAAAAAGCAGTCGAGGCAGGCGATGAAGGTGCTACTTCATCTGGTCTTCCTAAAGGAGAGACGATTAACATCAAAGATGAAGGATCTACTTGGAAAAAGTTTGGATGCTGTTCAAGCTAGGGTAATACCTCAAGCTTTTTCAGTTGTAAATTGTCATTAAATCAATGATTTCCTTTCCTGGATTTAAGCTAGCCATGAGAATACACGAAGCATGAAAAACTCCGAAGGAGCGGGTACTGTTAGTTTCTCATTACAGGATGTGCAAACAAGGTCTTAGTTTTATGTGTATTGGATGATGCTTGAAAAATTGGAGACACTGGCAAGAGCTTTCCAGTAACATGTTACCAATATATCGTCTTTCGTCTGGATTGTCCCTTTGGTTTTAATTCGATTATTTTTTTTTTGTCTATATCTTGAGTAGAAATTGTTGTCCATTAATAGGGCAAAGATCAAACTGTTGATACTCTGAAGATTTAGCATGTGAATTTCATTTAACAGCCGTTCCATATTATGGAGCTAAAACGCTTCATACTAAGAAATTCTCCATTTCCCATATTGCTTTGAACCCATCATTGCAATCTTTGTGTTTGAGACTCTTTTCGTTCATGATAGGATTAAGAAACAAACCATTACAAATGATAAAATATTTTAAGTTATGGTCAAGGACCAGGTTCATTAGGTTATAAACATCACTATTCAGAATATAAAGCATATTTTTTCCCCCTTTTGGCATCATCAAAAAGTTGCATAAACAATATGTGATTTCCAAGTTCTAAAAATTACTTATGGCCACTGCGGCAACAATAAAAGCATTCATGTATTCATCATTAGTAATCAAACACATTCAAACAATTAAGGAAAGATAAACAGTCGATCAAGAGCAAAAACATCAAACTTCATTGATAGAGAATATGATTCTGCCATAAGCCACAAAAAGAAATAAAAACAATTAAAACATGAGTAACAAAAATTAAAATCCCTAATCTGGATCACTGAAAGGTCTAAGCAAGGTTCAAGAAATTAAGGCTCGGAAGTAGTGGGGGTTTGGGTTTTGGCTTGGAGAAGGTGCAACATGTCTTGAAGATTCAATCATTCTTCTCCTTTTCTTTTTTGAGCTCAGTTCTGAGAGCATCTCTCTCAGATTCTACTCTGCCAAATGAGTCTTCAGCCTTGCTATCTCAACATCCATTCCCCCACTCTCTTGCATTAGAGCTCTGACCTTTCTACTTACATGTGTCTTTTTATATGAACCATGTTCATTTGGGGTGGTAGTAATCTCGTAGCCACAAGCTAGCAAAGTATTGATTCCAAAGTGGTCTTTGCTTGTGGTCGACTCCCACTTCTTCAGAGGCACCTTACAATGAACAAGAACAGTAGTGAAAATAAAACCATAAGGAGTGGCATGAGCCTTGGAGCCATTGGTAACCCGATCAAGAAGCTTAATCATAACCAATTGATCTGCCGCCCACTATCCAGACATTCCTTTAAAACCAAGTCCATGTAGTTGGCAATGTGCCTTCTTTCCTGCCTGGGCATCACACACCTGTTGACGAATTCAAATAACACCTTGTGGGATGGCTTCATTTCACTCTTATACACAACCTTAGCCCCATTTACTTCTTTGCGATCACAGAATTTCCTAGTAATGGCAGGGGCAGTAGGAAGGGAGTCCAGACTTGGCCATTTTTGTCTTGTGTAATCATCATAACCTTCAGAAGGTATACCAAGGATTTCACTTAGCTCTTTTGCATCAAAAGGCAATTGAACCCCTTTCACTAGGTTGGTGACTCTTCCATCCTTGACCTCTGCATTTGCCATGAATTCAAATTATCTTATTTCTGGCCAGCCTGTCATCTAACTGAAGGACCATGTCCTTCCACCCTACACCTTTAGCCTTTCAAGTAGTAGAACCATACCTTCTTCCTCCAAGTCCTTCAAGATGGTTTGTGTGCCAAATTCGCCCAGCTTGTCCTATTCATTATCTTATTCATCCTCTTCTTCACCACTTCAATCTTCTTCTTCAGTAATTTTAACTTGTTTGGCTTTCATAGAAGACCTTGTTCATTTGGTCAAAGTAGATGGTACGGCAGACTTAGATACAAATGAAGACTTTTTTGAGGAAGTCTTGGCATTCTTGGGCTTAGGGGTCTAAACCTCTACCTCCATAGTCACATGTTCACCTTGATAGACCGGGTCCATCTCATCCACATCAACAGCCTCAACAGGCTCTGCCAACTTTGCTTTCCCTGTGTCCATTCTTTTCTTTTTACATTCTTCCATAGCTTTCTGCAACTCCTCCTTACTTTGCTTCAACTTACTCCTTGTGGCCCTTCCTTTTGGTAAATGAATATCGGTAGTTGCAGGAGAAGCAACCTTTCTTTTCTTGTTAATTCTTGCATTGCCAGGAGTCTTTGCTGTTGGAATTCTCCATTTCTTGGGGTTATAGCTAGCACCAACCTTCTTCAGAAGATCTGCTAGGGTCTCTTCAATAAATTAAACCAGGTTCATCTATATGCTTGCTAAGATTTATTAGTGCTTCAGTAACTTCCCCTGAACAACTTCCCCCTATTTTCTTGCTACTTTCTACCACCTTTTCTCGCTGAGCCCCACATATAGCCATTTTAACCATTTCAGAGATGGGTGAAGAATGAACCACTTTTTTCTATTTTCCCCTCTCATCACTACGCACACCCTAATTCTATGTTTCTTTTTCTATTTTATTTTTACCTCCGCTCCTTCTTGACTTAGTCGTTTCCACATCCATAACATACCCAACCAAAACAAATCTATTTTCCCAAATTTTTAGCTAGATTAGAAATTACCTCAGTTGAGGTATTTTGCACAGATGTTGCCTGCTCATAATCAAAAGACCCAATTCCTTCCCTTTCACTCTCAAGACTTGAAAGAATCATCAGAATTTTGGGTATCTTGGGCTTAACTAGTCTTTAAATGTACGTTTAATTTCCTTGAATGCGCACTTGTAGTCATAGTTTTGCGAGCAAGCATCTTTACTCGCCTTACCCTAGGTTGAGGGTTAGTGCTGCGTCGAGGAGTAGTGGAGGAATCAGAGGGAGTAGCTGGAGGAGGTGTTCCTGGGTTATCTTGGGGATTTTTTATTATCTCTAGATTAAAAAAGGGAAGGTTTGAATTTTGGAAGAGAAGAGAAAAGATGACAGAAAATTTGTCATGGTTTTACAAAATTATGGGAGAGTGGCAGTTGTGATGATGATGGATTTAAAGGGAGAGGGTAATTAATACACAACGACAACTTTTAGTAGTCAAATAGAAGTCTAATCACCCTGAAATTGCAGGCTGAATAGGCGGTCACGCTTCCCTATAATCTAGGCATTTTAATATAGTAAGGCATATAGTTGAAATGGAACTGGTTCAAACTTAAAAGCATAGGCTTTTTGAATTTTTTTGAACATAGGTAGGACTCTGCTCATGAATTAAGTATTAATATTTCTAACTATGCAGAATGTATAAAACATTCCTTGTTATTTAAATGAACCAGGTTCCTCATTGAGAATCCTCTTGATCATGACTCAATTTGCCAAAATGGAGAAAATTTTGTTTGTGGTCAGTGAGTCATATTAACACATGGCACATGAGTATACTATTTATAGTATGAGACTGAGTAAATATTAATCTAGGTATTTACACAATTTCAGATTTCCTAACCATTTTTTTCATTGTGCATTCTGAACTGGTTCTATTAGGTAATCTTAATCATCCACAATTCTAACCTATTCCATTTAAAGCTTTCTCTACGCAGTGCTTTTGTAAAGATGCCAACAATCTGCTTATCAGTACCACAAAACTCTATAGTGATCAATTCTTTCTCATAGTTGTCCTTTAAAAATGGTATCTAACACTATGTGCTTAGTTCTTTTATGATGAATCAGGTTCTTCGTCATACTAATAGCACTAGTGTTATCACAAAAAATAGAAATGCAACCAATATAAATACCAAAAATCCATTAGCTGTTGTTTGATCCACAACAATTGAGCACAACAAGAAGCAACATCAATATACTCAACTTAAGCAGTAGATAAAGCTACTGAATTTTGCTTTTTAGTAGCCATGACACAAGACATGAACCAAGAAAGTGTGCCATACCTGTCCACAAGGAAACATGCATAGTCATCATTATCATATCCCTCTAGGTTAAAGTTACTACCTTTTTGGATACCAAAGGCGAAGATTAGTAATGCCTTTCAAGTATCTCGATATTCTCTTGACAATGGGTCAAGTGGGATTCTTTTGGATTTTCGTGAAATCGAGTACAAAGATGTACATTGAAAACAATGTCAGGTCTACTAGCAGTAAGATACAAAAGTGAACCAATCATACCTCTATACAACTTTTGGTCAACAGATGATCCAGGTTCATCTATGTCCAATTTTGTGGCTATTGCAATAAGAGTATCTATTTCTTTTGATTCTTCCATTTTAAACTTCTTGAGCAACTCTTTTACATATTTCTGCTGATGGATCATGGTTCCATTTGAGTTTTGTTTAACTTTTACGCCTAAAAAGAAATTAAGCTCACCCATTATGCACATTTCAAATTCACTCCCCATTATTTTAGCAAATTCCTTACTTAGTTTTTCAGTGGTTTCTCCAAAAATTATGTCATCAACATATATTTCTACTACTAGAAGATCTTTACCTGTTTTCCTCAAGAATAAAATATTATCAATTTTACCTCTCTTGTGTCCATGTTCAAGCATAAGTTTTGATAGTCGTTCATACTATGCTCTAGGAGCCTACTTGAGTCCATAGAGTGCCTTGTCAAGCCTGTATACATGATCAAGACACTCATTGCTTTCAAACCCTGGAGGTTTCTTGACAAAAACTTCTTCCTTTAAGTAGCCATTGAGGAAGGCACTCTTGATGTCCATTTGGTGAAGAGTAAATTCTATGTATGCAACAAAGGCTATGAGGAGTCTTATTGCTTCCAACTTGCAACTGGAGCAAAGGACTCAGCATAGTCTATGCCCTCCTCTTGGCTATAACCTTAAACCACCAACCTTGCCTTGTTTCTTATATCAGTTCCATCTTCATCAAGTTTGTTTCTGAAGACCCATTTTGTGCCAGTTATTGATCTGTCCTTAGGTCTTGGAACCAGATGTCAAACTTGACTCCTTTCAAATTGATTAAGTTCCTCTTGCATTGCATTTACCTAGTTTGCATCCTGTAAAGCCTCAGCAACATTTGTATGTCCAATAAGAGATAGGAAATCATCAAAAGCATAAAGATTCTTAATGAAGACCAAGTTTTAATTCCAGAAGTTGGATCAATAATTATGTTCTCAATGGGATGAGAACTTTGATACTTGTAATGTTTCACAACCAACTGGTTTCAGCTTGATGTTTCTTCTATATTTTGTTGTTGAGGAACATGCTCATGGATAGGTTTCATTGGGCAATTAGATTCAGTTCCTCTTTTTCAGTTCCCCCTGTCAGGTTGCACTAGATGGAAGAACATGTTCCATAACCTATTCCTTCTTCTGGTGCAACTTCATCTTGGGCAGAGATTTCATTTAAACTTTTTACCAGCTTAATAGCTTCATCTTCATGTTCCCGTCTCCAAGAAAGAATGTTAGTTTCATAAAAAACTACATGTACACTTTCTTCTAGACTCATAGTTCTTTTGTTTTACACTTTATAAGCTTTGCTATATAAAGAATATCCCAAGAATACTCCCTCATCACTTTTGGGATCAAACTTATCTAGGGATTCCTTTCCATTATTGTGCATAAAACACTTGCATCCAAATGTCCTAAGATGGGATATATTTGATTTTCTCACTTTAAGTAACTAATAGGAAGTCTTCTCTATAAAAGGTCTAGTCATTCATCGATTAATGATGTAACATGCAGTACTTACAGCTTCTGCTCAGAAGCTATGGGGCAGTTTACTAGAAAGAAGCATAGTCCTAGACATATCTTCAAGAGTCGTATTCTTTCTTTCAACTACTCCATTTTGTTGTGGAGTCCTAGGGTATAAAAATTATGATCTATGCCACGCACATCACAAAATTAGCAAACTTAGCATTTTTAAATTCATTTCCATGATTAGATGTTAACTAGGGATGATGATGCATTTTACACTCTTTCTTGCTTAATTTATGATTAAAAATGTGTACAAAATAGTCCGAAAGGCTCACATGTTGTACTTGATAGCAGGGTTTGGTCAACAAGGCGACAATTCGTCAAAACCAGCTCACAAAAGAGTGAAACATGCACAAGTACCAAGAACAAGGTCAAGCTCAATACAACAAGACTAGTACAACCACACACTTTTCTGTTCGGTCTGCAAAGAGGAGGTTCAAAGAGTGCTCATTTCAGGTAGTCAAGCAATGCCGCCACAAAACATCTGTGCAGTCAGCAAAGCTTAGGTTCAAAGAGTTGCCAAGTTGGAGGAACATGGCTAATGTGGTTCGCGGTCCATTTTTTGCGGACCGCAACAGAAGTCACCGCAACCACGGTGCATTTTGTGCGGCTCGCAGTGGCGAAGTTCAGAGAGAAGAAATTTTAGCCAAGAGCCTTAGAGCGGCCTTACTCAATTTTGTGCGGTCCGCACTAGCTCCGCAGGGGTATTTTTATCCAAAATTTTTAGTCTAGTATAAATAGTTTCTTTTCATTCTTTTTAGGCTATCAGTTGTATTCTAGACAGCAACTACGTTCGTGAATAGTGTTCTTTTTGCATTTTGAGTAATTTTGCAATAATTTCATCGTTGTATCTTTAAGTTTTATTTCGTAAATTAAAATTATGGGTTTTCTTTCATCGATTTCTTTTTTTTCTTCTATAATCATGAGTAGCTAGACCCATTAGCTAGGGTTGTGGCTCAACCCTAGTATGGGTAATTGATGGATATTATGATTTAAGGATTAAATGTCTGTGGGCGTTTGATATTTGGACTAATTTAGGGTTTTAATGTTGAATTAATGATTGCAAACACTAATTTATGCCTAGTTGAGTTTTGCTCTTCTTGAGGACGATAGCCTAATAGCCTGTTTTGCCAAGCTTATTTTTGGTCAAAAGTGCTTTTTTTTTGCCAAAAGCACTTTTGACCAAAAATTGAGGTGTTTGGCCAAGCTTCTGAAAGAAAAAAATGCTTTTGAGGAGAAGCAGAAGCAGTTTTGGAGAAGCAGAAAAAGGTAGCTTCTCTCCAAAATCACTTTTTTGAGAAGCACTTTTGAGAAAAAATACTCAGAAGCAGTTTTTTAAAGCTTGGCCAAACACTAATTACTGCTCAAAAGTGCTTTACAAACTAATTAGCCAAACACAAAATGCTTCTCACCAAAAGTACTTTTGATAAAAGCACTTTTGAAAAAAAAAAGCACTTCTCAAAATAAACTTATTTTTGGAGCTTGGCCAAACGGGCTATAAGTCTATGAAATTGCTCCAACAAGAAATTGGGGTGTCTTCAAAAGATTAATAGCCCAAATTAAAGGGTTAAACCTAGAGATAGTAATACCAGACTTGAACCTTTATTGCTTGCACAAATTATCATATACCCAATTGGTCTTGAGAAATCCAATTAGGCAAAATCACTCGAACTACCGAGAGGTATTGAGTGAGTAGAATCGTGCAATGGTTATATTGTAATCCCTAATTATGACTATCTAGCCTTAGACTCGAGAATTTGTCAATTATCCACCTAGTAGATAGTTACTTCCCTAGTGCTTTTTAACTATTTAGACAACTTTCAATAGTTACTCTTAGTTTCACTTAGCCAAGTTTAGCATCGTAGTAGTATAAAATTAGAAGTACTATCAAAATCAACTATGAATAGAAGTGCAATTAGGAAATATTATGCATCACCAATTTAGATAGAAACTCAACTCTAATCTCTAGCTTCCTATGGAAATTGATCCCAACCTTCTCGGGTAAAAGTTGCTTCTACCACTCTTGCTACTTTGTAGTAGTACAAGGTTGGCCTCGATCACTTTGTGGCGCCGTTGCAGGAGAGCTAATGGATTTGGCTATCTATCTAAATAGTTTTGTGTATTGTTCTTCTTTCCTTTTGCGCTACTAATTTTTGTGTGTGTCACAACTTCAGGTACAAAAATGACAGCAAACTACAATGACCCTCTTGGAAATATGATTGCGAGGGAGGAGGTAGATGATAACAGAGAGGATGAGGTGCCTCTTGTACCTCAAGGACAACAGAGAGGCCGCCAGACCAATGCTAATGATAATATCCCAGACCCTTCTCTTCCACCTCCAAGAGTGGCTCAATGAGTGCTTCCACACCAAGGCTATGGAAATGCAATTCTCCCACCTCGGATCCGGGTGGGCAATTTTTAAATCACCAATGTTTTGTTGATGTTGCTTGAGTAGTGTGGGTATTTCACAGGCGCTGCCAATCAAAATGCTTACAAACATCTCAAAGATTTTGTGTGTACCTATTGGGGGAACAAGCAAACTAATGTGTCTGAGGATGCACTTCGGTTTAAAATCTTCCCTTTCTCAATTCTCCCACCCCGGATGCATTGGATTGGCTTGAGCAACTTCCCAACCATTCAATCACTAATTAGGATGAGTTGACGGATAAGTCCATTGCAAAATTTTTCTCACAGGGGCACAAGGAAGCATTGAGGGATGAGATCTTAGCTTTCAAACAGGAGCCTACTGAACCATTACATGAGAATTGGGAGTGATATAGAACAATGATGAAAGAATACCCCAACAATGATATGACTGAGGTGATGATCTAATAGACTTTCTACCGAGGCATTAACACATTAAACCAATGCATAGTGAATCAACTTATTGGGAGCAGTTTTATGAAACTGAACTATGATGAGGCTTGTGACATTCTTGACGAGATGGCTGACACTTCCTCCGCTTGGAAAAGTAGAACCTATGTGCCCCAGGGTGACCCCACGGTCACTCATTTGCACAAAGAGTTACATGATCATGGGCATGTTATAGCTGAGCTAACAACTACAGTGAACCAATTAGCAAAGGCACAGTTGCAACAAGTTCAAAATCCTCGCCAAATGAATGCCATGAAGGGTGTCAACAGGCTAGTGAACAAAAGAAGACAAAGAGGTCAACATAAATAATGATTGTGGTGGATTCTAAGATGATGGTTATGATGGGCAGAATGGAAAGGTGCAATACATGAATAATTATCAAGGCCAAAGGGACAATTCTTCCAACCAACAATAATGGAAATCCCAAAGTGATTTGATGGTAACCTGCATCATTTCACGACGTTAAATCAGGAACTTCTTGGGAGGCAACCCATGTGTCTTTCTTTTTGGTTTTCTTTGTAGTGTAGGATTTACTTTTGGAGTGACTGGTTGTGAGATGTTGTAGGATTGTGTAGATACAGTGCAAGACCAAGTTGAAAAATGATCTATCTGAAGTTTGCAGTTCGGACCACACTTATTTTTTGCGTCCGCAAAAGCCTTTGTGCGGGGGTAAGAATTCAATACGGGTTGTAGAAGTAAGTTGACAAAAGTTGGGAGTCTCTGAAGTTTTCCACCGCAGCCGTATTGCATTTTGTGCGGTCTGTGGTGGTCCACTACAGCCGTACTGGATTTTGTGTGGTCCGCAATGGTCAAATTGACAGTGTCTCATTGTTTTGAGCACCGCAAACTTGGTTCCATTTTGTGCGATCCGTGGTGGGTAGGTGAGGTGGGGCCCAAGACTTTCTTCTATTATAGGACCTGAGGCCCTTCTTTTGAACTTTTCGATCTCTTTAATCTCAAAGCCTAAAAAATCACTGTTCACTCTCTAAATTGCATGAATTCAACTACTATTTCTTGCTTAATCAACACTGAATCTCATCTCTAGCAACTTTAATTACTTTTCATTTGTTTAATTTTGTTAATTTCTTTGAATTTTCTTTTTTCTTAGTCCTCTTTTCCTTTCCTTCCCATTTTTCTTTCAACTTGGTAGCATAGATATGTTAAATACTATTTTAATTAGGACTAGGTAGTTAAAACACTGAGGCAACACTTAGGGAGTCATTAATAGGTGATAATTGGACTAAAAATGAATAAATCATGAACCTTAGGTTAGTGCTGCTTCTGGGCACTCGGTGTGGACTGGGGTGGAAATTATGAGGTCCGCAGTGCCCCTGTGCGGTCTGCAATGCCATTTTGCACGGACCGCATTGGAATTATCTAAATGCTGGCATTTGAGGACCGCGACTGCAATAGATTTTATGCGGTCTGTGATGCCTCAATGCAGACCGCAATGCATTTTGTGCTTTCTGTAGTGCATATATCTAGAGAGTGGGTAGTCTAAACCCCGCCTCTACACGGACCGTAATGAATTTGGTACGATGCGCAGTTGCTTCTTTGCAGTTGCACTGCATTTTATGTGGTCTGCATTCTGCAACATTTAAACTTTCTGCAACATATTTTTCTGCAACTTTTCATTTCATTGTTCCTACTGCTACAAACAAAGCATGACTGAATGTTGTTTGGAGATAATGGTAAAATCACGAGGCGGAAATGATAAACATAAAAGCAATGGAGAGTACTCTTGGGTTTAGGGGACGGGCTAAGATAAGATTGTCACTGCAAGCTCGAAAAAACATCAAAAATACTCAGAGGCTCATAAAGCTGCAGACAAAGCTATTAACCAATCAGGGAGTGAGTATGAGCCTTCTGGGAGGATTCATCAGACATTGTGCCAAACTATGTTCCTAACTAGCCTGAGAGGAATAGGTTGAGAGATACGCCTCCAGCCTCCCCCACTCCTCAGGCTTCAATGCATATATCTTCCGAGTCGTCTGAGGGCTCATCAGAAGGTAGTGGAAATGAATACTCCACCTCTCCTATAACTTCACTATCCAGAGAGGGTCCCGTAGCAGAAGAAAAGGAAGCAGTAGAAGGGGGTGAGCCCCATGTAGGTGGGGTAGATAGTATTAGAAAACCAGAGGCATAGGAGAAACAGTTTGTGAGTGAGGTTTCCTACCACAAGTTGGAGAGTGGTGGCCTGAGAGGAAGCTAATACCTGAGCGTAAATTCATTATAAATGACCTCGAGCCTCACAACCCCAATGTGTTGAGGCAGTTCAGAGAGAGAGCTGGATGGGATTATTTCATAGGGCAGGTAGAGGAGGCCAATGAGCACTTGGTGAAAGAGTTCTACACAAATGTGTCCCACATCAAAAAGGGTACCACAGTCACCAAAATACAGAACTTGAAGGTGAAATTTGATGGAAAGACCATAAACAGCTACATGGGCTTCACGGAGGAAGATAAGACCTTGTAATTGGAGAAAATGGCATTGGGGTATGTCGCTCATCCATGGTTGGTAGACTATTTGGCAATCCCAGGTACCACCCCCGATTGGTTTGCTGTGGGAGTGAAGATCTTAAGGAGAACTACGAATTTTGAGGCTAAGGGGTGGGAGACATTTGTGCTCAGCAGGCTAGACCCTAACACCCACAACAACTCACTCCCTCTCACCAGGCTATATTGGTAGCATTAATCATGGTGGGGTACCGGATTAACATTGGGAATTTGATGCCCCAGGTTATCATATGGGTGGTGAATGAAGATGAATGAAATTATCCTTTCCGCAACTTTCTGACCATGTACCTGGAGCACTTATCTATGGAGAAGCGGAAGTTTGATATGAAAATGAAGCCAAAGGCACCGTTCTCCTAGTACAGCTTGCAGGGTGATGAAAACCCAAGTCAGGCACTTCAAGGGCAAAGCTACTACTTCAACTCGCGAGTCTGAAGAGCTAGTTGTGGTACTGGCTCCTACTCAGCCTCCTTCCACCTCAGCGGACATGGGCCTAGGTCCATCCAATTATACAATTTGGGAGATACCCTCCACCACTGCCTACCCTTTGGCTAACTTCCTACTGTCTAAGTCAGGCCCTAGCCAGCATCAACAACTGGATGCAGGCATCTACTTCTAAGCTATCTGTACTATCTACTACGGTGGCCGCCCAGTCAGCACCTTCTCATCCTCAAGTCCCACAGTCCATTGAGGACACTCTCAAGGAGCTTCTGGAGAACCATTAGAATATCCTTAAGAACCAGAAATTGATTAGGGTCGTTGTAGATTCACATGGGAAGTCAATTAATGAGCTTGCAAATGAAGCGAAGAAAATAAGAAAGACTCGAGCTTCGGAAGAGTCAGTGAAGTAGCTTAGAGTCGACATAGAGTGGTTGAAGATAGATCACATGCCAATAGATCTATTATTACATGACCTAGAAACCGCAGCCCAGCCTCATCTAGAGTATACGTTTGAGAGGCCTCCCAAGATGAGGAGGGTGATCCCTCGGTCTGATGATGCATTTATTCAGTAAGAGGACCCAGAGGGAGAGCCCTTCCAGCCAGGCCCAGGTCCTAGCAGAGCAACAGATCACATGGAGCAATTCAAAGGTTCTCATGCAGATAGAGGACTCAAGGGCCCAAACTCAGGATCCCATGTAGACGGAAGGTCCATAGGTAGTTTCTTCTTGCTTTCTATCTATTTTTATGCTTATTTTGTATAGTTGGCATTGAGGACAATGCCAGCATTCATTTGAGGGGTAGCTCTAGTTGGATATTTGGATGACTGTATATATGATTGTATTTTATGCTGTCTTTTTTCTCATCTTTGGCATGTATATAATTTTATCATTTCATTACATGTTTCGTACTTTTTACTTTGGGTATGTATATAAGGTTACATTCTTATATACATATTCACTCTCCCTATAGTGTATAAATCCCCTCTTGTACATATTCATTTTACTTTCTGCATTTTTTCTTTCTTATCTCTTATATTATGTTTGTAGCTTCTTGTTTTGAGTTTTGCAATAAGCCTTTTCTTTTATTAGTGCCATGATTCTTTCCAAAGGTAGAAATTTTTTGTGAACCGGGTGGCTCTTCCTGATGATGGATGGCATGACAACCTTCTTAAGGGTTTGGGTCAGTTTTCTTTTTGCTTTTTAGTAGTTAGTTGGTAAAGGTACCTCAAGCAAAGCTTCACTTAGGCCTAACACATTTGTCTTTGATCCCATGGTCAAAAATAAATCGTTGTATGTATGATGATGATAATTGTGCCCTCGAGACTCCTGTGTTGGATGACAATCATCAAGTGGTTTTTCGGGACCATTGTGTTGCTCAAATCTTATCTAAGTTTGGTATGGGCCCCGAATCCATGTCTTTAGCAATCCCAAAGCTTGTGTGGTGAGAATTTGAATTGCAAGTCCAAGTCCAAGTCCCGAGCCATTGGTCTAGAACTTGCCCTGAATGTTTGCCTAGGCGAAATTCGAAGTGTAGTTTGACTTGATACCTGATTATAGCCTCTCCTTGATCCGAATGATATCTTGAACATTTCCATAGCCTACCAATGATAAAATTCCTAATAAGCCCTTTTGAGCCTTAGACCTTTTTCCTTCAAGAACCATGATGCAAGCCTTTACCATTTCTAAAGATACCCTCTCTTGGCACCCCGATCTTTCCTTAGAACATGGGAAACGTATAAGTTGGGGGAGAGATGAGGATTGCAACAAAGTGGTAAAAGGTGCAAAACGAAGAAAAGGAAAGGCAATGAAAAAGAAAGAAAATAAAAAAAAAACAAAAAGAATGTTCAATGTAGAAAAAAATAAAAGGATTCAATAAAAGCAAAGAATGAAAGAGGTGGAAAGTTGAGAAAGGAGAAAAGATTTGAAATGATCAAGAAAGAGTGACAGTGTGTCTCTCTAACCCATTAGAAAGAAGTGAAATGACTTAAAAAGTCAAGTGAACGTGTGCTAAAACGAAGCAAAAGAAGTGCTAAAGAGAAGATGGAACCTACCCAGACCAAACCTTTCATACCCTGAACCAAAAGCCTTCACTATGTTTCCACAAAAGCCCTGTATGATCTTGAGTTGAATGAAGCGTACATTAGTGGTAACTCACACAAGGGGCACACATATGATACCTAGAGTCGGACTTGTGACTTTTCTTTGAGAGAGATGAGTGTATTTCCATTAACCTCGTTCTGGGTGTTGCAATCCTAAAGGTGAGGTTTGCTTAGGGAGATTTGAGGATGTGTAAGTTTGGGTTCCACAATGGCCAAAGCAATAGAAAGAGTTTCTTTGATGTGTTGAGTCAACTTTTGATGATTTTGTGTCGCACTAAATCAATAGTGTTTTAAAGAGTGAATTTTATTAATGATTCATTTGAATTGAGGGCAATTGTTAGTCCCAATTGTTGCTAGATAAGTCACTTTAGGTAAGCTGAATTTTCTTGGATTTACTCTTAAGAGGTGAGTCTTATTTTGTTTGCTTAAGGACAAGAAAAAGCTTAAGTTTTGGAGAGTTGATAACTAGGGATTATGATACATTTTACACTCCTTCTTGCTTAAGTTTTGATTAAAATGTGTAAAAAAAATTGCCCCAAAGGCTCACATGTTGTAGTTGATTGCAGGCTTTGCTCAACAAGGTGATAATTCGTCAAAACTAGCTCACAAAGAAGTGAAACATACACAAGTAACAAGAACAAGGCCAAGCTCAGTATAACAAGACTAGTGCAGCCGTACACCATTCTGTGCGTTCCGCAAAGAGAAAGTTTACAGAGAGCTCATTTAAGGCAGCCAAGCAATGCAGCCACAAAACATTCTGTGCAGACCACATTGACTTCATTACGGTTGTACGTGATTTTGTGTTGTCCGCAAAGCTCAAGTTCAGAGACTCGCCAAGTTAGAGGAACATGACCAGTGCGGTCCATGGTCCATTTTATGCGGACCACAACAGAAGCCACTGCGGTTGCGGTGCATTTTGTGCAGCCCACGATGGCCAAGTTCAGAAAGCAGAAATTTCAGCCAAGAGCCTTAGTGCGGCCACACTAAATTTCATGCAGTCCGAACTAGCCCCGCATGCGTATTTTTGTCCATAATTTTTGGTCTAGTATAAATAGTTTCTTTTTATTTTTTTAGGTCATCAGTTGTATTCTAGAAAGCAGCTACGCTCGTGAATAGTGTTCTTTTGCATTTTGAGCAATTTTTATGATAGCTTCATCATTAAATCTTCAAGTTTTATCTAGTAAATAAATATTATGGGTTTTCTTTCATCTATTTCTTTGTTTTCTTCTATAATCATGAGTAGCTAGACCCTTTAGTTAGGATTGTGGTTCAACCCTAGTGTGGATAATTGATGGGTTTTGTGTTTTAAGGATTGAATGTCTATGGGTGTTTGATATTTGGACTAGTATAGGATTTTAATGTTGAATTAGTGGTTGCAAATACTAGTTTATGCCAAGTTGACTTTGGCTCCTCTTGAGAAAGAGAGCCTAAGTCTATGAAATTGGTCCAACAAGGAATTGGGACGTACTCAAGAGATTGATAGCCCCAACTAAAGGGTTAAACCTAGAGATAGTAATACCCGACTTGAACCTCTATTGCTTACACAAATTATCATACCCAATTGGTCTTGAAAAAGCCAATTAGGTAAAATCACTCCAACTATCGAGAGACATAGAATTAGTATAATCGTGTAGTGGTTATATCGTAATCCCCAATTATGACAATCCAGACTTAGACTCGAGAATCCGTCAATTATCCACCTAGGAGATAGTCATTTCCCTAGTGCCTTTTAAATATTTAGACAAACTTCAATAGTTACTCTTTGTTTAAGTTAACCTAATTTAGCATCATAATAGTATAAAATTAGAAGTACTATCAAAACCAATTATGAATAGAAGTGCAATTAGGAACAATTACACATCGCCAATTTAGATAGAAACTCAACTCCAATCTCTAGCTCCCTATGAAAATTAATCTCGACTACTTTGTAGTAGTACAGGGTTGGCCTCGATTATCGGACCTAATTGATGCAAGTTGGTTACCTAGTTGTCTCTGAGTTTTCTAACAAAAGAAGTAAATATATCAAGTGCTTTATCTTTAGATGTTAAAAATAATGTCCACGTAAATCTAGAGTAATCATCAACAAGTACTATAAAATATATTTTACCACCTCTGCTTAATGTTCTCATTGGACGACATAGATCCATATGTACAAGTTCCATTGATCTGGTCATGATTACCACTTTCTTGTACTTAAAATAAGACCTCACCTACTTCCTCATTGCAGAAGCCTTGCAAACTTTGTCTTCCTTAAACTTGATGTTAGGCAGCCCTATCACTATGTCATTGGAGGTTTACTTGTTGAGTTGACTTAGACTAGCATGTGCAAGTCTCTTGTGCCAAAGGAGGGGATCATTGTTCTACACACTTAAACAAGTGGGTTCATTTTCTGAAAGAGTTGACAGATCTACAATGTATATATTGTTAACTCTTTTTCCGTACAAAACAATCTTTTAGTGGTAATATTTATTACAAAATATTTAGTAGAGGTGAATGCTACCAAGTTACCTCTACCATACAGTGTGATGCACTAATTAGGATATATTTCAATTCATCTATCAAGTAGACATTCTCAATGGAGTGTAAACTTATCTTACCCACCTTTCCAACCCCAATGATCTCACATTTCTTACCATTTCCAAAGGAGATATTACCTCCTTTGTCCTCAAGTGAAAGGAACTGGTTCTTGCTTCCAGTCATGTGCTTTGAGCAGCCACTATCCATGTACCATATTTGACTGCTCCCCTTCACTTGGAACCGCAAAAGGAAATCAGGGGTTAGTCTTAGGAACCCAAATTAGTTTGGGCCCCTTTCTATATGCAAAAAGGGTGAATTAGATTCTTTTTAGCCCATCCAGATAGCCTATTTTTTCCTTGAACAAATATTTTGTTCTTTTAACTAGCCATTTCGTTTGCAGTACATTCACTCTTGTAGTAATGACCAGTTTAACCACAGTGTATGCATATTTTGTTCTCAGGAACTGTGATGTACATGCTTTTGGGATCCCACTTAGGTGCAGGGGTCTTGTAGCCAAGTCCTTTCTTATTGCTACTATGGTGTTCTTGTAGCCATAACATTGAATCAAAAGACTTATTCCATTTACAATTTCTGTCTAGCTCATGCTTAAATCTTCTTTTAGGACTCTTATTTACTCATATTTTTTGTACAACTCATGTTTCATTTTTCCTAGACTTTCTTTTAATGTGAGGGTGAGTGATCAACTTTATTCTTACCTGTTCCTAATTTCAGTTTTAAATTTTTAGATCTAAGCTCTAGCATAATGGTGTCAAGTTCAAGAACCTTGTTCTTCAACTCAACATTTTTACTATCGCTTTCACTAGCCTTAAGTTCCAGATTTTTACACTTAGCTTTCAAGATTACTCATTCCTTAGAAAGTTGTTCCTTTTCATTATTTGTAACTTCAGATTCATCAAAAAAATCTAGAAGTAACTCAGTTAGACTTTCTTTGGACAAAAACTTAATCTTGTCCTTGAGATGAATTATACTTGCCTCTGATTCCTCAGTAGAATGTCCATAAATGCTTGTTCATCTCCATCTTCTGAATCATCATCTGAGCTTTCTCCCCAGGTAGTGACCATAACCTTTGTTGATCAATTGTTCTTCTTGGGATAAATCTGTTCCTTCTTCCAGTTTCTTCATTCAGCCCTTTCCTTCTTCCATCCAATTTCCCACTGAGGATAGTTTTTGATGATGTGATCAGTCTTACCACACTTGTAGTAGCTCTCGTTGTTTGTTTTTCAGGAACCCTTTGTTTGTTTTAGGTTTCACCTCTTGAAGAACTATTTCCTCTCATTAGATACTTCTTAAAATCTCTTATGATCATAGCCATTTCATCCACCTCTAGATCAGCACCTTCGGTGATTCTGAGAGCAATGCTTATTTCCTTCTTGGGTGCATCCATCTTCATGAGATGGCAAACCTAATTAAAAATCTCACTTAATTTACAAAAACTCTTTTGTAAATTTGGGACTAACTCTAATCCCGTTATAGAACACAACCTCTAAATATTGCTACCATATCAAGTTAACTCTAACTTGAAAACTTTGAATACCTAATATAATTGCTTCTAGATAATCCGAAAGGTACAATATGAAATCACCAATTACAATTGAACTAGAATAAGAGACAGACACTTGAAACTGGTTCTTCTATCTGGTTCATGTAGCTTCAAGTTTTCACACTTGAATCATACATGAACTACTTGCAAAATTACCTTGCTATTTTTCTCTTAATTCACGTTTAACTTCTACTTATATGTGTCACCTAAAAAAGAGAACAACACTGATATTTATAGAGTTAGTAAATAGAGATTGACTAGAATTCTGATACTACTCTTCCTTGGTAGAAGAGTTCTAGCTGATCTCAACCTATAACTCCTTCCCTTTCTTAACCTGTGTTCTACTAATTTACGTAATTATTCATATTTATTTTTAAAATAATCTAATAAGCATATTTATGACAATCATCCCATAAACTGAAGTTTCCTAGCAGCATCAACGGCTGCAGAAGAAAAAAGAGGAAGAAGAAGAAGAAAACAAAGGAGGGGAAGGAAGAGGAGAAATGAGAATGAAATTATTTAAAAAGTAAGTACAAGTTAAAAAAACTTTTAAAAATTGATATAAGTTAAATGAGGACGATCAAATAGGACGCCCCGTATAATTTTTACCGGGTTCAATAAGGCATTTTTCTTTTTATACCTATTTCTCGAATTTCTTTTTACTTACATAGACGAAGGCTACAACCTAGACGTAATCCAACCTGTCTCGTCACAAAAGGAAAAGAAGGATTTTAAGGACAATCTTCATTTCAAGCCGCTAACTAGCAGTCTAGATGATTAAAATGTAAAGATGTTAGGTTACATAAATCCCTGTCCACATTATAAAGCAAAAGTAGGTTCATGATAATCCAAAAGGAGCTCAATCAAGTAAAATCAAATAGTATGTATCTTTTTTTTTTTCCAATCTACCAGATCTTTACAAAGAAGAAAAATTTTAAAAAAGGTCATGAAAAACGTGGAACGACAAAAAAAACTTTTGGTATCTCGTGTGTCAAACTCAGGTCCATCATCTACATGTAATTTCAATTTTCATTGTGAAAATCTGACACGTGGTTTATTATCCTGTACCGCCGCAACACGGTGATTCCACTCTATACCGCCGGAAAACAACCGAGCACTCCGGCAACTCCCCTAAATCACCGAACAAAGACTGGTCCTCCTCCCGAATAGGCAACATTAAAGCCACGTCAGCATCACTCCATGTGGACCCCACCGTTGATGACGTGCTCTCCATAAATGTAGGAGTTCCCACATCGGAGAACCAACCCAATTCACCGGCCAGCTCCGAGAAGCCACTGTCATGTTGATAAGCAAAGACGTCACATTCTTCAGGAGATGAATTGTCTGCCATGGTGACGTCAGTGGCCGCGGCCGCCGCATTGTTTTCTCCGGCGGTAGTGGTAGAGGTTGTGGAGGTAGTGGGTGTACTGGCGGCAAGAGGGTGGTGGTGGTGTTGTTTGGCGGTGGCAGCAGGGAATTGGTGGTTGTGTTCAGAACAGTAGGTAATGAGGAGAGTGGTGGGGTCCAGGCGGCTACGCTCTACTTGTTTTCTGGCAGGACAGCCTTTGGAACTACTACATCGATAATATCCCCTGCGCATGAAACACGTGCACCATTTTAAATAATAATACATATACTAATAGCCACCAAAACTTTATAATAATAAAAGATAGATAAAATACTTTAAATTACCCTTAAATTTTGATTAAATTATATATGTTTTTTTAAATTATGTTCGGTTATGTCCGGTCATAATTATTTTTTCAACTTGACCTTTTGAGAGTCATTACTCTGTAGATATTGATGTGGCAAAAAGTGTTGGTATATTTACTTACCACGTGGATATTTTTGTCTATGTAATATTTTTTTACCTTTTAAAAAGTATTACTTTTTAGATAATTTTTTAAATATAATTTATCATAACTTGGATAGAACTGTATTATTCAGGCTAAATATTATTTAGTCAAAAATAATAATGTTTTAGTTAATCTGTTTTTGAATTTGAACTGAAAATAAAGATTTATACAATTGAAATAAATAATCAAGGCATCTAAAAAGTTATAAAAATACATAATTTGAAATTAACTATTTTTAGCAATAATTTTTTATATAGCTCTAAATTACGGTGCTCTAATTTTTGTTTAACAGATTTTACTTAAAAAAATAAAATATACAATTGAAATAAATAGTCATTATATCAAAAGAATAAATAAAAAGAGTACAATTGCAAGAAATTACAATAAATGTACACTTTTTTTGCTTTTTGTTTTAATGCAATGACCATTTATTTCAACTATTTATTTTTTACAACTTTTACATGCCTTGAATATTTATTTCAATTGAATAAATTTTTATTTTCAGGTCAAATTCAAAAAAAAATTATCTAAAACTTTATTAGTTTTGGCCAAATAAAAATATTTAGTCTAAATATTGTAGTTATATTCAAGTTTTATTGTAAATTTTATTCGAAAAAAATTATCTAAAAAAGTAATATTCTAAAAAAGGTAAAAAAGTATTTTATTTTAAAAAAAATAGTAGATAGACAGAAAAATTCATGTGGTAGGCGAATGCACCTACATTTTTTGCCACATCAGCGCCTAGGGGGTAATGACCCTCAAAAGACCAAGTTAAGAGAAGTAATTAAAAACTGACATAATTTGAAGAGGATGTTAATAATTTGAGCCAAATTTAAGAGTGATTTAAAAGGTATTTTTACGGTAAAAGATATTGAAGAAACCATAAAAGTTTGCTCTCTTCAACCCTACCAAACAACCCCGTAGCATAAAAGGTATGTCTCCACTTTTTTTGCATGTTCATTTTTAAAACCTTTTCACACGTACCAAAAGATCTTTTAGAGTTTGTGCTCCAAAATATTACATAAGAAATGAAGTTTTTTTTATATATATCATCGTTTTATAAACAGATAAAAACAGAACAAAATGTTATACAACAAGTATTGAGGAAGTATATTGAACGCTAAATTGGCACAAGTATATAATTTTTAACATATTTTTTTTTTTACTACATTTATAAAAGTCAAGTCCGAAAACAATGAGTGTTTTTGCATTTACCATCAATTATGGAATAATCCACATAAATGGAGAAGAGAGTGGGCTATGAAGACACTTGGAAGTCGTGGAACTCGAGGTTAGATCAAGGTGTAGAAATGCATTAAATGTATGAGAAAAGAACTCAAAATTTGTAATGCCACTTCGCTCCAATTTTCTCTAGTGTATATTTTCTGGGGTTGTAATGTTATCAATCCGGCCATACTCTTGAGAGTAATAATATCAATTGCTAATAAATTATGGAACATTGTCTTGAAAGCGACCACTGTAAGGGACAACCACATTAATGTTATGGAGAAGTGAAGTCTTTGAAGGAGAGTCGAGGTAGGAGCAACGGTAAAGTTATTTTTGTGGGACCTATATATTATGGATTCAAGCCGTTGAATTATTTATTGATGTTTGTATTAGAATAAATTGTCTAAATTATATTCTTTAGATACTACTCTTCCCTAAACACTATGTGAGTACGAAATGCTTCATGCATGGAACAATTGAACCCCTATCTTAATGGCATAAATGCTCCAATACTACAAGAAGAAGCAAGTACAATACGTGATCCTTAATTTGTGCTTATCCTTGATTGGCTAATACGCTAAAAGGTGTAATTAATGGATAATTCAACATTTTAAGTCAGTAAATACAAATTTCAACTTTTGAATGCCAAAGTGGCTAATTACCAGAAAAAGAGCGTGATTAGCAAGGTGTAAGTAGGCGAGTGAAGTAGAACTAGCAATGCATAATTCAAACTACTACATTAATTTAATGCAAAGTTTAATTGGTCCATAATAAGACAGTCATCAGCCTACTGGATAAGAATCAAAACCTTTACCTACTACCCACCGGCGGCAACTACAATGTCTGTTTAGAACAATAATTATGTCATTATTTCATAAACAACTTTTTAAATGCTAATATTTGTTAGTAGTATTTGAATTACTAACACTTCACTTAATCTATGTGAAAATTCTAAAAAGAAGTAATGATAATTAATTTAGTTACCTGGGATAAGGTGACCCTTTGATTGGCTTTTGTCCATATTTCCTCCAAGACCAAGAATCTGGTGGTGGATAAACTTCTCCTTTACTTCGTGATCCATTAGCATCAATAATTGGCACTGTAATTACTTTCTTTTTGGCTCCTCTCCTACTATGAATACAAATACTAAGATAAGAAATATATCCAAAATTTTCATTTTTTCCCCGAATTCCGTAAAAAATAAAACCTTACCATAGATATTTTAAGATTCATTTTCTCAACAACAAAAAAGAAAAAGAAGATCATCACTCCACCAGAAAAGAGAAAAAAAGGAACAATAATTTACAAACCTTTTTCTAGGAGATGGCATGTTAACTTCAGCAGTTTCGTCGCCGGACAAGGGAGAATCGGCGGCATTATCCGGCGGAGTTCCGGTGGAATCTTCTTGTTTGATAAAAAATGGAGTACTTGTTCTGTTTAACCTATCTTCCATGACAAAAAACTAGCTAAAGCTTATTAATTATAACTTGGAGAAAAAACTTTTTAGTTTATAATACAGAAAAGAAAGAAGAAAAGTTTGTAATGGGATTGCCGGAAAGAGTTGGTATGAAGTGGGGGAAGGCAGTGGAAAATAATTTGTCAAGTTTTGGGTTTTAATACGAGGGACAGTCCAAATTGACAGATTGGCAAAAATATTGTTTATTAAGGACGTGCAAGCAATTAAACATGATAATGTGACATAAGGTGACATGTTCATATGTTGATTAATTATTTATTTTTTTAATTAAGGGGCCCCTTGTCTTAAATATAGTTGAGCCCCGTCCACATTTCTTTATTCATTTATCCAAGTTGGCTATTCATATTTTTTTCTTATCAATACTTAATGTAAAAATTTTCTAAAAAATATAGGGAATTTTTACAACCAATTATAGCAGATTATATATTATTTTCCGAACTATCATATCATGCTTGCTAAATTGTATTTTAATATAAGTTAATTTAATCTGATAGTGTAAAATTTTACGTATATGGAGTAATATTATTGCACAGAACTTAATTCCTAAAATAAATGGCATCAGCAAATTGAACTTGGCTCATCTATTGGTTTCTGCTGGACCTTTTTGTGAGTGTGAGAGGTTAATTAAGTTGCGATAATGGAATATTTTGTACTTATATATGGTAGGATGGCTGTGAACAATTATGTCCATCCCAAATCATACGGCAAATGTACTTCCAACAAATTTGTCGCTTGTCACGATATATTAGAGTTAGGATTTGAAACTTATAGGTATGCTATTATAATTCTATTAAGTTGCTGGGTTCTGAATTATATTTTATATATTTAATGATTTTAAAATAAATAATTTAAAATATAAATAAAAATTACTGGACTCGGTCGAACCAGTAACTCTGCCGCTGGAAACATATTATCTTCTTTAGTTCATAACAAATTGGATATCCAAATTGTTCCGTTTTCACAAAAATTATACAGAAATTTTGTAGGTAAAGTTTTATTCAAATATGAAGTTAAAAACTAAAACTGAGTCCTCTGTAAACATAAAAGTTAATAGTTAAATGAATTTGAATTTTTGAGATTAGTAATATTGTTCATGATTTATGAATAATCTCAAATATAAAGATTGCAATATAAATTTAAAAAACAACAAGTATATACCAGTCGCTACTATAGCTAAAATATGTGTAGTTATATGTTGATTGGCTTAATAACATTATAGATCTTGTAGTTAAAGTCATGTTACTAGTTTATTTCTTTTTCTTTTTTGATGGAACAACAGTTGAATGTATAAGGTTGTTATAAGAGATAATTAACGTTTTGCATTTAATCATTAGCGGTTTAAATAAATGACTACCTAACCTACCAGGTATGCCCCAGCTAATAGAGATTTAATTTAGAAAGAAAAAAACATTCCTTATGTAAGTCATAGGAATCCTAGTGAATCATCAATCATCAAATTGTATATTCACATTTAGGTTTCTCCATAGTAGCCCTAGTTGGTATAACTGTGTTCAGAACAGAAATTCAGAAAAGCAACGTAGAACATAAACTTAAAAATATTCCGAGTCCATAAATTTTTCTGTTATGTATTCTTAAGGAATATAATTCATTCACTGTTATTTTAAATATTTTTGTTATTCAGATATTTGGATTAATTTCTCCTACGGTAAAATGGAAAAACTATTCTGTAATAGAGGCACTTCAAATTACAAAGCTTCAACAAATTCAACGGCGAATCAGATCACACATGACTCTTATGTTTGTTTGGATACAAATATACAAAGAAGAAGCGGGAAATTTTAGAATTTTATGTGAGTGAAAAAAGTTTGAATTTATAGGAATGAAAGGTGTTTACCCTTAAAATCGGATAACAATTAAACTTATAAAAGTTTTAGGGATATGTGATTTCATTTAGCACAAACTGATAAATGTCAGAATTAATAATATAATTAACAGAAAATAAAGCAAACCAATGTGGTATAACTATGGCCCTCGAGCTAAATTGTCCTCGAACCAACTGGGTATGCTTATTGAAAAATATGAACTTGAACATATTGCCTTATTATGTGTGAATGTAAGATGTTTACGAAATGATTAAGACCCTCTTTATATAGTAAAGGAATCCTATTTATGGTTTACTTCTAATTACATAAGTAAATTTCATGATAGGTTAAATATCCAATCTTGATTCGATACGTGCCGAGATTTTCGCCACTATCCTCGCCCGATCGCAGTTATCTCGGCTTTCTATTATTCGAGTAGCAGGCCTCCTTTTATCTGTCTTGATTTCTTTCTCGCTTCGTTCTCGATCACGGATAGCCTTGATCTTGATCAGCCATTGATCCACGAGCTTGCTAATCCATCTTCGTATCATGTTCCAATATAATTGGGTCCGGGCCTAGATCTCCCGTTCCAATTTTGGCTAGTTATACGAAATTAGGTAAGACATATTTTGACTGTATACAAATCTCCTTCACTCTAATCTTCAAAAATCTTTGCCTTCTTCAGAGCTTTGTATTTCGAGATCTCTGAATTTTGTTTTCTTATTTCATCTAGCGTTCTTCCCCCGTGTCATCCTTTTCTACTTACAAGAATGGCTAAAACTTTAGAAACCGTCCTCCATAAGGAAACTAACTCTTCATCAAAGTCCGTTGGTGCCATAGCCGCGGCGGAACATCCCCTACCGGACTTTGTTCCAACGAAATATGCCAATGCTGCTAACTTCTAGGTGGATAATAAACCCTTGACACCGGGTCGATATGAACCAATGTCGAGGTACATGCGAATGATTATTGAAGGTCTCCTCAAGAAAGTAAAAGAGGAGTGAAACTAGGTAGGCAAGGATATAATAATGCCTAACCCCGAGGAATCCATAACAACTCACGTGGAGGGGGTATCTGAGTGTATATACCTACCTCTTTACAATAAGTCTCTTAGTCCTTATCATCGTTACCTTTTCTAAAGGTATGTTGTCACTCTAGGCCAGATCCACCCGTCGATTTAGAAGATCATGATCCTTCTCCGATATTTTGTAAGCAAGATCAAGGGCATCCTTTTACCTTCGATCACCTCATGCACCTCTACAGCCCTAACTTTATCATGGAGAAATGATCAAGACCTAAACCCTTTCTCGAGCATAGATGAGAAATGATACCGAGGTTGGATGGGTAGATTAATTCGAATAAAGACTTTAGATCTAATCCCGCCGAAAATATGATGTTCTCTGAAAAGTGGAAAATGTGATGTTCTTTGAAAAGCGTAAGTACTGCTTCGCCTTTGAATATCTACTTTTGTCTTTTTTATTTCTTGTGTTGCAGTTGTGGCCATTGCGTCGGAAGCGATCCCGACCTGAGAGAATGGGTCAAGGAATTGGTGTAAAAAAAAACTTATTCCGGGCACCGTAACCACGATAAACTTATTCCCCATTTCATGAACGGCCATAGGGATAAGATAGAATAGAGTTGCTCTTCGAGATGGTTAATCATTGGTGCATACCTTTGGCATTGGTCGCATTTTTGAATGAACTTTTTTGCTTCTTTATCCATATCGGTCCAGTAGTATCCTTCTCTGATTAATTTGTCGACCAACAATTTGGCACCAGAATGTTATTCACAAGTGCCTTCGTGAACTTCCCTTAGGATGTAATCAGGGTCTCCCCGACGCAAAAACTTTGCCAATGGTCCATCGAATATCCTTCTAAACAATGTTCCGTCTTTGGATAATGTGAATCTTGCTGCCTTTGTGTGTAGAGCTCTTGACTCCTTTGGATCCGATGGGATATTTCCATTCTTTAAGTATTCTATGTACTTGTTTGTCCAATCCTAGGTCAAACTCGTAGAATTTATTTCTATGTGGCCTTCTTCGATCACCGACCTCATGAGTTGTACAACAGTCCCTGAGTTGAGTTCACCGTCTTTGACCAATAAACTAGGTTGGCAAGAGTGTCAGCTTCGCAGTTCAGTTCTCAAGGTACATGCTGCTAAGTCTATTCCTTTAACTAATGTAGAAATGCATGTAGTTTATATTAGTATCTTTGCATTCGTTCTTCTCAGACTTCAAAAGTCCTGTTCACTTGGTTTACCAGGAGGAGGGAATCACACTTGGCCTCTATGACATCGGCTCCCAAACTCTTAGATAGTTCGAGACCTGTAATCATGGCCTCATACTCAGCCTCGTTGTTGGTTAATTAAATAGTTCTAATAGACTGCCTAACTATATTACCTGTGGGTGATTTTACTACGAAACCTAGTCTATACCCCTTCACGTTCGAAGCACCATTCATAAAGAGGGTCCAGACTCCCGATGATGTACCCGATTTCATTAGTAGTTCCTTTTCAACCTTGGGTACGAGGGTCGGTGAAAAATCAGCCACGAAGTCTGCTAAGATTTGAGACTTGATGGCTGTTTGAGGTTGATACACAATATCGTACCCACTGATTTTGATGGAATATTTGGACAACCGGCCTGACAGTTTAGGTTTTTGCAAAATATTTTGAAGAGGATAAGTTGTCACAACACATATTAGATGACATTGGAAGTATGGATTTAGTTTCCCAAAGGCGCTTATTAAATCAAGCGCTAATTTTTCTAAGTGTGGATATCTAGTCTCAGCCTCACCTAAGGTCCGACTAACATAATAAACATGGAATTGCGTACCTTGTTCCTCCCAGACCAGGACTCCACTTACCGTTATCTGCGAGACAGCCAAGTATAGGTAAAGTTGTTCGTCCATTTTCGGGGTATGAAACAGCGACGGGCTCGATAAATATTTCTTTAGCTCTTCCAAGGACTGTTGACATTCTGGGGTCCATGCAAAATTGTTCTTCTTCCTAAGCAGTGAGAAGAATTGGTAACTCCAGTTTGAGGACCTCGAAATGAATCTCCCCAGGGTGACTATGCGCTCGGTTAGCCTCTGCACGACCTTTATATTATCTACGACCTTGATATCCTTGATAGTTTTTATTTTATTGGGGTTGATCTCGATCCCCCGGTTGGACATCCTGAAGCCGAGAAACTTGTCCGAACTAACCCGGAATGCGCAATTTTCTAGGTTGAGCTTCATATTGTACTTCCTCAGTATATCGAAGATTTCCTGCAAATGCTTTAATGGTTATTTGCTTGCAGGGACTTAAACTAGCATGTCATCAATATAAACTTCCATATATTTCCTTTTTAGTTCTTCAAACATTCGATTTACTAGGCGTTGATAGGTTTCACCAGGATATTTTAGTTCAAATGGCGTTGCATTATAACAATAGGTACCGTACTTCGTAATGGACAAAGTCTTTTCCTGGTCTCCCAGGTTCATTTGTATTTGGTTGAATCCGAAATATGCATCGAGAAAACTAAGAGTCTCGTGGCATCGATAATAAGATCGATATTAGGTAAAGGAAAAGAATCCTTGGGGCATACTTATTTAGGTCTTTATAATGTACACACATTCTAAGTTTGTTTCCCTTCTTAGGGACTACCACTACATTTGCTAGCAATTCAGGATACTTTACATCCCGAATGGATCCTATTTTGAGAAGTTTGGTTTTCTTGTCCTTGATCATGTTTAATCTTGTACTAGAGCCTTCTTTTTTGCTTTACCGAGCAGAACTTAGGATCCAGGCTCAACTTGTGAGTGGTAATTTCCGGCGGGATCCCTGTTATATCAAGGTGGGACCAAGGGAAGAAATCTAGGTTGGCTGTAAGGAAATGAATAAGATTTTTCCTGAGCTCGAGGGTTAGCCTCGTACCGAGGTATACCTTTCATTTTGGCTAATGTTCGGTCAATGTGATTTGTTCTAGCTCTTCGACCATTGATTTGGTAGTGCTAAAGTCATCAGGAACTATGGAAGATCGAGGTATCCCATAGTCGTCGTCCTCACCGGTCTCCCGCTTCTCTGATTGTGTCGTCTGTGGTTGAAATTTAGTCTCTTGCTTTCCCTTTGAATCTGATCCCTTTGTTGAAGAAAGTTTTGAGACCGGTATTACTTCGTCAATTGCATACATCTCCTTGGTAGCAAGTTGTTCCCCGTACACTATTTTGACTCCTTTAATGTTGGGAGCTTCAGAACTTGGTAAAGGGTCGAAGGTACCATCCTCATGATATGGATCCAAGGCCTTCCAAGCAGGGCGTTATATCTCATGCCTCCCTCAATTACATGGAAATTTATTTCTTCAATGATCTCAGCCACGTTCATTGGAAAAAAAATCTCACCGTTGGTGGTTTCACTTGCCATGCTGAAATCGTTAAGTACTTGGGCTGCAAGCACAATTTGATCTTGCAGGCCAAGTTGTTCTACGACCCTTGATCGAACAATATTGTCCGAGATACCTGGATCAACCAAAACACGTTTAACTTGTATTTTATTCATAAGGACAGATATTACAAGTGCGTCATTATGAGGTTGTTCAATTCCTTCCACGTCCTCGTCATTAAAAGACAAGGTCTCTTCTGGTAAGTAGTCCCGTGTTCAATTTTCCCAAGTAATTGTCACCTTGGTGCACTTAATTATCGGTATTTGAGGAATGTCAACTCCTCCAACTGTCATGTGAATCACGTGTTGCAGATCTTCTTGCTTGTTATGCCTATTTGAATCTCAATATTTGAAGTGATTCTTGGCCCGATTACTTAAGAATTCTCGAAGGCGTCTCTCGTTGAACAATCGGGCTACTTCCTCCCTTAACTGCCTGCGACATTCTGTTATATGGCCATGGGTACCATGATACTTGCATATTTGGTTAGGATTTCTCTATGCCGGATCGGTTTGCAGAGGTCGAGGCCACATGGTACGTTTGATACATACAATGGCTGATACTATGGCGGAAGCATCCAGATTGAAGTTATATTCTGACAATCGAGGTGATTCTTTGGACCTGACATCCCTATCCAAACCATTTATGCTCATGAGCCCTTGGGAACTCTGTCCCCGATAATTCCTTCTATCATTCCGAATGGGGTTGCATCCAGGTTCGTTATTTCTCCTATCTCCACCGTATGGCTGATATCATTCTTTGTTCGACCATAATTCCCAATCGACGTCCCTTTTAACTCTGTCCATGGCCTGTTAGGATAATCCAACCGATCGGAGCCCTTAGTTGATCATCCTCAACCCTGATCTTCGACTGATACCGATTATGTACATCAGCCCAACTTACAGCTGGATATTCGATCAAATTCTACTTCAACTGTTGTGAAGCTACGAAGCTAAAATCTTGAACAGCCATCGTCAGTGACCGGTGGCAAATCCATTAGCTCCATTTGAAATCGAGCTACGAATTCTTAGTAAAATAAAGCAAACCAATGTGATGGACAACTATGGCCCTCGAGCTAGACTGCCCTCGAACTAACTGAGTATGCTTATTGAAAAGTATGAGCTTGAACAACAGAGTTTGCAAAAGAAAATATAATATATTGCCTTGTTATATGTGAATGTATGATGTTTATAAAATGATTAAGATCCTATTTATAAAGTAGAGGAATCCTATTTATGGTATATTTCTAATAACATAAGCAAATCCCATGATATGCTAAACATCCGATCTTGACTCGATACATTCCGAAATTTCCACCACGATCCTTACCTAATCCGGGTTATCTCAGCTTTCTGTTATTCGACGTAGCATGCCTCCTTCGATCTTGCTTGATTTCTTTCTCGCTTCGTTCTCGATCACGGTTAGCCTCGATCTCAATGGCCATTGATCAACGAGCTTGCCAATCCATCTTTTTACCATGTTCCGATATAACTGGGGCCGGGCATTGATCTTACGTCCCTAATTTGGCAAGTTATACGAAATTAAGCAAGCCCGATTTTGACTGTATTCAAAAGGGTAAGATGGAGATATGTAATTTAGAAGGTGTCGCTTTCATTTTCCATTCACACGCTTTAGAAAAACCAGTAGTCCTCAATTAACATAATAGATTCTAAGAGGATTAAACAGTGGCGGAGCCACGTGCACCAAAGAGGTGTCAACCGACACCCCTTCGCCGAAAAATTACACTATATAGCTCGGTAAAGTTTTTAAAAAAAATGTATATATACTATATAATGACAACTTTTAACTTCTTGATGAGTTTATTTCTTTATATTTGACTCTCTTTAATAAAAATTCTGGCGCAACCACTAAAATCAGATATCAAATACTACAAAATTTATTAACCAAGCAAATAAATTTGCAAGTATACAGTACATTACTTTTTTTCTTATTTTTTTTTCCCGATCCCACATATAGAATCAACAGTATATTACTTCGAGTTCAAGAAAGAAAGAAAAAAATATAGATTAAAAATAAAAGGTGAATCATGCTTCAAACCGTGTCTAGTATGTGTGTCATCGTTTACGTGTTATAATGGACCATTTTTGTAAATGAATGACAAACAGTGACTTATTAATAGTGACCTTAATTAATTTCTATGTTCACCTCTATTCTTTGCTTAAGTCTTTTTTTAAAGCAAGTTTCGCATTTTTTCCGATATTTCCGCAGATCTAATCAACAGCTTAGCTAAGATAACAAATTTTATTCATCCATTTTCTTGATTTTAAACCTACCTATATTTAAAAGTCAACTGCTTATAACATGCGCTGATTTCTTTATTATTACAGATTTTCATTGGAACAGTCTAATACGGTAGAATCAGAAAAAGAAAAAAAATAAAGATTGAAGTGAGAGAAAATCAATTAAAAGAAAATAAAATGAAATGAACAGTTCCTGATTTTGACAAGATGAACTTCAATAAATTATTAAAATCTGCATAACGTATAATCTTTAATAAAGAAAGGTCCAATTGCAAAGCTGCAATAGTAAAAGTTATGTTGGGATGGAAAAAGGTGTGGCACGGTTGCGGGGTAAACTCGCATAAATTTGCAAGGATTTCAACCTGTCTCGCATAGTATTTTTATCCGTGTCCACTCGTCCCACAACAATATGACCTGCATCCACTCGCCCTGCCCCGTCATGCATAAGTTATTTTCTTCATTTTGTTTTTTTTTCTTTTGATTTTGGATGGAATTTTCAGTTTATTAATAAAAATAAATGCAAGATCTTTTTTATTGATTATGTACTGAATTCGTCAATTAGAAGAAAAAAAAAAAGTTTTTGTTGCTCATTGTAAACATTTTCCCCTTTTCCCAAACAATTTTCTGTTAACTTGTATTAACAGAACTAGTTTTCTTTATTTTAGGGCTATTAAAATCAAGAATCAAAAATATTATTAGAACGAAAGCAAACTCAGAAAATTAAAGGGGTAAAACGATTTGTTATTACCATATTGATCATTTGGAATCTTCTTAGGATCGTTTCTGGACAAATGTGAACCAATTAAGTTAATTGGTTTGTAGTAAAAATTGATGAGCTAAATGCTTAAACTGGTTTGACAATACAAACTAAATATAGCAATTCTTCTTTGTAATATTTCAGTTTAAGATGAGGGAATAAATATTAGATATAATGTGGTAAAGCCGTGGAGGAATAAGGAAGATTGAACGATACTGGATGATTAGAGGCTTAGCGGAAAAATTATATAACCATATTCTATGGATTGCTCAAATTTCCTAACCCGCAATCGCCCCGCAACCATGTTGAGAAAAATATTTCAACCCACCTCGCACCGTCCTGCTTGTATTCATTCCGTCCCGCATAAGCTGAAACCCACAACGGCTTGCACCAGTATGGTTCCATTATTATCCCTATGAATATAATTTATCAATAATTAGAGCTCTCCGACTCGAATCCCGAATTGTAAAAAAATTGATGGGGAGCATCTCCCTTTTTTGAGCCTTATATAATCGAGTTTGAACAAAAGTTATACGAGATAGAAAACAAAAAAAAAAAAATATTGCTAAGTATCGAATAAATAATCGGTTATTCGAATGGTATATTAATGGTTAAATTTACATTAATGGACCTGTAGCTTGATGATATTCTCTTGCAGTTCAGATCTCAAGTTAGCGTGAGATTTTAATTCTTCGATATGTAACAGTTTTATTTGAAAATTTACAACATTTTGAAGGGTTTTCATCATATAAAAATGACTCGAGAGTTGGACATATCTTTAGTTTGTCCTATTCGAGAAACGGGAAGTGAAACCTATTTACAGCAAATAAATTATGTTTAATATGGTACCATATTAAACATAATTTATGAGGATAAAAAAATTATATTTAATCCTTTCAAAATTAAGATTAAAAAATCATTAGTTTTCTTTCTTTGGGCATTCAAAATTAAGATTAAAAAATCTTTAGTTTTCTTTCTTTGGGTAAACTAAATACTTGCGTGCTTGCAAGGAAACGAAATGGCTCCATTTTTTCATTTTGTGACTAGTAAATACGGCGAAATTTCCCAAATATAGCTTTAAATCCTGCCATAAGGAAGTAGCAAAATAACACAAAAGTTATCACCTTTTTGTAATCATTTTGATTTAAAAATAAATTGTTATAAATAGACTTCTATTTAAGGTGAATGTCTATAATTAGAGAGATTCTAGAGTTCTATTCTTGGTAGCTAAATCATCCCCCTCCCTATAAATAAAGGGGTCTCTACCATTGTAAACCATCCCTAACAATCTCTAAGTATCAATGAGAATACTCCTCTCTCTCTATTCTCTCTATTGCTCTTGTTCTTGCATTATTGTTCTTGTCTTTATATTATTTCATAACACGTTATCAGCACGAGTCTCTAACCAATTGAAATTTTCGATTGTCTTAACTTTTGTTTGTCTAAGGTTTTGCTTTAAAGAAAGAATGAAGAAAGAAGGAAAAGAAAAAAAAATTGGAAACAGAAATTCGAGATTTCGACCTCGGTTCCGTGTTCGTGATTCTAAAAGGCACGAGACTCTACCGTCTCAAGAATCTTCTTGAGAAAATTAAGGTAAGTATTTTACTTTTCTCTTTCAAATTCTTGGAATTCTATAATTTGATTTTATATACAAACATAGACAACAAAGTTTGATTATAACTCTAATGGAGTGTGTAAGAAATTATAACCACATGAAGTGGTTAAATCTCTATGTCCTGCCATGATTAAATTCATGTATGATTGTGGGCAAAAGATTGAAAATCCGTCCAATTGAATTTGCTCCATTCCCTTTAGAGAATGTGGAAGCAGTATATGATAAGTCTGAAAGAAGACAAAATTATTACCATGAAGGTATCAATGAATGTGGACGTGGCAAAGAATTCCGTCCAATTGAATTTGCTCCATTCCCTTTAGAGAATGTGGTAGCAGTATGTGATAAGTCTGAAAAAAGACAAAATTATTACCGTAAAGGTATCAATGGATGTGGATGTGGCAATAGACGAAATTATAATCGTCATTATTATGATAATGAGAATAATAAAGATTCTCAAAATAATCTTTCACTTTATGAAAGTAATATTTGACATGAGATTGTGTAAAGCACATGATTATGATCCATTCCCTGAAGTGAATGTGATAATTGTAATAGAGCCCGTACGTATGAACACGCTCTTGATGTAAATTTGTTTTATGTCTGACATTATGAAAAGAAAGTTCGTTGCCCTTGAAATTTCGGGCAAGAACTATATGACATGGGTGTTGGATGCTGAAATCCACTTAGATGCTATGGGTCTTGGAGACGCCATTAAAGACAGAAATAATGCATCCACCCAAAACTATGCTAAGGCTTTGATTTTCTTGCGCCATCACCTTGATGAAGGTTTGAAACTATGCTAAGGCCTTGATTTTCTTGCGCCATCACCTTGATGAAGGTTTGAAAATTGAATATATCACAGTCAAAGATCCACCCATCTTGTGGAATGGCTTAAAGAAGAGATATGACAACCTGAAGTTGGTCACTCTGCCACAAGCACGATACGATAAGAATCCAAAAGCAAATAGTTTATAAACTATATATTATCGTTGCGGTGGAAACGGGCATTGGTCAAAGGCTTGCCGTATACCATGACATTTGGTTGACCTTTATCAAGCATCTCGAAAGAGTAAATGCCCTGAAACGAATTTTGTCTCTGACGACAACTTTGACATCACCCACTTGGATGTGGCAGACTTCTTTGAGCAACCCGAGGGGAAGATAGACCACCTAATCGGTGATGGATCCGTGATGAAAGAAGATGGAGCTATTTGATTTTATTTTACTTGTTTGTATTAGTGAATGAATAAACTAATAGCCATTAGTATTAGCTCGTATTAGTTAGTTCATGATATAATGTTAGTATTAGTTGTTTAGAATGTATCAATATGCTCAAATATCAATAATATTTTTACTTTCCAGTAGAGGTAATCGATTAACCTGAAAAATTAGTCGGTTATCTCATATTTCGCATAAAAACTACAAAACAATCGAATGTCAATGATCAACAATCGATTGTCTTTAAAATAGTGTGATCTGGAATTTTACAAAACCAGTCAACAATCGATTGTCTATGATTAACAATCGATTGTCTTTAAAACAGTGTGATCTGGAATTTTACAAAAACAGTCAACAATCGATTGTCTATGATTAACAATCGATTGTCTTTAAAATAGTGTATTCTGGAATTTTACAAAAACAGTCAACAATCGATTGTCTATGATTAACAAACGATTGTCTTTAAAACAGTGTGTTCTGGAATTTTTCAAAAACAGTCAACAATCGATTGTCTATGTCTAACAATCGATTGTCTTTAAAACAGTGTAATCTGGAATTTTTCAAAAATCATCTACAATCAATTGTCTATGTCTAACAATCGATTATCGTTAGACAGTGTAATCTGGAATTTTTCAAAAATCATCCACAATCGATTGTCGATGTTTAACAATCGATTGTCGTTAAACAGTGTGATCTGGAATTTTTCAAAAATAACCAACAATCGATTGTCTATGTCTAACAATCGATTGTCTTTATACAGTGAGGTCTGGAATTTTTCAAAATAGCCAACAATCGATTGTCTATGTTTAACAATCGATTGTCTTAAAACAGTGTGATCTGGAAATTTTCAAAAATTGTCAACAATCGATTGTCTATGTTTAACAATCGATTGTCAATGCTCAACAATCGATTATGTGTGTTTAACAATCGATTGTTTTATGAAAATGCTTAAACTGAAATTTTCAAACTGCATAGTAATCGATTATGGAAAACATATAATCGACTATCTGATTTATTTAGTCAACTGACATCAGCAGATTTTGAAAATATTATGTGACACAAACGGATTGAAGTTGTTTATTCTCATGTTCGTATATTTTCTTTTATATGTCAAACCATGGGAAGTAAATTGATTGAAGGCTCCGGAAGAGCAACTGTAACTCTGCCCAAAGGCACGACGTTTATCTTAGAGAATGCAATATTCTCCTCCAAGTCTAAGAAGAACTTGTTGAGTTTTAATAATATCAATCGCAATGTTCTCCTCCAAGTCTAAAAGGAACTTGTTGAGTTTTAAAGATATCATTCAAAATGGATATCATATTGAGACAATAGATGAGAATAATCTTGAATTCTTCATGAAAACGAGGCTGCCCATTTCGGTTTGGGTTCACGCCATTTTGCATGCAGCAATACTAGTTCGTCGGCTGCCCACTTCGGTTTGGGGTCACGCCATTTTGCATGCAGCAATGCTAGTTCGTCGGCTGCCCACTTCGGTTTGGGGTCACGCCATTTTGCATGCAGCAATGCTAGTTCGTCGGCTACCCACTTCGGTTTGGGGTCACGCCATTTTGCATGTAGCAATGCTAGTTCGTCTCTGACTGACGAATTGACACAAATATTCCCCGTTGCAATTGGTTTTGGGTCATGGACCCAATATATCCCATTTAAGAATCTTTGGATGCGCAGTATATGTGCCTGTAGCACCGCCATCCCGCACCAAAATGGGTCTGCAAAGAAGGTTAGGAATATATGTTGAGGTTGAATCGCCCTCCATTATTCGCTACCTCGAAACATTGACAGGAGATTTGTTCACTGCACGATTTGCAGACTGTCAATTTGATGAGACACTTTTCCCAAAATTAGGGGGAGAAGTTGGTGAACCAAACGAAAAATTTTGTGGAATAATGCATCATTATCTCATCTTGATCCACATACCTCTATTTGTGAAAGAGGCACAAAAGATTATCCATTTGCAAAGAATAGTAAATCAAATGCCTGACGCATTTATAGATTTGAAAAGGATAACAAAATCACATATCCCCGAAGTGAATGTGACAACATCTGATTCACGAATACATATTCATTATTGGAAGAATATGAACATGAAATTGGTATTAAATATACCACACTCACCCCTAGAAGGAGGTTTGAGATGATACCACACTCAGCCCTAGAAGGAGGTTTGAGATGATATATGGCATGAATGATCGTTGGTCACGTACCTATTGTACGCCAAAGTATTTTGGAAATATGACTATTAAAGGACAACGATAATGCAAGAAACATATCTTGCATATAAGTTTGACATGACCATAATGGTATAACTTTCTCTTTAAGAAAGATATTCACCACATGGATGTTGATGAATCTGTGGTAGTACAAAATTAATTGAGAGCTCTAGAAGAGCCAATTATTACTATGTTGGAGAAACACAATTGAGTATTGTGCTGTAGTAAGTCTCAAAGAAACTTATTCAGTTTCCAAAGTACACGCGAAAGCGATTGATTATATTGAGACTATAAATAAAGGAAGGCTTTGATATCTCCTATTACTACAACTTGTAGCGGGGTAATTTGCATATGAAAAGCTACCCGCTTTGTTCTCCAGTTTGTACTACACAAAAGAAAGAATGCCACAATAAAGTGGATATCTATTGGTACAAAAACCCATGTCATAATAAACCTGAAGTTTATTGATAAGTGCACATGTCATGGTGTAAATTTGAAATTTACCAATATTGATAATTTGTTCAGTTAGCATTCGTATTAGCCATCTCATTTTAAGTATGATGTGCAAATTCACACAGGTGAATATCAAAGAACTAGAAAGTTCTTTACGAATTCTCTTGTATCACTTGTTCTCATTAATGAACTGACCAACTAAAGAGTTCGGGTTGAAGCCCATAAATTCTGGAAATATCAAAGGTGAATATGGGCCCATTCACCTGCCATGTATACCACATATGATGCATCTATGATATGGTTACATGCGCAATTGTTATTAACCCGCAGCCTGGCCGGTGCTTGCGAGGTAAATTGCTCAGTAATCTAACTTCGAGCATAATTTCCAGATTTTCTACTCAAGATAGTTCATCTTGATAAGTTGGTTTATATCAAAGTTGGTTTAGCAAGATAATTATTGAGTGCTTCCACTTAATAGCTAAACTGTTTCTTATGAGAACAAAGTTATATATATATCAGTTTGATATAAGTTGTATACGAGAGTATATTCTCCCTTCACAAGTGGTTCAGGGTCAGGAACCAAATAATTTCATCTTATTATTAATGTTCTGTGTATATTGACATGATAATGCACAAAGATGATTTCCCAAAATTGAGGAAACAAGTTAGCTTTACTAACATGATGGGGAGACATGATAAACACTTGAGAAAAGGTTACATGGGATGAATTATCATTTGTATATGTATATCCCCGAATATCATGATATGAACCTGAAGTTCATAAAAGGGATAATTCAATTGCAACATATTGCAAAGCATGCTATACGCATTTGCTGACCCAAAGAAAGTAACTAAATGGAAGAGATACAATTCAAGAAGAATTGATTCCATATGAAAGACATGTAGTTTTGAACCTATAGTTCAAATGCTTGAAAGTATAAAGTCAAAGGTATGTATAATCAGTTTTCGATATCTTATTTATCTAGCATGACATGGAAAACTTGATATGCATCTAAAGTCTATTATATGGCTTATATGACTTAACTTGAAAGATTTAAGTTGCTTGAAGCATATGCAATTCTTGGTCCTGAAGTACCACATTCTTAGTACAATTTGTGTACATATGTATCTTGCTATAACTATAAGCATGATGGCATTGAGAATGCATCTATGGAGATATTGAAGAGTTATTCCACGACATTATATGAAGATGTTCATATCTATCAAGAATGATGATTTCAAGGTGCGGAATATTTATTCAAGTCAATATGGTTGATTTATTTATCAAACATCTACCAAAGATCGTTTTGAAGATGGTGCACAAGATTGGAATGCAAATGCTCAAGGATATAAATTGATGTTCTTATTAGGGGGAGTTAATGCGCGTTGCACTCTTTTTCCCTTACAAGGTTTTGTCCCAAATGGGTTTTCCTTGCGAGGTTTTTAACGAGGCAACCAATAGGCGCATATTCAAACATGTGTACTCTTTTTCCTTCTCTTTAATTTTTCCCATTGGGTTTTGGTTTTTAAGGTTTAAACGAGGCACATTGTTGAATAGACATTCAAGGGGGAGTGTTATAAATAGACTTCTATTTAAGGTGAATGTCTATAATTAGAGAGATTCTAGAGTTCTATTCTTGGTAGCTAAATCATCCCCCTCCCTATAAATAAAGGGGTCTTCTACCATTGTAAACCATCCCTAACAATCTCTAAGTATCAATAAGAATACTCCTCTCTCTCTCTATTCTCTCTATTGCTCTTGTTCTTGCATTATTGTTCTTGTCTTTATATTATTTCATAACATAAATTTAATTTTTAGGCAATTATTTAAGAAAACATCTTGATTTTCCAGATGTTTAAAAAATATGAATATTTTTATCTTTCCTAGACCTGCCTCAACATCTTTAAGATATTGGGAGAAGTATGAAACCTCAAAGAGTAACCGCTATTTCTAAATTTTGTGACTACTGATCTTTAGTTTGGTCATAAATTTTGGCTTTAATTTTTAAAAACAAAAAAAATAAAAAATACTATTTATAAAATATCATCATGTTTTGGGAAAAAAACTTCAAAAAAATTTAAGTTCTTAAAAATTGGTTAAGGATAGTTTTTGGATGAATTTTTTTCTTCCATTTACAAAACATTAATTTTCAAATAAACTTCATGTCCAAACACAACTTCAACTTTCAGAAATTATTTGTTACACAACTTAAATTTTTTTTTTAAAAAAGTTTCAATTAAATTTATATCCAAAGGCTTAAACAAGATATTGAAATGTTAGTAGTTATTTTACTTTTAAATTCTGTAGTGCAAACAACTGTAGAAAATTAAATAATTTGACTCGTGCAACATCTGATAAATAAAATCCAGTGATTCAAATATTTTAATTGCCACTGAGCTCTTAAACCTCCAAAAAGAAAAGGTTATGACTTAGATTTCTCTTATCATTACAACAAAAGTGTGTTGCCAGCCGGTGACTCAGTACTTAACACATGTTAATTTTTTTAAATAAAATGAAAAAAGCTTAAAATTAAAAATATCATAACAAAGGATGAAAAGAATAAAGTTGGTTGCTAAAACTATTATAGTGTTATGAAATAATATAAAAGACAAGAACAATATAGAGAGAATAGGGAGAGGAGTATTCTTATTGATACTTAGGGATTGTTAGGGATTGTTTACAATGGTAGAAGACACCTTTATTTATAGGTAGAAGTAAACCCTAGAATCTCTCTAATTATGGACATTACTAAAATAGGAGATTTTATAACACTCCCCCTTGAATGTCTATTCAATGATGTGCCTCGTTAAAACCTTAACTAAAACAAAACCCAATGGGAAAAAAGTTATAGAAAGGAAAAAGAGTACACATGTTTGAATATGCGCCTATTGGTTGCCTCGTTAAAAACCTCGCAAGGAAAACCTAGTTGGGACAAAACCTTGTAAGGGAAAAAGAGTGCAACGCGCATTAACTCCCCCTGATAAGAACATCAATTTATATCCTTGAGCATTTGCATTCCAATCTTGTGCATCATCTTCAAAACGATCTTTGGTAGATGCTTGATAAATAAATCAACCATATTGACTTGAATAAATATTCCGCACCTTGAAATCATCATTCTTGATAGATATGAACATCTTCATATAATGTCGTGGAATGACTCTTCAATATCTTCATAGATGTATTCTCGATACCATCATGCTTATAGTTATAGCAAGATACATATGTACACATATTGTACTTAGGATGTGGTACTTCAGGACCAAGAATTGCATATGCTTCAAGCAACTTAAATCTTTCAAGTTAAGTCATGTAAGTCACATAATAGACTTTAGCTGCATATCAAGTTTTCATGTCATGCTAAACAAATAAGATATCGAAAACTGACTATACATACCTTTGACTTTTATACTTTCAAGTATTTGAACTACATGTCCAAAATTTACATGTCTTTCACATGGAATCAAGTATTTGTCTATACGCTTCAAGCGTATCCAAGACCTTGTCCTTCAGGGACTTTTGTAGTGAGAATATAGTTACATTCTTTGGGTCAGCAAATGCGTATAGCATGCTTTGCAATATGTTGCAATTGAATTATCCTTTTATGAACTTCAGGTTCATATCATGATATTTGGGGATTTACATATACAAATGATAATTCATCCCATGTAACCTCTTCTCAAGCGTTTATCATGTCTCCCCCTCATGTTAGTAAAGCTAACTTGTTTCCTCAACTTTGGGAAATCATCTTTGTGCATTATTATGTCAATATACACAGCACATTAATAATAAGATGAAATTATTTGGTTCCTGACCCTGAACCACTTGTGAGGGGAGAATATACTCTCGTATACAACTTATATCAAACTGATATATATAACTTTGTTCTCATAAGAAACAGTTTAGCTATTAAGTGGAAGCACTCAATAATTATCTTGCTAAACCAACTTTGATATAAACCAACTTATCAATATGAACTATCTTGAGTAGAAAATCTGGAAATTATGCTCGAAGTTAGATTACTGAGCAATTTACCTCGCAAGCACCGGCCAGGCTGCGGGTCAATAACAATTGCGCATGTAACCATTTCATAGATGCATCATATGTGGTATACATGGCAGGTGAATGGGCCCATATTCACCTTTGATATTTCCAGAATTTATGGGCTTCAACCCGAACTCTTTAGTTGGTCAGTTCATTAATGAGAACAAGTGATACAAGAGAATTCGTAAAGAACTTTCTAGTTCTTTAATGTTCACCTATGTGAATTTGCACATCATACTTAAAATGAGATGGCTAACACGAATGCCAACTGAATAAATTATCAATATTGGTAAACTTCAAATTTACACCATGACATGTGCACTTATCAATAAACTTCAGGTTTATTATGACATGGGTTTTATACCAATAGATATCCACTTTATTGTGGCATTCTTTTGTTTGTGTAGTACAAATTGGAGAACGAAGCGGGTAGCTTTTCATATACAAATTGCCCCGCTACAAGTTGTAGTAATAGGAGATATCAAATCCTTCCTCTATTTATAGTCTCAATATAATCAATCGCTTTCGCGTGTACTTTGGAAACTGAATAAGTTTCTTTGAGACTTACTACAGCACAGTACTCAATTGTATTTCTCCAACATAGTAATAATTGGCTCTTCTAGAGCTCTCAATTAATTTTGTACTACCACAGATTCATCAACATCCATGTGGTGAATATCTTTCTTAAAGAGAAAGTTATACCATTATGGTCATGTCAAACTTATATGCAAGATATGTTTCTTGCATTATCGTTGTCCTTTAATAGTCATATTTCCAAAATACTTTGGCGTATAATAGGTACGTGTCCAACGATCATTCATGCCATATATATAACCAACAGGCTTAACACCATTAGGTGTTTCAACTATAAGGCCAAAAACTTCACGTTTTGCCAGCGAATTCAATTCTGATTGAATTGCTTCTTGCCACTTTGGCCAATCATGTCTTTTTCGACATTCTTCAACATATTGAGGTTCGAGATCCTCACATTCTTGCATAATTCTAGATGCGACATTATAAGCAAAGACATTATCCACCACTATATCCACTCGATTAATATTTGCCTCAATATTGATTGGATTTATGGATAGTTCCGTATTTTCCAGAGCCTCGGGCTCAATGGATTCTTCATGAATCTCAGAATTTGTTAAATCATGAATTTCCTCATGAGATTCTTTCGTAGTGTCATTTTGATCATTTGCTTTCCTCTTTCTAGGATTTCGATCTTTGGAACCTAATGGTCTGCCACGCTTCAGGCGTGCATTTGACTCATTGGATATGACACTAGATGATTGTCCAACAGGGACATCAATACGGATTGGGACATTTTCCGCGGGGATGTGGGATTTCGTTATCCTTTTCAAGTCCGTAAATGCGTCAGGCATTTGATTTGCTATTCTTTGCAAATGGATAATCTTTTGTATCTCTCTTTCACAAATAGAGGTATGTGGATCAAGATGAGATAGTGATGCATTTTTCCACAAAATTTCCCGTTTGGTTTCACCAACTTCTCCCCCTAATTTTGGGAAAAGTGTCTCATCAAATTGACAGTCTGCAAACCGTGCAAATCTCCTGTCAATGTTTCGAGGTAGCGAATTAATGGAGGGCGATTCAAACTCAACATATATTCCTAACCTTCTTTGCGGACCCATTTTGGTGCGGGATGGCGGTGCTATAGGCACATATACTGCGCATCCAAAGATTCTTAAATGGGATATATTAGGTTCATGATGTTAGAAACACGTTCTCAATGCAATATACTAAACGTGTACTCTTTTGTAGGTTTTGATGAATGACAAACGAAGCAAAAATTGATATATGACGGAATTCAAGTACAAGCGCACAATGGTTGCGAATAAGATTGAAGTTAAAGATATAGCTTTTAATTGTTATTGAGTTGTTCTAAATTGTAATCTCGATCCTATAACTTGACTCATAGTATGGCCTCTCTCATAAAACTATTTTCCAAAATCATGCATATTTAATTCTGTGTCAAAAAGATTTTAAATCATGCATATTTACATTAGACAAAATGTTTTCTAAACATGCCTAAAAAATCTGGGCTAAAATAATCGATTATGTACTTATGATAATCGATTGTTTCTGAGCCAAGACTGCATGACAATCGATTATGAATTAATGGTAATCGATTGTGAGTAAGACAGTGAACATCAGGTTTTTCCAAATCTGCATGATAATCGATTGTGAACAAATGACAATCGATTGTTGTTGAGGTAAAGTTTTTCAATACTCAAAATAATCGATTATGAACTAATGGTGATCGATTGTGTTGAGTTGATGTCTTCCAGTGATTTTAAATTTAATTAAGTAATCGATTATGTCTTTAGATAATCGATTATCACTGAGACAGTAAGTTTTATGATTTTCAGAAAATAACAAGTAATCGATTGTTGCAAAGGACAATCGATTGTTGAAGCTGGCCGTTGTCAAATGATTTTCAAATACCATAAGGTAATCGATTATTGATTCTAGATAATCGATGTTCTGCTTAAAATCTGGAAATGATTTTTAGAACGTTGCTGAAGTAATCGATTATTGATTCTAGATAATCGATGTTCTGCTTAAAATGTGAAAATGATTTTTAGAACGTTGCTGAAGTAATCGATTATTAATTTTATATAATCGATGTTTTGCTTAAAATCTGGAAATGATTTTTAGAACGTTGCTAAAGTTATCGATTATGAACTTAGTGTAATCAATTATCTGATTTTGAATATTGCCAGTAATCGATTATAGATTATGTATAATCGATTGTGAAGCGTTAAATCTGGGATTGATTTTTAAACTGACTGGCAGATAATCGATTGTTTGGTCTTAATAATCGATTATCACTGAGTAATTTCAGCAACTCTTAATTGGCAATTAGACAACGGTTGAACCAACTTTTTCAACTATAAATACAGCTTCATTTCAGTGTTTTAAAAACAACAACATACACAAAACTGATCATTACATTGCTATAAGCTTTCATTCAATTGTTCTTCATTTTCTACTCATTTCATAAAGCTTTTGAGAGCCATATTATTGCTTAAAGTTGTTGTGATCTTGAACATATTCTTTTACTCATATCTACTCAATAAGGAGTACTTTAGTTAAGTGAGTGTCCAAGTATTTGATATACTTGTAAGAGAATTGCGATTCTCTTGTTTCAAGGAAGTTTCCTTGGGTGAAGTCTTTGAGATTGCGATCTCCGAGCAACTGGTTGAGGCTTGTGTCCTCAAGTGTGTAACGGTTTGTTGAGCACCCTTAAGCTTAACAAGATAGTGAAAAATCTCGAGAGAGTCTCTCGGGGACTGGACTAACCACGTTGGTGGCCAACCAGTATACATCTTTGTGTAAGTTTATTTTTCTGCATTTATTTTACTTCCTGCAAAGTTTAAATTATGCAAGAAAACGCTAAATTCTATTAATACGCTATTCACCCCCCTCTAGCGTAAAGCGTAGTTTCTAACAATTGGTATCAGAGACCAACTCTTTGAAAACTTAACCGTTTGAGAGAACCATCCATGGCTTCTACTCTTGACTCTTTTGCAGGAATTGAAGAAGGACAATGCTCTACACGACCTCCTCTATTCAACGGCACAAACTACTCATACTGGAAGGAGAGGATGCAAATCTTTGTGCAATCAAATAGCTTTCATTTGTGGAAAGTATTCACCAATGGAAACCAAATCCCAACCAAGAAGGTGGAAGGCGAATGGGTTCCAAAGACCGAAGAGGAATATACCGCGGAGGATATTCGTAAGGTTCAAAATAATGCCAAAGCTATAAATTTATTATATTGTGCTGTTAATGCTAACGACTACAGGAAGATATCATGTTGCAAAACAGCAAAAGAAATGTGGGATAAGCTTGAAGTGACATACGAAGGAACCGACCAGGTACGAGAAGCTAAAATTGATTTCTTAACTCACTCTTATGAACTATTCCACATGAAGGAAGGAGAGAAAGTAGACGAAATGTTTGAGCGATTCTCAATGATCGTGAATGATCTACACGCCCTCAAAAAGACGTTTACGGATAGAGAACTTGTCCGGAAGATCCTCAGAAGTCTCACTCCGGCATGGCGATCAAAGGCCGATGCAATCCAAGAATCCATTGGCATCACAAATGTCACAATTGACGCATTAAGAGGTAATCTCAAAACCTATGAATCAACTATACTTAACCCGTTTGTTGATGATCAAAGAAGGCAAAGGATTGCTCTAAAGGCTAGCCAACCACAAATTGATGAGGAAGGTGACAACGAGTTTGGACTCGTTATCAAAAGGTTTCAAAAATTCATGCGCAAAGAGTATGAACGCAAGAACAAAAAGCAAGGCGATCAACTAAAATGCTATGAATGCGGAGAAACCGGGCACATAAAATCAAATTGCCCTAACATCAAAAAGGAGAAGAAACCCTTCAAAAAGCAACGTGCATACATCTCTTGGGGAGGAGATTCCGGAGATGAAGCAAGCGAAGAAGAAGACGATGAAGCAGCAAATTTATGTCTCATGGCTCAAGAAGACGGCAAAGACGAGGTAAGTCAAATCTCTTCTCAAAATTCCTTTACTCTTGATGAAATGAGAAATGCTTTTGATGAACTATATGCTGAATTTATCAAAGCTTCAAAAACCGTCAAAAGTGTTAAAGAAAACGCTTCTCTAAAAGAAAAAGATTTTCAAACACAGCTTTCATTAAAAGAAAAAGAATTAGAAAAACTGGTTTTCGAAAATGAGAAGCTAAAAGAGGAAAACAAGTTTTATGGAAAAAGAAGTGCTGATAAACCTGAAGGTTCTACTAGAAACTGTTCTTCTTGTGTGCTTCTTAAGAATGAAGTAGCTAGACTTAAAGGCACATTAGATAAGTTTAATTCTTCGCATAAAAACTTGAATGATGTGCTTGTTAATCTAAAATCAACTAAACATGGAATAGGATTCAAGAATGAAGAAAAGGTTGGTGCTAAACCACAACAACCTAGAGCTCAACCTAGGACTAATAACCAAAATGCTTATCCTAGAAGTAGAAATCCTAGAAATAACTTGCATGTTAGACCAAATAGTGAAAATGCTAGAAGACCTAGAAATGATGCATATTTTAGGCCAAACCTTGAACAATTTAGAAGACCAAGAAATGACCCTCCACCTAGAAATAGATATTCTAGAAATGATGCATATTTTAGACAAACTTGTGAACCTCCTAGAGCTCATAATAGGAGAAACAATGGTGTTCAAAGTAGAGTAAGCAACCTTCATTCATCTAGTTACTATGTTCCTAGAAAAATGCATAATCCCAACGTGACTTGTCATTATTGTAGACGTATTGGTCATATTGCTCCCGCTTGCTTTACTCGTCATAGACATATAAATCAATTGCATCATTATAACATGCCTAACCCTCAAGGACCCAAGATGGCATGGGTACCTAAAGAACATTAATTTGTTTTGTAGGTGTGCTTGAAGGGATCAAGTGTACTATGGTACCTTGATAGTGGATGCTCCAAACACATGACGGGAGATGAATCCAAATTCCTTCAACTAGAGCACAAAGAAGGAGGAAGTGTCACATTTGGTGATAACAATAAAGGAAAAATCATCGGCATTGGTTCGGTCGGTAAGGACGAAAACTCCTCTATTAAACATATACTACTTGTGAAAGGTTTGAAGCATAATCTCTTGAGCATAAGCCAATCATGTGACAAGGGAAATCTTGCTCTATTTAATTCGGATGAATGTCTTGTATTTAGACGTAGTGATTTCAAGATCATACTTCGTGGTTTTAGAATTGATAATATCTATATGGTTGATCTTGCAAACTCCTCACCCGAATATGTTGATTGTTTAGTAAGCAAAGAGGATAACTCTTGACTATGGCATCGTAGAGTAGCACACATGAACATGCATCTTTTGAACAAGCTTCTTTCTCAAAACTTAGTAGTTGGTCTTCCCAGTTTAAAGTTTGAAAATGATTCTATTTGCGATTCTTGTCAAAAAGGGAAGCAAACCAAAGCATCTTTTAAATCCAAGAATATTGTTTCAACGTCTAGACCTTTGCAATTACTTCACATGGATTTATTTGGTCCCTCTCGTATTGAAAGTCTTGGTAAAAATAAATATGTTTTTGTAATTGTTGATGACTTTTCTAGATTTACTTGGACTCTATTTCTTGCAAATAAAAGTGATGCTTTTCAAAATTTCAAGTATTTCCTTAAGCGTGTTCAAAACGAAAAGGAATCGACCGTCACTTCGATTAGAAGTGATCATGGGGGAGAGTTTGATCACAATCTCTTTGCGGATTTTTGTGACGAACTCAGAATCGAACACACCTTTTCCGCTCCACGGACACCACAACAAAATGGGGTGGTGGAAAGGAAAAATAGGTGTCTCGAAGAGATGGCTAGGACCATGCTCGACGAAGCTATGATTCCCAAATACTTTTGGGTGGACGCCGTGAGTACCGCTTGCTATGTTTTAAATAGAGTAGCAATTCGGCCGATACTCATGAAAACCCCATATGAACTTTATAAGGGTAGAAAACCCAACATTTCTCATTTACGTGTTTTTGGTTGTAAATGTTTTGTTCATAATAATGGGAAGGACCAATTGGGTAAGTTTGATGCTAAATCGGATGAAGGTATTTTCATTGGTTATTCCTCACGTAGCAAAGCATATAGGATCTTTAACAAAAGAACCCAAATTGTGGAGGAATCCCCTCATGTTGTGTTTTCCGAAGATAATACTCGCTTGGCGAGAAAGGAATCCGGTTTTGATCTTGCAGGTATCTTGGATAGCTTGAAAGATAAAATCCAAGAAGAACCTTCAAAGGAAAACAAAAATGAAATTGGGGAACAACCAACGGAAGAAGCGCCACAATTAGAAAAAGGAATAAATACGCCTAACGAGTGGAGAACGATCAAGGATCATCCTCTCGAACAGGTAATCGGCGATGTTGGAGAAAAGGTAAGTACCCGAAACTCCCTCAAAAACACTTTAGAACTTACTGCTTTTGTTTCTCAAATTGAACCTAAAACCATCTCCGAAGCAATTGGGGATGAATTTTGGACCTTGGCAATGCAAGAGGAGCTTAACCAATTCGAACGCAATAACGTTTGGGATTTGGTGCCAAGACCCGAAGGTCATTCTATAATTGGTACGAAATGGGTTTTTCGCAATAAACTAGATGAAAATGGTATAATCACTAGAAACAAAGCTAGGCTTGTGGCAAAAGGCTATAGTCAAGAAGAAGGTATTGATTATGAGGAAACCTATGCTCCCGTAGCTAGATTAGAAGCTATTCGTCTATTACTTGCTTTCGCCTCTTCAATGAATTTTATTCTATATCAAATGGATGTGAAAAGTGCTTTTCTAAATGGTTTTATTGAAGAAGAAGTTTATGTCAAACAACCCCCCGGCTTTGAAGATTTTAAATATCCCGATCATGTTTTCAAACTCAAAAAGGCTCTTTATGGTTTAAAACAAGCTCCTCGAGCTTGGTATGAAAGGTTGAGTAAATTTCTTTTGGAAAATGATTTCATTAGGGGAAAAGTTGACACAACCCTCTTTGTCAAGCATAAAAACAATGATATTTTATTAGTTCAAATATATGTAGACGATATTATATTTGGTGCTACTAACAATGTTTTATGCAAGGAATTTTCCGATCTAATGACTAGCGAATTTGAAATGTCTATGATGGGCGAGTTAACATTCTTTTTGGGGTTACAAGTGAAACAAATGAAAGAAGGTACATTCATATGCCAAGCCAAATATTGCAAAGAACTACTAAAACGCTTTGAGATGAACAATGCAAAAGAAATGGCTACTCCCATGAGCACATCCGATCATCTAGACAAAGATGAAAAAGGTAAGGAAGTCGACACTAAAAAGTATCGAGGTATGATTGGCTCTCTTCTTTATCTTACCGCTAGTCGTCCGGACATCATGTTTAGCGTGTGTTTATGTGCTCGCTATCAGTCATGTCCGAAGGAGTCTCACCTTACTGCGGTGAAACGGATATTAAGGTATCTCATTGGTACTACAAATGTGGGTCTATGGTACCCCAAAGGCTCTTCATGCCAACTTATTGGATATTCCGATTCCGATTTTGCTGGATGCAAATTGGACCGCAAGAGCACAAGTGGCACTTGCCATTTACTCGGTAGCTCTCTTGTCTCTTGGTTTAGTAAGAAACAAGTAAGTGTTGCGTTGTCTACCACCGAGGCTGAATATGTAGCCGCGGGGAGTTGCTGTGCTCAAATCCTATGGATGAAACAACAACTCTTGGACTATGGCCTAAGTCTTGATCACATTCCTCTTAGATGTGATAACACTAGCGCCATATGCTTGACGAAGAACCCCGTTCTTCATTCGCGAACAAAACACATCGAAATTAGACATCATTTTATTAGAGATCATGTACTCAAAGGCGATGTCGAAATTGAATTTGTTGAAACCAAAAGCCAATTGGCAGACATCTTTACCAAGCCTTTAGAGAAAGAGTCCTTCTTCCGAATTCGCAGTGAACTCGGGATCCTTGACTCCACTTTGATCTAAGTCATGCATTGCATTTTCTGTCCTACATGATTTCTAACTTGAGCGTCGGAGGCGTCTAACTTCTTTTTGCAGGTATCACCCTAGAGCTAAGAGCAATTCTTAAGCAAACCGCGAATCTGCAGCAATGTCCCTATAAAAATCGATTATCCCGTATCAATAATCGACTACCCTCTAATTTTTTTCCAATAAATAAACCTTCTTTCCTTACTATTTTTTTGCTAATGGCAAAAGGGGGAAGAAAACGGGATATCGGGTATGCACCACCTCTTAATTCATTGATTGCTTATAAGCTAAAATTGAGGGGGAACAAGAACAAAATTGCATAATTGTTACTTGTCTTGAATTGTCAATATCTTTTGCCTAAATTGCATATCCCGCTTAATGTTTGCCATTATCAAAAAGGGGGAAATTGTTAGAAACACGTTCTCAATGCAATATACTAAACGTGTACTCTTTTGTAGGTTTTGATGAATGACAAATGAAGCAAAAATTGATATATGACGGAATTCAAGTACAAGCGCACAATGGTTGCGAATAAGATTGAAGTTAAAGATATAGCTTTTAATTGTTATTGAGTTGTTCTAAATTGTAATCTCGATCCTATAACTTGACTCATAGTATGGCCTCTCTCATAAAACTATTTTCCAAAATCATGCATATTTAATTCTGTGTCAAAAAGATTTTAAATCATGCATATTTACATTAGATAAAATGTTTTCTAAACATGCCTAAAAAATCTGGGCTAAAATAATCGATTATGTACTTATGATAATCGATTGTTTCTGAGCCAAGACTGCATGACAATCGATTATGAATTAATGGTAATCGATTGTGAGTAAGACAGTGAACATCAGGTTTTTCCAAATCTGCATGATAATCGATTGTGAACAAATGACAATCGATTGTTGTTGAGGTAAAGTTTTTCAATACTCAAAATAATCGATTATGAACTAATGGTGATCGATTGTGTTGAGTTGATGTCTTCCAGTGATTTTAAATTTAATTAAGTAATCGATTATGTCTTTAGATAATCGATTATCACTGAGACAGTAAGTTTTATGATTTTCAGAAAATAACAAGTAATCGATTGTTGCAAAGGACAATCGATTGTTGAAGCTGGCCGTTGTCAAATGATTTTCAAATACCATAAGGTAATCGATTATTGATTCTAGATAATCGATGTTCTGCTTAAAATCTGGAAATGATTTTTAGAACGTTGCTGAAGTAATCGATTATTGATTCTAGATAATCGATGTTCTGCTTAAAATCTGGAAATGATTTTTAGAACGTTGCTGAAGTAATCGATTATTGATTTTATATAATCGATGTTTTGCTTAAAATCTGGAAATGATTTTTAGAACGTTGCTAAAGTTATCGATTATGAACTTAGTGTAATCAATTATCTGATTTTGAATATTGCCAGTAATCGATTATAGATTATGTATAATCGATTGTGAAGCGTTAAATCTGGGATTGAGTTTTAAACTGACTGGCAGATAATTGATTGTTTGGTCTTAATAATCGATTATCACTGAGTAATTTCAGCAACTCTTAATTGGCAATTAGACAACGGTTGAACCAACTTTTTCAACTATAAATACAGCTTCATTTCAGTGTTTTAAAAACAACAACATACACAAAACTGATCATTACATTGCTATAAGCTTTCATTCAATTGTTCTTCATTTTCTACTCATTTCATAAAGCTTTTGAGAGCCATATTATTGCTTAAAGTTGTTGTGATCTTGAACATATTCTTTTACTCATATCTACTCAATAAGGAGTACTTTAGTTAAGTGAGTGTCCAAGTATTTGATATACTTGTAAGAGAATTGCAATTCTCTTGTTTCAAGGAACTTGCGTTTCCTTGGGTGAAGTCTTTGAGATTGCGATCTCCGAGCAACTGGTTGAGGCTTGTGTCCTCAAGTGTGTAACGGTTTGTTGAGCACCCTTAAGCTTAACAAGATAGTGAAAAATCTCGAGAGAGTCTCTCGGGGACTGGACTAACCACGTTGGTGGCCAACCAGTATACATCTTTGTGTAAGTTTATTTTTCTGCATTTATTTTACTTCCTGCAAAGTTTAAATTCCGCAAGAAAACGCTAAATTCTATTAATACGCTATTCACCCTCCCTCTAGCGTAAAGCGTAGTTTCTAACACATGACCCAAAACCAATTGCAACGGGGAATATTTGTGTCAATTCTTCAGTCAGAGACGAACTAGCATTGCTGCATTCAAATTGGCGTGACCCCAAACCGAAGTGGGCAGCCGACGAACTAGCATTGTTGCATGCAAAGTGGCGTGACCCCAAATCGAAGTGGGCAGCCTCGTTTTCATGAGTAAATGAGGTATTCAAGATTATACTTATGTATTGTCTCAATCTGATATCCATTTTGAATGATATCTTTAAAGCTCAACAAGTTCCTTTTAGACTTGGAGGAGAACATTTTGATTGATATCATTAAAACTCAACAAGTTCCTCTTAGACTTGGAGGAGAACATTGCATTCTCTAAAATATTGTTCCTTTAGGCAGAGTTATAGTTGCTCTTCAGGAGCCTTCAATCAATTTAATTCCCATGGTTTGACATACAAAAGAAAATATATGAACATGAGAATATACAAATCTGTTTGCTTCATATTTAAACAATATTTTCAAAATCTGCTGAGGTCCGTTGACTAACTAAATCAGATAGTCGATTATATGTTTTCCATAATCGTTTACTTTGCAGTTTAAAAATTTCAGTTTAAGCATTTTCTTAAAACAATCGATTGTTAAACACACACAATCGATTGTTGAACATTGACAATCGATTGTTAAACATAGACAATCGATTATTTGCTATTTTGAAAAATTCCAGATCACTGTTTTAAGACAATCGATTGTTAAACATAGACAATCGATTGTTGACTATTTTGAAAAATTCCGGAGCACACTGTCTTAAGACAATCAATTGTTAAATATAGACAATCGATTGTTGGCTATTTTGAAAATTCCAGAGCAGTCAAGACAATCGATTGTTAAACATAGACAATCGATTGTTGAACATTGACAATCGATTGTTGAACATTGACAATCGATTGTTTTGCAGTTTTAATGCGAAATATTAGATAATCGACTAACTGTTAGGTTAGTCGATTACCGCTACTGAAAAATAAAAATATTATTGAAATCTGAGCATATTGAAACATTCTAAAGAACTAATACTAACATTATATCATAAACTAACTAATACGAGCTGATACTAATGACTATTAGTTTATTCACTAACTATTACAAATAAGTGAAATAAAATCAAACAACTCCATCTTCTTTCATCACAGGTCCATCACCGATTAGGTGGTCTATTTTCCCCTCAGGGTGCTCAAAGAAGTCTGCCACATTCAAGTGGGTGATGTCAAAATTGTCGTCAGAGACAAAATTTGTTTCAGGGCATTTACTCTTTAGAGATGCTTTGACAAGGCTCAACCAAATGTCTTGGTACGCGGCAAATTTTCGCCTAGTGCCCTTTTCCACCGCAACGATAACATATAGTTTATGAACTATTTGCTTTTGGATTCTCATCGTATCGTGCTTGTGGCAGAGTGACCAACTTCAGGTTGTCATATCTCTCCTTTAAGCCATTCCACAAGATAGGTGGGTCTTTGACTGTGATATATTCAATTTTCAAACCTTCATCAAGGTGATGGCGCAAGTAAATCAAGGCCTTAGCACAGTTTCAAACCTTCATCAAGGCGATGGCGCAAGAAAATCAAGGCCTTAGCATAGTCTTGGGTGGATGCATTATTTCTGTCTTTAATGGCGTCTCCAAGACCCATAGCATCTTAGTGGATTTCAGCATCCAACACCCATGCCATACAGTTCTTGCCCGAAATTTCAAGGGCAACGAACTTTCTTTTCATAATGTCAGACATAAAACAAAATTACATCAAGAGCGTGTTCATACTTACGGGCTCTATTACAATTATCACATTCACTTCAGGGAATGGATCATAATCATGTGCTTTACACAATCTCATGTCAAATATTACTTTCATACAGTGAAAGATTATTTTGAGAATCTTTATTATTCTCATTATCACAATAATGACGATTATAATTTCGTCTATTGCCACGTCCACATCCATTTATACCTTTACGGTAATAATTTTGTCTTCTTTCAGACTTATCACATACTGCTACCACATTCTCTAAAGGGAATGGAGCAAATTCAATTGGACGGAATTCTTTGCCACGTCCACATTCATTAATACCTTCATGGTAATAATTTTTTCTTCTTTCAGACTTATCATATACTGCTTCCACATTCTCTAAAGGGAATGGAGCAAATTCAATTGGACGGATTTTCAATTCTTTGCCCACAATCATACATGAATTTAATCATGGCAGGACATAGAGATTTTACCACTTCACGTGGTTATAATTTCTTACAAACTCCATTAGAGTTATAATCAAACTTTGTTGTCTTTGTTTGTATATAAAATCAAATCGTAGAATTTCAAGAATTTGAAAGGGAAAAGTAAATTACTTACCTTTAAGGTATACCAATTATATTTTCAATGTTTTCTCTTCTTTTGTTCCTTCTGTTTTCTTTTCAACGTTTTTCTTCTATTTTCCGTATAGAAGATTTTGGGATTTGGTTGCGGCAGAACCTCATGTGAAACCTTACACAAACAAAAGTTAAGACAATCGAAAATTTCAATTGGTTAGAGACTCGTGCTGATAACGTGTTATGAAATAATATAAAAGACAAGAACAATATAGAGAGAATAGGGAGAGGAGTATTCTTATTGATACTTAGGGATTGTTTACAATGGTAGAAGACACCTTTATTTATAGGTAGAAGTAAATCCTAGAATCTCTCTAATTATGGACATTCACTAAAATAGGAGATTTTATAACATATAGCTGGATTCTTTCTTTTTATTTAATTGTTAACAACCAGATTATGGGATGACTAATTGAGTTACATTGAACTCCTTACGGTTAATCCGCATGAGAAAAGATTTGGATCATAAGGAGTTTTGAACAATTCTTACACCTAATAGCCGATTTGGCCGATCTTCTAAAATTAACTTATTTTTGGAAGTATTTTAAGATCTTTATACAAAAGTTGTTTATATTCATTGTTTGTTTTTATAATCATATAAATAGTTTATATATTAATTACACACAATTATATAAATATAATACTTAAAATATGCATATATCATACATCCACTGGTTATTTTTAATTCTAATGGTTTGGTGGACAAGAGGGGTTGCTCTAATGGTAAGCAACCTTCACTTTAAACCAACAGATTGTGAGTTTAAGTCTCCCCAAGAACAAGGTGAGAAGTTCTTGGAGGGAAAGATGTCGAGTTTCTATTTGAAAACAGCCTCTCAACCCTATGGTACGGGTAAGGTTTGTGTACACACTATCTTCCTCAGATCCCACTAAGGGAAATTATATTAGGTTGTTGTTGGTTTGATGGACAACTATATGGGTTAATTCTTCTAGTGTTTTTTCTCATGTGATAATCAATTTTTGTTTTGCTAATTAATTTGAAAAATACTTTTGAGCAGCAATTTAGTGTTTGACCAAACTTTTAAAAAGTGCTTGTAAATATATTTTTCTCAGAAAGTAGTTTTAAAAAAAAATGCTTTTAGGGATAAACTATTTTTTCTTCTGCTCCAAAATTGTTTCTGCTTTTACTTAAAATATTTTTTTTTCTTCTAAAAGTTTGATCAAACACTTCAATTGTATTAAAAAATAATTTTTTAAAAGGAGAAGTGTTTTTGATCTTGGAGAAGTTTGGCAACCTCCTTATGATCCAAATCTTTTCTCGAGGGAATTAACCGTAAGGAGTTCAATGTAACTCAATAAGATGGATTAACCGTAATAAACTTCTCCTGTTAATTGGTATCTTTATACAACATATTTTAGATGACAATCTCCACATACACACACAAAAAATAGTATAAAAAATGTGATTTAGCAACTGTTGTTGATGTTCGAAGCGAAAACATAAAATATTGTGGTACGATATATATTTTTTTATATATAGTGGCAAAATCAGGATGATAAATGAACGAGTTATTCTTCTATATTTTAATTTGAATTGATAATAATGTGTTTGCTAAAAGTCAGAAAGAGCGGTTCTTGCTCCGCTTGACGCTCTCTAGCAGAGAAAAGACGTCAAATTCTCTCACTATTGAATTATTCCTCTAAGAGAAGAATGAGTGAAGGATCTGCTACTATTTTAGTTATTTTGTATATGATATTTTTGGGATATATTATTAATTTTGCGGTTTAGATATAGTATTATATTTTATTTTTATGGAACAATTATTTATTTAATTTATTCAATTCAATAAAGTACTATTTTAAATAGATCATTTGTTATATGCGTGTCATTTTAGTTATGTAGTAGATAATTTTATTAGAATATATTGTACAGTCCTATAGTTGGTAGGATTTGATTTCCTTTATTACTGTACAGTCCTATAGTTGGTAGGATTTGGTTTATTGTACAGTCCTATAGTTGGGAGAATTCCATTGGTTTGAGGCTTCTCGTATTGCTTACAAAGGTATATATAGAGAGGTTTGCTTCTAGAAGACGAGCTCCATTGTTGTTGTAGATTTACAAAGTATAAAAAAAAATGTTGATAGGGAAAAAAAAGGAATAATTTTCTGAATTTAGAAGAAATACCTTGCTAGTGCCGATTATGTAGAAAGTCGGCGGCGGCGGGCTGCCGATTAGTGCAGCCGCCGCCGCGGGTAGGGAAAAAAATTAGGGTTTGTTTGGCGATAAGCCATGGCGTATGATACCATGTAGAGAGTTTTGGGAGAATTCCATTGGTTTGAGGCTTCTCGTATTGCTTATAAAGGTATATATAGAGTACAGAGAGAAACCAAATCCTACCAACTATAGGACTGTACAATAATAAAGGAACCAACTATAGGACTGTACAATATATTCTAATAAATTTAGTATATGGAGTGTTAGCCCATGCATAAAATATTAAATTATTGGTTCTCTTAACTAATAAACTATGTTCACAATCAAGATATTATTGGATAAAATATCTTGATGATTGTAGCACAAGATTATCGTATCATTTGTCTTGATTATGGGAGTAGTTTTACTCAAACTTCTTGCGCTAGTATACTCAGTGTATATTGAATGGACCAAGTAGAGAAAAAGATATTTTTGTACTGTATATATAAAATATTTTCTCTAATTCACTAAATGAGCTTATATTCCTAATCTTGATATAAATATTATGATCAATGTAATTTGTTCATTATTTTGATTTATTAAAAGGTACGACTCTATTTATGCTTAGTTTATTCCTAATAGATTTGACAATAACGAATAACATTCGTGAATAATAATTAGTTGATAGAATCCATGATTCGGTTTTAAGTTTGATGATATCCCTTTATGTAAGCTTATAAGTTTTCATGTGAAAACTCGGCCGATAAATTTTGTATTCATCACATGAAATATTTTACGCGAAATTATAAAGAATTTAATTAGCTAATTAAATTATATTTTCAGTGATTTAGTTTAATTAACTGGTACTTGAAATCTTAGCATAGGAAGTTAAAATAAGCATTAATGAATTTTCAAAATTCATTTGAGGCGTTCAATCGTAGTTTTTAGTGGGAATAAATTGTAAATAATTATGTAAGAATTAATTCATGCTATTTTAAATTAATACTATAATTAGTAACCTCTTATTATTTCGGTGGTCCCTGCTATACCTAGTAAAAACTTGGACAGATTTGGGTAAAGAGTAGCTTGGGAAAAAAGTTATCCTTTTGAGTTAGAGTATGGTTCTACATGACCCTTGATAGGGGCGTTTGGAGGTCTAGAATCAGGATTGTAGGCTAGGGGCTCCTAGAGTCCTTCGTTCGCATCTCTCGGGGTTGGGTGTGGGATAGTAGGGTTACCCATAGGTGATTAGTGTTTTAGCTTATGTCTCCATATGGTTGTTAATATGGTAGTTACTGTTTGTTATTATTGCATTATTGCATGCGACTGTATTTATGTTGCTTATGTTTTCATGAGTACTTACATTATTATTGCAGGAGTACCTATGCTTTATTATTTTGTTTTGTTTTGCTTGTGTTTCTAATTTTACCTTTGTTTTTGTTTTCGTAATGCAGCTTTCCCTCTTTTTATCCTACACGCCGAGGGTCGTTTGGAAACAGCCTCTCTGCCCTTACGGGCAGGGGTAAGGCTCGTCTACATATTACCCTCCCCATACCCCACCTGGTGGGATAACTGGGTAGTAGTTGTTGTTGTTGTATCTAGTTTACGTTTATTTGATATCCGGGTTGTATGCTTGCTTCCGCTGTGCATGTTTTAACAATTGGTATCAGACGCTGTCTTACATCTAACTAGATAATATAATACAATGATTACTATAGTTTTGCCTCTAGTTGTTTGATTTCTTGTATTAACTCTCCAACTGAGTTACATGTTGATTGAATGAAACTAGAGTTTATATAATTAATATTTATTTATCGTAAATTAACAGTTTGCTATCCACCTGAGTTGGTCCCATTTAAATTTATGATGTTAATATCTTACGTCACTCATATATTTTGCGTGAATAGTTAAGTTTCCCTAACGAATTTAAGTGTTTAATGAGCATGCTTATATGTGCAATATGCTGTTTTGAATTTAATTATTCTAAATACATAACTAATGATCTTAATATGAATATCTCTCATATTAACTATGTCTTCATTCAACCCACTTACCTCAATTTTGAACCAAAACAAGTTAGAAGGACCGAATTATGTTGACTAAAAAAGGAACCTTGATATTGTCCTAACTGATGAAAGTTAACCCGGGTAAGGAATTTTGTTAACCCGGGACAAGGTGTTATGCAATCTCGAGTTTCGTGATTCTAGCACAATCGCTCAATTGTTATATCCGGCTTAATTATCTGATTTATACACATTTTAGCCTATGGTTCAATTTTAACTTTTAACCGTTTTTATTTAATTTTTAAAGAATATTGCAACGTCGTCAAAACACGTCTCGAACCACTCACATAAATGCACCCGTGGCTTTCAGCATATTTTAACATCGTTGGGATTTAGATTTGGGTCACATAAATGCACCCGTGGCTTTCAGCATATTTTAACATCGTTGGGATTTAGATTTGGGTCACTTAAATGCGCACCCGTGATTAGGAAGATACATTATTTAACTAATGCGCCTAAAATAATTTCGTATTTTCAAATTTGCGAGCGCCATGAAAATTCGCTAAGTGGCACGCCTCGATTTCTATATATTCATACAAAGTTTTCTAAGCGAGCGTGCAATTGTCATTTTTGTTTGGCACGACGCACCCTAAAAACGACACTTCCTTTAACTTGTCTAAAGTTTCTGGTAATTTAATAAAGTTTAATATGCTGAAAATCCTAACGATGGGCAACAGTATGCAATCGACATGCCATGGCCCACAGAATCGCTTCAAGACTCTTTCCTATTATGGAAACTGCCAACAAAGTTGAGCTGGCCATGGCCCTTATCATCCAATTCCACATGATTTTAACAACCACACCAACACATATCTGCACCCTCGACTCCAGTAACTAGAATATATCATTAACAGGGTACTGACCAACCAACTATGCAATTGACAAGAAGCAAAATAGATGGAAATCTATAGGCTAGATAAGGACAACTTCCTTTCTAAATAAGGAGTAGGCAACAGTCAGCACAAAAACACCCATGAATAGTCCAAATACTATAATTCATAAACCAACCAATGGCCCAACTGTGATCCAATTTGAATATAAAATTACTCATTAGCCACACAGTGCCTTACCAGTTTAAATTAATCTGACAACCAAAATCTTTGGTCCTAGCTACATTTAAGTTACTTTACCCCAGTTCTAAAAGAACCAAATCCCCAACATGGTATGCCAAACCTTCTTGTCAAACATGCAGTAACAATCTCAAACAAACACATAGAAAGGGCAATGGCAAGTGAAAACTGTTTTTGACTGATTAACAAACAAACCAAATCAAGATGTCTATAGAAGAACTTATCAAAACAAACTCAACCCTGCTGATTTCATTGACTGGTCAACAACAACAAAATCAAGCAAAAACCAATTAGACAGTAAATTATCCAACAGCTCGACAATTTTTGAACTGATAGTGCAAAATTTTGTACTTAAAACTATACAAATTTGCTTCATAATCAGTGCAAAAACAGGGCATATTTTCAGCAGGCTCACAGGCTTGATACAGGGAGACTGAATCTAAGGATAAATATCACCAGTGACACTAGATTTAAACTTGAATAGACTAATTTGAAATCATGCTTAACCAAACTGCTTCGAAAATGATTTAAGCGTAAACAAACTAGTTCAACAAGAAAACTGACACCAAACTAGCATATGAAAAACCATGACAGGGTTGCCCAAAGCTTTAACTAGCCCTACTCAAATAATCACCTTTTGAATTCGAGAACTTTAGCCAACATAAAGTGCTATATGGACATTAATTAAAAAGAACTGAAATGTTATCCTATGACATAGCAACTACATCAGCAAACCTCGAAGGTAAGCTTCATTTTACAGGGACCTAAAGAGAGAACCTCTCCAAATCATTTAAACTAGGAACAAATCCATCGGGCAGACATGAAGAGTTAAGCATCAGGCTACTCAGTTCTCCATCGGCACATTTAAAGAATCACCAAGAGAGTTTCACAGTATCTAATGAAGAAATCGGGGAGCTGAGACCCTGTAAAGGTCTGAAATCCACAGGAACCAACTAAGCTGCTAGCAGTAAAGTAGCAGACAGAGAGAAACTCACCCAAATCCTAGGCTTTCCAGCATTGTTCAAAAGAAAAGCAGTTTAAAAAATGAAAAGAGGATCCAATTTTTAGAAATTCTTTCCAAAATCTATCTATTCTTGATTGTATTAGGAAGAAATAAAGTTGCAAGGAGTCTAGCAATAGCACTCCCTTTGACAGCTGCAATTTAGACCAACTATAGCTTTAAAGCAGGGATTGAATTGCTTATTTCTCAACATTCATATCAATTCATGATAAACATCACCGCCTAAATGGAACAACAAAAAAATAGTCGTTTACTCATTTCATGAGCTTATATTGAAGCTAAAGATGAACCACAAATCCTATATTAATCTAGGCACATCAAATTACAACTCAAATAAGCAGGGAGAGAGCTGACAGTGTTCAGCAATGCAGCATCTCAAACAGACACCCAACCTCAAACAGGCTGTCAAATTTCCATTACAAAACCATTCAAAATAGACCTTTAAACTCAGAAAAACTAATTCGAGATATTGACATAAAGGAAAACTCGACATCGTGACATTAATTAAAGCAAAAGCACAAAGGACGACCCTTCAGACTCAGCTTCTACTGGCTGAACATACTCGACTACAGCACACCACTTCGAAGAGGTTTACCAGCAATAAATTCGACCGTAATACAAAACAAACCACTATAAAATGACTCTCATAGCTCAAAAAGCACCGGAACAAAACAAAGTCGCATAGAATAAAAGAGAGGAAAATTGCACCTCAATTTGCGAATATCTTTTATAAGAATTATAAATTCGACAATACAACTCTCCACCCTAAACCCTAGCGAGGTCCAACAACAACTAGCAAGACGACAATATAAAATCGAAGTCGACCAACTTAAATCTCACCACCAGTTGAACGATCTCCATTCATTTCCATCTATTTTGGCACTAAAAAATCCGGATTCAAAAATAAAATGGTATATATATTTTTCTTAATGTTTTAAAAGAGCTCTTTGAAGAAGAAGAAAATAGAATCCGAAAAAAAAAATAGGAGTTTTTTAGAACCCTTTCAAAACCCTTGTTTTCGAATTTTTAGCCTCCCTTTTCAAAATCGGATCCAGCTCCTTTTGAAAACGAATTCATGACAAATGTGGGGCTTGGATTGATTCAAATCAATCCAAAGCCTCACACTCATCCAGAAAATCGTTTCCAACAGCTTTCAATCGTGAGATAAAACTCAATTCGAGCGAGTAGAAGGAATCTTTCGTCAGAAACCGTTAGAAATGGTGATGAGGAGAGAAGGAGGAACGTGTAAGGAGAGATTTGTGGCTCACTCTCTTGGATATGGACTAATATTTACGCTTGGTTCATGTTCTTCTTTGGAGAAGAAGAACAGTCGAGTTAGATTTAGGGCTTATGAGATTTTGCGTCTTGTTAGCGTGAGTATATAGACAGGGTCGGGTCTTATGTGTTTGGGGCATGGGTCTGGGTTAAGGGGTGTGTTTTGGCTGGAGTTTTAACAAGATTTGACCCAATTGGTTCTTTATTAAGGAGATCCAATTTCTAATTTCTCTTTTTGTTCTTTTCAAAATAAAAAAACTCCTTTTCTTTTCTAAAAAAATAAAAATCTAATGGAAAATATAAAACCAAATTAACCTACCCAAAAATTTTAATTAATCCTAAATAATCATTATCCCAAATAGTTAAAGAAAAATAAAAGAAAAGAAATCACCTGAAAATAAAAAATTAGAATTAAAAAGCAAATTAAACTATTTTTGAATTTCCTTTTATTAATAAATGAACCAATTACTTAATAATTCTTAAAATGCAAATTAAATCCTAAATGCACATGTCACATATTTTTTGTATTTTCTACTAATTAAGATAAAATATATATACACAAACATATGCAAACCATTAACAGAAAATGCCACAATAATTAAAATTGCGAATAAACAAAATAAATTATTTTGTTTTGGATTTATGGGAATGATTCATATAGGGCAAAAATCACATGCTCACAGCCATGAAAGCCCTTTTGAACACTAAGATGGCTAAAAAATCATCGGTCAGGGACCATGTTCTGAAGATGATAAGTCTTCTGAATGAACTGGAGGTCCTTGGAGCTGTGATTGATAAGGAGTCTTAAGTTGAGATGGTCTTGCGAACTCTGCCTGACAGTTTTCAACAGTTTTGCTTGAACTATAATATGAACAAAATGGATTTGTCACTAGCAAAATTATTGAATGAGCTGCAAGCGGCAGAATCTATTATCAAACAACAAGCTCCAATTGTGGCACTCAATGTTGAGAAAGCTTCGGTTTCTAAGTCAAAAGACAATAAGAAATAGAAGTAGGCTCAAAAAGTTTTGGCACCTGATGATGCGGCTGGTGAGAAAAATCCCAAAGGCAAGTGCTATCATTAGAAGCAACATGGGCATCACAAGAACCAATGCCCTGCCTATCTGGTAAAGTTGAATAAAGAAGGTAATTCAAATTTAAATGCCGTTCAAACTTGTTTAGCGGCTGTTTGTACCATATTTTGGTGTGTAGATTCGGGAGCCACTAATCACATCTGCACTACTTTGCAGGGGTTTCAGGAAATGTGGCAGCTAAGTGAGAATGATTTTGCATTTTCTAGCAAACAGCGAGCCAACACCAGCTTAAGCTTTAGGAGATATTAGAGTTTCGTTTAGAAGTGATAGAGTTTTAGTTTTAAAATATGTTCTCTATGTACCTTCTATTGTAGGAATATGATTTTGGCTTCGAAAATAATGGATACTGGTTATAATGTTTATTTTGCTAATAACTCTGTTGTTATTAAGTTTAATAAATGTTTTATATATACTGCTGCTAGGGTACACGACCTTTTTATTCTTGATGTATCTTCTCATATGCTACAACAACTAAAAGAACTAAATAACATTAATCCACCACAAAAAAGAAAACATATTTCTGAATTGAGTCAAACTTATTTGTGGAACTTACGTCTAGGTCATACAAATCTAAATAGGATTTCGAGATTGGTCTCTGATGGACCTTTGAGTTCATTGAAAGTGGAATCACTACCAATATGTGAATCCTGTTTATAAGGCAAAATAATCAAGAGACATTTCCTCTTAAAAGGAAATCGATCTAGTGATAAGCTAGAATTAATTTATTCTTATTTGTGTGGCCCTATGAATATACAAGCGAGAGGTGGTTTTGAGTACTTTGTGACTTTCGCAAATGATTACTCAAAACATGGATATATTTATTTATTGTAACATAAGTCTGAAGTCTTGAGAAATTCAAAGAATTTAAGATGGAAACGGAGAAACGACATGATAAATATATCAAAACATTGCGATCTGATCATGGTGGTGAATACCTTTATGTAAAATTCATAAAAAAAATTATCAGATAATGGAATTACATCTCAATTATCTACCCAGGAACACCACAACAAAAATGGTATGGCAAAGAGAAGAAATAGGACCCTTATGGAAATGGTTAGATCAATGTCAAGTTATTCCAATTTTCCTTATTCCTTTTTGGGGATATGCTTTACAAAACAACAAACTACATTCTAAATTTGGTTCCTCAGTACCTTCAACTCCAATAGAATTGTGGACTGGGCGCATGCCAAGTTTACGACATATTCGGGTTTGGGATTGCCCAGCACATGTGCTGAAAGGGAAAGTTGATAAATTAGAATCAAAGATAGAAGTATGAATTTTTATCGGATATCTAAAAGGAACTAAAGGCGGTTTGTTTTATTGTCCCAAAGAAAAGAAGGTAATTGTTACGAAAAATGCCAGATTTTTAGAAGAGGACTATCTAACGAACCATATTCCTAGAAGTAAACTAGTTTTACAGGAACTAAATAATGGAGTAACTAAAGACTCATCCCTAGAACGTATACTGGAAGCCAGTATTGACATACCACTAGATTATCGTAGTGAGAGAAATGTCAATAGGCATCAGATGGCACAAGAGCAATTACCCGACATCTCACTATCCCAAAGTAGTGTGAGTAATGTTGAGCAACCTCAGATTGTTGAACAACCTAAAATTTTTATACAGCTTGCACTCCAGGAAGAAGTTAATGATATCCCAGCACCGCAAGATGTGGAGGATAACATTGAGGCTTCAGTTCCAGAAAATGATGTTGTGATTCAACAACAAAATCAACCTCCACCTATAGTGACTAGTCATGGTGGGAGAATTATTAGAAAAAACTCTCTGGTTTGCGCTCTTGGGAGAATCTTATGATAGATTCCCTGAAGAGACTAATGTCCAAGCCCCCTTTTTCTAAAGGCAAAATTGGGTTTATGACATTTTGGGAGGGCAACTCGTTCCCTTTTGGGGAATCGGATTTTTGGAATTGAAGAGTCGTCGGCTAATGATTAAGTGCATTAAGATACTATAAAAGGTTTGAGATTGAAGAACCAGAGTTTGGGTAAGGGCTAAAAATTATCTCGAGGGGAAGGTGTTAGGCACCCCAGATCCACTAGTGTGGTTCCCGGCCATGTTATAATTGTAACTTCACATAACTAAGTGAGCAATTAAAAGATCAAAATAGAGGGACTTGCATATGATATTACAAATAAGTTGGATACCTTTTGAAGGTAAGTAGAGATGGCAGAATTTTTTTAAAGAAAAATTAAAGACTCAAATAGTTTTACAAAAAGTGACGAAAGCAAATAAGGGAGGGGGTCCTAGGTTTATAATTACCATGGATCACGATAATGCAATATCCAGTAATCACTCTTCAGAAGAGGGTCTACGTGAGATATTAGCGCATCGGTCATCATCTCCATATCTACCCTTCCCACCCATTAGGTATAAAATGCAAAATGGTATCGTTGCTTAGTGCATGCTATTACCCGTCCCAATCCTATCAGTCTTGGAGGCATTGAGACTACTAATCCTAAAGGGAAATGAATTGGGGCTTTTTAGAGTTTTCAAAAGGAAAAAGTCTAAGCGACAAGCAATAACAAGTAGCACTTAAGAGGGAAATAAATATCAATTTGGGCTTAGACAAGCCTCCTCATTCAAAACAACAAATCAATTAGCATGTCTTAAAAGTACTGTTTTGGTCTGAATTAAGTTAAGGCATGGGATAGGCTGATTCATCACATATTTCTCAGATGAGAAGTCTGAATTAGCCTTGTCTGGATGTAATTATCAAAATCTGAGGCAGTTAATTGATTGCCTAATAGTTTGCCTATGTGAGGCCTATAGGCATGACATCTAATAAAGCATATTGATTTTAAGGAAAAAGTTATTGATTATAGAGAAGGAATCTATAGATTTTTTAGACTTGAAACAAACTGATTCGGTTAATTTTCTCCTATAGGCATGATCTCTAAATGTCATTTGTTTTAAAACCGTTATATAAATGTAAGAGTCCTATAGGCATGGCATCTACAATGAATTAGTTATTATTAAGCCTAAGATTGTTTGCCTAAATGCGTGTATATGCAGAAGTGCAGAAAAGAAAAAGAAAACTTAAGATCATGATTCCAATATGCAAAAACCAATAGGCATAATCTCTAAAATGCAGAAATGCATAACTTATAAGTATGAATTCTAAAATGCAAAAATATAGAAATCAACTATAGGCAAGTTTTCTAAATGCAGAAGTGCAGAAAGACTTATAGGCATGCTTTCTAGATGCTAAATGCAGAATTATAAAGGTCGTATAGGCAAGTTTTCTAAGTGCGCAATGCAGAATTATGAAAGACCTTATAGGCTTAAGTGCATGAAATGGAGGATTACGAAAGCTCCTATAGGCATGTTTTCTACCCCTTCACATGCATTCATTCACCATCCTTTTCCACTATCCACCCCAATAGTTATTACAAAAATTATTACAAACCGAATGAATCGGAAAGAAAAAAGAAGTAAATTACATCAGAAGCTCCAGCTACATCCAAACAGCCTAATTGAGACTCTAAGTCCAACAATATGAGATAAACCAACTTCCAGGATCAGATTTCCAAAAGACCTTCTCATATTTGAAGTGTGTCAAAGTTCTCAAGAGTCTCAAAGAGACTTCGGGCATTGTTTACACCCCAAAACATTTCATAATCAAGAACATAGTTCAATGTGGAAAAGCGAGCTCTCGGATGTCCAAGTTTAGAGGGAACTCCAGGTCCCAAAGCAAGGCTCAAAAGAGAGGGGCAGAACTAAAGATTCTAGGAATAGGTGTAGGTGCACAAAGGGTAAGGGAACCAGGGAGAGTCAGGGCAAGCTAGTGGTCGTGCCCAGCTATTGGGATGTTGGCACACCCTTGACTAACCTACTAGCCAAACTTGAGAGTTAGGATCCATCGTGGATCAAGTTATGGTCTGGGCAATAATTAGGATACTGCCAGGCCAAGACCTTAACTTAGGCACATAGAAGGGAATATGGGTAGGTATTCATAACAGAAACAGAAGCAAGCAAGGAAAATAGTTAGCACAAATCACCAAACCTGAGCAGTAAGATAAAAAACGGAAACTGTAAGGTAAGCACATAGGGGTAAAGCAGAAAATTAAATAAAGGACATACCAGGTTTAAGGGAAAACAAGTAAGAAAATAGTAGCCTTGAGAGAGCCAAGTTGTAGTTCCAAAAGGCAAAGTGTTGAATTCAAAACAGTATTGCAAGAAAGTATGCGATTATGAGAGTTTTTGTTCGTGTGTATTCCAGTATATTTCGTCTTGTGATTGCTGAGAATCGACTGATGATAGAAAGAGGGAGGACTAGGTCCTTATATAGTTTTGAAAACAAGCAAGACAGGCAAAGAGTGCACAAACATGGAAATAGCAATCAATTAGTGTCAATTAAGACAACTGGATTCCTTTAATGAAAGAGTCTAGTTCAAACGGTTAGTCAATATAGAATAAGGAAGAAAATAAGTTTATTAAGGCTGATTAGGGTAAGGAAACCACATGGTGCATAAACAAGGTCAAACACATAGTAGGTAATTAAAGAAAGCTGGAATAGTAGAGAAAATAGGGCATCAGTTCAAAAATCAATCAAAAGGATCCCAGATCCAATTGTAATTACAAAAAGTCTCAAGTAATTAAGGAAAGAGTCATATAAGTATAGAAATAATTCTAACATTGGTACAGAATCACAGAAGATCATGTATTTAATTTAGATATGAGAATGTAGGCCACTCGATAGAGGTCTTTTCCAAAGAAATATGAGAAACAAACAGACATGACACAAGGTTAAAGACATGGGGAACACATTTTGGAAAAGACTCAGGACTGGAACAACTCCAGAAGAAAAAGTAACACAAACTCAGGCAAAAACAGATGAATCAGGCTTAGTATGAACACAAACATAGTCCAGTAAGGCAAACAACATCAGTAAACACATATAGTAAATGAGTAAGGACAAACAACACACATTAGCATGTGAGTACAAGAATGACATATAGAGTAGAAAAGAAATTAGAAGAACCATACATGCATAGTGAAGTAAGTCAGACAAACACACATAAAGAAAGAACACAAAGAACCAGAGAGATGCCTTTGAAAACCTTTTAAAAACCCTAAATCGAAACTAAATGATTTTGAAAAGAGAGTTTTGGAAAAACTTTTTAAAAGTTCAATTAAACATAGACGTGTTCTAGATCTAAGAAAATAAGCAAGTAAAGAACCTCAGATAGCTTAGGACTTCAGAGAAAACCCTAGAGATGAGAAGGTCTTTGAGGAAAGTCGGATCCTGAGTCGGAGAGACTCACATTGACTTGAATATGCCAGAAAATGGTAGGAGAAGCCGTAGACTTGAAGATCTGAGAAGATCTAAAAGAAAACCATCAAATTCGGGCTTCGAATTATTGAACAACTTGGGTTTGATGGTGAAAGTGGGCGAGCATAAGTCGTCCGTGGCCTAGAACGCCATGGATTCCGGTGCAAACATGTAGAAACAAGTGAGAGATGATTAGGGTTTCGGAGAGGGCTTGAGAGAGTTTTAGAGATGAGGAGTTTAGAGGTAGATGTCTTTGATAGAATGGATTAGGGTTAGGGGATTAGGGGATTAAAAAAGGCAAGGGCAAATCAGGACCGTTGATCAAAATAATCAATGGCCAGGATTAAAAGGGAAACCGGGCGGGTTTGAAAATGGGTCAAGGGATTGGATTTAAATTTAATATTGGGTCTTTTAATTAGGGTGGAAATGGAGGGTTAATTGAGGCTAAAATTGAAATAGAAATGGCCATGTGTTAAATAGCCAATTTCTTTCCATTTTTATTTTATAAAATAGTTAAAATGATTTTAAAAATAAATTAAAAGCAGTGGGTTAATTAATAATATGAATATATTAATCAAAAAATACTGGAAATGATTTTACAATTGTAAAATGCTGTTAATTGTTAAATAGGCTATAATTGCATTATATTCAATTTAGCTTCAAAAATACCAAATAAATTTGTAAAAATATACAAAAATCACCTTAATTATATTTTGGTGTAAATATAAGGACAAAAATAAATTGTTCACCAAAATGATAATTCTGGAAATAATTATTGAATTTTTTACCGCTGAATTAGACAATAAATCAATTTTAACAATCTTAACAATTAGGGAAAATACCAAAACTCTTGGGCATGCTTATATATGCATACACATGCTATTTTGAAATTATTTTGAGCATAAAAATACACAAAGAAAATTGGGTATCAACAACTAATACATAATCTATTAATTAGGACGAATCACTACATGATACAGATGTTGATAAATTGGTTGATGCTATGAGATCTGAAATGGAGTCCATATACTCCAATCAAGTCCGGGATCTAGTAGAATTACCTAGTCGAGTCAAACCCATAGGTTGTAGATGGATCTATATGAAAAAGAGAAGAGTGGATGAAAAAGTGTAAACTTTTAAAGCTAGGCTTGTTGCAAAAGGATTTACTCAAAAATAAGGAATCGATTATGAGAAAATCTTTTCGCCGATAGCCATGCTTAAATCCATTAGGATACTCTTATCTATTGTTTCTCATTACAATTATGAGATCTGGCAAATGGATGTCAAGACCGCTTTACTAAATGAAATTCTTGATGAGTGCATCTATATGGTACAACCAATTGGTTTCATAAAAAGTGGCAATGAGCACATGTTGTGTAAATTAAAGAAATCCATTTATGGATTGAAATAGGATTCTAGAACATGGAACACTTGTTTTGACGCATCGATTAAAACCTTCAGTTTTGATCAATGTGAAAATGAGTCTTGTGTCTATAAGAAGTGGAATTGAGATAAAGTTACTTTTTTTGTTTTGTACGTAGATGATGTTTTGCTCATAGAAAATAATGTGAGCATGTTGAATTCAACAAAGAAATAATTGTCCTCACGTTTCGATATGAAAGACTTGGGACATACAACACATATCCTTGGGATCAGGCTTATGCGAGATCACAAGTAAAGGATATTAGGCTTGTCCCAAGCATTTTATATTGATACTATTCTCACCAGGTTTAGCATGCAAGATTCGAAGAAAGGGTTTTTCCCTTTTAGACATAGAATCTCTCTGTCAAAAGATCACTCCCAAAAATGACTAATGAGATAGAAAAGATGAACGCGGCCCCTTATGCTTCTGCTGCAGGGAGTCTTATGTATGCTATGTAATGTACTAGACCTGACATCTGCTGTGTTGTTGGCATGGTTAGTAGATTTCAGTCTAATCCTGATCGAGAATACTGGAATATTGCTAAGCATATAATCAAAGACTTGAAGAGGACTAGGGATTATATGTTGGTGTATCACTTAGGTGATCTTGCACCCATAAGCTATACTGATTCATATTACAGTCAGATAGAGACTCTAGAAAATCTACTTCAGGATATGTTTTTACCTTAGGAGGTGGATTTGTAAGTTGGAGGAGCATCAAGCAATCATGTGTTGCTGATTCCACCATGGAAGCCGAATATATGGCTGCATCTGAGGCAATTAAAGAGGTTGTTTGGCTCAGAAACTTTCTGAAAGAGCTTAATGTGGTTCCTTCGATTCAAGCACCAATGGTACTTTATTGTGACAATGGTGGTGCAGATTCAAACCCAAAGGAACCAAGAAGCCATAAAATGAGTAAGAATATTGAGCGTAAATATCACTTAATTCAGGGCATAACTCAGAGAGGTGATGCAAGAGTGTTGAAGATTGCGTCAGAGGAAAATTTGGTAGACCCATTTATAAAGAGCTTGAAACAGAAGATTGTTGACAAGAATGTAGAAGGAATGGGTGTTAGAGTAGTTGACGCATGGTTATGAGTCTAAGTGGAAGATTGTTGGGATATACTATTAACCATACAATTTAGACATAGTATTATATTTTATTCTTTATGGAATAATTATTTATTTGATTTATTCAATTTAATAAAGTACTATTTTAAATAGTCATTGGTTACATGTGTGTCCTTTTAGTTATGTAGTAGAAAATTTAGTGTATGTACTCTTAGCTCATGCCCATAACTTAAATTGTTGGTTCTCATAATTAATAAACTAAGTTCACAGTCAAAGATATTGTTAGACAAAATATCTTGATGATTGTAGCACAAGATTATCGTATAATTTGTCTTGATTATGGGAGTAGTTTTACTCCAACTTCTTGTGCTGGTATATTGAGTGTATATTGAATGAACTAAGTAGAGAAAAAGAAGTTTTTGTACTAAATATATAAAAATTTTCTTTAATTTATTAAATGAGCTTATACTCCTAATCGAGACATAATTATTATGATCATTGTTATTTGCTTATTGTTTTGATTTATCAAAAGGTACGACTCTATTTAGAATTAGTTTATGCCTTAATCCATGACTCGGTTTTGAGTTTGATAGAATTCATGTCTTGGTTTTGAGTTTGATGATACCCCTTTACGTAAGCTTATAAGTTTTCATGTGAAAATCTAACCGGTAGATTTTGTATCTGTCACATGAACTGTTTTAAGCGGAATTATAAAGGATTTAATTAGCTAATTAAATTAAATTTTTATTGATTTAATTTAATTAACCGATATTTGAAATCTTAACATGGAGAGTTAAAATAAGTGTTAATGAATTTTCGAAATTCATATTGAGGAGTTCAATTGCAGTTTTTAATGGAATAAATTGCAATTAATTATAGTAAAAATTAATTCATGCTAATTTCGAACTAATATTATAATTAGTAGCCTCTTGTTATTTCTGTGTTCCCTGCTATACCTAGTAAAAATCTGGACAGACTTGGGTAAAAAGTAGTTTGGGAGAAATGTTATCCTTTTGAGTTAGAGTAGGGTTCTACTTGCAGAATTCTACATGTTTTTAAGCCCCTATTGTGGCTTAATTTCAGGTCTATTAAAGGAAGACTAGTTTTACCTAATAACTTATCTTCTAGTTGTATTGTTCTTGCCTACCCAATAGCACAATTGTCAAAAGGTTTTACCATGCATATAGGAGAAGATCGCAGCCCTGGATTCTTGTTGTTTGGAGGATTTGTGCAACTATTTCAGGAGGTTAGTGATTCTAATCCTATTATTGTTATATTGTCTAGTTTACATATATTTAATATCTGAAGTATATATTTGCTTCCGCTATGCATATTCTAACAGATATTTCTATATCAAAGTAATACCGTCATCAATAGCGATAGTATAATGCGATATCTTCTAGTCTTAATCTTTAGCTATAAGTACTTTTCCTCAAAAAAGAAATTATCAAGGCCTCTATTCTTAGTCTGATTTTGTTTTCCAGTAAAGTATTGTGCAGACTCTTACTCCTGAAAAAGGATAACTAAGAAAAATAATTGCCGCTTTTTCTGAGAAAATTAACCGTTCGAAATTGGTTACTTGACTTTGTCTCTGCATCAGTGCTATATTTATGATGCTGTTCTCATGTTAACTTTTGAGTTAAAAGTTTGAAGGATAATGAAATTTATTAATCTTCAATATGTATATTATAATAATTGATATTCTTTTAAGAAGACACATATTAATGGATCCAACACAAACCACACCGAAACAAACAAGGAAAACCAATTCGTACCAGACTAACTTAAATACAATATTAAATATATATATATATATATAATTAATAAATCGAATACCGAATTGAAATTTTTAAATACTATTCAAAGTACCGACGCCTCACCCCTATCTCTACAGATTCCATCATTGGCTTTGGGGTTAAAAATTCAAAAAATAGCTCTTTTTCAACTCTTTTAATTGATAAAAACCACTGTCATGATATTATCATCAAATTTGATCCGTAAAATTTGAAACTCCATGAACAGTGGCTACTTTTTAATTGTAGAACTGAAATGAACGTAGCTAGCCCACGCTATTACTGCTAGTTTGGTGTTACATAATTGAAATGGGCTGACAATTCGGAGGCCATAATGTTTGGTTTCGGCTGACAATGGGATCATTCTTGTAGAAATGGCATTAGGTAGTAACTCAAAAGGGTTGCTATTTAAAAATTAATCAGTATATTTTGAGTTTAGTTTTTCAGTTTAATTTTTCAGAACCAAAATATCTTTAACCGTCTTGAAATTAAGATTTTTAGTTTAAAATTTTCGTATAAAATAAGTACTCTATTAATCCATCATAAGAAGTAACAACGGTTGTTTGTGCACCTATCCCTTTGATTCTTCTTAATTGAGGCCCATAATTCTTCTTTCCCTCATGTACAAAGCCCAGTGCTATAGAGACTCATTGACCCAGGCTCTGGTACAATTGTACGTAAAAATAGTATGAGCTGGCTAGTTTTCGGATTGATCATTCAAAAAATAGCCAGCATTTGCAACATCATTGAAACATATAAGGATTACGTTGGATATTATATTGGAATTCCAACGCTTGCAAAGTAATTAAAAAATAGTCAGAGTTCCAGGATATTATACTAGAATTCCAGTATATCATATTTGAGTTTTTTCCAATTTCGAATAATTTTTTCATTCAGATTTATCTTAAAGTTATTACATTTCGATTACTTTTGAAACTATTACTATTGTATATGGTCAAAATCAGGGAAGACTGATTTTAAGGCTTGTGAGCATGTAGTTTTTGCCTCGCGTGAATTAATTCTACATAGTTCTTAGATTTAGGATTTTTTTCTTTTAATTGTTTTATTATTGGGATTACTTGCATAATTTTCATATTTGTTTGCATTATTGTATGCATTTTAATTTAGATAATTCATAAAAAATACAAAATATTGTATTTGCATTTAGAATTTGATTTTACATATTAATTGGTAATTATGATTTTACAAAGAAAATACAAAAATTAAAAATTTTGATTTATTTTTGCCTTGATTAGTTTTAGCTTTGAATTTCGTTGATTTTCTTTAAAATTGTATTTAATTATTTCAGTTAATTAGGTTTTAATATATTTAGGTAGATTAATTTAATTTTTAGGATTTGATTCAGTTTTATTTTAATTTTAATGTCAATTTTTTTATAAAAAAGAAAGAAAGAAAAAGGAATTGGAGTCTCTTAAAATAAAATGCCCAAATTTTGGCCAGATTCGTCAAAGCCCAAAACATACCCCCAAACCCGGTCCAAATCTCACCTGAACTGACCCACACCCATCCCATTACCCAGTCCCCAACCTAATAACCAAAACGACCTCGTTTGGTTTTAATTTGAGCATGGCCATCGAGGTTTTCAGATCCAACAGTGGGAAAGCAAGGGTCTTTTAAGTATATTAATGTCCAAACAGGACCCTACCCCCCTCTGAACCCCTTACCCCTTGCCTCTCTCAAAACCCTAGAGACAACCCATAACCTTGCCGTCCACCACCATGAACCGCCGGCTGGAAATTGCCTTCGCCGGCGGCGGAGTTTCGATGGCCACCAAGTTAACACCCCACGTTCCTCTCCTTCTTCCTTTTCCAAACCTACAAACCCCGTCCCTCGAATCCCCCCTGAGCTTCTCAAATATCGCTCAGAAGCACTGGACCTTCCGCGGTGACCGGCGGCGCCACCACCCAAATACCACATTTTAACACCATAGGTTCTCCTCCACTCCCACATCACAAATCCACACTCCTTTTCCGTCAAATCAAGCCCGAATTGCTCAAATATTCGAAAGAAGACTGGGTACAAAACCCTAACCCTTCTAAATTCTGCCAAAATCACACCAAGGACCTATGTCTCTCTCTCATTCAAAATCCTCACTCATAGTCCTTCGAACATCCCTGTAGCTTCTCAAATTTCGAATCAAAATCAAGCCCTAAGAGTTCAATTGGAACGTGAACATGAAAACTCTTTTTCCAGTAATTTCGAGTTTAAATTGGTGAGTCTTTCTTAGTTTTATTTGTTTATTTCACTCGTATTTGAATTAGTTGAACCCAACTCTGCTTTTTCCTTTTTCTAAAAAGTTAATATTTCCCTTCATGTTTAGTTTCTTCTTCTGCAATTGCTAATAATTTGTGCATTGAGTTTTCCTTGCCCATTTTTCGTAGATTTTAGGTTTTGGATTCTCGATTTTCCTTGTTTGTACTGATTGGTACAAGATAGCATGTTCCGTTTGATCAATCTTAGTTGTTTCGTTTAATTGATGACTTATTGTAGTAGATTTCACTTCTGGGTTTGAGTAGTTAAAATTAATTCAAGCCTAATAGTAAAGTGGTCTGGATTTGCCTTCCAAGTTTTGGGTGGGGATTTAGTATGGTCTTTGGTGCCATTTGGTCATTTTTTATTGTTCAAACCCTCTTAAATAAACATGGTCATCACTGACCAAGCTAAAAGGGTTGGTATAGTTGTGCTTTGCGTTAGCTTAACCTAAGTTAACAATTTTAGGGGTAAATAAATGGATGCTCAAGGGTAGTTTAGGTAGATCACATAGGGAATCTTGCAGTAACAGAAAATAGAAGCCCCTAGAAGCTTCTAGTTTGAGGTTTTAAGTTGAATTTCAGAATTTAGATAGTATAACTTGGGTAGCAAGTCAGGATTCTATGGACTTTTAAGCAAAAATTGAAAATTAAGAAGGACCTAAGGGGTAAAAAATGAATCTGAAAGGTGCCATAATTGCTTGCCTATAAAAGCACTATTTCTTGCCTTAGTCAGGGATTTTTTAAGAGCTCAGACCCAAAAAATACAAAAAAGCTGCATAGATTTTACTGCTCCATAAGACTAAAGAGCTAAAAAATCCCAATAAAATTCAGAAATGAAAACTTACTATTCCATTGAACCTCTATTTTGAACCCTAAAGTTTTCTTTGACTTCATAAACAATTTTGATTTCTTTTAAGGTGGAAACTAATTTGACTTAGGGTATTGGAAGAACATGTTTGATTTTGTTAATTGGGGCATTGTTTTATCAAGTGTTTCTGGCTGGATTTCACTATTTCAAGGCCGGTTGGTTGAAATTTGGACTGGCTATTTTTGCTCGCTGCTGATCCTTTTGTTTTTCTATTATTTTCATTCTCCAGGTACATGTTTCTACGCTCTCACTTGATGTAAACATTGGAATTGAAATAAAAAAATGGAAAACAAGAGCTGTGAGCAACAGTCACAGCCTAGTGTTCATAGTTTAGCTCTTTCATCTTACATGCTATTGATTCCTGCTTTTGCACCTATGATTATGTCATTAGAAATTTATTTCAATACACTATATGTTGATTTGGATAAGATCTCTTAAATGTAGTCCTTCGGTGTTGCCTATTTTGTTTTGAGGTTTGGATTCGAAATGGTTTAAGCCTAGCTGGTTCAGGATGTTTTGGACCTCTAAGCATGTATTAGAACTAAGTTTTTCCTTTGATTTTTCCAATATGGATCTCGTATGCAAGATGGATTGGAGGTTCAATACCTCAGATTCTGAGTTCGATCGGGATGCGTGTCTGCAATAGAAATCTAGACTTGTCTCTTTGATATTTCTTAGATTTTATTTGAAATTTGGCTTCAGGTTTAAGTTAGTTCTCCTAATTTCAAAATCTGAATTCTATGTTATAGCTTTTTCGTTATAATGTCTTCAAGGATTTGAGTTCATAGTTGGGGCAAGTTACAAAATAACCAAGCCAGGTTTCTTTTGTTGGAACACATACTTATGTTGTTAAAACTAATACTGTGTTCATCTTTATAGGTTTTGATAATTGACAAACCGAAGAAGATGGAAAATTCATATATGCCAAATAATTGTGAGTTATTATTGAAATACACTTTAATTTATATTTTAACTAAAGTGTGTTTGTTTTGTAGATGTGATATGCGAAATTAAATAGCGGACTAAAGTTGAAGTCCAAGAACAAGAAGTTAAAGACAAGATCAAGAGAATCAATGAAAATAAATGAAGACATATTTGAGTCATATTTATATTGTGATCTTGATCCTACTTTAAATTTAAGTCTTGGCTTCTCTCAAAAATAATTTTCATAAAAACATGCATATCATAAATATTTTTATTACACTTAGAACAAATTGATTTTAAATGTTTTAATTGAACCAAAAAGGTCCTTAAAATTGTTTTTCATGTTTAAGACATATACTATATTCATAGTCTTCAAACAAAACAATGAAAAACGTTTTATAACTGATTTTTCAGTAAGTTAATCGATTAACATAACAGATAATCGATTAACCAATATATTCTATTAAACTGGACCTTTTCCGCAAGGCATATTAGTCGACTATCCGATTTAGTTAATCGACTAACCTAATGACCGTTGCCTAAGTTAATCGATTATCACTTTAGTTAATCGATTAACCTTATATCCGTTTCCTGTTCAACGACTAAGTTTTTAAACGTTGAAACAGGTTAGTCGATTATCTATTTGGTTAATCGACTAACCTCAGCAGATTTTGAAAATATTGTTTAATTATTAAGCAACGGATACAAGAGTTTTTGGGGCTATAAATACACCCCAAAAACCTCTCATTTGATACACAACATCTGAGCAAAACATATACAAGCTTTCAAATACTCTCTATATTCATTTTATTATATTCAATTGCTTTTGAGAGCCAATTACTTGAATTTATTGTTGTGTTCTTGAGCATACTTGTTTACTCATATCTACTCTTCAAGAGAATTCTGTCTAAGTGAGTATTAAGTGTTTGTACACACTTTAAGGGAAGTTTTAATCCCTTGTTGTTGTAAGAAGGAACGTTTTTATTCCTTCTGTTGAAGTCTTGAAGTGCGGTATTTTCGAGCAAAGATTGTTGAGGCTTGTGTGATTCAAGTTCTCAAGTTGTAACGGTTTGTTGAGCACCCGGAAGCTTAACAAGATTAGTTGAACCTCGAGAGAGTCTCTTGGGAGACTGGACGTTACCACATTTGTGGCCAACCAGTATAAATTTGGTGCACATCTTCCTTACTCTTTTATTTCCGCATTTGAATTATTTTTTATTCCTGCGAATTTTTATAAAACGCTATTCACCCCCCCCTCTAGCGCTAAGCATATATTCTAACAATTGGTATCAGAGCCTAACTCTCTGAAATACTTAACCATTTGAGAGAAACTATCCATGGCTTCTACTCGCAGTTCTTATGCAGGATTAGGTGAAGGTCAATGCACCACAAGGCCACCACTATTCGATGGCACAAACTATACTTATTGGAAGGAGAGGATGAGAATATTCATCCAATCAAATAATTTTCTACTGTGGAAAACTATAAAGAATGGAGAGCAAATACCAACCAAAACGGTTGAAAATGAAATGGTTCCTAAATTCGAAGATGAATACGATGCGGACGATATCAGAAAAGTGGAGAACAACGCTAAAGCCATCAATATGATGTACTGTGCTGTAAATCCCGATGATTATAGGAAAATATCATGTTGCACAACGGCCAAGCAAATGTGGGATAAATTGGAAATCACCTACGAAGGTACAGACCAGGTAAGAGAAGCTAAAATAGATTTTCTAACCCACGAATATGAACTTTTTCATATGAAGGAAAACGAGAAGATAGATGATATGTTCGAACGATTTTCAAAAATCGTTAATGATCTACATGCTCTTAAGAAGACTTTCACGGATAGGGAGCTTGTCCGTAAAATTCTTAGAAGTCTCAATCCGGAATGGCGCTCCAAAGCCGACGCTATTCAAGAGTCAATCAGCATTACAAATGTCACAATCGACGGGCTTAGAGGTAATCTTAAAACCTATGAATCTACTATTCTTAACCCTCCTTTGGATGATCAAAGGAAAAGGAGAATCGCCCTAAAAGCAAGCACGACTCAACCTCAAAATGATGAGGATTCAAGTGACGAAGATAACGAGTTCGGACTCGTTATTAAGAAATTCCACAAGTTCATGCGAAAGGAGTATGAACGAAAAGGGAAGCGGCAAGGAGGACCGCTCAAATGTTACGGATGCGGAGAAATCGGGCATATCAAACCAAATTGCCCAAATGCCAAAACAGAGAAGAAGGTCGCCAAAAAGCAAAGGGCCTACATCTCTTGGGGAGGCGACTCCGGAGACGAATCAAGTGATGGAGAAGGAGACGAGACCGCAAACTTGTGCCTTATGGCACACAAAGAAACTCAAAATGAGGTATGTACTACTTCTAAGAACTATTTCACTTTAGAAGAAATGCAAGATGCCTTTGATGAATTGTATGAAGAGTTCATTAGCGCTTCTAAATCTATAAAAAGTTTAAGAAAACAAATTTCTTCAAAAGAAAAGGATTTTGATAAACTAACTCTTGAAAATGAAAAATTAAAAGAGGAAAACAAATTTTACGGCAAAAGAAGCGCCGATAAACCCGAAAGTTCAAACAAGGGTTGTACTTCTTGCAAATCTCTAAAAGAAGAAGTAGAAAGTCTTAGAAGCACTTTGCACAAATTCAATTCTTCACACAAAAATCTCAATGATGTGCTTGTAAATTTGAAATCCACTAAGCACGGTATAGACTTTAAAAACAAGCTAAAAGAAAAAGTTGAGTCCATTCCTAAACCACCTAAGACTCAACTTAGGCAAAATAAAATAAATATCAACACTCAACCTAAAAAAATTAATTCTAGAGTTGCAACTCATCCTAGAACAAATGCTAGAAGAAATGTTAGTATGTATAGACCACCTAGACAAGAATTTCGAAAATTGCATCAAAACTATATTCCAAAAAATAGTGTGAATGAATTTAGACCCCCAAATTATTATCATCCTAGAAGAATGCATAATACGAATGTCATTTGTCACTATTGTAATAAAATAGGACATATATCTCCTGTTTGTTTTACTAGACATAGGCATCTCACCAATAGCCAATCACACCACCATGTTGCACCTAACACACAAGGACCCAAAATGGCTTGGGTACCAAAATCTCATTAATTTGTTTTGTAGGTGTGTTTGAAGGGATCAAGTGTACTTTGGTACCTTGATATCGGATGCTCTAAACATATGACTGGAGATGCATCAAAATTCCTTCAAATAAAACCCACGGAAGGAGGAAACGTTGTATTCGGAGACAACAATAAAGGAAAAATAATCGGCATCGTCTCCGTAGGTAAGGACGAATCCTCCTCTATTAAGAATATCTTATTAGTAAAAGGACTTACACACAATCTCTTGAGCATAAGTCAATTATGTGACAAGGGAAATCTTGTATTGTTTGATTCGGAAGAATGCTTAGTTATACGCCGCAATGATTTTAAAGTCATTCTTCGTGGTATTAGAATTGATAATATCTATATGGTTGATTTTGAAAATTCTTCATCAAGTTTTGTGAATTGCCTTATGAGTAAAGAAGACGACATGTGGTTATGGCATCGTAGAGTAGCTCATGTAAATATGAATCTTTTAAACAAACTAGTTTCACAAGATTTGGTAATTGGTCTTCCAAATATAATTTTTGAAAAAGATTCTATTTGTGATTCATGTCCAAAAGGGAAACAAACAAAAGCTTCTTTTAAATCCAAAAATGTTGTTTCTACCACTAGACCTTTACAACTTCTTCACATAGATCTTTTTGGACCATCTCGTGTTGAAAGTCTTGGTGGAAATCTTTATGCTTTTGTATTGTTGATGACTACTCTAGATTCACATGGACGTTATTTCTTGCTCATAAAAGTGATGCCTTTCAAGCTTTTAAAAGTTTTCTTAAACGTGTTCAAAATGAAAAGAACACAACTGTCACTTCCATAAGAAGTGATCATGGGGGAGAGTTCGATCATAATCTCTTCGCGGATTTTTGTGACGAACTCGGTATTGAACATACCTTTTCGGCTCCACGTACACCACAACAAAATGGAGTGGTGGAACGTAAAAGTCGATGTCTCGAAGAAATGGCTAGAACCATGCTCGATGAGGCTAAGATTTCCAAAAAGTTTTGGGCGGATGCCGTGAGTACCGCAAGCTATGTTTTAAACAGAGCTGTCATAAGACCGATACTCATGAAAACTCCCTATGAACTCTATAAGGGAAGGAAACCAAATCTTTCCCATCTTAGAGTCTTCGGTTGTAAATGTTTCATTCACAACAACGGAAAAGATAACTTGGGAAAATTTGACGCGAAATCTGATGAAGGAATTTTTCTTGGTTACTCATCGCGTAGCAAAGCATATAGAGTTTTCAATAATCGAACCAAAACTGTTGAGGATTCCCCTCATATTGTATTTTGTGAAAATGATGCTCTCTTGGCGAGAAAGGATTTTTGTGATCATCTTGCAGATTCTCTAAACAAGATAAGTCTTCAAGACAAGGTGCAAAAGGAGAATCCAAAAGAAGTTCAAGCTGTGGAACAATCATCGGAAGAAGAACTACCACAAGAGGAAGAATTGATGATCCCTAAGGCTTGGAGGACGTCTAAAGATCATCCTCTCGACAAGGTAATTGGCAACATCGAGAAAGGGGTAAGTACTCGAAACCTTCTTAAAGACACTGTAGGACATATGGCTTTTGTTTCAGAAATAGAACCTACAACCATTTCCGAAGCAATTGGGGATGAGCATTGGACCTTGGCAATGCAAGAGGAGCTTAACCAATTCAAACGTAATGATGTTTGGGAATTGGTGCCAAGACCCGATAATCACACCATAATTGGTACGAAATGGGTTTTTCGAAATAAATTAGATGAAAATGGTATAATCACTAGAAACAAAGCTAGGCTTGTTGCTAAGGGATATAATCAAGAAGAAGGCATTGATTATGAAGAAACCTATGCACCCGTTGCACGCCTAGAAGCTATTCGTTTGTTACTTGCCTTTTCATCATTTATGAATTTTAAATTATATCAAATGGATGTCAAGAGTGCCTTCCTCAATGGATTTATTCAAGAGGAAGTGTATGTTGAACAACCCCCGGGTTTTGAAGACTTTAAATCTCCTGATCATGTCTTCAAGCTTAAGAAAGCGCTATATGGACTTAAACAAGCTCCTCGAGCTTGGTACGAGCGCTTAAGCAAATTTCTTTTGGACAATGAGTTCGAAAGGGGGAAAGTTGACACTACACTTTTTATCAAGAATAAAAACAATGACATTCTATTAGTTTAAATTTATGTCGATGATATTATTTTTGGTGCTACTAACGACTCTTTATGCAAGGAATTCTCTAAGCTAATGACTAGCGAATTCGAAATGTCAATGATGGCTGAGCTAAATTTCTTCTTGGGGTTGCAAGTGAAATAAATGAAAGAAGGAACTTTCATTTCTCAATCTAAGTATTGCAAGGAGTTGCTAAATCGTTTTGAAATGACCAACGCCAAAGCAATGGCTACTCCAATGAGCACATCCGACCATCTTGACAAGGATGAGAAAGGTAAACAAGTAGACACCAAGAAATACCGAGGTATGATCGGATCCCTTCTTTATCTTACTCCAAGTAGACTGAACATTATGTTTAGCAATTTGTCTATGCGCTAGATATCAATCTTGTCCGAAGGAGTCACATCTTACTGCGGTTAAACGGATAATGAAGTACCTTGTTGGAACGATGAATGTGGGACTTTGGTGTCCCAAGGGTTCTTCATGCCAACTAATTGGCTATTCCGATTCTGATTTTGCAGGTTGCAGATTAGACCGCAAGAGCACTAGTGGCACTTGCCATTTGCTCGGTAGCTCCTTAGTTTCTTGGTTTAGCAAAAAACAAGTTAGTGTTGCGTTATCCACAACCGAGGCTGAATATATAGCCGCGGGGAGCTGTTACGCACAAATCCTTTGGATGAAGCAACAACTCTCGGATTATGGTCTTAGTATTGATCATATCCCTCTTCGATGTGACAATACTAGTGCCATAAGCTTGACGAAGAATCCTATTCTTCACTCAAGAATGAAACACATCGAAATTAGGCACCATTTTATAAGAGATCACGTTCTCAAAGGTGATGTCGAGATTGAGTTTGTTGAAACAAAACATCAATTGGCCGACATCTTCACTAAACCTTTAGATAAAGAGTCATTCTTCCGTATTCGTAGTGAACTCGGAATACTTGACTCAACGTTGATCTAATGCATACATATAGAGTGCTTTATTTTTTTTAAAATTAATACTAACTTGGCGTCGGAGACGTTTATTTCTATTTTGCAGGTATCGCCCTAAAGACAGGGGGAACTTAGTTGAAGTTTCCTTAAGTCATTTTTTTTGGCTTGGCAAATAGCATGATCAATTATAAATTTATTTTATTTATTTATAATTTTTTTTTAAAACTATGTTTTATTTTAAAATAATCGACTATCATAAAATGATAATATATTATCAAAACATTCTGCTTTTCGACCTATTTTAAAGTCGTCGAAGTTAATCGATTAACTTTAGGATAATCGATTAACCTATTCATCCGGAACTCAAACTGTCACAAGTTAATCGATTAACTTTTCAGATAATCGATTAACAACGGCCAGAATTTCAAAAATTCTTACCGTTTCTATCCGCTTGAAGGCTTCAAAAATCTGAAAATTTCTCATTAAATTTGTTCTCCTTCTCAACTCTATAAATAGGGATGTCATAGAGTCATTTTCTCACTTCACAAGCACTTCTCTTCACAAAAACTCTCTTGAAAAGCTTCAAAATTCTTCAAAAATTTTTTTGCCTACTCTTTCAAATGGCAAATAGAAATACCAAGAGAGCTCGTGCCGGCAAAGAATGTTGCCTCTTCCTCCAACATCCCGCCATCTCTATATTGCTACCAAGATGGCTCTTTTCTAAGGTTCGAACAAGAAACCGAACTTTTTCGATTTATTCAAAAATTTGAAAATCGAGAAATTCTTCCTCCTCGATTTACAACCGGAAGATATCTCGCCGACTCTATTCATTCAACCATACTTCTCCAAAGTCAAATAATCGACTTTGTTTATCTACAATACTCCTACATTCATCCTCATTTAATTCGAGCATTTTATTCCAATTTAAAGAAAGATGAGGACGCGGAACTTTCTTCCAACATCAATGGTGTTTCTATACTTTTGAGTGAGGAAAGTATTCAAGTCCTCACAAATCTACCCCGAGATGGACAAGACATCAACCACTACACCGGGAAGAAGGAATTTTATTTGATGAGCAAGTCCTTTTCAACCAAATTGGAATTTGACACTTTGAATTCACTCCGGAGCAACGTCGACCCCCTATTAAAAATATGTTACCGGAATTTCGTTTAATGTTCTATATCATCACTCGTGTTCTAAAACCACGAAAACACAATCATACTACAATTGGTCGTGAAGACGCCAAAATTATGCATGCTATTTTTTCCGGAGCGCGCATCAATTGGTGCAAGTTTATTCTAACTCACATGCATGATTCAATAGGAGATGACAAACCGCTCCCATATGCTCTTCTTATAATGCTTATCCTTGAGGCATCACAAATCAATACCAATGTTGGTCCTAAGAAAAATCGCACCAAACATTGGGAAATTCAAGAAACATCCTTCCATGGCGGTGATCATCATCCTCCTCCTCCTCCTACTCAAAGTCGTCGCCCTCGTGCTCCCTCAGATGCTACACTCCAAACCATTTCGGAGCAACTAGCTTTACTATCAACTTCCATGAATCAGATTGATAGAAATGTGTCCCGCACAGAAAGAAACGTGCGAAGGTTGAGTAATGAACTTCACGGGTATTTTGACCACGTCAATTATCCCTATACTCAAGTTTATTCCTCAAACGACTCAAGTGATGAATTCGACGACGATAGCTTTTAGCTTTTATTTTTATTTTTGAAATTTATTTTTTATTACCTCTTTTATGTTATCTTTCCTTTTCATTTATAAATTCGTCTTTTTTTAATGTCAAAAGGGGGAAGAAAAAGGGTATATGCATATGTATTTTGTTTTTGCATAAATTGAGGGCGAACTCAATTATAACTCATCTAATATTTTGGCGTAAATAAATTATATTAATTTTTAATGCATATCCCCATATCGGTTTGCCATTATCAAAAAGGTTTCTTTTTTGGAACACATACTTATGTTGTTAAAACTAATACTGTGTTCATCTTTATAGGTTGATAATTGACAAACCAAAGAAGATGGAAAATTCATATATGCCAAATAATTGTGAGTTATTATTGAAATACACTTTAATTTATATTTTAACTAAAGTGTGTTTGTTTTGTAGATGTGATATGCGAAATTAAATAGCGGACTAAAGTTGAAGTCCAAGAAAAAGAAGTTCAAGACAAGATCAAGAGAATCAATGAAAATAAATGAAGACATATTTGAGTCATATTTATATTGTGATCTTGATCCTACTTTAAATTTAAGTCTTGGCTTCTCTCAAAAATAATTTTCATAAAAACATGCATATCATAAATATTTTTATTACACTTAGAACAAATTGATTTTAAATGTTTTAATTAAACCAAAAAGGTCCTTAAAATTGTTTTTCATGTTTTAAGACATATACTATATTCATAGTCTTCAAACAAAACAATGAAAAACGTTTTATAACTGATTTTTCAGTAAGTTAATCGATTAACATAACAGATAATCGATTAACCAATATATTCTATTAAACTGGACCTTTTCCGCAAGGCATGTTCGTCGACTATCCGATTTAGTTAATCGACTAACCTAATGACCGTTGCCTAAGTTAATCGATTATCACTTTAGTTAATCGATTAACTTTATATCCGTTGCCTGTTCAACGACTAAGTTTTTAAACGTTGAAACAGGTTAGTCGTTATCTATTTGGTTAATCGACTAACCTCAGCAGATTTTGAAAATATTGTTTAATTATTAAGCAACGGATACAAGAGTTTTTGGGGCTATAAATACACCCCAAAACCTCTCATTTGATACACAACATCTGAGCAAAACATATAAAAGCTTTCAAATACTCTCTATATTCATTTTATTATATTCAATTGCTATTGAGAGCCAATTACTTGAATTTATTGTTGTGTTCTTGAGCGTACTTGTTTACTCATATCTACTCTTCAAGAGAGTTCTGTCTATGTGAGTATTAAGTGTTTGTATACACTTGAAGGGAAGTTTTAATCCCTTGTTGTTGTAAGAAGGAACGTTTTTATTCCTTCTGTTGAAGTCTTGAAGTGCGGTATCTTCGAGCAAAGATTGTTGAGGCTTGTGTGATTCAAGTTCTCAAGTTGTAACGGTTTGTTGAGCACCCGGAAGCTTAACAAGATTAGTTGAACCTCGAGAGAGTCTCTCGGGAGACTGGACGTAACCACATTTGTGGCCAACCAGTATAAATTTGGTGCACATCTTCCTTACTCTTTTATTTCCGCATTTGAATTATTTTTTATTCCTGCGAATTTTATAAAACGCTATTCACCCCCCCCCCCCTCTAGCGTTAATCATATATTCTAACATCTTTCATTCAGGTTGGCAAGGTTGTGATTATATTTCATGCTCTACTCCCCACGTTTATAATTGAGTTTACACGAAATGGGAACAAAATTCTGCATGTTACACAGTGTTTAATTCTTGTCTTTTTTTTTTCTCTTGGAAGTAATGATCATCTGACAAGAGTCTATTTCAAATCAAAAAGCTTGCAACGATTTTGTGTTTAATTCTAATAAAATTGACTATTATTAGCTGTTGTAAAGATTGAATACGTACAGAATGGGCTTGAGTTTGCCTTTAAGGTATAGTAGCTCTTCCTTTGGTCTTCAACAAGAACGCTAGGCAGTAATATGAATAACTATAGGTGCAGTAGCTCTCTTCGAATAATCGATGGTTTTTTTCTTCTTAGATGAGCCATTTTAAACAACGCGAAAGGTTATGGCTCTCAGGATGTAAATGAAACCCCCTTTAAAAAAAATGAGGTGCGCCGTGCCAAATGAAAATCACAAACTGCGTGGCCCTATTTAATTATATCCTTAAAATACTTAGAATTCGGGGCATGTTTAGAAAATTTTCACGGCATCCCGCAAAGTTAATAACACGTTAGTTGCTTTAGGCGCGTCTTTTAAACAAATTCACTTCCTTAATGTGCATTTCATGACCCAAATCCAAATCCTAAAATGTTGAATAAAATACTTCGGATTGTGGGTGCAGTTCATGTGACGCGATCCAAAGACATATTTTAAACGACGTTCAATCCTTCTTTAAAATTAATTAAAAGTGGTAAATAATTTAAAATCGTACTGTAGGTTGAAACATGTATTAGAATCAGATAATGAGCCAATTATAATAGTTTAAGCGACCGTGCTAGAACCACCAAATCTAGGGTGCCTAACACCTTCCCTCGAGTTAATAGAATTTCTTATCAAGAATTTCTGGTTCGCAGACTTCAAATGAAAAGTCAAATTTTCCTCGATTTGGGACTTAAAATAAACCAGTGACTTGGGACACAAAAAACAAGCCTATCCCAAGTGGCGACTCTAAACAAATTGAATAAATAATCTCATTTTGAGTAATATCACTTAAAGTGCAAAAACTCCCTTGTATACTATCCTTCCAGGGGTGGTGCGTAAAAAAGAGGTGTGATAGCTCTGGCGACTCTGCTGGGGAATAAAGCCTAGAACTTCGGTTCAGGGTTCAAGAATTCGAGCTTAGAATAGCTGTTATATTTGGCTTTATCTTATTTTCCTACATTTTTCATGCCAAATGTGCTAAATGCTTTACTGTTTTGATATTTGTTGAATCGTATATATAAGCTACTAGGAATCCCTTCCTCTCTCTGAGTCTTCTACATCATGGAGAAGGGTACACTTCATGTGACTTCTCTTCTGTTTAGAGTTTTATCCCATTTAGAACGAGATTCAGATAAGTTGCTAAGTCGGCGGAGATTCTGTATTCCCGGTACGCTGCCCCCCTCAGCTCGAGTTATCCGCTCGGGTAAGCCAGGTCTAGAACAATAAACTCAAGTTTTTAAAACTAGTATAACAAAACCTTAAGCCGGATCCCTAGTAAGAATGTTTGTTTGCATCACGTGCATTTGACTTAGGAGACTCAACACAGGTGTTGGGTCTGTCTAGGACAGGTGTATTTAAAATAAAAAGACCAACCTGATGCATTTTACTTGTGACTTGTGCATTTATTTTCTTCATATATGCATGTTGACCGGCTTGTAAATAATGGGAGGGAGTTGGAAATAAAATAGCAATGATGTGGGTAATCACCCGTTTTGAAAAATCAATGCCAAATCGTATTGAAACTCTGCCGGATTTTTGAGAAATAAAAAAAGAAGAAACAAGGGGTTTTCCAAAAATAGGTGGTTTTGTCAAAATTTTCCCGAACTACGCAAGTTTGATTCTTACCGGATGTGATATACGTACGCATCCCTCATCGGGTCCAACTTCCATTTTTACAAAAATCGCCTGAAAAACACAAAAAATTTTAGATTTTGTCAAATAAGTCCGGTGATGCCATTCCTGTCTCAAATAAGCCGAATGTCCCCAAAAGGGAGCCGGGAGGCTATTTTTGCAAGAACGACCACCTTGGGTCGTTTTCAAATGGTTAGCAGACACAACCTTAAAATCTTTTTTTCCAAAGTGCTAAGAGGCCGTATCCGCAAAGCCCAGGTTTTGTTTTGGAAATAAAAATTTGAAAAGAGAAAAACAACAAAAATGATGTTGCTTTTTCTTCTTTTAAATAAGTCATTAAATCACCTTAATAAATGTGCAGTATGAGCCAAATAAAATTTAACCCTTCACAGTCCTTAGTGAGATCTCCTTGAAGCTCCATATATGGTGGAACGATCTAGGAAAGGTTAGTAGAGAAACAATGGTTAAAGTTCTGGGAGGCCTCATAGGACTATTGAACTTCAAGCCAAGGTCGGACATAATTGAAACCTTAATAACTTTTTGGTACCCAACTTGCAACGTATTCTGTTTCTCTGACTTTGAGCTTACACCTACAATGGAAGAAATAGCCGGTTATGCGGGTCTCAATGGAAATCTCAGAAGTCGATATCCCCTGTCACCAAGACCGGTATCTCTCCACAGATTCCTGGATTTTCTAAGCATTAGTCGAGATGTTCAGGATAGAAATCTATCTGACGGGTATTGTACACTCTAGTTTTTGTATCATCGATATGGTAATCCCAGGTTTTGAAGAGCCGAACACCGATCTAACCCATTGGGGAAATAAAGACAAGAGGGAGGCAATACGAGGTTTAGCTTTCATGGTAGCCTTTGTGGGTGTTGTGACTTGTCCATGGAAGGATGGAAATATAGAACAGGTCTTGTGAGAATAATCGACGTTGTAATAGAAAAAGCCAACATCAGTGTGGTTCCTCTGATCATGTCTGAAATCTACCGAGCCCTGACTATCTTTAGGAAAGGAGAGAAATTTTTCCAGGGTTGCAATTTGTTACTTCAATTATGGATGCAAGAACACCTCTGTCACCAGGTCAAGTACATGAGTTATGGTTTGACCTGTCCAAGCTGCATTGAAGAATTTGAAAGCAGGGTAGCAGGTTTTGAATTCCCTACTGTTACGGAAGCTTGGATCACACATTTGAGATCCTTGACCGCTGATAAAATTGAACGGGCATTTGGATGGCTCCTTGTCACTGAAGTAATATGCACGACAGTTGAAGTATATTATATCCTATTAATGGGCATTTGGAGCATCCAACCTTATGCTCCCTACAGGGTATTGCGTCAATTAGGAATATTTCAAACCGTCCACAATGACAAAATTTTGAGTAAACATGCCATTGAGTTGGTCAGAAAGCTACAATTTCCAAAAGGAAAAATTCGCCAAATGTGGAATGAATGTAGGTTTCTTGAACCTAAGACCATAGTGCGAGACCGAGCTAGAGGTGAAGTGGACCACAAATACGTTGAGTAGTTCGGTAATAAATATCAAATTCCTGAAAGGCCCGCAAAGAGACCACATATCCAACAATTCACTATTGGGGCACAGCCACAATGGGACTGGTTGACCAAAGAGAATGAATACAAGGCTAATTAAGCAAATTGGAAAGGCAAGTCATGGAGCTTCAATTTGAAAATGGTGTTGCCGCAGACGAGGGAGAAAAGAAGAAACTGACCCAGGAAAATGAGGCCCTTAAAGCCTAGATCAAAAAATTAAAATAGCTGCGAATAATCCAAAAAAGAAGTCAGGTTGATGAAAGACTTTTAAGCGGGCTAAAAAAAAAACTACTCGAATGCCAAGAAGACCTGGGAAAGTATGAAGCTAGTCTAGAAAAAATACAGGCACAATGGACAAAGAAAGCAGAAGAATGGGCACGATTTGTGTAACAAATGAAAAGAAACTATGAAGGGAACATTACCAGTCTAAGAAGAAATGTAACTACTCTTGAGGATGAGGCAGCCAAACGGGCTAAAGATTTAAAGGCCGATAGAGAATATTGTTATAATATGATGGCTAGAATGGAGGAAAAAATACAACAAATGCAAGATCTACGCTTTCATGATTCCAATGTGTTAGAAGCCCGGACCAGCAGATAGGGCGATTACTCCAGGAAAAGGGTAGAATTAGAGAGAGGATCAGAACCATCGCTGACTATATTACCATGAAATGCCAAGCGTGCGAGTACATGACTCACACCACCTTATTTGCTGCAGTGATGACTTTTGTCCGTCAAATCATGAGTGATTTGGAGAAACTACAAGAGGGTCTAGCACATAGGCCCGCGGCAAGGCCGAATGATGCCCCGCGAGCCTTAGTAATTGAATCCTTAATACTTTTATGATTTTCAATCATTGAGTCTGTTTTTTGTTCATTTTGAGTCTGTAGTTTTATTTCCAAGAAATTGATTAGCCATATCTTTTGTAATAAAAGTTTCATGAAATTGAAAATTCACAAATTTTGTTTCTTCACTTTTCGCAATTACCTTTCTCAAACTACGTAATGATCTGATTCACGCAACGTCGTGATACGTAGACAATCCTCATCGGATCCGGTCATATTTTTGTAAATATCTCCAATAAGAAAAGAGGAGAAAGAAAATGAGAAAAATGCAAAAAAAGAGCAAAAGAAATGAGGAAACAAAACAAAAAGGAGTGGAAGTCAAAGGAAGAGAATGGAAAAGAATGAAGGAAAGTGGGGATGACACATGCAACTGCTACAAAACATGTAGAAACCCACTTAACTGCATAGGTGCATCACATCCCAACGTGTAATTACCTATCTGTTATTTGTCTCAAACTAACTGTTTGCTATTGTCATTCCAAGTCCAGGGGTTTTGTTAAAATGGTGGTTGGTTTTTGTGGTAACCTGGCTTCACATCCATACTTTACTAGATTAAAAGGGAGCATCACAATGTCTTCAGAGATGACTCTTCCAACGGTCCCCATTTTAGATGATAGCCCCGTCTCGGGCATCCCGACCTCTGAATTGGAAGATGTCGAAGAGAATAGAATCCTACGTCTGAGGGTTATGGAAATGTGGGATGCTTGGGCAAATGGAAGAGAGACACCAAAGCACAACCTCGTGATTCCCAGAACCTTTCCCAAGAGCAGGTGGTACCTCTAGTGTTCCAATCAGCCACTCAAACATCCCACTGGGACAACCAACTATATCAGCTCATTTCGTGGGACCACCTTCCAAGGTTCACCCACAAGTATTCACATCCAGCGCGGCCCCAAATATTTTCACCGGTCCCCCATGCTCAGCCACAACACAGCCCGCACTGCCTAGGCCCACTTTTAATCCTTCATCCTTTACATTCCAAACGCTCACCCCCAAATGGAGCCTCTTCAATTCCCCGCCTATGCTTACCCTCAACCACATCAATTTGAGTTCACCACGAGACAAGAAAAGACTCCCCAAACTCCCGAGCAAGATGAGATCGCAAGAAAGATGAGGAGTATATAACAGAGCCTTAAGAATATACAAGGACTGAGCGGGCAGAAAAGTGTGTCCTACGCTGATCTATGTATGTTCCCTCATGTGCACTTGCCGCTGGGATTCAAAATTCCTATGTTTGAGAAGTACGATAGGCATGGTGATCCTTTCTCTCATCTCAAGAAATACTGCAATCAGTTGCGAGGGGCCAGAGGAAAGGAAGAATTACTCATGGCCTATTTCGGAGAAAGTCTGGTTGGTATTGCCTCCGAGTGGTACATGGATCAAGACATATCTCGTTGGCACATTTGGAACAATCTTGCAAGAGACTTTGTCGGACAATTCCAGTACAATATAGACATTGCTCCAGACAGAAACCCATAGGCAAACTTGAAAAAGAAGTCCTCGGAGAGCTTTCGAGAATACACAATCAAATGGTGTGAACAAGCATCTAGAGTAAAGCCTCCAATTGACGAGGTTGAAATGGTCACAGTGTTTCTCCAGGATCAAGAAGCAGACTACTTCTAGAATATGATGTCAGCCATGGATAAACAATTCGCGGAAGTTACCAAAATCGGGGAAATGGTGGAAAATGGACTAAAAACAGGCAGAATTCTAAGCCAATCAGCTATTAGACCAACCTTCCAAGGCATATAGGGCGGGTCTGGAGGAGTTGAAAAGGGCAAGAAGAAAGAAGAAACATCCATGGCAGCATCAGGCACAAGAAGACACCGCGCTGCCAGATCCATGTTCCCAGAAAGAACCCCGCAACATTATTACCCTCACCAGGACATGGCTTATGCTCCTCAGCTGTACGCAGTCATGAATGCTCAACTTTTTGTCCAGCATAAGCAACAATCCAACAGGAACCAAGCTCCATTCCCAAGAAACCAACTTCCTCACCAAAACCACTATAACCTCTGTCCTCCCCAAAATAACTTCCCTCCTCGTGAACCACCCAGGAGACAAAATTTTACACCAATCAGTGAATTTTACTCCAGCCTGTTTCCAAAACTTGTCCAAATGGGTCTGTTGCAGCCCATATCCCCAAACAGGAAAAATCCAGAATCACCCCTCTATTAACGGGGCGTCTGGTGCGCTTATCACTTAGGAGTTAAGGGACATGATATAAAAAATTGTTGTACTTTGAAAAGAGCTATGAAAGATTTGATATAAAAAAGGAAGATAGTGTTAAGGGACGAGGAAATCCCTAATATGACCAACAACCCACTACTGGCCCACAACAACGGGCCGATAATCGGAATGATCTATGAAGACAAAGAATTCAACCCTGCATTGAAGGCCATAATTGCCATTGCTGATGTGGAGAGAAAGCCAAAATTTCCCGAAGCAAGATGAAGGGGAGAAGAAGAACAAAGCCACACACCCCAAACTAGAAAAGAAAGTCAAGGCAGAAACTGGGGCAACCCCCGCTAAAGACGATGTTCTCTATGTCCCGGGGGCCGCAAGGAAAAGCAGTCGACTTTTAGTCCTCCCAAGAGATTCGAACTGAACAAGACCACCCAGGTACATGTGCCCAAGGGAACTTATGTAGTGCGGGGGCCAACTAATCCACCAAGGCTAAGTGAGCCCGTTGTTATTGGCCGCGCACCTCAGAGGCCCATGACAGATCCCGCCACAGTGCCTTGGAATTGGAACATTTTGAAAAAAAGCCTAAGACAAATCTAAATGACACTGAGCCGGTTAACTTGGCTGGTCCTAAAGAAACCAGGGAAACCAAAATATGCGGGATTTGAGGAAGTTTTTCAGATGGTTGCGCACATATGATTTGAAGCTAAACCCAGCCAAATATGCGTTTGGAGACCCGTCGGGCAAACTTTTGGGATTCATAGTCAGCTGGAGAGGTTTGAGTTAGATCTAACAAAGATAAAGGCTATACGGGATTTACCTCCTCCGAAAATCAAGAAATACGTAATGAGCTTGTTGGGAAGGTTGAACTATATAAGTTGGTTCATCACTCACCTGACTTCCACATGTGAACCCATATTCAAATTGCTAAAGAAAGATGCAGCGATCAAATGGACAGATGAATGTTAAGAGGCTTTCGATAAAATTAAAGACTATCTCTCCAACCCACCGGTGTTGGTCTCACCTGAACTAGGGAAGCTACTATTTCTGTACCTGAAAGTCTTGGAAAATTCCTTTGGTTGTGTCCTCGGGTAACATGATATTACTGTAAAGAAAGAACATGCAATGCACTACTTGAGTAAGAATTTCACCAACTATGAAGCCAAGTATACCCTGCTGGAAAGAACCTGATGTACTTTAAGGCCGCTCAAAAGTTGAGGCATTATTTGCAAGCCTACACCACCTACCTCATAACTAGGTTGGATCCCTTGAAATACATAATCCAGAAACCGATGCCCACAGGAAGATTAGCAAAATGGCAGATCATGCTAACTGAATTTGACATAGTCTATGTCACTCGCAGGCCAATGAAAGCCCAGGCGTTAGCAGATCATTTGGCCGAGTACCCGGTTGATGATGAATACCAACCTCTAAACACTTATTTCACAAATGAAGAGGTGAAATTGGTGGAGGCAATATTTGAGGATACTAAATCTTGGAAGATGTTCTTTGATGGAGCAGTAAACGCAAAAGGTGTATGAATCAGCGTAACTTTCATCTCACCCACCGGTCAGCACTATCCGACCACAGCTCGGCTTTGATTTTTTTGCACAAACAATACAGCCGAGTATGAAGCCTGCATCATGGGTATGAACATGGAAATTGACCAAGATGTCGAGGAGCTGCTGATTATGGAAGACTCAGATTTGATCATCCGGCAAGCGCAAGGAAAGTGGGAAACCTAGGATGTTAAACTTATTCCCTATCGACAACATGTGGGAGATCTTAGCAAGCGGTTCAAGTCAATAGAGTTTAGGTACATTCCTTGCTGTCACAATGAACTAGCTGACGCACTCGCCACTCTGGCCTCGATGCTGCCCTACCCAGGCAATGCCCACATTGATCCCTTGGAAATCAGAATCAGGGAAAGGCATGGGTACAATAATACAGTTGAGGCAGAACCAAACACCCATCTATGGTACCATGATATCAAATTATTTCGAAAAACCCAAGAATACACCGAGGAAGCCACTAGAGACCAAAAGAGAACCATTAGATTGCTACAAGTGGTTTCTTTTTAAGCGGTGAGGTCTTGTACAAAAGGACCCCAAATGTCAACTTGCTAAGATGTGTTGACGCCGAAGAGGCCGGAAGGATCATGCATGAAGTACATGGAGGAGTATGTGGACCGCACATGAACGGGTATGTTCTAGCAAAGAATATCATTCGAGCAGGTTAATACTGGATAACCATGGAAAGGGACTGTTTCAACTTTGTCAAGAAGTGCCATCAGTGTCAGGTGCAGGGTGATTTGATTCATCCAACTCCTACAGAGCTACATCCCATCTCATCACCTTGGCCATTTGTAGTTTTGGGCATGGACATCATCAGGCCAATCGAGCTTTAAGCCTCAAATGGGAACAGATTCAGACTGGTTGCCATTAACTACTTCACAGAATGGGTTGAAGCCATCACTCTCAAATCGATGACTAAGAAAGATGTGGTAGATTTTGTGCACTCCAACCTTATTTTCCATTTGGCATTCCCACAACTATTATCACAGATAATGCAGCCAATTTGAATAGTCGATTGATGGGAGAGATATCCGTACAGTTCAAAATAATGAATAGGAACTCTACTCCCTACTGGCCTAAAGCCAATGGCGTTGTTGAAGCAGCAAACAAGAACATGAAGAAGATATTGAGAAAAATGATTCAGAGCTCCAAGCAATGGCATGAAAAGTTGCCTTTCGCAATACTGGGATATCGCACCATGGTGCGCACATCGGTAGGAGCAACCCCCTACCTTTTAGTCTACAGAACTAAGGCCGTAATACCTACGGAGGTGGAAATCATGTCTCTTCGAATCATCGTTAAAACCGAGATTGAGGATAGTGAGTGGGTCAAGACTCGTCTGGAATAGCTGACCTTAATTGATGAAAAGTGAATGGCTGCGGTCTTCCACGAGCAGTTGTACTAATAAAGAATGGGTCGTGCTTATAACAAGAAAGTACGCCCTAGGAATTTTGAAGTGGGACAACTTGTGTTAAGGCGTATTTTTCCTCACCACCAGGAAGCAAATGGAAAATTTTCTCCTAATTGGAAAGGACCGTACATCATCAGAAAGATATTGCTGAAAGGAGCATTATATATGGGCGATATCGAAGGAGATGATCTCGAAGCAGCTGTGAACGCAGATGTAGTAAAAAGATACTATGTGTAGGCTCTCTACAACAACGACTTTTTCCAGTTGGGATGATGAAGGCTTTCATTCTCGCTACCCGAACACAATCAACCCTTTTACCCATTTGTGCCGGCTACTCTTCTTTAGTTACCCTCTTTGGAACTTGAAAGTGTTGCTGAAAAATTAAATGAAAAAAGGAAAAAAGAGAAAAACAATATAGAAAAACAACAAAATCAAAGAAAAAGAAAAACCAAAAACAAATGTCCTTTCCTGAACAACGTCTGACTTGATTCCGAAAGGATACGTAGGCAGCCTCTCTCAGGGGTTCAGTCACAACAAAACAAAAATCTCAATTATCCCAAAACTTAAACTGGGGCAGATGATATAATGGCTAGGCAAGGAGCCCACTAGAATGGTTTCAAAGTTGTAATTTCATTCAAATTCTTTTACCCAAACCCTGTCCAAGTCTTTCTGATCAATTGTCAAAGGAGTCGGAATCGGAAAACACCATTGTTGGAACTTGGTGCAATCAAACTCAGAGAAACAAAATGAGAGAGTCATATTGGTGTAAACCTACAGGCACCATAAGGCGACGGCAAGTAGAGGAATTGAAAACAGGAGAGTCCGTTTAGTGAAAACTCGTAAAGATTACTATCGAGCGACAGTGAGAAGAGAAATGAGAGAGTTAGATTGGCGGAAACCCTAAAAGGGCGTCATCGGCAAAAAAGAAGACATAGTCCACTATTGAAAAGTCCTGGAAAGATTCCTTGGTTTTGCAATAGGGGTCAATGGGTTTATGAGAAGTTGGGAAAGTTTGCGAGACAGGCATCCAGCCCAAGAAACATGTCATGTCTATTTGAAGTCCCGCATGCACCCTAGATAAGTGTATCTTTTCTCCCCGAAAGGGACGCTTCTCTTTAAATTCATTTTTCTTGCCTTTGCTTACTTTTCCTTGAATCCCTTTCGGTTTAACTTTGTTTCCCGAAACTAATACAAAGCAAAGGTGGCAAGATTGACTTTACAAGGCTCTGCCGAACACAAGTTGAATACCCAGCCTCAGTGAGCGCAACAAGCGATCCCGACTAGCCATGATGGCTGATGCTCTGAAATCAAAGTCATTGAAAACGAAAAGAAATCCAAAGTCAAATGCCCTAAAGGCAGAATAAAGTCGAAGCTCCATACAGGCGAATCGTCATGAAAGCTTTAAAGTTGAGCCTCTCAGGTTGAAAGAGAGGTCAATCTTCAAATAGTAGGGGTTTTCTCAATAGAGGTTGGACCTAGATCAAGAAATGGAGACAATCAAGGCTACAAAACCGACCATCGTTTCAAGCTAACAATCGTGCTTTGTTGAAAATTTGAAACAGGTAGATTTTCAAATAACCATGCAAGAAGCAGGTTTAACCAAAAGGGAAATGCGCACGAGCTAGGAACAGCTTCGCAGCAATAATCAACCCAAAAGAGAAGTTTCCTCCAAATTCTTTTCCGCAGTTCTACTAAAAGAAGAAAGAAGAAAAGGAAAATCACAAAAATCATGGTAACATAGGGCCTCCAATCTCTATCTGCATCCTTTCAAATCTAGGACCATATTCCCTAGTTGACCCCCAGCATAACCTGCGAACTTCCCCGGCATAACCCGAGGATCATTTTCTTTTTTCCCCGGCATAACCTGAGGATCTTTTTCTTTTCTTCCCCTGCATAACCTGAGGATCATTCTCCTTTTCTCCCCAGCATAACCTGAGAATCTTTTTCTTTCCCTGGCATAACCAAAGGATCATTCTCCTTTTCTCCCCAGCATAACCTGAGAATATTTTCTTTCCTCGGTATAACCCGAGGATCATTTTCCCTTTTATCCCCAGCAGACCTTTTTTCTATCCCGGCATAACCCGTGGATCGCCCTGGCATAACCTTAGATCCATTTCCTCTTCATCCGGGCATAACTCGTGGATCGCCTTGGCATAACCCAGGAGCATTTTTCCTCCTCATCCCGGCATAACCCGTGGATCACCCTGGCATAACCCAGGAGCCTTTTTTCCTTCACATCCCGGCATAACCCATGGATCGCCCTAGCATAACCAAGGAACCCTTTTTCTTTCATCCCAGAATAAACCGTGGATCGCCCTGGCATAACCCAGGAGTCTTTTTCCTTCATATCCCATCATAACCCGTGGATCTCCCTAGCATAACCCAGAAGGATTTTTCCTTCTTATCCCGGCATAACCCGTGGATCTCCCTGGCATAACCCAGGATCCTTTTTCCTTCTATCCCGGCATAACCCGTGGATATCCCTGGCATAAACCAGGAGCCCTTTTTCTCCTATCTAGGCATAACCCGTGGATCGCCTTGGCATAATCCAAGAGCCCTCTTCCTTCTCATCTCGCCATAACCCGCAGATCGCCCTGCCATAACACTGGAGCCTTTTTCCTTCTCATCTCAGAATAACCCGTGGATCTCCCTGGCATAACCCGGGAGCCTTTTTCCTTTTCATCCCGGCATAACCCGTGGATCTAACTAGCATAACCCAGGAGCTTTTTCCTTCTATCTCGGCATAACCCGTGGATCTCCCTGCCATAACCCATGAGCCTTTTTTCGTTTATCCCTACATAACCCGTGGATCTCCGTGAAATAACCCAGGAGCCCTTTTTCTTTTATCCCAGCAAAATTCGAGGACTACTATTTCTTCCGGCATAATCCGATGACTTCCCCGGCATAATCCGAGGACCCTTTTTTCTTCTCCGGCATAATCCGGTCAGCTTTCCAGCATAACCTGGCAATCCTCCCAATTTAGGGCATCACTCCCTATTCCCAAGGATACACAATTTTGATTTTTATTGCTTTCAATGAAAAGTAGCTTAAATTTGTGTTACAAATAACTCACGAAATTTTCCAAGTGAAAACTGGGGCAGAAAAATTTTATTCGTTTGTTTGTTTTGGTGTCTGAACATGTTTTACCTCAAGACACATGATTCGAGATGACCTAAAGGACGAGTCTCAATACAGAATAAAGGAAAAAATAAAATAACAAAAATAGGTGAACTCAAAGTGTCTGAAGCAGAGAAGGATGCGGACTGCTCAAATTTGATCAAAAGTCCCGCTCTTATCGAGTGCTGAAGAAAGAACCAATACCTACAACATACAAGCATCAAGATTTAGGTCAGGGTCTACAACAAAATCAGCTAAGACTCGAGATCAAGGTTCAAGAAATTTATAGATAGATTTTCCTTTTGGTGTAATAAGGAAGTCAGCAAGTAGTAGCAACAGCGTCAGCAGTGAAAACACAGCTCCTGGTAGTCCCAGCTACCAAAACTTGTAGAACTATACTGACCTGATTCCTTTACAGCCAAGGATATGTAGGCAACCATTGAAGCAAGATTCGGTCAGACATTTTTCAAAAAAAAAATGCTTCTCACGGAGTGTTAAGCGAACAAAATCCCTCAAAATTGCTCATTTATCTTTGCCTGAAAATCCTTCGTGTCTCCGAGCAAAGAGAGGCAGCTATGAGTATGTATTTTTGCCTCGCGTGAATTACTCCTACAAAGTTCTTAGATTTAGTATTTTTCCTTTTAATTATTTGATTTTTAGGATTAGTTGCATAATTTTCGTGTTTTTTTTGTATTTTTAGATGTATTCTTAATTTAGATAATTCATAAAAAATACAAAATATTGTATTTGCATTTAGGATTTGATTTTAGATATAAAAATCAACAATTTCGATTTATTTTTGCCTTGATTAGTTTTAGCTTTGAATTTCGTTGATTTCCTTTAAACTGGTATTTAATTATTTGAGTTAACTAGGTTTTAATATAATTAGGTAGATTAATTTAATTTTTAGCATTTTATTCAGTTTAATTTTAATTTTAATTTTAATGTCAAATTTTTGAAAAAAAAAAGAAAAGAAAGAAAAAGGAATTGGAGTATCTTAAAATAAAATGTCCAAATTTGGGCCAGATTTGTCCAGCCCCAAAACATACCAACAAACCCGGTCCAAATCCCACCTGAACCGACCTAATCCCGTCCCATTACCGGTCCCCACCTAATAACCAAAAAGACCTTGTTTGGTCTCAATTTGATCATGGCCATCGAGGTTTTCAGATCCAACGGTAGGAAAGCTAGGGTCTTTTAAGTATGTTAATGTCAAAACAGGACCCTACCCCCCATCTGAACTCCTTACCCCTCGTCTTTCTCAAAACCCTAGAGACAACCTTTAACCTCGCCGTCCACCGCCATGAACCACCGGCCCAAAATCGCCTCTGCCGGCAGCGGAGCTCCGATGGCCAATAAATTAACACTCCATGTTCCTCTCCTTCTCCTCTTTCCAAACCTACAAACCACGTCCCTCGAATCCCGCCTGAGCTTCTCGAATATAGCTCAGAAGAACTGGACCTTTCGCCGTGACCGGCGGCGCCACTGCCCAAACGCCACCATTTTATCACCATAGGTTCTCCTCCACTCCTACATCACAAATCCACACCCTTTTTTTCTCAAATCAAGCCCGAATTGCTCAAATATTCGAAAGAAGATTGGGTAAAACACCCTAGCCCTTGTAAATTCCACCAAAAAACACCTAAGGACCCCTGTCTCTCCCTCATTTAAAATCCTCACTCATAGTCCTTTGAACTTCCCTGTAGCTACTCGAATTTTGAATCACTATAAAGCCCTAAGAGTTCAATTGGTACCTGAACATGCAAAGTCTTTTTCCAGTAATTTTGAGTTTAAATTGCTGAGTCTTTCTTAGTTTTGTTTGTTTATTTACTCGTATTTTAATTAGTTGAACCCAGCTCTGCTTTTTCCTTTTTTTAAGCTTATATTTTCTTTCATGTTTAGTTTATTCTTCCGCAATTGCTAATAATTTGTGCATTGAGTTTTGCTTGCCCATTTTTCTTAGATTTTAGGTCTCGAATTCCTGATTTTCCTTGTTTTTACTGATTGGTACAAGATAGCATGTTCCCTTTAATCAATCTTAGTTGTTTCGTTTAATTGATGACCTATAGTAATATATTTCAGTTCTGGGTTTGAGTAGTTAAAATTAATTCAAGCCTAAAAGTAAAGTGGTCTGGATTCGCCTTCCAAGTTTTGGGTGGGGATTTAGTATGGTGTTTGGTGCCATTTGTTCGTTTTTTAGTGTTCAAACCCTCTTAAATAACCATGGTCATCACTGACCAAGCTAAAAGGGTTAGTATAGTTGGGCTTTGGGTTAGCTTAACCTAAGATAACAATTTCAGGGGTAAATACAGGGATGCTCAAGGGTAGTTTAGGTAGATCACATAGGGAATCTTGCAGTAACAGAAAATAGAAACCCCCAGAAGCTTCTAGGTTGGGGTTTTAAGTTGAATTTCAGGATTTAGATTGTATAACTTGGGTAGCAAGTTAGCATTCTAAGGACTTTTAAGTAAAATTTGAAAATTAAGAAGGACCTAAGGGGTAATAAATGAATCTGAAAGGTGTCCTAAATGTTTGCCTATAAAGGCACTATTCCTTGCCTTAGTCAGGGATTTTTTAAGAGCTGAGACCCAAAAAATACGAAAAAGGCTGCATAGATTTTACTGTTCTATAAGACTACAGAGCTAAAAAAATCCCAATAAAATTCAGAAACGAAAACTTACTGTTCCATTGAACCTCTATTTTGAACCCTGAAGTTTTCTTTGATTTCATAAAAAAAAATTTGATTTATTTTGAGGTGGAAAATAATCTAACATAGGGTATTGGAAGAACTGGTTCGATTTTATTAATTGGGGTATTGTTTTATCTAGTCTTTCTGGTTGGATTTCACTATTTCAACGCTGGTTGGTTGAAATTTGGACTGACTACTGTTGCTCACTGCTGATCCTTTCGTTTTTCTATTATTTTAACTCTCCAGGTACATGTTTCTACGCTCTCACTTGATGTAAAGATTGGAATTGAAAAAAAAATGGAAAACAATAGTTGTGAGCAATAGTCACAACCTAGTGTTCATAGTTAAGCTTTTTCATCTTACATGCTATTAATTCCTGCTTTTGCACCTATGATTATGTCATTAGAAATTTATTTCAATACACTGTATGTTGATTTGGATAAGATCTCTTAAATGTAGTCCTTCTGTGTTGCCTACTTTGTTTTGAGATTTGGATTTGAAATGGTTTAAGCTTAGCTGGTTCAAGATGTTTTGGACCGCTAAGTATGTATTAGAATTAAGTTTTTCCTTCGCTTTTTGCAATATGGTTCTCGTATGCAAGATGGATTGGAGGTTCAATACCTTAGATTCTGAGTTTGATCTCGGATTCGTGTCTGCTTGCCTAGAATGGAAATCTGGACTTGTCTCTTTGATATTTCTTAGATTTGATTTTAATTTGACTTCAGGTTTAATTTAGCTCTCCCAATTCAAAATCTGAATTCCATGTTACAACTTTTTTGTTCTAGTGTCTTAGAGGATTTGAGTTCGTGGTTAGGGCAAGTTACAAAATAACCAAGCCAGGTTTCTTTCATTAGGGTTGGAAAGGTTGTGATTATATTTCATACTCCACTCCCCGCATTTATAATTGAGTTTACACGAAATGGGAACAAAATTTTGCATGTTACACAGTGTTCAGTTCTTGTCTTCTTTTTTTCTCCTGGAAGTAATGATCATCTGACAAGGGTCTATTTCGAATCCAAAAGCTTGCAATGATTTTGTGCTTAATTCTAACGTGGCCTGTTAAAATTGAATTCTATTAGCTGTTGTAAAGATTGGATACGTAGAGAATGGGCTTGGTGATTGGGCTTGAGTTCGCCTTTAAGGTATAGTAGCTCTCCCTTTGGGCTTCAACAGGAACGCTGGGCAATAATATGAATAACTATAGGTCCAGTGGCTCTCTTCGAATAATCAATGGTTTTATTTATTCTTAGGTGAGCCACTTTTAAACAACGCGAAAGGTTATGGCTTTCTGGATGTAAATGAAACCCCTTTAATAATAAAATAAGGTGCGCCGCGCCAAATGAAAATCACAAACTGTGTGGCCCTCTTTTATTATATCCTTAAGATACATAGAATTCGGGGCGTGCCGTTTAGCGAATTTTCACGGCATCCAGCAAAGTTAATAGCGCGTTAGTTGCTTCAGGCGCGTCTTTCAAACAAATTTACTTCCTTAAACTCGGGTGTGCATTTAATGTGACCGAAATCGAAATCCTAAAACATTAAATGAAATGTTCTTCGGATTGGGGGTGTATTTCATGTGACGCGATCCAAAGACATATTTTAAACGGCGTTCAATCCTTCTTTAAAATCAATTAAAAGCGGTAAACAATTTAAAATCACATTATAGGTTGAAACATGTATTAGAATGAGATAATGAGCCAACTATAATAGTTTATGCGACCATGCTAGAACCACAGAATCTGAGGGTGCCTAACACCTTCCCTTGGGTTAACGAAATTCCTTATCAAGAATTTCTGGTTCGCAGACTTCAAATGGAAAGTCAAAATTTCCTCAATTTAGGACTTAAAATAAACCGGTGACTTGGGACACCAAAAACAAGTCTATTCTAAGTAGCGACTCTGAAAAAATTGAATAAATAATCCCATTTCAAATAATGTCACTTAAAGTGGAAAAACTCCCTTATATACTATCCTTCCGAGGGTGGTGCGTAAAAAGGAGGTGTGATAAGGCTTCTATGTCGTTTCAACCCCGGCCTCAATGGGCTCGAAGCACAGTCCAAGGCTTTTCCCCAAAACACCCGCCTCAATGGTGTATATTGAAGCTCATTATATAATACCTCAAGGTAGCATAAAATCGACGATCGTCTTGGAAAGGCGGAAAAGCTCCCAAGGACACTGGGTTAGAGCTGACCATGTCTGCAAGAATAGTACAAATCTTTACTGAGCCATTATACAGCTGTACCAATAGCATTTCCTCATCATTATTAGACATGTACTATGTTGGGATTCCCCCTATTATGAGGGAGCCTTGTCATTTTGCGAGAGAGATGAGATTTATACAATACAATATTTTGTGGTTTTCTTGCCTAAACGTGCTCAACAATTACCCTACATATTTATTGATTGTTCATTCATTGTTCATTTATTGTTCTTCATTTGTTGTCCATTATTAACCGTAAAAGTCTATCTTTGAGGCCTTCATTATCATTATTTTTTCATTAATTGTTCATTGCTAACTGGACCCCGAAGCCCATGTTCCAGCCAGCTCAAGGTCCAATCTTGCGACAACATTGATTTGCATATCTTATTCTCTTTGCATACACTTAGCATCTATTACCTAACAACTAGCATTGAAATAAATCACATATTTTTAGAACTAAAAAATCAAATATAATTGTTAATACCATTTTCAAGGTAAACAGTTTGGCACCCACCGTGGGGCTAAAAATAATAGTGATTGTTTTGGTGCTAGTTTTCTGAAACACAAGTTATGCTTCACATTTTTTCTTGTCCAAGAATCTCTAATTTCAAGTCAAAAAATGTCTAATTCGGCAAATGCACACGAAAACAACGGTATTGGATTTCATGGAGAGAACGATGCAGATGTCGGTGTACAACCGCAAGACCTAGGTGTGGCGCCAGCACAAATCCCCGTCAACGTGAGCTCACGCAACGTTATGCATGTCAATGTAAGCTCTCATACTGACAGAAGTGTGTGCCGGGAGGAAAGCGACATTAGCCTTCAAGTCATTTTTGAGATGTTGCAAGCACAACAAGTGGCTATTTCTCAGCTTTAAAGTCAATAAAAAACTCCAAGCACAACAACACAAGAAACGACTCCCTAAGTCAAGCAGACACCAGAGAGATCGAGTAACAATGGGTCAGCAGCAGACCACGCTATTATGAAGATTTTCAAGGACCTTACCAAAAGCATTGAATCAGGAGAAAAGAAGGTAGAGGCTAACAATAAAAAGGTGAAGACTTATAATCGATGGTCGATCATATCCCGGGCGCACCCTCGATTCTGAAAGGTGTAGATTCAAAGAAGTTCTTACAGAAACCATTGCCACCAAGTCTGACTCTAAAGCCCATCCTGAAGAAATTCAGAATGTCCGACGTTCCGAAGTATAACAGGACCATAGACCCTAATGAGCACATTACTACTTATATTTGTGCTATTAAATGGAATGACTTAAAGGATGACGTAATTGAGTCCGTCTTGTTGAAGAGATTTGGAGAAACACTATCAAAGGGAGTTATGATGTGGTATCATAACCAACCCCCATATTCAATATATTCATTTGCCATGTTGGCAAACTCTTTTGTGAAGGCACGTGCTGGTGCCATCAAGGTCGCCACCAGGAAGTCTGATATCTTCAAAATCAAACAGAGTGAAAACAAGATGCTAAGGTAATTTGTATCTCGCTTTCAGATCGAACGAATGGAGTTACCACCAGTCTCCGATGACTGGGAAGTACATGCCTTCACTTAAGGCTTAAACAAACGAAGCTCGATAGCTTTGAAGCATCTAAAACAAAACTTGATTGAGCATCCCGCTGTGACTTAGGCAAATGTACACAACAGATACCAATTGAAGATTAGGGTCGATGACGACCAATTGGGAGCCCCCTGTGGCTCAGTATATCCATGCAGGCTCCTAGCGAAGGAATCAAAGTCTATAGAAGGGGAGTCAAGATCAGTCAAAGAAAGGTATCAGCCATACTTCAAAGATCGAAGAGACACTTTGAGGTGGAATATACATCGAAATAACTGAGGAGTAGATCAAGGCCAAAATTCCCAGGGACTTATGAGCAAGACCGGGCTTGACAGGAATTCGAGGCCAAGGAGGCACCCCGCTTGTCAGAATACAACTTTAACATTGATGTCTTAGACATCGTATCATCCATAGGGAGAATCAAGGATACCAAATGGACAAAGCACGTACAGTCAGATCCTTCCTGAAGAAACCCCAACCTGATGTGCGGATACCATGGCGTTTATGGTCATAGGATCAAGGATTGTAGGCAGCTCCAAGAGGAGGTGGCCCGGCTGACCAACGAAGGGCACCTTCTTGAATTCCTCAGTAATCAAGCCAAGAACCACTTTCGAGAAAAAGCGGCAAATAGAAAGAATGGACCAGAAGAACCTTAGCACATTATTTACGAGATTGTTGGAGGAACCAACGTCCTACAGGGACCCATGTTCAAATGGGCCAAAGTGTCCATCGCAACAGAAAGGCAAATTCGGAGCTATAGATTTGAGGATGCCCTTATATTTAGAGAAAACGACTTCGAGGCCTTGTCCTAACCACATTATAATGCACTGGTAATTTATTTTCTTTATAATAATGTTCAAACTAAAAGTGTGCTCAGGGGTCCAGGTAGCTCGGTCAATGTAATCAGGTCGAAGGTGGTGGAGCAGCTCGGACTGCTCGATCAAATCGTACCCACCTCTCGAATCCTCAATGGATTCAAGATGGAAAGAAAAGAAACAAAGGGAGAAAGAGTCCACCCAGTCAACGTGTCCTATATAGTTCAAGACACCAAGTTTTATGTCATTGAAGGTGACATGAGGTACAATGCTTTACTTGGAAGATCGTAGATACACAACATGAGGGTGGTACAATCTACTCTTCACCAGATGATGAAGTTCCCAACAAAAGATCGTAAAAATGGTGTATAGATAACAACGGTCATCAAAGGAGATGTTCGTAGTAAATTACATGGCATCAACACCGAATCTCTCCATCCAGGATGAGCCACGAAATAAGTCGACCCTCGAGGAACAGGTGGTCTTTGAGCATTCGAACGAAGATGACGAAAAAGACTTCCTCACTCCTTGAATCTTTGTTGCCCAAATGAGTCGCACGCAACAACATCAATGGTCAAAGAAATCGAACATGCCATCTTGATCAAGCATCTTCCAAATCTAAAGGTATACCTGGGAACGGGATTAACCCTCGACTCAGGAAAAAACTAATCTAATTTCTAATAACAACATTGATTGCTTTTCTTGGTCCCATTTAGACATGACAGGGATCCTACCGGAAATAACCACCCATCGACTAACTGTCAATCCCAAGTTCAAACCAGTACAGCAAAATATGAGGCCTCAATCCAAGGTAAAACATGCGTTCATCAAAGGCGAGGTAACAAAACTCCTCAAAATAGGATCGATTAGGGAAGTAAAATACCCCGAATAGTTGGCTAATGTAGTAGTGGTCCCAAAAAAAGGAAATAAATTAAGAATGTGCGTAGATTATAAAGACTTAAATAATCATGCCCCAAAGACTCATTCCCATTGCCTAACATCGATCGCTTGATCGATGCCACGGCCGGCCACAAGATCCTCACTTTTCTCAACGCCTACTCCGTGTATAATCAAATTCGAATGAACCCAGAGAGCGGGGAAAAGACTCCATTCATCACGAATAATGGTACATACTGTTATATTGTAATACACTTTGGGCTAAAAAATGCATGAGCTATGTACCAGCACCTAGTTAATAAGATGTTCGAACATCAAATAGGCCAATCTATGGAGGTTTATATTGATGAGATGCTATTTAAGTCCCTACACGCAGAGGACATTTGGCTCATTTGCAGGAAATATTCGATATCCTTAGAAGTTACAACATGAAGCTTAACCCCGAGAAATGTGCCTTCGGAGTAGGATCGGGAAATTTTTTAGGATTCATGGTGTCGAGTAGGGGGATCGAGACCAACCCCGAAAAAATCAAGGCCATTGACGAAATCACAATGGTGAACAAAATGAAGGTCGTACAGCGGATGACCTAGCGGATAGCGGCCTTAGGCCGATTCATATCAAGATCATCAAATCGGAGTCATCATTTCTTTTCCTTGCTCAAGAAGAAAAACAACTTTGAGTGGACTCCGAAATTCCAACATGCTTTAGAGGAATTAAAGCGGTATCTTTAGAGCCCGCCTTTGCTCCACAGCCCGAAGGAAGATGAAATGTTGTACTTGTATCTGGCCATATCCGAAGAAGTGGTAAGTGGTGTGTTGGTTCGGGAAGATAAGGTACATAATTCCCTATTTATTACCTAAGTCGGACGCTAGGAGATGCTGAAACCATGTATCCACACTTAGTGCATTAATAAGTGCATCTCGAAAATTAAAGCCTTATTTTCGATGCCATCGTTTATGTGTTTTTATCAACATATCCTCTTCAAAACATCTTGCAAAAACTTGAATTATCAGGCATACTAGACAAAGGGTCTATCGAGCTCGGAGGGTATGATATCGAGTACCAACCTCGGACGGCTATCAAGTCCCAAATTTTGGTAGACTTCGTGGCCGATTTTACGTCTACCCTTGTACCCCAGGTAAAGAAAGAACTCTTGCTAGAAATAGGCACATCATCGAGGGTATGGACCCTATTCATCGATGGAGCCTCAAACGTGAAAGGGTCCGGGCTCGGCACATCTTGAAATCTCCTACGGGTGGCATGATTAGGCAATATATAAAAAAGTCAAAATTTACTAACAACGATTCCGAGTATGAAGCTATGACTGTGGATCTTGATCTATCCAAGAGCCTAGGAGCAGAAGTCATCGAAGCAAAATGTGACTCCCTTCTGGTAGTCATCCAAGTAAATGGGAGCTTCGAGGTTCGAGAAGAGAGGATGCAAAGATACCTAGACGTCATATTGCATCATTTCAAATAATGGACTTTGATCCACACTCCTCAAGATCAGAACAGTGAGGCCGATGCACTCGCGAACCTGGGGTCATCCGTCGAAGAAGACAACATACTCCTAGGGGCTGTTGTATATTTATCCAAGTTGGTGATCGAAGAAGGCCATGTCGAGATCGACTCAACAAGTCTAACATGGGATTAGAGGAATAAATATATTAACTATTTGAGAGACAGGAAGTTTCCCGGAGACCCAAAAAAAATAGAGGGCCCTTCGAGCCAAAGCAGCTCGATTTTCACTCGACGAGAATGGAACACTGTATAGAAAGACCTTTGATAAACCTCTAGCAGTATGCTTGGGAACACCGATTATGTACTTCTATAAATTCAGGACTGCACTTGTGCAAATTATTCTGATTCTGATTCTTTGGTTCGTAAGGTGGTTAGAGCAGGCTACTATTGGGACAGCATGGAGAAGGACACCAAGGATTTCGTTCGAAGGTGTGACAAATGCCAAAGATTTGTGCCGATGATTCACCAACCTGGTGAACAGCTACATTCGGTCTTATCACTATGGATGTTCATGAAGTGGGGGATGGACATCGTCGGTCCTCTACCAACGACACTAGGTAAAGCCAGACTTATTCTGTTTATGACCGACTATTTCTCGAAATGAGGGGAAAGCATAAGCCTTCAAGAAGATAAGAGAAAACAAAGTCATTATCTTCATCTGGGACCTGATCAAAGCCAACCCTACACCACTACTGAGTAGCAAGAGTGATCAAAGCAGCTTTTACCCAAGATGGTCAGGATTGAATCCACAGGGAGCTAGAAATGGGAATGGGATTCCTATCTAAACTAGAAGTGCTCGTAGTGCTCTTAATTACACTTCCAATCCTCTTTTGGTTTGTTATTACTTCAAATATTTATGCTAAAGATAAGCTAAATTAAACTGAGAATGATTGCTTGTAAGGTTTTCCAAATGGTTAAAGAGGCACTAAGGAAGTGACTTTTTCCTAGATGAATTCTTGATGGAATCCAAAGTCTAAGGCCAAGTTGTTACATTGGGGATTATGATATAGCCAATGCACCGAAATACTCACTCTATACCTCTCGGTAGCGCGAGTGACTTTCCCCTAATTGACTTTTTCAAGACCAATTGGGTGTCAACATTGTGCAAGTAATTTAGGCTCAAGTTAGGTATTACTATCTCTAGGTTTAACACATCAATTGGAGTTATCAATCTCTTGATTAAACCCAAATTCCTTTTTGGACTGATTTTCCTAGACTCCAACTCTCTTTATCAAGAAGAGCCAAAGTCAAAAAGGCACAAATTAGTTTTTTCAGCCACTAATTCAACATGAAACACAAATCAATCAAAATATCAAACACCCATAAACATTTAAGCCTCAAAACTAAAGACCCATCAAATACCCACACTAGGGTTGAGCCACAACCCTAGATAATGGGTCTAGCTACTCATAATAATGAAAGAAAATTGATAAATAGATGAAGAATAACCCATAAGATTTAATTACAAACCAGGGGTGTGCATTCGAATCGGTCTATTGATAGATTGAATCGATTAATTTTTATAGGTTTATCGATATCGGTTTATTGATTTATCGATTTTGATTTTGAAATTTTCCTTATCAAGTTATAGATTTCAATTTTGTCCTCTTCGGTTATCGGTTTATCGATAAACTGATAAGATATAAAAAAATCCTAATTTTTTTAACCATTTCCTTTACCCTAAGTCCCTTACCCTATTATTTCATTGACCACATTTAAGGAATGATCATATTTAAATCTCAATGGAATGAAATTCAAATTAATAGAGAATAGAATTAACTGTGATGATGTATTTTTATATTTTTTTAACACCGTCGTAGTATTGGTGGCATACATTTGATCCCTTACTTTAGTTTTGTTGCATGTGCTTGTTGACACAATTTTTATGTTATAAACAATATTCTCTTATTCTAGCTTCTTTTTGTCCATATTATTTAGGGGTGTTTATGTGATATACTTTTCGTGGAATCCCGTAAATTTTTTTATTGGTGTAGTCGATAACCGAATTGATAAGCCCCAAAAATAGATAAATCGAAATTGAAAAAATTAAAAATTTATTGAAATGATAATGATAAGCATATGTATAAATTGATAATCGATAATTAATTATCCATAAGAGTTAAAATCGAATCGATAAATCGAATGCACACCCCTATTACAAACTAAGGTAATGAAGATTCAATGTAAAAGTAGCTACAAATTACACAAAAACAGCCTAATATAGCCGTTCGTGTTCTCTGGTCTCTCACATATTACAAAAGATACACTAAAAATATGAAAAGAAACTATTTATACTAGGCCGAAGTTTTTGGACAAAAACAGTCCTGACGATGTACTGCGGTCCGCACAAAATGCATCGTGGACAACAATGAGGCTTTTTAGCTTGATAATGCATTCTCTGAATCTGGCCACTGCGAGCCGCATAAAATGCACCGCACTCCTGGTGGCATCAATTGCGGTCCACAGAAAAAGGACTACGGACTACATTTGCTTATATCTTCAAATTCCCCAGCTCTCTAAATCCCATCTCTGCGGACCGCATAAAATGGTTTGCTGCCTCGGTGAGGCTACTGCGGTCCAAACGAAATGGTTTGCAGCCATAGTGCTTGAGTTTCCAAAATTTGAACCTCTCTAAATCTCCTCACTACAGACTGCACTAAATTTAATACGGCCGCAGTGGATTTGTTGCAACTCTGCTTGGACTTGCTCTTGGTACTTGTGCATGCTTCACTCCTTTTTGAGGTGGTTTTGACTAATTATCACCTTTTTAACCAAACCCTGCAAGCAAGTACATCAAGTAATCCTTTGGGACTATTTTGTATACATTTTTAATCAAAACTCAAGTAAAAAGGAGTGTAAAATGAGCTAGAATACCAAGTTATAAACTTCCCCAAACTTACGCTTTGCATGTCAATGAACTTCTTAAGATGATTCTCATTTTTCTGCTTCGCTATCCTTTGAGGATAAGGTAGAGATGGCCTTGGAAAAGGAGCCTTGGCTTTAGGAACAACCATTTCTGGCATGTCTATTACGTATTTCCTAAACGGGTTCACGTCATTCTAAGTCTCCACCTCGAAATCTTGAATATCAATCCTCACTTCCTCATTCACGTTCTCATCAATCACATTTTCAACCGCCAAAGTAACCTCGTTCTATTGCAACTCAACTTCTTCACCCAAAATTTCTTTTTGATTGGAGGCATTCACATCAGTGCCTTGTCCAGTCCTTGTAGTTACCACCATTATATGCCCAATATTGTTCCCCCCCCCCCCCTTGGGGTTGACTACCTTATCACTAGGTAGTACCCCCTTAGGGCGAGTGTTCAAGGATTGTGAGATTTGGCCTAATTGAACCTCCATGTTCCTGATTGAAATATTATGGGAAGCCAACTGAGCATCATAGTTCGCATATTTTTCATCATCAGTTCAAACATCATTTCAATTCTCCCCATTTCTTGGTTCAATGAACTAGGACCTTGGGATAGAAATGGGGTGGATTGTCGGGTAGTTGATACATTGGGGGCCTTTGGAACACTTGACCCTGATTTTCGTGGTTGCTGTTGTTCCAACTATCCTGATTGTTATTTCCACCCCAATTGTTGTCGTTTCCATTGCCATTCCAATTACCCTAATTGTTTTGATTATTGCCCCGATTGCCCCATTTTTAATTTTTATTGTTGTTCCCCCAATTTTCGTTGCCTTGTTGTTGTTGATTTCCCCAATTGCTTTGGGGTCTCCATTGTTATTGGTTGGGAGAATTTCCCCTCTAGTCTTGATAGTTTTTCACATATGGAATTTCTTCATTCTTCTAATCATAACCTTCATCTTGGAACCCACTACTATCTTGGTCAAATTGATACGAACTCCCTTGGTTTTGTTGGCTTCTTTGTCTCCTTTTGTTCGCTAGCACATTGACAACCTCCATAGCATTCACTTGTCATGGAGATTGAACCTATTGTGGTTGTGCCTTTTCAAGTTGGTTCATTATGGTTGTCAATTTTTGCTATTGTCTGCCCATGATCGTGAAGTTTTTTGTGCAAGTGAATGATTGTGGGGTCATCCTGTGGCACATTGGCTCTACTTTGCCAAGCGGAAGATGAGTCAACCATCTTATCAAGAATGTCACAAGCCTCATCATAAGATAGCTTCATGAAATTACCCCCGGAAAGTTGGTTCACTATACACTGATTTGTTGTGTTAATGCCCCGGTAGAATGTCTATAGTATCATTGCTTCAATCATATCATTGTTGGGACATTCCTTTACTATGCTTCTGTATCTCTCCCATATCTGATGTAATGGTTCGGGGGGCTCCTGCTTGAAAGCTAAGATCTCATCCCTCAAAGTTGCCATGTGCCCCGGCGAGAAAAACTTAGCAATGAATTTATCCACCAACTCATCCCAAGTAATGATGGAATGGTTGGGAAACCTCTCAAGTCAATTCAATGCCTTCCCTCTAAGTGAAAAAGGGAATAATCTCAACCGAAGTGCATCCTCTGACACATTTGTTTGCTACTCCCATAACAGGTATCCACAAAATCCTTGAGATGTTTGTAAGCATTCCGATGGGGAGCACCCGTGAAAATTTCTCGTTGCTCCAACAATGTCAGGATCAAATTTTTAATTTGAAAATTTTCAGCCCAAATCCGACGTGGGACAATTGCACTACCATATCCTTGGTTCGGAAGCACTCAAGGACCCACTCTTGGAGGTGGCGGGGAAGGTCTGGAAAATTATCATTGGCCTAACGGCCTCTCCTTTGAGCTTGAGGTACTATAGGAACGTCATCATCAATATTTTCATCTACATCCTCCTCCGGTATAAGATCTCCAAAAGGTGTGTTGTTTGCTGCCATTTTGTACTTGAAGTTGCGACACACACAAATTAGTAACACAGAAGGAAAGAAGAAAAATACTCAAAATTATTTAGATAGATAGCCAAAATAGTTAGCTCCCCGGAAACTGCGCCAAAAAGTGATCAGAGCCAACCCTACACCACTACAGAGTGGAAAGAGTGGTCGAAGCAGCTTTTACTCGAGATGGTCGGGATCAAATCCACAGTGAGATAGAAGTGGGAATTGGATTCCTGTCTAAGCTAGTAGTGCATAGTGCTCTTAATTACACTTCCAATAATCTTTTGGTTGGTTATTACTTCTAATGTTTATGCTAATGATAAGCTAAATTAAATTAAGAATGATTGCTTGTAAGGTTTTCTAAATGGTTAAAGAGGCGCTAGGGAAATGACTCTTTCCTAGGTGAATACTTGATGGGATCCAAAGTCTAAGGCCAAGTTGTTATGTTGGGGATTACAATATAGCCAATACACGGAATTACTCACTCTATTCATCTCGGTAAGTCGAGTGATTTTTCCCTAATTTACTTTATCAAGACCAATTGGGTGTCAAAATTTTGCAAGCAATTTAGACTCAAGTTGGGTATTACTATCTCTAGGTGTAACCCATTAATTGAAACTTTTAATCTCTTGATTACACCCCAATTCCTTGTTGGACTGATTTTCCTAGACTCCAACTCTCTTTTTCAAGAAGAGCCTAAGTCAAAAAGGCACAAGTTAGTGTTTGCAACCACTAATTCATCATGAAAAATAAAAAGCAGTCCAAATATATAACATCCATAAACATTTAATCCTTAAAACAAAAGACCCATCAAATACCCATACTAGGGTTGAGCAACAACCCTAGCTAATGGGTCTAGCTACTTATAATAATGAACAAAAACTAATAAATAGATGAAGAATAACCCATAAGATTTAATTACAACTAAGATAATGAAGATTCAGTGTTAAAGTAGCTACGAATAACTCAAAGCAGCCTAATACAACCTTTCACGTGCTCTGGTCTCTCACAGGTTACAAAAGCTACCCTAAAATGTGAGAAGAAATTATTTATACTCGGCCTGATTTTCTGGATAAAAATACCCCTGATGATGTACTACGGTCCGCAAAAAATGCACCGTGGACCTCAATGAGGCTTTTTAGCTTGATAATGCATTCTCTGAATCTGGCCATCACGGGCCGCATAAAATGCACCGCGGCACGGTGGCATCAATTGCGGTCTACACCAAAAGGATCGCGGACCGCATTAGCTTATATCTTCAAATTCCCAGCTCTCCCAATCACATCTTCGTGGACCGCATAAAATAGTTTTCGGCCGCGGTGAGGCTATTAAGGTCTGCACAAAATGGTTTACGACCACAGTGCTTGAGTTTCCAAAATTTTCACCTCTCTGAATCTCCTCATTATGGACCACACTAATTGGAATGCGGCCACAATGGATCTATTGCAACTGTGCTTGGACTTGTTCTTGGTACTTGTGTATGTTTCACTCCTTTTTGAGCTAGTTTTGACTAATTGTTACCTTTTTTAGCAAACCCTGCAATCAAGTACAACATGTAAGCCTTTGGGACTATTTTGTATACATTTTTAATCAAAACTCAAGTAAAAAGGAGTGTAAAATAAGCTAAAATCCCTAGTTATCAGGACCACATCATATGAAGAAACGGGATCCCCTCCGAGATTACATATGATAATGGGAAGAAGTTCATAGGCAGCAAGGTGACAAAATTCCTCAAAGATCATAAAATCAAGAGGATCCTATCAACGCCCTATCACCCATGTGAAAATGGATAGGACGAGTCTGCGAACTAGACCATCATCCAAAACTTGAAAAGGAGATTAGAAAATGCAAAAGGAAAATGGAGAGAGGTATTGGCAGAAGTATTATGGGCATACCAATAAACTTCGAAGCGAAGCACATGAGAGACACCATTCTCTTTAGTATATAGGTTCGAGAATTTGATACCGGACGATGTCGGAGAGCCAAGCGATAGACTTAGACATGTCATCGAGGATTCAAATAGTGAGGCCATGACTACAATCCTCGAGCTATTAGATTAAAAGTAAGAGGCTGCACTAGTCTGAATGGCCGCCCAAGAACAAAAGATCGAGAGATATTATAACTGGAGAACAAGCATTCAGTACTTTGGAGTCGGTGACTTAGTTCTAAGAAAAGCCACCCTCAACACTCGAAACCTAAATGAAGAGAAGCTAGGACCGAGCTGGGAAGTACAATACCGCATCCTTGGAGTAGTAGAAAAATGGTACTACAAACTTGGAACCATGGAAGGCTTGTAACTTCCAAGCAATTGGAACATATCGATGCTCAAACGTTATTATTCCTAAGATATAACCTTCTCCCTTTTGTATGTATGTCTTATACTAATTTCTTACATGTGTTTGATGGGAGAGGCCGACCCTTCGACCGGAAATACTACGGGGCATCCCCCTTGGAGGTTATCTTTTCGAAAATATTTAGTTACACCTAAGGGGACTTCGATAGGAAAATATTGTATTGGTTCAAATAGTCGAATGAACCATATACATGTAGAACAATCGAGCCTATGAAGGCAAGAACATGTACACATATATCAAGTAATCAAAGAAGCCTCTCTACTTGTCAAAATGTTGTGTACCTCTAAGAAGTACACTAAAGACCGTCCAAGAGCCAAAGAATCCTCGAACACTTAGGTACTGTCATCAATAGTTAGCTCATCGAAGCCATCAAAAACTCGAGCTCGTAAGACCTTAGTAAGGCAACATCGAATCTATAAGACCTCTATGAGTCGTGCCCAAATTTATAAGACCTCAATGAGGCAATACCGAGCTTATAAGACCTCAATGAGGAAATATCGAGCTTATATGACCTCAACAAGACGCACTCAAATTTATCGGGCCTCAATGAGACAATACTGAGCTTATAAGACCTCAACGGGGCGTACTCAAATTTATAAGACCTCAATAAGGCAATACCGAGCTTATAAGAACTCAACAAGGCATACTCAGATTTATAAGACCTTAAAAGGCATAGCCCAGATATTAAGGCCAAGGCTACATATTTGAACTTTTAAGACCCCTAAAAAGACATAACCTCAATATAGACTTCAAGGTCACCGAACCAGGAGACAAAAGGCTAAGGCCGAATTAACGCGGCTCGAAGATGTCCGACTACCCGAATAAAATAAAAGCCTTCAAATACTTCAAAAAGAATCGGTTAAAGTCGGACAAACACAAAACTTGCCAAGGAATAATCAAAACTTCAAACGTCCTTAACCAAAATAAGGGAAAACTATAGCCATATTAGAGGTCGCATCAACCCAATCTGAAAATAGCCTAAGGGCCAATGCCTAAGAGCCTAAGGGCCATCTTAAAGAGCCTTAGGGACAATATATAAGAGCTTAAGGGCCAGTCTAAATAGCCTAAGAGCCAATATGTTTCAAACCTAAGGGTCAATGAGCCCGACCAAAACCTGATTCGAGGACCAAGCCCTAAATGGTCAACTATTATCAATTATTCATTAAGCACAACCTAAGGTTTTATATTATACGTCCAACACATTGGACTGGTTATCGACAAACATCAAAATTTATTTCGAGAAGGCAAAGGGAAGAGAAGAAATGACTAAAACCAAAAAGATTCTTTTATATATATATATATATATATATATATATATATATATATATATATATATATATATATATATATATAATAAAGATTCACAAATAAATATTTGCAAGGCTCACGCATGGAGCCCTTACAGAAAAAGGAACAAATAAAAACCTAATCTAATGTCGCGGTCACTTGATCGGACAAAGCTCCCTCAGAAGTAATGCCTTCAATGGCTTGGACCTCGACCCCAAAACATAACGGCTTCCTCCCCTCAGGGACTTCACCTTCACGTTCACCTCTATCATCCTAGGAGCCGCTATCCGAACCACTGGATGAACCGTCATCAGAAGAAGCAGAGCTGCCAATTTTTCCTCTAGCGCCTACACCCTCTCGATCTCAGCAGACAAATCAATGTCCCCTGCATATACATCCTCAAGATCCTGTCTCCGAGATCTTAATCGGGCATGATATAGGGCTCAGGTCAGTTAAAGCTCACCATCTTTAGATACCTTCCTAGATCGACCATTTGTAGCAGCATCATCTTCTCAGTGCGAGGATATGAGCGCATCATCTTCGGTCTTGGCTGCAAATAGCGCGACAATCAATTATGCATGGAGATCCTTATCCTCACTACTATCCACCCTCACATCCTAAAGATAATCCTCAACCGAGGTCAACTTCCCCTGGAGAGTATCTCATCACAGCCAACTTCACACTACAAATAAGTAAATAAAGAGGGTCGTAATAGCTCTTACCTTATTTTAGGTTAGTATTGAATCCACATAGAGCTAGAATTAAATTCGAGTATCTATCTAGCTTAGGGTTGCGTATTGTTCTTAATTACACTTCTAATCACTACAAATGGTAATTGCAACTAAATTATGCTAAAATTTATAATGCTACAAGTTGTTCAAATAGGTTTAAAAGGTACTAGGGTAGTGACTTCCGCCTAGGAGGTAAATTGACATGTACTTGAGTCTAAGGCATGTTTGACATATTTGGGAGTATGATATAACTATTGCACTAATTTAACCACTCTGCACATCTCGACGGTTCAAGTGAATTTTCCCAATTGACTTTCTCAAGACCAATTGGGTATGCAAAATTTGAACAAGCAACAAGGGTTCAAGTTGGGTATTACTCTCTCAAGTTTAACCTATTAATTGGGTCTATCAATCTATTGAGTACTCCCCAATTCCTTGTTGGACCAATTTTAGAGACTTAGACTCACTTTCTCAAGAAGAGCTCAAGTCAACTAAACAAAAACTCATGTTTGCAACCACTAATTCAGAAATTAACCATGAGATTGCCCAAATAACAAACACTCATAGTCAATTTAGCCCTAAATTACAAGACCCATCAATTACCCACATTAGGATTGAGCCACAACCCTAGCTAATAGGCCTAGATACTCATAATTGAAGAAGAAAAACAAGAATAGATGAAGATAAACTCATATTAATTAATTATTAAGATAAAAATAGATATTCAATGTTGCAAAGTAGATAAAACAGCCCAAAATGGCTACAAGAGTCGTTCCCATGAGTGCAGTTGCTTCAAAAAACTATCTGATACCCTAAAAATAGAAAGAGAATCTATTTACACTAGGATGAAAAATCTGGACAAAAATGCCTCTACGGGGCTAGTGTGAACCGCACAAAATGGATTAAGGTCGCACTAAGACTCTTCGCTTCAAAATCTAGCTCTCTTAAATCATGCTTCGCGAACCATACAGAATGGACTGCGGCTGCAATGAATTCAAGTACGATCCGCACAAAATCGATCGTGGACCGCACAGGCTTCAAAACTTCATCTTGCAACTTTTCTGAATCTCGGCTCTGCAGACCACACAAAATGGTCATGCGGCCGCATTGCCTTCAGTACAGACCGCACAAAACCTAGTGTGGTCGCACTTCCTCTTAGCCAGGAATCCTGCTCTCTGAATCTCCGAGTATGGACCGCACAAAGTGGTGTGCGGCCGCACTGGGCATGCTTTTCCTGAGCTTGTTTAGTCTTTGTCACTTGTGCAAGTTTCACTCATTTTGAGCTGATCTTTGACATCTTGTCACTTTGTTAATCAAACCTGCAACTTTTGAGCCTTTTGGGACTATTTTGTATGAATTTCTAATCAGAGCATGATCAAGAAGGAGTATTAAATGCGTCAAAATCCCTAGTTATCAACTCCCCCAAACTTATGCTTTTGCTTGTCCTCAAGAAAATAAATTAAGACCCACCCCTTAAAGGAAAACCAAGAAATTTTCAGCTGTCCTAAAGCAACCTCGACTCGTATCAATTGGGACTAACAATTACCCTCAATACAAATGAATCATTGTCAGTATTTACTATTTGAAAAACCATGTATCAAGTGTGACACAAGAGCATCAAGAGTTGACTCAACACATCAAAGAAGTCTTTCAATTACTTTGGTCATTGTGGAACCCAAACTCACACATCCTCAACTCTCCCTAAGAAAACCTCACCATTAGAATAGTGGCATACAAAATGAGGTTAATGAAAATACACTCATCTCTCTCAAGAAAAAGTCGCAAGTTCGCCTCTAAGTACCATATGCCTGACCCTTATATGAGTATCCACTAATGTATACTTCATTCAACTCAAGATCATATAGGCTTTTGTGGAGACATTGTGAAGGCTTTTGGTTCAGGTTAGGAAATGTTTTGGTCTAAGTGGGTTCCATCTTCTCATAAGCACTTCTTTTGATTCATTTGGCATCCATTCACTTGACTCTTTGAGTTATTTTCACTTCTTTCTAAGGCATTAGAGAGACACACTGTCACTCTTTCTTATGATATTCAAACCTTTTCTCCTTTTTCAACTTTCCACACCTTTCATTCTTTGCTTTTCTTTTATCCCCTTTTTATTCTTTTTCATTTGGACTTTCTTTTTTTTTTTTTTTTTTGCTTTTATTTCTTTTTCATTGCCTTTCCTTTCTTCATTTTTGCGCCTTTTTACCACTTTGTTGCAATCCTCGTCTCTCCCCCAAAAACTTATACTTTTTCCATGTGCTAAATGAAAGACTGGGTGCCGAGAGAGGGTATCTTTTAGAACGGGTATAGGCTTGTATCATGGTTCTTGAAAGAAAAAAGTCTAAGGCTCAAAAGCACTAACTAGGGATCTTATCATTAGTAGGCTATGGAATTGTTCAAACTATCATTTGGATCAATGAGAGCCTATTATCATGTCTCAAGTGAAAATTCACTTTTGATTTCACCTCAACAAATATTCAGGCAAGTTTTAGAGGCTTGCAATTCAATTATTCACCACACAAGCTAAGGGATTGCTAAAGACCTATAGTCGGGGGCCCACAACGACCTAAGATACGATTTGAGCACACAATGGTCCCGAAATACTACTTCATGATTATCGGTCAACACAAGAGTCTAAAGGTCACAACTTTCACCATCCAACATACAATAATTTTTTTTTGATCATGAGATAAAAGGCAAATGTGCTCGGCCCAAATGAAGATTTGCTTGAGGCACCCTTTAACTACTAACTATTAAAACCAAAAAGAAAAACAGACTCAAATCCTTAAGAAGGATTTCACGCTATCCATTATTGGAATTATACACCCGGTTCACACAACACTTTGCATTTGAAAGAACCGTGGAATTAAGAAAACCAAAGGCTTATCGCAAACTCTGAAACTAAAAAGTTACGAATCACAAATAAGAAGCTAAAAGTGAAAAAATTTGAGGAAAATAGAATGAATATATACAAGAGGGGGTTCGAATATACAATAGACTGGATTAATATATACAATGTGATATAACTTTATATACTGACCCAAAGTGAAATAAAAATGCGATAAGTATAAAGAAATATCATAATTATATACATATCAAAGATGAAAAATCAAGAAAGCATAAAAATGTTACATATATACAATCAACTAAATGAATAACCAATAGGGCCTACCCCCTCAAATGAAAGCTATCATTGTCCCCAATACCAACTAGTCTAAATAGAGCACAAAAAAAGGATATAGAAGACTCCCTATGTCCCCTCTGTCTACATAGGCTCATGTGTGGTCCACGGTCCTCTCTATGCTCGGGGACCTCAAACTGGCCCCTCGTGGCCTGCTGCTATGCTACTGGGGACCTGGGCCTGGACCTGGACAGGCTCTGTAGGTAGTGCATCCTGTGGCTGACGGGAAGAGGTCTCCTGTAGGTTAGCCAGCTGGATGACTACATTATCAGCTCGAGGGATCATCCTCTTCCTCTCGGGAGGCCTATGTGATTGATCCGACTCTAGATAAACTATTGGTACTGGGCCTTGGAGGAATAAATCTAAAGGCATGTGATCCTCCTTTAGTCTGTCACATATGCTCTCAGCTCCTTCACGGACTCTTTGGAGGCCCGTGTCTTCCTTAGCTTTTTGTGCTCCCGAGCATGCTCCTTGAGAGCCTTGCTATATGAATCAGCTGCCTTGGAGAGCACTGCTTGAGTGTCGAGGATCTTCTTCTGGTTATCAAGTATCTCCTTGAGGGCATCCTCTATCGACTATGGAACCTGTGGAGTTGGAGGTTCCGACTGAGCCTCTACCACAGTGATGAGTGTGGACAACTTGGATGAGGCGGTCTGCATCCAGTTGTTTATACTAAGAAGTGCTTGGCTCAGTTGGTGAGCAGTAATAGGATGGGCCCGGGAAGATGGGATCTCCGGTCCTGCTGATATGGATGGACTAGTAGGAGTGGGTGTGGATGTGGAAGGATTGGGAGGGATATCTGTGGCAGTGAGGTAGGCTCAGCCGGAGCCACTACAACAACTGGTCACAGGCCATGTCAGCTGCTTTTATTATCTTTCTTGTTCTTTTTATATTTTCCCAAACTTGGGGACTGAGTTTGATCATTTTCCGCTTCCCTCCCCAGGAAGATTCACCTCTGCCTGGTTCCTTTGAGCATTTTCCTCAATGGTTTACCATTGTCCGCAATTACAATTCAAGTGACTTATTAGAATCAGTTGTCTCAGATAAAATAATGGTGCATAACAGAGCCAAATTATTGAAAACATGTTGCAGAAAACAACCCAACAGAGACCGTACAAAATCGAGTGCGGCCCGCACAGGGGTGGCGTTCAGAATTCCCACCCTCTATATCTTGCCAGTGCGGACTGCATGAAACGGTAGTGCTCACAGGGGCCATTGCAGATTGCACAAAACATAGTGCGGCCGCACTGCCCAAAGTTCACCTTTCATGAGGTTCATCAGTGCAGTTCGCACAAAATTTCACCGCAAACCGCACAAAGGAAGCGCAGACCGCACAGAATTGACTGTGGTCCGCACTTAGTGCCTAGAAGTGGCACTCACTTAAGGTTCCATAATTTTTTATTTTAAGTCTAATTAATCACCTAAGTAGTGTCCCAAGATCATTCTCCAGTTCATTAAACCAAATAAATATGCACGAATAAAAAAGCTAACTCACCTAACCTAAACAATGAGGAAATATACAGGAGAAAGAATAAAAAGGACAAGAAAACAAAAGAACAAAAGGAAAATAACAAAATGAATGTAATTAAAATGAATCTATGTTACCAGTTATGAGATGAGTGAGTTGAAATACCTTCAAGCAATCAGTTATGAGCAATGACGATGATAACAATGCTTTTTAGATGTTTGAGAATGAAGATATCGAAAAGGGTAAAAGAAGGCCCTCAAGGACTATTTATAGAAAATCCCTGGGCCCATTCTCACCTACCAGTGCAGACCGCACAAAATGGACCGCGCTCCACGCTGGCTATGTTGTTCAAGAATGAGAAGGCAACGCTTTGCGATCCGCCTAAAATGGACTGCGGCTGCAGAGGTCCACTACGGATTGCACAAAATATACTGCGGCCGCAGCGGCAAACATCAGAGAGGCTACATTTTACCCTCACCAGTGCGGTCCGCACAGAATGTAGTGTGCCACACTGGAAACTTTAAAGACACGTGTATTTTTTCCACTATGTCTTGCACTGCATTTCAAAACCTTTTAACATCTCACAACTAGTTAGCCCAAAAACCAATCCTAAACTACAAATAAAATAAAAGAAAACAAGAAGAAAAATACATGGGTTGCCTCCTAAGAAGCGCCTGATTTAACGTCACGGCACTACGCAGGTTACCATCACATCATTTCAAATAAAGAAGTGACACCACGTGGCTGTCATCAATTTTCCTAAGATATTGCTTGACCTAGTGCCCAATCACTCTAAAAACTTAACCATTTTTGTTCTTTAAATCGATAGCACTAAACGGGTTCACACAAACTACTTCAAACAGCCCGCTCCATTTTGACTTGAGCTTTCCCGGGAACAACCTTAGACGAGAGTTGAATAAGAGCACCAAATCCCTACCTTGAACTCATTGCCTCGAGTATACTAGTCGTGAAGGTATTTCATTTAATCCTTATACAGGGATGAACTAGAGTAGGTGTGAAATTTAAATTCATCATGCTCATTGAGTTGCTCCACTCGAAGATTAAAAACTATATCCCACTCAAGGTTCAACTTCCTCAAGGCCCACATGGACTTGTGCTCTAACTCAACCGGTAAATGGCAAGTTTTCCAAAACACCATACGATACGGAGACATACCAATCAGAGTCTTGTAGGCAGTCCTATAAGCCCATAGAGCGTCATCCAACTTCTTTGACCAATCGGTCCTATTTGCATTTACCGCCTTTGACAATATGCTTTTGATTTCCCTTCAACTTGTCCACTTTCTTGAGGATGATAGGGGGTACAATCTTTGTGATTGACACCATACTTTGAAAGCAAAGTGTCAAAAGCTCTATTGCAAAAATGAGACCCTCCATCACTTATGTTTGCTCTAGGAGTACCAAACCTTATAAAAATGCTATTCTTGAGAAATGCAACAACACTCCGAGCCTCACTGTTGGGCAAAGCCATCGCTTGACCCCACTTTGAAACATAATCCACCGCCACAAGAATGTATGTGTTCCCACACGAGCTAAAAAATAGGACCACAAAATCAATGCCCCATACATCAAAAATATTAACCATAAGGATGGTATTGGGAGGCATCTTGTCTTTTTTCGAAATTCCACCCGCTCTTTGGCACTCATCACACCTCTTTACAAGATCACTAGCATCTTTGTACAAAGTTGGCTAATAGAATCCAGAACTAAGAACATTGGAAGTGGTCCTCGCCCCACTATGATGGCCACCATAGGGTGAGGAATGACAAGACTCCAAATACTCAATTGCTCTTCCACAATGACACACCTTCGGATCACACCATCCGTGCAAATATTGAACAAATACGGCTTATTCCAATAGAAATCAAAACTATCCCGTTTGAGCTTCTTCCTTTGGTTAGAAGAGAGCTCACACGAAAAAATGTCAGTCACAAAGTAGTTAGCAATATCTGCAAACCACGGCATTCACTCATAGATACAGAAAGTAGTTGCTTATTGGGAAATGCATCGTTGATCTCTAGGACATCACATGGCCTTTCTTCCTCCTCCAAGCGGGACAAATGGTTCGCAACTTGGTTTCAATACCCTTCCAGTCCACAATTTCTAGATCAAATTCTTGAAGTAGTAACATCCATCGCATCAACCTTGCCTTGGAGTCCTTCTTTGTCATCAAGATCCTAAGGGCGGCATGATCGGTGTGCACTGTGACTTTGTCCCCAATAAGATATGGCCGAAACTTTTCCATTGCAAACATTATGGCCAACAACTCTTTCTCCTTAATCGTGTAGTTCCTTTGAGCCTCATTCATTGTCTTTCTTGCGTAGTACACCGAATGAAGCATTTTGTTAACTTTTTTTTACCCAAAATAGTCCCAACCGCAACGTCACTTGCATCGCAGATGAACTCAAAAGGCAAGCGCCAACTTGGTGTGGTAATGATAGGGGTAATGTTCAACTTAATCTTGAGAAGCTCAAATGCTTGCATACATCCCTCATCGAACACAAACTTGCCATCATTTTCTTGTAGCTTGCACAAGGGGTTTACCACCTTTGAAAAATCTTTTATAAACCTCTGGTGAAACCCTGCATCCCCAAGAAAACTCCTCACCCCTTTGACAGAAGTAGGGGGAGGAAGCCTTGAAATCACCTCTATCTTGGCTTTGTCAACTTCAATCCCATGCTATGAAATTTTGTGTCCCAACACTATGCCCTACTCGACCATAAAGTGGTATTTTTTCCAATTGAGTACTAGATTTGTGTCTTCACAATGAGCCAAAACTCTATCCAAATTTCCCAAACTCTCTTCAAATAAATCACAACCCATGCTAAAATCATCCATAAAGACCTCCAAAATATATTCCACCATATCGGTGAAAATAGCCATCATGCATTGTTGGGATGTCGTTGGGGCACTACATAACCCGAATGGCATCTGAGAGAAAGCAAAGGTTCCATATGGATAAGGAAATGTGGTCTTATCTTGATCCTCTAAAGCGATCAAGATTTGATTATATCCCAATATCCATCCAAAAAGCAATAAAAGGCACGCCCCGCAAGGCGATCAAGCATTTGGTCAAGGAATGGCAATGGGAAGTGTTCCTTGCAGGTCACCTTGTTCATCTTCTAGTAGTCCATAAATACCCTCCATCTGATAACTGCCAGAGTGGGAATAATTTCATTATTTTCATTTGTCACCACAGTCATACCACCTTTATTTGGCACACATTGCACCAGAGAAGTCTGTGAGCTATCTGAGATAAGATACACAACCCTGACATCTAACTACTTTATCATTTTTTTCTTCGCCACTTCTTGCATTGCTTAATTCAACCTCCTTTGATGTTCCAAGGAGGTTTTGTATCATTCTCCAAAATAATCTTATGCATGCAAAATGCGGGGCTTATTCCCTAAATGTCTACCAAAGTCCATCCAATTGCCTTCTTCCTGTTTTTGAGCACCGCCAAAATGGCGTCTACCTGTATGTTAGTAAGACAGAAGGAAAGAATAACTAATAAAGTAGAACTAGGGCCTAAGAATACATACCTGAGGTGTGGAGGCAATGGCTTCAGCTCCAACACCAGAGGTTCCTCAATTGAGGGCTTAGTTGAAGGAGCCTTTCTATTTTTAGGATCCAAGGATAGCTTCCCAGGCTTATAAGAATAAGAGCCCATTCCATGCAAAGCATTCACGCACTTCACTCGGCCTTCATCATCATTATAATCAAGATTCAACAACACAACCTCCAACGGGTCCTCCATACTAATCATAGCACTTGTATCATCAATTATCACAGTTGTGACTAGATCCACAAATAAGCACACTTCAGTACAATTCGGCTACTTTATTGACTTGCACACGTGAAATACTACCTTCTCATCACCCACCCAAAAAGTGAGTTCCCCTGCTTCCATATCAACTAGAGCCTTCTCTGCAGCAAGGAAAGGTCTCCCAATATGCTCGAGACTTCATAGTCCACCTCGCAATCCAATATCGCAAAATCTGCTGGCAAGACAAATTTTTCCACCCGGACATGCACATCATCAACAATACCCAAAGGTCACTTCATTCATATATCCTTCATTTTCAATCTCATGGAATTGGTCGTGGTGGCCCAATACCCAAATTCTTGAAAAATGATTTGGGCATCAGGTTGATACTTGCCCCTAGATCACATAAAGCCTGGCAAAGTTCGCACTACCAATAGTGCAGGGGATGGTAAAAGCACCAGGATCCTATAACTTTGGAGCCATTGAATGTACTATAGTACTAACGTGGTGGATCATCTTGATATTTTCACGGTCCATGGATCTTTTCTTGGTCACCAAATCTTTCATGAATGTGGCATAGGCAGGCATTTGCTCCAAAGCCTCCACCAAAGGCACATTTAAGGATAAGCTCTTCATCATGTCAATGAAATTTTTGAACTGATTATCACTTTTCTGTTTGGCTAGCCTTTCAGGATAAGGTGGAGGTTAGGCAAGGGTGCCTTGACTTTTGGCACGACCGGCTCCAGCATCTCAATTACGTGTTCCCTAGACGGGTTCACATCATTTTACGTTTCCACCTCGGCATCTTGAATATCAATCCTCACTTCTTCATTCATATTTTCATCAACCACATTCTCAACCACCAAAAGAACTTCATCTTCTTGCAACTCAACTTCATCACCCAAAACTTTCTTTTGTTTGGAGGCATTCACATCACTTCCTCGTCCACTCCTAGTGGTCACCGCCATAACATGATTGCTCCCGCCCTCCGGGTTCACTACCGTATCACTTGGTAGAGCACCCTTAGGGCCTGTATTCAAGGATTGAGAGATTTACCTAGTTGCACCTCCAAATTTCGAATGGAATTATTGTGAGAAGAAAATTGAGCATCCGAATCCGCATTCTTCTTTATTATTTGTTCGAACATCAATTCAATTCTACCCATATCATAGCTAGAAGAACTAGGACCTTGGGAAGGAAAAGGTGGTGGATTGCTCGGTTGTTGGTACATTGGGGGCCATTGAAAACCTTGCTCCTGATTTCCCTGGTTGTTGTTCCATCCACCCTGATTGTTGTTGTTCCCCTAATTTCCTTGATTGCTCTGATTGTTGATTTAATTACCCCAATTCAAATTTTTGTTATTATATCCTCAATTGTTGTTTCCTTGCTGGTTATTGATCCAATTGTTGTTCCCTTGTTGTTGATTACCCTAATTACCTTGGGACCTCCAATGTTGTTGTTGGTTGGAAGAATTGCCTCTTTGGTCCTGAAAATTGTTCACATATTGTGCCTCTTTATTTGGCTCATCATAGCCATCATCTTGAAATCCACTACCATCATTGTCAAATTGATCTGAATTCCCTTGGTTATGTTGACCACTTCATCTTCTTTGGTTCACTAGCATGTTAACACCCTCCATAACATTCACTTGGCAAGAATTTTGGATTTGTTGCAACTGTGCCTTTGCTAGTTGGTTCATGGTAGTTATCAACTCCACTATTGCTTGCCCATGATCATGTAATTCCTTGTACAAATGAACAACCGTGGGGTCACCCTAGGCACATTGGCTCTACTTTGCCATGCGAAAGATGTATCTGCCATCTTATCAAGAACGACACAAGCTTCATCATATGTCAATTTCATAAAATTACTACCCTCAAGTTGATTCACTATGCATTGATCTGTAGTATTGATGCCCCAGTAGGAAGTTTGTTGCAACGTATTCTCCATCATGCAATTGTTGGGGCATTCCTTCACCATATTTCTATATCCCTCCTAAATGTCATGGAAATGTTCGGCGCGTTCTTGCTTGAAATCCATGATCTCATCCCGCAAAGCCTCCATATGTCCCGATGAAAAGAACTTTGCTATGAACTTGTCCGCCAACTTATCCCAAGTAGTGATGGAATGGTTGGAAAGTTGCTCAAGCCAATCTAAATCCTTCCCTCTAAGTGAATATGGGAAGGCTCTCAACCGGAGTGCATCTTCAGACACATTGGTTTGCTTGCTCCCCCAACAGGTATCCACAAACCCTTTGAGATGTTTGTAAGAATTTTGAGTGGCAGTGCCTATGAAGTATCTATGCTGCTCCAACAATGTCAGCATCACACTAGTAATTTGAAAATTGCTCGCCAGATTCGGGGTGGGACAAATGCACTTGCATAGCCTTGGTTTGGGAGCACCCGAGGAACCGCTCTTGGGGGAGGCAGAGGAGGGTCTAGAATATTTTTATTAACATTGTCCTGGCAGCCTTTTCATGGTCCAGGAAGTACAATAGGCACCTCATCCTCTCCAATATCATCAACCTCCTCTCCCGCAAGCACGTTTCCAAGAGGGTCATTAGCATTTAAAGCCATTTTGTAGAGAATAATTGACACACAAAAATTAGTATCAAATAAGGAAAGATGAACAACACACAAAACTAACTAAATAGATAACAAAAACCATTAGCTCCCCGGAAAGGCACCAAAAAGTGATCACAACCAACTCTGCACTACTAATAAGTAGCAAGAGAGGGTCGCAATAGCCTTTACCCAAGTTTAGGTAGGGATCGAATCTACAGAGAGCTAGAATTAGAATTGAGTATCTATCTAGTTTTGGCTTGCATATGTGTTCTTAATTACACTTCTAATCATTTTTGGGGTTTTTGATTAATTCTATTATTATCAGACTACAAATGGTAATTCCAACTAAATTATGCTAAGAGTTATAATGCTACGAGTTGTTCAAATATGTTTAAAAGGAACTAGGGTAGTGACTTTTGCCTAGGTGATTAATTGACGGGTACTTGAGTCTAAGACATGTTTGACATATTGAGTGAGTATGATATAACCGTTGCACTAATTTACCCACTATACACCTCTCAGTTGTTCAAGTGATTTTTCCCAATTGACTTTCTCAAGACCAATTGAGTATGTAAATTTGCACAAGCAACTATGGTTCAAGTCAGGTATTACTCTCTCACAATTTAACCCTTAAATTGGGGCTATCAATCTCTTGAGTACGCCTCAATTCCTTGTTGGGCCAATTTCGGGACTTAAGCCTCTCTTTCTCAAAAAGAGCTCAAGTCAACTAAATATAAACTAGTGTTTGCAACCACTAATTTAGAAATTAACCATGTTATTGGCCCAAATAACAAACGCTCATAGTCAATTAAGCCCTTAATTACAAGATCCATCAATTACTCACACTAGCATTGAGCCACAACCCAAGCTAATGGTTCTAGCTACTCATAATTGAAGAAGGAAAATAAGAAATAGATGAAGATAAACTCATATTAATAAATTACTAAGATAAAAATAAAGATTCAATGTTGCAAAGTAGAAACAATTTCCCAAAATGGCTAAAAGAGTCATTCCCACGAGCGCAATTGCTTCTAAAAACTATTTGATACCCTAAAAATGGAAAGAGAAGCTATTTATACTAGGCCAAAATATCTGGACAAAAATGCCATTGCGGGTTAGTGCGGACCGCACAAAATAGACTGCGGCCGTACTAAGACTCTTGGCTTCAAAATCCAGCTCTCTGAACTCAGGCTCCATGGACCGCACAAAATGGACTGCGCCCGTAGTGACTTCTTGTGTGGTCCTCACAAAATCGACCGCGGACCGCACAGGCTTCAAAACATCATCTTGCAACTTTTCTGAATCTCAGCTCTGCGGACTGCACAAAATGGTAAGGCACCCGCATTGTCTTCAATGCAAACCGCACAAAACCTAGTGCGGTCGCACTACCTCTTAGCCTGGAATCCTGCTTTCTGAATCTCCCAGTGCGGACCGTACAAAGTGGTGCGAGGCCACACTAGGCCTGTTTTATCTGAGCTTGACTTGTCTTTGGCACTTGTGCAAGTTTCACTCATTTTGAGCTGATCTTTGACATCTTGTCACTTTGTTGATCAAACCTACAATCAAGCACAACTTATGAGCCTTTTGGGAATATTTTGTAGCAATTTCTAATCAAAGAAGGAACAAGAAGGAGTATAAAATTCATCAAAATTCCAAATTATCGATATCCCTCTTGGAGGCTATCTCGTCCACACAATGCTAGAGTCCGAAAATCTCAATATCCTTGACTCTAAGCCCCTCCCTCATCAGGACATCTTTATTTTCAAGCTACAAAAATCAACCCAAATGTGTTAAATGCTAAAGTCGGACAAGCACAAAATAAAAACATACGAAGATGTATTACCTGCTCAGCAAGATCGGTCTACTCTAGAGACATCGTCTCCAAATGAGCCTGAAGGTCATGAAGTTCTTCCTACTTTTTGGTAAAAAAAAAAAGCTCTGAGATCACTGGCCTCTGATGAGATCCTCCCACACTCTTCCTCATAGCGGGTCAACTCAGCCTGGAACTTAGCAAAGGCCTGATTATAAGGCACTATAGCCTGAAAGCATGAAAAAACAAAGTCTGGAAGTTGAGGATTGAAGCTCATAGCATAGTCGATGAATGATTATCTGTTTACGTAGCCTCTTAACTTCCTAAAAAATGAGCGAGGCGTTAAACTCGGGGTTTTCTTTGACACCAGTGAAGAATCTTAAAACACGTCATTCCCCTCGAGGAACGCCCACGCATTAGAAGTCTATCCATTATAGCATCCCGTATCTCCCTTTGAGAAATTGTTGGATCTGGCAGAGACCAACCCACATCAATAACATTGAATGGATCGATCGAGGCCTTCTCTTTCCTCCAGAGAGACTCAGAGTTGGGCCCCCTAACTCATCTACTGAATGACCCTCGGCTCGCGAATTGCATTGGCTATCAACAGGCTTAGGGACATTATCTGACCCACGCTCGAGAGCCTCTTCAGCCTAAGGTGGGACAACATCAGCAACTTCTAGCTTAGAAGCTGTCGGCTCAATAGACATCGGCTCATCAAGATTCGAATCAAACACGCTTCCTCTTTCCCCGACTACTAGCACGGAGTAATCTTTCTCTTCGCCCCCATCTTGAGGACTCTCATATGCTTCCAAAGTTAAGGCCGCTGAATTAAACTTAGGCATTTGAGCTTTAGTCTTTTCCATTTTTGGGGACTTAGTCGGTGATTTTCTCTTTCTCTTCTTCTCCTTGGTAAGTTTTGGGGTATCTGCCTCCCTGGAGGAGGTTTCCCTCATCAAAGAGGACTTTCCTAAGTTTGTACAGTCACAATAGGTAGGTACAAATAGTAAGAATACAGTTAAGGGGTATCTCCTGTAAAGAGCTCACGTACCGCAGAAAAAAACCTCACCATGATTTTTAGCTTCCTATCGGGCCTTGGCCAAATTGTGCCACATGCGCTCAGCCTACAGCAAGTCGAATCGAGCTGGCGAACCAAGCCCGAGAGATCCTTAATCACGCCAAGGCATCACACAACAACTGCATCATTGAAGTGATTCAGTTCAACGAGAAGATGATTCAAAGGGAATATAAAATATTTAATTAACATATTCGCTTAGGAGTCGTATTCCACTCCTAGAGGAATGGCATCCTTTTAATAGGAATTAGATCTAAGGTACTAACTCGGATAAAGCGGCTCATTCAGCATCTGCCCTTGCCTTCATCGGTGCAAGAAAAGAGAACCTTTGGAGCCTGACATTGAAGCTTAATAAGACCACCCTGATAAAGTCGGGGGTTGTACATCCTAATCAGATGGTCAAGGGTAAAAGGCATCCTCTTGACCATGTTTGCAAAATGCCTAATCATGTAAAAATGCGCCAGAATGATGCATGGATTTTACCAAGTGTTACTCGATATTGTCAGCACAAATCGAAGTTTATGGGGTCTAATGATGGCAAGGATGGTTCTACAGACCTAGGGTAAAAAAATGATATGTGTATACACTAAAGAAACCAGGTTTGCGTGTCATTACATCTTCCTCCCGAGAAGGAATCTCCACTTTCACTGCCTCTCCCTAGTGGCAATCATCTTTCACCTTTCTAGTATCGGTTATCGAGCCAATATATTGGGATATGGGTTCGCACTGCCCCAGTTCTGAAGAAGGCTTGTCAACAACAAAATTAGAGGATGTTTCACAAGGTCAGGGGATGCACTCCTCCAGACGGGGAGGTACTACGGTCTTACCCTTAGATGAACATAAATATGAAGAAGCTTTATCATCTTGGGGAATGGCTCTAGAGGTCTTCGCTATTTTTACTGAAATATTTCATAGGAAACAAGAAAACTTGGATAAGAGACGAACATAAGAAAGAAGTAAGAAGAGCTATTGAAAGGTTAGAGATATGATGAAGAGTAAGGAGTGAAGGATTAGAGTATTTATAGGGGCCAGTAGTGCACATTGGGGAAAGCCAAAGGATGGCCAACGATCGTAATCATTCGAGGAATTTCAACAGTCATGCAACTGTGAGTTTTGAACATCCCTTTTTGTCACATCAATTGCTCACATGACATAACTTACGTAATGATGAAGGCATTGAAGAGTTGAAGAATTAAAATCATTCCTTGTTATTTCATTCTAAGAAATGCGGGGACTATATGTATACGGTCACAATTAGGGAAGACTGTTTTAAGGCTTCTATGGCATTTTAAGCCCGGCCTCGATGGGCTCGAAGCACAGTCCAAGGCTTGTCCCTGAAGCACTCGCCTCGAGAGGTTATATCAAAGACTCATTATAGTGTATCTCGAGGCAGCATAAAAATCGATGATTGTCATGGAAAGGCAGGAAAGCTCCCAAAGACATGTGGTTAGAGATAATCAAGTCTGCAAGAATAGTACAAATTCATACCGAGCCATTATACAGCTATACCAATAGCATTTCCTCGTCATTATTACATATGTACTATGTTGGGATTTCCCCTTTCTATATAAAGGGGACCCTTGTCATTTTGTATACAATACAACATTCTCTGATTTCCTTGCCTAAACGTGTACATATGTATTGCTTGTTCATTCATTGTTCATTTGTGGTTCATTTATTGTCCATTATTACCTTAAAAGGTTATCCTTGAATCCTTCGTTATCATTGTTTCTTCATAAATTATTCATTTCTAACTGGACCCCGAAGCCCCCTATTCCAGCCAGCTCGAGGTCCAATCTTGCTACAACATTGGTTTGCATATCTTATTCTCTTTACTTACACTTAGCATATATTTCCTAAAAACTAGAATTGAAATAAATCACACATTTTTAGAACCATAAAATCAAATAGAATTATTAACATCATTTTCAAAGTAAACAATTATTTTTGAATGATCACTTGTAAATTTGACTATTTTTGAATTTCTCCCTAATTGTAAAGCAGAAACGAATTTACTTTTCCATTAGTAAAAGTATGGTATACACTCTACGGAAGCCTAATTAAGAATTGATGCTGATTATCCACTATTTTGGATTGTGCAATATGCTTGTAGACAATAAATTGTGTCGAGAAAATAAAATCAAGATAAAAAAATATCGCAAAAATCGTAATATTTTATTTTGAATATTTATGTGTTACAATCTATATGGATCATATGATTCTTCTTTTCAATAGTAAATAAATTCAAAAGCCTTTGAGCTTGATCTTGAATCTATATTTGTTTCCACGAACGATGATCTTGTTCTTGAGCTTAAGCTTGAGCTTGATTTCTTGAACTTGACCTTGATTCATTCTTTGTTCTTGAGCTTGAACTTGATTTCTTGAACTTGAACTTGATTTCTTGAAGCTTGAAACTTATAGACAAATTTGTGGCGTTTGATCCACGATCTCTCTCTTGCTTCTTGTTATAACTTCTGGTGTCTTTTCTGAGTTACGAAGACCCCTATTTATATGATAGATCTTAAATACTCATGTTAAAGTTTGCCTTATGTTTTGATGATCTAACAAACTTTCTGAAAAGAACCAGTTAGGGAATCTGACCTACTTGGGATTGCTGCAAACTTCAACATACTCCACTAAAAGTTGAACAGCTCCAAATACAGAAGCTAGGAACCAATCCAGAACCTGTTGCTCTTTGGTTCCTCTGTAGCAGTGCAGAGTTATTTGGACACAGCTGGAACTGAAGTGACTGGCAGCATTATTTTTGTCGCACTGCACCATACTAAAAGCCCACTCATTCTCTAACCAAACAAAGTACTCATGTCATTTCAAGTAATGTGATCAAGTTGTACCAAAGAGGCTTTTATACAAAACATCACAAATAGGTTTCAGTTTCACAGACTCAAGCATTAATAAAAAATAGAAAAAAACATTCTCTCAAGCTTGAAGAACAAGGTTGAATGCTACTACGGACCAATTCCTAAACGACTGATTATTGTTGTCCTAGTTGTATTGTAACCTAGTTATTGTAATTACTATCTCTCCTAGATCACTTACCTAGAAGTTTACTAATTAGGAATTCTCTTGTAAATCCTCAAACTCGTTGAGTTTAGGTTGTGGCTAGGTTTAGTCATAAAGAAAAGTCTTTATAATTGTAGAATTGCAAAGTGGCTTGGGGTGATAGCACCACAAGTTAGAAAAAGCCTTTGTAACTAGGATAGTCACAAAGTGGCTTGTGGTAAAGGTACCGCAAGTTAGTCAAGTAAATCCTTTGCAATCGCAAGTCTTGTAAAGTGGCTTGTAATAGGTAATATTACCAGTTAGTAAATTTTAAAACCTAAAGGTGTAGGTCGTAGTTTTTTTATCCCCTTGTGTGGGAATTTTTCACGTTAAATCCTCTGCCTCATTTAATTGCTACTTTACTAAGTACTCTCAGCAGAAACTGGTAGAGAACCAGGTACTCTAAAATAAAAACTATCAATTGGCATCACTGTAGGTTCCTCCTATTAGGCTAAAACCTAGGAAGGATCCTCATGATGGCTCCACTAAATCTTGAAGAAGTCCAATCCATATATCACCCACCCAAGTTTAATGGAAAATGCTTTTGGTGGTAGAAAGCTAGAATACATGACTTAATCGTGGTAGAAGATTGCCAGCTTTGGGATATTATCAATGATGGTCCCGTTGTTCCAATCAAGACCAGCATAGAATACATTAAAGCAGACAAGAAAGCAATGAAGAAGAATGCTCGTGCCAAAGAAATACTGATATATGGTTTGGAACCTAATGAGTACGTCAAAATCTCTACATATGATACTACCAAGGAAATATAGGAGGCTTTGCAAATAGCTTATGATGGGACTACACAAATGAAACAAGACAAATCTAATGCCGTTGATAGTTCTACGATGGCAGTTGAAGGCATTGAGATTGGATATGACTCAATGCTTGCTTTGATGTCATAATTAGACAATGATGAAGACAATGGCAACGAAGAGGTAAACTTCAGGGATGTTTAGAGAAATTTGAAATCCTATTCCCCAAAAAAACCATGTGTTTAGCTGACATTTTAATTACTGCATTTGGTAGTCTCGTGGAGGATAGGGATTTCTTATTCTTAGAACTAGAAAAATCTGAATATACTAGAAAAGACTTAGTGGTTGTAATTACTGATCAAAAGAAATCCATTGAAACTCATAGAAAAGAAAAGAGTGACCTCTTAGCAGAAACTGCTACCAAAGGAGACAAATAAAGCCCTTGACTTAGTCAAAAGCTGAAAACCATAAAAGAGGAAAAGAGATAGTGAGTGAGGAATATGTTAGGCTTGAAGATGAGGCAAAGGTCTTGAGAAATAGGATGAGTGCTGAAATTGAGTAAAACGAGATTCTCTAAGCCAATCTAGTATAGGTAATGAATGATCTTGAAAAATCTCTAAAGTGTACATGGTCCATAGAAGCTACCACAGCCTTGTTCACTAATGACAGTGAAAAAGGGAGGGGAGCACGATTTCCTAGGAAGAAAGATCCTTACAACCCTCACATTAAGAGCGTTGTTGCATCTGATAACTGGCCTTGTACCCATTGGGGGAACGCTGGGCACTCCATGGAAGGTGTCCAGGCCAAGAATCAGTCAGTATCAAAATATAAAGTGGCTGCTGCAACTATGATCACAAAAGAGGGACCAGGTTCTACTCACAGAAAGTGCACATTACCTACATGGACTAAGAGAGCTCTAATTCATCCTCTTGGTTACTTCAAGGGACCCAAACTTATTTGGGTTCCTAAAACTAACTCCTAAATTCTTGTGCAGGGGATAGTGAAGGGAAGTGGTCAACAATGGTTCATGGATAGTGGGTGTTCAAAACACATGACTGGGAACACCACAGACATTCTTTCACTAAAAGCTCTGCAGAGAGGGAGTGTATCCTTTGTCAATGGCAAAAAGAGATACATTCTTGGAGTAGGGAAGTCACTCACTCACTCTATTGAAAATGTGTACTACGTCAATGGACTCAAGTACAACCTTTTAAGTGTTTCTCAAATTTGTGATAAAGGAGAGTGGTGATTTGAGTTGTCTAAAGGCAGTTGACAATGATGTTGAATATGGCACAGAGGACTGGGTAATGCAAGCTTTTTCCTTCTAAACAAACTAATTCAGAAAGTCCTGGTCCATGGTCTACCTATATCACAATTAGAAACTCAAAAGGTTTGTGATGCCTATGCTAGAGGAAAACATGTAAAGTCCTCCTTTAAGTCAAAAAGAGATGTGAACACCTCAAAGCCTCTTGAGCTCCTAAATATGGATTTGTGTGGACCCATGAGGGCAGAGAAGGAAAGAGATACATATTCATGATAGTGGATGATTACACCAGATTCACATGGACCTTGTTTCTCAGAACAAAAGATGAAACGGTTGAAGTATTTATGGCATTTGTAAAGAAAATCCAGGTGAAGATGGAGTCTAGAGTTGTATGCATTAGATCATATCATGGAACAGAGTTTGATAATGTCAAGTTTGATGACTGCGGTAATGAAAATGGCATAACCCACAACTTCTCAGCTCCCAGAACTCCACAGCAAAATGAAGTAGTAGAAAGAAAGAATAAAACTATAGAACAAATGGCAAAAATTGTTGATTTACAGTGGACTTCCAAAGAATTTTTGGGCTGATGTTGTCAACACTACCTGCTATTTGGTAAACAGGTGCATGAGCAGATCAATCCTAAACAAGACCCCATATGAATAGTTGAATGAAAGAAAACCCAAGTTGACTTACCTAAGAACATTTCGATTCAAATATTATGTTCTAAACAATAGAAAGGATGAGCTTGGTAAGTTCGATGCCAAAAGTGACGAAGGTATATTTCTTGGCTACTCTTGTTAAAGAAAAGCCTACAAAATATATAACAAGCAGCCTCTCCATGTGAAGAATTGAAAATCTTATGGAGAATGAGTTGGAAATGAGCAAGATGGGGGAATTAAATTTCTTTTTGGGTCTTCAAGTAAAACACTATCCAAAAGGTACTTCTATCTATCAGCATAAATAGATCAGGGAGTTCTTGAAGTGGTTTGACATGAAAGCATCAAAGATAATAGAAACTCCCATTGAAACAAGGTCTCCTATGAATCAGATAATGTATAAAGGCATCATTGGGTCTCTTCTCTATCTCACAGCCAGTCGAATTGATATTGTTTTCAGCATGGGATTGTTGCAAGGTTTCAATCAAATCTCAAGGAATCTCACTTGAAGGCTGCCAAAAGAATACTAAGATATCTTAAATGCACACAGGACCTGGTGTTGTACTAGCCATCAGGTGACAATTTTAATCTAATTGGGTATTCTGATGCAAACTATGCAGGTTATCTTGTGGATAGAAAAATCACTTATGGGATGGCTCACTTCTTGGGATCATGTCTTATCTCTTGGGTATAAGGAAGCAAAATTCAGTGGCCCTTTCAACGACTGAGGCTAAATATGTAGTTGCAGCATCCTTTTGTGCTTAGCTTTTATGGATCAAGCAGCAACTGGAGGATTTTGGAGTTGTCACTGAGAGTGTGCCCCTCCTATGTGACAATACCAGTGCACTTAACATGGCAAAGAATCCAGTTCAACATAAAAGGACCAAACATATTGATGTGAGGCATCATTTTCTGATAGAAGGTGTGGAGAAAGGAATGATATGCATAAAGTTCTACAGTACAAAAGATCAAACTGCAGACATTTTCACCAAGGCACCAAGTAGGGAATAGTTTGAAAGAAACAGAGTGAAGTTGGGATTGTTGAGGCCAAACTAAGGATCAGATTCCATTTTGGTTTTGGCTTATGTTATTAAGAAATAATAGGTTTAAAGTGATTTTTGGCCATGTCTAACTCACTTTAATACCGTTGCAGGTAGACACACATGGTGAGAATAGAAGAATTATATGCAATACATGATAGATAAAAGAGTTTTTTTAAAAGAGGGGGGGCTGAAGACTAAAATGCGTCTCAAGAACCAAGTTCTTGTACACAAAGGTTAGTAGTTCTGTGCATCCCTTAATTTATGTATTAAGAGGTACAAAATACAACTGCCATCTCATCAACTTTTTAGATCAGGCTGTCACGTCTCTTCAATTCAAACGTTCCATCTCTCTCTAAAACATCACAATTTTCCATAGCCAACTGTCATTACATAACCGGTGCCTATTCTTCTCCCCTCATAATTATCCCTTTGTTCAAAACCCCTTTATTCTTCACTTATCTGGTATAAGCCTTCTTCTAACCTCATTAAAAGATAATCACACCACCTCTCTCAAATGGACGACAAAAATTCATATCCTTCTTTATCACCTGAAACCCCCTCTGAACCGTCTATGGGATATCTCGACGTGTATGAGTCAGTGTCACCCTTTGTCAACCCTATCGTTACATTCCTTCTTTCCCTAGTTTCCCAACCTCCTTCAAACTCAGAAATCATTGTATCGCTCTCTCTTTCGCCTATTGCCCACAATTGTCAAACCTCAAATGGCGACCAAGGTCTAATCATTGAGAAACACAAAAGACTTTGCCATTGTTACAATCGTACCCATAGTCATGGAAGCACCGATTTTTGAAGATAAGACATTGTTTGTGGTATCCTATGAAGGGATATTGCATGAGGTTATTTCCCAAAAGCACATATCACATAGTGTAAGGGAAGAAGGGACCCCTATTGGGAGACACAGTAGCATACGCTACCAGGGGTTCACATGGAGAACCTGATCCCTCTCAGGGGGACCCAGGTCAGGAGTATCATCCCCAGGACAGTAGTATGCCTGCCTTTGAAACTGTACCTTAGGAAATTCAAGGCCCAGATATGCACTCTAGTGATGAAGAAGGCCTTGACGATATGGCCCTTGACGCATTCAAGTAGGACCAATTTGACTCCTAAGTCTGAAGCCAAGCGCTCCACCACAAGGCTTCAACTCAAGGTGACCTACGACTCTGCACTCTAAAAGAGCAAGAAGAGTAGTAAGAAGAAGAAAAGAAAGCTGGTGAAAAATGGTGTACCTGTAGGGGATGAAGTTATCCCTGTTGTTGAGGTGGATGAGGGAACTCCTGAGGTACCGAGTTCCCATATAAGGTGGTCACAAAAAAGGGCGGGGTCTATTTCTCTGGAGAAGGGGTCTACTTCTAAGTCCAAAATAGAGAAGGCAGTGAGTGATAAGGATGCTCTTGTCAGGTCCAAAGGGAAAAGTAAGGTCGGTGGAGAAAAGCATAGGAAATGCAAGTATGAAACGGTTGAAGAACCTAGTTCTGGAAAGAAAGCACAAGCGAGATATGCTTGGTCTCTAAGCGATTGAGGCACCAGAAAGTTTTGCTAGGGCGTACATTTGACCCCACAATCTCATAAATGGCTGGGATGCGTAAAATCCTGGAAATGGTGGAGTTTCAATAGTGGACAAATCTTTTCTACGTGGATGCTCCCAAAGTGTATGAGGAGGAGGTCCATAGTTTCTTTATTAGTTTGTTTCCAATAGATACTGACCACGTTTGTGCCTTAGTTAATGGTGTGGATATTGTATTTGATGTGAAAGTTCTCGGGAAAAATTTTACAACTTCCTACAGTTGGAGTAAAGAGTGTTTGAGATTTTTGCCGAATGCAGTGGTGAAAGATAATTCAAATCAGAAAGGGGATCAAATTCATAAGAAAGCACTCCTTCCTGTCTACCAGTTGTTGTTTGAGCTGGTTAACAGAGTCCTGTTGCCACGAGCAGAACGCTGATCTATCACTTCTAAATCTGATTTATTCCTAATGGAGCAACTGGATGGTTTTTACCCTGTGAGTTTGCCTGCCAGAATATTTGAGCATATGCAGAAAGTGGCTTATTTCAAGGATGGAAATCACGGGCTTCCCTATGGATTCTTGCTCACACAAGTATTCAAACAGTTTGAGGTTACTCTAGGAACAGGCAAAGTAGTGACCCTTAAGCAGACATTCTCATAGACAAACCTGAAAGAGTGTGAGTGTATTGAGAAGTATGGGGGTGTAGGAAGCACTTCAACTGTGTCTCAGCTCATCAATGCCCAATATAGTGCAGCTGAGGAGATACATAGATTAAAGGCCAGGAATGCTATCTTGGAAGGCAAGCAAGCTCGAGTGGTTCCCTTCCCAAATGATGAAGTGATTTGCTTGACCCAAGAAAATGATGATCTCAGGGCACAATTCGAGAACCTGAAAACTAAACTGCTCAATAAGCAAAAGTCGGTCAACGCCCGAATAGACCTTGTTTTCCAAACACTTGTTGCAGCATCCAATCCTTTTCCTCCCAGTGACCCCTAAGTTCCTTTTAGTGACCAGTGTTCTGAATATAAGTTTTTTTGTTTGTTTGTGTTAATGGTTGATAGTAGTTATTTTTATTTCTTTTTTGGTGGTTGGGATGTATTTTTACTGCTCCGTATTTCAGGTTCAATGCTATCTCTTCATTTTTTCAAAGGAAGAGATATATCAAAATTAATAATATAACTCTTCTCTTATCTTGTCTAATACTTCATCTTTGTCTTTTATTTTTATCATGATTGTGTGTACATATGTGGCATGAGTTAGCTTGGCTAGACTTCTTTTCACCTTTATTCTTTATAATGATGCCAAAAGGGGAAAACGGAACATGGGACAGAGGGAGAATCATATTTGGGAACTGGTTCTTTTTACTGGTTCTTTTTTAAACTCGTAATTTAAGGCATTGTCTCAGGGGGAATGTTTTGACATTCTCGGATGCCTTAGTTCTGAACATATACATATTTAAGTTTGTCATAATAAAAAGGGGGAAATCGATAGATCTTAAATACTCATGTTTAAGTTTACCTTATGTTTTGATGATCTAACAAACTTTCTGATAAGAACCAGCTAGGGAACCTGACCTACTTGGGATAGCTGCAAACTACAACGTACTCCAGTAAAAGTTGAATGCTCTAAATACAGAAGCTAGGAACCAATCTAGAACATGTTGCTCTTTGGTTCCTCTATAGCAGTGCAGAGTCATTTGGACACAGCTGGAGCTGAAGTGACTGGCAGCACTGTTTCTGCCGTACTGCACCACACTGACAGCCCACTCATTCTCTAACCAAACAAAGTACTCACATCATTTCAAGTAATGTGATCAAGTTGTACCAAAGAGGCTTTTATAAAAAACATCACAAATAGGTTTCAGTTTCATAGACTCAAGCATTAAACAAAAATAGAAAAGATCATTCTCACAAGCTTGAAGAACAAGGTTGAACGCTACTACGGACCAGTTCCTAAACGATTGATTATTATTGTCCTAGTTGAGTTGTAACCTTGTTATTGTACTTACAATATCACTTACTTAGAAATTTACTGATTATGAATTCTCTTGTAAATCCTCAAACTCGTTGAGTTTAGGTTGTGGCTAGGTTTAGTCATAAAGAGAAGTCTTTGTAATTGTAGAATTGCAAAGTGGCTTGGGGTGATAGAACCACAAGTTAGAAAAGGTCTTTGTAATTAGGATAGTCACAAAGTGGCTTGTGGTAAAGGTACCACAAGTTAGTTGAGTAAATTCTTTACAATTGGAAGTATTGTAAAGTGGCTTGTAATAGGTAAGATTACGAGTTAGTGAAGTTTAAAGCCTACAAGTGTAAGCCGTGGTTTTTTTATCCACTTGTGTGAGATTTTCCACGTAAAAATCATATGCCTCATTTAATTGTTGTTTTATTAAGTAATCTCAGCAGAAACTAGTAGAGAACCAGGTACTCTAAGATTAAGTGGAACCATACAAACTATAATTATAGTTGTGGACAGAAGAGTTGTGATAAGAACAAACTCTTTCCGACCAATCAAATTGAAGTGTGATATGGCCGCATTTGATTGGCCAGAACATGTCACTTGTACATGTGACACGATTTCATTTTCCTTTTAGTGTGACTTGGCATGCTTGTCATTTTGACACGTTTGCATGATCCCATTGACTCTTCCCTTTAACTTGGTGTGCCATGTCATTTGACACGTGGCAGCAAACTGGGCCTCTAGGAATATGACATCTTGGGCTTAATAAAGTGAGCTCATCACTTTAGCCCAATTAAATGGGGTAGCCCAATGGATTAAGACTCATTTATTTAATCCATATATATTGGACCTATATAATTAATTCAATTATATTAACTCATATATTTTTTGGACAAGTATATCATGAATTTAAAATATAGTCCAAATTATTTTATAAACTTAATTTTAATAAAATTTATATGCATACAAATGTTCCCTAATTCAAGGCTTATCATAGCGTAGACTAATCGAGACTCAAGGATTAGACTTGAAGTATACTTAATATATATATATATATATATATATATATATATATATATTACTTGAAAGCTACCCCGAAATAGAATCCTCACTTTTCTTGAATTAAGAAAAATATTAACATGTTACTTGGATTGTATGACTATATGTAATGACCAACCATTAGTTACGTTGGATATTAATGGAACTCTTTTGCTCTTTGCAATAAAGAGACTTTCTATTTTTTATTCAACATAGAAATTCTTTACGTAGCTATCTTGATGGGAATAATTCTATTTGTATAAGCAATTGTCATCCACATATTACTCATTGTACACAAAGTGTTTTGCAAATTTCTAAATCCTATTTCAACTCAGTAACCAAATCCTTCTAGGAAACATATCATATTACTGATTCCTACATCGTTATTATGCCTTTGCAAGCCATCCTCGGCACTTGTATATATAGAGGCATGCTCTCCAATCTTGAATATCAATATCCTCCGCTTGCAAGCTACCTTGTGTCCACTTTTAACTACTCGGAAGCATTGATGTGAAGATAATTTCTTCTCTCTTTTTTGTGATTTTCTTGTTTAATTATCTTTTTATTTTGTGATTTTCTTGTTTTGTTGTTTTTTTTGTTGTAGGTCAAGCGAGAAAGATATGTTCTTGTTCAACAAGATGATCCACACATGAAGAAGGCGGTCTTAGGGTATGAGGTGATGGGTACTCATCCCTCAAAGAGATTACCTTTAATTGCCTGGCTCGGAGAAATTACTCTCTATGTGGCTCGACTATCAGAGAGATTACTTTCAAAATGATCCAACTATCGAAGAGATTACTCTCAATGGGGCCCGACTATCGGAAAGATTACTCTCAAAATGACCCGATTATCGGAGATATTACTCTCAAATGACCCGACTATCGAAGAGATTCTCAATGTGGCCCGACTATCAGAGAGATTACTCTCAAAATGACCCAACTATCAGAGAAATTACTCTTAAAATGACATGACCATCGAAGAGATTACTCTTAAACTGACTTGACTATCGAAGAGATTACTCTAAAAATGACCCGACTATCGAAGAGGTTACCCTCAATACGGTCCGATTATTGGAGAGATTACTCTTAGTGTGCCCCGACTATCAAAGAGATTACTCTCAATGTGCCTCGACTATCGAAGTGATTACTCTCAATGTAGTCCGACTATCGGTGAGGCAAACCTAAGATGCAAATGGACTCATATGTCTACCTCAAGATTGACAATTTATAGTTCCTTTTATGGACAAACCCGCAAAAAGGCCAACTTAAGGTGAAAAAGGACTCATATATCCACCTTAAGTTTGGAAAGTCATAAAGCTTCAACTCGAAGACAATATCGATTAGAACACTTGGAAAACTTCAAACATTTGGCGGACTTTGCATACTTCAACTCGAAGATTCGGAGGGCTTGAACAATTCAACTTTAAGATCGGCGAATTTACAGACTGAAACTTGAAGACCGAAGGACTTGAAGACTTCAACTTGCAGGGCATAAAAATTTAACTTTAAGACCGGCGAATTTGAAGACTTAAACATTGAGACTTGGAGAGCTTAAATATTTCAGCTTCTCTTTTGCTATACATTGTCCGACTTTTAACATAGTCGCATAATTTTCAGCATTACGCGCTTGTATCAAAAGATTCATATCTTGTCGTGGGAGAGTCTGAATAATGAATCATTTGATTTCTCGAAAATTAGACTTCAATACCTAAAATATATCCAAAACTTAGAATCAAATATCTTCAGAATTACCCCAGATAATATTTGGAACCACCTTTAGATTTCACCATGTTGAAAATTTTAGATTTGCACAATCTCACCAAAAAAACATATCTTGGTATAAAAATATCGAAATTGCAATTTTTTGATTTTTTGAAAACTAGACTTCAAAATCTAGAACATATTCAAAATTCTCAATCAAACAACTTCAGTATCGTTTCAGATAATATTTTAAAAATAGTTTTATATTGCACCACGATATCAATTCTAGATTTGTGCAGGTTCACCAAAAAATTCATATCTCGGTGTAGAAATATCAAAATTACAAACTGTTTGATTTTAAGAATGTTGGAAACACGTTTCAAATGCAATATACTAAACGTGTGTTCTTTTGTAGGTTTTGATGAATGTCAAACAAAGCAATAAGCGATATATAGCAGTGCTCAAGGACAAGCACAAAATGGATGCATTACAAGAAGCTCAAGACAAAGTTTAGAAATGTTATAATTGAGTCAATATTAATTGTGATCTTGATTCCTCAATCTTGGCTCATAACATGGCTTCTCTACTAAAATTATTTTTCCAAAATCATGCATATCTAACTTAAGTGTCAAATGATTTTAAACTATGCATATTTATATTTGTTAAAATGTTTTTCAAACATGCCTCAAAAATCTGGGCTAAGATAATCGATTATGTACTTATGATAATCGAGTATCTCTAAGCCAAGACTGCATGACAATCGATTGTGAATTAATGATAATCGATTGTGAGTAAGTCAGTTAACATCAGGTTTTTGCAAACTGCATAACAATCGATTGTGTACTTTTGATAATCGATTGTTAACTGAGGCAAAGTTTTCAAAACTCAGAAAAATCGATTATGAACTAATGGTAATCGATTAGAATGAGAAAAATGTCTCCCAGTGTTTTTAAATAAATTAATAATCGATTGTGGCTTTTGATAATCGATTATATATGAGACAGAAAGTTTTGAAATTAATTAATAATCGATTATGGCTTTTGATAATCGATTATATATGAGACAGTAAGTTTTGAAATTAATTTATAATCGATTGTTCTATTTGATAATCGATTGTTGGAACTAACCGTTGTCATACATTTTCAAATTACCTTCAGGTAATCGATTGTTGATATTTAACAATCGATGTTTTGCGTAAAATCTGGAAAAGATTTTCTGAACGTTGTTAAAATAATCGATTGTTGATTTCCTGATAATCGATGTTTTATGCCAAAAATTGGAAAGGATTTTTTAACGTTATAAATAATCGATTATTGATTTGAAGTAATCGATTGTTGACGTAAAATCTGGGATTGAATTTTTGATCTGATAGGCAAACAATCGATTGTTTAGTCTTGACAATCGATTGTCACTGAGTAATTTCAGCAATCCTTAATTGGCAATTAGACAACGGTAAGACTGAGTTTTTCACCTATAAATACAGGCTTAACTCAGTGTTTTCACAACAACAACATATACAATTTAAGTATTTTCATTGCTAAAAGCTTTCTTACATTGATCATCATTTTCATTCATCCATAAAGCTTTTTGAAGAGCCATTCTATTGAGCTAAGTTGTTGTGATCTTGAGCGTACTATTTCTACTCATATCTACTCATTGAGGAGTACTTTGTAAAGTGAGTTTGTTTTGTGTTTGTAAGAGAATTGCGATTCTCGTTTGTTGAGGAACTTGTGATTCCTCAGTTGAAGTCTTTGGGATTGTTATCCCCGAGCAGTTGAAGTCTTTGGGATTGTTATCCCCGAGCAGTTGAAGTCTTTGGGATTGTTATCCCCGAGCAGTTGAAGTCTTTGGGATTGTTATCCCCGAGCAGTTGAAGTCTTTGGGATTGTTATCCCCGAGCAATTGAAGTCTTTGGGATTGTTATCCCCGAGCAGTTGAAGTCTTTGGGATTGTTATCCCCGAGCAGTTGAAGTCTTTGGGATTGTTATCCCCGAGCAATTGAAGTCTTTGGGATTGTTATCCCCGAGCAATTGAAGTCTTTGGGATTGGTATCCCCGAGCAATTGAAGTCTTTGGGATTGTGATCCCCGAGCACCTAGGTGAGGCTTGTGTCCTCAGCTGTAACGGTTTGTTAAGCACCCGTAAGCTTGACAAGTTTAGTGGAAATCTCGAGAGAGTCTCTCGGGGACTGGACTAACCACGTTTGTGGCCAACCAGGATACATCATTGTGTAAGTTTATTTTACTGCACTTGTTTTAATTTCTGCAAAGTTTTTAAATTCCGCACTAAAACGCTTAATATTTTTAAAACGCTATTCACCCCCCCCCTCTAGCGTAAAGCGTTATTTCCAACAATTGGTATCAGAGCCATACTCTCTGAAAAACCTAACCGTTTGAGAGAACCATCCATGGCTTCTACTCTAAATTTCTTTGCAGGAATAGGTGAAGGAGAATGCAGCATGTCACCTCCAATATTAGACGAAAGCGACTACTCAGTCTGGAAATATCGAATGCAAGTTTTTACAATGGCAAACGATTTGTATCTATGGCAAGCTATTAAACACAGTGATCAACTGACGACAAAAGTCGGGAAAGATAAGGTAAGTGAATACAACACTAAAGCTATGAATATATTTCATAACGCCTTGAATCAGGAACTTTGGCGAAAAATCTCCCACTATAAAACTGCTAAGGAAATGTGGGACAAACTTGAGGAATTGCACGAAAACACGCCTCAAAAAGCGGTCAGTACAAACGATGAATCAACTGGTCAGTGCCTCATGGCAGACGAAAAAGACGAGGTAAGTACATCTAACGATATACAAATTGCTTATAACAAACTGCATGATGAGTTGGTAAATGCTTCTAAGACTATTAAAGATTTACAAAGGACTCTTTCTCTACAAGGAGAGGATTTTCAAAAACAACTCTTTTTAAAAGACAAGGACTTCGAAGAACGTCTTTCTTTAGCTCAAAAAGGGGTTGAAAATCTGTCTCGTGATAACGAGAATCTTGCAAATGAAAATCAATTTTTGTTAAATGATAGTATAGAACTTAGACAAGTCATCAAGACCATGCATGAAGCCTCTTGTGTTGATAATTGTTTTACTTGTACTACTTGTGAGTCCTTAAAACTAGAAAACACAGAACTTAGGAAAACTTTAGAAACTCGTAGTAAAGAAGTTCTTAAAGTTGGTGAAAAAGAATCGCCTAAGAAAAATCAACGGCATAAAAACAAAAACTCCACTACACCACCTAGACATTATGCTAGAATGTATGAAAATAAGGGTAGAACTAATATCTTTAGACAACCTAGATCCAAATCTAGGATTCTTGCAAACAAGCCTACAAATAGTAATTTTTGGCAACCAAGAAATAACTCTAGGAACGAGCTTAGACCACCTAGACATGACACTAGGTCCTTCAACAAGTCTAGCACTAATGACTTTAGACCATCTAGATATTATACTAGAAATGGGAACAATATATCTAGTGTTAATCATTTTCATTCGCCTAGAACTTTGTTGGCTCAACCTAGGCATCAACACAACCCGAACGTAGTATGTCATTACTGCAATCGTATAGGTCATATTGCACCTATGTGTTTTACAAAGCATAGAGATTCTTCATATTATTATGGTCGTTATTTGCCTAACCCTCAAGGACCCAAAATGGCATGGGTACCAAAAGAGCATTGATTTGTTTTGCAGGTGTGCTTGAAGGAATCAAGTGTAGTGGATGCTCCAAACACTTGACGAGAGACGAATTCAAAATTCCTTCAATTAAAGCACAAAGAAGGAGGAAGAGACGGAAAAGTCGACTTATGTTTTTTTTAAATCGGAAGTATTTTCGAAAAATTCAAAAGGCAAAATTGTGGAAAAAGCTTCGTAAATTGGAGAATGAGCCAAAAGACCAAAATGAACGGAGGATGTTCAAAATCAGGTAATTGGCAAAGTCGAAGGGAAGGTAAGTACCCTAAACCCTCTTAAGAACATCCTAGGACAAAATTCTTAAGAGTTCATTTTTTTTTTCACCCGACTACACGAGTTTCAAAGTTATTATTTCATTTATAGATTACTGACTTGAGCGTCGGAGATGTTTAATTCTATTTTGCAGGCATCCCCCAAAAGGTAAGAGGAAAGTATGAATTATCTTGATACAAGAAAAAAAAAATCGATCATAATCGATTATTTATGCTTACAATCGATTATCAGTATCAATAGTCGATTATTTGTTGATTCAATTTTTTTTTGCCATGAAATCTTGTTAAATGTTTACATTGCCTGATAGAATTAAGTCTCATCATTTCAGCATCCCCCTTCCAAACAATCGATTATTTGTTCTGCCAATCGATTATTTGCCAAAATTCAAACTCTCTGTGAGTGAAACAATCGATTACTATATATTGACAATCGATTATCTGTTTTAAACTTATGTTACCGTTTTGGCTCCATAATCGATTCCTGACAGGTCATAAATATGAAAAACAATCGATTACCAAGTTTGACAATCGACTATCTTTTTCAAATTTTCTTACCGTTCTGGCGTGTAATCGATGTGTCAGATCATTTTCATTAATGACAATCGATTATTCCATTCAAACAATCGATTGTTGAACGGTCAGTGAATTTATTTTTACCGTTTCAGACTTCAAATCTCTTCAAATCATTTCCAATAAATGTAAGATTCATTCCTTCTCTATATATAGGCTGCACATATGCTCTTGTATACTCACTCAAGCCTCCCAAGCATCAAATTCTTTTGTTTTCTTTGAAAAATCCTAGCACATCCTTTCAAAAAAAAAATGTCAAGCCGCAACTCAAAACGTGCTCGTTCCAAACAAGGTGCTTCTTCTTCTCGCCATCCATATCAAGATGGATCGGTTCTATTCTTTGAATCCAATGAAGAGCTCACCCGTTTCTTAACCAAATTTGAGAAACGCCTTATTCTCCCTCCTCGCTTTTCAACAAACGCTCTTGTTGCACCATTCATTCCAGCCGCAAATATGCTAAGAGAGTGCAACCTTTTCAATTTCCTACTCCTTACTCACCCCTACTACAACATTTCTTTGGTTGAAGCTTTTTACTCCAACCTTCACAAAGATGATGAGGGTGAACTTGTTACCAATGTTAACGGCATTCCCATTCTAATTTCTGAAGATAACCTCCACCTCATTGCCGGCATTCCGCATGATGGTGAAGACATCTACCAGTACATAAATGATGTCGGGGTCATGATTGATGAAGCTAATCTCTTCCGCCAAGCCGGAGTAGCCTATGATGAGTCCTCTTCCCGTCGTCCCACCATAAAGGGTATGGACCCGAATTATCGTTTCATTCTCTATTTCATCACTCGTGTTCTCAAACCCCGTAAACTCAATCACACCACCATTTCCCAAGAGGATGCCAAATTTCTTCATGCCACTGTCATCGGTGTTAAAATAAATTGGTGCAAGCTTATTCTATCTCATATGTTCAATGCCACCAGAGATGACATACCTCTCCCCTATGCCCTCTTAATAATGAAATTTCTTGAAGCTTCCGGAGTCAATATTGCTAATGGTCCTCTCAAAAAGAGCACCAAAATCTGGGAAATTTCGGAGTCTTCCTTTCATCATGATGGTGATCATGCTCCCGCTCCTCCTCAAAATCGACAAGCCCGTCGTGCTCATCCTCCTCAGGAGCCTACCCTCCGGACCATTTCTGACCAAATTACTCAACTAACCCGTGAGGTCCATGGTTACTTTGATCACGTGCATTATGCCTATGCTCAGATGGTGCCATATCAAGCGCCTACCAATGATGATGAAGGGGATGGGGGTGATGAATGATGAAATTGTTGTTGTTATGAGAAATTGTTGTTTTTGGTCTGTTTGTTCTTGATTGGTTAGTTATGTTTGGTTTCACCCTTGTAATGTTATCTTAATTTTCCAATAAATAAACTTGTGTTTATTTCACATTTTTTTCATATTCTTCCCTTGTGTAAATTTTTGCTAATGGCAAAAGGGGGAAGAAACGGGATATCAAGAAGTATGCTATATCACTCTCAACTTCATTCATGCTTAAAGTGAGGGGGAACATGAATTGAGGGGGAACATCAAATTGCATACTTTACTCTTGTCTTGGATTATCAAAATAATTATTGCATATATCCCGCTTATGTTTGCCATTATCAAAAAGGGGGAAATTGTTGGAAACACGTTTCAAATGCAATATACTAAACGTGTGTTCTTTTGTAGGTTTTGATGAATGTCAAACAAAGCAATAAGCGATATATAGCAGTGCTCAAGGACAAGCACAAAATGGATGCATTACAAGAAGCTCAAGACAAAGTTTAGAAATGTTATAATTGAGTCAATATTAATTGTGATCTTGATTCCTCAATCTTGGCTCATAACATGGCTTCTCTACTAAAATTATTTTTCCAAAATCATGCATATCTAACTTAAGTGTCAAATGATTTTAAACTATGCATATTTATATTTGTTAAAATGTTTTTCAAACATGCCTCAAAAATCTGGGCTAAGATAATCGATTATGTACTTATGATAATCGAGTATCTCTAAGCCAAGACTGCATGACAATCGATTGTGAATTAATGATAATCGATTGTGAGTAAGTCAGTTAACATCAGGTTTTTGCAAACTGCATAACAATCGATTGTGTACTTTTGATAATCGATTGTTAACTGAGGCAAAGTTTTCAAAACTCAGAAAAATCGATTATGAACTAATGGTAATCGATTAGAATGAGAAAAATGTCTCCCAGTGTTTTTAAATAAATTAATAATCGATTGTGGCTTTTGATAATCGATTATATATGAGACAGAAAGTTTTGAAATTAATTAATAATCGATTATGGCTTTTGATAATCGATTATATATGAGACAGTAAGTTTTGAAATTAATTTATAATCGATTGTTCTATTTGATAATCGATTGTTGGAACTAACCGTTGTCATACATTTTCAAATTACCTTCAGGTAATCGATTGTTGATATTTAACAATCGATGTTTTGCGTAAAATCTGAAAAAGATTTTCTGAACGTTGTTAAAATAATCGATTGTTGATTTCCTGATAATCGATGTTTTATGCCAAAAATTGGAAAGGATTTTTTTAACGTTATAAATAATCGATTATTGATTTGAAGTAATCGATTGTTGACGTAAAATCTGGGATTGAATTTTTGATCTGATAGGCAAACAATCGATTGTTTAGTCTTGACAATCGATTGTCACTGAGTAATTTCAGCAATCCTTAATTGGCAATTAGACAACGGTAAGACTGAGTTTTTCACCTATAAATACAGGCTTAACTCAGTGTTTTCACAACAACAACATATACAATTTAAGTATTTTCATTGCTAAAAGCTTTCTTACATTGATCATCATTTTCATTCATCCATAAAGCTTTTTGAAGAGCCATTCTATTGAGCTAAGTTGTTGTGATCTTGAGCGTACTATTTCTACTCATATCTACTCATTGAGGAGTACTTTGTAAAGTGAGTTTGTTTTGTGTTTGTAAGAGAATTGCGATTCTCGTTTGTTGAGGAACTTGTGATTCCTCAGTTGAAGTCTTTGGGATTGTTATCCCCGAGCAGTTGAAGTCTTTGGGATTGTTATCCCCGAGCAGTTGAAGTCTTTGGGATTGTTATCCCCGAGCAGTTGAAGTCTTTGGGATTGTTATCCCCGAGCAGTTGAAGTCTTTGGGATTGTTATCCCCGAGCAGTTGAAGTCTTTGGGATTGTTATCCCCGAGCAGTTGAAGTCTTTGGGATTGTTATCCCCGAGCAGTTGAAGTCTTTGGGATTGTTATCCCCGAGCAATTGAAGTCTTTGGGATTGTTATCCCCGAGCAATTGAAGTCTTTGGGATTGGTATCCCCGAGCAATTGAAGTCTTTGGGATTGTGATCCCCGAGCACCTAGGTGAGGCTTGTGTCCTCAGCTGTAACGGTTTGTTAAGCACCCGTAAGCTTGACAAGTTTAGTGGAAATCTCGAGAGAGTCTCTCGGGGACTGGACTAACCACGTTTGTGGCCAACCAGGATACATCATTGTGTAAGTTTATTTTACTGCACTTGTTTTAATTTCTGCAAAGTTTTTAAATTCCGCACTAAAACGCTTAATATTTTTAAAACGCTATTCACCCCCCCCCCCCCTAGCGTAAAGCGTTATTTCCAACAAAGAAAACTATATTTCAATACCTAGAACATATCCAAAATTCTCAATCAAACAACTTCAGAATCGTCCCAGATAATATCTTGAAATAAAGTTTATATTGCACAACGCTATCAATTCCAGATTTGTGCAGTCTCACCAAAATATTCACATCTTTGTGTAGAAATGTCGAAACTATGAGCCGCTTGATTTCATGAAAATTAAACTTCAAGATCTATAACATATCTAAAATTCTCAATCAAACAACTTATAATCGTCCCTAGACTTCAATATAAATACTTGACATCCTCCTAAAATTTGACCCATTAAAGATATCAATTTACCATGGAGGGTTTCTCCCTTTAAATCAAATGAGATCAAAGTTCAATAGGAGGATGGTATTTCATCTTGATCTTATATTTCTTCATACTTCATTCGAATCAAAATTGATGCAATATGTATCTTTTGAACTTATGCGACTGAACTTAGAATGAAACTCTAGGCTGCCTACGTACCTCGGCGAAGAAGCTCAAGTCCTACCGTAGTTCAGACTGGGTGATTTTTTTTATGTCCTAACTTTTTCCTAGGCCGCCTCTTTCGAAGTTTTCAACCTAGCGGGCTCTTTTTTTACGTCCTAATACATCGCCTCTTTCGAGATTTTCAACCTAGTAAAATTGTCCCGGATATTATTTTACTACCACCTTTAGATTTCACCACGTTAAAATTTTTATATTTGTGCAGTCTCATCAAAAAAACCATATCTCAGTGTAATATATCTAAATTGCAAACCGTTTGATTTTTTGAAAACTAGACTTCAAAATCAAGAATACATTCAAAATTCTCAATCAAAAAATTTTAGAATCGTCCTAGATAATATTTTGAAATTAAATTTATATTGCACCGCGCTATCAATTCTAGATTTGCGCAGTCTCACCAAAGAAATTCATGTCTCTGTGTAAAAATATCGAAATTGCAAACCGTTTGATTTCAAGAAAATTAGACTTCAAGACCTAGAGTGTATCCAAAATTCTCAATCAAACAATATCAGAATCATCCCAGATAATATCTTGAAATCAAGTTTATATTGCACCACACTATCAATTCCAGATTTACGTAGTCTAACCAAAACTTTCATATCTTGGTATAGGAATGTCGAAATTACGACTCATTTGATTTATTGAAAATTAGACTTCAAGATCTAGAACATATCCAAAATTCTCAATCAAAAAACTTTAGAATCATCCCTGGACTTTAATGCAAATACTTGACATCCTCCTAAAATCGACCCATTGAAGGTATCAATTTACCATGAAGGATTTCCCCCTTTAAATCAAATGAGATCAAAGTTCAACAGTAGGATGGCAATTTAGCTTGATCTTACATTCCTTTATTCTTCATTTGAATAACAATTGATGTAATATGTATCTTTTGAACTTATGCGACTGAACATAGAATGAAACTTTAAAGTGCCTACGTACCTCGGCGAAGAGGATCAAGTCATACCATAGTTCAGACTGGATGATTGTTTTTATGTCATAACTTTTTCCTAGGCTGCCTCTTTTGATATTTTCAACCTAGATAGATTTTTTTATTTGGGGGGGGGGGGGGGGGGGCGTACACAGTTTAGACTCATGCAGGCCAGGAGTGTAGCAATATGCAATTTAGGCTCATGCGTCAAGGAGCATAGCAACTTCAAGGATAATACTTCTTTAAAAACTTGCCATTGATAGGGTCGATTCTCATGCCGTCTACATCATCCAACTTGTAATCCCCACTTGAGTAAGCTTCTTGTACGATATATATGGCCTATCCCATTTTGGAGTGAACTTCCCTACATGTTTATGGGAAGTTTATGGGTCTTCATGCTGCAAGGACTTGATCTCCTTCTTGAAGGTGCGAGATAATCGAGTTTGATAACATTCAAGACTCTGTTGAGCTTCCAACCTCTTCTCATCAAGGGCCTCCAACACTTCTAATCAAAGTTGAGCATTTTCTTCATCAGTGATCCCTTCTTGAATTTCCATTCGTAACGAAGGTATTTAACAGTCAAGTGGCAAGACAGCTTCGACTCCATAAACGAGTGAATAAGGAGTCGCCAGCATCGGCATATGGTGAGTAGTCCTATATGCCCATAGAGCTTCTTCCATGTGGTCATTCCAATCCCATTTGGATTTGGAGACGACTTTCTTTAACAAGTTGCAATGCCTCAGCTAGACCATTGGCGGCAGCATTGTACGTCGAAGATTTATGTTGCTTGAAGCCAAAGAGATCTTAAATCTGGTTTATCAGCCTATTATCGGACGACTTTCCATTATACATTATTATGTAATGAGGAATGCCAAAGCAATAAATAATGTTTACTCGGATGAAACTTGCAACATTTTCCTTCTTTACTTCCTTAAGAGCAATAGCTTTAACCCATTTTGAGAAGTAGTTAGTTGCAGCCTCTATAGGTGCCCACCAGGGGACTTTGGTAGTGGTCCAACAACATCCAATCCCCAAGCGTCAAATGGCCAGGATGCGACAGTCGGGTGCAACACTTCAGAAAGTTGATGAATAAAATTCGCATGGAATTGACAAGCCTTGCATCTTCAAGCATAGTCCAAGCAATCTTTTACCATCGTTGGCCAATAGTATCCCATCCTTTTTATATGGAAAAGGAGCTTTGTTCTAGACTGGTGTAACCCACATACCCCAAAATGCGCTTCTTGCAAAGCTTGGAGTGCTTTATCTTCCCCTAATCATCACAGGATTACTCCCTCGAATGATCTTCTATATAAGGTATCTTTGTACTAAAGGAAACGAGGTGCACGACGATGGATTTTAGTTCTTTTCCGCAGATTTTTTGGAAGTATCCCATATTACAAGTAGTCAATAATGGCTTATCTCCATTCTTCTTTCTCGACTTCAAAAACAGCAACAAGATGCTTGAGTTCATTTTGTTCACATTCAACCTCATTTGGTAGAAATACTACCCATTTTTGGTAGACCATAACTTGCGCTTGTTCAAGCACGATTAAAAATAAAGCTAGGGTAGCTAAAGAATCCACCTTCTTATTTTCTTTCCTTGGCACATGCTGAACAGTCATATTACCGAGCTACCCTATTAACTTTTTAGCGTAATCATGATATGGGCGTAGTTCAGGCTTCTTGACCTCGTAACTACCTAAAAGCTGATTGACCACTAACTGAGAGTCATCAAAGACTTGCAATTGCAACCGCTCCATTTTGATAGCCATTTCGAGCCCAAGTATTAGTGCTTGATACTCAACAACGTTGTTGGAGCAGAGTTGTGTCAATGTAAAAGAATAGGGTAGAACTTCACCTTGAGAGGTAAAAAATACTACAACAGCACCAGCTCTTCTATGATGTGCAGCACCATCAAAGTACATATTTCAGGGAGGCTGAACTTGGATGACCATGGTGTCCTCATCGGGTAGTTCGTCAGTTAGCTCCCAATCGGTGATCTACCAAGAAGTCGGCTAATGCTTATCTTTTTATAGCCTTTTGAGGGATGTACACGATTTCAAATTGTTGAAACTGGAGGTACCATCTTGCTAGTCGATCACTAAGGATAGGTTTTAACATCACGAACTTGATGGGATTTTCTCTAGAAACCACATGAATGACATGAGCTTGAAAGTAGTGGTTCAAATTTTTAATTGAGAATACTAGTGCCAAACATTACTTTTAAATTCGCGAATAATTCAGCTCATTTGGTGTTATCATCCTGCTCAAGTAGTAAAGGGAGTTTTCTTTCTCTTCACTATTTTTTTGGGCCAACAATGCTCCAACAAACTTTTCTTATGCTGAAATGTATAGTATCAGCAGCTTTCCAAGTACAAGGGCCGCAGCTTTCCAAGTATAAGGGCTGCCAAAACGGGAAGCTTCATCAAGTAGGATTTAATTCTCTCAAAGGCATTGCTACATGCGTGATCCCATTTGAAAGGGACATTTTTCTTCAGAAGGCGGCTAAATGGTTGCCACCCTTCCCAACTAAGTTTGAGATGAATCTCCTAAGGTATTCAAGCTTTCCTTGTAGACTTTTCAATTCATGAATATTCCGAGGCTTAGTTATATTCAAGATCGCATCTATTTTGGATTGATCAATTTCAATCCCTCGATGTCGAACAATGAAACCAAGGAACTTCTTAGAAGTAACTACAAAGGCGCATTTCAACGGATTCATCCTAAGTTGGTACCTCCGAAGCAACTCAAATACCATTCTCAAGTATTTCAAGGGTCGCCCTTATCTCTTGATTTTACCACCAAGTCATCAACATAGCATTTTACATTCTTGTGGAGAAGATCGTCAAAAATATTTTTTGTATCTCTTTGGTGAGTGGCACCAGCGTTCTTCAAGCCAAAAGGCATTACCTTGTAGCAATAAATACCCTTGGGGTGCAAAACGCAGTAAGCTCTTCATCTGTCGGTGCCATATGAATTTGGTTATAGCCTGATGAACTATCCATAAATGGCATTGGTTCATAGCCAGTAGTAGCATCGATTATCAGTCCTGGAATGGGAAGCGATAACTCATCTTTTGGACATGCATTGTTAAGATCCCTAAAGTCAACGCACACTCGAATCTGTCCATTTTTCTTCCTTACAGGGACAATGCTTGAAACCCATGTTAGGTATTTAACTTTACGAATAAAGCCAGCTTCGATGAGTTTGTTAACTTCGATTTTAATCAAGGGAACCAAGTCCGGCCTAAAACACCTTTGAGCTTGTTTAATAGGGCGAGCACCATTTTTGACTACAATGTGATGTACTGCTACTTTTGGGTCAAGTCAGGCATCTCTTTGTAACTCCAAGCGAAGACGTCCCTAAACTCCTTGAGTAACTCAGTATAAATGATCTCTTCATCAACATCTTGTAAATCACTTAGGTACGCAGGTCTTGGTTCTTCATCAGTGCCAAGGTTAACTTCTGGTAAGGCATCAATCATTGCCTTCACCCCTTCTTCAAGTTCTGGAGGAGCATCATTTGCATCTTCATCTTCTTGAGGGCCCCATCGTTGAAGGATATGTGATACATGGTGAAATATCTTGCAATTTCTCGTCATCCTCCATTAGAGATAAAATACCATGCTCGCCTTGTGCAGTAACATGATACGAAGAACCCATACTTTCTTCGTCTTCATCACATTATTTAGTGTAGACCACAATGTATGGCTTCACCTTCAGTACTTCATCACATGAAACCATTACTTTTGCTTGTCGCTTCATTCTAGAAGGAACCAAACTTTGAAAATCTTTAGAGATCTTGTGAATTTTGGGTGAAGCGGGTGTTTTTGTATTTTGATAATTTCTCTGGAACTTATTCCCCTTCTTTAATGGACCCAATCTCTCAAATATGGAAGTTCTCACAGTTGATTTTCCAAGTCGATCAAAGAAAGAAGGAATATTAGCAACGGCAGATTCGTCTTCCACACTGATATAATTGCTACTCTCCCTTCTTATTGAGATGTGCATTGATGATAGTTGCTTGTATCCCATACCTTCATGTGGTTGTCTCATTGCAGCTTCTGATGGGAGCTTCCCTAACTTTGATGGCTCATTGGGATTGTATCCAACTTTTGCAAATAGAATGTAAGCATTAGGATCAAAACCTTCATCTATTCGCTTTGTAAGGAGTGCCACATTCTGTAAACGATTTTGGGCTACAAATCCTGCAATAGGCCTTAAGGACAACTTTACTGCCTCAATTCGTTTCATCGGAAGAGTTAACTCCCTTAGCGTCTTGGTTTGGAGATTATATGATTATCCCTTGTCTATCTTCCTTTTAGGGACATATTTGAATGACTTACTTTTTTTCCATAAGACACAATACCTCTTTTATGAGATTTATTCACGTTGGCGGGTACCTCCTCAGTAATAGCTTTGGCTTTACCAATAGTCACCTTAGCTCTTTTAGATATGGGTTCATCATTCTTTCTTTTCATGCCATCATCAACTTTTATCTCATTCACAGTACTATTCTTCAAGTAGAACTTTGCATCGGCGAAGTGGGAGTCTGCCTCGGTGTATGGCTCATCAACAGCAACTACCTTTTTCTCCACTTCACCCTTGTAGTAATTAAATAGTAATGGTAGGTAGATGTAACCACTTTATTCTCATGTATCCAAGGCCTTCCAAGTAAGACATTATATGAAGTTTTCGTATCAATCACATGTAGCCATGCACTTGATTGCATATCTTCAATGGTTATTTCCAGCCCGATCGTGTCTATTGCTCTTTGCCCCCTTGGTTGAATTGTTGGATCATCACACGACTTTCTAAGAGTTCGTTCACGGGAATACCAAGTTCTTTCAGAGTACGAATTGGCAAAATATTCACTGAGGATCCTCTATCAACCAAAATTCGGTTTACCTTTTCATGACGCATATAGCCAACTAGATACAATGGGAGGTTATGAAGAGTGTCACCTAATAGAAGATCGTCATTTGTGAATGTGACTTTTTTCTCACAAGCATTAACTTATTGAGGAGTGGACTCAGTGAGATTTTTCGAAGATGGTTCCAACGGTAGGTCATCACTCTTTTCTTCCCCTTTGTCAGCATGTCAACAAGATGCATTGATACCCTCAAGGGAAATCTTCATGCGGAACAAACTTGGTAAAAATTCCTCCAAGATCACTGGATTTTGTGGCTTTTGAGAATGGTGCATCTCCACTTTTGCTTTCTTCAAATGCCTAACTAGATTCTTTTTTGTTGGTCTTTTTACCATCATCTTCCTTGTTGGTTGTTCTATTGATTCTTTTTGTGGGCTCATCTTATGGCGCCTACGACGAGTCACCAACGTCCAACCTTCATCATCATTAGGTTGATCATCTTGAACTTTTTTGTTCACCGGTAATTCTTCATTTTTTTTTTCCTTTCAAACTACATAACTCATATAGACTGAATGAGCCAAAGGTGATAGAGACTTGATTCGTGCTTTCTTTCTCATCTTTAAGCACGGTCTTCTTTTCATGGGCCAAGTCCATAACTTTGTCCTTGAAGACAAAGCACTTCTCTAGAGGGTGGCTAACAAGTCGGTGATATTTGTAGTAATTTGGGTCATTCATTTTCCCAGCTTCATTTGGTCACTTCATCTTTTGAAGCTCAATGAGATTTAACTCGATGAGTTCTTCGAAAATGGTTAGCACAATCCAGAAATGGGTACTCTTTCTCCTGCATTTCTTTTAGAGTCAACTTTCCACTTGGCTTATCTTGAAAAGAAGTGGATTTCATAATCTGTTTCTTGCTCACCTTCGTCGTGAACTTCATAGGTGATGTGTTAACATTCATAGCTTCTTTGCTTTTAGACTTCGGTACGAACTTGCGCCACTTCTTGACTTCTTGCTTGTCATTCCTTTTTGAAAGGTTCATAGATGGGCAGCCTTTCATTTTTAGCAGAGGCCATGCTCAATTACATATCATGGGCACAAGTTGCAAGTTCTTAGAATGTGTCAGGCTTGATACCTTGCAAGATGTAGCTCAATCCCCAATGCATGGTTTGGATGCACATCTCTATGCTTGAAGCTTCACTAAGCCTGTCTTTGCAGTTGAGGCTTGCATTCCTCCAATGATTGATAAAGTCGATAACTGGTTCCCCCTTTAGTTGACGAGTATTTGTAAGTTCTATCATACTCACAGTACGTCTCGTGCTATAAAAGCGGTTGAGGAACACATGCTCTATCCCAGATATCGATAGATCTAGCCTCGAGGTCCGTGTACTAGTCAAAAGCATTTCCTTTTAGCGAGCAGACAAACTGCTTGATGAGGTAAACTCCATAAGTCCTAGCATTGTTACACGTCTCCACGAAGTGCGCAACATATTGCTTTTGGTTACCTTTACCATCAAACTATTAAAACTTTGGAGGTTGATATCCAGCAAGCAACTTCAAGATATCGACCCTTGCAGTGTATGACTTTGCATATGTAAGGGAGGATTTGGCAGCAACTTCATATTTGTTCTTAATTGTTCCTTGAGTGAATTCCTTAAGTTGATCGATTGGAATCATCCCTTCAGATGAGACAGGGATAGCCTTAGTGGATGTTGCTTGTCTTGGGAGATAGTCACTCTCTATAACTTCTAGGAGCTCGTCAGGTGCATGGGTGGATTATTCTTCCATCAAGATTCCCCCTATTTGTTAGCTTGTTAATTCTAGCCTTTTGATTTGTATGCATTTGGTTAAGCCAGCGATTGCTCCCACAAGTTTGCCAACTGCTCCTCCATAGATGAAATGCTTGTCACCATGACTTGCATGATTGTCGTGGACGATAGAGAGTAGCATGAATTTTCACACAAATTGATCCTTGATTAGCTCACACTATGTTGTGTAAGTGGGGAGGATCCATCACTTGAAGCATTATCATCTTCCTTTAGAGCAAAGTGCTTGGATCCGGATAGGTCAAGCAGAACAAGAGTTTTCTTGATTTTTTCAACAACATCGCTTCCTTCTTTGGATGTGTTTGTAGAAGATCTTACTCCTTTTGAGGATGAAGATCCAAAAATAGGGGTTGACGCGGACGACACTTGGGGTGCTTTTTGTCCTAAATATTTTGCTTTGCTCCTTGTAACTGGTCTGAAGCTTCCGAAGGTAACATCGAGGATGCTTTTCACATCAGCATAGAACCTGGAGTTAGCAGCATTGATGGAAGTTGAGCCGGAGTTGATTTTCTTTGATGCTATTTATGTTCTTGGACTTTGGTGATTCGAAAAGTTGAGATGAGAGTTAGATATTGTCCCATTGGGCGTGCCAGAATTTGTAGACAACAAATTACGTCGAAAAATTAAAATCAAGACCAAAAAATATCGCAACAATATTTTATTTTGAATATTTGAGTGTTACAATCTTTATGGATCCTCTGATTCTTCTTTTCGATAGTAAATAAATTCAAGGGCATTTAAGCTTGATCTTGAATCTATATTTATTTCCATGAACGATGATCTTGTTCTTGAGCTTGAGCTTGAACTTGACCTTGATTCGTTCTTTGTTCTTGAGCTTGAACTTGATTTCTTGAACTTGAACTTGATTGCTTGAAGTTTGAAGCTTGTAGATTAATTTGCGGCGTTTGATCCACGAGTTCTCTCTTACTTCTTGTTGTAACTTGTGGTGTCTTTTTTAAATGATGAAGACCTATATTTATAGTTGTGGAACGGAAGAGTTGTGATAAGAAAAAACTCTTTCCGATCAATCAAATTGAAGTGTGACATGGCTGCATTTGATTGACCAGAACATGTCACTTGCACATATGACGCGATTTCATTGGCCTTTTAGTGTGACTTGGTATGCTTTGTCATTTTGACACGTGGCATAATCCCAGTGGCTCTTTCATTTAACTTGGCGTACCACGCCATTTGACGCGTGGCTCCAAACTGGGCCTCTAGGAAGACGATATCTCGGGCTTAATAAAGTGAGCTATCACTTTAGCCCAATTAAATGGATTAGCCCAATGGATTAAGAATCATATATATATATATATATATATATATATATATATATATATATATATATATATATATATATATATATATATATATATATATATATATATATATATATATATATTTTAAACTATCAATATATTTTAAATTTAAATTATAATTTAAACTATTTTATAAATTAAATTTTAATAAAATTTATATGCTTACAATGCTAAAATTAGAAAAGTGCATTTGCTATACCTAACTTTCGTTATGCCTAAAATTCAGGAAAAGATCAAACTTTACTAGATTTATTGTTATGTAATCTTATTTTTTATCTTATTAATTTGCGAAAAATACATATACGATATATTTAGTTTTTAAATTTCTCATCCAATGTTTAGCACCTACTTCCGGTTCCAACAATGGATTCGTGTGGGAGGAATCATTTCGTGGGGTAGAGCGCTCTCACCCAAAAACAATTCTATTATCACGGCTTCAATCGGCAACTTTTGGTTAAAAATAGGATATTTATAATTTCACTAAAAGTTACTTCGATCACGATTAATTGTCCATTGCCAATAAAATATATAATTTAACATAATATTCATATTAATAATATATATTTAAAAAAATAATTTAAAATTAATAATTAATATAATAGGTATAACAGAAAAAGATAAATTATTTTCTCTTAATATACTAAAAATAATAAGTAAAAGTAAAAATATATTTTTATCAAACAAGAAAAAGTAAATGGAGAGTAAAAATAAAATTCTAAATTCCGGTTGACTGTTTTGACCGTTGGACAAAATCAGATCTATTCACCCCTCCTAGAAAAAATGATAAAAATAAGATGGACAGGGAGGAAAAGTTACTATCATCACGTGCTTAACTTCTTTTTCAGATGCTTCCTGTGAATTTTTACCTATTCCAAAATAATGGAAAAAAGAACAAACAGAAAGAATCATTGTAGATTGAAACATGTGTATGATATGTTTATTTAATTATGTACCTGTTCTGTCCACGTGAACGTTGTTTCTTCCGTTCACACGATTTAGTGTTAGAATGTATTTTTTTTTTATTTTAGTTTAAAATAAGTATTTAATTATGTAATTAAGAAAAAATTTAATTTAATTTTACAAAATAATTTATATATATTTCTAAAAAAATTTACTCCTTATTTTAAATGTTTAATTAGGGATAATTTAGTCATATTAGGTATTTTTGTATAGAATTTAATATTTTTTTATAGGCATATTAAAAATAAATTGAATACTTATTGAGAATCGGAAGGAGTACTACTAATATAATATGTAATGTTTGTCTTTACCTGAAGTATAGCCTAGAGTATAACCAATCAAAGCCGCAACGGAAATTAAAGTACATAATGTAGAAGGTGTACCAACTTAATTAGTTTGGTTTAAAGGTTTAGTCAAATTGTCAAATATATACATTTTAATAAGGACATTTATCTCTCGTGTGATTCTCAAATCTATGGAGGATGGGTTTCTTTGACTCGAATAAATTTTTGTTTAGAGCAACGCGTAAATTCAAGTGATAGTTTAAGTGCATGTTACATGTGATTAATTTCGTGATTATACATCGTCAAAAACGTTCAGTTTCACATCATTTTTTTTAATAAGTAGTTTTCCATTTCATTTCGTCAAAAAAGTAACTTACAAAGCATAGATGCTGACCATCTATTCTCGTATGTTATACACAATCACTACCCTATTATCATTTAGGAAGAAAAACAAAACACACTATGGTAATACGTGTGATACAATTATCGTGAATAAAGTTTATCTCATTTAAACTAGGGAAAATGATCTAAGCTATGTAGGACAGCCCTCCATTTATGCCTTGAAGCCCCTCTGCAATGAAGATGGACTACGATTTCCTTGCATACAGTGTCACTCATCAACATGCCACCCTGGAATCTTAATTTATTCCGCTCCCTCCATATCGTCGGCACCAGAATCCCAAATAGGCATGCTGTAATTTCTGCTAAGCAATTTCTACTCTTCGCCAGCTTACTAATCCACACAATGTAACGCTTATGGCCCAACCAGTTGAGGAGTCGATACCAGAGCTCTTTGGTTTTCAAACAGTCAAAGAACAGATGCTCAAATGTCTCTCGATACAACCCACAGAAAATGCAATCTTGCGGAACCACAATATTTAGCATTTGGAGTCGATACACAGTTGCAAGTCGTTTATGTAAAGCCAGCAATAGTATAAACTTATACTTGGGATGTAGTTGAGGCTGTAATATGATTGATTTCCGTTGAACCTTACTGCAATGAGGAAGAAGCTCTCTATAGAGCTTGTTAATGCTGAAAGACTCTCCCTGTTGCACCTGCCTCAATCTGTTATACAGATTTCAACTAAGTGTTGCTATACCATTAATCAGACTCCTCGATTCAAAGATTTTCCTGATTGCCCAGGCAGCAGTCCTTGGTACCAACATGTCTTCAAAGCTGTGGTTCTTGATATAGAAAGTATAAACCCGCTTTATCCATAAACTATCCTTCTTCTTAGTCAATGCCCACAAGTGCTTGACCACAGCAGCTTTGTCCCATTTAGCTAGGTCTAAAACATTCAGATACCCTGCACTGTAAGGCAAGCACATAGTGTCCCATGCAATCAGGGCCTTTCTTGAGACTGTGGCAGCACCAGCCCACAAATAGGATCTGCATATGGCCTCTGTCATCTTCAAAATCTTTTTGGGCAATAAGATGATCTGGGACCAGTAGGCTTGAATACCAAACAAGTCAAATTTTATCAATTGAAGCCGACCAGCATAAAATAGGAGCCTTGACGACCAACAGTTAACTTTCTGTGTAATTTTCTCCACCAGTGGCCAGCATTGTGCAATAGAAAGCTTCTTCGAGTCCAGAGGCATCCCCAAGTACTTGAAAGGGAGATTGCCTTCTGGAAATCGCAGTATATGAAGGATCTGCTGTTTCTGCCAGTTGTTAACACCTGCTAAGTACACTGCACTCTTGTCCACATTTGCATGAAGACCAGAGACCTTAGAGAACTCCTGAAGAATCTGTTTCAGCAGGCTAACTGATTGAATATCAGCCTTGCAGAATAAGAGGAGATCATCCGCAAAACAAATATGTCCTACACCCAACTTCTTGCATTTAGGATGGAACATGAAGTCTTCCTCAGCATCACTTGCACAAGCTGCCTATGTAGATACTCCATTGCCAGAACAAAGAGGTATGGTGACATCGGGTCACCTTGTCGCAGACCTCTTTTCCCTTTAAATGGAGCAGTGAGACCTCCATTGAAGTTGAGAGAATAGGTTACAGTTGATATACATTCCATTATCCAACCAATAAATTTAGAAGGAAACCCCAGCCCCTGCAACAATCTACTAAGAAAAGCCCATTCAACTTAGTCGTATGCCTTCTTTAGGTCCACCTTTAGCACACACCTAGGGGAGAGGCCCTTCCTGGAATAGCCCTTGAACAATTCTTGTGTGAATAAGATGTTATCAATAATGTTGCGACCCTCGATGAAAGCTGACTGTGACCTGCCCACAAGAGAGTCAACAACCCCTTTCAACCTAGCTGTAATAATCTTTGTGCGGATCTTGTATACAGTTGTGCAGTAGGCAATTGGCCTGTAATCCTTAACTTTGGTTGGATTCTGTACCTTGGGAATGAGAGTTAGTGCAGTGCTACTAACTCCAGAATGTAGTTTCCCAGTTGTAAAGAAATCTGTCACAGCTTCACAAATGTCATCCCCTACAATATGCCAATGCCTGATGAAAAACTCCACTGGGAAACCATCCAACCCAGGTGCCTTGTCATGTGGCATGTATTTTATTGCCTTTAGTATTTCCTCCCTTGTTACTGGTAGTACAAGGCATCCTTCTGTTGTAAATTGAGACAGGGCCCCTGGTGTATTATTTCAGTGTTTGGACATAGGATGATGCTATTGTTCCCCCCAGTAGTGACTTGAAACATGCAACAAACTCTGCTTCCACCTTCCTGGGATCAGTTAGTTTAATCCCCTCTTCGGTATATACAGAATTGATAGTGTTGAAACTTGTCCTCATCTTCAGTTGAGCATGAAAGTATTTTGTGTTGGCATCTCCACAGGTTGTCCAGTGAGTTCTAGATTTCTGATGTAGGATATGCTCCTCTATATTGCTCCACTTCTCCACCTCCATAAGTAACAGTTTCTCCTGATCAATCAACCATTTATCTAGACAATTTGATTGCAGTTGGATCTGGATGGTTTCTAGCTTCTGCCTTGCCTCATTGAGATGTAATCTATACTTTGCCATATAAGTATTCATCTCATTTAACTCCAGCTTTAGGGTCTTCAATTTACTCCATATTCTATGCATTTGCCCTCCCTGCTGATGTTGATTCCATGCTCTTTCCACTATGCCAGAAAATTCAGTATGGTCCATAACAGATGAATTAAGTTTGAAAGGTTTAGGATGATTGTTCCTTCTCTGTTGCTCAGTGTTACACTGCAAAAGGATAGGGGAATGATCAGAGACTCCCGGGTTCAATACATCAGCTTCAATGTGGCTGTATTCCTGCATCCAGTGTACATTCCCAAAGGCCCAATCAATTCTGCTTTATACTCTTGTCTCAGACTTCTGCTTATTACACCAAGTATAGAAGCAGCCCATGGTCTTCAACTGAGAGAGTTGAAGAGCATTGAGAGTGTCCTGGAATCCCTGAATCTCCTGCTGAACAACTGGGGCACCTATTCTGTCATCTGTGTGAAGTACATTATTGAAGTCTCCACTAATAAGCCAGCTGCCATGAATAGTAGCCCCTAAGGCCACCAGTTTTGCAAACAATTGCTGCCTCTTACTCAATTCATTGTTAGCATAGACAACTGTTAGCAGTGTTCTGGAAGTAGAACCCCTTTCTTTAACCTCACAGTGAATAAATTGCTCATCAACCTTCAAAACCTGCATCTCCACTTTTGAATTCCATAGTATCCAGATTCTCCCATTGGCATGCTCACTGTAATTTCCGGTATGTCTCCAATCATTGCCCAGTTTTGTGACAATTACCCCAGCTTCCTTTACTTTAGTTTCTACACAACCCATACAATCTACTTTATGTTTATTCAGAAAGAGTCTCAACTCCTTCTGTTTGTGGGCCTTATTTAGACCCCTAATGTTCCATGTGCAGACTATCATGACTGGGTGAAGCTGGAAGGGCCAGCGTCCCATGGATCATCACCTATCTGCAGCAAAGAGAAGCTGTTGGTTGTATTCACTGAAACACCATCACATTGTTGTACAGTCTTGCCTTTTAATAAACCTCTGTTATTCACCCTGCTGTTAGCATTTTCATTCTGCTTTCCATCCTCCTCTGATCTGTCAGTTCTTTCCTTCACATCGTCCTTCCTTGTTTTTGATAACCATTGCCATATCTCACTAGGTACTTTCTGCTTTACCCCTGCAGCCCTGTGTCAGATCTTTGCTTCCTCCTCATTGCCCTGCCTCTTTGTATACTAGCAGTCCTCAGTACTATGGCCAAACCTAACACAGTCACTACAATATTTTGGCCTCCGTTCGTATTCAATCCGTTGTATGATAACCCCCCTCTTAGTATGTAATTCTAGAGTCTCAGGCAGAGGTTGGGAAATATCTATTTCCTCCAGCACTCTAGCAAACGAAATCCTCTCCTGTTTAGTAGTGATTTTATCGGTGTACATAGGTTTCCCAACTACACTTGCCAATTTCCCAAGAGCTTCAGTGGACCAATATCCCAAAGGTAGACCAGGGAAAGTGACCCATAAAGGAACTACACTCACATTACCTGGTTCGTACTTGAAGTCCATACTCCATTGTTGTAGCACCAATGGTTTATTATGAAATGTGTAAGGGCCAGCCTGGAGAACATGATCTCTTTCTTCATTAGTATCAAATCTGAAGATATAATACCCTTCATCATGATGCTGAATTTGAGGTTTCGGAACAAATCCCAAACGTTTATAATGAAATTATCCATAGCTCGCTCATACGGGTCTTCTCCTAGTACAAACCTTATCAAAGCATTTCTCCAGTAGGTCTCCTGTTCCTTGGTATCATCATCATCAATTTGAACCACAAACGTACCATCTCGCAGTGCAGGTGGTACATAGCTTAGTGATTTCCCTTTTTGAGGCTTCGATTATGTTGCATGGTGTCTCTATTGCCATTTCAGTCACAGGAACTCCAGAAGTCTGAGCAATCTGAGTTTGCTTTGCTTGTGCAGAGAAATGGAGCCGACGATGAACTGAATCGACTCGTTCCAGTTCCTGCAAATCCCCCTCGCCTTCAACAATTTCCTCACTGATAGGTTGGAACTTGAAAGGTAGAAAACTGCCAAAAGTTACTGGTACCCTCTGCTGGACACCAATTTCCAGCGTTATCTGCGTCCCGGACTTTCCATTTTCGCTAAGGTTATGGAAAATTGTTAGTTCCGAACCCATTCCAGTTAGCCACTGAGTAGGCTTATTCACAGCTGGCGTTTCCACTTTCTCCATCTCCGGTATCACCTGTTTCACCGAATTCTTCTTCTTTCCTCTCACCATTGCTGGAAGCGTAGGTTAACGTCCTGCTAACCTGCGGCGAGAGCTTTTAGAGAGAGAAACCCAATTTTCCTTGCATAAGAAAGTTAAATACAATTTAAAAATACACTTATTATAATACTATGCTGGTTTCTCAATATGCGTGCGCATGTGGTATTATTAATTTACTTTTTATCCATACTACTTGCTTTTAAGATTGTTGTACATCCCTCGGAAAGATACAATTTGTTATAAATAGAACTCTATTTAAGGTGAATGTCTATATTTAGAGAGATTCTAGGGTTTACTACTTGGTGGCTAAGTCACCACCTCCCTATAAATATAGGGGTTCTATTCCATTGTAAACCATCCCAAAGTATCAATAAGAATACTCCTCTCTCTACTTTTCTCTCTATTGTTCTTGTTCTTGTATTATTGTTCTTGTTCTTATATTATTTATAACACGTTATCAGCACGAGTCTCTAACCAATTGAAATTTTCGATTGTCTTAACTTTTGTTTGTGTAGGGTTTCACATGAGGTTCTGCCGCAACCAAATCCCAAAATCTTCTATACAGAAAATAGAAGAAAAACGTTGAAAAGAAAACAGAAGGAACGAAAGAAGAAAAACATTGAAAACAAAGAAGAGACGGAAACAAAGAGGGAAAAACTTTGAGAAAACAAGAAGAGAAAACATTGAAAATATAATTGGAATACCTTAAAGGTAAGTAATTTACTTTTCCCTTTCAAATTCTTGAAATTCTACGATTTGATTTTATATACAAACAAAGACAACAAAGTTTGATTATAACTCTAATGGAGTTTGTAAGAAATTATAACCACGTGAAGTGGTAAAATCTCTATGTCCTGCCATGATTAAATTCATGTATGATTGTGGGCAAAGAATTGAAAATCCGTCCCATTGAATTTGCTCCATTCCCTTTAGAGAATGTGGAAGCAGTATATGATAAGTCTGAAAGAAGACAAAATTATTACCATGAAGGTATCAATGAATGTGGACGTGGCAAAGAATTCCGCCCAATTGAATTTGCTCCATTCCCTTTCGAGAATGTGGTAGCAGTATGTGATAAGTCTGAAAGAAGACAAAATTATTACCGTAAAGGTATCAATGGATGTGGACGTGGCAATAGACGAAATTATAATCATCATTATTGTGATAATGAGAATAATAAAGTTTCTCAAAATAATCTTTCACTTTATGAAAGTAATATTTGACATGAGATTGTGTAAAGCACATGATTATGATCCATTCCCTGAAGTGAATGTGATAATTGTAATAGAGCCCGTAAGTATGAACAGGCTCTTGATGTAATTTTGTTTTATGTATGACATTATGAAAAGAAAGTTCGTTGTCCTTGAAATTTCGGGCAAGAACTATATGATATGGGTGTTGAATGCTGGAATCCATTTGGATGCAATGGGTCCCGGAGACGCCATTAAAGACAGAAATAATGCATCCACCCAAGACTATGCTAAGGCCTCGTTTTTCTTGCGCCATCACCTTAATGAAGGTTTGAAACTGTGCCAATGGCCTTGATTCTCTTGCACCATCACCTTGATGAAAGAAGATAGAGTTGTTTGATTTTATTTCACTTATTTGTAATAGTTAGTGAATAAACTAATAGTCATTAGTATCAGCTCGTATTAGTTAGTTTATGATATAATGTTAGTATTAGTTCTTTAAAATGTTTCAATATGCTCAGATTTCAATAATATTTTTATTTTCCAGTAGAGGTAATCGACTAACCTAACAGTTAGTCGATTATCTAATATTTCGCATTAAAACTGCAAAACAATCGATTGTCAATGTTCAACAATCGATTGTCAATGTTCAACAATCGATTGTCTATGTTTAACAATCGATTGTCGTAAGACAGTGTGATCTGAAGTTTTTCAAAATAGTCAACAATCGATTGTCTATGTTTAACAATCGATTGTCTTAAGACAGTGTGATCTGGAATTTTTCAAAATAGCAAATAATCGATTGTGTGTGTTTAACAATCGATTGTCAATGTTCAACAATCGATTGTCTATGTATAACAATCGATTGTCGTAAGACAGTGTGATCTGAAGTTTTTCAAAATAGTCAACAATCGATTGTCTATGCTTAACAATCGATTGTCTTAAGACAGTGTGATCTGGAATTTTTCAAAATAGCAAACAATCGATTGTGTGCGTTTAACAATCGATTGTCAATGTTCAACAATCGATTGTATGTGTTTAACAATCGATTGTTTTAAGAAAATGCTTAAACTGAAATTTTCAAACTGCAAAGTAATCGATTATGGAAAACATATAATCGACTATCTGATTTAGTTAGTCGAATAACCTCAGCAGATTTCGAAAATATTGTTTTAAGTATGAAACAAACGGACTGAATTTGTTTATTCCCATGTTCGTATATTTTCTTTTGTATGGTAAACTATGGGAATTAAATTGATTGAAGGCTCCTGAAGAGCAACTATAACTCTGCCTAAAGGAACGATATTTTAGAGAATGCAATGTTCTCCTCCAAGTCTAAGAAGAACTTGTTGAGTTTTAATGATATCAGTCAAAATGTTCTCCTCCAAGTCTAAAAGGAACTTGTTGAGTTTTAAAGATATCATTCAAAATGGATATCAGATTGAGACAATACATGAGTATAATCTTGAAAACCTCATTTACTCATGAAAACGAGGCTGCCCACTTCGATTTGGGATCACGCCATTTTACATGCAACAATGCTAGTTCGTCGGCTGCCCACTTCAGCTTAGGGTCACGCCATTTTGCATACAGCAATGCTAGTTCGTCTCTGACCGACGAATTGACACAAATATTCCCCGTTGCAATTGGTTTTGGGTCATGAACCTAATATATCCCATTTAAGAATCTTTGGATGCGCAGTATATGTGCCTATAGCACCGCCATCCCGCACCAAAATGGGTCCGCAAAGAAGGTTAGGAATATATGTTGAGTTTGAATCGCCCTCCATTAATTCGCTACCTCGAAACATTGACAGGAGATTTGCAAGATTTGTAGACTGTCAATTTGATGAGACACTTTTCCCAAAATTAGGGGGAGAAGTTGGTGAAACCAAACGGGAAATTTTGTGGAAAAATGCATCACTATCTCATCTTGATCTACATACCTCTATTTGTGAAAGAGAGATACAAAAGATTACCCATTTGCAAAGAATAGCAAATCAAATGCCTGACGCATTTACGGACTTGAAAAGGATAACGAAATCCCACATCCCCGCGGAAAATGTCCCAATCCGTATTGATGTCCCTGTTGGACAATCAACTAGTATCATATCCAATGAGTCAAATGCACGCCTGAAGCGTGGCAGACCATTAGGTTCCAAAGATCGAAATCCTAGAAAGAGGAAAGCAAATGATCAAAATGACACTACGAATGAATCTCATGAGGAAATTCATGATTTAACAAATTCTGAGATTCATGAAGAATCCATTGAGCCTGAGGCTCTGGAAAATACGGAACTATCCATAAATCCAATCAATATTGAGGAAAATATTAATCGAGTGGATATAGTGGTGGATAATGTCTTTGCTTATAATGTCGCATCTAGCATTATGCAAGAATGTGAGGATCTCGAACCTCAATCTGTTGAAGAATGTCAAAAAAGACATGATTGGCCAAAGTGGCAAGAAGCAATTCAATTAGAATTGAATTTGCTGGCAAAACGTGAAGTTTTTGGCCCTATAGTTGAAACACCTAATGGTGTTAAGCCTGTTGGCTATATATATGGCATGAATGATCGTTGGTCACGTACCTATTGTACGCCAAAGTATTTTGGAAATATGACTATTAAAGGACAACGATAATGCAAGAAACATATCTTGCATATAAGTTTGACATGACCATAATGGTATTTCTCTTTAAGAAAGATATTCACCACATGGATGTTGATGAATCTATGGTAGTACAAAATTAATTGAGAGCTCTAGAAGAGCCAATTATTACTATGTTGGAGAAACACAATTGAGTATTGTGCTGTAGTAAGTCTCAAAGAAACTTATTCAGTTTCCAAAGTACACGCGAAAGCGATTGATTATATTGAGACTATAAATAAAGGAAGGATTTGATATCTCCTATTACTACAACTTGTAGCGGGGTAATTTGTATATGAAAAGCTACCCGTTTTGTTCTCCAGTTTGTACTACACAAACGAAAGAATGCCATAATAAAGTGGATATCTATTGGTATAAAAACCCATGTCATAATAAACCTGAAGTTTATTGATAAGTGCACATGTCATGGTGTAAATTTGAAGTTTACCAATATTGATAATTTATTTAGTTGGCATTCGTGTTAGCCATCTCATTTTAAGTATGATGTGCAAATTCACATAGGTGAATATTAAAGAACTAGAAAGTTCTTTACGAATTCTCTTGTATCACTTGTTCTCATTAATGAACTGACCAACTAAAGAGTTCGGGTTGAAGCCCATAAATTCTGGAAATATCAAAGGTGAATATGGGCCCATTCACCTGCCATGTATACCACATATGATGCATCTATGATATGGTTACATGCGCAATTGTTATTAACCCGCAGCCTGGCCGGTGATTGCGAGATAAATTGCTCAGTAATCTAACTTCGAGCATAATTTCCAGATTCTCTACTCAAGATAGTTCATCTTGATAAGTTGGTTTATATCAAAGTTGGTTTAGCAAGATAATTATTGAGTGCTTCCACTTAATAGCTAAACTCTTTCTTATGAGAACAAAGTTATATATATCAGTTTGATATACGTTGTATACGAGAGTATATTCTCCCCTCACATGTGGTTCAGGGTCAGGAACCAAATAATTTCATCTTATTATTAATGTGCTGTGTATATTGACATAATAATACACAAAGAAGATTTCCCAAAGTTGAGGAAACAAGTTAGCTTTACTAACATGAGGGGGAGACATGATAAACACTTGAGAAAAGGTTACATGGGATGAATTATCATTTGTATATGTAAATCCCTGAATATCATGATATGAACCTGAAGTTCATAAAATGGATAATTCAATTGCAACATATTGCAAAGCATGCTATACGCATTTGCTGACCCAAAGAATGTAACTATATTCTCACTACAAATGCTCATATTAAGTCCCTGAAGGACAAAGTCTTGGATACGCTTGAAGTGTATCGACAAATACTTGATTCCATGTGAAAGACATGTAGATTTGGACATGTAGTTCAAATACTTGAGAGTATAAAAGTCAAAGGTATGTATAATCAGTTTTCGATATCTTATTTGTTTAGCATGACGTGAAAACTTGATATGCATCTAAAGTCTATTATGTGACTTACATGACTTAACTTGAAAGACTTAAGTTGCTTGAAGTATATGCAATTCTTGGTCCTGAAGTACCACATCCTAAGTACAATTTGTGTACATATGTATCTTGCTATAACTATAAGCATGATGGCATTGAGAATACATCTATGGAGATATTGAAGAGTTATTCCACGACATTATATGAAGATGTTCATATCTATCAAGAATGATGATTTCAAGGTGCGGAATATTTATTCAAGTCAATATGATTGATTTATTTATCAAACATCTACCAAAGATTGTTTTGAAGATGGTGCACAAGATTGGAATGCAAATGCTCAAGGATATAAATTGATGTTCTTATCAGGGGGAGTTAATGCGCGTTGCACTCTTTTTCCCTTACAAGGTTTTGTCCCAACTGGGTTTTCCTTGCGAGGTTTTTAACGAGGCAACCAATAGGCGCATATTCAAACATGTGTACTCTTTTTCCTTCTCTTTAATTTTTCCCATTGGGTTTTGGTTTTAAGGTTTTAACGAGGCACATTATTGAATAGACATTCAAGGGGGAGTGTTATAAATAGAACTCTATTTAAGGTGAATGTCTATATTTAGAGAGATTCTAGGGTTTACTACTTGGTGGCTAAGTCACCACCTCCCTATAAATATAGGGGTTCTATTCCATTGTAAACCATCCCAAAGTATCAATAAGAATACTCCTCTATCTACTTTTCTCTCTATTGTTCTTGTTCTTGTATTATTGTTCTTGTTCTTATATTATTTCATAACACAATTAATTTTTTGAGGTTAATTTCACACAGGTTCATTTAACTATGACGTGTTTCACTAAAATTATATAATTTGTTTTCTCATACCAGAATTATATAATTATTATTTTTCTTTAAAATCATAACTTTGTCTTTTCACACAAAAATCATATAATTATAACTTTTTTCACTAAAGTCATATAACTTTATCTTTCCACACAAAAATCATATAACCATGATTTTAAATCATAGAACTATAATTTTTTTTAACCAAAATCATATAATTATATTTTCTCACACAAAAATAAAAAACTTTTAGTAACTCACAAAAATCATAGTAATCAGAAAGTATTAATTTTTAATAGTAGTTTCTTATTTTGTTGTTTTTTATTTTCTTATTTTCAGCTTAATAAATAATAATAAAATTGATATAGGAATGATTCGACCTGACTTGGCCCACATGACCAAATACTCATATATTTAAATTAAAATAATAGTAAGAGTGAACAGTAAATCCTTCAAACACATGATATTCTTATTGTTTGTTTTAATTTTCGAGATTTTTATTCAAATTTATAGCATTTTTATTTCAAGTGCTCTCTAATTATACCTTCTATTTCCTTAAATTTTTGTATAAGAATTTCATGTATTCCAAATGGATTTTTTTATGGGAAAAGAATTCACTTTTAGTAAATAGGAATGATCCCAATTTTAATATATATATATATATATATATATATATATATATATATATATATATATGAGAATTGGGTCAGGGTGGGCCAAGTCGGGTTGACTCATTCCTATTTTAATTGGATTATTATTTATTAGGCTGAAAATAAGAAAATAAAAATCTACGAAATAAAAAAATACTAGCGAAGAATTATATTTTCCGATCACTATAATTTTTGTGAATTAGTAATAGCTTTATGATTTTTGTGGGAGAAACTATAATTATATAGTTTTGGTAAAAAAATTATAGTTATATAATTTTTGTGTGAAAAGATAAAGTTATATGACTTTAGTGAAAAAGCCATATTTATATGATTTTTGTGTGAAAAATAAAGTTATATGACTTTTTGTGAAAAAAAGACATAATTATATGACTTTTGTGTAAAAAAATAAAGTTATATGGCTTTAGTGAAAAAACGTCTTAATTGTATGACCATATGTGAAATTATATACAATTAATTAATAGCTTTAATTATTAGAACTTTTCTAAACTATTGTTTCCTTTTATTCACTTACTTAAATAATCCACTACTTGAAAAATTAAGGCCAGATTTTTTTAAATAAAAAGGATTAGATGACATTTTGTTTTTTCTAAAACGCCAAATAATTTGGAACATTATAGGAGTAGCAAAATGCACTATACCCTGTTACAAGTAACAATTAATATCAATTACTCCTATTCGTTAAAATTAATGGAGAGAAAAAAAATTAAAAAGAACGTTGAAACTAGCCGTCTCCCTTATTTGGGACTAACGCTTATATTGTTGTATTTAAGGGCCGTTTGTCCATAAAAGAAATTTTACTTTTTTGCGGAACCAGTATTTGGTAATGAAGATTTTACTTGAAGTTAAATTTCAAAAGTTTTCGAAAATCTAAAAAACTTCAATAAGTGATTTTTTAAAATTCTCACTTCAACTCACTACAAAAGTTAGAAAACAGCTTCAAATTGTGTCAATGTCCAAATACAAGTCTAACTTTCAAATATCATTTTTACTTGAATTTGTTTTTTACATTTTTCCCGAAATTTCACAATTCTTTATGTCCAAAAGCCCACTAAGTCTACTATATAAACACATTCGTATTGTTTGTTTAATTTGTTTGTTTTCCTTTCCAATACATATTTTTTTGATTCCCCTTTTTCTTGTCTGGTTCTTGATTGATTGAAATGAGTATGTCACTAGTAGTATTTAAAATACTTGTAGTGTATACATTATTAGTTTTGAATTTGTTCACTCCTATGTTTTCTCAAAAAGCTTTGCCTTAAAGTACAAGAAGTCAATTCTTTTGCTCTCAGTCAATTGACTGGCTTGGTAAATATTAGAATCTAGAATTGTACTGTTGTATATGCTGCATGCTACATTACAAAAGCATCAATTGTGTTTTATACTTTTATTACATGTCAAAATTTTATGTAACAGTGTTTTAGAAATGGTGGAAGTTTTTATAAGCTTGTTAGCGTGTCTGTTCGTAAATGTTAAGTATATGTTCGACCATCGATTAGAGCATTTATTTCAGTTTTTTATGAATAATTGGCTTTAAAAAGTGGTAACTTTTATTTTATGTAAAGATTCTTCATTGAAATGCTCAAGATAGAGCACCACTAACTGAAAAATGATAATTTTGAGTGATAAAATCAGGTTCATATAGCAAATAATAAATCAATATAGACTAGGCGTGCTTGATGAAGGGAGACTATGGAGCTCAGGCCCTAGGGTAAAATCCGCTTGGTTCATTGTTGAATTCAAGACCAACTTATTAATTTAGACTGGCAGTGGAGGGAACCATCCATGAATTGCCTCTATTTAGTTACAAACTTGAAAATAGATATATGATAGCAAGTTCATTATTGTGTTAATTAGGCAGAAAAAATAAAAATAAAATTGAAGGAAAGAAGGCAGCCAGTGAATATAAGAAGGCAGTCAAATGTATATAAGAAGTCATATGCCACCCGTGATATTGCAAAATGCAATAATTTAAGTTTTGTTATGAAATAATATAAAAGACAAGAACAATAACTCAAGAACAAGAGCAAATAGAGAGAAGAGTAGAGAGAGTTCTTCTTATTGATACTTAGAGAATGTTAGGGGTGATTTACAATGGTAGAGGGCACCTCTATTTATAGGGAGGAGGATGATTTAGCTACCAAGAATAGAACTCTAGAATCTCTCTAATTAAAGACATTCACCTTAAATAGAAGTGTATTTATAACACTCCCCCTTGAATGTCTATTCAATGATGTGCCTCGTTAAAACCTTAAAACAAAACCCAATGGGAAAAATTAAAGTAAGGAAAAAGAGTACACATGTTTGAACATGCGCCTATTGGTTGCCTCGTTAAAAACCTTGCAAGGAAAACCCGGTGGGACAAAACCTTGTAAGGGAAAAAGAGTGCAACGCGCATTAAACTCCCCCTGATAAGAACATCAATTTATGTCCTTAAGTCTTCGCATCCCGATCTTGTGAACTAGCTTCTTGAAGGTTGACTTTGGTAGAGATTTTGTGAACAAATCAGCCATATTGTCGCTTGAACGAATCTGTTGAACATTGATATCACCATTCTTTTGAAGATCATGTGTGAAGAATAACTTTGGTGAAATATGCTTCGTTCTATCTCCTTTTATGAATCCTCCCTTCAATTGAGCTATACATGCTGCATTGTCTTCATACAAAGTTGTGGGTAGTTTATCACACTTCAAACCACATTTGTCTTGGATATGATGTATTATCGACCTTAACCACACACACTCCCGACTTGCTTCATGAATAGCAATTATCTCGGCATTATTAGATGAAGTAGCCACAATTGATTGCTTAGTCGATCGCCAAGATATGGCGGTTTCTCCACAGGTAAACACATAACCCGTTTGAGATCGAGCCTTGTGTGGGTCGGACAAATATCCAGCATCAGCATAACCAACAAGATCCGGGCTGCAATTCTTGCCATAAAATAAGCCCATATCGGTAGTTCCCTTTAGGTACCGCAATATGTGTTTGATCCCATTCCAATGTCTCCTCGTAGGAGCCGAGCTAAATCTTGCTAAGACATTAACTGAAAAGGATATCTCAGGCCTTGTAGTATTTGCAAGATACATTAGTGCGCCAATTGCGCTAAGATATGGTACTTCAGGACCAAGTAGCTCTTCATTCCTTTCTTGTGGTCGGAATGGATCTTTGTTCACATCAAGTGATCGAACAACCATCGGTGTACTTAAAGGATGTGCTTCATCCATGTAAAACCGTTTCAGTACCTTTTCTGTATAGGTAGATTGATGAACAAAAATTCCGTTTGCCAAATATTCAATTTGCAAACCAAGACATAGTTTAGTCTTTCCGAGATCTTTCATCTCGAATTCATCCTTTAGATAATCAATTGCCTTTTGGAGTTCTATAGGGGTTCCAATAAGGTTTATGTCATCAACATATACGGCAAGTACAACAAATTCCGATGTTGTTTTCTTTATAAAAACACACGGGCAAATGGCGTCATTTATATAGCCTTCTTTTAACAAGTACTCACTAAGACGATTATACCACATTCGTCCAGATTGCTTTAGACCATACAAGGATCTTTGCAATTTAATTGAGAACATTTCCCGAGATTTTGAGTTGTGCGCGTTTGGCACCTTGAGTCCATCGGGAATTTTCATGTATATCTCATTATCAAGTGAGCCATAAAGATAGGCAGTAACTATATCCATTAAGTGCATGTCAAGCTTTTCATGGACAGCAAAAATTATGAGATAACGAAAGGTTATCGCATCCATTACAGGCGAATATGTCTCTTCATAATCGACACCAGGCCTTTGAGAAAAACCTTGTGCAACAAGGCGTGCCTTATATCTTTGTACCTCGTTTTTCTCATTTCTTTTGCGTACAAAGACCCATTTATAGCCAACAGGCTTAACACCATTAGGTGTTTCAACTATAGGGCCAAAAACTTCACGTTTTGCCAGCGAATTCAATTCTGATTGAATTGCTTCTTGCCACTTTGGCCAATCCTGTCTTTTTCGACATTCTTCAACAGATTGAGGTTCGAGATCCTCACATTCTTGCATAATGCTAGATGCTACATTATAAGCAAAGGCATTATCCACCACAATATCCACTCGATTAATATTTGCCTCAATATTAATTGGATTTAGGGATAGTTCCGCATTTTCCAGAGTCTCGGGCTCAATGGATTCTTCATGAATCTCAGAATTTGTCAAATCATGAATTTCCTCATGAGATTCTTTCGTAGTGTCATCTCGATCGTTCTTTTTCCTTTTTCTAGGATTTCGATCTTTGGAGCCTAATGGTCTGCCACGCTTCAGGCGTGCATTCGACTCATTGGTTATGACACTAGATGATTGTCCAACAGGGACATCAATACGGATCGGAACATTTTCCGCGGGAATGTGGGATTTCGTTATCCTTTTCAAGTCCGTAAATGCGTCAGGCATTTGATTTGCTATTCTTTGCAAATGGATAATCTTTTGTACCTCTCTTTCACAAATAGAGGTATGTGGATCAAGATGAGATAATGATGCATTTTTCCACAAAATTTCCCGTTTGGTTTCACCAACTTCTCCCCCTAATTTTGGGAAAAGTGTCTCATCAAATCGACAGTCTGCAAATCGTGCAGTAAACAAGTCGCCTGTCAATGTTTCGAGGTAGCGAATGATGGAGGGCGATTCAAACCCAACATATATTCCTAACCTTCTTTGCGGACCCATTTTGGTGCGGGATGGCGGTGCTATAGGCACATATGCTGCGCATCCAAAAATTCTTAAATGGGATATATTGGGTTCATGACCCAAAACCAATTGCAACGGGGAATACTTGTGGTAATTCGTCGGTCTGAGACAAATTAGCATTGCTGCATGTAAGATGGCGTGACCCCATACCGAAGTGGGCAGCCTCGTTCTCATAAGTAATGGCCTTGCAATCAACTGCAGGCGTTTAATTAACGATTCTGCAAGACCGTTTTGAGTGTGAACATGAGCTACAGAATGTTCAACTTTTATCCCCGATTGATAAGCAATAATCATTAAATGCTTGGGATGTAAACTCAGCAGCATTATCCAGTCTAATGGACTTGATTGGATTATCTGGAAATTGTGCTCGTAGTCGAATTATTTGTGCCATTAATTTCGCAAACGCAAGGTTGCGTGATGACAACAGGCACACATGAGACCATCTACAGGATGCGTCTATCAAGACCATGAAATACCTAAACGACCCACTAGGTGGGTGAATAGGTCCACAAATGTCCCCTTGTATACGTTCCAGAAACGTGGGTGACTCAGTCCCAACCTTTGTTGGTGATGGCCTGATAATCAACTTGCCTTGATAACACGAAGTGCAAGGATATTCATTATTCGAAAGAATTTTGAGATTCTTTAACGGATGCCCATATGAGCTTTCTATAATCCGTCTCATCATGACCGATCCTGGGTGTCCCAATCGATCATGCCAAAGTACAAAGGTATTGGAATCAGTAACCTTTTGGTTTACTGTTGAATGTGCCTCAATTGCACTAATTCTTGTCCAATACAGGCCACAAGATAAAGACGGGAATTTCTCAATAACCCTCTTTTGGCCGGAGACATTCTTTGTGATGACGAGATATTCAAGATTATCTTCATCCATTGTCTCAATATGATAGCCATTCCGGCGTACATCTTAAAACTCAACAAGTTTCTCTTAGACTTGGAGGAGAACATTGCATTCTCTATGATTAACGTCGTGCCTTTGGGCAGAGTTCCAATTGCTCTTCCGGAGCCTTCAATCAATTTACTACTTCCAGATATTGTAGTAACGTTTGCCTTACACATATTTAGTTGAGAGAAATACTTCCTTTCTTTGAGTATTGTATGTGTATTACATGAATCAACTAGGCAAATATTTTTACAGTTGGACGTTGATCCAAGTTCGCTTTGTGAGATATCCATATTTGCTTAGATTTTTCGAGAATGGTTCTTGAGACGGTAGAGTCTCGTGCTGATAACGTGTTATGAAATAATATAAAAGACAAGAACAATAACTCAAGAACAAGAGCAAATAGAGAGAAGAGTAGAGAGAGTTCTTCTTATTGATACTTAGAGAATGTTAGGGGTGATTTACAATGGTAGAGGGCACCTCTATTTATAGGGAGGAGGATGATTTAGCTACCAAGAATAGAACTCTAGAATCTCTCTAATTAAAGACATTCACCTTAAATAGAAGTGTATTTATAACAAGTTTATCGATATAGTCGTTAGAGACTCAAGAGTTGTTCCACGCCAATAATGACGTGCTTTTTCATGCATTGATAGCAGCGAGGAAACTAATATTTTGATACGAGTTGTTGTTTAATTTCTTGTTTTAAAATACTCCTTGTAGTAGTCTAACAATTATTCAAAGACCGAGTGGATCATAAAGGCAAATTGTCATATTAAAATCTATTATGCCATCGTGATGACCACCATCGACATTAAAAACAATTTGATGTAAAAGATATTTTATATTTACGTAACATTCGAAAAAAATTATATTCCAAAGAGAATGTAAATATGCTATCTTAATACAATTATTGCTGACTATTTTTACAAATCGAATCTGTAACCTATATCGCAAGAATTAGTAACAAGTATTAATCATTAATTGCTTTGCTAATACTTTTCCCCAAGTATAGAAAGAAAGTTTTTATCAAAATATTTAAATGCATCATGCGTTAAACCAAAATTAGAAAAATTACCACCAAGTGCAATAGCTATGGTTTCACATGAACTCAATATCTTTTGCCAAAATCTAATTTTTATATTAAACTTTTCATTAAATATATAAAAATATCTAGCTCAGGATCCAGTCCATTTGTCCCATTATTGTAGTATTTAAATTTAAAATTATTGTAAGAATTCATAAACTTAAAGTTATGAATATATTTAATTAGTCTATTGTATGTATTTGTGATGATCCAAAAGATCATCACTTGATTTACAAGTAAATTCTGTGTTCTGAGATCTTAGAAGCCTCCTTTTATCTCACATCAATTTGTGTGCACGGCCCGAGCGTATATCCAGAATATTTTAATGTGGAAACTTGATGAAAATATTAATTTGGCCTTTAAATTTTAATTTAAGTTAACTTCGGTCAATATTTTGAGTAAACGGACTTAGTCCCCTGATTTGACGGTCCCGGAGGGTCCGTAGAAAAATATGAGACTTGGATATATGCCCGAAATTGAATTTTGAGGTCCCAAACCCGAGAAAATTTTTTTTGAAGAAAATTGTTTAACAGAAATTTTAAGAGTTTTTGGAAATTTGAAATTGATGGTATCGGGCCCGTATCTTGGTTTCGGAGCCCGGTACAGGTCTTATATGGTATTTAGGTAGAGCCTGTAAAATTTGGTAAGAACCGGACTTGAAATTACATGAATCGGACCCTCGGTTGTGAAATTTGAAACTTAAGTGTTCTTGAGATTTTTCTTTGATTTTGATGCTAAATTCGTTTTTAAAGATGTTAATTTGACGATTTGATCGCACGGGTAAGTTCATATGACATTTATGAGTTAGTAAGCATGTTTGGTTTAGAGCCCCGAGGCCTCATGTCAGTTTCATATAGGTTTCGGTATGTTTTTACACATAAAAAGGTTGCAGGTTTTCTGTTTTTGGTATGCTGGAGTTTTGCTCTTTGCGTTCGCCAAAGGATTCTCACGAATGCGAAGGGTAAGTCGGGCTGAACCGCTGAAGGACAATTCCTTCTACGCGAACGTGAGAACTAGGTTGTGAACGCAAAGCCTTGAGGGTGCTACCCTTTGCGAACGCGGACCTGCTATCGCGAACGCGAAGGCCTTTTGGTCGAGACAGGGGAAATGGATTTTTGTTCTACGCGAATGCGGACATTGGCCCGCAAACGCAAAGTCTTGATGAGCTAAAGCTCCACGAACACGAGCAACTAAATATGAACACGAAGGCAACTAGGTCTGACCCTTCACGAACGCGACATGCCCTTCACGAATATGAAGAAGGCATATCGAGTGAATTAAAAACAGCAGCAAAATCGGGATTGAGTCCATAATTTCATATTTTCAAAACTAGAGAGCATTGAGGCAATTTTCAAAGAACAAGTTCTTCCACAGAGCATTGGTATATAATTCTAAACATTTTTCTTTTGATTTTCCATTGCATTTCATCAATCTTCATCCCAAAAACTAGGGGTTTTATGGTAGAAATTAGGAATTGAGGTAGAGTTAGGGTTTTTTGATTAATTGGAAATTAGACCTTATTTTGGGGTTGGATTTCAAAACTAATTGCATATTTGAGCTTGTGGGTGAATAGATGATCGAGTTTTGGTCTGAACCTCGAGTTTCAACCAAGCGAGCCCGGGATCAATTTTTGAATTTTGGGGGGAAATGATAGGAAATCTATAATTAAGCATTGTGTATGAATTATTTAGCATTTATTGATGTTGTTAAATTAATTTGGACCATATACAAGTAAATTTGGAGGCAAATTCTAAAGGAAAAGCAGTGCTTGAGGCTTGAGTTTGGCTGTGAAAGTTGAGATAAATATTTGGTCTAACCTTAGTTTTAGCGATTAGGAGTTATGTCTTATTTTTTATGTGTTAATTGTTGAGTACAACGTATAGGTGTGGTGAAGTTATTGTCGAAAAGAGAAGAGATCTATGATATTGTCATCCTTGCTTGGATATTACTGCTATGATATTGTTTCCCTTGCCTGGATATTATTGTTAAACAATTTTCCTTTGCCGGGATCCTATTATGATATTGTTGATTTCCTTGCCCAAATTGTTTTGTGATTTTTTCTTAGGTGAGGAAGAGTGTAAAGCACGAAGGGTGATGTCATGCATGAGTTTGAAGAGTGTTAATGCACAAAGGGGTAATGTCGTACCGAGTAAAAGCACGAAGGGTGATTCTGTATCGCACGATGTACAATGTCGTGCCATGATATAAGTGTTAATGCACGAAGGGTGATGTCATGCTGATTATATTGATTCTTATGGCGATGAAGAGAGTAAAAGCATGAAAGGTGATGTCGTGCTCTTGTATTGTTCTCCTTACTCTTGGTTACAATTGAATTTTGGTGTACTTTATGCTTCTTTACTGAAATTATGTTGTACTTGTTATCCCCTGCAGCATGTTTCCCTTCCCAACTTTAACTGTTAGTTATGTTGTTATTACTCGTTGTATTTGATATAACTGCACAAGTTTTTTTGATAGTCTTGTCTAACCTCATCACTACTTCGCGGAGGTTAGGCTCGGCACTTACCAGTACATGGGATCGGGTGTGCTGATAATAGACTCTACAATGTGTGCAAATACTGGTACTGAACCATTTGGACCACAGTGAGGTTGCTATCTTCAGTCCATCGGCGGAGACCCGAGGTAGTCCTACAGATACCCGCGGACCATGGTGTCCCCTTCTATCATTTAAATTATTTTTACTTATTCAGAGACAAATTCGTGTATTTCTATTAAAACTTTATTTGTAGTATTCATAGATGCTTCGTGATATTGTGATACCAAATTCTGGGTAAAGTTATATTTAGACTTCTGCGGTTTGTATTAAGTTGAATTATCAGATTCTGTCTTCCGCATTATTTTTGATATTATTATTTCCAGTGTTTTGATATGTTACTTTGAATAAGGAATTAAAACTTGATAAGGGTAATTAAATTGGAATAGTTGGCTTGCCTAACTTTTACTAGTAGGCACTGTCACGATTCCCAAGGTTGAGAAATTCGGGTCGTGATAGTATTAAAGTAAATTGAATTATCTTATGTTTGATATAGATTCAAAGAAGTAAAATGGGACAAATCTATACTAAATTAAAATCACTAAGGTCATTAGCAAAATGTCGTTCCCTTTTTTTCCCTTTAAAAATAAAATTTATAATGTTAAGAAATTTAGATCAAAGTAATAATATGAAACAAGCAAATAGACAAGAATGTATGGAGAAAGGGAGGAGAGATTCTTATTTCTTTCATATATTAAAGTATGTACAATGTGATGTCATAATACAAAGGGATCTATTAACATGGTATTAACTATTGAGAATATGAGGGAAGATCATGGAGGAGTGAAAGTTACATCCATAATAGTAAGAAGTAGTGGGAGGTTAATGGAGAAGAATAGTGGGTATTACTTCCTTAGAAATTATGGACATACACTAATCAAATATTTCATAACACTCCCATTTGGATGTCCAAAGATAATGTGGCTCGTTAAAATCATATAAAAAAATCATGTGGGAAAAAAATCTTAGTGAAGGAAAAAAGTACACATATCTTGTAGTATGCATTGTTTGCTGCCTCGTTAAAAACCTTACTAGGAAAATCCTGTGGGATAAAACCTCAGCTAAGAAAAAAAGGGTGCAGCACGTATGTGCCTCATCTCATGAAAACATCACTTTATTTATCATAGACGACGAATTCCAAGCTTGTATAACAACTTCTCTAATATTGAGATTGAAAATGTCTTGTGAAGAAGTTTCACCAAATTATTACTTGAACAAATTTTTTGAACATCTATTTCATCATTCTGTTGAAGATTTTGTCTGAGAGAGAACTTTGATTGAATATAGAACTTATTCTGTTTCCTTCAATTTATCCTTCTTTAAGTTGAGATAAGAAAATATCATCGCCTTCACTATTATTGGAATCTTTTCTTCAAGAAGAAGTCACACATATATTGTGTGTTGATTCACTTGCTTTATCAATTGATATAGATTGTTTGAAGAACGAACTTCAGAAAATACATGCATTTGCATAACCAACAAAATCTTGACTGTATTTGTTAGAATAGACAAATCTATATTAGTGACTCCTGCAATATAATACTAATAGTATTTCAATATCTTTATATATGAGTAAAACTATATCTCGCTAGCATATTGTTATACTCATGGTTCTAGCGAGATATATAGTGCACCAATTGCAATAGACACAAAAATAAATCATGTACGCCATGATTGCTCTAATCCACATAAAGATTTGTTGAAACTTTACTTAATGAATTTCTTTGGAAACCTAATATGCTTAAGAACTGTTGAAATCCTTTAATAATTTTTATATACGCATATCAAATTTACCAGGTATTGCCAGACTAAAATCTGAAAGTAACTGTATCCACCACAAGCGAACATGTTTCCGTATAATCAATGCAGGACATTTACGTAAACTCTTGTGTCACCCCACTGGCTTTATACTTCCAGGTGTCGCGACTATCCGTCTAAAACTTCACATTTTCCAAGTGAAGTCAATCTTGATTGCGTATTTTTCATTAACCAATTATTTATCTATCCAAATTTTATAATAGATTTGAGCTCAAGATCCTCATCAACATTAAAAATATTGAGTGCTACATTATACAACAATATCATCAATAAGCATTTTACATCGGTTCCATCATAATTACACAATATAGACATAACTTATCGAGATCTCATTATTTTTCTGTACCTGAGCCACTCCCATGAGATCTTATAAAGAGTTATGCGCAGTGCTCTTATAGAGCACTTACCTTCTTATTATGACCATCTTGAACACTTGCTCCTCTCCTTCTTCAAGAAATTTTATCTCTGGAACCGATTAGTCTATTACGCTTGATGCGTGCCATAGACATTGTCTATCATGAACTTTATTCAATTTGTAGCATTAGCAGCTAAAATATGATATTTAGCTTTGAGTCAGAAAATGCGTCTGATATAATTTTGCAAATGAATTATTACTTGAACGTCAAGTTCATATTTTCTTGTACGAGGATCTAAATGTACTCATAATAATTCATTCCATGTATTACTTTTTTGAGCTGCTCATTTTCTCCCCCAAATGTTGGGATCACCAACACATATCCCCAACCATCTTTGGAGACCAATCTTTGTGCATTGTGGTAGAGTAATTATATCATATCGCACATCTATATTTCTATATAGAAATTATTTGGTTCCGGACCCTGAACTAATTATGATAGGGAGAATTTATCATAGCTTGTTGGCTAGATGCATACAAGTGTTGTTGTATATTAAATAATACACCATACTAAATTTTAATTTGGGATTTTTATTCTCATAAGCAGTGGTTTAGCTTAATTGAAGGCATGCAATTTCTGCTAATCTAACTTTGATTTAAACTAGCATTATCAAAATAAATTATCATAATTTATATTCTGGAGTTGTGTTTTAATTATTTGAGCAAGCAACCTTGCAAAATCTAAACTGCAAGTTGACAACAAACGCACATGTGACCATACAGTAAATGCATATTTTAAAATCATATAATAGTAAACGGTCCACATTGCAGGTGACTGGGCCCATATATATCATCTTTTATTCATTCCATATTTTAAAGGATTCAATCTCAACCCTAACTGGTATATCATGAGAATAAGCAACACAAGAGAATTCTTGAGGAATCTTCTATTTCTTCAATATATGCCAATGTGAATTTTCGGATAATTTCGCATCATAATTGAACCGGGAGGGCCAACCAGTCGTGCCAACTAATATTTATTTCAGTAAATATTTAATTTACTATGGCATGTGATTCCATTACTATGCTTATACATCTGTAGTGCAAATAGAAGAAAAATGAGGTAACCTTTTATATTTATCCGGTGTGATTATAGTAATATGAAGTTAATCAATCTTCCTTTCATTTATAGTCTCAATATGCCGACCACTTTGGCTAATATATTTGAAACTCAAAAAATTTCTTTTTGAGACTTACTACCACCAATGCCATGAATAATTTTATTTTTTCGGATAGTAACAAATTCACTCTTTCGGAGCTCTCAATAATTTTATACTACAAGATCTTTTATACCACCATCCAAGTAGTGAATTTTTCCTCCACTGAAAAAATTATCTTATCATTTTCACAATAAAAAATATTATATACAAGATTCATTTCTTGCTTTACTTTTGCCTTTAATAACTTTTTATAAGGTATGGTAATATATTTTTGGTGTATCACGTGTACGCGACTAATGACATATTCATGTAATAATATTGTAATATTATTATCTTTATTTCTCTCAAATCCCCAGACCCCACTTTGTGGGACTATACTGAATAGTTGTTGTTGTTTATTTCTCTCAAATCTCTTTTAGAGGTGAGTTGTGGTATTTATCTAACCGTGCATAAGCACATTCTTATGCATAATTTTTACCATATATATATATATATATATATATATATATATATATATATATATATATATATATATATATATATATATATATATTTCAGTATTTACTTTCAGGAATGAGCCTATATTTACAATGGTTATCACAAATTATATTTTTGACTAATGGACTGTAATCATATGAACGTGTCTCGTATTAACAGACCACATTGATACATATTCATTCACCTTTGAAGGATCATTTTGAGAACCCTTGTCATTCTTTTTTTTACAGTTACCATAATGATAACTGCTATTATTTGATCTTTAGCATACCCATATTCATTGGTCAATCACTTGTCTTTATATAGACTTATTAAGCACCGTTATCACATTCACTTCAAAAATGAAGCAAATCAAGAGGGACAAACTTTATGTTTTTTCATAAAAATACATTATTTTGTTTTGGTCATCATTATATCATAAATATGGTGCATTGGGACTCAAACCAAATGTCTTATCCATATAAAGACATGTTAGGACATAATGCATTGGAACTCGAACCAACGACTTATTATCATGTTGCACTAGGACTTAAACATCGTGTCTTACTCTCAAGGTGTGATGAAACTTAAACCCACGGCTTACCCACAATCAATAGCATAATAGACCAAAATACAATTGAATTTCATCCTCGGTCCTCTAAATCACTTACCCACAGGACCACATATAATGGTTATGCATAAAACCATTCTGTTATAACAATTTTAATTTTATAAACATTAGTACTTCACTAATTTACGAACCCATCGCATGTAATATTAACTTCTTTAAGATATAAATAAGATAAACTATTTCTTACAGACTCTAGAAAAAATTAGATCATAGTATATTATATTAAAATGACAAAAATATATAAGTTATACAATTCATGAGTACTTCAAAAGTGTGAGAACAATTTCATAGGTACTAATAACTCGAACTTTATTACTATTATTAATATCACTAACAACAAAAAATAAACACAGAAATATAACCTCAGAATAATCACTTTTTATATTATCCAATTAGTTTAAAATTATCAGGCCAGACTACTTACTAGTAAAAGTGCAAACAATTATATATAGGGGCTATTGAGTGATGGGTCAAATATTTATTAAAATTATAATTACCGATTTTCTTTCCTTTGTAATTAAAATACTAGATGCAATGGAGGAACTATTACCAGCATAACATAAGCCATAACCCCAAGATTCATGTAACTGACACAAACTCATACTCAGAAAAATTTAATTATCTATTCGATTTTCCAAACTTCAATAATTTAGACAAGGTCAAGAATGAAAGTTATTGGGAAATTAAATTGTCAACTCAAAAGACTTAAAAGAAAAACATAAGTAATGGAGCAGTAAACATGGAGCATAGCAGACTCCTTCAAGTCCAACCTCACACTTACCTGCTTTTGTGCTTACTAATTATATGGAGCAAGAAAAGAGATTCTTATTTCTTTCAAAATTGTGATGTTCAAACCCTTTATTTATAGGATGAGATAAGTAATACAAAGGGATATCATGAACATGGCATTAACTATTGAGAATATGGGAGAAGATCACGAAAGTATTAAAATTACACCCATAATAGTAAGAAGTAATGAGAAGTTAATGAAGAAAAGTAATGGGTGTTACTCCCGTAGAAATTATGAACATCCACAATAATCAAATATTTCATAAAACATATCGAATAAACTAATTATTTGATTATTTTCTTAATATTTATGACTTTGATTTAAACTTCTCTTTATTTGAACTATGTATAAAATCCTAATATTTAGGTATTTAATTTAAACTCAAATAACACTTTACCTATATATATATAATTCGACAATCGTTACAGAAGGACACATAATTCTTTCTTAAATGAAACCTTTAAATAAAAACGTGCATCGATTCGTGGCTTCTTAACCTAATTTACCGACCTAATGTCAATATAGTGTTTTCATAATAAACCTTCGGCAGTTACTCAAAAAAAAAAAAAAAAAAAATAGATGAATAACCATCTCCATTTCAGACAAAAAATAGTTTATTTAAAAAACTATACTCAAAACCAATTTTCCCAAAATCAAATTAAAATCAAAATTAATACTTATAAATCTGATGGAACTTTAGGACCTTCAATTTTAGGTAAAGAATGTTAAAGCAGATCGCTCCTTTTAACTTATAATTTATTATGGCAACATTTATTAGTTTAGCTAAAAATTTATCAAGATCCAATGAATTACATTAATATCCTTACCAAAAGATTTTTAATCAGCAAATTATTAAAATAAAAAATAATCCAACCTCTGTATTTGACAAATTTTAATAAATTTTTAATGCGTATTATTTGATAATTCTTTGAGAATCGTAATAAAAGTATCTTCTAGATTTTATATTTATTTATCTGGATACGCACAAAATGCATACCTTAAAACTAATATAATAAATAGAGGTTATCAGGTTAGAAGATGTTTAATTGCAAAGGAGTTGGACGAAGTAAAAAAAGTTGGCCAAGTGAACATTTAAGATGAAGAGATAGAAGGAACAAACATATCAAGAAGATCAAAAAAAAGTTAAAGTGACAATGAAGACCCAAGAACTTATATAAAATCAAAATTGAAAAGAATAAGTGAAATAACACTGTCTAAATATTATAAGCTCCAACTTTTTTTTTGCTTAAATTATAATTTTATTTTAAACAAGAAGTAATTTATGCAACATAATATTTTATTTAATTCATAATTTTTACTCGATTTATATTTGTTTGCTCAATAAATACCTTTGATACAGGTAAACTTCTCAACGGATTCTCTATCATTTCTTTTTTTTTCGTTTCGTTTAATTGATCTATGTTATAGTGTTATATGATAATAAGATGGTTAGAAATCCTTTATTTTTTCAACCTAATCGCTCTTTTGACTTCGGAAAAAACTTTCTTTATCAATATACTGTTTCTTCTACACATACATCTCCATAATAGAAAATGGTAATAGTTAGGATTCATTAAAAAATTGAGAATCCACTCATGGGATAAGAAATCCTTCCCGCATCAGGCACTAATAAATTTTTAACGTCTAATCAGATCGGGAATCATTCAAATTAAGAACAAAAGCTTCTTTTTTTTGTGCTATTTCATCATTGGCTGTCGGAACTTGCTTCTTAACGCTACGTGGGAAGAGAATTCATCTATTCATCCCCCCGACTTATACCTTGAGGATTATTTTAAAAGAATATAATAATTTTTTTATTACCGTAATAAATATGTGCAACGCACATATACTAAAACTAGTTTCTGAGATGAGAGAGTGAATAACATTAGAATTCTTTTTGAAATTACACAAAATCATTAACTTCCTTTGTATGTATATTCTCTAAGGATTGTAGATGCTCATGCAAAACAAAAAGATATATTTATCGCTTTAAAGGGAAAATTGTGATAAATTTTCAACAGCCAAAAACCGTATTAGTGGTGAAAAGAAGTTCTATATTTTTTCTAAAAGAAAACAGTCCTTTAGATAGAATACTCAAAAATGAATTTGGTGTCTTTTACTTTGATTAGGTCTCTACAACTGTACACGAAAAAACTCCTTTTGCACACAAACTTAGGGGTAGTTTGGTATGGAGACAAGTTATGACGGGATTATTTATATAAGAATTAATTATATTGCACACAAACTTAGGGGTAGTTTGGTATGGAGACAAGTTATGACGGGATTACTTATATAAGAATTAATTATATTAGAATGAGTTAGGTTGAGATTAATTATTTTGGTATTATTTTTTATTGATTGTTTGATATATTGTATTATTTATAGAATTATCAATTTCAATGCTTTATCCTTGGATAAGTTATCTTGGGATTACTATTCCACTATCTAACATGTATAATATGCCGGTACTATTTTTAATCCTAGAATAACTTATTCCAGGATTAGTAACCGAATAAAGGATAAGACGGTACTGTTTGACTAAAAAGAGTTAAGTCTTTTTATAAGCTAATTAAATAGGAATATTTGAGGTAAATCCTAGACAAAGATAATTCATCCTAGATCTGAGGCACAAGATAAGAACAAGCAAGCGTAGCTGAACATAAAATTTAACCATAGGAATAACAGAATCTCATAAAATAAGAAGAGGATAGTGATTTTCATAATATTGAACAATAATGAAGAGTACATAGATAAAAAGGGTCACCGATCTTGAACAAGATTGACTCATACATTTGATATGATGAGATTAATGATGTATATTGAGGATCTGAGCTTCCTTGCTTCTTTCTCTATAGCGAGGAGAAAGAGACGAATACCCTTCTTCCTCTCTCAAAATATATCTGTGTGTGAGTTTTTGTTCCCTCCCCCCCTCCCCCCACTTCTTCATTCTCTCACTTAATATATATACTAGGTATTCTCATTTACACAATAGCCATTTGCCAGAATACCTAAACCGTTTAACTATTATACGGATTGACCCTGTGAAATATTGTAACATCCAACTCACCGTACAAATATTCTGAGTACACGACCTCGGCCTTAACCAAGGTGCTCGTCGGTTATAGCGTTGTACGAATACAACTTCGGCCCAAATGACTTAGTTGCTCCTCTTCATGCGGATTCTTATTTGATCAGATAACGACCCGTACAATTAGTCCCTCCGCCTATTGGAATCCTCTTTTGGCGAGCTCGATAGACGGACTTTGTCGATTCGAAAGTTGTGAGAAATATGAACACTTTGGGTAATAGGCTAGTATCTCGTGGCAAGGTAGCGACATGACAATTTGAAAGCTGCATCAGACTGTCACATCAGTTCAGAATGTCAATAAAAACTCCTCATGCATCATTATGATACACGTTCTCTATGCATTGCTTCGTTTCTCATGCTTTTTGTTTTCAAAATGGCAACATTTAGTTTTCTCACTCGGGGTATATATATCCCTATAAATAGGGGAATATCTTACATTTGAATGCAATGCTTCCCAATTGCTCAAGAGGGACTTTTGCAGCTTTTCTTGTTCTCTTTCAGTTTCTCACATTTTCCTTTATTTTAAAAATTCTTATGGCCGCTACCTTTTCCGTTATCGTTCTCGATTTTTGCAATCAAAGAAGAGATGGATAGTGCATCCTTCAACCCTGATAGAGCCGTTAGTGCCCCGATGCCAGAAAACGATATACCCCCACCCAAAAAGGGAGTAGCTATGGTGGAGGATGAAAGTTTTTCTACGGTTGATGAAGTAGTCCCCCGCCCAGGGAAGGCAAGGACTGACTTCAATAGCCCTGCTGGGGATGAGCCGAAACTTGTTCTTTCAACGATAGATGTCGCGATGCTTGCGACATTTAAGGCCAAATGGGGAATCCTTAAGCATATCAAACTCGTTCCAGCGGGTTCTGACGTTGTGCACATGTACTGCCAAAGATACTGCACGTTCTATGCATAACATTTTGTCACCGGATACACGTTTCCCCTCCCATCTCTGGCGGCGAATTTCTTCCACTTCTACTAGGTGCGTCATGCTCAGCTCTGCCCATATATATACAAACTCTTTTTAATGCTCATCCTATGCAAAGCTGGCCGATCGAGGGGTTTCTCTTCAACACCTAGTTCACCTCTTCGTCCTCGTCTTCCGTAGGGGAACCATGATATATCTTCGTCACCGAGGCACTAAAGGACTAGTGGTGAAGATGGATGACAAGACCAACCGCGCCTCTCTCCTTTTTTTTTATAAAAAGTTTGTTTGTTGTTTTCCTCTAGTGATCTCGTTAAGTATTTTTATTTTTATAGCCGAGAGACTACCCCTCCGCAAGTTACTGATATTCATGAATGGGTGAGATCAGTTCTGCCCCATACAATAGGGAGTCGCGCATGGCACCCTTCTATGAGAGGTTTCGATGCAAACCTCCCGCTGGTAAGTCGCCTTGTCTCAGCCTTAGTTATCTTGTTCTCTGCTATGTATTTTTCTTTGCCTTACATTTTCATTTGGTAGAATATTTCATCAGTAGGTCGGGGAGTGGGGGCGAGGGCTCCTACCCTTGCTTTCCACCAGTCAGCCTCTTCTTCTAGGCCCGTGCTAGTGTTAACTGCGGATGAGGGCATTTTGAATCTGGCTATTTCGTAGATCGTGTCCGCGTCTAGATCTGGTTGTTCAGAGGCTACTCCTCGATCAGACACTCTTGTCCCCACAATTCATTTGGAGGTCAAAATTTCTCATGGTGATGGCGAAGAGGCTCCATCAAAGAGATGGAGGATAGTGTCGGAGGGGGCATCTTAGACTAAAATTCCCTCGAGGGTCGATCCCATTTTGGCGATATCTAAAGACAGCAATAATGCCAGCCTACGTGTGGAGGCGATGCCAGTTACGGGCGTGAAAACGGCTGTCGTGGCAGGGGGACAGAGTTTCAACGCTATCGTGATTGTTCTAAGCGACCCATCGACATCTCGACAGGCACGTACCCCATCTTCGGCTAATGACAGGTTGAAAGGAATAGTCATAGAGGATTATGAATTCGATTTTGGTATCGATCCCGAGGACATAAAGATGTTCGAGGAAGTCCCTTCCCGTGTTCTCAAAATTCCGTCGGACTTTAACCTGTTAGAGGACGCGATTGACTTGGTGCCCCAATTTGACCTTTTGTGCTCCACTGCCGAAAGAGGGTCTGTTAGGGAGATTAGTGATTCTAGTTTGTCACGCAGTGTGCCTGGGATGGACTTGAGGGTGAATTTCCTTTTGTTGTTTTCTTTGATTTTCATTTTCTTTCGCTGATTCTTCCCCTTTTTCCTAGACTTACATGTTGGAGATCGAGAGTGCTCGTAGGGCTGAGATGTCGGCCGATATCTTTCTGAAAATGGCCATAAAGTAACGCCGGTATCATAATAGGTGCTACGAGATACATGCGCAACTTAGGGCGGGCAGTAATACTCAATCCCTCGGGAGGAGTTGGAGAAATGGGACAAGGATCTGATGCGGCCTATATGTAGATGCAGCAAGCTCGAGGGGCTGCTTAGTGTCAAATATGAGGAGCTCGAGATAGGCAAAAAGGTTGTGGTGGAATGTGAGGACCTTCAGGAAAATGTGTTGTCTTTACAGGCCGAGCTTAAGCAAAATGACACTAGAGTTGCTAATCTAAGTACATAGTGGACGGAGAAGGTGGCTGAGCTAGAAAGGAAGGTGGCCGAGTTGGAGGGCGTCGAGGGCCCCCCAGTGGTAGCTTTGGTGAGAGTAATAGTACTGGAAGAGAATATCCGCATCCTCAGGTCTGAGTGGGAAGTCGAGAGGGCGATGGCCTCACTGAGGGAGGCAAGGCTTGATGAGCGAATCTGTGATCTCGAGCGGGATGCCTCAAACCTGGGAGACCAAGTTGTGGATCTCGAGGCTGAGAAGGCACAACTGTTGGCTCAGAACCCCCTCAAGAATCTTCCATTATTGTTTTCCCCCGCCATTTATACGAGATATAGGTCCATGTTGAGGCCCAACGAGATATATACAAGGGTTTGTAGGAGGCGGGGAGCGTTCTTGAAGCCATTTTTTAATATGCCCGATTTAAGGAACAGAGACTCGTCATGCTTGCAGTTATAACCCTACAACATCAGAGGCTTGCGGAAACACTGAGGTAGAGGACGAGCTTGCTTCCAATGATGACAATGTTGGAAGGGGCGATGGTAGAGACGAAGCAGCCAAACCGAGCGTGAAGGGAGGTGGTGGCATGGAGAGTGATGATGCTGAGTGAAACCTTTGTGCATTTAATATGTCCTTTTGTACTTAGTTTTTTTTTGTACTTGGTTGGCTGGGTGGGGCCCCTTTTGTGGCCCTTTGTAAGATACTTATCTTTTCTTTGAATGAAATAGTTGGCTCATCTTTGTTTGTATCTTTTTGGCTTTCCCTTCTATTTTCCTTTTCGAATTTCTTGGATTTTCTCGCAATGAATCCCTGACTTCTGATGGTTGGTTTGAATGGGATCTAATTCGAACTGCTAATTTGAACTTGACTTTTTTAACCGAAGCAGGGTCGAATTTTGTCTTGCTAGTTTGAGCAAGGTCACTTTTGACTTGTTAATTTAAGTGAGGTTGAATGTTGTCTCACCAATTTGGTCGGGGTCAGCTTGGTTTGTAGACTCGAGAAAGGTCAAATAATGACTCGCCCAACTTGCATGGATTCAGTTTTGACTTGTAAATTCGAGCAAGGTCAAATTTTGACTTGCCAACTTTGGCGGAATCAATATTTACTTGTAAATTCGAGCAAGGTCGAATTATGACTTACCAACACAGGCAGAGTCAGCTTTGACTTGCAAATTCAAACGAGGTCGATTTTACTTTCGCTTGGTAATGGTCAGGGGCCGCATGGGTGTGAATTTGAACGAGCTCGAATAGTGACCCGTGATGAGTTAAAGCGAGGTCGAACATTGATTTGTTAATTCGAACGAGGTCGAATTTTACTTTCGCTTGGCAACATGCGAGGGCCGCATGGGTGTGAATTCGAACAAGGTCGAATTGTGGCCCGTGATGAGTTCGAGCGAGGTCGAATGTTGATTTGTTAATTCGAATGTGATCGAATTTTACTTTTGCTTGGCAATATGCAGGCTCGGTGGAGTGGTAAGAATGTTGCATCTGGTCATGCTTTTATTGGAGGATATTATTTGTTGTTGCATCGTTTATGCATGTGTCGGGGTGAGTCCTAGTTTATCTAATCTTTCTTTCATTGGAGAATAGCATGTGTTGTTGTATAGATTATGTATGCGTTGGGGTGAGTCCCAGTTTATCTATTCCTTTTATTGCTCGGCGTAGAGAGACCGTTGATGGGACGGGTGATGAACTTATTGCTTGGGCCTCTAAGCACCTTGGGGATCGATTGATTTGAACGAAGTTCGGATGTAACTCGTAGTATTTAGTCGGCCGAATTGGCATAGTGTCGTCATGGCGAGCATACGAGCAAACTTTCTGTGTTCATCTTCTGCTTATATTGGGGGGATTGTACGTTCCATGGGCTCATCACCCAGTCTTAGGCTATGGAGATTGTTTCTTAATGATGCTGGCTTATTCTGAGTCATTTGTCTCTCATTTGTAATATGGTACGGTGTGGATAGATTTCTGGATTTTTCGTTCACCGTATGGAGGAATTTAGAGCATGTATGTCGGCTAGCCTTTATTCACAAATTTGGGAGGACTTCCTTGTTCTCTGTTCCATTTCTCCCTTTTTAAAAAAAAGGAATAGCGGATTAAAAGTTCATGGAATAATCTAAGACCGTGATCGACTGTTTAGCTAATAAATGAGAGGGATTCCCCACGTTTCCCTCGTCCATTGTGCTTTTTGGACTTGAGGATTTCCCTCGTTCGGCAATGAACTAGGGATTGAACTGCAAGGTGGCTCACCTTGTTCTGCATTTTGATACTAATTTCCGGCATGATGTTGGATTTCATCTTTATGCTCAGCCTCGTCATTGGTTGAGCTTTGGCATTTTGTGGGTGGACGATCCACTTCTTCCATTAAGGTCTCGAGTTCGAGTCCCAGTTCGTTAGTCCGGGCGTGTAAATATGGAAAAAATGTAAGTCATACCACAAACATATAGTCGAGGAGTATCTTAGTCAGTGAATTACACAATAAACATCGTCTTATATAGTAGGAGGGGAGGCGTTATTGGTAGGATGTAGGAGGCATTGGGTACTAACCTGGAAATGGGATTACGGATACGTTTGGTACGCGTAGTTGCAGTCTGCCTATGATGGCTCATGTGTTAGATAATACGCTTAACGCTAGAGGGGGGGTGAATAGCGTTTTAATAAAATTACCGTAAACTTACGGAATTTAAAAATTTCAGGAAATAAATAAGTGCGATAAGTAAATAAATTAAAACAAACGCACCGATATATCCTGGTTCACCACAACCCGTGGCTAGTCCAGTACCGGAGAGACTCTCTGGAGATTTCCACTAACTTGTTAAGCTTACGGGTGCTTAACAAACCGTTACAACTTGAGGACACAAGCCTCAACAACCTTTGCTCGGAGATACAACACTCCAAGACTTCAACCAAGGAAACACAAGTTCCTTCTAACAACACAAGGGACTAACACTTCCCTTCAAGTGTATAAAAACACTAGCACTCAAACAAGACACTCCTTTAAGAGTAGATATGAGTAAAAAGAATACGCTCAAGATCGCAACAACTTTTGACAAGAATTTGGCTCTCAAAAGCTTATGTAATGAATATAAAATGATAAGCAATAAAGTATGCAAGCTTTAGCAATTGTATGATCAGTTGTTGTATGTTGTTGTTCTTAAAAGACTGAATTGAAGCTGTATTTATAGTTGAAAAACCTTGTATTACCGTTGCCTAATTGCCAATTAAGAGTTGCTGAAATTACTCAGTGACAATCGATTGTCAAGTTACCACAATCGATTGTTTGCCAGTTATTCCAAAAATCAATCCCAGATTTTACGCGTAACAATCGATTATATAAGATCAATAATCGATTACTGGCAACGTTCAAAAAATCTTTTCCAGATTTTACGTAAAACAATCGATTGTCAACAATCTACAATCGATTACTCAGCAATGTTAAAAAAATTCTTTCCAGATTTTAATTAAAACAATCGATTATAGGGAATCAATAATCGATTACCTGACGGTATTTGAAAATATTTTGGCAACGGTCAGTTATACAATCGATTATACTAAGTTAACAATCGATTATATATCAGTCTTGAAAAATCAATTTAGACACTGCCTCTTGACAATCGATTGTCATAAGTTCACAATCGATTATTTAATAACTTTGAAAAAGTCTGGAAGACACTGCCTCAACACAATCGATTGTCATAAGTTCACAATCGATTATTTTGTGACTTTGAAAAATCTGATGGACACTGTCTCTTCACAATCGATTGTCATTAGCTTCACAATCGATTATTTTGGAGTTTGAAAAACTTTGATGGACACTGCCTCATCACAATCGATTGTCATAAGGTTCACAATCGATTGTCATGCAGATTTGAAAAATCTGATGCTCACTGCCTTAACACAATCGATTGTCATTAGTTCACAATCGATTGTCAAGCAGCTGACTTAAACATAATCGATTATCTTAGTCCAGATTTTAGAGGCGTGTTTAAAAATCATTTTGACAAAAGTAAATATGCATTATTTAAAATCATTTTGCTCTAAATTAAATATGCATGATTTGTTAAAAGTATTTTTACGAGAGAAGCCAAGTCTTGAGTTTAAGTTGTCGGATCAAGATCACAGTTAAATACCGACTCATATAAAACTTAATCTCGATCTTTGTCATGTGCTTGAATCTTGTTATATATCAATTTCGCTCTTGTACTTGGACCTCGTCATATGTCAATTTGCCCATAGTTTGTCATTCATCAAAACCTACAAATATGAACACACGTTTAGTATAATGCCTTGAGAACGTGTTTCCAACAATTTCCCCCTTTTTGATAATGGCAAACTTTAAGCGGGATATGCATATTAGGCAATTCATAATGACGATTCAAGACAAGTAAAGATATGCAACAAGTATATAGATATGCAATTTGTTCCCCCTCAATTTATGCCGATAATTATTGAGTGAGAGTGCATACCTGTTATCTTCCCCCTTTTGCCATTAGCAAAAAAATATAGAATAATCAAAAACTTGTTTATTTAAAAAAAACGGAAATAATAACGCAAATAATGTCAAGACAATCGATTATTGATACTGGATAATCGATTATATAAAAGAGAAATCGATTGTTCTGTGCGTCAAGCTTTATAATTCCCCCTGCCTTTAGGGCGATACCTGCCAAAATACGTTAGACGTCTCTGACGCTCAAGTTAGAAAACATGTGAGAGGGAAAATGCAATGCATGACTTAGATCAACGTGGAGTCAAGGATCCCGAGTTCACTACGAATTCGGAAGAAGGACTCTTTCTCTAAGGGCTTTGCAAAGATGTCGGCCAATTGATCTTTGGTTTCAACAAATTCAATTTCGACATCGCCCTTGAGAACGTGATCTCTTATAAAATGATGTCTAATTTCAATGTGTTTTGTTCGCGAATGAAGAACGGGGTTCTTCGTCAAGCATATGGCACTAGTATTATCACATCTAAGAGGGATATGATCAAGACTTAGGCCATAGTCCAAGAGTTGTTGTTTCATCCAAAGGATTTGAGTGCAACAACTCCCCGCGGCTACATATTCAGCCTTGGTTGTGGACAACGCAACACTTACTTGTTTCTTGCTAAACCAAGAAACGAGAGAGCTACCGAGCAAATGGCAAGTGCCACTTGTGCTCTTGCGGTCCAATTTGCGTCCAGCAAAATCGGAGTCGGAATAGCCAACAAGTTGGCATGAAGAACCTTTGGGGTACCATAGACCCACATTTACAGTACCAACAAGATACTTCAATATCCGTTTCACCGCAGTTAGGTGAGACTTCTTCGGACACGATTGATAACGAGCGCATAAGCACACGCTAAACATGATGTCCGGACGACTAGTAGCAAGATAAAGGAGAGAGCCAATCATACCTCGATACTTTTTGATGTCGACTTCCTTACCTTTCTCATCTTTGTCTAGGTGATCGGATGTGCTCATGGGGGTTGCCATTGCTTTTGCATTGGTCATTTCAAATCGTTTCAGCAATTCTTTGCAATATTTCGCTTGGCAAATGAACGTACCTTCTTTCATTTGCTTTACTTGTAATCCCAAAAAGAATGTTAACTCACCCATCATAGACATCTCAAATTCGCTTGTCATTAAATCGGAAAAGTCCTTGCACAAAACATTGTTAGTAGCACCAAATATAATATCATCCACATAGATTTGAACTAATAAAATATTATTGTTTTTATGCTTAACAAAAAGAGTGGTGTCAACTTTCCCCCTAATGAAATCATTTTCCAATAGAAATTTACTCAATCTTTCATACCAAGCTCGGGGAGCTTGTTTTAAACCATAAAGAGCCTTTTTGAGTTTGAATACATGATTGGGAGATTTAAAATCTTCAAAGCCGGGGGTTGTTCAACATAAACTTCTTCTTGAATAACACCATTTAGAAAGGCACTTTTCACATCCATTTGATATAAATTGAAATTCATAGAAGAGGCAAAAGCAAGCAATAAACGAATAGCTTCTAATCTAGCTACGGGAGCATATGTTTCTTCATAGTCAATACCCTCTTCTTGATTATAGCCTTTTGCTACAAGCCTAGCTTTGTTTCTAGTGATTACACCATTTTCATCTAGTTTGTTTCGAAAAACCCATTTCGTACCAATTATGGTATGATTTTCGGGTCTTGGCACCAAATCCCAAACGTCATTCCGTTTGAATTGGTTAAGCTCCTCTTGCATTGCCAAGGTCCAAAATTCATCCCCAATTGCTTCGGAGATGGTTGTTGGTTCAATTTGAGAAACAAAAGCAGTATGTCCTAAGGTGTCTTTAAGGGAGTTTCGGGTACTTACCTTTTCTCCGACGTCGCCAATTACTTGTTCGAGAGGGTGATCTTTGATTGTCCTCCACTCGTTAGGCATTTTCGTTTCTTTCTCCAATTGTGGCGTTTCCTCCGTTGATTGTTCCAAGATTTCATCTTGAATTTCCTTAGGAGTTTCTTCTTGTACTTTGTCTTTTAAACTATTTAAAATACCTGCAAGATCAGAACAAGAAGCCTCTCTCGCCAAGCGAGCATTACTTTCGGAAAACACAATATGAGGGGATTCCTCCACAGTTTGGGTTCAATTATTAAATACCCTATATGCTTTGCTATGTGAAGAATACCCAATAAAAATTCCCTCATCGGATTTGACATCAAATTTTCCCAATTGATCTTTTCCATTGTTATGAATAAAACATTTACAACGGAATACTCTAAAATGGGAGATATTTGGTTTCCTTCCCTTGTAGAGTTCATAAGGGGTTTTCATGAGTATTGGTCTTATGACTACTCTATTTAAAATGTAGCATGTGGTACTCACGGCATACGCCCAAAAATGTTTGGGAATCTTAGCCTCTTCGAGCATGGTTCTAGCCATCTCTTCGAGACACCTATTTTTCCTTTCCACCACCCCATTTTGTTGTGGTGTTCGTGGAGCGGAAAAGGTATGCTCGATATCGAGTTCGTCACAAAAGTCCGCAAAGAGATTGTGATCAAACTCTCCCCCATGATCACTTCTAATTGAAGTGATGATTGTTTCCTTTTCGTTTTGAATACGGTTAAGGAAATATTTAAAATTCTGAAAAGCATCACTTTTATGGGCAAGAAATAAAGTCCAAGTAAATCTGGAATAATCATCAACAATAACAAAGGCATAACGATTTCTACCAAGACTTTCAATGCGAGATGGTCCAAACAAATCCATGTGAAGCAATTGCAATGGTCTAGTAGTTGAAACAATGTTTTTCGATTTAAAAGATGCTTTTGTTTGCTTCCCTTTTTAACAAGAATCACAAATAGAGTCATTTTCAAATTTCAAATTTGGAAGACCTACGACTAAATTTTGTGAAACCAATTTGTTCAAAAGATGCATGTTGATATGAGCTACTCTACGATGCCATAACCAAGAATCATCCTCTTTGCTTATTAAACAATTTACATATTCGGGTGAAGAATTTGCAAGATCAACCATATAAATGTTATCCATTCTAAAACCACGAAGGATAATTTTAAAATCGCTACGTCTAAAAACTAAGCATTCATCCGAATCAAATAAAACAAGATTTCCCTTGTCACATAATTGACTTATGCTCAAGAGATTATGTTTTAAACCTTTCACAAGTAATATATGCTTAATGGAAGAAATTTCATCCTTACCGACCGATCCGATGCCGATAATCTTTCCTTGGTTGTTATCACCAAAAATAACACTTCCCCCTTCCTTGTGTTCTAGTTGAAGGAATTTGGATTCGTCTCCCGTCATGTGCTTGGAGCATCCACTATCAAGGTACCATAGTACACTTGATCCCTTCAAACATACCTACAAAACAAATTAATGAGTTTTAGGTACCCATGCCATTTTGGGTCCTTGGGGGTTAGGCAAATCATAGTGATGTGATTGAGTGTTATGTCTATGTCGTGTAAAACAAGCAGGAGCAATATGTCCAATACGTCTACAATAATGACAAGTCACATTAGGATTATTCATCCTTCTAGGTTGACAGTAATTGGACGGACAAAAATCACTTGCTCTATTCTTGACAATATAACTATTGCGCAAATCATGAAAAACATTTCTCCTACCATTTGTTCTAGGATATGCATCATTTCTAGAATAGTTGTTTCTAGGTTGGAAGTCATTTCTAGGTGTTCTAAAAGGTTCAAAACGCTTTCTAATGTTTGGCCTAGAATGTGCATTATTTCTAGCATGATTATTTCTAGGTTGCGATCGATGAAAACCATTTCTAGGTTTGTTGTATCTAGGATGAGCATTTGTTTTATTTATCCTAGGTTGAGCCTTAGGTGATTGGGGGTTGGCTTCAACTTTCTCTTTAGGCTCGTTTCTAAAACCTATGCCATGATTGGTCGACTTCAAATTAACAAGCACTTCATTCAAATTTTTATGAGAAGAGTTAAACTTATCTAAGGTGCCCTTAAGCCTTTCTACTTCATTTTTGAGATGCATACAAGAAGTACAATTTCTAGAACTTTCGGGCTTGTCGGCGCTTCTCTTGCCAAAAAATTTGTTTTCCTCTTTCAACTTCTCATTTTCTAAAATCAGTTTTTCCAATTCCTTTTCTTTAAGAGAGAGTTGTTTTTGAAAATCTTTTTCTTTTAAAGAAGCATTTTCTTTTATACTCTTAACAGTTTTTGAAGCTCTAATAAATTCGCTATACAACTCATCAAAAGCATTTTGCATCTCTTCAAGGGAAAAGAAATTTTTGGAAGAAATTTGACATGCCTCTTCTTTGTTGTCTTCTTGTGCCATAAGACAAAGATTTGCGGCTTTGTCTTCTTCTTCCTCACTTGACTCGTCACCGGAGTCGCCTCCCCAAGATATGTATGCTCTTTGCTTCTTGAAGGGTTTCTTTTCCTTTTTAGCATTTGGGCAATTTGATTTAATGTGCCCGGTTTCTCCGCACTCATAGCACTTTATTTGATCTCCTTGCTTTTTGCCCTTTCGTTCATACTCTTTTCGCATGAACTTCTGAAATCTCTTGATAACGAGTCCGAACTCGTTGTCTCCGTCCTCATCATTTTGAGGTTGGCTTGTGCTTGCCTTGAGAGCAATTCTTTGCTTCCTTTGATCATCAACAAGAGGGTTAAGTATAGTAGATTCATAAGTTTTAAGATTACCTCTTAATGCGTCGATGGTGACATTTGAAATGCCAATGGATTCTTGAATTGCGTCGGCCTTGGATCGCCATTCCGGAGTGAGACTTCGGAGGACAAGTTCCTTATCCGTGAAGGTCTTCTTAAGAGCATGTAAATCATTTACGATTTTTGAAAATCGTTTAAACATCTCATCGACCTTTTCGCCTTCCTTCATGTGAAACAATTCATATGCATGGGTTAGGAAATCAATTTTAGCTTCCCTTACCTGGTCCGTACCTTCGTACGTAGTTCCCAGTTTGTCCCACATTTGCTTCGCCGTTGTGCAACAAGATATCTTCCTGTAATCTTCAGCATTTACAGCACAATATAATAAATTTATAGCTTTAGCATTATTTTGCACCTTTCGGATATCATCCGCATCGTATTCATCTTCGGACTTTGGGACCCATACATTTTCAACCTTCTTGGTTGGAATTTATTCTCCATTCATTATGACCTTCCAAAGATGAAAACTATTTGATTGTACAAATATTCTCATCCTCTCCTTCCAGTATGTATAATTTGTACCATCGAATAGCGGTGGTCGGGTGGAGCATTGTCCTTCACCTATTCTTGCAAAAGAATCACGAGTAGAAGCCATGGATGTTTCTCTCAAACGGTTAAGTCTTCAGAGAGTTGGGCTCTGATACCAATTGTTAGATAATACGCTCAACGCTAGGGGGGGTGAATAGCGTTTTAATAAAATTAGCGTAAACTTGCGGAATTCAAAAATTGCAGGAAATAAATAAGTGCGATAAGTAAATAAATTAGAACAAACGCACCGATATATCCTGGTTCACCACAACCCGTGGCTAGTCCAGTCCCCGAGAGACTCTCTCGAGATCTCCACTAACTTGTTAAGCTTACGGGTGCCTAACAAACCGTTACAACTTGAGGACACAAGCCTCGACAACCTTTGCTCGGAGATATAACACTCCAAGACTTCAACCAAGGAAACACAAGTTCCTTCTTACAACACAAGGGACTAACACTTCCCTTCAAGTGTATAAAAACACTTAGCACTCAAACAAGACACTCCTTTAAGAGTAGATATGAGTAAAAAGAATACGCTCAAGATCGCAACAACTTTTGACAAGAATTTGGCTCTCAAAAGCTTATGTAATGAATATAAAATGATAAGCAATAAAGTATGCAAGCTTTAGCAATTGTATGATCAGTTGTTGTATGTTGTTGTTCTTAAAAGATTGAATTGAAGCTGTATTTATAGTTGAAAAACCTTGTATTACCGTTGCCTAATTGCCAATTAAGAGTTGCTGAAATTACTCAGTGTACAATCGATTGTTTGCCAGTTTTTCCAAAAATCAATCCTAGATTTTACGCATAACAATCGATTATATAAGATCAATAATCGATTACTGGCAACGTTCAAAAAATCCTTTCCAGATTTTACGTAAAACAATCGATTGTCAACAATCTACAATCGATTACTCAGCAACGTTCAAAAAATCATTTCCAGATTTTAATTAAAACAATCGATTATAGGGAATCAATAATCGATTACCTGACGGTATTTGAAAATATTTTGGCAACGGTCAGTTATACAATCGATTATACTAAGTTAACAATCGATTATATATCAGTCTTGAAAAATCAATTTAGATACTGCCTCTTGACAATCGATTGTCATAAGTTCACAATCGGTTATTTAATAACTTTGAAAAAGTCTGGAAGACACTGCCTCAACACAATCGATTGTCATAAGTTCAAAATCGATTATTTTGTGACTTTGAAAAATCTAATGGACACTGTCTCTTCACAATCGATTGTCATTAGCTTAACAATCGATTATTTTGAGCTTTGGAAAACTTTGATGGACACTGCCTCATCACAATCGATTGTCATAAGGTTCACAATCGATTGTCATGCAGATTTGAAAAATCTGATGCTCACTGCCTTAACACAATCGATTGACATTAGTTCACAATCGATTGTCAAGCAGCTGACTTAAACATAATCGATTATCATAAGTACATAATCGATTATCTTAGTCCAGATTTTAGAGGCGTGTTTAAAAATCATTTTGACAAAAGTAAATATGCATTATTTAAAATCATTTTGCTCTAAATTAAATATGCATGATTTGTTAAAAGTATTTTTACGAGAGAAGCCAAGTCTTGAGTTTAAGTTGTCGGATCAAGATCACAATTAAATACCGACTCATATAAAACTTAATCTCGATCTTTGTCTTGTGCTTGAATCTTGTTATATATCAATTTCGCGCTTGTGCTTGGACCTCGTCATATGTCAATTTGCGCATAGTTTGTCATTCATCAAAACCTACAAATATGAACACACGTTTAGTATAATGCCTTGAGAACGTGTTTCCAACATCATGTTCACAATGCCTTAGGGTTGTTGCTGTGGCACAACGCAGTTTTTGTATGTAAACCAAGCATAATTCTGGTTTCACGTATGTATTTACCCTTGGTTGGTTTGACGGTTTCGGGTGTTTACCCATCGGCTTCGCAAGTCAACATTCGTAATGAAATGGTGAAACTTCACTGAATGGTAGATAGATCTAAGACCATGTTTGGATCTAGATGAAACTAAGGCTTTTGCTAGAAAATCCTCATAGACAGCGCCAAATTGTTTGACTAAAAAGAGTTAAGTCTTTTTATAAACTAATTAAATAAAAAGATTTGAGGTAAATCCTAGCCAAAGATAATTCATCCTAGATCTGAGATAGAGGATAAGAACACGCAAGCATATCAACACATGAAATTTAACCATAACAATAACTGAATCACGTAATATAAGAAGATGATAGTGATTTTCATAATATTGAACAATAATGAAGAGTGCATAGATAAAAAAAAGGTCATCGATCTTTAATAAGGTTGACCCCCATGTATTTGACATGATAAGATTAACAATGTATATTGAGGATCTGAGCTTCCTTACTTTTTTCTCTCTAGCGAGGAGAAATAGATGAAGATCCCTCTTCCTCTCTAAAAATATGTCTGTGTGTGAGTTTGTTCCAGCCTCCCCCCTCCCTCCTTCATTCTCTCACTTAGTATATATACTAGGTATTCTCATTTACACAACGGTCATTAGCCAAAGTACCTAAGCCATTTAACAATTATATTGATTGACCCTCTAAAATACTGTAATATCCAACTCACCGAATATTCTGAGTACACGACATCGGCTTTAGCCGAGGTGCCCGTCGCTATAGCGTTGTATGAATACGACTTCGGCACTAATGACTTTGTCTCTCCTTTTCAAGTAGATTCTTGTTTGATCAAATTTCGGCCTATACAAGTACTAAATTTTTATTTTCAAAATTATTTTTGCTGATAAAAAAAAAGTTTTGAGCCAATAGCGGAACCTTAGACACATCACCTAATGAATTGCTTTTAAAAAAAAACTCTAACGCTCCTCCAACGTCTCACTCCTCCTTCCCTTTAAAGAATTTGAAAAGAATGAATAGAAATATAAAAGAAAATGTTATGAAATAATATAAAGACAAGAACAATAATGCAAGAATAAGAACAATATAGAGAGAGAATAGGGAGAGAGAGAAGTATTCTTATTAATACTTGGGGTGATTTACAATGGGGTAAGACCCCTCTATTTATAGGAAGAGGAATGACTTAGCTTCAAGCTAAAACTCTTAGACATTCACTCTAAATAGACTTCTATTTTATAACACTCCCCCTTGAATGTCTATTCAATAATGTGCCTCATAAAACCTTAAAACCAAAACCCATTGGGAAAAATAAAAGAAAGGAAAAAGAGTACACATGTTTGAATATGCGCTTATTGGTTGCCTCGTTAAAAACCTTGCAAGGAAAACCCAGTGGGAAAAAACCTTGTAAGGGAAAAAGAGTGCAACGCGCATTGACTCCCCCTAATGAGTACATCAATTTATATCCTTGAGCATTTGCATTCCAATCTTGTGCATCATCTTCAAAACGATCTTTGGTAGCCGTTTGACAAATCAACCATATTGACTTGAATAAATATTCCGTACCTTGAAATCATCATTCTTGATAGATATGAACATCTTCGTATAATGTCATGGAATGACTCTTCAATATCTTCATAGATGTATTCTCAATGCCATCATGCTTATAGTTATAGCAAGATACATATGTACACAAATTGTACTTAGGATGTGGTACTTCAGGACCAAGAATTGCATATGCTTCAAGCAACTTAAATCTTTCAAGTTAAGTCATATAAGTCACATAATAGACTTTAGATGCATATCAAGTTTTCACGTCATAAGATATCGAAAACTGATTATGCATACCTTTGACTTTATACTTTCAAGCATTTGAACTATAGGTTCAAAACTACATGTCTTTCATATGGAATCAATTCTTCTTGAATTGTATCTCTTCCATTTAGTTACTTTCTTTGGGTCAGCAAATGCGTATAGCATGCTTTGCAATATGTTGCAATTTAATTATCCATTTTATGAACTTCATGTTCATATCATGATATTCGGGGATTTACATATACAAATGATAATTCATCCCATGTAACCTTTTCTCAAGTGTTTATCATGTCTCCCCCTCATGTTAGAAAAGCTAACTTGTTTCCTCAACTTTGGGAAATCATCTTTGTGCATTATCATGTCAATATACACAACACATTAATAATAAGATGAAATTATTTGGTTCCTGACCTTGAACCACTTGTGAGGGGAGAATATACTCTCGTATACAACTTATATCAAATTGATATCTATAACTTTGTTCTCATAAGAAACAGTTTAGCTATTAAGTGGAAGCACTCAATAATTATCTTGCTAAACCAACTTTGATATAAACCAACTTATCAAGATGAACTATCTTGAGTAGAAAATCTGGAAATTATGCTCGAAGTTAGATTACTGAGCAATTTACCTCGCAATCACCGGCCAGGCTGCGGGTTAATAACAATTGCGCATGTAACCATTTCATAGATGCATCATATGTGGTATACATGGCAGGTGAATGGGCCCATATTCACCTTTGATATTTCCAGAATTTATGGGCTTCAACCCGAACTCTTTAGTTGGTCTGTTCATTAATGAGAACAAGTGATACAAGAGAATTCGTAAAGAACTTTCTAGTTCTTTGATATTCACCTATGTGAATTTGCACATCATACATAAAATGAGATGGCTAACACGAATGTCAACTGAATAAATTATCAATATTGGTAAACTTCAAATTTACACCATGACATGTGCACTTATCAATAAACTTCAGGTTTATTATGACATGGGTTTTATACCAATAGATATCCACTTTATTGTGGCATTATTTCGTTTGTGTAGTACAAATTGGAGAACAAAGCGGGTAGCTTTTCATATACAAATTACCCCGCTACAAGTTGTAGTAATAGGAGATATCAAAGCCTTCCTTTATTTATAGTCTCAATATAATCAATCGCTTTCGCGTGTACTTTGGAAACTGAATAAGTTTCTTTGAGACTTACTACAGCACAATACTCAATTGTGTTTCTCCAACATAGTAATAATTGGCTCTTCTAGAGCTCTCAATTAATTTTGTACTACCACAGATTCATCAACATCCATGTGGTGAATATCTTTCTTAAAGAGAAAGTTATACCATTATGGTCATGTCAAACTTATATGCAAGATATGTTTCTTGCATTATCGTTGTCCTTTAATAGTCATATTTCCAAAATACTTTGGCGTACAATAGGTACGTGACCAACGATCATTCATGCCATATATCATCTCAAACCTCCTTCTAGGGGTGAGTGTGGTATATTTAATACTAATTTCATGTTCATATTCTTCCAATAATGAATATGTATTCGTGAATCAAATGTTGTCACATTCACTTCGAGGATATGTGATTTTGTTATCCTTTTCAAATCTATAAATGCGTCAGGCATTTGATTTGTTATTCTTTGCAAATGGATAATCTTTTGTGCCTCTTTCTCACAAATAGAGGAAGAGGAATGACTTAGCTTCAAGCTAAAACTCTTAGACATTCACTCTAAATAGACTTATATTTTATAACAGAAAAAGAGTTTTCTTTATTCCCAATGCCTTTATTTTGGTGAGATGAGCTCTTCAAAAGAACAGTTCGACATATAAACGTGTATTACTTTATTAAAGTAAACATAATTGCTAAAGTTTGGAATAAGACCTATATATAGTTCCCCATTAGTAATTTACCATTTCTGCATATCTCCCTACTACACTTATAAAACCTATCTCTAAACCTCATCTTTTTTTGCCGACATTAATGGACGTTGAAGAATTGCTAAACCTCTTCAATTCTTACTGGTTTGAATCTGAAATACTCAAACCCAAACAGCCCTTTTCAGCAACAACCTCCAAAACCAAAAGTAACCCAAATCTTGAATCGAATGAACAAATTCTTGAACAGCCAAAACTTTCAAAAGTTGCAACTTTTATAGTCAGATCTCAAAGTGACCAATGTTTGAGCTCTAAAGAATACTACTTTTCATTCAGAAAACTCACCAAAATCTGTTCTTGTGGAGCCTAAACTTGAGCCAATTCTTTCCGGTAAAGAATATAGTGAGTTTCAATTTTCTTCTAAGCCAGGTGTCAAGAGTAAAGAGAGTTATAGAAGGAGAAAAAAGAAGAGTAATAATAGTAAAAGTTTATCAGAGTTAGAGTTTGAGGAGTTAAAAGGGTTTATGGATCTTGGTTTTGAGTTTTCGGATAAAGATAAAGATTCAAGTTTGGTGTCAATACTACCTGGATTGAGGAGATTGGGAAGGGAAAATGAAGAGAATATGGAATTTGAGGAAGCAGTTTCAAGGCCTCATCTTTCAGAAGCATGGGGTGTTTGGGAAAAAATGGAGAAAAATCCACTCAAAAGTTGGAAGATTAATCCAGTTTTAGGAAATGAAATGGAAATTAAAGATCAGCTTAGGTTTTGGGCTCATACTGTTGCTTCTACTGTCAGATAGTAAATGGCATTGTTCAAAAGGGAAGGAGTTCTTTCTTTTTATCAAACTGTAATATATTTGTGTGGCTAATTTCTTCAGTAATATCTTTAGATTTGATTACCACCTAACCTGGGAAATCATTTTAAAGAGATGGATTCAAATTAGTTTGTGCATACTTTAAACTCAACAACAACAACCCAATATAATCCTATTTAGTGGGATCTAGGAGTATAGTATGTACGTAGATGTTACCCCTACCCTTGGGCAGATAGGTTGTTTCCAAATAGACCCGACATCTTTTCCTCGAATAACTTCTAATTTTATTTATCAAAGTTTAAATAAATAAAAGAAGACACCAATTATTATGTTTACCTCCGCTAAAAGATGGATTTTAATATACCCAACTTAGAAAACCATTATATCCGAAGTTTCAGAATGAGAACATCTACGAATCACATACTTATTAGTTACTGTATTTGGATTGTGTAATATAGGAGAGGACACTCAACTTAGGAGGAGCTAGAATTTTGAAATATAGGACAGGATAAGTTATTGTATTTAGATAGATAATATATAAAATTTCTTAACATAAATATAAGTATAAGGTCCGAGCTGAAATTATTGGGTTCTCCCAAATCTTTAGTTAAACTTGTAGTGATATAGTTCATACCAATACGCTTGGTTGCCTGTTGCTTTTTCTTCGCTCTCATTTGGCCATAATATTTGAGAGCTTTTCAAAAAATAATTATTTATTTGGTTATAGATTTAAATTACTTTAAGCAGATTTAGAAAACAAAATTTTCAAATACCAAAAAACAGCTTTAAAATAGTTTTTGAAGTTTTCTACTTACAAAAATTCAAATTTTTTCGAATAAAATATATGTCTAAAGGTAATTGTAACTTTCAAAAATCAATTTTTATCTAGTCTTCAAAAATTCAATTTTTAAAGTTTTAACTAAATTTATTCCAAAGGCTAGCTTTTTATATTGCTTTCCTGTTTTCTTTTTACAAAATCATCAAATGGGAGAATAGTTCCACGAAATTGAATTTGTCCATTCAATTTTCGTATTCTGCACTGCTTTCCTAATGAGTGCCATCCACGAGAGGGCAGCATAACATTTTGTAGATCAACCAATACTGACTTTCTACATGGACTTTCTTTGTTTATCTATAATATTTATAGATCAAAGTAGCCGTCATGCTAAGAACTTTCTAGATACATCCAAATGATATTTATCTTGGAATATTCTCCCTATATTCCTAGTCTATTTCCTCCATTTAGTTGAACACAAAACTTAAAAATACTGTAATTTAACTTGTGTATTTTATAAGTAATTTAAGACTAAGTTAATTGTAAATTTAGTAGTACTACTCTATTTGTTTTGAGATAAGACGATAGATGAATTGTTTGGTAAAAACAGTGGAACATACCAGAGGACTAAATTTGTTTTATGTCCCTAATCTCCCTAAATCACATCAACTGATACAATAACAAAAATCCATATATTTGGCCTCCGTATATGACCAATCCATTGTATACATTGATCTCTGTTTTAGATATTATTATTAGCTTCTTATATTAATCTAATTAACAATCAATAAGGAATCACACTTGCTAGTCCATGTAATATCTAGTAAACAAACATCTTGGATAAAAATACGTGGAATTATCCAAATGATATTTATATTTGTACCACTTTGTTATGCCGGTTCTCCTATTTCACTTATATTCATTCAAATATTTTAATTTTGTTATGAAATAGAAGATTCTTACACTTCTATTTAAGGTGAATGTCTTTAATGTATTTAATTAGAGAGATTTTAGAGTTCTATTAGTGGTAGCTAAATCTTCCTCTCCCCTATAAATAGAGGTGCCCCCTACCATTGTAAATCATCCCTTGAGACCCCTCTCAACACAATAAGAAGAACTCTCTCTACTCTTCTCTCTATTGCTATTGTTCTTGCTCTATTGTTCTTGTCTTTTGCTTTAGTTTATAACACGTTATCAGCACGAGACTCTACCGTCTCAAGTACCATTCTCGAAAATCCAAGGTATTTTCCCTCTTCCTAATTTAATTTTCGAGTATGTCTGACATTATGAAAAGAAAGTTCGTTGCCCTTGAAATTTCGGGCAAGAACTATATGACATGGGTGTTGGATGCTGAAATCCACCTAGATGCTATGGGTCTCGGAGACACCCTCAAAGATAAAGAAAAAGCATCCACCCAAGATTGTGCGAAGGCCTTGATTTTCTTGCGCCACCACCTTGACGAAGGTTTGAAGATTGAATATCTCACCGTCAAGGATCCACTCGTTTTGTGGAACAGCTTAAAGGAGAGATATGACAACCTGAAGTTGGTCACTCTGCCACAAGCACGATATGATTGGGCCCATCTGAGGCTACAGGACTTTAAGTCCGTTTCTGAATATAATTCTGCTATGTTCAGAATTACTTCTAAACTGAAGCTATGTGGAGATAACATCTCCGATTACGATATGCTTGAGAAAACGTTTACAACGTTTCATGCCTCCAATATGGTACTGCAGCAACAGTACCGAGAGAAAGGCTTTACGAAGTACTCTGAACTGATTTCTCTCTTACTAGTGGCTGAGCGAAATAATGATCTGCTCATGAGAAATCACGAAAATAGACCAACTGGGTCTACACCACTGCCTGAAGCAGATATGGTGCACTCGCATTATGCCAAACATAAAAGGGACCATGATCACGGTCATAAACGGGGTCAAAGCCAAGGACGTGGACAAGGAAGAAATTCCAAAGAAGTCCGTCACCCCCCAAAGAGAGATAACCACCGAAAGCAGAAACGGGGTCCAGAAGATCCTAAGGCAAATAGTTCAGAAACTATATGTTATCGTTGCGGTGGAAATGGGCACTGGTCTCGGACTTGCCGTATACCAAGACACTTGGTTGACCTTTATCAAGCATCTCGAAAGAGAAAAGGCCCTGAAACAAATTTTGTCTATGACGACAATGAGGATATCACCCACCTGGATGTGGCAGACTTCTTTGAGCAACCCGAGGGAAAGATAGACCACCTAATCGGTGATGGAACCATGATGAAAGAAGATGGAGCTGTTTGATTCTACTTGTATTAGTCAATGAATAAATTAATAGTTATTAGCATTAGCTCGTATTAGTTAATTCATGATATGATGTTAGTATTTGCCCTTTAGAATGTTTCAATATGCTCAAATATTTTTATTGTACAGTAGAGGTAATCGACTAACCTAAAAACTAGTCGATCGTCTAATATTTAGCAATAAAACGAACTTTTTCCGCCAGGCCAGATATTCGAATATCAGAGTCTGATATTCGAATATCTGGGCCAGATATTCGAATATCAGAATTCCTATATTCGAATATCTGGCAAGATATTAGAATATGTGCTTAAATATTCGAATATCTAATATTTTTCGCATTAAAGTATTATTTTTTCCGCAAGGCATTATATTCGAATATTAGAATACAATATTCGAATATCCTAAATAACTGCTTCCCAAAACACTGTTTAAACGCGAAACAAAAGAATTGAAGTTGTTTATACTTATATTTATGTATTTTTTTTTTGTATGTCAAACTATGGGAAAGCAAAATGGATATCTCACAAAGCGAACTTGGACCAACGTCCAATTGTAAAAGTATTTGCCTAGTTGATTCATGTACTACACATACAATACTCAAAGAAAAGAAGAGTAATTGTGTAAGGCAAACATTACTACAATCTATGGAAGTAGTAAATTGATTGAAGGCTCCGGAAGAGCAATTGTAACTCTGCCCAAAGGCATGACGTTAATCATAGAGAATGCAATATTCTCCTCCAAGTCTAAGAAGGACTTGTTGGGTTTTAATGATATCAATCAAAGTGTTCTCCTCCAAGTCTAAAAGGAACTTGTTGAGTTTTAAAGATATCATTCAAAATGGATATCATATTGAGACAATAGATGAGAATAATCTTAAATTCTTCATGAAAACGAGGCTGCCCATTTCGGTTTGGGTTCACGCCATTTTGAATGCAACAATGCTAGTTTGTCGGCTGCCCGCTTCGACTTGGGTTCACGCCATTTTGCATGCAACAATACTAGTTTGTCGACTGCCCACTTCGGTTTGGGGTCACGCCATGTTGCATGCAGCAATGCTAGTTCGTCTCTGACCGACGAATTGACACAAATATTCCCCATTGCAATTGGTTTTGGGTCATGAACCCAATATATCCCATTTAAGAAGCTTTGGATGCGCAGTATATGTGCCTGTAGCACCGCCATCCCGCACCAAAATGGGTTTGCAAAGGAGGTTAGGAATATATGTTGAGTTTGACGCGTCCTCCATTATTCGCTACCTCGAAATATTGACAGGAGATTTGTTCACTGCACTATTTGCAGACTGTCAATTTGATGAGACACTTTTCCCAAAATTAGGGGGAGAAGTTGGTGAAACCAAACGGGAAATTTTGTGGAAAAATGCATCATTATCTCATCTTGATCCACATACCTCTATTTGAAAGAAAGAGGTACAAAAGATTATCCATTTGCAAAGAATAGCAAATCAAATGCCTGACGCATTTACGGACTTGAAGAGGATAACGAAATCCCACATTTACGCGGAAAATGTTCCGATCCGTATTGAAGTCCCTATTGGACAAATATCTAGTGTCATATCCAATGAGTCAAATGCACGCCAGAAGCGTGGCAGACCATTAGGTTCCAAAGATCGAAATCCTAGAAAGAGGAAAAAGAACGATCTAAATGACACTATGAAAGAATCACATGAGGACGCTCATGATTTGATTAATTCCGAGATTCACGAAGAATCTATTGAGCCTGAGACTCTTGAAAATACGGAATGCAAGAATGTGAGGATCTCGAACTTCAGTCTGTGGTAGTACAAAATTAATTGAGAGCTCTCGAAGAGCCAATTATTACTATGTTGGAGAAACACAATTGAGTATTGTGCTGTAGTAAGTCTCAAAGAAACTTATTCAGTTTCCAAAGTACACGTGAAAGCGATTGATTATATTGAGACTATAAATAAAGGAAGGCTTTGATTCTCCTATTACTACAACTTGTAGCGGGGTAATTTGTATATGAAAAGCTACCCGCTTTGTTCTCCAGTTTGTACTACACAAACGAAAGAATGCCACAATAAAGTGGATATCTATTGGTATAAAACCCATGTCATAATAAACCCGAAGTTTATTGATAAGTGCACATGTCATGGTGTAAATTTGAAGTTTACCAATATTGATAATTTATTCAGTTGACATTCGTGTTAGCCATCTCATTTGAAGTATGATGTGCAAATTCACATAGGTGAATATCAAAGAACTAGAAGTTCTTGTTCTCAGTAATGAACTGACCAACTAAAGAGTTCGGGTTGAAGCCCCTTGATTCTGGAAATATCAAAGGTGAATATGGGCCCATTCACCTGCCATGTATACCAAATATGATGCATCTATGGAATGGTTACATGCGCAATTGTTATTGACCCGCAGCCTGGCCGGTGCTTGCGGGGTAAATCGCTCAGTAATCTAACTTCGAGCATAGTTTCCAGATTCTCTACTCAAGACAGTTCACCTTGATAAGTTGGTTTATATCAAAGTTGGTTTAGCAAGATAATTATTGAGTGCTTCCACTTAATAGCTAAACTGTTCCTTATGAGAACGAAGTTGTATATATCAGTTTGATATAAGTTGTATACAAGAGTATATTCTCCCCTCAAAAGTGGTTCAGGGTCAGGAACCAAATAATTTCATCTTATATTAAGGTGCTGTGTATATTGACATAATGCACAAAGATGATTTCCCAAAGTTGAGGAAACATGTTAGCTTTACTAACATGAGGGGGAGACATGATAAACACTTGAGAAAATGTTACATGGGATGAATTCTCATTTGTATATGTATATCCCCGAATATCATGATATGAACCTGAAGTTCATAAAAGGGATAATTCAATTGCAACATATTGCAAAGCATGCTATACGCATTTGCTGACCCAAAGAAAGTAACTAAATGGAAGAGATACAATTCAAGAAGAATTGATTCCATATGAAAGACATGTAGTTTTGAACCTATAGTTCAAATGCTTGAAAGTATAAAAGTCAAAGGTATGTATAGTCAGTTTTCGATATCTTATTTGTTTAGTATCACTAATGAAAACTTGATATGCAGCTAAAGTTTATTATGTGACTTATATGACTTAACTTGAAAGATTTAAGTTGCTTGAAGCATATGCAATTCTTGGTCCTGAAGTACCGCATCCTAAGTACAATTTGTGTACATATGAATCTTGCCATAACTATAAGCATGATGGATTTGAGAATGCATCTATGAAGATATTGAAGAGCTATTCCACGACATTGTATGAAGATGTCCATATCTATCAAGAATGATGATTTCAAGGTGCGGAATATTTATTCAAGTCAATATGGTTGATTTACTTATCAAACGTCTACCAAAGATCGTTTTGAAGATGATGCACAAGATTGGAATGCAAATGCTCAAGGATATAAATCGATGTACTCATTAGGGGGAGTCAATGCGCGTTGCACTCTTTTTCCCTTACAAGGTTTTGTCCCACTGGGTTTTCCTTGCAAGGTTTTTAACGAGGCAACCAATAGGCGCATATTCAAACATGTGTACTCTTTTTCCTTACTTTAATTTTTCCCATTGGGTTTTGGTTTTAAGGTTTTATGAGGCACATCATTGAATAGACATTCAAGGGGGAGTGTTATGAAATAGAAGATTCTTACACTTCTATTTAAGGTGAATGTCTTTAATGTATTTAATTAGAGAGATTTTAGAGTTCTATTAGTGGTAGCTAAATCTTCCTCTCCCCTATAAATAGAGGTGCCCCCTACCATTGTAAATCATCCCTTGAGACCCCTCTCAACACAATAAGAAGAACTCTCTCTACTCTTCTCTCTATTGCTATTGTTCTTGCTCTATTGTTCTTGTCTTTTGCTTTAGTTTATAACAAATTTGTTGAAAATTAATATTTTAAACACTTTTGACTATTGACGGAGCAAATGTGGCAACTTGATAGCTGAATTGTACAAAACATGTATACTTCACGTGTATAACGAGCGTTAATATATAAAAAATAATTAAAAAAAGAAAAAGAAGAAGAAAAAAAAATAAAAAACAAAAACATGTCCTTAATATGTTTCTTTCTCGTGTTCACCGAGACCCACCCTTTCCCCTGTTCTTTTTCTCTTTATCCCCTTCCTTTCTCGTTCTTCCCAGACCTAGTCTCGTTCTCCCCCTTCCCTCTCCAATTCTCGTTTTTTCCCATCCCTTGCTCCATTTCTTTTTCTTTTTCTTTTTTTCTCCTTCCTGTTCTTCCCCACCCCTTCCCCTTTTCTCTATTTTTCTTTTTAAAATGTCTTTCATAGATCTAATTTTCTTTTGTATGATCTAGTGAATTATTTGTTTATTTTGTGAATATCTGTTTTAGTACAAAATAGTGTAATTGAATTAATAGACATTTTTAATTTTTATTATTATTGTATGATTGTTGTTATTTAGGGATGAAGTTAAAATTATTAAAATATTAGAAACCCTTTTCTAGAAAGCAAGATCTTAACAGGGGAAGGAGCGGGATTTAAAGCTAGTGAAATCGTGAATGAGTGAAGGAATGAAGATAGGACGAAAATGACGAGAAAAATAACGGAATTGGGTTGCTATTCTAGTTGGCCAACTGTATTTTAGAGAGAAAAGAATATAGTGGAGATAAGGTATTCAGGTAGAGAAGGGATAAGGATTCTTAGGGAGGAATTGAGAATGGGAGAGTACTGTTCATTGTGTTATTTGGTGGCTAGATTCAGGCAGTTTTATAAGGAGATGATGATGGTGGAGAAGAAAGAAAAATAAAGAAAAGGTTTAAAAGAAAGATGAAAAGTCTTTTTTCATGTAATTTTTTTTTTAAAAATGCTGAAGTGACATATTTTTATCCGATGAGGATTCTAGCGTCATACGATTGAGAAAATATGCAGCGTCAGAAGGGTTTAAATAGTGATTTTGAATAAGTATAAGTGCCTAAATGAAACTTTATTAATTATAGGGATTGGAATAACAAATAAGAATAAATACAAATATCTATTAAGTTATTCTGCCATAAAAATAACAAATGAACCAGTCAAATCCTTAAATATAATTACTTCTTTCATCATCTAAACCCTGTTCCAGTAGTTTGCCATAGATGTTTGGTCATGCCCAAGTGACCTGACTTTCCAACAAACAGAACAATGATTGGAGTTGGTGCTTAATTAGTACGTAAAGGGTCAATAAAATCTAATATATGTGTTATATTTTTAAAGATTGTTTAATAGTTTAACATATTATATGAGGTTAGTTACCATCCTTTTTTTCAAGATAACTACTATTATAGAAAATTACTAGCGATTACCTTATTGAAAACTTGATTGCATAGATACTATATTTCACACGTTGAATTAAACTCGTAGAAATTTGGAATATTCTAGACTAACGCGTTCTAACTTCTAAACAACCACTAACGAGTAATATATCAGATTCGAATAATATGTGCTCACTGATTTCTGTGGATGTGCATGTACACGTAAATATAACAAACTTTTCCAAGATTTCATTTAGGAAACAAGATATTTTGTAATCTGACCAGTCGTTTTGAATTCTAGCGTGTCATTCAGCAGTTCGAGGCCATGAACAACTTCATTTTAGGTATTATGACTTGTACACGTGATCGGAATTGAATTTCGGGGAGTTCAGAGTTGATTTGGAAAGAAAATTCTCATTTCGGAATCTTTAAGTTGGAAGAATTAACTAGAACTGAATTTTTGAGTAAAAGATACCAGAATCGGGATTCGTAGGCTCCAGGGGGTTCGTATAATGATTTCGGACTTGAGAGTATATCCGGATCGGGTTTTTGATGAACCGGGAGCGTTTTGGCGGCTATTGTGGAAGCTAGCAATTTGGAAGAAATCACATAAGTTTGGGTTGGAGTGCATTTCAGATTTATAGATGTCCGTTTGGGATTTCGAGTCTGGGAGTAGCTCCGTATGGCGATTCTGGTGTTGGAAGCGCGATCAAAAATGAATTCGGAGGTCCGTGAGCCATTTTGGAGTCATTTGGCTAAAGATAGAAATTTGAAGGTTTTTGAGAAGTTTGACCGGAAGTGGACTTTTTGATATCGTGGTCGGAATCTGATTATGAAAGTTAAAGTAGGTCCGTAATATCGAATATTACGTGTGTGCGAAAATTGAGGTCAATTGGACGTGATTTAATATGTTTTGGCATCGAATGAAGAAGTTTGAAATTCTAAAGTTCATTAAGCTTGGGTTGAAGGTCGATTCATGATTTTAGCGTTATTGGATATGATTTGAGGCTTCGAGCAAGTCCGTAATGTATTTTGGGACTGGTTGGTATTTGGGGTCCCGAGAGCCTCGGGTGGATTCCGGGTGATTAACGGATCAAAAATAAAATTTTGAAGGGCCACTGGTGCGGAGCTGCAGAAGCGGAAATGGACGGTTAGGCTGGGACCAGAAATGCGGTCGTTTTCCCTCAACTGCAGGGGAAAGTGCACAGAAGTGGAATGAGCTAAGAGCCATGGACCGTTGAAGCGGTCAGGAGACCGCATGTGCGGAAAGACTGGAGGCAGTGGGTGTTTTAAAGTCGGGATTTGGCCATTTTCTCATCTTTTTCTTTGGTTGGGCGATTCTTGGTGGGTTTCAAGAGGGGATTTTCATCATCAACGACAAGGTAAGCTAACCCCACATATCTTGAGTTAAATACATTGCTTATGTACATATTTGATCATGAAATTGGTAGGAATTTAGGGTTTTTGTGGAAAGACTTAGAAATGTAATTTTTGAATTTTGGTCACGAGTTTGACTAGGAAATTGAGAGTAAATTATATATTTGAGTTCGTGAGATTATCGGTAACCTTTATCTTCGAAAAATCTCGGTATCCAGGCAAGTGGGCTCGAGGACTTTTTTGTCAACTTTTCGATCGGGGTTAGGAATTGTTATAAATTGAATTGTAATGAGTAATTGAACATATATTAATTGATCTTCATAATTATTAACTAGATTTAGAGAATTTAGCATTGATTCGAGTCTTCGGAAGGGCATGGAGTGCTGGTTATAGATCTTCGGAGCGAGGTGAGTCTCCTTTCTAACCTTATAAGAGGGAATTGACCTCAAAGGTAAAATAATTGGTTATGTGCTCCTATTTGTGGGGGATACGTAAGCACGAAGTGACGAGAATTCATGTGTATCCACTAATATATGTAAGTCCGGGTAGTCTAGGACCCAAAAGCATGCTATACTTGGAATATCTGTAACCTTATTGACAGTTGAATTACTTAAATCCTATCGATTTGGTAAATGAATTTCTAAAGAGAATTAAACTTCATTTTTCTAAATTGTTAAAAGAGAATTGGTTTTCTTTGGATAATTGTTTCCTGATGACTTCTTGATTGACGATCCGTGCGTGTTTAAATTCTGAAACTCGCCTCGGTAGATTAAATAGATGCATCTATGATTCGTGTCATTCGACTCTCTGGCAGTGCACAGTTTAAATATTGTTGGATCGGACCATACGACCTCGGTATATTTTGTGCATGCTTGTATTGCTTGCCTTGAAGCTTATTGAAGTAGTTATTACCTCTTCCCGGCTTGAGAATATTTGTATAAATGATAAAAGGAATTAGGAAATTTCCTATCAAAGAAATAATTGCTTACTTTCTTCATTCCATTGAATTACAATTATGTTTAAAATAATCTCTGATTTACTATATTATTGAGATAATATTATTGGACCATTAGTAAGTATCAAAGTAGATCTCTCGTTTTTACTTTTTCGAGATTAGACGGGATAGTCATTAGGTACACGTCATTTTTGTACTCATACTACACTTCTGTGCATTTTTTTTAGCACAGGCACATGCATCTCTAGTGGCCTAGTGGCGTAAGTACATGGTTGATACTGAGACTTAGGTGAGCTGCACTTCCCGAGATGACTCACGGCTAACAGAGTCTCTTCCAGCTTATTGTATTTATTTTATGTCCAATTTGTATTCCAGACAGCTGTTATATTGTATTGCTTCCTAGAAATAGCTCATGCACTTGTGACACTGAGTTCTGGGATAATTATAAGATATTTTATATTGACTTCTTGACAGGCATATTTAATTTGAACTAAGTATCTTTCACTAGTACAAATTGAAGAAAAATCAGAATTTTCGTAATTGTTTAAATGAGAATTTAATTAAGTATTTATGGTTGCCTGACAGCAATGTCCGACGCCATCACGATCCTTAGTGGGTTTTGGATCGTAACACATCTCTTTTCCAAGTGCGCATATATACAACATCAAACAAAAACTATCCAAAGTATAAGCCCACAAATGAAATCTAGTAATAGTAATGTATATATAAATGTTACTCTTAATCTCTACCGTGAGATAGAGATGATATTTCTAATGTACCCTTGACTCAAGGAAAAATATAAGTAAAGCAGTATAAAAAGCAAAAAAATAACTTGGAGTACCAAAAATCTACTAATAAAAGAAGCATATACGGTAACTGAGAAAAAAATGAAGCAATTTGATACTTTTTGGTTTGACAAGGAATATTTACCGGTACAGCTGGAGAAAAACATCATGAAATTCAAGACTCAAAAGAAAAGGATAAAAGTTAGGAGCTAAAAGGGTTTACCGACGTAGAGCTTTTCAGCTTGCATAATTTGTTATAAAATTTTCAAATTCTTGTCAGCTTTACAAAATCAATATTTTCACAAATATATCAAATACACGAGCTTCATTATTATTTGACAATATACCAAACAACAACAATTATGCTTAAGTCCTAAATAAATTGAAATCGATTATATTAAAATTTCCACTTCTCCTTTAAGCTCAACTCATATCATCTGACAATGTACCAAAATCTTTTATTTCTGTTTACATGAAATTTTAACTACTTGAGCTAAAACTCAAAACACTATAAGCTTCTCTCCTACCACCAAGAAGGAGATACAATTAATGATGACAGTATTTGCGCTGATTACCAATTATAAAACATCAAAAAACGTGCTCAAAATAGTGAATTATTGACTGCCACAACAAATAAGTAACAAATTATAATAGTAAACCACTCTCCACCAAGTGCAAGTACTCAAAAGGTAAACAATAACGTATAGTCCCACAAAGTAGGGTCTGAGAAGGGTAATATGTAGACATGCCTTACTCCTACCCGAAAGGGCAGAGAGGCTGTTTCCAATCGACCCTCGGCTCAGTGAAGGAAAGGGAAAAACAAAAACAAAAACAAAAACAAAAGAGCATTAGTAAGTCCAGCAGAAATAGCGTAAATAATTATCTAAACATAAGAACCATAAATAAAATAGCATGCAATAATATCATACAGTAACTACCATAAATAACTACCATAAGGGAGACACAATCTAAAACACAAATCATCTATGGATAGCCCTGCCAAGCCTCACCCAACCCCGGGTGAGTAGTACGAAAAACTCTGGGGGCCCCTATCCTACAAACCCTGATACTAGACCTCCAGACTTTCCTATCAAGGGCCATGTCCTCGGAAACCTGCATTCTAGCCTTGTCATGCCTAATCACCTCTCCCCAATACCTCTTAGGCCTCCCTCTGCCTCGCCGAACACCGACAATCGTCAGCCGTTCACAACTCCTCACCAGGGCATCAAGACTTCTCCTCCGCGCATGCCCGAACCACCTCAGCCTCGCTTCTCGCATCTTCTCATCCACCGGGGCTACCCCCACCTTCTCTCGAATAACTTCATTATTAATCTTATCTAACCTGGTGAACCCACACATCCACCTGAGCATCCTCATCTCCACAACCTTCATTCTCTCAATATAAGAGTTCTTTACTGGCCAACACTCCGCCCCATACAACATTGTAGGTCTAACCACAGCTCTATAAAATTTCCCCTTGAGTTTCTGTGGAACTTTCTTGTCACACAGGACTCCTGATGCAAGCCTCCACTTTGACCACCCCGCTCCAATACGATGGGTGACGTCTCCGTCAATCTCTCCGTCCCCCTAAATCACCGACCCGAGATATCTGACACTGTCTCTCTTGGCGATGACCTGAGATCCAATCATCACGTCCCTGCCTAATTTGCTCGGCTCGGCGCTAAACTTGCACTCCAGGTATTCTGTCTTAGATCTGCTTATTGTGAAACCCTTAGATTCGAGAGTCTGTCTCCATATCTCTAATCTCTCAATAACACCCACCCTCGTCTCGTCTATCAAGACTATGTCATCAGCAAATAGCATACACCAAGGCATATTCCCTTGAATATGTCAGGTCAGAGCATCCATCACCAAGGCAAACAAGATAGGGCTAAGTGCTGATCCTTGATGGAGCCCCATAACCACTGGAAAATGGTTTAAGTCGCCACCCACTGTCCTAACCCTAGTCTTAGCTCCATCATACATGTGCTTGATTACTCTGATGTAGGCTTCCGGCACGCTCTTCGCCTCCAAGCACCTCCATAGCAACTCCATTGGGACCTTGTCATACGCCTTCTACAAGTCGATAAGCACCATATGCAGGTCCTTCTTCTTATCCCCGAACTACTCCACCAGCCTCCTGACAAGGTGGATAGCTTCTGTGGTGAAGCGACCCGGCATGAAACCGAACTGGTTCGCAGATATAGATGTCATCTCCCTCACCCTCGCCTCGATCACCCACTCCCAGATTACTCAAAGGTAATCTCACAAAATATTTTCTATCTATTCTTTTTGTGATGATCTTTCAGGTCATTACTTATTTTAAAAATAAATTTTGTATTTCAAGATCTTAAAACATTTTAATTTTGTCCCACATTGATTTGCGTTGTGTGATCCAAGTGTATATCCGGAAAGCCGTTATGTGAAAATGTGTGAAACTAATAAATTTTGCTTCAAAAATGAATTGGAGTTGGCTTCGGTAAACATTTTAGGTAAACGGATTCGGACCTGTAATTTACCAGTCTCGGAGGGTTCATAGGAAAATATGGGACTTGAACGTGTGTCAGAAATCGAATTCCGAGGTCCCAAGCCCAAGAAATGAATTCTTAAAGAAAATTATTTTCTGAAATATATATGAGTTTTTGAAAATTTGAATGTTTTTGAAATTGATGGTGTCGAGTTCGTATCTCGATTTCGGAGTCCGGTACATGTTTTATATAGCGTTTAGGTTGAGCCTATAAAATTTGGTAAGAAACAGACTTGAAATGACATGAATCGGACCCTCGATTGTAAAATTTTAAACTTCAGTGCCCTTGAGATTTTTCCTTGATTTATGATGCTAAATTCGTTGTTAAAGGTGTTAATTTGGCGATTTGGTCGCACGAATTAGTCCATATGATGTTTTTGGGTTAGTATGCATGTTTTGTTTGGAGCCCCGAGGGCTCGAGTGAGTTTCGAATGGGTTTCAAGATGTTTTTACACTTGGAAATGTTGTAGGCTTTCAATTCTGGTGCACAAAGATTTTGTTCTTCGCATTCACGTGGCATCACTCGTGAACACGGAAGGCAATATTCCTCAGGTGCAAAATTGTTCTTCGCGAACGTGGAGCTTGGGACGCGAATGCGAGGCTATGGGGGAAGGGTACCGTTCACAAATGTGTCCATTCCTCGTGAACGCATAGTGTTAGTGGCCTGGGAGGGGGGGGATTTCAAATTTATTCTACACGAATGCGGCCACCTGTCTGCGAACGCGAAGGCTTTAGGAGCTGAAGCTCCGTTAACGCAAGCCTTTGAATGCGAATGCAATAGTCATCTAGGCCTAAGCCATCACGAACGCGACAGGCCCATCGCGAACGCGATGAATTTTAAAACAGTAGCAAAAACGGGCAAAACCCATTTACTTCATATTTTCGAAATTTGGGAGTATTGAGGCAATTTTAAAAAAATAATTTCTTCCCCAAAGCATTAGTATATGATTCTAAACCTTTTTCTTTCGATTCCACATTGCATTTCATCAATTTTTATCCTAAAATCTAGGATTTTTCATGGTAGAAATTAGAAATTCGAATAGCATTAGCACTTTTTGATTAATATGGATTTAGACCTCGTTTTGGGGTCGGATTTTGAAACTAATTGCATATTTGGGCTTGTGAGTAAATAGGTTATTGAGTTTTGGTCCGAACCTCGAGTTTCGACCAAGCAGACCTGGGGTCAATTTTTGACATTTTGGGGAAAATGATAGAAAACCTATAATTAAGCATTGGGTATGAATTCTTTAGCATTTATTGATGTTGTTAAATTAATTTGGACTAGATACAAGTAATTTGGAGGTGAATTCTAAAGGAAAAGCGGTGTTTGAGACTTGAGTTGACCGTAAAAGTTTGAGGTAAGTGTTTGGTCTAACCTTAGCTTGAGGGATTAGGAGTTGTGTCTAATTTGCTATATGTTAAATGTGGAGTACGACATATAGGCATGGTGATGAATATTTATACATCAGCATGCCCGTAAGTCTTGTATTGTAATTGTTATGACTCTGTTGTGGTTTATTCGTGCTTTATATGAGGATTATTATTATTGTTCCCTTGCTGGGATGTTGTTGTTATATTATTGTTCCCTTGCCAGGATGTTATTGTTATATTATTGTTCCCTTGCCGGGATATTATTGTTATATTATTGTTCCCTTACTGGGATTCTTTTATGATTGGTGTTGATATGGAAATGGGAGCGAGTTGCACGCCTGCAACGATAATATATGAAATGGGAGCGGGTTGCATGCCTGTAACGGTATCATATGAAATAGTAGCGAGTTGCACACCTGCAACAGTAATATATGAAATAGGAGCGGGTTGCACGCTTGCAACAGTACTATATAAAATAGGAGCGGGTTATACATCTGTCACGGTATTATATGAAATGGGAGCGGATTGCACGCCTGCAACGGTACTATATGATTTGGGATCGGGTTGCACACCAGCAACTGTATTACATGTGCACTTGTTTCTTATTTCATTATCTTTTGCTAGTAATTGAATTGGGCGTTCTTAGCATTTCTCTATTGGTTTCTATTGTTGCCTGATATACCCGCAGCATATTTCCCCCTCTTATCTTTAATTGTAAATATTTTACTATTATTTTTCTGTTGTACATACTTAACTGCACATGTTTATTTGACAGTCTGATCCTCGCCTCGTTACTTCTTCATCGAGGTTAGGCTAGGTACTTACCAGCATATGGGATCGATTGTTCTGATACTACACTCTGCACTGTGTGCAGATACTAATATCGGAGAGTTTGGACCGCAATGAGGGGTGCTGTCTTCAGTCCATTCAGGAGACCCGAGGTAGTCCTGCAGACATCCACGGTCCTTGGTGTCTCCTCCTATCATTTCTTTTTCTATTTTTACTTATTCAGGGGCATATTTGTGTATTTCTACTCAGACCTTATTTGTAGTATTCTTAAATATTCCGTGACTTGTGACACCAAATTCTGGGTAGTGTTGTACTTCAGATTATGTAGTAATATTTCGTTAAACTATTAAGTTTTTCATCTTTCACATTTCTTGTTAAATAATTATTCCATTATTTAGTCACTTATTACTTTGAATTGTTGAACATGCTTAATAAGAATGGTAATGAATTTATAATACTCGGCTTGCCTAGCTTTCACGAGTAAGAATTGTGGCTCATTGTTTGAATTGTGAGTAGGTAAAGTACGATCATCAGAGACCTGGCGGTCTATTTCAGATGATTGAGCTTCTCGGGTGGATTTCATTCCTGTGGCAGTCTCCTATTCTTCCAAGAGGTTAGCTGAGATTTATATCCGGGAGAATGTTTGTCTTCATGGTGTTCCCGTGTCTATCAATTTTTATCATGGTACGCAGTTTACATCGTATTTCTGGAGAGCATTTCAGCGTGAGTTGGGCACACAAGTTGAGTTGAGCATAGCGTTTCATCCTCAGACGGACGGGCAGTCTGAGCGCACTATTCAGATTTTGGAGAATATGTTCCGAGCTTGTGTCATTGACTTTGGAGGCTCGTGAGGTCAGTTTTTGCCTTTAGCGGAATTTTCCTACAACAACTACCACTTGAGTATCTAGATGGCTCCTTATGACGCTTTGTATGGTAGGCGATTTCGGTCACCGGTTGGATGGCTTGAGCTGGGGAGGCTTGGTTGTTGGGTACAGATCTAGTACAAGATGTCTTGGACAAGGTCAGGATCATTTAGGATAGGTTTCATACAGCTCAGTCCAGGAAAAAGAGTTATGCTGACCGTAAGGTTTGTGATGTGACATCCATGGTTGGCGAGCGAGTGTTGCTTCAAGTGTCGCCTATGAAGGGCGTGATGAGATTTGGAAATAAGGGCAAGCTTATCCCTAGGTTCATTGACATGTTTGAGATTTTTGATCGAGTCGGGGAGGTGGCTTATAGACTTGCATTGCCACCGAGCTTATCAGTCGTACATCTAGTGTTTTATGTGTCCATGCTTCGGAAGTATCACGGCGATCCATCCCACATGTTAGACTTTAGCACTATCTAGTTGGACAAGGACTTGTCCTATGAGGAGGAGCCGGTAGCTATTCTAGACCGACAATTTTGTCAGTTGAAATCGAAGAGTTTCCCTTGTATTCGTGTTCAGTGGAGAGGTCAGCCTGCTAAGGCATCGACCTGGGAGTCCGAATCCGATATGCAGAGCCATTATCCCCATCTTTACTCCGACTTAGGTACTTTATTCTTATGTTTGTTCAAGGACGAACGATTGTTTAAGAGGTGGAGGATGTGATGACCTTTCGGGTCATCACTTGGTTTAGAAACAAATTCTGTGTTCTGAGGCCTGAAAAACCTCCTTTTTGTCTCACATCAATTTGCATGCGCTGTCCGGGCATGTATCTGAAAATTCGTTATGTGAAAACAATAAATTTTGCTTCAAAAATAAATTGGAGTTGATTTCGGTCAATATTTTGAGAAAACGAACCTAGATCAGTAATTTATCAGTCCCAGGAGGTCCGTAAGAAAATATAGGACTTGGGCGTATGATCGGAATCTAATTCCGAGGTCCTAAGCCTGAAAAATAAATTTTTAAAGAAAATTATTTTTTGAAATATATATGAGTTTTCTGAAATTTGAATGTTTTTTTTAAATTGATGGTATCGGGCCCGTATCTCGGTTCTGGAGTCTGGTACATGTCTTATATGGCGTTTAGGTTGAGCCTAAAATTTGATAAGAAATAGACTTGAAAGGTCGTGATCATACCCTCGATTGTGAAATTTAAAACTTAAGCGCTCTTGAGATTTTTCCTTGATTTTTGATGCTAAATTCGTAGTTAAAGGTGTTAATTTCGAGATTGTTCGCACGAAAGTCTATATGATATTTTTGGGTTAGTATGCATGTTTGGTTTGGAGCTCCAATGGATCGGGTGAGTTTCAGATGGGTTTCGGGATGCTTTTACAATTGGAAATGTTGCAGGTTTTCAATTCTGGTGCACGGAGATTTTCTTCTTCGCGTTTGCGTGGCTTCACTCGCGAACGCGGAAGGCAATATTCCTCAGGTGCAAAATTGTTATTTGCGAATGCGGAACGTGGGATGCGAATGCTAGGCTGCAAGGGGATTACCCTTTGTGATCGCGTCCATGCTTCGTGAATGCTTAATATTAGTGGCTTGGGAGAGGGATTAAAAATTTATTCTACGCGAACGTGGCCACTTGTCCGCGAACGCGAAGGCTGTAGGAGCTGAAGCTCCGCTAACGCGAGCCTTTGAACGCGGACGTAATATTCAGCTGGGCCTGACCCATCGCGAACACGATAGGCCCATTGCGAACACGATGAATGCCTGCCCAGTTATTTCAAAACAGTAGCAATAATGGCAGAACCCATTTACTTCATATTTTCGAAATTTGGGAGCATTGATGGGATTTTCAAAGAACAATTTCTTTCCCAAAGCATTACTATACGATTCTAAACCTTTTTCTTTCGATTTCCTGTTGCATTTCATCAATTTTCATCCTAAAATCTAGGGTTTTCATGGTAGAAATTAGGAATTTGGGAGAGTTAGGGCATTTTGATTAATCGGGATTTAGACCTTATTTTGGAGTTGGATTTCGAAACAAATCGCATATTTTAGCTCGTAGGTGAATGGGTGATTAGATTTTGTTTAAACCTCAAGTTTCGACCAAGCGGGTCCAGAGATGATTTTTTACTTTTGAGGAAAATGATAGAAAACCTATAATTAAGCATTGTGCATGAATTTTTTAACATTTATTGATGTTGCAAAATTAATTTGGACTAGATACAAGTAATTTGGAGGTGAATTCTAAAGGAAAAACGGTGTTTGATGCTTGAGTTGGCCGTGGAAGTTTGCGTTAAGTGTTTGGTCTAACCTTAGCTTGAGGGATTATGAGTCGTGCCTTATTTGTTATGTGTTAACTGTGGAATACGACATACATGCATGGTATCGAGTATCTATACGTCGGTGTCAAATATGCACGTGAGTCTTGTGTTGTAATTGTTATGACTTCGTTGTGGTTTATTGGTGCTTAATATGGAGATTATTATTATTGTTCCCCTATCGGGACGTTGTTGTTATATTATTGTTCCCTTGCTGGGATGTTGTTGTTATATTATTGTTCCCTTGCCGAGATTTTATTGTTATATTAGTGTTGCCTGTTTGAGATTCTTTTATGATTGGTGTTGATATATGAAAATGGGAGCGAGTTTCACGCCTGCAACGGTAATATATTAAATGGGAGCGAGTTGCATGCCTGCAACGGTAATTTATGAAATGGGAGCGGATTGCATGCCTACACTGTATTATATGAAATAGGAGCGGGTTGCATGCCTGCAACAATATTATATGTGCACTTGTTTCTTATTTCCTTATCTTTGGCTAGTATTTGAATTTGGCGTTCTTAGCATTTCTCTATTGGTTTCTGTTGTTACCTGATATACCTCGCAGCATATTTCTCCCTCCTATCTTTAACTGTAAATATTTATTATTATTTTTCCGTTGTACATCGTAACTGCACAGGTTTATTTAGTAGCCTGGTCCTAGCCTCGTCACTACTTCGTCGAGATTAGGCTTTGCACTTACCAGCACATGGGGTCGGTTGTGCTGATACTACACTCTGCACCATGTACAAATACTAATACCGGAGCATTTGGACCGCAGTGAAGGTGTTGTCTTCAATCTATTCAGGCGACCCGAGGTAGTTCTGCAGACGTCCGCTGCCTTGGCGCCTCCTCCTATCATTTCTCTGTCTGTTTTTACTTATTCAGAGACATATTTGTGTATTTCTATTTAAACCTTATTTGTGATATTCTTAGATAGTCCGTGACTTGTGATGCCAAATTCTGGGTAGTGTTGTACTTCAAATTATGTAGCAATATTTGGTTAAACAATTAAGTTTTTTGTCCCCTGCATTTTTGTTAAATAATTATTCCGTTGTTTAATTACTTATTACTTTGGATTGTTGAACATGCTTAATAAGAAGGGTAATAAATTTATAATACTCGGCTTGCCTAACTTTCACAAGTAGGTATTATTACGATTCCCGAAAATAAAAAATCCGGATTGTGATACTTTTCCTTTTTCTTGTCCTTCTTTGATAGACAGAGCTGAATATTTAAGCAGTATATCCCGATAATACTTGCAGAAGCATCGTACAGGCTACAACTAAGAAATAATTTTTATGAATCTGAATGTGTATATCTTAAAACATGGTCAACTATAGGAGAGAAAAAAAGAAAAGGCTCCAGAAAGGAGAGTGGGTAAACAAATATGCTTTAACAACCTTTGATTAAAATAATAGTCCTGTTAAAGTTATGGAGGATTTTATTTGTTAAATATACTTGCCAAAGTCAACATACAAGATATATGAGAAAAAAAAACTGATCTTTATAGAACAACTCAACTTTGAGTCATGCTTCACCCTTTCACCTGAGAATATTAAAGGATATTCTGGCTCTTTCATCTGTATTTGCATGATGGATAAGATATAGCACAAAGAAGTATCATTGAAAAAATACCAACCACATATTAATATAAACCAGTCAATTCGACAAGGTCCACCTGGGTTCAGAGACGGGCCAGGATTCCAACCTTACGGGTTCTGAATATACACTATTTAAGCAAAAGATATTGGGTTCAGCCGAACCCGTAAGGCGGCTTGTGCCTCCTCCCCTGCCTGGGTTTTGGGTGTGTGTGTGGGTGTGGGGGTGTGGGGGTGGGGGGGGGGGGGGGGGGCTTAGGTAATCAGATAAAACCATTAATCATGAATAGCATGCATCGAGTACACAGGCTGGATAGTTGTTTTCTCTATTTTCTCCTTATATAACTTTTATTGAATTACGATTAATCTTACATACAGATAGATGTATGGAGCTCAATTTTGGGTATACATAATTACATTGAGGGGGGAATGCACCACGACTATCATGAATAGACTATATCTAAATGCATCAATCATATACAACCATATATTACAAAGGTGAGATGCATGTACCATATGCTAGAAAGTCGGTTAGGAAGTAGTACATCAATTGTCATTGGAAATGGCCTCCGGAAGTTTAAAGGTAGGAGGTTTATCAGCGCCTCTCCTCGAGTATTCTCTCCATCTTCGAGCAGCTGCTGCAGTTCGTTTTGTTCTTTCTTCCACTTCCTCCTCTGCAGCAACCAAATCAAATTAGGTATGTGGAGATAATGTACAACAACAACCCAGTATAATCCCACTTAGTGGGGTCTGGGGAGGGTAGTATGTACGCAGACCTTACCCCTACCCTTGGGTAGAGAGGCTGTTTCCAAATAGACCCCCGACATCCTTCCCTCCAAGAACTTCCCACCTTGTTCTTGGGGAGACTCGAACTCACAACCTCTCGGTTGGAAGTGGGGGATGCTTACCATCAGAGCAACCCCTCTTGTCTGTACGTGGAGATAATGTGCAATAACAAATTCATTTAGGTTCGTTTTCCGGACCTGTATTTGCATTGTCTTTAGCATTGCCCCATAGGTTGTCCCAGTATGATTCAGGTTTCTCAGAGTCCTTCTTTTTCATCATTCTGATTTTAGCTTGTTCCTGCAATAGCTTACATGTTATACCAGTTTTCCATCTAATAGCGATGCTGCAGATATCAATAGGAACAGAAAATCGAGTATGAAAGCCCACGTAGAAACAACTTTACATGCCCCACTGCTAAACAGACTAACAAGCCCGCCTTTCCCAATCTTGATAGCAACATTATTGCCAATATACTACCACTAAGGAGTCGTTTGGTTGGGAAACAAGTTATTCCATGATTAATTATCCTACCCTCCCGTAGGGATTAAAAAACACTACAATTCTGGGATTAGTTATACCATAATATTATCCCAGCCAAACATGGGATAAACTCATCTCAAATTTAATCCCGGATTAGTTATCCCTTATCCCTCCTACCAAACCCTAAAGTATCTCTCCCATTATCTGATAAAATTCCATAGCAATAAATATAACCATGGAAATTGCAGTGCTCAAAAGGAGAGAAAGATGAACAAAATAATAGAGAAAATTGCAGCATCATGCCTACATTACTAAAAATTAATATTTCCTAATGCATGATTAACCAAAAAAATCTGGAATATGCATAAAAGTAAACCATTTGCAACACGGACCAAGTGCACAGTACGACATATAACATGTCACTGTCCGAAATATAGGTAAATGAGCGATTCAAAATTTTTTAATATAAGCAAAGCAAAAAAACCGATATGTGCATATTACAAGGTAGTTAGACATAGACTGTTTAATAAGTAGTTAGATTGCATACACTTTAAACTTGGGCCAGGAGTTCTTACCAAGACTTTAGATTGTCGTTTTTCCCACCGGATGCTCGCCTGCATCATAAAGCATTTTGACATGATAAAAATGTGTAAAGCGAATTGGAGAAGAGCAAATAATTAGCTGAACTTAAATTGAACAAATTCATAATCAGAACAGATTCTTAATAAAACTAATTCAGCGGACGATACAACTGATTTTCTCGAGCGTTTATAAATAATAGTTTCACTGGCTAAGACTCTTTCTCATTTCCAACAAAGCGAAACACTAAAACAGAACTAATGGTAGTTTCCGTCGATGGACGAACAGACCAATAGTAGACATCATGTGAAAATAATATTTAAATTTTCACAAAGAGGAAACTGAAAAAGAAAAAAAAAACTTATACCACGCATCCAAACCAGAGCAAGCTATCCTTTTTGTGGATGTACTGAACAATATCCTTTTCATTGTAGAGTTAGACAATGACTAACTCCCTCTAAACCCCAATTGAAACACTGAGTTCTTGAAATTGATGGGCCATGATAATTTCTGATAATGAATTCTTCGGATTGAGTCTGGTATTAGAATATATATTCATGGATAACTCTCTTGACAAATTAGCTTTCCATCACAATATTAGGACAAATTAACATTTGCTCAGATAAAATCTTCTAGACATATATTAAGCAATGATTAAACATCTAATCAGGCACTTCACAGGTAGATATCTTATCGGTGTATCTCTCAAGCTTTCGATCTTGAGAAATTCTATCTGATTACAACCTAGATGGTTCTTGCTAAGCTCAGTGTAGGGGAAAGCGAGCGTTTCAGCAATAACATATTCTATTAACAAATAGAATAATGTATCTGTACCTTAGATTATCAAACACCTAAGAGAATTAATCTCCTTTCTTCCAGTATCATTACAACTGAAGCATTAAGTATTTGTAGCATAGAATAAGTTCCAATTGCAACTACTTCCCAACGTTCTTTAGATGTGAATTCCGAAAAAGATACTAAAATAGCCATTATACAAAAAGTTGGAATGTTGTACAGCTGTAACTAGACTTTGGACATTTCGAAGGCCAAAAATATCATGATACTGTTAATTAGTGATTAAGCTAACAATGACAAAATGAAACGATGCACTTCAGGTTATATTTATCATGCCACAATCGAACGACTAAAGGTATATATACTTCGAATTTTGATAGTAACAATTTGTTTATGTCTTTGCTGTTTTTGATTCTTTGAGATAGTTTGGTTTACTTTTTTTGTCAAAATGCAGTATAATGTGACATATATTTATCAACTGGGAGAAAAGCAGAATTATGGAATACCATTCTGAAAACATCCACTGACCCACCACCCATTCCTGAAAGCATGAAGGCAACCTGTTGACACATAAAATATGCATGTTACACTCAATACCAAGCTAAAAGGAAGATCAAACAAGATCAAGGAATTTGAGAAGTCTAGAATCATATTTATTTAGCTGATAGAGTCATTAAAATCTTTAATGCAGAAACTTAAGAAAATATTTGGATTATCAGTAATCTAAACGGATCATTGACTACTGTCCTCAAACGTGACAGGAAGGAAGTTGCACATTTATTTCTATCTATAAATGAGTGCATATATCAAAAGCATTCCTCTGCGACTAGTCTGAATAACCTTCTGTTATTTCCATATAGTATCTGAATAACTGACGATTACATCCACACAATCCTGTTATATCTTATCAGAACCTACAGACCTGCTAGAACATTCACCTTCAACGTCACCAAATCGTATTCAGCTTCAAGCAATTCAAAAGAATCCCAAACCAAGAGAGAGTGTTATATCTGCTAGAAAAGAAAACTCATATTCCATTTAATAGGCCACCAACTTAGCTACTAGCAAATAAGAGTAGTCTGCCCATGGTCATCTAGTCCTCGGCTTGCCTAACTAGTGAAAGCCACTATACTAGCTTTCAAGGAGAAACCAAGGTATTTCGATTTACTATAACTTTCGTTGTTGCCTAGAGTTAAATGACATGATTAAAGCACTATTTGATTACTTCATCTTTATGAATTTTAGTGACTAGGCAAGTTCCGTCAAAAAAAAGCATAATTTTAGGTTATTGCCATCTACAATATTACCAAGTAGAATTCATCAGGGTAACAACTTATGAAGTTATCGAGCATTTTAGTACAGCTGAATCATAAAGGAATATAAACTGATGTGCTTTGGAGATAAAATTGCCAAACTAAATGAGAAATGTAGCTCACATTTACTCTTTCTACTCTTCGCATTTCATCCTCAAGCAAAGATAGCTGTGCAGCAGAAGTCCAATGGATACAATCAACTGGGCTGCAAAGAGAAAGATAGTAATTTGACTAGCAATATCAATCACTCCTACAACTTCGTTAGATAAATATAGCAGAAGTACAAAACTAAAGGATCAAAACAGTCAAAAAGTATTGGCAAATGAAACAGTAACTTCCAAGACAACAGAAAGAAGTACTCCTGTGCTCTAGAGAAGGATTAATTAGATCTTGCATATTCAGGAAGAGACGCCTTTTTCACCCAAGCAGATTTCCCCGTGCTACTGAGTTTTGAGCAGACTACGGAACGATCACCTTTGTTGATTTTACAGCCGTTGAACAAGTTCAATATGGTATTTATCATTTTTTTCCCAACGGATGAACTCCAAAGTTATCTAACATAGATACATAAATCAAGTTTCCTTTCCTTTCCTTTTGAAAAAGTAGCCTAATGTAGCATAAGAATCTTTGTTAAAACTAAAAGTGCATATATGTCCAGAATTTGAAGCAAACTTATTCACATTAGTCTTATCTTCTGAACAGACACCCTTCCTATACATTTCTCAAGAGCTTAAGCTGCTAAAGTTCAAGCTTATTTGTCAGGCTTTATAACTACTTATGGGAGGCAAAATAGATAGTATAATCATTGTGGTCTAAAGGAGATACATATTTTGAACTATAATCTATTGGTCCCAAGTTATGTATAACAACTGTTAGGATATGTCATAAGCCTTCTACAGAAGAAGAATATGACATTTGAAACATCTCATAGCGGCATAACAAATAAATGAACGAAACAAGATCGCATAGAAGATACATAACATATATAAGCTCCACAATTACACTTTAATTTGAAAATCTGTGATATCATTTTTGCAACTTTACTTGCTTTGCATCAGGATCATACCACATTGAGAGACCAGAAAGGAAACAATAACTATGTCTATTCTAACTTGAAACTTGATGGTACAAAATTACATTAGGCCTTTAGCAGAATGGATATAGAAGTTCAAAACAAGCAGCTACATCCACGAAGCAAAAACCTACCAGCTATCTATAGCTTGTTGAATTAAATCAGTGTTTCCAGATTGATCGTAAACTCTAGCTCTTCCATAGTCTTCCTCAATGTCAAACACTTTTGGGCAAACATTGGCACAATTTTTGCAGCCTGTGAAGGAGATAGATGTGTTCTAAATCATACTTTTTCAAGAAGGTGCTGCAAAAATCTTTTTTAGTTCAATGTACTGACAAAACATCCTTAACATAGTTCAACAAAGTTAGAAACAAAATCAGAACCAATAGTACAATGCTTTGCACTAAAACTATACAAAATTTATGCAGTTTTTCCGAATTAGTTTCACCATTCCAGACTCATTGAGACGTGAAACATTCTCGCTTTTCTAGCCTTGTAAAAAGGCATGATTTGCAAATCCATTGGAGGTGGTCAACATACCAGATGACCGACAACCAGCTTCATTCATTAGTACAAACATGACTCAAACATGACTTTTTAGAATTCAGAAACTGAAACTTAAGGAAGATGAAGTGAAATAAATAAATAAATAAAATGTGAGACATAGTACCTATGCAGCTAAACTCGTCAACAAACACATGATCTTTCGGCGATGAATCACTCAGGAAAGGGTTGATTGCTGTGGCAGTGTACCCATGGATCTCATCGTAAACTCTCCTTTGCACAGGATCACTAAGAATCTAGAATACTATAATAATTAGCAATTGAAGCAGAAGACAAAATGCAATGTCAAATAGACAAATCCCCACCTCATAGACTTCATTGATAAACATGCAAAAATTCGTGGTCTCGGGATCATCACCACTCAAATCTGGATGGCAAGCTTTCATGCAATTATAGTACGCCTTCTTTATTTGCGCGGGAGTAGCATCAGGAAGCTGGCAATACAATGACCAAGAAAAGTTAATTTGAATCAGCATATGAACTTGCCTCTCTACTCTCTAGTCTCTAGTGTAAAATAATTACTGAAATGCGCGCATAGTATCAGATTTTCCATAAAGGAAACAAGCAAAGAATTATAAAGATAACTGGCAAAATTATGCTAGATATGTGAATGTCCTTAATATTGAGCTTCTTGATAAAGTAGTAACAACTGACATTTCTTTTGCTACTATAGACTGATGGTACGTTTCAGGATTAATGAAGCATCCCAATTTCGCAATTGGAGGTTAAAATTTAGTCCTTTTTTCAAATTAATAACAGAAAATATATTTAAAATGAAAAGCAAAAAAGAGTTCCAAAATTACCTTGTCCCAAGAATACAGAAGCCAAAAGACATGCAAAATTGGATTTTTTGAGAAGTAATGAATGGAATTACTGAATGGAAAGAAAAATAAAAAAAGAAAGTGAAAGTTGAAAATAAGTTGTAAATTACCAAACCCAAAACAGCATAATAATCATCAGCAATTTCCTCAGATGCTTGATAAGCAACTTTAATTCTCCCTAATCCTCTCTTCTTTACAGAATGACCAATTGAGCTCCAATTCGGATTATTAAAATTATTAGCCAAAATTGGCCATTTACTTCTTGAAGAAAAACACTGCAGTGGGTTTTGTAATTTGAGGGAATCTGTGCAAACAGGTGACAATAATTGAGCCATTCTTTGTAGCTTCTATAGAATCAAGAACTAGGCCAATAATGGATCAAAGATACACACAAAAAAATGAACAAGAAGAAAGCAGAAATAATAGAAAAGGTGAGGATATTTTTGCATATATTTAAGTTTATGAGGAGGAAAATTTTTTTGAATAAAAAGAAATTAAGGAATAATGATGATATGGCAAGCTGAAAACCATTTGTTTTTTTAAGAATCTAGAGTAGAATGAATCTTCTTGCAGCTTGGCATAGTCGGAACGTGATTTTGTAAGCAATGACACGTGTCTTAACGTGGAGGAATTTACTTGCACGCTTCATCTGAAGTTCTTTGTCCTAATTAGTAGTAGAAGCCAAGAAATAAGAATTGAAGACAAAAAATACAAGTAAAGGTAAATGAAGATAAATACAACATTAATTCTTTATTAATTCTTACCACTGTCATCGGTTTCCTTCTCCTTCCCTTCTATACCACTGTCATTAATTCTTTAAGGGCTTTGCTTTTGGTTCTGGATAGCATCATTTGGGCCGAGGAAATGGGCTTTCATGGCCCTTTACACTGTTGAAATTAAAAATGTCTTTTTTAGTTGTCTTATATGTAAAAGATAGAAAATCTTCCATGTATAAAAAGGAAAGATAGAGTCATATAATTAAAAATAAGTTTGCGCATGGACCTTCATAATAATTTACAATGTTAAAATTAAGAAAATGCTGCATCATTTTGTCCAACTCTTGTGAAAGAGGTGTAAAGAATGGACCTTGGGCCTAACTCATCCCCAAAAGCTAGCTTATGAGGTGAGGATTGCCCAAGCCATATAAGGAGACCAAGGACCTCAAATCCCTCCGATGTGGGACAACTCAACACCCCCTCACGCCCAGATCTCTGGAGCGTGGACAACATAAATGGGGGCCCAACATCGGTAACAATAATTGGGATGGGCCTGGCTCTGATACCATGAAAACATACAGAGAATCGGAGAAAATTTAGAGAGAGAAAGTAGAGAGAAGGAGGAGAGAATAGAAGAGTCTCAAAGAAGACTCGGTTATCAGAAACTGAACAAATGACCCTTCTGAAGGGTCAAGAGTTATGTGAGTGTATATATTAAATATACTTATTACAAAAGTAGCCTATTTACAAATACAGCCTATTTGCACATATAGCCTATTTTACAAAAGAATACAAAAGAATACAATTAAGGAAATGACCAATTATTAGGCTCAGAATTAGTGTATCATCATAGCCTATATCTCAACAAGAGGCAATTGGGCAAAAGGCACCATTATTGACTATGCCATTGGGGAATCACATCTTGTGAAACGTATAGGCAACCACCAATGAAGAAATTTCGGCGAGCAAAGTTTCCCATAATAAATTATATAAGAAATCTCACGGAAATCTTTCAAATAAGACTTAACTTATTGACCTCTAATCGTTAATTACAAACTTACCAAAAATTAATTATCACATATAAAAATTAAAAATCTAAATAAATAAGGGTTTCTTTTTTCTAAGAATTACACACAAAAATCTCCTTCCATATTTTTAAGTATTATAAGCTAAATTAAATGCAAGACGAAAAGAAAATTTCATGAATGAGGTAGTAAACAAGTGATGACATACAAAAGAGAAAAAATTATACAAGATTCCAAAAATCTAAGTAAAAAGGGATTTTTTTTCAATGGGTATGGTTGAAATTCATTAAAATCATATACACGAGTCAATATACAAAAATTGAATAAGATCGAAGGTGATTTGGACTGATTTTGTTTTAAAATTCTTAGTTAAAATCGAATTCAAAAAAAATCTTTTATGATACATGCATCAAACATACATACATAGATATACTTGTAATACATAATTGATACAAATATATAATACATATGTGATACACACATCATTTTTTTCCACGTTTTATCTTCTGCTTTTTATTTTAATTCAAACTATCTCAAACTCTACTAAATCGTCACAAAACTGATATTTTAACTCCTTGATAATATTAGCCAATTAACCCTACAGAACCCTGCAGAACAATGAACCAAATTCCTACCCGCTACCCACTAAGGCTGCTCTGACTGGCCATATAGTCACCGGCGAACAGCAGGGATGCTCCTAGTTACGCCAAACAAGAACAGTGAAAACAAAAATTCAACACAATTTAATTGTGATATGGCTATTGAAGGAAAAATCAATGGGCCAGGCAAAAAGAACGTACGATTAGGACACAATCCTTATGAACTAATTAACGGGAAAGCGAGAGTAGTCTTCTCGAAACAAGAAGATGAATTACTGGCTGAAAAGTACACGTGAATGATTACAATAACAACAACCAGTATAATTCCACTTAATGGAGTTTGGGGAGGGTAGTATGTACGCAAACTTTACGAACTAATTAACGGGAAAGCCAGAGTAGTTTTCTCGAAACAAGAAGATGAATTACTGGCTGAAAAGTGCATGTGAATGGTTACAACAACAACAAACCAGTATATCTGGGGAGGGTAGTATGTACGCAGACCTTACCCCTACGCTGAGTAGAGAGCTGTTCCAAATAGACCCCGGCATTCTTTCCTTCAAGAACTTCTCACCTTGCTCTTGGGGAGACTCGAACTCACAACCTCTCGATTGGAAGTGTGGGTTGTTTACCATCATAGCAACCCCTTTTGTGTCTTGCATGTGGATGATTGTTGGAAAATTTTCTCTAAATCGTCCCCAAATTGACAAAATAAGGGATGATTTCAGAAGAACTTATCCCCTGAAAGGATCGATCAAAATTAGGGCCTATGACTGGAGACATGTGTTCATCAATTTCACGGAAGAAGAGGTCTTCAAGAGGTTCTATGGTAGACGCACAATACTGATTTGTGGCACCATGGGAATTCAACAATGGACCAGGAACTTCAAAGCGGACATGGAGTCAACCTTGGCTCTGGTTTGGGTGACGCTCCCCGAATTACCATGGCATTACCACGACTGACAGCAATAGAAAGAATTCTAGAGCCCATTGGTCCTCTAATAGCTTTAGACAAGGCTACGGTGGCAAGAACAAGGCCAACTACGGTGAAAGCTCGAGTGAGGATTGACTTATCAAAACCAAATCTGAAGGAAGTAGAAATGGTGTTTATGGATGGTAACGGTGAACTGGACATATTCAATCAACAAATCGATTATGAAAATATTTCGGAGTTTTGCTTCCACTATCAAATTCAGGGTCATTCAGATGTAATTTGTAGGATGCAATAGGCAAAGGGCGAAGAACCAGGGACAACTGACAAAACAGAAATTCAAATAAGAGTGATGGTGGAGAAATTCACTGTTTTATACATCTTGGTAGTTAAAAAGAAATCTTTAACAACTTCTTTGACTTGGCTGTTGATGATACTCCAGGCCTTCTTGAAAAAAATTGCATTATAGCCATCAATTCTTGGAGTTTTATCATCTCTAATGGCTTTAAGACTCTCCAAAATTTCTTGATCAGTTACTTCTGCACATTGATCCATTTTTTGTTGATGGGATAGAGTGGGACCATTAACCATATATAATCTATTTATAGCAGGCAGAGATATAGCTGCTGAGCCCATGAGTACCTTGCAGAATCCCGGAATCTCCCTTTTAATATACGCAGAATCAGTTACTCTATCACCTAGGCCATTTGTAAGTTCTGTGATCTGCTTTCTTTGTGATCTTTCTTTCATAACTGCAGTGAAATACTTGGTGTTAGAATCTTCAAGCTAAATCCATTTTGCTCTTGCTATCTATTGCAACATACTTTGTTCAATAAAAGACCACTTTTTTAGATTGAGTAATGTCTCTTTTTCTATATGTAGTAAGCCATCAGAATAGGTATTTGTAAGTTGCTCTTGAACTTCTTTCAGATCCAATCTAGCTTATTCAATCCTCTGAGTAATGCCTTTGAAATCCTTAGCATTCAAAGCCTTTAGAGGGATTTTAAATGCTTTAAGCCTAGTCCATATTTCTTTCAGAGAACCAGAATTATTTGAAGAGTTTCAAATAGATGCCACAATCAGATGGAGATCATCATGATCAACCCATACATTAAAGAATCTAACAGGAACCCTTCTTTTCCTAGAACAAGCTGCTAGATTCAATATCATAGGATTATGATTAAGATTTGAGGTAGATCATAAATTTTCTCCACTTGGATTTAAGTTATCATCCACTCATAGTTGCCAAAAACTCTATCTAATCTGCTACGTACTCTATCAGCTCCAGGTCGTTTATTTGTCTAAGTATAGTAATCTCCCATACAAGGTAGTTCTGATAGCCATGCTTCCTGAATACAGTAACCAAATTCTTGAATCTCTAAATAGCTAACAGGACTACAAGATAGTCTTTCATTGGGATATAATATTGCATTAAAATCCCATGCAACTAACCATGAAGTTGTGATACCTATTGAAATTTGTAGCAAATTTTCCCATAGTGATCTTCTTTGTTCTATCCTATTAAAACTATAAACAACAGTGAGGTAACATTCTATATCCCCCCTTATACTTCTAACTAGAAAATGAATCATTTGAGGATCATCATTAAGTCCAGTAACAATAAGAAAATTAGCATCCCATAGTATCCATATCCTACCATTTCTAGCTTCATTTTAGTTAGCTAGCATGCCCTATCTAGGAACAAGAGAATTTGAAATTCTTTGAGCATTATCCTCTTTAACCTTAGTTTCTACTAATCCTACTAGCTTTATTTTATTGCTTCTAATATACTCCCTAACTTCCTGCTGTTTATATTTTTTATTTACACCTCTAATATTCTAGAACAACCACTTCACTGTTGATTACTTATTCCACCTCTATCCCCAGGTGGCACTTCATATTTGCCATTGGACACTGGTTCAAATCTATTATTAACAGGAATAGGTAAAAGGGAGGAAAATTAATGAGATTCAATTCTGAACTTTGGACTGCTTTCCTTTTGTCTTTCTGCCTTTCAACTTTTGGAACCTGACTTGGTAGATCATAGCTTTTCTTAGGACTCTGAACATCAGTTATCTCATTAACATGAACATGCTCAGGTGAGGTTGTTTCTCTTTGAATAGGTGTTGCAGTTACTGGAGCCTTGGTTCTCCATTCCTGTGTTATTTTAGTTTTCTTCACTTGGTTGGGTTGTTGTGTAGCAGGTCTCACTTGGATTGAGCACCTGTGTCATACTACTTGATATTTCTCACAAAAAGGAGGTTTCTAGTCGTAAGTAACATTTTGCTAGAATTTCTTCCCATTTGGGTCCATCACCCATAGACCACTTAGTAGCTCTTTGGTGGCATTAATCTCAATAAGCATCCGAGCATAGGAAACTCTAGTTTGTTTGGTTGTGCACTCATCGCCAAAAATAAGCCTTCCAAACACACTGGCTATTCTTCTCAATGATCTCATTCCCAACAAGACATAGGAAGCTTAGAAAACTTAACCCATAATGGAATAACAGTAGGAAATTCCTTGGTGAAATCAAAATCAGGGTTCCATGGCTTTAGAATTATAGGTCTATTAGCTATGGAATAAGGTCCAACACATATAATTTCATGTGCATCTAACCATAGTTTTGAATCTGACTATGTAATAACCTTTATCATGATAGAATAGATCTGGTTCTGGTAAATGTGACCATTACAAGTTGATGTATCTCTTCATCGCATTATACCTTGGCCCTTCTCCTAAAATGTAAGCAATCAACACATATTTCCACCTGTTCTCTTCCTCTTCCACTTCTAATTTGTCTAATTGAACTATAGTCTGCCCATCTACAATTAGCGGTGGAATATAATCTAGTGACATACCATTTATAGCAAATCTATTCTTTTGGAAGAGTGTTTCTCATGAATGTTTAGATTCTTCTACTTTTTTGCTTGTTGACACTAGTTCCACTGGTCCTTCTGCTGAGCTAACTTGGTTCTGTACTGGATTTTGCATTGTAACTGTTCCATTAGCTGAAAATTTCACCGGATCTGGTATTGCTCCAAATCGGAGTTGGAGATGCTAGATCCAGCTTCTTAGAGACATTAGACTGGTGTGATGTTGATCCAATTGAACATGCAATACCTCAATAGATGGATCTATGCTCTAAACTGTAGCTGGAGAAGTGGTTAATGGAGCTATTTTCTTCATTACTGGTTGCTTAACTGTTGCTAGTAGGTTCTCTAATGCTGCTAACGGGTGTTTACGAGGTCATCCTCTATCTCTGCCTCTTCCTCTCGCCATGGCTACAAGCTTAGAGTACGTTTAACTAACGTGCACCGAAATCATTTTGAGAAGAAAGCTTGTCTAGATTTATCAACTCATACCCCTTAAACTTTTAAATTCACAAATTATAAAAGTCTTTTTTTCCCTTAAACTTCATGGCTAGTAAAACAAACTCATCTAAATTGAAACATATAGAGCATGCATATAATATATTAGGTGTAACAAAAATTAGGGCCTTCACAAATGTGAGGCCTAAAGTATTTGCTTTACCTACTTTGGGACATGGACGCCCCAGTCACATGTTAAATAAGTGGTGTGTCGAATGTTTCTCAAGTGTCGAGTTACATGTTAAAACTCTTGATTCATTTCTAATATACTTTATTACTAGAGCGGGAAAATTAATTATTTATAGGGGCAATCTCTATATAAATTAAAGCAATAAAATTACCACATATAATTGATATTATGGTTAAGCCAAGTGGAAAGATAATAGAAATGTCATACCTTAACGGTAACTTTTACCGTTAAAGTATAGCGTCATTTATTTATACGCTATGTTGATTGACCATATGATGTGACAACATAGTGTGTTAATTTTATACGCTATATATAATGTTAAAAAAATGATATATCTTGATTATGAATCCACCAATAATTTAACTGGTATAATAGTAATTTAAATTAGTATAGCGTCTATTTAAAGAACGCTATACATCAAACTTTTTTTACATCCCGGACTAGCCATTTCCTATATATACAGGTTAGGATTTTAGGAAAATTCGCTTACAAAAAATTCCAACTCCCATTCAATATTTTCTTGTTGTTAAATTCTTAAGCATTTTTTCCATCAATGTTAAATTACCACTTACAATGAAGTATAATAAATTGATATTGTTGTTATGCAAAAAAATGGGTGTGAGGAAACGTTCAGTGATACTCAAAGTAACCGGAAGATATTAGTATTCCGTCACTTCGTAAGGGGCTGCTTTTTACTCGAAGTTAAACATCTACGATGATGAAAGTTTGAGGGATTTTCTGTGGACTCCGAATGAATACAGGAAATATCTTGTAATCAAAATGCTGGATATGTACGTCAAGGTCGAAGAAGTTCCAAACAATGAGATTGCCGGACAGGTTTCGGATAACCCCCAGTCATCGAATGGTTATCTAGAGGAGTTTTTACCAGATAGATTCCGAATAAAAAAATTTTCTTGACTTAAACTTATCTTCAAATGCTTATATAATTCACAAGACGAGTGGTAAGCTTTAATTTTTTTATATTTATAATGTATATTTTTATTGTATTAAATTTATATTAACGCTTATTTAATAGGGGTAGGGGTACATGCCGGGTACTAATTTTACGAATTATCACCTCGGAAAATTGCCTACAATTACACAATTCACACAACACATGGACCCCAATCAATACCATACCACTTTCCAACGCATAACAAACCGTTCAAAACCTCCTTCAGATATTGTCACCTCGACAACCCTACTCAATCCCACCCTATTTCTCATACAGACACTATAACATTCCTCTTCATTTCAACACTTGTCCACTACTACTAAACCTGTCCCTTCTACAGCCAACTGCCATCACCCAACACAAAAACCATCTCTCAATTCCCGTGCGAAACCTTACCTCCACTGTTCATACGTCTACTACTCAAGTGAATGCTACAATGGAACATGAAACACTGACGCCGACGACCTCTTCATCACACGCCGAAATTCTTCACCATAATGATGGCCTTCCCACCTATACTACTACCCTAGTACAAAACTCAATACTACAAATAACACCATTACCAGAACACAAACCCCACAACCACCATGTAGCGTCCAATGCACAACCGTCATCGCCCACGTCGTCCTCCACGCATAATCCAGTACACCCATATCAACAACTACCCCCTTCCCCAACCTGACCTATTACCACTACCGCCCAACCCTCCAACCGTGCCACCACCCAAAAACCTCTTGTACCCACCACTACCCCATCCATTACCTCCACCCCTGTTTATTCATCAACTTCCTCAGCTACCATTTCCTCTGATAGACCTTCCTCTACCACCAATACCCATAAATCTCCCGCTTCTGAATCAACAACTCACCACTCTTCTCAACCACAACGACCTTCTCATGACCTTCATCCAAGATGGTCAGCCGGAACCCCTACACCAAGACCACCTAATGCAATACGCCGGAGATTCAAACACAACTCAACCAATTCCACTATTGGATTCAGCAGGTACCTCACACTCACCTTGCCTGGCCTACACTCCAACCTCTGGCTTACTGGCCATACTACAACAACCCGCACCAACACCCACTTCCTCAACAACCGCCAATACAACAACCTCCACCCATGAAGGACCAATTTCCATAGGTTCTGCACCCAACTCCACTTCCCCACCCTTCTCTATCACCTACAATGACACCACCACCGTTGTCGCCACCACTGGAGGAAAATACACAAGCCATTCCTGGCACAACACCAAACATGGGAGAGACCTTCATGGAGACACTCCACCTGATAAACTCGCTGACTATCTCCATGCATGCAAATGTCGAAAGAAGGTATCTCATTCAAGTGCCAACAAGTATAGAGACAACCTCATCGAATATTCGGCTCGACCCCTACTCTGTGGACCATCTTTATATATGTCATTTTGATGATTCCCACACTAGCAGTTCCACCTCCCATGGAAGACTTGCCTTAACAACTTCAACTGAACATGCAGCTGGGCATGTCATTACTCCAGGGAGGGAACTCATCCATCCCAGTACGTAGTTCCATGAAGATAAATTTGGAATTGTAGAGGAAGGCATGGCCCAGAGTTTCGTCGCAACTTAAGTCTCCTGCTTGATTGGAACAATCCTACCATTCTATGCCTCACTGAAACACGAATGGAAGATCATGCGGTGCTACTTCATGACTTCAACTTCACAGACCTTGTTTAGGTGGCCGCTCAGGTTTACTCGGGAGGCATATGTGTACTTTGGCGTGCTGAGGAACTCACTGTAGATCCACTGGCAATCACTGCTCAGGAGATTCATGCTATTGTCTAGGTAATAAACTCCTCCACTCCATGGATTCTCTCAATCATTTATGCTAGCACATCTTATCACAATCGCCAACTACTATGGCAAAACTTGTACTTTATTTGCAAATACTCATCAAGCACCTTGGCTATTGTGTGGAGACCTCAATGAAGTCATCACAAGTACTGATAAATTCGGAGGTAATCCCATCAACACAGTACGTACTAATGCATTTAACAACTGCCATAACAACATAAATATGATAGATCTTGGTTTCACGGGTTCTCGTTTGACCTGGTCTAACTTGTGTCATTATCGCACTAAATTAATATTAGAACGCCGAGATAAATTCTTTGCAAATGAACGTTGGCTCCACTTGTTCTTAGACTCTAGTGTTATATACCTACCTCGGATACACTCATACTACAACCCATTATTACTAAACCTTACTAGAGCTACCTCCAAATCTTCCTTCCCCTTTTGCCTTGAAACAATGTGGTTTAATCACCCGGAATTTTCCTTCCTTGTCCAAACACACTGGTCAGACAATCCCCATTACCGCCAAGCAATTGATACCTTCACCAAACATGCAACTTACTGGAACAAAAATTCCTTCGGGAATATTTTTTATTTAAAAGAAAAACACTAGCTCGACTATATGGCCTCGGAACTATGGACCCCAATACTAAAAACAGTTTTCATTACAGTATTGAAAATCAACTTCTTGCTGACCTTAGCACCATCCTCATAAATGAGGAGGATTTTTGGAAACTAAAATCACGCATTCAGTGGCTAAACGACGGTGATGCCAACACTATAACTTTACATCTATCCACTACCCAATGACGTAGACGCAATCGCATCCTAGGATTGCATGATAATGTAGGAAATTGGACCTTTCATCAGGAAACCATCCATTCCATTATTCCAAACTATTTCTAGGATGTATACACCACACAACTATCACACTGTTCTGACTCACCACCTATGCTAGCATGTAACGCGCTCGATTACACACATATATCTTTGCTCACAAAACCCTTAACTACAGCTGAAGTTGCCAACGCCGTAAACTCTTTCAAACCATTCAAATTATCGGGACTGGATGGTCTACACCCGATCTTTTTCTAAAAATACTGGGCGTACACACCGCTAGCTGTCACTGCAACCTGCTTCGAAGTTTTTCAAACTGCTACTATCCCCTTGCATCTTAACCAAACTTTCCTTGCCCTTATTCCCAAGATAAAAAACCCTGCCAACATCACCCATTACAGACCTATTGGTGTCTGTAATACATTGTATAAAATCATTACAAAAATATTAGTCAATAGAATCCGCCCATTCATATCATCCATTATTAACCCAACGCAACGTAGTTTTATTCCAGGACGCAGAGCAGTTGACGATGCTATTATTGTCCAGGAAGTCCTCCACTCCTTCCGTAGAACTAAAGGTAAATTTGCTAAAATGATGCTCAAAATTGACCTAGAACGTGCCTTTGCCCGCTTTGAATGGTCCTTCATTAGATACTCTCTTCGTCAACTCAATTTTCTGTCATACACAATACAATTTATTATGTCTTGTATCACTACCTCATCCATAGATATTTTAGTTAATGGCAAGCCTACCCCTTTCTTCCGGCCTTCTTTTGGAATTCGACAAGGCAACCCATTATCACCATACTTATTTATTATCTATATGGAAACACTATCAAAACTAAATGAGGAAGAAGTCCATTTAACCAAAAAATAAAATTTCGGTCAAACCTACAATTTAGAAGAACGTGGGTTACTGATAATTAAAAGAATGTGCAAGAGAAAATAATTTGGATAGAAAGAATATAATCAGGAGAAAACAAGTTAACCAAAGTATATTCAGATAATGTTTTGTGTCCCTATAATTGATCAGTTGTCTCCCTTTTATAGCTATTTGGGAGACATACGTTTTACCTTTGTCATAATAAGGCTATTATGAGTAATTAAGGATATTAAATATTACACTACACAATCATTATATTTAATCAAATTGTCTATCGTATTCGCGTTTAATGCTCATTAAATATTGTGTCTGCACTCCCATATATTATCAGATTCATTCTCCTTGATTCGCGGATCTAAATGACTTGAATAGGTACGGGTGATGAGTCTTTTGAATAACTACCCGTGTCTCTTCCTTTGCCCTTGCTCGTATCTGTTACTATTCCTGCCTCTTTTCCATTAGTAACTCTTTGACTATTCCATATGTTTTGACACGTCATCTTTATATGTACTCTCAATTTTTTCCAATACAGATAGTCCTCCCACTTGTCATTTATTTATCAGTTGAATATTTGGGATGTGGAACGAGAAGTTTTGTCATCATTAATGCTATGAAAAAATTGGCGCTTCAGTTGTCACTTCCATTTAATGATTTTCATATGTGTCGTATTTTCATTAGCTTGGTAGTTTTACAGCCCTTTTCAAGGCTTTTTACGGCTCCACTATTTACGAAGCGCCAACTTTCATTATTATAGTGTTTCCATCATTATTCTTTTTCCTTAGACGGTTGCTTATCAATATAAATATAACTTCTTCCTTTGTCTTTACCAAATAAATTTTATTAAATTTTCAATTTCCTGAATCCCTGTTATTTCTTTATCGTATCTCCTTTATTCGCTTTGTCTTCATCAAAACCTAACCCTAGAAGAGTTCCCATAGTCGATACCTTTCCTAATGCCCCTATCAGGAGCAGAATGGGAGGTCGACTTCGTAATTTGGGATCTGCTTGTGGTGGTTCTGCTGTGCCTTCACCTTGTTCTGGCCCTTCGTCTAGAACTAGGGGTTCGCTTTCTCTAAGGTCTTCTTCAAGAGGCAAAGAACCTTCTGAGCCTCTTCGTGAACCCACAGTGGAAGAGATAGTTCCCATGGAACTATCTTTTTACCATGACAAAGAATCCCTTAGGAATCAAGTCTCTAGTTTAGATCGTGCTGACATCTATCCTACTCAGATTACAGAAATTTTGGCTCCCGTAGTTTGTAGAGATTGCCATTGGGTTAGTGATTTCTTATTATCATCCCCAATCCAAATCAAAGAATTACTTCTTATTTAACTGGATTTTCTTATATTTATACATCCCCTTTTACCTTAAGGTTCAAACCAACTATTGACCCGATCATTCTTGAATTCTATCATTTTTTTTATGTCTATTTGGGTCAAAGTGGCCCAAACATATGGAGGGTTGTTGCCTGTTTGAGACATTTGACCAACACAGCCGGTGTTCCTTTCACTTTCCCTTATTTGATTCACCTTTACTTCCCAGACTCTTTCACAATGGTGTTTTCACACTAGTAGCCAGGAGCAAGAGGGTCTTGGTGAGCCCCGAGGATGACAAAGACCGTGGGTGGTATGCCAGGTTTGTTGCTATCCCCGCTGTTGGTTTAGTGGGTGAAGATAATGTTCCATTCCCTGAGAAATGGAGTTTAGCACTTAAGTCTTTTTAACTTTCTCGTGCCTTTTTTCTTCAAGTTTGTCAACTTTCCTTATTTTGCTTTTTTTAGCAACCATAGGAGTTTCGAATGATGTTTCCAGTTTTGGTGATTAGGTAGACAAGTAATTGAAGACCGCGCCAATGGATTGCAGGTCTTGGAAGACACTTTCTAACCATTTTGGTTGGAAAGTAAACGCGCATGATAAGAATTTTTGTTTTATTCCATTTTTCATATAGTTTTTTACTAATTTTAATCCCTCTTTTTATCAGGATTCGCTATTCGAGGAGTTACTTCTGAGGCAGTTGCGGCTTCTCGTTTCTCTTAGAGGACCCACATCTCTTTAGAAAGGGCTCAAGAAATAGTTTTAGGTTCCTCGTCAAAGAGAAAAGCTATTGAAGAAGACTCTGAAGAAGAGGAAGGCATAGGTTGTTTGGTAACAAGGCCACGAACCCGAAGGCGCATCATTTCTGATGACGAAGTAGAGGCATCCCCCTTCCTTTTGTTCCTCTTGCCGAGTCTAGTGAAGCCTTGGTTGTAATTTCGATGAAAACGTTGATCCCATTGATACTGATGATTCCATTGGACGGCTTTTTGACTGCGAATTTGGTAGTGAAGGCTTAGGTCCTGTTTTAGATGAAACTCCTTTAGACACCTTTTTGACACCCATATCTATGACTTCTTCTATACCTTCCTTGTCAACCCCAGCTGTTTCTGTTCCTTCCTCTACCTTTTTTACCTCATCTACTGCTTCTTCTTTGACAGTTCCTCCTCCAATCATTCACCATACTGAATCTGGCTCTTCAAGTAGGAGCTCTACTATGAGGAGAATAGTCATTGAAGTTCCCGTGGAGAGTAGTCTTGTAAGGAAATCAGGTCAATCAGATGCATGGTTAGAGATTTTGATTGGCCCAATCGAAAAGGCCAAGCTTCAAATCCATAGTTCATTGACGGTGACGAATGATATCGTGCACGCCACTTTGAAGGTATTTATCTCCTCTCTCTTTTTTCTTTTATTTTATGGTTTTTCTATCTTTGGGATTATTATTTCCCTCTTTTTAGGCCAATCCTATCGGCACTTAGATGATGAAAAGAGTTACCTTATCAGATCAGATTGCCCGTGATTCTCAGTTAGAGGCCTTCAATTGGAAGGAATAGTATGAAAGCTTGCAGATTGATATGGAATTTTTGGAAGAAAGCAAGAGTACCTTGGAGCAGAAGGTATGAGTTTTGACTTCAGACCTGGTGGTTGAAAAGTCTTCCTCGATCCAAGCAGATAAAGAAAAAACTCGCCTCGAAACCTCCTTCTTAGAACAATTATCCAAGGCTAATGAGAAAATTAGAAAATCGAAAGCACTCTTGAATGAAAAAGAGACTTACTCTTGGGAGCTCGTACAAAACTTGACTCAAGCAGAAGAAGACCTTCGAGCTTCTTCTGATAAGGTGCGTGCTTTAGAAAGCTCCCTTGCCTCTCTTCAATCTTCTTACTCCACTGCCTTGGCTGAAAATGAGAAGTTAAGGAATGAGATTGCTGATTAGGAAAGGGATTACAGGGCCCTTGAGGAAGAATATGGTTTTGAGGTGAGTTGGCCTTTTTTGAATTCATGCCGTGATACCCTAATCGAAGCTGGCCAAGAAAATTTCAACTTAGAGTTTGAGTTGGCTAAGGTTAATTAAACTATTGAGAGAGCTCAGCAAACTCAAGATTTCCTTCTCCTGTGGCCGAAGCTTCTGTGAATTTTGAAGTTGATATGGGTATCCCAACTCTTTCAAGCCCAGTCGAGCATGTTGCTGCAAGTCAAGTTCAACCCGCAACTGATAATACATTTCCGCAAGTTGAACCCGATGCTGTTAATGTACCTCCAACTTCTCAGTGACTAGTCTTAGTTGTTTGACTTTTTTTGTTTTATTTGGGAAATTGTGATCAAACCCTTGGTTTCATTTGGAAGGTTTATTTTGAAAACACTAGTCCCCAGACCTTTCATGATTTGCAATTTTATGACTAAGTTCTTACTTAGTCTTAAGCTTTTTAAATATTTTTAGAAGTTTTCTCGTTATTATCTTGAACTTTTATTTAATTTATTCTTGCCTTTATTTTTAAGGACTAATAGAATAATCTGCATTTTTATTTTTAGAAAATGCTTCTGGTAACTTCATGAATAACTAAATTAAACATAAATTTTATAAAATAGGATCCTTTTATATTCGACACTTAATGAAGAAGACATCTCAAGTTCATAATAGTGTTTAACATACGGTAAAAGAAATGGGAAAACACATGTTTCATTGAAATAACTTTGACAAGTTTTTATTTGAACCTTGCTAGTTTTGAATGGTACTTTACATGTATTTGAATTACATCTATAACTTTCTCGTAACTTTTTTTGTTGTAACAGATTTAAAAAAGAAAAAAAATGTAAACACAAGGTTTTTCTTTATAACCCATTTTATTACATAGCCTTCACACGAGGTTTTGGATTTCGCTCGTGACTTCGTGACTTTCACTCCGCACTTGACTTTTAAGCTTGATCTTTGATTTTTCTTCATCTTACTTCTTTACCTTCTTTATACACTTGCATGTGTATATTATGTAGTCCCCCGAGTGTTTGAGTGTTGAAATATGAAGCCTCGAGCACTTGGTAATTCCTTTCAATTGGTCCTTTCTCTGAAAAAGAAGGAAAAACATACGGGACTCGGATGTGCAATTTATAGATGAAGAATGCTTAACCCGTTTGAATTTCTATCATAATTTTTGTAACCCTAGGCTGTGAATTTTAATGTATTTCACGTGCCTTGCAGGTCGTGACTCATCATTTAGTACAAGCTAGCTTTTTGCCTATCATCTAAAATTATTAGTAAAATTTTAACAATTTAAAAATAGAACTTTAAAATAAATATACCTGATCGTGGTTATTCCTTAGAAGTAATATCTCTTCAGATGAGCAACATTCCAATGTGAAGGTAGTATTTGTCCATCCATTGTTTCCAATTCATATGCTCCTTTACCTGTAATACCGTGCCCGTACCGAGCATGGAAGGCTATCTTAGGGACATCGGAAGCCCTAATCCTCAACTGACAGTAGCCCGATCTCAAGTCAATCTTGGAAAATACCATAGCACCTTGAAGCTGATCGAACAAATCATCAATCCTCGGTTGTGGATACTTATTCTTAATTGTTATCTTGTTCAATTGTCGGTAATCAATGCATATTCTCATCGAATCATCCTTCTTCTTAACGAACAACATTGGTGCACCCCAAGGCAATACACGAGGTCTAATGAAACCCTTCTCAAGCAAATCCTGCAATTGTTCCTTTAACTCTTTCAACTCAAGCGGGTCCACACTATATGGCGAGATAGAAATGGGCTGGGTGCCCAAAGCCACATCAATGCAAAAGTAAATATCCCTGTCGGGTGGCATACCCGGCAAGTCTGAAAGAAAAACATTAGGGAACTCACGAACAATGGGTAGAGAATCAATAGAAGGGACCTCAGTTCTAGAATCACGAACATATGCCAGATAGGCCAAACACCCCTTCTCGGCCATACGACAAGCCTTCACATAAGAGATAATGCTATGGGTAGAATGACCAGGAGTCCCTCTCCATTCTAAATGAGGCATACCCAGTAAAGCTAAGGTCATAGTCTTGGCATGGCAATCAAAGATAGCGTGGTAAGGTGATAACCAATCCATCGCCAATAAGATATCGAAGTCAACCATGTCTTAAAGTAACAAGTAGTCTACACAAGTCTCAAGACCCCCAATCACCACAATACAAGAACGATGGACTCGATCGACCATAATAGAATCACCCACCGGTGTAGACACATAAACAAGAACACCAAATGAATCACTAGGCAAGACCAAGTAGGGGGAAAAATAAGATGACACATATGAATATGTAAACCCAAATCAAACAACACCGAAGCACCTCTATCACAAACCAGAACCGTACGTGTAATAATTGCATCTGAAGCCTCTGCTTCGAGCCTGGACTGAAGAGCATAATATCGGGGTTGGGCCCCACCACTCTGATCCACCTCTCTAAGATGGCTTGATGTTGGCTGGCCTCCACCTCTGGTGGCTTGAGCTCTACCTCCAGGGCCTCTACCTCCACCTCTAGCACCTCTACCCCCACCTTTAGCTGGCTGGGCGAGCTGTGGAACATCTTGTGCCTGTACCATAGCACGAGAAATCTGATGTTAAGAGCTACTCGGTGCTCGAGGGAAAAACCTAGCAATGTGCCACGTATCGCCACAAGTGTAACAAGCCTTCGACTGCTGAGATTGTTGTCACTGTCGACCTGAATGACCACCTCGAAAACTTTGAAGCGGTGGTTCACTGATAGGAGCTGGTGGTGCACCGTAGGACTGTTGATTAGAATATTGCCCGCTATAACCACGGCCACCTGAATCACCACGAGAAACCTGGAGGGCTGACTAGAAAGGCCTAGGAGAATATCCCTATCATACGAATCTCTACCTCCAGACGAGGCACCACTGAATCTTCCTGACTGACAGGGTCTCCTGTCTGCCCTGTGACCACCCCCTGTGATAATACCATCTCAACCCTACGGGCCACATTGGCCACCTTCTGGAAGGATATCTGGCTCCCAGCCTCTCTAGCCATCTGGAGATGAATCGGCTGAATAAGTCCATCAATAAACGGTCCCACCCTCTCCCTCTCAGTGGGAAGTATAATAAGAGCATGGCGAGCTAAGTCAATGAACATGGTCTCATACTAGGTGATAGTCATAGAACCCTGCTGGAGGTGCTCAAACAGCCTCCAATAGGCCTCTCACTGAGTAACGGGGAGAAACTTCTCCAGAAAAAACACTATAAACTACTCTCATGACAAGGCCGGCGATCCTACTGGTCTAGCTAAGAAATAATCTCTCCACCAAGTCTTGGAAGATCCAAACAAGCGAAATGTGTCAAAATCAACCCCATTGGTCTCAACATACCCATGTTCCGAAGAACCTCGTGACAACTATCCAGATAATCCTGGGGATCCTCGGTTGGGCACCGTTGAATATAGAAGTGAAGAGCTTGGTGAACTTGTCCAGCCTCCACAAAGCATTGGTGGACATAGCCGCTCCATCGCCAGTCTGAGCTACCATACCCACCTATACTACGCCAACTAGCTGAACTTCTAGAGTCTGAATCTAGGGAGTTACCTGCTCCGGAGTACAAGTAGCAGGAGTCTAAGCCCCTCCTCCAGCCTGAGAAGTGGCTGGTGCTACAGGAAGCAACCCTGCTTGGGTGACACTCTCCATGAGGCCCACCAATCGGACTAGAGCGTCTTGAAGAATTGGGGTAGCAATAAACCCCTCTGGGACCTAAGTTGGGCCCACCGAAACTGCTGGGGCCGGAACCTCCTCCTCGAAATAAACCTGAGGCTCTGCCATTGGTGATGCTGCTCGGGGCTGAGCTCTGCCCCTACCTCGGCCTCTATCACGGCCTCAACCTCGCCCTCTGCCCCTAGTGGGTGCTGCAGCTAGGGGCTCTAACGGCTGGTCGGTAGATGAGGAAGAGCGTGTTCTTTCCATCTGCGAGAGAACAGAGTAGAAATTCAATTAATATCGAAAAACCAAACCGGACGACAAGAGAGAACAAATATGAAACTTTTCCTAATTCTATAGCCTCTGGGGATAAATACAGACATCTCTGTACTGATCCCTCAGACTCCACTAAGCTTGTCTGTGAACTGTGAGACCCATGTAACTTAGAGCTCTGATACCAACTTGTCACGATCCGGATTTTTTCCACCCTCGGAAGCTGTGATGGCGCCTACTAGTGGGAGCTAGGCAAGCCAAACCTTAAATACCTAATACAGTTTCATTTTTCTTCTTTTTAACAATTACCAGACGATAATACGATAACAACGTAATTAAATAAATAAGCGGAAGTCAACAATGTTATAACTCAATACTACGTCTATTACAACTTTCAAAACCTCAGTACCCCGAACCTGGTGTCATAGTGTAACAGATTGTCTAAGAGTCACTACAATTGAAGTCCGAAGAAAATGCAATAAGTTGTTTCTGAACGAAATAAAATGAAACAAGAAAATAAGATAGAGGGAGATGCCAGGGCCTCCGAATGCCTGCAGGTCTACCTTGGGTCTCCGGGTGGACTGAAGGAAGCCCTCCAACTACAACTGATGTCCGATCCCTGAATCTATGCAAAAGAGCATAGAGTGTAGTATCAGCACAACCGACCCCATGTGCTGGCAAGTATCTAGCCTAACCTCGGCGAAGTAGTGACGAGGCTAGGACCAGACTACAAACTAAATATGTGTTGTTCAAATATATATATATATAGCAAAAAAGAAGTACAGGAATTGACCAGTCAATATGGCAGCAGAGCATGCTGTGGGGGAGATAACAACTCCGAACAAAAATCATCAAATAACGAAGAAAGAAGCATAGCTAGACATCAATAAAGAATCAGAAATCAATAAATGCACGGTATCACCCTTCATGCTTCTACTCTCATCCTCACCAAGTAATGATATAATAAAAATGTGCACGCTATCACCCTTCGTGCTTTTACTCTCATCCTCACCAAGCAATGATATAATAAAAATGTGCACGGCATCACCCTTCGTGCTTTAACACTCTTTCCTCACAATAGCAAACAATACACGCAACTTCAAAGACATTCTACGAACATATTCGTGTAATCAAATTACCAAGATAACATAACGAACAACGAATTAAACCTCAAGATCACTGAAATTTCTCACAACTCCTTTGAACATCACATTTCCCAATTAAGGTCCGTATCACGTCAAACAATGCCCGTTTTCAACCAAATTTTACAGAAATATCTTAACTCATATATAAGACATGTACCGAGCACCGAAACCAAAATACGGGCCCGGTACCAACAAGTTCCAATCAAATATCATTTCAATTTTTCTTAATAATTTCAGAAAAATAATTTCCTTTGAAAATCTATTTCTTAGGCTTTGTACCTCGAAGTTCGAGTACAGGCATGTGCCCAAAGTCCCATATTTTCCTACGGACCCTCCGGAACCGTCAAATTACGGGTCTAGGTCCGTTTTCCCAAAACATTGACCAAAGTTAAATTTATTCATGGTAACATAAAAAATTAGCATTTTTCACATTTAAGCTTTCCGGCTACGTGCCTGAGCTGTGCATGCAAATCGAGAAGGTCCTAAATGAGGTTTTCAAGGCCTTGAAAGCACAATATTAGTTAGAATCAGGTGATGACCCTTTGGGTCGTCACAAGCTCTCATTCTATAATATTACTTTTTACTTTGTTCTTAAAATTGTTATTTCTTCTGCTACCGGCGAAGCTAAATTCATAAGCCAGGCTTACATTTCCTTTAAGTTTATTTTATAATCTTATTTATCCTTATTAATTTCATATTTATGAATCAAATCAATTCACGTATCTATAAACCACGTTATAAATTCAATTGTACCGTTTTTATAAGTAAATATTTGCTTTGGTCACTGAATGCAAGGTAAGTATACTTACATTATACGCAATATGATTGCGTTGTACTTGATACCACGCATAATGGAAGCTTGAACACTATACTACTTTTTAAGTGACACTCCCACCTCCTAAGTATTTATGTAATTTTTGGTGCGGTTGCAAGAGTTCACTCCAGCTCTCGGGCTGTCAACGCGTTAGTCAAGCACAGAAATTTTCTAAAACTATGATATGAAATATAGGAGTTTATACTAGGGAAGGGACGTATTTAATGACGAAGGACTCGAGGGAAGCTTCCGTTCCTATTCCTTTCACCTTACCCTGAGAAAAATACTTGTAATAATCAGTGAACTATGTTCTTGTTTGGTGAGTATTCAAAGGGTAGACAGAAAATATTCACCTCCATTCCCAACCAAACTTGTGGGGCAAGTATTTGTCCCTTCTCTATACCCCCAACCCCTTAATACTTCTCCCAATCCACAATTGCCGACTATTTATCTTTTTCCTATAATTAAACATCGTTAGACCAATTTGAGTACATCTTAATTATTCTACTGGATAATACTACTTCCTATCAATTAAGATATTAGGTAACTTTAGCCCAAGACGTAAGTAAATGAAAAAAAATTATGTAACATTTTTCTGCCTCTACAAAATTTGAATATTGATGTCTCATGATTTTTATCTAATATAGTATATCCTTGGGTGCAGCCGTCTCCAGCTATTGATACAACCTACAAACTCAGCTATGATATCTTAACCACCCCACCCCACCCCCACCCCCAATCCCTTGTTCTGGAAGGGGGTTGTGTGCCCTCATGGAGTAGGCTCCCTACAAGTAAAAGTACACACTATTGTACACGCCTTAGCATGGTCTTATATAGCCAAATATTTCAAAACTTGAGCAAAAACTAGCAAGTTTTGATACACACTTGAAAATCAAATGGCTTCTTGGTTTGAAAGACACGCACTTCCGCAACCCAAAGAAATAGAAACTCCTCCAAGAAATTACAAGAATAAGAAAAAGAATAGAGAAAAGAAGCCAAAACGCTTTGATGAATCCATCTTGATACCCCAAAATTCTCCAACAACTTTTGCAGCTAATAATGCTTACTATTCCTCATCCTCGGTTTCTCATTCCTACCCTTGTACAAAAGAAATTTTTTTTTTTTCTTTTCCTTTGCCTTTACCATTGGATTCACCTCATTTCTCTACAAGATCAAGTAGTGGATCTTCCTCTACTTCATCTGATCAGTTCAATGATGATGAAGAACAAGCTCAAGAACACTTGTCATTTAGTTCATTCAGGTTAATTTGTTGAATCTTTCCTCTTGTTATTGCCTTTTTCTGTAGAGAGTAAGTTGTCTTCTTCTTCATTTCACATAACATATTATGGAACATTGAACAGAAATAAATACAATGAGAGTTCAAAGTCTACCTCGCCTTGTACTTCACCAACATATCCAATATTGGTTTGGGGAAAGATTTTGGATTCTCCCACTGGAAAACAAGAAAGTTGTAATCATCGGCGCCATCCTCTTCCTCTTCCACTTCCACCAAATTTTTGTGCTAAATCAGTAGTGCAAGCTCTTGAGTCCAAATGGAAAAAAGGAAAGTTGTTAGGAAGAGGAACATGTGGCCATGTCTAAGCTGGATTTAATAGGTATCTCATGACTTCCACTCATCCTAATTTACATCTTTGCTTCAACTTCAATGCTTCATAGTGTCAAAAATATTTATTCTTTATGATAAGTTTTAATTGTACCCTGATAAAAATAATTAAATTTCGTGTAAAAATCTAGGCGATGTCAATGGATATAATTTAAATATTTTCATGTTTATGTTCTTCAAGGTACCTAGATATTGATAGTAGCAATTTGCCAGAATAGCTCGAGGGTTCATCAATGACAGCGTTACTAGTTAGCTTTGTGCATGAGTTGTCTTTCATAAGCCATAATTCAGATTTCTTCATGAAAATGGACCATTTTTCAAAGAGCATAAATAACAATAGAGAAGAAAAAATGAAGAATAATAAAAGAATGGAGAAGTGAGACCTAACGTAATAGTGATAATGGACAAATGTGTGCTATAAAGGAAGTAAGAATCGTCTCCAATGACATAAAATCAAAGAACGTCTCAAGCAGCTGACTCAGGTCTGTATATTTTTATACTCAAACAAGCAATTTTAGGTGGTCTTTCATGATATTTTTTAATCAAATCTGAATTTCTTGGTTAAACAGGAAATTACATTGCTCAGTCAATTCTCACATCCAAACATAGTACAATACTATGGAAGTGAATTTGTATAACCCCTTTTGTGTTTTTTAATATAATACAACAACAACCACAACCCAGTATAATCCCACTTAGTGCGGTCTGGGGATGGCAGTGTATACGTAGACCTTACCCCTACCCTTGGGTAGAGAGGTTGTTTCCAAATAGACCCCCGGCATCCTTTCCTCCAAAAACTTCCCACCTTGCTCTTGGGGAGACTCGAACTCACAACCTCTCGGTTGGAAGTGGGGGTTGCTTACCATCAGAGCAACCCCTCTTGTCTGAATTAAAAATAGAGCAAGAAAAGTGATAATTGACAATTTTGTTACAGAGAGGAGACAAATTGTCTCTCTACTTGGAGTATGTCCCTGGAGGATCAATTCTGAAACTAGTTGAAGAATATGGTCCTTTTGAAGAAAAAATTATCAGCAGCTACACTCGAAAAATTCTCTCTGGACTAATCTTCTTACACGAGAGAAACATCGCACACAGGTAAAAAAAATAAAGCTAATTGATAGTATCAGAAGAATATTTGATCAACATTGGTATTGTACACGGTGCTCAAAGGTAATTTGCGACTTGGCAGTGATATTAAAGGAGCAAACATACTAGTAGATGCTAAAGGTGAAATCAAGCTTGCAGACTTTGGAATGGCTAAACATGTATGTACATATCCAGCAGCAATATATGAACCAAAAGCGTAACGATTTTTAGCAGAATCCCAAGTTTTGATTTCCATTTTATAAAAAGGATATATTAATTCGTGTTTATATTTGATTTTCCAATCTCAGATAAACACATGTTCTTTGATGACTTCTTTCAAAGGAAATTCAAATTGGATGGCTCCAGAGGTAATGCTCTCAAGAATGGTTTAGTCCAACATCTTTTTCTCTGTTTCTTATTTCCTGATGAAACCTTTCTTGTTTCCAAATATTATATCAGGTAGTACAGGATGCAGGATGTTCCAGTGTTTCTGTAGATATTTGGAGCCTAGGTTGTACTATTCTTGAGATGGCAACAGCTAAACCTCCATGGGGCCAATATGAAGTATGACATATTTCCTTAGCTCTAAAACGTTTGTTTGACGAGATTACCCAAAAAATGTCAGGACTAAATATAAGCTTTTTCATTTTAACAGTTCCATTTCTCTTTTCAAGAATTTCTGCTCAAATATCGGGGTTGTCTGAAAGGATAATATTATGGATCATGATATTACTGGATTGTGCTAATCTTTTATCAGTTAAGAATGATATGTCTTATGTGGGATTAACAGGCAGCTGCATTATTCCAACTGGCACACGGTAAAGACAGTCCTGAAATTCCCAGGAACCTCTCAGATAATGCAAAGAATTTTCTGAAACTTTGCCTGCAGAAGAACCCAAGTCACCGGCCGACAGCTGCTCGGCTGCTACATCATCCATTTGTTCAGGTGCAGTGTGAGAATAGTAGGTCACACCCCATCTTAATGAGAATCCATCACTAATCAGCCAATTTAACGGTAACACTGGAACTTCTTGTTCTGTATTTTTGAACGTATGGACATGATTGGTAATGTTTGCGAACGTGTTGCAGGTTACAGACACCATTACACGACAGAACAAGTTGCTCGCTTGGATCTTGATGACAGGTTGAGCAAGACGATAATGAACAAGAGTTGCTATTCAAACTATAGCAAGATGGGAAGGAACTCGATTAGAGAAATGAACCTCAAGAACAAAGCCAAGACATAAAAATATGAGCTAGTCGCTGGTGTCAAATTTAAACAGGAGATATCTTCCCACCACACATACATACGACCCAAAAAGCGGAAAAGAGAGGGCCTTTTGAAGCGCCAGTCGCACAGGTATCAGGAACAGGCCAAGTCAAAAAACCTTGATATTCATTTCAAGAAAAGAAGAGCGGGAGGGAGAGGGTGCACCCCTCTGTCGGATCATCCAATTCGCTCCAACCATGGATCTTTGGTCAACACACCCCTTGGTTCGGTTTGGAGATGTGGGTGAAAGATGGATATCCCCGCAGAGCATCAGTTGAGATAAATTCACCCTCGTGGTGACATCACTTGCTCTGCCTTTATTTTTGGCTAACTCAGTTCCACTCATTCAATCATGGATGACAATAAAATTCGCATTTTAGACGTATAGCAATCTAAACTCAATCATTATCAAGAAGTGAATATATATATGTTAAAATATCTTTTACCACATTCACTAGCTAGGATATACCAGATGGTATTAACAATTATCATTGGAAAAGCTTAGTTCAATCCAACCATTACTGGTCAAAAGGAAAACCAGTAGTTCATGTACAATAAAGCACCACAATATACCTGTTAGCCAAACAAAATACCTCTCACAGATTTCTTAATAAAAATTCGGCCACTATGAATGCATAACACAACATGCCTCAATTGTTCAATCCTGACCATTAACAACAGTTGCATCAAAACCTGCGGAAAATCAACAGTGTAACTTTAAGTAATTACAACAACAACAACTACCCAGTATACTCCCACCAGGTTGGGTCTGGGGAAGGTAATATGTAGACAGCCTTACCCCTACCAAAAAGGGTAGAGAGGCTGCTTCCAAGCGACCCTCGGCGCATAGGACAGAATGAAAAGCTGCATTGGAAAACAAAGATAAAGTTAGGAACCATAAGTAATCCTGCAAAAATAACGTAAATGATTATGTAAACATAAGAAACATAAATGCAGATAATGAAAATGAAAAGAGGGGGAAGGGGACAGGAAGATCAAAATATGTGCTGAAATATCAGCTTACAATTTACTATGGCTCAACTTAATGCAGATAATGGGGACCATTTATGCACTATCTTTGCACCTGACGGGTGCATGCATTCATCTTCCTCATTTATAAAGAGGACAACATTATCATTGTTTTGCGCCATGACGGTTGTGTTGTCGTCATTCTTCTGGCCACTAGTTTCATCTTTGCCCTTCCTTGGATTTGGGCAATCTCTTTTGAAGTGACCTGGTTGATCACAGTTGTAGCAATTTCTGGCTTTTGATTTGGATCGATTCTGACTTTCCACGAGCTCCGGATCTACCATAGTTGCTCGAACACCTTTGATAACTCTTGCCTCTACCTTCTGTGATAAGAGTTTGTCCTTGATTTTCAGGCTTCTTTCTCATCTTCTCATTGAGTAAAAGAGCCGATGTGACATCTTTCAACTCAATAGTAGTCTTACCGTGCAGGATGGTTGTTGCCAAATTATCGTACGAAGATGGCAACGAGTTCAATAGCAAGATGGCTTTATCTTCCTCCTCGATTTTCACTCCGAGGTTGGCAAGATGTATGATTATTCCGTTAAACACATTTAAATGTGACAAAAAATTCATACCTTCACCCATGTGTAGGGCGTGTAACTGCTTCTTCAGGTACAATTTATTTGTCAGCGTTTTGGACATGTATAGGCTTTCCAACCTTGTCCAAATTCCACGTGCAGTGTCTTCATCAATGATGTTATTTACCACATCATCTGATAAGTGCAACCTGATTGCACTAGCAGCTCTTTCATCCAAGTCAGTCAATCCTCAGCTTTCATAGTATCAAGCTTTTTGGCATCAGCATCTAGTACCTTGTGTAATCTTTGTTGGATTAGCAGATCCCACATCCTTCTTTGTCATGTTGAAAAACCGTTATCTCCGTTGAATTTAGCTACCTCGTACTTTACTTCGGACATTTTTATTTTCACCGAGTATAGTACTAGCGATAGTGAATAGTATTTCAGTGAACAAGCAGAACCTGTGCTCTGATACCAGTTGTTGGGAATAAACCACATACCAAAATAATATTCACGGTAATAAAAGCGGAATAATAATATAGCACCGAGATATGATAATTAACAAGAATAAAATAGTAACAATGACACCAAGATTTTTATGTAGAAAACCCTTCTGAATAAGGGAAAAAACCACGGTCCTGAGAGGAGCACTGATATCACTATAGTAAGGAATTTTACACTCTGTAGGTCCGAGTAAAATACTGCAAAGACCACTACAACACTCAAAAGAAAATAACACTCTTTTGATATTTCCACCTCACTACAATATCGCTCACTCTCTATTTTCTTCACAGACTATTTTCTTATACCCTGTCTGTGAAATCTCACTCTTTTTCTAGCTTTGTTGGTCGATCAAAATGAGAGCCGAAGGTCTCATTTTATATGCAAACGTAGGCATCCTTATTTGATTTTTTGTTTCTACAGCACATCAAAACTGACAAAGAAAAAGAAACAAACGTGGGCTGCTTTTAGGGGTGTTCATCGGGCGGATTGGGCGGCTTTTACTCTTAACGGTTTGGCTTAACGGTTATCGGCTTTTAAATGTATTAATCCGTTAGCCACCCGATAAGATATCGGGCGGATTGGTATCGGGTTAGCTCTTATAGGGCGGTTAATGGGCGGTTTATCGGCCTAACATACATGTTCACTAAATATCTCTTATTCTCCTCGTCTTAGAAATAATGAATTGCCATAAAAAAATAATACTTTAGAGGCAATATGATGTAGCTAATGAAACAATCGCCATCAGCATGTAGATTATAAAATAGATAAATTCACTACTAGTTCAGTATCGAGAAAAATAAAACAGAACTTATCTTCTGTTAGAGGCCACACTACATGTGTACTCATAAGCTTCGGATATAACCAAAAAAATCTGTCGCGTAAATTTCCATTCAGCTCCCACAATGAACTTTTAAAAACTGAAGTGCTCTGGTAAATTCACTCTCTGCACTCATCTTCTATAAATAACTATCGTTCTCAATTTTCCACAAGCAATCATCCAAAATGCAAAAATTTATTTTATGGGGTGTCGTTCCTCTAGTCATAACCAACCTTTCAATTCTTCTTTTTCCATGACACACATAGAACCATATATGTATTAGATAACTCAATTCTATCACTAAATTATATATATATATATATATATTCCTAACGGGTTAACGGATTAGCCGTTAAGAAAATTGAATAATCCATCCCCAAACCGATAAGCCGTTAATAAAAGAAATTCAATCCGTTCCCCGTCCATTAAGCCGTTAAGCCGTTACCAATAAGCCGTTAAGCTTCGGTTTGGATCGGTTTTCGGTTTCGGATCGATTTTGAACACCCCTAGCTGCTTTAGCAGCCACTTTTGACAGAAAAATGAGAAAGGAATAAACTTCTTCCTTGATTAAAGGGGGCTGGACCCCATCAAGGATCAGATGAGAGATTAAGGATTAGGATGGTGTAAGGATTGTGGGGTGTGAATTTGAGGGGAATTGGAGTTGTGACTGTCAGTCAGTTGATTTGGGAATTTTAGGGCGGCTAAGTTTTGGACGGGAAGCGAGGGAGATGAATGGGAAACGAATGTGGTCTTAGGGTTTGGCGGGTTGATTTCAGACACGGGAATGAGAGGTCAGATCCGGGCCAACGGGTTAATCTCACGGGACGACTAGGACTAACAGATGTGAAATGGGGCCGTTTTAGGTTTAAAGGGGAACTAGACCTTGTGTGGGAACTGAAATAGGCGAGATGGAGGGAAATTGGGCATTGTTGGTTCGTCCAAGTTAAGCGTAACATAGGCAAGACCCAATTCTTTTCCTTTCTTCCTTCACTATATTTTTCAAAATTAACCACTACAACTTAATAATCTTAATTAACCCATTTTGCAAAATTGACCTACTTACTATTTTTTAATATTTAAATAATTAATTAACTTAATACTAATGAAAGAAAATAATCAATTTAAAATTAAAAGCTGAAAGTATGAAAATGACCATTGTATTTTTTGTGATTGTGGTTAAATTCTAAAAATATAATTAAAATATAAAATGCAATGCAGTGAAGAGGTAAATATTTTTATGGGATTTTATATGATTTTAAGGTATTAAATATGCACAAAATATAAATAAATAATTAACAAAAAATTTCTAAATTTTATAAAAATCTAAAAAATTAGAAAAGTGTTATGAAATAATATAAGAACAAGAACAATGATACAAGAACAAGAACAATAGAGAGAGAAGTAGAGAGAGGAGTATTCTTATTGATACTTTGGGATTGTTAGGGATGGTTTACAATGGTAGAAGACCCCTTTATTTATAGGGAGGAGGATGATTTATCTACCAAGAATAGAACTCTAGAATCTCTCTAATTATAGACATTCACCTTAAATAGGAGATTTCATAACACTCCCCCTTGAATGTCTATTCAACAATGTGCCTCGTTAAAACCTTAAAACCAAAACCCAATGGGAAAAATTAAAGAAAGGAAAAAGAGTACACATGTTTGAATATGCGCCTATTGGTTGCCTCGTTAAAAACCTTGCAAGGAAAACCCAGTGGGAAAAAACCTTGTAAGGGAAAAAGAGTGCAACGCGCATTGACTCCCCTGATAAGAACATCAATTTATATCCTTGAGCATTTGCATTCCAATCTTGTGCACCATCTTCAAAACAATCTTTGGTAGATGTTTGAAAAATAAATCAACCATATTGACTTGAATAAATATTCCGCACCTTGAAATCATCATTCTTGATAGATATGAACATCTTCGTATAATGTCGTGGAATGACTCTTCAATATCTTCATAGATGTATTCTCAATGCCATCATGCTTATAGTTATAGCAAGATACATATGTACACAAATTGTACTTAGGATGTGGTACTTCAGGACCAAGAATTGTGTATGCTTCAAGCAACTTTGACTTTATGCTTTCAAGTATTTGAACTATATGTCCAAATCTACATGTCTTTCATATGGAATCAAGTATTTGTCTATACGCTTTAAGCGTATCAAAGACTTTGTCCTTCTGGGACTTAATATGAGCATTTGTAGTGAGAATATAGTCACTTTCTTTGGGTCAGCAAATGCGTATAGCATGCTTTGCAATATGTTGCAATTGAATTATCCCTTTTATGAACTTCAGGTTCATGATATTCGGGGATTTACATATACAAATGATAATTCATCCCATGTAACCTTTTCTCAAGTGTTTATCATGTCTCCCCCTCATGTTAGTAAAGCTAACTTGTTTCCTCAACTTTGGGAAATCATCTTTGTGCATTATCATGTCAATATACACAGCACATTAATAATAAGATGAAATTATTTGGTTCCTGACCCTGAACCACTTGTGAGGGGAGAATATACTCTCGTATACAACGTATATCAAACTGATATATATAACTTTGTTCTCATAAGAAACAATTTAGCTATTAAGTGGATGCACTCAATAATTATCTTGCTAAACCAACTTTGATATAAACCAACTTATCAAGATGAACTATCTTGAGTAGAAAATCTGAAAATTATGCTCGAAGTTAGATTACTGAGCAATTTACCTCGCAATTACCGGCCAGGTTGCGGGTTAATAACAATTGCGCATGTAACCATTTCATAGATGCATCATATGTGGTATACATGGCAGGTGAATGGGCCCATATTCACCTTTGATATTTCCAGAATTATGGGCTTCAACCCGAATTCTTTAGTTGGTCAGTTCATTAATGAGAACAAGTGATACAAGAGAATTCATAAAGAACTTTCTAGTTCTTTAATATTCACCTATGTGAATTTGCACATCATACTTAAAATGAGATGGCTAACACGAATGCCAACTGAATAAATTATCAATATTGGTAAACTTCAAATTTACACCATGACATGTGCACTTATCAATAAACTTCAGGTTTATTATGACATGGGTTTTTATACCAATAGATATCCACTTTATTGTGGCATTCTTTCGTTTGTGTAGTACAAACTGGAGAACAAAGCGGGTAGCTTTTCATATACAAATTACCCCGCTACAAGTTGTAGTAATAGGAGATATCAAATCCTTCCTTCATTTATAGTCTCAATATAATCAATCGCTTTCGCGTGTACTTTGGAAACTAAATAAGTTTCTTTGAGACTTACTATAGCACAATACTCAATTGTGTTTCTCCAACATAGTAATAATTGGCTCTTCTAGAGCTCTCAATTAATTTTGTACTACCACATATTCATCAACATCCATGTGGCGAATATCTTTCTTAAAGAGAAATACCATTGGTCATGTCAAACTTATATGCAAGATATGTTTCTTGCATTATCGTTGTCCTTTAATAGTCATATTTCCAAAATACCTTGGCGTACAATAGGTACGTGACCAACGATCATTCATGCCATATATATAGCCAACAGGCTTAACACCATTAGGTGTTTCAACTATAGGGCCAAAAACTTCACGTTTTGCCAGCGAATTCAATTCTGATTGAATTGCTTCTTGCCACTTTGGCCAATCATGTCTTTTTCGACATTCTTCAACAGATTGAGGTTCGAGATCCTCCATTCTTGCATAATGCTAGATGCGACATTATAAGCAAAGACATTATCCACCACTATATCCACTCGATTAATATTTTCCTCAATATTGATTGGATTTATGGATAGTTCCGTATTTTCCAGAGCCTCGGGCTCAATGGATTCTTCATGAATCTCAGAATTTGTTAAATCATGAATTTTCTCATGAGATTCTTTCGTAGTGTCATTTTGATCATTTGCTTTCCTCTTTCTAGGATTTCGATCTTTGGAACCTAATGGTCTGCCACGCTTCAGGCGTGCATTTGACTCATTGGATATGACACTAGATGATTGTCCAACAGGGACATCAATACGGATTGGGACATTTTCCGCGGGGATGTGGGATTTCGTTATGCTTTTCAAGTCCGTAAATGCGTCAGGCATTTGATTTGCTATTCTTTGCAAATGGATAATCTTTTGTGCCTCTTCCACAAATAGAGGTTTGTGGATCAAGATGAGATAATGATGCATTTTTCCACAAAATTTCCCGTTTGGTTTCACCAACTTCTCCCCCTAATTTTGGGAAAAGTGTCTCATCAGTCAATGTTTCGAGGTAGCGAATAATGGAGGGCGATTCAACCTCGACATATATTCCTAACATTCTTTGCAGACCCATTTTGGTGCGGGATGGCGGTGCTACAGGCACATATACTGTGCATCCAAAGATTCTTAAATGGGATATATTGGGTCCATGACCCAAAACCAATTGCAACGGGGAATATTTGTGTCAATTCGTCAGTCAGAGACGAACTAGTATTGCTGTATGCAAAATGGCGTGACCCTAAACAGAAGTGGGCAGCCGACAAACTAAAATGCTGCATGCAAAATGGCGTGAACCCAAACCAAAGTGGGCAGCCGACGAACTAGCATTGCTGCATGCAAAATGGCGTGAACCCAAACCAAAGTGGGCAGCCGACGAACTAGCATTGCTGCATGCAAAATGGCGTGAACCCAAACCGAAATGGGCAGCCTCGTTTTCATGAAGAATTCAAGATTATTCTCATCTATTGTCTCAATATGATATCCATTTTGAATGATATCTTTAAAACTCAACAAGTTCCTTTTAGACTTGGAGAAGAACATTGCGATTGATATCATTAAAGCTCAACAAGTTCTTCTTAGACTTGGAGGAGAATATTGCATTCTCTAAGATAAACGTCATGCCTTTGGGCAGAGTTACAGTTGCTCTTCCGGAGCCTTCAATCAATTTACTTCCCATGGTTTGACATATAAAAGAAAATATGAGAATAAACAACTTCAATCCGTTTGTGTCACATAATATTTTCAAAATCTGCTGATGTCAGTTGACTAAAATAAATCAGATAGTCGATTATATGTTTTCCATAATCGATTACTATGCAGTTTGAAAATTTCAGTTTAAACGTTTTCATAAAACAATCGATTGTTAAACACACACAATCGATTGTTGAGCATTGACAATCGATTGTTAAACATAGACAATCGATTGTTGACAATTTTTTGAAAAATTCCAGATCACACTGTTTTAAGACAATCGATTGTTAAATATAGACAATCGATTGTTGGCTATTTTGAAAAAATTCCAGAGCACTGTCTTAAGACAATCGATTGTTAAGCATAGACAATCGATCGTTGACTATTTTGAAAAATTCCGGATCACACTGTCTAACGACAATCGATTGTTAGACATAGACAATCGATTGTGGATGATTTTTGAAAAATTCCAGATTACACTGTCTAACGACAATCGATTGTTAGACATAGACAATCGATTGTGGATGATTTTTGAAAATTTCCAGATTACACTGTTTTAAAGACAATCGATTGTCAAACATAGACAATCGATTGTTGACTGTTTTTGAAAAATTCCAGATCACTGTTTTAAAGACAATCGATTGTTGATCATTGACAATCGATTGTTTTGCAGTTTTTATGCGAAATATGAGATAACCGACTAGTTTTTCAGGTTAGTCGATTACCTCTACTGGAAAGTAAAAATATTATTGATATTTGAGCATATTGATACATTCTAAAGAACTAATACTAACATTATATCATGAACTAACTAATACGAGCTGATACTAATGAATATTAGTCTATTCACTAACTATTACAAATAAGTGAAATAAAATCAAACAATTCCATCTTCCTTCATCAAGGTGATGGTGCAAGAGAATCAAGGCCATTGGCACAGTTTCAAACCTTCATTAAGGTAATGGCGCAAGAAAACCAAGGCCTTAGCATAGTCTTGGGTGGATGCATTATTTCTATCTTTGATGGCGTCTCTAGGACCCATTGCATCCAAATGGATTTCAGCATTCAACACCCATGTCATATAGTTCTTGCCCGAAATTTCAAGGGCAACGAACTTTCTTTTCATAATGTCAGACATAAAACAAAATTACATCAAGAGCGTGTTCATACTTACGGGCTCTATTACAATTATCACATTCACTTCAGGGAATGGATCATAATCATGTGCTTTACACAATCTCATGTCAAATATTACTTTCATAAAGTGAAAGATTATTTTGAGAATCTTTATTATTCTCATTATCATAATAATGACGATTATAATTTCGTCTATTGCCACGTCCACATCCATTGATACCTTTACGGTAATAATTTTGTCTTCTTTCAGACTTATCATATACTGCTTCCACATTCTCTAAAGGGAATGGAGCAAATTCAATGGGACGGATTTTCAATTCTTTGCCCACAATCATACATGAATTTAATCATGGTAGGACATAGAGATTTTACCACTGCACGTGGTTATAATTTCTTACAAACTCCATTAGAGTTATAATCAAACTTTGTTGTCTTTGTTTGTATATAAAATCAAATCGTAGAATTTCAAGAATTTGAAAGGGAAAAGTGAATTACTTACCTTTAAGGTATACCAATTATATTTTCAATGTTTTCTCTTCTTGTTTTCTCAACGTTTTTCCCTCTTTGTTTCCGTCTCTTCTTTGTTTTCAATGTTTTTCTTCTTTCGTTCTTTCTGTTTTCTTTTCAACGTTTTTCTTCTATTTTCCGTATAGAAAATTTTGGGATTTGGTTGCGGCAGAACCTCATGTGAAACCCTACACAAACAAAAGTTAAGGCAATCGAAAATTTCAATTGGTTAGAGACTCGTGCTGATAACGTGTTATGAAATAATATAAGAACAAGAACAATGATACAAGAACAAGAACAATAGAGAGAGAAGTAGAGAGAAGAGTATTCTTATTAATACTTTGGGATTGTTAGGAATGTTTTACAATGGTAGAAGACCCCTTTATTTATAGGGAGGAGGATGATTTATCTACCAAGAATAGAAGTCTAGAATCTCTCTAATTATAGACATTCACCTTAAATAGGAGATTTCATAACAAAAAGTTTATTTTTTAAATTTTGTCGGAGTATTTTTATAAGGCAAAAAGTATGTGCTCTGATCAGATGATAATAATTTCACCTGCAACTTTGGATAAGAAACTTTGAGAACTCGAAGGGGATAAGGAGAAACTTTTAGAAATTAGACGGAAAAATGTTTCAGAGATACAGGACTTTAGTTGCAAAAATGGTTAGGTGACTTGTGAAAACAGCAATGGGAGAGCGCGCGTAATCTGAGCGCGTGCTGATTTCCCTCGAAATTCTAACCTCAGTCACATTGAGTACTCTGTCTGAATTCCGAAATCCCTAAAACCCCTTTTCCTCCCTCGCAAACCAAACACTCCAACAATACGACGAGTACAGATCGATCGACGCGGAACATTCTATCGATGTGGGAAAATGTTCGGCCGTCGGAAAATGGATCCGACAACGGCAAAGATAATGACGATAACAATAAGGAGAAAACGATAGCAAAGGCAGCAGGGTTCGTGGTTTTCTCGGGAATAGCAATGAGCATTCTCAAAGCCGTCAATCCTTTCAATAATCCAAACCTCAATAGTCAAAGCAGTGAGGTAAAGGCAACCGTTTTTGAGTCAGCTCAACTTCAAACTCAGCCTCAAGTGCTTCAACAATGCCAGACAGAGCCTGAGGCCAGTGTCAAGGTTCGTGGTTGTAATTACATACGTTTGTTAAGTTTTATGTTGAACCATTTAAAGTTTTTTTTTATAAATTTGTTTGCTTTGTGGCTCTTTTAGAAACCGAATTGTTGTGCGGAGAAAAGAGCGAAGGAAGCTTCGCAAAATGTAATAGAGATTGAGCGGGGAGACACTCTTTCGGGGCTCTCTAGACAATATGGGGTATGCGTTCGTTTTATTTTCTCTATCTCTATTTGTATGACATTCTTTTCATTTTGAGATGTTCCATATATTCACCATTCCAGTTTAACGCATTTTATAATTGTTAAGAATCCAAATTCATTAAGCTATTCAAATTTTAAACTCTGCTGCGCTTTTGCTTTGTCAAAATCAATTACTGAACTATTTCTTTAATATTTTTTCGGATATCACTAAAATATTATATGAATCAAATTACTAACATTTTAAACTTGCCGACATATAAAATATGAAAGATTGGGTATTTTATTAGAATATTGGTTTCTCCTTTATTCCAAAGAAAAAAAAAAAGAGGACAAGAATCTTCATTTACCAGTTGATGTTATGGTAGCATATTGAATGTATATTTTGGCTTCAGAGGTATCAATTGAAGCAATTAAGGAGGCTAACGGGCTTGAAGGGAACACCATCTGTGCTGGCAATAAACTTGTAATACCCTAATGTGCTCCTTCTCTTTGCTTCTTCTTGTTGTAACATTACTTATGATGTGAGTTTTTTTTTCTTCCTTTTTGTCTATTGGGTAAGCTGTATCAGGGCAGAAAATTTTGTAGTTTGAGACCAACACTATGGTTGCCTGTGGTTATAGGATGTGAGATTGGTTTTGAGCTATGTAAAATGAGGAAATCTCAGCTGCTATGATGAACTTGTATCTTGAGTCACAATATTTTATCATGTAGAAGAAATGCCTACTTTCCAAATCCTCTTTTGGCTTGTTGCCCTTTATCATGTGTATTACTGTATTTCTCTTTGTTTAGTTGCATCCTCCACAGTATTATATTTGGGAGGAAATCAAACTTCCAATTTTAAATCTGTTGCAAAAGCAAGAGAAATGCAGTTAGCGATAAGATCATGATGCAGAGGCAACAAGAAGAAACTGAACAAACAAAATGTTAACTGAAATGTAAAGTAAAGGGGTTTTGAACCTATCAAAAGTAAATGTAAGGGGCCGTGATCATCAATCACAAGTATTTTCCCAGTGACGGTGGATGGAATGGAAGAAATTTGGGCGTAAATCTTTCCTAATATATGTAGGATTTAAAGCTTCAAATCTACTGATGTCCTCTGTCTAGGAAAGCCTTCATTGCATTTGTTCTGCTTTTCCATTTGATGCATGAACTTATTGAATCTTCACTAATTATAGATTGTAAAAGTTAGCTTGTATGATTTCTTTATTCTGGCTCCAAAGTAACTATCCAATTGCATTGTTAGAAAAGCTTACAAAGGTGACAATAGAATGTTTCACCAGCAAAAAAAGTAATGGTTGTATCTCCCTAATCTTTACCCTACCGTTATTTTCCTCCAGCTCAAAGTCTGAATAATAATGCATTTTCACCATATTATCAGCTTTCCACTTGACAACATCTATTACGATGTTCTGAGCTTGTAATGGCAAGTTCTGCGAGACTACTGCTATGTTGCAGTATAGGAACCTGTCAACATGTGAATATTAGCATTGAAACTATAGAATCAATAGAAACCTATAAAGGACTATGAGGCAAGGGATACGTATCCACTTAACCTCCCACTCTATAATGGTGGAAGCTCATAACATCATGGAGTGTGAGATCAATCTTGTCCATCAGGTCTTCCCACGTGCATTTTCTCTTCTTCCACCACACTGTAGGCTTCTTTCTATTTTTGGTGCAAGTATGGCACATTTCTTATGCTTGGTATGGTTCTTCCATTTATTAATGTCTTGGCTCCTGTACTTATTGTTTTGGCTAGGCATCAGATTTGGCCTCTTTAACGTCTTTGACTTAATTAAGCGTTGCTTATTATGTGGGTATACATGATGGTCTTATATAGTCTGAAGATGAGGATTTAACGTGCGGAGCATCATGATCATATGTAAATTATGAGCAAGTCAAACTGGCATTTTTGTATCAAATGCATATACTTGTTAAAACAGCTCTCCATTCATCTCCCCAACCCCCCCCCCCCCAAACCCCCCCCACCCACCCAACCCCCAAAAAAAACATATACTTTCCATAGTATTGTGTTGCTCCCTTAAATTGACAGAAACAGCTCTTCCCACTCTTTAATTTTCCCATCGGGACTCTTAAATTGACAGAAACGGCAAAATGCTGGAGGAATACACTGATCTTCCTCTGGTTTGTCAGTTTACTCTAGAATCAGTGGTAGTCTGAAAATGTAACTTACAGGTTTGTAGTTTGCCATATGTAAAATTAACTTTATCTTTTTTTTTTGTCCCTTTTATTTTATTATCTCCTCAAATTGTTATGCAGTTCAAGACTGTAATGAAGTTTAGTTCCATTGAACAAAAAACGTGATAATGGATAAATATTGGAACTTGCCGTAGTTCATTGCGGCATAGAACCAAAAAATGTGGATATTGGAGTGGTTCTATGCGATCATACACAAGACTTGAATGTTTCCCTCTCTTCTTTTTTCCTTTTGGAGCTCTTAATTGCGGTCCATACTAGGACCAAATTTGAAATCTGTAAACTTGAAAATGGGTGCAACAGGGTGGAGCATGACCCACCTCCTTTCAGAATAAGAAGCAAATTATTATTTTTGAAATCCACAAAAGATAAGTGAATTGGGATCGAGTTTCAAGCTTTCCTTGTGAGCTACTCTTGAATTCCTCCATAAGAGAAGGAAGATGTCTATCATTGATGGAATTCTTATTTAAAAGAAGTCTATTATTTATGAACTGCTTCAGAGAACCCAACATAGTTTATGATTTTGCATTCACCTACTCGCTTTTGAGAGGATAAAGAAGCTTAATGCCTAGCATTTTGCATACTATATTCCCTAAGCTACGGATTAGCCTTACTTTCTTGGTTGAGTTTGTATATTTTAACATGATTTCATAGGCCCTACTGTTTTTTCGTGCTCCCTTGCAATCATTTTGTATCACAGGTTCCTACTTGCAAATTGCTAGTGATATTGTCTCTAGAAGAATTACGCCTTTTTAGTTAATTTTTTTTGTTTTTATATAATTGGCATTTATAAGGGCGGCCTTGGAGCAATGATAGAGTTGTCTTTGTGTGATTACGGGTTCGAGCAGTGAAATCAATCATTGATGTTTGCATTAAGGTAGGATGCATACATTACACTTTCTTGGGTTACGGCCTTTCCCCGGATAATGCGTAAACGTAGGATGCTTCGTATACTGGGCTGCCATTTATCATTGGCGTTTATGTTGTGTAGACCAAATTTCTGGGTTTTGATGGGAGTTTTGCATTTTCTTGTTGATTTAATTCTGTATTTATTATATTAAATTCACCCTGCAAAGTCAGAGATCAAATCTAATGTAGCCAACTAAGATGAGCTATCTAAAGTAACTGTGAGTTCTGGCAAGAAAAAGTTAAATCTGACACACATTAAAACTATATGTTCAAACTGTTTGTTTTTTTATGTATTTAAGTATATTAAATATTTAAAATATGCTGAAAGGTAAATGGAGGGAAATGAAATTTTTGAGTAAAATTTTAAGTTTTCCCCCTCGGTATAGGGACATTGTCTCATATTGGAAGAGGAAATATAAGTAATTGTTCTTCTTCTAGCTCTAAAAGAGTTGAGAAGAAGGCAAGCTTCGCGCCGCTGCTGCCGCTTGACTCGGTTTTGCTTGGCCTTGGATTCGGATTTGATCAAATGATTGACTGATTAATTTTTTGGATCAAATTTATATGTTCATTATAAAATATTAACAAAAATGTTATTAAAAATTTATTTTATTAGTAGAATATTAATATTAAAACTCCAATTCGTTTTTCAGTTGTGTAACTGAAATTAAACTGCTGTTCAATTTTCTTTTTATTGTTGAGTAAATATCAATTTATGTAATGATATTTATGTTGTGGTCATTTTGCATAAACAATCATTCCAAAGAGTTGCACCTTTTCATATTTTAATCCAACTTAGGCTATAAATACAAATCTATTCTGCTCAAAATTTTTATACGAATTTTCTGATTTCTTCTCCTTTCTTCTGCATATTTTAAATTCAAAGTAAGCAACAATAAATATGATTTATTACTGAATTTTGTGTTCGCTGAAACATTGGGATTTGAAGTACCATTACACCAGTGTGTAATTCGTTCTATCCTATGAGAAAATAATCTATAACCTTAGGTACTAGAAGGGGATTAAATTCCTTAAGGAAACATTGTGAATTCAGTGGGCTCGAATTAGTTTTTGTTATTTCGTTTACATTTCTATTTATGTTATTTTATTTTCTTCAGAATTATTTTACAAATACATATTACTAACAAGGTTAAGAAATTTAACATATTTTTGGTATTTGTACTAACTGTTTCTGGAGAGTAAAACCTTTGTGGTTTTGTACTCTATTGGAGATTAAAATCTACATGATTTTAACGTTTATGTCATTCTTTTACAGAAATGACTAATGATAATGCGAACCAAGCTATTCCAATGGTGACTGTCAATGCCTCAACGAGCTGAACAACACGACAACATTGGCACCGGCGGAGATAACCAGAGAAATTTTCCAGAATTGATTTTAAGCAAGCAAAAGATGTTCTTCTATTTGACTACTCTAAGTCTTGAGAAGTTCATCAAGGAAGATGTTCTTGTATTGTCCGGTGAAACTTCAAAAACTGAACGCTTTCTCGTGATTGAGGCGTGAAGCATTCAGATTTTTGTGCAAGAATTATATTCTAAGCAGGCTGAAGGATGCTTTGTATAACGTCTACAGTGGAGTAGAAATATCAAAAGAACTGTGGACTGCACTTGAAAAGAAATACAAAATCGAAGATATCGGGTTGAAGAAGTTCGTTGCTGCAAAGTTTTTAGACTACAAAATGGTAGATAGCAAATCTGTTATTACCCAAGTTCAAGAAGTGCAAGTGATTATTCACGATCTCCTTGCTGAAGGTATAAATCAAGTTAATACTGATGTTGAAAGTAGTAATCTTAGTATTTTGACTACCAGAAATTTTATTGAAGGTCTTGTCATCAATAAAGCATTACAAGTAGCAGCAATAATTGAGAAGTTGCCTCCTTTATGGAAGGACTTCAAAAACTACTTGAAACACAAATGCAAGGAGATGTTCCTTAAAGATCTTATTGTTCGGTTGAGAATCGAAGAGGACAATAAAGCTGCTGAGAAGAGAGGTCGTGGAAACTCAATAATAATAGGAGCAAATATTGTTGAAGCGAACAAAAAGAGGAAGAAGGTTTCTGGACCGAAATACAACCCAAGCAAGAAGGGGTTCAGCGGAAACTGCTACAATTGTGGAAAAATCGGACGTAAATCTATGGAGTGTCGTGCTCCGAAGAAAGACAAGAAGAAGGGTCAAGTAAACACGGTTGAAAAGCATAATGATGTTGATGACTAGTGTGTCATGCTTTCTGAATGCAACTTTTCACTCCTAAAGAGTGGTGGATTGATTCTGGAGCCACTCGCCTTTTTTGTGTTGTTAGAGAAGCTTTTGCTACTTATGCTCCTATTGGACCCGATGAGACAATATATATGGGAAATGCTTCAAAAGCCAAGATTGAAGGATGTGGGAAGATATTTCTCAAAATAACCTCTGGTAAAGAGGTGACTTTGAACAACGTCCTTCATGTTCTCGAGATCAGGAAGAATTTAGTCTCTACTGGACTTCTTGTTAAGAATGGTTTTAAATGTGTTTTTGTTTTCGATAAGGTTGTACTAAGTAAGAATGGAATGTTTGTAGGAAAAGGTTACCTAACCGAGGGAATTTTCAAGCTGAATGTAATGGTTGTTGAAAATAATAATAATAATAAAATAAAAAAATTTTAACTTCGTCTTACTTACTTGAGTCAAATGAATTATGGCATATACTCTTGGGTCATGTCAATTATAAAACCTTGTAGAAAACGATTAATTTGGAAGTATTGCCTAAGTTTGAATGTGACAAAAGAAAAATACCCAGTATGTGTGGAATCTAAGTATGTTAAACATCCTTATAAGTAAATTGAAAGGAATTCAAATCATTTAGACTTAATTCACACAGATATTTGTGACATGAAGTCAATAACATCTCAAGGTGCAAAGAAGCATTTCATAACTTTTATTGAAGATATTACTCGATATTTCTATGTTTACTTATTTAATAGCAAAGATGAAGCACTAGACGCATTCAAGCAATAACAAATATGAAGTTTAAACACAACTTAACAAGAAAATAAAAAATGATAAGAAGTGATAGGAATTGTGAATATGAATCTCTTTTTGAACAAATTAGTTTAGAATATGGAATTATTCATCAAACAACGGCGCATGCCCCAATCCAATGTGATTGCAGAAAGAAATAATCGTTCATTAAAGGAGATGATGAACGCATTATTGATAAGTTCTGGTTTGCCACAGAACTTGTGGGGGGAAAGCCGTTCTTATGGCTAGCCGATTACTAAATCGAGTACCCCATAGCAAACCACAATCCATTTCATATGAAAAATAAAAAGAAAGGAAGCTCAACTTGAATTATTTTAAAGTGTGGGGGTATTTAACAAAAGTTTAAGTTTCTAAACCCAAAAGGTTAAAAGTAGGACCGAAAACTGTTGATTGTATTTTCATAGGATATGCAACTAATAGTAAAGCATACCGATTTATGGTTCATAAATCAGAAAATCCCGATATTCATAATAATACGATTATAGAATCAGATAATGTTCAGTTCTTTGAAAATATATATCCATATAAAAAGGAATATGAGCCGATTGGTGAAGGATACGACCTCAAGAAGAAACAACACTTAATCAGGAGGATCAAAGATGTAGTAAACGTCTAAGAATGTCTACTTCATTTGGACCAGAATTTAGCACTTTATTATTGGAAAATGAGCCTCAAACATTTAAAGAAACTATGTCTTCTTAGGAATCATTATTTTGGAAAGAGGCAGCCAGGAGTGAAATAGAATCCATATTGGAAAAATATACATGGGAATTGGTTGATCTTCCTCCTGGAAATAAACCGTTGGGTTATAAATGGATTTTTAAGAGAAAAATGAAAGATGATGACACTATTGACAAATTTAAGGCAAGACTTGTGGTCAAAGGGTATAGACAACGAGAAGGTCTCGACTACTCTCCAGTTACAAGAATTACATCCATACGAACATAGCAGTGTTAGTTGCAATTTATGGTCTTGAAATTCATCAAATGGATGTTAAGACAAACTTCTTAAATGGAGAGTTGGAGGAAGAAATTTACATAGAACAACCTGAAGGATTTGTGGTTCCAAGTAAAGAAAAGAAGGTATGTAGACTTGTTAAGTCCCTTTTACGAACTAAAACGAGCACCCAAATAATGATATGCTAAATTTGATCAAATAATATTGTCAAATGATTTTAATATAAATGAATGTATAAATGTGTGTGCATTAAAAATGTTCTAAATCACATAGTCATTGTTTGATTTTATGTGGATGATATGTTGATAATGAGTATGATATTGCCAACATAAATGCTATTAAGCGTATGCTAACTAGCAAGTTTGATATGAAAGACTTGGGAGTTGTTGATTTAATTATGGGGATTAAGATCCATAAGACTCCTCAAGGTCTGACATCGTCACAATCTCATTATATTAAGACAGTACTTGAAAAATTCAAGCACTTGGACTTTAAAGTTGGAAAGACTCCAATTGGCGTGAATCTTGCATTAGCAAAGAACAAAGGCCAAAGCATATCACAATTGGATTATGCTCGTGTGTTGGGTTGCTTAATGTACATCATGAATTGTACATAATCAGATATAGCTTGTGCTATAAGTAAATTGAGTCGATATACGAGCAATCCAGGTCAATCTCATTGGATGGCTATGAAACGAGTTTCGGGGTATTTAGTACATACCCAGGACTTTGCTTTACACTATAGCAAATTTCATGCGGTCATTAAGGGATATTGTGATACAATTGGATCATCGGATCAATTAATTCTAAGTCCACTAGTGGATATGTATGCCTGGCAGAGGAGCAGTATCTTGGAAGTCGTCCAAACAAACTTGTATTGCCCGCTCTATAATGGATGCTGAATTCATAGCCTTAGATAAAGTCGGTGAAGAAGCTGAATGGCTCCGAAATTTCTTGGAAGACATTCCATTTTGGCCCAAACCGTTGGCACTAATACGCATACATTGTGATAGTCAAACAACAATTGTAAGGGCTGGAAGCGTTATGTATAACGATATATTTCGTCATATCTGACGAAGACATAAAACCATTAGACAATTACTCTCTAGAGGAATTATCACAATTGATTATGTGAAGCCAAGTGATAATGTGTCAGATCCACTTGCAAAGGGCCTAAATAGAGAGATAGTTGAGAAATCATAAAGGGGAATGAGACTATGGCCGAGAACAAGTCATAGTGACAGTAATTCTACCTAGAAGGCTGGAGATCCCAATATCTAGGTTCAAGGAGATCAAACAAAGTCCTTAATTACGGTTCAACATTGTCAACTAAATGTTTGGTCCATTCTCTTGATGAGACAATGTTCAGTACCAAGGATAAAGCATTAAGGCTTTTTAATGATTTCTATATTTGATGCGAGGTATATCAGATAGTGTATCTAAGGATGACACGTTTAGGAATCACCTATGTCAGTGTGAAGTATTAGTTGCTTCAAGGAGAAACTTGCAAGACCAGCTCTCTATGCACTTGTAAAACCAGACGGTGTTCATGGTTGAAACAAACACAACAATGAGAACCAAAGAAGGTTAAGGGTTGGTTGTGTGACTTATAGTTGTCCAGGTATACACCAAAGTTCGACGGTTCAAAGATATAAAACCTACCGATTGATCGAGTATATCAGACATAAGTTCACTACGGAAAGTTCAAAAGGAAACCTACTTATCCAGATGCAATTAATTCTAGCTTGCGAATCATACAGTTTTTCATGTATATTTCCGTGATATAGTCATTCCCTATTCATGTAGGGGATTGTTGGGGTTTTTATGTATTTAAGTATATTAAATACTTAAAAGAGGGTGAATGGGAAATGAAAGGAAATGAAATTTTGAGAGAAATTTTAAGCTTCCTCCCTTGGCAAAGGGACATTGACCCATATTGGAAGAGGAGGATGTTTTTAATGGGTATATAAACAATTGCTCTTCTTCTAGCTCTTAAGAATAAGAAGAAGGCAAGCCTTGCGTCGTTGTCGTCGTCGTCGCTCGGCTTGGCTTCGGCTTCGGATTTGATCAAATGATCGATTGATTGATTGATTTTTTGGACTAAATTTATTTGTTAATAGTAAAATATTAACATAAATGTTATTAAATATTTGTTTTAATAACAGAATATTGATATTCAAATAAATATTAATAGTAAATCCTCCAATCCGTTTTTCAGTTGTGTAACTGGAAATTAAACTACCCTCTTTAATTTTCTCTCTTTATTGTTGAGTAAATAGTCATTTATGTAATAGTATTTATGTTGTGGCCGTTTTGCATAAACAATCGTTCTGAAGAGTTGCACCTCTTCAGGTTTCAGCCCAACTTTGTCTATAAATACAAGTCTATTATGCTCAGAATTTCAATACGAATTTTCTGAGTTCTTCTCCTTTTTTTGTGCATATTTTAACTTCAAAAAAAGCAACAATAAGTGTGATTCACTACCGTATTTTGTGTTTGCTGAAACATTGAGGTTTGAGGTACCACTACACCAGTGTGTAATTCGTTTTATCCTGAGAGGAAATAATCCATAACCTTGGGTATTAGGCGGGGATTAAATTCCCTAAGGGAACACTAAGAATTCAGTGGGCTCGAATAGGTTTTTATTATTCCGTTTATATTTATGTTTATGTTATTTTATTTTCCTCAAAATTATTTTACAAATACATATTACTAACACAAATTACTAACACAAACCAAATCCATTTTCTTATAAGTTGTTCCAAATGGACACCAATCTTACTTTTATTCAGCTGGTTGATTAGTAAAGTCTATTGTGCAGGAGCTTTTGCATCTTCAATGATGAGGCCAAGCTTTTGCATCTTCAATGATGAGGCCAAATGGTTTCTACAATAGAATGTCCTCCTTATGTTTCATCAACTTGAATTATTAACCCTCTGCAGCCATTTCACTCCGCACACCACCACAAACTTTTCCAGATTCTTGAAATCAACTAGTACATAGGACCTGGTACTAGCATGTGAAAACAATCAAAAGTTCTCACTTTTTTGCACCTCTTCTGTTTCTTTATCTCATTCATTTTCTTTCTTTCTTATTGTGATTAATCGTATAGAAACGTGGTGATTCTGTTTCAACCACAGCTTCTAAAGCATTCCACCTAATACAATCTTTAAAGGAAATCAAGAATATCTTATTAACATCATCATCATAGGCTTTATGAGCTAAAAGAATGTTCCCTATATCCCTAGTGATCTTCACATGTTCATTAATCTTGAGACATAATCATGATTAGTAAGACCCACTTTCTAATTACATAAATGATTTTCTCTTAACATCTCTCCTTCAAATCAGAGCACTGTGTCACTGCTGAAAGAATGCAGAACTCTAAGGCAGCAGACAGGAAGCAGAAGCTTCAACTAAGGGGATGCAGTGCCTTGTGCTGCAGTTATAGGCTGAGTGTTTCGTCGTCTTCAGAAGAAGCAGAAAGTTCCAATTCTGATAGATATCCAACCATTTCAAGCCTAACACATGCCATGGTGCAAGAAAGGTTAGATAAGATGATTAGAGAAAGAGAAGAGGCTAAAAATGAAGAGAGGAGGAAGGCGCGAGATGAAAAGACCAAGTTTATAGTGATGATAGCAATGGAGAAGACTTCTTACGATCCAAGAGAAGATTTTCGAGAGTCCATTGAGCAGATGATAATAGCAAATAGGATTCATGATACGAAGGACTTAAGGCGACTTTTGAATTATTATGTTTCTATGAATGCAGAGGAATATCGTGGTATTATATTCGAGGTGTTCCATGAAGTTTGCACCAATTTCTTTTTATCATGTAAACACCATTCATATCGTCAAGTGTAAAACTTCGGTTTTCTTTAAATTCCAAGTGTTTTCAATAAGCCCCACCCCCCCCCCCCCCACCCCACCCGTACAGTGAAAACTGTCTTATGGTGCCCTGCTATGAGCCTATTATTGCCTCTTCCCAACCAAACAAAGAGGCAGAGGAAGAAAGACAAGCATGCAAGCAGTAACTGAATATGTCAAACATTGTAATCTAAAACCATTGTGAAGGAACTGTGCATACAGAGACTGTAATATTCTGTTCTTCGGAAATCGCATCAGCACCAAGCAACCTAGCTTTTTATGTTGGACGAAGACATTGATCAAGGCCGATACTCAAGAGGTAGAGAGAAGCCATTGGGTGATGCAGTAACCTCTCAGGTAGGCACTCTTCTTTAAGTTCTCAAGGATATTCATGCAGCTTACGGCTACACAGGCAACAAAAAACATTGCAGTGAATTCTGTGGAGTATACAGTGCAGACGCAGATTTAGAAACAAAACCATCTCCAACCATTTCTCCAAAATGCAGCTGTCAAGTAACTGCTTCGCCAGCACGATATCAGAATCTCTAGATACAGCATAGTTAAAGACCACTTACAGTAAAACTTCAATAGCGTACTGGTAGCTTCACATGCCAAACATCAAGCTCTTCAAAGAAGATCTAATAAAAACAATCAAACAGCGATCACCTCATTACCACAATAGGAAAACCAATTATGTATTTATAACATTTGTTGTAAAACTACATAGTCGATTCTACTTTGATTGCAGCAAAAGAAAATGACCACAAAAAAGGATTGATTCATCTATAGCCAAAATGAGAACTTACACATCCTCATACACCAACTAATAGAAACTTTCCAAAATTTTCCTCTAGGTCTACAAAATACATAAGATATAAACTTGCTAGTCCAGAAGCCGGCTCTCAGCTTATCACTGAATGTTTGAGGACTTGTTAAGAATAACACCTTCATATTTGACCTGGAACCATTTCATTGCGTCCTCCTTTGTGACCCTGTGCTGGATCCCAACTCGAGACTTGCACCTACGACGACGAGCAACACGGTATCCAGGGCGCTCCAATACAACATAGAAATCCATACCATAAATACCAGTTGAAGGGTCATATCTGTGAAACAAATAAGAAAATGTTATGAAATAATATAAAAGACAAGAACAATAATGCAAGAACAAGAGCAATAGAGAGAAGAGTAGAGAGAGTTCTTCTTATTGATACTTAGAGAATGTTAGGAGTGATTTACAATGGTAGAGGGCACCTCTATTTATAGGGAGGAGGATGATTTATCTACCAAGAATAGAACTCTAGAATCTCTCTAATTAAAGACATTCACCTTAAATAGAAGTGTATTTATAACACTCCCCCTTGAATGTCTATTCAATGATGTGCCTCGTTAAAACCTTAAAACAAAACCCAATGGGAAAAATTAAAGTAAGGAAAAAGAGTACACATGTTTGAATATGCGCCTATTGGTTGCCTCGTTAAAAACCTCGCAAGGAAAACCCGGTGGGACAAAACCTTGTAAGGGAAAAAGAGTGCAACGCGCCTTAACTCCCCCTGATAAGAACATCAATTTATGTCCTTAAGTCTTCGCATCCCGATCTTGTGAACTAGCTTCTTGAAGGTTGACTTTGGTAGAGATTTTGTGAACAAATCAGCCATATTGTCGCTTGAACGAATCTGTTGAACATTGATATCACCATTCTTTTGAAGATCATGTGTGAAGAATAACTTTGGTGAAATATGCTTCGTTCTATCTCCTTTTATGAATCCTCCCTTCAATTGATCTATACATACTGCATTGTCTTCATACAAAGTTGTGGGTAGTTTATCACACTTCAAACCACATTTGTCTTGGATATGATGTATTATAGACCTCAACCACACACACTCTCGACTTGCTTCATGAATAGCAATTATCTCGGCATGATTAGATGAAGTAGCCACAATTGATTGCTTAGTCGATCGCCAAGATATGGCGGTTTCTCCACAGGTAAACACATAACCTGTTTGAGATCGAGCCTTGTGTGGGTCGGACAAATATCCAGCATCAGCATAACCAACAAGATCCGGGCTACAATTCTTGCCATAAAATAAGCCCATATCGGTAGTTCCCTTTAGGTACCGCAATATGTGTTTGATCCCATTCCAATGCTCCTCGTAGGAGCCGAGCTAAATCTTGCTAAGACATTACCTGAAAAGGATATGTCAGGTCTTGTAGTATTCGCAAGATACATTAGTGCGCCAATTGCGCTAAGATATGGTACTTCAGGACCAAGTAGCTCTTCATTCCTTTCTTGTGGTCGGAATGGATCTTTGTTCACATCAAGTGATCGAACAACCATCGGTGTACTTAAAGGATGTGCTTCATCCATGTAAAACCGTTTCAGTACCTTTTTTGTATAGGTAGATTGATGAACGAAAATTCCGTTTGCCAAATATTCAATTTGCAAACCAAGACATAGTTTAGTCTTTCCGAGATCTTTCATCTCGAATTCATCCTTTAGATAATCAATTGCCTTTTGGAGTTCTATAGGGGTTCCAATAAGGTTTATGTCATCGACATATACGGCAAGTACAACAAATTCCGATGTTGTTTTCTTTATAAAAACACACGGGCAAATGGCGTCATTTATATAGCCTTCTTTTAACAAGTACTCACTCAGACGATTATACCACATTCGTCCAGATTGCTTCAAGGATCTTTGCAATTTAATTGAGAACATTTCCCGAGATTTTGAATTATGCGCGTTTGGCATCTTGAGTCCATCGGGAATTTTCATGTATATCTCATTATCAAGTGAGCCATAAAGATAGGCAGTAACCACATCCATTAAGTGCATGTCAAGCTTTTCATGGACAGCAAAACTTATGAGATAACGAAAGGTTATCGCATCCATTACCGGCGAATATGTCTCTTCATAATCGACACCAGGCCTTTGAGAAAAACCTTGTGCAACAAGGCGTGCCTTATATCTTTGTACCTCGTTTTTCTCATTTCTTTTGCGTACAAAGACCCATTTATAGCCGACAGGCTTAACACCATTAGGTGTTTCAACTATAGGGCCAAAAACTTCACGTTTTGCCAGCGAATTCAATTCTAATTGAATTGCTTCTTGCCACTTTGGCCAATCATGTCTTTTTCGACATTCTTCAACAGATTGAGGTTCGAGATCCTCACATTCTTGCATAATGCTAGATGCTACATTATAAGCAAAGGCATTATCCACCACAATATCCACTCGATTAATATTTGCCTCAATATTAATTGGATTTAGGGATAGTTCCGTATTTCCAGAGTCTCGGGCTCAATGGATTCTTCATGAATCTCAGAATTTGTTAAATCATGAGATTCTTTCGTGGTGTCATTTTGATCGTTCTTTTTCCTCTTTCTAGGATTTCGATCTTTGGAACCTAATGGTCTGCCACGCTTCAGGCGTGCATTCGACTCATTGGATATGACACTAGATGATTGTCCAACAGGGACATCAATACGGATTGGAACATTTTCCGCGGGAATGTGGGATTTCATTATCCTTTTCAAGTCCGTAAATGCGTCAGGCATTTGATTTGCTATTCTTTGCAAATGAATAATCTTTTGTACCTCTCTTTCACAAATAGAGGTATGTGGATCAAGATGAGATAATGATGCATTTTTCCACAAAATTTCCCGTTTGGTTTCACCAACTTCTCCCCCTAATTTTGGGAAAAGTGTCTCATCAAATCGACAGTCTGCAAATCGTGCAGTAAACAAGTCGCCTGTCAATGTTTCGAGGTAGCGAATGATGGAGGGCGATTCAAACCCAACATATATTCCTAACCTTCTTTGCAGACCCATTTTGGTGCGGGATGGCGGTGCTACAGGCACATATACTGCGCATCCAAAGATTATTAAATGGGATATATTGGGTCCATGACCCAAAACCAATTGCAACGGGGAATATTTGTGTCAATTCGTCAGTCAGAGACGAACTAGCATTGCTGTATGCAAAATGGCGTGACCCCAAACCGAAGTGGGCAGCCGACGAACTAGTATTGCTGCATGCAAAATGGCGTGAACCCAAACCAAAGTGGGCAGCCGACGAACTAGCATTGCTGCATGCAAAGTGGCGTGAACCCAAACCGAAATGGGCAGCCTCGTTTTCATGAAGAATTCAAGATTATTCTCATCTATTGTCTCAATATGATATCCATTTTGAATGATATCTTTAAAACTCAACAAGTTCCTTTTAGTCTTGGAGGAGAACATTGCGATTGATATCATTAAAACTCAACAAGTTCTTCTTAGACTTGGAGGAGAATATTGCATTCTCTAAGATAAACGTCGTGCCTTTGGGCAGAGTTACAATTGCTCTTCCGGAGCCTTCAATCAATTTACTACTTCCAGAGATTGTAGTAACGTTTGCCTTACACATATTTAGTTGAGAGAAATATTTCCTTTCTTTGAGTATTGTATGTGTAGTACACGAATCAACTAGGCAAATACTTTTACAGTTGGACGTTGATCCAAGTTTGCTTTGTGAGATATCCATATTTGCTATCCCATTGTTTGACATATAAAAGAGATACACGAACATAAGAATAAACAAGTTCAATTCGTTTGTGTCACATAATATTTTCAAAATCTGCTGCTAACAGTTGACTAACAAAATCAGATATGTTATCCATAATTGATTACTTTGCAGTTTGAAAATTTCAGTTTAAACATTTTCTTCAAACAATCGATTGTTTAACACAAACAATCGATTGTTAAACATTGACAATCGATTGTTAAACACACACAATCGATTATTTGCTATTTTGAAAAACTTCAGATCATACTGTCTTAAGACAATCGATTGTTATGCATAGACAATCGATTGTTGGCTATTTTGAAAAATACCAGAACACACTGTTTTAAGACAATCGATTGTTAAGTATAGACAACCGATTGTTGGCTATTTTGAAAAATTCCAGAGCACACTGTTTTAAGACAATCGATTGTTAAGTATAGACAATCGATTGTTGGCTATTTGAAAAATTCCAGAACACACTGTTTTAAGACAATCGATTGTTATGCATAGACAATCAATTGTGGATGATTTTTGAAAAATTCCAGATTACACTGTCTTAACGACAATCGATTGTTAGACAAAGACAATCGATTGTGGATGATTTTTGAAAAATTCCAGATTACACTGTCTCAACGACAATCGATTGTTAGACAAAGACAATCGATTGTTGATCAATTATTTTTCAGCTTTAATGCGAACATAGTAGATAATCGACTAGTTTTTCAGGCTAGTCGATTACCCCTACTGGAAAATAAAAATTTTATTGATATTTGAGCATATTGAAGATATTCTAAAGAACTACTGCTAACATTGCATCATGAACTAACTAATACGAGCTAATACTAATGACTATTAGTTTATTCACTAACTAATACAAATAAGTAGAATAAAATCAAATAACTCTATCTTCTTTCATCACGGACCCATCGCCGATTAGGTGGTCTATTTTCCCCTCGGGTTGCTCAAAGAAGTCTGCCACATCCAGGTGGGTGATGTCCTCATTGTCGTCATAGACAAAATTTGTTTCAGGGCCTTTTCTCTTTCGAGATGCTTGATAAAGGTCAACAAAGTGTCTTGGTATACGGCAAGTCTTTGACCAGTGCCCTTTCCCACCGCAACGATAACATATAGTTTCTGAACCATTTGCCTTAGGATCTTCATGACCCCGTTTCTGCTTTCGGCGGTTATCTCTCCTTGGGGGTTGACGGACTTCATTGGAATTTCTTCCTTGTCTACGTCCCTGGCTATGACCCCGTTTACGACCATGACCATGGCCCTTTTCATGTTTGGCATAATGAGAGTGCACCTTATCTGCTTCAGGCAGTGGTGTAGACCCAGTGGGTCGATTTTCGTGATTTCTCATGAGCAGGTCATTATTTCGCTCAGCCACTAGTAGAAGAGAAATCAGTTCAGAGTACTTTGTAAAGCCTTTCTCTCTGTACTGTTGTTGCAGTACTATATTGGAGGCATGAAACGTTGTAAACGTTTTCTCAAGCATATCATAATCGGAGATATTATCCCCGCATAGCTTCAATTTAGAAGTAATTCTGAACATTGCAGAATTATATTCAGAAACGGACTTAGAGTCCTGGAGCCTCAGATGAGCCCAATCATATCGTGCTTGTGGCAGAGTGACCAACTTCAGGTTGTCATATCTCTCCTTTAAGCCGTTCCACAAGATGAGTGGATCCTTGACGGTGAGATATTCAATCTTCAAACCTTCATCAAGGTGATGGCGCAAGAAAATCAAGGCCTTCGCACATTCTTGGGTGGATGTTTTTTCTCTATCTTTGATGGTGTCTCCGAGACCCATAGCATCTAAGTGGATTTCAGCATCCAACACCCATGTCATATAGTTCTTGCCCGAAATTTCAAGGGCAACGAACTTTCTTTTCGTAATGTCAGACATAATCGAAAATTAAATTAGGAAGAGGGAAATACCTTAGATTTTTCGAGAATGGTTCTTGATACGGTAGAGTCTCGTGCTGATAACGTGTTATGAAATAATATAAAAGACAAGAACAATAATGCAAGAACAAGAGCAATAGAGAGAAGAGTAGAGAGAGTTCTTCTTATTGATACTTAGAGAATGTTAGGAGTGATTTACAATGGTAGAGGGCACCTCTATTTATAGGGAGGAGGATGATTTATCTACCAAGAATAGAACTCTAGAATCTCTCTAATTAAAGACATTCACCTTAAATAGAAGTGTATTTATAACAGAAAAAATAAAATGACACAACTTAGAAACGCAATTTTTTCATATATATCAAATTTAAAATGTTATGTAGAAGGAAGTTCCACCAAAAAATTTAACACAGTTCGAGTTATGAACGAGGAAGACCAACGACACACAAATAATGTTACAAGTAGCTAATTTTGTTGATTAGGACAGCTAAAAACAGGAAAAATATAATTAGATGACAATTTGCTTACTTGATTCCAAGATCAATGTGCTCCTGAATACCAAACCCAAAACAGCCAGTTTCACTGAAGTTCCTTCTCAACAACTCATATTCCTTGACTTTCAATCCACTCTCAAGTAGCTGCATGGCTTTCTCCCCTCTGACAGTCACATAGCAAGCTATCTTTTCATTACGCCTGATTCCGAAGGACCTCACAGTGTACCTTGCTGTTAATGAGAACCAACGCAAACACGTGTGAGATTATTAAATATGTCTTTAAACAGGTTGATCCAAGATAAATAAAAAAAAATCAGTTAAAAGTCCACAAACAAAGTTCTCAAACAAAACATTGGAATGCATGCTAAAAGCAGGTTGGAAGTTAAGCTAACAATAACTCGTGAATAACATCAACAATCTCAAATTGTGAGTAACACACTTGGATCAACAACGATAACAACAAAGTGAGATCCACAAGTGGGGTTGGGGGAGAGTAATGTGTACGCAGACCTTACCCCTCCAGAGTAGAGAGGCCGTTTCCGGTAGACCCTCGACTAAACCTGTTAACCGGGGCAGAATGACCCGTTTTCAACCCGCTTTGGCCCGGGTCAGCCGGTTCAGCCCATTACTGTAGCTTATAGGTGCAGGCTGGGACGCTTGGGCGGGAGGCGAATTTTAGACAAACACATTTTGGATACCGGTGCACTGGAACCCGCTAAGCATGCTAACATGTTGTTAACGGGCTGCAGCCTGGTATCCATTACAAATTTTTTTTTTGTTTTTGGACCATTGCCAATGGTCAAATTCAGAAATAACTGTTGGGGAACGGCCAAATTTCGCACAAATGGCCATTTCAGCCTCCTCGTTAAAAAAATACCCCCCCCCCAAACTCTAATAATTGAAAAATTACAATTTTGACTTTTAAAACCTATAAATAGCCCCCCTTCATTTTTTCTCACAATTCACTCTCTTACAACTCTAATTTTCTCTCAATTCTCTCTTGATATTATTGATTATTTTTCTTAAATTATCAATTACTTATTATTTCAAGTTTCATCAAATATTTAGTTTAGCCATTACAAAATTATTGTTCTCAAATATCAAACATTCAAGTGAAGTGAGGTATCAAGTATCAACTATTAAGTTTCGGTCTATCAATTAAAGATTGATTTTTGATATCAAAATTATTGCAGCATCCGAAATCCCGGTACACTCGTTTCATCTCTTTCTCTTATTTGGTGTACACTTATTTCATTATTTAGAATTATTAATTGTATTTATTAATTTGATTTATTAATTTAATTTACAAACTGGATTTACTTAGAGCAGCCAAAAAAGCGTATACTAGTAGAGGTGGTAGTGGTAGTAAGAGAACCTCCAAAAGATCAAGAGGTGGAATATTGATGAACTCTGGATGATGATGATGGTGTTCACGATTATTTAATTTGGTCTACACTAGGAGAGCATCAACAAGGATGCACCAGGAATATTGATGAACTCCAATTCTACTTGCAAAAGTCACCAGAGCCCCTCACAAAGGATTTTCTACCGCTGGATTGATGAAAAAGTAACTCAAATCAATTTCATGTTCTTTCAGTCATGGCTTGAGACGTGCTAAATGTGTCAATTTTAATAGTCGTATCAAAGAGTGCATTTAGCCAAGCAATGCAGCAGCTAGGAGATACTCGTCATTCATTGGGCAGCAACGTTTTGGAAATTCTAGTGTGCTTCAGAGATTGGATAAGATCAAAACAGCGAATTCAAGGGCGTGCCGAGGTAGACGAAGCGGAAGACCAAGAAATTGAAAATATAATGGTTTGTGGTTCTGATTCACCCAATGCCGGAAAGAAACTCATGTTGACATGGAAGAACTTATAAAAATGATGCAAAATATGTGATGTACTATTTTTTATTTTTTATAATTGTTGTAAATTTTTAATTTGCAAGCTCAAAAATCAACAAAGAACTTGCAAATTAATTTGAAGTATTAAATATATAAAATGAAAGCCTTGGGAGTTTGTTCCTTACATATTGTCTAATGGTCTTACTAAATAATTTTTTGTAGCCACTCACTTTCTAAATTCAATTTTAAAATTCAAATTTAAAACTTCAAAGTTTAAACTTCAAAGTTTAATTCTAAGCCTTAAAAGTTGGCAAACTCTTTAAGTATCAATAACATTGAATAAGAAAAATAAAATATAATTTTTTTTAAAAATTACACTAGCTCGGCCCACCCGAACCAATTAAGCTCGAACACGGACGGGCCCAAAATAACACAAAATTTTTCAACCCGCCCTCAACCCGTTATCCCAGCCTGCTAACCAATCCGGTCCGATAACGGACAAGCTGGTTTTTTTTGTTCAACGCGTCCCAGCCCGCAATATATACCTATACCCTCAGCACAAGGAAAGAAAAATTGTATCAGTAACAGCAAGCAAAGAAATTCAGGAAGATAACACTAGCAACGCAATAACCAAAAAATAGAGAGCAAAGTAATAACACTAAGCAGTAACAAAGGCAGAGTACTACAAACTCAAGGCAATAATATGGACACAAAGAGCGACTAAACATACTACAGCCTAACCTACGACCCTAATAAAGTATTAAGAATACAACTGGAGCCACTAGCAGCCTAAAACACAACATTAATCATACTAGTATCCTATCTCCTAACCTACAACCCTAATTCTCGACCTCCACAACTTTCTATCAAGGGTAATGTCCTCAGAAATCTGCATCCGCACCATGCCCTGCCTGATCATTTCTCCCCAATATTTCTTCGACCGCCCTCTACCTCTTCTCATACCTGTCAAGGCCAGCCATTCACACCTCATCATCAGTGCATCTAGGCTTCTCCTCCACAAGTGTCCGAACCATTTAGCCTAGCTTCCCGCCTCTTGTCGTCCATGGGAGCCACTCTCACGTTCACCTGGATATCTTCATTCCTAATCTTCTCAAGACAAGCTTGGATCAACATCTAACAAAAATATGTATATATCTATGTTGCCTAAAAGAACCAAAAGAATCAAAATCCAATACAATTACAGAAATGTGCAACCAGCATAGCTAATTGCCTGTGATTTTAGTTCATAGCAAAAGAAGGCCTTCCTTGTATAGGCAGACTAAAAGACAAGTTACTACCTATAACCTGACATTTAGACTTCAATTAATCAATCAATAAACCAGGCCTCAATCGCAAAACTAACTGGGTAGTCTATACAAGTCCTTTGTATCTATCCAGATCTATTCCCGCCGACATATAAACTGCAACTAATTATATATTACCGCCAAATATTAACAAATGCAATATGTTAACCAACTACCATAACCAATCACATTGAAGTAGTACACAGGCATCGATCCATTCATTATACAAATGTTCATTGTGCAGAGCTAATATTTCCAAGAACAGACTAGGACCTTAATACAAAGGTGCCTATTATTATATTTAAAAGCACATAATAATTTAAAGTCTTACCCTTTGAAAAAACAGGTGATTGGCCACTAAGTTGCTCCAACACCTTAAGTATCAAAATAAAAATAGACTCAATTTTAGGTTCAATATCAAAACAATGGAATGTAACAAATTCAGGGTGATGTTGTGAAAAGGGGCTGAACCTTTGCAGCTCTGGTGAGTCGATCTCCACTCTCACCGACGGAGATGTTGAGGACAAGCTTCTGAACCTTGATTTCCCTCATGGGATTGCTCAGTTTCTTCTCTGAAGCCTGCTCTCATTTTGCACAACAAGAAAATCTTAAGTTATTGGCGTATACATAGGATAAACATGAATAATCATGGAATGGAAATCATAGAGAAATACCATGGCCATTCGAGTGGAAGATGTTGCAGCTGCAGGGAGTGTTGTAGGGTACTGATGGCGAAGAAGATCCAAAAAGAAAACCCTAAACCTATCTAATGTTGTAAACGTACGACGTGGGCCGCAACTTTTATTGCTCCCGAAGTGCAGAAAATAAGCCGTCCCCTATTTAAGACATAGCCGAAATTTTAAAAGTTTTAAATGTTTAGCCACTTTATAAATGCGCTTTTGAAATTGAAAATCCAGGTTTGAAGATTTTAAATTCCAATCTATGGGTCTGAAATTAGTGTATGTGAAAATCTAAGACCTGAAGTTTGAATAAGTTTAAATTCAAACATAAGGTTTGAAGTTAGGTTCAACGGAGTCCAACTCTGGGCTCGAAAATTTATATTTGAACTTTGACTTTTTAAATTTTAAATTTTCATGTTTAAACTAAGGCTCTGAATAAATCTATTACAGATCAGTTGAAGAAGAAGAAGCAACTTTTAAACTATTTTTAGAAACTAGATATATTTTAAAATATGAGTGTTATAAATAGTTGTGTAGTGTTATTTCTATTTTTCATTAGTACTGTCAGTTTTATTAAATGGCGTAGATGGCTAGTTTAGAAATTTTGGAAATACTTCTAAATATTGTTGGATGATGATAATTTTCTACATATGATATCCAACACAATATTATAGAGTTTCATTCTTTCACATGTTGAACTCCAACACATTTTATTGTAGCAAAACACGAACTATCCTGGAATTTCAAAGATATCTGTTTTGGAGTTTCACTTGTATAGTCCTACACTCCCGCTCATAAAATTACCACATTACAATTTTTTTCCCCTACATTTCAAGCTAAACTTATCCCATAATGAAATTTATAAAAATGAACGTTGAAAGTGTTTTGGAATTCAAACTTCTACAAATGAAATTCCACAAATATTATTGTGAAGTTTGAGATGTTTGTTTACCTTGAAGACGGTAATTATAATTAAATTTGATTTTATAGTTCTAAGAATATGCATTTTATTTTAGTACTAGTTGTTAACCGATAGATGTTAAATGTGAGTCATGAAAATGAGATAAGAGCTTGAGGACAGTATGTTATGTGAACCGAATAGCCGTGAATACGGGGTCTTGAGTTGGCCTATGTTGGACCTCGAGGTCGAGCTAAGGTGTCAGACTGGGGATGGTCGATGAAGAGCTATAGTTCTAAGGACCTTGATAATGCTCTTTATGATCAATGATGAGTAATAAATGAAGTACAATCAATAAAATACAATAAATATAAGCAATAAAATCAAATGAGCGACTGTAGAATATGTTTAAGTTAAAGAGCATAGAATGTTCTTCTTCTTGTATTGAATATCATGTGTCTTACAATATGATAAGGGTCCCCTTTATATAAAAAGGGAATCTCAACATAGTACACGTGCATTTATTACAATATATGCGGTTGGTATCGCTATTTAATATCTCGGTACGGACCTGTACTATTCTTGTAAACCTGGTCGGCTCTAACCATGTGCCTAAGAATTTTTCGGCTTGTCCATCATAGTCATCGATTTGTACTGCTCTGAGGTCGAACATAAAGAACCCTCGGGCTATGCATCAATCCTTATGGAGTCGGGATATGAAGTAATTGAAGGCATGTGATTTTATGGCGACGGTCGGGCATCCCCAAGTCGCGTTAGTTTGGCCAGTGCCTTATGATTGTAGATATTGTGTTTGGAAGTAGCTTTTTAGTCCCCGAGCGAGGTAGCCTCCATGTATATATTAAGGATATTCCTTTTTAGGGATCTTACAAGTTCGAATATGTAGCCTTGACTTTAAGATCGGGGATTATGTCCTTGTAAGGTCTTATAAATTTGAACATGCCTTAATTAAGGTCTTACAGATTTGGTATTGCCTTGTGGAGGTCTTATGAGCTCGAGGTTGCCGTATGGAGGTCTTACATTTTCTAGCATTGACAAATGGAGGTCTTTCGGGCTCGAGGTTGCCCGCTTGGGGTCTTCTGGCCTTGAGTTTTTGATAGCTCGATGGGGTGACAGTCGGCGACAATCTCCGAGACATCGAAAGTTTTTGGCTTTGGAGCTATTATTTATAAACTTGATCTTGCCTCATTGAGGGCTTATGAGCTCGAAGTTTCTAGCCTAGAGGTCTTACGTCTTCGAGTTTTTTATGTCAGTTCCTGAGTGATTGGGAAATTTCTGGCCCTAGGGCCGTTTCGTGTAAAATAGCAAACTTCTCTAAAGCTCGAAGTGTTTTGATGGTAAAAAATACTCTTGTGATTAATTGGTACAAGTATATGTAACGCAAGGCATTTTGATGGTAAAGGATACTCCTTTGATTACTTGGTACAAGTATACATGTTTTTTGTCGTCGAAGATTCGATTATTATGTAGACACAGTTCATTTGACCATTTGGCTTGATACGTCATTTTCTCTCGAGACCCTCTTTGACTCATCTTGATTTCTCTGAGGAGGTTTTTTCCTAAGGGGATTCCCCCCCCCCCCCCAGTATTCGAGGTTGATTGAAGAGAAGTCTTGAATGGTTGTTAAGTTCTCCTTAGGTAGCATATTGATGTTGCCTCATTAAAAACCTTGCTGGTAAAACCCTTCTTGAGATAAAATCCGATCGAAAGAAAAGAGTGCAACGCATACTTTTAAACCTAAGGTCTTCAAGCTGGAAGGTGCTTCGATTTTTCTAACCGGACAACTGCACACAGGTTAGTGTTAGACGTAAATAAAAAGGGAGACAGTTATACCTTTGTAGTGATGGTGCTTTGAGCCTCTATATGCTTCAACTACTCGCTCTGGGGATACGGTGCGGTCCTTTACTCATTCACTCCGGGTTCATCCGAGAATGTGGCTTGTGATTGCTATTTTGCTATTTTCTTATCATTTGGCTCCTTCAATGTTGAAGGTGTCGGTGACGCATCGGCAACGTAAACATCTCTCTTGATGCATGATACTCCACGTATACCATTTTTATTTCGTCCGTCGTTGGAAACTTCATCATTTGATGAAGGGTTGATGGTACTGCTCTGATGCAACATATCCATGACCTTCCGAGCAAGGGATTATACCTCATGTCTCCTTCGATAACATGAAACATGCCATTTTATGTTGTGCTGGACATGTTGATTATGAGGATGATCTCTCCTTTCATTGTCTCGCTCGCCATATTGAATCCGTTAAGGACTCGAGAGGCAGGCACGATCTGGTCGAGTAGTCCGAGGTGTTCCACCACTCTCGACTTGATAATATTGGTCGAGCTACCTAGATCCACAAGCACACGTTTAATTTGAAATGTATTCAAAAGAAAAGAAATTACCAATACGTTGTTATGAGACTGGGACATAGCCTCAATGCCCTCTTTGCTGAATGTGAGAGCGTCGTCGGGTATATAACCTCGAGTTATCTTTTCCATGGTCATGGATATTTTTACTCATTTGACAACGGGTTCCTATAGGATGTCGATTCCTCCAACGATAATATGGATGGCATTTGTGGCTATTCTTTTTCATTTTTCCTATTCTCATCTTTGTTGTTCGCCTCTCTTTCCCCAAACTAATTTTTGGCTTGGTCGCTGAGGAACTCTCAGAGGTGCCCTTTGTTGATTAGCCGGGCTACTTCTTCTCGGCGTTTTCTGCAATCCTCAGTCCTATGACCGCATGTTCCTTGAAATTTGCACACCGGGTTAGGGTTCCTTTGCAATGGATCTGATAGTATAGATTTGGCCACCCGGTGTCTTTGATTTTACCTTTGGCTGATACGATGTTCGAAACATCAATGTTGAAGTTGTACTCAGATATTCAGGGCGACTCCCGTCGATCCTGCGTGTCTATTGAATTCGGCTCTGGTCACGAGTCCCAGAGTATTCTAACCTCGATTCGTCCTTCGGTCATTTCAGGGTATGTTACACCTTGGGGCATTTCTTCGCTCTTTAGTGTACAACTGGTGCCTTTCCTTGTTTGGCCTTGGTTCATTTGTTAGGAGCCTGCTAGGATATACTGAGCATGATGGGCCTCCTAGTTGGTCGTCCTCAACCCTAGTCTTTGATTGGTACCGGTTGTGGACATCCATCCAAGTCACGGCGGGATATTCAACCAAGTTCCGCTTTAGCTGCTTCAGAGCTATTGAGCTCCGTTTGTTCAATCCTTGGGTGAAGGCCTGCACTGCAAAGTCATCGGAGATTAGTGGTAATTCCATTAGTTCCATTTGAAAGTGAGATACAAACTCCCGCAGTATCTCCTTTTCTCTATGTTTGATTTTGAAGATGCCGGATTTCCTTGTAGCAACCTTGATGGCACCGGCATATGCCTTTATAAAAGAATCTGCCTACATGGCATATAAGTCTATCGAGTTCGGGGATAGGTAGTGATACCACATCATCATCCCTTTTGAAAGTGTTTATTTAATTTTTTTTAATAGGAAAGATTCAATCTCATCGCCTTTCATGTCATTTCGCTTTACAGCACATGTGTAATCTGTGATGTGTCCGAGGTTTTGTTGTACTTCGGGAGATAGGACATTCTAAATTTCTTCGGGATGGGCTTTGGAGAAGCACTCGGTGGGAATGGCTTTTGTACAAATTTCTTTAAATCTACACCCTTCGGAATTGGGGGTGCGCCCAGGATCTGATCGACCTTTGAATTATAGGTCTCCACCTTTTTGTCATTAGCTTCTATCTTCTTTTCGCTCGATTCAATCCTCTTTGTGAGGTCCTCGAGCATCTTCATAATAGCGGAGTCGGCTGTTGACCCATTGTTGCTCGATCTTTCTGGTACCTGTTTGGCTCGTGGAGCCGTTTTCGGTGTTGTTGTGCTTATAATTTTTTGGTGGCTTTGCAGTTGAGCAATTGCCAGCTGTTGTGCCTGCACCATCTCAAAAATGACGTGAAGGCTAACCTCTCGTTCCTCCCGATATGAGGTTCTCTGAGCTTCTCGTTAGTTTACTTGGCACATACTCCCGTTAGCATGAGAGCTTATATCAATATGGTGGGCGTTGCGCGAGCCCATTTCTACGAGGATTCGTTTTGGTGCATCCTCAGGGTTTTGCACTGGTACACCGCAGCCTGGAACAACTATGTTATTCTCTCCATGGTCCTCAAGACTGTTGTTTTCATGTGCATTCATTGAGTTAGATATTTTGACCTGAAATCAAAGATTCTTAGACAAGAAAAAAATGTGAGGAGTAACTTGTGTTTTCAATGAACTAGCACGAAAATAATCACTATTATTTTTATCCCTACTGCGGGCGCCAAACTATTTACCTTTAAAATGGTAATTATAATTAAATTTGATTTTGTGCTTCTAAAAATGCGTAATTTATTTTAATACTAGTTGTTACGCAATAGATGCTAAGTGTGAGTCAGGAAAATGAGACAAGAGCTTGAGGACAGTATGTTATGCAAACTGAATGGCCGTGAATCAGGCTCTCGAGCTGGCCTATGTTGGGCCTTGAGGTCGAAAGTGTTAGACTGGGGTGGTCCATGAAAAGCTAACAGTTCTAAGGACCTTGATGATGGCTCTTTATGATCAATGATGAGTAATAAATGAAGAACAGTTAATAAAACACGATAGATGTAAGCAGTAAAATCAAATGAGCGACAGTAGAATATGTTTAAGTTAAAGAGCAGAGAATGTTCTTGTTCTTGTATTAAATATCATATGTGTACAAAATGATAAGGGTCCCCTTTATATAGGAGGGGAAATCCCAACATAGTACATGTGCATTTATTACAAAGATATACGGCAATTTAATGTCTCGATATGGACTTTTACTATTCTTGTAGACCTAGTCAGCTCTAACCACGTGCCTCAGAAAATTTTTGCTTGTCCATTATAACCACCGATTTATACTACCCCAAGATCGAACATAAGGAACCCTTGAACTGTGCCTCGAGTCTTATGGAGACGGGCCATGAAGTGTCATAATATCATAAAATTGGAGTAGCCGTACACAATGTTTTTGCACCTTTATCAAACGAGGACAAAAATTAAACAATGCACCGGAATGCCTATTTGTGTAAACTCCCAATATCTCACAAGAGAGCCCAATGGACAACAATGCGGCCCAGCCCAATTGCAAAAACGCAACGCTGCAATGATTACCCAAATCCAGAACCCAATGTTCGCCGGTCGAAATGTCGTCTGAAGTTTCCGGCAGTCTTTGCTACCGGCACCACTGGAGATTGAGTCATTAATTATCCGAACCCATTCTTCCTTCTCCATCGAAACGAGCACGTTTAAATCCAAAGGTGTTTACTCTTTCCAGTTATGGATTCTTCTGGATAATTGATTTTAATGAAGGTCAAGTTTTGTTATTCAGAAACTGGTTCCGCTTAAAGAAGAAGAATTTCCCTTGACTTAAAAATGTGATAAATGAAAATTCGTGTGTGTTTATGTGCTTCCCTTAGGGATTTATTCCTATTAAATTTGCAAGATGAGAAGTAAATTAAGTACTTGTTGTTTTAATTTGACACTTCTTTTATGGACTATTCAAAGCATTTCTAATATTACTATTCCATTCTATTTCTACATTTCATTTGCCGTTAAATCTTTGATCAATACAAAATAAAACAAGTTGGTATTGCTTGACTAGTAGCTTTTGCAATTTCATATTGGGTAAAATAAGTTACTATTTCATGATTGTTTCTGCTAATTGAGTATTCTAAGTTGCTGTACTTTTCAAAAATGTTGTGTGGTACGTGTCAGATCCTCCAAAGGATTTGTCTGATAATTTCGTTCAAAAGTGATTCAGGTTGCTGGTCTTAACTCCCAGATTAGATGTGGAGTATCAAAGATAAATTATCAACAAGGTTAATGAATATTTGCATAGCATCTCTTTGCAAAGCCAAACAATTGGAGAAAGCTGAAGCGGTATTAGTTGATGGCATAAGAATTGGAGTACAACCAGATGTCGTCACTTACAATACAGTGATTGCTGCATATTGTCGCGTTGTTGGCATTGATGCAGGTTATTCCATCCTTCATAGGATGAAGGAAGCTGGAGTTAATCCTGATGTTATTACATATAACTCTTTAATAGCTGGAGCTACCAGATATTGCATGTTATCCCGATGTCTCGATCTGTTTGATGAAATGCTTGAGATGAGTATTCTTCCTGATATTTGGAGTTACAACACCTTAATGCATTGCTTCTTTAAATTGAGAAGGCCAGATGAGGCTTACAGAGTTTTTCAGGATATTATTTTGAAAGATATTTCTCTTCATCCAGCAACATTCAATATATTAATGAATGGTCTTTGTAAGAATGGATATACGGAGAATGCCCTAATGTTATTTAGGAGTTTAAAACGTCATGGATTTATTCCCCAATTAGTAACTTACAACATTCTTATTCATGGGCTGTGCAAGTCAGGTCGAGGAAAAACTGCAAAAGAGTTTCTCAATGAATTGGTAGAAGCATGTCATATCCCAAATGCCATCACTTATACGACAGTAATGAAGTGCTGCTTCAGATGTAGACAATTTGAAGAAGGCCTTAAAATCTTTGCAGAGATGAGAAGGAAAGGATATACATATGACGCCTTTGCTTACTGTACAGTTGCTAGTATGTTACTTAAAACCGGGAGGATGAATGAGGCCAAGGAGTACCTGGGCTATATTATTACAAATGGTTTTGATCTTGATACGGTGTCTTTTAACAACATTACTAATCTATATTGTAAGGAAGGTCAGCTGGATAATGCTTATAAGTTGCTGTACGAGGCGGAAAAAGGAGGCTTGGAATCTGACAAGTACACCCATACTATTTTAATTGATGGCTTGTGCAGGACTGGTAATTTCAAAGAGGCCCAGCAACATTTGGACTGTATGAGTATGATGGGTTTTGATTCTAACTTAGTTGCTTTGAATTCTTTTATTAATGGGCTGTGTAAAGCTGGTCACCTTGATCATGCTTTGCAGATGTTTGAATCAATGGATGCCAAAGATTCCTTTACTTACTCCACTATACTGCATGGTCTTTGCAAAGCTGGGAGGTTTCGTGAAGCATCTAAGCTATTACTATCGTGTGTTAGAGGTGGCATGAGAATTCTTAAATCAAATAAACGTGTTGTTATTAGTGGCCTTTGTTCTTCTGGGTTTTCGCATGAAGCTAGGAAGGTCCAGTCTAAAATTCGATTGGCTAAGATACTGCATTATTAATTAGGAATGGTGCTCAACTCTGCCACTCAAAATGTTAACCTTATTAATTGCCTAAGGTTTTGCACTATAACGATTTATGGAAGCTGAAAAACCTCGAGCGTTAATGCAACTGAGAATACTACCTACAGTAACCAGTTTCAAGTCAAGTATTCGATTCTCTTGTAAGAGACAAACAAAATGACACTTCTGTCAGTAGGTGGTTAATTATATACTTTTCCGCACCCTAAGGATACTGATGACATGCTGTTGAAATTGTGAAGAGTTATTCCGTGGAAGTAAAAGCATGCTTTATCATAGATGCTAAACAACTAGGCGTGTCGGACTGTAAGTCATTTGTACTTCTAAATAATCTCTTTCCACTTATTTTGGTGTAATGTTTAGTATTGTATCCAAAGTTAGATAGTAGAGTACAATCAGTTCAAGGAGTGATTCTTTTCTGCAGCATGACATGCTGGGCTCTGAATCCGAAATCATTAAGCAGTTGAGATTGGCTAAAGATAAATCAAAGGTGAGGATTGTATTCCTCTTTTCCTTTATCTAGAAATGAAGCGGTCTTACATATTTGAGCCAGAATGCTTTTTTCTCCTGTTTGAAGTTGCTTAAGATGTGTTGACTGTAGCGAATTAACTGGGGGAGCGAAGGTCAGTTAGGCTAGATAGTTAGTAGGGATCACTGTTATACAGTTAATATATGCATCATGCTGTTATGCTCTGTCTCCCCAGTTCCTCTTTTGAGACCTTTTGTAAAAAATAACAACTTCAGTGCTTCAAACCAAAAGTTATACTCCCTCTTTTCTTGCATTTTATTTGATGGTATTTCATTGGTTAAGAGTTCAAGATATTCATTTGACTTATATTTTAAATGATCGATTATAAAAGAAAACGTTAAAGTAATGTTGAAAAGTTTGTTTGATGGAGAAAAAATTATGTCTAATTTTAAAGTTTGAATAGTTGAATGAATTTGAATAACTGAAAGTTTGTATACAAAAGGAAATGGTGTCAAAACATTTGGGAACGTCCAAAAAGGGAAGTGTCTAAACCTGAAAAAGTAGTTCACAGACAGAGCCTTGAAAGTAGCGGTAAGCTTAGCTAATGGAGGTTCTCTCTCTGAACTGATGCTGGATTAACTAAATGTTATTTAAATTCAACAAATTATTCAAGTTAGATTTATAGTTCTGTTAATTATTTCGACAAGTGACTTAGATTCATAGTTCTGGATTTTGTGCTATAGGAATGGATCAAAGAATCTTATATATGCATGTTATAGCATTGAATAAAGGTTTATTGATATTCTTTTCCTAGATCTGACTTTGCAGCAATTCTAGAGTAAGGAGCTTCTGCAACTATCATCTATTAACTTCTAAAGGATGTGATTCAATTTCTAAATCTGACATGGTTCAATACCTGGATCTCATCAAGCGCTTTTAATGTATTTATTTTTCCTTCCTCTTGTATTCGGGGGATTTTGCACTGATCAATAGAATTTTCACTTTCTCCAACGTATAACTTTTTTTCCCCAAATCAGGGCCTGCACATCTTTCTGCCCTGAACTTATCAAGTCTTCTTGTAGTTTATAAACATATTTGGAAAACATTGTAGTTTTATGTTATATAATTTGTATAAAAGCACTAAACTGCTCTCGTTTTCTCTTGGCAAGTTACTTGTAGCTTAGCCCTTTGGAAGTAAAAACCTATACTTTGAGTTCGACCATTTTTCTGACTGGAAGTGTTTGGTTTATATTCTTTGCTTGAAATCCTTTTCATTCTTAAGTTTCAAGCTTAACATATTTTCAGTTATGCATGCTGGAAACAAGAATATAACTTCACATACTATAGCAGTTAGATCTCGTATAGAGTAATTATTCATCATTTAACTGAATAGATTAATGCCTGCTTCTAGTCAGTTTGTCTCAGCATTTGATGAGAGGGACGATGTAAATGAATATGTCAAATTCTCAACAACTTGGAGATGTTCAGACTGACCACAACTATTGGCTGTTATGAAATTCATTGATAATTGATGTTGTGGTTGATCATTTGCAGACTTTTAATGCGGTTGCACAATAGGTTACTACCGGAGGACAAGCTTTGTCTATTTAAGTTTAAAGTTGTAAGTTCCCTTCATCTTCATTTTCCGAGGGATTTTCATAGCAGCTTCAGTTGTGAACTATTTTCCTTGCTCTCTCTTTCTCTATGATAGGAGATTGAGCAACTTCAAAGATTTGGGATAAGGAAGCTAGCTTCTAAAGCTTCTTCTATCAAAGATGATGTACTTAATCTGGTGAGTTTAAGTTTCTGTCAAAGACCATGACCTTGGTAGGATTTGAAAGAAAATTTATTTCTCTCAAAATTTGTTACGTTATAATAATTCTCCCTAACGCCTGAGCTTTTTGTAGATTTTCTTGGTAAGATAGCACTTTCCTATCTCGATTTAAGAAGCGTTTACCCCTTATTGGTGCAAGGCAGTGCACAAGTTTAAATTACAAATGATTTTCATCTCAGGAGAAGGATGTGGCAGCAAATACTGTAAAAGGAACAGCGTAGTTTTTGGTTCCTTTTAATGTTGCGTGTCCTTTCCAAGGCAACAGCTTACTCTAGTAGTTCCACGTCGAAGCATTTATGTCCACCTACTGTCGAAGCTGATTCTTACAAGGTAATTTTGTCCTTGAATCTGCAAGAATGACAGTTCTGAGATTGAAAAGAGTCAAAGATGCACCCAAAGGTGTGGCCTGGTGGTCACTGAAGTGGAGTGCAGAATCAAGAAGTCTTAGGTTCATATTCCAGTGGAGGCAAAAAACAATAGGTGATTTTTTTCTCATATGCCTAAGCCTTGATGGAGAGAGTTACCTGGTACATGTGCTAGTGGGAGGTAGCAACTACCTGGTGGAATAGTCAAGGTGCATGCAAAAAAGGCTTGGACACTACTGTCATTTTAAAAAAAGTCAAAGACATTAGGAAGCCCAAGCCAGAAGAAAAAGGAGTTAGTGGGTAGAATCAGGGATACTTGGAACTTATTTTTTTGGTGTTCCTGTTCTAATTGAAGGTGAGTGGAAGTTTTATGCTGATATTTCTTCTAAAAGCATAGGATTAGTTGTTGGAACATTAAGGATTGAGAGATGCATTCCTCTTGGGGATAAACAGAATCACATTGGTATATAGCAAGGGGTAATTGATAGATGTGAAAAGAAGCTAATATCATGGAAGAGCAGTTCCTATCTTTTGGAAGCACATACTTCAGTAAACACTGTTCTTGATGGTATTCCTACTTAGATATCACTGTTCTCTATCTCACAAGAGTTGAAAAAGACTTTTCTCATTAAGAAGCAACTTCTTATGGGAAGGAAATTCATGAAAGAAAAGTTTCATTCAGTTAGAATACAAAAAAGAGGGTAGGTGGGGGTGTGGGTGGTGTTAAAAACCTGAAGAGCCATAACAAGTGCTTCTGAGTAAATGGTTGCGGAGACTAAATGATGGAGGAAATGACTTGTGGAAAGAGGTGATCAACACTAAATATGGTAAATCTGTTAATTGAAGCTTCTAAATCTGTCTCACAGCCAAATAAAATGGTTGTATGGAAACAAATCTGCAGCTTATGGGATGAACTCCAGAAGAATATTATGTTAAAAGCTGGCAGAGGGGATATGATCAGATTTTGGCTAGGCAGATGGTTAGAGGAAGGATGTCTGAAAGATATCTTTGCCTAATTTGTACAACATAGATGTAAATAAGCAGTCTGTAGTTGTTGACATTTTCTCTGAATCTGGCTGGCAATTACAATTCAGAAATTGTAATGCTTGGGAAATGGAGGAGCTGTGTAGATTATTGCTTTTTTGGTACCTATAGTCCTGGACGCAAAATAGAATGGTCTCACATATCTGATGGGCTAGTAAATATGGTACTTTCTCAGTTAAGACTTGCTACATTTTGTTGCTGAAGCAGGCAAGGGTATGGGAAAAAGATTGGCCATGCGAACTACTATGGAAAACTAAAGCTCCTCCTAAAGTTTCCTGCTTTGGGTGGACTTGGACACTTAATTCTTGTTTGACCCGAGATGTTCTACAGAAGAAGATATTCAACATTTACGGTGGATGCTAAATCTATGGAAGTGACAAGAGTCTTGCAATCATCTGCTGCTACTTTGCTCTCAAACTTGGCAGATATGGGCATGTTTTCTGAATATATTGGTGTATACTGGGCAGTGCCTCAGAGTGTGAAGTATCTATTGCAAAGTTGGAAGGAGCTTTGCGCTCCTTTTTGCTCTTATAAATCATTCCTTCCGAGTTAAATTTGCTGCTTTTATCATGCTTTTTCCATCTTCTAACAATACCCCTCTGAATCCAAGGAAAAACGAAGCGCTGTCAATGAAGCAGATCAGACAAACAAAGAAAGGTGCGAGTCTGATATCAAGAAACGTGTCCTGTAATTCTTGTTTTTGATATATTTACTTTAAACAAGCATGATCTTTGTTGCAGTTGTAAAAACTTTACACGTAACTGATGGCTCACTAGGTATATATAATTTTCAAGTCAAATAGATAACCTGAAACGTCACTGGAAAACCAAGCATTCCCAAATGGTTTTCTTATTTAGTTTGTCTACTCCAGCATCTTCAACAACAACAAGTACCCAGTATAGTCCCACAAAATGGGGTCTGGGGAGGGTAATATGTAGAGGAGCCTTACCCCTACTCCAGCATCTTCGTGCTTCACATATTTGAGAAAGCAATAACAGTTGAATTGCGCAGATCTTATTCATTGACAAATGAAACATCTATGCTTTAACATTGATAAAAAGAACTTAGAATATTATCAGGATAAAACGAGCTAAATAGTGAAATGTTTATTTTTTAGTATGGTGAAAGGAGTATAATTGGCTAATAAACATTTAATTCCCCAACCCTCTTTCCAAATGGAGGACATTACAATGAGTTGAACGGACATAAATTACTAACTCTCCACTGTCTATTTGTTGTTAAGGAATTTGAAGTCGGAAGAACCATGGGAGGGTAAATGCCATTACAAAACAGGCAAGCAGGAAATTACAGCAGGATTGCTGCCATCTCCACCTGCATCCATTCTGCTGTATAGTAGATGAAGTAGATGTGATATATGAACTTGTGGGATCTACTGCCCGTTGGTTCCATTCAACCACCATTATTCTGCTCTCCCGTAATCTTGTTTGCACATTTTTTGCCGTCTTCCCACATATTTCACATAACCTGTAAAGAATTTTCACACTACAAATTATTTGTCCTTAAAAAGTAAAAAAAATTATCTGAATAAGAAAACATGGTATATGACGTAATAAGTGAGAAATTTAACTACACTATTCAAAACATAATTTTTTTTTTTGCACTATCGTTGTGAAGGGGAGCGTTGGAGCAATAGTAAAGTTGTCCCCGCATGGCCTGTAAGTTATGAGTTCAAGCCGTGGAATAGCTATTGATGCTTGCATTAGAGTAGGTTGCCTACATCACACCCCCTTGTAGTGCGACCCTTTTCCTAACCCTACGTGAACTCGGATGCTTCGTGCACAAGAAGACTTGTAAGAAGAACAAGAGGATGATAGAATAGTACCTGTTGCCTCTCTGATTGAACCAGGCTTCAGCACAATGGTGATGACAAATACCAAGCTCAGCTTTACAGTCACAACCAAGCTCAATTATTTCCTTGGACTCTTCATTCAAATGACATATACGACATACCTTTTCTATTCCTGGATTTTCATCATCAATATCTACTACTACTTCAGTATCTTTCTCTAATATTATTTCTCCTAATTCTTGACCTTCTCCATTATTAGAAACCTTCTCTGAATTACTTCCACATTTAGTACTAGTATTTATATTTCCATCTTCTCCTTGTTTTGTATCAGTATCCTTAACTTCTCCTTGTGTTATCTCAGCTTCTTTATTTTCTGCCATCCCTGGATTCTTGGAACAGTTTGAATCTTCTTTTTGGGAATTTCCACCGCTTGCTGCAGAATCTTGCATAATTTGCCAAAAACCCTCTTAAGATTAAAGGTTAGTTTAGTGCAGAATTCTAACTTTGAGGGAAATAAAGGAAGGATAGTCGTGGAACTAGGAATAAAGAAAATGAAAGAAAAAGCATATCTTCTTTACACGATTTTCATTTGAATATGCTTTGCTTCCAGTCGTTATTTAGTATGCAACAAGCTTTAACATAATTTTATTGCTAATAGCATTCTTGTATTTCTTATTTTTAAATCTTTTTTATTACATGTAGTGTCTTTATTTGTTTTATTTTTTCTTATTATTGTTATTGTTGGTTACTTCCTGTTTAGTGTTTCTTAAGCCAATGGTCTATTGGAAACAACTAATTTACCTTAAAAATGTAGGAATAAAGTACACCGATCTGTTATTGTTGTTTGTTGTCGTTGTTGTAAGCTTTAACATAATTGGGTAGATAATATATACTCCTTGTCTATAGAATGTTGAACGATACTGAATAGTTATTATATTGGTGAATTTTTACGAAAGGTTATAGAATTTACCATTACTTTATATGGCAGAGAGAATGTGAGTTTGAATGGGAGAAATCTAGGATTAGTTCATTTTAAAGAATACCTTTTAAATTTACAAGTAAAAAACGTGGTAGAAATCAATATAAAATCAAAATTGTTTTGGCTGCTCATCATGCTTTGGCCATCATCTTCTAAAGCCAAGGGAAAACGAAAAGCCGTCAATGAAGCAGATTACACAAACAAAGAAATGCACTAGTCCGATACCAAAAAATTACATTGTATATATTGGGAACGGAAGGGGTTCGTTCAAATCTTCTTCACCGAAAAATTACAGATTATATTATACATAAGGTTGATTCTTTTTAGTTGTATATATAATATATGCTGAATCCTCGTTGCTTCTTCACGTGCTTACTTATTTATACATTGAAGATTCTCCCTTGCATTGTGAAGGTGTTGCATAATTTATGTTTCTTCATCTTATTCTTTATTATAGTATACATTATGCAACTCATATATAAATTGTTGCCTTCGATGCATCAAGTTTGCTGTGGTGACTTGAGCTATCAAATTTTATTTGGTTTTAAAAAAATCCCTCAAAACTTGAATATATAAAATTATCCGTTCTAAAAAAAAAATATGTTGATGATTTTGATAAATTTGTACTTGTTTATGTATTTCCCTTCATGTGAGAATGGCAGGTGCTTAAAGAGATGGCTTGTAACGTTGTTGGAAAAACAAGCATTCCCATTATTCTCTTATTTAGTTTGTCTTTTCCACCTTCATGCGTCAAAATTATGAGAAAACAATGAGTAAAATGTTATATCTTATTCATTGGAAAATGAAAAATCTACCATTTAAAACATTTGAAAAAGAGCTTGAGATTATCAGGATGATGAAAGTAAAAATGTTCTTGGTTGATCATGATGGGTCGAAAATATTTCTTGAAATAAATAAATATTCGAAGTTGGAGTGCTTTGATGAGAATTTTGAGTACTAAAAATTAATAATAATGTCTAATTGCTTGTTCGAGCAGTTAATATGAAATGAAAGTTAAGATATATGTACAAAAATGACTAACTGTAATTTACAACGCCACCCCCTCCAAATAAAAAGAGACAATGAAATGGGAGAACAAATATTAATTAAGTACTTATTTCTATTCATAGAGTGAAGGTATGAGAATTTGGTAGAAAAATAGAAATAGAGATCATTCAGAATCTATTTCCTAGCGTTGAAAGAATACATTACATTACAACCCAGTATAATCCCACTCAGTGGGGTCTGTAGAGGATAGTATGTACGCAGATCTTACTCCTACCCTTGGGTAGAGAAGCTGTTTCCAAATAGACTCCCGGTATCCTTCCCTCCGAGAACTTTCCACCTTCTCTTGGGGAGACTCGAACTCACAACCTCTCGGTGGGGGTTGCTTATCATGAGAGCAATCCCTCTTGTCTAGCGTTGAAAGAATGTAAAATAAAAAGAAAATAAATTACTAAGCAGGCAAGCAGGAAATTACAGAAGTATTGCTGACATCTTCTTAAACAAGCATTTTGTGTAGTAGATGAATATATGGGTTCTACTGCCCCTTCGTTCCACTCTGTCACCATTATTCTACTCTCATGTAATCTTATTTGCACATTTTTTGCTGTCTTCTCACATATTTCGCATAATCTGCAAGTGCAAAATCACAAGACAATATAAGAATGATGTTACCTTCAGAGAAGATGGATGCACTATTACAAAGAGTTGAATCTACAATTTATATTTGATGAATTCAGCCTTTAGGTTCTTACAATGAAATCATTATCATTTAGAAATAATAGTTAAAAATTAATAAAAAATACTTGCAATATTAATGAATTTTCACATATATATCTATACTCCATATCAAAAATGATGGAATCATTAAACCGTGCTGCATCATTTACTGGTATTCATCTTATTATATAAAATTTTACGATAATAAAAGGAGATCAAGGATTTCATAGTGTTAGATTTGGGGATTTTTAACAAATAAACCAAATAAAGAAAAAGAAAAAAGACAAGAAGTACTTAATTAAAAACACAAGAGGGATTCTACACATGTCTAAAAATATTGTCAAATTTGTCCCGACTCGAAATCTCACAAAGATCGTAATGGTATCTACTATCTAGCTTAAATTCTAATAGTAACCACATGAAGAAAATGGGGAGCATGCTCCATAGCCTCATTAATGCCAAGCTAGATTCTCTATGGTATAGACGTCTTTGATTGAATGGAAGTATGAATTCATATAGCAGCTCACCGGAAAATCTCTAAGTGAAGCTAATATGCAACTTCATGCACCCGATTATATATTTAGATAGTTGGCTGGATAGATGTTAAGTTCATATCTATTCTTAGGGGTGATACTATGGTTTTAAATGCTCAAACAGACCATTTAAACTCCTCTACCAACAAATCTTCTTTGATTTGTCTTAGGCTAGAAACAAGATAAGATCCATGATTCATATTGCACAGCCACATGTGACTCAAACCACCGAAATGCACATTTCGTAAAAATATAATAAGACAATTTATCTGCTATAAACAAACTAAAACATATCGATATTGTAAGAATTTTTTACACTATCAGTGTGAATAAGTTAAATTCTTGTTAAAGGCATGAATACCTGTTGCCTCTCTGATTGAACCACAATGGCGATGACAAATACCAAGCTCAGCTTTACAGTCACAACCAAGCTGTATTATTTCCTTGGACTCTTCATTCAAATGACATACTTTTCCATTCCTTCATTTTCATCAATCTCTATTACTACTTCACTACCTTTCTCTAATATTTTTTCTCCTAATTCTTGTCCTTCTCCATTACTAGAAATTACCTCCATATTTACTAGTATTCAAATTGCCATCATCTTCTCCTTGTTTTGTCTCATCTCCTTTAATTTCTTCTATCCCCTGCAACAATATTTAGCGCACTATTCTAACTTTTGAATCAAGAAAAGAAAGTTGAACGATATTATATTGATGAATTTGTACGAAATATTTGACATCACACTTTGAAAAAGAAAATATTTTTATGGGGTAAGGTCTGCGTACACCTACCCTCTCCAGACCTCACTCTCACTCGTGGAATTACACTGAGTTTGTTGTTATACATAATTTTAATGTATTAAAAAAAAAAGAAAGAGAAACAATCCCTATCATTTCAATAATATCAACCCCAGCCCAAAGAGAACGTGAGTGTAAGTGTACTTAGAATTTAACCCGAATTTTAGAAGGCGGAGAGAATGTGAGTACACTTTGAATGAACGAAATCTAATAGTTTAAGATCAATTTTATATAAATCAAAATTTACGACATAGTATATACTAAAAATCATTTCCAAATCCAGCCACACGTGGAATAAGTAATAGATGATACTTTTCTTCTTCTCCTTTTGTAATTCCGGAATTTTTAGCTAAGTTTTGCTACAGTTTAACACACGAGATCATATGAAAAGAAAAAAAATATAATCTAATAGGACACCAAGTTAATCTGCTACTTCATATCGAAATATTTGCTTCAATTTAGATGTGGAAAACGGAACAACACAGTAGCGATATAGTGTTTTATTTGTTACATGATCATCTTTCATGTAGTATAAAATCAGTATATATAAGCTAGAAACCCAGAAAGAATCAAGTTTTTCCCTCCGCAATTTTGTGTTGTGTGACTCAAATTTGTGTGGCCAAGTAGTATAATTCTAAGGACTGCTAGGAACCCTATATATAGCATTGTTTTTCCCTTATTAAGTACCTTACCATACATCCAATTAGGTCTTACGGATATTTTATGGATTAATTAATTACAATAATTACGTTATACTTAATCTATTCAAATAATAAAAAAAGTAAAAGTACAAATTTGCTCCTGGGGAGACTCGAACTCACAACCTCTCGGTTGTAAGTGAGGGTTGGTTACCATCAGACCAAACACCTCTTGTCTAATCTATTCAAATAATATTGTGTGTTTATATATATATATATATATATATATATATATATATATATATATATGTAAACCTCACTTCCAACCGAGAGGTTGTGAGTTCGAGTCTCCCCAAGAGCAATGTGGGAAGTTCTTGGAGGGAAGGATGCCGGGGGTCTATTTGGAAACAACCTCTCTACCCAAGTGTAGGGGTAAGGTCTGCGTACACACTACCCTCCCCAGACCCCACTAAGTGAGATTATACTGGATTGTTGTTGTTGTGTATATATATATATATATATATGTATGTATGTATGTATGTATGTATGTATGTATGTATGTATGTATGTATGTATGTATGTATGTATGTATGTATGTATGTATGTATGTATGTATGTATGTATGTATGTATGTATGTATGTATGTATGTATATTTGACTAGTAAATGTAATTATCTTTTATGGATTAGAGGTAGTGCGTAAGAATATATTATTATTTTCTTTTAAAAAATCCTATGCCGGTATTTAATTTCTTGTTATGTGACCCAAATAATCGACTCAAATTTGTACGGATTAGAAGTTTTCTAAGAACTAGAATTCTTTGGTGGAAGAAGCCAAATATATAAAGTTATTTTTTCCTTGTCAAATGTTAAATACCATACTAAAAAAGAACTAGGTCTTATATTTCTTTCCAACCAAGTAACTATTCAACTAACATTTGTAATTGAACAAATTCAAATCCTTTAGAATTTTGCTTAACTTTTTTAACGTACCGAATGCAAAATTTATTTGCAAGTTTACACAAAAGAACTTGTAAGGTTTATAAAATAATATCATCAATCTCTAGACATGAGTTCTACTTCTATCTTTATTTCACATAATGTATACTGTCATCATCCAATTTATTAGGTTTGTTTATCCATAATGAACCTCAACCATTAATAAATTAAAACAATAAATAAATAAAATTTTGTCTAGCTATACTATAATAAAAAGTTGTTTATCACTTTTATTTAAATTCATACTACACTACATTTTATATTTATATTTATATTTATTATTTATGTACAAAACCATAAAGAAAAAGAGAGATGAAAATAGAAAATTCATTAAATTTGGGGATTATGCGCTGAATCTTATTTACTATGTAATAATCATTGAGTACGACATATAGGCTTGGTGACGGGTATCTATACATTGGTGTCAAACATGTCAGTGAGTCTTATACTATGATGATTTCTATTGTTGAACGAGGCTCGTGAAAGCATTATTGGTAATTGAACACTATAGAGTGTTGGCTCAAGTTGAGAATTGAGTTGTGAAGTAATAGTGGAAAAGAGAAGAGGTTTATGGTATTGTAGACATGTGATTTTTTACTCTCCCCAAGATTTTTTATATTTTAACACATAAATATTTAATTTAGGCCTAATATAGCTATTTCAACTCATTTTTACTCTTTTACTTTTATTTTATTACAAGAAAACGAAAATTACAAAAAATAGGTTCATTAATATTTTGTATTCATTTTTAATCTTGAAAAAATACCAAAAAAATAGTTTTGTTTTAATGGTCAGTCTTATTTTAATAACTATTTTTACTTAAGTAGAGCTACTTAATATTTTTGATAATACTTTTAGTTAATTAAGCTAATTTTAAACATAACTAGTCATAAAAGCCCAAGTTTCTAGCTCATTCTTTAAGCTGAATATCCAATACCCATTAAGTTAATTCTAGAGACCATTCTAGACTTTTTTTTGGAACAAAAATAAATAAAAAAGACCCTAAGTACTTAACACAAAAAAACTTAGGGACTAATTGACAAAATACAAAAAAAAAAAAAATCACATTAGACCTAGACCCCTACAGCTATCCGACGTTATTCTTCTATATTTGAAAAAGATATACAAAAATGAGAATCTGAAGAAGCAGCAGAGAATAATTTCGAACCCTACCCCATACGACCCTCCTCATCTCCTTCACATTCCCATGGCTTGAACCTCAGCTTCTTCATCCCTAAACCTTCAGCAACAACCAACGTTCACAAGTTCCACACGCAACACCACCACAACGACCACCCATCACCACTGCTTCTTCCTCTTCATCTATCACAGCTACAGCAGCCATGAACATGTTTGCTCCTTTTTAATCCATAAGCAACAATAGTTTTTCTGCTCTTGGATAGTTTTTGTTAAAATAATTTAGTTATATTTAATGGTTTAGTTTATAAGAATTTGGTTCCATGATTAGTTAAGGCTTGAATTTTTCATTATTCATTATTAGTTTAATATAACTTGGAGAAAAGCTCTAACGTTTCATGAAGTATTAGTTGTAAAATGAAGATGTTTAAGAATGGATCTGTGATTATCTCAAAGATTCCGCCTTTTAGGATGGACTGATTTGAAGAGTTAGTTTGGACCTGGATTTAGTTGATAATGGGCTACATTATAAAATGGAATATTAGCTAAGATATTTTGGCCATGGGATGATAAGAACCTGATTATATGGAGTATAAACGGGACATAGACATGTGCAAGGACCCAGTGGCATAAAACTTGAGCCATACATTTTAATCTATTATTGGTGGTGATGTACACGTTCACATGACATGATTACGATTCTAAAAATAAAATTAGAGTATGAAGTTCGCGCACCTTTGACCAAATTTTCTTAATATTAATAATAAGCGTTATTAATGTGGACATGTTCGCATGACACGATTTTGACACATCAAACAAATGAGTATACGTACGTGTAATCCATTTCAAGATAATTTTTTTTAATTAAAAGCGATGAAAAAGGCAAGTGCACATAGGTTCTAAAATATGTAATTAGATATTTCAATAATCCAAGTATGATCAGAGCGACCGTACTATAACCACGGAACTTGGGAGTGCTTAACACCTTCTCCCGGGTTAACAGAATTCCTTATCTGGATTTCTATGTTCGCAGACTGTAAAATAGAGTCAACATTTTCCTCGATTTGGGATTTGAACCAGTGACGTAGGACACCGTCAATTATCCCAAGTGGCGACTTTGAATTTAATAAATAAATAAATAATCATGTTTTCGATTATCACTTTAAGTTGGAAAAAACTCCCTTATATGCCCCTTCCCGGGGGTGTAGGTAAAAAGGAAGTGTGACAGCTCTGGTGACTCCGCTGAGGATAAGAACCTAGAATCTCTGGTTCAGGGTTCAAGAATTCGAGCTTGTTAATATGATTTTTACTTGGCTTTATTCGTTGTTAATATTACTGTATTTTGTGAACCTTTTTGAGTCTTCTGAAAATGGTGCATACATTCGCGTAGCCCGCTTCTTCTGTAGAAATTATACCAAATAGAACGAGGCTAGGCAAGCGACAAGGCCGGTTAGAATTCAGTACTCCCAGTACGTCGCCCCCTCTTCAGGTCTAGCTGTCTGCTCGGGTACCCCAAGTCTAGACCAAAACCCCAAGATTTAAACCTAGAAAAATACAGCTTTATGCCGAATCCCCAGTAAGAATATTTGTTTGCATCATGTGTATTTGACTTAGGGACTCAACACAAAGGTTGGGTCCGTCTAGGACAGGTGTGCCCAAAATAACAGACCATCAAGATGCATTCTATGTGCTATGTGAATATTTATTTGTTTCGGCTTGCATGTTGACTAGCCAGGAAAAATAAAGCAAAAGAAAAACTAGAGTGATATAAGGAAGGAAATAAAGCCCGATTCTAAAGAGAAAAACCCGATATCTGAAAATATCCCGAAACTCTGCCAAAATTTTTCAAAAAAAAAAAAGTTTTTTCAAAAGAGTCAAACACTGTGTCCTTTTCAAATGTGAACCGAACTATGCAGGTTTGATTCTCACCTGATGTAGGATACATAGGCAACCTACATAATGTCCGACCTTTCTTTTGAAAAAAAAAAGAAAAATGCAGTTTGAAGTTTTGGTCACAAAAACCCGATTCAACTTTGGTATTGTCATAAACCATTCTTACCGAGATAGCCTTAGAGTATTTTCAGTTGTGTAAGGGCTGTTTTCGTAAAAGAATGGACAAGTTTGTGAAGTGTCATGAAATAATCCTCCTCGGCCTCAAAATTCATGTGGAATTGGAAAGGGACCACGTTTGCAAAAAAAGTCATTTGGTTAAGATTGGCGTATAAGTTAAGGAATCATTGGTTCTTTTATTTTCATGTAAAAGTGGAAACTTGTTTTACAAAAAGGTCCGCTGGAGTCAACCCTGACTTTAACCTTTCACAGGAACAAATGAATATTATCCAGGATCCGCCAAAAGTGGTCAAGAAGTAGGCTCGCTTGCACCTGCATATGTGGTGGAATGATCTAGACGAAGACAGTAAAAAATGGGTGAAAAAGTAGCTGAGTGCCTCTTATAAACATTTTTGAGATTACACCACGGGAAGATCTAATCAGGGCTTTGGTAACTTTTTAGGATCCTATCCACAATTGTTTTCGTTTCTCAGACTTTGAGATCACCCCTACCTTGGTGGAGATGGCCGGGTACATTGAGTTTGGCTGGGATCTGAGGAAACAATAACTTATATTTCCAAGGACTCCGTCAGTGCACAAGTTCTTTGACCTCTTGAATATCAGTAAACAGATGAAGAAAGCCCACATAAGCAAAGGATGTTGTTCTTTCCCTTTCTTGTATTTTAGGTTCGAGCACTCAGCTCGGTTCGAAACGCATGAAAAGGTTTGAGCAACAAACAAGATAAAGGTCTTTGGCAAATTCATCGCCGGTTTGCATTTATTGTGGCATTCTTGGGGATCATGATTTTTCCAAATGAGGAAGGAATAGTGGATACTCGTAAGAAAGATCATTTACTTCTCCTGTTGGTGCTGGCGGATATTTATTGAGCATTGACATTGTGTAAACCGAGGTTAAATTCTTTGATGGTTTTAATATCCTTCTACTAATGTGGTTGATTGAGCATCTTCGCCATCACCCCAGATTCACGAGTTATGGTTCGAGCCTGGGTAACTTCATCACCAGCTACGAGGAGAGGGTAAAGGATTACAACATGCAAGAAGGGTTTGAATCATGGGTCTCCCACTTGAAAGCTCTCAAAGAAGGTCAGGTCAAGTGGACTATAGGATGGCTCCTGATAACAGAAGCCATATACATGACTGCTACCAAGGGCTACCTGAGGTTGATGGGTGTAAAGAGTATCCGACCATATGTGCTGCAGAGGTCTTAAGACAATTGGGAAGATATCAAATTGTGCCCAAAGATGAAGATCTAAGCACCTAGGTCATAGAGCTGCATTGCTTGAGGCCTTAGTTCAACAGGATTGGAATAATTGCTGATATATGAAAAATGGCACTCAGGTATCAGATGGGACAAAGGGGGAAGTAGATCCAAACTATGCTGCGTGGTTTAAGAAAAGGTCTTGCGTAACAACGAGCCGGAGCTCAAGCCTAAGAGGCCTTCCAAAAGACCTCATTAGGGGTGTACAAAGAAAACCGATAAACCGCACCAACCCGATAATCCGAGTCAAACCGAGAAAAAAAAACCCGACTATGGTTTGGTTTGACTTGGTTTGGTGATGGGAAAAAGAACCCGACCATAATTGGTTTGGTTTGGTTTTAACTAAAGAAAGTCAAACCGAAACCAAACCAACCCGACATTACATATATAGCAATTTTAGATATATTTAATATATAAATATACTTATTGTAATGTAATTTATAAATATTTTTTAAAAAAATTCATAATTTTATCTTTTAAGGTATTATTTCAAGGTTTGATTTAGAACTTTTGAATGCTCCAATAAGTTTTATAGTCATTAATATTAGTAAATTAAATAATGCTAGCAATCAATACTAATGCTAACAAAAGACATTCAATTCAATATTACGAACGGGAATGTATTAAATATCTATTTTTTATTTTGCAATAATTTAGATAAAAATACATAACCTATTTTTTTTATTTTTCTTTAGCTTTTAGGCATATAATTAATACTTCCTCATTAGTCTATCTAGTTTAGCATGATTAATGCTTTTAGATTATGTTTATTTTTATTATGACTTTTTAATTAGCAATATTTATGGTACATAATTTTATTATTTTTATTGTTGAATATTTTAGGATAATGTCATGAGTCATGACATATCTCATATTTTGTATTATTTTCTTGAAAAATACTTTATATAGTTGTATCTTACTAGTATTAAAGAAATATTTTGAGCATACGTTATATATTTTGTTCTACGAAGATTTTACCGGAAAAAAATTCGACAAAACCCGAATAACCCGAAAACCCGAAAAAACCCGAGAAAAACCGATATTGAAAACCCCGAATTTATTGGTTTGGTTTGGTCTTTAGATTTAATAACCCGACACAATTGGTTTGGTTTGGTAATTGTCAAATCCGAACCAACCCGGTCTATGTACACCCCTAGACCTCATATTCAAGGTTTTGATGACAAAATCCTAGAAAGGTTGGCATGGAGAAAAAAGAAAAGTCATATCAAGCCGAGATTCACACCTTGAAAGAGAAGTTGTGAAACATGAAATTCAACAATGATCTCCAAGCACAAGAAGACGAAGGCGAAAAGAAAAAGTTAGTCAAAGAAAATGATGCCCTTAGAGCCCCGATTTAGGAAATAAAAATAGCAGTTGAAAATCCCACCAGAAGTATAAAAGATGAAAAGCTGATAAACAACCTTAGGCAAAAGGTGAGTAAGTATGGTTTTGATTTGAACAAGGCAAAAGGTGAAATAGCAAGGGCTCGAACAAAGCAGGCTAAGCATGCGGAAGAATGAGCATGCTTGGTTAAACATTTAAAAGAGATGTATGACAGTGAAGCTGTGGGTGGAAGGGAAAGATCACCGTCCTTGAGGACAAAATGATTAAGCAGGCAAAAGACTTTAAAGAGGAAAGGGAACATTGTTATGCAGTGATGGCACAGCTAGAAAGAGATCTGCAACAGTTTCAAGAACATAATCGTATAGCTGAACAAACTTTGGAAGCTAGGGCCCAGCAGATTGGACGTTTCTTGCAAGAAAAGGGCGTCATAAGAGAAAGGGTCAGAAGGATCGATGACTACATCACAATGAAATGTAGTAAGTGTGAGGACATGACCAAATCTATGTTCTTTGCCACTCTGATGACCTTCGTTGGCCAGATAATGGAAGATCTCTACCATCTCCTAGGGGATTTAGCGCGTAGGCTCGAGGCGAGATCGAATGATGTCTCGCGGGGCCCAGGAGAATTGAGGCATTGATGTATTCCTGAATTTTACTCGAGTCTGTATTTTCTTTCCGTTGGAGTCTGTTAGTCTATTTGCGAGTCTGTATTTTCATCTTTCTGTTAGAGTCTGTTTGTCTATTTGCGAGTCTGTATTTTCATCTTTCAATCGGAGTCTGTTAATTTCCTTTTCTAGTCTGTTAGTTTTGGAGACGTTGTAATCAAAGCGTTTTCTTTTTATGAAAATTTTGAAAATCCCAAAATATTTTATTACATATTCTTACATTTATCTCCCAGAACTATGCAAAAATTTGATTCATGCGGGGTCATGATACGAAGGCAATCTCCATAATATTCGATCATAACCAAAAGGGAAAAAAGACAAAAGAAAAAGAAAATAGAGGAAAAACAAGAGAGAAAAAAATAGAAAATAAAAAGAGAGGGAAAATGAGAAACAACCAACGAGAAATCAAGCAAAGAAAGGCAAGAATGAAAAGAGAAAAAGAAAGAAAATAGAGAAAAAGAGAGGTTGCAAATGGAGATAAGGAAAAAGCCGGGATGATGCAAGCAACCGCTCAAATGCATACGATTAACAGATTAGGTGCATTACATTACCGAATATATGGTTGCCTATCTATTAAGCTCTAACCCCTAACAAGTTTGCTGTTGATAATGAGTACAGGAAGGTGGTTAGCTTGATTGGCATTCTGACAACTCACCCATACAACACCAGGTCCAAAAACAAGCCGCTCATGGACAACTAAGAACTTGATGCAAGTGTCATCGATCCTTCGAGAGAGGGGGAAAAGTCGGATATTAATTTGAAAGAAGAGATGTATAAACTGAAACAACAGATGGCTGAGATGTATCTAGCATGGGTAAAAGGGCACCCACCACCACCTTACCACGCCAACCCGCTTTCGTTATGCCATTGGCTCAGTTCCAAGAACATCCCACCACTGATTCATCTTCGAGTTTCCCATTCATCACCACTACCACGGTACCACTTCCCAAACACCACAGGCTCCACCGCCCAAACCAGTTCCATACCCTCCTTCACAAGTCACTCTTGTTTTCGTGGCACCCCTACCTGCTACACTCCAATGCTCCTCCAACAATCCTTTATTCTAGGTCCACGATGGCCAGTATTACCCTCCGGAGGCCACTTTAAAGGCTCCAAACCTTACTCATATACTCCTCGATTCGATCCCTATGTGGAAACTAAGAATCCATCTAAGAATCCCGAACATGAAGAGATGTTCAAAAAGGTCAAAAGCGTGGAGAAATCATTCACGAATATGCAAGGGTTGTGAGGTCAGGTCAGTGTGACTTACAAGGATCTATGTTTGTTTCCAGATTTTCAGTTGCCGGCGGGGTTCAAAATGCCCAAGTTTGATTTGTATGATAGGCACGGAGACCCGGTAGCATACTTGAGAGATTTTTGTAGCAAAATGAGGGGAACTGGTGGGAAATACGAGTTACTAATGGCATATTTCAGTCAAAGTCTGAGTGGTTCATTGTTGGATTGGTACACCCGGCAGGATCACGGAAGATGGTATACATGGGACGATCTAGCACAAGCATTCACTTGTCACTTCCAATATAATCTTGAGATTATTCTGGATTGCTTGTCTTTAACAAAGATTGAGAAAAATCACAATGAAAGCTTCAAGGAGTACGGTTTTTCGGTGGAGAGAACAGGCAGCACGGGTTGACTCTCCAATGAAAGAAAGTGAAATGGTGGATTATTTTCTACAGGCCTTAGAACCTACTTATTATGGTCATATGGTATCAGCTATAGGCAAGCCATTCAATGAAGTGGTGAAGATGAGCGGTATGGTAGAAAAAGGGCTCAAGACAAACTAAATCATGAGATATTCGGCTATACCACCCTAGCCATTCAAAGTGGAACTGGGGGGGGGGAGGGGTAATTGGAAAGAAGAAGAAAGAGGATGTAGCAACGATTGATTCCGAGTCTTGGTTGGAACCCGATGTTGCAACAATTAATTCAGGGGCTTGGTTCGGACCCAGGGGTTCACCTCACCACTACAATCATCCTCGTCCCCACCACTAAACCTATCCTCATACCTTGTATAGACTACCCTAACACTACTACCCACCACAAGACCCTATTTTTCTGTCCATCATGCCCAAATATACAGCCAACCTACGGTCGATACACAATAGCGTACGCCAGCCCCACAGAGTACCTACCCAGCTCCACAAAATGCCTACCTACCCATATGAGCCTATCAGAACCCTTCTAGACCAGATTTCCGGTCCAATCAAGCATTTAAGAATGAGAGGTGCAGAAGAAGAAAACTTTCACTCCATTAGGAGAGTCCTATATAGTTTGTTCCACAGATTGAGACAATTCGATATGCTGAGGCCGATTGAGTCAAAATTTCCAAATCCTCCCACGAGAAATCTTGATTATTCTGTAAGTTGAGAATATTGTTCTAGTGCTATGGGGCTTGACACGAAGAAATACAAGTATTTGAAAAAAAATCTAAGAGCTTATTGATACACATCAGATTGAAGTCCAAGCTCCAGAGGCGCCCAATATCAACTAGAACCCGCTGCTAACCCATCAAGAGACAAATATTATTGACATAGTGCAGAAAGAAGGGGAGCCCAAAAAGTCTTCGCAGACCTTCATGATGATCCAATCCAGTGAGGTAAAGCCGGTCGAAAAACTAACAAGTGAAATGTTGGTGATCGAGTTGAGCGGGACTTTTAGTGAGCCATCTGCGGTAATCAAGAAGAAGTCCTCAAGTGATGTTGCAGTGAAATGAGAAAAGGAAAAAGTGGTTGTGCCAGGAGTGGGAACAAGCCTGTCGTAATTGTGGAGGGTACCCGCGTAGATCTTGTCATTATCAAGCCTGTAACCCAGCTACCGATAGTCAATAGCAAAGCCATCCCGTGGAATAATAAACGGGTGAACGTGACTTACAAAGTAAAAGAAGTTAAAGAAGAAGTCTATGAGATCCATGGATTGACTCGGTCGGGGAGATGCTTTTCCTCCGAGGAGTTAAGTAAAACTAAAACCTCCAAAGATAACCAGTGTTAGTGAAGAAAGTTGTGAGCGAAGAAGAGGCAAAAGAGTTTTTGTGAAAGATGAAGGTGCAAGACTATTCCATTGTAGAGCAGTTGAGAAAGACGTTTGCTCAGATTTCACTATTGTCATTGTTAATTCACTCGGACGAGCACCATCGGGCCTTGATGAAAATCCTGAATGAGGCCTACGTTCCTGACAAAATCTCATTAAACCATTTCGAAAAGGTCGCTAACAAGATATTTGAGGTAAACAAAGTCACTTTTCCTGATGATGAGTTGCCCATGGAGGGTACTGAGCACAATAGAGCCCTTTATCTTACAGTGAAATATAAAGATTCCCCGGGTATTGGTCGATAATAGTTTCGGTGGAAACATTTTCCTTCTCTCCACTCTAAGAAAGTTGAAAGTGGATGAGGAAAGAATTCACAAGAACAGTATCTGCATTCGGGGATTTGATGGCGGAGGCAAAGATTCAGTAGGGGATATAGTGCTCGATTGATGATAGGACCAGTTAAGTTCACTATGGAGTTCCATGTTCTGGATGTGGCTATTTCCTACAATCTGTTGTTGGGTTGACCTTGGATTTGTGCTGCCAAAGCAGTCCCATCCACCCTGCACCAGATAGTTAAGTTTGAATAGGTTAGACAGGAAATCGTTGTGCACGGTGAGGATAATTTGTGTGCCCACAGTGATATCATTATATAGTTCATTGAAGTTGAGGATGACAAGGGGCCTTGGGTCTATCGGGTCTTTAAAATAGTGTCAATTGAGAAAATTCTAGAAGGGAAATACGTTCCAATTCCAAAGGTAACTGCCGCGTCAGTCATGGTGGCGTTCGAGATGTTGAAAATGGTTTTGTACCTCGAAAGGGTATGGGTGCATCTCTACAGGGCATAATAAAACCGGTGTCCCTTCCTAAAAACTTGGATACATTTGGTCTGGATTCAAGCCCACGGTTACAGGCGTGAAAAGAGCCAGAAAGCTGAAACAGGAAGCACCCAGTGACAACAGTTCCTAGTTCTTTGGTTGGTCCTTATAAAGAGTTGATTGAAAGGTTCGAGAAGTTGTTCGATGATGTGAACATGGTGGAAGCTGGAGAGGGTTCTAGCAAGGCGGATGTGAAATTTGTTGGGCCCAGTGCAAAGATTAACAATTGGGAAACTACTCCTCTCCCCACCAGGAAGGAGTTTTGGTAGTTTGCTCTAATTTTCTTTCAACTTATCTGGATTATTCCAAGGCTGTAATGCAGATTCTATGTTCTGACATTAGGATGTTTAATACTTGTTATCTTTTAATTTCAATGAAATGCAATTTCCCTTTTTCATCATTCCTGATAGTTTTATTTTTGTTTTTTTTCTTTCTTGTACAGTTCTTTTTATGCTGGTTTGAATGACATGACATGCATGAGGAATCTTCGGCCCAGTCTTAAAAGCCAATCTAATTCTAAAATAATAATTCAAGAAATAGAGTGTGAGAATGAATTAGAATATGATGTGGATGAGGCCTTTGAAGAGATTAGTAAAGAATTAAGCCATTTTGAAAAAAAAACCCAAACCTAACCTGAGTGATACAGAAGTAATCAGTTTAGGGGACCCAGACAATATCAGAGAAACTAAGATAAGCGTCCAACTTGAACCGCAAATCAAGGGAGAGATAATTAAAGCATTGTTTGAATACAAAGATATTTTTGCATGGTCATATGACGACATGCCGGGTCTAAGCACTGACTTGGTAGTTCACAAATTGCGCACTGACCCGGCATTTCCTCCAGTCAAACAGAAGTTGACAAAGTTCAAAACTGACATGAGTGTGAAGATTAAAGAAGATGTCACAAAGAAAGTTTGATGCAAAGGTCACTCGAGTCACACGGTATCCCACTTGGTTAGCCAATATTGAGCCTCTGCCAAAGAAGGATGGTAAGACCAGAGTGTGTGTTGATTACCATAATCTCAACAAGGCAAGTCCAAAGGACAACTTCCCACTACCAAATATCCATATTTTGGTTGATAATTGTGCCAAGCATGAAATTGGAGCTTTTGTGGATTGCTATGCGGGCTACCATATGATTTTAATGGATGAGGAATATGCGGAAAATATAACATTCATCACACCATGGGGAACGTACTGCTACCGGGTCATGCATTTTGGTTTAAAAAATGCTGGGGCAACTTATATGAGGGCAATGACGACCATATTACATGACATAATACACAAGGAGATCGAGGTTTATGTGGATGAATTGATCATAAAGTCTAGAAAGCAGTCTGACCATGTCAGATATTAGAGAAAGTTCTTCCATAGGCTCCGCAGGTACAATTTTAAGCTGAATCCCGCAAAATACGCATTCAGAGTACCTTCTGGAAAGTTGTTGGGATTCATAGTCAGTTGTCGAGGCATTGAATTGGACCCGTCAGAGATTAAAGCTATCCAAGAATTGCCACCTCCAAGGAACAAGACTGAGGTGATGAGTTTATTAGGGAGGTTGAACTACATCAGTAGGTTTATTTCTCAGCTTACGACAACTTGTGAGCCCATCTTCAAACTTCTAATGAAAGATGCTGCAGTCGAGTGGATAGGTGAGTGTCAAGAAGCATTTGATAAGATAAAGGGTTACTTGTCAAACCCACCTGTGTTGGTGCCACCAGAACCAGGGAGACCATTGATTTTGTATTTGACGGTTTTGGACAATTCATTTGGTTGTATGTTGGGTCAGCATGGCATCACCGGCAAGAAGGAGTAAGCCATCTATTATCTCACCAATAAATTCACATCTTATGAGGTTAAGTACACTCACCTTGAGAGGAAATGTTATGCCCTAATTTGGGTAGCACAAAAGTTGAAGCATTATTTGTCATCTTACACTACTTACCTCATCTGTTGATTGGACTCATTAAAGTATATATTTCAGAAGCCTATGCCTAGAGGGAGACTTGCAAAGTGGCAGATCTTGCTCATAGAATTTGATATCATCTATGTGACTCGGACTGCGATGAAAGTCCAGGCATTGACCGACATTTGGCCGAGAATCTGGTGGATAAAGAATATGAACCTTTGAAGTCTTACTTCCCTGATGACGAGGTGATGCACATTGATGAGTTGGAACAAGTTGAGGAGCCGGTTAGAAACTTTTCTTTGACGGAGCTGCTAACATGAAGGGGAGTTGGGGTAGGAGCCATACTTATTTCTGAAACAGGGCAGCACTACCCTGTTATGGCTCAGCTTCATTTCTACTATACTAACAACACGGCTGAGTATGAGGCATGCATTTTGGGTTTGAGGTTGGCTGCAGACATGGGTGTCCAGGAAGTCTTGGTCTTGGAAGAATCGGACCTTCTGGTGCACCAGATTCATGGAGAGTGGGAAACACAAAATTTAAAACTCATACCATACTGGTAATGTTTGCATGATCTTTGTCAACGGTTTTGATCAGTAGAGTTCAGGCATATTCCAAGGATCCCTAATGAGGTTGCTGATGCTTTAGCTACTCTGGCCTCAATGTTACATCATCCAGATAAGGCTTATATGGACCTTTTGCATATTTACGTCCGCAATCAGCACGCTTACTATAACATGGTAGAAGAAGAACCTGATGGTAAGTCGTGGTTCCACGATATCAAGAAATATATCAGGATAGGGGTGTATCCAGTACAATCCACAAGTGATCAAAAGAGAACAATTCGGCGGTTGGCGAGTGGAGTTTTCTTCAGTGGAGGAGTTTTGTACAAAAGGACTCCAGATCTTGGACTGTTAAGATGCATAGATGATAAGATAGGCCACAACTATCATGATCGAAGCACATTCTGGAGTTTGTGGACCGCATATGAGTGGCTACGTGCTAGCAAAGAAAATTCTCCAAGCAAGTTATTATCCACTCACTATGGAGCGAGATTGTATCAGTTTTGTGCACAAGTGTCATCAATGTCAAGTGCACGTAGATTTGATTCATTCCCCACCATCTGAATTGCACACAATGTTTGCCCTTGCCTTTTGTTGCGTGGGGATGGATGTCATTGGACCAATTGAGCCAACACCATCCAATGGGTACAGGTTTATTCTGGTAGCCATCGATTTCTTCACCAAGGGTTGAGGCTAAAACTTTCAAGCCTGTGACCAAGAAAGCGGTGGTCGATTTTGTGCACTCAAATATCATTTGTCGGTTCAGGGTCCCAAAGATGATCATTACAGACAATGGTGCTAATATCAATAGTCATTTGATGAAAGAGGTATATCACTAGTTCAAGATTACGCATCACAATTCTACCCCGTACCACCCCAAGGCGAATGGAGCAGTCGAGGCAGCCAATAAGAACATAAAAAAGATACTTCAGAAAATGCTAGAAGGTTCCAGGCAATGGGATGAAAAGTTGCCCTTTGCATTGTTGGGTTGACGCACTACTATTCGTACGTCAGTAGGGGCAACTCCTTATTTGTTGGTGTACGCCACGGAGGTAGTGATACAAGCAGAAATTAAAATCCCATCCATTCGGATTGTCGTAGAAGCTAAAATTGATGACGATGAGTGGGTCAAAACCCGTCTGGAGCAATTGAGTTTGATTGATAAGAAAAGATTGGCAGTAGTGTGTCATGGCCAGTTGTACCAACAAAGAATGACAAGAGCTTATAACAAGAAGGTGCGTCCACGTAAGTTTGAAGTGGTTCAACAAGTATTGAAATGTATCCTTCCACATTAGGCTGAAGCAAAAGGCAAGTTCGCCCCAAATTGGAAAGGGTCGTTTATCGTAGCAAGAGTGTTGTCCAATGGTACTTTGTATTTAACATATATAGAAGGCAAATGCGTAGATATGGCTATCCATTCTAATGCGGTCAAGAGATATTATGAATGATTGCTTTGGTTAAATTGCGTTTGTTTGTACTTGGCATGTTTTAAAGATTGAAATGACGAAGGCATTTTGTTCTGCTATCAAAATACTTTACTTTTTGTTACCCCTTTGAGCCTTATTTATTTCCTTTCGTACCCCTCTTTTGGTATCAGTAGTAAAGATCAGAAACACAAGCGCGAAAGATAAGTAAAGGAGAAGAGAGAAAATAAAAAAGAAAGTGAAAAAGAAGAAGAAAAGAAAGGAGAGTAAATAAAAAAAGAAGAAGAAAAAAAGAGAGGACAACAAACAACAAAAAGAGAAATAAGGAAGAAGAAAAGAAGAAAAATAAGAAAGGAAAAAATAGAAAATCACAACAACAAAGCAACTCCTATATCATGAATTACGTTTGACCTGATTCTTTTTAAGGATACGTAGGAAGCCTTGCGGTGCGGTCCCATCAAAGTAAAAATCCAGAAGTCCCCAAGCAAAGGAATTGCGATAGAAGTTGCGGTTATTGTAAGAAATCTGATTCCAAAAGTTATAATTTTTAAACCCAGATGAGTTGTTTTGAGCCTTGTGATACCCTTTCTTTCTAATCCTATCCAAAGCCCATGTTACGCTCCAAAGAAAGACCTTCCGACCAGTCTTTGAGAAATGCCGAGTCAAGCAAGTATATGTGATTCATATCAGGGGCAACAATCCGGTTCAAGTAGGAAAAATGAAAATGAGAGAGTCTTATTGGTGAAAACTCTCACGAGCACATAAGGCGATGAAAAGCTGATAGAAATAAAAAATGAGAGGGTCTTATTGGTGAAAACCTTCACGGACACCTTATGGCAAAAGTGAGTTAAGGAAATAAAAAATGAGAGGGGTTTGTTGGTGAAAGCCTTTCAGGGCACAGCAGGCAGAACAAGGACAAGGTTTTGGCAAAGAAATTGGGTTTTGAAGAGCTCGAGGCATAAAGTACGACAACTGAAAGTTGATTGGTTGGATAGACTAGTCGACTAATCCGAAATGCCTATCATAATCATTGGTGCCAGTTGCTCCACTCAGATAAGTCTTTTTTTCTTTTTTCCCTTTAGATAGTCTTCCAGTTTTGGGATTTCTCTTATCTCTAACTTTCAAAGTCATTGCATTTCATTTCTTTTGGGTTGATTCCTCTAAATATTTCCAATGTCAGTTTTGTTTAAGAAAATAAGAAAGGATTTCAAAGCTCACTACCAACTTCCAAAGTTGTACGAAGCACAGGGCGGCCAAAGCATTGTTAGAGATAGTATGATGTGAAATGAGATATAATGAGTCAGCAAAGGTTCCATCGGTAAAATGGTTTAGTAATTTCACGCGAGATGCATATGTGCAGATAAAAAGGTTGGAAACGCAACAAAATAGTTTGGGTATAGAACATTCTGGTCTTCCAAGGTTACGTGGGTGAAAGTCAGCTAGAAATTCAGGCGGTTCTTTGTCAGTTCGGGGAAAACAGTCAAACAAAGCACGACAATGGAGAGGCTACCTCCAACAAGAATGCCACAAGCAAACCACCACATTTTAATTTAACAAGATTTTTCTTTGATTGAAAATATTTCTTTGATTGAAACAGGGGAAGAAAATTTTGTTTGTTTCGTAGAAACCCTCCATATGGGAAGAGAAAGCACGAGAGGTTTAACCGTAAATTCTCAGGCCCCGCCTGGATAATGGAATTTAATTTGTAGTTCGCAGGACTCTCCTAGAAAGTGGGACCTAGTTTAGAATTCAACACAATAATGAGTAGCAAGATCTATCATAAATGCACCCCAAAGAAATATAAGTTGGTTTCAAAGTTTTCATTCTTGAGATATGATCCAATTAGGAGTTGTCAGGACCCTCCTGAACAATGTTACTTAGCCTTAAGATTTTCATTAGATAACAAGATTTAGCATAAGTTCTGTTATAGGGTAGTGTAATCCAGCCGTAAGAATTATCATTTTTAAGATAAGACTTTATGTTTTGTAGTTTTAAGACCCTCTTAGATAACAAGATTTAGTGGAAATTATACCTTTAGAAGATATAATTCAGATTTAAAAAGTGTCATTTAACTAGGAGTTTTCAGGACCCTCCTGGATAATAGGATCTAGCTTTCAAATTCTTAGAATATTTGGTAGCATGATTCAGTTAACACTCACATATGCGACCAGCTACCAAACTAGGGCAAAACATTTTCTTGTTTTGTCTATTTTGTTGAAATCAGGTACCCACCTGGAAAAGAAGGGAATACAATTCAAGTTTTATTAATTAGGTGCCCACATGGAGAACAAGGGAATACAATTCAAGTGTTGGTAATCAGACACCCAACTGGAGAACAAGGGAATAAAGTTCAAGTTTGGTAATCAGGCGCCTACCTGGAGAACAAGGAAATACAGTTTTTTTTGTTAATCAGGCACCCACCTGGAGAACAAGGGAATATAGTTCAAGTTTTTGGCAATCAGGTGCCCACACAAGGGAATACAGTTCGAGTTTTTTTCAATCAGGCACCCACCGGAAGAACAAGTGAATATAGTTTTAATTTTTGGCAATCAAGCACCCACCTGGAGAAAAAGGGAATATAGTTCAAGTTTTTTGAAATCAGGCGCCCACCTGGAGAAGAAGGGAATGGTTAAAGTTTTTGGCAATCAGGCGCCCACCTGGAGAACAAGGGAATACAGTTCTAATTTTTGGCAATTAGGCACCCATTTGTGGAAAACAAGGAAATATAATTCAAAGGAAAATCAATCGCAAGAGGAAGTAATTCAAGTTTAGCAATCAGGAGCCCACCTGGAGAACAAAGCAAATCGAGTGTATGTAATTAGGAGTCCACCTGGAGAACAAAGCAAATCAAGTGTTGGTAATCAGGAGCCCACCTAGAGAACAAAGCAATTCGAGCGTCGGTAATCAAGAGCCCACCTGGAGAACAAAGCAATTCAAGCGTCGGTAATCAGGAGCCCACCTGGAGAACAAAGCAATTCAAACATCTGTAATCAGGAGCCCGCTTGTAGAACAAAGAAATTCAGGCGTCAGTAATCAGGCGTCCACCTGGAGAACAAAGGGAAAGAAGTTCAAGTTTCAAAGGAAGATAGCATAGATTTCAAGGGAAGGCGGTCCAAGTTTCGAAGGAAGATAGTTCAACTATTAGCAATCAAGCGCTACCTAGAGAATAAGGGAATTCACTTCAAAATGCACTTCAAGTCAGCAACAAAAGAAGCTCGTGGTCAGAATGCGAGTCAACAGTTCGAGATGATCAACAGAAGTTAGTCACATTCCAGAATAAAAAAAGAAAGGAAAAAAGTGAAGCCAAATGCATAAGTTGATGAAAGATGTGAATTGCTCAAGACATGGTTGAAATCACAACCATGGTGTGTTTGGTTTTGATTCGAAAAGCTGAAGAGGAACGAGCTAGCACCTACAACTAACAAGCGTCAAGATTCAAATCCAAAGTCTGCATGAAAAACTATTCAAGACTTAAGATCAAGCTTCACAAGACTTATAGATAGGAGTGAGAAGACGAAATAGAAGGCACCTGGAAAAGAGATGTTGAAAACAAAGAGAGTAAAATATCCTATCTTCTTTCCGTCCTAAGCTCCATCAAAAATTAGTTTGTTGCTATTCTAACATCCAAAACTAACTCAAAAGACAAATATAAAATAGAGCACATAAAAAGTTCTGTTTCATCTTCCTTGTTTCGGATTTTCGCTTTTCTAAGATGGAGTATAAGGCCGGTTTCGCTCGAGTTGTCGGCAAGTTTCCAGCGTTGTTGCATTTTTTTTGTTCGAGCTGGTTTTCTTGATTTTTGTCCATTAGTTTGTCATCTTTTGTTTATCCAAAGTTTTAGTAAAAACATGTTTGCTCCTTTTTAATCCATAAGCAATAATATTTTTTCTGCTCTTATAGTTTTTCTTAAAATAATTTAGTTATATTTAATGGTTTAGTTTTATAGGAAACTTAGTTCCATGATTAGTTAAGGCTTGAATATTTCATTATTCATTATTACTTTAATATAATTTGGAGAAAAGCTCTAACGTTTCATGAAGTATTAGTTGTAAAAATGAAGATGTTTAAGAATGGGTCTGTGATTATCTCAAAGATTCGGCCTTTTAGGACGGACTGATTTAAAGAGTTAGTTTGGACATGAGTTTAATTGATAATGGGCTAGATTATAAAACGGACTATTAGCTAAGATATTTTGGCCATGGGATGATAAGAACCTGATTATTTGGAGTTTAAATGGGACATAGACATATGCAAGGACCCGGTGGTATAAAACTTGAGCCGTACATTTTAATATATTATTGTGCTGGTGTATACGTTCGCGTGATATGATTACGATTCAAAAAATAAAATTAGAGTATATGTTCGCACAACTTTGACCAAACTTTCTTTATATTAATAATAAGCATTATTAATTGTGGACACATTCGCGTGACATGATTTTGACGCGCCAAACAAATGGGTATAAGTACGCGTAATCCATTTCAAGATAATTTTCTTAATTAAAAGCGATGAAAAACGCAAGAGCACATAAGTTCTAAAATGTGTAATTAAATAATTTAATAATCAAAGTATGATCAGAGCGACCGTGCTAAAACCACGGAACTCAGTAATGCCTAACACCTTCTACCGGGTTAACAAAATTCCTTACCGGATTTCTGTGTTCGCAGACTGTAAAACATAGTCAACATTTTCCTCGACTTGGGATTTGAAAAGGGAGCTTGGGACACCATGAATTATCCAAAGTTGAAACTCCAAATTTAATAAATAAATAATCCTGTTTCCGATTGTCACTTTAAGTTGGAAAAAAACTCTCTTATATGCCCTTCCCGGGGGTGTAGGTAAAAAGGTGGTGTGACATGTATTATCTCCCTTGCCGGGATGTTATTGCTTTTGATATTATCTTCCTTGCCGGGATGTTATTGCTTTTGATTTTATCTCCTTTGCCGGGATGTTATTACTCATGATAGAGTTTCCCTTGCTGGTATATTATTGATGTGCTTTTGTTCCCTTACCGAGATTCTATTGTGATATTATTGATTTTCTTGCCCAAATTGCTTTGTGATTATTTCTTGGGTGAGGAAGAGTGTAAAGCACGAAGGGTAGTACCGTGCATGAATTTGAGAGTTTTAATACATGAAGGATGATGCCGTGCCGATATTGTAAGGTAAAAGTACACAAGATGATCCGTGTCGCAAGATGTACAATGCCATGCCATGATATGAGTGATAATGCATGAAAGATCATTCCGTGATATGACTATGTGAGGTAAAAAGATGAATGGTGACGCCATGCCGATCATATTGATTCTTATGGTGATTGTGAGGTAAAAGCATGAAGGGTGCGTGCACTTGTCTTTGATTTCCTGATTCTGGCTAATAATTGAATTATGGTGTTCTTTATATTTATCTACTAGTTTTTTGTTGTAACTTGATATTCCCCGCAGCATGTTTCTCCCTCCTATCTTTGACTGTAATTTTCTGCCTTTATTTTTTTGCCACTATATGATGTAACTGCATAGATTTATTTGGTAGTCTGGTCCTAGCCTCTTCGCTACTTCATCGAGGGTAGGCTAGGCACTTACCAGCATATGGTGTCGGTTGTGATGATACTACACTCTGCATTGTGTGCAGATCTTGGTGCTTCAGCCTTTGGGCCATAGCGAGGTTGCTGCCTTCTGTCCATCTGGTGACCCGAGGTAGTCGTGCAGGCGTCCGCAGGCCGTGGCGTCTCCTTCTATCTTTCCATATTATTTCTTCTATGTATTTCAGAAGCAACTTTGTATTTATTTTTCGGACCCCTATTTGTAGTACTCCTAGACAGTCTGTGAGATTGTGACACCAGTCGTGGGTAGCTTATGCTTATGGATTGGTATCGGTGTTATTATTTAAATTGTTAAATTTCATTCTTCCACTTTATTATTTCACTGTTTATATAATGTTACTTAACAGTTGCTGAAGGATTTAAAATGGAAAAGGTAAAATAATTGTAATAATTGGCTTGCCTAGCTTTTCCTGGTAAGCGTCATCACGACTCTCGAGAGGTAACAAATTCGGGTCATGACATGACTTTTTGCAAATTGTATAAGAATCATAGTTTTGTCAATTGTTAATATATTCAAGTCGTTGTCGGCTAGATTGAGCCGAGCGTTGATAAATTGGTAAAGAAAAAACAAAATTGAGTATTGAATTGGCCGAATTGAGGTAAGTGTATTCCCTAACCTTGTGTGGGCGACTTCCCCTTAGGATTTGAGTCTTCCATGCTAATTGTAGTCCGTGCACGTAAGGTGATGAGTGTGTGCTCGGACTTATTTGTGGGAAAATTGCCTTTAGTATTCTTAGGTCCTTATGTGAATTATGTGAGAAGTATTCTATTATGATTGATTTATCTAATTGCATAATTTACCTATGTATGCTCTATACGATGTTGTTAGCCTTCCTCTAACTCTTACTTGTTACTTGGCCTTATTTGCCTTTGTTGAATTAATTGTTCTCCTTATTGTTTTATTATCTCTTAATTGGAAATTCCTTTATGACCCCGTGTATATATGCTATGTGTCCAAAATGTTGTGATTGTCGGTGTAGTTATCACGTGCTTATTATGGCTTGTTGTTTTATTAAGGTTATTATGCTTCTTGGTTTCTCCGTGATTCTCTTGTTGCTATGTAATCATTATCTTGGTGGTGAAATTTTCTTGTGATCGGATTGTTGGAATGTTATTGATTCCCTTGCCGGGAAATATTATTTCTATTGTTTGGGTGAGGAAGAGTGTAAAGCACGAAGGGTGATGTCGTGCATGATATTGTGAGGAAGAGTATAAAGCACGATGGGTAATGTCGTGCATGATATTGTAAGTGAGAATTAATGCACGAAGGGTGATGTCGTGCCACCATTATGGGAGTAAATGCATGAAGGATGATGACGTGCCACATTATTGAGAGTAAAAGTACGAAGGATGATGTCGTGCCACATTATTGATAGTAAAAGCACGAAGGGTGATGCCGTGCCACATTATTCAGATTAAAAGCACGAAGGGTGATGTCGTGTCGTTTCTGTTGATTTCTATGGTGAGAACGAGAGTAAAAGCATGAAGGGTGATGCCGTGCACTTTCTGTTTGCTATTTTTATTTGTTGTTATCAATTCAAGTATTTAACGGTTCAGAATTTTCTTACTATTGTGATCCTTTGTGTTGGAACCCATAGTGTTGTCGATACCTCGCCGTATATATATATATATATATATATATATATATATATATATATATATATATATATATATATATATTTCAATACCTCAAAGTTCACTAATTTCTTTTGATTCAATTAGTTTCTCAATTAAATTTTTTTAAGGTTGTATTCTACTTAAAAAAATGATTTCTACTAAGTTGTAAATTATTAAATCCTATGGTAAAGGTGATAATTCATTCTATGTTGTATATTAATTGAAGATAGTACTTATTCAAAAAAATTCAAAAAAATAACTTCATCTTTTCATGCTGAGTTCCTAGTTGGTTTAGAGCGGTACTCTACTTCATGTTATGTAAATGAGGCTCCTTGAACATTCTAAATTGTATGGGTTATGGACCCTATGTACTGAGTAATATGAGAACGTTGTTGCGCAAAGTAAAACAGAAATATATGTGCACAAGGTGCGGGGTGTGCCAAAGGTTTGGTAATTGAGGTTATGACACGAGACATCGAGTTTGAGATGGCTAGAATTTGTGCATAAAAAATGATATGATTTATTGAGCTGACATTGCCTTCCTTATTGAGTATCTATTAGTTTCCGGTATTCCAGCTATGTTGGTGTTAATTTCCTTGGTTGTCGTTCGTTTCCATGCATGTGTCCTTTTTTCGTTTCTAATGATTGTAGTTTGTTCTCTCCGTGTTATTGATATTACTTTGTTATCTTTATGTTGATAGTTTATTATCATGTCCTATTCTATTTATTTGATCAGTAGGTGTCCGGATTATTCCTCGTCACTACTCATTCGAGGTTAGTCTTGCTACTTATTGGGCATCATAGTGGTGTGCTCATATTACACTTTTGTATATTTTTGTGTACAAATTCAGGTATTTGATCGATAGTAGCTGTGCGGGTCGTTGCACTGGAGACTCAAGGTAATCCTGCTGCAGCGTTCACAGGTCTCGGAGTTACATTCAATTGTACTTATTTTCATATGTTCCTTTTATTTTGGAACAGTGATATATTTATTTTGTATAACTGCTCTTAGAAAAGCTTATGACTTGTACCACCGATTTTGGGAGTTGTACTTTGTTCAGAGTAATTTAATTTAAAGTTAGTAAATATCAATGTTATTTCAGTTAATGTTAGGCTTACCTAGTTTAGAGACTAGGTTCCATCACGACTCATTCGAAGGGATTTTTGTCTTGTGACAATACACTTTTATACACCTTTATACAACCGTCTGTAGACGAATTTCTTCTACGATTTTCAGTTGCAATTCTTGTTCAAAACAAGTCCAAATCTCCATTAAATGACTTCAAATCTAATATACAACCTCCTTATACTATTTCTAACAAGTCTAAATAACACCCACTCTAAATTTCTCATAAAATCAAATTCGGAATTTAAACCCACATATTTAAGCTTGTTAAAATCTAATTTTCACCAACCAAATAAATTTGGTTTGTTTAACTAATATTTGAGTCATAGTTACTTATTCGAAAAGGTAAAATAATTATAATAATTGGCTTGCCTAGCTTTCACTAGTAGGCTCCAACACGACTCTCGGGGGTGGAAAATCCGTATCGTGACAAGTTGGTATTAGAGTTCTAGGTTGCTTAGGTCTCACAACTCACGGGCAAGCTCAATAGATTTTGAGAGATCGGTACAAAGATGTCTGTATTTATCCCTCCCAAAGTCTACAGATTTAGAAAAAACTTTACATATATTCTTTCCCGTCGTGCGACTTGATTTCTCAATGCTAATTGAACTTCCACTCTATTCTTGTGCAGATGGTGAGAACACGTACTGCTTCATCAGCTGAGCAACAACCCGAACCCCAAGTAGTAGCTTCCGTAAGGGGCATAGGTCGACGTCGTGCTAGGGCTTGAGGCAGAGGTAGGGCTCAGCCTAGAGCTTGAACAGCAGCATCAGTGGCGGAGCCTTAGGTTGAGTTTGACGATGAGGTTCTAGCCCAGACAATTCCAGTAGGACCAGCTTAGGTCCCAGAGGGGTTCATCGCCAATTTGGTACTTCAGGATGCTTTGGTTTGTCTAGTGGTCCTTATGGAGAGTGTCGCCCGGGTAGGCTTGCTTCCTGTAGCACCATCCGTCTCTCAAGCTGGAGGAGGAGCTCAAGCTCTTACTACTCGCACTCTGGAACAGATGGCTCCCCAGTTTCATACTCCAGCACCACAACCAGTTAGGGTAGTTCAACTAGGTATTGGGGTAGTGAAGGGCCAACTATGTTTGCTGATGCCTTGTGGAGGTTGGACAGGTTCACCAAGCTTTTCACTACTACCTTTGGTGGTGCATCTTCTCAGGATCCCCATGATTATTTGGACAGTTGTCATGAGGTTCTTCGGAACATGGGGATAGTAGAGACCAATGGGGTCGACTTTACTGCTTTTCGTCTGTGTGGATCCGCCAAGACTTGGTGGAGATATTATTATTTGGCTAGACCAGCTGGGTCATTGACTTTGACTTAGCATCAGTTTTCTCAGCTATTTCTAGAGAAGTTTCTTACTATCACTTAGAAGGAGAACTATTAAAGGCAGTTTGAGAGTCTCCAATAGGGTTCTATGACCGTCACTCAGTACGAGACCGGATTTATTGACTTGGCGTGCTCTCCTTATACTTCCCACTGAGAGAGAGAGAGAGAGAGAGAGAGAGAGAGAGAGAGAGAGAGAGAGAGAGAGAGAGAGAGAGAGAGAGAGAGAGAGATAGAGGAGGTTCATTGAGGGACTCGTTCAACCTATTCAATTGTAGATGGTTAAGGAGACTGGGAGCGAGATTTCTTTTTGGATGTGGCCAATGTGGCTAGGAGACTTGAGATGGTTCTATCACAAGGGAGTGGTCAAGGGTCTAATAAGAGGCCTCGTCACTCGGGCAGGTTCACCGGTGCCTCATCTAGAGGTAGGGATTCTTTTGGTAGGGGCCATCCTTCCAGGCCATTTCATTCAGCATTTCAGGCTTCTCACGGCACGTCAGGTGGCCGTGGTTCTTATATGAAATATTCCGATCAGTTGCCCTACAGTGCATCACCAGCTCCTATCACTGCACCGCCGCTACAGAGTTTTTAGTGTGGTCATTTAGATCGTCAAGGTCATCAGTCTCAACAGCTGAGGGCTTGCTATACTTGTGGCTCTACGAGAAATATTGCTAGATTTTTCCCTCAAGCACCAAGCGGCTCTCAGCATCAGGGTTCCCGTGCCATGGTTCAGGCACCGACTGTTCCATCGTCTGCTCAATTAGCTAGATGTGGAGGTATAGGTATAAGATATAGAGGCCAGGGCGCTAAAGGTGGAGGCAGGCCAGCCAACAGGAAGCCATCCCAGAGATGTAGTTCAGAGTGGTGGGGCCCAACCCTTTGTTATGCTCTTCCAGCTAGGCCTTAGGCTGAGGCCTCCGATGAAGTTATCATAGGTACTGTTCTAGTTTGTAGTTGGGATGCATTAGTGCTATTTGATCCAGCCGTGAGCATGTGATTTTTTTCCTATATGAATTACTCCCATAAATTCAAAAACAAAATAATTTCTTTTGTTTATTTGCAATTTTGTGGATTTTCGTGGCACTTTCTGTTAATTGCTTGCATTTTGTTTGTGCATTTTAATTAGTGAAAAATACAAAAATGTGGTCCATATGCATTTTAAATTTAATTTGACATTTTTAAGAATTATTTAGCAATTAGTCATTTTATAAAAAAAAGAAAAATAAAAAAATAGTTTAATTTGCACCTAACGCTGTAATTTTTGCGGTTCCGAACCAGAACCGTACCGGAGCCGCGGCCCTGCCGGTTCTGCCGGTTCCGGTTCTACCGGTTCCAGGGAACCGTGGCGGGACGGTTCTACCCGTTGGAACCGCCAGAACCGGAACCGGCTCGCGGTTCTGGACCGGTTTTGGCGGTTCCAAACGGTTCTGCCGGTTCCTTAACGGGCATTTTTCAAAAAAAAAAATTTAAAAAAAATTATTTCCAAACGGCTCTTTGCAAAAAGTAGCCGTTTGGAAGTTTAAGAAATAGCCATTCGGCCCCCAAACTTTATATAATTACACTATTTCCCATTTCTCAACTATAAAATACCCCCTCAATCTTTTATTTTTATTCACCAATTCATCAATATCTCTCAATCTCTCTTAAGCTCTCTTTCAATCTTTCTAGTGCAAGTGCTTAATTTATTGTTGCAAATTCGTGAAAAATTGTGAAGTTGTTGAATTGAAGTTTTCAAGTGTTCAAGTTCAACGATTTTCAATTTTCAAGAAGTTGTTCGTCAATCCGGTAAACTCGTTTCAACTCTTATGTGCTAAAAGTATTTTTTTGTGTTGTTAGTTCCTAATTATAATTATTATGGCATTTTCGTTGAAAAAAATGTTCGGTAAAGGAAAAGCTAAAATCGGTGAAAGTAGTGGCTAAAATACTCCCCCTCCCCCGGCTCCCCGGCCTAGAAAGGATAAGCAAGTTGAAAGTAGTAGCCAACCTAGAAATCCTAATGAACCCTTCGGAATCCTTGATAGTGATCACCCTTGTTTTCAATTTAGCGATATTGATTTTCTACATGATGTAGCAGTTGGTGATAGAATAGACGATGATATTATGAATGTTCTTTATCCTAATGCATCTATCTTAGAGGGAAATGAGGATGATGATGATGATGAAACCCAAGCTCCAGTAGATTTAGATGATACACCTACTAGTCCTGCTCATAACTTAGGTGATGAACCGGCACACCCACCCGTACAAACTCCCACTTTTAGTAGACAACCTCCTAAACGTACAGAAACATCATTAGTTTGGCAATTTTTTATTCAACTAAGAGAACAAAATAAGGCTAAGTGTAAATCTTGTGGGAAATTACTTGTTCATAGGTATACTGGAGATCGTAGCGGCACGGGTAGTTTAGTTAAGCATATAAGATTACACCCTAGCGATAAGGCTAGATATTTGCAATTGAAAGCGCAACAAGAGGGGAGGACAAGTGCTGATTCTACAGTTAACCCAAGTACTGGTTCAAATCTAGTTCAACCAGGAATAAACACAGTCACCGGAGGTATATTATATTACGATCCAAATAAGGATCGTGAAGAATTAGCGAAAATGATTATTGTTATGTGTTTGCCTTATTCTTTTGCTTCTAATCCTACATGGATTCATTATATTAGAAGAGTATTTAATCCTACGTATAAAGGTTGGCCTCGCGCAACAGTTAAGGCCGATATTTATAAATACAAGCATGAATATGAACAATACTTGCGCTATTTATTTACCCATATTACTAATCGTATGTCTATTACAACTGATATTGGTAGAAGTAATAATGATTGTGATTATCTAGCCGTAACCAGTCATTGGATAGACGAAGACTGGACAATGCAAAAACGCATAATTGCAAATAGGATAATTAATTCACGGCACACGGGTAGGTTTATAGCTAACACTATTTCAGATGTATGCAGATATTTTTGCTTTAGTGATAAAATAATGTCAATTTCTATGGATAACGCTTCTAGCAACACTAGTGCAATAGGTATGCTAACAAGAACACTTAATCCTGCTTTTACTAATATTTTCCATGTTAGATGTATTTGTCATATTTATCATTTAATTGTTGGTGATGGTATGAGAATATTAAACTTAGAAATTGAAAAGGTTAAAATGGCTCTTAATTGGCTATTTTATTCAAACTGTAGAAGTAGACTTAGAGAATATTTTAAAAAGTGTGACGAATATGGCCTTAGAGAAAGAAAGGTTCCTAAACCTTGCCCGACTAAGTGGAATTACATGTACGAAAGTTTAGTAGTAGCGTATGAATATAGAAACCCAATTAACGCTACGTATAATTCTCGGAATTGTGGTGAGGAAGATGATGAAATGCTAACTACACAAGATTGGACTAACGTTAAAATTCTTTTAGATTTTTAGAACATTTTCATGTGGCCACAAATGCTTTTTCTGGCCAATATTATCCAACTATTTCTAACTGTTTAGTTTATATTGCCGCACTTGCTAATTTGTTTGTTGATTTTAGCGAGGGAGGGGACATTTATGAACTTGCAATAACTGAAATGAAAAAGAAGTTTAAAAAATATTTTTTTTCCTATCTCTCCTATTTTTGGTGTGTCTGCTATGTTAAATCCAACTATGAAATTAGGAGGTCCTCACTTTTGGTATTCTACTATTTATCAATCTTTAGATCTTTCAGAAGTAGAAATTGCTACACTAGCTGATGCGAAAGCATTAATTAAAGTTAATGCTCAAATTGTTTATAATGCTTATAAACAGGCGTTAGAGCATGCTAGGCCTAATATTCCAACCCCTACTTCGTCTACATCACAATCATCTAAAAGAGCTGCTGGCTTAACAGCTCTTAAATCGTGGACAGAGTTTAGGGGTACTCAAGATGATAATTTAGATGAAATTTCCCATCTAAATGAGCTTCAAGTTAATTTGTCACAGGGACTAGAGAAGGAGAATCCAGAACGCTCTTTCGACCTTTTTGAATGGTGGAAGACAAGGGAAAAGCATTTTTCCGTTCTTGCAAGGATGACTCGGGATGTTCTGTCGATTCAAGCGTCAACTGTTGCATCGGAGAGCGCTTTTAGTCAAGCAAGACTACAAATAAGTGATCACAGAGCGTCGATGCGGGACAACTTGGAAAAATCAGTGCTTTTTCGAGAGTGGATCCGCGCAGAAAGAAGGAACTTTGGCCTAGCAGAATCACAACCAGAAATAGATGAGGCGTATGAAGAAATGATAGCAGAGCTTGCTCAGGAAGCAACTTCACCCGGAAGTGGTGATGAACAAGCTTCATTTCCACCACCGCCAACACAACCACCTCCAAAACTTGAAGGTTTTATTAGATTTGTTAGAAATAATGCATAAATTATTATGTAACTTGTACATTGGAATGTCTTATTTTAGTTTTTTCCTTTTTAATGGTGGTATTAGTACCATGTTGTGCTCATTCCATTGGGGGAAGGAAGACTTATAAAGATATGCCATTTTGGTCAATAAATATGCTCTTTATCATATCCTTGAATATCTTTTGTCTCAATATTTCTTTGTCTTTTCTTCTATATCAATCCTTGAATATTTATATAACATACAATATATAACATACAACACAATATACTAATGACAACATTCTTTTATCAATATATACTACTTATATACAATTTATACTAATTACTAACTACAACACAATATACACTACTTATATACAATATATACTACTTAAATACAATATATACTACTTACATACAAAATATACACTACTTATACACAATATATATTAATTACCAAACACAATATATACTATACTAATAACATAGTACACCACATAAAATATATTCTACAATATACTAATGACTACTATACAAGATATTGATTTAAAATAAAAAATTGAGAACCGCCGGAACCGCCATAACCGCAACCGGATGGTACCCGGAACCGTCACGGGCCGGGTCCACCTTCAGAACCGCCAGAACCGGAATCGCCAGAACTGGAACCGCTAGAACCGGAACCGCAGACCCAAATAGACCCAGAACCGGAACCGGATACAGCCTTATTTGCACCTTTAATATTAACTTTGATTTTAGGAGATTTTTCTTTCAATTTGTTTTAATTATTTGTGATAATCATCCTTTAGGATTAATTATCATTTTTGGTAGGTTAATTTGGTTTTATGATAAATTATATCTTATTTTAATTTGAAAAGAAAAGATGTTTTTAATTTAAAAAGAACAGAAAAAGAAATTAAAAGAATGTGGTCTTAATAAGAGACCCAATTTGGGCCAACCCATCCAAAATCAGTCCCAAACCCCTCAGCCCAACCTGTTACCGATCCAAAACCCGCCCATTACCCGGTCCGTCTCTGGTTAATACCCAAACGACGTCGTTTAGGTTGGTCTAATCTCAGTCGTCTAGGATTCATCATCCAACAGCCAAGCAGTGGTTAATCATAGATATATTAATATCCAAAAGATACCCCACGCCCCAAATCCTTCTTCTGTCTCACACACAAGGAACCATAGAAACGGTCTCACCGTCTCCACCGTCCACCACCGTCCGCCGCCTACCAGAAATCACCCATGGCGGCAGCAGAGCTCCGATGACCGCCAAAATAGCACCATCACTTACCCTCCCTCTCCTCTTTCCAAATTCACTATCGTCTTCCATCAAAACCTAGCCAAACTTCTCGAATATCGCCCAGAAGTTCTGATTTCTCTGCCGTGTCCGGCGCCACCGCCACCAATCAGCCCCAAAATTAGACCACATACTCACCATGCTCCCCTATTCCCAAATAGCTAACCCGTATCATTCGAATCCTAGTAATTCGTCTCAAATATTGAATAAAAAAGCCATACCAGAACCTAATCGCTCCAAAAGGCCTCAACCGTTGTACCCCCTCTTCCCAAATCCATCAACAAAATCCCCAAAAAACCTTTCCAGTGCCTCGAATTTCATATCCGAATTGGGAACCCTAGTTCAATCAAAGTTGTTCCGTCGCGATGCCTCAAGACTCATGAACCTTTAGGTGGGTTTATCTTGTAAGTCGGCGTCTGGTCAGTCAACCGCTACTTCGCCTCCTTGAGTTTGAGCCCTATCAATAGACATCCTCTTTAGCTTCTGATTTATAAATTAATTTGGTTGGTTTTCTCCTTTTTCTGATTTCTTTTAGTCACTTCTAAGGGCTTGCTTATCCGAATTTAGTTAAGTTTTGTTTTCTTTAGTCGTTAATGGGATTCGTTTATCTCGCATGTATTCAAACAGTTGTGGAATTAGGCCTAGCCAATCTTGTTTAATCTCATTGCTCAGTTTTTTTCCATTTTTAATTGTATGAAAGGTTCAATTATTGTGCTGTTGTCTTTCCACCTTTAATTGCATGATAGGAACTTAGTCTATAACAATAAATTTTGATGATTATCATAAATTAATTTTTTTTTATTGCAAGAACATAGGTGTGTTATGCTGTTATGATTAGGTTTCAATTTTTAGCTACTAGCTTGTTAGGTTCTAAAATTGGTAAACATTTCTAGGGTCGTATTTGAGCAAATAAAAACTAAAGGGGGCTTAAGGGTCAGGCAGAAGTTATAATAAGTAATTGGGTAAGGGTCAATTTGGGGATAGAGAATCAAGTTATGTTTATGGATTTTCTTACTTTTTTTATTCAATTATTTTCTAAATTAAATTTTCTTAAATCGTCTGAGGTTGTATTCTACTTTAAAAAAAGGATTTCTACTAAGTTTTAAATTATTATATCCTATGGTATAGTTGATAATTCATTCGATGTTGTATATTAATTGAAAATGGGACTTTCCTTATTCAAAAAATTCCAAAAACATAACTTCATCTTTTCTTGATGAGTTCCTAGTTGGTTTAGAGCGATACTCTACTTCATGTTATGTAAATGAGACTTCTTGAACATTCTAAATTGTATGGGTTATGGACCCTATGTATTGTGTAATATGAGAACGTTGTTCCGCAAAGTAAGACAGAAATATGTGGGCACAGGTGCGGGGTGTGCCAAAGGTTTGGTAATTGAGGTTTTGATATGAGACATCGAGTTTGAGATGGCTGGAATTTGTGCATCAAAAAGGATATGATTTATTGAGCTGACATTGCCTCCCTTATTGAATATTTATTTACTTATCGGTGTTCCAGTTATGTTGGTGTTAATTTCCTTGGTTGTCTTTCATTTCCATCCATGTGTCCTTTTTTTTGTTTCTACTAATTGTAGTTTGTTCTTTCCGTGTTATTGATATTACTTTGTTATCTTTATGTTGATAGTTTATTATCATGTCCTGTTCTATTTATTTGACCAGTAGGTGTCTGGACTACTCCTCGTCACTACTCCTTAGATGTTAGGCTTGATACTTATTGGGCACCACAGTGGTTTGCTCATATTACAATTCTATATATTTTTGTGTACAAATCCAGGTATTTGATCGATAGTAGCTGTGCGGGTCGTTGCGGTGGAGACTCAAGGTAAACCTGCTGCAATGTTCGCAGGTCTGGAGTCACATTCAATTGTACTTATTTTCATATGTTCCTTTTATTTTGGAGTAGTGATGTATTTATTTAATATAACTACTCTTAGAAAAGCTTATGGCTTGTACCATCGATTTTGAGAATTGTACTTTGTTCAGAGTAATTTAATTTAGAGTTAGTAAATATCAGTTATTTCAGTAAATGATAGGTTTACCTATTTTAGAGACTTGGCCATCACGACTCCTTAGGAGGGATTTTGTGTTGTGACAATACACTTTTATACCCATTATACAAGTGTCTGTAGACAACTTCTTCTACGATTTTCAGTTGCAATTCTTGTTCAAAACTAGTCCAAATCTTCATTAAATGACTTCAAATCTTATATACAACCTTCTTATACTATTTTTAACAAGTCTAAATAATATCCATTCTAAATTTCTCATGAAATCAAATTCGGAATTTAAACCCACATATTTAAGCTTGTTAAAATCTAATTTTCACCACCCAAATAAATTTGGTTTATTTAACTAATATTTGAGTCACAATTACTTATTCAAATTAATTTAAAAGTTTGAGAAATCTTTTTTAAATATTAAATAGTAATTTTAAGAACCTAATGGAGTTGGTGTTGAATCTTAGCCTATTATTTTTGAGGTAGTTGGTTGTAAATTGAAATATGAGCTATAAAATTAAAAAATAAGGAGTCCAGTTGTTCTAATGTGCAATTTTCCCCAAAAGAACCACAAATTTACTGTTTAAGGCTTCCTATTATGTTAAGGAGATATTTGTGATAATCATTATTTAGGTTATCATTTTTGGTAGATTAATTTAGTTTTATAATAAATTAGATTTTATATTAATTTGAAAAGAAAAGGACTTTTTAATTTAGAAAGAAAAGAAAAAGAAATTAAACTAACGTGGTCTTAATAAGAGACCCAATTTGGGCCAACCCATCAAAAATCGGGCCCAAACCCCCCAGCCCAACCTGTTACTTGTCCAAACCCGCCCATTACCCGGTCCGCCTCCTGTTAATACCCAAACAACGTCGTTTGGGTTGGTCTAATCTCAGCCGTCTAGGATTCGTCATCCAACAGCTCAACAGTGGTTAATCTTAGATATATTAATGTCCAAAAAATACCCCACCCTCCAAACTCTCCCCCTCTATCACACCAAAAGGAACCCTAGAGGGGGTCTAACAGTCTCCGCCGTCCACTGTCGTCCGCCGCCTACCGGAAATCGCCCACAACAGCGGTAGAGCTCGGATGACTGCCAAAATAATACCATCACTTCCCCTCCCTCTCCTCTTTCCAAATTCACTATCGTCTCCCCTCAAAACCTAGCAAAATATCTCGAATATCACCCAGAAGTTTTGACTCCTCCGTCGTGTCCGGCGGCGCCGCCACCAATCAGCCCAAAAATCATACCACATGCTCACCATGCTCCCCTATTCCCAAATAACTAAACCGTATCATTCGAATCAAAATAATTCTTCTAATAGTGAATTAAAAAAGACGTACCAGAACCTAATCTCTCCAAACAGCCTCAACCCATGTACCATCCTCTTCCCTAATCCATCAACAAAATCCCAAAAAACCTTTCCAGTACCTCGAATTTCATATCCGAATTGGGAACCCTAGTTCAATCAAAGTTGTTCCGACGCGATGCCATAAGACTCATGAACCTTTAGGTGGTTTTATCTTGTAAGTCGGCGTCTGGTCAGTCAACTGCTTCTTCGCCTCCTTGAGTTTGAGTCCAATCAATAGACATCCTCTTTAGCTTCTGATCTAAAAACTAATTCGGTTGCTTTTCTCCTTTTTATGATTTTTTGATCACTTCTAAGGGCTTGCTTATCCGAATTTGGTTAAGTTTTGTTTTCTTTGGTCGTTAATGGGATTCATTTATCTCACAAGTGTTCAATCAATTATGAAATTAGGCCTAGATGATCTTTTTTAATCTCATTGCTTAGTGTTTTTCCATTTTTAATTGTATGGAGGGTTCAATTATTGTGTTGTTGTTTTTCCACCTTTAATTGCATGATAGGAACTTAGTCTTTAACAATGTATTTTGAAGATTATCATAAATCAATTTTTGGTTTAATTGAAAGAACATAGGTGTGTTATGTTGTTTTGATTAGGTTTCGATTGTTAGCTACTAGCTTGTTAGGTTCTAAAATTGGTAAACATTTCTAGGGTTGTATTTGAGCAAATAAAAACTTAAGGGGGCTTAAGGGTCAGGCAGAAGTTTTAATAAGTAATTGGGTAAGGGACAATTTGGGGATAGAGAGTCAAGCTCTGTTAGATAGAAGGGGTTTCCTGTAAAATTTTTGGCTATAACTTGGCAAGCAAGTCATAAAATCAGGGACCATAGGGAAAATTAAATTGTGAGGGCTGCCCTAGTGACTTGCCTATAAAGGCATAGTCACTTGTAGATTAAAAAGAGGATCGGAGATGAAAAAAAGAGATAAAACCTACAAAAAGACAAAAGCTGCATTTTTACTGTTTCATAGAATATTTGGGAGCTAAAAAATATCCAAAAACATCAGACACCCGAAAGGTTAAAAAGAACCACTGTTTCATTGAAACTGGAGTAATTTCTTAAGTTCTTCACTTCTTAAAAGGTTTCTCTGAAGAATATGGCTGAAATAGATTGAAATTGGTTGTTTAGGGTTTTGATTTGAGGTTTGCCTTTGTATTTGCTCGAGTGAAGTTTATTTTCACATTGTTTTCAAACTCAAACTAGTCGATTGGTTTTGCTGTGGTCTACTGGATGTTGTTCAGTTGCAAGTTCCTCACTTCCTTGTTTCATTTTACGGCGAGGTACATATCTCTGAAATTCAAACAATGTGAACCTGCAAAGTTGGAAGTTACAATGGAATAGAATACGTTGATTGTTTCACCATTAGTTTTTAATCTGCTTCTTTTCATTCTAATTCATGTTGCTCTTCTAAAGTAATTTGTATTTACCTTAAGATTTGGCCATGTTCTAGTTGAGTAGTCATTGTGTTTATAACCTAACTTACTGATTTAGTTATTTTCTGTTATTCGTCTTGTTTTACTTTAAGGATTGAATTTGGATGTTGTTAATGTGACTGATTCAAAGCTATTTTTGAATCGCTAGGTATGTGTTAAGTAAGGATTTCCCAGTTTGCTGCATTGTACCTTTAGATCTAGTATGAATGGATATGATTTTGCTTGAGACGAGATGTGATTCATTGATTTCAGGGGGGTGTTTTAGCTTAATCATGTCCATGTTGATATAAGTATTTTTTTTAAAAATATGTAAAAAGGGCTATAGATGTAATGGTATGGTTAAAATCAAACTTGAAAACCTATGAGTTTGATATTAAACTCCTTGTATGCATAGGGTTAATCAATTGTGGATACAGGGGTTTGATTCTGTGTCTTGCATTCAGAGTAGTGAACTCACTAATTGTTGGGCCCATCTTGGGCTTGAAAATCGAGACCCTTTCATTTGGGAGAGCATACTTCTCTGTTTCTAAGTAGAGATTTCGACGAGTGTTGGGCCTGTCACCAGGCCTAGTAGCTTTTGAATAAATAACAAGTTCGAATTTAGGTAAGGTAGTCATAGTTCCCTTAATTATGATTTCAACTAGTATCTCTTTACCGGAGATGAGCTATTTTAAATAAATGCAAGACATCCTATGGCCCTCCAAAGCCCGGTTCAAATGCTTTTTAATTTAGAATTGAGGTGTGCCAATGCCAAATAAAATTGATAATTGCATGGATCTCACTTAATTCATTTAAATCCTTCAGAGTCGAGTTGTTCCATTTGGAGAATTTTCCGTGGTCCTCACAAATTTAAAAACACGCAATTGCCTTAGGCGCACTGGTTAAATAATTGACTTTCCTAAATTCAGGTGCGCATCTATGTGACCCAAATCCAAATCCCAACAATATTAAAATATGTCAAAAATCCTGGGTGCATTTATGTGACATGGTTCAAGACACGTTTTAATAGCATTACCATCTTCCTTTAATCAATTAAATAAAAGCACTTTAAAAGTTAAAATTTGCACATAGGTTCATAATTGTAAAAATCAGATAATTAAGCGAATATAACAGTTGAACGACCGTGCTAGAATCACAGAACTCGAGAATGCCTAACACCTTCTCCTAGGTTAACAGAGTTCCTTACTCGGATTTCTGGCTCGCAAACTGTATTACAGAGTCAAATCTTCCTTGATTCAGGATTTAAACCGGTGACTTGGGACACCATTAATTATCCCAAGTGGAGACTCTGAAATCTTTAAATAAATAAACCCCGTTTCGATTGTCCTTTAATTGGAAAAACTCCCTTATCTATGCCCTTCGTGGGGTGTAGTGTAAAAAAGGAGGTGTGACAGCTCTAGCAACTCTGATGGGGATCGAACCCAAAATCTCTGGTTCAGGGTTCAAGAATTCGAGCTTAGAATAATTATTGTATTTGGATTTATCTGTTATATGATTTTATTACATGTTTGGGCCCAATGTACCAAATGTTGCTTTTTACCACTTTGATATTATTTGAACTGTATATAATTTGATGCGAAATCCTTCTCTTCTCATCTCCAGGATGTGCTCGTTGGTCGAGATTCCCTATTCTATTAGTGTCATACCTTGAAATAAGAAAGAAGCTCGGACAAGTTACTAAGCCGGATGGCCTTTTGGTCTCGGTACATAGCCCACCTCCCCGACTCGAGTTGTTTGCTCGGGTACATAGTATAGAAAATATACCCAGGTTCTTGAACCTAGAATAACTTAACCTCATCCCGGATCCCTAGTAGGGACACTTATTTGCATCATACATTTGACTTAGGAGACTCAACATAGGGGTTGGGTCCGTCTAGGACATGTGCACCGTAAGTAACATACCATGTTGATGCATCTTGGCGTGCTACGCGTGCATTTATTCCGGATTTTCATGCCAATCGGCTTTTGGAAAAAAAAGAGGAGAGGTTGACAAAGAAAATAACAGTATACTGAAATTCTGCCGAAATTATGAAAAGACCGATACTGAAATTCTGTTTCAAAAACCGATACTGAAATTCTGCCGAAATTATGAAAAGACAAAAAAACGATTTTGAAAGAAAAAGGAAAAAAAGAAGAAGAAAAGAAGTTGGTTTTTAATTCTGTCAGAATTGCCCGAACTACGCCGGTTTGATTCTCACAGGGCATGAGATACGTAGGCAACCCCCATCGAGCCCAACTTCATTTTTGCAAAAATAGCCTCAAAAGAATAAATTTTGTTTATGATAAATAAATAAGACAGTACTTGTCAAGATTACTCGAGTGTCCCCAAATGGGCGCCGAAAGGTAGCTTTTGCAAGAATAGCTGCATTGGATTCTTTTTTTAATTTTGGTTGGTAGCAGGCAAGTGCTAAAAAGCCGTATTTGTAAAGTCGGGCTCGTACTCTTGTAATGAAAATTTGAAAAAATATCAACCTTGTTTAAAGTTAAATGAATCATGATTTTTTCTTAGTCACCCTAATAAATGTGCAAAAGGAGCAGGAATCAAAATTTGCCTATAACAGTCATGAACAAGATCCCTTTGGAGGTGCACATGTTGTGGAATGATCTAGGGGAATCAGGCAAGATAAGGCAATTCATACTTGGGAGGTCTTACCGGGTTGTTGAAAATTAATCCTAGAAGGGATATCATAAAGGCGTTGGTTACATTCTAAGACCCAGACCACAACGTATTTCGTTTCCCCAACATTGAACTCACCCCAAATCTGGAAGAAATAGCCGGATATATCGGGGGGCAAAATTCCTCTAAGACACCAGTATTTGATTGTGCTGAGGGCTGTCGCTGTACACAAATTCTTGGATTCACTCAAAATAAGCAGGGGGTTCACAATCAAGATCTATCAGCCGATTTTTGTACTCCACGGTTTATATACCATAGGTATGGGCACATTAATTATCCCAAGTGGAAACCGACTCAAATAGGAAGAAAATAGGTGTTTCGCATTTATGGTATTCTTCTTGGGCATCTTGGTATTTCCACAGAAAGATGGGAATATTGATATACGGATACCAGGGATTTTCAGCACCTTGCTCACTCAGGCCAAGAGCACTCTCGCACCCATGATATTAACTGAAATCTTCCGTGCCCTCACAACCTGTAAAGACGGAGGAGATTTCTTCGAAGGATGCAACTTGTTGTTACAGATGGGGATGGTTGAACACCTATGCCATCGACCTCAATTCATGAGTTATGGGTTATCGAAAACGAGCTGCATAGAGGAATTTTATATCAGAGTCGATTGATTTAGATTACCAGAGGGGGTCACAGAATGGGTATCATATCTCCGTACCATAAGTGCAAGTCAAATAGAGTGGACGTTCTGGTGGCTCCCCATTGATGAAATTATATATATGCCAGCTATAGGGCCTCATTTTCTTTTGATGGGTCTCCGGAGCATATAACCTTATGCTCCGTATCGGGTGCTGAGGCAGTTAGGGAGGTGCCAAATGGTTCCCAAGGATGAATTCATTAGTCGCCATGTGGTCGAGATTGGTCCTAATGGCCAATTTCATGAAGCAGCAGACCGCAAGGTTTAGAGCGAATGTCAGTACTTGACGGCAAACACTCAAGTGCGAAACTTGTCTATGGCAAGGTTGCACCAGGGTACCTGGCATGGTATAAAAAGGAAATGGAGTTTGAAAGACCGGCCAAAAGACCACATCTTCAGGAATTTGTTGAGGTCTCACAAGAACAATGGAATTGGTTAGCCAAGGAGAACGAATACAGGGCCGCAATAGGAAAGTTGGAAAAACAATTCAAAGACCTTCAATTCGAGAATGGTTTGCAAGCCACGATAGACGAGGGAGAAAAGAAAAGACTAGCCAAAGAAAATGAAACTTTGCGAGCCCAAATTCAGAAAATGAAAATAGCGGCAGAAAATCCCGCTAGAAGCGCGAAGGCTGAAAAGCTCATAGACAATTTCCGACGAAAAGTAAGAGAATATTGTTTTGACTTGAACAAAGCAGGGGGGAGCTAGCCTGGGCCCGAAAACAATTGGCCAAAAATGTAGAGGAACGAGCACGCATGATTGAACAACTGAAGGAAACGTATGACAATGAGGTTCTGGGGTTGAAGAAGAGGGTCATCATGGTTGAAAACAAAATGGCTAAGCAAGCAAAGACTTCAAGGCTGAAAGAGAGCATTGCTACACAACAATAGCACGGCTGGAGAGAGATTTTGCAACAATTTCAAGAACTGAATCATGTAGTCGAACAAACTTTGGAAGCCAGGGCCTAGAAGATTGGGTGACTGTTGCAAGAAAATGGTGTTTTAGAGAAAGGGTACGGATGATCACTGATTATATCACCGTAAAGTGTAGCCACTGTGAGGATATGACAAGATCCATGTTTTGTACCACCGCAATGACATTCGTTCGTCAAGCGATGGAAGACCTCCACCACCTCCAAGGGGATTTTAGCATGCAGGCCTGCGGCGAGACCGAATGATGTCCCGTAGGCCCCAGGAGCATTAGAGTCCTTAATGTATTCATGATTTTCACTCAAGTCTGTTAGTCCATTTGCGAAGTCTGTATTTTCTTCTATTTGAGTCTGTAGTGGGTTGTCAAGTTAGTTGCTTTCATCTTTCTGTCAGAGTCTGTTGATTTCGTTTAAGTCGGAGTCTGTTAATGTCTTGAGGTCTATTAGTAGTTGTAATCAAGTGTTTTACTTTATGAAAATTAAAATTTTCCAAAATATTTTCTATACTTATCTGTCAGAACTATGCTCGGTCTAATTCATGCGGGGTCATGATACATACGCAATCTCCATAGGATTCGACCATAACCAAAATAAGAAAAAAAAGGAAAAAGAAAATAAAACCATGAGAGAAATAATGGTAAAATAAGGGAGAGAAAAATAAAACAAAAGAAGGTAGGCAAAAACAAGCTGAGCAAAAAGAAAGGGGAAGAAGAAAAAGAAAACATGAGAGAAAAGGAAAGTGGCATATGATAAAAGCGGGGATGATGCAAGCAGCCAATCCATGTGCATAATAGAAACCAGTAACTGCTTAGGTGCATTCATCCTTGAATATGTGGCTACCTATATGTTGAAGCCTAACCGCTAACGAGTTTTGGTGTTGTTTACCTAATACAGACAGGTGGTTAGTTTTGCGGCATTCTGGAAACCCACCCCTATAACACTCGGTCCAAAAGCAAGCTTACTATGACCAATCAAGAACCCGATGCAAGTATCATTGATCCCTCAAAAGAGGTAGAAGAGTTGGATGTCAACGCAATGAAAGAAGAGATGTACAAGTTCAAGCATTAGATGGCTTAAATGTATCAGCATGGGTAAGAGGGCATCCACCACCAACTTATCCTGCTAATCCGACCTTTATCTCACTATTAGCCCAATCACATCAACACCCTGCCACTGATCAACCCCCAAGCTTTCCCATCTACCCATAATACCAGGGTACAACTTCCCAGGCACCCCCAACTCCACCACCCAAAGTTGTTCCACACCCCTCCCCCCAGCAGTTACTCCCTTCTTTGTGGAACCTCCTCCCGTCACACTCCACAGATCATCCAGTGAGCCTTTGCTCCAAGCTCATGATAACTAGTATTATCCACCAGAACCCACTTTCAAAGCCCACGAGCCCTACTCTTACGCTCCCCATATTGAAATCCCTACAAAGGCTGAAAAACCAGCTAGAAATCCCGAGAAAGAGGAGGTGCCCTAGTAACTTACCTATAAAGGAATAGTCACTTGCAGCTTAAAAAAGGACCGGAGATGAAAAAAAGAGCTAAAAAGCCAGAAAAAGACAAAAATTGCACTTTTACTGTTTTGTAGAAGATTTGAGAGATAAAAAATATTCAAAAACTTCAGACGGCTGAAAGGTTAAAAAGAACCACTGTTTCATTGAAATACTGGAGTAATTTCTTAAGTTCTTCACTTCGTAAAAGGTTTCTCTTAATAATATGGCTGAAATAGATTGAAACTAGTTGTTTAGGGTTTTGATTTAAGGTTTGCCTTGGTATTTACTCGAGTGAATTTTCTTTTTTCATTGTTTTCAAACTCAAACTGGTCGAATTGGTTTTGATGTTGTCTATTGGCTGATGGTCTGTGCAAGTTCCTCACTTCCTTGTTTCATTTTACTGCCAGGTACGCACCTCTAAAAGTCGAACAATGTGAACCTGCAAAGTTGGAAATTGAAATGGAATAAAATACGTTGATGTTTTTCCAATAGTTTTAAATCTGCTTCTTTTCTTGCTAATTCATGTTTCTCTTGGAAAGCAATTTGTATTTACCTTAAGATTTGGCCATGTTGTAGTTAAGTAGTAATTATGTTTGTAGCCTAACTTACTGGTTTAGTTATTTTCCATTATTCGTCTTGTTTTTTTTAAGGATTAGATTTGGATGTTTTTAATGTGACTGATTCAAAGCTATTCTTGAATCACTAGGTATGTGTTAAGTAAGGATTTCCAAGTTTGCTGTAGTGTACCTTTGGATCTAGTATGAATGGATATGAGTTTTCTTGAGACGGAATGTGATTCATTGATTTCAAAGGGGTGTTTTAGCTTAATCGTGTCCATGTTGATATAAGTTTTTTTTAAAATATGTAAAAAGGGCTATATATGTAATGGTACGGTTAAAATCAAACTAGAAAACCTATGAGTTTCATATTAAACTCCTTGTATGCGTAGGGTTAATCAATTATGGATACAAGGGTTCGATTATGAGTCTTACGTTCACAGCAGTGAACTCACTAATAGTTGGGCCCATCTTGGGCTTGAAAATCGAGACCATTTCATTTGGGAGAGCATACTTCTCTATTTCTGAGTAGAGATTTCAACGAGTGTTGAGCCTGTCACCAAACCTGGTAGATTTTGAATAAATAACAAGTTCGAATCTAGGTAAGGTAGTCATAGTTCCCTTAATTATGATTTCAACTGGTATCTGTTTACCAGAGGCGAGCAATTTTAAATAAACACAAGATATCCTATGGCCCTCCATAGCCCGGTTCAGACGCCTTTTAATTTATAATTGAGGTGTGCCAATGCCAAATAAAATTAATAATTGCATGGATCTTGCTTAATTGATTTTAAATCCTTAGGAGTCGAGGTTTTCTACTTAGCGAATTTTCAGTGGCCTTCACAAATTTGAAAACACGCAATTGCCTTAGGCACGCTAGTTAAATAATTGACCTTCCTAAATTCGGGTTCGCATTTATGTGACCCAAATCCAAATCCCAACAATATTAAAATATGTCAAAAACCGTGGGTGCATTTATGTGACGTGGTTCAAGACGCGTTTTAATAGCATTTCATCTTCTTTTAATCAATTAAATAAAAGGGGTTTTAAAGTTAAATTTTGCAAATTTGTTTATAATTGTAAAATCACATAACTAAGCCACATATAACAGTTGAGCAACCGTGCTAGAACCACAAAACTCGGGAATGCCTAACACTTTCTCCTGGGTTAACAAAATTTCTTACCCAAATTTCTGGCTCGCAGACTGTATTATAGAGAAAAAACCTTCCTCGATTCGAGATTTAAACCAATGACTTGGGACACCATTAATTATCCAAGTGGCGACTCTGAAATCTTTAAATAAATAAATCTCGTTTCCATTGTGGAAAAATTCCCTTATCTACGCCCTTCACAGGGTGTAGTATAAAAAAGGAGGTGTGACACAAGAGTCTACATACTCCTATGTGTCATCTTATTTTGTACTATATTTGATCATGCCTAGTGATTCTTTGAGTGCTCATGTATATATGTCTACACCGGTGGGTGATTCTATTATGGTAGATCATGTTCATCATTCTTGTATGGTTATAATTGGGTGCCTTGAGACCCGAGTAGACTTGTTAGTTTTGGATATGATTGATTTTGATGCCATATTAGGGATGGACTGGTTATCACCTTACCACTCTATCTTGGACTGTCATGCGAAGACTGTGACCTCATCCTTGCGAGGGTTGCCTCATTTAGATTGGAGAGGGACTCCTGGTCATACCCGTAGGGTTATCTCATATATGAACGCTCAGTGTATGGTTGATAAGGGATATTTGGCCTATTTGGTGTATGTTCATGATTTTAGTACCAAGGTTCCTTCTATGGATTATGTGCATGTTGTTCGTGAGTTTCCTAAGGTATTTCCTTTAAACCTGTCGGGTATGCCTCCCGACAGGGATATTTACTTTTACATTGATTTGGCTTCGGGCACTTAGCCCATTTCTATCCCACCTAATCGTATGGCCCTACCGGAGTTGAAAGAATTGAAGGAGGAATTGCCAGACTTGCTTGATAAGGGCTTTATTAGACCTAGTGTATTGCCTTGGGTTGTGCCAGTATTGTTTGTTAGGAAGAAGGATCAATCAATGAGGATGTGTATAGATTACTGGTAGTTGAACGAGGTTACAATCAAGAATAAGTATCCATTGTTGAGGATTGATGATTTGTTTGATCTGCTTCAGGATGCCAAGGTACTCTTAAAGATTGACTTGAGATATGGCTACCATAAGTTGAGGATTAGGGCATCCGATGTCCCTAAGACGGCTTTCTGCACTCAGTACGAGCATTATGAGTTTTTGGTGATGTCATTCGGGTTGACAAATGACCTAGCAGCTTTCACGGATTTGATGAACTGAGTATTCAAGCCTTATTCATGATAGTCTTAATTGATGATATTTTGATTTATTCCCGCAGCCGGGAAAAGCATGAGCAACATCTAAGCATTGTTCTTTTTAGACTTTGAGAGATAGTCAGTTGTATGCTAATTTTTGAAGTTCGAGTTTTGGTTGGGATAAGTTGCTTCCTTGGGTCACGTTATATCACTAAAGGGTATTTAGGTAGATCCAAAGAAGATAGAGGCAATCAAGGACTAGCCTAGACCCACATTAGCTATAGAGATCCGGAGTTTTTTGGGTTTGGCGGGCTAATACCATCGGTTTATGGAGGGATTTTCCTCTATAGCATCCTTTATGACCAGGTTGACCAAGAACGGTGCCCAATTCAGGTGGTCGGATGAGTGTGAGGAGAGCTTTTAGAAGCTCAAGACGGCTTTAACTACGACGCTGGTGTTAGTATTACCTACAGGTGCAGGGCCATATACAGTTTATTGTGACGTGTCTCGAATTGGACTTGGCGTGGTGTTGATACAGCATGGCAAGGTTATTGTTTATGCTTTGCGACGGTTGAAGATTCATGAAGAGAATTATCTAGTTCATGATTTGGAGTTAGTAGCCACTGTTCATGCTCTGATGATTTGGAGGCACTATTTATATGGCGTGTCATGTGAGGTGTTCACGGATCACAAGAGTCTACAATACTTGTTCAAGCAGAAGGAGATAAATTTAAGGCAAATAAGGTGGTTGGAGCTATTGAAAGACTACGATATCACCATCTTATAACATCCGGGAAATGCCGATGTGGTGGCTGATGCTTTGAGTAGAAAGTCAGCCAGTATGGGCAGTCTTGCATATATTTCGGTCGGTGAGAGACCGCTTACTTTGGATGTTCCGGCGCTAGCCAATCAATTTATGAGGTTGGATGTTTCTGAACCCAGCAGTGTGTTAGTTTGTACAGTCGCTCGTTCTTCATTTTTGAGCATATTCGAGATCACCAGTGTGATAATCCTCATTTGTGTGTCCTTAAAGACACAGTACAACACAATGGTGCCAAGTAGGTTACGATAGGAGATGATGGAGTTTTGAGGATGCAGGATCGTATTTGTGTGCCTAATGTGGATGTGCTTCAGGAGTTGATTCTAGAGGAAACCCATAGCTCCTAGTATTGTATTCATCTGGGTTCCGCAAAGATGTATGAGGACTTGCGACAACATTATTGCTGGAGGAGGATGAAGAAGGATATTGTTGCATATGTGGCTTAGTGTTTGAATTGTCAGCAGGTAAAGTACGAGCATCAGAGACCAGTTGATTTGTTTCCAAAAGATTGAGATTCCTGAGTTGAAGTGGGAGTGTATAACTATGGACTTGGTTGTTGGACTCCCATGGACTTAAAGGATGTTCGATACAGTGTGGGTTATTGTTGATAGGCTGACCAAGTCACAATATTTGATTCGTACCGCGGTTTCCTATTCTTCTGAGCGGTTGGCAGAGATCTATATCCGGGAGATTATTCGTCTTCATGGTGTGCCTGTGTCTATCATTTCTGACTGAGGTACACATTTTACCTCACATTTCTGGAGGGTAGTTCAGCGTGAGTTGGGCACACGGGTCGAGCTGAGCACAATATTTCATCCTCAAACAGACGGACAGTCCGAGGGTACTATTCATATTTTGGAGGATATGCTCCAAACTTATGTTATTGACTTTGGAGGCTTATGGGATCAGTTCTTGCCTTTAGGGGAGTTTGCCTACAACAACGGTTACTAGTCGAGCATCCAGATGGCTCCCTATGAAGCTTTATATGGTACGCAGTGTCGGTCTTTGGTTGGTTAGTTTGAGTCAGGAGAGGCTCTGTCTGTTGGATACGAATCTAGTACAGGATGCCTTGGACAAGATGAAGATCATTTAGGATAGGGTCCGTAAATCTCAGTTCAGGCAAAAGAGTTATGCCGACCGCAAGGTTCGTGATGTGGCATTCATGGTTGGAGAGCGGGTATTACTTCAAGTGTCGCCTATGAAGGGCGTGATGATATTTGAGAAGAAGGGCAAGCTAAGCCCTAGATTTATTGGTCCTTTTGAGATTCTTGATCGAGTGGGAGAGGTGGATTACAGGCTTGCGTTGGCACCAAGCCTATCAGTCATGCATCCAGTATTACATGTATCCATGCTTCAGAAGTATCACTGTGATCCATCCCACATCTTAGACTTCAGCATTGTCCGATTGGATAAGGACTTGTCCTATGAGGAGGAGCCGGTATCTATTCTAGACCGGCAGGTTCGTCAGTTGCGATAGAAGAGTTTTTCTTTTGTTCGTGTTCAGTGGAGAGGTTAGCCTTCCGAGGTAGCTACTTGGGATTCCGAGTCCAATATGCGGAGTCGATATCCCCATCTTTTCCCCGACTTAGGTACTTCTTTTCAATTCCCGTTTGAGGACGAACGGTTGTTTTAGAAGCCTCTGTTTTATCTTATCTCGATTTGCATGTGCAGACGGGGCATATATCTGGAATGCTTTTATGTGGAAATTTGATGAATGCTAATTTGACCTTTAAAATTTAACTTAAGTTGACTTTGGTCAACATTTTAGGTAAACGGACCCAGACCCGTAATTTAACGGTCCTAGAGGATCCGTAGGAAAATATGGGACTTGGGCGTATGCGAGAATTGCATTTTGAGGTCCCAAACGCGAGAAATAAATTTTTCACTAAAATTATTTAACTGAAATATTAAGAGTTTTTGAAAATTTGAATTAATTTGAAATTAATGGTATCGGACATGTATCTTGGCTCAATGGCACGGTACAAGTCTTATATGGTTTTTAGGTTGATCATGTAAGTTTGGTAAGAAAGGAACTTGATATGACATGAACTGGACCCTCGGTTGTTAATATTTTAACTTAAGAGTTCTTGAAAATTCTCCTTTGATTTTGATGCTAAATTCGTTGTTAAAGATGTCAATTTGGCAATTTGATCGCACAACTAAGTACATGTGGTGTTTTTGAGTTAGTATACATGCTTGGTTTCGAACCCCAAGGGCTTGGGCCAATTTTGTATAGGTTTTGGGATGTTTTTAGACTAAGAACATAACAGTTGCAGGTTCAGAGAAAGTTGCAGGTCTCTGAAACCAGGCTTCGCGATCCGTAGTGGTCTTCTCGACCCCGGTGGGGTCTTGTGACCGTGGTGGGGTCTTCGCGACTGCAGTGGGATTTACGCGATCAGCGGTGAGCAAGGCCATGTCTTTGCAGCCGCGCTCGATATATCGCAGTCCGTGGTGGAGCTTTGTGGCGACGGTCCTTTTTATGCGATCAATGGTGGGGGTCGGAAAGGGGTATATTTAAAAAAGACTTTTCACCCATTTCTCATTTTTCAAAACCCTAAAACATAAGAAAAAAAATTTCAAGATACTCTTTCTTCCCCAAAACACAAGTAAGTAATTTTTAACTTATTTCTTTTGCTCTTTAACTTTTTTTTTACAAGATTTCATCCTAGAATCTAGGGTTTTCATGGTAGAGTTGGAAATTTTGGGTAGAACTTAGGAATATCAAAAATTTGGGGATTTAGACCTCAAATTGAGATCGGATTCCAAAACCAATTGTATGTCCAAGCTTGGGGTGAATGGGTAATCGGGTTTCGATCTGAATTCCAGGTTTGGACCAAGTGGCCCCGGGGTCAATTTTTGACTTTTTGGAGAAAATGGTAGAAAATCTATAATTTAGCATTAGGTATGAATTCCTTAGCATTTATTGATGTTGTTAAATAAACTTGGACTAGATATAAGTAATTTGGAGGTGAATTCTAAAGGAAAAGTGGTGTTTGAGGCTTGAGTTGGTTGTGGAAGTTCGAGGTAAGTGTTTGGTCTAACCTTAGCGTGAGAGATTAGGATTTTTGTCTTATTTGCTATGTGATAATTATTGAGTACGACATATAGGCATGGTGACGAGTATCTATACGTCGGTGTCAATCATGCGCGTGAGTCTTATACTATGATAAATGTAATTCCATTTCGTATTATTCATGTTTTATATGATGATTTTTATTGTTGAACGAGGCTCGTGAAAGCATTATTGGTAATTGAACACAGTAAAACATTGGCTCAAGTTGAGATTGAGTTGTGAAGCAATTGTGGAAAAGAGAAGAAGTTTATGGATTATCTCCCTTGCGAGGATGTAATTGCTTTTGATATTATCTCTTGTGCTGGGATGTTATTACTCATGATATAGGTTCCGTTGCCAGGATATTATTGATATGCTTTTGTTCCCTTGCCGGAATTCTATTGTGAAATTATTGATTTCCTTGCCCAAATTGCTTTGTGATTGTTTCTTGGGTGAGGAAGAGTGTAAAGCACAAAGGGTGATGTCGTGCGTGAGTTTGAGAATGCATGAAAGGTGATGTCGTGCTGATATTGTGAGGTAAAAGCACGAAGGATGATGTCGTACTGCACGATGTATGACGTTGTGCTATGATATGAGTGATAATGCACGAAGAATCATTCCGTGCCAAGATTATGTGAGGTAAAAGCACGAAGGGTGATGTTATGCCAATCATATTGATTCTTATGATAAGGATGAGACTAAAAACACGAAGGGTGATTCCGTGCACTAGTCTTTGATTTCCTGATTTTGGATGATAATTGAATTATGGTTTTCTTTACATTTATCTATTGTTTTCTATTGTTACTTGATATTCCCCGCAGCATGTTTACCCATCCTATCTTTGACTGTAAATTTATGGCTTTATTTTTTATCCGTTATATGATGTAACTGCATAAATTTATTTGGTAGTCTGGTCCTAGCCTCTTCACCACTTCGTCGAGGTTAGGCTAGGCACTTACCAGCATACGGGGTCGGTTATGCTAATACTACACTCTGCACCGTGTGCAGATCTCGGTGCTGCAGCTTTTGGGCCATAGTGAGGTTGCTACCTTCAGTCCATCTGGTGACCCGAGGTAGTCGTGCAAGCGTTCGTAGGCCTTGGCGTCTCCTTCTACCTTTCCATACTATTTCTTCTATGTATTTCAGAAGCACCTTTGTATTTATCTTTCAGACCCCTATTTGTAGTACTCCTAAACAGTCTGTGAGATTGTGACACCAGTTCTAGGTAGCTTATGTTTATGGATTGGTATCGGTTTTATTATTAAATTGTTACATTTCATTCTTCCGCTTTATTATTCCGCTATTTATATAATATTAATTCACGATTGTTGAAGGATTAAAAATGAAAAAGGTAAAATAAAGGTAATAATTGGATTGCCTAGCTTTCACTAGTAGGCGTCATCACGACTCCCGAGAGATAAAATTTGGGTCATGACATGACCTTTTGCAAATTGTACAAGAATCATAGTTTTGTCACTTGTTGATGTATTCAAGTCTTTGTCGGCTAGATTGAGCCTAGCGTTGATGAATTGGTAAAGGAAAGACTAAATTGAATATTGAATTGGCTGGATTGAGGTAAGTGTCTTCCCTAACCTTGTGTGGGGGACTTCCCCTTAGGATTTGAGTCTTTCATGCTAATTGTAGTCCGTGCACACGAGGTGATAAAAGAGTGCTCAGAATTATTTGTGGGAAAATTGCTTTTAGGATTCTTTGGTCCTTATGTTCATTATGTGAGAAGTATTCTATTATGATTGAGTTATCTAATTGCATAATTTACCTATATATGCTCCATACGATGTTGTTAGCCTTCCTCTAACTCTTACATGTTACTTGGCCTTATTTGCCTTAGTTTAATTAATTGTTCTCCTTGTTGTTTTATTATCTCTTAATCGGAAATTCCTCTATGACCCCGTGTATATATTCTATATATCCAAAATATTGTGATTGTCGGTGTAGTTATCACGTGCTTATTATGGCTTGTTGTTTTGTTAAGGTTATTATGCTTCTTGGTTTCTCCGTGATTCTCTTGTTGCTATGTAATCATTCTCTTGGTGGTGGAATTTTCTTGTGATCGGATTGTTGGAATGTTGTTGATTCCCTTGCCGGGATATTATTGTTCATATTATTTATTCCCTTACCGGGAAGTATTATTTCTATTGTTTGGGTGAGGAAGAGTGTAAAGCACGAAGGGTGATGTCGTGCATGATATTGTGAGGAAGAGTATAAAGCACGAAGGGTAATTCCGTGCATGATATTGTGAGTGAGAATTAATGTACGAAGGGTAATGTCGTGCCACGATTATGAGAGTAAATGCACGAAGGATGATGACGTGCCACATTATTGAGAGTAAAAGCACGAAGGGTGATGTCATGCCACATTATTGAGAGTAAAAGCACGAAGGGTGATGCCGTGTCACATTATTGATAGTAACAGCACGAATGGTGATGTCGTGCCACATTATTGAGAGTAAAAGCACGAAGGGTGATGTCGTGCCGTTTCTGTTGATTTCTATGGTGAGAACGAGAGTAAAATCATGAAGGGTGATGTCGTGCACTTTCTGTTTCCTGTTTTTATTTGTTGTTATCAATTCAAGCATTTTAACGGTTCAAAATTTCCTTACTGTTGTGATCCTTTGTGTTGGAACCCATAGTGTTGTCGATACCTCGCCGTATTTAGATATATATTTCAATACCTCAAAGTTCAATAATTTCTTTTGATTCAGTTAGTTTCTCAATTACATTTTTAAGGTTGTATTCTACTTAAAAAAATGATTTCTACTAAGTTGTAAATTATTAAATCCTATGGTAAAGGTGATAATTCATTCGATGTTGTATATGAATTGAAAATAGTACTTTCCTTATTCAAAAAAATCCAAAAAAATAACTTCATCTTTTCTTGCTGAGTTCCTAGTTGGTTTAGAGAGGTACTCTACTTCATGTTATGTAAATGAGGCTCCTTGAACATTCTAAATTGTATGGGTTATGGACCCTATGTACTGAGTAATATGAGAACGTTGTTGCACAAAGTAAGACAGAAATATATGGGCACAAGGTGTCGGGTGTGCCAAAGGTTTGGTAATTGAGGTTATGATATGAGACATCGAGTTTGAGATGGCTGGAATTTGTGCATCAAAGATGATATGATTTATTGAGCTGACATTGCCTTCCTTATTGAGTATCTATTTACTTGCCGGTATTCCAACTATGTTGGTGTTAATTTCCTTGGTTGTCGTTCGTTTCCATCCATGTGTCCTTTTTTACGTTTCTACTGATTGTAGTTTGTTTTCTCCGTGTTGTTGATATTATTTTATTATCTTTATGTTCGTAGTTTATTATCATGTCTTATTCTATTTATTTGACCAGTAGGTGTCCGGATTATTCCTCGTTACTTCTCCTTCGAGGTTAGTCTTGATACTTATTGGGCACCACAGTGGTGCTCATATTACACTTCTGTATATTTTTTGTACAAATTTAGGTATTTGATCGATAGTAGTTGTGCGGGTCGTTGCAGTGGAGACTCAAGGTAAACCTGCTGCAGCGTTCGCAGGTCTCGGAGTCACATTCAATTGTACTTATTTTCATATGTTCCTTTTATTTTGGAACAGTTATGTATTTATTTTGTATAATTGATCTTAGAAAAGCTTATGACTTGTACCGGTGATTTTGGGAATTGTACTTTGTTCATAGTAATTTAATTTAAAGTTAGTAAATATAAATTTTATTTCAGTTAATGTTAGGCTTACCAAATTTAGAGGCTAGGTGACATCACGACTCCTTCGAAGGGATTTTTGTGTTGTGACAATACACTTTTATTCACCTTTATACAACCATCTGTAGACGAACTTCTTGTACGATTTTCAGTTGCAATTCTTGTTCAAAACAAGTCCAAATCACCATTAAATGACTTAAAATCTTATATACAACCTCCTTATACTATTTCTAACAAGTCTAAATAACACCCACTCTAAATTTCTCATAAAATCAAATTCGGAATTTAAACCCACATATTTAAGCTTGTTAAAATCTAATTTTCATCAACCAAATAAATTTGGTTTGTTTAACTAATATTTGAGTCACAGTTACTTATTTGAAATTAATTTAAAAGTTTGAGAATTTTTTTTAAATATTAAATAGTAATTTTGAGAACCTACTGGAGTTGGATATTGAATCTGAGCCTATTATTTTTGGGCTAATTGGTTGTAAATTGATATATGAGCTATAAAATTAAAAAATAGGGAGTCTAGTTATTCTAATGTGAAATATTTCCCAAAAGAACCACAAAGTTACTGTATAAGGCTATCGTTATGTTAAGGATTATTTTCAATCCGAAAAATTCTTATTATTATATATTGCGAATTATTCTACTAAAAATTTATATTTGTATTCATTATTAGATTTTGGATTCAGCATTAAACAGTTATTAAAATTCACATGTTAAGATCATAGATAGTAGTCAATTCTTTTAAATTGTTGACAATTTAATTAGTTGATTAATAAATTTCTTTAGGAAACGTAAAATATCACATTTTGTATCTTTTTATATTTGTATGGGTCAAAATATGTCGACACATGGATTAACGCTAACAAGGATGACAAGTGGTCGACTAAGCTGTGGTCATGCCCATAGGGTGTAACAACGGCGGAGACCTCGGCCACTATTAAGATCGAGCCATCCAAAAGCCTGAATGATGAAGTAAATATCATGACATTTGAGGGAGGCGACATGAGGACAGTCAAGGGATGAGGGCATTCCGATTAAGGATCGATTGAAGGAATATTGACTATATATATATATATAAATGAGAGATTTTTCTCTCCTAGAAAGAGAAGAAGAGGAGAAAACCATGAACGAGTTTATATAGGAAAGACAAATTTCTTTAATCATGTTTGTTGAATAAATAAAGTTAGATCTCGTCATCATCTATGGCATTCCATCTTTTTTGTCTTAATCGCTACATCATGGGATAATATGTCAAGAATGTAAGCATATCATTTACATTTGATATCTTATACAGTTTATAGGCTTGATTATCTCTTATTCTCTTATTCAATGCGCTTAGATCTAGAGTTAAAAATAATTGGCTAGGATTTATCCTTTAGTTCATCATCGATTAGTTTAACAAAAAGTTTAATACTTTTTGGTCAAATAATTTGGCGCCGTCTATGGGAATTTCTTAGCCAAATTTTTAGTTTCTTTTCGATCTAAAACCCGCCAAGTATCACTTCCAGGATATCGTAGCCTCACCATCTCAGTGCAAACACTAACTTGAAAAAGCGATAGATAAGCTTTAGAAATAATCGAACCAATTTAGGTTAGATCTCTATATGGAATCGAAATTATGTTCGATGCTTATGTAAAACCCACACCTCATTTGTAGCGATGGATTTGGAAAGTCATAGGCATGTTTAAAGTAGGGTCACGGTCACAACGCACTCAGCATGACTGTAATCCTATTTGACGCACACCTTACATACCAGCCCGTACTCCGACCTCTTAGGGAGGGATGATGGCCTACTGCGGTATTCTTTGAAATAACGGGCGTATCCCGCATTATCTTCGTACCCACACGCACTATGTGATTTATGAACAAAGTATGACATGTTTACTTTATTGTTTGCATATATCGAACGGGATCGAATTGGGACTCGATCCCGATATCCCAATGGGCTAGTTAAGTCCAACCCACGCAAAGCCTAGATGCGACTAACGACAAAGCCAAACACGACTGCGAAAGCTGAAACCGCCATTCGAGCACGGGGCAAAGCGGGTGACCCTACAACGCCTTTCCCCCTTTTATCGACTTACCAGGCCAAGGTAACATGCAATTTCGTTTGGGTTTAACTTGTCACGCTCTCTTTTTGGTTCAGAACAAGAACACGAGCATTCTCATAGGTACGTATGCAAGGAGCAAATCCCCACCAAACATACTAGGAAAATGTTCCGTACCATACCATCTCGCGAGCAAATCCTTCTAGTCCGCGTACTACAAATGACAGAAACGGCTCAGAACAAGTCGACGTTATTAAGAAAAAATCTCCGGAATCGGGGACTGGGCGATGGGCCTACGAAATGCATGGTATTCTCCAATAAAAGCAAAGTTAAACATACTGAGACTCACCCTGGTGAAAAATATTCTCCAATAAAAGCTAAGTGAAACTAACTGGGACTCATCCCAATGCACGGTATTCTCCAACGAAGGAAAAATTAAGCAAATCGGGGCTCGCACCGACGCACGCATAAGCAATGTAGCGACAAGTAATGTTCTCCAATAAAAATAATGCAACGAGTTACAGTTCCCGACCTTGCTCGAATTAATACCCTTATGGCCATCAGCCATCGCCAAATGAAAGGAAAGTTTGATCTCGCTTGAATGTATAACGGGTTACCGTTTCGACCTCGCTCAAATTAACACCCTTGCGACCATCGGCCATTGCCAAACGAAAGGAATGTTCGGCCTCGCTCGAATTACAATGTCTACGATTTCAACCTTGCTCGAATTAACACCCTTACGGACATCAGCCATTGCCAAACAAAAGGAAAGTTTGACCTTGTTCAAATTTTTAACGGGTTACAATTTTGACCTCGCTCGAATTAACACCCTTACGGCCATCGCCATCGCCATCGCCAAACGAAAGGAAAGTTTGACCAACGGATTATAATTTTGACATCGCTCGAATTAAAACGCTTACGGTCATTGTCCATCGCGAAGCGAAAGAAAAGTTCGATTTCGCTCGAATTTACGATAGGTCACAATTTTGACCTTGCTCGAATTAACACCCTTACGGACATCGTCCATTGCTAAGCGAAAGGAAAGTTTGATCTCTCTCGAATTTACGATAGGTTACAATTTTGATCTTGCTCGAATTAACACCCTATGGCTGTTGATCATCACCGAGTTGAAGTAAAAATTATCCCACCCGAATAAACCAGTCAAAGCTTAACCCGGGTGGATTCATTATGGGTCATAGTCCGATGTCACGCGAGCTCATCTCCTGCCATCGCTGAACTCGCCATGAAAGATTAACTCCGCCCAAGTTGGCAAGACTAAATTCGACCTCGTTCGAATATATAAGCAAGATTTACTGTATAAGGCTTCCTATCATGTTAAGGATTCTTTTCAATCCGAAAAATTCTTATTATTATATATTACGAATTATTCTACTAAAATTTATATTTGTATTCATTATTTAGATTTTGAATTTAGCATTAAACAATTATTAAAATTCACAGGTTAATATTATAGATAATAATTAATTCTTTTAAATATTTAATAATTTAATTAGTTGATTAATAAATTTCTTTAGAAATGTAGCTTTTTACATTTGTAATGGTCGAAATCTGACCGCATGTGGATTAGTGCTAACAAGGATAACAAGAGGTTGACTAAGCCCTGGTCATACCCACAGGATGTAACAACAACGAAGACAGTCACTACCGAGATCGAGCCATCCAAGAGCCTGAATGCTGAAGTAAATATCGTGACATTTGAGAGAGGCGACATGAAGGACAGTCAAGGGATGAGGGCATTTTAGTTAAGGACCGATGGCCAAAAAGGAATATTGATAATATATATATATGATGTAAGAAGACAAGAAAAAAGGGACTTTTTCTCTCTTAGAAAGAGAAAAAGAGGAGAAAACTATGAAAAGGTTTAGATAGTGAAGATAAATCTCTGTAATCTTGTTTGTTGAATCAATAAAGTCAGATCACGTCATCATCTATGGCATTCCATCTTTTCTATCTTAATCGCTACATCATGGGATAATATGTCAAGAATGTAAGCCTATCATTTACATTTGATATCTTATAAAGTTTATAAGCTTGATCTTATTCTCTTATTTAATGTGTTTAGATCTAGAGTTAATTATCCTTGACTAAAATTTATCATTTATTTCATCATTAATCAATTTAACAAAAGGTTTAATACTTTTTGGTCAAACAACATTCTCTCATAGTTTCATAGAATCTTTTGTCATATTCATACTATATCGCAACTAATTTAAAAGTCAAAATATAATTGGCTGGTTTGTTACTGTCTAAAAAATAATTTTACATAAATTAAAACAGAAAGAATATGCATTTATCAACTACTATAAATTTTTTAAGCGGCTAATAATATACTCTCTCTAATTTAGACAGGTTTTCTTTGTGTGTAGAATATCCATTTATGTTGACAAAAAAAGAAGAAGATGAAATTAACTAACTCTATCAGCAGTCTATTTTCTTTAACAAAACACTACTATTCTAAATTTCTACTTTATGCTAAGCTATTTTATTTTGAGAGTCAAGTAATCTTTAAATCATTACAATTTCTTAAACACTTCAAATATTTTGAATTATAAATGATTTACTTCATATAATACTTATGTAATTTCAATACTATTTTTTATCTCAAAAATAATTAATTTCTAATTTCATCTTAAAGATTAAATAATTAATCGTCATATTTCGAAATTCGTCATTTAGATAGTAAAGTACTACTCCTACTCCACTTCCGATATATACGAAGTAAGGGGTCATTTGGTTTAAAGATAAGCTATATTGAGATTAATTATATTGAAATTCGTTATGCTGAGATTAGTTATCCTGTTATTATTTCATATTGACTGTATAGTATGTTGTATCAGAACCTGTTTGGATTAGCTGATTTGAAGTAGCCGATAAGTAATATATGCTGAAACTCACTTTTAAATGTTGAAATTGATTTAATAGCTAAGCAGTTATGTATTTGGGTACAAGTGCTGAAATTGATAATAAATTGCTATATTATGTGATAAAAAGGTGATGATAAGCTCTTTTTCTATTTAAATGACTTAAATAATCTTAGAATTATTTACACTTATAAGGGCGTAGTTTTTTTAAAATTTTAAATTCCAGATCGATTCAATACAAAATATTCTATTTGTCATTTTATTTTAAATATAATTGTGCTTAGATAAAATAATTTTTATGATAAATATAATTTATTTTATTATAAACATTAATCATAAGGTATAATAATTAATAAATAGACAAAAGTTTATAGGTAAAAAATAAATTCAAATAGGACAAATTAAATTATTTGAGGCAGTGAGTGTCAACGTGGAGTTTTATTCTAAAGTGAAATATTTTAAGAATAAAATAGTAAAAATTTTGGTCAAACTTAAAGTGTTTATAAACTAAAAAGTCATAAGCTGGGCAGACAAGTTGATGACTTTTGGCTTATTTTTGACTTATAACCACTTAGCTTATAAGCACTTTTAACTTCACCAAACTTAGATAAGCCGAAAAATGCTTATAAGCTAGTTGGATCAGCTTATAAGCTTATCCAAACACCCTCTTAATCTTGAGACTTGTCAATAGGGGTGTGCATTCGACTTATCGATTCGATTTTGACCCTTATTGATAATTACTTACCGATTATGCTTATCGTTATCGTTTCAATTAAAGTTTCGATTTTTTCGATTTTGATTAATCAATTTTTGAGGCTTATCGATTCAGTTATTGATTATACCAATAAGAAAATTTGCGGGATTCCACGAAAAGTATATCGCTGTAAACTCGCCTAACTAATATGGACAAAAAGAAGCTAAAATAAGACTGACACCATTTATAACATAAAAATTGTGTCAACAAGCAGATGCAACAAAACTAAAGTAAGGAATCAAATGTATGTCACCAACACTCCAATGGTATAAAAAAATACATCATCACGGCTAATTCTAATTTCTATTAATTTGAATTTCATTCTCTTAAGCTTTAAATATGATCATTCCTTAAATGTAGTATATGAAATAATAGGGTTAGAGACTTAAAATAAAGGAAATGGTATTATAGAATAAAGGTAAAAAAATTAGGTAATTTTTTTTATATATCTTGTCGATTTATCGATAAACCGATAATCGAAAAGGATAAAATCAAAAATCGATAACTCGAAAAGAAAAATTTTAAAATCGAATCGAAATTAATAAATCGATAAATCGATATTGATAAAACAATAACAAATAATCGATTCGATTTATTGATAAACCAATTCGAATTCACATCCCTACTTATCAATTTTATTATTTTATCATAAAATAACTTATTTTGAAATTTCTATTCTACTTTATGGCAAATATAAATTAGCTCAATACGATAATTTATTGCAGAATCAATAATGAGATAAGGCGGTATCGAAATAATAATAAATTTTATTTTATACTTCATACAACATACACGAGAAACAAAACAAAATTTTCCAAAAACGATCTCTAACAGATAAATTTAGGCAGATATAGATAATCATTTATACGTCCAACTGTTTTGACGTTTTTGCCCCTCAACTTTGAGCCAAAAAGAGCAAAGCAACATCAGCTTCTTTACCGTTTAGTGATTAGATTACGCTTCTCGAGGCAAAAGCTGTTAGTAACATTGACGGCTCGCTCAGTCCACTCTCCGTCTTCCCTCTCCTATATAAAGACTAACTTCGACAAACACGCCATTTTCCTCGCTCCGATTCTCTAAATCCTCTCTCCAGATAGCCATGGCGATCCGAGCCGCGATTTCCGGTCGTTCCCTCAAGCTTAGCTCGTCGGTAGGAGCGCGATCTTTGTCGTCGTTGTGGCGAAACGTCGAGCCGGCTCCTAAAGATCCTATCCTCGGCGTTACCGAAGCTTTCCTCGCCGATCCTACTCCTCATAAAGTCAATGTTGGCGTTGTAAGTTCTTTTTCCCTTTGCTTTGTTTCATTTTCCACTTCATTTCGTGTAAGCTAGGATGTAGCTTACTTGACCATTTCGCTATTCTTAAAAATGGTTTACTGTGATGAATCTTCGACGATCTCAATCGCTTTGGGATTGGGAGAGTTTATTGACTTAATTTTTGTATGCGTTCGACTTTTGTCAACTTGATCTATTTAAGAAAAGATTGAAAAAGATTTGACCATTTTTCTTAAATTATTTCTTTTAAAAAAAATATTTATTGTAATTATTGTGCAGGGAGCTTACAGGGACGACAATGGAAAACCCGTGGTACTGGAGTGTGTCAGAGAAGCAGAGCGGAGGATCGCTGGTAGTTTCAACATGTGAGTGCTTCTCCTGATTTATTCAAGTTTTTCTGTTATTTTATTTGTAATTAATTACGATTACGTTAAATTGATCTATTAAGTAGAAACTTCAGCCAGTAAGATTGCTTTTTTTCTTTCGAGGAGTTTTAGATGTAAAAACCAGATCGGATTCACTGGGATTTTATGTAGTTTGTACAAATATATTCTTAAATATTTTTTAAAAATTTCCTGTATACACACACATACATGTGATTAATTAATTACCTACTGATCTAGGATTTATAGGTAGTTTGGAAAAATATATTTTCAATATCTTTTAAGAATTTCCTCGTATGTGTAATCTGGTGAATGGTGACTGTTCTTTATTCTCCATTACTGTAGCCACAAATTGTTGGTTATTGATTAAGTATAAATAAACCAATGTATTAGGGAGTACTTATTCGTATGAAGCATCTTTTTTAAGTCTACAGAAATGGGTGGTCTGATATTTTCCACCCGTCAGTTCCACTAACCAGTTTGATTCTTTGGGACTTTTTCTTTGTATTCTCACGTTTACGTCTAGTGGATGGTGCACATGGGTTTCTTCTTCTCCTGCGTTTGCAGAGCTTTCTCCCAGGATAAATTATTAATATCAAATTGACCTTTCGATAGTTCAATGATGTTTAACTTTTTCAAATATTGCCCCGCACATCCCATTTTATATTATGAAGTTTGAAAAGTTTAACTAAACATGCTGTAATAAATTGTATTTGACTTGTATATTTTGTTCATTGTGTAGGAGAAAGTATTAAAATAATAAGTGAAAAGTTTGTTTTATGGATAAAGAATATTACGTGAAATTTGAATTTGAAAATTTAAATTGATTTGCTTCTTTAAATTTATGAAACCGTCTATGAGAATATTATTAGTACTCCATTTGTCTCATTTTATATGAAGGCATCTGACTTTGACAAAGTTTAAAATTTAAAAAAACTTATGATATGTAAGTTAGATATATGCAAAGTACCATAATTATCCTTTTAAGTAAGTGATAGCAAGAGTTTCACATTTATTTTTGTTCTCTCTTCTTATAAAAGAATGAACTTTTGTATCAAGTGGGTCCCACCAAGTCATGTCATTAAGGGTAAAATGGGGATGCTAAGATTAACTAATTTTCAAAAAGAGAAAGATTTCATTCTTCTTGGACAGGCTAAAAAGGAAAGTGCGTCACATAAAATGAGACTGAGACAATATAAGTTTGTCAAACATTTTGTGACATCCTAAACTAGAAAGTGTCTTGGGATGGGGGAGAACTACGTTATCTGTTCTCAAAAAAGTGTGCATCATGTGATACTATGTGAATAGTTTAGTTCACATGTTGACGATTCATCATTTATCAGGGAATATCTTCCTATGGGAGGTAGTGTCAACATGATCGAGGAGTCACTGAAGTTAGCCTATGGGGAGAACTCAGACTTGATAAAAGATAAGCGCATTGCAGCAATTCAAGCTTTATCTGGGACTGGAGCGTGCCGAATTTTTGCAGACTTCCAAAGGCGCTTTTGTCCCGATTCACAGATTTATATTCCTGTTCCTACATGGTCTAAGTAAGTGTATTCTTCTGCTTCTCTGCATCTCTACAGCATCCTTATCGATCTTCCTCAATTGGTTTTTGCACTTCAAAACACGAGTATGCAAATACCTTCAAAATTTTCTAATTTCCTGTCATTACTAATATGAAATTCTTGGCAGTCATCATAACATTTGGAAAGATGCTCACGTCCCTCAGAAAACGTACCATTATTATCATCCTGAAACAAAGGGGTTAGACTTTGCTGCACTAATGGATGATATAAAGGTAAGAAAATATATATTTGAGGTTGTTTTCCATGATAGTTGGTTCTCCTGTTTGATGATATAGTGTCCCTCCTCAAGTGGCAATCATGTGTTCTATCCTGACGTATTTCAATTTTCATTGACATAGAATGCCCCAAATGGATCCTTCTTTCTGCTTCATGCTTGTGCTCACAATCCTACTGGGGTGGATCCTACAGAGGAACAATGGAGGGAGATCTCACACCAGTTCAAGGTAATGATCTGTATGTTTTGTCTTTCCCTTTTTTTGTCATAAGTCATATTAAATTTATTACACTGGTTCCAGGTGAAGGGACATTTTGCTTTCTTTGACATGGCCTATCAAGGATTTGCTAGTGGGAATCCAGAGAAGGATGCTAAGTCTATCAGGATATTTCTTGAAGATGGTCATCCGATAGGATGTGCTCAATCATATGCAAAAAATATGGGACTATATGGCCAGCGAGTTGGTTGCCTAAGGTAAACTACTACTCCCACTATCATACCTTGTTTGCCCTAGTTACAATCTGGGGGATCAAACTTTTTGTTAGACCGTAGGTGGTCTATAAATGTTCTAATTCCAAAAGCAGTTACTACTGTTAATTTTTTACCGTATGTCATATTTTACATATAATCAATATGTAGAGTTAGTTATTTATATATTTTAAATTTATTTAGAATAAATTGAGTTCTTTCCGGTAATTTCAGTTCATTTCCACCTCAAAGTCCAACTCAAGGAGAAAAACAGAATTTTGCTGGTCAAAACTTAAGATCCAACAAAAAGCACCAAAATTTTGGTTTTAAATTATAAAAAATGTCTACTCTAGGTTTTCGTCCTATGCAAGTGATGTGATTTTACAATCTTAAAATAAGGCATCAATCAATTCCAAACTCGTTTGATTCAACTATATAAATCTTTGTTCCTATTTCACGGCATTGGGCCCACTGCATTCCAATGATGGTAAATAAGACAAATTAGGGGTTCTCTAAGATTAGAGATTCCTTAATAAAATCCCATACTAATATCTACATTGTCACACAAGTCGGACCTTAAAAAAAGACTTCTAGCAGACACCAGATTTAATGTAAGTGTAACAACAACAGCAGCTAAGTAAAATCCAAACTAGTTAGTATCACTTATATGAATCCCTTGATTCCATTGAGTAGGCACTGGAGGCATGAAATAGAAAACTTTTCTTCTGATTGAAATCTATTATTAAATTATCGAGGAGAAAAAATTGGATTACTTGTTGGTAAATCTTATTTGCTGTTTTAAACGCACACAAAGCCAAAAGACCTCTAATACTTTTGCTGAGATGCTTTCGCAATTCACTGCAGTGTGGTTTGTGAGGATGAAAAACAAGCAGTGGCAGTGAAAAGTCAGTTGCAGCAGCTTGCTAGGCCCATGTATAGTAATCCACCTGTTCATGGCGCACTTGTTGTTGCTACCATCCTTGGAGATCCAAACTTGAAAAAGATATGGCTTGGGGAAGTGAAGGTAAATACGGTTAGAACAAGATAAAGATTTATGATTGTATAACTATCATTGCTATTTTGACGAAAGGTAGGAACTAGGAATCTTGCTATTAAAGATATTTGCTTGCCTTTATTTTGGAAAAAGGATTTTTTCTCTCTTTTTCAAATGTACGAGATTTGGATCGAGCCTTCACATGGTGATGCTGTGCAATTTTCTGCTACTCACATGGAAAGGATCTTTTTCTTTTGGTGATCTGTTTAAGCACCAATTTGCCAAAGCCTACTATGTTGTCCAATCTTTTCAGCTGCAGAAACAGGTCTAAACCAGCCCCTAACTTTAATAAGCTTACCATGGTAGTTTCAGCAAAGATAAATTGGTCTGTGCAGCCGTAAACTGTTTTCTTTGTTGGGCCTGTTGAACTTGTATTTCTCCCAGCAGGGGAGGAGGTAGCCTTCTGGCTACGAGTTCAGTTCAACTGAACTTATAACTTTCAACATGGAGTATGAATTTATATGTAAAAACCTATTAAAATTTCAACAAGTATTAGATTTGAACCAATAATTTTAACAATATAATGAATGCAATACTTAATCTTAAAAATCTAAACCCATTAAGTTTTAATCTTGGATCCGCCTCTATCTCAAAGGTCAAGTTGTTGGTTCTGTGGCTGCTTTTTAGCTTTGTGCTCATTATCAGAGCATCATATGTTTAAGCGTAAAGGTTCAATGACTAAGAGTTCTTTTTCCAGGGCATGGCTGATCGCATTATCGGGATGAGAACTGCTTTAAGAGAAAACCTTGAGAAGTTGGGGTCACCTCTATCTTGGGAGCACATAACCAATCAGGTATTGAAATCAGCGACTTCTGTTGTTTTCTATACTAGCAGTATGTAACTATTAAGAAAATAACAATGGTTCACCTACTGCCCCATTAATACTCGATACTACCAACAGATTGGCATGTTCTGCTATAGTGGGATGACACCCGAACAAGTCGACCGTTTGACAAAAGAGTATCACATCTACATGACTCGTAATGGTCGTATCAGGTATAATCATTAGGTCACCAATTTCTGCTTAATGCTCCGGTGTTCTTGTACGAGTTATATATCTCATTATTTTTTCCACTATGTGATGTCTTTTGTATGTGCAGTATGGCAGGAGTTACTACTGGAAATGTTGGTTACTTGGCAAACGCTATTCATGAGGTTACCAAATCAGCTTAATGTCTGAAATCATGGATTCATTTTAAATAACCAGCAGCGGAAGGCTGTGGAAAAGACATCAAATGTCAGAATATCAAGATTCCTTTTTCCCCCTACCATTTTGTCTCCTTGTGGATGGACTGTTGAATTCCTTTTTTTATGATGGGTGAGGGAAATTGTAATAGCTAAGTTAAAATAATCATACTGACAGAGGAATGAATAGGATCTGGGAGAATTGAGGTGTAGAAGCAGTGTCTAAACATGTTGAGGTGGAGAAGTTTCTCTGTTGTATTATGTCATTCTAGGATACATCCAGTCATATAATTAGCCGAACCCGGCACCATTTGCCAGCCCATGAGGCACTGGATTAAACTCATCTGCGGATTAATTCTAGGTTGCATCAACTGAACTTCATCATTTGCCTTAAAATCACAGTTTTCTGACTTTGCTCAGCAATTCAACTGTTTGAATACAGCAGAATTCAGAAAAAAACATGTTTCTGCTCTTTTACTGTAACTGGAAAAGGATCATTTTTAAAAAAGATTACACCTTTTATAATTTAATTCAACTACTCTAGCTTCATTTTACGATATTTCTTGGTGAAGGACACTCAAAGGTAAATAGCTGAAACAGTTGTCTCGTAACCAGCAGTAGTATGGCATGATAAGTATATATGGCATCTCATTTGTTAGCCTCCTATTAAAAAGCCTTATCGACATTGAGTTTGCTCTAAGTGGTATTTGAAAATTTGACATCTCCTGTCTACATATCCGATGTTTCTTGAAATGTCCATTTTTCTTTGACTTTTGGGTTTCCCTTGGTAATAATCTTCCTCTACTAATACACAACTACAGTATAAGATTTTAAATTTCGTCTGTAGTCTCGAGATTAAATTCAACAATCATCAGTTTAAGAAAAAACAATCAAATTGGTCCTTCTAAGGCAGAAAAAAAAAGAAGCCAAAGCTTGGAGAGTCCTTGGATAACATTTGCTCCAGGCTCAGGAGAACAGAAAAAAGAGCAAAAAGGAACTGCATGTAAATATAAATAACCACAACTGAAAGCTACAAATCCTAATGTCTTCTCAATGAAATCTGCCTAACTAGACATTACAATATTTATCATTTTATACTCCTATCTGAAATTTTCTTATCAAAACAATATACAGAAGCGGCAACAAGTCTGCTATTAAGATGACATAGTAGCAGGATCACTTCCTTGTAAGCCAAGCAGCGACTATACACATACAACTTACAGGCGTACGTAGCTGCTGGTTAAGCCAAAATGCCAGGTTACACTAAATCAACAAAGCCTCCCTCTACCTTGATACACTAGCTTTAATTTCATTAGGACAATTACGTCGCACCAGGATAGGGAAAATTCAAACCAGTTTGCCTCCACACATGCTCAGGGATCAGTTTGCTTACCAAATCAGGTGAAGCTCCAGTTAACTGCAAGCAAAAGGCAGACAATGAGAACAATCACAAAGAAACAAAAGATTGGTCCATGTATGTTGAACAACCCACTAGTAGAAAACAAGTCCACCTAGTTGACAATGAGAATAAATATCCAATGCCTGCCTCATACAATTTTTTTCTATATACACATACACACACGCATATTGGATATAACAGGAACCTTTTTCTAATGGTTAATGTTTCTGATAATAAGTAGTGAAGCCAAAATTATTATCTTGATGTTTAAAGATCTGCTAACTGTTTGGAAAATGGAAGCTTTTACCGAGTGATAAAATTTTAGAACCATCAATTACCATAGATGAATTCTCGTGACAACCAACCACCAAAACTTATTCTATTAAATAGCTCCGCAATAATCGTAAGTATAAATATGAATACTTAGATTCATGCACGTTCAGACAATTTTTTATACTCACGTTTTGAAGCAGAGGAAGTACAGATGAATAGAAGTGATTGTTATTTGATAGGAAAAAGACAACAAATTATCAAAAAAAGGAAAAAAGAATCTGAACGACAAATTTATGACGCACTTAAAAGTACAAGAAAAAAGGACAACACACAAAAATCATGAGCTAATATGTAACGCATCATTTTCCGGAATTATTCACTTTTGAATATCTTTTTCTAAAAGGACTTACTTTAAAAGTTCCTTCCCTGTAATTATCACTTCACACGAGAAAAACATGTGCATCCCCACTCCCAACTCAACACTTCCGTTTTCGTTTATAACAAACATCCTAATAATGGATAAGGAAAAACAATGCTCTAATTGACAAAATAAATCTTCGATGATTGTGTAGAATTGCATAACCATAAATTTAACTGGTGAGCCAGCAATTCATCAAAAATTCAAAGATAAGGTCAGACAGAATAGTTGAATAGTTAAGGAGAAATATAATTATATTAGTAAAGGAACAAAAGATTTTGGAAAACATACTTCCTGTTTGAAGTTGAAAAGAGGTGGTAATGGACGTCCATTCGGGAGACGAGCATTGGGCTCACGAAGCTCATCAAAGAATGAATGAGCACACGCTTCTAGCTGCAAGGAGTAAAAGCAGGTAATAGACTGATATAGCATATGTCTTGAAGATGATACAACAGTACTTTAAAGTCTATCACTTGCACAAGAGGAAAAAAAGCTACAAAAAGCAATTCCATCTTGTGACTAATGCCTAGCTATATGTCACTCTTAGATTGCCACACATAGAGAGAATGAGACAACTTACCGCAGTACAGCGAAGACTTGGTGAATATTGGAGAAGCCGTGAAGCAAGATCAATTGCTTCAGGGGGCATTCTTTTGTGGAATACCTGAAACCATGGAAGTTTTTCAGCTCTCTTTTCAACTAAATCTGATCCTAGGGGTAGTTAACATATAAATATTTCAACAACAATATGACCTTATTCAGAAACACTACTGAAATATAATAATGCACAATACCTTGTGCCAAGGATGAGCTTTGATCTGTGGGAATCTGAAATCCGTGTAATTTGGGTTCATACATCGAATTTCTTCTCGAGTAGGAGTACCAAGGACCTGTGACAAGGTCTCGCATTAGTAAAAAGAGATCCATGTAATTGTTATCAGGATTACTAGAATGTCCAACAATGAAAGTATAAAGACACACCTTGATAATCTCTACAAGTTGGTCTACAGCATTTTCACCGGGAAAGAGCGGCTGTCATAATTTATGATTAATGATAGCTCAATAAAGTTACAAACTCCAATGACATAATAGATAGAAATTATCCACTTGAAAACAAAGTTATAACACAAACCTGCCCCAGAAGAAGCTCAGAAAGAACACATCCCGCTGACCAAATATCAATTGATGTTGTATACTCTGTGGCACCAAATATGAGTTCCGGAGCTCTGTAGTAGCGAGAGCAAATGTACGAAATATTTGCTTCACCATTCACCTGTGCATGGGAAAGTCTTTTAGTATTAAAATGCAACAAAATGAAATTGTTCAGTTTAAATGTTAAGCGCAAAATAATTCTCCTGACAAACATACCAGGACTTTTGCACTTCCAAAGTCACAAAGCTTGACTTGATGGGTCAGAGGATCAACCTTCAATGGACATACAATATAGATTCAGGTCAACGGTATCATATAATAGGTGTAAAGTGGATCCTCCTTCACACAATAGGATTAAAGTGGATTCGCGTTAACATACCAAAAGATTTTGTGGTTTCACATCTCTATGGCAAATTCTTGGAACATTATGAATGTAAGCCAGCCCCCTGAATATCTGACGTACAACTTACTTTATTAGGATCACATAATATCCAATTGCAGAAGAGCCATAGAAGATAAAGGAGGAGAGAAGTAAACCTGATACATATAAAGTTTGACATAGATGAGTGGCATCCTTTGGTTTGAATTGCTATAGTGCCTTAAAACCTTGTATAAGCTTTCAGGGACGTAATCCATGACCAAATTAAGGAAAAGCTCATCTCTACTTGTCGTGGAAAAGAAGCAGTGCTTTAGACAAATGACATTTGGGTGATCCATCAAGCGCATCAGCTGTAGTTCACGATTTTTATACCGTTTGTCCTGCAAAACCTTCTTTATGGCCACAGTCTCTCCAGTTTCCAAGCATTTTGCCTAGAGACAGCAGTGTTAGGTTACTCTATGAGCAAGCAGACTGATTCAAAGTTATTATTAAGTTAGCCCACAAACCTGAAACACTATTCCAAATGATCCTGTACCGACAACTCGTTCTGCCATGTAACTGATTGTCTGCAGAAAATAAATACAAAAGAGTGTCAATATTTCTGGAAAAATCATGTTTATCAAAGGAATGAATTCGCAAATTATCTCATCAGATTCTGTCAGATAAACTATCAAAAGCATTGACACCAATGATTAGAATCATCTTAGTAATGTCCCCAGACTAGAATCCCAATATTAATGAACCAAGAAATTACAAAAAATTGAATTCCCAAATGAATAAGAACCAAAGAAACTGACATATATCAGGTACACACCCTTTTTGGTTCCCCATTCTTGCCTCCAATTGTGGTGGAAATTATGTGACCAGTGACAGCACCATTACCCTCAACAACGGCAGCTGACATTTCCTACAATGCAAAACAAGCAAAGTCAATTGAAATGCCAAAAGAACCCCATCTCATTTAGAAAACAGTAAGAAGCCGTCATTACCATCAGATGACCTTACAAATTGATTCAACAAAAACAGAAAAGCAGCGAATGCAATAAAAAAATAGGCTTTAAGAAAGCATCACATGATAGAGGCTTGTAACTGAAACAAATACACTATTTAAGGAGAATCAGCCATCACCATTCACATGAAGCAAACGCTATGAAAGATTGAAGCACAATTTACCTAAAGATGAAGAAAAGCAGCTAAAAAGCCTTTTCATAAAAAGAGACTTGCAAGCAACTTAAAAAAATTCAAGAATAACTGTCCTATATAATTCCCAACACACAAACAAGATAAAAGGGTAAAAAAGTCACTACCCCACACAAAAACCTTCATGGATCTAACCCAAAATGTGCACTTTATACGAAACCCTAAAATCAGCTACACTAGAAACAAGTACTAGTGTAGAGCAAACAGCAAGAAAACCAAGAACAATTATTTAGTAAATAAAACCAAAACATGAAGTGGAAGCTACTCAAAGTTAAAAATTTAAAAATATTAAGAGCTACAAATAAAGATGTTCCAGAGGAAAATAAAACTAAAAACAAGAACACTAGCTGCTGCTTTTTCATTTTGTTTCGGAAATACATTATTTTTCCCAGCAGCTGAAAAATACCTCAATTTAAGCAAATAACTCAAAAAATCGAGTCGCCGGAAAATTCTCCGGCGATATCTCCGACGAACATCCCGGTCATGGAGAACGCATGAACTCAAAGAGATCGAGATGGATCGAAGCAAAAAGAACAAGAGCAATAACAAGGACAAAAGTGTGAGCCTGTAGTCTTGGGTGAGGAGTAAAAGTACCTTGTCGGAATCCGTTTCCGGCCGTGCGCCGGCGCCGGCGTGCCTAACGGCAGCTGCTGCTCCTTGGTCACGATGAGCATTCTGCTGATGCTGATGATTTTCCGGTGGATTATGGTGCTGCTGAGGTACCAGCGGTAACGAGGCCATGTGCTCTTCCTCTTCTGCTGCTTCTTTCTTTTCTTCTTTCTATATTCTCTAATTGCTTTATTATTTCCCCCTTAACCCCACTACTATTGCTGCTGCTGTCCCCCCCCCCCCCCCCTCTCTCTCCAAGTAAGGGATTATTGCCCAAACAATAGATAACTCTTGTCTTTTTACATTAATATTTATTTATATTTTTATTACTATTTCAATTTGTGATTGTTATTTTTTTACTTTTATTAAATTTTTACTTTATGGAAAAAAATGGGGATGGCAATTCAAGATGGAGCTACCCAACTAACTCAACTATTACTTATTCAATTTTTTATTTGATGTAAATAATGTGTTCGAATAATTTTCTTATTTCAGATAAATTAATATGGACTCACCCTTGTTTAATTTTCAAATACCGCTAGCGTTTAGATATTGATTTGATTGAAATTTAAATTTTTTAAAATTATGTTGAAAAATAATTTTTAGAAGTCAAAATTATGCTTGTGTATTTTACTAGGAAAAAAATTTACATTTTGTGAGTAAAAAAAAAATTGCACTCAAAAACAAATAGAACACCATGAAAAAAATAACATTTTTAAGACAAAAATTTTAAAAAAAGTTTTATGTCTAAATACAAGCTAAAATTTCACCAATCAGGAAAGCCCTATCCGTTTATGAATTTTCTAAACGTACTCATTTAAGCATGCTTTACGTTTTATCGTCTTTTGGTCAGAAAGAAATTATATCGGAATTAATTATTTTGAGATTAGTTATTTAATTTTTTATGATAAAAAAAATATTATAATTTCGAAATAATTAATTCTGAAATTTATTATATCGTAATTTTTTCTAATAAAATCTTCTTAAATTTAATATCAAAATTAATTATTCTTTGTCGCTCAAACCAAAACAGTCCTTAAAATTTTAATTAAGGTTACTATTAGGAGTGGCAAACGGGCGGGTCGAGTCGGATATGGTTTGGGTCGAAAACAGGTAGTGAAAAAATGGGTCAATTATCCACCCGACCCATTTTTAATACGGATAAAAAACGTGTTAACCGGCGGATAATATGGATTATTCATATTATCCATGACTTCTAGTATATGATTACTTTTGGGGAAATTCTTAGTCTCCTTAACTTGAGGAACCCCCAATCTAATGCTTTATAAATGTAAAAGTTAGACACATTAGTTACTCATGGATTACCCATTTTCTAAATAGATAATATGGTTCATATCCATATTTGATCCGTTTTTAAAATATTCATTATCCAACCCATTTTTTAGTGAATAATATGTATGATTAACTGTATTCTTTGAACCATTTTGTCATCCCTAGTTACTATATACACTATGTAAGAGGGAAAAAATGTTTACATATATACTGCTGGATATCTCTTTCTATTTATTGCAATTTTAGACATCATTAGTGCCTCATCAACTTCTATTACTCTTTCCTAAAAATGTATATCTGCTAAGGCGTACAGTACAACACAGTCTTTTGAACTTTTAGCTTTTTTGACTAGCAACAGTGATACTTCTTCACCTTTTATAAATTTTAGCTCTTTTGTTTGGCTGTGGGTGCATGAATTAGCTTTTCAAACTTTCAACTCCAATCATTAAAAAGAAAGCACTACGCTAGTAGTTTGTCCCTCAAAATCATATATTTGGGACAAAAAGTCTTATTGACCGCTTTAAATAGTTTTTAATCCTAAGTTATTTTTGCTACTTTTTATTTTATATTGTCCAAAATGTATATTTATTTTTCTAATAAGAAAAATAATATTTCATAATGTAATATTCCTTTTTCCACCCTAAAAATAAACAATTTCATGATAGCTAAAGGTGGATACAATTTCGTTATGAATTCAACTGAATTTAATATTTCGATTCAAAATATAAATATAGTTAAAAATGTCACAAATAAATCAATACATATTGTGAATCCATAATTCCTAAGATAAAATATTTTCAAACTAAGAACTTTAAAAGTTAAATTCAACAAGCTTAAGCGGTGGATCTACCTCTATGATGACAAGAAATATTAAAGGGAGTCAGAAGTGGATCCGAATTTTAAATTTATTGGTTTCTGTCACAATTTCAAATTAATATACAATAATAATTGAGTTCACAAATAAATATTCATAGATATTTAATAATTTTTTTAACAAAATACAAAATCTATATAAAAGTGATTGAATTTTCGGGAACTTGTAAACTACATCCGCCTCTGAGTGGAGTTGAGCCATATAATCAACCTTTTAGATACTTTCAAAGGTGTTTGAGATTTTTATCAATCAAATAATTCATTGAAATTTTTAGTAGTTGGTGTATTTTCTTCAAAATTTTGTCGCTTTTGTGTTTAGCATATTTTATTTGGTAATTTCTTTATATAAATTATACATTTGTTTAAATGTCTTAATTATCCTAATAAATAGAGCTAGCTTGTTTTAGCTTGTAGTTAAGTGTTTTCCTCTTATGGCGTCCGGGCAAATACATTCCCAACTACATAGGACGAAATTTTATTAGTATTGCATGTGAGGTGTTTTTTTTTTTTGAAAAGTCTGTGTTTGTTTTGAAGGAGGCGAAATGATATTTCGGTCACTTAAATTTGTATTCATTTAAAAAGTCGGTATATAAAATTATAGTTTTTTTATTTGGATATTCTAACTTGATAAAATAAATAGTAACAAATACATTTAGTGGAGCGTATATATCACTTGCACGAATATGTACAACACATCACATATTATATTATTTATTACTTGACAAGTGTCATATGTGAGTCTTATTTTCAAATACTAAATCAATAAAAAGGAAGTAGAAAAAAAAAGGAAAAAAACCGCAACTTACTTTTCTTTATTCACCTACCTCCCCTTTTTACCTTATTCTTATTCTTTCTTCTTCTTTCTCTTATTTGTTACTGTTTCTTTCTCTCTTATTCGTAATCAGTTTCACAACTCCATTATAGTTATGATTAGACTAGAAAAAAATTAAATTTTGGAATTTTAGAAATTCAATAGAAATCCGTAGCTTTAAAATAGTGGAGGCCGTTGAATACTATTGCAAATCTGCTCTTTTTTTACTATTTTTTGGCATAGAGATTCGATGATAGGGTTTTCTTCAGACACGAGTGATTTTGAGTGGTGAGTAATTTTGAGACCATAAAACTTAAATGGCTGCCATCTCCACTTCGCTACCAACCAATCTTATCCCCATCTTTTCTAAAACTCCAAAATTGTAAGATAAAAGTAAAAATACACAATTTTCATATCGAAGTTTGACTGAAATTAAAGTTTCTGATGTTCTCTCTCCTCGCTTAAGTCCAAGAGAAGAAAGAGAGCAGAAATGAGTATTGACATGCTAGGGGTCGTTTTTTTCCTTTTTTTCTTATTTTTTTCTTATTAATTATTGTATTTTTCTTTAAACAAATTATTGTATTCACGCACATTTCATGCATGATTGATACGCATTTTGTCTACATCACCTATGTCTCTGTCATATAATCATAATTAATGGTCTCAATCAAGTTGGAGTATTCAAATAAGATTTACCAACATGTATAAATTTAAGTGGTCAGAATACCATTACGCCTTCTGAGAACCATCAATGTTTTCTTTCTTCCCTTCTTTTTATTTTCTTTTTTAGCCGCAATAATGGTAATTAATGCATATTTTTCTTGTGTATATTTTTAGTTCAATAACAGAATACAACGGAAATTTATGTTATACTAAACTTCATGGAAGAATTTTGAGAATTAATACTCTTAGAAACCACTAACGATTTTTGGTGCTCTCAAAATTAACTTCTTCCTTCATCTTATTTTAAATATCGTTTTAGCTCTTCTCACGTGCATTAAAAAATTAAAATACAAGGTATAGTTTATTATGTTATCCCTATCAAATATTTTTAAGATTGAGCAATATTAAAAAGAACTACTACTTTTTTAATATTAAGGGTATAGTTAGGACTTCGAAAATCATAAAAAAAAATTTAAATTCTAAAGTGATAATTATTTTGGAATAATTATTTTTAACTATTGAGATAGAAGGAGTATTAAGTCAAGGATGGGAACGATATAATTTTTTTGAGGGCATAAAACGTCCAAATTAAATTACTATTGCAGTGTATACAACTAAAATAATAAATTCATGGAAAAACTTAATTGGATAGAGACGAGCAGACAATAGAGGAACAAGGTGAAGATATCTAGCAGAAACTTCGAGGTATATCTGTCGTATCTGCAGACCGGGAGTCTCTAATCTGTTCCAGCTTTAGTAGTTATTCTATCCTTTTATTTCAGTTGTTTAGACATTCTGGAGTTAGAGCAGTATGTTATATTCTATTAGCCTGTGGTTCCCGTGAGTTTCCGGGTTTTAGGATGAGATTGTAGACCTCCGCATTTTATTTTTTTTGAGTTGTACATGCCTAGTGACACTTATATATATACCGTCTTCTTCTAGTTTTCTTAGTTTTATTAATTATACCGCAAGTTATATTAAAACTTCCACATTGTTAGGCTTACCTAGTTGTAGGAACTAGGTGCCATCACGACATGTTCATTGAAGGTGAACTGAGGTCGTGACATTATGGGTCCCAAGAAGCTTGCGTAGTCTTGCGAAAATATGAATATTTCTCTACTCTGATATTGTATCGACAAACAACTTAATGAGTTAAAGCCTAGACTCGTAGAACTTGGATTTGATAGGTATATCACCCCATAAATTTTATTATATTATGAGAAAAGAACTGCTACATTTGACCTAATATTCAGCACATTTATGAATGTAACTTGTAATGACCTTTGCCAACTTTTGTTTTACAACTCGTTTGACCTCAAAACATAACACACCACTGTCATACGACTAAAATAACTCATAACATGTAAACATTGAGATTAAACTGAAAAATCATAAAGAATGTAGAGAGAGAAACTAGAGAGAAGGAGGGGCGTCTAAGAAGACTCTGGAACTCAGGGAGTCTTTATTAAACAGAGAACAAAGTGAAAATGAAGTCCGGTGGTCCAAAATATCTGAGGGACCACTTATATATACATGTACATATGGGTCGGGTCGGATGACCCAATGGCTGAAATGAAAATGGGGCTCAGACATATATTGGGCTCGGTACATACAGTTGGCCCAACAACAAATAATCATCACAGCCCATACATTGTATATCAGATGATACAATAAATATACAGTGTATATACAGTATATATGATCATGTAATCTCCTTCATCTCAACACCCCCCTCAAGTTGGAGGGGAAACCACCTGCAACTTGGTGAGCAGCGGAAGAAGCATAGTGCCAGGCAGTGGCTTAGTGAGCAGGTCGGCCAGCTGACGAGAGGTAGGAACATGAAGCAGCTTGAGAAAACCAGATTGCAGCAAGTCCCGAACAAAATGGCAGTCCACCTCGATATGTTTGGTACGTTCATGAAAAACAGGATAGTTAGCAATATGAACAGCAGCCTGACTATCACAATATACAGAAATAGGAGAAGAAACAGATACCCCAAGATCAACTAACAAACTAGAAAGCCAAGTCAACTCAGCAACAACCTTGCTAAGGGCTCTATATTCTGCCTCCGCAGATGACAGAGAAACAACAGGTTGTTTCTTCGATTTCCAACTGATCAAACAGCCACCCAAAAGAACACAAAATCCAGTAACAGATCGCCGAGTATCAGGGCATGCAGCCCAGTCACTATCAGAATACCCAGTAACAGAGAAATCAGCATGAGCAGAATAAAACAAACCCAAGGAGGGAGTGCCCTTAAGGTATCTCAGAACATGCAGGGCAGCAGTCATATGGGGAAGTCTGGGGCATTTGAGGAATTGACTCAGATGCTGGACTGCAAAACATATGTCAGGCCTAGTATTCAGGAACAACATCTTACCAACTAGACTCCTGTACTGGTCAGGAGAGGGCAAGATGTCACCAGAATCAGCATGAAGTTTGACATTGATGTCCAAAGGAGACACAACAGAAGAGACATTGACACAGTCAAACTGATGCAGCAAATTAGAAATATACTTATGCTGATTAAGGAGCATCCCACCAGGGACAACTGACATCTCAAGGCCCAAAAAATAATGCAAAGATCCCAAATCTTTGATTTTAAACTGATCATCCAGAAACAGTTTTAGAGCAGTAAGTTCGTCACTGTCATCCCCAGTAAGTATGATGTCATCCACATAGACTGCTACCACCACAAGGGAGCCAGATTTACCTTTGATGAACAAGGAATAGTCATTCAAAGAATGTTTATACCCTCTGGAATAAAGAGCAGAAGACAACTTGGCATACCATTGTCTGGATGCTTGTCTTAGCACATACAGGGATTTCTTGAGTTTACAGACCAGAGGAGGAGAAGGTGAAGAGGGAGTAGAAACAGAACCAGAAGTAGAAGCAGAAACTGTCAAACCTGGGGGAAGTTTCATGTAAACTTCCTCATCCAAATCACTATGAAGAAAGGCATTATTGACATCAAGCTGAAAAAGAGGCCAATGATTCTTGACAGCCAGAGCAATAAGGCATTTCACAGAAGTCATCTTAATCACTGGAGAAAAAGTGTCTGTAAAATCAATCCCCTCAACTTGTGTATCAACCCTAATAACCAACCTTGCTTTATACTTTTCAACAAGACCATCAAACTTGTATTTGATTTTATAGGCCCACTTTCAACCAATGGGTTTCTTACCAGTAGGAAGAGGGACAATATCCCAAGTATGATTGGCTTCCAGAGCAGCAAACTCCTGTCTCATTGCATCCTGCCATGCTGGGACAGATGCAGCTTGAGAGTAATACATAGGTTCAGATTCCAAAGTGGAGGAAGAAGAACGAGAAAATGCAGGGAGTTGACAGACATAATCCTTAAGGTAGGAAGGAGGATTATGATGTCTGGTAGACTTTCTAGAAGTGTGAAGAGGATGAGAAGGAGGTAACACAGGAGCAGAGAGATCAAGATTGAAAGAAGGAAGGGAAGATGGACCAGCATCAGGAAAATTAGGTGTAGAAGAATCGGAATTAGAAGGAAGGAGAGGAGAATCAGGGGAAGTAAAGATAGGAAAGTCTGAGACAGTAAAATCATCAGCAGGAGGAACAGAAGGAACAAATGAAGAAGAAGGATGAACAGAAGTAGGATTATTCTTAAAAAGAAAATAGGTTTCATGAAAGACAACATCCCTTGAAACAAAACACTTCTTGGTAACCAAGTCATACAGTTTATAACCCTTTTTAGCAAAGGGGTAACCCAGAAACACACAAGAATGGGCTCTACATTTCAGCTTTTCCCTTCGAGGGATAGGGACAGCGGCATAAGCAAGGCATCCAAATGCTCTCAAATGAGAATAGGATGGAGCTTTACCATACAAAATTTCATGGGGAGACTTATGATGAAGTATTCTGGAAGGTATTTTGTTAAGGAGATAGGTGGCAGTTAACAGACAATCCCCCCAGAAAGACACAGGTAGGCCAGATTGGAAAAGCAGGGCTCTACATGTTTCAAGGAGTGTTCTGTGTTTTCTTTCAACAACACCATTCTGTTGAGGTGAATGACAGCAAGAAGTTTGATGAATGATCCCCTGGCTACTAAAGAAGGATATTCCCTCAGTGCTGGATCCCAGTTCTAAGGCATTGTGACTTCTGACAGTCTGAACCACAGAATTAAACTAAGTCTTAACAAAAGAAATGAAAGACTTAAGTAGGGAAAAGTCATTGCTTTTGGATCCCATTAAGTGTGTCCAGGTTGACCTAGAAAAGTCATCAACTTTAGTAAGGAAGTATTTGTAACCAGAAGAAGTAGAAGTGTGGTAAGGTCCCCAAGTATCCACATGTATAAATTGGAATGGTCTAGTTGTACTGATACTACTGTCATGAAAAGGAAGTCTAGTCTGCTTGGCCATAGGGCAGACAGAACAGGGAAAGGGTTGTTTAGGAGCAAGTGGAAAAGACAAATCAGAAATATGTCTCATATTTGCAAAAGGAGTATGTGCCAGTCTTAAATGTCAAATGTAATTCATATCATTGATAACAGCATTATTACAAATGGAATTGTTTACAATTGGAGGTAAACCAACATTTTTGCTGTCAGACACAGTGTCATCATTACAAAAATCAGACAAATCACACACAGAAGTAAAAGGAGAAACAGAAGAGGGAGAAGGGGAAGGAGGCACCCAAGACAGTTTGTATAAGCCAGCTTCTCTTTACCAAGATCCAGAGGCCTCTTCAGAGAACGGTCCTGTATCATGTGAAGTAAGCAGGAAGTTGCAGTGCAACTGTTTAATCAACTTGTGAACAGAAATCAAGTTGTGTTTAAAGGAAGGAACCAGAAGCACATTATGAAGAGTAAGGGAAGAAGTTAATGCAAAAGAACCTGTACAAGTTACTTTTACTTTGTAACCATTAGGTAAAGTTACAAGATAAGGAACAGTCAAAGGTATGATGTTAAAGAGTAGGTTTTTATCATGTGTCATATGATTAGATGCCCCTGAATCAATGATCCAGGTGACAGAATTAATATGTGTAAACATGCATAATTTGGAATCAGAAACAGGACTCTCAGTCAACATTGTACCAGCAAAATTAGCAGCACACATGGGAGGAGGAGCTTGACCACTGGAATCCCCTAACTTGGTCTGTTGCAACAGGCTCATCAATTGATCATAGTGATGCATGCTCAACCCTGGTATCACAGAACTGTAACCATCTATGTGGCTGGCAGATGGATCCCCAAGAGGAACAGACAAATTAGGATTCTCATGATTAACAGACACACATTCAACACCAGTGGAGACATGAGCAGCTGCAGATTTCCTTCCCTTGTTGTAATTTATGCTTTGAGGGAACCCATGTATCTTGTTAGCACTTATCAATTAAGTGCCCAGATTTCTTGCAATATCTGCAAAATAAGGGCCCTCTGCTTTGCTCAAAATTAACTCTGGGTCTGAAAATAGGAGGTCGAGGCACTGTGGCATGATGAGACCCAACTGAGTGCTTGTTTGCATGAGCATTAAAATACATAGAATCTGGACTGATTTGAGAGGTAGATTGAACTTGTCTTTGTTTCTAATCATTAAGCACTATGTTGTAAACACTGTCAAGGGAAGGAAATGGCTGCATCATCAACAGATTACTCCTAACCACCATGTATACTTCATTTAACCCCATAAGGAACTGAAAAATCTTGTTTTCATCATCTTCCTCAATTATTCCATTTTTAGCAGCACACACACATCTATGCCCATGATTTGTGCACATTGTGCCCAATTCATCCCACAAGCCTTTGAGCTCGTTGAAGTACGAGGCTATGTCTAAGGAGCCTTGAGATGTGTGGGAAAGTTCCCTTTTTAATTCAAAAATATTGGTCTTGTTAGGGGTACCATATCTTTTCTCAATTTGGGACCATATACTCTATGCAGTATCGGAATACTGCACACTATCAGCAATTTGTGGAGACAGGGAGGAGGTCCACCAGGAAATGACCATGTTATTACACCTATCCCACAGTCTCTGTTGAGCCACATTAGTGGTAGGACGAGGACATAAACCGTCAACAAATCCGTTTTTATTTTTAGCATATAAAGCAACAATCATCTTACGCCTCCACCCCCTATAACCACTACCCGAGAAGGGAGTGGGAACAAGAGAGACCCCAGGGACATCAAAGGAATATACAAAGAGGGGACTGGTAGAATCTATCGAAGCGGAGGCACCAGTATCCGTATTGGAAGCCATAATCACACCAGATATTCACATACAAAACCAGATACTCACCTACGGAGTCAGATAATCACACAGAAAGCATATAATACTCAAGATAAGGAAAGAGTTACCCTCCTTCTTCGCGACCGGAGAAGATCGGCCTTCAAACAAGCAGAGAAAACCCTAGGTACAAAACCCTAGGTGCAACCGTCGAAAGCCTTACTGTAAGTACGGTCAGGAATGTCGGAAAGTCACCAAAAACATCCACTGAGTGAGAATCGAGCCACCGGATAGCAGTAAAACTCTAGGTTAAACCACCAGAAACCCTAGAAGACGATAGGTCACCCAAAAATCACCCAAAAATCATCAGAAAATCTCCCAGAACGTTCGAGTGAAGAAAATACACTCAGATATCACGATGAAAAACTCAGAAAGGTGTCCGATTTAGATCGGAATCATCATCGACCATAAGGTCTCAGAAACACCCCCAAAAATCTCGAAACAGACTTCATCCAAGACAACGAGGTACAGATAAACATAGTCGGATCGTCGTCTAGGCTCTGATACCATGTAAACATTGAGATTAAACCGAATAATCATGAAGAATGTAGAGAGAGAAACTACAGAGAAGGAGGAGCGTCTGAGAAGACTCTGGAACTCAGAGAGTCTTTATTAAACAGATAACAAAGTGAAAATGAACGGTGGTCCAAAATATCTGAGGGACCACTTATATATACATGTACATATGGGTCGGGTCGGACGACCCAATGGCTGAAATGAAAATGGGGCTCAGACATATATTGGGCTCGGTACATACAGTTGGCCCAACAACAAATAATCATCACAGCCCATACATTGTATACCAGATGATACAATAAATATACAGTGTATATGATCATGTAATCTCCTTCATCTCAACATAACATAACCTCCTTATCATGCTAAGTACCCTAGTTTCACTCTAAAAGTACATGTTATAATATTTCATACTTGTCGATTTTCGACAAAACTTATTTTAATTTCTTCGATTCATTTAGCCTGTAAACCTGCCAACCCTCTTGGTGCTTGTTATCATAATTTTATATATTTGTAACCTTAAAGGTAACATGATTAACTTACTTTATGTATTTTCAAAAGAGATCTCATTTCCGAGCTTTTTTCAATTGACTTATGGTGTATTTTTACGTACGAAAATATGGGAGGTAATATTTATAGTGCTTCCTCATATTCTGAGTTCCATTCTCACGTTCGTTGGTCCTCTAACCAAATTTTTACTTTGTGAAATGAAAATCAAATTTAATTCAAGCAGTCAAATCACTCGGAGAAAAAAATTCATATGTGAAATGATACTAGTAATCCATTCATTTTATATTTTCACCAATTATGCCTTCTTGGCTTTAATAGTCTTTGAACTTAACAAAGACTCGCGAGCACGATACAATAAGAAAATTTAGAAAAGTCAACTTATTTAATTTATAATTTGACAAAATACAAATAAATTTATGGTCGATATATTCCCTTAGAAGTCCCAACATGAATACGACTATTCGCGTATACGTAGTTGATTATCCTCCTCGGGTTACACTTCACATATTATAATAGAAAATGATGTAAAATACACTTTTGCTAATTTTATCTTAAGTTTCCTAACTACTGTATTAATAATAAAATATTAGAACTTCATATTAGTCATTAGTTAATAGCCCTGCAGTTTCTTCTGATCTCACCATTAGTTCCAGTAAGTGGGCTAATATTCCCCATCCTAACCATAGCTGCTGCAAAATCACTTGTAAAAGCCGCAACATTCGTACTATAACTCCTGACCAACGCATCCTGAGATCCACCATTAAACAATTCCTGATCTGAGTGAAGCAACCCACGCCGAGCCACTAAGTTCTGGTAATAATCATTATCGAACCGATTTGGCGTCTGAATATCTAAAGGAGCCAAGTTGGAGTCGCCGCCGGAAGAAGGGCACGTAGCCCTTCTTGTGGTGGCGAATTGCGCGTCGATGTTGGTATCGTTGTATATGCGGGTTCTGAAGGTTGTACAGCGTGCTTGGCCGATGGTGTGGCCGCCGGAGAGTGCGGTCATGTCACGTGCGTTAAGGCCTTTGGCGGAGAACATAGAAAGCAAAGTTGAAAGGCTGGAAGTTGGTGCTGGTATTTGTGCGTTAGCTGCACTTTGGCTTGCGGTTCTTGCATCTCTTCTGCCCAATGGCACTGCCCATGATGGCCCTCCTAGCTGCATATTTATCGCCAGTTGAGTTTGAATTTTATGTATAAAAGAATATTTACATATCACGCATTATATAAGAGTTGAAGTTTTGTATTCGAGTTCTGACAATTTATATCTTTAGATAAATATTAATTATGTAGTAATCAATAAGCATTGCTATTAAACTTGCTATCACATGTTAAACTTACACTAATAGCATAGAAAATTACATAGATGACACAGTATATGTACTTAAGTCTATAACATAATTACCAAGAGCGAAATTATATACTATCCTAAGGGTGGTTGACCACCATTCGTCAAAAAGCTACACTGTGTATATAGATAAAATATTAGGTTTAAAAGTATATAAAATATATTGAATACCTTTTATCGGGGAATTATTTGTACTTTTTTTTAGTTTGAACACCCTTAAAGAAATTCTTAACTTCGCCACCGATAATAATTACATATAAATAATTTATGTGATAAACATTTGGCAACTTTAACTTGCTATCACGGATTAAAATTTATTTACACAATCAGCATATACAACTTTATATCCATATTGGCCACAATACTATTAATAGCTAGCACCGACGTAATATCGTATATTAAGATTAAGAATTAATGAATGTTTTAATGGAAGCGTGGATGGAAAAACGAAATGAAAGCTCAATATATGGAAATTGAATAAGCAGAGAACTGACCAACACAACGCCTTGTCTAGCAGCTAGAGCGAGGATGTCTGCACAGGAGACGGCATTAGGACAAGAAGCTTCAACTTGAGTTTTAATGGTGTCGATCACTTCAAATCCTCCTGCTGAGTTCCTGTTTGGGTTTGCATTCTTTTCTCCTGTGAATGTTGCTGTGTCATCCAATAGTATTGATGCATCGCACCCCTATAGTATTGAAAAAAGATGTACAACATTAGAATACACAAACTCTTCGTGCATATATATATATATATATATATAACCTTCAAATTTTAAGAGTATACATCAATTAACACTCATTCTATTGCTATTTCTATAATTTAAAACTTTCTTAGAGTAAAATAATAAGTAGTACTAACTTAGGATTACGTCGGCCCCACTTATATCGTCTTAAAGAAATCAACCTAAAAGATAGCTACGTGTTATTGTTCATAATAAATAAAATTACTAAACTGAAATAAGACAGATAACCTGTCACAATAACGAGTTCAGAGGCGGACCATGTTATAGCGAGGGGTCACCGACTCTGTAAGCTTCAGCAAAAATCTTGTAATATATATATATTGAAAATGATTAATTTAAAGTATATACTTAGCACCTGAACATAAAAAGTCTTTAGGAGGTACTGATTGAGTAAAATATTATACCCTATTTACGTACAAATTCTAGGTTCGCCTCTAAGCAATTTGAAATACAATATTAATAATGGAAATGAAGAATATGCGAGCTTACATTTACAAAGCAATCGTGGAAGAACAAGCGAAGAATAGAGGCACCAAGTCTTGGCTCTCTATTCACAGCTTGTCTCATTGCACTGCTCACAATTGTCTGCAGATTACGGCACGACGTGCCATAAAAATTGGCCGAAAGCTGAGCGTTGCTAAAGCAAGCAAAAACCAATAAAACACATAAAAATGTCAAAAGGATGTCCCTAGTTAAGGATGACATGATTGAATACAACTTCTTCTTATATAAAGATATAAAATTTATAAGCTTGAATGATTGTATGACATGCACAAATAGCCCTTTATATACAAGTAAGTTACGTGCTTAGAGATAGACAAAACACCAACAACAAAAAAAATAAAAAGAGTAAGTCTAGCTTTACTTTAAATTTTCGTTTACTTTTTGAGTAAGTACTAGCTAGAGAGAAAAATTCATGTGTACAAATTAAAGTTAGTAGATATTCAAACTTAGCTGCTGAACCGCGTTTTTCCTTTTATTTGGTTGGCATGCAGCAATATTAAAGAAGGAAATGTAGAAAACCAGAACGTAGGGTCCCTGAAAATAGGGGGGCCGGTTTGACTATTATCATTGCAAAATTCTTATTACGAATCCAAAGAATAGAAAAACATGCAAAAGAAACAAAAGTTATAGCTATATCTCGTTTTCCTAAAATTAATGAGATGGCTTTTTATTCAAAAAAGTTTCCAGCTGCATGTTCCTTTTGATTATTTGTTCCATTTTTTCGTCACTTAATACTTTTTTCAAAAGCAAACATCACAAGAGAGTTTGACTAATTTCATCCGCGGGTGGTATATATGAGGAAATATTCTTTGCTATTTCTTTGTTGTTGACTTGTATACAAATACTCAAATCTAACCAAATTATTTATTACTACTCCTTATTCTTTTTCAAATATATCTTTGCCCTAGTTAGTAATATAAGTACTATACAACTTTCTAAGCAGTTTTCCTTACTTTTTTACATTTATTAGGAGTTGATTAAAGGGAAAAAAAGTAGAGATAAATGGTAACTTAGTCAAATAATTTATGTATGATTAATATAATTAAATAAGATTTTTTCTTAATAGATGTGTACACTAATATATTTTGGACGGGTGGAAGTAAATAGTAACATTTCTTAGGCTGGAAGGGAATCTTCGAGTAGTATACAATGCAACATTATTAGGCAGGAATTTCGTGGAGGCAAATATAGAGGTCTTATTGTTCTTATTTCTAGGAGTATACTTAATCAACACAACACTCTTGGAGGCTTCTGTTCTTATTTCTAGGAGTATACTTAATCAACTCAACACTCTTGAGGACAAGTCTCTTTCATTATTTGAACAACGGAAAATGGCCTAAAGTACATGATGTTATATACTTCAATACCACACTAGAGGGGAATTTGTGTGGTGCCCAATGTTTTGTTTAATCTGATTATAAAAGGATCTAGTTCTTCTATGTGTTCTAACTACTACTGTTATGGAATAATAAGTACAGAAATTAAAGAACACGGATATTTTACTTGAAAAATACCTAGCTCAAAAAGTGAAAAACCACAACCTACATTCCAGTAGGATTTTCCCAAACTCTTCATTAAAATCACTGAGCCAAAAAATACATTTACCAAAACTCTTTTGTAAATCTAGGATTAACTCTAACGTTGTAGCACATAGCATCAACGTTTGCAACAACTATAAGTTAACTATAACTTGAAAACTCTGAGTACCTACTACAATTGCTTCTAGATAAAGCTAAAAGGTACAATATTAAAATACCTACTATAATTGAACTAGAGTAAAAGATAGACACTTGGAACTGGTTCTTCTATCCGGTTCAAGTAGCTTTAGGATTGCACACTTGAATCACACATAAATTGCTTGCAAAATTACCTTTCTATTTTGCTCTCAATTCACATTTTACTTCTTCTTATGTGCATTACCTGTAAAAGAGTACAACACTGATATTTATGGAGTTAGTAAACATAGATTAACTAGAATTCTGATACTACTCTTCCTTGGTTGAAGAGTTCTAGTTGATCTCATCTTCTAACTCTATCCAATTCTTGAGTCGTGTTCTCTTTATGGAAGGAGTCTTTCTCCTTATTTAATATGCAACCTTTTCGAATAGGATTAGGAGATATCATTTATGATAAATAAGGTTTATCTCCTTCACGTGCATCTCACATGCTTGAGTTGGTCATATTTGTGCTTCACTAGGATGGACCTGGTCTATTCATTTGTCACTCTTCAAAACTTACCTTTACTTGGGCCAACAAATTTCTACTTTTTGATGATGACAAAACTATGTGATTTTTACTCGCTTAAGCCCTGTCAGAACTCAGCTTATTCATCAATGCAAAGTTAGAAAATTTTTATTTACCATCCAAGACCAGGTTCATTAGGTTATAAACATCACTTATTTAAAACGTAAAACACAATATCTCATCCCCCTTTTGGCATCATCAAAAAGTTAATTAAACACAGTGTGATTCCCAGAATTATAACAATTACTAATGGCCATTGGGGCAACTGCAAGTGCAATCATGAATTAATCATCAGTAATCAACCAAACATATTCAAACTATCAAGGAAATATAAACAGTCAACAAGAGAAAAAATAGCATACTTCATTGATAGAGAACATGATGCTAAGCCAAACCACAAAGGGAAATAAAAACAGTCAAAACATGAGCAAAACAAGAAAAATCCCTAATCTGGGTCACTGAAAAGTCTAGAAAAGGTTCAGGAAATGATAGCTAAAGATCTTAAGTCTTGGAAGAGCTGGGCGGTTGGGTTTTGTCTTGGAGAAGGTGCAGTATATTTTAAAGAATTCCATCATTCTTCTTCTTCTTTTTCTTTGCGAGCTCAGCTTTGAGAGAATCTCTCTTTGATTCTACCTATGCTAAACGAGCCTTCAGCCTAGCTATCTCAACATCCTTTGCCCCACTCTCTCTTGTACTAGAGCTCTGACCTTGCTATTGATAGGTGTCTTTCTAGCTTAAGCAGGTTCATTGGGAATGGCATTGACCTCATAGTCACAAGCAATCACAGTGTTGATCTCAAAATGGTCTTTGCTTGTGGCTATCTCCCACTTCTTCTGTAGCACCTTGCAACGATCCAGAACAATAGTCAGAATAAACCCATATGGAGTGAATGGGTCTTGGAGCCATTGATAACACTGTCCAGTAGCTTGATAATAAACGCAGGCCAGTTGATCTGCCTTCCACTTTTGAGACACTCCATCAAAACCAAGTCCATATAGTTAGCAATGTGCCTTCTTTCTTGTCTAGGCAGTAAGCACTTGTTGAGAAATTCAAACAGGACTTTATGGCATGGCTTCATTTCACTCTAATTCACAACTTTGACCTCATTTACATCTGTAACATCACATAATCTCCTAGTGATTTCAAGGGTAGTGGGAAGGGAGTCCATACTTGGCCATATTTGCCTTGTGTAGTCATCATACCTGTCACGACCTCAGTTCGCCCTCCGTGAACTATCATGACGGCACTTAGTCTCTATGACTAGGTAAGCCTAACAAATGCGAAAAAAGAAACAATTGTGGAAAGAATTAAGTAAAAATAGCCAAGACAACAAAATGAGACAATGTTTAAGATACTGCATGGCATATGACAGTACGATAATCTCAACCTAGCACTCCTAAAATCTTGAACCCCATGAATAACAAGCTAAGAGATACATAAAAGTTCTAACTCCAGAAATATCTATCAACAAGGAAAATATAGAACGGCTAAAGTAGTACAGAGGATAGAAAGGGACTCCTCGATCTGCGGATACGGCAAATATACCTCGAAGTCTCTACAAAAGCGCCTCACCTCAAAGGTGATAGGACTGGGTGAAAGTACCTGGATCTGCACATGAAAAACTTGCGCATAAAGGGCTTGAGTACACCACAGTGGTACTCAGTAAGTGCCAAGCCTAACCTCGGTCGGGTAGTGACGAGGAAAGTCATGGCCTACTGAAGTCAAATGAAATATAAGGTATAACAGTAAAGAATAAAACAGTATAATTAAGTGTAACAGCAAGAAGTAACACAGGATAGAAAGAATAACAATAGCTACAACAAAGACAAAATAATCACGAAAAGGAATACAGCTCAACACATCGATAACAATCGGGGATCTACCAAGAGACCGTCTTGTAGCCCCCAAATGTAAATATCCAATAAACCGAGGATCTACCAGGATACCATCTTGTAGCCCCCAGTTGTAAATATCCAGCAAATCGAGGATCTATCAGGATACCGTCCTATAGTCCCAAATGTAAATATTCAATGGATCTCCCGGGTGTCGTCACATAGTCCAACTTTTAGTGCGTCGGGGATCTACTGGAATCCCGATCCGTAGTCCCTAATTGTAAATACCTAGTACTGGGGGAATCTACCGGGTGCAGACCCGTAGTTCCAAGATAAATGTGCAGGGGGATCTACCAGAATACAACCCGTAATCCCAAAGTAAACATGCAAGGGGATCTACCGGGATACCATATGTAGTCCCAAAGCTAACACACAGCAGCAACACAAAGAATATTCAGTTCAATCCAAATTAAATACCAAGGTAAAATAGGTATTTCTAACCTAGCGTATTGCATATAATTCAAATAAGGTAGTTTGAGAAAATAAGCAATAAAGTCAATTAGACATGCTTCCCTAAGCTAACACGGGCCTAAATTGCAAGTAGTATCAACGGGAAAGGAAACACAATTTTAGTTACTTAATGAAAATGGATTTTTAGAAATTATCACAAGTATGCACTCGTCACCTCACGTACATGGCATTTCAAATATCACCAATACCAAATCCTAAGGGGGAGTTCCCTTACACAAGGTTAGACAAGCCACTTACCTCAAACCGGCTCAAAATCAACTCGAAACCACATTCTTGCCATGAGTACTCGACTCCAAATATATATTTAGTTTAATTGGATAATATAAATAACGATTCAAGTAACTGATTCTACAAATAAACTCTAAGCTAATACGCGAAATTAGGTAAAATGACCAAAACTCCCCCAGGACCATATCTCGGAATCAGATAAAAATTTACATATTCATAATCCTCACACTCTCACACGTTCATGCATACCAAAATTATCAAAATCAGACCTTAATTGGTCCCTCAAATTACCAGTCAAAGCTCTCCAATATCAAGCCCTAGTTTCTTCAATATTTACCTACAAATTTCCATAAATTTCAAGCCTAATCAATGAAATAACACCATAGGAACGAGTTTTATGATCAAATTCTTACCTTAACAAAGTTCCCTCTGATTCCCTCTTCAAAATCTCCCAAAAGCTCCGAAAATTGATTTAATATGGTGAAGAAAGGTTGAAAATCGCGAATGATGGTTAATATACTTTCTGGCCCAGGGCTTTCGCACCTGCGTCCCTTCATCCGCTTCTACTGTCAAATGCACCGCATCTCTAGTTTTCACTAATGCTCCCATTTTCACATCTACAATCAAGAAGTCGTACCTGCGCTACCGCAGGTGAGATCGAGCAGCCGCTTCTGCGGTCCAATCCCCACATGGCCAATTCCGCATCTGCGACCATCAGGGCACTTCTGCGGGCCCGCACCTATGGTCCCTAGCCGCAGGTGCAGTTATGACAACAATGGGACATCTTCCTCTGCCAAAACCAAACTCAAATCTTCCGTCAACCATCCGAAATCACCCCAAGGCCCTCGGGACCTCAACCAAAAGCACAAACAAGTCCAATACCAATATTGAAACTTATAAAAATCTTCAAAACACCTCAGCAACATCGAATCAACAAATTAGCATCGGATTCAAGCCTAAGAATTTTAAAAAATCTCAATTTACGCTTTCGATCAAAAATTCTATCAAACCTTGTCCAGATGACCTGAAATTTTGCACATACATCACATTCAACACTACGGAGCTACTCAAACTTTTGGAATTCCATTCCGACCCCTATATCAAAATCTCACTATCGAACCGAAAACTTCAAAAATTCAACTTTTGACATTCCAAGCCTAGATTATCTACAGACATTCAAAACAAAAACCGAACACGCCCCTAAGCCCAAAATCACTCAACGGAGCTAAAAAACCAACAAAATTCCATTCCGAGGGCATCTTCACATTGTACTGACTACGATCCAAATTCTAAAACTTAAGCTCTTATTTAGGGACTAAGTGTCCCAAAACTCTCTAAAACTATTAATAAATCCTCTCGACAAATCACAAAAGCAGAAACAAGCGCAGGGAAATCAGTTAATAGGGGATCGATGAATAAATTTTAAAATTACCGGCAACGTCGTTACAATACCCTTTAGAAGGGATGTCAAGGACCTCACCTAGCTTTTTTGCATCAAAGGTCACTTGAACCCCTTTCACCTTGCTAGTAACTCTGCCATCCTTGACCTCTGCATCGGCCGTGAATTCAGTGATCTAATTTTTTGCTAGCCTACCATCCAACTGAAGGACCATGTCCTTCCAGCCCTAAGAAGCTAGAGCATCAACCAATCGAACCATCCCTGGTTCCACCAAATCTTTTAGAAGTCTAACCTTCAAGATTTTCTTTTTCCAAACTTGGCCATATTGTCTTGTTCATCATCCGAATCACTCTCTTCTTCACCACTCCATTCCTTTTCAGAAATTCTAACTTGCTAGGTTTTCACAGCAGACCGTGTCCTCTTGGCTAATGAAGTTTCAGTAGTCTTAGAAACAGATAAAGACTTCTTGTAAGAATTCTTGGTCTTTTTGGGATTGGGGGTCTGAACCTCCACATTTATGTGCTTTTTTTGATGGACCTATTCCATCTCATCCACATCAACAGCCTCAGCAGGCTCTGCAACCTTGGCTTTCATTTTATCCATCCTCTTCTTTTTGCTTTCAGCCATTGCCTTTTGTAACTCACTCTCACTCTACTTCACCATACTTCTTGTGGCCCTCCGTTTTGGTAGGGGAATCTCATCAGTTGTTGAAGTTTTCTTGGTATTCTTTGCAGTGCTAGGGCCTTTTGGTGTCAGGGTTCTCCTTTTCTTTGGATTATAGCTTGCACCCACTTTCTTCAGAAGAACTACTAGGATATCCTCAATAGATGAACTAGGTTCATCAGCCTATGAACTGAGATTAACCAACGCTTAAGTAGCCTCCCCGGAACCACTTCCCCTTGTTTTCCTGCTACCCTCTTCCAAAGTTTCATGTTCAGCCCCATAGATATCCGGTCTAACTATTTTAAAAGTGGGTGAGGAAACAACCACTTCTTTCCCTTTTCCTTACACATCACGACTAACACCCTCACTCTCCTTTTCTTTTTCACTTTTATATTTACCTCCTCTCCTTCTTGACCCAGGAATTTCCACATTCCTAACAGATCCAACTAGAACAAACATATTGTCTAAATTTTGAACTAGAACAGAATGTACCTCGGAAGGGGGATTTTTAGCCTTCTCATAATCAGAAGAACTAGTTCCTTCCCCTTCACTCGCAGATTTGAAGAATTCATCTGAGTTTTCAGACTTGGGCTTGGCTAGCCTTTAATTTAGCATTCAGCTTCTTTGAAAAGGAACATGTCACCACAGTTTACGAGCAAACATCTTCACTCACCTTCTCCTAGGTTGGGGGATTGTGATGGGTTGCGGAGGGGTGGAGGAATCAGAGGGGGTAGGTTGTGGAGGAGTACATGAGTTATCTTGAGGGTTAGACATCTTGCTAATTCTGAAAGAGGATTTTTGAATTGGAGGTTTTGGAAGAGAGAAGAATAGAGAGCATAAGAAATTCAATAGTTTTAGAGAATTATGAGAGTGGCAGTGGTTGTGATGATGGGTTTTTAAATAGAAAGGTTTAATTAATGACTAACGGCAACTTTTTATAGTCAATTAGAAGTCCAATCAACTTGAAATTTCATGTTGAATGAGCAGTTAAGCTTCCCTAGATTCTAGGCATTTTATGCGGTGAGGATTCTATGAGAGATGGAACTGGTTCAAACTTTAGAAAGATAAGTTTTTGTAATGATTTTAGAACATATGTAGGACTTTTCTCATGAATTAAATGTTAATATTTCTGATTGTGCAGAGTATAGCAAACATACCTCGTTATTCAGATGAATTGGTACTGATGAACCAGATTCTTCACTAAGAATCCTCTTGATCATGCCTCAGTTTACCAAAATAGAGAAAATTTTGTTAAATATCAGTGAGTCATATCAACACTTGTCGCAAGAGTATACTATTTACAGTATGAGACTAAGCAGTGGTTAATCTAGATATTTACGCAAATTCCAGAATTTCTAACAAAAAAATTTTTCTTATTATACATTCTGAATTGGTCCTATTAGGTGATCTTATTCATCCCCAATTCTAACATGTTCCTTTCAAAATTCTCTCTACTCAGTGCTTTAGTGAAAATGTCAGCAATTTATTTATCAGTAGCACAAAATCCTATAGTAATCAGTCCTTTCTCATAGTTATCCCTCAAAATATAGTGTCTAACATCTATGTACTTAGTTCTCTTATTATGAACTGGGTTCTTAGTCATACTAATAGCAGTAGTGTTATCATAGAAAATAGGGATGCGCCCAAATTCAATACCAAAAGCCATCAACAGTTGTTTTGAGCACAACAAGAGGCAGCAGCACCAGACATGAACTAAAAAAGTGAGTCATACGTAAAATGTTTTTCATGTCCACAAGGAAACTTAAATAGTCAGCATCAGCGTATCCCACTAGATTAAAGTTACTACCTTTTGGATGCCAAAGGAAAAAGTTAGTAGTGCCTTTCAAGTATCTAAATATCCTCTTGATAGTAGTCAAATAGGATTTCTTAGGATTTGCTAGAAATCGAGCATAAAGCCCTATATTGAAGACAATGTCAGGTCTGCTAGCAGTAAGACACAAAAGTGAACCAATCATACCCCTATAAAACTTCTGATCAACAGGTGAACCAGGATCATCGATGTTTAATTTAGTAGATGTTGCAATATGAGTGTTTATTTCCTTTGATTCGTCCATTTTAAACTTCTTAATCAATTCTTTGCATATTTCTGTTGATGGATTATGGTTCCATTTGAGTTCATTTAGATCTGTAAGCCTAAGAAGAAGTTAAGCTGACCCATCATCCTCATTTCAAATTCACTCCCCATTAATTTAACAAATTCCTTACTAAGTTTTCAGTGATTGCCCCAAAAATTATGGCATCAACATATATTTGTACCACTAGTGGATCCTTACCTTTTCCCTCAAGAATAGAGTACTATCAACCTTACCTCTTTTGTAGCCATGTTGAAGCAGGAATTTGGATAGTCATTCATACCATGCTCTAGGTGTCTGCTTGAGTCTATAGAGTGCCTTGTCCAGTTTATTTACATGATCTGGACACTCTGTGCTTTCAAACTCTGGAGGTTGTTTGACAAATACTTCTTTCTTTAAGTAGCTATTTAGGAAAGCACCCTTCACATCCGTCTGGTGAAGGGTAAATTCTATGTGTGCTGCAAAAGTTATTAGTAGTCTTATTACTTCTAATTTTGTAACTGGATCAAAGGTCGCATCATAGTATATGCCCTGCTCTTGGATATAAACCTGAACCACCAACCTTGCCGTGTTCCTTGTAACAGTTCCATCTTCATCAAGTTTGTTTCTGAAAACCCATTTAGTGCCAATTATTGATCTGTCCTTGGGTCTTGTACCAGATACCCAACTTGACTCCCTTCAAACTGATTGAGTTCATCTTGCACTGCATTTACCCAATCTACATCCTGCAAGGCCTCTGCAATATTTTTAGGTTCACTAAGAGATAAGAAAGCATCAAAAGAACACAGATTCTTTAATTGAGATCTAGTTTTAATTCCAGAGGTTGGATCAGTAATTATATTCTTAATGGGATAATATATTTGATACTTGTAAGGTTTTACAACCAACTGGTTTATGTTTGATGTTTCTCCAATGCTCTATTGCTGAGGAACAAGCTCATGGACAGGTTCCATTTGGGAATTAGATTCAGTTCTTCCTTATTCAGTTCTCCCTGTCAGGTTGCGCCGGATGGAAGAACCTGTTCTATCACATATTCCTTCTTCTGGTGCAGCTTCAGCTTGGGCTGTGACTTCACTTAATTCTTTTACCAGCCCAATAGATTCATCTTCATGTTCATGTCTCTTAGAAAGAATGTTAGTTTCATCAAAAACTATGTGTACACTTTCTTCTACACACATAGTTCTTTTGTTGTACACTTTATAAGCTTTGCTATTCCAAGAATACTCCCCCATCACCTCTGGGATCAAACTTACCTAGGGAGTCCTTTCCATTATTATGTACAAAGCACTTGCATCCAAATGCCCTAAGAAAGGATATATTTGATTTTCTCCCTTTAAGTAACTCATAGAGAGTCTTCTTTACAAGAGGTCTAGTCATGCATCTATTAATGATGTAACATGCGGTGTTTACAGCTTCTGCCCAGAAACTATGTGGCAGTTTACTAGAAAGAAGCATGGTCATGTCCATATCTTCAAGAGTCCTATTCTTTCTTTCAACTACTCCATTTTTTAGGAGTCCTAGGGTAGAAAAATTATGATCTATACCATTCTCATCACAAAATTCAGTAAACTTAGCATTTTCAAATTCATTTCCATGATTAAACCTAATTGATGCAAGTTGATTACCTAGTTGTTTCTGAGTTTTTCTAACAAAGGCAGTAAACATGTCAAATGTTTCGTCCTTAGATGTTAAAAATAATGTCCAAGTAAACCTAGAGTAATCATCAACAAGCACCATCACATATTTCTTAACACCTCTGCTTGATGTTCTCATTGGACCACAAAGATCCATATGAACCAGTTCCATCGACCTGTCATGCTTACGACTTTCTTGCTTTTAAAAGAGGATCTTACATGCTTCTCCCATACATAAGCCTCACAAAATTTGTCTTCCTTAAACTTGATGTTAGGGAGTCCTATCACCAGATCTTTGGAGGCTAATTTGTTGAGTTGACTTAGAGACTTACATGTCCAAGTCTTTTGTGCCAAAGGATAGGATCATTGTCCAACATACTTAATCAAGTGAGTTCATTTTCTAAAAGAGTGGACAGATCTATAATGTATATGTTGTTTACTTTTTCCCCCAGCAAAACAGTCTTGTCAGTGATAAGATTTATCACAAAACATTCGGTAGAGGTGAATGCTACCAAGTCACTTCTGTCACACAGTTGTGATACATTGATTAGGCTATATTTCAAGTTATTTATCAAGTAGACATCCTCAATGGAATGTGAGTCTGTCTTACCTGCCTTTCCAACCCCGATGATCTCACATTTCTTACCATTTCCAAAGGAGGCATTACCACATTTGAGGTCCTCAAGTGAAAGGAAGTTTCTTGCTTCAAGTCATATGCTTTTAGCAGCCACTATTCATATACCAAATTTGGTTGCTCCCCTTCATGTTTACCTCTTGTTCATTATCTGATTCTCCAATGGCCATAAGTGTTTGTTCATCTCCATCTCTATCTTCTGAATCCTCATCTGAGCTTCTCCCCAGGCAGCAACCATATCCTTCATTGATCATTTGTTCTTCTTGGGATGAACATGTTCCTTCTTCATGTTTCTTCGTTCAAACCTTTCCTTTTTCCATTCAATTTTCCATTGAGGTGAAGTTTTTTATCATGTGGTCTGTCTTACCACATTTGTAACAGCCCTCATTTGTCTGTTTTTCAAGGACCCTTGATTTTTTGTAGTTTACACCTCTTTAACAACCCTTTCCTCTCATTAGATATTCTTAAAATCCCTCGTGATTATAGCCATTTCATCTTCCTCTAGATCTGCACCTTTAGAGATTTTGAGATCCAAGCTTTTTTCTTTCTTGAGAGCATCCATCTTCATGGTCTGTCTTCTCAGTTCATAGGGAGTGAGATTTCCAATTAGCTCGTCTAACTTGAGAGTGGCTATGTTATTTGATTCCTGAATAGCAATGATTTTGTTTTCCCAAGTAACAAGCAAAACCCTTGTTAGAATATTTCAACCTTGTCTTCTTCAAGGGTAATCCTTCCAATAGACTTAAGTTCATTTGTTAGTGTTGTGAACTATGTATACATCTCTTGGATGGTTTCTCCTTCCTTCATGGTGAAATTCTCATATTGAGAATACAATAGTATTCATCTTGATCTCTTTACTTGAGGAGTTCCTTCATGAGCCACTTGTAAAGTGTCCCAAATTTTCTTAGTAGTAGTGCACCTTTGAATTCTAGTGTACTCGTCTGGATCAAGTCCACACACATTTCTTGGCTTTAGCATTGTTTTCTCACTTCTTCAAATCCTCACCAGTGCAGTCAGCTCTAGTCTTTGGCACATCCTCCCCTTCAGCATTCTTCTTCATGGTGGCCAGGGAACCATCAGTAATAATGTCCTTGAGTTCATAATCATCTCTGATGATATGATCTCCCATCCTGTTTTTCCACTAGGAGTAATACTGACCATTAAAGAGTGGAGCCCTAGCAATGGATTGTCCTTCCCAGTTTTTAGGTCGTGCACTCATCTTGATTTGTTCCTAAGTTGTTAACCTCTTCAAGGATAACCTGCTCTGATACCAATTGATGTTCTATACTTCAATACCACAATAGGATGGTGATTTTTATGGTACCCAATTTTTCGTTTAACCTGATTATAGAAGGACCTGGCTATGTGTTCCAACTACTGTAGTTGCGGAATAATAAGTACAGAAATTAAAGAACACATAAATTTTACGTGGAAAATACTTGGTTCAAAAGGTAAAAAAAATACGACCTACCTTCCAGTAGGATTTTTCCCAACTCTTTACTAAAATCATTGAGCCAAAAAAATGCATTTACAAAAACTCTTTTGTAAACCTAGGATTAACTCTAATCTCATTGTAGCACACAGCCTCAACTGTTGCGACAACTTCAAGTTAACTCTAACTTGAAAACTCTAAGTACCTGCTATAATTGCTTCTAGATAAAGCTGAAAGGTAATATTAAAAAACCTACTACAATTGAACTAGATTAAAAGATAGACGTTTGGAACTGGTTCTTCTATCTAGTTCAAGTAGCTTCAGGACTGCACGCTTGAATCACACATAAATTGCTTCATGTTTAACTTCTGTTTATGTTCATTACCTGTAAAAGAGAAAAACATTGATATTTATGGAGTTAGTAAACATAGATTAACTAAAATTCTTATGCTACTCTTCCTTGATGGAAGAGTTCGAGTTGATCTCATCTTCTAACTCTATCCATTTCTTGATCCATGCTCTCTTTGTGTAAGGAGACTTTATCCTTGTCCAATATGCAACCTTTTCGATCAGGATCATGAAATATCATTTCTGGTTAGTGGGGTTTATCTCCTTCATGTGTATCTCACATGCTTGAGCTGACCATACTTGTGATTCACTAGGATGGACCTGGGCATGTCTGAGTTTTTTGTCAGTCTTCAAAAGTTACCTTTACTTAAGCCAACAGTATCCCTATCGTATGATAAATGGTATATAAAATTCACACGTCCATCTATCTGTCTGAAAATATATAGGACGTTATTTTTATTTTCAAATTTACCCCGGCGACTAACGAAACTCCAAGTGGGCATCTCATTAAATGATGTGACGTTCTTTCACTTGTCAGCATGGCTCAGTGGGGCTACATTATATTTGAGTATTTTTCAATCCATTTAACTGATTAGACCCACTCCTTTTAACTTATACCCACATTTAACCATATATACACATTTAACCCTATACCCGCATATTTTACTAGTCTTCTTCCCTAGTTTTTTCTTTTTATTTTTCTATTATCTCTTTGTCATCACCTCACAAAAACTTCACATGCACCTTCTCCACCACCTCTTACACTAATATTGATGGAAAATAACCCATCTAGCAATATAAAGAACCTATCTAATGAAGAACGACTACTGGAAAAATAAAGATTAACATCAACAATAGGTGCCTTTCGCCTGAAAATTTCTCCGGCCAAACTGAAGCTTCACTCTTTCCTTCAGTTTTTAGAGGCTTTTCGTATCACTCAAGAAACTATCCTGAAACAACGGACAATTGCAGGCGATGTTCGAACATAAGTGCTCAACTCTAGCCGGTCAATGATATTTTGAGATCTGTCCGTCGTTGCCTTTTGTACTAATATTTTGTACCCTTCTTCGGGCTCCGGCCGTGTGGAGTGACGACAGTAGCAAGAAAGAGTTACATAAAAAATATGGGTTTGATGCTAGATAAAAAGAGAAAAATAAAATCAAAATAGAAAACATATAAATAAAATAGAAGGAAAAAAAGAGAACTAAAGAAGAAGAAGCCATGGCTGCTTGTCGGTGAAAGGTGTAGAGTTGGAAGAATAGGATTGGAAAAATAAAACGGGTATAAGGTTCTAAATTGGGTAAGAATACTAGTAAAATATGTAGGTATAAGGTTAAAGGAGTGGGTATAAGGAAAAAGGAGTGGGTCGAATTGGTTTAATGGGTCAAAATACCCAAATACAACGTTAGCCCTACTAAGTCGTGCAGACAAATGAAAGAATGCCACATCATTTAATGAGATGCCTACTGGGACAGATTTATGCTTGTCGAAGCGGTATCATGCGACACTGCTTCGTCATAAAATTTTACTAAATATATGTATTAATATTGTACGGAAACATATAAGTAGAAAAAAATAATATTACTTGACATAAAGTGTGTCTTGGTGTGCTGGTAATGTTCTTGTTTTTTCTCTATAAGGTCAAAGGTCCAAGCCTTAACTAGAAAATTTTTTCTTTGCAAATATTTGAGAGAGCCTTTGTGGTTAAAAATTGTGATGAGGTATTTCTTTTGCGAATATTTGAGAGACCTTTTGTAGTTAAAAATTCTGATGAAGTAGAATTGAACTCAGGATCTTTTCTAACTTAAGACTCAAATAAAATCAATAGACTAAGGTTATTTCTTGCCTAGAAGTGTGATAATCAAAGTTATATTCCTGTTCTTTTATAAATTTCGACACCGCTTACAAAATTTCGTGCGTACGCCCCTCGATGCCCATATGGTGTTTCATTAGTCGTGGGAGTAAATTTGAAAATAAAAATAACGTCCTATATATTTTCAAACGGATAGAAAGACATGGGGCTTTTGTAAACCATTTATCATGGTAAAAATTGCATGGGGCGCCCCTAGGGGCTTTTCTTTATCATGGTAAAATTGCACGGGGCGCCCTATTTGGTAAAAAAGTTTTAACTTAAATAACTTCGCCTCCCCCCCCCCCATCTCCTCCTCCTTATCCTCCTTCGTTTTCTTCTTCTTCTTCTTCTTCTTCTTCTTCTGTTGGTGCTGCTATGAAACTTCAATTCATGGGATGAATTTATTTATCAAATTATTTAAAAATAAATTATAAATAATTACGTAAGTTAGTAGACAATGATAATTCTATTTTTTTATGTTTATCATTTTCAAAATTTATGATTTAAATATTGTTGGCAATCTGATTATTTATCTAGTATGTTAGAAAGCTTTTTCCAAACTTCAGCTTATATAATGCTAAAGTTTTTACAAATGAACTAAATAACTTCAGCATCATCTGCTGAAGTTTTTGAAAAAGATTTATGATAAAACTAATGAACGCATGACAAAAAAAACTTCTGCATTTAATGCTAAAGCTTTTACAAATGAACTAAATAACTTCAGCAGCTTCTGCTGAAGTTTTTGAAATAGCTTATCCTGGACAAAAAAAAATCCAGCTTATGTAGTGCTTATGTTTTTATAAGTGAACTAAATAACTTCACCGTCTTCTGCTGAAATTTTTGAAAAAGCTTAATGATAAAATTAATGAATCCAGGACAAAAAAAGATCAGCTTATTTAGTGCAGTTACAAGCAAAAACTTCAGCAAATAGAGAACAAAACTTCAGCTACTATGCTTAAGTTCAGCAATTACAAACAAAAACTTCAGCAAATAGAGAACAAAACTTCAGCTACTATGTTTAAGTTCAGCAATTACAAACAAAAACTTCAGCACACTTGCTACTTCAGGTTTGTCTACTAGAATGCTGACGTTTTGTGTGATTGTCTTTGCTACTTCAGCCTCGTATGCTGAAGTTACGCTAAAAGCGGGTACACTTGTAATATTTTTGCAAAACGGATACAAATTAAAATGTGATATAAAAAACGGATATAGATATAAACGCTCATTTATCATGTTGTAGGGATACTTTAAGCCCTTTTCCATTTAAACAATAACAATTCATACGGGCACTCAAACGAACAAACTTGTTGCCTTTCCAGAGGAGAGTCGAACGAACAAATAACTGAAAATCCTAACTACAACTCACATGTCTCTTTCCCTCCAAATACAATCAAAATGTGCTTTAGTTCTTGGAAAAGCCTGATGTATGGATGGATCTTTCTAGTTCTTGGATCCAATTTTTGCACCATCTTTTTAGTCATATGGTTTTTCTATTTTTTCAATTTTGTTTCAGTGTGACATGCCTGTGAAAGGATCTGAACGTTCAACTCTAAATTTTAGTGAAGCGGCTCAAGAGTCAAGACACTATAAACAACTTTGAAAATCGTTACATAACATTTAGTGACGAAATTATCCTCTAACAATACCAAATCTGCTTTTTGAAAAGAAAAGAAATTACTACCAGCGGATAAGATGTCTTGCAAACCATACAGGTTGGTGCTAATTAAGACAAATTGTGTACAAATTAAGACAAAATAATAATTACTTCCTCTGATCCATAATAAGTGATTTTTTCTTTGAACATCCCTTAAGAAAATAATAACTTCTAAGAAAATAATTATTTATCTTTAATAATTAAAATTTAAATATTGTTAACTTGACACCTTAGAATATATAGGGGTAAATTTTGAAAAAATAAAGTTAATACCTTCTTGATAATGTAAAAGAATATTTATTTGAACCAAAATAAAAAATCAAAAAAATCAATATATTATTGTAGACCTTAAAATGATGAAGGGCAATGCTCTGCGCTGAAGCGACATACTCCTCGAGATATTCCAGGACTACACAGGCAAAAGCAACATGAAAAACTAGGATATGCTTGCGTTTTAAAAGAATCAATGCAGGGAATAAATATTCACCTGTAAAATGACATCATTCCATTGAATTCAATATAGAAGAAAATGATCCTGAATAGCTATATATCATGTGTTTTATATTACAGGTCTCCTATGTCTAATTAAATTTAAAAATTTCCGGTGAAATGAGCCACATAACTAAAAGAACATCTCAAAAGTAGTTCTTAAAATATCAAGTTTCACGTTAAATCCTAGTTAGAAATAAAGCAGTTAAAAGTCTTCAGAAGTTTAATCATACACACATTTATGTGACTTTTATTTAAGATATTTTTTTTTCCTATATCATATATGAAATCTTATTACTAAAAATGTATATAACTTCTAATTTATTCTCTCTGTCCACATTTTTTCTGTAGTTATTATATCAATGATTAAATACTAATTAATAGTAGTTGAATCTTCCTAATTTGTCGAGCTAAAATTGAGGAACAAAATATTCTAAAACGATTTGGCGTAAATCAGATCAAATCATATTCTTCTAGATATTCCTATTTAGGCGTGCTACAATTATGGAAGTAAATATTCTTCCAGATATTTTCACGATTAATAGCCATTAAAAAGGTTGAAAGCTTTGAATTCAAATTTGAGTTTTCAAAAATCATTATTTATTTGGATTGAGTGTTGTTGAAAATAATCGGGAATATGGTTTGGAGTTTATATCTCAATTTTGAGGGGTTTTGGTGAAGATTAGACTTGGTTTTGACTGAAATTTACAAGAAGAAGAAGAAGAAGAAGAAGAAGAAGAAGAAGAAGAAGAAGAAGAAGAAGAAGAAGAAGAAGAAGAAGAAGAAGAAGAAGAAGACGAAGAAGAAGACGAAGAAGAAGACATATTGCAGAAATTGTAGATTATTTGTATTCTGATAATTGATGCTTTATTTTCTATTTTCACAAATAAAAAACGGCTAAAACTTCTACAAAACTTCTGAAAAAACGTAATTATGTCAAAAATCACAATTATGCTACAATTGGATGGAATTGGGATATAAAAATTTAATGTACCCAGTTTGTAGATGTTTTGTAGATAAATTGTAGATTATTTGTATTCTAATTGTAGGTGCTTTATTTTCTGTTTTCACAAATAAAAAATGACTAAAACTTCTACAAATCTTATGCAAAAAATGCAAATATGTCGAAAATGTCAATTATGCTACAATTGAAATGGGAATTGGTATATTAAAATTAAATGTATCCAGTTTATAGGTATTTTGTAAATAAATTGTAGATTATTTGTATTCTGATTGTAGATGCTTATTTTCTGTTTTCACAAATCCAAAACAACTAAAACTTCTACAAAATCTTCTGCAAAAAATAGTCTATAATTTATCTACAATTTATGCAATATGTTTTCTTCTTCTTCTTCTTTTTCTTCGAGTTTCAATTTGAATTCTAGTCAAAATCAAGTCTAATCTTCACAAAAACCCCTCAAAATTGAGATATAAACTCCAAAACATATTCCCAATTATTTTCAACAATACCCGATCAAAACAAATAATAATTTTTGAAAACCCAAATTTGAATTCAAAGCTTCAAAGCTTTTTAATGGCTGTCAATGGTGGAACTGCTGCTCTCTTGTCTTTTTGAAGGTTTGTTCTTCTTCATTAAGAAATTTGAAGCTGAAGGTAAATGTGTGTATGAACTTTGACTATTTGACTTCAATTTTGATGAATTTTAATTAGAGTAAAATGGGGAATCAACTTTGTTGAAGGGTTTCTTCAATTTCATGTGAATTTAGAGGGAGAATTTGGTTCAGAAGATGGAAAATGGTAAGAAAAAACGTAGGTATGGGTAAAATGTGGGTGAGACTAAGGGATTAGGAGAGAGAAACATACAGATTCTTTTAATTGAGTAAAAAATATATAATTAATTATACCCTTAATTAATTATGGTATAGAATTGATAATTTGGTATACTAAGTGTAATTAAGTCAAACCTTAAACATTGAGGGTAATAAGGTTTCTATGTGGCATAGAAATGTAAAAATTCCTTTATTTAAATTTAATAGATCTTTTGACCCTTACCTTATTAGCCAAAAAAGACATCTAAGGGCAAGGGAGATTCGGGTGAAATTTAAAAATAACCAGATTTATAACTGGTCGTTAGCCCTGTTTCAAAAGTAATCGAAATTTAGCCACTTTTCATGTAAACATAAATCTGAGCATTCAAAATCAGAAAAATACGTCAGTATATCATGCTAGAGTTCCAACACAAGTATACTTGAACTCCAGCATATTATACTGGAGTTCCAGAATAAGTATGCTAGAACTCCAGCATAATATGATGGAGTTCCAGCATAAGTACACTTGAACTCCAACATAATATACTGGAGTTACAGCAAATATACCGGTCCAGCATAATATACTGGAGTTTGAGACTGGTGCTCCAGTCTCCAGTATATTATACTGGAGCTAGCAAAGTATATTGGTCCAACATAATATGATGGAGTTCATACACATATGCACCGAACTCCAGTACTTTATGCTGGACGGGTCTCAGTTGCAGCAAAATAGTGGCTATTTTTTATTGACTTGGTAAATACTGACTATTTTTGAATAACCAGTCCGAAAATTGGCTATACCGTGATATTTTTATGGGAGATTCACATTGCATAAACCAGCCTGAGGAAACACGAAAAATAATATTAGCATGTTTGGCCAAAGTTTCTTTTGGGCCAAATGTATTTTGTTTTATGAGAAATTTTCACAAACACTATTGTTTAATGGTTATTAGCTAGTTGTAGCTATCATTTACTATATTACTTTCCACAGCTATATTTTCAGTTTCTTTTAAAATGTATTCGATGTATTTAAGTTATTGTATTCATGAATACAGTAGCAAAACTCGACGTGAAACAAGGGATTCCAGCTAGACAATTATTGTATTCGACTGTATTCACGATATGTATTTGTGAATACAGTAGCGTAAATAGCGCAAATCATGGTTTATTGTTGTATTTAAACGCAAAGTGAATCAATTAAAACAATAGCCTCCTAATATAACTCAACTAACTCAATTACATCACCCATAATCTGTCTTTGACGCGAAATATACTGAATATTTTTCCCAGACGATATATACAACAAAACAGAGCAATTGCCGAGTTTTTAATCCCTCTCTTTTCTGTTGATATCGTTCGTGGTTGTTATGTTTTCAACCAATAAAATATGAGATTCATCTATAGTGCAAAACATATGAATACATACTGCAAATACATTTGAATATATATATATATATATTGTTATAAATAGAACTCTAATTAGAGTGAATGTCTATCTTATAGAAGAGTTTTGCTTTGAGGCTAAGTCTTTTCTATGCCTATAAATAGAGGGGTCTTACCCCATTGTAAATCATCCCAAGTATCAATAAGAATACTCCTCTCCCTATTCTCTCTATATTGTTCTTGTCTTTTATATTATTTCATAACACGTTATCAGCACGAGTCTCTAACCAATTGAAATTTTCGATTGTCTTAACTTTTGTTTGTGTAGGGTTTCACATGAGGTTCTGCCGCAACCAAATCCCAAAATCTTCTATACGGAAAATAGAAGAAAAACGTTGAAAAGAAAACGGAAGGAACGAAAGAAGAAAACATTGAAAATATAATTGGTATACCTTAATGGTAAGTAATTTACTTTTCCCTTTCAAATTCTTGAAATTCTACGATTTGATTTTATATACAAACAAAGACAACAAAGTTTGATTATAACTCTAATGGAGTTTGTAAGAAATTATAACCACGTGAAGTGGTAAAATCTCTATGTCCTGCCATGATTAAATTCATGTATGATTGTGGGCAAAGAATTGAAAATCCGTCCAATTGAATTTGCTCCATTCCCTTTAGAGAATGTGGAAGCAGTATATGATAAGTCTGAAAGAAGACAAAATTATTACCATGAAGGTATCAATGAATGTGGACGTGGCAAAGAATTCCGTCCAATTGAATTTGCTCCATTCCCTTTAGAGAATGTGGTAGCAGTATGTGATAAGTCTGAAAGAAGACAAAATTATTACCGTAAAGGTATCAATGGATGTGGACGTGGCAATAGACGAAATTATAATCGTCATTATTGTGATAATGAGAATAATAAAGATTCTCAAAATAATCTTTCACTTTATGAAAGTAATATTTGACATGAGATTGTGTAAAGCACATGATTATGATCCATTCCCTGAAGTGAATGTGATAATTGTATAGAGCCCGTAAGTATGAACACGCTCTTGATGTAATTTTGTTTTATGTCTGACATTATGAAAAGAAAAGTTCGTTGCCCTTGAAATTTCGGGCAAGAACTATATGGCATGGGTGTTGGATGCTGAAATCCACTTAGATGCTATGGGTCTTGGAGACGCCATTAAAGACAGAAATAATGCATCCACCCAAGACTATGCTAAGGCCTTGATTTTCTTGCGCCATCGCCTTGATGAAGGTTTGAAACTGTGCTAAGGCCTTGATTTACTTGCGCCATCACCTTGATGAAGGTTTGAAAATTGAATATATCACAGTCAAAGATCCACCTATCTTGTGGAATGGCTTAAAGGAGAGATATGACAACCTGAAGTTGGTCACTCTGCCACAAGCACGATACGATGAGAATCCAAAAGCAAATAGTTCATAAGCTATATGTTATCGTTGCGGTGGAAAAGGGCACTAGGCGAAAATTTGTCGTGTACCAAGGCATTTGGTTGAGCCTTGTCAAAGCATCTCTAAAGAGTAAATGCCCTAAAAAATTTTGTCTCTGACGACAATTTTGACATCACCCACTTGAATGTGGCAGACTTCTTTGAGCACCCTGAGGAGAAAATAGACCACCTAATCGGTGATGGATCTGTGATGAAAGAAGATGGAGTTGTTTGATTTTATTTCACTTATTTGTAATAGTTAGTGAATAAACCAATAGTCATTAGTATCAGCTCGTATTAGTTAGTTTATGATATAATGTTAGTATTAGTTCTTTAGAATGTTTCAATATGCTCAGATTTCAATAATATTTTTATTTTCCAGTAACGGTAATCGACTAACCTAACAGTTAGTCGATTATCTAATATTTCGCATTAAAACTGCAAAACAATCGATTGTCAATGTTCAACAATTGATTGTCAATGTTCAACAATCGATTGTCTATGTTTAACAATCGATTGTCTTAAGACTGCTCTGGAATTTTTCAAAATAGCCAACAATCGATTGTCTAAATTTAACAATCGATTGTCTTAAGACAGTGTGCTCTGGAATTTTTCAAAATATCCAACAATCGATTGTCTATATTTAACAATCGATTGTCTTAAGACTGATCTGGAGTTTTCAAAATAGTCAACAATCGATTGTCTATGTTTAACAATCGATTTGTCTTAAGACATCTGTTTTTTCAAAATAGTCAATTGATTGTCTATGTTTAACAATCGATTGTCGTAAGACAGTGATCTGAAGTTTTTCAAAATAGCAAATAATCGATTGTGTGTGTTTAACAATCGATTGTCAATGTTCAACAATCGATTGTGAGTGTTTAACAATCGATTGTTTTAAGAAAATGCTTAAACTAAAATTTTCAAACTGCAAAGTAATCGATTATGGAAAACATATAATCGACTATCTAATTTAGTTAGTCGAATAACCTCAGCAGATTTCGAAAATATTGTTTAAGTATGAAACAAACGGACTGAATTTGTTTATTCTCATGTTCGTATATTTTCTTTTGTATGGCAAACTATGGGAATTAAATTGATTGAAAGCTCCTGAAGAGCAACTATAACTCTGCCTAAAGGAACAATATTTTAGAGAATGCAATGTTCTCCTCCAAGTCTAAGAAGAACTTGTTGAGTTTTAATGATATCAGTCAAAATGTTCTCCTCCAAGTCTAAAAGGAACTTGTTGAGTTTTAAAGATATCATTCAAAATGGATATCAGATTGAGACAATACATGAGTATAATCTTGAATACCTCATTTACTCATGAAAATGAGGCTGCCCACTTCGGTTTGGGGTCACGCCATTTTGCATGCAGCAATGCTAGTTCGTCTCTGACTGACGAATTGTCACAAATATTCCCCGTTGCAATTGGTTTTCGGTCATGAACCTAATATATCCCATTTAAGAATTGTTGGATGCGCAGTATATGTGCCTGTAGCACCGCCATACCACACCAAAATGGGTCTGCAAAGAAGGTTAGGAATATATGTTGAGTTTGAATCGCCCTTCATTAATTCGCTACCTCGAAACATTGACAGGAGATTTGCACGATTTGCAGACTGTCAATTTGATGAGACACTTTTCCCAAAATTAGGGGGAGAAATTGGTGAAACCAAACGGGAAATTTTGTGAAAAAATGCATCATTATCTCATCTTGATCCATATACCTCTATTTGTGAAAGAAAGGTACAAAAGATTATCCATTTGCAAAGAATAGCAAATCAAATGCCTGACGCATTTACGGACTTGAAAAGGATAACGAAATCCCACACCCCCGCGGAAAATGTTCCAATCCGTATTGATGTCCCTGTTGGACAATCATCTAGTGTCATATCCAATGAGTCAAATGCACGCCTGAAGCGTGGCAGGCCATTAGGTTCTAAAGATCGAAATCCTAGAAAGAGGAAATTCATGAGGAAATTCTTGATTTAACAAATTCTGAGATTCATGAAGAATCCATTGAGCCCGAGACTCTGGAAAATACGGAACTATCCATAAATCCAATTAATATTGAGGAAAATATTAATCGAGTGGATATAGTGGTGGATAATGTCTTTGCTTATAATGTCGCATCTAGCATTATGCAAGAATGTGAGGATCTCGAACCTCAATCTGTTGAAGAATGTCGAAAAAGACATGATTGGCCAAAGTGGCAAGAAGCAATTCAATCAGAATTGAATTCGCTGGCAAAACGTGAAGTCTTTGGCCCTATAGTTGAAACACCTAATGGTGTTAAGCCTGTTGGCTATATATATGGCATGAATGATCGTTGGTCACGTACCTATTGTACGCCAAAATATTTTGGAAATATGACTATTAAAGGACAACGATAATGCAAGAAACATATCTTGCATATAAGTTTGACATGACCATAATGGTATTTCTCTTTAAGAAAGATATTCACCACATGGATGTTGATGAATCTGTGGTAGTACAAAATTAATTGAGAGCTCTAGAAGAGCCAATTATTACTATGTTGGAGAAACACAATTGAGTATTGTGCTGTAGTAAGTCTCAAAGAAACTTATTCAGTTTCCAAAGTACACGCGAAAGCGATTGATTATATTGAGACTATAAATAATGGAAGGATTTGATATCTCCTATTACTACAACTTGTAGCGGGGTAATTTGTATATGAAAAACTACCCGCTTTGTTCTCCAGTTTGTACTACACAAAAGAAAGAATGCCACAATAAAGTGGATATCTATTGGTATAAAAACCCATGTCATAATAAACCTGAAGTTTATTGATAAGTGCACATGTCATGGTGTAAATTTGAAGTTTACCAATATTGATAATTTATTCAGTTGGCATTCATGTTAGCCATCTCATTTTTAGTATGATGTGCAAATTCACATAGGTGAATATTAAAGAACTAGAAAGTTCTTTACGAATTCTCTTGTATCACTTGTTCTCATTAATGAACTGACCAACTAAAGAGTTCGGGTTGAAGCCCATAAATTTTGGAAATATCAAAGGTGAATATGGGCCCATTCACCTGCCATGTATACCACATATGATGCATCTATGAAATGGTTACATGCGCAATTGTTATTAACCCGCAGCCTGGCCGGTGATTGCGAGGTAAATTGCTCACTAATCTAACTTCGAGCATAATTTCCAGATTCTCTACTCAAGATAGTTCATCTTGATAAGTTGGTTATATCAAAGTTGGTTTAGCAAGATAATTATTGAGTGCTTCCACTTAATAGCTAAACTGTTTCTTATGAGAACAAAGTTATATATATATCAGTTTGATATACGTTGTATACGAGCGTATATTCTCCCCCCACAAGTGGTTCAGGGTCAGGAACCAAATAATTTCATCTTATTATTAATGTGCTGTGTATATTGACATAATAATACACAAAGAAGATTTCCCAAAGTTGAGGAAACAAGTTAGCTTTACTAACATGAGGGGGAGACATGATAAACACTTGAGAAAAGGTTACATGGGATGAATTATCATTTGTATATGTAAATCCCCGAATATCATGATATGAACCTGAAGTTCATAAAATGGATAATTCAATTGCAACATATTGCAAAGCATGCTATACGCATTTGCTGACCCAAAGAATGTAACTATATTCTCACTACAAATGCTCATATTAAGTCCCAGAAGGACAAAGTCTTTGATACGCTTAAAGCGTATAGACAAATACTTGATTCCATGTGAAAGACATGTAGATTTGGACATATAGTTCAAATACTTGAAAGTATAAAGACAAAGGTATGTATAATCAGTTTTCGATATCTTATTTGTTTAGCATGACATGAAAACTTGATATGCATCTAAAGTCTATTATGTGATTTATATGACTTAACTTGAAAGATTTAAGTTGCCTGAAGCATACACAATTCTTGGTCCTGAAGTACCACATCCTAAGTACAATTTGTGTACATATGTATCTTGCTATAACTATAAGCATGATGGCATTGAGAATACATCTATGAAGATATTGAAGAGTCATTCCACGACATTATATGAAGATGTTCATATCTATTAAGAATGATGATTTCAAGGTGCGGAATATTTATTCAAGTCAATATGGTTGATTTATTTATCAAACATCTACCAAAGATTGTTTTGAAGATGGTGCACAAGATTGGAATGCAAATGCTCAAGGATATAAATTGATGTTCTTATCAGGGGGAGTTAATGCGCGTTGCACTCTTTTTCCCTTACAAGGTTTTTTCCCAACTGGGTTTTCCTTGCGAGGTTTTTAACGAGGCAACCAATAGGCGCATATTCAAACATGTGTACTCTTTTTCTTTTTCTTTAATTTTTCCCATTGGGTTTTGTTTTAGTTAAGGTTTTAACGAGGCACATCATTGAATAGACATTCAAGGGGGAGTGTTATAAATAGAACTTTAATTAGAGTGAATGTCTATCTTATAGAAGAGTTTTGCTTTGAGGCTAAGTCTTTTCTATGCCTATAAATAGAGGGGTCTTACCCCATTGTAAATCATCCCAAGTATCAATAAGAATACTCCTCTCCCTATTCTCTCTATATTGTTCTTGTCTTTTATATTATTTCATAACATATATATATATATATATATATATATATATATATATATATATATATATATATATATATATATATCTGAATATATAAATTATATTAATTAAAAAATATATATGAATACATTCATGGTATACAGCGAGACAGTGAATACAATAAAATACATGGAGTACAACGAGATACATTGAAATACAATTAAGAAAATAGTAACAGAATCTTCAAGTTGCTCAGCCCCAAACTTCATCGTCTTTATTCAAAAACAACCCTAATATTATCTCGTCGAAAGGGCCACGATTCTGACTCAAAAAGTCATTATTCCTATTTCGATCAATAACCCTAGGTGAGGAAACGTTTGTTAGGTTGGGGTTTCATGATATGGGAGAGTTAGCGGCAGAGAACTGGTGTGAAGAGGAAGAAAGAATTATATCACGAGGTTGTATTTTCCAATCCTGCTTCACTCGGCAAGAATTTTTGGAATCAACTTGCTATTGAATTTCCTTCACGGAGCGGGAGAGAACTTGTTAGCTATTATACAGAGTATTAAGAAAGAGAGGGTGAAGAAAAATCTGAAAGAATGAGAGAAAAATAATATAAAGTATATTTTATGGCTTAAGGGTAGGAGATGATCATAAATAGATATTTGGCTATAAAGATCAAAATGTAGCTATAGAACATAATTTTTTAAAATAGTATTTATTTAAAATAAAAAAGATATCAACCTTTGCTATAGGAGGTAAAAATTCCTTTTTTTTGTTGCCAACAATGTCTTTTTTTCCTTCAAAATTGAAGTGTTTGGCCAAAATTTTAGAAGGAAAAAATAATTTTGATTAGAAATAGGAGCAATTTTTGAGAAGAAGAAAGACTAAATTCTCTAGCTTGGTCGTTTGCAAATTCAATAGCCAAACACAAATTGCTTCTCCGATTTTTATCCTATCTTTAAGTTTTTATGAGAAAGTTATCCTGTATTTATGCTGAGAAATTAGTCGAGAATAACAAAAATAAAATAAAATAAAATAAAATAGTACTGGCAAACATGGAAGCTTTCTCCTTTATCAGTTCAATTCGGATGACTTCACAACAGGCACTGATGATATTTCAGGAAGCCAGGAACACTCTGAATCAGTGACAATGGCCTTGATCGAATACCATCTTATAGAAGGAAAATATAATTCATAAGTTATTAGACTAGTACTAGGAACAGAAAACAGCACCATTGAATAATCAAAATTCCCAGGCAAACATTTACACCTCTATGTAGGACATACATCCCAACATTTGATGAACTCTACGATATTATACAGAAACAACTTCTCTAATACTACCTGATTTACTTCGAGAAATGACAACTGGCTCGCTCCATCAACCGTTGTTAGATTATAGTTACTCATAAAATATATCCATAAGCTAGATAGTCCATAAACAAACTAAGCGACCATTAGTTATACAAGTTGGTGTAGAACAAAGGATCAAGATATGGCCACAGATCACGATATGCTTGTCTTGCTTGAAAAAAGTCTAAGCCTTGGGAGATTGTGTAGCATGGAAGCTAGAGCAGCTACCAGCCTTCACTGCTGGTCGCTGTTGTTTCACAAGTGGAACCAACGACTGCACAACATCGGCCATCAGTGGCCTGTAATCAGCCTCTGGTTGTACGCACATTGCAGCAATGGCAGCAACCTGAATAACTTCTTTCATTGAATATTGACCCTCCAGTGCTGGGTCCATAATCTCTACTACTTTTTCCCTATCAGTGAGACGGGGCAAAGCCTAACAGACAAATGGGAATAGTAAGTTTCAAAACAATTAGAGAAACCTACTTATCAACAAAAAAGAAGAAACGATTAGAGGAACCTACCCAAGAAACAAGAACACCTTCACCAGGAGATCTCTTCATATCAACGGGAACTCTGCCCGTCAATAACTCTAGGAGGACAACCCCATAACTGTAAACATCTGATTTGGTTGTCAAGTGCCCTGTTAATGCATATCTGCAACAGTTTAATAGAATGACATATGTTAAAATCAAAGATAAGAAGGCACTGCTAAGTTAAGAGAACACAGCATCTCAACAATCAGGCGAGGAACTGACAGAATCTACTTCTACCTACAAAATTCAGTCAAATGACGGGTACTTACTCCGGAGCAACATATCCCTGGGTTCCCAAAACTCGAGTAGAGACATGTCCGCCAGCTTTATCAGATCCAAGCTTGGCCAATCCAAAATTGGAAACTTTGGCGTGGAAATTTTTGTCCAAAAGAATATTGCTACTTTTGAGATCTCTGTGTATAATAGGGGGATTGACATGCTCATGGAGATATTCCAAACCTTTAGCAGCCTCCAGAGCTATTGTCAACCGGGTCTTCCAGTCCAACTTTGGACAAAAATTGTTGGAACCTACAGATTAAAGTATAACACTTTCATTAATGACTTCAAAAGCAAAAAGATTGAGACAGCGTGAAATAAGGCACAAGAATAGGGATAGCCCATTTGGCACACAGTAGGTAGGAATTCCAGGAAAGGACTTGGTCTGCTTCAAGTGGATGGCATAAACATATAATGTTAGAATGTGGTTCTCTACGTTTCATAAAATAATCTGATATTACCTGTGAGGACACTTACAATCATCACCCATTCATGTGTTGAGTACATCCGAGGTGATTAAAATTACATGATTTAGGTAACTCAATCCAAAATGTTTGTCTTTCTACCACATGAAACAACAGCGAATTATTGAGTTCAAAGGACCATGAAAACTGCCAAACCATTCTTCATAGAAATAAGGAAGATCAAACAGCAAACTTATAACTGTGGTTTCTCACAGTCGCGGCATCACCATTGCATAGAATGATCGTTCAATGCATTCTTTCGTGTAAATAAGGGAGATCAAACAGCCATTTTGGAAACTGCACTTCCTCATTACAAGGCACGAAAAGCGGCAATGAATGGATTAATTATTGCTACATGCAGGCAAGCAACAGAAAGGAAGAAATAAATTTGGATGTTCAGATAATCTCCATCATATTCTAACATTTCCTTTAATTAAGTGAGAAATGCTCTTTGTGAGCTGATGTAGAGCAGAGTGCAAGGGAGCAACAATATGCATGAACTTTGCTTTTCTCAGGTCTCCTTCCATGTTTTATGCATCGGTAGCAACTTCTTATGTAATAACTAGCATATATTTCCGTGTCTTACTACATTAGGGAAAAAAATTATCTGAACATTGAAGTCCAAAAAGTTGTACTACCACATTATATTCTGGCTGACAAGTAACTAATTGGTGTCCATCTACAAGCCAAGTGTAGCTAATCAATAAGATGTCATTTGATGGGATATTCACTCATCATTCTCCTACTACGAAATATTTCTGCCACAAAGATGGAAAACGAGTGCATGAGTCGTGGGAGAGTACAAAAAGGCAGCCCGGGAGCCCGGTGCACTAAATATCCCGTGTTCACATAGGATCCGGGAGAGGGCCACACCCCAGAGGAATTAAGGAGAGAGAATAAGAGTAGGGCACAAAAAAAGTCTTCAAAAATTCATGTAACAAGGAACATATTGCTGCCCCAAAATAGCAATTACAACAAAAGGCTGCTACCATCTTCCAAAAGGCCCAAACTGTATGCAACTGAAGACCAAATACATACCGTTGATTGGATACAAGTGCTCCTGCAAACCACCATTAGCCATGAACTCATATACAAGCAATTTATGGCTGCTTTCTGAACAATAGCCAATCAACGGCAGCAAATATGGTGAGCGCAAGCGACATAGCAACTCCACCTGATATTTGATGCCACCAAATGATCACCAAAAAAAATTCAGTCATTTAACTCTTCTCGAAGTATCAAAAGAAGTTCAAGGGTTTCGCTGAAACTCTGCAATTTGTGACTGTTTGACACAAAGGTTGAAATGTTAAGAAAAATCATACAACAAAATTGAACGGCTTTGTTGAGAATAACTTGTACATATTCTTTTTCATTCATAATTTGCAATTTATGTCATACTATAGTTGTTTCATCTTAGTGTGTAATCCAAAAGATCAGGACATTTTCTATTTGTTGTCTTGCTAAAGAAGAAGACGATAAAGCATCTTAGTTTGAGTTGAATCCGACTCATACTTGCAATTACTTAGAAAAACTTGTGTTGTAGGTACATTAGACCAATGGGTCCAATTAACCTAACCATTAGTTTTACTAAATGCTTAAAAGTATGAATTACGATAAATTTCAAACTAAAATTCAAAAGATTATGATGCTTTGTGTTTTTCCTAGGGAGGCGAAGAATGTACATGTAACTTAATATCTAAGAGCTTACGAAATTTTATTAAAATAATAAAAAATATATATAATACAATGTACATATTACAATTTTAACACAAATCCAAAGTCCTAACAATGCCCTTTATATTTTCACATTTAAGACCTTGTGTTAAGGGTTATAAATGACAAAATTTTCAACAAAGTGCTTAACCTTATTTTAGACTTGACAAAACCTTTTAACTTTCTGTTGGGCGGCACCCAAACTCTTCCATTGATGAAGGGTTAAAACCAAGGACTATGGGGAGAAAACCTTAAGGGTTGTGGAAATATTTTTCCGTTTCAACTTTATAGACTTTGCTATGTTGGTCTGAAAAGTGTTGACTGATATCTCACCTCCACCTTGAATTCCTCTTCCCCTTGCTTTCCAGCCTGGTCCATCAGCTTAACTGCAACCTTCCTCCCATCTTGAAGCACTCCTCTGTACACTGACCCGAAAGCACCATGTCCGATCACATTAGATTTTCCAAATCCACCTGTGGCTGAATGCAGCTGCTTGAATGTGAAAACTTGAAGTCCCTTCTCCGCAGTGACTTTCAGATTAGCAAAACTGTTTCCCTTGTCCTCAAAAGCTTTCTCTGTATCTAAATGGAATAACAAAAACATTTCAAGACTTTAGCTTTCAAAAAACTTGAAGTGACACAGAGGAAAACACAGTGAGCATGGTGTGAATTTGTGCACTAGAAAACATTTTCTCTCTAAAATAAGTCAGACAAAAGGGCAGACCGGTATCATTACGGTGTATTGTACGCAGCCTTACCCAATAGGCGTAATTTTAGAGTTTCGCCAAGGCCAGACAATTTGCTCTAATTTCATTAACAACTACCACTACCACAACAACAGCTTCCAGTCACTAAGGCCTTGTATTCAGGATTTCTACATTGTGTAACCAACATTAAATCTTTTCTATTTGCCACAGTGACAATGAAAATTTCCCTTTTCCTTTAAATAACAAAAAGAACAAAAAAAGATATAAAAAATGACACCCCCCCCCCTTAAATATCCTCTTTTACCCTTTGCTTAGTGCTATTACCTTTTGACCCATAAAGATCAAAACACATTGAAGCTCAATGTCAGCAACTTAACATATGCACCTTAATTCTTGAAATACATATGACCAACTTACAGGAATGTAAAGTGAAGACTTACAAGTAGGGTTCTTGAGACGCTTGGCGACTTTGTTACGAATATAGCAATAGTAGCTAAATGCAATGAACAAAGAAGCAATGGCAAGAGAGGCAAAGACCAGTATTGTGATTGCAGTGGCCCTTTCTTTGTTATGGTAATCATCATTTTCTGCTTCCATTGCTGCAAAAATATTAGAAAAATAGGGAACTAAGATGAACAACACCCATTGTACAGAGAAGTTTAAAGTAGACAAAAGTGGGACTGTGTCATAAAACAGTCTTTTTCTTCTCTCTCTCTCTCTTCTCTTATTTTCCCCAGGTTTGCACTTGTCTTGTTGTATGTACGCGCAAGGGAATAGCTGCACAGTATACAAATGGGGTACTCATTTTTTGCTTACAAGTCCCTAGTCTCATTGTTTGTGGGTCTAAAAAGAATGTTTGTCTTTAGTGGAGTAGTAAAAAAAAAGAGTGATTACGGTTTCGGTAAAATTGCAAGTTGCTAACATCTGTAAAGGCATCTCCATGCAATCTAGAAGCTCAACACATTAACCCTCCGATTGGCTTTACTGTATTAACCCTTCTAATCCCCTTAGAGATTACTAATCTGTCCCAAAGTATGTTGCTTAGTTTGTCTTTCCACACATTTTTTTTTACTACTAATCAACTCAAAGGTGCCTTATTGATAATTAGGGATTTTAACGCCTTTTATACTCCTTCTTGCTTGTGCATTGATTATAAATTCATACAAAATGGTTCTAAAAGGCTCATAAATTGTGCTTGATTGTAGGTTTGATCAACAAAGTGACAATATGTCAAAGATCAGCTCAAAAGAAGTGAAACTTGAACAAGTAGCAAAGAAAATACAAACTCAGGAGAAACAGGCCTAGTGCAGCCGCACTACACTTTATGCGGTCCGCACTAGGGAAACTTAGAGAGTGGATTTTCAGGCATCAAAGCAGTGCAGCCGCATAAGGTTTTGTGCGGCCCGCACTGAAGGCGCCGCGGCCGCACTACCATTCTTTGCGGTCCGCAGAAACAAAGTTCAGAGAGATGCTAAATTCAGAAGATGGAGCATGTGCGGTTCATAATCCATTCTGTGTGGACCGCATTAGAAGCCTCTGCGGCCATAGTCCATTCTGTGCGGTCCACGGAGCCTAGGTTCAGAGAGTCACAATTGCAAGTTCAAGTCCTCGCAGGGGCAATTTTGTCCAGTTTTTCAGCTTAGTATAAATACAACTTTTTTTTCATTTTTAGGGTATCGAATATTTTAGAACTTCAGTTTCGCTCGTGAGAAGACCTTTTGTAGCCATTTTTGGCATTTTCACTTAGTTTTTATCATTAAATCTTTGTATTTATTTTAGCAGTTAATTAATATATCTTTATCTTCGTCTATTTTTTAGTTCTTCTCTTCAAGCATGAGTAGCTAGACCCATTAGCTAGGGTTGAGGCTCAACCCTAGTGTGGTAATTGATGGGTGTTGTGATTTAAGGTTAGATTAACTATGGGTATTTGTTAGTTGGGTCAATTTCATGGTTTAATCTATGAATTAGTGGTTGCAAACACTAGTTTGTGCTTAGTTGACTTAGGCTCTTCTTGAGAACAAGAGAATTGATAGTCTCAATTAAAGGGTTAAACCTCAAGAGAGTAATACTCGACTTCCCTAGTTGCTTGAGCAAATTTGCCTACCTTGTTGGTCTTGAGAAAGTCAATTGGGCAAAATCACTCTCTCTACCGAAATGTGTGAGAGTGGGTAAGATCGTGCAACGGTCATAGCATATTCCCTAATCATGTCAATCGTACCTTAGATTCAATTACCGTCAGTTGGCCATCTAGGACGATGTCGCTACCCTAGTGCCTTTTAAACTATTAGATACAAATTATAGCAAATTATTCTTAGCTTAATCTAGTTGCATTTTCATTAGTAGTTTGATAAAAGTAGAATCATAAAAGAAAACCCAAAAATAATAAGAAGATCAATTAAGAACACACACGCAATTCTAGGCTAGATAGATACTTAACTCCAATCCTAGCTTTCTGTGGAGTCGATCCCGACCCAAAATCGGATAAAAGCTATTGTGACCCGCTCTTTCTACTCTCTAGTAGTGTGGAGTTGGAATTGCTATCACTTTTTGGCGCCGTTACCGGGGAGCTAACGGATTTAGCTATCTGTTTAGTTAGTTTTGTGTGTTGTTCTTCTTTCCTTTGTTGTTATTAATTTATGTGTGTGAATACTTCAGGTACCAAAATGGCTTTAAATGCTAATGACCCTCTTGGAAACGTGCGTGCAGGGGAGGAGGTTGAGGATATTGGAGACGAGGATGTGCCTCTTTTACCTCCTGGACCACGACGAGGCCGCCAGGCCAATGCTAATGATAATGTTCCAAACCCTCCTCTGCCACCTCCAAGAGCGATTCCTCGGGTATTCCCTAACCAAGGCTATACAAGTGCAATTGTCCCACCCAGAATACGAGCAGATAATTTTCAGATAACTAATGTGATGTTGACCTTACTTTGAGCAGCGTGGGTATTACATGGGCGCTGCAGATCAAAATGCCTACAAACATCTCAAGAGGTTCGTGGATACATGTTGGGGGAGTAAGCAGGCGAATGTGTCCGAGGATGCTCTTAGGTTGAGACTTTTCCCATTCTCACTTCGGGGGAAAGCACCGGATTGGCTCGAGAGACTTCCCAACGATTCTATCACAACTTGATATGTGTTCGCATATAAGTTTATTGCTAAATTTTTCTCACCCGGACAACAAGGTGGCACTTCGAGATGAGATATTGGATTTCAAGCAAGATCCCACAGAACCTTTGCATGAGATTTGGGAGAGATATATAATGATAGTGAAGGAATGCCCCAATAATGACATGACGGAGAATATGTTGTAACAAACTTTCTACCGGGGCATCAATACTACAAATCTATGCATAGTGAACTAATCGGCCGGGGGTAGCTTTACGAAGTTGGCGTATGATAAAGCTTGTGACGTTCTTGATGAGATGGTGGAGACATCCTCTGCATGGCAAAGTAGAGCCAATGTTCCTCAAGGTGGCCATACGGTTATCCATTTGCATAAGGACTTACATGATCATGGGCAAGCTATAGCAGAGTTGACAACTATATGAACCAATTGGCTAAGGTACAGTTGCAACTAGTCCAAAATCATCGCCAAGTGAATGCCATGGAGGGTGTTAATATGCTTGTTAACAAGAGAAGGCAAATGAGGCAACAAAATCAAGGGAATTCTGAGCAATTTGATGATGATTGTTGTGAGCACGTGATTTTTTCCTCACATGAATTGCTCCTACAGAATTCCCAAAATTAGAATTTTCCTTTTAATTATTTGGTATTTAGGTATTATTGCATAATTTTCTTATTTGTTTGCATTTTATGTGAATGTTTGGTTTTATTTAATCCCTAAAAATACAAAGATATATTGCATTTGAATTTAGGATCCAATTTTATATTATTAGACTATTAGTAAATTAATATTTCATAAAAATTGAAAAAATTACCAAAAAATAACTATTTCGCATTTTTTGTTTAAATTAGAGTTTTTGGTAGTTTTCTTTAAATTTGGTTTTTAATTGTTGTGTTAATTATTATCTAAAATTAATCAGTATTTTTTAGGCTAATTTAATTTTAAGATATGATTTAGGTTTTAATTTTTAATTTTTGAGAAAAAAAGAATTTTGAAATAAAACAAAAGAAAAAAGGAAGTAAGAGATTATATTTTTGGGCCAAAAATAATTGAAATTTCCCAAGCCCGATTGAATATCCCTAAAACCCGGGTAAAATCAGCCAAACCCGCTAAAAAAATGGGTCCAATCTCCAATTAAACCAAACGACCCCATTTTGGATAGCTTTTGATCAGGACCGTCGATCTTACTTGATTAGACAGTCTTAAGCTAATATCCCCAGGATATTTATATGTCCGAACGACCCCTACCCCCTCCCCATTCCATTCTGTCTCTCTCCCAAACCCTAGAGACTGCTTCCCTCAAATCCCACATCGCATCCACCCTACTCCGCCCACAGAAAATCGCATCACGACAGTTCCGGTGGTCCAATAACTACCAAATTAACACCATAAACTCCTCTCCACCTCCCCATCCCAAATATCCAAACAATTCTTCTCAAATTTCCCTGGAACTTCTCGAATATTAGATCAAAAGCAAAACCTTAGCGTCGCCCTAACATTCTCTGGCGGCGGCGCCACCTCCAAACACCACAAAAATCAAACCCCAAGACCCTCACAACCTCTCTTTCCCCAATCCATCACCATACACTTTTGAATCCTTACCAAACGGAACCCATCCTAGATCTGAAAAAGAAAAATAGAAGACCAAAAATCATCCGAGTTTGTCAAGTTTTGATGAGTTGATTAAGATTCGAACCGATTTTGTTCGTATGTTCTTGACAAGAACATATGATTAAGGCCAATTTCGGCTCAAAATCGAGGTTTCCAGGAGTCGTTCAAGCCATTTCTGCCGGTTTGTTCTAGGTATTTTAGTTCCCTTTTTGTTGTTATCTTTGTTAGTTCTAATTTTCATCTCCTTCCGATCATCTCTTTCTCTTGGTTTTTCTCCGTCTTTGAATGTTCTGCTGCATCACGTTTAGTTTACAAATTCTAAATTATTTTTCTTTTGGTAAAATAACTGTTAATGTTCTCTTTTCTTTCTATTCTTTTTTCAAATCATTTTGTATGCATGCTAGTTTTAGATCGATTGTTAATTATCACATTTTTTTGTGCGATTTTGTTCAAATACCTATTTGTTTCTATTTTTCTTTGGTCTCAGGACCTTAGGAGTCCTTATGATTTTGTAAGTTAATATCTCATGGGTTTTGACTTTGAATGGAATTGGGCTCTGTGAATCAGAGGCCCAAAGATGGGGATTAATCCGGGTTTTAAAAGCCCATGTCTGATTTTTCTTGAGTCAGAAGTGGCCCATGTGGTCTGCAGAAGTAATTGGGAGGGGTTTTATGGTTAGTCTAGGGATTTTAGTTTAGGAAATCTCTCAAACTAAATCAGGAAATTTCCTGGAAGGTGTGTTTGGGACTGTTTTAGCAAACAGATTTTAAAATTAAGGATCAACTAGCAAAAACTAAAATTAGTTTTGTTGCCCTAGAGCTTCTCTATAAAAGGCTAGTTACTTCTTAATCAAGTCAGATTTTAAGAGAGAAGAAACCCCTGAAAAGCTGAGACGGCTGAAATTCTTTAAAATTTTCTAAACTTCTTGCATTCCATTATCAAATAACTATTAAAATTCTCTCATTTGAATTTCTGATTTCTCTGGGTTAGCTAAGATCCTCCAAGTTTCCCTGGTTACACGTTTGATTTGAGAAATTGCCTAAGTTATGGTTTAGAGTTGGTTTTAGAGTTCTTCCAATGTTTCATTGATTTCCATAAGCTGATTTCATTGTTTGATTGATCAAATCTTGGTTGGCTGCTGCTGCTCACTACTAATCCCTTAACTTTTCTATTATTTTTGCTTTTCAAGTATGTATTGACTCTTGCGTAGTATGTGAAATGCAAACATGAAAGTCATGTAACCAAACTTGAAGGAAATGATCAACACTAGTTCTCTGTTGCCTGTTCAATTTGAATTTGTTTTTTTTTGTTTAGTATAACTCCTTATGTGCCTTTTATTTTGTTTTGAGGTATGGACTTAAATTTAATTGGATGCAACTGATTTAAGGTTGATTTAGACTCTATAATATGTAATAATTAGGGACTGTGATTTGTAATTCAACTAGCTGAAACTGTTTGGATATTGTGATTTCATAACCATAGGTTCAAATGCATTTCAACTTCGATCTTGATTTTACTGAATTTTGGTTTAAGTTGTTTCCCAATAACTTTGCTCAAATTTGCATGTTTGAAACATGGTTCAATGTTTTCATAGTCTATCATTGGTTCATATTTTGTGTATGTTCTGTGCTTTTTGAATTTCTGAAAGGGGATTTTCAAGTGAATTAAGTCTGGTTTTAGACTTGACAATTCCCCGAGTTGAGTCATTTCATTTTTTGGCCTTATCTCCTCTTTTTTAAGAATTTTGAGTCGGTATGATCCAATCAAACGTGTTGGCTTGAATCAGATATTACATGAGTGTATGATCATTGATTTTTGACATTAGATGATGGGTAATTCGTGCAACTGGAAATTGTAGTTGTCATAAAATACATGCACTGATTTCTGAATGTGTTTTACATTTGATTTAAGGTTTGTTAGCACTTTCCAATTCTAGAATTTTCTTGAATGATAATTGGCTTCAAGTATTCTTGTTGAATCATGTTTTGGGCTATAATCATCAGCCCAATCGCAATTACATGCCCGTTCTACAAACAGGCTGCCAAGTTGGGCTTCATTTGAAGCCTAGTTGCTTTGCACATCGAGCCTATTGTAATGGGCAGCAAGACATGGGTTTTCGACCAACCCAGTCATTCCACAATTTGATAGGAATGATCTGTCACTAGTTTAGTATTTTATTATTCTATTAGCTTAAGATTGGAATAACACAAGTAGGAATTTCCTTTAGCTTTTTAATTAGCTAGTAATGTCCTTTTAATTAGATTTGAGGTGTACCACCGAAAAAAATTAGATAACCAATAGCCCTCACTCAATTAATTATAAAATCCTTAGAATTTGAGGCGTACCATTTAGTGAATTTTTCATGGCCCTCACAAAGTTGAAAATACGTATTTGCTTTAGGCGCGTAATTTAAAATTACCTTCCTAAAAGCGGGTGTGCATTTCATGTGACTCAAATCCAAACCTCATAACGTTAAATAAAATGTGTCGTGGACTGCACACGCATTTCATGTGGCGTGGTTCAAAGACGTGCTTTAGATAACATTGAATTTTCCTAAAATTAATTAAAAGCGATTAACAATTTTAAAAGTATACCATAAGCTAAAATATATATTAAAATCAGATAATATGCCAATTATAATAGTTTAATTGACCGTGCTAGAACCACGGAATCCGGGGGTGCCTAACACCTTCCCTCGGGTTAACAAAATTCCTTATTCAGAGTTTCTGATTCACAAACTTCAAAAGAAAAGTCGAATTTTCCTTGATTTGAGATTTTTAAAATAAATTGTTGACTTGGGACACCAGAAAACAAACTATTCCAAGTGGTGACTCTGAAGAAAAATGAATAAATAATTCCATTTCGAATAATGTCTCTTATTGAAAAAACTCCCTTGTACTACCTTCGGGTGGTGTAAAAAAGAAAGTGTGACAATTGTGATGGGTTTCAAAATGATGGCTATGATGAACAAAATAAAGAGGTACAATATGTGAACAACTTTCAAGGCCAACGGGGCAACTCTTCAAACCAGCAACGATGGAGGCCTCAACGCAATTGGGGTAATGAATAACAAAATAGTGGAAATTGGGGGAACAACAACCAAAATAACAACTGGGGCAATCATAACGACAATCAAGGCAACCAAGGAAATTGGAATGGTAATAACAACAATTGGGGAGGTAACAATAATCAAGGTGGTGAATAATGGTAACCAAGAAAACCAGGGGCAAGGCTTTCAAAGGCCCCTAATGTACCAACAACCGAAAAATCCACCCCCGTTCCCTTCTCAATGTCCGCGTTCTTCTAGCAATGATATGGGTATAATTGAAATGACGTTCGAGCAGATAATGAAGAAGAATGCGGATTCGGATGCACGGTTGGTACCTCTATCAGAAACTTGGAGGTGCAATTAGGTCAAATTTCTCAATCATTGAATACTCGCCCGAAGGGTGCTCTACCAAGTGATGCGGTAGTAAACCCAAAGAGTGAAAACAATCATGTTATGGCGGTTACAACAAGAAGTGGGAGAGGCGGTGAAGTGAATGCCTCAAAACAAAAGCAAGTTGTGGGTGACGAGTTGAGTTACAGGAAGATGAAGTACCATTGGTAGTTGAAGATGTGGTTGATGACAATGTGAACGATGAACTGAGGATTGACATTAATGAAGCCGAAGTACAAACTCAAGATGTCGTGAACCTGTCTAGGGAATACGTGATTGACATGCCGAAGCCGGTCGTGCCAAAAGCCAAGGCTCCTTTTGCAAGGCCACCTCCACCTTATCCGCAAAGGCTTGCAAAGCAGAGAAATGATAATCATTAAAAAAGTTTATTGATATAATTAAGAGCTTGTCCATTAATGTGCCTTTGGTGGAGGCACTTGAACAAATACCGGGCTATGCAAAATTTATAAAAGACTTGGTCACAAAGAAGCGTTCCATGGATTGTGAAATTATAAAGATGACTCACCAAGTTAGAGCTATAGTACATTCAATGGCCCCGAAGTTAGTGGATACCGGTGCTTTTACTATTCCTTGCACCATTGATAGTGTGGATTTTGCCAAAGCTTTATGTGACTTGGGAGCTAGTATCAAATTGATGCATTACTTAGTTTTCAAGACTTTGGGTATTAGGCAACCTATACCAACTTCCATGAGGTTACAAATGGTGGATAGATTGATGAAGATGCCTTTGGCTATTATTGATGATGTGCTCGTTCGGGTGGACAAATTTATCTTGCCAGCGGACTTTGTAATTTTGGATTGTGAAGTGGACTACAAAGTTCCTATTATCTTGGGTAGACCTTTCTTAGCTATGGGGAAGGCATTGGTAGATGTGGAAGCAGGGGAGCTCACGTTCAGGGTAGGTGATGAAAAAGTTATCTTTTATAGGTACAAGTCTCTGAAGTAACCCAACAGCACCGAGGTGTGCTTATTTTTTGACCTTGTCACAACTGTGATTGGGGATGACACTAGTGATATGATATGATCAATATGGAAGATCCCCTTGAGGCCGTGCTATTAAATCTAAATTTCAATGATGATGCCAGTAGAGTAGAGCCTAGGAAAGCCTTACAGGGAATTGGCTATTATTCCTATGAGCCTAGGAAATTGTCTTAGGATCTTGAAAACCGGAAGACTCCACCAACCAAACCATCAATTGAGGAGCCACCGGTGTTAGAGTTGAAACCAATTCCTCAACACCTCAGGTATGAGTTCTTGGGCTCAAATTCTACTTTACCAATTATTATTTCTTCTTTCCTTACTAACTTGCAGGTTGACGCCACATTGGCGGTGCTTCAAAAGCGCAAAAGGGCAATTGGATGGACATTGGCTGATATTTGGGGAATAAGCCCTGCATTTTGCATGCACAAAATTATCTTGGAGGATGATGCAAATCCTTCCTTGGAGCATTCAAAGAATATTGAACAAGGCTATGTAAGAAGTGGTGAAAAAAGAGGTGATCAAGCAGTTGGATTATGGGGTTGTGTACCCCATTTCTGACAGTTCTTGGACTTCTCCGGTGCAATGTGTATCGAAGAAGGGTGGCATGACAAATGGTGAAAAATTATCAAAATGAGTTGATTCCTACCAGAACTGTCACAGGTCGGCGGGTTTGTATGGACTACGCAAATAGAACAAAGTAACACGCAAGGATCACTTTTTTTGCCTTTCCTTGATCAGATGCTAGACCGACTTGCTGGGCGTGCTTTTTATTGCCTTTTGCATGGGTACTCAGGCTATAACCAAATATTGATTGCTCCGGAAGACCAAGGAAAAACCATATTCACTTGTTTGTATGGCACATTTGCCTTCTCTTGCATGCCTTTTGGGTTGTGCAATACACCGGCTACATTTTAGTGGTGTATGATGGCCATTTTCACCGATATAGCGGAAGAAATTTTAGAGGTTTTTATTGATGATTTTAGTGTTGTGGTGGATTCATTTGATGCATGCTTGAAGAATCGTGATAGAGTGTTGGCCCGGTGTGAAGAAATCAATCTTGTTCTCAATTAGGAAAAATGCCACATTATGGTGGAAGAATGAGTTGTACTTGGGCATAAAATTTTGAAGCATGGTATTGAGGTAGATAAAGCAAAGATAGATATGATTTTAAGGTTCCCTCCCCCTACCACCATCAAGGGAGTCCGAAGTTTTCTTGGGCATGTGGGGTTCTACCGGAGGTTCATTAAGAATTTTTTGAAGGTAGTTAGTCCCTTGTGCAAGTTGCTAGAGAAAGATGCTAAGTTCGTCTTTTATGAAAAGTTCATGGACTCTTTTGAACTTCTCAAGCATAAGTTGACTGCCACTCCTATCATTATTGCGCCTAATTGGAGCTTACCTTTTAAGCACATGTGTGATGCTAGCGATGTTGCGGTTGGAGTAGTGTTGGGTCAATGTGTGAACAAAATGTTTCATCAGATGTACTATGCGAGCAAGACAATGAATAATGCTCAATTGAACTACACAGTGACCGGCAAGGAACTTTTGGCGATTGTGTTTGCTATGTAAAAATTCCGGCCGTATCTTATTGGGGACAAAGTTATTATTCATACCGATCATGACGCGCTCTGGTACTTGATAACGAATAAGGATTCCAAAGCTAGATTGATGTGATGGGTCTTGTTACTTCAAGAGTTTGATTTGGAGACCGTGGACCGGAAGGGTAGTGAGAACCAAGTGGCAGACCAGATGTCGTGCTTGGAGGAGGAGGGGGGCTTTATGATGGCCTTGATATCAATGATTCATTTCCTGACGAGCAACTCCGTGCGGTGTCAATGAATGATATATCATGGTTTGTCGATGTTATTGATTACCTTTTGACCGGGATAATTTCACGTGAGCTCTCTTCTAACCGAAGGAAGAAGCTCAAGTGGGATAGTTTGGATTTCTATTGGGATGAGCCATACTTGTTCAAGATTTGCATGGATGGTATGAATCGTAGGTGTGTCCCGGAGGAAGAACAATTGAGTATCTTAGAGGATTTCCATTCCTCACCTTATGGTGACCATCACGGTGGGATGAGGACCGCCTCGAAAGTTCTTAGTTGTGGATTTTATTGGCCAACCTTGTTCAAAAATATGCGAGTGATTTGGTGAAGAGGTGTAACGAATGCCAAAGAGTGGGTGGAATTTCAAAAAGGGATGATATTCCCCTCAATACCATTCTTGAAAGGATATCTATGATGTTTGGGGCATGGAGTCGATTTCATGGATCCATTTGTTAGCTTTTGTGGGAATACATACATTCTTGTGGCGGTTGACTATGTCTCAAAATGGGTTGAAGCCATGGCTTTGCCTAGCAATGAATCCAGGAGTGTTGTTGCATTTCTTAAGAAGAGAATTTTAACAAGGTTTGGTACTCCTCGTGTGATTATTAGTGATGGAGGATCCCACTTTTGCAATAAAGCTTTCGACACTTTGCTTTCAAAGTGTGGTGTCAACCACAAAGTTTCTGCCCCTATTATCCTTAAGCAAGTGGAGAAGCTGAAGTCTCCAACAGGGAAATCAAAAGCATATTGTCAAACACTGTCAATGCAAATAGGACAGATTGGTCAAAAAAGTTGGACGACGCTTTATGGGCTTATAGGACTGCTTACAAGACTCCAATTGGTATGTCTCCGTATCGGTTGGTGTTTGGGAAAGCTTTCCATCTACCGGTTGAGTTAGAGAACAGGGCCATGTGGGCCTTGAGGAAGTTGAACCTTGAGTGGGATATAGCTGCTAATCTTCGGGTGGAGCAACTCAATGAGCTTGACGAATTTAGATTCCATGCCTACTCTAGTTCGTCCCTGTATAAGGATAAAATGAAATACATGTACGACAAGTATACTCAAGCCAAAGAGTTCAAGGTGGGGGATTTGGTGCTCTTATTCAACTCTTGGCTAAGATTTTTCCTGGGAAAGCTCAAGTCAAAATGGAGCAGGCCATTTGAAGTTATGTGCGTAACCCCGTTTGGTGCTATTGATCTAAAAATAAAAATGGTAAAGTTTTAAGAGTGAATGGGAACCGGGTCAAGCATTATCTTGGGAAGATTGATGAAAGCCACGTGGTGGCTCTTGTTCATTTCAAATGATTGTGATAGCATGCTGCATCGTGCCGCAACGTTAAATTAGGCGCTTCTTTTAAGGCAACCCATATGTTTTCTTCTTGTTGTTTTCTTTGATTTTCTTTGTAGTATAGGATTGATTTTTAGGCTAATTGGTTGTGAGATGTTGAAAGGTTGTGTTGATGCAGTGTAAGACATGATGAAAAAATCCACAGGTCTCTGAAGTTTCCAGTACAGCCGCAATATATTCTACCGGACCGCGCTGGTGTAGGTGAGATGAAGCTTCTCTGAAGTTTGCCACCGCGACCGCACTACATTTTTTGCGGTCTGTAGTGGACCCATGGCCGCAGTCTGTATTGTGCAGACCACATACGGTTGCCTTATCAAACTTGTACTAAATAGGGCAGTGTGGACCGCGATTCATTTTGTGCAGTCTACACTAGTAGGTGAGGCTGGGCCCCAGAGGTTTTTCTATAAATAGACCTTGCGGGCCTCCTTTTACCCTTTTTCGCAAAATTGAACCTCAGAGACTATAAACGTTGTTCTTCTTCTTCTTTGATCATAATTGCTTGTTTAAATTGCTTTGATTCTATTCATCTCACAATCTGGTACATTAATCTTCGTATTTACTTGTTTAATTTTGTTAATTTCAATTAATTTTCATTTTTTAGCTTTTATTTCTTCCTTCTCCCGTATGTTCTTGAATTTTTAGGTTAGGATAGTTAGATTTCTGATTCTTGTACACTTAGTTGGTGTAATGTACCGAGTAAAAATTTAGGGACTCTAATTAGGTGAAAATTAGGTCCTTAAAAGCAAAATCTGATGAACCCCAACTCAGTTCCAATTTTGGGCACTCAGTGCGAGCCACGGTCATTTCTGTGCGGCCCACGGTGTCCTTGTGAGGTCCGCAGTACCACTTTGTGTGGACCGCACTGATGATCTTCTGCCAAGATGAACCTTGGCAGTGTGGTCGCACTACATTTTATGCGGTCCTCACTGGCCCAGTGCTGCCGCAGTACCATTTTGTACGGGCCGCACTGATTAGATTTAGAGGATAGGTAGTCTAAACCCCATTCTTGTGTGGACTACACTACCATTTTGTGCGAACCGCACTGGTCCCGATTCGACCGCACTCCATTTTGTGCGGGCCGTACTAGGCTGTTTTCTGCAACTGTCTGCAATTCTACTGGCCTGTTCCGCAACTCATTCTGTAATGCTATTTTCAACTGATATATTGGGACTAACAATTATATTTGAATTATGTTTGCATACAATGGTAAGACAACAAGAAAAAAGGCTCAAAACAACCGGGCAGAGGTGAATTCTCCCGAGGAGGGAAGTACAAGATAATTAAACTCACTCCCCAAGTTCAGGAAAACATAAAAAGAACTAGAAAGTTACTAATAGCTTATGACAAAGCAATTGATCAGTCAGGGAGTGAGTACGAGCCCTCCCGAGAGCTCTTCTCGGATTACGTGCCAAAGTTCGTCCTTGACTGGCCAGAGAGGCGTAAATTGACAAATGACACTCCTCCACCATCACCTACTGCCCAAGCGCTGGAGCATGTTTCTACTGAGTCATCTGAGGGCTCAGCAGCCGGCAGTGGTGAATACTCCATCTCCCTCATAGCTTCATTTTCCGGGAAGGGTTCAAACAGAGGTGAGGACGTAGCTGAAGGTGGTGAGCTTCAGGTAGGAGGTGTAGATAGAACTAGGAAGACTGATACTTGGGAGGATAGGTTCATGAGCGAGGTGGCGTACCACAAATTTCGGGAGTGGTGGCTGGTAAGAAAATTGATTTTGGAGAGGAGCTTCATAGACAAAGACCTACTACCCCACAACCCTAACGTGCAAAGATAATTTAAAACTAGAGTAGGTTGGGAGAACTTCGTAGATGATTGTGTGGATGCCAAAGAGCATTTGGTTAACGAGTTTTATTGCAATGTAGCCCACATCAAAAAGGGCTCCAAAGTTCGTAATATGAAAATTTTGTTCGATGGGAAGTCAATTAATGAATACTTGGGCTTCAATGAGAAGGATGAGACTCTATATATAGCGAAGATGGAAATGGGCGAGGAGGTCCATCCATGATTAGCTTAGTACCTGGAAATCCCATGTACCGTTCCTGATTGGTTGACTGTTGGGGTCAAAATATTGTAGAGGACCTTAAACATTGAGGCGAAGGGTTGGGAGATATTTGTTTGCAGCCGGTTGGATCCTACTACACATGACCAAACCCGTCCTCTCTACCGAGATGTATTGGTTGCTTCGATCATGTCAGTATACCCCATAAATATGGGGAATGTGATGTCCCGCATTATCAGGATAGTGGGAATAGAGCATGACCAGAACTACCCTTTCCCTAGCACCCTCACAATGTACTTTAGGGACCTAGAAGTGGATAAGAGGACATATGACATCAAGGTCAAGGCAGTGGCCCCATTTTCCTGGTATAGCTTGAGGGGGAATGACAACCCTAAGAACAAGAACTAAAAAGCACACGCTACAGCCCCAACTGCACAGTCTGAGGATCCAGTTGAGGTAGCGACTTCTATTGAGCCTACCTTCACATCCGCAGATATTCCTCCCGGTCCATCCACTTCCTCTGCCATTCCTCTTGGTCCTTCCACCTCAGCAGGCCCCGAATTCCATCTTCCCGTGCCCACCCTATTACTGCCCACCGGCTGAGACATGCCTAACTGAGTATAAACAATTGGATGCATACTACCTCATCCAATTTGTCCATCTTAACCACCACTGTTGAGGCTCAGTCAGCACCTTAGCCAGCACAGGTCCCACAATCGATACATAATGTTTTGAAGGAGACACTTGAAAACTAGAAGAAAATCCTCATCACTCAGGATGCATTGGCCAAGGAAGTTGATTCACACAGTAAAGCTCTGAAGGAGCTTGCTAAGGGCATAAGAAGTTGCGGAAGACACGGGCTTCCAAGGAGTCCGTGAAGGAGCTGCGAGCAGATGTTAATAGACTAAAGGCAGACCAGCTGCTTTTAGACCTCTTTCTTGATGACCCAGTTCCAGCAGCTCAGCCACAGCCGGAGCAGACACAGAGGCCTCCGAAGAGGAGGAGGATAATCTCTAGAGCAGATGATGCTATCATCCAGTTGGCAGACCTAGTGGAGACTTTCTCCAGTCAGCCACAGGGTATACCAGATCCAAGCCCCGGGTCCCAAAAGCTGAGAAGCAGGACACTAAGAACCAGTCTGAGGTTTCCGAGCACACAGAGGACCCAAGTACCACCCATGATTCGATGTAGATAGACACGACTTATGGAGTCTCTTATATCCTTTTATTGCTTTCTTTTGACTAGTGGGCATTGGGGACAATGCCAGCTTTCATTTGAGGGGGTGAGCCCTACATTTTGGATGATTGTATATGTTGGTACTTTTTTATACTTTATTAATTTTTCATCTTTGGTCTGTATATAGTTTGATATTTAGTTACATTTATCGCATTTTCATTTTACTTTGGGTCTGTATATAAATTTACATTTATTTGTATATATTCATCCCATCTATTATATATTCAAATCCCCTCATGTATATATTCATTCTATTTTCCGCAAATTTTTAATTTTTAGATTCTTATTTATGTTCGTAGCTTTATGTTTTGTTTTTTATATTTTCAATAAGCCTTTGGTTTTCTTAATGCCACGGTTCTTTCCAAAGGTGGAGTGTTGTGTTAACCGGGTGGCTCTTCCCAATGATGGATGGCGTGACAACATTTTTAAGGGTTTGATTCCGTTTTTCTTTTTGTTTTTACTAGTTTGTAGTTACGGGTACCTCAAGCAAAGCTTCACTTGGACCTAGCATATTTGCCTTTGATCTTATGGTCAAAAACAAATTATTGTGTTTAGGATGGTGAAATTCGTGACCTTGAGACTCTTGTGTTGACCGATAATCGTCAAGTGGTTTTTCAGGACCATTGTATGCTCAAATCATATCTAAGGTTGTTGTGGTCCCCTGAATCAATATCTTTAGCAATCCCTTAGCTTGTGTGGTGAGTAATTGAATTGCGAGTCCAAGTCCCGAGCCATTGGTCTAGAACTTGCCCTGAATATTTATTGAGGCGAAATCCTAAGTGAATTTTGACTTGAGACGTGATTATAGGCTCTCATTGATCCAAATGATATATTGAACAATTTCATAGCCTACTAATAATAAGATCCCTAGTAAACCCTTTTGAGCCTTAGACCTTTTTCTTTCAAGAACCATGATACAAGCCTATACCCATTCTAAAAGATACTCTCTCTTGGCACCCAAATCTTTCCTTTAGCACATGGAAAAGTATAAGTTTGGGGGGAGAGACAAGGATTGCAACAAAGTGGTAAAAAGGCACAAAAGTGAAGAAGAGGAAAGGTAATGAAAAAGAAAGAAAAGCTAAAAGACAAAAAACATGCTCAATGTGAAAAAGACTACAAGGGGATTCAAAAAAAGCAAAGAAAGAAAGGTGTGGAAAGTTGAAAAAGGAAAAAACGGTTTGAAAATACATAAGAAAGAGTGGCATTGTGTCTCTATAACCCCTTAGAAAAAAGTGAAATATCTCAAAGAGTCAGGTGAATTATGCCAAATAAATCAAAAGAAGTGCTTAAGGGAAGATGAAATCTACTTAGACCAAAACATATCCTACCCTGAACCAAAAGCCTTCTCAATGAATACACAAAAGACCTATATGATCTTGAGTTGAATAAATCTTACATTAGTGGATACTTATATAAGGGGCAAGCATATGGTACTGGGAGCAGGACTTGTGACTTTTTCTTGAGAGAGATGAGTGAATTCCTATTAACCTCGTTTTATGTGCCACTATTCTAAAGGTGAGGTTTGCTTAGGGAGAGTTCAGGATGTGTGACTTTGGGTTCCACAATGATCAAAGTAACTGAAAGAAATCTTTGATGTGTTGAGTCAACTCTTGATGCTCTTGAACTTGATCCATGGTTTTTCAAAGCTTAAATTTTGTTAATGACTCATGTGTGTCGAGGGCATTTGTTTGTCCCAATTGATGCTAGTTGAGGTTGTTTTAGGACAGCTAAAAATTTCTTGGATTTTCTCTTAAGGGGTGGGTCTTATTTTGTTTGCTTGAGGACAAGCAAAAGCTTAAGTTTGGTAAAGCTGATAACTAGGGATTTTGACGCCTTTTATACTCCTTCTTGCTTGTGCTTTGAATATAAATTCATACAAAATAGTCCCAAAAGGTTCATAAATTATGTTTGATTGCAGGTTTGATCAACAAAGTGACAAGATGTTAAAGATAAGCTCAAAAGGAGTGAAACTTGCACAAGTAGCAAAGACAAGACAAACTCAGGAGAAACATGCCTAGTGTGTCTGCACTAGGGAGATTTAGAGAATGGATTTTCAGGCATCAAGGCAGTGCGGCCGCAGATGGTTTTGTTCGGTCCGCATTGAAGGAACCCCCACCGCACTACCATTCTGCGTGGTCCGAAGAAACAAAGTTCAGAGAGATGCTAAATTCACAAGATGAAGCGTGTGCGGTCCGCAATCCATTCTGCGCGGACCGCATTAAAAGCCTCCGCGGGTGCGATCCATTTTATACGGTCCGCGGAGCCTAGGTTCAGAGAGTCACAATTGCAAGTTCAAAAGCCTAGTGCGGCCCGGACACCATTTTGTGCGGTCTGCACTGATCCCGCAGGGGCAATTTTATCCAGTTTTTCCAGTTTAGTATAACTAGAACCTTTTTCCATTTTTAGGGTATCAGACATCTTAGAACTTCAGCTGCGCTCATGAGAAGATCTTTTGTAGCCATTTTTTGCATTTTTACTTAGTTTTTATCATTGAATCTTTGTATTCACATTAGCAATTAATTAATGTCTTTATCTTCATCTATTTCTTAGTTTTTCTCTTCAAGCATGAGTAGCTAGACCCATTAGCTAGGGTTGTGGCTCAACCCTAGTATGGTAATTGATGGGTGTTGTGATTTAAGATTAGATTAATTATGGGTGTTTGTTAGTTGGTTCAATTTCATAGTTTAATCTATAAATTAGTGGTTGCAAACACTAGTTTGTACTTAGTTGACTTGGGCTCTTCTTGAGAAAGAGAGCCTAAGTCTACGAAATTGACCCAACAAGGAATTGGGATGGACACAAGAGAATTGATAGTCCCAATTAAAGGGTTAAACCTCGAGAGAGTAATACCCGACTTGAACCCTAGTTACTGTTGGTCTTGAGAAAGTCAATTGGGCAAAATCACGCTCTCTACCGAGAGGTGTGAGAGTGGGTAAGATCGTGCAACGGTTATAACATATTCCCCAATCATGCCAATCGTACCTTAGATTCAATTACCCGTCAATTGGCCACCTAGGATGATGCCACTACCCTAGTGCCTTTTAAGCTATTAGATACAACTTGTAACAAATTGCTCATAGCTTAATCTAGTTGCATTTTCAACTAGTAGTTTGATAAAAGTAGAATCATAAAGAAAACCTAAAAATAATAAGAAGATCAATTAAGAACACACACGCAATTCTAGGATTGATACATAACTCCAATCCTAGCTCTCTATGGATTCGATCCCGACCCAAAATCGGGTAAAAGATATTGCGACGCTCTCTTGCTACTCTTTAGTGGTGCGGAGTTAGAATTGCGATTGCTTATTAAGATTAATCTCAGGAAGGCATATGATACGGTGAGTTGGGAGTTCTAGAAAAAGCACTGAGGGACTTTGGGTTCCCAAAAAAATACATTCAATGAATTATGTTGTGTGTGTCTACAACAATGTTATCAGTAAAGTCAATGGAGACAGTCATGGATGTTCTGCAAGGGAGAGAGGACTCAGACAGAGTAATCATATCTCCCCTCTATTATTTGTGCTTATTATGGAATAATTATCAAGGATGCTGAAGACAGTTAGCAGGATACCTGATTTTAAATTCCACCCAATGTGCAAATCATTGAAACTAACTCATCTCATATTTGCGGATGATTGGATGATCTTTTATAAAAGGGAATGAGAGCTTAGTTAATAGGATAATGGTGGCACTGACTCACTTTAGTAATGTAACATGTTTTTTCAACAAATATGGATAAACCAAGCATTTTCATGGCTGGAGTGAATGATAACACTAATGAGCAGCTACTAGTTAGAGCAGGATTTACACTAGGTACTCTTCCTATTAAGTACCTAGGTCTCCCCCTTTTTCCCAAAGAAATGGAACAAATTTTATTGTTACAAGCTGGTAGAGAAGATCATACAAAGAATCAGAGTCACATACTCCAAATTCCTTTCCTATGTTGACAGACTACAAATCATTAATGATGTTTGTTCTTCATTCATAGCTTTTGGGTTACAATATTTATCCTACCTCAAAGTATACTCAAAGAGGTAGATATCATATATTGTTGAGATACATGATGTAACATAATGTAATAGTGTATACACAGAGTATATATATTATATATTTGGTATACAATTATTGGGTAGTGATGAAATGTCAGGATTGGGCCTCTCCCGAGCCCAATCCCTGAGAGTCATATCTGAGCCCGTCTCATTTGAGACCCGAGCCCCATTCATTTTGGGTCTTTGACCCGACCCAATGTAATAAGTATATATTTGGGGTCACAGATATTTGTGACCCCGGACATCATTTTCTCTATTTTGTTCCTCGGTTTAATACAAACTCTCTCTGACATTCGAGAGACTTCTCACCGACTTCTCCTCCTTCTCTCTACTTTTTTTCTCTATAATTTCCATGATTCATCGGTTCAATCTTGATGTTAACATGGTATCAGAGCCTCGACGACGATCCGATCATGTTTCTGTGTGTTCGTGGTCCTGGATGAAGTCTGTTTCGAGGTTTTTGGGGGTGATTTCTGAGACCGCTCCGTCGATGATGATTTCAGTCTATCGGAGACCTTTCTAAGTGTATCTTCATGATATCCGAGTGTGTTTTCCTCTTTTGAACACTTCGGAAAGACTTTGTGATGATTTTGGTTGGTTGATTTTGGTGACCTATCGACTTCTAGGGTTTCTGACGGTTTAACCTGAGGTTTTACCGCATTCCGGTGGCTCGATTGTCATTTTCTGGACGCTTTGGGTGTGTTTCCGACGTTCTTGACCAGATCTCCGGTAAAGTTTGTTTTTTCAAAAATTAGACCTAGGGTTTGATACCTAGGGTTTCTCTTTGTTTGAAGGCCGATCTTCTCCGGTTGCGAAGAAGGAGGGTAACTCTGTGTCCTTATCCTCGATTTTATGTGTGCTTACTTGACTTTGTAATTGTGAGCATCTGGTGGTATCTATAACTACTTGACCTAACTGTAGTTTGTTTGTTGGTTACTGTGTTTGTATAATTGTTCTGGTAGCATCCTGTTTGTTGACAAGTTATTTGTCTAAGCCGGTTCATTATGGCTTCTAGCACAAGTACTGGTGCTTCTACTCCTGTAGATTCCTCTAGTCCCCTTTTTTGTACTCGTCTGATGTCCCTCGGGTACCACTTGTTCCCATCCCCTTCTCGGGTAGTGGTTATGGGGGCTGGAGACGAAAAGTTCTTGTTGCCTTGCCGGCTAAAAATAAAATCAGCTTTGTTGATGGCACCTACACCTGACCTACTACCAATGTTGCCCAACAAAGGTTGTGGGATAGGTGCAACAGTATGGTGATTTCCTGGTTGATTGATTCCCTCTCCCCTTCTATTGCTGAATCTGTGCAGTATGCTGATACTGCACAGAGTATATGGTCTCAACTTAAGACCAGATATGGGACTGCAAATAGGTCCAAAATATATGAACTGAAAAGAGAGATGTCCCACACCTCTCAAGGGTCCTCCGATGTTGCTTCCTATTTCAACAAACTGAAAAGTGTGTGGGATGAACTTGATTTTATGTGTGTTAATCATGGTATGAGATGTGCATGTGCTGCTAAAGAGGGCATAATTCAGGAATGTGATGATAACAAGGTGTTTCAGTTTTTGATGGGTTTAAATGAGGTGTATATGGGAGTTAGGAGTAATATCTTGATGATGCAGCCCCCTCCTTCCCTTGACAGTGTATATAATATTGTCTTAAATGATGAGATGCAAAGACAAGTTCAGTCTTCCTCTCAATTTGATCCTACCTCTGTCTCCTTCAATGTGCATACAAACAGGCAGCCTGTTGGATTCAACAAGGCCACAGTGCCTGCTGCCCCTCCTCCTTTTAGACAGAGTCAGTTTTGATCAAACCAAGGGACCTTTGTTTTGTCGATACTGTAAAAAGTCTGGATACTTAATTCATAAGTGTTTCAAGCTGCATGGGTATCCACAAAGTCCCACATTTAACAAGGGAAGGAGGCCTGCTGCTGCTCATCTGAGTACTGGTCTGGATTCTCATATTTCTGATGGATTCTTATCTGTTCCTCAAGGGAATCCTTCTGCTAACCATCAGTCTGCTGCAAGCTTAGATGGTCAAAGCTCTGTGATCCCTGGGTTGAGCAAACATGATTATGACCAGCTGATGAACATGTTACACCAGTCCAATCTGGGAGAATCCACTGCTCAAGATCTTTCTCCCTTATATGCTGCAAACTTTGCTGGTACTTTATTGACTGAGAACCCTGTATCTGATTCTAAACTTTGCTTGCTCACTCACATTAATTCTGTCACCTGGATAATAGATTCAGGTGCCTCTAATCATATGACTCATGATAGGACTCTACTCGTTAATATTATCCCTCTAACTCTGCCTTACCTTGTTACTCTTCCAAATGGTTATAAAGTGAAGGTAACCTGCACTGGCTCCTTTGCCTTGACTCCCTTCATTACTCTTCACAATGTGCTGCTTGTCCCCTCTTTTAAGCACAACTTGATATTTGTTCACAAGTTAGTGAAGCAGTTACATTGTATAGTTATGTTCACTGAACATTCTTGTTTTCTACACATGATACAGGACCCTTCTCTGAGGAGGCCACTGGATCTTGGTAGACAAACTGTTGGGCTGTATAAACTAGCTTGGTTTCCTTCTTCCCCTTTTCCCTCTATTAATTGTTTTTCTAATTCTGTTTGTCCTGCTTCTGTTTCTTGTAATCCTGTTTCTGTTTCTTGTAATGGTAATGATAACCAAGTTGTTGCATTGCCCTCTGTGTCTTCTTGTAATGATGATCTTTTATCTGAAAGCAAGACTGTTTCTATGCATTCTCATGTTAATAGTTCCACTTGTAATAATGATTTTACTTCTGATATGAATTACACTTGGCACTTAAGACTTGCACACATTCCTTTTGCCAACATGAAATGCATTTCTGGTCTACCTTTCCAATTTGCTTCCAAACAATCCTTTCCATGTACTGTCTGTCCTATGGCCAGACAAACCAGGCTCCCTTTCCCTGATAGCTCCATTAGAACCTCTAAACCTTTCCAACTGATTCATGTGGACACTTGGGGACCTTACCATACTTCAACCTCATCTGGTTGCAAATACTTCCTTACAACTGTTGATGATTATTCAAGGGCAACCTGGACACATTTATTAGGCTCCAAGAGTAATGCCTTTTCTATGCTTAAGTCCTTCCTTGCCATGGTCAGAACCCAATTTAATGCTGTGGTTCAGACTGTTAGAAGTGATAATGCTTTAGAGCTGGGCTCTAGCAATGAGGGCATTTCTTTCTTTAGCAATCAGGGGATCATCCATCAAACCTCTTGCCCTCACACCCCTCAACAAAATGGTGTAGTTGAGAGAAAACATAGAACTCTTCTTGAGGCTTGTAGAGCTTTGCTCTTTCAATCTGGCTTGCCAGTTTCCTTCTGGGGGGACTGCTTATTGACTGCCACTTACCTCCTTAACAGGGTACCAACCAGATTACTAAATAACAAGTCTCCTCATGAGATCCTGTATGGCCACATTCCTTCCTATGCTCACTTGAGGGTTTTTGGTTGCCTGGCCTATGCCACTGTTCCCATTCCTCAAAGGGACAAATAGAAGCCAAGGGCCATTCCTTGTGTTTTTCTGGGTTATCCTTTTAGCAAAAAGGGTTACAGGCTTTATGATTATGCTTCCAAGAAGTATTTGGTCTCCAGGGATGTCCAATTTCATGAATCAGTCTTTCCCTTCAAAAATGCCTCTCTCTCTTTTCCTCCATCTGCTCCTCCTTTTCCTTTTCTTCACTCTGGAGAAAATGATGATCTCTCTGATTCTCTTCTTCCTCACTCTCCTTCCTCTTCTGACTCATCTGTCTAGCTACATTCTTCTGCCCCACTCAGTCCTGTTGTCACCCTTCCTGTCTTGGATCCCCCTTCTGTCCCAGCTCCCAGAAAGTCCACCAGACTTCATAATCCTCCTTCCTATCTTAAGGATTATGTGTGCCAACTCCCTGCCTTCTCTGGCTCTTCTTCCTCCTCTTTGGAACTTGAGCCTCTATACTATTCTCAGGCAGCATCTGTTCCAGCTTGGCAAGCTGCCATGAGACAGGAGTTTGAAGCCTTGGACACAAACCAGACTTGGGATGTTGTTCCTCTTCCTCCTGGTAAGAAACCCATTGGTTGCAAATGGGTTTACAAAATTAAATATAAGGCAGATGGCACTGTTGAAAGGTATAAGGGCAGGTTGGTCATAAGGGGTGACACTCAGGTTGAGGGGATTGACTTTACTGAAACTTTTTCCCCAGTGATAAAAATGACTTCTGTCAAGTGTCTTATTGCTGTGGCTGTCAAGAACCACTGGCCCCTTTTTCAGTTGGATGTGAATAATGCTTTTCTTCATGGTGATTTGGATGAGGATGTTTATATGAAACTCCCTCCTGGTTTGACTATCTCTGTTGATTCTGGTTCTCCTTCTTCTACTTCTCCTCCTCTGGTCTGCAAACTCAAAAAATCTTTGTATGGGCTAAGGCAAGCCTCCAGGCAGTGGTATGCCAAACTATCTTCTGCCCTTTATTCCAGAGGTTATAATCACTCTCTCAATGACTACTCTCTGTTTCTCAAGGGTAAACCTGGTTCTTTTGTGGTGGTTGCTGTGTATGTGGATGATATCATTATCACTGGGGATGACAATGATGAACTGACTGCTCTGAAACTCTTTCTGGATGCTCAGTTTAAAATCAAGGATTTAGGGTCCTTGAATTTTTTTTGGGTCTTGAAGTGTCTGCTGTCCCTGGTGGGATGCACCTCAATCAGCACAAGTATATCTCTGATTTGCTGCACCAGTTTGACTGTGTGAATGTGTCATCTGTTGTGTCCCCTTTGGACATCAATGTCAAACTTCATGCTGATTTTGGTGATCTCTTGCCCTCTCCTGATCAGTACAGGAGCCTTGTTGGCAAGATGCTCTTCTTGACTCACACCAGGCCTGACATCTGTTATGCAGTCTAGCACCTGAGTCAATTTCTTAAATCCCCCAGACTTCCACATATGACTGCTGCCCTGCATGTTCTGAGATATCTCAAAGGCACTCCCTCCTTGGGTTTATCCTTTTCTGATCATGCTGACTTTTCTGTTGCTGGTTATTCTGATAGTGACTGGGCTGCCTGCCCTGACACCAGGCGCTCTGTTACTGGGTTTTGTGTGCTCTTGGGTGGCTGTTTGATAAGCTGGAAATCGAAGAAACAACCTGTTGTTTCTCTTTCCTCTGCTGAGGCAGAATACCGAGCCTTAAGCAAAGTTGTGGCTGAATTGACTTGGCTGTGTCGCTTGTTGGGTGATCTTGGGGTCCTTGTTTCGACTCCTGTTTCTGTTTATTGTGATAGTATGGCTGCTGTTCATATTGCTAACAATCCTGTTTTTCATGAACGCACGAAACATATCGAGGTGGATTGCCATTTTGTCCGGGACTTGTTGCTCTCTGGGTTCTTGCGGTTGTTCCATGTGCCTACTTCTCGACAGCTGGCTGATTTGCTCACTAAGCCTCTGCCGGGTACTTTGCTGGTTCCGCTGCTTTTCAAGTTGCAGGTGGTTCCCCCCTCCAACTTGAGGGGGGGGGGTGTTGAGATACATGATGTAACATAATGTAATAGTATATACACAGTGTATATATATTGTATATTTGGATACAATTATTGGGCAGTGATGAAATGTCTGGATTGGGCCTCTCCCGAGCCCAATCCCTGAGAGTCATATCTGAGCCCGTCTCATTTGAGACCCGAGCCCCATTCATTCTGGGTCTTTGACCCGACCCAATGTAATAAGTATATATTTGGGGTCACGGATATTTGTGACCCCGGGACTTCATTTTCTCTATTTTGTTCCTCGGTTTTAATACAAACTCTCTCTGACATTCGAGAGACCTCTCACCTACTTCTCCTCCTTCTCTCTACTTTCTCTCTCTATAATTTCCATGATTCATCGGTTCAATCTTGATGTTAACATATATAGAGAATATCTCTGGGTAAGCTCAGAGGAAAAGAAGAAGTCATCCATTATTTCTTACGAAAAGATTTGTTACCCTAAGAACTTAGGAGGATTGAATGTTGAAGCTAACAGAAACTGGAATATTGCAACAACAACAACAACACCAGTATAGTCCCACAAAGTGGGGTCTGGGGAGGGTAATATGTAGACGAGCCTTACCCCTACCCGAAAGGGCAGAGATGATGTTTCCAATCGACCCTCGGCTCAGAGAAGTAAAGGAAAAACAAAAACAAAAACTGGAATATTGCATTAGTGGAAAAGTTACTATGGCAGTTAATTAAGTGTAAGGAAGCCTTATGGGTTAAGTGGGCGCAATAAGTTCACATGAGAGCTGAAGTAAATATATGGAATCATAAACTCCCGGCAAATTGTAGTTGGTATTAGAAAAAGATTAATGGCCTGAAAGTCCAAATAAAACGATGGTATGAGCAAACAATATTTTGAAAATGAGTTTATGAAAAAAAAAAAGAAGTTTGTATGGACAAATGTGTCCTTAATTTGGCAGTCCAAGTACAAAAAAGAAGAAAAAAATAGAAAACAATACTTGTACAAACAAGATTGCATCAATTTTGAAATAGCATAGAAATGATTATTGATTTACTAAAGGGGAGAAATATTTTCTTAAAAAAAGGACCATATTACTAGGGCGGATCCTAAAAAGTACAAAATCAATCTGAGTTGATAATGTTAGCTTAAAAAGTTATAAGAAATTCTAAACTGATACCCCTTCGGTGCATAATAAGTAACCAATTTATTTTGGATATATTCAGTAAGAAAATATTAAATTTAAGACGAAAATAGTTAATGTGACTATATTACCCTTCATTAAATGATGCACCATATTTATAGTAGTATTTACGTCTCTTCTCAAATGTGAGGAGTAAATGACATTTTAGGGATACGTACATAATGGTAATTTAGAAAAAGTAAATTGAATGTCTTTTTTATTGTATAAATGAATATTTATCTTAGACCAAACTAAAAAAAACAAATTAATCATTTATTGTGAACAAGAAAGAGTAGTGCTCATCACGATACAAATACCAAATTGCAACCACATATATGAACACTGCTAATTAATCTCAGTTTTCATCAAAGTATAGAATTATTACATTACACTAAACCAAACAAGTATTTTCTGTTTGTTTGTTTTGTTTTCTTCTTCCTTCTTTTTTTGGGTTAAAATTAGTCTTCTTAAAATTAACCAATTTTTTTTTTTTTTGTTTGAGCATGGCTTTAACGTTGTCAAGTGTCAACAAAAGTTTTATCGAAACTAGGAGGATCTTAAAGCAAAAAGGAGCAAAAGCAAATAACATGGACAACACGTGCTTGCACTATTGACTAAAGGCTAAAATTATCCATGGCACGAGAAAATGAGTTTCCAAAGTGGGTAAAATTTAAGTTCTATACACTAATTATTTAAGAAAGTTTTATTTTAATTAGGTCAATAGAAAGATAATAAGAGGTACTTTATGTAACAGGTATATATTGATTTACATTAATCCATGTAAATGCTTTTATGTTAAAAATAAGATGCTTAAAATTAAAATAATATGATTTAAATATCCCGAGAGGAAAAAAGTGTAGTAATTGAAAGCAAGAATTTCAATATCACTATTTCAATATTCTTTAAAAATTGATCCACGAATTAGCTTGAGTCGTGCTGGGACTATCATAAGAAACTATTTCAGTAGTGTAAAATGTTTCTCCAGGATTTAAAAAGTTTACCTTTATTTTATTTAGAGGAACAGGAATCAGCAATTTGTATTACAATAATCCAACAAGATAGAAAAGAAAATAGGAGAAAAAAAATTTATAAGAAAAATTGGAAACCAGAGAAGCTAAGAGAGAACGAGAAGAAGCCTAAGCAGAAAAGCACTTTTGATGGTGGATAAATAGTGCAGTCAAATGATGGCTATCTACGTTTGTATCAAAAAATATTCGGACCTTAATTAACAAATCAATCGAATAAAATGAAGGGTAAATCCTAGTTAAGGATAATTAACTCTAGATCCGAGATGAATAATATGAATATAAAAACATAGCCGAGTATAAATTTTGACACTAATTGTAGCCAAATTTAATAGCATAATAAGAGATGCATTAAGTAACATTAAGTGCCAATAAAATATAAATAAAGAAAAAGATTCACCCAATCTTGAGTAAGACGGATCTTATTTCATTTGACAAAGATGAACGATAGATAAATACAAGAAACATAGGACCCTTGTTGGATCAGACGAAGGTCTAGGATCACAGATCCTTCCATCTTTTTAGAGAGATGTGTTTACATATTCTCTAGAGAGAGGGAAATGGAAAGAACTTGAGAGTCTCCATTTCTGGGAAGTCCTCCCCTCCTATTTATAATGAGGTATTCATAGAAAATCCTAAAAAAGATACAATTTAGAGGGAATATTCGGTAGAATATTCCTTTTGAGTATTCCAAAGCAAACTAGCTTTTATATCACTGCCCGACCTCGGCCTTATTGGTGAGTGTCCAACCTCGGCCTGTTTGTCCTCGGCATGTCCGATCTCGACCTTAATTATGACTGTCCGACCTCGGCCTTATGTCTTCTTATACTGAATTTTTCTAATCTAATTTTGAGTCATACAATTTATAATTATAGCTGTTGGTAAGTTTATTGTGCATGGCAAGTTTGTCACTTTTTACACTTCTTTTGCCACTTAACATAGCCTTTTAAAACGGCCAAGACACTTGTCCAAAATCTTTAAAATATTGCCACAAATAGAACAAAAGCAATCATGGGTTTAAGCTTATAATCAGGGTTGAAGTTGAAATAAATGTGATTGGCATATGAGTATATTAGTTTTTTTTCTCTTTAGGAGAATATATCTTCACTCCGAATGTATGCATCAAAGTGTCAAGTGCGTAATACATGTCTTTCATATGAAATAATGGATGGAAATAGGTTCTTGTCGCTGTGGTTTCGGTGAGCAGCAACACAAACAGTGGCTTTGCCGCCATTGGTGGTTGTGGAACATACACAGCCTGCGTAGTACTATTGGTTTAATGAATAGTTTCTACTTTCCACAACATGTTTTTCCTTGATTAATTTTTGTGTGAGACTCATCAGTACTTTTAGATACGAGTTTGATTAATTAACAACTTGTTTTACTTACTAGCCGTTGCTAATAAAGTAGTGATAGATCTCTGTATTCAAAAACCAGAAAATCAGAATACATTAGTTTAAGAAATCAAAAGTAGAACATTTCGAGCCCACAAATTTCTTGTGTGTTCTTGAGGAATTTAATCTCCTCACTATAGTCCAAGGTTGTGAATTACTTCCTCCTAGAATAAAATAAAAAAATTATTCTGTAATACTGGCAATCGAAATTACTGAATTTCAATGACACTTGACACTTTGTATATTTTAAAAAAAACAATGTAACAATGTAGAAAATATGAGAGAAATTTTCGAATTTTTCATATATAAAAATTGAGGCTAAACCTCTAAATTTATAAGCAATAAAATGGTGAGGTGTATGAGTACAATTCAAAAAGTGTCTCTTCCAGTTTAACATAAACTAGGTTGATTTCCTCTATTCCAATTCATGTGATACCATTACTATTTGGCCGGAGAATCAAAATAATTTTTCTTTCATCATCATTCTTTTGTACGTCTTTTAAGTATTTTAATTTATTAATTATTATAACTTATGTTATTTTATATATGATTTCTAAATATGTAAATTTTAGCATAAAAAGATTTAAGAATTTTATATTCAAATTCAGACTGAAAAAATACATAGATTGGCCGTACTCCGAATCACATCAGGTAAAATGGGACTGCAGGAGAGTATTTTTTTTAGCGGCCAAAGGTATGGTCATCGGTACAGATGCTAACTCAATTTCTCAGTTTTATCAAAGGCGTCATCCACGCTAGAGAGAGAAAATTCACAAGGAAATTTTGGCCAATCTTATCACATAATGAGTACCGAATCCTGAATTATTATTTAATTAATAATCCTAATTAGGTGGAAGCAAATAAACTCTTCCAACTAAAACGTCGACAGAACCATTGCAGCAAATGAGGCACCAATCTTAGTCAAAGTCTTCTAGAAGCAATAATAGTGCCCTTAATAATATAGAGTACTATTCTTTATGCGCAGAATATTCATTAAAAATGGTTAAATAGCCATTCATAACCATTTTTAGATGGGCTATTAGAGTTTTGGACTTTTCCATTAAAATGTAAAATATGGCCAAGCCCTAATAGCAGGCTGAAAAGTGGCAATACCAACTAATTTTATCCCCCCCCCCCCCCCCCCCCCAAAGAAAAATAAGAAAAGAAAGGAAGACCATGGAAATGACAGTGTATATCTATGTTGTTATCCGTAGCTCTTATTCCGTCTCAAATTTTATTCATTACAATAAAATCAGTTAAACATCAACTTTCCTATGCTTTTATCACCTCTATCACCAAATTGAAAGATTAAAGAAAAAATATTGTTGATTGAAGTGAGGGAAAAAACGTGTCTATAATATTTCAATTCTAACCCATTATGACCCCCACGTTATCTTGGCTCATAACGTGGCTATTAAAATATTTCATCTCTGTCATTATTAGCCTTAGGCCCTTTAGCTATAGAGCCCAAATTTTTTTTTATCAAAATTGTCACCACAAAACAAAGTAGTCATATCTTCATTTCTTTTAGAATAAATGGGGACAGAAGCAACATGGCATGAATTATTAGGAAGCAACAACTGGGAAAATCTTCTTGATCCTTTAAACCTCCATCTCCGGCGACTGATTCTCCGGTGCGGCGACTTCTGTCAAGCAACTTACGACGCTTTCAACAATGACCAAAACTCAAAGTACTGTGGCAGTAGCCGCTACGGCAAAAATTCATTTTTCCACAAAGTCATGTTCGAATCGGCTTCAGATTACCAAGTCTACAGTTTCATCTACGCCACTGCTCGTGTTGGTGCACACAAAGCACTTTTCCTTCACTCTCTGTCTCGTGAATCTTGGGATCGTGAGTCTAACTGGATTGGCTATATAGCTATAACAAATGATGAAGTTAGTGAAAATCTGGGTCGTAGGGAAATTTATATAGCTTTTCGTGGTACAACGAGGAATTATGAATGGATTAATGTTCTTGGTGCTAAGCCAGAATCTGCTGGTCCTTTGCTTCATCCCAAATCGCTAAATAAAGCTGAATCAGATGATGGAGGTAACGTCGACGATGATGATGAAAATGCGCCTAGAGTAATGAATGGGTGGCTCAAGATTTATGTTTCAAGTGACCCAAATTCGCCCTTTACGAGATTAAGTGTTCGAGCACAGCTTCAGACTATGATTGAAGATTTAAGAGAAAAATACAAGGATGAGAATTTGAGTATAACTTTTACAGGGCATAGTCTTGGTGCTAGTTTATCAAGTTTAGCAGCTTTTGATCTTGTTGAAAATGGGGTCACTGATATTCCAGTTTCGGCTATTATTTTTGGTAGTCCTCAAGTAGGGAATAAAGCTTTTAACGAAAGGCTAAAGGAGTTTCCAAATTTGAAAATCTTGCATGTTAAGAACAAGATTGATCTTATAACTCATTATCCAAGTTCTTTGTTAGGGTATGTTAATTCAGGGATTGAGTTAGTGATTCATACTAGAAACTCACCAAGTTTAAAGGACACGAAAAATCCAAGTGATTGGCATAATTTGCAGGCAATGTTACATATTGTAGCAGGTTGGAATGGGGAAAATGAAGAATTTGAGCTGAAAGTGAAGAGAAGTTTGGCTTTAGTAAATAAGTCAAGTTCTATACTGAAAGATGAGATCTTGATTCCTGGATCTTGGTGGGTTGAGAAGAATAAAGGTATTGTTCTTGCTGAAGATGGAGAATGGATTCTTGCACCACCTTCAGATGAGGACATTCCAATTCCTGAGTATTGACTTTTTCTCTCACAAATGCTATGAGTGGCTTGTTATTTAATTAGTGGTTTGTTTTCTTCTTATTTCTTTTAAAAGTTGATCTTATTTATTGGGGAAAAATTTAAAAATAGTTAGTAATCGAAATTTATGTTGAGCTACAAGACTATTTAGCTTCAAATCCCATACATATACATTGAGTTTTTACTGTATATTTAGTGTATGTTAATTGTATATCAGGTATACTTTGTAGTTGGGCCAATCTGTATAGTTCAGCCCATTTGTTTGGCTTTATTTTTCGGGTTTTGTTCTCTGGCCCATTTTGGTGTAATTATATACATGACCCTCTGTAAACAGAGTCAGTCGGATATTATTTCATTTTCAATCAACATTATTTCTCTCTCTAAAAGCCCTCTGGAAGCTTCTACCTAACCGACTCTCTCTCATCTTGTTCTTCGATTTCGTCTAGATTTCTTGATGTTTTCATAGTATCAGAGCCTAGACGATGATCCGACTATACTTTTCTGCATCTTCTTATCTTGGTTGAAGTCTCGTTTGAAATTTTTGGGGGTGTTTTTGACGTATTTGGTCGATGACGATTCCGATCTAAATCGGATGTTTATCTGAGACTTTCATCGTGATATCTGGGTATATCTTCTTCACTCGAACGTTTTGGGTGATTTTCCGGTGACTTTTGGGTGATTTTCCGGTGACTCTCCAGATTCTAGGGTTTCTGGTGGTTGAACCTAGGGTTTTACTGCTATCCGGTGGCTCGATCCTCACTCAGTGGATGTTTTGGGTGAATTTCCGACATCCCTGACCCTATTTCGGTAAGTTTTCAGTAAGGTTTCCGGCGGTTGGACCTAGGGTTTTGAACCTAGGGTTTTTATCTGGCGATTGAAGGCCGTTCTTCTCCGGTCGCGAAGAAGGAGGGTAACTCTATCCCTGTTCTAAGTGTTGTATGTTTTGCATGTGGGTTCTGAGACTATTTTTTTTTTCAAACTGATTGTTGTTCATGGCTTCTAATATAAATGCTAATACCTCCTCAGTGGACCCTACCAGTCCTCTTTTTATCTACTCCTCTGATGTTCCTGGAGTCTCTCTTGTGTCCACTCCCTTCTCGGGCAGTGGCTAATGGGGTTGGAGGATGAAGATGATTGTCGCGTTATCTGCTAAAAACAAAATCGATTTTGTTGATGGCACCTGTCCCCGGCCAGTCACTAATGTGACTCAGCAAAGACTATGGGACAGATGCAATAATATGGTGATTTCCTAGTTGACTGCCTCCCTCTCCCCTCAAATTGCTGAAAGTGTGCAGTATTCTGACTGCACAAAGTATATGGTCCCAGCTTCAGGCCAGATATGGCGCTGCCAACAGGACCAAAATTCTTGAATTAAAAAGAGAGCTTTCTCACACCTCTCAAGGGTCCCTAGATGTAGCTTCATATTTCAATAAACTTAAAGGTCTATGGGATGAATTAGAACCAATGTGTACAAATCATGGGCAAAGATGTGTATGTGCTGCCAAAGATGGTATAATACAGGAAAATGATGAAAATAAGGTGTTTCAGTTTCTAATGGGCCTTAATGAAGCATACATGGGGGTAAGGAGTAACCTATTGATGATGCAGTCACCTCTAACCCTTGACAATGTCTATAATATGGTCCTCAATGATGAGAAGCAGAGACAAGTCCAGTCCCCTTCTCAGTTTAATCCAGACTCTATGTCTTTCAATGTCCACACAAATAGATATTCAGTTGGATTCAATAAGGCCACAGTGCCTAATCCTTCTCCTTCTTTCAGACGGAGAGTCAATTTTGACCAGGCTAGAGGGCCTTTATTCTGTAGATACTGCAAAAAATCTGGGCACTTAATTGATAAGTGTTTCAAGATTCATGGGTTTCCACAAAGTACAACATTTAACAAGGGGAGGAGACCTGTTGCTGCTCATCTAATTGCTGGTGTGGATTCCCCTTCTTCTGATGGACATGTGTCTGTTCCCCAAGGGAATCCTCCTGAAAGCCATCACTCTGTTACAAACATAGATGGCCAGAGTTCTGTGATACCAGGGTTGAGCAGACAACAATATGACCAATTGATGAGCTTGTTACAACAGACCCAGTTAGGGGACTCCACTACTCAGACTCCTCCTCCCATGTATGCCAATTTTGCTGGTACTATGCTAACTGAGAGCCCTGTTTCTGATTCCAAATTTTGCATGTTAACTCACGTTAATTCTGCTACCTGGATAATAGATTCAGGAGCATCTAACCATATGACTTTTAATAAGGATTTACTCTTCAATCTCATACCTTTAACTGTACCCTATCTTGTTACTCTTTCCAATGGGTATAAAGTGAAAGTGACATGCACAGGATCTTTTGCATTAAATCCATTCATCACTCTTCATAATGTTCTACTTGTTCCTTCTTTCAAACATAACTTGGTTTCTGTCCACAAGTTAGTGAAACAGTTGCATTGCATAGTACTGTTCACTGCAACTTCTTGTTTAATTCACTTGTTACAGGCCCCTTCTCTGAGGATGCCTCTGGATCTTGGTAAAGAGGAGGCTGGTCTGTACAAGCTTGTTTGGGTGCCACCTTCATCTTCTTCTAATTGTGGTTCTTCTGTTTCTGTATGTTCTTCTTCTTCTAATTCTTGTAAACATGACTATTCTAGTAATCAAGCTGTTGGTTTGCCTTTGAATGTAAACAGTCCCATGTGTAATAATACTGTTGCCACAGACATGAATTACATTTGGCATTTAAGGTCGGGTCATATACCTTTTGTGAACATGAAACACATTTCTGCTTTATCTTTTCCATTTGCTTTTAAATAGCCTTTTCAATGCTCTACATGTCCCATGGCCAGGCAAACTAGGCTTTCCTTTCCTGAAAGCACTACTAGTACATCTAAACCTTTTAAGTTGATTTCATGTTGATACTTGGGGACCTTATCATACCCCCACCTCTTCTGGTTCTAGATATTTTCTCATAATAGTTGATGACTTTTCTAGGGCAACCTGGACAAATTTGTTAGGGTCTAAAAGCAATGCTTTCTTCATGCTTCAATCTTTTCTCTGTATGGTCAAGACCCAATTCAATGCAAATGTACAAACTGTTAGGAGTGACAATGCTTTAGAATTGGGATCTAGCATTGCTGGTACATCCTTTTTTAACCAACATGGCATCATACACCAAACCACTTGCCCACATACTCCCCAACAGAATGGTGTTGTTGAGAGGAAACATAGAACTTTTCTTGAAACCTGTAGAGCTTTACTTTTCCAGTCTGGTTTACCTATTTCTTTCTGGGGTGATTGTCTATTAACTGCTACCTATCTTATTAATAGAATACCCTCCAGGCTCCTTCATGGTAAATCCCCTTATGAAATCTTGCATGGTAAGGCACCCACTTACTCTCATTTGAAGGCTTTTGGCTGCCTTGCCTATGCTACTGTCCCCATTCCTCAAATGGACAAGTTAAAGCCTAGGGCCATTTCTTGTGTTTTCCTAGGGTATCCTTTTGCTAAAAAGGGTTATAAACTATATGATCTTAGTTCCAAAAAGTGTTTTATGTCCAGGGATGTTGTCTTTCATGAAACTTCTTTTCCTTTCAAATCTGCCTCTTCTGTCACCTCTGTTCCTCCTGCTTTCCCTTCCTCTTTTCATTCTATTCCTCCTCTTGAACATTCCTCTTCTGACCAAGACTTCTCTGTTCCAATCTCTTCCTCTCCACCTCCACCTTCTGTTCCAGATTCTCCTTCTTCAAATCCAATTTCTAGTCCCCCTTTCAACCCTGACATCTCCCCTCCTGCTTTACCTTCTTCCACATCAACTGCTGTTCCCAGGACATCTGGCAGACAACACAATCCTCCTCCTTATCTTATGAATTATGTTTGTAACCTTCCTGCTTTCTCTAGGTCTTCTTCTTCTCCTCTGGAGACTGAACCCCTTTACAACTCTCAAGCTGCATCAGTTCCAGTATGGCAGGATGCCATCAGAAAGGAGTTTGATGCTTTGGATGCTAACTGCACTTGGGACATTGTTCCTCTTCCTTCTAGTAAGAAACCCATTGGCTGCAAATGGGTTTATAAGATCAAGTATAAGGCTGATGGTAGTGTTGAAAGACACAAAGTCGGACTTGTTATTAGAGGGGATACTCAAATTGAAGGGGTGGATTTTACTGACACTTTTTCTCCTGTGGTTAAAATGTCCACTGTGAAGTGTCTTATTGCAGTGGCTGTTAAGAAGCATTGGAAACTTTTTCAACTTGATGTTAACAATGCTTTCTTGTGATTTGGATGAGGAGGTTTAGATGAAGCTTCTCCCAGGTTTATCTGTTTTTGTATCTTCTTCTGACTCTGCTTCTTCTCCATCTCCTCCTCTTGTATGTAAATTGAAAAAATCACTATATGGGTTGAGGCAGGCATCCAGACAATGGTATGCCAAGTTGTCCTCTGCCTTTTATCCCAGAGGCTATAGTCATTCCATGAATGATTATTCTCTGTTTATCAAAGGCCAGCCTGGATGTTTGGTTATTATAGCAGTCTATGTGGATGACATTATCATCACTGGGGATGACAATGATGAGCTATCTGCCCTGAAGCTGTTTTTGGATGATCAGTTCAGGATCAAAGACCTTGGGTCTTTGCATTATTTTCTGGGCATTGAGATGTCTGTAATTCCTGGTGGGATGCTCCTCAATCAGCATAAATATATTTCTGACCTGTTGCATCAGTTTGACTGTATGAATGTTTCCTCTGTTGTTTGTCCTTTGGATCTTAATGTGAAACTCCATGCTGATTCTGGTGACATTCTTTCCTCTCCTGAATAATATAGAAGCATTGTTGGTAAGCTCTTATTTCTGACTCACACCAGGCCTGGCATCTGCTTTGCTGTTCAGCATCTGAGTCAATACTTGAAGTGTCCCAGAGTCCCACATATGACTGCTGCTTTACATGTTCTCAGATATCTAAAAGGGTCTATGCATTTGGGTTTATTCTATTCTGACAGTTCTGATTTGTCTGTCCATGCTTATTCTGACAGTGATTGGGCTGCCATTCTAGACACTCGCAGATCTGTGACTGGGTTTTGTATTCCTTTGGGTGGCTGCTTGATTAGTTGGAAATCTAGAAACAGCCTGTTGTCTCTTTATCTTCTGCTGAAGCTGAGTATAGGGCTCTCAGTAAGGTAGTTGCTGAACTGTCTTGGCTTTCCCGCTTGCTAACTGACCTTGGTATTTCTGTTTCTCTCCCTTTTTCTGTTTTCTGTGACAGTCAGACTGCTATACATATTGCCAAAAACCTGTTTTTCATGAGAGGATCAAACATATCGAAGTGGATTGTCATTTTGTGCGTGATTTATTGGCTGCTGGACTCATTACTCTGTCCCATGTTTCTACCTCTCGTCACCTGGTTGATCTTCTCACTAAACCACTCCCTGGCACCATTCTACATCCTTTGTTGTCCAAGTTGAAGGTGGTTTCCTCCTCCAACTTTAGGGGGGGTGTTGAGCTATAAGACTATTTATCTTCAAATCCCATACACATATATTGAGTTTTTACTGTATATTTAGTGTATATTAATTGTATATCAAGTATATTTTGTAGTTGGGCCAATCTGTATAGTTCAGCCCATTTGTTTGGCTTTATTTTCCGGGTTTTGTTCTCCGGCCCATTTTGGTGTAATTATATACATGACCCTCTGTAAACAGAAGAGTCAGTCGGATATTATTTCATTTTCAATCAACATTATTTCTCTCTCTAAAAGCTCTCTGGAAGCTTCTACCTAACCGACTCTCTCTCATCTTGTTCTTTGATTTTGTCTAGATTTCTTGATGTTTTCAATTTAGTTATTTTTTATGTAAAAATAAATTTCAATAAAAATATTGTTCAAAATTCAAAAAATATAATAACATAATATACTTGAATTCTAGTGTAATATATTGAAATTCCTATATAAGTTCCAGCATAATATACTGGACTTCAAATATAATATATCGGTCCAGAAAGTTCATACACAAATGCTCCAATCTCAGGTATATTATGCTGAAACTTTCTGCATATTGGAATTCCAGCATAATATACCGGAAGTTCATACATAAGTACACCGATTTCCAGTATATTATGTTAGAACTTTTCGTATTTTATTAAAATAATAGCTATTTTTCGATGACTTCGTAAACAATTAATTATTTTTAAAGATCAATCTAAAAACTGGCTAGTGCTATTTTTACTTATTGTGCCATAAGACTTGTCAAAGGCGAGTAGGTCCAACTTCTTTATTGAATTATTTGCTTAGATGCACCATCGGTTTCTGTTACTATTAAATTGTTAGTTTTTTTTAAATGTGCGTGTCAATGAAATTCTATAAGTTTTTGGTGATTTTTTGAAAATGAGTATTTTAAAAATTAAGAAGTGATTCTGACCACTTTCTCAAAAGAAAAATTCATTCATAAAATTATAATATTTTTTTTCAAATAAAATACATATTCAAATATAATTTAAAAATTTAAATTATTTTCTAATTTAACTTTAAATATATCTTTTGCAAAAATTATGTTTATGTCCAAACGCCTACTAAATGGTAGGGCATATTGCTTGGCCCAACATAAAAACTCGGGTTTTTTGGATATTTCTTTTAACGGAAAAAGAAAACCAAGTGTTCTTTGTTCTAGAAGTATTTGAAAACAATATTCTATTCTCTAGAAATTATGCTACTTTATCCCTTGTGGTTGAGGCGTTGAACATGATAGCAGTATTTATGATGAGATTCTGTAAGAAACATTAACCCTTGCATATATATGCTTCTTGTGATTTAGTTGTAATCAAATCACCTTATGTCATTATATTCTTGTCATTTCCTCGGGGTTGACATCTTGTTACCTAGGAGTGGATCTTCTATAAACATTTGATCTTGAACCAGTTATTACTATATGAAATTATCATAAAAACTAATAAATTTTAAAATTTAAATCCGTCTCGTTTGCAGGGTGGACATACTTACAAGGAAGCGGTGTCATACGATACCACTTTATCAGAAAATTTTATTTAATATATGTATTATTATTATGAGGAAACAATAAGCAGAAAAAAATAACATCACTTGACATAGATTGTTTATAGCGTGTTGATTATGTACTTGATTTTGCTCTAAACCGTCAGAGGTTCAAACCTCAACTAGCATATATTTTTTGCCTAATATTTGAGAGAATTATGATTACGCAGAATTAACTCGAGAACTTATTTAACTTATGATTCAACGAAACCAATAGATTAGGGCTATCTCATGTCTAGAAATATAATAGTTAAATTTATTTATCCCCATTCTTCTATAAATTAAGACACCACTAACAAAAAAAAAAATTGGGTACACCCTGCTCCTATGGTTAGCTGCTTTTTTCCATCCCTAGCACTATCCCAATGCTATAGTTCCCTTTGCCCTCTTGGTAGCAATGGCTACAGTCAGCCCGGCTTTTTCGAAGAATCCTGCATCTACGGGCATACGGCCTGGCAGGCCAAACCAGTAGAACAAGGATTAACTTAGTACATATGTATATTTTTAAGCAACTCTCATTGTGTACATAGCTTGAGTCGGAAAAGGTAAGTGTATATTTAAGTGTTTATGCACCCAGTATATTCCACACATATATATGATGTTGGGTTTAATCAAAGTCATACTTTATCAGCTTTCTTTTTCTATCTTACGAATCTTTTACTGGTCTTTTTTTTTTTTTTTGCATTCTGGTGCAAGGGTTTATTCACTGAAAAATGATGCTATAAGTGGAGAAGAAGATGGAATAACATCAATTCCTAAAAATGAAATTGAGGAGCACACACACATTGCTCTTCTAGAAAACTCCCGTTTCCTCCTCCAAAAAAACCAAAGCAGTATTCAAACAGACTTATAAAGAAGGTCACTTTATGTTTAGACCATTTGGCAAACGTGGAGAAAAGCAAACATGGCTAGTACTCGTTTTGTTCGTAGGCAAGTGAAGAAAAGTGCAATTAATTTCACGTTAAATTATTATATTTGCTACAGTAAAAAGGGAGATCTGTGTAAATTTATTTGTATTAAGTTTAAATTAATTTGTATTGCTTAAAACACTTCTGCTAGAATAATTGGGAAGCATTTCATTGAACTTATTCGCGAATGTAAACTTGGGAAATTTTGTTGCAGAAGTAATGAAGCATGTATTCTGTTTATCACGTTATTGCCAAAATGTTTAGTCCATATGCTCAATACGAGAATAAGTATTTTGTATTAAATGTCCAATCTCAGCTAAATTAAGATCTTGAAAATTGACATAGTAAAATTTACCAAACTGGCACCAGCCAAATTTCGATTTCTCTAGGACATTCCATTACATGTAAATTAGTCTCGTGGCCCAGTACCAGAGTGTAAGATAAAATTAAACTTGGCTCCTATTCCTCTTGTACGTAGATATTTGTAGTAAATTCTAAAACAAAGATTAACAATAAAAATTTAAAAACAAGAAGGTACAAAATTAACCATAATATTACTAGTATGTACGGGGTGTTCATAAAAATTTGAAAAATCAAATCAAACCGACCAAAAAACCCGATACTTTTTATGTTTAATTTAGTTTTGATTTTTATTAAGAAAGTAGTTAGTGGTTAGTGGAGTAGTTAGCCAGCTGTCCAACAGTGTAAGGACACATGTAAATTAAGTTAGTTAGGAGTAGTATATAATTGTGTATACCTCGCAATTGTATAGTATCCGAAAATGAATGGAACAGTACAATTTCCATTTCTCTCTTAGCTTCTTCTGAGAAATCCTCTGTAGTCATGAAGGTTTTCTCCATTTAACATGGTATCAGAGCCCGTAAAGACAAACGATTTACGGGGACTGCTCGAATTTGATTTGAGTTTCTAAAACTCATCAGAAATTTGTGTAATTGCTTCGATTCATTCTGTTCTAGGTTGAATCGTCCTTGAGCAATTAGGTGTCCTTCCTTCATCTTTTGTGCACAATTGCTTGTTGCTAATCTGAGATCTATTTCTCTTCATCCTTCAATGGCGATCGGAGGTATTGGTGCTAGCTTAGATACAGGAGTTGAAGACATTACTATTGATGCAACTCCAGTGGCAGATCCAAGCCATGTGGGTAGTATAGTGATCGATCAACATCATCCTTTATTTTTCAGCTTTCTGATACTCTAGGTAGCTCTCTCATCTCAATCAAACTAACTGGATGTGAGAACTATGCTATATGGAGCAAGTATATGCATACTAGTCTACTAGGTAAGAGTAAATTAGGTTTTGTTGATGGTAGATAAACTAGGGACAAATTTCCTCCTACTTGTGGGAAAAATATAATGCTATAGTTTTGCATGGATCATGAATCAGTTAGTAATGAATCGTTAAGTGGCATGGTGTATGCAACTAGTGCACAGAAAGTGTGGGCTGATCATAGACAAAGTTTTGACTAGGTTAATGGATCTAGAATTCTGTTTTTGCACAGACAAATTACTACCTTGTCTCAACATGAAGGAAGTAAAAACATGCAGTAGCTACAAAGGTGCTAAGAGGAAATCGAAGCCTTGTATGCTTAGCTATAGGACAACCATCACATTGCTTAGTCTCACTATTACATTTCAAATGTTGAAAACCTTTTAACTCTCTCAGAACATCAATTTGTACATGACCTAATCTCCTATGCCACATGGATACACTTGAGCTATCATCTTTTATTGTATTTACAAAAGATCTTCCAAAATCTGAGGTGTTATTTCCTCCTCCATTTGATTGGTCTTTGTTACCTGATATGTAAATGTAAAGGCCTTCATCTTCCCATCATCACTACTCATGATGGGAAGAAATATTTTCTCACATTAGTAGATGATCATTCCAGGTTTACATGGGTTTTCCTGTTGCCTTCTAAAGCTGAAGTAATTGCTGCCATCAGACAGTTTTTATTATGATCAAGAATGTTTGTTCATGCACTATAAAATTCCAAAGAACAGATAATGGGTGTGAGTTTTTAATTCTCAAATGACAAAGTTACTGCAGCCTTTGGGGATTATTCATCAGAGTTCATGTGTCTATACTCCACAGCAAAATGGAGTAGCTGAGAGAAAATATAGACACATACTCAATGTAGCTAGGCCACTGAGATGTCAAGCAAATGTTCCACTAAGATTCTAGGGAGGAATGTGTATTAACTGCAGTCTACATTATGAACAGGCTACCAACATAGGTACAACATGGTAAAACTCCATTTGAATATTGTTTGGTCACTCACCTTCCTTAGACCATATGAGAATTATTAGTTTTCTAGGCTATGTAACTGATATTAAAAGAGGTGACAAATTCTCACCTAAAGCCTCTAATATAGTTTTTCTTGGATATTCTATGACTCAAAAGGGATACAAAATGTACAACATTCATACCAAGGAATTCTTAGTAAGCTGAAATGTTATGTTCAAAGAAAATGTCTTTCCCTTATAACATTCAGCTCCTCTACTCTCCTTGTTCCCTACCATTGACATTCCTCAAGTCTTATTGCCTAATGATATCTCTATATCCTCATTTCCACCATCTTCAATCTCTTTATCTCCTCCTACACCTTCTCCGCTATCTTTTCTTATTTCTACTTCATGCCTATCATAGCTTAGATCACCCAACTCAAGTACATGTTGGCCCTAAACTAGTATCACCAACTGGTCTCATGATCACTCCATTCCTCAGTTGTTTACCTCAAATGGTCAATTGATAGAAGCCTTACATCCTCGGAGATTTGGGAGAACCAGTAAACCCCCTTTCTGGCTAAAAGATTATGTACCTTTCTCAAGGCAAAGCCAATTTTCTTATCCTCTTTCAACATGTATTAGTTATGAGAATATCTCTGACTCCTATGACAATGCTCTATCCTCCTACTCTGCTGTTGCAAAAACACATTCATATGCTGAGGATGTCAAGGAACCTAAATGGATTGAGGCTATGAAAGCTGAAATCTCAGCCTTAGAGAAAATCACACATGGTCTATAGTGGAGTTACCTGCTAGAAAGGTTCATATTGGCTGTAAATGGGTTTTCAAAGTGAAGTATACATCATCAGGTAAAGTTGAGAGATACAAAGCTAAGTTGGTTGCTAAAGGTTACAGTCAAAAGGAAGGGCTTGACTACACTGAAACTTTCCCTCCTGTTGTAAGGATAGTGACTGTCACATCAGTCATTGCAGTTGTTGCAACCAAACATTGGCCTCTTTTCCAAATGGATGTTCACACTGCCTTCTTGTATAGTGAACTCCTAGAAGAGGTTTACATGGATGTGCTACAAGGGTTTATAAGCCAGTGAAGGTCCTCTAACAGGGTTTGCATACTTCATATATCTCTGTATGGCTTGAAACAAGCACCCATGCAGTGGAACATAAAGCTAACTGATGCCTTAGTACAATTGGGATTCAGTCAAAGTCATTTTGACTATTTTCTTTTCACAAAGAAGGTTCAAGGTGAATTGGTTGTGGTGTTAGTTTATGTAGATGACCTGATAATAAGTAGAAGCAGTCTAGGTCTGATAACTCATACTAGAAATGATCTGAAGCTTAGGTTCAAAATGAAGGATATAGGAAAACTTAAGTTATTTCTGGGAATAGAAGTTGCAAGATTAAAAGATGGGATTATTATGAGCCAAACTAAGTATTCTTTGGAGTCGATATATGAAATGGGACTTGCAGGTGCTAAATCTGCAGGAACACCTCTTGAGTCTAATTTGAAGCTTATATCTGTGGAGTATGATACTGCTGTAGGAACCTCTGAGTGTGAAGACAAACTGATTGAAGATTTTGGTGCATACCAAAGACTAGTAGGGAGGTTATTATATCTTACAATGACCAGGATTGATATAGCATTTATAGTACATACATTAAGTTAGTTTATGCACAAGCCTAAGCAATCTCACTGGGAAGCTGCTCTGAGAGTTGTGAAATATGTCACGACTTCTACGAGGCTTGGCCTACTAATGCCTTCAGAAAGCTCAGACAACCTAAGAGCATATTATGACTCAGACTGAGGTGGATGATTACAGACCAGGAAATCAGTAATAGGGTACCTAGTTAAGTTTGGAAATGCCTTTTTCTCGTGGAAGTCTAAAAAATAAGATACAGTTGCAAAAAGCTCTGTTGAAGTTGAATTCAGAAGTACGACATCCACAGTTGCTAAAATAACTTGGCTCACATGACTCTTCAAAGAGCTAGAGGTTGATGTTAGTCTATCAGTTGATCTCTTCTGTGACAGCAAAGCTGCAATCCAAATTGCAGCTAATCCCATCTGTCATGAGAGGACTAAATACATAGACATTGACTGTTACTTTGTACAAGAGAAAATCCTACAAGGTGCAGTAAAAACTCATCATGTTCCCACAAAAGAGCAACAAGCTGACCTCCTTACCAAGAGTTTAGGAAGATTGCAACATGATCGCTTAGTGTCCAAGTTGGGCTTTAAGCATATATTCAAACCATCAGCTTGATGAAGGTTATTAAGAAAGTAGTTAGTGGTTAATGAAGTAGTTAGCCAGCTGTCCAACATTGTAAAGGCAATTGTAAGTTAAGTTAGATATGAGTAGTATATAACTGTGTATACATCTCATTTTTACTGTATCTGAAAATGAATGGAACAATACAATTTCCATTTCTATCTTAGCTTCTTCTGAGAAATCCTCTACAGTCATGTAGGTTCTCTCCATTTAACAGTTTTGAATTTTAAAAACCGATCAAATTTGATTTGGTTTTACCTTTAATCAAAAAATAATCAAACCAAACAGAGTATAAAAATAGCTATTTAAATTTATTGCTACACCTATATATACGTACATTTTTATATAAAATTTCTAAAATTTTATGGTACATATTAGTCATTTATATTTTTAGTCTAGTTCTTTGCTATTATAGTAATCTAATTCTTTGCCTTTACATTCTAGTTTGACTGATAATTTTGTTTTGCTTAGTACAAGAATTTATTTGATGTTAAAAATAATCGATGTTTAATTAAGTATTTAAATTATTCATCACTATTTGATTCAATTATCATCAATATACCTTGGTAAATAATAGATTTCTTAAAGAACAATTGATTTGATGGTGTTACGTTGAAAACGTAGTCGTTGAAATATGTGTTTGATAGTATATGTCTCATATTTAAGAAAAAATCCGACAAATAGCCGATAAATAAAAAAATGAATAAAAACAAAATCGATAAAAACTCGACTTAATTAGTTTGATTGGTTTCAATATTTGAAAAATCGACTTAATTGGTTTGGTTTCTTTTTAGGGAATAACCAACCCAAAATCAAATCATACACTGCCCTACTTGTATGAATAAGAAAAATATTTTACTACGCAGTAACCTTCTACCATAATTCTCAATCTCTTGAATTAAATATGCTCTCAAAAGGTGCATGAATCAGTTAGGTAATCACTTAGTTTTCCCTTCGATTCCATATTTGAGGTGTTAGATCATTAATGATCAATAAATTGTAAGACTAGCAAATGATGCATGAATCAATTAGGTACATGAATCAATTACCTTTTTCCTCCTCTTTTTCTTTCTTTTTTGTTATGAAATCTATATCTTCTTTTTTTTTTTCTCGTCATGAACTTTTTTTCTATTTTTACTTGAGTAAATAGATGAAAATCGAGAATTAAAATGGCCTTTCTGTTATTCCACCGGAAACCGTGGTTAATAATTCTAAGTGGTCAAACAGGGTCAGCACCATAAGTCCATAACCAGAATACCGACCCATCGGAGCCCCGAATTCCCCAACGCCCAGAAAACAATTTTTACGCAAACGCAATCCTCCTCCTCCTCCTTCATTCTCGACTCCCTGTGCTCCTGCCCACGGTATGATCCTGTACACTCTCTTGCTCCTCTTCGCTCACAATCCTTATCAATAATTCTTTCTTATTTCTTTTCTTAAACCTGGTAATTACTGATTTATATACGTTTATATGCTTCTATTTATGTGTCTTCATGTCCAATTTATTGAATTTTTCAGTTTCGTTCTTACTTTTTCTTTAATACTATTTTCATTTCCATTGTTGCACATGATTTTATATAACTTTTTTCCAGTTGAACTACTCATCTATCGAACGCACATCGATTTTTTCGTTCGCAATATACTTACGTCAATTCTCTTTGTTTCTTCTATTGTAATTTAATGTATAAATTCTTGTCTTCAATTTCCCATAAATTTCATATCCAGATTTTGTTGCTGGTGAAGAGTACAGTAGCTAGCGCACGTAGGTTTTAATTAGACTTGCTTTTTAGCTTATAAGGGAATGTTTTTGCATATTGTAACTGTTCTGAATTAGGGCTTTGCAAATGAAAAATAGTTCTTTTTTTCCAAATTCCTTTTACTCTTGCTGAATTTTTTGTGGATCAGAATTATCGAGTTTAATGGTAATTTCTTCTGTTTGCTAGGTGGCATTGATAATAGAGTATAGAACTGTATCAGTTAAGCTACACATGGATATGTAATCATCAGTTTGGTTTCCATCGTACAGTCCTGTTTGTGTCCACTTGTGTTATTGAAGGGTCTTCGGCTTGAAAGGCTGTTCTTGAGGGGTCTTCGGGAAATAGAGGACCCTTCAGGCTGGAAAATTTTTGGGTTAGTTCGAAGCTTTTAGCCACAGTAAGATAAGTTTTGTTGTATAGGCGGTGGGTATAACGATTCTCGATTTGCGGAACATGCCAGCTGTACAAAAGCTTTATAACGCTTGTAAAGCATCACTTTCGCCTAATGGACCGGTTTCAGAAGATGCTCTCGAGAAAGTCCGTTCCCTACTGGGTATGTGTTTATGTTTATTAATGTGTGTAATATTTACTTAAACATCGTCATATGTATTTATAGAGTTCCAATCACCTTGCGGTTTAAAATGGTTATTTTATTTGTCTTCTATTCTGTTTTGTCAAGTTACTTCTAGATGTGATAAAAATAGTTTACTGGAAAATCATCTAGTAAAATACAATCTATCGTTTTATGTTCAATGAGAATCTCTAACCTATTTGAGTGACTTTCTTTTTGGCCATTTCGAGATTGGACGCTATAGCTGCTCTTGAATGTCACTTAGTTTTGGTAGATGCAACAACAAAAAATAGGCCAGCTTGGTGGACAAGGCATCTCGCGTTCACACATGTCCAAAGAAGGGCCTATCCCAAGAGGTGTGATGTAGACAGCCTACGCTAATGCAAGCATTGGTGGCTACTTCCATGGCTCGAACCCGTTTATGATATTAAGGAATTAGTAATATTATGTTGTAAAAGTAGGCATGAGAATTTATACCACTCAAGAATATTAATAAGCAAATCTATATCTCATGTTCAAAGCTGATATCATCTTTTGAAATCAATGACTATTCTAAACCTGTGATGAAGGAGAATCTTGGTGATCATAGCATGAAAATCTGATTTTTGAACAGTACATATTGCTTTTGAAAGGAAGTTGTCTTAGAGATGGTAATTTTCCTTGATGCATAGGAAGAGTTTCAGTATGGACTAGGCCGGTGGATGATTTAGATAAAAGAAACAAGACAGAAGGAAGCATAGGGCTGATTGTGGGTGCTGATCACATTGGGTGAACTAATTACAATTCTTACTGAATTGAGGTCATGATAATGGTGCTGTTTGTGGCTCTTCATTAGGTTTGATTATCTAGAATTGGAGATTGGGCTTACTGATAAAAAAAGAAGGACAAAAGAAGAAAAAGAAAGTGGAAATTGGGCTCTACAAATAGCTTAGGAGCCAAGTCCTTTTCTTCTACTACTGAAATTGAAGACAGACAGTTTCAATAAATGTAGAATGAGAAAAATGACAAACAAAGAATTTTTTTATTTTTGCATTGGCATCTTATTGTGTAGGTTGCAACTCACAACTCTGCAGTTCTAGAATATCCCTGCCCCTTCCATTTCTTAGGTAGGAGGATTCTACCTGTCATGCACTCCTATTGTCGACAAAAGAGGCTTGGATTTCCTCTCTATCCAAATATGCAAAGAACATGAGTAGTGATGTGATCCTCCTAATTTCCTTGTCCTTCTTGCAGATCATCTGTAGCCTCCGTTTGTGATAGCCTCTGGCGTCACCATGAAGCATCGATTGGGGAGAGTGCAAGTTTTCACAGATATGACTAGTGTCTCCCCATCATTCCTTGCTCAAGAATAATAAGGCATCTATTCGTAAAAATCACAAATTGTTTCGCAGCAATTTTCATTCACGATTACTTTAAATTCGTCTCCTATATTTTAATTATAACAATGTTCTTTAAGGCTTGTTTGAGTGTGCGTAAGCCCTAAAGCTGGGTGAAGATCTGGTCGAGCACTTCACTTCCCTTAGTGGTACCTTAGTGCATGGACTATTGCTGATAGTTTTTGTCTTTAACAATGCAGTACAAACAATAAATACAGTTGGCAAATTGAAATTAACTGTTAACAAAATTTGATAAATGAGTGTTTTATTTATTGGGCGAAAAAATTGACACTTAATATAAGAAACAACAATAACAACTCAGTATAACCCTACTTAGTGGGGTTTGGGGAGGATAGTGTGTACGCAGACCTTACCTCTACCCTAGGGGTAGAGAGGCTGTTTCCAAATAGACCCTCGGCATCCTTCTCTCCAAGAGATTCCCACCTTGCTCTTGGGGAGACTCAAACTCATAACCTCTTGGTTGGAAGTGGAGGTTGCTTACCATCGACCAACACCTCTTGTCACACTTAATATAAGAAGGCTGGTGAAATATTGTATCATTATATCTAAATTAGGAGTTTTAAACTAACTTTTGAACTTGACTTACGCATGCTTTTTTCTTCATTATGTTTCATTTAATTATGGTTTTTTTTTCAATTCCTTTTTCCTTCAAAATAATAACTTTTTGTGCTTATAATTGTATGTTCTTGCATTATACCTGCATAAATACATAATGAAGATATACAATTTTTTCTTCATTAACCCCTTTATTTGTTAGCTCACACTTCAATTGCACTTTGCAAATAAAGCTCCTCTAGTTCTTGGCGCTTTTGTACACTTATCATCTTTGATTACTCTGATTTACACGTTTGTATTCGATTGTGCAGCTCTGAACCTCACCTTAGAATTTCTAGGCTCTCAGCCAGTTAATAAATGTAGCTCTAGTTGGAGTAGTAGGCTTCTTGACTACAGGGGATTTTCAAATTTTTTGTTTCAGCAATATGAATGCAGTAGCATCTTTAATACATCACAATTATGCAAGCATTACTCAGTTTGCCACATTGGTGAGAGTAGATTGACAGGTGGTGAGATAGAGCTTATGTGATGAAACTAATGAGGTGCAGGAATATTGCATGAATTTAAGACCAGAGAGATTTGAAAGTGGAAAGGAAGGGGATTGGTGCGCTTCACTATTAGGGTATCAAAGGTGGAAAAATTGGTATATAGGTAGCTTTAAAGCCTGTGTTATTTGTCTTTAAGATGTTAAGTCTTGGTGCTAAAAGCTGTCAGAGTAGTCTGTCAATGATTAATTGGAGGATTGGATTGTATCTCACACCTATAAATAGCTGTATTTGTATTCCATGATCACCAACTCTTCAGTATATATTTTGATGAAGACCAAACTCTTCAATACATATTTTCTCTCTTTTATTTCTTCAAAGTATGGACCAAGGGAATGACTGCCAATTATATGTATATTTTTTTTTCTGGGATAGGTAACTGAGACTATCAATCATATGTATATTTGATGCTGAACTTTAAGCAGCGTTCAATATGTTTTGATAGATTTATGTGAGGAAACCTCATTCGATCCTTCTCATTCACCATTGGTGGATTGCGACTAATGGAGTACCTGAATAATATCGCTAGAATCTAAACAAGCTTGAGGGATGAGTGTCTAACCATTATCAAGGGTATCAGTTCAAATCCCAGCATAGGCAAAAAACACTGGCGATATCTTTCCACTAATATGATTCCGGATCTCTTCCTTAGTCTCCAAAATCTCACTTAGTATAACTTTATTTGGCCATGAGTTGAAATGTCAATCTTGTAATTATTGGCCTTCCCGTGAATTTCAGGCTCATTTTGGCCTATTATTCCAGAAATGACTTACATTACTTACATTCGGCTATTCATTTTGCTTCAGATAAAATCAAGCCTTCTGATGTGGGTCTTGAGCAGGAAGCACAACTTGTGCGGAGTTGGAATGGTACTCTGCATGACCGCAATGGAGGAATACGGTCCCCCCCACCAATCAAATACCTGCACATACATGAATGTGACAGCTTCTCTGTAAGTGTTGCATAATAGTTTTATACTTTATTTTTTTGTGTATATGGGGTGGAGGGCACAGGAGTGCTGATATTTGGAGAATATGGGAATAATATCCGATAGTGGAGATATGAGAGCTGCATTGTTGAATTTCTTATTATCCTCTTTGATGTTTTCACAGATGGGGATATTTTGCATGCCACCTTCCTCTATCATACCTTTACACAATCACCCTGGGATGACTGTCTTAAGTAAGCTGGTATATGGTTCCTTTCACGTGAAAGCCTATGATTGGATTGATATTCCAGGTCCTTCAGTTCCAACAGAAGGTGCGTACTATATAAGTAGATGTCCAGGATATACTTTGATGGATGTGTAATTACACTTCATTGCAGAACGTAGGGTTTTTGCATGAGATGTTTTTGGTGTGCCATTAATTTGAGGCCTTACTACTGCTTGTTTTCTCTCAAGTTTACTCTAATTAGGTAGCAGGTTCTCTCTTGTTCTGGTTATGTTGGCTTGGTTTGACGGGTCTTTACTGTTATCCGTAGATCTCTTCTGTTTTAATTTGAGTAAGGTAATTTGGAATCATGTATTTGTTTCATGACTTGCATATTTTTGCCTAATGAAACTCCTCTTCTGAGAATTCAACCAGAATCTTGTAGTTGTGCTTGCTTGTATATCACTATATTAAGTTGAGTAGACTTGCAAAGTCAAGGTTCAAGTTACATTTTATGCAGAATTTTGAATTTGATACTTCAGCAGGAAGGCACAATGTGAGAATGTTGTGCATGTAACTATATTACTCGTAGATAGTTGACTACGACCGGCTGACGAAAGATTTTATGACTAGAGAGATACTAGCAATTATTTTATATTCAACTGGAAGGAGTCACTTTTATGAGCTTAGTTTTTTCTTTTTTCTTCATTAATATTTTATCCGGGGCTATTATTAGAGGATTTTAGTAAGGATTTTACTGCTACTTCTTCTCGGCCCTCTTTAATCCATATACAGTTGTACATGTATACACACACATCGGTGTTTGCTATCTTCTATTGCTAACCCCTAGTGTTGCCCAGGTACTAGACCGGCAAAGCTTGTTAAAGACTGCGACATGACAGCTCCTTGTGGGACAACTGTTCTGTATCCTACATCTGGAGGAAACATCCATTGTTTCAAAGCCATAAGTCCATGTGCTATTTTTGACATCCTTTCTCCACCTTACTCTTCTGAGGATGGACGGCATTGCACTTATTTCCGGAGGTCTCCCGTAGGAGATCTACCAGGTAATTGCACCGTGAGAAGTTTTGCGCAGATAGATGTGATATGAAATTCAATTGTACTAAAAGGCTAAAGTATTTTTACGCCTTATTAAGGTGAGCTTGAGGTGGATGGAGTGACATTTTCAGATGTGACTTGGTTGGAAGAAGTTCAATCTCCCGATGACTTTGTGGTACGTAGAGGGCAATACAGAGGCCGTGTCATCAAAACTTGAGGTGGTTTATTCTTTTGGTTTTATCCATCAACTCTTATTACGCATTCAGATTAATTAGTAATGTCTCAGCCGATGAGAATAATGACTTATATTGGTCGGAAAGTAGGGCATTTGAGGTGTACATATCATTATACCATACATTAGTTTACTGACCTCACCTTAAATTAGTTAACGGTTAGACCGAGTATAAACAAGTCCTCCGAAGTTTTGATCGATAACAAACCAGCTTGCTTAGGCTTGTTGTGCCTGCTATTCTGCTTCATGACCCTTTGGGTCGATAATGATGTACACATAATATATAAAAACCTCAATCTCAGAGCAGGGAAGCTTGGCTTGTTTGAACTTGGTTCAATTTTTCGCAGGGTAGTTTGTCAAATGATGAGTCTAAATTCTGTTTACTACAGTCTTTTGATAATAGTTTGAGTATTACAGATGGAATGTCTCAACGTTGGATGAAGCAAGTAATATGAAGTAATAGTTCCATTAATTTTTAGAGGAAAACGATTTCTGTTTGCAAGCGAGGTCGTTTGTCCTCTTTTAATAATTTCCGACAAAACAAGTACCATATAATGACCTGATCTTGAAAATATTTTCCAGCAAAATGTTTCCGTCATACCACCAACATTCAAATTCTGCTCATTTGATTGCGTTTTTTTATCGGCTTTCCATCTAGCTTTTGAACTGCAGATTGAAAGATGAGAGAAGAGTGCAAAGAAGCTAACAACCAGAATGTGCTGGGGCATAATAACATAAAAGTTAGGTTGGCTCCTGTTTAACTTCCCAAGTTAAAATTAATATGAATCGGTTACGTTCTTAAACAAGTCTGCTTGCTTCAAAGAACATTACCAATGTACAAGAAGTAAACTTTACAACATGTATGATATCAACAACAACGTTCCCAATAAAATCTCACTAGTGGGGTTTGGAAAGAGTCGGATGTATGCAGACCTTACCCCTATTCCGGAAGGGTAGAGAGGCTGTTTCCGGAGACCCTCGGCTCAACAGAAGAGATAATAATTTCAGAAAAGAAACGAAAGAAAGAGATATGTCACAACAGAAGAGGCAAGAGAAGTGATAATAATATCTTAAAATAGACCAAATAAGTGAAAGGGAGTGCAATAATATAATCTTATGCAAAATAACAAAATAGTGTGAACATAACATGTACCGCTACCAAACATAGGCAAAACTCTATCAGACTATCCGGTACAACGAGGGAAAAACTATGAACTATCCCTAGCCTACAACCATAATGCTCGACCTCCACGCTTCCTATCAAGAGTCATGTCCTCGGAAATCTCGAGTCGCGCCATGTCTTGCCTGTTCACCTCGCTCTAATTCTTCTTAAGCCACCCTCTACCTCTTCTCGTACCTGCCAAAGCCAACCGCTCGCACCTTTTAACCAGGGAATCTATGATTCTCCTCCGCACGTGTCCAAATCAACTAAGTCTTGCTTTCCGTATCTTATCGTCTACGGGAGCAACGCCCACACATATAATATCAAAATGGTGAGTAATTTGAAAAAGTAAGAAGTGTCAGAAATTTGATATTTGAAATTATGTTTGCCGTTGCATTACTGATTATCCTGTTTTATCCAATCTCATGGGCAAAATAATCGACGCAGAAATGCACAAGGGACTACTAGAAGTGCTATACAGATAAGCTAGCTTAACATGTGCGTTGCTTGTCAGGTGTAATTTAATGAAGGGGAAGCACGCAGTTTTAATTATTCTGTTAAACACAATTTGAATTCTTTTTGTAAGAAGTGGGGTTCCATTACCTCACACGCAATACAAATTATCATTTTAGAATAAATTAAATAATAATAGGCTCAATGGGCATGAGTTGATTAAAGCGGTAATTTATGACGATAACAATAATAAATTCAGTAAAATTTTATATGCAAAATTTTAAGAGAATAATATATAAATACATTTTACTTCTACCTTATAAAAGCAGAGAGAACCAAAAGCTATAATTCACGATTATCCAAAATTTGTGACACCATCCCCTGGCCAATGAGTCGGTCACAATACATTAAATCGTCACTTCGTAAGAATAGCAAATAATTGATGAAGTACTCTTTTCATCAGAGAAGAGGTCCGTACGATAACAATAAATTCTTTTTTTTTTTTTTGGGTATGGATGCTGATATAGGTATACTGGGAAATTTTTTAACCTTACAACTATGCAAAGTACTATTGCTTGAAAAAACTCATAATTAGAAATATTTGAAAAATCTCGCTGCATCTCTTAGGGTTATTTTGTTTGTTCTCTTGGAAGTAGAGAATAGGGTTCTGTCTTCTTCCTTCTTCATGATAAATTCTGATACTCAATTCCTAGGAGTATTATTTTGACGAAAAAGAACTTTGACGTAGGGGTGTACATAGACCGGGTTGGTTCGGATTTTATAATTACCAAATCAAACCAATTGTGTCGGTTATTAAATCTAAATACCAAACCAAATCAATAAATTTGGGTTTTTCGCTTTCGGATTTTTTCGGGTTTTCTCGGGTTTTCGGGTTATTCGGATTTTTTCTAAACGTTTTTCAATAAAATCTTCATAGAACAAAACATATAAATTATGCTCAAAATATTTCTTTAATCCTAGTAAGATACAACTATATAAAGTATTTTCCAAGATAATAATACAAAATATGAGATGCATCATAGCATTATCCTAAAATATTCAATAACGAAGACAATAAAATTGTGTAATATCAATATTGCTAATTAAAAAGTCATAATAAAATAAATATAATCTAAAAATATAAGTCATGCTAAAATAAGTAGACTAATAAGGGAATATTAATTACATGACTAAACTAAAGAAAAAATAAAAATAGTTTGTGCATTTATCTAAATTATTGCAAAAATAGATATTCAATACATTCCTGTTCATAGTATTGAATTGAATGTCTTTTGTTAGCATTATTTAAGTTACTAATGTTAATGGTTATAAAACTTATTGGAACATTCAAAAAGCTCTAAGTCAAACCTTGAAATAATACCTTAAAAGATAAAATTATGGATTTCTTTAAGAAATATTTATAAATCACATCACAATAAGTATATTTATATATTAAATATATCTAAAAGTTTTATATATATATAATGTCGGGTTGGTTTGGTTCGGTTTGACTTTCTTTAGTTAAAACCAAACCAAACCAATTATGGTCAGGTTTTTTTTCCAATACCAAACCAAATCAAACCAAACCATGGTCAGGTTTTTTTTCTCAGTTTGACTCGGATTATCGGGTTGGTGCGGTTTGTCGGTTTCCTTTGTACACTCCTACTTTGACGTAATTGATAAAGTTGTTGGAGAAATAGGATACTGAAACCCTACCATAAAAAGTGATGAAGCATGGACCTAGCTACCCAACTAACATTTTCCTATGTAATGTGACCACATATATTTGAAAGATCCTTTTTTTTAACGTGGCAACGAACGTCTTAAAATATAGAATGTCAACGATCATATGCACTAAAATGTCAAGACACAAACTTTTCCTTGGTAAGAAAACATTTGCAGCATTTTTGAAGATAACTTATTTTCCTGAATTATAAAGGGGACATCAGGTTGTCTTCTCTCGTCGAGTTCTTTTTTTTGTTTTCCTTTTATTTTTTGGATAATATTTTTAAAATTTAACACCTATACACTGATAGGTCAAAAGAATGTTATACTACTTACAGGTTAGCTAAAAAATAACTATATGAAAGTTGTCCATGTAAAGTGGGATAGGTAACCAACATAAGTTGCATGATCAACAGGTTAAATACACTGAGAATGTAAATATTCTTTACAATATCACTGTATATTAGTTAAATTAATACCTAATGTTAACTGCATTTTAATATAATACTTCGAATACTTGTTTCCCTCTGCCTCTCTTCTATGCGCATGTATAATATGTACTAATAATATTGATTAATTCTGGACTATCTTCCAACCTCACCTGCAAAGTTCTATAGTTTGTGCAAAGAAAAAAGAAAAAGAAAAATGGGTATGTTTTTCCTATGCTTGTTTCTTCCTTTCATTTTTTCCTGAAGAAGTGCACAAGGATTAGTTAATTGTTCTGGGTTTTGTACCATTAAACCCTTTTCTTGATTAAAAAGGAAGAAATTTTTGGGTTAGCTTACAAACTTGCTCAACAAGTAGACCGGAATAAAACATTCCAATCGTTATACAGTCAAATCTCTTTATTACAGTCTCGTTTATTCTAATATTTTTGGCTTTTATAATGAATGATTGTTATACACCTATAAGAGCATTTGATGTTTAAATATTTCTGGTTGTTATATAGACAAAAATTATCCAAAAATCATTTTATTTTTCCTTTTTAATGTTACATATAAAACATAAAAGATTCTTCAAGTTTAAAATTAATTAATTAATATTAGAAAAATCAATACATTATTAATAAATCATTAACTAAATGTAAAAATAGTTAATGCTAAGACACACATTTTAAAGCTGCTAAAAAATAAATTCTTTCGAAATTGATAAAAAAAACTTTATAGTTGTAACTTATTTTGTAGATTTCATTCTCTTACTAGTGATATGACGGTTGAAAACTTTCAGGAAAAGGATATGTATAGCTTTTCTTTGAATGCAATTTAAGTGCATAACAGTTGAATCTTCTATATAAATATTTTTTTGGCATTTGTCCAATGAAAAAAACTTTCATGTGTAAGTTCTTAAATCTTAGGTATTATGCAAGATGAAAAATTTGCTCAATGAAAAAGATAATCTTAGAGATTCTATATGGCTAATTTTACAAAAAATATTTTGCTATAAATATGGATATTATTGTTATAGATGACAAGTTGTTATACAATTTATTTACAAAAATTGTGGGTATATGCCATTAAATGTATAATTTGATACCTTACACGTTTATTTGTGAGTATATATATATATCTAGGTTTTTTTATAAATAAATTTGAATATTATAATCCTATAATTACATTTCTTCCAATTTTACCGAATTTTTGAGTAACAAAACATACAATGTAAGGATATTGTTATGATAAAAGAGAATGAGTGATAATTTAATTATGAGAGAGAATTGGAAATAAATTGATAAGGATAACTGATGCCTTAATTTGAGATTATTATTTAATTTTAAAGCCTGCTTGCACGTAAACAATCTTGAAGGTGCTATAAATATTAATAAATCTATTATTTTTGAAATAAATATAAGGTCCTGCTCTTTATTAAAATAGCTTTTTATTAATTACCTACAATAACATACTAGTAAAAAGTTGGGAAACTTACACATGTTCCAAATAATTCTTAACTTAGTAACCTTTAGCCATTAGTCATAGACTTATTAAAACTAGTCAAGTACATATAAAAATTAGAAAACCAAATAAATAAGGTTCTTTCTGTAGAAAATCACTCTATCTATGATATGTGTGCTTTGGTTGTATGAGCATGATTTTCAGGTATAGGTTTTAATGAATGACAAACAATGAAGTCAAGTGTCAAACAACGATATTATATGACAAACAATCGAGATTGAATGGCGAGAAGCATATTGATGACGAGATTGCATAGACAAGCCAAGACGAGCTCAAATGTTCAAGACCGAAGACCCAAGGCGTAGGTCGTTAGGTAGAACCAATGTAAGAGCAACGCTTAAGTTATCTCGTCTTTTGGCTCAACATAGGTCATCATAAATATGCATAAAATCATTTTATCAAATCATATTTTTTCATAAACATATTTCAAAGTGATTTGCATTTTAGCCAAAATAGTTTTTAAACATGTCTTTTAAATCTGGACATATAAAATCGATTATATGATCTTTACAATCGATTATATTACGACCGCCAAAACTGGAATTTTCAAATACACCAAAACAATCGATTGTATACTTCTCACAATCGATTATACTAAGACAGTGTTTAAATGAATTTTTCAATCAGCTACATAATCGGTTATATACTTCCTACAATCGACTATATTGAGACAGTGTTTAAATGAATTTTTCAAAACAGCAACACAATCGATTATATGCTTTTCACAATCGATTATGTTCGAACCGTTGCCAGACGTATTTTCAAAGTTTGAGATATAATCGATTATACACATTTCATAATCGATTATTCTAGTACAGAATCCTAAACTGACTTTTGAACGTTAACGTACAATCGATTATACAGTCCATACAATCGATTATATTCCCTAAAATCAGGAATCTGTCTTTTGAACGTTGGTCATACAATCGATTATATAGTCCATACAATCGATTATATGAACACAGAATCAGGGATTTTGTTTAACAATTAAGCAACGGTCATGCACCATTTTTCACCTATAAAAAGAGGTCTTTTGAGCTGACTGTAAACACACAACACCTCCCAATATTGATATACATATTGATTATATTTGAGCATCATTTTAGAGCTTTTGTTGAGCCATTTGAGAGACAACTTTGAGTTGTTCATAGAGCTAAATTTGTATCTCTTTATCCACTCTTTTGAGAGAGCATTTGTTGTAAAAGAGAAAGGTGTTTGAGAAGAACATATCTTCTCATTGATTGTCGGGTTCGCTAAGTACCCTAAGTTTTAGTGGTTGAAGTCTTGTGGTGCGGTATCCACAAGCAAGGTGAAGTCTTGTAGAGTGTACATCTACGAGCAATTGTAACGGTTTGTTAGGCACCCATAAGCTTAACAAAGTTAGTGGAATCTCGAGAGAGTCTCTCGGGGACTGGACTAGCCACAGGTTGTGGTGAACCAGGATAAATTCGGTGCGTTCTTTCCTTGTTATTTTAATTATCGAATTTATTTTTTTCTTGCAATTTTAATTCCGCAATATTCTCGTGCCGCATTATTCACCCCCCCTCTAGTGCCGTGCATAAATCCTAACAATTGGTATCAGAGCCTAACTCTCTGAAAGCCTTAACCGGTTGAGAGCGATATACATTTTTTTTGTTGAGAATATTGAACGCAGGAATGATGAGCGAAGGACACTCCACCCATAGTCCTCCAATGTTTGACGGAACAAATTATACATATTGGAAAGAGCGGATGAGAATATTCATCCAATCACATAATTTTCATTTGTGGCGAATCATCAAGAATGGATAACAAATGCCAACAAAGGAGGAAGATGAATATGGCGCCGAGGACATCAAAATGGTTGAACTTAACGCAAAGGCCGTCAACTTATTATATTGTGCGTTGAATTCGGATGACTACCGGAAAATCTCTTGTTGCACAACCGCAAAAGAAATGTGGGATAAACTCGAGATCACTTATGAAGGTACGTCTCAAGTCCGAGAATCTAAAGTTGATTTTCTAACACATGAATATGAACTTTTTAGAATGAGGGAGCAAGAACCTATCGATATTATGTTTGAACGGTTTTCAAGAATCGTCAACGATCTTCATGCTCTCGGAAAGGTATACTCGAACAAAGATCTAGTTCGAAAAATCCTACGGAGTCTCACTCCCGAATGGCGTTCCAAAGCCGATGCCATCCAAGAGTCGATAGGAATCACGGACGTCACAATTGATGGACTACAAGGTAACCTTAAAGCTTATGAAAGTACAATTCTTAATCCTTATCTTAGAAGTAAAAGTACAAATTTTGCATCCAAAGTCTCATCCTCTAAAAGAGAAGAGGTAAGTGATTAAGATAGCGATGATGATATTATTTCCAATGATGTAATTGAAAAGTTTTATAAGTTATGAAGAAGGAAATAAAGAAGGAAGAACCAAGTCCTTCATGTCAAAAGTGTGGAAAACTTGGCCACACCAAATCACATCGTCCAAAATCCAAGGACAAGAAAAAAAAAAGAAACACCATAGGCGCGAGACACGGGATTCGGACAGCTCGGGCGATGAAACCGCCGCATTATGTCTCATGGCCAACGAAGAAAAAGAGGTAAGTATTTCTAATTCTTACTCGGTTGAAGAAATACAAAATGCCTATGATGAATTGTATGGTGAATTTGTGAAAGCTTCCAAAACCATCAAAGAATTGAAGAAAACACTTTCTTTGTAAGAAACAGATTTTCAGAAAACACTTTCTTTGCAAGAAAAAGATTTTGAAAATGACATTAATGCTCTTAAAAATAAAATTGAAGTTTTAGAAAAAGAAAATAATTTTTTGGAAAATGACAATGTCGATTTCAAAAATAAGATCAAGGATTTGAATGAAGCCTCTTCAATTGATCAATGTTCAAATTGCTCTTCTTGTAGTTCTTTGAAAACAGAGAACATAGAACTTAGGAGAAAATCACTCTATCTATGATATGTGTGCTTTGGTTGTATGAGCATGATTTTCAGGTATTGGTTTTGATGAATGACAAACAATAAAGTCAAGTGTCAAACAACGATATTATATGACAAACAATCGAGATTGAATGGCGAGAAGCATATTGATGACGAGATTGCATAGACAAGCCAAGACGAGCTCAAATGTTCAAGACCGAAGACCCAAGGCGTAGGTCGTTAGGTAGAACCAATGTAAGAGCAATGCTTAAGTTATCTCGTCTTTTGGCTCAACATAGGTCATCATAAATATGCATAAAATCATTTTATCAAATCATATTTTTTCATAAACATATTTCAAAGTGATTTGCATTTTAGCCAAAATAGTTTTTAAACATGTCTTTTAAATCTGGACATATAAAATCGATTATATGATCTTTACAATCGATTATATTACGACCGCCAAAACTGGAATTTTCAAATACACCAAAACAATCGATTGTATACTTCTCACAATCGATTATACTAAGACAGTGTTTAAATGAATTTTTCAATCAGCTACATAATCGGTTATATACTTCCTACAATCGACTATATTGAGACAGTGTTTAAATGAATTTTTCAAAACAGCAACACAATCGATTATATGCTTTTCACAATCGATTATGTTCGAACCGTTGCCAGACGTATTTTCAAAGTTTGAGATATAATCGATTATACACATTTCAATATCGATTATTCTAGTACAGAATCCTAAACTGACTTTTGAACGTTAACGTACAATCGATTATACAGTCCGTACAATCGATTATATTCCCTAAAATTAGGAATCTGTCTTTTGAACGTTGGTCATACAATCGATTATATAGTCCATACAATCGGTTATATGAACACAGAATCAGGGATTTTGTTTAACAATTAAGCAACGGTCATGCACCATTTTTCACCTATTAAAAGAGGTCTTTTGAGCTGATTGTAAACACACAACACCTCCCAATATTGATATACATATTGATTATATTTGAGCATCATTTTAGAGCTTTTGTTGAGCCATTTGAGAGACAACTTTGAGTTGTTCATAGAGCTAAATTTGTATCTCTTTATCCACTCTTTTGAGAGAGCATTTGTTGTAAAAGAGAAAGGTGTTTGAGAAGAACATATCTTCTCATTGATTGTCGGGTTCGCTAAGTACCCTAAGTTTTAGTGGTTGAAGTCTTGTGGTGCGGTATCCACAAGCAAGGTGAAGTCTTGCAGAGTGTACATCTACGAGCAATTGTAACGGTTTGTTAGGCACCCGTAAGCTTAACAAAGTTAGTGGAATCTCGAGAGAGTCTCTCGAGGACTGGACTAGCCATAGGTTGTGGTGAACCAGGATAAATTCGGTGCGTTCTTTCCTTGTTATTTTATTTACCGAATTTATTTTATTCCTGTAATTTTAATTCCGCAATATTCTTCAATATTCTCGTGCCGCACTATTCACCCCCCCTCTAGTGCCGTGCATAAATCCTAACACTTTCTCTCAAAGAATTACATGCAAAAATCACCTTTCATATTTTTAGGCGTGATTAGAAACATTAGATGCAAGACGAAAGGAACTTTCATGGATAAGGTAGCAAATAAGGTGATGAAATACAAAAAAATACAATATTCTAAAAATCTAAGCAAAAAAGAATTTTTTTCAATGCGTATAGTTGAAATTAATTGAAAACATGTAGATAAGTCAATATACAAAATTTGAGGAAGATTGGAGGTAATTTGAAATGGTTTTGTATCAAAATTCGTAATTAAATCGAGTTCAAAAAATTCTTCTGCAATACATGTATCACGCATTTATCTCACACACAGGTATATATGGATATACATGTAATACATAATTGATGCATATGTGACACACAAATGAGACACATCATTTTTTTAGTTCAGTTTTCACTTCAAATTTTCAATTCAAACCACCTCAAAACATTACCAAATTATCCCAAAATTGAGATTTAAGCTCCTTAAAATGTACCCAATCTATTCTAATAACACCCACTCAAAAAAAAAAATTTAATTTTTTTGCTACAAATAACTGATTGACTAAAATTAATAATATTTGACTTATATTAATAATATTTTATAAATTAACTAATTTTTATAATGAGCTACTTATAAATTTCTATTCGTCCTAGGGAAACAATGTTTGCTGAAATTAAGCGCAAAGACGTGGGGAACTAAACATAAGCAGCCAGCTTTGCATTCTAATATTTGAAGTTAAAAATTTCACTATTTTGGTAAAGAATATATATCATGTTTGCAGTTTGCTCAAGCAGTAGATTAGACACAAAATCTGTTTAACTAAAAAATAGATTTTTAATTAAAGCTAGAATTTAGAAGAATATCGGTTATTGATAATCAAAAGAATATATAAAATTAAATAATTTAAGTAGCAAAAGAATATTTCAAGAGAAAAGCAAGTAAAACCAAGATATATTCCAATAATTTTCTGTTCTCAACTGATCAAATGTCTCCCTTTTATAGGTGTCCTAGAAATATACGTTTTGCCCGAATCATAATGGGCTATTATGAGTAATTAAAGACATTGAATGCTACGTTACATAATCATTGCATTCAATACAAATTCCCTAATGTATTCCAAATTTAATGTCCATTAAATGACATATTTGCACTCTTTTCTATTGTCAGATTCATTCCTTTTGACCCTTAGATATAAATGACTTCAATAGGTACGAGTGCTGAGTTATTTTAATAACTACCCGTGCCTCTTCTCATGTCATTTGCTCATACATGTTGTAGCTCGTGCCTCTTAGCTAGCTGTAATTCTTTGACCATTCAATCAGCCTATGTGTCTTGACTCGTTTCCTTATATACAATTTTTTTCCCAATACAGATAATCCCCCCACTTTCCATTTATTCATCAGTTGAATACTTAAAAAGTGGATTTCTTTAAAAGAAAATTTTTGTCACTATAAATGCTATGACAAAACTAACGCTTCAATTGTCGCTTCCATTTAATGCTCCGTACACGTGTCGCTTTTCCATTGGCTCTGCAGTTTTACAGCCATTTTCAAGGCTTTTCATACAACTCCACTATTCTCGAAGTGCGAGTTATCATTTTTATGGTCTTTCCATCACTGTACTTTTTCCTTTTGCCGGTTGCCCATTAGTATAAATATAACTTCTTTCCTTGTCTTTTACCACATAAAGCTTATTGAACACTTCAATTTTTCAAATCTCTATTCACTTCTTCCTCACTTTAATCTTCTTCGCCATGACTTCACCAAACCCTAACCCTAGGAGAACTCCTATCTTAGATCACTTCCCCAATGCCCCCATTAGGCATAGAAGAGGGGTAGACTCCGTAGCTTAGGATCCGCTTGCGGTGGTAGCACATCTGCGCCTTTTCCTAGTTCTGGTCCCCCTTATAGAACTAGATGTTTCCTTTATCAAAGGTCTTCTTCTAGAAACAAATAACCCTCTAAGACCTTACGTAAGTCTTTAGTTGAAGAGATAGTCCAACAGAACTATCTTTTTACCATGATAGGGAATCTCTTAGGAACCAAGTTGCTACTTTAGATCGTGCCGATGCTTTCCTCACTAAAATTACAGAAATTTTAGCTCCTATAGTTCGTAAAGACTGTCATTGGAGTAATGATTTTCCCATTATCATTCCTAATCCAAATCAGAGGATCACTTCTTATATGATCAGATTCTCTTTTGTTTATATATACCCTTTCATTCTAGGATTCAAACCAGCCATTGGCCCGATCATCCTGGATTTTTGCCCTTTTTTCAATGTCTGCTTGGGTCAAATTGGTCCAATTGTATGGAGAGCTGTTGCCTGTTTGAGGTACCTCACCAACATGGCAGATGTTGTCTTTACTTTCCCTCACGTAATTCACCTCTACTCCCCAAGGCTTTTTCACAATGGCGTTTTTACCCTAGTAGCCAGGAGCAAGAGGGTTTTAGTGAGCCCTGAAGATGACAAGGAGCGTGGCTGGTATACTCGGTTTGTTGCTGCCCCTACTGCTGGCTTAGTGGATGAAGATAACGTTCCCTTCCCTGAGAAATATAATTTTGCACGTGAGTTTTATATCGTTCTCGTGCATTTTTCCTTCAAGTTTATTAATTTCTCTAATTTCGCTTCTTTTCTTTTCTTAGCAACCATGGGAGTTGTGGAGGTTGTGCCCAACTTCTGTGGTTGGGTAGAGAAGTTGCTGAAGACTGCTCCAATGGAGGGTAGGTCTTGGAAAAACCTTTCCAACCGTTACGGTTGGAAAGTATAGACTCATGGTAAGAATTTCTATTTTATCTTTCACTATATAAATATTTTTCTTTATTATTCTAACTTTCATCCTTCTTTTTATCAGGTTTGCTATTTGAGGAGTTACTGCTGAAGTAGTTGCGACCTCTTGTGACTTTTTGGGTACCCGTACCTCTTTAGCCCGAGAAATAGTCTCGAGTTCTTCTTCTGCAAAAAGAAAAGTTCCGGATAAAGAAGACTCCGAAGAAGAGGATGAAGGAGGCTACCTGGTAGTGAGACCACGAGCTAAAAGACGTATCGTCTCTGATGACGAAGCTAAGGTCTCACCTCGTCTTCCTGTTGATACCCCGATTATTATTCCTGATGAAGACGTGACTCCTCATGATACTCGTGAGTCTATTGGTCGACTTTTTATCAGTGGTTTTGATAGTGAAAATCTGTTTTAGATTAACTTCCCTTATCTTCCTTTTCAACTCCTACGCTTGTGATTCTTTCCTTACCTGCCCCAACTGTTTTTGTTCCTCCCTCTAATGTTTTTACTCCTTCCCAGAGAGCCATAGCTGTCTGACTCTAATGAATAACATAGTGTATGCCACTTTGAAGGTATTTTTCTTCTTTCTCTTCTTTACTTTGTAAAAATTTATATCTTTGGGATTCTTATTTCCTTCATTTTTTCTTAGGCCAATCTTATTGGCATAGAGCTGATGAACAAAATCTCCCTCTTAGAGAAGGTAGAACGTGATTTAGAGAAGGTTGCACACGATTCTCAGTCGGAAGCAATCAATTTGAAGGAACAATTAGATAGTGCTCAAATTAACATGGAGGATTTGTAAGAGAGCAGGAATACCTTAGAGGACCAGGTACGAGCATTAACTTGGGAGCTAGCGGTTATCAAGGCTTCCCTGAGCCAAGCAGAAAAAGAAAAAGAACGCCTTGAATCCTCCCTTTCAGAACAACTATCTAAGGCTAGTGAGGAGAACATGGCGTTGTAGGCTCTGTTGAATCAAAAAGAAGTTTATACCGAAGAGCTCGTTCAAAACTTAACTCAAACACAAGAAGATCTTCTAGTCTCTACTGATAAGGTAAGTGCTTTAGAGAGCTCTCATGCTTCTCTTCAAGCTTCTTGTATTTTCGCCTTGGCCGAAAGTGAAGAGCTCAAGAATGAGGTTGCCGCTAGGGAAAAGGATTATGAGATCCTTGAAGAAAAATTTGATGTTGAGGTAAGTTGGGAATTTTTGAATTCATGTCGCGATACCCTAATTGAAGCTGGTCAAGAAAACTTCGACCCGAAGTCTGAATTAGCTAAGGTTAATAAAACCATTGAACAAGCATGAAAACACAGGACGTTCCTTCTCCCATGATTGATGCTCCTGTAGTTGAAGCTTATACGGGTATCACATCTTCTTCGAGCCCAATCGAACCTACTGCTGCAAGCCAAGTTGAAATCGCATTTGCTGATGCTCTTGCCCAAGTTGAGCCTATTGCTGCAAATCAAGATCAACCCGCAAACGTTGATGCTCCTATCCAAGTTGAGCCCGTTGCCGTTGATGCATCTTCTTCAGCTCCCTCGTCTTCTTAGTGAAAAATTTACATTGTCTTGAATTCCTTCTATTTTACTTTGGAAAGTTATGTTAAAAACCCTTAGCTTCATTTGAGGGTTGGTTTTGGAACGCAAGTCCCCAAGTCTTTTATGGGGCAATCTCTATAAATAATTTCGTAGCTTTATGACTAAGTTTGTATTTAGTCTTAAGTTTTTTTATTAAGAAGTTCTTCATGTTAGTATTTCAAACTTCTATTATGTTTACTCTTGCCTTTTTCTTTTTTAAGGACTTACAGAATAATTTTGCATTTTTGTCCTATAAAAATGCTTCTGTTAATCTCATGACTAATTAACTTAAACATGAGTTTTATAAAAGAGGACCCTTTTATATTTTGACACTTAATGAAGAAGATGTGTCAACTCATAATGGTGTTATCATACGATAAAAGAAATAGGAATGCACATGTTTCTTGGAAATAACTTTTATAAGATTTGAATAATACTTAACAAGTTTTAAATAATACTTTACATGTATGTAAGGTACATCTATGACTTTTTCTTAACTGTTTTTCTTGTAACAGATTTTTAGGAAAAAATAATAAACATGATGTTTTTCTTTATAACTCGTTTCAGAACAATAAACGCAAGGTTTTTCTTTATAACCTACTTTAATACATAGCTTTTTCCCTAACTACAGTAAGATTTTCTTTAACCGTGGCTCATGACTTCGTGTGACTTTTACTATGTACTTGACTTTTTCAGGCTTGATTTTCTTTCAATCTTCTTTGTTTTGAACCAAAACCCGGTTACCCATTCCCCCACTAATCCATATCTATGATTTATTTTGAAATCAGACCTCAAATTGAGGTTCAAATCCCCAATTTTTTGAAAAACCTAGGTTCTACCCAAAACCCTCAATTTCACCCATAAAAATTCTTGATTTTACGTGAAAAACATGTTAAATGATGTTAATGATTGAAAGAACTGAGTAAAAATCGACTTACAAATGATTTGGAATGAAACTTGTTCTTGAAAAATCGCCAAAAGAAGTTGTATTTTGAAAGTGAGGTGAAAAATGGCCTAAAATTCGACTAAGTACAGAAATTGCTGGGCTGCGGATATGGGAATTGCAAAATAGGTTCGTATTTGCGAACCTTGCAGGCTTGGGAAATGCGACTTTTTTGTTCGCATTTGCAAACTCAATCCTTTTGGGAGAACTTCGCATTTGCGAACACTGTGTCGCATTTGCGAAACAGCTCCCTCGCATTTGCAAGCCTTCTATCGCATTTGCGACCACAGCCCAGGCCTCCTTCCTTGCATTTGTGAAGCCAGGCTCGCATTTGCGAGATCGCATTTTGCGAAGTCATCTTCGCAAATGCGAAAATTGCAGGTCTGATGCATCAAATTTTCCTATGTTCAAAAATGCAGTCCGACAGCCATCTAAAATTCGCCCGAGCCCTCGGGCCCCAAACCAAACATACACAGAACCTCTAAAATATCATACAGACTTATCCGTGCGATCAAATAGCCAATATAACATCATGTACATCAAATTAAGCCTCAAAATTCATGATTTCTTCCAAATTTTCATAAAATATCAGTTTTTCCATTTTAAGTCCGAAACACATCAAACGACGTCTGTTTTTAATCGAACTTTACAGAAAGCGCTTAAACCATATATAAGACTTGTACCGGGTATCGAAGCCAAAATACGGGCCTGATACCATAATCTTTTAATCAAATTTCATTTCTAATTTTCTTAATTATTTCCTGAAAATAATTTCACACAAAAATTCATTTCTCGGGCTTGGGACCTCGGAATTCGATTCCCCGCATACGCCCAAGTCCCATATTTTCCTGCAGACCCTCTGGGACCGTCAAATTACGCTTCGGGTCCGTTTACCAAAAATATTGACCGAAATCAAATTTATTCAATTTAATATCAAATTTTAGCATTTTTCTCATAGAATTCATATTTAAGCTTTCCGGTTACGTGCCCGGACTGCGCACGCAAATGAGGGCGACTAAAATTGAGGTTTTTAAGGTCTCGGAAGCATGGAATAAGAAAAAAATTGGGTGATGACCCTTGTGGGTCGTCACAATTACTACTCGTGCCTCTTCTCCTGTCATTTGCTCGTACCTGTTATAGCTCGTGCCTCTTAGCTAGCTGTAATTCTTTATCCATTTAATTAGTATACGTATCTTGACTCGTTTGCCTAAATACAATTTTTTCCCCATTATAATTTATAGGCTTCTCCGGATAGGTACATAGTAGAATTTATGCGAATTCTTATAGGGAAAAATGTCTTGTGAAAGTGCAAAGACGTGGGCAACTAAATACACAACCAGTCATTTCCTACCATTGAAGTTAAAATGTTCAACTATTATGGTATAGAATTTGTGTCATGTTTTCTCAAGAAGTAGATTGACATGTGTTGAAACACGTTCTCAAACTAAACGTGTGTTGATTATGTAGGTTTTGATAAATGACAAACCAACGAGGATGGAACGATAACAGTCAAGTACAAGAGAAACAGTACAAGATCAAGAATCGCAATGAAGTTATTGTTGAGTTTATTGTTGAGTCGTTTTATTTTGTGATCTTGATTCAACGACATATTCAAGTATTGGCTTCTCTCATAAAATCATTTTTCATCAAACCATGCATCTTTAAGTTAAAACAAATGAGTTGCATTTTAGCCAAAATAATTTTTAAACATGTCTTTTGAATCTGGACAACAACAATCGATTGTCTAAGACCAACAATCGATTGTTGTAAAGACCGCCAAAACTGGACTTTCAAAATTAAGTAAACAATCGATTATCTGATTTCAACAATCGATTATGTTATGTCACAATCGATTATATGCATTAAACAATCGATTTTATTAAGACAGTGTTTAAACAAATTTTTCAAAACAGTATACAATCGATTGTTGACTTGGTACAATCGATTGTCATGAGTCAGTGACTAAATGAATTTTTCAAATAAGGTACACAATCGATTGTTGACTTGGTACAATCGATTGTCATGAGTCAGTGACTAAATACATTTTTCAAATAAGTTATACAATCGATTGTTGACTCGGAACAATCGATTGTCATGAGATAGTGTGTTACCGAAATTTTTCATAAAACAAAACAATCGATTGTCATGGTCTAACAATCGATTATTTTCATACCGTTGTCGGAAATGTTTTTAAACCTTAAACAACAATCGATTGTAACAGGTTGACAATCGATTGTTGAGACTACAAAATCCTAAACAGATTTTTCACAATAAATTTTCTTCTTAAAGTCAAGATCTGTTGGTTGAAAATAAATTATACAATCTGTTATATTCGAAACTTTGTCAGAAATATTTTGAATATTTGAATCACAATCGATTGTACACATCTGACAATCGATTGTTGCATTACAGAATCCTAAACTGATTTCTTACAATCGATTTTTCAAGATTTGTCTTTGAAAAATTAGTCACACAATCGATTGTTGAGTCTTGACAATCGATTGTCACAGCACAAATTCAGGGATTTTGTTTGACAAATAGTCAACGGTCTGATACTCTTTGAATGCTATAAATACCCCCCTGAAATACGTTTTTCCTAACAACAACAGAGCAAAAATCATACATATTATCATTGCAATCATTCTATCTTAAATTCATTATTTTTGAGAGCCAATCTTTGATTAAGTTGTTGTTCTTGAGCTGATTATTTTGTACTCATATCCACTCTTTGAGAGAGCTATTGCATAAGTGAGTATTGAGTGTTCATACACTTGTTGCAAGAGGAAATATTGTATTTCTTCTTGAGAAGTCTTGGGGTGAGGTATCCTCGAGCAAGGTTGTTTGAGACTTGTGTGATTCAAGTGCTCAGATTGTAACGGTTTGTTAGGCACCCGTAAAGCTTAACAGTGAAGTCTTGAAGTGCGGTATCTTCGAGCAACGTTTGTTGAGGCTTGTGTGATTCAAGCTCTCAGGTTGTAACGGTTTGTTGAGCACCCGTAAGCTTAACGGATTTAGTGAAAATCTCGAGAGAGTCTCTCGGGGACTGGACTAACCACAGGTCGTGGTGAACCAGTATACATCGGTGTGTTCTTTCCTGCTTATTTTCCGTACTTATTTTATTCCTGCAGTTTTTAATTCCGCAACTTGATTTTATTTCTGCATAATTTTTATAAAACGCTATTCACCCCCCCTCTAGCGTTAAGCACTCGTTTTAACAATTGGTATCAGAGCCAGGTTCTCTGTAAGACTTAACAGTTTGAGAGAATCTTTCTATGGCTTCTACTCGTAGTGCTTATGCAGGAATAGGTGAAGGATCTTGCACCACAAGGCCACCACTTTTTGATGGAACCAACTACACCTACTGGAAGGAAAGAATGAGGATATTCATCCAGGCAAATAATTTTCTAATTTGGAAAATTATTAAAAATGGTGAACAGATTCCCACTAAAGTAGAAGGTGATAAAATCGTCCCAAAACTAGAAGATGAATATACTGCAGACGACATTAGAAAAGTGGAGAATAACGCAAAAGCCATCAACATGCTGTTATGTGCCGTCAATCTCGATGACTATCGGAAGATATCATGTTGCTCCACTGCCAAACAAATGTGGGACAAGGTGGAGATTACATATGAAGGCACTGACCAGGTTAGGGAAGCAAAAATTGATTTTCTAACCCATGAGTATGAATTATTTCGTATGCAGGAAGGAGAGAAAATAGATGAAATGTTTGAACGATTTTCAAAAATCGTCAACGATCTACACGCCCTGAAAAAGACATTTACGGATCGAGAACTTGTCCGTAAAATTCTGAGAAGCCTAACCTCGGAATGGCGTCCGAAGGCTGACGCTATTCAGGAATCAATAGGCGTCACAAATGTCACAATCGACGGGTTAAGAGGTAATCTTAAACGTAGGAATCTACTATCCTTAAACCTTCTTTAATTGATCAAGGGAAAAGGAGAATTGCTCTAAAGGCAAGCACGGCTCAACCCAAAATCGAGGAAGAGTCAAGTGACGAAGAAAACGAGTTTGGACTCGTTATTAAGAGGTTCAACAAGTTCATGCGCAAGGAATATGAATGAAAAGGGAAGCGGCTAGGCGGACCGCTACAGTGCTATGAATGTGGAGAATTTGGGCATATCAAACCAAATTGTCCAAATGTGAAAAAGGAGAAGAAGCCCGAAAAGAAGCAACGGGCATACATCTCGTGGGGAGGTGACTCAGGAGATGAGTCAAGTGACGGAGATGAAGAAGCCGGAAACTTGTGTCTTGTTGCACAAGAGGAAGCCCAAATCGAGGTAAGTAACAACTCCAAAAATATTTTTTCTTTGGAAGAAATGCGAGACGCTTTTGATGAGCTTTACGTCGAATTTATTAATGCTTCAAATATTGTAAAAGATTTGAGAAATCAACTTTCCGAAAAAGAAAAAGATTTTGAAAAATTAAATTTTGAAATTGAAAAACTGAAAAAGGAAAATCATTTTTACGGCAAAAGAATTGCCGACAAACCGGAAAGCTCAAGCAAAAGTTGTTCTTCTTGTATCTCTTTAAAAGAAGAAGTAGATAGACTTAAGAGCACTTTGCACAAGTTTAATTCTTCACATAAAAACCTCAATGTTGTGCTTAATAATTTGAAATCCACTAAGCGTGGAATAGGGTTTAAAAATAAAGAAAAAGTTGAGTCCATTCATAAATCACCTAAGACTCAACCTAGGAAAGGTAAAATTAATCCACCTAGAAAAACTAATCATAGAGTGGATAATTCTTCTAAAATAAATAATAGAAGAAATATTAGCATGTTTAGACCACCTAGACATGAATCTCGAAAATTGCATGAAAATAATTTTCAGAAAAATAGGATGAATAAGTTTAGATCCTCAAATTATTATCATCCTAGGAAAATGCATAATCCAAACGTGATTTGTCACTATTGCAATCGGATTGGTCATATTGCTCCCGTTTGCTTTACAAGACATAGGCATAATAGCCAATCACAACATTACGTTATGCCTGACCCCCAAGGACCCAAAAGTGTTTGGGTACCAAAGACCTATGTTTAGGTATTTTTGCAGGTGTGCTTGAAGACTACAATATTGTAGTAGATGCACCAAGCACGACACCTTATTGCATCAAGGGGAATTTCGGTTAGTTATCATTTTCAATAAAAACCGAATCATTGATATAAATTGACATTAATGCATTTGTTGTTAAAAATTGATTCTTGTGTTGTTGAATATAATTTTTTTTATGCATTAAGTGATATATGTTGATATATATTATACATGTTTTGATAATTATTTTTAGTATCAATTATTTTAATTCATGTTTTAATAATATTTCTATTAACAATTGGTATCAATTATGTTTCGTTAAAAATAATGATTGATCCATGTTTTATTAGTCATTTTGATAAGAATCTGATTGTTGATATGCGTTAACAATTAGTATCCTTTTTATCAAAATAATTTTTGAAATGTTTGTGCAACAATTGATAACAGTTGGTATGTATTAACTGTCAACTTGCTACTGATAAAAACATTTCATTTATGATTGTTATTTTTGGTTTAATAACATTTGATATATTTATTATGTTTTTCCAACAAACGGTTTTATCATTATTTTTATAACAATTGGCATATTTTGAAAAATATCAAATTGATATGTTTTGTTTTTCAAACAATTGGTATATTTTGAAATATCTATTGATATGTCTTGTTGGCATGTCTTGATAAACTTCTAGCAATCTTCATATTGCATATTCCTCAATGTCCTTCCTATTTTATTTTGACATTCAAGAAATGTCGAAAAAGGAAGTAGTCTTAATATACTCTCTTCTTGCTAAATGCCAAAAGAAGAAGTGATTAGGCAATATGTTTCAAATAAGAGAGAATGTCTTTACATTCTAGTTTGCCTTATTTGAGGGAGGAATTTTTCATTAAAGAAAAATAGATTGCATGAATTTATTGATGATGTTATCTTGATAATATCTCTCGAATTTCAAAAATAATTTTATTTTGATGATATTTGTATTTGGAGCAACTAATGAGTTTTATGCAAGGAGTCCTTAAAACTCATTTGAGATGTCAATGATGGACGAGCTTAATTTCTCCTTGGAGCTGCAAGTTAAGCAAATGAAAGAGGAACTTTCATTTGTCGAACTCAATATTGCAAGGAGTTGCTAAATCTATTTGAAGTAAGCAACACCAAAGCAATAGCCACTTCAATGAATTTATTTGACCATCTTGACAAAGACGAGAAAGGTAAGGAGGTTGACACCAAGATATACCAAGGTATGATCGTTCCCTACTTTACCTTACTGCTAATAGACTTAATATAATATTTGGCGGTTATTGATATGCTAGATATAAATCATGTCCAAAGGAGTCACGTCTTAATGCGGTTAAACGAAAAATGAAGTACATTATTAATAAATTTTGAATGTGGGATTTTGGTATCCCAAAGATTCTTCATGCCAATTATTTGGCTATTCCGATTCTAATTTTGCTGGATGCAAATTAGACCGCAAGAGCACAATTGGCACTTGTCATTTGCTCGGAAGTTCATTAGTTTCTTGGTTTAGCAAGAAACAAGTTAGTGTCGCTTTGTCCACAACCGAGGCCGAATATATTGCCGCGGGGAGTTGTTGTGCACAAATCCTTTGGATGAAACAACAACTTTTGGATTATGGTCTTAGTCTTGATCACGTCCCTCTTCGATGTGATAATACTAATGCCATAAGCTTGACGAAGAATCCAATTCTTCATTCAAGAACAAAGCATATTGAAATTAGGCACCATTTTATAAGAGATCACGTTCTCAAAGGTGATGTCAAAATTGAGTTCGTTGAAACTAAACATCAATTGGCTGACATCTTCACCAAACCTTTAGATAAAGAGTCATTCTTCCGTATTCGAAGTGAACTCGGAACTCTTGACTCTACGTTGATCTAATGCATACACTTAGGTTGTATTTATCTTTTGAATAATTACTGACTTGAGCGTCGGAGACACTTAGTTTTGTTTTGCAGATATCGCCCCAAAGACAGGGGGAATTTCTTTCTGACGTCATACAATCGATTGTGTACTAGATACAATCGATTGTGGCTAACATTTTTGTTGTGCAGGTGTTTGGCAAATATATACAATAATCGATTATATGTATCTATAATTGATTGTGTTAAGATTCAGTTGTATGATTTTTTTTAATAATCGATTGTTAAATTTGCATAATCGATTGTCATTCATCATCTGTGGTCCGTTTTTGCACTGCTATCCCACAATCGATTGTCAAACATCCATAATCGATTGTTCAATAATTATTTAGGTCCCTCTGCCTCGTCACAATCGATTGTCAAACATCCATAATCGATTGTTTAATAATTATTTAGGTCCTTATAATTCTCTGCCTCATCACAATCGATTGTCAAACATCCATAATCGATTGTTTAAAAATTATTTAGGTCCTTATAACTTTCTGCCTCATAACAATCGATTGTCAAAACATCCATAATCGATTGTTCAATAATTATTCAAGTCCTAATACCTCTCTTCCTCGTAACAGTCGATTGTCAAACGTCCATAATCGATTGTCTTAAAATCATTGGACCATGAAATACTCACTGCCTTCACACAATCGATTGTCATATGTCTACAATCGATTGTTCCACGAATACTTATGTCCTTATAACTCACTGCCTACATACAATCGATTGTCAATATTCCACAATCGATTGTTTGTCTTCTGACCATAATTCAAAATCTTCAATAATCGATTGTTTGGGCTCCACAATCGATTGTCAAACGGTCAGTATCAAATTTTTTACCGTTCTGACTTCTGCAAACACTTACACAATCGATTAATTTTTGTCAGTTCCAAGTACCGTTCAAATATTCCCTCACAATCGATTGTGACAGTTTAACAATCGATTGTGTAACGGCAGTAGCTCAAAAATCTTAACGTTTCAGACTTTAATTTCTGCCAACCATCTCCCTTAATTGCTATCTCTTCTTCCCACTCTATAAATAGGAGTTAGTCTCTACATCTTTCTCACTTCAAAGCTTCAAAAATCTCTAAAAATCTCTCAAATACTCTCTAAATCAGCTCTCAATATTCTATCAAAATGTCAAGCAGACATCAAAAACGATCCCGTCATGGCAAGAATATTGCCTCTTCCTCTACTGCTCCTACTCCCGTCTTCCCTTATCAAGACGGCTCCTATCTAAAATTCGAGTCTGAAGCAGAACACACTAGATTTATAACCAAATTCGAAAATTGAGAAATTCTACCTCCTCGCTTTTCTACTATTCAGTATCTTGAATCAAGCGCGCCCGCAGCAACTGCGAATATGCTTCGGGAAAGCAAACTTATTGACTTTCTATTTCTTATCTATCCTCATATTCATCCTCCATTCATTCGTGCCTTCTATTCCAATCTTAAGGTGGACGATGATGGTGATCTTGTCACAAACATAAATGGTGTTCAAATTCTTTTATCCGAAGAAAACATTAAAATGATTTCTCGACTTCCTCGAAATGGGGAAGACATCTCTATGTACACACGAGAAGGCGGAGTATTATTTGATGAACAACTCCTCCTAAATCAAATCGGGCTTGGATCATTTGATCCTAATCTTACCACTCGTCGTCCTACCATCACGGGGATGCTCCCTGAGTATCGCTTAATTTTTTACGTCATAACTCGTGTGCTCAAACCTCGTATGCATAGCCACACCACTATATCTCAAGAGGACGCAAAACTACTTCACGCCATTATCACCGGAGCTCGCATCAATTGGTGCAAGTTCGTCAAGCTTCATATGCTCGATGTCATTGGGGACGATAAAACCCTTCCTTATGCACTTCTTATAATGAATATTCTTGAAGCTACCGGTGTTAACACCTCTAATGGTCTGATCAAAAGAGGGACTAAACATTGGGAAATTTCAGCATCTTCCCTTCCCATTGTTGGCGAACACGCTGCTCCTCCTCCTCCTCGTCCTCAACCACGTCGCACTCAAAATCCCACTCTTCAATCTATTTCCGACCAGCTTTCTACACTAACCACTTCCGTTAATCAATTGACACATGAACTCCATGGATATTTCGATTATGTTAATTATCCATATGCTGGTCTTGTCCCGTATGAAACAGTGCAGGACAACGTCGACGACGAAGAGAATGATGAATAAAATTTTTTGTTTTATTTTGAATAATGTAATTTATTTTCTGCCCAGTTTTTTTATATTTGTGTTGTACTTCTTGATCTTTTAATGAAATGTTTCTACTTGCACTTTTTGTTAATGTCAAAAGGGGGAAGAAAACGGGCTATGCATGCTATAATATATTTGCATAAATTAAGGGGGAATCACAAATTGAGGGGGAATACTTGTCTTGAAGTGTTATTAATATGCATATCCCGATATAGGTTTGCCATTATCAAAAAGGGGGAAATGTGTTGAAACACGTTCTCAAACTAAACGTGTGTTGATTTATGTAGGTTTTGATAAATGACAAACCAACGAGGATGGAACGATAACAGTCAAGTACAAGAGAAACAGTACAAGATCAAGAATCGCAATGAAGTTATTGTTGAGTTTATTGTTGATCGTTTTATTTTGTGATCTTGATTCAACGACATATTCAAGTATTGGCTTCTCTCATAAAATCATTTTTCATCAAACCATGCATCTTTAAGTTAAAATAAATGAGTTGCATTTTAGCCAAAATGATTTTTAAACATGTCTTTTGAATCTGGACAACAACAATCGATTGTCTAAGACCAACAATCGATTGTTGTAAAGACCGCCAAAACTGGACTTTCAAAATTAAGTAAACAATCGATTATCTGATTTCAACAATCGATTATGTTATGTCACAATCGATTATATACATTAAACAATCGATTTTATTAAGACAGTGTTTAAACAAAATTTTCAAAACAGTATACAATCGATTGTTGACTTGGTACAATCGATTGTCATGAGTCAGTGACTAAATGAATTTTTCAAATAAGGTACACAATCGATTGTTGACTTGGTACAATCGATTGTCATGAGTCAGTGACTAAATACATTTTTCAAATAAGTTATACAATCGATTGTTGACTCGGAACAATCGATTGTCATGAGACAGTGTGTTACCGAAATTTTTCATAAAACAAAACAATCGATTGTCATGGTCTAACAATCGATTATTTTCATACCGTTGTCGGAAATGTTTTTAAACCTTAAACAACAATCGATTGTAACATGTTGACAATCGATTGTTGAGACTACAAAATCCTAAACAGATTTTTCACAATAAATTTTCTTCTTAAAGTCAAGATCTATTGGTTGAAAATTAATTATACAATCTGTTATATTCAAAACTTTGTCAGAAATATTTTGAATATTTGAATCACAATCTATTGTACACATCTGACAATCGATTGTTGCATTACAGAATCCTAAACTGATTTCTTACAATCGATTTTTCAAGATTTGTCTTTGAAAAATTAGTCACACAATCGATTGTTGAGTCTTGACAATCGATTGTCACAGCACAAATTCAGGGATTTTGTTTGACAAATAGTCAACGGTCTGATACTCTTTGAATGCTATAAATACCCCCCTGAAATACGTTTTTCCTAACAACAACAGAGCAAAAAGCATACATATTATCATTGCAATCATTCTATCTTAAATTCATTATTTTTGAGAGCCAATCTTTGATTAAGTTGTTGTTCTTGAGCTGATTATTTTGTACTCATATCCACTCTTTGAGAGAGCTATTGTATAAGTGAGTATTGAGTGTTCATACACTTGTTGCAAGAGGAAATATTGTATTTCTTCTTGAGAAGTCTTGGGGTGAGGTATCCTCGAGCAAGGTTGTTTGAGACTTGTGTGATTCAAGTGCTCAGATTGTAACGGTTTGTTAGGCACCCGTAAAGCTTAACAGTGAAGTCTTGAAGTGCGGTATCTTCGAGCAACGTTTGTTGAGGCTTGTGTGATTCAAGCTCTCAGGTTGTAACGGTTTGTTGAGCACCCGTAAGCTTAACGGATTTAGTGGAAATCTCGAGAGAGTCTCTCGGGGACTGGACTAACCACAGGTCGTGGTGAACCAGTATACATCGGTGTGTTCTTTCCTGCTTATTTTCCGTACTTATTTTATTCCTGCAGTTTTTAATTCCGCAACTTGATTTTATTTCTGCATAATTTTTATAAACGCTATTCACTCCCCCTCTATCGTTAAGCACTCGTTTTAACAACTTGAAACATTCCAATCATTATAGGCCTCTCCAAGAATAAGATCCTCTTACATTAGAACCAAGAGTTAAGCTTCTTGTGCTGCAGTACATGTGAAGTTATTTTTGTCTTTTTAGGTTTATTTCAGATTATAAAATATGGGCTCCATCAGACTTTGCATTGCACAACTATTACGTACTCCTTCCGTTTCATATTAAATGAGATACTTTCCTTTTTAGTCTATTTTAAAATAAGTGATATATTTTTAAATTTAAAAATAATTCAACTTTAAAACTCTTTATTTTACTCTTTTTGCCATTAACGAGAAGCTTTTATAGCCACACAAATAACATGACCTCATAAACTTTTTTACCCCTTCTTCTTTTAAGACCATAAATTTCAAAAGTCTTTTTTTTAAACTCCGTGCCGAGTCAAATTACCTCAAACAATATAAAATGGAGAAAGTAATAATCATAAAAGTGGGCCCCACCTAAACTTTTCTCATATCACTCCTCACTTACATTTGCAACCTGCTAGCCGAAAACATGCCTGATTGGCATATTCAGGTAATTAGGATAAATGTATTGGCCGAAGAAGTGGTATTAATGCTGTATTGGTCCGGCCCTGGCCCGGGACCGGCCCAGGACCGCAGTTCTAGCGGGCCTAATGGGTCGATTTTTGTGGGCCTGGGCTCAAACAAAAGTCCATGGTGGGCCAGTTCAAGACGTAAGGATCGTGAGCCCAGGACCGCCAGGCGGGCCTAGGCCGGTTCAACCTGGCCCAATGTGCCTAAACGGGCTGCAACGGTTATATAAAAAAATCCTTAAAAAATGGCCAACGGTCAGATTTTATAAATCTAGCCGTTGGCCTTCAAAATTTGTCCGTTGGCCACTTTAAGAAAGAGCCATTTGGCCCCCAAACTTTTTATAATTATACTTTTTCCCAATTCTCAACTATAAATACCCCCTCATTCTTTCATTTTTATTCAAAAATTCATCAATCTCTCTCAAGCTCTCTCAATCTATATTTAATTTCACTTCTATTACTTACTTTATTATTGCAATTTCATGAAAATTGTGAAGTTGGTGAATTGAAGCATTCAAGTCTTCAACGATTTGCAATATTCAAGAAGTTGTTCGGCAATTCGGTAAACTCGTTCCAACTCTTAAGTTTTAAGAATATATTCTTGTGTGTTTTAGTTTGCATAATTGTAATTAATATGGCATTTTTTTGAAAAAATATTTGGTGGTAAGGGAAAAGCTAAAATTGGTGAAAGTAGTGGCCAACCTACTATCCTCCCACCGGCTCCCCGACCTTCTTCATTTAACCGTCCTGCTGCTCCTATTATTCTTGATAGTGATAACCCTTATTTTCAATTTTTCGATAGTCAATTTTTCCATAATGTTGTACCAGATGAACAATTAAATGAAGAAATTATGAATGCTCTTTATCCTAATCAAACTATCTTAGAAAATGATGAGGAAAATGAGGATGTAGATGAAACCCAACCGAATTTAGATGATACACCTACTAGTCCTGTTAATAATCCAACTGATGCCCCGGCCGACCCACCTGTAGAAACCCCTACATTTAATAGACAACCTTCTAAACGCCTCGAAACATCAATTGTTTGGCATTTCTTTACTCAAGTAAGAGAACAAAGTAAGGCAAAGTGTAAAACTTGTGGGAAATTGCTAGCGCATAAATATACAAGAGACCGTAGCGGTACAGGTAGTTTGCCTAGGCACATAAGAACACACCCGAGAGATAAAGCTAAATATTTACAAATGAGAGCGCAACAAGAGGGGACAAGTATAGATACTGCGGATAACCCTAGTACTGGTTCAAATCTAGTTCAACCAGGAATTAACACTGTGACTGGTGGTATTTTATATTACGATCCTAACAGAGATCGTGAAGAATTAGCAAAAAATAGTTACCGTTATGTGCTTACCCTTTAGTTTTCCATCAAACCCTCATTTTGTGTAATATATTAGAAGAATTTTAATCCTACTTATAAAGGTTGGCCTCACGCAACAGTTAAAAGCAATATTTATAAATATAAACATGAATATAAACAATATTTGCGTTATTTGTTTACTCATATAACTAATCGGATTTCTATTACTACTGATATTGGTTAAGTAATAATGACTGTGATTATCTAACCGTTACTAGTCATTGGATAGATGAGGAGTGGATAATGCAAAAACGCATTATTGCTTATAGAATAATAAATTTACGGCACACATGTAAATTTATTGCTAACACTGTTACTGATATTTGTAGATATTTTTGCATTAGAGATAAAATAATGGCAATTTCTATGGATAATGTTTCTAGTAACACTAGTGCTATAGTCATACTTACAACAACACTGAATCCTGCATTTAGTAATTGTTTCCATGTGAGATGTATTTTTCATATTTACCATTTAATTGTTGGTGATGAAATGAGAATTTTAAATTTAGAAATTGAAAAGGTTAAAATGGCTCTTAATTGGCTTTTTTATTCAAACCATAGAAGTAGAGTTAAAGACTATTTTTAAAAAGGTGATGAAGATGGCCTTAGATAAAGAAAGGTTCCTAAACCTTGTACCTATGAACAGGCGATCATAGAGCATCTATGAGGGATAGCTTGGAACAATCAGTACTATTCAGAGATTGGATCCGCGTAGAAAGAAGAAACTTTGGACTTGCAGAATCACAACCAGAGATAGACGACGCTTATTAAGAATTATAGCGGAACTTGCAGAGGATGCTGCTTTGCCCGGAAGCGGTGATGAAAAAGCTTCTTTTCCGCCACTACCAACGGAACCTCCTCCGAACCTTGAAGGATTTATGAGATTTGTTAAAGATACAATGTAGATTATGGTGTAACTTGTACTTTGGCACATCTATTTTAGTTTTTTTCCTTTTAATGGTGGTATTAACACCTTGTTGTGCTCATTCCATTGGGGGGAGGAAGACTAAGAAAGATATGTCATTTTTGGGAAATAAAAATTATAAGACATTCCCTTGAATATCTCTTTGCAATATTTTTTTGGTCTTTAACTTGCAATTCTTTATAAGCTATAATATATATACATAACATACTATATATACTATATAAACATTATATACTATCACACACACACACACACACACACACACATATATATACATATATGTAGTATAAATATATATGTACACACACACACACACTGCATATATATACATATTCGAACATATATTCTATACATAATACACAATTATATAATATATATACATATATATATAAGGCAATATATAATAATATATACACATAATACACCCTTATATATACACCCTTACAAGAAAGTGCCTTAGATAAAATTTTTCTTAAAAAATAGACCGGAGCGAAAAGCCCTTTAGGCCCACGAGCCCGACCCGTTTAACCTGGGACCATATGGGCTTAGGACTACCATGGGCCGGTTCTACCCATTGGGACCGTGAATACCGAGACCATTTGGCCCGGGACCGGCCCGCCTCAAGCCCAGGACCGCCAGGACGGGCCCATTTAGGCCCGTTAGGCCCGGGCCCGGCCCAAATAACAGCCTTAGGTTGGAGTCCGAAACTTAAATAATAATTAATTAAACAAAAAATACATTTTTAATGTTAAAAAAAGTTACAAAACTAGGTAATTCGCAGTATTGTACTGCGAATTACGTTAACGAAAATTTTACCGTTAATGTAATTCGCAGTATTGTACTGCGAATAAGAATTAAAAAATTGTGTAATTCTCTGTTCTAATATGCGAATTAGATTAAAAAAAAAGTAATTCGCATTATAGTACTGCAAATTACATATTTAGGCCCACAGTAATTTAATTGACATAACAATAATTCATATACATAAAATGTAGTACTATACTACGAATTCCTTCAAATATTGCTTATTTATAGGCGTTTCAATTTTATGAAAATTCATTCAATACTTAACTTCAAATATACGTTCATACTTCTCTCTTCTTCTTATCAATCTTTTTTTACAATGTCTGAAGTGCCAAAAATAAGAGTTTCACTATATTGGGGGGGGGGGGGGGGGGTGAGGTTGTGGTGGAGAATAACTCTATGAGGTATAGCTTACCTCCACAGTGTCATGTTAAATTTCCTCTTACTATAGAGTACGATACATTGGTATCGTTGTTACGTAAAAAAATGAGTGAGGGGAGGCTCGGTTAACCTTAAAGTAACCGGTAGATTTCCTATTCAGTGACTCTGCAGGGGTTTGCTTATTATTCTAGTTTAACATTGAGGATGATGAAACTCTTAGAGATTTTTTGCAGATTACTGATGAATACAGGGAATTTATTGTACTAAATTTATTGGAAATGTATGTCAAGGTGGAAGACGTTCCCAATAATGAGGGCGTGCATAGCAGGGATAACCCCCTATCATCGGGTGGTTATTCTGGAGCAGTTTTTGCCGGACAGATTGCTGATGAAAGAGCTTGCCTTGATTTGAACATGTCACCACCGGCGAATGAGCAGCCACAAAATAATTTTTCGACATTGTATAATCATCAAAGAGGACTGGTGATCTTTACATTTACTTCGCGTTAGCGATGTTTGTTTTATGTTTTAATTGGATTTGTATTAACACTCATATTTTTCATAGGGGGTACCGTCCGGATATGAATTTTACAAGTTATGACCCCGCCCCTAGTTGGACTATGCGTAGTTCTGGAGTATTGGACCACAGTGATCCATCCGGGAGTCATGACCACTTGTAAGTAAAGTGATATAGCATTATTTAAAGTATTTTTATAGAGGTTTGGGTAACTTATGTTTTTGTTCTTTTTGTGCAGTGAAAAGGAGCTTCTTGAAGCTCCTGAGCTCACACAGTTGCCCATAGACGACGTATTAAATCGTGATTTGGCAGATGCGCAGAGTCAGGAAGATGATAGTGATTATGACAACAACACGGATAAGTCTGGGGATGACACACCCTTCTATGATGAGGGTAATGAGGAGGAGGAGCAAGTGAATGTTGAACCTGAGTTGACGAGGGAGCATGTTCGTCCACCTCCCACTAGACCAAGAGTATACGAGTCCCACGTGCCATTTTATGAGCGGAATATTCCATACCTTGATAATTTTCCAAGCAAGCCAAACGTGAGTGCCCTCACAAGGGATGATGGTGCATTTCGGTCACAGATGTGGGATGAGTCTAGACATGCTGTTCTGACAAAGGGCATGCATTTCCCCGACAAAGCTCGCTTAATTAGGGTTGTAAAAATCTACAGTATAAGAGAGTGTCGTGAGATGACAGTAAGCAAGTCAACTACAGAGAAATACAAGGCTGTATTCCATAAGTGGTTTTTGGGTTGTTACTGGATGTTGCATGCCACCAAGAAAAAATCCGATTTGTGGAAAGTTGGTAAATTTATTAGTGAACACAGATGTGAAATGGACACATACAATGAGAATCACTTCAACTTTGATGTGGACTTGATTTCTCTTGTCTTGATTCCATATCTGGAAGTGTCCATTAGGTTCAAGATTAAAGAGTGTATTACAGTCGTCCACCTGGAGTATGGTTGTACTATAACCAAAAGAAAGGCATATCTCGGTCGCAAATGTGCCTTTGAACTTATTCATGGCAACTGGGATAAGTATTTTTCAAATCTGCCCAGGTACATGGCCGCACTGCAACACTTTAACCCCGGGACTATTATTGAATGGAGGCGTGAGCGGAGTCCGAACAGACCCAAATATATTTTTAACTATGTATTCCGGTCATTTAAACCGGCAATTGATGATTTTGTGCATTGTCGTCCTGTTATTTCCATATACGGTACTCATGTCTATGGAAAGTATGATATTAAGCTTTTGATTGTAGTTGCAGTAGATGCCAACGGTCAAATATTTCCATTAGCTTTTGCCATATGTGCCACAGAAAGCGAAGAGACGTGGACCTTTTTTTTGAACCACTTAAAGAAGCATGTCGTCAAACAGCATTAAGGTATTTGTCTCATATCTGATCGGCATGGTGGTATTTTAAGTTCTGTGCGTCACTTGCCTGAATGGCAAGAACCATATGCATACCACTGTTACTGTGTGCGGCACCTGAAGGCCAATTTTCAGAAGAAATTTCCTGACAAGACCTTGCATGACCTAATGTGGATGGCTGCAACTGAGCACCATCAGTGCAAATTTACGAGGGACGTGGAAGCGATCCGGCAGTTAGAACCATGAGCCTATACTTGGTTGATGGGGCATGAGCTTCACATGTGGACATTGCATGCTGATGGGGGCAGATGATGGGGAGCCCTTACAACCAACGCGTCTGAGTCATACAACGGCTTGTTGAAGTCTGCCCGTGGACTGCCTGTCACTGCTATGGTCCGCATGACATTCAAACATACTGCGGAGAGGTTTGTTGAAAGGCATGTGACTTCCTCAGTATTGATGGACCGGGGTGTTGAATTTATGCCAATACCCATGAGAAGATTTGAAAGGTCCAGGAGGCGAGTGCAATGGTATTCATTTCTGCAGTACAATCATGAACGGGGTATTTTTGAAGTTAAGACAGCTATCAGCGAACAGCGCGGGAATAATCTACATACGGTGAATGAAAATAGAAAGTTGTGTTCATGTGTAAAATGGACCATATACCACATGCCGTGCGCACATGCGTTGAAATGTTTTCAACAAGTTGGATATGGGGCAACAAACTATATTGATAGGCAATATAGTATTGCTGCATACGTAGACACGTATAGCAGAAAGTTGCAGCCATTAGGTGCTAAGCATTATTGGCCGCCGGAACCATTTAATATGGTTTGTAACAAGGACTATTTGCGCAAGCTGCAAGTGAAAAAGAGAACGCGCATACGGAACCAAATGGATGTTGGTGACACAGTTTATGCGCGTAAATGTGGCATATGCTCACAAACCGGACATGACCGTCGTAAATGTCCTTCAGGTAGTGTGAATGACGGTGGTAATCCTGGTCAAGTTCGTCCAATGTACCCAACTATCAAGGATACCCCTAGTACATTATTTTGGTACTATTTTTTATAATACATGTCTGTACTTGTGTTTGTTTCTATATATATGGAATAAGATAAATTTACACAATGTTGTTACATCTTTTTTTAAACGTTGAATTTTGATATGGTTGTTAGTAAACACGACCAAGAATGTGGTATAAAAAATCTCGTATTCAAAAATAAACTAAATATGTAAAGCATGGTACAATAATGTGTTTTATCAATTGTGTTTTCGTTCTCAAAAAGCTGTAAAGCGTGGTTAATAAGGTTGAATGATTGAAGAAAAATCTCTTTTTATCCAGGAAAAGTAAATATGTAAATCGCAGTATAGTACTACGCTTTGTTGAGTTGTCATGTCGTTATGAAAAAGCTGAAAACCATGTGAAAACTCTTGTTTTTTGTGTGAAGTCTTGACTATAACTAACAGCCGCATGCTACTTATATTCTTCGCTTAACAATAACCAAAGTTTCTCTAAAAGAAATGTCTGAACAAAACGTTTACGTCCTAAGGTGCTATTGTGGAGAAAAATATAGTTTGTTCAAATGGTGGCCAGATGGTGGACACCGCTACTGGGCATGTAAGAACAAGCTTGACGAGCAACCTGGCAAGCCTACATGTAAATTTGAGATATGGATGGATGAAGAGTGAACACAAAAGTACTACAAAGACAAAGTTTATGATCTTCATGTTATGTGTTCGATGCAACATGATCAGGAGCGCCAAACCAACCAACAAATAGAGGAGTTGAAGGCGAAACTCAATGAGGTAGAAGAAGAGAAAAAAGGCTGGAAGACCAACTCGAGTGGTTGGAGCTAATTGTAGGAAGCATATCATGATTAAGCAGTGCCTTGTACACCATAAGCGTAGCAGTTTATCTTTATGTTTCCCTTGTGTAGTGTTTTTATTAGTTTTACTGTTTGTATTTTTAGATTTGTTGTGTTTGAGTTTGTGTTAACCCGTTTAAATAAAAATGTTGTTCAAATTCTGTTACAAAAAATATGTTGTTAAAATACAATTGTTGTTTTTTTACATAATGTATTATTTTCTTAATAGAATTGTTCAAATATATCGTTGAGTTGTCATGTCACTCTGGAAAGGCTGAAAACCATGTGAGAAAAGCTGGTTTTTTCAGAATAAGTTAATATGTGAATTGCGGTATAATACTATGTATCGTTGAGTTGTAATGTCGTTCTGAAAAGGCTGAAAACCATGTGATAAAGCTAGTTTTATAAGAATAATTTAATATGTAAATTGCGGTATAATACTACGTATCGTTGAGTTGTCATGTCGCTCTGGAAAGGCTGAAAACCATGTGAGAAAAGCTGGTTTTTTCAGAATAATTTAATATGTAAATCGCAGTATAATACTACGTATCGTTGAGTTGTCATGTCGGTCTGGAAAGGCTGAAAACCATGTGATAAAAGCTGGTTTTTTAAGAATAATTTAATATGTAAATCGCGGTAATACTACGTATCGTTGAGTTGTCATGTCGGTCTGGAAAGGCTGAAAACCATGTGAGAAAAGCTGGTTTTTTTCAGAATAATTTAATATGTAAATCGCGGTATCATACTATGTATCGTTGAGTTGTCATGTCGATCTGGAAAGGCTGAAAACCATGTGAGAAAATCTGTTTTTTTCAGAATAATTTAATATGTAAATCGCGATATATAATACTACGTATCGTTGAGTTGCCATGTCGTTCTAAAAAGGCTGAAAACCATGTGATAAAAGTTAGTTTTTTTTCCAGAATAATTTAATATGTAAATCGCGGTATAATACTACGTATCGTTGAGTTGTCATGTCGCTCTAAAAAGGATTAAAACCATGTGAGAAAAGCTAGTTTTTTCAAAATAATTTAATATGTAAATCGCGGTATAATACTACGTATCGTTGAGTTGTCATGTCGTTCTGAAAAGGATGAAAACCATGTGATAAAAGCTGGGTTTTTTCAGAATATTTTATTATGTAGTTGCCTATAAATCAAGAGCGTGTTCTACTTATCCTGTGCACTTAACAACAACCTATAATCATGCTTTTCCATAAACTCAAACTACTTTTTAAAAATGTCTCAATGACCCTTTCGTTCCCCAAAGTGCGATGGTGGAATCAAAAGTATGATGTACGATGATTGGGAAGAAGCTGGACGCCGCAATTAGGGTTGTATGAACAAGTTTTATAGGCAACCCGACATACCTTTATGCAATTTTAAGGTATGGATTGACAAACCATGTGTACAAGAATACTATAAAGACAAGTTGTATTATCTTCATGATGTGTGTACGGGGCAGTGGGACAGAGAGCGCTAATCGAAGCAACAAATTGAAGATTTGAAGGCGAAGATCAAAGAGGTGGAACAAGAGAAAAAAAATTGGTAAAAAAGCTCGAGAGGATGAAGCAGGCAATACTAGAAGGTAATAAGTAACCATTGGCATTTACGTGTTGAGTGTTTATGATATCTTTATGTTTGCTTTTGTGAAGTGATTTCATTAGTTCTACTGTTTATTTTTGTTTTAGGTATATAAGGCTTGTGTTTGAGTTGTACTGTTCAAGTAAAATTGATGTTCAAACGCAATTAAAATATAATTGTTATTAAATTCTAATTGTTAGCATTATTTACATAAACCACTATTTACACAAAGTCAATACATAAATCAGTGAGTGTCGCAGCCTGTGTGCTTCAGTGTTGTTGCTGGCCTAAGTCGCATCCCTTGATGTCCAGGTACGCTATCTGGATCATCATCATCAAGCCGCCTCTTTATGTGAGGATGTGCAGCAGCATCGACACTACATATGGAAGGATTGAATGAATAGGGCGTCGGCCCGTCACCAACCTACAAAACAAGAAGTAATCTTAGCATGTGAAAATGTATTATTTTGATTTTTTTGTTTAAGAAAAAAAATATTTTCTCACCGTGGTCTCATCATATGCATCACCGCAAGTAGTGTCCTCAAACACGGGCTGAGACGAAGACTGCATAACACCATTAAAATTAATAAATTGTAGCTCATTAATGAAAAACAATTAAATTGAAATATTAAAGTAATACAAACATACCGTCGCATGTGGTAGATCCGCATAAACCGCGGGGGGATGAAGGATAACTCAACCTGCGCCCACCGTCCACATCCCAGGTCGGCCGCTCCTCAGCTACAGTAGATGGGCATGCGAAGTACTCATCTACATGCCCGTCGAATGTACCCAAGATAGACAATGCTCCTGACGGGGTGACCTGCGATGATGGAAAAGAAAGCTGAAGGGTATACGAAGGCATGCTACTGGAAGGCTCACCCTGCTGACCATCTTCATGCGCCTGGAATCCAAAGTCCTCGTCATGTCCCTCAGCAGGTGCGTCTACAGGTACCTCAACGCCCCCTTGCTGGGCACCACTTCCTCGCCGTCCCCCGCGACCCCGTGCGCCACCTCTGCCTCGTGGGCCACCCCTTCCCGTTCCCTACCCCTGCCTCGTGGGACTGCCCTACCCCGATAGAAGGCCTCTGGCGCCGCATATTGAGCCTCGTGTTCCAACCTCTCAGCATCTCTCACCTGCTACTGTGTATGACGAGCCATCCGCGCCACCTGCCAGCCATAGTCAACCACTTCAGGGATGTCGGCACGCTACTGCATCTCGTGTCCCAACTGGTAGAGCCGATGATGCCAAATAGCCTCTGAAACATTAAAAATATTAATTAATTAACGCTATATCACAATTATATCATATTAATAAGCCACAAGAACATACCAGTGCCTCATGCCTCCCGGCGTACGGTCTATAGCGGTTGCCAAGTACATGAACGGGGTTCCCGACAATCAGGCGGGTATGACGACGTTACCACTAACCATATAGATAAATAGTGGGCTCTTGTGTAAATGTAGGAGGTGGCGGGATACGCTCAACTCGCTCCTCCCAATAAACTATCTGCTGATGTAGCCATCCGATACACTGCTGGTCCATGCTGGCACGGTCGTCCCGCTAATAGTGTATAGTATCCCATCCAGGCTCCCTCGGTATAGGCTGGGGACGGTGAAACTGTCGAAGCACACGCTCTGTGGCATGTTACTCGACGTGATCAAAGAATATCATCGGGACGGAGGTGCTCCAAAGTAGCTGGTCGACTGAGCAACAAGCAGGAAGCTGAGCCAACAACTCTTCGCTGTACGGCGTCCAGATGAACTGCCAAATAATAACATAAAAGTGAGTACACGTAATAAAACTCAATTTAAAATAAGCAAGTGTAGGTAGATATTTACCTGTCCGTCCTCCAACATATCTAAAACATCCATGAGAAGGGGGAGATTATGATGCACATCGGTCCCTTGGTAGGTCCCACGCCGGAGAATCAACCTGACAACTAGAGGGAGAAATGGATAATCCTCACCGGCAGAAGTGGTGGTAGAGGTGGCTGCAACGGCATGATCCGCTGCCAGGCCCAAACCTAAGATAAAAGGTTGATGTAAATTTTATGAGTCATTTCACGGTATAGAATTCAGAGTAAAGAACAAAGTATTTTCAGAAATTTTGTCATCTGTTGGAGGGGCAAAAAAACCACATATATCCACCGCTGGACCTATGGTCGCCCGGCACATGCTCTTATACAGGTATGCCAGAACAGCAACACCCCAGCTAGACTGGGGTAACTCATCCAGCTGCTGAAGATAATGGAGAAAACGCATACTCATTCTACTCCCCGATGTGTCTGGGAACAAGACACACGCCAGCCGCGTGTACCTATCAATCCAAAGATCGTCTGTCTCACCAGTAGTGTTTAGGTGCAAAACTACCATCTGATATCTCATGGCTGAAAATGCAACGCGACTGCCTCTAGCGCCACCCTCTGGCCTAAAACCAGTAAACTCCCCCATCATATCCACACACTGGGCACGCGTCATGCCTCTAATGTAGTGGGGCAGTGCCACGGCGCGTCCATCTACGTGCAGCCCGTATAAGACCTGAACATGCTCCAGTGTGATGGTGGCCTCTCCAATAGGCAAGTGAAAAGTATGTGTGTCCGGTCGCCACCGCTCTATCAAGGCCGTGATGAGAGACCAATCAAGCTGTATCCATCCAAGCTCAAAAATAGTATATAACCCCGTAGCCTGGAGGCGCGCTACTATGCGAACATAGAAAGGATGCGCCGTGATAAACTCCCACAAATCGTCAGGTCTCCTGGGGCGGAGAGCCTGCATCGACAGCTGTCCCTCCCATACAAGGGGGGCCTACGGTCACCCAGCAGCACTAATAGCTGATCCTCGACAGGTCCAGGATGCGCAGGCGGTGGAAAGGTCATGTCGTCTACTATAATTTAAATAAAAATAATTGTTTGTGTTAGTTTAATAAATTAAATAATTAATTATTCCATGCTTGATTTTTGGGTCTCTGTAGCACCGAGTTATCCTTAATTAATGCGTGTCAATTTCAACAATTTTTATAATTTTGTAACCTTAAAGAATTAGATTATAAATTTTTTGAATTACTGCGAATAATTATGTATGGGTTCCATGCTTGATTTTATGGGCACGGTAGCACCGAGTTATCCCTAATTATTATGCGTCTCAATTTCAACATTTTTAGAATTTTGTAACCTTAAATAATTAAATTATAAATTTTTTTGAATTACTGCAAATAATTATGTATGGGTTCCATGCTTGATTTTTGGAGCCCGGTAGCACCGCATTATCCTTAATTATTATGCATGTCAATTTCAACATTTTTATAATTTTGTAACCTTAAAAAATTAAACTATAAATTTTTTTGAATTATTGCGAATAATTATGTATGGGTTCCATGCTTGATTTTTGGGGCGCGGTAGCACCGAATTATCCTTAATTATTATGCGCCTCAATTTCAACGTTTCGAGAATTTAGTAACTTTAAAGAATTAAATTATAAATTTTTTGAATTAGTGCGAATAATTATGTTCGGGTTCCATGCTTGATTTTTGGGGCTTGGTAGCACCGAGTTATCCTTAATTATTATGCGTGTCAATTTCAACAATTTTTATAATTTCGTAACCTTAAAGAATTAAATTATAATTTTTTTGAATTACTGCGAATAATTATGTATGGGTTCCATGATTGATTTTAGGGCACGGTAGCATCGAGTTAACCTTAATTATTATGCGTCTCAATTTTAATATTTTTAGAATATTGTTAGCTAATAAAACTCTACGCTAAAAGGCTCTACATTTTACTACGCTAAAAGGCTCTATATTTTACTACGCTGAAAGACATTATATTTTACTATGCTAAAAGACACTATATTTTACCACGCTAAAAGGTTCTACATATAAATTTATCAACAATAATATGAACATAACATTAATAATACAAATAAAATAAGTAAACAATTCAAATTCACAAAAAAATAATAAACCAATCCGGATATATAAAAGATACAAAAATAAAGACAAAATAACATAAATTCACATGGAAACACACTAAACAATATAAATATGCATGTATTATACGAGTTTTGCCATAATCTAAATCGAAATACCTCAATATAAGATTTCTAAATATTATTGAAATTGAATTTTCCCGAGGTCCCGGAATTAAAATTTTGAAGAAAGTTTTTAAATTGAAAATATAATTATTTTTAGCATTATAATAATGCTTAATCTTGTTGGCATCGGAACCGTACTATACGTGTAGCAATAATAGTTATAATTTTATGCGTGTCAATTTTTATTTTTGAGGCCCGGTAGCACCGAGTTATCCTTAATAATTATGCGAGTCAATTTCAACATTTTTTATAATTTTGTAACCTTAAATAATTAAATTATAAAAATTTTGAATTATTGTGAATTTTTATGTATGGGTTCTAGGCTTGATTTTTGGGGCCCGGTAGCACCGAGTTATCCTTAATTAATATACGTGTCAATTTCAACAATTTATATAATTTTGTAACCTTAAATAATTAAATTACAAAAAATTTGAATTACTGCGAAAATATTTTTTATAATTTTGTAACCTTAAAGAATTAAATTATAAAATTTTTGAATTACTCTAGGCTTGATTTTTGGAGCCCGGTAGCACCGAGTTATCCTTAATCATTATGCGTGTCAATTTCAACAATTTTTTTATTTTCTAACCTTAAAGACTTAAATTATAAAATTTTTGAATTATTGTGAATTTTTACGTATGGGTTCCAGGGTTGATTTTTGGGGCCCGGAAGCACCGAGTTATCCTTAATTATTATGCGTGTCAATTTCAAAACTTTTTATAATTTTTTAATCTTAAAGAATTAAATTATAAAACTTTTGAATTACTGCAAAATTTTATGTATTGGTTCCAGGCTTTATTTTTGAGGCCCGGTAGCACCGAGTTATCCTTAATTATTATGCGTGTCAATTTCTATAATTTTGATAATTTTATAACCTTAAAGAATTTAATTATAAAATTTTTAAATTACTGCGAATTTTTATGTATGGGTTCCATGCTTGATTTTTGGGGCCCGGTAGCACCGAGTTATCCTTAATTATTGTAGGTGTCAATTTCAACAATTTTTATAATTTTGTAACCTTAAAGAATTAAATTATATCTCACCGTCTTCTTCTCTCCTCTCGGCGCACGTTAGTAAACGTACGCCGAGGGTGTTTCCATGGCGAGAGGAAGAGGTCGACCTCGGAAAGTTCCGATTGCTCTCATATATCGTGTTATTCCCATCGTCAAATAACCAGTAAGTGCTGATAACCAGCCCGACACTGTTCCATTGCACAACATTGTTGACACTGTTCCATTGCCTCATGCAGTTGCAGAATCAAACACATCTGAGGTTTCTTTGCTTTCTACCCTTGCTGATAATGTAGATAACAGTCAAGACCCTAAGATTGTACCCTTGATAGTACCGATGGTACAAGGAAATAGGGGAATCGAGCACATGCAGCAATTTCCACAACCAGTCGTGACAAAGCCCAACATAGAAGAAGGGAGTAAAATGGAAGCACCCAAAGGGTGCGCTAGCCTATTTCAGAAGAATCGACTTGCTGCTAATGGCATGTCTCTGGAGTACATCCCACCAACGATGATTAATGGCAAACCAGTGGGTCAATTGCTTAAAGATGAAGTGGAGGAAGAAGAACAAAAATGGAAGTGTGCTCTAGTCGTGTTTGTTTTAGGGAATGGCCCAGGTTACAATGCTATGAAAAGGTTCATCAATCTACATTGGTCCCATGTACCTGAACCAGATCTCTTATACCATGAAGAGGGCTATTATATTGTAAAATTTCAATCCCTTGATGATGCTAAGAAAGTCCTTTGTGCAGGGTCATACTCTATTGCGAATAGACCTATGATCTTGAAGCAATGGTCTGCTGATTTTGATTTTATAGCTGCTTTCCCTACGGAAATTCCCCTGTGGATCAAGTTCACTAACCTTCCTATGTCATGCTGGGGCAGCAGGTCTTTGAGTAGGATTGCCAGTGTGTTGGGTAAGCCCATTTTTGCTGATGAATGTACGACTAAGCAAACTAGAATCTCATATGCTCGTATGCTTATTGAGGTGAATGTCTCAAAAGAATTGCCTAGTGAGATTCAACTAATGGATCCAAATGGGAAGAGTTTTCTGCAGGATGTGACCTATGATTGGAAACCATCATATTGTGAGAAATGCCTTATGGTGGGGCACAACTGTCTGGCCAAACCTGCACAACCTAATCCCATAGAAGACTAAGGTGACACAGGAATGGAGAGTTAAAGCTCCAGCACCTATTGAACAGAGTAAGCAGGAAGTTCACATACAGCAGCCAATCCTTCAGAAAGAACCCTGTGCCCCTGCAGTTTTAGTTGAAGAGCTGAGCAAACAGAAAGGTATTGATACACAGGCATCTCCAGTCTTTAACATTACAAAATTTCCACCATTATCTCCTATTGTGATGTCTAATAGATTTGAAGTAGGGTTAGTGAGTTGGGCAGATCATCCCCTGGATGAAGGGGGAGCCAGCTATACTCAATGAAGTGGTTATTTTGGAACATTAGGGGTGTAAATAAAAGGTACAAACAGAAGGAAGCCAAAGAATACTTTAGAATCAATAAATTTGGCCTTGTTGGACTGGTAGAGACAAAGGTTAAACAGAAGAATGCAGAGAGAATATCTAAGTTCTTGTTGCCTGATTGGGGTATACTAACTAACTACAGAAGTGCCATGAATGGTAGAATTTGGATCCTATGGGATACTACAAAATTTTTGGTCACTGGTTTTCAGGAGGAGGCCCAATACATCCATTGTAATGTTAGAACTCTCACTGGTGGACCTATCTGCTGCCTCACAGTAGTATATGGTTTCAATGACATTGATCAAAGGAGGACATTGTGGAAAACACTCCAGAACCTTGCTGCTGTTACTATTGACCCCTGGCTAGTAGCAGGAGATTTCAATGCCATTATGTCTAGTAATGATAGAAAATCATGTCACCAAGTTAAGCAAGCTGAGGTTGCAGACTTTACTAAGTGTATCCAGCAGGCTGGTCTGGCAGAACTTCCATGGAAGGGGGAATACTTTACCTGGACTAATAAGCAAAGTGGCAATGATAGAGTGTGCAGCAGATTGGATAGAGTTTTTGGTAATTATGAGTGGATGATTAAGTGGAGCCATGTACACAATGTATATGGAGTGCCACTCATATCTGATCACAACCCCATGTTGTTAATCCTGGCAGAAGATAACAAACTCAGGAAGACTCCCTTCAGGTTCTATAGTGCATGGACTCAACATAAGGATTTCCAACTTCCGATCAAGGACAACTGGAATGGAAATGCTCAGTATACCCTTCAAGGGGTGTGGAACAATCTCAAGTCCCTTAAACCAGCCTTAAAGTCTCTAAATACTAGAGATTTTAAGAATATTACACAGAAGATTGAGACTAGCAGAAAGGAACTGGAAGATATCCAACACCAGATGACTCTGTCCCATACTGATGCCTTACAGCTTAGAGAAAGAGAACTGGTGCTGCAATTAGAAAAATGGTCATTGATTGAAGAATCAGTATTACAACAGAAATCTAGAGCCAGATGGATCCAACTAGGGGACTCAAATAACAAATATTTTTCTGCTGTAATGAAGTAGAGAAATCAGTATAAGAAGATTACTGAACTGATCATAGATGGGGGTTTGAAGGTTACTGATCCAGATGACCTGAAGAAGGAGATCAAGGATTTCTATAAATCACTCATGGGTACATCAGCTACTTCCCTCCCAACTGTTAACAGATTGTACATGAGCAATGGACCTAGCCTAACACACCACCAGAAGATGGAATTAGCTGCTGACATCAGTGACAATGAGATCCTAGATAGTTTAAAAGCAATTGGTAATGATAAAGCTCCAGGAATTGATGGTTATAATGCCCTGTTCTTTAAACAAACTTGGCACATTACTGGAAAGCAGGTACTTCAAGCAGTCAAGAATTTCTTTGAGACTAACAAAATGCATAGACCAACAAACTGTGCCTCCCTTACTTTGATTCCTAAAGTGTCCAACCCACAAACAGTCAAAGAGTTTCGACCAATAGCTTGCTGTTCAGTGCTGTACAAAATGATTTCCAAGCTTCTGGCCAACAGACTACAGAAAGTTATGTGCAGTATCATTTGTAATGCACAAGCAGGTTTCATTCCAGGGAGGAGGATTGCAGATAATGTCATTCTGGCACATTAATTAATCAAGCATTACTCAAGATCACATATATCTCCTAGATGTATGATCAAAATTGATCTACAGAAGGCTTATGATTCAGTTGAATGGAGCTTTTTGTAGCAGGTAATGGAGGCTCTAGATTTCCCATCCAGGTTTACAAGATGGATTATGGAGTGTGTCCAATCTGTCAGCTACACAGTGGTGGTGAATGGAGAAACAACAGAACCTTTCCAAGCAGCCAAAGGTTTGAGACAAGGGGATCCCATATCTCCATTCTTATTTGCTATTGTGATGGAATACTTAAGTCGATCTCTGGTAGAACTGAGGAAAGCTAAAGATTTCACATTTCATCCTGGTTGTAAAAAACTAGGAATTACTCATCAAAGCATTGCTGACGACCTCTTGCTGTTTGTCAAAGGAGAAGGTCAATCTGTACGTACCATGTTTACATATTTCTCTCATTTCACTGCAGCCTCTGGTATGAAGGCCAATCTGCATAAGAATGCTGTTTATTTTGGAGGGGTAAATCCTGAAGAGCAACAACAAATTATTGATCATCTTGGATATGTACGTGGAGAACTACCTTTTAAATACTTGGGTATCCCACTATCTACCAAGAAGCTGTCTGTTTTCCAATGGCAACCACTGGTCGACAAGATTACTACCAGGATTACATCCTGGACTGCCAGGCAACTGTCATATGCTGGTAGAATCCAGTTGGTTCAATCAGTAATCTTTGGTATTCAAGCTTATTGGGCTCAGCTCTTTCTCATTCCTTCCAAAGTTATAAAACTGTTAGAAGCAGTGTGTAGATCCTACATATGGTCTGGCTCAATTAATGTAACAAGAAAGCCATATGTGGCCTCGGAAAAGATCTGTCTGCCAAAGTCTGCTGGAGGCATAAACTTGACCAATCTCTTATTGTGGAACAAGGCTGCTGTTGCAATACTAAGCTGGGATTTGGCTCACAAGAAGGATGTATTATGGGTGAAATGGATTCACACAGTTTATGTCAAGCAACAACAATTGGAGTCCATAAATATTCCTAAACAAGCCAGTTGGATGGTTCGGAAGATCATTGAAGGCACTGTTCTGTTGCAGCAATACCAACTGCTACATAAGCCTGATTGCTCTATAAGAATGATTTATCTTCAACAGATTGGACAATTACCTAGAGTCCCTTGGAAGAACTTAACCATACAGAACCCTGCTCGACCTAAAGCACTTTTCAACCTTTGGCTGCTCCTACAAGACAGACTTCCTACTAAAGATAGGTTGATCAAATGGAACTTGACTGTGGATGGCACCTGTGTCATGTGTCAACAAACAGTGGAAACCAGAGACCACTTATTCTTGGACTGCCCCTTTGCTACTTAGCTGAGGTATCACACATTGCAGTGGATTGGAGTAACACAACCTGCTGGACAAAATTGGCCTCAGTTTGTTCACTGGATCATTGATAAGGCTAAAGGGAAATCTCCTCGAGCTCATATATTCAAAATGACCTTTGCAGAAATGTTCTATGTCTTATGGTTGGAAAGGAATGCGAGAATATTTGGAAATACTTTCTGTTCTAGTGATAAACTGCTTCGAAACATTGCATACACTTGTAATATAAGGGCAACTCCTAGAGTTAGAGTACACCTTCAACATTATCTACTGTAATGTTGAACTTTAGGTATAGTACAATTAGTCAGATTTTGTTTATCTTTTGATAGTCAGCTGTGTACAAAGCTGAACTATGGAATTGTACGGCAACCACTTTGGTGATTAATACAAATTTTAATTACCAAAAAAAAAAGAATTAAATTATAAATTTTTTGAATTACTGCGAATTTTTGAGGCCCGGTAGCATCGAGTTAACCTTAATTATTATGCGTCTCAATTTCAATATTTTTAGAATTTTGTTAGCTACTAAAACTCTACGCTAAAAAGCTCTACATTTTACAACGCTAAAAGACTCTATATTTACTACGCTAAAAGGCTCTACATTTTACTATGCTAAAAGACTCTATATTTTACTACGCTAAAAGACTCTATATTTTACTACACTAACACTATATTTTACTACACTAAAAGGCTCTAAATACAAATTTATCAACAATAATATGAACATAACATTAACAATACAAATAAAACAAATAAATAATACAAATTAACAAAAATTAATAAACAATTCGGATATATAAAAGATACAAAATTAAACACAAAATAACATAAATTCACATGGAAACACGCTAAACAATACAAATATGCATGTATTATATGAGTTTCGCCATAATCTAAATCGAAATACCTCGATTTAAGATTTTTTATATATTATTGAAATTGAATTTTTTCAACCTAAAGACGGAATCCAAACCTTCTTTTGTGTGTGGGGCCTTCACACCTTGCTTTTAGATGACGGGTGGGGCCGAAATTTTTTTTATATAGCACGGGGGTGGGGGGACTTGAATTTTTTAAAGGTTGAAGCAAGCAGTTCTATCGATCGAAAAAGAAGAAGGGTTTTTATTTTTTTAATGGCTGTTCGCAGTATAATAGTGCGAATTAGTAAATCGCAGTATTATACTGCGAACAACCATTAAATTTTTTTTATTTGTTCGCAGTATAGTACTGCGATTTACACTTAACGGTAAAATTTCCGTCAACGTAATTCGCAGCATTATACTGCAAATTACCTATTTTTGTAAACTTTTAACATTAAAAATGTGTTTTTTGTTTAATTATATATTAATTAAGTTTCCGACTCCCTTAGGTTGTATATAGATTTTTATGTGCATTGACTGTCCTGTCCATTAAGCTTCTTGTGCTGCCTGTGTCATCAACATGCATGCCTGGCAAATGCACAGTATAGAATAGCCACCGGCTATTCTTCGTAAGACTAGTTCTTGTCCAACTGGACAGTGCTAAAATCTAACACGTGGGATGGATCGTCGTGATATTTTCGGAGCATGGACACATGAAACACTAGATGACAACCGATAAGCTCGGCGGCAATGCAAGTCTATAAGCCACCTCTCCCACTCGATCAACAATCTCAAATGGACCGATGAACCTAGGGCTAAGCTTGCCCATCTTTCCAAATCTCATCACGCCCTTCATAGGCGACACTCGGAGCAATAGCCGCTCATCAACCAAAAAAGCCACATCTCGAACCTTGCGGTCTGCATATCTCTTTTGCCTGAACTGAGCTGTACAAGGCCTATCCTGAATGATCCTGACCTTGTCCAAGGCTTCCTGAACCAGATCCGTACCCAACAACCGAGCCTCTCCCGGCTCAACCATCCAACCGGAGAAGGACACCGCCTACCATATAAAGCCTCATAAGGAGCCATCTAGATGCTCGACTGGTAGCTATTGTTGTAGGTAAACTCTGCTAAAGGCAAAAAAATGATCCCAAGAACCTCCAAAGTGAATGATACAAGCTCGGCGCACATCCTCAAAAATCTGAATAGTCCACTCGGACTGACTGTCCGTCTAAGGATAAAATGTTGTTCTCAACTCAACCCGTGTGCCTAACTCCCGCTGAACTGCTCTCCAGAAGCGCGAGGTAAACTGTGTACCCCGGTCCAAAATGACAGATACGGGCACACAATGAAGGCGAACAATCTCCCGAATATAGATCTCAGCTAACCTCTCGGATGAATAGGAGATTGCCACATGAATGAAATGCGCAGACTTGGTCAGCCTATCAACAATTACCCAAACTGTATCGAACTTCTTCTGAGTCTGCGGAAGGCCAGTAACAAGTCCATAGTGATCCGCTCCCACTTTCACTCAGAAAGCTCAATCCTCTGAAACAATCCACCAGGCCTCTGATGCTCCTACGTAACCTGTTGAAAATTCAAACATCGAGCCATATATGCCACAATATCCTTCTTCATCCTATGCCACCAATAATATTTCCACAAATCCTGATACATCTTCGCGGCGCCCGAATGAATAGAATACCGGGAACTATGGGCCTCCTCTAAAATCAACTCTTGATTCCTATCCACATTGGGCACACAAACTCGACCCTGCAATCTTAAAACTCCATCAGTATCTAAGGTAACCTACTTGGCACCTCCACGCTTCACCGTGTCTCTAAGGACACACAAATGGGGATCATCAAACTACCGATCACGGATACGCTCCAATAATGAAGAATGAGTGACCGTGCAAGCTAATACTCGACCAGGCTCAGAAATATCCAACCTCACAAATCGATTGGCCAAAGCCTGAACATACAAAGCAAGCGGCCTCTCACTGACCGGAATGTAAGAAAGATCACCCATACTGGCTGACTTCCTACTCAAGGCATCGGGCCACCACATTGGCCTTTCTCAGGTGGTATAAGATAGTAATATCATAATCCTTCAACAACTCCAACCACCTCCTCTGCCTCAAATTCAACTCTTTTTGCTTGAAAAAGTACTAAAGACTCTTGTGGTCAGTGAACACCTCACATGACACGCCATACAGATAGTGCCTCCCAATCTTCAACGCGTGAACAATGGCTGCCAACTCTAAGTCATGAACCGGATAGTTTTTCTCATGAATCTGTTAGACCTCGTTTAACCTCGTGTGGAAATCATTGATATATTTGATATGTGTGCTTTGGTTGTATTAGCATGATTTCCAGGTATAGGTTTTGATGAATGACAAACAATAAAGTCGATTGTCTAACAATGATATTGTATGACAAACGATGAAGATGCATTAGCAAACAATCGAGATGGTTGACGAATCAATGGTGATAAATCAAACAATAAAGATTGGATGCCAAGAAGCATATTGATGAAGGGATTGCATATACAATCCAAGACGAGCGCAAGAGTTCAAGACCGAAGACCCAAGGCGTAGGTCGTTAGGTAGAACCAATGTAAGATCAACATTTAAGTTATCTCGTCTTTTGGCTCAACATAGGTCATCATAAATATGCATTAAATCATTTTATTAAATCATATATATCATAAACATTTTTAATATACTTCAAACAAAATGATTTTAACGTTTTCATTTTAACCAAAATGGTTTTTGAAGTAAGTTTTTGATTCTGGTATACTCCGGTATATTCCAGCTTTGATTCTGGTATATCCTGGTATATTCCAGCTTTAATATGCATAAAATCATTTTATTAAATCATATATATCATAAACATTTTTAATATACTTCAAACAAAATGATTTTAACGTTTTCATTTTAACCAAAATGGTTTTTGAAGTAAGTTTTCAATTCTGGTATACTCTGGTATACTCCAGTTTGATTCTGGTATATCAAAGGTATATTCCAGCTTTGTTTGAAGCTGGAAATTCCCGCGAGCCTCAATAATCGATTATGCAATAGGAAATAATCGATTATTGACCAAATAATCGATTATCACTTTTTAATAATCGATTTTTTCATATCCGTTGCCTTCCAACAACTAGTTTTTTGAACGTTAGAACTAGATAATCGATTATCTCATTCCACTAATCGATTTGACTGGAAAATCAGATTTAAGGTGTAACAAATGGGCAACGGCTATATCACCTCTAAACTCTATAAATAGAGGTCATTTGAACTCATTTTGCAAGAACAACATCTCTCAATTATCTATAAACATCTTGATTTTATTTTTGCATCATTTTAGAGCTTTTGTGAGCCATTTGAGAGACAACTTTGTGTTGTTCATTGAGCTAATATTGTATCTCTTTATCTACTCTTCTTCGAGAGTCTTTGTTGTAAAAGAGAGAAATTCTTGAGAGGACCAATTCTTCTAATTGAGTGTTTGGTTTACTAAGTTCCTTCTATCTTAGTATTTGAAGTCTTGAGGTGAGGTATCCTCGAGCAAGAATTCTTGTGGTGCGGTATCCACGAGCAAGTTGAAGTCTTGTAGAGCGTACATCTACGAGCAAGTGTAACGGTTTGTTAGGCACCTGGAAGCTTAACGGAGTTAGTGTATACTCGAGAGAGTCTCTCGGGAGACTGGACTAACCACACGTTGTGGTGAACCAGTATAAATTAGGTGTGTTCTTTCCTTACTCTTTAATTTCCGCATTTAATTTAATCCTGCAATTTTTAATTCCGCAAAATTTACCGATATTCTCGTGCCTCACTATTCACCCCCCTCTAGTGACGGGCATAAATCCTAACAGAATCTTCAGTTGCCTTGAAACATAGGAAATAACCTTGCCATCCTTCATCACACTGCACCAAGCCCAACACGGGAAGTATCACAATAAATTGTATAAGGTCCTGAACCTGTGGGCAAAACCAATACTGGTGCCATAGTCAGAGCTGTCTTGAGCCTTAGAAAGCTCGCCTCACACTCATCCGACCATCTGAACTAAGCACCCTTCTGGGTCAATCTGATCATCGAGGCTGCGATTGAGAACCCCTCTACGAATCGATGATAGTAACTTTCCAATCCCAAAAAATCAGAATCTCTGTAGCTGATGCTGGTCTAGGCGAGTTCTTGTCTGCCTCAATCTTCTTCGAATCAACCTGAATACCCTCTACTGATATGACATGACCCAGGAATGCAACTAAATTCAACCAGAAGTCACACTTCGAAAATTTAGCATATAGCTTACTATCCCTCAAAGTCTAAAGAACCACCCTAAGATACTGTTTGTGCTCCTCCCGGCTGCGGGAATATATCAAAATATCATCAATAAAGACTATCACGAATGAACCCAAATAAGGCCTGAACACTCGGTTCATCAGATCCATAAAAGCTACTGGGGCATTTGTCAACCCAAATGACATAACCAAGAACTCATAATGCCCGTACCGAGTGCGGAATGTTGTCTTAGGGATATCGAATTCCCTAATCCTCAACTGATGGTAGCCAGATCTCAAGTCAATCTTTGAAAATACCTTGGCACCCTTAAGCTGATCAAACGAATCATCAATCATCGGCAGTGGATACTTATTCTTGATTATTACCTTGTTCAACTGCCGATAGTCAATATACATTCTCATTGACCTGTCTTTCTTTTTAACCAATAACACTGGCGCACCCCAAGGCGATACATTGGGTCTAATGAAACCATTCTCAAGCAAGTTCTGCAACTGTTCTTTTAACTCTTTCAACTTAGGCGGGCCATACAATATGGTAGGATAGATATGGGCTGTGTGCCCGGAGCCACATCAATGCAAAAGTCAATATCCCTGTCAAGCGGCATACCCGTCAGGTCTGAAGGAAAGACATCAGGGAACTCACGAACAATGGGCACCGACTTAATAGAAGGGACCTCAGTGCTAGAATCACGGTCGTCCCGCTGATAGTGTATAGCATCCCATCCAGGCTCCCTCGGTATAGGCTGGGGACGGTGAAACTGTCGAAGCACACGCTCTGTGGCATGATACTCGACGTGATCGAAGAAGATCATCGGGACAGAGGTGCTCCAAAGTAGCTGATCGACTGAGCAACAAGCAGGTAGCTGAGCCAGCAACTCGTCGCTGTATGACGTCCAGATGAACTACCAAATAATAACATAAAAGTGAGTATGCGCAACACAACTCAATTTAAAATAAGCAAGTGTAAGTAGATATTTACCTGTCCGTCCACCAACATATCTAAAACATCCCTGAGAAGGGGGAGATTATGATGCGTATCGGTCCCTTGGTAGTTCCCACGCTGGAGAATCCACCTGACAGCTAGAGGGAGAAATGGATAATCCTCACTAGGTAGAAGTGGTGGTAGAGGTGGCTGCAACGGCATGATGCGCTGCCAGGCCCAAACCTAAGATAAAAGGTTGATATAAATTTTATGAGTCATTTCACTGTATAGAATTCAAAGTAAAGAACAAAGTATTCGGAAATTTTGTCACCTGTAGGAGAGGCAAAAAACCACATATATCCACCGCTTGACCTATGCTCGCCCGGCACATGCTCCTATACAGGTATACCAGAACAGCAACACCCCAGCTGTACTGGGGTAACTCATCCAGCTGCTGAAGATAATGGAGAAAGCGCATACTCATTCTACTCCTAGATGTGTCTGGGAACAAGACACACCCAAAAAGAAGGAGCAACGCCAGCCGCGTGTACCTATCAATCCAAAGATTGTCTGTCTCGCTAGTAATGTCTGGGTGCATAACTACCATCTGATCTCTAATGGCTGAAAATGCAACGCGACTGCCCCCAGCGCCAACCTCTGGCCTAAAACCAGTAAATTCCCCCATCATATCCACAAACTGGGCACACGTCATGCCTCTAATGTAGTGGGGCAGTGCCACGGCGCGTCCATCTACATGCAGCCCGTATAAGACCTGAACACCCTCTAGTGATGGTGGCCTCTCCAGTGGGCAAGTGAAAAGTATTCTTTCCGGTCGCCACCGCTCTATCAAGGCCGTGATGAGAGACCAATCAAGCTGCATCCGTCCAAGCTCAAAAATCGTATATAACCCCATAGCCTAGAGGCGCGCTACTATGGGATCATGGAAAGGATGCGCCGTGATAAACTTCCACAAGTCGTCAGGTCTCCTAGGGCGGAGAGCCTGCATCGACAGCTGTCCCTCCCATACAAACGAGAACCTATGGTCACCTTGCAACACTAATAGCTAATCATCGATAGGTTCAGGATGCGCAGGTGGAGGAAAGGTCATGTCGTCTACTATAATTTAAATAAAAATAATTGTTTGCGTTAGTTCAATAAATTAAATAATTAATTATTCCATGCTTGATTTTGGGGCCCGGTAGCACCGAGTAATCCTTAATTATTATGAATGTCAATTTCAATAATTTTTATAATTTTGTAACCTTAAGGAATCAAATTATAAATTTTTTGAATTACTGCGAATAATTATATATGGGTTCCATGCTTGATTTTATGGGCACGGTAGCACCGAGTAATTCTTAATTATTATGCGTCTGAATTTTAATATTTTTAGAATTTTGTAACCTTAAAGAATTAAATTTTAAATTTTTTGAATTACTGTGAATAATTATGTATGGGTTCCATGCTTGATTTTTGGGGCGCGGTAGCACCGAGTTATCCTTAATTATTATGCGTGTTAATTTCAATTATTTTTATAATTTTGTAACCTTAAAGAATTAAATTATAAATTTTTGAATTACTACGAATAATTATGTATGGGTTCCATGCTTGATTTTTGGGGCAGGGTCACTGAGTTATCCTTAATTATTATGTGTCTCAATTTAAATATTTTTAGAATTTTTTTACCTTAAAGAATTAAATTATAAATTTTTTGAATTATAGCGAATAATTATGTATGGGTTCCATGCTTGTTTTTTTGGGCCCGGTAGCACCGAGTTATACTTAATTATTATGCGTGTCAATTTCAACAATTTTTTTAATTTTGTAACCTTAAAGAATTAAATTATAAATTTTTTGAATTTCTGCGAATAATTATGTATGGGTTCCACGGTTGATTTTTGGGGCACGGTAGCACCGATTTATCCTTAATTATTATGCGTCTCAATTTCAATATTTTTAGAATTTTGTTAGCTACTAAAACTCTACGCTAAAAGGCTCTACATTTACTATGCTAAAAGGCTCTATATTTTACTACGCTAAAAGACACTATATTTTACTACGCTAGAAGACACTATATTTTACCACGCTAAAAAGGCTCTACAAATAAATTTATCAACAATAATATGAACATAACATTAACAATACAAATAAAATAAATAAACAATACAAATTCAAAAAAATTAATAAACCAATCCGGATATATAAAAGATACAAAATTAAACACAAAATAACATAAATTCACATGGAAACACACTAAACAATATAAATATGCATGTATTATATGAGTTTTGCCATAATCTAAATCGAAATACCTCAATTTAAGATTTTTGAATATTATTGAAATTGAATTTTTCACCCGAAAGACGGAATCCAAACGTTCTTTTGTGTGTGGGGCCTTCACACCTTGCTTTTAGATGACGGGTGGGGCCGAATCTTTTTTTTATATAGCACGGGGGTGGGGGGGGGGACAAGAATTTTTGAAAAGTCGAAGCAAGCAGTTCTGTCGATCGAAGAAGAAGAAGGGTTTTTATTTTTTTTAATGGTTGTTCGCAGTATAATACTGTGAATTAGTAAATCGTACTATTATATTGCGAACAACCATTAATTTTTTTTATTTATTCGCAGTATAGTACTGCGATTTACACTTAACGGTAAAATTTTCGTCAACGTAATTCACAGTATTATACTGCGAATTACCTATTTTGTAATTTTTTAACATTAAAAATGTATTTTTTGTTTAATTATATATTAATTAAGTTTCGGACTCCCTTAGGTTGTATACAGATTTTTGTGTGCATCGAATGTCCTGTCCATTAAGCTTCTTGTGCTGCCTGTGTCATCAACATGCATGCCTGGCAAATGCACGTGTGGGATTATTATTGTCTTTTCATTTTTATTTCAGATGTGAATGTGTATAAAATATGCCCATTACACTTTGTATTGCACAGCTATAGTATAGTAATCATGAAGTGGGTCACCTAAACTTTTCTCATATCACTATTCACTTACATATGAAAGATGCTAGCCGAAAACATGCCTGATTGCTATATCCAAGGCATTTGGGTAAATGTTATTGGCCGAAAAAGTAGTTGTTGTATAAATTTTTATGTGATTTCACTATCTTGCTCATTCCTTACATCAATAATCATCACCAATTTCTCACAACAATGTACTCCTTCATGTGGACCCATATTCCCAACTTTCTCTCGTTTGTATTAAGCTAAATAGTGGTTTTCTATTGGCTAAAAAAGCACTATACTGTAACTTATTATAAATCAAAGAACAAATATTTAGCCCAATTTGTTAAATATGTTTTGGGTGGAGATGGTGAAAAGCCCCTGGGTTGATATGATGTAAATGTTGGGATATTCACAATTAGGGTATGTAAGATATATGGACTTATATTTATATATATATGAACAATATATGGACAAATTATATGTTATGTGCTATCTTTTGGTTTGGCCTAATTTTGTGGTCTTATGGACATTATGTTAAGGGGGCCAATGTATTGTCATATAAAGTGTAGGACTAAAGTGTAGATACCCAAAAGGGTAACCTTAGTTAATGATGGGCTAACTAAGATTACATATATGTAACCATGGTTACATGCTTGTGACTCTTGAGTTATGTAACTCTTGTGACTCTTGGGTTATGTAACTCTTCTGTTATAAAGTGGGGGTTATGGTTCCCACATTATAGCAAGACTATACTCTTCTTCTTCCCATTGAATCAAGAGAACCATTTTCAAGTCTTGCATATTTTTGTGGAAAAATATACTCCAATTTGGTCATTGTTTTTTGAAAGAAATTCTTGTGAAACACTCTCGTGAAACTCTTGGATAACTTCAAGACAATCTTGAAGTTAAGATTAAGGAACAAGGAGCCAAACACTTTCAAACCATCATCAACGGAGGCTTAAAGAATTCCACAAATGGATTCAGGTACGCTTCCGCTCATGTAGTTGTTGTTCCAAATTGTTCGATATGAAGGTTATTGTATTTTAGTCGGAATCATAATTCTAACAATTGGTATCAGAGCCACCTTCATATTTGGATAATTTGGATGTTCATAAGATTTATGTTATGCTAGATTCATGTTCAAGTAAAGTTAGAATTTTATTTATGAAATTCTAGTACCATGAAATAGCATGATTTTATGAATGTTATGTGTTGATGAAATTTGATGTTTTAATACCATGTTATCTTCACTGAATTAAAACATTGAATTATGAATGATTTTGGTTGGTAAACAACATGTTTTCTTGTTTAAGATTCTTGTTGAAAATCATATAGAGTTGTTGGACAATGCCTAAAGATAATCGATTATCTCTCAATTTACAGAATTTGGCAATACCAGAATAATCGATTATCTGGTTTGGAATAATCGATTATTCTGGTCCAGAAAGTTTGAAACGTTTTCTAATGCCAGAATAATCGATTATCTGGTTTGAGATAATCGATTATCCTGGTCCAGTAAGTTTGAATTTTTTTTAATGCCAGAATAATCGATTATCTGTTTAAGATAATCGATTATCCTGGACCATTAAGGTTGAAACGTTTCAAGTCTTTTAAGTTTCAGATTTAATTGAATATTAATAATATGTCAATTAATATTAAGTTCTTTTTTTTTAAAATTATTAATGTATTATACATTAATATTTAAGTTTTGAATATTAATTATTTTAGTCCATCAATTTTCATATCTTGGAATTGTCCTCTCAAGTACATAACAATTAATATTCAGATGTTGCATGTCAAAACATGTAACACATTAAGCTAAGATTCTTAATATGGCTTAAGGAACAAAAGTTTTTAGCATCTAATATTTTAAATTAGTCAATTGAAGCATTATGTTGCCAAAGTAACCTCTATTGTGTAGATTGATTGAACTTGAAATATAAGATGACTGTGGATGTTAGTCTTCCATGCGTTTAACACCGGCCCAAAGGAAGGTGTTATTTGGCAGGAATTCGAACGTGTTTGTGGTGATAAATATGAGACAATTATTTGGTTTTCCATGTGAATATTAAGTCGGCCCAAAGGAAGGCTTGATATTTGACAGGAGTTTATTGTCTATATTTGATCACTACACCAAGAGTACCACTTACAAGTTGATTTTCTGTCCAAAGACTAAAATCAATGTTGTGCTAGGTATTTTGTAATGTGATATGCCTATTTTGAATCTATATAGTAAAGTTAAAGTTCAAGTAATTGTAAGCATGTGTTAAGTAATCCTTTTGTTCTATTTTCAGTTAATTCTTCTGCTGCTTCGATATCTGCCAACATCAATAGCATCCCTGTGCTTAACGGCACAAACTATATGGAATGGAAAGAGAACATCATGATCGTTCTCGGTTGCATGGATCTAGACCTTGCTTTTCGGATCGAGCAACCTGCTTCTCTTGAGGATACATCTTCTTCCGATGCGAAGAAAGAGATGGAGAAGTGGGAACGCTCGAATCGCATGAGTCTAATGATCATGAAACGTGCAATTCCAGAATCATTCAGGGGCACTATGAATGATGAAGCTAATGCCAAAGTTTTCCTTGAAAACCTTGAAAAGCGTTTTGAACAAAACGAAAAGGCGGAGACAAGTACTCTTTTGAGTAAACTTGTTTCCATGAGGTATAAGGGCAAGGGAAACATTAGGGAGTACATTTTGGAAATGTCTCATATTGCTTCGAAACTTAAGTCACTCAAGCTAGTATTACCTGAGGAACTGCTTGTGTACTTAGTTTTGATATCTCTTCCTGCACACTTTAATCAGTTTAAGGTAAGTTACAACTGCCTGAAGGAGAAATGGACTCTTAATGAGCTCATTTCACATTGTGTGCAAGAGGAGGAAAGGATTAAGCAAGATAAGACTGAAAGTGCTCATTTGGCATCCTCTTATAAGGATGTGAAGAAGAGGAAAGGTAAGGAAGTTGCGGTTGCGAGGCCCAAGATTAAGCAACATAAGGAACCTAAGGTTGAAATTACTGAATTAGGTTGCTTTTTCTGTAAGGGGACTAATCATGTGAAGAAAGATTGTACCAAGTACCATGCCTGGCGTGCGAAAAAAGGTACATTTCTTTCTCTTGTTTGTTCTGAAGTTAATTTAATTTCGGTACCTAAGGATACTTGGTGGGTAGATTTTGCTGCTACTACTCACATAAGTATATCTATGCAGGGTTGCCTGAACTGCCGAAAACCAAATGATGGTGAAAGATACATCTATGTGGGTGACGGCAAGAAGGTGCCAGTTGAGGCTATTGGCAAATTTAGGCTGTTGTTTAAGACCGGTTTTCATTTAGATTTGGATGAGACTTTTGTTGTACCGTCTTTTAGGCGGAATTTAATTTCTGTTCCTAAATTGGACATATCTGGTTATACATGTTCTTTTGGTGATAATAAAGTTAGTCTCTTTCAGAATTCAAATCTTATTGGTACTGGTCTTTTATCAACATGTGATAGCCTATATTTGGTTGACACAATAACCTCACATAATGAAACTTTGCATACAAGTTTAAGTGGTACCAAAAGAAAATTAACTAATGAGAATTCTATATCACTCTAGCATAAACGTTTGGGTCACATATCCATTCAAAGAATTCAGAAACTCATGTCAGATGGAATTCTTGATTCTCTTGATTCCTCAAATTCGGATATTTGTGTTGAGTGTATCAAGGGAAAACAAACAAACAAGGCGAGATTAGGTGCTAAGAGAGCTTCGGACGTCTTAGAATTGATACATACGGATATTTGTGGGCCATTCCCTACTCCTTGTAGGAATGGTCAACAATACTTTATCACATTCATAGACGATTACTCTCGTTATGGGTACCTATATCTTATTCATGAAAAGTCCCAATCCATAGACGTGTTCAAATCATTTAAGGCTGAAGTTGAAAATCAACTAAGCAAAAGAATTAAATCCGTTAGATCTGACCGTGGTGGTGAATACTATGGTCGATATGATGGTTCAGGTGAACAACGTCCAGGGCCATTTGCTAAATTCCTAGATGAGTGTGGGATCGTCCCTCAGTATACTATGCCAGGAAGTCCTACGATGAATGGTGTAGCTGAGTGATGAAATCGGACCCTTAAGGATATGGTAAGAAGTATGATTTGTCGTACTACTTTGCCAGACTCACTCTGGGGTGAAGCATTAAAAACCGCAGCTTATATTCTTAATAGAGTTCCAACTAAAGCTACAATCAAAACCCCATATGAACTTTGGACTGGGCATAAACCCAGTATTGGGCATTTACACATTTGGGGTTGTCCAGCTGAGGCAAGGCCTTATAGGCCGAATGAAAAGAAACTGGATGCTAAGACGGTTAGTAGCTATTTTGTTGGATACTCTGAAAGATCCAGGGGTTTTAAGTTTTATGATCCCACTTCTAGAACTATTTTTGAGACGGGTATGCTAGGTTTTTTGAGGATATTGAGTTTGGGGGGTGGGGAGATAAAGTTGTTAGAGATTTTGTCTTTGAGGAAGAACATGTGTCTTTCCCTCAAGTTGTTGATCTTGGTCAGGATGTTCTCATTCCTGACACGGATCACACAACTCCAGTTCAAGACAATCTCGAAAATCTCCCCAATCAGGATCCTGAAATTACTAATGAAAATCAAACTCTACAACCTCAAGAAACTGAAGTGCCATTAAGGAGATCCACTAGAGAGAGAAGAAATGCAATTTTGGATGATTATGTTGTATTTCTCCAAGAACAAGAAAGTGATATTGGACTTGAGGAAGATGATCCAATCAACTTCCGTCAAGTCATTAAGGGTTCTAACTCTCAAAAGTGGATTGATGCCATGAATGATGAGATGAAGTCTATGAGCGATAATGACGTTTGGGAGCTTGTTACATTGCCCGAAGGTATTAAACCTATTGGTTGTAAATGGATTTTTAAAACCAAAAGGGATTCAGGGGGCAATGTTATTAAGTATAAAGCTCGTCTTGTCGCAAAAGGCTACACTCAGAAGGAAGGCATTGATTATAAAGAGACTTTCTCTCCAGTTTCATCGAAAGACTCTTTCAGGACTATAATGGCATTATAGCACATTTTGATCTTGAGCTTCATCAGATGGATGTTAAGACAGCGTTTCTCAATGGTGACATTGAGGAAACAATTTATATGGTGCAACCTGAAAACTTTGTTTCGGATGAATCAGAGAAAAAGGTTTGCAAATTAAAGAAATCCATCTATGGGCTCAAGCAGGCTTGCCGTCAATGGTATTATAAGTTTCATGCAGTCATTACATCTTTTGGTTTTGAACCGAATATTGCTGATGACTGTATATCCATAAGTTCAGTGGGAGTAAGTATATTTTTCGGGTTTTATATGTCGATGACATACTGCTTGCCTGTAACGATATAGCGTTATTACTTGAAACTAAGAAATTTCTTTCAAAGAAATTTGAAATAAAAGATCTTGGTGAAGCTTCTTTTGTATTAGGAATTCAGATACAACGAGATCGCTCCAAAAGTGTTCTCGATCTGTCACAAAAGGGCTATATCGATAAGGTTCTGAAAAGATACGGCATGCAGGATTGTAAACCAGGCAACACCCCTGTTGCTAAGGGAGACAAGTTTTGTCTCAAACAGTGCCCAAATAATATTATGAAATTTTGGAAATGCAGAAGACGCCTTATGCTTCGACTGTAGGTAGTCTGGTGTATGCTCAGGTATGTACACAACCTGATATAGCATACACTATTGGAATGTTAGGCAGATATCTAAGCAATCCGGGAATGGACCATTGGAAGGCAGCCAAACGGGTCATGAGGTACTTACAGAGAACAAAGGATTACATGCTTACATATTGGAAATCGGACCAGCTTGAGATCATTGGGTATACCGATTCTGATTTTGCTGGATGTCAGGATAGTTTGAAGTCCACTTCAGGCTATATTTACATGCTTGCGGGCGGTGCTATCTCTTGGAGAAGCATCAAGCAAACTCTTACAGCCACTTCCACCATGGAAGTAGAGTTTATGGCATGTTATGAATCATCCAATGAGGCATTATGGCTGCGGAATTTTGATGGTGGACTGCGAATTGTTGATAGCATCAAAAGGCCACTTAGGCTATTATGTGATAACAGATCGGCAGTCCTTTATGCTAATAACAACAGTAGTTCGACGAAAGCAAAACATATGGACGTCAAATTTTGGGTTGTTAAAGAAAGAGTACAAAATGGACAATTGTGCATTGAGTACATTAATACAAATTCTATGCTTGCGGATCCGCTCACTAAGGGATTGACACCAAAAGTATTTCATGAGCATATTGCTTGTATGTGTGTCAAATCAGATAAGGATTATGTATTTTAGTGGGAGTTTGTATTGTACATTTATGTATTGTCCATTATATTCAGAAATTCAGCAATTCAGTTATATCTGTGCAGATATTCCGTTTTAAAGTTTTCTCTTACAGTTTATGATTGATCTCAATAAAGAGAACCAGTTGGAAATAGACATTCTATTGACCACACTTTATGTTATTTCCATGCTACATACCTACACTTGATCCATGTCGTTGGTTATATTGATATACGTGATCTATGTTGGTTCTAGTTACGAATGAGTAACGAAGAGCTCTTAGTTCCTATGTTGGTATGATTGATGGACCAGATTGTTCATGACAAATTTATTGTGATAGCAATTTTGAGCTCCTAAGGTTATTTTGTAACATATAATGCTAAGGTTTGTACATATGTATGTGTATCTCGTCCAAGTGGGAGATTGTAAGATATATGGACTTATATCTACATACATATGAACAATATATGGACAAATTATATGTTATGTGCTATCTTTGGTTTGGCCTAATTTTGTGGTCTTATGGACATTATGTTAAGGGGCCCAATGTATTGTCATATAAAGTGTAGGACTAAAGTGTAGATACCCAAAAGGGTAACCTTAGTTAATGATGGGCTAACTAAGGCTACATATATGTAACCATGGTTACATGCTTGTGACTCTTGAGTTATGTAACTCTTGTGACTCTTAGGTTATGTAACTCTTTTGTTATAAAGTGGGGGTTATGGTTCCCACATTATAGCAAGACTATACTCTTCTTCTTCCCATTGAATCAAGAGAACCATTTTCAAGTCTTGCATATTTTTGTGAAAAACTATACTCTAATTTGGTCATTGTTGTTTGAAAGAAATTCTTGTGAAACACTCTTGTGAAACTCTTGGATAACTTCAAGACAATCTTGAAGTTAAGATTAAGGAACAAGGAGCCAAACACTTTCAAACCATCATCAACGGAGGCTTAAAGATTTCCACAAATGGATTCAGGTACGCTTCCGCTCATGTGGTTGTTATTCCAAATTGTTCGATATGAAGGTTATTGTATTTTAGTCGGAATCATAATTCTAACAGGGTAGACAATCAATTACTTCACGCATTTTAATAATCCATGAATGGCTTAATTAGCCACTTGGAAGATTAAAAAAGTTGCCTTTGCAACAACTTTAACCAACTTCTAGTAAGAAAAATTAGAGTATCCTCATGAAATACCAAAATGTATTACTACATTCTATGGTCCTACAAGCAAAGATATGAGATTACAATAATAATTGACTCAGTTTAATTCCATAAATAATATTTGCAAAGGATATTATGTACGCAGATTGAAAATAATCTGAGTTTTTGCATAACTACCTTTTAGTTTGGTTCCTCTGAGGAAGAACGAGGACATATTATATATCAACAACAACAAAAAGTATAGTGATAGGATTTCATGGGAGGAGTGGAATATAATTTGGATGCAATTTGAAGTGCATCTAAAATACTAGTTGGGCAATCAGAGAAAGAGAACCTCCACGCATTCTCTTATAAGAAGTTCCATAAGACACTGATAACTGGAAGGTAGTACAATAAAATTTGGATTTTATTACTTTTAGCTAGTGTTATAAATTATTTATATTTAGTAATTTAAAAAATATATAAAATTTATATAATTTTTGTATATATATATATATATATATATATATATATATATATATATTGACTATTATTTTAAAAACGACTATACCAAGTTATTTTCCTATAAAAGTTGGTAACTTTAATTTTAAAAACCCCGAGTACCGTACCATATTGTTTTTTAATCAAAGCCACCACGTGTTGGTGGGGGGTCTAGGCTGACTCAACCTGTTGAATATTGTACCATATGTTTAGTAAAGTTTTACATAATATTTTGTGAAATAGTTAATATAAGTGACTATTTTCTGTTACAAAAAGAAATTTAACATCTCACAAGGGACAAAGAAAAACACAATAGATAATACTAGATTATATGTAAATTAACTATACAAAATATAGGCAAAATCAGGAACGCATGTGAACGAAAAGAAAGAATTAATTTAAATAGTTGTTTATCTAACCGTTTATATTAGAAAGATAGCCAATATATATTAAAAAGATAGCCAATATATATATATATATATACATATATATATATATATATATATATACATATATATATATATATATATATATATATATATAAATAATCCATACGTGATTAATTTATCTATACCTTCAAAAAATATAATATAATTCCGACCGTCTATTGACGCAAAAATTTTAAAGAAAAAAAGATATGCAATATAGTGTTTGGGCCAATTTTCATACGCCTTATCAATAATAGCGGAACTAGGATTGTGTATAATTTTTTAGCGAAGAAAGTTTAATTACACCTCCTCCTGGTTCTGCCCCTCTCAGTATTTGCCGTATCCAGCTAAATTTTGCATACTTGTTTATATTTTTTCAGTTCCACTTTACTCAACCAATTTTCCCATTTAGCTTGTTTGACATGCTGGACGAATCTCCTAAGTTTGGGCATCGTCTGTACATATGATGGACTGCTAAAAAGCTAAAAATTTGAGAGTGGAATATGTCGCATTGTTGTTGCATACCCAGTACTTGACAAAAACAATGAAATAAAATTTTACACTATAAAACACCTAACAATATCATTAGTAATAATATACATTATATTATCGTAAATTATAGTCATGAACATAAATAAATTTGCTATAAAATTATCATTATTATAATAAACTACAAAATACACTATCAGATGACCGAGAAGACGAAATAACATTATTACAAAATAATAAATGGTAAGCTTTTTATAAAATATAAAAGTTTTGGGCAATTTTTAAAAAATGAAATAGTGATATTTTGGACCAATCCAGCTAGTTTTGAGATTAGAATTTTGCCAAAATGTATACAAAATCTATGGCCAAACATATAGTTGTTAAATAAAATCCAAATTTATTTTGACAAAATCTAGCCAAACAGGTCCTTAGTTTTGTTCACGTTGGGCCCAGGCGAAGCCCGGGCTATCTCTACTAGCAGATAACATATACACTAGTACAACTTTTGCTTATTCTTAGGGACAAAATGTTTGGTGAAAGTGCACACACTTGGGCAACTCAACATTGAAGTTATAATGTTCAAATATTCTGGTCGAAAAGTCGTATCATCAAACATGAAACGAAACTAAATCAAGCTTATAACTAACCTAATTTTGTACGCAGAGACAACCTTATTATTCCATAATTAAAACAATGAATGCATAAAAGTGGCAAGTGATTTGGTACTCTAAATAAATGCAAATCAAAGTTTAGTCAGTCAAATGTAAAGCTACAACCTTTTTATTCAGACTATTCAATCCTTATTAGGGAAATAAGGGGTGTGCATTCGATTTATCAATTCGATTTTGACTCTTATCGATAATTACTTATCGATTATCGATTTGTATATATGCTTATTGTCGTTATTTCAATAAGGTTTCAATTTTTTCGATTTCGATTTATTGATTTTGGGGGCTTCGATTCGGTTATCGATTATACCAATAAAAAAATTTACGGGATTCCACGGAAAGTATATCGCTATAAACGCGCCTAACTTATATGGACAAAAAGAAGCTAAAATAATACGAATACCATTTATAATATTAAAATTATGTCAACAAGCACATGCAACAAAACTAAAGTAAGTGATCAAATGTATGCCACCAACACTCCAATAGTATTTAAAAAATACAGAACAAAACAAAACACATCATCATGGCTAATTCTGTTTTCCATTAATTTGAACTTTATTCCCTTGATTTTTAAATATGATCATTTCTTAAATGTGGTAGAGGAAATAATAGGGTAAGGGACTTAGGGTAAAGGAAATGATATAGGTTAGGGAAAATAACATTGTATAGCCGCTTTCAAAATAGTAGCAGAATATATATATATATATATATATATATATATATATATATATATATATATATATATATATATATATATATATATATATATATATATATATATATATATTCTGTATCTTATATTAATCTACACAAATAGATAATTACTCATTTAACAAGTGTCTACAGTCTAAGGGTGTGCATTTGATTTATCGATTCGATTTTGGCCTTATCGATAATTACTTATCGATTATCGATTTGTACATATGCTTATCGTTATCGTTTCAATAAGATTTTGATTTTTTCAATTTCGATAACAAATATTTGATTCGATTTATCGATAAACCAATTCAAATACACATCCCTAATCCTTATTATTTACTTGCTCTTTTTTTCCCAACAGAACGTCACCGATAAATGTTAATTTATTGTGAAACAGTAATTGCTCAGATAAAAGCATAATAAACAGAAAGTTCGCCTTTATACATTATTATGTTGCACCAGAGAGGGTGGTAGTCATTCGGAAAAGCAAGAATTTATCGTGCGTAAGAAAAGATATACGTACGAAACTACCGCAACAAAATGTTCGGAAATAGAGAAGAGGTTATCTTTTTCTTTTTTCCTTTAAAAAAAAATAATGGTGACATCTAGGTAGCTAGCATTCCACTCGATTTATCCACATACCTACCTAGCTAACTCTCCCACTAGTTAGAATAAGTAATGAGTTAACTACTTACTTCCCCCCTCCACTTTAATTGAACTTTTTAGTCTTTTTTTACTTTACAATTTTTTATTTTTGCATATATCAAGAAAGAATTAATTTTTTTGGAATAAAGAACCTAAATATTTGTTATATTTTCAATGAACAAATTAAGATTAATATAGTTAATTTTATTATTACTTAATGTTAAAAGGTAAATTTCTTAATATGTGTGACAATAATAAAAAATCAATTAAAGTGGACCAGGGAGACTATTATATAAAAGCGACGAGTATGACAAATGACTGAACAAGAGAAGTGTGTAGACGGTCGAAACCAGGCTCATCTATTAAATGACAGATCAAGATTGAAACGTGATGGACTGGAGATCGGCGCAGGGTTCTATCGAGCCAAAGTACGAAGTTGGAACATATGTCTTCAAGATCTTCGAGCCCATAACTCTAGAACCAACCCCCGAATAAGCTCGAGGAAATATTATTGGACCAAATAACGGAAGGTCGAAATATTTTTAACCGGTTGGATATCACATCGGGAATCTTGGTACGTACCAATGGGAGACTGATTAATTAGCAAATCATTAGATTTGGTAACTTTTATAGAATTGTTGTTGGAGTTATTAGGCCATCTGCACAGCCCAGTCAGAGTGTTGGAGTTATTGGGCCATCTGCACAGCCCAATCCGAGTAGCAGCATCTGTAAATAATATTTGTTATTTATATTATGGCCCAAATGGCCCAATATGTGTACAAAAAGACTGTAATAGACATTGTGTATATACCGAGGGGTTCAGGAAGGTTCTAGGCAGTTGTATCATATTTTACTAAAGAACAGAAATAAAAATATCATCGGTTCATCTCTCTCTCTCTCTCTCTCTCTCTTTCATCTCAGAACTGATCTGTTCATCAATGGAGTTCAATAATTTTGACATGGTATCAGAGCGGGGATTCCGATTCCGATCGTCACGGGCTACGTCGCGATGTTACCCTCACAGGATTTCGTCAAAGTTTCTGTCTTCTCTGACAAATCTAGGTTTTTTCTCTGTCTTCTCTGGTTATTATTCAGTAATCGTTGATTTTTCCTGAGTTTTTTGAGTCTCACACTTCTCCTCATCAGTTCAAACATAGGATTGATTCGTTTTCTGAAGTCCTTGTGTGTCTAGAAACAGTTAGGGTTTTTCATCTTACAAGTTACAAGTTTATCAGTCAAAAATGGTTACTAGGACTGATAATGTTGTCATTGACCCCTCGAATCCTTTGTTTCTCTTGTCTTCTGATGTCCCGGGAATATCTTTGGTAAGCAATCATTTTTCAGGGATTGGTTTTGAGGGACGGAGACGTAATATAATCGTCTCCCTATCCGCTAGAAATAAGATAGGCTTCATTGACGGAACCATTCCCAAACCTCCAGAAAACTCTCCTCAGTATAGACAATGGGATAGGTGCAACAACATGGTTATCTCCTGGCTTACTAATTCCCTTGCGCCGGAGATAGACGAGAGTGTTCAGTACTCCGACACTGCTCAAAGCATCTGGAATCAGCTTAACAGTAGATATGGGACTGTGAATGGGACCAGGATATTTGAGATTAAACAGGAGTTGGCATCAACTAATCAGGGGTCTTTGGATATAGCATCCTATTTCAACAAGTTAAAGAAACTATGGGATGAGCTATGTTTCATGCGAGCATCTCGTGGTAATACTTGCGCATGCAATGCCAGATCTGAACTTCAAAAGGAGGATGATGAAAATAAATTGCATCAGTTTCTAATGGGGCTCAATGACATATATGTGGGAGTCAGGAGCAACATTCTCATGTTACAGCCTCCACCAAGTCTGGATTGTGCATACAACATTTTACTCCAAGATGAGAGACAGAGACAAGTTTCATCACCTTCCCAATTTCGTCATGATTCGAGTGCCTTCAATACTCATCTCAGCAAGAGATCCCCTCCTATTACAAAATTTCCTCCTTCCTCAGCTGGGTACCCTAAGCAGTTTAATCAGAGACTCAACTTTGACATCAACAGGGCAACCTTAGTGTGTAGGTATTGTAAGAAACCTGGTCACCTCATTGACAAGTGCTACAAACTCCATGGTTTTCCATCATATTTCAAATTCACAAAAGGTGTTCCATCAGATTTCAAATTCACAAAAGGAAGGAGGAGTGCAGCTCATGTTGAAGTGCAGGGGAGTCTAAACTCTGCTGGAAACCAGACCAATATTGCCAATGATCAGGGGGCTTCTGAATCAGAGTCTGTCATACCTGGCTTAACCAAAGATCAGTACTCACAGCTTATGCTGTTACTCCATCAGACACAAATTTCAGAGTCTCAGCAACAGTCAAGTCTTATGGCATCAGCCAATTTTGCTGGTAACTTTTCTTCAACCACTCACTTAAAAAATGTATCTTATGGGGCCTGCATGCTAACTAAGATAAGTGACTGCACTTGGATTATAGACTCTGGTGCCACTGATCACATGACCTCTAATAAAAACCTTCTGTTTGACATTAAACCCTTAGTTATACCATATCTAGTTACCTTACCCAATGGTTACAAGGTTAAGGTAACTTGCACTGGCTCAATACAATTCTTTTCCTTCACCCTACATCATGTCCTTTACATTCCCAGCTTTCAATACAATCTCATCTCTGTGTCTAAACTTGTGTGCCAGTTAAATTCTATTGTCCTATTTACTAAATTCTCTTGTTTAATACAGGCCCCTTCTCTGAAGAGGCCACTGGAGATTGGTAAATTGGATGATGGTCTCTACAGGCTTGTGCAATCTTCCTCTCTTCAATCTCTTGATAATTGTAAATACCAGTCTCCATTAACTGTTGATTCTATTCCTTCTTCTCATTGTACATATCATTCTGAATCTAATAAAATGGAGATTTTATGGCACAATAGACTAGGGCACATACCTTTTGTTAGAATGAAAGACATGTCTTCTATACCATGTACTTATTCATCAAAGCAGCCTTTCCTCTGTCCTATCTGCCCTTTAACCAAGCAATCTAGACTACCCTTTCCTGATAGTTCTATTAAAACAACACATGCCTTTCAACTAATCCATGTTGACACATGGGGTCCCTATGCCATTCCCACTCATAATGGGTGTAGATACTTTCTCACAATTGTTGATGACTTTACCAGAGCTACTTGGACTCACCTTATGGGGTCCAAGAGCAATGCCTTTCCCCTTATCAAGGCTTTCGTTACCATGATTAAAACTCAATTTCAGTCTATGGTACAGACCATTAGGAGTGATAATGCCTTTGAACTTGGCTCTAGTAGTTGTGGCAGCAATTTCTTTGCTGAAAATGGCATACTGCATCAAACTTCTTGCTCCCACATACCACAACAAATGGTGTAGTTGAGAGAAAGCATAGATATCTCCTAGAAACCTCAAGGGCTCTACTTTTCCATTCATAGCTACCTATCAGATTCTGGGGTGACTGTGTGCTCACTGCCACCTACCTCATCAACAGATTTCCCTCCAAAATACTTCACAATAAATCCTCCTTTGAGTTGCTGTTTGGACAGGTTCCATCATATAACCCTCTTAAAACTTTTGGTTGCCTCTGTTTTGCCTCTGTCCCTAAACAGAACAGGGACAAATTTCAACCCAGAGCATATCCATGTGTTTTTCTGGGATATCCATTGGGTAAAACAGGTTACAAACTGTACAACTTGAAGTCCAAACTTACTATGATCTCCAGGGATGTCAATTTTCATGTGGATGTCTTTCCTTTTGCTTCTCCTGGGCACTCTTCCCATAATCCCTTTCCCCCTCCTTCCCCTTCTTCTGCCTGGGTTCCTTCTGTAGATGACTTTCTCTCTACTCCTTCTTCATCCACCACCTAGCCTCCTCTTGTCTCCCCTTCCACTTCCCAATCACCCACTCCTTCAGTACCTGCCTCCTCTGTTCCCAGAAGATCCACTAGGACACATGTTCTTCCTGCTCACCTTCAGCAGTATGTCTGCACTCTCCCTCTATCTATCTCTGGCCCCAGTTCTTCTTCCACTTGTCTCCACAGTTTAGTTAGCCCTCCAGAGGTTGAGCCTACATCTTATAAGCAGGCTGCCTCTGTTCCTGCTTGGCAGGAGGCCATGGCTAAGGGATTTGCTGCTTTGGAAGCCAACCATACCTGGTCACTAGTTCCCCTTCCCCCTAGCAAGAAGCCAATTGGTTGTAAATGGGTTTACAAGATTAAATATAGGGCTGGTGGGTCTGTGGAGAGGCACAAGGCTAGGCTGGTTGTTAGGGGTGACACCCAGGTTGAGGGGGTAGACTTTAATGAGACTTTCTCTCCTGTTGTTAAGTTTTCCACTATAAAATCCCTCATTGTTGTGGCTGTTAAACAGCACTAGTCTCTTTTTCAACTTGATGTCAATAATGCCTTCTTACATGGTGACTTAGCTGAGGAAGTCTATATGAAATTGCCCCCTGGTCCGGAGGTCACAGGTTCTTCTTCTTCTTCTCCTTTGGTCCATCTTCTTCAAAAATCTTTGTATGGTTTAAGGCAAGCTTCCAGGCAATGGCATGCCAAGCTGTCACAGGCCTTGTGTTCTAAGGGTTTCTCTTCTTCTCTCAATGATTATTCTCTTTTCCTTAAGAAATCTGGCTCTTCTATTGTCTTGTTGGCTGTATATGTTGATGACATCATTCTTACTGGTAATAATTTGGAGGAGATCACTGCTTTGAAAAGCTTTCTGGATCATGAGTTTAAAATCAAGGACTTAGGGGTGCTGAACTAATTTTGGGTATTGAGGTCTCTTATCTTCCTACTGGGCTTCTTCTCCACCAGAAAATTCATCACTGACCTCCTCTTGGCCTATCACTGTGAAGATGTATCTCCTGTTACTTGCCCTCTTGACCTCTCTATCAAACTCAAACTGGATTTGGGAGATCCTCTTCCCTCTCCTGAAACCTATAGATGCCTAGTGGGAAAACTCAATTTCCTCACCCACACCAGACCTGACTTAGCCTTTGTTGTCCAGCATTTAAGTCAGTTCCTCCAGAAGCCTACATCCTCTCATATGCTTACTGCTTTGCATACCCTAATGTATCTCAGAGGCACCTCTGACCTTGGCATCTTTCTCAGCAACACTCCTGACCTCTCCTTATCTGCTTACTGTGATAGTGACTGGGCTTCCTGCCCAGACACCAGAAGATCTGTATCTGGCTTTTGGGTTCTGCTAGGTGACTCCCTTATTGGAAGGCTAAGAAGCAGCCTGTAGTGTCCCTTTCTTCTGCTGAGGCTGAGTATAGAGCCATCAGCAAGGTTATGGGTGAGCTCACCTGGCTCATTCGTTTACTATCTGATTTTGGTGTTGCTGTTACATCTCCTGTCCTAATTTATTGTGATAACCAGGCAGCCCTTCACATTGCCAAGAATCCTGTGTTTCATGAACGGACCAAACACATTGAGGTGGATTGTCATTTCATCTGAGGCAAACTTCATGAAGGGCTTATTACCTTGCACCATGTCCCCAGTCAGAGTGTTGGAGTTATTGGGCCATCTGCACAGCCCAATCCGAGTAGCAGCATCTGTAAATAATATCTGTTATTTATATTATGCCCCAAATTGCCCAATATGTGTACAAAAAGACTGTTATAGACATTGTGTATATACCGAGGGGTTCAGGAAGGTTCTAGGCAGTTGTATCATATTTTACTAAAGAACAGAAATAAAAATATCATCGGTTCTTCTCTCTCTCTCTTTCATCTCAGAACTGATCTGTTCATCAATGTAGTTCAATAATTTTGACAATTGTATCTAAAGTAGGATTCCTCTATTATTTGTAATACACATTGTAACACGCATCCCAGAGTAACACCGTTATTTTTAGTTCTTATTAACTTGTCATTCTGTTCGTATATCGATGGAGGCACTTTGTGATTCGAGAGTGACCAACCTTCAAGATCAGGATTGTTCAATTTGTGTGGTTTGCATTTACTATTTTATCAGTGATTTTAATATTAATTTGTTTTTCAATTTGTATCAAATTAGAACACATATCTTTAATTCAATTGTTATCGGATTTTGAGGGTAAACAAAATGATTGTTTGATAAGAAACAGAAGCAGTAGGAGCAGAGCTAACAGTAATATGCAAACGTGCAGTGACTCTTGTGTTTCAATTGAAATTTCCCCTTCCTTTGATTTGAATGAGGTTGCCACCAATATTAGTCATGAAGATTATAAAGTATCCATTTTTAGTGGTAATGAAGCTTATGAAACTGAGTTATTACTGGGAAGAAATAAAATTGTCCGAGGGAAAGAGCAAAATGCAAGATCAAGATTTAGGAAATATGTTCGGACTGCTGATCTCCATCTTGCCTTTTTAAATGGTATGGAAAGACTTGGAGGCAAAGAGAGCAAGTCTATTCTACGTGGAATTAATTTATTAACTTATATACATTGACCAGGTAAAACAAATTTGTTGCGCTAAAACTGTCTTATTTTGCCAAGTTATTAACTCCATTTAATATGGATGGACGCTTTGTAGTTATTTTTTAGGAAAACTAGTTGCGTAAAATAAGAAGTTAAACTCATTCTACAATCTTAACGTACGTGTAACATATATTCATTGATGATTGAAAGGGAAAGATGTCTAGTTGTAGATTCTTGGGTTCTTGTATACATACCCAAGTTTCTGGAGGAATTCAAATTTAGTCAAGCACTTATGTACAAAATTCATCTGGTCAATTGGTTTTTTGGCTCTTTACAAATTTGTTTTTAGTTTTATAATCTGATTTTTTTTAATAACATGAAAGATTTACTTTTTATACGTAAGAGATGTAGCGTTTATACATAAGAAATTTAAAAATTTTCTTTATTAAATTTAAATTTGTAAAGGGATATTAATGTACAAATAGCACGGAGTTTTATCTCATCTTGCAAGTCAAACATTGTGCATTGGAGTGAGATTTTGTAGGCCTCATACACAGTTTTATTAGTGTCAAATTATTCAAATTCACTTTGTTGCTTGTTGCTTTATGGAACTCTTACCCAATTTATATTGCTGTTCCATTTCCTGTCACAAGTGTCAAGGAAATGGTCCCTACAATTGTCTGATTAAATCCATACTGAGTTATCTGTAATTTGAAGTTACAAGACACCCTGTATAGAATGAAAAAGGTGCCTGTACTTTTTTCCAAATTGGTTATAGAATCATTGTCTCCCACTCATTCATTTTGTCCTCATGGTAATTTGACTTGTCCATGAGATGTTATTCAATATTATGGAGTCTTAAAAATGAGAAAATAATCCATTTCCTACGCTACGGAATTATATCGTGCAACAATCACAAAGTTTAGAGAGGTCATGAGAGGATTATTTTCCTTGTCCTTGAGATGTTGGAGGGGAGCCTTGGAGTAACCATAAAATTTTCTGTGTGATACGAGTTTGAGCTGTGAAAGCAGGCATTAATGCTTGCATTAGGAATAAGCTTTTTATATCCTGCTTTTTAAAATTCTGTGTGAACGCAAGATACCTTGTGCGTCGAATTACATTTATCCTAGAGATGTAGGTCAAAATTATGGCGCCTAAAGAAGAGAAAAGTTCTGATATTTCCTATATCTATCATAAACTTCAGATTGTGCAAGTTAAATTACAGTAGATATCTGTGTAATCTATGTGGAAGATTGTCTGCTTCAACTCTTCAACTAACCAATTAATGGATGTTTCCTGTAACTATCATAAATTCAGGCTCTAATTAAAATTACTAGAACATTAGGATAATCATCTGGTATTATCATACAGTTATACAGGCGGCTGATTCCTTTTGCCCACTCAAGTGAGATTCTACTTAGGAGTAATGGTTCATGTTAGTTATAAAATAAAAGGTAAAAGTGGAAGGAAAAAAAAAAAGAAAAAAAAAGGAACTTAACAAAGCACTTCAACTTGTATAATAAATAGTTCATTCATAAGTCATAGCAGAATAAGATAGTTTACAGCCACTCAGCAACCACCACCAAAACCACCACAACCACCACTGCCACAGCCGCCACCTCCGCCACAGCCACCACCACCTCCACAGCAACTGCCACCACCTCCAGCGCCACTAAAAATCATGATGTTGCTACCAGTAGCTGCACTACTAACACAACGACCAGAGGGCTTAGACTTGGTTATCTTTTTCTTCTTAGACAAGTCCTTTTCAGGATTATCCGTGCATGCAAATACCACCATTGACACCACTATAATCGAGAAAACGATAACGCAGAGCAAGAACAAGCCTCCAGAGTAACTAATCCCAGCACCAGGTTTACCAAAACTATCATCACCATCCAAAGAAGAAACTAAGAACCTAGCCATTATATTCTTACTCTGTTATTATATCTGTATGTAGAACATGAATGCATTTTATAGAGGACTCACTTCCTACCTATCTAGAATAGAAATAAGTATAACTGCGGTTAGGAGAATGTTACATACTACTATAAGTTTTACTAGTTTCTCTAATTTGGCAAAAAGGACGATTGTTTTTTTATCATCAAACTCTCCGCAATTTAAAGTAATAATTTCCTTCGTTAGAGAGAATAATTTCCGACGATAAGCAATCCTACTACTTTTATTAATGACTAATTTTTGTGGCAATCTTTGACCATTCCTTCTAAAAGAATCCACAGTCATCATAATTATTTAACATGAAAATTGTCAGGAATCTCAAGAATAGAAAGTGTTAAGAACTGGACGAAATTTCTGAGATCTTTCAGTAAGACTGAATCATTATCCTCGCATAGGCAGATTAACAACAACAACAACAACAACTACCCAGTATACTCCCACCAGGTGGGGTCTGGGGAGGGTAATATGTAGGCAGTCTTACCCCTACCCAAAAGGGCAGAGAGGCTGCTTCCATGCGACCCTCGGCGCATAGGACAGAATGAAAAGCTGCATTGGAAAACAAAGACAAAATTAGTAACCAAGGCAAGACAAAACAAAATAACAAAACAAAGCATAAGTAATCCTGCAGAAATAACGTAAATGGTTATGTAAACATAAGGAACATAAATACCGTCGCAACCAAGAGGGGACCTAGGCTAAAACACTAGACATCCATGGGTAACCCTACTATCCCACACCCAACTCCGGGTGAGGCGAACGAAGGACTCTAAGAGCCCCTATCCTGCAACCCTGATTCTAGACCTCCAGACTCCCCTATCGAGGGTCATGTCCTCGGTAACCTGCATTTTAGTCATGTCCTGCCTAATCACCTCTCCCCAATGCTTCTTAGGCCTCCCTCTACCCCGCCGACCACCAGCAATCTCCAGCCGCTCGCAGGTCCTCACCAGGGCATCGGGACCCCTCCTCCGTACATGCCCGAACCACCTCAGCCTCGCTTCCCGCATCTTCTCGTCCACTGGGGCCACCTCTACCTTCTGTCGAATAACTTCATTCCTAATCTTATCCAGCCTGGTGTGCCCACACATCCACCTAAGCATCCTCATCTCAGCAACCTTCATTCTCTGGACATGGGAGTTCTTCACGGGCCAGCACTCTGCCCCGTACAACATCGCAGGTCTAACCACGGCTCTGTAGAATTTCCCTTTGAGTTTGTGTGGGATTTTCTTGTCACACAGGACCCCAGAAGCAAGCCTCCACTTCGACCACCGCTCCTATCCGATGGGTGACGTCCCCGTCAATCTCTCCGTCCCCCTGAATCACAGACCCAAGATATCGGACACTGTCCCTCTTGGCGATGGCCTGAGAACCAAGCATCACATCCCTGCCCACCCCACTCGGCTCGTCACTGAACTTGCACTCCAGATATTCTGTCTTAGATCTGCTTATCTCGAAACCTTTAGACTCGAGGGTCTGTCTCCATACCTCTAACTTCTCACTAACACCGGCCCTCGTCTCGTCTATCAATATTATATCATCAGCAAAGAGCATACACCAGGGCACATCCCCCTGGATATGACGGGTTAGAGCATCTATCACTAAGGCGAACAACATGGGACTCAGCGCCGATCCTTGATGGAGCCCCATTACCACAGGAAAATGGTCTGAATCGCCACCCACCGTCCTCACCCTAGTCTTAGCCCCATCGTACATGTCCTTGATAACTCTGATATAGGCTTCTGGCACACTCTTCGCCTCCAAGCACCTCCATAGCACCTCCTTCGGAACCTTGTCATACGCCTTCTCCAAGTCGATAAGCACCATATGCAGGTCCTTCTTCTTATCCCTGAATTGTTCCGCCAGCCGCCTGACTAGGTGAATAGCCTCAGTGGTGGAGCGTCCCGGCATGAAACCGAACTGGTTCCCCGATATATTCGTCGCCCCCCTCATTCGCGCCTCAATCACCCTCTCCCAAACCTTCATCGTGTGGCTCATTAGTTTAATACCCCTATAGTTGTTGCAGCACTGGATGTCCCCCTTGTTCTTGTACAAGGGCACCACTGTACTCCACCGCCACTCATCCGGCATCCTCTTAGTCTTGAATATCACGTTGAATAGCCTAGAGAGCCACTCCCCTCCAGGTTTACCCATGCACTTCCAAAACTCCACCGGGATCTCGTCAGGCCCGGTTGCTCGACCCCTACTCATCCTGCGCAACGCCCCTACGACCTCCTCCACCCTAATGCGCCTGCAGTACCCAAGGTCTCTATGACGCTCTGAGTGCCCCAGCTCCCCTAGCTCTATGCTCCGATCCCCCTCCTCGTTAAGAAGGTCCCGAAAGTACGCCTGCCACCTCTGTTTGACTTGCGATTCCCCCATCAAAACTCTACCATCCTCGTCCTTGATACACCTGACCTGGTCTAGGTCACGGGCTTTCCTTTCCCTTGCTTTAGCCAGCCGAAATAGCTTCTTTTCCCCACCTTTCTCCCCTAGTTCCTCATACATGCGACCGAACGCCGCGTTTTTAGCTTCCGTGACTGCCATCTTAGCTTCTCTTCTCGCCTCCCTGTAGGACAACCTGTTCACTCTCCGCTCCTCCTCGCTTGTGCTCCCTGCCAACCTTGCGAACGCCGCCTTCTTCGCCTCCACTTTCCCTTTGACTACATCGTTCCACCACCAATCACCCTGATGCCTACCTGAATATCCCTTAGAAACCCCGAGCACGTCCCGTGCTACCCCCCTAACCAAGCTAGCTGTCGCTGACCACATAGCGTCCGCTTCCCCATAACTTCTCCAAGCTCCGCCCTCCTCTAACCTCCTTTCCATCTCCTGAGCTTTCTCCTTGGATAAAGCTCCCCATCTAATCCTCGGTTGACCCCGGGCGCCCCTCCTCTTCTTCTTCACCCAGAGATCAACATCCATCACTAGGAGCCTATGAAGAGTTGAAAGAGACTCTCCCGGGATAACTTTGCAATCCTTGCACAGACCCCTGTCGCTCCTTCTGATGAGGATGTAATCAATTTGAGTCCTCGCTGCCGCACTCTTGAAGGTGACCAAATGCTCCTCCCTCTTCCGGAATGATGACTTCGCAATCAGGAGCTCGGAAGCCCTGGCGAAATCAAGCAGCGAAGTGCCTCCTCCGTTCCTAGCCCCAAAGCCAAAGCCCCCGTGCACCTCATCGTAGCCACCGGCCTCGGCCCCAATATGCCCATTAAAGTACCCTCCAATAACTAACTTCTCCGACTGGGGAATACTCCTCACCAGATCGTCCAAGTCCTCCCAGAAGCGCCTTTTAACCTCCTCGTCTAAGCCTGCGTGCGGCGCGTAAGCGCTGACCACATTGAGGACCCCACCCCCAATAACCAGCTTAATAGCCATTAACCTATCGTTCACTCGCCTCACCTCGACCACGGACTCCCTTAGGTCCCTATCAACCAAGATGCCTACTCCATTCTTACCCCTCTCGAGCCCAGAGTACCACAGCTTAAACTCATCAGCGTCCCGCGCCCTAGTCCCTTTCCACCTAGTCTCCTGGACGCACGCTATGTTAACCCTTCTTTGTTGGAGAACCTTCGCTAACTCGATGGACTTACCCGTCAGAGTACCTATGTTCCAGGACCCAATCCTTAATCTACGGGCGACCGCCGCCCTCTTCCCACCCTTACCTCCTGCCCTGCCCGAAATGCCACCCCCTGCACCCCTACACACCCCCGCAACCACCACCCCCTCCTGAGGACATGACCTTACGCTATCATTACTCGTTGCGGCCACTATCCAGTGACACAGACGCACTAAGGCTAAAAACGCAAATGTAGCAAACTAGATAACAACAGAATAGACCACACTCGGAATGCTAGTAAAAATACGTAAAGAATGTGCACAAAATAAGCAAGAGAGCGGGAGGTACCAACTCCCGGTGGAAAAACCTGGAAGTGTGCTTTGCTGCGCCCGAGTTCTCCTGAATCTTAGCAAAGTGCGCGGCTCTATTGCGTCCTGCCGTGAGTCTGAATGAGAGCTTGGACGACAGTTGTCGGAGATCCTCGCCGTTGAAATAGGTACCTGTCCAAGAAAACAGAACACACCCACAAAAAGCAGGAGTAGAATAGAAGGAAAAGAGCAGTAGTTGCCGGTAAAATTTCCGGCGAAAAGAAAGGTGGCTAAATGGACAATGAAGAATGAAAGTGACCAATAAAAAATTCCGAGAGTACCAAGTGGGTCGGAAAAATGGGGTGAGAAAGCTGTCCAAAAGAAGCCGGCGAAAAAAGTGCCCGGAAGTGGGCTCACGCGCGCGGCGCGTGTGGGAAAGCGGCGGCGCGTGGGCGGCGCGTGGGCGCGCGTGCTGTGGTTTCCGGCGACGAAATTTTCAGAAAATGTGCGCCAGACACTGTGTGTCACAATGGTGTGGGAGGTGAGTCCAAGAAACTCCCGAGGGATGTCGAAACACTGTCGGAACAGTGTTCCGGGCAGTGGGGGTAAGGGGGGAGAAGGTGGGGTAGTGACACTTACCTGGTGGTTACCTGGGGGTGCCGGCGACCCGCCCGGTGGTGGTGGTGGAGCTGGTGGTGTGAGCTTAGAGAGAGAGAAGAGAAGAGAGAGAGGGGGAAAGAGCCGTTAGAATTTTAAATTTTAAACTCATTGTACTATTAATTATGGGCTCAAATTTAATACTTGTTGAGATTTTAGTAAGTTTTTGTAGGGAAATGATACGGGGAAATAACAATATAATTGTAATAATATTATTTGTAAGCAGATATACGAATTAGCTTGAGTCGTGCTGAATACTGTCCTAAAAAACTGTTTCAACAATGTGAAATGTTTCCCCGAGATTAAATAAGTCAATCTTTATTTATTTAAAGGATACAAGAATCAGCAAAATTATAATACAAATTCGACTATTTAAAAGAGTGGAACAAAAGAAATTAAACTACTAAATTCTCAGAAGGAAAAACCATAAAAGAAAGCTGATGAAGGCCAAAATTAAAAGGAAAAATGTAGAAGAATTTATTTATCTTGCTAATAATTCTTTTCTTGTCTAATTAAGAGCATTTTTATAAGTATATGTGCATGAATCCATCATGGTAAGGATAAAAAATGCGGCAAAACAATTGCCACTTTTCAAAAGTATCTTGCCATTTATCTCATAATTTCTAGAAGACTTATCACGTGATTCTGATTAATACATTTATCAACAAAGGGTATTAAAATATTACCATCGTTTCTATATATAAATTTATATCGGTTCAGTTAAACCCGTGTACATCCGCCTATTTCGAATCATTTTTGTTGTGAGTCCTAACCATTCTAGTCTCCTGAAATTGAAATTCCACAGCTGTTCTTAGCACTACTAGAAAAATACAAATTAACGATGGAATTTTGCTAAAGAAAAATATTTATATATATATATATATATATATATATATATATATATATATATAAAAGCACATATCTCCGACGAATTCCGTCAGAAAAAGCGATTTAACCAAGGCAAAATAAAGAAATCTTTTTAAATGATTTTCCGATCGATGGAATGACTCATGGTTGCAGTCCGAAATTGAAATGTTATAAAAATTTGCTACTAGAAAAATGCAAATTATTCATTGTATTTATCTCCGACGAGTTCAGTCGGAAATAGAAAGCGATCCAGAAATAATTTAAAATGATTTTCCGACCGATGGAAAGAACGACAGTTTTAGTCGGAAATTGAAATAATATAAAACGGACACTTTTCTCATTTCAGGCGTCTCCCATTTCTCTCTTCTTCTCCCTCCAATGTCACACCAACCCACACACCCCCTCCCCCGGACCTAAGGCTGTTAGTTGTCGCGGTTCCGAACCGGACCGGAACCGTGGCCCTGCCGGTTCTGCCGGTTCCGGCGGTTCCGGTTCTACCGGTTCCAGGGAACCGTCATGGGCCGGTTCTACCCGTTGGAACCGCAAGAATCGGACCCGTCAGACCCGGAACCGGCTGGCGGTTCTGGACCGGTTCTGGCGGTTCCGGTCCGGTTCCGGCGGTTCCAACGGACATTTTTCAAAATTTTTTTATTTAAATAATTTCAGTAACGGCTCTTTGCAAAAAGTAGCCGTTTGGAAGTTTAAAAAAAATAGTCATTTGGCCCCCAAACTTTAATTTAACCCCAAACTTCATATAATTACACTATTTCCCATTTCTCAACTATAAATACCTCCTCATTCTTTCATTTTTATTCACCAATTCATCAATATCTTTCAATCTCTCTCAAGCTCTCTTTCAATCTTTCTAGTGCAAGTGCTTAATTTATTGTTGCAAATTCGTGAAAAATTGTGAAGTTGTTGAATTGAAGTTTTCAAGTGTTCAAGTTCAACAATTTTCAATTTTCAAGAAGTTGTTCGTCAATCCGGTAAACTCGTTTCAACTCTTACGTGCTAATAGTATTTTTTTTTTGTGTTTTTAATTTGCTTAATTCTAATTCTTATTGCATTTTCGTTGAAAAATATGTTCGGTAAAAGAAAAGGTAAAACCGGTGAAAGTAGTGGCCAAAATACTCCCCCTCGCCCGGCTCCCCGACCTAAAAAAGATAAGCAAGTTGAAAGTAGTAGCCAACCTAGATGTCCTAATCAACCCTTCGTAATCCTTGATAGGGATCACCCTTGTTTTCAATTTAGCGATATTGAATTTCTACATGTGTAGCAGTAGGTGATAGAATAGACGATGATATTATGAATGCTCTTTATCCTAATGAACCTATCTTAGAGGGAAATGAGGATGATGGTGATGATGATGATGAAACCCAAGCACCAGATTTAGATAATACACCTACTAGTCCTGCTCATAACTTAGATGATGAACCAGCACACCCACCTGTACAAACTCCCACTTTTAGTAGACAACCTCCTAAACGTACAGAAACATCATTAGTTTGGCAATTTTTTATTCAACTAAGAGAACAAAATAAGGCTAAGTGTAAATCTTGTGGGAAATTACTTGTTCATAGGTATACTAGAGATCGTAGCAGCACGGGTAGTTTAGTTAAGCATATAGAAATACACCCTAGAGATAAGGCTAGATAATTGCAATTGAAAGCGCAACAAGAGGGGAGGACAAGTGTTGATTCTCAAGTTAACCCAAGTACTGGTTCAAATCTAGTTCAACTAGGAACAAACACTGTCATCGGAGGTATTTTATATTACGATCCAAATAAGGATCGTGAAGAATTAGCAAAAATGATTACTGTTATGTGTTTGCCTTATACTTTTGCTTCTAATCCTGCATGGATTCATTATATTAGAAGAGTATTTAATCCTACTTATAAAGGTTGGCCTCGCGCAACAGTTAAGACCGATATTTATAAATTCAAGCATGAATATGAACAATATTTGTGCTATTTATTTACTCATATAAGTAATCGTATTTCTATTACAACTGATATTGGTAGAAGTGAAAATGACTGTGATGATCTAACTGTAACAAGTCATTGGATAGACGACGACTGGACAATGCAAAAGCGCATAATTGCATATAGAATAATTAATTCATGGCACACGGGTAGGTTTATAGCTAACACTGTTTCAGATATATGCGGATATTTTTGCTTTAGTGATAAAATAATGGCAATTTCTATGGATAATGCTTCTAGCAACACTAGTGCAATAGGCATGCTAACAAAAACACTTAATCCTGCATTTAGTAATATTTTCCATGTTATATGTATTTGTCATATTTATCATTTAATTGCTGGTGATGGTATGCGAATATTAAACATAGAAATTGAAAAGGTGAAAATGGCTCTTAATTGGCTATTTTATTCAAACCGTAGAAGTAGACTTAGAGAATATTTTAAAAAATGTGACGAATATGGCCTTAGAGAAAGAAAGGTTCCTAAACCTTGCCCGATTAGGTGGAATTACATGTACGAAAGTTTAGTAGTAGCGTATGAATATAGAAACCCAATTAATGCTACGTTTAATTCTCGGGTAGGTGGTGAGGATGATGATGAAATGCTAACTACCCAAGATTGGACTAATGTTAAAATTCTTTTAGATTTTTTAGAACATTTTCATGTGGCTATAAATTCAATCCTTGAATATTTATATAACATATAATATATAACATACAACACAACATACTAACGACAACATTCTTTTATCAATATATACTACTTATATACAATTTATACTAATTACTAACTACAACACAATATACACTACTTATATACAATATATACCACTTACATACGATATATACTACTTATATACAAAATATACACTACTTATACACAATATATACTAATTACCAAACACAATATATACTATACTAATAACATAGTATACCATATAAAATACATTCTACAATATACTAATGACTACTATACAAGATATTGAACTAAAAAAAAAAATTCAGAACCGCCAGAACCGGAACCGCATGGTACCTGGAACTGTCACGGGCCGGTTCCACCTTCAGAATCGGAACCGTCAGAACCGCCAGACCCGAAATCGCCAGAATCGGAACCGCCAGAACCAGAACGCCAGACCCAAATAGACCAAGAACCGGAACCGAATACAGCCTTACTCGGACCAGCATCCTTGAGGTAAGTTTTCTTACCTTTTTTTTTTAAATTTAATTTTTTTTCTTTTTCAGGCTTCGGCATTCTTTTTTCGTTCTCTTTTTTTTTTTTAATTTTTCTTTTTCTTTTTCAAATATGTATTCAGCGTTTCTTTTTCTTTATTTTTCTTGTAGATTATTTACTGTTTTTCCATTTTCAGATCTGTATTTAGTTTATTGTTTATTCTAAATTGCATGTGAAATTGAGATTTATTAATAAGCGGATTTTTTAACTATTATACCTTATAATTAGTATTATTATTCGCACATTTGCAAGGACACTAATCATGTCAAATATTTAAATTATTTGGATTGTATGTAAATAATTTTAAAGTTGATACTTTCTCATTAAATATAGATAATCATTGGATATTGTTACGACCCCAATTTTCCATCCTCGGGGTCGTGATGACACCTACGAGTGAGAGCTAGGCAAGCCAAATCTTAACCCCATATCTCATTATCGAATTACTTCTTTTAACAAATAAAAAGGGCGATAATATGAAAACTACAGAATTCTAGATAATTTAATCGGAATATAACCATTAAACACCTGAAATATCCAAATATTACAGTTACTTAAGTCTCAACTACCCAAAACCTGGTATCACAGTGTCAGAGACTGTCTAAGATTTATTACATATAAGGTCTGAAGAAATAGCATTACACTGTTTCCGAATAAGGAAAATGAAATGGGAAATAGAGATAGAGGGAGACGCCAGGGCCAGCGGACGCCTGCAGGTCTACCTTTGATCTCCGGGTGGACTGAAAGAAACCCTCCAACTAATATTGTTGTCCGGTATATGGATCTGTGCAAAAGAGCACATAGTGTAGTATCAGAACAACCGACCCCATGTGCTGGTAAGTGTCTAGCCTAACATCCGCGAATGAGTGACGAGGCTAGAACCAGACTACCAACTAAACCTGATATATATATAATGGAAATGAAATAAAGAAATTAACCAGTCAATATGGGAGGGGGAGCATGTTGTGGGGAAGATAACAACTCCGAATAAAAATCATCAAATAAGGAAGAAAACAACATAAATCAGACATCAATAAAGAATCAGAGATCAATAAGGGCATGACATCACCCTTCATGCTTTTACTCTCATCCTCACCAAGCAATTATATAATAAAAATGTGCACGGCATCGCCCTTCGTACTTTTACTCTCATCCTCACCAACCAATGATGTAATAAAAATGTACACGGTATCACGACTTCGTGATTTTACTCTCTTTCCTCACATACAATTAATAGAATTGGCACGAAATGGTACATCGTGCGGCACGGCATCACCTTTCGTGCTTTAACACTTTTTCCTCACAATAACAAACAATGCATAGCATCACCTTTCGTGCTTTGACACTCTTCCTCACCCAAACAACAATCACAAACAAGGGGCAAGGAAGTAAACAAATAATAATAAAAATTCTGGCAAGGGAACACAATATAACAGTTAAATCCCGGTAAGAAACAATATTAATAAATCTCAACATCCTGGCAAGAAAAATAATTAACAAAGCCACAAACTTCCCGGCAAGGGAACAATTTAATAATCCTTTCCCTTTCTTTTAATTTTACTTCACCACTCGCTTTACCACTTGAGCCAATGCTCCAAAAGGTTCAGTCATCTTATATACTTTCACAATTTGTAATGTACCCGAGCCAATGCTCCTCGATGTTAATAGGTCACAATTTCTTTCACCAGCTTTTCACAACATATAGAAATCATCACCAATGCATGAAAGAAATAATGAAATCATGATATTCACAATATAAACACTCACAGTCATGCTAGACACCACCGTATAGATACTCGTCACCATGCATATACGTTGTACTCAATAATTATCACATAGCAAATATGACTCAACTCCTAATACCTCAGGCTAAAGTTAGACCAAACACTTACCTCAATACCTTGAACCCAACTCAAGTCTCAATAATAGCTTTGCCCTTTGATTCCGCTGCCAATTCATTCGTATCTAATCACAAATTACTTAAGTACATCAATAAACACTAAATGAATCAACCCCATTGTATGAAAATGAGTTTTCTAAAGTTTTACCCAAAAAATCAAAAATCGCCCCTGAGCCCACGTGGTCAAAACCCGAGGTTCGAACCAAAACCCAATTACACATTCCCCCATGAACTCATATATATAATTCATTTTGAAATATGACCTCAAATTGAGGTCCAAATCCCATAATTTTGAAAAACCTAGGTTCTACTCAAAACACTCAATTTTCCCCATGAAACTTATTGATTTTAAGTTAAAATCATTTTAAAAGATATTAATGATTGAAGAAAACTAGTTGAAATGACTTACAATTAATTTAGAGCAGAAATTTTGCTTGAAAATCGCCTCTTATGTTTTTAGGATTTTTATAAATGAAAATAGCTGAAAATCCCGTATACCTCTGGTAGACCCCCTGTGTGGACCGCACTAAATGGACCACAGCTACACAGGCTTACCTGAAGTAGTTCATCACCCTATGCAGACCGCACAAAGGAGACTGTGGCCGCATAGCCTCCACAGCGCATCGTACAAAAGCGACCGTGGCCGCACTGGCCTCTCTGCGGTCTCACATGATTTCTCGTGCACCGCACAAGTGGGTTCAGAGGCCAGCAACTTCCCGAACTTGCAACATCTAATTTCTAAGCCTATGGCATCCCGGAAGGTACCCGAAACTCTCCCGAGCTCTCGAAGCTCCAACCCAAATATAAACACAACTTCAAAATCATTCTACGAACGTATTCGTGTAATCAAATCACCAAAAAAACATCACGAACATTGAATTAAACCTCAAGATCACTGAAATTTCTCAAAACTCCTTTAAACATCAAATTTTCCAATTGAGTTCTGGTTCACGTCAAAAGACGTCTGTTTTGAACCAAATTTTAAAGAAATTTTTAGAACATATATAAGACCCGTATCGGGCATCAGAACCAAAATATAGGCCCGGTACATCGCTTTCTAATCAGATTTCATTTCACAAATTTTCTTAAACATTTCAAGAAAATTATTTCCTTTTAAAATTCATTTTTCGGGCTCGGGACCCCGAAATTCGATTCCGGGCATATGTCTAAGTCCCATATTTTCCTACGGACCCTCCAGGACCGTCAAATCACGGGTCTGGGTCCGTTTGCCCAAAATATTGACCAAAGTCAAATTTATTCATTTAACATCAAAACTTAGTATTTTTCACAGAATTTTCATATTTATGCTTTACGGCTACGCGTCCGGACTGCGCACGTAAATTGATGTAACTATAAATGAGGTTTGCAAGGCCTCGGAAGCACATAATTTGATTAAAAACAAGTGATGACCCATTGGGTTGACACATCCTCCACATCTAAAATAACCGTTCGTCCTCGAACGGGCAGAAGAAGGAAGTACCTGAGCCGGGAAAAAGATGGAGATAACAGCTCCTCATATCGGACTCGGATTCCCAGGTCGATGCCTCAGGAGGCTAACCTCTCCGCTGAACACGAACAGAAGGTGAACTCTTTGACCTCAACTAGCGAACCTGCCGGTCTAGAATAGCCACCGGCTCCTCTTCCTAAGACCAGTTCTGTCCAACTGGACAGTGCTGAAATCTAATGCGTGGGATGGATCGCCGTGATATTTTCGGAGCACGGACACATGAATTACTAGATGCACAACTGATAAGCTCAGCGGCAATGCAAGTCTATAAGCCACCTCTCCCACTCGATCAAGAATCTCAAATGGACCGATGAACATAGGGCTAAACTTGCCCCTCTTCCCAAATCTCATCACGCCCTTCATAGGCGACACTCGGAGCAATAGCCGCTCACCAACCATAAAAGCCACATCTCGAACCTTGCGGTCTGCATAACTCTTTTTCATGCACTGAGCTGTACGAAGCCAATCCTGAATGATCCTGACCTTGTTCAAGGCTTCCTGAACCAGATCCGTACCCAACAACTGATCCTCTCCTGGCTCAAACCATCCAACCGGAGATGGACACCGTCTACCATATAAAGCCTCATAAGGAGCCATCTAGATGCTCGACTGGTAGCTATTGTTGTAGGTAAACTCTGCTAAAGGCAAAAAATGATCCCACAAGCCTCCAAAGTGAATGACACAAGCTCGGCGCATATCCTCCAAAATCTGAATAGTCCACTTGGACTGACCTTCGATATATTTCTTGCTGGAAGTACCCCTGATCCCATTGGTAACGAGTGGGCCCAAATAATTCCGTCTGGGGATAAAATGTTGTGCTAAACTCAAACCGTGTGCCTAACTCCCACTGAACTGCTCTCCAGAAGTGCGAGGTAATTTGTGTACCCCGGTCCAAAATGATAGATACGGGCACACCATGAAGGCGAACAATCTCCCGAATATAGATCTCAGCTAACCTCTCGGATGAATTGGAGACTGCCACATGAATGAAATGCGCAGACTTGGTTAGCCTATCAACAATGACCCAAACTGTATCGAACTTCTTCCGAGTCTGCGGAAGGCCAGTGACAAGTCCATAGTGATCCGCTCCCACTTTCACTCGGGAAGCTCAATCCTCTGAAACAATCCACCAGACCTCTGATGCTCGTACTTAACCTGTTGAAAATTCAAACATCGAGCCATATATTCTAGAATATCCTTCTTCATTCTATACCACCAATAATGTTGCCACAAATCCTGATACATCTTCGCGGCGACCGGATGAATAGAATACCGGGAACTATGGGCCTCATCTAAAATCAACCCATGATTCCCATCCACATTGGGTACACAAACTAGACCCTGCAATCTTAAAACTCCATCAGCATCTAAGGTAACCTACTTGGCACCTCCACGATTCACTGTGTCTCTAAGGACACACAAATGAGGATCATCAAACTACCGACCACAGATACGCTCCAATAATGAAGAACGAGTGACCATGCAAGCTAATACTTGACTAGGCTCAGAAATATACAACCTCACAAATCTATTGGCCAAAGCCTGAACATCCAAAGCAAGCGGCCTCTCACTGACCAGAATGTAAGAAAGATCGCTCATACCGGCTCACTTCCTACTCAAGGCATCGGGCCACCACATTGGCCTTTCTCGAGTGGTATAAGATAGTAATATCATAATCCTTCAACAACTCCAACCACCTTATCTGCCTCAAATTCAACTCTTTTTGCTTGAACAAGTACTAAAGACTCTTGTGGTCAGTGAGCACCTCACATGCACTGCCATAAAGATAATGCCTCTTATTCTTCAATGCGTGAACAATGGATGCTAACTCTAAGTCATGAACCGGATAGTGCTTCTCATGAATCTTGAGTTGCCTCGAAACATAGGAAATAACCTTGCCATCATGCATCACACTGCACCAAGCCCAACATGGGAAGTATCACAATAAACTGTATAAGGTCCTGAACCTGTGGGAAAAACTAACATGGGTGCCATAGTCAGAGTTGTCTTGAGCCTTATAAAGCTCGCCTCACACTCGTCCGGCCTTCTGAACTAAGCACCCTTCTGGGTCAATCTGATCATCGAGGCTGCGATGTTGAGAACCCCTCTATGAACCGATGATAGTAACTTGCCAATCAAAAAAATCCGACTCTCTGTAGCTGATGCTGGTCTAGGCAAGTTCTTGACTGCCTCAATCTTCTTCGAATCAACTTGAATACCCTCTACCGATATGACATGACCCAGGAATGCAACTAAATTCAACCAGAAGTCACACTTCGAAAAGTTAGCATATAGCTTACTATCCCTCAAAGTCTAAAGAACCACCCTGAGATACTGTTTGTGCTCCTCCCGGCTGCGGGAATATATCAAAATATCATCAATAAATACTGTCACGAATGAGTCCAAATAAGGTCTGAACACTCGGTTAATCAGATCCATAAAAGCTACTGGGGCATTTGTCAACCTAGATGACATAACCAAGAACTCATAATGCCCGTACCGAGTGCGGAATGTTGTCTTAGGGACATCGGTTGCCCTAATCCTCAACTGATGGTAGCCATATCTCAAGTCAGTTTGAAAATACCTTGGCACCCTTAAACTGATCGAACAAATCGTCAATCGTCATCAGTGGATACTTATTCTTGATTATTACCTTGTTCAACTACGGATAGTCAATATACATTGTCATTGACCCGTCCTTGTTTTTAACAAATAACACTTGCGCACCCCAAGGCGATACATTGGGTCTAATGAAACCATTCTCAAGCAAGTCCTGCAACTGTTCTTTTAACTCTTTCAACTCAAGCGGGGCCATATAATATGGCAGGATAGATATGGGCTGGGTGCCTGGAGCCACATCAATGCAAAAGTCAATATCCCTGTCAAGCGGCATACCTGTCAGGTCTGAAGGAAAGACATCAGGGAACTCACGAACAATGGGCACCGACTCAATAGAAGGGACCTCGGTGCTAGAATCACGAACATATGCCAAATATGCTAAACACCCCTTTTCGACAGTACGCTGAGCCTTAACTTAAGAGATAACACTACGGGTAGAATGACCAGGAGCCTCTCTCCACTCTAATCGAGGCATACCCGGTAAAGCTGTGGTCACAATCTTGGCATGGAAATCCAAGATTGCATAATAAGGTGATAACCAGTCTATCCCCAATATGATATCGAAGTCAACCATGTCTAAAAATAACAAATGTACACGAGTCTTAAGACCCCTAATTACAACAATACAAGAATGTTGGACTCGATCGACCACAGTAGAATTAACTACCGATTTACACACATAAATAGGAACACCCAATGTATCACTAGGCAAGATCAAGTACGGGGAAAAATAAGATGACACATATGAATACGTAGACCCCGGATCGAACAACATTGAAGTACCTCTATCACAAAGCAGAACTATACTTGTAATAGCTACATTTGAAGCCTTTGCCTCGAGCCTAGACTGAAGAGCATAACATCCGGGCTGACCCATACCACTCTGATCTACCTCTCTGGGACGACCTGTAGCTGGCTGGCCTTGGCTGCTGAGATTGTTGGCCCTGTCGACCTGAATTACCACCTCGATAACTCTGAAGCGCCGATGCATTGATAAGAGCTGGTGGTGCAATGTAGGACTACCGATCAGAATACTGCCCGCGAGAACCACGGCCACTTGAAGCACCCTAAGAAACCTGGAGTGCTGACTGGTAAGGCCTAGGAGGATGACCCATGTAATACAAATCTCTCTCCAAACGAGGCACCACTGAATCTGCCTGGCTGACGAGGTCTCTTGTCTTCCCTATGACCACCCCCTATGATAATACCATCTCAATCCTATGGGCCATATTGGACGCCTCTTGGAAGGACATCTCGCCCCCCGGACTCTTTGGCCATATGAAGACGAATTGCTGAATGAGTCTATCAATAAATCGTCTCACTCTATCCCTCTCAGTGGGAAGTATAATAAGAGTATGGCGAGCTAAGTCAATGAACCTGGTCTCATACTGGGTAATTGTCATAGAACCCTGCTGGAGGCGCTCAAACTGCCTCCGATAGGCCTCTTTCTGAGTAACAGGGAGAAACTTCTCCAGAAACAACACTTTAAACTGCTCCTATGTCAAGGCTGGCGATCCTGCTGGTCTAGCTAAGAAATAATCCCTCCACTGTGTCTTGGCGGATCCAAACAAGCGAAATGTAGTGAAATCAAACCCATTGGTCTCAACAATACCCATGTTCCAAAGAACCATGTGACAACTATCCAAATAATCTTGGGGATCTTCAGTAGGTGCACCGATGAAAGTAGAAGTGAAGAGCTTGGTGAACCTGTCCAGCCTCCACAAAGTATCGGTGGATATAGCCGCTCCATTGCTGATATGAGCTACCATGCCTGGTTGTACTACCCCTACTAGCTAAACCGGTGGAGTCTGAATTTGGGGAGCTACCCTCTCCGGAGTGCGAGTAGCAGGAGTCTGAGCCCCTCCTCCAGCCTGAGAAGTGGTTGGTGCTACAGGAAGTAAACCCACTCGGGTGACACTCTCCATGAGGCCCACCAATCGGACCAGAGCGTCCTAAAGAACTGGGTAGCAATAAACCCCTCTGGGACCTGAGTTGGGCCCACTAGAACTGCTGAGGCCGGAACCTCCTCCTTAAAATCAACCTGAAGCTCCACCACTAGTGCTGTTGCTCGGGGCCGAGCTCTTACCCTACCTTGGCCTCTAGCATGGCCTCGACCTCTACCCCTAGAGGGTGCTTTCACTGGGGGCTCGGGCTACTGAGCGGTTGATGAGGAAGCGCGTGTTCTCGCCATCTGCGAAAGAACAGAGTAAACATTCAATTAGTATTGAGGGACCAAACTGCAAGACTAGAAAGAGCAAATGTAAAGTTTCCTAACTCTGTAGCCTCTGGGAGATAAATACAGACGTCAGCGTACCAATCCCTCAGACTCTACTAAGCTTGTGTGTGAAATGTAAGACCCATGTAACCTAGAGCTCTGATACAAACTTGTCATGACCCGAATCTTCCACCTTCAGGGTCGTGATAGCGTCTACTAGTGAGAGCTAGGCAAGCCAAACCTTAACCACGTATCTCATTATCAATTACTTCTTTTAACAAATAAAAAGGGCGATAATATGAAAACTAAGGAATTCTAGATAATTTAAGCGGAAGATAACCATTAAACACCTGAAATCTACAAATATTACAGTTACTTAATTTTCAACCACCAAAAACCTGGTGTCACAATGTCACAAGTTGTCTAAGATTTAATACATACAAGGTCTGAATAAATAACAGTACACTATTTCTGAATAAGGAAAATAAAACATGAAATAGAGATAAAGGGAGACGCCAGGGCCTGCAAAAGCCTGCAGGTCAACCTTGGATCTCCGGGTGGACTGAAGGAAGCCCTCCAAATAATACTGTTGTCCGGTACCTAGATCTGTGCAAAAGAGCACAGAGTGTAGTATCAGCATAACTGACCCCATGGGCTGGTAAGTGTCTAGCCTAACCTCGGCGAAAGAGTGACGAGGCTAGGACCAGACTATCAACTAATCCTAAGAAGTTCAAATATATATATATATATATATATATACATACATACATACATACATACATACATACATACATACATACAGAGGAAAAGAAACACGTGAATTAACCAGTCAATATGGGAAGGGGAGCATGATGTGGAAGATAACAACTCCGAATAAAAATCATCAAATAAGGAAGAAAACAACATAACTCATACATCAATAAAGAAGCAGAAATCAATAAGTGCACGGCATCACCCTTCGTTCTTTTAATATCATTCTCACCAAGCAATGATATAATAAAATTGTGCACGACATAACCCTCCGTGCCTTCACTCTCATCCTCACCCAACAATAATGTAATACAAATATGCACGACATCACCCTTCGTGCTTTTACTCTCTTTCCTCACATACAATCAATAGAATCGGCACGAAATGGTACATCGTGTGGCACGACATCACCCTTCATTCTTCAACACTCTTTCCTAGCAATAACAAACAATGCACGACATCACCCTTCGTTCTTTAACATTCTTCCTCACCCAAACAACAATCACAAACAAGGGGTGAGGGAGTAAACAAATAATATTAACAATTAATTTCTGGCAAGGGAAAAATACCAATAAATCTCAGCATCCCGGCAAGGAAAATAATCAACTAAGCCACGAAGATCCCGGCAAGGGAACAATTGAATAATGCTTTCTCGTTTTTTACTTTTACTTCACCTCTCGCTTTATCACTTGAGTCAATGCTCCAAAGGGTTCAGTCATCTTATATACTTTCACAATTTGTAATATACTCGAGCTAGGTCATAATTTCTTTCACTAGTTTTTCACATCATATAGAAATCATCACCAAGGCATGAAAGAAACAATGAAATCATGATATTCACAATATAAAGACTCACAGTCATACTAGACACCAACATATAGATACTCGTCACTATGCATATACGTTGTACTCAACAATTATCTCATAGCAAATAGGACTCAACTCTTAACCCCTCAGGCTAATATTAAACCAAACACTTACCTCAATGCCTTGAACATTACTCAAGTCACAATTATATCTTTACCCCTTGATTCCGCCGCCAATTTGTTCGTATCTAATCATAAATTACTTAACTATATCAATAAATTCTAAATGAATAAACCCTAATGCATGAAAATGAGTTTTCCAAAGTTTTACCCAAAAAGTCAAAAATCGCCCCTGGCCCACCTAGTCAAAACTCGAGGTTCGAACCAAAACCCGATTACACATTCCCTCATGAACTCATATATATAATTTATTTTGAAATCAAACCTCAAATTGAGGTCCAAATTCCCAATTTTTGAAAAACCTAGGTTTTACCCAAAACACCCAATTTTCCCCACGACAATCTTTGATTTAAAGTTGAAATCATGTTAAAAAATATTAATGATTGAAGAAAACTAGTTAAAAATGACTTACAAAAGGTTGCTTGAAAAATCACCGCTTATGTTTTTAAGGTTTTGAAAATTGAAAAATAACTTAAATTCCCGTCTATTTTTATCTCTTGCAGACCCTCTGTGCAAACCGCACTAAATGGACCGCGACCGCACAGGCTTACCTGAAGTCCCGCAGTCAGCACCATGTGCGGACCACACAAAGGCGACTGCGGTTGCACAACTTCCACCACGCACCGCACAAAGGCGACCGCGGCCGCGCTGGCCTCTTCGCGGTTGCACGCCATTTCTCGCAGACCGTACAAGTGAGTTCAAAGGCCTACAACTTCCTGAACCTGCAAATCTGATTTCTAAGCCTAAGGCATCCTGGAACCTACCCGAAACTCACCTGAGCCCTCGAAGATCCAACCCAAATATACACAGAACCTCAAAAGCACTCCATGAACGTATTCGTGTAATCAAATCACCAAAATAACATCACGAACATCGAATTAAACCTCAAGATCACTGAAATTTCTCAAATCTCCTTTAAACATCAAAATTTCCAATTAAGGTCTGGATCACATCAAACGACGCCCATTTTGAATCAAATTTTACAAAAATGTCTTAGAACATATATAAGACCAGTACTAGAGCCAGAACCAAAATACGGGCCCGGTACCATCGCTTTCTAATCAGATTTCATTTCACAAATTTTCTTAAACATTTTCAGAAAAATAATTTTCTTTAAAAATTCATTTCTCGGGCTCGGGACCTCGGAATTCGATATCGGGCACCCGCCCAATTCCCATATTTTTCTACGGATCCTTCCGGACCGTCAAATTATCGGTCCGGGTCCGTTTGCCCAAAATATTGACCAAAGTTAAATTTATTCATTTTAACATCAAAACTTAGCATTTTTCACAGAGTTTCATATTTAAGCTTTTCGGCTACGCCCACGGACTATTTACGCAAATAGAGATTACTCTAAATGAGGTTTTCAAGACCTCGAAAGTACATAATTTGATTAAAAACAGGTGATGACCCTTTGGATCGTCATAGATATTAACTACATGAAAAAAGTTAACAATTTCTTCTATGTTTCTTTTTTGATACCATTTTTGCCGGTGTCATTGGATCCGAAAAATAGTCAGGAAGCAAAATAATAACTCATATTTATGGCAAAGTAATCAAATATTATGATATTGAATGACTCTTTGAATAAGAATGAACTCTTTTACTACTACTTGAACTCTTATTTGGGGTGTTGATATCTCTTAAAAAATATTTCTTTCTTGAAATTAAAGTTTCTAATACATTATTATTCAACAATAATTATTTTTATAATAATCTAATTGAAAATATTATTCTTAATTCAAAACTCATTTTAGTTGGCTATCTAAAAATATAAAAATTCTTTAGCTAGTGATTTTTTTACTCCATTTTTTATATTTGACACTAACCATGTTAAATATCTGAGTTATTTGAATTATATGTAAATAAATTTAATATTTAAACCTTCTAAATAATTATAGATAATCGTTGGATATTAATTAAGAAATAATACATGAAAAGAGACTAATATTTTCTCAATTCTCGTAGTGGTAATTTTATTTTTGCACTATTCTCATAGGTATCATTGGAACCTAAAAATAGCCACAAAGTGAAATGATAACTCATATTTATAGCAAAACACAAAGGCTGACACGATATAAACGATTATTTGATTACGACGTAACTCTTATACTACGACTTGCACTCTTATTTGGTATGATTTTATCTTTTAAAAAATATTTCTATTTTAAAATTTCAATTTATAAAACTTTATATATATATATATATATATATATATATATGTATGTATAGATATATATTATATAATAATGATTATCTTTATAATAATGCAAGCAAAAATATTATCATTAACTGAAAATTCACTTTAATCAGCTATCTAAAAATTTAAATGATTCTTTGGCCAGATTTATTTCAGTATGCCTCAACTTTAAGTTTATCGATATCTCTAGCTCCAAAATTTGAATTTTTAATACACTATATATACAAAAATGTTGTTCTTTAAATCATCAAATATAAAATCAGTTGATTATTATTATAAAATATTGCATATGTTGTTTTAAAATTGTCAAGTAGTTTATTTTGGCACTATACCTGGCTTAACCTCAATGCAACCTACTTAAATTGCATTCCAATTCAAATTTGAATGTCATATTAGTTTGTTAGTAACAATGATATTTTAAAAATGAAACATAATGTAAATTAAAAAAATATGTGAAGATATCCTTATCTTATAATCTATGTATTTGAGTTGAAAAAATATATTTTGAAATCAATGAGATTAACTTTCAAAATTTTTATACTCAACAAAGATGAAACATAAAAAGAAATTTGTTGTCATCTTTTATTTCTCATTTTTAGATCTTTCTAGGATTTTTACAATATTTATTTCTTTTATCTTATTTTATGTCATTATTTCTATTGTTACAAAAAAATTCATTTATTTCACTCTAAAAGGATGAGTTTTAATAAAATTATCTACATATGAAATTTAATTATATTTTTAGCCTTTGAAATTATTTCATATTTTTCTTTTGGCTTTACCTAATCACCCTAAATAGATTCTCACTCGTCCACTTTAATTAAAAATTTAATGATATATAATTTATATATAATCCATATATAATATGTGTATAATCGTGTGTTGTCGGCATATTATTTATTTATATTAGCTACAAAAATTAAACAATAAACATGACTGGATATTATGTAAATATTCCATAAGGTTTCAATTTTTGAGTTTATCCATGATATAACTTTTATTATACTAATTTTAAAACTCTCTATTAATTTTCAAATATATATTATCTTTTTATTATCTTTGAATTAAAAAAAGTAAAGATATTTTCTGAAATAATTTGTTTACATTTTACAAAATATATATTTCACGTTATACCAATTTGTTTTACATATATTCTTTGTTATATTTAAAATTCGCTATAGAAACTATCAATTAGAAACTAATTTATCTCTTGTTGAGTTTAAAAAAAAAAAATCTTTCGCATAATCTAATGATTCAAAATTAATATTCTTCAACGAAAAAAAATATTATACAACTGGCTTGACTACAGCTAATGAAGCGGTTTTAACTTATATCTTTCAAATCCTTGAATGTAAATTGAAATTAATGATATCAATTGTATAGTCAAAATATTGTTATTTGTGTGATGTCCATTTATGAAAATTGACTCTTCGAAAAAAAAAACTTTTTTTTAATATTGACCGATTTTGCGATGTTTCTTTCTCCTGCATGTATGTTTACTTTATTATATACGTAAGTAAAATCTTATTTGATTTTGTAAACTCTTTTTTACTATTTAGATAAACATAGATATATACCCTTTATATTATATTTATTTTAAAATAATTTTGTTTTATTCAAATCTAGCGATAGTGTTTCAAAGAACTATACTTATAGGATTTTAAATCTGAAAGATTTTTTTAGTTATATGGAGTAGTTTTTTTTTTCTAGAGGCGAAGTAGTATTTAAATAATTAAATAAAATAATAAAAGTTCCTAACATGATTGCAGATGATCATTAACTGAATTAAGTATTATAACATGATAAAAAAGATAAATTTTTATTTTTAATTTAAATTTGGATTTTATAACTTTATCTACAAATTAAAAATTATCTTTTAATTCAAGTTTTATATATATATATATATATATATATATATATATATATATATATATATATATATATATATATATAATTAAAATGGTCAAATATCGAATAAAATTATTATATACTATTGAAATTTATTAACTTGCCACTTGACTTAATTATAAGATCAATTATATATGGTAACTTTCTTGTTTTAATATATAGAGATACTCTTTAATTTAAGGTTTTCGTTATGTATTCAATGTTTTTGCTTTCAAGAACATTTAATACAAAGGGAGAAATAGAAAAAAATTAGTTATACCTTAATTTTCTAAAACGAAAACTATTTTGGACTAGATATATTTAGTAACTACGAAAACTAATATGAACATGAGGGAGTAGTTTTTTGAATGGCAGAATACTTAAAATATCCCCTAAATTTGGTACGGATTATTAGTTATAGTTCTAAATTGTTCATGTTCTTAATTACCCCCTCAACTTGGCCTTTCTTGAGTCATTACCAACCCGGACGCTGATGTGGCAAAGTTTGGGTGCACTCTCTTTCCAAGGCGGCACTATAGTTACAAATGATACATGCAAAGAGATAGCGGTTCATGTGCATACGCAGGGAACATCTCTTAAACACTTGAAGAACTTCTTGCAAAGAATGGATCACTTCCCCTAGAACCTTTGTCCTTTTCTTCAAAATGAATGTATTTATAGCATAGGAGAGTGATAATGTATTAAAATGAGTGGAAAGTAGCTAGTCAGCGGCTACTGGATAAATCTGTATTATTCTGATCTATTGATGAAATGGAAATTAATTTTTTTTTAAAAAAATTAACTTCCAAATAGGTTATTTTTTAACTTTAATTGCCATATAGCCATATATAATGATTTATTGTTATAACTATGTATTTCTTTTTGCTTCATCTTAACACACAATGTGGACTGTACTCTAACTAATTATTTTTTAGTTCTTCTAAGATATAATGTTATTTGTTCCAACTACATATTTCTTTTTTGTTTTTGCCCGAATTTGTAAAAAGTTTGGTAGGAACTTTATTATTTTAGCCAAATAAGAAAAAATTATTATTATATATATATATATATATATATATATATATATATATATATATATATATATATATATATATATATATATAATACCTATTTATTTTAATTGTATATTTTTATTTTTGCGTGAAACCAATAAAAAATTGGCCATAGCTCCATTATTTTTACTAAATAAAAAAGTATAGCCAAAATAATGAACTTGCAATTGTACACTCTTTTTATTTCTTCTTTTGATGTAATGGCTATTTATTTCAACTGTGTAGTTTTACTTTTTACGTAAAATCTGTATAAAAAAATTTAGAGCATCATAATTTAGAGCTATATAAAAAATTATAGCCAAAATAATAAATTTCAAGCTATGTATTTTTTATAACTCTTTAGATGCCTTGACTATTTATTTCAATTGTATAAATCTTTATTTTCAGAACAAATAAAAAAAATAACTAAAATTTTATTATTTTTAGCCAAATAAAAAAATTAGCTCAAACAATGTCGTTCTATCCAAGTTTTATTATAATTTTGTTCAAAAGTAAATATCTAATATGTTAGAACGAGTGCTTAACGCTAGAGGGGGGGTGAATAGCGTTTATAAAAATTATGCAGAAATAAAATCAAGTTGCGGAATTAAAAACTGCAGGAACGAAATAAGTACGGAAAATAAACAGGAAAGAACACACCGATGTATACTGGTTCACCACGACCTATGGTTAGTCCAGTCCCCGAGAGACTCTCTCGAGATTTCCACTAAATCCGTTAAGCTTATTGGTGCTCAACAAACCGTTACAACCTGAGAGCTTGAATCACACAAGCCTCAACAAACGTTGCTCGAAGATACTGCACTTCAAGACTTCACTGTTAAGCTTTACGGGTGCCTAACAAACCGTTACAACTTGAGAACTTGAATCACACAAGTATCAAACAACCTTGCTCGAGGATACCTCACCTCAAGACTTCTCTGTTAAGCTTACGGGTGCCTAACAAACTGTTACAACCTGAGCACTTGAATCACACAAATCTCAAACAACTTTGCTCGAGGATACCTCACCCCAAGACTTCTCAAGAAGAAATACAATATTTCCTCTTGCAAAAAGTGTATGAAAACTCAATACTCACTTATACAATAGCTCTCTCAAAGAGTGGATATGAGTACAAAATAATCAGCTCAAGAACACAACAACTTAATCAAAGATTGGCTCTCAAAAATAATGAATTTAAGATAGAATGATTGCAGTGATAATATGTAAAATTTATGCTCTGTTGTTGTTATTAAAAACGTATTTCAGAAGGGTATTTATAGCATTCAAAGAGTATCAGACCATTGCCTAATTGTCAAACAAAATCCCTGAATTTGTGCTGCGACAATCGATTGTCAAGACTCAACAATCGATTGTGTGACTAATTTTTCAAAAGACAAATCTTGAAAAATTGATTGTAAGAAATCAGTTTAGGATTCTGTAATTCAACAATCGATTGTCAGATGTGTACAATCGATTGTGGTTCAAATATTCAAAATATTTCTGACAAAAGTTTGAATATAACAGATTGTGTAATTAATTTTCAACCAACAGATCTTGACTTTAAGAAGAGAATTGATTGTGAAAAATCTGTTTAGGATTTTGTAGTTTCAACAATCGATTGTCAACCTATTACAATCGATTGTTGTTTAAGGTTTCAAAACATTTCCGACAACGGTATGAAAATAATCGATTGTTAAACCATGACAATCGATTGTTTTGTTTTATGAAAAATTTCGGTAACACACTGCCTCAGTACAATCGATTGTTTACATAACACAATCGATTGTGCTGCTTCTTTCAAAAATTTATTTAGACACTGTCTCACGACAATCGATTGTTCCAAGTCAACAATCGATTGTATATCTTATTTGAAAATTCATTTAGTCACTGACTCATGACAATCGATTGTACCAAGCAGACAATCGATTGTATGACTGTTTTGAAAAATTTGTTTAAACACTGTCTTAATAAAATCGATTGTTTAAAGCATATAATCGATTGTGACATAACATAATCGATTGTTGAAATCAAATAATCGATTTTTTACTAAATTTGAAAGTTCCAGTTTTGACGGTCTTTAACACAATCGATTGTTGGTCTTAGACAATCGATTGTTGTTGTCCAGATTCAAAAGACATGTTTAAAAATCATTTTGGCTAAAATGCAACTCATTTATTTTAACTTAAAGATGCATGGTTTGATGAAAAATGATTTTATGAGAGAAGCCAATACTTTGAATATCTCGTTGAATCAAGATCACAAAATAAAACGACTCAACAATAAACTCAACAATAACTTCATTGCGATTCTTGATCTTGTATTGTTTCTCTTGTACTTTGACTGTTATCGTTCCATCCTCGTTGGTTTGACATTTATCAAAACCTACATAGATCAACAATCGTTTAGTTTGAGATCGTGTTTCAACAATTTCCCCCTTTTTGATAATGGCAAACCTATATCGGGATATGCATATTAATTACAGTTCAAGACAAGTATTCCCCCTCAATTTGTGATTCCCCCTTAATTTATGCAGATATATTATAGCATGCATAGCCCGTTTTCTTCCTCCTTTTAACATTAACAAAAAGTGCAAGAAGAAACATTTCATTAAAAGATCAAGAAATACAACACAGGGCAGAAAATAAATTACATTATACAAAATAAAACAAAAACTTTTATTCATCATTCTCTTCGTCGTCGACGTTGTCCGCACTGTTTCATACGGGACAAGACCAGCATATGGATAATTAACATGATCGAAATATCCATGGAGTTCATGTGTCAATTGATTGACGGAAGTGGTTAGTGTAGAAAGCTGGTCGGAAATAGATTGAAGAGTGGGATTTTGAGTGCGACGAGGTTGAGGACGAGGAGGAGGAGGAGCAGCGTGTTCGCCAACAATGGGAAGGGAAGGTGCTGAAATTTCCCAATGTTAGTCCCTCTTTTGATCGGTCCATTAGAGGTGTTAACACCGGTAGCTTCAAGAATATTCATTATAAGAAGTGCATAAGGAAGGGGTTTATCGTCCCCAACGGCATCGAGCATGTGAAGCTTGACGAACTTGCACCAATTGATGCGAGCTCCGGTGATAATGGCGTGAAGTAGTTTTGCGTCCTCTTGTGATATAGTGGTGTGGCTATGCTTACGGGGTTTGAGCACACGAGTTATGAAGTAAAAAATCAAGCGATACCCAGGGAGCATCCCCGTGATGGTAGGACGACGAGTGGTAAGATTAGGATCAAATGATCCAAGCCCGATTTGATTTAGGAGGAGTTGTTCATCAAATAATACGCCGCCTTCTCGTATGTACATTGAGATGTCTTCCCCATTTCGAGGAAGTTGAGAAATTGTTTGAAGATTTTCTTCAGATAAGAGAATTTGAACACCATTTATGTTTGTGACAAGATCACCATCATCGTCCTCCTTAAGATTGGAATAGAAGACACGAATAAATGGAGGATGAATATGTGGATAGTTAAGAAATAAAAAGTCAATAAGTTTGCTTTCCCGAAGCATATTCGCAGTTGCTGCGGGTGCGCTTGATTCAAGATACTGAATAGTAGAAAAGCGCGGAGGTAGAATTTCTCGATTTTCGAATTTGGTTATGAATCTCGTATGTTCTGCTTCAGACTCGAATTTTAGATAGGAACCGTCTTGATAAGGGAAGACGGGAGTAGGAGCAGCAGAGGAAGAGGCAATATTCTTGCCATGACGGGATCGTTTTTGATGTCTGCTTGACATTTTGATAGAATATTGAGAGCTGATTTAGAGAATTTTTGAGAGAATTTTAGAGATTTTTGAAGCTTTGAAGTGAGAAAGATGTAGAGAGTAACTCCTATTTATAGAGTGGGAAGAAGAGATAGCAATTAAGGGAGATGGTTGGCAGAAATAAAGTCTGAAACAGTAAGATTTTTGAGCTACTGCCGTTACACAATCGATTGTTGAACTGTCACAATCGATTGTGAGAGAATATTTGAACGGTACTTGGAGCTGACAAAAATAATCGATTGTGTAAGAGTTTGCAGAAGTCAGAACGGTAAAAAAAAATTTGAATACTACCGTTTGACAATCGATTGTGGAGCCCGAACAATCGATTATTGAAGATTTTGAATTATGGTCAGAAGACAAATAATCGATTGTGGAATATTGACAATCGATTGTATGTAGGCAGTGAGTTATAAGGACATAAGTATTCGTTGAACAATCGATTGTAGACATATGACAATCGACTGTATGAAGGCAGTGAGTATTTCATGGTCCAGTGATTTCAAGACAATCGATTATAGATATATGACAATCGATTGTGAAGAGGCAGAGAGGTATTAGGACCTGAATAATTATTGAACAATCGATTATGGACGTTTGACAATCGATTTTTACGAAGCAGAGAGTTATAAGGACCTAAATAATTATTGAACAATCGATTATGGATGTTTGACAATCGATTGTGACGAGGCAGAGAGTTATAAGGACCTATATAATTATTGAACAATCGATTATGGATGCTTGACAATCGATTGTGGGATAGCAGTGCAAAAACGGACAGCACAGATGATGAATGACAATCGATTATGCAAATTTAACAATCGATTAAAAAAAATCATACAAGTGAATCTTAACACAATCGATTATAGATACATATAATCGATTATTGTATATATCTGCCAAACACCTGCACAACATAAATGTTAGCCACAATCGATTGTAGCTAGTACACAATAGACTGTATTTCACTAGAAATAAATTCCCCTGTCTTTGGGGCGATACCTGCAATAACAAAACTAAGCGCCTCCGACGCTCAAGTCAGTAATTATTCAAAAGATAAATGCAACCTAAGTGTATGCATTAGATCAACGTAGAGTCAAGAATTCCGAGTTCACTTCGAATATGGAAGAACGACTCTTTATCTAAAGGTTTGGTGAAGATGTCAGCCAATTGATGTTTAGTTTCAACGAACTCAATTTCGACATCACCTTTGAGAACGTGATCTCTTATAAAATGGTGCCTAATTTCAATATGCTTTGTTCTTGAATGAAGAATTGGATTCTTCGTCAAGCTTATGGCACTAGTATTATCACATCGAAGAGGGACGTGATCAAGACTAAGACCATAATCCAAAAGTTGTTGTTTCATCCAAAGGATTTGTGCACAACAACTCCCCGCGGCAATATATTCGGCCTCGGTTGTGGACAAAGCGACACTAACTTGTTTCTTGCTAAACCAAGAAACTAAGGAGTTACCGAGCAAATGGCAAGTGCCAATTGTGCTCTTGCGGTCTAATTTGCATCTAGCAAAATTAGAATCGGAATAGCCAAATAATTGGCATGAAGAATCTTTGGGATACCAAAATCCCACATTCAAAATTTCTAATAATGTACTTCATTTTCATTTAACCGCATTAAGACGTGACTCCTTTGGACATGATTTATATCTAGCATATCAATAAACGCCAAATATTATATTAAGTCTATTAGTAGTAAGGTAAAGTAGGGAACGATCATACCTTGGTATATCTTGGTGTCAACCTCCTTACCTTTCTCGTCTTTGTCAAGATGGTCAGATAAATTCATTGAACTGGCTATTGCTTTGGTGTTGCTTACTTCAAATAGATTTAGCAACTCCTTGCAATATTGAGTTCGACAAATGAAAGTTTCCTCTTTCATTTGCTTAACTTGCAGCTCCAAGAAGAAATTAAGCTCGTCCATCATTGACATCTCAAATGAGTTTTAAGGACTCCTTGCATAAAACTCATTAGTTGCTCCAAATACAAATATCATAAAATTATTTTTGAAATACAAAAAATATTATTATCAACAAAAATTTTGGAATGCAAAATAATATTAATAATATAAAAGTTATCAACATGAAATTTATTTTGAAATACAAAAATCAAAACAAATTTATTTTGAAACACCAACATAATATTATCAACATAAAATTTATTTTCAAAAATAATATCATCAATATAAAATTATTTTTAAAATCCAAGAAATATCATCAAGATAATATCATCAATAAAATTCATGCAATCTATTTTTCCTTAAAGAAAAATTCCCCCTTAAATAAGGCAAAATAGAATGTAAAGACATTCCCCCTTATTTGAAGCATATCGCCTAAACATCTTCTTTTGGCATTTAGCAAGAAGAGAGTGTATTAAGGCTACTTCCCTTTTTCGACATTTCCTGAATGTCAAAATAAAATAGGAAGGATATTGAGGAATATACAATATGAAGATTGCTAGAGTAATTTTCAAGGCATACCAATTGTTTGAAAAACAAAACATATCAATTTGATATTGTTCAAAATATATCAATTGTCATAAAAACAATGATAAAACCATTTGTTGGAAAACATAACAAATGTATCAAATGTTATTTTATTAACAGTGATACTAATTGTTATTTTTAGCAAAACATATTACCAAAAATATATCAACTGAAAATATCCAACAAAATAGTTTATTAAAAACATGAATCAATTATTCCAAGAATATACTAATTATTTTTCAAACCAGAAATAACATTCGTTAAAAAAAAACATGAGTAAAATAATTTTTAACAAAAATATGCTAATAGTTAATACACACCAAAAAAAAATTATTTTTCTAGTATATATATCAACAGTTATTTAAATCACAAATAACAATTATCAACATCCATAAATGAAATATTTTTATCAGAAGCAAGCTAACAGTTAATACATACCAACTGTTATCAATTGTTGCACAAACATTTCAAAAATTATTTTGACCAAAAGGATACTAATTGTTAACACATATCAACAATCAGATTTTTATCAGAATAACTAATAAAACATGGATCAATCATTATTTTTTAACAAAACATAATTGATACCAATTGTTATTTGAAATAGAAGTATTATCAAAACATGAAAAAATGATTGATACCAAAAAAAAAAATATCAGAACATGTATCATCAAAGAATAGTTGATATATCAACATATATCAATTAAAAAATTATATTCAACAAACCAAGAATCAATTTTTAACAATAAATGCATTAATGCCAATTACTAGCACATATCAATAATTCGGTTTTTATCGAAAGTGATAACTAACCGAAATTCCCCTTGATGCAATAAGGTGTCGTGCTTGGTGCATCTACTACAATATTGTAGTCTTCAAGCACACCTGCAAAAATACCTAAATATAGGTTTTTGGTACCCAAACCATTTTGGGTCCTTGGGGGTTAGGCAAATAAATAGCTAGAAGATAAATCCCTATGTTTCGTAAAATATATGGGTGCTATGTGTCCTACCCGGTTGCAGTAGTGACATACCACGTTCGGGTTGTGCCTATGCCTAGGTTGAGCCAAATATGTTCTAGGTGATCTAAAGTCATTCCTAGAAGCGTTGAAATTCCTAGAGTCATTTCTAGGTGGTCTAGTATAATTCATTCTAGACTTATCAACAAAAATCCTAGAATCATTTCTAGGCGGTCTAAAGTTTTTAATTCTAGACTTATTAAAAAATCTAGTATCGTTTCTAGGTGGTCTAGTCTCATTCCTAGTATTATTTCTAGGTTGCCTAAAATTATTATTTCTAGGCTCATTTGCACAATTCCTAGAATAGTTTCTAGGTGGTCTAAAATTATTAATTCTAGACTCATTAATAATGATCCTAGATTTGTTTCTAGGTGGTCTAAAAGGGTTAGTTCTAGACTCATTAAAACTCCTAGAATTATTTCTAGGTTGTGCATCACGGTTCTTATTCTTCTTACGCCTTTTGTTTTTCTTAGGCTTTTTCTTCTTAATATCTTCAACTACTTTAGGAATGTCAACACTACGTTTTTCTAGTGTGTTCCTAAGTTCTAAGTTCTCTATTTTCAATGAATCACAAGATGAACAATTTGAACTTTTATCAATTGAAGAAGCTTCGTTCATCGCCTTAATCTTATTTCTAAGATCAACATTGTCATTTTTCAAAAATAGATTTTCTTCTTCTAAAACCTTTGTTTTGGCCGTGGCCTCGTTGGCGATTTTTGAGATCTTTTTCAATTCATAAAATAATTCTTTAAAAGCTACTTGCAATTCTTTAAAAGAATAAGAGTCAGAGGTACTTACCTCTTTTTCTTCGTTGGCCATGAGGCATCGAGAAGTCGGTTCATCACATGAGCAGTCTGCTTCTTGAGGTGTTCTTTCATAAGTGTCCTCAAGCTTATCCCACATTTCTTTGGCAGTTTTGTAGTGGGAAATTTTCCGACAGTCCTCCTGATTCAAAGAACTATACAGCATATTGATTGCCTTGGTATTATATTCACTTACCATGGCTTTTCCAACTTGTGTCGTCATTTGTTCACCATACTTGATGATTTGCCATAGACGAAAGTTGTTCGATTGGGTGAAGATTCTCATCCGCTCTTTCCAATATGTGTAATTGCTTCCATCAAATATTGGAGGCAAAAAGGTGCAAAATCCTTCACATATTCCTGCACAAGCACTACTAGTAGAAGCCATAGAAAGATTCTCTCAAACAGTTAAGTCATAAAGAGAGTTAGGCTCTGATACCAATTGTTAGAACGAGTGCTTAACGCTAGAGGGGGGGTGAATAGCATTTATAAAAATTATGCAGAAATAAAATCAAGTTGCGGAATTAAAAACTGCAGGAATGAAATAAGTACGGAAAATAAACAGGAAAGAACACACCGATGTATACTGGTTCACCACGACCTGTGGTTAGTCCAGTCCCGGAGAGACTCTCTCGAGATTTTCACTAAATCCGTTAAGCTTACGGGTGCTCAACAAACCGTTACAACCTGAGAGCTTGAATCACACAAGCCTCAACAAACGTTGCTCGAAGATACCGCACTTCAAGACTTCACTGTTAAGCTTTACAGGTGCCTAACAAACCGTTACAACTTGAGAACTTGAATCACAAAAGTCGCAAACAACCTTGCTCGAGGATATCTCACCTCAAGACTTCTCTGTTAAGCTTACGGGTGCCTAACAAACCGTTACAACCTGAGCACTTGAATCACACAAGTCTCAAACAACTTTGCTCGAGGATACCTCACCCCAAGACTTCTCAAGAAGAAATACAATATTTCCTCTTGCAACAAGTGTATGAACACTCAATACTCACTTATACAATTGCTCTCTCAAAGAGTGGCTATGAGTACAAAATAATTAGCTCAAGAACACAACAACTCAATCAAAGATTGGCTCTCAAAAATAATGAATTTAAGATAGAATGATTGCAATGATAATATGTAAAATTTATGCTCTGTTGTTGTTATTAAAAACGTATTTCAGAAGGGTATTTATAGCATTCAAAGAGTATCAGACCGTTGCCTAATTGTCAAACAAAATCCCTGAATTTGTGCTGCGACAATCGATTGTCAAGACTCAACAATCGATTGTGTGACTAATTTTTCAAAAGACAAATTCAACAATCGATTGTCAGATGTGTACAATCGATTGTGGTTCAAATATTCAAAATATTTCTGACAAAAGTTTGAATATAACAGATTGTGTAATTAATTTTCAACCAACAGATCTTGACTTTAAGAAGAGAATTGATTGTGAAAAATCTGTTTAGGATTTTGTAGTTTCAACAATCGATTGTCAACCTATTACAATCGATTGTTGTTTAAGGTTTCAAAACATTTCCGACAACGGTATGAAAATAATCGATTGTTAGACCATGACAATCGATTGTTTTGTTTTATGAAAAATTTCGGTAACACACTGCCTCAGTACAATCGATTGCTTACATAACACAATCGATTGTGCTGCTTCTTTCAAAAATTTATTTAGACACTGTCTCACGACAATCGATTGTTCCAAGTCAACAATCGATTGTATATCTTATTTGAAAAATTCATTTAGTCACTGACTCATGACAATCGATTGTACCAAGCAGACAATCGATTGTATGACTGTTTTAAAAAATTTGTTTAAACACTGTCTTAATAAAATCGATTGTTTAAAGCATATAATCGATTGTGACATAACATAATCGATTGTTGAAATCAAATAATCGATTTTTTACTAAATTTGAAAGTTTCAGTTTTGGCGGTCTTTAATACAATCGATTGTTGGTCTTAGACTATCGATTGTTGTTGTCCAGATTCAAAAGACATGTTTAAAAATCATTTTGGCTAAAATGCAACTCATTTGTTTTAACTTAAAGATGCATGGTTTGATGAAAAATGATTTTATGAGAGAAGCCAATACTTTGAATATGTCGTTGAATCAAGATCACAAAATAAAACGACTCAACAATAATCTCAACAATAACTTCATTGCGATTCTTGATCTTGTACTGTTTCTCTTGTACTTTGACTGTTATCGTTCCATCCTCGTTGGTTTGACATTTATCAAAACCTACATAGATCAACAATCGTTTAGTTTGAGAACGTGTTTCAACATAATAAAGTAACATACTTAAAAAGGTAAAAGTATATTTTATTTTTAAAAAAGCGCCACATATATAGAAAAATTCATGTGGCAAGCAAGTGCATGCCACTTTCTTGGGATGAGATCATCCAAGGGGTATAAGAGGAATAATTAAGATCATATATAAATAGTTCAAGAATATAACCAACAATGCATGCTGAGTTTAGGAGGGTTTTAAAGTATTTAGCCTTTTTTGAATTTATATTTATAGTTTGGTTATATCTTTGTGATAAATTGTTGAGCTTTCAATTCCATTTAGTTGATGATGAAAATTTTCAGTTGTATAGTTGGCATTGGCTAGTTTTGAAGTGTTTAAATGCATTCAAGTGAAAAAGCTATAGTTGATATTCTTCAATACACCAAAAATATGTAGTTGACTCTAAATTATAAAGTCATCACAACATTCAATTTTAATTATTAATAACTTGTAGTGTCGAAAAAACAATAGTAGCATTTAGAATCAAATATAAGATATGCATTGAAACTTTAATTCTTTAGTCACAGACAAGTAGCAATTGTCGGCTCGAGGACATCTAAAAGATTGCTTTATTGAAAACGAAAAGTTTGATAAGAAAGCTTAGCAAGTAACATAGCCAGAAAAACCTGAAACATGAATTTTTTTTGTTTAAAGGGGGAGTGAGACACTAAATTAGAGAAAATAGAAGGTTTTTTCTCCGTATAATATAACTTGTTGAGAATATCTAAAAGATTCTTATATTGAAATATTTAAGAAGTGAAATATTTTTTTATTTTTTTTTTTTGATTGTGTAGTGGAACCTGAACCTCGTAGATGAATGTATAATACATCTTATCCTAATCGTGGAGAATTGAGAAAAGAATTTGTACAAGGGGTTGATGGATTTATTGATTATACAATGTCGCTTTCTCTGTTTCGTCATGAGGGAACTACTAGATGTCCTTGTGTGAATTGCAAGAGCACGAAGTTTTTAAAGCCGGAGAATGTTAAACTTCATCTTTATAAAAAGGGTTTGAAGATAACTATTATTTCTGGACTGCTCATGGAGAGATCAAGCCTAGTATGGATGTGAATTATCAAAATTTTACTGATGAGGAGGCCTTCCAGATGAAGGGTGCCAAGGTAAAGGGTGTTCGAGCATTTGAAAAGGGCAGCTCGTTGCACAATGAGGGTTTAGTTACAGTGAGGACTCAACGGAAGAGATTGGTAACATATTTGATGTATTTATCTTAGTTTTCAACTATATTCATGAATTTCTATTAAACTCCTATTCTTTCTTTTGCATGAAAAGGCTTTCAGGAGACCTGTATCTTGTGATGAAGTCCTCCAGGAGACCCACACCAAAAAAATGAAAGATGGAAAAAAGGTTTGGGTTGAACCTCAAGCTGAGCAAACAAATGGAAAAAGTTTTTTTTGAATAATAATAACTGTACTTTTTTTGCAGAATGAGTACAAAAAGAATTTAGAGTACATACAGAATGAGTCGATTGGCCATCAAGATGGGCCAAGCAAACGGCCATCTGATAATGTGGACATTAGTATTAAGGCGGTTGGTGACGTACATAAGGAGAGAGCCAACGACGTTGAATCAGAGTGTTCATTCACTCGTCAATCGCCAAGATTGTCTGGTGCTTCTTCTTCTTCACAGTCTTTAGTGAATGAGGATGAGTTCGAGGCTGCGCAGAAGCAGTTAGAGGCAATGCGGGAACAGGTAGAGATGGATTCATTACGGAGACAACTACAAAAGCTGAAAGAAAGGCACGAAGCAGGTCGTTTAAAATTTGCTCAATTTGAGAAACTAGTGCATAAAGTCACTGAGGTAAGTATTTTTTTTTTTGTATTTATTGTTTTTCCTTTTTCAGATCTTATTCAGTGTTTCTTTTTCTATGTTTTTCTTGTAGTTTATTTGCTCCTACTGTTTTTCCTTTTTGCATATCTGTATTTAGTTTATTAGGATTTAGGTTTTTTGTGTGAAAGTAATTGATAAAAATCTGTACAAACAATTTGTGATAGTTGTTTGAAATGATACTTATTGTTAAGAATAGAACTCTAAATAGGGTGAATGTCTATCTTATAAGAAGAGTCTTACTTCAAGGCTAAGTATTTTCTCTTCCTATAAATAGAGGGGTCTTACCCCATTGTAAATCATCCTAAAGTATCAATAAGAATACTTCTCTCCCTACTCTCTTTACAATATTGTTCTTGTTCTTGTATTATTTTATAACACGTTATCAGCACGAAGCTCTACTATCTCAAGAATCTCCTTGAGAAAATTAAGGTATTTTTCTCTTCCTAATTTGGTTTTTAATTATGTCTGACATTATGAAAAGAAAGTTCGTCGCCCTTGAAATTTCGGGCAAGAACTACATGACATGGGTGTTGGATGCTGAAATCCATTTGGATGCAATGGGTCTTGGAGACGCCATTAAAGACAGAGATAATGCATCCACCCAAGACTGTGCTAAGGCCTTGATTTTCTTGCGCCATCACCTTGATGAAGGTTTGAAAATTGAATATCTCACAGTCAAAGATCCACTCATCTTGTGGAATGGCTTAAAAGAGAGATATGACAACCTGAAGTTGGTCACTCTGCCACAAGCACGATATGATTGGGCTCATCTGAGGCTCCAAGACTTTAAGTCTGTTTCTGAATATAATTCTGCAATGTTCAGAATTACTTCTAATTTGAAACTCTGTGGAGATAATATCACTGATTATGATATGCTTGAAAAAACGTTTACAACGTTTCATGCCTCCAATATGGTTCTGCAACAACATTACAGAGAGAAAGGTTTCAAAAAGTACTCTGAGCTGATTTCTCTTCTCCTTGTGGCTGAGCGAAACAATGACCTGCTCATGAGAAATCACGAAAATCGACCCACTGGGTCTACACCATTGCCTGAAGCAGATAAGGTGTATTCCCATTATGCTAAGCATGGAAAAAGCTATGGCTTTAATCATGGTCGTGGTCGTAATCTGGGTCATGCCCGTGGACGTGGACAAGGAAGAAATTTTCCTCGTGTCAGTCACCCCCCAAAGAGGTATAACCACAAAAAGCGGAAACGGAATATGAGGATCTAAAAGCAAATAGTTCAGAAACTATATGTTATCGTTGCGGTGGAAAAGGGCACTGGTCGAAAATTTGCCGTGTACCAAGACACTTGGTTGAGCTTTATCAAGCATCTCTAAAGAGTAAAGGCCCTGAAACCAATTTTGTCTCTGACAATAATTTTGACATCACCCACTTGGATGTGGCAGACTTCTTTGAGCACCCTGAGGGGAAAATAGACCACTTAATCGGTGATGGATCTGTGATTAAGGAAAATTGAGTTGTTTGATTTTATTTTACTTATTTGTATTAGTTAGTGAATAAACTAATAGTCATTAGTATCAACTCGTATTAGTTAATTTATGGAATAATGTTAGTATTCGTTCTTTAGAATGTTTCAATATGCTTAAATATCAAAGATATTTTTATTTTTCAGTAAAGTTAATCGATTAACATATCAGTTCATCGATTATCTAATATTTCGTATTAAAACTGGATTTTTCCGCAAAGCGGGTTAGTCGACTATCAGACTTAGTTAATCGACTAACCTAATGACTGTTTCCTAAGTTAATCGATTATCAACTTAGTTAATCGATTAACTAATATTTCGCATTAAAACTGGACTTTTCCGCAAGGTATGTTAGTCGACTATCAGATTTAGTTAGTCGACTAACCTGATGACTGTTTCCTAAGTTAGTCGATTATCAACTTAGTTAATCGATTAACCTAAGCAGATTTTGAAAATATTGTTTAAATATGAAGCAACGGATTGAATTTGTTTATTCTCATGTTCGTATATTTCTTTTGTATGTCAAACCATGGGAAACAAATATGGATATCTCACAAAGCAAGCTTGGATCAACGTCCAACTATAAAAATATTTGTTTAATTGATTCATGTACCACACATACGATACTCAAAGAAAAGAAATATTTCTCTCAACTAAGTATGTGTAAGGCAGATGTTACTACAATTTCTGGTAGTAGTAAATTGATTGAAGGCTCCGGAAGAGCAACTATATCTCTGCCTAAAGGAACAATATTTATCATAGAGAACGCAATGTTCTCCTCCAAGTCCAAAAGAAACTTGTTGAGTTTTAAAGATATCCGCTGGAATGGATATCATATTGAGACAATAGATGAGAATAATCATGAATACCTCATCATTACAAAGAATGTCTCTGGCCAAAAGAGGGTTATTGAGAAGTTCCCATCTTTATCTTGTGGCCTGTATTGGACAAAAATTAGTGCAATTGAGGCACATTCCACAGTAAACCAAAAGGTTACTGATTCCAATACTTTTATACTTTGGCATGATCGATTGGGACACCTGTATCAATTATGATGAGACGGATTATAGAAAACTCATATGGGCATCCATTAAAGAATTTAAAGATTCTTTTAAATAATGAATTTTCTTGCACTTCTTGTTATCAAGGCAAGTTAATTATTAGACCATCACCAACAAAGGTTGGGACTGAGTCACCTACGTTTTTGGAACGTATACAAGGAAATATTTGTGGACATATTCACCCACCTAGTGGGTCCTTTAGATATTTTATGGTCTTAATAGACGCATACTCTAGATGGTCTCATGTGTGCTTATTGTCATCACGCAACCTTGCGTTTGCAAAATTAATGGCACAAATAATTCGATTACGAGCACAATTTTCTGATAATCCAATTAAGTTTATTAGACTTGATAATGCTGCTGAGTTTTCATCCCAAGAATTTAATGATTATTGCTTATCAATTGGGATAAAAGTGGAACATCCTGTAGCTCATGTTCACACTCAAAATGGTCTTGCAGAATCATTAATTAAACGTCTGCAGTTGATTGCAAGACCATTACTCATGAAAACGAGGCCGCCCACTTCGGTTTGGGGTCACGCCATTTTGCATGCAGCAATGCTAGTTCGTCTCAGACCGACGAATTATCACAAATATTCCCCGTTGCTATTAGTTTTGGGTCATGAACCTAATATATCCCATTTATATGTTGGGTTTGAATCGCCCTCCATTATTCGCTACCTTGAAACATTGACAGGGGATTTGTTCACTGCACGATTTGCAGACTGTCAATTCGATGAGTCATTTTTCCCAAAATTAGGGGGAGAAGTTGGTGAAACCAAACGGGAAATTTTGTGGAAAAATCCATCATTATCTCATCTTGATCCATATACCTCTATTTGTGAAAAAAAGATGCAAAATATTATCCATTTGCAAAGAATAGCAAATCAAATGCCTGACGCATTCACGGACTTGAAAAGGATAACAAAATCTCACATCCCCGCAGAGAATGTTCCAATCCGTATTGATGTCCCTGTTGGACAATCATCTAGTGTCATATCTAATGAGTCGAAAGCACGCCTGAAGCGTGGCAGGCCATATCCAAAGATCGAAATCCTAGATAGAGGAAAGCAAATGATCAAAATGACACTACGAAAGAATCTCATGAGGAAATTCACGATTTAACAAATTCTGAGATTCATGAAGAATCCATTGAGCCCGAGACTCAGGAAAATAAGGAACTATCAATAAATCCAATCGATATTGAGACAAATTTTAATCGAATGGATATAGTGGTGGATAATGTCTTTGCATATAATGTTGCATTTAGCATTATGCAAGAAAGTGAGGATCTTGCCTCAATCTGTTGGAGAATGTCGATAAAGACTTGATTGGCCAAAATGGCAAGAAGTAATCCAATCAGAATTGAATTCACTTGCAAAACGTGAAGTTTTCGGGCCTATAGTTGAAACACCTAATGGTGTCAAGCCTGTTGGCTATAAATGGGTCTTTGTACGCAAGAGAAATGAGAAAAACAAGGTACAAAGATATAAGGCACGCCTTGTTGCACAGATTTTCTCAAAGGCCTGGTGTCGATTATGAAGAGACATATTCACCCGTAATGGATGCCATAACTTTCCGTTATCTCATTAGTTTTGCTGTCTTTGAAAAGCTTGACATGCATTTAATGGATGTGGTTACTGCCTATCTTTATGGCTCACTTGATAATGAGATATACATGAAAATTCCCGATGGATTCAAAATGCCAAACACTCACAATTCAAAGTCCCGGGAAATGTTTTCAATCAAATTGCAAAGATCTTTGTATGGTCTAAAGCAATCAGGACGAATGTGGTATAATCGTCTTAGTGAGTATTTATTAAAGAAAGGCTATATAAATGATGCCATTTGCCCATGTGTTTTTATAAAGAAAACAACATCGAAATTTGTTGTACTTGCCGTATATGTCGATGGCATAAACCTTATTGGAACTCCCATAGAACTCCAAAAGGCAATTAATTATTTAAAGAAGGAGTTCGAGATGAAAGATCTCGGAAAGACAAAATTATGTCTTGGTTTGCAAATTGAATATTTGGCAAACGGAATTTTTGTTCATCAATCTGCATATATAGAAAAGGTATTGAAACGGTTTTACATGGATGGAGCATATCCTTTAAGTACTCCGATGGTTATTCGATCACTTGATGTGAATAAGGATCCATTCCGACCACAAGAAAAGAATGAATAGCTACTTGGTCCTGAAGTACCATATCTTAGTGCAATTGGCGCACTAATGTATCTTGCAAATACTACAAGGCCTGACATAACTTTTTCAGTTAATGTCTTAGCAAGATATAGCTCTGCTCCCACAAGGAGACATTGGAATGGAATCAAACATGTATTGCGGTATCTAAAAGGGACTACCGATATGGGCTTATTTTATAGCAATAATTGCAGTCCTGATCTTGTTGATTATGCTGATGCTGGATATTTATCTTACCCACACAAAGCTCGATCTCAAATGGGTTATGTGTTTATCTGTGGAGGCACCGCCATATCTTGGCGATCGACTAAGCAATCAATTGTGGCTACTTCATCTAATCATGCTGAGATAATCGCTATTCATGAAGAAAGTCGAGAGTGTGTGTGGTTGAGGTCTATAATACATCATATTCAAGACAAATGTGGTTTGAAATGTAACAAACTACCCACGACTTTGTATGAAGACAATGCAGCATGTATAGCTCAATTGAAGGGAGGATTCATAAAAGGAGATAGAACAAAGCATATTTCACCAAAGTTATTTTTCACACATGATCTTCAAATGAATGGTGATATCAATGTGCTACAGATTCGTTCAAGTGATAATATGGCTGATTTGTTCACAAAATCCCTACCAACGTCAACCTTCAAGAAGCTGGTACACAAGATTGGAATGCGAAGGTTTAAAGATGTAAATTGATGCTCTTTCAGGGGGAGTTAATGTGCGTTGCACTCTTTTTCCTTACAAGGTTTTGTCCCACTGGGTTTTCCTTGCAAGGTTTTTAACGAGGCAACCAATAGGCGCATTTCTAAATATGTGTACTCTTTTTCCTTTTCTAGAATTTTTTTCCCATTGGGTTTTATTTCAGTTAAGGTTTTAACGAGGCACATTATTTATTGAGTAGACATTCAAGGGGGAGTGTTAAGAATAGAACTCTAAATAGGGTGAATGTCTATCTTATAAGAAGAGTCTTACTTCAAGGCTAAGTCTTTTCTCTTCCTATAAATAGAGGGGTCTTACCCCATTGTAAATCATCCCAAAGTATCAATAAGAATACTCCTCTCCCTAATCTCTTTGCAGTATTGTTCTTGTTCTTGTATTATTTTATAACACTTATAGTTTTGTGCTATCTTTGTTTGATAATTGTTGTGTTTTTTAATTCCATTTACTAAATGAAAATTTTATGCTGTATAGTTGACGTTGGCTAATTAGTTTAGACGCGCGTAATATATTCAAGTGAAAAATTTATAGTGTTTGAAAAGATATTTGTACGAGTCAAAATTTGACCAAACAAGAATTGGTGTGGGAAGGGACGGCGAAAGGTTACTCGAAACTATCATGTCCATACCATGCTGTAATAACACGCACCTCGGCTGCGTATATTTAGGATATCTAAGAGGCGAATTGGATATGATGGTATTTCAAGGGGTCAACTGGTAATATAGTCAAATGACTTAAATATTATGGTTAAACATATCCCCTAAAAAGAGGAGGGATGATCATCTTTCTCTCTCCACGAAGGAGAAAGATGCGAGGATCTTCATCATCGATCGTTAGTCTCATCACACCCAGTGTATGGGGATCTACTTTATTAAAGATCGGTGACATTCTCATCCATGTATTCCTCATTGATTGTTAAAAATTATGGAAATCGTCATCTTTTTTCTATACAGTGTGATTTAATTAATATTACATCTAAATGTTATGTGTGCTATATTTGCTTGCTCTCATCTTCTATCATAGATCTAGAATAATTATCATTGCTAAATTTTACCTAAAATCTTCTTATTTAGTTAGTTTAGCAAAAGTTCAATACATTTTCGTCAAACAATATTTAGCATCAAATCTAAAAAGAGATGCATTGGAACTTTATTTCTTTAGTCACAGACAAGTAGCAACTGTAGAGAAAGCCTAGCCTAACATAGGCAGAAAACCCTGAAACATGACAAAAAAGGTAGGAGTGAGGCACTTAATTAGAGAAAGTCGAAAGGTTATGCTCCTTATTATTAACTTGTACATTTGATTGAGAATATCTAAAAGACTATATTGAAGAATTTAAGAAGTGAACTTTCTTTCTTTTCTTTTTTTGGATTGGGTAGATGGATGTAGGTAGACATCGAAATTTTAAAGGATCAAGCCAAATCTTAAATTAAAGATACTAAACAACTTTTGAAATCCTATGAGTCTATTAGGATTTATTTGAAGTTACTCTACCCTAACGCTAAATTAAAGCTATAAAAAGGGTCACATATTCCCTTCGAAGAGGCATCTCAAAAATGGAGATCATATCAGAAATCACATAAACTATGGGATATTCACAAAGAGATCAAGAGGTAGCTAAATAATTCTTAATAACCAAATACTTCAAGAAGATCAACATTCTTCATGGATATCAAATAAATCCAAGGAAGTCTTCATCATCCTACGTTCGAGAAATACGCTGCTCCAGTCCTCAAATGGCGGATAACAATTCAGAGGAAGAATCAAGGGAACAAACATAATTATACCCGCATCATTTTATGAATAAAATTATGTTTCTTCATATTTATATTGTGGTTGCAATTTATTTTTTGTATCACATATAATTTGTTGCAAACAAATTCTGGCACGCCCAGTTGGATTATCTCTACCACTCATCTTAACTTTTCAATCACCAAAGTTCAAGAACATTGAAATGGCTCCAAAAAAAATCAACTCCGGTTCAACTTCCACCAAGGCTGCTAATTCCAGGTTCTACGCTGATGTGGAAAGCATCCTCGATATCACTTTTGGAAGCTTCGGCCCAATTACGAGGAGCAAAGCAAGCTTTTTAGGACAACAAGAACCCCAAGCGTCGTCCGCATCAATCCTTGTCTTCGGATCTTCATACTCAAAAGGAGCAAGATCTGCCACAAACGCATCTGAAGGAGTAAGCAATATTGCTGAAAAGATCAGAAAAACACTAGCTCTGTTTGACCTCTCCGACTCCAAGCACTCTGTTGTGAAGGAATATGATGATGCTTCAAGTGATGGATCCTCCTCACTTACACCAGATAGCGTGAGCCAATCAAGGATCAATCTGTGTGAAAATCCATGCTACTCTCTGTCATCCATGACAATCATGCAAGCCATGGTGATAAACACTTCATCCATGGAAGCAATCGCGGGCTTGACTAAATGCATGCAAAATCAAGAGGCTAGAATTGACAAGCTAACAGACAGGGTGGGAATCTTGATGGAGGAATAATCTACCCATGCACCCGGCAAGCTCCCAGAGGTTCTAGAGAGCGACTATCCCTCGAGCTAGCAGCATCCACTAAGGCTATCCCTGTCACATCTGAAGGGATAATTCCAATTGATCAATTAAAGGAGTTCATTGAAGGAACCATCAAGAACAAATATGAAGTTGCTGCTAAGTCCCCCCTGACATATGCAAAGCAGTACACTGCGAGGGTCGATATGTTGAAGATGCCTGCTGGCTATCAACCTCCAAAGTTTCAATAGTTTGATGGTAAAGGTAATCCAAAGCAACATGTGGCGCATTTTGTTGAGACATGCAACAATGCTGGGACTTATGGAGACTACCTCGTCAAACAGTTTGTCCGCTTATTAAAAGGAAATGCTTTTGATTGGTACACGGACCTCGAGGCTGGATCTATCGATAGTTGGGATCAACTAGAGCAAGATTTCCTCAATCGCTTTTATAGCACGATACGCACTGTGAGTATGATAGAGCTCACAAATACTCGTCAAAGAAAAGGGGAACCAGTTATCGACTTTATCAATCGTTGGAGGAATGCAAGCCTCAACTGCAAAGACAGGCTTAGTAAAGCTTCGGGCATAGAGATATGCATCCAAGGCATGCATTGAGGATTGCGCTATATCTTGCAAGATATCAAGCCTAGCACATTTGAAGAACTTGCAACTCGTGCCCATGACATGGAATTGAGCATAGCCTCCACTGGAAATGAAAGGCTGCCTATCTATGAACCTCGCAAAGCCAATGACAAGCAAGAAGTTAGGAAGTGGGGAAAGTTCGTACACAAGTCTGAAAGCAAAGAATATATGAATGTCAATACATCACCTATGAAGTTCACGGTGAAGGTGAGCAAGAAGCAGAGTATGAAATCCACTTCTTTTCAAGACAAGCCAAGTGGAAAGTTGACTCTAAAAGAAATGCAGGAGAAATAGTACCCATTCCTGGATTCTGATGTGCCACCCATTTTCGAAGAGCTCCTCGAGTTAAATCTTATTAAGCTTCCAGAGATGAAGCGACCAAATGAAGATGGGAAAATAACTGACCCAAATTACTGCAAATATCACCGACTTATAAGCCACCCTCTGGAGAAGTGCTTTGTCTTCAAGGATAAAGTCATGGACTTGGCTCGCAAAAAGAAGATCGTGCTTGAAGATGAGAAAGCAAGTGTAAACCAAGTCTCTATCACCTTTGGCTCATTCAGTCCGAATGAATTATGTGGCTTTGAAGAAAGCAAAGGTAAAGAATTACTGGAGAGCGACAAAGTTGAAGTCAACCAACCTGATGATGATGAAGGTTGGACGTTGGTGACTCATCATAGGCGCCACAAAAGGATCCCACGAAAAGAATCAGTAGAACAACTAACAAGGAAGATGATGGTAAAAAGACTAATAAAAAAGAATCTAGTTAGGCATTTGAAGAAAGCAAAAGTGGAGAGGCACCACCCTCAAAAGCCACAAAATCCAGTGACCTTGGAGGAGTTTTTACCAAGTTGGTTCCGCACGAAGACTTCCTATGAGGGCATTGATGCCTCTTGTTGCCATGCTGACAAAGGAGAAGAAAAGAGTGATGACCTACCGTTGGCACCATCTTCGGAAAAGCCCATCGAGCCTACCCCTCAAGAAGTTAATACTTGTGAGGGGAAGGTCACGTTCACAAATGATAATCTTTTGCTAGGTAACACTCCTCATAATCGCCCATTTTACCTGGTTGGCTATATATGCGATGAAAGGATAAATCGGATTTTGGTCGATGGAGGATCCTCAGTGAAACTTTGCCAATCCATACTGTGTAGGAACTTGGTATTCCCATGAACGAACTCTCAGAAAGTCGAGTGATGATCCAAGGATTCAACCAAGGGGGGCAAAGAGCTATAGGATCGATTAGGCTGGGAATCACTATTGAAGATATACAATCAAGTGCATGGTTGCATGTGATCGACACAAAGACTTCATACAATGTTTTTCTTGGGAGGCCTTGGATACATGAGAATAAAGTAGTTCCATCTACCTACCACCAATGTTTAAAATACTATGAAGGTGAAGTCGAGAAGACGATAATTGCTGATGATGAGCCATTCACTGAGGCTGAGTCACACTTCGGCGATGCAAAGTTCTACTTAATGAACCGCATTGTGAAGGAGCTGAAAGTTGATGATGGCATGAAAATCAAGAATAAAGAGCCCTCAACTAATGGAGAAGAGGCGACTACTGGTGAAGCCAAAGCTGTTAGTACGGATGTACAACCCAACGTGAAAAAATCTTATGGAGGGAATATTACACCTTATGGCAAGAAAGTAAGTCCAGCGCTCCAATATGCCCCTAAAAGGAATAAAGATGAAGGTGAACCATCTAATCGCCAAGCTATCATGAAAAAGGAGTTAACTCTCCCGGTCAAACAAATTGAGGCAGTAAAGTCGTCCTCAAAGCTGGTTGCAAGGTTTGTAGCCCAAAATCGTTCGCAAATGTGGTATTCCCAACTAAGTGAACAGATGAAGGTTTTGACCCTAACGCTTACAAGATATTTGCAAAGCTGGATACAATCCCAATGATCCATCAAAGTTAGGCAAGCGCCATTCAGAAGGTGTAATGAGGCAACCACATGAATGTTTGGAATACAAGCAATAGTCACCAATGCGCATCGCAATAAGAAGAGCGAGTAGAAATATATCAATCTAGAAGATGAATCCGCCACTTCTAACATGCCTTCTGTCTTTGATCGACTTGGAAAATCAACTATGAGAACTTCCGTATTTGAGAGATTAGGTCCATTAAAGAAGGGGAATAAGTTCCAGAGAAATTATCGAAATACAAAACACCCACTTCACCCAAAATTCAGAAGATCTCTAAGGATTTCCAAAGTTTGGTACCTTCTAAAATGAGGCTACAAAAAAAACTTGTGGTTTCATCTTAAGAAGTACTGAAGGTAAAACCATATACTGTGGTCTACGCTAAGGAACGTGACGAAGATGAAGAAAGTGTAGGTTCTTCATATCATGTCACTGTACAAAGCGAGAATGGTGTTCCGTCTTCGATGGAGGATAACATAAAATCAGAGCATGTTTCACCATGTTATCACATATCCTTCAATGATGGGGATCCTCAAGAAGATAAAGATGCGAAAGATGCTCCACCTGAACTTGAAGAAGGAGTGAAGACGACAGTTGATGCCTTAAAAGAAGTTAACCTTGGCACCGATGAAGAACCACGACCCACCTACCTAAGTGCTTTACTCGAAGCTGATGAAGAAAGAACTTATATTGAGTTACTCAAAGAGTTCGGGGATGTCTTCGCTTGGAGTTACAAATAGAGGCCTGGCTTGGACCCGATAGTAGCAGTCCATCACCTTGCAGTCAAAAATGGTGCTCGCCCTGTTAAACAAGCTCAAAGGCGCTTCAGGCCGGACTTGGTTCCACTGATTGAAGTTGAATTTAACAAACTCGTTGAAGCTAGATTTATTCGGGAAGTTAAATACCCAACATAGGTTTCAAGTATTGTCCCTGTAAGGAAGAAGAATGGCCAGATTCGAGTATGCGTTGACTTCAAGGACCTCAATAATGCGTGTCCCACAAATGAATTCCCGCTTCCTATTCTAGAGTTGATGATCGATGGCACTACTGGTTACGAGGCAATGTCTTTCATGGACGGTTCGTTGGGCTATAACCAAATTCGCATGGCACCAAAAGATGAAGAGCTTACTGCGTTCCGCACTCCCAAGGGTATTTATTGCTACAAGGTGATGCATTTTCGCTTAAAGAATGCTGGTGCTACTTACCAAAGGGCTATACAAAATATTTTCGACGATCTTCTCCAAATGAATGTCAAATGCTATGTTGACGACTTGGTGGTGAAATCAAAAGAGAAGGGCGACCACATGAAAGACTTGAGGATGGCATTTGAATTGCTCCAGAGATACCAACTCTGGATGAATCCATTGAAATGTGCCTTTGGAGTTACTTTTGGAAAGTTCCTTGGTTCCATTGTCCGACATCAAGGGATCGAAATCGATCAAGCCAAAGTGGATGCCATTTTGAAAATGTCTGAGCCTCGAGATATCCATGAATTGAAAAGTCTGCAGGGAAAGCTAGCGTACCTTAGGAGGTTCATCTCGAACCTAGCTGGGAGGTGTCAACAATTCAGTCACCTCCTTTTGAAGAAAGGTGTCCCTTTCAGATGGGACCAAGCATACAGTAATGCTTTTGAAAACAGTAAATCCTACTTGATGAAGCCTCCAATTTTAGCAGCCCCTGTACCTGGAAAGCCATTGATAGTATACATTGCGGCACAAGAAAGGTCTGTTGGAGTACCGTTGGCCCAAGAAAATAGTGAGGGGAAAGAAAACTCTCTTTAATACTTGAGCAGGATGGTGACACCAAACGAGTTGAATTATTTTCCAATTGAGAAGTTGTGCCTAGCGCTAGTCTTCTCAATTCAAAAGTTGAAGCACTACTTTCAAGCTCATGTTGTCCGTCTTGTTTCTAAAGCAAATCCCATCAAGGTTGTGATGTCAAAACCTGTTCTTAGTGATCGACTAGCGAGATGGTACCTCTAATTTCAATAATTTGAGATTTTGTACATCCCTCAAAAGGCTGTAAAAGGACAAGCATTGGCAGATCATCCGATACCAGATGATTGGGAGCTTATTGATGAACTGCCTGATGAGAACGTAATGGTCGTTGAAGTTCAACCTCCATGGAAGATGTACTTTGATGGTATCGCGCATCGTGGGGGAGCTGGGGCCGACGTAGTATTTGTCACTCCCTAATGTGAAGTCTTGACCTACTCTTTCACCTTGACACGACTCTGTTCCAACAATGTTGCTGAATATCAAGCGTTAATACTTGGGCTTGAAATGGCCGTTGATATGAAACAGCTGCAGTTGCAAGTCTTTGGTGACTCCCAGTTAGTGGTCAATCATCTTTTGGGTAGTTACAAGTAGGGGTGGGCAACGGTCGGTTCGGTTCGGTTTTGGAAATTATCGGTTTTGCCTATCGATTATCGGTTTACAAATATCATAACCCGATAACCAAACCGATAAGATATTAGTTATCGGTTATCGGCTTATCGGTTATTGATCATTATCGGTTCGGTTATCGGTTTACCCGATAAGATAAACAATGCTAAAGTTTCTGTTTGCTTATTTGTTTTTCCAGTGTGTAATATCTACGGAGATTTCATCAAGCAACATTAAACAATGCTAAGTATGAAAAATAATGAACCCTTAGAACAATCCACTTATGAAATACCTGGAGGGCTTTAACTCGATGCCAAAGTGGTGGCAAGTCAGCAAAAAGTTTCTTTTACAGAAAGCTCTGGAGGCTTGGCATTTCTGAAAAAAGAATGCTTCAACAACTTCTCAGCAGTTGGCCTTTTATTTTGATCTTTCACCAAACACATTGCAACCATTTCCTTGAATGACTGTTACGACAAGTAAAAACTATTTTTCATTTCCATACATCACCACAAGATAAAGACTGAAGCACGTATAAAAGCAACACTATATAAGTAAACCAACACATCATCTAGACAGTCACAAAACGTAGACAATTCAGAATTCTCATCTTAGGCTTGTTTGATAACTTTTTTTTTCTTCTAAGCACTTAAACTGACCAATTTAAGCGACAATAATTTAGACTTCTTTATACCATAAATAAAAAATCGCATAATACTTTAAATGCCACCTAAAATATTTTACGAATTTCAAGTGAAACAATGTCTAGTTATCACTGAAGTCTGAAAGACCACATATCCAAAAGCAAGCTTCGTGAATAAAAATGCATACATCATTCATCACACATGATGGATGCTTCATCATTACGACATAAATAAGTCTACATTAACTCTAGCTAGCATTATCTAGTGACAAAATTAATATACTTCCAGTTATAGTTTCAACAAATATTCAAGAGGATATTTTAGATTTGAATTCAATGACAGGATTAAAATACATAGACTTAATACCCTTCAGCATGAAAATTTCAGCAACTAAAATCATCCAATGATATAATTTCACAGAAACGATTTCATAGAAATAAACACTGATGAGTGGAAATTGACCAAAAGAATGCCTTATATGCTCACCAGCACGGAGTTCCTACAAAGGTATTCCTAGACCGCTGCCAAACATTCATGCTGAAACACCAAAGTCCCCCAACTTTACTATCCCATTGGTATCCAGCAATATATTCCCAGCCTGCAATGAGGAAAAAATGGTAAAGAAACCACAAATATTGCAAATTTGAGGATCAGCGACAAGGCAAAATCAGTTTTAACAAACCTTAACATCTCGATGGATGTGCCCATGTCGATGGAGATATTCCAGAGCCTTGAGAGTTTCCTTCAACTGGTGGTGACTGGTGAGCTTGAGCCTTGAGGGGTTGCGGATTGCGGCAAAATAGAATGAGAGTCGAGAGACACAAATGAATAAGGGAAGGGAATTAGTAAAATAAATCCCTAGTATATAGTTAAGGGTAGATTAGTAAATTACTTCATTCTTATTGGGTTATCAGTTTTTACCCGATAATAAAAATGCAAACCGAAACCGAACCGATAACCCAATAAAAAATATTTTTACCCCGTTACCGAACCGCTAACCCAATAACCCAATACCAATAACCCAATAAAGAATTAACGGTTCGGGTTATCGGTTTTACCCGATATATGCCCACCCCTAGTTACAAGGTTAAGAAGCCTGAACTACGCTCATATCATGATTACACAAAAAAATTGATGTGATGGCTCGGTGATGTGACTATTCACCATGTGCCAAGGAAAGAAAATAAGAAGGCTGATGCTTTAGCTGCCCTAGCTTCATCTTTAACCCTGCCTGATCAAGCGCAACTTACTATTTGCCAAAACTGAGTAGTACCTCCGCCAAATGAGGCTGAAAGTGAATAAAACAAACTCGAGCATCTTGTTGTTGTTTCTGAAGTTGAGAAAGAAGAATGGCGCCAACACATATCGACTACTTATGCTATGGGATACTTCCAGAAAATCCGAGGAGAAGGACTGAAATTCGCCGTTGTGCGCCTCGCTTCCTTTACTACAAGGATACTCTGTACAAAAGGTCATTCGAGGGAGTACTCTTGCGATGCCTAGGAGAAGAAGAAGCTCTCCAAGCTTTGCAATAGGCACATTCTGGGGTATGTGGGTCACACCAGTCTCGACCAAAGCTCCACTTTCATATAAAAGGGATGGGATATTATTGGCCAACGATGGTAAAAGATTGCTTGGACTACGCTCGAAGATGCAAGGCTTGTCAATTCCATGCGAATTTTATTCATTAACCTCCTAGAGTGTTGCACCCAACTGTTGCATCCTGGCCATTTGACGCTTGGGGATTGGATGTTGTTGGACAACTGCCAAAGTCCTCTGGTGGCCACTTATACATCTTGGCTGCAACTGACTACTTCTCAAAATGGGCTGAAGTTGTTTCTCTTAAGGAGGTAAAGAAGGAAAATGTTGCAAGTTTCATCCAAGTAAACATCTTCTATCGCTTTGGCACTCCCCTTCACATAATAACGGATAATGGCAAGCCATTCGACACTAGGTTGATGAACAAGATTTGTGAGCTCTTTGGCTTCAATTAACGTATCTCTTCGATGTACAATGCTGCTGCCAATGGTCTAGCCGAGACATTCAACAAGACTCTCTGAAACTTGTTAAAGAAAGTCGTCTCCAAATCCAAACGAGATTGGAATGACCGTATGGAAGAAGCTCTATGGGCATATAGGACGACCCACCGCACGTCAACACAGGCGACTCCTTATTCACTCGTTTAAGGGGTCGAAGCCTTCTTACCACGTGAGCATCAAATACCTTTGTTACAACTGGCTATTCAAGAAGGGATCACTGATGAAGAAAATGCTCGACTTCGGTTAGCAGAGTTGGAAGCTCTTGATGAAAAGAGATTGGAAGCACAACAGAGTCTTGAATTTTATCAAGCTCGATTATCTCGCACCTTCAATAGAAGAGTTCGCCCGAGATCCTCTCAAGTAGGAGATCAAGTCCTTGTCGTACAAAGACCTATAATTACTTCCCATAAACCTGTAGGGAAGTTCACTTCATGGGCCATATGTCATGCAAGAAGCATACTCAAGTGGGGCTTACAAGCTGGTTGATGCAGATGGTATGAGAATTGGCCCTATAAATGGCATGTTTTTGAAGAAGTATTATCCTTGAAGTCATGACGCTCCTTGATGCACAAGCCTAAATTGCATGTTGCTACACTCCCGGCCCGCAAGAGTATAAACTGTGTACGGCCCAAAAAAAAGAGTCCGCTAGGTTGAAAAACTCGAAAGATGCATCCTAGGCAAAATTTAGGACGCAAAAAAAAAGAGTCCACTAGGTTGAAAATCTCGAAAGAGGCGGTCTAGGAAAAATTTAGGATGTAAAAGAACAAAAACAAAACAAAAAAACAAAAAATCACCTAGTCTGAACTACGGTATGACTTGATCCTCTTCACCAGGGTATGTAGGCAGCTTAGAGTTTCATTCTAAGTTTAGTTGCATAAGTTCAAAAGATACATCTTGTCTCAATTGTTACTTTAATGAAATATGAAGGAACACAAGATCAAGCTGAAATGTCATCCTCCTGTTGGACTTCGATCTCATTTGATTTAAAGGAGGTAATCCTTCTTGGTAAATTGATCTTCAATGGCCGATTTTAGAAGGATGTCAATTATTTGCATTGAAATCTAGGGATTCTCTATGTCTTCGGGTTCGCCAAACCTTCAAGTTTTTTGGTCTCCAATTCCGCCCTCTACCAAAAAAAGGGAAGAGAAGCGAGGCGTCAAAAGGAAGCACTAGTATAAGGAAATGATTGTTTGGTACAACATTTTAAATTCAGTGAGATTTGAACCTTAAGATATTTGTGAGGATATGGTTCTTAAATTTCGATTTATGGAAAGTAAGACGTCTTTCGATCTCGAGGCTTCCATATCAAGATGCAAAATATTTGGTGAAGTCACGCAAATCTGAAATTGTCGGTGTATCAGAATTTAGTATTGACTTTGAAATATTATCTGAATGTGTCTGTAAGGAATTAAATCTTAAATTTTGGATATGTAATATATTTGGAATTTAAGTTTCCAGTAGATCAAACGGTTCATGATTTCGATGTTCCTACTTCAGGATACAAAGCTTTTGGCGAAATCGCGCAAATCTGAAATTTTCTCATAATTTTGACATTCCTACACCAAGATATGATTTTTTTTAGAGAGACTACACAAATCTGGAATTGATCTTCTTTTTATAATTCGAACGTACCAACTAGTTATGAAATCAAATTGATAGCCTCCACCCGTGTTCTAGCTCGTCGGAGAGCTAGATTTGCCTCAATTTTTTGTCTCCTTCCTTCAGCCTTTTTCACATTAGCTTCCGCTAGTTCAAGAGTTTGTTGAGCTAGCGAGCTAAAACATAAAGTTGTTTTCAAAATATTATTCGGAACGATTATGAAGTTGTTTGATTTAGAATTTTGGATATGCTCTATATCTTGAAGTCTAGTTTTCTTGAAATAAAACGGTTTGCAATTCCGATTCTTTTACAAAGAGATATAATTTTTTTTTTGTGAAACTACGTAAATCTGAAATTTGCAATGTGGTGGAATCTAAAGTTAGTTCCAAAATACTATCTGGGGCAATTCTGAAGGTGTTTGATTCTAAATTTTGGATATATTTTAGATATTGAATTCTAATTTCGAAAAATCAAATGGGTCAGTATTTGGACTCTTCCCCGACAAGATATGAATCTTTCGTTACAAGTGCTTAAAGTAGAAAGTTATGCAACTAAGATAAATGTCGGATAATGTAAAGCAAACGAGAAGCAATCTTATATAAGATGAAATAAATATCCACTAGGTCAACCTAAAATAAAGATAAAAGGGCAGATAATGCTATCAGCCTAATCTAAATAAAATTTATAGTTGATCAATTCTTGACAGCTAGTCTCCAGGCTCTTCTTCTCCTCCAAATTGGCCGAGTCATCAACAGTCAACAAATTTACGTTGTCATATGGAGAGACCTCAGTCTCGGTAGATGAAATTTTTTCCTGAATCCCTTCAACCTCCTTTTGAGTCGTTTCTCTAACGCCTTCGAGGTTCTCCCCCTCTTGTTGTAATGTCTACAACTTCTTCATGACTCTCTTCAATTTCTTTTCACTAGAGGAAACTTTCTTGACTTTCTCACTTGCTTCAAGTTTGAACGATTCGAGACGCTCTTTAGCTTTGGAAATCAGTTCTAGCTTCTCATCTTCACTCGTCTTATCAGCCATATTGGATTGCTCTTGGTCATATGATGCGGCAACTTCAAAAAGAAAATTCAGTAAATCTTCTAATGGAGAAAAATTCAGAATATTCGTCTTCTTCATATCCTCAAAAATCTCAATGATTTGTTCCCTATAAGATGAGAGTAATTCTGGACGAGTTTTGGAGAGCCTATTACAAATATCCTCCTAAAGTCCCAAAATGAATTCCTTCTTGTAATTGAAAACAATGCTTTTTCCTTCAAATATAGATATTGTTGTACTTGTCATTGGTGAAATACGAGTTATCTCATTTGGAGTTTGTCTTTTTAGGGATTCGTCATGAGGAAGAGATGACGCCTTTGACGATGATTTCACTTTACATGTAGGCCCTCCAATAGATTCATCACTCACTTGCGGCTTGTCACATGGGGATACCATCGGATGCTCAATGGCATTTAACTGCATTAAGAAAAGGCAAAATAAGTCAGTAATTTATAAGTGAAGCTACTCCAAAAAAGGGGGGAGGGGGAATGAGCGAGGTGATTGTATTTTACCTCTTTGTTACAAGTTATATGCGTTCTTAAGGGACTATCAACACTCTGAACTTCTACGATCTCTACTGGATTAGGCCGTTTCCTTTTCCAATTTTGATCTTCATTGGTACTCTGGCTTGTGTCTTAAGGAACACAGGTGTTAATGGAAGAACTAGAGGGTGTTTCTCTATAGTTGTTGAAGTGCACACCTCTTCTTTCAAACCTGCCTTCGAGGATTTAAGCTTCCTTCTTTTACGTTGCGTAACTACTTTTGGGATTGGAGTTGATACTTTTTTAACTTTTGAGAGCGTCTTTCCAACACCTTGATCTTCACCTCCTAAGAGGGTTGTAGACTTTAGCCCAACATTGTCTACCAAAGCTTGTAAGTTATTCTCGAGAAACTTCCCATACGCTTTCTCCCACATAGACATATAATTAGTGGAGAAAGGCTTCTCCATAGGATATCCCGCTGGAGGAAAAACCGTACGTGACATAGATCGATACAATGTGCAAATCCTCCTAAATCTGATTCCTTCATCTAGAGAAGAGTTACGGATATCATTATCCAAAAAGCCGGGGACGTTCTGGTAAAATCCAAATTGACGACCAAACCGATGCGGACTATACGGCTCGATGATGAATGAGTTACCATACCTCAAAGGGAGGTAATTAAAACATAAGCTCATGAAGTAATTTGATTCCAACTCTTGACGGGCATCGTTATCCACGTAATAATACGGACAGGAATTGGTCAACATTGTTGGTGCCCAAACTATATCCTCCCCATTGTGGATGCGTTTTCTTTTATCTTTCTCGTCAAAGTACCTTACAGCCCTCTCTCCTGAGTATGCCACCATGAAAGGGACAGACGGGCCCTTAGCAAGTGGATAGTGGGTTTTGAAGTAATGTACAAGCCATCTGTCAGCTTAATGAATGGGAAAAGAAACTTTGACTTGATCAAGTTGGGCAGAACGTGAAATCTTATTCAAACCATGATAAATACTCGCCAAAACTGGGACTGCAAGGCTAATCTGTCGCCCGCCTGCCATCATGCTTGCCATCTTAAAATTCTTAGGACGAATGGAGTTTTCTACCTTGGGGAACACAATGGCACACAACCAAATTGATAAGAACGCCGCTACATATGTTTCATCTTTGTTGTCAGACCTCACCCTAAGCTTAGAGAATATAGTTTCTTGATCAGTCGACCACCTCGTCGTCTCAGGAATAACTCTGTTAGGATTATGTGTTGACTTTAGATATGCAGATTTCTTTTCCTTTCGCAACGGGGCAGGTCTATATATTAATGTTTTTTTATACCAAAAGCTTGTCCACTAGTTGAAGGAGACCCTTTGAGTAGAACCCGTACCTTCCTTTAGATGATGAAATGCGGCAAATAAATACTCACAAGATCGAGGAATAAATCTGACTTGTTTTTCATTCAAACCAATGAGTTATCTTGTCTCGGGTACCACTTCTTCGTATGGAGAACCCGCAATGGGTAAACCCCCAAGGATATGTAAGTCCCAAAGAGATATAGATAGATCCCCAACTGATGTAAGAAGTATGTTCGTCTTGGGGCACCAAGCCTCACAAAATACTTGCAAAATGTTCGAGTTTCGATCATAAGTGAAAAGTGAGGCATAGACAGCATCATAAATCTTTGTTGTACTCAGTGTTTGTTGGCTTCCGCCAAGCACGTCTTCAGGCCATTCCCAATATCCTGGGATATGACGATACTCGCCCTCGATTGTTGTTACGTTTCCCCAATGTACTTCTCCTTGAATTATACGACTTCCTAAGTTTGGAAGGGTGCTAGCAATATTTACATGACGATGGATTGGCGCTTGGAGAGACCACATCTTGGATAATGGATTAGAAATCGATTTGTGCTTCAAGGTCCAGTTCACTACACGAAGGGAGTTCCTTAGAGGAGGCCATGGGGCTGCATATCGACCGGCTTGTGAAGTGAGAACCAAAAGCTTGGTTTGTTCTATGCCATCTTCAGTCTCGATGATGAGATATCTAAATTTTGAGGAAGGTGAGGTATAGTCCCTGAAATTTGCCATCTCTTCGTGCTAAAAAATAGAGAAAGAAAAGAGGGGTTACCAAAGTCCAAATCAAGAATATTAGAATAGGTACAAAAGTCTAAATGGATGAAATGTTCTTCGATAGTCGGGCCATTTTGGAAGTAATCTCTCCAAGAATCGGGCCATTTTAAGAGTAATCTCTCCAAGAATCGGAACATTTTGAGAGTAATCTCTCCAAGAACCGGGCCATTTTAGAGTAATCTCTCCAAGAATCGGGCCATTTTTAGAGTAATCTCTCCAAGAATCGGACCATTTTTAGAGTAATCTCTCCAAGAATCAGGCCATTTTGAGAGTGATTTCTCCAAGATCGAGCCACTTTGAAAGTAATCTCTCCAAAAATTGGACAGGGATAAGTACTTATCCCGTCACACCCCATGATTGTCTTCTTCATGTATGGGTCAGCTTGTTGAACAAGAACATATCTCGCACGCTTGACCTAATAAACAAAATGACAACAAAACAAAAAAAGCACAAGAAAAAAAGATGTAGTTACCTTCGCGTTACTGCTTCCGAGTCCAAAAAAAATTCAAATGATTTGCAAATAATGAGAATTGTTGTTCAACAAAAAACACGCACACGAGTTTATATAGATCTTTAAAAGAAGATGTTACAATAATGCTGCCGATGTGGGAATAAGTATTAAGGCGGTGGAAATAACTTGTCTCCAATATGGACTTGGATTGCAATTAGACTTCAAAAAGGACTCAATTAGGAGCAACTGTTGCCGGGTCCGTTTAAAAAATAGAGTCCAATTTGGTGAGGAAAAACAAATTAAAACGAACACCATCAGTGCTTACATTAGCAACAGTAATAAGGAAATTCCTGCCATTACGGGTCTTGAATTCGGTAGTCTTTGGGAGCTCATTGCATTTAGAGGCCTATAAAGGAGCTATAAATTATTTTGCACTTCAACGTGTAAATTGGAAAGAACGTATGTCATCATTATTTTAAGCTAATCACAGTTAGTATTGGGTATTTTGATCTATGATGATCATTATCTAATAAACTAATGAAGGATATTTTCATGAAAAAAATTAAAAAGAAGTGTTTTTCTTTTTACTTCAAGCCTAGTCTTTTAAATGTCTAAAAATCTTGACAAGTCTTGAAGTGGGGGCATTTGTAGGCATATAAATTTTATTAAAATTAAATCCATAAAATAATTCGGATTATATTTTAAAATTTAAGATACATTGGTCCAAATAAATATTATGGACTAATATAATTGAGCTAATTATATAAGTTCAATATATATGGATTAAATAAATAAGTCTTAATCCATTGGGCTAGCTCATTTAATTGGTCTAAAGTGATAAGCCCACTTCATTAAGCCCAAGATGATATCTTCCTAGAGGCCCAGTTTGTTGTCACATGATGTGACGAACCAAGTCAAACGGAAGAGCCAATAGGATCATGCCACGTGTCAAAATGACAAGGCGTGCCAAGTCACACTAAAAGGCCAATGAAATCGCGCCACGTGTGCAAGTTTACATGTTCTGGCCAATCAAATGCGGCCATATCACACTTTAATTTGATTGGTCGAAAAGAGTTTGTTCTTATCACAACTCTTCCCCTCCACAACTATAAATAGGGGTCTTCATAATTCAGAAAGGGGACCAGAAGTCATGACAAGAAGCGAGAAAGAGCTCGTGGATCAAATACTGCAAATTCCTCCACAAATTTCAAGCTTCGAGCAATCAAGTTCAAGCGCAAGAACGAAGAACGAAGAATGAAGAACGAAGAACGAAGAACGAATCAAGATCAAGCTCAAGGGCTCTTGAATTTATTTACTATCGAAAAGAAGAATCAGAGAATCCATATAGATTGTAACACTCAAATATTCGAAATAAAAATACTACGATTGTTACAATATTTTCGGTCTTGATTTTACTTTCTCGATGCAAAGTTATTATCTACAAATTCTGGCACGCCCGGTGAGACCAGTTCTGCCCTTCATCTCTTTCTCCAGTAAATCGAAAACTACAAGATTCAAAATCAACTATTGTGATGGCCTTCAGAAAGAGCAATAGTGTTCTAAGTAAGGACGTTATTGCAGCCACATCTGATGATCTCTATTATATTGGCTCAATCACTTGGAACATGTTCAAGACCAGTTGCTTGGATAGATCTGAAGAATTTACTTTCTTGGATATTGCAAAAAAAAGAGTAAATCTCATATGATGAATTTATAATTGGGGGCACCATACTTTGTTCCCTATTCAAGTGATTGCTCGTCAAGCCACAATATCGCAAGAAGGATGCACTAAGTGGTTCTGCTACAATACTATAAGGATTAACGAACAAATTAATCCAACCACCAAAGTCTGAATATGCAAGGAAGAATCTTGAAGTAGTATTTACTGGCGGAAAAATAGCAACATTTAGCAATATTCAATTCCAAAGGAAGCTTGAGTTCACAACTATATCGCATGCCAAAGCAAAGGAAACAAGGCCCCTAAGTTAGATCGTTTAAAGCGGTCGGACTTTTCAATGAAAAAGAGTTCTTGAAGTACAAAAGAGACTTCTTGTTTGATTGGAATTTCTTTTAAATGGTAAAAAATTTCACCAGAAGCCAAAGCTTTGAGAGGTGTGAATCAAGGAGAGGCTTCATGCATTAGTCTCCCGTGACTTTGGTATATTGACTTTTAAATGGACTCTAAATTCCTAATTCAGGAAAAGTAGACTTGATCTACCCGGAATTGGCTTATATTTTGCAATAAATGTATCCTTGTACGATGGCTTTGATTGCATGCTTTGCTGGAACGATTGCCCAAAGAATTTAAGTTTTTTATTTAAAGGTGAGAAAAAAAGTATTACTTCAGGTCTCGTCTTTGAGATCCGGCAAGCTTCCCCTCGACAAACCTTTAAGTAGAGGGCATTGTAGACATCGAAATTTTAAAGGATCAAGCCAAATCTTAAATTAAAGATACTAAACGATTTTTGAAATCCTTGGAGTCTATTAGGGTTTCTTGAAAGTTACTCTACCCTAACCCTAAATCAAAGCTATAAAAAGGGTCACATATTCCCTTTGAAGAGACATCTCAAAAATGGAGATCATCTCAGAAATCCTATAAACACATGGGATATTGACAAAGAGATCAAGAGGTAGCTAAATAATTCTTAATAATCAAATACTTCAAGAAGATCAACATTCTTCATGGATATCAAATAAATCCAAGGACGTCTTCATCATCTTATGTTCGAGAAATACGCTGCTCCAGCCCTCGAATTACGGATAACAATTCAGAGGAAGAATCAAGGGAACAAACATAATTGTACCTGTATCATTTTGTGAATAAAATTACGTTTCTTCATATTTATATTGTGGTTGCAATTTATTTTTTGTATCACATATAAACAGATGTATAGAAGGAATTATCCCAATTGTGGAGGGTTGAGGGAAGAATTTGTGCAAGGAGTTGTTGAATTTATTGATTATGCAATATCGCTTTCTCAATTTTGTGATAAAGGCATGATTAGATGTCCTTGTAAGAAGTGTAAGTGCAAAAAGTTGTTGAAGCCAGAGGATATTAAACTTCATCTTTATCAGAAAGAAATATTATTTTTGGACTGCTCACGGAGAGATCGCGCCTAATATGGATATGAATTTTCAAAATTTTACTAATGAGGAGGCCTTTAAGAAGAAGAGTACTAATGCAAAGGGTGTTCAAGCATCTGAAAAAGGGCGGCTCGTCGCACAACGAGGGTTTAGCTACTACGAGGATTCCCCGGAGGAGATTGGTAACTTATTTGATATAATTATCTTAATTTTTTTTACTATAGTCATGAATTTCTAATAAATTCCTATTCTTTCTTTAATTTTGCTTGAAAAGGCTTACGCGAGATCAGTGTCTCGTGATGAAGTCTTCCAGGAGATCCACTCCATGAAAAAAGATTGGGTTGAACCGTAGGCTAAGCAAACATATGTGCGATCCAGATATACTTCTTATTTCGTTTTCTTTAACAAAGTTCACTTATATTATTAAGATTAGTTTTCTTACAGAATGAGTATCAACAAAATTTGGAGGACATTCAGAATCAGTCAACCGATAATTGAAAGTGAATGTTGCTTACCATTAGAGCAACTATTCTTGTCTTGAGAATTCAATCAATGAATTTAGATAATATCCCTCTTTTTATGAGAAAGAGAACAATCATAAATAACATACATTTGGAGTTAATTTATATAATTACACTTCATATAATGTGCTTAGATATAATATTTTAAATAGTATATACATTTATTGCACAAGAATTTCATACACATATACACAAGATATATATTAGCCAATCATGAATGCGTTTTCATAGCTCAAAATTCAATTAAAACCACACGTCAAAACCAGAACACAATTTGTCGGAATAGTTTATAGCAAAGATGCTTTAAAACTTGCACATTGTTATGCCATTAGAAAATTAATTTAGTTATGCTTTGAGAGAAGAATAAAAAAGATGATTCACAAAATGAAGGGAAAGAAACAGAAGATAAAAATTAAATTAATTAAATCCAACAATAATCTCAAAAGAAAAAGTTAATAATATACAAGTATGTGTTTCTGTTGAGAATTTGGGTTCATTACACTGTTGCTTTCGTTGTTCCTACTCCAGTCCCAATGGTGATTTTAGATAGATTCAGTGGGGCGACCTAGAGGATTGGATTTTTCAGGTTGAACGATACTTCATCTTTCGTGGTTTCTCTGAGGACTGGTTATTTCTCACTTACCTCTACCTTGATAGCGATGCATGAGCTTGGTTCAATTGGCTATATCCGAACAATTAATTTTGGGATTGGAAGCATTTCACTGAGAAGTTACTCATGCATTTTTGGAAGCGAGACATTGTAGATCCGATATGGCGTACAACCGTTACCGCACCAGCTCGTGGGGACTATGTTGGTTTTGTTATCTCGATTCCAACTGAAGCGAGTGTATCTTCCTTTGCTGCTCTGAGCCATAATTCCAACTTACATAATTTTGCATCTGGAAAATCAGACAAGTGTTCAACGAAACACTTGCAATAGCAACTCTCAACATTCATTTTCTTTCTACAGTAAGTTCAATTCCTTATCTACAAGTCCTTGAACTTCATGCTTCTGATGCTCGAGTATCTCATGGAGACAAGTTCACCATTGTCTAAGACAAGATGTTTGATGAAAGTCCCCAGTCGACCACGACTGCTGTAGCACATGATGATATTTCAGAAATCTATATTTCCCCTATGGTTGATGAAGAACCAGATTTTGAATAAGCATACAGACATTGTAGACGCAACAGAGGCTCTTGATTGTAAAGCTAAATCAATGCAGGAAGGTGCAAATGCCTTTTCTGATATTCCCTCGGCATTGGCTCATGGAGAAGGTGCTTTTATTTTTTCTGAGCTACAACACTTCATATCGACGGACAGCAACACAATTCCCGTACCTAATGGTGTTGCTCTCCAACACCCAGCAATGGCCAGATGTTCGACAAAATTTCTCGATGGAGTGAAACATGCTCACTGATTAGCCTTCAGCTTGCTGGCACCAGGACAACATTTAAGTATGTATTAGATCCTGGTGGTGAACTGCTTTCAATTTTCAATCAATTGTTACTAGTTAAGGATTAAGTCACTCGATTCCCATTCGACCCCGGGGCGTATTTACTCATTGTGAACCTTGATGGACCTGCTATTATTCTTGGCGTAAATTTTAAGCCCTTGAGTCTAACCGGTCATACCGAGTACATGCAGGCAGTACTACTGTTGGGATTTGTTGTCAAGTTGTGCTCATTTGCATTTTCTAACTCTAGTCTCTACGACTAAAGTGTGGGACCTCGGACAGAAATGGTATTTATATTCCTACATTTTGCAATTTAATTTGATACGGATAGTTATATCTCCAGCTTTCCATCACTATTAAAGATACTTCATCTGACATGTAGGAGTTGGAACCAAGAGCGACGGTATTAACCTGGAGACAGAACCTTCTTGTTTTGTTATTTGCAGTGCATGCTGAAATTATGTTGCGATACTATGACAAAGATACTTCAGCGAAGTGCGTGCTTAATGCTATAACAGAAAAAGGCATCGAAGTTTCAGCAGTCAAGGTGCTGAAGTTGTTCGATCAAAAATTTCAAAAGGCCGACATAAGGTTTGCAAGAACCAGTACATGTAATATGAGCTATGGACTTATACTGACAATTAACAAACAGATAATAGCTGAGCTCAATGACTTCCAGGTAGTTAAACCAGACTGTCCTCACAAGGTTGCTAACCTTTTCTTGGGTGAACACAAGACAAAAGCAGAGGATCTATTTGATATTGTTGTTATTACTGCCTTTATCGTTCTGTTGCAATTTACATTGGGCACGAATATACCACAACTTACTAGAGTTCTTAGAGCATCTAAAATAAGTGATAGCGCCGATAAAATTATTTTGTGGCCTTACTGTGATTTTGGAATACATGTCTGCAATTGGGTCGACAGAGGGCATATACTGAAAACATGCAGAGAATCGGAGAAAATTTAGAGAGAGAAAGTAGAGAGAAGGAGGAGAGAATAGAAGAGTCTCGAAGAAGACTCGGTCATAAGCCAAATGACCCTTCTGAAGGGTCAAGCGTTAAGTGAGAGTATATATCAAATATACTTATTACAAAACTAGCCTATTTACAAATATAACCTATTTGCACATATAGCCTATTTTACAAAAGAATGCAAAAGAATAAAGGAATTACAGAATTAGCCACAATTAAGGAAATGACCAATTATTAGGCTCAGAATTAGTGTATCATCATAGCCTATATCTCAACACCCCCCCTCAAGTTGAAGGGGGGGAAACCACCTTTAACTTGGACAAAATAGGAGAAAGAGCAGTCCCGGATAATGCTTTCGTCAACGGATCAGCCAACTGTTGAGAAGTGGAAACATGGGAAAGTGTGAGAAAACCATTGCGTATCAAAGTACGAACGTAATGACAATCCACCTCAATATGCTTAGTACGCTCATGGAAAACTGGATTATTAACAATGTGTACAGCAGCTTGACTATCACAAAACACAGAAATAGGAGATGAAACAGATACCCCAAGATCAGCAAGCAAACGAGATAACCAAGTGAGTTCAGCAGTAACCTTGCTTAAAGCCCTATACTCAGCTTCAGCTGAAGAAAGAGAGACAACAGGTTGTTTCTTCGACTTCCAACTTACCAGGCTGCCACCCAACAATACACAAAAACCAGTAACGGAGCGGCGAGTGTCGGGACAAGCTGCCCAATCACTATCAGAGTACCCAGACAAAGAGAAGTCAGCAGCATCAGAGTAAAATAGACCCAAAGAGGAAGTGCCCTTAAGATACCTCAAAACATGTAAAGCAGCAGACATATGGGGAACCCTTGGGGATTTGAGATACTGACTCAGATGTTGCACGGCAAAGCATATATCAGGTCTAGTATGGGTTAAAAACAATAATTTGCCAACAAGACTCCTGAACTGATCAGGAGCGGGTAAAAGATCACCAGAATCAGCATGTAATTTTAAAGAAATGTCCAGAGGGGATACAACAGGGGAAACAGATACACAGTCGAAATGATGCAACAAATCATGAACATATTTATGCTGATTCAGATGAATCCCACCAGGGATTTGTTTAACCTCAAGACCCAAGAAATAATGCAATGACCCTAAATCCTTTATCTTGAAAGTATCATCCAAGAAGGCTTTTAAGCCTGCAATCTCATCACAGTCAACCTCAGTAACAATTATATCATCCACATACACAGCCACCACAACAAGGGAATCAGGATTACCTTTCAAGAACAGTGAATAATCATTCAAAGAATGCCTGTAACCTCTAGAATGAAGGGCAGAGGACAGCTTAGCATACCACTGCCTAGAGGCCTGCCTGAGCCCATACAAAGACTTCTTTAGTTTACAGACCAGAGGAAGAGAAGAAGAAGAAGAAGAAGCAGTAGAAGAAGGATCAGACACCACCAAACCTGGAGGAAGTTTCATATACACTTCCTCATCCAAATCACCATGAAGAAAGGCATTGTTAACATCCAGTTGGAACAATGGCCAGTGATTTTTAACAGCCACTGCAATGAGACACTTGACTGAAGTCATCTTTACAACAGGAGAAAAAGTGTCTGTAAAGTCCACACCTTCAACCTGTGTGTCACCCCTAATAACCAACCTTGCTTTGTATCTTTCAATAGAGCCATCAGATTTATATTTGATCTTGTAAACCCACTTACAGCCAATAGGTTTCTTACCTGGAGGAAGATGCACAATGTCCCAAGTGTGGTTAGCATCCAATGCATCAAATTCCTTCCTCATAGCATCCTGCCAAGCTGGTACAGAGGCAGCTTGAGAGTAAAACATAGGTTCAGATTCCAAGTGAGAGGAAGAGGAGCCAGAAAAGACTGGAAGTTGACAAACATAGTCTTTGAGGTAAGAAGGAGGGAGATGTGATCTGGTGGACTTTCTGGGCAAAAAAACAGGCTGGGAGACAGGCAATGTAGGAGGGGAGATGTCATGACTGAAAATAGGAGAAGGAATAGACACTGGAGAATCAGGAGAAGGGTGAGGAGAAGAAGAAGGAGAAGATTCATGGGAAGATGGTAGGCTGAAAGGTTGAGGGAGAATGTCATCAGAAAATGGAACAGGTGGAGGAGAAGGAGAAGAGGGAGGAGGAGACTTGAATGGAAAGTGAGTTTCATGAAAAACAACATCTCTAGAAATAAAGCATTTCTTGGAATTCAAGTCATAAAGTTTATAACCTTTCTTACCAAAAGGATAACCAAGGAAAACACAGGAATGAGCTCTGGATTTCAGCTTATCCCTATGAGGGATAGGCACAGCAGCATAAGCCAAACAGCCAAAAACTCTCAGATGAGAATAGGAAGGGGGAGAGCCATGTAATAATTCATGAGGAGATTTGTAATGAAGCACCCTGGATGGCAGTCTATTAATGATGTATGTTGCAGTTAACAGACAATCACCCCAAAAAGAAATAGGCAAACCAGACTGAAAGAGAAGTGCTCTACAAGTTTCAAGTAAAGACCTGTGCTTTCTCTCAACAACCCCATTCTGTTGAGGAGAATGGGGGCAAGTTGTTTGATGCACAATCCCAAGTTTACTAAAATAGGAAATCCCTTCAGCACTGGAACCCAGTTCCAGGGCATTATCACTTCTGACAACCTTGACCAGGGAATTAAATTGAGTTTGAACATAGGAAATGAAAGATTGTAGTAGAGGGAAGGCATTACTTTTAGAACCCATTAGATGTGTCCAGGTAGCTCTGGAAAAGTCATCAACTATGGTGAGGAAATACTTGCTACCAAGGGATGTAGGGGTATGGTAAGGACCCCAAGTATCCACATGAATAAGTTGGAATGGTTTGGTAGTGCTAATGCTACTGTCAGGAAAGGGCAATCTGGTTTGTTTAGCCATAGGGCAAATTGAGCAAGGAAAAGGTTGTTTAGCAGCAATAGAAAAAGGCAAATTAGAAACATGTTTCATATTAGCAAAAGATGTATGTGCTAATCTCAAATGCCAAATATAGTTCATATCATCAGGAACAGCATTATTACAACTAGAAGATTGAATAACTGAGCTAGAATGTTTGTTATCAGAAACAATATCATCATTACAAACATCTGAGTCACTATGCTCAAGAGAAGAAGGCTTGGAAGAGGCAGAAGAGGAAGAGGGTGACCAAGAGTACTTGTACAAGCCAGCCTCCTCTTTACCAAGATCCAGAAGCCTCTTCAGAGAAAGGTCCTGTAACAGGTAAAGAAGGCATGAGGTTGGTGTAAACAAGACTAAACAATTCAATTGTTTCATCAACTTATGAACAGAGATCAAATTATGTTTGAAAGAAGGAACTAGAAGTACATTATGAAGAGTGAGGTAAGGAGTCAATGCAAATGATCCTGTACAAGTAACTTTGACTTTATATCCATTAGGAAGTGAAACAAGGTAAGGTACAGTTAGGGGTATAATGTCAAACAATAGATTTTTATCATAAGTCATGTGATTGGAAGCTCCTGAATCAATGATCCAGGTAGCAGAATTTATGTGTGTAAGCATGCATAACTTGGAATCAGAAACAAGACTCTCAGACATTAAAGTACCAGCAAAATTAGCAGAACTCATGGAAGAAGAAGTTTGATCACTGGTTGAAAGTGTTTGTTGAATCAAGCTCACAATCTGATCACATTGTTGTCTGCTCAACCCTGGTATCACAGGTTGACTGGCAATAGGATCCCCTAGAGGAGCAGACACACCTGAAATTCTTGAATCAACAGATACACAATCAGTACTAGTGGAAAGATGAGCAGCAGATTTCCTTCCCTTGATGTAAGAATTGCTTTGAGGAAAACCATAGAGTTTGAAACACTTATCAATTAAGTGTCCAGACTTCTTGCAATATCTGCAAAATAAGTTTCCTCTGTTTTGCTCAAAATTGACTTTAGGTCTGAAATTAAAACCAGACAATTTCCCTTGGTTGGACCCAGCAGGGGGCCTATCAGTGTGAGCATTAAAAGACATTGAGTCTGGGCTCATATGGGAAATGGACTTGACCTGTCTTTGCTTTTCATCATTCAACACAATATTATAAACACTGTCAAGGGAAGGAAAGTGTTGCATCATTAACAAATTGCTTCTTACACCCAAATATGTCTCATTTAGTCCCATAAGGAACTGATAAATCTTGTTCTCATCATCTTCCTCAATGATACCATTCTTAGCAGCACAAGTGCACTTCTGCCCATGGTTTGGGACCATTGTCCCCAATTCATCCCACAAACTCTTGAGTTTATTAAAGTATGAGGCTACATCAAGGGAACCCTGGGAAGTTTGGGAGAGTTCTCGCTTTAGTTCAAAAATTTTGGTTTTGTTAGGAGTACCATATCTCTTCTCAAGTTGAGACCACATGCTTCGTGCAGTGTCAGAGTATTGAACACTGTCAGCTATTTGAGATGACACAGAAGAGGTTAACCATGACATAACAAGCATGTTACATCTATCCCACAACCTTTGCAAACTCACATTATTACTAGGTCTGGAAAAGGAACCATCAATGAAACAGATTTTATTTTTAGCAGATAAAGCCATAGTCATTTTACGCTTCCATCCTCCATAACCACTTCCTGAGAAAGGAGTGGGGACTAAACATGCACCAGGAACATCAGAAGAGTGCACAAATAATGGATTGGAAGGGTCAATAGGACCGGAGTTAGCACCAGAACTACCAGCATTCATGTTAGCAGCCATGCTCAACAAATGAATCAAATCTTTTGAAAAAAAAATATCACCAAACAATATTCACAGTCTACACAGTCAATATTCTCAAGTTAAATGATCTATTCACAAATAGACAGTCACATATACAAACAAGGAATCACAGCCAGAGAATAGGAACGAGGTTACCGTCCTTCTTCGCAACCGGAAGATCGGCCTTTAATAATAGGCAAAACCCTAGGTAGTGTAACCGTCAAAATTTTACCACAAACGTTGATAAAGATGTCGCAGCACCACCGATGATGACCAGAACTTCAGCAAAGTAAGTATCAAACCACCGGATGGTAATCAAACACTCGATTTGACCACCAGAAAACCCTAGAGGTTGAAACTCACCGCAAAATCTCCGAAAAACTCACAATAAACGATTGAACCGTTCAATACAGAAGGAACAAACGTAGATCGTGAAAATAAATGGACCGAAGAACCCTAACATGGTTGAAACCATCATCGATCTTTTCGATCTCAGAAAAATCCCAAATTTTGTTAAAAATAGTTCAGATGAACTATTGATTCACACGATAACATCACCGGATCATTGTACCGGCTCTGATACCATGAAAACATGCAGAGAATCGGAGAAAATTTAGAGAGAGAAAGTAGAGAGAAGGAGGAGAGAATAGAAGAGTCTCGAAGAAGACTCGGTCATAAGCCAAATGACCCTTCTGAAGGGTCAAGCGTTAAGTGAGAGTATATATCAAATATACTTATTACAAAACTAGCCTATTTACAAATATAACCTATTTGCACATATAGCCTATTTTACAAAAGAATGCAAAAGAATAAAGGAATTACAGAATTAGCCACAATTAAGGAAATGACCAATTATTAGGCTCAGAATTAGTGTATCATCATAGCCTATATCTCAACATATACTCGAGGTTGGTAGTGTTTGTTCTGAATTGTTTATAAACAACAGTCGAGCTGTTATATGCGCTAAATATGAATGGTGGTACAAGGCATCAAACGATCAATTTTACTTGAATTACAACAGAAGGAATGGGGATGCACTTGGTGGAAGTCTCTATTTTGTTGGTAAGGATGATGAAATAATCAACACCGTGAAAACCTGCGAGTGTGAAGATAAAGCAGGTTTAGAGCAAAAGATTTGAGAAATGAATTCAAGGCTTGTCAAACTTAAGAAGGAGTTGAGAAAAGTAGTTGCCCTTGAAATTGTTCTTTACGCAGTGGTATCTAAGCATGGAAGGTTGAGCACATGATTTTTGCCTCGTTAAAATTACTCTTACAGAATTCTCAGACTTAGGATTTCTCCTTTTTATTATTTATCTTTAAGATTTAATTGCGCATATTAGTGTGTATTTTCATTGGTGCATGCATGACAAGTCATGAAAAATACAAAAAAATTACATAAACATTTAGGATTTGATTTCACATATTTTTTGTTAGACTAAATTGGTAATTAAGGTTTTTGTTTCGCGAAATATAAAAATCACAAAAAATAAGTAGTTTATTTCGGCATTATTTAATTTGTAGCTTCAAAATTGTTAATCTTCATATTTGATTAGTTTAGGTAATTATTAGTTTAATCTAGTTGAATTTAGTTTAATAAGTTTTTTTTTAAAAAAATAGGAAGTTTTAAAAATATAAAAAAAAGGAAGGAGGAATTAATTCAAGCTTGCCACAATTGGGCCAAATCCCACCCGAATGTTTGCTCTATCTGATTTGCAGTGATGACCCGGAGATGTGACAACCTCAGGCACTCAAAACCCATCAACTCTGTTACAGAATTCTTCTACCCAGCTCTTTGTTGGTGACCCATAGTTCATGAACCGAGGCCGGTGGCATATATGCTCGATCATCCATATTTGCAACAACAAGTTACATCCTTCGAAAAAGTCTCCTCCTGCTTTATAGGCGGTGACAGTACGGAAGATTTCGGGTAAGATCATTGGAGAGAGGGTACTTTTAGTCTGGGTCATTAAAGTGCTAACGGCCCCTGCTATCCGTATGTCAATATTTCCGTCCTTTCGCGGAAACAGTAGAAGGCCTAAGAATAATACCATGAACGCAAAACATCGATGATCCTCCCATTTGAGCTGATTTCCTTTGCTACAAATATGATCTTTGGGTTTATTGAATCCCCGATATGTCCATACCTCTGATATATAAATTGCGGGGTGCAGAAGCCAGCTGATAAGTCTGGATTGTGAACCTTCCTACTGATTTTCAAGGAGTCCAAGAATTTGTGCACGGCAAGGGCTCTTGGTGCAATCAGGTATTGGTGTCTCAAAGGAATTGTATGAGTCCCAATATATCCAGTTATTTCCTCCAATGTTGGGGTGAGTTCAAAATCTGAGAAATGAAAAACATTGTGAGCTGGGTCCCAAAATGTAATTAATACTTTTATGATGTCTCCCATTGGGTTAATTTTCAACAAACCAGTGAGTCCTCCCAAATGCGTGTTGACCCTTTTTTGCCCTGCTCCCCCAAATTATTCCACCACAGTCGCAACTCCAATGGAATTTTGTTTATGAATATTATCGTGCTCATTCTGCACATTTATTAAGGTGAATTGGTATCCACAAAATATCAAAACCAGTATTTATGAAATTCATTTCTTAAAATCAGGGCCCGGCTTTGCGAATACGACCTTGCAACACTTCCCAAGGAAGGTTTTCAGGTTGTGCTCTCTTGCCGGTCAAAATAAGACTCAGAGGTGGCCACTTGTGCAGGATCAACCTTCCGGTGTCCCTTGTGGTAACATTCGGCTATTTCCGGTAGTAATGGCATCACTAGATTTATTTCGAAACAAGGGGATAAAATCTGACATTTGCTTTTCTTGTTTTGGTTATTTTTTGCAAGTGAGAGGTTGGCCTTGGCAAAACAATTTATCAAAACCAAAAATACTATTGAAAAACTTTGCCAAATTGTTTTCCTTTTGTTTTGTATTTTTGTTTTGTTTTTGAAAAATTCGGCAGCATTTCGGTGCTATTTGAGCATTGGTTTTTACAAATGATTAATCTCAATAGCTCTCAAATTTCCTCTTTATTCACAAGCCGGTCAACATGCAAATCCATAGCAAATAAATGCGCAAGTAGCACGTAACATGTATCAGGATGGTTTTTTTATTTCGGGTCACCTGTCCTAGACGGACCCAACCCCTGTGTTGAGTCCCCTAAGTCAAATGCATGATGCAAATAAGCATTATTACTAGGTATTTGGCATGAGGTCAAGTTATTCTAAGTCAAAAACCTTGGTACAGGGTCTAGACTGTGCACCCGAGCGGACAACTCGAGTCGAAGAGGGGGCTACGTACCGGGAACCAAAAAGCCATCCGTCTTAGTAACTTGTCCGGCCTCTTTCTTATTTTCAGGTATGACACTAATAGAATGAGGATTCTCAACCAGTAAGCATATCCCCGAAGGTAAGAAGAGAAGAGTTTCATAGCAGTTTCTATGTATAATTCAGATAATATCAAAGCGGAAGAGCATTTAGCACTTGGCATAGAACATGTAGGCAAATCGGAAGAAGCCAAATATAACAGTTATTCTAAGCTCGAATTCTTGAACCCTGAACCAGAGATTCTGGGTTCTTCCCCAGTAGAGTCGCCAGAGCTGTCACACCTCCTTTTTTACACGGCTACCCCGAAGGATGACACGTATAAGGGAGTTTTTCCAATCAAAGTGATATTATTCGAAATGGGATCATTTATTTATTTAGAGTCGCCACTTGGGATAGATTTGGTTTTTGGTGTCCCAAGTCACCGATTTATTTAAGATCCCAAATCGAGGAAATTTTTCGACTGCCCAACTGGAGTCTGCGAAACAGAAATTCTTGAGTAAGGAATTCTGTTAACCCGAGGGAAGGTGTTAGGCACCCTCGAATTCCGTGGTTCTAGCACGGTCGCTTAAACTATTATAAATGGCCAATTTCCTGATTTTATACATGTTTATCCTACAATGCAATTTTATAATTATTAACCGCTTTATTCATTTTTAGGAATATTTGCAATGTTATTAAAACATGTCTCGAACTGCATCACATAAATGCACCCGGGTTCTCGACACACTTTAAAATCCTCGAGATTTGGATTTGGATCACATAAATGCGCACCCGAATTTAGAAAGATATATTATTAAAATAACGCGCCTATAGCAACTACGCATTTTAAACTTCGTGGAAAAGCCGTGAAATTCACTAAACGACGCTTCCAGATTTCTACGCATTTTTATTACAATTAGAGGTCACGTAGTGTACAATTTTTGTTTAGCGTGGCACACTCATTTTTATTTATATCAAGGCAGCCTAAAGGGACTGTGATTCTTGATTACATGTGTCTCTAAATAAAATAGAGGTCCTAATCGATTCATCTGTTAACGGTTTATACAAATGAAACGATCAGTATGCATATTTTCAGCATTTTTATAACTGATTTCTGCCATTGGGCTTTATCAACGAAAATGATAGCCCAGAAATATATTTTTCTCATACTTCATAATAATCGGGGCCTTCCATTGAGCCCAGAAATTTGGCATTACAAATTATTCATAAGACAAGGATGATATTTCTCAAATTGCTACACTATAGTCATTCATAATTGATCCTTTTTAATCGCATAAAAGAAATTTGGCAAAGGAGAATCCAGGTAATGATTTTTTATACTAATGAATCAATATGCTAAAACTCAGGTTTCGAATTCAACATCTAAACTAATATAGACTCGTCAATCATAGTACATATACATATAATGACTCCCTATTACCGAATCAAACACGAAAATCAGGCAAGCTATTGACTACCATATTTTCAACCTACTAAAATTTGAACAAATTAAAGTTAACAGTCCAAATACAGTCCAGCATAGTTTAAATATTCATACATATTACAACACTAAAATGAGATGGATATCTTAAATACTACTAAACTAGTAACATTTGTATTATGAAATTAACATAAAAATATAAACATCTTCATTATTAGACATGATCACGCATATACACAGCTGTGCATTTCCAGATTTTCTTGAGTGAGAGTAGTACCTGGAATTACAGCAGCGAGGAAAACCTATGAGTAAGGTAAACGAGAAGCAACAACAACAACAGATTAACCAGTCAAACCCAGGAATGGTATCAGGAACTCAGGAAAGTTTTTGAAAAATCCAACAACAACACAAGTTTCGATCCTAAGCTTGAACAAAGAAAACCAGCCTAAGATCAAGGCCTAAAGTAGCTTCTGAAAAAAAAAACTCTAACACCTTAAATGCATATGCCTCAAGTCATCTTCAACTTCCAATGAACAGAATTTGGATTATTTTAGAAGATTTTTCCAGAAAAGCTTAGTATTTTCAGGGAATTTGTTTTCAGATGGTGTTCTCGACCTCTTCTCTTAAAAATATATCTATTTATCCTCTCTTTTCTAAAACAATAAGATACTATTTTATAGCCAAGGCCTTAGGGCAACATTTTCCTTCTTGTTTTCTTATTAGTCCCTTCCCCATTTTCCAGATTTGCTTAATTAATCCCTTGTTTTTAACTTGTGCATCAAGTTTGAGGAAAAACTAACAGGAATTGCATTTCGAACCTCCACTAGAAGGTTCAAGTGGTTTGTTACAAGATTCTTATTCCCAAACACCCCTGTTACCCCTGTCTTTCCTTTTTAATTACTGGCCTAAATGTTTTCTACCTTGGTGCCCATCCATTTGGTCAGAAATTGACCCTAGTTAACTACTCAAAGCCATAAATTAGGGTTTCATTATCAGTTGGGCTCGAGTTTTAAAGAAAGCTGGGCGTAACCAAATATTCAATTGGAGACTATACTATACTATTAAAAAGCAAACAAACAAGGGTCAAAATTGATAAGTAATATGTCAATGAAACACATACATACATGCGGATTTAGACAAGTACCAAAATATGGGACTGAATTACGCAAAAGCAAAGATAAAGTTAAACAGCACAAACTTCAGAAACAAAGTTTAACAAAAATGGACATTGATCAATTTGAAACAAAAAATGGAAAGTTAAACCAGGGAAGATGAATAATTTAAGCTTAACAGAATAATTCAAATGAGTCGAAAGAAACTTCAATTGGCAAGAGGACCATTTAGAAGATGTTATCAAAACTTAAAACAAAAAGCATATGATTTTGAATGGAAACAAAGCAACTAATCAGAATTTTTCATAGAGGAGCAAATAGAACATTCATGCATTTACACAAACGAAAACAAAGAAAAGTCAAAAGCAATCAAAAGAATGCAGGGAACTTAGCTTAACACTGCAACCCTAAAAATTTAAACTTTTCACGTCTCATGGTTTCCGACCATTTCTGGGAGGGTCTTTGGCCTTTTGGGACCTTTGTGCCATTATTTGAGAGGGGGAAGGGTATCAGGTGTAGGGTTAATTGGCTTGGGATGAGTCTGTATCTCAGATCACTTTTCGATCTGATTTTTCGCTAGGTTCCGGTTGTATTCGAAGGCTGTTGGTTGTGGATTTATGGAGGGGAAGGTGAGGAGGTCACCAGGTATCATTTTCGACGGATTCCGGTAAGGTTGGAGGTTTGGCCAGTGCTTTGATTTAATATTCAATGCAATGGGTAGGGGTTTGGAGGAATATGACCATGGATTCGTTATGGGGATGGGGTGAGGAATATATGGTGTTATTTCGGAAGGGTTCCGACGACGGCGCCGCCATGGACGGCGGAGGCGGTGCCCAAAGATTCTAATATTCGAAGAGATAGGTTCATAGTCGAGACTTGGTTTTTAGGGCATCGGAAAGAGGAGGGTACGGGGAGTCAGGGGTGTATTTTTGGGAGGAATATAAGCTCTGCCGCCGGCGGAGACGATTTCCGGCCGGCGATTATGTGGTGGTGTATCGACGGAGACAGAGGATACGAGGAAGAAGGTGTATGTCTCTAGGGTTTGGTTTGATTCAGACCTTTTTATGTAATGAACTCATTGATCCCAGGCCGTTGGATCATTGTTGATGAGCGTCTCTATATTAGTATGAAACAATGAATACTAATATCATGTTTTCACATTTCAGTTTCTTCTCTTTCATCTTCCATGGTAGCAATAATAGGCTGGGAATTTTTTTAATTAATTATTATTTAAAAGCACATTTCAGTTGTATTTCTTTCTGCTTTCACGGTTGTTGGAATATCTTTGCAGTGTGTTTCAAATTCTCTAACCATGTATCACCTTCTCTCATTTCCCAAAAACTTCATTGGGTTTCTAGTTCCCTATGCAACATCATAGGTTTCCTTTTTTATTTTTCTCGCTTTTCTTTCTCTTATACTATTATTAATTTTTACAAGAATGGACTTTGTGATTTTGCATCTTCTAGAATCCATTGATATTCTTTTCTATTTTGTCAAGCTCAACTAATTGTGCCATTTATTTTTTTAATTGTTTTATTTTCGTTTTTTATTTTAAATAATTTTAAAACTCCAACTTGAAACTACTCCCAAATTTAATTTGGTAATTTTTATTTTTTAAATTTTTTTTTTTAAAATTATTTTAAACTTCCACTTGAAACTACTCCCCGATTTGAATATGTATTTTTCTTCTTCTCTTTTTTCCTTTTATTTACTATAGCTATTTTTTGTTTTCTTTAAATAATTTTAAAACTTCAACTTGAAACTACTCTCACCGAATTTGAATGGGTAATTATTTTTATATATATTTATATTTTGTTTTTTATTATAACTAATATAAGATATCTATATTTATTAATTCAAATAAAGTAATAAATTAATATATATATATATATATATATATATATATATATATATGGTAGTTTGTTATTTTTTATTATTTTCACTTTTTATAAATACTTAAATTCAAAAATAATAACTAATTATTAACTAAACGACTAATTAGTAACTAATCATGTCATGTGTCTTTTTTCGGTTGCTAGTTAGCTTGAGAAGAGGGATTTGTCTTATCCTTTTGATAATATAATATGGATGTAGTACTACAATATCAAACACGTGATTTGTGCTATATAACTAATTATTTTTTGTTAAATCCAAATGAAACCACTTATCAGTTTGAATCGGACAGAAGTTCAAAAGGTATGTATATATATATTACCACACGTCAATTAAATATTTGAGCAACTATCACAAGTACTTATATTTTTGTGTAGGTGTATACCATGAAATTGACAATTCTTTACTAGCCATCCTAAGAAGGCATATGTTGATCGAGTTTCTATAAAAAATTTAAAAGACACTACCCTCATTAGATAACAACTTTTTAATATATGTATAATAGTAAAAAGGTAGACTGGTAGAGGCTACAGTTTCTTAAAAAAGGCTAATATTTTAAGACGTGAAATATCTGTAGTCATAGATGACTTTTAAATTATGTGTTAACATATTAAAAAGGAATTACTGTCAAGATGATTACTTGAAATATTATAAGAATTGCATGATTGGATTTGCTCGAATATTAATTTTGAAATTCATTTGTTAGCAATTTTCAATACGATTGTGCGTTGCAATGATAATAAATATCGGTTGACTAAGCTCATTATTCATCACATTGAGCTTGCAATTTTCCTCTTCAATTTCTGTGCAACTTCAAAATTTGTAGATGTCCTTGTAGAAATTGCAAGTATAGAAAGTTGTTGCAAGTATAGTAAGGTCATTCAGTGGAAGACCTCCCAGGCAAAGGCTGCCCGAGTATCTAAAATGACAGCTCGTTGCACACCGAGGGTTTAGTCACTATGAGGACCAGGAGGAGATTGGTAACTTTCTTGACATAATTATATTGGTTTTCAGTTATATTCGTTGGAACTTCCAATGAATTCTTATTCTTTCTTTTGCATGAAAAGATGTGCAAGAGATATGGGCTAGTGATGAGATCTTTCCTGAGACCCACACAAAGAAAAAAAAAAGGATGGAAAAACGGTTTGGGTTGAATCACAGGCTGAACAAACATATGTAAGGTCCAAGCATTCCTCTTATTTCGTTTTTTTAGAAGTTTATATAATAATAGTAACGAATGTCACATGTTCAAACCGTGGAAATAGTCTCTCGCAGAAATGTAGGGTAAAACTGTGTATAATAGTAATCGCTTTTCCTGCAGAATGAGTATAAACAAAGCTTGGAGAAGTACACTCGGAGTCAGTCGATCAACGATCAAGATGGGCAGTGTTCATTTAACTGTCAGTTGCCCAGATTTTCTGCTGCCTCTTCTGTTTCTTCACAGTCCTCTGTGAATCAGGATAAGCCGGAGGATGAGTTGGAGGCAACACAGAGGAAGTTGGAGACAACGCAAAGACAATTAGAGATAACACAGAGGCTGTTGGAGTTAAGTCAAAGATCTCTGCAAGAGAAGAATGATGATTACAAGCGCATTGACAAAGATATTAAACAGCTCAAGGCTCAAGTAAAGTGGATGGTGAAGTCTGTCAAGAATAATAATATTCGTTTGCCAGTTTCTCGACAGATAGACTTTGATAACATTGAGCAGGTAAACGATGCTGTCCCTGGTGATAATGATGTCTAGTTTCATGTCCCTGTGATTTTCCGAACATCTGTTACTAGTTTGATGTAATTCGGATGTTAATACTTCATTGTAGCTTCAGTAGTTTGAGATGCTGTAGTTGAAACTTTAACATTTATGTTTAAAGCTTTTGGAGTTTAATTGGATATGGTGTCATTGGGTGGATTTCTTGAGCCGAGGGTCTATTGGGAACAGCCTCTACCTCCACAAGGTAGGGGTAAAATATGCATACACACTACCCTCCCTAGACCCCACATGTGGGATTATACTGGGTCTGTGGTTGTTGTCATCGTCATCAGGTGGATAATTTGAGGTTTTATAGTTTGATTCACTGTAATTGAGGCCCTATATCATGAAAATACCACTGTAACCAGTGTGCTAACAGAGCCAAACAGCATAAAAATGATTTTCTGTAATACATTGCATTGACTTGGACAAGTATGATCAACAACCAGAGTTTGCAGGATGTCAAACTTAAAGAGCGGAGAAGATAGAACTTATACATGTAAAGCAGAAACCTTCTTATTATAAATCAATCATATATGAGATTCATGTTGATTGACTCTCATGTTTACCTGTACAAAGCCTTTTTATTCTGTGCTGTAATTACAGTATATTATGCATTGGGCATAAAACTTACAGTTGCAAACCCATTATAACTGGACGCGGGAAGTGTAGAATCAGACCAAAACTGAATATTATCAATCATCTTGCAGCCTGCTGTAATGATTGATTTACCCGAGAAACTATTTCATTTACACGGGAAAGCATGGGAACAATCAGACTTCAGAAAATCCTCTACTTCTTCTACTGAGCTTCTGGTATAGGTGTCAAAGCCATCCGTCCCTGGTAGATTGGAGATAAATGTTAAAACAGAAAGAGAAAAGTTAGGTTTTTCTTTTTTTTTTTTTTGGGTGGGGGGGGGGGGGAGGGATGTCTTGAAAAGAAAAGTGTACAAACTTGAGCAGAGAGAAAGAGAGAGTGTGTGTTTACCTCAGAATACCGCAGATACTGTTGATATCCCTTTGTTGTTTTAACAATTGTTTCCCACTTGGGATCAGTAGATAGTGTCTTACAAGATTGTTTTTCTGGACTTATTCCTATCCCAACATATGATCTTGAAGATGCATTTTTTGTGGACAGTGAAGGCAAAGTACGGCAAAGCCATGAATCTGATGGAGATTTTGGCAAAGGAGGGGGAGCAGGAAGTGCCGAGTGTACCATGTTTGAGTTCTCTAACTTCTCTTTTTTAACATTTTGCTTTCTTGTACTGCGTTTATCATCATTCTTTGGCTTCGCTGAGGTGACAACATCCTGGTAAAGGTCTTGAGCTTGTCCAGAAACCATCAGTTCCATCATTTCCCCTCCGTTTTTCAATTTTTCTGCTGATGGTGGTGGATGGTAGACTTCCTTTTGAGTATTTTGCTGTGAAGTTCTACCGTCCACAGGCTTAGTAAAATAGCTAATCGAAGAATCTACCAAGGGCTTTTGTTCTATTGTCTTTTTAAGAATCTCAAGGTCCTGATCATGTAAGTTGAACGGTCTCTCCATCGTAGGGGAACATGATTCCATAATTGGAGATTCCACATTATGTACAATATCTACATGCAGAGTTTTCTCTGCCAGAGGAGTTTCTAAATCTGCTTCCCTTGCATCGTTCCAATAAGGAAAGCTATTACCGGTATTCTTCTGCAACCCCAAGCAAACTGGCTCTGGATTATTTCCTTCTTCATTAGAGCCAGGGATTGCTTTATTCTCATAGTTCTGAGAAAGATCATTAGCATAGGCAGAAATGTCCCTGCCTTTCACACCGTTCTTATCCTCATTCTCGGATCCGCTACAAGATGTGGTAGATGATGATCCAGTTCTTGTTCTACTGGCAGGAGATATGGGCACTCGAGTTCGTACACTCATACCAGGTACGGGATTCAGAAGACAAAACGAACTTTTCAAGCAAAAACGCGGCAGTAATCCACAAACTTTATAAGGAATATTTCCATCGTCATAACTGTCATCATCACTTTCTTCTTCTTCGCCGTTATCATGAAATTGGGAATAATGACGAGCAAAACTAGGTCCATAACGCAGTTGAGGCCGCTTATCCCCATTTACTACCTTCTTCAGTTGTCTTGGTTGCTCCTGAACAGCTGGTTGCTTCCTGGGCGCGTAGTGAGGCATTTCTAAAGTCTTTTCTGAAGCCATCGCCTTGGCTGCTGGCAAAAACCGATCAATCATGAAATCTCTAGTTTGTGGATCCGTTAACGAGGTACCAAATGGTTTTGCTTCTGGTTCGTCTAAGCCACTTATGCTACAATTCACGAAGGATGATTCAGTTCTCGAAAGCTTATCAGGGGCATCCATATATGCTTCATCACCATCCTCTGATTCACTTTTTTCCTTATCCTGTTTAATTTCTTTTGAGCAGTCAATACTATCAATCTTCTTCGCCTTTTCGTCCAATTTCATGCACCTCGGTGTGGAATGCTGAGCATTTCCTATTTGGCTCTTGCTAACGTTTTGACTCTCATGAGCATTATCAGAATCCTGCAGCTTCCTCCCTGGGGGAAGTCCCGGCGCAATAGGTGGTTTTTCAGAAACCCGAATCTGCCGTTTGCTTTCATACTTGGGTTTTCCAGGGCTTTGTTCCCAGAGGAAAGGTACAACTCCTGGGCTCCTCACTGGACCTGACTTCAGTTCTGATTTGTAACGAGGAGGATGAGTTACGGTGGGGAGAGAACATTCAGTTTTCTTCATCTCATCTCTCCCAGAAGCTGCAGTTGGAGAGACTCGTCTTACTGACAGAAAGGGTTGACTCAAATTCAGTTGCTTATCCTCCATGAAATTCTTGAGCAACATACAAACACCTTATTTCTGCAGATCTAACCATCAAACTGTAAAACTTACTGCTATATTCAACAATATGAACAATATAAAAAATGGCACAATCCTCAATAATAACAACAAAAAATACATACTAGTATAATAAAATAATATTTCAACCAGCTGATGCATTTTCCCAAACTGAAGTTAGTCCTTGTAACAGTTGATGAATGAGTCTGGTTTTACTCCTTCCAATAACTAACTGAGTCAATCCAAGTTTGTATTTATCAGCTTACTTCTCTCTCTTTTCTAGGAGAAGCAACAATCAATCAATCTAACTACCCCTAAATCCCAAGTTAGTTGATGACGGTTATATAAATCCATTCACCACATTACAAATACTCATAAAAATTCTCCACACAAACACAATATCCATTATAAGTGCTATTCTAACTAAATTGTATCATCTAATTGTAAAAATACTTTTTTTTTCTAAACGCATACATGATTCATTCTTTTATATTAGCTAAGATCTCAAAGTAAACACCATAAGTATTCAACATTGATATAGTATTGATAGACGAGACGAGGGTCGGTGTTAGTGAAAGGTTAGAGGTATGGAGACAGACTCTCGAGTCTAAAGGTTTCAAAATAAGCAGATCTAAAACAGAATACCTGGAGTGCAAGTTTGGCGCCGAGCCGAGTGAGGTAGGCAGGGACGTGATGATTGGTTCTCAGGCCATCGCCAAGAGGGACAGTGTCCGTTATCTTGGGTCTGTGATTCAGGGGGACGGAGAGATTGACGGGGACGTCACCCATCGTATAGGAGCGGGGTGGTCAAAGTGGAGGCTTGCATCAGGTGTCCTGTGTGACAAGAAAGTTCCACACAAACTCAAGGGGAAATTCTATAGAGCCGTGATTAGACCTGCGATGTTGTATGGGGCGGAGTGCTGGCCCGTGAAGAACTCTCATGTTCAGAGAATGAAGGTTGCGGAGATGAGGATGCTTATGTGGATGTGCGGGCACACCAGGCTAGATAAGATTAAGAATCAAGTTATTCGAGAGAAGATAGGGGTGGCCCCGGTGGATGAGAAGATGCGAGAAGCGAGGCTGAGGTGGTTCGGGCATGTTCGGAGGAGGGGTCCCGACGCCCCGGTGAGGAGCTGTGAGCGGCTGGAGATTGTTGGCGGTCGGCGAGGCAGAGGGAGGCCTAAGAAGCATTGGGGAGAGGTGATTAGGGAGGACATGACTAGAATGCAGGTTTCCGAGGACATGACCCTTGATAGGAAAGTCTGGAGGTCTAGAATTAGGGTTGTAGGCTAGGGGCTCCTAGAATTCTTCGTACGCCTCAACCGGGGTTGGGTGTGGGACAGCAGGGATACCCATAGATGATTTGTGTTTTAGCTTATGTTCCCCCAATGGTTGTTAGTTATGGTAGTTACTGTATGATATTATTGCATGCGATTGTATTTATGTTTCTTATGTTTAGATAATTATTTACGCTATTTCTGCGGGAGTTACTAATGCTCTATTGTTTTTGTTTTTGTCTTTGTTTTTGTTTTACAGCTGTTTTTCCTTTTATCCTATGCGCCGAGGGTCGATTGGAAACAGCCTCTCTGCCCTTTCGGGTAGGGGTAAGGCTCGTGTACATATTACCCTCCCCAGACCCCACCTGGTGGGAGTATACTGGGTAGTAGTTGTTGTTGTTGGCAGGATCAGGAAGCTGAAAAAGTTGAAGGTTTTATATTGTCATATAGGGATTATTTCTTTGATTCTTGACCACTTCATTTAGACAAAGATCCAAACAGAAGAAATCGTCACTTACTTCTGTACTACTAGTTCATGAGTTTTTGCCGCTAGCTTTAATTTCAACTGCAACCAACTTAACTCATTTATGACCTACCTTTGACTCCCTCTCACCCAACCTGATTAGTGCAATCTCCTTGTCTACCAAATTTACACCAAACCATGTCATCTTTGGATACACTTAGGCAAACTGATAATGATGCAAAAATTGGAAAATAATGAGATACGTTTCTGAATAATCAGATAGAAAAGGTTTGCTACAAGATTCCGAGGTGAAAATAACACTGTAGATTCATAGAGGTGTATCCAGAAAAATTATATATTTACTTTGATATTTACCAATATGGTTACCCCTATTTCTGGCGTTTTGCTTATTCTAACAACAGTGTCATACCCAAAATCATAACAGTTATGTTTTGCTTATTCTAGAGAAGGTAGTATGTACAGACCTTATACCTACTATGTGAAGGTAGATAGCCTGTTTAGCAAAATCATAACAGTTATGTTTTGCTTATTCTAAAAGTTATTAAAAAAAATGATGAACTTCCACTAGCCTAACTTTAAAAAATTGATTCTTGATGATCTTATTGAACTCATGGAAACTTAATTTTACTTGCCCTCTGTTTTGGTATCTCAACCAATATTGTTATCAATCCAAGTGTTTTGCCTTAATCTAATTAACCACCCCATCTTCCCAAAACCCATACTCTCCATTTTTACATGCAGCATACCTACCCAAAGGAACACCCAAACTGAATATAAAGAATGCCCTCCCTACCCCCAAACCCACCCACATCCTCTTCTTTCTTCTTGGGTTGAAGGCAACAAAAAAGATTAAAGCTTGGAAGTTCCTTGTAATTATAAACAATCTCAGGCATCAAATGGAAGCCATAGCAATCCAGCAAAAAACACTCTCAACAAAATTAGCAACAACCCCCCCCCCCCCCCCCCAGAAAAAAGAAATCAAGACAGGGTAATCAATGATAATACATTAAAAAAAACAGCGAGAAATCTGGAATACCTCTGATAAAGGGATGATCTTGAACTGCAAGTGACTTTCTTGGCTAATTGAATGAGCAGAAACACTATGTATACATAGCTGTACAATACCCAAGAATCAAAAATCTTTATTAAAAAAAAAACAAGATGAGCTAAGAAAGAGAGAGAGAAAAAGAGACAAAAAAACAATAGAGATTAGCTAATACAGAAAGACAAGAATAAAGGACTAACCTCACTTACATATTAGTACTAATTTCTGGATTCTCCTTGAGAACTTAACTTACCTTGCATCAATGGAGAAACCCCAATAAATTGTTTTTTTAACACTTAAATTATAGCAAATACTGTATCAAATATTGTTTTTAAATTCAAATAAACAACTTGAAGTTAGCTAAAAAGAATCAATACGTTCCTTAGACTGATATTTTTGACTTAGCCTTTTGGTTACTGGTTTTTGGATCATGTGATGGCATTTATTTAAAAAGGTTAGGGCCCTCAAAAGTCATAGTCATTCACATGCATCATTGTCATGCATTTAAGTGTGTAATCTTTGGAAATAGAATTTTATTTACTTTCTGACCCCTCAACTTGTCTTTTTAAAATGATTGGTCTATAATCATTCATGTATTATTCTAGGTTCTCGGACACCTCATTCTCTACATAATTCTTTTTACAATTAGGGGACTACATTTTTTGGGAAAAAAACATCTTTTGCCCACTGTAAAGTGTAAGAGGTTATTCCATCTATTTTAAATTATTTAGCGTAATTTTTAAAGATAATTATCTTAAATTATTTATTATTTTAAAAGTTCAAAAGTAAATTAATTATTTTCTTGTTTTACGTTTAACAGTAATTGTTTTTGAACATGAAATTCCATATAAAATAAATATTCAATAAAAATAGATTATATCTTAAACATACTAGTAAGTAGTATAGTAAAATAGTCAAAAAGTTCCTTTTAATTAATGTTTCTTAAGAACAGTTGAAAAAGAAATATAACAGATAAATTGAGAGAGTTAATGATTAGCTACATCACTTTACTTTCTAAGACTTATTTTTGAGATTTTGTCTCACCTATACTATATATGAAATTTTATTATTAAACTGTGTATAATTTTTGAATTATGCACCCAGTCCATATTATTTCTACAGTTTTTGTACTAATCACTAAAAGCTATTTAATAGCAGTTATATCTTCTATTTTTGCGAGCTAAATTTTAGGAGTAGAATATTTTGAACAAATTTGGCGTGAATAAGATCATATCATATCACGGAAATCGCTCATCTTCAATTTATAAACAAATTTTGTTCGTTTTCAATCTGAAAATTCAGTCAATCTACAATTTATCTCTAATTTTTCTACAAATAAAAAACGACTAAAACTTCTACAAATATTGTGCAAATAAATAATCTACAATTATCTATAATTTTTCTATAATACATCTATAATTTCTGCAATGTGTCTTCTTCTTCTTCTTCTTCGAGTTTCAATCTGAAATTCAGCCAAAAATAAGTCTAAATCTTCACCAAAATCCTTCAAAATAGAGATATAAACTCCAAAATATATTCCCAATTATTTCCAACAACGCGTAATCAAAACAAATAATGATTTTGAAAACCCAAATTTGAATTCAAAACTTTCAAGCTTTTTAATGGCTGTCAATGGTGGAAGCCTGTAAAAAGAACGTGGGTATGGGGTAAAACGTAGGTGGGGCTGAGGGGTTAGGAGAGAGAAACGTGGGATGAGTGGAGATACTGGAATTAAACGAAAATCCTTTAATTAAGGAGTAAAAAATATCTTATTAATTATATCCTTAATTAATTATGGTATAGAATTAGGAATTTGGTATAATAAGTGTAATTAAGTCAAACCTTAAATATTAAGGATAAAAAGGTTTTCCATGTGGCATATGAATGTAAACATTTTTTTTATTGAGGTCTGTTTAAATTGGGATTAAGGAAGTAATAAGGTGGACTTCAATTTATGATACCTAGCTAATACATCGAATTTTGATTTGTGGCAATAATTAGGGATAATTAAGTTGTATATAAGTACTATGGTTTTTATAATAATTAGAGCATTAATTAGCCTGGTTAGCTGGATCTATTCGATCTTATTAAAATTGATTACCCCTTTCACTAAATAATAATTTACTCGACACAAGAAAGGGTAATCTATAATAACAGAACAAAAATCATTCTGCTAAAGTCGATACATGTGCAAAGTATGTCGTATAATGTATACTTCTTCTTTTTCAACATTTATAATGCAGAATTTGCACATAGTATCTCGTAGATTTATTTTGCTACTATAATATTCCAATCTCCAATAGGAAGTAAAATTTCAATTATTTGGTTTCCTTATCTAGCAATCAATGGTTCATTTAGGAACTTGAGAGTTATATGGTATCTAGGGAAAGACCAAGAATCTGGTCAACCCTAAAAAGGAAAACGAATTCCTGCAAATTTTGAATCAATTGTTCTATTTTTTCTTTTGAATAATCGCAAATGTTGTACATTTTTTTAATCCTCTATATCATTTTATTTAACAAAAAAGATAATATTGCATAAGTACTATCTCCCTACAAATGTTAAACATCTTATACGTTCAATACTTCATTTGATATATCAATGATCGCTAGTGTCTAAGCACAAGTGTAGATCCATATTGAAATGACAGACGTAACTGTTGAGCAAGACACATTATTCCATTACTTTTTAACTTTTGACATTTCTTCTTCTCCAAATTACCCTGCATTATTAATTACGTATTAGTTTCCAATATGGCTTCATCACAATTGTTTTTCTCTTTCAAACTATTTTTAAAATGCATGTATCGAATCTAATATTTATCGAAAATAATATTTTTACCTTCACAAAATATAAATTAGATTTGATTATACGCCATCCTCAATAGATCTCATCACTTGTAAGATCAATCATTTCTCTATTCATAGCTGAACAAGTAAAAGAAAAGGAGGTGTGGGTTCTAAGGGAAGTACTAATAAAGAAAAACTTAGCACCATCGCAGGGAGACTTTTCCTCTCTCTTTTTTCCAGCGTTCAAGTTGGATTTCTGAAGCAATTCCGGTGCGTTTCAAATTATGATGCTTTAGTACGTGGCACTGAATTATGGCTAGGGGTGTCAATAAATATTTAAAAACTGATTAAATCGACCGAATCATATTTTATCGAATTGAATTTTAGGCTTCTTTAAATAAAATCATAGATATTTGTATTAATCTATAACCGTACCACTAACTAGAATATGTTTTTTATTTTATGAACATAAACCGAAAAGATACTGATCCGTACCGAATAGGTAGATAATGTGAACAAACCTATTTTTATATTAAGTTTAAAAATAATAAAGCTTAAATTTTTTCTTGAGTCTTGAAATTATGAAACAGTTACAAGCCAACAAGTAATTAAACTCAAAACTTTAGTTTCCAAACCTATTATGCTACTCCTATTAAAACTAAATTATTTTCATCATGTACACTAGCAAGAAACAAGGTATTGTAGTGACTATGAGTAGCAAACTATAATGTGTTGATTCTTTTCGTATGATTTTGATTTATCTTTTTAAATATTTAATCTTCTATAAACTTTACTATTGAATCCCAACTTAGTTAATATTTTTTCACTCGTGTGATTTATATTGTTTTTATATTTTCTTAGTTTCTTTTACACTAACATAGAATAGTTGATGGATCTATACTCTAGCCATCTTTCATATTTTCTTAACTCATCACCTTTTAAACTGCAAAAATACCTAGAGAGTTTTACTAAATCCTATAAAAGTAGATATGTTATTGCATTCTATTTCGACTAGTGGCTTTTACATGACATTAAAAAAATAACCAAAAATTTACCGAACCGTACTGATACTGAAACGAAACCGGCATGATTGGGACATTTTCTAAGAGTCTAATTTTAGTTATACGTAATAGAATAACTGAAAAATTAATATGGTATAAATCTTATTAAATAACCGGTCGAACCGAACAACTTACACTCCTAGCTATGGCCATAAATAGGAATAGTAATATGCTTTTTATTATTAGACTATATCTAGAAAATCTAGTTAATTAATTGGGTCCATTAGCTTTGTGTGAATTTTAGTCATCTTCTTATTAACATTCCCTTCATCGTGGGAAAAGGGATTTGTAATATGTCAAAATATAGGAAAATTAAGGTGTAAACAACATGGTCTAATAATAATTAATAAAATTGTCTCGTTAGTCTGGTTAATTAGTTGAATTTATTGAATCCCTGTTAGTTCTATCAGCCGTCTAAATGACGATTCTTTCATGTGAACCGTTTTATGCATACATATCAATTAGCCATAATTAACTGATAAAATAAATATTAGTACTATTCCTTTTACCATGTGGGCATAGTGTCTCTGTCTTGGGTAAAATACCAATAATTTCCAGAATAGCCCTAAGGTGACAAGCTGTGGCCTGTGGGCTCCGAAAGAAATACAAAGAAAGGAAAGTTAGTACTATTAATGGAAAATTCTTCTTCGCTTTCTTTATTATAAATAAAACTCTATTTAAGGTGAATGTTTATATTTAAAGAGATTCTATACTTGGTGGTTAAGTCACCACCTCCCTATAAATATAGGGGTTCTATTCTATTGTAAACCATCTCAGAGTATCAATAAGAATACTCCTCTCTCTACTTTTCTCTCTATTGTTCTTGTTCTTGTATTACTGTTCTTGTTCTTATATTATTTCATAACACGTTATCAGCACGAGTCTCTAACCAATTGAATTTGATTTCTTCCTTCTTCAAGAATTTCTATACGGAAAAATAGAAGAGATGGTATCATCATAAAGTAATGCAACGGGATGGAAACTCAAGAGGTATATTTGATATTACAACATTTATTAGTATACCTTAAAGGTAAGTAATTTACTTTTCCCTTTCAAATTCTTGAAATTCTACGATTTGATTTCATATACAAGCAAAGACAACAAAGTTTGATTATAACTCTAATGGAGTTTGTAAGAAATTACACTCACATGAAGTGGTAAAATTTCTATGTCTTGCCATGATTAAATTCATGTATGATTGTGGGCAAAGAATTAAAAATCCGTCCCATTGAATTTGCTTCATTCCCTTTAGAGAATGTGATAGCAGTATGTGATAAGTCTGAAAGAAACAAAATGGCGTGACCCCAAACCGAAGTGGGCAGCCGACGAATTAGCATTGCTGCATGCAAAATGGCGTGACCCCAAACCGAAGTGGGCAGCCGACGAACTAGCATTGCTGCATGCAAAATTGCGTGACCCCAAACCGTAGTGGGCAGCCGACGAACTAGCGTTGCTGCATGCAAAATGGCGTGACCCCAAACCGAAGTGGGCAGCCTCGTTTTCATTAGTAAATGAAGTATTCAAGATTATTCTCATCTATTGTCTCAACATGATATCCATTTTGAATGATATCTTTAAAAACTCAACAAGTTCCTTTTAGACTTGGAGGAGAACATTGCATTCTCTATGATAAATATTGTTCCTTTAGGCAGAGTTATAGTTGCTCTTCGGGAGCCTTCAATCAATTTAATTCCCATGGTTTGACATACAAAAGAAAATATACGAACATGAGAATAAACAAATTCAATCAGTTTGTTTCATATTTAAACAATATTTTCAAAATCTGCTGAGGTTATTCGAATACCTCAGTTGATAGTCGACTATCTTGGGAAGCAGTCATTAGGTTAGTCGACTAACTAAATCAGATAGTCGACTATCATGCCTTGCGGAAAAGTCCAGTTTTAATGCGAAATATTTGATAGTCGACTAACTAAGTTGATAGTCGACTATCTTAGTAAACAGTCATCAGGATATTCGAATAACTAAATCAGGTTATTCGAATAACTAAATCAGGTTATTCGAACATCTAAATCAGATATTCGAATAACTTAGCTTGCGGAAATTCCAGTTTTAATACAAAATATTAGATAGTCGACTTTATTAGTTAATCGACTAACTTTGCTAGAAAATAAAAATTTCTTCGAAATTTAAGCATATTGAAACATTCTAAAGAACTAATACTAACATTATATCATAAACTAATTAATACGAGCTGATACTAATGATTATTAGTTTATTCACTAACTAATACAAATAAATAAAGTAAAATCAAACAATTCCATCTTCCTTCATCACAGATCCATCACCGATTAAGTGGTCTATTTTCCCCTCGGGTTGCTCAAAGAAGTCTGCCACATCCAAGTGGGTGATGTCAAAATTGTCGTCAGAGACAAAATTGGTTTCAGGGCCTTTACTCTTTAGAGATGCCTGATAAAGCTCAACCAAATATCTTGGTACACGGCAAATTTTCGCCCAGTGCCCTTTTACACCGCAACGATAACATATAGTTTCTGAACTATTTGCTTTTGGATTCTTATCGTATCGTGCTTGTGGCAGAGTGACCAACTTCAGGTTATCATATCTCTCCTTTAAGCCATTCCACAAGATAGGTGGATCTTTGACTGTGATATATTCAATTTTCAAACCTTCATCAAGGTGATGGCGCAAGTAAATCAAGGCCTTAGCACAGTTTCAAACCTTCATCAAGGTGATGGCGCAAGTAAATCAAGGCCTTAGTATAGTCTTGGGTGGATGCGTTATTTCTGTCTTTAATGGCGTCTCCAGGACCCATTGCATCCAAATGGATTTCAGCATCCAACACCCATGTCATATACTTCTTGCCCGAAATTTCAAGGGCAACGAACTTTCTTTTCATAATGTCAGACATAAAACAAATTTACATCAAGAGCGTGTTCATACTTACGGGCTTTATTACAATTATCACATTCACTTCAGGGAATGGATCATAATCATCTGTATGTGCGATACACAATCTCATGTCAAATATTACTTTCATAAAGTGAAAGATTATTTTGAGAATCTTTATTATTCTCATTATCACAATGATGACGATTATAATTCCGTTTATTGCCACGTCCACATCCATTGATACCTTCATGGTAATAATTTTGTCTTCTTTCAGACTTATCACATACTGCTACCACATTCTCTAAAGGGAATGGAGCAAATTCAATTGGACGGATTTTTAATTCTTTGCCCACAATCATACATGAATTTGATCATGGCAAGCATAGAAATTTTACCACTTCATGTGAGTGTAATTTCTTACAAACTCCATTAGAGTTATAATCAAACTTTGTTGTCTTTGTTTGTATATGAAATCAAATCGTAGAATTTCAAGAATTTGAAAGGGAAAAGTAAATTGCTTACCTTTAAGGTATACCAATAAATGTTGTGATATCAAATATACCTCTTGAGTTTCCATCCCGTTGCATTACTTTATGATGATACCATCTTTTCTATTTTTCCGTATAGAAATTCTGGAAGAAGGAAGAAATCAAATTCAAGAACATGCACCACGACTTAGAAACACACTTGAATCGTAAGAGGGATTTCACTGGTAAATTTGAGAGAATAATGATAGTGATTTCTTTTGGTAAATCTGCCATTAGTCTGTTTTGGTGGTTGAAGTGAACGCCTGCTTTCTTTTGGGTCTTTTGTTGTGGAATGGCTACGTTAATTTAAAACCCTACCTAGGGTTTTTCAGTTCTGTAGAAGCAAAACCCTACACAAACAAAAGTTAAAACAATCGAAAATTTCAATTGGTTAGAGACTCGTGCTGATAACGTGTTATGAAATAATATAAGAACAAGAACAAGAACAATAATACAAGAACAAGAACAATATAGAGAGAATAGGGAGAGGAGTATTCTTATTGATACTTAGGGATGGTTTACAATGGTATAGAACCCCTATATTTATAGGGAGGTGGTGACTTAGCCACCAAGAAGTAAACCCTAGAATCTCTCTAATTATGGACATTCACCTAAAATAGGAGATTTTATAACAAGTTTGGTATAATAGCGTAATTATATCTCTTTGTCGCCTATTTTATTTTTGAATCTTTAGTTAGTATTTGTCCTAGTATAGTCAAAATTAATTACATTAGTCATAGCTTCGCCTACTTATTTATATTGTTATCTACTTGTTTACATCTTTATTTTAAATTTTTATTTCAAATATCCCCTAGCAGTTTTATTCTAGTTCTGCACATTTTCTTTGTGATCATTAGTTATAGATTATAGCCCCCTTTAGCTCTTGTATTGTATTTCTTCGCCTATTTTTTTGTACTTTAGTTATAGATTATAGTTCCTTTGTATTTTTTCACCTGTCTTTCTATCCTTTAGTTGTAGGTTGTAGTTTCTCTAGTTCCTTTGTTTTATTTCTTCACCTGCTTTTCTGACCTTTAGTTCTAGATTATAATTCCCATTAGTTCCTTTATTTTATTTCTTCACCTGTTTTGCGACCTTCAATGGTAGACTATATTTCGATAATTCATTTTATTTTTGTCGTTCGTTTTGGGGAAACTGCTTGCGTGGTGACTCCTAGATTACAACGTCTTTAGTGAACGATGTTAGGGTAAGGTCTTGTCCTCGGGGTGTCAGCATGGGGAGGGGTGTGGTGGAGGGGATAAGAGGGCTAAGGGGGCTACTAAAGTGAGAGTGGGGTCTTGAAAAATAGGAACTTTGACTGGAAAATCTTTAGAGTTACAAAGATTTTTGATAAAAGCAAGATTGATATAGCTTGTGTACACGAGACTAGGTGGATAGGAGATAAGGTGCAAGATTTAGGCAGTTTCAAACTTTGGTATTTTGGGAGCGTGGGGGCAGAAATGGGGTAGGTATCTTGGTTGATAAGGACCTCCGTGAAGTAGTTATAGAGTTAGGAGGGTGAATGATAGGCTGATAACTATTAAGCTAGTTGTTGGGGGGTTTTACTTTGAACAAAAACAGTATATACGCACCCCAAGCAGGTTTGGATGAGTAAGTCAAGAGGTATTTCTATGAGGATTTGGATGAGATGGTGTGTAGTATCCTGCATACCAAGAAGCTATTTATCGAAGGAGATTTCAACACCCACATTGGAGCGACGTCTGAAGGATATGATGATATGCATTGTGGCTTTGATTTTGGAGATAGAAGCGGAGGAGGAATATCTCTACTGGACTTTGCTAGAGCATTTTATTTTGTGATAGCAAACTCAAGTTTCCCAAAGAAGAGGGAGCATTTAGGCACCTTCCGGAGTTCGATGATCGAGACCCAGATTGATTATTTACTTTGCAAGAAGTCTGATAGAGGTCTTTGCACGGATTGCAAGGTCATCCCGAGTGAGAACCTTTCGACCTTCATAGGATCCTAGTCATGGACCTTGAGATCACGAGGAAGAGAAGGAAAAGGGAGGTATATAGTTAACATAGGATTAAATGGGGTTCCTTGACGAAAGCCAAAGCATGGGAATTAGGAGTTAAGCTGGTGACTATGGAGGCGTGGAGGAGTAGTAGGGACGCAAGCGTTATGTGGACCATGACTACTCAGTACATTAGGGAAGTCGCGAGAGAGATATTAGGGGTCTCAAAGGGTTGTCACACACTTTTTTTGAGAATTGGGTTTGATTTGAAGAGTTGTCACCTAATTACCAGGGTGCATTAGGACACCAAGAATGTTTAGTTTGAGTAACCATAGATAGGGTAAGGGCTTGAAATTATTCAAATGGGAAGGTGTTACACACCCCTCAGAATCTACTAGTGTGGTTCCCTGCTAGACTATATTGTCAGTTCAGGGTATAGTCAACATGCAAACAGATAAGGTTCAAATAAGAGGGTATTTCACATAATGGTTGAGAAAATGAACAGAGTTCGGAAGAAGTAAAAGAAAGCCGATTTTTTAAAAGAAGGAGTTGAAATTCTAAAAGAAAAAAAGAAATAAGGAAAAAGGGTCCTAAGTTTATTAATAATATGGATCACTCCATACAATGTCCGGTAATCACTCCTCAATGAAGGGTTACACGTGATATTATCGCATGGTCATCATATCCATATCTACCCTTCCTACCCCGTCAAGGTATTAAAGCGCGAAATGGTCTCGATTACTTATTGCATGCTACTACGTGCCCCAATTCTATTAGTCCTGGAGGCACATAGGACTACTAATCCTAAAGGGGAGGGATATTAGGATTATTTGAAGTTTAAAAGGTAAAAATCTAAGGCGACATACAAAAACACACAATGCACATTTAGGGGGAAGCATTTAAACAAACAGAGGCTCAATTACACCTCATTGGATAGAAAAGCACATAATTAACATAACTTTCACATACTGGTTAGGTCTGATTAAATACCGAATATAAGAGAACTTAAAGGTTAAGTCAGACTGATTCATTACATAATTCAGATAAGAAGCCCGAATCAGGCCTCCCTGCTGGTTGTAATAATTAACAGAAATAGATTCAATGCATAACCATTTTTTTAAAAATAAGGCTGGCCTAATCGTTGGACAAAGACCTTATAGGCATGATATCTACTGGATTCAGAAAACAATGAAATAGTAAGACTTGAATAAACTCCCTGAATGCACACTTGTTAAACTTGCTAAATAAAGGAATAAGTTTATTAAAAGAGAGACCAGATTTAAACGAACTAATTACAAGTCCTGTAACTGAGTGTATCTATTAGTACTGATTTTATATCTAACATTGAGCGATATGAATCAGATTCACTTAGAAATTCCTATAGGCATGTTTTTTATACGTTGTTGATTTTAAACCTTTGTAGACATAGTATAAAAAATCCAGAAGCCTTATAGACATAGTATCTAAATGCGTAAGACTGGTTTTAAACTTATAACATGGTATCCAACTTACAGAATTTATTTAAGACCTATGAGCATGGTATCTAGGTGCAATTTTACATGTAGAATAACAATCACATAGGCATAATTTCTATATGAGGTTGAATATGAAAAATTCAAAGTGAACCTATAGGCATGATTTTTATATGCATTTTTTGAATATGCATAATTCAGAACACTTATAGACATCGTCTCTATATGAAAATTGGATATGCAAGATTGTAGAAGTCCTATAGTCATGACTTCTATATGAAGGTTGGAGATGCAGAATTTTAGAATGACCTATAGGCGTAATTTTTATGTACAGAATTTAAAATACCTATAGACATGGTATCAACCCTTTTGCATACATAGTTACCCACCATTTTTCACTAACTATCCCCAAGTATTTATTACAACTTATTACAATCCAGAATGAATAAAAATTACATCAGAAAAAGTAAAACATACAACCAAATGAGAGCCTGATTCAGACTTCATGTCTGAAATATGAGATTAACCAACTCAAAGACCATCGATCGAAAGCCTTTCTCTAATCTGAGCGTGTCAAAGTTCCCTAAGAGCCTCAATGAGACTCCGGGCAATGCTCACACCTAAATTGTAATATAAGAATGGGGAGAAGTGCTGTGTAGAAGGGCCAACCCTCAAGTACCAAATCCAGATGAAGCTTAATGGGTCCCAAGACAAAGCTCACAAGAGGGGGACAGAACTGAAAGACTAAGAAAGACTGCAAGTGCAGAAGTAGATCTTGAGGAACTAGGAAAGTAAAGAAAAAGGGAAAGGGGTGCTGGAAAATAGTTATAAAATTAACAACTTCACATGAAAGGGATTGAAGGGTTGGGTCTGGTTGCAGAGAGCCTTTGTGGTTGGGCATTAGTTGATTCTGGGCATGCATAGCAATAGAGAATGTTGTTATGCTCCTAAATCCAACTAGAATATACAACATACAATGATAACATGAGGTTATGATCCTAGGGGGATCAACTTTGAGTCATAGACAACAACACTTTAATGTTTTCATGCCTCAAACAACCATTAGTGTCAAACATACTTAGGATACACAATAGAGGTAGAACAGGCAGAAGGAAAATGCTAAACAAGTGCTGAACTAAACACATAAGTAGGCAACTATTGTAATACTGAATCTTAACTGGAAGATACCAGTTCAAAGAAAGCAATTAGAGAAAGAAGCAAGCAGCGGGACTTGCAAACAGACCACAAGTAATAAGAGAGTACTTTTAATTATGAATATAAGTTCAGCAAAACTATGATGTGTTCGTGCGTGTTTGTGTCAATGAAAGAGTCAGGTACTTATAGTGTGAAAACAGGCAGAAAATAAGGTAAGGATTGTAGTTCAGAAATAATAAGGGAAATGTGTGTCAGTTAGAATCAAATTAGTATCGAAGACTTCCTTTAATTAAGGAATTAAATCAAACGGTAGCATGCAGTGCTAAGTAAGGCAAGAATCACATAGGGCTGAATATGACCAGTAAGGATATATTTCCAGCATAGTACGAGTACACATTAGGTAATAGAGGCTAGGTTCATCAGTCTTTAATCGAGGAAAAGTCTATAAGAATCCCATGCCAATGTAATCAAGGTAAGGGGATCAAATCAACTAAAGTAGAAAATGTAGGGGTCGGAAGTTTAAAGGAAAATATTCCAACAAGTCAAGAAACAAGGGAAATCAATACAATAAGGAAAGAATCAATTACAAGAGTTCAATCAGATTTACAGAGAGATTTGAAATCAGTCCACAATCAGGGGTTATTTTGAGATGGAAGTTTAACCTATAAAGAGTGCATAAATGTTAAGCATGCGAGGCTGAATTTTAAGACAAAAAAAAGATGTCATGCAATAGCAAAAATTAGAAAATAGTAGACTATAAGGACATGGTAGTCACATGGTATCTTAGCAATGGAGAAGAGAGAGAGTATCAAATAGCATACAAAGGATCCAGTAGAAAGACCTTAGAATCATGTAGCAAGGAATCAGAATCATACAAAGAAACAAGGTTGAAACAAAGATTTCGGAACTTAATCGAGCAGCAGATGAAATATTCTTCAGAAACCTCAGAAACAAACTAAGACTTTTAACATGCATCTTTCAGTAGTAGAAACAAATAAGAATCAGAGTAGAAGAAACAACATGAAAATACGGTAGAAAAAACTACATGAGAAATACAGTAGAAGAAACGACATAAGAATTCAGTAGAAGAACAACATAGGAAATACAGTGGAAAACGACATAGGAAACACAATAGATAAAACACATAAGGAATACAGTAAAACATGCTAGAGATCAGAGAAACTTTAAGGACAACTTAATGAAACCTTAAACTGGAAAAAGATGAACGCTCTGAAGGTGTAGTTTTGAAAGAACTTTGACAAAAATGTTTAAAAACTTAGAGAAAACACAAATATATGACGGATCTAAAAGAATCGGAAAAAACCTCGAAGTTATAAGGTTCAAAAGAATCCAGGTGGTGAGAAAGGCTTGGAAGAGTCAGTGATCTGAGCCGGAGAAGTCGAGATCAGGCTCGAATGACCATGGCTAGCCGGAGGAATGTCGGAGACGGCCATAGAACTCGAGTCAAACAAGGTTTGGGCTAAGATTTTCCATGGAAAGGCCTTGAAACTACAATAACCAAGCATGCAAGAGCTATAGGAGGTCGGTGTATGACTTCAACGGCCTTGGAAGCCATGGATTCTGGTGGCTTTTAGGGCAGAAGTGGAAGGATGCGGCTAGGGCTTCTGAGAGAGACTGAGAGAGAGTTTGAGAGAAATGGGGGATTCAAAGGCAGTTGGGGATGCAAAAATGAATAGGGTTTGGGGGTAGGGAAATTGAAAAGGAAAGATTAAAATGTGGTTGTTGATCATTTTGATTAACAGCCTGGATTAAATGAGAAGTTTGGGCGGGTTGGTTAAACGGGTTGTGGGTCGGGTAAATTAGGTAATGGGCTGGGTGATAGGGTCTGAAATTGTGGTTAATTGGGGTGCCAAAATCTGGCTAAAATTGAAACGCAGATGGGCTAACAATTAAATAGTTGTTTTCCTTTATTTATTTTATACAAATAGTAAATAATTTATGAAAGTAAATTAAAGGCACTAAAAATTAATTAATAATACATGATTATTAAATTAAAAATACTGGAGTCAATTTTATAGTTATAAACATAATTAAATCTTAAAATAAGCTAATATTTCAATTATACACAATTTAACTTAAAATTTACTCAAGTAATTTGTTAAAATATGCAAAAATTATGTTAGCTGTATTTTAGTATAAATGTGAGAATCCAATAAATGAATCACCAAAATTATAATTTTGGAGACAATTATTGGAATTGTTTTGATAAAATAGGGCAATAAATTGATAAAAAATTCTTTAAAATTTGAGAAAAATAATAAAACCTTAAGGACGTAATTATGTATGCATATACATGCTATTTTGAAATATTTTGTATGTTAAAAAATATACATGAAAAAATTAGATATCAACAACTGCCCATCTTTAATTGGGAAGGATGGAAGAGTTGTCGGGTAAAGATATGGTGGGCAATTTTGACTTAACGAAATGGTTTGAAGAGGTTTGACCACGCTCTGGATTCTAAGCTGCCTACATATTCCTGGTCTTACAGGAATCGGGCCATATGTAGTTCAGGATATATCTATGAAGTATGTTATTGGAGATTTTCAAGAATAGATGTGATATTTAGGACGGGTTGAACGGTAAAAGTTTGATAAGGCTGCGGGAACTGGAGCGGAATCGCTTCTGTCAATATGGTCGTTGCTCGCCTGTTTAACTATGAATAAGCAATACAAGCATATATTGTGCGGAAATTTAAACGTGATGCAAGTTCCCGTCGGACCATGAATGTTGTCTTTGGATGGTGGGATGACGTCCTTAGACCATGATGTTCCGGGCCATGAAGTGTATAATAATTAAGGATCCGCATGTCATGAAATGATGCTCTCGGGCTATGAGAATGATGCTTCCGGACCATGATGCCTTTGAATAATAATGTGCAAAAGATTAAAGGAATCCTCAAGCCATGGCATGGTGTTCTCGGGCTATGCAATGGTGTCTCTAAACAATGATGCCCTCAGATAATTTAGCGATCTTTCAACCCATGAGATGTAGTGTTTGGCGATCTTTCAGCCCATGAGATACAGTAGGTGGCGATCTTTCAGCTATGCAAGTGTAAACAAAGTGGTGATCTTCAGCCATGAAAGTGTAAATAAAGTGGCAATATTTCAGCCATACAAGTGTAAATAAGGTGGCGATCTTTCAACCATGCAAGTGTAAATAAAGTGGAGACCTTTCAGCCATGCAAACGTTAATAAAGTGGCAATATTTCAGCCATACAAGTGTAAATAAAGTGGCGATCTTTCAACCATGCAAGTGTAAATAAAGTGGAGACCTTTCAGCCATGCAAACGTAAATAAAGTGGCAATCTTTCAGCCATGTAAACATGAATAAAGTGGCAATCTTTCAGCCATACAAACGTAAATAAAGTGGCGATCTTTCAGCCATGTAAACGTAAATAAAGTGGCGATCTTTCAGCCATGCAGATGCAGATGGAGACAATGTTTAATCTCAGAAGGCAGAATGGTAGCCTTATGCAATACAAAAAATGTAGAAGAAGATAGTGTTTAGTCTCGGAAGGTAGAATTGTAGCCTTATGCAATGCAAAAAATGTAGATAGAGGCAGTATTTAGTCTCGGAAGACAGAATGGTAGCCTTATGCAATGTAGAAAAATGCATATGGAGGCAGTGTTTAGTCTCGGAAGACAAAATGGTAGCCTTATGCAATGCAGAAAAATGCAGATGGAGACAGTATTTAGTCTCAGAAGGCAGAATGGTAGCCTTATGCAATGCAAAAAAATGCAGATGGAAACAGTGTTTAGTCTCGAAAGGTAGAATGGTAGCCTTATGCAATGCAGAAAAATGCAGATGGAGATAGTGTTTAGTCTCGAAAGGTAGAATGGTAGCCTTATGCAATGCAGAGATAAGAATAAAATCGCAAATGTTAATAGGGTTTCTTAGCTAATAGCAAGTTATGATGTCAGGATTGCTGGGGATATTGTGATATAGGGGATATCACTGGTGTGCATGGATGTCTAATATCGGTGAGTGCAACAATCTTGGGAGTTGTACTCATGAACAATGTTCGTCTTGTGGGTGTGTAGTATGTTAAGTGTTTGCATCCAAAGAAAAATCATGAGTTTTGTAGAGGGGAGGTTAGTTCGTATCCCTGCTAGCTTTGCTCAACTTGTTCGGCTTTGATATGGTGATATGGTATGTGTCATTAGGGTAGCGTTGCTGAACAAAGCAGTTTCAATAATAAACATGCATGAATTAGTACAATATGATACAAGTACATATTTTAAGAAATAATCTTTAGATGAACCAACGGCTATGACGTGGCTCAAGACATTACAACTTCTCTTATTGTGGAATTTTGAGGGCCTTTCTCAAAATTCTGCCCCAGTTTAACGAGTTGATGCTTCCATCGGTTGATTGCGATGACTGGCTGAAATTACTTCAGAATTTTAAGGGTCATTCTCAAAATTCTGCCCCAGTATTCAATTTCGGGAGGGGGGGATGAAATTTATTGGATTGTGACCGAACCCATAAGGCTGCCTACGTATCCCCCCTTAAACGGGAATCAGGTCAGACATAGTTCAAATTACATCATATAAGAAAACAGAAAGATTACACATAGTAACATTTGACTGCACCTAAATTGATTGGTTTTGGCCAAACTTCTTCGTCCATTTTGGCAAGTATAAGGGTTCCTCTTGTTAGAACTCGGTGAACCATGTATTGACCCTGCCAGTTGGGAGAGAACAACCCTTTGGTTTCATCTTGATGTGGGAAAATTTTCTTAGATACCAGCTGCCACGGTGTGAACTGCTCGGCCTGACTCTCTTGTTGAAGGCTCTGGACATTCTGTTATGATAAAGCTAACCTTGGAAAAGTGCATTCAGTCTCTTTCTAGAGCTAGCTGTCCATAATGACTCGTCACCCATTCTGCATCATCGAGCTCAACTTCTTGTATGGTTTGTAAGGAAGGAATTTCTACTTCAGCTGGAATGACGAATTCTGTACCATAAACCAATATATAGAGGGTTTCCCCGATTGATGTGCAGACTATAGTGTGATACCCCAATAGAGAAAATGATAGTTTTTCGTGACATTGCTTATGCTTCTCTATCATTTTCCTCAATATCTTCTTGATGTTTTTGTTGGTGGCTTTTATAGATCTATTAATCTGAGGCATGTAGGCTGTAGAATTCTTGTGTTTGATCTTAAAGGTTTCACACACAGCTTTCATTAAGTTACTGTTGAGGTTGGAGCCATTATCAGTAATGATTGACTCTGGAATCCCGAACCAATAGGCGATAAGGTCGCGAACAAAGTCTGCTACAACTTTCTTAGTCACTACTATGTAAGATGCTGCCTCGAACCATTTGGTGAAATAATCGATTGCTACCAGGATGAACATGCACCCATTGGAAGCGGCAGTCTCGATTGATCCAATGACATCCATTCCCCAAGCAGCGAACAGTCATGGTGAACTTGTTGCATTAAGCTCGTTTGGAGGTACCTTTATCATGTCTGCGTGTATCTGACAGCGGTGGCACTTTTGGACATACTGGATGCAGTCCGTTTCCATAGTCATCCAAAAGTAACCAACCCATAGTATCTTCTTGGCTAAGACAAAACCGTTCATATGTGGTCCCAGGTCCCAACATGGATTTCTTCTAGCATCTTAGATGTTTCTTTTACGCCGACACGCCTTAGTAATCCCAAATTCGGAGTCCTCATATACAGGAGTCCTCTGCTGATTGGCAAGCTCTGGGTATTCTCCCTTGCTCCATATTCCTTGATATCATGAAACCAAAGCTTTCCGTCTGTTTCTTCTTCAACATGGGCACAATAAGCTGGCTGATCATTGATCTTTACTGAAATAGGATCCATGAAGTTTTTATCCAGATGTTGTATCATGGATGATGTTTCTTCTTCAACGTGGGCACAATAAGCTGGCTGATCATGGATCTTTACTAAAATGGGATCAATGAAGTTTTTATCCAGATGTTGTATCATGTATGACATGGTTGCCAATGCATCGACAAACTCATTCTAGATTCTAGGAACGTGCTCGAATTTCGTATTTATGAACCTTTTCCTCAGTTCATGTACATGATGCAGATACAGGAGGATCTTAGAGTTCTTGGTTGCCCATTCTTCTTGGACCTGATGTATGAGTAGGTCTGAATCCTTGATTACTAGAAGCTCTTGTATGGTCATGTCAATAGTCATCTTGAGCCCTAAGATGCAAGCTTCGTACTTGGCCATGTTGTTGGTGCGGGGGATCCTGAGCTTGGGGGAAACCGAATAATGCTAATCTGTTTCTGATACCAAGACTGCTCCTATGACCACTCCTTTAAAATTTGTTGCTCCATCAAAGAACATTCTCCAACCATCATAGAACTCTGCAATGTCTTTTCCTATGAATGATACCTCTTCATCAGGAAAATACGTTTTTAGAGGTTCGTATTCTCCATCCATGGGGTTTTCGACAAGGTTATTTATTAGTGCATGTCCCTTGATTGCTTTCTAGGTCACGTAGATAATGTTGAATTCACTCAACAGGATTCCACTTGGCCAGCTTGCCGGTGGGCATGGGCTTCGTAAAAATGTATTTCAAAGGGTCCATCCTTGCTATGAGAAATGTGATATAGGCACAACAGTAATGTCTCAGCTTCTGGGCTACCCAAGTCAAACCACAACGGTGCATTCTAACAGGGAATACCAGGTTTTATACGGAGTGAACTTCCTGCTGAGATAGTAAATGGCATGTTTCTTTCTTCCTGTCTCATCATGCTGCCCCAGGACGCAACTGAAGGCACCATCTAATACTACGATATAGAGTAGCGAAAGTCTACCAGGCTCAAGCGGGACTAAGACTGGCTGTGTTGACAGGTATTCCTTGATCCTATTAAAATCTTTCTGGCATTCATCCACTTGGTGGTGGCATCCTTTTTCAACATCTTGAAGATCGGCTTAGAGATGACAGTAGATTGTGTTATGAATCGGCTGGTATAGTTAAGCCTTCTCAAGAAACTCATTATGTCCTTCTTGTTCTTTGGTGGTGGAAGTTCCTAATTAGCCTTGACCTTTGATGGATCCAATTCTATTCCCCGACAATTCACAGTAAACCCAAGTAATTTTCAAGGAGGAACCCCAAATGCACACTTGGCAGGATTCAGTTTTAGGTTGTATCTTCGCAATTTGTTGAAGAACTTCCTCAAATATTCCATGTTATCAATGGCCTTCTTGGACTTAATGATAACGTCATCTACGTACACCTCTATCTCCTTGTGTATCATATTACAAAAATAGTATTCATGGCCGTTATGCAGGTGGCTCCTACATTCTTTATCCAAACGGCATAATTTTGTAGCAATTTATTCCACACGATGTAATGAAAGTTGTTTTCTTAGCATATTCCTCGTCCATCTAGATCTGATGATAACCACCGAAACAATCCACAAATGATTGCAACTCATGCTTGGTGCAATTGCCGATCGGGATATGTGTGTTTGGTAAAGGGAAGTCATATTTCGGACTGGCTCGGCTGAGATCCAGGTAGTCGACATAGACTCTAACTTTCCCATCCTTCTTTGGTAATTGCACGAGTATTCTACTACCTTGAGAACCTTAGCTTTGACCTGCTTGGTGACTTCTTCCTTGATTTTCAAACTCATATAAGGTTTGAACTTTTTGAGTTTCTGTTTTTCTGGCGAACAAGTCGGATCAGTTGGCAGTTTGTGTGCCACAATAGATGTAACCAGGAGAATATGTCCTTATATTCTCTTAGAAATTCTGTGTACTCTTCCTTTTATGATGGTGATAAATGAATGTTGATTCGTGTTTCTTTGACATTTTCTGGATCTCCCAGTTTAACAATCTCAGTCTCATCCAAGTTGGACTTAGGTCTATTTTTAAAATTCTCAACTTCCTTTATGTCCTCTTCCAGTATGTCATCTCTTTTTTGAATCCATGTCTGTTTATTGCGTTGTCTCATTGCATGTCACAGTCATTGGTTCATCAAGATAAGTAATAGTAATGTTGTATAAGTAAAGTAATAAGAGAAAATAATAAGAGTGTTTTTATTTTTTAAAATCGAAATGCTTTGATAAATTCCATAATTGTTTTGAACATTGAAGATCTTATTGCGGAAATTATAAATGCGAAAGGAAAGTTAACTAGTAAAAATAAAAGATAGTGCATGATGTTTGTTCAGTCTTGCTACCCCGAGTCTTGCTAGGCTCTGGCGGTTCTGATGGTCCAGTTATTGATGTATACCCCTCTACTCACATCTTGTATGGAAGTACCTTCCTCCCCCTCCTCCTCGAGAATAACACAACAGTCCATATCATTGTCCTCTTTGTTCTTGATCTTAATAGGACTAAGAGGAGGAGTGGGTGGAGGACCCCTACATCTCTTGGAGTAAGATGATGTTGCCAGAGTGCACGAACTAACCTTTGGGGAGGGGAATCATAAAAGCAAAAGATAAAAAAACAAAAAAAGTAAACAAGTTAGTGAGGATTATATAATGATGTTGCAATATTTAAACACACAATGCGGGAATGTAAAGCGTGTCCTGGTTGGGGCTCTCTTTATGCCCAAGGTAGGCCTAGTGACAAGTTGATTTGGAGAACTTGGAAGCTAAATGCCTTATTTTATTGATAAAATAGTAGATGAATCCCAAATCGACACTAAATAACAGGAAATAAAAGTTGCTAGTGGCCATTGGCCTTATTACATTTTATAAAGCAAAAATGAAAACTCCTATCTATTTGTTCCCAGAAGGACCTTCCCCATATTCGGCATCTTTGGCTCCATCGAACAGCTTCCCTAACGCGCACAGTCCCAGCAGTAGATAGGCTCTAGCCAGATGTCCGTCTTCATTTCCTTTAGCATTCTGGAAATCTTCGACCCTCTTGTGAAATTTCTTCTCCAACTCTACTATACCTCGCTCCAAATACCCCAGTCACTTGCCGGTGCTGACAGCCATATCCTTCCACTCTTCAGTTAGTTTTTGATTGGCTTCCTATTTCTCACGGTGCTCGCTTTTGCATACCCGGATCCTCTTGTGTAGTTGGTTGTACTTGACCTGTGCTTCGGCATTTTCATCTATGATCCTGTAAGCTCAAATAAACCCAGGTTCTCCCAGACCATCATGCCTATCCTCCAACCAAACTAAATAATAGGGAACAGAACCAGCGTGGTATCTATCGGGCTCGATGGTATCCCTTCCAATGACAATCTTGCATATGCTAATCCTGGCATTTATAAGGACTATCGTCATCCTAGAAGTCGGCCTGGAAGTGACTCATCTTACTGGGTATAACCTGCTTCCTACCTGCTTGTCTCATAACGTGGAGAGGTACATAAGGATATGTTCCTCTTAAGCCAATTAGTATTAGGAAAGGTGCATATCTGGATCGGACGATAAACTCCTCGGTCAAAAACCACTCGAACATCCATTGTATCTAGTCCTCAGTCAGACTATCGAAGAGCTCGACCCATTCTCTAGCATTCTCCGGTTGGGCGAACATGTTGGGCATGTAATTCATTCTCTGTGGATGATGAAAAGCGATATGATCATCCCAGCCCCTTTGATGGATTTCTTGTTGGTATTCACCTCTTTGGAGATGTTACACGAGCCAAAGTTTAAGTAGCAAATTACAACCTTCGAAGTGTTTAGCTCCCTGTTGACACTTTTCTAAGGCTCAGTATATTTCTGCATGATCATGGGCACGAGGCTGAATGGTTTCCTATCAATTCCCTCCATTAGAATTTTAGTTACCTCTAGTATGGTGGGGATTCTTGCCTTCATTGTTGGAAACACAATCAATCCCAGGAAGCAAAACTTGAACACAAGGACTTTTAGGTGAATGTGTCCCAATGATGTGATGGAAAACTCATCAGGATAGCTATGATAGGATTTGCTGTGACCGTAACTTTCATACAAATAATCAAAAGGGATATATGAGTCTTTCAGACATGTCAGTTTAGGATTTTTCTTCAAACTCATCATCTTGAGGAAACCCCTGCCCTTGCGGTACTCAAGCATCAACAAACCCGGAGTTTCCCATGGTATACCGGCCAATTCCACTATTTTTTTTTGTAAGAGAATCATTTTAATATCCCCGAACAGAACATGAACCTCTCGCAATCCCAGAACAAAGTAGCAGATTCTACGATCTTGTTGTTGGGTTGGATTTTAAGGAGAGAATGTAGGTTTCCCAAATATTTCTAGACAAGAGTCTAATCACTATAGTGAAAATCAATCCACCATCTTAGCAGTTTGGGGTGGATGTTGGCGACCATGCTGAATCTAGGGACTTCATGCCTCATATTTCTGCAAGACAAAAGGTTAGGCCCTCACCCCCACCAGACTTGACTATTTAATACCAACAATTGGCATAAAAGCGTTTAGTTCTCTAAATAAATGCACAGAATATGACAATGTCAATTCGGGGTTCTAGGGAAAACCATTGGACTTTGGACAAGGCTATCTTAAAGAGTCATTATGCGGACAACATAACTGACTCGGCTAGGTTTTGACCATAAGGGATACATAGTTAAACAGTGTAAGGTTTCTATAGGGTTTTAGACTGCTACTCTTGAGCGGACAACTCAAGGGGTAAGGCGCGGAACCGTCGACTACACCGATGGTCGACTGGTTTAACCGAAAATATGCCTTTTCGGATTTAGGGTGTGATAATATCGGAAGAGCGCAACCATTCATTATAAGTGTTGCTATAGGATTTTGTTTGGCACGAGTGAAATATGATATTGAGCATGATTATGCAACAGTTAAAGGCATGTAGTCATGTATTTGCATGTTAAAAAGCAGTAAATACAATTGTTTTATAATGTAAAGCAGTGGTAAAGGAAAGCAGTAAAGAAAAGAAAAAAAGAAAAGGAGACAAGTAAGTTTGGCAATCAAAAAGGGAATTGAATGTTTAAGGAAATAAACAAATAATCACGCATAAGGAAGCATAAATTCACAACAAAAGTCTGAAATGGTAAAAGCCTAAAAATCCCTAGTAGATTCGCCATGCTGTCACGCCCTCTTTTCCCCGTGAAATCGGGTTTATGACATTTGGTAGGACAATTCATTCTTTTTTAGAATTGGGTTTGATTTGAAGAGTCGCTACCTAATGATTTGGGTGCGTTAGGACACCAAGAAAGTTTGATTTGAGTAACCAGAGATAGGGTAAGGGCTTGAAATTATTCAAATAGAAAGGTGTTAGGCACCCCTCAGAATCCACTTGTGTGGTTCCCGACCAGATTATTATTGTGAGTTCAGGGTACAATCAACATGTAGACAAATAAAGTTCAAATAAGAGGGAATTTCACATAATGGTTGAGAAAATGAACAGAGTTTGGAAGAACTAAAAGAAAGCTGATTTTTTAAAAGAAGGAGTTGAAATTGTAAAAGAAACAAAGAAATAAGAAAATAGGTCCTAAGTTTATTAACAATATGGATCACCCCACACAATGTCCGGTAATCACTCCTCGATGAGGGGATACACATGACATTATCCCGTCGTCATCATATCCATATCTACCCTTCCCACCCCGTCAAGGTATTAAAGCGTGGAATGGTATCGATTACTTATTGCATGCTACTATGCATCCCAATCCTATCAGTTCCGGAGGAACTTAGGACTACTAATCCTAAAAGGGAGGGATATTAGGCTTATTTGAAGTTTAAAAGGTAAAAATCTAAGGCGACATACAAAAGCACAAATGCACATTTAAGGGGAAGCATTTAAACAAACAGAGGCTCAATTACACCTCCTTAGACAGAAAAGCACATAATTAGCATAACTTTCACATACTATTTAGGTCCGATGAAATACCAAACATAAGAGAACTTAAAGGTTGAAGCAGACTGATTCATTACATAATTCAGATAAGAAGCCCGAATCAGGTTTCCCTACTGGTTGTAATAATTAACAGAAACAGATTCAGTTCATAACATTCTTTTTAAAACTAAGGCTTGCCTAAACGTTGGACAAAAACCCTATAGGCATAGTATCTAATGGATTCAGAAAACAATGAAATAGTATGGCTTGAAATAAACTCCCTTAATGCATACTTATTAAACTTGCTAAATAAAGGAATCAATTTATTAATAGAGAGTTTAGATTTAAACGAACTGATTATAAGTCCTCCAACTGACAGTATTATTATTGGTTTTATATATAACAATGAGCGATGTGAATCGGATTCAATTAGAAATTTCTATAGGCATGCTTTCTATACGTTGATGATTTTAAATCTTTGTAGGCATGGTATAAAAAATACAGAAGCCTTATTGACATAGTATATAAATGCGTGAGACTGGTTTTAAACCTATAAATATGATATACAGCTTGCAGAATTTATTTAAGACCTATGAGCATGGTATCTAGGCGTAACTTTACATGCAGAATTGAACAATCTCTATAAGGCATAATTTCTATATGAGGTTGAATATGCAGAATTCAGAATGGACCTATAGGCATGATTTCTATATGCATTTTTCAAATATGCAGAATTCAGAACACCTATAGACATGGTCTCTATATAAAAATTGGATATGCAGGAATGTAATAGTCTTATAGTCATGATTTCTATATGAATGTTGGAGATTCAGAATTCATAATGACCTATAGGCATGATTTCTATATGCAGAATTTAAAATACCTATAGATATGGTATCTATCCTTTTTACATACATAGTTACCCACCCTTTTTCAGTAACCATCCACAAGTGTTTATTACAACTTATTACAAACCAGAATGAATAAAAATTACATCAGAAAAAGTAAAAAAATAAACCAAAGGAGAGCCCGATTCAGACTTCCTTTCTTAATTATGAGATAAACCAACTCAAAGACCACAGATCCAAAGCCTTTCTCAAATCTGAGTGTGTAAAAGTTCCCTAAGAGCCTCAATGGGACTCCCGGCAATGCTCACATCTAAATTGTATTATCAGAATGTGGATAAGTGCAGTGTGAAAGGGCCAACCATCAAGTGTCCAATTTCAGAGGGAGCTCAATGGGTCCAATGGCAAGGCTCACAAGAGGGGGCAGAACATAAAGACTAAGAGAGAGTGCAAGTGCAGAAGCATATCTTGAGGAATTAGGGAAGTAAAGGAAAAGGGAAAGGGTTGCTGGGAAATAGTTATAGAATTAACAACTTCACATAAAAGGGATTCTGGGTTGGGACTAGTTGCATAGAGCCCTTATGCTTGGGCATTAGCTGATTCTGGGCATGCATAACAATAGGAAATGTTGTCATGCTCTTAAAACCAACTAGAATATACAACATACAATGATAACATGAGGTTATGACCCTAGGGAGATCAAGTTTGAGTCATAGAAAACAACACTTTAATGTTGTCATCCCTCAAACAACCATTAGTGTCAAACATACTTAGAATACACAATAGAGGTAGAACAGGCAGAAGGAAAATGCTAAACGAGTACTGAACTAAACGCATAAGTAGGTAGCCAGGAGGAAAAAGGTGTTAAATAAACACATAATTGTGATGCTGAATCTTAATTAGAACATACCAGTTTAAATAAAGAAAATAGAGAGAAAAGCAGGCAGCAGGACTTGGAAACATGCTACAAGTAATAAGAGAGAATAATTTTAAGTATGAGTATAAGTTCAAAAAAACTATGAGTGTTCGTATGTGTTTGTGTCAATGAAAGAGTTAAGTATTTATAGTGTGAAAACATGCAGAAAAAAAGGTAAGGAATGTAGTTCAGAAATAATTAGGGAAATATGTGTCAATTAGAATAAATCACTATCAAAGACTTCCTTTAATTGAGGAATTAAATCAAACAGTAGCATGCAAGTGCTAAGTAAGGAACGAAATCACATAGGGCTGAATATGAACCAATAAGAAAATATTTCCAGTATAGTACGAGTACACAGTAGGTAATAGAGGCTAGGTTCATAAGACTTTAATCAATGAAAGGTCTGTAAGAATCCCATGCCAATGTAATCAAGGAAAGGGGATCAAATCAACTTAAGTAGAAAATGTAGAGGTCAGAAGTTTAAAGGAAAATATTCCAACAAGTCTAAGAAATAAGGGAACTCAATACAATACAGAAAGAATCAATTACAAGATTGCAACCCAAATAACAGAGAGATTTGAAATCAATCCACAAACATAGGTTATTTTGAGAGGGAAGTTTAACTATAAAGAGTGTATAGATGTTAAGCATGCGAGGCTTAATTTTAAGACAAAAAAATAAGTCATGCAATTGCAAAAATTAGAAATTAGTAGACTATAAAGACATGGTAGTCACATGGTATATCAACAATGGAGAAGAGAGAGAGAGTATCAAATAGCATAAAAAGGGTCCAGTAGAAAGACCTTAACATCATGTAGCAAGGAATCAGAATCATACAAAGAAACAAGGTTAAAACAAAGATTTTGGAACTCAGTCGAGCAGCAGATGAAATATTCTCCAGAAACCTCATAAAGAAACTGAGACTTTTAACATTCATCTTTCAATAGAAGAAACAACATGGAAATACGGTAGAAAAAATTACATAAGAAATACAGTAGAAAAAAATGACATAAGAATCCAGTAGAAGAAAGACATAGGAAATACAGTGGAATAACGACATAAGAAACACAGTAGATGAAACACATAAGAAATACACATAATAAATACAATAAAATATGCTAGAGATTAGCGAAACTTTAGAGGACAACTTAACGAAACCCTAAATAAAAAAAAGATAATACAAAAAGGTGTAGTTTTGAAAGAACTTTGAGGAAAATATTTAAAAACTTTGAGAAAATACAGATATACGACGGATCTAAAAGAATCAGAGAAAACCTCGAAGGGTTAGGGTTTTAGAAGAACCCATGTAGTGAGAAAGGCTTGGAAGCGTCACTGATCTGAGCCGGAGAAGTCGAGATCAGGCTCGAATGACCATGGCTGGCCGGATCAAGGTAGGAATGGCCATAGAACTCGAGTCAAACAAGGTTTGGGCAAAGCTTTTCCATGGAAAGGCCATGAAACTACAATAACCAAGCATGCAAGAGCTATAGGAGGCTAGTGTATGACTTCAACGGCCCTGGAAGCCATGGATTCCGATGGTTTTAGGGCAGAAGTGGAAGGAGGTGGCTAGGGCTTCTAAGAGAGACTGAGATAGAGTTTGAGAGAAAGAGGGATTCAAAGGCAGCTGGGGATGCAAAAATGAATAGGGTTTGGGGGGGAGGGGGTAAGGGGAAAATAAAAAGGAAAGATTAAAATGTGACAGTTCATTATTTTGATCAACGACCTGGATTGAATGAGGAGTCCAGGCGGGTTTTTTAAACAGGATGTGTGTCGGGTAAATTAGGTAATGCGCTAGGTGATTGGATCTGAAATTGGGTTTAATTGGGGTGCCAAAATCTGGCTAAAATTGAAACGCAAATGGGCTAACAATCAAATAGTCATTTTTCCTTATTTATTTTATAAAAATAGTAAATAATTTCTAAAATTAGATTAAAAGCACTAAAAATTAATTAATAAATTAAAAATATTGGACTCAATTTTATAATTATGAACATAATTAAATCTTAATATAGGTTAATATTATAAGTATACACGATTTAGCTTTAAAAATACTAAATGAATTTGTAAAAGTATGCAAAAATTATGTTAGATATATTTTAGTATAAATGTGAGAATACAATAAATGAATCACCAAAATGATAATTTTTGGGACAATTATTGGGTTTTTCTTGATAAAATAGGGCAATAAATTGATTTAAAATATCTTTAAAAATTGAGAAAAATAATGAAACCTTAGTACGTACTTATATATGCATATACATGCTATTTTGAAAGTATTATGCATGATAAAAAATATATAGGAAAAATTGGATATCAGCAAGGGTTACTCTACTGGCCACAGGGGAAACTAGTGGTGGAATAGAGAGGTGCGAGGAAAAGTGAAAACCAAGAAAGAAGTGTATTTGAAGCTAGTGAAAAGTGTAGACGACGAGGAGAAGAGAGCGAGTAGGTAGCATTATAATTTGTCTAAGAAAGAGGCAAAGCTAGTAGTTATGGCGGCCAAGAGTGTAGCTGTTAGTCATTTGTTTGAGGAACTCGAGGGTCGAGGTGGGGATAAGAGGTTGTTCAAGTTAGCCAAGGAATGAGAAAGGAAGGTGTTGACTTGGACCAAGTAACGTGCATCAATGATGAAGAAGGTTGAGTTTTGTTGGATGATGGGCTTATCTGTCGGAGATAGCAGATCTACTTCCATAGTCTCTCGACCAAGGATGGGGACAAGAGCATTGTACTGGGTGATTTGGAACTATCAGGGAGTCATTATGACTTTGGGTATTATAGGCGGATTAGAGTTGATAAAGTTGAGGGGGCTATGTGTAAGATGAGAAGGGAAAAAGTAACAGCGATAGATGAAATTCTGGTGGAGTTTTAGAAAAGTGCGAGTAAGGCAGGCTTGGAATAGCTCACCAGGATATTTGATGATTATTTTAGAACAAAGAAGATGCTCGAACAGTGTAGGTGAATCACAATATTTCCTGTATACAAGAACAAGGGTGATATCCAAAATTGTAATAACTATCGGGGTATCAAGCTTCTTAGTCATACTATAAAAGTATGGAGAGAGTGGTAGAGCAAAGGATGAGGAAGAGTGTGTCTAGTTACGAGAACCGGTTGGGTTTATGCTTGGGCATTCCGCTACAGAATGCATCCACCTTGTTAGGATATTGATGGATCAGTATAGGGAGATAAAGACGGACTTGCATATAGTATTCATCGACTTAGAAAAGGCGTAGAATAAAGTTCCGGGGGAGGTTTTGTGGAGATGTTTGAAAGATAGAGTTGTACATGTTTCCTATATTAGGTTGATTACGGACATGTATGATGGAGTAAAGACCCGAGTAAGGATGGTGGGTGGTGAATCAGACTATTTTTCGGCTATGATGGGGTTGTATCAGGGGTCGGCACTCAGCCCTTTTTTGTTTGCTCTAATGATAGACGTATTAACGCGCCACATCAAGGGGAGATGTCATGGTGCATGTTATTTGCAGATGATATTGTATTGATTGACGAGATGTGAGATGGTTCGAACGCACCACTAGAGGTATAGAGGCAAACCCTGCAATCTAAAGTTTTCAAGTTAATAAGAATCAAGAAAGAAATACATGGAGCGTAAATTCAGTGGCGAGAATCACGGAGTGGAAGGGAGGTGAGGGTGGAGTCGCAGGTCATTCCTAGGAAAGGGAGTTTTAAGTACATTGGGTCTATTATTCAGGAGGACAACGAGATTGATGAAGATGTCATACATCATATTGGGGAAGGATGGACGAAAAAGGAGACTCACTTCCGGTGCTTTGTGTGCCAAGAAGGTGCCACCGAAACCTAAGGGTAAGTTCTACAGAGCGGTGGTCAGAGCAATGATGTTGTACGGGACTACGTGTTGGCCAGTCAAGATCGCTCATGTCCAGAAGATGAAGGTAGAAGAGATAAAGATGTTAAGATGGATGTGCAGGCACCCCAGGTTAGATATGATTATAAATGAGGTTATTCGCGACAAGGTAGGTGTGACCCCTATTAAGGACAAGATGCAAAATGTGCAGCTTAAGTGGTTTGGTCATGTGAAGAGGGGGAGCACAGACGCCCCACTGAGTAGGTGTGAGATGTTGACATTGGAAGGCCTAAGGAGAGGTAGAGGTAGGCCAAAGAAGAAGTGGGGAATGTGATTAGGCAAGACATGGAGAAGCTTCAGCTACCCGAGGAGATGACTCTTGATAGGAAGGTATGGAGGTCGAGGATTAGGGTATTAGAGTAGGTAGTTTAGAGTGTTCATAACAGTAGTATTGGCACGCAATCTCGCTATCTGTTGGTAGTAGGTTTCTATTATTTTCTTTCATTATTGATCACATTACTACCTTGTTGTTTTGTTCTGCTTTTATATGACTTTTTGGTACTGTCCCTTCTTGTCAATATTTTCATTAATGTGGTGTTTATACTTTTCTGAGCAGAAGGTTTATTTAAAATAGCCTTTCTATCCTCACAAGGTAGGGGTAAGGTATGCATACACACTACCCTCCTCAAACCCACGCTGTGGAATAATAATGGGTATATTGTTCTTACTGTTTTTTTTTGGTAATTAAAGTTTTTTTTCATTAATCACCAATGAAGTTGCATTACAAAACCACATTCAAGTTTTGTTGTTATTGTTATTGTTGTTGTTGTTGATAATTTGAGACCGACTATATAGTATCATTTTCCCAAACTTTTTTTAACAATGTCAAAATATAAACGATAATTCTAAAAAGGTCAATTCGGGTATATCTTCTCAAGCCCATGAAATGCTAGTGGGCTTAGAACATTTAGCTCATTAAAAAATCATCTATTCGTTTATCAACAAATATACCACAGTTTTCCCTCATTAATCTTTGGGAAATTTTCATTCCTATACCATATAGTAAACTATATTATCAAATATGTTCATAGTTTGCATATTATCCTTCATGCTAATAGTATTTCTATATAATATATATAGTGTATTAAATAAGGAATCATTATAGCTGTAGGATTCCTTCTTTAGGCGTGCTAAAAGGGGGGGAATTAAACATTTTCTAGATCTTCCAATGTAAATCATGCAATGTAGTCGCTATCGTCGTCTTCGTTACAAAACTTTTGTACTCTGTTTTTTGCATTAAACTCTATTTCAACATTTTTCTGATTTCACAAATCAAAAAACGACTAAATCTTCTACAATTCTTCTATATCAAATGCAATTATGTCCAAATTTCAGTAATACAAAGTAAAGGAAAATAAAGCAGTAATTCTACCTTTGACAACCATTAAAAGCTTTGAATTAAAATTTGGGTTTTCAAAAATTATTATTTGTTTGGATTGGGTGTTGTTTCAAATAATTGATAATATGAGTAGGAGTTTATATCTCAATTTTGAGGGGTTTTGGTGAAGATTAGACTTGGTTTTGGTTGAATTTCGGATTGAAACTTGAATAAGAAGAAGAAGACGAAGACATGACATACATTATATTGCAGAAATTATAGAAAAATTATGGATAAATTGTAGATAAATTATATTATGTTGTTTATTTAGGTGCATCAAGGGCGAGGATGGTAGAGTTCTGATGGGGGAGTCTCAAGTCAAGCAGAGGTGGCAGGCGTACTTTCGAGACTTACTTAACAAGGAGGGGGATCGTAACATAGAGCTGCATTCAGAGCAACATAGAGACCTTGGGTACTGCAGGTGCATTAGGGCGGAGGAGGTCATGGTGGCTTTGCATAGGATGAGTAGGGGTCGAGCGACCGGGCCTGATGAGATCCCGGTGGAGTTCTGGAAGTGCATGGGTAGGTCAGGAGTGGAGTGGTCCTCCAGGTTGTTCAATGCGATCTTGAGGACCAAATGGATGCCGGATGAGTGGAGGTGGAGTACAGTGGTGCCCTTGTACGATAACAAAGGGGACATCCAGTGCTGCAACAACTATAGTGGTATCAAATTAATAAGTCACACCATGAAGGTCTGGGAGCGGGTGATCCAGGCGAGGGTGAGGGATATGTCATCTATATCTATGAACCACTTTGGTTTCATGCCGGGTCGCTCAACTACAGAAGCTACCCACCTTGTCAGGAGGTTGGTGGAGCAGTTCTGGGATAAGAAGAAGGACCTGCACATGGTGCTTATCGACTTGGAGAAGGCGTATGACTAGGTCCCAAGGGAGGTGCTATGGATGTTCTTGGAGGCGAAGAGCGTGCCGGAAGCCTACATCAGAGCAATCAAGGACATGTACGATGGAGCTAAGACTAGGGTTAGGACGGTAGGTGGCGACTCAAACCATTTTCCAGTGGTTATGGGGCTCAATCAAGGATCGACGCTTAGCCCTATCTTATTTGCCTTGGTGATGGATTCTCTAACCCGACATATTCAAGGGGATGTGCCTTGGTGTATGCTATTTTCTGATGACATAGTCTTGATAGACGAGTCGAGGGTCGGTGTTATTGAGAGACTCTCGAATTTAAGGGTTTCAAAATAAGCAGATCTAAGACAGAATACCTGGAGTGCAAGTTTAGGCCGAGCCGAGCGAAGTACGCAGGGACGTGATGACTGGATCTCAGGTCATCGCCAAGAGGGACCGTGTCAGATATCTTGGGTCGGTGATTCAGGCGGACGGAGAGATTGACGGCGACGTCACTCATCATATAGGAGCGGGGTGGTCAAAGTGGAGGCTTGCATCAGGAGTCCTGTGTGACAAGAAAGTTCCACAGAAAATCAAGGGGAAATTTTATAGAGCTGTGGTTAGACCTGCAATGTTGTATGGGGCGGAGTGCTGGCCAGTGAAGAACTCTGTTCGGAGATGAGGATGCTCAGGTGGATGTGCGGGCTCACCAGGTTAGACAAGATTAAGAATGAAGTTATTCGAGAGAAGGTGGTGGTGGCCCCGGTGGATGAGAAGATGCGAGAAGCGAGGCTGAGGTGGTTCGGGCATGTGCGGAGGAGAAGTCCAGATGCCCCAGTGATGAGTTGTGAGCGGCTGGTGATTGTCGGCGTTCGGCGAGGCAGAGGGAGGCCTAAGAGGTATTGGGGAGAGGTGATTAGGCATGACATGGCTTGAATGCGGGTTACCGAGGACATGACCCTTGATAGGAAAGTCTGGAGGTCTAGTATCAGGGTTGTAGGATAGGGGCTCCTAGAGTTTTTCGTACTCCTCACCCGGGGTTGGGTGAGGCTTGGCAGGGATATCCATAGATGATTTGTGTTTTGGATTGTGTCTCGCTTATGGTAGTTATTTATGGTAGTTACTGTATGATATTATTGCATGCTATTTTATTTATTGTTTTTATGTTTAGATAATTATTTGCTCTATTTCTACTGGAGTTACTAATGCACTTTTGTTTTTGTTTTTGTGTTTCCTTTCCTTCACTGAGCCGAGGGTCGATTAGAAACAGTCTCTCTGCCCTTTCGGGTATAATTTAGATAATTATAGACTCTATAACATTGTATTAAAATTATATTTAAGCGGTATTATATTGTAGTTGTATATAACTTAGTAGAAATAATGTACAAAAATTATGTATAATTTATAGATAAGTTGTATAATATATAATTAATTGTATGAAAATTATTTTTACTTTGTATAAATCAGAAACAAAATATATAAAAGACATATTATATAAAATTTGTATGTTAGTTTTATGTTATTGTAGTTGTATTTCACTTGGTGGAAATAATGTGTGAAAGTTGTAGAAAATTATATATGAGTTGTATTCCTCTATAACGGGAGATGTTGGTATATAAAGTAACTTTAATGTTCCAGACGAACATGCATGAAAATAAAGGTAAATTCTGTTATGAACAGTTTGTAGAAACATTAAAATTATGTGTTTTCATATTAATTTTTCAAATGATATGCAATTTTCTTGTAGAATAAATGTAGAAAATAAGTCATTTTGAGTCTTATTTGAATCATTCCTCACATTCAACATATTCTACAAATTCATTCCTCTTTAAATACAATACAACCATATTTTCTTGAATTTAAAGGTATAGCAATATATATAACTTAAAAAATATCTTCTCATATGCTAGCTCCAAAATAGACGAAGTGAAATAACAAGCCCTTATCAAAAAAATTACACAAAAATGCAAAGCTCAAATTTTATGTTATTGTAGTTATATTTAATTGGGTGAAAATAATGTTGAAAGTTATAGAAAAGTTTAGATAAGTTATATTTCTCTATAACGGGAGATGTTGGTGTATCAAGTAATTTTAGTGTTCCAGACGAACATGCATGAAAATAAAGATAAATTCTGTTATGAACAATTTATAGTGAATTTGTAAATAAATTGTAGAAACATTGAAATTCTGTTTTTTCATATTAATTTTTCAAATGATATGTAATTTTATTGTGGATTAAATGTAAAAAACAAGCCATTATGAGTCTTATTTGACTCATTCCTCACATTCAACTTGTTCTAAAAATTCACGTTTCTTTAAATGCAATACACCCATAATTTCTTGAATTTAAAGGTATAGCAATATATAACTTAAAAACATCTTCTCCTCTGCACAATTTAGCTCCAAAACAGAAGAAGTGGAATAACATGCTCCCATAAAAAAGTTTAACACAAAAATACAAAAGCTCAAAAATAAATAAACAACATTCTACAATTTATCTGTAATTTTTCTATAATTTATCTACTATTGCTGCAATATAATGTATGTCATCTCTTCTTTTTCTTCTTCTTTGAGTTTTAATCCGAAATTCACCAAAATCAAGTCTAATCTTCACCAAAATTCCTCAAAATTGAGATATAAACTCTAAACTATGTTCTCAATTATTTGCAACAATACCCAATCCAAACAGATAATGATTTTTGAAAATCCAAATTTGAATTCAAAGATTCAAAATTTTTTAATGGCTATCAATGGTGGAATTGCTGCTCTCTTGTCTCTTTGAAGGTTTGTTCTTCTTCATTGAGAAATTTGAAGCTGAAAGTAAATGTGTGCATGAACTTTGATGATTTTGACTTCAATTTTTATTGGTTGTAGAAGAAAAAGCTTGAAATTAGACGTTAATAGAAATGTGTTAGTACATATGTTTCTTTGGTTTTAGCAGAGGGAATAATGGGTTTGAAACATGAGTGTGGGAAGATACGTGGGTGGGGGTGTTGGTTTGGGAGAGAGGAACGGGAGGGGAGGGTGATTTGGAGGAATATACGGTAGCGTTAATTAAGGAGTGATATATGATATATTAATTGTACAGTTAAACACATTATGGTATAGAATTGGTAATTAGGTATACTAAATATAATTAAATCAAACCTTGAATATTAAGAGTAATATAGTTTCCTATATGAAATAGGAATGTAAAAATTCCTTAATCTTTGGTGTCAACTGTCAATGATACAGGGAAGTTTGCAAATCACTTAACTTGTTTCAAACTGTGTTCCCATAGTCATTTAAAGGCAAGGTATCCCTCCCATAAAGCAAGTAAAGCAATTATTTTAAGTCTCATATTTATGGGGGTCTCATCTTTTTGTTACACCTAATAGGTTATATATAAGTTTAAAAAATGTTCTATAAAGTAAAAAAGTTTAATTTCCTTCTTTAAAAGATATAGAGAACAAGTATTTGCAACTACTATAATTTTTGCCACAAAAATTACACCTGAGATGAATATCTAACCCGAATTTTATAAGAAATATATGTTATATAGGAAGTAACAATTTGATGAGAATGTTTACAATAAAATCTCAAAATCATTCGTAGAGTCCTTTGGAGTTGATTGCTTTATACATAATAGACACTGCTATTTTTTTTATTTTACTTCAGCCTAAATTTGAACAATTTGAAGCACATGAAAATATTTTTGGTTTTTTATTTAGTGGTAAACAAAAGATCACTAGATGATGAAAATCTGTAAAAATATTATCTTAATCTTGAATGTTCCTTATAACATAATAATCAATTCGATATTGATGGTTTAAATTTATTTTTTTTCATAAATAAAAATATTAAGAAAAATAGTAATTAGAAGATAACATATTAATTGATACGCTCGGTCAAATAAAATGATTTGATTCTTTTTTTAATGACTATATTAGTTATGGAAACTCTTGTTACCGTCGGTTAAAGGGAAAGAATTTTTCAAAATTAAAATTGATAAAATCTTACCTAACATCAATATTATCTCAAGAAAGATCAAATGGATTAGGTGTATTGTCAGTTAAAAAAGATCTATTAGAAGTTATTGATTATAAAAAAATTATTAATAACTTTATATCTAAGAAACAATAGAAAAATAAACTTCAAATAAATAAATAACCTTTTAAAAAATAAAGCCTTTCATAAAATTTGACCATATTTACAGGTTATATAGCCACAATAAATTAGGTCAATTTGGACTAACAGTAGTAACCCAAAATCCAAATTGACACTTACTCGCATAATGCTACTACTAGATTCTTAATGGTGTTTCTGATCAATAATTCCTCACGTCCTCTATTTATTATTTAAGAATTATAAAAGAGGTTTTAAATTGGATATGAAAAGATTGAACAACATGCTTATTCAAAACCTTTTAGCGATCCACACCAACTATGAACAAGTTGAGTCATTACGTATTCATTCCATATTGAATCCAACTTATTTGTTTGAAATTCTTACGTGATTGTCTACTTGACGTTGGGCTTGTTTGCTCTAAGCAATACAATTATTTTATGCGAAAATTTATTTAATATGTTTGTAAATAAACAATTATTTTATTTACAAAAAAACTTCCTTTACCAAACAATCCTTGCTTTACACACAATTGTCTGACTTATCGTAACTAATTTGAATTAAAAGGTATTTTCATTTCCTTAAAATAAATTTGAAGGAAAATAAACACATTTTGTACACTGTCTTGTCTGGAATTGGAATCTAACTATCTAAACTAGAAGAGGAAAGAGTACATTTCTCGTCATTGCAATCGATAATTCAAGCAAACTATGTAACATATCCAAATACTTGGTAGTTGGTGTTACAACAAGAGGAAACATGATTTTTAAAAATTGCATGTATATCAGTTCAAATTATTCATACAAGGATATGTGTATACGGTTAAAATTGGGCCCATCTAATTTTACTATTTGACCGAGATCAGGGAGTCGCATTGAAGGTCGGCCTCGTAGTGGATCAGACCAAAGCACAGGGACAAAGCATCGAGTTCGGGATGAGGTATCTGTCGAGATCGAGGCCAGTGGCGATCGAAACCAATCGAGACAGACATCGAGCAAAATCGGAGATAGCACAATAACATAAAGGCGTGATATTCGCGACTGGTCGAAGATCATGGCGGAAACCTCGGAATAGATCAAATCAAGGGCGGATGTTTAGACTAATCATGGGATTTACTTATGTAATTGGAATTGTATATAGATAGGATTCCTATACTATATAAAGAGGGTTCTAATCATTTTGTAACCATCATATATTCACGCTTATCAAAGCAACACAACACTTTCTCTCAAGCTTATATTCTTGTTTATCAGCTTTCTTATTTCTTAACTATTTGAGTATCGACCAGTTCGAGGGCATTCTAGCTCGAGGTCTGAAATGCGTTTCAACACCGGTTTGCTTTATCTCATTGTTAACTTATATTACTAGTGTTCGTATTCATCAATTAGTATTGGTGAAATCATATGTCTTTAGAACCACATTATAAGTTTTGTTGTTATCCACTTATTAGGGTAAACAGTTTGGCGTCCACCATAGGACTAAGGATAATAGTGATTTTCTGGTATTAATTCTCATAACACACATTTCTTTATGCTTGTTCTCGTAAGTGTATTTGATTTCACGAATCAGCATTTCAAAATCTCAAGTAGCGCCTACTCACATAGACAACAGCCTTGGTCTTCATGGCGAGAATGAAAATAAAGTTTCCCCGAGAAATGGAGTACCTCCGGTCAACCCCGAAGGACCATTGGTCGTAGACCTAGTCGATTCAGCTCCCATATTGCCATTAATGACAATTTGGGTATCGACCCTAAAAATAGCATCTGCAAAGTTGCTCGAGCAGCTATCAGAATGCAGATAATGGTGAAGGATGCAGAATTAGCCTTCAGATGAAATTCGAGATGTTGTAGACTTAACAAGCTGTGATAGCATAACTCCAAAGTTAGAATCGACACCAAGCAGAATTGAGCTCGAAACATCATAAGAAGTTGTTCATAGAGCCGAACTTATAACGGAGAAATCGAACGTCATTGAATCGGGTACTGACCCCGTAATTATGAAAATGTTGGAGGAGCTCACTAAACAAATTAAATCAGGAGAAATGAAAATTGAGGATAATGAAAAAAAAGGTCAAAACTTACAATTCTTGAGTTAACAAATACCGGGGGCACCACCGATTCTAAAGGGTTTGGATTCGAGAAGTTCGTGCAAAAGCCTTTCCCTCCAAGTGTGGCTTCGAAGCTCATCCCGAAGAAATTCCGCATGCCAAAGATTCCGAAATATAATGGAACTACCAACCCTAATGAGCATGTTACTTCTTATACATGCTCAATAAAGGGGAATGACTTAGAAGATGATGATACTGAATTCGTTCTAATGCTAAGTTTGGAGAAACCTTATCAAAAGGGGCGATGATATGGTAACACAATTTTTCGCCTAATTCCGTCGATTCTTTTGCCATGCTTGTGGATTCCTTCATAAAGGTACATGCCGGAGCAATAAAGATTGCGACTAGGAAGTCAGACCTCTTCAAAGTGAGACAAAAGGACAATGAAATGTTAAGGGAATTTATATCTCGATTTAAGATGGAACCCAGGGACCTACACCCCGTCACAGATGATTGGGTTGTTCAAGCCTTCACTTAAGGCTTGATTGAATAAAGTTGGATAGCACGACGACAACTAAAGCAGAATTTTATCGAACATCCAGTTGTGAACTAGGACGATGTACATCATAAATACCAGTCGAAGATCAGAGTTGAGGATGATCAATTGGGAACCCCTTACGGTTCCATTTACTCAAATAGTCCTGCCAGCAGAATGCAAAGGGACATCGATAGAGAACCCCAATTGAATAAGAATCGGTACCAACTATACAACGCAAATCGTAAAAATAATGACCCAAGACGTAATTCCATTCAAAATGATTGAAGGAATGATCGAGGACAGTGCTCCCTAGGGTTCATGAGTAAAAGTGGCTTCGATAAACATGTCGAGACCATAGAAGCACTACGACTATTAGAATATAACTTCAGCATCGATGTATCAGGTATTGTGTCAGCCATTGGGTGGATCAAGGATACTAGATGGCTCAGACCCATACAGACCGATCCATCTCAAAGGAACCCTAATCGAATATGCAAGTATCATGGTACCTATGGATACAATATCGAAAACAGCGGACAATTGAGGGATAATGTAGCTCATTTATTCAACGAGAGTCACCTCGATAATTCTTAAGTGATCGGGCCCAGAATCTCTTCAAAAATAGGGATTTTAACCGGCATAACAAGCAAGAAGAGCCACAGAGCAAGGACCAAAAAACATTATTCGATCAAGGGTCGCAGATCAACTCGGCCTCCAAGATCTAATTGTGTCCGCCGCTTGAGTACTTAATGGATTCAACATGGCAAGTGAAACCACCAAAGGTGAAATCATCTTGCCAGTAAATGTAGCCAGGGCTATCCAGGAAACAAAGTTCCATGTGATCGAAGGTGACATGAGGTACAATGTGCTACTCGAAAGGCCTTGGATTCATAACATGATGGCGGTGCCCTCGATGCTTCATTAAGTCTTGAAATTCCCAACATCAGAAGGAATCAAAATGGTGTACAGTGAACAACCCTTTTGACAAATAAATGTTTGCAATCGATGAATTAGTACCGGTATCGGCGATTTTTTCAACAAATGGATCGGAGTCGAAGGGAAAGCAATAAGTCAAATAGCAACCACAATCACCGACCTTGGCCCGATCGAAGGAGCATGATCTTTCGAGGATAATGAGTATATGATACCTAGAACCTTCATAATCACCGATGATTCTGATGTAACGAAGCCAACGGTCAAAGAGTTAGAACAAATCATAATGATCGAGAACCTGCCTGATCGGAGGGTATACCTTGGCAAGGGGTTAACTCCCGAGCTTAGGAAAAAACTCGTTCAATTCCTTTGAAATAATATGGATTGTGTTGCTTGGTCCTACATAGATATGACCGTGATCCCGGGGAAGATTACTATGCATCACTTGAGCTGGATCCGAAGTTCTGCCTGGTAAAACAAAAGATAAGGCCCTACTCTGAGGTAAAACATGTGTTCATTAAGGACGGGGTAACAAAACTTCCAATATAGGATCCATTCAAGAGGTAAAATACCCTGAATGGTTAGCAAATGTAGTTATAGTTCCTAAAAGGGGAAAAAAAACTTATAATCTGCGTAGATTATAAGGATTTAAACAACGCATGCCCTAAAGAGTCCTTTCCTTTGCCGAATATCGATCGCATGATCGATGTCACCCCAGGTACGAAATCCTTAGTTTTCTCGATGCCTACTCTGGGAACAATCAAATACAAATGAATTAGGATGATCAGGAAAATACGTCATTCCTCACTAAATACGGCATCTATTGCTATAATGTCGTTTGGACTAAAAAATATTGGTGCTACTTATCAACGCCTAGTAAATCGAATATTCGAAGAATAAATAGGTAAATCAATAGATATTTATATTAAGGTCATGCTAGTTAAGTCCCTGCGAATAGAGGACTATTTAAAATATTTGCTGGAGATCTTCAACATACTAAGAAAGTACAACATGAAGCTTAACCCCGAGAACTGTGCATTCTGGGTCAGTTCGGGAAAGGTCCTCGACTTTACAGTATCAAAATCTGGGGATCGAAATCAACCCCGATAAAATCAAGGCAATCGTAGAAATTGTAGTTGTTGATAATGTCAAGGTTGTACAACGGTTAACAGATCGCATAGCCGCCCTAGGTCGATTTATTTTGAGGTCCTCAAATAGGAGCAACCAGTTCTTCTCACTGCTTAAGGAAAAGAGCAATTTTGCATGGACGTCGAAATGTTAACAGCCTTGGAGGAACTCAAACGATACATGTCGAGACCTCCATTGCTTCATACCCCAAAGGCAGACGAGCAACTTTATTTATACCTAGTGGTCTCGAATAAAGCAGTAAATGGGGTCTTAGTTCTAGAAGAGAAAGGTACTCAATTTCCTTTTTATTATATTAGTCGGACCCTAGGTGAAGCCGAGACCCGATACCCACAATAAAATTAGCACTTTCTTTAATAAGCACCTATAAGAAATTAAAACCATATTCTTAATGTCACCCAATTTGTGTTGTAGCCACTTATCCCCTTCGCAACATTTTTTGCACAAGCCCGAACTCTCGAGTCGATTGGCCAAATGGTCCGTCGAGGTCACCGGGTACGATATCGAGTATAAACCAAGCGGCCATCAAGTCTCAAATCTTAGAAAACTTCATGGCCTACTTTACTCCAGCCCTCGTACCCAAGGTCGAAAAGGAACTATTATTAAAATTGAGTATATTATCGAGGGTGTGGATCCTCTTAGCAGACGGCGCTTCAAATGTGAAGGGGTCCGTTCTAGGCATCCTTTTGAAGCCACCCACAGGTAATACAATTAGATAGTATATCAAACCTTCGAAATTAACTAACAAAGAGCCGAGTATGAGGCCATGATTGTAGGTCTCGAGCTAGCTAAGAGCTTGGGAGCGGAGGTCATCGAGGCCAAGTGCGACTCTCAATTGTGGTAAATCAAATCAACAAAACTTTTGAGGTTTCAGAAGATCAAATGCAGAAGTACTTGGACAAACTACAAGCGTATCTACATCAATTAAGAATGGACCCTTAGAGAAAAATTTTACTTTACAATTTTATACTTTTGGTCTATTGTGGAAATAGGCTTAAGAGCCAATCACAACTGAAGTTCAACCAACTTACTTCGTACTCGGGGACTGTCATCCAAAAGATTGACATAATCGAATTATTAAATTCTCAAGATCATAAGACCTTAAAAAATGCAACCTTCACTTTTATAAGCCACGGCCACCCCTACCGGGGACTAACACTTCGAACGAGTTCGAAGTATAATTGGAAAATAAGCCCAAGATGCAAATCCCAAGTTACAGGTGTAATAACCCATAATTTTATATGAGGATATATTGAACAAACTAATAAAATAAAGCAAAATAAAACAAAAATTAAAAAATAAAGGAATGGACAGAAAAGGGTCGAAGCCCATTAGGTTACATTCTGCCAAAGCCAAAAGCAAAAAGGGATTGGGAGAAGGGAAAGAAGCTGCGGAAAAGAAGAAGAAGCTGCAGAGGAGGAGGAGGAGGAGGAGAAGAAGAAGAAGAAGAAGGAAGAGGAAAGAGGCTAGCAACCTCATGCTACAACATAACATAGTTGTTGTTCCTAGCTACTGTTATTTCAAATTTTCAAGTACATTTTATTATCCCATTGACATGGGCATATTTAATTTATCCTGGGTTGAGTTAACTAGTGAGTTGATATTTAATTAAATATGGATATGTGAATACTCATAAATAAGATCAACTCCTTTATTTTAAGTAATTACACAATATCTTGTTAGATACTCTATTGGAGAAATTATGAGTGCTTTCAAAGCACTATGTGAATCGAACAAAATATTAATTTTCCAAGAAACACAAAAAAAAGATTGCCAAGGAAAATATAAACTAGTTCCCTATAGGGGTATGCATTCGATTTATCGATTCGATTTTGACCCTTATCTATAATTACTTATCGATTATCGATTTGTACATATGCCTATCGTTATCATTTCAATAAGGTTTTGATTTTTTCGATTTCGATTTATCGATTTTTGAGGCTTATCGATTCGATTATGGATTACACCAATAAGAAAATTTGTGGCATTCCACGGAAATTATATCGCTATAAACACGCCTAACTAATATGGACAAAAAGAAGCAAACACCGTTTATAACATAAAAATTATGTCAACAGGCACATGCAACGAAACTAAATTAAGGGATCAAATGGATGCCACCAATACTCCAATGGTATTAAAAAAATAAAAATACATCATCACTGCTATTTCTATTTTCCATTAATTTGAACTTCATTCCCTTTAGCTTTAAATATGATCATTCCTTAATTTGGTAGATGAAATAATTAGGAGTGTGCATTCGATTTATCGATTCAATTTTGACCGTTATCGATAATTACTTATTGATTATCAATTTGTACATATGCTTATCGTTATCGTTTCATTAAGGTTTCGATTTTTTCGATTCGATTTATCGATGAATCGATGACAAATAATCGATTCGATTTATCGATAAATCGATTCGAATGCACACCCTTAGTTCCCTATCCCTTTAAGTACTACTTAAGTGAATAGCAGATAATCAATATTCATATTCTATAGAAATTAAACAGGAAAACAAATTAAAGCTGACAGGGTTGGACCAATTACGTTGCTAGTTCCCGAAGTTGATATATAGATTGGTTTTGTAATAATATAGGTGGTTGAAGAAGTTGAACCACGTGCTCGCAAGTCACAAGTTCAATAATTGGAACAGGTACTGTGAATTGTAATCTTACCACAATTTATATTTTCATAACGTCCACGGTTTATATATGATTTTGAAAATAAATATATTACTGATGCTTTGAAATTGCATGTGGTACAAATTCTTTATTTGATGATACCGAACATTTTGCTTGAGATGTTTACCGATTAATATAAATATTTTCAGCGTTATTAGATATATTTTACCGTTCCTTGAGATGTTACAGTTTTTTGAAATATTTTTCACTATTACTAGGCATGTTTTACTGTTACTTGAGACATGATTATTCTTACTGAAATAAAATTACAAGATTTAATAAGTAATGATATGCCCTTTATTATTTTGAAAATGCTTTTTGTACAAGTATTTACTATTTACAAGAAAGAGTATAAATGGGAGGAAACTTTGAAATATCCCGTAGCTAATGGCGAGTTCGTTAGACTTGTGTGCCTTCTATTTATAGATTTACCAATTGTCGATTACTGATATAGCCCTCGCTAGTGGGAAGGTAGAACTAGCATACAAATACAGTTTTTCCTCGAGTAGGGGCCTACAGTTATACTTGACTCCTTTTACGAAGGGGACCACACAGTGATATAGATTAATGATCCTTTTCTAGAAACTTCCCAAATATATTGATTTCTATGACAAAGTATTTATCAAATTTATTACTGAATTGTTAAATTAATATTTAGTACAGGAAACACATAATGAGACCGATTATTATTACCATTTTAAAAAGAATATTTTATTTTGTGATTATTATACAAGCATATTTTCTGACTTGTCCCCTATTAAAACGGTTGTGGTTAAATATTATTACTTACCAAGCTAGTGACTCACTCCACGCTATTATTTTTACAGAGACAACATTAGACACAAGCAAGGATTCCGTTAATTAGAGTACATGAGTTGGCAGTTCCTGGTGAGCCCCGAATTTATTCGTGTGTGCAAAGATTGTTATTTATTTGTTATAATCTCTTTTTTGAAACTCTTAGAGTCGCTCCATAGTCATTTAATGAGTCTCATCAGTATTCTTTTGTTGATATAGACTTGTGATTCATATTAGACTTTCCTATCGTATACTTGGAGATAAATTTAGTATTATTGTGTTGGAAATATTTCGTGAATGAGGATTATATATCTTGTTTGGTCGATATAGGTTGGTTGTGTTATTAATTTCTAAGACATGTTTATCTTTGGATAGTCCTAAAATAGGAAGAATTCTATCCGATTTTTTTTAAATTATCGACGAGGCTTACTTGGAAGCATTTGCTCCTAAGCGCCGATCGCGGTCCTCAATTGGGACATGATAACATAGGTATCAGAGCCCTAGGTTATTCTTGTGACTAATGGAGCACATGTCGGTGGTAGAATCTCAATTATTGTTATATCGCCGGCCATTCCCATAATCGTGATTCTGCCGGGCATGATAGGACGTGTCTTCTCTTTCTTTCTTATTTCTCCATTAGGACCAAATAATTGAATCTGTCATCACTTATCCTATTTTTGTATGGCTCAGACGTACACTATAATAGAATTTAGCCAGAGATTCAAACTTCAAAGACATCAAATTTCGGCATAGACATGCAGCTATCTCCAAGTAAAGAAATGCTACATAAGTAGTATACAATACTAGAGAAAGGTTCATTGTGTATGAGGAGCTTTTCCGATAAAATGCATAATAGAGTCTATTTTATAAATTTAGACTAGTCCACCACTATAGTGATAGAGGAGTGCTACCAGAAAAAGGTACTTACCTCCATGAAAACAATTGAGATCTTTATGGAGTTAATAGATAAATATGAGAAGAATGAGCAACAACATAGGATCTCTAAAGTCCTCATGCACCTAAAGATTATAGGGACCAACAAAATATTTTTAATAAAGTTCCTAAAGTTGGAACTACTAAGTACTATTTCTGATAGTTCAAATGATCCTAAAAGGTTTTAGTAAAATACTTACCACGTTATGAGTCATAGGGTATTTCATGAAGAGGTCCACGGAACAGGCAACTTTTATACTAGAGAACATGATGAATACATGAAGTGCTACTGTACTTTTAGAGATGCCAACAAGAGCAGCACAACTAATTTGGGAATAAATTTCACTAAAGTGTTAATGAATCACTTCCTTCTTGACAGTTTGTGATGTGAACTTTCCTGTTAGATCATTTAAGAAATTGATTTAGACAATGGGTATACTTACATACAAACCAACATTCTCACTTGGATACACAAGCAACATCATAATTTTGTAGGCTTGTTAAAAGATTGGTTAATTATCTAAACAAGATAGTAACTTCATATATGAAGACTTCCTATTCTGTAGCAGTTGCAATTACCCAAAATATTGAAAATATTGACATGATAGGGAGGCAAGAACTCACATAAGAAGATCGAAATTAGAATATATTTTAGTATGGATTTTGATATGAGTCGAACATTTAAAAATCAATAATGTTTTTAGATATTAAGAGATCTTTTTCGGGTTGCCACGTCTGTGAAATATTTATAGTAGTTAGACATGTGTTTAAAACTTTTAAGATTCAAGTTAAGAGAAGGAAACTCTAGCTAACCAAGTTGTACTTGATATGGTTGACCCCAACATACAGTGGATATGTATTAATTATTTTTTTACCATGGTACCCTCGATTACTATTGAAAGACTATTAGGTTTTGGTGAACTTTAAAAGCTGGTTTTGTCCAAAAAGGGGATTATAGGTGTTAGAAATGAGCAAATTATATATTTTGAAGACTTAATGGTTATAAAAGAAAGGTTGTTTGGATATCATAGATACCGTAAGAGGCACAAGAGAAGGACACTTATTTTGAGAAAGAAAAAAAAAGAAGTACCATAATGAGAGATTCTCTAATGTATTCCTAAGGATTTATAAGTACTACCTCTAATATGAGAAATAGATTTCTTTATTGAGCTCACACTTGACATGCAAACTATATCATATGGCACCCACAAAGTTAAAAGAGCTAATTGAATAATTGAGAGACCTATTTATCATACCGAGTGTTGCACCATGGAGTACATCAATATTGTTTGGGAAAAAAAGGGATGAGTCTTTAAGAATGTGGGCGAACTGCAGATCATTAAATAAGATAAAAGTACACAACAAATATTTCTTGTCTCGTATAACTTGTTTGATTAGTTACAAGGAGTCATTGATCTTTAGTCTGTTATCATCAACTTAGAATAAGAAAGGAAGATAGTACTCAATATAAATATTATGAGTTGTCGGTGGTGTCCTTTAGATTGGCAATGCTCCAATTGCATTAATGTATATAATGAATATGGTGTTAAAATTTATTTTTGGAGAAAAATCCATAGTATTTACTTACTGTATTCTGGTATATTCTCGTACCCAGGAAGAGCACGAGAATTAGTTGAAAAACATGTAAACGACGTTATAGGAAGATCAACTTTTTTTTTAAGTTCTTCAATTAGATGGACTCGATGGTATTCATAGGATACATGATATCTAAGAATAATAAAAGGGTGGATTCTAAGAAGAAATAAACAGTTCATAAATGGTCGAGACCCATTTTCCCTCCATAGATTACTTCTGGCTTGACAAGCTATTATAGACATTTGTGTATGATTCTCTAGAATAGCACCACCACATACCAAGTTATATAGAAAATCACTAATTTCAAAGGATGGATAAATGTACAACGAGAAAGCATGTTTGATAATCATATTAATGTTATCCTTATTCCAATAGGTTCTAGAGGATTCACAATGTTATGTGATACTTCAACGGTAGGATAAGGATATTTTCATATGCAAAATAGTCGCGTGATAGCCTATGCTCTACAAAAATTGAAGAAACTCAAGTCATATTATGTCATTCATGAGTTGGAGATTGTCATATTGGTATTTTCTTTTAAGATTTAGAGACACTATTTATATGAAGAAACCTATGAGATTTATACCTAGGGCAAGAGCCTAAAGTACATTTAAAACTAACAGAGATATAAATATTTAGCAATGCTGATGGAGGAAACTACTAAAGATATAATTGTACTGTTTTATATTGTTCGGGAAAGATAAATATTATAGCTTATACCAAAAAAATATGGATAATTTGACGCATTTAGCTCCTGTGGAGATACTTTCGGACGAAGATATGCATATATTAGAGGGTACACATGTTAGATTCAATGTGAAAAAAAATCAAACACATTATTGGCTATTGGTCAAGTCCGATGTAAAGTATAAAGGCTATCCAATACAAGGATGAATGATTATTTAATTACTGAGATCAACTTTTAGCTGGTAAAAGCAAGAATATGATTATTAATAGTAAGGGTAATCTACGACTAGGTAATTAATTATGTGTATCAAACATATATGGGTTGAGACAAGGTATTTGTGATGGAGGTCACAACTCTAGATACATTGTATATCTTAGGTCTATAAGAAGCACCATGACTATAAAAAAATTGATTGGATAGAAAAGAAAAAAGGAAAAAAATCTGTAACTTTGTTTCTAACTATTTGGCATGTCAGTATGTTAATGCAAGCGCTTGCGACTCACAGGCCCACTAAAATAACTCAAGATTTTGAAGTGAAAACACAACAGAACAACAGCTTATATGACTAAATTGCTCAAACCATTAGAGGTATCATTATATGTGGGAAAGTTGCAATTGGCTTACTAAGTAGGCACATTTCTTGTTAGTCAAAACCTCTTATATTAAGGTAAAATTATGCATAGATATACATGAATAGAAAATTATCTGACTCAATAGAGCTCTATTATCCATCAGCTCTAGAGGATCACATTCGCTTCACGATTTGAAAACCTTCTCAAGAAATAATGGGTACACGAGTAGATCTTAGTACTAGTTTTATACGCAAATGCAAAGTCCGAATATGCTATGCAGATCTTGGAAGATATGTTGAGAGATTGTATTTTTGAGTTTGCATGTAGTTGGGATGCTTATCTACCTTTAGGTGAATTTGCTTATAATAATAGCTTCCCGTCCAGTATTCAGATGGCATCTTACGATGTATTATATTGTAGAAGATGTCGTTCTCCTAGCAGAAGGTTTGAAGCTAGTAAGATTAACTTATTGGGAACCGACTTAGTACAAGAAGTTATTGGCAAGGTCCAATTGATCAGATCATGATTGCTCATAGTTTAATATAGACAAAAAATCTTATGCGATAAGAGAAGAAGAGACTTAATTCTCACAATTGGAGACAAATTGTTCATACAGGTATCCCCTATGAAGGGAGTGAAGCGATTCGGAAAAAGAGGTAAGTTGAGCCCAAGGTTTATAGGTCAGTATGAATATTTGACCGAGTGGGAGCTGTGGCATATTGTTTAGAACTTCCTCCTTAGTTATCTAATATTCACCTAGTATTTTTTGTCTCCATACCAAAAAAAATAAAATGTATATCAGACTCCTCTCAAGTGCTTGAATCACCTACTATACCACTAGATGAGAGTTGCCTTACGAGGAGGAGCCGATGACTATTGTTGATAGGCAAGTAAAAAGGCTACGCTAATAATATTTGAGTTCGTAAAAGTCTTATGGCAAAATCACGAAGTTGAAGAAGTTAATTTGGAAGAAGAAAAAGATATGCAACCGAAGTCCCTCCCCCCCCCAACCAATTTGTTTCAGTCTACAGGTATGTACCTGAGCTAAACTTGGGAACCAAATTTTTATAAGGTGGGGAAGATGTAATAACCCATAATTTTATATGAGGATATATTGAGTATTTAGCAAATATTTTGAGAAAAAATGGAGGAACAAACTAATAAAATAAAGCAAAACAAAACAAATTTAAAAAAAAAAATGGACACAAAAGGGAAGAAGTCCATGAGGTTACACTATGCCAAAGTCAAAAGCAAAAAAGGAGTGGGAGAACGCAAAGAAGCTGCAGAAAAGAAGAAAAAAACACAGAAAGAGGAGGAGGAGGAAAAAGGTTAGCAACCTTATTTTACAATATAGTTGTTGTTCCTAGCTACTGTTATTTCAGATATTCAAGTACATTTATTATCACATTGACATGGGTATATTTAATTTATCCTAGATTGGGTTAACTAGTGAGTTGATCATTAATTAAATTGGATATAAGAATACTCATGAACAAGATCGACTCCGTCATTTTAAGTAATTACATAATATCTTGTTAGACACTCTATTGGAGAGATTACGACTGCTTGCAAAGCATTACGTGAATCGAACGAAAATATTAATTTTTCAAGAAAGACAAAATTCTTTTTGCCAAGGAAAATATAAACTAGTTCCCTATCCCTTTAAGTACCACTTAAGTGAATAACAGATAATCAATATTCATATTCTAGAGAAAGTAAACAGGAAAACTAATTAAGTTGACATGGTTGGACCAATTACGTTGCTAGTTCCCGAAGTTGATATATAAATTGGTTTTTATAATAATATAGGTGGTTGAAGAAGTTAAACGAAGTGCTTACAAGTGACAAGTTCAATAATTGACATGAGTACTATGAGTAGTAATTTTACTATAATTTGTGTTTCTTAATTTGCATGGTTTATATATGATTTTGAAAATAAATGTATTACCGATGCTTTAAAATTGCATATGGGACAAGTGTTTTTACTTGATATGATACCAAATAGTTTGCTTGAGATGTTTACCATTACTTGAGATGTTACAGTTATTTGAAGTATTCTCACTGTTAGTACACACGTTTTACTATTACTTGAGACATACTGTTACTGAAATAAAATTATAAAATTTGATAAGGAATGATATCTCCTTTATTATTTTGAAAATACTTGTGTACGAGTATTTACAATTTACAAGAAAGAGTATAAATGGGAGGACACTTTGAAGGATCCCGTAGCTAATAGGGGGTTCATTAGACCTGGTGAACCTTGTATTTTACCAATTACCGATTACTGCTATAGCCCTCGCTAGTGGAAAGGTAGAACTAGCATGACAGTTATAGTTTTTCCTCGAGTAAGAGCCTACAGTTATACTTGACTCCTTTTACGATGGGATCCACATAATGATACAGATTACATGATCCTTTTCCGGAAACCTCCCAAATATAAAGATTTGCTATGACATCGTATTTACCAAGTTTATTACTGAATTATTAAATTTATTTTTATTGCAGGAAACACATAATGAGACTGATTATTATTATCGTTTTAAAAAGGGTATTTTGTTTTGTGATTATTATACAAGCACATTTTCTAACTTGTCCCCTATTAAAAATGGTTATGGTTAAGTATTATTACTCATTGAGCTAGTGACTCACTCCCCACTATTATTGTTATAGAAACAGCAGTAGACGTATGCAAGGATTCTGTTAATTAGAGTATATGAGTTGGCAGTTCCTGGCGAGGCCCGCATTTATTCGCGTGGGCAAAGATTGTTATTTATTTGTTATAGTCTCTTTCTTGAAACTCTTAGAGTCAATCCATAGTCATTTTTATAAGTGTCATAAATATTCTTTTGTTGATATAGACATGTGATTCGTATTAGACTTTCCTATCGTATACTTGGAGATGAAGTTAGTATTGTTGTGTTGGAAATATTTCGTGAATGAGGATTATAAAATCTTGTTTGGTCGATATAGATTGAATGTGTTATTGATTTCTGAGACAGATTTATTTTTAGATAGTTCTAAAACAGGAAAAACTTTGTTCGATTTTCTGTAAATTATCGATGAGGCTTACTTGGGAGCACTTGCTCCTAAGCACCGGTCACGATCATAAATTGGGTCGTGACAAAAGGCTACGACCAAGCTAACACGGTTGGAAGATGTCTGAATTCCGTAATAAAATCAGGCCTTTTAATATCTTCACAAAATCGGTTAAAAAGGCTACCCTCGGAAAAAACTATAAAGGGTTTCGATAACATCAACCCCCAGAAACCCTATGGGATACCGGATTGTTCAACTCTCGAACAACGTTGTTTTATGCTAAGGCATAACAAATTTTTATATAATTAACTTCTTAAGCCGAAAAGGGAAAAGAGCCATTCTTTTGAAACCATATCGGCTTCAATATCCTAAGGGTCGTCTTATTTTTTTGAGTTCGAGAAGCATCCTCACTCAAATAAAACCTATGTGTCATCCTACTCTGAGTTAGAGTTGTTACTCACTTGATTTTAAATACTACACTACTCATACCTCGATCAAACTACCCAAACTTCGAGCTTGGAAACAAAAATTTCATAAGGCATGAATGAAACAAAAGGCAGAAATTGAAGTGAATACAAGTCAAAAAGAAAAGAGGTCTTTTTATACGTAAAGATATTTATAAGGATCGATCAAGGTCCTACACAAAATATCAAAAAGAAAAATATTAAGGTTCCTAACTATTGTTGGAGGCGGTTTCCTCTTCACTGGGGTCCTTCCCGCTCTCATACCCTCTCTTGCCCCATCATCATCATCATCATTGTCGTAGGAGGCCAGTGCCTTAGTATCGTCTTCAAACTCTTTGGCCTTCCTTATCTCATTAGTAAGAACATAACCCCGAGCATGGATCTCCTCAAGGGCCTCCCTCCAAAATTGGCACTTAGCGAGCTCGTCAATCCAGAGAGCTCGAGTTTGAGCGGACTCGACTGATTCTCTTTCTTAGGCATAAGTAGTTTCAGCATCAGATCGGTAGGCGGCCACGATCGTATGTACATCGACCTTCACCTTTTCTGCCTCAGATTTATCTTTTGCGAGTTCGGTGGCCAATCGAGCCTCGAGATCCTCTATTTTCTTGGCCTAAGCTGAGATTTATCCTTCATGCCTTGGAGCTGAATTTCAGTTGCTATCACTTGGGATCGAACAACCTCTTTCTCTGGGGCTAGGTGGTCCATGTTTTGTTTCCACCAGAAGGTCTCCGCCTTCATCATGTTGCCCTCCTCATGGAGTTGATCGATCATCTCGGCCTTCTGTTGAACCTATGATATTGAAGTGTTAGCAATCGTCCCCAAACTGATACCATGAGCTTCTAAGATTTTCATTACCTGCTCAATCAGGTCGGTCTGTTCTTTGTGAGCCTTGGCCAATTCGGCTCGGAGGTCCTTGATCTCCTTTTTTTTTGCATGCTGAAAAGTTTGAGGGAATTTCTCTTCTATATGAGCCTTTGATGATCAGCCTCTCATCGGCTCAACTCTCATTGAGATTTAGGAAATACCTATGTAGAAAGAAGAGGAAATTAGACAAGAAGAATTAAATACAAGTGTGATATCGGGAGTTGAGACATACCAGACTCAGGATTCGTTGAGCCTCATAGAAGAGACTCGATGCATCACTTAGGTCAGTAGCATCTTCGACTCCGGTAAAGCAACTACGAAAGAGGTGTCCCCTCCATAGGCTTCTTCCATATCAAGAGTCTTTATAGCTTGGGCATCTTGAACTACCTCTTCGGAAAATGCAGGGAGAGTCGGTGAGTCTCCAATTACTATTGCCCCACGTGAGTCACTTGAGGCGTTCTCTTAATTTTGAAGAGCCTCGGAGCTGGCTCCTTCAAGAATACCCATTGACTGCTCATTTCGGCGGGGGGCATCTTCAGTCTTTAACAACTTGGGGACTTTGCCTGGGTCCTCTTCAAGGCCCCCTCGGTTCGAGGCGGAATCTCTTCAACCCTTACTGATTCAGAGGCCTTTGGGGCCTCGGTGTTACTCTCACTCGGATACCAGCTTGGAGTCGGCCTCTTCATTTTCTTCTTCTTCCTCTCTTAGCCGCTGAACTACTTCCACAGGAAGGGCGATAGTGTCTTTCTTTGGCCGACGAGCCAGATTTTTCTTGTGCTTTGGATACTTAGAGGTTGAGATCCTTTTCCTCTTCTTATCCTTCACCGGTTTCGAGGTTGCGGGCGAAGTCTCCTCCTCACCACACGAGCGCCTCATGAAGGTATCCTTTCTAAATCATGTAAGAAAGGAAATCAAGTAAGCATGAAAGAGACATTTCAACAAAAACCATCACATATGTGAAAATGGGGCTTACCATGACTTTTGGCCTTCCATCGGCCCTTGCTAAGTCGTGCCATGAGTGCTCTGTGTACAAAGAAGTCGAGTCCAACTCCTGAACCCAACTCTCGAGGTTAGAAATTGCACCGGGTATCTAAGAGACCTCTACATCATGGAAAAAGATATATTTAATAATAAACAAAGGAAACAAAACAATAAATGGAAGTTAAAAGCAGGATTATACTTACGCTTTATATTCCATTTCTCGGAAAATGGCATCTTCACGGCCGAGATTAAGTCAGAAATCTTCACTCGAACAAACGGGACCATCTATCTTTGATATTTGTCCTCATCTATGATTGAGAATAGCACCTTGGTGGCCCGACGCTGAAGTTTTATTAGCCCGCCTCGATATAAATGGGTGTTGTACAAGAGGATAAGGTGGTCGAGGGTGAAATGCATCCCATTAACTTTCCCCACAAAAAACCGAAGTAGTATAACAATCCTCCAGAAGAAGGGATGTATTTGACCTAGGGTTATTTGATATTTACGGCAAAAATTGACGATGACGGGATCGAGGGGGCCCAACATGAAAGGATAAGTGTAAACACTTAGAAACCCTTCCACATGGGTGGTGATGTCCTCTTCAGGGGCCGGAATCACCACCTCTTTACCTTCCCATTTGCAGTCCTTCTTTACCTACTTAAGAAAATTCCCAATTATCAAGAATATATATCTCAACATTGGCTCGCATCGACCAGGGATCAAAGAAGTTTTCTCGATCTTAATATCATAAGTAAAGACGCGCCCTCCGGGAACACACTCCTTAAGGCGCGACTTAACCGATGTTTTTTCGCCGGCCAACCATGATGAAGAAGCATTTTCCTTTCGACATTTTTCCATTTTGGTATAAGTTTGAAGAGAGAAGAAGATAATCGGACTTGGAGTTTGGGAGGGGATTAACAACGAACCCTCAAGGTTTTGTAGAAAGGAAGAACTTAAGAGATTAAAAAGCTTGGAGATTAGAAAAAAGTGAAAGTAAAATCAATAGAAAAGGGCCTATTTATGGGATTCACGACAACGATTCAAAGTCACTAGTGGCCGACCACCAGCTGCCATTCATTAATGACTTGAGAAACTGTATCGATGGGATGTTTCAGTCACTTCCATCGCTTACATCAAGAGGACGATGTCATGACAGATAAAGGTATAAAATTGAAGGCTCGATTTGTTTCTTGATATTACACTCAAAAAAATGAGGGAACTACCTGAATACGATTAAAACCGGACCCATCCAATTTTACTATTTAACCAAGACTAGGGAGTTGCATCGAAGGTCGTCCTCGTAGTGGAACAGACCAAAGAATGGGGACAAGGCACCAACCATAGGAATCGAGGTACCGGTTGATAAGTGGTGATTTTATCACTCATTATAGTCTATTTTCATTAGTTTTTATGTCATTTAATTATAATATAAGGGCGTTTGTGGTGTGTAATGTTAGATTTTTATTTATTGATGCTATAAGGAAATTAAATTCAATTGAAGTGGAATTGAGCAATAAAAGGTTGGAATAATGCAAAGCTCTTTAGTGGTTTCGCGTATGAGGAAGTCTGGTCGCAGAAGTGACATTTCATATGCGAGGAAATGGTCTGCATATGCAAAATTGAGCTACCTTGACTAGGATCGCATCTGCGAGACAAGAACGACTTCAGTGGTTGCACATCTGCGTTTGCATGTCCGCATCTGCGGAGCCAGAGTTCCCTTCAATTTTCGCGTCTGCCATAAGTGATCCGCATTTGCGGAGCCGCACCTGCGAGTATTTTTCCGCTGGTTCAGCCAACGGGTTTCAAACCTAGGCAGGAATGGCATTTCACATTTCTCAACCCCAAGCCTACAAATACACGACCTAGCAAATCTTTGGACATCTTTGGCTTAATTTTCAGTCCAAAGACTAGAGAGAACAAGTTTAGAAGCTAGGGTTCTTGCACACACACTTGGGTCTTGAAGATTTGAAGCTTTTGGTTGAGAATTTCTTACTCATTTATGCTCATTTCTTTATTTCCTTGCTTTGTATTATATATCTACGTGTATAATATTTATTCCAACACTTGAATCTTATTTATAGAAATATTCATGTTTAAAGTATGAATTAAATATTTTGTTTTGCATATATATTAAATGGTTTTTATCTTTCTGAATTGAGTTATTGTTTCTTTAATTATTCTTGTTGTTTAATATTTCAAAGTGATTATCTAACCCTAGGACTCGCCCATTAACTTCGAATTAATTTTAGGAAAGATTATTTGGGGTTGGAAAATATTAATTAACAAGAAATTGAGGCTTTAACTCTCACTTTATAGCTTCTACCTAGGGATATGATTGAACTACTTGTAGCCATATCCGGGTGTGCTTAATATCTTAATTATTTTAGGGATAATTTAGTTAGAAAGTCTTGTTAGCATTTGGAAGAATCTAATATAGAATTATTACCCGAGGCTAATTAACATAAACTCGCTCATATTTGTTAAATCGTTAAATACATTGGATCATTACTTGAATGTAATTCCCAATGCATCCATACTTGTAGTCATTGATCATTCTACTCGTTTTCCAGGTAAGTTTACATTTTTGTATTTAGCTATAAATATTTTTTCAAATCAATTCTAAGTATTTGGCATTGCATAATAAGTGATAATACTCTTACATTCCTAATCGCCAACATATTATTCTCTATGGGATCGACCCCGACTCATAGTTTGGTAAATTATATTGCATGTGATGGTGTGTCCATTTACTTTTTAATTGTGAATTTGGACTTCATCAAAATTGGTGTCATTGCCGGGGAATATTTGGCGTAATTTAGATTGTTTGAGTAATAAGCATAAGTGCTTTGGTCCAAACTTGTAAATATTTGTGTAATTAATTTTTCTTACCTTGGTGTATCTTTCTTGTTTTATTCTTGTTTATTTTCTTAGTTTTAAAAATAAAAAAGGGTAGCATATAATGAAAATTGGTCGGATGTAGTTGTTCATACTTTGATGACCCTTGTCCTTATTGTGGAGGACCACACTCGTGGAAAAATTGTTTAAATTCTCCGGAGGAAGGGGGCGGATTATGCGCACAATCTCAAACCCATGAGTGGAGTATTTGTGATAAGTATGGTCATCAAAATTTCCATTGGGAGTATTGTGCTTATTTGTCCTTCCCTTCCCCAAGTCCCCGCTACGATGATTCTACTTTTTGTGATGACACATGTAAGGGCATGAAAGTGAAAGAAATTGGCCATTGTCAAAATGGAGAGTTCAAGCTCATGTTAGAATGCTTACTTGAAGGAGTAAGCAAAGAGAAAAATGTCTTGGAGGAGCTTTAAAAAAATAATGACTTGGCACTTAAAAGTTTGAACTCACAAATGGAAGAAATGCTTAAAGTTTTAGAGGTCCAAAAAGCCTCGGAAGTGAATGATATCTAAGAATCCTCCTTAGAGATTGAAGCCGAAAATTTTTCCTTGGAATTTGATCAAAATCAAGAAGAACTCTTAAATGCTCAAAATGAGAAGATGATGCTCATGTTGGAGACCATTCTTGAAAATGAGGAGAAGCATAACTTTGCACAAGGACTTGAAGCAAGTCTTGACTCAAAATGATAATAATATATGCACTTTGGAAGATCAAATACAAATATTGGTTGAGGATCACTATGCCCACCAACTTGAAAGAGTGGAAAGAGATAAAAAAAAAAGTCCAACTTAGAGGAAGAAAGTGAGCTTTACTTTGAGGATTCAAGAATTGAACATCCACCAACCGAAACCGTACTTGTTAGTGATGCCGAGAAATATGGATTTAGAGTCAACTAAAAAATTTGAAGATATGGTTGAAAATGACTCTAGTTCGGGGGGGAAAGGGATGTCAATATTTGGAAAAAATTGAAATTTGGAAGTTTGATGTCATATTTCAAGCATTTTTCAAAATTGGAATTGTGTACTGATATGGAAATTGAACTACACAAGTCAATGAGGGATTGAGAGGAGGAAAGTCAGAGGCCATAAATCTTACAATTTTAAGTAACAAGAAGACAAAATGGCATTCCTCGCGTGAAAGCCAAGAAGTACAAAATGAAGGAATTAATGCTTGGCTTGATTATCTACTTACCACCCCACCATTCGTGGCCACAAGCTTGATTTCAAATTATGTGCCTAATTCATATTATCCAAGTGAGGATAAAAGTGGTAAAATTGATCTGCATCGTTCCACGATGTTAAATGCGATGTTGGTGGGAGGCAACCCATCATTTTCAAAATATCAATTGGTTTTGAAATTTTATTTTTTAGAATAGCTTAGAATATTATTTTTGACTAGTCTATCAAGTTTCAGATTTTTTGGAGTTAAATTAAGGAGTTTGGGATGTAGGAACGACCCAAAGCAGTAGTTGCCCCAGAATTGGCCTGCTGAACCTTAGTGTAACCATACCTGTGGACAACTCACGCAGGTGCGCTTCCCTAAAAGCAGGTTTCCAGGCGCATATGTGCTGATTCCACATGTTCAATGAAATTCTCGCAGAAGCGGTTGTGCAGAAGTGTTTCTTTAACCGCAATTGTGAAAAATCAGGCAAGTTTAATAAATTAATCCCTCATTTCATCAGGTATTCTCCGACATTTATCCCCACAGCTCAAAATTTTCTATGCTCTCTCACACTACTGCTCTTCATCACTGCTTAAGCACAAACCACATATGTATCATGTCTTTTTTCTACTCATGTCCTCTATTGTTATCTTTTTTTTCTTCTTCCTCACCTCATCTATTCTACAGTCATATTTTCATTTTTTTTAATCATTGTTAGTTTTAGGAGTGAGGGAAAATGGTTGAGAATGTCTTTGTATGTGCTACTAATGATGAAACAAATTGTTGGGGGAGTCTGAGTACCATATTAATTTAAGAAAGCATATCATCATCTCTGCTTGTCATGTGTTTGACGAATTGTCCAAAAGAAAACTATATGCTAAGTACCACAAAATCATAGGTTCATGTAGTGCACTATTAAGAAGTCTTGCGTATAAATTAGGTGCTAAATTAGGCTGAAAGTGAAAAGAGTCGAAAAAAATTGGGCATGTGAACCCTCTGATGAACACCGCAGAAGCAGAAAAAGTGTACCAGATACGGCCTCGCACCTGCATTGACCGTTCTGTTGGTGCAAACTCTAGTGAGATGGGCAAAACCACATAAGCAAGTAAAATCCTGCAGAATTGAAACTGCACCTGCGATGATCTTTCTGCATGTGCGGAAACTGGGCAGATTCTGCAATTCCAGTAGCTTTACAACTATAGCTACTCGGGTCAGTTCAACTTGATTGTTTGGCCTAATTGCAATTTTTATTCTATTACTCGACTAACATTGTTTTGATTTTTTAAAGGTACTTTAAGCTAAAATGGACTGGAACATGAATGAAAAGCTTCATCATGAAATTGAGGAGGAGGCTGAGGAACAAATTGATAATTCATGCTTCACATCTGCTAATTGTCATCGCCAGTATTATGACAATCCTATCACAAAGAAAATCATGCTTGAAAAATGGATTGGTCGAGCTGCTCCCATAATTCTATGGCCGTCTACAACCTCCGGATAGTTATGTTGCATTCCTACTCCGTTCAAAGCCAATGAGGAGTGAGTTCGTGAATTTTACGTGAATCTTAAGCGTACAAACTTTGCCGACCCACAACTCACCATAAGGGGTAAGACAGTTATGTTTGGGACTGAGCATATTAATGACATACTCGGGATTCCTAACCATCCACTCGAGCCAGTGCTAGAAAAAGATCATTGTAACAATGCAGAATGGCTTGTGTCTAAACTCTATCCTGCAAGCATGCGAGCAAAATGGGCCAACAAGATAAGGGATTTGAAGCTAAAATATGGCTCTACATCCTCTAAAACAGGGTATCACCTTGTGGAAATGTCTCAGATGTAACACTAGAGCCTTGATCATTGCATGACTTCTTGATGGCATTCCTGTAAATGTCGGCCATTATATCTTGCTGGATCTAAGAGAATATTTGATAGACGACAATACAGGGTTGATGTTTCCTCCGCTACTTAAAGTGTGTGCAGGCGGGCAGATGTTGAGGTGCGTAAAATCGATTGTTGGTTGTCGGCCGACAAACCCTTCATCCGCTGAGAGTAACGGGTGAGGGTAGTGAAGTAAAGAGCAAGAAGAGGAAAGTCACCACTACTGTTGCCGGACTAGAGTCATCCTCACAGGCAACTATTCCTGAGGAACCATATGGGGTGCTAAACCCCCAGCTTGCATCCATTCGTGACTTAGTGTCACAGCTCCTTAGTGGGCCCTCATCCTCCTAGTTTATGCCCGCCTATTTAATTGGAGAAGAAATGATGACTTACCTAGATTTACAGAAAAAGCAGGTAGAGTACCATGAGAAGATGACACTACTATTGACCGACTCGAGACATCCTATGGAAACTTGGCCAAAGAACATGCAAATCTTTAGTCAGACTTCCAAAAGGAGAAGGTGAAGAATAAGAATAAGGGCAAGTTTATGATCAAGATATCGAGAGGCATCAAGGCCATCTTCAAGTGGGGGCAGACGAACAAGAAGATACCAGTTGAGGATAACGATAATGGCGAAGAGTATTCTTTCATGTCAAATATTGCTGGTGATATAATGTTGATGATACCAATGATGATGAGGCTGCGAGTTCTTCACGGCAGTGATTAGCCTTCCTCCTGCAGTCTGCTAGTATGATACAGACCTCAGGGAGACCCTCAAACTATTTGTATTTTTATTTTGATATTGTGTAGTGAGGACACTGCAATGTTGTTAGTTGGAGTGGCTTTAGGGAGTACACTTTGTTGATACATTGATACTTGACTTGTGCCCTTGCCAGGCTTATTCTGTTATATGGATATTATGTGCCCTTGCGGGGCTTGTTTTGTTATTGCTTATCATATGCTCTTGCCGAGCGTAGTTGTGCGTAATTATATATGTGTAGATTAGTCACTTTTGTTGTTCTATTTTATTTTTCTTTCTTCCTTTATTTATTCTTTAGTAGTTTTCCATTTATGTTATTTTTGCTCCTTTAGTACTAGTTGCTTTTGTTATTGATTTTGTTTGGTAGTTTTCATTATCTTATTTTTATTTCTTTAGTAGTATTTTTTGGATTTTCTTTATGCTACGGTTCTTTTCTGAGGAATAGTTTTGTGTTAAACCGGGTAACTTTTCCCAGTGATGGATCGCGTGACGAGTTTCCTAAGAGAACTAATCTTGTTTTGTTAAGTAGAGACTTTTGGATTTGTTGGTACTAATAAAATTAGTCTCTTGTATGTGAAGTGTGAATTACTAATACCCCTCCGATTTTGGTTTAAAATTAAAAAATTAGTTGCATGGGGAAGAATAATTTTTGTGACAACTTTTTAGCTTTTTTTGTCACTCTTTGTCCACTAGTTCGCATGATATTGCTCTAGATGCTCTTATTAGCAAGAATAGTTGATCTGTCTTGATTTATAAATAGTTTTTGTGTTTACTTCTATCATATAGAACTTGTCTGGTTAGTCTTTCAATGCTAATGTTAGTCATGTTTGGTTGGAGGGATGGCCCTAGACATTCTTTGTGATCTTTGAAAAGCCTCTTTAGCCTTTCAAGCCTACCATTGCATAAATGTTATCACTAGTTTATCCCATGTGAGACTTTAACCTCTTCTCTGGCTTCCTCATTACAAATCTTTACATTTTTGTGAAATAATTTTCTCTTTTGAACTCATCCCTCTTTGAATATTGAGAATCAGGCTAAAAGCCTAAGTTGGGGGTATTGGTGTCACATTGAAAATTGGTAAGGTTGTATATTGAGGGTAGAAACATATACCTCAAAGTTGTTCATATGAAATTACTCAAGCTCCAAAATAAAATAGATATATATATATATAGAGAGAGAGAGAGAGAGAGAGAGAGTCTTTAGAAAATTAGAGATGTACTTTAAGGTGGTTCTATGTTGGTAACCAGATGCCAATAAGGGCTATGTGATATAAAAAGAAGTAAAGTACAAAAGGAAGGACAAATGTAAGTGGTGTTCAAGGAGGGTGTAGTCATTTGTATCCCAAATGCTTATCAGGCCCTTCCCCAAGCCTACATTACAAGCTTAAATGTTCTTATGGGATCTCCAATCGAATGTTCTTGAATAGGCGACGAATTAAAATAAGGGCAAGCTTATGGTATGATATTTTGTAAAACTTTTTTTGTTGAGAGTGAGCGTCTTTGTACATTTGTTCCCTATGTTAATATTGTAAATATGGTAATTTTGGGACTTTGTTTCTTGTGAGGGCACATGAATTTGTATGGATTGGTGACATTGATGTATCTGAAAATGAGTAAATTGAACATATGTAGTAGACTAGTGCTTTTGAGTCACTTCTTGAGGCTTATCGTTGTCACTTGATTATTTTGAAACTCCTTTGCATTTCTTAAAGTTGTTTTTAATAAGGGAGTTATTTGGATAAGACTCACATGATTGAGCCTAATTATTAATACCAACCAAATCCATAAGTATGGTGCTTAATTGGAGAATATGATTTGTAAATGATAGAAATATTACTTGTTCTTTAAATGGTAGAACCTCATTAAATTATTGGTTTTAATTTGCTTGAGGACAAGAAAAGGCTTTAAGTTAGGGGTGTTGATGAGTGATGATTTTAGCACTCATTCTAGTCTCTTTTCTTTAGTTTTTATATCCTTTAATTATAATATGAGAGCATTTATGGTGTGTATTGTTAGATTTTCAGGTAAATGATACCATGAAGAGAGTTGGATTCAATTAAAGTGGAATTGAACAAAAAAAAGGTTGAAGCAATGCAAAACTCTTCACTGATTCCGAATCTACGGAAGACTAGTCGCAGAAGTGACATTGCATATGCGAGAAAATGGTTTGCATCTGTGGAATTGAGCTATCTTTCCTGGGATCGCATCTGCGAGACAAGAACCGCTTATGTGATTGCGTATCTGCGCTTGCAATTATGCATCTACGGAGCCCGAGTTTCCCTTCAATATTTGTATCTACGATACGTGATCTGCACCTGCGGAGCCGCACCTGTGAGTATTATTCCGCATGTACGGTCAACGGGCTTCAAACTAGGCAGGACTGACATTTCACATTTTCTCAACTCCAAACCCACAATACATGACCTAGCAAATCTTTGGCTTAATTTTCAGTCCTAAGACTAGAGAGAACAAGTTTAGAAGCTAGGTTTCTTGCATACACACTTGGGTCTTGAAGATTTCAAGCTTTTGGTTGAGAATTTCCTACTCATTTATGCTCATTTCTTCATTTCCTTGCTTTGTATTGTATATCTAAGTGTGTAGTATTTATTCCAACACTTGAATCTTATTTATAGAAATATTCATGTTTAAAGTATGAATTAAATATCTTGTTTTGCTTATGTATTGAATGATTTTTATCTTTCTGAAGTGAGTTATTGTTTCTTTAATTATTCTTGTTGTTTAATATTTCCAAAGTGATTATCTAACCCTAGGACTCGCCCATTAACTTCGAATCAATTTTAGTAAAGATTATTTGGGGTTGGAAAAGATTAATTAACAAGAACTTGAGGCTTTAACCCTCACTTTATAGATTCTTCGTAGGGATAAGATTCAACTACTTGTAGCCATATCCGGATGTGCTTAATCACTTAATTATTTTAATGATAATTCAATTAGGAAGTCTTGTTAGTCTTTGGAAGAAGCTAATATAGAATTATTACCCGAGGCTAATTAACATAAACTTGATCATATTTGTTAAATCGTGAAATACATTGGACCGTTACTTGAATGTAATTCCCATTGCATCCATACTTGTAGTCATTGATCATTTTACTCGTTTTCAAGGTTAGTTTACATTTCTGTAGTTAGCTATAAACATTTTCTCAAATCAACTCTAAGTGTTTGGCATTGCATAGCAAGTGATAATTCTCTTACATTTCTAATCTCCTACATATTATTTTCTGTGAGATCGAAATTAGAAGAATTGTACCATAGATATGATTCTTATACTATATAAAGATGATTCTAATCATTTTGTAACCATCATATATCCACGCATATCAAAGCAATACAACACTTTCTATCTAGCTTATATTCTTGTTCATTAGCTTGCTTATTTCTTAACTATTTGGGTACCGACCAGTTCGAAGGCATTCTAGCTCGAAGGCTGAATTGAGTTTCAATACTGGTTTGTTTTATCTCATTGTTAATTTCTATTACTAATCCTCATATTTATCATTTGGTATTAGGTTTAATTACATATCCTTAAAATCACATTATAAGTTTAATTTTATCCATTTTTTAGGGTAAACAATCTACAACGGCACTGGACCATTATGCGGAAATACCATTTCACCTCTTTAAATTAAATGGCATTTTATTTCATTTTGTTTTTACAAAAATAATTGTAAATCCAAGAAAGAACAGATAGATTAAGGAATTTTAACCTCTTATAGCATATGTTGATACCTTATTTAATTTAAATAAATACCCTTTAAAAAAATTATATTCTATAGATACCTTTTGATTTTTATAGCCAAATATCCATTTATAGTTACCTTCTACTCTTTAGCCATAAATACTCTTTGTATTATTTTTTTCTCTCATTCTTTCAGATTTTTCTCCAACCTCTCTCTCTCTCTCTCTATGCTAGTATTTCTCCATGGTTATATCCTCTCTCTCTCTCTCAACAAATGTGTATGCATTATAGGAAAAAACAGATATTGATTCTGATTGGAAAACGAAGTTGGATTTGATTCAAAATCAAATTCTTTTCAACAAATCTGCACAAGTTCTTTGCATAAGGCTTCTTAAATCTGCCTCGCAGTGCTCCCAACCATGTATCCTCAACCAACAGTTCCTCTAACTTCACATATACTACACCATCACCATTTGTGTTTAACTTGGAGATTCTATCAGAGCATAATTTGATGTTCATTTTGGCCTTTGCAAGCGATTTATTGAACTCCATTCTTGACTTTTGATCGGACATGAGCATTGTGTCTTTGGGGTGTTTGTTGCCACCGACTTCGGCTGACAATGAAGATGACAAGGCACTGGAAATAAAGTTGTCCGCGAAAGATGGCGAGGAGACCTGTTTTAGTCGCTTTGCTGCAGGTTGCTTGAATAGATCCATTAGGGTTTTAGGATTTTTCATTGCAATTTAATGTATCTCGTTATATTCCATGTATTTCATTGTATTCACTGTCTTTTTTTAATTGTTTTTCAATGTATCCCGCAATATTATATGTATTTCATTATATTCATTGTCTCGATATATGACATTAATGTATTCATATATTTTTTTAAGTAATATAATTTATGTATTCAGATGTATTGTATAATTTCTCTGAAGATTGCTATGTTTTTGGGGTATTTTTCAGTTGAGAATCTTTTTTATGACTGAAAATACAAAATTTATGTGTTATTATCGAGTTTTTTGAGCTACATTAGGAGTCTATTATATTAATTGATTCATTTCTGTTTTAAAAATAGTGTAACCCCCTATTTTACGTCATGAATACAATCGAATACAGTTGAATACAATAATCTGTCCAGCCATTATCCCATACTTCATTCCATGAATACAGTCGAATACACTCGAATATAACTACTGATTAGCTGGACTTTCCTGATTCACGCCTATTTTTGCTATTGTATTCATGAATACAATAGCTTAAATACATCAAATACATTTTATAACCATATAAAAGTATCTATAATCCGTAATATAGCAAATGATATCTATAAATATCTAATTACTATAAAAAAAATAGTACTTTATGAAATTTATCTAAATTTAAAGGGATAGTTTTATTTTTTTTCTAGAACTTTGTATTTCGTCTCCAAATGTAAAGATACGTTATAGTGAAATTAATAGTATTGCGGGTGTTATTAAATGTATCAGATGTTAACTAGGGTTATCGCTTACTATATTTTGGGAGTACAAAAATGAAGGAAAAGGAAAAGTAAAATGGGGAAGAAACAATAACTTCATTTTTTTATTGTATGCTACTCATATAAAATGACGATAACATTATATATGCTTTTTACATTTTATAATTGGGTTCGTTTGTTATAAGTGACTTTTAAGTCAAAATAACTTGTAAGTCATAAGTTAGGAATTGTAATTTTTGGCTTTTGACTTATTTGTGTCATTTTAGCTTAAAAATAAATGCTTAAAAATACTTTTTTATTTTATTCAAACATTACAAAATAGTTCAAAAACTATTTTGACTTAAAAATACTTAAAACAAGTCAATCAAAACGGGCCTTAGTCAACTATAGTTTTAGCCCCATTTGCAATTTGGTGAAGATCGAGACGTTTTTTTCCCTTAAAATTGACTTGAGCCCGATTTGGCTTCTTGTTCACGTCGGCCGATGATTAAACATATTTCATCCGTTTTAATATAGATGAGGTAGTTTGCTTGATACGAAATTTAAAAAATAATAAAGACTTTTAAAATTTATAGTTTTAAAAGTTTAAAGGATAAATATTTTGTGGGTCCATGATATTTGTGTAGTTATAAATATTTTTTATTAAGGTAAAATGGGTAAAATAAATATTTTAAAGTTGAATTATTTCTAAATTTAAAACTATATTATTTATTTTGAAACAGCTAAAAAGTTACGTCATCTAATTTAAAACGGATGGTGTACTTTGTTCCCTAGGTTATAATAGCCACTATTATTAAAAAGCGATATGGTTGAAATCTCTTAATCCTTACAACAACAATTATATCTTAATCTTAAACAAGTTAAAAGTCGGCAACATAAAGTTTTATGTTATAAAATATTCTATTTTAGGTGAATGTCCATATTTAGAGAGATTCTAGGGTTTACTTCTTGGTGGCTAAGTCACCACCTCCCTATAAATAAAGGGGTTCTATTCCATTGTAAACCATCCCAAAGTATCAATAAGAATACTCCTCTCTCTACTTTTCTCTCTATTGTTCTTGTTCTTGTATTATTGTTCTTGTTCTTATATTATTTCATAATACGTTATCAGCACGAGACTCTACCGTCTCAAGAATCCTCTTGAGAAAATTAAGGTATTTCCCTTTTTCCGAATTTGGTTTTAATTATGTCTGATATTATGAAAAGAAAGTTCGTTGCCCTTGAAATTTCGGGCAAGAACTATATGACATGGGTGTTGGATGCTGAAATCCACTTAGATGCTATGGGTCTTGGAGACGCCATTAAAGACAGAGATAAAGCATCCACCCAAGACTGTGCTAAGGCCTTGATTTTCTTGCGCCATCACCTTGATGAAGGTTTGAAAATTGAATATCTCACAGTCAAAGATCCACTCATCTTGTGGAAAGGCTTAAAGGAGAGATATGACAACCTGAAGTTGGTCACTCTGCCACAAGCACGATATGATTGGGCTCATCTGAGGCTCCAAGACTTTAAGTCTGTTTCTGAATATAATTCTGCAATGTTCAGAATTACTTCTAAATTGAAACTCTGTGGAGATAATATCTCTATTACGATATGCTTGAAAAAACGTTTACAATGTTTCATGCCTCCAATATGGTACTGCAACAACAGTACAGAGAGAAAGGTTTCAAAAAGTACTCTGAACTGATTTCTCTTCTCCTTGTGGCTGAGCGAAACAATGACCTGCTCATGAGAAATCACGAAAATCGACCCACTGGGTCTACACCATTGCCTGAAGCAGATAAGGTGTATTCTCATTATGCCAATCATGGAAAAGGCTATGGCTTTAATCATGGTCGTAGTCGTAATCGGGGTCATGGCCGTGGACGTAGACAAGGAAGAAATTTCCCTGGTGTCGGTCACCCCCAAAGAGATATAACCACCAAAAGCAGAAACGGGATTATGGGGATCCAAAGGCAAATAGTTCAGAAACTATATGTTATCGTTGCGGTGGAAAAGGGCACTGGTCAAAAGCTTGCCGTGTACCAAGACATCTGGTTGATCTTTATCAAGCATCTCTAAAGAATAAAGGCCCTGAAACAAATTTTGTCTCTGACGACAATTTTGACATCACCCACCTGGATGTGGCAGACTTCTTTGAGCAACCCGAGGGAAAAATAGACCACTTAATCGGTGATGGATCTGTGATGAAGGAAGATGGAATTGTTTGATTTTATTTTACTTATTTGTATTAGTTAGTGAATAAACTAATAGTCATTAGTATCAGCTCGTATTAGTTAGTTTATGATATAATGTTAGTATTAGTTCTTGAGAATGTTTCAATATGCTTAAATTTCAAAGATATTTTTATTTTCCAGTAGAGTTAATCGATTAACCTTGCAGTTAGTCGATTATCTAATATTTCGCATTAAAACTGGACTTTTCCGCAAGCTAAGTTAGTCGACTATCTGATTTAGTTAGTCGACTAACCTGATGACTGTTTACTAAGTTAGTCGACTATCAACTTAGTTAGTCGACTAACTAATATTTCGCATTAAAACTGGACTTTTCCGCAAGGCAAGATAGTCGACTATCTGATTTAGTTAGTCGACTAACCTAATGACTGCTTCCCAAGATAGTCGACTATCAACTAAGTTAATCGACTAACCTCAGCAGATTTTGAAAATATTGTTTATATGTGAAACAAACGGATTGAATTTGTTTATTCTCATGTTCGTGTATTTCTTTTGTATGTCAAACCATGGGAAAGCAAATATGGATATCTCACAAAGCAAGCTTGGATCAACGTCCAACTGTAAAAATATTTGTTTAGTTGATTCATGTACTACACATACGATACTCAGAGAAAAGAAATATTTCTCTCAACTAAGTATGTGTAAGGCAGATGTTACTACAATCTCTGGTAGTAGTAAATTGATTGAAGGCTCCGGAAGAGCAACTATAACTCTGCCTAGAGGAACAATGTTTATCATAGAGAATGCAATGTTCTCCTCCAAGTCTAAGAGAAACTTGTTGAGTTTTAAAGATATACGCCGGAATGGCTATCATATTGAGACAATAGATGAGAATAATCTTGAATATCTCATCATTACAAAGAATGTCTCTGGCCAAAAGAGGGTTATTGAGAAATTCCCGTCTTTATATTGTGGCCTGTATTGGACAAAAATTAGTGCAATTGAGGCACATTCAACAGTAAACCAAAAGGTTACTGATTCCAATACTTTTGTACTTTGCCATGATCGATTGGGACACCCTGGATCAATCATGATGAGACGGATTATAGAAAGCTCATATGGGCATCCGTTAAAGAATTTCAAGATTCTTTTAAATAATGAATTTTCTTGCACTTCTTGTTATCAAGGCAAGTTAATTATTAGACCATCACCAACAAAGGTTGGGACTGAGTCACCTACGTTTTTGGAACGTATACAAGGGGACATTTGTGGACCTATTCACCCACCTAGTGGGTCCTTTAGATATTTTATGGTCTTAATAGACGCATCCTATAGATGGTCTCATGTGTGCCTATTGTCATCACGCAACCTTGCGTTTGCAAAACTAATGGCACAAATAACTCGACTACGAGCACAATTTCCTGATAATCCAAACAAGTCTATTAGGCTGGATAATGCTGCTGAGTTTTCATCCCAAGCATTTAATGATTATTGCTTATCAATTGGGATAAAAGTGGAATATTCTGTAGCTCATGTTCACACTCAAAACGGTCTTGCAGAATCTTTAATTAAACGCCTGCAGTTGATTGCAAGACCATTACTCATGAAAACGAGGCTGCCCACTTCGGTATGGGGTCACGCCATTTTGCATGCAGCAATGTTAATTCGTCTCAGACCGACAAATTATCACAAATATTCCCCGTTGCAATTGGTTTTGGGTCATGAACCCAATATATCCCATTTAAGAATCTTTGGATGCGCAGTATATGTGCCTATAGCACCGCCATACCACACCAAAATGGGTCCGCAAAGAAGGTTAGGAATATATGTTGGGTTTGAATCGCCCTCCATTATCGCTACCTCGAAACATTGACAGGGGATTTGTTCACTGCACGATTTGCAGATTGTCAATTTGATGAGACACTTTTCCCAAAATTAGGGGGAGAAGTTGGTGAAACCAAACGGGAAATTTTGTGGAAAAATGCATCATTATCTCATCTTGATCCACATACCTCTATTTGCGAAAAAGAGGTGCAAAAGATTATCCATTTGCAAAGAATAGCAAATCAAATGCCTGACGCATTTACGGACTTGAAAAGGATAACAAAATCCCACATCCCCGCAGAGAATGTTCCAATCCGTATTGATGTCCCTGTTGGACAATCATCTAGTGTCATATCCAATGAGTCGAATGCACACCTGAAGCGTGGCAGGCCATTAGGTTCCAAAGATCGAAATCCTAGAAAGAGGAAAGCAAACGATCAAAATGACACTACGAAAGAATCTCATGAGGAAATTCATGATTTAATAAATTCTGAGATTCATGAAGAATCCATTGAGCCCGAGACTCAAGAAAATAAGGAACTATCAATAAATCCAATCGATATTGAGGCAAATTTTAATCGAGTGGATATAGTGGTGGATTATGTCTTTGCTTTTAATGTCGCATCTAGCATTATGCAAGAAAGTGAGGATCTTGAACCTCAATCTGTTGGAGAATGTCGAAAAAGACATGATTGGCCAAAATGGCAAGAAGCAATCCAATTAGAATTGAATTCACTGGCAAAACGTGAAGTTTTTGGCCCTATAGTTGAAACACCTAATGGTGTTAAGCCTGTTGGCTATAAATGGGTCTTTGTATGCAAGAGAAATGAGAAAAACGAGGTACAAAGATATAAGGCACGCCTTGTTGCACAAGGATTTTCTCAAAGGCCTGGTGTCGATTATGAAGAGACATATTCGCCTATAATGGATGCCATAACTTTTCTTTATCTCATTAGTTTTGCTATCTTTGAAAAGCTTGACATGCATTTAATGGATGTGGTTACTGCCTATCTTTATGGCTCACTGGATAATGAGATATACGTGAAAATTCCCGATTGACTCAAAATGCCAAACACTCATAATTCAAAGTCCCGGGAAATGTTTTCAATCAAATTGCAAAGATCCTTGTATGGTCTAAAGCAATCAGGACGAATGTGGTATAATCGTCTTAGTGAGTATTTATTAAAAGAAGGCTATATAAATAATGCCATTGCCCGTGTGTTTTTATAAAGAAAACAACATCGGAATTTATTGTACTTGCCGTATATGTCGATGACATAAACCTTATTGGAACCCCCATAGAACTCCAAAAGGCAATTGATTATCTAAAGAATGAATTCGAGATGAAAGATCTCGGAAAGACAAAATTATGTCTTGGTTTGCAAATTGAAAATTTGGCAAACGGAATTTTTGTTCATCAATCTACCTATATAGAAAAGGTACTGAAACGGTTTTACATGGATGGAGCATATCCTTTAAGTACTCCGATGGTTGTTCGATCACTTGATGTGAATAAAGATCCATTCCGACCGCAAGAAAGGAATGAAGAGCTACTTGGTCCTGAAGTACCATATCTTAGTGCAATTGGCGCACTAATGTATCTTGCAAGTACTACAAGGCCTGACATAACCTTTTCAGTTAATGTCTTAGCAAGGTATAGCTCGGCTCCCACAAGGAGACATTGGAATGGGATCAAACATATATTGCGGTACCTAAAAGGGACTACCGAAATGGGCTTATTTTATAGCAATAATCGCAGTCCTGATCTTGTTGGTTATGCTGATGCTGGATATTTATCCGACCCACACAAGGCTCGATCTCAAACGGGTTATGTGTTTACCTGTGGAGGCACCGCCATATCTTGGCGATCGACTAAGCAATCAATTGTGGCTACTTCATCTAATCATGCCGAGATAATCGCTATTCATGAAGCAAGTCGGGAGTGTGTGTGGTTGAGGTCTATAATATATCATATTCAAGACAAATGTGGTTTGAAGTGTAACAAACTACCCACGACTTTGTATGAAGACAATGCAGCGTGTATAGCTCAATTGAAGGGAGGATTCATAAAAGGAGATAGAACAAAGCATATTTCACCAAAGTTATTTTTCACACATGATCTTCAAAAGAATGGTGATATCAATGTGCAACAGATTCGTTCAAGCGATAATATGGCTGATTTGTTCACAAAATCTCTACCAACGTCAACCTTCAAGAAGCTGGTTCACAAGATCGGAATGCGATGACTCAAGGATATGAATTGATGATCTTTCAGGGGGAGTTAATGCGCGTTGCACTCTTTTTCCCTTACAAGGTTTTGTCCAATGGGTTTTCCTTGCAAGGTTTTTAACGAGGCAACCAACAGGCGCATATTCAAACATGTGTACTCTTTTTCCTTTTCTTTAATTTTTCCCATTGGGTTTTGTTTTAGTTAAGGTTTTAACGAGGCACATTATTGAATAGACATTCAAGGGGGAGTGTTATAAAATATTCTATTTTAGGTGAATGTCCATATTTAGAGAGATTCTAGAGTTTACTTCTTGGTGGCTAAGTCACCACCTCCCTATAATAAAGGGGTTCTATTCCATTGTAAACCATCCCAAAGTATCAATAAGAATACTCCTCTCTCTACTTTTCTCTCTATTGTTCTTGTTCTTGTATTATTGTTCTTGTTCTTATATTATTTCATAACATTTTATTGATTATTTCATTTATTTAAATTTTACTTATATCATTATTATACCAATAAAATTCATGTAATCCTGTACATTTAATAAGAGATTTCATATTTGATGGAGAAATTTCTGGAAGAGATAGTTTTACTGCCCATTGTGAATCAATAAATTCGATATAAATTGAATTAGTCAGATAAATGGACTTCCAATCGATTATTTAAACAAAACAATTATAACTCGTTAATATTCACCGTTTAGTTTTATATCATTGCTATTTATACAAAGACAAATAGTTTGTATTCTCACAAATTTTTTCATGCTTAGGATAATGCCAAATATTTTATTAATAAATCATTATTTCAAGGGGTTTATCTTATATAATAATATTTTATTGAGAATATTAAGGTATAATGGAAAATGGTCAAATATACCTTTGTGTTATTAGAAAAAATTTAAATTTACCCCTTTTTATACTTTGAATCCAAATATATCCTCATCGTTATACCATTGATTGAAATATACCTATTTTTCATTATGTTTATCCAAAGTAGACATCCAATCCTATGTGGCACTGATGTTTAATGAGGTGGATGCCATATGGCTTGCCACCTCAGTGCCCCTAGCCCATGTTACTCCTCCCTTCTATTTTTATTCCACCACTAAAAATTTCTTTCCCTCTATGGCTATTGCCACCGTTACCACTACCATAAAAAATATTGTATAAATTTTTTAGCCTGTTATATATGGATTAGGGGCGCTGATAGGGCAATACTATATGACATCCACATTATCAGTGCCACGTAGGATTGGATATCCATCTTGGACAAACTTGATAGAAAAGGGGTACATTTGAACCAATAATATTATGACATGTGTATATATGGACTCAAAGTATAACGAAAGCTATATTTAATCTTTTTCTCATAGTACCAAGATATATTTGGCCCTTCCCGAAAATATAAAGATTCCAAAAGTGTCATTATTTTGTTTAACCTATAAGGTACTCAAGGTTAAATCTTGGCAATACATAAACAAGCCCTCAGACTCGGTCTCAGTTGGAAAGTATGCTCTCTGACCTTGGGTCTGCACAAGTAGATACCTCAACCTAGATAAAGTAGTACGCGGCCAAAATCGGAGAATTCGATTTTAAGGCTACTGTGCCACTTTATGCCCGGCCTCGAGGGGCTCGAAGTGGAACTTGAGAGCGAAGCCCGAATGGATCCCCTTGAGGGACATATCGAAGGTCGATCTCGAAGCGACACGAATTGGTGGTCGTCATGAAAAGGCGGAAATCCTTGAGAACACACGATGAAGACTGATAGAACTTGCAATAATAGTATATATTCGCATTGAGCCAATATACAACTGTACTAGTAGTATTTATTCATCATTTGTTATACATATACTATGTTGGGATTCACTCTCCTACATAAAGGGGATATTTGTCATTTTGTAAAGGACCTCAATATTGAATATAACAAGACATTCTCTCCTTTCTTTACTAACACTATTGTTCTTCACATTTATTGCTTATTAATTCATTGTTCTTCACATTTATTGCTTATTCATTTATTGCTCATTATTAACCGCAATACGCCATCTTTAAGGCATGATTATCATCGATCCTTCATCGATTATTCATTGTTATTAGTCCGCCTAGACCTCAAGGCCCCGCTCTAGCCAGCTCGAGGCCTTGTCCTATGGACCTATTGGTTTGCATTTCTTATTTTCTTTATTCACACTTAGCATCTATTGCCTAACAATTAGTATAAATCACGTTTTTTTAGAACTACAAAATCAAATGTAACTATATTTACCATTTTCAAGGTAAATAGTTTGGCACCCACCATGGGGCTAAAACTAATAGTGATTGTTTTGGTGCTAATTATTTGATAACACAAATTACTCTTCATACTTTTTCTTGTCAGATATTCATTGATTTCAGGGTTAATCATGTCTAGCACACAAAATTCACCTCTTCACAATAGTGAAGAACTTGAAGAAAATAACCGCATAGGGCTGGGTGTACCGCATGTAAACCCTTAGGGAGTACCAAACATAGAGCCAGTTGATATCAGGTCCTATAACATTCTAAACACGGAAGCAGGTGCGGACCCCAAATGAACGGATGCAGGGAAGACCATGCTGGAGGCCAAGAAGCACGAGGAGTGGAAGAAGGAGTCAACCTCCATGTCATTTATGGTGCAATCACAACAAATAGCTATTGCTCAGTTGCAAAGTCAACAAAGAATCCCAAACAGAGTGGCACCGGAAACGGCTCCTCGAGCCGAGCAAGTACTGGAGAAATTGAGCAACAACGAGTCAGCAACAGACCCCGCTATTATGAAGATGCTCAAGGATCTTCCCAAAAGAATTAACTCAGGAGAAAAGAATATAGAAGACAACGATAAAAAAGTAAAGACTTATAACTCGAGGGTCGATCAGATACCCGGGGCACCCCCGATTCTGAAGGGTATAGATTTAAAGAAGTTCGTGCAGAGACCATCCCCATCAAGTGTGGCTCCGAAGCCTATCCCAAAAGAATTCAGAATGACCGATGTCCTAAAGTATAACGGGACCACGGACCCCAATGAGCATTTCATCGCTTAAACTTATGCGGTAAAAGAAAAAAACTTAAAGGACGGCGAGATAGGGTCTGTCATGTTGAAGAAATGTAGAGAAACACTATCGAAAGGGGCTATGATGTGGTATCATAACCTGCCCCCGAATTTAATAGACTCATTTGCCATGTTGGTGGATTCCTTTACGGGGGCGCACGTTGGTGATCCAGGTCGCCAGCAGTAAGTCTGATGTCTTCAAAACCAAACAGAGAGAGAACGAGATGTAAAGGAAATTCATATCTCGTTTTCAGATGGAGCGAATGGAATTTCCACCAATCTCCGACGATAGGGCAGTACGAGCCTTCACTCAAGGCTTGAACGAGCAAAGCTCGGTAGCCTCAAAGCAGTTAAAACAAATTTTGATCGAATATCATGCTGTGACCTAGGCGGATGCGCATAATAGGTATCAATCGAAGATCAATGTCGAAGACGACCAATATGGAGCCCCCTCGGGCTCGGTATATCCTGGTACGATCTTAGCTAAGGAATAAAGGTTTACGGGAAGGGAGACAAGATTGAACAAGGAAAGATACCAACCGTACGTAGAATATCGAAGAAACACACCAAGACGTAATATACCTCGATGTGATAGGAGAATAGATCGAGCTCTTAGTTCCGACGAATCATGAGTAAAGCAGGTCTTGATAGAAACATTGGTCCAGTAGAGGCACCCAAGCTATTAGAGTACAACTTCAACGTCGATGTCTCGAATATCGTATTGGCCATAGGTAAAATCAAAGATACCAGGTGGTCGAAACCCATACTATCAGACCCTTCATGGAGGAACCCTAACTTAGTATGCTAATATCACAGCACCCACGGTGATAGGACCGAAGATTGTAGACAGCTCTGCGAAGAGGTAGCCCGACTGATTAGCGAAGGGCACCTTCATGAGTTCCTCAACGACCGATCCAAAAACCAATTTCAGGAAAGAGAGGCGAATGGGAAAAACAAACCAGAAGAACAACAACACTTCATCCACATGATCATCGGAGGGGTTGACACCCCATAAGGACCATTGTCAAGCAAACAAAAATATCCATCGTCAAGGAAAAACTAACTCAGAGTTACATACTAGAGGACGGTCTCTCATTCAGCAAGGAGAACATTGAGACCATGTCTCAGCCTCATAGTAACGCTCTGGTAATTTCTTTTCTTTTGAATAAGTTTCAAATAAAATGTGTGCTCATGGATCTAGGTAGCTCGGCCAACACAATTAGGTCAAGGACGGTAGAGCAGCTCGGAATGCTTGACTATATTGTACTGCCTCTCGAGTCCTCAACGGATTCAATGTGGCAAGCGAGACAACAAAAAGGGAAATCATCCTCCTGGTCAACGTAGCTGGAGCAATCCAAGATACCAAGTTTTATGTCATCGAAGGTTAAATAAGATATAATGTGTTACTTGGAAGGCCGTGGATACACAGTGTGAGGGCAGTACCCTCAACCCTTCATCAGATGATGAAGTTTCCAACCAAGAATCCAGTAAAAGCAGTGTGCATGGTGCAACACACGACAAGAGAGATGTTCCCGATGCACGACACAACACCGACATCTATGCCCTCTACATCAAAGAAGCCAAAAGGCAGGCAAACAGAAAAATAACAACCACAACCTAAATTCGCAGTTCTACCCAAATGAGTTAATAAAGGACCGTGCCACGTCCTCGGAGCAAGCAACAAAAAATGGATCAAAGATCTAACTCTATCAATACTAAGGTACAACCTTCTCCCTTTTTCATTTATGTTTCGGACTAACTTCTTTTGCAGGTGTCCAATTAAGGGGAACTGAAGCACCCTCCAGCTCGAAGACCTTGGGTTTTAAAGCATGAGTTGCGCTCTTTTTCCCTTAGACTGGATTTTATCCCGAACTGGTTTTACTGCTGAGATTTTTTATGAGGAAACACCCATATGCTACCTAAGGAGAACTCATAAAGTATTCAAGGTCTCCCTTTCGATCAACCTCAAATATTGGGGGGGCATCACCCCGGGAAGTCGCCGCTTCAAAAAACCAAACTATGCCTAAGAGGACCTTGATAGGAGAATGTTATATTGGGCCAAACAGTCAAATAAACTGTATCCATATAGAATAATCGAGTCCCCAAAAGAAAAAATATGTACACGTGTATCAAGTAATTGAGGAAACCATCCTTTGCTTACTAAAACACTTTGTGCCTCTAAGAAATGCACTACTTTTTCATAAGACGGCTCGATGGCCAAAGGCAAAAAACTGGGGACTGTCATGAATAGTCAGCTCATTAAACCATCAAAAACTCGAATTTGTAAGAGCTCAATCAGAAAACTTGGAGATCGTAAGCCCTTAGTGAGGCAATATCAAATCTGTAAGACCACCGTGAGGCATGCTAAAACTCGTAAGACCTTAAAAGCCATAGCACCGATATTAAGGCCAAGTCAATATATCAAACTTGTAAGACCCATAAAAAGGCATACCCTCGATATAGATGTTGAGGTCATCTCACCCGAGGACTATCTACTACGGTCGTATCAAAAGGCTCCGACCAAAATAACATGGCTTGGAGACGTTCGACTGCTTCCATAGAACTAAAGGCTTCCAAATACTTCGAAAACACTTCGAAAAGAACTGGTTAATTAGGCCTCCAAAGAGCTTCGATCATATCAGCTCCAAACAATGAAAAGGCTTTACAACAATTAACCTTCAACAAAAGGCTTTGAAAAATCAGTCTTCAAGAGAACCTCCCGAGGTACTAGATTATCGTCGCATATTGATTTGTAATCAAGGATATTATTTGAGCCGTCGAAGAGTAGGACGAACACAAAACATACCAAGTCATAATCAAAACTTCAACCGAAATGGGGAAAACTATAGCCATATCAGAGGACGCATCGACCTAATCTAAAAAAACTACCTAAGGGCCAATGCATAAGAGCCTAAGGGAAAATATATAAGAGCTTAAGGGCCAGCCTAAAGAGCCAATACTTAATAGCCTAAGGGACAGTATGTCAAAAACCTAAGGGTCAATGATTCGAGTCAAAACTTGATTCGAGGACCGAGCCCTAAATGATTAAATATCATCAATTACTCATCAAGCATAACCTAAGGGTTCCAATCTTAAACATCCAACATATCAAACTAATTATCGACAAGCATCAACACTCAGAACATAAACCAAGACACAAATAAGTGGAAATTCATCTGAAGGGAAAACCAAAGGTCTTTCTTATTACTATGAAATATTGCGTAAAGATACATTTTACAACGCTCTCATATGGAGCCCGGTACAAAGGAAAAGAAAGAAAAACCTAGTCTACCCTTGGGAACTCAGGTTTTCCTTGAGGACTATATCTTAATCAGCTCCTACAATATTAGCTTCCTGACCGGCCTTCTCCTCGTTGTCTCCAGTATTGGAAACAAGGAACTTGGCGTCAAACTCATCCGACTTCGCCTGCTCTATTTCCTCAAAGAGATCGAAGCACTTGCCATAAATCTCCTTGAGAGTTTCCCTCTGGATCTGAACTGAACATACTCGTTGCTCCCCCTCTCTCGATAAAAAGACCCTCTCAACTTCGTACGAGCTTCAAAAACATCTTTCGGATAGATGGACACCTTCTTATCGAATTTTACTCGGACCTCTTCGGCTTCGGCCCGAGCGTCCACAACCTTGGCCTTCATCTCTAAAAGATCTGTTTCAAGTTTAGAAATCATGCTGGTCTGGGCCAAGTCTTTTCTCGAGAATTACAAAGTTGTATCTCTAGGGCAGAGGCCTTATCAAACCATTCCTTTTGGCCGCAACATGAGCATCTATCTGTGCCCTCAATTCATTGCATTTGGAATTAACCTGGTTAGCTTCACCCCGAAGGCGTTCCAACGCCTCTATCTTTCTCTACAATAGAGATACCAAAACAGTTGTTCCCAAAGATGGATGGAGAAACATGTAGTCCCTCAAAATAGAGATTATCTGTGTTTTGATGTAACCTTCGTAATCACTACTTTGTTTCAACTCCGATCAAAGATGTATCATCTCTTTTGTCTTCTTATCACTAAAAAGCCTAAGGGATTTCTCCCCGTTCAAGGCTTTACACATCTTAGACTCATAGCGAAGCAACCGCGACTTGAGCTTATCAAAGTCCTACGAGAAAGAGGGTTCAGTTGTAAAGAAAAATGTGCAAAGTAAGAAAAAGTAGTAATAACTCCAAAACTCACCAAGTGCAGAGTCGCTGACTTCTTCGAATGTCGATTTCGCATCCACCGGCTCGATCTCATTGGCCCCGATAGGGAAACTCGAGGCTTTCTAATCAGGCAGAGATATATCGAAGCCCATCTCCCTCAGAGTATCTCCCGACGTTCGAGAACCGATTGCCAAATCAGGTAAAGAAGGAACTTCATCTTTCCTCTCTCGAGGAATCTCTTCTCGAGCCTAACATGATAAATAGTCTCAGTAGGCCTACCAATCCGATCCAACAATGAAGAACCATCATCTTCGATAAATATAAGATCGTCATCAGCAGTAACGTCATCCTTGCTCCCTCAGACAGGTCTTGCCCTGATATGAGGATCCTCGTCCTTTGAGAGTCTCTTTATCTAATTGTACTTCCTTGTCTCAGAAGTCGAAGGCTCTTCCTCCTCTTGAAAAGGATGGTCTCCATTTAGAAAAATCACTGATACTTATAACAAAGAAATTAGTATACGAAAAAGAAAGAACTCCTATAGAGAATGACTCCATAGCACATACCATGGTGGTTAGCCTCCCATTTTCCCTTTGACAGGTCCTTCCACTTGTGCTTAGCATAAGTCGAAGAGGCAGCAAGTTCTTGAGAGTCCGCAAGATTGGGGACCTTATTTGGCATCCAAGGGGTCACTGCAGAAAAGGAAGAAAAACATCCTTACGGAGTCTGGCTCCACTGAGAACAAAAGTAATGGAGTTCAGTGTGTCATTTATGCTTGAGATTCCATTTCTCGGGAAACGGCAAAAATTTCGAAGGAATAATATTGACGTTCCTCATTCCAACAAAATGACGCATCCGCCCTCGATCCTTGTCCTTGTCATCGCTAGCAACGAAAGGCTTGGTGGATCAACGTTGTAGAGTAATTAGACCTTGATAATTTAAGGGCCGATATAATCTGATAAAGACTGAGATTGGAGCCCAGCTTTTTTAGCAAAGAATCTCATTATCAACACGATTGGACAGAAAGACAGATGGATCTGAGCCACGTAACTTGATATCTTTGATAAATTCAATCACGAGTCGGTCAAGAGGACCTAACGTAAATGGGTATGTATACACGTCCAGACTCCCTTCCACAGGGGCCATTATATCCTCTTCTCGGGAGGATATGTGCAGCCTCACCTTTTCCCATCTGTAGTCTCTCATCGTAGCCTCAAGGTATCTCTCTTCTATTGAGAAATAAACCTCGATGCATGTTCTTGATGGCAGGAACATCAAGAGGTTTCTCCATTGTAAAATCTCTCGTCATGAAAATACATTTCAAAGTTGGCTCGCCAGACGCCAACAACGTACCACCGGCTAAAAAGGGAGAAGAGGTAGGTTTTCCCTCTTTCTGGCAAGCGGATTTGGGTATGGTGGCCATGGATCCCGCAAAATAGGAAAGAGGAGATGGAAACTCGGGAGAAAGCTTTGATTTAATGCGACACTAGAACTAGCAGAAAAGGAACTTCATAGAGAAAGGTAGATGCACAAAGCGGCAAAGCCCGAACAAAAAGAAAGCGAGTATATTTAAAGGAAATCGGAGACTATTCATTAACTTTGATAGCCAATCAGCTCTGACAAAGCACTTATGATCTTTTAGGGAAATGCACCGGCGGGGCTATTTCGGTAATTCATAGTCATATCGCAGGAATAATTCCACCACACGGTGTTCGACGGATCGAGGAGCCAAATCGATTCCTTATCAACCCTAATGAGGTAAAGTGTGCGACCAAAACCAGAACAACCCAACTTTAAGGGTCTCTGTCATTTCGAGACCAAGCTCAAATGAGTTAATTCAAAATCGAGGCCTGACTTTGGCATGAACACTAAAAGGCAAAACTCATAAGATATTAAAAAAGAAAATCCTTTGCATTCCAATAATATATTTACAAAGTGCATTTACAGAAGCATATTTACAAAAACTCGCACAAGGAGTCCACATACAAAAAAAAGTAGTAATATGAGCAAGGGCGGCCTAGACTTCATCTGCACTACTTTCCGAGCTGCTCGAAGAGCCCTCGTCTGAAGTATTCAGAGTTGCCGATTCTGATGTTCCAAACGTTAATACCACACAAAAGGGGGGGGTGATTTGTGTGATACCCAATTTTCGCACAAGAAGAACCTGGTTCTTCTAGATGAACTAACTATGACCGTTTGCGAAAATAAGAGTGCATAAAATAAAGAACATAAAGATTTTTACGTGGAAAACACCTGACTCAAATGTGAAAAACCATGTCCTACTAATCAGTAGGATTTTCCCAAACATCCACTAAACTCAATGAGCCAAAACAACATTTACAAAACTCTTTGTAAACCTGAAAATTAACTCTAATCCCAGTGTGGCACACAACCTCAACTGTTGCGATACATTCAATTTAACTCTAACTTGAATACTCAATGTACCTAATACAATTTGCATCTAAGAAAGCTGGAAAGGTACAATTTTAAATTACCTACTACAATTCAACTAGAAAAAGAAAAACACAGTGGAACTGGTTCTTCAATCTTGTTCAAGTAGCTACAGGTGTGCACACTTGATCTCACGTAAATTGCTTGCAAAATAGTCTTGCTATTTTGCTCTCAATTTAGCTCGAGCTTCTTCGTGTTTGTGCACACCTGTACAAGAGAACAATATTACTTTTATAGAGTTAGTAATCAGAGTTTGACAAAAACTTGAATTGCTGATCCTTCATCAAGTTCGAGTCCTAGAACAATCATACTCCAATTCCTTATCCTAAATCCGGATATAGTTCTCTTCATATAAAGAGACCTTTTCTCCTTATCTCATATGCAATCTTTTCGATCAGTTCAGAAGATATTCAGAAGATATTGCTGCTCTATCTCAAAGGATTATCTTCTTCACTTGCATCTCATGTGCATAGGCCATAACACCTGTGTCTCCTAAGATGGACCTGGTCTTTCACTGAGTTCATTTGTCATTCTTCAAAACTTCAACTGAACTTGGGCCAACAAATTTCCTCTTTTTGATGATGACAAACTCTATGCTTTTACTGATCAAAGAACCTATGGAACTCAGCTTAATTTTCACATTTTCACACTCTAAATTAGCTTATCATTAAGGACCAGGTTTAATCAGGTTATAAATATAACTTTATTTCAGAATACAAAAACTAAAACACAATATCTCTTCCCCCTTTTGGCATAATCAAAAAGTTACATATTATATGAATCCCGGATATTAATTAGTACTCATGTTCGCTGGGGCAACTGCAAGTAAAAACATGATTCGGTTAACCAACAATCAAATTTACAAAGAATTTAACTATTAAGATCAGAAGTTTCATAGAACAAGAGAAACAAATCACATTATCATTGATTAAGAGATGTTTCTACAATACAGACCACAAAAAGAAAAATAAACATCAACCATGAGCAAAAGCATAGAAAATTTTCGAATATGGGTCACTGAGGGGGTATTTTAAACTGGCTTTAGGGTTTGTAAGTACGAGATGGATGGGTTTGGAGAAAGTTGAACATATTCTGAAGCATTCCATCACTCTTCTCATTTTCCTTTGCTAGTTCAGCTCTAAGTCCATCTCGTTTAGTTTCTAATTCAGCAACACGAGCCTTTAGCTTGGCAATTTCAGCATCTTTTGTTCCACACTCCTGAACCAAAGACCTAACCTTACTATTTATAGGAGTCTTTTGAGATGAACCTGGTTCAACTGGGTTGGCATTTTCTAGATAATCACAGTCCATAAGAGTCTTGACACCAAAGTGCTCTTTGTTAGATTCCATTTCCCATTTCTTCAAAGGCACACGTAGTTTTTCTAGATCAGTAGTCAATAGAAACCCATAAGGTGTGGCATGAGCTTTAGAGCCGTTGATGACTCTATCTAGTAGTTTTACAATAAACGCGAGCTAGTTTATCTGCTTTCTTCTTACAAGACACTCTAGAAGAACCAGGTCCATGTAGTTTGCAGTGTGCCTTCTCTCCTGTCAGGGCAACAAATATTTGTTCACAAACTCAAAAAGCACATTGTGATCAGCCCTCATCTCACTTTTCTGAACAGATCTTGCTTTAGGCACATCTTCATGTGTTGCAGAATCACAAAAGTTTCTGGTGATTTGGAGTGCATTCGGAAGAGAGTCCAGGCAAGGCCACCTTTGCCTTATATAATCATCAAATACTACGCAGGGAATGTCTAGAATCTCCCGCAACTTATGAGCATCAAATTGTACCTTGACTCATTTCACCAGATTAGTAACAACCCCATTCACCATTGTGGTATTCGATCAGCTCTTTTCTTGACAGTTTGCCATCTAGTTGAAGAACCATTTCTTTCCACCCTTGTGCATTCAGGGAATCAACCAATCCTTTCATGTCTGGCTCCTCCATGTTTTTCAGAATGTTTCCTTTCAAAATCATTCTCCTGCCAAAAAGGACAAATCTATCCTGTTCCTTTTCATATTCCTCCTCCTCTTCTTCTTCACTCCATTCTTCTTCTTCTTCAATAATTTTCTTATGTTTTCTTTTCCCGACAGGCCTAATTCTTTTGTCCAACAAGGACTCAGCTGATGCGGGTACAGAGGAGGTCTTCTTGGTCGAAGTCTTGGAACCTTTTGGTTTGGGTGATGCCATTTTTTCAGTTGTTCCTCTTTCTTGATGGACCAGGTCCATTTCCTCTTCTTCTTCCTCTTCTACCTCGATACTTTCCATAACTTTCGCCTTCCCTTTTTCTCTCTTTTTCTTCATGCTTTCTTCCAGTGCTTTCTGCAATTGTTCCTCACTTTATTTAACCCTTCTTCTAGTTGCTCTTGCCTTTGGTAATGGAGGGACATTAGACTTAGGGGATGATACTTTGGTTTTCTTTGTTGGCTTGGAAGCAGTTGGAGCTTTTAGGGAAGAAGCCTTGCGCTTCTTTGGATCATAACTGGTCCAAACTTTCTTCAGGAGGTCAGCTAGGGTTTCCTCACCAGATGAACCACTTTTAACATGTTGCTTAATCGGGTGCATAAGACCTTCAGCAGTGTCCCCGGAGCTATTTCCCCTGACTTGTTGCCACTCTCCTCAAGATTTCCACAAATTGCAAGAATTTTATCTTTCTTTTTCCTTCCTCTTTAATTAGATTCATCCCCCTTCACATCTTTTAAAGGACCCACCAAAACAAACCTATTTTCTACATTGTCGACTGCATCAGAGGAACCGTAGCATGTATTCACCTTCCTAGTGTTTTCTTGATTCTTGTCTGTGTCAGAAGACCCCCGTTATTCTCTATCACTTGCATAAACAAAGGCTTCAGACTCAGAACTTGAGTCAGATGATTCCTTTTAAGAGTGCTCCTTTTTCTGGCTAACTCTTAATTTTTTGTTTAGAGCCATTCTCAGAGCACCGCTGGCTACAGTTTTCCTTGCCAACATCCTTTGCCGGCGGAATCTGGATTTAGGATTGTTGCAAGGGGTGCAAAAGAGGATGTATTGGTAGATTCAGGTAAGAGTGCCCCTGGATTTTCTTGAGGGTTAGACATGGTGAAGGATTTCTGGGAGATTTTGGGGATTTTTGGTGATTTTGGAAAAGAAGGATGATCAGTGGTTTAGCACATAATGGTGGATATGGAACAAATTAGGAGTGTGTGGAGTGTATTTAAAAAAGAATATGATTAGTAACAGAAGCCTTTTGCAGTGCAATCAGGAGTCTAATCCCATTAAGACTCTAGTCTTTAATTAGCACTAGTTTTTGGGAAAAAGTCCCGTTTTTCTTTAGAATTCTAGGATAATAAAATTGATCCAATGCTTAGTGGTTATATTTTTGGGAATTTGGTTAGAATAGGACTTCTGCTCATAATTGGAATATTTAATTTTCAAATTGTGCAAAGTATAGAAACATTGACCTTTTCTCATGAGCATAGACTGATGAACCAAGTTCTTCAAGTAGAACTTCTCTTGGGTATGCCTCATATATCAAAATAGAAAAAAACTTTGTAAGGGATTAATGAATTAAAGGAAACATGTTACATGAGTATACTGATTAGAGTATGAGACTGAGTAAGAATTAGTCTAGATATTCACATAAAGTTAGAACTTCTAACCAAACAATTTTTTTTGTGTTTTTTTTCATTGCATCCTGAACTGGACCTGATTAGGTGATCTTAATCATCCCTAATTCCAACCTGTTCCTTTCAAAGTTTTCTCTACTTAGTGCTTTAGTAAAGATGTCAGCTATTTGTTTATCAGTAGCACAAAATTCTATGGATATTAACCATTTCTCATAGTTATCTCTTAAGAAGTGGTGTCTAACATCTATGTGCTTGGTCCTTTTATGATGAACATGGTTATTTGTCATACTTGTAGAACTAGTGTTATCACAAAATATTGGAATACATCCCACTTCAATTCCAAAGACTACCATATATTGTTTGATCTGTAGCAATTGAGCACAACAAGAAGCAACATCAACATATTCAGCTTCAGCAGTAGATAGGGCTATTGAGTTTTGCTTTTTGGTAGCCCATGACACTAGACATGACCCTAGGAAATGTGCCATACCTGAAGTACTATTCCTGTCCACCAAGTAACCTGCACAATCAACATCAGCATATTCTACTATATCAAAATTACTACCTTTAGGATACCAAAGACACAAATTAGTGGTGCCTTTCAGATATCTCAAAATCCTCTTGACAGCTATCAAATGCAACTCCTTTGGATTTCCTTGGAAACGAGCACAAAGCCCTACACTGAAAATAATGTCAGGTTTGCTGACAGTAAGATATAAGAGTGAACCAATCATACCCCTATATAACTTTTGATCAACTGATGAACCAGGTTCATCAATATCTAATTTAGTGGCAGTTGCAATAGGTGTATCTATTTCTTTGGCGTCCTCCATTTTATACCTTTTGATAGTTCTTTTGTATACTTCTGCTGATGGATCATGGTCCCATGTGGGCTTTGTTTGATTTGCAAGCCTATGAAGAAATTTAGTTCATCCATCATACTCATTTCAAACTCACTCCCCATTAATTTTGCAAAATCCTTACTCAACTTATCAGTAATGGCCCCAAAAGTTATGTCATCAACATATATTTGTACAACAAGGAGGTCTTTACCTTTTTCCCTTAGGAACAAAGTGCCGTCAATTTTACCTTTTTGTACCCATGCTCCAGTAGGAATTTTGATAGTCGCTCATACCACGCTCTTGAGGCCTGTTTGAGCCCATATAGTGCCTCGTCCAGCTTGTACACATGTTCAAGACATTCATTTCTTCCTAATCCTGGAGGTTCTTTTACAAACACTTATTCCTTGAGGTAGCCATTTAGCAAGGCACTTTTGACATCCATCTGATGGAGAGTGAATTCCATATGTGCTGCAAAGGCAATGACGAGTCTGATTGCTTCTAGTCTTGCAATTGGAGCAAAGGTCTCATCATAGTCAATGCCTTCCTCTTGGATGTAGCCTTGAACCACCAGCCTTGCCTTGTTTCTTGTGATAGTTCCATCTTCATCAAGTTTGTTCCTGAAGACCCATTTGGTGCCAATGACTGATCTGTTCTTGGGTCTTGGAACTAGATGCCATCTTCTTTCAAATTAATTGAGTTTCTCCTATATAGCATTGACCCAATCTATATCATGCAAAGCCTCGACAACATGTTTAGGTTCAATAAGAGATAGAAAAACATCAAATTCACATAGATTCTTTAGTTGTGATCTAGTTTTGACTCCAGATCTTTGATCGGTAAGAATTTTCTCGATGGGATGAGAACTTTGATACTTGTGAGGTTTCATGACCTACTTGTTTCTGTTGAATATTTCAGCTATTTGCTGAGAACCAGGTTCATGAACAGGTTCCTTCAAGGGGTTTATTTCAATTCCTCTTTGATTTCTTCCCCCTATCAGGTTGCCCTATAAGGAAGAACCCGTTTCATCACCTGTTCCTTCTATAGGTGCTGCTTTGACTTGAGCTAATGCTTCACCCAAGTCTTTGACCATTTCAATGGCTTCATCTTCATGTTCCTGTCCTTCAGAAAGAATTTTAGTCTCATCAAATACAACATTTACACTTTCTTCTACACACAAAGTTCTTTTATTGAACACTTTATATGCTTTGTTATATGAAGAATATCCCAAGAATACTCCCTCATCACTTCTGGGATCAAACTTACCTAGGGAGTCTTTTCCATTATTGTGCGCATAGCACTTGCAACCAAATTCCCTAAGATGGGATATGTTTGGTTTTCTCCCTTTAAGTAACTCATAGGGAGTCTTCTCAACAAGAGGTCTAGTCATGCGTCTATTGATTATGTAACATGTAGTGTTTACAGCCTCTGCCCAGAAGCTGTGGGGTAATTTACTAGAGAAAAGCATGGTCATTGCCATATCCTTAAGGGTCCTATTCTTTCTTTCAACTACTCCATTTTGCTGAGGAGTCCTAGGGGCAGAGAAGTTGTGATTTATACAAATTTTGCATTTTCAAATTCAGTTCCATGATCAGACCTAATGGATACAAGTTGATTTCCTAATTGTTTCTAAGTTTTTCTAACAAAAGCGGTAAACATTTCAAGTGCCTCATCTTTAGATGTCAGAAATAGTACCCCAGGTAAATCTAGAGTAATCATCAACAAGCATTATCACATATTTCTTTCCTCCTCTGCTTATGGTTCTCATTGGACCACAAAGATCCATATGGACCAGTTCAAATGTCTTGGACGTACTTACTATTTTCTTGGATTTGAAGGATGACCTTACCTGCTTCCCCCTTGTACATGCCTCACAAACTTTGTCTTCCTTGAACTTGATATTAGGCAATCCTATTACCAAGTCCGTGGAGACTAATTTGTTTAGTTGATTTAGACTAGCATTGCCAAGTCTTTTGTGCCACATGAGGGATCATTGTCTAACACACTTAAACAAGTGAGTTCATTTTCTAAAAGAGATGACAAATCTACAATGTAAATATTGTTAACTCTTTTTCCTTACAAAATAACCTTGTCAGTAATAAGGTTAATCACAAAGCATTTGATGGAGGTAAAAGCAACAAGGTTGCCTCAGTCACACAATTGTGACACACTTATTAAGCTATATTTCAAACCATCAATCAGGTAGACATTCTCTATGGAGTGAGAATCAGTCTTGACTACCTTTCCAAAGCCAATGATCTCACCTTTATTTCCATTACCAAAGGAGACATTACCTCATTTTATTTCCTCAAGTGAAAGGAACTGGTCTTTGTCCCCAGTCATGTGTTTTGAGCAACCACTATCCATATACCATATTTGGCACCTCCCTCTCACTTGAACCTGTAAAAGGAAGTCAGGGGTTAGTCTTAGGAGCCCAAACTAGTTTGGGTCCCTTTCTATAAGGAAAAGGATGAATTAAATTCCTTTTTGCGCATCCAGGCAACTTATTTTTTTCTTTAACAAAAACTTTGTTCCTTTGACTGGCCATTTCTTTTGCATTACATTCATATTTGTAATGACCAGTCTTACCACAGTGTGTGCAGATTTTGTTTTCAGGAAGAGTGAGGTACTTACTTTTTGGATCCCATTTAAGACTTTAAGTCCCATACCCAAGTCCTCTTTTGTTACTGCTGTGATGATCTTGCAGCCAGGAGAGAGCATCTGACACTTGGTTCCATTTGAAAGTTCTGTATAGTTTATGTTTTACTTTTCCTGGATCTTCATTTAAAACTTTGATGAATTCATCTTTTCTGTACAATTCATCTTTCATTTTTCCCAGACTTTCTTCTAGAGTGAGATGTGTGTGATCAACTATCTTCTTTACTGTTCCTAATTTCAGTTTCAGATTTTCAGACCTAAGTTCTAAGATACTATTGTCAAGTTGAAGAACCTGGTTCTTCAACTCAGCATTTTTGTTATCACTCTCATTTGCCCTAGACTCTAGACGTTTACATTTTGCTTTTGGAATCACACATTCCCTAGACATAACTTCCTTCTCATTGTTGATTATCTCAGACTCATCAAAATTAATAGCTCAACCAATTTTTCTTTTGACAAGAATTTGATCTTGTCTTTGAGATGAAGAATACTTACCTCTTGTTCATCATCTGATTCTCTGATGGCCATTAATGCTTGCTCCTCCTCAGCTTCATCTTATGACTCTTCATCTGAAGTTTCTCCCCGAGCAACAACTATAGCTTTGGTTGAACCTTTGTTTCTCCTGGGTTAAACCTGTTCCTTCTTCATGATCCTTCGTTTAACTCTTTCTTTCTTCCACTTAATTTCCCATTGAGGATAGTTTTTGATCATGTGGTAAGTCTTGCCACACTTGTAGCATCCCTCATTTGCCTGTTTCTCCATAGCTCTTGTTTTATTGAAGCTTGTACTTCTTGAAGAACCCTTTCTTCTCATTAGATATCTTTTAAAATCCCTAGTGATCATAGTCATTTCATCATCTTCCAGTTCTGCACCTTCAGCAATTCTGAGAGCTAAACTTCTCTCCCTTTTGGGGGTATCCTTCTTCATGGTTTGTCTTATCATTTCATAGGCAGTTAAATTTCCAATCAGTTCATCCAGTCTGAGGGTAACAATGTTCTTGGATTCCTGAATGGCAGTGCTTTTACTTTCCCATGTGACTGGCAGAACTCTTGTTAGAATCTTCTCGACCTTGTCCTCTTCAAGGATAGTCCTTCCAAGAGATTCAAGTTCATTTGTCAAAGTGGTGAATCTAGTGTACATCTCCTATATAGTTTCTCCTTCCTTCACAGTAAAATTCTCATATTGAGAATGCAAAAGTGTTCCTCTTGATCTTTTCACTTGAGGTATTCCTTCATGAGCCACTTGTAGGGTTTCTCATATTTCTTTAGCAGTTGTGCAGCTTTGGATCCTACTGTACTCGTCTGGCCTTAGGCCACATACAAACCACTTTTTGGCTTTAGCATTTTTCTCCCACTTTTTCAAGTCTTCAGCAGTGCAGTCAGCCCTTGTCTTTGGTACTTCAATTCCTTTAGCATTCTTCTTAGTGGTTTCTAGAGGACCATCAGCGATTATGTCCCAAAGTTCATAATCTTCCCCTATAATGTGATCTCTCATTCTTTTTTTCCACCAAGAATAGTACTGGCCATTGAAAAGTGGAGGCCTAGCAGTGGATTGCCCTTCCCAGTTCCCAGGTGGTGCACTCATTGTTGATCTTCTCCTAAGGTGTTAGCCTCTTCAAGGATAACCTGCTCTGGTACCAATTGATGTTCCAAACGTTAATACCACACAAGAGGGGGGGTGATTTGTGTGATACCCAATTTTCGCACTAGAAGAACCTGGTTCTTCTAGATGAACTAACTATGATTGTTTGCGGAATTAAGAGTGCATAAAATATAGAACACAGAGATATTTACGTGGAAAACACCTGGCTCAAAGGGTGAAAACCCACAACCTACTACTTAGTAGGATTTCCCAAACATCCACTAAACTCAATGAGCCAAAACAACATTTACAAAACTCTTTGTAAACCTAAAGATTAACTCTAATCCCAGTGTGGCACACAACCTCAACTGTTGCGACACTTTCAAGTTAACTCTAACTTGAATACTCAACGTACCTAATACAACTTGCTTCTAAGAAAGCCGGAAAAGTACAATTTTAAATCACCTACTACAATTGAACTAGAATAAGAAAAACACAATGGAACTAGTTCTTCAATCTTGTTCAAGTAACTATAGGTGTGTACACTTGATCTCACGTAAATTGCTTGCAAAATAGTCTTGCTCTTTCGCTCTAAAATTAGCTCTAACTTCTTCGTGTTTGTGCATACCTGTACAAGAGAACAGTATTACTTTTATAGAGTTAGTAATCAATGTTTGACAAAAACTCGAATTGCTGATCCTTCATCAAGTTCGATTACGAGAACAATTCAAACTCCAATTTCTTATCCTAAATCCGGATATAGTTCTCTTCATATAAGGAGACCTTTTTCTCATTATCCCATATGCAATCTTTTCTATTAGTTCAGAATATATTGTTGCTTTATCTCAAAGGCTTATCTTCTTCATGTGCATCTCATGTGCATAGGCCATAACACATGTGTCTCCTAAGATGGACCTGGTCCTTCACTGAGTTCATTTGTCATTCTTCAAAACCTCAACTGAACTTATTCCAACAGATTCTTTCTCCAAGGCCTTCGCTTCTTCGATCTTGGCAGAAAGGTTGAAACCCCTAGCGTGCACTTGTTCGAAGGTCCACCTCTGTGCTTCCAATCGAGCATGTGCAAGGGCCCGAGCCAATTTGAATTCAGCCTTGACAGTTATTTCCCTAGACCGGGCATTTGTAGCAGCCGAATCTTTTTGGTATAAGGATATGAGCTATTGATCTTCAGACTTGACCGTGAATAATGTGGTAGTCGACTCAGCATGAAGCACCTAGAATTTGTGAGCCTCCTTCTTAGCACCTTAAAGAAATTGGGTCTAGGCCAGCTCCCCTCAGAGGGTATCCCTTTCTATAGCCGCACTATCCGTGCACCACTTTATCTCAAGTATGTCGGCATCTCTGGCCACAATCTTTTCCCGAAGTTGGTATGCTAGAGAATCCTTTTCGCTCGATCTGCAAATTCTGAGCTAAGATAGTAAACACCAAGTTATGAAAACAACAAGCAAGCTCATGAATACCAAACTGCCTACTCAACAAAATGAGCTCGCTCTTGAAGCACTTTCTCTGAGCTCGCTCGAAGGCTATTTAGTTCCCTCTCCCTTTGGGCGTATAGAGTTGTTAGTTCTTTCGACTCCATGGCAAGCTTCTCGAGCTCCTCCTCACTATGATTCAGTTCAACACTTAACTTGGAGAAGGCTTGGTCATATATCATCGTGACCTACAACACAAAGGAAAGAAATTAGAAAAAACAAGGACCGAAACTCAAGGCACAAGGGTGTGTCATAAATCACCTATTTTTGGAGTTTCACAGCCTCCCTGAGAATTGCTGGAGCATCAAGATCAACATCCTCTTCAACACCCGCAGAAAAAAATTACAAATGATCATCCCATCCATCCCGGGATGGTCCCACATCGGCTGGCTCCCTATTTTGGGCATCTCGTATTTGCCTAGGGTAAAATGACGGGCTCGATTGAATACCATCGATGACACCAACCTCTATCGAGGTAGCTTCTTGCCCTCGAAAGGCCTCTGAGTAGGATCCTCTGAATGCGCCAACCAAGTGTTCCTCGGCATAAGATATATCATGTTCATAGGCCAGCTCAGGGAATGCATCTGAACCCTCCTCAAGAGACTCCTCAAAACAAGGTGGGACTGCATCAATCGCCTCTGACTCGACAATTCTCTACCTGGCAATCGTCAAAGCATCAGTGCCTCGTATTGCCCTATGAACTAGTGGGCAGTCGTCATCATCTTCAGCATAAAAACTCTCTGCCGCCGCTGTAGTTAAGAGTGTTGCATAGGTCCTAGGCTTTCGAGCTTTAGCTCTCTTCGGTGTTGGGGACTCTTCCAGCGTCTTCTTCTTTATCTTTCTATACTTGGCGGGTTTGTGGGTCTCTTCTTCGCCAGAATGAGGCGTTATCATTAATACAACTTCCCCGAGGCCTGCACATGTGTAATATGTCGAAAAATTCCAAAAATCCATGTTTAAGGAATTCATAAGTGACATAGGTGAATACATACCATGGTTTTTAGCCTCTAATCGAGTTTTGGCCAAATCATGCCAAACGTGCTTGTCGTACGATAAGCAGGAATATCAAAGTCTAACCCAACCAGAGAAAGACCAATTCAAGATGAAAAAAATAAAGGAGTTAGTTTGAAAGAATAAAGGAGGATATTCATATGATATAGCTTGCTCGATACAATAACATTCATGTCTTCTGTTCCATTCCTTAAGGAATGACATATTTTTGGCAGGGATGAGGTCTAAGGTCATGACTCGAACGAAGCAACTCATCCATCCCCAGTCCTTATATTCATCAGTATTAGCAAAAAATGCCCTAGAAGAACGATGTCACAACTTGATTAAGCCCCCTTGATAGAGGCGGGGCTTGTACAATCTGATCAGATGATCGAGGGTGAAAGGCATCCCCTCGATCATGTTCGAGAAATGTCTAATCAAATGGAGATTCTGCAAAAAGAAGGGTAAATCTGGCCAAGTGTCACTCGGTATTCTTGGTAAAAATCAAGGATGACCGATTCTATTGATGGAGAAAAAGACCCTACGGGGCCTAAAGTAAAAGGATACGCATTCACGCTGAGGAAAGCAAGTTTATGTGTAGTTATGTACTCTTTGAGAAGGGATCTTAGTAGGCACATCTCTTCCCCAATGACAGTTTGTTTTCACCTACTTTATATTAGTTATTAAACTAATATATCGAGACATGGGCTCGTATCGGCCCGGCGTGGAAGAAGGTTTGTCGACTTTGAAATCGGATGATGTATCGAAGGACCCAGGAACACACTCCTCAACAGTGGGAGGCGCTACTTTTTTACTCTTAGACGAGCGTGATGAAGAGATTTCCCCTTTAGGGGCACCATCTTGGAGGTTTTAGCCATGGTAATAACAAAGTTTCAAAGCACACATAAGAAGGTGAACACAAGAAAGCTGTTAACAAAAACTTTGAAGATCTGAAGATGTTGCAAACGTTTGAAAGCGAGGGAATTGGAGTATTTATAAGTAAGTTGGAAGAGTTTGAAAGGGCGACCAATAGCGATTCGTGGGCATTCTGAGAACTGTGATGATAAGACCCATGTACAACTTTTTTCTGTCGCACCATTTAATGATCTCACACGGCTGACTTCATGATGGGGATATTAGAGAGGTAAGAACTCAAGATCATTTCTTGTTATTTCATTCGAAAAAATACGGGGACTATCTGTACGCAACCAAAATCGAAGAATCCGATTTTGAGGCTTCTGTGTCACTTCATGCCCGACCTTAAGGGGCTCGAAGTGGAACTTGAGAGCTGACCCCGAATGGCTCCCCTAGAGGCACACATAAAAGGTCGATATCAGAGCGGAACAAGTCAGTGGTCGTCATGGAAAGGCGAAAAGTTCCCGAAACACAGGATGAGGATTAACAGAGCTTTCAAGAATAGTATACATCCGCACTGAGCCATTATACAACTGTATTAGTATCATTGATTCGTCATTTATTAGACATGAACTATGTTGGGATTCACCCATCCTATATAAAGGGGGCCTTTGTTATTTTGTAAGGGACCTCAATATTGAATATAACACAACATTCTCTACTCTCTTTACTAACACTATTGTTCTTCACATTTGTTTCTTATTCATTCATTATTCATCTATTGTTCTTGACATTTATTGCTTATTCATTCATTGTTCATTTATTGTTCTTTATTTATTGCTCATTATTAACCGGGATATGCCATATTAAGACCCAGATTATCATCGATCCTTCATTGATTGTTCACTGTTATCAGCCCGTCTAAACCTCAATGCCCCGCTCTAGCCAACTCGAGGCCCTGTCCTGTGGCCCTATTAGTTTGCATTTCTTATTTCCTTTACTCACACTTAACATCTCTTGCCTAACAACTAGTACTGAGATAAATCGCATATTTTTAAAACCACAAAATCAAGCATAATTTGTAGTACTATTTGGTAAACAAAAGTTGAACACATATACACAAATGCTGACATGGCACTAATGCGACACATAAATTTTGGAGGTGTCTAGATGATGATTTTGTAAGTTGAAATGTTCAACTGACAAAGTAAAGACAAGTTGAGGTGCCTACTTGTGCACATATAAAGTTGGAGCGCTTGAGCAAGTTTGAGGGTGTTGGAAACACGTTCTCAAGGCATTATACTAAACGTGTGTTCATATTTGTAGGTTTTGATGAATGACAAACTGTGCGCAAATTGACATATGACGAGGTCCAAGCACAAGCGCAAAATTGATATATAACGAGATTCAAGCACAAGACAAAGATCGAGATTAAGTTTTATATGAGTCGGTATTTACTTGTGATCTTGATCCGACAACTTAAACTCAAGACTTGGCTTCTCTCGTAAAAATATTTTTAACAAATCATGCATATTTAATTTAGAGCAAAATGATTTTGAATAATGCATATTTACTTTAGTCAAAATGATTTTTAAACATGCCTCTAAAATCTGGACTAAGATAATCGATTATGTACATATGATAATCGATTATGTTTAAGTCAGCTGCTTGACAATCGATTGTGAACTTATGACAATCGATTGTGTTAAGGCAGTGTGCATCAGATTTTTCAAATCTGCATGACAATCGATTGTGAACCTTATGACAATCGATTGTGATGAGGCAGTGTCCATCAAAGTTTTTCAAAGCTCAAAATAATCATTGTGAAGCTAATGACAATCGATTGTGAAGAGACAGTGTCCATCAGATTTTTCAAAGTCACAAAATAATCGATTGTGAAGCTAATGACAATCGATTGTGAAGAGACAGTGTCCATCAGATTTTTCAAAGTCACAAAATAATCGATTGTGAACATATGACAATCGATTGTGTTGAGGCAGTGTCTTCCAGACTTTTTCAAAGTTATTAGATAATCGATTGTGAACTTATGACAATCGATTATCAAGAGGCAGTGTCTAAATTGATTTTTCAAGACTGGTATATAATCGATTGTTAACTTAGTATAATCGATTGTATAACTGACCGTTGCCAAAAATATTTTCAAATACCGTCAGGTAATCGATTATTGATTTGTTATAATCGATTGTTTTAATTAAAATCTGGAAAGGATTTTTTGAACATTGCTGAGTAATCGATTGTAGATTTCTGACAATCGATTGTTTTACGTAAAATCTGAAAATGATTTTTTGAACGTTGCCAGTAATCGATTATTGATCTTAGATAATCGATTGTTATGCGTAAAATCTGAGATTGATTTTTGGAAGAACCGGCAAACAATCGATTGTGGTAATTTGACAATCGATTGTCACTGAGTAAAATCAGCAATTATTAATTGGCAATTAGGCAACGGTAATACAAAGTTTTTCAACTATAAATACAGCTTCAATTCAGTCTATTAAGCACAACAACACACAACAACTGATCATACAATTGCTAAAGCTTGCATACTTTATTGCTTATCATTTTATATTCATTACATAAGCTTTTGAGAGCCAAATTCTTGTCGAAAGTTGTTGCGATCTTGAGCGTATTCTTTTTACTCATATCTACTCTTAAAGGAGTGTCTTGTTTGAGTGCTAAGTGTTTTTGTACACATGAAGGGAAGTGTTAGTCCCTTGTGTTGTAAGAAGGAACTTGTGTTTCCTTGGTTAAAGTCTTGGAGTGTTGTATCTCCGAGCAAAGGTTGTTGAGGCTTGTGTCCTCAAGTTGTAACGGTTTGTTGAGCACTCGTATGCTTAACAAGTTAGTGGAAATCTCGAGAGAGTCTCTCGGGGGCTGGACTAGCCACGGGTTGTGGTGAACCAGGATATATCGGTGCGTTTGTTCTAATTTATTTACTTATCGCACTTATTTATTTCCTGCAATTTTTAAATTTCGCAAGTTTACGCTAATTTTTATTATAACGCTATTCACCCCCCCTCTAGTGTTAAGCGTATTATCTAACAATTGGTATCAGAGCCCAACTCTCTGAAGACTTAACCGTTTGAGAGAAACATCCATGGCTTCTACTCGTGATTCTTTTGCAGGAATAGGTGAAGGACAATGCTCCACCCGACCACCGCTATTCGATGGTACTAATTATACATACTGGAAGGAGAGAATGAGAATATTTGTACAATCAAATAGTTTTCATCTTTGGAAGGTCATAATGAATGGAGAACAAATTCCAACCAAGAAGGTTGAAAATGAATGGGTCCCAAAGTCCGAAGATGAATACGATGCGGATGATATCCGAAAGGTGCAAAATAATGCTAAAGCTATTAATTTATTATATTGTGCTGTAAATGCTGATGATTATAGGAAGATATCTTGTTGCACAACGGCGAAGCAAATGTGGGACAAGCTGAAAATTACGTACGAAGGTACGGACCAGGTAAGGGAAGCCAAAATTGATTTCCTAACCCATGCATATGAATTGTTTCACATGAAGGAAGGCGAAAAGGTCGATGAGATGTTTGAACGATTTTCAAAAATCGTAAATGATTTACATGCTCTTAAGAAGACCTTCACGGATAAGGAACTTGTCCGAAAAATTCTCTGAAGTCTCACTCCGGAATGGCGATCCAAGGCCGGCGCGATTCAAGAATCCATTGGCATTTCAAATGTCACCATCGACGCATTAAGAGGTAATATTAAAACTTATGAATCTACTATACTTAACCCTCTTGTTGATGATCAAAGGAAGCAAAGAATCGCTCTCAAGGCAAGCACAAGCCAACCTCGAAATGATGAGGAAGGAGATAACGAGTTCGGACTCGTTATCAAGAGATTTCAAAAGTTCATGCGAAAAGAGTATGAACGAAAAGGAAAAAAGCAAGGAGATCAAATAAAGTGCTATGAGTGCAGAGAAACCGAGCACATTAAATCAAATTGCCCAAATGCTAAAAAGGAGAAGAAACCCTTCAAGAAGCAACGAGCATACATATCTTGGGGAGGCGACTCCGGTGACGAGTCAAGTGAGGAAGAAGAAGACGAAGCCGCAAATCTTTGTCTTATGGTACAAGAAGACAACAAAGAAGAGGTATGTCAAATTTCTTCCAAAAATTTCTTTTCCCTTGAAGAAATGCAAAATGCTTTTGATGAGTTGTATAGCGAATTTATTAAAGCTTCAAAAACTGTTAAGAGTATAAAAGAAAACGCTTCTCTAAAAGAAAAAGATTTTCAAAAACAACTCTCTTTTAAAGAAAAGGAATTGGAAAAACTAATTTTAGAAAATGAGAAGTTGAAAGAGGAAAACAAATTTTTTGGCAAGAGAAGCGCCGATAAGCCCGAGAGTTCTAGAAATTGTACTTCTTGCATGCATCTCAAAAATGAAGTAGAAAGGCTTAAGGGCACCTTAGATAAGTTTAACTCTTCTCATAAAAACTTGAATGAAGTGCTTGTTAATTTGAAGTCGACCAAGCATGGCATAGGTTTTAGAAACAAGCCTAAAGAGAAAGTTGAAGCCAACCCCCAACCACCTAAGGCTCAACCTAGGATAAATAAAACAAATGTTCATCCTAGATACAACAAACCTAGAAATGGTTTTCATCAATCGCAACCTAGAAATAATCATGCTAGAAATAATGCACATTCTAGGCCAAACACTATAAGGAATTTTGAACATTTTAGAACACCTAGAAATGACTTCCAACCTAGAAACAACTATTCTAGAAATGATGCATATCCTAGAACAAATGGTAGGAGAAATGATGTTCATGATTTGCGCAATAGTTATATTGTCAAGAAGAGAGTAAATGAATTTCGTCCGTCCAATTACTATCAACCTAGAAGGATGCATAATCCTAACGTGACTTGTCATATTGTAGACGAATTGGACATATTGCTCCGGCTTGTTTTACACGACATAGACATAACACTCAATCACATCACTATGATTTGCCTAACCCCCAAGGACCCAAAATGGCATGGGTACCTAAAACTCATTAATCTGTTTTGTAGGCATGTTTGAAGGGATCAAGTGTACTATGGTACCTTGATAGTGGATGCTCCAAGCACATGACGGGAGACGAATCCAAATTCCTTCAACTAGAACACAAGGAAGGGGGAAGTGTTATTTTTGGTGATAACAACAAAGGAAAGATTATCGGCATCAGATCGGTCGGTAAGGATGAAATTTCTTCCATTAAGCATATATTACTTGTGAAAGGTTTAAAACATAATCTCTTGAGCATAAGTCAATTATTTGACAAGGGAAATCTTGTTTTATTCGATTCGGATGAATGCTTAGTTTTTAGACGTAGCGATTTTAAAATTATCCTTCGTGGTTTTAGAATGGATAACATTTATATGGTTGATCTTGCAAATTCTTCACCCGAATATGTGAATTGTTTAATGAGCAAAGAGGACGATTCTTGGTTATGGCATCGTAGAGTAGCTCAAATCAACATGCATCTTTTGAACAAATTGGTTTCACAAAGTTTAGTTGTTGGTCTTCCAAATTTGAAATTTGAAAATGACTCTATTTGTGATTCTTGTCAAAAAGGGAAGCAAACAAAAGCATCTTTTAAATCGAAAAATATTGTTTCAACTACTAGACCATTGCAATTGCTTCACATGGATTTGTTTGGACCATCTCGCATTGAAAGTCTAGGTAGAAATCGTTATGCTTTTGTTATTGTTGATGATTATTCCAGATTTACTTGGACTTTATTTCTTTCCTATAAAAGTGATGCTTTTCAGAATTTTAAATATTTTCTTAATCGTGTTCAAAACGAAAAGGAAACAACCGTCACTTCAATTAGAAGTGATCATGGGGGAGAGTTTGATCACAATCTCTTTGCGGACTTTTGTGACGAACTCGGTATCGAGCATACCTTTTTCGCTCCACAAACACCACAACAAAATGGGGTGGTGGAAAGGAAAAATAGGTGTCTCAAAGAGATGGCTAGAACCATGCTCGAAGAGGCTAAGATTCCCAAACATTTTTGGGCGGATGCCGTGAGTACCGCATGCTACGTTTTGAATAGAGTAGTCATAAGGCCAATACTCATGAAAACCCCTTATGAACTCTACAAGGGAAGGAAACCAAATATCTCCCATTTTAGAGTATTCGGTTGTATAGTTTTTATTCATAACAATGGAAAAGATCAATTGGGAAAATTTGATGCCAAATCCGATGAAGGAATTTTTATTGGGTATTCTTCACGTAGCAAAGCATATAGGGTATTTAATAATAGAACCCAAACTGTGGAGGAATCCCCTCATATTGTGTTTTCCGAAAATAATGCTCGCTTGGCGAGAAAGGATTTTTGTTCTGATCTTGCAGGTATTTTAAATAGTTTAAAAGACAAAGTACAAGAGGAAACTCCTAAGGAAATTCAAGATGAAATCTTGGAACAATCAACGGAGGAAACGCCACAATTGGAGAAAGAAACGAAAATGCCTAACGAGTGGAGGACAATCAAAGATCACCCTCTCGAACAGGTAATTGGCGACGTCGGAGAAAAGGTAAGTACCCGAAACTCCCTTAAGAACACCTTAGGACATACTGCTTTTGTTTCTCAAATTGAACCAACAACCATCTCCAAAGCAATTGGGGATGAATTTTGGACCTTGGCAATGCAAGAGGAGCTTAACCAATTCAAACGGAATGGCGTTTGGGATTTGGTGCCAAGACCCGAAAATCATACCATAATTGGTACGAAATGGGTTTTTCGAAACAAACTAGATGAAAATGGTGTAATCACTAGAAACAAAGCTAGGATTGTAGCAAAAGGCTATAATCAAGAAGAGGGTATTGACTATGAAGAAACATATGCTCCCGTAGCTAGATTAGAAGCTATTCGTTTATTGCTTGCTTTTGCCTCTTCTATGAATTTCAATTTATATCAAATGGATGTGAAAAGTGTTTTTCTAAATGGTGTTATTCACGAAGAAGTTTATGTTGAACAACCCCCCGGTTTTGAAGATTTTAAATCTCCTGATCATGTTTTCAAACTCAAAAAGGCTCTTTATGGTTTAAAACAAGCTCCCCGAGCTTGGTATGAAAGATTGAGTAAATTTCTATTGGAAAATGATTTCATTATGGGGAAATTTGACACCACTCTTTTTGTTAAGCATAAAAACAATGATATTTTATTAGTTCAAATCTATGTGGATGATATTATATTTGGTGCTACTAACAATGTTTTGTGCAAGGAATTTTCCGATTTAATGACAAGCGAATTTGAGATGTCTATGATGGGTGAGTTAACATTCTTTTTGGGATTACAAGTAAAGCAAATGAAAGAAGGTACGTTCATTTGCCAAGCAAAATATTGCAAAGAATTGCTGAAACGATTTGAAATGACCAATGCAAAAGCAATGGCAACCCCCATGAGCACATCCTATCATCTAGACAAAGATGAGAAAGGTAAGGAAGTCGACATCAAAAAGTATCGAGGTATGATTGGCTCTCTCCTTTATCTTACTGCTAGTCGTCCGGACATCATGTTTAGCGTGTGCTTATGCGCTCGTTATCAATCGTGTCCGAAGGAGTCTCACCTAACTGCGGTGAAACAGATATTGAAGTATCTTGTTGGTACTGTAAATGTGGGTCTATGGTACCCCAAAGGTTCTTCATGCCAACTTGTTGGCTATTCCGATTCCGATTTTGCTGGATGCAAATTGGACCGCAAGAGCACTAGTGGCACTTGCCATTTGCTCGGTAGCTCTCTCATTTCTTGGTTTAGCAAGAAACAAGTAAGTATTGCGTTATCCACAATCGAGGCTGAATATGTAGCCGCGGGGAGTTGTTGCGCTCAAATCCTTTGGATGAAACAACAACTCTTGGACTATGGCCTAAGTCTTGATCATATCCCTCTTAGATGTGATAATACTAGTGCCATATGCTTGACAAAGAACCCCGTTCTTCATTCGCGAACAAAACACATTGAAATTAGACATCATTTTATAAGAGATCACGTTCTCAAGGGCGATGTCGAAATTGAATTTGTTGAAACCAAAGATCAATTGGCCGACATCTTTACAAAGCCCTTAGAGAAAGGGTCCTTCTTCCGAATTCGTAGTGAACTCGGGATCCTTGACTCCACGTTGATCTAAGTCATGCATTTCATTTTCCCTTTCACATGTTTTCTAACTTGAGCGTCGGAGACGTCTAACGTATTTTTGCAGGTATCGCCCTAAAGGCAGGGGGAATTATAAAGCTTGACGCACAGAACAATCGATTTCTCGTTTATATAATCGATTATCCAGTATCAACAATCGATTGTCTTGACATTATTTGCGTTATTATTTCTGAAATTGCAGATTTAATAAATAAACAAGTTTTTTTAATTATTCTATATATATATTTTTTGCTAATGGCAAAAGGGGGAAGATAACGGGTATGCACTCTCAATACTTATCGGCATAAATTGAGGGGGAACAAATTGCATATCTATATACTTGTTGCATATCTTTACTTGTCTTGAATCGTCATTATGAATTGCCTAATATGCATATCCCGCTTAAAGTTTGCCATTATCAAAAAGGGGGAAATTGTTGGAAACACGTTCTCAAGGCATTATACTAAACGTGTGTTCATATTTGTAGGTTTTGATGAATGACAAACTGTGAGCAAATTGACATATGACGAGGTTCAAGCACAAGCGCAAAATTGATATATAACGAGATTCAAGTACAAGACAAAGATCGAGATTAAGTTTTATATGAGTCGGTATTTACTTGTGATCTTGATCCGACAACTTAAACTCAAGACTTGGCTTCTCTCGTAAAAATATTTTTAACAAATCATGCATATTTAATTTAGAGTAAAATGATTTTGAATAATGCATATTTACTTTAGTCAAAATGATTTTTAAACATGCCTCTAAAATCTGGACTAAGATAATCGATTATGTACTTATGATAATCGATTATGTTTAAGTCAGCTGCTTGACAATCGATTGTGAACTTATGACAATCGATTGTGTTAAGGCAGTGTGCATCAGATTTTTCAAATCTGCATGACAATTAATTGTGAACCTTATGACAATCGATTGTGATGAGGCAGTGTCCATCAAAGTTTTTCAAAGCTCAAAATAATCGATTGTGAAGCTAATGACAATCGATTGTGAAGAGACAGTGTCTATCAGATTTTCGAAGTCACAAAATAATCGATTGTGAAGCTAATGACAATCGATTGTGAAGAGACAGTGTCCATCAGATTTTTCAAAGTCACAAAATAATCGATTGTGAACATATGACAATCAATTATGTTGAGGCAGTGTCTTCCAGACTTTTTCAAAGTTATTAGATAATCGATTGTGAACTTATGACAATCGATTGTCAAGAGGCAGTGTCTAAATTGATTTTTCAAGACTGATATATAATCGATTGTTAACTTAGTATAATCGATTGTATAACTGACCGTTGCTAAAATATTTTCAAATACCGTCAGGTAATCGATTATTGATTTGTTATAATCGATTGTTTTAATTAAAATCTGGAAAGGATTTTTTGAACATTGCTGAGTAATCGATTGTAGATTTCTGACAATCGATTGTTTTACGTAAAATCTGAAAATGATTTTTTGAACGTTGTCAGTAATCGATTATTGATCTTAGATAATCGATTGTTATGCGTAAAATCTGAGATTGATTTTTGGAAGAACCGGCAAACAATCGATTGTGGTAATTTGACAATCGATTGTCACTGAGTAAAATCAGCAATTATTAATTGGCAATCAGGCAACGGTAATACAAAGTTTTTCAACTATAAATACAGCTTCAGTTCAGTCTTTTAAGCACAACAACACACAACAACTGATCATACAATTGCTAAAGCTTGCATACTTTATTGCTTATCATTTTATATTCATTACATAAGCTTTTGAGAGCCAAATTCTTGTCGAAAGTTGTTGCGATCTTGAGCGTATTCTTTTTACTCATATCTACTCTTAAAGGAGTGTCTTGTTTGAGTGTTAAGTGTTTTTGTACACTTGAAGGGAAGTGTTAGTCCCTTGTGTTGTAAGAAGGAACTTGTGTTTCCTTGGTTGAAGTCTTGGAGTGTTGTATCTCCGAGCAAAGGTTGTTGAGGCTTGTGTCCTCAAGTTGTAACGATTTGTTGAGTACCCGTAAGCTTAACAAGTTAGTGGAAATCTCGAGAGAGTCTCTCGGGGACTGGACTAGCCATGGGTTGTGGTGAACCAGGATATATCGGTGCGTTTGTTCTAATTTATTTACTTATCACACTTATTTATTTCCTGCAATTTTTAAATTCCGCAAGTTTACGCTAATTTTTATTATAACGCTATTCACCCCCCCTCTAGCATTAAGCGTATTATCTAACAGAGGGCACATTTATTTACAAAATGTCAATTCTTTTGGAAAATGTAAAACCTCATATTTCAAGGGTGTGTTTGGTACGAAGGAAAATATTTTTTAATTTTTTCATATTTGGTTAGCTTAAATATTTTGGAAAATATTTTTCTTATCAAGAGAAGGGAAAACATTTTCCAAAACTCCTTCTCAACCTTCCACATTCTCATCAACTCATCCCAACCCCTCTCTCCGAAAAAGGCTTTTTTTTTCAAGTCAGTTTTTTTGTTACCACTCACACCACGCTACCCCCACCCCTCCCGCAAAAAAAAGTTATTTTTACCCTTTTTTGCAATTTCAAATATCTGTTTTTTATTTTTTAGCACCGTCTACCTCATCCCTCACATGCCCCCACCCCGCACAAGAAAAAATTGACTTTTTTTTTGTAATTTCAAATTTATGGTTTTTTTATTTTTTTGCACATCCCATCCCACCCCCACCTCTTTACCTGCCCCTACCCCCACCTCGCACAAAAAAAAGATTTCTTTTTGTAACTTCAAATTTCTATTTTTTTGGTTTTTCTGCTCCCCCCTTTGGAAAAAATATTTTTTAAATATATTTTTTAGTTTTAATTTTTTTATTTATAGATTTAATTGTTCAAAATTTTACAAGCTCCGAAGTTATGAGTTTGAAAGTTTATGAGTTTAGAAATTATAAAGTTTACGGGTTCAAAATTTTGCGGTTCGAAAGTATGAAATTTATGGGTTCGGGAGGTTGTTGGTTTGAAAGTTTAAGGATTCATGTTTATTATATTTAAATTTTTCATGAATATTCTTAAAAAGTTATTTTTCTTAATTTGCCTCCAAACAGAAAAATAAATTAAAATACTAATTTTCCAAGAAAATATTTTTTATGAAAAATATTTTTTAATATACCAAACACACCCCAAATCTTATCATTTTTTAGCATTCACTTCTCCACGACTTTGCATGAACCTCTTATTTAAAACGTTACTTAAATTGATGGGAAATAAAGTAGATTTAAGTAGGTGATTTAATTCAAAAAAAGTCTTTTCAAAAGAATTGAGTGCTGCGCCAGCTGAGAGGCGACCTGTGTGTGTTTAAAGTGTAAAAGGATTCACGCGGATGAAGCTGTGGATATCGGTAAGCCACCCCCACTTTGCCAGCTGGCTGTCGGAGTTTACAGGCAAACTTCCTCCCCCGCACGTGACTCACACCTCTCTTTCTCCCTTCAAATCACACTCTTTTTCTCACCCTTTTTCTTTATTCATTATCGTTATATTGTACGTATATGTATATTCCTTCATTTCCCGAAATTTATGGAATTAAATTCCCAATTGCGTTGACTGTTGACTAAAACTAACTCTCTTGTGCCTTCCAAAGATTGTACTGTACGCTTTATTCATTTTACCAAGAAAGCACAGTAGATCACAAGCTTTAGAAATCAGCGTAAAATAGTTACAATACTTTGAATAAAACGCCATCGCTTTCTTGGTGGATGCATCAATAACAATTAATAGACCCAAAATATAATCAAACACAATCCCCGCCTCCATCTCTCTCTCTTTCTCTTTCTCTTTCTCTCTCTAGAATTTTGCTATCGTCTTTGAGGTGTTACTTTCGGTTGAGACAAGAAGCTGAATCTTCTGGAGATGTTGGATTCAAATGCGACAATTGCCTCTTAGTGAAGTTAGCTTCAGATTCATTTTTCTAAGATCTACTCTGCTGGTAAACTCTCCGATCGCATTTTTTTCTAAAATTATTTGCCTTTGTATTCATCAATTTCAGATTCGATAAGTATTATTTGCACGTGTATTTGTTAAATTCAGCTCGTTAATTGTTTCATCATTAGTAGTATCCTGATTTTGAGTTCTTCATGAGTTCTTATGAGGAGTTTTAAATTAAATGGTTATGTTAATGCTAGTAGAAACTGTATTGGTGTTGACTTTGACTGCACTCCAGTTCATGAAAAATGAATTGCGAATCAATCTATCTGCTGCTTCGTCAGTCAGAACCTAGAATATGTCAATTTAATCTGAATTAATCGTGTCACTTAGTGTAGTTCCATGTGGTTTGGGTGGTACATTTGTTAGTTTCGATGAAATTGATTTGTCAGCCAAGTAGGAAATAAAGAGTAATGTGTGTAATTCTACTCATGAAAGTCTATTCTGTAGGCTTAATGCGCATGATGTTTTTCCCCCCTTTATCTGAGCCGGTGTAAGACTATCTGACAAACGGCAAAACTTAGCATATTTGAGTGTTATGCATTGTGCATTTCGCTTTAAGCTTTGTGTACTGGAGGAGCAATCTGACGCAATCTCTTAGGATTAGAATTTGGTATTTCTTGTGTTTTTGTTGATCAATTCTCCAAAACACTGCTATTCACCACTTTAGATTGTTAAACACAATAACCCTCAGGGGTTGGCCTGGTGGCAGTTGACTTGAGCTTTGGGGTTTGCTCCCTTTCAAGGTCTCAAGTTCGAAATTCACTGGGTGCAAACAATTTCTAAGGGCTATCGGACTGGGTAAAACCTGAATTAACCGTGGTACACTTGCGGGAAACTCCTTGCCTAGGGCCTGTGCACCCCCGCGATTAGTCGGGACTTTTAGAGACTCGGACACCCGGTGCAAATAAAAAAAAAGAATCTAAGTTAAATCCCAGATAGAGATCATTGAAGTTAATCTCTGGTTAATGTCCCCACAACTTATCTTATGTGGCGTTCTAGTTCCAGTAGCAGCGAGGCAAATAAAAAGCACTAGTATCTCTGTTCATTATTGTGGCTTGAGAAGACAAATCCTGGAAGTCAAAGGCTCAATCATGTTCACTCTTTTTCCGTTATGAGTCCTCTCAATACCTTAAAGTAATCATTGACAGCCATCTCTTTTTAGAAGCATGTTCACTCTCGTTCAAACTGTTAGAAGTGTAAATATAGTAGAACTCTAACCCAAAGTGTGTTAGGAGTAGGTTAGGTTATGTGTATTATATATAGGACTCATTGTATCATGTTTATACATCAATTATATGTATTTTTCTCCCGTGCTTTCTCACATGGTATCAGAGCTTTGGTGAGAATATTATAGCTGTGCGTCATTCCAGCTAATTCCGGGAAGAAAGACCTCGTCGCCGTGCAATTTTCCGGCGACTTAAGAGGCTGTCCGAACTAAACCACCTTTTTTGTTGGTGTTGTGCAAAATCCAAGACCACCACGAGGTTCGGCTCGGAATTCCGACCAAACCCTAGAAATTTCTCCGGCAGATTCCTCCACACGCGCCGCCACGCGCCACCACAGCTGTCGGCACGTCAGACCACGCGCCGGCGCGTGAAGCTGTTTCCGGCCAGTTTTTCACTTTGCTCCTTCAAGACAGTTTGGTCGGCTCTCAATTCCGACCCTACCCATCCTTTTTTCGTTCGATTCCGACAACTTTCAATTTTTTCCGGCGACTTTATTGACTTTTCCGGCAGCTACAGTACTTTCCGGCCAGAATTTCTTCAGGACAGTTTGCTCAACCTTGAATTCCGAGCCTATCCATATTTTTACTTTTCAATACCGACAACTTTGAATTTTTTCTGGCAGCTACAGTGTTCCCGTTTCCCGGCAGCTACAGTGTTCCCGTTTTCCGGCAGCACCAGTTTTCAGTTCTCTGTTTCTGTTTCAGCAAGTTTTCAGTTGATAATCCAAAGATGTCTTTGGGACTAGATGCTTTCGGGTCTAGAAACCAGGGTTCTGGCAGTTCCGGTATTATGATTACCTCAGAACCTTTAATGGGAGGTTCAAACTACCTAGCTTGGGCTTCGTCTGTCGAGTTGTGGTGTAAAGGCCAAGGTGTTCAGGATCATCTAACCAAGGAGTCTAGTGACGGAGATGAAAAAGCCAAAGCACATTGGGAGAAGATTGATGCTCAATTATGCAGTATTTTGTGGCGATCTATTGATTCCAAGTTGATGCCCTTGTTTCGTCCATTCCAAACATGTTATTTGGTTTGGGAAAAGGCTCGTACTTTATACACTAATGACATATCTCGTTTCTATGATGTGATATCGCGGATGACAAATTTAAAGAAACAGGAATTAGATATGTCTACTTACTTGGGTCAAGTGCAGGCAGTTATGGAGGAATTTGAGACGTTGATGTCAGTTTCTGCTAGCGTTGCAAAGCAGCAAGAACAACGACAAAAGCTGTTTCTAGTTCTTACTCTTGCTGGGCTTCCTAATGATCTTGACTCAGTACGCGATCAGATTTTGGCTAGTCCGACTGTCCCCACCGTTGATGAATTATTTTCTCGCTTACTTCGCCTTGCTGCAGCACCAAGTCACCCAGTGAGCTCATCACAGACACTTGATTCATCTATCCTCGTCTCCCAATCCGTGGACAATCGGGCTTCTCATACTATGGAGTATAGACGAGGAGGAGGTCGTTTTGGAAGATCTAAACCTAAGTGTTCTTATTGTTATAAACTTGGTCACACTCGTGACGTGTGCCATTCTTTACATGGTCGACCAACAAAAAATGCTTATGTTGCTCAGACCGAGCCTACAGGTAACCAGGGATTTTCTGTATCTGAACGGGAGTATAATGAGTTCCTTAAATATCGAGCAAGTAAGCAGCCGTCTCCACAAGTAGCCACTATTGCTCAGCCTGATACTTCTGTTGCTGATAACTCTTTTGCTTGTGTTTCCCAGTCTAGTCCTCTTGAACAATGGGTTGTGGACTCCGCTGCTTCTGATCATATCTCTGGTAATAAATCCCTTTTGTCAAATATTGCGTATTCACAGTTTCTTCCCAACGTTACTTTAGCTAATGGGTCTCAAACTAAAGCAAAAGGAGTTGGACAAGCAAATCCTCTACCCTCTGTCACTCTAGATTCCGTTCTTTATGTCCCTGGCCATCCTTTTAATCTTGCATCTGTGAGTCGTTTGACTCGTGCCCTCCATTGCGGAATATATTTTATTGATGACTCTTTTATTATGCAGGACCGTAGTACGGGACAGACGATTGGAACATGACTTGAATCAGACGGACTCTACTACCTTAACTCACTAACATCCTCTAAGGCCTGTCTAGCTGCCGATCCTCCAGACCTACTTCACAGTCGTTTAGGACATCCTAGCTTGTCCAAACTTCAGAAGATGGTGCCTCGTTTGTCCAGTTTATCCACATTAGAGTGTGAGTCATGTCAGCTCGGGAAACATATCCGCGCCTCCTTTCCTCGTAGTATTGACAGTCGTGCAGAGTCTGTTTTTTCTTTAGTTCATTCGGATATATGGGGTCCTAGTAGGGTATGTTCAACCTTGGGATTTCGTTATTTTATTAGTTTCATTGATGATCATTCAAGATGTACTTGGATTTTCTTAATGAAAGATCGTTCTGAGTTGTTTTCTATATTCCAAAATTTTTGTGCTGAAATTAAAAATCAATTTGGTGTTTCTATTCGCACCCTTCGCACTGATAATGCCTTAGAATATTTATCCTCTCAATTTCAGCAGTTTATGTCTTCTCATGGAATTATTCATCAGACCTCTTGTCCTTATACCCCTCAGCAAAATGGGGTTGCAGAGGGAAAGAATAGGCACATTGTTGAGACTGCTCGCACACTTCTCATTGAATCTCATGTTCCGCTGCGTTTTTGGGGCGATGCAGTTCTCACATCTTGTTATTTGGTTTATCGGATGCCTTCATCTCCCATCCAGAATCAGATTCCGCATGAGGTATTGTTTCCCCAGTCACTCTTATACTCTGTTCCCCCTCGTGTTTTTGGGAGCACTTGTTTCGTTCATAACTTAGCTCCTGGGAAAGATAAGTTAGCTCCTCGTGCTCTCAAGTGTGTCTTCCTTGGTTATTCTCGTGCTCAGAAGGGCTATCGTTGTTATTCACCTGATCTTCGTCAGTACCTTATGTCAGCCGATGTCACATTTTTTGAGTCTAAACCTTTCTTTACCTCTTCTGACCATTCTGACCATCTGGATATATCTGAGGTTTTACCTATACCGGCCTTTAGGGAGTCTACTATATCTCCTCCTTCACCTTCCGCTACAGAAGTCTTACCCATTCCAAACGTTGGACCCTCTACTGTGGCTCCTCCTAGACTCCCTGCACAAGACACTCCACTCTTGACATATCATCGTCGTCCTCGCCCAGCATCCGGCCCGGCTGATTCACTTCCTGCACCTGACCCTGCTCCTACTGCGGACTTGTCTCTTCCGATTGCACTTCGGAAAGGTATACGGAACACCCTTAATCCTAATCTCCATTATATCGGTTTAAGTTATCATCGTTTGTCATCACCCTATTATGCTTTTCTATCTTCTTTGTCCTCTGTTGCCATCCCTAAGTCTACAGGTGAAGCATTGTCTCATCCAGGGTGGCGACAGGCTATGACTGACGAGATGTCTGCTTTACATACGAGTGGTACTTGGGAGCTCGTCCTCTTCCTTCAGGTAAATCCACTGTTGGTTGTCGTGGGTGTATGCAGTCAAGGTTGGTCCAGATGGTAAGGTTGATCGTCTTAAGGCTCGTCTTGTGGCCAAGGGATATACTCAGATATTTGGGCTTGATTACAGTGATACCTTCTCTCCCGTGGCTAAGATATCATCATTCTGCCTTTTTTCTCTCTATGGCTGCTGTTCGCCATTGGCATCTGTATCAGCTGGACATTAAAAATACATTTTTACGCGGTGACCTTGAGGATGAAGTTTATATGGAGCAACCACTTGGGTTTGTTGCTCAGGGGGAGTCTCGTGGCCTTGTATGTCGCTTGCGCCGGTCACTTTATGGTCTAAAGCAGTCTCCTCGAGCCTGGTTTGGTAAGTTTAGCACTGTTATCCAGGACTTTGGCATGACTCGGAGTGAAGCTGATCACTCTGTATTCTATCGGCATTCTGATTCACGTCTCTGTATTTATCTAGTGGTCTATGTTGACGACATCGTTATTACCGGCAATGACCAGGATGGTATTACTAAATTGAAGCAACATCTCTTTCAACACTTTCAGACTAAGGATCTGGGCACACCAAAGTATTTTCTGGGTATTGAGGTCGCACAGTCTAGCTCAGGTATTGTGATCTCACAACGGAAGTATGCCTTAGATATTCTTGAGGAGATAGGAATGACAGGTTGTAAACCTGTTGACACTCCAATGGATCCGAATTCTAAACTTCTTCCAGGACAAGGGGAGCCTCTTAACGATCCTGAAAGATATAAGCGGTTAGTTGGTAAACTAAATTATCGTACAGTGACAAGACCTGACATTTCCTTTCCTGTGAGTGTTGTGAGCCAGTTTATGGGTTCGCCATGTGATAGTCATTGGGATGCAGTTGTTCGCATTCTTCGGTTATAAAATCAACTCCAGGTAAAGGTTTATTGTTTGAGGATCGAGGCCATGAGCAGATTGTTGGATACTCCGATGCTGATTGGGCAGGATCGCCTTCTGACAGACGTTCTACTTCTGGATATTGTGTCTTAGTAGGAGGAAATTTGGTATCTTGGAAAAGCAAGAAACAGAATGTGGTTGCTCGGTCTAGTGCAGAAGCAGAATATCGAGCAATGGCTATGGCGACATGTGAGCTAGTTTGGGTCAAACAGTTGCTCAAAGAGCTGAAATTTGGTGATGTTAGTCAGATGGGACTTGTGTGTGATAATCAAGCTGCTCTTCATATTGCGTCAAATCCAGTGTTCCATGAGAGAACTAAGCACATTGAGATTGACTGTCACTTTATCAGAGAAAAGATACTCTCGGGAGATATTGCTACAAAGTTTGTAAAGTCAAATGATCAGCTTGCAGACATTTTCACCAAGTCCCTCACTGGTCCTCGTATTAACTACATATGTAACAAGCTCGGTACATATGATTTATATGCACCGGCCTGAGGGGGAGTGTTAGAAGTGTAAATATAGTAGAACTCTAACCCAAAGTGTATTAGGAGTAGGTTAGGTTATGTGTATTATATATAGGGCTCATTGTATCATGTTTATACATCAATTATATATATTTTTCTCCCTTGCTTTCTCACACAAACAACTTATAATTTGCAGATTTTACGGCGTCAAACTTGGTTGGAGGAGGAGAAGCTCTTTAATTATGACAGGGTCTTAAAAGAAGTGCCAGATGTATAGGCTCTTTTATTGGATAGCAGTGTCAAGGAGATGGTACTGCAATTAAACTATCTACTGACATGGAAGGGACACGAGATGAAGTTGGGCCTTCAGAGCAGAGATCCCCAGGGGCTACATGGTGGCCTTCAGATTTCGTCGAAAAATTTGGATCTGTTACCCTTGATAGTAAAGAAGAAAGTTTGAGGAATAAGGAACCAAGTGAAAATGAAGTATACGATAGTCTTCCATGTCAGATTGCTTCACAGATTCTCTGGAAAACTGGAACACTGTCAGAACCAATTCCAAATGGTTTCTACTCTGTTGCTGCTGTGAGCTCCATAAGTTTTTCTTTTAGTTTCTATGCATCGTTGCTTGTTATGGCTTTGATTTCTTTGAATAAAAATATTTTTTGCCCCTTAGAAGCTGAACTAATGATTATTGTTTGGTTAAGAGTAGTTTACATGCCTTGAAGAGAAGGTTGCACAGTTTGATTTTTCAGTTATGGAATGTGCATGTGAGGCCATAACAGGACCACTAAGATTGTTGTTGGTGATATTTAAGCGCTTTTAATCTTGTAGGAAATTGATCAAGACTAACTGCCAACAAAACAATGAACTTTTTGAATGTACAATAAACTTAAGATTTTGGCTACTGGGAGAAAAAAAACCGGTCTATCCCATCGAATCAAGTTGAAATCTTCGTGTTCTGATAAAATGATTTCCTTTTCCTTTCATGTTCGAATAAGTGAAATTCTTCTTTTGCTCTGTCATATTAAAGGCCAGAGAGGAAGGTGTATACTCTATAGTTCCCCTTCCGCTCTTGGATATACTTTAGCTTTTCCATTCCTTTCAATCTACAAATCCTGTAGCATAGTGCGTAATGTTGCCGTCAGTTTCTTTTGATCTAATTTGAAAACTTGGTATATTTTGATCCAATGGTTACTTTGTGTTTTTATTCAGCATGCTTGTAGCTTGATTTCATTACATCTTTTGCTCTTCTTCCTTCCAGACAAATCATGTGGTATTGGATTGAAATGCGCTAGAGTAAAACACATTGAGCCAGCATTCATTATGGTCATTGGTCGTCATTCATTTGAAAAAATGGCCGTTCCAAAATTGTGAATGAGATTGTCATCTCATCTGGTCGTGCCTTATACCAATAGTGTGATTGAGAATAGTTCATGGAATAGAAAAAGATTCAAAGATGAAAATATTCTCATTGTTCACTAAGGCTAGTGCTTTTACTAGAAAATCTCTAGCCAACGTCTGTCACTGACAATTGTTGGCACTCTGGACATTGACATTTTTTAGGACCATAATTTGGTTTTGCTGTAAACTTCTGTGACTAACACATTTCTCAATTGTCAGCTGTTCAGAGGCCTTGAACTTAATTTCTTCTATTTGTTCTTTTCTGTATCTCCTGATGTGGGTGCTGTATGTATCTTCTATAGCACTTGCATTGCTTCAATTTTATTTGAATGCCCTTTTCCTTATCTTTTTGGCTCAGGAGAAAAGGCTCAAAGAGCTTTTCGAAGATATTCCCACTTTTGATGAACTTCATTCTCTGGAGCTGGAGGGTTTAAGAGCAGATATTATACTCGTAGATGCTGAGAAAGACAAGAAGCTTTCTATGCTAAAGCAACTGATTGTTGCACTGGTGAAAGGCTTAAGCTCTAATCCCGCAGCTATTATAAAAAAGATAGCTGGATTGGTGGGTTTTACCTTCTTTTTCTTTGCTGTGCCATAAAATGACTCTATCTTTTCCTCCCCTTTCTTTTCTGTTTGTTTCCATGTCAAGTTACTTGTTTTCTTTTATGGGGATGTTTCTTGATTGACAGTTCTGTGAATTTATCTCTGGTTTTTGGTTGCACAGAGATTATTAGAACATGTTCTGGTGATTGTTCTTTTGTGGATATACTTCTCATTTGGAGAAGAATATTTGGACTTGGCATGTTTTTATAAGAGAAGAGTTTAAATGTGCTGTTTACTGTTAAATGAATATATGGGCCAGGGATTGCATTTTAGATTTCTGGTCATAGGAAAAGGATGAAGTATTAAGCATATTCCATGGACATTTATCATTTTATCTGTTGTTTTTATGACTCCTTACATAGGTGTATGATTTTTACAAACGACCAAACTCTGAACTAAGTCCTGCTAAAGCTGCTTCTGAGGAAAGCTCTCACATTTCTGATAACCGAGGCATCCAGATGTTGGGTCAAATAAAGCATGGCTCATGCCGTTCACGAGCAATATTATTCAAAGTATTAGCGGATACTATAGGTCTTGAAAATCGGCTTGTTGTGGTAAGTTTTGCTTCGATTGAAAGAATTTGTAGTTCCCTTGCTTTTGTAAAATCCATTTTTAACCTCTTAACTACAACAACAACAACAACTACCCAGTATATTCCCACCAGGTGGGGTCTGGGGAGGGTAATATGTAGACGAGCCTTAACTAAGTACTGTAAAATGTCCCGCTGCTAGTTTTTGTGAATTCTCGCATTATTTTATTTCTTTTCCATACTTTTATTGAAATTTATCTTATAATATTTTAATGTTTCTAAATTAGGGTTTGCCTACTGAAGGAACTTCTGAGTGTGTAGACTCAGATAAACATATGTCTGTTATAGTTGTCCTAAATTCTGAGGAACTGCTTGTCGACCTTATGCGTTTTCCTGGTCAACTTATTCCTCGATCAACCAAGGCTATTTTCATGACACACATATCTGCTGCTGGGGAGATTGATTCTGCAGAAAATGATTCCTGTGATTCGCCATTGGAGCCTAACAGTCCTCTCTATGGGTTTTCAGAGAGAATTGATCCTGAGAGGTTAGGAGGAAATGTTTCTCACCTTTTAATTAACAAAGTTTGAGTTTAATTGCTATAATCTTTTTCAAATCCTGTTCTGTTGTGGATGAATCATTATTATTGATGGGAAGTTCCTTTTTGCTGGTGAAAAGGCAGTTTCATTTCTTCTTCCATAATTCATTTTCCGTTGATCTTTTGTTTCTACAGTTCTGAGAAAGATGACACCCTTCAACGCCAGAGGAGACTAGAAGCATCTTCAAATGCTGCAGGACCTTCATTGAGGAGTATGATGTTGCGGTCTAACACATCAATTGACAGAAAATTGAGGTAGTATTTCGCTCAGCTAAAAAAATCATGTTTTTACAAATTAACATTGACATTTTATTGTATCTTCTTTGCTCCTTATTTTTGTTCCATGGATCTTTTTTCAGTAAGGGTGTGTTCTGTGGATCTTATTTTCTTTGGATTTGCGATTTCTGTGTATCAGTTTGTCACATAGCGAACCCAATATTGCTACTGCAGCTTGGAGAAGGAGCAGAAGGAAAGTTATTACTGAACAAAGGACTGCTAGTTCAAGGTTTACCTTTTTATGGCCACCACTTCTATTCAATTGATTTCCCCCTTACATATCCAGTGGAGCTTTTTATCAGTTTTTCAATCTTGGGTGCTATGATTACCAGCAAAAATTCTCTGGATCGGCTCAGTTTGCTGATCTTTTACAATTTATTAATTGCATAGTCCTCTGATTGTAGTTTTTCCTTGCACATATTACATGGGTTCGAGTATGAATGTTAGAGATGAGTATATAATGGACATGCGAACATGTCTCTAGCAGGTCTTCTGGTAACATTTTTTTTAAATTTGTGAAGAGAATTTAATGAACTAAAATATGTCCTTCCACAAGCATGTGTGACATGCGGGTAATTAATGACTGCTGCATTTTGTGGTTAATTTGTAACATCAATATGTATCAGCTATATCGAACTAGCATTAGTTTTAGAAAGATTTATTATTTCCCTCATTTTCTTTGTCTCTAAGCATGTCTTATGATGCATGAAAAATGAGCCTGGCATCTCACATGTACTTGTGTACCATTTTTTTAATAGCAGCGGTATTGGGGCCAGCTTGCGCAATTCCATGGGGTGCCTGTTACCTCCCACCAGCAAAAGTACTAAGTAACACTTCAGAAAGAAGTTACCTAGTGTTTTTGCCTCTGCTGGGAGTTCAATATGAGACCTCATGGTTCTCACTCCACTAGACCACTAGGGCGATACCTTGGGTGCTAAAAATGATTTTTGACACCAATTTGAATCAACTCATATTGAACTAGCATAAGTCTTAGAAGGCTTTACGGTTTCCTTCTTTTCTTTATTTTTCAACAGTCTTATAAACTACCGAAAAAAATAAACCTGGCTTCTCACATGTACTTGTATACAACAACAACAACTACCCAGTATAGTCCCACAAAGTGGGGTCTGGGGAGGGTAATATGTAGTCGGGCCTTACCCCTACCCGAAAGGGCAGAGAGGCTGTTTCCAATCGACCCTCGGCTCAGTGAAGGAAAGGAACAACAAAAACAAAAACAAAAACAAAAGAGCATTAGTAACTTCAGCAGAAATAGCGTAAATAATTATCTAAACATAAGAACCATAAATAAAATAGCATGCAATAATATCATATAGTAACTACCATAAATAACTACCATAAGGGAGACACAATCTAATACACAAATCATCAATGGATAGCCCTGCCAAGCCTCACCCAACCCCGGGTGAGGAGTTCGAAAAACTCTAGGGGCCCCTATCCTACAACCCTGATACTAGACTTCCAGACTTTCCTATCAAGGGTCATGTCCTCAGAAACCCGCATTCTAGCCATGTCATGCCTAATCACCTCTCCCCAATACCTCTTAGGCCTCCCTCTGCCTCGCCGTACGCCGACCACCGCCAGCCGCTCACAACTCCTTACCGGGGCATCAGGACTTCTCCTCCGCACATGTCCGAACCACCTCAGCCTCGCTTCTCGCATCTTCTCATCCACCGGGGCCACCCCCACCTTCTCTCGAATAACTTCATTCTTAATCTTATCTAACTTGGTGCGCCCGCACATCCACCTGAGCATCCTCATCTCCGCAATCTTCATTCTCTGAATATGAGAGTTCTTCACTGGCCAACACTCTGCCCCATACAACATGGCAGGTCTAACCACAACTCTATAAAATTTCTCCTTGAGTTTCTGTGGAACTTTCTTGTCACACAGGACTCCTGATGCAAGCCTCCACTTTGACCACCCCGCTCCTATACGATGAATGACGTCCCCGTCAATCTCTCCGTCCCCCTGAATCACCGACCCAAGATATCTGACACTATCCTTCTTGGTGATGACCTGAGATCCAATCATCACGTCTCTGCCTATTTCGCTCGCCTCGCCGCTAAACTTGCACTCCAGGTATTCTGTCTTAGATCTGCTTATTTTGAAACGCTTAGACTCGAGAGTCTGTCTCCATACCTCTAACCTCTCATTAACACCGATCCTCGTCTCGTCTATCAAGACTATGTCATCAGCAAATAGCATATACCAAGGCACATTCCCTTGAATATGACGGGTTAGAGCATCCATCACCAAGGCAAACAAGAGAGGGCTAAGCGCCGATCAATAATGGAGCCCCATAACCACTGGAAAATGGTCTGAGTCGCCACCCACCGTCCTAACCCTAGTCTTAGCTCCATCGTACATGTCCTTGATTACTCTGATGTAGGCTTCTGGCACGCTCTTCGCCTCCAAGCACCTCGATAGCACCTCACTTGGGACCTTGTCATATGCCTTCTCCAAGTCGATAAGCACCATGTGCAGGTCGTTCTTCTTATCCCTGAACTGCACCACCAGCCTCCTGACAAGGTGGATAGCTTCTGTAGTGGAGCGACCCGGCATGAAACCGAACTGGTTCACAGATATAGATGTCATCTCCCTCACCCTCGCCTCGATCACCCGCTCCCAGACCTTCATGGTGTGACTTATTAATTTGCTACCCCTATAGTTGTTGCAGCACTGGATGTCACCCTTGTTCTTGTACAAGGGCACCACTGTACTCCACCTTCACTCCTCCGGCATCCTTTTGGTCCTGAAGATCGCATTGAACAACCTGCGGAGCCACTCCACTCCTGGTCTACCCATGCATTTCCAGAACTCCACCGGGATCTCGTCAGGCCCGGTCGCTCGACACCTACTCATCCTGCGCAAAGCCCCCATGACCTCCTCCGCCCTAATGCGCCTGCAGTACCCAAGGTTTCTATGTTGCTCTGAATGCCCCAACTCCCCTAGCTTTATGTTACGATCCCCCTCCTCGTTAAGTAAGTCTCGAAAGTACGCTTGCCACCTCTGCTTGACTTGAGACTCCCCATCAGAACTCTACCATCCTCGCCCTTGATGCACCTAACTTGGTCAAGATCACGCGCCTTCCTTTCCCTTGCTTTAGCTAACCGGAATAACTTCATGTCCCCGCCTTTCTCCCCTAATTCCTCGTACATACGACCAAACGCCGCATTTTTGGCTTCCGTAACCGCTATCTTTGCTTCTTTCCGCGCCGCCTTGTAGATCTCCCTGTTCGCTCTCCGTTCTTCCTCGCTTGTGCTCCCTGCCATCTTAGCAAACGCCGCCTTCTTCACCTCCACTTTTCCTTGGACTACATCGTTCCACCACCAGTCACCCTGATGTCTGCCTGAATAGCCCTTGGCTACCCCGAGCACATCCCGCGCTACCTCCTTAACCAAGTTCGCCGTCTCTAACCACATTGCACCCGCTTCCCCAGAACTTTTCCAAGCTCCGCCCTCAGCTAACCTCCTCTCCAACTCCTGTGCTTTCTCCTTAGTCAAAATACCCCATCTAATCCGCGGTTGTCCCCGAGCACCCCTCCTCTTCCTCTTCACCCAAAGACCGACATCCATCACTAGGAGTCTATGGAGAGTCGAAAGGGACTCTCCCCGAATAACCTTGCAGTTCTTGCACATACCCCTATCGCTCATTCTGAGGAGGAGATAATCAATCTGAGTCCTCGCCGCCGAACTCTTGAAAGTGACCAAATGCTCCTCCCTCTTCTGAAATGTCGAGTTCGCAATCAAAAGCTCGGAAGCCCTGGCGAAATCAAGCAGTGACGTCCCTCCTCCGTTCCTAACCCTAAAGCCGAAGCCACCGTGCACCTCACCATAACCACCAGCATCGCCTCAATATGACCATTAAAGTCCCCTCCAATAACTAACTTCTCGGATTGGGGAATACTACTCACCAGGTCATCCAAGTCCTCCCAAAAGCGCCTCTTAACCTCCTCGTCAATGCCCGCTTGCGGCGCGTAAGCGCTGATGACGTTGAGGACGCAACCCCCAATAACCAACTTAATAGACATTAACCTATCATTCACTCGCCTAACCTCGACCACAGACTCCCTTAGATCCCTATCAACCAAGATGCCCACTCCATTCTTACCTCTCACGACCCCAGAATACCACAGCTTATAACCGTCTGCATTCCTCGCCTTCGACCCTTTCCACCTAGTCTCCTGGACACAGGCTATGTTAACCCTCCTCTTCTGAAGAACCTTCGCCAACTCAATGGACTTACCCGTCGGAGTGCCTACATTCCACGACCCGATCCTTAATCTATGAGCATGTGCTACCCTCTTCCCACCCTTGCCTTCGGCCCTACCTGCAGAACCGCTCCCAGCACCCCTGCTCGCCCCTGTCCCCATCCCCTCCCCCCGAGGACATGACCTTACTCTACCATCCCTCACCGAGGCTACTATTTCCAACCGAATACGGAAAACAGTGATGCACCCACGTACTACAACTGAATATGCAAAAGGATGCAAGCTAGGAATCGAAAAAGTAAACCACATACAGGGTGCTTAGATAGAAAACGTAAAAGGGTGTACAGAGTAAAAAAGGAGGGGAGGTACCAACTCCCGATGGAAAAACCTGGAAGTATGCTTTGATTCGCCCGATATCAACTACCGCTACACTTCGTCCGGTGTTGCTTTGTTCTTCGTGTCCAAATGCAGTAAGCTTTCCTTGTCCGCCGCAGCTTGTACCTGAAAATCACGCACAAAAAAAAAACGAGGGGGGCTGCCTAGCTCGGGAAAGGGGAGGGGTTGCCTTACTGTGGGGATCGCCAGAGAAGGGGGGCGCCAGAGTTAGGGTTGGCAGGGGGTAGGGGGGAAGGGCTGGATAGTGAGGATAGAGGAGAGAGAGAGGAGAGAGACAGAAGAGAGAACTTACTTAGGGGGTCGCCGGAGGGGGAGGGGGGTCGCCGGAGGGAGGGGTCGCCGGAGGGGGGAGGGGGGAGGGGGGAGGGGAGGGGAAGTGGAGGGCTGGGGGCTGGGGTTTGGTGGAGGTGAACGTTGGAGAGGAGGGGAGGAGAGAGAGAGTCTTCTGGATAGAAAACAGAGGTGCATGTACTTGTATACAGTTCATTGTAAATAAAGAGTCCTAAATGTGTCATTATATCTTGGAGAGCTTCTTGGTTTTTTCTTGTCAGTCCACATTAATTATAAGATACTTTTCTCATGCTAAAGAGATATAAATAGGTCTCAAACCATGTTATGGAATAATTGGAAAGGTTGCTATTCAACACGTGAAGTGGCTCTTTTTATCTCTGTTAACCTGAGCTACTCCATGCCTTGAAGTGTAATGGATGATTTCGTCTAATTTACGTTCTTCTCTCACTTCATATCACCAGTCCTGAGCATCCTTCATTTCGAGCACGTGCACGGTCTATGCTTAGTGGTGATAACAAAACATCCAGAGATTATTCAGATGATGCTGCTACATCAAGGTATCTAATTCCACTCTTGCTTTCTGTTTCCTACGAGTTTATGGCGTAATATCTGTAGAACATTTACATGTATGAAGTACTCAAATTGTTCTTTTGTTCCTGGCATTATTTATGGTTCATCTCACATATTGTTCTCATTCATATTTAGGGGTTCCTAGTTCACAAACTTTGGTTTGTTGGCTTGAATTGTTGATCAAAGAGGTCAATGATGCTTAAATGAACTGCTGAATGCAATATCTTAACGCTAATGCGTTTAATGTAAACATAAGTGCACTACTTCAGCAGCCATCTTATACGAAAATTTTCTGTTGATAAATTTCTATTATGTTAATAGTAGCTAAAAATATGGATTTTAGGCTGTTTTATCAGTTGTCTAGGCCATCTCATACGAAAATTTTCTGTTGATAAATTTCCATTATGTTAATAGTGCTAAAAGTATGGATTTTAGGCTGTTTGCCTCTCTACCTTCCAGGTAGGCTGCGTACACACTACCCTCCCCAGATCCCGTTTGTGGGATCATTTGTTATTGTTGTTGCTTAATAGCTATTGAGATTGGTTTTAGCATAGCTGATAATTTGTATAGAGTGCATATGTATACTAAAATGGGGTTTTGGTGTTTTGGTATTTGGTTCTGTTACCCTTATAACTTTTATAAACGTATGGGAAACAATTGTCTATTTTTTCCTCTTATTTGATAACTACTATATTATTTATTCCTTAAATATTTGATGCAGTAATGGTGTTTCTTAAAACTCTAGTTTGGTCAGTGTTTGATAATACTTTAATAAAGACTGCACATTTCATTTAGGAATCATAAAAGAGAATAAAAAACAGATCAAATCATCAAACAAAATAAGTCTCCTTCACGGTGAAACAAATCGAAAGATCAAATATTCTAAATAATAAAAATGTAACTAACTTGTTATGAACTCTACAGATAATAATTATAGAGTGATAATGATTGATCTTGCAAATAAAGAGAATGATTATATTACTCAAAAGTGCAACTGTGCAAGTTATCATACTTTTGAATATCAAGCTTATAAATTTTCAGTTTTCTTTTACAAAAAGAAGTGTGATTTAGAGCAAGAATGAAGTCTACTGCCACATGATCCTTCAGGCAAGTTTTTATGGGATATGATGAGTGGCCAAAACTCGCATTTGAAAAATAAAGTCTACTGCCTCGAGTACCGTTTCAAGTGATTGATAAAGCAATATAACAATTTTAACTTTATTTGATAGGAAAGATATCATTTATTTTTCCAGTTTATCATTTAAATGAATTGCAGTTCATGTTGAACTTTAGGGATTTTTTTTAAAAAATTCTTTGGCAAATAAAACCTTAAGAGACTACTAAAATCTAGTTACAATTAACTTTTAAAATTGTAAAAATCACGGGGCATAGTAAAATACTTGCTGGCTGTAAACTAACATTTTTAATTATATAGATTCCTTATCACTCTATCTATTATATAGATTTTGTTGAAGTTAATAGCCTGTTTGGCCAAGCTTCTTTTTGGCCAAAATTGCTTCTTTTTTTTTTGTTGGCTAAAAGCACTTTTGGCCAAAAATTGAGGTGTTTGGCCAAGCTTTTGGAAAGAATTCTTTTTTTTTGAGAAGTAGAAGCAATTTTGGAGAAACAGAAAAAAGTAGCTTCTCTCCTGTGAGAAAGCACGGGAGAAAAATATAACTGAGATTAAACATGATACAATGAGCCCTATATATACACACATAACCTATCCTACTCCTAATACACACATAACCTATCCGACTCCTAATAAACATTGGATTAGGCTACTCCTAATACATATTGGATTAGGGTTCTACTATTACATATTCTAACACTCTCCCTCAAGCTGGTGCATATAAATCATATGTACTGAGCTTGTTACATATATAGTTAACATCGAACCCGGGTTTCTAGACCCGAAAGCATCGTGTCCCAAAGACATCGTTGAAACTTGCTGAAATAGATGAAGGAAATACTGTTTTTGCAGGAAAATCACTGTAGATGCCGGAAAAATCACTGTAGATGCCGGAAAAACTTCAAAGTGGTCGAAATTGAAAAGTAAAAATATGGGTAGGCTCGGAATTTGAGGGCGATCTAACTGCCCTGAAGGACCTTCGTCAAAATCTCATCGAAACAATGCTCACGTGCCGGCGCGTGGGACAGACGCGCCGGCGGCGGCAGAACTCCGGCGGGCGCGTGGAGGCGCGTGTGAGATTTGTTTCCGGTGATTTTTTCTGGGGTTGGTCGGACTTCTTTTCCGAACCTCTTGGTGGTCTCGAATTTTGCACAACACCAAAAAAAAAGTGGTTTAGTTACGGACAGCCGCTTAAGTCGCCGGAAAATTGCACGGCGACAGTTTCTTTCTTCCCGGAAGTAGCTGGAATGACGCACAGTTATAATATACTCACTGTAGATGTGATGGTGTTGGTTTTTTTCACAACACTGATAATTAGTGACTTTGACGCAATTAGACACTTCGGTCATCGGAAAATTGCAGGTGACTGAGTTATTTCTTCCCGGATGTCGTTGGAATGACGCACAACGATAATTATCTCACCAAAGCTCTGATATCATGTGAGAAAGCACGGGAGAAAAATATAACTGAGATTAAACATGATACAATGAGCCCTATATATACACACATAACCTATCCTACTCCTAATAAACATTGGATTAGGCTACTCCTAATACATATTGGATTATGGTTCTACTATTACATATTCTAACATCTCCAAAAGCACTTTTTTGAGAAGCACTTTTGAAAAAAATACACTTAGAAACAGTTTTTTACCGCTTGGCCAAACACTAATTGCTGCTCAGAAGTGCTTTTCAATCTAATTAGCCAAACACAAAATACCCACCATAAGTACTTTTGATAAAAACACTTTTGAAAAAAAACACTTCTCAAAATAAGTTGATTTTTGCAGCTTGGCGAAACGGGCTATAACTCAAGTAGGCCCAAGTAGTTAAGCTTATAATTTATGCCAGTAGTGTCTTGCCTTGGTGAATCAAGAACTCTAAACATCTATATTTAATGTTGTGTATAGCCTCCATTTTCTCTTCAAACCATCTGGGTTGTGTACTTCTCAAGCTGTCCAAAGGTTCAGGCAGGGATAATATTCCATACAGCCTTGAGTCTCTTCGTGAATCCTTGACCTTGTGAGCGAGACAGCTATTTTTGGCATAATCCACTGTACTCTAAGAAGAGTAAAAAAAAACATAGACCAGATTTTCTAACTGAAGGGTGCAGTGCAATACTGGATGACCTGGGGCCTCACTTGATTTGCCAACTGAAGCTGCATCAATGCACATGCAGTCAAATTAATTTGAAATGATGAGTATCAACTGTATTAGGTTTATCTGATTGTTAAGTAAGCAACTTTAATGACCTTTTTAAAAAAACATTGTTTAAGCAACTTTAATGACCTTCAGAATTACATTTCCTGACATCTCATATGAGATTGATGTGGGAGCTTGCACAAGCTTTGAGCATAAAGTAGTATTTTAGTTCATTGGATTAATAGTCAAAAGCGCAATGACACGGTATAAGCCCAGACGATGAAGAAATGTGTTTTGACCAAGTATGACATTCATCCTCCACTAGTAATTGCTGTGATACATGGGAAATGGTCATCACAGAAGAGTAGTAATATAAAAAGTCTGAGACCCTTCATGAATTATGGTTCTTGTATTGAATCCAGTCATGAGGGAATATCTGTATACCCTATATGCTGCGAAAGTGGAACATAATTAATTCCTTCTAAGTGTGCAGCTAAATCTAGCTGTTAAAATTCATCTTTGGTGAATACTTTTGTTGTATGCGTATAACAATTTTCTATGCATATGTCAGTTTAGTGGTGGGCTTGATATTAGCATTGTCAGTGCATCGTGGTTGCATGACAACAGTTTTTGGCTTGACTCATAAGGGAGTCCGAAACTTTTCTAATGCCTTTTTGGGCAAAAAGCACGTTTCTACTAGTAAAAAAAAGTTACATAAATAACTAAAATGCGGTATAATACTACATTTTACTTTAACGGAAAGTTAGCCGTTAAAGTAAAATGCAGTACTATACTGCGTCTAATTAAAAAATTATTTTTTGAGGAAATCGGAGTACAGTACTGCGTTTCCCTTAAACGCAGTACTGTACTGTGTTTCCCTAATTAATTTGGCCCCATCTATATTTAATTAAAGGGAAACGCAGTACAATACTGCATTTCCCTTTAATAAAATAAAGCCCTTCTTCTTCCTTGGACAATGATAGAATTTCACCCTCCATTAAAAAACTCCCTTGCTCCCCACTGCTGGTTCCCCCCGGATAAAATTAAAAAAGAAATTTTTTGGGCCCCACTCGTCATGTAGAAAACAAAGAGTGTAGGTCCCGCACACAAGACAAACTTTGGATTCATTCATTCGGGTGCAAAAATTCGATTTGAATCAATTTCAAAAAACTTAAATCGAGGTTTTTCAATTTTGTTTATGTCGAAACTTGTATAGTACATGAATATTTGTATTGTTGAATATTTTTCCATATTAATTTGTATTATGTTTGTGTTTAAACTTGTATCTTATTTATACCCGGATTGATTTATTAGCTTTGGGACAAAAAATTGTTAAATTTGGTAAATACTTTTTATTGTTAATGTTATACTTTTATTTGGTTAAATAATAAATAAATATTATTTATTTAGTTTGTTGTTCATATTTGTATGTTATGCTGTTTTTATATGTAATAGTAGCCTTTTAGCGTAGTAATATATAGAGCCTTTTAGCGTAGTAAAATGTAGAGTCTTTTAGCATAGTAAAATGTAGAGCCTTCTAGCGTAGAGTCTCTGTAGTTTAAGTATGTAGTAACTGCAAACTCTATCGAATTACACTTTACAAAATTAATCATTTAATTTATAAAAATAAACTTACAAAAGTAACAAATTAATATCGAGCCTGAAACCTGCCCAGTAATTATTCAGTCCAATTCAATAATTGTTAATTTAATTTCTTAAACTAACAAAATTCTATCGGTAACTGAAATTGGTACGCATAATAATTAAGGATAACTTGGTGCTACTGGACCTCAAATATTGAGCGTGCAAACCATACGTAATTATTCAGTCCAATATTAAAAGATAATTAATTATTAAATTTATTAAGCAAACAAAATTTTAAAGATGTTGACATTGACACACATAATAATTAAGGATAACTTGGTGCTACCGGGCCTCTAATATCGAGCCTGGAACCCATACATAATTATTATGTCCAATTTAAGAATTTGTAATTTAACTTATTAAACTAACAAAATTCTAAAAATGTGGAAATTGACACGCGTAATAATTAAGGATAACTTGGTGCTACTGGGCCTCAAATATCGAGCTTGGAGTCCAATATTAAAAATAATTATTTAATTTATTAAACTAACAAAATCGTAAAAATATTGAAATTGACACACGTAATAATTAAGGATAACTTGGTGCTACCAGGCCTCTACTATCGAGCCTGGAACCCATACATAATTATTAAGTCTAATTCAAGAATTTTTAATTTAATTTATTAAACTAACAAAATTCTAAAAATGTTGAAATTGACACACATAATAATTAAGGATAACTTGGTGCTATCGGACCTCTAATATCGAGCCTGGAACCCATACATAATTATTAAGTCTAATTCAAGAATTTTTAATTTAATTTGTTAAACTAACAAAATTCTAAAATATTGAAATTGACACGCATAATAATTAAGGATAATTTGGTGCTACCGGGCCTCAAATATCAAGCGTGGAACCCGTACATAATTATTAAATTCAATATTAAAAATAATTATTTAATTTATGAAACTAACGCACAAAATTAATTTTCTTTAAATTATAGTAGACAATATGGACTTGGACCTGCCGAGGATCAACTATTGGTGTTGCAGGGCGACCATAGGTAGGTCCTCCTTTGTATGGGAGGGTCAGCTACCAGATCATCCTCTATGCGCCAGGAGACCTGACGATTTGTGGGAGTTCTGGTGCAACATCCTTTCCATGCGCGCGTAGTCGCGCGCCTAGAGGTTACGAGCTTCATTACGATTTTCGGCTTGGGCGGATGCAGCTTGATTGGTCGCTCATCACGGCTTTGGTAGAGCGGTGGCGATTAGAGACACACATGTTCAGGTGCTGTACGGGCTGTGGCACTGCCCCAGTATATTAGATCCATGACGCGTGGACAGTATTTGGATATGATGGGGCAGTATACTAGTTATAGACCTCAGGGTGACGCTGTACAGAGAGGGGACAGTCGCGTTGCTTTCTCAGCCATCAGAGATCATATGGTGTTTTTGCATCCAGACATTACCGGAGAGACGGAAGATCTCCATATTGAGAGGTACAAGAGGTTGGCGCTACTCCTGCTTTTCGTGGGTGTCTTGTTCCCGAACACTTCGGGGAGTCTGGTGAGTATGCGCTTCCTCCGTCATCTGCAGCAGCTGGATGATTTACCCATGTACAGCTGGGGTGCTGCTGTATAAGACTACGTTTGTAATACTTAAAGCGTGGTATAGTACTACACTTTATGGATTTGTCTTGTCGTCTGAAAAGGATGAAAACCATGTGAAAAAAGCTGCTTTCTTGCAGAAAAATTAATACTTAAAGCGTGGTATAGTACTACATTTTATGGAGTTATCTTGTCCTTCTGAAATAGTTAAAAATCATGTGAAAAAAGCTGTTTTCTTGTAGAAAAATTTAATATTTAAAGCGTGGTATAATACTGCGTTTTATGGAGTTGTCTTGTCATTATGAAAAAGCTGAAAACGCATGTGAAAAAGTTGTTTCCTTGCAGAAAAAAGTAATATGCAAAGAGCAGTATTATACTACATTTTGTTGAGTTGTCTTGTCATTCTGAAAAAGCTGAAAACGCATGTGAAAAAGTTGTTTCCTTGTAGAAAAACGTAATATGTGAAGCGCAGTATAATACTACGCCTTGTTGAATTGTCTTGTCGTTCTGAAAAAGCTGCAAGCCATGTGATAAACCTGTGTCGTTTAAGAGAAATTTAATATGCAAAGTGTGGTAAAAAACTACGTTTACGTGTATGTATGTGAAATCTTCCTATAAATAACGGGCGCATTCTAGTCATTTTCTGTGCTTAACAATAACCAATAGCAAATATTTCCATAACACCAAAGTTTCTCTTTAAGAAATGTCTCAATGACCCCTTGCCGTCCCAAGGTGCGATCGCGGAATCAAAAGCATGATGTATGATTGTTGGGAAGAAGCTGGGCGCTGCTACTGGACGTGTATAAACAAGTTTTATAGGCAACCCGACGTACCTATATGCAATTTTAAGGTATGGATTGATGAACCATGTGACCAGGAATATTACAAACACAAGTTGTATCATCTTCATGATATGTGTACGGGGCAGTGGGACAGAAAGGCAAAACTCAAGGAGGCGGAAGAACAGAAAAAAAGTTGGAAAATAAGCTCGAGTGGATGAATCAGACAATACTAGGCTATAGTGACTAAACAATGGCATGTACCAAGCATTGTAGTGTATCTTTATGTTTTCTTTGTCGAGTATTTTCATTAGTTCTACTGTTTTTTTTTTTTGTGTTAGATTTGCAAGGTTTGTGTTTGTGTTGTACAGTTAAAGTAAAATTGGTGTTCAAACGCAATTAAAATAAAATTGTTGTTAAAAAATAATTTTACCTTTATTTACGTATTGCACTATTTACACAAAGTAAAAAACATAATAGATTAATGAGTCTCGCATCCTGTGTGCTTCAGTGCTGCTGCTGGCCTGAGTCGCATCCCCTGTCGCTCGGATACACTATTTGGATCATCATCATCAAGCCGCCTCTTTATGAGAGAATGTGCAGCAGCATGGACACTACAGCTGGCAGGATCAGAAGAATAGGCCGTTGGGGCGTCAACAAAATATTTTCACACAGTGGTCTTGTCGACCGCCTGAGTATATGCATCAGTGGTGTTCTTATCAAAGCATGTAGTGGCCTCAGAGATGGGCTGGGACGAAGCCTTCATAAGAAAGTTAAAAATTAGTTAATGTCGGCTCATCAAGGAAAAGAAAACAAATTGAAATTTTAAAGTAATACAAACATACCTGCGCCTGTAGTAGATCCGCATCAACCGCCGGGGATGAGGCATAACTCAACCTGCGCCCGCCATCCACGTCCCGAGTAGGCCAATCCTTAGCTGTGGTATATGGGCATGCAAAGTACTGGTCTATAACCCTGTCGAATGTACCCGTGATCTACAGTGCTCCTAACGGGGTGCCCTGCGATGCTGGCAGAGATAGCTGAAGGCTGTACGACGGCATGCTACTGGAAAGCTCATGTACTTGAGGTATGTAACCTGGCTGATCATCTCCTAGAGCCTTATTTCCAAAATCCCCATCATGTCCTTCAACAGGTGGGTCGAGAGGTGCCTCGCCGCCCCCTTGCTGGGGACCACCTCCTCGCCGTCCCCTACAATCCCTGCGACCCCGTGGGTTACCCCTGCCTCGTGGAACACCTTCCCTCGTGCCCTACCCCGATGGTAGTCGGCATATTGAGCCTCGTGATCCAACCTCGCGCCATCTATCGCTTGAAACAAGGTCCGACGAGCCAGATCTGCCACCCGCCGGCCATACTCAACGAGTGCAGCACTGTCGGCATGCTGCTGCATCTCCTGTCCAATCTGGTTGACCAGGAGATGCCCAATAGCCCGTGAAACACTTTAAGATATTAATTAAATAACGTTATATCACAAATATAAGTTATTAATAAGACCAAAAAACATACCAGTGCCTCGTGCCTCCCGACATATGGTCTGTAGCGCTTGCCAAGTACATGAATTGGGTTCCTGATAATCAGTAGGGTGTGACGGCGGTACCATGACGTATACAGGTGAATAGTGGTCTCCTGGGTAAATGAAGGTGGTGCGGAATGCGGTCACCTCGCTGCTCCCAAATATGGACCTGTTGCTGGAGCCATCCCAGAAATATATCGTCCACCCTGACACGGCCATCCCGCTGATAGTGTGTAGGGACCTCATGAAAGCTTCCCCGGTATAGGCTGGGGACGGTGAAACTGGCGAAGCACACGCTCTATGGCATGATACTCAATTATATCGAAGATCATGGGGATGGAGGTGCTCCAAAGCAGTCGACCGACTGAGTAATAATCGGACAACTGAGCTAGCAACTCGTCGTTGTATGACGTCCAGATGAACTACCAAATAATAACATAACACAACTCAATTTATAACAAGTGTGGATACATATTTACCTGTCCGGCCACCAGCATATCTAACACATCCTTGACAAGAAGGGAGATTATGATGAGCATCGGTCCCTTGGTAGTTTCCACGCCGGAGAACCCACCTAGAAGCTAGATGGAGAAACAGATAAGCCTTATCGGGCTCTAGTGGTGGTAGAGATGGTTGCAATGGCATAATCCGATGCCAGGCCCAAACCTAAGATAAAAGGTTGACGTAAAATTTATGAGTCATTTCGACCATATAGAATTCGGGGTAATGAACAGAGTATTCGAAAATGTTGTCACTTGTAGGAGGGGCAGAAAACCACATATGTCTACTGCTGCACCCATGCTCGCCCGGCACATGCACCTATACAGGTATGCAAGAACAACAACACCCCAGCTGTACAGGGGTAAATCATACAGTTGCTGCAGATGAGGGAGGAATCGCATACTCATCATACTCCCCGAAGTGTTTGGGAACAAGACACCCCCGAAAAGCAGGAGCAACGCCAACCTCGTGTACCTCTCAATATGGAGATCTTCCATCTCTCCGGTAATGTCTGAGTGCAAAAACACCGTATGATCTCTGATGGCTGACAAAGCAACGCGACTGCCCCCTCTCTATACATGGTGACAGGTCTATAACCAGTAAACTTCCCCATCATATCCAAATACTGTCCACGCGTCACGGATCTAATGTATTGGGGCAGTGCCACGACCCGTCCATTTAGCCCGTACAACACCTGAACATCCTCCACCGTGATGGTGGCCTCTCCAGTAGGCAAGTGAAATGTCTGCATCTCCGGTCGCTACCGCTCTACCAAAGCCGTGATGAGCGACCAATCAAGCTGCATCTGCCGAATCCGAAAAATCGTAATGAAGCCCGTAGCCTCTAGGCGCGCGACTACGCGAGCATGGATGGGATGCTGCGCCATGAACTCCCACAAATTGTCAGGTCTTCTGGCACGAAGAGGCTGATCCGATAGCTATCCCTCCCATACAAAGGACCTATGGTCGCCCTGTAACACCAATAACTGATCCTCGACAGGTCTAGGATGTGCAGGCGGAAAGTTCATGTTGTCTACTATAATTTAAAGAAAATTAATTGTGTGTGTTAGTTTAATAAATTAAATAATTATTTTTAATATTGGACTTAATAATTATGTATGGGTTCGAGGCTCGATATTTGAGGCCCTCTAGCACCAAATTATCCTTAATTATTATGCGTGTCAATTTCAACATTATTCGAATTTTGTTAGTTTAATAAATTAAATAAAAAATTCTTGAATTGGACTTAATAATTATGTATGGGTTCTATGCTCGATATTAGAGGCCCGGTAACACCAAGTTATCCTTAATTATTATGCGTGTCAATTTTAATATTTTTAGAATTTTGTTAGTTTAATAAATTAAATAATTATTTTTAATATTTGACTTAATAATTATATATGGGTTTCAGGCGCAATATTTGAGGCCCGGTAACACCAAGTTATGCTTAATTATTATGTGTGTCAATTTCAGTTACTGATAGAATTTTGTTAGTTTAAGGAATTAAATTAAAAATTATTGAATTGGACTGAATAATTACTGGGACATGTTCCAGGCTCTATATTAATTTGTTGCTTTTATAAGTTTATTTTTATAAATTAAATAATTAATTTTGTAAAGTGTAATTCGATAGAGTTTGCAGTTACTATATACTTAAACTACAAAGACTCTCCGCTAAAAGGCTCTACATTTTACTATGCTAAAAGACTCTACATTTTACTATGCTAAAAGGCTCTACATTTTACTACGCTAAAAGGCTCTACATTTTACTACGCTAAAAAGCTCCACATTTTACTACGCTAAAAGGCTCCACATTTTACTACGCTAAAAGGCTCTATATTTTACTACGCTAAAAGGTCATTATTACATATAAAAACAACAAACATAACATACAAATAAAAACAACAAACTAAATAAATAATATTTATTTATTATTTAACCAAATAAAAATATAACATTAACAATAAAAAGTATTTACCAAATTTTAATAATTTTTTGTCTCAAAGCTAATAAATCAATCCGGGTATAAATAAGATACAAATTTAAACACAAATATAATACAAATTAACATGGAAACATATTCAACAATACAAATATGCATGTACTATATGAGTTTCGACATAAACAAAAATCGAAATACCTCGATTTATGTTTTTTGAAATTGATTCAAATCGAATTTTTGCACCCGAATGAAGGAATCCAAAGTTTGTATTGCGTGACGGGTGGGGTCCAAATTTTTTTTTTTTTTAATTTGAGGGGGGTGGGGGAGACCAACAATGGGGAGCAGGGGAGTTTTTTAAGGGAAGGTGAAGTTCTGTCGTTGTCCAAGGAAGAAGAAGGGCTTTATTTTATTAAAGGAAATCACAGTACAATATTGCGTTTCCCTTTAATTAAATATAGGTGGGGCCAAATTAATTAGAGAAACGGAGTACAGTACTGCGTTTAAGGGAAACGTAGTACTGTACTGCGATTTTCTTAAAAAAAAATAATTTTTTAATGGTACGCAGTATAGTACTGCGTTTTACTTTAACGGCTAATTTCCCGTTAAAGTAAAATGCAGTATTATACCGTATTTTAGTTATTAATAATAGTGCAAACGTGCTTTTTGCCCAAAAAGGCATTAGAAAAGTTTCAGACTCACTGATAAGGCATAGTAATTGAATTGAAGTGGCCATCAATTTTCTTGGTAGAAGAATTTTGATTACTGGGTGTTTCATACTTTGTCTTCTGCTTGCCTACTCTTTCTAGGGAGCATGTCAGAGTAGACTTACAAAGTGATACTTTCTCCCTTTAAAATGGGATAATGTTTTAAAATGGGATATTGTTTGGCCAAGTTTTTTCAAACCAAAAATCATTTTTTTTTTCAAAGTTAAATTGTTTGGCCCAACTTTTAAAAGAAAAAAAAATGTTTTTGATTAGAAGCAGAAGCAGTTTTGGAGAAGCAGAAAAAAGTAGCTTCTTCCCGTAGCATTTTTTTGAAAAATACACTTAGAAACACTTTTTGAAAGCTTGCCATACACTAATTGCTACTTAGAAGTGCTTTTCAAATTAATTAATCAAACACAAAATGCTTTTCATCAAAAGTACTGCTGAAAAAAATACTTTTGAGAAAAAGCAATTCTCAAAATAAGCTGATTTTAGAAGCTTAGCAAACAAGCTATTAGTCTATTGGACACAACCATTACCTTCTGATGTTTTATGGGATAGATACACAGAATCATAAATGTGAATCTGAGTTGAATTATTTTCATAACTAATATATGCACAGTCACCAGGTTTACCTGTTTATTAGTGAATCAGTTTGTCTTTTTGAATATAGAACCTTCATCACCATCAGAAAAGTTTGCTGAATCAACTGTTTCTATCCACAGGTCGACTGGTGCATCAACATCCGAACCACGTAGATTACGAAGAAGAAGCATTAGTATTACTCCAGAAATTGGTGATGACATCGTAAGGTAGATATTTTAGTTAAAATGGTCATCACAAGTGTCTTTACTCTTAGTTCATAGGACCATCTTTTGGTAATAATTTGTACAAATGTGAATCTTTTTGATGCTAAATTGCATTATTATCTGCCTTTCCTGAAATATACTAAGAATGTGATGAAGAACCTAGTATTTTATGGTTGAAGAAAGAAAAATTTACTACTTGAAACTTGTGAGTTGTGACGGAATGTAGATGCACTTCGTCACAATATGGATGTTGTCAGAAATATTCCTAAGAAGACTTAGCAACCATTTCCTATTTTACTTATCTCATTTTGTGTCGTAAACAAAACCAGGGCTGTTCGAGCAATGAATGAAGCACTGAAGCAGAATCATAAAGAACAAGGGGAAAATAGCTCGCTTCCTCATACTTCAAATGACAGAGGGGGGGCATTTGATCATCAAAAAAATGTATGCTACCTTTTAGCTCTGGTTTTAAGATCCCTAATAGTTTGATGTGTTTCACTCTGGAACCAGTTAAATTTTGTTACTGTTTCAGATCAGGGGCAGTTTTTGTTGTAGCATTTTTCCCTCTATTCCATGAATGGGCTTTTGTCTAGGAATCTTGCACGCTCTTTTATTTTTTGCCCAATAGAAGTTGCATATGAGTATCTTTTGGAGTAATATTTCCTCTTCGTAAATGGATGTTATAATCATAATTCATCGCGAAAAATTTGGACTCTGATTATTAGAATATTCTGTCTTAACCCTAACTGCATGCCATGCAACTGTGGTTTGATGCATTGTCTCTTTTCGGTATCATTATGTTGGCTTAAAGATCTGCAATTTTAGGTGTCTGATTTTCACCATGATGACCATGAAATATTGGGTGCACAGTCGTCCTTATTTGCATTGTCAAGGGAGCACATGAACTCCCAGAAGGCAATATCATTACCCTCGTCTCCCAATGAATTCAGAAGGCAGGTTCCAGAAAGAAGGGGGCAGGTGAATGATGAAACGGTCTCAACCTGGAACAAGATACTGGAATCACCAATGTTTCTGAATAAACCTCTTCTACCTTTTGAAGAGTGGAATATAGACTTCTCAGAGTTAACCGTTGGCACTCGTGTCGGGATTGGTGAGTTTATTTTAAATCTCTTTTCCAAGTAGTACTGTATTAAATTATGCTTCACTATTTTGTTTGCTAAATCATTGGTTGCATTGTACCACTAATGAGTCCAGAATGAGCTGTGTTGAGACTGCTCTCGTTGCTCCTTGTGCTAATGAATGCCAACTATTATAAATATTTCTGATGGATCATGCTCTGTGAACTTTGATGTGGGAGAAACATTTGGTCATGTTCATGATAATTTGATCACTTTATGCTTTGAGTTTAGGAAACAGCTTGGGTTTGTCAATTTGCTGCATATGCACTTTGAAGAATTCAACGCAGGGGAAATAGATAGCAAGGGCCAAGGTCTCTATGCTTGAGGATTTATGTGTTTGGATGAGAGAGGATCTTACCACTTATCCATACTATTTTTAACTGCTAGTATGGAAATAATATAATATTAATCTTCCAACATTTATAAAAATAAGAAGACGTGGTTTAGTGAATCTGATTAAGAAAAAAAAGAGACAAATCACTTTGCAGTGTTGTGAATTATAGTCAAAATTACAGTTCTCAATCGTTTACTGTTTGATTTGCTTGATTGAGATTCTCCAGTGGGGTTTTGTCTCCATTTGTTCTATAATTCTGATTTTCCTACATATGGAAAGAGTTTGGTAGAACCTGAATGTTCCCATCCATTCTTTCTTCCCAACATGCGTTGTAAAATGAGAGAGAACATAAAACACTAGGAGGGAGATGCATAGGGAACCTTTTTTCAGTTGGTTCTGATGTAATTGACAATCTTATCTTGAGCGCCAATCTTACTTTTCCGACCATCAGAGCGCTTAGATTCTATGTATCTCAAAGGAAAGCTTTATTATTTTAACAAGGATTTGATCTTTCCAAGCAATGGTAGATTCAAGAACAAGTAGACATTCTTTTTGGTTGTCAGGGATAGTGAGCTGTGAATAAAAAGCTATTTAACTTCAATACGGGTCATGTATCAATATGGAATGCAGCAGTGACCAGGCTATTGGAACTTTCTGCTGTACCTTCTCCATAGAATGGATTTTGGAGACAAATGGAGGTGTTTATATACAATGCATTTCCACTGTGAGATTCCTTATAATTAATGGGCCTCTGCTTGGGTTTTTAGCAGCCTCAGTGAACCCACCTTTGCCAGTGCTATTTCTGCTTGTCGTGGAAGCTCTTAACAAACTGTTTGAACAAGTCATTTATGAAAGAGAGATCAAACCTTTTGTTTGCAGACAATGCCTTCACTTTGTGAATATGAGACAAATATGATCCATGTTTAGAACTCTGGTGTAGTGGGTTATTTTCAGGGCTTTGCATCAACATAAGAAAGTTTGGATGAATACCGGATTAATACCAGTATAGGAAGTGAAAAACATCCAAGAAGAAGCCTCAGTAGAGAGGTCTATAAAGTGTTGATCTTCATACCAAATACTTCAGCTCTTCCTCTTAGTGGTAAGGTCAAGGAGAGTGCACTTTTGTGCCTACTTTTGCAACAATCTTAGCACATCTTGGAAGGATGGAAGAGGAGATATTTATCAAAGGATGGGAGAATCACTTTGATCATGATATCGTCCTTCAGCTTTTCGACATTTTTGTCCGTGTACCTTATCCCATTAGTGATCGCAAAAAACTGGAAAAATCAGTGAGGGAATTCTATGAGACTGGTGAATGGTAATATCACTTTGTTAGAAAATAACAGCTCCAGTAGTGGCGGGGAGATCGGGTATTCGAAGATTTACTACATGTCATCAAGCTCTCCAAGGAAAGTTTTATGGAGATTCTTATGCAAAGAGAATGCTCTGGTAGGAATGATACAATGTAAATAGGGATGTGGTATATAGGGTTGTTATCTATGGGGTCGCATCATCACATGTGATAAGTTTGTGGAAATGCAATATGAAGGAGAAGTTGAATTTTTCAAACTACTGGCTTTAGGGAATGGGAGCATAATACGATTTTTGGCTTGATATATAGTGTGGTCAACCAAATTGAAAAGTGAATTCCTTTATCTATTCTCCATAAAAACTTTTTAGCTAAATAAATGTTGAGGATGTTGATAATTATTTATGAATGATCTTCTAACTCTTTTCTGGTTATTTATATTACAATCACCTTTTGGGGACGCTTCAAGACTATCCTCTGAAAGAGTTGAACATCCAATAATTAGCGACAAATAATATAAGTTTTCACTTGTCTTCGTGGTAGAGGAGGAAATTCCTTACTCTATAGATAGATGGTTGGCATTTTTAGGAGGTCAATGCCTTTTTTTTGTTAAAGGTCTAATGCATACTTGATTAAACCACCTTTATACAGTCAACAGCATTTTAGTGTACTACAAAAAGGTACATGATTTTAAAAAAAGAGATCAAAATGGAATGCACATCAGAGATAATATCACACCAGGGGGAATGGTGTTACGACTGCACCAAATAGAGAGCGAACTGTCTTACAACATTAGAGCCGAAAATATATATAAGATGTTGATGCACATGGAACCAAACACGGGAAATGTAATAAAGTTAAGTACATTACCTACAAAACTCATTTAAAATGTATCCTCAAAGTAATCAATGACCAAATATTTGATTTCCTATGTTCTAATAATCTGCATTTTCTTCCACCAACCGCCATTTGTATTTGAGAGTTTGAGGTCTAAATGCTCTGGACATATTTGCAGGATTCTTTGGGGAAGTTTTTCGTGGTATTTGGAATGGAACTGATGTTGCTATTAAAGTTTTCCTGGAGCAAGATCTTACCGCGGAAAATATGGAGGACTTCTGCAATGAGATCTCTATCCTTAGGTATTGTGTCTATCTAGGGTTGGGCTCAACTTTTTTTGGCTTTGAGATGTTCTAACCTAAGTTTTTCTTTCTTCTTGCTTTCCCAGCCGTCTTCGACATCCAAATGGTATTTCCTCTTTTCCTTTCAAGTGTTGGCGTTTCTTTCTGACTTGGCTTTAAAATATTGCTCCTTGTTTTTTGGACTATTGTACATCTAACTTCAGCCAATGGTTGCAGTTATATTGTTTCTTGGTGCATGCACAAAGCCTCCTCGTTTGTCCATGGTTACTGAATACATGGAGATGGGATCTCTATATTATTTGATCAATTTAAGTGGTCAAAAGAAGAGACTTAGCTGGCGGAGGAGACTGAAGATGCTTCGTGACATATGCAGGTTTGTTTGTTGATCATCTTTGGTGTTGCTTGATAAGTTGGTGATCCTTAATGCTTTTCAATGACCTTTTTTGGTTTGATTGGTTTTCTTCTATGATATTTTCATATCATGCTTTAATGATATGTGAAGGGTCTTAAATGTAACTTGAAAGAATTGATTGGCCTTGACATATTTTCGGGAGGTATCCTTGATAAAACTGGTAAAATTACGTGGGAAAGCGTAGTTGAATTTTGATTCGTCTTTGTTTATGCAATTCAATAATGTTTTGCTGATGAAGTTCCATGTTTTGTTGAGACGACTTATTTTTCCATTAATGCTGATTACACACCCTTTCCTCATGTTAATTACAACCGTCTATTGTTTTGTTATTACATAATGCTTCAAAAGCTTCTAAGTTAAATACCTCAACCATGCTTCTACTTTTATATTTCTCAAGGACGGGATTTATGATTAGTTTCTTGCTTCTGTTGGCAACTAAGAGGGTTGATGTGCATACATCGGATGAAGATCGTCCATCGTGATCTAAAAAGTGCAAACTGCCTTGTGAACAAGCACTGGACTGTCAAAATATGTGATTTTGGGCTCTCGAGAATAATGACAGATGCACCTATGAGAGATTCTACATCAGCTGGCACTCCAGAATGGATGGCTCCAGAACTCATCCGTAACGAGTCTTATACAGAAAAATGTGACATTTTTAGCCTAGGCGTGATAATGTGGGAGCTTTGCACCCTTAAGAGACCATGGGAGGGTGTACCACCAGAGAGGGTATGCTAAATTTCACCTTGTTATTTGGTCATTGTTTGTTGAACTTTTTATGTCTTGGAAGCTAATCTGTTATTTCCACATGGCTACATCAAGTAATAGCAACTGCAATGTGCTCATTTCTAGGTAGTCTATGCTGTTGCTAATGAAGGATCAAGGCCAGAGATGCCGGAAGGACCCCTGGGCCAACTAATTGCAGGTATTTATGGCGAAATGTATACTTAAATGCAGAGGCTCCATGTATTTCTTTGTTCTTGTATTCCTTTCTATAATGTTCTCCTATTTAGTTTTTTGACGTCCCTGACTCGTAGTTTTCCATTTCAGACTGTTGGGCAGAGCCTAACAAAAGACCAAGTTGTGAGGAAATTCTCACCAGACTGCTAGAGTGCGAGTATTCACTCTGCTAATGCAAATCTATTTTGTCTGTACAGAAACACATGGTAGAGGTGTTAAACAATGTCCGGCTCAAGTTGTAACTTCTGTGTGATTTTCCAGTTTAAGAAAAAAATCGTGTTTATAGCAATATAGTTGGGACGTTCAGCCTTTTTGCGAAATCAAAAGCAGAGTTCGTTTAACTGTTTCCACTCTCTACAAGCAAAACTTGGACCCATATCATCCTCTCCATCCCAATTTGCGTCGGAATGCATTGATAACCAATGTACAAACCTTAATGCATATAAAAAAGAGATCTGAAATTTAATACATATTCTGACGAAGAAAACTATTGAAGCGCTGGATTTGGGAATATTATGTGCGCATTGTGTTGTTCTTCGCATCAATCGGATATTGGGCGCCTGTTTAGGGCAGCTTCAAAGCGGCTCAAGGAATTCGCTCTCATCTCTGTACTCATGTCATTCTCTGGTGCTGGATAGTAATCCCCTCTCAGTTGTACATCTCTTAAGTTTGGGATTCTAGGAAGGAACATCATGAAATGTTCATGCGCTGTTCCATGGATGAACAGTTTTCTGAGAGTGACGCATTCTTGTAGCAGCCCAGCTGCTGGTAGGGATAGACACCTTTGGTTAACGTCCTTATCTTGTGGTGGCCAGTAATCTAGTTCGGTAAGGCTCAAATTTCCAATCCCAAACAGATAAAACCGTTCCCAAGAGCTCAGATCCATCTGCCCTGATGGAGCAGTGTGTGCGTAACCTATGGTATTTCCACAATCCAATTGCATATTGGATAGCTTAGGATAGAGAAGAAGGGTGCTCAGTCCAAATGCCCGCTCCGAAGGTTTTGACCATAGCCTGCAATCTCCTTCCACCCTAATCTCGATCTCCTCTAAATTTGGACAGTCTTCAAGACCTGCAGCTGTTAAAGGAGTCAAAAGCTCACCAACACCAATCCAAAGAGAGAGACTTTGCAGCCGATCCCATGATCGTCCACTATATCCATTGCCATGGCCATTGACTTCCTCATACAAACTATTAAGATCGCAGGTGAACTTGCATCTTTTCTTCTGTTGAAACATGTCTGCGTCTTCCTCACATCCAAATGTGTTCCCAGAACCAGCAAAGTTGCTTGATGCCTCACCTCCATCGCCCCTGTTAAGATCAAGCCCGTATCCATTACCATCAATATTCTCAAATTCTTCAACACTTTCCCACACACAATCAATGTGAAGCTTTTGGATCCGTTCTTGTATCGGTTCCAATGCTTTCAATGAGGAAGAGGCTCCAAGATTCATGCAGCAAGATATTTTGACATCAACCAAAGTCTTCTTAAGCAAAGAAGCCAGTGTCCTCATGCCCCTCATAGTAATCGTCTTACAACCTTGAATCTCAAACTTGGCAAACCTCGAACACCCTCTACCAATAGCTATCAAACCCATATCATTCAAGTCCCCCACATTCCTTATCGATAAAGATTGAAGCCCTTGACAAAGAGAAACACCATCCAACTTAGATTCAATTGGCATAGAAATGCCATGGAATTGCCCCAACTTCAACGATCTCAATTTGGGGCATTTTTTGTTCAAAATCTCCAATGCAGGACCCGTGTCTCTAACATTATTAAGAACATCTAAAACAAGCTCTTCAAGTAATGGAAGACCAGAAAATACCTCAATCAAAGTTCCAACACTAATTTTCGCGTCCTCTTCAGTGAACCCCTCATCATTTGGATCACCCCTAGAGTTGGACAAAGCTGATGTATCCGCCAAATGAAGCACTGATAATTTGGTACAATTTGTAGCTATAGAAACCAAACCTTCATCACCAACAAAACCAATTTACCTAGGATCAAACATACAAGCTACCTTAAACTCTTTCAAATTAGGACAAGCTTGTGTAATTACCTTAAACTCATTAGACCTAAACCCTTCAGGAAAACTGGAATTCAAGAGATTAAAGCTAGTGAGATTAGAAGCAACCATAGGGTGAGATTCCAATGCTGTAGGAATATAATCCGCCCAGCAGTAAAAAGTCGACCAATCTAGTGATTTAAGCTGTGGGCAATTCTCAAATAGCATATATAATTCATCACCAGTAGCTAATTGGGGACGCTGGTGCCACCGCACAAGCTTGATTTCTTCTAGGTGGGGCCATAGAGGAGGCAAAAGCTGGAGGGTGAATGGGTGGCGCGTGTAGACAACGAAGGAAGTGACGGAAGGAAACGCGTGGCGGAGAAGGTGGGCGATGAGGGAAGGGTCAGCTGCTGCGGCGGCGCCGGCGACCGGAGAGAGGAGTAGGTGACCCCAAGGAGAGATAAGGGAGAGGTCAAGGTGAGTTATGGATCTGAAGCAAGTGGGTAACATGAAAAGGTCACGGACGTTGCCACGGAGCGTGAGGGAGACGCGCGTGGAACGTTCGAGAACGAGCCATTTCAGACAGACGAGGGCGGCGGAGTTGCGGCTGCGGACGTTGGAGATTGCGGCGATGATGTTAGAAAGGATCACATCAGGTAGGTCGTTAATAATGGTAGAACAAGTAAGTTGTGTAGCTGTAGCCATTGAAATACTTCGATATGAGTAGTGATTGGGGTTTTTCGTGTGGGAGAATTTCAACTTAAAACAGTCACCAAATACGATAAACTGAGAAATTTTTGGGTTTTGGAAATTGGGTTTTGGGGAGGGGAGGTTATCGACTTGTCGGGTTACGATACAGGTAATGTCATCAACAACAACAACTATCCGGTAAAGTCTATGTAGACGAGCCTTACCGCTATCCAAAAGGGCAGAAAGACTGTTTCCAACTGACCCTCGGCTCAGTGGAGAAAAGAAAAAATAAAAATAAAAACAAAAGCAAAAACAGATAATGTCATATTTGGTAATTTTTCGATTCAAAATAAATAATTTTTTTGAATATTTTTATACAAATTAAGAAACTCATATTTTAGTATTAATTAACAATAAAATTAAGCATATTAACTTTTATTATCTCACGTAAACACTTCTAACACATGTTTCAACACTATTTCCTTCAAGAATAATATAAAAAAAATAATTAATTTATTTTTAAAATATGAAAAAATTATTTATTTTGAACCACAAGAAAAACGTTAGAAAATTATTTATTTTGAATCGAAGAGAATATTTTTTTTAATTTGTGCGATTATTTTAAAGTTTAGTATATTTCTTTTGTTTTGTTTCATAAGACACCAATACTATCTGAAGGATAAGAAAGATACCTTTACCTACTGTTTTTGAGCTAAAGAATACTCCACCCACTTGCTTGTTGTAAGCCAAGATATTGTCATTTTTTTTTTACTACAATCATGAGAATTTATTGTAGTTGTACGATAAACTGGGGTAAATATGTATTAATAGTCATGGTTAAATGATACATTTATTTATATATACACACACGCATGTTCTCGCTATCCTATTTTATGTGGACATATAAATGCTAGTAGTAATTTACTTTAGATCAATGCATATTATAAGTCTTTATTATTTATAAAAAAAATTTATCCGGTCAAACACCATCGCGTACTTGGGGCCATTTTTTAATTTGTGCATGTCATCCTTGTGGAAGAGTCATGTTAATTTTCTCTATATCACATCACATAATTGAGAGAAAATTATTATTTTACATTTATTGATTTAATATAAATAATAAAGTATAGGTGAGCTTTTTTTTCTGTTACTGCATCGGAGAGGTCTCAGGTTTAACTTCTACCAAATGAGTTTGTTTCTATCTTCGTTAATTTTCTGAAGGATGCAGTTTGTACTAATTGGTGTTGTGATACTGTAAACCTCCCTCTATCTTGAGACAAAAAAGAACTACTTCTATCCTTTTATACATGTTTTAGATATTCTTAATTTATAAATTATAATTTTAAATGTCTTTATGATGTTTTAAAATATGTAAATATTATTTTAAGAAATGAGGTAATTGATGCCCAAAATGAAAGTGAAATTAGTTTACTTTTCCTTTCTACCGCTACTAAGGTTCTGTTTGATAGGATGTATTAGGGAAATTAATATGTAGATTAGCTTTAGTTTTATTAATTTCTTATATGGTAGTGTTTTTCAACCTATATATATGACTAATACATATATTAGGTACATATATTCTATATTTATTTTATACATAGCAAACTATGGCATTAGCAATTGGTTTTTAATACATAAATAAGTATGTATAAAGATAAAATTGTCCTTTCAAAATCTTTAATACGCCAAACAAATAATTTGATAAGAAATAATCCAGCATAATTAATACATCATATTTAGTATTCCCTCTGTTTCCATTTATGTGAATCTGTTTAATTGAGCACGTAATTTAAAAAAATAAAAATTTTTAAAATTTGTGGTCCTAAACAGAATAAAAAGGGATCCAAAGTATTTGTGTGATTATAAAAGCTTTTTATGAAGGGTTAATGTAAATTTAAATTAATTATTTTCAAATTTAAAAAGATTAGTCCTTTTGAAACAGACAAAAAAAAAAAGTAGGTATAAACCTAAACGGAAGTAGCACTATGCTAAATTCATACACGATAATCGAACATTTACCTATATCTGTCATACTCATTACGGCTGGAAAAGAAATGGTGACCTCCTGTGGCCCCTCTTGTTTATGGCTTTAATGCTCGCTTGCTAATAGTTCAATGTATCCAGAAATGAAAGAAAAAAAAGCCACCGCTACTTCTTCTTCTTCCTTCTGCTTGCGTAGAGAGTGGAGACTATATTAATCTTTAATAAGGGGTTGTAAAGAGATAAAGATAATAATTTACGAATAGAATTTGTAATTGTATTTATCTTATGATTAATTATAGGTATTAGCTTATTTCGAGATAAATTATATATTAAAATGATAGAATTTGTTATTCCATATAGAAGGTTCTGAACTACTACTATTTATTATTATTATTATTATTTTTGCACAGCTTCTGAACTTAATCATTGACCTTTTGGGACAGGAATTTTTATATTTTTATGCCACATAGAAAATCTTATTACCCTTAGTATTTAAGGTTTGATTTAATTACATTTAATATACTAAATTATTAATTTTATACCATAGTATATTTTAAGGGTACAACTAATACAGTATAAATCTCTACTTAATTTAAGATATCGTATATCCTACTCCTTCTACATTTCTCTCTCCCAAACCCCACCTACTTCTTCTACATTTCTCTCTCCCAAACCCCTCCCACATTTATACGAGCTTAATGTAAAATAAAAAAGGCAAAATATTCAAGAAAGGTGACAGTGAAATAGATAGATCCCAGTTCAACTTGCAGTACAGTTGTCGGAATTGAAAGAGGGAGTTGTATGGGTTTTATGTACAGCAAGCAATAGGGGTGTGCATTCGAATCGGTTTGTCGATAAATCGAATCGATTATTTGTTATCGATTTATCAATTTATCGATTTCGATTTCAAAATTTTCCTTATCGAGTTATCGATTCTGTCCTTTTCGGTTTATCGGTTTAGCGATAAACCGATAACATACACTATTTTTTAAATTTTTTATAATTTTTTTTAAAAATATTTTTTAAATTTTTTTACCCTTATTTTATAATACCATTTACTTTACCCTAAATCCCTAGCGCTATATTTCCTCTACCACATTTAAGGAACGATCATATTTAAAACTCAAGAGAATAAAGTTCAAATTAATGAAAAATAAAATTAGCCGTGATGATATATTTTATTTTTTTATACCGTTGCAGTGTTGGCGGCATACATTTGATCTCTTGCTTTAATTTCGTTTCATGTGCTTGTTGACACAATATTTATGTTATAAACGATGCTCTTCTTATTTTAGTTTCTTTTTGTCCATATTAGTTAGGCGTGTTTGTAGCGATATATTTTTTGTGGAATCCCGAAAATTTTCTTATTGGTGTAATCGATAACCGAATCGATAAGCCCCAAAAATCGATAAATTGAAATCGAAAAAATCGAAACTTATTGAAACGATAACGATAAGCATATGTTCGAATCGATAATCGATAAATAATTATCGATAAGGGTCAAAATCGAATGCACACCCCTAGCTAGCAATGTTGTTTTATTTGTGCTGTATAATCACTTCATATCTTAGACCACATTTAATTATCATTAGTCTATTACTATGAACAGTTTATCTCCTAAAATTAGAGTCGAAGTTTTTCATTTTACTCAATTCTTAAGATTTTACACCAAATTTCGATATACAATTGACCCTTTCTCTTAATTCTGACATTTAAGGGACGAGTAATAGCAATTTTTCCATTTTAATTTTCACATAATTGTATTTTTTGCAGAAGATTTATATAAGTTTTAGTCATTTTTATGTGTAAAAACAGAAAACAAAGCATTTACAATCATAATACAAATAATCTACATATCATCTATAAAATATTTACAAACTGGGTATATTAAATTTTAATGTCCCAATTCCTATTCGATTGTAGTTTAATTGGAATTTTCGACATCATTACCATTTTTACAGAAGATTTGCAGAAGTTTTAGTTGTTATTGATTTGTGAAAACAGAAAATAAATCATCTACAATTAGAATACAAATAATCTACAATTTATCTATAAAATATCTACAAACTGGTACACTGAATTTTATATCCCAATTCCCATTCAACTGTAGCATAATTGAAATTTTTGACATAATTGCATTTTTCAGAAGATTTGTAGAAGTTTTAACCAATTTTTATTTGTGAAAATAGAAAATAAAACATCTACAATCAGAATACAAATAATCTACAATTTATCCACAATTTCTGCAATATGTCTTCTTCTTCTTCTTCTTCTTCTTCTTCTTCTTCTTCTTCTTCTTCTTCTTCTTCTTCTTCTTCTTCGAGTTTCAATTTGAAATTCAACCAAACCAAGTTTAATTTTCACCAAAACCCCTCAAAATTGAGATATAAACTCCAAACCATATTCAAATTGAGTTTCAATTTGAAATTCAACCAAACCAAGTCTAATTTTCACCAAAACCCCTCAAAATTGAGATATAAACTCCAAACCATATTCCCGTTTAGTTTCAACAACACCCAATCCAAACAAATAATGATTTTTGAAAACTCAAATTTAAATTCAAAGCTTTCAAGCTTTTTAATGACTGTCAATGATGGAAAATATCTGGAAGAATATTTACCTCCATAATTGTAGCGCACCTAAATAGGAATATCTGAAAAAATATTTAGTTTCAGATTTGTAGCGCGCCTAATGAGGAAAGAATCAACTCCTAATAATTGGTATTTAATGAATGGTATATATTTTGTAGAATAACCGTGAACATAACGGATAAATATGAAACTATGAACATTTTTTATAATAACGTTTTATATATGGTATAAGAAGGAAAAAATCTTAAAAACAATTCTTCTCTTATAGTTATTTGGCCAATGATTTTGTTACTTCGATTTCAAGCACAATTCAAAACTATTGCCCAAGAAACATCAAAGAAAGGATATACCATAGTATATTTTAGGAACATAATTGTACTTTTTAAATTTTACCCTATAATTAAAATAATATAAAAAATTAATATTGATTGAGCTGAGGTACACGCGCAACGTATGTATTCTAAGAATAGTATTATTAAATTATTATTTGTTTAATATAAAATCTATTTTTTAAAATAAAAAAAATGACATTTTACTAATGATCTTTGTGCTTTTCATATAATATAATTTATTATTACCTTTCATGCCCAGATGATTGCAACTTTCACAACAATATAACTACTCTTCACCTATTCAAAAATGAAAAACAGAGAACACAAAGATTGAGGACTTACTTAACCTAAGCAATGTGTCACGAATTAGAAGCCTCGCACACACACACACACACACACACACACATATATATATATATATATATATATATATATATATATATATATATATATATATATATATATATATATATATATATATATATATATATATATATATATATATATATATATATATATATATATATATATATATATATATATATATATATCTTTCTTTTTCCTTTACCTTTTCTCTAAAGCAGTGAGCATCAATGTGCATACATATTGCGTATAGAGAATATAATAGCCCGTTTGGCCAAGTCAAAAAAATTAGTTTATTTTTGAGAAATGTTTTCTTTTTTTAAAAGTACTTTTCTGGGAAATATTTTTGTAGAGAAGCAGTGCACGATCCGGCCAGTCGTCTCATGAGTTACAGCTCTGCTTCCTCTATTTCTACTTCTTATTGCTTTATTTATTGGTTCTATATATGATCGGGATGGTTGGCTCGGGTTCGGAAAGGTTTTGAGAAGGTTTGAGACACTTAGTCTCTTTTAAGAAAGCTTAAGCTGAAAAAGTCAACCTGATATTGACTTATATGTTAGAGGGCTCGGATGTGAGTTCTTATTATTCGAAGAACTTTGGGAGGTGGTTTGGGACTAAGGAGCGTGATCGGAATGCATTTTGAAGGCCCGAAATAGATTTAGGCTTGAATTGGCGAAATTGAATTTTTGGCGTTTTCGGGTTGATAGATGAGATTTTGATATATGGGTCGAAATAAAGTTACGAGAGTGCGGTAGTTCTGCCGTGTCATTTGGGATGTGTGTGCAAAGTTTTAGGTCATTTGGGCGTTATTTGGTTGAACTTTTAATCAAAAGCGGAATTCAAAAGACTTTTGAAATCTTAGGCTTGAATTTGATTCAATCTTGGTGTTTTAACGTTGTTTGAGGTGTTTTAAAGATTTGTACAAGTTTGAATAAGATTATGGGGTATGTTTATGTTTTTGGTTGAGGTCCGGGGGGTCTGGGGGTGATTTCGGATGGTTGACGGAGAGTTTAGAATTTTGATGAAGCTGCAGATTTTTTGCTTCTGGTATTTTTGCACCTGCAGATTGGGGATCGCAAGTGAGATGCTGCAAATGTGGGAGACAAGTCGCAGAAGCGGAAGATGGTGAGGTTGCAGGAAACCGCAGAAGCGGTAGAAAAACCGCACCTACGATGGCGCAGGTGCGGAGTTTGGGTGGTTTAAGTGAAAACCACAGAAGTGGTTCAAGGGCCGCATATGCGGTACAACAAAAGCGGAAAATTGGTCGCAAATGCAAAATTCCGGGGCTAGAAAGTATAAGTTAATTCCTTCACGATTTTTGAACTATTTCACTATTTTTAAGTCGGCTTGGGATCTTTTTGGACGATTTTGAAGAGGAATTTTAAGGAGACTTCATTGAGATTAGAATTTTGGACCAAAAACTCGTTCCTATGGTATAAATTTGGCAGATTAGTGCTGTAATTAATGGAATTTAAGGGTTAAATGTGGGGACATAAGGCTTGAAAACTTAGGCCTTTGATTGAGGATTTGAAGGACCATTCTAGATCAGACCAGAACTTTCAATATGTATAAACTCGTGAGGCGATAAGAAATATAATAGTGTGAATATTATCGAATTTAGAGACGTGGGCCCAGGGCTCGGGTTTTGGTAATTTTGAAATATATGTTGTAAATTGAATATTTTTGCTTAGGCTTCGTTCCCTTAGCATATTTTGATTCCATAATTCTAATATTGGATAGATTCGACGCGAGTGGAGGCTACTTCGAGGGAAAAAGGCATCACAGGCTAGAGTTTGGACCGAATTGAGGTGAGTAATGATTGTAAATGATGTCCTGAGGGTATGAAACCCTGGATTGCACATCGTTGTGCTATATTAAGGTGACACACATGCTAAATGACGAGCGTAGGGTCGTGCACTGTTGGGGATTGTGACTTAGTTCATCCTGAATGACTATTTTACCGCGTATTTGACTGAAATCTATTTAATAACATCATGTTTTAGGCTGAACGTCATATTTGGGCCCCGTGCCAACTATTTGAACCCTTAGGGGATTCTTATTTATACTTCCTCACTGTTTAGACTTCATAGTTGAGCTTAGTCATGCTATATTCCACTGTTTTTATAACTTATCCATGTTTACTCTGTTTTAACAATTAAATAATATTTTAAATGATATTTTGGGGCCGAGAAACTCTTGATCGAGTGGCTTGTGAGGATTTTGACTGAGTAAGGCCGATGACATATGTTTTGAGGAAACATTGATTTTGATTATGAGGCCAGGGGCCTAAGATGTGTACGTCACGAGGTGGCTTGTTGATTATGAGGCCGAGGGCCTGAGATTTATATGCCACGAGATGGCTTGATATTGCGTTTGGACCATAAGGGGCCCCTCCATTAGTCTGTACACCCGCAGTGAGCGCGGGTACCCATTGTGATGTGAGATATAGCCTAAGGGGATGGTACTATTTCTAAGATATTGCCTAAGGAGCGGATTTATTGATATTGTACCTGAGGGGTGAACCTTGATCTGTTTATCTTTTTTATTTTTCTGTTATTTATCTATCAATGATCTATCGGGCACCAGCTGTGCCCATTGTGATTTCAGGTCTTCAGGAGGCCTTGTCTCAGATCCTATCAGTTTGCACTGGCCTAGCTCAAGCGATTTCAGTTACTACAGTCGCAGCTACTTCTCAAGCCAGGGGAGGCAATCAGACTCCTGCCACTCGCACACCGGAGCAGGTCATGCAAGGACTTCAGATACTGGGGGCACATCTAGCCCAACCGGTTGTAGCTTCTCAGGACTATATAACTCCTGCCATGCCAGAGGACGAGCAACGCAGGTTAAAGAGGTTTGGTAGACTTGAGCCTCCGACTTTCAGCGGTGTAGAGGGCGAGGATGCCCAGGGTTTCTTAGGCAGGTGTCAGCGGGTTCTTCGTACAATAAGTATTCTGGAGACCAGCGAGGTCGCTTTCATTAATTTTTAGTTCTTTGGAGTTGCCTTCACTTGGTAGGAGGCATTTGAGAGGCGTAGGCTTGTTGGTACAGTACCCCTTACTCGGTAGCAGTTTTCCGTTCTCTTTTTGGAGAAGCATGTACCGCAGTCTCGCATAGAGGAGCTGCGCATGCAGTTTGAGTGGTTGCATCAGGGAGATATGACAGTGACGCAGTATGAGATGAGATTTTCAGAGTTAGCTCGTCATGCTATTTGGTTGGTTTCGACAAATAGAGAGAAGATTAGGAGTTTTGTTGATGGCCTCACTTATCAGCTTCGTATCCTCGTGACCAGGGAGAGAGTGTCTGGTGCTACATTTGAGGAGGTTATTGACATTTCTCGAGCGATTGAGTGAGTCTGTCGCCAGGAGCGAGTGAAAATGGAGGCCAAGAGGCCCCGGGGATCTAGCAGTTATAGTGGTGCTCATTCGAGAGGTCAGTTTCAGCACGGCAGAGGCCGTCCATTTAGGAATACTCATCCAACTACCCAGGTTATCGTGGGGTATCATCGGGTCATGGTTCTCATAGTTCTCAGTAGGGCCAGTCATAGCTTAGTGCCCTTCCAGCTCAGAGTTCGTCCTGTGCTCCTTCAATTCAGGGCTCTTCTATGCCAGGTGCATCTTCTAGTCATTCTGGTGCTAGGGGTTCCCTTCAGTCTCCTTCTCCAACACTCGGGAGTTGCTATAAGTGTGGATAGATGGGTCATATGTGGAGACAGTGTCCTCGTCATTTTGCGGGTTTGTCTCAGCATAGGGGTCAATTATCGGCTTCAGTACCAGTTGCTTCATCACCACCCACCTAGCCATCTAGGGGTGAAGGTCAGTCAGCTAAGGGTCTCTCTAGAGAGGGAGGTCGATCAGGTGGCGGTCAGGCTCGTTTCTATGCATTTCCAGCTAGACCTGATGCTATTGCTTCTGATGCTGTTACTATATCATTGATTTAGTCTGCCACAGAGATGCCTTTGTATTATTTGATCCTGGTTCCACCTTATCTTATGTGTCATCATACTTTGCTCGTTATTTGGGTACACCCCGTGAGTCTTTTATTTCTCTTGTTCATATATCTACCCTGGTGGGTGATACTGTTGTTGTAGACCATGTGTACTAGTTGTGTGTGGTGACTATTAGAGTTATGGATACCGAAGTGGATATTTTATTATTATGTATGGTGGATTTTGATATTATTTTAGGCATTGATTAGTTATCTCCATGTCGTGCTATTCTAGACTTTCATGCTAAGACAGACACATAGGCGATACCGGGTGTGCCACGGATTGAGTGGAGAGGGTTGTCTGGTTATGTTCCCAGTAGAGTGATTTGATCTCATTTTTGAAGGCCCGACATATGGTTAGGAAGGATTTTCTTTCGTATCTAGCCTTTCAGAGGGATGTAGGTGCTGATACTCCTAGTATCGATTCTGTTCCAGTTGTAAGGGATTTTCTAAATGTATTTCCTGCAGACCTGCCGGGTGTACCACCGGACAGGGATATGATTTTGGTATTGATATGGTGCTGGGCAATCAGCCCATTTCTATTTCGCAGTGTCGTATGGCACCAGCGGAGTTGAAGGAGTTAAAGGAGAAGCTTCAGGATCTGCTTGGAAAGGGGTTCATTCGGCTTAGCGTGTCGTCTTAGGGTGCGCCGATTCTATTTGTGAATAAGAAGGATGGCACTATGAGAATGTGCATTGATTATAAGAAATTGAAAAAATTAACAGTTAAGAACACGTATCCTTTGCCTCACATTGATGATTTATTCGACCAGCTTCAGGGAGCGAGAGTGTTCTCCAATATTGATCTCTGTTCGGGTTATCACCAGTTGAAGTTCAGGGACTCAGATATTCTTGAGATAGATTTCAGGACCCGGTATTGTCATTATGAGTTCTTGGTGATGTCTTTTGGGCTGACTAAATCCACAATATTTTTCATGCATTTGATAAACAGCGTGTTTTTGCCTTATCTCGACTTGTTTGTTATAATCTCCATTGATGATATTCTGGTGTATTCGTGCAGTCAGGAGGAGCACGCGGAGCATTTGAGGGTTGTGTTGCGAAGATTGAAAGAGGAGAATCTTTATGCAAAATTCTCCAAGTGTGAGTTTTGGCTCGATTTTGTGGCATTCTTGGGGGCATGTGGTGTCCATCGAGGGTATTCGGATTGATCCAAAGAAGATAGAGGCGGTTAAGAGTTGGCCCAAACCGTCCTCAGCCACAGAGATTTACAATATTTTCGGTTTGGTGGGTTATTATCGTCGGTTTGTTCATGGATTCTCATCTATCGCGTCGCCCTTGACAAAGTTGACTCAGAAGGGTGCTTCATTTGTATGGTCGGACGAATGTGAGGAGAGCTTTCAGAAGCTCAAGACATCGTTGACCACAACTCTAGTGTTAGTTTTCGCATAAGCTTCAGGTTTATATACCGTGTATTGTGATTCTTTGAGAGTTGGTATTGGTTGTGTATTGATGCAAGAGGGTAGAGTTATTGCTTATGCTTCTCGTCAATTGAATCCCGATGAGAAGCATACCCCGTTCATGATTTGGAGTTGGTTGCCCTAGTTCATGCGTTGAAGATTTGGAGGCATTACTTTTATGGTGTGTCTTGTGAGGTATTTACTAATCATCGTAGCCTCCAGCACTTGTTCAAGTAAAAGGATATTAATTTGAGGAAGCAGAGGTGGTTGGAGTTGTTAAATGACTATGATATTACTATATTGTACCATCTGGGAAAGGCCAATGTGGTGGCCGATGCTTTGAGCCGAAAGTCAGTTAGTATGGGGAGTTTGGTTATATATTACTGTTAGGGAGAGACCCCTTTGCAGTTGATATTCAGGCCTCTGCCAATCAGTTTGTGAGGTTAGATATTTCAGGGCCCAGTCGGGTATTGGCTTGTGTGGTTTCTCGGTTATCTTTATATGATCGCATCAGAGAGAGCAATATGATGATCCTCATTTGCTTGTCCTTATGGACAGAGTTCATCACGATGGTGCCATAGATGTGACCATTGGTGATGATAGGGTGTTGAGGATGCATGGCCAGATATGTGTGCCCAATGTAGATGGGCTACGAGAGTTAATTCTTGATGAGGCTCATAGCTTGCGGTATTCCATTCATTCAGGTGCCGCGAGATGTATCAGGATTTGAGACAGCATTATTGGTGGAGGAAAATTAAGAAATTCATTGTGGGATTTGTAGCTAGGTGTCTCAATTTTCAGCAGGTTAAATATGAGCATCAGAGACCGGGTGGCTTGCTTTAGCGGATAGATATTCCAGAGTGGAAGTGGGAGAAGATCACCATGGACTTTGTAGTTGGGATCCCACAGACTTTGAAGCAGTTCGATGCTATTTGGGTGATTGTGGATCGGCTGACCAAGTCGGCACACTTCATTTCTGTGTGTACTACCTATTCTTCAGAGCGACTGGCTGAGATCAATATCATTGAGATTGTTTGTTTGCATGGTGTCCCAAATTCCATCATTTCTGATAGGGGCACTCAGTTTACTTCGCAGTTTTTGAGGTTTCGCAGCGAGTGTTGGGTACTCAGGTTGAGTTGAGCACATATTTTCACCCTCAGATGGATAGGCAGTCCGAGCACACTATTCAGATATTGGAGGATATGTTGCGCGTTTGTGTCGTAGATTTCGGAGGGTCATGGGATCAGTTTCTACCTTCACATAGTTTGCTTATAACAACAGTTACCACTCGAGTATTCAGATGACACCATATGAGGCTTTGTATGGAAGGGGTGTAGATCTCCAGTTGGTTGGTTTGAGCCGGGTAAGGCCAGGTTATTGGGTACAAATTTGGTGCCTGATGCTTTAGACAAGGTGAAAGTGATTCAGAAGAGGCTTCGTACAACATAGTCAAGACAAAAGAGTTATGCTCATAGGAAGGTTCAATATGTGTCCTACATGGTTGGTGAGAAGGTTCTGTTGAAGGTTTTACCCATGAAGGGTGTTATGAGATTGGGATGAAAGGTAAATTAAGTCCTTCGTTCATTGGGTCTTTTGAGGCACTTCAGAGGATTGGGGAAGTAGTTTATGAGCTTGCTTTGCCACCTAGCTTGTCGAGTGTGCATCCGGTATTTCATGTCTTTATGCTCCAGAACTATATTGGGGATCCATTTCATGTTCTAGATTTTAGCACGGTTCAGTTAGATGGTGATTTGACTTATGATGCGGAGCCAACAACTATTTTGTAGAGTCAGGTTTGGAAGTTGAGATCAAAGGATATAGCTTCAGTGTAAGTGCAATGGTGAGGTCGGCCTGTAGAGGAGTCTACCGGGGAGACCGAGCGGTAGACACGGAGCAAATACCCTCACCTGTTTGAGGCTTCATGTATGTTTCTTGACTCATTCAAGGACGACCATAAATGGGAAGATGTGACGACCCGGCCAGTCGTCTCATAATTTACAGCTATGTTTCCCCCATTTCTACTTCTTATTGCTTTGTTTATTGGTTCTATATGTGATCAAGTTTGTTGGCTCGGTGTCAGAAAGGTTTTGAGAAGGTTTGAGACACTTAGTCTCTTTTAAGAAAGCTTAAGTTAGAAAAGTCAACCGGATATTGACTTATGAATTAGAGGGCTCGGATGTGAGTTCCGATGATTCGGATAGTATCGGGAGATGATTTGGGACTTAGGAGCGTGATCGGAATGTGTTTTAGAGGTCCGGAGTAGATTTAGACTTCAATTATCGAAACAGGATTTTTGGCGTTTCTGGTTGATATGTGAGATTTTGATATAGGGATCGGAATAGAACTCCGAGAGTTGCAATAGTTCTATCGTGTCATTTGGGATGTGTGTGCAAAGTTTTAGGTCATTCGGGTGTGGTTTGGTTGGGTTTTTCATCAAAGCGGAATTTGAAAGATTTTTGGAATCTTAGGCTTGAATTTGATGTGATCTTGGTGTTTTAATGTTGTTTGAGGTGTTTGAGAGATTGGTACAAGTTTGAATAAGGTAATGGGGTATGTTTGTGTTTTTGGTTGAGGTCCTGGGGGCCACGCGGTGGATTCGGATGGTTGGTAGAGAGTTCGGAATTTTGATGAAGCTGCAGATTTCTGCTTCTGGTATTTTCGCACTTGTGTATTGGGGACCATTGGTTCCATGCAGCAGATGCGGGAGACAAGTCGCAGAAGCGGAAGATGGTGAGGGTGGCAAGAAACTGCAGAAGCGCACCTGCGATGGCGCAGGTGCGAGCTAGGCATCGCAGATGTGGAGTTTGGGCTGTTTAAGTGAAAGCCGCAGAAGTGGTTCAAGGGCCGCACATGCGGTACCACAGAAGCGGGAAATTGGCCGCAGATGCTAAATCCCTGGGCCAGAAAGTATAAGTTAATACCTTCACAATTTTTGAACTATTTCACCATTTCTAAGTCGGATTGGGAGCTTTTTGGACGGTTTTGAAGAGGGATTTCAAGGAGACTTCATTGAGGTAAGGATTTTGGACCTAAAACTCATTCTTATGGTATAATTTCGCAGATTAGGGCTGTAATTAATGGAATTTAAGGGTTATATTTGGGAAAGTAGGGCTTGAAAACTTAGGCCTTTGATTGAGGAATTGAAGGACCATTTTAGATCGGATTTCAGAACATTTGATATTTATAAACTCGTGGGGCGATAGAAATAAATTTCGAGACGTGGGCCCTTGGGTCGGGTTTTGGTAATTTCGAAATATGTTGTAAATTGAATATTTTTGCTGGGGCTTCGTTTGATTAGCATATTTTGACGTCGTGATTCTAATTATGGATAGATTCGACGTGAGTGGAGGCTGATTCGAGAGGTAAAGGCATCACGGGCTAGAGTTTGGACTGAATTGAGGTGAGTGATGATTGTAAATAATGTCCTAAGGGTATGAAACCCTGGATTGCACATCGTTAAACTATATTGAGGTGACATACACACACTAGATGACGAGTGTGTGATCGTGCACTGTTGGGGATTGTGACTTAGTCCATCCTGAATGACTATTTTACCGCGTATTTGACTGAAATCTATTTGTTAACATCATTTTAGGTTGAACATCATATTTGGGCCTCGTGCCAACTATTTGAGCCGTTAGGGGATTTTTATTGATACTTCCTCATTGTTTTAACTTCACAGTTGCGCTCAGTCATGCTATATTCCATTGTTTTTATAACTTATCCATGTTTACTATGTTTTAATAATTAAATAATATTGTAATGGATATTTTGGTGCTGAGAATCATGTTTTACTCTTGCCCGAGTGGCTTGTGAGGATTTTGACTGAGTAAGGCCTAGGACCTATGTTGTGAGGAAACACTGATTTTGATTATGAGGTCAGGAGCCTGAGATATGTACGTCACGAGGTGTCTTGTTGATTATGAGGCCGAGGGTTTGAGATTTTTATGCCACGAGATGACTTGATATTGTGTTTGGACCGTAAAGGGCCCCTCCAAGAGTCTGCACACTTCCAGTGAGCATGGGTACACATTGTGATGTGATATATAGCCCGAGGGGATGATACTGTTTCAAAGATATCGCCCAAGGAGCGGATTTATTGTATTGTACCCGAGGGGCGAACCTTTATCTGTTTATCTTATTTATTTTTCTGTTATTTATCTATGAATTGTTGAAAAGACATTTCATGAAATTTAAACTGGACTTAAATGATTTTTACATATTCTTAGTGATTCACTTATTTTTACTAGTTTTACTGCTTCATTATAGCCTGTATGTGCCTTAAGTGTTTTCATGTTTCTTAGTCGTTTATTTATGATTATTACTCAGCGAATTGGAGTGTTTACTTTACTCTATATACCCCGTGTGCAGATTTAGGTGTTGTTTATCATGCTAGGGAGAGTTGAGAGCTCCCGACAGACTTCAGAGTTCACGAGGTAGTTGCTTGGCGTCCGATAGTCCTGTGTTTCTCCCCCTTATGTGATTTCTTGTCCCTTAGCAGTGACTTTGTAATAGGTTGTATACTTTTCAGACTTGTGTTGGATTTAATAGATGCTCATGACTGGTGACACTCCGGTATGAGGATGTGTTGGATTTTATTTCTGCAAACTATAATGTTAACTGCTTACTTTTGGATTATTCCTTACAATTTAGACTAAACTCTTACTGTTTAATTGCTTAAAATCTGAAACGGGAAGTGCCAGCTTACCTTGTCTCCACGAGGGGCGCCATCACGATCGGGTTCGGGTTTAGGGTCGTGACAAGTAGTTTGTGTTTGGCTAATCAATTTGAAAAACTTTTGAGCAATAATATTTGTTTGGCCAAGCTTTTAAAAAAGTGCTTTTAAGTATCTCAAATAAGGACATGAATAGATTTACTTAAGAGATAATATTATATAAATAGATAAATAATCATAAATATTATTTCCAAGATAAAAATTAATTTTTTAAATTTTATTTAAGTAAAATAAGGAAAAGTAATAATTAAAAAGTACTTTTCTTTCAATATGATTTAAATATATCAATAATCATTTAACAAATATAAAAGTATTCACCTCAACAAAAATAATAAATATAATAGAAAATTATCCTAAAAATAAGAAGATACACTTACACATTAGGGGAGTTCTCGATTATATCACCTCGAATTCTATTACGTAACAACTCCATAACATTAAAAAATATTCCTTGCATTTCTGAATGAATGTCTAATTGCCTATATTCTTCTTCAAGCTCTGACATATTATCTTCATTTGCATAATGGTCAAACTCAAATCGATGGAATAATTTCTTCGAATAAAATTATGTATAGCCATAGTAGATATAACAAGACGAACCTGCGCGTCAAACTTGAAAGATGACATTAAACGTAAAATAGAGAATCTTATTTTTTCAAACTCCAAATGTTTGTTCAATTGTAAATCTCAAGCTAGATAGGAAAAAATTAAAAACCTCATTCGAATTTTCGAAATTTGAGTTACGTCCAAAATTAGAGAGATTATTACGTTCGCCCTTATATGGTCCTAAGTAGCCCAACATTGTTGGACATCCTAAATCAACTAAATAATATTTACCTAATTCAAGTAAGAAAAATATTATAATGAATTGATATGAAAAATTATATCAACAGCATGGGAATTCCAACACATAATTTTAGGGTCACTTACCTACGGGAGAACGGGGAACATTAAGATTTTGTCTTCTAAGTTTTGATAAAATATTTTAACATTATGTGTACCTTCCTACCTTGTCCATACAAAAACGAAGCATATGTTCCAATCACATACAACCATTAAGTTTTATGAAGTGAAACCTTTCCTATCGATGTACTTTATTTGATCCTTAGAAGGAACAATACAAGGTACATGTGTGCCATCTATAAACATAATTTTTAAAATATGGCCAATACCTTTATCTTCTCTTAATTTAGTGGTGAACATCAGACAGAGTTGGATCTTTTAGCTTAAAGATTCTCATAGGCAATTTCAAACATGCTAGTAAAACTTGATGAAAATATCTGCTAACTGTCTTCCTAGAGTGTTGGAATCGTTCTTGAATCATTCGATTCCCTACCCCATGCCGTACCATTATTAGGAACATAACAACCATCTCCTCTACAGTCATGTATCTTGTTGGTTCTAAGCCATACTGTTCATTTAACATTTTGCAGAATAGAAGAAAAATATATTGTTCCATTCTAAATATCTCATAACTACGCTTGTCATGCCCTTCAAGCATCTCTTTAACAAAATGAAAACCTGCATGAAGATAAATTCTGCATGGAGTCTTCAAACAAAATCTTAAGTAATACTCTGTTGCAAGACACCACTAATTGCCAAATAAAAAACATCATTAATATCATCATCAATTATAAGAACTTCATCAACATCATCATTATTATGTTTATTCAATGATGTAAGAAAAGATCAAAACAAACATTACTTATCTAATAAGAACTTCATTTAGAAACAAAAATTACATAATTAATAACAACTTAGATACACATAAACATAGCTTAACTAGCAGGGATTTTTCATACAAAAATACAATATTCCCAAAAAAAGAAGTTTCAATAATCAGAATATGCACAAAAATAATTACAAAAACTAAAACGTCTTATATTTCTAGTCTTTGTGTAGTTCGGACATCTTTTCTAACCATCACAATTGCAACTCTGGGTCTTCTTTTGCTAAAAATATTTCTCTAATTGATTGCTTGACTAGTAACATACTCGCTTTACACCATAAATTACTACAAACAATGATACCAAGTAAATTACGAACAACATCCATAACACTCTTAATACGAATGGAGTGTCTTTTGACCGCACAATAATTGTAGAACATAATTTCATAGCTTCTCTAATTCTCTCAATTGATGACATGATCCTTAAACTAGTACTGACTTTACTTTTTTTCCTTTTCAGTTGTAATTGATGATGCCTTCCTTTTTTTAGTTTTATCACCACTCTTATTTGTGTCTCTTTTTCAGTTATTTCTGGTTCGACTAATTTAATATGATTCAATCATTCTCATGAATTAGTTCTTAAGTCATTTTCCGTAATAAGCTCCTCATTACTTATTGGCGTTTCATACTCAAATTGTTTCTCCGGTTAAAACCAATTACTTTCAAGTATTCTATCGGGTAAAACTCTAGACGATGGCGCCCATGCATGTTCTCCAGTGGAAACAACATATTTAAAATAAATTTTCATGAACACTCGACAATGTAAACTTTTATCTCTAAATCTCTTTACATTTGAGTTTTCCAATATTCATGGAAGAACAATTTAAAATATATTAGTGTTCGAAACAAAATAATAATTCGTTATGTTTAAGTGAAAATAAATCTAAGTATTCTTATTACCTTTATTTTCCTACACCACAATTCAACACTCACTTGAACCGTCTTTTTTTGCAGTCCTATCCTAAGCCAGTCTCCTTTCTAATTAAAGTATCCCAGTCTTTCCAAATAAGTTTCAAACTATTCCATTTGTTCTTCAATTTAGTCTTATCATAGTTTTTCCAATCTTGTCATTAAATTTTTACACCAAGTAAGACAATCTTATTCTGCTAAAATGAGTGTCAGGACGATTTCCAGCAGTAATTTCTTCACACATAAATTTAAAAACAAGTCTTTTGAATCTGTATCCCATTTAGCCTTTTCACTATGGTTATCTTGTGTCACTTTCTTGCTCATTATCTTGTTCATACGCACTGAAAAACATGTAATGAATAAGCAAAAGAAGGAATCTTGACAATATTTTCTATTCTTCAAGCCAAAAGCAGCAGCAAATAGTTAATAGTGTTGTTTTATCATGACGTTAGAGATTACCGTCATATGAAAAGCTGTTTATCATTAAAGTTTGCCTATTGTTGAGTTTATAATTGCCATTGACTTAGCATTTACGTACAATTGCTATATTAAGTAGTAAGTATATTCATATCATTTTCCTTATAAAATTTTCAGAAGAGATTTATTACACATTGAAATTTTAAAAGAAAGAAAAGACACTAAAACGTCGGCTTTAATTCGATTCAGTATCTTTTGAAAAAATAGAGTATGAAATCAATTTTCTTCCTGCTCTAGGTGGCCTATTTGGGATTAAATTTCAGAATTTTATAAGGTATCACATTATAAAGTCTGATGGAATAAACACAATTTAATTTGCCCCAAAATATTAGACACTCCACTGTTGATCTCTATTAGGAAGATCAACAATATAATTTTTCTCAATGTTAAGAACTCAAATATTGACCACCCACTAAATACCAACTCTATTTTTCTGAAATAACAGACAAAATCTCCAGGTAAATGCATATACACATCACATAGGCCACACATAATATCTATCTGTATCTCAACATCTTGAAGAGAAATTCGAACTCGACGAAAAACAAAACGACAAATTAGCAATAGATTGAGAATAAAATTTAAAGGGAGTGGTCTTATGGTATGCGCCCACAGTTCCTCAATTCAAAATACAATATTATACGTCATATATTTGGAAACAACGCAGAAGAGTAAAGAGGCAAAGAAAACATACCTTGAGAAAAATTTGCAGTTTGATAGAAAAATTTGCAGTTTGATAGAAAAAATTTCGAAGTTCCATCAACAATTTTCCTTGTTGTTAAAGCGATTTGTTGTTGATATGAAGGAGAAACCCTAAAATATTGTAAAATTGGAGAGAAGCATGACTTAATGAAGAGAAGGTCTTATTATATCCTGAATGTTAGACTTAAAGTAGTAAGATTATTTTGGTATTTATGATATTTTACTAAGATATTTTTGAAATAAAAAGAACGCAAAACTGCTTCTGCTTCTATTTTTGGTGAGAAACTATTTTTTTTCTAGTTCTCTAAAATTGTCTGTGCTCCTAGTCAAAAGTACTTTTTTCTCCTAAAAGCTTGGCCAAATATCCCAAATTTTGAAAGAGAATACTTTTGGCTCATTGAGAAACTTGGCCAAAGACGCTATTACTCAACTTGAACAATAAACTAAAAATATAAATGTTAAAAAGTCAAAAATATCTTTTTTTGTCATGAACTAACATTTCATGTAATCCAGTTCAAGTGCCACGTGGGTACAAAAAGTGATAATATATTATTTAAAACTAGTTCAGAGGGCATTTGATGTCTTCAGTCTTCGGGATTGATATTCTCTCTCTAACGGCTCTTTCCCCCTCTCTCTCTTCTCTTCTCTCTCTCTAAGCTCACACCACCAGCTCCACCACCACCACCGGGCGGGTCGCCGGCACCCCCAGGTAACCACCAGGTAAGTGTCACTACCCCACCTTCTCCCCCCTTACCCCCACTGCCCGGAACACTGTTCCGACAGTGTTTCGACATCCCTCGGGAGTTTCTTGGACTCACCTCCCACACCATTGTGACACACAGTGTCTGGCGCACATTTTCTGAAAATTTCGTCGCCGGAAACCACAGCACGCGCGCCCACGCGCCGCCCACGCGCCGCCGCTTCCACACACGCGCCGCGCGCGTGAGCCCACTTCCGGGCACTTTTTTCGCCGGCTTCTTTTGGACAGCTTTCTCACCTCATTTTTCCGACCCACTTGGTACTCTCGGAATTTTTTATTGGTCACTTTCATTCTTCATTGTTCATTTAGCCACCTTTCTTTTCGCCGGAAATTTTACCGGCAACTACTGCTCTTTTCCTTCTATTCTACCCCTGCTTTTTGTGGGTGTGTTCTGTTTTCTTGGACAGGTACCTATTTCAACGGCGAGGATCTACGACAACTGTCGTCCAAGCTCTCATTCAGACTCACGGCAGGACGCAATAGAGCCGCGCACTTTGCTAAGATTCAGGAGAACTCGGGCGCAGCAAAGCACACTTCCAGGTTTTTCCACCGGGAGTTGGTACCTCCCGCTCTCTTGCTTATTTTGTGCACATTCTTTACGTATTTTTACTAGCATTCCGAGTGTGGTCTATTCTGTTGTTATCTAGTTTGCTACATTTGCGTTTTTAGCCTTAGTGCGTCTGGGTCACTGGATAGTGGCCGCAACGAGTAATGATAGCGTAAGGTCATGTCCTCAGGAGGGGGTGGTGGTTGCGGGGGTGTGTAGGGGTGCAGGGGGTGGCATTTCGGGCAGGGCAGGAGGTAAGGGTGGGAAGAGGGCGGCGGTCGCCCGTAGATTAAGGATTGGGTCCTGGAACATAGGTACTCTGACGGGTAAGTCCATCGAGTTAGCGAAGGTTCTCCAACAAAGAAGGGTTAACATAGCGTGCGTCCAGGAGACTAGGTGGAAAGGGACTAGGGCGCGGGACGCTGATGGGTTTAAGCTGTGGTACTCTGGGCTCGAGAGGGGTAAGAATGGAGTAGGCATCTTGGTTGATAGGGACCTAAGGGAGTCCGTGGTCGAGGTGAGGCGAGTGAACGATAGGTTAATGGCTATTAAGCTGGTTATTGGGGGTGGGGTCCTCAATGTGGTTAGCGCTTACGCGCCGCACGCAGGCTTAGACGAGGAGGTTAAAAGGCGCTTCTGGGAGGACTTGGACGATCTGGTGAGGAGTATTCCCCAGTCGGAGAAGTTAGTTATTGGAGGGGACTTTAATGGGCATATTGGGGCCGAGGCCGGTGGCTACGATGAGGTGCACGGGGGCTTTGGCTTTGGGGCTAGGAACGGAGGAGGCACTTCGCTGCTTGATTTCGCCAGGGCTTCCGAGCTCCTGATTGCGAACTCATCATTCCGGAAGAGGGAGGAGCATTTGGTCACCTTCAAGAGTGCGGCGGCGAGGACTCAAATTAATTACATCCTCATCAGAAGGAGCGACAGGGGTCTGTGCAAGGATTGCAAAGTTATCCCGGGAGAGTCTCTTTCAACTCTTCATAGGCTCCTAGTGATGGATGTTGATCTCTGGGTGAAGAAGAAGAGGAGGGGCGCCCGGGGTCAACCGAGGATTAGATGGGGAGCTTTGTCCAAGGAGAAAGCTCAGGAGATGGAAAGGAGGTTAGAAGAGGGCGGAGCTTGGAGAAGTTATGGGGAAGCGGACGCTATGTGGTCAGCGACAGCTAGCTTGGTTAGGGGGGTAGCACGGGACGTGCTCGGGGTTTCTAAGGGATATTCAGGTAGGCATCAGGGTGATTGGTGGTGGAACGATGTAGTCAAAGGAAAAGTGGAGGCGAAGAAGGCGGCGTTCGCAAGGTTGGCAGGGAGCACAAGCGAGGAGGAGCGGAGAGTGAACAGGTTGTCCTACAGGGAGGCGAGAAGAGAAGCTAAGATGGCAGTCACGGAAGCTAAAAACGCGGCGTTCGGTCGCATGTATGAGGAACTAGGGGAGAAAGGTGGGGAAAAGAAGCTATTTCGGCTGGCTAAAGCAAGGGAAAGGAAAGCCCGTGACCTAGACCAGGTCAGGTGTATCAAGGACGAGGATGGTAGAGTTTTGATGGGGGAATCGCAAGTCAAACAGAGGTGGCAGGCGTACTTTCGGGACCTTCTTAACGAGGAGGGGGATCGGAGCATAGAGCTAGGGGAGCTGGGGCATTCAGAGCGTCATAGAGACCTTGGGTACTGCAGGCGCATTAGGGTGGAGGAGGTCTTAGGGGCGTTGCGCAGGATGAGTAAGGGTCGAGCAACCGGGCCTGACGAGATCCCGGTGGAGTTTTGGAAGTGCATGGGTAAACCTGGAGGGGAGTGGCTCTCTAGGCTATTCAACGTGAAATTCAAGACTAAGAGGATGCCGGATGAGTGCGGTGGAGTACAGTGGTGCCCTTGTACAAGAACAAGGGGGACATCCAGTGCTGCAACAACTATAGGGGTATTAAACTAATGAGCCACACGATGAAGGTTTGGGAGAGGGTGATTGAGGCGCGAATGAGGGGGGCGACGATTATATCGGGGAACCAGTTCGGTTTCATGCCGGGCCGCTCCACCACTGAGGCTATTCACCTAGTCAGGCGGCTGGCGGAACAATTCAGGGATAAGAAGAAGGACCTGCATATGGTGCTTATCGACTTGGAGAAGGCGTATGACAAGGTTCCGAAGGAGGTGCTATGGAGGTGCTTGGAGGCGAAGAGTGTGCCAGAAGCCTATATCAGAGTTATCAAGGACATGTACGATGGGGCTAAGACTAGGGTGAGGACGGTGGGTGGCGATTCAGACCATTTTCCTGTGGTAATGGGGCTCCATCAAGGATCGGCGCTGAGTCCCATGTTGTTCGCCTTAGTGATAGATGCTCTAACCCGTCATATCCAGGGGGATGTGCCCTGGTGTATGCTCTTTGCTGATGATATAATATTGATAGACGAGACGAGGGCCGGTGTTAGTGAGAAGTTAGAGGTATGGAGACAGACCCTCGAGTCTAAAGGTTTCAAGATAAGCAGATCTAAGACAGAATATCTGGAGTGCAAGTTCAGTGACGAGCCGAGTGGGGTGGGCAGGGATGTGATGCTTGGTTCTCAGGCCATCGCCAAGAGGGACAGTGTCCGATATCTTGGGTCTGTGATTCAGGGGGACGGAGAGATTGACGGGGACGTCACCCATCGGATAGGAGCAGGGTGGTCGAAGTGGAGGCTTGCTTCTGGGGTCCTGTGTGACAAGAAAATCCCACACAAACTCAAAGGGAAATTCTACAGAGCCGTGGTTAGACCAGCGATGTTGTACGGGGCAGAGTGCTGGCCCGTGAAGAACTCCCATGTCCAGAGAATGAAGGTTGCTGAGATGAGGATGCTTAGGTGGATGTGTGGGCACACCAGGCTGGATAAGATTAGGAATGAAGTTATTCGTCAGAAGGTAGAGGTGGCCCCAGTGGACGAGAAGATGCGGGAAGCGAGGCTGAGGTGGTTCGGGCATGTACGGAGGAGGGGTCCCGATGCCCCGGTGAGGAGCTGCGAGCGGCTGGAGATTGCTGGTGGTCGGCGGGGTAGAGGGAGGCCTAAGAAGCATTGGGGAGAGGTGATTAGGCAGGACATGACTAAAATGCAGGTTACCGAGGACATGACCCTCGATAGGGGAGTCTGGAGGTCTAGAATCAGGGTTGCAGGATAGGGGCTCTTAGAGTCCTTCGTTCGCCTCACCCGGGGTTGGGGGTGGGATAGTAGGGTTACCCATCGATGTCTAGTGTTTTAGCCTAGGTCCCCTCTTGGTTGCGACGGTATTTATGTTCCTTATGTTTACATAACCATTTACGTTATTTCTGCAGGATTACTTATGCTTTGTTTTGTTATTTTGTTTTGTCTTGCCTTGGTTACTAATTTTGTCTTTGTTTTTCCAATGCAGCTTTTATTCTGTCCTATGCGCCGAGGGTCGCATGGAAGCAGCCTCTCTGCCCTTTTGGGTAGGGGTAAGACTGCCTACATATTACCCTCCCCAGACCCCACCTGGTGGGAGTATACTGGGTAGTTGTTGTTGTTGTTGTAGTTCAGAGGGCATTAATGGCATGTTTGGCAGTTTCTGAAATTAATTTATTCTGAAAAATACTTTTATGATAAATATATTTGATAATAAGTAGTTATTTGATTAATTTATTTAAAAGTATTTTTGAGCAGCAATGAGTGTTTAACCAAGCTTTTAAAAAGTATTTTAAATATATTTTTTAAAATACTTTTAAGGAGAAGCTATTTTTTTCTGCTACTACTCAAATATCAAACCAACTTTTTTCCATATAATAGCTTGGCCAAATACCTTAACTTTAAAACAAAATTATTTTGGCTAAAAAAAATTTTAGTCAAATTTTTTTTTGCCAAACAGGCTATAAGACTCCTGCAAAATGAGGGACTAATTTTGGAAGTCTACATTCTTGTATCGACCTGATCAGTTATTTTTCTTTTTGGATCTACATTTCCCTAAATAAGACTCCCCGTACATGCTTTTACTTTTTCATAAATTGCAAGGATGATTAATTTGGGATTTGAAAGGGTTCGGATTGAAATCAGAACACTTGGTTCCTTAAGGTTGGCAAAAAATATCAAGTTTAACTTCAGTCAATAATTTGAGCAAATGACCTTAAAATAAAATTCGACAGCTCAAATAGGTTTGTATTATAATTTCAGACTTGGGCATATACTTGGATTGGGTTTTGGGTGACACAAGAGCATTTTAGCGCCTAATAATGAAAATTAGTTCTTTGAAGGTTTTTAGGTTCTTTATATTTGGTTTGGAGTAGGTTTTGGTGATATTGGGGTCCAAAATTTCGATATCAGTAATAGTTCCATAATGTCATTTACACTTGCACACAAAGTTTGACGTCATTCCGAGTAGTCTAAGTATGATTCGGTGCGCTCGGAATGACATAGAAGCTGGAAGTTCATTTTGATTCAATTTGGTTTTGGGGTTTGATTCTTGGTTTCGTTGTTGTTTTACGCATTTTTAGAGTTTTATCAAGTCCAAATTATGTTTATAGACTTGTTGGAGTAGTTGGACAGGGACCCGAGGTGCTCGGCTATTGGACCCCCTAGAGTTGAGTTGAAACACAATATATATCTGCTTCTAGTTTCCTTCTTCGCAAATGCGAGGGTATCTCGTGTTTCAATGAAGGATTTGGGGACTGGGTTTTTTCCCTTCGCGCTCACGTTGGGAACGTCGTATAGAAGCCTGTGCTTGGGCCTTGGCAGCCCAGTTGCCTTACGTTTTCGCATGTTGGGCCTCGCGTTCGCGAGGTTTAAATGACCTAGTGTTTCGTGTTCACGTGGGTCTTTTCGTGATCGTGTAGAGACTTTTTTCTGGGCTCCTCAAGTATATCCATAGCGATCATGAGAGCTTGGTCGTGATTGCGTATAAGGACCCCTAGCAGAATCATCTTTTAAAAACAGTTCCATTGTTGGGTGATTCTTGGAGCTCTTAAAGAGAGAATTTCACGTAGCACTTTGAGGTAAGTAACATTTACACAATCTAAGTTACATAGTTTATGGGTAGATTATAACATGTAAATTAGTGAAAATTATGGGTTTAGGTGTAAACCTAGGTTTTTGATAAAACTGAGATTTAACCACGAAATTGGTTATGAAATTTAGTGAAAATTATATATTTGAGATCACAAGGTTATGTATAATAATTTTCTTCAAATATTTTCAGAATTCAAGCACGTGTGACTGGGGGTAAATTTTAGGAATCTTACATTTACGGTTGGTCCCTATAATATATGGAATATGAAATTTAAACATATATTGGTTAATTTATATACCATTTTATTAGTTTTGGATTGTTCGGCACCGAATTGAGGATTTGAGCACAACTTGGGACTGGAAAGTAGGCCTTGAGACGAAGTAAGTCTCTTTTCTAATTTTGTAAAAGGGAATTAACCATATAGGTGAACTAAATTAATATGTGATACTATTTGTGGGGGCTATATATGCACGAGGTGACGAGAGTCCATACGTAGCTATTATTCATGCTGGGTAGTCTTAGGTTTATACCGGTCTTTGTGAACACCATTATTTGATTATGTGTTAATTATATTGAATGGGGCTAAATTGAGGATCTTAAAATTTCAAAAGTTTCAAGTTCAATTTCTTTATTTTGGAAAGAATTGAGGGATATTATGGTAACTTGAGAAATATATGTTCAATCGCGTCGCAAGTATTTTTCCGCGAGGGGGATAACTTTTCCACTACTCTCACGTGTTGATACTCAAAATTTTCCCTGTATTTTTTATATATACAAATTACTTTCAAAATAACATATTTATTCATATATAAGCATGCCCAAGGATTTTAGTATTTTTTTCAATTTTTAATAGATTTTTAGAAGCAATTTATTGTCCATTTTAGTAGTATAAAATCAATACTTATTCCCAAAATCATTCATTTTGGTGAACAATTTATTTTATTCCCAAATTTATACCAAAATATAGTTAAGATAATTTTTTTTATATTTTTTTACAAGTTCATTGGCATTTTAAAAGCTAAATTGCATATAATTACAATTTTAGCCTATTTTAAGATTAATAGCATTTTATAATTATGAAATTGGTTCTAGTATTTTTAAATTAATATTTATATATTAATTACTGATTTGGTACTTTAAATTTAATTTCAAAAATATTTTTACTATTTTTTATAAAATAAAAGGGAAAACTGACTATTTAATATATAACTCCAATTCATTTCAATTGTAGCCCCATTACATTTTAATTTTAGCCTGCAATTGACTCAATCTTAACCCCCAATTGGACCAACCCAATTTCAATATTAACCCAACCCCTTAACCCATTTATCTAACCCGCCCAGTTTTCTTTTAATCCAGGTCGTTGATCCTTTTGATCAACGGCCACGATTACACTTTTCCATTTTAATTCACCTAAACCTACCCTAGTTCCCCCATTTCATTCCGTTGGCCGCCTTTGGATACTCTCCCTCTCTCAAAATCTCTCGAAGGTTCCCTGGAACCCTAGCCTCTCTCATCCTTTCCGACCATAAACTCACCGGAATCCATGGCTTCTCAGGCCATGGATGGCTTGTACTCACCCCCCTCCACCATTAAACCCTAGGTGTTTGAAGTTTCGAGGTCTGATCTCGATGGTATCTTTTCGTATCTCTACAGATTCAAGGTTCCATGGCCTCTCCGGCCTTGCTCCGGCGTATCCAAGCATCAGGAGCCTATTTCTAACCTCTCCAGCCCAAGATAAGACTTTCTTCCAAGCCTTTATCATTTTTAGGATTTTTCTGAAACCCTAAGCTATTCGAGGTTTTTCTCTGGTTTTCTTCTTAGACCTATGCTATATTTATGTTCTACTAGAGTTCTAAAACGTTTTCCCCGATCTTTTCTTTCAAAATTTCTTTCTCATCGATCAGGGTTTTTGGAAAAGTTAAAATGTTTTCTGACTCTTCTTTTCTTCTTTTCTTTGTATGAATCTGTCTATGCTATGTTCTTATGTTCTCTTTTTTTTCCTTCTACCTCGCATGATTCTTCCTCTGGTTTCTTATGTTTGCCGTATTATGCATGTTCTTTTATTGTGCCCCGTTCTTTCTTTTACTGGTTTCTAGATTATGCTTTCACATGTCTATCTTATGTGTTCCTTTACCGTATTTTTTAATAAGCTTTTAGTCCTTCGTTTGCCTTTACTAGACCTTTGTTTGAGTTCTTTGTAAAACATGTTTCATCTACTGTTTCTTAAGCTTATATCACCTCTTTTAAGCCAAAGTTTTATTAAAACATGTTCCTATTACTCTCACTATTCTTCAAGCCAGTTCTACATTCTGTTTTCCTTGAATCTGCTAATTTTATTTGTTCGTTTTCTCATGAGTCTCTGAAAGAGACCACTGAGCCTGTTTCAATGGCTTTCTTTCTCGTCTTTGTATACTATTCGAGTTGGAAACCTAGGGTTTGGAGTTTTCTTTTGGCGATTTTGATCTTGTGTGTGGTCTGGGGTTCCATTGTGGAACCTTGAATTTTCTTGAACTCATTCTGAGTTTATGAACTGAACTTGAACCTCTTTGTTGTGACCGTGAAATTTCCATGCTAGACTCTTTTCTAATTAGCATGACAGTTCTCTCTTGATTCACATGTCTGTACACTTTATATATGACGAATTCTCATTTCTTCACCTTTTCTGGTTGGATTCATTCATACCAAAACTCAATTTTTGATTTTTACTAGCTGTTGATTGATTGACTTTCCTTATTTGCACAAACCGTGTTGCTATCAAACTCTTTCCTTAAATAGTTTTATGTATTTGCCCTTCTTGTACTACTTTGGAAACGATTTTGAGCAAATTCTTTCCTTAATTATTTTTCTTGTTTGAAATAAAAATCCCTTAAGTAAATTGAGACCTTATGTAATTGATTTCACAACTATTTTTTCTTACCTTTTTCTTACTTTTTTCTGCACTATAAAAGGCACGACCTTTTAGCACTTTTGAAACACAAGGAGTTCAATACTATAACACACAACACTTATTGAACACTTTCAATTTCAATACTCCTGTACCCTCACTCTCTTCTGAAATCTTATGGCTGTGTGTTTGCAATTTTGCTTTACTACTGCTCTTATCTCTGTGTTTCCCTGGAACTGGCATGTTCTAATTTCATTTTCAGCCTCATCCCTATGTGTTTGCTTTACAGTTTCTACAATCTTGTCTACTTTGAGGTTTATGTTCAATATTGAATATGTTATTCTCTTTGCATATGTTGCTGTTATAAATTCCATACCTTTATTCCCTTCTATATGTCTGAGTTAAAGTTCAGGCCTGGCAGCATCCCAATTGTTGCTCATGTCTGTACTTGATCCTTTAATGGATCATAACTCCCAAACAAAGTGGCTAACATGCTGGTTGGGGTGTGCCAGCATTCCTAATTGCTGGGTATGACACCAGTTTGTCATGGCTTTTTCCCAAAATCCCCTCTATGCACTTGCACTCTCTCTTAGATTCTAAGTTCTGCCCCCTCCTATGAGCCTTGCCTTGGGACCTTGAGCTCCATCTGAACTTGGACATCTGAGGGATAGCCCTTCCACACACTATAATATAATTCTACAATATATTTGGATGTAAACACTGCCCGGAGTCCATTAGAGACTCTTAGGGAACTCTGACACATCCCAAATAAGAGAAAGGCTTTGGAATTTAATCTTTGGAGTTGGTTTACTTCATGCTTTAGACAGAAGTCTGAATCAAGCCCCCCTTGGTTGGGATTTTAGCTTTCTGAAGAGTTTTTCTTACTTTTCTGTATTCATTTTGGGCTGTAATAATTTGTAATAACTTATGGGATTTATAGTGAAAAGGGAGGGATTATGTATTGTATGCATAAGGGTAGATATCATGCTCATTAGGTATTTACTTTTGCAAATCCTACTTTAAGTCATGCATTTTCATACAGAAATTCTGTTTTAAGTTCTGCACTTCTACACTTTATATAGAAATCCTGCTTTAAGGTTCTGCACTTCTGTATCTTTTTTAGAAAGCCATGTCTATAAACTTCTGTATTTTGCATCTTAAAAATCCTGCCTATAAGTTCTGCATTTCATACATAATATATCATATCAGTCGCTTTTGCGTTTCTGCATCCCATATAGAGAACATGTCTATAGGATGTTGCATTTTTGCCTATCATATAGAAAGCATGTCTATAGGTCTTGCTAAATTCGGCATACGCATCCATCACTAGGAAACTGATATGCAGGTTTAAATAATAAAAATCAGTATTCTAGACACCATGCCTATATGATTTCTGTGATTCCATAAAGGTTAAAATCAGTCACGCTTAGAAATCATGCTTAGAGAAGTAATCAACCAGTATGAATCCCTCAACTCGTTTATAAGTTTAAAATTTGTAATAACAGTGCTTAAATGCTTGTAGAACTCATGTTCCTACTATTAATAAATTTGGTTTTGAAATTAGTATTTTTCTCTCGTGTTTAGACACTATGCCTATAGGTTTCACCTAGGCGAGCTATAGGGTAAATTAGTTAATTGAATCAGACTCTATTAATTCCAGCCAGCAGGCAGGTCTGATTCTGGTTTCTTATCTGGAATATATAATAAACCAGTCTGCCTCCTTAACTTTTAAGTTTAATTCAAACTATAACCAATATCTGCAAGACATGCTAAACAACCTATCCTTAAGTGAGGAGTCCTATCTGATCCTTTTAAGTATTTATGTGTTTCCCATAATCTGCTTTATGTGTTTTTGTTTTTCGCTTTAGACTTTATCCTTTTAAACCATACAAAACCCAAGTTTCCCTTCCTTTAGGACTAGTAGTCCCAAATTTCTTCAGGACTGATAGGGTTGGGGCGGGTATTAGCATGCAATAAGTAACAAAACCATTCCGCGTTTAATACCCCAATGGGGGAGAAAGAGTAGATATGGATATGATGATCGATGAATTAATACCACGTGTAGCCCCTCTTATGAGGAGTGATTACCGGGTATTGCATTGATGTGATCCGTATTATTTATAAATCTAGGACCCTCCCCCTTCTTTTATTTGTTTATCACTTTTCAGAATTTTCGAACCATTTCCTCAAAATTTCAGCTTTTTTTGTTTTTTTAAAACTTTATCTTATTTGCAGCCATTATGTGACAATCCCTCATATTTGAAATCCTTGTTTGCCTATTTGTTACTTGTGCTTGAAGTCACAATTTTAGCATGGTCGGGAACCACACTAGTGGATCTTGAGGGGTGCCTAACACCTTCCCCTCGAGATAATTTCTAGCTCTTACCCAAATCTCTGGTTTCTAAATCAAAAACCTTTTAGTGTCCTAATGCAATTAATCATTAGGGGCGACTCTTCAATTCAAAAACCTAATTCCCAAAAGGGAACGATTTGTCTTGCTAAATTTCGTAAATCCGGTTTCGCGAGAAAAAGTGGGTGCGACATCACGATGGCAGGTCGTTCTCTTTGCAGGTTAATAGATGCATACATGGTTTGTTCCGTTCGACCCTCGATAGTGCACACAGTTGTGTATATGTATATTTGGGCCGGGTCGTACGTCCTCACCATAATTCGTGTGTGACACTAGTATTTGGAAGTCTTTTTATATTTGATATTTATTATTTGCTTGAGGAATTACATGTTTAAATGAGGGAAATGATTTGGTTCTTACTTGTGGTGAAAGAATTATTTATTTATTTCTTACTCTCAGTTCTATTGTCATTTATATCTATCATGTTTAATTATAATTTCACATTTTTACATTGTTGACCAATAGTAAGTATCGAAGTCGACCCCTAGTTACTACTTCTTCGAGGTTAGACATGATACTTACTAGGTATGTGTTGTTTATATATTCATGCTATACTTCTGCACTTAAATGTGCAAGATCTGAGGTAGGTGCATCTGGATATCAGTCATGCGCGCACGCTTGACTCCACTTCGAGACTTCACGGTGAGCTACCTTCCAAGCCAGTTCGCAGTAGTTGGAGTCTTTCTTTTGTTATATTTTTCTATCTATTTCACTTCAGACAACATACTAGTATTCTTTTGCACATTCTACAAGAATGCTCATACACTCGTGACACTGCGTCTTGGCACACACTAGTAAACTTATGATTTTGGGTTGTATTACTATGATTATTTTGCACTCAGTTGCTTTAAATTTATTATTTAATATATGTCATTTTTTTAAGAACTTATAAATTAAGGGAAGTTTAGTTACTTAAAAATCTGTTAAAAAGATAAATCATGCGATTAGTTCACTGTTGGCTTGCCTAGCGATGGCGTTGGGCGCCATCACAGCCTATAATAGAATTGGATCGGAGTGCTAGGTTCACGTATGTTTCACAAGTTATGGGCATGCCTAATAGAGTCTTGCAGATTGATGCGGAGACGTCCGTACTTATCTTCGAAAGTCTATAAGGTGTTAAAAAACTACTCTTTTATTCATCTCCTATCATGCAGTTGATGGTATACTAAGTTCTTTCTCTTATTATCTCACAGATGGTGAGAATGCGCACGGCGGACATTCTAAACCTGGGAGGAGCTCCTCCCCCTGTTGCTAAAGGCCGAGGCAGAGGCAAGGGAGGGCACCATCCCGATGCAAGGGAAGAGAACGTCCCAAAGTTTCCCCAATTGTACCACCAACGGATCCAATAGAGAATCCCACTATTGAGGAGCAGGGCGAGGTGCTCACAGAAGATCCAACCCAGTTGATTTCTTGTCAGCATCGGGATTTCAGGAGGTCATAGGTTTTATGCTGCGGTTCATGGATACTATGACATAGGCTGGTTTATTTCCAGTGAACCCAGCGACATCGTAGACGGTAGAGGGAGCACAAACCCCTCTTACTCAGGCTCATGGTCATTCATTTGCTATAGATCAGACCACGAGTGCACTACCTATGGCATCAGCCATACCTGAGTCCAAATCAGCTGTGGCCGGCGAGCCGTAGAAGCTTTTGGACAGAGGGACTAGGCTACGCCCTCTTGTCTTCGGAGGTGAGCGATATAAGGATCCTCAGGACTTTATTGATAGGTGTAGGGATAGACTGCACAACATGAGTATATTGGAGTCCCACAGAGGGGATTTCACTACCTTTCAGCTAGAAGGCTTGCCCATAGATGGTGGAAGTCTTATCTTCTTGGCAAGACAATAGGTTCTCCTCCTATGACTTGGTACCAGTTTACACAACTTTTCTTGGATAGGTATATTCCACCCCCTAGAGGGAAGAGTTGCAGTACCAGTTTGAGCATCTCCAACAGGGTTAAATGTCAGTGACTGATTATGAGGCGATATTCTCTAAGTTGTCTCGTCATGCACTTATGATACTTCCTACTGATGCAGAGAGAGTGCGGAGGTTTGTTGCAGGGTTTCACTCTGATATTCAGGCTAGCATGGCTCGGGTGGTTGAGATGGGGACTTCTTATCAACTAGTAGAGGAGATTGCTCGGAGGATTGAGGGCTACCATTAGAGGGGTAGAGAGCAAATGCAGCGGGACAAGAGTTCCCATTATTCGGAGAGTTTAGAGGTGCCCCGACTGAGGTAAAAGGTCAATTTTGGAGGGGTCAGCCTAGCAGACGCACATATCCAGCACCACCACCTCCTAGTGCTGCTCCAGCGCGACCCTATTTTAGTGTCATGCCATAGATTCTTAACGCTCACTAGCTATTCAGGGTTTTTCCAGTGGGTACTCAGGTCATCAAGGTTCTTCCAACGCCTATTTCACTTCCATGACATAGAGTTCATACCACCCACTAGCTATTTAGGTTTCTTCCAGCACCTATTTCAGTGCCATCCCCAGAGATTTTATACCGCCCACCAACTATTCAAGGTTCTTCCAGTGGGTATTCAGGCCATCAGGGTCAAACTTTAGGGTAGCAGTCTATAGCACCGAGAGGTTGTTACGAGTGTGGAGATTCGGGTCACATGAAGAGATATTGTCCCAGAATTTAGAGTAAGGCAGCACAACATGGTCATCAACCCATAATTACCACACCAGCCATCCGACCGCCTAGAGGTGGAAGGCAAACGGGTAAAGGTCGTCCTAGAGGTGGAGACCAAGCATGGAGAGGTCAACCAGGTACTGTTCAGTCAGGCGGAGGCCATCCAGTTGGTGCTCTAGCTCAAAAAGTGGTTGCTACCAACTCGATGCTACACTATGGTAGGAGGAGCGGGTTGCAATGGTTTTACCCAAATAGAGGTCGGGATCGATTTCCTTAGGGAGCTAGTAGTGGAGTTGGATTTTCTCTCTATCTTAGAGATGTGTTTGTACTCCTAATGTTACTTCAAGCATTTTTGGGTTTTTGAATTATAACTGCTTTTGTAAAACTAATGATTATCACTAAATTAAGCTATGAGAATATTGCTAAGTTGTATCTAATGGGAAGAAGGGCACTATGGTCATGACATCACCTAGGTGGCTAATTGATGGGTAGATGTTACTAGGATTTGATTGAAATAATTGGGACTTTTGCTATAACCGTTGCACAATTACACCCACTCTCATACCTCTCGGTAGAGAGAGTGATTTTGCCCAATTGACTCTCTCGAGACCAAAGGGGTAGGCAAATTAGACCAAGCAACTAGGGTTCAAGTAAGGTGACTACTCTATCAAGATTTAACCCGTTAATTGGGACTATCATTTCTCAAGAGTCCATCCCAATTCCTTGTTGGGTCAATTTTAGGGTCATAGACTCCCTTTCTTAAGAAGAGTTAAACCTACAAAGCTTGAATCAGTATTTGCAACCACTAGTTGACATAAAATCAACCTAAATAGCAATTACTCATAGTCAATCTAACCTTAGATGGAAACAACCATCAATTACCCACATTAGGGTTGAGCCACAACCCTAACTAATGAGTTTAGCTACTCATGCTAGATACAGAAATTAAAAAATTAGATGAAGAACTAAGCATATTAATTGATTACTAAGAAGAAACTATAATAATCTATCGTTAATGAAAAGCAAAAGTGCCAAAAATGGCTACAAAATTGAGTCTCACGAGCGCAACTAAGTTTGGAGTACAAAAACTAACCTAAAAATGGTAAAATGTTCTATTTATACTAGGCTAGAAAAATTGGACAAAAATACCTCTGCTGGGTTAGTGCGTGCTGCACAAAATGGACCGCGGCCGCATTGGCTATTTGGACTTCACATTTCTGCTTCTCTGAATTTGAGGACGTGTACTGCGTGGAAGTGTTCCGCGGCCACAGAGGGGGCCTGGTGCGGTCCGCACGGTGACGACCATGGACCACATGGCATTTTCTTCGCCAACTGATGGTTCTATGAATCTCTTAACCGCGGACCGCACAAAAGCATAGTGCGGCCGTGGAAGCCTGACCGCGGACCGCAAAAAAATGTACCGCGGCCGCGTAGCGTTCGGTCTGATTATACACCTATTTGAATCTCCTAGTGCGACCGCATTCACTTTTGCGCGGTCCGCAGTAGGCTCTATTTTTCTCAATTCACTTAATTTTTGATACTTGAGCAGGTTTCACTCCTTTTGAGCTGGTCTATGATATTTTGTCACTTTGTCGACCCAACCTGCAATCAAGCACAACTTGTGAACAATTTTGGACTATTTTGTAGCAATTTATAACCAAAACATAGGCAAGTAGGGGCATAAAACATGTTATAATCCTAACTTATCAACTCCCCCAAACTTAGTCGTTTGCTTGTCCTTAAACGAACAAAATAAGACCTACCCTTAAAAGGAAAATCCAAGTAATTCCAGCCATCCTAAAATAACCTCAACAAGCATCATTTGGGACTAACAATTGCCCTCAATACAGATGCATCATTAACACATTTAAAATTTGAAAAACCATGGATCAAGCGTGACACAAGATCATCAAGAGTTGACTCATTAAATCAAAGAGCTTCTCTCAATTACTTTGGTCCTTGTGTAACCCAAACTCACACATCCTCAATTCTCCCTAAGCGAACCTCACCTTTTAGAGTATTGACACATAAATTGAGGTTAATGGATTTCACTCATCGCTCTCAAGAAGAAGGTCACAAGTCCGGCTCTAAGTACCATATTCTTGCCCCTCATGTAAGTATCCACTAATGTAGGTTTCCTTCAACTCAAGATCATATAGGGCTTTTGTGGAGTCATTGTGAAGGCTTTTGGATAAGGGTAGGATATGTTTTTATTCAAGTGGGTTCAATCTTGCCCTAAGCACTTCTTTTGATTCTTTTGGCATAATTTTCTTGATTCTTTGGGTCTTTTCACTTCTTTCTAAGGGGTTAGAGAGATATGGTGTCACTCTTTCTTATACAATTCCAAACAGTTCTATTTTTCTACTTTGTCCACGCCTTTTTCACTTTTGTTTTTCCCTGGATCCCTTTTTGTTTTTGTTCACATTGGGCTTTCTTTTTGTCTTTTTCTTTTCTTTCTTTTTCATTGCCTTTCCTTTTCTTCACTTATGTGCCTTTTTATCACTTTGTTTCACTTCTCGTCTCCTCCCCAAACTTATACTTTTGCCAAGTTCTAAAAGAAAAATTTGGGTGCCAAAAAGAGGGTATCATTAAGAACGGGTATATGCTTGTATTATGGTTCTTGAAAGAAGAAGGTCTAAGGCTCAAAGGGTTGACTAGGGATATTATCAGTGGTCGGATATGGATTTGTTCAAACAATCATTTGGATCAAGGAGAGCCTATGATCACTTCTCAAGTCGAATTTCCCCTAAGATTTTGCCTCAACAATTATCAGGGCAAGTTCTAGACCATTGGCTTGGGACTTGGACTCGCAATTCGATTTCTCACCACACACGCTAGGGGATTGCTAAAGACATCGACTCAAGGTCCCACAATGACCTTAGTTACGATTCAAGCACACAATGGTCCAAAAATACCATATGATGATTGTTTGGTCGACACAAGAGTTTCAAGGCCACAACTTTCACCATCCAAAACACAACATTTTTTCTTTGACCATGGGATCAAAGACAAATGTGCTAGGTACCCTTAACTACAAACTGTCAAAAAAAATGAACTCAAACCTTTAAGAAGGTTTTCACGCTATCTATCATTGGGAAGAGCCACCCGTTTCACACAATACTCCACCCTTGGAAAGAATCGTGGCATTAAGAAAACCAAGGTCTTATTGCAAATGCCAAAAATAAATTAAAAGGTACGAGTTTATCTAAAAAGATAAAAATGGAAAATATAAAATTGAATGAATATGTATAATAGGGAATTAGAATATACAATGGGGGATGAATATACATAAAAATGTAACTTTATATACAAACCAAAGAGAAAGTACGATAAGAGTAACTAAATGTAAAGTTATATAAAGACCAAATAGAAAATCAATAGAAACATAAACTAAGTCAACTAATATGTAAAATCATCCGGATAAAAAGTAGGGCGCACCCCCACAAATAAAAGTTGGCATTGTCCCCAATGCCGACTAAATAAATAAGCATCAAAAATCAAGAGAAAAGGATAGAGAAGACTCTATAAGTCGTGTCCGTCTGTTTGGGATCATCAGTAGCCCCCGGGTCCTCCGTATGCACGGAAACCTCGGACTGGTTCCTGGTATCCTGTTGCTCAGCTGCTGGGACCTGGGACTGAACCTGGACCGGCTGTGGATCCGATACATCCCGTGGTTGACTGGAGACATCCTTTGGTGGGTCTTCCAACTGGATGAAAATATCATCTGCACAAGGGATCTTCCTCCTCTTCCTTGGAGGCCTCTACACCAACTTTGTATTTGGGGCTGCTACTGGAACTGCTGCTGGAGCTGGGTCCTCAAATAAAAAATCTAAAGGCAACTAATTTACCTTCATTCTCTCTACATCTGCCCTAAGCTCCTTCATGGAATCTCTAGAGGCCCGTGTCTTGCGTAGCTTCTTGTGCTCTTTGGCAAGCTCTTTTAGAGCCTTGCCATTTGAAGCCACCGCCTTATGCAAAGCATCTTGTGTCTTCATATTCTTTTCCTGGTTCTCCAGGAGCTTCTTCAGTGTGTCCTCAATGGACTGAGGAATCTGAGTTGTCTGATGTGCTGACTGGGCCTCAATGTAGAGGACAATGTAGACAACTTGGATGTTGCAACTAACATCTAGTTGTTCAAACTGGACAGTGTCTGGCCCAGCCGATGTGCAGTCATGGGATAGGATCGGGAGATGGGATCTTCGAGCCAACTGAAATAGAAGGACCAATAGTAGTGGATGGTAGGGGAGCTAGGTCATCAACTGTAGTAGCAGCAAGCTCAGTGGGAGGCTCTTACCGCAACCGGCTCCTTAGACTGGTCAGTTTGGGTAGTGGCAGATGGTTTGTAGTTTTTGTCCTTGGGTTGTCTGGCCTTCTCAAACTGTACCATAAGAAAGGGGCCACTGGTTTGGCTTTGACATCAATGGGCTTCTTCTCAACTTTAAATTCTTGGAAATGCATGGCGAAAATGTTGGGAAAAGGGTAATTCCGGTTAGCTTCTGCACCCACAAGAGAGACGATGCGGGACATCACATTCCCCATGTTGATTGGGTAACTCACCCTGATTGATGCTACCAATATAGCCCGGGAGATAGGAAGAGTCGTGTCATGTGTGGTAGGGTCTAGCCTGCTGCAAATGAAATTCTCCCAACCCTTACCTTCGAAGTTCAGGCTCCCCTCAAAATTTTAACCCCCCCCCCCAGTCAACCACTTGGTAATCTTACCTGGGATCTCCAAGTACTAGGCTAACCATGGACATACCCCCTTACCCATCTCCAACTACGCCAGATATAAGGTCTCATCCTCTTTAATGAAGCCCAATATTCATTCAAGGCCTACCTTGTGAACAACACCTCTTTGTTTCAAGCCTTGGCCACCTTGGACCCTTTTATGATGTGAACAACATTACAATATAATTCCCAAACCATATTATCATTTGCATCAATACACTCATCCATAAATATCTCCCAGCCCGGTCTCTTTATAAATTGTCTCAGCACGTGAGGGTTCTGGGGTAGCAAGTCCTTGATAACAAAACTCCTCTCAGGTATTAAATGCCTCATCGACCACGACTCCCTAAACTTATAGTAGGCCACTTGGTCACAAATCTATCCTCCCATACTTCGGCCTTCCTAGTTCGTTCAATTCCTCTAACCTGAGGTTCACCACCTTGCACCTCCTCCTCATTTCCGCCTGCACTTTCCCCATATAATGGAGCTGTAGGGGAGGTAGAGTATTCTTAACTACCGGCTGTGGACTCTTCAGATGAATCCGAAACAACATTCACGGCCTCTTGGCAGTGGGTGATGCTAGAGGGGTATCAGTCAGTTGGAAGCTGGAGATGAAATGAGTTGGGATTGAGTCGTAGGAGATATCTTGAACTGGTATATACTCACTCCCCGAGGAAATGGGAAACAACTCTATCTGCAGCTTTTATCATCTTCCATGTCTTTTTGATGTTTTCCCGGACTTGGGGAGTGAGCTTTACCACTCTTTTTCCCTTGCCTCCCCAGGAGGAATCACCTCTGCTTGGCTGTTTGGAAGTTGTTGCCTCGTTGTCTTGACATTGTCTGCAAGCAAACACATCTAAAATTGTTAGTTTAAGCACAAGCATTGAAATATGTGTATAATATGAAGTGCAGATAGCAGAAGTACTATTACCGAAACAGTTTCAGAACATGGCCTCATGGCCCACACAAACTGGAGTGCGGCTGCAAAGGGGGCACCGCGGACCTCGCAATGGCGACCGCAGTCCGCATTGGGTAAGCCAAAAAAATACCTCTCTGAATATCCTCACCGCGGTCCGCACAAAATGGGGTCGCGGCCGCGGTGGGCTTGCGCGGACCGCACAAAGTGCAATGTGGCCGCGTTGGCGACAAGTTCACTTTCAGAGATATGAGCATCACTGTCTGCATGGAAAGGTACCGCAGACTGCGTCAGGGCACGGCGAACAGTGCTAAGGCGACTGCGGGCCCCGGAGACTAGGGTTCACGGTCTCTAAGTTCGAGTTTCATTTTTTTTTCATTTTTGTTCAAATTTTATACCTATTTTGTCCCTACTCAATTGCCCACTCATTAGGAATGCCCAACACACAAACTCCGCATGTAAATTAACCTAAGTTAACAAGTGAATGAAAAATAAGAAGCTAGGAGAAGAAAGAAAAAGCTAACAACTGCTGGGCAAGCAAATAAAATGAAAATGTAAGATTAATCAATCAAAAATGCATGAAATATTACCAAGTTTGTGAAGATTGTATTTAATTAATCCAAGCAAGCAAGAATTACGAGCAGTGAGAGTATGGATAGTAGTTTTCGGGCTTTGAGGATTCAATGTTCGAAAAGTGTAAACTGAGGCCCTTGGGCTCTATTTATTGAAAATGGTGTGGGCCCCATATTCACCTACCAGTGCAGCCGCACAAAATGGACTGCGGACCGCGTTGGATTTGTTTGAGTGAAGCTTCAAAAGGCAACCTCCGCGGACCGCACAAAAGCAAACCGCGGTCTCAGAGGTCCATCGCGGACCGCACTAAGTGGAATGCGGCTGAGCTGGGAAACTTCAAAGAGGCACCCCATTTTGCTCATGCCAGTGCAGACCACACAATGTGTACCACGGCCGCACTGGCAAACTTTAGAGAATGTGCAATTTTTCCAACTTGATTTGCACTGCATCAGCACAGTCCCTGCAACATTCACAACCAATTAGCTTGAAAATCGTAAACTACAAAGAAGATCAAATAGAAAGAAAAAGACATGGGTTTCCTCCCAAGAAGCTCCTGAATTAGCATCTTGGCACAACGCATGTTACCACCACATCACTTCAAATAAATGACTGCCATCACGTGGCTGTTATCAAACTTCCCCAAATAATGCTTGACCTGATATCCATTGACTCTGAATACCTCACCATTCTTGTTCCTTAGATCAAGAGCACCAAATGGGGTCACGAACACAACTTCAAATGGCCCACTCCACTTTGATTTGAGCTTTCCCGGAAATAGACGTAATCGAGAATTGAAAAGAAGAACCATATCACCAACTTTGAATTCCTTTCCCCAAGCATATTTGTCATGAAGGTACTTTATCTTGTCCTTATACAAAGATGAGCTGGAGTAGGCATAAAATCTAAACTCATCAAGCTCATTAAGTTGTTCAACATGGAGATTCACTACAACATCTCATTCTAATTTCAACTTCCTCAAGGTCCACATAGCTTTGCGCTCTAATTCGACCGGAAGATGGAAAGTTTTCCCGAACACCAACCGGTAAATGGACATACTAATTGGGGTCTTGTAAGCCATTAGGTACGCCCATAGAGCGTCATCCAACTTTTTCGACCAATCTATCCTATTAGCATTGACCGTCTTAGCAAGATACTCTTTATTTCCCGGTTGGAGATTTCTACTTGACCACTAGCTTGAGGATGATAGGGAGTGGTCACTTTGTGATTTACTCCATACTTGGCAAGCAATGAATCAAAAGCCTTGTTGCAAAGGTGAGACCCTCATCACTAATGATAGCACGAGGAGTGCCAAACCTTGTGAAGATACTCTTTTTCAAAAATGGCACAACACTTCGGGCTTAATTGTTGGGTAAAGCCACAGATTTAAACCACTTTGAGACATAATCCGCGCCACGAGAATGTAAGTGTTCCCACAAGATCTCATGAAAGGACCCATGAAATTAATGCCCCAAACATAAAAAAATATCCACCTCGAGGATTGTATTGAGAGGCATCTCATCCCTTTTAGAAATATCGCCATCGCTTTGGCATTCATCACATTTCTTGACCACATCACTCACATCTTTAAACAAGGTAGGTCAATAAACTCTGCAACTAAGCCCCTTAGAGGTCGTCCTCGCCCCACCATGATGGCCACTATAAGGAGAGGAGTTGCAAGCCTCTAAAATACCCAATTGTTCCTCCTATAGGACACAATGTTGAATCACACCATCGGTGAAACTCTTATACAAATATGGCTCGTCCTAATAAAAGTCCAAGCTATCCCGCTTGAGTTTCTTCCTTTGGTTAGAATAGAGCTCACCCGGGATTATTCTGGTCACGAGGTAATTAACAACATTGACAAACCATGGCATGTCATTCATTGACATCGCACGGAGTTATTAGTCGGGAAATGAGTCATTGATTTCTAGCCCATCACAAGGCCTTCCCTTTTCCTCAAAACGGGACAAGTGGTCCACCACTTGATTCTCTCTACCTTTTCGGTCCACAATTTCTAGATCAAATTCTTGGAGAAGGAACACCCATCTCATCAATCTTGCCTTGGAATCTTTCTTGGTCACCAAATACCTAAGGGAGGCATGGTTGGTGTGCACTATGACTTTGGCCCCCATAAGGTAAGGTCGGAACTTTTCCATAGCAAAAACAATAGCCAATAACTCTTTCTCAGTGACTATGTAGTTTCTTTGAGCTTCATTCATGATTTTGCTTGCGTAGTACACTGGATGGAAAATTTTGTTGATCCTTTGGCTCAAAACAGCCTCAATCACAATGTCACTAGCATCGCACATGAGCTCAAAGGGTGAACTCCAATTAGGTGCGGTAATGATCGGGGTGGTGGTCAACTTGTGCTTTAAAAGTTCAAAGTCCTCCATGCATTTTTCATCAAAAAACAAACTTAGCATCTTTCTCTAGCAACTTGTAAAGGGGATTCACAACCTTCGAGAAATCTTTGATAAACCGCCGGTTGAACACGGCATGCCCAAGGAAACTCCTTACCCCTTTTACAAAAGTAATGGGAGGAAGCCTCGTAATGATCTCGATTTTAGCCTTGTCTACCTCAATCCCATGCTTAGAAATCCTTTGACCCAACACTATACCTTCTTTCACCATAAAATGAGATTTTTCCCAATTGAGAACAAGATTAGTTTCTTCACATCGGGCCAAGACTCTATCCAAGTTCACCAAGCACTCTTCAAAGGAATCACCAACCATACTAAAATCATCCATAAATACCTCCAATATATCTTCCACCATGTCAGTGAAAATAGCCATCATGCAACGTTGGAATGTCGCCAGAGCATTACACAACCCAAATGGCATCCAGGAGAAAGCAAATATACCATAAGGGCATGTGATAGTGGTCTTCTCTTGGTCCTCTAGGGCAATTAAGATTTGATTATATCCCGAATACCCATCCAAAAAGCAGTAGAGAGCTCATCCTGCATGGCGATCAAGCATTTGGTCTAGGAACTACAACGGGAAATGATCCTTCCTGTTCACCTTGTTGAGTTTCCGGTAGTCAAACTCTCCACCTGGTAATGGTTCGAGTGGGAATAAGTTTATTGTTGTCATTTGTCACCACCGTCATCCCTCCTTTCTTTGGCACACATTTGACCGGAGAAGTCCATGAACTATCGGAGATTGGATAAACCCTACCCGCATCTAGCCATTTGATTACTTCTTTCTTCACCACTTCTTGCATCACCTCATTTAGTCTTCTTTTATGTTCCAAGGAAGGCTTTGCATTCTCCTCTAAGATGATTTTGTGCATGCAAAATGCGGCGCTTATTCCCCTAATTTCAGATAGTGTCTATCCAATTTCCCTTTTTCACTTTTGAAGAACTGCCAATGTGGCCTCAACCTGCATGTTAGTAAGGTAAGAAGAAAGAATAACTGGTAAAGTATAATTTAAACCCAAATATTCATACTTGAGGTATGTAGGAAGTGGCTTCAACTCCAACACCCGTGGCTCCTAAATCGATGGCTTTGTTGGTGGAGTTTTTCGATTTTCAAGATCCAAAGATAAATTCCTAGGATCAAATGAATATGAAACCATACCATGCAATGCATTCAAGCACTCCACTTTACTAGCATCATAATTTACATCCATATTGAAAAGTACAACTTCAAGAGGATATTCAACATTAATCATGGAACTTGTGTCATCCACTATCACAGCTGTGACAATGTCTGCAAATGAACACACCTCGGTGCTATTGGGTTGCTTCATGGATTTGCAAACATGGAAGACGACCTTCTCATCACCTAGTCGGAAAATAAGCTCACCTGCTTCAACATCAATCAATGCCTTCCCATAGCCAGGAAAGGTCTACCCAATATAATTAGAATCTCATAATCTACCTCACAATCCAAGATGAAAAAGTCGGCCAGCAATATAAACTTATCCACCCGGACAAGTACATCATATATTATGCCTAATGGTCACTTCATCGATCGATACGCCATTTGAAGTCTCATTGAAGTTGATCGAGGTTGCCCAATTCCCAAAGTCTTGAAAACTGAGTACGACATCAAATTGATACTAGCCCCTAAGTCACATAAAGCTCTAGAAAAGTCCGCACTTCCAATAGTACAAGGGATAGTAAAAGCACCGGGATCCTCTAACTTCGTGGCCATTGAATGCACTATAGCACTCACTTGGTGAGTCATCTTTATAGTTTCCCAATCCATGGACCGCTTCTTTGTAACTACGTCTTTTGTGAATTTTTCATAGCCCTACATTTGTTCAAGTGCCACCACCAAAGGCGCATTTATGGACAAACTCTTCATCATATGAATGAACTTTTTAAATTGATTATCATTTCTTCGCTTTAGAAGCCTTTGAGGATATGGTGGAGGTGGCCTAGGCAAGGGTACCTTGGCCTTAGGAACCACCAGCTCAGGCATATCAATCACGTGTTCCCTAGACAGGTTTCACGACATCTTGTGTTTCCACCTCGGCCTCATTAATATATATCCTCAGTTCATTGTTCACATTGGTCTCAACCACATCTTCAACAGTCAAAGGTAGAACATCAATCACGTGTTCCCTAGACAGGTTCACGGCATCTTGTGTTTCCACCTCGGCCTCATTAATATCTATCCTCAGTTCATTGTTCACATTGGTCTCAACCACATCATCAACAGTCAAAGGTAGAACATCATCACAGAACTCAACATCATCTTCCACAACTTGCTTTTCTCTCGAGGCATGCACATCATCGCCCCTTCCGCTTCTAGTTGTAACCGCCATCACCTGATTGTTGTTTCCACCCTTTGGATCACTACCGTATCACTTGGTAGGGCACCCTTGGGGCGGGTATTCAAAGATTGAGAAATTTGACCCAGTTGCACTTCAAAGAATCTTGGTTACTTTTCATCATTTGCTTGAACATACTTTCAATTCTCCCCATATCACTCCCAGGAAGAACTTAGACCTTGAAAAGGAAAAAAGGGTAGATTGTTTGGTTGTTGGTACATGGGGGTCCTTTGAAAGCCTTGCCCCCATTTGCCTTGGTTCCCACTATTATTCCACCCTCTTTGATTGTTATTGTTGCTCCAATTATTGTAGTTTCCATTCCAATCACCATCATTGTTACCTTGATTACCCCAGTTACCGCCTTAATTGTTGTTGTTCAATTACTACCACCTTGTTGATTGCCCCAATTTCCTTGGCTACGCCATTGTTGATTCGCAAAGTTGCCTCTATTCCCTTGGTAGTTGTTGACGTATTGCACCTCCTCACTTTGATCATTATAGCACTCATTCAAAAAACCACCACTATCATTATTGTCATATTGTTTACAATTTCCTTTAGATTGTTGCCCTTTTTTCCTCCTTTGTAGCATAGAAACACCTTCCATGGAATTGACTTGGTCCGGATTTTGGACTTATTGCAATTGCGCCTTCGCCAATTGGTTCATAGTGGTAGTCAACTACGCTATAGCTTGCCCATGGTCATATAACTCCTTATGTAAATGAATAACCATAGGGTCACCTTGAGGAATGTTGGATATACTTTTCCATGCGAAAGATATGTTTGCCATCTCATCAACAACGACACAAGCCTCATCCTAAGTCAACTTCATAAAGTTACCCCCCCCCCCCCCGCCAATTGATTTACTATGCATTGATTTGTAGTATTGATAACCCGGTAGAAAGTTTATTGTAACATATTCTGCATCATGTCATTATTGGGGCATTCCTTCACCATCATTCTATATCTCTCCCAAATTTTATGTAAAGGTTCTGTTGTCTCTTGCTTGAAGGCTAAGATGTCATCCCGAAGTGCCGCCATATGACTTGGTGAGAAAAACTTGCCAATGAATTTATCCCCCAACTCATCCCAAGTTGTGATGGAATGATTGGAGAGCCTTTCTAACCAATCCAATGCTTTACCCTGAAGAGAGAATGGGAAAATCCTCAATCTCAAAACATCATCGGACACGTTTGTTTGCTTGCTACCCTAGAATGTGTCTACGAACTCCTTTGAGTGCTTGTAGGAATTTTGATCGGAGGTGCCCATAAAGTATCCTCTTTGCTCAAGCAAGGTCAACATGATATTTGTGATTTGATAGTTTCCCACCCGAATTGAGGGAGGAACAATAGCACTGGCATATCCTTGATTTGGGAGAACTCTTGGGGCCACTCTTGGTGGTGGCGGAGGAGGGTATGGGATAGGATTGTTTTCATTTGAACTGGCCTGACGGCCTCTATATGGAGCTTGAGGTTTATTAGGAACCTCTTCTTGATCACGATCATCTACCTCCTCCCCCGCCATGACATTGCCAAGAGGTTCATTTGCAATAAGAGCCATACGTACCTGAGTGATTTAGTAAGCAAGAAGGAAAGAGAAGCAAAACGCAAAACTAATTAAATAGATAGTCAACACCGTAAGCTCCCCGGAAATGGCGTCAAAAAGTGGTCGCTACAAACTCAATGCTACACTATGGTAGGAAGCGCAGGTCGCAATAGCTTTTACCCAAATAGAGGTCAGGATCGATTTCCTCAGGGAGCTAGTAGTGGAGTTGGATTTTCTTTCTAGCTTAGAGATGTGTTTGTACTCCTAATGTCACATCAAACATCTATGGGTTTTTGAATTATACCTACTTTTATAAAACTAATGAGATCACTAAATTAATGTACGAGAATATTGCTAAGTTGTACCTAATGGGAAGAAGGGCACTAGGATCGTGACATCACCTAGGTCATTAATTGACGGGTAGATGTTACTAGGATTTGATTGACATAATTGGGACTTTTGCTATAACCGTTGCACAATTTTACCCATTCTCACACCTCTCGGTAGAGAGAGTGATTTTTCCCAATTGACTCTATCGAGACCAAATGGGTAGGCAAATTAGACCAAGCAACTAGGGTTCAAGTAGGGTGATTACTCTCTCGAGATTTAACCCGTTAATTAGGATTATCATTTCTCAAGAGTCCATCCCAATTCCTTATTGAGTCAATTTTAGGGTCATAGACTCTCTTTCTCAAGAAGAGTTAAAAATACAAAGCTTGAATCAATGTTTGCAACCACCAATTCTCAATTAAAACATAAAATCAACCCAAATAGCAATTACGCATAGTCAATCTAACTCTAGATGGCAACACCCATAAATAACCCACACTAGGGTTGAACCACAACCCTAGCTAATGGGTTTACCTACTCATGCCAGATACAGAAATTAAAGAAATAGATGATGAAGAACTAAGCATATTAATTGATTACTAAGAAGAAACTACAATAATCTATTGTTAATGAAAAGCAAAATTACCATAAATGGCAACAAAATCGAGTCTCACAAGCACAGCTAAGTCTAGAGTACCAAAACTAACCTAAAAATGATAAAATATTCTATTTATACTAGGCTGGAAAAACTGGACAAAAATACCCCTGCAGGGTCAGTGCGGGCCGTGCAAAATGGACCACGACCGCATTGACTCTTTAGACTTCATATTTCTACTTCTCTGAATTTGAGGACACAGCCCGCATAGAAGTGTTCCGCAGCCACATGGGGGTCTCGCACGGTCCGCGTGGTGACTATCGTGGACCGCATGGCATTTTCTTGGCCAACTGATAGTTCTCTGAATCTCTTAACCGCGGACCGCACAAAAGTGTAGTGCGACCGCAGAAGCCTGAGCGTGGATCGTAAAAAATGTACCACGGCAGCATAGCCTTCAGCCTAATTATATACATCTCTGGATCTCCTAGTGCGGCCGCATTCACTTTTACGCGGTCCGCACTAGGCCTTCTTTTCCTCAATTCACTTAAGCTTTGATACTTGAGCAGGTTTCACTCCTTTTCAGCTGATCTTTGACATTTTGTCACTTTGTCGATCAAACCTGCAATCAAGTACAACTTGTTAGCATTTTGGATTATTTTGTAGCAATTTATAACCAAAGCATTGGCAAGTAGGGGCATAAAACATATTATAATCCTAACTTGTCACTAGGTCCCATGCTTTTCCGACCAGACCAGATGCAGTGGCCTCAGATGCCGTGATCACAAGTATTATTTCTGTTTGTGGTAGGGATGCTTTAGTACTAGTTGATCTAGGGTCTACCTATTCATATATATCATCTCTGTTTCATGGATATTCCTTGTGAGTCCTTAGGTACTCCATTTATATGTGATTTTATTGTCGTGGATCGAATTTATCGGTCCTGTGTGGTCACATTATGTGGTTACGAGACTAGAGAAGATATATTGTTTATGGATATAACAGACTTTGAATCTATCCCGGGCATCGACTGGCTATCCTAACATCACTCCTTCCTTGATTGCCATGCAAAGACTGTTTAGTAATGCCAGAGTTGCCTAGATTGGTGTGGAAGGGTTCGTCTATCTGTACATTCAATCATGTTATCTCTTTTCTGAAGACTCAACATATGGACAAGAAAGGTTGTTTAGCTTATCTAGTTTATGTTTGGGATACTACCGCAGCGACTCCAACGATTGATTTAGTGCTAGTACTTCGAAAGTTCACCAATGTGTTTCCTTCTGACCTTCCAAGCATGCCACCAGATCGTGATATCGGCTTCTATATAGATTTGGCTGCAAGAACCTAGCTTATATCTATCCTACCTTATTGTATGGCTCCGAAAGTGTTGAAGGAGTTAAAAGAGAAGCTTGAGAAGTTTCTAGCAAAGGGGTTTGTCAGACCAAGTGTATCACCTTGTAGTGCAGCAGTGTTATTTGTGAAGAAGAAAGATAGGACTATGCAGATGTGCATTAGTTACCGCCATTTGAACAAAGTTACCATTAAGAATAAGTACTCGTTTTCGCGTATTGATGACTTGTTTGACCAGTTGCTTAGTGCTAGGGTGTTTTCTAAGATCGACCGAGATCAGGATATCATCAGTTGAAGATCCGGAACTCAGATGTTCTGGAGACTGCTTTCCATACTAGATATAGACATTATGATTTTTAGTGATGTCCTTCCGCTTGACTAACAACCCAATGACGTTTATGGATTTGAAGAATAGGGTGTTTAGGCCTTATATTGGTTCGTTTGTCATTGTCTTCATTGGTGACATTTTGATCTACTCCTGTAGCATGGAGGAGCACGAGAAGCATTTGAGAGTGGTACTTCATACCTTGCGAAAACAACATCTATATGCTAAATTCTCCAAGTGTGAGTTTTGGCTAGATTCGGTGGCATTCCTGGGGCATGTTGTATCAAGAGAGGGTAGTAAGGTAGATCCTAATAAAATTGATGTAGTTTAGAGTTAGACTTTTCTCACTTTGACGACTGAGATCAGGAGTTTCTTGGGGTTAAAAGGTTATTATCGCTGGTTTGTGGAGGTTATTGTCGCTGGTTTGTGGAGGCTTCTAATCCGGGCGCGTAGTCGGAAAGCTTAGATATGAATTCTATGAAAAAATTGCTAAATTTTGATATTAAATTGAATAAATTTGACTTCGGTCAATATATTGGGTAAACGGACCCAGACCCGTGAATTGACAGTCCTAGAGGGTTCGTAGGAATGGGACTTGGACGTATGCCTGGAGTCGAATTCTAAGATCCCAAGCCCAAGAAATGAATGCGTGAAATTGTTTTCTGGAAATAATTAAGGTAATTGGAAGTGAAATTTGATCAAAATATTATGATATCGGGCCCAAATTTGGTTCGGGTGCCCGGTACAAGTCTTATATTGGTTTAAGCGCTTCCTGTAAAGTTTGGTTGAAAACGGACGTCATTGACGTATTTTGACTTAAAAATTGAAATTTAATGTTTTATGAAAATTAGGAGGAAATCATGAGTACGATGTATATGTTGTTATTTTGGCAATTTTATTGTGCGAGTAAGTCCGTAGAATTTTTTTAAGGTGGTGTGCATATTTGGTTTGGTGCCTCGAGGGCTCGGGTGAGTTTTGGATAGGCATCGGAGTGCATTTTTAACCTTGAAAGTTGCTGGTATGAATTGGCTTGCAGGCTTTGCATTTGAGAAGCCTGCCATGCAAATGTGATATCGCAAATGCGAGTGGCACTTCGCAATTATGAAGTAAGCCCAGGCTATCCCTTCTCGCAAATGCGAGCATTTCTTTGCAATTGCGAAAAATGCTCAGGCTGCCATTGATCGCAAATGCGATCATTATGTCGCAAATGCGACCCTGACTTTGCAAATAAGAAGGTCCCGAAAATAGGAAGGGTTCGAATTTGCATACCCTGTTTCACATTTTCCATGTTAGTAGAGGTCGGGGTTCGTAATTGCAACATCTGCAACCTGCAATTTTTATACTTAGTCGAAATTTGGAAATTTTTCACCCTATTTTCAAAACACAACTCCTTTGGGCGATTTTCCAAGAACAAGACCTCTTCCAAATCGTTTGTAATTTGGTTTTTTCTTATTTCTTTCAATCTTTAACATCATTTAACATGTTTTCAACTTAAAATCAATGATTTTCATGGGTGAAATTGGAGGTTTGGGATAGAACCTAGGTTTTTCTAAGAGGGATTTGGACCTCAATTTGAGGTCCGATTCAAAACAAATCATTTATTTGGGTTCATGGCGGAATATGTAATTGGATTTTGGTTCGAACATCGGGTTTTTACCACGTTGGCCTGAGGGGCATTTTGGTTATTTTACCTACATTTGCGTCTTAGCTTTAAATTGAATAGTAGAATCAGTTGTTTGAGATGTTATTTACGAGATATAATTGAAATGAATAGATTTGGGCCATTTGGAGTCAGAAACTCGTGGCAAACGTGTGGTTTCAAGTTGAATTGGAGCTGGTTTGAGGTAAATGGCTTGTCTAACCTTGTGCGGGGCACCTTTCCCCTTAGGATATGTTATTTTGTGATTGAGAGCCTTGTACGTGAGGTGGCGAGCGCGTACTTGAGCTAATTGTTGAAAATCTTGTTTTTACTTAAGATATTGAAACTAAGTTTTCTTTCGTATTGCTTTATTTTACTTGCAATTATAACCTGTGTGAGATTGGAAGAGCATGTCTAGTTGATTTAACTTGCCTACTGCTTAAGTTGCTTCGATTGTATTACATGAAGCATGTTATTCTAGTACTACCTGTTTCTTGTCTTTTGACTTCCCTTCTGAATATTTCCTGGTTGTGGTCGCTCATTTACATTGGGACTATGGATGTGGGATTCTGGTAGCTCTCCCCCCTTGTTTGTTTACTTTGGGACTATGAGTTAGATTCTCGGTAGATCTCCCTGCACCTTTACTTTGGGACTACTGGTTAGATTCCCGGTAGATCTCCCTGCACATTTACTTTGGGACTACGGGTTAGATTCCCGGTAGATCCCCTTGCTCATTGATATTGAAATGGACTACATGACTGTATCCTGGGAGATCCTTGTTATTGATATTGATATGGAAATGGACTACATGACGATATCCTGGGAGATCCTCGTTGTTGGTATTGACATGGAAATGGACTACATGACGGTATCCTGGTAGATCCTTGTAATCGGTACTGATATTAAGCTGTTTTACTTTATGTTGTCTTATCCTCAGTGTGTTGATTTTTGTTTGTGTAACCTGACTTACTTCACAGTTGTATTCCATTATTTCTGCTTTTTTCATACTGTTGTCAGCATTCTTATTATATTATTTAATCTCAGTAGGCCCCTGACCTTCCTCATCACTACCCGACTGAGGTTAGACTTGGTGATTACTGAGTACCGCTGTGGTGTACTCATGCCTCTTCTGTGCATTTTTGTCATGTGCAGATCGAGGTACCTCTACTCAGGCGTACTATCCTCGAGGCAGAGAGATTTAGCGGAGACGTCAAGGTATATCTGCCGCGTCCGCAGACCAAGAGTGTTTATTCTGTTCCAGTTTTAGTAGTTATTCTATCCTTTAGTTTCAGTTGTTTAGACATTCTGGAGTTAGAGCAGTATAGTACATCTATATTAGCCTGTGGTTCCCATGAGTTTTCGGGTTTTGGGATGAGATCGTAGACTTTCGTGTTTTATTTTTGAGTGGTATATGCCAAGTGGCACTTATATATCGTTTCTTTTAGTTTTGCTTAATTTTAAGTAAATGTTACGCAAGTTATGTTAACTTTCCGCATTGTTAGGCTTACCTAGTTGTAGAAACTAGGTGCCATCACGACATGTTCATGGAGGGTGAATTGGGGTCCTGACAAGTTTTTTTTTTTTGGCAATCCACTAGGCAAATGCCTAGGGTTAGTTTTCATTAATAAAAAGAAAATGAAAATTACAACAGATAGGACAATACGATAAGGGGGAGAGGCACCGGTAGTGTCACCCATATAAAAATACCCGGCGAAAACCTTACCTTATAAATCCTATCGAGGCCCGAAAAAGCCTCAAAAAATAAAAAGCACGAAAAATGAAAATAAAAGAAAATCAAATACAGACATGATCATCACAGAGTTTATAACGAACTCTGCGATGATAACACACTGATGAATATTAATATGATGGTAAAGAAAGAGGATATGTTGCTTTCTTTTCTCCATATTTGTGAACAATTTTCTAAATATGGCTATAAAAATCACGCTTGTTCCTCGAACGATTAGGCTTTATAACAGATGGATGCATGACTTGTTTTTGCTTTGCGATTCTCATCGGAGGTCTACGTATGTTAGCGTCTACACACATCCTGCGATCACAACTTCTATCTCTTTCACGAGATTTCTTACTTGTTTTACTATGCATTGGTGATAAGTCTCCATTTCTCGAGGCTTCTGCTCGACAATGCGATAAGATATCTTCTTCCTCCCCTTCTTCGTAAATATGTCTTCCTATCTCCTCACTCAGAAATTGGTATCAGAGCTCTAGGTTCATAGGAATCACGCGACACAGGCCGGTTTAGTAGAGTCTCATTGATCGGTACGGAGACGTCTGTACTTATCTACGAGAGGCTATGTAACTGTTAGGAATAATTCCACTTCATTTGATTTCCTTGTCGTGCGATATTTTGACAACACATAATTCCAAACTTTTGTTTTCTATTCTCTCATGGATGGTGAGGACACACACTACTTGGAATGATCAGGCACCCGCGCCCCCTATTGCAGCCATTAGAGGCCGGAGCCGGGGTAGAGGTCGAGGTCGCGTGCGTAGTGCAACAAGAGCACCTACGCAAGCTGCCGCCGAGGCACCACCAGCAGATCCAGCTGGAGCCCAGGCACCTGGCAGACCTATTACTGCCACTACTACCTTGGATCTAGAAGGTTTGCTTCCCTTTGCTGCAGCCACATCCTAGGCCCGTGGAGGAGCATAGACTCCCACCGTCTGCACTCCTAAGCAGCGAGTGCACGTTGAGCAGGCTCCAGAGATCATTGCCCATTTCGCCTACCGTTCCAGTTCAGCCCGGGGATGGGGCAACTGCTTCTGAGGATGAGCAGCGGAGGCTGGAGAAGTTCAAAAAGTATAATCCTCTGGTTTTAAGTGGATTTGCGACAGATAATGCTTTGGGATTTCTAGAGGAGTGCCACCATATTATTTGCACTATGGGCATAGTAGAGTCTAATGGGTTTCCTTTACTGCTTTTCTGCTTCAGAGAGCCGCCTATGATTGGTGGCACACTTATGAGATAGATAGTCCAGTCGAGGCTGCTTCACTGACTTGGACCCAGTTTTCAGAGATGTTTATGACAGAGTTTGTCCCTCAGAGTCTCAGGGATGAATGGCGCGCCGAGTTTGAGCATTTGTGCCAGGGTGCTATGGCCGTTTCAGAGTATGCTATCCGTTATACTATATTTGCCAGGCATGCACCGGCTTTGGTTGCTACAGTTCGCGAGAGATTTTGTAGGTTTGTTGAGGGTCTTATCCCAGCTATCAGATCTAGCATGGCTCCAGAGATTTAGATGGATGTTCCTTATTAGCAGGTAGTGGGCATTGCTAGGAGAATCGAGAGTATGCACTCTAGGCGGCAAGAGGAGAGAGAGTCCAAGAGGTCTCGAGAGTCGGGCCACTATTCTGGTGCCCGTACCCCAGCAGCAAGTCAACATGGTAGGGGTTTTGTGGGTCGCCCCGTTCATTCATCTCTTCCAGCAGCCAGCAATGCTCCAGCTCCGCCTATACCTCAGGAGCCTTACTATGCACCTCCAGTTTCTAGCGTGCGTCCTGCGCCGGGTGTTTCCAGAGGTTAGTCCAGCAGACCTATCCCTAGTCAGTCACAGCCACCGCGCCCTCTCATAGCTTGTTTCGAGTGTGGTGATACATGCCATATGGTTAGGGACTGCCCCAGACTTGGAAGGGGTGCATCTTCACAGACCGCTCAACTACAGCGTTCCCCTCAGGGTACCTAGAATATGATTACGGCTCCACTTGCCGCCCCACCCACTCCGCTAGCTAGGGGTGGAGTCCGAGGAGGTAGAGGTCGCCATCGAGGGGGAGGCCAGGCCAGATATTATGCCCTTCCTGCTCGTGTCGAGGCTGTCGCCTCTGATTCTGTTATCACATGTATTATTTTGGCTTGGCATAGAGAGGCATCAGTTCTATTTGATCCGGGCTCTACTTATTCTGATGTGTCTTCTTACTTCAATTTTCATTTGGGTGTTCCTCGGGATACTTTGAGTGCCCCCGTTTATGTTTCTACTTTTGTATTTAGGTACTATTCGTGGTTTTTAGACCAGGGCAGATTTATTTTTACTCAACATGGTTGATTTTGATATATCTTGGGCATGAACTGGTTGTCGCCCCATTATGCTATTCTTGATTGTCATGCCAAGACCGTGACACGGGGGAAATTGTTGAAACACGTTCTCAAGGCACTATACTAAAACGTGTGTTCATATTTGTAGGTTTTGATGAATGACAAACTATGCGCAATGGACATATGACGAGGTCCAAGCACAAGCGCGCAATTGATATATAACGAGATTCAAGCACAAGACCAAGATCAAGCAAAGATATAAAGTTATACATGAGTCGTTCTTTAATTGTGATCTTGATCCGATAACTTGACTCAAGACTTGGCTTCTCTCGTAAAAACATTTTTATCAAATCATGCATATTTAATTTAAAGCAAAATGATTTTAAATCATGCATATTTACTTTAGTCAAAATGATTTTTAAACATGCCTCTAAAATCTGGACTAAGATAATCGATTATGTACTTATGATAATCGATTATGTTAAGTCAGCTGCATGACAATCGATTGTGAACTTATGACAATCGATTGTGTTAAGGCAGTGTGCATCAGATGTTTCAAATCTGCATGACAATCGATTGTGAACCTTATGACAATCGATTGTGTTGAGGCAGTGTACATCAAAGTTTTTCAAAGCTACAAAATAATCGATTGTGAACTTATGACAATCGATTGTGTTGAGGCAGTGTCTATCAGACATTTTTAAAGTCATAAAATAATCGATTGTGTACCTTTGACAATTGAGTGCATTAAGGCAGTGTCTAATTGATTTTCAAAGACTGATATATAATCGATTGTTCTCATAGCATAATCGATTGTGTAATTGACCGTTGCCAAAATATTTTCAAAAACCATCAGGTAATAGATTATAGATTTCTAATAATCGATTGTTTTAAATAAAATCTGAAAAAAAAATTTTGAACGTTGCCAAGTAATCGATTGTAGATTTCTGACAATCGATTGTTTTAAGTAAAATCTGAAAATGATTTTTTGAACGTTGCCAAGTAATCGATTGTAGATTTCTGACAATCGATTGTTTTAAGTAAAATCTGGAAATGATTTTTTGAACGTTGCCAGTAATCGATTATTGATCTTAGATAATCGATTGTTAAGCGTAAAATCTGGGAATGATTTTTGGAACGATTGGCAAACAATCGATTGTGGCATTTTGACAATCGATTGTCACTGAGTAAAATCAGCAATTCTTAATTGGCAATTAGGCAATGGTAATGCATGGTTTTGCAACTATAAATACAGCTTCAAATCAGTCTTCTAAACACAACAACTGATCATATTATTGCTATAGCTTGCATACTCTATTGTTCATCACTTTCTATTCATTACATAAGTTTTGAGAGCCAAAATTCTTGACGAAAGTTGTTGCGTTCTTGAGCGTATCTGTTTACTCATACCTACTCTATTAAGAGAGTCTTGTTTAAGTGAGTGCTAAGTGTTTTATACACTTGAAGGGAAGTGTTAGTCCCTTGTATTGTAAGAAGGAACTTGTGTTTCCTTTGGTTGAAGTCTTGGAATGTTGTATCTTCGAGCAAAGGTTGTTGAGGCTTGTGTCCTCAGTTTGTAAAGGTTTGTTGAGCACCCGTAAGCTTAACAGTGTTAGTGGAAATCTCGAGAGAGTCTCTCGGGGACTGGACTAGCCACGGGTTGTGGTGAACCAGGATACATCGGTGCGTTCGTTCTTATTTATTTACTTATCGCACTTATTTCCTTCCTGCAATTTTTAAATTCCGCAAGTTTACGCTAGGTTTTATTATAACGCTATTCACCCCCCCTCTAGCGTTAAGCGTATTTTCTAACATATGCCAGGTATTCCGCATATTGAGTGGAGTGACACTTTAGATCACACTCCTAGTAGAGTTATCTCTTTCCATAAAGCTCAACGTATAGTAGGGAAGGGGTATGAAGCGTATCTAGCCTATGTGAGAGATGTCAGGATACCCCTTCTATTGATTCTGTCATAGTGGTACGGGATTATCCTGATGTGTTTCCAGCTGATCCTCCAGGCATGCCGGCTGATAGAGATATTGATTTTGGCATTGATCTATTGCCGGACACTCAGCCCATTTCCATTCCTCCGTATCGTATGGCTTCTCCTCAGTTGAAGGATCAATTACAGGAGTTGCTTGATAAGGGGTTTATTCGACCTAGTGTTTCACCTTACGGTGCTCCTGTCTTGTTTGTGGAGAAGAAGGATTTTTCTATGCGTATGTGTATTCATTATCACCAGTTGAACAAGGTTACCATGAAGAATCGTTATCCTTTGCCTCGTATTGATGATCTGTTTGACCTGTTTCAGGGCGCACATGTATTTTTTAAGATTGACTTGCGCTCAGGCTACCATAAGTTGAAGATTCGGGAGACAGATATCTCGAAGACTGCCTTCAGGACTCGGTATGGTCATTACGTGTTCCTTGTCATGTAATTTGGGCAGACCAATGCCTCAGCAGCTTTTATGCATTTGATGCAAAGCGTATTCAGGCCATATCTCGACTCGTTCGTTATTATTTTTATTGATGATATTCTGGTGTATTCTCGGAGTCGGGAAGATCATGAGCAACATCTTAGGACCGTGCTTCAGACCCTAGGGAGAAGAAGTTATATGCGAAGTTGTCAAAATGTGAGTTTTGGTTGGATTTAGTGGCATTCTTAGGCTATGTGGTTTCGAGCGAGGGTATTCGGGTAGATCTAAGGAAGATAGAGGCCGTGCAGAGTTGGCCCACGCCGTCCTCAGCCACAGAGATTCATAGTTTCCTTGGCTTGGCGGGTTATTACCGTCATTTTGTGGAGGGGTTTTCATCGATTGCAGCCCCTATGAATAGGTTGACCCAGAATGGTGCTCCATGTTAGTGGACAGAGGAGAGTGAGGTGAGCTTTCAGAAACTCAAGACAACTTTGACTACAACCCCTATTCTGATATTGCCTACTGGTTTGGGATCATATATATAGTTTATTGTGTTGCCTCACGGGTTGTCCTTGGAGCGGTGTTGATGCAGGATGGTAGGATGATTGCCTACGCGTCCAGATATTTGAAGATACATGAGAAAAATTACCCTGTCCACGACCTTGAGTTAGCTGCTATTGTTCATGCCTTGAAGATCTGGCGTCATTATTTGTACTGTGTGCCTTGTGAGATTTTTACTGATCATAGGAGTTTGCAGCATTCGTTCAAGCAGAAGAATCTAAATTTGTGCCAGAGGAGGAGGTTAGAGTTGCTAAAGGACAATGATATCACTACTCTATATCACCCGGGCAAGGTCAATATGGTAGCAGATGCCTTGAGTCATCGGGCAGAGAGTTTGGGGAGTTTGGCATATTTAACATATTTAGAGAGACCCATTGCGATGGATGTTTAGGCCTTAGCCAGTTAGTTTGTGAGATTGGATCTTTCGGAGCCCAGTCGGGTTCGAGCCTGCGTGGTTTCTCGGTCTTCATTGCTCGATCGTATCAGGGAGAGGCAGTATGATGACCCTCATTTACTTGTCCTTCGGGACACGGTTCAGCATGGCAATGCCAGGGAGGTGACCATTGGAGATGACGGGGTATTGAGGATGTAGGGCCAGATTTGTGTGCCTAATGTTGATGGGCTTGGGGAGTTGAGTTTAGTAGAGGCTCATAGTTCGCGGTATTCCATCCATCCGGGTGCCACGAAGATGTATCAAGACTTGAAACAACACTATTAGTGGAGGCGGATGAAGAAGGATGTAGTTGGATAAGTAGCTTGATGCCTCAACTGTCAGCAGCTGAAGTATGAGCACCCGGTACCAGGTGGGTTGCTTCAACAGATAGAGATTCTGGAGTGAAAATGGGAGAGGATCACCATGGATTTTGTAGTTGGTCTCCCTCGGACTGCGAAGAAGTTTGATGCCATTTGGGTAAATGTGGATCGGCTGACCAAGTCCGCTCATTTTATCCCTGTGTGTACCACTTATTCATCAGAGCATTTGGCAGAGATTTATATCCGGGAGATTGTTCGTCTGCATGGTATTCTAGTTTCTATTATTTCGGACAGAGGTACTCAGTTCACATCACGGTTCTGGAGAGTCGTTTAGCAGGAGTTGGGTATCACGTGGAGCTGAGCACAACATTTCACCTGCAGACGGACGGACAGTCCGAGTGCACTATACAGATTCTTGAGGATATGCTCCGCGCGTGTGTGATTGAATTTAGAGGGTCTTGGGATCAGGTTTTTCCATTACCAGAGTTTGCTTACAACAACAGCTACCACTCCAACATTCATATGGCCACGTATGACGCCTTGTATGGTAGGCGGTGTAGATCTCCGGTGGGTTGGTTTGAGCCGGGTGAGGCCAGGCTATTGGGCACAGAGTTTGTTCAGGATGCATCGGAGAATGTCAAGGTGATTCATGATAGACTCCGTACGACCTAGTCCAGACAGAAAAGTTACGCGTACCGAAAGGTTCATGGTGTTTCATATATGGTCGGAGAGCGGGTTTTGCTTCGTCTTTCGCCTATGAAGGGCGTCATGAGGTTTGGAAATAAAGGGAACATGAGTCTGAGATTTATTGGCCCTTTTGAGATTTTGAGGCGAGTTGGGGAGGTTGCTTATGAACTTGCCTTACCTCCCCGCCTAGCAGGAGTTCATCCAGTATTTCATGTTTCGATGCTCCGGAGTTATCATGGTGACCCGTCGCACGTGTTGGATTTCAACTCAATCCAGTTGGTCAATGATCTATCCTATGTTGAGGAGCCAGTGGCTATATTGGACATGCAGGTCAGAAAGTTAAGGTCAAAGAACATTGCTTCACTAAGGGTTCGATGGCAAGGTCAGTCCACCGAGGAGGCGACTTGGGAGACCGAGCGGGATATGTGCAGTCGTTATCCTCATATGTTTCCTGACTCAGGTACTTATTTCTTTTGTCCGTTCAAGGACGAACGATTATTTTAGTGGTGGAGGATGTGACGACACAAGGGGGTCATCACTTGTTTTCTTACCATTCTGTACTTCCAAGGCCTTGTAAACCCCATCTGGTGTTGCCTCACTTGCGTGCACAGTCCAGGCGCGTAGTCGGAAAGCTTAGATATGAATTCTGTGAAAAAAGTGCTAAATTTGATATTAAATTGAATAAATTTGACTACTGTCAACATTTTGGGTAAACGGAACCGGACCCGTGAATTGACCGTCCCGGAGGGTTCGTAGGAAAATATGGGACTTGGGCATATGCCCAAAGTCTAATTCCGAGGTCCCAAGCCCGAGAAATAAATTTTTGAGTGAAATTGTTTTTTGGAAATAATTAAGGAAATTGGAAGTGAAATTTGATCAAAATATTATGATATCGGGCTTGTATTTTGGTTTCGGGGCCCGGTGCAAGTCTTACATATTATTTAAGCGTTTCATGTAAAGTTTGGTTGAAAACGGACGTCGTTTGACGTGTTTTAAACTTAAAAATTGAAATTTGATGTTTTATGAAAATTTGGAGGAAATTTTGAGTTTTGAGGCTTAATTCGATGTATATGATGTTTTTTTGGCGATTTGATCATGTGAGTAAATCCGTAGGATGTTTTTGAGGTTGTTTGAATATTTGGTTTAGAGCCCCGACGGCTCGGGTGAGTTTTGGATAGGCGTCAGAGTGCATTTTTAACCTTGAAAGTTGCTGGTATGAACTGGCATGCAGGCTTCGCAAATGCAATATCGCAAATGCGAGTGGCCTTTCAGAATTGCGAAGTAAGCTCAGGCCAGCCCTTCTAGCAAATGCGAGCATTTCTTCCCAATTGCGAAAAATGCTCAGGCTGTCACTGATCACAAATGCGATTCTTATGTTGCAAATGCGACCCTCACTTTGCAAATGCGAAGGTCCCGAAAATAGGAAGGGTTTGCAACCCTCACTCCGCAAATGCGAAGGTCCCGAAAATAGTGCGAACCATGTTTCGCATTTCCATGTTATCAAAGGTCGGGGTTCGCATCGCAATTGCGACATCTGCAACCTGCAATTATTATACTTAGTCGAAATTTGGACATTTTTCACCCCATTTTCAAAACACAATTCCTTTGGGCAATTTTCCAAGAACAAGACCTCTTCCAAATCCTTTGTTAGTTGGTTTTCACTTATTTCTTTCAATCTTTAACATCATTTAACATGTTTTCATCTTAAAATCAACGATTTTCATGGGTGAAATTGGAGGTTTGGGGTAGAGCCTAGTTTTTTCTAAAATTGGGGATTTGGACCTCAATTTGAGGTCGGATTTCAAAACAAATCATATATTTGGGTTCGTGTTGGAATGTGTAAGCAGATTTTAGTTCGAACCTTGGGTTTTGACCACGTTGGCCTGAGGGGCATTTTGATTATTTTACCTAAATTTGCGTCTTAGCTTTAAATTGAATAGTAGAATCAATTGTTTGAGATGTTATTTACGTGATATAGTTGAAATGAATAGATTTGGGCCATTTAGAGTCGGAAACTCGTGGCAAACGTGTGGTTTCAAGTTGAATTGGAGTCGGTTTGAGGTAAGTTTCTTGTCTAACCTTGTGTGGGGGACCTTTCCCCTTAGGATATGTTATTTGGTGATTGAGTGCCTTGTACGCGAGGTCACAAGCGCGTAATTGAACTAATTGTTGAAAATCCGGCTTTTACTTAAGATATTGAAACTAAGTTTTCTTTCGTATTGCTTTATTTTACTTACAATTGTAACCTGTATGAGATTGGAAGAGCATGTTTAGTTGATTTAACTTGCCTACTTGCTTAAGTTGTCTTGATTGTATTACGTGAAACATGTTATACTAGTACTACCTGCTACTTGCCTTTTGTAATTCCCTTCAGAATATCTCCTGGTTGTGGTTGCTCATTAACATTGGGACTACGGATGTGGGATTCCGGTAGCTACCCCCTATGTTTGTTCACTTTGGGACTACGGGTTAGATTCCTGGTAGATCCCCCTGCACCTTTACTTTGGGAATGCGGGTTAGATTCCCGGTTTATCCCCCTGCACAATTACTTTGGGACTACGGGTTAGATTCCCGGTAAATCCCCTTGCTTATTGATATTGAAACGGATTACATGACGGTATCCTAGGAGATCCTCGTTATTGGTATTAATATGGAAATGGACTACAGTATGGTATCCTGGGAGATCCTCGTTATTGGTATTGATATGCAAATGCACTACGGGACGATATCCTGGGAGATCCTCGTTGTTGGCATTGACATGGAAATGGACTACATGACGTGGGAGATCCTCATAATTGGTACTGATATTGAGCTGTTTTACTATGTGTTATCTTATCCTCAGTGTGTTGATTGTTGTTTGTGTAACCTGACTTACTTCACAGTTGTATTCCATTATTTCTGCTTATTTCATACTGTTGTTAGCATTCATATTATATTGTTTAATCTCAGTAGGGCCCTAAACTTCCTCGTCACTACCCAACGAAGGTTAGACTTGGCACTTACTGAGTACCGCTGTGGTGTACTCATGCCCCTTTTGCGCATGTTTTTCATGTGCAGATCCAGGTACCTCCACTCAGGCGTACTATCCTCGAGGCAGAGAGATTTAGCGGAGACTTCGAGGTATACCTACCGTGTCTGTAGACCAGGAGTCTCTATTCTGTTCCAGCTTTAGTAGTTATCTATCCTTTTGTTTCAGTTGTTTAGACATTCTGGAGTTAGAGAAGTATATTACATTTCTATTAGCCTGTGGTTCCCGTGAGTTTCCGGGTTTTGGGATGAGATCGTAGACTTCCGCGTTTTATTTTTGAGTGGTATATGCCAAGTGGCCTTTATATACCGTTTTCTTCTAGTTTTGCTTAATTTAATTAAATGTTCCGCAAGTTATGTTAAATTTTTTCATTGTTATGCTTACCTAGTTATATGAACTAGGTGCCAACACGACATGTTCATAGAGGGTGAACTGGGATCGTGACATATAATTACGTATTTAGTCACTTATTACACTAAAATTTACTGCACTTTAATTGAGTTTGAGCTTTAATCGCTAGTGTCTTGCACTAATTGTGTGTTTTATGTCTTGTAGGAGTGATTTAGAGCTATGTAGATAGTATGGAACGAATTCAATTGATTTAGAGATTTGATGTCTAAGTAAAAGCCCAAGGAATTAAACCAGGATCGTATTCGGGGATCAACAAATGATAAAGCAGCAAAACAAATAATTGAATATGCATATTGTGCACTGTCTAATAAAATGCACATAACTTTTTGCTCAAAACTCCATTTTGAGCTCTATAATATATGGTTGAAAATCTAACCCAAAGGACTACAACTTTCATATTTTACATTTTCCAAATTCTAAACAGAATAGGGTAAAAAATGTGGTCAAAACTGTGACCGCAGACCAGAGGTGGGCTAAGGTAGGACACGTGCCAAATACCGCGTCCGTACCGTGGTTGACCATGGCCGCGGCCGTCTAGACCTGAAAAAATTGTCCTTTCGTGTAGGAGAAGCTATAATTATTTGGGCACGACCCTACGTGGTATATATACACGGGAAAATGGTATTTTTGATGGAGGAGAACAATTTTTAACACAGATTCGACCTAAGGAGGCAGAGACATAATAGGAGCAAGGGAGGGAATTCTTCTACGAGTTTTCCTTACTCTTCCTATTTTTACATTGTTGGTTATGACTTTTAGTATTGTAGTTTTACATACTATTATGAATAGCTAATTCGTTAGCTAGGGTTTTGATGGAACCTTCTATAGGATAAATTCTTGTTAATGTTTTTATATAATTGAGCCGTTGGATTTCTCTACTTGTTCAACTATGTATTTATTGTCTTTTATTGACTGGCCATCGATTGATTGTTCCTATTTATATATGTTTCTTGAGAAAGGATATATATTTAGGTGGTTGTTGAACAACATCACTCCTAATGTATGTGAAAAATCAATACATCGGGTTTAAATGCAAGTTTAGAAATAACAAAGCCTTGACGTGGTCATAGTAAGCGGTTGGCTAAAGCCAACTAGCAAGTTTGAGATAATATGTCTAGTAAATTATTGTAGTTTCTCGAGAGAGAATTACGGCACCTAAAGTGCTCATGATCAGTAGAGAATACATAGGCGAAATTGAAGGGAACATAGCGGAAAGGATTCTGACAACTAGTGAAATCATTACTCTAGACCTCCTTCATCTTGTCTCCAACCTTTAGTATCTTTGTTGCTAATTTATTATTATTTTTGTTAGTTAATTAGTTAGATATAAAAATCTTAAATTATAACTTAGAAATTGTTCAAACTTGTCTTCTTTGCGATATTGAACAATTATAGCTAAACCTTTGTTCTCCGTGGGATTCGACTCCGGACTTTTAGACCAGATTATATTTGCAACGGCCGCTTATCTTTTTTAGGAATAGAGTTGGCGTGATCAAATTTTGGTCTGTTGCCAGGGAATTAACTGTGTAGTTGTAGCTGTATATATTGCTAGGGTTCAAGTTTGGACTTTTATTTTGTTTTTTTTATAGCTATTGATTTGAGAAACATGACATCTTGGAATTATGGTGATTTAGGTGTAGATAACTCTAGTATTGATCGTCATATATATTGTGAAGGAAACCACCCATATCAAAATATTTCCGAGAGCGAGTTATGTGCCAACTCAATCTTATTTGTGTAATGTGTGTGATATGTGTGGTGGTAAAAATGGTCACTAATGGTTGTGCTTATATTTCTTATCTACCCCCAACCCCTTACTATGGTGGTTCTACCTTTTCTTTTGAAGTTACTAGGAACAAAGAACCTGGGGATGCAGACCTGAAGGAGATCAAGGATATGTTAAAGTTCCTTCAAACAAAATAATAAAAAAACAATTGCAGATAGAAAGCAAGAGGCAACTATTCACGGAGGCTCAATTGAGTCAAGTGGTTGGAGATTGTAATGCTCAACAAGCCAATATTGATGATAGTAGCCAAGAAGAGCATGAATTTGAGGTGCTAATTGGGGAAGTCAAAGTAGAAAATCAACAACCTAGCCAACTATAATTTGAGGATGTCAATGCTGAAGAAGTGAGACTAGAGTCAGCCAAGGACATTGATGATACAAATTTTGTTGACTCCAGTATCATTGATCTTGATGATGTTGAAAGTCCTGAAGTTCATGTGTTTGAGTGCATTGGTCCACACTCCAAGAATTTTCCTCTTTATGTTTGGATGATGATATGGAAATAGAATTATCTGAACTAATTGAAGAGTCAAGGAATTACGAACAAGGTGCATACATTCTAGAATTCTTTTTGCCAGAAAGTCACGATTACATACGTCATATGCCAAGGAGTGCAGAATACTACATTTTTCCTTGGGCTAGTTTTGTTCCTTCACTCCTAGAGCATAGCCGAAAACTTTTTGTCAAATTTGGGTTTCAATTCATAAGCTTGAGGTGGAGGCAAAAAGTGACTCGTGTTGTGCCGCAACGTTAAATCAAGCGCTTCTTGAGAGGCAACCCAGCTTTATTGCTTTATTTTATTTATTTTTTATTTTTTTAATTGTATTATTTTTGTAGTATCAATTATTTATTTTCTAGGACCATGAAAACAAAGTTATTGGAAGGATGCAACAATAAACCAAATTGTTGGAACTAAGTGTGAGTACCCACACGAAGGACCAAGCTTGGGAGAAGTCTGAATACCCTATGAACTGTTAGTGTTTCGGCCTTTGGCCTACCAAGGAGTCTCTTTTACCCTTTTATTAGTTATGGTGTCCATTGGGGACAATGCACAATTTTAACTGTGGGGTAAGGAGGTTGTCTGAGTGACTTTCTATGCTATTTCAGTTGTGCTAGTTTAATGGAATAATCTTTTAAAATAGAAAAGACTGGACTTTTCCCGATGATGGATCTATTAGACAATTCTTTTGAGGGATTTAAGTCTAAAGAAAAAATAAATAATTTTTTTTCTTTTTTTGGGTAGTGTAGCTATTCCCCTTAGTTTTTATTTGTGTTGCGTTTCTTTTTCAAGGGTTATATTTGAACTGGGTGTAGTTAGTTTTTTTCGGAATGAGATCCATTGTGTTGTGTTTTGAATTGAAGCAATATTTCTTGACTTTTTTATCCCTTGAGAATAGTGAGTACTTTGGTTGTGACACTTAGACTCAGTTTTTGACTCTTGTATAGGTACCTTAAATTGTATGATTTTAAATTTGCTTAACTACTTTGACTAGTGTGTCTTGATGAATCCAATCATGAGTGAGTTATGTGTCATGTGTGTGTAAGGTTTGGGTGTTATTTTGTACATTGTATTTGATGCCTAGAACTTACCCAGTGTGTTTTCAAAGCAAATAGTAGTGTAATTCAGTCTAGGAAGTGATATAGGCATTTCTTTGTTGAGCGAGATATGTATATTTTACCCGCCTAATTATTATGTATCGTATTTAAACCCTTTAAGCCTGTAATCTTGTTTCTTTGGCAATCACATTAAAAGCCTTACTTATTTGTTTGAATTAACCATCTATTTGAACCATTGTAACCTCTCATGAGCACTTGAATTGTTTATGAACTTGGTAAATGTTAAAGTGTAGGGTAGTTGGTTTGGATTTTGAGGAAACTAATTAAATAAGAAGAAAGGTAAGAGCCACTTGAATTGAAAAAAAATTATTGTTATGCAAAAAGTAATTTCCTTGATAAGTGGTGGATCTTGATGTAAGTGTGCTTAAAGAAGAATGGGGTAATATACATTGCCGGGAAGGTGTAGTTTTTGGTTTGACATAAGTATGTGGTTTGAATGTTAAAGTATATGTATTAATGTGTTTAGGGAGGTGTATTCACTCTTATATCTAACTGTATCTTACCCGTCTCGTGACCTACATTACAACCAAATAAAGTCCTAATTGATCCTAGATTGCATGAGCTCGATTAGTGGAGTAGTACATTACGGGCAAGCTTATGGTGCATCTTTTGTTGCATATGAACATTATTTCTGAGAGTGAGTGAATTCTTTCTATCTTGAGTTCCTAAGTGTTCTTATATTTTATTGTGTGGAACTACTCTCTTTGTTGTGTGATGGCACTTGATTCATGAAGGAAAGGTAAGGTCAATGACCTCTATGTTAGAGTAAGTGGGTGAGTTGTAAATAATGCATGGTACTTGTGAGTCAAATCTTGAGGTGAAGATGTTACGCTTTTGTGCTTAGTCTATTTTACATGCTCTTGGTGTGATGAGTTAAGAGAATTATTTAAAAAGGTTGTATCTATAAAAAAAAAGTGCAGTTTGATTGCTTGAGGACGACCAATGGTTTAAATGTGGGGTGTTGATGATCGGATTTAATTACATATTTTAGTCGCTTATTACACTCAAATTTACTGCATTTTAATTGAGTTTGAGCTTTAATTGCTAGCGTCTTGCACTAATTGTGTGTTTTATGCCTTGCAGGAGTGATTCCGAACTATGTAGATGCTATGAGATGAATTCAAGTGATCTAGAGCTTTCACGTCTGAGTAAAAGCCCAAGGAATTAAGCCGGGATCGTATTCGAGGATCAATAGATGATAGAGCAACAAAACAAAGAATCGAGTAGGCATATTGCACACTGTCTAATAAAATGCACATAACGTTTTTCTCAGAACTACATTTGGGCTCCAAAATATATTGTTGGAAATCTAAATAAAAGGGCTTCAACTTTCATGTTTTATATTTTTTTTAAATTTCAAATGGAATAGGGTAAAAAACACAGTCGGAACTGTAACTGCGACCGCGGACCTGAGGCGGGCTGAGTCAGTACACTTGACAAATACCACGTCTGTACCGCGGTTGACCGCAATTGAGGCCGTCCAGACCTAAAACAATTGTCTGTTTTCGTGAAGAAGAAGGTATAATTACTTAGGTGCGACCCTAATTGGTATATATACATAGAAAAACGGTATTTTTGAAGAAGGAGACCAATTTTAACACAGATTCGATCTAAGGAGGAAGAGACACAATATGAGCAAGGCGGGGAATTCTTCTACGAGTTTTTCCTTTCTCTTCCTATTTTTTCGTTGTTGGTTATGACTTTTAGTATTGTAGTTTTACATACTATTATGAATAGCTAATTTTTTATCTAGGGTTTTAATGGAACCTTTTGTAGGATAAAGTCTTGTTAATATTTTTATATAATTGAGCCGTTGGATTTCTTTACTTATTCAACTATGTGTTTATTATTGTTGATTGATTGGCCATCGATTGATTGTGCCTATTTATATGTGTTTCTTGAGAAAGGATATATAGGTGGTTGTTGAAAAATATTACTCCTAATGTATGTCAAAAATTAATACATCGGGTTTAAAGGCAATTTTAGAAATAACAAAGCCTTGCCGTGGTCATAGTGAGCGGTTAGATAAATCCAACTAGCATAGTTTGAGAGAATATGTCTAGTAAATTGTTGTAGTTGCTCGAGAGATAACTACAGCTCCTAAAGTGCTCATGATCAGTAGAGAATACATAGTCGGCACTATAGGAAACATAGCGGAAAGGATTCCGACAACTGGGGAAATCATTACTCTAGACCTCCTTCATCTTGTCTACAACCTTTAGTATCTTTGTTGCTAATTTATTATTTTAATTTGTTAGTTAATTAGTTAGATATAAAAATGTTAATATTATAACTTAGAAATTGTTCAAACTTGTCTTCTTTGCGATATTCAACAATTATAGCGAAACATTTGTTCTTTATGGGATTCGACTCCGAACTTTTAGACCAGATTATATTTGTAGCGACCTCTTATCCTTATTAGGATAGAGTTGGGCGTGATCAGGTTTCATGTGAGGTTTACACTGATCATCGTAGCTTGCGATACCTGTTCAAGCAAAGGGATCTCAATTTGAGGTAGCGCAGATGGCTTGAGTTACTGAAGGATTATGACATCACCATTCTTTATCATCCGAGCAAGGTGAATGTGGTTGCAGATGCCTTGAGTAGAAAGGTGGAGAGTATGGGTAGCTTGGCATTCATTTCAGCATAGGACATACTACTAGCTTCAGACCTCCAGTCCTTAGCTAACAAACTTATGAGGTTGGATATTTTAGAGCCCAGCCGAGTTCTTGCATACATCGTTGCCCAGTCTTCACTATTGAAGAAAAGCAAGGCTCAAAAGTTAGATGATCCACATTTGATGGTTCTAAGAGAGACGATACTACATGGTGGTTCCAAGTAGATTTTTTGTTGGCGAGGATGGTGTTCTGCAACTCTAGGGTGGTCTATGTGTTCAGAATGTCGATGACTTGAGAGGGAGGACTCTAAAGGAGGAACACAGTTCTTGATATTTCATTCATCTAGGAGTTACGAAGATGTATCACAACCTGAGGTAGCATTATTGGTGGCGTCAGATGAAAAAAGACATAGTTAAGTATATATCTAGGTGCCTAAATTACAAGTAAGTTAAGTAAGAGAACTAGAAGCCAGGTGGCCTACTATAGCACATGACTATACCGGAGTGGAAATGGGAGCGCATTACTATGGACTTCATAGTTGGTTTGCCGCAGAACTGGCAAAAATTTGATGTAATTTGGGTCATTGTTGATAGGTTGGCCAAGTCGGCACACTTGATTCTAGTTGTGACTACGTATACTTCAGAGAGGTTGGCCCATATTTATATTCAAGAAATAGTTTGGTTTCATGGTGCGCCCTTTTCCATCATATTATATAGAGGCTTTCAGTTTACTTTGTATATTTAGAGAGCCGTACAGAGTGAGTTAGGGACGTGTACATATTTCAGCACTGTATTTCATCCACAGATGGATGGGCAGTTAGAGCGGATAATTTACATCTCGGAGGACATGCTTAGAGCATGTGTGATTGTCTTTGGAGGGCACTGGGATTGATTATTGCCTTTGGTCAAGTATGCTGACAACAACAGTTATCAGTCTAGCATTGAGATGGCTCCATTTGAGTTTTTATATAGTCGACGATGCCATTCTCCCATCGAGTGGTTTGAGCCCAGAGAGGCTAAGTTATATGGCACTGATTTGATGAAGGATGCCTTGGAAAATATAAAATTTATTCAAGAGAGACTTCACACAGCTAGCATAGTCCAAACAGAAGAGTTACACGGATCATAAGGTACGTGATTTATCATTCATGGCGGGCGAGAAAGTTCTCTTGAAAGTCTCGCCGATGAAGGGGACCATGAGATTCGAGAAGAAGAACAATTTGAGCCCAATGTTTATAGGTCCATTTAAGGTGTTGAGATGGTTGGGGAGGTTGCTTATGAGCTTGCTTTACCTCCCAACCTATGAGGAGTTCATACAGTTTTCCATGTGATTATGCCCTGGAGGTATCACGCGGACTTGTCATATGTGTTAGACTTCATCACTATTCAGTTAGATGAGAGCCTAAGTTATGAGGATGAGCTAGTTGCCATCGTTGCTATATAAGTTCACTATTTGACATCCAAGAGGATTTCCGCGGTAAAGGTTAGGTGGAGAGGCCAACCAGTAGAGAAGGCGCCATGGGAGTCCAAGGAGGATATGCGGAGCAGATATCCTCACTTATTCAGCACTCCGGGTATAATTCTAAGCTCATTCGGTGACGAATATTTTTTTAAGAGGTGAAGAATGTAACGACCCGACCGATCGTTTTACTTTCTAGGACTCTGTTCCCTAAATAAGACTTTTCATACATGATTTTACTATTTTATGACTTGTGGGGATGGTTAGTTTGGGATTCGGAAGGGTTGGGGTTGAAATCAGAACACTTGGTTCCTTAAGGGTGGCAAAAAGGGCCAAGTTTAACTTCGGCTGATATTTTGAGCAAATGACCTCGAAATCAAGATTTGTTGGTCCCAATAGTGTTATAATAATTTCGGACTTGAGCGTGTTCGGATTGGGGTTTGGATGACCCAGGAGCGCTTTGGCGCTTAATAGTGAAAATTGGTTCTTGGAAGGTTTTTAAGTTCTCTAAATTTGGTTTGGAGTAGGTTTTGGTGATATCGTGGTCAGAATGGAATTCCTAGACTGTAAACAGTTCCCTAATGTCATTTAAGACTTGCATGTAAAATTTAGCATCATTCTGAGTAGTCTAAGTATGATTCGACGCGTTCAGAGAGATTTGGAACTTAAAGTTCATATTTTGATTCAATTTGATTTTGGGGTGTGATTCTTAGTTTGTTGTTATTTTATGCATTTCGAGAGTTTGAGCAAGTCGATATCATGTTTATAGACTTATTGGAGTAGTTGGACGGGGTCTCGATGGGTTCAGGTACGTTTCGGACCGCTCGAAGTTGAGTTGAAACACACAAGATTTCTGCTTCTGGTTTCCTTCTTCGTGAAACTGAGGGTGCCTCGTGCTTCAATGAAGGATTTGGGGATAAGGGTTTTTTCCATTCGCATTATTGAGCACGTCATGTTCGTGTAGAAGCTTGGGCCTGGGCAGCCTAGTTACCTTACGCGTTCGCATGTTGGGCCCCGTGTTCGCGAGGAGTAGACGACCCAGAGCTTTGTGTTCGCGTGGGTCTTCTCGCGATCATGTAGGGCCTTTTTTTCTGGGCTCCTCAAGTTTATCCATCGCGATCGCGAGAGCTTGATCGCGATCGTGTATAAGGACCCCTAGGCAGAATCATCTTTTGAAAATGGGACTAAGCTATTTGGCTCATTTTCTTTTATTGTTGGGCAATTCTTGGAGCTCTTAGAGAGGGAATTTCACTTAGCACTTCGAGGTAAGTAACATCTACACAAGTGTACTTCGAGGTAAGTAACTTCCACATAATGCGAGTTAAATACATAGTTTATGGGTATATTATAACATGTAAATTAATGAAAATCATGTTTTTAGGTTAAAACCTAGGTTTTTTATAAAAATAAGATTTAACCACGAAATTTGTTATAAAATTTGGTGAAAAATATATATTTGAGTTCATGAGGTCATGGGTAACAATTTTCTTCAAAAAATTTCGAAATCCGGACACGTGGATCGAAGTAGGGGTGAATTTTAGAAATCATACATGTAGGGTTGGGTAATCCCTAGAATAGTTGGAATATGAACTTTTGAACATATATTGATTAATTTATATACCATTTGTTTAGTTTTGGATTGTTCGGCATCAAATTGAGGGTTAAGCACTACTTGGGATCGGAAAGTAGGCCTTGAGATTAGGTAAGTATCTTTTCTAACCTTGTAAAAGGGAATTAACCCCATAGGTGAATTAAATTAATATGTGCTACTATTTGTGGGGGCTACGTATGCACAAGGTGATGCTAGTCCGCATATAGCTACTATTCATGCTTATGTCTGGGTAGATTAGGTTTATACCAAGCTTTGCGAACACAGTTATTTGATTATATGTGTTCATTGTATCGAATGGGGTTAAGTTTAGGATCTTTCATTTCAAAAGTTTAAGATAAATTTCTTTTTTTGAAAAGAATTGAGAGATATTATGGTAACGTGATAAATTTCTATTCAACCGCATCACAAGTTTTTTGTCGCGAACGGGGTAAATTTTTTACTACTATCAAGGGTGCGGGATGTTCACCTCAACAGGTTAATCGATGCATTTATGGTTCGTGCCGTACGACCCTCGACAATGCACAGTTATGTACATTATATTTAGATTGGGTCTTACATCCGACATAATTCGTGTGTGATACTAGTATTTGGAAGACCCTTTGTATTTGATAATTATTATGGGCTTGAGGAATTACATGTTTAAATGAGGGAAATGATTCGGTTATTACTAGCGATGAAATAATTGTTTATTTATTTTTTATACTGAGTTATATTGTCATTTATATCTATCAATGTTTAATTAAAATTACACATTTATATCTATCAATGAAACTTGAATTTTTATAAAATAAAAATAGAAATAATTTTCGAATTTGATCATTTCTTAGATTTTGTTGTGTATTATTAGTTTTTCGTTTGATAGCATTTTTTAATTTATATATAACTAATATATATTTTAATTATATACCTTATTCAGTACTATTCTTGAAGCCAAAAAATCATGACATTAGCAAGATCATAATTTATAATATCTGAATAAGCATATATAAAGACAAAAGTGCCTTTCAAAACTTTTTCCAAATCCTTTCCAAAAAAGATGGAGGTTTTTCGAAAAGAAAGCAAATAACTTTAAAAAAAATAAAAATTGCAACGCATGTTAATATTGATATACCAAACCAAAGTTAATAAAAAATAATCTCAATATATATAACCAATCTCAGTAAATACAATACAGTAATGTGACTCCAACCTATTTATACGTTTTTTTGGCCCAATTCTAATTTTGGAAATGTAGCCCAATAGGGCTCTAAAATGGTGTAAATAGTACGTGCTAGCCGATTTTCGGATTGATTATTTCAAAATAGCAAGCGTTGTCAAATCAATAAAAATAACTACTATTTTACTGCAACAGAGACTGGTCCAACATAATATACTGAAGTTTGGTGCACTTGTGTATAAACTTCCAGCATATTATGTTGGACCGATATGTTTTGCTGGCTCCAGTATATACTGGAGTTCTAGTATATTATACTGGAGTTCCAGTATATATGCTGGAGTATTTTTTAGATTTTGAATAGTGTATTCATTCAGATTTATCTTTACATGAAAATGACTAAATTTTGATGACTTTTGTACCTGTGACTATTTTTAAATGGTCACTTGTAAATCTGGATATTTTTGAATTTTTGGTATATTATGTTGAAGTATTTTTCTTATTTTAAATAATATATGAAAAATACTAAATTTTGAAAACTTTTGTAACTGTTGCTATTTTTAAACAATCATTTGTAAATTTGGCTATTTTTGAATCTCTCCCAATAAAATGGGAATCAAGTGTTAATTAGGGCTTCAACTTCAGATTAAAGGTCGGGTTCATTTTACCGCTCAAATTCCTCAAATTTGAACAATTGAACTGTATTCATCTCCCGCTCTTGCCCTAATTTGACACCACTCTCAAGCGCAAACTTCTCGGCATTCTCTCCTCCGGCTAAATCGAGTTGTAAGTTTCGTCGAGATTTCATCCCCTCTCTCATTATAATTGAAATGCGTTTTTCTGTCAGTAAAATTTAGAAGAATTAACCCAAATATTTGTCCACTCAAACTCTTAAACTAAAAATAGCCGGTAGAGGTATACTATATGCATAAGTTATATATTATATGTGTATAATGGATGTATAATCTATGTATATGGCCCTAATGGGAATCAACTGTGTTGCTTTTTATTGTGAACTGGCCCAAATGCTGCATTCACAATTCAATACTTAATTCAATATTCTGGTATCTGGAAATAGGGAATAACTTTCTTTAATCTAGTCGTGTCTAAGCAAACTGGGACGTCACATATGTCGGGACAGATGAAATATGCAGTTGTTACTTGTTTTCCATGTGATAATGGGTGTGAAGTTGTTCGGTGTACTGATTTTCCTTTTGAATAATCATAATCAGATATCTGAGAAATGATATTGTGGAACAACAACATACCCAGTATAATCCCACGGGTCGGCTTTGGGGAGGGTCATGTGTTTGCAAGCCTTAGCCGGAGAGACAGAGAAGATGTTTCCGATAGATCCTCGGCTCAAGACAAGGTGGAAAGGAAGAATCGAGAAGAAGAAGAGGAGGAAAGAGGGGGGAGAAAGAAGGAAGAGGGAGGCAAAAGACGATAAGGAAAGAGGAGAAAAAATAGCATTAAATAGTAACCATCAAGGAGCTATAATATCAGAAGAAGTTATATTGTGGAAATAAAGGGAATTTCCATATGGGATTTTCATATTGCGAGTTAATAGCCCTTGGAAAGCAAATATTACTACTTTTTAAGTTATTTAGAGAATATTTATACTTTCTTACGATTCAAAGATATTTTGTCTACCGGGATTATTAGTAGTATTAGATTTGTAGATTATATCATGATTCCACACTGATAAGACTTTGAAAGAAATGCGTTTTTACTTTTTCCTAATTTTTTTTTTTGCATATTGAAGGTCAGATTTAAAGCCTAAAGAGGAGAATTTTGGATGTGAGGAAGTAAGAGACGAGGGGAGGACAAAATTGAGATTGTAGAGTAGATGGAGGCTAGGTTTTTGCTTCTCCTTCTGGTAGTTTGGTTTGCACTGTATGAGCTTGTCCTGAGTAAAATCTTTTGAAGCATCAACTTATATAACTCTTCGATTTCACTGTCTTGTGTACCTTATTTCTGATCGGAACACTGTAATGCTGCAGACATAAGTTGATTGAGAGCTGTAAGCATGGCAAAGAATCTCATTCAGAGGCCTCTAATCTTTCAAGATGAAAATTTGGATGTGTACCTCAAAAGTACGAGTTGGTTTATCCATTTTTGCCTTGTCTAGGATACTTATGCCAGAAATTTACCTGTTTATCTGGAAAATTCATTAAATTCTTGCAGCTATGCTTACAGATTATTTCATTTATTTTTTGCAGAGGGTGTGATAACTGGCAAATCAAAGAGTGGTAAACCAGATGCTATTAAGAAAGGTATTATAGGGCTTAAAAGTCGTAATGCCCTCAATGACATCACAAACAAGTCAACTGCCCCTCCTGAAGAAGCAACAACGAAAAAGAGTTTACAAAAGGAGCTTAAAGTTCCCAACGAGCTTAAAATTGCAGAGGAGACATTTCAGCATGATCACAAAAAGTGCACTGAGGCACAAAGATCAGCAATGACACTAAAACATTTCTTGGACTTAGTTCTGCCTGGATGTGGTAATATCTTCTTTCTTGTGGGAATGTAGGATGTGTATTCTGTCAGTTTTGTGACAAGTCAGTTCGATTACTGGAATAGATTGAATGCAGCTTAACATTTTCCTTTTCAATTTCGTCTTTTGACTTTTTAATTGGTTGCTTGAATACAACTTTTTATTAGAATATATTGTGTGTATCTTTTTATTATTGGTAGAATATTCTCTCATTATTGTACAGTCCTATAGTTGGTAGGATTTGATTTCTTTCATTATTGTACAGTCCTATAGTTGGTAGGATTTGATACCTCTCTGTACTCTATATATACTTTTGTGATCAATACAAGAATATTCATTCTCCCAAAACTCTCTACATGGTATCATACGCCAGTGGCTTATCGCCAAAGAAACTCTAATTCTTCCCTACCCGCGCTGCCGCCGCCGCTACACTAATCGGCAGCCCGCCGCCGCCGACCTTCTCGGTCCACCTCCTCTCTCCGGCGTCTTGCCCCGCTACCGCTGCACTAACCGGCAGCCCTCTCTCTCGACGTCGATTAGCGCCTCCTCTGCCTCGCGCTTCATGGCCGCTACGACATCCAACGATCTTCTCCAGCCAATTGCCATCAATGCATCGGCTCAGATCCCACTTAAATTGGATTCCACTAATTACCTGGCGTGGAAATTCCTATTCTGAACCCTTCTTACGGGTTACGACCTCCTCGGCTTCTTGGACGGATCGAAGCCGTGCCCACCAGCCACTATCGTCGACAAGGAGGTAACTTCCCCCAATCAAGCATATCCTTACTGGATTCGCCAGGACAATCTTATTCTCAGTGCCATCATCTCGTCGATCACACCGACGATCATCTCCTTCATTGCCGCTGCGGAAACCTCTAAAGAGGCCTGTGACATCCTCGCGCGCACATACGGCACTGCTTCTCGTGGTCGTATCATGGCTCTCAAACAGCAGCTCCATAATCCGGTAAAAGGTTCTAAATCTTTACTGATTTTATGCACGGTATTCGCGTGATTGTGGATGAATTATCTCTCCTGGGTGTTACTGTTGATTCGGAGGATCTTGTCATTAAGGTTCTAAATGGTCTTGATGATCCGTATATGGAGCTCTCTCATGCTATCCAAGCCCGTGAATCTCTAATCTCTTTTGCTGAATTACATGACAAGCTGTTACGCATGAAGGCTCAGATTACTGCCCGTGCGCCGGCCACCTCCGCCGCATCTGATTTGGCTCCGTCGGCTGCCTTCGTCGCCGGACAGCAGTCCGGCCGTAACCGCTTCGGTGGCCGCGGCCGCGGCCGTGGCACCCGTGGTTTATCCTCCGGCCGCGGTGGTTACTCCACCAATGGCCAATCTCGCGGGTACAATGGGAAGTGCCAACTCTGCATTGAATTTGGCCACTCCGCACGCCGTTGTCCGTCCTATCCTATTTCCGGCGCAAATCAGCCCCCTTACGGTGGACCACTGCCGCGACCAGCATACGCTGCGTCATCTTATCCGGCTCTCCAACTGATTGGATCCTGGACTCTGGTGCCACTCATCACATAACCAATGATCTTGCCAATATGTCTCTTCACAGTCCTTACACTGGTTTCGATGATGTGGTTATTGGTAACGGTGAAGGTTTAAAAATTACACATACTGGCCAACTTTTCAGTTATTCATCTCTTTTATTGCCTGGGGCTCTCTGTGTTCCTCATATTCGTAAAATTTGATCTCTGTTGCTCAATTATGTCGCCACAATAATGTTAATGTTGTTTTTTCTGATACTGATTTTCAGGTGAAGGATCGTCGCACGTGGGCAACACTCGTCAGCGGCCCACGTAGGAACGACGCTTACTACTGGCCGACGGCTTCCCGTCTACCGTCCGCCCTCACGGCACAAAAGCTCCCTGCGTCATTATGGCATTCTCGGTTTGGTCATCCGTCAGCTAAAATCCTACTTCATTTAGTGTTTTCTAGCAGTATAGCGTCCAGTAGTGTATCTGATTTTGCTTGTTACTCTTGCAAGCTTCATAAGTGTCATAAGCTACCCTTCTCTGAGTCAAGTTTATCTTCTACTGCTCCGCTGGAGCTTATTTTTTCGATGTATGGACCTCTCCTATTATTTCTAATGAAGGATTTAAATATTATGTCATTTTTGTTGATCATTTTCTAAGTACGTTTGGTTTTTCCCTTTACGCCATAAATCTGATATCTTACAAACCTTCGCCACTTTTAAGTCCATTGTCGAAAAATACTTCTCTACTAAAATTATTATTCTGTATACTGATAATGGGGGTGAATTCCTAGCTTTACGCTCATTTCTTGCCTCCCATGGCATCTCACATCTCACTTCACCTCCTCATACACCTCAACACAATGGCTATGCTTAACGCCGTCACCGTCATATTGTCGATACTGGTCTCACTCTCCTTCATTATGCCTCTGTCCCTCTCATTTACTAGCCTTATGCCTTTGCCACAGCAGTCTATCTCATTAATCGTCTTCCCAAGACAAATCTCTCGATGCTCTCCTCCTTTGAGTCTCTCTTCCATAGGCGCCCCAACCTTGCCAAACTGCGTGTCTTCGGCTGTCAATGCTACCCTTGGCTTCGGCCCTACACCTCACACAAAATGGAACCCAGATCTCGTGCCTGTGTCCTCTTCGGCTACTCATCTACTCAAAGCGCATATCTATGCTTTGATCCCTCAACGTCTAAAATCTTCATCTCATGTCATGTCACCTTCCATGAAGATATCTTCCCGTTCTCCAAATTGTCTAACCCCGAGTCTCCATCCGTACCCATTACGGTCACCCTAGAAGTCCTTCCGCTGCCTCCGCCAGTACCTGTCGCCGCTCCCACTAGCGATCCTTCACCGGACGCACTGCCGGCGCCAACGCCCGAGCCACCAGTGCCTCTTACGGCACCGCCAGCGGCCCCCGCCGCCGCTACACCCACTATGCCGCCACCTTCATCCTCTCAGGGTGGTCATCACATGCATACTCGCAGCAAAAATAACCTCTTTACGCCCAACAAGAAGTTTGGTATGTCTGCTGTATCCTCTCCAGCTGTTACAGACCTCAGACTTTGTTTAGTGCTATGTCTGATGAACGCTGGCGCGCTGCTATGTCATTGGAGTTTGATGCTCTACTACGGAATGACACCTGGGATCTTGTTCCACCTGATTCTTCACAGAATGTTGTGGGCTGCAAGTGGGTTTACCGTATCAAACGAAAGCCTGACGGTAATGTGGATAAGTTCAAAGCCCGACTTGTTGCGAAAGGCTTCCATCAGCGACCAGGTGTCGACTTCCAGGAGACTTTCAGTCCGGTTATTAAGCCGGCAACTGTGCGTTTGGTTCTCAGTCTAGCTGTATCCAAGGGCTGGCCTCTTCGTCAAATGGATGTGAACAATGCCTTTCTCCACGGGAGGCTTACAGAGGATGTCTATATGGCACAACCACTAGGTTTTGTTGACAAAGCCTATCCATCTTATGTTTGTAAGTTACAGAAAGCTATTTATGGTCTCAAACAGGCACCCCGGGCATGGTACAGTGAGCTCCGCCAATGCCTTTTGGCCATGGGTTTCGTCAACACTACCTCTGACACTTCGTTCTTCGTATTTCAGCATTCTGGTATTACAGCCTATTTTTTGGTATATGTTGATGATCTCATATTGACTGGTAATGACTCTGCCTTCTTGAACCGTGTGATTGACTCTCTTGGGACTAAATTTTCTCTTAAAGACATGGGTGATCTAAGCTACTTTCTTGGTGTTGAGGTTCTGCGCAGCTCCAAGGGGTATTTTCTTTCTTAGCGTAAGTATGTTGTTGATCTTTTGACTCGTCATAATATGCCGCTAACAGCGGGGTCCACCCGCCTTCATCTGGCCGACAGCTCGGCTCCTGCCGACGTATCTGCCTATCGACAGGCCCTTGGGGGCCTCCAGTATCTCTCCTTCACTCATCCTGATATCTCCTTTGTTGTGAATAAACTCTCACAGTTCATGCACGCTCTTACTGTCACTCATTGGGGTGCAGTTAAGCGCATCTTCCGGTATCTGAATGGGACGCGTGACTTCGGAGTCTGGCTGCGTCCTTCATCTGCTATACCTCTGCATTGTTTCTCTGATGCTAATTGGGGTGGAAACTGTGATGACCGCTCCTCAACTGGTGCCTATGTTGTCTTTCTGGGGCCTAATCCTATTTCCTGGAGCTCCAAAAAGCAGCGTTCCGTTGCACGATCTTCTGCTGAGACTGAATATCGTGCCATTGCTTCTGCTGCCGCTGAAGTCTGTTGGCTTCATTCACTGCTGTGCGAGCTTCATGTCCCTCTTCCGGCTGCTCCTGTCATTTACAGCGACAACATTGGCGCCACTTGCCTCTGTGCCAACCCTGTGCTTCATTCGCGCATGAAACATATCTCTATTGATTATTACTTTGTTCGTCAATTGGTTCAGAATGGGTCTCTTCGTGTTGCTCACGTATCCTCTGCTGATCAGCTTGCTGATGCTCTCACCAAGCACTTATCTCGTCCTCGGCTTCTTCTGCTGATGTCCAAGATTGACATGTCCTCCGGCCCTCCATCTTGAGGGGGCGTATTAGAATATATTGTGTGTATCTTTTTATTATTGGTAGAATATTCTCTCATTATTGTACAGTCCTATAGTTGGTAGGATTTGATTTCTTTCATTATTGTACAGTCCTATTGTTGGTAGGATTTTATAACTCTCTGTACTCTATATATACTTTTGTGATCAATACAAGAATATTCATTCTCCCAAAACTCTCTACACTTTTTTCTCTTAAACTTTTATGAATTAATTGTGCCTATCAAAATTATCTTACAATATTTGGGCATAAAATCTTAAAAAGGATTTTGGACACCATTATAAATAAACAAACAAATAAGAATAATCAATAGATTTTCATTTCTTTCTTCCGTATTTTGTTTCTTTACCACAACTTACAATCTAAAATTGAACTTTGGGAAAGGAAAACTAACACCCAAAGAAAAAAAAAAGAACCAGAAACCGAAGTTTTCAATTCAATTTATCCTTCCCAGGTTAAAACCAACTAGTAACGAAGCCCTAATCATTTTTATAGTTCTCTAGCTACAACTTGTTATTGATATTACCTGGCCTGAAGTTTTGATTCTTCAGATTGTCTTTTGGTTTGTGTTTAATTGCTCCATTATTTGGTCGTGGATGAAGAAAATTACTATTGCATTGTTGTTGTGGCCACTATGTCTGCTTATGCATATTTTGCTCTTGTTGCTTCTGATTCATGCATAAAATAAATACAGTTAAAAAGTACATTTCATGCTTTGTCTCCAATTAGATACTTCAGGAGAACCTTACTGCACATTTTTCCTGCAGATTCAGCTTCTCCTATTGAAATTCCAAAAACGGATATGGGAACGGTGAGTCTAGTCCTTCATTCTTGTACATTTTCACATGCATAAGTGTAGTCTGAAAGGAAAAAAATCTATGAGTGTGGTAGTGATCTCATATTTGTTTTTGCCCCGCAGAGCGATCAAGGAATTGATAGCGCACGCTGTTACCCTGTACCAGAAGAATTGCCTATTTCAGAGTTCTCTTGGTTGAGATCTTCATGGAAGTCTCCTCCATCTTCTCCAAAGAAGAGGGATTCACCACCCTCTTCTCCTTTTCAATGGGAGTTTGAACTGATTGAATTCACATTGAAGGAAGAAAACGATTGCTCAAAGTGCCAGTGAACACTACTATATTGTTAATGACTTGCACAAGCATCAGTGACCCAACTGCTCTGGATTTTATTGTCTCTTCTAGTTTTTCACTAACAGTAGGAGACTTGTCTTTCTACTTCGAAGAAATTAGTTTGTGCTAATACAAGGGAACTGGTTATGCTTGGCTGTTGAAAGTTTGTGACACCTTGTATCTTGAATGATGTGTATTTTATGATGAGTTGCTCTAGCTTTTTACCTATAAATGGAGTTGATTATTTGAAAAGTGCACATCATTTTTGGACTCTTAACTCTATTTACTTTAATATAATAATATGGTGAATTTTGTGGTGTTAAATGATACAAAAGACAGCGTATATCCAGAAATTATTTTAATACGCAAATAATTAAGCATATCTAGCTGCAAAAAAAGCATAATAACCCCTCATACCTTGAAATCGGATCTCAACCCTTTGAACACGTAAATATTGAAATCTGATGCATTCAATGGTCTTCCTGCTGCTGCTAACTCATCAGATAGAAGTTTTGCTTTTTGAAGAAATTGTGTCACAGTATGGTCATCCTGTTTGAGGTTTTGCAACTGCATATGAAGATTAAGGATTCTAGTATTGGGAGGAGAAGATAAGGCTTTTTCCAAAGCATTCCAGATAGCTTCCAATGCATAGAATTGGTGATCTATGCAGGCGAACCAAATCGCCGATCAAAGCGATTTTGATATTTCATCCAGGTTATGATTATGACTGGTTTAAGCTTCAACATTCTTCCAATCTCAGCCGCTTCATTGCTGGCCTTCTCATCTTCATGGACATAGAACCTGTTGAGCTAAAAGGCTACTTAGCTTCTAAGCCTAAACACAAACATTGATAATTGTTGTATTTTTATTGTATCATTATTGTATATTGTATGTATACTGCACATTGGGCTGCTACTTTATTTTTGGGCCTGCTTTAGTTTCGGGTCTGTTTTGGCCCAGTCCATTTTGTAAGACTGGCCCATGATATTAGGGTCAGTCATATTGGATATAGGTCTTCTAGAGGGTTCCGGTTAGACATAGAACACAAAATCATTTTGCTCATTTTATCGATTCTGAGAGAGATGAACTTTCTCTCTCTTTTCTCCATCTCCGATTCTCCTTGTTTACATGGTATCAAAGCATGGTTCGCCTTCTCAGATGTATCCTCTCTCTTCTTAGCTCTTCCGGTTCAGCTTTATTGAATTATTGGTGGTGATTCTGGATTTTTTTTCGATTTGTTGGTGAATCGGAGATGTTTTCAGCCCTTTTCTGTGGATTATTGTTGCTTCTTCAAGCGTGGTGTTTATGGTGAACTTCCGACACCTTTTGCGTTTGATTCCGACGGTTTCAGAAGCGTTGGATTTACACTGAACAAAGCTAGGGTTTTCTCTGAATTTTTGAAGGCCGTTCTTCTCCGGTAGCGTAGAAGTCGGGTAACCCTATTCTCACTCTCGTTAAGAGCTTGCATGTGTTTTTGTTGGAAAATCTATTGTATCGTGTAGTTCACAGTTATTGAATCACTTTCTTCTCATCATTGTTGTTCTGTTTCTGATGACAAATATGAATCCTACTAATCCCTTACCTATTGACCCTACAAGATCTTTCTTTGTTTACTCTTCTGATGTTCCTGGTGTTTCCCTTGTTCCTATTCCCTTTTTGGGTAGTGGTTATAGGGGTTGGAAGAGGAAGATGACAGTTGCCTTGTCCGCTAAGAACAAAATTGGTCTTGTTGATGGTACCTGTCCCAGACCAGATACTGACCTGGATGAACAGAAATTATGGGACAGATGCAATAATATGGTAATTTCCTGGTTGACTGCATCTTTGTCTCCTCAAATAGCTGAGAGTGTGCAATATTTTGAGACTGCACATAGTATATGGTCACAACTCGAAGCTAGATATGGCACAACCAATAGGACCAAAATTTTTGAACTTAAAAGAGAACTCTCTCACTCTTCTCTAGGACATCTAGATATAGCATCATATTTTAACAAACTCAAAGGGTTGTGGGATGAGTTAGGAGCAGTATGTACAAATCATGGCCAAAGATGTATTTGTGCTGCCAAACCTAGCATCATGAAGGAGGATGAGAAGAATAAGGTGTTTCAATTCCTCATGGGCCTTAATGAGACATATATGGGGGTAAGGAGCAACTTGCTGATGATACAACCTCCTCATAGCCTTGACAATATCTATAACATTCTCCTCAATGATGAAAAACAAAGACAAGTTCAGTCTATTTCCCAGTTCAATCCTGACTCTATGTCCTTCAGTGTCAACACAAACAAAAATTCTATATCTTCTTTCAGTCCAGTTGCAGTGCCCAACTCTTCTCCTCTCAGACAGTATGCCCAGAGAGTCATTTTTGACCAATCCAAAGGACCTCTCTTCTGTAGATATTACAAGAAGTCTGGGCACTTAATTGATAAGTGTTACAAACTTCATGGATTTCCACAAAGCACCAGGTTTAACAAAGGGAAGAGAACTGCTGCTGCCCATGTAACCACTGGTGTTGATTTCACCTCTTTCCCTTCTTCTGATGGATACACTTCTAATGCTCCTGGAAATCACATTGAGGGTAATTCACCTGTCCCAAATATGGATGGACATGGTTCTGTAATCCCTGGATTGAGCATGCAACATTATGATCAATTGATGACTCTGCTGCAACAGTCCAAGTTGGGTGACTCCACTGCTCAAACCTCTCCTCCTATGTGTGCTGCCAATTTTGCTGGTACTATGCTTACTGAGAGTCCTGTTTCTGATTCCAAACTCTGTGTACTTACTCATATTGCTTCTGTCTCCTGGATAATAGATTCAGGGGCTTCTGATCATATGACATCTAATAAGAACTTACTCTTTAATATCACACCTTCACTTGTACCTTTTCTTGTAACCCTCCCTAATGGATATAAAGTGAAAGTGACTTCCACATGCTCTTTTGCTTTAACTCTCTCCATCACTCTTCATAATGTACTGTTTGTTCCTTCTTTCAAACACAATTTAATTTCTGTCCACAAACTAGTAAAACAGTTGCACTGTATTGTCATGTTTACTACAACTTCCTATTTCCTTCACATGTTACAGGCCCCTTCTCTGAAGATGCCTCTGGATCTTGGTAAAGAGGAGGCTGGTCTGTACAAATTTGCTTGGGTGCCCTCTTCACCTTCTTCTGTTAATTGTTGTTCCTCTGCTTCTGTATGCTCCATTTCTGATTCTTGTACTCATGTTTGTTCTTCTAACCTTAAATCTGTTGTTTTGAATTCCAATGTAAATAGTTCCATTTGTAATAATAAAACTGATGCAAATGACATGAATTACATTTGGCATTTAAGACTGGCTCATATTCCATTTGCAAACATGTAACACATTCCTGCTTTGTCCTTTCCTTTTGCTTCCAAACAACCATTTCCTTGTTCTATTTGTCCTATGGCTAGGCAAACTAGACTTCCTTTTCCTGAAAGTTCAATCAGTACCTGTAGACCTTTCCAACTGATTCATGTAGACACTTGGGGCCCTTATCACACACCCACCTCTTCTGGCTCAAGGTACTTTCTTACTATAGTTGATGATTTTTCTAGAGCAACCTGGACACATTTACTGGGGTCCAAAAGCAATGCTTTCAGCCTTGTTAAGTCCTTTTTGTGTATGGTCAAGACTCAATTTAATGCTACTGTACAAACTATCAAAAGTGATAATGCTTTGGAATTGAGGTCTGGTCTTACTGGTATTTCTTCTTCAACCAACTAGGCATTATTCATCAAACTATATGTCCCCACACTCCTCAACAAAATGGTGTTATAGAAAGAAAACATAGGACCCTCCTTGAAGCCTGTAGAGCTTAACTTTTTCAATCTAAATTACCTATCCATTTTTGGGGGGATTGTTTATTGACTGCTACATACTTGCTTAATAGGATTCCATCCAGAATCCTTCACAACAAATCCCCTTATGAAATATTGTATGGCAAGGCCCCTACTTATTCACATTTAAGGGCATTTGACTGTCTTGCCTATGCCACTGTACCAATTCCACAGAGAGATAAACTGAAACCTAGAGCTATTTCCTGTGTTTTTATGGGATATCCCTTTGCCAAAAAGGGTTATAGGCTATATGACCTAACTACTAAGAAACGTTTTGTGTCCGGGGATGTTATTTTTCATGAAACTTGTTTTCCTTTTGACTCTGCTTCTACTGTTACCTCTGGTTCTTCTGTTTTTCCTTCTCCTTCTGTCCCTTCCCCTGAGCTTCCCTATTTTGAGATTGATCTGTCTGTTCCCCTTTGCCCTTCTACTCCTGCTCCTTTTCCTTCTGCTTCCAGTCCTCTTTCCTCTTCCCTTTCTCCCTCCCCTCTTTCTGATCTTAACCATCCTGCCTCCAATAATCTTTTCCATCCTGATACTTCTCCTCTTGCTATTTCTTCCTCTACTGCCCCTACTGGCCACAGAAGATTTGGCAGGCAACATAATCCTCCCTCTTATCTCAATGACTATGTTTGTCACTTACCTTCTTTTTCTGGCTCTTCCTCCTCTTCTTCTCCTTTGGAATATGAACCCCTCTATTATTCTCAAGCTGCATCAGTCCCAGCGTGGCAGGAGGCCATGAGCAAGGAGTTTGAGACTTTGGATGCCAACCATACTTGGGATATTGTTCCACTTCCTCCTGTTAAGAAGCCCATAGGCTACAAATGGGTTTATAAAATTAAAAATAAGGCTGATGGTAGTGTTGAAAGATACAAGGCTAGGCTTGTCATTAGGGGTGACACTCAAATTGAAGGTGTTGATTTCACAGAAACATTTTCCCTTGTGGTCAAAATGTCTACTGTTAAATGCTTAATTGTTGTGGCTGTTAAGAAACATTGGAGTCTCTTTCAACTTGATGTTAATAATGCCTTCTTGCATGGGGACCTTGATAAGGAGGTCTATATGAAGCTTCCTCCAGGTTCGTGTGTTTCTGCCTCTTCTGATCCCTCTGTTTATGCGCCTCTTGTGTGCACGTTACAGAAATCCCTTTATGGATTGAGACATGCTTCCAGGTAGTGGTATGCCAAATTGTCTCATGCTCTATACTCCAGAGGCTATGTCCACTCTTGAATGACTACTCTTTATTTGTCAAGGGCCAGCCTGGGTGTCTTGTGGTTCTGGCAGTGTACGTGGATGACATTATTATCACTGGAGATGATATTGCTGAACTTTCTGCCCTCAAGCTCTTCCTGGATGAACAATTCAGAATCAAAGACCTTGGGTCTTTGCATTATTTTCTGGGCATTGAGGTGTCCACTGTTGCTGGTGGTGTGCTCCTTAATCAGCAGAAGTTTGTATCTGTTCGAAGGAAGTGGCACCGCAACTTGGATGAACTTCCATCACCAAGTGAAATAGTGGAAATCATTATTGACCGCTTCGGCAGCAAAGCTGATTTGCTGCATCAGTTTGACTGTGTAGATGTCTCCCTTGTGGTATGTCCTTTGGACCTAAATACCAAGTTGCATGCTGATTCGGGTGATCTTTTCTCTTCTCCTGATCATTACAGGAGCTTGGCTGGCAAGCTCATCTTCTTGACACATACGAGACCTGACATTTGTTTTGCTGTTCAACATTTGAGTCAGTTTTTGAAGGCTCCCAGAGTACCTCTTATGTCTGCTGCCCTACATGTTCTTAGGTATCTTAAGGGCTCTATGGATTTGGGGCTCTTCTATTCTGACAGTGCTGATTTTTCAGTGACTGCCTTTTCAGACAGTGACTGGGCAGCTTGCCCGGACACTCGCAGATCTATTACTGGTTTCTGTGTGATTTTGGGTGACAGCCTGGTCAGTTGGAAGTCCAAGAAAAAGCCAGTGGTCTCTCTATCCTCTGCTGATGCAGAATAAAGGGCACTCAGTAAGGTGGTTACTGAATTATCTTGGCTTTCTCGCTTGCTCACTGATCTTGGTGTTTCTGTTTCCTTTCCTTTTTCTGTTTTTTGTGATAATCAGGCTGCCCTCCATATTGCTAAGAATCCAGTTTTTCATGAGCGGACCAAGCATATTGAGGTCGATCGTCATTTTGTTCGTACCAAGCGTACTTATGGTCTGATTTCCCTTTCTCATATCTCCACTTCTCACCAGTTGGCTGATGTTCTCACCAAGCCTTTGCCTGCCACTGTTCATCATCGTCTGTTGTTCAAGTTGAAGTTAGTCTTCCCCTCCAACTTGAGGTGGGGGGTGTTGAGCTAAAAGACTACTTAGATTCTAAGCCTAAACACATACATTGATAATTGTTGTATTTTTATTGTATCATTATTGTATATTGTGTGTATACTGCACACTGGGCTGCTACTTTATTTTTGGGCCTGCTTTAGTTTCGGGTCTGTTTTGGCCCAGTACATTTTGTACGACTGACCCATGATATTAGGGTCAGTCATATTGGATATAGGTCTTCTAGAGGGTTCCGGTTAGACATAGAACACAAAATTCATTTTGCTCATTTTATCGATTCTGAAAGAGATGAACTTTCTCTCTCTTTTCTCCATCTCCGATTCTCCATGTTTACAAAACCAGTGGCTCACAGTGCTATGCGAATGATGTATTCGATGACGACAGAAGTGCAAGGAACACCACGGACAATGATAAAGACGGTAGCAGCGGTGGTGGCGGAGAAGATGCCAGTCGTTGTGAGGAGGAGATGTGCAAAGAAATTAGAGGAGGAGAAAGGTCAGATCAAATTCTTTTACATTTCAAGATAATCCTCTGTACTTCCAATACCAGTTATACTACTTCTTTGTGAATGCATTAATAACTTGAACAGAACACTCCCTCCACCATCATTGAATATGCAAACAGCCCTCATCAAAAATTTCAACTCATGCTAAGCCAAGGCTCCAGGTAAAATTAGAGACACTGAAAAATGATTTATGCAGCTTTTGGGAAGGAACTTTTTAATAAAGCTTTTGCTTTGGTTTTGCGCCACATCAGTCTACGCTTTTCCTTAATAGTAATATATATAGATCTCTACCCTACGTAACCATATAATTTATCGTTACAAGAAAATAGAGAATCAGTATCAATGAGGGAAATACATTTCTTTGCGACCCAAATCTCATGGACACAACAATCCCTTTTTTTGCTCTTTACAAGCTCACTGAAAGGACAGTTCATTATAAATGAAGACGAAAGCTCATCCTAACTAATGACGGACACTCCCTTTTGAGACACCCACTAGCTTTTTCAACAGTTACAGACCTCATCTTCTTCAAATTACCCTCTGCCAATTTTTAAATTGAAAGTCATCTTCAAACTTGGTGATTCTGCTTTGTTCTTCTCGTTTTTTGGCCAATATTTTCCGGCCAACTCAATTTTTGGCTGAACAGAAATGGTAGTGTTAGAAACAATGGAGCAGTTCAATATTATAGGGTTGAGCTGTGAACTGAATTTGTGTCATTTGACAGGAAAAGATCTCGGGACAGATGGTAATCTTCAAGAAAGGCGGACTCCTTTGCCTTTTTTGCATGGTTGGCTGCTAGGAGAGCAATATTGACTACCAAGAATTTGAGGAAGAGGAGAATTATACATGTCAGCTGGTGCTATGAGTAGATGTTTTGGAGAAGATGTGAACCATTTACTATTAAATATACAAGCAGCTACGTGCCTGTGGTGAGAGGTCCTGAACTGGTTTGGAATATATGGGTCAAGCCAAGAACAGTAAAGGAGGCAACGCTTGAACTGTAGTTCCACTAGCTGTTATGTGGGTAGTTTGGAAGGAGAGGAACTGGCCACTGGGAGCGTTTGAACAGGCCGAGAATGATTTTGCACATGTGAGGAGTAGCCTCCAGTCTCTAATACCCATGAGGCCATTTCTTGTATAGACAATTGGGTGACCTTTGTAGAGAACCATATTTTGCTTTAAGTTTTTTCACTTTTTGGTATACTTCTTGATGACTTCCAGCCGTACTTTTAGATGTTCAAACTAGAAAACATTGACAAGCCTCCAACAAGTTGCTGCCCACAATGGTTGAACAAGCCAACCATAGCCAACCATAGCCTCCATGGGAAGCTTCCTTATTCACACGGGAATTTTCACAAAAAATTCTCACCATTTTTACTATAAATAAAGGTGCTTGCCTTCATAGTAAATCATCACAAAAATTAGACTGTTCATCACCAAGAAGAGTGAGAACAAGAGTGATCCTAGAGAGTGATCCTCGTTTGTGAGTTTTTTTGAGAGTTTTGTAAATACTCGTGTAATCTATTCTTGTGAGTAATAGAGGTTGTTTTTCTCTCAAATTTGTGTTTACCAATGCCCAATCGATCCACATTCCCCAACAAGTGGTATCAGAACCAGGTTAGAGACGTTAGTCGAATTTTTAGGTGACGGGTCAAATTTGGGTTTTCAAAGCTTTGATCTAAATCCAATTCTGATGGCACCATTGGATTCGTCTCGTCGAACGGAATCCAACACACCAAACATCGACCTAATCGGGGTCCAAACGAGCCCAGAAATCGCGGTCAAAATTTGGTCAACTTTACCGGAGGCTCGCCGGAGAAGACAACCGTCGCCGGAAATTTCACCGGAGAAGACGACCGGTCAACTGTAGCGAACCACTCAACTCTCTGAAATTGCAGATTGGTCCCTCAACTTTCAAAAATTATAGTTTTGCCTCTATTGTGAAACTTCAGCCACGAAGTATCAATTCCACCATTTTCGACCGTTCCGGACGCAACGGTGAACTCCGTGTTTAAATATTCAACCCCAATCATTTTGAAAAATTATTTTGTAAGATGATAATGTCCACAGAAGAGTCAACATCATCTTTCAGAGCCATGATTACGCTTACTGCCACAAATTCCACGCTATGGAGACCTCGGATGGAAGATCTCCAAAGTTGTAAAGATTTGTTTGATCCCATAGAATTGATGGGTAAAAATCCTGATCCCAGCAAGAAGTTAGAGTGGAAGAAATCAAATCGAAAAACTATTGGTCAAATCCGTTAATGGATTGATCATAGTGTCTTCCACCATGTTGCACAAGAAACAGACGCATATAACCTCTGGAAGAAGTTGGAAGACATGTACCAGGCCAAGACAGCTCAGAATAAGGCCCTATTGATGAGGCGCTTAGTCAACAGGAAGCTAAAAAATGAAACTTCAGTTGCCGAGCATACCAGTGAGTTCCAAAACCTGGTCAACCAGTTGTCGTATGTAGAGATGACACTTAGCGATGTAGTTCAGGCGCTGTTACTACTCAGTTCCCTTCCCGATAGTTGGGAAACGCTGGTCGTATCACTCAGCAACTCAGCCCCTAATGACAAACTTACCATGTCAATGGTCAAGGATGCCCTATTTAGTGAAGAGGCAAGGAGAAAGGAGATGGGCACAGATCAGACCCATGCCTTTGTCACAAATAAACGGGGGAGGCAAAAAAAGAGTAGCAAAAGCAAATGGAGAGGCAGAAGCATGAGCAGGGGCAGGTCCACTGATGGCAGAAAACCAACATATAAGTGCCATCATTGTGGAATAGAGGGACATATAAAGAAGAACTGCTACAAATGGAAAGAGGAACAAGGCCAGAGCAGTTCGCAGCCGAAGAACAAGGGTGGAGAAACGTTAGTTACTATCTCTGGTGATGTAGCTTATTGTTCAACCCAAGATGAGACATGCCTTCATGTCTCACGAGAAGACACGGAATGGGTGGTAGATAGTGCAGCATCCTGCCACGTGACTCCATACAAGGAATACTTCACAACATACAAAGCCGGTGACTTTGGAGCTGTGAAAATGGGAAATTCCAGTTCCGCTGAGATTGTCGGAATTGGTGATGTCCAGATAAAGACAAGTTCCGGGAGCACAATCACTTTGAAGGATGTCCGCCATGTGCTAGATCTTCGGCTAAATCTATTGTCAGGAATAGCTCTTGACAAACAGGGCTATGATAGTCACTTCAGTAAAGGCACGTGGAAGTTAACAAGAGGCGCTATGACAGTCGCCTGAGGACATATTTGTAGCACGCTATACAAGACTCATGTGAAGATATGCATAGACAGCCTCAACGTTTTAGAAAAGGAGGCTTCTCAAAATTTATGGCACAGAGACTCGGCCACATGAGTGAGAAAGGGTTGTCTACCCTAATAAAAAAGGAGTTCATCAATGTGGACAAGGATGCTGTACTAAATCCTTGCAATCATTGTCTGTTTGGTAAGCAGCATAGAGTCTCGTTTAATTCCTATTCAACGAGAAGATCAGAGTTACTCAATCTGGTACACTCTGATGTTTGCGGTCCCATAGAGGTTGAATCACTCGGCGGCAATCGATACTTTCTAACGTTCATTGATGATGCTTCTCGAAAGCTGTGGGTGTATTTCTTACAGACGAAGGAGCAGGTGTTCGATTACTTCAAACTGTTCCATGCCATGGTAGAACGTGAGACAGGAAAGAAGTTGAAGTGTCTTCGATCCGACAATGGAGGTGAATACTCTTCCAGGCAGTTCAATGCCTATTGCAGATCATATGGAATTCGACATGAGAAGATGGTCCCACGCACCCCTCAACACAACGATGTAGCTGAAAGAATGAACCGAACAATCATGGAACGTGTTCGGAGCATGCTCAGTATGGCTAAGTTGCCAAAGCCAATATGGGGAGAAGCAGTCAGAGCCGCATGTTACTTGATCAATCGATCTCCATCAGTACCATTGAATTTTGAATTTACGGAGAAACTTTGGTCTGGAAAGGATCCATCATATTCTCACTTGAGAATATTTGGATGTTTGGCGTACGCACACGTATCCAAGGAGCTCAGGCAGAAGCTAGATGCCAGGACCTCTCCATGCATTATTCATAGGCTATGGAGATGAAGAATTTTGATACAGATTATGGGATCCAAAGGAGAAAAAGGTGATCAGAAGTAGGGACGTAGTGTTCCATGAAAACCAGACAATAGAAGATATTGAAAAGCCCACAATATCTCAGAATCCAAATGTTGCTCCTCAGGTGCCAGAGGCAACAACAGAATCATTCATGAGAAATGAAGATACAGTGCCAGAAGATATTCTAGAAGTAGAAGACAATGAGGAAGAAAACGGTGTTGAGTAGGGGGAGCCACAACCCGCTCTGCCACGTGTTCCAGAACCATCACAAGACTCAGATGATGGTGGATCTCCTCATATTCCAGAAGTTCGTAGATCTGAACGAGGTCAGATTCCATCAAGAAAATATCCAGAATCCGAATATCTTCTACTTACTGAAGATGGAGAACAGAGAGTTTCTATGAAGCAGTATCTCATAAGGACAAAGAACAGTGGTTGCTCGCAATGCAGGACGAGATGGAATCTCTACAGAAAAATCAGATTTATGAGATCGTAGAACTTCCAAAAGGGAAGAAGGCACTGAAAAATAAATGGGTGTTCAAGCTGAAGAAAGATGGCAGTGGAAAAGTGGTGAAATACAAAGCACGGTTGGTAGTCAAAGGATTCCAGCAGAAGAAGGGAATCAACTTTGATGAGATTTTTTCACCAGTAGTCAAGATGACTTCAATCAGAGCCATACTTGGATTGGTCGCAAGTATGAACTTGGAGCTTGAACAGCTGGATGTGAAGACAACGTTTCTTCATGGAGATTTAAAAGAAGAAATCTATATGCAGCAGCCCGAAGGTTTTAAGGTTTCAGGATAACCTCGTGTGCAAGCTCAAGAAGAGTTTGTACGGTTTGAAGCAGGCACCAAGACAGTGGTACACGAAGTTTGACTCGTGCATGGTGAGTCAAGGGTACAAGAAAACTGCCGCAGATGAATGTGTTTACCTTCAAAAATTTTTAGACGAGAATTTCGTTGCTCTTCTACTATATGTAGACGATATTCTCATCGTGGGGAAAGACGCAACGAAGATCAACCAGCTGAAGAAGGAACTCTCTAAGTCTTTTGACATGAAAGACTTAGGACCAGCTCAACAAATATTGGGAATGTAGACCACCCGAGACAGGAAGAACCAGAGGTTATGGCTATCTCAGGAGAAGTATATTGAACGAGTGATTGCATGGTTCAATATGAACAATGCCAAACCAGTTAGCATTCCATTAGCCAACCATTTCAAGCTGAGCAAGAGTTCCTGTCCCTCATCCAAGGAAGAGATTGGGGAGATGTCGTCAGCACTGATATTGCTCATGCAGTTGGAAGTTTGATGTATGCTATGGTGTGTACGAGGCCCGATATTGCTCACGCAGTGGGAACGGTGAGTCGTTTTCTCTCCAACCCCGGGAAAGAGCATTGGGAGGCAGTAAAGTGGATTCTTAGGTATCTTATGGGTACAATGAAATTATGTCTTTGTTACGGGGGAGCTGATCCAATATTGGAAGGCTATACAGATGCAGATATGGCCAGAGATCTTGATAGTAGAAAATCTACTTCAAGATTCATTTACACTTTTGCAGGGGGGGCTGTTTCATGGCAGTCTAGGCTACAGAAGTGTGTTGCTTAATCCACAACCGAAGCAGAATACATTGCTGCCGCTGAAGCTGGAAAAGAGATGTTGTGGCTAAAGCGTTATCTCCAAGAGTTTGGAATCAAACAAAAGGAGTACAAGGTACATTATGACAGTCAGAGTGCTTTAAATTTGAGCAAGAACTCCATGTACCATTCCCGTACAAAACATATTGATATTCGCTATCATTGGATACGCGAGGTGATGGATCGACAACTGTTAAGACTAGTGAAGATCCATATGAAGGAGAATCCAGCTGATATGTTAACAAAGGTAGTAACTCGAGAAAAGCTAGAGTTATGCAGAGACATAGCCGGGATGTTTATTTCAGATACGGCTGGAGGGGGAGGATTGATGACCTCCAGCCGCACTTCTAGATGTTCAAACTAGCCTCCTTGGGAAGCTTCCTTATTCACACGGGCAGCCCACAATGGTTGAACAAGCCATCCATAGCCGCCATGGGAAGCTTCCTTATTCACACGGGAATTTCCACAAAAAACCCTCACCATTTTTGCTATAAATAGAGGTGCTTGCCTTCATTGTAAATCATCACAAAAACTAGAGTGTTCATCACCAAGAAGAGTGAGAACAAGACTGATCCTAGAGAGTGATCCGCGTTTGTGAGTTTTGAGAGTTTTTTTTATGAGTTTTATAAATACTCGTGTAATCTATTCTTGTGAGTAATAAAAGTTGTTTTTCTCTCAAATTTGTGTTTACCAACGCCCAATCGATCCACATACCCCACATGTGTTACTATTCATTTACTTAGTATGCTAATTTTACAAGACAAATATATTCTTTGAATGTACAGCATTACCAACTAAGACCTAAATGAAGGTTAGAATATATCAAAATTGAATATTCTTCCATCTTATTGACAATTCTTGTGATCTTTGTATCAAAGGAAAAAGCACTTAGAAAACTTTCCCACCTCACAAGTCAGTATTAATGATTAGTAACAGTCGACAAGTGTGTCTACCTTTGTCGACATCCATCATCGGGACTGCGATAAAATATGAAAGTCGCCATAAAATTATGGTTCAGCTTGCTGTACGATTGTTGAAAAAGGCAAAACGTGCAATAACATTACCAAATTGTGCACAAAGCAAACTTTTGATAGATTATGCAGGTATCTAGAGACTAGAATACCAAAATGCAAATACTTAAATGCTCATAACACATCAATGATCGATCTCGAAAAAGTTTTAATACATCGAAAACAATCTTTTAAACAAAAATCAGCGAAGCTTCTGCAGAAATCTCCTTAATAAAATAAAAAAGAGGAAGATACATCAGCAGTAGTAATTTGAAGAAATAACCAAAAGAACATTGCCTTGTGTTTACGGAAGAATGGTAAAAAATTGCAATTTTACCTTTTTCAGCTTTGACATGGCAAATTTTTTTTACAAGGAAAATACTTTTATTAATGTAGAGAATATCCCTGTATACAAGAAGTGTTGGAGAATGTGGATCGATTGGGCGTTGGTAAACACAAATTTGAGAGAAAAACAACCTCTATTACTCACAAGAATAGATTACACGAGTATTTACAAAACTCATAAAAAAAACTCACAAACGAGGATCACTCTCTAGGATCACTCTTGTTCTCACTCTTCTTGGTGATGAACACTCTAATTTTTGTGATGATTTACAATGAAGGCAAGCACCTCTATTTATAGTAAAAATGGTGAGAATTTTTTGTGGAAATTCCCGTGTGAATAAGGAAGCTTCCATGGAGGCTATGGTTGGCTTGTTCAACCATTGTGGACTGCAACTTGTTGGAGGCTTGTCAAAGTTTGCTAGTTTGAACATCTAGAAGTACGGCTGGAAGTCATTAATTCTCCCCCTCCAGCCGTATCTGAAATAAACATCCCGGCTATGTCTCTGCATAACTCTAGCTTTTCTCGAGTTACTACCTTTGTTAACATATCAGCTGGATTCTCCTTCATATGGACTTCACTAGTCTCAACAGTTGTCGATCCATCACCTCGCGTATCCAATGATAGCGAATATCAATATGTTTTGTACGGGAATGGTACATGGAGTTCTTGCTCAAATCCAAAGCACTCTGACTGTCACAATGTACCTTGTACTCTTTTTTTGATTCCAAACTATTGGAGATAACGCTTTAGCCACAACATCTCTTTTCCAGCTTCAGCGGCAACAATATATTCTGCTTCGGTTGTGGATAAAGCAACACACTTCTGTAGCCTAGACTGCCATGAAACAGCTCCCCCTGCAAAAGCATAAATGAATCCTGAAGTAGATTTTCTACTATCAAGATCTCCGGCCATATCTGCATCTGTATAGCCTTCCAATATTGGATCAGCTCCCCCGTAACAAAGACATAATTTCATTGTACCCTTAAGATACCTAAGAATCCACTTTACTGCCTCCCAATGCTCTTTCCCGGGGTTGGAGAGAAAACGACTCACCATTCCCACTGCGTGAGCAATATCGGGCCTCGTACACACCATAGCATACATCAAACTTCCAACTGCATGAGCAATATCAGTACTGACGACATCTCCCCAATATCTTCCTTGGATGAGGGACAGGAACTCTTGCTCAGCTTGAAATGGTTGGCTAATGGAATGCTAACTGGTTTGGCATTGTTCATATCGAACCGTGCAAGCACTCGTTCAATATACTTCTCCTGAGATAGCCATAACCTCTGGTTCTTCCTGTCTCGGGTGGTCTGCATTCCCAATATTTGTTGAGCTGGTCCTAAGTCTTTCATGTCAAAAGACTTAGAGAGTTCCTTCTTCAGCTGGTTGATCTTCGTTGCGTCTTTCCCCACGATGAGAATATCGTTTACATATAGTAGAAGAGCAGTGAAATTCCCGTCTGATAATTTCTGAATGTAAACACATTCATCTGCGGCAGTTTACTTGTACCCTTGCCTCACCATGCACGAGTCAAACTTCTTGTACCTCTGTCTTGGTGCCTGCTTTAAACCGTACAAAATCTTCTTTAGCTTGCACACGAGGTTATCTCCTAAAACCTCAAAACCTTCGGGCTGCTGCATATAGATTTCTTCTTTTAAATCTCCATGAAGAAACACTGTCTTCACATCCATCTGTTCAAGCTCCAAGTTCATACTTGCGACCAATCCAAGAATGGTTCTGATTGAAGTCATCTTGACTACGGGTGAAAAAATCTCATCAAAGTCGATTCCCTTCTTCTGCTGGAATCCTTTAACTACCAACCGTGCTTTGTATTTCACCACTTTTCCACTGCCATCTTTCTTCAGCTTGAACACCCATTTATTTTTCAGTGCCTTCTTCCCTTTTGGAAGTTCTACGATCTCATAAGTTTGATTTTTCTGCAGAGATTCCATCTCATCCTGCATTGCGAGCAACCACTATTCTTTGTCCTTATGAGATACTGCTTTATGGAAACTCTCTGGTTCTCCATCGTCAGTAAGTAGAAGATATTCGGATTCTGGATATCTTCTCGATGGAATCTGACCTCGTTCAGATCTACGAACTTCTGGAATATGAGGAGATCCACCATCATCTAAGTCTTGTGATGGTTCTGGAACATCTGGCAGAGCGGGTTGTGGCTCCCCCTGCTCAACACCATCTTCTTCCTCATTGCCTTCTACTTCTGGAATATCTTCTGGCACTGTATCTTCATTTCTCATGAATGATTCTGCTGTTGCTCTGGCACCTGAGGAGCAACATTTGGCTTCTGAGATATTGTGGGCTTTTCAATATCTTCTGTTGTCTGGTTTTCATGGAACACTACGTCCCTACTTCTGATCACCTTTTTCTCCTTTGGATCCCATAATCTGTATCCAAATTCTTCCTCTCCATAGCCTATGAATATGCATGGAGAGGTCCTTGCATCTAGCTTCTGCCTGAGCTCCTTGGATACGTGTACGTACGCCAAACATCCAAATATTCTCAAGTGAGAATATGATGGATCCTTTCCAGACCAAAGTTTCTTCAGAACTTCAAAATTCAATGGTACTGATGGAGATCGGTTGATCAAGTAACATGCGGCTCTGACTGCTTCTCCCTAGAATGGCTTTGCAGCTTAGCCATACTAAGCATGCTCCGAACACGTTCCATGATTGTTCGGTTCATTCTTTCAGCTACATCGTTGTGATGAGGGGTGCGTGGGACCGTCTTCTCATGTCGAATGCCATATGATCTGCAATAGGCATTGAACTTCCTGGAAGAGTATTCACCTCCATTGTCGGATCGAAGACACTTCAACTTCTTTCCTGTCTCACGTTCTACCATGACATGGAACAGTTTGAAGTAATCGAACACCTGGTCCTTCGTCCGTAAGAAATACACCCACACCTTTCGAGAAGCATCATCAATGAACGTTAGAAAGTATCGATTTCCACCGAGTGATTCAACCTCTAAGGGACCGCAAACATCAGAGTGTACCAGACTGAGTAACTCTGATCTTCTCGTTGAAGAGGAATTAAACGAGACTTATGCTGCTTACCAAACAGACAATTATTGCAAGGATTTAGTACTGCATCCTTGTCCACATTGATGAACTCCTTTTTTATTAGGGTAGACAACCCTTTCTCACTCATGTGGCCGAGTCTCTGGTGCCATAAATTTTGAGAAGCCTCCTTTTCTAAAACGTTGAGGCTGTCTATGCATATCTTCACATGAGTCTTGTATAGCGTGCTACAAATATGTCCTCGGGCGACTGTCATAGCGCCTCTTGTTAACTTCCATGTGCCTTTACTGAAGTGACTATCATAGCCCTGTTTGTCAAGAGCTATTCCTGACAATAGATTTAGCCGAAGATCTGGCACATGGCGGACATCCTTCAAAGTGATTGTGCTCCCGGAACTTGTCTTTATCTGGACATCACCAATTCCGACAATCTCAGCGGAACTGGAATTTCCCATTTTCACAGCTCCAAAGTCACCGGCTTTGTATGTTGTGAAGTATTCCTTGTATGGAGTCACGTGGCAGGATGCTGCACTATCTACCACCCATTCCGTGTCTTCTCGTGAGATGTGAAGGCATGTCTCATCTTGAGTTAAACAATAAGCTACATCACCAGAGATAGTAACTAACGTTTCTCCACCCTTGTTCTTCGGCTGCGAACTGCTCTGGCCTTGCTCCTCTTTCCATTTGTAGCAGTTCTTCTTCATATGTCCCTCTATTCCACAATGATGGCACTTATATGTTGGTTTTCTGCCATCAGTGGACCTGCCCCTGCTCTTGCTTCTGCCTCTCCATTTTCTTTTGCTACTCTTTTGTTGCCTCCCTCGGTTCTCTGTGACAAAGGCATGGGTCTGATCTGTGCCCATCTCCTTTCTCCTTGCCTCTTCACTGAATATGGCATCCTTGACCATTGACATGGTCAGTTTGCCATTAGGGGCTGAGTCGCTGAGTGATACGACCAGCGTTTCCCAACTATCGGGAAGGGAACTGAGTAGTAACAGCGCCTGAACTTCATCGCTAAGTGGCATCTCTACAGACGACAACTGGTTGACCAGGTTTTGGAACTCACTGGTATGCTCGGCAACTGAAGTTTCATTTTTTAGCTTCCTGTTGACTAAGCGCCTCATCAATAGGGCCTTATTCTGAGCGGTCTTGGCCTGGTACATGTCTTCCAACTTCTTCCAGAGGGTATATGCGTCTGTTTCTTGTGCAACATGGTGGAAGACACTATGATCAATCCATTGACGGATTTGACCAATAGTTTTTCGATTTGATTTCTTCCACTCTAACTCCTTGGCGGAGTCAGGATTTTTACCCATCAATTCTATGGGATCAAATAAATATTTACAGCTTAGGAGATCTTCCATCCGAGGTCTCCATAGCGTGTAATTTGTGGCAATAAGCGGAATCATGGCTCCGAAAGATGATGTTGAGTCTTCTATGGACATTATCATCTAACAAAATAATTTTTCAACATGATCAGGGTTGAATCTTTAAACGCGGAGTTCACCGTTGCATCCGGAACGGTCGAAAATGGTGGAATTGACACTTCGTGGCTGAAATTCCACTATAGGGGCAAAACTGTAATTTTTTGAAAATTGAGGGACTAATTTGCAATTTTAGAGAATTGACTGGTTCACTACAGTTGACCGTCGTCTTCTCCGGCGAGTTCTCGGCGAACCTCCGGCAAATTTGACCAAACTTTGACTGCGATTTCTGGGCTCGTTTGAACTCCGATTAGGTCGCTATTTGGTGCGTTAGACTCCGTTCGACGAGACGAATCCAATGGTGCCATCAGAATTGGATTTCAAGCAAAGCTCCGAAAAACCCAAATTTGGCCCGTCACCTAAAAAACTCGACCAACGCCTCTAACCTGCTCTGATACCACTTGTTGGGGGTATGTGGATCGATTGGGCGTTGGTAAACACAAATTTGAGAGAAACCAACTTCTATAACTCACAAGAATAGATTACACGAGTATTTATAAAACTCATAAAAAAAAACTCTCAAAACTCACAAACGCGGATCACTCTCTAGGATCAGTCTTGTTCTCACTCTTCTTGGTGATGAACACTCTAGTTTTTGTGATGATTTACAATGAAGGCAAGCACCTCTATTTATAGCAAAAATGGTGAGGGTTTTTTGTGGAAATTCCCGTGTGAATAAGGAAGCTTCCCATGGCGGCTATGGATGGCTTGTTCAACCATTGTGGGCTGCCCGTGTGAATAAGGAAGCTTCCCAAGGAGGCTAGTTTGAACATCTAGAAGTGCGGCTGGAGGTCATCAATCCTCCCCCTCCAGCCGTATCTGAAATAAACATCCCGGCTATGTCTCTGCATAACTCTAGCTTTTCTCGAGTTACTACCTTTGTTAACATATCAGCTGGATTCTCCTTCATATGGATCTTCACTAGTCTTAACAGTTGTCGATCCATCACCTCGCGTATCCAATGATAGCGAATATCAATATGTTTTGTACGGGAATGGTACATGGAGTTCTTGCTCAAATTTAAAGCACTCTGACTGTCATAATGTACCTTGTACTCCTTTTGTTTGATTCCAAACTCTTGGAGATAACGCTTTAGCCACAACATCTCTTTTCCAGCTTCAGCGGCAGCAATGTATTCTGCTTCGGTTGTGGATTAAGCAACACACTTCTGTAGCCTAGACTGCCATGAAACAGCCCCCCCTGCAAAAGTGTAAATGAATCTTGAAGTAGATTTTCTACTATCACTCTTGTTCTCACTCTTCTTGGTGATGAACACTCTAGTTTTTGTGATGATTTACAATGAAGGCAAACACCTCTATTTATAGCAAAAATGGTGAGGGTTTTTTGTGGAAATTCCATTGTGAATAAGGAAGCTTCCCATGGCGGCTATGGTTGGCTTGTTCAACCATTGTGGGCTGCCCGTGTGAATAAGGAAGCTTCCCATGGAAGCTAGTTTGAACATCTAGAAGTACGGCTGTAAGTCATCAACACATAATAACAAGTATATATAGATAGAGAATATTCACCCCACAGTTCAAAAGAAGCTCAAAGATAATTCCAACTATCCATCATTGGAACAGGCAAAACTTGAACAAAAATGTAAAAGATGATGCTTTAGATTAAACCAAACATGTGTCACATTTACAGTAACAAACAGTGGGCATTTCATTGAACCAACAGATAATGAAAATAACGAAAAGGGATATCATGCTCGTCTCTTACTCAAACGCCATGAGTTTGGCTCGTGGTATCTGTCGTAAAGAGGTTCAACACGTTTCTGTCTCTTGCGCTTGCTTAATTTCATTGGGTCAGCCACCTTGAAGAATCTTGGTGCCAACTCGACAAGCCATTTAGGATCTATCACGGTCACCTCGCGCATGTACTCCTTTGTTGTCATAACAAGCTCATGATAAACAACCCAGTCTGGCTGTCTTTGGAAAAGAGCACTGCTAGGATGAATGTAAACTGGCTGGTTCTCAACTAGAGTTCTGTAACCCTCTTGAGGATCCTTTCTAGCAGCATGAAAAAAGAAACCTGCAGCAATAGCTTTCCGGATCTTTGTGAAATTCTTTCAGCACTCACAACATCCAATTTATATCTGTCCATGATGGAGAGCAGCTGTTTTCTAACATCCTGCGCCCTCGTATGAGATCGAGACTGGACAAAATTTTCAAAACACCATGGACCTGAAAAGTTTTTGGCTTTCCAAGCCTCATAAACAGCAAGCAAGATAAGATGATCACCCTCAGGCTGAAAAATTTGGCCCTTTTCTGATCAGCCTGTGCTTGTTTTTCCCTTGGTCGGTAAAAGATGTTTCCGGTTTGAATAATACCATTATAGTCAAGATCTCATCACTACAGCCAAGGTCCACACTAGCAAGAAGCATCTTGGACAAAGGAGGATCTAATGGAAATTCCGCCATTTTTCTTCCCAGCTTCGGTAGGAGCCCCTCCTCATCGAGTGCTCCAAGAGTGTAAAGTTGCTCCATGGCGGATACGAGAGCCTGAGCGGAAGGTGGGTCCATGAAATCAAACGACAAAAGATCATTAATACCCATTGCTTTAATCATAAGAACCGTGTTCCCAAGATTTATCCTTTGGATTTCCGGAATGGCAGTAGGGGACATTTCACTGTGGAATGCACTCTCAGTATACAGACGGTAGCACTTCCCAGGTCCGGTTCGTCCAGCACGCCCTGCTCGTTGCTTTGCTGATGCTTGTGAAATTGGGGTAATAACCAGTGATTCCTGTTTTGGATTGTAGACATTTTGCTTTGCAGATCCAGTATCAATAACATAATATATACCATCAATTGTCAAAGAAGCTTCAGCAATATTAGTAGCAACAACAACTTTTCTCTTCCCAGGAGGGTCAGGGTTAAAAATTCTGGACTGCATTTCGCTGGGCAAGGCACTATAGACAGGTAGTATAATCAGTTCAGGAACATTTTTACCCAGTCATTTCATCCTCTCGAAAAGGCACTGGCAAGCATAATCAATCTCCTCTTGACCAGTCAAGAAGAGGAGGATATCACCTTCAGGTTCTGTCAAGTGGATCTGCATAACAGTAATTAAAGCTGCATCAAGGTAATCACTTTCTGGCTGCTTTGTGTAGAGTATCTTCACCGGGAAAGTTCTTCCTGGGATTGTAAAGATGTTGCAGTCGAAGAAATAACCAGAAAACTTCTCTGCATCCAAAGTTGCAGATGTGACAATTAGACGAAGGTCAGGTCTCCTCTTCACAAGCTGCTTCAGCAAAACGAAAAGAACATCAGTGTTCACTTTTCTATCGTGTGCTTCATCAAGCATTATGACTGAATACTGGGACAAATTTTCATCAATCAAAATCTCCCTCAGAAGCATGCCATCAGTCATATATTTGATCACAGTAACTGGACCGGTACAATCTTCAAACCGAATAGCATAACCGACCTCTTCGCCTAACCGACAACCAAACTCCTCAGCAACTCTCTTAGCCACTGAAGTTGCAGCCACTCGACGAGGCTGAGTACAGCCGATTTTCCCCTTGGTCATATAACCTGCCTCAGCTAGATATTGGGTCATCTGTGTTGTCTTGCCAGAACCTGTCTCACCAATGACGACCAGGACCTGGTTATCATGGACAGCCTGAATCAGTTCTTTCTTCAATTTGTAAATAGGAAGACTCTGCCGCTGCTCCTGGAGGGATAGCTTAGACCTCTGGCCGAAGGTCAAGGCCTTACCATAAGCATCCTTCTTCCACTCTGGCATGTCGTAGGCAAACAAACCAACACCCCTCAGCTCTTGTGCCAGATGCCTCTCGCCTGTCTCTGGCATTGGGTCTTCCCGTGGTCTGTTAAGATCCTTTGGGATGGAATCAAGCATCGTCCTCTGTTCTACTCCCTTACTTCCCTTCTCTCCTTTATCAAGGCAGATTGTAGGGAAGCAGCACGACTCAGGATCCTTCAGGATTTTTAAAAATTTTAACAGGGACATATCCACCGAGTAACGACTCTGGCCTTGCAAGAAAGGGGGTTCGTCTTCATTTCGTTCAATCTCAAGCTTTTCTTCAGCACCTTTTTCCTGATATAGCAGCCCGTCCCGTTCTTCATCAAACATGATATGTTCCCTCACCCCCAAAACACCTGCGGCAATAAGTTGCTTGGCTTCCCACCTTTCAGGTGAACTCATCCCCTTCAGCGGTCTACGAGACGGAACAACATGCTCCTCCGCCTCAGTAATGCTGATACTGGAAAGGCCAACCCTCCTAGTCCTAGAGCCCTCAATATTCATGCCTGATGGATTTGCATCGTTGCCTGAGCTTTTCTTCAAGGGCAACAAATCCATTCCTGTATTCTGATCAACATCTCTCATTGATAAACTCAGCTTCTGCCCACTGATAGAGATAACCTTAACATAAACATCCTGGTCCCGCTTTACTAAACCTTTAGCATTACTAACCCTTGTATTAGCAAGCTGAGAAACGTGAACCAAGCCTTCTTTCCCTCTAAAGCCATTCAGCTGAACAAAACAACCAGAATCCATCACCCTAGACACCCTCACCTTATATACTGTATACAACTCGGGCTCAGGATGCGTCGACTCCCTCCAATCATCAGCTCTCCTGCCCTTTGCATATGTATCTCCATCTCTGTCCCTATGCCTCTGTGAACCCCTATGACGTTCAGCTCTACCATCATCATGATCAGCATCCCTAGCCCTAGGCCTAGTTTTAATCCCATCCCGTTCTTCTTCCTCTCCATCTCTCCTCTTACTCTTCTTCGCCTCAAGCTCAATCTCCCCATCCTTGGACTTGGTGCTAGGAGGAGGCAATATAGCATGATAATAGTAAGTATGTTCGTACAAAATGATCTGGGATTTCAGCACCATTATTTTTCAATTTCCTATCAAATTCATCTATAGTTAAGCAACTTCTACCCAAATCAGTAATAAATTCAGCTAATACTATGTAGCCACAACCTAAATGAGATTCTAACTCGTTACGTACCTTTGATATGAGGGAGAGATATTCCAATTGTGTATATTTATTTTAGCACTCCGACATAACATATATAGCTAGAATATATATATATATATATATATATATATATATATATATTCCATTTCTAAGTGGCTTCCTATCTATTTATCTATTTCTTAATCACTTTCACTAATTATATTTCTTTTTTTAAGTCTTAAATATTATTAATTTTGTCCATTTTTAAGTGGCTTCTTATTACCTTGCCACTTGGCTTCATCTACAAACTATTTTCTCATATATGTGAAGTCGCTTTTGTTAGGGAGCACTTTACCTCTAATATGAGACTTTTCGGTACAAATTCGGATTAGTCGAACACTAATGTAGGTACCAGATAACGTATAAGAAATCAAAAAAAACAAGTGGCATATATCCTTTCTTTTAATTAATATATTAATTAATTATTCTTTTGTATAGTACATAGGAATAAATAAAATCTTCGTCTTTTTTTTTTTTTGATTTCCAGATTACAATTAATTTTTATTTCTTCAGCATAAACATTTTTAACCATTAGACAACCACCTTCTAGTTTAAAAAGTTATAATTAGTACTGAAAAACTTCATTATTTCCTTGTATTCATTATTTGACAATTTAAGTTAAAAGAAAACCTTCATTATTTTACTTTATAGTGATATTAGAAATGTGAATTAACATTAGTTGCACGGATACCAATTTTGACACGACCCGAAAAGAGTTATCACCGGCGCTAAGTGAGTCTAACACCATAAGCAAGCCTAACTCTTTGTGTTTCATGTATGAAATGATAAATCAAGAGAGTGAAAATATGATCATAATTCCATATTTTTCTATAATCTCTTTAAAATGAGAGATATTTAAGCCAGAGTCGATATATTTTTTTGACACCATGAGTCTACTGTGGTCGTATGACAACCCCAACAGCTAGGTTATACATCGATCTATCATACAAGGTTCATCAGATCTAACGATTTCAGCATAAGACAGCGGCGATCTAACCAAATTGATTCTCAAAGTCATTTTCTTTATAGCACAATATTTTTTGTACACATCTTCTATTATGTCATGACCCAAAGTTCATTAAGGGTTATGATGGCGTTGGACACTGCTGCTAGACAAGCCAACCAAATTACTTGATGAAGTTCTCATTTTAACAATCTTGAAAACTAAGATTTTCCTTCAAATTTTATAAATAAAAAAAAGATAACCGCTTCAATTCACACTAAATGATAATCAATTAATACAAAATATTTCAAAACCATCCTATAACCCGGTGTCACAAGTGCATGATCATTTACTAAGAAAGAAATAAAATACAACATCTGTTCGGAATACAGTTGACACAAAATAAATACAATATACTGAAAGCGACTATACTAGCTGCGGGTCGCCTCGAATAATACAACTCACCTAGTCCCAGAATCATCTATGCTGCTACACCCAGTAGGCCACTAATAACACATGAGCCCGTGCAATAAAAATGTACAGAATGTAGTATGAGTACAAAAACAATGTGTACTTAGTAAGTATCCCGTCTAATCTCGAAGAAGTAGAGACGAGAGGTCGACTTCGACACTTACTAAGGGTCCAATAATATGATGTCAACAATATATTAAATCGTAGACTTTTATAAACATGATTTTTAATCCCATAGAATGAAACAAGTAAATAATTGTTTTTTATAGGAAATTTTCAAAATTTCTTTTCATTATTTATCGAAACATTCTCAAGCCATGAAGAGGCAATAAAAATTTAATAAGTTCAAGGCAGCAATACAAACATGCACAAATCATGCCGAGGCGTACGACCCGCTACAACAGAAAATAAACTATGCACTGCCAAGGGTCGAACGACGCGAACCATAGATGCATCTATTACCCCGCTCGCGAATTATACATGCGACGCGGTCAAATATAAATAAAAACAACAATCAGTCAATCAAGAATTCATTAGGAAGCAATTATCCAAAGAAAATCCAATTCTATATTAAAAGTTCAAGAAAATGAAATTTAATCTTTTTAGAAATTCATTTACTAATTCGATGTGATTTAAGCAATTTAAGCTATCAATAGGTTCACAAATAATCCAAGTATAGCATGCTTTTGAGTCATAACTACACGGACAATAGTATAATAGTAGCTATGCACGGTCTCTTGTCACCTCGTGCGTACGTAGCCCCTATAATTAGGAGCAGATAACCAATTATTTCACCTATGGGGACAATTTCCTCTTACAAGATTAGAAAGGAGACTCACCTCGCTCCGAAGATCCATAGCTGGCATTCCACGCCCTTCCGAAGACTCAAATTGATGCACAACGCTCCAACACTAGCCAATGATTATGCAAATCGGTTAATATACGATAAACTTTTCATATTAATCCAACTTATAACAATTTCTAACCCCAACGATAAATTAATGAAAACGTCCTCGAGCCCACGCGCCCGGATTTCCAAATTTTTTGAAGAATAAGTTTACCCATAGCCTCTCAAACTCAAATATATAATTTTCTCTAAATTTCATACCTGAAACCGTGATCAAAATCAAAGAATATTATTTTTCTAGGTTTTCCTCAAACCCCAGGTTTTCTACGAATTTTAATGTCTAAATTCATATATAAACCTTGTATTTAACTCAAAACCAATAGAAATCACTTACCTCATGCTTAGTGTTGAAAAGGACACTCCAAAGTTGCTCCAAAATCAGCTCTCTAGGAAGAAATGAAGTGAAAATGAGCCAAAACTCGATTTTAAAAGAACACTGCCCAGGTGACTCTTCTATACGATCGCAAACGTAGCCCGCGATCATATAGGCCAACTCTGCTGCCTCTCAAATTCCTTCTGCGCGATCGCGACACCAACCCTTCGATCGCATAATCCTTCCTCCTCTGCGATCGCATTGTACCTCATGCGGTTGCATAGGCTAAATTCCATCTCCCTCAACTCTTGCCATTTGCGATCGCAGACCCTCTCTCACGATCGCCTAGAGTAAAAACTTGCTGCACTTATACCAAAAAATAAGAAATCTTCACGAGGTAAAAATCGATCCACTGAACATCCGAAACACGTTCGAGGCCCCCGGGACCTCACCAAATCTACAAGCCAGTCCTAAAACATATTACAGACTTGCTCGAGGCCTCAAATCATATCAAACAACTCTAAAACCATGAATTACACCCCAATTTAAGCTTTATGAACTTTGAAGTTTCGAACTTCTACATTCGATGCCGAGACCTATCAAATCACGTCCGGTTGCTCCCAAGTTTTGAACACAAGTTGTATTCGATATCACAGACCTACTCCAACTTCCGAAATCAGATTCCGACCCCGATATCAAAAAGTTCACTTCCGGTCAAACTTCTCAAAAACGTTCAAATTTTATCTTTAGCCAAATTACTCCAAAATGACCTACGGACCTCCAAATTCACTTCCGATCGCGCTCCCAACTACAAAATCACCATAGTGAGCTATTCATAGACTTAGAAACCCAAACGAACATCGATAACACTGAATGAACTTCAGGCCAAACTTAGGAAATTTCTTCTAAATGCTAACTTCTACAATAAGTGCCAAAATGCTCCCGAGTTATCTAAAACCTTAATCAGGCAAACGCCCAAGTTTGAAATTATCATACGAACCTGCTGGAACCTTCAGATCCCTATTCCGAGGTCGTTTACTCAAAAATCCCGTCCTAGTTAATTCTTTCAACTTTAAGCTTTCGAAATGAGAATTCTCTTCCCAAATCAACTCTGAACTTTCCGAAATTCAATTCCGACCATGCGTGCAAGTCATAACACCTAAAATTAAGTTGCTCATGGCTTCAGACTGTTGAACGACACGCTAGGCTCAATACAATCGGCCGGGTCGTTACATTCTCTCCCACCTAAACATACGTTCATCCTCGAACGTGCTAAGAACTGCACAAGAGTTGTCCAAAATCATTATTTAATACCTCGTGCACCTAACCGTGCTACCACAACTCAGTTGATCGTACTATCTCGATCAAATCTGAAGATATTCTCTTTCATTTAGGCAAATAAGTCTTAGAGCCAAATTTCAACTTCCGGAATTTTCTGCCAGGCTTGCTTCCAACATACGAACACTGTATCAATCACCATGCGAGGCATCCATACATGATTGCATACCTACTGAGTCGACACAATGTATTGCATAACCCACATGACCATAATAATATCCTTTGATAATAACCACCAAAATTTTACGAATCTGACGCTCATAACATACCTCATAATACATATAAGTCACGTTCCAACTCTTGCAACAGTGCCACAATGGAAGAGGTGTGTAGAAACTTATAACTAACATCTAAGTCAACAAATCATTGGGTCTATACTCCTGACAAGAGCCGTCACCTCATACAATCAGATTGCACTGATCCTAAATCCAGTGACCTTGTCTCACCCAGTATGAACTGCTCAGGCAATAAGCCGTACTAACTGGTTTATCAGCAGCTACCAAGCTAGTCAATAGGATGTTTTAATTCCTATTAGTACATAATAAGAAGGAGACTCTAAGGCCAAGGCTAACCTCTGAGCCTACAGGATGACGCCAAGGCCTTCCACAATAGGGCTGATAAAATTCTTTCCTACAGTTATTGACTGCTTCATGCTTCCTACCTTTTGATTTTCTTATTAAAAGCTTCTTGACATTCGTACATATTCTCGGCATCTGGGAGAAAATAGAATAGAGATCCAATCAGCATTGAGTATCCACAACACTGGGGTCTGCATAAAAGAGTGCAGAGTGTAGTATCAGCACAACCAACCCCACATGCTGATAAGTGCGTAGACTAACCTCCACGATGTAGTGACGAGGCTAGGACTAGACTACTAAATAAACCTGTGCATTCATATATAATATATTTACAGAAAGAAAAGAAGAATAAACAAATAAAAGTGGGAGGGGGAACATGCTTCAAGGAATAACAAGTAACAACAAAATATCAAGAGAAATATAAAGAGATAAAAAATCCAACTACTAACAAGGATAAGGAAAACAAAGGCGGATTTCACTTTTTTTTTCACATCTTGTTGCAAGCCTGCAACCCGATCCCATTTATTGTATCTCGTGGAAAGTGTGTCACACGCTCCTATTTTATATATCTTATGGCAGGGGTACCACCCATTCCCATTTCAATTATCTTGTGGCAGGCGTGTCAACCATTCCCATTTCATTGTATCATGTGGTAGGTGATATTAGGATATATAGATGATGTTTATACCTTAATATGACAATGCTTTATTGTTGTGTTATAGGTAAATTACCAACAAATTGCTCTAAATAGTGTTATTTTGTTTCGTAGGCAATATTCTACGTGAGGACGCACCATGGAGTGTTTTAGAGGAGATAAGTGAAGAAAACACCCACTCGAGAAGTATCGAGCACAAAAAAGCAAGAAAATGGCCTAGGCAAATTCCACCGCGACCGCGGTGGAACCGTGATGCAACCGCAGCAGACTAAAGTTCAAGGTAGAATGATCAGCTCCTATTACGGTCGAGTCGCGATCTTGCCGCGACCACGGTGCACTTTTGACACATCAGGAAAATCTGAGGGCCATAGTGTAAATTCGGGAGAAATTTTGCCAAACCCTTATAAGCTTTAAAAACTCGCCCAATATGGTATTAAAGCTTTTTAGACTACTTTAGTGTAAGAACAAGTGTGAGAAGATCAACCAAACATTAGAGTTTTTCTATCTCTTTTATTTTTTTGCAATTACCCATTATGAATAATTTAATAGTTTATCCTTGTTTTGTCATGAATAGCTAATTCCTTTGTCTAGGGTTTTGATGGAACTTATTGAAGGATGAACTTCTTGATTATTTTGATATAGTTTGCCATTTTAATCTCTACATGTTCAACTACGTGCTTGTTGTAGTTAATTGACAGGATCCTCAATTAGCTGTGCCTATTTAGTGTACATAACTCGGAGATAGTGCATATTTAGGTAATTGTTGAACAACACCACTCCCAAAGTATAAGAGGGATCTATAACTGCGGGTTTAAAGGTGGGATTTAGGATAACAAAGCCTTGGGTGCAATCTAAAGTGAGCTATAATAAACAAAGCCAGCTAGAAACGGGAAAGAGCGTCTAGTAAATTATTGTAATTAATGGGGAGAGATTTACTGTAAGAGGAGCGCTTATGATTGATAGAGATGATTTGGTGATTCTATGTGAAGCATAACCGAAAGGGATTTCATCAATATGGGAAATCATAGGCTTAGAACCTTCTCTTAATTGTTTACACTTTTATCATAGTTAGTTTTCAGTTTTTTATTCACTGTCGCTTGTAGTTAGTAGAAATACCATCAATTGTTATTGATAATGTTTGGGTAATTGATTCCGTAGAATTTAGTAAGTCCAACAAAAGTTATTGATAGGTTAATTCTCTATGGGATTCGACTCTCGGCTAAATACTCAGAATATATATGCAACGTCCGTGTGTCCTTTTTATAAGGCATAGTTGCACATGATCAAATTTTGTCGTCGTTGCCAGGGACTTAACGGTGTTATCAATTACAATTGAAAGAAGTACAAAAGTTCTTAGTATAGTCAGTTTTCTCTATACCAAATCTTTACATTGAAATTTTAATGTTTGTTGACTAGGTTGTACATGTGCATGCCTTGAAACTCATCGAGAACTACTGAAGTACTTGAAGAATTATCAGATCCTAAGAGAGTTTTCAAGGCCTTGAATCGGGCTAACTGGAAAAACAAACAACAACAAAAAACTGAACAATTTGTAACAGACATGGGAGATCATGACGAGAACCCAACTGTACTAATAGTGCCAGAGACTGCTCTCTATGACTGGGCACAACCCACAGCCGAAAATCTGGCCACAACGGTTGTAGTCCTGTAGATACATGTTGAATAATTCCAAATCACGAATAACATGTCGCACTTTTGTAGAATAAGGGACTTTTTTCAGGGTCAAAAGTTGAAGATCCTTAACAGCACTTGAAGAATTTCATGTCTATCTGCAAAACCCAAAGGCTGCCCAACATAACTCAGGAAGTAATCAAGGTGTTGTTGTTCTCATTCTCAGTGATAGGAGTTGCTTGGACCTGGATAAACTCACTCCCCATAAGTTCCATAACAACTTGGGAGGAGTTAGTCAAGCAATTTTATAACAAGTTCATCTCACTAAACAAGACTGCTCAACAAATTGATAAAATTTTGAGTTTTAAATAGAGATCAATGGAGACACTACATGAAACATGGGAACGCTTCAAAGGAATGCTGGTTATATGTCGACACCATGGTATTCTAGATCTAATGTTGGGGCAACAGTTTCACATTGGATTTTCAGATAGTGTAAAGAACATAGTTGATGCTTCAGATGGTGGAGCATTTCTGAGCAAAACATGGAGAGATGGCCAGAGTCTGCTTGACAAGATAGCACAGAATTCAGGATGGATACCAGTAATGCACCTATGAGCCTAGTGGTCCTGTCAGTGCCCCTAGATCCATCTAACTCTATGGCTGAAAATATGGCCACCTTATTGACATAGATGAGTATACTCACCAAAACACTGGAAGAGTTAGGGCATATGCAGCAGACACACATAGTAGATACTACCAATGGGGGCTTGTGCACATCTTGCATTAGTCAACCAATTGGTAACTAGTGGAATGCAGAACATGATCATAATCACTACCCTGAAGACATGAACTATGTGTCTAATTATGGAGGCCAGAGATAGGGTGGTCAGAATTGGGGCCAGCAGAATCAGCAGTACAGGCCAGCCCAGCCATAATTTAACAACGGGAACATAGGAGGTATGAGACCCCCTAACAATATGGCACCTTACCCAAGGCCACAAGGATATAATAATCAGAATCATCAGCAGGGGTATCACCCTCTTCAGCAGCAGCATGGTGGAAGGTAGAAAGATGGGTTTGCTAGACTTGAAGCAATGATGCAGCAGGTTATTGGGTCTAATGCAAAAATTAGTGAGAGAGGATGCACATGATTCAGCTATCAAGAATATTGAAGTACAGATGTGCCAAATTTTGATGTCTCCGAAAGATCGTCCTCATGTGACATACCTGTAGACACCCAGATAAATCCAAAAGATCAAGGCCCGAAGCAGCTGATGGCTGTGAGTCTATGTAATGATAGAGAACTGGATGTAGAGCGAGAGAGACGAGAAACCAGACAAGCTGAGGCACTCATACAAGTGCCCATTGAGTTGAATGAGTCAACGAAACTGACAATTAAGCTTACCTAGGAAGAAAATAACATTCAAATTGAGACTGAGAAAGAAGCTGAGACAGCCCAGGAACCAGTAGTTAAGATGGTAGCTAATAAAGATCAAGCCCAAATCATTGGGAAGAAGAGACCTCCTGCACAATTCCCTCAGAGGCTAGCTAAGTACAAAAAAGGAGTAGTATAAGAAGTTCTTGGAGATGCTGAAACAAATTCAGGTAAATATTTCGTTGATTGATGCTTTGAAAGAGATGCTTGGGTAAGCAAAAATGATGAAGGACTTAATGTCCCAAAAATTTGATTTTTACGACTTGGCCACAATTACTCTTACTCAGACTTGTAGTGAAGTGGCGACTAGACAAATTGCTGAGAAGCTGTCTGACCCAGGGAGCTTTACAATTCCATGCACGATTGGTAATTTTATTTTTGCTAAAGCAATGTGTGATCTAGGGACCCGCATAAATCGTATGCCCCTAGCGATTTATAAGAGGTTGGGGATTGGAAGAGCTAGACCCATCTCTATGTTGCTGTAGCTAGCTGACATGACTATAAAAACACCCTATGGTATCCTGGATGATGTATTGATTAAGGTAGGTGTGTTCCCTACACATTTTGTGATCTTAGATTGCAAAGTGGATAAGGAGATTCCCATAATTTGGGGAAGGCTGTTCTTAGCCACTAGGAGAGCTCTTATTGATTGTGAGACTGGGGGAGCTCAAGATGAGATTAAATGACGAAGAGATAACACTCAATGTGGAAAAGTCTATGAGGCGACCAAGTGAATTCGCTAATCGCTCTCTGATTGATGCCGTGGATGTAATCGTAGAGACGTATGATGAGATGTTGACTATTGAGGACCCTCTTGCTGCATGTTTGATGAATTTGGATGAGGTGAATAGAAAAGAACTGGCAGAATGGGTGTTGGCGTTAGTGGTAGAGGGTACTGAGATAGAACTCTTGAATTTGAGTCTTTGCACTTGGAAAATAGAGAAACTCCTCCAGCCAAGCCATCCATCGAAGAACTACCAAAGCTGGAGTTAAAGCCACTGCCAGCCCATCTCACGTACGAGTTTCTTGGACCTGAGTCCACATTACCTATTATTATCTCACCTAATTTGTTAGATGTGCAGGCAGAAAACTCTTGCAGGTACTCAAGGAGTACAAGACTACCATTGGGTGGACCATAGCACACATAAAGGGGATCAGCCCCACCTACTATATGTATATCATTTTGATGGAAGAGGGACACGAACCTTCCAGGGAACACTAATGAAGGCTGAACCCCAACATGAAGGAGGTGGTGAAGAAAGAAGTGGTAAAATGGTTAGATGCTGGAATCATCTTCCCAATCTCTGACAGCAGCTGGTTTAGCTCGGTTCAATACCTAAAAAGGGTGGCATGATAGTGATTAATAATGACTCCAATGAACTAATCTGTACGAGAACCGTCATGGGATGGAGAATTTGCATGGATTACAGGAAGTTAAATCTTGCCATCTGGAAAGACCACTTCCCACTTTGCTTCATTGATCAGATGTCAGACAGGTTGGAAGAGAGGTCACACTTCTATTTTCTGGATAGGTACTCAAGGTACAATCAGATCTCCATTGCACCAGAGGACAGAGAGAAGATTTCCTTCACTTGCCCGTATGGAATTCATGCCTTTCGGAGGATGCCCTTTGGCCTATGCAATGCACCCACCACATTCCAACGGTGCATGATGGATATATTTACTGACATGGTAGAGGATATAATGGATGTGTTCATGGATGATTTCTCAGTGGTGGGGAACTCATTTGATGAGTGCCTTATAAATCTGACTCGTTTGGTGAAATGGTGTATCAAGACTAACATGATTCTTAATTGGGAGAAGTGCCATTTTATGGTACAAGAGGGCATAGTCTTGGGGCACCGGGTGTCAAGCAAAGGAATTAAGGTGGATCGTGCTAAAGCGGATTTGATAGCAAATCTGCCCCCTCCAACTTCAGTCAAGGCAATCAGGAGCTTTCTCGAGTATGCCGGTTTCTATCGAGGACTCATAAGAGACTTCTCAAAAATTGCTAACCCTCTTTGTAATTTGTTAGAAAAAAATCACCCTTTCTTGTTTTTTGAAGATTGCAAGATAGCATTTGAGGAGCTGAAAAAGAGGCTGGTCATAGCACCTATCATTATTGCCCCATACTAGGAGCAACAATTCGAACTCATGTGTGATGCTAGTGACTATAAAGTGGTGTCAGTGCTGGGACAGCGAAAAGACAAGCTGATGCATCCAATCTACTATGCTAGTAGAACGCTGAGTGGAACTCATCTAAACTACACTGTGACAGAGAAGGAGATGTTGGCTATGGTGTTTGCTTTCACCAAGTTCAAATCATACTTGATTGGTTCTAAGGTAATTGTATACACTGATCATGCAGCTCTCAGGTACTTGATTGAGAAGAAGGAGTCTAAGCCGCACCTGATTTGTTAGGTGCTGCTACTACAGGAATTCAACCTCGAAATTCGTAACCATAAAGGCACAGAGAACCAAGTCGCTGATCATCTATCATGACTTGAGGGAGCAAAAAATTCGGTTGAGGTTGAGGATATTCTGGAAACCTTTCCAGACGACTAGATGCTTGCTACTAGTCTTGAGGAAGCGCCAGGATATGCAGACTTTGCAATTTACCTGTCCTGCGGTATAGTTCCCTTTGACCTTTCATCTGTACAAAAGAAAAAGTTTTATCGTGATTTCCACATGTATTATTGGGATGAGCCTTATCTGTTTAGAATATGTGTTGACAATATGATCTGGAGGTGTGTCCTCGAGATAGAACAATCTTCTATTTTGCAGGCTTGTCACGCATTGGCGTATGGAGGACATTTTGGAGGGGTCAGGATAACTGCGAAAATGTTAGAGGCCGTATTCTTTTGGCCAACAGTGTTTAAGGATGTGCACCAATGGGTGAAGGGTTGCAATTAATATCAGCGGATAGGGAACATTTCCTATCTCCAGGAGATGCCCATGAACCCGATTCAAGAGGTGGAAGTATTTAATGTTTGGAGGATTTACTTCATGGGTCCCTTCGTCAGCTCATTTGGTAGTAAGTACATACTCATTGCTGTATATTACGTGTCCAAATGAGTAGAAGCTGCAGTGTTGTCCACTAATGATGCAAGTGTGGTGGTAGGATTTTTGAAGAAGAACATATTCACCCGCTTTGGGACACTAAGAGCGATTATCAGTGGCAGAGGCACCCACTTCTGTAATAGAGCTTTTGAGAAGTTGCTAGAAAAGTACGATGTGCGACACAAGGTGGATACCCCATATCATCCTCAGACTAGTGGGCAGGTTTAAGTGTTCAACATAGAGATAAAGAGTGTGATAACCAAGACTGTGCACACCATAAGAAGTGATTGGGCGAAAAAGCTAGATGATGCACTCTGGGCTTATAGAACTACTTTTAAAATACCAATTGGTATGTCACCCTATAAGTTGGTGTTCGGAAAAGTATGCCACTTTTATGTGGAACTTGAACATAAAGCGTGGTGGGCAATGAAACAACTAAATCTAGACATTGAGGCTTCGGGCACAACAAGAATCACTGAATTGCATGAGCTCAATGAGTTCAGACATTTTGCTTTTGAGAGAACAAGGATGTACAAGGAGAGAATGAAGCGATTGCATGTTCAGAACATTGTTGAGTGACATTTCAAACCCGGGGACATGGTATTACTTTACAACTCAAGATTATGGTTTTTCCTTGGTAAGCTTAAGTCACGAAGGTCTGGTCCATTTCGTGTGGTAGAAGTATTCCCTTTGGGGATGCATAAATCGCCTCGGAGAAACACTCTCATACATTTAGTGTCAATGGCCAGAGACTGAAGCTATATATAGGCATGAACGAGCCAAAGGAAGTGTTTGAGATAAATCTGACAGAACCTCATAGGTCAAACGAGCCTTTAATGCACTTTTCTGCGTTGTGCCGCGACGTTAAATCAGGCGCTGCGTATGAGGGAACCCACGAATATGTTGTTTGTATTTCTTGTGTATATATATATGATGTATGAAAAATAAAACAATAAAAAAAACTGGGAATCACCGCGGTCGTGGCACAACCGTGGCAAGACTGCGGTGAGAGGCAAGCATTCTGCCTCGCGGTATTTACCTCACCGCAGTTGTGGCAGGACCACGCTAAACTACGGTGAGACATGAAGATTCTTCCTCCGAATTTCAAACCCACCACGGCTGCGGTGGTATTGCGGTCGACCGCGGTGGGTACCAGGTATTCTTATGTTTTCTAATTTTTTTCGTTCTTTTCCTCCTTCTCCTCTCTTTTTTTCTCTTGTATTATTTTAGTTTCATGTTGTAATGGGTTGTAATTGTTAGTATATTTGTGTTAGCTCTCCTTGTTTTCCTTTTGAATTTCATTTTTGTATATGATTAGTGAAGATGATGTGTGTTTAATATGGTGGTGAGGTGTATGTTGATGGGTGATTGAATGAAGTAAGTGTGAGATGTGAGGTTGTAGTATTATCTTTGATGTGAGTGGAGTTTTGATGTACCCATGAGAGCTCTATGTGTTAGGATAGTGCCATGCCCACAACGTGTTTGGGAAATTGCTTCAATGGAGTTATAAGAGCTAATGTGACATGGTTGTGGTGAAGTCTGAGTAACCACCCATAGTCACACATTTCACACACTCACTAGTAGGCGTTTCTCTGCTTGACAGGTACAATGAGTTCATATAGGAAGGGATGTACTACCAAGCCCTCCATTAGTGGACCGGGAAGCTCCTCGAGAGGTAGGGGCAAGCTCATGCACCACAGTTTGACAACACTAGGTTTGTCTCCCAAGCGGCAAAGCCTGGTACAATGCAAATGCGACAAAGAAATTACTGCATGAGGTGCATATTGACCGCCAAGTCTTAGAGGTGGAATGCCCAAACATGTTCACTGAGTTGAGGAGGTGTCAGCTAGACATCTTCTTTGAGGTGTCGGAGGAGGCCAATGTTCAGATAGTTTGGGAGTTCTATATGAACCGCCTGGAAAATGAGGAGGGAATTGTTACTGTCACACCTCCTTTTTACACTACACCTCCGTGAAGGTCATAGAAAGGGAGTTTTTTTCAATTAAAGGACAATCGAAGCAGGATTATCTGTTTATTTAAAATTTAGAGTCACCACTTGGGAGATTTATGGTGTCATGATTCACCGGTTCAAATCTCAAAAAGAGGAAAGGATTGACTCTGTATTACAGTCCTCGAACCAAAAATTCGAGTAAGGAATTCTGTTAACCCAAGAGAAGTTGTTAGGCATTCCCGGGTTCAGTGGTTCTAGCACGGTCGCTCAACTGCTAGAATTAGCCTATTATCCTATTTTATTATACGTTTTAGGCTATGTGCATTTCAACTCTAACCGCTTTATTTAATATTTTTTAGGAAGATTGTAACGTCATTTAGAATATGTTTTGAACTGCGTCATATAAATGCACCCGCAGCCCATAAATTTTTTTTAAATGTTAAGATTTGAATTTGGGTCACACAAATGTGCACCCAAGTTTAGGGAGGTATGTTGTTAATGCGCCTAAAGCAACTACGTGTTTTTAACTTTGTGCGGGACATGAAATTTTGCTAATGGCATGCCTCGAATTCTAAGGTCACGTTAAAACTAATTAAAATGAGGACCACGTAATTGTCATTTTTAATTGACATGGCACACCTCAATTCTAAATTAAAAGGATGTTCAAACTAAAAATCAGAGGGTCATAAGCTATTATTATCTATTATGGCTCGCCTCCAATCTAATTAATGGACTTAATGAGTTAACACCAAACATAGTTAAAGGTCTTATTTAAACTAACTAAAGGTTTAAATGGGAAAGAATCAATTATTTTAAGCAATGGGACTCAGCCCAGCACAAACGAGTCAGTAGCCCAACAAGAAAGGACTGGCCCAGATCTCATTTGAAAGAGGCTGTCCTATTTTGGGCCCAAGGGTGAGCCCAGGCTCATGAGCCCGTTCCTTCTGAGTGAGGGACTCAGCATGGAGTCTCCATATCACTCAAGCTGAACATTCCAAGATTCCACATCGAACCCGTACATCAGCAAAATCCATCAAGTTTGAGAAATATCACAAGGTTTCAGGCATCATTTTCCTTGTAAATTGCAAAACCATCAAATTAACTCAACGATCTATTAGGCATCAAAGAGTTGATTGGAGCTAATTGAACACTTCTCTAAACTACTTAATTTAGAAACACGCTCAGATGCTAAGTGATGACACCATAAAATTTACAACTAATCATAAAGGCTGGGTAATTATGCTCATTCCTTAGCTTCCATATTTGAACATGCTAAATAAGCCTTTTAGCTTTGTACCCTTTTTTCCCTAATTAAAAGCAGTCAACATGTCAAACTAATTTATAAAGAAGAAAAATTCTAAACAAGCAAAATGGCATGGGTTTTTGAACAAGTATCACGCCACCCATAGTTGTGGAATATTTCCAACATCAACCAAACTCCCAAAAAAATGAGGAAAGCGGCCGTCATTTTATACATATTACAACTAAGTCTGGACGAATCTCATGAGATGACTACACTTTTGGCAAGTAATTCATAGTTAACCATTAAAACAAACATGAATAGGCAAATCAGAGCATGCCAAAGACTAAGTGATTACAAAACGAAGGAAAATAAATGACATCTAGTAATCAAATCTAGCCAAACTATAACAGGGCTAATGGTTCCACTGAGATTCAAACCCTATTCAAGGTATGAACTCCATATTACTTTTATTAGTAACTACAAACTACTCATCAAAGCTAGGTTAGACAAAGATCCTAGTAAAAAAACAAGCCAGAGAAAACAAGTAGAATAGTTTCTATGCTTCAATTCTCATTTTTCCAATCCATTCCTCAAGTTTTTATTTCACAATCAACAAGGTTACAGAGTTGTGTACCTGGATGGGAAAGAACAAAGAAAATGGTGAGGAATGCAGCAGTAGGAGTAGCAATTAGTGATCAACAACAGAGATAACCAAGGGGATAGGACTTTAAACCAAGCTTTAGACCGAATCAACCAAAACTCCAAACCCAACTCTTTAAAAAACACTATGCTTAAGCATTCCAGCTCTATTTAGATCAGAATTTGCTCTTAAGAATTGAAGTGGAAGGAATCATAAGGAAAATCCAATGTATCAATAAATTTACTGAAATTTTTAGCCGTTTCTCTTTTCTGAGTTTTTTAACTCTCAAAAATCTGAGTTTAGCTTGAGGAAACCATGCCTTTATAGGCAAGAAACTAGGGTAACAATGAGCTTTCAAATTTCATTTTAGTCTTTTTTTAATTTCCTATTTTGTTACTTAATCCCCCATTTATTGATTTTTTACCCGAGGTATAGTCTAAAATTTAGTAAAAGACCCCTACTAGAAGCTTCCAAATCACTTATCCTTAGATTCTCTCAGTTCATTACCTAAACTACCCTTCTGACTCCTGTTAATTACCTTTGACACCATGACCCAAAGGTCTTGGACTAAACTGCCAACAAATTTCTATGGCTTCTAAACCTTTGAGCCTAGAGTATGTCAAAAAAAAAAAAATCACAAGCCACCAAACAGGTGACCCAAACCATTGTTGTTATATTATTGTCAAAAGGAAAGTTAACGGGACAAAGCAAAATGAGATGAGCAAAAGTGAAAATCAAAAACATTGAAGAATGAATAAGTCAATCACACTAAGAATGCTAATTTATTTGACCTAAATCTTAGGCATGCAAAAACTAACTTGAATCAAAGAAAAATAGAAAAAAAATGGAATAAGGAGGAAATAAACTAGGGTGGGACAACAGGGAAAAAATAAGAATTGAAGTACCTATGAAAATATACGTACCCCTACCACAACTTGAAATTCTTCCAATCTCGGGATTTTGACCATAAGGGGCCTCAACCATGTGTTTTTGCATAAAAACACATGGTCAAAGTCCATTATGGTCTCAATCATCAATAAACCCTCCGATTTTTAGGGTTTGACAGTATCAAGTCTTGCTTCCGACTCAGATTCAAGAAGTTCTACTGGGGTTTGAATGAAGTGAGTAAGGTTTTGAAATGAAGGAGAAAAATTGATTCAGGGGTGTTATTTTGGTGGGGTTTGGGGTCAACACCGCTGATTGAGGTGGAGGATTCAAAGGAGGCGCCGTAGGGTTTGGAGGTTTTGACTAGTTCCAGTGGGATTTGAGGGGAACAGATGGTGGTATGGGTATGAGGAAGAAGAGATGAAGCTTTGGTGTAATTTTAGTGGCCATCAGAGACTTGCTGTGGTCATGGGGTGATTTCCAGCGGTGGCTGGTGGTGGCGTTAGAGTGAAGGGGTGAGAGCTGAATAAGAGGGGTAGGGGGTGTTTGGAAAGTTTTATATCGAGCGATCATTAGTTAGGAACCGTTGCACATGAAACCTCGACGGTCCTGATCACTCTAGGCCGAAACGGGGATGTTTGATTATAGAGGGGACTTGGACCGGGCATTGGGACGGGTTTGGGCCGGATATGGGTCAATTTGAACGGGTATTTGGCCCAAATTTCGTATTTTCAGTCTTTCAATTTTATTTCAACAAATTGAACAAATATTTTTTTTTCCTCTTTTTTATATATATATTTTCCCTTTTTTTATATTTTTAGATTTTGTTGGATATAAATTAAAACAAAGCCTAATTTAATTCCAAGACCAAATTAATAAACTAATTTTCCTTTTCTCATTAATTAAGTCCTAAATTAAAAGAAATCTATAACAAATTCAAAAATGAAGAGTAAAATGCAAAATGAACTATTTTTGTGGTTCTAATTCATTTTTGTAACATTAATTAACTAATTATCCTAAAAATATAAAATATAACCCTAATTGCAAATGCACATATCTTTTTATATTTTTCATTAATCAAACAAAATAAAAATGCACCGACGAATGCAAGCAATTGACAAGAAATGCCACAACATTCACCAATTTGCAAATAATGAAAAGAAATTATTTTATTTTGAAATTATAGGAATAATTTATATAAGGCAAAAATCATGTGTTCATAGTTATTATTAGGAATACACCGGTAAATTCGTCCATTGAGGCCATCTACAAGGTGTACCGGCTGCTAGTGTTCATGGGAGATACTGATCATTATCAGACTCATAGCTCAACACGAGCCTTGTGGTGGCCTAATCTTGAGATTATTTGTGTGCCCGACAGGGACTATATTTTGATAAAGCCTAGTATCACACTTAGCTCCCAATCTCTCAATTGGGATGCTAAGTGTTGGCTCACCATTATCAACAGTCTATTGTTTCCCTCAAGCAACACGACTGATGTCAATCTACCACGGGCGGCTGCTAATTGCTATTTCATGGCACACATGTATTTTGATGTAGCCAGGCTTCTCCATGATGATATGTTCATTAGATCACCGTAGTTGCTAAAAGGCTTCTACTTCCCTTCTCTAGTCACCAGGCTGTGCCATCTTGCTAGAGACCTTGAAGACCTTCGAATTGATGGGAAGTTAGTAATGAAAGCCCCATTCCTAGCTAGAAAACTCAGAACTAGGATGGAGCAGTGGTGAATGTCGATGAGTCTGATAATGATGATGATGCTGAAGTAGCTGCGGTCCCCCCACCTCTAAGAATTGATGAGGCCGGCCCATCACAGCCCGGCAGAGCACCCGCATGATAGCTATAGGGTAGGAGATTGCTGGGTTGGGTACCTCACTCACTGATTTGGGTGCCCGTGTAGATGTGGTGGCCGATCGACAGGTGAAGTCAGAGAAAAAATTCTTTGGTTGGTTAATAGCTCTTGGTCATGCTTGTAACGTGAACCCAGACACTGTCTCCGATCAGGAGTGATGCTTCAGGAAAGTTGCTTTCACTATTCTTTGAATTTTTATGCCATGAGTACATGTCTTCATTTTAGTGTGAGGTGTGGGATACTTCATTGTATGTGTGTATTTATAATAATTGATGGTTTGATTTTGTTGTGTTTTGTTTGCTTTGATTATTTTGGTGTTTTTAGTAATATTTCATTAAGTAAGTTCAAATGGGTAAGTGACTTTTCCCAACGACGGATCTCTTTCGGTAGGGTTCTTGAGGGACTAAGTCAAGAACAAAAACCAAAAAAAAAAAAAAACAACAAAAAAAAAAAAACAAAAAAACCAACAAAAAAACAAAAGGGGAATGTAGAGACTCTTCCTAATGACGAATCCTTCAGACAATTTTCTTGAGGGACGTTAGTCTAGGGAAAATTCAAAAAAGATATTTTATTTTTATTTTTAGGTAGTGTAGCAACTCCCCCTTTATTTTTCTTTGGGCCTCGGTTATTTTCCAAGGGTTTAGCTTGAACCAGGTATAGGTAGTTTTTGTTCATTTTATTTCTTTTTAGTTTTTAGATTAGGATTAATGGGATACGAGCTAAAATCGAAGTATAAACCTTGAGCATTGATACACCTGAACACAATTGACATTAAAGTGTAACGCTTATTCTCAATGGTTGAACTTTGCTAAAAGTGCCTTAAAATTGTATGTTTGCATCGAACTTGAACACTCAAAAGTGAATGTCTTGATAAATCTATCCAGAGTGGGTCATGTGCCATGTGTGTGTGAGTTACAGTATTCCATGTTTCACATTTGATGCCTAGAACTTGCCCTGTGTGTTTGCAAAGCGAAATAGTAGTTTCATTCAGTTTTAGAAGTGATATAGGCATTTCTTTGTTGAGCCAGACATATAAAGTAAACCCACCCGAATGTAATATATCTTAGTTAACCCCATCGAGCCTATAAGCCTGTTTATTTCGCAACCACATTGCGAACCTTACCCAATTGTTTGAATAGCCCTATTGTTTGAACCATCTTACCTCTCATAAGCACTTGAATGGTATTGAAAATATGCAAAAGCAAAAGTGTGGGGTGGTGGTTTGGTATTTGAGTGGAACCATTGAAATAGAGAAAAGGTGCTGAATTTTGAAGAATAAAAGAAGAAGCACCACGAAAAAAGGGTTGTAAATAGTTATAGTGGTTGATAAGTGGTAGCTTGATGCAAATGCACCTAATGGATGGATATGTTTTAAATAAAAAGTGGTGGAATGTTTGGTTGACATAAGTATGAATATGATGGTTAATGTAATTGTACTAAAACTGCTTAATGAGGTTAGTCACCATCTCTAAATATATTGTACCCGTCCTTTAGCCTACATTACAACCAAGTGAAGTCATATTGATCTTAGACTGAGTGGGCTCGATTAGTAGAGTATTACACTACGGGCAAGCTTATGGTGCATTTTTGTGGCATGTGAATGTTCTTTGTGAGAATGAGTGAATTTTGTCTATCTAAGTTCCTAGTTGTTGTAAATATCATCATATGTGGAACTACTTTCTTGTGTGCTGTGCGGGCATGTGATTCACAAAGGAAAGGTAAGTCTTGACTCTTGTATAGAGTGGTTTAAGTAAGTGCAAATGTCGTAGGGTATGAAAGATATGAATTTTGAGGTAAAGGTTGTTCACTACTAGGTGCAACATTGGTAAAATATTCAAGGTGTGAGTCGTTAAGAAAAAATCTTAAGGAAGGAACATCGATAGAGTGTGGTGGATTGCTCGTGGAATAGCAATGATTTAAGTGTGGGGTGTTGATATTAGGCTATATAGATGAAGTTTACACCTTAATATGACCATGCTTTATTGTTGTTTTATAGGTAAATTGTCAACAAAATTCTATAATAGTGTTCTTTTGTTTCGCAGGGAATATTCTACGCGAGGACGCACCATGGAGTGTTTTGGAATCGATAATGTGAAGAAAATGCCCATTCGAGAAGTACCCGAGCACAAAGAAGCAAGAAAATGGCCTAGGAAAATTCCACCATGACCGCAATAGACTAAAGTTCGAGGCAGAATGATTAACTCCCACATCGGTCTTTGCGCGACCGCGATGCACTGTGTCACGTGACAGCAAAATCTTGGGACCAAAGTGTAAATTTGGGGAAACTTTTACCAAACCCTTATAATCTTTAGAAACTCCCCCAATATGTGTTTTGAGCTTTTTTAGACTATTTTTGGAGGAAGAACAAGTGTGAGAAGATCCCAAACATTAGAGTTTTTATATCTCTTTTATTTTCTTGCAATTACCCATTATGAATAATTTAATAGTTTATTCTTGTTTTGTCTTAAGTAGCTAATTCCTTTGTCTAGGGTTTTGATGGAACCTATTGAAGGATGAACTTCTTGATTATGTTAATATAGTTTGCCATTTTAATCTCTATTTGTTCAACTACGTGCTTGTTGTAGTTAATTGATAGGATCCTCAATTAGCTGTGCCTATTCAGTGTGCATAGCTCGTGAGAGAGTGCATATTTAGGTAATTGTTGAACAACACTACTCCCAAAGTATAAGATGGATCTATAACTGTGGGTTTAAAGGCGGGATTAGGATAACGAAGCCTTGGGTGCAATCTAAAGTGAGCTGTAATAAACAAAGCCAGCTAGCGTAACTTGGGAGAGAGCGTCTAGTAAATTGTCGTAATTATTCGGGAGAGATTTACGGTAACAAAAGCGCTCATGATTGATAGAGATAATTTGATGATTCTATGTGAAGGGTAACTGAAAGGGATTTCCTCAATAGGGGAAATCATAGCCTTAGAACATTCTCTTAATTGTTTACACTTTAATCATAGTTAGTTTTCAGTTGTTTATTTACTGTCATTTGTAGTTAGTAGAATTACCATCAATTGCTATTGATAACATTTGGAAAATTGATTCCGTAGATTTAGTAAGTCAAACAAAAGTAATTGATAGGTTAATTTTCTGTGGGACTCAACTCTTGGTTAAATACTCAGATTATATTTGTAACATCTGCGTGTCCTTTTTATAAGGAAGAGTTGGGCGTGATCAGTAGGCGTACCACCTGCTCCCATTTTAATTATCATATAGTAGGCGTGCCACCCGTTCCCATTTTTTTATATCTTGTGGTAGGCGTACCATCTGCTCTCATTTCAATAATCTTGTGGCAGCGCGTTACCCGTTCCCATTTCATTATATCTTGTGGTAGGCGTACCACCCGCTCCCATTTCAATTATCTTGTGGCGGGCGTGCCACCTATTCTCATTTCAATATATCTTGTGGTAGGCGTACCACCCGCTCCCATGTCAATTATCTTGTGGAAAGTGTGCGACTCATTCCCATTTCATTATATCTTGTGGTAGGCGTACCACCCACACGTATTTCAATTATTTGTGGTAGGCGTACCACCCGTTCCCATTATCAATTTAACAAAAACCACAAAAAATACCGGCAAGGGAACAATAATGTTTTAATAACATGTGAGGTGAAATAATTCACAATGGAGTCAAAAAAATTATAATATAAGACTCACGAGCATGCTTGACAATAACGTATAGATACTCGTCACTATGCCTATACGTAGTAATCCGCACTTAGCACGTAGAAAATAAGACACGACTCCTAATCCCTCAAGCTAAGGTTAGACCAAACTCTTACCTCGATATCACGAAAACAAATCAATTATAGCTTTACCCCTTGATTCCACTACCAATCTGCTCGTATCTAGCCACAAGTTACTTAATTACATCAATAAACAAAAAATGAATCAACTTCGACGCATGAAAATAAATTATCCCAAGTTTTACCCAAAAAGTCAAAAATTGATCCCAGTCCCACATGGTCAAAACCCGAGAATTGAACCAAAATCGGATTACCCTGTCACGACCCCAGTTCACCCTGTGTGAATATTTCGTAACGGCACCTAGTCCCTACGACTAGGTAAGCCTAACAATGCAGAATATAAACCACATTGCGGAAGAAAATAATTAAAGCTTAACTAGCAAAATAAAACATGTAGTTGAGGTGCCACTTAGCAATACAATCACAACTCTCGAAGCTAGCAACAATTCCCAAAACCAGGAATCTCACAATTCACAAGCTAAGGGATACATAAGAGGCTCTGACTCAAGAATATCTATTCAAAGGAAAAATACTGGAAGAGCTATACTTATTACAGAAAGATGGAAAAGGACTCCTCGGTCTGCGGACGCGCAGATATACCTCGAAGTATCTAGTGATACGCCTCCTCCGAAGGCTGACAGAACTGAGTGGGAGTACCTGTATCTGCACAAAAAAATGTGCAGAAGAGTAGCATGAGCACACCACGGCGGTTCCCAGTAAGTATCAAGACTAACCTCGGTGGAGCGGTGACGAGGAACAATCAAGACACCTACCGGTCAATAAGCAGTATAATCATAGGAACAACGGGAATGATATATAAATATGAAGTGACTGCACGAAATGACCAATAATGCTACAATTCACAATAAGGGAAAAGGAACAACAAGTAATAATGAGAAAATAATAAATGATGATGCATAACGATAACAAATCACAATCTAAATCCTAAGGTCACAACACAGCAAGGGAAAAGCAAGTCCATAACTCATATCCTACAAGGATATTCACATAATGTCTTATTCACTCTTTCCACAATTTCACCAAGTCTCGAACAAAACATAATTTACGAAAATCCAACATCTGAAATCTAACACTTGGCATCCTGTGCCCCATCGGTCCCTCAGTTATGCTGACCAATAACCGGCTAACTATTGCCACTTTCACATACATAATGGATAAACGAGGGCGTACCTCCCTTCATAGCAAAACATGAGCATTTACATCTAACGGGAGTATTCAACTACGTGTATGCTTATGCAAATGTCCTAACACGAATTCTACCAACTAGTAAACATGAATAGGAGAACGGACCGAACGTACGATGTTTTCTCACAACTTTCGAGTGTTAAAGCTCATACAGATAAGCAACCCTCAATCAAAATAATAACAAAATATAAATGCCTCTACCGGCTATCACAATTCATTACAATCAACCCCTGACATAGCCCACTTTGTTTCGCCACGTGTGCAATCAATAACATAATAAGTACCGCCTTATTTCGCCACACGTGCATCATAGTATCTCCTTATTACGCCACATGCGCAACCCACATATAAGTATATGAACATATACCGCCTTATTTCGCCGTATGTGCAATATATCAATAACAACTGTGGCACGACAAAGACCTCGTGTAAACCCTCAACAAAAATCGCACGACAAAAACCTCGTGCATCACAATATCAATAGTAGCACGGCAGAAACCTCGTGCACCACAATATCAACAGTAGCACGGCAGAAACCTCGTGCATCCCAATATCAACATCCACACGCCAGAAACCTATTGCACTATAATATCAATAGTAGCACGACAGAAACCTCGTGCATCATAATATCAAGTACAACAACAACAAATAAAATATATACAGGAACGAAGCAAGAGAATCACTCAGGTACTTTCGTTCACCAAAGGGCAGTACAACTAACACACAAGGAATAACTGTAATAGAGAAATGCTAAGCGCAACAAGGACAACTCAACAAGGAATAACTGTAACACAGAAATGCTAAGCGCAACAAGGACAACTCAACAAGGAATAAATGAAAAGTAACAACGATCCGAAAATACTCAGTTTAACTACAAGGAAGTAAAATGAACCAAATAATTACACTTAAGGAAATATTAACGAAAAATAGAGTATCTAACTTCTTTCAAATTAAGACCAAATAATTACACGAGAGACAGAAATAATGCTTTCCAAATAAAGACGAGCAGTTAGGAATGATAATGTGACTGTAGAAGGGTAAGAATCCACAGTTAATCATGTAAAAGTCGATTAGGCAACAAGGAGAAACCCAAGAGGGCTAATAAATCCTAAGTAAGACATATAGAGGTGAAACTAGTAACAGGAAACTCAATCGTATCAAGAACAACTTCATATTTGGTGATTACAAGGATCTAAGAGCCTAAAAGGGGGAAATTATTCACAAATAAATCCGAGCACGCACTCGTCACCTCGCGTACAAGGAATACAAGCAACGCAGAAGACTCCAAGCCTAAGGGGAAGTCCCCCACAAAAGGTTAGGCAAAATACTTACCTCGAACCGGCTAAATTCAACTAGCAACCGCGTTCTTGCCACGAGTACTCAACTCCAAATGGCCAAAGCTATGCATTCAATCACACATTATAAGTAACGTCTCAAGATACTGATTCTACTATTTAATTCAAAGCTAAAGCACGAATTTAGGCAAAATGACCAAAACACCCCTCGGGCCAACGTGGTCAAAACCCGAAGTTCGAACTAAAATCCGGTTACCCATTCCCCCATGAATCCAATTATATGATTAGTTTTGAAATTGGACCTCGGATTGAGGTCCAACCCCCAATTTTAGCAAAACCTAGGTCCTACCCAATATACCCAAATTTCCCGATTAAAATCTTTGATTTGATGTTGAAATTATGTTAATAGGTGTTAAGTAGTGATGAAAATGAGATAGAAATCACTTACCAATCATTTTCAAGGAAAAAAATTGCTTAGAAAATCGCCTCTAATGTTTTGGGTTTTTGGAAAGTGAGAAATAACTGAAAATTCTGTGTATTTTATACTATCTGACGCACCCAGCGCAGACTGTGCAAAAAGAACCGCGGTCGCGCTGGTGGAACTAAAGGCTGCTGGCTTTCTGAAGCTTGCAGCACGGGCCGTGCGAGGACGACCGCGGCTGTGCAGCACGCACTATGAACCGCGCTAAGGCGACCACGGACCCGTAGCACACACCGCGGAGCATGCTAAGGCGATCGCAACCATGCAGCACGCACCGGGACCCCGCTAGGGCGACCACATCCGCGTTGGAGCCTGCAAATTCCTGAAATTGAAACACCTGCTAATTTTAAGTCTAAGACCTCCCGGAACCTACTCAAAACTCACCCGAGCCCTCGAGGCTCCTAACCAAATGTACGCACAGCCTCGAGGACACCCCACGAACTCGTCCGCGCGATCAAATCGCCAAATAATATCATATACACCGAATTAAGCCTCAAAGCTCAAGATTCCCTCTCAGATTATTCATAAGATATAAAATTCCCATTTCGGGTTCGAAACACGTCAAACGATGTCCGTTCTCAACCAAAATTAATAGAGACAGCTTCATATATATATAAGGCTTGTATGGGGCACCGGAACCAAAAATATGGGTTTGATACCCCAGTCTTCTAATCAAATTTTGTTTCAATTTTCCTTAATTATTTCCAGAAAAGAATTTCACATAAAAATTCATTTCTCGGACATGGGACCTCGGAATTTGATTCCAGGCGTACGCTCAAGTCTCATATTTTCCCACGGACACTCCGGGACCAGCGAATAATGGGTCCGGGTCCGTTTACCAAAAATATTGACAGAAGTCAAATTTAGTCAATTTAGTATCAAAATTTAGAATTTTTTTCCTCACTGAATTCATATTTATGTTTTCCGCTAACGCGCCCGGACTGCGCACGCAAATTGAGGTAACCCGAGAGGACGTTTTAAGGCTTTGGAAGTATAGAACGAAAAAAAATAAGTGATGACCCCATTAGGTCGTCACATCCTCCACCACTAAAACAATTGTTCGTCCTCGAACGGACAAAAGAAAGAAGTACATGAGTCGGGAAAAAGGTGAGGATAACGACTCCGCATATCAGACTCGGATTCCCGGGTCGATGCCTTAGGAGGCTGACCTCTCCATTGGACACAGACAGAAGGAAATCTTTTAGACCTCAACTGACAATTCTGCCGGTCTAGAATGGCTACTGGCTCCTCCTCACAGGACAAGTTCTTACCCAACTGGACAGTGTTGAAATCTAACACGTGGGCTGGATCAACGTGATACCTCCGAAACATGGATATATGAAAGACAGGATGCACGGCTGATAAGCTAAGCAGCAATGCGAGTCTATACGCCACCTCTCCCACTCGATCAAGAATCTCAAACAGACAAATGTACCTAGGACTAAGCTTGCCGTTCTTCCCAAATTTAATCACACCTTTCATAGGCGATGCTCGGAGCAATACCCGCTCACTAATCGTAAATGCTACATCTCAAACCTTGCAGTCTGTATAACATTTCTGCCTAGAGTGAGCTGAACGAAGCCTATCCTAAATGATCTTGACCTTGTCCAAGGCCTCCTGAACCAAATTTGTACCTAGCAACTGAGCCTCCCCGGCTCAAACCATCTAACCGGAGATTGACACCATCTACCATATAAGCCTCACATTTAGTAAGAAATCTTTTCAAACCTCTACAACAATGGTGATGATACAATAACCACAAAAACTGCATAACAAAACACTCGAATAACCAAGTCTCAGCCAACACCAATAGGTATACCCCTCCCCACAAGCTAAAACTCAAGAAGCATTGAATGGAAACGACTGAATATGAGAAAGGAAACACATAAGGGAACTAACAAATAAATAAAACTAGCACGAATTCCTCTAAAACAGAAATCGACAAAAACATCTAATAGGGAGGAAAGAAATCATATAAAAGGCACAAAAGGATCTTATACTGATATAACTCGCACCTAGTACACAGCCTGGTCTCAACATATCAAATCACCTGAATTCACGAGGATTCCGCCCTCAACATTGAATCACAAGTAGGGTACACATCAACCCATCTGGAGACTCTCATAGATAAATTCCGTCTACCGCTCACAACATAGACTGGCTCCCACACTGGTGGAGCATAGAAATCACAGCTCATAACCAAGGATACTCCGAAATCACATCAAAACTGTAGAAATGGACAATGGGAATTTACTACTCATAACTCTCGGCAACAGCTAGAAACAGATGATAGACACGACTATCACTCATATAACCTCCCAACAGGATAATCACATAGACAGAGCGTAAATCAGCAAAGGTACCCACAAATGGAACAACAAATAGGGGAACACATCCCGATAAGCAGGGCTATAATGAACTACAGATGATGCTCCTTTAAAACAAACTAGGGCATACCCTAATGACATCACCCCACATGGAAGCTTTAAGCCAACAATACGAAACACGTCAGCGGGTTGGGCCTCCCTCTCTTAGGCGCCCTCTATCCGCCTGAATACCTCACTGTGACACATCAATCCGAAGGATGGGACAATCTCTCACCAGGTGGCTAGTATCTCCACACTCCAAGCACCCTCTCTGATGACGAGGTGGTGGGAATTATGCGATACAGTTACTTAGAGACCCCTGAACACCTGACCATGCATAGCCAAAAGCGTGAACTGATCTGGCTGACTCGCAAAACCTCTACCATGACACACCCTGCCTCCAAAATAAGGACCAGCGTATCTCCTCAATCTACAAGGTCTCCTCGCCTCCTCTAACTCTCTCTCTTGACCTCGTCTGCTTTCTCCCTCATGACCCTGCCTGGCCTCTTTCTTGTTGCCAAGCATACCCTCTATCCTCCTTGCAATATTTACCGCATGCTGATATGAAATGTACATCTCTAACTCACGATCCATACTGGACCTGATGCTGGAGGTAATCCCCTCAATGAACCGACAAACCTTTTCGCGAACAGTATAAACCAGGGTTGGGGCATGTCTAGCCAAACTGGTGTAACGGACATCATACTCTGAGACGGTCATAGCACCCTGGCACAATTGCTCAAAGTCAGTGCACCATGCCTCCCTGAGGCTCTTAGGAACAAACTCTCTCAGGAACATATCTGAAAATTTGGTCCAAGTTAGTGAAGCTACCTCGAAGTTGGAAAGTAGTGAAAGAAATCCCGCTCGATCCATAAGTACCCATAGTACGAAGAATGCGGTAACACTCATCAAGGAACACCAAGGCATCGTCTGATTCTATCCACTGAATACCGGAGGATCATACTTCTTGAACCTCTCTAGTCTGATCTGCTCTTGCTCGGAAACCACTTCCATGCCCTCGGGCTGAACTGGTGCTATAAGCGGTGCAGGAATAATCTCAAGGACCTTCTCAACATGCGCTCGCTGCTCAGGAGTGCGAGCGGCAGGAGTCTGTGATCCTCCCCGGTCTGAGATGTGGTTGCAGCAAGGGGTAGCAACCCTGCTTGAGCCAAGGTGGTGTACATACTCATGAACTATGCGAAAGTCTCATGAAGGGCTAGAGTAGTAGTAGCAGTAGGCGTGTCAGGTGCTTGGGCTCTGGCTGAATCTGCTGATGGTACGTCGATGGCCGCTTGCACAGGTGGTCTCGCTCATCACGTGCGCGTCCTCGAACTCTACCCCAGCCCCGACCTCCGATGGCTGCAGTAAGGGGCGCGAGTGCCTGATCACCTCGGGTAGTACGTGTCCTCACCATCTGTGAGAGATTTAAATACAGGGGTTTAGGATTATGGATGTAAAAAATATCACACGACTGGGAAATCAAATGAAGTGGAATTTTCCTCACGGTTACATAGCCTCTCGCAGATAGGTACAGACGTCTCCATACCGATCCACGAGACTCTAATAAACCGGCTTGTGATATGTGACTCCTATGAAACTAGAGCTCTAATACCAACTTGTCACGACCCCAGTTTTCCCCCCATGAAATGTCGTGACGGCACTTAGTCCCTACGATTAGGTAAGCCTAACAATGCGGAATGTAAACAAAATTATTGAAGAAAAAAATTAAAGTTGAACTAGTAAAATAAAACATGTATTTAAGGTGCCACTCGGCACATACAATCACAACTCTCGAAGCTAGTAACAATTCCCAAAACCCGGAATCTCACAAATCACAAGTTAAGAGATACATAAGAGGCTCTAACTCAAGAATATCTATACAGTCAAGACACCTATCGGTCAATAAGCAGTATAATCATAGGAACAACGGGAATGATATATAAATATGAAGTGACTGCACGAAATGACCAATAATGCTACAATTCACAATAAGGGAAAAGGAACAAGAAGTAACAATGAGAAAATAATAAATGATGATGCATAACGATGGCATATCACAATCCAAATCCTAAGGTCACAACACAGCAAGGGAAAAGCAAGTCCATAACTTATATCCTTCAACGATGTTCACATATGGTCTATTCACTCTTTCCAAAATTTCACCAAGTCTCGAAAAAAACACAACTCACAAAAATCCAATATCTAAAATCTAACACTTGGCATCCTATGCCCCATCAGTCCCTCAGTCATGCTGACCACTAACCAGCTAACTATGGACACTTTCACATATATAATGGATAAACGAGGGCGTACCTCCCTCCGTTGCAAAATAAGAACAATTTACCTCTAACGGGAGTATTCAACTATGTGTATGCTTATGCAAGTGCCCTAAAAAGAACTCTACCAACTAGTAAACATGAATAGGAGAACGGACCGCGTGCACGATGTTTCCTCACAACTTCCAAGCGATAAAGCTCATACAGGTAAGAAACCCACATTCACAATAATAACAAAATAGAAATGCCTCCACTGGCCATTAGAATTCATTACACTCAACAGGAATACAAGCAACACAGAAGACTCCAATCCTACGGGGAAGTCCCCCACAAAAGGTCAGGCAAGATACTTACCTCGAACCGGCTAAATTCAACTAGCAACCACGTTCTTTCCATGAGTACTCGACTCCAAATGGCCAAATCTATGCAATTCAATCACACATTATAAGTAACATCTCAAGCAACTGATTCTACTATTTAATTCAAAGCTAAAGCATGAATTTAGGCAAAATGAACTAAAAGCCCCTTGGGCCAACGTGGTCAAAGCCCGAAGTTCGAACTAAAATTCGGTTACCCATTCCCCCACGAATCCCATTATATGATTATTTTTGAAATAAGACCTTAGATTGAGGTCCAACCCCCAATTTTAGCAAAACCCTAGGTCCTACCCAATATACCCAAATTTTCCTATTAAAATCTTTGATTTGACGTTGAAATTGTGTTAAAAGGTGTTAAGGAGTGAAGAAAATGAGTTAGAAATCACTTACCAATCATTTTGAAGAAGAAGAATTGCTTAGAGAATCGCCTCTTATGTTTTGGGTTTTTAGAAACTGATAAATAACTGAAAATTCCGTGTATTTTATACTCTCTGACGCGCCCAGTGCGGACCGCGGCCGCGCTGGTGGAACTGAAGATTACTGGCTTTTTGAAGCTTGCAGCGCGGATCGCGCGAGGACGACAGTGGCCGTGCAGCACGCACCGCGGACCATGCTAAGGCGAACGGGGCCGCACAGTGCACACCGCGGACCGCGCTAAGGTAAACTCGGCCGCGCAACACACACCGCGGACCACGGCCCCACTGGAGCTTGCAAATTCCTGAACTTGCAACACCTATTAATTTTAAGTCTAAGACCTCCCGGAACCTACTCGAAACTCACCCGAGCCCTCGAGGCTCCAAACCAAACGTATGCACAACCTCGAGGACACCCTATGAACTCATTCGCGTGATCAAATCGCCAAATAATATCATATACACTGAATCACACCTCAAAGCTCATGATTACTTCTCAAATTTATTCCTAAGACATAAAATTCCCGTTTCAGGTCCGAAACACGTAAAACGACGTCCGTTATTAACCAAACTTTATGGAGAGTGTTTCAATCAAATATAAGACTTGTACCGGGCATCGTAACCAAAAATAAGGGCCCGATACCCTAGTCTTCTAATCAAATTTCATTTCAATTTTCCTTAATTATTTTCAGAAAACAATTTCAAATAAAAATTCATTTCTCCGACTTGGGACCTCGGAGTTGGATTCCAGGCATACGCTCAAGTCCCATATTTTCTGACGGACACTCCGGGACCATCGAATCATGGGTCCGGGTCCGTTTACGAAAAATGTTGATCGAAGTCAAATATTTTCAATTTAGTATCAAATTTTAGCATTTTGTTTCTCACAAAATTCATATTAAGTATTCCGGTTACGCGTCTGGACTGCTCACATAAATCGAGGTAACCCGAGAAGAGGTTTTAAGGCCTTGGAAGTATAGAACAGAAAATAAACAAGTGATGACCCTATTGGGTCGTCATATACCCATTTCCCCATGAACCCAAATATATAATTTGTTTTGAAATCAGACCTCAAATCGAGGTCCAAACCCCCATTTTTTGAAAAACCTAGGTTCTATCCAAAACACTCAATTTCTCCCATGAAAATCGTTGATTTTGAGTTGAAATCATGTTAAAAGTTGTAAAGGATTGAAGAAAACTAGATTAAAACGACTTACAATTGATTTTGAGAAGAAGTTGCCCTTTGAAAAATCGCCCTTTAGGTTTTTGGGGTTTTGGAAAACTGAAAATAACAGAAGATCTCGTTCAAATATACCATTCTCGGATTCCCTATGCAGATCGCAAAAAATCAACTGCAGCCGCACAGCAGATCAATGGACCTGTGTGGACCGCACTAAGTCGACTACGGCCGCACAACAGATCAATGGACCTGTACGGACCGCACAAAGTCGACTGCGGCCGCACATCAGGTCAGCTTCCCTATGCGGACCGCACAATGTCGACTGCGGTCAAACTGTGGGTCAGCTTCTCTGTGCGTACTGCACAAAGTCTACTACGGCCGCATATCCCCTTCCACGGTAGTACACGATTTCTTGCGGAACGCATTGGCGGGTTCAAAGATCTGTAACTTCTCTGAACCTGCAACAATTGAGTTTTAAGCCTAAGACATCCCGAAACCTACCTGAAACTCTCCCGAGCCCGCGGAACTTAAAATCACACATGTATACTAACTCAAAAATATCATATGGACCTACTTGTGAAACCATATCATCAAATTAACATGTAAAATCATGGATTAAACCTCAAAGTTCAACATTTTCATCAACAACTCTGAAAGTTCATAACATTTCAACCGGAAGTCCAACTCACGTCAAATAAAATCCGTTTTCACCAAATTTTGCAGTTATCTTTCAAATGCTATAACAAGTTTTCACCGGGCTCTGGAACAAAAATACGAGCCCGATAACAATAGTTTCAAACATAAATTTTTTTCTTCATTTCTCAAATAATTCAATACAACAATTTCTTTCAAAAATTGATTTCTAAGCCTTTGGACCTACTTGAGCTAATAAAATTTTATTTTTTACTTAAGAGTGAGAAAATTCTATGCCTTCTCTCTAGGCACTATTCAGTGAATAGTATTTCCGTCACTATTCATCGGCTATATCGCCGAAATCCGGTGGTGGATTGTCACAATTTTGGTGTCACGACATCCCCTTCTCGTTGCGAATAATCCCCAAAGATTTTATACTCAAATCTATAGCCAATTTCTCTAAATCTTGAATCTAGTTTCCGATTCACTGTAGCATTTTCGAAATTTTCAGAGCTACTTCTTTTCGATGGATCCTGGTTGATGTTCATCGCAACTATGAAAGTTGCACCCTCTCCCCAGCCTTGTGATGTGGGAGAGGATAATCGAAACCATTTGGAAAATAATACAGTTCAACATTCAAAACAAACTTATGCATCACAACTTGTTCGACAACATTCTGTCGCAACAAACTCAAATCTAGAACTTTGTCGTGTTACATTTGAGCATGGAATTCCTACTGTTGATTTCACAGTAGATGAAGTGAATTCATTCACGAAGGAGGAGGGTCTTAAACAAGAAGTTGTGGTTAAATTCTCTTATGGAAAACCCGAGCTTCAGGAGCTGAGACAGATTTTACCAAAGCAACTCAATGTTAAAGGTAATTGCAATATAGGACAACTAGAATATCGGCACATTCTGGTTAGATTTGATCTATTTGAAGATTTTGCTAATGTCGGCTAAAAAACAACTGGTTATGTTAAGGCAAAAGGAGACGAGTTCTTCTTTAGGACATTCCCGTGGACAATGGGATTTAATCCATGTGAAGAAACGTCAAAGGCAGTCGTTTGGATCTCTTTTCCTGAACTTCCAGCAAATTTCTTCGCAAAAAAATCCTTAATGTCAATTGCCGCTGCAGTGGGAAAGCCTCTAGCAGTAGATAAGGCTAATAAAGATCGAACGAGACCTAGTACGGCACGAGTGAAAGTCTAGCTTAATTTACTAGGCAAACTTCCTAAGAAAATAAAGATCAAGATTGTTGATTTCAAATCTGGAAAAATAGTCGAATACGACCAGAGGATCATCTTTGATAACCTTCCTAAATACTGCAGGTATTGTAATCATCAAGGTCATGATGTAAAATCGTGCCGGTGGAATTCAAAAGAATTGAATGAACAAGCAGTTCATGATCGACAAACTGAAGGACAGGACAGATTGACTAAATTAGGAGGGGATGCCAGAGAGTACCTAAATGCTAATCTTGTAGCACGAAGCAGTGAAGGGGTTCGTCACAATGTGACTGTTAATGCAGAACAAAATAGTCAAATTGTTCCAGCTGAAGAACCTAATATTGCACAGATGTGTAGAAATCCATAAACTCTTCCAGCTCACTGTGAACAGGTTCCTAATGTGATTGCTGAGCCAAGTCAAAATATTGCCTCTGATCCAATTGTTCGAGCTGCAGAAGCTCACTCAACATCTAATGTTGATATTGCTCAGTTGTGTAAAAATCTGTCTACTGTTACATCTAATTTGAATGTTACCAGTGAACAGGTGGTGTCAAATTTGGCTGGGGCTCCTCCTATGGTCAATGCTGATGAAGGACAAAATATTGTTTCAGTTCCAATTTCTCCAGCTGCAGTAGCCCAGTCAATGCTGAATGCAGATACAACAATGCTGTATGAAAATCCATCTACTGTTTCATCCAGTTTTAATATGCACAGGCATCAGGTGGTGTCAAAATTGGCTGGGTTTCTTCCTAATGAGACTACTGATGCAGCAATTTCTGGTCCAAGTACTCCAGCTGCAGAAGCTCAACCAACAACGAATGCTGATCTTACAAAGCTGTGTAAAACGTTTTCTACTGTTACATCCACTTTGAATGTTCCAACTGAACATATAGTGTCAAACTTGACTGGGGTTCTTCCTGGTGTGTCTGATGATGCAGGACAAAATATTGTTTCAATACCAATTGTTCCAACTGTAGAATCTACTATTACATCTAGTTTGAAGGTTCCTAGTCAATAGCTGGTGCCAAATTTGGATGTTGCATCTGCTGAGGCTGCACATCACAATACAAACACGAGTGAACACTTGCTGTGTGAGCAGAAACTTTTGTTACATAATAATAACAGTAACAAACATATTGTCAAGGAAGTGATACCAAATTGGAGGTCCAGGATCCTGCCAGATCTGTTACAAAGCATACTGTTTCCCCAGTTCAACTAGGGGAGAACTGTAGAGGGCCAAAACTACTGGATGCTTCAAAAATTTCTGCAGGATCAGTTTTGAGAATATCTAAGCATGGAAAAATCCAACATCCTTCAGGTACTGCTGCTGATGCTGTCTGTCATACTGCCTTACCTCAAGCAACCTCTGCATTAGAGTCTACTGATAATCAACAACACAAAAGGGAAGATGGACAATGGTCAGAGGACAACAAAGAAGTAGCACCAAAATCCAAAAATAAAATTCAAATCGCAGAAAACAATCCAGCTTTACCTTCAATTTCAAATTCATTTGACGTTCTTGTCAATGTCAATGATGATGAAGGAAATTTCTTGGGCAAATTTGTGACAGCCAAGATAGCTCACAGAATACAGAGGCAAAGAATAAATCTCATGTTACTGGTACAAATATTCAAATACAGTCCAAACTTCAAAGCTCTCTAACCACATCCACTCCTCGTATGAACAACATTGTCAAAGATTATGGGGGAAACCTTCAACTTCAGTGATAAAAAAAGATTTTCAACCAAAGAGGAGGGACTTGGTCATTAAATTGAAACTATGGAAAGACCAACGGGATTATGATGATGAGGAGAGCTGGGGTGAAGGACTTGCTGCTTTTTCATGGGAAGAAGAAGACCAAGAATCTGATCAGGACAGTACTACAAACGACAGTGATGATTCAGTCAAGCAAAAATTTCAAAGGAAAACTGCATCCAAGAACTGTCGTGCAATTTTGCGATACACAGCAACACCAAACAGTATCTTAAACCACAATGCTCCAGTTTTTGTTCCAAGAAATAATGCAAAAGCAGTTACTTCAAGTGCAGTGACATAAAAATTCATCCAGAATGAAACAACACATAATCGTCAACTAAGCTCAACCGAAGCATCAGTTGGAGATCGAAGCGCAAATGCACTGCCACCAACTAGCCAGAATCAGGATACAACAACATAACCACTCTCTAATTTAGAGGACAGGAAATTTTCGGATGCCATGACGCAATCTCTGCTTTCAAACCAGAAGCAACAAAGGAATGAAAATACTCAATCTAATTTTTCTGCTGATAGTAATACAGAAGCATGTTCACAGGAGGGACAGCTCGTCACAACTGTTTCAGTAATATCGTCCGAGGAAAGACAATTTTTTGGACGCAATGGAAGACATATATATGAAGAAGGGGAAGAAAAGGATATCCTAAAGCAATACCAAGCAGACGCTTCAAGAAAAGGAGAGTTGTCACCATTGCATAGAGCAAGAAATAAGAAGTCTCGTCAAAGGGAAAGAAGTTGGGAAGGCAGGATGTTCGAAGACGTAAACATAAGGAGGCCCCCAATGGGAAATGCAAAACAAAAGCAGGTCGCTCAAACAATACTTTCAAAATCCAATCGCCTGAAGAACAAAACATGAATTTTGAAGTACTTTTGAAAAATTTTGTGGAAGAAGACAACATATTGCAAATCAAAATTTTCACAACGAAAGAGAAAAGAGGGCATATTTATGGCCACTTCATCTGTTTATTTTACCATCACATTAGTATTATTCTATGTAATATCATCATAGAGCATGTTATAAACTCTGTGATGATCATTCAATTCTTAGTTCTTGCGAGCTCTTTCTTTTTGCATGCTTGCTAATCCAGAAGGCTTTATTTGCCTCATTAGGATAGCTAAGGTAAGGTCTATGCCGGATGTGTTATATGGGTAACATTACCGGTGTAATCCGCCTTATTTTATTTCTCCTATTTGTTGTATTTTTCGTTTTCTATTGTTTATGAAAATTAACCCTAGGCGTTTGCCTAGTGGACCCAAAAAAAGGCTTTGGACCTTGGAATTCATTTTCGGGCATATGCCCACGTCCTATATTGTACTGCGTATCTCCCGAAATCGTCGAAACACAGATCCGGGACTGTTTTCTCAAAATATTGACCAAGGTCAACCATGATCAAATTTTTATCTCTAGGAATTTCTATTTCTCATATTTTCACATAGAAGGCTTTCTGGATATATGTTCGGACCACGCACGCAAATCAAGATGAGATGAAAAAGAGGTTTTTAGATCTCAAAACACTGAATTTACTTGCAATACAAGTGATTATCTTTTGGATCATCACACAAATCTACATGGGTTAATAAAGAGAGGCGGTGACTTGCCAAACTCTTAATCTTCTTTTAAACTTAGGCGCCACAACTATGGAGTTTAATTGCTCCAAAACTTTCCTTTCTTTTAAAATTTCGTTTGCTTCCATGGCTATGGAGCACCTGTGGTAGTATTTCAAAATAAATGAGCCCACATTTCAATATGCATGTATTGAATTTGTACATGTGGCAAGCCTTCTAGAAGCTATGGACAAATGGCTTATTTTGTCCACGTGTCATCTTGCATGAAAGAAATTTGACAAGTAAGTAAATACTAATCTTGTGTAGAAGCTTTCCGTAGGCCTATATAGCCATGATTGAGCCATCATTCTTTAATCATCAATCACAAAGAAAAGCTAATCATTAGCAAAGAAGAAATTCTTCTATCTTCTTTCATACATCCCTCTCCAACTAATTTCTTCTTCTATAATATTTTGATTGGCATAATATATTAGTTGCTCTTTCTCTTTTACTTGCTGGACTTATTATTTAATTTTACTAATTCATGTATCCTCTAAATAAAATAGAGGTAAAGCTTGTTTGATACTGGAGAAATATTTCCCACTACTGAAATAGTTTCTTAAGATAGTGCCCAGCACGACTCAAGCTAGTTGGTGTATTTCCGCTCACAAATAATATTATTGCAGTATTATTATTGTTGTTACTATCCGGCATCATTTCTGTACATTCTAAGAAACTATGGAAAATAGCACTGATGCTGAAAATACAACTGATACCGCTAATATTGGCATTACATCCGCTGCTCTAGCCCCAGTTGCACTGTCATATGACAGGCTATTTTCAGATGTGTCAAATATTAAAATTTTTGCCAATAAAAATTTCAAACGTTGGCAAGAATGTATTTTCTCACTGATTGATGTCCATGATGTTGCACATGCACTGCTGCATCCACAACCTAATGCAGAAGCTGATAATAAAATAGTGAAATCATGAAATATATCAACAAGGTATGCCATCATACAATATTGCAAACTATTTCTAATAAACTGTTTGACGTGTATTGCAGTTATAAAGAAGCAAAAGCTATCTCAGAAGCTTTAATTGAAATATTCACTGCTGAAGATGCTACAAAACTCTAATTTGTAGTAGGAAAATTTTATTAGTGGCAGATGAGAGATGATAAAGAGATGAACGTACAAATCAACGAATGTCAAAAATTGTTAGAAGGCTTGAAGACCGAGGGGATGTCTTTACCAGAGAAGTTTGCTGTCGGAGTTCTAGTTGAGAAGCAGCATGACTCATGGGTGACTATAAAAATAACTTAAAGCACAAACAAAAAAATTTCACCATTGACCCACATCCTAATTGAAGATTCCAACAGAAAAATCTGTCAAACCTAGGATGACAGCTCTCAAAGCAAACTTAGTGAAAAGCACCAACAACAATCACACAAAAGTTACGAAAATAAGTTTCAAGGTTGCAAGTCTAAAAATCATAACCTTAAAATGAAAAAGGGCTCTTATTTTGTTTGTGGAAAACCATGCCATCATGCCTCACAGTGCAAGTAAGAGCAAGAAATGACAAAGAAAAAACTAATACTCCTAAAGCTAACTTAGCTGAATGAGGTGATATTATTGCAGCTGTCATTTCTCAAGTAAATGTTGTAGCACATACAAAAGAATGGTGATAGACTCTGGGGCTACTTGGCACATTTGTGCAAATCGAGAAGCATTTTCCTCTTATACTCATGTATAGGATGATAGAGAAGAAGTCTACCTTGGAGAATCAAGTACTATCAAAGTCTTGGGTAAGGGTAAAGTTATCCTAAAACTCACTTTGGGAAAAAATTTAGCCCTTGTTGATGTATTGCATGTTCCTACTATGAGGGCAAACTTGATCTCTGTATCCTTGCTGGGAAGAGCCAGAGTCAAAGTGTCATTTGAATCTTATAAGATCATAATGACCAAAAGTAATGTGTTTGTAGGAAAAGGCTATTATAACCAAAGACTTTTTGAACTTAATGTTTCTAATGTTATCAATGGAAATGTATCTGCTTCTGCTTATATGGTTGAGTCTATATCTTTATGTCATGCAAGATTTGGACACATTAATATCGCATATATAAAGAAAATACAGTCACTAAGATTAATATTTGGTTTAGACTTAAATAATATTGACAAGTGTGAAATATTGACAAATAATATTATCCTTTATTCACACTGATTTAGGTGATTTAAAGCAGATTATAACTAGAGGTAGTAAAAGATATTATGTGACTTTTATTGATAATTTTTCTAGATATATTAAGTTGTATTTGCTTAGAAATAAAGATGATGCCTTTAATGCTTTTATTTCTTATAAAATTGAGGTTAAAAATCAACTTATTAGAAAAATCAAGAGAATTAGATCTGACAGAAGTGGAGAATATTTATCTTTAAATGACTTTTGTGAAAAGAACGGAATAATTCATGAAGTAACTCCACCTTATTCACCTGATTCAAATGGAGTAGCAGAAAGAAAAAATGGAACATTGAAAGAAATGATGAACTCTATGTTAGTTAGTTCAAATGGGTGAAGCTATATTATATGCATGTCACTTACAAAATAGAATGCCACATAGAAGAAGTGACAAAACTATATATAAATTGTGGAGGGGTTATAAACCCAATTTAAAATATTAAAATGTATAGGGGTGTCTTGCAAAAGTTCTTTTGCCTGAACCTAAAAAGAGAAAAATAGATTCTAAAACCGCTGATTGCATGCTTATTGGATATGTTGAACATAGTGCTGCATATAGATTCGTTGTTTGAAAAAGGGATGTGCTTGAATCCAATACTATAACTGAGACAAAGAATGTTGAGTTCTTTGAATATATTTATCCATTGTCTTATAACATTCTCATATAAATGTTGAAACAAATAGTGGAATTATCTCTAATGAGGAACTAAGAAGGAGCAAAAGGCTTTGAAAAGAATATGTTTCTTATGAAAATAATTTTTAAACTTTTCTTGTCGATAATAAACCATCAAATTATATTGAAGCTATATCTTCTTCAGAAGCTAATTATTGGAAAGAGGCAATAAAAGTGTAAATCGATTCTATTTTGAAAAATAATACATGAATTTTAACTGATTTACATCCCGGTACAAAGCTTATTGATTGTAAATGAATTTTCAAAAAGAAATTTAATCCGGATAGATCTTTAGATAAATATAAAGCTCGGTTAGTAGAAAAAGAATTTTCTCAAAAATAAAATATAGATTATTTTAATACATTTGCACCAGTGACTAGAATTTCTTGTATTCGAGTTTTAATTGCGTTAGCTTCAACCTGAAGGCTGTGTCATTCCTGGACAAGAAAATAAAGTTTGTAAATTAGTTAGATCTCTTTATGGCCTTAAACAAGTTCCTAAGCAGTGGTATAAAAAATTTGAACAAGTCTTACTAAGAGACGGTTTTTCTTCAGTTAAGGTAGATAAATGTATTTATACAAAAATGGTAGATAATGATTATATGGTAATATGTTTGTATGTTGATGACATGCTTATATTTGGTACAAATTTAAATATTGTACAAATTACTAAATCATTTCTGTCTGCTAATTTTGATACGAAAGATTTGGGTGAAGTAAATATGATATTGAAAGCTAAAGTTATAAAGAGTGAAGATGGCATAATCTTTTCATAAGAACATTATGTTGAGAGACTTCTTAATAAGTTTGAATATTTTAACGTCACACAAGTGAGCACTCCTTTTGATTCTCAGTTGAAAAAGAATAATGGTGATAAGTTGTTCACTCTAAATATGTCAGATTATGGAGAGTCTGATGAATTGAATGAATTTTCAAGGCCTGATATTGCCTATGCTATGTGTACACTAAGTAGATATACTTATAATCTGAACTACGACCATTGATCTGTATTAGCTAGACTAATAAAATATTTGAGAGGAACCATGAATTATGGTATCCTATATAGTGGATTTCCTTCTATTTTAGAAGGGTACAGTGATGCAAGATGATCTTTGCTTCAGATGAGACAAAAATTATATATTCATCCTTGGTGGTGGTGCAATATCGTGAAAATCATCTAAACAGAAGATCATTGCTAGATCGACTATGGAATCAGAGTTTGTACCTTTGGAATTAGCTGGTTTTGAGGCTGAGTGGCTAAGAAACTTCTTAGCTAATATCCCTTTTGTAAAGGACGTATTGCCTCTTGTATCTATATACTATGATTGCCAAGCGACAATAGCTATATCAAAGAATAAATATTATAATTATAAAAGTAGACACATGAAATTGAGAAATGATGTCATAAAGAAGCTGCTGAGAGATGGAATAATTTTCATTGATTATGTGAAGTGAAAAGTAAATTTGGCCGATTATCTAACTAAAACTGTAGGAAGAAAATTTTCTTCAAACCTCAAAAAAGATGGGGTTAAGGCCGACATGTTATCAATAGAGATGGTAAACCAACTTATGTAATTGGAGATGCCATGAAGTAGGTTCATATGGGTAATAACAAGTCAATATAGGCACTGAAGCATTAAAAGAGAGTGCTTAACTGCTACTAATTTAGAGGATGGGTTACAACGCTTAATGAATTTTATAGTCATTATGGATGATGTATTTAAAAGCAGTATGCACTTGATGAATTTACCTATATGAGAGTGGGGTGGGCTGCTCCTATGAGATTTTGCCTAGTATCTAAAGCTCTCATGAATAACCAGGCATGCGTGTGGCCTATTGGGTGCAAAACTGTGTTGAACAAAAAATTATCGGGTGTCAAAATGTGATTGATATAATCTCTTACTTACCATAATAATTATTAGTCCATAAAATATTATATTTCACCAATAATTCTGTAAATTAAGCTTTATTGGTCTAAGTTCGGTTCATAGTCCTAAAAACACCACACTTATTACATTTGAACCATACAATTCCAGCAAAGTCTTTTTGTTCTATCTTTTATATTATTTTAAAAATATGTATGGATTGTGGTAGTATTTTCAAATTGAATAAATTTGACTTTGGCCAATACTTTAAGGTAAACAGACCTAGACTCGTGATTTGACGTTTCCGGAGGGTCTGTAAGAAAATATGAGACTTGGACAGAATCGAATTCCGAGGTCCCAAGCCCGAGATATGAATTTTTAAGTAAAATTGCATTCTAAAAATGTTTAAAGAGAAGTGAAGTGAAATCTAATTTTAAAGTAAGGGTATCGGGTACGTATTTTGATTCCGGCGTCTGGTACAAGTCTCATATATGTTTTGAATCACTCCTATGAAATTTGGTTAAAACGGACGTCGTTTGACGCGATCCGGACCCTAATTGAGAAATTTATACTTAAAAGGTGTTTTGAGAAATTTCATTGATCTTGAGGTTCAATTCGATGTTCATGATGTTATATTCGTGATTTGATCACACGAATATGTTCGTATGATGTTTTTGATATTGTGTGTATACTTGGGTTAGAGTTTTGAGGGCTCGGGTGAGCTTCGACTAGGTTCCGGGATGCCTTAGGCTTAAAAAGATCAGATGTTGCATGTTCAGGAATTTGACAGGTCTCTGGACCCTCTTGCACAGCCCGCGAGAAATCGCGTGCGGCCACAGAGGGGCCAGTGAGGCCACTGCCACAGTCACCTTTGCGCGATCCGCGGTGGGTACTGTGTGCCTGCGGTCGGCTTGGTACGGTCCGCACTGGGCAACGATACGCAGGTCATCAGAAAGCCTGTGTAGTCGCGGTCCGGACAGGGAACTTTAGAGGGGTATAAATACATGTGAATTTCAGTTATTTTTACTCTTTTCAAAACCCCAAAACACAAGAGGCGATTTTCCAAACAACTTTTCTTCTCCAAAACAATTTGTAAGCATTTTGTAACTCATTTTCTTCACTCCTTAACATCTTTTAACATGATTTCAACTTCAAATCAAAGATTTCCATGGGGAAATTCGGTGTTTTGGGTAGAGACACCGAGGTAGCCTTGCAGACATCCGCAGGCCCGGAGTCTCCTCTATCTTACTTTACACCCATTTATCCGAGATAAGTAATATTATATTTCTTTCAAACGTTTGTATTCAGTACTCTTTGTAGTCCCTGGGTAACATGACATCAGTTCTTGGGTAGAGATATATGAAAAGTTCCGCATTATTGTTCACTTTATTTAATTTAAGTCTTTCGCTTTATGATCATGTTTCCACCATTATTACCTAATATGATACGTGTTGTTATAATTGATAAAAAGAATATAAATAGAAGTGCTAGAAGTTTATGAAAGTGACTTGCCTAGCTTCTACGAGTAGGCGTCACCACGACTCCCGAGGATGGAATTTTCGGGTTGTGACAAGTTATTTCCTAACATCCATCGTCTATTTGACTGTGGCTCTCGGTGGTGCACAACAACAGTACATCAGGGTGGGATGATTTTAAAATAAATCAAATATTTGTTTTGTCTTTTGATGAGATTTAAAGGTGATACAAGTTTGAGGGTGTACAAATAGCCACTCGTATCCAAACGATCAGTTTTGAAAAGTAATTTCAAAAAGGACTATTATCATCCATCAGTTTTTGAATGCTAATTCAAAAAGAATATCGGATGAAAAAAATAGAGCTAAACTCATTAACTAGTCTCAATCGCATAGAGAAACATCCAAAAAATACATATATACACGTTCCAGATTTACACTTAAATTTAGAACTATTCTATATATGTATCCGGACCAGCAAATCAGCCTATGGCTCTGATATCAATGAAGGAACACGTTAATCTAAACATGTTAGATTTAGTGCGTAAATCGTAAAACAAGAACTTACTTGTTCTTCGTGGTGCAGAAGCGGAAGACGATGAACCGCAGCTAGAATCACTGATCGGTGGTGGTTGTCACGTTGTGACGGAGCAACCTCTATATCACAATCTAAACCCTATTCAAAATTGAGAGAGAAGAGCGTAGAAAAATATTACAGAGAGTGTATCATTAATGTACACATTAAGTGTATTTATACTGGGAACATTAGAGTTAAATAATAACTCTATTGGATCTTAAAGCATCCCTTACGGGTGGATCCAATTTTCTTATAATAAGGATGGAACCTTTCATAATAAAAAATAATAGTGAATGAAAATTGAAACACAATTAAACTCCAATTCTGATTTTGTGTATATTATATATAATAATGACACAAGTCGTGCGAAATTTAACATAGCACGACGCATTTTAAGGAAGAAATGCTCTCGGCGCATTTTAAACAATAAAACAGTGACCTTCCCGGCGCACAACAACAAGGTGCTATTTTTGCCGGAAATGGCCAGACGCCGGCGACCAGCTGCTCCGACTAACACAATAGTACCTCCTCAACTCGTCACTCCTGCCCACGGTGTTACTACGACGCTTGAGCCCCTGATGTTTGGAAATTTTCTCCCTCAGAAATACCAAACGCCAGTGAAATCACATGCAGAGGTTGAAGAAGCTGTTGTACCACTTCCGAAGGGTAATGAAGAGACGATTAACTCAACTACAAGGAGATTACAGTTTTCTGAAGTGAGTGAACCTGCAAAATCAATTCGAACAGCTGCTGAAGTTGTCAGAGGTAATAGGAATGCACAGATGGGTAAGACTCTTTCATTTATGCCTCCGATTGAAAGGGATGGACAAAAAGTGGTTATGCTCAGTGTAGAAGACCTACAATCCCAAGTAGATTACTGGGAAAATACTTTAATAGTTTATGTTATTGGTGATAATCCAAATGCTAAATCGATAGAAAATTTTGTGCTGCATGCTTGGAACTTTGTATCCAAGCCTCAGATCTTGTTGCATGCTGAGGAATACTGTATTTTTAGATTCAATATCAAGGAGGATAAAGAGATGGTTATACAATCTGGACCATACTCGTACAGGAACAAGCCTATGGTACTAAAACCATGGGAGATTGACTTCTCATTTCAAAATGCTGTGCTTAGTACTGTTCCTGTATGGATCAGATTCCCAGGACTCCCTTTGGTTTACTGGTCAGTGGATGTCCTCAGCAAATTGGCCAGTGCAGTGGGTAAGCCACTGTACACAGATAAATTCACAGCACACTTTGAGAAGATTTCATTTGCAAGAGTCTTAGTAGAAGTTGATGCTGCCTATCCCTTGCCTGACCAGATTGAAATTGACACCCCCTATGGTATGAAGGTGCAGCAAATAGAGTATGACTGGAAGCCAAGCTTTTGCAACTATTGTTTAAAGTTTGGACATGATGCAATTGAATGCTGGTACAATGTCAGAAATGATGCAGAGGTGGAAAGGGATGAACAGGCAAAAGGGATAAGGAAAAGAACTAGGAAACCAAGATTGAACCCAAGGCAGGAGTGGATACCTAAGACTAATGCAGATGCAGCAGGACCTGAACCAGTTCAGTCTGTTATTGGTACCAAGCAAGTGGAGCCAAACTTAATTGAACATACTGAAGATGTGCAGTTGGTGAATAATAATGGGAATCAGCAGACACTAGATGAACATGGCAGGACTGCAGTAGATTCAGGGGATCCTCCTGAAATCATTGAAGGCATGAATGAAAATGCAGACAAAGGGAAGGCTAAGGCAACTATTTTGGCTGATGATAGCAGGGGATACCAAGTGGATCCAGGACCTTCTTGGAGTATTAGATCTAATACTTCATGATTATTACTACATGGAATGTCAGAGGGCTTAATCAAGCCCACAAACAGGAGGAATTAAAAAGCTTCCTGTCTGTTAATAAAGTAGATATTATAAGAGTCCTTGAAACTAGAGTTAAGGAGCATAAAGCTAAAAGAATACTGGCAAAGGTGGCTAAAGGATGGAAGGTGCAATGTAACTATACAATGGCTGTCAATGGTAGGATATGGTTACTATGGAAACCTCATGTTCAAGTATCCATATCTACTGTGACTGATCAATTCATCCAATGTATGTTGGAGGACACACAAGCTTCACTCAGATTCCATTTGAGTGTAGTATATGCTCATAATACTGCAGGCAATAGGAACAAGTTATGGTGGCAGAAAACATCCCCAGCCAGGATCCTTGGTTACTCAGTGGGGATTTCAATACTGTTTTGAATGCTGAAGATAGAATTGGATCTCCTGTCACTGATGCTAAAATAAAGGATTTCAAAGAGACTGTAGATATCCTTCAACTTACTCCTCTCGGAGCCAAAGGATGGTATTATACCTGGTCAAACAAGCAGGATGCTAATACTAGAGTGTATAGCAAGATTGACTGGGCACTTGGTAACTTCCAATGGATCCAACAGTATAGACATCTTGAAGCTGAATACATGAACCCTTCTATATCTGACCACTCTCCTATACTTATCAAGTTTGGCAGTCAAAGGCTATAGCATCCCAAACCCTTTAGATTCTATACTGCTATTATGGAGGAGCCTCAGTTCAAATCTATTCTGGAAAATGCTTGGGCACAACAATGTGAAGGAATACCTATGTAGAAGGTTTGGAGTAAACTGAAAATATTGAAGCAGCAACTGAAAGGTCTTAATAGACAGATGGCAGCCTATAAACAGAAACTTGTACAAGCAAAGGAAACATTGGATATTGTTCAGAACCAGATGCAGCAAAGTCCATTTGCACAGGATTTGCTCAATGCTGAGAAGCAAGCACTGGCTGAAATTGAGAAATGGAGCAAGGTGGAGGAACAGATTATGAGACAGAAATCCAAAGCCAACTGGATTGAGTGTAGAGATGCCAACACAAAGTATTTTCATGCTCAATGGAAGATCAGAACCAGCCAGAATAATATTAGCTCTATTTATACTGATGCAGGTGACAAGTTGACAGATCCAGTAGCTGTGGAACAGGAGTTTATTCAGGTGTTCAAGTCATTGATGAGAGAGTGTGCTGAGGAAATTCCTTGTATTAATACTGCTGTTATGAAAGAGCGACCATGCCTCAATGCAGTACAACAGAGAGAATTAATTAAAGTAGTCACAGTGGAGGAGATTGTAGAAGCTATCAAGGAGATGCCAAAAGATAAAGCCCCTGGGGTGGATGGTATTCCTGTGGAATTCTTCACAAGTAACTGGGAGATAGTACAAGAGGATATAGTTACTGCTACTATGGATTTCTTTGCTACTTGCAATATGCCTAGTATGATAAATACTACAGCAATTGCACTTGTGCCTAAAAGTAAAAATCCTACTAATGTCAAAGATTATAGACCTATTGCATGTTGTACAACTGTCTACAAAATCGTATCCAAGATCATCACAAAGAGAATGAAGGCTGTAATTGGCAGCATAGTTGGCCAATCCCAATCAACATTTATTGAAAGGAGGAGCATCATTGATAATATTTTGCTCAGTCATGAAATCTTCAAGGGATATACCAGGAAAGGTGTTTCTCCTAGGTGTGTCCTGAAGGTGGATTTAAGAAAGGCATATGATACTTTAGAATGGGGCTTTCTTCAGCAGGTTCTTGTTGATATTGGTTTTCCTGCAAAATTTCTCAACTGGATAATGGCATGTCTATCTTCTGTTTCTTATTCCTTGATGCTTAATGGGGGCTTTACTAAGCCTTTCAATACAAGGAGAGGGATTAGGAAAGGGGACCCTATGTCTCCCTACTTGTTTGTCCTTGCAATGGAGTATCTTAACAGACTGCTGCAACAACTTCATAGGAATGGAGATGTTAATTTCCATCCTAAATGCAGAAAACTAAACTGTGTACATATGTGCTTTGCTGATGATCTCCTCATGTTCTGCAGAGCTGATAGGATTTCTATTCAAATATTGCAAGAGGCTTTTCATAACTTTTCTGCAGCATCAGGCTTGAAAGCAAACACCAACAAAAGTGCTATCTATATTGCTGGGGTGCAACAGTCTATTAGACATGAACTTATGGAGCAATTGGGGTTCAATGAAGGACAACTTCCTTTTAAGTACCTTGGAATTCCTCTCAGCTCAAAGAAACTTGCTATACATCACTATTCTACTCTGATTGAGAAAATAACTGCTAGAGTCACATATTGGTCTGCCAAAATGCTATCCTATGCAGGCAGATGCCAATTGATAAAAGCAGTAATATTTGGCATCCAAACATAGTGGGCACAGATTTTCATCATACCAAAGAAGGTTCTGAAGGTTATTGAGGCAATATGCAGGTCCTTCCTATGGACAGGTAGTGCTTCTATATCTAAAATAGCTTTGGTTGCATGGGAGAGAATATGTAAACCTATATCTGATGGTGGCCTAAACATCATAGATATGGTTACCTGGAATAAGGCAGCCATAACAAAACTGCTTTGGGATATTACTAGGAAAAAAGAATGCCTCTGGATAAAATGGCTCCACTGCTATTACATAAAGCAACATGATATCAGCAATGCACCTTTGCCACAAAATGCCTCTTGGGTTATTAGGAAAATATTGGAATGCAGGATTGCTGTCATGGAAAACCAACAACTGCAAGGAACTCTCTACTGCAGACTGAAGTCACTGTGTAAGCTGGACAAGTTTCAAATTCACAAGTTATACCTTGCTATGCTGCCTAATTATAGCAGGGTAGATTGGAGGAATGTGATGCTGACTGCAAATGTACTGCCAAGACATAAGTTTACAGTGTGGTTAGCAGCCCAACACAGGTTACCTACCATTGATAGAATGCACAAGATTGGAATTGATATACCTACTGAATGTGCTTTCTGCAAACAACAAGATGAAAAATTTGAGCACCTATTCTTTGCATGCCCAGTCACAAACAGATTATGGTTCAGAATATGCAAATGGATGGGATACCAGAGAGCAGCTAGCACTTGGGATGATGAGTTGAAGTGGATATGCAGTAATGCTAGAAGTAGGAACTGGCAGCAGGCAATCATTGCTACTGCTTTTGTTACTAATGTTGCATTGATATGGAGAAACAGGAATTCCATTAGATTTGAGAACAAGACTTTTGCTGAAGATCAATTCTGTAAAGAAGTGGCAATGTTGATACACACAAGAAGTAGGAAATGTAAAAGGTGACAGGAAGGGCTACATAAACTCAACTGCTATCCTTAGTTAGATACAATAGCTACATGTTAGAATTGTCTGTATAAGATTGTGTAGTTAGAACTAAATGTAAATGAGTAGTAGAAGTCCATACTACTACAGGGATCTATTGTACATATTTTTTTGAAATCAATGAAAATGATAGTTTGAATCAAAAAAAAAAAAAATTAAACATAGCAATCCTTACACGATAATAATTAGGAGAATAAAAATGAAAGAGAAACTTCTACAAATGTTTCAAATAAGTTTCAACTTATAAACCTCTAACCATTAATTATAGATTTATCAAAACTAGCTAAGCACATATAAAATTGAAAAACCAAATAAATAAGGTTCTTTCTTTTAAAGAATCACATGCAAAAATCTCCTTCCATATGTTTAAACATGATTAGCAACACTAGATGCAAGACGGAAAAGAATTTCATGGATTAGGTAGCAAATTAGTTGATGAAATATTAAAGAAACATATAATATTCTAAAATCTAAGCAAAAAAAGAACTTTTTCAATGGGTATAGTTCAAATTTATTGAAAACATATAGATAAGTCAATATACAAAATTTGAGGAAGATTAGAGGTGAATTGGATTGGTTTTGTATCAAAATTCGTAACTAAATCGAGTTCAAAAAATTCTTCTGCGACACATGTATCAAACATGTATCACGCATGTATCTCATACATAGATATACATGGATACACATGTGATACACAATTGATACAGCTATGATACATATATGATACATTATCATTTTTTTCCTGTTCAGTTTTTATTTCGAATTTTCAATTCGAACAACCTCAAAATTTCATCAAATCATCCCCAAACTAAGATTCAACCTTCTTAAGATATGCTCAATCTATTCTAACAACACCCGCTCAAAAGAAAGTAAAAAACTAATCTTTTTTTGTTACAAATAACTAATTGATTAATATTAGTAATAGTTGGCTAATATTAATAATAGTTTTTAGATTGACCAATTTTTATAATGAGCTACTAGTAGTTTCCCAAAATGAAATACATCAACATAAACACAAATAGTGAACGTGGTGCAATAACTTGAACATATGTATCTACGGAGAAGGTGAATAATTCATAATTCAAATTTCAAAATATAAAAATCAAAATCAGAGATAATACTTATCAATTAAAAGAATACTAAAAGGAAATCTCACGAATTCACTCTAAAAGAGGTTCCCACTAAAAGATATCAGAGGGTCATTTTGGTAAAATAAATTAGATAAAATAATATATGTATTGACTTTGGTATTGTTAATTTTTTGTTTGATACACTTTTTCAACGTATATATAACTTATGTAAATATTTGTTATATACCAAATTTGAAATTATACTATATAATTATATTAATAACACCAAGATTATTAGTATCTTGTAAGCATGGTTAAAGATAAAATTACCCCATAAAATCCCAAAAAGATAAAGAATATGGATGTTATTTTTTTAACGAATAATTTAAAAAAAAAGACTATATAATACATATGATTTTTAATACAGCATAGTAATTTGCCAAAAAATAATATAAGTATAACTAATACCAATATAATTAATCCTTATATTACTGTGCTCTGTATTCAATAGTATTCTTATATACCTTATCAAATGACCCCTTAATGTTCTCATAGATGCTATCAACTGAGAAAGAAATAGCATCTCTCCATTTTCCCCTCGACCACACCAATTTGACTAATTATACGCACTCGTTTTTTATTTTTATTTTTATTTTTATGGCCTTATTCATGCTCATATATTCAACTATGTTTCCATTTGGTAATTCAATTGCCACAATAATAATTTTAGCTAGACGGGAATTAAGAGTCTTAGAAGCTTACAAATATGCCTATTCTAGCAAAAGCAGTTGATATTTCACATCAGTTTTTTTTTTTGTTCAAAAGGAATATTATATAAGTATAATTAAAAAGGGGGTTATATTCGAGACGTTACTGAAGTAACTTATGGAAATGCTTACTAGTATCAAATCATATGCTAATAATAAGTACTTGAACTTGAAGTGATCACAATATAATTCAAAGGTGTTAGTCAAATAATTGAATGGAAACAGAAAAAGAAAAAAGACTCAAAACATTTGATTTTGACCTTGAAATAGGACATGGATAATCCAAATTATATGTTCATCATTCATGATGTCAAATGCAAGAAAAGATGTTATTTACTTGAAAATAGCACGGACTGGCCAGTTTTAAGAATTAGTAATTGAATAGCCTATGTTTGTAATATTATTGAAAAATAGTCACTATTTTACTTTAACACGAAAAGTTCCAGCATAATATACAGAAGATTGATGCACCTGTGTATGAACTCCCAGCATATTATGCTGGAACTCCAACATATAAAAAGTTCCTGTAAGATATATGGATTTATATCTAGATATATGGACTTATATCTACACACATATGAACAATATATGGATAAATTATATGTTATGTGCTATCTTTTGGTTTGGCCTAATTTTGTGGTCTTATGGACATTATGTTAAGGGGGCCAATGTATTGTCATATAAAGTGTAGGACTAATGTGTAGATACCCAAAAGGGTAACCTTAGTTAATGATGGGCTAACTAAGGTTACATATATGTAACCACGGTTACAAGCTTGTGACTCTTGAGTTATGTAACTCTTGTGACTCTTGGGTTATGTAACTCTTGTGTTATAAAGTGGGGGTTATGGTTCCCACATTAGTGCAAGACAAGACTCTTCTTCCTCCCATTGAATCAAGAGCCAAAATACTCCATTGTTGTCTTGCAAATAGTGTGGAAAACCATAAACCATTTTGATCATTGTCATAACACTATTATTGTGAACCTTTCATATATTGTTTTAGTCTTGTGGATTCATACTTGTGGTGATATACAACTTCAAGAAACCTTGAAGGAAGGCTATAGGAGTTCACAAGAACATAAGGACAATCATCAAAAGGAGGTTCAACATTTCCACATATGGATTCAGGTTAGCTTCCACTCATGTAGTTGAATTCCGGATTATTCAATATGAGGTTATTATATTTAGTCGGAATCATAATTCTAACAATTGGTATCAGAGCCACCCTTCATTTTTGGATAATTTGGATGTTCATAAGATTCATGTTATGTTAGGATTCATGTTTTAGTTTTATCAGAATTTTGTTTTTGAAATTCTACCATGAAATAGCATGATCTTATGAATGTTATGTTTTGTTATAATTTGATATTTTAATATCATGTTAAAGCATTGTAACTAGCATGATTTTAGTTGGTTAACAACATGTTTTTTATGTTTAAGATTCATGTTGAAAATCATGTGTTATTCAGAAAAAATTTTTTGGTCACTGCCTCAAGACAATCGATTGTTTCCTTACACAATCGATTGTCTTTGACGTTTAAAATTCTGGCAGTTTTTTGCAAACACCAGAATAATCGATTGTATATTCTATACAATCGATTGTTCTGGTCCAGTGAGTTGAAACGTTTTTTAATTATACCATACAATCGATTATCTATTGTAGACAATCGATTGTAATGGTCCAGAAACTTAAAATTTTTTATCAAAACCAAAATAATCGATTGTCTGGTTTTGACAATCGATTATATTGGTCCAGTAACTTATAAAATTTTCTTAAAACCAGCATAATCGATTATATGGTTTTGACAATCGATTATGTTGGTCCAGAAACTTAAAAATTTTTCATAAAAACCAAAACAATCGATTGTCTGGTTTTGACAATCGATTGTATTGGTCCAGTAGATGAAAATTTTTTTTTAAGCCAAAGATAATCGATTGTCTATTGCTTACAATCGATTGTTTTTGTCCAGTAAGGTTAAAAACGTTTCAACTCTCTTAAGTTTCAGTGAATGTTAATTATTTTTAAAGTCCATCAATTCTAATATTATATGGAATTGTCCTATAAAGTAAACAACAATTAATATTCAAGTGTTACATATCAACATATGTAACATATTAAGTTGAGATTCATAATAAGGCTTAAGGAACTAAAGTTTATAGCATCTAATATTTTAATTATTCAATTGAAGCATTATGTTGCCAAAGTAACCTCTATTGTGTAGATTGATTAATTTTAAAATATAAGATGACTGTGGATGTTAGTCTTCCATGCGTTTAAAACCGGCCCAAAGGAAGGTGTTATTTGGCAGGAATTCGAACATGCTTGTGGTGGTAAATATGAGACGATTATTTGGTTTTCCATGTGAATATTAAATCGGCCCAAAGGAAGGTTTAATATTTGACAGGAGTTTATTGTCTATATTTGATCACTACACCAAGAGTACCACTTACAAGTTGTTTTTCTGTCCAAAGACTAAAATCAATGTTGTGCTAGGTATCTTGTAATGGGAATGCCTAATTTTGAATCTATAAAGTTAAAGTTCAAGTATTTGTAAGCATGTATTCAGTAATCCTTTTGTTCTATTTTCAGTAAATTCTTCTGCTTCTACGATCTCTGCCAACATCAATAGCATCCCTGTGCTTAACGGCACAAACTTTAAGGAATGGAAAGAGAACATCATAATCGTTCTCGGTTGCATGGATCTTGACCTTGCTCTTCGGATTGAGCAACCTACTCCTCTTGAGGATACATCCTCTCCTGATGACAGGAGGGTGATGGAGAAGTGGGAACGCTATCGCATGAGTCTAATGATCATGAAGCGTGCAATTCCAGAATCATTCAGGGGCACTATGAATGATGAACCTAATGCCAAAGTTTCCTTGAAAACCTCGAACAGCGTTTTATTCAAAACGAAAAGGCGAAAACAAGTACACTATTGAGTAAACTTGTTTCCATGAGGCATAAGGGCAAGGGAAACATTCGGGAGTACATTTTGGAAATGTCTCATCTTGCTTCGAAACTTAAGTCACTCAAGCTGGATTTACCTGAGGAACTGCTTGTGTACTTTGTTTTGATATCTCTTCCTGCACACTTTAATCAGTTTAAGGTCAATTACAACTGCTTGAAGGAAAATGGACTCTTAACGAGCTCCTTTCACACTGTGTGCAAGAAGAGGAAATGATAAAGCTAGATAAGACTGAAAGTGCTCATTTGGCATCCTCTTCTAAGGGAACTAAGAAGAGGAAAGGTAAGGAAGTTGTGGTTGCAAAGCCCAAGAATAAGCAACATAAGGAACCTAAGGTTGAAATTACTGAATTAGGTTGCTTTTTCTGTAAGGGGACTAATCATGTGAAGAAGGATTGTACCAAGTACCATGCCTGGCGTGCGAAAAAAGGTACACTTCTTTCTCTTGTTTGTTCTGAAGTTAATTTAATTTCGGTACCTAAGGATACTTGGTGGGTAGATTCTGCTGCTACTACTCACATAAGTATATCAATGCAGGGTTGCTTGAACTGCCGAAAACCAAATGATGGTGAAAGATACATCTATGTGGGTGACGGCAAGAAGGTGCCAGTTGAAGCTATTGGCAAATTTAGGCTGTTGTTTAAGACCGGTTTTCATTTAGATTTGAATGAGACTTTTATTGTACCGTCTTTTAGACGGAACTTAATTTCAGTTCCCCAATTGGACATATCTGGTTATAAATGTACATTTGGGGATAATAAAGTTTGTCTCTTTCAGAATTCAAATCTTATTGGTACTGGTGTTTTATCAACATTTGATAGCTTATATTTGGTTGATACAATAACTTCAAATAAAGAAACTTTGCATACAAGTTTAAGTGGTTCTAAAAGAAAATTAACTAATGAGAATTCTATTTCGCTCTGGCATAAACGTTTGGGTCACATATCCATTCAAAGAATTCAGAAACTCGTGTCAGATGGAATTCTTGATTCTCTTGATTCCTCAAATTCGGAAATTTGTATTGAGTGTATCAAGGGAAAACAAACAAACAAGACTAGATTAGGTGCTAAGAGAGCTTAGGACGTCTTAGAATTGATACATACGGATATTTGTGGGCCATTTCCTACTCCTTGTCGGAATGGTCAACAATACTTTATCACATTCATAGACGATTACTCTCGTTATGGGTACCTATATTTTATTCACGAAAAGTCCCAATCCATAGACGTGTTCAAATCATTTAAGGCTGAAGTTGAAAATCAACTAAGCAAATGAATTAAATCCGTTAGATCTGACCGTGGTGGTGAATACTATGGTCGATATGATGGTTCCGGTGAACAACGTCCAGGGCCTTTTGCTAAATTCCTATATGAGTGTGGGATCGTCCCTTAGTATACTATGACAGGCAGTCCTACGATGAATGGTGTAGCTGAGAGACGAAATAGGACCGTTAAGGATATGGTAAGAAGTATGATTTCTCGTACTTCTTTGCCAGACTCACTCTGGGGTGAAGCATTAAAAACTGCAACTTATATTCTAAATAGAGTTCCAACTAAAGCTACAATCAAAACCCCTTATGAACTTTGGACTGGGCATAAACCCAGTATTCGGCATTTTCACATTTGGGGTTGTCCAGCTGAGGCAAGGCCTTATAGGCCAAATGAAAAGAAACTGGATGCTAAGACGGTTAGTAGCTATTTTGTTGGATACTCTGAAAAATCCAGGGGTTTTAAGTTTTATGATCCCACTTCTAGAACTATTTTTGAGACGGGTAATGCTAGGTTCTTTGAGGATATTGAGTTTGGGGGGTGGGGAGATAAAGTTGTTAGAGATTTTGTCTTTGAGGAAGAACATGTGTCTTTCCCTCAAGTTGTTGATCTTGTCTTCCTGACTCGGATCACACAACTCCAGTTCAAGACAATCTCGAAAATCTCCCCCATCAGGAACCTGATATAACTAATGAAAATCAAACTCAACAATCTCAAGTGACTGAAATGCCATTAAGGAGATCCACTAGAGAGAGGAGAAATGCAATTTCGGATGATTATGTAGTATTTCTCCAAGAACAAGAAAGTGATATTGGACTTGAGGAAGATGATCCAATCAACTTCCGTCAAGTCATTAAGTGTTCTAACTCTCAAAAGTGGATTGATGCCATGAATGATGAGATGAAGTCTATGAGCGATAATGACGTTTGGGAGCTTGTTACATTGCCCGAAGGTACGAAACCTATTGGTTGTAAATGGATTTTTAAAACCAAAAGGGATTCAGGGGGCAATGTTATTAAGTACAAAGCTCGTCTTGTCGCAAAAGGCTACACTCAGAAGGAAGGCATTGATTATAAAGAGACTTTCTCTCCAGTTTCATCGAAAGACTCTTTCAGGACTATAATGGCATTAGTAGCACATTTTGATCTTGAGCTTCATCAAATGGATGTTAAGACAGCTTCTCTCAATGGTGACATTGAGGAAACAATTTATATGGTGCAACCTGAAAACTTTGTTTCGGATGAATCAGAGAAGAAGGTTTGCAAATTAAAGAAATCCATCTATGGGCTCAAGCAAGCTTCTCGTCAATGGTATTATAAGTTTCATGCAGTCGTTACATCTTTTGGTTTTGAACCGAATATCGCTGATGACTGTATATACCATAAGTTCAGTGGGAGTAAGTATATTTTTCTGGTTTTATATGTCGATGACATACTGCTTGCCTGTAACGATATAGCATTATTACTTGAAACTAAGAAATTTCTTTCAAAGAAATTTGAAATGAAAGATCTTGGTGAAGCTTCTTTTGTATTAGGAATTCAGATTCTACGAGATCGCTCCAAATGCGTTCTCGGTCTGTCACAAAAGGGCTATATCGATAAGGTTCTGAAAAGATTTGGCATGCAGGATTGTAAACCAGGCAACACCCATGTTGCTAAGGGAGACAAGTTTAGTCTCAAACAGTGCCCAAACAATACTTATGAAATTTCGGAAATGCAGAAGACACCTTATGCTTCGGCGCTAGGTAGTCTGATGTATGCTCAGGTATGTACACGACCTGATATAGCATACATTGTTGGGATGTTAGGCAGATATCTAAGCAATCCGGGAATGGACCATTGGAAGGCAGCCAAACGGGTCATGAGGTACTTACAAAGAACAAAGGATTACATGCTTACATACCGGAAATCGGACCAGCTTGAGATCATTGGGTATACCGATTCCGATTTTGCTGGATGTCAGGATAGTTTGAAGTCTACTTCAGGCTATATTTACATGCTTGCGGGTGGTGCTATCTCTTGGAGAAGCATTAAGCAAACTCTTACATCCACTTCCACCATGGAAGCGAAGTTTATGGCATGTTATGAAGCATCCAATGAGGCATTATGGCTGCGGAATTTTGTTGGTGGACTGCGAATTGTTGATAGCATCAAAAAGCCGCTTAGGCTATTATGCGATAACAGATCGGCAGTCCTTTATGCTAATAACAACAGTAGTTTGACGAAAGCAAAGCATATGGACGTCAAATTTCGGGTTGTTAAAGAAAGAGTACAAAATGGACAATTGTGCATTGAGTACATTAGTACAAACTCCATGTTTGCGGATCCGCTCACTAAGGGATTGACACCAAAAGTATTTCATGAGCATATTGCTTGTATGGGTGTCAAATCAGATAAGGATTATGTATTTTAGTGGGAGTTTGTATTGTACATTTATGTAATTGTTCATTATATTCAGAAATTCAGTAATTCAGTTATATCTGCAGATATTCAGTTTTAAAGTTTTTGTACTCTTACAGTTTATGATTGATCTCAATAAAGAGAACCAGTTGGAAATAGACATTCTATTGACCACACTTTATGTTATTTCCATGCTACATACCTACACTTGATCCATGTCGTTGGTTATATTGATATATGTGATCTATGATTGGTTCTAGTTACGAATGAGTAACGACGAGCACTTAGTTCCTATATTGGTATGATTGATGGACCGGATTGTTCATGACAATTTTATTGTGATAGCAATTTTGCGCACCTAAGGTTAACATATAATGCTACGGTTTGTACATATGTACGTGTATCTCGTCCAAGTGGGAGATTGTAAGATATATGGATTTATATCTAGATATATGGTCTTATATCTACACACATATGAACAATATATGGATAAATTATATGTTATGTGCTATCTTTTGGTTTGGCCTAATTTTGTGGTCTTATGGACATTATGTTAAGGGGGCCAATGTATTGTCATATAAAGTGTAGGACTAATGTGTAGATACCCAAAAGGGTAATCTTAGTTAATGATGGGCTAACTAAGGTTACATATATGTAACCATGGTTACAAGCTTGTGACTCTTGAGTTATGTAACTCTTGTGACTCTTGGGTTATGTAACACTTGTGTTATAAAGTGGGGGTTATGGTTCCCACATTAGTGCAAGACAAGACTCTTCTTCCTCCCATTGAATCAAGAGCCAAAATACTCCATTGTTGTCTTGCAAATAGTGTGGAACCATAAACCATTTTGATCATTGTCATAACACTATTATTGTGAACCTTTCATATATTGTTTTAGTCTTGTGGATTCATACTTGTGGTGATATACAACTTCAAGAAACCTTGAAGGAAGGCTATAGGAGTTCACAAGAACATAAGAACAATCATCAAAAGGAGGTTCAACATTTCCACATATGAATTCAGGTTAGCTTCCGCTCATGTAGTTTAATTCCGGATTATTCAATATGAAGGTTGTTATATTTAGTCGGAATCATAATTCTAACAGTTCCAACATAATATAGTAGAAATATTGAGTTGCCGTTCATACATGTCAAGTGGATCCGATTACCCATATTAATTAATGTCATCGTCGTATTCTTAACATAACAAAAGCTTATTTTTTTTAAAAAAAATTACTATCACACAAGTCTTAAGTTTATACTATTGTTTAAAGTAACTCGAATGTTCACAAATCTTACAAAGTAACTAAAACAATAACGAAATCTCCGAAAAATTAAAACAAAACATAATTTTTCATTTAAAAAGACAAACAGTACTCCACGTTGTATTTCCAAGTATTTTTTCTTTTCCTTCTTCTTATTTTTGACAAGGTGTATTAAACGTAAAAGAAAAAAATATAAAGAGTTAACGCGAACAAAATAGAAGAGAAAGAAACAATTGCGCCCGTACACAACACAGAGTACAGCATCTAGTAGTTTGTAGAACTCTTATCCTAGGGAGGATCTGGCTTGCGACCCAACGGGTTCACGTAAACTCGATTATGTAACTTTTGTATAGTATAAATATATTCCAAAAATTCATTAAATATTTAAATATAAATTCAATTATTATTAAAAATTTACTTGAAATTATTATAGAATTTATAAACATTAAATTCTGAATACGTCTCTAATTACGTACAAGCATTTTGGAACATCAAAATTAAGTTAGATACTCTTTTTCCTCACGCAGTAACTTATAATATATGAACTAAAACTTTTCTCTTTATCATTGACAAGTAGAAAACTAGAGAAACTTCTGGGAATTAATTGTATTAGAATCCATTGGTTCACACTTCGCTTATATATTATACAAGCCGAGTTTAAACACTTGGATTTTTTTAATAAAGTAATAAAAGTATTTAACTGAAGAAACTACAAGACCACCTCAACACAAATCAGCAATCAAAGTAAGTGTATTGCACAATCTTCCTCAACATTTTACTACTTATATATACTTCTATTTGTTTTGTAAATATAAATAAGTCTCCCGTTCTTTTTTTTCAATTTTGTGGTATTAATTAGTTCCAGCCAAATGTCATACCTAGGTATTCAAGAAGAATTACACAAAAAATTTATTTGGAATTATTTACTTAAAAAGGACTGTCTATCTTTCAATAATATTTAATTTTTTCTATGTATATTTCTTCCTTTTTAAAAATGATTAAGCAAGTGTTTTAACTGAAAGAAAAATGGTTAAAGCGTCCTTTGAAATGAAAGTCCAGCCGCCAATCTCATGCCCAAAACTCCGTTCCAAAAGGCCGAATTAGAACTTGCTTAGGGCTTGTCCACGGACGAAACATTCGTAAAATGTCCTTAGACTTATGTGTGGGGTTTAATACCGTAAAACTTACGCTTTGATTGTTGGGATTTACGTTCCGTGTATACTTAATGTCCAGTATAATAGAATTTTATACAATTATGTGTAATTAATCTTGTAAATTCTTAAATTTTCTTAATAAATCATTGACTATTCAAAATTATTCTTTCCTTAATTATTAATCGTTAAGTTGAGAGTATTTTATGTCATAATTAAAATAAAAATTATTGCACGTTATCCACTAAGACTGCTATAATAATAAATTTTAAATAAATCTTTCATTTAAAAGTATTTATTTATTACCTTTGGCTATGTCTTTATTATATAATAGTTCATAATTTCTTTTATAATCATTTTCCTAGATACTTTTTTTCATGTTTACGAGATACAATATTTATTAATTTAATAGCCCAGTATTAGTTAGTAACTATTTATAGACAATTAGTTATCATCGTATAGTATGGTGAATTATGTGACACTTTATTAACTTGTTGAAACTTAAAAATTAATGATGCTAGAGAATCAAATTTAAATTGTGAATTATATTTTTATATAAATTCTTTTTTAAATAGAAAGTATATTACATAAAAGGAGTATTTAAAAAATATAAAATTATAATATCGAAATATTTTCAAGATTCATTACTCCTTAAGAGATACATATAACATTATTAGAAATTCGGCAAAAATTGACCAAGAAAAACTGATCAACTTTGCTCGGTCAAAAAACTGGCCGAAAACCGACCAACTTTGGTTGGTCAAAAAATCGGCCACAAACTGACCAACTTTGGTCGGTTTACCAAAATATTTTAAAATTTATATTACGAAATCGACCAACTTTGCTCAGTTTTCTTTGGTGCAAAATTGCGGGAAACTATTTTTATGTCCAGCGAAATTTATTTTTCAAGAAACCGACTAACTTTGATCGGTTTTTACAGTTAAAATAAATAAAAACTAATATTAAAAAATTGACCAAGTTTGATCGGTAAATTCGGCCGGTCATTTTTAAAAACCAACCAATTTTGGTCGGTAATTTTATTTTTTAATAAAACTGGCCAACTTTGGTTGGTTATTTTCGTGCGAAAATAAAATTAAAGAGTGTAAATAAAAAATAAGACAATCTTAAAACAAAATGCACCAATAGTTTAGTGGTAGAATACTATCATGGCAAAGTACACACCCCGGTTTAATTCTCAGATGGTGAACTTTTGATTACATAATAAAAATACCAACCATCTTTGGTCGGATTTCTTTTGCGACCAACCTTGGTCCTTTTACCTTTGCAACCAACCTTGGTCGATATACTAAAACGACCACCAAAATAGCGATCAAGCGTGTTTGGATGCGTTTTGATTTGTAATTTGCGAATACCGACCAACGTTGGCCGGTTTTTGTGGTTGCTAATTGTCGGATTTCTAATAGTGTAAGATTTCCCATTGAATATATTACTTTTGATGTTTGAGTTGGAATGACGTTGCAGCTAATATGCATATTATGATATGTCACTTTTCATATTATTCATAGTTGAGCTATAATATATAAATATTTTAAATAGATTATTTATTATAATTTTGTGATATTAATGTAATTTCTATAATTATTTTTAATATTATACTATCTTAAAATTTTTAAAATTAGTAAAATTTAAAGATTTTTGGGACTTACATTCTTGTCTCAAAGCTTATGCCTCTTCTCGCCAGAGATAAAATATGTCGCCTCACACCCCGTCTTTTAAAACATTAGCCCATAAAGCCCAAAATTCAAATTTTGATTTTTTTTTCATTTGACAATTTCATCTATGACTATCTTATAAAAAAGTACTATTTGTCGCCTTAAGCTATATTTTTGCAACACACAGCATTACATTATTTATAAGGAAAGAATAAATGTTTGACTTATCATATCATGTTAGTTTTATTGAAATTCTTAGTGAAATTATTAAACGCTTGGTGACGATAATTAACTAAAATGATTTTAAGAGATATGAAAGGGGGGAAATTCTATTAAAATTATGGATAGTTAATTGATAAGGAGAATCGAAATTATTTTTAATTTTTAAAAAAAATTAATGTTTGACCTTGAAATTTTCGAATTTTACTTGAAGATGAATTTCAAAATTCGAAAATTTTTAAAACTCCGAAAAGCTATTTTTCAAAAAACTTCACTTTAGATCACTCATAATTTTTTTTTAAAATAACACAAAATTATATTTATATCCAAACACAATTCTAATTTTTAAATACCATTTTCAAACACAACACACAGAGTACAGTATCGAGTAGTTTATGGAGTTCTTAAGTATAAAATTAACATTTTGAAGACCAACTTAAGTTAGATACTTTTTTCCCTCATGCAATAACTTATAATATATGAACTAAAAATTTTGTCTTTATTATTGACAAGTAGAAAGCTAGAGAAACTTCTGGGAGTTAATTATATTAGAATCCATTGGTTCACACTTCACTTATATATTCTAGTCGAGTTTAAATACTTGAATTTTTTAAAATAAAATAATAAAAGTATTTAACTGAAGAAACTACAAGACCACCTCAACACAAATCAGCAATTAAAGTAAGTGGGTTGCACAATCTTCCTTAACATTTTACTACTTATATATACCTCTATTTGTTTTGTAAATAGAAATAATTCTCCCGTATTCTCAATTTTGTGGTATTAATTAGTTCTGACGAATAAAATGCCTAGGTATTTAAGAAGAGTTATACAAAAACTTTACTTGGAATTATTTACTTAAAAAGGACTGACGATCTTTCAACAATATTTAATTTCTTCTATATATGTTTCTTCCTTTTGAAAAATGATTAAGCAAGTTAAGTGAGAGAAAATGGTTAAAGCGCTTTGTGAAAAGAAAATCATCCGTAAAAATTGCATAGGCTAGCTAGTTTTCGAATTGGTTATTCAGAAATAGTCAGTGATTGTAAAATCATTAAAAACTAAAAAATAGCCACTATTTTGCTGCAATACAGAAAGTTCCAGCATAATATTCTAGAGATCGGTGCACATGTATATGAACTTCCAACATATTATGCTAGAACTCCAACATGCGGAAAGTTTCAGTATAATATACTGGAGATTGGAGTACCGGTTAGGGGTGTGCATTCGATTTTGACTCTTATCGATAATTACTTATCGATTATCGATTTGTACATATGCTTATCGTTATCGTTTCAGTAAGGTTTCGATTTTTTCGATTTCGATTTATCGATATTGGGGGCTTATCAATTCGGTTATCGATTACTCCAATAAAAAAAATTGCGGGATTCCATGAAAAGTATATCACTATAAACGCGCCTAACTAATATGGACAAAAAGATGCTAAAATAAGACGAACACCATTTATAATATAAAAATTATGTCAACAAGTATGCAACAAAATTAAAGTAAGGGATCAAATGTATGTCATCAACACTCCAATTGTATAAAAAAAAAACACATCATCGTTATCTGTGTTTTGTAGTATCGGGCTGGTCGGATCGAGTCCGGAATGAGTTTGGTGAAATTTGAGACACTTAGTCTCTTTTAAGAATGCTTAAGTTGAAAAAGTCAATCGGATGTTGACTTATGTGTTAGAGGGACCGGATGTGAGTTCGGATGTTTGGTTAGCTTCAAGAGGTGGTTTGTGACTTAGGAGCGTGATAAGAATGGGTTTTGGAGGTTCGGAGTAGAATTAGACTTGAATTGGCGAAGTTGATATTTTGGTGATTTTCGGTGGATAGGCGATGTTTTGATCTAGGGGTCGGAATAGAATTCCGAGAGTTGCAATAACTTCGTTATGTCATTTTGGATGTGTGTGCAAAATTTCAGATCATTCAGACGTGGATTGGTTGGGTTTTTTATCAAAAGCGTATTTCGGAAGATTTTAGAAACTTAGGCTTGAATATGATGTTTTTTGGATGATTTGATGTTGTTTGAGGTGTTTTGATGATTGTAACAAGTTTGAATAAGGTCTTAGGATGTATTGGTGCCTTTGGTTGAGGTCCCGGGTGCCTCGGATGAGTTTCAGGTGGCCATTCAGATCATTTTGGAGTTTGAAAGGTAGCAAAAATTGCATGTTCAAGGTTGCAGAAAAATTACCCTTTGCGATTGCAAGGAGAGTCCTGCGGTCGCGTAGAAGGATTTGAGGAGGCTGTCCGTTTGTTCTTCGTGTTCGCGAAGTATGGCTCGTGATCACGTAGAGTGGGAAGGTTTTTCATCGCGAACGCGGGAAGGTGGTCACTTTCGCGTAATGTTCAGTCGCATGTGCATCGCATTCGCATAGAGTAAAAATTGAGGAAGCTGAGTTTTATGCTTCGCGATAGCGAAGGTTCTTTTGCTATCGCGATGAAGGAAATATTCTGAGCATAATGTTTGTAAGACATCTTGTTCGCGAATATGGGTCTATTTTCACCCATAGCGGCTCATTTTTGGAGATTTTTGAAGGACATTGAAGAGGGATTTTAGGGTAATCATTGGGTGGTAAGATTCTTAGACTAAAAACTCGAATATTAAGTGAAGTCCACCTAGAAAATCATGAAATCTAAGCCTAAAATTGAAGAAATAGGGCTTGAAAAATTGGACTTTTGAATTAGGATTTGAAGGATCATTTGAGGTCGGAAGATAACTTTTGATATGTATGAACTTGTGGGGAGATAAGGAATCTAATTAAATATAAATTTCTAAGTTTCGAGAAGTGGGCCCGGGGCTCGGGTTCTGGCCAATTTCAGGAATTTTTGTATTTTTCGATTGTTTTTGCCTGGGCTTTGTTCCCTAGTACATTTTGACATCCTCGTTATTATTTTGGATAGATTCGACGCGCGTGGAGGCCAATTCAAGGGAAAAAGGTATCACGAGCTAGAGATTTAGCCGGTTCGATGTGAGTAATGATTGTAAATAATATTTTGAGGATTTGAAACCCCAAATTTGTACATCGTAATGCTATATTGAGGTGAGGTACACGCTGGATAACGAGCATTGGGTCGTGCACTATTGGGGATTGTAACTTGGTCCGTTTCGATTGATAATTTTATTGCGTATTTGATTGAAAACTATTTGCCATCATCATTTATTTGGTTGAATGCCATATTTGGGCTTCGTGCCAACTATTTGAACCCTTCGGGACTTTTATTTGATAATTTCTCACTGCTTTTATTATTACTCGGACTCGGTCATGTTATTTTCTATTGTTTTACTACTCAACCACTTTTACTCAGTTTTGAGACTTAAATCATATTTTAGTTTGGGCTGAGAAACACTATTTTACTATCGCCCGAGGGGCTTGTGATGATTTTTGACTGAGTAAGGCCGATGTCCTGTATTGTGAGAAAATACTGATAATGATTGAAGGCTGAAGGCCTGAGATATGTACTCCATGAGTTGGCTTGATTGATATGAAGCCCAAGGCCTAAATGTGATGCCACGAGATGGCTTATTATTGCACTTGGGCCATAAGGGGCCCCTCCAAGAATTTGCATACCCTTAGTGAGCGTCGGTACCCATTATGATGTGAGATTGAGCCCGAGGGGTTGGTACTGATCTGAGTTGCTGCCAGAGGGGCAGATTTGTTAATACTGTGCCCGAGGGTCAAATTTCTATTTGTTTACTTTATCCTAATTATTTGTCACTTACCTGTTTACTGACTAAAAAGAGGATTTTACTTGATTTTTACTGGTTTTAATGATTTTAAGTGATTTTACTGCTTCATTAAATAATGCCTTGTGCTTTATGTATTTTTTTACTTTCAGTCATTATTTATATTTGTTACTCACTGAGTTGGAGTACTCACTTTACTCCCTGCACCCAGTGTGCAAATTGAGACGTGGATGGTTCCGTTCTGGAGTGTTGATTTCCCCCAGTCCCAAGCAGGCCTTTTGGAGATTACGAGGTAGCTGTAATCATCCACAGCCTTGTGTTTATACTTCTCTATCATTTCTGTTCCTCTCAAGCATTTGTAGTAGTTTATGACTTTAGCAGACTGTATTATGGTTCATAGATGCTCGTGACTTGTGATACCTCGACTAGGGCTGTGTCGGGTTGGATTTTTCATATTGTTATCGATACTTTCCGTTGTTTAGTATACTTAAATCATGTTTAGATTATTATTATGTTGGTTAACTGCTTTAAAAGATCAATTGGGTTGAACTACCAATCCTTGTCTTCACGAGAGACGCCATCAGGATAGGGTTCGGGGTTAGGGTCGTGACAACCTTGTAAGGGAAAAGCTTGCAACGCACATTAACTCCCCCTGATAAGAGCATAAATTCACATCCTTGAGCCTTCACATTCCAATCTAGTGCACCAGCTTCTTGAAGGTTGACATTGGCAAAGATTTGGTGAATAAATCCACCATATTAACTCCAATGAATATGTTGCACTTTCAAAATCCTTGCTATCATATTATCATGCTCATAGTTATAGCAAGTTATCTTTGTGCACAAATTGCACTTAGGATGTGGTCAATCGTGACCAAAAGATTCTCCAAGAATTGCATATGCTACCAGCATTTTGAATCATTCATGTATTGCCATATAAGTATAGTCAATAAGCCATATAAACAGACTTTAGATTTGCATCAAGTTTTCATGTCATGTGAGACATATAAGATACATAAATGTGATATCACACACTATTGTCTTCGTACTTTTAAGTGTTTGAATTGCACGTCCAAAACTACTTATCTTTCATATGAAACTAAATTCTACTTGAATTGTTTCCACAGACTTAAGATCCTTATATATATAAAGACATAACATAGAGATCTCTTCATTCATATATTCAGGTACCTGAATCTCTCATGAGATTTTTTAAGTGTTATGTCATGTGATTTTCTAGATCACTCACCTTCTTTATTATGATCATATTGATCATTTGCTCATCTTCTTTATCAAGAAGTTTATTTGAAACCGATTGTCTATACACTTTAAGAGTACCACAGACGCTATCCTTCTAGGTTTTAATATGAACATTTGCAATGAGAATATAGTTACTTTCTTTGTGTCAGCAAATGCGTCCGGCATGATTTGCGATATGTTGCAAATGAATTATCTTTTATGAACTTCAAGTTCATATTATCTTATTCGAGGATCTAGATGTACACATGATAATCCATTACATGTAAATTTTCTCAACTGTTTATCTTGTCTTCCCCTCATGGTGGAAAAACTAACTTGCTTCTTCAATTTTGAAAATCCATCTTTGAGAGTTATGGTGTTAATCAAAATATACATGACACATAAATAATAATAATAAGATGGAATTATATGGTTCCTAACCCTGAACCACTTGTGATGGAAGAAAATAATATACTTTCGTATATAACATATATCAAACTGATATACAAAAATTTGTTCTCATAAGCAATTGTTTAGCTATTAAGTGGAGCCACTCAATAAATTATTTTTCTAAACCAACTGTGATGTAAACCAACTTATCAAGATGAACTATCTTGAATAAAAAATCTGGAAATTATGCTCTAAATTAAATTATTGAGCTAGTTACCTCACAAATATCATATTGTGGGTTAATAACCATCTCATAGATTGTCACGATCCGGATTTTCCACAATCAGGAGTTGTGATGGCACCTACTCGTAGAAGTTAGGCAAGCCACAACTTAAAATCTTTAAACTCCTTTATTCTAAATTTCTTTTTAACCAATTAAGTTATCAGGGAGTAAATAATTAATAACAACGGAATATGAAATTTAGCCGAAAACTTAAATTAAATAAGCTAAACAATACTGCGGAAATCAACATATGCCTCTACCCAAGAACTGGTATCACAACATCCACGGACTACTAAAAGTACTAAATACAACCGTTTGAAAGAAATATATCATTGTTTGTCCCGAACACATGAGATTATAGAATGATATAAGATAGAAGAGATCCTAGGCCTACGGACGTCTGCAAGGCTACCTCGGTGTCTAGGTGGACTGAAGGCTGGCTCCCGAGCTAATGGTGCTGTCTGATACCTGGATCTATGAAAAAGAGCACAGAGTATAGTTTCAGCAAAACCGACCCTATGGGCTGCTAAGTGCTTAGCCTAACCTCGGCGAAGTAGTGACGACGCTAGGACCAGACTACCAAATAAACCTGTACAGTTCAAATATACATATAATGAAAAAATACAGAGATAACCAGTCAATGCGTGAGGGGGAAACATGCTGAAGGGAAAAATAATAGTTCCGAATAGAGGGCATGAAGTAAGGAAAGAAACAACTCAACCAGAATATCAACAAGAAGCAGAAATCAATACTTGCACGGCACCACCCTTCGTGCTTTTACTCTCAACCTTACCAAAGCAGTTATATAATGAAAATGTACACGACATCACCCTTCATGCTTTTACTCTCTTTCCTCACCATATAATCAACAGAATCGACATGGAATGATTCATCGTGCGGCACAACATCACCCTTCGTGCTTTACACTCTTTCCTCACAATATCAAACAATGTATGGCATCATCCATCGTGCTTAACGCTCTTCCTCACCAAAACAACAATTAAAAACATAGGAGCAAAGGAGTAAACAAATAATAATAGAATTCCCGGCAATGGAACAAATAATAATTAATTTTCTCGTTAATTAATTATTGATATTGTCCCTTTGCCGGAATTTCTATTATTATTCTGTTTATTCCCGTGACCCTTGTTTGTGAAGTTGTTTGGGTGAGGAAGAGTGTTAAAGCACGAATGGTGATGCCGTGCATTGTTTGTTATTGTGAGGAAAGAGTACTAAAGCATGAAGGGTGATGCCTTGCCGCACGATGTACCATTTTGTGCCGATTCTATTGATTATATGTGAGGAAAGAGTGTTAAATCACAAAGGGTGATGCCGTGCCGCACGATGTACTATTCTGTGCCAATTATATTGATTATATGGTGAGGAAAAATAGTAAAAGCACGAAGGGTGATGCCGTGTACATTTGATTATGTAATTGTTTGGTGAGAACAAGAGTAAAAGCACGAAGGGTTGTGCCGTACAAGTATTGATTTCTATTTCTTATTGATATTCTGGTTGAGTTGTTTCTGTCCTTACGTCATGCCCTCTATTCGAAACTGTTATTTTCTCCCTCAGCATGTTTTCCCCTGCCGCATTGAGTGGTTATCTCTGTATTTCTTTCTCCAATGTGTATATATATATATATATATATATTTGAACTGCACAGTTTTATTTGGTAGTCTGGTCCTAGACTTGTCACTACTTCGCCGAGGTTAGGCTAGGCACTTACTAGCACATAGGGTCGGTTGTGCTGATACTACACTCATTGCTCTTTTGTACGGATCCAGGAAGCGGACAGCAGCATTAGCTCGAGAGCCAGCCTTCAGTTCACCGAGACACTGAGGTAGCCTTGCAGACGTCCGCAGGCCAGGCGTCTCTTAGTTTATATTTTGTTCTGTTATCTCACATATTCGAGACAAACCGTGTAATATTTCCTTCAAATGGTTGTATTTAGTACTCTTAATAGTCCGTAGATGTTGTGACACCATGTTCTGGTTAGAGACACGTGTTGGTCTTTAAAATATGTTTTATCTATATTTTTAATTAATACTTCTGCTAATTTCCTATTCCGTTGTTATTTAATTGTTATTTTTTGTTAATTTACTTGGTTAAAAAGGAATTAAAAATAAAAAAGTTTAAAGATTTCAAGTTCGTGGTTTGCCTAACTTCTACGAGTAGGCGCCATCAAAAATCCCAATGGTGAAATTTGAGTCGTGACACTAACGTGTTCAGAGAGCTCAAATAGCTCTGGACCTGCAATATCTGTGTTATTAAGCCTAAAACCTTCCGGAACCTACCCGAAACCCACCCGAGCCTTAGAAACTCAAAACTAAATGTGCATACTAACTCAAAAATATTATACGAACTTATCCACGCGATCAAATCACCAAAATAATCTCAATAATAGCAAATTAAACTTCAAATTCAAAGAATTTGTTTCTCAAACTTCACAAACATCAACTCTAGTAGTTTAGGTCTGAATCACGTCAAATGATATATGTTTTTCATCAAATTTTACAAAAATATCTTAAATCATATATAAGATCGGTACCGAGCTCCAAAACAAAAATACGAACTCAATACCGTCAGGTTCTAATCTGGTTCCATTTCAAAACTTTATAAACAATTTCAGAAAACAATTTATTTCAAAATTTTATTTCTCGGGCTTGGGACCTCGGAATTCGATTCCAGGCATACGCCCAAGTTCTATTTTTTCCCATGGACCCTCCAGAACCATCAAATAACGGGTCTGGGTCTGTTTACCCAAAATATTGACCAAGATTAAATTAGCTCATTTTATAATCAAAACTTATCATTTTTCATAGATTTTCACATTTAGGCTTTCGACTTCACGCCCAGACTACGTACACAATTTGAGGTAACTCTAAATGTGTTTTTCAAGGCCTCTGAGTCATAGAATTTAATTTAAAAAACAAGTGATGACCGTTTGAGTCATCACCTAAATGCATCAAATGTGGTGTACATGGCAGGTGAATGAGCCCATATTCACATTTGACATTTCCAGCATTCATGAGATTCAAACATAATTTTAGTTGATCTATTAATTAATGAGAACAAGCAATATAAGAGAATTCGTAAAGAACTTGCTAGTTCTTTAATATTTACCCATGTGAATTCTCTATTATTTTTGCACGTCATACATAAATTGATATGGCTAAACCAATTATGCCAATTGAATAAATTGTCAATATTGATAAACTTCAGGTTTACATCATGACGTGTGCAATTATCAATAAACTCCAAGTTTTATGATATGAGTTTTTATATCAATAGACATCCACTTTAGTACGGTATTCTTTTATTTGTGTAATACAAACTAAAGAATAAAGCGAGTATCTTTTCACATACATATTATCTCGCTACAAGTTGTTGTAATAGAGAATATTGAATCTTTTCTTTATTTATAGTCTCATTATAATCAATCTCTTTCGCGTATACTTTGAAAATTGAATAAGTTTCTTTAAGACTTACTACAAACACAATATCTTATTGGTAATCAATTGTGTTTCTCTAAAATAGTAATAATTGGCTCTTCCAGAGCTGTCAATTAATTTGATACTATCACATATTCATCAACATCCATATGGTGAATATCTCTTTTAAGGAGAAACTTATACAATTATAGTTATGGTCAAAATTATACGCAAGATATGTTTCTTGCATTATTGTTGTCCTTTAATAATCATATTTGCCAAAATATTTTGACGTACAATATGTACGTGGACAATGACCATTCATGCCATAATAATAATATTATTTTATTATATCATCTCAAACCTCCTTCTAGAGGTGCATGTGATATATTTACTAACACTAGCATATTCATATTCTTCCAAGAATGAATATGTATTCATAAATCACATGTTGTCATATTCAAATCATGAATGGACCATAATCATCTATATGTGCTTTACAAAATCTCATGTCAAAATGATGATAAATATTACTTTCACATAGAGAAGGATTATTTTGAGAATCCTTATTATTCTTTTTTTTTTTTAAACGACCTCTAGGCAAAGCCTAAGGTTAAGATTTTATTTATAACAAAATTAAAGTACAAAAATTAAAACAAAAACACGCCAAATGAAATGTGATCGTCCCAGAGTTTATAATACTTTGTGATGTTGTTACAAATGAAGAAATTAAGACAGATGAACAGAGTTATGAAAACCGAAAAGGATCTTCATAATTCAAGCTCTTTGAGTCAACTGTTTTAGTTTCGCGATTCTCATTGGGGGACGTCTTATGTTTTCTCCTTCTGTCACCTGCCATCCAGCTTCTATCTCTTTGACGACCCTTCTTGTTTGTTTTACTGTGCATTGGAGATAAATCACCTTTTATTGCAGCATCTTTACGGCATTGCATTAGCATCTCTTCTTCCTCCCCTTCTTCAAAAGTATGCTGTTCTGAGGATATTTGCGAAGCTTTTGCCTTTACGATTACAATTGCATTCTTATCTTGAGAAAACAATTCTGCTAACGAGTTGTCTTCATCTTCTTCTTCCTCTGATGATGAAAAGCCAGTAGATCCTTCTTCCCATCCCTCTTCATCATCACATCGTCGTTGGTCCCAAAGTTTTGATTTAATAACCAACTCCTTCCTGTTAGCTAACACTGATGTTTTGTTCTGTCCATTGAAAATTGAGAATACTTCGTGATCCTTTTGCTCTATAAAATTATAGGGAATGATAGGGTAACTTTTGACAGTCTGTATCATCCCTCCAGCAACCATTGCCGATGTCTTAGAGCTTAGAATTAGATCAGTATTTTCTTCTGCGGTCTGCTTGTTTTTATTCAAAACAGTTGCTGCCTTATTGGATATTGTTGAGCTATACTGATCAGGAGTTGTTGCTGCTTTTTCTTGAAAACAGTTTGATACCAACTTACTCAAAGTAGTAGTATCATTCAGTTGCGATCCACTGTTAAGTTTAACTGCTGACTTTTTCAATGCTTCTTCTTTCTTGTCATCTGTTATCTCTGGCTTACCCAATGAATTGTGATCTCCAGTTAAGTTAAACCTTGAGGATTTGGGATTAACCTGACATGCCTGTGTTGTACGAGTATAACCATCTGCAGAAGAATCTTGTGCATTTGGATATAAAGCTGGAGGATTTCCTTGTTGCTGCACACTGCATTGAAGATACAGCATCTGTCCAACCTGTGAAAATGAACCTGTCGGTAACTGCTTTGTCCCATCAGCATCTATAATTTTGTTTACCATTTGTGCTGCCTCATTACTTATCTGTGCATGATCATCCCTCGATTTTGAAGTAGGTTTTGCAACTTCAGAATTTTTATCAGCATTACCAGAGTGAGATCCCAGCTGTTGTATGTTGCAGCTGAGATGTTTTCCATTCTGTGCATCAGAGAGACTTGTTTGGACTCCCAACTGTTGGCCCTTGCTGGTTTGACTCTGTCTTCCTGTGCATCATTAGCTAAAGTGTCTGCATCAATGTGCTTGCCTTGGATTATAGCAGTCTGAACATTTGACACTTCACTCATTTGGTTCAACTTAACCTTTCCAGATTTTATGGGAGAATCCAATCGTTCTTCATCAATGTCACCCAACCTTATTGAATTCTGCTGAGGCGTGTCCTTATTGACTCCAGAGATTGTCCCTTTTTCATGTGTGCTATGTGTTATTGAGGATTCAAACTCAACCATATTTAGCAATTTCAATGAAACAGTACTCCCATTAAGCTGCACTTCTTTGCTGGCTGCAGCAGCAGATGATTCCAGCTTAGATTGGTCACATTCCTGTGAGATAGTCACAGGTATCTTCCTATCATTTAACAGGATGTCATGACCATTTCGATCAGAATCAATTTCACCATTTTGGACATCTGATCTCGATGACTGCATTGGCACATTAGAGCAAAGATCTGCATTACCAATCTGTTTTGTCATCTCCTGTGGCTCAACATTAACATCAGTTGGATTAATCTCCAGAACAGAAGACTCATCCAAACCAAAATTTGCATTAACATCATTCTGCACGACTTCAGTAATCACATTTATTCCTTCTGCAGATAGATCCTTCTGCAATGACATTTTTGTTAAATCAGTTCCTGCATTATCAACTTTTCCTTGTGTTTCCTTAACAATTTGTGCATATCTTTTTGCATTTAAATAATCCCTGGCATCCCCCTTTAATTTGCCTAGCTTCTTGACCTCTTGACCATCCATATCACAGTTCAATTGAACCTCTGACAGCTTCTCTGCTACATAATTTTCTTTTTTAATTCTACACAACTTGATATCATGACCTTGATGCTTGCAATAAGTACAATACTTAGGCAGATTATCGAAAACTATTTGTTGATAAAACTCGACAGTTTTACCAGTTATTCTATCAAAGATCTGCAGTTTGATCTTTTTAGGATGATTATCCAAAAGATTAAGTATCACCTTTACTCTTGCCGCGCTTGGTCTCGATCTATCATGTGTTGCCTTGTCCACTGCCAGAGGTTTTCCAACAGTTGAAGCTATTGACATTAACGACCTCTTTGCAAAAAAATTTGGTGGCAGGCCTGGAAGTGAGATCCATACAACTGCCATCGGCGTTTCCTCTTTCGGATTGAATTCCAAAGACCATGGGAAAGTTCTAAAGAAATATTCGTCGCGATTGGATTGAAGATATGCAGTAGATTTTGACAGGAATTGAACATAATCATTGTACAAATCAAATCTGATTAACAGATGACGATACTCTAGATGACCAATGTTACAATGACCTTGCACATCAAATTGCGACGAAAATATTCTTCGCACTTCCGAGAGATCTGGTCTGCCATACGAGAATTTGATAACAACTGCCTGATGCAATCCTTCTTCCTTAATGAAATTGTTAACCTCATCCTTAGTGAACTGAATAACAGGTTCACCCTGGTTAACTACAACTGGAAATAAATCGAGATTAGATGGAGCAGATTGCTTCGCAAGGATTGTTGAAGCATATGATTGCTTTTTGATTTCATTTGAAGCAGATTTTTGAACGTTATGAACCTCTCCCACAGCCAGATGCTGGGGAGAGGACGAGGAAATCATGGATGATCAGAAGATATCCTCCATATTAACGATCTACTCCGGAAATGCAGAAGATGTCGATGACAATATTGCAATTGTCTTAGACAGAACTGAAGTTGATTCGAGATTATCTTGATGGTTTTGACGATCTGTTATAACAGAAAATAAACTTGCTAACTGAGATTGATCTCCAGCCTCAATATGAGTTCCGACGAAAAGAAGTTCGAAACGCAAGATCTAAGATCTAGAAAATATGGCTATATATATGAATAAAAAGAAAATTGAGGATTGATCGCAAGGTGAAGAGTAAGTCTTGACACCAAATTTGTGATAATCCACAACCGGAATCCGGCGTCCGGTGAATGAAGAAGGTGAATAGTAATTCAAATGAATAGTTAAAATCACTGTTCATCCGAGAGGCTTCTTTGCTTTTAGAACTATGAATTGAACACCTGAATCCTTATTATTCTCATTATCACAATGATGACAATTATAATTTTGTCTATTGCAACGTCCACATCCATTGATATCTTCACGGTAAAAATTTTATCTTCTTTCAGACTTATCACATATTACTATCACATTCTCTGAAGGGAATGCGAATGGAGCAAATTCAATGGGACGGATTTTCACTTCTTGTGCTCGCGATCATACATGACTTTGATTATGGCATGATATAGAAATTTTACAATTCTAGTGATTATAATTTTTTACTAACTCCCTTAGAGTTATAATCAAAATTTAGCTTCTTTGCTTGTATTTAAAATCAAATTATAGAATAAAAGAGGAAAATACGGTAAAATACATACCTTACATTCAGAATTTAATCACGAAGGAAGTTCATGGAATAATTGACAATCATTATTCTCAATCCCAAAATTTCTACCCAATTGGTTAAAGTCTCGTGCTGATAACGTCTTATGAAACAATAAAAGAAGAAAAGTATTGCAGAGAAAGTAGAGGGAGAGAGATTTTAAATAAATTGCAATGAAGTATAACCTTCTATTCATAGGGAGAAGGTGACTTAGTCACCAAGTAATAAACCCTAAAATTTCTCTAAATATAAATATTTACCATAAATAAAATTCTATTTATAACAGATAGTAAATTGATACGGAGCATCAACACTCATTCCTATTACTAGGACAAAACAAAATAGGTAAGGTCTTTACCTTTGAAGATGCAGTTGGAAGGATGAGATCTCTCCAAATTTAGGGCTCGTTTGTCCATAAAAAGAGATTTCTTTTTACAATTTCTTTTTTTTTTTCAAAATCAGTGTTTGACTATAAATTTTTATTATTATTTGAAGATGAATTTTAGATTTTTTTAAAAATTTTAAAAACTCCATAAAGTTATTTTTCTAAGTTGTCACTTCAAATCACTCATAAAAATTCAAAAACAATCTAAAATTATATTCATATCCAAACACATTCTAATTTTCAAATATCATTTTTACTTTTTTCAAAAATTTTACAATTTTTAAGTTCAAACGCCCAATTAATTAAGCTATTGATTTTCAGATAATAGATGATTAAACAAACAAAAAAGTGGTGTATTTTCCGAAATATTAAAGAACTAAAGAGAGATTGTGTGATTAGGGGAGAGATTAGAAGGTAGGTTTGTGCTATTATCCAAAAAATATGACAAAGAAAACTAGAAAGGGACACACTGCCATCCTCCCTTGACTCAATTCAAATCTTTGCCTTAGTGGACTTTGACCATTACTTTTCAACCCTCTCTTGGCTGGCTACTTCTTTTCTCTCCTCTACTTTTCCAAAATCCTATTTTTCTCTTCCCTTGAAAATTTCAGGTTCTCATATACCTTTACTACTTTTCTTCAATATACTTCGTCAGAGACTTGTATAACTTGCCCCATTTCACTTTTTTGATTGGTGGGGTCCTTTTCATTTTCTTTTTATAGGATATTTCTTCCAATATACTTTTCAAACTACCACCTAACATGAATTGTAGCTAGCAAAGTGTTACCTTTCAAGATTCAAATGGAACCTTTTTTTAGCTCTTGAACTCTATGATTCATACACCATTGTTCTTTAACTTTTCCCTCCTTAAATTAAGCACATAAATATGTTCAAGTTTTCCATTCAAAGCATTTTGACAACTATGACCACCATACTGTATTAGGGACAATGCTACAGCAAACTCTCATGTAGTAAACATACTAAGAAATTCTTTTTGTTGGAGCTAGCTGCATGGACTCCATCTTCTTCCTTGAAGAAGGAGACCGCGCCATCTTTCTCTTAAAGATAATGGAGTCCTTAGGTTGCACTTACATATGCCTTTGGCAATATTTCCAACCATCTAAGTAAGATTACTACTACTCCTCCATCCCTCTCATTAGTCTAGCTGATATATGCATGCCCAAGAACATTCTTCTAACCTGCCACATTTTCGTCATTTTGTAGCTGTTTTATGTCCTTGGGTGGAATCTACGATGGAGACAGTGATGTTGCCCAGAGGCTATTCCAGGAGTATAGGCATTCATGGCTTATCATGGATAGCGGGTAGGCAATCTCTACGCTTATAGATTACACATTGACTATACACGGCTATACATATACAAGACATATATTACACATCCTCTGGTTATCTTTCATTTAAGCGATTGGGTGATAGATATTTAGGTTAATTCTTCTAAAAGATTTATGATATGGAGGGAAAAAGAAGCAAGAATTTTTCTAAATTAAGTGTATTTGTTCAAGTTCAGCCGCATTCCAGGACTGGCTTTCAAGAACAATGTTCCTTATATGGAGCTGCAGTTTGCAGATTTTCAATCACATGCATCCAATCCAGTTCAACTTCAATTCTACCAGGTACTTTTGATAACAAATCAAATTATATATTACTCTTCTTAGTACTTTATTTAAATAGATATCCAAGCTAACCTTTTAAATATGATTGTTGCAGGAAGCTGGAATCAAGGTTTGTGTTTGTTTATTTCATTATCACGTGATCCAATATGGTAAAAGTACACAATAATGTGGTTGATATTGAAACTTAATTTTATCTTCTGATTTGTTGTGAACTTCAGACAGTTATCTGTATGGGGTGTAGCATTGGAGAAATTGAGGTTGGAATGACTTCTAGCCCTCAAGTAAGACCATTTCTTTATAAAATTTCTATGACCCCACTTTTATTCATTATTTCAAAAATCTGAGGCTCTAACTTCTATTAATTTTTTACTAAAACTGGTTGTGAATCGCGCGCGGGGGTTTTAATAGTAGTTACTTTATATATGAAGGTAAACTTGGAAATGGGAATGACAAACTTGTTTGCCGAATATTTCTCAAGACAAGCAGCAGCAACAGCAGCACCAGAACCACCAACAACAAGAGGAATTCCTAATCAGTTACTGCCAATTGATCAAAATCGGCCATCATCCTCTTCATCATTCTCAATTGATAGCCCAGGCGAATACTCATCTCTTCTCTTCAATGTAGCAAGCACGTCGTCATATGTACCAGAACCACCACGAACGGATACCTTTTCCGATCAGACCATTAGACCAGTTCCACCAGTATCTGCTACCCCCACGCTATACCAACAAGCCATTCAGACACTAAATCAAACACAAGGCATACAATTCCCGACAGTAGAAACCGAAGATGCTGCATTAACAAGAGCATATCTTGCTGTCATGACATCGCCCTCTTCTTCTTCCTCCTCTCGCCAATCCAGAGAAAACTTGCCCACAGATTATAACCAAATAGCAACACAAAAAGCCACTGCATTTAGAAGGTTTAGATCAGGTTTAGGTCCCAATCTGCCAATAACAGCAGCCACAACTCGCCGACAAAACATGTTTAGAAGATCTATCAATTTCTTCAGAAATCTAAATATGATGAGATCAAGGCAAGAACAAATGCAGCCTAACCCGCGTGCCCCTACAAGTACTCAGGTTCATCACATGATTTCAGAGAGACGAAGACGCGAAAAGCTTAACGAGAGCTTTCAACTACTTAGATCTTTACTCCCACCTGTTACTAAGGTATGGTTTTAATTATGAAGTAACGGTGTCACTGTAAATTTGAACGGCAAAATCTCTTAAATTACTCATAAATTTGCTAAAATTATAATTAGTATTATTTTCAAACTATATTCAGTCTTAATTACGCCATACCTTTTGAGAATCATTACTCCATAGATGTTGATGTGGCAAAAAGTGTGGGCTGCACTCACATATCACGTAAAATTTTTCTATCTATGTGGCCTTTTTAAAAAATAAAATATTTTTTAACTTTTTAAGAATATTATTTTTTTAGATAATTTTTTCGAATAAAATTTATAATAAAACTTGGATATAACTACATCATTTAGGCTAAATATTTTTATTTGGAAAAAAATAATAAAGTTTTAGTTAATCTTTTGTTTGAATTTGACCTGAAAATAAAGATTTATGCAATTGAAATAAATAGTCAAGACATCTAGAATGTTATAAAAATACATAGTTGAAATAAATAGTCATTGCATCAAAAGAAAAAATAAAAAGAATGTACAATTGCACTTGTAATTTCTTGCAATTGTACACTCTTTTTATTTCTTCTTTTGTGATGCAATGATTATTTATTTCAATCGTATTTTTACCTTTTTAGGTAAAATTTGTAAAATAAATAAATAAATAATTAGAGCACCGTAATTTAGATTTATATAAAAAATTATAGCCAAAATAATTGATTTCAAAAAATTTTCTATCTATGTGTGCCTCTTTGTTAGGTTGTTCACTCGACATATTGTATTCCCTTTTATATGTTGAATTGTTCCTCTCTGCTTGTGGATGTAGCCAATTGAACAAATCACGTCAAATGTTTGTGCTTCTTTTCACATATTTTTCTTTTACGTTTGATTTATCATTGTTAAAAATTTACTTTACTAGCCTCCGCATGACACCTAATTATTTCGATCCTAAGTGTATATATCTCAACATATATGAAGTTTTAGTGCATCTCAAAAGGAAATCATGTTATAATGAAATGGCTCAAATCTTGTTGGATTTCTTGCGCAGAAGGACAAAGCATCAGTACTTGCTAGTACAACAGAATATTTAACTTTATTAAAAGCTCAAGTGAAAGAACTGAGTAAAAAGAATGAAATGTTGGAAGCACAATTACTTCAACCTCAAATCAAATCCTCCTTTAAACAGGCAATTATTAGCTCCTCCACTGGTGGAAATGAAAGGGTAGCTGTTGAAATAACAAACATAGGTGAATCAACATCAGAATCAAGAACAGTGGACTTGCAAATTTCAGTAAGGAGAGAATGCAGCATCTTGGATTTGGTGACTCGTTTGCTGGAATTCTTGAAAAGTGACAACAATGTAAACTTAGAGTCAGTAGCAGCAAACACCAGATCATTGGTTCGATCAGAACCTCTAACTCATATAATCTTGAGACTTAGAGTTGAGGTACGCATGCATTTTATTTTCTGAAACTAGCCTTAACTTTAACTAATTACATTTTGCATGATTATATCTTTTTGCATGAATTACTCACAGCCCTTCAAGGGATTGTAAAGTATAAATATAAATGTGAACAGTTTTACGATAATTTTCGATTTCCTTTTTATTTAGGAATCATATAATTTATTTAGTCACCATATAAAGTATTCCTAGCATTTTGTTTATATAATTCCAAAATTAGAAAGTTTCATACAATTGGGATTTTCTTTCTGAAAATTGGAAGCAGTTTGGCGCTAAATTAATGTTGAGGGAATGCTAGACATTTTGTAATTATAGAGAATAAGATATTTCTTTGTCTTTGTAAGTAAAATGGTAAATGTTTACCGTTTTATTCTACTAAGTAAAAATGATTAATGAGTGTTATACTAAAATTATGCAATCATCATTCTTTTAATGAGCTTATACTTAGTGGATATCTATTTACTTGCCAAATGGTACTAAAGAATTTAAGATGGTACTTCTGCTTTCCGGCTTCTATGAACTGTTGGTCCTTTCCTCCCTCCAAAATAGAAATTATAGTTGGGAAATATCACGTCCAATATATGAATAACTTTTTCCAACTTTTTTAGTTTTCTTTTGGCATTCTCTTTTTTTGGGACAAAGTCCAAGTCCGTGTTTGAGCGGGGAGTTTATTGAAAACAGTCACTTTACCTTTTAAAAGCATAAGCAAAATTTGTGTACACATTATTCTTTATATGTTATTAATATAAATATGTTATTGACATTGTTGTTGCACAAATAACACATTTTTTAATATTAGCTAGACATATAACTAATATAATTAAAACGAACTATAAATTCCATAACAAATAATAAATTCATATCTTGATTCCAATTTTGCTCATATATCTTAAAAACTCTTGTTTGGATTTGGTTTTCTTACCAACTTTTTTTTTTCAAATTTTCCTACCAACTTTGCTAAGCAAATTTCTCTCATTTTGTTGTGATTTGGTCCAGGGTAGTGAATGGGACGAGACTAGTTTCCAGGAAGCAGTGAAAAGGGTTGTTGATGACTTGGCATAGAGGAACTTGTCTTGTCCCCTGTTGGTAGGGCCCAGAAAATTCTGACTGGCGGCGCCTCGAATTATTGACTAGTTTTCAGAATTTTCTCATCCAATCATTTACTTTAGAGTCAAAATATTCACCAATTAATGTTGTGAAAATTACAATCATATGATTGTACAAATTTTTTTTGTAGTTTAATCACCTCGATGTAATTGTGCATTTATATTGTATTCGAATTGAAGACTAGCCCACTTCATAAATTTTTTGCCTTCCACGATTGAGGTGAAAGTTCACGTCAACAACATAGCAATTCCGTGGTTATTATTTGGCCATTTCTAAATTATATAACAGTACTCTTTAATATAGATGTCATAAATATATTAAAGAGTACTGTTATATAATCTACAAATGACCAAATATTAACAATGCTCTTTGTAGGTGCACCTGCTAATATTTAGGTGGGCTGCTTAACGTAATTGCACTTTTGATCAGTTATTGGTCAATCATGACATTGGTCATTGTAGTACTTTATTAAATGTATTTAAATTTGAAAATGTGAGTTTTATCCCTTTACATATTAAATGTTATATATTTATTATTTTTAAAATTATATCACCCTCAAGCATAGAATAATTCGTTAAAGTTATGAAGATTCACAAGTAATAAAGATGAAAATGGCACACTGCAATTAAATTAAGTTTAAAGTTCACTTAACTAGATATTACACTTGAAAAGAGACTACCGCAGTTCATAATAAAACAAAACAGTAAAACAAAACAAAGCAAAACAAATAGTTATTTTCCTTCCATAAATGGTTGATGTGTGCATTTTCATTGATGGTTTAATTTCAACAAAAAATCAACCACCCTTCTTCTTTTCTCTTTTAAAAAATGTTTAAGTCACCCCACTCAATCGTACTTCAGGAAGATCTATTAGTGTGAGTTTATTTTCTTGAATCTTGAGGTGTGTGTATTTATATATATATATAATAAATTTTGCTTAAGTTTTGTATTTGGTTTAAAGTGATTAATGAAATTCCAATATATGAGGTGACGGTTTTGACCGTTAAGTCTAAGAATTGACTCAACCTTCACATGAGTGACGTGACTAAACAAATAACATTAGCCACATGATGTGTACTATACAAATGTTATTCGGGGCAAACAATATTTTATTTTTTTGGAATTTTCTATGCCACAATCTTATTTCAAAAGTGTTCAAAACTGGGGGTATCTTAGTTTCAATACATATTCCATTTCAAATCTTGTAGGTCAAAATACAAACGCTTTTTTTTTACTCTGATTTAAAACTTGTACTTAATCCTCAAATACTATTCTTTTATGGCCTAAGATTTTTCAAGTCAAGTCAACGGAGAGAAAGGAAAAAAAAAAAAAAAAAAAAAGTTGTCACGATCCGGAATTTTCATCATCGGAAGTCGTAATGGTACCTACTTAAGGAAGCTAAGCAAGCCATAAACCTTTGATGTCATTAACCCTTTTCCTTTTAATTCATTTTAAACTAATTAAATTAGCAATGAATAAGCATTTAAGGAACATCAGAAAATAAAATTAGCGAAAGTCTTAGATAAATATAGAAGCAAACATCTAGAAAACCGATACAAATCTCTACCCAGCACCTGGTGTCACAACATACATGGACTATCAACAAGTGTTACATACAGGTGTCCGAAACAAAAGAAATAAAGTTTGTCTAGGGTACAAGAGGAACCAAAGCATCAAGTTAGATAGAAGAGATGTCGGGCATGCGGATGCCTGCAGTACTACCTCGGAATCTCGTGGACTGAAGGCTGGCTCCCAAACTACTGCTGATGATCAAATGCTGCTTCAGAATTTGCACACATTGCAGAGTGTAGTATCAGCACAACCGACCCCATGTGCTGGTAAGTGTCTAGCCTAAACCCTGTGAGGTAGTGACGGGGCTAGAACCAAACTCCAGATAAACTTGTGCAGTTATATAATATACGGTGAAAAAGTAAACAGGTAATAAGCAATTAAAACTGGAGAAGGGGAACATGCTGCGGGGATAGCAGATAAAACAGAATATCGAAGAGTAATAAGGAAAGTATAATTTAACTTCTAACATGGATAAAGAGTAATAAAGGAAATTTTCGCTTTCAATTTCATCATGTTGCAGGTGTGCAACACGATCCTATTTTTCATATCTTGTGGTAGGCGTACCATCCGCTCTCATTTCATCAATTTTTTGGTAGGCGTACCACTGGCTCCCAGTTCATCATATCATGTGATAGGCGTACCCGCTCCCATTTTATCAATCTTGTGGTAGGCGTACCACCCCACTCCCATTTTATCATATCTTGTGGTAGGCGTACCACCCCCTCCTATTTCATCAACCTTGTGGTAGGCGTACCACCCGCTCCCTTTTCATCATCTTGTGGTAGGCGTACCACTCGCTCCCATTTCATCATCTTGTGGTAGGCGTACCACCCGCTCCTATTTCATCATATCTTGTGGTAAGCATACCATTCGCTCCCATTTTTATGTCATCGCATAATCACAAGAAATTCCGGCAAGGAAACAAAGCAATATAATAACTTTCCAGCAAGGGAATAAAAGCACTATAATAATTTTCCGGCAAGAGAAAGAAAGCAATATAATAATTTTTCGGCAAGGGAACAACAATATTGAAACAGTCATCCCGGCAAGGGAGAATATGCTGTATCCAACCTTAACTTAGCTTGTACTCAGCCAAGTAATGAAAATTCTAAATCTTAAATAAGATCTACGAGGATAAAATAAATCTTTGCTCAATGTAGTAGATCATTAGTTAAAAGATCAGAAATGTCAATTAAGAACACAACAACTTTCAGTTTAAATCACGGTTATGCTCGATACCAATGTAAAGATACTCGTCACCATGCCTATACGTCATACTCAACAAGAAGCAAGTAGCAAATATGACTCAACTCCTAATCCCTCAAGCTAAGGTTGGACCGAACACTTACCTCAAACTTCCACGGCCAACTCGATCCTTAATTACCATTTTTCCTCTCGAATTTGACTCCAAATCAATTGTATCTATACATAAAAAACTTCATAACATCAGTAAATGCTAAACAAGTCGAATCCAATTCCTAATTATAGCTTTCCAATCATTCTTTCCAAAATTTCAAAAATCAACCATGTGCCTGCTTGGTCAAAATACAATGTTCCATTCATCCAGAGCCCGAATATATAATTATTTTTAGAATTCGATCCTAAAACGTGGTCTAAATCAGAATTAATTTAAAAGGCCTAACTCTACCCAAATTCCTAATATTCTACCCTTATTCACATAATTTAGGCCTAGAAATCTAATGGGTGTTAATGAAAATTGAAGAAAACGAGTCTAAGAATACATACCTATGAGTTTGTGGTGAAATCCTCTTTGAAAAATTGCCCAATTTAAAATTAAGATGAAGAAGTTATGAAAATTTGAACAATTTCCATTTTTGCTACTGTTTTAAGTGCTGCGCAACTGTGTTCATCGCGCTCGCGAGAACACTATCGCGATCGCGAAGGCTGCCATTAAGTGGACTTACGCGATCACGGGTCCTTCCATGCGTTCGCGAAGGTTTGACCCCCCGACCTTCGCGTTCGGAAAAAAAACCCACGCGTTCGCGTAGAAGAACGTCCAAAATCCCAGCCCACCTGCATTTAACTATATGCATTCGCGTCACACCGGTTGCGTTCACGATGGGCAATCCCTCAATGCTCCACATTGGTGAAGAACAATTTCTTCCCTCATCTCCATTTACCCTACGCGATCGTGATGCACATCAGGTCTGTGCACCAACAACATTACTTCTACAACTTTTCACATGTTTAAACCTTCCCGAATCACACCCGAAACGTACCCGAGCCCTCGTGGTGTGATGACCCGACACGTTGTGTTTTGTATTTTAGCCCCGTTATTCCCGTGTTATGCTTCCCCATGTGTTAATATATGCGTTTGGTGGGTTTGAGGTGTGTTGGGTTGGATGTGGTTAGAAATGAGGCCTATAGTCTCTTTAAGGAAAGCTTAAGTTAGCAAAGTTAACCGGATGTTGACTTATGAGTTATAGGGCTCGGAATGGACTTTCGGTGATTCGATGAGTTTCGGATGGTGATTCATGTCTTAGGAGAGAAGACGGAATTGAATTTACAGGTCCGGTGGAGAATTAGGCTTGAATTGGCTAAAGTTGAATTTCAGAGAATCCCGGTTGATAGGTGAGATTTTGATACGAGGATTGGAATGGAATTTTGAGAGTTGCAATAGCTTCGTTAGGTGATTTTGGATATGCCTGTAAATGTTTGGGTAATTCGGACTTCGTTTGGTTGGTTTCGATATCAAATGAGATTTTGAGAACTTCATGTTTATCTTAGGCTTTGATTTGATGATTTTGGTGATTTTTGGTGTTTAAGCTAGTGTTTTTATGGCTCGAGCAAGTTTTAATGAGGTATTTGATCATAATTGTGTTTTTGGTTTGGACCCCGGGGGTCTCGGGGTGATCTCGGGGTGATATCTGATGGTTAAATGAGGAACTTTTGGAGCTAAGAATAAAAAGGACCTGCTGCTTCTGGCATTTTCGCGGAAGCGGGCTAGGGACTGGTTAAGCGGTGTCCGCAGAAGCGGACGCGTAGCCATAGAAGCGGCCAAGGGGGAAGTTCAGAGACCGCAGGAGCGGTCAGGTGGACCACGTATGCGGGAGTCGCGGAAGCGGTGAAGCGACCGCGGAAGCGGCCGCTGAGGATAGGTCCAGACCGCAGAAGCGGGATTTTGGGTGCGGAAGCGAAGGCCGCTAAAGCGGAAAAATACCGCTGAAGCGGGAATCGACCAGTTTTATTGAAACATTGTGTTTTTGTATTTTTGAAAGAGAAGAAGAGTTAGAACTTCGTACTTGGCGATTGAGGGCGATTTTGGATAAATTTTCGAGGGGATTCTTCAGGTATAATCTCTTGGACCTAAAGTGCATCATTATAGAGTGAAATCATGGATCCAACACTAAGAAATCAAGTTATTAAATGTTAAAAGTGGAGGTTAGGGCTTGAAACCCAAGTAAACCTTAAAGTGTTGATTTGAGGGGTCAAATGGACTCCGACTTTTGCAAATTTGATATGTATGGACTCGTGGCGAGACAATGATTCTTAAAATGTAACTTTCATAATTTTTCGAGAAGTGGGCCTATGGCTCGGGTTTTGTCAACTTCGTGTTTTTGGGTATATCTCGAGTTATTTAAATTGGATTATGCTCCATTAGCCTATTTTGACGTATTCCTGTAGGTTTTGATCAGATTTTGCATCCACGGAGTGTGATTCTCACGGGAAGGGCATTGCGAGCTAGTTTGCGGCCGACTTGAGGTGAGTAATGGGTTTAGATGATGACCCGAGGGTTTGAAACCCCGGTATATCACATTGTGATGCTATAATGAGGCTAGACACGCACTCCAAGGCTAGTGCGAGGTCGTATATATTTGAAATTGTGACTCGGTCCAATCCGAGGGGTATATTGTACTATGTTGGCGATTGCTTCGCATACTATATTGATGTTATCTGGGCGTGATGCCATGTTTGGGGCCTTGTGCCGACTTGTAGAATCCTTCAGGGATCGTAATCTCAGAATTTTCATGATTTGCATATTATTTGAAGTCAGTCCAGGTTTAAATACTATTTTTGGCAAACTCAGCCGTATTTATACATTTTGAAAGGTCTAATGATTTTTAAATGATATCGCGGGCTGTCGAGTACTATCTCGCTATTTTTGGACTGTTTATTATTTTAAATTAAAACAGTAGTAACAAAGGACACAGCGTATTGTAATAAAAACGGTGGTAACTAAGGACACAACATATTGTAATGAAAACGGTGGTAACAAAGGACACCGTATATTGTGATGAAAACAATGGTAAATATTGGTAATGTATGATATCATGCTTGCGCTGTATGAGCCCCTCCGGAGTCTGAACCCCCGCAGTGAGCACGGGCACCCATATGGATCGGGCTGCACGTTCCGTAGTGTTCATGCATTGCATTGCATTGCATCTCATGCATGTATTTACAGTTGCTTTAATTGGATATATTTGAGAGTTGTACTGTATAGAACTGTTTAACTAGCTTTACTTTGTGCTTTATTATGGATTTCCTACTTTCGGGTTTTTATACATGCTTATTATTTTCTGAGTTGGTAGACTCACCCCATACTCCCTGCACCTTGTGTGCAGATTCAGGTGCTCCAGAGGCGTAGAGTTGCTGTTGCTGTCTGTTCCAGACGTACTAGAGTATTGAGGTAGCTGCCAGCGTCCGCAGGACCACTTACTCTATCTCCATCAGTCACGTTCTTTTGCTATTTTATCATACTCTGTATCATTTCCGTTTAGACTTGTATTCTGTTTTGTTAGAGGCTCTAGACTCGTGACTCCTTAGTTTTTGGGAGGATTATTATTCAGTTGTGTTTTTCTTGGGTATGAACTACCCCTTTGGTTGGGAGTTTGTTATTGAATTTCGCTGGTTATTCTTAAATTGTTTCTCTTTGGGCTGGGATGCCGTTCTTAATTGTGGTTTGGTCGGGCTTGCCTAGCCTCACGGCCGAGCGCCATCACGACCGAGTTTGGGTCGTGACAAGTTGGTATCAGAGCCTAGGTTAGTAGGCATCACGAGTTATGAGCTGGCTTAGTAGAGTCTTGTATATGGGTGTGTCGTGCACCACAATTATAAGCACGAGGCTACAAAACCTTTAGGAAACACTCCACTTTCTTGAAATCTTATCGTGCATCCTTGATTCAGCTTGAAATAGTAACTCTTGAAATTTCTTCCATGTGTTCGTATGCACGTATGAACGCTCGGTATTATATGTGCTTCGATGGCTTGTGATTCCCCGATCGAGGGGTGAGATGCAATCTTCGTGAGGATTATGTTGGGCCAGTCGGGAGGACTTGAGGCCAAATATTTATTGTCTATAGCTGGAGCACCAAGGTGCTGACTGCGCGAGCTGGTGTTATGAGCTTATAAGTTCAGTATTGTCCCTAATTGTGGTAATGGCGGCTGGATAGCTTCATGATGAGTACGTTGGTGCAGTGTGGTATGTCTGTGTGACTTGGTAATGTCGAAGAGGGTTTGCTGGATGTCAAACAAACCATTAAGTGATTGATTTCCATTGCGATTGGATGTGTTACCGGGTTATGGGCGTGTGAAGAATCTTTTCGAGTCTCCTAGTTGGGAGTGTGTGTGTTGTGGTATGAGTTCGGACTCAGGAAGACCAATTGATTGCATGAGGAGTATGAAGGTGGATGATGTACCGAAATATGATATTGAAGCAAGCAGGTGGGTATATCCTGCAGATTATTCTGAAGTGATATGATCATTATGTGTATGTTAGAAGACCATATGTGTAATTAAAAGGTATTTTCTATATGATTAGGATTCGAATAGGTGCAACGCATGTTCATGTGTCAATTTTGATAATACAATACGTGTCGCATTGGGATTTCTGTTATTGGTATACATTGTGATGTCTTGCCAAGTTGTGGACGTGTTGTTAGGATGGTTTTGGTGGTTCTCTGGCAGGTGGATAAGCTCAATTACAAAGGAAACTCTGCCGAATTTTTTTTTGTAAACTTGGGACTAAGTGGAAGTTTTGTCACCTTAAGAGTGGGCTTAACAAGTGTGCGAATGAATGCAAGAATTGCAGAAGAGTAAGAATTGCTGATGATCCGTGTTTCCTCAAGCTTATGAGAATGTGAGCCTAATCTCACCATGATATTGCGATAGCAATAGAGTACATGTGTTGTGATGTATATGGCTTCGAGCTAAATTGGGGAGCTTGCTGTGGATGAGCTGATTGAACTGTTATGTACTGTGTTAATTCCGATCCGATGCATATGAGTGAATCAGTTCTGGTTGTAGAAAGTGAGCCGAGGGTGGTACAAGTGAAACAAAATTTTGTCAAAGGTTATATGGTGCTTCGTATGTGTGGGAAAACAACAGAATGTCTTGAGTTGACGATAAAGGATGCTTAGTGTTAAGAGAAGGAAGTTGTTTGGTTGTATCAGAATGAGATCTTGTCTTATGGTGTTGGAGTGCTGATAAGGCACGATTGGTTTGATCCATTAAGTCAAGTAATTTGCAGTGCTTATATGGGTGATGACTTTTGAGAATGGTTCTGATGTGTTCAAGAGACCATATTTATCACTCAGGTGTTAAGGTTGGGTATGTGACCGAGTTAGTGTTTTCGTTAGAACAGGTCAAGAGTTGGGGTATTCTTGTATTGATTACGGGAATTCTATGTAATGGTATTTGGAAAGTAAGGGTAACTGATTTAGAGTTGCAGAAAGTTCTCCGGGTAAAGTATTTTATAATGTAGTAATTCTGAGCATGTTTGAGAAAGTATTCAATGGCCTATGGGTCTTAGATGGTGTGGTATGGTGTTGAGTCTCGTATCGTGAGTTTGGATTGACACATTGTGGTGCTACATCAAGAGAGTATATCTAGTTGAAACGAATCAGGTGGATATCGAGACAAATAGAGTAACTTGTTAGGGGACCGAGTCGATCTGGTAAAGATATGATCGATCGTGGTATGTGTTTGAGGTAAGGGGTTCTTACAAGCGCTGGGCAGCGAAGCTCCTGAGTACTGAAAGTCTGCTTAGCTTGGCTCAGGTGGAGAGATTCCGTTCTTGTAAGTCTAACTTGTGCAAATGGAATTGAGAGAGAATTCTTGTTGAGTTCATCATGGTTTGGAGATGTATATTTTCTATGGACATGTGGAGCATGGAGTGTATAATAATTTTTTTCTAAATGAGATCAATGAAAGTTCTAGACCAGTTGGGTGCGTCGATATCTACGGTGCAGAAGGGAGATCAGAGTTCTTGTGTTATCCTTGGAGGATCTGGTATATGCGGTATGTTGTAAAGGACCGAGATGGGCGTGTGCATGGTTTCAGTTTAGTTCTGAAAGGTATGGTGGGTTTGGATATGTCCTAAATAGCGAGTAGCTTCAGGTAATCAAGGAAATGACACTGTTAATTTGAAGTGATTTGGCGATAGCATATGTCTCGGAAGGGTTAATCCCACAAATGATACATCAATAGTGTTATGACAATTTCTTATGAGATCGATTGCTGATACCCGAGTTGTGTGATGGCACAAGGGAGTTTTGAATACCTCTCATGGAATAATTGGTTGCTCAAGGTGTAATCTGTATTCGTATTTGGGTTCAGGTTCAGTGATTCATGTTTTATGGTTAGTTGGAGACTGGGAGTTCTCCGGTGTAGTCTATGTAGTGGTTATGGATCGTGTGTGTTGTGTTGGTAGTGTCAGCGCCTATTGGGAGTTTGGAATCCGGGTGGATCTTTCCTTGCTTAGTATATTAAATTCTGGATACGACATTGGAATGTAGAATTATTATCTTAGTGTTGGATTATTCTAAACGATTGTGCTACGAGTCATGTTGGGAAATGCTGCAGGTTGCGTGGCGAAGTGTATCAGACCATGTTCTAGCTGACTGGTTGTGTTCCAAAGACCATCGAATGACTGGGATGGATTGCGTTCCTTGATTGGGCCTTCGGGGCGGATGTCAGTATAGAGGATTCTACCATGTTTCGGTTCCGGTATTGAGGGTCTTTTCAGATGCGCCATTGTGGCCGGGCATGTCACCGGGCGAGACTGTGGGTTTCTGTAATTATTTGGTGTTGGGCACCATATCGTGCGGCTCCGTTATGGGTCATAGTAGTGGAAGTGGAATCTTTTAGCTTACAACGCTTGATAAATATCTTTACGCACTCAGTTTGCTTACAACTGATGTTTGTATTTTGTTATTATGAGCAAATTTGACTCGATATGTGCCTCCCTATGTGAGTTAGTTATGCGGATCGGGTGGCACGCTGCCACGAGTATGTCATGTGGATCGGGTGGCACGTCGCCACGAGTATGTTATCTTGGTCGGGTTGCGTGCCGCAACAGTGTAATGTCGAGAAATGCTTTCCATGTGTTGCTTTGTATTCCTTGCTTCATGTCTTCCGAGGGAAGTCCGTATTGAGAATCGCTTGGCGGATAGTGTATCGGTTGTGTCCTTTCAGTACTGAATGAGGTATATTACTTTTTTCACCGTGAGTGTGAGGGGTAATTTGGTTTCAGCCATAGATCTGTGCATGGCTGTCTACTGTGAGCATGGTAACACGAGGAGCTTCATGTGTAATGGTGTTGGGATCGGAATGCGTGTTGTGGCGAGGCCACATGAAGTTATGACCTCTCGAGGAGGATTCAGGTACTCTATTCCTATGATGTGAGACGGGGTCTCAGTTTGGTTTTGTGAAGGTATTGATGAGCGTGAGGTATAACTCTTCTGGTTGAGTCATTTACCTGATTTGGGTATGTATAGAATGTTCCTTATTGGCGCGTGTATTATGCAATTGTGGCTTAGGCCTGTATTGAGGTACCATATCACCAGAGGTGGTGTGTTAGATTCAAGGTGAGCATTGGGGTCATTAATGAATATGAATAGATTTGATTTCAGCTGGCTAGAAGAATAATATCGAGGTGTGGCCAGAAAATCAGTTGTGGTAATAGTCAACATGGAAGTGAATTCATGAATGGTTGATCTGAAGAACTGCTATAGTTCGTTGCGTGCTTTAGTTATCATTGGTAGTATACGAGAGTGTTGGAATGTGTGGTATATTGTATGAATTCCCCTGAGGTTGCAGGTGTGGGTTATTACAGCTGGTTCGGGTTAATTCGGAGTATAGATGTGAGGTTCTGGTCTTGTGTATGATTTCGGGAAGTGCTGTGAGGTTCTACGGTTTATGGGCCAGGTGGGTTGTGAAATTTCAGTTGTGTTGTGTTATCGGTACCTAAGTTAGATAGGGTAACATGGGATCACCCCGGGTATATGCTTGGTAAGATCACTCAGTTACTGGATTGCTCCTAGTACAGCTCTGGGTACGCTCGAGGACAAGCGTTTGTTTAAGTTGGAGAGGATGTGACGACCTGACCCGTCGTCTTTCGTGTTTCATCCCCGTTATTCCCGTATTATGCTTCCCCATGTGTTAATATATGCGTTTGGTGGGTTTGAGGTGTGTTAGGTTGGATGTGGTTAGAAATGAGACCAATAGTCTCTTTAAGGAAAGCTTAAGTTGGCAAAGTCAACCGATGTTGACTTATGAGTTAGAGGGCTCAGAATGGATTTATGGTGATTCGATTAGTGTCGTATGGTGATTTATGTCTTGGAAGAGAAGGCGGAATTGAATTTAGGGTCCGGTAGAGAATTAGGCTTGAATTGGCTAAAGTTGAATTTCGGTGAATCCTGGTTGATAGGTGAGATTTTGATCTGGGGCTCGGAATGGAATTTCGAGAGTTGCAATAGCTTCGTTAGGTGATTTTGATATGCCTGGAAATTTTAGGGTCATCGGACTTCGTTTGGTTGGTTTCGGCATCGAATGAGATTTTGAGAAGTTCATGTTTATCTTAGGCTTTGATTTGATGGTTTTGGTGATTTTTGGTGTTTAAGCTAATGTTTTTATGGCTCGAGCAAGTTTGAATTAGGTATTTGGTCATATTTATGTTTTTGGTTTGGACCCCGGGGGACTCGGAGTGATATCGGATGGTTAAACAAGGAACTTTTGGAGTTAAGCATAAAAAGGACCTGCTGCTTCTGGTATTTTCGCAGAAGCGGGCTAGGGACAACTTAAGCGGTGTCCGCAAAAGCATACGAGTAGCCGTAGAAGCGGCCAAGGGGGAAGGTCAGGGGGACAGTATATGCGGGAGTCGCGGATGCGGTGAAGCGACCGCTGAGGATACGGCCAGACTGCAGAAGCGGGATTTTGGGCACGGAAGTGAAGATCGCTACAGAGGAAAAATACCGCTGAAGCGGGAATCGACCAGTTTTAATGAAACAGTGTATTTTTGTATTTTTTAAAGAGAAGAAGAGTTAGAACTTCGGACTTGGCGATTGAGGGCGATTTTGGATAAATTTTCGAGGGGATTCTTCTGGTACAATCTCTTGGACCTAAAGTGCATCATAATAGAGTGAAATCATGGATCCAACACTAAGAAATCAAGGTTTTAAATGTCAAAAATGGAGGTTAGGGCTTGAAACCCAAGTGAACCTTAAAGTGTTGATTTGAGGGGTCAAATGGACTCCGATTCTTGTAAATTTGATATGTATGGACTCGTGGCGATACGAGGATTCTGAAAATGTATTTTTCATAATTTTTTGAGAAGTAGGCCTGGGGCTCGGGTTTTGCCAACTTCGTATTTTTGGGTATATTTCGAGTTATTTCGATTGGGTTATGCTCCACTAGCCTATTTTAACGTATTCCTATTGGTTTTGATCAGATTTGGCATCCGCGGAGTGTGATTCTCGCGGGAAGGGCATTGCGAGCTAGTTTGCGGCCGACTTGAGGTGAGTAATGGGTGTAGACGATGACCCAAGGGTTTGAAACCCTGTTATATCACATAGTGACGCTATTATGAGGCTAGACACGTACTCCATGACTAGTGCGGGGTCATGTATGTTGGAAATTATGACTCGGTCTAATCCGAGGGGTATATTGTAGAATGTTGGCGATTGCTGCCCATACTATATTGATGTTATCTGGGCGTGATGCCATGTTTGGGGCCTTGTGCCGACTTGTAGAATCCTCCAGGAATTGTTATCTCAGAATTTTCATGATTTGCATATTATTTGAAGTCAGTCCAGGTTTAAATACTATTTTTGGCAAACTCGGCGGTATTTATACATTTTGAAAGCTCTAACAATTTTTAAATGATATCTCGGCTGTCGTGTACTATCTCGCTATTTTTGGACTGTTTATTATTTTAAATCAAAACGGTGGTAACAAAGGACACCGCGTATTGTAATGAAAACGGTTGTAACTAAGGGCACCGCGTATTGTAATGAAAACGGTGGTAACTAAGGACACCACGTATTGTAATGAAAACAGCGGTAACGAAGGACACCGTTTATTGTCATGAAAACAGTGGTAGCTATTGGCACTGTATGATATGGCGCTTGGGCTGTAGGAGCCCCTCCAGAGTCTGAACCCCTACAGTGAGCGCGGGTACCCAAATGGATTGGGCTGCAAGTTCCGCAGTATTCATGCATTGTATTTCATCTCATGCATTTATTTACTGAGGCCATGAGCACCTTCATTTCTTGTGTTATGGCTTGTACGCATGGTCGGAATTGAATTTTGGAAAGTTCAGAGTTGATTTGGAAAGAGAATTCATATTCCGGAAGCTTTAAGTTGAAAAAATTAACTAAAATTGGATTTTAGGGTAAATGACCTTTGAATCGGGATCTGAAGGTTCCAGCAGGTTTGTATGATGATTTCGGACTTGGGCATATGCCTGGATCGAGTTTTAGATAATCTGGGAGCGTTTTGGCGCCTATTGTGGAAGTTAGCATTTTCGAAGAAAATTCAAAAGTTCGACTTCAAGTGTATTTCATTGTTATCGATGCCCGTTTGGGATTTAGAGTCTGTGAATAGCTCCGTATGATGATCTTAGAGTTTGGAGCGCGATTGAAAGTGAATTCAGAAGTCCGTAGGTCATTTTGGAGTCATTTGGCTAAAGATAGAAATTTGAAGTTTTTTTGAGAAGTTTGACCAGAAATGAACTTTTTGATATCGGGGTTGGAATCCAATTCCGTAAGTGGAAGTAGGTCCATAATGTCAAATATGACTATTCTGCAAAATTTGAATTCAATCGGACGTGATTTGATAGGTTTAAACATCGAAAATAGAAGTTTGAAATTCTAAAATCCATTAAGCTTGGATTTTGGCTCATTGTCACTTTATTTCTTCCATGGGAGCCGATTTTGGAGCAACTTTGAAGTGTCATTTTCATTACCAAGCATGAGATAAGTAATTTCTACTGATTTTGAGTTAAATACAAGGTTTATATATGGATTTAGACATTGAAATTTTTAGAAAACTTGGGGTATAAGGAAAACTAAGAAAAAATAGTATTCTAGGATTTGACCACGATTTTGGGTATGAAGTCGAGAGTAAATTATACATTGAGTTCGTGACGTTATGGGTAAAGTTTATCTTCGAAAAATGTAGAAATCCGGGCACGTGGGCCCGAGGACAATTTTTTCAATTCTTTGATCGGGGTTAGGAATTGTTATAAATTGGATTGTAATGAGTAATAGATCATATATTAATGAATTTGCATAATTATTGGCTAGTTTTGGAGCGTTGTGCATCAATTTGAGTCTTCGGAAGGGCGAATGCCAGTTATAGATCTTCAAAGCAAGGTGAGTCTCCTTCTAACCTTGTAAGAGGAAATATCCCCATAGGTGAGTTAATTAGTAATATGCTCCTATTTGTGGGGGCTACGTATGCACTAGGTGATGAGAGTCCGTGCGTAGCTACTATAAGACTATTGCATTGGTAGTCTAGGACCGAAAGGCATGCTGTACTTGAATTAATTGTAAACTTATTGACAACTTGAGTTGCTTAAATCACATCAAATCAACAAATGAATTTCAACAAGATTAAACATTATTTTTCTTAAATCATTAAAGGAAAATTGGCTTTTATTGAAATGAACATTTTCCAATAAACTCTTAATTTGGTGTTTGACTGTGTGCATATGTCATGCCCCAAAACTGAGGGACATGACCGATGCTCGACCCGGTAGCTCCAGTCAAGAGGACCTGGGTGCCTTTCCTATCCCACGTGTTACTTCGTGATTTTAATACTCATTATTCAAGTAACATATCCATCTATAATTACACACATTTCTATTTATAATTAAACATATTCTTACAAGATATAATTACATACATGCTTACTTTGCGTGGTTTACAAGTTACACTGCCCGAATACATAAGTACATAATTACATAACCCATGTTTCCTGTCTATAGAGCCTATAAGGATACAAAAAAGTTTTATAATATTTTCCGATAATAAGGCTCCTGCTATACCTTACATAAATACCAAAATAAGACTCCGAAAAGAAAAGCGACATGAGCCACGCAGGGCCCCGAAAGGAAAGGGGGCTCACCAATACAGCTGACGGAATGTGGAGGAGGTGCTACTGTCGATGGACTAGAGTACTTGCTACAGTTCACCTACAATCATAACAAGAATGTAACGCCCCCGGCAAAAGGAACGTCAGTACATTTGAATTGTACTGGTATGTATGAACAAACTTTACCATAAGTAAGATCAGTCAGTACACGTATAGCAAATAGTAATGTAATCAACAATCAAATGCACATGAAAGGAACAACCAAAGCCAACAAGTTTCACAATCTCCCCTTTTCCCTTTTCAACATCATTTCATACTCAAAAGTTTCATATATTTTGATTTCAATAGTGATTATGATCAATAGAGAAGTAAAGTTAGAGAGAAGGAAGAGGATCATCAAAGCAAAGCAGTAATAGTAGACAACAGAAACACCAGCTCAGCTAATTTGAATATGAAAACGAGGAGAACACAACCTCATTCGCGCAAATACCCAATCAAAACTCAAAACCTCAAAAAACTTGTTTCAAGCATTTTGGACTATATTAACAATAAAATCGTTTCAAGAGGTGAAGAACTAAAAAAAATAACAAGAGTAAGTCAATGGAACAGTGTTTTTCCTCAATTTTTAGTCGTTTCTCTTTTCTCTGGATTTCTTAGCTCTTTTTATTTTGTATTTTTCAGCTCTTAAAGTTCTCTAAAACTTCTTTTTAGTTGTAAGGAGCAATACCTTTATAAGAAAGCTACTAGGGAAGCCTTAAAAGTCTTGTTTTTGCAAATCAATCCTTTTTCAACTTTTCCTTTTGCTAAAAAAAAGTACAACCCATGATAATCCCACTTAGTAGGGTCTGGGGAGGGTAGTATGTACGCAGACCTTACCCCTACCCTAGGGTAGAGAGGCTATTTCCAAATATAATCCCACTTGCTTCATTTTGCTACTTAATCCTAATTTTATGACTTGAGGATCAAGTTAGGGCCTTCTGCAGCTTCTAGGAAGCGTCTTAAGTGGTTATTGGAAATATTCTCTCAGCAAGTTACCTCAACGATCCCTTCAGGTGACCTGTTTTACCTCTTAAGCCTCAGACCAGGATGTAGGTCAATTTGACCCTGGGTTGACCCATTATAAGTTCAAACCATGCCTGAAACTTCAAAGTATGGGGCTCATTCCCAAACAATGTTGAATTATCAACAAAGAAAAAAATAAAGAAAAAAAAGGTTCAAGAAATTCTGAAAATTTCAATTAACACTTAATAAAATTGAAATTAACTTATTAACAAACTATTTAAACTACTAAAAGAAAAGAAAACTTCTATAAGAAACATGATTCCAGAAAAACAAAGAGATATCAGAAGAAAAGAAAACAAAAAATGATAAGATAGGGCATAAAAATACAAGAAAAAAATAGGAGAAAGATAACAAGAGAAAGAAAATTGCCTAACAAGCTTGGACAGTAGAGAATAAGATTGAGTCTTCAAACTTCTAATTTTCGGCCAATTTTTTATGTTAATCGTGTGTTGTTATTAAGAATGCACGAATAAAATCGAAATCAACCTAAATCTTAAAAGAAATCGGATTTTTCAGATTTAGGGGTTCTAATTTAGATTTAAAATTCTCAGGTTTTGGCTAAGATTCGAGGGTTTGTAGTGTGAGATTAGGGAAGAGAGAGTTGTTGAGATGATTTGGTGTTAATTTGGTGTTGCACGGAGGAATTAGGGTTCCGGCTGCCTCTCTTTGATTCAATATTCGAGAGGTTTGGCTGGGATTCGAAGGAAGAGGGCCGTGGATTCGGAAAGAGGAGAAGGATAGGAGTATTTGGTGTAAATTTGGTGGTGTTAGGCCACCGGCCACCGGCGGAGGCGATTTCTGGTAGGCGGCGGACGGCGGAGACGGCGGAGTAAGCTAGGGCATCTAGGGTTTGGTCTCTAAAAAGGGGGGGGGGGTGTTGTGAGAGATGAGAGATGGGGTACGGGCATTTGGACATATATGTACTAAGTGATCCCAACTTCTCATACGTTAGATCTCCAAACCTCGACGGTTGAGATCAAACGGGAGAAAACGACGTCGTTTGGTCGTCCAATGAGACTGGGTCGGGTTTTGACATGGGTCTGGGAGTGAGTAGAAGGGTTTTTGACGGGTTTGGGGTTTAATTTCTGTATTGGGCCAGCCCAAATTTGGGCATCTTATTAATTACTCAATTTACTTTTATTTCCTTTTCGTTTTCTTTTTACATTTAAATTAAAAATATTAAAAAACTAAATTAATCTACCCAATTATATTAAGCTCTAATTAATAACTAACTCAAACAATTAAATACCAAACTAAAAAAAACTAACAAAATTCAAAGCTACAAATTAAACCAAGCAAAATAAGTCAATTTTTGTGATTTTTTTATTTTTGTAAAATCGTAATTATTAACTAATTTAAAAATATGTAAAACTACATCCTAAATACAAATGCAATACATATTTTTGTATTTTTCCATGAATTATATAAATTAAAAATGCACATAAAAATGTAAATAAACATGAAAATTATGCTCTTAAATCCTAAAGATTAAATAATTAAAAGAAAATTCATAATTTTAAGAATCCTGTAGAAGTAAATCATGCGAGGCAAAAATCACGTGCTCACAGCTGCCCCTCTTTGCTCGGAGACACGACGGGTATTCGGGCAAAGATAAATGAGCAATTATGAGGGATTTTTACCCATTTGGTACTCCATGAGAAGCATTTTTGAAAAATTTCTGACCGAACCTTGCTTCAGAGGTCGCCTACATATCCTTGGCTGTAAAGGAATTAGGTTAGTGTAGTTATGGAAGTTTTGGTAGCTAGGACTATCAGTAGCTATCATTTTCATGCCTCTGTTGTTGCTACTGCTTGCAAACCTCCTTATTACACCAAAAGGAAAATCGAAAGCTAAGCTATCTAGGCCTATCAGCTACGAGTTACAAGATTCCTATTTATAATTTTCTTGGAGCTTGATCTTGAGTCTTAGCTAGTTCTTGTTGTAGACTCTGATCTGGATCTTGATGCTCGTCAACTGCATGTGCTAGTTCTTTCTTTCAGCTTTGTATCAAGGCGGGACATGCGAAGCTTGTGACTTCAATCAAATTTTGAGCAGTTCGTGTCCTTCTCCACTTCAGCACTTTGGGTTCACTTCTTTTTGTTCCTTTTCTTCTTTTTTCTTTATTTTGGATTGAGACTCATTTCTTGGTCATCTCGAATCCTGTGCCTTGAGGCAAGATACCAAAGCAAACAAACAAATGAAGGTTTTGCCCAATTTTTCACTAGAAAAATTTTGTGAGTTATTTGCAAGAAAAATCTAAATTATTCCTTTATCAAAAGAAATAAAAATCAAGACTGTGTATCCTTGGGAGTAGGGAGAGAAACACTAAATTGGAAGGATTTCTAGGTTATGCTGGAAAACCGACTGGGGTATGCCAGGAAAGAAAAAAAGTCATCGGGTTATGCCGGGGAAGTCTTCAAGTTATGCCGGAATAAGAGATAAAGGTCCTTTGTTTATGCCAGGGAGAGCCGCAGGTTATGCCGGGAGGAAAGAAAAAGGTCCTTGGGTTATTCCAAGGAGGTCCATGGGTTATCCCGGGATAAAAGAAAAAGGTTCTTGGGTTATGCTAGGGAGATCCACGGGTTATGCCGTGATGAAATAAAAAAGGTCGTTGGGTTATGCCAGGGAGGTCTACGGGTTTATTCCGGGATAAAAGAAGAAGGTCCTTGGGTTATGCCAGGGAGATCCATGGGTTATGCCAGGATAAAATAAAAAGGTCCTTGTGTTATACCAGGGAGGTCCACGGGTTATACCAGGATAAAAGATAAAAGGTCCTTGGGTTATGCCAGGGAGATCCACGGGTTATGCCGGGATAAAAGAAAAAGGTCCTGGGTTATGCAGGGAGGTCCACACGTTATGTCAGGATAAAATAAAAAGGTCCTTGGGTTATGCCAGGGAGATCCACAGGTTATGTTGGGACAAAAGAAAAAGGTCCTTGGGTTATTCCAGGGAGGTTCATGGGTTATGCCGGGACAAACTAGGGAGTAGAATCGTATAATGGAAAAGACTACCAGGCTATGCTGGTGGTGACTAAGGGATGGGACCCTACATTACTCTTATCATAAAATGTGTAAAAGTGCAGGAAAGAGTTTTAAGAGAGACTTCCCTTTTGGTTGCACTTGCTTCTTGCACGGTTATTTGAATTGCATAAAGAACAATTGTTAGCTTGATTTTGTGGCCTTGATTGTTTCAATATCTTGATTTTGGCCCAGCTTCTATTGAGAACCTCTGCTGCTTGCTAGTTTTGAAGATTAATCTCTCTCCCAACCTAAGGGCTCAACCTTTATGTTTTCCGTGACGACTCTCCTGCGTGGGGCTTTGACCCTCTCACTTTATTCTGCCTTTAGAACCATTTTACTTGGCTTTCTTTTCCTTTTCAATAACTTTGCTTTCAGAGCGTCAACCATCATGGCGAGTTGGGATCGGCTTGATGCACCCTCTAAGGCTGGGTACCTTGCTTTAGCTTTTGTTTGGTAGAGCCCTGTAAAGCCAGTCTCGCCACCTTTTCTTTGTATTTGCTTCGGGAACAACATTAGGCGGAGAGGGATTCAAAGAAAAAGTAAACAAAAGGCAAGTAAATGAATTTAGAGAGAAGTGTCCCTTTCGGGAAGAAAAAAAGGACTTATCTGGGGTACATGTAGGCTTCAAATAGACATGACATGCTTCTTGGACTAGGTTCCTGACCCGCACAAGCTTCTCCAACTTCTCATAAACTCATTCACCCGTGTTTCAAAACCATGGAATCTTGTCGGGACACTATCAGTGGTGGGAGATGCTTTCTTTTCGACCGACGGCGACCTTTGCGGGTTTTCGCCAATCGACCTCTCTCATTTCTCTTCTTACCGTCACCCAATAGTGCTCTTCACGAGTTATCACCAAACAGACTCTCTTGTTTTCAATTTCTCTGCTAATGGTTGCCTTATGTTGCCCGTAGGTTTTCACCGATAGGACTCTCTTATTTTATTTCTCTAAGTTTGACTGTATCACATTCCAACAATGGTGTTTTCCAATTTCGATGCCTTTGCCAATTGATCAGAAGGACTTGGATGAGGTTTGGGTAAAAAGAAAATGGATTGAATTACAATTTTGAAACGGTTTTGGTGGGCTTATTGCCGAGCCATTATATCATCTGTCCCAGTTTCACTTTTGGGGGAATTAGGATTTTTGTTTTGGTGTCATTGGACCTTAGAGAGAGGCTGCCTACGTATCCTTTTAGAATCAAGTCAGGTGTAGTTCAGGAAACTTTGTTTTTGGTTTTCTTTTTGTTTTTTTTTTCCATTTGTTCTTTTGTTTTTCTATTTTGTTCTGTTTTTTTCTTTTCATTTTTTTTTCATTTTCCTTCTCTTTTCTTCCTTTTTTTGTATTTTTTTTCTTCTTTTTGTTCATTTAAAGTTTTTAATTAACACTTTCAGGTTCTAAAGAGGGTAATCAGAGAAAGGGTAACCGTCTCAAATTGATTTGCAAAGGGTTGATAGTGTTTGAGTAGCGAGAATGAAAGCCTTTGTCATCCTAACAAGCGAAGAATATTACTATACGAAGGATCCAACATTGTATCTTTTAACTATATTTGCATTGAGTTTTTTCAGGGACATTTCCTTGGATGTGCCTCAAGTACAATGCACTCTTTTGGCGGTACTCTTGTTGTAATGTATGGACCTTTCAGATTCTGAAACCCATTTTCCTTTAGTTCTTCAAACTCTTTGTTTATATTTCCTCAAACTTATCTTCTTTGCATTTCTACTCTTGATACATTATTTGGAAGTCTGACGACATTTTTGGATCTGGGCATGAAGTCCGCTAGCATGTCATGTTATTGAAATCTGCATTTAACAGACCTGAAAAGAGAATAAGAAAAATGAAAAGAGTAAGAAAAGAGACATTCCTGGACAATGAAATACTATTGATTTTTTTTTATTTTTTTTCAATTTTTGAAGATAGAAGGGTTTACATTGGAAAGTTAGACAATAAAGTAAACATTCGGATCACACCCAGAGATAACCCGGACGCATAAAAGATAGCAAGACTAGCTAGCGAGAATCCCATCTGTTGGAGAACCTTCAAGCTTGGCAAACCTTTTTTGCCTTTCCTTCAATTTCGCTCATGGATGCAATGTGGGGTCAAGATCCTCATCTTAATAAATCATTCCGACTAATTGCTCAGTGTTGTGAGTAGGCAGTAGATTGTTCATCACATCGGGAGCTTCTTCATCCCAAAAAACAATTCTTTCAGCTTCAATCAAATCTTCAACTGCCTTTTTGAAGGTCCAACAGTCCTATGTACTGTGTCCCACTGCTCTAGATTAGTATTCACATATAGCATCAGCTCGGTGCGAGGGGGACTCAGGGTTTGGCCGGTTCGGAGCCACTAGCTGCAATAGATTTAGCCTGATTAACCTTTGGAACAAGCTTGAATAAGATTCACCAATAGGGGTAAACTGATTCTTTTTGAAAGGCTCGCTTGGGCAAGGATTGTATTGGGGATCATTTTTGTTGGGGATTATATGGACCTTGGTAAGGATGGGCATTTTTGGGAGGTGGAGCACGGTTTTTTGTATAATGTTGCGTCCACGGGTAAGGTTGTGCGTTCATCACCACATATAGAGGCGGTGCCACAGCATAAGCAGCATCTTGATGGGGATAATAGTGTGGTGGGACGATAGAAGTCCCATATGATTGGTTGAATGGCCTGTGGGACCCCCTCAAGCTTGAGACCATCATGACTCCTTCTTCACTCACATTTCTGTTTATCAAACTCACTTAACCGTTCTGTGCAGACTGTGATGTGGCCTTAAAAGTAGCATGACTCAAGATTCGACTTGTTTTTAAACCGTTTACAACCATTTCCCCGATTTTGATAGCCTCAGAGGCAAGGCTTACCCACAACAGACATCATGTTTTGGAAGTAGTCGGCCTCCTGGGCCTGCAGAAAAATAGTGACCATTTCAATTTCATCCATTGGAGACTTTACCCTGGCCGCTTGGTCACGCCATTTGACAGCATATTCGCGGACGCTTTCCGCGGTTTTCCTTTTCTAATTGTACAAAGTGTTTCTGTCAGGAGTGATGTCCACATTATACTAGAATTGGCGGACAAAATCTTGGGCCATCTCATCCCACATGTGCCAATGGGTAATTTCTTGATCTGTATACCACTCAGAAGCAATTCCCGTGAGGCTTTCCCCAAAATAGGCCATTAGGAGCTCCTCTTTTCTACCAGCGCCCCTCAACTTGTTAGAGTATCATTTCAGATGAGCGACCAGGTCTCCCTGCCTATTGTCCTTTTCAAATTTTGGCATCTTGAAGCCAGCTGGCCAGTGGACATGGGAAAAAATACAGAGGTCAGAGTATAAGACAATCTTTTGACCAATCAAACCTTGCATGTTTTTCCGACGTTGTTCTAGGCTTTTCATCTTCCGAGCAATTTCCTCTTGCTCAGGATTTTTGACAACCTTTTCTTGCTCCATGGAGAGATCATACTGCGGAGGTTGAGTAAAAGAGTACGGGCTCACATATGTCATATATGATTAAAGTTGTAGGCCTTGAAAGCTAAACATTTGAGGAGGTGCCCTTTGAGTTGGTGCTTGGGGGCGAACCACAGAAGGTATGCCAGGATCATTAGAGGGTGTCCGCATGGAATGAACGGATTAGGCACAACGGCATTGGTAATCTCACCGGACTAGAGATCAACTCAGGGATCCCAGGAATTGAACTTGGATATTCCCTACCACTAGACTAGGTGTCCCACATTTCCCTTATGCGGAGACGCGACATCTTATTCTCTTCAGAATTGTTGATTCTAGCTGTAGAATAGCCACTGCCGGTTTATCCTCAGGACCTATGATTGGTAGATTGCTTGCAGAGGCCATCTGCGCCTTTGGATCTTGTGAAGGAGGGGATGCTAGACTACCACCAACCACCAAAACTTGGCAGTTTGTACATCCAACAACCTTGTTAGTCTTGAAACATTAAACGTATAGGAAATCGCACGATTGGATGCAATGCACCTAAACAGTTAAATGTTTCTACCATGTGTTTGAATGGTCGCATGTTTCATCCTGGCCTTAACTAACTATGTCAGTAAGTACCTCTTTTTTTGTGTGTCTCTTGAATCACTCTTGATTTTTCATCTTGTTTTTCCCCGTCTTTTATTTTGGCACTCTCTTTTTCTCTTTTGTTTGTCACTCTTTTTCTCTTGTTGCTCCCTCTTTTATTCTCTTTTTTTTTAGTATTTTTCTTTTTCACTTAATTCAATTTTTTCCTTTCAGTTTATTCTTCACTCAATTTATTTATGTCTATGATCGAATTCGATAGGGATTGCCAATATATCATGACCCTGCATGAATCAGATCTTGCACAGTTCGGGAAAATGAATGCGAAAAGTAAGGAGACAATTTTTTGGGAATTTTTTATTTTTCATTAATAAAAATTTTATTACAAAATATGTATTATTACTCGACTTCTTGGAACTACAAACAGACTCAAAATAGAACAAAATACAGACTCGATGCTTGAAAAAACAAGAATACATTAGAGCATCAACTACTGGGGTCCGCGGGACATCATTCAGCCTCGGCGCGGGCCTATGTGCGAGAACTCTTTGTAGCCACTTCAAATCACTCATAACTTGACGGACAAAAGTCATCACTGTAGCAAAAAAGGTGGTACAAGTCATGCCCTTGCACGCTTGGCATTTCATGGTGAAGTAGTCAGTGATGGTTTTGTTCCTTTCTCTAATTTTTCCTTTTTCCTGAAGTAATCGCCATATCTGCTGGTTCTGAGCTTCTAACACTTGGGAGTCATGAAAGTGTTGATCTTGTAATTGTTGTATTTCTTCTTCCATTTTAGCCATTAGATTATAACAATGCTCCCTATCACCTTTGAAATATTTAGCTCGTTTTGCTGCCTCATCCTCAAGAGTAGTTACCTTTCTTGTTAGGCTGGTAATGGTCCCTTTGCAGTTCCTCTTCATTTGTTGCAAAAATTGTGCATGTTCTTCTGCCTTCTTTGTCCATTGTGCCTGGCTTTTTTCTAGACCGTCGTCAGACTTATCCAGGTCTTCTTGACACTTGATGATTTTCTTTTTTATACCGCTTATAGTATTTCATCAGCCCGGCTTCTTTTCGGGTTGCAGGAAGCTATTTTCTTCTTACGGATCTAAGCTTTGAGCGCCTTGTTTTCATGCGTTAGTGTTTTCTTTTCTCCCTCGTCGGTTGCAGCTTGAACACCATTTTTAAACCGAAGCTCCATGACTTGCCTTTCCAATTGGCTTATTTTGGTCCTGTATTCGTTTTCTTTGGTCAACCAGTCCCTTTGCACTTGTGCGCCATTGGTGAACTGTTGAACATGGGGTCTCTTTGTGAGCCTTTTAGGAATTGGAATTCTTGGCGAACGAGACAATGTACTTAGGGTCCACTTCACCTCTAACTCGGTCTCGCACTATATTCTTAGGTTCAAGAAACCTACATTCATTCCATAGTTGGCAAATTTTCCCTTCTAGAAATGCGGCTTTTGGGCCTTATCCAATGACATGTTTGCTCAGATCTTCATTATTTGGGACGATTTTAAATCTTCCTAATTGGCGCAAAATCCTGTAGGAGCATAAGGCTGGATGCTCCGGACGCCCATCAAGAGAATATAAGACACTTCAGGTGACATGCACACTGTTTTGGTGACAGGAAGCCATCCAAATGCCCACTCAATTTTATCGATGGTTAAGGCTCTCAAATGTGGAAGCCAAGCTTCGGTACCCATAGGGAATTCAATACCTGCTACCCGGCTTTCAAATTCTTCAATGCAGCTCAAAACAGTCAAACTATAATTCATGTACCCAACCCGGTGACAAAGGTGTTCTTGCATCCATAACTGTAGTAACAAATTGCAACCCTGGAAGAACTTTCCCCCTTCCCGATAGGTAGTCAAGGCTCGGTAGATTTCAGACACGATCAGAGGAACCACAGTGTTGGTGGCTTTCTTGATTGCAACATTGATCATTCCTACCACACATATCTCTATATTGCCATCTTTCCATGGACATACCACAACACCCAAGAAGGCTACCATAAAAGCTAAACCCCACCTCGTCTACCATTTGTCTTTATTTCCGGCATGGGTCAAACTAGTGTTCGGCTCTTCAAAACCTCGGGGTTACCGATGATACAAAAACTGGAGTGTGCAATACCCTTTAGATAAATTTTCGTCCTGAACATCCTGACTAATACTCAGCAAATCTAGAAACCTGTGGGGGGATACCGGTCTTTGTGACAATGGATATCGACTTCTAAGATTTCCATTAAGGCCTACATAACCCGCAACTTCTTCCAATGTAGGTGTAAGCTCAAATTCAGAAAAACGGAACACATTTTGAGTTAGGTCCCAAAAAAGGTATTAAAGCTTCAATTATGTCCAACCTTGGCTTGATGTTTAATAGTCCGACGAGGCCTCCAAGAACGTTTACCATTGTTTCTATACTAGCTTTTCATAGATCATCCCACCACATGTGGAGCTTCAAGGGGATCTCACCAAGGATTGTGAGGGGTTCAATTTCATTCGTCCGCATCCTACACATTTATTAAGGCGATAACATATTTTCTCCTAAAAGCAAAAGTAACACCATTTTTTTCAAAATTTTTATTTCAAAAACATCACCCTGGCTTTGCAGATACGGCATTTCAGCACTTCAGGGGAAGAAGATTTTAAGGCTATGCCCACTAATCGTTAGAAATGACTCAAGCTAGCTATTCTTGCAAAAACAGCCCTGCGGCGCCCTTTTGGGGGAATTCAGCTTATTTTAGACAAGAATGGCTTCACCTAACTTATTTTTGACAAGAAATGAAATTTTGTTGTTTTGGGTTATTTTTGTAAAAGGGAAGTTGGACCCGATGCGAGTTGCCTATGTATACCACATCCGGTGAGAATCAAACTAGCGTAGTTCGGGCGGATTTGAAAAAACCAACTTCTTTTTCAAAAAAGGTAATTAACTCACTTAACCCTAACATTGTTACTCTCTTTTCCAGTACTATCCGAACATGGCATCACCTAACTTCTTTTTCTTTCATTTTCTTAAAAATTCGGTAGAGTTTCAATACTATCCGGATAATTATTTTTTCAAACCAGGTAATTAACTCACTTTACCCTAACATTGTTTTTCTCTTTTCGAACTCTCTCCCATTATTTATATGCCGGTCAACATGCAAATCTGAAGAAAATAAATGCGCTAGTAGCAAGTAGGATGCATCAGGATGCTTTTTTCATTTTAGTGGCACCTATCCTAGACAGACCCAACTCCTCTGTTCAGTCTCCTAAATCAAATGCACGTGATGCAAACAAACATTTCTACTAGGGATCCATCATGAGGCTTTGTTATACTAGGTTTAAAACCTGGGTTTATTGTTCTAGACCTGGCTTACCCAAGCAGACAACTCGAGCCGGGGGGAGGGAAACGTACCGGGAATATAGAGCTTCGCCGGCTTAGTAACTTATCCGAACCTCGTTCTAAATGGGATAATACTCTAAACAGAAGAGAAGCCACACAAAGTGCACCCTTCTACATGATGTAGAAGGCTTAGAGAGAGGAAGGGTTTCATAGCAGTTTATATATACAATTCACAAAATATCAAAGTGGTAAAGCATTTAGCATATTAGGCATGAAACATGTAGGAAAATCATATTATAGATAAAGCCAATCATAATTGCTATCCTATGCTCAAATTCTTAACCCTGAACCAAAGTTCGGGTTTTTATTGTCCCGAACAGAGTCGCTAAAGCTGTCACACCTCCTTTTTTACACACTACCCTTAAAGGTAGAGTATAAGTTTTTCCGATTTAAGTGACATTATTCAAAATAGAATTATTTATGTTTATTCAGAGTCGCCACCTAGAATAGGTTTTTTTCTGGTGTCCCAAGTTACCGATTTATTTTAAATCCCAAATCGAGGAAAATTCGACTTTCCTTGTGAAGTCTGCGAATTAGAAATTCTGAATAAAGAATTCTGTTAACCCGAGGGAAGGTGTTAGCCCTCCCCCCCCCCCCCGGATTCCGTGGTTTTGGCATGGTCGCCTAAACTATTATTACTGGCCTATGATCTAATTTTAATACATGTTCGATCCTATAGTGCAATTATAAATTATTTACCGCGTTTAATTAATTTTTAAGAAGATTGAACATCGATTAAAACATGTCTTTTGATCGCTTCACATGAAATACACGCACAATCCGAAACACATTTTATTTAATGTTTTAGCATTTGGATTTGGTTCACATGAAATGCACACCTGAGTTTAAGAAGGTAGTATTATTAAATAACACGACTAAAGCAACTGACGTATTGTTAAATTTGTGAGGGATATGAAAATTTGCTAAATGATACACCTCGAGTTCTAAGTGTTTTAAGAAACTAATTTAAACGAGGGCCATGTATTTATGATTTTTTGGTGCGGTGCACCTCACATTTATTTTATAGTATATCCTAACAGAAATTCAGAAAGTCATGAACTATTATTGTCTATGGTTCAATTCCTATTCTAACTAAAGGACTTAAAGAATTAACACTAGCCATAACTAAAGTTCTAATCAATTAATTAATTAAAAGGATATTAATCATATGAGAAAATAAAGAGACAATTAATTGAAAGGGACAACAATTGGGAATCAAATTGGGCTAGACATGAGGCCCAATAGCCAGTTGTGACTAATAAGACCAATCCGTTTCCACTTAACATGGATTCGTGGTCCAAAGCCCATGGGATGGCCCAATAAAAGGGAAATAACTCAAATCCCTTCTCGAAGGGACTGTCTCACTTTGGCCCAACAATGAGCCCAAACTTGTAAACATGTTGCTTCTAAGTGAGAGACTCAACATCGAATCTCTAAAACACTCAAGCTGAATATTCCGAAATTCCACATTGAACCCGTACAACAATAGAATCCATCAAATTTTAGAAATAGCGACGAAAGATTTCAGGCATCATTACCCTTATGAATTTGACATTGCAAAGCCCTCAAGTTAAATTAACGATTTACTGTGTATCAGGGAATTGACTAAGCTAAATTTCAGATGCTAAACAAATAAACCATAAAATTTGCCACTATTAAAGCCATGAAGACAACATCAGATCTTGAACGAACGGATCTGCTAAACTAAATGTAAAAAGCAGAATGTGAGCTAATTGGGCCATACTTAAGAAAAATTTGGGCTAGTGCCTTTGAAACATGGCCCAAACCCAAGCAATTTTAGCCAACAGCTAAGAATCTTATTCAATAATCAAATGAACTATTTATTGAAACACGTTCTCAAGGCACTAAACTAAACGTGTGTTCATATTTGTAGGTTTTGATAAATGACAAACGATGAGCAATTGACATATGACGAGGTCCAAGCACAAGCGCGCAAATATCACGTAACGAAGTTCAAGCACAAGACAAACAAAGATCAAGATTAAACGAAGTTATACATGAGTCGCTCTTTAATTGTGATCTTGATCCGACAATTTAACTCAAGACTTGGCTTCTCTCGTAAAAACATTTTTATCAAATCATGCATATTTAATTTAGAGAAAAACGATTTTAAATCATGCATATTTATTTTAGCAAAATTATTTTTAAACATGCCTCTAAAATCTGGACAAAGATAATCGATTATGTACTTATGATAATCGATTATGTTAAGGCAGCTGCAAGACAATCGATTGTGTACCTTATGACAATCCATTGTGTTGAGGCAGTGTCCGTCAGATTTTTAAAATCTGCATGACAATCGATTGTGTACCTTATGACAATCGATTGTGTTGAGGCAGTGTCTATTAGATTTTTCAAGACTGAAAAATAATCGATTGTCCATATAGCATAATCGATTATGTAAATGACCGTTGCCAAAATATTTTCAAACTCCGTCAGATAATCGATTATAGGATTTTAATAATCGATTGTTTGAAGTAAAATCTGAAAAAGATTTTTTGAACGTTGCCAAGTAATCGATTGTATATTTCTGATAATCGATTGTTTTAAGTAAAATCTAGAAATGATTTTTTGAACGTTGCCAGTAATCGATTATACGTCTTAGATAATCGATTATGCTGCGTAAAATCTGGGAATGATTATTGGAACGATTGGAAAACAATCGATTGTGCCAATTAGACAATCGATTGTCATAGCACAAAATCAGCACTTCGTAATTGGCAATTAGGCAATGGTTATGCATGTTTTTAACACTATAAATACATCTTCAAATCAGTCTTCTAAGTACAACAACTGATCATATTATTGCAAAAGCTTGCATACTCTCTTATTCATCATTTTCTATTCATTACATAAGTTTTTGAGAGCCAAATTCTTGACGAAAGTTGTTGCGTTCTTGAGCGTATTTATTTTACTCATATCTACTCTTAAGGAGAGTCTTGTTTTGAGTGCAAAGTGTTTTTATACACTTGAAGGGAAGTGTTAATCCCTTGTATTGTAAGAAGGAACGTTGTGATTCCTTTGGTTGAAGTCTTGAAGTGTTGTATCTTCGAGCAAAGGTTGTTGAGGCTTGTGTGACTCAAGTTCTCAGTTTGTAACGATTTGTTAAGCACCCGTAAGCTTAACGAAGTTAGTGGAAATCTCGAGAGAGTCTCTCGGGGACTGGACTAGCCCCGGGTTGTGGTGAACCAGGATACATCGGTGCGTTCGTTCCTTATTATTTACTTATCGCACTTATTTCACTCCTGCAATTTTTAAATTCCGCAAGTTTACGCTGTTTTTATTATAACGCTATTCACCCCCCCCCCCCCCCTCTAGCGTTAAGCGTATATTCTAACAATTGGTATCAGAGCCCAACTCTCTGAAAAACTTAACTGTTTGAGAGAAACAATCCATGGCTTCTACTCGTGATTCTTTTGCAGGAATAGGTGAAGGACAATGCTCCACCCGACCACCACTATTCGATGGCACAAACTATACGTACTAGAAGGAAAGGATGAGAATATTCATTCAATCGAATAATTTTCATCTGTGGAAGGTTATAATGAAGGGAGAACAAATTCCAACCAAAAAGGTTGAAAATGAATGGGTTCCAAAATCCGAAGATGAATATGATGCGGATGATATCCGAAAAGTGCAGAACAACGCTAAAGCCATCAACTTATTATATTGTGCTGTAAACGCTGATGATTACAGAAAAATATCATGTTGCACAACGACAAAGCAAACGTGGGATAAGCTGGAAATCACGTACGAAGGTACGGACCAGGTAAGAGAGGCTAAAGTTGATTTTCTAACCCATGCATATGAACTGTTTCACATGAAGGAAGGCGAAAGGGTCGATGACATGTTCGAACGATTTTCAAAAATCATTAATGACTTACATGCTCTTAAGAAGACCTTCACGGATAAGGAACTTGTCCGAAAAATTCTCCGAAGTCTCACTCCGAAATGGCGCTCCAAGGCCGACGCGATTCAAGAGTCTATTGGCATTTCAAATGTCACCATCGACGGATTAAGAGGTAACCTTAAAACTTATGAATCTACTATACTTAACCCTCTTGTTAATGATCAAAGGAAACAAAGAATCGCCCTCAAGGCAAGCATAAGCCAACCTCAAAATAACGAGGACGGAGATAACGAGTTCGGACTCATTATTAAGAGATTTCAAAAGTTCATGCGAAAAGAGTATGAACGAAAAGGCAAACAACAAGGAGATCAAGTAAAGTGCTATGGGTGCGGAGAAATCGGGCACATTAAATCAAATTGCCCAAATGTCAAAAAGGAGAAGAAACCCTTCAAGAAACAACGAGCATACATATCTTGGGGAGGCGACTCTGGAGACGAGTCGAGTGAGGAAGAAGAAGACGAAACCCCAAATCTTTGTTTTATGGCACACGAAGACAATCAAGAAGAGGTATGTCAAATTTCTTCCAAAAACTTCTATTCTCTTGAGAAAATGCAAAATGCCTTTGATGAGTTGTATAGTGAATTCATTAAAGCTTCCAAAACTGTTAAAAACATTAAGGAAAATGCTTCTTTGAAAGAAAAAGATATTGAAAAACAACTCTCTTTGAATGAAAAGGATTTGGAAAAACTGATTTTGGAAAATGAGAAGTTGAAAGAAGAAAACAATTTTTTCGGCAAGAGAAGCGCCGACAAACCCGAGAGCTCTAGTAAAAATTGTACTTCTTGCATGCATCTAAAAGATGAGGTAGAAAGACTTAAGGGCACCTTAGATAAGTTCAATTCTTCTCATAAAAATTTGAATGAAGTTCTTGTTAATTTGAAATCGACCAAACATGGGATAGGTTTTAAAAACGAGCCTAAAGAAAAAGTTGAAGCCAAACCCCAACCACCTAAGGCTCAACCTAGGACAAATAAAACAAATGTTCATCCTAGAGATAACAATCCTAGAATCAACATGTATCCTAGACCAAACACTAGAAGAAACGTTGAACATTTTAGGACACCTAGAAATCGCTTTCAACCTAGAAATAACTATTTCTAGAAATGCTGCATATTCTAGAACAAGTAGTAGGAGAAATGATTTTCATGAAATGCGCAATAGTCATATTGTCGAAAACAGAGTAAACAAATTTCTTCCGTCCAACTACTATCAACCTAGACGAATGCATAATCCTAATGTCATTTGTCATTATTGCAATCGAATTGGACATATTGCTCCTGCTTGTTTCACTAGACATAGACACTTAATTGCATGTCAAGCACAACAGCATGTTACACCTAACTCTCAAGGACCCAAAACAGCTTGGGTACCAAAGACTCATTAATTTGTCTTGTAGGTATGTTTGAAGGGATCAAGTGTACTTTGGTACCTTGATAGTGGATGCTCCAAACACATGACCGGAGACGAATCCAAGTTCCTTCAACTAGAACACAAGGAAGGAGGAAGCGTTATCTTTGGAGATAACAACAAAGGAAAAATTATCGGCGTTGGATCGGTCGGTAAGGATGAACCTTCTTCCATAAAGCATATATTGCTAGTTAAAGGTCTAAAACATAATCTCTTGAGCATAAGTCAATTATGTGACAAGGAAAATCTTGTTTTATTTGATTCGGATGAATGCTTAGTTTTTTACCGTAGCGATTTTAAAATTATCCTTCGTGGTTTTAGAATGGATAACATCTATATGGTTGATCTCGAAAATTCTTCATCTGAGTATGTGAATTGTCTTATGAGCAAAGAAGATGATATGTGGTTATGGCATCGTAGAGTAGCTCACATCAACATGCATCTTTTAAACAAATTGGTTTCACAAAATTTAGTTATTGGTCTTCCAAATTTGAAATTTGAAAAAGACTCCATTTGCGATTCTTGTCAAAAAGGGAAGCAAACAAAAGCATCTTTTAAATCGAAAAATATTGTTTCAACTACTAGACCATTGCAACTTCTTCACATGGACCTTTTTGGACCATCTCGCATTGAAAGTCTTGGTAGCAATCGTTATGCTTTTGTTATTGTTGATGATTATTCTAGATTTACATGGACACTATTTCTTGCTCATAAAAGTGAAGCTTTTCATAATTTTAAATGTTTTCTTAAACGTGTTCAAAATGAAAACGACACAACCGTCACTTCAATAAGAAGTGATCATGGGGGAGAGTTCGATCACAATCTCTTCGCGGATTTTGTGACGAACTCGGTATCGAGCACACCTTCTCTGCTCCACGCACACCACAGCAAAATGGAGTGGTGGAAAGGAAAAATAGGTGTCTCGAAGAGATGGCTAGGACCATGCTCGATGAGGCTAAGATTCTCAAACATTTTTGGGCGGATGCCGTGAGTACCGCATGCTACGTTTTAAACAGAGTAGTCATAAGGCCAATACTCATGAAAACTCCCTATGAACTCTACAAGGGAAGGAAACCAAATATCTCTCATCTTAGAGTATTCGGTTGTAAATGTTTTATTCATAACAATGGTAAAGATAATTTGGGAAAGTTTGATGCCAAATCCGATGAAGGAATTTTTATTGGTTATTCTTCACGTAGCAAAGCATATAGAGTATTCAATAATAGAACCGAAACTGTGGAGGAATCCCCTCATATTGTGTTTTCCGAAAATAATGCTCGCTTGGCGAGAAAGGATTCTGGTTTTGAACTTGCAGGTAGTTTAAACTCAATGAGTCCTCAAGACAAAGTACAAGAGGAAACTCCTAAGGAAATTCAAGATGAAATCTTGGAACAATTATCGGAGGAAGCGCCACAACTGGAAAAAGAAACGAAACTGCCTAACGCGTGGAGGAAAATCAAAGACCATCCTCTCGAACAGGTAATTGGCGACATTGAACAACAGGTAAGTACTCGAAACACTCTTAAGAACACCTTAGGACATTCTGCTTTCGTTTCTCAAATTGAACCTTCAACCATCTCCGAAGCAATTGGGGATGAATTTTGGACCTTGGCAATACAAGAGGAGCTTAACCAATTCAAACGAAATCACGTGTGGGATTTGGTGCCAAGACCCGAAAATCATACCATAATTGGTACGAAATGGGTTTTTCAAAACAAACTAGATGAAAATGGCGTAATCACTAGAAACAAAGCTAGGCTTGTCGCAAAAGGCTATAATCAAGAAGAGGGAATTGACTATGAAGAAACATATGCACCCGTAGCAAGGTTAGAAGCTATTCGTTTATTGCTTGCTTTTGCCTCTTCTATGAATTTCAATTTATATCAAATGGATGTAAAAAGTGCTTTTCTAAATGGTGTTATTCAAGAAGAAGTTTATGTAGAACAACCCCAGGGCTTTGAAGATTTTAAATCTCCCAATCATGTTTTCAAACTTAAAAAGGCGCTTTATGGTCTCAAACAAGCTCCCCGAGCTTGGTATGAACGATTGAGCAAATTTCTTTTGGACAATGAATTCATTAGCGGAAAGTTGACACCACTTTATTTGTTAAGCATAAAAACAATGATACTTTATTAGTTCAAATCTATGTGGACGATATTATTTTTGGTGCTACTAACAATGCTTTGTGCAAGGAATTTTCTGATTTAATGACAAGCGAATTTGAGATGTCTATGATGGGTGAGCTAACATTCTTTTTGGGGCTGCAAGTAAAGCAAATGAAAGAAGGAACCTTCATTTGTCAAGCTAAATATTGCAAAGAATTGCTAAAACATTTTGAAATGAGCAGCGCAAAAGCAATGGCCACTCCCATGAGCACATCCGACCATCTAGACAAAGATGAGAAAGGTAAGGAAGTCGACACTAAGAAGAATCGAGGTATGATTGGATCTCTCCTTTATCTTACTGCTAGTAGACCGGACATCATGTTTAGCGTGTGCTTATGCGCTCGTTATCAATCATGTCCTAAGGAGTCTCACCTAACTGCGGTGAAACGGATATTGAAGTATCTTGTTGGTACTGTAAATGTGGGTCTATGGTACCCCAAAGGTTCTTCATGCCAACTTGTTGGCTATTCCAATTTCGCTGGATGCAAATTGGACCGCAAGAGCACTAGTGGCATTTGCCATTTGCTCGGTAGCTCTCTAGTTTCTTGGTTTAGCAAGAAACAAGTAAGTGTTGCGTTGTCCACAACCGAGGCTGAATATGTCGCCGCGGGGAGTTGTTGCGCTCAAATCCTTTGGATGAAACAGCAACTCTTGGACTATGGCCTAAGTATAGATCATATCCCTCTTAGATGTGATAATACTAGCGCCATATGCTTGACGAAGAACCCCGTTCTTCATTCAAGAACAAAACACATTGAAATTAGGCATCATTTTATAAGAGATCACTTTCTCAAAGGTGATGTCGAAATTGAATTTGTTGAAACCAAAGATCAATTGGCCGACATCTTCACAAAACCTTTAGAGAAAGAGTCCTTCTTCCGAATTCGTAGTGAACTCGGGATTCTTGACTCCACATTGATCTAAGTCATGCATTGCATTTTCCCTTTCACATGATTACTAACTTGAGCGTCGGAGGCGTCTAACGTATTTTTGCAGGTATCGCCCTAAAAGCAGGGGGAATTATAAAGACTGGTGCAGAATAATCTATTCCTCTTTAGAATAATCGATTTCTCTTTAGTATATAATCGATTATCAAGTATTAATAATCGATTATGTTGAAATTATTTGCCTTATTATCCCTTTTTATGAAGTTGAAATTTTTGATTAATCAATAAACAAGTTATTTATCAATCTTTTTTGCTAATGTCAAAAGGGGGAAGAATAAGGGCTATGCATTTAATATTTATTCGCATAAATTGAGGGGGAATTCATATGTTGAGGGGGAACTAATTGCATATATATATACTTGTCTTGGATCGTCATTATGAATTACCTAATATGCATATCCCGATTAAGGTTTGCCATTATCAAAAAGGGTAAATTGTTGAAACACGTTCTCGAGGCACTAAACTAAACGTGTGTTCATATTTGTAGGTTTTGATAAATGACAAACGATGGGCAATTGACATATGACAAGGTCCAAGCACAAGCGCGCAAATGTCACGTAACGAAGTTCAAGCGCAAGACAAACAAAGATCAAGATTAAACAAAGTTATACATGAGTCGCTCTTTAATTGTGATCTTGATCAGACAATTTAACTCAAGTCTTGGCTTCTCTCGTAAAAACATTTTTATCAAATCATGATATTTAATTTAGAGCAAAATGATTTTAAATCATGCATATTTATTTTAGCAAAATGATTTTTAAACATGCCTCTAAAATCTGGACAACTATAATCGATTATGTACTTATGATAATCGATTATGTTAAGGCAGCTGCAAGACAATCGATTGTGTACCTTATGACAATCGATTGTGTTGAGGCAGTGTCCATCAGATTTTTGAAATCTGCATGACAATCGATTGTGTACCTTATGACAATCGATTGTGTTGAGACAGTGTCCATCAGATTTTTCAAAGCTACACAATAATCGATTGTGAACCTTATGACAATCGATTGTGTTGAGGCAGTGTCTATTAGATTTTTCAAGACTGAAAAATAATCGATTGTCCATATAGCATAATCGATTATGTAAATGACCGTTGCCAAAATATTTTCAAACTCCGTCAGATAATCGATTATAGGATTTTAATAATCGATTGTTTGAAGTAAAATCTGAAAAAGATTTTTTGAACGTTGCCAAGAAATCGATTGTATATTTCTGATAATCGATTGTTTGAAGTAAAATCTGAAAAAGATTTTTTGAACGTTGCCAAGTAATCGATTGTATATTTCTGATAATTGATTGTGTTAAGTAAAATCTGGAAATGATTTTTTGAACGTTGGCAGTAATCGATTATACGTCTTAGATAATCGATTATGCTGTGTAAAATCTGGGAATGATTTTTGGAACGATTGGAAAACAATCGATTGTGCCAATTAGACAATCGATTGTCGTAGCACAAAATCAGCAATTCTTAATTGGCAATTAGGCAACGGTTATGCATGCTTTTAACACTATAAATACATCTTCAAATTAGTCTTCTAAGTACAACAACTGATCATATTATTGCTAAAGCTTGCATACTCTCTTATTCATCATTTTCTATTCATTACATAAGTTTTTGAGAGCCAAATTCTTGACGAAAGTTGTTGCGTTCTTGAGCGTATTTATTTTACTCATATCTACTCTTAAGGAGAGTCTTGTTTTGAATGCAAAGTGTTTTTATACACTTGAAGGGAAGTGTTAATCCCTTGTATTGTAAGAAGGAACGTTGTGATTCCTTTGGTTGAAGTCTTGAAGTGTTGTATCTTCGAGCAAAGGTTGTTGAGGCTTGTGTGACTCAAGTTCTCAGTTTGTAACGGTTTGTTAAGCACCCGTAAGCTTAACGAAGTTAGTGGAAATCTCGAGAGAGTCTCTCGGGGACTGGACTAGCCACGGGTTTGTGGTGAACCAGGATAACATCGGTGCGTTCGTTCTTTATTATTTACTTATCGCACTTATTTCATTCTTGCAATTTTTAAATTCCGCAAGTTTACGCTATTTTTTATTAAAACGCTATTCACCCCCCCCCCCTCTAGCGTTAAGCGTATATTCTAACAGAAGAAAATTTCCAAAAACCATTTTCGAAACTCTTCATAGATAGCCTCTAGTAGAATGGCCATAACATTTCATAAAAAACTCTAAATGACAAATGGTTTAATGTTTCGAAAACTAGACACTGAGATCTACAACTTTCATGTTTGGTCATCTCCGAATTCTTTATATATTTTGAGATATAAGTTACCAAAATCAGCCCTATGCAACATAATTTCTTCTTCATCTTCTTGGATAGCCTATAGTGTACTAGACATAATTTTTTGTACTCAAATCCAAATGCTAAATGGTTTACTTTTCTGAAAATTAGAAACAAAGAGCTACAATCTTAATTTTTAGATCATCTCCAAATTCCTTATAACTTGTAAGATATAAGCTTTCGAATTTAGATATGTGCAATAGAGATTTTCCGTCTTCGCGAACACGAAGAACAGAGTCCCTGAAGCAAAATCCTTCTTTGCGAACGCGAAAAACAACACCATGCACCAGCATCAACTATTGTAAAACAACCCAAAATAATTCAAAACCACCCCGAAATAAAGCCGAGACCCCATCCAATCACACAACCAGTCCTATAACACATTACGGACTTGCTCGAGGCCTTAAATCATATCAAACAATGCTAAAACCATGAATCACACTCCAATTCAAGCTTTACAAATTTTAAAATTTCAAATTTCTACATTCGATGCCGAAACCCATCAAATCACGTCCGATTGACCTTAAATTTTGCATACAAGTCAAATTCAATATTATGGACCTACTCCAACGTCCGAAACCGGAATCCGGCTCGACATCAAAAAGTCCACTTCCGATCAAACTTCTCAAAAACCTACAAATTTCTATCCTTAGCCAAATGACTTCAAAATGGCCTAAGGACCTCCAAATTTACTTTCAATTGCGCTCCCAACTCCAGAATCACTATACGGAGCTACTCCTAGACTCGGAATCCCAAACGGACATAGATAACACAAAAATGCACTTTGACCCAAACTTATGAAATTTCTTTTAAAATGCTAACTTCCACAATATGTGTCAAAATGCTCTCGAGTCATCCAAAACCCGATTCGAGCGTACGCCCAAGTCCAAAATCATCATAAGAACCTGCTGGAACCTTCAAACCCTGATTCCGAGGTCATTTACTCAAAATTCAATCCTAGTTAAGTCTTTTAACTTAAAACTTCCGAAATGAGAATTTTATTTCCAAATCAACTTTGAACTTACTGAAATTCAATTCCGACCACGCATAGAAGTCATAATACTTGAAATGAAGTTGCTCATGGCCTCCGACTGCTGAACGATGCGCTAGAGCTCAAAACGACCGGTCGGGTCATTACATTTCACGCCATGAATACAGTCGAATTCACTCGAATACAACAACTGATTAGTTGGACTTTCCTGATTCACGCCTATTTTTGCTACTATATTCATGAATACAGTAGTTTACATACATTTAATACATCTTATAATAATAAAAAAAATATATCTCAATCCGTAATATTACAAATAGTATCTATAGATAGCTAATTACAACTAAAAGATAGTACTTTATGACAATTTCTCTTAAACTAACTCAATGCCTTGCAATAGCCAAATCTCTAAAGCTACTCATTCTTTGAAATTGATACGTTGGCCCAACTTATATACATATTATATTTGTTAAGTCAACTAACCTTGATAAAACTTAGATTTTTCTTTTATGAGATAACTTGGTCTCTTTTATATTAATTTAAACTGTAGGCAATTAGTAGGCATGCTTTAACTTCATAGAATCGCTTGCGTAGCGTGATGTTTAACATTCAATAAATTAATTTAATAATCTCATGCCATACCGTTAGTATTAGTTAATTTTTAATTTAATTAATCCTTTGCTAAGATTACGGATTCTTTTGTGTAGCGCGATAGTTGACTTTTGGTAATTTTCAACAATTAATATTTTCAAATGTAGTAATTTCTCAAAAGTACCACAAATAAATAATTGTCATAATTTTGGATTCGCTTGCGGGGCGCAATTATGGTAAGTTAATTAGTTTTGTTTTTTGATCACGCATTCGCTTGCGTGGCATGATTAAGATAATGTAATATTATCCAAATTAATTTTTTTTAATAATCAAGAAATAGAAGTGGATAGGTAAAACATAAAAATTATATAAATTACAGTTTTGTCCAAATAAGTCAAGCCAAGTTTAAGTCAACAAAACGACCATGCTAGAATAACAGGACTCAGAGAATTCCTTATACCTTCTCCTTGATCAACAAAATTTCTTACTCAAATTTTATTTTTGCGGACCATTAGTAATAGAATCAATCTTCCTTTGATTAGGGATTCAAATAAAAGGTAACTTGAAACACCAAAAAATTAATTCTAAGTTACGACTCTGTAAATAAAATAATCCCTACTCAAGATTGTCACTTTAATTGGAAAAATTATTTAACCCATAATAATATATAATATACAGATTCTTTATGGGGTAGAAAAAGGGTATGACAAGGAGTATGTCTCTGTAGTTGTTTTTATTATAAATTGCGGAAAGACTTATACATATAATAAGTCTTTTGTACATGAAAAATTCATCTATTACTTACTCGAGGAGGTAATTTAATTATTTAAAGGTATAAAATTCCATCAATTACATGTATAATAATGTTTTACTGCATGTAGGGATCTTTGAAATAGGTTTTATGTAAGCTTTTACGCTATAAAGATGTATAGTTTAATTATGGTTGGTTTAGTCAAATTTTTAAGCTTTATTTAGGGGTTTTCCTCCCCGATTCAGCACATAATGGCTCATTTTTTGTTCGATCACAACAAAATCATACAAGAATCACAAAATACAAAAAAGGTTAAAGCTCATGTATGCAATTTCATTATATGCTAGGCATGTTACATAAGTAAAAAAGAAAGAAGAAATTATGGACGGGCCTTTCTAATCCAAGTAGGACCAATTTAATAGGGTTTTAAATGGAAAAAGAATTTTATCATTATATAATTACAATTAGATCCTTAAATTTACAAATATTTAAGGGCAAATAGTCTATTAATATTTTTGAAAATATTTAATCGTTCAACATTTAGCGTTATTATTCCTGATTTTATATACCTAGTATTAGTATCCGCGCGGATGCACAAATACTAATCATGTCAAATATTTAAGTTGTTTGAATTGTATGTAAATAATCTTAAAATTTACATTTACTCAGTAAATATAGATAATCATTTGATATTAACCACATGAAAAAAATTAACAATTTCTTCTATTTTTCTTTTTTGATACTATTTTTGCATGTGTCATTAGATCCTAAAAATAGTTAGCAAAATAATAACTCATATTTATGAAAAAAAGAATCGAATGTTGAGACAATGAATGACTCTTTGAATAAGATTTAACTCTTTTACTAATACTTAAACTCTTATTTGGTGTGTTGATATCTCTTACAGAATATTTCTTTCTTAAAATTTCAGTTTCTAAAATATTATTTTCAATAGTAATTATTTTTATAATAATATAATTGAAAATATTATTCTTAATTTAAAACTTATTTTAGTTAGCTATCTAAAAATATAAAATATTCTATAGCTAGTGAATTTCTAGACTCCATTTTGATATTTCACACTAACCATGTTAAATATATGAGTTATTTGAATTATACATAAATAACTTTGACATTTAAACCTCCTAAATAATTATAGATAATCTTCATATATTAATTATGAAACACTACATGAAAAAAGATTAGCATTTTCTGAATTCTCGTAGTGATAGGTTTATTTTTGCACTATTCTCATAGGTGTCATTGGAACATAAAAATAGCCACAAAGCGAAATACTAACTCGTATTTATGGCACATCACAAATTTGACACGATATAAATAATTCTTTAATTACGACGTGACTCCTATACCACGACTTGAACTCTTATTTGGTATGATTTTATTTTTCAAAAAATATTTTCATTTTAAAATTTTAATGTCTAAAATTTTATATATATATATTATAATAATGATTATCTTTATAATGATGCAAGTGAAGATAGTATCCTTAATTTAAAATTCACGTTAATTGGCTATCTAAATATTTGAATGATTCTTTGGTCGGATTTATTTCAGTATGACTCCACTTTAAGTTTATTGATATCTATAGCCCCAGAATTTGAATTCTTAATACCCTTTATATATAAATATTTTATTCCTTGAATCATTAAATGTTAAATTAGTGGATTATTATTATAAAGTTATACATATATTTTCTTAAAATTGTAAAGAAATTTATTTTTCGGCACCATACTTGTCTTAAAGCCTTAAACTCAATGAAAACAACTCAAATTGCATTCTACTTCAAATTCGAATATCATATCAATTTTATTAGTAATAATAATTTTTTTAAAACGACAAAAATGTAAACTAAAAAAAATATTCGAAGATATCCCTATCTTATAATCTATGTATTTGAGTTGAAAAAAATATATTTGAAATCGATGAGATTAACTTTCAAATTTGTATACTCAACAAGATGAAATATAAAAGGAAATTTGTTGTCAACTTTTGTTTCTCGTTTTTAGATCTTTCTAACATATTTTTAATTTTTATTTTCTTTTATCTTATTTTTTTATCATTATTACATTGATACAAAAAAAAATATTTTTTTCATTATAAAGAATGAGTTTTGACAAAATTGTCTACATATGAACTTTAATTATATTTTTAATCTGTGGTTGAAATTATTTCATATTTTTACTTTGGCTTTATCTAATCAGCTAAAATTGGTGCCCAGTTAAAAATTAAATAATATGTAATTTATATACAATTCATATATAATATGTGTATAATCATGTGTTGTTAGTATATCATCTATTTATATTAGTTATAAAAAGTGAACAATAAATATGGCCGGATATTATGTAAATATTCCATAAGATTTCGATTTTTTGAGTTTATCCATGATACATCTTCTATTATAATAATTTTAAAACTCTCTAATAATGTTTAAAAAAAATTATCTTTTCAATCAAATTTTTTCTTTAAATATACTCTTTGTTACACTTAAAAGTCGTTATAGAAACTATCAATTAGAAACCAATTTATCTCTTGTTATGTTAAAAAAACAAAACCTTTCACATAATCTAAGGCTGTTGGGCGTAACGGTTCCGAACCGGAACCGTGGCCTTGCCGGTTCCGGCGGTTCCAGGGGACCGTGGCGGTTCGGTTCTATGCTCAGGAACCGGCAGAACCGGAACCGGCTGGCGGTTCTGGACCGGTTCTGGCGGTTCCCAACGGGCATTTTTCAAAAAAAAAAAATTTAAAATTATTTCAGCAACGGCTCTTTGCAAAAAGTAGCTGTTTGGAAGTTTAAAAATTAGCCATTTGGCCCCCAAACTTTAATTTAACCCCGAACTTTATATAATTACACTATTTCCCATTTCTCAACTATAAATACCCCCTCATTCTTCCATTTTTGTTCACCAATTCATCGATATCTCTCAATCTCTCTCAAGCTCTCTTTCAATCTTTCTAGTGCAAGTGCTTAATTTATTGTTGCAAATTCGTGAAAAATTGTGAAGTTGTTGAATTGAAGTTTTCAAGTGTTCAAGTTCAACGATTTTCAATTTTCAAGAAGTTGTTCGTCAATCCGGTAAACTCGTATCAACTCTTACGTGCTAATAGTAATTTTTTGAGTTTTTAGTTTGCTTAATTATAATTATTGTGGCATTTTCGTTGAATAAAATATTCGATAAAGGAAAAGCTAAAACCGGTGAAAGTAGTGGCCAAAATACTACCCCTCCCCCGGCTCCCCGACCTAGAAAAGATAAGCAAGTTGAAAGTAGTAGCCAACCTAGATGTCCTAATGAACCCTTCGAAATCCTTGATAGTGATCACCCTTGTTTTCAATTTAGCGATATTGATTTTCTACATGATGTAGCAGTAGGTGATAGAATAGACGATGATATTATGAATGCTCTTTATGCTAATGCACCTATATTAAAGGGAAATGAGGATGATGATGATGAAACCCAAGCTCCAGTAGATTTAGATGATACACCTACTAGTCCTGCTCATAACTTAGGTAATGAACCGGCACACCCACCTGTACAAACTCCCACTTTTAGTAGATAACCTCCTAAACGTACAGAAACATCATTAGTTTGGCAATTTTTTATTCAACTAAGAGAACAAGATAAGGCTAAGTGTAAATCTTGTGGGAAATTACTTGTTCATAGGTATACTGGAGATCGTAGCGGCATGGGTAATTTAGTTAAGCATATAAAATTACACCCTAGCGATAAGGCTAGATTTTTGCAATTGAAAGCGCAACAAGAGGGGAGGACAAGTGCTGATTCTACAGTTAACCCCAAGTACTGGTTCAAATCTAGTTCAACCAGGAATAAACACAGTCACCGGAGGTATTTTATATTAGGATCCAAATAAGGATCGTGAAGAATTAGCGAAAATGATTACTGTTATGTGTTTTCCTTATTCTTTTGCTTCTAATCCTGCATGGATTCATTATATTAGAAGAGTATTTAATCCTACTTATAAAGGTTGGCCTCGCGCAACAGTTAAGGCTGATATTTATAAATACAAGTATGAATATGAACAATACTTGCGCTATTTATTTGCTCATATAATTAATCGTATTTCTATTACAACTGCTATTGGTAGAAGTGGAAATGACTGTGATTATCTAACCGTAACAAGTCATTGGATAGACGAAGACTGGACAATGCAAAAACGCATAATTGCATATAGGATAATTAATTCACGGCACACGGGTAGGTTTATAGCTAACACTGTTTCAGATGTATGCAAATATTTTTGCTTTAGTGATAAAATAATGTCAATTTCTATGAATAATGCTTCTAGCAACACTAGTGCAATAGGTATGCTAACAAGAACACTTAATCCTGCATTTACTAATATTTTCCATGTTAGATGTATTTGCCATATTTATCATTTAATTGTTGGTGATTGTATGTGAATATTAAACATAGAAATTGAAAAGGTTAAAATGGCTCTTAATTGGCTATTTTATTCAAACCGTAGAAGTAGACTTAGAGAATATTTTAAAAAGTGTGACGAATATGGCCTTAGAGAAAGAAAGGTTCCTAAACCTTGCCCGACTAGGTGGAATTACATGTACGAAAGTTTAGTAGTAGCGTATGAATGTAGAAACCCAATTAACGCTACGTATAATTCTCGGGATTGTGGTGAGGAAGATGATGAAATGCTAACTACACAAGATTGGACTAACGTTAAAATTCTTTTAGATTTTTTAGAACATTTTCATGTGGCTACAAATGCTTTTTCTGGCCAATATTATCCGACTATTTCTAACTGTTTAGTTTATATTGCCGCACTTGCTAATTTGTTTGTTGATTTTAGCGAGGGAGGGGACATTTATGAACTTGCAATAACTAAAATGAAAAAAAAGTTTAAAAAATATTTTTTTTCCAATCCCTCATATTTTTGGTGTGTATGCTATGTTAAATCCAACTATGAAATTAGGAGGTCCTCACTTTTGGTATTATACTATTTATCAATCTTTAGATCTTTCAGAAGTAGAAATTGCTACACTAGCTGATGCGAAAGCATCAATTAAAGTTAATGCTCAAACTATTTATAATGCTTATAAACAGGCGTTAGAGCATGCTAGGCGAAATATTCCAACCCCTACTTCGTCTACATCACAATCGTCTAAAAGAGCTGCTGGCTTAACAGCTCTTAAATCGTGGACGAAATTCAGGAGTACTCAAGGTGATAATTTAGATGAAATTTTCCATCTAAATGAGCTTCAAGTTTATTTTTCACGGGGACTAGAAAAGGAGAATCCAGACGGCTCTTTCGACCTTTTGGAATGGTGGAAGACAAGGGAAAAGCATTTTCCCGTTCTTGGAAGGATGGCTCGGGATGTTCTGTCGATTCAAGCGTCAACTGTTGCATCGGAGAGCGCTTTTAGTCAAGCAAGACTACAAATAGGTGATCACAGAGCGTCGATGCGGGACAACTTGGAAAAATCAGTGCTTTTTCGAGATTGGATCCGAGCAGAAAGAAGGAACTTTGGCCTAGCAGAATCACAACTAGAAATAGATGAGGCGTATGAAGAAATGATAGCAGAACTTGCTCAGGAAGCAGCTTCACCCGGAAGTGGTGATGAACAAGCTTCATTTCCACCACCTCCAACACAACCACCTCCCAACCTTAAAGATTTTATGAGATTTGTTAGAAATAATGCATAAATTATGATGTAACTTGTACATTAGCACGTCTTCTTTTAGTTTTTTTATCCTTTTAATGGTGGTATTAGTACCATGTTGTGCTCATTCCATTGGGGGGAGGAAGACTAAGAAAGATATGTCATTTTGGTCAATAAATATGCTCTTTATCATATCCTTGAATATCTTTTATCTCAATATTTCTTTGTCTTTACTTCTATATCAATCCTTGAATATTTACATAATATACAATATATAACATACAATACAATATACTAATGCGAATATTATTTTATCAATATATACTACTTATATACACTTTATACTAATTACTAACTACAATACAATAAACACTACTTATATACAATATATACTACTTAAATACAATATATACTACTTATATACAAAATATACACTACTTATACACAATATATACTAACTACCAAACACAATATATACTATACTAATAACATAGTACATCATATAAAATATATTCTACAATATACTAATGACTACTATACAAGATATTGATTTAAAAAAAAAATTCAGAACCGCCGGAACCGGAACCGCCAGAACCGGAACCGCATGGTACCTGAAACCGTCACGGGCCGGTTCCACCTTTAGAAACGCCAGAACCGGAACCGCCAGAACCGGAACCGCAGACCCAAATAGACCCAGAACCGGAACCGGATACACCCTTAACATAATCTAATGATTCAGAACCAATATTATTCAATGGAAAAAATATTATACACTTGCAATATTGGCTTGACTACATCTAAATAAATGAGTTTCAGCTTATACTCTTTCCTTAAATGTCCTAAATTAAAATTAATGATAACATTGTATAATCAAATTTTTGTTATTTGTTTGATGTGCATTTATGCAAATCGACTCTTCAAACAAATATTCTTCAAAAAGAAAAAAGAAGCAACTTTTTATTAATATTGACTCATTTTGTGTTGTTTCTTTCTCCAGCATGTATGTTTATTTTATTATATATTAAGTAAATTTTTATTTGGATTTGTAAACTCTTTTTTGTTATTTAGATAAACATAGATATGTACCATATATATTATATTTATCTTAAAATAATTTTATTTTATTCAGATCTAGCTATAGTATTTCCAATAACTATACTTATATGTCTTAAATGTGAAAGAGTTTTATAGTTATATGAGTAGATTTTTTGGTAGAGGTGAAATAGTATTTAAATAATTGTAAAATAATATAAAAAAATCTAATATAATATTATATGATATTATATTGATATTTAAATAAAAAAGTCAAATATAAAATAATTGTATATTATTGATATTTTTTAGTTTCTCACTTGAATTAATCATAATGTCAATTATTTATATATATAATCCCAAGGAAATGGATTTTACATTAATGTGTGGACCACGCTGGTTTAGGGTTGGTTAGCAAGCGCGATCGAGCACCGATTCGACCTTGTCTGAAACTATGGCGACGCCGCCTGCATGTGTAACTGTGGCGGAGGGTGAAAAATCGATAACATCGTACTCGAGATCGGAAATCGTGTCGGCTTCGTCCTCGGAAAACAAATGGAAGAAGAAATTTAAGGTTAACAATGACTTTAATGACGAGATGCGAGAAAAAGGGGAGATTAAGTCCTACGGGATTGATGACTATGATTCCGATGATTGGGAACATCGACCCGATAAGCATGTCTTTGAAAAGTACTTTCAACAACTCCACGACAGCGATGTATGTTTGTTTTGTTTCTACTCTACTACTACTACTACTCCTCTTCTTTACCTTAGGCGTTTATATGATATTACAAACATTAATTTATCATCAAAAATCCTTTTGATTTCATATACACCTGACTTATATCTAGTCTTGTAGCAAATTGTTTAATCTGCTATGTGCTGATTTTTTTTTACCTTATCTTAATAATTACCATCTATTTTAACGGAGTGTAAAACTTGTGTATTTGCTTGAAGAAAATTTAAGGGAAAAGTGAATGTTCAAAAGTCTTTTGCAACGTTGGTGCTCATATTGGGTGCAGATAGTGTTTTTCCTTCTAACACGGGGGGAGATAGTGTTGAATCATGATAATTTAGGTTGTATAACTTCCCATTGTCCATAACAAATGCTTCTGACAGACCTTGATTTGATCTTAAGAATCCGCAATTGTGTCTTAAAAATGCTGACATGCTTGTAATTTCCAATGAATTTTCATATACCAAGCGATTTCCAAAAGATGTGCGTGTGTTTGTATAAGAGAGAGAGAGAGGCTCTCATCTCAATTTGTTTGAATATTTGCTCTCTGTCATTATTAGTGAATTAGTAAAAGTAAATTGTATTACTAAGTTATTTTATTTTGAGTTTGCTGGAGTTGCATGTGAATGTGACAAATGGTGGACCAATCCGTGGTAAAGATGTAACAACAACAAAGTACCCTATGTATTCCCACATTGTGAGGTATGCGAAGGGTAAAGTGTATGCAGACCTTACTCCTACCTTGTAAAGATGTAGATTTTATAAGCTTGTATCTAGACTAAGCTGATATGAAGGTAATCATTGTACCTTCAATTCTTGTTTCCTTTTCTATTTGCTCATGGTCTGGTGAGTTGAGTGTTGGATGGAAGAAGAAAGCGGGTATCTAACTTGAGGAGAGCATGCTGAAGTCCAACTCCCTCTGACTGTGACAGCTAAGTTATGACGCTGGAATGCAACAAATGATAAATTAATTTCCAGTTCAAAAGCAAATGAAAAATTAATACATGTAAGATGTCACAGATTCAGATATTATATGTGATTTTATGTTTGTGCATTTGTTGTACTTTATCTTGAAACAAGTTGATTGTAACATATACCTTCTTGTGTATACCTTTTCTTGAACCAAGTTGTTCATAGCTATTCTGTATAAGCTTCTGACACCAACTTACTGTGGTAACGGAAATCTTGACTTATCCCCCCCCCCCCCCCCCCCCCCCAAAGAAAAAAGGAAAAAAGAAGGAAAAACATGGCAGTTGCTTTGTGTTGCGGAATGCATGACTTATATGTGTATACGTGAAATAAATATAGTTTCCCTGATATCTCTTTCTTTCTCTTTATTTAAACCTTATTTTTGATATGCTTTATGTTCTGTCATCCACTTGTCTAGTTTAGTTAGTGCCTACTGTGTAGATGTTTATTTGTTTTACATTAATCTGTACCTTTTTTTGTTCAAATATGGCTTAACACTGTGCAAACACTTCTACATGTCACTCCTCTTTTTGGGTTCATCGAGCATCTATTACTGTAAAGCTGGCATGTCAACTTTTCTTCTTTTTTGTTCTTTTGGGGGTGGTGGTGGTGGTTATTATTTCCGTATCTGTTGATTTTAGATTTTTCATGCGTTTATGTGTGTATTGTAACTAGTGAACGTGCTTAATTCTGAGGCATTGCACTCTATGAGGTTGGAGGGTGAATCATTCTTCGGGACTACTCACTTTCTGTCATCAGATTGGATCTGAATTACCATGTTAAAGATATTGCAATTTGCAAGAAGCGCTATTTGTGAAAGCATTAGACAGGGCATAACTGCATCTAGGCCTTTTGTTAAATGCAAGGCATCCTTGCTTGGGCGTATATAATTTTGGTTCCACACGTTTCCGTATTTCTTGAGGTATAAAACTGATTTGCATTTTCTTGAGTTAAACCTAAGAAGAAGGGGAAGAATTATTATAGGGTCTTGAGGTGTACCTTTGACTTCCTTTTTCTTCAGGAGTATGCCTGACTGGTAAGAATCTTATGGGCCTAAAATGTATTTAAAGGAAATAAAATTTACCGTGTAATTTCTCTTCAGAATCTGGTGGTCTTTTGTTCTTCAATTTATTTGTCAAGTATCGTGTCGACCTCTCTTTATTTTTATCCTTTGCAATTATATTGGTGTTGTTGCGGACTTGCAACCTCCGAACCTTCTTGTATCTTGTTATTTCTTTTTAATTTTTTTTTTTTTGTAAATATAGATGGAATTGTGGGGATTGACTAAGAGCTAGTCCTACCCATTTGCTGGATCTTTGTAAATTCCTGTGTGTTCCCTATTGCTTTTGTACGGGTTAATCAAGAAAATGCTAAACTAATGGGCAGTACACAAAGCACTATAGGAATTGTATGACTGGCAAAAAGAATTCAATACCTGATGAATAGAATTTGCAAGGTCTATATGTAATTACAGTTCATATTTACAGCTGTTCTTTTCTTTCCTTTTTCTATTGAACAAAGCGTTATCTGGAATTTTCCTTTTAAACGACATACAAAAGGAGTTTAATAGTTGCTCTATAGAATTTCCAAGGTCTATATGTAATTACTTTTCATATTTATAGCAGTTCTTAATACTTACCTTTTCAACTACAAAAAAAGAGGTTGCAGCAGTTCTTTCTCTTTTTCTTTATTCTTTTTTCTTTTATGTTTTTGTTTTGGGCATTGGTCACTCTCTTCACAAGAGTGGGTTGCTTTAGTGGTAAGCACCCTCCACTTCCAGCTAAGAGGTTGTGAGTTCGTGTCAGCCCAAAAGCTAGGTGGGGAGATTTTGGAGGTAGGGATGCCAGTGGTTTATTGGATACAACCTCTTTATCCCAGGGTAGGGGTAAGGTCTGCGTACACGATATCCTCCTCAGACTCCACTAGTGGGATTATATTGTGTTATTGTTGTTGTTGCATTGGTCACTCTCTAAGATAAGGTTTGGGTTTGAAGGGGAAACGTAATCTGCTTTGGTAGAGACCTCTGCTGGTTGTATTACAATAACAACAACAACAACTACCCAGTATAGTCCGACAAAGTGGGGTTTGAGGAGGGTAATATGTAGACGGGCCTTACTCCTACCCGAAAGGGCAGAGAGGCTGTTTTCTATCATGTATCACATCCTATCGTAATACAGGTTTTCAACTATAATTTGTGATTAAATTTTACTTTGGTCAAAACGGCTGGATTTCAAACACTGAATATGCATTCACTATAGAAATCTCATCTGATTATTCTCGTCTATCTTAAATAGGGTTTTGATTTTGATCAACACCCTGGGTCGTGCATGGAGGCTCCCATATGCCCAATTTCCACTGGCAGACTTGATCGTGATCCTGAGCTTGTGGATGAACTCAAGGGTTATGCTTCAATGGCAATCAAGAAGCACTTTCCCGACGATGTAATATCTTATACCCTTTGTTTTGCTCTTTGCCTGCTGGCCTGCCCTTCCTCTATATTGAATTGCATAATATTGGTTGCAGGGGAAAGAACGCAAGGTACTGGGGATTGTGAAGGTGAATGCAGGTGGATGTCGTGACTGGAACTACTACATTACCTTTAAAGTTAACAACAATGGGAATGAAGAAACTTTTCAAGCTCAGGTTGTAATTTCACTTGAGGGCGCTATCGAGATTCCAGTTTGCAGGCCCAAGGTCTAAATTGTTTCTGAATTATCTGCAATTTAGTTGTTACTTATAGGTATTAAGGTACATTTCTCTGTTTTATTATGCCTTTGGTTTGTAATAATGGGGCTAAATCTGAATTCACCCCACAGCACAATGCTACTATCTGATTGAGTTGGTCACGACTTCATTTTTGCATTAAAGATGCATTTTAAATGTTATGCACCTCTAGCTTTTGCTAGTAGTTTTGATGCCTGTCGGACTGCCAGTGTCACGCTATCCATATAATGTATTGGGCTCCGTCAGTCTAGTATCGATGATAAATTGGTGGTGACTTTTTACACTTATTTATGCAACAATGACTGAGGATACAATTCTAATTTATTCTCAGTTGCTCTATATGTATGATTCATGACAAATTTTACTCCAAGTTAGAAGATATTATAAATGTGTTCTTTTAAGAAAAGAAGAAACTTAAAGAACGAGGCCATAGTACGTAAATTGTTTTTTTTTTGAAGAGGAACAGGAAGAATTCAAATTCTATCAAAGTACCAAGAAATATATATATATATATATATATATATATGTTAGTTTCTCGTGTGTATACCTAGTCATGTAGTGTAAGATAAAGCAATATATTATTGAAACAAAAAGGTTTCGGCAAATAATTTGTACATGAAGAATAAAGTACAATTTTAATGAGCGATGAACGTGGATTGTCGACGTTGAGATCATAATGTTGGGATATTGTCAAAACAATTATTTTTCTCGTAACGTGCATCTATTGGAAAATGTATGTTGGAAATGCTAAAATATGCGGCACACACGAAAAATAGAGTTAGATTATTCCTTTTAAATTATGCTTCCTTCATTTTAATTAAATGAGTTAGTTTGACTAGGTACGGAGTTTAAAAATATAAAGAAAGACTTTTGAAATTTGTGGTCTAAAAATTTAAGATGTAAAGCTTTGTGAGGCTATGACTTTTGTGTGGTTATAAAAGCTTCTCATTATGGGTAAAATGGATAAAATAAGGAGATTAAAGTTGACTTATTTCTAAATTTAAAAATATATTTATTTTGGAACAAACTAAAAAAGAAAAATACCTCAATTAATATGAAACGGAGAGAGTAACAAAAATATGAAATTGGCTCATAGCAGATAGGTTTGTCCAGTAATGAACATACCAATAGATAGGGTTATTTTTTCCGAAAGTCAGGGATATATATATACTACAGAGAAACAAGTTAAAACTTTAAATAAAAAGAGAGATAATAGTAGTACTCAAATTGATATATTTTTTAAAAATCAACACTGGGTGTAGCATAGGGCTAGTTTTTATTTAGATATATAAAAATAACAAAACAATGATTGTCATTGGGTCCTACAAGATGAAGGTAATAAACTTTGTGCAATACATATGCCTTATTATCAAAATTGAGTAGTGTACTCAAAATTGATATCACAAAAAAACTAATAAAAATTGTACAGTAAAAACTAGCCCATGAAGCCAAATAGCAGTCCATTTCTTAGTAGTCCAATCCATTTGTGTGCACTTGTATTTAGTATTATTTTTCCATATAGACGTAAACAGAAAACAACTCAATTCGATCCAATTCCCTGCAGCCTTTCTAAGCCCAATTTGATATATACATGTGAAGCATGTAGCCATTTTTATCCAAATTCTATCCAGCTCCATATCTTGCAAATATAGCCCAATTTCTAACCAACCCAACAAATTCCACGTGTGAGTGTATGTAGGTCCACATTTATAGTTCATTTGTGTAGCTATAGTCCTCATTGTATCTCTTGTACCTATTTTGATCATATCAGTATCCAGCATAGGAATTAACGCTCACCCAGTATCTTCCTCTGAACCTCGATTTTGTTCCAGATTTGCCTTGTTTGTTCATTGAGCTCCTTGCTGGATTCCTCGTATTGTTGTGCTGCTTTCTCCTGTGATCTTTTGTGTATCTGAATGTGTTATCTACAGCTGCATGTGAGTGTTGTGATGTCTTCGTACCTGGATATAGTTCTGCTCTATTATAGCTAATGCATTTGTTACAATGGTGGAAATTGGATTGCCAAGATCTGTAGGTGCTGGTACTGATCAATACCAGACTCTGCTTTGCCTCATCTTTGTTGCATGTTGAGGCTTTAGCCAAAAGTGTTGCATTTATGTTTAGAAAACATTGCACAGACAAGAGATTCGTGAAGCTTGTCATGAAAGCAAAGATCTTCATTACCTCCTCCTGTTGTAATTTGCTTTTTTGTTCCGATTCTTGTTTTTTATGAGGATAGTGAGTCCTCAAATATGCCTATATATATGTTGTGTATTGTCTTCCTCCTAATGTTGAGTTAATTTTTTCCACAGGTGCATCATCCAGCTGACTTCCCTTTTGTATGAAGATTGGAGCTCTGGTTTCTGCATGCTGTGTGCATGTGTGATTCCATTATTTTGCTACTTGAGTGTTTGTTGTTGCTGTCCTTTTGCTGTGACTGTTCCAATGCAATTCACAGAGTTGTTAGACATGTCCCTCTCTCCTCTATGTATGTAAATCACCAGTTTCACAGTATTTCCATAAAGTAATGTGAAATTCATTCTTTTATTGATTGTGCCTTCCCTTGCTTCCATCTCCTTGGATTGAGTAAACAGTACTGATACCACAAAATTAGAGTTATTCAAGGGATAGGGCATGATCACAATAGTATTCCCCGCAAAAAAAGAAAACTATGTTAGTAATAAAAAGGATCACCACTCTTCTCCAAAAGGATTTGAGCATGATAATTGACTAAGGTTTCATTTTTCTTCCTGCTCCTGCTACTCCATTCCTCTTCTCCTCCTAACTTCCTCCAATCTTTACTCTCATGTATGGACATTGCAGTTTATCACTATTGATAATCTCCCTCCCTTGGACATCCAAGTCTCCAAAACCATTACATTTCATCGGCCCGATGTCTAGGGAATAACTGGCTATGTGATATGGCAATTTATTACCCTCCCTTAATATATGGGATACCTTCATATTGCATCTATTCATCAATTCCTTTATCTCCTCCATATATACCACCACAGACCAAGGTGCATTCCATTCCCCTAGGATTATATTTTTTACTAGTATTGAATCAATATGCAAGTCGATCCGAATGTAATCATGTGCAACACAATATCGTAATGCTTCCAAAATGGCTTGTACCTCTGCTTCAATATTTGTGCCTTCTTCTATTTCCTTGCCACAAGCATGTAGTACCTCTCCTTCCTAATTTTCCAACACAAAACCAATAGAGCTCCTGCCAGGATTGCCCTAGAAGCCCCATCTGTACTGACATTCACCAAGCCATGTTCAGGGAATTCCGATATCACCTTAGTATATGTCAACTTAGGTATGAATTGCTCCAGCATATGAATCAGGTCAGGCCATTTGTGAGAAACATTCTATAAGCTTGGCTTCCTGAATTTTACTAGGTGTTGGAGTGTAGTAGCTATGTAGTATATCACCCTATTCACTGAAACTGCATCCCGATATTTGTACGAGTTCCTCCTCTTCCACGACTCCCAGACTATAATCGATGGTAATGCTTGTATGATTTGTTGTAATCTTGGAATCACCTTGGCAGTCCAGCTCTGCACAATCGCTTGATGAAATGTTAATCCTTCAACTTTAATGCCATCAGCATGTAAGAAATACTGCCAGACTTTTCTAGCAGCATAAGAAGTGAAAAATAAGTGTGGCACAGTTTCCTTCTGAGGCAATATAAAACACCAATATCTAGAGGCCATTGAATATCCCAATCTTCTGAAGAAATCATCTAGAGGCAGCTTATTCTTCCTAACCTTCTACATGAAGAATGAAACCTTAAATGGTAAATCTTTGATCCATATCCTTCTATAAGCATTACATGGTTCCTTTCTCCTCCTTATATATTCCAAAGCAGATCTCACACTAAATTCACCCCTTATCTCCAACATCCAAAAGGGTCTATCCAGGACCATGTTATCCCCAGGTGGTTTGATGTTTTGCAGGATATGAATAACCAAGTCTTTAGGTATCAATTGCCTTAATTTTTGTTCATTCCATCTCGTCCCCTATACAACTTCGTTAACATTCTGTATGGATTCATCACAGAAGAAATCAGGTGGAGTGATGAAATATAATGCACCCAGCCCAATCCAGTTTTCAAACTAAAATAAAGAAGAGCCCATCTTTGGCTGCCACAAAATCTGATGCTCTATATCATCTTTACACTCCAGCATTTTTCTCCAGATATGGGATCCAGCCCTCCAAGGGACTATAATTGGATTCAGTTTCTTACAATATTTTTGGCTCATGAATGAGCTCCACAATGATGGTTTTGTTAAAAAATTCCACCATTACTTACAGAATAAGGCCTTGGATACATCATGGAGTGATCTAATTCCTACTCCATCTTCTTCAACTGGTAAGCATAAAGTTCCGCATGATGCCCAATGCCTATGTCCTCCTTCAATCGAACTACTCCAAAAGAACCTTGCCATGAGTTTATATAGTTTGTTGATCACAGAAGCTGGTGCATTAACAGCTGATAATAGATGAATAGGCATACTTTGTATTACATGAGAAATCAAAACAGCTCTTCCTCCACTCGACAGTATCTTCCCCTTCCATGACTGCAATTTGTCCAGCACTTTATTTATCATTCCTTGATAATAATCCAATTTTCTTCTAGCATAAAAAATAGGACATCCCAAATAAGTAAATGGAAAATCTTGCCTGCCAATGCCAGTAACCCTTTCTACCTTTTTCACCACCTCTTCATCAGTTAGATGATGATATAAATAGTTGATTTTGCTTTGTTGATAAGCTGTCCTAAGGCTGCTTCATATGCTGACAAGAATTGCATAATTATCTGCAAAGATATTGCATTTGAGGAGGAAAAAATGATGGTTTCATCAGCATAAGCCAAATGGTTAATCTTAGGACTCCACTTTGGCAGCCCAAATCCATAAAAATATAGAATAGAGTGAAGAGAATTCGGCCCGCTTGACATTGCCTCGGCTGCCAGAATGAAAAGTGTAGGAGATAATGAATCACCCTGTTTAACCCCTCGAGTAGATTTGAAAAAACCATGTTGATGCCCATTTATCAAAATTGAATACCAGTTGTTGGATATTGTCCCAAACACCTATCCTATAAATCTCTGTGCATATCCCATTTTTGTAAGTGCTTTGGTCAGAAATAACCATGACAATCGATCATATGCCTTAGGCATGTCTAGTTTGATTACCACATTAGGACCTACCTTAGTTCTCAGTCTAATATCAGTTATAATTTCCTGAGTCACCAGTATATTTTCCACTGTACTTCTTCCCTTCACAAATCCATCTTGCTCATCAGAAGTTAGTGTAGGAAGAAGCCCAACTAACCACTCATGAATGACTCTAGAAAACACCTTGTTGATGAAGTTACTTAAGCTGATTGGTCTCATATCAGAAATATTGATTACTTCCTTCTTTTTTGGCAATAAGACTAGATTTGTAGGAGTGATAAACCTAGGTAGTTCATGTCCATTGAAAAAAGACTTCACCATCTCCACCACATCATCACCAACAATGTCCCAACATGTATGAAAAAAAACTATCATTAAAACCATGTGGACCACTACAACCGTCCCCATTCAATCCATATACCGCCTGTTTTACCTCTTCCCTGGTACGTTGTTTCAATAATTCGTGGTTCTGCTCCCTATTAACCATATAATGGATATGATCAATGATCTGAAAGTCTATAGGCACTACATCCTCATGAAACTGTGCTTGGAAAAAATTATCTGCTTCTTCTGCGATTCCTTCTATATCATCCACCCATTGGTCAGCATTATTCTAGATTCTTGTTAACTGCAGCCTCTTCGTCTTCCTATTTACATGAGCATGAAAGAAGTTAGTATTCCTGTCACCATCATTAAACCAAGACATTGTGACCATATGATTATCGCCCAGCGTGAATTACTCATATAAAATTCTTAGATTTAGAATTTTTCCTTTTAATGCTTGATTTTTAGAAATAATTGCGTAATTTTCATGTTTGTTTGCATTTTTTATTTAGACAGTTCTTAAAAAATACAAAATATGTTTCATGCATATTTTAAAGTCGATTTGATCATTTTTAACCAAAAATAGCTTCAATTTGCTCTCTTAATTTTAATTTTTGAATTTTAAGGTAGTTTTTCCTTTAATTGTGTTTTAATAATAATTATATGGGATTGGTTTTCATTTTATAGGTAAATTTATATTTGTAGCTAATTTAGGAGTTTTAATAAATTTTGAAACAAAAGAAAAACGAAAAAATGAAAGGAATTAAAAAAGAGAAATCTGAAGATTTAAGGACCAACTTTGGGCCACTGTTAATAAAATTCCAGACAAAATAAACCCATAACCCGTCCAAGACCGTCCCTAACCCAGTCCCAACCCAGTTCATCCCCCCTTCGCCTCAAAACGACACCGTTTGGGCCTAAAGCAATCTTGACCGTCGAGGTTCTCAAATCCAACGGTCCTGAAGCCCCTGTCAATTAATATTGAACTGTCCAAACCACCTCCACCCCAAACACATTGTCCCTAACACCTCAGAGACCCAAACCCTAACGCCTCCACCCTCCACCGCAAACCACCGGCCGAAAATTGCCTCCACCGCCGGCGATTCTCATATGAACCTCAAAATAACACCACCTGACCACCTGAACCTCCACTTTCCAAATGAACCATTACCAGCCTTCAAACCTTAGCCAAAAGCCGCAAATCTTCATTTGAAAGGCTGGCTCCGCCGCCGTTCACGGCGGCACCAATGCCAAACAACCCCAAATTAAAACCTCATGGCCATCGGACCTCCCTCAGCCCAAATCCACAACCCTCTTTCTTTGAATCCCCACCAATTCTCTCGAACTTTAAATCAAAATCCCGACCGGAACCCTAACTCATCGAATCATCAGCCAAATTTATATCACAGCCTCCCCTACCTCCTTATCTCGAATCCCTGACTGGCTTCCTTAAAATTTTAGCTAAACTCCTCAAAAGTTGAATCTAGGGTTCCTGGAGTGGTGCATGAATATTTCCTGGGTTTAACACATTTTTTTAAGCTAAGTAAGTTTCTGCGTATTTGTTTATTTAGATTAGGTTTTAGTTCGATTTGATATAATTGCACTAGCCTTTTCTGATATTTTGTTCTTCACACTTGATTCCTGAGCTAGGTCAGTTAGGGTTTGCCTAAATAATAGGAATTAGATTTTTTTTAGAGATGAGCACATGCAAGTATTTTGTCAATTTATCTTTTAGACCTATTTCACTATTTAAGACAATTGATACCTTGTCTATTGCTCGCCAGTCATCTCAACTTTGTTTGAGTTTTTAATTTCCTTGATTCACACTGATAACATGAGCTTGCATGCTGATGCATTTTGTTTTCTTAAATTTCTATTGATTAATAATTGGTAATAATAGTTTTAACTCTGATTTTTCTAGCTTAAAATAGGTGTAGTTGAATTAAGTAGTTTAATTTTAGGGGGTTTGGTTGAATTCAGAGGGTGTTCAAAAGCTCATGACCTGGTAATTAACCATGGTCACATGGTTGGTCTAACCTGGGTCAGCAATTTCAGGGTAAATAACAGGGGTGGTCAGGGGCAGTTTAGGGAATATCTGCATAACTGAAATAAGAAGCTTCTAGGTTAGGGTGTCAATTTGAATTTCAGCTTTTGGGTAGTTCAACTTGGGTAGAAAGTCATGAATTGAGGGACTAATTGGTTCAAAATGGAACATTGAAAAGGACTAAATGTTAAAAACTTAGGTCTGATGTTTGCCCTAGTAACTTGCCTATAAAGGCATTGTTACTTGGGATTCATTTCAGATTTTTTGAGAGAGAGGGGAGGAGATTCTAAACTTCACGAATTTAGAGTGGCTCAATCTGATAGAATTCACTAAGGTATACTATTCCATTGAAAAGAGCTCTGAAAATTCTATCAATCCTGACTACAATATGAATATAGAACAACAGAGGGCTTAAAAAATGAGTTGAATTCTATTTGTTGTTCGAGGGCTGGGTTTCAGGTTCATATTGAAGTTGATCTAGGGCTTAGATGTTGTGGCTGTGAATCCTGTTGGAAACACGTTCTCAAAGCATTATACTAAAACGTGTGTTCATATGTGTAGGTTTTGATGAATGACAAACAAGCGCAAATTGACATATGACGAAGTTCAAGTACAAGCGCGCAATTGATATATAACGAGATTCAAGCACAAGACCAAGTTTTATAGTTTTACATGAGTCGTTGTTAATTGTGATCTTGATCCGACAACTTGACTCATGACTTGGCTTCTCTCGTAAAATTATTTTTACAAAATCATGCATATTTAATTTAATGCTAAATGATTTTAAATCATGCATATTTACTTTAGTCAAAATGATTTTTAAACACGCCTCTTAAAACTGGACTAAGATAATCGATTATGTACTTATGATAATCGATTATGTTAAGCCAAGACTGCATGACAATCGATTGTGAACTAATGATGATAATCGATTGTGTTAAGGCAGTGAGCATCAGATTTTTCAAATCTGCATGACAATCGATTGTGATGAGGCAGTGTACATCAAAGTTTTTCAACGCTCAAAATAATCAATAGTGAAGTTAATGACAATCGATTGTGAAGAGACAGTGTCCATCAGATTTTTCAAAGTCACAAAATAATCGGTTGTGAACATATGACAATCGATTGTGTTGAGGCAGTGTCTTCCAGACTTTTTCAAAGTTATCAAATAATCGATTGTGAGTATATAACAATCGATTGTCACGAGGCAGTGTCTAAAATGATTTTCAAAGACTGATAAATAATCGATTGTTAACATTGCACAATCGATTGTGAAGCTGACCGTTGTCGTAAAGTTTTCAAATACCGTCAGGTAATCGATAATTGATTTTGTATAATCGATTGTAGAAGTTAAAATCTGGAAAGGATTTTTTGAACTTGCTGAATAATCGATTATTGATTTTGTATAAACGATTATTTTACATAAAATCTGGAAATGATTTTTTGAACGTTGCCAATAATCGATTGTTGATCTTGAATAATCGATTGTTATGCGTAAAATCTGGGATTGATTTTACGATAGGCAAACAATCGGTTGTGCCTTCATGACAATCGATTGTCACACAGTAAAATCAGCAACTCTTAATTGGCAATTAGGCAACGGTAATGCCAAGTTTTTCAACTATAAATATAGCTTCATTTCAGTGTTTTGAGTACAACAACAAACAACAACTGACCATAATATTGCTATAAGCTTGCATACTATTGCTTATCATTTTATATTCATTACATAAGTTTTTGAGAGCCAAATTCTTGTTCAAAGTTGTTATGATCTTGAGCGTACTTCTTTTACTCATATCTACTCATTAAGGAGTGTCTTGTTTGAGTGCTTAGTGTTTTGTACACTTGGAGAGAATTGTTATTCTCTTGTTGTAAGAAGGAACTTGTGTTTCCTTGGTTGAAGTCTTGGAGTGTTGTATCTCCGAGCAAAGGTGTTGAGGCTTGTGTCCTCAAGTTGTAAAGGTTTGTTAAGCACCCGGAAGCTTGACAAGTTAGTGGAAATCTCGAGAGAGTCTCTCGGGGACTGGACTAGCCACGGGTTGTGGTGAACCAGCATACTTCGGTGTGTTCTTTCTTATTTATCGCACTTATTTATTTCATGCAAATTTTAAATTGCGCAAGTTTACGCTAATTTTTATTATAACGCTATTCACCCCCTCTAGCGTTAAGCGTATTATCTAACAATTGATATCAGAGCCCAACTCTCTGAAGACTTAACAGTTTGAGAGAAACTTCCATGGCTTCTACTCGTGACTCTTTTGCAGGAATAGAGGAAGGACAGTGCTCCACCCGACCACCACTATTCAACGGTACAAACTATACGTACTGGAAGGAGAGGATGAAAATCTTCGTTCAAGCAAACAATTTTCATCTTTGGAAGGTGATAACAAAGGGAAATCAAATTCCAACCAAAAAGGTTGAAAACGAATGGGTTCCCAAGTCCGAAGAAGAATATGACGCGGATGATATCCGAAAGGTGCAAAATAATGCTAAAGTAATTAATTTATTATATTGTGCTGTAAATGCTGACGATTACAGGAAAATATCGTGTTGCACAATGGCGAAGGAAATGTGGGACAAGCTGAAAATTTAGTACGAAGGTACGGACCAGGTAAGGGAAGCCAAAATTGATTTCCTAACCCATGCTTATGAAATATTTCACATGAAGGAAGGTGAAAAGGTGGATGAAATGTTTGAACGATTTTCAATAATTGTAAATGACCTACATGCTCTCAAGAAGACTTTCACGGATAGGGAACTTGTCCGAAAAATTCTTAGAAGTCTCACTCCGGCATGGCGATCAAAGGCCGACGCGATTCAAGAGTCCATTGGCGTCTCAAATGTTACCATCGACGCATTAAGAGGTAATCTTAAGACTTATGAATCTACTATACTTAACCCTCTTGTTGATGATCAAAGGAGGCAAAGAATCGCTCTAAAGGCAAGCAAAAGCCAACCGCAAGTTGATGAGGACGGAGACAACGAGTTTGGACTCGTTATCAAAAGATTTCAAAAGTTCATGCGAAAATAGTATGAACGAAAGGGCAAAAAGCAAGGAGAACAAATAAAGTGCTATGAATGCGGAGAAACCGGGCACATCAAATCAAATTGCCCAAACATCAAAAAGGAAAAGAAACCTTTCAAAAAGCAACGTGCATATATATCTTGGGGAGGAGACTCTGGAGATGAGTCAAGCGAAGGAGAAGAAGAGGAAAGCGCAAACCTTTGTCTTATGGCACAAGAAGACAAGCAAGATGAGGTATGTCAAATCTCTTCTAAAAATTTCTTTTCCCTTGAAGAAATGCAAAATGCTTTTGATGAGTTATATAGTGAATTTATTAAAGCTTCAAAAACTGTTAAAAGCATAAAAGAAAATGCTTCTTCAAAAGTAAAAGATTTTCAAAAACAACTCTCATTGAAAGAAAAGGATTTGGAAAAACTGGTTTTAGAAAATGAGAAGTTGAAAGAGGAAAACAAGTTTTTCGGAAAAAGAAGCGCCGACAAGCCCGAAAGCTCTATTAGAAATTGTACTTCTTGCATGCATCTCAAAAATGAAGTAGAAAGGCTTAAGGGCACCTTAGATAAGTTTAATTCTTCTCACAAAAATTTGAATGAGGTCCTTGTTAATTTGAAGTCAACCAAGCATGGCATAGGTTTTAAGAATGAGCCTAAAGAAAAGGTTGAAGCCAAACCCCAACCTCCTAAGGCTCAACCTAGGATTAATAAAACAAATGCTCATCCTAGAAATAACAACCCTAGAACCAATATGCATGCTAGACCAAATGTTGAACACTTTAGAAGACCTAGAAATGACTTTCCACCTAGAAATAACCACTCTAGAAATGATGCATATTCTAGGCCACACACTAGAAGGAAGTTTGAACCTTTTAGAACACCTAGAAATGGCCCTCAACCTAGAAACAATCATTTTAGAAATGCTGCTCATAATAGTAGGAGAAATGACTTTCATGAAATGCGCAATAGCCATAGCGTCGAAAATAGAGTGAACAATTTTCGTCCGTCTAATTACTATGAACCTAGAAGGATGCATAATCCCAACGTGACTTGTCATTATTGTAGACGAATTGGTCATATTGCTCCTGCATGTTTTACACGACATAGACATATCACTCAATCGCATCATTATGATATGCCTAACCCTCAAGGACCCAAAATGGCATGGGTACCTAAAGCGCATTAATTTTTTTTGTAGGTATGTTTGAAGGGATCAAGTGTACTATGGTAACTTGATAGTGGATGCTCCAAGCACATGACGGGAGACGAATCCAAATTCCTTCAACTAGAACACAAAGAAGGAGGAAGTGTTATTTTTGGTGACAACAATAAAGGAAAGATTATCGGCATCGGATCTGTCGGTAAGGATGAAAATTCTTCTATTAAGCATATATTAAAGGTTTAAAGCATAATCTCTTGAGCATAAGTCAATTATGTGACAAGGGAAATCTTGCCTTATTTGATTCGAATGAATGCTTAGTATTTAGACGTAGTGATTTCAAAATTATCCTTCGTGGTTTTAGAGTGGATAATATTTATATGGTTGATCTTGCTAATTCCTCACCCGAATATGTGGATTGCCTTATGAGCAAAGAGGATGATACTTGGCTATGGCATCGTAGAGTAGCACATATAAACATGCATATTTTGAACAAATTGATTTCACAAAACTTAGTTATTGGTCTTCCCAATTTGAAATTTGAAAATGACTCTATTTGTGATTCTTGTCAAAAAGGGAAGCAAACAAAAGCATCTTTCAAATCGAAAAATATTGTTTCAACTACTAGACCATTGCAATTGCTTCACATGGATTTGTTTGGACCATCTCGCATTGAAAGTCTTGGTAGAAATCGTTATGCTTTTGTTATTGTTGATGATTATTCCAGATTTACTTGGACTTTATTTCTTGCCCATAAAAGTGATGCTTTTCAGAATTTTAAATATTTCCTTAAACGTGTTCAAAACGAAAAGGAAACAACCGTCACTTCAATTAGAAGTGATCATGGGGAGAGTTTGATCACAATCTCTTTGCGGACTTTTGTGACGAACTCGGTATCGAGCATACCTTTTCTGCTCCACGAACACCACAACAAAATGGGGTGGTGGAAAGGAAAAATAGATGTCTCGAAGATATGGCTAGAACCATGCTCGAAGAGGCTAACATTCCCAAACATTTTTGGGCGGATGCCGTGAGTACCGCAGGCTACATCTTAAATAGAGTAGTCATATGGCCAATACTCATGAAGACCCCTTATGAACTCTACAAGGGAAGGAAACCAAATATCTCCCATTTTAGAGTATTCGGTTGTAAAGTTTTTATTCATAACAATGGAAAAGATCAATTGGGAAAATTTGATGCTAAGTCCGATGAGGGAATTTTTATTGGTTATTCTTCACGTAGCAAAGCATATAGGGTTTTTAATAAAAGAACCGAAACTGTGGAGGAATCCCCTCATGTTGTGTTTTCCGAAAATAATGCTCGCTTGGCGAGAAAGGATTCCGGTTTTGATCTTGCAGGTATTTTAGATAGCTTGAAAGACAAAATACAAGAGGAAACGCCTAAGGATTATCAAGACGAAATTTTGAAACAACCAACGGAGGAAGCGCCACAGTTGGAGAAAGAAACTAAAATGCCTAACGAGTGGAGAACAATCAAAGATCACCCTCTCGAACAGGTAATTGGCGACGTCGGAGAAAAGGTAAGTACTCGAAACTCCCTTAAGAACACCTTAGGTCATACTGCTTTTGTTTCTCAAATTGAACCAACAACCATCTCCGAAGCAATTGGGGATGAGTTTTGGACCTTGGCAATGCAAGAGGAGCTTAACCAATTCAAACGGAATGACATTTGGGATTTGGTGTCAAGACCCGAAAATCATACCATAATTGGTACGAAATGGGTTTTTCGAAACAAACTAGATGAAAATGGTGTAATCACTAGAAACAAAGCTAGGCTTGTAGCAAAAGGCTATAATCAAGAAGAGGGTATTGACTATGAAGAAACATATGCTCCCGTAGCTAGATTAGAAGCTATTCGTCTATTGCTCGCATTTGCCTCTTCTATGAATTTCAATTTATATCAAATGGATGTGAAAAGTGCTTTTCTAAATGGTGTTATTCAAGAAGAAGTTTATGTTGAACAACCCCCTGGTTTTGAAGATTTTAAATCTCCCGATCATGTTTTCAAACTCAAAAAGGCTCTTTATGGTTTAAAACAAGCTCCCCGAGCTTGGTATGAAAGATTGAGTAAATTTCTATTGTAAAATGATTTCATTAAGGGGAAAGTTGACACCACTCTCTTTGTTAAGCATAAAAACAATGATATTTTATTAGTTCAAATTTATGTGGATGATATTATATTTGGTGCTACTAACAATGTCTTGTGCAAGGAATTTTCCGATTTAATGACTAGCGAATTTGAGATGTCTATGATGGGAGAGTTAACATTCTTTTTGGGATTACAAGTAAAGCAAGTGAAAGAAGGTACGTTCATTTGCCAAGCAAAATATTGCAATAAATTGCTGAAACGATTTGAATTGACCAATGCAAAAGCAATGGCAACCCCCATGAGCACATCCGATCATCTAGACAAAGATGAGAAAGGTAAGGAAGTCGACATCAAAAAGTATCGAGGTATGATTGGCTCTCTCCTTTATCTTTCTGCTGGTCGTCCGGACATCATGTTTAGCGTGTGCTTATGCGCTCGTTATCAATCGCGTCCGAAGGAGTCTCACCTAACTGCGGTGAAACGGATATTGAAGTATCTTGTTGGTACTGTAAATGTGGGTCTATGGTACCCCAAAGGTTCTTCATGCCAACTCGTTGGCTATTCTGACTCCGATTTTGCTGGATGCAAATTGGACCGCAAGAGCACTAGTGGCACTTGCCATTTGCTCGGTAGCTCTCTCGTTTCTTGGTTTAGCAAGAAACAAGTAAGTGTTGCGTTGTCCACAACCGAGGCTGAATATGTAGCTGCGGGGAGTTGTTGCGCTCAAATCCTATGGATGAAACAACAACTCTTGAACTATGGCCTAAGTCTTGATCATATCCCTCTTAGATGAGATAATACTAGTGCCATATGCTTGACGAAGAACCCCGTTCTTCATTCGCGAACAAAACACATTGAAATTAGACATCACTTTATAAGAGATCACGTTCTCAAGGGCGATGTCGAAATCGAATTTGTTGAAACCAAAGATCAATTGGCCGACATCTTTACAAAGCCCTTAGAGAAAGAGTCATTCTTCCGAATTCGTAGTGAACTCGGGATTCTTGACTCCACGTTGATCTAAGTCATGCATTTCATCTTTTTTATTTTACATGATTTCTATCTTGAGCGTCGGAGACGTCTAATGAATTTTTGCAGGTATCGCCCTAAAGGTAGGGGGAATTATAAAGCATAACGTGCAATAATCGAGTCTTCTTCAGAAAAATCGGTTTCTGCCGTCTAATGATCGATTATCTCGTATCAATAATCGATTGTACTGCTATTATTTGAGTTATTGTACTCTCTTTAAGTAATCACATTTTATTTTCAATAAATAAATAAGTTTTTTTTATCCTTGCCATCTTATTACATTTTTTTGCTAATGGCAAAAGGGGGAAGATAACGTGTATGCACTCTCAATTCTTATTAGCTTAAATTGAGGGGAAATTCATATATTGAGGGGAACTAATTTTGCATACTTGTTGCATATATTCACTTGTCTTGAATCATCATTATGAATTGTTTAATTTGCATATCCCGCTTAAAGTTTGCCATTATCAAAAAGGGAGAAATTGTTGGAAACACGTTCTCAAAGCAGTATACTAAAACGTGTGTTCATATGTGTAGGTTTTGATGAATGACAAACAAGCGCAAATATACATATGACGAAGTTCAAGTACAAGCGCGCAATTGATATATAACGAGATTCAAGCACAAGACCAAGTTTAATAGTTTTACATGAGTCGTTCTTAATTGTGATCTTGATCCGACAACTTGACTCATGACTTGGCTTCTCTCGTAAAATTATTTTTACAAAATCATGCATATTTAATTTAATGCTAAATGATTTTAAATCATGCATATTTACATTAGTCAAAATGATTTTTAAACACGCCTCTTAAAACTGGACTAAGATAATCGATTATGTACTTATGATAATCGATTATGTTTAGCCAAGACTGCATGACAATCGATTGTGAACTAATGATAATCGATTGTGTTAAGGCAGTGAGCATCAGATTTTTCAAATCTGCATGACAATCGATTGTGAACCTTATGACAATCGATTGTGATGAGGCAGTGTACATCAAAGTTTTTCAACGCTCAAAATAATTGATTGTGAAGTTAATGACAATCGATTGTGAAGAGACAGTGTCCATCAGATTTTTCAAAGTCACAAAATAATCGATTGTGAACATATGACAATCGATTGTGTTGAGGCAGTGTCTTCCAGACTTTTTCAAAGTTATCAAATAATCGATTGTGAGTATATAACAATCGATTGTCACGAGGCAGTGTCTAAAATGATTTTCAAAGACTGATAAATAATCGATTGTTAACATTGCACAATCGATTGTGAAGCTGACCGTTGTCGTAAAGTTTTCAAATACCGTCAGGTAATCGATTATTGATTTTGTATAATCGATTGTAGAAGTTAAAATCTGGAAAGGATTTTTTGAACGTTGCTGAATAATCGATTATTGATTTTGTATAAACGATTATTTTACGTAAAATCTGGAAATGATTTTTTGAACGTTGCCAATAATCGATTGTTGATCTTGAATAATCGATTGTTAAGTGTAAAATCTGGGATTGATTTTTACGATAGGCAAACAATCGGTTGTGGCTTCATGACAATCGATTGTCACACAGTAAAATCAGCAACTCTTAATTGGCAATTAGGCAACGGTAATGCCAAGTTTTTCAACTATAAATATAGCTTCATTTCAGTGTTTTGAGTACAACAACAAACAACAACTGACCATAATATTGCTATAAGCTTGCATACTATTGCTTATCATTTTATATTCATTACATAAGTTTTTGAGAGCCAAATTCTTGTTCAAAGTTGTTGTGATCTTGAGTGTACTTCTTTTACTCATATCTACTCATTAAGGAGTGTCTTGTTTGAGTGCTTAGTGTTTTGTACACTTGGAGAGAATTGTTATTCTCTTGTTGTAAGAAGGAACTTGTGTTTCCTTGGTTGAAGTCTTGGAGTGTTGTATCTCCGAGCAAAGGTGTTGAGGCTTGTGTCCTCAAGTTGTAAAGGTTTGTTAAGCACCCGGAAGCTTGACAAGTTAGTGGAAATATCGAGAGAGTCTCTCGGGGACTGGACTAGCCACGGGTTGTGGTGAACCAGAATACTTCGGTGTGTTCTTTATTATTTATCGCACTTATTTATTTCCTGCAAATTTTAAATTCCGCAAGTTTACGCTAATTTTTATTATAACGCTATTCACCCCCCCCTCTAGCGTTAAGCGTATTATCTAACAAATCCAAACTTTGTTTAGAACTGTTTCTCACTAATTATTCCTGGGCTTATTTTGCTGTTGGGACACCGTCTTGCTATTGCTTTTGCTTCTAATCCTTCTCCTGTATTGCGTTTCAAACTTCAGGTACTCCCTGATTCTCTAGGAGATGAAGTGCAAGCATGGAAGTTGTATCTACTTGAAATCTCATGAATGCAAACTGTCTTCCTTAAATTTCCAATGTCAATTACTTACTTAACATTTTTGAAAGTCAGTAATGTGTGTAATGACATATATATTAGTTGATTCATCTTATTATAGTGTTGTTTTTTACGAATTCACATTTTCTCTTCATTGTTATGTTTCGCAGAGAATATGAAGTCTATTAGTCTATTCATGTGTATGTAACTTTGAAAATTTGGACATCAGATCTCTTGTGTTCTACCTCTATGAGCATTGAGAGGTCAAAAATGATTTTCATACATGTTGTATTGTTATCTGCTTGTTGATCCTCTTGTGGAATATGGTAGTCGAAAGAATGATAGGCTAAAAGTAGCATGAAGTGTATTTGTTAGTTTCTTTCACTCTAGTCATGGATAATAATAACCCTGTTTCCTCATAGTCTGTGTAGCTTGAATTATATGTTGGTTATATTCTCCATAGTCTAGTTTGGTTGCTGTTAGTTGATGAATTATATTGCTAATTGCTTGCAAACCAAATCAGTGATAAAATGTCATATAATTGTCCATCAAGGAATACAAATGACCCCACGTTTAATTTTACATGTATTGGTCTCTATGTTTGGCTTTGCGTCCAAATATTTGCCAATTCAGACGCTCATTTGTGCTTTATGGAGACTCGTCGTTGAGTCTACAACCCAGAGGCAACAAGTTTTCGAGTTTGGGCTCTCTCTAGAGCCCAGGCGTGACAATCATTTTCTAAAGGGACTCGGGCCATTTCCTTCTTTTTGGGCCACTAGTTCATTTGTGTTGCGGTTGGACCCCTTTGCTCAAAATAATTTACTTTTTCTCATGTGAGCTTTTAGGTAGTATGGGTGAAACTATTGAAGGAATTTAGTGTTTCGCAAATTAAGCCTATAAAGTAGATTAGATTCTGGCCGTATCAGATAATACGTATAATTACGGTCCTTCGAATCATAGTTTAAACAAACCTTTAAAAATGGAATCGAGGTGCAATGTGCCAAATAAAATCCCAAACGCGTTGCCCTCTTTAATTATTTTTTGTAAAATTTTAGAACTTGGGACGTGCTATTTAGTGAATTTTCATGGCCTCCCACAAAGTTAACAACGTGCTAGTTGCTTTAGAGGCGCATTTTAATAAAACTACTTCCTTAAACTCGGATGCATTTTATGTGACCCAAATCTAAATAATAAACGTAGGATAAAATGTGTTTCGGATCCGGGTGCATTTCATGTGACGTGATCCAAAAACACATTTTAAACGATGTTCAATCTTCCTTAAAAATCAGTTAAAAGTGGTCAATAATTTAAAATTGCACTATAGGATGAACATGTAAAATCAGATATTAGGCCAACTATGATAGTTTGAGCGACCCTACTAGAACCACGGAATTCGAAGGTGCCTAACACCTTCCCTCGGGTTAACATAATTCCTTATCTAAAATTTGTGGTTCGCAGACTTCAAAAGGGAAGTCATATTTTCCTCGATTTGGGATTTTAATATAAACTGGTGACTTGGGACACCAGAAAACAAACCATCCCAAGTGGCGACTTTAAACAAAATTGAATAAATAATCCTATTTTGAATAATGTCACATAAATTAGAAAACTCCTTTATACACTACCCTCCGAGGTAGAGTGTAAAAGGAGGAGTGACAGCTCTGGCGACTCTGCTGGGGACCGAAACCAGAATATCTGGTTCAGGTTCAAGAATTCGAGCTAAAAGTAACTCTTACATTTGGCTTTATTTTATTTTCCTACATGCTTCATGCTAAATGTGCTAAATGCTTTACCGCTTTGATATTCAGTGAATTGTATTTATAAACTGCTACGGAACCCTTCCTCTGTCTGAGCCTTCTACATCATGAAGAAGGGTGCACTTCATGTGACTTCTCTTCTGTTTAGAGTCTTATCCTAATTTAGCACGAGGTTTGGACAAGCAGCTAAGCCTATGGAGCTTCTGTATCCCCGGTACGCTGCCCACCCTCGGCTCGAGTTGTCTGCTCGAGTAAGCCAGGTCTAGGACAATAAACCTAGGTTTTTAAACCTAGTATAACAAAACGTCATGCCGGATCCCTAATTGGAACGTTTTTTTGCATCATGTGCATTTGACTTAGGGGATTCAACACAAGGGTTGGGTCCATCTAGGACAGATGACCTGAAATGCAAAAGACCATCCTGATGCATCTTACTTTCTACTTGTGATTTATTTGCTTCGGATCTGCATGTTAACCGGCTTGTAAATAATGGGTGAGAGTTGAAAGGAAATAGCAATGGATAAGGATGATAACCTGTTTTGAAAAAAACAATACTCAAAATAGCACTGAAACTCCCAGATTGGTGAAAATATGAAAGAAAAAAGTTTTGTTTTTCAATTTTGGTTTTATCAAATTTGCCCGAACTACACCAGTTTGATTCTCATCGGATGTGAGATACGTAGGCAACCCCCCATCAGGTCCAACTTACCTTATGCAAAAATAACCAAAAAAAACAATATTTTTTGAGTTAAGTCACAAATAAGTAGGGTGATACCATTCTTGTTTATAATAAAGCCCAATGTCCCAAAAGGCCGTCGGAAGGCTATTTTTGCAAGAACAGCCACCATGATTCATTTCCAATGGTTAGCAGGCACAACGTTCTTTCCTGATGTGCTAAAGGGCCGTATCTGCAAAGCAAGGATTTTTAAAATAAAAAAGAATTAAAAAAAATTTCAAAGAAAAAAAAATAGCGTTATTGCTTTTCTTTTAGAATAAAATAAGTTATTAAATCACCTAAATAAATGTGCAGGATGAGCACGAATGAAATTGAACTCTTCGTAGTCCTTAATGAGATCCTCTAGAAGCTCCATATGTGGTGGAATGACCTGGGAAAAGGCAGTAGGTAAATAGTGACAAGAGTTTTGGGAGGCCTCGTCTGATTATTAAACATCAAGCCAAGGTCGGACATAATTGAAGCCTTAATACAAATTTGGGACCCAACTTCCAATGTGTTATGTTTCTATAACTTTGAGCTCACACCGACATTAGAAGAAATAGTGGGTTACGTGGATCTAAATGGAAATCTCAGAAGTCGATATCCTCTATCACCGAGACCGGTGTCCCCTCACAGATTCCTATATTTGCTAAGCATTAGTCGGGATGTCCAAGATAGAAATATAGCCGAAGGTTAATGCATATTTCAATTTCTGTATCTTCGATATGGTAACCCGCGTGATTTTGAAGAACCGAACACTGGCCTAACCCATAGTGGAAACAAAGATAAGTGGGAGGCAAGACAGAATCTAGCTTACATGGTGGCCTTTATGGGTGTATTGGTTTGCCCACGGAAGGACGGAAATATAGAGATAGGTCTTGTGTGAATGATTGATGTGGATATAAAAAAGGCTAACAACACTGTGGTTCCTTTAATCGTGTCAAAAATCTACCGAGCCCAGACCATTTGTTGGGAATGAGGAAAATTTTTCCAAGGTTGCAATTTGTTATTCCAATTGTGGATGAAAGAACACCTCTATCACTGAGTTGGATACATGAATTATGGTTTGAACAGTCTAAACTGCATAGAAGAATTTGGAAACCGGGTAGCGGGCATTGAATTCCCTACAGGTACAGAAGCTTGGCTTGCACATCTGAGGGCCCTGACTGCTGATAAAATTGAATGGGCATTTGGATAGCTCCCTGCCACTGAAGCAATATACACAACAGCTGAAGCGTATTATATTCTCTTAATGGGCATTCGGAGCATCCAACTGTATGCTCCCTACAGGGTGCTGAATCAACTAGGAAGATTCCAAACCGTCCACAATGACGAAGATCCGAGTAAGCATTCCATGTTGGATCCAAAAGATGCGTTTCAGAAGGAAAAATTCGCCAAATGTGGAATGAATGTAGATTTCTAGAACCTAAGACCATAGTGCGAGACCAAGCCAGAGGTGAAGGGCACCCCAAATATGTTGAATGGTTCAGCAATAGACATCAAGTTCTTGAAAGACCCGCGAAAATACCCCATGTCCAACAATTCGTTGCTGAGGCTCAACAACAATGGGACTGGCTGACTAAAGAAAATGAATACAAGGCCAAAATAAGTAAATTGGAAAAGGCAAGTCATGTAGCTTCAATTTGAAAATGGTGTTCAAGCCGGCGAAGATAAAAGATATAAGAAGAAACTAGCCTAGGAAAATGAGGCACTCAAAGCTCAAATCAGAACGATGAAACAGTTATTACAAACAACTCAGATGAGGCACTCAACGATGGAGGGGAAGCTATTACAAACAACTGGAACATCGCCAGCCTCAAGTACATCAACTTCTAAGGAAAGATGTTCTCCAAGCCATACTTTTTTTACCTCACTTGAGTTTTGTCCCAATTGGTTTTTTCTCGGTGAGGTTTTTAACGAGACAACAAGGAGGACATCTCAAATTTTAAGTCTTGAGAAGATAGACTAGATAGACTGGGACTAGAATACTAGTCCAAAAACATCTAAACTTCTCCGATATATATATGAAAGAAAATCATACGAACATATGATGCTTGCCTATCTCCACCAAGTTTTAAATCTGTGCCAATCAATACACTCACATTCAACCTCATTCAAATGATAAGAGTCAGTATTTGATTTCGCTCAGATTGGCTCACATTCGACCTCATTCATATTGCCTCACATTCGACCTCGTTCAAATTGAATCACATTCGACCTCATTCAAACCGACTCACATTCGACCTTGTTTGAATTAACTAAGAGTTAGCATTTGACCTTTCTCGAACCGACTCACATTCAAATTAGTTCGAATGGACTAAGAGTCAGCATTCAACCTCACTTGAATTGGCTCATATTCGACCTTGTTAGAATCAACCAAGAGTCAACATTCGACCTCGCTTGAATAGACTCACATTTGACCTCGTTCGAATCAACTAAGAGTCAATATCCACCTCACTTGAAATGACTCACATTTGAACTCATTCGAATCAACTAAGAGTCAATATTCGACCTCTCTTGAATTGAGTCACATTTGACCTCGTTCAAATCAACTAAGAGTCAACATTCTACCTTGATCGAATCAACTTAAATTCTACCTCGTTCGAATCATCTAAGATTTAGCTTTCGACCTCGTTCAAATTGACTCATATTCGACCTCGCTCGAATCAACTAAGAGTCAACATTCGACCTCGCTATTTTGTATCATCCGGGGAAGGCCAATATGGTAGCCGATGCCTTGCGTAGGAAGGCAGTGAGTACGAGAAGTCTTGCATTCATTGCTGTTGGTGTAAGACCTCTTGCAGCTGATATTCATCCTTAGCCAACCGGTTCATGAGATAAGATATTTTAGAGCCCGATCGGGTTCTATCCTACGTGGTATCCCAATCTTCCTTATTTGATCGAATTAGACAGGGCAGTATAATAATCCTCATTTACTTTTCCTCAAGGAAAATGTTCAACACGGAGATGATGGGGTGTTGACGATGCAGGGCCGTATTTGTGTGCCCAATATGGATGGGCTACGAGAGTTGATTCTTCAGGAGGCCAACAACTCACAGTATTCTATCTATTTGGGTGCCCCAGAGATGTACGAGGACATGAGGCAACACTATTGGTGGAGGAGAATGAAGAAGGTTATAGTTGTTTGTAGCCCGGTGTATTAAGTGTCAGCAGGTAAAATATGAGCATTAATGGTCGGGTGGGTAGCTTCAGAAGATAGAGATTCTAGAGTGGAAGTGGGAGTGGATCACCATAGATTTCTTAGTGGGGCTCCCACATACTTCAAGGAAGTTTGATGCTATTTTGGGTGATTGTGGATCGGCTGACCAACTCCGCAAACTTTATTCCAGTGGGTATTACTTATTCTTCAGATTGATTTACTGAGATTTACATCAGAGAGATTTTTCACCTTCACGGTGTGCCAGTTTCCATCATTTCAGATAGAGGCATGTAGTTTACATCAAAGTTTTGGATATCCGTGCAACGAGAGTTGGGCATTCAGGTTGAGTTGAGCACAATATTTCACCCTTAGGAGGATGGACTGTCTGAGCAAACTATTCTGAAATTGGAGAACATGCTATGCGTTTGTGTCATTTATTTTGAGGGTTCATAAAACCAGTTTCTGCCGCTTGCTGAGTTTGCTTACAGAAATAGTTATCAGTTGATCATTCAGATGGCTCTGTACGAGGCTATATATGGGAGGCGACATAGATATTCAGTGGATTTTTTGAGTTGGGTGAGTCTAGGCTATTGGGTAGTGACTTGGTTCAGGATGCTTTAGATAAGGTTAAATAGATTCAGGAGCAGATTCGCATGGTGCAGTCTAGACAGAAGAGCTATGTCAACAGGAAGGTCCATGGTGTGTCTTACATGGTTTGGGAGAAGGTTTTGCTAAAGGTTTCACCCATAAAAGGTGCTATGAGGTTCGGAAAGAAGGGAAAGTTTATCCCTCAGTTCATTGCGCCTTTTGAGGTACTTCTGAGGATTGGGGAGGTGACTTACAAGCTTGCCTTGCCACCTATCTTGCCGAGTGTGTATTTCGTATTTCATGTTTCTATTCTCTGGAAGTAAATTAGTGATCCATCTCATGTTTTGGATTTCAACACGGTTTAGTTGGATGGTGATTTGAATTATGCTACGGAGCTGGTGGACGTTTTTGATCAGCATGTTTGAAAGCTGAGGTCAAAAGATATGGCTTAAGTGAAGGCGCATCGGAGAGGTCATCCCATGAAGGAGGCTAATTTGGAGATCGAGCAGGAGTTGCGGAGCTGATATCCACACTTATTTGAGGGTTTAGGTATGTTTCAAGACCCATTTGAGGACGAATGTTTGTTTAAAAGGGGGCAGATGTAATGACCCGGCTAGTCGTTTTGAGAGTTGTAGCCCTGTTACCCCATTTACTATTTTTTTGTATTCTACAACTGTTATATGACTTATTGGATTAGTTGGTTTTGGTCTAGAATGATTTTAGAGTGAATTGAGACACTTAGTCTCCTAATTGAAAGCTTAAGTTGGGAAAGTTGACCAGATGTTGACTTATATGTAAATAACATCGTATTTGAATTTGTATGGTTTCGTTAGCCCAACTAAGTGATTTTGAACTTAGGAGCATCTCCAGATTTTGATTTGGATGTCTGTAGTAGAATTAGGCTTGAAATGGCGAAAGTTGGAATTTTGAAAAGTCTGACTGGGAGTGGACTTTTTTGATATGGGGTTGGATTGAATTTCAAAAAGTTGGAGTAGGTTCATGGTGTCATTTATTATTTGTGTGAAAATTTTGAGGTTAATCAGACGTGATTTGATAGGTTTTAACGTCGTTTGTAGAATTTAGAAATTTCAAAGTTCATTAGGCTTGAATTCGTATGTAATTTGTATTTTAGATGTTGTTTGAGGTGATTTGAGGGTTTGACTAAGTTCATATCATGATTTAGGACTCGTTGGTATGTTTGGTTGAGGTCTCAGGGGCCTCATGTTGATATTCGGTGGTTCACATACTTGGTTTTGTGTTGGTAAAATAACTGAAGTTTTGCTGCTACAGGTGTAACCACACCTTCGGAGTGGGCGGTGCAGGTGTGATCTCGTAGAAGCGAAAAAGAGGAGGCTTGGCAGTGGTCGTAGGTGCGAGTCCTTTTTAGCACCTACGAGGCCAAAGATGCGGGATTATTACGCTTAAGATTTCCACAAAAGCGCATAGGGGAGCACATGTGCGATAGTTGAGGACTTAAGTGGTTTCTACAGAAGTAGAGGAATTACTGTAGAAGAGGTTCCGCAAGTGCGAAAATATGGCCGCTTGTGCAAAAGGCATGGGCAGAATGTTTACAAAAAGGGTTTTCGATTTTGGCTTCTTTTCAACATTTTGAACTTGAACTTAGGCAATTTTGGAGAGTATTTTCCAGGGGGTTATTGAGGTAAGCTTCTTGTACATGTTTTTGAGCAGTAATGTTGTTTCCCCATCGTTTATCCCACCTAGATTGTGTGGTGTTGAGGTGAAATTTGGGGGTTTGAGGCTAGGGATTTAGAGGGTGAATTTTGGGGATTTGAATTGCCATTTGGTGTCAGATTTTGACAAATTTTGTATGGTTAGACTCATTTGTAAATGGACTTTTGAGTGTGGTGGCTTTGTTGGATTTCGAGGCGTGCGATCGGGGGCTAGGTTTGAGCCGATTTCAGATTTTGGCTATTGTATGCGGTAAACACGAAGGGTCCAATTTTCGGCAGTTATAATTCCTCATAAGCAAAGCTCACTAAAAACTCAAAACCATGGTCGAGATTCTCCTCAAAGGGCTATTGATTCTCAACATCGAGATAGTGTAAGTCGACGGCTATGATAAAAAAGTGGGAAGTTCCCTAGGCATGCAACTAAGGCTGACAAAGCCTAGAGGTCTAGCCCTGTCCCGTATCTGGGAGTTAAGTGGCTACACCTGCCCCATATCTTTGTAATTGATGCTTTTTGTACTATATTAGGATTTCCCCTCATATATAAAAGGGAACTTTGTAATTTTGTAAAGATATGTTGCTCCATGCTAGAATATACAAGAAAATTCTCTCTACTCTCTAGCACATCTTTTTATTTCATTGTTCCATTTATTGCTTACATTCATTGTGTTCTACTTATTGTTCATCATTTATTAATTATTATTAGACATATATAGACATCATTGATTTTATTCTTACCGTCAACCGCCCATTGACTAACACCGACAACTCCCAGCCAAGCTTCAGACTCGACCTCGAACAGGCAGGCTCAAGGCCCCGATTGTTACTCATTCGGTTTGATTATCGCCTTGCTCTCAAGCTCTAATCTAAGTCTTTCGCATAACATCAACTACATAAACACTAGCATAAAAATAGATCACGTATTTTTATAATCCCATAATTAAATTTAATTGTTATTACCATTTTTACGGTAAATAGTTTGGCATCCATCGTGGGGTTAAAAATAATAATGATTATTTTCTTGCTGGTTTAACCATGTAACGCAAGTTATCTTTCACACTTTTTCTTCTCCAAGATCTTGGATTTCAGGTCAAAAAGTCTAACTCAGTAGATGCACGTAAAAACATGAACCTTGAATACCATGGAGAAAATGGTATTAACGTCCCAGGTGTTGGTGTACCACCACAAAACCCTAAGGATACACCAGAACTGGTTCCCGTAGATGTAGTTTCATACAACGCTCAACACGTCAAAATAATATCCCACACTAACAGGAGCATACACCAAGGCAACCAACAATAAGTCCATAAAACTCCAGCTCAGGAAGAATGGGAGGTTTGCCTTCATGTTATTTTTGAAATGCTGCAGGCGCAACAAGTGACTATTGCGCAGCTGCAAAGTCACCAAAAAACTCCTAGCACCGTAGCACCAGGGATGGCTCCCACAGCCGAGTAGGTACTAGAAAGATCAAGCAACAACGGGTCGATAGCTGATCCCTCCATCATATAAATTCTTGAGGACTTCACGAGGAGGATTGAATCGGGAGAGAAGAAGATAGAGGCTAATGACAAAAAGGTCAAGACCTATAATTCTAGGGTCGACCAGATTCTGGGAGCACCCACGATTTAAAAAAGTGTGGATTCCAAAATGTACGCGCAAAATCCATTCCTGCAGGAAGTGGCTCCGTAACCCATTCCGAAGAAGTTTAGAATGCCAAACCTTTCGTTGTACAATGGAACCTCGGACCACAATGAGCACGTCACTGCTTACACCTGTGTGGTGAGAGGTAATGACCCGAGGGACGATAAGATCAAGTCTATCCTGCTAAAGAAGTTTGGGGAAACACTTTCTAATGGGAAAATAATGTGGTATCATAACCTGGCCCCAAATTAGGTGGATTCATTGGCCATGCTTGCAGATTCTTTCATAAATTCACATGCTGGTTCCATCAAGGTAGCAACAAGGAAATTCGGCATATTCAATATTAAGCAGAGGGATATGAGATTCTGTGAAGTTTGTATCTCGCTTTCAGATGGAATGAATTGAACTACCACCAATCTCCGACGACTGGGCGGTACATGCCTTCACTCAAGGTCTGAACGAACGAAGCTCGGTGGCTTCGAAACAACTAAAGCAGAACCTAGTCGAGTATCCGGCTGTGACTTGGTCAGATTTTCATGATCGATACAAGTCAAAAATTAGTGTCGAGGATGACAAACTTAGGGCCCCCTCGGGCTCACTATACCCAAGAAGACTTCTGACAAAGGAGCCAAAACAAAACAAAGAAAGGTACCGGTCGTACACTTAAGACAGGAGACACGCCCCGAGGCGCAACATACGCTACAAATATCAAAGGATGGACCGAGGATAGGGGACTCGTCAACGGAGCCGGATTTGATAGGCATGCAGGGCCAATTGAGGCACCTCGGTTGTCAGAGTACAACTTCAACATGGACGTATCAGACATCATGCTCGTCATTGGTAAGATCATAGACGCAAGGTTGCCCAAGACTTTATGATCAGATCCTTCACAAAGAAATCATAACTTAGTGTGTGAATTTCATAACACGTATGGCCACAGGACCGAAGATTGCCACCAGCTCCAAGAAGAAGTAGCCAATCTACTCAATAAAGGCCACCTCCGAGAATTCCTAACTGTCTGGGCCAAAAAACTGTTCTAGCAAAGGAGCGGCCAAGAAGAACGAAACAAATAAGCCACAACATGTCATCCATATGATCTTGGGAGGCATCGACGCCCCACATGAGCTGGTGATGAGAAGAACAAAAATATCCATCACCAAAGAAAAGCAACCTCAGGGCTACGTGCCCGCGGATGCCATCACATTCAGTGATGAGGACATCAAGACCTTGTCTTGACCTCACAATGATACACTAGTAATCTTTTTACTTGTAAATACATTTCAAAATAAACATGTACTTGTGGATATAGGTAGCTCGTCCAACGTTATTAGGTCGAGGGTGGTAGAGCAGCTCGGACTGCTCAACCAAATTGTACCTACCTCTCGAGTCCTCAATGGATTCAATATGGTGAGAAAAACAATGAGAGGCGAAATCATCCTCCCAGTCAAGAAATGGGACTAAAATCATCTACGGGGAGCAACATGGGGTGAGAGAAATGTTTGCGATACATGATGTGGCCCCGACAACGGCACCTTCTCCTTCAAATGAGCCAAAGGATAAGTAAACAACAAAATTAGGACAACGAGATACACTCTCAGCTACTCCCAACTAAGCAAAACAGGAGACCATATCGCATCCCCATCACAAGCGACCAAAGCACATCAGAGTTCGAAACATCGCCAGCACTATCCGCACTAAGGTATGACCATCTCTCATCTCTTTCGATTACATTCTACATTAACCTAAGTGCAGGTATCATATCGAAACAGCCGAAGCACTCTCCAACTCGAAGGCCTTAGGTTTAAAAATCACATGTTACACTCTTTTCATTCGACCATGTTTTTATCTTAAAAAGGGTTTTACCGGTAAGGTTTTTAACGAGGCAACATAAAAATGCTACTTAAGGAAGACTTAATAAGTATTCAAGGCCTCTTTTGCATTCAACCTTGAAACCGGAGGGCATCCCCCCGGAAGATCACCTTGTTGGAGAAGCTAAGGTATGCTAAACAGGGTCTCGATAGGGAAAAACAATGTACCAGGCTAAACGATCGAATGAACCGTGACCATATGGAATAGCCGAGCCCTCAACAACAAAGACATGTATACTTCTACCAAGTAATCAAAGAATACTTTCATCAAAGCATTCCACGCTTTGAAGAAACTTGGTATTTTGGCAATAAAGACTTCCGTGCAAAAAATGCCCGAACACTTAGGGACTACCGTCAATAATTCAAAACTCGAATGACCCACGGTCGGAGCTCCTCACTCGTAAAGCCCTTATTGAGGCAAAATCTAGATCACAAAACAGCTCCAGAGCCAAAATGTCCCAAACACTCAGGGACCGGCATTGAATGCTCAAAGCCACACGATCTCCAGGTGGGAAACTCCGGAATCATAGACCTCAATGGTGCAATACCAAGTTTGTGAGTAATGGATCTAGAGCTGAAAAATCTTCGATAATTCGGGGATTGTTGCCAATCGCCACCTAATAAAAACACGAGGCCATAATACCCCGAGTGGGCAAACTCGATCTCGTAAGCCCTACATAAGGAAACGACAATACATGTAAGACCTCAAGCAAGGCATAAACCTTACTTGTACCAAGCGACAATACCTGTAAAACCTCAAGAAAGGCATGAACCATACTTGTTCCAAGTATCCAAACTGTAAGACCTCAAAGGTATGTAAAACTTATAAGACCTTGCTAAAGGCATAAACCCGATCTCAAAGTTAATGATATATATCAAAATTGTAAGACCCATAAAAGGTATACCCTCAATATAGATGCTAAAACTACCTCACTCGGGACTAAATATGGTCCCAATCAAACAAAAATAACTACGATCACAAGGCTGTACCATCCAAACAAAGGCGACTTGGGGACGCCCGACCGTCGCTACAAAATCACATGCCTTCAATTACTTTGACTCAACTTCGAAAAGAAACAGTTAAATAGGCTACCCTCGATATAGCCAAAAGTGCTTCGACCATGTCAGCTCCTAAACACTACCTTCGAGCTACTCAGCTTCCGAGCCAAACCTCCCAAGGTGATCGATTATCGCCATATAATGATTCACAATCAAGGTTTTCTAAATTGTCGAAGAGTCAAGAAAACACTATCCTTATAGAGGAAAAAATAAAGCCCACACATAAAAGGTCACATCGACCCAAGGCATAAGAGCCACTGTCGCCAGCCCACACTTAAAAGGTTGCATCTACCTAAGGCATAAGAGCCATTCCCATCAGCCCATACAAAAGGTCGTAGCGAACCAATGTGTAAGAGCCTAAGGGCCATTTTTTAATTCAAAAACATGAGGTTTGAATGAGCTCGACTCAAAGCCTAATTCGGCGACTGAACCCAAAGAAGTTAACTAAATCTTCCTAAGAGAAAAAGCTTAAGAGCCGTTGTCGCCAACTTATACTAAAAGGTCATATCGACCAAGCACGTAAGAGCCTACGGGCTAGCCAAATGAACCCCAGGCCCATTCCACGAATATAAGGATTCCCCTCTACTCAATGATCAGTTCACCTGACTAAAAGCAAGGCAAAAAGAAATACAGGTAAAACAAAACCGCGAGGTTTCTTCTTCTACATACATGCAAAAAAATACAAGCTCCGATTACGAACGTGTTTTAAAAATGATATATGTGGAATTAGAAAGTAACATCTACACCCCCCAAGGAATATGGCCCCAAAGCCTCATATTCGCTCTCCTTAGTGTCAAACAGAAGTAACCGAGCACCACGCTCGTCCGACCTTGCTCGTTTCACCTCTCCTGAGTGGTCAAAATCCCCAACATGGATCTCCTCGAGGGTTTCCCTTTAGGATTTCACCAAGCATATTCCTTTTTCCGGCCCTCGCGGTTGAGAACCCTCATCAGTTTAGCTTGAGAACCAGCAACATCCTTCAAATAAACTTCCACTTTCTTGTCATCTTTAGTTCGACTTATTGTGCCTTTAACCCGTGTGTTCACGACCTCAGCCTTTATCTTCAAAAGCTCATAATTGAGCTTCGTAATAGCATCCGTTCGAACAAAGCTACTATCATGAACTAAGTGATGTTGAACCTCAAGGGCAGAGGCTTTGCCCAGATCACCCTTCTCCACCAAAGCCTGAGCGTCCGCCGGAGCCTTCTACTCATCATACTTGTGCCTGGCTTGGCCAACTTCGTTTTGAAGATGCTCTAAGTCCTTTTTATTTGTTTGAAACTAAAATAAATGAAACATTAGCCTCAGAAGCTAGAACAAAGAACAAACACTCGCTCGAAAAAAAAACTACCTGCTCATTCAAATAGCTATCTTAATTCAATCTACGACTTGCCTCATACTGTAAGAATGCTAACTTGCGTTCCCTGTATTTGCAAAGGAGCCTAAGGGATTTCTCCTCATCTAGATCATTTTGCATCCTGGCCTGACGGGAAGCAGCTCAGACTTAAGCTTGTCAAAAGCCTACAAAAGAAGACCTAATAAGGAAGGGAAGGCACAAAACTCGAAAGGCTTGTGCCAAAACTCACCACATAGTGATGCCGCTGGGCTTCCTCAATGGTCGAGCACACATCAGATAGTCTGGCTTTGTTAGCTCTGAAAGAGTCAACCCCGGTCGACGTACGGTCCCTCGGCTCATATGACCTCAGGTTTCGAGTAACCCTCAAAGTACCTCCGACGGTAAAAGGGGACGACACCGGAGGATAAACCACCTTTCCAAAGCCAGAAATCACATGCGCATCTGTTTTAGCCAATATTTCCGCTCTGAGCCCCCGGTTCAGGTTCACCTTGCTTTGAGCACAGTTTCCCTACAAAGGTATCTCTTGATTATTGTTATCATTTTTAGCTCAGAAGCTAGCAACCCTTCTCCTTGTCCAAAGAGGCACAACCTCACCATGGAAGGCTATCCGATGCCTGAAATAGCGGGGTTAGTACGTAGAAAGAAAAAGGCTTTTTCAATAGAGAAAAGGGAAAAAACAAATTGCACATCACATACCATAATGTTTTGCTTCCCATCTATCCTTAGATAAAGCTCACCACTTGTGCTTATTGTAATCCGAGTGAGTCGCCAACTTTTGTACCCAGTTCGGCGGATCAGGAACCTCACCCGGCGTCCATGAAATCACTGTAGGAAGGGGAAAAAAGGCAAATTTATGGGACACTCCTTCACCATAAATGAAATCTTGCTAAGTCACAAGTGTACCACTTACGTGTATAATTCCATTCCTCAGGGAATGACATAAACTCCACAGGGATAATATCAACAGTTCGAACTCGAATGAATCGACTAATCCACTCCCGACCTCCATCTTCTTCATCATCAATAACAAAAGGCATGGCTGACCGACATGGTAAAGCTAATAAGCTTCGATGATGAAAAGGCCGGTATAACCTAATAAGATGGCTGAACATGAATTCAAGCCCTGCCTTCTCTATGAAGAACATCATCATCCGTACTATCCACCAAAATGATGGATGAATCTGCACAATGATGACCCAGTATTTCTGGCAAAAATCAAGCACAACACTATCAGGGGTGCCTAGCGTGAAGGGGTACGTATATACGTTCGAAAACCCCTCAACATAGTTCGTAACACTCTCTCCTGGTGAATGTACACGTAATACTACCTTCTTCCCCCATCCAGAGTCCCTCCTCACTAATTCGAGATGCTCCTTTCCTATTAAAGGAATGGGCTTCGAGGTGTAATGCTAGTAACCTCAAACACGGGAAATCTCTTATGGCTGGAGACTCCCACCCCAAACAAAGTGCCTAGAGGCGGAGCCTTTTTCTACTTGCAGAGTGGATTCGGGCATAGCAGCCATGGCTATAGTAAAACGAAGGAAAGGGAAATGAATACTTGAGCAAAAGCTTTGAGTTAAAGAAAAGGTTGCGCAAAAAAGGAGAACTCTACGAAGAAGGACAACTACTCAGAATAGTGGAATCTCCCAAAGGGGTGACGACAACCCTATATATGGGAAAAGCAGTAGCCACCTGCCTGCCTCAAAGGCCGAATAAAAATATTGACTAAAGCTTTTGTCACTTTGGAAAGATACACTAGAGGAGTCGACTCGGCCATTTCGTAACCACATCCTACATCCGACGTCACAATACAATGGTTTGAGGTCGTAAATCGTGCATTAACCAAACCCCAAGGTAGTACCCGACCTTGAGGACCTCCATAAAAAAGAAGTTAGAATCCAGGAAGCCATTGCCATCATTGAAAGTCCCGAGACGGTACCCCGCCTTGAGGACCTCCATAAAAAAGAAGTAAATCATGGGTATTATTACAATTCCCTAGATGGTACCCGATCTCGAAGGATTATCTCAAGAAGAAAACAATCCATAAATACCTACTCATGTAGGCTTGGCCTCGAGATACCATCTAAATCAGGGTAAACCCTACTCGGGGACTGCTTTCAAAAGCCTAAAGGCAGTCCCGATTCTTAGATATCCGAGCCAAATTCCCCTCGAAGATTATTGATGGGTCCGAAGGCTAGGTATCGATCTAAGAATTTGAAGCCCATTCTCATTCAACTTGGATTCAGGGTCCCAACGGATCGGATTTATCAGTCTAACCTGGGCTCAGTCCAAGGAATAGAAAATGGATTATGTGGAGCCGTGTTAATCAATCAAAGGTAAGAAGAAAAGCTCACCCACGGGCTCGATATTTGCACCAATCGGTGGGGTCAAACACCCAAATTCTCCACAAGCATAGTCAAAGGAAAATATAGCATACATCACAAACAAATTGAAGCAACATCTTTGTATTCGTAAAACTTGATTACAAAGCCCACCAGGGGTCTTACATATGATTACAAAACCCCACGAAGGGTCCTTACACAGAAACAAAGAAGCAAAAGGGTGTACATATATAATTAAAGCCTAGAGCCTAGCCTATTCTTTGGGGCATATCCTCGGTGGCAGTATCTTCAAGCGACATACCCTCGGGGGTCTCATCTCGATTTACCAAAGCTGTATCTTCAAGGGAGAAGATGAAGAAGAGAAAGGTGGTGGATAAGAGCAAACTGACGCAGAAGAAGCAGAACTGGGTGAAAAATTTGGTTAGTATGGATTTCACCAGTAAGCCACTTCTTGAGATCATACCTCGGTGCAGGATGTGATGGTTAGTAGATAGTACTACCTCACTCCATGGAAAGCAAAAGGAGTGAGGCACCGCACCGGGTAGTCGAGGGAGGTGAGCAGCGGTGTAAAGTCCAACCACCTCCCTGAGCAGCGGTGTAGAGTCCAATCGTTTCCCTTGAGTTAGGAGAAATCGGTCCCTTTACCTCGTCGTCTCGAGCCAAAGATGATAGTAGCAATAACAACAACAAAAACAACATCAATAATAACAATGACACAATGGTGTAGTTTCGCTCAACACGCAAGGACCCTGGACAAAGGCTATGGCATGGTTGGTGGGAACACCACCATCTATCCTTGAGGTAGTAGGCCTCAAACATGGTGGACAACAAGGGATGAGGACGATAAGAAGAGAAGGATGGATAGATATTGGAAGACACTTGAATAAAAGTTAATTCCAGGAAGTTCCCATTTATAGGAGGGTTGGCAGCGTAACCGACGGTGACATTAATATCTTTTAAAGACGTATCAGTAAGTGCATTTAATGAATTCTTGGGAGATGAACAACGGAAACATTATTGCTTTGAAGAATAAGAAATCATAATGCTATGAACAATTCTAGAAAGATGAAATGACGGGATGTATCGATTACCACGGAGGCTTACGTCATCAGTATGATGTCATCACGGGAAATTTGGAAGGTTTTTTATCAAGGTCGTTTTATTTTTCTACACTAAGAAACGTGCGGACTATCTGTATGCATAAAATCGGAGGGTCCGATTTTTGGCCGTTATAATTCCTTGTAAGCAAATCTCACCAAAGACTCAGGACCACGGTTGAGATTTTCCCCGAAGGGACATCAATGCTCAACATAGAGACAGTGCAAGTTGACGGCTATAATAAAAAAGTGAGAAGTTCCCTAGGCGCGTAATTGACGCTGACAAATCCTAGAGGTCTAGCCCTGACCAGTATCTGGGCATTAGGTGGCTATACCTGCCACATATTTTTGTAATTAATGCTTTTTGTACTATATTAGGATTCCCTCGCATATATAAAGGGGAACTTTTTCATTTTGTAAAGATCTGCTGCTCCATGCTAAAATATACAAGAAACATTCTCTCTACTCTCTAACACATTCTCTTGATTTTATTGTTCCATTTATTGCTTACATTCATTGTGTTATATGTATTGTTCATCATTTACTGCTTATTATTGGACTTTTAGAGCCGTCATTGATTTTATTCTAACTATCAACCACCCATCGATTAACCCCGATAGCTCCCAGTCGAGCTTCAGACTCCACCTTGAGGCCCTCAAATAGGCAGGCTCGAGGCCCCAATTATTGCTCATTCGGTTTGATTATCGCCTTTCTCTCAAGATCTAATCTCATTTTCCGTCTTTCACATACCATCAACTATGAAAAAACTAGCATAAAAATAGAGCACGTATTTTTAGAATACTATAATCAAATTTAATTAACATTATCATTTTTACGGTAAACAACTATAATTTAGTATTTTTCTTGTGGAATTGATCCGTTTAGCCTATATTAATTGTATTGTACTGCCTGTGGCTAGATTCAGGACGGGGAGACCAAGTCGAGAGGCAAATGCATTTTGGAGTAGAGTTTTTCCCGGATTGAGGTATGTAACACTTCAGACTTGACTCTCAGGGTTAAAAACTTCGAATTACGTGCTCTGTGATTGGTATTGAGGTGATGCACATGGCAAGTGATGAGCATGCAGGTGTGCACCGTTAGAATTGTGACCTGGTTGACTCCATGGCACTGTATAGTGGTTCTATCTTGTTGATATTTGTGTTTTCATGTGATAAAGTAATTGAGCTGTCAATCATGTTAGATATCATGTTTAGGCTTTATATCGATAATATTGGGACCCATAGTGTTCGTTTTATGTTGTCATATTACTAATTTTATTAATATTTTGTACTCTGTCATATTCATTCATTTCATATCATATCTCAGTCTTGGTTGTTATTTATTGATATATCATATCATTTTTTTCCAGGTAAGTTTTCATGACATTGTGAGCCCGTGACTTAAACTGAAGAGATTGATGACTGAGTGAGGCCGAGAGCATGATTACGAGTGATAGTTATGAGATCGGGCTGCTCGTCGCAACAGCTATACTGATTTATGATAGCACTTGTGCTGAAGAAGTCCCTCCGGAGTCTGTACACACCCCAAGTGAGCATAGTTGATATTATTAAGGGATGGATCTTTCCTATACATGGATCTTGTCCGAAGTATTTGATACTTTGAGATGGATCTTCTCTATGGGATGGATTGGCCTTCCTAGGTACTGGGTGACTGATGGTGCGAGCACGTGATTTTTGTCTTGCATGATTTACTCCTACAAGATTCTTAAAATTAAGATTTTTCTTTTAGTTATTTGATTTTTTGGATCTAAGTGCATAATTTCATTTTTATTTGCATTTCTCTGTGCATTTTTGATTTATTATAATTCATGGAAAATACAAAAATACGTATTGTATTTGCATTTTGGATTTAATTTTACATATTTTTAGATTAATTAATGATTAATTAATAATTAGGGTTTTACAAAAATACAAAAATCACATAAAATTAATTTATTTTGCTTGGTTTAATTTTTTGTTTTGAATTTTTAAAGTTTTCTTTTAATTTGGCATTTAATTATTTGAGTTAATTATTAATTAGAGCTTAGTATAGTGGGTAGGTTAATTTAGTTTTTATTTAGATTTTTAGTTTTAATGTGAAAAGAAAAAGAAAAGAAAATTGAGAAATTAAATAAGAGGCCCAAATTTGGACTAGCCCAAATCAGAAAATAAACCCAAACGCGTCCAAAACCCTTCTTCCCAGCCCAGACCCGCGTCCAAACCCAACCCAGTCTCCTTTGATAACCAAACGACGTTGTTTTCTCCTGTTTGATCTCAACCATCGAGGTTAGGATATCTAACGGATCTGATGTTGGTATCACTTAGTATATAAGAGTCCAAATATCCTCAACTCCCTAACCCATCACTCTTCTCTCACAACACCCCCCTTTACAAAGACCAAACCCTAGCCGCCCTAGCTTCCTCCGCCGTCAGCCGATGCCCAATCACCGCCAAATTACACCAAATACTCCTCTCATTCTCCTCTTTCCGAATCCACACTCCTCTTCCTTCGAATCCCAGCCAAACCTCTCTAATGTTAAATCAAAGAGAGGCGGCGGGAACCCTAATTCCTTTGTTCAACCCCAAATTAATACCAAATGATCTCCAAAACCCCCTCTTCCCTAATCTCACACTACCAACCCTCGAACCTTAGCCAAACCCCTCAAATTTTGAACCTAAGTTAGAACCCTAAATATGCAAAATCGGATTCTTTGAAGATTTTGGTTGATTTTGATTTTATTCGTGTGTTCTTAATAAGAACACATGATTAACGTAAAAAATTTTCCAAAAATTGGAAGTTTGAAGCCACAATCTTATTCCTCTACTCTCCAAGCTTGTGCGGCATTTTTCTTTCTCTTATTATCTTTTTCCTATTTTTTTCTTGTATTTTTAAGCCCTATCTTATCAATTTTTGTTTATTTCTTTTCTTCTAATATCTCTTCATTTTTTCTGGAATCAGTTTCTTATCGAAGTTTTCTTTTCTTTTAGTAATTTTAATAGTTTGGTAATAAGTTAGTTTCAATTTTATTAAGTGTTAATTGAAATTTTTACAATTGCTTGAAATTTTTTTTCGATTCTTTATTTTTGTCTTTGTTTGATAATTCAACATTAATGGGCCTCATACTTTGAAGTTTCATGCATGGTTTGAACTTATAATGGCTCAACCCAGGGTTAAATCGACCCACATCCTGGTCTGAGGTTTAAGAGGTAAAAGAGGGCACCTGAAGGGGTAGTTGGGGTAATTAGCTGAGAGAATATTTCGAATAACCACTTAAGAAGCTTCCTAGAAGCTGCAGAAGGCACTAACTTGATCCTCAAGTCATAAAATTAGGATTAAGTAGAAAAAAGAAAGCTGAAAAAGGACTGATTTTCAAAAACAAGACTTTTAAGGCTGCCCTAGTAGCTTGCCTATAAAGGCATTGCTACTTATAGCTCAAAAATAGATTTTAGAGAACTTTAAGAGCTAAAAAATACAAAACAAAAAGAACTTATAAATCAAGATAAAGAGAAACGACTAAAAATTGAGGAAAAACATTGTTCCATTGACAAACTCTAGTGATATTTTTAGTTCTCCACCTATTGAAAGGATTTTCTAGTAATATAGTCCAAATGGCCTGAAACTGGCTATTTGAGGTACTGGTTTTGAGTTTTGCTTGGGTATTTGCTCGAGTAAGGTTGTCTTCTCCTTATTTTCAAACTCAAATTAGCTGAGCTGGTGATGCTGTTTGTCTGCTAATATTGCTTTGTTGTGCTGATCCCCTTCCTTTTTTCTCACTTTGCTTCTCCAGGTACCTCCTTAGCTCATGATTGATGAATGATTATTGAACATGTAATAGAGTTGAAATTTTGTTAAAAGAAGACTCTGTTTGAAGCTAACTTACCCTTTTCCTCTTTAATATTTCCATGTTCAGTAGTTAAAATCTCAAGTTATAGATGTTAATTAGGGTCTCTTTCTTATCTTTGAAATCGAGTATGTCAAAGTGACCTAATGTGGTACTTTGAATATGTATTGATAAGTAGGTGATGGACCTTAATGGTTCATCCTCATGTTCGATGTTGTATGTCATTTTTATTCGGATTTGAACTTGTTTAAGTGTAATAACCCAGGATTGTTAGGCTATTAAATAGTGTTAGAATATACGCTTAACGCTAGAGGGGGGGTGAATAGCGTTATAATAAAAACAGCGTAAACTTGCGGAATTTAAAAATTGCAGGAGTGAAATAAGTGCGACAAGTAAATAATAAGGAACGAACGCACCGATGTATCCTGGTTCACCACAACCCGTGGCTAGTCCAGTCCCCGAGAGACTCTCTCGAGATTTCCACTAAGTTCGTTAAGCTTACGGGTGCTTAACAAACCGTTACAAACTGAGAACTTGAGTCACACAAGCCTCAACAACCTTTGCTCGAAGATACAACACTTCAAGACTTCAACCAAAGGAATCACAACGTTCCTTCTTACAATACAAGGGATTAACACTTCCCTTCAAGTGTATATAAACACTTTGCACTCAAAACAAGACTCTTCTTAAGAGTAGATATGAGTAAAATAAATACGCTCAAGAACGCAACAACTTTCGTCAAGAATTTGGCTCTCAAAAACTTATGTAATGAATAGAAAATGATGAATAAGAGAGTATGCAAGCTTTTGCAATAATCTGATCAGTTGTTGTACTTAGAAGACTAATTTGAAGATGTATTTATAGTGTTAAAAACATGCATAACCGTTGCCTAATTGCCAATTACGAATTGCTGATTTTGTGCTACGACAATCGATTGTCTAATTGGCACAATTGGTTGTTTTCCAATCGTTCCAAAAATCATTCCCAGATTTTACGCAGCATAATCGATTATCTAAGACGTATAATCGATTACTGGAAACGTTCAAAAAATCATTTCCAGATTTTACTTAAAACAAACGATTATCAGAAATATACAATCGATTACTTGGCAACGTTCAAAAAATCTTTTTCAGATTTTACTTCAAACAATCGATTATTAAAATCCTATAATCGATTATCTGACGGAGTTTGAAAATATTTTGGCAACAGTCATTTACATAATCGATTATGCTATATGGACAATCGATTATTTTTCAGTCTTGAAAAATCTAATAGACACTGCCTCAACACAATCGATTGTCATAAGGTTCACAATCGATTATTTTGTATCTTTGAAAAGTCTGATAGAAACTGCCTCAACACAATCGATTGTCATAAGGTACACAATCGATTGTCATGCAGATTTCAAAAATCTGACGGACACTGCCTCAACACAATCGATTGTCATAAGGTACACAATCGATTGTCTTGCAGCTGCCTTAACATAATCGATTATCATAAGTACATAATCAATTATCTTTGTCCAGATTTTAGAGGCATGTTTAAAAATCATTTTGCTAAAATAAATATGCATGATTTAAAATCATTTTGCTCTAAATTAAATATGCATGATTTGATAAAAATGTTTTTACGAGAGAAGCCAAGTCTTGAGTTAGATTGTCGGATCAAGATCACAATTAAAGAGCGACTCATGTATAACTTCGTTTAATCTTGATCTTTGTTTGTCTTGTGCTTGAACTTCGTTATGTGACATTTGCGCGCTTGTGCTTGGACCTCGTCGTATGTCAATTGCGCATCGTTTGTCATTTATCAAAACCTACAAATATGAACACACGTTTAGTTTAGTGCCTTGAGGACGTGTTTCAACAATTTCCCCCTTTTTGATAATGGCAAACCTTAATCGGGATATGCATATTAGGTAATTCATAATGACGATCCAAGACAAGTATATATATATGCCATTAGTTCCCCCTCAACATATGAATTCCCCCTCAATTTACGCCAATAAGTATTAAGTGCATAGCCCTTATTCTTCCCCCTTTTGACATTAGCAAAAAAAATTGGTAAATAACTTGTTTATTGATTAATCAAAAATTTCAACTTCATAAAGGGATAATAAAGCAAATAATGTCAACATAATCGATTATTGATACTTGATAATCGATTATATACTAAAGAGAAATCGATTATTCTAAAGAGGAATCGATTATTCTGCACCAGTCTTTATAATTCCCCCTGCTTTTAGGGCGATACCTGCCAAAATACGTTACACGCCTCCGACGCTCAAGTTACTAATCATGTGAAAGGGAAAATGCAATGCATGACTTAGATCAATGTGGAGTCAAGAATCCCGAGTTCACTACGAATTCGGAAGAAGGACTCTTTCTCTAAAGGTTTTGTGAAGATGTCGGCCAATTGATCTTTGGTTTCAACAAATTCAATTTCGACATCACCTTTGAGAACGTGATCTCTTATAAAATGATGCGTAATTTCAATGTGTTTTGTTCTTGAATGAAGAACGGGGTTCTTTGTCAAGCATATGGCGCTAGTATTATCACATCTAAGAGGGATATGATCGATACTTAGGCCATAGTCCAAGAGTTGCTGTTTCATCCAAAGGATTTGAGCGCAACAACTCCCCGCGGCTACATATTCAGCCTCGGTTGTGGACAGCGCAACACTTACTTGTTTCTTGCTAAACCGAGCAAATGGCAAGTGCCACTAGTGCTCTTGCGGTCCAATTTGCATCCAGCGAAATCGGAATCGGAATAGCCAACAAGTTGGCATGAAGAACCTTTGGGGTACCATAGACCCACATTTACAGTACCAACAAGATACTTCAATATCCGTTTCACCGCAGTTAGGTGAGACTCCTTAGGACATGATTGATAACGAGCGCATAAGCACACGCTAAACATGATGTCCGGTCTACTAGCAGTAAGATAAAGGAGAGATCCAATCATACCTCGATACTTTTTGGTGTCGACTTCCTTACCTTTCTCATCTTTGTCTAGATGGTCGGATGTGCTCATGGGAGTGGCCATTGCTTTTGCGTTGCTAATTTCAAATCGTTTTAGCAATTCTTTGCAATATTTAGCTTGACAAATGAAGGTTCCTTCTTTCATTTGCTTTACTTGCAGCCCCAAAAAGAAGGTTAGCTCACCCATCATAGACATTTCAAATTCGCTTGTCATTAAATCAGAAAATTCCTTGCACAAAGCATTGTTAGTAGCACCAAAAATAATATCATCCACATAGATTTGAACTAATAAAATATCCTTGTTTTTATGCTTAACAAATAGAGTGGTGTCAACTTTCCCCCTAATGAATTCATTTTCCAAAAGAAATTTGCTCAATCGTTCATACCAAGCTCGGGGAGCTTGTTTGAGACCATAAAGCTCCTTTTTAAGTTTGAAAACATGATTGGGAGATTTAAAATCTTCAAAGCCCGGGGGGTTGTTCTACATAAACTTCTTCTTGAATAACACCATTTAGAAAAGCACTTTTTACATCCATTTGATATAAATTGAAATTCATAGAAGAGGCAAAAGCAAGCAATAAACGAATAGCTTCTAACCTTGCTACGGGTGCATATGTTTCTTCATAGTCAATTCCCTCTTCTTGATTATAGCCTTTTGTTACAAGCCTAGCTTTGTTTCTAGTGATTACGCCATTTTCATCTAGTTTGTTTCGAAAAATCCATTTCGTACCAATTATGGTATGATTTTCGGGTCTTGGCACCAAATCCCAAACGTCATTTCGTTTGAATTGGTTAAGCTCCTCTTGCATTGCCAAGGTCCAAAATTCATCCCCAATTGCTTCGGAGATGGTTGAAGGTTCAATTTGAGAAACGAAAGCAGTATGTCCTAAGGTGTTCTTAAGAGTGTTTCGAGTACTTACCTGTTTTTCAATGTTGCCAATTACCTGTTCGAGAGGATGGTCTTTGATTGTCCTCCACCCGTTAGGCAGTTTCGTTTCTTTTTCCAGTTGTGGCGCTTCCTCCGATAATTGTTCCAAGATTTCATCTTGAATTTCCTTAGGAGTTTCCTCTTGTACTTTGTCTTGAGGACTCATTGAGTTTAAACTACCTGCAAGTTCAAAACCAGAATCCTTTCTCGCCAAGCGAGCATTATTTTCGGAAAACACAATATGAGGGGATTCCTCCACAGTTTCGGTTATATTATTGAATACTCTATGTGCTTTGCTACGTGAAGAATAACCAATAAAAATTCCTTCATCGGATTTGGCATCAAACTTTCCCAAATTATCTTTACCATTGTTATGAATAAAACATTTACAACCAAATACTCTAAGATGGGAGATATTTGGTTTCCTTCCCTTGTAGAGTTCATAGGGAGTTTTCATGAGTATTGGCCTTATGACTACTCTGTTTAAAACGTAGCATGCGGTACGCACGGCATCCGCCCAAAAATGTTTGGGAATCTTAGCCTCATCGAGCATGGTCCTAGCCATCTCTTCGAGACACCTATTTTTCCTTTCCACCACTCCATTTTGTTGTGGTGTGCGTGGAGCAGAGAAGGTGTGCTCGATACCGAGTTCGTCACAAAAATCCGCGAAGAGATTGTGATCGAACTCTCCCCCATGATCACTTCTTATTGAAGTGACGGTTGTGTCCTTTTCATTTTGAACACGTTTAAGAAAACATTTAAAATTATGAAAAGCTTCACTTTTATGAGCAAGAAATAGTGTCCATGTAAATCTAGAATAATCATCAACAATAACAAAAGCATAACGATTTCTACCAAGACTTTCAATGCGAGATGGTCCAAAAAGGTCCATGTGAAGAAGTTGCAATGGTCTAGTAGTTGAAACAATATTTTTCGATTTAAAAGATGTTTTTGTTTGCTTCCCTTTTTGACAAGAATCGCAAATGGAGTTTTTTTCAAATTTCAAATTTGGAAGACCAATAACTAAATTTTGTGAAACCAGTTTGTTTAAAAGATGCATGTTGATGTGAGCTACTCTACGATGCCATAACCACATATCATCTTCGTTGCTCATAAGACAATTCACATACTCAGATCAAGAATTTTCGAGATCAACCATATAGATGTTATCCATTCTAAAACCACGAAGGATAATTTTAAAAATCGCTACGGCGAAAAACTAAGCATTCATCCGAATCAAATAAAATAAGATTTCCCTTGTCACATAATTGACTTATGCTCAAGAGATTATGTTTTAGACCTTTAACTAGCAATATATGCTTAATGGAAGAAGGTTCATCCTTACCGACCGATCCAACGCCGATAATTTTTCCTTTGTTGTTATCTCCAAAGATAACGCTTCCTCCTTCCTTGTGTTCTAGTTGAAGGAACTTGGATTCGTCTCCGGTCATGTGTTTGGAGCATCCACTATCAAGGTACCAAAGTACACTTGATCCCTTCAAACATACCTACAAGACAAATTAATGAGTCTTTGGTACCCAAGCTGTTTTGGGTCCTTGAGAGTTAGGTGTAACATGCTGTTGTGCTTGACATGCAATTAAGTGTCTATGTCTAGTGAAACAAGCAGGAGCAATATGTCCAATTCGATTGCAATAATGACAAATGACATTAGGATTATGCATTCGTCTAGGTTGATAGTAGTTGGACGGACGAAATTTGTTTGCTCTGTTTTCGACAATATGACTATTGTGCATTTCATGAAAATCATTTCTCCTACTATTTGTTCTAGGATATGCAGCATTTCTAGAATAGTTATTTCTAGGTTGAAAGCGATTTCTAGGTGTCCTAAAATGTTCAACGTTTCTTCTAGTGTTTGGTCTAGGATATGCATCGTTTCTAGAATAGTTATTTCTAGGTTGAAGGCCATTTCTAGGTGTCCTAAAATGTTCAATGTTTCTTCTAGTATTTGGTCTAGCATGCATGTTGATTCTAGGATTTTTATTTCTAGGATGAACATTTGTTTTATTTATCCTAGGTTGAGCCTTAGGTGGTTGGGGTTTGGCTTCACCTTTTTCTTTAGGCTCGTTTTTAAAACCTATCCCATGTTTGGTCGATTTCAAATTAACAAGAACTTCATTCAAATTTTTATGAGAAGAATTAAACTTATCTAAGGTGCCCTTAAGTCTTTCTACCTCATCTTTTAGAAGCATGCAAGAAGTACAATTTTTACTAGAACTCTCGGGTTTGTCGGCGCTTCTTTTGCCGAAAAAATTGTTTTCTTCTTTCAACTTCTCATTTTCCAAAATCAGTTTTTCAAAATCCTTTTCTTTCAAATAGAGTTGTTTTTCAAAATCTTTTTCTTTCAAAGAAGCATTTTCCTTAATGTTTTTAATAGTTTTGGAAGCTTTAATGAATTCACTATACAACTCATCAAAGCCATTTTGCATTTCCTCAAGAGAATAGAAGTTTTTGGAAGAAATTTGACATACCTCTTCTTGATTGTCTTCGTGTGCCATAAGACAAAGATTTGCGGTTTCGTCTTCTTCTTCCTCACTTGACTCGTCTCCGGAGTCGCCTCCCCAAGATATGTATGCTCGTTGTTTCTTGAAGGGTTTTTTCTCCTTTTTGACATTTGGGCAATTTGATTTAATGCACCCGATTTCTCCGCACCCATAGCACTTTACTTGATCTCCTTGTTGTTTGCCTTTTTGTTCATACTCTTTTCGCATGAACTTTTGAAATCTCTTAATAACGAGTCCGAACTCGTTATCTCCGTCCTCGTTATTTTGAGGTTGGCTTGTGCTTGCCTTGAGGGCGATTCTTTGTTTCCTTTGATCATTAACAAGAGAGTTAAGTATAGTAGATTCATAAGTTTTAAGGTTACCTCTTAATCCGTCGATGGTGACATTTGAAATGCCAATAGACTCTTGAATCGCGTCGGCCTTGGAGCGCCATTTCGGAGTGAGACTTCGGAGAATTTTTCGGACAAGTTCCTTATCCGTGAAGGTCTTCTTAAGAGCATGTAAGTCATTAACGATTTTTGAAAATCGTTCGAACATGTCATCGACCCTTTCGCCTTCCTTCATGTGAAATAGTTCATATGCATGGGTTAGAATATCAACTTTAGCCTCTCTTACCTGGTCCGTACCTTCGTACGTGATTTCCAGCTTATCCCACATTTGCTTCGCCGTTGTGCAACATGATATTTTTCTGTAATCATCAGCGTTTACAGCACAGTATAATAAGTTGATAGCTTTAGCGTTGTTCTGCACTTTTCGGATGTCATCCGCATCGTATTCATCTTCGGATTTTGGAACCCATTCATTTTCAACCTTTTTGGTTGGAATTTGTTCTCCCTTCATTATAACCTTCCACAGATGAAAGCTATTCGATTGAATGAATATTCTCATCCTTTCCTTACAGTACGTATAGTTTGTGCCATCGAATAGTGGTGGTCGGGTGGAGCATTGTCCTTCACCTATTCCTGCAAAAGAATCACGAGTAGAAGCCATGGATTGTTTCTCTCAAACGGTTAAGTTTTCAGAGAGTTGGGCTCTGATACCAATTGTTAGAATATACACTTAACGCTAGAGGGGGGGGGGGGTGAATAGCGTTATAATAAAAAACAGCGTAAACTTGCGGAATTTAAAAATTGCAGGAATGAAATAAGTGCGATAAGTAAATAATAAAGAACGAACGCACCGATGTTATCCTGGTTCAACACAACCCGTGGCTAGTCCAGTCCCCGAGAGACTCTCTCGAGATTTCCACTAACTTCGTTAAGCTTACGGGTGCTTAAAAAACCGTTACAAACTGAGAACTTGAGTCACACAAGCCTCAACAACCTTTTCTCGAAGATACAACACTTCAAGACTTCAACCAAAGGAATCACAACGTTCCTTCTTACAATACAAGGGATTAACACTTCCCTTCATGTGTATAAAAACACTTTGCACTCAAAACAAGACTCTCCTTAAGAGTAGATATGAGTAAAATAAATATGCTCAAGAACGCAACAACTTTCGTCAAGAATTTGGCTCTCAAAAACTTATGTAATGAATAGAAAATGATGAATAAGAGAGTATGCAAGCTTTTGCAATAATATGATCAGTTGTTGTACTTAGAAGACTAATTTGAAGATGTATTTATAGTGTTAAAAACATGCATAACCGTTGCCTAATCGCCAATTACGAATTGTTGATTTTGTGCTACGACAATCGATTGTCTAATTGACACAATCGATTGTTTTCCAATCGTTCCAAAAATCATTCCCAGATTTTACGCAGCATAATCGATTATCTAAGACGTATAATCGATTACTGGCAACGTTCAAAAAATCATTTCTAGATTTTACTTAAAACAATCGATTATCAGAAATATACAATCGATTACTTGGCAACGTTCAAAAAATCTTTTTCAGATTTTACTTCAAACAATCGATTATCAGAAATATACAATCGATTTCTTGGCAACGTTCAAAAAATCTTTTTCAGATTTTACTTCAAACAATCGATTATTAAAATCCTATAATCGATTATCTGACGGAGTTTGAAAATATTTTGGCAACGGTCATTTACATAATCGATTATGCTATATGGACAATCGATTATTTTTCAGTCTTGAAAAATCTAATAGACACTGCCTCAACACAATCGATTGTCATAAGGTTCACAATCGATTATTGTGTAGCTTTGAAAAATCTGATGGACACTGTCTCAACACAATCGATTGTCATAAGGTACACAATCGATTGTCATGCAGATTTCAAAAATCTGATGGACACTGCATCAACACAATCGATTGTCATAAGGTACACAATCGATTGTCTTGCAACTGCCTTAACATAATCGATTATCATAAGTACATAATCGATTATCGTTGTCCAGATTTTAGAGGCATGTTTAAAAATCATTTTGCTAAAATAAATATGCATGATTTAAAATCATTTTGCTCTAAATTAAATATGCATGATTTGATAAAAATGTTTTTACGAGAGAAGCCAAGTCTTGAGTTAAATTGTCGGATCAAGATCACAATTAAAGAGCGACTCATGTATAACTTTGTTTAATCTTGATCTTTGTTTGTCTTGTGCTTGAACTTCGTTACGTGACATTTGCGCGCTTGTGCTTGGACCTCGTCATATGTCAATTGCGCATCGTTTGTCATATATCAAAAACTACAAATATGAACACACGTTTAGTTTAGTGCCTTGAGAACGTGTTTCAACATCTTCTTCACGAATGTGATGGGGGTCTCGCAAACGCGAAGAAGAGTCGTATGGGCAGTGTATAATTTTAAAGAAATGGTTTTGGCTTATTTCATCTTATTTCCTCCATGGGAGCGACCTAGGAGCGATTTTTGAGCTCCATTTTCATTCTCCATGTCAAGGTAAGTGATTCTCACCTATTGCAATTAATTACTTGGAATATATCTAGATTTTAATATGGAAAATAATGTAAATTAATAGAAATTTTCAGATTATGAAGAAAACCTAGGAAATTTACATTCTTGGAATTTGGCCACGATTTTGAATTGCTTAAATCACATTGAATTTACATTTCAGATTTTGAATTGCTTAAACTCACACTGAATCAGTAAATAAATTTCAAAAAGGATTAAACATCATTGTTTGACCATTAAAGAGAATTGCTGCTTGAATTGCTTAAATCACATTGCATCAGTAAATAAATTTCAAAAAGGATTAATCTTCATTTTTTGACCATTAAAGAGAATTTCTATTAAACACATTTAAATAGTGCAGCATGTTCATGTTGTTCCTATTACTGAGAGGATATGCGTTACGAGTCTTAAAGGATTACCAAGATAGCAGAAAAATAAATAATAGTGAAGTGAGCAGAAACAATGGTAGAATAGCAAAAAAAATAGTAACAACCAATAGCAAATCACGCGAAGATACTTGAAACTAGTAACTAACAAACTCAGAACTTAGCCAAACGATTGCTCTATTTTGTTAATGATTTTGCACTCTAGGAGTTACTTGATAGGGTTGTGCTTGATTTTTGTCGGAAATACTGGGTCACCTTTGTGTAGATTCATCCATCATTTCGGTGGATAGTACGGATGATGATGTTCTTCACAGAGAAGGCAGGGCTTGAATTCACATTCAGCCATCTTGTCAAGTTATACCAGCCTTTTCATCATCAAGGCTTGTTAGCTTTACGATGTCGGTCAGCCATGCCTTTTGTTATTGATGATGAAGAAGATGGAGGTCGGGAGAGGATTAGTCAATTCATCCGAGTTCGAACTGTTTATATTATCCCTGTGGAGTTTATGTCATTCCCTGAGGAATGGAATTATACACGTAAGTGGTACACTTGTGACTTAGCAATATTTCATTTATGGTGAAGGAGTGTCCCATAACTTCCCTTCCTACAGTGATTTCATGACGTCGGGTGAGGTTCCTGATCTGCCGAACTGGGTACGAAAGTTGGCGACTCACTCGGCTTAAAATAAGCACAAGTGGTGAGCTTTATCTAAGGATAGATGGGAGGCAAAACATCATGGTATGTGATGTGTGATTTGTTTCTTTCCCTTTTCTCTATTGAAAAAGCCTTTTTCTTTCTGCGTACTAACCCCGCTATTTCAGGCATCGGATAGCCTTTCCAAGGTGAGGTTGTGCCTTATGGAGAAGGAGAAGGGTTGCTAGCTTCTGAGCTAAAATATGATAACAATAATCAAGAGATACCTTTGTAGGGAAACTGTGCTCAAAGCAAGGTGAACCTGCACCGGGGGCTCGGAGCAAAAATATTGGCTGAGATAGCCGCGCATGTGATTTTTGGCTTTGGAAACACGGTTTCTCCTCTGGTTTCATCCCCTTTTACCGTCGGAGGTACTTTGAGGGTTACTCAAAACCTGAGGTCATATGAGCCGAGTGATCGTACCTCGACCAGGGTTGACTCTTTCAGAGATGACAAAGCTAGACTATCTGATGTGTGCTCGACCATCAAGGAAGCCCAGCGGCATCACTATTGTGTGAGTTTTGGCACAAGCCTTTCGAGTTTCGTTCCTTCCCTTCCTTATTAGGTCTTCCTTTGTAGGCTTTTGACAAGCTTAAGTCTGAGTTGCTTCCCGTCAGGACAGGATCCAAAATGATCAAGATGAGGAGAAATCTCTTAGGCTCCTTTGCAAATACAGGTAAGGCAAGTTCGCATGCTTACAGTATGAGGCAAGTCGTAGCTTGAATTATGATAGCTATTTGAATGAGCAGGTAGTTTTTGTTTCGAGCGAGTGTTTGTTCTTTGTTCTAGCTTCTGAGGCTAATGATTCATTTATTTTAGTTTCAAAAAAAGAAAAAGGACTTAGAGCATCTTCAAAACGAAGTTGGCCAAGCCAAGCACAAGAATGATGAGTTAATGGCTCCGGCGGACGCTCAGGCTTTGGTGGAGAAGGGTGATCTGGGCAAAGCCTCTACCCTTGAGGTTCAACTTCACTTAGCTCATGATAATAGCTTGTTTCAAACAGATGCTATTACAAAGCTCAATTATGAGCTTTTGAAGATAAGGCTGAGGTCGTGAACATGCGGGTTAAAGACATAATACGTCGATGCCTTACTTGAGGTCTTACATGTATTGTCGTTTCCTTATGTAGGGCATACGAGATCGAGTCTGCCCACTCGGGGTTTTATGGCCTCGGGTTTTTATAGGTGGCGATTGGCGACAATCCCCGAATTATCGAATATTTTTCAGCTCAAGAGCCATTACTCAAAAACTTGGTATTGCACCATTGAGGGCGTATGATTCCGGAGTTTCCTACCTGGAGGTCACGTGGCTTTGAGTTTTCAATGCCGGTCCCTGAGTTTTTGGGACATTTTTGGCTCTGGAGCTGTTTTGTGATCTAAATTTTGCCTCATTAAGGGCTTTGCGAGTGAGGAGCTCCGACTGTGGGTCATTCCAGTTTTGAATTATTGACGCCAGTCCCTGAGTGTTCGGGAATTTTTGGCGGGGAAGTTGTTATTGCCAAAATATCGAGTTTCTTCAAAGTGTGGAATGCTTTGATGAAAGTATCCTTTGATTACTTGGTACAAGTATACATGTCTTTCCTGTTGAGGGCTCGGCTATTCTATATGGGCACGGTTCATTTAATCGTTTATCCTGGTACATAGTTTTTCCCAATCGAGACCCTGTTTAGCATACCTTAGCTTCTCCAAGAAGGTGATCTTCCGGGGGGTTTCGCCCCCCCCCCCCCCCCGGTATTCAAGGTTGAAAGCAAAAGAAGTCTTGAATACTCATTAAGTCTTCCTTAAGTAGCATGTTTATGTTTCCTCGTTAAAAACTTTGCTGGTAAAACCATTTTTAAGATAAAAACACGGTCGAAGGAAAAGAGTGCAACATGTGATTTTGAAACCTAAGGACTTCGAGATGGAGAGTACTTTGGCCGTTTTGATATGATACCTGCACTTAGGTCAATGTAGAATGTAATCAAAAGAGAAGAGAGATGGTCATACCTTAGTGCGGAAAGTACTGGCGATGTTTCGAACTCTGATGTGTTTTGGTCGCTTGTGATGGGGATGTATGGTCTCATATTTTGCTTAGTCGGGGGTAGCTGAGAGTGTAGCTCGTTGTCCTAATTTTTTTTGCTTATCCTTTGGCTCATTTGAAGGATAAGGTGTCGGTGTCGGGGCCACATCATGTATCGCAAACATTTCTCTCGCCGCATGTTGCTCCCCGTAGATGATTTTAATCCCATCCTTTGCCGGGATTTCATCATTTGATGGATGGTGGATGGTACTGCTCTCTTGCAGTGTACCCATGGCTTTTTGAGCAAGGCAATGTATCAAATGTCTTCCTTGACGACATGGAACTTGGCATTTAGGGTTTTGTTGCCACGTTGACTGGGAGGATGATTTCCCCTCTCATTGTTTTTCTCACCATGTTGAATCCATTTAAAACTCGAGAGGCAGGTACAATTTGGTTGATCAGTCTGAGCTGCTCTACCACCCTCGACCTAATAACGTTGGACGAGCTACCTATATCCACAACATGTTTATTTTGAAATGTATTTACAAGTAATAAGATTACTAGTGTATCGTTGTGAGGTCAAGACAATGTCTTGATGTCCTCATCACTGAATGTGATGGCATCCTGGGGTACGTAGCCCTCAATTTGCTTTTCTTTTGTGATGAATATTTTTGTTCTTCTCATCACCAGCTCTTGTGGGGGCGTCGATGCCTCCAAAGATCATGTGGATGGCATGTTGTGGCTCATTTGTTTCGTTCTTCTTGGCCACTCCTCTTTCCCATAACAGTTTTTTGGCCTAGACGCTTAGGCATTCTTAGAGGCGGCCTTTATTGAGTAGTTTGGCTACTTCTTTTCGTAGATGGTGGCAATCTTCGGTCCTGTGGCCATGCGTGTTCTAAGCATAAAGGCTTGGGCCACCTTGCATCTATGATCTTACTAATGACGAGCAGGATGTCTGATACGTCGATGTTAAAGTTGTACTCTGACAACAGAGGTGCCTCCATTGGCCCTGCATGCCTATCAAATCCGGCTCCGTTGATGAGTCCCCCTATCCCCGGTCCATCCTTTGATAGTTGTAGGGTATGTTGCGCCTCGGGGCGTGTCTCCTGTCTTAAGTGTACGACTGGTACCTTTCTTTGTTTAGTTTTGGCTCCTTTGTCAGAAGCCTGCTTGGATATACTGAGCCCGAGGGGGCCCTAAGTTGGTCATCCTCGACCCTAATTTTTGACTTGTATCAATTATGAACATCCGACCAAGTCACAGCCGGATACTCGATTAGGTTTTGCTTTAGTTGTTTCGACACCACCGAGCTTAGTTCGTTCAAACCTTGAGTGAAGGCATGTACCGCCCAGTCGTCGGAGATTGGTGGTAGTTCAACTCGTTCCATATGAAAGCAAGATACGAACTTCACAGCATCTCATATACCTCTACTTAATATTGAATACGCCGAATTTCCTTGTAGCTACCTTGATGGAATGAGCATGTGAATTTAAGAAAGAATCTGCAAGCATGGCTAATGAATCCACCTAATTTGGTGCCAGGTTGTGATACCACATCATTTCCCCTTTAGAAAGTGTTTCACCAAACTTCTTTAGCAGGATAGACTTGATCTTATCTTCCCTCGGGTCATTACCTCTCACCGCACAGGTTTAAGTAGTGACGTGCTCATTGTGGTCCGAGGTTCCGTTGTACAATGAAAGGAGTGGCATTCTGAACTTCTTCAGAATGGGTTTCGAATCCACTTCCTGCATGAATAGATTTTGCGCGAACTTTTTGGAATCCACACTTTTTAAAATCGTGGGTGCTCCCAGAATCTGGGACCCTAGAATTATAGGTCTTGAACTTTTTGTCATTGGCCTCTATCTTCTTCTCTCCCGATTCAATCCTCCTCGTGAGGTCGTCGAGAATTTTTATAATGGCGGGATCAGCTATCGACCCGTTATTGCTTGATATTTCTAGTACCTACTCGGCTGGGTGAGCCATCCCTGGTGCTACGGTGCTACGAGTTTTCTGGTGACTTTGCAGCTGCGCAATAGTCACTTGTTGCGCCTGCAACATTTCAAAAATAACATGAAGGCAAACCTCCCATTCTTCCCGAGTTGGAGTTTTCTGGACTTCTTGTTGGTAGCCTTGGTGTATGCTCCTGTTAGTGTGGGATCTTATTTTGACTTGTTTAGCGTCGCATGAAACTTTATCCATGGGAACCAGTACTGGTGTATCCTTAGGGTTTCGTTGTGGTACACCAACCCCTGGGACGTTAACACCATTTTCTCCATGGTATTCAAGGTTCATGTTTTCATGTGCATCTACTGAGTTAGACATTTTGACCTGAAATCCAAGATCTTGGACAAGAAAAAGTGTGAAAGATAACTTGCGTTACGAGCTTAAACCAGTAAGAAAATAATTATTATTATTTTTAACCCCACGGTGGATGCCAAACTATTTACCGTAAAAATGGTAATAACAAATAAATTTAATTATGGGATTCTAAAAATACGTGATCTATTTTTATGCTAGTTTTTATGTAGTTGATGTTATGTGAAACACTTAGTTAGAGCTTTAGAGTAAGGCAATAATCAAAACGAATGAGTAACAATAGGGGCCTCGAGCCTGCCTGTTCGAGGTCGAGTCTGAAGCTTGGCTGGGAGCTGTCGGGGTTAATCAATGGGCGGTTGACAGTAAGAATAAAATCAACGATGTCTCTTTATGTCTAATAATAAGTAATAATTGATGAAAAATAGGTAGAACACAATGAATGTAAGTAATAAATGGAACAATGAAATCAAAAGATCTGTTAGAGAGTAGAGAGAATCTTCTTGTATATTCTAGCATGGAGCAACAGATCTTTACAAATGACAAAGTTCCCCTTTATATATGAGGGGGAATCCTAATATATTACAAAAAGCATCAATTACAGAGATATGGGGCAGGTGTAGCCACTTAACTCCCAGATACGAGACAGGGCTAGACCTCTAGGCTTTGTCAACCTCAATTGAGTGCCTAGGGAACTTCCCACTTTTTTATCATAGCAGTCGACTTACACTATCTCGATGTTGAGAATCGATAGCCCTTCGAGGAGAATCTCGACCATGGTTTTGAGTCTTTAGTGAGCTTTGCTTATGAGGCATTATAACGACCTAAATTGGACCCTTCATTTTTACCGCGTACAATAGCCAAAATCTTAAATCGGCTCAAACCTAGCCCCCGGGCCCACGCCTCGAAATCCAACAAAGCAACCATACTAAAATGTCCATTTACTCACGAGTATAACCATACAAAATTTTTCAAAATCTAACACCAAATGGCCATTCAAATCCCTAAAATTCACCTTCTAAATCCCTAGCCTCAAACCCCCAAATTCCACCTCAACACCACAAAATCTAGGTGGGATAAATAATAGGGAAACAACATTGCTGCTAATAAACGAGTACAAGAAGCTTACCTCAATAACCCCCTGGAAAATACTCTCCAAAATTGCCTAAGTTCGAGTTCAAAATGTTGAAAAGAAACCAAAATCGCAAACCCTTTTTTTAAACATTCTGCCCAGGCCTTTTGCACAAGCGGCCATATTTTCACACTTGCGGAACCTCTTCTACAGTAATTCCTCTACTTCTGCAGAAACCACCTAAGTCCTCAACTGTCGCACATGTGCTCCCCTATCCGCTTCTGTGGAAATCTTAAGCGTAATAATCCCGCATCTACGACCTCGTAGGTGCTAAAAAGGGCTCGTACCTACCACCACTGCCAAGCCTCCTCTTTTTCGCTTCTACGAGATCACACCTGCACCGCCTACTCCAAAGGTGCGGTTACTCCAGTAGCAACAAAACTTCAGTTGTTTTACCAACTCAAAACCAAGAATGTTAACCACCCAAAATCAACCTCAGTCCCTTGAGACCTCAACCAAACATACCAACGATTCCTAAATCACAATATGAACTTAGTCAAACCCTCAAATCACCTCAAACAACATCAAAAATACAAATTACATACGGATTCAAGCCAAATGAACTTTGAAATTTCTAAATTCTACAAACGACGTTAAAACCTATCAAATCACGTCTGATTAACCTCAAATTTTTCACACAAATAATAAATGACACCATGAACCTACTCCAACCTTTTGAAACTCAATCCGACCCCATATCAAAAAAGTCCACTCCCAGTTAGACTTTTCAAAATTCCAACTTGCGCCATTTCAAGCCTAATTCTACTACAGACATCCAAATCAAAATCCGGAGACGCTCCTAAGTTCAAAATCACCTAGTTGGGCTAACGAAACCATACAAATTCAAATACGATGTTATTTACACATAAGTCAACATCCGGTCAACTTTCCCAACTTAAGCTTTCAACTAGGAGACTAAGTGTCTCAATTCACTCTAAAATCACTCTGGACCCAAACCAACTAATCCGATAAGTCATATAATAGTTTTAGAATACAAAAAAACAGTAAATGGGGTAATAATGCCACAACTCTCAAAACGACTGGCCGGGTCATTACATCCTCCCCCTCTTAAACAAACATTTGTCCTCAAATGGGTCTTGAAACATACCTAAACCCTCAAATAAGTGTGGATATCAGCTCCGCAGCTCCTGCTCGATCTCTAAATTAGCCTCCTTCGTGGGATGTCCTCTCCGATACGCCTTCACTTAAGCCATATCTTTTGACCTCAGCTTTCGAACATGCCGATCATAAACGTCCACCAGCTCCATAGCATAATTCAAATCACCATCCAACTGAACCGTGTTGAAATTCAAAACATGAGATGGATCACTGATTTACTTCCAGAGCATAGAAACATGAAATACGAAATGCACACTCAGCAAGATAGGTTTCAAGGAAAGCTTGTAAGCTACCTCCCAAATCCTCAGAAGTACCTCAAAAGGCGCAATGAACTGAGGGCTCAACTTTCCCTTGTTTCTGAACCTCATAACACCCTTTATGGGTGAAACCTTTAGCAAAACCTTCTCCAAACCATGTAAGACACACCAAGGACCTTCTTGTTGACATAGCTCTTCTGTCTAGACTGCACCATGCGAAGCGGCTGCTGAATCAATTTATCCTTATCTAAAGCATCCTGAACCAAGTCACTATCCAATAGCCTAGCCTCTCCCAACTCAAAACAACCCACCGAATATCTATGTCACCTCCCATATATAGCCTCATACAGAGCCATCTGAATGCTCAATTGATAACTATTTCTGTAAGCAAACTCTGCAAGTGGCAAAAACTGGTTTTATGAACCCTCAAAATAAATGACACAAGCGCATAGCATGTTCTCCAATTCCTGAATAGTTTGCTCAGACAGTCCATCCTCCTAAGGGTGAAAAACTGTGCTTAACTCAACGTGAGTGCCCAACTCCCGCTGCACGGATCTCCAAAACTTTGATGTAAAGTACATGCCTCTATCTGAAATGATGGAAACTGGCACAACGTGAAGCTGACCAATCTCTCTGATGTAAATCTCAGTCAATCGATCTAAACAATAAGTAATACCCACTGGAAATAAGTGTGCGGAGTTGGTCAGCCGATCCACAATCACCCAAAATAGCATCAAACTTCCTTGAAGTCTGTGGGAGCCCCACTAAGAAATCCATCGTGATCTGGTCACACTTCCACTCTAGAATATCTATCTTCTGAAGCAACTCAACCGGCCGTTAATGCTCATATTTTACCTGCTGACACTTAATACACAGGGCTACAAACAACTATATCCTTCTTCATTCTCCTCCACCAATAGTGTTGCCTCAGGTCCTGGTACATCTTTGGGGCACCCGAATAGATAAAAAAATGTGAGTTGTTGGCCTCCTCAAGAATCAACTCTCGTAGCCCATCCATGTTGGGCACACAAATGCGGCCCTGCATTCTCAACACCCCATCATCTCCGTGCTGAACCTTATCCTTGAGGAAAAGTAAATGAGTATTATTATACTGTGCTGTCTAATTTGATCAAATAAGGAAGACCGGGATACCCCATAGGATAGAACCCGACTGGGCTCTAAAATATCTTATCTCATCAACTATTTGGCTAAGGATGAATATCAACTACAACAGCTCTTATACCAATAGGAATGAATGCAAGAATTCCCGTACCCACTGCCTTTCTACGCAAGGCATCATCTACCATATTAGTCTTCCCCGGATGATACAAAATAGCGAGGTTGAATGTTGACTCTTAGTTGATTCGAGCGAGGTCGAATATGAGTCAATATGAACGAGGTCGAAAGCTAAGTCTTAGATGATTCAAACGAGGTAGAATTTGAGTCGATTCAATCACAGTAGAATGTTGACTCTTAGTTGATTTGAACGAGGTCGAATGTGACTCAATTCGAGCGAGGTCGAATGTTCACTCTGAGTTGATTCGAACGGGTTCAAATGTGAGTCGTTTCAAGTGAGGTGGATGCTGATTCTTAGTTGATTCGAACGAGGTCAAACGTGAGTCTATTTGAGCGAGGTCAAATGTTGACTCTTAGTTGATTCTAACGAGGTCGAATATGAGCCAATTTGAGTGAGGTTGAATGATGACTCTTAGTCGATTCGAACTAATTCGAATGTGAGTCGGTTTGAGAAAGGTCATATGCTAACTCTTAGTTAATTTAAATGTGAGTCGGTTCGAACCAGGTGGAATGTGATTCAATTCGAACGAGGTTGAATGTGAGTCAATATGAATGAGGTCGAATGTGAGTCAATCGAGTGAAATCAAATACTGACTCCTATCATTTGAATGAGTTTGAATGTGAGTGTATTGATTGGCACAGATATAAAACTTGGTGGAGATCGGAAAGCATCATATGTTCGTATGATTTTCTTTCATATATATATATATATCAGAGAAGTTTAGATATTTTTTGGACTAGTATTCTAGTCCCGGTCTATCTAGTCTATTTGCTCAAGACTTAAACTTTGAGATGTCCTCCTTGTTGTCTCGTTTAAAACCTCACCGAGAAAAAAACCAATTGGGACAAAACTCAAGTGAGGTAAAAAGAGTATGGCTTGGAGAACATCTTTCCTTAGAAGTTGAAGTACTTGAGGCGGGCGACGTTCCAGTTGTTTGTAATAACTTCCCCTCCATCGTTGAGTGCCTCATCTGAGTTGTTTGTAACAGCTGTTTTCATCTTTCTGATCTGAGCTTTTGAGTGCCTCATTTTCATGGGCTAGTTTCTTCTTATATCCTTCATCTTCGGTGGCTTGAACACCATTTTCAAATTGAAGCTCCATGACTTGCCTTTCCAATTTACTTATTTTGGCCTTGTATTCATTTTCTTTAGTCAGCCAGTCCCATTGTGGTTGAGCCTCAGCAATGAATTGTTGGACATGTGGTCGTTTTGTGGGTCTTTCAAGAACTTGATATCTCTTGCTGAAACATTCAACATATTTGGGGTGCCCTTCACCTCTGACTCGGTCTCGCACTATGGTCTTAGGTTCTAGAAATCTACATTCATTCCACATTTCGTGAATTTTTCCTTCTGAAAATGCAACTTTTGGACCTAACTCAATGGCATGCTTACTCAGATCTTCGTCATTGTGGACGGTTTGGAATCTTCCTAGTTGATGCAGCACCCAGTAGGGAGCATACGGCTGGATGCTCTGAACGCCCATTAAGAGGATATAAGACGCTTCAGCTGTTGTGTATATTGCTTCAGTGGCAGGGAGCTATCCAAATGCCCATTCAATTTTATTAGCAGTCAGGGCCCTCAGATGTGCAAGCCAAGCTTCCGTACCTGTAGGGAATTAATTGCCCGCTACCTAGTTTCCAGATTATTCTATGCAATTTAGACCGGTCAAACCATAATTCATGTATCCAATTCGGTGATAGAGGTTTTCTTGCATCCATAACTGGAATAACAAATTGCAACCTTGGAAAAATTTTCCTCCTTCCCAAAAAATGGTTAGGGCTCGGTAGATTTCCGACAAAATTAAAGGAACCACAGTGTTTTTAGCCTTTTTGATATCCACATCAATCATTCCCACAATACATATCTCTATATTATCGTCCTTCCGTGGGCAAACCACAACCCCCATAAAGGCCACCATGTAATCTAGACTCCGTCTTGCTTCCCACTTATCTTTGTTTCCAATATGGGTTAGGCCGGTGTTCGGTTCTTCAAAACCTCGCGGGTTACCATATCGAAGATACAGAAATTGAAATGTGCATTACTCTTCGGCTATATTTCTATCTTGGACATCCTGACTAATGCTTAGCAAATCTAGGAATCTGTGAGGGGACACCGGTCTCAGTGATAGAGGATATCGACTTCTGAGATTCCATTTAGACCCACATAACCCGCTTTTTCTTCTAATGTCGGTGTGAGCTCGAAGTTATAGAAACAAAACACATTGCAAGTTGGGTCCCAAAATGGTATTAAGGCTTCAATTATGTCCGACCTTGGCTTGATGTTTAATAATCAGCCGAGGCCTCCCAAAACTCTTGTCACTATTTCCCTGCTACCTTTTCCCAGATCATTCCACCACATACAGAGCTTCAAGAGGATCTCATTAAGGACTACGAAGGGTTCAATTTCATTCGTGCTTATCCTGCACATTTATTTAGGTTATTTAATGACTTATTTTATTCTAAAAGAAAAGCAATAATGCTCTTCTTTTTTTTGAATTTTTTTTAAATTTTTTTATTTTAAAATCCTGGCTTTGCAGATACGTCCCTTTAGCACTTCAGGAAAGAAACGTTGTGCCTGCTAACCGTTGGAAATGAATCAAGGTGGATGTTCTTGCAAAAATAGCCTTCCCACGATCTTTTTGGTACATTCGGCTTTAAACAAGAATGGCATAACCCTACTTATTCGTGACTTAACTCAAAAAGTTTTTGTTTTTTTGCTTATTTTTGCAAAAGGGAAGTTGGAACCGATGGGGGGTTGCCTACGTATCTCACATCCGGCGAGAATCAAACTGGTGTAGTTCGGGAAAATTTGAAAAAACAAAACTTTTTTCTTTTATATTTTCACAAATCCGGGAGTTTCAGTGCTATTTTTAGTATTGTTTTTTTTAAAACAGGTGATCATCCTTATCCATACTATTTCCTTTCAACTCTCACCCATTATTTACAAGCCGGTGAACATGCAGATCCGAAGCAAATAAATCACAAGTAGAAAGTAAGATGCATCAGGATGGTCTTTTGCATTTCAGGTCATCTGTCCTAGACGGACCCAACCCTTGTGTTGAGTCCCCTAAATAAAATGCACATGATGCAACAAAACTTTCCTACTAGGGATCTGTCATGAGGTTTTTTATACTATGTTTAGAAACCTAGGTTTATTGTCCTAGACCTGGCTTACCTGAGTGGACAACTCGAGCCGGAGGGGGGGGCAGCGTACCAGGGATACAGAAGCTCCGTCGGCTTAGATGCTTGTCCAAACCTCGTTCTAAATTGGGATAAGACTCTAAACAGAAGAGAAGTCACACAAAGTGCACCCTTCTTCATGATGTAGAAGGCTTAGAGAGAGGAAGGGTTCCGTAGCAGTTTATATATACAATTCACTGAATATCAAAGAGGTAAAGCATTTAGCACATTTAGCATGAAACATGTAAGAAAATCAAATAAATCCAAATGTAAGAGTTACTCTAAGCTCGAATTCTTAACCCGAACAAGATATTCTGGTTCCGCTCCCCAGCAGAGTCGCCAGAGCTGTCACACCTCCTTTTACACACTACCCTGGAGGGTAGTGTATAAGGGAGTTTTCTAATTTAAGTGTCATTATTCAAAATGGGATTATTTATTCAATTTTGTTTAGAGTCTCCACTTGGGATGGCTTGTTTTCTGGTGTCCCAAGTCACCAGTTTATCTTAAAATCCCAAATCGAGGAAAATTTGACTTTCCTTTTGAAGTCTGCAAACCAGAAATTCTAGATAAGGAATTCTGTTAACCCGAGGGAAGGTGTTAGGCACCCTCGGATTCTGTGGTTCTAGAACGGTCGCTCAAACTATCATAGTTGGCCTATTAACTGATTTTACAACATGTTCATCCAATAGTGCAATTTTAAATTATTGACTGCTTTTAACTGATTTTTTAAGGAAGATTGAACATCGTTTAAAATGTGTTTTTGGATCACGTCACATCAAATGCACCCGGATCCGAAACACATTTTATCATACGTTTATGATTTGGATTTGGGTCACATAAAATGCGCATACGAGTTTAAGGAAGTAGTTTTGTTAAAATGTGCCTCTAAAGCATCTAGCACGTTGTTAACTTTGTGGGAGACCATGAAAATTCACTAAATAGCACGTCCCAAGTTCTAAGGATATTTAAAGAAAATAATTAAAGAGGGCCACACGTTTGTGATTTTATTTGACACAGTGCACCTTGATTCCATTTTTAACGGTTTGTTTAAACTATGATTCGAAGGACTGTAATTATTCGTATTATCTGATACTGCCAGAATCTAATCTAGTTAATAGGCTTAATTTGCGAAATACTAAATTCATTCAATAGTTTCACCCATACTACCTAAAAGCTCACATGAGAAAAAGTAAATTATTTTAAGCAAAGGGGTCCAACCGCAACACAAATGAACTAGTCGCCCAAAAAGAATGAAATGGCCCGAGTCCCTTTAGAAAATGATTGTCACGCCTGGGCTCTAGAGAGATCCCAAACTCAAAAACTTGTTGCCTCTGGGTTGTAGACTCAACGATGAGTCTCCATAATGCACATTATAGAGACCAAGCCAAACATAGAGACCAATACATGTACAATTAAACTTGGGGTCATTTTTATTCCTTGATGGAAAATTATATGACATTTTAACACTGATTTGGTTTGCAAGCAATTAGCAATATAATTCATCAACTAACAGCAACCAAACTGGACTATGGAGAATATAACTAACATACGTTTCAAACTACGCAGACTATGAGGAAACAAGGTTGTTATTAGACATGACTAGAGTAAAAGAAACTAACGAATACACTTCATGCTACTTTCAGCCTATCATTCTTTCGACTACCATATTCCACAAGAGGATCAACAAGCAGATAACAATACAACATGTATGAAAATCATTTTTGACCTCTCAATGCTCATAGAGGTAGAACACAAGAGATCCGATGTCCAAATGTTCAAAGTTACATACACATGAATAGACTAATAGACTTCATATTCTCAGCAAAATAGAAAAATGAAGAGAAAATGTTAATTCATAAAAAAACAACATTATAATAAGATGAATCAACTAATCTATATGCCATTACACACATTACCGACTTTCAGAAATTCTAAGTAAGTAATTGACACTGGAAATTTAAGGAAGACAGTTTGCATTCATGAGAATTCAAGTAGATACAACTTCCATTCTTGCACTTCATCTCCTAGAGAATCAGGGAGTACCTGGAGTTTGAAACGCAATACAGGAGAAGGATTAGCAGCAAAAGCAATAGCAAGACAGTGTCCCAACAGCAAAATAAGCCCAGGAATAATTAGTGAGAAACCTTTCTAAACCAAGTTTGGATTCACAGCCACAACATCTAAGCCCTAGATCAAGTTCAATCTGAACCTGAAACCCAGCCCTCGAACAACAAACAAATTCAACTCATTTTTAAGCCCTCAGTTGTTCCATATTCATATTGTAGTCAGGATTGATAGAATTTCAGAGATCTTTTCAATGGAATAGTAGACCTTAGTGAATTCTTTCAGATTGAGCCACTCCAAATTTGCAGAGTTTTTAATGCTCCTCCCCTCTCTTTCTAAAAATCTGAATTGAATCCCAGGTAACAATACCTTTATAGGAAAGTTACTAGGGCAAACATCATACCTAAGTTTTTAACATTCAGTCCTTTTCTACATTCCTTTTTTAACCAATTAGTCCCTCAATTCATGACTTTCTACCCAAGTTGAACTACCCAAAGGCTGAAATTCAAATTGACACCCTAACCTAGAAACTTCTTATTTCAGTTATGCAGATATTCCCTAAACTCAAATACCTAAATTGCCCCTGACCACCCCTGTTATTTACCCTGAATTTGCTTACCCAGGTTAGACCAAGCCTGTGACCATGGTTAATTACCATGTCATGAGCTTTTGAACACCCTGTGAATTTAACCAAACCCCCTAAAATTAAACTACTTAATTCAACTACACCTATTTTAAGCTAGAAAAATCAGAGTTAAAACTATTATTACCAATTATTAATCAATAGAAATTTAAGAAAATAAGATGCGTCAGCATGCAAGCTCATGTTATCAGTGTGAATCAAGGAAATTAAAAACTCAAATAAAGTTGAGATGACTGGCGAGCAATATACAAGACATCAATTGTCTTAAATAGTGAAATATGCCTAAAAGATAAATTGACAAATATACTTGCATGTGCTCATATCTAAAAAAAATCTAATTCCTATTATTAAGGCAAATCCTAACTAACCTAGCTCAGGAATCAAGTGTGAAGAACAAAATATCAGAAAAGGCTAGTGCAATTTAATCAAATCAAACTAAAACCTAATCTAAATAAACAAATACGTAGAAACTTACTTAGCTTAAAAAAATGTGTTAAACCCAAGAAATCTTCATGCACCACTCCAGGAACCCTATATTCAACTTTTGAGGAGTTTAGCTAAAATTCGAAGGAAATCAGTCAGGGATTCGAGATGAGGAGGTGAAGGGGAGGCTGTGATGTAAATTTGGCTGGTGATTCGATGAGTTATGGTTCTGGTCGAGATATTTATTTAAAGTTCGATATATTTGGTTGGGATTCAAAGAAAGAGGGTTGTTGATTTGGGCTGAGGGAGGTTCGGTGGCCATGGGATTTTAATTTGGGGTTGTTAGCCTTTCAAATGTAGATTTGAGGCTTTTGGCTAAGGTTTGAAGGCTGGTAATGGTTGATTTGGAAAGAGGAGGTTGAGGTGGTCAGGTGGTGTTATTTTGAGGGTCATATGAGAATCGCCGGCGGTGGAGGTGATTTTCGGCCGGTGCTTTGTGGTGGAGGGTGGCGGCGTTAGAGTTTGGGTCTCTGATGTGTTAGGGACGATGTGTTTGGGTTGGAGGTGTTTTGGACCGTTAAATATTAATTGATAGGGGCTTTAGGACCGTTGGATTAGAGAACCTCGACGGTCAAGATTGCTTTAGGCCCAAACGGTGTCGTTTTGAGGCGAAGAGGGATGAACTCGGTTGGGACTGGGTTAGGGACGGTTTTGGACGGGTTATGGGTTTATTTGGGCTGAAATTTTATTAACAATGGCCCAAATTTGGTCCTTAAATCTTCAGATTTCTCTTTTTAATTCCTTTCATTTTTCTTTCATTTTTTTGTTTTTCTTTTATTTAAAAAACTATTAAAACTCCTAAATTAGCTACAAATATAATTTTACCTATTAAATGCAAACCAATCCCATATAATTATTACTAAAACACAATTAAAGGAAAAGTTACCTAAAAATTCAAAAATTAAAATGAGAGCAAATTGAAGCTATTTTTGGTTTAAAATGATCAAATCGACTTTCAAATATGCATGAAACACATTTTGTATTTTTAAGAACTGTCTAAATCAAAATGTAAGCAAACATGAAAATTACGCAAATATTTCTAAAAATCAAGCATTAAACGAAAAATTCTAAATCTAAGAATTTTATAGGAGTAATTCACGCTGGGCGAAAATCGTATGGTCGCAATGTCTTGGTTTAATGATGGAGATAGGAATACAAAATTCTTTCATGATCATGTAAATAGGAAGCCGAAGAGGCTGCAGTTAACAAGAATCTAGAATAATGCTGACCAATGAGTGGATGATATAGAAGGAATCGCAAAAGAAGCAGTTAATTTTTTCCAAGCACAGTTTCATGAGGATGTAGTGCCTATAGACTTTCATATCATTGATCATATCCCTTATATGGTTAATAGGGAGCAGAACCAGGAACTATTGAAACAACGTACTAGGGAAGAGGTAAAACAGGCGGTATATGGATTGAATGGAGACAGTTGGGACCAATCAGCTTAAGTAACTTCATCAACAAGGTGTTTTCTAGAGTCATTCATGAGAGGTTAGTTGGGCTGCTTCCTACACTAATTTCTGATGAGCAAGCTGGAATTGTGAAGGGCAGAAGAATAGTGGAAAATATATTGGTGACACAGGAAATTATAACTGATATTAGACTGAGAACTAAAGCATATCCTAATGTGGTAATCAAACTAGACATGACTAAGGCATATGATCAATTGTCATGGTTATTTCTGACCAAAGCACTGACAAAAATGGGATTTGCACATAGATTTATAGGCTGGGTGTTTGGGACAATATCCAATAAATGGTATTCAATTTTGATAAATGGGCAGCAACATGGTTTTTCAAATCTACTCGAGGGGTTAAACAGGGTGATTCATTATCTCCTACACTTTTCATTCTGGCAGCTGAGGCAATGTTAAGCGGGCCGAATTCTCTTCACTAATCTATATTTTTGTGGATTTGGGCTTCCAAAGTGGAGTCCTAAGATTAACCATTTGACTTATGCTGATGATACCATCATTTTTTCCTCCTCAAATGCTGTATCTTTTCAGCTCATTATGCAATTCTTGTTAGCATATGAAGAAGCCTTAGGAAAGCTGATCAACAAAGCAAAATCAGCTATTTATATCATCATCTACCGATGAAGAGGTGGTGAAAAAGCTAGAAAGAGTTACTGGGATTGGCAGTCAAGATTTTCCATTTACTTATTTGGCATGTCCTATTTTTTATGCTAGTAGAAAATTGGATTACTATCAAAGAATGATAATTAAAGTGCTGGACAAATTGCAGTCATGGAAGGGGAAGATACTGTCAATTGGAGAAAGAGATTTTTGATTTCTCATGTAATACAAAGTATGCCTATTCATCTATTATCAGTTGTTAATGCACCAGCTTCTGTGATCAACAAATTACATAAACGCATGGCAAGGTTCTTTTGGAGTAGTTCGATTAAATGAGGACATAGGCATTGGGCATCATGGGGAACTTTATGTTTACCAGTTGAAGAAGATGGAGTAGGATTTAGATCACTCCATGATGTATCCAAGGCCTTATTTCGTAAGTAATGGTGGAATTTTTTTAACAAAACCATCATTGTGGAGCTCATTCATGAGCCAAAAATATTGTAAGAAACTGAATCCAATTATAGTCCCTTGGAGGGCTGGATCCCATATCTAGAGAAAAATGCTGGAGTGTAGAGATGATATAGAGCATCAGATTCTGTGGCAGCCAAAGATGGGCTCTTCTTTATTTTAGTTTGATAACTGAACTTGGCTGGGTGTATTATATTACATCACTCCACCTGATTTCTTTTGTGATGAATACATACAAAACGTTAACGAAGTTGTACAGGGGAAGAGATGGAATGAACAAAAATTAGGGCAATTGTTACATGAATGTTGAAACACGTTCCCAAACTAAACGTGTGTTGATCTATGTAGGTTTTGATAAATGACAAACCAACGAGGATGGAACGATAAAAGTCAAGTACAAGACCAAGAATCACAACGAAGTTATTGTTGAGTTTATTATTGAGTCGTTTTATGTAGTAATCTTGATTCAACAACATATTCAAGTATTGGCTTCTCCCATAAAATCATTTTTCATCAAACCATGCATCTTTAAGTTAAAACAAATGAGTTGCATTTTAGCCAAAATGATTTTTTAAACATGTCTTTTGAATCTGGACTACAACAATCGATTGTTAAAGACCAACAATCGATTGTGTTAAAGACCGCCAAAACTGGAACTTTCAAAATCAATAGCACAATCGATTATATACGTTCTCACAATCGATTGTACTAAAGCAGTATGATTTGAAGTTTTTCAAAAAGGCAAACAATCGATTATTTGATTTAAACAATCGATTATATTAAGACATAATCGATTTTATGCTTTAAACAATCGATTTTATTAAGACAGTGTTTAAATGAATTTTTCGAATCAGTTATACAATCGATTGTCTGCTTGGTACAATCGATTGTAGTGAGGCAGTGCTTAAATGAATTTTTCAAAGAAGCAACACAATCGATTGTCCTTGTCAAACAATCGATTGTACTGAGGCAGTGTGTTACTGAAATTTTCCACCAAACAAAACAATCAATTGTCCTTGTCCAACAATCGATTATATTCAAACCGTTGTCAGAAATATTTTCAAACTCTGAGACACAATCGATTGTACTCTTTTCACAATCGATTGTTGAGTTACAAAATCCTAAACTGATTTTTTACAATCAATTTCTGCTTCAAATCAGGGATTTTTTTGTTGAAAATTGATCACACAATCTGTTATATTCAAACCATTGTCAGAAATATTTTGAAACTTTGAACCACAATCAATTTTACCTCTTTGACAATCGATTGTTGAATTACAGAATCCTAAACTGATTTCTTACAATCGATTTTCTACTTAAAATCAGGGATCTGTCTTTTGAAAATTGGTCACACAATCGATTGTGTAGACTTGACAATCGATTGTCTGAGCACAAAATCAGGGATTTTGTTTGACAATTAGGCAACGGTCTGATACACTTTGAGTCCTATAAATACCCCTCTAAAACACTCTTTTCTGTACAACAACAGAGCATATTTCTTAGAAAGTTTACATACTATTATTGCAATCATTCAATCTTAAATTCATTATTTTTGAGAGCCAATCTTTGATTAAGTTGTTGTGTTCTTGAGCTGATTATTTTGTACTCATATCCACTCTTTGAGAGAGCTATTGTAAGTGAGTATTGAGTGTTCATACACTTGAAGGGAAATCTATAATCCCTTGTTGTAAGAAGGAACGTTCCATTCCTTCGTGTGAAGTCTTGAAGTGCGGTATCTTCGAGCAACGTTTGTTGAGGCTTGTGTGATTCAAGCTCTCAGGTTGAAACGGTTTGTTGAGCACCGGTAGCTTAACGGATTAAGTGGAAATCTCGAGAGAGTCTCTCGGGGACAGGACTAACCACAGGTCGTGGCGAACCAGTATACATCGGTGTGTTCTTTCCTGTTTATTTTTCGCACTTATTTCATTCGTGCAGTTTTTAATTCCGCAATTTGATTTCATTTCTGCATAATTTTTTATAAACGCTATTCACCCCCCCTCTAGCGTTAAGCACTCGTTCTAACACTGAAGACTTGGCTATTTATATCCTGCAGAACATCAAACGACCTGGGTATAACATGGTCTTGGATAGACCCTTTTGGATGTTGGAGATAAGGGGTGAATTCAGTGTGAGATCTGCTTGGGAATATATAAGGAGGAGAAAGGAACCATGTAATGCTTATAGAAGGATATGGATCAAAGATTTACCATTTAAGGTTTCATTCTTCATGTAGAAGGTTAGGAAGAATAAGCTTCCTCTAGATGATTTCTTCAGAAGATTGGGATATTCAATGGCCTCTAGATGTTGGTGTTTTATATTGCCTCAGGAGGAAACTGTGTCACACTTATTTTTCACTTCGTATGCTGCTAGAAAAGTGTGGCAGTATTTCTTACCTGCTGCTGGCATTAAAGTTGAAGGATTAGCATTTCATCAAGCGATTGTGCAGAGTTGGACTGCTAAGGTGATTCCAAGATTACAACCAATCATACAAGCATTACCATAGTCTGGGAGTCGTGGAAGAGGAGGAACTCGTACAAAATGGGGATGCAATTTTAGTGAATAGGGTGATATACTAGATAGCTACTACACTCCAACACCTAGTAAAATTCGGGAAGCCAAGCTTATAGAATGTTTCTCACAAATGGGCTGACCTGATTCATATGCTGGAGTAATTCACACCTAAGTTGAAATATACTAAGGTGATATGGGAATTCCCTAAACATGGCTAGGTGAAGGTCAGTACAGATGGGGCTTCTAGGGCAATCCTGGCAGGAGCTCTATTTGTTTTGTGTTGAGAAATGAGGAAGAGGAGGTACTACATGCTTGTGCCAAGGAAATAGAAGAAGGCACAAACACTGAAGCAGAGGTACAAGCCATTTTTGAAGCATTACGATATTGTGTTGCACATGATTAGATTCAAATCGACTTGCATACTGATTCAATACTAGTCAAAAATATAATCCTAGGGGAATGGAATACACCTTGGTCTGTGGTGGTATATATGGAGGAGATAAAGGAATTGATGAATAGGTGCAATATGAAGGTATCCCATATATTAAGGGAGGGTAATAAACTGCTAGATCACATAGCCAATTATGCCCTAGACATCGGGCTAATGCAATGTAATGGTTTTGGAGACTTGGATGTCCAAGGGAGGAAGATTGTCAATAGTGATAAACTGCAATGTCCATACATCAGAGTAAAGATTGGAGGAAGTTAGGAGGAGAGGAGGAATGGAGTAGCAGGAGCAGGAAGAATACTGGAACCTTAGTCGATTATCATGCTCAAATCCTTTTGGAGAAGAGTGGTGATCCTTTTTATTACTAACATAGTTTTCTTTTTGCATGGAATACTACTGTGACCATGCCATATCCATTGAATAACTCTAACTTTGTGGTATCAGTACTGTTTACTCAATCCAAGGAGAGGGAAGCAAGGGAAGGTACGATCAATAAAAGAATGAATTTCACATTACTTTATGGAAATACTGTGAAACTGCCGATTTACATACATAGAGGAGAGAGGGACATGTCTAACAACTCTGTGAGTTGCATTGGAACAGTCAAAGAAGAATGACAGCAACAACAAACACTCAAGTAGCAAAATAATGGAATCACACATGCACACGGCATGCAGACACCATAGCTCCAATCTTCTGACAAAAGGGAAGTCAGTTGGAAGATGCACCTGTGGAAAAAATTAACTCAACATCAGGAGGGAGACAATACACAGCATACAGGTAGTCAGGCATATTTGAGGACTCACTATCCTCATAAAAAACAACAATCATAACTAAAAAGCAAATTACAGCAGGAGGATGTAATGAAGACCTTTGCTTTCATGACAAGCTTAACGAATCTCTTGTCTGTGCAACGTTTTCTAAACATAAATGCAACACTTTTGGCTAAAGCCTCAACATGCAACATAGATGAGGCAAAGCAGATTCTGCTATTGATCAGTACCGTCACCTACAGATCTTGGCAATCCAATTTCCACCATTGTAACAAATGCAGCAGCAATAATAGAGAAGAACTATATCCAGGTACGAAGAGATCACAACACTCACATGCAGCCGTAGATAACACATTCAGATACACAAAAGATCACAAGAGAAAGCAACACAACAATACGAGGAATCCAGCAAGGAACTCAATGAACAAACAAGGCAAATCTGGGACAAAATTGAGGTTCAGAGGAAGATACTGGGTGAGCGTTAATTCCTATACTGGATACTGATATGATCAAATATATACAAGAGATATAAGGAGGACAATAGCTACACAAATGTACTATAAATGTAGACCTACATACACTCACACGTGGAATTTGTTATGTTTGTTAGAAATTGGGCTATATTTGCAAGATATGGAGCTGGATAGAATTTGGATAAAAATGGCTACATGTTTCACATGTATATATCAAATTGGGGTTGGAAAGGCTGCAGGGAATTGGATCGAATTGAGTTTTTTTCCTTTTACGTCTATATGGACAAATAATACTAAATACAAGTGCACACAAATGGATTGGACTGCTAAGAAATGGGCTGTTATATGGGCTTCATGGGCTAGTTTTTACTGTACAATTTTTATTAGTTTTTTTGTGTTATCAATTTTGAGTACAGTACTCAATTTTGATAATAAGGTATATGTATTGCACAAAGTTTAATACCTTCATCTTGTAGGACCCAATGACAATCATTGTTTTATTATTTTTATAAATATAAATAAAAACTAGCTCTAGGCTCCGCCCAGTAGATTGATTTGTTAAAAAATATATCAGTTTGAGTACTACTATTATCTCTCTTTTTATTTAAAGTTTTAACTTGTTTCTCTGTAGTATATATATATCCCTGACTTTCGGAAAAAATAACCCTATCTATTGGTATGTTCATTATTGGACAAACCTATCAACTATGAGCCAATTTCATAGTTTTGTTACTCTCTCCGTTTCATATTAATTGAGATATTTTTCTTTTTAGTTTGTTCCAAAATAAATGTATTTTTAAATTTGAAAATAATTCAACTTTAAACTCCTCATTTTATCCATTTTACCCATAATGAGAAGCTTTTATAACGACACAATAGTCATAGCCTCACAAAGCTTTACCTCTTAAATTTTTAAGACCACAAATTTCAAAAGTATTTCTTTATTTTCTTATAATCTGTACCTAGTCAAACTAGCTCATTCAATTAAGACGAAGGAAGCATAATTTAAAAGGAATAATCTAACTCTATTTTTTCGTGTGTGCCGCATATTTTAGTATTTCCAACATACATTTTTAAATAGATGCACATTACGAGAAAAATAATTGTTTTGAAAATATCCAAACATTATGATCTCAACGTCGACAATCCACGTTCATCGCTCATTAAAGTTGTACTTTATTCTTCATGTACAGATTATTTTCCAAAACCTTTTTGTTTCAATAATATATTGCTTTATCTTACACTACAAATATAGGGATGCAGTTTCAGTGAATATGGTGATATACTAGATTGCTGCTACACTCCAACACCTAGTAAAGTTCAGGAAGCCAAGCTTATAGAATGTTTCTCACAAATGTCCTGACCTGATTCATATGCTGGAGTAATTCACACCTAAGTAGAAATATACTAAGGTGATATGGGAATTCTCTAAACATGGCTAGGTGAAGGTCAGTACAGATGGGGCTTGTAGGGCAATCCAGGCAGGAGCTCTATTGGTTTTGTGTTGAGAAATGGGAAAGGAGAGGTACTACATGCTTGTGGCAAGGAAATAGAAGAAGGCACAAATACTGAAGCAGAGGTACAAGCCATTTTTGAAGCATTACGATATTGTGTTGCACATGATTAGATTCCGATCGACTTGCATACTGATTCAATACTAGTAAAAAATATAATCCTGGGGGAATGGAATGCACCTTGGTCTGTGGTGGTATATGTGGAGGAGATAAAGGAATTGATGAATAGATGCAATATGAAGGTATCCCATATATTAAGGGAGGGTAATAAATTGCTAGATCACATAGCCAATTATGCACTAGACGTCGGGCCAATGGAATGTAATGGTTTTGGAGACTTGGATGTCCAAGGGAGGAAGATTGTCAATAGTGATAAACTGCAATGTCCATACATTATAGTAAAGATTGGAGGAAGTTAGGAGGAGAGGAGGAATGGAGTAGCAGGAGCGGGAAGAAAACTGGAACCTTAGTCGATTATCATGCTCAAATCCTTTTGGAGAAGACTGGTGATCCTTTTTATTACTAACATAGTTTTCTTTTTGCATGGAATACTACTGTGATCATGCCCTATCCATTGAATAACTCTAAATTTGTGGTATCAGTACTGTTTACTCAATCCAAGGAGAGGGAAGCAAGGGAAGGCACAATCAATAAAAGAATGAATTTCACATTACTTTTTGGAAATACTGTGAAACTGTCAATCTACATACATAGAGGAGAGAGGGACATGTCTAACAACTCTGTGAGTTGCATTGGAACAGCCAAAGAAGAATGACAGCAAGAACAAACACTCAAGTAGCAAAATAATGGAATCACACATGCACACAGCATGCAGACACCAGAGCTCCAATCTTCTGACAAAAGGGAAGTCAGCTGGATGATGCACATGTGGAAAAAATTAACTCAACATCAGGAGGGAGACAATACACAGCATACAGGTAGTCAGGCATATTTGAGGACTCACAATCCTTATGAAAAAACAAGAATCATAACAAAAAAGCAAATTACAAAAGGAGGAAGTAATGAAGATCTTTGCTTTCATGACAAGCTTAACGAATCTCTTGTATGTGCAACGTTTTCTAAACATAAATGCAACACTTTTGGCTAAAGCCTCAACATGCAACACAGATGAGGCAAAGCAGAGTCTGCTATTGATCAGTACCATCACCTATAGATCTTGGCAATCCAATTTCCACCATTGTAACAAATGCAGCAGCTATAATAGAACAGAACTATATCCAGGTACGAAGACATCACAACACTCACATGCAACCGTAGATAACACATTCAGACACACAAAAGATCACAAGAGAAAGCAGCACAATAATACGAGGAATCCAGCAAGGAGCTCAATGAACAAACAAGGCAAATCTGGAACAAAATCGAGGTTCAGAGGAAGATACTGGTGAGCGTTAATTCCTATGCTGGATACTGATATGATCAAATAGATAGAAGAGATATAATGAGGACTATAGCTACACAAATGAACTATAAATGTGGACCTACATACACTCACACGTGGAATTTGTTATGTTGGTTAGAAATCTGGCTATATTTGCTAGATATGGAGCTGGATAGAATTTGGATAAAAATGGCTACATGATTCACATGTATATATCAAATTGGGGTTGGAAAGGCTACAGGGAATTGGATCGAATTGAGTTGTTTTCTTTTTACGTCCATATGGACAAATAATACTAAATACAAGTGCACACAAATGGATTGGACTGCTAAGAAATGAGCTGCTATATGGGCATCATGGGCTAGTTTTTACTGTACAATTTTTATTAGTTTTTTTGTGATATCAATTTTGAGTACACTACTCAATTTTGATAATAAGGCATATGTATTGCACAAAGTTTATTACCTTCATCTTGTAGGACCCAATGACAATCATTGTTTTGTTATTTTTATATATATAAATAAAAACTAGCCCTAGGCTACGCCCAGTGAATTGATTTTAAAAAAAATATATTAATTTGAGTACTACTATTATCTCTCTTTTTATTTAAAGTTTTAACTTGTTTCTCTGTAGTATATATATATATCCCCGACTTTCGGAAAAAATAACCCTATCTATTGGTATGTTCATTACTGGACAAACCTATCTGTTATGAGCCAATTTCATATTTTTGTTACTCTCTCCGTTTCATATTAATTGAGGTATTTTTCTTTTTTAGTTTGTTCCAAAATAAATGTATTTTTAAATTTAGAAATAATTCAACTTTAATCTCCTCATTTTATCCATTTTACCCATAATGAGAAGCTTTTATAACCACACAAAAGTCATAGCCTCACAAAGCTTTACATCTTAAATTTTTAGACCACAAATTTCAAAAGTCTTTCTTTATATTTTTAAACTCCGTACCTAGTCAAACTAACTCATTTAATTAAAATGAAGGAAGCATAATTTAAAAGGAATAATCTAACTCTATTTTTCGTGTGTGCCGCATATTTTAGCATTTCCAACATACATTTTCCAATAGATGCACGTTACGAGAAAAATAATTGTTTTGACAATATCCCAACATTATGATCTCAACGTCGACAATCCACGTTCATCGCTCATTAAAATTGTACTTTATTCTTCATGTACAAATTATTTGCCGAAACCTTTTTGTTTCAATAATATATTGCTTTATCTTACACTACATGACTAGGTATACACACGAGAAACTAACATATATATATATATATATATATATATATTTCTTGGTACTTTGATAGAATTTGAATTCTTCCTGTTCCTCTTCAAAAAAAAAACAATTTACGTACTATGGCCTCGTTCTTTAAGTTTCTTCTTTTCTTAAAAGAACACATTTATAATATCTTCTAACTTGGAGTAAAATTTGTCATGAATCATACATATAGAGCAACTGAGAATAAATTAGAATTGTATCCTCAGTCATTGTTGCATAAATAAGTGTAAAAAGTCACCACCAATTTATCATCGATACTAGACTGACGGAGCCCAATACATTATATGGATAGCGTGACACTGGCAGTCCGACAGGCATCAAAACTACTAGCAAAAGCTAGAGGTGCATAACATTTAAAATGCATCTTTAATGCAAAAATGAAGTCGTGACCAACTCAATCAGATAGTAGCATTGTGCTGTGGGGTGAATTCAGATTTAGCCCCATTATTACAAACCAAAGGCATAATAAAACAGAGAAATGTACCTTAATACCTATAAGTAACAACTAAATTGCAGATAATTCAGAAACAATTTAGACCTTGGGCCTGCAAACTGGAATCTCGATAGCGCCCTCAAGTGAAATTACAACCTGAGCTTGAAAAGTTTCTTCATTCCCATTGTTGTTAACTTTAAAGGTAATGTAGTAGTTCCAGTCACGACATCCACCTGCATTCACCTTCACAATCCCCAGTACCTTGCGTTCTTTCCCCTGCAACCAATATTATGCAATTCAATATAGAGGAAGGGCAGGCCAGCAGGCAAAGAGCAAAACAAAGGGTATAAGATATTACATCGTCGGGAAAGTGCTTCTTGATTGCCATTGAAGCATAACCCTTGAGTTCATCCACAAGCTCAGGATCACGATCAAGTCTGCCAGTGGAAATTGGGCATATGGGAGCCTCCATGCACGGCCCAGGGTGTTGATCAAAATCAAAACCCTATTTAAGATAGACGAGAATAATCAGATGAGGTTTCTATAGTGAATGCATATTCAGTATTTGAAATCCAGCCGATTTGACCAAAGTAAAATTTAATCACAAATTATAGTTGAAAACTGTATTATGATAGGATGTGTTACATGATTCTATCACATGCACAACTTACGTGTGCAGACATGTACATCTTTGTAGGCAAAGAGGGTTAAAGAGAGTTTGTTAAGATTCTCCAAAATCAATTGTGACCCAAAAAAAAAACATAGTGGATAGTTAACTGATATTATGAAAACTTATTGTAATACAACCCCTTCACTGAGCCGAGGGTCGATTGGAAACAGCCTCTCTGCCCTTTCGGGTAGGGGTAAGACCCGTCTACATATTACCCTCCCCAGACCCGTCTACATTCTTAGTCTTCCTTCCCCCAATGGAATGAGCACAAAATGGTACTAATACCACCATTAAAAGGAAAAAAGAAAAACTAAAAGAAGACGGGCCAATGTACAAGTTACATCATAATTTATGCATTATTTCCAACAAATCTCATAAAACCTTCAAGGTTGGGAGGTGGTTGTGTTGGCGGTGGTGGAAATGAAGCTTGTTCATCACCACTTCTGGGTGAAGTTGCTTCCTGAGCAAGTTCTGCTATCATTTCTTCATACGCCTCATCTATTTCTGGTTGTGATTCTGCTAGGCCAAAGTTCCTTCTTACTGCGCGGATCCAATCTCGAAAAAGCACTGATTTTTCCAAGTTTTCCCGCATCGGCGCTCTGTGATCACCTATTTGTAGTCTTGCTTGACTAAAAGCGCTTTCCGATGCAACAGTTGACGCTTGAATTGACAAAACATCCTGAGCCATCCTTGCAAGAACGGAAAAATGCTTTTCCCTTGTCTTCCACCATTACGAAAGGTCGAAAGAGCCGTCTAGATTCTCATTTTCTAGTCCATGTGACAAATAAACTTGAAGCTCATTTAGATGGGAAATTTCATCTAAATTATCACCTTGAGTACCCCTGAACTCCGTCCACGATTTAAGAGTTGTTAAGCCAGCAGCTCTTTTAGACGATTGTGATGTAGACGAAGTAGGGGTTGGAATATTTGGCCTAGCATGCTCTAACGCCTGTTTATAAGCATTATAAACAATTTGAGCATTAACTTTAATTGATGCTTTCGCATCATCTAGTGTAGCAATTTCTACTTCTGAAAGATCCAAAAATAGGAGGGATTGGAAAAAAATATTTTTTAAACTTTTTTCATTTCAGTTATTGCAAGTTCATAAATGTCCCCTCCCTCGCTAAAATCAACAAACAAATTAGCAAGTGCAGCAGTATAAACTAAACAGTTAGAAATAGTCGGATAATATTGGCCAGAAAAAGCATTTGTAGCTATATGAAAATGTTCTAAAAAATCTAAAAGAATTTTACGTTAGTCCAATCTTGTGTAGTTAGCATTTCATCATCTTCCTCACCACAATCCCGAGAATTATACGTACCGTTAATTGGGTTTCTATATTCATACGCTACTACTAATCTTTCGTACATGTAACTCCACCTAGTCGGGCAAGGTTAGGAACCTTTCTTTCTCTAAAGCCATATTCGTCACACTTTTTAAAATATTCTCTAAGTCTACTTCTACGGTTTGAATAAAATAGCCAATTAAGAGCCATTTTAACCTTTTCAATTTCTATGTTTAATATTCGCATACCATCACCAACAATTAAATGATAAATATGACAAATACATCTAACATGGAAAATATTAGTAAATGCAGGATTAAGTGTTCTTGTTAGCATACCTAATGCACTAGTATTGCTAGAAGCATTATCCATAGAAATTGACATTATTTTATCACTAAAGCAAAAATATCTGCATACATCTGAAACAATGTTAGCTATAAACCTACCCGTGTGCCGTGAATTAATTATCCTATATGCAATTATGCGTTTTTGCATTGTCCAGTCTTCGTCTATCCAATGACTTGTTACGGTTAGATAATCACAGTCATTTCCACTTCTACCAATATCAGTTGTAATAGAAATACGATTAGTTATATGAGTAAATAAATAGCGCAAGTATTGTTCATATTCATGCTTGTATTTATAAATATCGGCCTTAACTGTTGCACGAGGCCAACCTTTATAAGTAGGATTAAATACTCTTCTAATATAATGAATCCATGCAGGATTAGAAGCAAAATAATAAGTCAAACACATAACAGTAATCATTTTCGCTAATTCTTCACGATCCTTATTTGGATCGTAATATAAAATACCTCCGGTGACTGTGTTTATTCCTGGTTTAACTAGATTTGAACCAATACTTGGGTTAACTGTAGAATCAGCACTTGTCCTCCCCTCTTGTTGCGCTTTCAATTGCAAAAATCTAGCCTTATCGCTAGGGTGTAATTTTATATGCTTAACTAAAGTACCTGTGCCGCTACGATCTCCAGTATACCTATGAACAAGTAATTTCCCGCAAGATTTACACTTAGCCTTATCTTGTTCTCTTAGTTGAATAAAAAATTGCCAAACTAATGATGTTTCTGTACGTTTAGGAGGTTATCTACTAAAAGTGGGAGTTTGTACAGGTGGGTGTGCCGGTTCATTACCTAAGTTATGAGCAGGACTAGTAGGTGTATCATCTAAATCTACTGGAGCTTGGGTTTCATCATCATCATCCTCATTTCCCTCTAATATAGGTGCACTAGGATAAAGAGCATTCATAATATCATCGTCTATTCTATCACCTACTGCTGCATCATGTAGAAAATCAATATCGCTAAACTGAAAACAAGGGTGATCGCTATCAAGGATTTCGAAGGGTTCATTAGGACATCTAGGTTGGCTACTACTTTCAACTTGCTTATCTTTTCTAGGTCGGGGAGCCGGGGGAGGGGTAGTATTTTGGCCACTACTTTCACCGGTTTTAGCTTTTCCTTTACCGAACATTTTTTCAACGAAAATGCCATAACAATTATAATTAAGCAAACTAAAAACCCAAAAAATTACTATTAGCAAGTAAGAGTTGAAACGAGTTTACCGGATTGACGAACAACTTCTTGAACATTGAAAATCGTTGAACTTGAAAACTTCAATTCAACAACTTCACAATTTTTCACGAATTTGCAATAATAAATTAAGCACTTGCACTAGAAAGATTGAACGAGAGCTTGAGAGAGATTGAGAGATATTGATGAATTGGTGAATAAAAATGAAAGAATGAGGGGGTATTTATAGTTGGGAAATGGGAAATAGTATAATTATATAAAGTTTGGGGTTAAATTAAAGTTTGAGGACCAAATGGCTAATTTTTAAACTTCCAAACGGCTACTTTTTGCAAAGAGCCGTTGCTGAAATAATTTTAAATTTTTTTTTGTTGAAAAATGCCCGTTGGGAACCGGCAGAACCGTGTGGAACCGCCAGAACCGGTCCAGAACCGCCAGCCGGTTCCGGTTCTGGCGGGTCCGGTTCTGCCGGTTCCTGAGTGTAGAACCGAACCGTCACGGTCCCCTGGAACCGCCGGAACCGGTAGAACCGCAGGGCCACGGTTCCAGTCCGGTTCCGGTTCGGAACCGTTACGCCCAACAGCCTTAGATTATGTGAAAGGTTTTGTTTTTTTAACATAACAAGAGATAAATTGGTTTCTAATTGATAGTTTCTATAGCAACTTTTAAGTGTAACAAAGAGTACACTTAAAGAAAAAATTTGTTTGAAAAGATAAGATTTTCTTAACATTATTAGAGAGTTTTAAAATTATTATAATAGAAGAAGTATCATGGATAAACTCAAAAAATCGAAATCTTATGGAATATTTACGTAATATCCGGCCATATTTATTGTTCACTTTTTATAACTAATATAAATAGATGATATACTAACAACACACGGTTATACACATATTATATATGAATTATATATAAATTACATATTATTTAATTTTTAATTTAAGTGATCGACTGAGCACCAATTTTAGCTGATTAGATAAAGCCAAAGAAAAAATATGAAATAATTTCAACCACCAACTAAAAATATAATTAAAGTTCATATGTAGACAATTTTGTCAAAACTCATTCTTTTATAGTGAAAAAAATATTGTTTTTTGTATCAATGTAATAATGATAAAAAAAATAAGATAAAAAAAATAAATATTAAAAATATGTTAGAAATATCTAAAAACGAGGAATAAAAGTTGACAACAAATTTCCTTTTATATTTCATCTTTGTTGAGTATACAAATTTGAAAGTTAATCTCATCGATTTCAAATATATTTTTTTCAACTCAAATACATAGATTATAAGATAAGGATATCTTCGAATATTTTTTTTTAATTTACATTTTTGTCGTTTTTAAAAAATCATTATTACAAATAAAATTGATATGATATTCGAATTTGAAGTAGAAAGCAATTTGAGTTGTTTGCATTGAGTTTAAGGCTTTAAGACAAGTATGGTGCCGAAAAATAAATTTCTTTACAATTTTAAGAAAACATATGTATAACTTTATAATAATAATCAACTAATTTAACATTTAATGATTCAAGGAATAAAATATTTATATATAAAGGGTATTAAGAATTCAAATTCTGGGGCTATAGATATCAATAAACTTAAAGTGGAGTCATACTGAAATAAATCCGACCAAAGAATCATTTAAATATTTAGATAGCCAATTAAAGTGAATTTTAAATTAATGATACTATATTCACTTGCATCATTATAAAGATAATCATTATTATAATATATATATAAAATTTTAGACATTAAAGTTTTAAAATAAAAATATTTTTTGAAAAATATAATCATACCAAATAAGAGTTCAAGTCGTGGTATAAGAGTCACGTCGTAGTTAAAGAATTATTTATATCGTGTCAACTTTGTGATGTGCCATAAATACGAGTTAGTATTTCGCTTTGTGGCTATTTTTAGATTCCAATGACACCTATGAGAATAGTGCAAAAATAAACTTATCACTACGAGAATTCAGAAAATGCTAGTTTTTTTCAATGTAGTGTTTCTTAATTAATATATGAAGATTATCTATAATTATTCAGGAGGTTTAAATGTCAAAGTTATTTATGTATAATTCAAATAACTCTTATATTTAACATGGTTAGTGTGAAATATCAAAATGGAGTAAAGAAATTCACTAGCTAAAGAATATTTTCTATTTTTAGATAGCTAACTAAAATAAGTTTTTAATTAAGAATAATATTTTCAATTATATTATTATAAAAATAATTACTATTGAAAATAATATTTTAGAAACTGAAATTTTAAGAAAGAAATATTCTTTAAGAGATATCAACACACCAAATAAGAGTTTAAGTAGTAGTAAAAGAGTTAAGTCTTATCCAAAGAATCATTCATTGTCTCAACATTCGATTCTTTTTTCATAAATATGAGTTATTATTTTGCTAACTATTTTTAGGATCTAATGACACATGCAAAAATAGTATCAAAAAAGAAAAATAGAAGAAATTGTTAATTTTTTTCATGTGGTTAATATCAAATGATTATCTATATTTACTGAGTAAGCGTAAATTTTAAGATTATTTACATACAATTCAAACAACTTAAATATTTGACATGATTAGTGTTTGTGCATCCGCGCGGATACTAATACTAGGTATATAAAACCAGGAATAATAACTCTAAATGTTGAACGATTAAATATTTTCAAAAATATTAATAGACTTTTTGCCCTTAAATATTTGTATAATTTAAGGATCTAATTGTAATTATATAATGATAAAATTCTTTTTCCATTTAAAACCCTATAAAATTGGTCCTACTTAGATTAGAAAGGCCCGTCCATAGTTTCTTCTTTCTTTTTTACTTATGTAACATGCCTAGCATATAATGAAATTGCATACATGAGCTTTAACCTTTTTTGTATTTTGTGATTCTTGTATGATTTTGTTGTGATCGAACAAAAAATGAGCCATTATGTGCTGAATCGAGGAGGAAAAACCCTAAATAAAGCTTAAAAATTTGACTAAACCAACCATAATTAAACTATACATCTTTATAGCGTAAAAGCTTACATAAAACCTATTTCAAAGATCCCTACATGCAGTAAAACATTATTATACATGTAATTGATGGAATTTTATACCTTTAAATAATTAAATTACCTCCTCGAGTAAGTAATAGATGAATTTTTCATGTACAAAAGACTTATTATATGTATAAGTCTTTCCGCAATTTATAATAAAAACAACTAGAGAGACATACTCCTTGTCATACCCTTTTTCTACCGCATAAAGAATCTGTATATTATATATTATTATGGGTTAAATAATTTTCCCAATTAAATTGACAATCTTGAGTAGGGATTATTTTATTTACAAAGTCGTAACTTAGAATTAATTTTTCGGTGTTTCAAATTACCTTTTATTTGAATCCCTAATCAAAGGAAGATTGATTCTATTATTAATGGTCCGCAAAAATAAAATTTGAGTAAGAAATTTTGTTGATCAAGGAGAAGGTATAAGGTGTTGGAACATATATGTATGTCCATATTTATATGTTTTGATAATTGACAAACCGATTTAGATGGAAAATAATATATGCCAAATAAATGTGAGTTATTATTGAATACACTTTAATTTATATTTAAGTAAAGTGCTGTTTATTTTGTAGATATGCGAAAGCATACAAGGAGAAAGATAAAGATTTGATATGCGGATTTGATATGCGCATAGGGGAAAGAAAAGAATATGCGAAATTATTTGAGCGGACAAGAATTAGAGTCCAAGAAGTTCAAGACAAGATCAAGAGAAGATATGAAGCAATAAAAATAAATGAAGACCTTTTGTTGAGTCTTCTTTATATTGTATTTATTGTGATCTTGATCTGACTTTAAGTTTGAGTCTTGGCTTCTCTCAAAAATCATTTTATAATGCATATCATAAATGATTTTACAATATATGCATATCAAAATTGATTTTACAATATATGCATATCACAAATAATTTTACAATATATGCATATCAAAAATAATTTACAATGTATGCATATCATAAATAATTTTATACTCTTGGAATAAATTGATTTTCATGTTTTAAATTAAACCAAAAAGGATCTTATAAGTGTCTTTAATATTTAAGACATATATTATATTTTTGGTATTTAAATAAACAATGAAAAACGTCTTGAAATCGATTTTCCACTGAGTTAATCGATTATCTTGAGGAGATAATCGATTATCTAATATTCCATTAAACTGGACGTTTTTACGCAAGGTAGGATGATCTATTATCTTACCAATGATAATCGATTATCGTATATCCGTTATTTCTCAACGTCTAGAATTTCAAATGAGATAATCGATTATCTAAGTACGATAATCGATTATCGTAAAAATAATTGATTATCAGACATAAGTTAATCGATTATCTTAGTATCTGTTGCCTTTCAACGACTATATTTTTGAAAGATTAATCGATTATCTTCCTGAGATAATCGATTATCGCAACAGTTTTTGTCAAAGTGTTTAATCATTTTGCAAACGGATACAAGGGATTTTGGGGCTATAAATACACCAAAAAACCCCTCATTTAACACAACACATCTGACCAAAACATTCATAAGCTTTCATACATTTCCAATATCATTTATTGATCATTTTTTATCATATTTTGAAAGCCAAGGTCTTATATTTATTGTTGTGTTCTTGAGCGTACATGTTTACTCATTATCCACTCTATTAAGAGAGTATTTGTTTAAGTGAGTAGTAAGTGTTGTATACACTTGTTGCAAGAAGAAAGAGTATATTTCTTCTTGAGAAGTCTTGGGGTGAGGTATCCTCGAGCAGGGTTTCTTGAAGCTTATGTGATTTAAGTTCTCAAGTGTAAAGGTTTGTTAGGTACCCGGAAACTTAACAGAAGTCTTGAGGTGCGGTATCCTTGAGCAGTGTAACGGTTTGTTAAGCACCCGCAAGCTTAACGGAGATAGTAGAACCTTGAGATTATATCTCAAGAGACTGGACTTAGCCACAGGTTGTGGTGAACCAGTATACGTTGTGGTGCACTCTCTCCTTACTCTTTAATTTCCGCATTTGAGTTTTAAATTCCTGTAAACTTTTATAATACGCTATTCACCCCCCCCTCTAGCGTTAAGCAATTATCCTAACAATTGGTATCAGAGCCTAACTCTCTTTAAGACTTAACAGTTTGAGAGAATATTTCTATGGCTTCTGCTAGTAGTGCTTGTACAGGAATAGGTGAAGGATTTTGCACATTTTTGCCTCCAATATTTGATGGAAGCAATTACACATATTGGAAAGATAGGATGAGATCTTCATCCAATCGAACAACTTTCGTCTATGGCAAATCATGAAGTACGGTGAGCGAATGACGACACAAGTTGGGAAAGCCATGGTAAGTGAATACAATACCAAGGCAATCAATATGTTGTATAGTTCTTTAAATCAGGAGGACTGTCGGAAAATTTCCCACTGCAAAACTGCCAAAGAAATGTGGGATAAGCTTGAGGACACCTATGAAAGAACACCTCAAGAAGCAGATAGCTCATGTGATGAACCGACTGCCCGATGCCTCATGGCCGACGAAGAAAAAGAGGTAAGTACTTCTGACTCTTATTCTTTTGAAGAATTACAAGTACCTTTTAAAGAATTATTTTATGAATTGAAAAAGATTTCAAAAATCGCCAACGAGGCCACGGCCAAAACAAAGTTTGTGGAAGAAGAAAATAATTTTTTGAAAAATGACAATTTTGATCTTAGAAATAAGATTAAAGCAATGAAAGAATCTTCTTCAATTGATAAAAGTTCTATTTGTTTATCTTGTGATTCTTTGAAACTAGAAAACATAGAACTTAGGAACACACTAGAAAAACGTAGTGTAGATGCTCCTAAAATTGTTGAAGAGATTAAGAAGAAAAAGCCTAAGAAAAATAGAAGGCGTAAAAAGAATAAGAATCATGCTAGAAATCATGATGCACCACCTAGAAATAATTCTAGGAATTTTCCAAGTGAGCCTAGAAATAATGATTTTAGGCCACCTAGAAATAATTCTAGGATTCTTGTTGATAAGTCTAGAATGAATTATACTAGACCACCTAGAAATAACTCTAGGAATTTCAACACGTCTAGGAATGACTTTAGATCATCTAGAACGTATTTGGCACAACCTAGGCATAGGCACAACCCGAACGTGGTATGTCACTACTGCAACCGGGTAGGACACATAGCACCCATATGTTTCGCGAAACATAGGGATTTATCTTCTAGCTATGATTATTATTTGCCTAACCCCCAAGGACCCAAAATGATTTGGGTACCAAAAACCTATTCTTAGGTACTTTTTCAGGTGTGCTTGAAGGCTACAATATTGTAGTAGATGCACCAAGCACGAACCTCATTGCATCAAGGGGGAATTTCGGTTAGTTATCCTTTTTAATAAAAACCGAATTGTTGATATGTGCCAGCAACCGATATTAACATATCTGTTGTTAATTTGGTTCTTATATTGTTGAAGTTTTTGATGTGCTTAATCGTAATAGTTGATATGTGTTAACAATTGAGATATCCTTGTTAACAATTAATATCAATTATCTTTGTTGATTCATATGTTGAAAATTTGTGTTAAACAACATTTGGTATCAATTACTAAATGATTGATCCATGTTTTGATAATTATTTTTGGTATCAATTATTTTTATTAATTCATGTTTTGATAATCTTTTAAAATAACAATTAGTATCACTATTAATAAAATAACATTTGATATATTTTTCCAACAAACGGTTTTACCATTGTTTTTATAACAATTGGTATATTTTGAAATATCTATTGATATGTTTTGTTGGCATGTCTTGATAAATTTCTAGAAATCTTCATATTCCATACTCCTCAATGTCCTTCCTATTTCTACATTCAAGAAATGTCGAAAAAGGAAGTAGCCTTAATATACTCTCTTCTTGCTAAATGCCAATAGAAGAAGTGTTTAGGCGACATGTTTCAAATAAGAGGGTATGTCTTTACATTCTAGTTTTGCCTTATTTGAGGGGGAATTTTTCATCAAAGAAAAATAGATTGCATGAATTTTATTGATGATATTATATCTGCTGTATTTCAAAAATAATTTTATATTGATGATATTATTTTTGAAAATGAATTTTGTATTGATTTATGTTGATGCTACTATTTTTGTATTTCAAAAATAATTTATTTTGATAATATTATTTTTGTGTTTTAAAATAAATTTATATAGTTGATATTATTTTGATGATATTATTTTTCAAAATAAATTTTATGTTGATAACTCTTATGTTATTAATATTATTTTGCATTCCAAAATTTTTGTTGATATTTCAAAAATATTTTTATATCGATGATATTTGTTTTTGAGCAACTAATGTATCTATATGCAAGGAGTTTTTGAAAACTCATTACTAGCAAAATTAAGATGTCAATGATGGACGAGCTTAAATTTCATCTTGGAGCTGCAAGTTAAGCAAATGAAAGAAGGAACTTCCATTTGTCAAACTAAATATTGCAAGGAGTTGCTGTATCAATTTGAAAAGAGCAACGCCAAAGCAAATGGCCACTCCAATGAGCACGCCAGACCATCTTGACAAAGATAAGAAAGGTAAGGAGGTTGACACCAAGATATACCGAGGTATGATCGTTCCCTACTTTACCTTACTGCTAGTAGACTTGATATAATATTTAGCGTTTATTGATATGCTAGATATAAATCATGTCCAAAGGAGTCACGTCTTAATGCGGTTAAACGGAAAATGAAGTATCTAATTGGAACTTTAAATGTGGGACTTTGGTATCTCAAAAGATTCTTCATGCCAATTATTTGATTATTCCGATTCTAATTTTGCTAGATGCAAATTAGACCGCAAGAGCACAATTGGCACTTGCCATTTGCTCGGTAACTCCTTAGTTTCTTGGTTTAGCAAGAAACAAGTTAGTGTCGCTTTGTCCACAACCGAGGCCGAATATATTGCAGCGAGGAGTTGTTGTGCACAAATCCTTTGGATGAAACAACAACTTTTGGATTATGGTCTTAGTCTTAATCACGTCCCTCTTCGATGTGATAATACTAGTGCCATAAGCTTGACGAAGAATCCAATTCTTCATTCAAGAACAAAGCATATTGAAATTAGGCACCATTTTACAAGAGATCACGTTCTTAAAGGTGATGTCCAAATTGAGTTTGTTGAAACTAAACTTCAATTGGCCGACATCTTCACAAAACCTTTAGATAAAGAGTCCTTCTTCCGTATTCGAAGTGACCTCGGAATTCTTGACTCTACATTGATCTAAATGTATACATTTTAGGTTGCATTTATTTTTAAATATTACTGACTTGAGCGTCGGAGACGCGTATTTTCTTTTTGCAGGTATCACCCTATGAGACAGGGGGAACCAAGAGGAAGTTTTCCTTTTAAATTCAAGTCAATATTTATTTTGGATTGTGAATTTTTGATTTTAGAAATAGCATATTTGTTTTTGATAAAATTATTTTCATAAAATTATGATATATATTTTTATCAAATATTTGGTTTATTCTTATGTTTTCAAATGAATTTCATAAGATGAAAATTATTTTCCAATATTTTCTGTTTAAACGATTTTTCAAAGTCGTCGAAGTTAATCGACTAACTAGAAGTTATTCGAATAACTTGATTATCCAGAAAATCAAGCTATTTCTCCAGATATTCGACTAACCAGAAGTTATTCGAGTATATCTGTTTCCAGATATTCGACTATCCCAGAAGATATTCGAATATGGCTCCCAGATAGTCGACTATCACATAAGATATTCGACTATCCACGATCAAATTTCAAAAATCTGACCGTTTTATAGCCGTTCCAATCAGTCCAAAAATCTAATTTTTACCATTCAATGCTATGTTTTCTTGAACTCTATAAATAGGAATTGTTTCACACCAAAATCATTCTTGTTCAAGAATTCTCTTCAAAAAGTCTATTCCAATATTCTTCCAATAGTTCTTCTTGCCTACAAATTTCAATGGCAAATAGAAGTTCTAAACGTTCTCGTGCCGGAAAGAATGTCCCTTCTTCTTCAAACACCCCTCCATCTATATTTTGTTATGATGATGGATCGGTTCTTTGGTTCGAACAAGAAGTCGAACTACAAAGGTTTATTCAAAAGTTTGATAATCGAGAAATTCTTCCACCTCGATTTACCACCGGAAGATATCTTACGGATTCCATTCATTCCAATATTCTTCTACAAAGTTCAATAGTCGACTTTGTTTATTTGAAATATGATTTCATTCATCCTCTTTTGATTCAAGCTTTCTATTCAAATCTCAAGAAAGATGAGGATGGGGTTCTCTCTACCAAAGTTAATGGTATTCCTATTCTTCTAAGTGAAGAAAATATTCAAGCTCTCACGAATCTTCCTCGTGATGGCCAAGACATCGATCAATATACCGGTGTCTAAGGAATACTCTATGATGAACAAGTCCTTTTCAACCTTATTGGAATTGGACAATTTGATTTTACTCAGGAGCAAAAGAGAGCTCCCATTAAAGGAATTTTTCCGGAATTTCGTTTGATTCTTTATGTTGTCACTCGGATTCTCAAACCGAGAAAAAGCAATCACACGACAATTGGCCGTGAAGATGCAAAAATCATGCATGCGATTATTTCCAAAGCATGCATAAATTGGTGTAAATTTGTTCTTACACATATGTTTGATTCAATAGGAGGTGACAAACCTCTTCCATATGCATTTCTTATAATGCATCTTCTTAAATCGTCTCAAATCAACACCAATGTTGGTACCAAGAAAAATCGTACCAAATATTGGGAAATTCAAGAGACCTCTTTTCATGGCCATGATCAACCACATGATCAAATTCCAAATCCTCCTCCTCCAATTCAAGCTCGTCGTCCTTATGCTCAACCGGATGTGTCTCAAGCCATCTTGGATCAACTTGCCTCTCTATCGACTTCAATTAATCGAATCGATAGTAATGTGTCTCGCACGGAAAGAAATGTGCGTAGGCTTAGTGACGAAATCCACGGATATTTTGACCATGTCAATTATTCGTATTCTCACGTCTATTCCGCAAGTACTTCTAGCGATGATTTCGACGATGATGAAAGTTCTTGAATTGTATTTTCATTATTTGAATTGTATTTTTCATTTCGTTGAAATATGTTTTCAATTACTCTTATTGTAATTTTCCTTCTTCATTAATGAAATTATCTTTTTGTTAATGTCAAAAGGGGGAAGATTAAGGGATATGCATATCTATTCTTGTTTATCTTTTTCAAGCATTTGGGGGAAGATAAGGGTATATGCATATTTTATTGGAAGGGGGAAGATAAATTGTATATGCATATTTATACAATTTGATATCTATTGCATAAATTGAGGGGGAACTCAATAATAACTTGTCTTATATTTGGCATAGTGTTTATAAAGGGTATATGCATATTCCCATGAAGGTTTGCCATTATCAAAAAGGGGGAAATTCTTGGAACATATACGTATGTTCATATTTATATGTTTTGATAATTGACAAACCGATTTAGATGGAAAATAATATATGCCAAATAAATGTGAGTTATTATTGAATACACTTTAATTTATATTTAACTAAAGTGCTGTTTATTTTGTAGATATGCAAAAGCATACAAGGAGAAAGATAAAGATTTGATATGCGGATTTGATATGCGCATAGGGGAAAGAAAAGGATATGCGAAATTATTTGAGCGGACAAGAATTAGTGTTCAAGAAGTTCAAGACAAGATCAAGAGAAGATATGAAGCAATGAAAATAAATGAAGACCTTTTGTTGAGTCTTCTTTATATTGTATTTATTGTGATCTTGATCTGACTTTAAGTTTGAGTCTTGGCTTCTCTCAAAAATCATTTTACAATGCATATCATAAATGATTTTACAATATATGCATATCAAAATTGATTTTACAATATATGCATATCACAAATGATTTTACAATATATGCATATCAAAAATGATTTTACAATATATGCATATCATAAATAATTTTATACTCTTGGAATAAATTGATTTTCATGTTTTAAATTAAACCAAAAAGGATCTTAAAAGTGTCTTTAATATTTAAGACATATATTATATTTTTGGTATTTAAATAAACAATGAAAAACGTCTTGAAATCGATTTTCTACTGAGTTAATCGATTATCTTGAGGAGATAATCGATTATCTAATATTCCATTAAACTGGACGTTTTTACGCAAGGTAAGATGATCGATTATCTTACCAACGATAATCGATTATCGTATATCCGTTATTTCTCAACGTCTAGAATTTCAAATGAGATAATCGATTATCTAAGTACGATAATCGATTATCGTTAAAATAATAGATTATCATACATAAGTTAATCGATTATCTTAGTATCCGTTGCCTTTCAACGACTATATTTTTGAAAGATTAATCGATTATCTTCCTGAGATAATCGATTATCGCAGCAGTTTTTGTCAAAGTGTTTAATCATTTTGCAAATGGATACAAGGGATTTTGGGGCTATAAATACACCCCAAAACCCCTCATTTAACACAACACATCTGGCAAAAACATTCATAAGCTTTCATACATTTCCAATATCATTTATTGATCATTTTTTATCATATTTTGAAAGCCAAGGTCTTAAATTTATTGTTGTGTTCTTGAGCGTACTTGTTTACTCATTATCCACTCTATTAAGAGAGTATTTGTTTAAGTGAGTAGTAAATGTTGTATACACTTGTTGCAAGAAGAAAGGGTATATTTCTTCTTGAGAAGTCTTGGGGTGAGGTTTCCTCGAGCAGGGTTTCTTGAAGCTTATGTGATTTAAGTTCTCAAGTGTAAAGGTTTGTTAGGTACCCGGAAACTTAACAGAAGTCTTGAGGTGCGGTATCCTTGAGCAGTGTAACGGTTTGTTAAGCACCCGCAAGCTTAACGGAGATAGTAGAACCTTGAGATTATATCTCAAGAGACTGGACTTAGCCACAGGTTGTGGTGAACCAGTATACGTTGTGGTGCACTCTCTCCTTACTCTATAATTTCCGCATTTGAGTTTTAAATTCCTGTAAACTATTATAATACGCTATTCACCCCCCCCCCCTAGCGTTAAGCAATTATCCTAACATAAGGAATTCTCCGAGTCCTGTTATTCTAGCATGGTCGTTTTGTTGACTTAAACTTGGCTTGACTTATTTGGACAAAACTGCAATTTATATAATTTTTATGTTTTACCTATCCACTTCTATTTCTTGATTATTAAAAAAATTAATTTGGATAATATTACATTGTCTTAATCATGCCACGCAAGCGAATGCGTGATAATAAAAACAAAACTAATTAACTTACCATAATTGTGCCTCGCAAGCGAATCCAAAATTATGACAATTATTTATTTATGGTACTTTTGAGAAATTACTACATTTGAAAATATTTATTGTTGAAAATTACCAAAAGTCAACTATCGCGCTACGCAAGAGAATCCGTAATCTTAGGAAAGGATTAATTTAATTAAAAATTAACTAATACTAATGGGTATGGCATGAGATTATTGAATTAATTTATTATATATTAAACATCACGCTACGCAAGCGATTCTATGAAGTTAAAGCACGCCTACTAATTGCCTACAGTTTAAGTTAATTATAAAAGAGACTAAGTTATCTCATAAAAGAAAAATCTAAGTTTTATCAAGGTTAGGTTACTTAACAAATATAATATGTATATAAGTTGGGCCAACGTATCAATTTCAAAGAATGAGTAGCTTTAGAGATTTGGCTATTGCAAGCATTGAGTTAGTTTAAGAGAAATTGTCATAAACAACTATCTTTTAGTTGTAATTAGCTATCTATAGATACTATTTGTAATATTACGGATTGAGATATATTTTTTTATTATTATAAGATTTATTAAATGTATGTAAACTACTGTATTCATGAATATAGTAGCAAAAATAGGCGTGAATCAGGAAAGTCCAACTAATCAGTTGTTGTATTCGAGTGAATACGACTGTATTCATGGCGTGAAATGTAATGACCCGACCGATCGTTTTGAGCTCTAGCGCATCGTTCAGCAGTCGGAGGCCATGAGCAACTTCATTTCAAGTATTATGACTTCTATGCATGGTCGGAATTGAATTTCAGTAAGTTCAAAGTTGATTTGGAAATAGAATTCTCATTTCGGAAGTTTTAAGTTAAAAGAATTAACTAGGATTGGATTTTGAGTAAACGACCTCGGAATCAAGATTTGAAGGTTCTAGCATATTCGTATGATGATTTTGTACTTGGGCGTACGCTCGAATCGGGTTTTGGATGACTCGAGAGCATTTTGACACATATTGTGGAAGTTAGCATTTTAAAAGAAATTTCATAAGTTTGGGTCAAAGTGCATTTTATTGTTATCTATGTCCGTTCGGGATTCCGAGTCTAGGAGTATCTCCATATAGTGGTTCTAGAGTTGGGAGCGCAATTGAAAGTAAATTTGGAGGTCCTTAGGTCATTTTGAAGTCATTTGGCTAAGGATAGAAATTTGAAGGTTTTTGAGAAGTTTGATCGGAAGTGGACTTTTTGATGTCGAGCCGGATTCCGGTTTCAGACGTTGGAGTAGGTCCATAATATTGAATTTGACTTGTATGCAAAATTTAAGGTCAATCCGACGTGGTTTGATGGGTTTCGGCTTCGAATGTAGAAATTTGAAATTTTAAAATTTGTAAAGCTTGAATTGGAGTGTGATTCATGGTTTTAGCATTGTTTGATATGATTTGAGGTCTCGAGCAAGTCTGTAATGTGTTATAGGACTGGTTGTGTGATTGGATGGGGTCTCGGCTTTATTTCGGGGTGGTTTTGAATTATTTTGGGTTGTTTTACAATAGCTGATGCTGGTGCATGGTGTTGTTTTTCGCGTTCGCAAAGAAGGAGTTTGCTTCAGGGACTCTGTTCTTCGTGTTCGCGAAGAAGGAAAATCTCTATTGCACATGTCTAAATTCGGAAGCTTATATCTTACAAGTTATAAGGAATTTGGAGATGATCTAAAAATTAAGATTGTAGCTCTTTGTTTCTAATTTTCAGAAAAGTAAACCATTTAGCATTTGGATTTGAGTACAAAAAATTATGTCTGCTACACTATAGGCTATCCAAGAAGATGAAGAAGAAATTATGTTGCATAGGGCTGATTTTGGTAATTTATATCTCAAAATATATAAAGAATTCGGAGATGACCAAACATGAAAGTTGTACATCTTAGTGTCTAGTTTTCGAAACATTAAATCATTTGTCATTTAGATTTTTGTATGAAATGTTATGGCCATTCTACTAGAGGCTATCTATGAAGAGTTTCGAAAATGGTTTTTGGAAATTTTCTTCTTCACGAATGTGATAGGGGTCTCGCAAACGCGTAGAAGAGTCGTATGGGAAGCGCATAAGTTTAAAGAAATGGTTTTGGCTTATTTCATCTTATTTCCTCCATCGGAGCGACCTAGGAGCGATTTTTGATCTCCATTTTCATTCTCCATGTCAAGGTAAGTGATTCCCACTTATTGCAAGTTAATTACTTGGAGTATATCAAGATTTTAATATGGAAAATAATGTAAATTAATAGAAATTTTCAGATTATGAAGAAAACCTAGGAAATTTACATTCTTGGAATTTGGCCACAATTTTGAATTGCTTAAGTCACATTGAATTTACATTTCAGATTTTGAATTGCTTAAATCACATTGAATCAGTAAATAAATTTCAAAAAGGATTAAACATCATTTTTTGACCATTAAAGAGAATTGCTGCTTGAATTGCTTAAATCACATTGAATCAGTAAATAAATTTCAAAAAGGATTAAACATCATTTTTTGACCTTTAAAGAGAATTGCTATTAAACACATTTAAATAGTGTAGCAGGTTCATGTTGTTCCTATTGCTGAGAAGATATGCGTTACGAGTCTTAAAGGATTACCAAGATAGCAGAAAAATAAATAATAGTGAAGTGAGCAGAAACACGGTAGAAATAGCAAAAAAAATAGTAACAACCAACAGCAAATCACGCTAAGACACTTGAAACTAGTAACTAACAAACTCAGAACTTAGACAAACGATTGCTCTATTTTCTTAATGATTTTGCACTCTAGGAGTTACTTGATAGGGTTGTGCTTGATTTTTGTCGGAAATACTAGGTCACCTTTGTGTAGATTCATCCATCATTTCGGTGGATAGTACGGATGATGATGTTCTTCCCAGAGAAGGCAGGGCTTGATTTCACATTCAGCTATCTTATCAAGTTATACCGGCCTTTTCATCATCGAGGCTTGTTAGCTTTACGATGTCGGTCAACCATGCCTTTTGTTATTGATGGTGAAGAAGATGGAGGTCGGGAGTGGATTAGTCGATTCATCCGAGTTTGGACTGTTTATATTATCCCTGTGGAGTTTATGTCATTCCCTGAGGAATGGAATTATACACGTAAGTGGTACACTTGTGACTTAGTAATATTTCATATATGGTGAAGGAGTGTCCCATAACTTCCCTTCCTACAGTGATTTCATGGACGTCGGGTGAGGTTCTTGATCTGCCGAACTGGGTACGAAAGTTGGCGACTCACTCGGCTTACAATAAGCACAAGTTGTGAGCTTTATCTAAGGATATATGGGAGGCAAAACATCATGGTATGTGATGTGTGATTTGTTTCTTTCCCTTTTCTCTATTGAAAAAGCCTTTTTCTTTCTGCGTGCTAACCCCGCTATTTCAGGCATCGGATAGCCTTCCAAGGTGAGGTTGTGCCTCTTTGGAGAAGGAGAAGGGTTGCTAGCTTCTGAGCTAAAAATGATAACAATAATCAAGAGATACCTTTGTAGGGAAACTGTGCTCAAAGCAAGGTGAACCTGCACCGGGGGCTCGGAGCGAAAATATTGGCTGAGATAGCTGCGCATGTGATTTCTAGCTTTGGAAAGGCGGTTTCTCCTCTGGTGTCATCCCCATTTACCGTCGGAGGTACTTTGAGGGTTACTCGAAACCTGAGGTCATATGAGCCGAGCGATCGTACCTCGACCGGGGTTGACTCTTTCAGAGCTGACAAAGATAGACTATCTGATGTGTGCTCAACCATCGAGGAAGCCCAGCGGCATCACTATGGTGTGAGTCTTGGCACAAGCCTTTCGAGTTTCGTACCTTCCCTTCCTTATTAGGTCTTCCTTTGTAGGCTTTTCACAAGCTTAAGTCTGAGTTTCTTCCCGTCAGGACAAGATCCAAAATGATCTAGATGAGGAGAAATCCCTTAGGCTCCTTTGCAAATACAGGGAAGGCAAGTTCGCATGCTTACAGTTTGAGGCAAGTCGTAGCTTGAATTATGATAGCTATTTGAATGAGCAGGTAGTTTTTGTTTCGAGCGAGTGTTTGTTCTTTGTTCTAGCTTCTGAGGCTAATGTTTCGTTTAGTTTAGTTTCAAAAAAAGAAAAAGGACTTAGAGCATCTTCAAAACGAAGTTGGCCAAGCCAAGCACAAGTATGATGAGTTAAAGGCTCCGGCGGACGCTCAGCCTTTGGTGGAGAAGGGTGATCTGGGCAAAGCCTCTACCCTTGAGGTTCAACTTCACTTAGCTCATGATAATAGCTTGTTTCAAACGGATGCTATTACAAATCTCAATTATAAGCTTTTGAAGATAAAGGCTGAGGTCGTGAACATGCGGGTTAAAGACATAATAAGTCGATGCCTTGCTTGAGATCTTACATGTATTGTCGTTTCCTTATGTAGGGCTTACGAGATCAAGTCTGCCCACTCGAGGTCATATGGCCTCGGGTTTTATTATGTGGCGATTGGCGACAATCCCCGAATTATCGAATATTTTTCAGCTCGAGAGCCATTACTCACAAACTTGGTATTGCGCCATTGAGGGCTTACGATTTCGGAGTTTCCTACCTGGAGGCCATGTGGCTTTGAGTTTTCAATGCTGGTCCCTGAGTTTTTGGAACATTTTTGGCTCTGGAGCTGTTTTGTGATCTAGATTTTGCCTCATTAAGGGCTTTACGAGTGAGGAGCTCCGACTGTGGGTCATTCGAGTTTTGAATTATTGACGCCAGTCCCTGAGTGTTCGGGAATTTTTGGCGAGGAAATCGTTATTTCCAAAATATCAAGTTTCTTCAAAGTGTGGAATGCTTTGATGAAAGTATTCTTTGATTACTTGGTACAAGTATACAAGTCTTTCCTGTTTAGGGCTCGGCTATTCTATATGGGCACGGTTTCATTGAAATCGTTTAGCCTGGTACATAGTTTTTCCCTATCGAGACCCTGTTTAGCATACCTTAGCTTCTCCAAGAAGGTGATCTTCCGGGGGGGATTCGCCCACCACTAGGTATTCAAGGTTGAATGCAAAAGAAGCCTTGAATACTCAGTAAGTCTTCCTTAAGTAGCATGTTTATGTTTCCTCGTTAAAAACCTTGCCGGTAAAACCATTTTTAAGATAAAAACACGGTCGAAGGAAAAGAGTGCAACATGTGATTTTGAAACCTATGGACTTCGAGATGGAGAGTACTTTGACCGTTTCGATATGATACCTGCACTTAGGTCAATATAGAATGTAATCAAAAGAGAAGAGAGATGGTCATACCTCAGTGCGGAAAGTGTTGGCGATGTTTCGAACTCTGATGTGTTTTGGTCGCTTGTGATGGGGATGCGGTATGGTCTCATATTTTGCTTAGTCGGGAGTAGCTGAGAGTGTAGCTTGTTGTCCTAAATTTTTTTTTTGTTATCCTTTGGCTCATTTGAAGGATAAGGTGCCGGTGTCGGGGCCACATCATGTATCGCAAACATTTCTCTCGCCGCATGTTGCTCCCCGTAGATGATTTTAATCCCATCCTTTGTCGGGATTTCATTATTTGATGGATGGTGGATGGTACCCATGGCTTTTCGAGCAAGGCATTGTATCTAATGTCTTCCTTGACGACATGGAACTTGGCATTTAGGGTTTTGTCGCCACGTTGACTGGGAGGATGATTTCCCCTCTCATTGTTTTTCTCACCATGTTGAATCCATTTAGAACTCGAGAGGAAGGTACGATTTGGTTGAGCAGTCCGAGCTGCTCTACCACCCTCGACCTAATAACGTTGGACGAGCTACCTATATCCACAACATGTTTATTTTGAAATGTATTTACGAGTAAAAAGATTACTAGTGTATCGTTGTGAGGTCAAGACAATGTCTTGATGTCCTCATCACTGAATGTGATTGCATCCTCGGGTACGTAGCCCTCAGTTTGCTTTTCTTTTGTGATGGATATTTTTGTTCTTCTCATCACCAGCTCTTGTGGGGGCGTCAATGCCTCCAAAGATCATGTGGATGACATGTTGTGGCTCATTTGTTTCGTTCTTCTTGGCCACTCCTCTTTCCTATAATAGTTTTTTGGCCTAGACGCTTAGGAATTCTTAGAGGTGGCCTTTATTGAGTAGTTTGGCTACTTCTTTTTGGAGCTGGTGGCAATCTTCGGTCCTGTGGCCATGCGTGTTCTAAGCATAAAGGTAGGGGTGTACAAAAAAAACCGACAAATCGCAACAACCCGATAATCCGAGTCAAGCCGAGAAAAAAAACCCGACTATGGTTTGGTTTGACTTGGTTTGGTGTTGGAAAAAAAAACTCGACCATAATTGGTTTGGTTTGGTTTGGTTTTAACTAAAGAAAGTCAAACCGAAACCAAACCAACCTGACATTACATATATAGAAATTTTAGATATATTTAATATATAAATATACTTATTGTAATGTAATTTATAACTATTTCTTAAAAAATTTTATAATTTTATCTTTTACGGTATTATTTCAAGGTTGGTTTTAGAACTTTTGAATGCTCCAATAAGTTTTATAGCCATTAATATTAGTAAATTAAATAATTCTAGCAATCAATACTAATGCTAACAAAAGATATTCAATTCAATATTACGAACGAGAATGTATTGAATGTCTAATGTTTGTTTTGCAATAATTTAATAATAATACATAACCTATTTTTATTTTGCTTTAGCTTTTAGGCATATAATTAATACTCCCCTATTAGTCTATCTAGTTTAGCTTAAATTAGTGTTTTTAGATTATGTTTATTTTTATTATGGCTTTGTATTTAGCAATATTTATATTACATAATTTTATTGTCTTTATTGTTGAATATTTTAGGATAATGTCATGAGTCATGACATATCTCATATTTTGTATTATTTTCTTGGAAAATACTTTATATAGTTATATCTTACTAGGATTAAAGAAATATTTTGAGCATAAGCTATATGTTTTATTCTATGAAGATTTTACCGGAAAAAATTCCGAAAAAACCCGAAAACCCGAAAACCCGAAAAAACCCGAGAAAAACCGGTATTGAAAAACCCGAATTTATTGGTTTGGTTTGGTCTTTAAATTTAATAACCCGACACAATTGGTTTGGTTTGGTAATTGTAAAATCCGAACCAACCCGGTCTATGTACACCCCTACATAAAGGCTTGGGCCACCTTGCATCTATGATCTTACTAATGACGAGCACGATGTATGATACGTCGATGTTGAAGTTGTACTCTGACAACCGAGGTGCCTCCATTGGCCCTGCATGCCAATCAAATCCGGCTCCGTTGATGAGTCCCCCTATCCCCGGTCCATCCTTTGATAGTTGTAGGGTATGTTGCGCCTCAGGGTGTGTCTCCTGTCTTAAGTGTACGATTGGTACCTTTCTTTGTTTAGTTTTGGCTCCTTTGTCAGAAGCCTGCTTGGGTATCCTGAGCCTGAGGGGGCCCTAAGTTGGTCATCCTCGACCCTAATTTTTGACTTGTATCGATTATGAACATCCGACCAAGTCACAACCGGATACTCGATTAGGTTTTGCTTTAGTTGTTTCGAAGCCACCGAGCTTCGTTCGTTCAAACCTTGAGTGAAGGCATGTACCGCCCAGTCGTCGGAGATTGGTGGTAGTTCAATTCGTTCCATATGAAATCAAGATACGAACTTCACAGCATCTCATATCCCTCTGCTTAATATTGAATACGCCGAATTTCCTTGTAGCTACCTTGATGGAACGAGCATGTGCATTTATGAAAGAATCTGCAAGCATGGCCAATGAATCCACCTAATTTGGCGCCAGGTTGTGATACCACATCATTTCCCCTTTAGAAAGTTTTTCACCAAACTTCTGTAGCAGGATAGACTTGATCTTATCTTCCCTCGGGTCATTACTCTCACCGCACAGGTTTAAGTAGTGACGTGCTCATTGTGGTCCGAGGTTCCGTTGTACAATGAAAGGATTGGCATTCTGAACTTCCTCAGAATGGGTTTCGGATCCACTTCCTGCATGAATAGATTTTGCGCGAACGTTTTTGGAATCCACACTTTATAAAATCGTGGGTGCTCCCAGAATCTGATCGACCCTAGAATTATAGGTCTTGAACTTTTTGTCATTGGCCTCTATCTTCTTCTCTCCCGATTCAATCCTCCTCGTGAGGTCCTCGAGAATTTTTATAATGGCGAGATCAGCTATCGACCCGTTGTTGCTTGATCTTTCTAGTACCTACTCGGCTGGGTGAGCCATCCCTGGTGCTACGGTGCTACGAGTTTTCTGGTGACTTTGCCGCTGCGTAATAGTCACTTGTTGCGCCTGCAGCATTTCAAAAATAACATGAAGGCAAACCTCCCATTCTTCCCGAGTTGGAGTTTTCTGGACTTCTTGTTGGTTGCCTTGGTGTATGCTCCTGTTAGTGCGGGATCTTATTTTGACTTGTTCAGCGTCGCATGAAACTTTATCCATGGGAACCAGTTCTGGTGTATCCTTAGGGTTTCGTTGTGGTACACCAACACCTGGGACGTTAACACCATTTTCTCCATGGTATTCAAGGTTCATGTTTTCACGTGCATCTACTGAGTTAGACATTTTGACCTGAAATCCAAGATCTTGGACAAGAAAAAGTGTGAAACATAACTTGCGTTACGAGGTTAAACCAGTAAGAAACTAATCATTATTATTTTTAACCCCACGGTGGATGCCAAACTATTTACCGAAAAAATGGTAATAACAAATAAATTTAATTATGGGATTCTAAAAATACGTGATCTATTTTTATGCTAGTTTTTATGTAGTTGATGTTATGCGAAAGACTTAGTTAGAGCTTTAGAGTAAGGAAATAATCAAACCGAATGAGTAACAATAGGGGCCTCGAGCCTGCGTGTTCGAGGTCGAGTCTGAAGCTTCGCTGGGAGCTGTGGGGGTTAATCAATGGGCGGTTGACAGTAAGAATAAAATCAATGATGTCTCTTTATGTCTAATAATAAGTAATAAATGATGAACAATAGGTAGAACACAATGAATGTAAGTTATAAATGGAACAATGAAATCAAAAGATCTGTTAGAGAGTAGAGGGAATCTTCTTGTATATTCTAGCATGGAGAAACAGATCTTTACAAAATGACAAAGTTCCCCTTTATATATGAGGGGGAATCCTAATATAGTACAAAAAGCATCAATTACAAAGATATGGGGCAGGTGTAGCCACTTAACTCCCAGATACAGGACAGGGCTAGACCTCTAGGCTTTGTCAGCCTCAGTTGCGTGCCTAGGGAACTCCCACTTTTTTATCATAGCAGTCGACTTACACTATCTCGATGTTGAGAATCGATATCGCTTCGAGGAGAATCTCGACCATGGTTTTAAGTCTTTAGTGAGTTTTGCTTATGAGGCATTATAACGACCTAAATTGGACCCTTCGTTTTTACTGCATACAATAGCCAAAATCTTAAATCGGCTCAAACCTAGCCCCCGGGCCCACGCCTCGAAATCCAATAAAGCAACCATCCTAAAATTTCCATTTACTCACGAGTATAACCATACAAAATTTGTCAAAATCTAACACCAAATGGCCATTTAAATCCCTTAAATTCACCCTCTAAATCCCTAGCCTCAAACCCCCAAATTTCACCTCAACACCACACAATCTAGGTGGGAAAAACAATAGGGAAACAACATTGCTGCTAATAAACTAGTACAAGAAGCTTACCTCAATAACCCCCGGGAAAATACTCTCCAAAATCGCCTAAGTTCGAGTTCAAAATGTTGAAAAGAAACCAAAATCGCAAACCCTCTTTTTAAACATTCTGCCCAGGCCGTTTGCACAAGCGGCCATATTTTCACACTTGCGGAACCTCTTCTACAGTAATTCCTCTACTTCTGCAGAAACCACTTAAGTCCTCAACTGTCGCACATGTGCTCCCCTATCCGCTTCTGTGGAAATCTTAAGCGTAATAATCCCGCATCTACGGCCTCGTAAGTGCTAAAAAGGGGTCGCACCTACCACCACTGCCAAGCCTCCTCTTTTTCGCTTCTACGATATCACACCTGCACCGCCCACTCCTAAGGTGCGGTTACACCAGTAGCAGCAAAACTTCAGTTGTTTTACCAACTCAAAACCTAGAATGTTAACCACCCAAAATCAATCTGAGTCCCTTGAGACCTCAACCAAACATACCAACGATTCCTAAATCACAATATGAACTTAGTCAAACCCTCAAATCACCTCAAACAACATCAAAAATACAAATTACATACGGATTCAAGTCAAATGAACTTTGAAATTTCTAAATTCTACAAACGACGTTAAAACCTATCAAATCACGTCTGATTAACCTCAAATTTTTCACATAAATCATAAATGACACCATGAACCTACTCCAATTTTTTGAAACTCAATCCGACCCCATATAAAAAAAGTCCACTCCCAGTCAGACTTTTCAAAATTCCAACTTGCGCCATTTCAAGCCTAATTCTACTACAGACATCCAAATCAAAATCCGGAGACGCTCCTAAGTTCGAAATCACCTAGTTGGGCTAACGAAACCATACAAATTCAAATAGATGTTATTTACACATAAGTCAACATCCGGTCAACTTCCCAACTTAAGCTTTCAATTAGGAGACTAAGTGTCTCAATTCACTCTAAAATCACTCTGGACCCAAACCAACTAATCCGGTAAGTCACATAACAGTTGTAGAATACAAAAAAACAGTAAATGGGGTAACAAGGCTACAACTCTCAAAACGACTGGCCGGGTCATTACATCCTCCCCCTCTTAAACAAACATTTGTCCTCAAATGGGTCTTGAAACATACCTAAACCCTCAAATAAGTGGCAAGGCAAGCTTGTAAGCTACCTCCCAAATCCTCAGAAGTACCTCAAAAGGCGCAATGAACTGAGGGCTCAACTTTCCCTTCTTTCTGAACCTCATAACACCCTATATGGGTGAAACCTTTAGCAAAACCTTCTCCAAACCATGTAAGACACACCAAGGACCTTCCTGTTGACATAGCTCTTCTGTCTAGACTGCACCATACGAAGCGGCTCCTGAATCTATTTAACCTTATCTAAAGCATCCTGAACCAAGTCACTACCCAATAGCCTAGCCTCTCCCAACTCAAAACAACCCACCGAATTTGTGAATAGTTTGATCAGACAGTCCATCCTCCTAAGGGTGAAAAACTGTGCTTAACTCAACCTGAGTTCCCAACTCCCGCTGCACGGATCTCCAAAACTTTGATGTAAAGTACATGCCTCTATCTAAAATGATGGAAACTGGCACAACGTGAAGCTGAACAATCTCTCTGATGTAAAGCTCAGTCAATCGATCTAAACAATAAGTAATACCCACTGGAATAAAGTGTGCGGAGTTGGTCAGCCGATCCACAATCACCCAAAATAGCATCAAACTTCCTTGAAGTCTGTGGGAGCCCCACTAAGAAATCCATCGTGATCCAGTCCAATTTCCACTCTAGAATATCTATCTTCTGAAGCAACTCACCCGGCCGTTAATGCTCATATTTTACCTGCTGACACTTAATACACAGGGCTACAAACAACTATATCCTACTTCATTTTCCTCCACCAATAGTGTTGCCTCAGGTCCTGGTACATCTTTGGGGCACCCGAATAGATAAAAAAATGTGAGTTGTCGGCCTCCTCAAGAATCAACTCTCGTAGCCCATCCATGTTGGGCACACAAATCCGGCCCTGCATCCTCAACACCCCATCATCTCCGTGCTGAACCTTGTCCTTGAGGAAAAGTAAATGAGGATTATTATACTGCACTGTCTAATTCGATCAAATAAGGAAGACCGGGATACCACATAGGATAGAACCCGACTGGGCTCTAAAATATATAATCTCATGAACTGTTTGGCTAAGGATGAATATCAACTACAATAGGTCTTACACCAATAGGAATGAATGCAAGAATTCCCGTACCCACTGCCTTCCTACGCAAGGCATCATCTACCAATTGGCCTTCCCCGGATGATACAGAATAGCGAGGTTGAATGTTGACTCTTAGTTGATTCGAGCGAGGTCGAATATGAGTCAATATGAACGAGGTCGAAAGCTAAATCTTAGATGATTCGAACGAGGTAGAATTTGAGTCGATTCAATCACGGTAGAATGTTGACTCTTAGTTGATTTGAACGAGGTCGAATGTGACTCAATTCGAGCGAGGTCGAATGTTGGCTCTTAGTTGATTCGAACGGGTTCCAATGTGAGTCATTTCAAGTGAGGTGGATGTTGATTCTTAGTTGATTCGAACAAGGTCAAACGTGAGTCTATTCGAGCGAGGTCGAATGTTGACTCTTAGTTGATTCTAACGAGGTCGAATATGAGCCAATTCGAGTGAGGTTGAATGCTGAATCTTGGTCGATTCGAACTAAGTCGAATGTGAGTCGGTTCGAGAAAGGACATATGCTAACTCTTAGTTAATTCTAACAAGGTCGAATGTGAGTTGGTTCGAATCAGGTTGAATGTAATTCAATTCGAACGAGGTCGAATGTGAGTCAATATAAATGAGGTCGAATGTGAGTCAATCTGAGCGAAATCAAATAGTGACTCTTATCATTTGAATGAGGTTGAATGTGAGTGTATTGATTGGCACATATATAAAACTTGGTGGAGATCGGCAAGCATCATATGTTCGTATGCTTTTCTTTCATATATATATCAGAGAAGTTTAGATATTTTTTGGACTAGTATTCTAGTCCCGGTCTATCTAGTCTATCTGCTCAAGACTTAAACTTTGAGATGTCCTCCTCGTTGTCTCGTTAAAAACCTCACCGAGAAAAAAAACAAATTGGGACAAAACTCAAGTGAGGTAAAAAGAGTATGGCTTGGAGAACATCTTTCCTTAGAAGTTGAAGTACTTGAGGCGGGCGACGTTCCAGTTGTTTGTAATAACTTTCCCTCCAACGTTGAGTGCCTCATCTGAGTTGTTTGTAACGGCTGTTTTCATCTTTCTGATATGAGCTTTTGAGTGCCTCATTTTCCTGGGCTAGTTTCTTCTTATATCCTTCATCTTCGGCGGCTTGAACACCATTTTCAAATTGAAGCTCCATGACTTGCCTTTCCAATTTACTTATTTTGGCCTTGTATTCATTTTCTTTAGTCAGCCAGTCCCATTGTGGTTGGGCCTCAACAATGAATTGTTGGACATGTGGTCTTTTTGTGGGTCTTTCAAGAACTTGATATCTCTTGCTGAAACATTCAACATATTTGGGGTGCCCTTCACCTCTGACTCGGTCTCGCACTATGGTCTTAGGTTCTAGAAATCTACATTCATTCCACATTTTGCGAATTTTTCCTTCTGAAAGTGCAGCTTTTGGACCCAACTCAATGGCATGCTTACTCAGATCTTCGTCATTGTGGATGGTTTGGAATCTTCCTAGTTGATGCAGCACCCAGTAGGGAGCATACGGCTGGATGCTCCGAACGCCCATTAAGAGGATATAAGACGCTTCAGCTGTTGTGTATATTGCTTCAGTGGCAGAGAGCTATCCAAATGCCCATTCAATTTTATTAGCAGTCAGGGCCCTCAGATGTGCAAGCCAAGCTTCCGTACCTGTAGGGAATTAATTGCCCGCTACCGGCTTTCCAAATTCTTCTATGCAGTTTAGACCGGTCAAACCATAATTCATGTATCCAACTCGGTGATAGAGGTTTTCTTGCATCCATAACTGGAATAACAAATTGCAACCTTGGAAAAATTTTCCTCCTTCCCAAAAAATGGTCAGGGCTCGGTAGATTTTTGACACAATTAAAGGAACCACAGTGTTGTTAGCCTTTTTGATATCCACATCAATCATTCCCACAAGACCTATCTTTATATTGTCGTCCTTCCGTGGGCAAACCACAACCCCCATAAAGGCCACCATGTAATCTAGACTCCGTCTTGCTTCCCACTTATCTTTGTTTCCAATATGGGTTAGACCGGTGTTCGGTTCTTCAAAACCTCGCGGGTTACCATATCGAAGATACAGAAATTGAAATGTGCATTACTCTTCGGCTATATTTCTATCTTGGACATCCCGACTAATGCGTAGCAAATCTAGGAATCTGTGAGGGGACACCAGTCTCGGTGATAGAGGATATCGACTTCTGAGATTTCCATTTAGACCCACATAACCCGCTCTTTCTTCTAATGTCGGTGTGAGCTCGAAGTTATAGAAACATAACACATTGCAAGTTGGGTACCAAAATGGTATTAAGGCTTCAATTATGTCCGACCTTGGCTTGATGTTTAATAATCAGACGAGGCCTCCCAAAACTCTTGTCACTATTTCCCTGCTACCTTTTCCCAGATCATTCCACCATATATAGAGCTTCAAGAGGATCTCATTAAGGACTACGAAGGGTTCAATTTCATTTGTGCTTATCCTGCATATTTATTTAGGTGACTTAATGACTTATTTTATTCTAAAAGAAAAGAAATAATGCTCTTTTTGTTATAAAACAATAAAAGAACAAGAGCAATATTGCAGAGAAAGAGAGAGAGAAATTCTTATTGAATTTTGGGTGGTTTACAATGGGGTAAGACTCCTCTATTTATAGGAAGAGAAATGACTTAGCCTCAAAGTAAAACTCTCTACAAGATAGGCATTCACTCTAATTAGAATTCTATTCTTAACACTCCCCCTTGAATGTCTACTCAATAAATACTGTGCCTCGTTAAAACCTTAACTAAAATAAAACCCAATGGGAAAAAAACTATAGAAAAGGAAAAAGAGTACACATGTTTAGAAATGCGCCTATTGGTTGCCTCGTTAAAAATCTTGCAAGGAAAACCCAGTGGGACAAAACCTTGTAAGGGAAAAAGAGTGCAACGCGCATTAACTCCCCTTGAAAAGAGCATCAATTCACATCCTTGAGCCTTCGCATTCCAATATTGTGTACCAGCTTCTTGAAGGTTGACGTTGGTAGAGATTTGATAAATAAATCAGCCATATTAACAATAATGAATATTTGCACCTTGAAATCATAACTCGTGGTAGATATATAATGTCTTCACAAATATTGTGGAATGGCTCTTCAATATCTCCATAAATGTGTCATCACTATCATATTATCATGCTTATAGTTATAGCAAGATACATTTGTGCATAAATTGCGCTGACGAAGTAGTACCTCAAGATCAAGAATTATAGATGCTTCAAGCAACTTAAATCCTTTATGGATTGTCATATAAGTTGAGTCATATAAGCCATATTATAGACTTTAGATGCATATCAAGTTTTCATGTCATGCTAGACGTATAAGATATCGAAAACTGATTACACATACCATTGACTTTATACTTTCAAGTATTCGAACTACATGTCCAAAACTACATGTCTTTCATATGGAATCAATTCTACTTGAATTGTATCTCTTCCATTTGGCCAATATTTTTGTTTGTATTCGACAAACTTAAGATCCTCATCGATATTTAGTGCTATAATAGATGATATCATCGACGAACATTTTATATCGGTTCCAGTAAATTTTCATAAAGACATAACATGGAGATCTCTTTATTCATATATTCAGGTACCTGAATCTCTCATGAGATTTTATAAAGTGCTATGTCATGTGATCTTCTAGATCACTTGCCTCCTTATTATGATCAATTTGATCATTTTCTCATCTTCTTTATTAAGAAGTTCCTTTTGAAACCGATTTGTCTATACGCTTTAAGCGTATCAAAGACTTTGTCCTTCTAGGACTTAATATGAGCATTTGCAATGAGAATATAGTTACTTTCTTTGGGTCAGCAAATGCGTATGGCATGCTTTGCAATATGTTGCAATTGAATTATCTTTTTATGAACTTCAAGTTCATATTATGATATTCGAGGATCTATATATACAAATGATAATTCGTTCCATGTAACTTTTTCTCAAGTGTTTATCATGTCTCCCCCTCATGTTAGAAAAACTAACTTGTTTCCTCAACTCTGGGAAATCATCTTTGTGCATTATTATGTTAATATACACTGCACATCAATAATAATAAGATGAAATTATTTGGTTCCTGACCTTGAACCACTTGTGAGGGGAGAATATAATATACTCTTGTGTATAACATATATCAAATTGATATAGATAACTTTGTTCTCATAAGCAATAATTTAGCTATTAAGTGGAGGCACTCAATAAATTATTTTGCTAAACCAAATATGATGTAAACCAACTTATCAAGATGAACTATCTTGAATAGAAAATCTGGAAGTTATGCTCAAAATTAGATTACTGAGCAAATTACCTCGCAAGCACCGGTCAGGTTGCAGGTTAATAATAATCGCACATGTAACCATATCACAGATGCATCATATGTGGTATACATGGCAGGTGAATGGGCCCATATTCACCTTTGATATTTCCAGAATTTATGGGATTCAACCCCAACTTTAGTTGGTCAATTAATTAATGAGAACAAGTAATACAAGAGAATTCGTAAAGAACTTTCTAGTTCTTTAATATTTACCCATGTGAATTCTCTATTATTGTTGCACATCATACTTAAATTGATATGGCTAACCCGAATGCCAATTGAATAAATTATCAATATTGATAAAATTCATATTTACATGTGCAATTATCAGTAAACTCCAAGTTCATTAAGATATGGGTTTTTATATCAATAAACATCCACTTTATTGTGGTATTCGTTTATTTGTGTAGTACAAACTGGAGAATAAAGCGGGTAGCTTTTCATATACAGATTATCCCGCTACAAGTTGAAGATATCAAATCTTTCCTTTATTTATTGTCTCAATATAATCAACCGCTTTCACATATACTTTGGAAACTGAATAAGTTTCTTTGAGACTTACTACAACACAATACCTTATTGGTAATCAATTGTGTTTCTCCAAAATAGTATAATTGGCTCTTGCAGAGTTCTCAATTAATTTGGTACTATCACATATTAATCAATATCCATATAGTGAATATTTTTTTAAAGAGAAAGTTGTACCATTATGGTCATGTCAAAATTATATGCAAGATATGTTTCTTGCATTATTATTGTCCTTTCATAATCACATTCCCAAAATATTTTGACGTACAATAGGTACGTGACCAATGACCATTCATTCCATAATAATGACATTATTTTCTTATATCATCTCATCCCTCCTTCTAGAGGTGAGTGTGGTATATTCAATACCAATAGCATGTTCATATTCTTCCCATAATGAATATGTATTCATAAATCAGATGTTGTCACATTCACACCATGAATGGACCATAATCATCTATATGTGCTATATAAAATCTCATGTCAAATCGATGACACATATTACTTTCACAGAGTGAAGGATTATTTTGAGAATCCTTATTATTCTTATTATCACAATGATGACGATTATAATTTCATCTATTGACATGTCGACTGCTATCACATTCTCTGCGAGGATATGTAATTTTGTTATCTTTTTCAATCCGTAAATGCGTCTGGCATTTGATTTGCTATTCTTTGCAAATGAATAATCTTTTGCACCTCTTTTTCACAAATAGAGGTATGTGGATCAAGATGAGATAATGATGGATTTTTCCACAAAATTTCCCATTTGGTTTCACCAACTTCTCCCCCTAATTTTGGGAAAAGTGTCTCATCGAATCGATAGTCTGCAAATCGTGCAGTGAACAAATCCCCTGTCAATGTTTCGAGGTAGCGAATAATGGAGGGCGATTCAAACCCAACATATATTCCTAACCTTCTTTGCGGACCCATATTGGTGCGATATGGCGGTGCTACAGGCACATATACTGCGCATCCAAAAATTCATAAATGGGATATATTAGGTTCATGACCCAAAACTAATTGCAATGGGGAATATTTGTGATAATTCGTCGGTCTGAGAAGAACTAGCATTGCTGCATGCAAAATGGCGTGACCCCAAACCGAAGTGGGCAGCCTCGTTTTTATGAGTAATGGTCTTGCAATCAGCTGCAAACATTTAATTAAAGATTCTGCAAGACCATTTTGAGTGTGAACATGAGCTACATGATGTTTCACTTTTATCCCAATTGATAAGCAATAATCATTAAATGCTTGGGATGAAAACTCAGCAGCATTATCTAGTCTAATAGACTTAATTGGATTATCAGGAAATTGTGCTCGTAATCGAATTATTTGTGCCATTAATTTTGCAAACATAAGGTTGCGTGATGACAATAGGCACACATGAGACTATCTAAAGGGTGCGTCTATTAAGACCATAAAATACCTAAAGGACCCACTAGGTGGGTGAATAGGTCCACAAATATCCCCTTGTATACGTTCCAAAAACGTAGGTGACTCAGTTCTAACCTTTGTTGGTGATGGTCTAATAATTAACTTGCCTTGATAACAAGAAGTGCAATTCACTATTTAAAAGAATCTTTAAATTCTTTAATGGATGCCCATATGAGTTTTCTATAATCCGTCTCATCATAATTGATCCAGGATGTCCCAATCGATCATGCCAAAGTACAAAAGTATTGGAATCAGTAACCTTTTGGTTTACTGTGGAATGTTCCTCAATTGCACTAATTTTTGTCCAATACAGGCCATAAGATAAAGATGGGAACTTCTCAATAACCCTCTTTTGGCCAGAGACATTCTTTGTAATGATGAGGTATTCAAGATTATTCTCATCTATTGTCTCAATATGATATCCATTTTGACGGATATCTTTAAAACTCAACAAGTTCCTCTTGGACTTGGAGGAGAACATTGCATTCTCTATGATAAATATTGTTCCTTTAGGCAGAGTTATAGTTGCTCTTCCGGAGCCTTCAATCAATTTGCTACTACCAGAAATTGTAGTAACATCTGCCTTATTATATTCAGAAACAGACTTAAAGTCTTGTAGCCTCAGATGAGCCCAATCATATCGTGCTTGTGGCAGAGTGACCAACTTTAAGTTGTCATATCTCTCCTTTAAGCCATTCCACAAGATAAGTGGATCTTTGACTGTGAGATATTCAATTTTCAAACCTTCATCAAGGTGATGGCGCAAGAAAATCAAGGCCTTAGCACAGTCTTGGGTGGATGCATTATTTCTGTCTTTAATGGCGTCTCCAAGACCCATTGCATCCAAATGGATTTGAGCATCCAACACCCATGTCATGTAGTTCTTGCTCGAAATTTCAAGGGCAACAAACTTTCCTTTTATAATGTCAGACATAAGTAAAACAAAATTAGGAGGAGAAGCCATATTCATAATTACAACAACAGTCGCACAAAAATATGCAAGTAGAATAAAGGAGTGTTATACAGAAAAATTAGGATAAGGAAGTATTATCTTGATCTTATGCTAATCATACATTAAATGTTTAGATTGAGCACGCGTTTGCTCTAAGACTGCATATATGACACTGTACTAAATGAAACAAAATTTAAAAATAATTGCATTGCCACTGTCATTAAGTGTCAAGCAACATACGACACATATTTAATATTATAACAAATATGTGCAAAATAAAAGTATTTATCACCATTAATAGTACAGATGTTATGGGGAATAATACAATTAGCTATAAATTAATCAAATATAATAAACAGCATCTAATATATAACTAGTTTGACTCACAAAGTAAGTATAAGATTACATGACTCACATATATGCATTAAACAGACTATGCACAAACACTTTGCAGTACAATACTATTGCAGAACACAAGAAATAAAATATGCTAAATTAGCTTCACAATATAACATGTACGTGAGGCACAGCAATTGAGGAACAATTGGATATGGAGTATGCTCAAATACTGTCACCTTAACTTTATTCTAACTGTATGTGTTAATATGACAAACATTATGTGCATAACGTATTTCAACAGGCAAACATTACAAAAACCAGAAGTGTTCAATATTAATATTCAACGTTATCAAATTGTGAGCAACAATTTTAACAAACATATTAATTTAAATCAAAAGATTCTTGAGAAAAAAAATACCTTAATTTTCTCAAAGAGATTCTTGAGATAGTAGAGCTTCGTGCTGATAACGTGTTATAAAACAATAAAAGAACAAGAGCAATATTGCAGAGAAAGAGAGAGAGAAATTCTTATTGAATTTTGGGGTGGTTTACAATGGAGTAAGACCCCTCTATTTATAGGAAGAGAAATGACTTAGCCTCAAAGTAAAACTCTCTACAAGATAGACATTCACTCTAATTAGAATTCTATTCTTAACACTTTTTTTTATTTGATTTTTTTTAAATTTTTTTTATTTTAAAAATCCTGGCTTTGCAGATACATCCCTTTAGCACTTCAGGAAAGAACGTTGTGCCTGCTAACCGTTGGAAATGAATCAAGGTGGATGTTCTTGCAAAAAGAGCCTTCCGACGACCTTTTTGGTACATTCGGCTTTATTTTAAACAAGAATGGCATAACCCTACTTATTTGTGACTTAACTCAAAAATTTTTGTTTTTTTGCTTATTTTTGCAAAAGGGAAGTTGGACCCGATGGGGAGTTGCCTACGTATCTCAAATCCGGTGAGAATCAAACTGGTGTAGTTCGGGCAAATTTGAAAAAACCAAAATTGAAAAACAAAACTTTTTTCTTTTATATTTTCACAAATCCGGGAGTTTCAGTGCTATTTTGAGTATTGTTTTTTTAAAACATGTGATCATCCTTATCCATTACTATTTCCTTTCAACTCTCACCCATTATTTACAAGCCGGTGAACAGCAGATTCGAAGCAAATAAATCACAAGTAGAAAGTAAGATGCATTAGGATGGTCTTTTGCATTTCAGGTCACCTGTCCTAGACGGACCCAACCCTTGTGTTGAGTCCCCTAAGTAAAATGCACATGATGCAACAAAACTTTCCTACTAGGGATCTAGCATGAGGTTTTGTTATACTATGTTTAGAAACCTGGGTTTATTGTCCTAGACCTGGCTTACCCGAGTGGACAACTCGAGCCGGGAGGGGGGGGGGGGGAGGGCAGTGTACCAGGGATACAGAAGCTCCGTCGGATTAGATGCTTGTCCAAACCTCGGTCTAAATTGGGATAAGACTCTAAACAGAAGAGAAGTCACACAAAGTGGACCCTTCTTCATGATGTAGAAGGCTTAGAGAGAGGAAGGGTTCCGTAGCAGTTTATATATACAATTCACTGAATATCAAAGCGGTAAAGCATTTAGCACATTTAGCATGAAACATGTAGGAAAATCAAATAAATCCAAATGTATGAGTTACTCTAAGCTCGAATTCTGGAACCCGAACAAGATATTCTGGTTCCGCTCCCCAGCAGAGTCGCTAGAGCTGTGACACCTCATTTTACACACTACCCTGGAGGGTAGTGTATACGGGAGTTTTCTAATTTAAGTGACATTATTCAAAATGGGATTATTTATTCAGTTTTGTTTAGATTCTCCACTTGGGATGGCTTGTTTTCTGGTGTCCCAAGTCACCAGTTTATTTTTAAATCCCAAATCGAGGAAAATTTGACTTTCCTTTTGAAGTCTGCGAATCAGATATTCTAGATAAGGAATTCTGTTAACCCGAGGGAAGGTGTTAGGCACCCTCGGATTCTGTGGTTCTAGAACGGTCGCTCAAACTATCATAGTTGGCCTAATAACTGATTTTACAACATGTTCATCCAATAGTGCAATTTTAAATTATTGACCGCTTTTAACTGATTTTTAAGAAAGATTGAACATCGTTTAAAATGTGTGTTTGGATCACGCATGAAATGCACCCGTATCCGAAACACATTTTATCATACGTTTATGATTTGGATTTGGGTCACATAAAATGCGCATCCGAGTTTAAGGAAGTAGTTTAATTAAAATGCGCCTCTAAAGCAACTAGCACGTTGTTAACTTTGTGGGAGGCCATGAAAATTCACTAAATAGCACGTCCCAAGTTCTAAGGATTTTTAAAGAAAATAATTAAAGAGCGCCACGCGTTTGTGATTTTATTTGGCACAGTGCACCTTGATTCCATTTTTAAAGTTTTGTTTAAACCCTGATTCGAAGGACTGTAATTATTCCAATTATCTGATACTGCCAGAATCTAATCTAGTTAATAGGCTTAATTTGCGAAATACTAAATTCATTCAATAGTTTCACCCATACTACCAAAAAGCTCACATGAGAAAAAGTAAATTATTTTAAGCAAAGGGGTCCAACCGCAACACAAATGAACTAGTGGCCCAAAAAGAAGGAAATGGCCTGAGTCCCTTTCGAAAATGATTGTCACGCCTGGGCTCTAGAGAGAGCCCAAACTCGAAAACTTGTTGCCTCTGGGTTGTAGACTCAACGATGAGTCTCCATAATGCACAAATGAGCGTCTGAATTGGCAAATATTTGGACTCAAAGCCAAACATAGAGACCAATACATATACAATTAAACTTGGGGTCATTTTTATTCCTTGATGGACAATTATATGACATTTTAACACTGATTTGGTTTGCAAGCAATTAGCAATATAATTCATCAACTAACATCAACCAAACTGGACTATGGAGAATATAACCAACATATGTTTCAAGCTACGCAGACTATGAGGAAACAAGGTTGTTATTAGACATGACTAGAGTAAAAGAAACTAACGAATACACTTCATGCTACTTTTAGCCTATCATTCTTTCGACTACCATATTCCACAAGAGGATCAACAAGCAGATAATAATAGAACATGTATGAAAATCATTTTTGACCTCTCAATGCTCACAGAGGTAGAACACAAGAGATCCGATGTCCAAATGTTCAAAGTTACATACACATGAATAGACTAATATACTTCATATTCTCAGAAAAATAGAAAAATGAAGAGAAAATGTTAATTCGTAAAAAACAACATTATAATAAGATGAATCAACTCATCTATATGCCATTACACACATTACTAACTTTCAGAAATTCTAAGTAAGTAATTGACACTGGAAATTTAAGGAAGACAGTTTGCATTCATGAGAATTCAAGTAGATACAACTTTCATTCTTGCACTTCATCTCCTAGAGAATCAGGGAGTACCTGGAGTTTGAAACGCAATACAAGAGAAGGACTTTCAGAGACCTGAAACCCAGCCCTCGAACAACAAACAAAGTTCAACTCATTTTTAAGCCCTCAGTTGTTCATATTCATATTGTAGTCAGGATTGATAGAATTTTCAGAGATCTTTTCAATGGAATAGTAGACCTTAGTGAATTCTTTCAGATTGAGCCACTCCAAATTTGCAGAGTTTTTAATGCTCCTCCCCTCTCTTTCTAAAAATCCGAATTGAATCCCAAGTAACAATGCCTTTATAGGCAAGTTACTAGGGCAAACATCAGACCTAAGTTTTTAACATTCAGTCCTTTTCAATGTTCCTTTTTGAACCAATTTGTCCCTCAATTCATGACTTTCTACCCAAGTTGAACTACCCAAAGGCTGAAATGCAAATTGACACCCTAACCTAGAAACTTCTTATTTCAGTTATGCAGATATTCCCTATACTCAAATACCTAAATTGCCACTGACCACCCCTGTTGTTTACCCTGAATTTGCTGACTCAGGTTAGACCAAGCCTGTGACCATGGTTAATTACCATGTCATGAGCTTTTGAACACCCTGTGAATTTTACCAAACCCCTTAAAATTAAACTACTTAATTCAACTACACCTATTTTAAGCTAGAAAAATCAGAGTTAAAACTATTATTACCAATTATTAATCAATAGAAATTTAAGAAAATAAAATGCATCAGCATGCAAGCTCATGTTATCAGTGTGAATCAAGGAAATTAAAAACTCAATAAAGTTGAGATGACTGGCGAGCAATAGACAAGACATCAATTGTCTTAAATAGTGAAATAGGTCTAAAAGATGAATTGACAAATATACTTGCATGTGCTCATCTCTAAAAAAAATCTAATTCCTATTATTTAGGCAAATCCTAACTAACCTAGCTCGGGAATCAAGTGTGAAGAACAAAATATCAGAAAAGGCTAGTGCAATTTAATCAAATCGAACTAAAACCTAATCTAATTAAACAAATACGCAGAAACTTACTTAGCTTAAAAAATGTGTTAAACCCAAGAAATCTTCATGCACCACTCCAGGAACCCTAGATTCAACTTTTTAGGAGTTTAGCTAAAATTCGAAGGAAATCAGTCAAGGATTCGAGATGAGGAGGTGAAGGGGAGGCTGTGATGTAAATTTGGCTGGTGATTCGATGAGTTAGGGTTCTGGTCGGGATATTTATTTAAAGTTAGATATATTTGGTTGGGAATCAAAGAAAGAGGGTTGTTGATTTGGGCTGAGGGAGGTTCGGTGGCCATGGGATTTTAATTTGGGGTTGTTAGCCTTTCAAATGTAGATTTGAGGCTTTTGGCTAAGGTTTGAAGGCTGGTAATGGTTGATAGGGGCTTTAGGATCGTTGGATTAGAGAACCTCGACGGTCAAGATTGCTTTAGGTCCAAACGGTGTCGTTTTGAGGCGAAGGGGGATGAACTGGGTTGGGACTGGGTTAGGGACGGTTTTGGACGGGTTATGAGTTTATTTGGGCTGAAATTTTACTAACAATGGCCCAAATTTGGTCCTTAAATCTTCCGATTTCTCTTTTTAATTCCTTTCATTTTTCTTTCATTTTTTTGTTTTTCTTTTGTTTCAAAAATTATTAAAACTCATAAATTAGGTACAAATGTAATTTTACCTATAAAATGCAGACCAATCCCATATAATTATTGTTAGAAACTACGCTTTACGCTAGAGGGGGGGTGAATAGTGTATTAATAGAATTTAGCGTTTTCTTGCGGAATTTAAACTTTGCAGGAAGTAAAATAAATGCAGAAAAATAAACTTACACAAAGATGTATACTGGTTGGCCACCAACGTGGTTAGTCCAGTCCCCGAGAGACTCTCTCGAGATTTTTCACTATCTTGTTAAGCTTAAGGGTGCTCAACAAACCGTTACACACTTGAGGACACAAGCCTCAAACAGTTGCTCGGAGATCGCAATCTCAAAGACTTCACCCAAGGAAACGCAAGTTCCTTGAAACAAGAGAATCGCAATTCTCTTACAAGTATATCAAATACTTGGACACTCACTTAACTAAAGTACTCCTTATTGAGTAAAAGAATATGTTCAAGATCACAACAACTTTAAGCAATAATATGGCTCTCAAAAGCTTTATGAAATGAGTAGAAAATGAAGAACAATTGAATGAAAGCTTATAGCAATGTAATGATCAGTTTGTGTATGTTGTTGTTTTTAAAACACTGAAATGAAGCTGTATTTATAGTTGAAAAAGTTGGTTCAACCGTTGTCTAATTGCCAATTAAGAGTTGCTGAAATTACTCAGTGATAATCGATTATTAAGACCAAACAATCGATTATCTGCCAGTCAGTTTAAAAATCAATCCCAGATTTAACGCTTCACAATCGATTATACATAATCTATAATCGATTACTGGCAATATTCAAAATCAGATAATCGATTACACTAAGTTCATAATCGATTACTTTAGCAACGTTCTAAAAATCATTTCCAGATTTTAAGCAAAACATCGATTATAGAAAATCAATAATCGATTACTTCAGCAACGTTCTAAAAATCATTTCCAGATTTTAAGCAGAACATCGATTATATAAAATCAATAATCGATTACTTCAGCAACGTTCTAAAAATCATTTTCAGATTTTAAGCAGAACATCGATTATCTAGAATCAATAATCGATTACCTTATGGTATTTGAAAATCATTTGACAACGGCCAGCTTCAACAATCGATTGTCCTTTGCAACAATCGATTACTTGTTATTTTCTGAAAATCATAAAACTTACTGTCTCAGTGATAATCGATTATCTAAAGACATAATCGATTACTTAATTAAATTTAAAATCACTGGAAGACATCAACTCAACACAATCGATCACCATTAGTTCATAATCGATTATTTTGAGTATTGAAAAACTTTACCTCAACAACAATCGATTGTCATTTGTTCACAATCGATTATCATGCAGATTTGGAAAAACCTGATGTTCACTGTCTTACTCACAATCGATTACCATTAATTCATAATCGATTGTCATGCAGTCTTGGCTCAGAAACAATTGATTATCATAAGTACATAATCGATTATTTTAGCCCAGATTTTTGAGGCATGTTTAGAAAACATTTTGTCTAATGTAAATATGCATGATTTAAAATCTTTTTGACACAGAATTAAATATGCATGATTTTGGAAAATAGTTTTATGAGAGAGGCCATACTATGAGTCAAGTTATAGGATCGAGATTACAATTTTAGAACAACTCAATAACAATTAAAAGCTATATCTTGAACTTCAATCTTATTCGCAACCATTGTGCGCTTGTACTTGAATTCCGTCATATATCAATTTTTGCTTCGTTTGTCATTCATCAAAACCTACAAAAAGAATACACGTTTAGTATATTGCATTGAGAACGTGTTTCTAACAATTTCCCCCTTTTTGATAATGGCAAACATTAAGCGGGATATGCAATTTAGGCAAAAGATATTGACAATTCAAGACAAGTAACAATTATGCAATTTTGTTCTTGTTCCCCCTCAATTTAAGAGTTCCCCCTCAATTTTAGCTTATAAGCAATCAATGAATTAAGAGGTGGTGCATACCCGATATCCCGTTTTCTTCCCCCTTTTGCCATTAGCAAAAAAATAGTAAGGAAAGATGCAAAAAGATGAAATAAACAAGGTTTATTTATTGGAAAAAAAATTAGAGGGTAGTCGATTATTGATACGGGATAATCGATTTTTATAGGGACATTGCTGCAGATTCGCGGTTTGCTTAAGAATTGCTCTTAGCTCTAGGGTGATACCTGCAAAAAGAAGTTAGATGCCTCCGACGCTCAAGTTAGAAATCATGTAGGAAAGAAAATGCAATGCATGACTTAGATCAAAGTGGAGTCAAGGATCCCGAGTTCACTGCGAATTCGGAAGAAGGACTCTTTCTCTAAAGGCTTGGTAAAGATGTCTGCCAATTGGCTTTTGGTTTCAACAAATTCAATTTCGACATCGCCTTTGAGTACATGATCTCTAATAAAATGATGTCTAATTTCGATGTGTTTTGTTCGCGAATGAAGAACGGGGTTCTTCGTCAAGCATATGGCGCTAGTGTTATCACATCTAAGAGGAATGTGATCAAGACTTAGGCCATAGTCCAAGAGTTGTTAATTCATCCATAGGATTTGAGCACAGCAACTCCCCGCGGCTACATATTCAGCCTCGGTGGTAGACAACGCAACACTTACTTGTTTCTTACTAAACCAAGAGACAAGAGAGCTACCGAGCAAATGGCAAGTGCCACTTGTGCTCTTGCGGTCCAATTTGCATCCAGCAAAATCGGAATCGGAATATCCAATAAGTTGGCATGAAGAGCCTTTGGGGTACCATAGACCCACATTTGTAGTACCAATGAGATACCTTAATATCTGTTTCACCGCAGTAAGGTGAGACTCCTTCGGACATGACTGATAGCGAGCACATAAACACACGCTAAACATGATGTCCGAACGACTAGCGGTAAGATAAAGAAGAGAGCCAATCATACCTCGATACTTTTTAGTGTCGACTTCCTTACCTTTTTCATCTTTGTCTAGATGATCGGATGTGCTCATGGGAGTAGCCATTTCTTTTGCATTGTTCATCTCAAAGCGTTTTAGTAGTTCTTTGCAATATTTGGCTTGGCATATGAATGTACCTTCTTTCATTTGTTTCACTTGTAACCCCAAAAAGAATGTTAACTCGCCCATCATAGACATTTCAAATTCGCTAGTCATTAGATCGGAAAATTCCTTGCATAAAACATTGTTAGTAGCACCAAATATAATATCGTCTACATATATTTGAACTAATAAAATATCATTGTTTTTATGCTTGACAAAGAGGGTTGTGTCAACTTTTCCCCTAATGAAATCATTTTCCAAAAGAAATTTACTCAACCTTTCATACCAAGCTCGAGGAGCTTGTTTTAAACCATAAAGAGCCTTTTTGAGTTTGAAAACATGATCGGGATATTTAAAATCTTCAAAGCCGGGGGGTTGTTTGACATAAACTTCTTCTTCAATAAAACCATTTAGAAAAGCACTTTTCACATCCATTTGATATAGAATAAAATTCATTGAAGAGGCGAAAGCAAGTAATAGACGAATAGCTTCTAATCTAGCTACGGGAGCATAGGTTTCCTCATAATCAATACCTTCTTCTTGACTATAGCCTTTTGCCACAAGCCTAGCTTTGTTTCTAGTGATTATACCATTTTCATCTAGTTTATTGCGAAAAACCCATTTTGTACCAATTATAGAATGACCTTCGGGTCTTGGCACCAAATCCCAAACGTTATTGCGTTCGAATTGGTTAAGCTCCTCTTGCATTGCCAAGGTCCAAAATTCATCCCCAATTGCTTCGGAGATGGTTTTAGGTTCAATTTGAGAAACAAAAGCAGTAAGTTCTAAAGTGTTTTTGAGGGAGTTTCGGGTACTTACCTTTTCTCCAACATCGCCGATTACCTGTTCGAGAGGATGATCCTTGATCGTTCTCCACTCGTTAGGCGTATTTATTCCTTTTTCTAATTGTGGCGCTTCTTCCGTTGGTTGTTCCCCAATTTCATTTTTGTTTTCCTTTGAAGGTTCTTCTTGGATTTTATCTTTCAAGCTATCCAAGATACCTGCAAGATCAAAACCGGATTCCTTTCTCGCCAAGCGAGTATTATCTTCGGAAAACACAACATGAGGGGATTCCTCCACAATTTGGGTTCTTTTGTTAAAGATCCTATATGCTTTGCTACGTGAGGAATAACCAATGAAAATACCTTCATCCGATTTAGCATCAAACTTACCCAATTGGTCCTTCCCATTATTATGAACAAAACATTTACAACCAAAAACACGTAAATGAGAAATGTTGGGTTTTCTACCCTTATAAAGTTCATATGGGGTTTTCATGAGTATCGGCCAAATTGCTACTCTATTTAAAACATAGCAAGCGGTACTCACGGCGTCCGCCCAAAAATATTTGGGAATCTTAGCTTCGTCGAGCATGGTTCTTGCCATCTCTTCGAGACACCTATTTTTCCTTTCCCCCACCCCATTTTGTTGTGGTGTCCGTGGAGCGGAAAAGGTGTGTTTGATTCCGAGTTCGTCACAAAAATCCGCAAAGAGATTGTGATCAAACTCTCCCCCATGATCACTTCTAATCGAAGTGACGGTCGATTCCTTTTCGTTTTGAACACGCTTAAGGAAATACTTGAAATTTTGAAAAGCATCACTTTTATTTGCAAGAAATAGAGTCCAAGTAAATCTAGAAAAGTCATCAACAATTACAAAAACATATTTATTTTTACCAAGACTTTCAATACGAGAGGGACCAAATAAATCCATGTGAAGTAATTGCAAAGGTCTAGACATTGAAACAATATTCTTGGATTTAAAAGATGCTTTGGTTTGCTTCCCTTTTTGACAAGAATCGCAAATAGAATCATTTTCAAACTTTAAACTGGGAAGACCAACTACTAAGTTTTGAGAAAGAAGCTTGTTCAAAAGATGCATGTTCATGTGTGCTACTCTACGATGCCATAGCCAAGAGTTATCCTCTTTGCTTACTAAACAATCAACATATTCGGATGAGGAGTTTGCAAGATCAACCATATAGATATTATCAATTCTAAAACCCTGAAGTATGATCTTGAAATCACTACGTCTAAATACAAGACATTCATCCGAATTAAATAGAGCAAGATTTCCCTTGTCACATAATTGGCTTATGCTCAAGAGATTATGCTTCAAACCTTTCACAAGTAGTATATGTTTAATAGAGGAGTTTTCGTCCTTACCGACCGAACCAATGCCGATGATTTTTCCTTTATTGTTATCACCAAATGTGACACTTCCTCCTTCTTTGTGCTCTAGTTGAAGGAATTTGGATTCATCTCCCGTCATGTGTTTGGAGCATCCACTATCAAGGTACCATAGTACACTTGATCCCTTCAAGCACACCTACAAAACAAATTAATGTTCTTTAGGTACCCATGCCATCTTGGGTCCTTGAGGGTTAGGCATGTTATAATGATGCAATTGATTTATATGTCTATGACGAGTAAAGCAAGCGGGAGCAATATGACCAATACGTCTACAATAATGACAAGTCACGTTGGGATTATGCATTTTTCTAGGTACATAGTAACTAGATGAATGAAGGTTGCTTACTCTACTTTGAACACCATTGTTTCTCCTATTATGAGCTCTAGGAGGTTCACAAGTTTGTCTAAAATATGCATCATTTCTAGAATATCTATTTCTAGGTGGAGGGTCATTTCTTGGTCTTCTAAATTGTTCAAGGTTTGGCCTAAAATATGCATCATTTCTAGGTCTTCTAGCATTTTCACTATTTGGTCTAACATGCAAGTTATTTCTAGGATTTCTACTTCTAGGATAAGCATTTTGGTTATTAGTCCTAGGTTGAGCTCTAGGTTGTTGTGGTTTAGCACCAACCTTTTCTTCATTCTTGAATCCTATTCCATGTTTAGTTGATTTTAGATTAACAAGCACATCATTCAAGTTTTTATGCGAAGAATTAAACTTATCTAATGTGCCTTTAAGTCTAGCTACTTCATTCTTAAGAAGCACATAAGAAGAACAGTTTCTAGTAGAACCTTCAGGTTTATCAGCACTTCTTTTTCCATAAAACTTGTTTTCCTCTTTTAGCTTCTCATTTTCGAAAACCAGTTTTTCTAATTCTTTTTCTTTTAATGAAAGCTGTGTTTGAAAATCTTTTTCTTTTAGAGAAGCGCTTTCTTTAACACTTTTGACAGTTTTTGAAGCTTTGATAAATTCAGCATATAGTTCATCAAAAGCATTTCTCATTTCATCAAGAGTAAAGAAATTTTGAGAAGAGATTTGACTTACCTCGTCTTTGCCGTCTTCTTGAGCCATGAGACATAAATTTGCTGCTTCATCGTCTTCTTCTTCGCTTGCTTCATCTCCGGAATCTCCTCCCCAAGAGATGTATGCACGTTGCTTTTTGAAGGGTTTCTTCTCCTTTTTGATGTTAGGGCAATTTGATTTTATGTGCCCGGTTTCTCCGCATTCATAGCATTTTAGTTGATCGCCTTGCTTTTTGTTCTTGCGTTCATACTCTTTGCGCATGAATTTTTGAAACCTTTTGATAACGAGTCCAAACTCGTTGTCACCTTCCTCATCAATTTGTGGTTGGCTAGCCTTTAGAGCAATCCTTTGCCTTCTTTGATCATCAACAAACGGGTTAAGTATAGTTGATTCATAGGTTTTGAGATTACCTCTTAATGCGTCAATTGTGACATTTGTGATGCCAATGGATTCTTGGATTGCATCGGCCTTTGATCGCCATGCCGGAGTGAGACTTCTGAGGATCTTCCGGACAAGTTCTCTATCCGTAAACGTCTTTTTGAGGGCGTGTAGATCATTCACGATCATTGAGAATCGCTCAAACATTTCGTCTACTTTCTCTCCTTCCTTCATGTGGAATAGTTCATAAGAGTGAGTTAAGAAATCAATTTTAGCTTCTCGTACCTGGTCGGTTCCTTCGTATGTCACTTCAAGCTTATCCCACATTTCTTTTGCTGTTTTGCAACATGATATCTTCCTGTAGTCGTTAGCATTAACAGCACAATATAATAAATTTATAGCTTTGGCATTATTTTGAACCTTACGAATATCCTCCGCGGTATATTCCTCTTCGGTCTTTGGAACCCATTCGTCTTCCACCTTCTTGGTTGGGATTTGGTTTCCATTGGTGAATACTTTCCACAAATGAAAGCTATTTGATTGCACAAAGATTTGCATCCTCTCCTTCCAGTATGAGTAGTTTGTGCCGTTGAATAGAGGAGGTCGTGTAGAGCATTGTCCTTCTTCAATTCCTGCAAAAGAGTCAAGAGTAGAAGCCATGGATGGTTCTCTCAAACGGTTAAGTTTTCAGAGAGTTGGGCTCTGATACCAATTGTTAGAAACTACGCTTTACGCTAGGGGGGGGTGAATAGCGTATTAATAGAATTTAGCGTTTTCTTGCGGAATTTAAACTTTGCAGGAAGTAAAATAAATGCAGAAAAATAAACTTACACAAAGATGTATACTGGTTGGCCACCAACGTGGTTAGTCCAGTCCCCGAGAGACTCTCTCGAGATTTTTCACTATCTTGTTAAGCTTAAGGGTGCTCAACAAACCGTTACACACTTGAGGACACAAGCCTCAAACAGTTGCTCGGAGATCGCAATCTCAAAGACTTCACCCAAGGAAACGCAAGTTCCTTGAAACAAGAGAATCGCAATTCTCTTACAAGTATATCAAATACTTGGACACTCACTTAACTAAAGTACTCCTTATTGAGTAAAAGAATATGTTCAAGATCACAACAACTTTAAGCAATAATATGGCTCTCAAAAGCTTTATGAAATGAGTAGAAAATGAAGAACAATTGAATGAAAGCTTATAGCAATGTAATGATCAGTTTGTGTATGTTGTTGTTTTTAAAACACTGAAATGAAGCTGTATTTATAGTTGAAAAAGTTGGTTCAACCGTTGTCTAATTGCCAATTAAGAGTTGCTGAAATTACTCAGTGATAATCGATTATTAAGACCAAACAATCGATTATCTGCCAGTCAGTTTAAAAATCAATCCCAGATTTAACGCTTCACAATCGATTATACATAATCTATAATCGATTACTGGCAATATTCAAAATCAGATAATCGATTACACTAAGTTCATAATCGATTACTTTAGCAACGTTCTAAAAATCATTTCCAGATTTTAAGCAAAACATCGATTATAGAAAATCAATAATCGATTACTTCAGCAACGTTCTAAAAATCATTTCCAGATTTTAAGCAGAACATCGATTATATAAAATCAATAATCGATTACTTCAGCAACGTTCTAAAAATCATTTTCAGATTTTAAGCAGAACATCGATTATCTAGAATCAATAATCGATTACCTTATGGTATTTGAAAATCATTTGACAACGGCCAGCTTCAACAATCGATTGTCCTTTGCAACAATCGATTACTTATTATTTTCTGAAAATCATAAAACTTACTGTCTCAGTGATAATCGATTATCTAAAGACATAATCGATTACTTAATTAAATTTAAAATCACTGGAAGACATCAACTCAACACAATCGATCACCATTAGTTCATAATCGATTATTTTGAGTATTGAAAAACTTTACCTCAACAACAATCGATTGTCATTTGTTCACAATCGATTATCATGCAGATTTGGAAAAACCTGATGTTCACTGTCTTACTCACAATCGATTACCATTAATTCATAATCGATTGTCATGCAGTCTTGGCTCAGAAACAATTGATTATCATAAGTACATAATCGATTATTTTAGCCCAGATTTTTGAGGCATGTTTAGAAAACATTTTGTCTAATGTAAATATGCATGATTTAAAATCTTTTTGACACAGAATTAAATATGCATGATTTTGGAAAATAGTTTTATGAGAGAGGCCATACTATAAGTCAAGTTATAGGATCGAGATTACAATTTTAGAACAACTCAATAACAATTAAAAGCTATATCTTGAACTTCAATCTTATTCGCAACCATTGTGCGCTTGTACTTGAATTCCGTCATATATCAATTTTTGCTTCGTTTGTCATTCATCAAAACCTACAAAAAGAGTAAACGTTTAGTATATTGCATTGAGAACGTGTTTCTAACAATTATTACTAAAACACAATAAAAGGAAAAGTTACCTAAAAATTCAAAAATTAAAATCAGAGCAAATTGAAGCTATTTTTGGTTTAAAATGATCAAATCAACTTTCAAATATTCATGAAACATATTTTGTATTTTTTAAGAACTGTCTAAATCAAAAATATAAACAAAGATGAAATTACGCAATTATTTCTAAAAATCAAGCATTAAAACGAAAAATTCTAAATCTAAGAATTTAATAGGAGTAATTCACGCTTGGCGAAAATCGCATGGTCACAATGTCTTGGTTTAATGATGGAGATAGAAATACTAAATTCTTTCATGCTCATGTAAATAGGAAGCCGAAGAGGCTGCAGTTAACAAGAATCTACAATAATGCTGACCAATGGGTGGATGATATAGAAGGAATCGCAGAAGAAGCAGTTAATTTTTTCCAAGCACGGTTTCATGAGGATGTAGTGCCTATAGACTTTCATATCATTGATCATATCCCTTATATGGTTAATAGGGAGCAGAACCAGGAATTATTGAAACAACGTACCAGGGAAGAGGTAAAACAGGCGGTATATGGATTGAATGGGGACAGTTGTGGTGGTCCATATGGTTTTAATAATAGTTTTTTTCATACATGTTGGGACATTGTTGGTGATGATGTGGTGGAGATGGTGAAATCTTTTTTCAATGGACAGGAACTACCTAGGTTTATCACTCATACAAATCTAGTCTTATTGCCAAAAAATAAGGTGGTAATCAATTTTTCTGATATGGGACCAATCAGCTTAAGTAACTTCATCAACAAGGTGTTTTCTAAAGTCATTCATGAGAGGTTAGTCGGGCTGCTTCCTACACTAATTTCTGATGAGCAAGCTGGAATTGTGAAGGGCAGAAGTATATTGGAAAATATATTGGTGACACAGGAAATTATAACTGATATTGGACTGAGAACTAAGGCAGATCCTAATGTGGTAATCAAACTAGACATGACTAAGGCATATGATCAATTGTCATGGTTATTTCTGACCAAAGCACTGACAAAAATGGGATTTGCACATAGATTTATAGGCTGGGTGTTTGGGACAATATCCAATAAATGGTATTCAATTTTGATAAATGGGCAGCAACATGGTTTTTCAAATCTACTCGAGTGGTTAAACAGGGTGATTCATTATCTCCTACACTTTTCATTCTGGCAGCTGAGGCAATGTTAAGCGGGCCGAATTGTCTTCACTCTAATCTATATTTCTGTGGATTTGGGCTGCCAAAATGGAGTCCTAAGATTAACCATTTGACTTATGCTGATGATACCATCATTTTTTCCTCCTCAAATGCAATATCTTTGCAGCTCATTATGAAATTCTTGTCAGCATATGAAGCTGCCTTAGGAAAGCTGATCAACAAAGCAAAATCAGCTATTTATATCATCATCTACCTGATGAAGAGGTGGTGAAAAAGGTAGAAAGAGTTACTGGGATTCGCAGGCAAGATTTTCCATTTACTTATTTGGGATGTCCTATTTTTTATGCTAGTAGAAAATTGGATTACTATCAAAGAATGATAAATAAAGTTCTGGACAAATTGCAGTCATGGAAGGGGAAGATACTGTCGATTGGAGAAAGATATATTTTGATTTCTCATGTAATACAAAGTATGCCTATTCATCTATTATCAGTTGTTAATGCACCAGCTTCTGTAATCAACAAACTACATAAACGCATGGCAAGGTTCTTTTGGAGTAGTTCGATTAAATGAGGACATATGCATTGGGCATCATGGGGAACTTTATGTTTACCAGTTGAAGAAGAAGGAGTAGGATTTAGATCACTCCATGATGTATCCAAGGCCTTATTTTGTAAGTAATGGTGGAATTTTTTAACAAAACCATCATTGTGGAGCTCATTCATGAGCCAAAAATATTGTAAGAAACTGAATCCAATTATAGTCCCTTGGAGGGCTGGATCCCATATCTAGAGAAAAATGCTGGAGTGTAGAGATGATATAGAGCATCAGATTCTGTGGCAGCCAAAGATGGGCTCTTCTTTATTTTAGTTTGATAACTGAACTTGGCTGGGTGCATTATATTACATCACTCCACCTGATTTCTTTTGTGATGAATACATACAGAACGTTAACGAAGTTGTACAGGGGAAGAGATGGAACGAACAAAAATTAAGGCAATTGTTACCTGAAGACTTGGCTATTTATATCCTGCAGAACATCAAACCACCTGGGTATAACATGGTCCTGGATAGACCCTTTTGGATGTTGGAGATAAGGGGTGAAATCAGTGTAGATCTGCTTGGGAATATATAAGGAGGAGAAAGGAACCATGTAATGCTTATAGAAGGATATAGATCAAAGATTTACCATTTAAGGTTTCATTCTTCATGTAGAAGGTTAGGAAGAATAAGCTTCCTCTAGATGATTTCTTCAAAATATTGGGATATTCAATGGCCTCTAGATGTTGGTGTTTTATATTGCCTCAGGAGGGAACTGTGCCACACTTATTTTACACTTCTTATGCTGCTAGAAAAGTGTGGCAGTATTTCTTACCTGTTCCTGGCATTAAAGTTGAAGGATTAGCATTTCATCAAGCGATTGTGCAGAGTTGGACTGCCAATGTGATTCCAAGATTACAACCAATCATAAAAGCATTACCATCGATTATAGTCTGGGAGTCGTGGAAGAGGAGGAACTCGTACAAAATGGGGATGCAGTTTTAGTGAATAGTGTGATATACTAGATAGCTACTACACTCCAACACCTAGTAAAATTCGGGAAGCCAAGCTTATAGAATGTTTCTCACAAATGGCCTGACCTGATTCATATACTGGAGTAATTCACACCTAAGTTGAAATATTCTAACGTGATATGGGAATTCCCTGAACATGGCTAGGTGAAGGTCAGTACAGATGGGGCTTCTAGGGCAATCCTGGCAGGAGCTCGATTTGTTTTGTGTTGAGAAATGAGGAAGGGGAGGTACTACATGCTTGTGGCAAGGAAATAGAAGAAGGCACAAATACTTAAGCAGAGGTACAAGCCATTTTTGAAGCATTACGATATTGTGTTGTACATGATTAGATTCTGATCGACTTGCATACTGATTCAATACTAGTAAAAAATATAATCCTAGGGGAATGGAATACACCTTGGTCTGTGGTGGTATATATGGAGGAGATAAAGGAATTGATGAATAGATTCAATATAAAGGTTTCCCATATATTAAGGGAGGGTAATAAATTGCTAGATCACATAGCCAATTATGCCATAGACATCGGGCTAATGCAATGTAATGGTTTTGGAGACTTGGATGTCCAAGGGAGGAAGATTGTCAATAGTGATAAACTGCAATGCCCATACATCAGAGAAAAGATTGGAGGAAGTTAGGACGAGAGGAGGAATGGAGTAGCAGGAGCAGGAAGAAAACTGGAACCTTAGTCGATTATCATGCTCAAATCCTATTGGAGAAGAGTGGTGATCCTTTTACTAACATAGTTTTCTTTTTGCATGGAATACTACTGTGATCATGCCGTATCCATTGAATAACTCTAACTTTGTGGTATCAGTACTGTTTACTCAATCCAAGGAGAGGGAAGCAAGGGAAGGCACAATCAATAAAAGAATGAATTTCACATTACTTTATGAAAATACTGTGAAACTGCCGATTTATATACATAGAGGAGAGAGGGACATGTCTAACAACTCTGTGAGTTGCATTGGAACAGTCAAAGAAGAATGACATCAACAACAAACACTCAAGTAGCAAAATAATGGAATCACACATGCACACAGCATGCACACAGCATGCAGACACCAGAGCTCCAATCTTCTGACAAAAGGGAAGTCAGCTGGATGATGCACCTGTGGAAAAAATTAACTCAACATCAGGAGGGAGACAATACACAGCATACAGGTAGTCAGGCATATTTGAGGACTCACTATCCTCATAAAAAAAACAAGAATCATAACTAAAAAGCAAATTACGACGGGAGGAAGTAATGAAGATCTTTGCTTTCATGACAAGCTTAACGAATCTCTTGTCTGTGCAACGTTTTCTAAACATAAATGCAACACTATTGGCTAAAGCCTCAACCTGTAACACAGATGAGGCAAAGCAAATTCTGCTATTGATCAATACCGTCACCTACAGATCTTGGCAATCCAATTTCCACCATTGTAACAAATGCAGCAGCTATAATAGAGCAGAACTATATCCAGGTACGAAGACATCACAACACTCACATGTAGCCGTAGATAACACATTCAGATACACAAAAGATCACATGAGAAAGGAGGACAGCAATACGAGGAATCCAGCAAGGAGCTCAATGAACAAACAAGGCAAATCTGGGACAAAATCGATGTTCGGAGGAAGATATTGGGTGAGCGTTAATTCCTATACTGGATACTGATATAATCAAATAGATACAAGAGATATAAGGAGGACTATAGCTACACAAATGAACTATAAATGTAGACCTACATACACTCACACGAGGAATTTGTTATGTTGGTTAGAAATTGGGCTATATTTGCAAGATATGGAGCTAGATAGAATTTGGATAAAAATGGCTACATGCTTCACATGTATATATCAAATTGGGCTTGGAAAGGCTGCAGGGAATTGGATCGAATTGAGTTGTTTTCTGTTTACGTCTATATGGACAAATAATACTAAATACAAGTGCACACAAATGGATTGGACTGATAAGAAATGGGCTGCTATATGGGCTTTATGGGCTAGTTTTTGCTGTACAATTTTTATTAGTTTTTTTGTGATATCAATTTTGAGTACATTACTCAATTTTGATAATAAGGCATATGTATTGCACAAAGTGTATTACCTTCATCTTGTAGGATCCAATGACAATCATTGTTTATTATTATTATTATAAATATAAGTAAAAACTAGCCCTAGGCTCCGCCCAGTAGATTGATTTTTAAAAAAATATATTAATTTGAGTACTACTATTATCTCTCTTTTTATTTAAAGTTTTAACTTGTTTCTCAGTAGTATTTATATATCCCTGACTTTCAGAAAAAATAACCCTATCTATTGGTATATTCATTACTGGACAAACCTATCTACCATGAGCCAATTTCATAGTTTTGTTACTCTCTCTGTTTCATATTAATTGAGGTATTTTTCTTTTTTAGTTTGTTCCAAAATAAATGTATTTTTAAATTTAGAAATAATTCAACTTTAATCTCCTCATTTTATCCATCTTACCCATAATGAGAAGCTATTATAACCACACAAAAGTCATAGCCTCACAAAGCTTTACCTCTTAAATTTTTAAGACCACAAATTTCAAAAGTCTTTCTTTATTTTTTTAAACTCCGTACCTAGTCAAACTAACTCATTTAATTAAAACGAAGGAAGCATAATTTAAAAGGAATAATCTAACTCTATTTTTCGTGTGTGCCGCATATTTTAGTATTTCCAACATACATTTTCCAATAGATGCACGTTACGAGAAAAATAATTGTTTTGACAATATCCAAACATTATGATCTCAACGTCGACAATCCACGTTCATCGCTCATTAAAATTGTACTTTATTCTTCATGTACAGAGTATTTGCCAAAACCTTTTTGTTTCAATAATGTATTGCTTTATCTTACACTACAAATATGGGGATGCAGTTTCAGTGAATAGGGTGATATACTAGATAGCTACTACACTACAACACCTAGTAAAGTTCAGGAAGCCAAGCTTATAGAATGTTTCTCACAAATGTCCTGACCTGATTCATATGCTGGAGTAATTCACACCTAAGTTGAAATATACTAAGGTGATACGGGAATTCCCTAAACATGGCTACGTGAAGGTCAGTACAGATGGGGCTTCTAGGGCAATCCTGGCAGAAGCTCTATTGGTTTTGTGTTGAGAAATGGGGAAGGAGAGGTACTACATGCTTGTGGCAAGGAAATAGAAGAAGGCACAAATACTGAAGCAGAGGTACAAGCCATTTTTGAAGCATTACGATATTGTGTTGCACATGATTAGATTCCGATCGACTTGCATACTGATTCAATACTAGTAAAAAATGTAATCCTGGGGAATGGAATGCACCTTGGTCTATGGTGGTATATGTGGAGGAGATAAAGGAATTGATGAATAGATGCAATATGAAGGTATCCCATATATTAAGGGAGGGTAATAAATTGCTAGATCACATAGCCAATTATGCCCTAGACGTCGGGCCAATGGAATGTAATGGTTTTGGAGACTTGGATCTCTAAGGGAGGAAGATTGTTAATAGTGATAAACTGCAATGTCCATACATCAGAGTAAACATTGGAGGAAGTTAGGAGGAGAGGAGGAATGGAGTAGCAGGAGCGGGAAGAAAGCTGGAACCTTAGTCGATTATCATGCTCAAATCCTTTTGGAGAAGAGTGGTGATCCTTTTTATTACTAACATAGTTTTCTTTTTGCATGGAATACTACTATGATCATGCCCTATCCATTGAATAACTCTACCTTTGTGGTATCAGTACTGTTTACTCAATCCAATGAGAGGGAAGCAAGGGAAGGCACAATCAATAAAAGAATGAATTTCACATTACTTTATGGAAATGCTGTGAAACTGCCGATTTACATACATAGAGGAGAGAGGGACATGTCTAAAAACTCTGTGAGTTGCATTGGAACAGTCAAAGAAGAAGGACAGCAACAACAAACACTCAAGTAGCAAAATAATGGAATCACACATGCACACAGCATGCAGACACCAGAGCTCCAATCTTCTGACAAAAGGGAATTCAGCTGGATGATGCACCTGTGGAAAAAATTAACTCAACATTAGGAGGGAGACAATACACAACATACAGGTAGTCAGGCATATTTGAGGACTCACAATCCTCATAAAAAACAAGAATCATAACAAAAAGCAAATTACAACATGAGGAAGTAATGAAGATCTTTGCTTTCATGACAAGCTTAACGAATCTCTTGTCTGTACAACGATTTCTATGCATAAATGCAACACTTTTGGCTAAAGCCTCAACATGCAACACAGATGAGCCAAAGCAGAGTCTGCTATTGATCAGTACCATTCCACCATTGTAACAAATGCAACAGCTATAATAGAGCAGAATTATATCCAGGTACGAAGACATCACAACACTCACATGCAACCGTAGATAACACATTCAGATACACAAAAGATCACAGGAAAAACAGCACAATTATACGAGGAATCCAGCAAGGAGCTCAATGAACAAAAAAGGCAAATCTGGAAGAAAATCGAGGTTCAGAGGAAGATACTGGGTGAGCGTTAATCCCTATGTTGGATACTGATATGATCAAATAGATACAAGAGATATAATGAGGACTATAGCTACACAAATGAACTATAAATGTGGACCTACATACACTCACACGTGGAATTTGTTATGTTTGTTAGAAATTGGGCTATATTTGCAAGATATGGAGCTGGATAGAATTTGGATAAAAATGGCTACATGCTTCACATGTATATATCAAATAGGGCTTGGAAAGGCTGCAGGGAATTGGATCGAATTGATTTTTTTTCTGTTTACGTCTATATGGACAAATAATACTAAATACAAGTGCACACAAATGGACTGGACTGCTAAGAAATGGGCTGCTATATGGGCTTCATGGGCTAGTTTTTACTGTACTATTTTTATTAGTTTTTTTGTGATATCAATTTTGAGTTAGCGGTCTTTTTTGCCTCGCCTGCTACTGGGAAGAGAGAGCCGCTGTCATTCTTCGCTTCGTTTGAGAATCAACTGCACATGAATAGGCTCTTCCTTACGCCTTCAAGGAGGAAGCGGCTTTTTTCCAAAATTCCCGGGAAAATGAAATGAACTTCTTTTCGTAAGGCAAGAAAGTCTTTCTGAATTGTGATATCAATTTTGAGTACACTACTCAATTTTGATAATAAGGCATATGTATTGCACAAAGTTTATTACCTTCATCTTGTAGGACCCAATGACAATCGTTGTTTTGTTATTTTTATATATATAAATAAAAACTAGCCCAAGGCTACGCCCAGTGAATGGATTTTTAAAAAAATATATCAATCTGAGTACTACTATTATCTCTCTTTTTATTTAAAGTTTTAACTTGTTTCTCTGTAGTATATATATATATATATATATATATATATATATATATATATATATATATATATATATATATCCCTGACTTTCGGAAAAAATAACCCTATCTATTGGTATGTTCATTACTGGACAAACCTATCTGCTATGAGCCAATTTCATATTTTTGTTACTCTCTCCGTTTCATATTAATTGAGGTATTTTTCTTTTTTAGTTTGTTCCAAAATAAATGTATTTTTAAATTTAAAAATAATTCAACTTTAATCTCCTCATTTTATCCATTTTACCCATAATGGGAAGCTTTTATAACCACACAAAAGTCATACCCTCCCAAAGCTTTACCTCTTAAATTTTTAAGACCATAAATTTCAAAAGTCTTCCTTTATTTTTTTAAACTCCGTACCTAGTCAAACTAACTCATTTAATTAAAACGAAGGAAGCATAATTTAAAAGGAATAATCTAACTCTATTTTTCGTGTGTGCCGCATATTTTAGTATTTCCATCATACATTTTCCAATAGATGCACGTTACGAGAAAAATAATTGTTTTGACAATATCCCAACATTATGATCTCAACGTCGACAATCCACGTTCATCGCTCATTAAAATTGTACTTTATTCTTCATGTACAGATTATTTGCCGAAACCTTTTTGTTTCAATAATATATTGCTTTATCTTACACTACATGACTAGGTATACACACGAGAAACTAGCATATATAATATCTTCTAACTTTGTACTTTGATAGAATTTGAATTCTCCCTGTTCCTCTTGAAAAAAAAAACAATTTACGTACTATTGCCTCGTGGTGGGAATATACTGGGTAGTTGTTGTTGTTGTTGCCTCGTTCTTTAAGTTTCTTCTTTTCTTAAAAGAACACATTTATAATATCTTCTAACTTGGAGTAAAATAAGTGTAAAAGTCACCACCAATTTATCATCGATACTAGACTGACGGAGCCCAATACATTATATGGATAGCGTGACACTGGCAGTCCGACAGGCATCAAAACTACTAGCAAAAGCTAGAGGTGCATAACATTTAAAATGCATCTTTAATGCAAAAATGAAGTCGTGACCAACCCAATCAGATAGTAACATTGTGCTGTGGGGTGAATTCAGATTTAGCCCCATTATTACAAACCAAAGGCATAATAAAACAGAGAAATGTACCTTAATACCTATAAGTAACAACTAAATTGCAGATAATTCAGAAACAATTTAGACCTTGGGCCTGCAAACTGGAATCTCGACAGCGCCCTCAAGTGAAATTACAACCTGAGCTTGAAAAGTTTCTTCATTCCCATTGTTGTTAACTTTAAAGGTAATGTAGTAGTTCCAGTCACGACATCCACCTGCATTCACCTTCACAATCCCCAGTACCTTGCGTTCTTTCCCCTGCAACCAATATTATGCAATTCAATATAGAGGAAGGGCAGGCCAGCAGGCAAAGAGCAAAACAAATGGTATAAGATATTACATCGTCGGGAAAGTGCTTCTTGATTGCCATTGAAGCATAACCCTTGAGTTCATCCACAAGCTCAGGATCACGATCAAGTCTGCGGGTGGAAATTGGGCATATGGGAGCCTCCATGCACGGCCCAGGGTGTTGATCAAAATCAAAACCCTATTTAAGATAGACGAGAATAATCAGATGAGATTTCTATAGTGAATGCATATTCAGTGTTTGAAATCCAGCCGTTTTGACCAAAGTAAAATTTAATCACAAATTATAGTTGAAAACCTGTATTACGATAGGATGTGTTACATGATTCTATCACATGCACAACTTACGTGTGCAGACATGTACATCTTTGTAGGCAAAGAGGATTAAAGAGAGTTTGTTAAGATTCTCCAAAATCAATTGTGACAACAAAAAAAACCATAGTGGATAGTAAACCGGTATTATGAAAACTTGTAATACAACCCCTTCACTGAGCCGAGGGTCGATTGGAAATAGTCTCTCTCCCCTTTCGGGTAGGGGTAAGGCCCGTCGACACCAGTGGGGTCTGAGGAGGATATCGTGTACGCAGAGCTTACCCCTACCCTGGGATAAAGAGGTTGTTTCCAATAAACCACTTGCATCCCTACCTCCAAAAACTCTCCACCTAGCTTTTGGGGTGACACGAACTCACAACCTCTTAGCTGGAAGTGGAGGGTGCTTACCACTAGAGCAACCCACTCTTGTGAAGAGAGTGACCAATGCCCAAAACAAAAACATAAAAGAAAAAAGAAAAAAGAAAAAGAGAAAGAACTGCTGCAACCTCTTTTTTTGTAGTTGAAAAGGTAAGTATTAAGAACTGCTATAAATATGAAAAGTAATTACATATAGACCTTGGAAATTCTATAGAGCAACTATTAAACTCCTTTTGTATGTCGTTTAAAAGGAAAATTCCAGATAACGCTTTGTTCAATAGAAAAAGGAAAGAAAAGAACAGCTGTAAATATGAACTGTAATTACATATAGACCTTGCAAATTCTATTGATCAGGTATTGAATTCTTTTTGCCAGTCATACAATTCCTATAGTGCTTTGTGTACTGCCCATTAGTTTAGCATTTTCTTGATTAACCCGTACAAAAGCAATAGGGACCACCAGATTCTGAAGAGAAATTACACGGTAAATTTTATTTCCTTTAAATACATTTTAGGCCCATAAGATTCTTACCAGTCAGGCATACTCCTCCTGAAGAAAAAGGAAGTCAAAGGTACACCTCAAGACCCTATAATAATTCTTCCCCTTCTTCTTAGGTTTAACTCAAGAAAATGCAAATCAGTTTTATACCTCAAGAAATACGGAAACTTGTGGAACCAAAATTATATACGCCCAAGCAAGGATGCCTTGCATTTAACAAAAGGCCTAGATGCAGTTATGCCCTGTCCAATGCTTTCACAAATAGCGCTTCTTGCAAATTGCAATAACTTTAACATGGTAATTCAGATCCAATCTGATGACAGAAAGTGAGTGTCCCGAAGAATGATTCACCCTCCTACCTCATAGAGTGCAATGCCTCAGAATTAAGCACGTTCACTAGCTACAATACACACATAAACGCATGAAAAATATAAAATCAACAGATACGGAAATAATAACCACCACCACCACCCCCCAAAAGAACAAAAAAGAAGAAAAGTTGACATGCCAGCTTTACAGTAATAGATGCTCGATGAACCCAAAAAGAGGAGTGACATGTAGAAGTGTTTGCACAGTGTTAAGCCATATTTGAACATAAAAAGGTACAGATTAATGTAAAACAAATAAACATCTTCACAGTAGGCACTAACTAAACTAGACAAGTGGATGACAGAACATAAAGCATATCAAAAATAAGGTTTAAATAAAGAGAAAGAAAGAGATAGCACTGCAGGGAAACTATATTTATTTCACGTATACACATATAAGTCATGCATTCCACAACAAAAAGCAAATGCCATGTTTTTCCTTCTTTTTTCTTTTTTTTTGGGGGGGGGGAATAAGTCAAGATTTCCGTTACCACAGTAAGTTGGTGTCAGAATCTTATACAGAATAGCTATGAACAACTTGGTTCAAGAAAAGGTATACACAAGAAAAGGTATATGTTACAATCAACTTGTTTCAAGATAAGGTACAACAAATGCACAAACATAAAATCACATATAATATCTGAATCTGTGACATCTTACATGTATTAATTTTTCATTTGCTTTTGAACTGGAAATTATTTATCATTTGTTGCATTCCAGCGTCATAACTTAGCTGTCACAGTCAGAGGGAGTTGGACTTCAGCATGCTCTCCTCAAGTTAGATACCCGCTTTCTTCTTCCATCCAACACTCAACTCACCAGACCATGAGCAAATAGAAAAGGAAACAAGAATTGAAGGTACAATGATTACCTTCATATCAGCTTAGTCTAGATACAAGCTTATAAAATCTACATCTTTACAAGGTAGGAGTAAGGTCTGCATACACTTTACCCTTCGCAGACCTCACAATGCGGGAATACATAGGGTACTTTGTTGTTGTTACATCTTTACCACGGACAAGCTAAAAAATATCAATAATATATAATTATTTTATTTTATATTTGACTCTTTTATTTAAATATCAATATAATATCATCTAATATTATATTAGATTTTTTATATTGTTTTACAATTATTTAAATACTATTTCACCTCTACCATAAAATCTACTCATATAACTATAAAACTCTTTCACATTTAAGACATATAAGTATAGTTATTGGAAATACTATAGCTGGGTTTGAATAAAATAAAATTATTTTAAGATAAATATAATATATATATGGTACATATCTCTGTTTATCTAAATAACAAAAAAGAGTTTACAAATCCAAATAAAAATTTACTTACATATATAATAAAATAAACATACATGCTAGAGAAAGAAACAACACAAAATGAGTCAATATTAAAAAAAAGTTGCTTCTTTTTTCTTTTTGAAGAATATTTGTTTGAAGAGTCGATTTGCATAAATGCACATCAAACAAATAACAAAACTTTGATTATACAATGTTATCATTAATTTTAATTTAGGACATTCAAGGAAAGAGTATAAGGTGAAACCCGTTTATTTAGATGTAGTCAAGCCAATATTGCAAGGGTATAATATTTTTTCCATTGAATAATATTGGTTTTGAATCATTAGATTATGTTAAGGTTGTATCCGGTTCCGGTTCCGGGTCTATTTGGGTCTGCGGTTCCGGTTCTGGCGGTTCTGAAGGTGGAACAGGCCCGTGACGGTTTCAGGTACCATGCGGTTCCGGTTCCGGCGGTTCTGAATTTTTTTTTAAAATCAATATCTTGTATAGTAGTCATTAGTATATTGTAGAATATATTTTATATGATGTACTATGTTATTAGTATAGTATATATTGTGTTTGGTAATTAGTATATATTGTGTACAAGTAGTGTATATTTTATATATAAGTAGTATATATTGGATTTAAGTAGTATATATTGTATATAAGTAGTGTATATTGTATTGTAGTTAGTAATTAGTATAAATTGTATATAAGTAGTATATATTGATAAAAGAATGTTGTCATTAGTATATTGTGTTGTATGTTATATATTTTATATTATATAAATATTCAAGGATTGATATAGAAGTAAAGACAAAGAAATATTGAGACAAAAGATATTCAAGGATATGATAAAGAGCATATTCGTTGACCAAAATGGCATATCTTTCTTAGTCTTCCTTCCCCCAATGGAATGAGCACAACATGGTACTAATACCACCATTAAAACGAAAAAAAAAACTAAAATAAGACGTGCCAATGTACAAGTTACATCATAATTTATGCATTATTTCTAACAAATCTCATAAAACCTTCAAGGTTGGGAGGTGGTTGTGTTGGCGGTGGTGGAAATGAAGCTTGTTCATCACCACTTTCGGGTGAAGTTGCTTCCTGAGCAAGTTCTTCTATCATTTCTTCATACTCCTCATCTATTTCTGGTTGTGATTCTGCTAGGCCAAAGTTCCTTCTTTTTGCGCGGATCCAATCTCGAAAAAGCACTGATTTTTCCAAGCTGTCCCACATCGACGCTCTGTGATCACCTATTTGTAATATTGCTTGACTAAAAGCGCTCTTCGATGCAACAATTGACGCTTGAATCGAAAGAACATCCCGAGCCATCCTTGCAATAACGGGAAAATGCTTTTTCCTTGTCTTCCACCATTCCATAAGGTCGAAAGAGCCATCTGGATTCTCCTTTTCTAGTCCCTGTGACAAATAAACTTGAAGCTCATTTAGATGGGAAATTTCATCTAATTTATCACCTTGAGTACCCTGAACTCCGTCCACGATTTAAGAGCTGTTAAGCCAGCAGTTCTTTTAGACGATTGTGATGTAGACGAAGTAGGGGTTGGAATATTTGGACTAGCATGCTCTAACGCCTGTTTATAAGCATTATAAACAGTTTGAGCATTAACTTTAATTGATGCTTTCGCATCAGCTAGTGTAGCAATTTCTACTTCTGAAAGATCTAAACATTGATAAAATAGTAGAATACTAAAAGTGAGGACCTCCTAATTTCATAGTTGGATTTAACATAGCATACACACCAAAAATAGGAGGGATTGGAAAAAAATATTTTTTAAACTTTTTTTTCATTTCAGTTATTGCAAGTTCATAAATGTCCCCTCCCTCACTAAAATCAACAAAAAAATTAGCAAGTGCGACAATATAAACTAAACATTTAGAAATAGTCGGATAATATTGGCCAGAAAAAGCATTTGTAGCTGTTAGGATTTATGCCCGTCACTAGAGGGGGGGTGAATAGTGCGGCACGAGAATATTGATAAATATTGCGGAATTAAAATTGCAGGAATAAAATAAATTCGGTAATTAAAATAGTAAGGAAAGAACACACCGAATTTGTCCTGGTTCACCACAACTTGTGGTTAGTTCAGTCCCTGAGAGACTCTCTCGAGATTCCACTAACTTCGTTAAGCTTACGGGTGCCTAACAAACCGTTACACTTGCTCGTAAATGTACACTCTACAAGACTTCAACTTGCTCGAGGATACCGCACCTCAAGACTTCACTTTGCTCGTGGATAGCGCACCACAAGACTTCACCTTGCTCGTGGATACCATACCACAAGACTTCACACACTAAGACTTAGAGTACTTAGCAAACCCGACAATCAATGAGAAGATATGTTCTTCTCAAACACCTTTCTCTTTTACAACAAGAACTCTCTCAAAATAGTAGATAAAGAGATACAATATTAGCTCTATGAACAACTCAAAGTTGTCTCTCAAATGGCTCAACAAAAGCTCTAAAATGATGCTCAAATAATATCAATATGTATATGAATATTGGGAGGTGTTGTGTATTTAAAATCAGCTCAAAAGACCTCTTTTTATCGGGGTTAAAGGGTGGATGTCCGTTGCTTAATTGACAATCAATTATGCTGATTTTGTGCCCAGATAATCGATTATTTGATTGTAATAATCGATTTTGTCTCTAACGTTCCGAAAATCAGAATGCTGATTTTCTGCCAAATAATCGATTATATGCTGGAAATAATCGATTATATAGAGGCAGTGTTCAATACACTTTGCAACGGCTACAGCATAATCAATTATTTAAAGGTTATAATCGATTATATACCATTGATATACACGATATACACTGTGTATACCAGAGTATACCAGAATTGAAAACTTACTTCAAAAACCATTTTGGTTAAAATGGAAACGTTAAAATCATTTTGTTTGAAGTATTTGAAATATGTTTATGATAAATATGATTTAATAAAATGATTTTATGCATATTTATGATGACCTATGTTGAGCCAAAAGACGAGATAACTTAAGCGTTGCTCTTACATTGGTTCTACCTAACGACCTACGCCTTGGGTCTTCGGTCTTAAACATTTGAGCTCGTCTTTGGCTTGTCTATTTCAATCCATTCATAAATATGCTTCTCGGCATTCAATCTTGATTTGTTTGTCATATAATAACATTGTTTGACACTTGACTTCATTGTTTGTCATTCATCAAAACCTATACCTGAAAATCATGCTCATACAACCAAAGCGCACATATCATAGATAGTATGATTTTCTACAATTTCCCCCTTTTTGATAATGACAAACAACAGGAGATATGCATATTGGATTCCCCCTAAATTCATGCTATATCTCAACATACAATTCATGTAAACAATTTTAATATAATTCCCCCTTAATTGAATATTCCCCCTCAATTAAAGCATACTAGAAGGTGAAGACATTCCCCCTTATTCGATGCATATCGCCTAAATTCTTCCCCCTTTTGGCATTAGCAAGAGTATACAAAGGCTACTTTCCCTTATCGACACTTCCCCGTTTGGGAATACCAACTATTAGTGACAAAAATAAAGTAGGAAGTATAATGAGGAACATACATTGACGATACCCGCTAGATTTAAAAAAAAATCATATCAACATAAAATAATACCAAATGTTAGTAAAATATACCAACCATAATAACGGTCATTTTTCGCAAATATATCAACTGTTATTTAAACTAAAAATATTCATCAAAACATGAATCAATCATTTAAAATAATTGATACTAATTGTTATTCAAAATAAAAATTATCAAAACTTGAATCAATAAAAATAATTAATATCAATTGTTAGCACACATCAACTATTACGTTTTTATCAAAAATGATAACTAACCGAAATTCCCCCTCGATGCAATAAGGTTTCGTGCTTGGTGCATCTACTACGATATTGTAGTCTTCAAGCACACCTGCAAACGTACCTAAAAATAGGTTTTCGGTACCCAACTTCTTTTGGGTCCTTGGGGGTTAGGCAAATAATAATTATAGTCAAAAGATAAATCTCTATTTTTAGCAAAACATACGGGTGCTATGTGTCCTACCCGGTTGCAATAATGACATATAACATTCGGGTTGTGCATATGTCTTGGTTGAGCCAAAAACGTTCTAGGTGGTCTAAAGTCGTTATTCCTAGACATATTGTGATTCCTAGAGTTATTTCTAGGTGGTCTAAAATTATTCATTCTAGACTCATTTACAAATTTCCTAGAGTTGTTTCTAGGTGGTCTAAAATTATTCATTCTAGACTCATTTACAAATTTCCTAGAGTTGTTTCTAGGTGGTCTAAATTGACTATTTTTAGACTCATTAATATAATTCCTAGAATTATTTCTAGGTGGTTCAACCTTATTTCTATCATCCTTTTTAATTTCTTCACTTGTTTTAGGATCATCTACACTACGTTTTTCTAGTGTATTTCTAAGTTCTATGTTCTCCATTTTCAAAGAATTACAAGAAGAACAATTGGAACTATGATCAATTGAAAAGGTTTCATTCATCTCCTTGATTTTATTTTTGAGATCAACATTGTCATTTTCCAAAAATTTATTTTCTTCTTCTAAAGCTTCAATTTTATTTTTAAGAACAATATTGTCATTTTCAAAAAATTCTTTTCTTCTGTTAGCTTCTCACTATCACGAGTCAATTTTTCAAAATCTTTTTCTTGCAAAGAAGGTTGTTTTTCAAAATCTTTTTCTTGCAAAGAAAGTGTTTTCTTCAACTCTTTTATGGTTTTGGAAGCTCTAATAAATTCACTATATAATTCATCATAGGCATTTTGCATTTCTTCCAAAGAGTAAGAGTTAGAAGTGCTTACCTCTTCTTCTTCGTCGGCCATGAAGCATAGGGCAGTCGTTTCGTCACACGAGCTGTCAGAGTCCCATGTCACATGCTTTTGGACTTGAGGCGTACCTTCATAAATGACTTCAAGTTTATCCCACATTTCTTTGGCGGTTGTGCAATAGTAAATTTTCCGATAATCATCCGGATTCACCGCACGATATAACATATTGATGGCCTTGGCGTTGTAGTCATTCTTCTCCTTCGGAGCCATAATTTCCCAACTTTCTTTGTCGGCGTTTCACCGTTCTTGATGATTTGCCATAAGCGAAAGTTGTTTGATTGGATGAAGATTCTCATCTGCTCTTTCCAATATGAATAATTTGTTCCATCAAATAGAGGAGGTTCAAAAGTAGAGTGTCCTTCGCTGATCATTCCTGCGTGAAACATTCTCAAAAAAAATTATATATCGCTCTCAACCGGTTAAGGCTTTCAGAGAGTTAGGCTCTGATACCAACTGTTAGGATTTATGCCCGTCACTAGAGGGGGGGTGAATAGTGCGGCACGAGAATATTGATAAATATTGCGGAATTAAAATTGCAGTAATAAAATAAATTCGGTAATTAAAATAGTAAGGAAAGAACACACCGAATTTATCAGGGTTCACCACAACTTGTGGTTAGTCCAGTCCCCGAGAGACTCTCTCGAGATTCCACTAACTTCGTTAAGCTTACGGGTGCCTAACAAACCATTACACTTGCTCGTAGATGTACACTCTACAAGACTTCAACTTGCTCGAGGATACCGCACCTCAAGACTTCGCTTTGCTCATGGATACCGCACCACAAGACTTCACCTTGCTCGTGGATACCACACCACAAGACTTTACACACTAAGACTTAGGGTACTTAGCAAACCCGACAATCAATGAGAAGATATGTTCTTCTCAAACACCTTTATTTTTTACAACAAGAACTCTCTCAAAAGAGTAGATAAAGAGGTACAATTAGCTCTATGAACAACTCAAAGTTGTCTCTCAAATGGCTCAACAAAAGCTCTAAAATGATGCTCAAATAACATCAATATTGTTGAAACACGTTCTCAAGGCACTAAACTAAACGTGTGTTCATACGTGTAGGTTTTGATAAATGACAAACGAAGCGCGATTGTGACGAGGTCCAAGCACAAGCGCGCAATTGTCACATAACGAAGTTCAAGCACAAGACGGACAAAGATCAAGATTAAGCTAAGAAATAAAGTTATACATGAGTCGTTCTATAATTGTGATCTTGATCCGACACTTAACTCAAGACTTGGCTTCTCTCGTAAAATCATTTTTATCAAATCATGCATATTCAATTTAAAGCAAAATGATTTTCAGATATTTTATTTTAGCCAAAATGATTTTTAAACATGCCTCTCAAATCTGGACAAAGATAATCGATTATGTACTTTATGATAATCGATTATATTAAGACAATGTACACCAGATTTACTAAGCTGAACAATAATCGGTTATGTACCATATGATAATCGATTATGTTAAGGCAGTGTACATTAGATTTTTCAAAGCTACAAGATAATCGATTATGTACCTTATGATAATCGATTATGTTGAGGCAGTGTCCATCAGATTTTTCAAAGTCATAAAATAATCGATTATGCACAGTATGATAATCGATTATGTTGAGGCAGTGTCTATCAAATTTTACAAGACTGAAAAATAATCGATTATGTACTTGATGATAATCGATTATGTTAAGAGAGTGTAGTCCGAAGTTTTCAAAATATAGAAGATAATCGATTATCCATATAGCATAATCGATTATGTAAATGACTGTTGCCAAAGTATTTTTAAACTCTGTCAGGTAATCGATTATATGATTCTGATAATCGATTATGCTAAGTAAAATCCGGGAATGATTTTTTGAACGTTGTCAGGTAATCTATTATATGATTCTGATAATCGATTATTCTAAGTAAAATCCGGAAATGATTTTTTGAACGTTGTCAGGTAATCGATTATACGATTTGGATAATCGATTATTCTGCTTAAAATCTGGGAATGATTTTTGAACGATTGGAAAATAATCGATTATGCAAATTAGAGAATCGATTATCTCAGCACAAAATCAGCAATTCTTGATTGGCAATTAGGCAACGGTTGTGAAGGTTTTTAACACTATAAATACAACTCAAAATCAGTCTTCTAAGCAAAACAACTGATCATATTATTGCTAAAGCTCGCGTACTCTCATATTCATCACTTTCTACTCATTTCATAAGTTTTTGAGAGCCAAACTCTTGACGAAAGTTGTTGCGTTCTTGAGCGTTTATATTTTACTCATATCTACTCTTAAAGAGAGTTTTGTCTTGAGTGTTAAGTGTTTGTAAACACTTGAAAGTAAGTGTTAATCCCTTGGGCTTGTAAGAAGGAACGTTTTCATTCCTTCTGTTGAAGTCTTGAAGTGTGGTATCTTCGAGCAAAGGTTGTTGAGGCTTGTGTGACTCAAGTTCTCAAGTTGTAACGGTTTGTTAAGCACCCGTAAGCTTAACGGAGTTAGTGGAATCTCGAGAGAGTCTCTCGGGGACTGGACTAGCCACAAGTTGTGGTGAACCAGGATAAAATCGGTGCGTTCGTTCCTTATTGTTTAATTTCCACACTTATTTCAATCCTGCAATTTTTAATTCCGCAAGTTTTACATTGTTTTTATTATAACGCTATTCACCCCCCCTCTAGCGTTAAGCATATAATCTAACAATTGGTATCATAGCCCAACTCTCTGAAAAACTTAACCGTTTGAGAGAAACTATCCATGGCTTCTACTCGTGATTTTAATGCAGGAATAGGTGAAGGACAATGCTCCACCAGACCACCACTATTCGATGGCACAAACTATACGTACTGGAAGGAAAGGATGAGAATATTCATCCAGTCGAATAATTTTCATCTATGGAAGGTTGTAACGAAGGGAGAACAAATTCCAACCAAAAAGGTTGCAAATGAACGGGTTCCAAAAACCGAAGATGAATACGACGCGGATGATATCCGAAAAGTGCAAAACAACGCTAGAGCCATCAACTTATTGTATTGTGCTGTAAATGCTGATGATTACAGAAAAATATCATGTTGCACAACGGCTAAGCAAATGTGGGATAAGCTGGAAATCACGTACGAAGGTACGGACCAGGTAAGAGAAGCAAAAATCGATTTTCTAACCCATGCATATGAACTGTTTCACATGAAGGAAGGCGAGAGGATCGATGACATGTTCGAACGATTTTCAAAAATCGTCAATGACCTACATGCTCTTAAAAAGACCTTTACGGATAAGGAACTTGTCCGAAAAATCCTCCGAAGTCTCACTCTGGAATGGCGCTCCAAGGCCGACGCGATTCAAGAGTCTATCGGCATTTCAAATGTCACCATCGACGAACTAAGAGGTAATCTTAAAACCTATGAATCTACTATACTTAACCCTCCGTTTAATGATCAAAGGAAGCAAAGAATCGCCCTCAAGGCAAGCACATCTCAACCTCAAAATGATGAGGACTCAAACAACGGAGATAACGAATTCGGACTCGTTATTAAGAGGTTTCAAAAGTTCATGCGAAAAGAGTATGAACGAAAAGGCAAACAACAAGGAGATCAAGTAAAGTGCTATGGGTGCGGAGAAATCGGGCACATTAAATCAAATTGCCCAAATGCCAAAAAGGAGAATAAACCCTTCAAGAAACAACGATCATACATATCTTGGGGAGGCGACTCCGGAGACGAATCAAGCGGCGATGAAGAAGACAAAACCGCAAATCTATGTCTCATGGCACACGAAGACAATCAAGAAGAGGTATGTCAAATTTCTTCAAAAAATTTCTTTTCTCTTGAGGAAATGCAAAATGCTTTTGATGAATTGTATAGTGAATTCATTAAAGCTTCCGAAACTGTTAGAGACGTAAAGAAAAATTCTTCTTTGAAAGAAAAAGATTTTGAAAAACAACTCTCTTTGAAAGAAAAGGATTTGGAAAAATTGATTTTGGAAAATGAGAAGTTGAAAGAAGAAAACAAATTTTTCGGCAAAAGAAGCGCCGACAAACCTGAGAGTTCTAGCAAAAATTGTATTTCTTGCATGCATCCAAAAGATGAAGTAGGAAGACTTAAGGGCACCCTAGATAAGTTCAATTCTTCTTATAAAAATTTGAATGATGTTCTTGTCAATTTGAAATCAACCAAACATGGCATAGGTTTCAAAAACGAGCCTAAAGAAAAGGTTGAAGCCATCCCCCAACAACCTAAGGCTCAACCTAGGATAAATAAAACAAACGTTCAACCTAGATATAACAATCCTAGAATCAACATGCATGCTAGACCAAACACTAGAAGAAACTTTGAACATTTTAGAACATTTAGAAATGGCTTTCAAAAATCGCAACCTAGACACCCTCAACCTAGAAATGGTTATTCTAGAACTGCTGCATATCCTGGAGCAAACATTAGAAGAAATGATTTTCAAAAATCGCGCAATAGTCATATTGTCAAAAAGAGGGTAAACGAATTTCGCCCTTCCAACTACTACCAACCTAGAAGAATGCATAATCCAAATGTGATTTGTCATTATTGTAGTCGAATAGGACATATTGCTCCTGCTTGTTTTACTAGACACAGACACTTAACTGCATGTCAATCACCACAACACTTTACACCTAACTCGCAAGGACCCAAAACAGCTTGGGTACCAAAAACTCATTAATCTATCTTGTAGGTGTGTTTGAAGGGATCAAGTGTACTTTGGTACCTTGATTGTGGATGCTCCAAACATATGACCGGAGACGCATCCAAGTTCCTTCAACTAGAACACAAGGAAGGAGGAAGCGTTATTTTTGGAGATAACAACAAGGGAAAAATTATCGGCATTGGCTCGGTCGGTAAGAATGAATCTTCTTCCATTAAGCATATATTGCTAGTTAAAGGTTTAAAACATAATCTCTTGAGCATAAGTCAATTATGTGACAAGGGAAATCTTGTTTTGTTTGATTCGGAAGAATCCTTAGTTTTTTGTCGTAGTGATTTTAAAATTATCCTTCGTGGTTTTAGAATTGATAACATCTATATGGTTGATCTCGAAAATTCTTCATCTGAGTACGTGAATTGTCTTATGAGTAAAGAAGATGATATGTGGTTATGGCATCGTAGAGTACCTCACATCAACATGCATCTTTTAAACAAATTGGTTTCACAAAATTTAGTTATCGGTCTTCCAAATTTGAAATTTGAAAAAGACTCTTCTTCATCTGAGTACGTGAATTGTCTTATGAGTAACGAAGATGATATGTGGTTATGGCATCGTAGAGTAGCTCACATCAACATGCATCTTTTAAACAAATTGGTTTCACAAAATTTAGTTATTGGTCTTCCAAATTTGAAATTTGAAAAAGACTCTATTTGTGATTCTTGTCAAAAAGAGAAGCAAACAAAAGCATCTTTTAAATCGAAAAATATCGTTTCAACTACTAGACCTTTGCAACTTCTTCACATGGACCTTTTTGGACCATCTCGCATTGAAAGTCTTGGTAGAAATCGTTATGCTTTTGTTATTGTTGATGATTATTCTAGATTTACACGGACACTATTTCTTGCTCACAAAAGTGAGGCTTTTCAAAATTTTAAATGTTTTCTTAAACGTGTTCGAAATGAAAAGAACACAACCATCACTTCCATAAGAAGTGATCATGGGGGAGAGTTCTATCACAATCTCTTCGCGGACTTTTGTGACGAACTCGGTATTGAGCATACCTTCTCTGCTCCACGTACACCACAACAAAATGGAGTGGTGGAACGGAAAAATAGGTGTCTCGAAGAGATGGCTAGAACCATGCTCAATGAAGCTAAGATTCCCAAACATTTTTGGGCGGATGCAGTGAGTACCGCATGCTACGTTTTAAACAGAGTAGTCATAAGGCCAATACTCATGAAAACTCCCTATGAACTCTACAAGGGAAGGAAACCAAACATCTCCCATCTTAGAGTATTTGATTGTAAATGCTTTATTCATAACAATGGAAAAGATAAATTGGGAAAGTTTGATGCCAAATCCGATGAAGGAATTTTTCTTTGTTATTCATCACGTAGCAAAGCATATAGAATATTCAATAATAGAACCGAAACTGTTGAGGAATCTCCGCATATTGTGTTTTCCGAAAATAATGCTCGCTTGGCGAGAAAGGATCCCGGTTTTGATCTTGCAGGTACTCTAAACAATATAATCCCTCAAGAAAAAGTATATGAGGAAAATCCAAATGAAAATCAAGATGAAATCTTGGAACAATTATCGGAGGAAGCTCCACAACTGGAGAAAGAAACCAAACTGCCCAACGCGTGGAGGACAATCAAAGATCATCCTCTCGACAAGGTAATTGGCGACATTGGACAAAAGGTAAGTACTCGAAACACTCTTAGAACACCTTAGGACACACTTCTTAAGAGATCACATTCTCAATTGGCCGACACCTTCTCAAAGCCTTTAGAGAAAGAGTCCCTTTCCGACTTCGTAGTGAACTCGGAATTCTTGACTCGACATCAAGTCATGCATTGCATTTTTTTTTCAATTACTAACTTGAGCGCCGGAGGCGCCTAATTCTCTCTTGCAGGTATCACCCTAAAGGCAGGGGGAATTATAAGACGATGGTATAGAATAATCGATTTTTCTATGGTCAATAATCGATTATTATTTCTTTATGTCTTATGCTTACTATGCCGGAAAATCGATTAGCAAGTATCACTAATCGATTATTTACGTTTTATGTTTATTACGCCAGAAAATTATATAATCGATTTTGTTGACATTTTTTTATAACTGTGGCAATAATCAACTTTTTTTTCTGTAAAATCGATTCCGTCTCGGCTCTTCATTATTGAACTTCCTAAAATAATCGATTATCTCAAAGGTATAATCGATTATTTCCAGAGTCAGAAAATCACTGGGCACACTGTGTCAGAATAATCGATTACCATAATTCAATAATCGATTATCCTCAGTCAATATTTCAAAATTATTACCGTTTTCTGACCGTTTGCCTCTTAAATTTCTGCAGATTTTTGTTCTTCAATGCACTACCATTCTTCTCATTATAAATAGGTGCTATATATCTTCAATTTTTTCACTCAAACATCAATCCTATCTCCCAAACTCTCAAAAATCTCTCAAATTTCTTACAAAGGCTATTTCTTACGCGCTTCACCGAAAAGTTTGAAAATCGGGAAATCCTCCCTCCTCGATTTTCCACCGATCGATTCCTAAATCAAAGCGCCCCTCCATCCACAGCAAACATGCTCATACAAAGCCAACTCATGGAATTCCTATATCTTCACACCCCCTACATTCATCCGTCCCTAATTTAGGCCTTCTATTCAAATCTCGAGAAGGACGAAGACGGTGAACTCTTCTCAACCGTCAACGGAATTCACATCCCTATTTCTGAGGCAAATTTTCAAGCCATCACTAAACTTCCGAGCAATGGGGAAGACATTCTTCACTATACTAGAGAAGAAGGCACTCTGTTTGATGAACAACTTCTTTTTACTCAACTCGGCATCGGTGTATTTTTTCCAACTCCGAATCATCGTCGTCCCACCATCACAAACATGCTCTCAGAATATCGTCTGATTTTCTATTTCATCACCCGCGTTCTAAAACCACGGAAATTCAATCATACGACTATATCTCATGAGGATTCAAAACTCATGCATGCCATCATCACCGGAGCTCGCATCAATTGGTGCAAGTTCGTCATGATATGTTTGATGCAATTGGGGAAGATAAGCCTTTCCCCTATGCTTTTGTCGTTATGACCCTTCTTGTTGCATCCGGTGTCGACACTTCCGTCGGCCCTCACAAAAAGGCGACGAAGCATTGGGAAATACAAGAATCTTCATTTCCCAACATTGGTGAGCATCCACCTCCTCCTCCATCTCAGCGACGTCGTCCTCCGGCCCCATCCGATGTATCCCTCCAAACTATTTCCGAGCAAATTGGCTCCCTGTCTACATCAATGAATCGCATCGATATGATGTCACTCGTCTCTCCCATGAACTTCATGGATACTTTGTCCATGTCAATTATCCATATGCCCAAATTGTCCTTCGGGAAGATGTACCGGGTGCCGAGCCGGATAATGATGATGAATAATTTCTTTCCTTGTTTTTCTTGCTTGAATTGCCTATTTTATGTAATCGTATTTTTGATGAATCAATAAACAAGTTATTTACTTATTTTTTTGCTAATGTCAAAAGGGGGAAGAATAAGGGCTATGCACTTAATATTTATTGGCATAAATTGAGGGGGAATTCATATGTTGAGGGGGAACTAATTGCATATCTATATACTTGTCTTGGATCGTCATTATGAATTATCTAACATGCATATCCCGATATTGGTTTGCAATTATCAAAAAGGGGGAAATTGTTGAAACACGTTCTCAAGGCACTAATTAAACGTGTGTTCATATGTGTAGATTTTGATAAATGAAAAACGAAGCGCGATTGACATATGACGAGGTCCAAGCACAAGCGCGCAATTGTCACATAACGAAGTTCAAGCACAAGACGAACAAAGATCAAGATTAAGCAAAGAAATAAAGTTATACATGAGTCGTTCTATAATTGTGATCTTGATCCGACACTTAACTCATGACTTGGCTTCTCTCGTAAAATCATTTTTATCAAATCATGCATATTTAATTTAAAGCAAAATGATTTTCAAATATTTTATTTTAGCCAAAATGATTTTTAAACATGCCTCTCAAATCTAGACAAAGATAATCGATTATGTACTTTATGATAATCGATTATATTAAGACAATGTACACCAGATTTACTAAGCTGAACAATAATCAATTATGTACCTTATGATAATCGATTATGTTAAGGCAGTGTACATTAGATTTTTCAAAGCTACAAGATAATCGATTATGTACCTTATGATAATCGATTATGTTGAGGCAGTGTCCATTAGATTTTTCAAAGTCATAAAATAATCAATTATGCACAATATGATAATCGATTATGTTGAGGCAGTGTCTATCAAATTTTACAAGACTGAAAAATAATCGATTATGTACTTGATGATAATCGATTATGTTAAGACAGTGTAGTCCAAAGTTTTCAAAATATAGAAGATAATTGATTATCCATATAGCATAATCGATTATGTAAATGACCGTTGCCAAAGTATTTTAAACTCTGTCAGGTAATCGATTATATGATTCTGATAATCGATTATGCTAAGTAAAATCCGGGAATGATTTTTTGAACGTTGTCAGGTAATCGATTATATGATTCTGATAATCGATTATTCTAAGTAAAATCCGGAAATGATTTTTTGAACGTTGTCAGGTAATCGATTATACGATTTGGATAATCGATTATTCTGCTTAAAATCTGGGAATGATTTTTGAACGATTGGAAAATAATCGATTATGCAAATCAGATAATCGATTATCTCATCAGCAATTCTTGATTGGCAATTAGGCAACGGTTGTGAAGGTTTTTAACACTATAAATACAACTCAAAATCAGTCTTCTAAGCAAAACAACTGATCATATTATTGCTAAAGCTTGCGTACTCTCATATTCATCACTTTCTACTCATTTCATAAGTTTTTGAGAGCCAAACTCTTGACGAAAGTTGTTGCGTTCTTGAGCGTTTATATTTTACTCATATCTACTCTTAAAGAGAGTTTTGTCTTGAGTGTTAAGTGTTTGTAAACACTTGAAGGGAAGTGTTAATCCCTTGGGTTTGTAAGAAGGAACGTTTTCATTCCTTCTGTTGAAGTCTTGAAGTGTGGTATCTTCGAGCAAAGGTTGTTGAGGTTTGTGTGACTCAAGTTGTAACGGTTTGTTAAGCACCCGTAAGCTTAACGGAGTTAGTGGAATCTCAAGAGAGTCTCTCGAGGACTGGACTAGCCACAAGTTGTGGTGAACCAGGATAATATCGGTGCGTTCGTTCCTTATTGTTTAATTTCCGCACTTATTTCAATCCTGCAATTTTTAATTTCGCAAGTTTTACATTGTTTTTATTATAACGCTATTCACCCCCCCCCCCCTCTAGCGTTAAGCGTATAATCTAACAAATATGTATATGAATATTGGGAGGTGTTGTGTATTTAAAATCAGCTCAAAAGACCTCTTTTTATAGGGGTTAAAGGGTGGATGTCCGTTGCTTAATTGACAATCAATTATGCTGATTTTGTGCCCAGATAATCGATTATTTGATTGTAATAATTGATTATGTCTCTAACGTTCCGAAAATCAGAATGCTGATTTTCTACCAAATAATCGATTATATGCTGGAAATAATCGATTATATAGAGGCAGTGTTCAAGACACAACGGCTACAGCATAATCGATTATTTAAAGGTTATAATCGATTATATACCATTGATATACACTGTGTATACCATAGTATACCAGAATTGAAAACTTACTTCAAAAACCATTTTGGTTAAAATGAAAACGTTAAAATCATTTTGTTTGAAGTATTTGAAATATGTTTATGATAAATATGATTTAATAAAATGATTTTATGCATATGTATGATGACCTATGTTGAGCCAAAAGACGAGATAACTTAAGCGTTGCTCTTACATTGGTTCTACCTAACGACCTACGCCTTGGGTCTTCGGTCTTGAACATTTGAGCTCGTCTTTGGCTTGTCTGTTGCAATCCATTCATCAATATGCTTCTCGGCATTCAATCTTGATTTGTTTATCATATAATAACATTGTTTGACACTTGACTTCATTGTTTGTCATTCATCAAAACCTATACCTGAAAATCATGCTCATACAACCAAAGCACACATATCATAGATAGTATGATTTTCTACAGTAGCCACATGAAAATGTTCTAAAAAATCTAAAAGAATTTTAACGTTAGTCCAATCTTGTGTAGTTAGCATTTCATCATCTTCCTCACCACAATCCCGAGAACTATACGTAGCGTTAATTGGGTTTCTATATTCATACGCTACTACTAATCTTTCGTACATGTAATTCCACCTAGTCGGGCAAGGTTTAGGAACCTTTCTTTCTCTAAGGACATATTCGTCAATCTTTTTAAAATATTCTCTAAGTCTACTTCTACGGTTTGAAAAAAATAGCCAATTAAGAGCCATTTTAGCCTTTTCAATTTCTATGTTTAATATTCGCATACCATCACCAACAATTAAATGATAAATATGACAAATACATCTAACATGGAAAATATTAGTAAATGCAGGATTAAGTGTTCTTGTTAGCATACCTATTGCACTAGTGTTGCTAGAAGCATTATCCATAGAAATTGACATTATTTTATCACTAAAGCAAAATATCTGCATACATCTGAAACAGTGTTAGCTATAAACCTACCTGTGTGCCGTGAATTAATTATCCTATATGCAATTATGCGTTTTTGCATTGTCCAGTCTTCGTCTATCCAATGACTTGTTACGGTTAGATAATCACAATCATTTCCACTTCTACCAATATCAGTTTAATAGAAATACGATTAGTTATATGAGTAAATAAATAGCGCAAGTATTGTTCATATTCATGCTTGTATTTATAAATATTGGCCTTAACTGTTGCGCGAGGCCAACCTTTATAAGTAGGATTAAATACTCTTCAAATATAATGAATCCATGCAGGATTAGAAGCAAAAGAATAAGGCAAACACATAACCGTAATCATTTTCGCTAATTCTTCACGATCCTTATTTGGATCGTAATATAAAATACCTCCGGTGACTGTGTTTATTCCTGGTTGAACTAGATTTGAACCAGTACTTGGGTTAACTGTAGAATCAGCACTTGTCCTCCCCTCTTGTTGCACTTTCTAGGGTGTAATTTTATATGCTTACTAAACTACCCGTGCCGCTACGATCTCCAGTATACCTATGAACAAGTAATTTCCCACAAGATTTACACTTAGCCTTATCTTGTTCTCTTAGTTGAATAAAAAATTGCCAAACTAATGATGTTTCTGTATGTTTAGGAGGTTATCTACTAAAAGTGGGAGTTTGTACAGGTGGGTGTGCCGGTTCATTACCTAAGTTATGAGCAGGACTAGTAGGTGTATCATCTAAATCTACTGGAGCTTGGGTTTCATCATCATCATCATCCTCATTTCCCTCTAATATAGGTGCATTAGGATAAAGAGCATTCATAATATCATCGTCTATTCTATCACCTACTGATACATCATGTAGAAAATCAATATCGCTAAATTGAAAACAAGGGTGATCACTATCAAGGATTTCGAAGGGTTCATTAGGACATCTAGGTTGGCTACTACTTTCAACTTGCTTATCTTTTCTAGGTCGGGGAGCCGGGGGAGGGGTAGTATTTTGGCCACTACTTTCACCGGTTTTAGCTTTTCCTTTACCGAATATTTTTTTCAACGAAAATGCCACAATAATTATAATTAAGCAAACTAAAAACCCGAAAATTACTATTAGCACGTAACAGTTGAAACGAGTTTACCGGATTGACGAACAACTTCTTGAAAATTGAAAATCGTTGAACTTGAACACTTGAAAACTTCAATTCAACAACTTCATAATTTTTCACGAATTTGCAACAATAAATTAAGCATTTGCACTAGAAAGATTGAAAGAGAGCTTGAGAGAGATTGAGAGATATTGATGAATTGGTGAACTAAAATGAAAGAATGAGGGGGTATTTAAAGTTGAGAAATGGGAAATAGTGTAATTATATAAAGTTTGGGGTTAAATTAAAGTTTGGGGGCCAAATGGCTAATTTTTAAACTTCCAAACGGCTACTTTTTGCAAAGAGCCGTTGCTGAAATAATTTTAAATTTTTTTTTTTGAAAAATGCCCGTTGGAAACCGGCAGAACCGTCTGGAACCGCCAGAACCGGTCTAGAACCGGTCCAGAACCGCCGGCCGGTTCCGGTTCTGGCTGGTCCGGTTCTTCAGGTTCCTGAGTATAGAACCGAACCGTCAAAGTCCCCTGGAACCGCCAGAACCGGGCCGCCGGAACCGGCAGGGCCACGGTTCCGGTCCGGTTCGGAACCGTTACGCCTAACAGCCTTAGATTATGTGAAAGGTTTTGCTTATTTAACATAACAAGAGATAAATTGGTTTCTAATAGATAGTTTCTATAACGACTTTTAAGTGTAACAAAGAGTATATTTAAAGAAAAAATTTGTTTGAAAAGATAAGATTTTTTTAACATTATTAGAGAGTTTTAAAATTATATATAGTAGAAGATGTATCATGGATAAACTCAAAAAATTGAAATCTTATGGAATATTTACATAATATCCGGCCATATTTATTGTTCACTTTTTATAACTAATATAAATAGATGATATACTAACAATACACGATTATACACATATTATATATAAATTACATATTATTTAATTTTTAATTTAAGTGATCAACTGAGGACCAATTTTAGCTGATTAGATAAAGCCAAAGAAAAAATATGAAATAATTTCAACCACATACTAAAAATATAATTAAAGTTCATATGTAGACAATTTTGTCAAAACTCATTCTTTTATAGTGTGAAAAAAATATTTTTTTTTGTATCAATGTAATAATGATAAAAAAAATAAGATAAAAGAAAATAAATATTAAAAATATGTTAGAAAGATCTAAAAACGAGAAATAAAAGTTGACAACAAATTTCCTTTTATATTTCATCTTTGTTGAGTATACAAATTTGAAAGTTAATCTCATCGATTTAAAAAATATTTTTTTCAACTCAAATACATAGATTATAAGATAAGGATATCTTCGAATATTTTTTTTAATTTACATTTTTGTCGTTTTTAAAAAATCATTATTACTAATAAAATTGATATTTTTTTTTTGAATACACTAGGCAAGCGCCTAGTGCTAGATTTTTATTGAAAACTGAAAGAAATTACAAACACTTAGGAAAAGTACAAATAAGGGGGACATTAGCACCGGTATTGAACACACCGGACTAACCTTACCGTGTTAATCCTATTGAGGCTTTGCAACCTTACTTATTAACCGGAATGCATGAAATAAGAACTTGACACGACTAAATATTTTATGATCATCACGGAGTTTATAACATACTCCGTGATGAGATTACAAATGAGGATACTAACAAAGTGGTAGAATACTATGTAGTATGCATTTGATTGTTGTACCTTATTTTCCAATCTTGTATACTCTTGAAGATGTATTTCTATTTCATTCTCGTCTGACTTGTTGAATAAGTATTGAAGAATCATCTTTTATTTTTTGAACGATTGGACTTTGATGACGAAGTTGTAGTAGGCTGCTTTTGTTTGGCTGCTCTCATTGGTATTTGCCTAACATTTGGTTTCTTGTCGGACCATGTTGCATTTTTCATCAATATAGCACCTGACATACTCGTTCCAACGTGGCCATTCGCAATGTTTGGTGGTGTATCTAGGAAGTGTATGCATGTGGAAAATGTGGGCTTACTTGGAATGAAATCTGGAGCCTCCCACTTGATCTTTGATTTTCCCTTTAAAGAGTTTTCAAGGTATGGACTTTGAGTTTCATCCTTGATTACTCTTTCGACTCGATGATTTTCGAAAAGAAAGAGTTGTTTTAGCGTATTTTCCCGCTCCCTTTTCAAATTTGCACAAAAATGTCGATGATCTTTCCATTTAGATAAATTGGCAGCATTTAAATCCTTAGTTCGATCCTCAGGACATGTAGGAACTGCATCAACTGCGAGTGTTGACTTCCTTTCTGGACATCCTGTGCTGTCTTCATCGAACAGTCCTTCTCTCCAGGGCTCTTCATCGTCGTATTCTTGTTGGTCTGTCCACAGTTTTGATTTAATGACCATGTCTCTTATCTTAACAGTTGGAGCAGCATGGTTCTTGGCAGCCTGCAAATTCTGTCCACTGCTAGTTCCATATTCGTTGTTAACATTGGAGAGTGCAGAGAATGATTTTCTAATTGTATTTGAAGCTGGACTGTTATCTGTACTTTGCAATTTGTTTTTAGAATTTGGAGATGACTCTCTGTTGGACTTAGAAGAGCATTTATTTGCAGTATGTTGTGCGACTTTAGAGCTATCTGGCTGATTTGAAAAATCCTGTGAAATTGAATTCTGCTCGTTGCCATCCTCTGGACACCTTGCGTTTAATTGAGTTACAGCTCGAGCATAATGTTGCTGTCTAGATTTGTTTGCTTCATCCTTGATAGTAGCAGCTGTCGACTTATCTCTTGGTTGCTCATTCACTACAGTTTGATCTTTGTCCAGAGCCTCCTTATCAGAGTTAGAAATCTGCTTTGTCTGCTTCAGTTCAGTGAAATTTTGCTGCAGATTTCTCCTTTGTTGCTGTCCTTCCTGACCAATCATATGACCATTCTTTGCACTATGATTGCTATTGTTTATAGACCTTCTCATTGACCCGGCGTTATCTACATTCGAAACTATCTTTTCATTATCAACCGAAGTATTCCTTTTCAATGGAACAGTGTTCGTAACTGTGCACAACAAGTCAGAAACACCCTTTTTAACAGGCAAAGTATCTTCTGTTGTATCAGCTGCCAACACTTTCGATGGAACAGTGTTCCTCAATGTGCACAACAAGTCAGAAACACTATTTTTTACTAGCATAGTATCATCAGGTGTACCATCTGCCAACACTTTCTGCTGCACTATGCCTCTGAGAAGCTGTCCTTTCTTTTCGACCAAATGCTCAGCCTGTGCACTATCTGCAGTAGACTGTTTTATCCCAACAGAATCAATAACTGGTCGATCATGAATTGTAGACTTAATATTGTCCAAATTTTGTACCTCCTTCATCAATTCAACTGTAGATGTTATAAGTGAAGCCTCTGTCATTTCAGTTTCTACATCAGTGTTCAACAGTGACATTTGATCTGCATCAGACCTTGGTATCATTGAAGTTTGAGAGAACTCATCATTCTGTTTCATCACAGATTGTACAGCTGAATCAAAAGGACCACAATTTTCTTTCAATACTGCATTTGTTTGTGTAGTTAGTGCTTCAGGTGAGTGAACACTGTGATGTGCGACTTTTGATAATTGAACTCCTGAATTATCAGTTTTTTCTTGTAAATCCTTTGCTCATTGTGCAGCTCGTTTACTATTTAAAAAGTCCCTTGCATCCCCTTGTAATTTGTCAACTTTATTCCCATCATTATGAATCAGATCAGAAACCACATTATCCTCTATCACCACATCTGCTCCGACTGTTTCTTTTCTGATTCTGCAATCCTTTACGACGTGCCCTTGATGTTTGCAGTAATCACAGTACTTTGGCAGATTGTCAAAGACAATTAATTGATGGAACTCGACAAGTTTACCTGAAACAGAATCTAAAATCTGCAGCGTGACCTTTTTTGGATGCTTATTCAAAAGGTCCACAATAACTTTAACTCTTGCCGCGCTAGGTCTCGTTGTGTCCTGCGTCGCCTTGTCAATAGCAAGAGGTTTTCCAACAGCTGAGGCTATAGACATTAATGATCTCTTAGCAAAGAAATTAGGAGGCAGTCCTGGAAGTGATATCCACACTACTGCCATCGATGTCTCTTCCTTCGGATTGAAACCGAAAGACCATGGAAATGTCCTGAAGAAGTATTCTTCGCCTTTGGATTTAAAATATCCAGTCGTCTTTGAAAGGAAGCGAACATAATCATCGAACAGATCGAATCTGATTAGCAGATGCCGAAATTCCAACTGTCCAACATTACAGCGACCATGAGCATCAAATTGCGACAAGAACATCTTTCTCACTTCCGCTAAATCAGGTCTGCCATAAGAGAATTTCATAATAACTGCTTGATGTAATCCTTCTTCCTTAGTGAAATTGTTAACCTCTTCCATTGTGAATTGGATTATAGGTTCATCACGATCGTAAATAACAGGACATAGCTCTATTTTATTTAAAGCTTGCTGTTTTGCCTGTACAGTTGAAGCGTATGATTGTTTGTTCTTTTCAGTTGAAACAGAAGCCTCTCCCACAGCCAAAGGCTGGGGGGAGGACATAGCATCCATGTATGTGTTTTGCTTCAGAAGAGATCGACCATATCCACGCTCTAATGATGCTACAAAACTGCTGGAAACTGAAAAGAAAAAGATGAAGCTGCAGCGATCTGATGTATCGTGTAAGCAAACTGGATCCAAACAAATAATGTAATCGAATGAACAGAAAGTTCAATCCAACAAATCGAATGAACAGATCCAAACAAATCAATGTAAGAGCAAACTATAAACTTCACATCACAATGTAATGTGAAAGCTTGCTGATAATTCGAATGAACAGTAAGTTCAATAAAAAAATCACGATCTGTTGCGATTAGATTATGATTTTGGAATAAAATCAAGCGGAGATGTTAACCACCAGAAGGATCTTGATGCTAGCAAATTTAGAGATGAAAACTGAATGAAAAGTGTCTGATGAATAGTGACGGATTCACTATTACAGGAACACTGCTGCATTCTTCATAGAGAGAAAAATGCACTGTTCATCCGCACTTCAGCTTATTCCCAAATGCCTATTATATTATGCAATAATAAAATTGATATGATATTCGAATTTGAAGTAGAATGCAATTTGAGTTGTTTGCATTGAGTTTAAGGCTTTAAGACAAGTATGGTGCCGAAAAATAAATTTCTTTACAATTTTAAGAAAATATATGTATAACTTTATAATAATAATCAACTAATTTAACATTTAATGATTCAAGGAATAAAAATATTTATATATAAAGAGTATTAAGAATTCAAATTCTGGGGCTATAGATATCAATAAACTTAAAGTGGAGTCATACTGAAATAAATCCGACCAAAGAATTATTTAAATATTTAGATAGCCAATTAAAGTAAATTTTAAATTAATACTATATTCACTTGCATCATTATAAAGATAATCATTATTATAATATAAATATAAAGTTTTAGACATTAAAATTTTAACATAAAAATATTTTTTGAAAAATAAAATCATACCAAATAAGAGTTCAAGTCGTGGTATAAGAGTCACATCGTAATTAAAGAATTATTTATATCGTGTCAACTTTGTGATGTGCCATAAATACGAGTTAGTATTTCGCTTTGTGGCTATTTTTAGGTTCCAATGACACCTATGAGAATAGTGCAAAAATAAACTTATCAGTACGAGAATTCAGAAAATGCTAGTCTTTTTTCATGTAGTGTTTCTTAATTAATATATGAAGATTATCTATAATTATTTAGGAGGTTTAAATGTCAAAGTTATTTATGTATAATTCAAATAACTCATATATTTAACATGGTTAGTGCGAAATATGAAAATGGAGTAAAGAAATTCACTAGCTAAAGAATATTTTATATTTTTAGATAGAAAACTAAAATAAGTTTTAAATTAAGAATAATATTTTCAATTATATTATTATAAAAATAATTACTATTAAAAATAATATTTTAGAAACTGAAATTTTAAGAAAGAAATATTCTTTAAGAGATATCAACACACCAAATAAGAGTTTAAGTAGTAGTAAAAGAGTTAAGTCTTATCCAAAGAGTCATTCATTGTCTCAATATTCGATTCTTTTTTTCATAAATATGAGTTATTATTTTGCTAACTATTTTTAGGATCTAATGACACATGCAAAAATAGTATAAAAAAAGAAAAATAGAAGAAATTGTTAATTTTTTTCATGTGGTTAATATCAAATGATTATCTATATTTACTGAGTAAGTGTAAATTTTAAGATTATTTACATACAATTCAAACAACTTAAATATTTGACATGATTAGTGTTTGCGCATCCGCGCGGATACTAATACTAGGTATATAAAACCATGAATAATAACGTTAAATGTTGAACGATTAAATATTTTCAAAAATATTAATAGAATTTTTGCCCTTAAATATTTGTATAATTTAAGGATCTAATTGTAATTATATAATGATAAAATTCTTTTTCCATTTAAAACCCTATAAAATTGGTCCTACTTAGATTAGAAAGGCCCGTCCATAATTTCTTCTTTCTTTTTTACTTATGTAACATGCCTAGCATATAATGAAATTGCATACATGAGCTTTAACCTTTTTTGTATTTTGTGATTCTTGTATGATTTTGTTGTGATCGAACAAAAAATGAGCCATTATGTGCTGAATCGGGGAGGAAAAACCCTAAATAAAGCTTAAAAATTTGACTAAACCAACCATAATTAAACTATACATCTTTATAGCGTAAAAGCTTCCATAAAACCTATTTCAAAGATCCCTACATGCAGTAAAACATTATTATACATGTAATTGATGGAATTTTATACCTTTAAATAATTAAATTACCTCCTCGAGTAAGTAATAGATGAATTTTTCATGTACAAAAGACTTATTATATGTATAAGTCTTTCCGCAATTTATAATAAAAACAACTAGAGAGACATACTCCTTGTCATACCCTTTTTCTACCCCATAAAGAATCTGTATATTATATATTATTATGGGTTAAATAATTTTTCCAATTAAATTGACAATATATGGATTATTTTATTTACAGAGTCGTAACTTAGAATTAATTTTTCGGTGTTTCAAGTTACCTTTTATTTGAATCCCTAATCAAAGGAAGATTGATTCTATTATTAATGGTCCGCAAAAATAAAATTTGAGTAAGAAATTTTGTTGATCAAGGAGAAGGTATAAGGAATTCTCCGAGTCCTGTTATTCTAGCATGGTCGTTTTGTTGACATAAACTTGGCTTGACTTATTTGGACAAAACTGCAATTTATATAATTTTTATGTTTTACCTATCCACTTCTATTTCTTGATTATTAAAAAAAATTAATTTGGATAATATTACATTGTCTTAATCATGCCACGCAAGCGAATGCGTGATCAAAAAACAAAACTAATTAACTTACCATAATTGCGCCTCGCAAGAGCTTCCAAAATTATGACAATTATTTATTTGTGGTACTTTTGAGAAATTACTACATTTGAAAATATTAATTGTTGAAAATTACCAAAAGTCAACTATCGCGCTACGCAAGAGAATCCGTAATCTTAGGAAAGGATTAATTAAATTATAAGTTAACTAATACTAACGGGTATGGCATGAGATTATTGAATTAATTTATTGAATGTTAAACATCACGCTACGCAAGCGATTCTATGAAGTTAAAGCACCTGTACTAATTGCCTACAGTTTAAGTTAATTATAAAAGAGACTAAGTTATCTCATAAAAGAAAAATCTAAGTTTTATCAAGGTTAGTTGACTTAACAAATATATGTATATAAGTTGGGCCAACTTATCAATTTCAAAGAATGAGTAGCTTTAGAGATTTGGCTATTGCAAGGCATTGAGTTAGTTTAAGAGAAATTGTCATAAAGCACTATCTTTTAGTTGTAATTAGCTATCTATAGATACTATTTGTAATATTACGGATTGAGATATTTTTTATTATTATAATAAGATGTATTAAATGTATGTAAACAACTGTATTCATGAATATAGTAGCGAAAATAGGCGTGAATCAGGAAAGTCCAATTAATCAGTTGTTGTATTCGAGTGACTTCGACTGTATTCATGACGTGAAATGTAATGACCCGACCGGTCGTTTTGAGCTCTAGCGCATCGTTCAGCAGTCGGAGGCCATGAGCAACTTCATTTCAAGTATTATGACTTCTATGCGTGGTCGGAATTGAATTTCAGTAAGTTCAAAGTTGATTTTGAAATAGAATTCTCATTTCGGAAGTTTTAAGTTAAAAGAATTAACTAGGATTGCATTTTGAGTAAACGACCTCAGAATCAGGATTTGAAGGTTCCAGCAGGTTCGTATGATGATTTTGGACTTGGGCGTACGCTCGAATCGGGTTTTGGATGTCTCGAGAGCATTTTGACACATATTATGGAAGTTAGCATTTTAAAAGAAATTTCATAAAAGTGCATTTTAGTTTTATCTATGTCTGTTTGGGATTTCGAGTCTAGGAGTAGCTCCGTATAGTGATTCTGGAGTTGGGAGCGCAATTGAAAGTAAATTTGGAGGTCCTTAGATCATTTTGAAGTCATTTGGCTAAGGATAGAAATTTGAAGGTTTTTGAGAAGTTTGATCGGAAGTGGACTTTTTGATGTCGAGCCGGATTCCGGTTTCAGACTTTGGAGTAGGTCCATAATATTGAATTTGACTTGTATGCAAAATTTAAGGTCAATCGGACGTGATTTGATGGGTTTCGACATCGAATGTAGAAATTTGAAATTTTAAAATTTGTAAAGCTTGAATTGGAGTGTGATTCATGGTTTTAGCATTGTTTGATATGATTTGAGGCCTCGAGCAAGTCCGTAATGTGTTATAGGACTGGTTGTGTGATTGGATGGGGTCTCGGCTTTATTTAGGGGTGGTTTTGAATTATTTTGGGTTGTTTTACAATAGCTGATACTGGTGCATGGTGTTGTTTTTCACGTTCGCACAGAAGGATTTTGCTTCAGGGACTTTGTTCTTCGTGTTTGCGAAGAAGGAAAATCTCTGTTGCACATGTCTAAATTAGGAAGCTTATATCTTACAAGTTATAAGGAATTTGGAGATGATCTAAAAATTAAGATTGTAGCTCTTTGTTTCTAATTTTCAGAAAAGTAAACCATTTAGCATTTGGATTTGAGTACAAAAAATTATGTCTGGTACACTATATGTTATCCAAGAAGATGAAGAAGAAATTATGTTGCATAGGGCTGATTTTGGTAACTTATATCTCAAATTATATAAAGAATTCGGAGATGACCAAACATGAAAGTTGTAGATCTTAGTGTCTAGTTTTCGAAACATTAAATCATTTGTCATTTAGAGTTTTGTATGAAATGTTATGGCCATTCTACTAGAGGCTATCTATGAAGAGTTTCGAAAATGGTTTTTGGAAATTTTCTTCTTCACGAATGTGATGGGGGTCTCGCAAACGTGAAGAAGAGTCGTATGGGCAGTGCATAAGTTTAAAGAAATGGTTTTGGCTTATTTCATCTTATTTCCTCCATGGGAGCGACCTAGGAGCGATTTTTGAGCTCCATTTTCATTCTCCATGTCAAGGTAAGTGATTCCCACTTACTACAAGTTAATTACTTGGAATATATCTAGATTTTAATATGGAAAATAATGTAAATTAATAGAAATTTTCAGATTATGAAGAAAACCTAGGAAATTTACATTCTTGGAATTTGGCCACGATTTTGAATTGCTTAAATCACATTGAATTTACATTTCAGATTTTGAATTGCTTAAATCACATTGAATCAGTAAATAAATTTAAAAAAGGATTAAACATCATTTTTTGACCATTAAAGAGAATTGCTGCTTGAATTGCTTAAATCACATTGAATCAGTAAATAAATTTCAAAAAGGATTAAACATCATTTTTTGACCATTAAAGAGAATTTCTATTAAACACATTTAAATAGTGCAGCAGGTTCATGTTGTTCCTATTGCTGAGAAGATATGCGTTACGAGTCTTAAAGGATTACCAAGATAGCAGAAAAATAAATAATAGTGAAGTGAGTAGAAACAACGGAAGAAATAGCAAAAAAAATAGTAACAACCAACAGCAAATCACGTGAAGACACTTGAAACTAGTAACTAACAAACTCAGAACTTAGCCAAACGATTGCTCTATTTTCTTAATGATTTTGCACTCTAGGAGTTACTTGTTAGGGTTGTGCTTGATTTTTGTCGGAAATATTGGGTCACCTTTGTGTAGATTCATCCATCATTTCGGTGGATGGTACGGATGATGATATTCTTCACAGAGAAGGCAGGGCTTGAATTCACATTCAACCATCTTATCAAGTTATACCGGCCTTTTCATCATCGAGGCTTGTTAGCTTTACGATGTCGGTCAGCCATGCCTTTTGTTATTGATGATGAAGAAGATGGAGGTCGGGAGTGGATTAGTCGATTCATCCGAGTTCGAACTGTTTATATTATCCCTGTGGAGTTTATGTCATTCCCTGAGGAATGGAATTATACACGTAAGTGGTACACTTGTGACTTAGCAATATTTCATTTATGGTGAAGGAGTGTCCCATAAATGTGCCTTTCTTCCCTTCCTACAGTGATTTCATGGACGTCGGGTGAGGTTCCTGATCTGCCGAACTGGGTACGAAAGTTTGCGACTCACTCGGCTTACAATAAGCACAAGTGGTGAGCTTTATCTAAGGATAGATGGGAGGCAAAACATCATGGTATGTGCTGTGTGATTTGTTTCTTTCCCTTTTCTCTATTGAAAAAGCCTTTTTCTTTCTGCGTACTAACCCCGCTATTTCAGGCATCGGATAGCCGGGGGCTCGGAGCAAAAATATTGGCTGAGATAGCTGCACATGTGATTTCTGGATTTGGAAAGGCGGTTTCTCCTCTGGTGTCATCCCCTTTTACCGTTAGAGGTACTTTGAGGGTTACTCAAAACCTGAGGTCATATGAGCCGAGCGATCGTACCTCGACCGGGGTTGACTCTTTTAGAGCTGACAAAGCTAGACTATCTGATGTGTGCTCGACCATCAAGGAAGCCCATCGGCATCACTATGGTGTGAGTTTTGGCACAAGCCTTTTGAGTTTCGTTCCTTCCCTTCCTTATTAGGTCTTCCTTTGTAGGCTTTTGACAAGCTTAAGTCTGAGTTGCTTCCCGTTAGTACAGGATCCAAAATGATCTAGATGAGGAGAAATCCCTTAGGCTCCTTTGCAAATACAGGGAAGGCAAGTTCCCATGCTTACAGTATGAGGCAAGTCGTAGCTTGAATTATGATAGCTATTTGAATGAGCATGTAGTTTTTGTTTCGAGCGAGTGTTTGTTCTTTGTTCTAGCTTCTGAGGCTAATGTTTCGTTTATTTTAGTTTCAAAAAAAGTAAAAGGACTTAGAGCATCTTCAAAACGAAGTTGGCCAAGCCAAGCACAAGTATGATGAGTTAAAGGCTCCGGCGGACGCTCAGGCTTTGGTGGAGAAGGGTGATCTGGGCAAAGCCTCTACCCTTGAGGTTCAACTTCACTTAGCTCATGATAATAGCTTGTTTCAAACAGATGCTATTACAAAGCTCAATTATGAGCTTTTGAAGATAAAGGCTGAGGTCGTGAACATGCGGGTTAAAGACATAATAAGTCGATGCCTTGCTTGAGGTCTTACATGTATTGTCGTTTCCTTATGTAGGGCTTACGAGATCGAGTCTGCCCACTCGGGGTGGCGATTGGCGACAATCCCCGAATTATCGAATATTTTTCAGCTCGAGAGCCATTACTCACAAACTTGATATTGCACCATGAGGGCTTACGATTCCGGGGTTTCCTACGTGGAGGTCATGTGGCTTTGAGTTTTCTATGGCGGTCCCTGAGTTTTTGGGACATTTTTGGCTCTGGAGCTGTTTTGTGATCTAGATTTTGCCTCATTAAGGGCTTTACGAGTGAGGAGCTCCGACTGTGGGTCATTCGAGTTGAATTATTGACGCCAGTCCCTGAGTGTTCGGGAATTTTTGGCGGGGAAGTCGTTATTGCCAAAATATCGAGTTTCTTCAAAGTGTGGAATGCTTTGATGAAAGTATTCTTCGACTACTTGGTACAAGTATACATGTCTTTCCTGTTGAGGGCTCGGCTATTCTATTTGGGCACGGTTCATTTAATCGTTTAGCCTGGTACATAGTTTTTCCCTATCGAGACCCTGTTTAGCATACCTTAGCTTCTCCAAGAAGGTGATCTTCCGGGGGTATTCGCCCACCCCCCTCCCCCGGGTATTCAAGGTTGAATGCAAAAGAAGCCTTGAATACTCATTAAGTCTTCCTTAAGTAGCATGTTTATGTTTCCTCGTTAAAAACCTTGCCGGTAAAACCATTTTTAAGATAAAAACACGGTCGAAGGAAAAGAGAGCAATGTAATCAAAAGAGAAGAGAGATGGTCATACCTTAGTGCGGATAGTGTTGGCGATGTTTCGAACTCTGATGTGTTTTGGTCGCTTGTGATGGGGATGCTGTATGGTCTCATATTTTGCTTAGTCGGGAGTAGTTGAGAGTGTCGCTCATTGTCCTAATATTTTTTTTGCTTATCCTTTGGCTCATTTGAAGTATAATGTGCCGGTGTCAGGGCCACATCATGCATCGCAAACATTTCTCTAGCCGCATGTTGCTCCCTGTAGATGATTTTAATCCCATCCTTTGTCGGGATTTCATCATTTGATGGATGGTGGATGGTACTACTCTCTTGCAGTGTACCCATGGCTTTTCGAGCAAGGCATTGTATCTAATGTCTTCCTTGACGACATGGAACTTGGCATTTAGGGTTTTGTCGCCACGTTGACTAGGAGGATGATTTCCCCTCTCATTGTTTTTCTCACCATGTTGAATCCATTTAGAACTCGAGAGGCAGGTACAATTTGGTTGAGCAGTCCGAGCTGCTCTACCACCCTCGACCTAATAACATTGGACGAGCTACCTATATCCATAACATGTTTATTTTGAAATGTATTTACAAGTAAAAAGATTACTAGTGTATCGTTGTGAGGTCAAGACAATGTCTTGATGTCCTCATCACTGAATGTGATGGCATCCTCGGGTACGTAGCCCTCAGTTTGCTTTTCTTTTGTGATGGATATTTTTGTTCTTCTCATCACCAGCTCTTGTGGGGGCGTCGATACCTCCAAAGATCATGTGGATGACATGTTGTGGCTCATTTGTTTCGTTCTTCTTGGCCCTCCTCTTTCCTATAACAGTTTTTTGGCCTAGACGCTTAGGAATTCTTAGAGGTGGCCTTTATTGAGTAGTTTGGCTACTTCTTTTTGGAGATGGTGGCAATCTTCGGTCATGTGGCCATGCGTGTTCTAAGCATAAAGGCTTGGGCCACCTTGCATCTATGATCTTACTAATGACGAGCAGGATGTCTGATACGTCGATGTTGAAATTATACTCTGACAGCCGAGGTGCCTCCATTGGCCCTGCATACCTATCAAATCCGGCTTCGTTGATGAGTCCCCTATCCCCGGTCCATCCTTTGATAGTTGTAGGGTATGTTGCGCCTCGGGGCGTGTCTCCTGTCTTAAGTGTACGACTGGTACCTTTCTTTGTTTAGTTTTGGCTCCTTTGTCAGAAGCCTGCTTGGGTATACTAAGCCCGAGGGGGCCCTAAGTTGGTCATCCTCGACCCTAATTTTTGACTTGTATCGATTATGAACATCCGACCAAGTCACAGCCGAATACTCGATTAGGTTTTGCTTTAGTTGTTTATAAGCCACCGAGCTTCGCTCGTTCAAACCTTGAGTGAAGGCATGTACCGCCCAGTCATCGGGGATTGGTGGTAGTTCAATTCGTTCCATATGAAAGCAAGATACAAACTTCACAGCATCTCATATCTCTCTGCTTAATATTGAATACGCCGAATTTCCTTGTAGCTACCTTGATGGAACGAGCATTTGCATTTACGAAAGAATCTGCAAGCATGGCCAATGAATCCACCTAATTTGGCGCCAGGTTGTGATACCACATCATTTCCCCTTTAGAAAGTGTTTCACCAAACTTCTTTAGCAGGATAGACTTGATCTTATCTTCCCTCAGGTCATTACCTCTCACCGCACAGGTTTAAGTAGTGACGTGCTCATGGTGGTCCGAGGTTCCGTTGTACAATGAAAGGATTGGCATTCTGAACTTCTTCAGAACGGGTTTCAGATCCACTTCCTGCATGAATAGATTTTGCGCGAACTTTTTGGAATCCACACTTTTTAAAATAGTGGGTGCTCCCAGAATCTGGTCGACCCTAGAATTATAGGTCTTGAACTTTTTGTCATTGGCCTCTATCTTCTTCTCTCCCGATTCAATCCTCCTCGTAAGGTCCTCGAGAATTTTTATAATGGAGGGATCAGCTATCGACCCGTTGTTGCTTGATCTTTCTAGTACCTACTCGGCTGGGTGAGCCATCCCTGGTGCTACGGCGCTACGAGTTTTCTGGTGGCTTTGGAGCTGCGCAATAGTCACTTGTTGCGCCTGCAGCATTTCAAAAATAACATGAAGGCAAACCTCCCATTCTTCCCGAGTAGGAGTTTTCTGGACTTCATGTTGGTTGCCTTGGTGTATGCTCCTGTTAGTGTGGGATCTTATTTTGACTTGTTGAGCGTCGCATGAAACTTAATCCACGGGAATCAGTTCTGGTGTATCCTTAGGGTTTCGTTGTGGTACACCAACACCTGGGACGTTAACACCATTTTCTCCATGGTATTTAAGGTTCATGTTTTCACGTGCATCTCTTGAGTTAGACATTTTGACCTGAAATCCATGATCTTGGACAAGAAAAAGTGTGAAAGATAACTTGCGTTACGAGGTTAAACTAGTAAGAAAATAATCATTATTATTTTTAACCCCACGGTGGATGCCAAACTATTTACCGTAAAAATGGTAATAGCAAAAAAATTTAATTATGGGATTCTAAAAATACGTGATCTATTTTTATGCTAGTTTTTATGTAGTTGATGTTATGCGAAAGACTTAGTTAGAGCTTTAGAGTAAGGCAATAATCAAACCGAATGAGTAACAATAGGGGCTTCGAGCCTGCCTGTTCGAGGTCGAGTCTGAAGCTTGGCTGGGAGCTGTCGGGGTTAATCAATGGGCGGTCGACAGTAAGAATAAAATCAATGATGTCTCTTTATGTCTAATAATAAGTAATAAATGATGAACAATAGGTAGAACACAATGAATGTAAGTAATAAATGGAACAATGAAATCAAAAGATATGTTAGAGAGTAGAGAGAATCTTATTGTATATTCTGGCATGGAGCAAGAGATCTTTCGAAATGACAAATTTCCCCTTTATATATGAGGGGGAATCCTAATATAGTACAAAATGCATCAATTACAAAGATATGGGGCAGGTGTAGCCACTTAACTCCCAGATACGGGACAGGGCTAGACCTCTAGGCTTTGTCAGCCTCAGTTGCGTGCCTAGGGAACTTCCCACTTTTTTATCATAGCAGTAGACTTACACTATCTCGATGTTGAGAATCGATATCCCTTCGAGGAGAATCTCGACCATGGTTTTGAGTCTTTAGTGAGCTTTGCTTATGAGGCACTATAACGACCTAAATTGGACCCTTCCTTTTTACCGCATACAATAGCCAAAATCTTAAATCGGCTCTAGCCCCCGGGCCCACGCCTCGAAATCCAACAAAACAACCATACTAAAATGTCCATTACTCACGAGTATACCATACAAAATTTGTCAAAATCTGACACCAAATGGCCATTCAAATCCCAAAAATTCACCCTCTAAATCCCTAGCCTCAAACCCCCAAATTTCACCTCAACACCACACAATCTAGGTGGGATAAACAATAGGGAAACAACATTGCTGCTAATAAATGAGTACAAGAAGCTTACCTCAATAATCCCCTGGAAAATACTCTCCAAGATTGCCTAAGTTCGAGTTCAAAATGTTGAAAAGAACCAAAATCGCAAACCCTTTTTTTAAACATTCTGCCCAGGCCTTTTGCACAAGCGGCCATATTTTCACACTTGCGGAACCTCTTCTACAGTAATTCCTCTACTTCTGCAGAAACAACTTAATCCTCAACTGTCGCACATGTGCTCCCCTATCCGCTTCTGTGGAAATCTTAAGCGTAATAATCCCGCATCTACGGCCTCGTAGGTGCAAAAAAGGGCTTGCACCTACCACCACTGCCAAGCCTCCTCTTTTTCGCTTCTACGAGATCACACCTGCACTGCCCACTCCAAAGGTGCGGTTACACCAGTTGCAGCAAAACTTCAATTGTTTTACCAACTCAAAACCAAGAATGTTAACCACCCAAAATCAACCTGAGTCCCTTGAGACCTCAACCAAACATACCAACGATTCCTATATCACAGTATGAACTTAGTCAAACCCTCAAATCACCTCAAACAACATCAAAAATACAAATTACATACGGATTCAAGCCAAATAAACTTTGAAATTTCTAAATTCTACAAACGACGTTAAAACCTATAAAATCACGTCTGATTAACCTCAAATTTTACACATAAATCAAAAATGACACCATGAACCTACTCCAACTTTTTGAAACTCAATCCGACCCCATATCAAAAAAGTCCACTCCCAGTCAGACTTTTCAAAATTCCAACTTGCGCCATTTCAAGCCTAATTCTACTACAGACATCCAAATCAAAATTCGGAGATGCTCCTAAGTTCAAATCACCTAGTTGGGCTAACGAAACCATACAAATTCAAATAAGATGTTATTTACACACAACATCTGGTCAACTTTCCCAACTTAAGCTTTCAATTAGGAGACTAAGTGTCTCAATTCACTCTAAAATCACTCTGGACCCAAACCAACTAATCTGATAAGTCATATAACAGTTGTAGAATACAAAAAAATAGTAAATGGGGTAACAGGGCTACAACTCTCAAAACGACTGGCCGGGTCATTACATCCTCCCCCTCTTAAACAAACACTTGTCCTCAAATGGGTCGGTAAACATACCTAAACCCTCAAACAAGTGTGGATATCAGCTCCGCAGCTCCTGCTCGATCTCTAAATTAGCCTCCTTCGTGGGATGACCTCTCCGATGCGCCTTCACTTAAGCCATATCTTTTGACCTCAGCTTTCGAACATGCCGATCAAAAACGTCCACCAGCTCCATAGCATAATTCAAATCACCATCCAACTGAACCGTGTTGAAATTCAAAACATGAGATGGATCACTGATTTACTTCCAGAGCATAGAAACATGAAATACGAAATGCACACTCAGCAAGATAGGTGGCAAGGCAAGCTTGTAAGCTACCTCCCAAATCCTCAGAAGTACCTCAAAAGGCGCAATGAACTGAGGGCTCAACATTCCCTTCTTTCTGAACCTCATAACACCCTTTATGGGTGAAACCTTTAGCAAAACCTTCTCCAAACCATGTAAGACACACCAAGGAACTTCCTCTTGACATAGCTCTTCTGTCTAGACTGCACCATGCGAAGCGGCTGCTGAATCTATTTAACCTTATCTAAAGCATCCTGAACCAAGTCACTACACAATAGCCTAGCCTCTCCCAACTCAAAACAACCCACCGAATATCTATGTCACCTCCCATATATCGCCTCATACAGAGCCATCTGAATGCTCAATTGATAACTATTTCTGTAAGCAAACTCTGCAAGTGGCAAAAACTGGTTTTATAAACCCTCAAAATAAATGAGACAAGCGCATAGCATGTTCTCCAATTTATGAATAGTTTGCTCAGACAGTCCATCCTCCTAAGGGAGAAAAATTGTGCTTAACTCAACCTGAGTGCCCAACTCCCGCTGCACGGAGCTCCAAAACTTTGATGTAAAGTACATGCCTCTATCTGAAATGATGGAAACTGGCACAACGTGAAGCTGAACAATCTCTCTGATGTAAATCTCAGTCAATCGATCTAAACAATAAGTAATACCCACTGGAGTAAAGTGTGCGGAGTAAGTCAGCCGATCCACAATCACCCAAAATAGCATCAAACTTCCTTGAAGTCTGTGGGAGCCCCACTAGGAAATCCATCATAATCCGGTCCCACTTCCACTCTAGAATATCTATCTTCTGAAGCAACTCAACCGGCCGTTAATGATCATATTTTACTTGCTGACACTTAATACACATGGCTACAAACAACTATATCCTTCTTCATTCTCCTCCACCAATAGTGTTGCTCAGGTCCTGGTACATCTTTGGGGCACCCGAATAGATAAAAATATGTGAGTTGTCGGCCTCCTCAAGAATCAACTCTCGTAGCCCATCCATGTTGGGCACACAAATCCGGCCCTGCATCCTCAACACCACATCATCTCCGTGCTGAACCTTGTCCTTGAGGAAATGTAAATGAGGATTATTATACTGCGCTGTCTAATTCGATCAAATAAAGAAGACTGGGATACCACATAGGATAGAAGCCGACTGGGCTCTAAAATATCTAATCTCATGAACTGTTTGGCTAAGGATGAATATCAACTACAACAGATCTTACACCAACAATAATGAATGTAAGAATTCCCGTACCCACTGCCTTCCTACGCAATGCATCATCTACCATATTGGCCTTCCACTGATGATACAAAACAGCGAGGTTGAATGTTGACTCTTAGTTGATTCGAGCGAGGTTGAATATGAGTCAATATGAACAAGGTCAAAAGCTAAATCTTAGACGATTCGAACGAGGTAGAATTTGAGTCGATTCAATCACGGTAGAATGTTGACTCTTAGTTGATTTGAACGAGGTCGAATGTGACTCAATTTGAGCGAGGTCGAATGTTAACTCTAAGTTGATTCAAACGGGTTCAAATGTGAGTCGTTTCAAGTGAGGTGGATGCTGATTCTTAGTTGATTCGAACGAGGTCAAACGTGAGTCTATTCGAGCGAGGTCGAATGTTGACTCTTAGTTGATTCTAACAAGGTCGAATATGAGCCAATTCGAGTGAGGTTGAATGCTGACTCTTAGTCTATTCGAACTAATTCGAATGTGAGTCGGTTCGAGAAAGGTCATATGCTAACTCTTAGTTAATTCAAACAAGGTCAAATGTGAGTCGGTTCGAACCAGGTCGAATGTGATTCAATTCGAACGAGGTCGAATGTGAGTCAATATGAATGAGGTCGAATGTGAGTCAATCTAAGCGAAATGAAATGCTGACTCTTATCATTTGAATGAGGTTGAATGTGAGTGTATTGGTTGGCACAGATATAAAACTTGGTGGAGATCGGCAAGCATCATATGTTCGTATGATTTTCTTTCATATATATATCAGAGAAGTTTAGATATTTTTTGGACTAGTATTCTAGTCCCGGTCTATCTAGTCTATCTGCTCAAGACTTAAACTTTGAGATGTCCTCCTTGTTGTCTCGTTAAAAACCTCACCGAGAAAAAAAACAATTGGGACAAAACTCAAGTGAGGTAAAAAGAGTATGGATTGGAGAACATCTTTCCTTAGAAGTTGAAGTACTTGAGGCGGGCGACGTTCCAGTTGTTTGTAATAACTTCCCCTCCAACGTTGAGTGCCTCATCTGAGTTGTTTGTAATGGCTGTTTTCATCTTTCTGATATGAGCTTTTGAGTGCCTCATTTTCCTGGGCTAGTTTCTTCTTATATCCTTCATCTTCGGCGGCTTGAACACCATTTTCAAATTGAAGCTCCATGACTTGCCTTTCCAATTTACTTATTTTGGCCTTGTATTCATTTTCTTTAGTCAGCCAATCCCATTGTGGTTGAGCCTCAGCAATGAATTGTTGGACATGTGGTCTTTTTGTGGGTCTTTCAAGAACTTGATATCTCTTGCTGAAACATCCAACATAATTGGGGTGCCCTTCACTCTGACTTAGTCTCGCACTATGGTCTTAGGTTCTAGAAATCTACATTCATTCCACATTTCGTGAATTTTTCCTTCTGAAAATGCAACTTTTGGACCTAACTCAATGGCATGCTTACTCAGATCTTCGTCATTGTGGACGGTTTGGAATCTTCCTAGTTGATGTAGCACCCAGTAGGAAGCATACGGATGGATGCTCCGAACACCCATTTAGAGGATATAAGACGCTTCAGCTGTTGTGTATATTGATTCAGTGGCAGGGAGCTATCCAAATGCCCATTCAATTTTATTAGCAGTCAGGGCCCTCAGATGTGCAAGCCAAGCTTCCGTACCAGTAGGGAATTAATTGCCCGCTACCCGGTTTCCAAATTCTTCTATGCAGTTTAGACCGGTCAAACCATAAGTCATGTATCCAACTCGGTGATAGAGGTTTTCTTGCATCCATAACTGGAATAACAAATTGCAACCTTGGAAAAATTTTCCTCCTTCCCAAAAAATGGTCAGGGCTCGATAGATTTCCGACACAATTAAAGGAACCACAGTGTTGTTAGACTTTTTGATATCCACATCAATCATTCCCACAATACCTATCTCTATATTGTCGTCCTTCCGTGGGCCAACCACAACCCCCATAAAGGCCACCATGTAATCTAGACTTCCTCTTGCTTCCCACTTATCTTTGTTTCCAATATGGGTTAGACCGGTGTTCGGTTTTCCAAAACCTCACGGGTTACCATATCGAAGATACAGAAATTGAAATGTGCATTAATCTTCGGCTATATTTCTATCTAGGACATCCCGACTAATGCTTAGCAAATCTAGGAATCTGTGAGGGGACACCGGTCTCGGTGATAGAGGATATCGACTTCTGAGATTTCCATTTAGACCCACATAACCCGCTTTTTCCTCTAATGTCGGTGTGAGCTCGAAGTTATAGAAACATAACACATTGCAAGTTGGGTCCCAAAATGGTATTAAGGCTTCAATTATGTCCGACCTTGGCTTGATGTTTAATAATCAGACGAGGCCTCCCAAAACTCTTGTCACTATTTCCATGCTACCTTTTCCCAGATCATTCCACCACATACAGAGCCTCAAGAGGATCTCATTAAGGACTACGAAGGGTTCAATTTCATTCGTGCTTATCCTGCACATTTATTTAGGTGATTTAATGACTTATTTTATTCTAAAAGAAAAGCAATAATTCTCTTTTTTTTATTTGAATTTTTTTAAAATTTTTTTTATTTTAAAAATCTTGGCTTTGCAGATACGTCCCTTTAGCACTTCAGGAATGAACGTTGTGCCTGCTAACCGTTGGAAATGAATCAAGGTGGATGTTCTTGCAAAAATAGCCTTCCGACGACCTTTCTGGTACATTCAGCTTTATTTTAAACAAGAATGGCATAACCCTACTTATTTGTGACTTAACTCAAATTTTTTTGTTTTTTTGCTTATTTTTGCAAAAGGGAAGTTGGAACCAATGGGGGGTTGCCTACGTATCTCACATCCGATGAGAATCAAACTGGTGTAGTTCGGGCAAATTTGAAAAAAACAAAATTGAAAAACAAAACTTTTTCTTTTATATTTTCACAAATCCGGGAGTTTCAATGCTATTTTTAGTATTGTTTTTTTTTAAAACAGGTGATCATCCTTATCCATTACTATTTCCTTTCAACTCTCACCCATTACTTACAAGCCGGTGAACATGCAGATCTGAAGCAAATAAATCACAAGTAGAAAGTAAGATGCATCAGGATGGTCTTTTGCATTTCAGGTCATCTGTCCTAGACGGACCCAACCCTTGTGTTGAGTCTCCTAAGTAAAATGCACATGATGCAACAAAACTTTCCTACTAGGGATCTAGCATGAGGTTTTGTTATTCTATGTTTAGAAACCTGGGTTTATTGTCCTAGACCTGGCTTACTCGAGTGGACAACTCGAGCCGGGGGGGGGCAGCGTACCAGGTATACAGAAGCTCCGTCGGCTTAGATGCTTGTCCAAACCTCGTTCTAAATTGGGATAAGACTCTAAACAGAAGAGAAGTGACACAAAGTGCACCCTTCTTCATGATGTAGAAGGCTTAGAGAGAGGAAGAGTTCCGTAGCAGTTTATATATACAATTCACTGAATATCAAAGCGGTAAAGCATTTAGCACATTTAGCATGAAACATGTAGGAAAATCAAATAAATCCAAATGTAAGACTTACTCTAAGCTCGAATTCTTGAACCCGAACAAGATATTCTGGTTCCGGTCCCCAGCGGAGTCGCCAGAGCTGTCACACCTCCTTTTACACACTACCCTGGAGGGTAGTGTATAAGGGAGTTTTCTAATTTAATTGTCATTTTTCAAAATGGGATTATTTATTCAATTTTGTTTAGAGTCTCCACTTGGGATGGCTTGTTTTCTGGTGTCCCAAGTCACCAGTTTATTTTAAAATCCCAAATCGAGGAAAATTTGACTTTCCTTTTGAAGTCTGCGAACCAGAAATTCTAGATAAGGAATTCTGTTAACCCGAGGGAAGGTGTTAGGCACCCTCGAATTCTGTGGTTCTAGAAAGGTCGCTCAAACTATCATAGTTGGCCTAGTAACTGATTTTACAACATGTTCATCCAATAGTGTAATTTTAAATTATTGACCGCTTTTAACTGATTTTTAAGGAAGATTGAACATCGTTTAAAATGTGTTTTTGGATCACGTCACATGAAATGCACCCGGATCCGAAACACATTTTATCATACGTTTATGATTGGATTTGGGTCACATAAAATGCGCATCCGAGTTTATGGAAGTAGTTTTATTAAAATGCGCCTCTAAAGCAACTAGCACGTTGTTAACTTTGTGGGAGGCCATGAAAATTCACTAAATAGCACGTACCAAGTTCTAAGGATTATTAAGAAAATAATTAAAGAGGGCCACGCGTTTGTGATTTTATTTGGCACAGTGCACCTTGATTCCATTTTTAAAGGTTTGTTTAAACTATGATTCGAAGGATTGTAATTATTCGTATTATCTGATACTGCCAGAATCTAATCTAGTTAATAGGCTTAATTTGCGAAATACTAAATTCATTCAATAGTTTTACCATAATACCTAAAAGCTCACATGAGAAAAAGTAAATTATTTTAAGCAAAGGGGTCCAACCGCAACACAAATGAACTAGTGGCCCAAAAAGAAGGAAATGGCCCGAGTCCCTTTAGAAAATGATTGTCACGCCTGGGCTCTAGAGTGATCCCAAACTCGACAACTTGTTGCCTCTAGGTTGTAGAATCAACGATGAGTCTCCATAATTCACAAACGAGCGTCTGAATTGGCAAATATTTGGACGCAAAGCCAAACATAGAGACCAATACGTGTACAATTAAACTTGGGGTCATTTTTATTCCTTGATGGACAATTATATGACATTTTAACACTGATTTAGTTTGAAAGCAATTAGCAATATAATTCATCAACTAACAGCAACCAAACTGGACTATGGAGAATATAACCAACATATGTTTCAAACTACGCAGACTATGAGGAAACAAGGTTGTTATTAGACATGACTAGAGTAAAAGAAACTAACGAATACACTTCATGCTACTTTTAGCCTATCATTCTTTCGACTACCATATTCCACAAGAGGATCAACAAGCAGATAACAATACAACATGTATGAAAATCATTTTTGACCTCTCAATGCTCATAGAGGTAGAACACAAGAGATCCGATGTCCAAATGTTCAAAGTTACATACACATGAATAGACTAATAGTCTTCATATTCTCAGAAAAATAGAAAAATGAAAAGAAAATGTTAATTCGTAAAAAAACAACATTATAATAAGATGAATCAACTAATCTATATGCCATTACACACATTACTGACTTTCAGAAATTCTAAGTAAGTAATTGACACTGGAAATTTAAGGAAGACAGTTTGCATTCATGAGATTCAAGTAGATACAACTTCCATTCTTGCACTTCATCTCCTAGAGAATTAGGGAGTACCTGGAGTTTGAAACGCAATACAGGAGAAGGATTAGCAGCAAAAGCAATAGCAAGACAGTGTTCCAACAGCAAAATAAGCCCAGGAATAATCAGTGAGAAACCTTTCTAAACCAAGTTTGGATTCACAGCCACAACATCTAAGCCCTAGATCAAGTTTAATCTGAACCTGAAACCCAGCCCTCGAACAACAAACAAAATTCAACTCATTTTTAAGCCCTTAGTTGTTCCATATTCATATTGTAGTCAGGATTGATGGAATTTTCAGAGATCTTTTCAATGGAATAGTAGACCTTAGTGAATTCTTTCAGATTGAGCCACTCCAAATTTGCAGAGTTTTTAATGCTCCTCCCCTCTCTTTCAAAAAATCTGAATTGAATCCCAAGTAACAATGCCTTTATAGCCAAGTTACTAGGGCAAACATCAGACCTAAGTTTTTAACATTTAGTCCTTTCCAATGTTCCTTTTTGAACCAATTGGTCCCTCAATTCATGACTTTCTACCCAAGTTGAACTACCCAAAGGCTGAAATTCAAATTGACACCCTAACCTAGAAACTTCTTATTTCAGTTATGCAGATATTCCATAAACTCAAATACCTAAATTGCCCCTGACCACCCCTGTTATTTACCCTGAATTTGCTAACCCAGGTTAGACCAAGCCTGTGACCATGGTTAATTACCATGTCATGAGCTTTTGAACACCCTGTGAATTTAACCAAACCCCCTAAAATTAAACTACTTAATTCAGCTACACATATTTTAAGCTAGAAAAATCAGAGTTAAAACTATTATTACCAATTATTAATCAATAGAAATTTAAGAAAACAAAATGCATCAGCATGCAAGCTCATGTTATCAGTGTGAATCAAGGAAATTAAAAACTCAAATAAAGTTGATATGACTGGCGAGTAATAGACAAGACATCAATTGTCTTAAATAGTGAAATAGGCCTAAAAGATAAATTGACAAATATACTTGCATGTGCTCATCTCTAAAAAAATCTAATTCCTATTATTTAGGCAAATCCTAACTAACTTAGCTCAGGAATCAAGTGTGAAGAACTAAATATCAGAAAAAGGCTAGTGCAATTTAATCAAATCGAACTAAAACATAATCCAAATAAACAAATGCGCAGAAACTTACTTAGCTTAAAAAATGTGTTAAACCCAAGAAATCTTCATGCACCACTCCAGGGACCCTATATTCAACTTTTGAGGAGTTTAGCTAAAATTCAAAGGACATCAGTCAGGGATTCGAGATGAGGAGGTGAAGGGGAGGCTGTGATGTAAATTTGGCTGGTGATTCGATGAGTTAGGGTTCTGGTTGGGATATTTATTTAAATTTCGATATATTTGGTTGGGATTCAAAGAAAGAGGGTTGTTGATTTGGGCTGAGGGAGGTTCGGTGGCCATGGGATTTTATTTTGGGGTTGTTAGCCTTTCAAATGTAGATTTGAGGCTTTTGGCTAAGGTTTGAAGGCTGGTAATGGTTGATTTGGAAAGGGGAGGTTGAGGTGGTCGGGTGGTGTTATTTTGAGGGTCATATGAGAATCGCCGGCGGTGGAGGCGATTTTCGGCCGGTGGTTTGTGGTGGAGGGTGGCGGCGTTAGAGTTTGGGTCTCTGATGTGTTAGGGACAATGTGTTTGGGTTAGAGGTGGTTTGGACCGTTAAATATTAATTGATAGGGGCTTTAGGACCGTTGGATTAGAGAACCTCGACAGTCAAGATTGCTTTAGGCCCAAACGGTGTCGTTTTGAGGCGAAGAGGGATGAACTCGGTTGGGACTGGGTTAGGGACAGTTTTGGACGGGTTATGGGTTTATTTGGGCTGAAATTTTATTAACAATGGCCCAAATTTGGTCCTTAAATCTTAGAATTTCTCTTTTTAATTCCTTTCATTTTTCTTTCATTTTTTTGTTTTTCTTTTTTTTCAAAAATTATTCAAACTCCTAAATTAGCTACAAATATAATTTTACCTATAAAATGCAAACCAATCCCATATAATTATTACTAAAACACAATTAAATGAAAAGTTACCTAAACATTCAAAAATTAAAATGAGAGCAAATTGAAGCTATTTTTGGTTTAAAATGACAAAATCGACTTTCAAATATGCATGAAACATATTTTGTATTTTTTAAGAACTGTCTAAATCAAAAATGTAAACAAACATGAAAATTACGCAAATATTTCTAAAAATCAAGCATTAAAACGAAAAATTCTAAATCTAAGAATTTTATAGGAGTAATTCACGCTGGGCGAAAATCGTATGGTCACAATGTCTTGGTTTAATGATGGAGATAGGAATACTAAATTCTTTCATGATCATGTAAATAGGAAGCCGAAGAGGCTGCCGTTAACAAGAATCTAGAATAATGCTGACCAATGGGTGGATGATATAGAAGGAATCGCAAAAGAAGCAGTTAATTTTTTCCAAGCACAGTTTCATGAGGATGTAGTGCCTATAGACTTTCATATCATTGATCATATCCCTTATATGGTTAATAGGGAGCAGAACCAGGAATTATTGAAACAACGTACCAGGGAAGAGGTAAATCAGGCGGTATATGGATTGAATGGGGACTATTGTGGTGGTCCATATGGTTTTAATAATAGTTTTTTTCATACATGTTGGGACATTGTTGATGATGATGTGGTGGAGATGGTGAAATCTTTTTTCAATGGACAGGAACTACCAAGGTTTATCACTCATACAAATCTAGTCTTATTGCCCAAAAATAAGGTGGTAATCAATTTTTCTGATATGGGACCAATCAGCTTAAGTAACTTCATCAACAAGGTGTTTTCTAGAGTCATTCATGAGAGGTTAGTTGGGCTGCTTCCTACACTAATTTCTGATGAGCAAGCTGGAATTGTGAAGGGCAGAAGTATAGTGGAAAATATATTGGTGACACGGGAAATTATAACTGATATTAGACTGAGAACTAAGGCAGATCCTAATGTGGTAATCAAACTAGACATGACTACGGCATATGATCAATTGTCATGGTTATTTCTGACCAAAGCACTGACAAAAATGGGATTTGCACATAGATTTATAGGTTGGGTGTTTGGGACAATATCCAATAAATGGTATTCAATTTTGATAAATGGGTAGCAACATGGTTTTTCAAATCTACTCGAGGGGTTAAACATGGCGATTCATTATCTCCTACACTTTTCATTCTGGCAGTTGAGGTAATGTTAAGCGGGCCGAATTCTCTTCACTGTAATATATATTTTTGTGGATTTGGGCTGCCAAAGTGGAGTCCTAAGATTAACCATTTGACATATGCTGATGATACCATCATTTTTTCCTCCTCAAATGCAATATCTTTGCAGCTCATTATGCAATTCTTGTCAGCATATGAAGCAGCCTTAGGAAAGCTGATCAACAAAGCAAAATCAGCTATTTATATCATCATCTGCCTGATGAAGAGGTGGTGAAAAAGGTAGAAAGAGTTACTGGGATTGGCAGGCAAGATTTTCCATTTACTTATTTGGGATGTCCTATTTTTTATGCTAGTAGAAAATTGGATTACTATCAAAGAATGATAAATAAAGTGCTGGACAAATTGCAGTCATGGAAGGGGAAGATACTGTCGATTGGAGAAAGAGATATTTTGATTTCTCATGTAATACAAAGTATGCCTATTCATCTATTATCAGTTGTAAATGCACCAGCTTCTGTGATCAACAAATTACATAAACGCATGGCAAGGTTCTTTTGGAGTAGTTCGATTAAATAAGGACATAGGCATTGGGCATCATGGGGAACTTTATGTTTACCAGTTGAAGAAGATGGAGTAGGATTTAGATCACTCCATGATGTATCCAAGGCCTTATTTCGTAAGTAATGGTGAAATTTTTTAACAAAACCATCATTGTGGAGCTCATTCATGAGCCAAAAATATTGTAAGAAACTGAATCCAATTATAGTCCCTTGGAGGGCTAGATCCCATATCTAGAGAAAAATGCTGGAGTGTAGAGATGATATAGAGCATCATATTCAGTGGCAGCCAAAGATGGGCTCTTCTTTATTTTAGTTTAATAACTGAACTTGGCTGGGTGCATTATTTTACATCACTCCACCTGATTTCTTTTGTGATGAATACATACAGAACGTTAACGAAGTTGTACAGGGGAAGAGATGGAATGAACAAAAATTAAGGCAATTGTTACCTGAAGACTTGGCTATTTATATCCTGCAGAACATCAAACCACCTGGGTATAACATGGTCCTGGATAGACCCTTTTGGATGTTGGAGATAAGGGGTGAATTCAGTGTGAGATCTGCTTGGGAATATATAAGGAGGAGAAAGGAACCGTGTAATGCTTATAGAAGGATATGGATCAAAGATTTACCATTTAAGGTTTCATTCGTCATGTAGAAGGTTAGGAAGAATAAGCTTCCTCTAGATGATTTCTTCATAAGATTGGGATATTCAATGGCCTCTAGATGTTGGTGTTTTATATTGCCTCAGGAGGAAACTGTGCCACACTTATTTTTCACTTCTTATGCTGCTAGAAAAGTGTGGCAGTATTTCTTACCTGTTGCTGGCATTAAAGTTGAAGGATTAGCATTTCATCAAGCGATTGTGCAGAGTTGGACTGCTAAGGTGATTCCAAGATTACAACCAATCATACAAGCATTACCATCGATTATAGTCTGGGAGTCGTAGAAGAAGAGGAACTCGTACAAAATGGGGATGCAGTTTTAGTGAATAGGGTGATATACTAGATAGCTACTACACTCCAACACCTAGTAAAATTCGGGAAGACAAGCTTATTGAATGTTTCTCACAAATGGCCTGACCTGATTCATATGCTGGAGTAATTCACACTTAAGTTGAAATATACTAAGGTGATATGGGAATTCGCTGAACATGACTAGGTGAAGGTTAGTACAGATGGGGCTTCTAGGGCAATCCTGGCAGGAGCTCTATTTGTTTTGTGTTGAGAAATGAGGAAGGGGAGGTACTACATGCTTGTGGCAAGGAAATGGAAGAAGGCACAAATACTGAAGCGAGGTACAAGCCATTTTTGAAGCATTACGATATTGTGTTGCACATGATTAGATTCGGATCGACTTGCATACTGATTCAATACTAGTAAAAAATATAATCCTGGGGGAATGGAATACACCTTGGTCTGTGGTGGTATATATGGAGGAGATAAAGGAATTGATGAATAGATGCAATATGAAGGTATCCCATATATTAAGGGAGGGTAATAAATTGCTATATCACATAGCCAATTATGCCCTAGACATCGGGCTAATGCAATGTAATAGTTTTGGAGACTTGGATGTCCAAGGGAGGAAGACTGTCAATAGTGATAAACTACAAAGTCCATACATCAGAGTAAAGATTGGAGGAAGTTAGGAGGAGAGGAGGAATGGAGTAGCAGGAGCAGGAAGAAAACTGGAACCTTAGTCGATTATCATGCTCAAATCCTTTTGGAGAAGAGTGGTGATCCTTTTTATTACTAACATAGTTTTCTTTTTGCATGGAATACTACTGTGATCATGCCCTATCCATTGAATAACTCTAACTTTGTGGTATCAGTACTGTTTACTCAATCCAAGGAGAGGGAAGCAAGGGAAGGCATAATCAATAAAAGAATGAATTTCACATTACTTTATGGAAATACTGTGAAACTGCCGATTTACATACATAAAGAGAGAGGGACATGTCTAACAACTCTGTGAGTTGCATTGGAACAGTCAAAGAAGAATGACAGCAACAACAAACACTCAAGTAGCAAAATAATGGAATCACACATGCACACAGCATGCAGACACCAGAGCTCCAATCTTCTGACAAAAGGGAAGTCAGTTGGATGATGCACCTGTGGAAAAAATTAACTCAACATCAGGAGGGAGACAATACACAGCATACAGGTAGTCAGGCATATTTGAGGACTCACTATCCTCATAAAAGAACAAGAATAATAACTAAAAAGCAAATTACAACAGGAGGAAGTAATGAAGATCTTTGCTTTCATGACAAGCTTAACGAATCTCTTGTCTGTGCAACGTTTTCGAAACATAAATGCAACACTTTTGGCTAAAGCCTCAACATGCAACACAGATGAGGCAAAGCAGATTCTGCTATTGATCAGTACCGTCACCTACAGATCTTGGTAATCAAATTTCCACCATTGTAACAAATGCAGCAGCTATAATAGAGCAGAACTATATCCAGGTACGAAGAGATCACAACGCTCACATGCAGCCGTAGATAACACATTCAAATACACAAAATATCACAGGAGAAAGCAGCACAACAATACGAGGAATCCAGCAAGGAGCTCAATGAACAAACAAGGCAAATCTGGGACAAAATCGAGGTTTAGAGGAAGATACTGGGTGAGCGTTAATTCCTATACTGGATATTGATATGATTAAATAGATACAAGAGATATAAGGAGGACTATAGCTACACAAATGAACTATAAATGTAGATCTACATACACTCACACATGGAATTTGTTATGTTTGTTAGAAATTGGGCTATATTTGCAAGATATGGAGCTGGATAGAATTTGGATAAAAATGGCTACATGTTTCACATGTATATATCAAATTGGGCTTGGAAATGCTGCAGGGAATTGGATCGAATTGAGTTGTTTTCTATTTACGTCTATATGGACAAATAATACTAAATACAAGTACACACAAATGGATTGGACTGCTAAGAAATGGGGTGCTATATGGGCTTCATGGGCTAGTTTTTACTGTACAATTTTTATTAGTTTTTTTTGTGATGTCAATTTTGAGTACACTACTCAATTTTGATAATAAGGTATATGTATTGCAAAAAGTTTATTACCTTCATCTTGCAGGACTCAATGACAATCATTGTTTTATTATTTTTATAAATATAGATAAAAACTAGCCCTAGACTCCGCCCAAAGGATTTATTTGTAAAAAAAAATATCAATTTGAGTACTACTATTATCTCTCTTTTTATTTAAAGTTTTAACTTGTTTCTCTGTAGTATATATATATCCCTGACTTTCGGAAAAAATAACCCTATCTATTGGTATGTTCATTACTGGACAAACCTATCTACTATGAGCCAATTTCATAGTTTTGTTACTCTCTCCGTTTCATATTAATTGAGGTATTTTTCTTTTTAGTTTGTTCCAAAATAAATGTATTTTTAATTTGAAAATTATTCAACTTTAAACTCCTCTTTCTATCCATTTTACCCATAATGAGAAGCTTTTATAACGACACAAAAGTCATAGCCTCACAAAGCTTTACCTCTTAAATTTTTAAGACCACAAATTTCAAAAGTCTTTCTTTATTTTCTTAAATTCCGTACCTAGTCAAACTAACTCATTTAATTAAAAGGAAGGAAGCATAATTTAAAAGGAATAATCTAACTCTATTTTTTCGTGTGTGCCGCATATTTTAGTATTTCCAACATACATTTTCCAATAGATGCACGTTACGAGAAAAATAATTGTTTTGAAAATATCCAAAAATTATGATCTCAACGTCGACAATCCACGTTCATCACTCATTAAAATTGTACTTTATTCTTCATGTACAGATTATTTGCCAAAACCTTTTTGTTTCAATAATATATTGCTTTATCTTACACTACAAATATGGGATGCAGTTTCTGTGAATAGGGTGATATACTAGATAGCTACTACACTCCAACACCTAGTAAAGTTCAGGAAGCCAAGCTTATAGAATGTTTCTCACAAATGTCCTGACCTGATTCATATGCTGGAGTAATTCACACCTAAGTTGAAATATACTAAGGTGATATGGGAATTCCCTTAACATGGCTAGGTGAAGGTCAGTACAGATGGGGCTTTTAGGGCAATCCTGGCAGGAGCTCTATTGGTTTTGTGTTGAGAAATGAGGAAGGGGAGGTACTACATGCTTGTGGCAAGGAAATAGAAGAAGGCACAAATACTGAAGCAGAGGTACAAGCCATTTTTGAAGCATTACGATATTGTGTTGCACATGATTAGATTCCGATCGACTTGCATATTGATTCAATACTAGTAAAAACTATAATCCTGGTGGAATGGAATGCACCTTGGTCTATGGTGGTATATGTGGAGGAGATAAAGTAATTGATGAATAGATGCAATATGAAGGTATCCCATATATTAAGGGAGGGTAATAAATTGCTAGATCACATAGCCAATTATGCCCTAGACGTCGGGCCAATGGAATGTAATGGTTTTGGAGACTTGGATGTCCAAGGGAGGAAGATTGTCAATAGTGATAAACTGCAATGTCCATACATCAGAGTAAACATTGGAGGAAGTTAGGAGGAGAGAAGGAATGGAGTAGCAGGAGCGGGAAGAAAACTGGAACCTTAGTCGATTATCATGCTCAAATCCTTTTGGAGAAGAGTGGTGATCCTTTTTATTACTAACATAGTTTTCTTTTTGCATGGAGTACTACTATGATCATGCCTTATCCATTGAATAACTCTAACTTTGTGGTATCAGTACTGTTTACTCAATCCAAGGAGAGGGAAGCAAGGGAAGGCACAATCAATAAAAGAATGAATTTCACATTACTTTATGGAAATACTGTGAAACTGCCGATTTACATACATAGAGGAGAGAGGGACATGTCTAACAACTCTGTGAGTTGCATTGGAACAGTCAAAGAAGAAGGACAGCAACAACAAACACTCAAGTAGCAAAATAATGGAATCACACATGCACACAGCATGCAGACACCAGAGCTCCAATCTTCTGACAAAAGGGAAGTAAGCTGGATGATGCACCTGTGGAAAAAATTAACTCAACAATAGGAGGGAGACAATACACAGCATACAGGTAGTCAGGCATGTTTGAGGACTCACAATCCTCATAAAAAAACAAGAATCATAACAAAAAGCAAATTACAACAGGAGGAAGTAATGAAGATCTTTGCTTTCATAACAAGCTTAACGAATCTCTTGTCTGTGCAACGTTTTCTAAACATATATGCAACACTTTTGGCTAAAGCCTCAACATGCAACACAGATGAGGCAAAGCAGAGTCTGCTATTGATAAGTACCATCACCTATAGATCTTGGCAATTCAATTTCCACCATTGTAACAAATGCAGCAGCTATAATAGAGCAGAACTATATCCAGGTACGAAGACATCACAACACTCACATTCAACCGTAGATAACACATTCAGATACACAAAAGATCACAGGAAAAAGCAGCACAATAATACGAGGAATCCAGCAAGGAGCTCAATGAACAAAAAAGGCAAATCTGGAACAAAATCGAGGTTCAGAGGAAGATACTGGGTGAGCGTTAATTCCTATGTTGGATAATGATATGATCAAATAGATACAAGAGATATAATGAGGACTATAGCTACACAAATGAACTATAAATGTGGACCTACATACACTCACACGTGGAATTTGTTATGTTGGTTAGAAATTGGGCTATATTTGCAAGATATGGAGCTGGATAGAATTTGGATAAAAATGCTAAGAAATGGGCTGCTACATGGGCTTCATGGGGCTAGTTTTTACTGTACTATTTTTATTAGTTTTTTTGTGATATCAATTTTGAGTACACTACTCAATTTTGATAATAAGGCATATGTATTGCACAAAGTTTATTACCTTCATCTTGTAGGACCCAATGACAATCATTGTTTTGTTATTTTTATATATATAAATAAAAACTAGCCCAAGGCTACGCCCAGTGAATTGATTTTTAAAAAAATATATCAATTTGAGTACTACTATTATCTCTCTTTTTATTTAAAGTTTTAACTTGTTTCTCTGTAGTATATATATATATATATATATATATATATATATATATATATATATATATATATATATATATATATATATATATATATATATATATATATATATATATATATATATATATATATATATATATATATATATATCTCCCTGACTTTCGGAAAAAATAACCCTATCTATTGGTATGTTCATTACTGGACAAACCTATCTGCTATGAGCCAATTTCATATTTTTGTTACTCTCTCCGTTTCATATTAATTGAGGTATTTTACTTTTTTAGTTTGTTCCAAAATAAATGTATTTTTAAATTTAGAAATAATTCAACTTTAATCTCCTCATTTTATCCATTTTACCCATAATGGGAAGCTTTTATAACCACACAAAAGTCATAGCCTCACAAAGCTTTACCTCTTAAATTTTTAAGACCATAAATTTCAAAAGTCTTCCTTTATTTTTTAAACTCCGTACCTAGTCAAACTAACTCATTTAATTAAAACGAAGGAAGCATAGTTTAAAAGGAATAATCTAACTCTATTTTTCGTGTGTGCCGCATATTTTAGTATTTCCATCATACATTTTCCAATAGATGCACGTTACGAGAAAAATAATTGTTTTGACAATATCCCAACATTATGATCTCAACGTCGACAATCCACGTTCATCGCTCATTAAAATTGTACTTTATTCTTCATGTACAAATTATTTGCCGAAACCTTTTTGTTTCAATAATATATTGCTTTATCTTACACTACATGACTAGGTATATATATATATATATATATATATATATATATATATATATATATATATATATATATATATATATATTTCTTTGTACTTTGATAGAATTTGAATTCTTCCTGTTCCTCTTGAAAAAAAAAAACAATTTACGTACTATGGCCTCGTTCTTTAAGTTTCTTCTTTTCTTAAAAGAACACATTTATAATATCTTCTAACTTGGAGTAAAATTTGTCATGAATCATACATATAGAGCAACTGAGAATAAATTAGAATTGTATCCTCAGTCATTGTTGCATAAATAAGTGTAAAAAGTCACCACCAATTTATCATCGATACTAGACTGACGGAGCCCAATACATTATATGGATAGCGTGACACTGGCAGTCCGACAGGCATCAAAACTACTAGCAAAAGCTAGAGGTGCATAACATTTAAAATGCATCTTTAATGCAAAAATGAAGTCGTGACCAACTCAATCAGATAGTAGCATTGTGCTGTGGGGTGAATTCAGATTTAGCCCCATTATTACAAACCAAAGGCATAATAAAACAGAGAAATGTACCTTAATACCTATAAGTAACAACTAAATTGCAGATAATTCAGAAACAATTTAGACCTTGGGCCTGCAAACTGGAATCTCGATAGCGCCCTCAAGTGAAATTACAACCTGAGCTTGAAAAGTTTCTTCATTCCCATTGTTGTTAACTTTAAAGGTAATGTAGTAGTTCCAGTCACGACATCCACCTGCATTCACCTTCACAATCCCCAGTACCTTGCGTTCTTTCCCCTGCAACCAATATTATGCAATTCAATATAGAGGAAGGGCAGGCCAGCAGGCAAAGAGCAAAACAAATGGTATAAGATATTACATCGTCGGGAAAGTGCTTCTTGATTGCCATTGAAGCATAACCCTTGAGTTCATCCACAAGCTCAGGATCACGATCAAGTCTGCCAGTGGAAATTGGGCATATGGGAGCCTCCATGCACGACCCAGGGTGTTGATCAAAATCAAAACCCTATTTAAGATAGACGAGAATAATCAGATGAGATTTCTATAGTGAATGCATATTCAGTATTTGAAATCCAGCCGATTTGAGCAAAGTAAAATTTAATCAAAAATTATAGTTGAAAAACTGTATTACGATAGGATGTGTTACATGAATCTATCACATGCACAACTTACGTGTGCAGACATGTACATCTTTGTAGGCAAAGGGGTCTGAGGAGGATATCATGTACGCAGACCTTACACTTACCCTGGGATAAAGAGGTTGTTTCCAATAAACCACCGACATCCCTATCTCCAAAAACTCTCCACCTAGCTTTTGGGGTGACACGAACTCACAACCTCTTAGCTGGAAGTGGAGGGTGCTTACCACTAGACCAACCCACTCTTGTGAAGAGAGTGACCAATGCCCAAAACAAAAACATAAAAGAAAAAAGAAAAAAGAAAAAGAGAAAGAACTGCTGCAACCTCTTTTTTTTGTAGTTTAAGAGCAACTATTAAACTCCTTTTGTATGACGTTTAAAAGGAAAATTCCAGATAACGCTTTGTTCAATAGAAAAAGGAAAGAAGAACAGCTGTAAATATGAACTGTAATTACATATAGACCTTGCAAATTCTATTCATCAGGTATTGAATTCTTTTTGCCAGTCATACAATTCCTATAGTGCTTTGTGTACTGCCCATTAGTTTAGCATTTTCTTGATTAACCCGTACAAAAGCAATAGGGAACACACAGGAATTTACAAAGGTCCAGCAAATGGGTAGGACTAGCTCTTAGTCAATCCCCACAATTCCATCTACATTTACAACAAAAATATTAAAAAGAAATAACAAGATACAAGGAGAAAAAGGTTCGGAGGTTGCAAGTCTGCAACAACACCAATATAATTGCAAAGGATAAAAATAAAGAGAGGTCGACACGATACTTGACAAATAAATTGAAGAACAAGAGACCACCAGATTCTGAAGAGAAATTACACGGTAAATTTTATTTCCTTTAAATACATTTTAGGCCCATAAGATTCTTACCAGTCAGGCATACTCCTGAAGAAAAAGGAAGTCAAAGGTACACCTCAAGACCCTATAATAATTCTTCCCCTTCTTAGGTTTAACTCAAGAAAATGCAAATCAGTTTTATACCACAAGAAATACGGAAACGTGTGGAACCAAAATTATATACGCCAAAGCAAGGATGCCTTGCATTTAACAAAAGGCCTAGATGCAGTTATGCCCTGTCTAATGCTTTCACAAATAGCGCTTCTTGCAAATTGCAATAACTTTAACATGGTAATTCAGATCCAATCTGATGACAGAAAGTAAGTAGTCCCGAAGAATGATTCACCCTCCTACCTCATAGAGTGCAATGCCTCAGAATTAAGCACGTTCACTAGCTACAATACACACATAAACGCATGAAAAATCTAAAATCAACAGATACGGAAATAATAACCACCACCACCACCCCCCAAAAGAACAAAAAAGAAGAAAAGTTGACATGCCAGCTTTACAGTAATAGATGCTCGATGAACCCAAAAAGAGGAGTGACATGTAGAAGTGATTGCACAGTGTTAAGCCATATTTGAACATAAAAAGGTACAGATTAATGTAAAACAAAAAAAAAAATCTACACAGTAGGCACTAACCAAACTAGACAAGTGGATGACAGAACATAAAGCATATAAAAAATAAGGTTTAAATAAAGAGAAAGAAAGAGATATCAGGGAAACTATATTTATTTCACGTATACACATATAAGTCATGCATTCCACAACACAAAGCAACTGCCATGTTTTTCCTTCTTTTTTCTTTTTTTTGGGGGGGGGATAAGTCAAGATTTCTGTTACCACAGTAAGTTGGTGTCAGAAGCTTATACAGAATAGCTATGAACAACTTGGTTCAAGAAAAGGTATATACAAGAAAAGGTATATGTTACAATCAACTTGTTTCAAGATAAGGTACAACAAATGCACAAACATAAAATCACATATAATATCTGAATCTGTGACATCTTACATGTATTAATTTTTCATTTGCTTTTGAACTGGAAATTAATTTATCATTTGTTGCATTCCAGCGTCATAACTTAGCTGTCACAGTCAGAGGGAGTTGGACTTCAGCATGCTCTCCTCAAGTTAGATACCCGCTTTCTTCTTCCATCCAACACTCAACTCACCAGACCATGAGCAAATAGAAAAGGAAACAAGAATTGAAGGTACAATGATTACCTTCATATCAGCTTAGTCTAGATACAAGCTTATAAAATCTACATCTTTACAAGGTAGGAGTAAGGTCTGCATACACTTTACCCTTCGCAGACCTCACAATGCGGGAATACATAGGGTACTTTGTTGTTGTTACATCTTTACCACGGATTAGTCCACCATTTGTCACATTCACATGCAACTCCAGCAAACTCAAAATAAAATAACTTAGTAATACAATTTACTTTTACTAATTCACTAATAATGACAGAGAGCAAATATTCAAACAAATTGAGATGAGAGCCTCTCTCTCTCTCTTATACAAACACACGCACATCTTTTGGAAATCGCTTGGTATATGAAAATTCATTGGAAATTACAAGCATGTCAGCATTTTTAAGACACAATTGCGGATTCTTAAGATCAAATCAAGGTCTGTCAGAAGCATTTGTTATGGACAATGGGAAGTTATACAACCTAAATTATCATGATTCAACACTATCTCCCCCCGTGTTAGAAGGAAAAACACTATCTGCACCCAATATGAGCACCAACGTTGCAAAAGACTTTTGAACATTCACTTTTCCCTTAAATTTTCTTCAAGCAAATACACAAGTTTTACACTCCGTTAAAATAAATGGTAATTATTAAGATAAGGTAAAAAAAATCAGCACATAGCAGATTAAACAATTTGCTACAAGACTAGATATAAGTCAGGTGTATATGAAATCAAAAGGATTTTTGATGATAAATTAATGTTTGTAATATCATATAAACATACATCGCTGTCGTGGAGTTGTTGAAAGTACTTTTCAAAGACATGCTTATCGGGTCGATGTTCCCAATCATCGGAATCATAGTCATCAATCCCGTAGAACTTACTCTCATGTTTTTCTACCATCTCGTTATTAAAGTCATTGTTAACCTTAAATTTCTTCTTCCATTTGTTTTCCGAGGACGAAGCCGACACGATTTCCGATCTCGAGTACGACGTTATCGATTTTTCACCCTCCGCCACAGTTACACATGCAGGCGGCGTCGCCATAGTTTCAGACAAGGTCGAATCGGTGCTCGATCGCGCTTGCTAACCAACCCTAAACCAGCGTGGTCCACACATTAATGTAAAATCCATTTCCTTGAGATTATATATATAAATAATTGACATTATGATTAATTCAAGTGACAAGCCAAAATATATCAGTAATATACAATTATTTTATTTTATATTTGACTTTTTTATTTAAATATCAATATAATATCATATAATATTATATTAGATTTTTTTATATTATTTTACAATTATTTAAATATTATTTCACCTCTACCAAAAAATCTACTCATATAACTATAAAACTCTTTCACATTTAAGACATATAAGTATAGTTATTGGAAATACTATAGCTAGATTTGAATAAAATAAAATTCTTTTAAGATAAATATAATATATATATATATATATATATATATATATATATATGGTACATATCTATGTTTATCTAAATAACAAAAAAGAGTTTACAAATTCAAATAAAAATTTACTTACATATATAATAAAATAAACATACATACTGGAGAAAGAAACAACACAAAATGGGTCACTATTAAAAAAAAAGTTGCTTCTTTTTTCTTTTAGAAGAATATTTGGCATAAATGCACATCAAACAAATAACAAAACTTTGATTATACAATCGTTATCATTAATTTTAATTTAGGACATTCAAGGAGAGAGTATAAGCTGAACCCCGTTTATTTAGATGTAGTCAAGCCAATATTGCAAGGGTATAATATTTTTTCCATTGAAGAATATTGGTTTTGAATCATTAGATTATGTTAAGGTTGTATCTTGTTCCGGTTCTGGGTCTATTTGGGTCTGCGATTTCGGTTCTGGCAGTTCCGGTTCTGGCGGTTCTGAATTTTTTTTTAAATCAATATCTTGTATAGTAGTCATTAGTATATTGTAGAATATATTTTATATGATGTACTATGTTATTAGTATAGTATATATTGTGTTTGGTAATTAGTATATATTGTGTATAAGTAGTATATATTTTGCGTATAAGTAGTATATATTGTATTTAAGTAGTATATATTGTATATAAGTAGTGTATATTGTGTTGTAGTTAGTAATTAATATAAATTGTATATAAGTAGTATATATTGATAAAAGAATGTTGTCATTAGTATATTGTGCTGTATGTTATATATTGTATATTATATAAATATTCAATGATTGATATAGAAGTAAAGACAAAGAAATATTGAGACAAAAGATATTCAAAGATATGATAAAGAGCATATTTATTGACCAAAATGGCATATCTTTCTTAGTCTTCCTTCCCCCAATGGAATGAGCACAACATGGTACTAATACCACCATTAAAAGGAAAAAAACTAAAAGAAGACGTGCCAATGTACAAGTTACATCGTAATTAATGCATTATTTCTAACAAATCTCATAAAACCTTCAAGGTTGGGAGGTGGTTGTGTTGGCGGTGGTGGAAATGAAGCTTGTTCATCACCACTTCCGGGTGAAGTTGCTTCCTGAGCAAGTTCTGCTATCATTTCTTCATACGCCTCATCTATTTCTGGTTGTGATTTTGCTAGGCCAAAGTTCCTTCTTTCTGCGAAGATCCAATCTCGAAAAAGCACTGATTTTCCCAAGTTGTCCCGTATCGACGCTCTGTGATCACCTATTCGTAGTCTTGCTTGACTAAAAGCGCTCTCCGATGCAACAGTTGACGCTTGAATCGACAGAACATCCCGAGTCATTCTTGTAAGAACGGAAAAATACTTTTCCCTTGTCTTCCACCATTCCAAAAGGTCGAAAGAGCCGTTTGGATTCTCCTTTTCTAGTCCCTGTGACAAATAAACTTGAAGCTCATTTAGATGGGAAATTTCATCTAAATTATCACCTTGAGTACCCCTGAACTCCGTCCACGATTTAAGAGCTGTTAAGCCGGCAGCTCTTTTAGACGATTGTGATGTAGACGAAGTAGGGGTTGGAATATTTTGCCTAGCATGCTCTAACGCCTGTTTATAAGCATTATAAACAGTTTGAGCATTAACTTTAATTGATGCTTTCGCATCAGCTAGTGTAGCAATTTCTACTTCTGAAGGATCAAAAGATTGATAAATAGTAGAATACCAAAAGTGAGAACCTCTTAATTTCATAGTTGGATTTAACATAGCATACACACCAAAAATAGGAAGGATTGGAAAAAAATATTTTTTAAACTTTTTTTTCATTTCAGTTTTTGCAAGTTCGTAAATGTCCCCTCCCTCGCTAAAATCAACAAACAAATTAGCAAGTGCGGCAACATAAACTAAACAGATAGTAAATGGTACCAACACCAACAATTAAATGATAAATATGAAAAATACATCTAACATGGAAAATATTAGTAAATACAGGATTAAGTGTTCTTGTTAGCATACCTATTGCACTAGTGTTGCTAGAAGTATTATCCATAGAAATTGACATTATTTTATCACTAAAGCAAAAATATCTGCATACATCTGAAACAGTATTAGCTATAAACCTACCCATGTGCCGTGAATTAATTATCCTATATGCAATTATGCGTTTTGCATTGTCCAGTCTTCGTCTATCCAATGACTTGTTACGGTTAGATAATCACAGTCATTTCCACTTCTACCAATATCAGTTGTAATAGAAATACAATTAGTTATATGACTAAATAAATAGCGCAAATATTGTTCATATTCATGCTTGTATTTAAAAATATCGGCCTTAACTGTTGCACGAGGCCAACCTTTATAAGTAGGATTAAATACTCTTCTAATATAATGAATCCATGCAGGATTAGAAGCAAAAGAATAAGGCAAACACATAACCGTAATCATTTTCGCTAATTCTTCACGATCCATATTTGGATCGTAATATAAAATACCTTCGATGACTGTGTTTATTCCTGGTTGAACTAATTTGAACCAGTACTTGGGTTAATTGTAGAATCAGCATTTTTCCTCCCTCTTGTTGCGCTTTCAATTGCAAAAATCTAGCCTTATCGCTAGGGTGTAACTTAACTAAACTACCCGTGCCGCTACGATCTCCAGTATACCTATGAACAAGTAATTTCCCACAAGATTTACACTTAGCCTTATCTTGTTCTCTTAGTTGAATAAAAAATTGACAAACTAATGATGTTTCTGTACGTTTAGGAGGTTATCTACTAAAAGTGAGAGTTTGTACAGGTGGGTGTGCCGGTTCATTACCTAAGTTATGAGCAGGTTTAGTAGGTGTATCATCTAAATCTACTGGATCTTGGGTTTCATCATCATCATCATCATCCTCATTTCCCTCTAATACAGGTGCATTAGGATAAAGAGCATTCATAATATCATCGTCTTTTCTATCACCTACTGATACATCATGTAGAAAATCAATATCGCTAAACTGAAAACAAGGGTGATCACTATCAAGGATTTCGATGGGTTCATTAGGACATCTAGGTTGGCTACTACTTTCACCTTGCTTATCTTTCTAGGTCGGGGAGCCGGGGGAGGGGTAGTATTTTGGCCACTACTTTTACCGGTTTTAGCTTTTCCTTTACCGAACATTTTTTTCAATGAAAATGCCATAATAATTATAATTAAGCAAACTAAAAACCCCAAAAATTACTATTGGCACGTAAGAGTTGAAACGAGTTTACAGGATTGACGAACAACTTCTTGAAAATTAAAAATCGTTGAACTTGAACACTTGAAAACTTCAATTCAACAACTTCACAATTTTTCACGAATTTGCAACAATAAATTAAGCACTTGCACAAGAAAGATTGAAAGAGAGCTTGAGAGAGATCGAGAGATATTGATGAATAAAAATGAAAGAATGGGGGGGGGGGGGGGGGTATTTATAGTTGGGAAATGGGAAATAGTGTAATTATATAAAATTTGGGGGCCAAATGGCTAACTTTTAAACTTCCAAACGGCTACTTTTTTCAAAGAGCCGTTGCTGAAATAATTTTAAATTTTTTTTTTTTGAAAAATGCTCGTTGGGAACCGGCAGAACCGTCTGGAACCGCCAGAACCGCCAGCCGGTTCCGGTTCTGGTAGGTCCGGTTCTGCCGGTTCTTGAGTATAGAACCGAACCGTCACGGTCCCCTGGAACCGCCGGAACCGGAACCGCCGGAATCGGGCCTCCGGAACCGGCAGGGCCACGGTTCCGGTCCGGTTCCGGTTCGGAACCGTTACGCCCAATAGCCTTAGATTATGTGAAAGGTTTTGTTTTTTTAACATAACAAGAGATAAATTGGTTTCTAATTGATAGTTTCTATAGCGACTTTTAAGTGTAACAAAGAGTATATTTAAAGAAAAAATTTGTTCGAAAAGATAAGATTTTTTAAACATTATTAGAGAGTTTTAAAATTATTATAATAGAAGATGTATCATGGATAAACTCAAAAAATCGAAATCTTATGGAATATTTACATAATATCCGCCATATTTATTGTTCACTTTTTATAACCAATATAAATAGATTATATACTAACAACACACGATTATACACATATTATATATGAATTATATATAAATTACATATTATTTAATTTTTAATTTAAGTGATCGACTGAGCTCCAATTTTAGCTGATTAGATAAAGCCAAAGAAAAAATATGAAATAATTTCAACCACATACTAAAAATATAATTAAAGTTCATATGTAGACAATTTTTTCAAAACTCATTCTTTTATAGTGTAAAAAATAATTTTTTTTTGTATCAATGTAATAATGATAAAAAAAATAAGATAAAAGAAAATAAATATTAAAAATATGTTAGAAAGATCTAAAAACGAGAATTAAAAGTTGACAACAAATTTCCTTTTATATTTCATCTTTGTTGAGTATACAAATTTGAAAGTTAATCTCATCGATTTCAAATATATTTTTTTCAACTCAAATACATAGATTATAAGATAAGGATATATTCAAATAATTTTTTTAATTTACATTTTTGTCGTTTTTAAAAAATTATTATTACTAATAAAATTGATATGATATTCGAATTTGAAGTAGAATGCAATTTGAGTTGTTTGCATTGAGTTTAAGGCTTTAAGACAAGTATAGTGCCGAAAAATAAATTTCTTTACAATTTTAAGAAAATATATGTATAACTTTATAATAATAATCAACTAATTTAACATTTAATGATTCAAGGAATAAAATATTTATATATAAAGGGTATTAAGAATTCAAATTCTGGGGCTATAGATATCAATAAACTTAAAGTGGAGTCATACTGAAATAAACCCGACCAAAGAATCATTTAAATATTAGATAGTCAATTAAAGTGAATTTTAAATTAAGGATACTATCTTCACTTACATCATTATAAAGATAATTATTATTATAATATATATATATAAAATTTTAGACATTAAAATTTTAAAATAAATATATTGTTTTTCATACCAAATAAGAGTTCAAGTCGTGGTATAAGAGTTACGTCGTAATTAAAGAATTATTTATATCGTGTCAACTTTGTGATGTGCCATAAATACGAGTTAGTATTTCGCTTTGTGGCTATTTTTAGGTTCCAATGATACCTATGAGAATAGTGCAAAAATAAACTTATCACTACGAGAATTCAGAAAATGCTAGTCTTTTTTCATGTAGTGTTTCTTAATTAATATATGAAGATTATCTATAATTATTTAGGAGGTTTAAATGTCAAAGTTATTTATGTATAATTCAAATAACTCATATATTTAACATGGTTAGTGTGAAATATCAAAATGGAGTAAAGAAATTCACAAGCTAAAGAATATTTTATATTTTTAGATAGCTAACTAAAATAAGTTTTAAATTAAGAATAATATTTTCAATTATGTTATTATAAAAATAATTACTATTGAAAATAATATTTTAGAAACTGAAATTTTAAGAAAGAAATATTCTTTAAGAGATATCAACACACCAAATAAGAGTTTAAGTAGTAGTAAAAGAGTTATGTCTTATCCAAAGAGTCATTCATTGTCTCAACATTCGATTCTTTTTTCATAAATATGAGTTATTATTTTGCTAACTATTTTTAGGATCTAATGACACATGCAAAAATAGTATCAAAAAAGAAAAATGGAAGAAATTGTGAATTTTTTTCATGTGGTTAATATCAAATGATTATCTATATTTACTGAGTAAGTGTAAATTTTAAGATTATTTACATATAATTCAAACAACTTAAATATTTGACATGATTAGTGTTTGCGCATCCACGCGGATACTAATACTAGGTATATAAAACCAGGAATAATAACGCTAAATCTTGAACGATTAAATATTTTCAAAAATATTAATAGACTTTTTGCCCTTAAATATTTGTATAATTTAATGATCTAATTGTAATTATATAATGATAAAATTCTTTTTCCATTTAAAACCCTATAAAATTGGTCCTACTTAGATTAGAAAGGCCCGTCCATAATTTCTTCTTTCTTTTTTACTTATGTAACATGCCTAGCATCTAATGAAATTGCATACATGAGCTTTAACCTTTTTTGTATTTTGTGATTCTTGTATGATTTTGTTGTGATCGAACAAAAAGTGAGCCATTATGTGCTGAATCGAGGAGGAAAAACCCTAAATAAAGCTTAAAAATTTGACTAAATCAACCATAATTAAACTATTCATCTTTATAGCGTAAAAGCTTGCATAAAACCTATTTCAAAGATCCCTACATGCAGTAAAACATTATTATACATGTAATTGATGGAATTTTATACCTTTAAATAATTAAATTACCTCCTCGAGTAAGTAATAGATGAATTTTTCATGTACAAAAGACTTATTATATGTATAAGTCTTTCCGCAATTTATAATAAAAACAACTAGAGAGACATACTCCTTGTCATACCCTTTTTCTACCCCATAAAGAATCTGTATATTATATATTATTATGGGTTAAATAATTTTTCCAATTAAAGTGACAATCTTGAGTAGGGATTATTTTATTTACAGAGTCATAACTTAGAATTAATTTTTCGGTATTTCAAGTTACCTTTTATTTGAATCCCTAATCAAAGGAAGATTGATTCTATCATTAATGGTCCGCAAAAATAAAATTTGAGTAAGAAATTTTGTTGATCAAGGAGAAGGTATAAGGAATTCTCCGAGTCCTGTTATTCTAGCATGGTCGTTTTGTTGACTTAAACTTGGCTTGACTTATTTGGACAAAACTTCAATTTATATAATTTTGATGTTTTACCTATCCACTTCTATTTCTTGATTATTAAAAAAAATTAATTTGGATAATATTACATTGTCTTAATCATGCCACGCAAGCGAATGCGTGATCAAAAAATAAAACTAATTAACTTACCATAATTGCACCTTGCAAGCGAATCCAAAATTATGACAATTATTTATTTGTGGTACTTTTGAGAAATTACTACATTTGAAAATATTAATTGTTGAAAATTACCAAAAGTCAACTATCGCGCTACGCAAGAGAATTCGTAATCTTAGAAAAGGATTAATTAAATTAAAAATTAACTAATACTAACGGATATGACATGAGATTATTGAATTAATTTATTGAATGTTAAACATCACGCTACGCAAGCGATTCTATGAAGTTAAAGCACGCCTACTAACTGCCTACAGTTTAAGTTAATTATAAAAGAGACTAAGTTATCTCATAAAAGAAAAATCTAAGTTTTATCAAGGTTAGTTGACTTAACAAATATAATATGTATATAAGTTGGGCCAACGTATCAATTTCAAAGAATGAGTAGCTTTAGAGATTTGGCTATTGCAAGGCATTGAGTTAGTTTAAGAGAAATTGTCATAAAGCACTATCTTTTAGTTGTAATTAGCTATCTATAGATACTATTTGTAATATTACGGATTGAGATATATTTTTTATTATTATAAGATGTATTAAATGTATGTAAACTACTGTATTCATGAAAATAGTAGCAAAAATAGGCGTGAATCAGGAAAGTCCAACTAATCAGTTGTTGCATTCGAGTGAATTCAACTGTATTCATGGCGTGAAATGTAATGACCCGACCGGTCGTTTTGAGCTCTAGCGCATCGTTCAGCAGTCGGAGGCCATGAGCAACTTCATTTCAAGTAATATGACTTCTATGCGTGGTTGGAATTGAATTTCAGTAAGTTCAAAGTTGATTTGGAAATAGAATTCTCATTTCGAAAGTTTTAAGTTAAAAGAATTAACTAGGATTGGATTTTGAGTAAACGACCTCAATATCAGGATTTGAAGATTCCAGCAGGTTCGTATGATGATTTTGGACTTGGGCGTACGCTCGAATCGGGTTTTGGATGACTCGAGAGCATTTTGACACATATTGTGGAAGTTAGCATTTTAAAAGAAATTTCATAAGTTTGGGTCAAAGTGCATTTTAGTGTTATCTATGTCCGTTTGGGATTCCGAGTCTAGGAGTAGCTCCGCATAGTGATTCTAGAGTTGGGAGCGCAATTGAAAGTAAATTTGGAGGTCCTTAGGTCATTTTGAAGTCATTTGGCTAAGGATAGAAACTTGAAGGTTTTTGAGAAGTTTGATCGGAAGTGGACTTTTTGATATCGAGCCGGATTCCGGTTTCGGACGTTGGAGTAGGTCCATAATATTGAATTTGACTTGTATGCAAAATTTAAGGTCAATCGGACGTGATTTGATGGGTTTCGGCATCGAATGTAGAAATTTGAAATTTTAAAATTTGTAAAGCTTGAATTGGTGTGTGATTCATGGTTTTAGCATTGTTTGATATGATTTGAGGCCTCGAGCAAGTCCGTATATGTTATAGGAGTGGTTGTGTGATTGGATGGGGTCTCGGTTTTATTTCGGGGTGGTTTTGAATTATTTTGGGTTGTTTTATAATAGCTGATGCTGGTGCATGGTGTTGTTTTTCGCGTTCACAAAGAAGGATTTTGCTTCAGGGACTCTGTTCTTCGTGTTCGCGAAGAAGGAAAATCTCTATTGCACATGTCTAAATTCGGAAGCTTATATCTTACAAGTTATAAGGAATTTGGAGATGATCTAAAATTAAGATTGTAGCTCTTTGTTTCTAATTTTCAGAAAAGTAAACCATTTAGCATTTGGATTTGAGTACAAAAAATTATGTCTGGTACACTTTAGGCTATCCAAGAAGATGAAGAAGAAATTATGTTGCATAGGCCTGATTTTGGTAACTTATATCTCAAAATATATAAAGAATTCGGAGATGACCAAATATGAAAGTTGTAGATCTTAGTGTCTAGTTTTCGAAACATTAAATCATTTGTCATTTAGAGTTTTGTATGAAATGTTATGGCCATTCTACTAGAGGCTATCTATGAAGAGTTTCGAAAATGGTTTTTGGAAATTTTTTCCTTCACGAATGTGATGGGGGTCTCGCAAACGCAAAGAAGAGTCGTATGGGAAGTGTATAAGTTTAAAGAAATGGTTTTGGCTTATTTCATCTTATTTCCTCCATGGGAGCGACCTAGGAGCGATTTTGGAGCTCCACTTTCATTCTCCATGTCAAGGTAAGTGATTCCCACCTATTGCAAGTTAATTACTTGGAATATATCTAGATTTTAATATGGAAAATAAACTAAATTAATCAAAATTTTCAGATTATGAAGAAAACCTAGGAAATTTACATTCTTGGAATTTGGCAACGATTTTGAATTGCTTAAATCACATTGAATTTACATTTCAAATTTTGAATTGCTTAAATCACATTGAATCAGTAAATAAATTTCAAAAAGGATTAAACATCATTTTTTGACCATTAAAGAGAATTGTTGCTTGAATTGCTTAAATCACATTGAATTAGTAAATAAATTTCAAAAAGGATTAAACATCATTTTTTGACCATTAAAGAGAATTGCTATTAAACATATTTAAATAGTGTAGCAGGTTCATGTTGTTCCTATTGCTGAGAAGATATGCGTTACGAGTCTTAAAGGATTACCAAGATAGCAGAAAAATAAATAATAGTGAAGTGAGCAGAAACAACGGTAGAAATAGCAAAAAAATGGTAACAACCAACAGCAAATCACGCGAAGACACTTGAAACTAGTAACTAACAAACTCAGAACTTAGCCAAACGATTGCTCTATTTTCTTAATGATTTTGCACTCTAGGAGTTACTTGATAGGGTTGTGCTTGATTTTTGTCGGAAATACTGGGTCACCATTTTGTAGATTCATCCATCATTTCGGTGGATAGTACGGATGATGATGTTCTTCATAGAGAAGGCAGGGCTTGAATTCACATTCAGCCATCTTATCAAGTTATACCGGCCTTTTCATCATCGAGGCTTGTTAGCTTTACGATGTCGGTCATCCATGCCTTTTGTTATTGATGATGAAGAAGATGGAGGTCGGGAGTGGATTAGTCGATTCATCCGAGTTCGGACTGTTTGTATTATCCCTGTGGAGTTTATGTCATTCCCTGAGGAATGGAATTATACACGTAAGTGGTACACTTGTGACTTAGCAATATTTCATTTATGGTGAAGGAGTGTCCCAAAAATGTGCCTTTCTTCCCTTCCTACAGTGATTTCATGGACGTCGGGTGAGGTTCCTGATCTGCCAAACTAGGTACGAAAGCTGGCGACTCACTCGGCTTACAATAAGCACAAGTGGTGAGCTTTATCTAAGGATATATGGGAGGCAAAACATCATGGTATGTGCTGTGTGATTTGTTTCTTTCCCTTTTCTCTATTGAAAAAGCCTTTCGTACTAACCCCGCTATTTCAAGCATCGAATAGCCTTCCAAGGTGAGGCTGTGCCTCTTTGGAGAAGGAGAAGGGTTGCTAACTTCTGAGCTAAAAAATGATAACAATAATCAAGAGATACCTTTGTAGGGAAACAGTGCTCAAAGCAAGGTGAACCTCTACGGGGGCTCGGAGCGAAAATATTGGCTGAGACAGCTGCGCATGTGATTTCTGGCTTTGGAAAGGCGGTTTCTCCTCTGGTGTCGTCCCCTTTTACCGTCGGAGGTACATTGAGGGTTACTCAAAACCTGAGGTCATATGAGCCGAGCGATCGTACCTCGATCGGGGTTGACTCTTTCAAAGCTGACAAAGCTAGACTATCTGATGTGTGCTCGACCATCGAGGAAGCCCAGCGGCATCACTATGGTGTGAGTTTTGGCACAAGCCTTTCAAGTTTCGTGCTTTCCCTTCCTTATTAGGTCTTCCTTTGTAGGCTTTTGACAAGCCTAAGTCTGAGTTGCTTCCCGTCAGAACAGGATCCAAAATGATCTAGATGAGGAGAAATCCCTTAGGCTCCTTTGCAAATACAGGGAAGGCAAGTTCGCATGCTTACAATATGAGGCAAGTTGTAGCTTGAATTATGATAGCTATTTGAATGAGCAGGTAGTTTTTGTTTCGAGCGAGTGTTTGTTCATTGTTCTAACTTCTGAGGCTAATGTTTCGTTTATTTTAGTTTCAAAAAAAGAAAAAGGACTTAGAGCATCTTCAAAACGAAGTTGGCCATGCCAAGCACAAGTATGATGAGTTAAAGGCTCCGGCGGACGCTCAGGCTTTGGTGGAGAAGGGTGATCTGGGCAAAGCCTCTACCCTTGAGGTTCAACTTCACTTAGCTCATGATAATAGCTTGTTTCAAACGGATGCTATTACAAAGCTCAATTATGAGCTTTTGAAGATAAAGGCTGAGATCGTGAACATGCGGGTTAAAGACATAATAAGTTGATGCCCTGCTTGAGGTCTTACATGTATTGTCGTTTCCTTATGTAGGGCTTATGAGATCGAGTCTGCCCACTCGGGGTCTTATGGCCCCGAGTTTTTAATAGGTGGCGATTGGCGACAATCCCCGAATTATCGAATATTTTTCAGCTCGAGAGCCATTACTCACAAACTTGGTATTGCATCATTGAGAGCTTATGATTCCAGAGTTTCCTACCTGGAGGTTATGTGGCTTTGAGTTTTCAATGCCGGTCCCTGAGTTTCGGGACATTTTTGGCTCTTGAGCTGTTTTGTGATCTATATTTTGCTTCATTAAGGGCTTTACGAGTGAGGAGCTCCGACTGTGGGTCATTCGAGTTTTGAATTATTGACGCCAGTCCCTGAGTGTTCGGGAATTTTTGGCGGGGAAGTCATTATTGCCAAAATATCGAGTTTCTTCAAAGTGTGGAATGCTTTGATGAAAGTATTCTTTGATTACTTGGTACAAGTATACATGTCTTTCCTGTTGAGGGCTCGGCTATTCTATATGGTCACGGTTCATTTAATCGTTTAGCCTGGTACATAGTTTTTCCCTATCGAGACCCTGTTTAGCATACCTTAGCTTCTCCAAGAAGGTGATCTTCCGGGGGGATTTGCCCACCCCCCCCCCCGGTATTCAAGGTTGAATGCAAAAGAAGCCTTGAATACTCATTAAGTCTTCCTTAAGTAGCATGTTTATGTTTCCTTGTTAAAAACCTTGCCGGTAAAACCATTTTTAAGATAAAAACACGGTCGAAGGAAAAGAGTGCAACATATGATTTTGAAACCTAAGGACTTCGAGATGGAGAGTACTTTGGCCGTTTCGATATGATACCTGCACTTAGGTCAATATATAATGTAATCAAAAGAGAAGAGAGATGGTCATACCTTAGTGAGAAAAGTGCTGGCGATGTTTCAAACTTTGATGTGTTTTGGTCGCTTGTGATGGGGATGCGGTATGCTCTCCTATTTTGCTTACTCGGGAGTAGCTGAGAGTGTAGCTCGTTGTCCTAATTTTTTTTTGCTTATTTTTGGCTCATTTGAAGGATAAGGTGCCGGTGTCGGGGCCACATCATGTATCGCAAACATTTCTCTCGCCGCATGTTGCTCCCCGTAGATGATTTTAATCCCATCCTTTGTCGGGATTTCATCATTTGATGGATGGTGGATGGTACTGCTCTCTTGCAGTGTACCCATGGCTTTTCGAGCAAGGCATTGTATCTAATGTCTTCCTTGACGACATAGAACTTGGCATTAGGGTTTTGTCGCCACGTTGACTGAGAGGATGATTTCCCCTCTCATTGTTTTTCTCACCATGTTGAATCCATTTAGAACTCGAGAGGCAGGTACAATTTGGTTAAGCAGTCCGAGCTGCTCTACCACCCTCGACCTAATAACGTTGGACGAGCTACCTATATCCACAACATGTTTATTTTGAAATGTATTTACAAGTAAAAAGATTACTAGTGTATCGTTGTGAGGTCAAGACAATGTCTTGATCTGATCACTGAATGTGATGGCATCCTCGGGTTCGTAGCCCTCAGTTTGCTTTTCTTTTGTGATGGATATTTTTGTTCATCTCATCACCAGCTCTTGTGGGGGCGTCGATGCCTCCCATGATCATGTGGATGACATGTTGTGGCTCATTTGTTTCGTTCTTCTTGGCCACTCTTCTTTCCCATAACAGTTTTTTGGCCTAGACGCTTAGGAATTCTTAGAGGTGGCCTTTATTGAGTAGTTTGGCTACTTCTTTTTGGAGCTGGTGGCAATATTCGGTCCTGTGGCCATGCGTGTTCTAAGCATAAAGGCTTGGGCCACCTTGCATCTATGATCTTACTAATGACGAGCAGGATGTCTGATACGTCGATGTTGAAGTTGTACTCTGACAACCGAGGTGCCTCCATTGGCCCTGCATGCCTATCAAATCCGGCTCCGTTGATGAGTCCCCCTATCCCCAGTCCATCCTTTGATAGTTGCAGGGTATGTTGTGCCTCGGGGCGTGTCTCCTGTCTTAAGTGTATGACTGGTACCTTTCTTTGTTTAGTTTTGGCTCCTTTGTCAGAAGCCTACTTGGGTATACTGAGCCCGAGGGGGCCCTAAGTTGGTCATCCTCGACCCTAATTTTTGACTTGTATCGATTATGAACATCCGACCAAGTTACAGCCGGATACTCGATTAGGTTTTGCTTTAGTTGTTTCGAAGCCACTAAGCTTCGTTCGTTCAAACCTTGAGTGAAGGCATGTACCACCCAGTTATCGGAGATTGGTGGTAGATCAATTTGTTCCATATGAAAGCAAGATACTAACTTCACAGCATCTCATATCCCTCTGCTTAATATTGAATACGCCGAATTTCCTTGTAGCTACCTTGATGGAATGAGCATGTGCATTTACGAAAGAATCTGCAAGCATGGCCAATGAATCAACCTAATTTGGCGCCAGGTTGTGATACCACATCATTTCCTCCTTTAGAAAGTGTTTCACCAAACTTCTTTAGCAGGATAGACTTGATCTTATCTTCCCTCGGGTCATTACCTCTCACCGCACAGGTTTAAGTAGTTACATGCTCACTATGGTCCGAGGTTCCATTGTACAACGAAAGGATTGGCATTCTGAACTTCTTCACAATGGGTTTCGGATCCACTTCCTGCATGAATAGATTTTGTGCGAACTTTTTGGAATCCACACTTTTTAAAATCTTGGGTGCTCCCAGAATCTAGTTGACTCTAGAATTATAGGTCTTGAACTTTTTGTCATTGGCCTCTATCTTCTTCTCTCCCGATTCAATCCTCCTCGTGAGGTCCTCGAGAATTTTTATAATGGCGGGATAAGCTATCGACCCGTTGTTGCTTGATCTTTCTAGTACCTACTCGGCTGGGTGAGCCATCCCTGGTGCTACGGTGCTACGAGTTTTCTGGTGACTTTGCAGCTGCGCAATAGTCACTTGTTGCGCCTGCAGCATTTCAAAAATAACATGAAGGCAAACCTCCCATTCTTCCCGAGTTCGAGTTTTCTGAACTTCTTGTTGGTTGCCTTGGTGTATGCTCCTGTTAGTGTGGGATCTTATTTTGACTTGTTGAGCATCGCATGAAACTTTATCCACGGGAACCAGTTCTGGTGTATCCTTAGGGTTTCCTGTGGTACACCAACACCTGGGACGTTAACACCATTTTCTCCATGGTATTCAAGGTTCATGTTTTCACGTGCATCTACTGAGTTAGACATTTTGACCTGAAATCCAAGATCTTGGACAAGAAAAAGTGTGAAAGATAACTTGTGTTACGAGGTTAAACCAGTAAGAAAATAATCATTATTATTTTTAACCCCACGGTGGATGCCAAACTATTTACCGTAAAAATGGTAATAACAAATAAATTTAATTATGGGATTCTAAAAATACGTGAGCTATTTTTATGCTAGTTTTTATGTAGTTGATGTTATGCGAAAGACTTAGTTAGAGCTTTAGAGTAAGGCAATAATCAAACCGAATGAGTAACAATAGGGGCCTCGAGCCTGCCTGTTCGAGGTCGAGTCTGAAGCTTGGCTGGGAGCTGTCGGGATTAATCAATGGGCGGTTGACAGTAAGAATAAAATCAATGATGTATCTTTATGTCTAATAATAAGTAATAAATGATGAACAATAGGTAGAACACAATGAATGTAAGTAATAAATGGAACAATGAAATCAAAGATCTGTTAGAGAGTAGAGAGAATCTTTTTGTATATTCTAGCATGGAGCAACAGATCTTTACAAAATGACAAAGTTCCCCTTTATATATGAGGGGGAATCCTAATATAGTACAAAAAGCATCAATTACAAAGATATGGGGCAGGTGTATCCACTTAACTCCCAGATACGGGACAGGGCTAGACCTCTAGGCTTTGTCAGCCTCAGTTGCGTGCCTAGGGAACTTCCCACTTTTTTATCATAGCAGTCGACTTACACTATCTCGATGTTGAGAATCGATATCCCTTCGAGGAGAATCTCGACCATGGTTTTGAGTCTTTAGTGAGCTTTGCTTATGAGGAATTATAACGACCTAAATTGGACCCTTCATTTTTACCACATACAATAGCCAAAATCTTAAATCGGCTCAAACCTACACGCCTCGAAATCCAACAAAGCAACCATACTAAAATGTCCATTTACTCACGAGTATAACCATACAAAATTTGTCAAAATCTGCCACCAAATGGCCATTCAAATCCTTAAAATTCACCCTCTAAATCCCTAGCCTCAAACCCCCAAATTTCACCTCAACACCACACAATCTAGGTGGGATAAACAATAGGGAAACAACATTGCTGCTAATAAACGAGCACAAGAAGCTTACCTCAATAACCCCCTGGAAAATACTCTCCATAATCACCTAAGTTCGAGTTCAAAATGTTGAAAAGAAACCAAAATCGCAAACACTTTTGTTAAACATTCTGCCCAGGCCTTTTGCACAAGCGGCCATATTTTCACACTTGCGGAACCTCTTCTACAGTAATTCCTCTACTTCTGAAGAAACCACTTAAGTCCTCAACTGTCGCACATGTGCTCCCCTATTCGCTTCTGTGGAAATCTTAAGCGTAATAATCCCGCATCTACGGCCTCGTAGGTGCTAAAAAGGGGTCGCACCTACCACCACTGCCAAGCCTCCTCTTTTTCGCTTCTACGAGATCACACCTGCACCGCCCACTCCAAAGGTGCGGTTACACCAGTAGCAGCAAAACTTCAGTTGTTTTCCCAACTCAAAACCAAGAATGTTAACCACCCAAAATCAATCTGAGCCCCTTGAGACTTCAGCCAAACATACCACCGATTCCTAAATCACAATATGAACTTAGTCAAACCCTCAAATCACCTCAAACGAAATCAAAATACAAATTATATACGGATTCAAGCCAAATGAACTTTGAAATTTCTAAATTCTACAAACGACGTTAAAACCTATCAAATCACGTCTGATTAACCTCAAATTTTTCACATAAATCATAAATGACACCATGAACCTACTCCAACTTTTTGAAACTCAATCCGACCCCATATCAAAAAAGTCCACTCCCAGTCAGACTTTTCAAAATTCCAACTTGCGCCATTTCAAGCCTAATTCTACTACAGACATCCAAATCAAAATACGGAGACGCTCCTAAGTTCAAAATCACCTAGTTGGGCTAACGAAACCATACAAATTCAAATACGATGTTATTTACACATAAGTCAACAACCGGTCAACTTTCCCAACTTAAGCTTTCAATTAGGAGACTAAGTGTCTCAATTCACTCTAAAATCACTCTGGACCCAAACCAACTAATCCGGTAAGTCATATAACAGTTGTAGAATACAAAAAACAGTAAATGGGGTAACAGGGCTACAACTCTCAAAACGACTGGCCGGGTCATTACATCTTCCCCCTCTTAAACAAACATTTGTCCTCAAATGGGTCTTGAAACATACCTAAACCCTCAAATAAGTGTGGTTATCAGCTCCGCAGCTCCTGCTCGATCTCTAAATTAGCCTCCTTTGTGGGATGACCTCTCCGATGCGCCTTCACTTAAGCCATATCTTTTGACCTCAGCTTTCGAACATGCCGATCAAAAACGTCCACCAGCTCCATAGCATAATTCAAATCACCATCCAACTGAACCGTGTTGAAATTCAAAACATGAGATAGATCACCGATTTACTTCCAGAGCATAAAAACATGAAATACAAAATGCGCACTCAGCAAGATAGGTGGCAAGGCAAGCTTGTAAGCTACCTCCCAAATCCTCAAAAGTACCTCAAAAGGCGCAATGAACTGAGGGCTCAACTTTCCCTTCTTTCTGAACCTCATAACACCCTTTATGGGTAAAACCTTTAGCAAAACCTTCTACAAACCATGTAAGACATATCAAGGACCTTCTTGTTGACATAGCTCTTCTGTCTAGACTGCACCATGCGAAGCGGCTCCTGAATCTATTTAACCTTATCTAAAGCATCCTGAACCAAGTCACTACCCAATAGCCTAGCCTCTCCCAACTCAAAACAACCCACCGAATATCTATGTCACCTCCCGTATATAGCCTCATACAGAGTCATCTGAATGTTCAATTGATAACTATTTCTGTAAGCAAACTCTGCAAGTGGCAAAAACTGGTTTTATGAACCCTCAAAATAAATGACACAAGCGCATAGCATGTTCTCCAATTTCTGAATAGTTTGCTCAGACAGTCCATCCTCCTAAGGGTGAAAAACTGTGCTTAAATCAACCTGAGTGCCCAACTCCCGCTGCACGGATCTCCAAAACTTTGATGTAAAGTACATGCCTCTATCTGAAATGATGGAAACTGGCACAACGTGAAGCTGAACAATCTCTCTGATGTAAATCTCAGTCAATCGATCTAAACAATAAGTAATACCCACTGGAATAAAGTGTGCGGAGTTGGTCAGCCGATCCACAATCACCCAAAATAGAATCAAACTTCCTTGAAATCTGTGGGAGCCGCACTAAGAAATCCATCGTGATCCAGTCCCACTTCCAGTCTAGAATATCTATCTTCTGAAGCAACTCACCCGGTCGTTAATGCTCATATTTTACCTGCTGACACTTAATACACAGGGCTACAAACAACTATATCCTTCTTCATTCTCCTCCACCAATAGTGTTGCCTCAGGTCCTGGTACATATTTGGGGCACCCGAATAGATAAAAAAATGTGAATTGTCGCCTCCTCAAGAATCAACTCTCGTAGCCCATCCATGTTGGGCACACAAATTCGGCCCTGCATCCTCAACGCCCCATCATCTCCGTGCTGAACCTTGTCCTTGAGGAAAAGTAAATGAGGATTATTATACTGCGCTGTCTAATTCGATCAAATAAGGAAGACCGGGATACCACATAGGATAGAACCCGACTAGGCTCTAAAATATCTAATCTCATGAACTGTTTGGCTAAGGATGAATATCTACTACAACAGGTCTTACACCAATAGGAATGAATGCAAGACCTCCCGTACCCACTGCCTTCCTACGCAAGGCATCATCTACCATATTGGCCTTCCACGGATGATACAAAATAGCGATGTTTAATGTTGACTCTTAGTTGATTCGAGCGAGGTTGAATATGAGTCAATATGAAAGAGGTCGAAAGCTAAATCTTAGATGATTCGAACGAGGTAGAACTTGAGTCGATTCAATCATGGTAGAATGTTGACTCTTAGTTGATTTGAACGAGGTCGAATGTGACTCAATTCGAGCGAGGTCGAATGTTGACTCTTAGTTGATTCGAACGGGTTCGAATGTGAGTCGTTTCAAGTGAGGTGGATGCTGATTCTTAGTTGATTCGAACGAGGTCAAACGTGAGTCTATTCGAGCGAGGTCGAATGTTGACTCTTAGTTGATTCTAACGAGGTCGAATATGAGCCAATTCGAGTGAGGTTGAATGCTGACTCTTAGTCGATTCGAACTAATTTGAATATGAGTCGGTTCGAGAAAGGTCATATGCTAACTCTTAGTTAACTCAACAAGGTCGAATGTGAGTCGGTTCGAACCAGGACGAATGTGATTCAATTCGAACGAGGATGAATGTGAGTCAATATGAATGAGGCCGAATGTGAGTCAATCTGAGCAAAATCAAATACTGACACTTATCATTTGAATGAGGTTGAATGTGAGTGTATTGATTGGCACATATATAAAACTTGGTGGAGATCGGCAAGCATCATATGTACGTATGATTTTCTTTCATATATATATCAGAGAAGTTTAGATATTTTTTGGACTAGTATTCTAGTCCCGGTCTATCTAGTCTATCTGCTCAAGACTTAAACTTTGAGATGTCCTCCTTGTTGTCTCGTTAAAAACCTCACCGAGAAAAAAACCAATTGGGACAAAACCCAAGTGAGGTAAAAAGAGTATGGCTTGGAGAACATCTTTCCTTAGAAGTTGAAGTACTTGAGGCGGGCGACATTCCAGTTGTTTGTAATAACTTCCCCTCCATCATTGAGTGCCTCATCTGAGTTGTTTGTAACGGCTGTTTTCATCTTTCTGATCTGAGCTTTTGAGTGCCTCATTTTCCTGGGCTAGTTTCTTCTTATATCCTTCATCTTCGGCGGCTTGAACACCATTTTCAAATTGAAGCTCCATGACTTGCCTTTCCAATTTACTTCTTTTGGCCTTGTATTCATTTTCTTTAGTCAGCCAGTCCCATTGTGGTTGAGCCTCAGCAATGAATTGTTGGAGTGTGATCTTTTCGTGGGTCTTTCAAGAACTTGATATCTCTTGCTGAAACATTCAACATATTTGGGGTGCCCTTCACCTCTGACTCGGTCTCGCACTATGGTCTTAGGTTCTAGAAATCTACATTCATTCCACATTTCGCGAATTTTTCCTTCTGAAAATACAGCTTTTGGACCCAACTCAATGGCATGCTTACTCAGATCTTCGTCATTGTGGACGGTTTGGAATCTTCCTAGTTGATGCAGCACCCAGTAGGGAGCATACTGTTGGATGCTCCGAACGCCCATTAAGAGGATATAAGACGCTTCAGCTGTTGTGTATATTGCTTCAGTGGCAGGGAGCTTTCCAAATGTCCATTCAATTTTATTAGCAGTCAGGGCCCTCAGATGTGCAAGCCAAGCTTTCGTACCTGTAGGGAATTAATTGCCCGCTACCCGGTTTTCAAATTCTTCTATGCAGCTTAGACCGGTCAAACCATAATTCATGTATCCAACTCGGTGATAGAGGTTTTCTTGCATCCATAACTGGAATAACAAATTGCAACCTTGGAAAAATTTTCCTCCTTCCCAAAAAATGGTCAGGGCTTGGTAGATTTTCGACACAATTAAAGGAACCACAGTGTTGTTAGCCTTTTTGATATCCACATCAATCATTCCCACAATACATATCTCTATATTGTCGTCCTTCCGTGGGCAAACCACAACCCCCATAAAGGCCACCATGTAATCTAGACTCCGTCTTGCTTCCCACTTATCTTTGTTTCCAATATGGGTTAGACCGGTGTTCGGTTCTTCAAAACCTTGCGGGTTACCATATCAAAGATACATGAATTGAAATGTGCATTACTCTTCGGCTATATTTCTATCTTGGACATCCCGACTAATGCTTAGCAAATCTAGGAATCTGTGAGGGGACACCGGTCTCGGTGATAGAGGATATCGACTTCTGAGATTTCCATTTAGACCCACATAACCAGTTCTTTCTTCTAATGTCGGTGTGAGCTCGAAGTTATAGAAACATAACACATTGCAAGTTGGGTCCCAAAATGGTATTAAGGCTTCAATTATGTCCGAACTTGGCTTGATGTTTAATAATCAGACGAGGCCTCCCAAAACTCTTGTCACTATTTCCCTGCTACCTTTTCCCAGATCATTCCACCATATACAGAGCTTCAAGAGGATCCCATTAAGGACTACGAAGGGTTCAATCCCATTCGTGCTTATCCTGCACATTTATTTAGGTAATTTAATGACTTATTTTATTCTCTCTTTTTTTTATTTGAATTTTTTTTAAATTTTTTAAATTTTAAAAATCCTGGCTTTGCAGATACGTCCCTTTAGCACTTCAGGAAAAAACTTTGTGCCTGCTAACTGTTGGAAATGAATCAAGGTGGATGTTCTTGCAAAAATAGCCTTCCGACGACCTTTTTGGTACATTCGCCTTTATTTTAAACAAGAATGGCATAACCTACTTATTTGTGACTTAACTCAAATTTTTTTGTTTTTTTGCTTATTTTTGCAAAAGGGAAGTTGGACCCGATGGGGGGTTGCCTACGTATCTCACATCCGGTGAGAATCAAACTGGTGTAGTTCGGGCAAATTTGAAAAAAACAAAATTGAAAAACAAAACTTTTTTCTTTTATATTTTCACAAATCCGGGAGTTTCAGTGCTATTTTGAGTATTGTTTTTTTTTAAAATAGGTGATCATCCTTATCCATTACTATTTCCTTTCAACTCTCACCCTTTATTTACAAGCCGGTGAACATGCAGATCCGAAGCAAATAAATCACAAGTAGAAAGTAAGATGCATCAGGATGGTCTTTTGCATTTCAGCTCATCTGTCCTAGACGGACCCAACCCTTGTGTTGAGTCCCCTAAGTAAATGCACATGATGCAACAAAACTTTCCTACTAGGGATCTGGCATGATTTTTTTTATACTATGTTTAGAAACCTGGGTTTATTGTCCTAGACCTGGCTTACTCGAGCCGGGGGGGGGGGGGGGGGGGCAGCGTACCAGGGATACAGAAGCTCCGTCGGCTTAGATGCTTGTCCAAACCTCGTTCTAAATTGGGATAAGACTCTAAACAGAAGAGAAGTCACACAAAGTGCACCCTTCTTCATGATGTAGAAGGCTTAGAGAGAGGAAGGGTTCCGTAGCAGTTTATATATACAATTCACTGAATATCAAAGCGGTAAAGCATTTAGCACATTTAGCATGAAACGTGTAGGAAAATCAAATAAATCCAAATGTAAGAGTTACTCTAAGCTCGAATTCATGAACCCGAACAAGATATTCTGGTTCCGCTCCCCAGCAGAGTCGCCAGAGCTGTCACACCTCCTTTTACACACTACCCTGAAGGGTAGTGTATAAGGGAGTTCTCTAATTTAAGTGTCATTATTCAAAATGGGATTATTTATTCAATTTTTTTTACAGTCTCCACTTGGGATGGCTTGTTTTCTGGTGTCCCAAGTCACCAGTTTATTTTAAAATCCCAAATCGAGGAAAATTTGACTTTCCTTTTGAAGTCTGCGAACCAGAAATTCTAGATAAGGAATTCTGTTAACTCGAGGGAAGGTGTTAGGCACCCTCGGATTCTGTGGTTCTAGAACGGTCGCTCAAACTATCATAGTTGGCCTAATAACTGATTTTACAACATGTTCATCTAATAGTGCAATTTTAAATTATTGACCGCTTTTAACTGATTTTTAAGGAAGATTGAACATCGTTTAAAATGTGTTTTTGGATCACGTCACATGAAATGCACCCGGATCGGATACGTTTATGATTTGGATTTGGGTCACGTAAAATGCGCATCCGAGTTTAAGGAAGTAGTTTTATTAAAATGCGCCTCTAAAGCAATTAGCACGTTGTTAACTTTGTGGGAGGCCATGTAAATTTACTAAATAGCACGTCCCAAGTTCTAAGGATTTTTAAAGAAAATAATTAAAGAGGGCCACGCGTTTGTGATTTTATTTGGCACAGTGCACCTTGATTCCATTTTTAAAGGTTTGTTTAAACTATGATTCGAAGGACTGTAATTATTCGTATTATCTGATACTGCCAGAATCTAATCTAGTTAATAGGCTTAATTTGCGAAATACTAAATTCATTCAATAGTTTCACCCATACTACCTAAAAGCTCACATGAGAAAAAGTAAATTATTTTAAGCAAAGGGGTCCAACCGCAACACAAATGAACTAGTGGCCCAAAAAGAAGGAAATGGCCCGAGTCCCTTTAGAAAATGATTGTCACGCCTGGGCTCTAGAGAGATCCCAAACTCGACAACTTTTTGCCTCTGGGTTGTAGACTCAACGATGAGTCTCCATAATGCACAAACGAGCGTCTTAATCGGCAAATATTTGGACGCAAAGCCAAACATAGAGACCAATATGTGTACAATTAAACTTGGGGTCATTTTTATTCCTTGATGGACAATTATATGACATTTTAACACTGATTTAGTTTGCAAGCAATTAGCAATATAATTCATCAACTAACAGCAACCAAACTGGACTATGGAGAACATAACCAACATATGTTTCAAACTACGCAGACTATGAGGAAACAAGGTTGTTATTAGACATGACTAGAGTAAAAGAAACTAACGAATACACTTCATGCTACTTTTAGCCTATCATTATTTCGACTACCATATTCCACTAGAGGATCAACAAGCAGATAACAATACAACATGTATGAAATCATTTTTGACCTCTCAATGCTCATAGAGGTAGAACACAAGAGATCCGATGTCCAAATGTTCAAAGTTACATACATATGAATAGACTAATAGACTTCATATTCTCAGCAAAATAGAAAAATTAAGAGAAAATGTTAATTCGTAAAAAAACAACATTATAATAAGATGAATCAACTAATCTATATGCCATTACACACATTACTGACTTTCAGAAATTCTAAGTAAGTAATTGACACTGGAAATTTAAGGAAGACAGTTTGCATTCATGAGAATTCAAGTAGATACAACTTCCATTCTTGCACTTCATCTCCTAGAGAATCAGGGAGTATGGAGTTTGAAACGCAATACAGGAGAAGGATTAGCAGCAAAAGCAATAGTAAGACAGTGTCCCAACAGCAAAATAAGCCCAGGAATAATTAGTGAGAAACCTTTCTAAACCAAGTTTGGATTCACAGCCACAATATCTAAGCCCTAGATCAAGTTCAATCTGAACCTGAAACCCAGCCCTCGAACAACAAACAAAATTCAACTCATTTTTAAGCCCTCAGTTGTTCCATATTCATATTGTAGTCAGGATTGATAGAATTTTCAGAGATCTTTTCAATGGAATAGTAAACCTTAGTGAATTCTTTCAGATTGAGCCACTCCAAATTTGCAGAGTTTTTAATGCTCCTCCCCTCTCTTTCTAAAAATCCGAATTGAATCCCAAGTAACAATGCCTTTATAGGCAAGTTACTAGGGCAAACATCAGACCTAAGTTTTTAACATTCAGTCCTTTTCAATGTTCCTTTTTGAACCAATTAGTCCCTCATTCATGAATTTCTACCCAAGTTGAACTACCCAAAGGCTGAAATTCAAATTGACACCCTAACCTAGAAACTTCTTATTTCAGTTATGCAGATATTCCCTAAACTCAAATACCTAAATTGCCCCTGACCACCCCTGTTATTTACCCCAAATTTGCTGACCCAGGTTAGACCAAGCCTGTGACCATGGTTAATTACCATGTCATGAGCTTTTGAACACCCTGTGAATTTAACCAAACCCCCTAAAATTAAACTACTTAATTCAACTACACCTATTTTAAGCTAGAAAAATCAGAGTTAAAACTTTTATTACCAATTATTAATCAATAGAAATTTAAGAAAACAAAATGCATCAGCATGCAAGCTCATGTTATCAGTGTGAATCATGAAAATTAAAAACTCAAATAAAGTTGAGATGACCGGCGAGCAATAGACAAGACATCAATTGTCTTAAATAGTGAAATAGGTCTAAAAGATAAATTGACAAATATACTTGCATGTGCTCATCTCTAAAAAAAACAATCTAATTCCTATTATTTAGCCAAATCCTAACTAACCTAGCTCAGGAATCAAGTGTGAAGAACAAAATATCAGAAAAGGCTAGTGCAATTTAATCAAATCGAACTAAAACCTAATCTAAATAAACAAATACGCAGAAACTTACTTAGCTTAAAAAAATGTGTTAAACCCAAGAAATATTCATGCACCACTCCAGGAACCCTAGATTCAACTTTTGAGGAGTTTAGCTAAAATTCGAAGGAAATCAGTCAGGGATTCGAGATGAGGAGGTGAAGGGGAGGCTGTGATGTAAATTTGGCTGGTGATTCGATGAGTTAGGGTTCTGGTCGGGATATTTTATTTTAAATTTCGATATATTTGGTTGGGATTCAAAGAAAGAGGGTTGTTGATTTGGGCTGAGGGAGGTTCGGTGGCCATGGGATTTTAATTTGGGGTTGTTAGCCTTTCAAATGTAGATTTGAGGATATTGGCTAAGGTTTGAAGGCTGGTAATGGTTGATTTGGAAAGAGGAGGTTGAGGTGGTCAGGTGGTGTTATTTTGAGGGTCATATGAGTATCGCCAGCGGTGAAGGCGATTTTCGGCCGGTGGTTTGTGGTGGAGGGTGGCGGCGTTAGAGTTTGGGTCTCTGATATGTTAGGGACGATGTGTTTGGGTTGGAGGTGGTTTGGACCATTAAATATTAATTGATAGGGGCTTTAGGACCGTTGGATTAGAGAACCTCGACGGTCAAGATTGCTTTAGGCCCAAACTGTGTGGTTTTGAGGCGAAGGGGGATGAACTGGGTTGGGACTGGGTTAGAGATGGTTTTGGATGGGTTATGGGTTTATTTGGGCTTAAATTGTATTAACAATGGCCCAAATTTGGTCCTTAAATCTTCAGATTTCTCTTTTTAATTCCTTTCATTTTTCTTTCATTTTTTTGTTTTTCTTTTGTTTCAAAAATTACTAAAACTCCTAAATTAGTTACAAATATAATTTTACCTATAAAATGCAAACCAATCCCATATAATTATTACTAAAACACAATTAAAGGAAAAGTTACCTAAAAATTCAAAAATTAAAATGAGAGCAAATTGAAGCTATTTTTGGTTTAAAATGATCAAATCGACTTTCAAATATGCATGAAACATATTTTGTATTTTTTTAAGAACCGTCTAAATAAAAAATGTAAACAAACATGAAAATTACGCAATTATTTCTAAAAATCAAGCATTAAAACGAAAAATTCTAAATCTAAGAATTTTATAGGAGTAATTCACGCTGGGCGAAAATCGCATGGTCACAATGTCTTGGTTTAATGATGGAGATAGGAATACTAAATTCTTTCATGCTCATGTAAATAGGAAGCCGAAGAGGCTGCAGTAACTAAAATCTAGAATAATGCTGACCAATGGGTGGATGATATAGAAGGAATCGCAAAAGAAGCAGTTAATTTTTTCCAAGCACAGTTTCATGAGGATGTAGTGCCTATAGACTTTCAGATCATTGATCATATCCCTTATATGGTTAATAGGGAGCAGAACCAGGAATTATTGAAACAACGTACCAGGGAAGAGGTAAAACAGGCGGTATATGGATTGAATGAGGACAGTTGTGGTGGTCCATATGGTTTTAATAATAGTTTTTTTTCATACATGTTGGGACATTGTTGGTGATGATGTGGTGGAGATGGTGAAATCTTTTTTCAATGGACAGGAACTACTTAGGTTTATCACTCATACAAATCTAGTCTTATTGTCAAAAAATAAGGAGGTAATCAATTTTTCTGATATGGGACCAATCAGCTTAAGTAACTTCATCAACAAGGTGTTTTCTAGAGTCATTCATGAGAGGTTAGTTGGGCTGCTTCCTACATTAATTTCTGATGAGCAAGCTGGAATTGTGAAGGGCAGAAGTATAGTGGAAAATATATTGGTGACACAGGAAATTATAACTGATATTAGACTGAGAACTAAGGCAGATCCTAATGTGGTAATCAAACTAGACATGACTAAGGCATATGATCAATTATCATGGTTATTTCTTACCAAAGCACTGACAAAAATAGTATTTGCACATAGATTTATAGGCTGGGTGTTTGGGACTATCCAATAAATGGTATTCAATTTTGATAAATGGGCAGCAACATGGTTTTTCAAATCTACTTGAGGGGTTAAACAGGGTGATTCATTATCTCCTACACTTTTCATTCTGGCAGCTGAGACAATGTTAAGCGGGCCGAATTCTCTTCACTCTAATCTATATTGTGGATTTGGGCTGCCAAAGTAGAGTCCTAAGATTAACCATTTGACTTATGCTGACGATACCATCATTTTTTCCTCCTCAAATGCAATATCTTTGCAGCTCATTATGCAATTCTTGTCAGCATATGAAGCAGCCTTAGGAAAGCTGATCAACAAAGCAAAATCAGCTATTTATATCATCATCTGCCTGATGAAGAGGTGGTGAAAAAGGTAGAAAGAGTTACTGGGATTGGCAGGCAAGATTTTCCATTTACTTATTTGGGATGTCCTATTTTTTATGCTAGTAGAAAATTGGATTACTATCAAAGAATGATAAATAAAGTGCTGGACAAATTGCAGTCATGGAAGGGGAAGATACTGTCGATTGGAGAAAGAGATATTTTGATTTATCATGTAATACAAAGTATGCCTATTCATCTATTATCGGTTGTTAATGCAGTTGTTAATGCACCAGCTTCTGTGATCAACAAATTACATAAACGCATGGCAAGGTTCTTTTGGAGTAGTTCGATTAAATGAGGACATAGGCATTGGGCATCATGGGGAACTTTATGTTTACCAGTTGAAGAAGATGGAGTAGGATTTAGATCACTCCATGATGTATCCAAGGCCTTATTTCGTAAGTAATGGTGGAGTTTTTTAACAAAACCATCATTGTGGAGCTCATTCATGAGCCAAAAATATTGTAAGAAATTGAATCCAATTATAGTCCCTTGGAGGGCTGGATCCCATATCTAGAGAAAAATGCTGGAGTGTAGAGATGACATAGAGCATCAGATTCTGTGGCAGCCAAAGATGGGCTCTTCTTTATTTTAGTTTGATAAATGAACTTGGCTGGGTGCATTATATTACATCACTCCACCTGATTTCTTTTGTGATGAATACATATAGAACGTTAACGAAGTTGTACAGGGGAAGAGATGGAATGAACAAAAATTAAGGCAATTGTTACCTAAAGACTTGGCTATTTATATCCTGCAGAACATCAAACCACCTGGGTATAACATGGTCCTGGATAGACCCTTTTGGATGTTGGAGATAAGAGGTGAATTCAGTGTGAGATCTGCTTGGGAATATAAGGAGGAGAAAGGAACCATGTAATGCTTATAGAAGGAAATGGATCAAAGATTTACCATTTAAGGTTTCATTCTTCATGTAGAAGGTTAGGAAGAATAAGCTTCCTCTAGATGATTTCTTCAGAAGATTGGGATATTCAATGGCCTCTAGATGTTGGTGTTTTATATTGCCTCAGGAGGAAACTGTGCCACACTTATTTTTCACTTCCTATGCTACTAGAAAAGAGGGGATGCAGTTTTAGTGAATAGGGTGATATACTAGATAGCTACTACACTCCAACACCTAGTAAAATTCGGGAAGCCAAGCTTATAGAATGTTTCTCACAAATGGCCTGACCTGATCATATGCTGGAGTAATTCACACCTAAGTTGAAATATACTAAGGTGATATGGGAATTCCCTGAACATAGCTAGGTGAAGGTCAGTACAGATGGGTCTTCTAGGGCAATCCTGGCAGGAGCTCTATTTGTTTTGTGTTGAGAAATGAGGAAGGGGGGTACTACATGCTTATGGCAAGGAAATAGAAGAAGGCACAAATACTGAAGCAGAGGTACAAGCCATTTTAGAAGCGTTACGATATTGTGTTGCACATGATTAGATTCCGATCGACTTGCATACTCATTCAATACTAGTAAAAAATATAATCCTAGGGGAATGGAATGCACCTTGGTCTGTGGTTGTATATATGGAGGAGATAAAGGAATTGATGAATAGATGCAATATGAAGGTATCCCATATATTAAGGGAGGGTAATAAATTGCTAGATCACATAGCCAATTATGCCCTAGACATCGGGCTAATGCAATGTAATGGTTTTGGAGACTTGGATGTCCAAGGGAGGAAGATTGTCAATAGTGATAAACTACAAGGTCCATACATCAGAGTAAAGATTGGAGGAAGCTAGGAGGAGAGGAGGAATGGAGTAGCAGGAGCAGGAAGAAAACTGGAACCTTAGTCGATTATCATGCTCAAATCCTTTCGGAGAAGAGTGGTGATCCAATTTTTTCCTAACATAGTTTTCTTTTTGCATGGAATACTACTGTGATCATGCCATATCCATTGAATAACTCTAACTTTGTGGTATCAGTACTGTTTACTCAATCCAAGGAGAGGGAAGCAAGGGAAGGCACAATCAATAAAAGAATGAATTTCACATTACTTTATGGAAATACTGTGAAACTGCCGATTTATATACATAGAGGAGAGAGGGACATGTCTAACAACTTTGTGAGTTGCATTGGAACAGTCAAAGAAGAATGACAGCAACAACAAACACTCAAGTAGCAAAATAATGGAATCACACATGCACACAGCATGCAGACACCAGAGCTCCAATCTTCTGACAAAAGGGAAGTCAGTTGGATGATGCACCTGTGGAAAAATTAACTCAACATCAGGAGGGAGACAATACACAACATATAGGTAGTCAGGCATATTTGAGGACTCACAATCCTCATAAAAAACAAGAATCATAACTAAAAAGCAAATTACAACAGGAGGAAGTAATGAAGATCTTTGCTTTCATGACAAGCTTAACGAATCTCTTGTCTGTGCAACGTTTTCTAAACATAAATGCAACACTTTTAGCTAAAGCCCCAACATGCAACACAGATGAGGGAAAGCAGATTCTACTATTGATCAGTACCGTCACCTACAGATCTTGCCAATCCAATTTGCACCATTGTAACTAATGCAGCAGCTATAATAGAGCATAACTATATCCAGGTACGAAGACATCACAACACTCACATGCAGCCGTAGATAACACATTCAGATACACAAAAGATCACAGGAGAAAGCAGCACAACAATACGAGGAATCCTGCAAGGAGCTCAATGAACAAATAAGGCAAATCTGGGACAAAATCGAGGTTCAGAGGAAGATACTGGGTGAGCGTTAATTCCTATACTGGATAAAGATATTATCAAATAGATACAAGAGATATAAGGAGGACTATAGCTATACAAATGAACTATAAATGTGGACCTACATACACTCACACGTGGAATTTGTTATGTTGGTTAGAAATTGGGCTATATTTGCAAGATGTGGAGCTGGATAGAATTTGGATAAAAATGGCTACATGTTTCACATGTATATATCAAATTGGGCTTGGAAGGCTGCAGGGAATTGGATCGAATTGAGTTGTTTTCTGTTTACGTCTATATGGACAAATAATACTAAATACAAGTGCACACAAATGGATTGGACCGCTAAGAAATGGGCTGCTATATGGGCTTCATGGGCTAGTTTCTTCTGTACAATTTTTATTAGTTTTTTTGTGATATCAATTTTGAGTACACTACTTAATTTTGATAATAAGGCATATGTATTGCACAAAGTTTATTACCTTCATCTTGTAGGACACAATGACAATCATTGTTTTATTATTTTTATAAATATAAATAAAAACTAGCCCTAGGCTCCGCCCAATGGATTGATTTTTAAAAAAATATATCAATTTGAGTACTACTATTATCTCTCTTTTTATTTAAAATTTTAACTTGTTTCTCTGTAGTATATATATATCCCTGACTTTTGGAAAAAATAACCCTATCTATTGGTATGTTCATTACTGGACAAACCTATCTCCTGTGAGCCAATTTCATAGTTTTGTTACTCTCTGCGTTTCATATTAAATAAGGTATTTTTCTTTTTAGTTTGTTCCAAAATAAATGTATTTTTAAATTTGAAAACAATTCAACTTTAAACTCCTCGTTTTATCCATTTTACCCATAATGAGAAGCTTTTATAACCACACAAAAGTCATAGCATCACAAAGCTTTACCTCTTAAATTTTTAGACCACAAATTTCAAAAGTCTTTCTTTATTTTCTTAAACTCCGTACCTTGTCAAACTAACTCATTTAATTAAAACGAAGGAAGCATAATTTAAAAGGAATAATCTAACTCTATTTTTTCATGTGTGCCGCATATTTTTGTATTTCCAACATACATTTTCCAGTAGATGCACGTTACGAGAAAAATAATTGTTTTGAAAATATCCAAACATTATGATCTCAACGTCGACAATCCACGTTCATCGCTCATTAAAATTGTACTTTATTCTTCATGTACAGATTATTTGCCAAAACCTTTTTGTTTCAATAATATATTGCTTTATCTTACACTACAAATATGGGGATGCAGTTTCAGTGAATAGGGTGATATACTAGATAGCTACTACACTCCAACACCTAGTAAAGTTTAGGAAGCCAAGCTTATAGAATGTGTCTCACAAATGTCCTGACCTGATTCATATGCTGGAGTAATTCACACCTAAGTTGAAATATACTAAGGTGATATGGGAATTCCCTAAACATGGCTAGGTGAAGGTCAGTACAAATGGGGCTTCTAGGGCAATCCTGGCAGGAGCTCTATTGGTTTTGTGTTGAGAAATGAGGAAGGGGAGGTACTACATGCTTGTGGCAAGGAAATAGAAGAAGGCACAAATACTGAAGCAGAGGTACAAGCCATTTTTGAAGCATTACGATATTGTGTTGCACATGATTAGATTCCGATCAACTTGCATACTCATTCAATACTAGTAAAAAATATAATCCTGGGGGAATGGAATGCACCTTGGTCTATCGTGGTATACGTGGAGGAGATAAAGGAAGTGATGAATAGATGCAATATGAAGGTATCCCATATATTAAGGGAGGGTAATAAATTGCTAGATCACATAGCCAATTATGCCCTAGACGTCGGGCCAATGGAATGTAATGGTTTTGGAGACTTGGATGTCCAAGGGAGGAAGATTATCAATAGTGATAAACTGCAATGTCCATACATCAGAGTAAACATTGGAGGAAGTTAGGAGGAGAGGAGGAATGGAGTAGCAGGAGCGGGAAGAAAACTGGAACCTTAGTCGATTATCATGCTCAAACCCTTTTGGAGAAGAGTGGTGATCCTTTTTATTACTAACATAGTTTTCTTTTTGCATGGCATACTACTATGATCATGTCCTATCCATTGAATAACTCTAACTTTGTGGAAGCAGTACTGTTTACTCAATCCAAGGAGAGGGAAGCAAGGGAAGGCACAATCAATAAAAGAATGAATTTCACATTACTTTATGGAAATACTGTGAAACTGCCGATTTACATACATAGAGAAGAGAGGGACATGTCTAACAACTCTGTGAGTTGCATTGGAACAGTCAAAGAAGAAGGACAACAACAACAAACACTCAAGTAGCAAAATAATGGAATCACACATGCACACAGCATGCAGACACAAGAGCTCCAATCTTCTGACAAAAGGGAAGTCAGCTGGATGATGCACCTGTGGAAAAAATTAACTCAACATCAGGAGGGAGACAATACACATCATACAGGTTGTCAGGCATATTTGAGGACTTACAATCCTCATGAAAAACAAGAATCATAACAAAAAAGCAAATTACAACAGGAGGAAGTAATGAAGATCTTTGCTTTCATGACAAGCTTAACGAATCTCTTGTCTGTGCAACGTTTTCTAAACATAAATGCAACACTTTTGGCTAAAGCCTCAACATGAAACACAGATGAGGCAAAGCAGAGTCTGCTATTGATCAGTACCATCACCTATAGATCTTGGCAATCCAATTTCCACCATTGTAACAAATGCAACAGCTATAATAGAGCAGAACTATATCCAGGTACGAAGACATCACAACACTCACATGCAACCGTAGATAACACATTCAGATACACAAAAGATCACAGGAGAAAGCATCACAATAATACGAGGAATCCAGCAAGGAGCTCAATGAACAAACAAGGCAAATCTGGAACACAATCGAGGTTCAGAGGAAGATACTGGTGAGCGTAATTCCTATGCTGGATACTGATATGATCAAATAGATACAAGAGATATAATGAGGACTTTAGCTACACAAATGAACTATAAATGTGGACCTACATACACTCACACGTGGAATTTGTTGGGTTGGTTAGAAATTGGGCTATATTTGCAAGATATGGAGCTGGATAGAATTTGGATAAAAATGGCTACATGCTTCACATGTATATATCAAATTGGGCTTAGAAAGGCTGCAGGGAATTGGATCGAATTGAGTTGTTTTCTGTTTACGTCTATATGGAAAAATAATACTAAATACAAGTGCACACAAATGGATTGGACTACTAAGAAATGGACTGCTATTTGGCTTCATGGGCTAGTTTTTACTGTACAATTTTTATTAGTTTTTTTGTGATATCAATTTTGAGTACACTACTCAATTTTGATAATAAGGCATATGTATTGCACAAAGTTTATTACCTTCATCTTGTAGGACCCAATGACAATCATTGTTTTGTTATTTTTATATATCTAAATAAAAACTAGCCCTATGCTACACCCAGTGTTGATTTTTAAAAAATATATCAATTTGAGTACTACTATTATCTCTCTTTTTATTTAAAGTTTTAACTTGTTTCTCTGTAGTATATATATATCCCTGACTTTCGGAAAAAATAACCCTATCTATTGGTATGTTCATTACTGGACAAACCTATCTACTATGAGCCAATTTCATATTTTTGTTACTCTCTCCGTTTCATATTAATTGAGGTATTTTTCTTTTTTAGTTTGTTCCAAAATAAATATATTTTTAAATTTAGAAATAAGTCAACTTTAATCTCCTTATTTTATCCATTTTACCCATAATGAGAAGCTTTTATAACCACACAAAAGTCATAGCCTCACAAAGCTTTACATCTTAAATTTTTAGACCACAAATTTCAAAAGTCTTTCTTTATATTTTTAAACTCCGTACCTAGTCAAACTAACTCATTTAATTAAAATGAAGGAAGCATAATTTAAAAGGAATAATCTAACTCTATTTTTCATGTGTGCCGCATATTTTAGCATTTCCAACATACATTTTCCAATAGATGCACGTTACGAGAAAAATAATTGTTTTGACAATATCCCAACATTATGATCTCAACGTCGACAATCCACGTTCATCGCTCATTAAAATTGTACTTTATTCTTCATGTACAAATTATTTGCCGAAACCTTTTTGTTTCAATAATATATTGCTTTATCTTACACTACATGACTAGGTATACACACGAGAAACTAACATATATATATATATATATATATATATATATATATATATATATATATATATATATATATTTCTTGGTACTTTGATAGAATTTGAATTCTTCCTGTTCCTCTTCAAAAAAAAAACAATTTACGTACTATGGCCTCGTTCTTTAAGTTTCTTCTTTTCTTAAAAGAACACATTTATAATATCTTCTAACTTGGAGTAAAATTTGTCATGAATCATACATATAGAGCAACTGAGAATAAATTAGAATTGTATCCTCAGTCATTGTTGCATAAATAAGTGTAAAAAGTCACCACCAATTTATCATCGATACTAGACTGACGGAGCCCAATACATTATATGGATAGCGTGACACTGGCAGTCCGACAGGCATCAAAACTACTAGCAAAAGCTAGAGGTGCATAACATTTAAAATGCATCTTTAATGCAAAAATGAAGTCGTGACCAACTCAATCAGATAGTAGCATTGTGCTGTGGGGTGAATTCAGATTTAGCCCCATTATTACAAACCAAAGGCATAATAAAACAGAGAAATGTACCTTAATACCTATAAGTAACAACTAAATTGCAGATAATTCAGAAACAATTTAGACCTTGGGCCTGCAAACTGGAATCTCGATAGCGCCCTCAAGTGAAATTACAACCTGAGCTTGAAAAGTTTCTTCATTCCCATTGTTGTTAACTTTAAAGGTAATGTAGTAGTTCCAGTCACGACATCCACCTGCATTCACCTTCACAATCCCCAGTACCTTGCGTTCTTTCCCCTGCAACCAATATTATGCAATTCAATATAGAGGAAGGGCAGGCCAGCAGGCAAAGAGCAAAACAAATGGTATAAGATATTACATCGTCGGGAAAGTGCTTCTTGATTGCCATTGAAGCATAACCCTTGAGTTCATCCACAAGCTCAGGATCACGATCAAGTCTGCCAGTGGAAATTGGGCATATGGGAGCCTCCATGCACGACCCAGGGTGTTGATCAAAATCAAAACCCTATTTAAGATAGACGAGAATAATCAGATGAGATTTCTATAGTGAATGCATATTCAGTATTTGAAATCCAGCCGATTTGACCAAAGTAAAATTTAATCACAATATAGTTGAAAAACTGTATTACGATAGGATGTGTTACATGATTCTATCACATGCACAACTTACGTGTGCAGACATGTACATCTTTGTAGGCAAAGAGGGTTAAAGAGAGTTTGTTAACAACAACAACAACAACTACCCAGTATAGTCTCACAAAGTGGGGTCTGGGGAGGGTAATATGTAGACGAGCCTTACCCCTACTCGGAAGGGCAGAGAGGCTGTTTCCAATCGACCCTCGGCTCAGTGAAGGAAAGGAACAACAAAAACAAAACAAAAGAGCATTAGTAGCTTCAACAGAAATATCGTAAATAATTATCTAAACATAAGAACCATAAATAAATAGCATGCAATAATATCAGACAGTAACTACCCTAAATAACTACCATAAGGGAGACACAATCCAATACACAGATCATCTATGGATAGCCCTGCCAAGCCTCACCCAACCCCGGTGAGGAGTACGAAAAACTCTAGGGGCCCCTATCCTACAACCCTGATACTAGACCTCCAGCCTCAGACTTTATTTACCTTTATTTGTCATGATCTTAAATTGAACTGCATAACTATACTCTCTCCTCTTCTTCTCTCTCTTTCTCTCTATATATATATATTTATGTTTTTGGGGGATAAGTGCATAGCCATATTCAGTTATTGACACAAAGTTTCTCTTCTCTTTTTTTTCATTTTTCATGTATAGAGGACTTCTAAAGATATATATAGCAAGCCAAAAACATCTTTTCAAATGGCCTTAACTTAATGCTGCATACGTTCAAGCTTGTCTATAAGAGATAATCGGTCATGAGCCCAAGGAAGGTATAGAGGACTTCTAAAGATCTATATAGCAAGCCAAAAACATCTTTTCAAATGGCCTTTACTTAATGCTGCATACGTTCAAGCTTGTCTATAAGAGATAATCGGTCATGAGCCCAAGGAAGGTATGGAATGACTCAGGTGGCCATCACAAGACATATAGGTGCTTAAGCATACTTAAGAGATCAATAGGAATAAGATCAATTTAATAATCAAGAGAGGACACCTGTTCTTGTGATCATTATCTTCATTTGCAGTCTGTAATTGTGTGCGCAACAATCCCTTTTCTTAAAGAGAGTTTGTTAAGATTCTCCAAAATCAATTGTGACCAAAAAAAAAATCATAGTGGATAGTTAACTGATATTATGAAAACTTATTGTAATACAACCCCTTCACTGAGCCGAGGGTCGATTGGATACAGCCTCTCTGCCCTTTCGGGTAGGGGTAAGACCCGTCTACATATTACCCTCCCCAAACCCCACTTTGTGGGACTATACTGGGTAGTTGTTATTGTTATTGTAATACAACCAGCAGAGGTCTCTACCAAAGCAGATTACATTTCCCCTTCAAACCCAAACCTTATCTTAGAGAGTGACCAATGCAACAACAATAACACAATATAATCCCACTAGTGGGGTCTGAGGAGGATATCGTGTACGTAGACCTTACACTTACCCTGGGATAAAGAGGTTGTTTCCAATAAACCACTGACATCCCTACCTCCAAAAACTCTCCACCTAGCTTTTGGGGTGACACGAACTCACAACCTCTTAGCTGGAAGTGGAGGGTGCTTACCACTAGAGCAACCCACTCTTGTGAAGAGAGTGAGCAATGCCCAAAACAAAAACATAAAAGAAAAAAGAAAAAAGAAAAAGAGAAAGAACTGCTGCAACCTCTTTTTTTGTAGTTGAAAAGGTAAGTATTAAGAACTGCTATAAATATGAAAAGTAATTACATATAGACCTTGGAAATTCTATAGAGCAACTATTAAACTCCTTTTGTATGTCGTTTAAAAGGAAAATTCCAGATAACGCTTTGTTCAATAGAAAAAGGAAAGAAGAACAGCTGTAAATATGAACTGTAATTACATATAGACCTTGCAAATTCTATTCATCAGGTATTGAATTCTTTTTGCCAGGATGCCTTGCATTTAACAAAAGGCCTAGATGCAGTTATGCCCTGTCTAATGCTTTCACAAATAGCGCTTCTTGCAAACTGCAATAACTTTATAACATAGTAATTCAGTTCCAATCTGATGACAGAAAGTGAGTAGTCCCGAAGAATGATTCACCCTCCTACCTCATAGAGTGCAATGCCTCAGAATTAAGCACGTTCACTAGCTACAATACACACATAAACGCATGAAAAATCTAAAATCAACAGATACGGAAATAATAACCACCACCCCCCAAAAGAACAAAAAAGAAGAAAAGTTGACATGCCAGCTTTACAGTAATAGATGCTCGATGAACCCAAAAAGAGGAGTGACATGTAGAAGTGTTTGCACAGTGTTAAGCCATATTTGAACAAAAAAAGGTACAGATTAATGTAAAACAAATAAACATCTACACAGTAGGCACTAACTAAACTAGACAAGTGGATGACAGAACATAAAGCATATCAAAAATAAGGTTTAAATAAAGAGAAAGAAAGAGATATCAGGGAAACTATATTTATTTCACGTATACACATATAAGTCATGCATTCCACAACACAAAGCAACTGCAATGTTTTTCCTTCTTTTTTCTTTTTTTTGGGGGGGGGGATAAGTCAAGATTTCCGTTACCACAGTAAGTTGGTGTCAGAAGCTTATACAGAATAGCTATGAACAACTTGGTTCAAGAATAGGTATATACAAGAAAAGGTATATGTTACAATCAACTTGTTTCAAGATAAGGTACAACAAATGCACAAACATAAAATCACATATAATATCTGAATCTGTGACATCTTACATGTATTAATTTTTCATTTGCTTTTGAACTGGAAATTATTTATCATTTGTTGCATTCCAGCGTCATAACTTAGCTGTCACAGTCAGAGGGAGTTGGACTTCAGCATGCTCTCCTCAAGTTAGATACCCACTTTCTTCTTCCATCCAACACTCAACTCACCAGACCATGAGCAAATAGAAAAGGAAACAAGAATTGAAGGTACAATGATTACCTTCATATCAGCTTAGTCTAGATACAAGCTTATAAGATCTACATCTTTACAAGGTAGGAGGTCCGCATACACTTTACCCTTCGCAGACCTCACAATATGGGAATACATAGGGTACTTTGTTGTTGTTACATCTTTACCACGGATTAGTCCACCGTTTGTGACATTCACATGCAACTCCAGCAAACTCAAAATAAAATAACTTAGTAATACAATTTACTTTTACTAATTCACTAATAATGACAGAGAGCAAATATTCAAACAAATTGAGATGAGAGCCTCTCTCTCTCTCTTATACAAACACACGCACATCTTTTGGAAATCGCTTGGTATATGAAAATTCATTGGAAATTACAAGCATGTCAGCATTTTTAAGACACAATTGCGGATTCTTAAGATCAAATCAAGGTCTGTCAGAAGCATTTGTTATGGACAATGGGAAGTTATACAACCTAAATTATCATGATTCAACACTATCTCCCCCCGTGTTAGAAGGAAAAACACTATCTGCACCCAATATGAGCACCAACGTTGCAAAAGACTTTTGAACATTCACTTTTCCCTTAAATTTTCTTCAAGCAAATACACAAGTTTTACACTCCGTTAAAATAGATGGTAATTATTAAGATAAGGTAAAAAAAAATCAGCACATAGCAGATTAAACAATTTGCTACAAGACTAGATATAAGTCAGGTGTATATGAAATCAAAAGGATTTTTGATGATAAATTAATGTTTGTAATATCATATAAACGCCTAAGGTAAAGAAGAGGAGTAGTAGTAGTAGTAGAGTAGAAACAAAACAAACATACATCGCTGTCGTGGAGTTGTTGAAAGTACTTTTCAAAGACATGCTTATCGGGTCGATGTTCCCAATCATCGGAATCATAGTCATCAATCCCGTAGGACTTAATCTCCCCTTTTTCTCGCATCTCGTCATTAAAGTCATTGTTAACCTTAAATTTCTTCTTCCATTTGTTTTCCGAGGACGAAGCCGACACGATTTCCGATCTCGAGTACGATGTTATCGATTTTTCACCCTCCGCCACAGTTACACATGCAGGCGGCGTCGCCATAGTTTCAGACAAGGTCGAATCGGTGCTCGATCGCGCTTGCTAACCAACCCTAAACCAGCGTGGTCCACACATTAATGCAAATTCCTTTAATAATTGACATTATAATTAAGTCAAGTTGCAAGCAAAAAGAATTTCAATAATATACAATTGTTATGAAATAGAAGATTCTTACACTTAATGTCTTTAATGTATCTAATTAGAGAGATTTTAGAGTTCTATTAGTGGTAGCTAAATCTTCCTCTCCCCTATAAATAGAGGTGCCCCCTACCATTGTAAATCATCCCTTGAGACCCCTCTCAACTCAATAAGAAGAACTCTCTCTACTCTTCTCTCTATTGCTATTGTTCTTGTTCTATTGTTCTTGTCTTTTGCTTTAGTTCATAACACGTTATCAGCACGAGACTCTACCGTCTCAAGTATCATTCTCGAAAATCCAAGGTATTTCCCTCTTCCTAATTTAATTTTCGATTGTCTTAACTTTTACTTGTGTAGGGTTTTTCTTCAAAGAAAGAATGAAGAAAGAAAAAGAAAAAAAAAAAAAGGAGGAGGCAGAAAGAAACGAAAAGTTGAAAAGAATAAGGAAAGAAAGAAAGGAAAGAAAGAAAGGAAAGGAAGAAAGGAAGAAAATATTGAAAATATATTTGATATACCTTAAAGGTAAGTAATTTACTTTTTCTTTTCAAATTCTTGGAATTCTATAAATTTTATATACAAAGTTTGATTATAACTCTAATGGAGTTTGTGAGAAATTATAACCACACGAAGTGGTAAAATCTCTATGTCCTGCCATGATTAAATTCATGTATGATTGTGGACGTGACAAAGAATTCCGTCCAATTGAATTTGCTCCATTCCCTTTAGAGAATGTGGTAGCAGCTTGTGTAAAGCACATGATTTTGATCCATTCCCTGAAGTGAATGTGATGATTGTAATAGAGCCCGTAAGTATGAACACGCTCTTGATGTAATTGTGTCATATGAAAAGAAAGTTCGTTGCCCTCGAAATTTCGGGCAAGAACTATGGTGTTGGATGATGAAATCCACTTTGATGCTATGGGTCTCGAAGACGCCATTAAAAACAGAAATAGTGCATCCACCCAAAACTATACTAAGGCCTTGATTCTCTTGCGCCATCACCTTGATGAAGGTTTGAACCTATGCTAAGGCCTTGATTTTCTTGCGCCATTACCTTAAGGAAGGTTTGAAACTGTATGAAGGCCTTGATTTTCTTGCGCCATCACCTTGATGAAAGTTTGAAGATTGAATATCTCAACATCAAGGATTCACCCATCTTGTGGAACAGCTTAAAGGAGAGATATGACAACCTGAAGTTGGTCACTCTGCCACAAGCACGATATGATTGGGCCCATCTGAGGCTACAGGACTTTAAGTCCGTTTCTGAATATAATTCTGCTATGTTCAGAATTACTTCTAAACTGAAGCTATGTGGAGATAACATCTCCGATTACGATATGCTTGAGAAAACGTTTACAACGTTTCATGCCTCCAATATGGTACTGCAGCAACAGTACCGAGAGAAAGGCTTTACGAAGTACTCTGAACTGATTTCTCTCTTACTAGTGGCTGAGCGAAATAATGATCTGCTCACGAGAAATCACGAAAATAGACCAACTGGGTCTACACCACTGCCTGAAGCAGATATGGTGCACTCGCATTATGCCAAACATAAAAGGGACCATGATCACGGTCATAAACGGGGTCAAAGCCAAGGACGTGGACAAGGAAGAAATTCCAAAGAAGTCTGTCACTCCCCAAAGAGAGATAACCACCGAAAGCAGAAACGGCGTCCAGAAGATCCTAAGGCAAATAGTTCAGAAACTATATGTTATCATTGCGGTGGAAATGGGCACTGGTCTAGGATTTGCCGTACACCAAGACACTTGGTTGACCTTTATCAAGCATCTCAAAAGAGAAAAGGCCCTGAAACAAATTTTGTCTATAACGACAATGAGGATATCACCCACCTGGATGTGGCAGACTTCTTTGAGCAACCCGATGGAAAAATAGACCACCTAATCGGCGATGGATCCGTGATGAAAGAAGATGGAGTTATTTGATTTTGTTCTACTTATTTGTATTAGTTAGTGAATAAACTAATAGTCATTAGCATTAGCTCGTATTAGTTAGTTCATAAAGCAATGTTAGCAGTAGTTCTTTAGAATATCTTCAATATGCTCAAATATCAATAAAACTTTTATTTTCCAGTGGGGGTAATCGACTAGCCTGAAAAACTAGTCGATTATCAACTATTTTCGCATTAAAGTTGAAAAACAATTGATCAACAATCGATTGTCGTTGACTAACAATCGATTGTCTTAAAACAGTGAGGTCTGGAAATTTTCAAAAATCATCCACAATCGATTGTCTTTGTCTAACAATCGATTGTCTTGCAACAGTGAGGTCTGGAATTTTTCAAAAATAACCAACAATCGATTGTCTATGTCTAACAATCGATTGTCTTAAGACAGTGTGATCCGAAGTTTTTCAAAAATAACAAATAATCGATTGTGTGTGTTTAACAATCGATTGTCTATGTTCAAACAATCGATTGTGTGTGTTTAATAATCGATTGTCTTATGAAAAACGCTGAAATTTTCAAACTGCAAAGGAATTGATTATGGATAACATATCTGATTTTGTTAGCCAACTGTTAGTAGCAGATTTTGAAAATATTATGTGACACAAAAGAATTGAACTTGTTTATTCTTATGTTCGTGTATTTCTTTTGTATGTTAAACTATGGGATAGCAAATATGGATATCTCACAAAGCGAACTTGGACCAACGTCCAATTGTAAAAGTATTTGCCTAGTTGATTCATGTACTACACATACAATACTCAAAGAAAAGAAGAGTAATTGTGTAAGGCAAACATTACTACAATCTATGGAAGTAGTAAATTGATTGAAGGCTCCGGAAGAGCAATTGTAACTCTGCCCAAAGGCATGACGTTAATCATAGAGAATGCAATGTTCTCCTCCAAGTCTAAAAGGAACTTGTTGAGTTTTAAAGATATCATTCAAAATGGATATCATATTGAGACAATAGATGAGAATAATCTTGAACTCTTCATGAAAACGAGGCTGCCCGCTTCGACTTGGGTTCACGCCATTTTGCATGCAACAATACTAGTTTGTCAGCTGCCCACTTCGGTTTGGGGTCACGCCATTTTGCATGAAGCAATGCTAGTTCGTCGGCTGCCCACTTCGGTTTGGGATCACGCCATGTTGCATGCAGCAATGCTAGTTCGTCTCTGACTAACGAATTAACACAAATATTCCCCATTGCAATTGGTTTTGGGTCATGAACCCAATATATCCCATTTAAGAAGCTTTGGATGCGCAGTATATGTGCCTGTAGCACCGCCATCCCGCACCGAAATGGGTTTGCAAAGGAGGTTAGAAATATATGTTGAGTTTGACGCGTCCTCCATTATTCGCTACCTCGAAACATTGACAGGAGATTTGTTCACTGCACTATTTGCAGACTGTCAATTTGATGAGACACTTTTCCCAAAATTAGGGGGAGAAGTCGGTGAAACCAAATGGGAAATTTTGTGGAAAAATGTATCATTATCTCATCTTGATCCACATACCTCTATTTGAAAGAAAGAGGTACAAAAGACTATCCATTTGCAAAGAATAGCAAATCAAATGCCTGACGCATTTACGGACTTGAAGAGGATAACGAAATCCCACATTCACGCGGAAAATGTTCCGATCCGTATTGAAGTCCCTATTGGACAAATATCTAGTGTCATATCCAATGAGTCAAATGCACGCCAGAAGCGTGGCAGACCATTAGGTTCCAAAGATCGAAATCCTAGAAAGAGGAAAAAGAACGATCTAAATGACACTATGAAAGAATCACATGAGGACGCTCATGATTTGATTAATTCCGAGATTCACGAAGAATCTATTGAGCCTGAGACTCTTGAAAATACGGAATGCAAGAATGTGAGGATCTCGAACCTCAGACTGTGGTAGTACAAAATTAATTGAGAGCTCTCGAAGAGCCAATTATTACTATGTTGGAGAAACACAATTGAGTATTGTGCTGTAGTAAGTCTCAAAGAAACTTATTCAGTTTCCAAAAGTACACGCGAAGGCGATTGATGATATTGAGACTATAAATAAAGGAAGGCTTTGATTCTCCTATTACTACAACTTGTAGCGGGGTAATTTGTATATGAAAAGCTACCCGCTTTGTTCTCCAGTTTGTACTACACAAACGAAAGAATGCCACAATAATGTGGATATCTATTGGTATAAAACCCATGTCATAATAAACCCGAAGTTTATTGATAAGTGCACATGTCATGGTGTAAATTTGAAATTTACCAATATTGATAATTTATTCAGTTGACATTCGTGTTAGCCATCTCATTTGAAGTATGATGTGCAAATTCACATAGGTGAATATCAAAGAACTAGAAAGTTCTTGTTCTCAGTAATGAACTGACCAACTAAAGAGTTCGGGTTGAAGCCCCTAAATTCTGGAAATATCAAAGGTGAATATGGGCCCATTCACCTGCCATGTATACCACCTATGATGCATCTATGGAATGGTTACATGCGCAATTGTTATTGACCCGCAGCCTGGCCGGTGCTTGCGGGGTAAATCGCTCAGTAATCTAACTTCGAGCATAGTTTCCAGATTCTCTACTCAAGACAGTTCATCTTGATAAGTTGGTTTATATTAAAGTTGGTTTAGCAAGATAATTATTGAGTGCTTCCACTTAATAGCTAAACTGTTCCTTATGAGAACGAAGTTGTATATATCAGTTTGATATAAGTTGTATACGAGAGTATATTCTCCCCTCACAAGTGGTTCAGGGTCAGGAACCAAATAATTTCATCTTATTATTAATGTGCTGTGTATATTGACATGATAATGCACAAAGATGATTTCCCAAAGTTGAGGAAACATGTTAGCTTTACTAACATGAGGGGGAGACATGATAAACGCTTGAGAAAATGTTACATGGGATGAATTCTCATTTGTATATGTATATCCCCGAATATCATGATATGAACCTGAAGTTCATAAAAGGGATAATTCAATTGCAACATATTGCAAAGCATGCTATACGCATTTGCTGACTCAAAGAAAGTAACTAAATGGAAGAGATACAATTCAAGAAGAATTGATTCCATATGAAAGACATGTAGTTTTGAACCTATAGTTCATATGCTTGAAAGTATAAAGGCAAAGGTATGTATAGTCAACTTTCGATATCTTATTTGTTTAGCATGACATGAAACTTTGATATGCAGCTAAAGTCTATTATGTGACTTACATGACTTAACTTGAAAGATTTAAGTTGCTTGAAGCATATGCAATTCTTGGTCCTGAAGTACCGCATCCTAAGTACAATTTGTGTACATATGAATCTTGCCATAACTATAAGCATGATGGATTTAAGAATGCATCTATGGAGATATTGAAGAGCTATTCCACGACATTATATGAAGATGTTCATATCTATCAAGAATGATGATTTCAAGATGATGCACAAGATTGGAATGCAAATGCTCAAGGATATAAATCGATGTACTCATTAGGGGGAGTCAATGCGCGTTGCACTCTTTTTCCCTTACAAGGTTTTGTCCCACTGGGTTTTCCTTGCAAGGTTTTTAACGAGGCAACCAATAGGCGCATATTCAAACATGTGTACTCTTTCCTTACTTTAATTTTTCCCATTGGGTTTTGTTTTAAGGTTTTATGAGGCACATCATTGAATAGACATTCAAGGGGGAGTGTTATGAAATAGAAGATTCTTACACTTCTATTTAAGGTGAATGTCTTTAATGTATCTAATTAGAGAGATTTTAGAGTTCTATTAGTGGTAGCTAAATCTTCCTCTCCCCTATAAATAGAGGTGCCCCCTACCATTGTAAATCATCCCTTGAGACCCCTCTCAACTCAATAAGAAGAACTCTCTCTACTCTTCTCTCTATTGCTATTGTTCTTGTTCTATTGTTCTTGTCTTTTGCTTTAGTTCATAACAACAATAACTTTATTTTATATTTGACTTTTTTATTTAATATCAATATAATATCATATAATATTATATATATATATATATATATATATATATATATATATATATATATTACAAACAAAAGTTATTTTTTTAATCATGTTATCATACTTAATTCGGTTAATGATCATATGTAATTATATTAGATTTTTTTATTATTTTACAATTATTTAAATACTATTTCACCTCTACCAAAAAAATTTACTCTTATAACTATAAAACTCTTTCACATTTAAGACCTATAAGTATAGTTATTCGAAATACTATAGCTGGATTTGAATAAAATAAAATCCTTTTAAGATAAATATAATATATATGGTACATATCTATGTTTATCTAAATAACAAAAAAGAGTTTACAAATCCAAATAAAAATTTACTTACATATATAATAAAATAAACATACATGTTGGAGAAAGAAACAACACAAAATGAGTCAATATTAAAAAAAAGTTGTTTCTTTTTTCTTTTTGAAGAATATTTGTTTGAAGAGTCGATTTGCATAAATGCACATCAAACAAATAACAAAACTTTGATTATACAATTGTTATCATTAATTTTAATTTAGGACATTCAAGGAATTGAAGAGTATAAGCTGAAACCCATTTATATAGATGTAGTTAATCCAATATTGCAAGGGTATAATATTTTTTCCATTGAAGAATATTGGTTTTGAATCATTAGATTATGTGAAAGGTTTTGTTTTTTCAACATAACAAGAGATAAATTGGTTTCTAATTGATAGTTTCTATAGCGACTTTTAAGTGTAACAAAGAGTATATTTAAGGAAAAAATTTGTTTGAAAAGATAAGATTTTTTAACATTATTACAGAGTTTTAAAATTATTATAATAGAAGCTATATCATGGATAAACTCAAAAAAAATAAAATCTTATGGAATATTTACATAATATCCTGCCATATTTATTGTTCACTTTTTATAACTAATATAAATAGATGATATACCAATAACACACGATTATACACATATTATATATGAATTATATATAAATTACATATTATTTAATTTTTTAATTTAAGTGATCGACTGAGCACAAATTTTAGCTGATTAGATAAAGTCAAAGAAAAAATATGAAATAATTTCAACCACAAACAAAAAATATAGTTAAAGTTCATATGTAGACAATTTTGTCAAAACTCATTCTTTAATTTAAGTGATCGACTGAGCACAAATTTTAGCTGATTAGATAAAGCCAATGAAAAAATATGAAATAATTTCAACCACAAACTAAAAATATAGTTAAAGTTCATATGTAGACAATTTTGTCAAAACTCATTCTTTTATAGTGAAAAAATATTTTTTTTGTAACAATGTAATAATGATAAAAAATAAGGTAAAAGAAAATAAATATTAAAAATATGTTAGAAAGATCTAAAAACGAGAAATAAAAGTTGACAATGTTATAAAATAGAAGTCTATTTAGAGTGAATGTCTAAGAGTTTTAGCTTGAAGCTAAGTCATTCTCCTCCCTATAAATAGAGGTGCTCTCTACCATTGTAAACCACCCCAAGTATTAATAAGAATACTTCTCTCTCTCTCTCCCTATTCTCTCTCTATTTGCTCTTGTTCTTGAGTTATTGTTCTTGTCTTTTATATTGTTTCATAACACGTTATCAGCACGAGTCTCTAACCAATCGAATTTGATTTCTTCCTTCTTCCAAAATTTCTATACGGAAAAATAGAAGAACAATATACTCGGCCTCATGCTACAGTCGAAGTGGAAATATCAGAAGATATGCAGCTAGTGCATTTCGACTTCAACAGCACACCATTCGAGCTGCATGATGATAATTATGTCCTCAAAGCAATGAAATTTTGGGAAGGCAAAAGAATGATGTTGCTGCGCAGAATATATCTGCTGATGGAGCTGAAGGTTCCAGTTCCAGTTTGGCCAACATGTTCCAGCATCAAATCTCTCATACATCAGCGTCAAACACATCCGAATTTCTATACGGAAAAATAGAAGAGATGGTATCATCATAAAGTATGCAACGGGATGGAAACTCAAGAGGTATATTTAATATCACAGCATTTATTGGTATACCTTAAAGGTAAGTAATTTACTTTTCCCTTTCAAATTCTTGAAATTCTACGATTTGATTTAATATACAAACAAAGTTTGATTATAACTCTAATGGAGTTTGTAAGAAATTATAACCACATGAAGTGGTTAAATCTCTATGTCCTGCCATGATTAAATTCATGTATGATTGTGGGCAAATAATTGAAAATCCGTCCCATTGAATTTGTTCCATTCCCTTTAGAGAATGTGGAAGCAGTATATGATAAGTCTGAAAGAAGACTAAAATATTACCATGAAGGTATCAATGAATGTGGACGTGACAAAGAATTCCGTCCAATTGAATTTGCTCCATTCCCTTTAGAGAATGTGGTAGCAGTATGTGATAAGTCTGAAAGAAGACTAATTACCGTAAAGGTATCAATGGATGTGGACATGGCAATAGACGAAGTTATAATCGTCATTATTGTGATAATGAGAATAATAAAGATTCTCAAAATAATCTTTCACTTTATGAAAGTAATATTTGACATGAGATTGTGTAAAGCATATGATTATGATTCATTCCCTGGAGTGAATGTGATAATTGTAATAGAGCCCGTAAGTATGAACACGCTCTTGATGTAAATCTGTTTTATGTCTGACATTATGAAAAGAAAGTTTGTTGCCCTTGAAATTTCGGGCAAGAACTATATGACATGGGTGTTGGATGCTGAAATCCACTTAGATGCTATGGGTCTCGGAGACACCATCAAAGATAGAGAAAAAGCATCCACCCAAGAATGTGCGAAGGCCTTGATTTTCTTGCGCCATCACCTTGATGAAGGTTTGAAGATTGAATATCTCACCGTCAAGGATCCACTCGTCTTGTGGAATGGCTTAAAGAAGAGATATGACAACCTGAAGTTGGTCACTCTGCCACAAGCACGATACGATAAGAACCCAAAAGCAAATAGTTTATAAACTATATATTATCGTTGCGGTGAAAACGGGCACTGGTCAAAGGCTTGCCGTATACCATGACTTTTGGTTGACCTTTATCAAGCATCTCGAAAGAGTAAACTCCCTGAAACGAATTTTGTCTCTGACGACAACTTTGACGTCACCCACTTGGATGTGGCAGACTTCTTTGAGCAACCCGAGGGGAAAATAGACCACCTAATCGGCGATGGGGCCATGATGAAAGAAGATGGAGTTATTTGATTTTGTTCTACTTATTTGTATTAGTTAGTGAATAAACTAATAGTCATTAGTATTAGCTCGTATTAGTTAGTTCATGATGCAATGTTAGCAGTAGTTCTTTAGAATATCTTCAATATGCTCAAATATCAATAAAACTTTTATTTTCCAGTGGGGGTAATCGACTAGCCTGAAAAACTAGTCGATTATCAACTATTTTCGCATTAAAGTTGAAAAACAATTGATCAACCATCGATTGTCGTTGACTAACAATCGATTGTCTTGAAACAGTGAGGTCTGGAATTTTTAAAAAATCATCCACAATCGATTGTCGTTGACTAACAATCGATTGTCTTGAAACAGTGAGGTCTGGAATTTTTCAAAAATCATCCACAATCGATTGTTGTTGACTAACAATCGATTGTCTTGAAACAGAGGTCGAATTTTTCAAAAATCATCCACAATCGATTGTCTTTGTCTAACAATCGATTGTCTTAAGACAGTGATCTGAAGTTTTTCAAAAATAACAAATAATCGATTGTGTGTGTTTAACAATCGATTGTCTATGTTCAAACAATCGATTGTGTGTGTTTAATAATCGATTGTCTTATGAAAAACGCTGAAATTTTCAAACTGCAAAGTAATTGATTATGGATAACATATCTGATTTTGTTAGTCAACTGTTAGCAGCAGATTTTGAAAATATTATGTGACACAAACGAATTGAACTTGTTTATTCTTATGTTTGTGTATTCCTTTTGTATGCCAAACCATGGGAAGTAAATTGATTGAAGGCTCCGGAAGAGCAAATGTAACTCTGCCCAAAGGCATGACGTTAATCATTGAGAAATGTTCTCCTCCAAGTCTAAGAAGAACTTGTTGAGTTTTAATGATATCAATCAAAACGTTCTCCTCCAAGTTTAAAAGGAACTTGTTGAGTTTTGAGAATCTATCTTAGAGAATGCAATGTTCTCCTCCAAGTCAAAAAGGAACTTGTTGAGTTTTAAAGATATCATTCAAAATGGATATCATATTGAGACAATAGATGAGAATAATCTTGAATTCTTCATGAAAACGAGGCTGCCCATTTTGGTTTGTGTTCACGCCATTTTGCATGCAGCATTTTAGTTTGTCGGCTGCCCGCTTCGGATTAGGGTCACGCCATGTTGCATGCAGCAATGCTAGTTCATCTCTGACTGACGAATTGACACAAATATTCCCCATTGCAATTGGTTTTGGGTCATGAACCCAATATATCCCATTTAAGAAGCTTTGGATGCGCAGTATATGTGCCTGTAGCACCGCCATCCCGCACCAAAATGGGTTTGCAAAGGAGGTTAGGAATATATGTTGAGTTTGAATCGTCCTCCATTATTCGCTACCTCGAAACATTGACAGGAGATTTGTTCACTGCACGATTTGCAGACTGTCAATTTGATGAGACACTTTTCCCAAAATTAGGGGGAGAAGTTGGTGAAACCAAACGGGAAATTTTGTGGAAAAATGCATCATTATCTCATCTTGATCCACACACCTCTATTTGTGAGAAAGAGGTACAAAAGATTATCCATTTGCAAAGAATAGCAAATCAAATGCCTGACGCATTTATAGATTTGAAAAGGATAACAAAATCACATATCCTCGAAGTGAATGTGACAACATCTGATTCACGAATACATATTCATTATTGGAAGAATATGAACATGAAATTGGTATTAAATATACCACACTCACCCCTAGAAGGAGGTTTGAGATGATACCACACTCACCCCTAGAAGGAGGTTTTGAGATGATATATGGCATGAATGATCGTTGGTCACGTACCTATTGTACGCCAAAGTATTTTGGAAATATGACTATTAAAGGACAACGATAATGCAAGAAACATATCTTGCATATAAGTTTGACATGACCATAATGGTATAACTTTCTCTTTAAGAAAGATATTCACCACATGGATGTTGATGAATCTGTGGTAGTACAAAATTAATTGAGAGCTCTAGAAGAGCCAATTATTACTATGTTGGAGAAACACGATTGAGTATTGTGCTGTAGTAAGTCTCAAAGAAACTTATTCAGTTTCCAAAGTACACGCGAAAGCGATTGATTATATTGAGACTATAAATAAAGGAAGGCTTTGATATCTCCTATTACTACAACTTGTAGCGGGGTAATTTGCATATGAAAAGCTACCCGCTTTGTTCTCCAGTTTGTACTACACAAACGAAAGAATGCCACAATAAAGTGGATATCTATTGGTATAAAACCCATGTCATAATAAACCCGAAGTTTATTGACAAGTGCACATGTCATGGTGTAAATTTGAAGTTTACCAATATTGATAATTTATTCAGTTGGCATTCGTGTTAGCCATCTCATTTTAAGTATGATGTGCAAATTCACACAGGTGAATATCAAAGAACTAGAAAGTTCTTTACGAATTCTCTTGTATCACTTGTTCTCATTAATGAACTGACCAACTAAAGAGTTCAGGTTGAAGCCCATAAATTCTGGAAATATCAAAGGTGAATATGGGCCCATTCACCTGCCATGTATACCACATATGATGCATCTATGATATGGTTACATGCGCAATTGTTATTAACCCGCAGCCTGGCCGGTGCTTGCGAGGTAAATTGCTCAGTAATCTAACTTCGAGCATAATTTCCAGATTTTCTACTCAAGATAGTTCATCTTGATAAGTTGGTTTATATCAAAGTTGGTTTAGCAAGATAATTATTGAGTGCTTCCACTTAATAGCTAAACTGTTTCTTATGAGAACAAAGCTATATATATCAGTTTGATATAAGTTGTATACGAGAGTATATTCTCCCCTCACAAGTGGTTCAAGGTCAGGAACCAAATAATTTCATCTTATTATTAATGTTCCGTGTATATTGACATGATAATGCACAAAGATGATTTCCCAAAGTTGAGGAAACAAGTTAGCTTTACTAACATGAGGGGGAGACATGATAAACACTTGAGAAAAGGTTACATGGGATGAATTATCATTTGTGTATGTAAATCCCCGAATATCATGATATGAACCTGAAGTTCATAAAAGGGATAATTCAATTGCAACATATTGCAAAGCATGCTATACGCATTTGCTGACCCAAAGAAAGTAACTAAATGGAAGAGATACAATTCAAGAAGAATTGATTCCATATGAAAGACATGTAGTTTTGAACCTATAGTTCAAATGCTTGAAAGTATAAAGTCAAAGGTATGTATAGTCAGTTTTCGATATCTTATTTGTCTAGCATGACATGAAAAACTTGATATACATCTAAAGTCTATTATATGGCTTATATGACTTAACTTGAAAGATTTAAGTTGCTTGAAGCATATGCAATTCTTGGTCTTGAAGTACCACATCCCAAGTACAATTTGTGTACATATGAATCTTGCTATAACTATAAGCATTAAGAATGCATCTATGGAGATATTGAAGAGTTATTCCACGACATTATATGAAGATGTTCATATCTATCAAGAATGATGATTTCAAGGTGCGGAATATTTATTCAAGTCAATATGATTTATTTATCAAATCTCTACCAAAGATCGTTTTGAAGATGATGCACAAGATTGGAATGCAAATGCTCAAGGATATAAATTGATGTACTCATTAGGGGGAGTTAATGCGCGTTGCACTCTTTTCCCCTTACAAGGTTTTGTCCCACCGGGTTTTCCTTGCGAGGTTTTTAACGAGGCAACCAACAGGCGCATATTCAAACATGTGTACTCTTTTTCCTTTCTTTAATTTTTCCCAATGGGTTTTGGTTTTAAGGTTTTATGAGGCACATTATTGAATAGACATTCAAGGGGGAGTGTTATAAAATAGAAGTCTATTTAGAGTGAATGTCTAAGAGTTTTAGCTTGAAGCTAAGTCATTCTCCTCCCTATAAATAGAGGTGCTCTCTACCATTGTAAACCACCCCAAGTATTAATAAGAATACTTCTCTCTCTCTCTCCCTATTCTCTCTCTATTTGCTCTTGTTCTTGAGTTATTGTTCTTGTCTTTTATATTGTTTCATAACAGACAACAAATTTCCTTTTATATTTAATCTTTGTTGAGTATAAAAATTTGAAAGTTAATCTCATCGATTTCAAATATATTTTCCAACTCAAATACATGGATTATAAGATAAGGATATCTTCAAATATTTTCTTTAATTTACATTTTTGTCATTTTTAAAAAATCATTATTACTAATAAAATTGATATGATATTCGAATTTGAAGTAGAATGCAATTTGAGTTGTTGCATTGAGTTTAAGGCTTTAAGACAAGTATGGTGTCGAAAAATATTTTTCTTGACAATTTTAAGAAAATATATGTAATACTTTATAATAATAATCAACTAATTTAACATTTAATGATTCAAATAATAAAATTTTTATATATGAAGGGTATTAAGAATTCAAATTCTGGGGCTATAGATATCAGTAAACTTAAAGTGGAGTCATACTGAAATAAATCCGACCAAAGAATCATTTAAATATTTAGATAGCGAGTTAAAGTGAATTTTAAATTAAGGATAATATCTTCACTTGCATCATTATAAAGATAATTATTATTATAATATATATATATATATATATATATATATATATATATATATATATATATATATAATATATATATAAAATTTTAGAAATTAAAATTTTAAAATAAAAATATTTTTTGAAAAATAAAATCATACCAAATAAGAGTTTAAGTCGTGGTATAAGAGTCACGTCGTAATTAAAGAATTATTTATATCGTGTCAACTTTGTGATGTGCCATAAATACGAGTTAGTATTTCGCTTTGTGGCTATTTTTAGGTTCCAATGACACCTATGAGAATAGTGCAAAAATAAACTTATCACTACGAGAATTGAGAAAATATTAGTCTTTTCTCATATAGTGTTTCTTAATTAATATATGACGATTATCTATAATTATTTAGGAGGTTTAAATGTCAAAGTTATTTATGTATAATTCAAATAACTCATATATTTAACATGGTTAGTGTGAAATATCAAAATGGAGTAAAAAAATTCACTAGCTAAAGAATATTTTATATTTTTAGATAGCTAACTAAAATAAGTTTTAGATTAAGAATAATATTTTCAATTATCTTATTATAAAATAATTACTATTGAAAATAATATTTTAGAAACTGAAATTTTAAGAAAGAAATATTCTTTAAGAGATATCAACACACCAAATAAGAGTTTAAGTAGTAGTAAAAGAGTTAAGTCTTATCCAAAGAGTCATTCATTGTCTCAACATTCGATTCTTTTTTCATAAATATGAGTTATTATTTTGCTAACTATTTTTAGGATCTAATGATACATGCAAAAATAGTATCAAAAAGGAAAAATAGAAGAAATTGTTAATTTTTTCATGTGGTTAATATCAAATGATTATCTATATTTACTGAGTAAGTTTAAATTTTAAGATTATTTACATACAATTCAAATAACTTAAATATTTGACATGATTAGTGTCTGCGCATCCGCGCGGATACTAATACTAGGTATATAAAACCATGAATAATAACGCTAAATGTTGAATGATTAAATATTTTCAAAAATATTAATAAACTTTTATGCCCTTAAATATTTGTATAATTTAAGAATCTAATTGTAATTAATAATGATAAAATTCTTTTTCCATTTAAAACCCTATAAAATTGGTCCTACTTGGATTAGAAAGGCCCGTCCATAATTTCTTCTTTCTTTTTTACTTATGTAACATGCCTAGCATATAATGAAATTGCATACATGAGCTTTAACCTTTTTTTGTATTTTGTGATTCTTGTATGATGTGATCGAATAAAAAATGAGCCATTATGTGCTGAATCGGGGAGGAAAAAACCTAAATAAAGCTTAAAATTTTGACTAAACCAACCATAATTAAATTATTCATCGTTATAGCGTAAAAGCTTACATAAAACCTATTTCAAAGATCCCTACATGCAGTAAAACATTATTATACATGTAATTGATGGAATTTTATACCTTTAAATAATTAAATTACCTCCTCGAGTAAGTAATAGATGAATTTTTCATGTACAAAAGACTTATTATATGTATAAGTCTTTCCGCGATTTATAATAAAAACAACTAGAGAGACATACTCCTTGTCATACCCTTTTTCTACCCCAGAAAGAATCTGTATATTATATATTATTATTATTATGGGTTAAAGAATTTTTCCAATTAAAGTGACAATCTTGAGTAGGGATTATTTTATTTACGGAGTCGTAACTTAGAATTATTTTTTCGGTGTTTCAAGTTACCTTTTATTTGAACCCCTAATCAAAGGAAGATTGATTCTATTATTAATGGTCCGCAAAAACAAAATTTGAGTAAGAAATTTTGTTGATCAAGGAGAAGGTATAAGGAATTCTCCGAGTCCTGTTATTCTAGCATGGTCGTTTTGTTGACTTAAACTTGGCTTGACTTATTTCGACAAAACTGTAATTTATATAATTTTTATGTTTTACCTATCCACTTCTATTTCTTGATTATTAAAAAAAAAATTAATTTGGATAATATTACATTGTCTTGATCATGCCACGCAAGCGAATGCGTGATCATAAAACAAAACTAATTAACTTACCATAATTGGGCCTCGCAAGCGAATCCAAAATTATGACAATTATTTATTTGTGGTACTTTTGAGAAATTACTACATTTGAAAATATTAATTGTTGAAAATTACCAAAAGTCAACTATCGCGCTACGCAAGAGAATCCGTAATCTTAGCAAATGATTAATTAAATTAAAATTAACTAAAACTAACGGGTTTGGCATGAGATTATTGAATAAATTTATTGAATGTTAAGCATCACGCTACGCAAGCGATTCTATGAAGTTAAAGCACGCCTACTAATTGCCTACAATTTAAATTAATTATAAAAGAGACTAAGTTATCTCATAAAAGAAAAATCTAAGTTTTATCAAGGTTAGTTGACTTAACAAATATAATATGTATATAAGTTGGGCCAACGTATCAATTTCAAAGAATGAGTAGCTTTAGAGATTTGGCTATTGCAAGGCATTGAGTTAGTTTAAGAGAAATTTTCATAAAGCATTATCTTTTAGTCGTAATTAGCTATCTATAGATACTATTTGTAATATTACGGATTGAGATATATTTTTTATTATTATAAGATGTATTAAATGTATGTAAACTACTGTATTCATGAATATAGTAGCAAAAAATAGGCGTGAAGCAGGAAAGTCCAACTAATCAGTTGTTGTATTCGAGTGAATTCGACTGTATTTATGGCGTGAAATGTAATGACCCGACCGGTCGTTTTGAGCTCTAGCGCATCGTTCAGCAGTCGGAGGCCATGAGCAACTTCATTTCAAGTATTATGACTTCTATGCATGGTCGGAATTGAATTTCAGGAAGTTCAAAGTTGATTTGGAAATAGAATTCTCATTTCGGAAGTTTTAAGTTAAAAGAATTAACTAGGATTGGATTTTGAGTAAACGACCTCGGAATCAGGATTTGAAGGTTCCAACATGTTCGTATGATGATTTTGGACTTGGGCGTACGCTCGGATCGAGTTTTGGATGACTCGAGAGCATTTTGACACATATTGTGGAAGTTAGCATTTTAAAAAAAATTTCATAAGTTTGGGTCAAAGTGCATTTTAGTGTTATCGATGTCCGTTTGGGATTCCGAGTCTAGGAGTAGCTCCGTATGGTGATTCTGGAGTTGGGAGCGCAATTGAAAGTAAATTTTGAGGTCCTTAGGTCATTTTGAAGTCATTTGGCTAAAGATAGAAATTTGAAGGTTTTTGAGAAGTTTGATCGGAATTGGACTTTTTGATGTTGAGTCGGATTCCGGTTTCGGAAGTTGGAGTAGGTCCATAATATTGAATTTGACTTGTATGCAAAATTAAGATCAATCAGACGTGATTTGATGGGTTTTGGCATCAAATGTAGAAGTTTGAAATTTAAAATTTTTAAAGCTTGAATTGGAGTGTGATTCATGGTTTTAGCATTGTTTGATATGATTTGAGGCCTCGAGCAAGTCCGTAATGTGTTATAGGACTGGTTGTGTGATCGGCGGGGTCTCGGCTGTATTTCGAGGTGGTTTTGGATTATTTTGGGTTGTTTTACAATAGCTGGCTCTGGTGCCTGGTGTTGTTCTTCGCGTTCGCAAGGATCCTCTTGCGTTCGCAAAGAAGGATTTTGCTTCAGGGACTCTATTCTTCGTGTTCGCGAAGAAGGAAAATCTCTGTTGCACATGTCTAAATTCGGAAGCTTATATTTTACAAGTTATAAGGAATTTGGAGATGATCTAAAAATTAAGATTGTAGCTCTTTGTTTCTAATTTTCAGAAAAGTAAACCATTTAGCATTTGGATTTGAGTACAAAAAATTATGCCTGGTACACTATAGGCTATCCAAGAAGATGAAGAAGAAGTTATGTTGCATAGGGCTGATTTTGGTAACTTATATCTCAAAATATATAAAGAATTCGGAGATGACCAAAACATGAAAGTTGTAGATCTCAGTGTCTAGTTTTTGAAACATTAAATTATTTTTCATTAGAGTTTTGTATGAAACGTTATGGCCATTCTACTAGAGGCTATCTATGAAGAGTTCCGAAAATGGTTTTTTGAAATTTTCTTCTTCACGAATGTGATGGAGGTCTCGCAAACGCGAAGAAGAGTCGTATGGGCAGTGTATAAGTTTAAAGAAATGGTTTTGGCTTGTTTCATCTTATTTCCTCCATGGGAGCGACCTAGGAGCGATTTTGGAGCTCCATTTTTATTTTCCATGTCAAGGTAAGTGATTCCCACCTATTGCAAGTTAATTACTTGGAATATATCTAAATTTTAATATGGAAAATAATGTAAATTAATAGAAATTATCAGATTTTGAAGAAAACCTAGGAAATTTATATTCTTGGAATTTGGCCACGATTTTGGGTATGGAATCTAGAGAAAGTTGTATATTTGAGTTCGTGAAGCTATGGTTAAACTTATTCTTCAAAAAATTTCGGATCCGGGCACGTGGCCCCGAGGGCGTTTTTATTAACTTTTCGATCGGGGTTAGGAATTTGCTATACATTAGATTGTAATATCTAATTGAGCCCATATGAATGGTTTTTCATAATAATTGGCTAGTTTCAGAGCATCTTGCATCAATTTGAGTCTTCGGAAGGGCGTGGAATGTCTGTTATGGATCTTCAGAGCGAGGTGAGTCTCTTTTCTAACCTTGTAAGAGGGAATTTTCCCAATAGTTGAGTTAATTGGTTATGTGCTCCTATTTGTGGGGGCTACGTGCGCACGAGGTAACGAGAGTCCGTGCGTAGCTACTATTGTACTATTGTCCGGGTAGTCTAGGACCCAAAAACATGTTGTACTTGGATTTTTTATAAATGTATTGACTGCTTGAATTGCTTAAATCACATCGAATCAGTAAATAAATTTCAAAAAGGATTAAACATCATCTTTTGACCATTAAAGAGAATTGCTATTAAACACGTTTAAATAGTGCAGCAGGTTCATGTTGTTCCTATTGCTAAGAAGATATGCGTTACGAGTCTTAAAGGATTACCAAAATAGCAGAAAAATAAATAATAGTGAAGTGAGCAGAAACAACGGTAGAAATAGCAAAAAAATAGTAACAACCAGCTGCAAATCACGCGAAGACACTTGAAACTAGTAACTAACAAACTCAGAACTTAGCCAAACCATTGCTCTATTTTCTTAATGATTTTGCACTCTAGGAGTTACTTATAAATCTCACAAATTTCAGCTTACTAAAGTGTTCAACTGTTGATTTTTTGTACAAAGATGTGTGTTCAAGAAGCTCTAAAGATGCGTGTAAATGTAAGATAGAGTGTGAGTGAAGTGAGGAAAGAGCAGCCCCCATAAATAGGCAAATAAAGTCACTTTTTAGAAAAAATTTGGTTCACCAAAAGTCTGTCCAAAAAGGACTAACTTTGTGTGCTAAGCATTGTTCAAAGGTTGTCCAAAAGGTGAAAGGACAGCCTAAAAACCCGTTGTAGATAAGCAAAGAGTCATTTCAACCACTCTACTAGTAAATGGTAAGCAACTACTACTCTAAGCCATGATCAAACAAATCTAACTTCAGGTTTTAACAACATTAGTACTACCCTATTAATTTTGAACCAAGATAAACTCAAACAACTAACAATTGACAAAATAAAAACAACACTTCAAATGGAACTAAAACTCAAATTAACTAGGTTAAAACTAACTGTCACACCTCCTTTTTAACACTACAACCCCAGCGAAGGACGTAGAAAGGGAGTTTTCCAATTAAAGGACAATCGAAACAGAATTTATTTATTTAGAGATTTCACAGGCAGCACTTGGGATAATTAAGGGTGTCCCAAGTCACCGGTTTAAATCCCGAATCGAGGAAGGTTTAACTTTGTATACAGTCTGCGAGCCAGAAATCCGGGTAAGAAATTCTGTTAACCTGGGAGAAGGTGTAAGGCACTCCCAAATTCGGTGGTTCTAGCACGATCACTCAACTGTTATATTTAGCTTGATTATCTGATTCTAATATATTTTGTACCAATGCGCCAATTTTAACTTTTTAACCAATTTTATTTAATTTTGAGAAGATTGCAACATTGTTAAAACGTGTCTCAAACCACGTCCCATAAAATATACCCGTAGTCTTTGATACATTTCAACATCGTTGAGATTTAGATTTGGTCACATAAATGCGCACCCGAATTTAGGAAAGTAAATTATTTAACTGGTGCGGCTAAAGCAATTTCGTATGTTTAAATTTGCGAGGGTCACAAAAATTCGCTAAGTGGTGCACCTCGAATTCTGAGGCTTCGAATTTGATTGAGCATTGCAATCATTTAATTTCATTTGGTGTTGGCACACCTTGACTATATTTTTAAAAAAAGGATTGAACTAGATGATTAATTTTGTTGTACATTTTTGCAGAACTTTCAGCCCAGACTGGTCTTTGGCCCAAATGATATGCGGTATTTCAATATTAACAAGAAAGGGCCGTTGGGCTTAAACATAAGCCCAACAAAGGCTGAAGAATTCATAACTTGCTATTTGAAGCCCCAAAACCGAACCTCTGTGGTTATAACGCACTTAACCATTTCAAGAAAGTCATGACTAAAGATATACTCAACATTAAATTATTCTACTGTATTCATACTAACTTAATTTTCAATATCGATTTTTTTTAAAAAATTTAACAACAAATCTGATAGTGAATCAGGGATTCCAACACATTAGGCTGGAAAGCAACCCAGAATATATACTCATACTAATAAACATATTGATCCTATAATCATTTTTCATGCTCTCACAATATTCCAAATTTGAACTTGAACTAATATTTAAAAACATGACCACGGATACATGAAGATATTCAACAAGAATCAGCACCATTATAGATCAAACTACTGATGATCTCCATACTTTATGAAGAACGTAGTTCAATTACTATAGTCCAACCAACCTACTACATATATATCAAGCTTACACATACTAGACACTAATAGAGTATAACTATTCCCAAATTGTTTTTACATTCAGATAACATGGATTGCAAATTTGACTTATAACACTAAATCTAAACAACCAACGAAATCCAAACACATCACAATTTTCATAGTCCACGATTAATTATGGCATGAGAATTTGACTAGTTAAATGGAATTCAATTAAGACTATACTATAAGTAAATGAAAGAACATGAACATCAGTCACGGAAACAAAGAACTAAAGTAAAATAGTGCTTCTATTTCATCCTTAAATCAAACTTTACATCATGAAGGGATAAGAAATTTGTACCTGGAAGAAGAAAGAAACAAAGAAGAACTGAGACAACATGTTTAGTAGCAGCAGTAGCAGGAACTAGAATCAACAGCAGTGACAACCAGAATGACCAAATTCAAACTAGAAGAGATTCAAAATCGACCTAAACTTGCTCAAAATCTTTGAACCAAATTTTAAGACCTCTAAATTCGAATTATTTCAACCTAAACAAACCAGAAATTACTTCAGGAATTTGGAAATAGAAAGAACCTTGGGGAAGTTCAATCCAACAGTGACCTAAACACAACAGCCTATATTTTATCTTTTCTGAAATTCTAAGCTCTCAAATCTCTCTAATCTCTCTCTTTTCAGAATTTCGTTGCTCAAAAAACCTCAAAAACCTCTTAGCTTCTTAGTTTTTTTCCCCAAGAATCTTTCCCCTCAAAGTGTGCCTTCTAAGTCAAGAAAGCCTACCTTTATAGGCAAGGATTCAGGCAGCCTTTAGGTTTTAATTTTGCATTTGAGTCCCTCATTTTTTAACTTGTTTACTAAGTTTTATTATCAATTTTAACATGGAACCCCCTATTAGACATTTCCATCTAACAGAATTAATTCTTTTCCCTATATTGACCCTTAACCAATTACTTATTACCACTTCTACCTGATCCTTAAACCCCCCTTTAAGTTTTTATTCGCTCAAATGTCCCTACAAATACTTACTATCACTAATTGTGACCAAACAAGCAGATTATCACATCACATTTAACAAACAAATCATGCTAAAATTATACTTTTATAACAAACTTTACTAATACTAAATCTGAACTAACCTGCCAAGAACCCTAAACAACATAATAATCGAATCCTACATGCAACTAAAGATGGAAAAACAACTAATCGACAATTGAACCCTCAATCCTTATCATGCAATTTTAAAGGTAAAACACAATAATTAAACCTTCCACATTATTGAAGTTGAAAAATAAACTGAGATTTAAACCCAATCGAAGACGTAATCATGATTTTTCATGCAAATTTCTACTACGAAAATCCAGTTAAGTTCAGACACACGAACTATTAAACGAGCCAGAGAAATAAGAAGTAAGAAAACAGAAGGAAAGAGAAAGGTAAGCCAAGCACATAAAACAAAAATCAGAAGTTAAATAATAGATAAAATAAAATAAAAAAATAAAAAAAATAAATGGCACTTTGGACTCACTGAAAATGGGGCTAGATTTAGGAAGAGGAGGGCACATGAATGGCTTTGTAACCATTTTGAGACTATTTTGGAATGTCTTAGTTCTGGTCTGGATTTCTGAATCAACATTCAAGAATACCCAGAGATGTTTGGAGAATATCGAGTAGGGATTTGGGATGAGAAATAGTTAGGGGTCATTTGGTATCAATTTGGGAGTGGTTGGGTGGTAGTGCCGCCGTACACGGCGGAGGGTCAGAATTTCTAGCTAAGATTCGAGGAGCTGGGGTGGGTTCGAGGGAAGATGATTACATATTTGGGTAGAGGAGGAGGAGGAGGATAATATGGTGTAAATTTGGGACTGATAGGAGTTCCACCACCACCGTGGGCGATATCCGGCCGGTGGCGGACGACGGTGGGCTGCAGAGTCAGGGTGGTGCTAGGGTTTCTGGTGAAAGGGGTTGGAAACAGGGTGTTTAGGGGGTGGGGGGTCGTTTAGACATTTATATAATGATTAACCTAAGTTTCCTAGCCGCCCGACCATCAAACCTCGACGGCTGCGATTGATTTTGCTTAAACATCGTCGTTTAAGGTATTGGGGAGGGAGGGGTTGGACCGGGTAGCTGGCTTGGACCGGGTTTATGTGTTGGGATGGCTTAAATCAAATGACCCAATTGTTTTTATTCTTCTTTTTGTTTTGATTTTTCTGATTTCTTTTCTTCTTTTTTTCTTTTTCATTTTCCAAAATTACTAAAATCCAAATGTTAATTATAAATCCCAAATTACCTATATAATGATAATCAATCCTACGTAATTATTGTCATAAATAATTAAAATAAAATTAAAAGAAAAATTACATAAAATCAAAATTAAACTTAAAAGTGCAAATTAAGCTATATTTTTTATTTTTCCTTTTTATAAAATGACTAGTTGTTAATTAATTCTTGAAAAATATCAAATTAACTTATGAATGCACATGTAATATATTTTTGTATTTTTCACTAATTAAAATGTACAAATAAAAATGCAAATAATTAACGAAAAAATGCCACAAAAGTGCAAAAAAATAACAAAAGTTATTTTGTTTGAATTTATTGGAGTAATTCATGCAGGGCAAAAATTACATGCTAACAGCTTCCCTTCTTTGCCCGGAAACACGAAGAATTTTCGTGCAAAGATAAGTGAGCGGACATGAGCAATTTTTGCCCGTTCGAATACTCCGCGAGAACCATTTTGAAAAGCTTGACCGCACCCTGTTTCAGAGTTGCCTACATATCCTCGGCTAGAGAGGAATCAAGTCAGCGTAGTTCAGGAGTGTTTGGTAGCTAGGACTATCGAAGCTGTTATCTCACTGTTGTTGCTGCTACTACTTGCTAGATCCCCTTATTACACCATGCCAAAATAAAAAGAAGCTAGACTAAGCTATGCCCTATAGATTACGAAAAACTATATATGTCTTCAAACTTGCTCTCTATCCTTGTTGCCTTGTATATCTGTGAAACTTCTTGTTGCCTTATTGACTTGTATCCTCTCGGTGAAACTCTTTGTTGCCTTGTTGTTATGGTTCTCTTTTCCTATGTTGATGCCTGATCATTGGACTTGAATTGTATTCCCTTGTTCTCCAGGAGGGCGCCTGATTACCGAAACTAAAACTTGAAATATATTCCCTTGTTCTCCAGGTGGGCACCTTATTGCAAAAACTTGAAATAAACTGAAATGTATTCCCTTGTTCTTCAGGTGGGAACTTGATTACTGAACTTGAAAATAAACTTGAAATGTATTCCGTTGTTCTCCAGGTGCGTTCCTAATTGTCAAAACTTGAATAAAAACTAAAACGTATTCCCTTGTTCTCCAGGTGGGCGCCTGATTACCAAAACTTGAATGATACTGAAATGTATTCCCTTCCTCTCTGGGTGGGTGCCTGATTACCAAAACTTGAATGAAACTGAAATGTATTCCCTTGTTCTCCAAGTGGACGCCTGATTGCCAAAACCAAAATGTAAGACTAAAATGTATTTCGTTGTTCTCCAGGCGTGCGCCTATTTACCAAACTTGAAAATAAAACTGAAACATATTCCCTTGTTCTCCAGGTGGGCGTATGATTTCCAAAACTTGAATAAAACTGAAATGTATTTCCATGTTCTCCAGGTGGGCACCTGATTGCCAAAACTTGAATAAAAACTAAAATATATTCTCTTGTTCTCCAGGTGGGTGCCTGACTGCCAAAACTTGAATAAAAACTGAAATGTATTCCCTTGCCCTCTAGGTGGTGTCTGATTACCAAAACTTGAAACTTGAAATGTATTCCCTTGTTCTCCAGGTGGGCGCCTGATTACCAAAGCTTGAAACTTGAAATACTGCCTTTGTACCTGATTAAAACAAAACAAATAAAACAAAAGAAAATTTTCCTGCTCCAGTTTGGTGCTGGGTGAATTTCTGAGTGATAATCAAATCCCGTTACCAAATATCTTTGGAAGCTAAATCCCATTATCTAGGAGGATCCTTATAACTCTTGACTGACGACAACATTAATATTAGGCTATGTTCTCCAAAGGTATTACTTCCATTATGCCTTGTTATTTAAGTCATATCTGCAAGGGATCAGTAACTAGATATACATCCTATTATCCAGGAGGGTCCTGACAACTCTTAATTAAGACCAAATTTACATTCATATCATGTCTGTTGGGGATTAGTATTTAGAGCTACGACCCATTATCCAGGAGGGTGCTGGCAACCTTTAAAATTAAATCTCATTATCCAGGAGGGTCCTGAGGACTCTTATTAGGGAAATATTTGTGCCTGACCATGTTACCGTGCCTGTTTGAGTTTTAAGTTGAGTCCCATTTTGCAGGAGGGTCCTGAAAACTCTGAACTAAATCCTATTATACATGCAAGACACTTTTATGCTCTTTGCTATTCATGATTATCTCCATCATTTAAATAAGTCCAATTTTCTAAGAGGGTCCTAAGAATTTCAAATTAAAGGCCCATTTTAACTCTCGATTGTTTCTGTTGGGGATTGCTATTTAAAATTATATCCCATTATCCAGGCGGGTCCTGACGACTCTTATTGGGGAATTATTTTGTGCCAGATTATGTTCCCCATTGAATTTTAAAACGAGTCCCATTTTCCAGGAGGGTCCTAAAGTTCACAATCATACCTGCTAGGTGCTTGCTTTTTATGGAAGAATTCCTTGAGACCTCCGAAATTTTCTGCTCCTGTATCAACCAAAGAAAATCTTGTCAGTTTGAAAAGTGGTGGTTCGCTTGCGGCATTCTTGCTGAAAATGGGCTCCCCACTGTCATGTTCCGTCGTGTCCAATTTCCCACACTGATGATGAACCGCCTGATTTGCTCAGCTAACCCATGAACCCTATGACTTTACTCTGTTCCCCTATCATTGTTTTACATTCCTGAACTTTTTGCTATACTCCTTAAATCCTTCCTGAAATTACCAAGTCAATTCCCAGATGAAATGTTTATTGATTCATTCCTTTGCCTTTTTAACTTTCACTACCTTTGTTATGTTTTGGTCGGTATATGCTTTGCCATTTGGGAGCTGGTAGTAAGCTTTGAAATTTCTCTCCTGCTTGCTTAAACAAAATGACTGGAGACATCTTTAAAGACATAGAGACCCGAAAGAAAATGAAATGCAATGACTCTGAATTGTTTTGTTTTATTATAAAAGAATTCCGAATTTGGAATCTATTGAGGGGAAAAGAGGAGAAACTTATTTGTGGAGGAACAACTGGTTCCCATGGTCATGACATGCACTTCGGCTTAGTCGACCCTGTTTGTCCAAACGATCGGCCTTCAATTTCCATGCTTTATTGTTGTGACCGTCCTTAACACAATTTCTTTAACCAAACCCTGACCTTGATTATCTTGCAGTGTCCTAAACAGATCTCCACCAACAACCCTTTTCCAGTTGTTTATTTCTCAACTTGCCTTCACCTTATGGTGCCCATGAGAGTTTTCACCGATAAGAATCTCTTATTTTCATTTCTCTCAACTCTCATCGCCTTACGGCGCATGTGAGTGTTTTCAGCGATAAGACTCTCTCATTTTCATCTTTTTTTGCTCTTGTCTTCTTATGGTGCCCGTGAGAGTTTTCACCGATAAGACTCTCTCACTTTCATCTTTTCTTGCTTGAACTAGAGTGTTGCCGTGGGTATAAATCACCTCTTCTTGCTTGACTTGGCATTTCTTAAAGACTGATTGGAAGGTCTTTCTTTGGATTGTAATGCAGGCTTTTGGATAGGGTTGGAAAGAAAGGGTATTAAAGGCTCAAGATAATTCAAATGGGTTCAAAAATTATAACTTTCGGAATCAAATTTTCTTACAAGAACCACAACTTTTGCCCTTGTTTTTTGCTTGGGACCTTTGAATTTTTGTTTTAATGTGCCCGAACCGTGAGGCTGCCTGCGTATCCTTTAAAAGCAATCAGGTCAAATGTAGTTCATCCGATTCCTTTGTTGTTGGTGGTGTTCTCTTTTCTTCTTTTCCTTATTCTGTTTCTTCCTTTTTCTTTTGTTTTTAGCTATTTTGTTGTTGTGTTTTTTCTTCTTTTTTTCTTTTCTTCTTCTTTCCTTCTCTTTTTCTTTCTTTCTTTTCTTTTCTTTTATTCTCACTTTTTTTCTCTCTTTTTTTCTTTTTTCTTTTTCATTCCTTCCTTTTCTTTTCCGTTTTACTGACTTCTCACACTTGCGTTTTTGACTTTGTTACTAATTTTGAAAGAGGGGTATGAAAGAAAACAACTAAAGCTCAAAAGGGTTAGTAAATGATAAAGTGATTAGATAGCTAGTAAAATGCCTTCATCATTCCAATCTCTAAAACATGCCAAGTACAAACAAATACGCCAAGTATAGACAAACATGATTTAAACAAAGAAAATCATACATAGTATCTCTTAAATGCATCGAAATTGATGGTCCTTTCTACACACTTGCCTTCCACATCTATTAGATACAATGCCACGTTGGATAACATCTTGACACGATGAACGACCCTTGCCAATTTGGGGCGAACTTGCCCTTTGCCTCTGGCTGGTAAGGGAGGATGTGCTTCAATACCAACTGACCCACTTCAAACTTTCTGGGGCGAACCTTCTTGTTATATGCTCTGGCCATTCTCTGTCGATACAACTAGCCGTGACATACTGCTGCTAACCTTTTCTCATCAATCAAACTCTATTGCTCCATCCGGGTTTTCACCCGTTCATCATCATCAATTTTTTCCTCGGAAACATTCCAAATGGATGGGATTTCAATTTATGCCGGCATTACTACTTCTGTACCATACACCAACAAATATGGAGTTTCCCCTACTGAAGTGCGAACAATAGTGCGATAGCCTAACAATGCAAAGGGTAGCTTTTTGTGCCATTGCTTGGGCCCTTCCACCATTTTTTGGAGTATCTTCTTTATGTTCTTATTGGCTTCCTCAACTGCTCCATTCTCCTTGGGGTGGTATGGGGTGGAATTGCAATGCGTGATCTTAAACTACTAACATACCTCTTTCATCAAATGACTGTTGAGATTTGCTCGATTGTTAGTGATGATTGTCTTCGGGATTCCAAACTAGCAAATGATATTTGAGTGCACAAATTTTGACTACAACTTTCCTGGTCATTGCCTTGAAGGTTTTAGCTTTAACCTATTTGGTTAAATAATCAATAGCAACCAGGATGAACCTGTGCCCATTGGAAGCTGCTGGATCGATGGGTCAGATGACATCCATGCCCAAAGCAATGAAGGGCCACGATACAGATATTGCATGCAATTCAGACAGCAGGGAGTGAATCAAGTCTCCATGCACCTGACATTGATGACATTTGCGCACGAAAATGGTACAATATCGCTCCTTGGTGAGCCAATGATACCCTGCCTGGAGGTCTTTTTTTCCAAAACATATCCACTCATATGCGGTCCGCAAACTCCAGAATGTACCTCAGTCATGATTGGTATGTCCTGTCCAGCATCTATGCATGTCAACAACCCAAGATCTGACATTATTTTGTATAGCACCTCTCCACCGAAGAAAATCCCACTTGATAAATGATGAATTGTTCTCTTTTGGTCACTTTTGGCCTGTACTGGGTACAAACAACCATCCTGATATATTCTTTGATGTTGTAAAACCAAGGCTCACCGTCAAGCTCTTCTTCCACCATGTTATAGTAGGCCTATTAGTTATGGACTTGGATATGCAGCGGGTCAGCCTTATCTGGATAATGTAATATTGATGCCAAAGTAGCCAAGGCATCAACAACCTCATTGTTAATTCTTGGAATATGCCTAAACTCTACTGACCCGAATCGTTGACAAAGGTCATGTAAGCATTGTCAGTATGGTATGAGCTTCAAATCTCGTGTTTCCCATTCCCCCTGAATCTAGTATACCAGAAGGTCCGAGTCTCCCAAGACCAAGTCTTGCTAGACACCCATGTTTGCAGCTAACCTCAAATCCAAAATACATGCCTCACATACTGCCATATTATTGGTGCAATAGAAGCGGAGTTGAGCTGTAACGGGGTAATGGTGTCCGTTTTAGAAATGAGTACTGCTCCTATCCTGATGCCTTTCATGCGGCCCCATTGAAGAATAATTTTGATCCCGACTTCTCACCGTGTTCCATTTTATCAATATGCATTACCTCCTTGTTTGGGAAGTATGTCTTTAAAGGTTCATATTCTTCGTCCACCGAATTCTCAGCCAGATGATCAACCAATGCCTACGCTTTCTTTGCAGTCCTAGTCACATAGACAATGTGAAACCCATTGAGCAGGATTTGCCACTTTGAAAGCCTCCCCGTGGGCATAGGCTTTTGAAAGATGTAATTCAATCGGTCTAGGCATGAGATGAGGTAAGTAGTATACGATGACAGGTAGTGTTTCAACTTTTGTGCTACCCAAGTTAGCGCACAACACCTCCTTTCAGGATGAGTATACTTAACCTCGTAGGCTTGCGAATTTCTTGCTGAGGTAGTCTATGACCTGCTCCTTTCTTCCCGTGACATCGTGCTGACCCAGCACACATCCGAATGAGTTGTCCAAGACTGTCAGATATAGGATCAAGGGCCTCCCTGGTTCCAGTGGGACCAATACCGGTGGGCTCGACAAGTATTATTTTATTTTATCAAAAACCTCCTGGAACTCTCCCGTACATTTAACCGCAACATCCATTTTCAACATCTTTAAGATAGGCTCACAAGTTTTTGTGAGCAGAACAATAAATCAACTGATATAATTCAATCTCCACAATGATTCATTACCTCTGTTTTGCTCCTCGGAGGCAGCAATTCTTGTATGTCTTTGATCTTTGATGGATCTAGTTCAATGTATCAACGGCTGATTATGAACCCTAGCAACTTCCCTGATGGTATACCAAATGCGCATTTTACAGGATTGAGCTTGAGATTGTACCTACGGAGCCTCTGGAAGAATTTTCTCAGATCTCTGACATGGTCGGATTGCTTCCTGGATTTCACAATTACATCATCCACATAGACCTCAATCTCTTTATGTATCATGTCATGGAAGATGGTTGTCATTGCCCTCATATAGGTTGCCCCAACATTCTTCAGACCGAAGGGCATGACCCTATAGCAATATGTCCCCCACAGTGTGATGAATGTTGTCTTCTCCGCATCCTCCTCATCCAATCTGGTGATAGCCTGCGTAACAATCTACGAAGGACCCAATCTCATGTTTTGCACAATTGTCAATCAATATGTGGATGTTCAGCAGTGGGAAGTTGTCTTTCGGGCTTGCTTTGTTGAGGTCACGATAGTCGACAAACACCATGGTTTTACCATCCTTCTTTGGCACATGCATGACATTAGCTAACCAGGTAGGATATCACATGACTCTGATGACCTTTGCCTAAAACTTCTTGGTAACTTCCTCTTTGATCTTTACGCTTACATCAGTTTTAAACTTCCTCAACTTTTGTTTAACATGAGGGCAGTCCAGGTCAGTGGGCAATTTGTGAACCACCAAGTCAGTGCTCAGCCCTGGTATATCATCGTAAGACCATGCAAAAACAACTGTCTATTCAAGCAGCGCTTCAATTATTTCTTCCCTAAGCTTTGGTTCAAGATGGACACTTATTTTAGTTTCTCTGATATCATCTGGGTCCCGTAGATTGACTGCTTCTGTATCGCGTAGGTTTGGCTTGGGTTTTTCCTCAAAATGACTCAAATCTTTACTAATTTCCTCAAACACCCTTTCCTCGTCATATTTTGGTTCATCCTCATATTCTCTCTTGAATTATTACTTCTGAATTAGTCCAATTTTCGAGACTGGGCCGAAGAGTCGTTATGCCTGTCATATCATTGGAGCAAGCATAATAACTGTACAAGAAGGAAAAGAAAAAAGCAAAGAAAATGAAAACTATCAGTATTGATGGAAAAGGGAAATTTCATTTCATTGAAACTGAAAGATAACAAGGTTTACACATCCAACTGGACGGAACATAGACTCTGAATTACAACCCTGGAATAATCCAGAGAAATTAAAAGAAAAATCAAAGCAAACTACCAAAACTCCTTCCTAGCCGGGAGAGGAGTAGCTTCCCAATTATTGACTTTTGCTCTGGGCCCAACAAATTGCATGCCTACGTTGCTAGAATCCTCTCTGGCTTCCACCATATTCACATATTCAAACAACTTCTCAATCCTTTCAAACAGTTCCTTATCATGATTAACCGCAGCACTGGAACTTGTTGTTGTTAGGCACTTCTTGATGCCGGGCTTCACAAATGATTTGAAGAGATGAGGGACAGGCTTGGGGAGGCCCATGCTTTCTTTCTCATCTTTCTGGCTATCCTGATGTCTGAACTTGTACGCTTGAATCCCAAACCGAAGGTTTCTACATTCTTGGGAGAGACATCGGCTGTGTGATACCTTGAAGTGAGGCCCCCAAATCCTTTCTGGGAATAAACCCACTTCTTTAACATTTCCACAACCACCATGACTGATGCAACAACTAACTTTGGCGTTGGAACACACTCTCCCTTTGAAACCTTTCTCACTGACACCGAGTCATGTATCTGATCACCCAGGGCCCCTTGTCATCATCCGCCTCAATGAATAGTACGATAGCATCACTGTGAGAATACAGATGGTCCTCGCCGTGCACAGCTATTTCTTTTCTCTCCCATTCAAATTTCACCATCCGATGCAAAGGAAAGGGGACTGCTCTAGCAGCATGGATCCAAGGTCGTCCCAATAGCAGGTTGTAAGAGACAACCACATCAAGCACTTGGAATTCCATGGTGTCCGATTGTCAATTTGAGCACTATGTCACCGACCGAATCTTTTCCACCACCATCAAACCCTCACACACAGATGATGTTCTTGTGAATTCTTTCATCTTCCACCTTCAACTTCTTCAATGTGGAAAGAGGGCAAATATTTGCAATTGAACCATTATCAACCAACACTTGAGTGACCACAGAATCTTCGCACTTTACCTTGAGATAAAGTGCTCTATTATGCTCGGTGCCCTCTATTGGTAATTTATCGTCAGAAAAAGTGACTCTGTTCACCTCAAAAATCTTGTTAGCTATCTTCTCCAAGTGGTTGATTGTGATTTTATCAGGAACATGGCCTCATTTAGGATCTTCATCAACGCTCGATTGTGCTCGTCTTAACGAATCAACAATGACAACAGCGAGATTTGAGCAACCGTCTTTCTCAATTGCTCCACAATAGAATAATCCTGCATTTTCATTTTCTTCAGAAACTCTTCTGCTTCCTCTTCACTCATAGTTTTCTTCATCAGAGCTGAATTATCCTTGGTTGGTTTTGCTTTTCTCAAATTTTCGGGGGCAAATCACCTTCCTGATCGGGTCAATCCATGAGTCTCACAAACTTTTTCTCTAACCTCCTTTCCTTTGTATGTCATTGTTACTCAGTCATAGTTCCAAGGTATTTCCTTGCTACTAACTACTGGTAGTTGAGTTACAGGTTTGATAATGATAGGCTCTGAATGAGCACCGTCCACGACAACCACATGCTTACCGGCCATCCCCGGTACAACCGCTTTTGCATTCTCTTATTTTACCATCCCGTCTTTCGGGGATTCCTTCCCAGCTGTAAGAAAAGGCTTACTGCTTGCTGCTCAATTTGAGCGTCGACATCTCGCTTGTCAAATTCTCACCCATCTTCCGTTCACTGGCTCGGATCATCATGACAGTTTGTGAAGGCTTTTTAGGCTCCCCTTCTTTGTGCACTATCTCGATCATATTTATCTCTTGATAAACAGGCAGCGAGCTTTGATTAATGTTGGGTGCTTCCGGAGCTTGCACCTCAATTCGATGGGAATCAATGAGTTCTTGAATAGCATACTTTAGATGCCAATATTTCTCCGTGTCATGCCCTGGGGCACCAGAACAATACTCATAACTGACAGAATAGTGCAAATTTCTTGTAGAAGGGATTCAATGTTGACTGAGCCACTCAATCTTTGACTGAAATATGCCATTAGCAATTCATGTTTTCCGCTTGCCCCTCTCATCTTGCTGCAAAAACCCCTTAGATGCGCCGCCGGATCACCATGTCCATCGTATAGGTCAAACTTGGGCATCTTGCAGCCTGGAGGAAATTGTACGTCTAGGAATAGACAAAGGTCTTTGAATGCCACACTCACTTGGCCACCTCACCCTCGCATATCTCCGAATGATTGTTCTAAACTTATGACCTTTCTGAGCACCTTCTCTTGCTTAGGATTTCTAATTGGGTTTTCAACCTCAGTAGGGATTTAAAAACAAGGAGCATAAGAGTAGGGTTCATGGACCTTGAAGGTGGGTTCTAATGGGTAATATTGGTTGTCATAAGCTTGGAGCAAAGGCTCACTAGATGATCTGTAGAGTGTGGGGGGAGGAGGTACCATATAAATGGCAAACGATGGTGGATGGGGGTGAGGAACAACTTTGGGTGGTGGAGCTGGGGGTGCCTGAAATGTTGTACCCTGGTATTGTGGGTAGATGGGGAAGCTTGGGGGTGGATCACTGGTAGGGTGGCATGTGACTGGGCTAATGGTGGGATGAAGGTCGGGTTAGTAGGATAAGTTGGTGGTGGCTGCCCTTTTACCCATGCCTGATACATTTAAGCCATCTGATGTTTCAGTTTGTACTTCTCCTCTTTCATTGCATTAACATCCAACTCTTCCACCTTTTTCGAGGGATCAATGATACTTGCATCGGTTTCTTGATTGGTTGTAATTAGCTTGATTTTGGACCGAGTGTTATAAGAGTGCGTTGCCTAATGCCGCAAAATCTTACCACCTGTCTGAACTGAAAAGACAACACCAAAGCGTGTTAGCGGTTAGGTTTCAACATGTAGGTAGCCACACATTCGGGGATGAATACACCTATGCAATTATTGGTTTCTATTATGCGCATGGATTCGCTGCTCGCGTCATCCCACCTTGTATCCTATGCCACTTTTATTTTCATATTTTCTTTAGCTCAATGTTTTTAGCCTACCTTTTTTGTGATTTATTATTTTCTCCTTTATTTTACCGTATTTTTCCTCATGATTTCCTCTCTCTCTTTTTCTTTCTATTTTTCTCTTTCCCTTTCTTTTCATTATTTTGATTATGGTCGAATCTTATGAAGATTGCCTACGTATCAAGACCCAGCATGAATCAGACGGAGCATAGTTCTGGCGAATAAATACAGAAAATATTTTGGAAAATTTTCAATTTTCATAAAGTAAATCACTTGACTACAACTACTAACAGACTTTAATAAAAGAAATGAATAGACCTCGACTAAAACAAAACCAACAGACTCTGACAAAAGACAAAAAGATTTGAAAATCATGAATACATTAAAGCCTCTAATTCTCCTGGGGCCTACGGGACTTAATTATGTCTCGCCGCAGTCTTGTGTACTAAATCCCCTTAGAGATTGTGGAGGTCTTCCATCACTTGACGAACAAAGGTCATAACAGTTGCAAAGAACATAGATCTTGTCATATCTTCACAATGGCTAAACTTTACGGTGATGTAATCAGCGGCAGTACCCTCTCTCTTATAGCACCCTTTTCTTGCAACAATCGCCCAATCTACTAGTCTCTGAACTCCAAAGTTTGTTCGGCTACACGATTCAATTCTTTGAATTGTTGCAAATATCTTTATCAATCCGTGCTATTGCTGTGTAACAATGCTGTCTCTCAGCCTTGAAGTCCTTCTTTTGCTTGACCATTTTGTTTTCAATCATGATGACCCTCTTCTTCAACCCCCCAACCTCATTGTCATACCTTTCTTTTAGTTGTTCAATCATGCGTGCTCGCTCCTCTACATTTTTGGCCAATTGTTTCGAGCCCTGCATAGCTCACCCTCTGTTTTGTTCAAGTCAAAACCATATTCTCCTACCTTCCGCCTCAGATTATCTATGAGCTTTTCATCCTTCGCACTTCTGGCGGAATTCTCTGCGGCTACTTTTATTTTCTGAATTTGGGCTCGCAAAGCTTCATTTTCTATGGTTAGTCTATTCTTTTCCCCCTCGTCTGACGCAGCTTGAAAACCATTCTTGAATTGAAGGTCTTTGACTTGTTTTTCCAATCTCCCTATTGTGGCCCTCTATTCATTTTCCTTCGCCAACCAATTCGATTGTTCTTGTGACGCCTCAGAAAACTCCTGAAGATCTGGCCTCTTAGCCAGTCTTATTAACTCCACTTCCTTTTTATACCTAACCAGGTACCCTGGTGCAACCTCGCCTTTAGACAAGTCTCGTACTCGAGTGTCCGCCGTCAAGTACTGACATTCGTTCCAAATTTTATCGACTGCTGCTTCTTGAAACTGACCATTAGGACTAATCTCGACCACATGGCAACTAATGTATTCATCCCTGGGAACCATTTGGCACCTCCCTAACTGTGTTAACACTCTGTATGGAGCATAAATTTGGATACTCCGGAGACCCATCACAAGGAAATGAGGCCCGGTAGCTGGAATATATATAATTTCACTAACGAGGAGCCACCCAAATGCCCACTCTATCTGATTTGCACTTATGGTCCGGAGATATGATACCCATTTTGCAACCCCCTCTGGTAATCTGAACCCATCAACTCAAGTATAAATTTCCTCTATGCGGATTTTTTCTGATGACCCGTAACTCATGAATTGAGGTTGACGGCATAAGTGTTCAATCATCCACATCTGTAACAATAAATTGCATCCTTCGAAGAAATCGCCTCCGACTTTACAAGCTGTGAGGGCGCGGAAAATTTTAGATAATCCATGGGTGCGAGGGTGCTCTTGGCCTGAGTGAGCAAACTGTTTACAACCCCTTCTATCCGTATGTCAATATTCCTGTCTTTCCGTGGAAACACCAAAAGGCCCAAGAAGAATACCATAAATGCGAAACACCGGTGTTCTTCCCACTTGAGTCGGTTTCCCTTACTACAAATTTTATTTTTCGAGTCGTTAAACCCCCTATATGCCCATATCTTTGGTACATAAATTGTAGAGTACAAAAACCGACCGACAGATCTGGATTGTGAACCCTTCTGCTTATTTTTATTGAGTCCAAGAATTTGTGTACAATGAGGGCAGAATTTTGGGACCCCCAATATATCCGACTATTTCTTCCCAAGTTGGGATGAGTTCAAAGTCCGGGAAGTGGAATATGTTGTGGGCCGGGTCCCAAAATGTAACCAACACCTTTATGATATCTCCTCTAGGATTGATGTTCAATAACCCGGTGAGTCCTCCTAAGTGCGCATTGACCTTGTTTTGTCCCAATTCACCTAAATCATTCCACCACATGTGCACTTCCAAAGGGATCTTGTTCTTGACCGTTATTAGAAAATTTTGATTCGTGCTCATTCTGCACATTTATTAGGGTGATTAAACAAAAATCATGATCTATCGGGCTCAAAACAAAATTAACTTTTTTCAAATTTTTATTTCAAAAAGCGAATTTTGACAAAACTCCTTTATTTATTAACCACAAACAAAATCTGGTCCTTTTTGGCAATTTTTACAAAAATGAAGTTGGGCCCGATGGGGGTTGCCTATGTATCTCACGCCATGTGAGAATCAAACTGGCGTAGTTTGGGCAATTTTGACAAAACTAAAAATCAACTTCTATTTTCGTTTTCTTCTTTTTTTCAAAAAGAAAATCCATTTGTTTTTTTTTTTCATTTTTCGAAACAAGCCCCTTTCTCTTTTTTTTGGGGTTTTTGTTTTTGTTTTTTTTCTTCAAAATTACGGCAATATTTCAGTATTGGCTTCTAGAATAGGTAAATTCCTTCCTTCTTTTAGCAAATTTTAGATTTTATTAATAGAAGATAAAGTTACCACAAATAGGTGCATAACGAGTAAGGGAGTCAAATCGCCGGAGTTGTTACCCATATAACACAACCGGTCTAACCTTACCGTATTCAACCTATTATGATAATATTACAAAAAGCAAAAGAAAATTACAAGAAGATAGGTTTATACGATAAGGAGGGAGACGCCAGTATTGTCACCCATATAACGATAACCAGCACCAACCTTACCTTATAAAACCTATCGTGGCCCTAAAAAGCCTCATGAAATAAAAGCAAGAAAACGATGAACATTAATGTGATGGTAAAGAAAGCGAATTTGCTTTCTTTTCTTCATATTTGTGGACTGTTAGCTCCAATGGTAAAGAAAGCGAATTTGCTTCCTTCCTCACCCCCTCATACTGCTATTATTTGTCAAATTCCCTCTTTTCCTTTTTCTCTCTTTTTTTCTTTCTCTTCAAAAGCCGGTCGGCATGAAAATACAGAATAAACGCACAAGTAGCACGCAAAATGCACCAGGATAGTCCATTATTCTGGGTGTACCTGTCCTAGACGGATCCAACCTCTGTGTTGAGTCCCCTAAGTCAAATGCATGATGGAAATAAGCATTACTACTAGGGCTCCGGCATGAGGTTAAGTTATTCTAAGTTAAAAACTTGGGTATAGGGTCTAAACTATGTACCCGAGCGGACAACTCGAGTTGAGGAGGGGGTTACGTACCGGGAACCAAAGGCCATTCGGCTTTGTAATCTATCCGAGCATCTTTCTTATTTAATGGTATGACAATAACATAATAGAGACTGCTGACCAGCGGTAAAAATAACATTTAGCACATTGGGCACAATCACATAATAAAATCAGATAATAATAAAGCCAAATATCACAATTATTTTAAGCTAGAATTCTTGAACCCTGCAATCAAAGATTCTGGGTTTGATCCCCAGCAGAGTCGCCAGAGCTGTCACACCTCTTTTTTAACACTACAACCCCGGCGAAGGGCATAGAAAAAGAGTTTTTCCAATTAAAAGACAATTGAAATATGATTCATTTATTTAGAGATTTCAGAGTCACCAATTGGGATTATTAAGGGTGTACCAAGTCACTGGTTTAAATTCCGAATCGAGGAAGGTCTGACTCTATACACACTCTGCAAGCTAGAAATCTGGGTAAGGAATTCTGTTAACCCGGGAGAAGGTGTTAGGCACTCCGAATTCCGTGGTTGTAGCACGGTCGCTCGACTGTTATATTCAGCTTGATTATCCGATTTTAATACATTTTGTACCTATCCGATGATTTTAACTTTTTAACCACTTTTATTTAATTTTGAGAAGATTGCAACATTGTTAAAACGTGTCTCGAACCACATGCCATAAATGTACCTATGGTTTTTGACACATTTTAACATAGTTGAGATTTGGATTTGGGTCACATAAATGCACACCCGAATTTAGGAAAGTAAATTATTTAACTTGCGCACCTAAAGCAATTTCTTATGTTTAAATTTGCGAGGGCCACGAAAATTTGCTAAGTGGTGCACCTCGGATTCTAAGGGTTCGAATTTGATTGAGCAATGCAATCATTCAATTTCATTTGGCATTGGCACACCTTGACTATATTTGTAAAGGGGATTGAACTAGATCATTAGTTTTGTTGTACATTTTTTCAAAACTTTGGGCCCAGGCTGGTCTTTGGCCCAAATGATATGTGGTATTTCGATATTAACAAGAAAGGGTCATTGTGCTTAAACATAATCCCAATAGAGGCTGAAGAATGCATAGCTTGCTATTTGAAGCCCCAACATCGAACCTTAGTGGCTATAAACGCACTTAACCATTTTAAGGAAATCATGACTAAAGTTATACTCAACATTAAATTATTCTACTATATTCATGCTACCTTAATTTTCATTAATCATTTTAAAGAAAAAACAACAACTTTGATAATTAATTAGGGATTCCAACATATTGGTCTCGAAACCAACCCAGAATACATACTCATACTAATAAACATATTGATCCTATAATCATTTTCAACTCTCACAATATTCCAAGTTTGAACTTTAACTAATATTTAAAAAGATGACCACGAAACCATGAAGATATTCAACAATAATCAGCATCATTATAGATCAAACTACTGATGATCTACATACTTCATGAACAACATAGTTCAATTACTATAGCCTAACCAACCTTCTACATACGTATCAAGCTTACACATACTAGACAGTAATAAAGTCTAACTGTTTCCAAATTGTTTTTATATTTAGATAACATGGATTGCAAATTTGACTTATAACACTAAAGCTAAACACCCAACGAAATCCAAACACATCACAGTTTCCACATTCCACGATTAATTATAACATGATAATTTGACTACTTAAATGGAATTCAACTAAGACTATACTATGGGTAAATGAAAGAACATGAACATCAGTCAAGGAAACAAAGAAATAAAGTAAAACGGTGCTTCCATTTCATCCTTAACTCAAGCTTTACATCATGAAGGGATTAAATATTTGTACCTGGAAGAAGAAAGAAACAAAGAAGAAGTGAGACAACAGGTTTAGTAACAGCAGTAGCAGGAACAAGAATCAATAGCAGTGACAACCTTGCTCGAAATCTATGAACCATATTTTAAGACCTCTAATTTAAAGATTTTCAACCAAAACAAACCAGAAATTACTTCAGGAGTTTGGAAATAGAAAGAACCTCAGGGAAGTTCAATCCAACAGTGACCAGAACACAACAACCTATATTTTATCTTTTCTGAAATTCTAAGCTATCAAATCTCTCTTTTTCAAAATTTTGTTGCTCAAAAAAACCTCAAAAACCTCTTAGCTTCTTCAATTTTTTCCCCAGAAATTTTCCCCTCAAAATGTGCCTTCTAAGGCAAGAAAGCTTGCCTTTATGGGCAAGAATTAAGTCAGCCTTTAGGTTTTAAATTTGCATTTGAGTCCCTCATTTTTTAACTTATTTACTAAGTTTTATTATTAATTTTAACAGGGAACCCCCCATTAGAAGTTTCCATCTAAAAAAATTAATTCTTTTCCCTAAATTGACCCTTAACCAATTACTTATTACCACTTTTACCTGGTCCTTAAATACCTCTTTATGTTTTTATATTCTCAAATGCCCCTAACAATCCTTACAATCAGCAATTGTAACCAAACAAGTAGATTATTACATCACTTTTAACAAACGGATAAAAAATGAGATTTCAATGAAAACATTGTACTTTTCTAACAAACCTCAAATTAAAATAATATTAAATTACTACCACTGAACCTGAATTAAACCAGAAAGAACCCTAAACAGCACAATAATCGAATCCTTCATGCAATTAAATATGGAAAAATAACTAATCGACAGTTGAACCCTCAATCCTTATCATGCAATTTTTAAAGGTAAAACACAATAATTAAACCTTCCACATAATTGAAGTTGAAAAATAAAATGAGATTTAAACACAATCGGAGACCTAATCAAGATTGTTCATACAAGTTCGTACAACGAAAATCCTGTTATGTTCAGACACACAAACTATTAAACGAACCAGAGAAATAAGAAGTAAGAAAACATAAGGAAAAAGCAAGGTAAACCAAGCACATAAAACAAATATTAGAAGTTGAATAATAAAAAAAAATAAAATAAAAAATAAAAAAATCAAATGAGGCTCCGGACTCACCGGGAATGGGGCTAGATTTAGAAAGAGGAGGGCAAAACAATGGCTTTTTTTACCATTTTGAGACTATTTTTGAATGACTTGGTGCCGGTCTGGCTTTTTGAATCAACATTCAAGAAGATCTAGAGATGTTTGGAGGATACTGAGTAGGGATTTGGGATAAGGGATAGTCAGGGGTCATTTGGTATCAATTTGGGAGTGGTTGGGTGGCGGTGCCGCCATACACGACGGAGGGTCAGAATTTCTAGCCAAGATTTGTGGAGCTGGGGCGGGGTTCAAGGGAAGATGATTATAGATTTGGGTAGAGCAAGAACAGGTGGATCAATGGTGTAAATTTTGGACTGATTGGAGTTCCGCCGCCGCCGTAGGCGATTTCTGGCCGGCGGCGGATAGGGGTGGGCACCGGAGCTGGGGTGGTGCAGGATTTCTAGTGTGAGGGGTTGGATATGGGGTGTTTAGAGGGGGGTCGTTTGGACATTTATATACTGATTAACCTACGCTTCCTAGCCGTTCGATCATCAAACCTCGACGTTTGGGATTGATCTTGCTTAAACATTGTCGTTTGAGGTACTGGGGGGGGGGGGGGAGTTTGGACCGGGTAGCTGGCTTGGACCGGTTTGTGTGTTGGGCTGGTTTAAATCAAATGGCCCAATTGTTTTTTATTCTTCTTTTTGTTATGATTTTTCAGATTTCTTTTCTTCTTTTTTTCCTTTTTCATTTTCCAAAATTACTAAAATCCAAATTTAAATTATAAATCCCAAATTACCTATATAATGGCTAATTAATTCTATGTAGTTATTGTCACAAAAAATTAAAACAAAATTAAAAGAAAAATCACTTAAAATCAAATTTAAACTTAAAAGTGTAAATTGAGCTATATTTTTTATTTTTCCTTTTTATAAAATGACTAATTTCTAATTCATTCTTTAAAAATATCAAATCAACTTCTGAATGCACATGCAACATATTTTTATATTTTTCACTAATTAAAATGCACAAACGAAAATGCAAACAATTAATGAAAAATATGCCACAAAATCCAAAAAATTGCAAACAAATAACAGAAATCATTTTGTTTGAATTTATTGGAGATTTTCATATATGGCAAAAGTCACATGCTCACACTAACCATTGAACAAACAACTGAATTCACAAACTAATGCTCGAAATAGAACTTAGACGAGCATCGCTAACAATTTCAACAACTAAACAATCGATTAACTAAGTAAACGATTTAACTAAAACACTAAAGATCACGTTTACTCAATAACAATCCAATACACAACTTAACTAAATTGATATAACTAATTAAATAAACCTAACTTGAAACTCTAATTAACAAGAAACAACCAAACAAAAAAATCAAAAGATAGAAACTAAAATTAAAATCATGAACTAACCTATTAATACTAAAACATTCGAAATTAATTAAAGAGATGACAGTTATACCTATCGAGCGCGCTTGAAGCTGTTCCAGCCACGAGAAGACTTCGGAGATGGCAAGCAGTGGCTACCCGACTATGAAAAACTTATTTCATTTTGGTAGACACCAAATTCAATGAACTTGGTGTAATACCAAAAGGAAATGAGTGTTATTGGGTCGGAATTAGGCTAAAATATAGGAGGAACGGTGCAACGGTAGTGGTTGGTCGATGGTTGGCTGGCGACTACTAGGATTTTGTGGGTGAAACAGGTAGGAAAGGATAGATCTCAATGAGATATATCCGTTTATGTATGTATTACAGGGTGTGGGAGGTTAGATCTTGGCGGATTTGAGGGTGGCGATGGCTAGGGTTTCTTCGAATTAGGTGGATTTGGGAGATTGAGGGTGATTTTAGGGATTTGGGGGTTGGATATAGGCAGATGATGAAGAGGGGAGAAGATTGGTGTAATTTGGGGGTGCTTGGAGGACGAGTGTCGTCGGTGGGTGCTTTCTAGGGGTGGAGCAGGGTGGCGGGAAGCGAGGTCTCGAAGGAGAGGGGGAGAGTGAAAAGAGAGGAAGAAGAAAATAAGTAAAGGGAAATGGAGGCAATTTTCAGGGATTCTAAGCTTTAAATACCTAGGGATGGGATTGAATTACAGTAGTTGGATCACGAGGGAATGGATGGGTGAGATTAAGTCTTCCTTTCACTTAATGACACGTGAAACTATGTCGTTTTGAACCAGATCTTGGCTAACCATCAACTGGACTAGGCCAACCGAATTGGGATAAAAAATTGGGCTTGGTTTTGCATAACTCAACTAAATTGGGCATTAATCCAATCCCTTAAACCCCTTAACAAATTATTTAATAATCTAATGCTATAGTCTATAACCACACACAATAAACCTAGAAAAAAACTTAATGTAGGAGAAATAAAAAGAGCAAAAATTAGATCTCTACAGCTATCCTTTTTATCGAGAACATTAAGAGTTTCGTGAAAAGAAAGTGAATGTTGTACCTAATTTTGCTTATGTATCACTCCAATGAAAGTATTTTTGAAAAACGTGACAGAACCTTGCTTTCAAGGATGTCTACATATCCCTGGTTATAAACGAATCAGGTAAGAATTAAGACTATTGTTGCTGCTGTTACCATTACTTGCTAGTTACATCAAAAGGAAAAGAGAAGAGAAATTCATATGCCTGCAAGCTAAGAATTACGAAATTCCTATATATATGTCTTGTGGAGCCAAATCTTGATTCTTGACTTACTTGCTTGTGTTGACCTTAGATTGGATCTTGATTCTCTTTGATAAAAAGATTAGGGCTCATTGTCGATTGCTGGCTTTCCATATCAGAATTTGATAAAATGGAACTTGAGAAGCTGAGTTTGCTGACATATTATCAAAGCTAACTCCAAATATCTTGTGATCAAAAGGCTTCTTTCTTCTGATGAGAAACTGAAGTTGCAAGCTTTAGTCATCACTTGTGCTATACGGCAGCCATCAAAGACAAACAAAACAAATAAAAATTTTCTTCCCCAGTTTGGCACTAGGAAAATTTTGTGAGTTAGAGAAAGCTATAAAGTATCTAATTCGTTGAAATGAAGACAAAGGCAGTAGTATAAACTAGATTTGTGAGGATATACAACCACAAATGGTAGTACCTTATGTTACCAATAGAAATGGAATTAGAGGATGGTACCCTGTATTACTGATAAGGGATGTAACCAGGGATTGGCAGCTTGTATAATTGAAAAGGAAATGTAACCACGGGTTGATACCCTATATTACTAGAAGGAATATAACCAAGGATTGACACCCTATATTACTGAGAAGGCACGTAACTAGGGGTTGGCACTCTATATCACTAGGAAGGAATATAATTAGGGTTGGTACCCTATGTTACTAAAATGAAATGGAACCAGGGGTTGGCACCCTGTATTATGGAAAAAACAATGTAACCAGGGGTTGGCACCGTGTATTACTAAAAGGAATATAACAAGGGGTTGGCGCCCTGTATTACGGATGTAGTGCTGAATCCCTATAGGTGAAACGGTTCTACCTGAGTTAAACTACATAAAACAACCTGAGCGATGAGTACTTCTACCAGTAACTATAAGATGGATCCCCCTAGGCGAAAAAGGTTCTACCTGGGTTAAGCTACGTAAAATACCTCGAGAGAAGAGTACTTATACCAGGAACTATTAGGTGGATCTCCCTAGGAGAAATGGTTCTACCTGAGTTAAGCTATGTAAAACACCCTAAGAGAAGAGTACTTCTATCTGAAACTATAAGCTGGATCTCCCTTCCACACCTCCCTTTTCATACACCTCGGTAAAGGGGTATATAAGGGAGTTTTTTCCAACTTAAAGTGATAGTCGAAATGGGATTTTATTAAAAAATTCAGAATCGCCACTTGGGATAATTTATGTTGTTCCAAGTCACCAATTTCAAATCCCGAATCGAGGAAAGATTGACTCTGTTTTACAGTCCACAAACACAAAAATTCGGGTAAGGAATTCTGTTAACCCGGGAGAAGGTGTTAGGAATGCTCGGGTTCTGGGGTTCTAGCATAATCGCTCAACTATTATAATTGGCCTATTATCTGATTTTAATATATGTTTTGGACTATGGTTCAATAACACTTTATAACCGCTTTTATTTACTTTAAGAAAGATTTTCTCGTCATCTAAAATACGTCTTTGGACCACGCCACATGAAATGCACCTGCAGTCCAAGACACATTTTATTTAACGTTATTAATATTTGGATTTGGGTCACATGAAATACATACCCGAGTTTAGGAAAGTAATTTTTAAATAGCACGCCTAAAGAAACTACACACTTTCAACATTGCGAGGGCCATGGAAAATTCAACTAAATAGCGTACCTCGATTTCTAAGGATAAAAATATGAATTAAGCGAGGGCCATGCATTTTGAAATTTTATTTCTCACGACACACCTCGATTCTAGTTTTAAGAAAATTTAAAACTCAGTTTTTGGGGCCATAAACTATGTCTTCTTAAAGATGGCACGCTTCATATCTAGACGTATCTTAATTAAGGTTACGAGGGCCATAAACTATTTGCAATATATAATATGGATTGCCCCAATTATCAAAGGAATCTAATTAATTAAGCAAAGAAGGAATTTGAATCTTATGTCAAGACTAATGTCCAAACTAGACGAAAGAAAAAGTCTTGATAAAGAACATGGCAAATTATTTAAAAGAGACGGAACAGCTTGGGCCATCAACAACATTTGTATGGAAATTAAAAGGGCAGGCCCAAATAATGCAAAGTGTAGAATTCAAATTTTACAAATCTCTCCAGACTTGGGTCCAAGCTGAGCCCAAATCTTTCAAGAGCCTAAAATTAGCAAGTATGGGACTCGACTTCGAATCCCTAAAGCACCCAAGCTGTGTCTGAAAAATCACAGGGTGCTTATGTAAACCCAAATAGCTATCAACAAAACACCAATGTGTGTGCAATCAGTTTTCGAATCAGTTTTAACTACTTAACATACAATTACATGAGATTTTCAACAGTGATATGATTTTTGAAAACAATTGAAGGTTAAATTTTGAGAGTTGTATCACATACAACTTTAAATTTCAAGCTTCCAGCTAATTTGAAGTAATGACATGGGAATTTTAACTTCAACTGGGCTTCATATTAAAAAAATATGTAAGATTGACATTAGATGGCCATGACCTTAAAGCAACCAAGTCTAATCACATAACATTCAAAACACTTCAGAAAATCCAATATTGGCCTAAGTATTACTGCAAATGCACCTAAGGCAATTCCTTCACCTAAACCAAATTCGAACAAAATTGATAATTGAAAAGAAGAAACATATCACTTGAAGCTCCAATCTCACCCTATCCATGATTAATGTACTAGTCAAAACAATTCAAGAGCTAAATACTACAACCATTATTATATTGAAGGAAGAAAGGATGAGATTTAAACTACAAATAACATAAGCTTTTCATATTTCTAAATCAAAACTTCATATTACACTAAAGTGATATCCATAGTGCTGAAAATACCTGGAAATAGAGGGAAAAAAAGAAGTGCAAATCAGTAGACAGTAGTACCAGAAAGGCAATGGAACAGTGCTGTAATCAGCCAATTAAACCCAAAGAATTCAAACTGTAACGGCAACTAGACAATACTCCACACAAACAAGCTCAAACCAAACTTTCAAGCCCCAAAATCAAACCATTTCTTTACCCAGGTGCAGGAATCTAAAGTTTCAAAAGTTCTGACAAAAGGAGCATAAACAGATCAAAACTGAAAAGAATTTAAAGTAGTTTTTCAACCAAGAAATGCAGAAAAATTCTGTGTTCTTTTTAGATTCAGTCGCTCAGTTTTTAGGATTGTTTTATCTCTAGTTTTTTTCTCCTAAAATCTGACTTCAATCTCAAGTAATGATGCCTTTATAGGCAAGCTATTAGGGCTGCAGAAATAAGCTAAATTTTGCACCTCAATCCTTTTGACCTTTTCATTTTTGCTCACCTAACCTTAATGCAAAAATAAGACTTTCAAAATAACCCTAATCCCAGCTTCCTAGAAGATTCCCTATTATGTTACATAATGATTCCACCAGCCTATATTCCTGGACTACCCTTTAAGACCCCTGTTTTTTTACCCCTGAACCCATGCAGATATGGGTCGTGGGTCAAATTGACCCAATAGTTCAACTAAATGATCGAGCTGCCCTTATTTTGCAAATAGGTCAGAAACCCAAAGCCCAAACCACTAATTAATCCAACTAAATTCTGTAAGGATAAATAGAACACAAGCCACTTGATTAAAAATATGAACTAAGGAAACTAATTCACTAACACAAATAAGTTTGAAAATTGACTAAGTTATTAAATCCAAATTAACCTAATTAAACCAAACTAACAAGACTAGGATCAAAAGGGAGAATAAAAAATTTAAATAAAACCCAACAGGCCTAGAAGATCAGCTAACAAGCTTTTTCCGATTTGAAAACAAAGAAATAGAGGGAACATACGAACATGAAACAATTTGAACCCAAAATATCGACCTAGTTTCAAACCAAGAAAAAACATGAGAGGAAAAGAAGAAGAACAACAGGTAAAATAAAACCAAAATGCACACAAAGAGGGATAGAAACTCACCGATTAAACTCGAAATTACGCTTGATACCCTGACTCACAAGAAATAGATGCTGATCATTTGTTCTTTATCAAGAAAAAATGAATAACTTATGTTTTGTAGTGAATCAACCCTCTATTCATGAGAATCACAAGCCTAGGTCGATGCATGCGATCCGTTCAACAGGAACTGGTTTTGAACTTTTTAGGGCTCGAACTCAGATTTGAGATTTAAGGAATTTGGACAGATTCGAGAGAAACCAGTGATAGATTAGGTATGAGGGGGTCACAGGGGTGCTATGATGTAAAGATGAGGGTTATTGGAGGAGGTGTCGCCAGCGGAGACGGCTGGAATTTAAGGGCGACGTCTCTTGGGTTCAAGATTGGAGACGAGTGTAATGGAGAGGGTCTGAAGGATAGGCTATTTCAGACACTTAGATATAGACAAGATGGTCGGTTCTGGACCGTTAGATTAAACAAAATCAATGGTTGAGATGAACGGGTTCTGATACAGCGTTATTTGGTTGGAAAGTGGGGCTGGACCGGGTTTTGGATGGTTTTGGGCCGAATTGGACAGATTTGAGGAGGAATTAGTTGGGTTGGGGGAATTCAAATCAAAATGTCCCAAAACCAATTCTCTTTTACTTCTTTCCTTTTTTCTTTTCTTTTTCAATTTATTCAAAATTCTTTTCTTTTTCCAAAATTAAAAATTAAATCCTAATATAAAATATCAGAATTAATTAGATTAATTCTCCAAATAATATTTACAAATAACTAATTAACTGCCAATTTTAAAGTTAAGAAGTTAAAAATGCAAAATGAGTCATTTTTATTTTTATTTTTCTACTTTTGTAATACAACCAAATTACTAGCTAATTCATAAATGCCAAATTAAATCCTAAATTCAAATACAACATATTTTTGTATTTTTCATGAATTAAACAAAATAATCATTCACAGGCAAATGTAAGCAATTAACAATAAATGGTACAAAAATGTACGAAATTGCAAACAATGGGAATTTTTTTGTTTGAATTTATGAAAATAATTAATATAGCGCAAAAATCACGTGCTCATAGCGGCCCTCTTTGCTTGGAAACGCGGAGAGTTTTTGTGCAAAGATAAAGTGAGCCAATACGAGCGATTTTTGCTCGTTTGAATATTTCGTGGGAAGAATTTTTGAAAGATTTGACCGCACCCTGCTTTCGAGGTTGCCTATATATCCTTAGATATAAATTAATCAGGTCAATATAGTTTGGGAAGTTTCGGTAGCTGGAACTTCTAGGAAGATGTGATTTAACTGTTGTTGCTGCTTCTACTGCTTACTGAACTCCTTATTACACCATGACAAAATAAAAGAAGCTAGACTAAACTGTGATCTATGCATTACAAGAATCCTATCTATATCTTCAAACTCGATCTTGCAGTTCCTATTGCCCTGTTGAATTGTATTCTCCAGGTGAAATTCCTTTATTGTCGACCCGTATTGCAATCTGAGATGCTTTCCCTTTTCTCCAGGTGGATGCTTGATTGCTGAACTTGAACCGTCTTCCTTCGAACATTGATTCTATCGCTTCGTTCTTCAGGTGGGCTCCTAATTACCAACACGTGAATTGCTACATTGTTCTTTAGGTGGGCTCCTGATTACCAACACTTGCACTGCTTTGTTCTTCAGGTGGGCTCGTGATTACCAACAATTGCACTGCTTTGTTCTTCAGGTGAGATCCTGATTACCAACACTTGCATTGCTGCTTTGTTCTTCAGGTTGGCCCATGATTACTAACATTTGAATTGCTGCTTTCTTCTTCAGGTGGGCTCCTGATTACCAAAACTTGAAATTCTTTGTTCTTTAGGTGGGTTCCTGATTACCAACACTTGAATTGCTGCTTTGTTCTTTAGGCGGGCTCCTCATTACCAACACTTGAATTGCTTTATGCTTCAGGTGGGCTCCTGATTACCGATACTTGAATTGCTTTGTTCTCCATGTGTGCTCCTGATTATCAACACTTGAATTGCTTTGTTCTTCAGGTGGGCTCTTGATTATCGACACTTGAATTACTGTGTTCTCCAGGTGGAATCCTTATTACCAACACTTGAATTTCATTGTTCTTCAGGTGGGCTCCTGATTACCGTCACTTGAATTACTTTGTTCTCCAGGTGGCATCCTGATTAACAACACTTGAATTGCTTTGTTCTTAAGGTGAGCTGCTGATTAGCGATACTTGAATCGTTTTGTTCTTTAGGTGGGCTCCTGATTACTGACACTTGAATTGCTTTATTCTCCAGGAAGGATCCTGACACTTGAATTGCTTTGTTCTTCAGGTGGACTCCTAATTACCAACACTTGAATTGCTTTGTTCTTCATGTAGGCTCCTAATTATCAACACTTGAGTTACTTTGTTTTTTCAGTTGAGCTCCTGATTACGGACACCTGAATTGCTTTGTTCTTCAGGTGGGCTCTTGATTTCTGATACTTGAATTGCTTTGTTCTCCATGTGGGCTCCTGATGACCAACACTTGAATTGCTTTATTCTCCAGGTGGTCTCTTGATTACCAACACTTGAATGACTTTGTTCTTCAAGTGGGCTCTTGATTACTGATACTTGAATTGTTTATCCTTTAAACTGGCGTTGTTCTCCCTTGCTCTCCAGGTGGGCTCCTGATTTCAACAAAATAGACAAAACCAAAAAAGATTTGTGCCCCAATTTGGTAGCTGGGCACGTCTGTAAGCGTTAACTGAATCATGTTACCAAATATTACTAAAAATTTGAAAGCTAGATCACATTATCTAGCAGGGTCCTGAAAACTCCTAATTAGATCTTATCTCAAGCATGAAAACTTTGAAGCCAACTTATATTCTTCTGGGTACATTTATGCTAGATTTTGCTACTCATTATATTTTTTAATTTGAGCTAGGTTCCATTTTTCAGGAGTGTCCTAAGAATTTTGCAGTCAAATTTGTTTGGTGCTTGCTTTTCCTTACAGAGGGTTTCTCCGAAACAAATGAAATTTTTGCCCCTATTCCAATCAAATAAAACATATGAATTTAAACATGGTGGTTGGCTTGTGGGCTTGAACTTTAAGGTTGATTGCTCCTTCATTTCCTATGGTAACTTCGGTTTCAACTCGAAAGAGCTTGCCTATTTATTGACATACCGCTTTTCTCTATCACCTTTATCACGGAGAATACCTCTAATATGTTGAAACCCAATATCATTCATTTGTTGCATTGTGCTCTTGCATTGACATGTACTGAACCTTTGTGTTTCTCTTAAATCTCAAAGCACATCAATTTCCATCTACTCAGTGCACATGTTGTTATTTCCTGGCTTAAAACATTGGCCTTGGACTTGAGGTCTATAGCTCCTTCACTTGCAATTATAACTTTGATTTTCGCTTGGAAGACCTTGCTTGTCACTGGTTAACCACTTTCTTTGTCAATCTTATCATAGAAAATACCTTTGATGCGTTTCAACCCAACACCCTGTATCTGCTGCATTATTCATGAATTGGCATATACCGAACCTTTGTATTTTGCATGAATCTCAAAACACGTTGATTGTTACCAACCCAGTGCGCTCACCGTTCTTTACTGGCTTATGAACCTTTGATATGCTAGTCATATCCCATTTTGTGCAATTGGAAAGCTTTTTTGGGTAGATTTTGAAGTCATTTCTCACTTGATTTTCCTAAACAGACTCAGGAAGAAGAAGTAAACAGGATAAAAGGAACATAGTAAAAGACAATGGAAAGAGATGATTCCTAATAAGAAAACTACAAAGAAGAACTTATCGGATGTAGATACCAACTCTAATGACCGTGGCATGCACCTTTGGATTAAGTGGCCTAATCTGTCAAGAAACTCTGTTGTTCAACTCTTTTTATACCCCTAAACTATGAAACTGGGCCTCAATGCTCCCATTATCTAATTTGATTCATAATCGTTATTTGACTTGTAGTGCTTGAAAGTTTTTCACCATCGAGACTCTCTCATTTTGTTAGTTTTCTCAACTCACCATTGCTTTATGGTGTATATGAAGGTTTTCACCTATAAGACTCTCTCATTTAATTTTTTTCTTCTTATTTCCTCTGATTCTGCAGATGGCAAGGCATCAACCATGGTGTAAATATCATGTGCTCCTGGCATGGCTAACTCGGCACTCTCAAAGATTATTTGGGAGGTCTTTTTGGACTGTGATGTTGCTTTTGAATTGGGTTAGAAAGAAAGGATATCATAAAGGCTCAAAAGAACTAAGACAATGGGGTTTATTTATTTACAACTTTTGGAATCCATTCTAAAAGCTTTGCCCCAATTTCTAAAATAAAGGAATTTGATTGTCTTTTTTCCTTTTCTTTTGATGGAGTTACTAAGAAAGACCGCCCCACTCTCCACTTCGTGGGATTATAATTTTTTATTACTTTTTTTGGTATGACCGTACCCTAAGGCTGCCTACGTATCTAGTTGTTACATGAATTAGGTCAAACGTAGTTCACAAGACTACTTTTGTTGTTGCTATTTTTCTATTTCTTTTCTTTTTCTTTTTCTTTTCTTTTCTTTTTCTTTTCTTTCTTTTTCTTTCTTTTCCCTTTTTCTTCTTTTTCTTACCCCCTTTTAATCTCTATTTTTCTTTTCTTTTCTTTTTGGTATGAACCTTTTAAAATAAACCTATTGGGACATAAACTTTTTTTTCTTGTTTTTTATGACTCTAACTTGATTCCAAAAGAAGGGAGATCAAAGAAACTAAGGCTCAAGAGGGTATCAAATGATATAAGTGTTTGGGTAGCTGAAAGAGCCTCCCAATCCTTGAAAATTCCAAGTACAACGCATGCAACTTGAAATTAAAGTTGAAGATCATACACAATATTTCTTTTGCGGCTTCGGCATTGATATTACTGATATGCCTTCCACTTTTCTTAACGTTTTATCAAATACAAAACCCTCATTGGGTGGTTTCATTTTTTCATAATAGATATCCTCTACCAATTAGGAGAAAACTTCCTTGACTTTATTTTATAACTTGAGATGCATTTGAACTCAAAGTTTCTTGCTTCAAATCGTCCAGGGTGCACTCTACTTTAACAAATTCTTGCCACCCTATTAACTTCCCAAATTATCTACCCAAGTTTCACATGGTTCGGGCTTCAATTGATCTTAGAATGTCCAAAAATGTACTTATTTCTCTCAAATGTCTCTATCATCTTTAAAATTATTTCATTGCTTCATGATTAAACTAACTTTAGGACCAGGCCTAGAATTAAGCGTGCATGTCATGACACTAGATCCAACATGAGAAAAAAACTATAAAAAGAGGAGAGAACTAAACAAAAAATGACCAGAAATAACAGAAAATGGGAAATTGCAATAGACAACGGTGAAAGAGTTTGAACAACAAGACAAGTAATAGTTGGGTTACAAACCTGGAACAAACCTAGAAAGCACTAAACGAGTTACTATGACTAAACAAACCGGGAAAAATAAAAGGATAGAAGGGTTTGAGCCACAAGACAATATCCAGATTACAACCCTAAATTAAACCGGAACACAGAAATAACAACAAAATAAACCACCAAGACTCCTCCCTGGCTAGCCAATAAAGGAGCATCTTTACAATCACCAAGCTCAACATCTTAGCCACTAACTTCTTGCATCAACAATACTAGGACCTTCACAAGCCTTCATTACATTGTTCTTAACAAATTGCTTTTGGGTTCCCTTTACCGGCTCGTTCTTAAGATCAAACCTCTAATAGCGCCGAAAGCTTTGTAGTGCGTGGACCACTGAGGATCTTAGAAGAATTCTCATATTTCTTTTTAAAAAAATCATACCCACCATATACGTCTCATTACGAACATGCCATGAACTTTGGCTAGTGTCTGCTACATCTGGATTTTGCACGATAATGTCACCTGCATCAATAAGCTTCTAAATCACATTTTTCAGGTGAAACACTTTTGTGTACTATGACTCGGGGCTTCAGAGCAATACGCACACCTTTGAGAAAAATAAAACTTCTTTGGCAACGGGTTTGGCATTTTTATCTGAATTGGATTCAATATACCCAATTGCCTCAACCTTGGGAACAAACTGACATATGATTCTACAATAGGGGTGAAAGCTTTTTTTTTAACTAGTCTTTTCAATTTATATTCTAGCCTTGGTTGGAACCTTTTACGGGAAGGTGGCTGATATTCCTGAGGGGGCAGGTAAGACATTTGGTAAAGTGGTGCGGGCCATCATGGGCCTCGTGGGTATGGAGCATATGCTGGTGCATTGTGGATAGGGTACGAGGAAGATGAGGTATGACTTTGGGGATTTTGTGGAGAAAAGTGGCATTAGGGATAAATATTTTGAGTAGGAGGATATCTATGGGATCGATATTGAGGCTGAAAGCATTGAGCATGAATACCCACTGAATCTCATCGTTGGCGGGGCTTAGTAACATTTTTTCCACTAACCGGAGAACTCACATGAAAAACTTGTTTGTTCCATCTGAACTAAAATTCCCTAAAACATTCCTTGGGTTTCTTTTCCATCTGAGATAGGGAGGAATAGTTTGTGACAATGTCTAAATTATACTGAAAGTGTCGCACAAAATCTTGAGCCATGTCACCCAATGTAGGCCATTTACCGACATCTTGACGATTATGCCATTCCAAAGCTGCCCCAGTCAATCTCTTACTAAAATACGCCATCAACAAATAAATTTCTCTCCAACACTTCTCATTTTATTGCAATAAACTAACAAATGGGCTATCGGGTCTCCATATCCATCATACAAGTTAAACTTTGTCACTTTAAACCTTGGTGACAGGCGAACGTTAGGGAACATACACAAATCTTTGTAAGACATGCTAACCTGGTCTCCTATCCCTTTAATGTTCTTTAAAGACTGTTCTATGCTTTTCAGCTTCCTGGATATCTCCTCGCCCTTCTTTTCTTGTGACATTTTCATTTTCAGCATGAATCTCATCTCGAGGGCTCTTCTTGTTTGAGTCAGGAACATTGTGGGCAACCTATATGGGATATTATTTTTCATCATGAGCTTTGACTGGATATTCGTTGTTGGGGATAGTTGATATGTCGGGAGGGATATTTTGGAGAGAAGCAATTGGAGGATGAGTGATGGAGCTACTAGGGTGGTTGCGAAATGTGTGATAAATGGATGGATCTGGAGAGTATGGGGGATCATCTGACACTATGAACGAAGTTTGGGTAAGGGTAGCATCTAAGAAGCTAGGTGGGGGGGGGGGGTGCCTTCCCAGTCATCCAGGACTGGTACATGTCTGTCATGTGTTGTCTTAACATCCTTACCTCATTAGCCAAACCAGTGTCCTGTTCAATCAACTATTTTCGGGCATCGGTATCAACCAACCCAAATTTGTTGTTGTCCACCATTGCCTTTTGACTTTTTATTGTGGGGAGGAGTAACTATTTCGAGAACCACAAACCAACCACCTTTCTACTATGAGGATATCAAAAGGAACAAAATAGGGTCATCCCGTTAGCGTTAGGGCATTTAACAGTAAAAATATCATATTGTGTGCAATGCACCTAGCAACAATTAATGGTTCTAGAATGACATTGAGGATCATAAGGTCACTTGACATCATCCCAATTTTTTAGCTACAATCTTCTCCTTTCTTTGCTTTTCTAGCACTTCTTGGCTTGCTCATTTTCCTTCCTCTTTTTTTTTTTCTTTCTAATTATCACTCTTTTGTTTCCTCTCATTTCTCATGCCCACTACTTCATCCTCTTTTTTCCCTTTTTTTATTTTAATAAAATAAAAAAGTGATTCGATCGAACCCTATATAGGTTGCCTATGTATCATGACACCGCATGAATCAAATCTTTGCACAGTTCTGGACAATCAGAAATAAAGTAAATAAACTAACTTTCTCAGTTGTTTTCAATGACTACTCTGACGAGATAAGGGAAATAAAAGAAACAAATCTCTTTTTTTGAGTTTTGTAGACTTAATGTTTTCTAACCTATTCTAAACTCAAGCTTAACAGATTTTTTTTCCTTTTTCTTTTTTTCTTTTGTACACAAATTCTATATTAAAGAAAGATCCTAGAAGGGAATTTTTTTGACTTTTTTAGGAAGGAAATCATGTTGTTTTCTTTTTCTTCAATGTACTATGTCCTAAAGTTCTAATGAAATTAAAAGTATTTTTTTTTCAGTTTTCATTAGTTTCCCAAAGAAGAACATCAAAAGATTTTTTTTTTTGGATTTTTGATTTATAAGAAGCCTTTTTTCAATACAAAAATAAAAAATACAATAACCAAAGACTCGATATTACTGTATAAACGTAGAAGGTAAAAACAAACATAAAAAGAAAATAAACTCAAAACATTAAAAAAAACAGAAAATCTTCTTTTAATCCAATCCTGAATGAGCGATCCTGGCTAGATGTTCCTGGGGCTATGTCATGTTAAAACTCCGGTAAATAAATCCACAAGTGCATGAGAAAACTTAAGCCAATACTATATGAGACAATAACACTCCCTATTAGACACATGAAAGACATGATTGCGGATATTTTTGCAAAACGACTTATGTGGCCAAAAGGTGGCTAGAAGTGCAAAAGTTGGCAAAGATCCCGCAAAGCCAAGAACCTAAGAAGATTTACTAGGAAGACCGGACCCTATGTGGCTTGCCTACGTATCATGCCTCGAAATACGAGAATCAGGTATGCGTAGTTCCGGGAGATTGGATACATGCAAGAATTAAAAAAGAACAACTAATTTATAAAAAAACATTTTTAATCTTTTTTTTTGAAAAATGATGAAACATGTAAAATATTTTTGGATTTTATTTTTCCTCTTTTTTCTGATTTTTTTTTTTTGAAAAATGAGGGGAAAGTGCAAAAATTCTTTTTTTTTTGGATTATTATTGTTTTTAACAAAATGTGACAGAAAACATAATTGGCCCTACTTGATTTATATTCACACTTTACCCTCTCTTTTTTTCTTCTTTATTTTTTACTTTTTCATCTGCCCTCAACTATCATTAGTCCACCAAATGACCCTTTTACCCTTTGAACATCACAACATGTAACATATAAGATGCATGGGGATGGTTTTTTATTTTTGGGCACACCTGTCCTAGACGGACTCAACTCCTGTGTTGAGTCCCAAAACCAAATGCACATGAAGCAGACAAACGTTCCTACTTGGGATTCGACATGAGGCTGAGTTATTCTAAGTATAAAACCTAGGTGTACTATTCTATACTTGTGCACCCGAGCGAACAATTCGAGCCGAGGAGGGGGGCTACGTATAGGGAACCAAAAGGCCATTCGGCTTTGTAACATGTCCGAGCCTCTTTCTTGTTTCAAGGTATAACACTAAAAGAATAGGGAGTCATGCCAGCGTGCACATCCCCGAAGATGAGAAAAGAAGGGTTTTGTAGAAGTTTATACACAGTTCAGATAATATCAAAGTGGTCAAAAGCAACATTTAACACATTAGGCTCAAACATGTAAATAAAACCAGATAATACATAAAGCCAAATATAACAATTATTCTAAGCTCGAATTCTTGAACCATGAACAAGAGATTCTGGGTTCTTGTCCCCAGTAGAGTCGTTAGAGCTGTCACACATCCTTTTTCCTACACCCCAGTAAAGGGGTATATAAAGGAGTTTTTTTTAACTTAAAGTGACAATCAAAACGCGATTTTATTAAAAAATTCAAAGTTTCCACTTGGGATAATTTATGGTGTCCCAAATCACAGATTTCAAATCCCGAATCAAGGAAAGATTGACTCTGTTTTATAGTCCGCAAACATAGAAATCCGGGTAAGGAATTTTGTTAACCCAAGAGAAGGTGTTAGCCACTCCCGGTTCCATGGTTCTAGCACGGTCGCTTGATTGTTATAATTGGCCTATTATCTGATTTTAATACATGTTTTAGACTATGTTTCAATTTCAACTTTATAACCGATTTTATTTAATACATGGCCTAAGTGTTACTGCAAATACACCCAAGGCAATTCCTTCACCTAAACCAAATTCAAACAAAATTGATAACCGAAAAGAAGAAACAAGCTTGAAGCTCCAATCTCATCATATCCATGATCAATGTACTAGTCAAAACAGTTCAAGAGCTAAATAGTACAACCATGATGAGATTGAAAGAAGAAAGGATGAGATTCCAACTACAAATAACATCAGCTTTTCATATTTTTAAATTCAAAATTTAGATTACACTTAAGTAATATCCATAGTGCTGAAAATCCCTGAAAATAGAGAGAAACGAAATAAGTTCAGAATTAGTAGACAACTACAATAGAAAAGAGATGGAATAGTGTTGGAATGAGCCTATTAAACCCAAAGAATTCAAACTGTAACAAGAACTAGACACTACTCCACACAAACAATCTCAAACCAAACTTTCAAGCCCCAAAATCAAACCATTTCTTTACCTAGGTGCAGGGATCTAACCTTTCTAAAGTTCTAACTAAGGAGAATCAACAGATCAAAACTGAAAAGAATTTCAAGCAGTTTTTCAACCAAGAAAATCAGAAAAGTTTAGTGTTCTTTTCAGATTCATCCACTCAGTTTTTAGGGGTTTTTTATCTCTTATTGTTTTCTCCCAAAATCTGACTTTAATCTCAAGTAATGATGCCTTTATAAGCAAGCTATTAGGATTGCAGATAAGCTAAATTTTGCACCCTAATCCTTTTGACCTTTTCATTTTTGCTCACCCACCCTTAATGTGAAAATTAGACTTTCAAAATAACCCTTATCCCAGCTTCCTACAAGCTTCCCTAGTCTGTTACATAAGATTCCACTAGCCTAAATTCCTAGACTACCCTTTAGGACCCCTGTTATTTATCCCTAAACCCATGCAGATATGGGTCGTGGGTCAAATTGACCCCATAGTTCAACGAAATGATCAGGTTGACCTTCTTTTGCAAGTGGGTCAGACACCCAAAGCCTAAACCCCTAATTAATCCAACTAAATTCTATAAGGATAAAAAATACAAACACTTGATTAAAATTCTGAACTAAGGAAACTGATTAATTAACACAAATAAGTGGGGAAATTTACTAAGTTATTAAATCCAAATTAACTTAATTAAACCAAACGAGCAATACTAAGATCAAAAGGGAGAATAAAAAATTTAAATAAAACTCAACAGGCCCAGAAGATCAGCTAACAATCTTTTTACGATTTGAAAACAAAGAAATAGAGGGAACACATAAACAGGAAATGATTTGAACCCAAAAAATCGGCCTAGTTTCAAACCAAGAAAAAACAAGAGAGGAAAATAAGAATAACAACAGGTGAAATAAAAAGCAAAATGGACGCCAAGAGGGATAGAAACTCACCGATTAAACTCGAAATTACGGTTGATATCCGGACTCACACAAACAGATGCTAATCCTTTTTTATTTGTCAAGAACAACTGAATAACATCAGTTTTATAGTGAATTAATCCTCTAGTCATAAGAAACACAAGCCTGGGTCGAAGTATGCCATCAGTTCAATAGGAATTGGTTTTGAACTTTTTAGGGCTCAAACTCAGATTTGAGATTTGAGAAATTCTTAACAGATTTGAGAGAAACCAGTGATAGATTAGGTATGAGGGGGTCAGGAGGGTGCTATGATGTAAAGATGGGGGTTATTGGAGTGGTCGTCGCTGGTGGAGACGGTTGGAATTTTAGGGCGGCATCGCTGGGTTCAAGGTCAGAGACGAAGGGAAGGGGAATGGTCTGGGGGGGGGTAGGCTGTTTTAGACACTTAAATAGAGACACGACGGTCAGTTTTGGACCATCATATTAAACAAAATCAATGGTTGAAATGAACAGATCCTGTAACGACATTGTCTGTTTGAAAAGTGGGGCTGGACCGGGTTCTAGCTGGGTTTGGGCCAAATTGGACGGGTTTGAGGAGGAATTAATTGGGCTAGGGGAATTCAAGTCCAAATGGCCCAAAACCTGATCTCTTTTACTTCTTTCCCTTTTTTCTTTTCTTTTTCCAAAATTAAAAATTAAAACCTAAATTAAATCCTAATATGTTATGAAATAATATAAGAACAAGCAAAATAATACAAGAACAAGAACAATATAGAGAAAGTAGGGAGAGGAGCATTCTTATTGATACTTTGGGATGGTTTACAATGGAATAAAACCCCTTTATTTATAGGGAGGTGGTGACTTAGCCACCAAGAAGTAAACCCTAGAATCTCTCTAAGTATGGACATTCACCTTAAATAGAATATTTTATAACACTCCCCCTTCAATGTCTATTCAACAATGTGCCTCGTTAAAACCTTAACTAAAACAAAACCCAATGGGAAAAAAATTATAGAAAAGGAAAAAGAGTACACATGTTTAGATATGCGCCTATTGGTTGCCTCGTTAAAAACCTTGCTAGGAAAACCCAGTGGGACAAAACCTTGTAAGGGAAAAAGAGTGCAACGCGCATTAACTCCCTCTGAATAGAGCATCAATTCACATCCTTGAGCATTTGCATTCCAATCTTGTGCACCATCTTCAAAACGATCTTTGGTAGAGATTTGATAAATAAATCAGCCATATTGATTTGAATAAATATTCCGCACCTTGAAATTATCATTCTTGATAGATATGAACATCTTCATATAATGTCGTGGAATAACTCTTCAATATCTTCATAGAGGTATTCTCGATGCCATCATGCTTACAGTTATAGCAAGATACATATGTACACAAATTGCACTTAGGATGTGGTACTTCAGGACCAAGAATTGTATATGCTCCAAGCAACTTAAATCTTTCAAGTTAAGTCATATAAGCCATATAATAGACTTTAGATGCATATCAAGTTTTCATGTCATGCCAGACAAATAGATATCGAAAACTGATTGCACATACCATTGACTTTATACTTTCAAGTATTTGAACTACCTGTCCAAAACTACATGCCTTTCATATGGAATCAATTCTACTTGAATTGTATCTCTTCCATTTAGCCAATATTTTGTTTGTATTCGACAAACTTAAGATCCTCATCGATATTTAGCGCTATCATAGATGTCGTCGACGAACATTTTATATCGGTTCCAATAAATTTTCATAAAGACATAACATGGAGATCTCTTCATTCATACATTCAGGTACCTGAATCTCTCATGAGATTTTATGAAGTGTTATGTCATGTGATCTTCTGGATCACTTGCCTCCTCATTATGATCACTTCGATCATTTGCTCATCTTCTTCATTAAGAAGTTCCTTTTGAAACCGATTTGTCTATACGCTTTAAGCGTATCAAAGACTTTGTCCTTCAGGACTTAATATGAGCATTTGTAGTGAGAATATAGTTACTTTCTTTGGGTCAGCAAATGCGCATGGCATGCTTTGCAATATGTTGCAATTGAATTATCCTTTTATGAACTTCAGGTTCATATTATGATATTCGAGGGTCTATATATACAAATGATAATTCATCCCATGTAACCTTTTCTCAAGTGTTTATCATGTCTCCCCCTCATGTTAGAAAAGCTAACTTGTTTCCTCAACTTTGAGAGTCCATCTTTGTGCATTATGGTGTTAATGAAAATATACACCGCACATCAATAATAATAAGATGGAGTTATTTGGTTCCTGACCCTGAACCACTTGTGAGGGGAGAATATAATATACTCTCGTATACAACGTATATCAAACTGATATATATATATAACTTTGTTCTCATAAGAAACAGTTTAGCTATTAAGTGGAGGCACTCAATAATTATCTTGCTAAACCAACTATGATATAAACCAACTATCAAGATGAACTATCTTGAATAGAAAATCTGGAAATTATGCTTGAAGTTAGATTACTGAGCAATTTACCTCGCAAGCACCGGCCAGGTTGCGGGTTAATAACAATCGCACATGTAACCATATCATAGATGCATCATATGTGGTATACATGGCAGTTGAATGGGCCCATATTCACCTTTGATATTTCCAGAATTTATGGGATTCAACCCGAACTCTTTAAGTTGGTCAATTGATTAATGAGAACAAGTAATACAAGAGAATTCGTAAAGAACTTTCTAGTTCTTTAATATTTACCCATGTGAATTCTCTATTACTGCACATCATACTTAAAATGGTATGGCTAACCCGAATGCCAACTGAATAAATTATCAATATTGATAAGGTCATGTTTACACCATGACATGTGCACTTCTCAATAAACTTCAAGTTTATTATGATATGGGTTTTTTATACCAATAAATATCCACTTTATTGTGGCATTCTTTTGTTTGTGTAGTACAAACTGGAGAATGAAGCGGGTAGCTTTTCATATACAAATTATCCCGCTACAAGTTGTAGTAATAGAAGATATCAAATCTTTCCTTTATTTATAGTCTCAATATAATCAGCGCTTTCGCGTGTACTTTGCAAAACTGAATAAGTTTCTTTGAGACTTACTACAACACAATACTCAATTGTGTTTCTCCAACATAGTAATAGTTGGCTCTTCTAGAGCTCTCAATTAATTTTGTACTACCACAAATTCATCAACATCCATGTGGTGAATATCTCTTTTAAAGAGGAAGTTATACCATTATGGTCATGTCAAAATTATATGCAAGATATGTTTCTTGCATTATTATCGTCCTTTGATAATCACATTTGACACATTATTTTGGCGTACAATAGGTACGTGACCAATGACCATTCATGCCATAATAATGACATTATTTACTTATATCGTCTCAACCCTCTTTCTAGAGGTGAGTGTGGTATATTCAATACCAATATCATGTTCATATTCTTCCAATAATGAATATGTATTCATAAATCGGATGTTGTCACACACTACGGGGATATGTGATTTTGTTATCCTTTTCAAATCTGTAAATGCGTCTGGCATTTGATTTGCTATTCTTTGCAAATGGATAATATTTTGCACCTCTTTTTCACAAATAGAGGTATGTGGATCAAGATGAGATAATGATGCATTTTTCCACAAAATTTCCCGTTTGGTTTCACCAACTTCTCCCCCTAATTTTGGGAAAAGTGTCTCATCAAATTGACAGTCTGCAAATCGTGCAGTGAACAAATCCCCTGTCAATGTTTCGAGGTAGCGAATAATGGAGGGCGATTCAAACCCAACATATATTCCCAACCTTCTTTGCAGACCCATTTTGGTGCAATATGGCGGTGCTACAGGCACATATACTGCACATCCAACAATTCTTAAATGGGATATATTAGGTTCATGACCCAAAACTAATTGCAACGGGGAATATTTGTGATAATTCGTCGGTCTGAGATGAACTAGCATTGCTGCATGCAAAATGGTGTGACCCCAAACCGAAGTGGGCAGCCGACGAACTAGCGTTGTTGCATGCAAAATGGCGTGACCCCAAACCGAAGTGGGCAGCCTCGTTTTCATGAGTAAATGAGGTATTCAAGATTATTCTCATCTATTGTCTCAACATGATATCCATTTTGAATGATATCTTTAAAACTCAACAAGTTCCTCTTGGACTTGGAGGAGAACATTGCATTCTCTAAAATATTGTTCCTTTAGGCAGAGTTATAGTTGCTCTTCAGGAGCCTTCAATCAATTTAATTCCCATGGTTTGACATACAAAAGAAAATATACGAACATGAGAATAAACAAATTCAATCCGTTTGCTTCATATTTTAAACAATATTTTCAAAATCTGCTGAGGTTAGTCGACTAACTGAGTTGATAGTCGACTAACTTAGGAAGCAGTCATTAGGTTAGTCGACTAACTAAATCTGATAGTCGACTATCTTAGCTTGCGGAAAAGTCCAGTTTTAATTCGAAATATTAGTTAGTCGACTAACTAAGTTGATAGTCGACTAACTTAGTAAACAGTCATCAGGTTAGTCGACTAACTAAATCAGATAGTCGACTAACTTAGCTTGCGAAAAATCTTGTTTTAATGCGAAATATTAGATAGTCAACTAACTGTTAGGTTAATCGATTACCTCTATTGGAAAATAAAAATATCTTTGAAATTTAAGCATATTGAAACATTCTAAAGAACTAATACTAACATTATATCATAAACTAACTAATACGAGGTGATACTAATGACTATTAGTTTATTCACTAACTAATACAAATAAGTACAATAAAATCAAACAATTCCATCTTCCTTCATCACAGATCCATCACCAATTAAGTGGTCTATTTTCCCCTCAGGGTGCTCAAAGAAGTCTGCCACATCCAAGTGGGTGATGTCAAAATTGTCATCAGAGACAAAATTGGTTTCAGGGCCTTTACTCTTTAGAGATGTTTGATAAAGCTCAACCAAATGTCTTGGTACACGGCAAATTTTCGCCCAGTGCCCTTTTCCACCGCAGCGGTAACATATAGTTTATGAACTATTTGCTTTTGGATTCTCATCATATCGTGCTTGTGGCAGAGTGGCCAACTTCAGGTTGTCATATCTCTCCTTTAAGCCATTCCACAAGATAAGTGGATCTTTGACTGTGATATATTCAATTTTTCAAACCTTCATCAAGGTGATGGCACAAGAAAATCAAGGCCTTAGCACAGTTTCAAACCTTCATCAAGGTGATGGCGCAAGGAAATCAAGGCCTTAGCATAGTCTTGGGTGGATGCATTATTTCTGTCTTTAATGGCATCTCCAAGACCCGTTGCGTCCAAATGGATTTCAGCATCCAATACCCATGTCATATAGTTCTTGCCCGAAATTTCAAGGGCAACGAACTTTCTTTCCATAATGTCAGACATAAAACAAAATTACATCAAGAGAGTGTTCATACTTACGGGCTTTATTACAATTATCACATTCACTTCAGGGAATGGATCATAATCATCTGTATGTGCTATACACAATCTCATGTCAAATATTACTTTCATAAAGTGAAAGATTATTTTGAGAATCTTTATTATTCTCATTTTTACAATGATGACGATTATAATTCCGTCTATTGCCACGTCCACATCCATTGATACCTTCACAGTAATAATTTTGTCTTCTTTCAGACTTATCATATACTGCTATCACATTCTTTAAAGGGAATGGAGCAAATTCAATTGGACGGATTTTTAATTCTTTGCCCACAATCATACATGAATTTGATCATGGCAAGGCATAGAAATTTTACCACTTCATGTGAGTGTAATTTCTTACAAACTCCATTAGAGTTATAATCAAACTTTGTTGTCTTTGTTTGTATATGAAATCAAATCGTAGAATTTCAAGAATTTGAAAGGGAAAAGTAAATTACTTACCTTTAAGGTATACCAATAAATGTTGTGATATCAAATATACCTCTTGAGTTTCCATCCCGTTGCATTACTTTATGATGATACCATCTTTTCTATTTTTCCGTATAGAAATTCTGCAGTGAAATTACAACGGCTGAATCGGCGCCAGATGGACCCCAACAATGAAAAACCCGCCTGAACTTGAACAGAAAATATAGTGGCTTGTCTTCTGGCTTCTTTCCTTCTATTCTTCTTTTCGTTCTTTTTCCTCCTCTCTTTTACTTCTATTCTTCTTTTCCGTTTCTTTTTTTTTCTTTTTTTTTCGTTGTCTTTCCTCTTCTATTTTTCCGTATAGAAATTCTGGAAGAAGGAAGAAATCAAATTCAATTGGTTAGAGACTCGTGCTGATAACGTGTTATGAAATAATATAAGAACAAGCAAAATAATACAAGAACAAGAACAATATAGAGAAAGTAGGGAGAGGAGTATTCTTATTGATACTTTAGGATGGTTTACAATGGAATAAAACCCCTTTATTTATAGGGAGGTGGTGACTTAGCCACCAAGAAGTAAACCCTAGAATCTCTCTAAATATGGACATTCACCTTAAATAGAATATTTTATAACACTCCCCCTTGAATGTCTATTCAACAATGTGCCTTGTTAAAACCTTAACTAAAACAAAACCCAATGGGAAAAAAATTATAGAAAAGGAAAAAGAGTACACATAAATAAAACTAGCAATACTAAGATCAAAGGGAGAATAAAAAATCTAAATAAAACTCAACAGGCTCAGAAGATCAGCTAACAATCTTTTTACGATTTGAAAACAAAGAAATAGAGGGAACACATAAACAGGAAATGATTTGAACCCAAAAAATCGGCCTAGTTTCAAACCAAGAAAAAACAAGAGAGGAAAATAAGAATAACAACAGGTGAAATAAAAAGCAAAATGGACGCCAAGAGGGATAGAAACTCACTGATTAAACTCGAAATTACAGTTGATATCCGGACTCACACAAACAGATGCTAATCCTTTTTTATTTGTCAAGAACAACTGAATAACATCAGTTTTATAGTGAATTAATCCTCTAGTCATTAGAAACACAAGCCTGGGTCGAAGTATGCCATCAATTCAATAGGAATTGGTTTTGAACTTTTTAGGGCTCAAACTCAGATTTGAGATTTGAGAAATTCTTAACAGATTTGAGAGAAACCAGTGATAGATTAGGTATGAGGGGGTCCGGAGGGTGCTATGATGTAAAGATGGGGGTTATTGGAGTGGTCGCCGCTGGTGTAGACGGTTGGAATTTTAGGGCGGCATCTCTAGGTTCAAGGTCAGAGACGAAGGGAAGGGGAATGGTCTGGGGGGGGGGGTAGGCTGTTTTAGACACTTAAATAGAGACACGACGGTCAGTTCTGGACCATCATATTAAACAAAATCAATGGTTGAAATGAACAGATCCTGAAACGACATTGTTTGTTTGAAAAGTGGGGCTGGACCGGGTTCTGGCTGGGTTTGGGCCAAATTGGACGGGTTTGAGGAGGAATTAATTGGGCTAGGGGAATTCAAATCCAAATGGCCCAAAACCTGATCTCTTTTACTTCTTTCCCTCTTTCTTTTCTTTTTCCAAAATTAAAAATTAAAACTTACATTAAATCCTAATACAAATTATCATGACTAATTAGATTAATTGCTCCAAATAACATTTACAAACAACTAATTAATTACCAATTTAAGGTTAAGAAGTTAAAAATGCAAAATGAGTCATTTTTTGTGATTTTTTAAATTTTGTAACACAACTAAATTACTAAATTTCTAAAATTCCAAATTAAATCCTAAATGCAAATGCAACTTATTTTTATATTTTTCATGAATTAAACAAAATAAACATGCACAAGCAAATGCAAGCAATTAACAAAAAATGCTGCAAAAATCTACAAAATTGCAAATAATGGGAAAATTTTATTTTGTTTGAAATTATGGGAATAATTCATATGGGGAAAAAATTACGTGCTCACACCCATAGGTGAAATGGTTCTACCTCCTACATAAAACACTCTGAGTAAAGAGTACTTCTACCGAGAACTATGAGCTAGATCCTCCTAGGCAGAACGGTACTATCTGAGTTTAGCTATGTAAAACACCATGAGTGAAGATTACTACTACCCGAAGCTATGAACTAGATCCCCCTAGGAAAAGTGGTCCTACTTGAGTTAAGCTATGAAAAACACCATGAGCGAAGAGTACTTCTACCCGGAACTATGAGCTGGATCCCCTAGGTGAAGCAGTTATACCTGAGTTAAGCTATGTGAAACACCATGAGCGAAGAGTACTTCTACCCAGAACTATGAGATGGATCCCTCTAGGTGAAATGGTTCTACCTGAGTTAAGCAACGCAAAATGGGAGGTATGAACTATAGTGATGCATGCTAAAAATAAATGAAAATTGAGATTTTAAGGAGCTTACGTTTGGTGACATTCATCCTTTAAGAATCGCCATTATGCATTGCCTTGTTCCTACTTTCAAACGAAGAAAAATTTATGAGCTTTCAAAATGGTGGTCGGTAGTAGTTTGAATTCACAACCACTTCACTGTCGAAGAACTGATTTCTTCAGTGTGGTACTGAGGTGCCCAGATTCTCTGTATCGCTTTCTGGAGACCTTGTCTTTCTGACGTTGCCCCTGGTTGTTTCATACTCGGATGTCCATGGTACCATTAACCCTTGTCCGTAAGGCAGTGCAGTTTTCCTTTAAAATCAAACTTAGTTGTCTTGCACCTAGAACCTATTTATTTCCGTAGTGCTTATCAATGTTTCCCACGAAGCAAGTCTTGCTTAGGCGACCCTTTCAGTTTCTTTGAGACTCTTTGTCTACCTTATCAAAAGATATCACAGGTGGATTCATGCCTTCTTCAATGCCGCATATGCTCTAAATTGTGCAAGGTACTACAAGGAAACTATAGCCAATTTTGTAGCCATTTCTTTTCTTCGCTTTTGATGCAAGATTAGACCAAAAATGACTCAAAGGAAATTTATTGAAAAAAGTAGAAGAGCAATTGAAAGCGAAAAAGGAATTATGTCTAAACAAAAGGTGTCCATTTCGGCAAGAGGAATAGGGAGAATTATCTGGAGGCGTGTGCTGACTTTAATGAATCATGAAATTCATTTTGGAATGGACGCCTGATTCATGTGAGCTGTCTAATTCTCAAAATCCATCGCAAATGCTCATGTTGAAACTGTCTTTGTTGTGCTCATACCGAGGTATCGAAGACCCTTATTCGGCTAGTGGCGCCCTTTGCGGGTTTTTGCTTACTGGCCTCTCTCATTTTCTCTACTCACTATCGCCCTATTGTCTCCATCTGGCTTTTTAACAATAAGACTCTCTCATTTGTCTGCTCACCATTGCCTTATAGTGCCCATATGGGTTTTCACCGATAAGACTTTCTCATTTCTTTCTTTCTTTTTTTGTCTATTTTCTTTACTAAGATACAACATGCTAAAGGTTGCCCAATGCCCTTGGTGTGGGGACTTCAAATATTCACAAAGATTTATCAGAAGTTCTTAATAGGGAAAAGGCGAAAAGAACCTTGAACTGAGTTACAACTTTTGGAACTGTTTCTACAGAAAAATACCGTAAAATAAAACAATCTTCTGCCCCAATTTTGGAGTATTGGGAATATGGATTTTTAATTGTAATGGGAACCCAGGGTAAGGCTACCTACGTATCCTTTTGAAATCAGGTTGGACATAGTTCAATGAACTTAGAAGGTTTGTTGTTTGATTTTTTTTCTTTTTTTTTCTTTTTTTTCTTTTTTTTTTCCATTTTTGCTTTTTTGGCAATTAAAGCTTTCATTAATAACCAAAGGTATTTAAAATTCAATAAGACTTTATACTTAGTCTTTTTCTCTATACATCAATCTCTCCATATCCACCTACTTACACATCTTATTATGAGTTCTAACTACCTAGGAAATTTACAACATCATAATATCTTCTTAGTAGTACTACTAGATCGAACATGACAAATATATGCAATCTCTCTAGCTATCGTATCCTCTATAGTTTCCTTTTGCTCAAAAATCCTTTGTTTCTTTCCGTCCATATTGCATACACATATTCTGTATATATCAGTTTAATTATTCTTGATGTGGCAGGTTTCTCTTCGGTGTTCTGTTCTATCCAGTATTGCATTTGATTCCATGTATTCAAATTTCTCCAAGCGATCTGTATCCATTGAATAATCTTTTGCCATATATGACTTCTTGTTGGGCACTCAACAAATAGGTGATCTCTTGTTTCTGCTACTGTTTTGCACATGACACAACAACTATCCACTTGAATTCCCCGTACTTCTAATCTTGTAGATATTAGTAGTCTGTTCTGCTGCTTCAACCAAGTGATAAACCTTGCCTTTGGCCTTGCTTCATTAGTACACATGAAATTCCTCCATGTTACTTTAGGGATCTCCCCATCCATTTTCAAATAGATGTTTCTGATCATACTTTTGTTCTTCATATCTTCTGGTGGTACATGTCCTAAGTTCTCTCGTGCCTTGATTATCTTCTTGACCATCCAACTAGCTTGTAAGGGAATGCTAATATTCTCCAGTGCATGTCTTTTATGTAATATTCATTAATCCATAGAATTTCTTTGTTGTTCTTCAAATCCCAGCAAGTTTTACTGATGGTAGCTTTGTTCCACAATTTGAGGTTAGTTAGATTCAAACCTCCTGCTGTTTTAGGAAAGCACATCCTGCTCCAATCTACCAAGGATTTCTTGGTGATTGCATTGGATCCTGACCAGATGTAACTTCTACAATACCCTTCAATCGCTTTCACCACCTTAGCATGAATGATAAATAATTGTTCCCAATATGATTAAATACCAAACAATACTGATTTCACCAATTTCACTCTCCCTGCATATGATAATTTCTTTGCAGTCCATGATGATATTCTTGCTGTGATTTTAGTGAGTAGAGGTTGCCATTCCACCAATTCTAGTTTTCCAGTGGCTAGTGGAATCCCTAAATATTTGACTGGCATTCTCCTTCTTTGTAGCCTAGAATTTGTTGAATTTCCTGCATGTGCATCTCTGAAACTCCTTTATAATATATGGCACTCTTGGATTTATTTGCAGTTAGTCCTGATGCTTTTGTAAAGATCCTAGATTTTTCCTCAAGCAGGTGAACTGAGATTGTTTCCCCCTTAGCAAACATTAAAAGGTCATCGTCAAAAAATAGATGAGTGATGTTAAGTTTTGAGCAGTTTGGGTGGAATTTGAAGTGCTTCTCCTCCTTCAATGCATCAAGGTTCCTGCTTAGATACTCCATAACCATAGCAAATGAAAAAGGCGACATTGGGTCTCCTTGACGAAGCCCTTTAGCAGCATCAAAGGGCGGGGTAAGCTCACCATTTATCATGATGGAGTAATTGACTGCAGTAATATATTCCATCACCCAATTGATGATTTTTTGAGGAAATTTTAGTTCTGTTAGCATTTGTTTCAGAAATCACCAGTCAATTGTGTCATATGCCTTTTGTATATCAACTTTAACCATACACCTGGGAGATATATCTTTTCTTGTACATGCTTTAACCAACTCATGTGCCATTATCATATTATCTGCTACCTTCCTTCCTGGGATGAATCCTGACTGCGTTTCAGTAATTATGGACGTAATCACCTTTTGAATTCTGTTAGCTAGCATCTTTGCTATAACTTTGTATAGAATGGAGCAGCAAGCAATGGGTCTATACTCCTTATTTATGGCTGGATTATCAACTTTTGGAATTAAGGTAACTGAGGTACAGTTAATCCCCTTAAACATTTTCCCTGTGTTGAAGTACTCTTGAACAACTTCTATGAATTCAGCGTGAATAACTGGCCATGCTTTGTTGTAGAACACTGCATTATACCAATCTACCCCTGGTGCTTTGTCATCACCTAATGCTTGAAGCCCTTGGTAGATCTCCTTCTCCGTTACTTCCTCACATATTTGCCTTTGTTGGTCATGACTCAACACATTTCCTCTTCTCATGACTATTGTGTTGACTGTTGTAACACTCTGAAAAGTGGTCCCCATAAGTGACTTGTAAAACTTTATCATTTCCCATTTGATATCTGTAGGATCTGTTATTTTTCCATATTCTTGTGTAGCTAACTCTGTGATTTGTTTACTTTGCTTCTTGTCTTTTATTACAGCTGAGAAGTAACTTGTATTTGCATCTCCCAATTTGATCCACCTTGTTCTTGCCTTCTGTTGGAATGCACTTTCTTCTATCAATGGCCATTGTTCAAGTTGGATTATTACATTCTTTTCTTCTCTTGCTTGTTCATCTGTGTATTGTTTAAACTATGCTGTATCTCTTGAAGGTCTTTTCTAGCTTGATTAGTTCTTGCTGCTATACCCTTGAATTGCACCTAGTTTAATTTTCTCAGCTTTTCCCTTAGTGCTTTCTGCTTAGCCCAGAAATTCCTCATTTTGTTGGGATAGTATCTTTGTTTCCATTCTTCCTCCACCAGTTGTGGAAAATCTTTATAAGTTGCCCAAATATTAAAGAACTTGAAAGCTGCCTTAACTGTTAACTTCTTCATATTTATGTTGATCATCATTGGACAATGGTCAGAAATATGTGGGCGTTTATACTATGTTATAAAATGCCCATATTGTAGCATCCATTCTGTATTGCCAAATGCTCTGTCTATCCTGCTCCAGATTCTGCCACTTCCTTGCTGTTTGTTTGTCCATGTATAATAGTCCCCCTTCCATGGCAATTCATTTATCATCAGTTTTTATATACAATATAAAAAATACTTTACTTCATGTCCTCTGACTGGTGCTCCTTTTAGTTTATCTTGTGGGCTTATGACGACATTGAAACCCCCCTAAATAATCCAAGGGTTATTTGCAATTTGGGCTAGATTCTCCAGTTGATACAATAACTCTTTCCTCTACTCCAATGTACTAAAACCATAAACTATTGTCATAATATAATCAATCTGTTGATTTATGCTCAATATTATACAATCTATGATTTGTGCTTCCTTTATCAGGATGCGAACTATATAAGCATTAGTATTTCAGGTTTTCAAAATTCTTTCATTTTGTGCAAAGCTATAGTTATTTTCAAAACCCCATCCTGCTGTTATTTTACTATGAATACTCATTGCTCTATGCTCGTTCACTCTTGTCTCCACTAAACTTGCTAGTTTGATTTTATTCTCTTTGAGATATTTAGCTAATTTTGTTTTTGCTTATATCTCTTATTAAGTCCCCTCATGTCCCATTCTAACCAAGTCATTGATGATGGCATATAAAACCTCCTCCGATATTATTAGGCATGAGTTTTATCATCACTTCTTCTTCCCTCTACAATAGATCAAAGTCATTTCTTAGTGAAATGGTTGTTTGAGCCAAACTCCCAACTGGTCTCCCATTAATTTCTTTAGCCTCCTTTCCCTTTAACAGTCTCTTTTCTTTTGACTTTGGATCCACTTCCTATGCCTCTACAAGTTTTGTTATAATTTGTATTTGCCGGTATGCTTCTTCAGTTTGGGGATTCTGCTTGTCAGTATTGTTGACATCTACTTTCCTCTTGTCTTCTTTTGGTATCCATGCCTGTGCCATTCTTGAAGGTACTTGTTTCTTCTTCTCAAATCTGTTTCCCTTTTGTTCATTTCTCATCTGGTTCTTCTTTGCACAGTTATGCCCAATCATCGGGCATTCATGACAATAGTCAGATTTCTACTCAAATATCACCATTTGCTGGAATGGTTCTCCTGTTGGATCCATAACAGTAACTTTATCTGGTGGGGGCTTAGTAACATTAACCTCTATTAACATCTTTGCAAATGAAACTATAGTCTGCTTTGTAGTACATTCATCAGCATATTTTGGCACTATAATTGCACTAGCAATCCTGCTTAGTGAATCTCTGCTCTAACAATTCATTGGCAGGCTAAGGAATTTCAATCACAAAGGCAATTCAGTTAAGAATTCATCACTAAAATCAAATTCTGGGCACCATTGCTTTATAATCATTGGCTTATTGTTAATGCTATACGATCCAGCATATGGAACTTCGTGCAGATCTGCAATCGATTAGAATTTTACTATGTAATATCCTTCCTCATGATAATACACTTCTGGTTCAGCCACCATATTCCTGTTTTGAGTGATAAATCTCCTCATATAATTATACCCTGGTGTTTCCCCAACCACATACACCACTAGTGTTGCTTTCCATTTATCAGCTTCCTTATTCGTCTCATCCTTATCCAGCTTTACCATGAAATTTCCATCAACTAAATCAGGTGGTTTGTAATCAAGTGACATACCAATATTGGTTGCTCGATTGCGATTGAAAAGATAGACCATGATTTGCCTATGTCTTGATCCTTTACTGTTTCATTGACTTGGTAATGGAGTAACTACTTTCTGTTCATTTCCATTTTCTAGTGTTTCTGCTATAACCCTAGCAGTTATTGAGCTTCCTACTGTAACTACTGCATGTTTTCTTGGTCTTCCTCGTCCTTTAGCCATGTTCGCCGCTAACGGCAAAGGTTAGCTTAACCAACGCGGGTCGCCTCAACCTAGAGAGAGAAAAAAGGTTTAAACTTTTCATAAGTCTCCATTTTTGCTTTTACAAGTACACAGATTCCAAAAGAGGGAAAACAAAGAAGACAAATACAACTAAAAAGGGTTAACAAAAGGGTGAAACCTATTTGGGACACCAATAATAGCCTTCGTCATTTCAATTTGAGAAAATAATGCGTGAAAGTTTTAAGGTAGGTATATATCAAACATAATATCTTTTGACTACATCTGCGTTAATTGTCATGTCTGGTACCCATCCTTCTTCATCTATCACGTGCAAGGCCTCTTTTGGTAATACTTTCTTGATGATGTAGGGTCCTTGCTAGTTCAGGGAGAACTTTTCATTAGCTTCTACTTAGTGGGGAAGGATGCATTTCAAAACAAGTTGGCGTACCTCAAAGTGTCTTGGGCGCACTTTCTTGTTATAAGCACATGCCATTCTTTGCTGGTATAATTTGCAAAAACACACTACCGCTTGTTGTTTTCCATCAATCAGCATTAGTTGTTCTAATCGGGTCTTAACCCACTCGGTATTTTCAATCTTTGATTCCACAATGATTCGAAGAGATGGAATTTCTAGTTCGGCCGGTATTACAACTTCCATTTCGTATACCACCAGATAAGGAGTTGCACCAATAGATGTGCGAGCAGTCATGTGGTATTCCAAAAGAGTAATAGGAAACTGTTCATGCCATTGTCTGGAACATTGGATCATATTTCTAAGATTCTTTTTGATGTTCTTGTTTGCCATTTCAACGACTCCGTTGTCTTTTGGCCGGTAAGGGGTAGAATGGCGATGCACAATTTTAAATTGCTGCCATACCTCCTTCATCGAATGACTATTTAGATTGGCTGTATTGTTAGTGAAAACGGTCGTTAGGATACCAAAGCGATAGTTGATGTTGAATGAATAAAGTCTACCAATGTTTACTTAGTAGCTGCTTTGAAAGTGATGGCCTCCACCCACTTGGCGAAATAATTAATTGCAACCAAAATGAATCTATGCCATTTGAATCCTTTGGCTCGATTATCCCAATAACATCCATTTCCCAAGAAACTAAAGGCCGAGGAGAGGACATGGGACGCAAATCCAAAGGTGGCGAGTGAATTAGGTCGCCATGAATCTTGCATTGTTGACACTTGCGAACAAAACTAAAGCAACCTTGCTCCATAGTAAGCCAATAGTACCCTACCCGCATAATCTTCTTTTCCAAAAAATATCCATTCATGTGAGGTCCGCATACCCTCGAATGAACTTCACTCATGATAGCTTCTGTGGCATCTATGCATCTCAACAAGTTCAAATATGGGGTCCCTTTGTACAAAATTTCTCCACTTAGTAAGAAACTGTGTCGAGCTGCCTAATAGTTCTTTTTGATCTCCCTTGGCATGCTCAGGGTATTTACTTGTTTTTAGGAATCATTTTATGTCATGATACCATGGTCCACATTTTGGTTCTGTCGCAGTAACCGTGTTGATTCTAGAATTGGATTTCTAGTGGATCAATATGAATACTGCCTTGATAAGGAAGCATCGAGGCTAAAGTAGCCAAGGCGTCGGCTAGCTCATTGCTAATCTTGTGAATGTACCTGAACGCAATGGATTTGAATCTTTTGCTCAGGTATTGCACATATTGTCTGTATGGAATAAGCTTTATATCTCGAGTCTCCCATTAGCCTTAAGCTTTCTAGATAAGCAAGTCAGAATCTCCCATAACCAATAGTTCATGCACATCCTCATTGAGGGACATTTTCAGACCCATGATACAAGCTTCGTATTCTGTAGTATTATTGGTACAAAAGAACTAAAATCGGGGTTTTGCAAGATAATGTATTCTAATAGGTAAGATAAGGATTGCCTCGACCCCAGCTTCTTTGATAAAGTAGTTATTTTTACCAAAATGGTCCTTCGGCACTTCCCAGGAAGAGCTTAAGTTTGTCTTGGCAAAATGGCTGGAATACGAAGGCAAAATAGTAAAGCTAGCTAAAAATAGCAACTTTTAAAAAAATAATTTTGCACATGCGGAATTTTATGCTCCCTTTTTTGAAAAATGTGAGCTGAACCAAATGAAGGTTGCATACATATCTCACATCTGGTGAGAATCAAATGCGCGTAGTTTGGTGAAACAAAGTATCTCTTTTGATTTTTATAAAAATTAATCTTTATATCTCATGCCATACTACTACAAGATCTTAGTACAAAAAAGGATTATTTGTACTAAACTAGGAGAATGAGTTTTTAGAAAAAAATTATTTCGGTAACCTAATTTTCTAAAGTTTGTCAAGAATTCAAGCAAGCCTTCCAAATTATGTAACAAGTAGCACATAAGTGAGCATGATAGTCTCGAGGAGGAGACCTGTCTTAAAAATGTGAGCTGAACCCGATGAAGACTGGATACATATCTGACATCCACTGAGAATCAAACGCGCGTAGTTTGGTGAAACCGAGTATTTTTCTCTTTTAATTTTTATAAAAATTAATCTGAACCTCATTCCAGACTACTACAAAATCTTAGAACAAAAAAGGGATTATTTGTACAAAACTAGGAGAATCATTTTTAAAAAAAAATTATTTCGCTCGACGAATTTTCTGAAGTTTGTCAATAATGAAAGCAAGCCTTCCAAATGATGTAACAAGTAGCACATAAGTGGGCATGATGGTCTCAAAGAGGAGACCTGTCTTAAATGGACCAGGCCCCTGTGCCGAGCTTCGCTAAGTCAAATGCATGTGACGCAAATAAAGTGAACCCACTAGAGATATCCGATATGAGGTTTATCTTGTAGGTTAAAATCCTATTGGACAAGGTATCTAGACTAGCTTACTCGAGCAGACAACTCGAGCGAGGAGGGTCAGTGCACCTGTAGCATTAGTTTTCGGCTTAGCTGGTGGTGCTTCCCGCCTATAACATGTGTGACTAAAATCCTTCACTAGGTGAAAAACACCTTGAATTTCTCTAAGAAAGAGGGCTATGTTAAGTAAATATCCGATTTTTAATTTTAAGAAGACTCAGAGGGGGTGCGTGATAAGACCGTTTATATGTACAGTTCAAGAATACCAAACATGTAGCACATTAGGCACAAATAAATCACAATATATACAAAATTAATTATTCCAAATAAAAATTCAAGATGTACAAGCTCGAATTTTGGAAATCCCTAGTAGAGTCGTCAAAGCTATCACACCCCTTTTCTACCCCTAGAAAGAATCTATATATTATAGATTAATGTGGGTTAAAGAGTTTTTCTAATTAAAGTAAATATTTTTAGTAGGGATTGTGAACACCTAATTTTTTCTCGCTTCTAATTCTTCTAAAAATACTAATATTTGGATGATTTTTAGTTAGTTTTGCATTTTTATTTGCATTCCTTTATTAAAAAATCAAAAATATTTTTTTACCTTTTATTTGTTTATTTTAGTTTGCATCCTTAAATTATATATCCCAAAAATATTTTCTTTCTACTATTATATTTTTTCTAGGACTAAATAAGATAATTAGGGGTTAAAGGATTTGTCGCGACCCCTTTTCTCACGAAATCGTGTGTATGATATTTTGGTTGAGACAACTCATTCCTTTTAGGAAAAAGGTTTGCATTTATTGAAGAGTCGCCATCTAACGATTTAAGGTGCGTTAGGGCACCTATAGGGTTCATTTATAACCATGTTTGATATGCAGAGATAGGGTAAGGGCTTGAAATTATCCTAAGGGGAAGGTGGTAGGCACCCTTCAGGATCCACTAGTGTGGTTCCTGGCCAGACATTTTTTGTGACAATTTGTACATCTAGCAAATAAATAAGTATAAATCAAATAGTAGGGCATTTAAGTTTAAATGCATAGATGTTTGAAAAAAGCAGTTAATGAATAAAACAAGATTTTTAAAAGAAGTACAATCAAAGCATGTTTATGAATATAAAGGGGTGTCCTAGTTTGGTTAGCCTATAGGATCATATCAGTACAATGCCCGGTAATCACTCCTTAGAAAGGGTCTACGCGTGGCATTAGAACACCGGTCATCATATCCATATCTAATCTTTCCCGCCCCGAGAAGGCAATTAAAGAGAGGGTTGGTCTTGACCCCTATTGCATGCTGTTACATGTCCCTTCCTATTAGTCCCGAAGGAATTTAGGACTCCTATCTTATAAGGGGGAGGGGGGAGTTCTAGGCAGACCATAAGTTTAAAGGTCAAAATACTAGGCGACAAATAAAAACACATAGGACTTCATTTAAGGGTAAAACAATGAAATAAAATTGAAGGATCAGCTATAACTCCACAAGTAATGCACATAAACAACATGACCCATACACAATTAAGGTCTAAATTCAGTTCCTCAACATGGTATCTAAGTGATAAAAACAAAGTTAAATTTATTATATGACTCATAAAAGAAGTCTAAATCAGGCGTTCCTACTGATTTTAACACATTGACAATTAAATACTAATCACAAAAATGGTTCTGGTTTTATTTAAAAGTTGATTGCCTAAGGCTTGCCTAGGCGGGAATATAGATGACTACATTTTATATTGTGAAACAAGGCAGGTTTTTTAAAGCAGACTCTTGAATCCCTAAAGGCATGATATCTAATAAGGTAGTTTTTGAAAGAGCTTGTTTTAGGACAAACAAACCACTAATTATACCAGTTTCGAAACGAACTAAAACATGGACTGGGTTGATTAATTTAACTAAACTAGCTAAGATCTATCAGCAGAATTTCTAGAGTTATTCCATATAGGCATGACATCTAGTTGTTTAACACCGATTTCAGAAACTTTGCAGGCTTGATGACTAATGAAAGAAAACATATAACACTTGTTATAATAGAAGCTTGATTAAATTATATCCTATAGGGGTGTCATCTATTTGTGGAACTTACTTCGAGACCTATTAAACGTGATTTCTAATATTGTAAGGCAAGTATAGAAAAAGCCTACTAAAAATGATTTCAAACATGGTAAGGAAAGTATATACGCATGGTTCTAACATGATAATGCCAACCATCGTAAAATATAAAGTCCTATAGGCATGGTTTCTACCCGCCTTACCCCACAAACATGTAAATACTTGCCCTTTTCACTAGTTACCCCAATATTCGTTTACAAATTATTGCAGACCATGTGAATGAATTACATAAGAAAAGTAAAAATTACATTATAGAGAGCCTGAGATAGGCCTATATTTATAGCACCTGATAAGGACTTCCTCCCTAAGTTATTTCATAAACAACCTTAAGTGCCAATATTGTTTCATAGACTTTCTCATATTTGGGTGTGTCAGAGCTCCCTATGGACCTCAAGGGATCCCGGACATTGCTCACACCTAGACTTTATAGCCAAGACAGAGTGAGTGTAGTGTGCAAAAGCTAGTTTTTGTGTGTCCAAGTTCAGGGGGAACTCACGGGTCACAAGGCAAGGCTCACAATAAAGGGGCATAACCTAGTGGTCTAAGAGTATATGAGGGTGCGTTAACATAGTGATGAACAACTTAGTAAAGAAGTTTAGAAGCGAAAAAGTTCAGAAGTAGTGTTTTTAAAGATACTAGGAGTTATCAGTTTTGAGAAGAATGCTATGAGTAGGAGCAGAAGTTTTGAGATCATTATTTGAGAAAAGCATACTCAGCGAACAACCCAATTAACCATATAATTCTTAGATTTAGTTGACAAGCAGACTTACAAACAGGGGTGAAGAGATTGGGAACATATAGGTTCGAAACCACATAAATAAGGAAACATGTGATACAAAACATATACAGAACAACTATGAGTCTATTGAACAAATCAGTCATGGTAACAAACATTTAAAACATAGGGAAGAACGCAGCAAGATCATATTGAAGACAAGGGTTTTGTTGAACAAAATATGACATACCATTATGGCCAATAAAATGCATAGTAGACTAAGTAACTACATAGTCTTACGAGCTAAGGGAGGGGTAAGGGAAATAAGTAAATATGCTGGACAAGTATCAAAGAACTAAGTAAAGTTGGATATGATGATTTCACATAAGGCACAATTACGACTTGCTTGATAGCAGCAAACACAGAGACCAATTGAATAACTAGTAAAAGAACAAGCATATATGTATAGACATGGAACACATATAATTGAGTTGCAAATTTAAAGTCGAGACATACCAGTTAAGGAAGCAAACTGTAGAAAGTAAAGCAAGTAGATTTCCACAATCTAGCCTTGGCTTTTAACCGGCCAAACAAGCAATTAGCATATGTAACAGAGAAAGAAGATAAGGGTTTGAGTGTGTGTGTGTATTCTAAACTGTGTTCGTATCTTTAGACTGTAGAAGAAAGTCATTAATATAGTAGTTTGAAAACTGGTTCCAATAAGGCAAGAATCAATTGTTCGCTAATTATAGAACTCCGTATATAAAATTGGTTCGAATCTCCCTTTAATTAAGAGAGTCAGTGTAAATGGAAAAGAGCAGGTGGCAAGTAAGGAAAGAAATCATAAACGGAGGGAGTATAACAAATAAGGAAAGATATAAAAAATAGTACCAGTATAGAACAAGTAATTAAGGTCAGGTTCTTTTAGTTTTCAAACTAAGGAGACAATCAGTAGTAATGCAGACAAGGCAAGAAAAATTAATTAAGGCAAACAACTAATCAAATTAATTGGAAAGGTAAGGGTCGGAGGGTCTAAAGGGATATGTTCAAATCACACCAAGTAATAAAGAATTCAGACTCAATCAAAGAGCAAATCATAGAAAAGAGTCAGCATGTTTAACATATAAATAGAGTAAGACATGGATAGTCAAGAATTGGCACACAACTCTAGCAAAACATGAAGATAAAACGATACTAAATTAGTGAGAAAGATACAAGTCTTGATGCAAACAGACAAGATGGACACAAACACATAGAATTGATGTAAGTCTAGGTTGAGAAACTTAGTAGAAGCATATCAAGGCAAGGCATTCACAAGAAATCACAAGAACTTAAAAGAAATATGAGAATCAGTAAGTCATTCTAATACAACCAAACGAAGAACCCTAAAAATTAGGGTGTTTGGACTTAGGCTAGTTAGGGTCAAGGAAGAACTCAACAAAATCAGTCAAAACACATAGATACACTTAATACTGAAAAATGTTTCGAACAAAAAGATTTTCAGAAACCCTAGTTTAGGAAGATGACAAACCACTCGAAAGATTTCCACAAAACAAGCAAAATAAGTTTGATCCTTCTCAGATTTGAATAGATCTAAGAAGTTTACGAGACAAAATTAGGGTTCTTATATGAATAACTCGAATAGAGTAAAAATCTTAAACAAACGTTTGTAGATTAATACAAAAATCAGAAGAAAGAAGCATTTTCGAAAGGTGTTTAAGAACCCTAGTTCTAAGGTGAGGAGTTATTTTAGAAAAATTTGAAAAACCTTCGAGGAAAATAAAAAAAGCTCATAATATACACATATCAGAAAGAAATTGTAAAATCTTAAGAGTTAGGGTTTTAAAGAACCCAGAGAAGATGAGAAAACCTTAAACTGTTACAAGTTTTAGTCGGAAAACCCATAGATTTTACTCAAACAACATTGATGGCCGAAAAATAGCGTGAAAGACCATCGATTGGAGTTGAACAACTCAAGGTTCACCTGAGGACCTCAGGGTAGTGTTAAACCGGTGTGGGGTGAAATAAAGGCGAGGAGATGATGAGAGGCCATGGTTTCCTGCGAGGGAGGTGACCGGAGAAGGTAGACATGGTCCATCAGAGAGGAGGAGAGAAGAGAAGCTTCTAGAGTGAATCATAGATAGAGAGAGGGATTTAGATAGGCCAGTTGAGAGAAAAAGGAGAGGGGGAAATGAGGGGGAGGGGGTGGATAGCCGTTAGGGTTTAATACGGTAAGGGGGGATGTGGACCGTTGATTAGAATTGATCAACGGTCTAGATTGGACTAGGGATCGGGTCGGGTATGGTTTGGGTTTGTGCTTGGGTTTGATGGGTTATTAATTGGGTTTGAGGATGGTTTGGTTTAGGTTATAATTTAAACAACAGTGGCTACTTGTTAAATTCCCAACTAAATTAGATAAATAATGAATAAAAATAGCTAATAGTTAGATAAAAATAAAATTAAAGATAAATAGGTGAAATTAAGGTAATTAAATAATATCAAAAATATTAAATGACTGATTATTGAATTAAAATAGTATAAAGTTCACAATTAGGCTATAATTGCAACATTATTATAATTATAGCCAAACAATGCCGAATTGGCTAAATTGTGAAATAATTAAATCCTAATAGGATAAAAAATGATATATTTAGCTAAGAAATACTTTGAAATTACTTGTAATGAAATTTATGAATAATTATTTTATATAAAATACTAAATAAATTAGAAAACGAATTGATAATAACATGGAAAATTATGGAAAATACCAGTTATTTTAAAAAGTGATTTTGAAGGCATATATGCAAATTTATAAATAGTTTTAGGAAAAATTGGGTATCAACAGCAATCAAAGAAGGATGAAAGAGTATTCGGGTAAAGAAATGATGGCCAATTTTGATCGACCGAAATGGTTTGGGAAGATTTAGGCTGCACTTTGGCTTCGAAGTTGCCAGCACATCCCTGGTTTCACAATCAGGCCATATGTAGTTTTAGATCCACCGGTGGAATATTCCGATGAAGCTATTTCAAGAACGGACGCAATATCTAGGGTTGTGTGAGTGAACTGTTTATTGGAATGGTTAGGTTTGATATGGTTTGAGGAAACTGGAGCGGGATCTCTCCTATTGAGATAGTTGTTGCTCGCCGTTTCACCTATAAATAGAAGCAATACAAGCGTATACTTTGCATAAATTTAAACATGATGCAATTCCCATCGGAACATGAATGTTGTCTTCGGATGATGCGAATGATGTCCTTAGACCATGATGTCCCAAGCCATGGAGCGTATGATAAGGGATTCACAGGCGATGAAAATGTTTTTCTCGGGTTAGATGGTGCCTCTGAACCATGAAATCATTGAATAATGATATGAAATATATTGAAAGTGATCCTCCGGCCACGATATGGTGTTCTTAGGCTATGAAGATGGTGCCTCCAAATGATGATGCCTTTGGTTGAGTTGGCGATATTTCATCTCCTAAAGGATGAAGTATGTGGCAACCTTTCAGCCACACAAAGCAATATATGGCACTCTTTCAGCCATGTCATGTAGTATGGGGCAAACTTTCAGCCATGTAGATGCAGTATGTGGCGATCTTTCACCATGCAGATGCGGTATTTGGTAATCTTTCACCCATGTAGATGCAGATAGAGACAACATTTAGTCTCGGAAGGAAAAATGGCAGCCTTATGCAAATTGAAAGGCGAGATAGTAGCCTAATGCAATGCAAATACAGATGATGGTAACATTTAACCTCGGAACGCGGAATGGTAGCCTTATGCAAATTGGAAGGCATAATGGTAGCCTTATACAATACATATGCAGATGGAGATAGCGTTTAGTCTCGGAAGGCAGAATGGTAGCCTTCTGCAAATTGTAAGGCAGAATAGTAGCCTTATGCAATGCAAATGCAGATGGAGTTAGCATTTAACCCCAGAAGGTGGAATGGTAGCCTCATGCGAATTGGAAGGCAGAACGGTAGCCTTATGCAATGCAAATGCAGATGGAGATAGCGCTTAGTCTTGGAAGGAAGAATGGTAGCCTTATGAAAGAAATAAAATAACAAATAACAGTAGATTTTTCTTAGCTGGGAGCAGATTGCAATGTTGTGATTACTGGGTGCATTATGACTATGGAGAATTACTAGTGCGTGTTGATAGCAAATGTTGGCAAGTGCAACAGTTCAGATAGTCGTATTTTTGAACAATGTTTGTTCCATGGGTGTACAGTATGTTTTAATGAGTTCTAAATCCTAGTGCTTGCATCCAAAGAAGAATCGTGAGTTTTGCAAGGAGGAAGGTTAGTTTGTATCCCCAAAGGCTTGCTTGACTTATTCGGTTTTGATCTGGTGATATCGTTTGTATCATTGGGGTGGAATTTCTAAATAGAGCAGTTTCAATGATAAACATGCATGATTTTGTAAAAGTATGATATAAACGTATAATTAAAAATAGCTTTTATATGTTCGGGACATTGCAACCTCTCTTGCTACTACGAAATTTTAGGGCCCTCCTCAAAATTCTGCCACAGTTTGATGGGTTGGCATTCCTAAATATTGCTTGTGCAGCGATTGGCTGAAATTACTTCGGAATTTTTAGAGTCCTCTTCAAAATTCTGCCTTAGTTTCCAGTTGCGGGAGGGGGGGGGGGGGATGAAATTTTTATTGAATTGTGACAGAATCCATAGGGCTACCTACCTATCCCCTCTTAAACGGGAATCAGGTCAGATGTAGTTTAATTTACATCATATAAGGAAATCATAAAGATTACATATAGTAACTCTTGAGTGCATCTGAATTGATCGGCTTTGTCCAGGCTTCTCCGTCCATTTCTACAAGTATGAGGGATCCTCCTGTCAAAACCTGGTGAACCGTGTATGGACCCTTCCAGTTAGGAGAGAACTTCCATTTGGATTTATCTTGATGCGAGAAAATTTTCTTTAACACCAGGTGCCCCGGTATGAACTGTCTTGGTCTAACTCTTTTGTTGAAGGCGCTGGACATTCTGTTCTGGTAGAGTTGACCATGGAAAACTGCATTCATTTTCTATTTTTATATAAAGGCTAGTTTCTTATAACGACTGTTTACCCACTATGCGTCATCGAGCTCAGCTTCTTGTATGATCCTTAGGGAAGGAATTTCCACCTCAGCGGGAATGACAACCTCTGTACTGTAAACCGGCATTAAGGGGTTACACCCGTTGATGTATGGATCGTGGTATGATACCCCAGAAGAGCAAAGGATAACTTCTTGTCCACTGTATGTGATTCTTTATCATTTTCCTCAATATCTTCTTGATATTATTGTTGGCGTCTTCTACATCTCCATTCATCTAAGGCCTGTAAGCTAAAAAATTCTTGTGTTTGATCTTGAAAGTTTCGCACATAGCTTTCGTCAAGTCGCTGTTGATATTGGACCTTTTATCAATAATGATTAACTCTGGAATTCTGAATCGACCAACAATGCTGTCGTGGACAAAGTATGCCACAACTTTCCTAGTAACTATTTTGTAAGATGTTGCTTTGACCCACTTGGTGAAATAGTCGATGGCTACTAGGATAAACCTGTGTCCATTGGACGCGGCATGCTCGATTGGTCTAATAACGTCTATTCCACAGGTGACGAATGGCCAAGGTGATCTTATTGTGTTAAGCTCGTTTGGAGGGACCTTTATCATGTCTGCATGTATCTGACAGGAGTGGCATTTTCGGACATACTGGATGAAGTTAATATCCATAGTCATCCAAAAGTAACCAGCTCGGAGTATCTTCTCTGCTAAGATAAAACCATTCATATATGGACCGTAGGTCCCATCATGAATTTCCTCTAGTATCCTGGATGCTTCCTTTACGTCGACACATCTTAATAATCCTAAATTGGGAGTCCTCCTATACAGGATTCCTCCAATGTGAAAGATGTTTTCAGACAATTTCCAAAGTATGTGTTTCTAAGTAGGATTCGCAACCTCCGAGTACTCTCATATATGTCAAATATTCCTTGATATCGTGAAACTAAGGCTTCCCGTTAGCTTCCTCTTCAACATAGGCACAATAAGCTGGCTGATTATGGATTTTCATCGGAATGGGATCAATGAAATTCTTGTCAGGATGTTGTATCATAGATGATAGGGTAGCCAATGTATCGACAAACTCATTCTGGATTCTGGGAACATGCTGAAATTCCATTTTTGTGAATCCCTTTCTCAATTCGTGTATGTGATGCAGATAGGGAGTATCTTGGATTTCTTAGTTTTCCATTCTCCTCGTACCTGATGTATAAGTAATTCTGAATCTCCAATCACTAGCAGCTCTTGAACGTTCATGTCAATGGCCATTTTGAGTCCCAAGATGCAGGCTTCATACTCAGCCATATTGTTGGTGCATGGGAACCTGAGTTTGGCAGACACCGGATAATACTTACTGGTTTTTGATTTGAGGACTTCTCCTACGCCAACTCTTTTTAAGTTTGCTACTTCATCAAAGAATATTCTCCAACCGTAATAGGATTCCTCAATGTCTTCTCCAATGAATAATACCTCTTCATCCGAAAAATACGTTTATAAAGGGTCATATCCTCCATCCACATGATTTTCAGCAAGGTGGTATGCCAGAGCCTGTCTCTTGGCCACTTTCTGAGTTACATAAACAATGTCAAACTCACTCAACAAGATTTACCACTTCGTTAGCTTGCCAGTGGGCATGGGCTTCTGAAAGATGTACTTCAAAGGATCCATTCTTGATATGAGATATATAGTACAAGCATAAAATTAATATCTCAGCTTCTAAGATACCAAAGTCAAAGCACAACAGTTGCATTCCAATAGAGAATACAGGGCCTCGTACGGGGTGAACTTGTTACTGAGATAATAAATGGCTTGCTCCTTCCTTCCTGTTTCATCATGCTGCCCCAGAACGCAGCCGAAAGCTCCATCAAATACTGCAAGGTAGAGTAATAAGGGTTTACTTGGCTCGGGCTGGACTAAGATTGGTGGTGTTGACAGGTACTCCTTGATTTTGTCGAAGGCTTTTTGGCAGTTATCGGTCCACTTGGTGGCAGTGCCCTTCTTTAACATCTTACAGATTGGCTCACAGATAACTATAGACTGAGCTATGAATCAGCTAATGTAGTTATGCCTTCCAAAGAAACTCATCTCATCTTTCTTGTTCCTCGGTGGTGGTATTACTTGAATGGCTTTGACTTTCGATGGATCCAGTTCTATTCCTCGGTGGCTCATAATAAACCCAAGAAATTTCCCATCACGAACCCTAAATGCACACTTTGCAGGGTTTAGTTTCAGGTTGTATCTTTGCAGTCTGTTGAAGAATTTCCTCAGATCCTATATGTGGTCAATAGCCTTCTTGGATTTGATAATAACATCATCCACATATACCTCTATCTACTTGTGTATTGTATGATGGAAGATGGTAGTCATGGCCCTCATATAGGTGCCCCCTACATTCTTCAGGCAGAATGGCATCATCTCATAATGCTAAACTCCCCACGGTGTAATGAAAGCTATTTTCCCAGTATCTTCCTCATCCATCCAGATATGATGATAACCAACGAAGCAATCAATGGATGACTGTAGCTCATGCTTGGTGCAACTGTCAATCAAGATGTTTATATTTGGCAAGGGAAGTCGTCTTTCAGACTGGCCCGGTTGAGATCCCAGTAGTCGACATAGATTCTGACCTTCCCATCCATTTTCAGCACTGGCACAATGTTGGCTCACCATGTTGGGTACTCAACCACCCTGAGAACCTTGGCTTTGATATGCTTGGTAACTTTTTCCTTGATTTTTAAACTCATATCAGGCTTGAACTTTTTGAGCTTTTGCTTTACCGGTGGACACATTGGGTCGGTTGGCAGTTTGTGAGCCACAATAGACGTACTCAGACCAGTCATGTCATCATACGACCAGGTGAATATGTACTCATACTCCTTTAGAAATTCTGTGTATTCTTTCTTCTCCGATGGAGATAGGTGAATATGATTCGCATTTCCTTGACTCCCAAGTTAATAATTTTGGTCTCGTCTAGGTTGGACATAGGTCTATTCTCAAATTTCTTAACTTCTTTGACAATCTCATTAGGTATGTCGTCTTCCTATGAATCTATGTCCGTTTGTTGCGTTGTCTCATTGCATGTCATAGTCATTGGTCCATCAAGACAAGTAATAGTAATGTTGTATAGGTAAAGTAATGAGAGAAGATGATATCAATAAATATTAATTCATAAGAAAAAATAAAAATGCTTTGATAAATTGAATAATTGTTTTGAACATCAAATATCTTATTGCAGGAATTGAAAATGCGAAAAGAAAATCATTTTTTTAAATAAAACATTGGATAATGCTTGTTTTAGCCTTGCTACCCTGAAGCTTGTTTGGCTCTTGTTTTCCTGATGGTCCAATTCCTGAGATGTGCCCCTCTGCTCATGACCTATATGGAAGGCCTTCCTCTCCCTACTCATCGAGAATAACGCAACAGTCCATATCACTGTCCTCTAGAAACAAGTTCTTTACTATTGCAAGTGCTTCTTCTTCATCTAACCCATAAATAATGTCTGCTTGTTGGAAGGTTAGCTCCAGATGTGGTATTGGCTACTCTAGTGGGTAGTAAGGACTACGCCATGGTGATGACCAACTATTGAATTCTTCCCATGTGTATTCATATACCACATAGAAGGTAGTTCCATGTTTCTTGAGTTTTATGGTAGAGATTCCTTGGAGGTACTTGCTGATCCCTTTGCCAGGTTCGTACTCACTCCAACTTAGTATACTCAATTTTGCCATCCCACCATTTGTCTTTGTCGATAGCATTGACCCGCTGAATATGGTGGTAAGTTTCCCCACCTAGCTTTCTTCTTCCCTCGATTACAGGAATAGTCTAGCGTCTGTATATAGGGTTGCTACCATCGCTGTGAGTGATCACTTCCTGGTGATTCCATTCAAACTTTACTGCTTGATGCAAAATTGATGCTACGGCCCCAGTAGCATGGATCCATGGTCATCCAGCAGCAAGTTTTTAGACTCTAGTACATCTATTACATAGAAATCGACCTCGAACCAGGTTGGTCCCATCTATAGGCATAGAATAATCTTACCAATGGTGGATCTCTGAGAACCATCGAAGGCTTTCATATTTATTGCTCCATCCTTTATCTCATGCAACCCTTTCCTAAACTTTTTGAGTGTTACCAACGGACTAATGTTAAGACTAGAACCTTCATCGATCAAAATCCTAGTGATGAAATAATTTTCATATTGCACGATGATGTGCAGTGCTTTTGTTGTGCCCCAACACTTTAGGTTGCAGTTCGTCCTCATAAAAAGTGATCTTATGGCTTTCTAGAACTTGTCCTACCATATTAGCCATTTCCCCGCTTGTGATGTTATTTGGTACATAAGCTTCGTTCAACACCTTTAACAGAGTATTCTTGTGCGTGTCAAAATTTTACAGCAAAGAGATAATGTATATTTATTTTGACGTCTTGTTTAACTGGTCGATGACCGAATATTTCTTGGCCTGTATTTTTCTCCAAAGGTCTTCCGAACCTGTCTTAACAAGGGGCAACCGGTTAGAGGCCTGCTTGCTTGATTCAACCAGATTTTCAGGGGTATAGATTCTACCAGTTCTTGTCATACCCTGTGCTACGACAGTTTCTTCAATCATGACCTTGCCATTCCTTCTTGCCTTGACTGTACAGTACCAGGGTATAGCATTTGTATATAAGGGTGGTGTGGTTGACATTGCAACTTCGAATGGAACATGTGCCTTGGATGGCAAGACTGCAACCTCAAATGGTGCGGGTGTATTTGCTAAAAACACAAATTCAACCTCAATTGGTACCGCTGTTTTTGCGGATGTCGCTGCTTCAAACTCAAGAGATATAGACATATTCACCTCAGCGTCCTCAGACGGTTGGATCTGGACTATGATTAAATAGAGAGTAATTGTCGGTTTCTTCGGGTTATCACCTTCTGCAATCAACCCGATTGATCCCTCGGGGTTCCGGTCATCTTCTACTTCAATCATGTGCATTCCTCCACCCTTATGGTATACAGAGGATTTTTGCGGATGTTTGGAGCGGGTTCCATTGCCACAATTATCTTGTTATCAATCAAAGGCTGTATCTTGTCTTTTAAGGAGCGATATTTATCGATGATGTGCCCTTTCATGATGGAGTGGCATGCATAGACTTGTTTGGGTTAACCTACTAAGAAGGATTCTCAGGGGTTGCAGAAGGGATGAGGTTGATATAACCAGCAGCTTTGAACCTTTCATACAGCTGGTCGATGGGTTCAGTGATGGTTGTATATTGTTTTGGAGGTTTGCGATCAAAATTAGGTTAGGATCTAGGGAAATGTTGGCGTGCAAGGGGTGATTGATAATGGGATGGTGGAGCATTATAGGTTTGGTAGACATAAGTGGGTTGGGAGTATCTAGGTGAAGTAGGTTGATATGTAGGAGGTGGAGATGATTGAGAAGGTGGTGGAGCTTGATACGAGGGTGATTGGTAATTTGGGATTGTCTGATATGTGAGTGGAGGTGTTGGGTAAGATTGGTATCTAAGGGGAGACTTGGTCTTTTATACAACCATCATGGCCCCTACGTCCCTTTTCTTGGACACACCATCGGATTGTAAAGCCTTATTTGTAGCTTGCAAGGCTTCAAAATTTGTAACCATAAAACTCTTAATACATTCTTCAATTCATTAACCTAACTTGATAATGTCGGAGAACTTGTGGTTCTCAATCATCATCAGCCGTTCATAGTATTTTGGGTCACGAGCTTGGGCAAAGAACTTGTTCATTGGCTCCTCTTGTAAGGCAGGTATAAAATTAGTAGCTTCGGATCTCCAGCGAGTAGCATACTCGTGAAATATCTCTGTGGGCTTCTTCTTCAAATTTTAGATATAGAAAATGTTCGGTGCAGTTTCTGTATAAAACTTGAACTTGTCCATAAAGTCAAATGCCCTGCCTACCCAATCCACTTCTCGGAATCTTTGCTGATGTACCAATATACTGCATCTCATTTCAAACTTCTCATAAACATCTTCATGTGGATCCTTTCATCCTTCCATGCTCCAACCAGCTTGTCACAATATGCCTTCAAATGGACCCTTGGATCACCTGTACCATCAAACTATTCAAACTTAGGAGGCTTGTACAACTCAGGAAGTTCAACATTAGGCTGTATACAAAGGTCCTCATAGTTTAGTCCCCTCGATTCCTTTGCTTCCCTCAACGCCTTGAATCCGACTGGTTAGTTTCTTAAGTTCTTTGGCCAAGTTTCTAATAATCAGATCCTTTCTATCAGACTCAGATGTGCATGAGATAGGTTGGGTGGATTCTAGATGGTCTCTATGTAGATATGATTGTTATGGAGTCCTGGTGTATGGGGCTGGAAATGGTCGTTTGTGGAGTTCTGAGGTTCTAGGATGAGTAGTGGAGCGTTGTTTGGGGTATGACAGGTGTTACATTGGATCTTTGGTGGAGCAGCGTGATGGTGAGGTGCAATATGATTATGTTGTTTTGGGATATTTTGAGGAGGTGTAGGGTTTTGAGTATTGGGGAAGTTGATATCTTGGGTGTTAAGGGAAAATGACAGGTTTGCCAGATTTCAAACATGATCAAGCTCTTCCTGGAATTTAATAGTTTCTGTTCAAGTTGTTGTGCATTCTTATTAGGAACCCGAATACCCTGTCCATCCTCTACCCATTCAGTTGTGTTCTCCTTCCTGATGTTGTTTAAATCTTCCATTTTGCCTTTGTTCTTTCCTTTAACGAGAATAAGAGGAGGAGTGTGTGGAGGGCCCTTGGATCTTGTGAAATAAGATGATGATGCCAGAGTGCACGAACTAACCTTTGGGGAGTGGAATAATAAAAATAAAGAAACAACAAAAATAAAAGGTAATCAAGTCAATGAGGATTATAAAAAGTATTTCAATATTTAAAATCATAGTGCGGGAATGTAAAACGTGTCCTAATTTGGGAACCTCTTTGTGCCCGAAGTAGGCCTAGCGAAAAAATGGAGAACTTTTAATGTAAATGCCTCATTTTATTGATAAAAAATAGGTGAGTCCCAAAATGACACTAAGTAAACAAGAAATAAAAGTCAGTAATGGCCATTGGCATTATTACATTCATAAAGCTAAAAAGTAAATTCCTATCTATTTGGTCCCAGAAAGACCTTCCCAAGATTCGGCATCCTTGGCTCCATCGAATAGATTCCCTAATTCGTGAAGTCCCAGCAACAGGTATGCTCTGGCTAGATGTCCACATTCGGTCCCTTCAGCCTTTTTGACAGTCTTTAACCTTTTTGAGAAATTTTCTAGAAAGGGAAAGACCACTTAGTGCAGTGGAATAGGAAAGAGATCGTCGAGCACATCTTTCGTGTCACCAGAAATCCTTTTTCGTTTATTGGGAGACTGAATGAAAAAGGCTTTGTCTGTAGCAAGGCCGTCTCATAGTCACCACTTGTCTGTCATTTCAAGCTTCCAAAACAAGCAGAAAAACATGTTGTCAGTTCAGTAGCTCGAAGTTCATCTCAATAAAATGTCAGGTCAATCACATGACTCATCCTGTCACTCAAGTTCTACTATTCCTCGCTCCAAGTATCATAGCCTATATGTCCCAAGGACGCGATGGCAAACTTGTCATGGTAGGTACGGTATGATTTGCTGTGACTGTAAGTTTCACACAGTGAGTCAAAAGGGATGTACGATTCCTTTAGGCATACCTATTTTGCATTCTTCTTCAAACCCATCATTTTCAAGAAACCCTTGCACGTGTGGTTCTCAGGAATTAGCAAACCCGATGGTTTTCCATGCTAGACCAGCCAGTCCTCCAACCACCTCTAGCAAAGGTGTCATTTCTATGTCCCCAAAGAGGAACATGGCCCTTTCACAATCCCAAAATAAGCTAGCAGCTTCTATTATCATGTTGTTAGGCTGGATCTCCCGGAGGGATGGTAGATTACCAAGATATTTTCTGACGAGGATTTGTTACTGAAATGCAAATCATCCCACCAACTCAGCAATCTTGAGTGGATATTGGTGAGCATGCCGAATCTAGGGACTTTGTGCCTCATATTTCTGCAAGGCAAACAAGGTTAGGCCCTGAGCTCCCAACAGACTCGACTATTTAACATCAGCAATTAGCATGAAGCATTTAGTTCTTCAAATAAATCGACAAAACGTGACGATGTCTGTTTTGGTTTAGGGAAACCAATGGACTTTTGGACAAGGCTATCTTAAAAGATTATTATGTGGACAACATAATTGACCCGACTAGGTTTGACTATGATGCCTGCATAATTTAAACATAAGGTTTTGATGGGATTTTAGATTGGTAACCTTGAGCGGACAACTCAAGGGGGAAGGCACGGAACCGTCGACCGCACTATTGATCGACTAGTTTTACCGAAAATAAGCCTTTTCGAATTTAGGGGGTGATAATAAAGGAAGGGCGCAACCACTCATCAAGCATTGCTATAGTATTTTGTTTGGCACGAGTGGAGTATGATGTTGAGAGTGATTCTGATATAATTAAAAGCATGTTGACATGTATTTGCACGTTAAAAAAGTGATCAATACAATAGTTTTAAAAGTTTATAGAAGTTATATAGGGAAGAAACAAGAAAGACATGTCCGTTTTTCTTTTGAAGAAGAAATTAAACCCTTAAAGGAATTAAAAAAAAAACTGCACATAAGGAGCATATAAATTTAAAAAACTGTATGAAATGGTAAAAGCCTAAAAAATCCTCATCAGAGTCGCTATTCTGTTGCGCCCGTTTTTTCTCAAAAAATCGGGTTTATGACATTTTGATTGAGACGACTCATTCCTTTTGGGAAAGGGGTTTGCATTTTTTGAAGAGTCGCCACCTAAGAATTTAAGGTGCATACGAGCACCTATAATGTTTATTTATAACTAATTTTTATAACCAGAGACATGGTAAGGGCTTGAAATTATCCTAAGGGAAGGTGTTAGGCACCCTTCAGGATCCACTACTATGGTTCCCAGCTAGACAGGTTTTTAGTGAATTTGTTCAATTAGAAAATAAACAAGTATGGCTCAAATGGTAGGGGATTTAAGTATAAATGCATAGATGTTTGAAAAAAGTAGTTAATGAAAAAAACAAGATTTTGAAAAGAAGTACAATCTAAGCGTGTTTTATGAATCTAAAGGGGTGTCCTAGGTTTGTTAGCCTATAGGATCACATCATTACAATTCCCAGTAATCACTCCTTAGAAACGGGTTATGCGTGGCATTAGCGCACCGGTCATCATATCAATATCTACCATTTACCACCCCATAAAGGTAATTAAAGCGGGGGTTGGTATAGACCCCTATTGCATGCTGTTACATGTCCCTTCCTATCAGTCCCGGAGAAATTTAGGACTCCTATACTATAAAGGGAGGGGGGAGGGTTCTAGGAAGATCCTCGGGTTTAAAGGGAAAAATGCTAGGTGACAAATAAAAACACATAGGACTGCATTTAAGGGTAAAATACAAAAATCAAATAAAGGGATCAGATATACCTCCACAAGTAATGCACATAAATAGCATGACTCATATACAGTTAAGGTCAAAATTCAGGTCCCAAACATGATATCTAAGTGATAATAATAGAGTCTGATATATTATATGACTTAGAAAAGAAGTTTGAATTAGGCGCGTGTACTGATTTTAACACGTTGACAGTTAAACACTAATCACAAAGACAGTTTTTGTTTTATTTTAAAGTTTATTGCCTAAGGCTTGCCTAGGCACGGAATATAGATGACTACATTTTATAAAGAGAAATAAGGCAGATTTTTTAAATCGGACTCTAAAATCCCTATAGGCATGATATCTAATGACAAATCAAGGCAGTTTTTAAAAGAACTTGTTTTAGAGAAAATAAACCATTAATTATGCCAGTTTCAAAATGAACAAAAACGTGGACTGGGTTGATTTATTTAACTAAACTAGTTAAGATCTAGAGAGAATTTCTAGAGCTATTCCCTAGAGGAATGACATCTAGTTGTTTAACACTAATTTTAGAAACTTTACAGGCATGATGACCAATGAAAGAAAACATGTAATACTTGTTATAACATAAGATGAATTAAATTATATCCTATAGGTGTGGTATCTATTTGTGGAACTGATTTTGAGACCTATTACACATGATTTATAACATGGTAAGGCAAGTATAGTAAAATCCTACTAAACATGATTTCTAAAATTTAAGGCAAGTATAGTAAAACCCAATAGGCATGGTTTCTAACGTGATAAGGCCAAACATAGTAAAATATAAAGTACTATAGGCATGGTTTCGAATATGGTAAGGCCAAACATAGTAAAATTTAAAGTCCTATAGGCATGGTTTCTACCTGCCTTACCCCACAAACATGTAAATACCCATTGCTTTTACTAGTTACACCCAATACTCGTTTAAAAATTATTACATACCATGTGAATGAATTACATATGAAAAGTAAAAATTACATAATAGAGAACCTGAAACATGCCTAAATTTTCAGCACCTAATTAGGACTTCCTCCCTGAGTTATGTAATAAACCACCTCAAGTGCCAAGATTGTTCCATAACCTTTCTCATATCTGGTTGTGTCAGAGTTCTGCAAGGACCTCAAAGGATCCTGGCGATGCTCATACTTAGAATTCATAGCCAAGACAAAGTGAGTGCAGTGTGGAAAGACCAGCTTATATGTGTCCAAGTTCAGAGGAAACTCAAGAGTACCAAGGCAAGGCTCATACAAAAGGGGCAGAACCTAGTGGTCTAAGAGTGTATGTGAGTGCTTTGACATCGTGATAAAAGACTTAGTAAAGCAGTTTAGAAGTGAAAAAGTTCAGAAGTAGTGTTTTTAAAGATACTAGGAGTTATCAGTTTTTGAGAAGAATGCTATGAGTAGGAGCAATAGGTTTGAAATCATTCTTTGAGAAAAGCATACTCATGGAACAACCCAATTTAGCATAGAATACCCAGATTTACTTGACAAGCAGACTTACAAACAGAGGTGAAGGGATTGGGAACATATAGGTTCGAAACCACATAAATAGGAAAAAATGTGATACATCAAATATGCAAAACAACTATGAATCTATTGAACAAATCAATCACGGTAACAAACATTTAAAACATAGGGAAGAATGCGGCAGGATCATGTTGAAGACAAGGGTTTTGTTGAACAAAACATGACATACCATTATGGCTAATAGAATGCACTAGGAGACTAAGTAACTACATAGTCCTACCAGTTAAGGGAGGGGTAAGAGAACTAAGTTAACATGCTGGACAAGTATCAAAGAACTAAGTAAGTTGGATATGATAATTACATATAAGGCAGAATTTGGGCATGCTTAATAATAGCAAACACATAGATTAATTGAATAACTAGTACAGGAACAAGCATGGATGTATAAGCATGGAACACATAAAATTGAGTTTCAAATTTAAACTAGAGACATACAAGTTAAGGAACCAAAGTGCAGAAAGTAAAGAAAGTAGAGTTCCACAATCTAGCCTTGGCTTTCAGCCGGCTTAACAAGCAGTAAGCACAAGTAGAAAGAAGATAGAGTAGTGTGTGTGTGTGTGTGTATGTATTCTAAATTGTGTTCGTGTCTCAAGACTGTAGCAGAGAGTCATTTATATAGTAGTTTGAAAGCTGGTTCCAATAAGGCAAGAATCAATTGTTCAGAAATTATATAACTCAATATAAAAAATTGGTTCGAATCTCCCTTTAATGAAGGGAGTCAGTGTAAAGGGTAAAGAACATGTGTCAAGTAAGGAAATCAATCATACACGACTTGAGTATAACAAATAAGGAAAGATTTCAAAAACAATACCAGTGTAGAACAGGTAATTAAGTCTAGGTTCTTTTAATTTTCAAACAAAAGAGACAATCAGTAGCAATGCAGATAAGGCAAGAAAAATTAATCGAGGCAAGCAACTAATCAAATTAAGTGGAAAGTAGGGGTCGGGGGGTCTAAAGGGAAATGTTCAAATCACACCAAGTAATAAGGGATTCAGAATCAATCAAAAAGCAAATCATGGAAAAGAGTAAGCATGTTGAACATATAAATAGAGTAAGACATGGATAGTCAAGAATTGGAACACAACTCTAGCAAAACATGACGATAAAACAATACTGAATCAGCAAGAAAGATGCAAGTCTTGATGCGAACAGTCAAGATGGACACAAACATATAGAATTGATGTAATTCAAAGTTGAGAAACTTAGAAGAAGCATATCAAGGCAAGGCAGTCACAAGAAATCACAAGAACTCAAAAAGAAATATGAGAATCAATAATTCATGCTAATACAACCAAACGAAGAACCCTAATACTTTGGGTGACGTAGGCTAGTTAGGGTCAAGGAAGAACTCAACAAAATTAGTCAAAACACATAGATACACTTGAAACCGGAAAATGTTTTGAAAAAAAAAAAAATTTCAAAAACCGTAGTTTAGGAAGATGACAAACCACTCGAAAATCGGGAGATTTTCCATAAAACAAGTAAAATAATTTCGATAATTCTCAGATCTGTACAGATCTAAGAAGTTTAAGAGATGAAATAGGGTTTTTATTAGAATAACTCGAATAGAGGAAAAAATCTTAAACAAATGTTTGCAGGTTAATAGAAAAATTAGAAGAAAGAAGCGTTTTCAAAAGGTGTTTAAGAACTCTAGTTCGAATGTGAGGAGTTATTTAAGAAAATTTGAAAAAACCTTTGAGGAAAATAACTAAAGCTCATAATATACACAGATCTAAGAAAAATATGAAAGAAATCGGAAAATCTTAAGAGTTAGGATTTCAGAGAACCTAGAAAAGATGAAAAAAATCTTAAAGTGTTACCGATATTAGCCGGGAAAGCCATAGATCTTACTCAAACAGCCATGGATGGATGGAAAATGGCGTGAAAGACCATGGATAAGATTTGAACCACTCTGAGTTCACCTGAGGACCTTAGGGTAGTGTTAGACTGGTGTGGGGTGAAGCAGAGGGCAGGAGATGACGAGAGTCCAAAGTTTCCGGCGAGGGAAGTGACTAGAGAAGGTGAACAGGGTCCATCAGAGAGGAGGAGATATGAGAAGGCTCTAGAGAGAACCAAAGATAGAGAGAAAGAGTTAGAGAGGCCGGTTGAGAGAGAAACGAGAGGGGGAAATGAGAGAGGGGGAGGGGAAAATCGTTAAGGTTTAATATGGTAAGGGGGATCTGGACCATTAATTAGAATTGATCAACTGTCCAGATTGGACCATGGATTTGGTCGGGTATGGTTTGGGTTTGGCTTGGGGCCTGATAGGTTATTTAATTGGGTTTGGGGTTGGTTTGATCTAGGTAATAATTTAAATAAGAGTAGTTACTTGTTAAATACCGAACTAAATTAGATAAATAATTAATAAAAATAGCCAATAGTTAGATAAAAATAAAATTAAACTTAAAATAGGTGAAATTGAGGTAATCACCTATTATTAAAAATATGAAATGACTGATATTGAATTTAAATAGCATAAAGTGCACAATTAGGCTATAATTGTAAAATTATTGTAATTATAGCCAAACAACGCCGAATTGGCTAATTTGTGAAATAATTTAATCCTATTAGGATAAAAATGATATATTGAGCTAAGAAATACTTTGAAATAACTTGTAATGCAGGTTATGAATAATTATTGGATATAAAATACTGAATATATTATAAAATAAATTGATAATAATATGGAAAATTTATGGAAAAAATATCAATTATTATAAAAAATGATCTTGAAGGCGTACATGCAAAATTAAAAATAGTTTAAGGAAAAAATTGGGTATCAACAGTATTTTAATTGAAATTGCGCCAAAATGGCACAAAATTAGGAGCCCGAACAACTCACAAACTCGTCCACATGGGGCTACCAAGGGAGGGTCCAAACAATGTAGTTTAGGATCAAAACTACGTCGTTTTGGCTAAGTGACAAAATCAATCTCATCCGTCCACGGTATTTGATCCTATGGCCCTCATTTCATCTCCCAAGAGGTATATAAGCCCTTTGAAATCAGAAAAATTTGCCATTTCTCCATAACCCAAACCCTAGAAACCCATCTCCTTTCTTCTTATCCTCTTGTCACCGTTGCCCACCCCCCAAGAAGGCGGAGCCATCCTCCGATGACCAAAAACCCTCCAACCAACACCAATCTCTTCCTCTCCCCCTCCTCTACCCTAATCTAAGCCTTAAATCCCTCGAATCCTTCTCAAACACCACGAATCTCCAAAAAACTGAAACGCTAGTCACCCTTTTCTCTTCAAATTGGTCAAGTTTAGGACCACATCATAATTTAATACCCTACATGACTGTGTTGTTATTTCCTTGATCTATCACATAGTATTATTTTGAGCCCTAAATTCTGGCGACCACCAATGCGCACCGCTTCTACCGCCACTACTTCTCCGTCTTATTTATTTTTATTTCTTTCCTTTCAATCCAAAGGCACTTGTTTCCTTTGGGAAAGATGCCAGAATCTATTGGTTTAGCGTCTAGCAAAAAGAAACATATGCCTCGGGGTTGGACAACCTCCACTTGGCATCCTCGACATTGTCTCATTGCTCGATCTGACGTCAAATGTCCCGGAGTTTGGTATAAGCTCGCAGCCTAATCTTTTCCCCTATTTTTTGTAATTTCTCTTTTTCCCCCATTTAAGTTTAGGTTTTAGTTTAATTTTCTGTTTTAAATTAACTGTTAATCCATGATAGTTAGCTCGTGTTTACTTTCATTAACATTCTTTAATGTTGGTCATTGCTTAATATTTTCGAATCAAGGACTTAGTCGTTTGTTTAGGATTGCTATTAATCGTTGTTCGATAGCTTAATTTAAGTTGTATTTTAGGTAGTGTTTCCTTATTACAATCATCTACTATTTTTTTCCCATAAATCGATTGGATTTAGTTTAGTTTGCTTGAACGTTTAGTTCGATTAAATTTTAAGTCTTGTTTATGTTTTGCTAGTTCCTAGTTGGTATGAGTTTCACTATATAAGCTGAATTTCAGTCATGTGTTGAAAAAAAGTTGAATACTTGAGTATAGGGTACATAGTTTGTCACTTTTTACTGTTCAAAGATTATTGGGAGTACTAAACCCCAAAAATTCTTGTCCTTGGTTGGTGAAATACTATCTATTGGGCAGCTTTTTAACCAAAAATCTATCCTTTGAATTGTTTGGATAGATTTCTTGTAAAAAATATATTCGAAGGACATATTTTAATAATGGACTCAAGGCTGCTCTCTCCTATAAAGGGAGGATCTTCTTCAACTTGGGGGAGATATTTCGAACACTCAACACCCAAAAGAACATCATTACACACTAGACACATCTTGAGGAAGTTCTGAACACAACTACATACGCAAAAGGCAGCAACTAGAGCCTAAAAAGGATATCTCTTGTCACGACCCAAAATCCACTAAGGGTCGTGGTGGCGCCGGACACCGTTTTCAGGCAAGCCAACCAAATTACTTGTTGAAGTTCTCCTTTTAACAATCTTGAAAACTAAGCTTTTCCTTCAATTTTAATAAATAAAAAGAAAGATAACCGCTTAAATTATATTAAATAATAGGCAATTAATACAAAAAAAATATTTAAAAATTATCCCAGAACCCGGTGCCAGAAGTGCATCAACACTTACTAAGATAGTAATAAAACACAACATCCGTTCGGAATTCAATGGACAGAAAGTAAATATATTGTTGGAACGGGACTATTCTATATGCGGGCCGCCTTGAATAATGCAACTCACCTAGTCGCAGAATCATCTGTGCTGCTACACACAATATGCCACTAGTAACACATGAACCTGTGCAACAAAATGCACAAAAGTGTAGTATGAGTACGAAAATAACGTATACCTAATGAGTATCCCATCTAATCTCGAAGAAGTAGAGACGAGATGTCGACTTCGACACTTACTAAGGGTCCAGTAATGTGATGTCAATAATACATCAAATCTTGGATTTCTATAATCATGATTTTTAATCCAATAGAAGGAAACAAGTAAATAATTATTTCTCTTATAGGAGATTTCCAAAATTTCTATTCATTATTTTTCAAAATATTCTCAAGCCATGAAGAGGCAATAATAGCTTTAAGAAGTTCAAGGTATCAATACAAGCATGCACAAATCATGTAGATATCAATATCCCGCTCCAACAAAAAATAAATTGTGCACTGTCGAGGGTTGAACGAGATGGACCATAGATGCATTTATTAATATGCCAAGGTGTTCGACCCGCTCCAAAAATAAACACACGGACTGTCAATCAAGAAGTCCACATGGAATAATTATCCACTGAAAACAAATCCTCTTTTAACTTTTTAAGAAAAATGAAGTTTTATCTGTTTTAAATTCGTTTACTGATTCGAAGTGTTATTGAAAAAAATGGAATTAAAAAAAATAAGAAAAAACAAAACAAAACAAAAAAATAGAAGAAAAGAAAATAAAGTCAAACAAAAAGAAAACCAAAAACCAAACACGCCTGAACTATGTCTGACTTGATTCTGAAAGGATACATAGGCAGCCTCTCTTTGGGGTTCAGTCACACTAAAACAAAAATCCCAATTCCCCCAAAAGTGAAATTGGCTCGGCAATAAGCCTATCAGAACGGTTCCAAAGTTGTAATGCCATCCAAATTATTTTTACCCAAACCTTGTCCAAGTCCTTATAATCAATTGGAAACGGTATCGGGATCGGAGAAACACCATTGTTGGAATCTGATAAAGTCAAACTGAGAGAAATAAAATGAGAGAGTCTTATCGGTGAAAACCTACTGGCACCATAAGGCAACGGTGAACAGAGAAATTGAAAATGGTAGAGTCTAATTAGTGAAAACCTGTCAAGAGCACTATTAGGCGATGATGAGAAGAGAAATAAGAGAGATCGATTGGCAAAAACTCGCAAAGGGCGCCGTCGGTCAAAAAGAAAACATTGCCCACCATTGAAGGAGTCCTGGCAAGATTCCCTGGTTTTGAAACACGGGTCAATGCGTTTATGAGAAGTTGGAGAAGTTTGTGAGGGTCGGGCACCCAGTCCAAGAAGTATGTCATATTTATTTGAAGCCTGCATGTATCCCATATAAGTACTTCCCTTCTCCCCGAAAGGGATGCTTCTCTTCAACTTCATTTTTTCATGCCTTTTGCTTACTTTTTTCTTGAATCCCTTTTAGTCTAACTCTGTTCCCGAAAATAATACAAAGAAAAGGTGGCAAGACTGACTTTACAGGGCTTTGCCTAACAAAAGCTAAAGAAAGGTACCCAGCCTCAGCGGGTGCATCAAGCAATTCCCGACTAGCCATGATGGTTAATGCTGTGAAAGCAAAGTTGTCGAAAAGGAAAAGAAAGTCAAGGATAAAGGTCCTAAAGGTATAATAAAGTAAAAGGGTCGAATCCCCACGCAGGCATGTCGTCATGAAAAACTTAAAAGTTGAGCTCTTCAGTTTGAAAGAGAGATTAATCTTCAAAGCCAATAAGCAGCAAAGGCTCTCAACAAAAGCTGGGACGAGATCAAGCAATCAGACGATCGAGGCCACAAAACCAACCACTGTTTTAAACTAACAATTGTTCGTTGCTATAAATTTAAAACAGGTGCAATCCAAGCAACTATAACAAGAAGCAGGAGCAACCAGAAGAAATTGCACAAGGGTTAGAAAGAGCTCTGCTGCAATAACCAATCCAAAGGGAAGTCTCCTTCAAATTCTTTTCTGCATTTTTACTCATTGTTTGAAAGTAAAAAGAGGAAGAAGAAAATTCAAAGTCATAGCAATGTAGGGTCCCATATCCCAGTCACCACCAGCATAAGCTGGAATTTTTTTCCATTATAGGGTTCTACTCCCTAGTTTTATCCAGGCATAACTAGTGGACATCCCTGGTATAACCCAAGGACCTTTTCTTTTATCTCAGCATAACCCGTAGACGTCCCTGGCGTAACCCATGGACATCTCTGGCATAACCCAGGGACCTTTACCTTTTATCCTGGCATAACCCGTGGACGTCCTTGGCATACCCAAGGACATTTTTCCTTTATCCCGACATAACCCGTGGACATCCCTATCATAACCCGAGGACCTTTTTCTTTCATCCCGGCATAACTCGTGGATCTCCATGGCATAACCCAAGGACCTTTTTCTTTTATCACAACATAACCCATAGACATCCCTGGCATAACCCAAGGACCTTTTATTTCATCTTGGCACAACCCATGGATCTCCTTGGCATAACCCAAGGGCCTTTTTCTTTTATCCCGTCATAACCCGCGGACATCCCTGGCATAACCCAATGACCTTTTCCTTTTATCCTGGCATAACCTGCGGACATCCCTGGCTAACCCAATGACCTTTTTCTTTTATCTCGGCATAACCCGTGGACATCCGTGGCATAACCCAAGGACCTTTTTTACATCCTGGCACAACCCGTGGACCTCCATGACATAACCCAAGGACCCTTTTTCTTTTATCCCGGCATAACTCGTGAACCTCCCTAGCATAACCCAAGGACCCTTTTTTTCTCTTTTCTCCCGGCATAACCTCTGGACCTCCCCGGCATAACCCGATGACCTTTTTCCTTTTCTCCCGGCATAACCTATGGGCCTTTTTTCTTTTCTCCCGGCATAACTTGTGGACCTCCATGGAATAACCCATAGACCTTTTTTTTCTTCCGACATAACCCGATGGCTTCCCCGGCATAACCCGAGTATTCTTTTTCTTTTCCGGCATAACCCGGTCAACTTTCCAGCATAACCTAGCAATCCTATCAATTTATGGCTTTACTCCCTATTCCCAATGACACACAATCCTTTTTTTTATTGCTTTAAAAAGGATTAGATCTTAGTTACAAATAAAACTGGGGCATAAAATTAAGTCTGTTTGTTTGTTTTGGTGTCCGAGTAGGTTTTACCTCAACGCGCAAGATTTGAGATGACCAGAAGGATGAGTCTCAATCCAGATTAAAGAAAAGAAGAAAAGAGCACAAGAAGCAAACTCAAAATGCTGAAGTGGCGAAGGACGCGACTGCTCTAAATTTGATCGAAGTCACAAGCTTCACATGTCCTGCCTTCATCCAAAGCTGAAAGAAAGAACCAGCCAATGCAGTTGACGAGCATCAAGATTAAGATCAGGGTCCATAGAGAAATTAGATAGGACTCAAGATCAAGCTTCAAAAGATTTGTAGATACGAATCTTGTAACTTGCAGTGGATAGGCCTAGCCAGCTTAGCATTTGATTTTCCTTTTGGTGTAAAAAAGAAGGTGTGACAACAGCAACCAACAATATTAGCCTTCCAAAAATCCCATTTTCGATCCGTTAACAACTCCAAATCCACCTGAGGCCCCCGAAACCCAAATCAATCATGCTGACCTATCCCAAAATACATTACATACTTGCTCGATGCCTCAAATTATATCAAACATCTCTAAAACCACGAAACGACCTCCAATCCAAGCTTTATGAACTTTAAAATTTCAAACTTCTATTTTCAATGTTTAAACCTATCAAATCACGCACGAATGACCTCAAAGTTTGTACAAAAGTCATATTCGACATTACGAACCTACCCTAACTTTCAGAATCAAAATCCGACCCCGATATCAAAAAGTCCACTTCCGGTCAAAATTATCAAAAACCTTCAATTTTCTATCTTTAGCCAATTGACTCCAAAATGATCTACGCACCTCCAAATTTACTTTCGATCGCGCCCCTAAATCCAGAATCACCATACGAAGCTACTCCCAGACTCGGAATCCCAAACGAACATCAATAACACTGAAATGCACTTCAAGTCAAACTTACGAAATTTCTTCCAAAATGCTAACTCCAACAATGGGCGCCAAAACACTTTCGGATATTCAAAAACCCGATACGGACATACGCCCAAGTCCAAAATCATCATATAAACCTGTTGGAACTTTCAAATCCCGATTCTGAGGTTGTTTACTCAAAAATCCAATATTAGTCAATTCTTCAACTCTAAGCTTCCAAAAATTGAGAATTCTCTTTCCAAGTCAACTCGGAACTTCCTTAGATCCAATCCCGCACACGCGTACAAGTAATAATTCCTGAAACGAGGCTGCTCATGGCACCGACTGCTGAATGATGTGCTAGAGCTCAAAACGATTGGTCGGTTTGTTACATTCTCTCCCACTTAAACATACATTCGTCCTCGAACATGCCGATAACTGCACAAATCACTGTTTAACACCTCGAGCACCTACCCATACTGCCACAACTTAACTGAGAACCCTAGCTCGATCACTCTGAAGATATTCCTTTTCACTTAACAAATAAGCCTTAGACCCCAATTCCAACATCCGGAATTCTACGCTAGGCCTGTTTCCAACATAAGGACACCGTATCAATCACCACATGATGCACTAGAACATGACTGCATACCTTTGCCGAATTCACACCTTTCACCACTTTACTCACAGGACCACAATAAAATTATCTGTCCCAATTAGTCAAAATTCCACAAATCTGATGCTCACATTGCCCCTCATGACAACGGATGAGGTATGTAGAAATTCATAACAAACTGCTGAATCAATAAATCATTGGGTCTATACCCCTGACAAGAACTATTACCCAATTCTGAATCAAATAATGGCCTTAGCTCTTTAATATACATCATTTATTCATATTGCACTGATCTTGAATTCAATGATCTCATCTCACCAAGTACGAACTGCTCAGGAAAGAAGCCACCCTGACTTGACCAAAAGTCTCATATGATGCTACAATGTGCCAATAGGCTACCATATCAAACGCGATACCAGGGAAAGCAAAATTTGAGAAGGAAATTCAATTACACCACTCATGAATCACACATGCGACGCGTTCAATATAATTTAACAAACACCCCGCTTGCGAATCATACATGCGATGAGGGCGCACAACTAATATGAGCTTTCCTTACAAAAATAAGAAACCGAATACGTAGAACAAATGTGGGGAACTGTACTGAACATCACACTGTTGCTGCCTACAACCCGATCCAACTAACATACCCATGGAAGTTTGCCACCTGATCCAAATAACATACCGATGGTGGCGTGCCACCCGATCCAAATGACATACCTATGGCAGCGTGCCACCCGACCCACACCTAGAACTCACATAAGGAGATGCACATCGAGCTAGATTACTTATTATAACAAAATACCGAATATCAGTCACAAGCCACGCTAAGTGCATAATATCATCCCTGGGAGAACATATAGTGCAATAAGCTAAAAAACTCAAGCATAACTGAGGTGCGATAACAATATGAATCTCAAGAGCCTTTTGCTCAGGTAATATCATTTCCACGCGGACCCTCAACACATAGGAAATTTCTCAAGGCGTCTCACAACTCACGCGGCGCAATGTATTACTACATGAAATATCTGAAAACAAAATAACACCCTGATTGCACCTCCATAAGGAGTGCATAACTGTAATGAACAAGTCTGTCCTGATATAGAGCCCATATTCACATTTGAATCCATCTACCGACCTCAAGCTGATTTTGATCGCCTGAACTGGGCTAATTACCTTTCAAAGCCCATAATAATTCCTCTTGCGCTAATAACACATAAGAACATCCATCATAGTTGGAAAAATCATCCACAGTCCAGCACTCAATAGACTGAGTGCCTTCCATGCATATATTTTCAAATCAACAAAATTATCAAAACCTTCATACTTGGTTTAAGTCTTTAATCAATCAAGTGACTATCTGTCACACTTATACAATCTACTTGTGTAACACACTCTTACAACCTACCACAACAAACAATTGGGACACACCTCCAAATCACCGGCCATTCTAACGGTAAAAAGCGATCAAGAATCATTAACAAGAATGCAAAGCCTTCTTTACAAAAGACCGATCTCAGGTAATGCTGAAGACAATACCAACTTACCTTAATCATCAAAACTCCATTCCTACTCATCCAAGCTTGTGACATCCTTGTCCATACCGAGCTATTACCTTGATCTTTACTTCAAATTCCATACCACTCACTGCACATATCACGCCAACATACGATAGAACACACTTTTTATTATAGCTTTGGAACCACTATTAGGCTAAAACTTCATCATATAAAACTCCCCACTTAACTTTTTAGGAGAACCATAGAAATACGTGGGTGAATCCTCATAGTCCTAGAACATTCAAATCCAAAAGCAGTGACTAATCCACCGCAACCCTTCCGAGTTTCGCCCACACATAGCAGGCCCTAACGGTAGAATACCTATGAATAACATCAATTACGGCGCTGACAGGCCTCACATGTATTATCAAAAAACACTTGCACACCTTGATCACGCTGAAGGAACCGATCACTGATACTAATATTCCAATTTAACTATGGCTAATCAATCTATATTTTTCCAATCTATCCTTGATTGCATTAGAAATAATACTAACTCCATTAAACACATAACATACTCCATCTGAACTTATCTCGAGTGACTTTGAATCACGAGACCATACTTTACCACATCCCACGAACCATTTCATACCTTCCTTGCGCGTACATTTGCACCCTCAGCTGGTATTCCCAATCTGCAAATCCTTCTACAAATCCGAGGACTTTTCTAATTTTCCTCTCAAGCGCTACACTGCAAGTCAATAAATCATAGAACATTCTGAGCCTCCACTCATAATCCTTTGCAAAAGCTTGATTCTCAGTCATACCTATAGGCTCAAAATCATTAGGCGCCACTTTATATACCTTTTGAATCCATTAGAACCATTGCTGTGAGCCATGCGCTCTGACTTGGTCCCGAATATAATCAACTCCATAAATCTTATAACACATGAATACCATCTCGACGAAGCACCTGGAGTATCATTTCCTTTGAAACCTGCATCTATACAAGGCGTAAATCCTGAATTCGTCCCCCAAGTCTGAACATGAGCCAATAAGGCCAACCATAGCATGCATTCAACAATCTATTTGCTCAAATTACCATTTATGGTCCTTTCCCGTAGCTGAGATAACTCATTAATACGATAATAACCAGAAATCTCGCAAGTAGTTAACCATGCAACCCAATCACAAGCAGTGGAACTCTCCCACTTAGCTTGAAGCCATTATTTCACAAATTTAGAATTCACCCAACCTCTTTATCTCTTATTGACATAACCTTGCGCAATCAACCATCGAAAATTCTTGAAATCTTCCTATAAAACCCCCTTTTATTTTCTGAATCATCCTCACATTTGCACAACCGATCTCTTTGCTGAATAGCCCATAGAATTCTTCTCGAAAGCTTTGCCAGCCGCGTTACCCTACTCACAGGGAATAACCCATCTACGGAAATAACTTTCCCACATCAATAATCCATCATCAGTCTGAGCAAACCCTCTAGCTGCATAAGTCATTTCACCCCTTGTGGATATCAATTAAATGCACGACAACATCATTTCCATTTGAGTTATGTTGAATCCTTCTTCATTTCAAGAAGCTGTTTTTGTTATACCAAGTCTGATGCCGTATAATAGCCCATGCTTTAGATTAAATCCATAGACCCCAATCACCAATCACTATTATTCTCAAATCCCTCCGAACTCTCCTTAAGGTACGTGGTCATCCTAGTACAAAACCCATATACAACTCCGCCACTCTCTCACTCTGGGCAAACCCGCTTTCTTAATCAACTACTCAACCTTCACTTCATATACCTGACCTTTTAGAAATTTTGAACACGACTTGATGCTTCCCACATGTCCTTCCTCATTGTTTGATGTTCAGTTGTCGCCTTAAATAAAATCCTTCTTTATAGATCTTGGACCCAAAAAAGCTACTGGCTTGAACCTTTATGGAGATCTTCTTTCTGAGTTGTCGACAATAGAAACACTGATTCAATCCTGAACTGCCGCACTACGCGATCTCTGACAGTCGCTTCTTCAATACTATTTCACTATTTCCTGCTCCCAAGGAAAATTGTAGAAGATTAAAAAACCTGTGAACTTAGTACATTCAATAGGGACAACGACACCTCATCATAGGAGAAAACTCCACCACACTTGCAACACCAAGCCTCACTACTCCATCAGCCCAAATCTAGACATTCATAGGCCAATTGCTTTTCTCTTGCTGGGAATAATTACTGAATTTGTAAAACATGCACTAAATAAACCCCCCCTCAAGTCATTCACTGCCCTTACACGTAGGCAAACATCCCACCATCAAATCAATACTGCAAAACAATCGTTCATAAGCATCATGGCAACTTGTGCCTAACCTCAAAACCCTCAGAGGTACCGCTACTGAGCCGAAACGACATAATATCCTTCCATAAAGCGACGATAATAGTCCAATCAACTATTCCAGGAGAAACATCTCGCACTATATCTGTGGTACCATTTTACAATTATTCAATTCTCATTTTATAACAAGCGGTTTGCGTTGCATAAGATTTAGTAGGAAAGAAAAAAAGGCATAAACCTCAAGAAATCAAATCGCACGATAAGGAATCAAGAAGGGAAGTACTCTTAATAGTCCTACAACCTCTCGAGGATAAGTACAGACGTCTCCAAACCGATCCGTGAGACTCTACTAGACTTGCTTGACTCGTGAGACCCTAGGAACCTAGTGCTCTGATACCATGTTGTCACGACCGAAAATCCACAAAGGGTTGGGTCGTGGTGGCACCGGACACCCCTATCAGGCAAGCCAACCAAATTACTTGTTGAAGTTCTCCTTTGAACAATCTTGAAAATTGAGATTTTCCTTCAATTTTTATAAATAAAAAGAAAGATAACCGCTTCCATTCGAATTAAATAAAAGGTAATTAATACAAAAATAATTAAAAATCATCCCAGAACCTGGTGTCACAAGTGCATGAGTATCTATTAAGACAGTAATAAAATACAATATCCGTCCGGAAGACAATGCATAGAAAGTAAATATATTATGCTGGAAAGGGACTATACTAGTTGCGAGCCGCCTTGAATAATGCAACTCACCTAGTCCCATAATAATCCGTGCTGCTACGCCCAATAGGCCACTAGTAACACATGAACCTGTGCAATAAAATGCACAGAAGTATAGTATAAGTATGAAAACAACGTGTACAGAGTGAGTATCCCGTCTGATCTCGAAGAAGTAGAAACGAGAGTCGACTTCGACACTTACTACAGATTCAGTAATGTGATGTCAATATTAAATCGTGGATTTCTATAAACATAATTTTTAATCCAAAAAAAGGAAACAAGTAAACAATTTTTCCTTTTATAGGAGATTTCCAAAAAAAAAAATCATTACTGGTCCGAATATTCTCTAGCCATGAAGAGGCAATAACAACTTTAATAAGTTCAAGGCAGCAATACAAGCATGCAAAAATTATGCTGAGGTCGACGACCCACTCCAACAGAAAATTAAATGTGCACTACAAAGGTTAAACAACATGAACCATAGTTGCATCTATTTAATCTGCTGAGGCGTTCGACCCGCTCCAAAAATAAACACAAACAGTCAATCAAGAAGTCCACATAGAATAATTATCCAATGAAAACAAATCCTCTTTTAACTTTTTAAGAAAAATAAAGTTTTATCTGTTTAAAATTTGTTTCCTGATTTGAGGTGATTTAAGTAATTCAAGCTGTCAATAAGTTTACAAATAATAGAAATATAACACGCTTTTGGGTCCTAAACTACCCGGACAATAGAATAAGAGTAGCTACGCACTGACTCTCGTAACCTCGTGCATACGTAGCCCCCTATAAATAGGAGCACATAACAATTCATTTCACCTATTGAGACAATTCAATCTTACAAGGTTAGAAAGGAGATTCACCTCGCTCTGAAGATCCATAACTGGCATTCCACACCCTTCCGAACACTCGAATCGATGCACAACGCTCTAAAACTAGATAATAATTATGTCAACCCAATATATGCTAAGATACTCATTATAATCTAATTTATAACACTCCTAAATCCGATCAAAAAGTTGACAAAAACGCCCTCATGCCTACGTGCCCGGAATCACAAATTCTTGAAGATAAAGTTCACCCATTGCCACATGAACTTAAATATATGATTTTCTCTATATTCCATACCCAAATATTAATCAAAATTCAAAGATACCAGTTTTCTAGATTTTCCTTCAAACCCATAATTTCTACCAATTTACATGCAAAAATCTATACAAAACTAATATATTCAACTCAAGATAGGTGGGGTTAGCTTACCTTGTTGTTGATGATGAAAAATCCCACTTGAAGCTCTTCAAAATCGCCCATACCACGAGAAAATGAGAGCAAAATTGCCAAATCCCGACTTTAAAAGAACCTCACTGCCTCCAGCACTTTCCGCACATGCAGTCCTATGACCTCTTCCGCAAGTGAGGCCACTCTATAGCTTCTACGGTCCTTCCCTATCCCCCTTGTTTCCGCTTCTGTGCCTTTTTCAGCGCAGGAGCTGTCCCGCATCTATGGAAATATGACCGCATCTGCGGCCCCTTCTCTCCTAGTGCAAAACTGCATATGCGGCTCCGCACCTATGGCCCAATTCTCGCAGGTGTGGTTATGACAACAACCAGCAATATAAACCTTCCAAAAATCCCATTTTTGATCCATTAACCACCCGAAATCCACCCAAGGCCCTCGGGACTCCAACCAATCATGTCGATCCGTCCCAAAACACATTACAAACTTGCTCGAGGCCTAATATCATATCAAATAATGATAAAATCACGAAACCAATCCAAGATTTAGGAACTTTAGAATTTCAAACTTCTATTTTCAATGTTAAAACCTATCAAATCACGTCCTATTGACCTCAAAGTTTGCACACAAGTCATATTCGACATTACAGACCTACCCAAACTTTTGGAATTGGAATCTATCCCCGATATCAAAAAGATCACTTCCGGTCAAACTTCTCAAAAATTTTCAATTTTGTATCTTTAGAAAATTGACTTCAAAATGACCTACAGACCTCTGAATTCATTTTCGATCGCGCCCCAACTGCAGAATCACCATAGTGAGCTGCTCCAGGTCGAAATCCCAAATGGACATCGATAACACTGAAATGCACTTCAAGCCAAACTTATGAAATTTATTCCAAAATGCTAACTTCCACAATAGGCGCCAAAACATTCCCGGGTCTTCCAAAACTTAATCTGAACATATGCGCAAGTCCAAAATTATCATATGAATCTGTTGAAACTTTCAAATCCTGATTCCGAGGTCGTTTACTCAAAGTTCCAATCTTAGTCGATTCTTCAACTTTAAGCTTCCAAAGAATGAGAAATCTCTTTCCAAGTCAACTTCAAACTTTTCGAGACACAATCTCGACCATGCGTACAAGTCCTAATTCCTGAAAAAGGCTGCTCATGGCCCCAGACTACTGAACAATGTGCTAGAGCTCAAAATGACCGGTCGGATCGTTACATCTCAGAAAGACCTTTCTTACTCTGAAAAGCACTTCATAAAAGTTTTCTATGTTCTTTCTTTGTTCAAAAAGAATTCATCTAGGTTTTGGTTCTCATTTTCTCTGGTTTTCCTAACAAGTTGGGTTGCTATTGCTGGCTATAAAGTGTTGAGTTTAATAGTTGTGAACACCTAAGTTCATCACTAGCTACGTCATACGTTTATGCTAATTAGGTAACTTTTCATCATGTCGTTAAATTTCAGCTTCAATAAATGACAATGACATGTTATTTTGAAGGAATGTTGCTTGTATTGACTGTTATTGATATGTTCTTTTTCTGTTAAGCTTTTTTTATCTAACTTGTCTAGAGATGAATGGTCGAGTACTAAAAATTCTATCTTTATGTTCTGCGTATTAGATAGTATAGGTTATTTTTATTATATCTGCAAGTAAGATTAATTAGTAAAAAAGTTACGTCTAGTTGGTAGAAAGGATTAACATCTTAATAAGCATGAGAAAAGGTTGTAGTTTTAGAAGTTATTTGAGTTTCATTCCTCCTCTATCTTTGTTTAACTGATAAGCGTTCAGATTTGCTTTATTGTTTTGTGCCTGTTTATGTTGATCTCTTTCAGTGCTAGATCTTATTAGTTTGTAAAGTTTAGCTTCTGTTAGTGTAACCATGTATGCTAGTCTTTCGTAAAATATATGAATCTTTGGTTGACTTCATGAAAAGTAGTTTTAGAACAAAGAACTAAGTGAAGGCAGTGATTCATTATAAGTTGTAAAGTAAATTTTGTTCATTAACTGAGTCGAAATATTAATTCTTTGGAAACTGGAGTTGGACATACATTGTATTTTAGCCATTTTATGTCAATCCTTTACTAATCTTCACTTGTTTAAGAATGTTGAATGTTTAAGAATGTTGGGTTATCCTTGTGTAGTATTCACTAGGTTTGATTTATAAGGTAACATTATTGGCTAAATAAGAAAAATTTGAGCTTTTAAAAAGTCTAATAACCTAGACATTGGAATCGAAGTAGGTTAGTATATGCTTCTTGTTAATTTCATTAGGCAGTAGGATAGCATTTCAAAAAGAGAAATTGGACCAAAAGATCTTGGCCAGGTCCTAGTTTTAGCATCTTCTACTTATCCAAGATAGCTCACACTTTAAAGTGTCATGTTCCTACAATAATAGATCAGAACAAGTAATCCAAATACTTAATCTAACCGCTGGGCAATTAATAGGCGCGCCTCGGCTATTTATTCTCGGACTTGCTTGCGTAGCGTGATATTAAACATTAAATAAATTAACTAAATAACCTAATACTGTATTCATTAGTTTTAGTTAATTTTTAATCTATTTAATCCCCATAATCGTGGATTCGCTTGCATAGCGCGATAGTAACTTTTAATCATTTTTAAAAAAATATTTTTTTCTCAAGGCACAAATAAAGTAACTTTTTCTGAAAGTAATAGCACGCTAATAATCATTGACATGACTGCGGATTCGCATGCGTAGTGCTGTTATGAAAAAAATTAACAACATTCATCTTGGTCCCACATTCGTTTTCGTAGTGCAATTTAACATTATTCAAATCATTCTTTAACAATTTTAACATATAAGTGGATAGAGGCAAGCATGAATATCAATAAAACATAGTTTGTCCAAAATAAATTTAAACTTTTGTTAGTCAATAAAAGTGACCATGCTAGAACCACGGGACTCGAGAATGTCTCATACCTTCTCCCCGGTCAATATAATTCTATACTCGGACTTTATTTTTGCTGACCAATAATAATAGAGTCAAATCTTCCTTTGGCTAGGTATTCAAACAAAAGGTGACTTGGAACACCCAAAAATCAATTCCAGGTGGGGACCCTAAACAATAACATAATTCCTATTTCAAATTATCACTTTAATTGAAAAAACTCCTTAACCCACAATAATTCATACACTTATGTTTGCAGAGGTAGAAAAGGGATGTGACTGCTCTGGCAACTCTGCTGGAGAACTGCTAGAATTCGAGCATGTACATGTTGACTTTTTATTTGGCTTCATTAATTTTATTGTGATTTATTTGTGCCTACTGTGCTATCTGTTCACTTTTTACCGCTTTGATATTGTTGAACTGTACACACACCCTCTCTGAGTCCTCACACACCCTATCTGAGTCCTCTTGAAATAAAAAATAGTCGAGGTGCTTGTCACCTGGTACACATATTTTAGGCGGGAAGCACCACCAGCTAAGCTGGAAAGCAACGCTATCGGTACGCTGACCCTCCTCGGCTCGAGTTGTCCGCTTGAGTAAGTATGCCTAGATACCTTCTCCAATAGGATTTAAACCTAGAAGAACAAACCTCATGCCGGATACCCTAGTAAGTTCGCTTTATGTGCATCGCGTGTATTTGACTTAGCGAAGCTCGGCACAGGGGCCTGGATCCGTATAAGATGGGTATCCTCTTTGAGACCATCATGTTCACTTGTGTGCAACTTGATACATCATTTAGAAGGCTTACTTGCATTGTCGACTGGCTATAGAAATAAGTGTAGCGGAATTATTTATAAAAAAAAAAGAATCATTCTCCTAGTTTAGTGCAAATAAATCTTTATTTAAACAAGATTTTATAGTAGTCTGGTGTGAGGTGTAAAGATTAATTTTCATAAAAAATCAAAAGAAAAAAGTAACCAGTTTCACCGAACTACGCGGATTTGATTCTCACCGAATGTGAGATACGTAGGCAAACCTCATCAGTTCTGGCCCATAATTTTTAAAAAAATATTAAAAAATATTTTCATTTACTTCATTCTTTATAGAAGTATTTCTTAGAGAGCTAATTTTTAAAAATCCAACAGTATTGTTTTTAATTTCATCTAAATCAAAAAATATTTTATTTCTTCTTCATAAGTTTTTCTTTCAAAAATTAAAAAAAATCGAAATTCAAAAATATTTTATTCTTTAGAAGTACTTCTTTCATAAATTCAAAATAAAGTTCCAAAATCCAAAAATATTTCCTTTCTTTTTTAGAGGTTTTTTTTCTTTCAAAATCCTCTATAAACCAAAATTGAAATTCAATATATATATATATAAAATTTCTTCCTTAGAAGTCTTTTTTCGGAAACTAAAAAAAATCAAAATTCAGAAAAAAGAGTGAGTTTATTTACTTTATTCATGATCTTCCCTTAACTGATTATTTTCATGCACGAACATGTACGTAGGCAACCTCCAAAAGGTTCGATCAAGTATTTTTCAATGACTCTAAAGTGAGTGATCAAAATAAGGCGAGTGAAAGGAAAAGACAAAAAAAAATGAGAGAAAGAAGGAAATAAGAGCGTCAGTAAGAAACAACCTAATAAGCCTGAATGAAACATGAAACTTTCCAAAATCATGTTAGAGATGGTGATAATTTTATGATCATAGCATATTTACGTGTATTTCCTATTTGTAAAATGCTTAAAACTAACATGTTTGTTGTCTCCTATATAGTAAGCTTAAGGTGGTTGGTTTATGGTGAAACTGGCAACACATCATTACTTCACAAGATCTAAGGGAATGGTGGTGACGGATAACAGTGATGAGATCGAGTTGGTCAGTGACAATCCCAAGGGTCACTCAGTTGAGCAAGAGTCAGAGAAAATAAGAAAATTGAGACAGCAACTATTAGATGTATATAAAGCATAGGTTTCCAGTCAACCTCCACCCTAGGGTCCCTCGGAGGGAACATCCACCGTACACCTGGCTACTCAACCACCGCTCTATGCAGCGAGCAATCACATCCTACCACCGTGGTATGTGCCAATCTACAAACTCCATGCTGCCCATAGTACCTCTAATATGTGACCTCTAGTCACACCAGTTAGGAACACCCTTCTCGTCGTGTCTGATGCATATGTATATACAACCCGGCCACCACCTCCTATGACGAGGCCAAACAATGAGTCATCATCTCATGCTTATGATGGCAAATACTATTCTCCAAATATCATTTTTAGGATCTCAACTCCATGCAATTAGGCTCCTTAGTACGATTCATCAATGGAAAATGAAAAGCCTGCCACGACGGTTGAGCCAGATAAGATGGCCAGGAAAATGAAAGGTCTTTAATAGAATATAAAGAACATACAGGGACTAGGTGGTCATAAAAGTGTTTCATCAACTATCTATGCATGTTCCCTCACATCCATTTGCCACGAGGGTTCAAGACCCTAAAATTTGAGAAATATGATGGACACGATGACCCTATCGCCCACTTGAAAAGGTACTACAAGCCGCTGAGTGGTGTAGGAGGAAAATAAGAGCTACTGATGGCTTATTTTAGGGAAAGCCTTGTAGGGGTAGCTTCTGAATTGACCAAGATATCTCTCACTGGCATGTTAGGGATGACCTATCCCAGGCCTTCATCAAACAAGTTGAGTACAACATTGATATTGCATCGGATCATAATTCCTTGTCCAATATGAAGAAAAAGCTGACTGAAAGCTTTAGGGAGTATGCTATCAAGTGCAGGGAGCAAGCGGCTAGAGTTAAGCCACCAATGGATAACCATGAGTTGATCACTATTTTTCTAGAGGCTCAAGAGCCTGATCATTTCCTAAACATGATGTCCGCAATGGGCAGACCTTTTGCAGAAGCAATCAAGATAGGGGAAATGGTAAAAAAATAGCCTCAAGACTGGCAGAATTGTAAGTGAAATTGCTCTCAAAGCCACCACTCTGGTGACTGTTAGACTCTGAAAAGAGACATAGAGAGACTCATTTTTGAATTATTGATTCTAGTGACGAATGGAGAGGACCCTCCTAATGTGATAAACAACCCGTTGTTAGCACAAAATGATGTTCATTTTGTGGGAATGATTGGTCGAGATCATGAATACAAGCCACTCGGTAGAGTGAAAATGATAGTGGGTGCAATTCAAGAAAGAACTGGTTTGGGAGTAAGTCCAAGAAGAGATGTGTCTTTGATTGTGAAAGGTGCCTCAAGCTAAAAAAAAGTAACTTTATTTTGTTCCCAAGGTCTTGATATTGGAAGTTTTCTCCAACGATCCAAGCCCAAGGTTATGTACTTGGAGGCCACCCCGTCACATGGCAGAATCAGGGAGGTACGAAAGGTATAACAGAGCCGATCATAATCAAACACGTCGTGCAACCCCTTGTGACAAACATGAAAACCACTCCTTGGAACTATAACAAAGCCATGAGGACCTACAAAGGCAAGGAAATCACAGATAAAGTGGGGAAAAGTGGAGGTTTGACTTAATCTAGGAGATGTTACTCTCTAGAAGAGTTGAGGAAGGCCTAGAAAATCAGAGAAGTCCAATTGCCAATAAAGAAACCAGTCATTGAAGTAGGTAGAAAAGTTTTTGAAAAAGATGAAAGTTCATAATTACTCAATCATCGACCAACTAAGAAAGACTCAAGCCCAAATCTCTCCTCTATTTCTGCTCATATATTCCAAAGAGCATGCCCGTGCACTAATCAAGATCCTGAACGAGGCACATGTCTCAGAGGAGATCACAGTGAACCAGTTAGAGAAGATGGACAATAGATTTTTTGAGGGGAACATAATCTCCTTTACTGATAATAAAATTCCCGAGGAGGGAGCTGGGCACAATAGGGCTTTGCACTTGATGATAAAATGCAAGGGGAATTATGTAAAACGAGTCATGGTTGATAGAGGCTCAAGTGTAGATATATGCCCTCTCTCTACCTTGCAAAGCATGAAGATCAATACAAACAGAATCCGACCCAGGAATGTTCATATTCGAGCTTTTGATGGCCCAGTGAGAGATATCATTGGGGAGATCAAACACACCATAACAATTGGACCGGTTGACTTTGATATTGTCTTCCAAGTAGTGGACATGGTCACTTCTTATAACTTTCTTCTTGGAAGGCGATGGATCCATACAGCCCGAGTTGTGCCATCTACCTTTCATCAGATGCTCAAATTCAAACTTGACAGGCAAGAAAGTTTTGTTCATGGGGAAGATGAGTCTTCTATTTATAAAGACCAATTAATCCCCTGTATTGAGGCTAAGGAGAGTATATTGTCTATCAGGCTTTTGAAGTGGTTGCTATGGACCATGTTGAGGAAGGAAAGCCCATTCTGCATCCTCGTCATTCTGCCACATCTGTAATGGTGGCTGCAGTTATTCTTAGACTAGGTTATGATCCAGGAAAAGGCTTGGGGCATCATTTCAAGGAATTTTGAAGCCTATTTCTCAGTTCAGTAACCAAGGTACTTTTGACTTAGGCTTTCGGTCAACACAAGCAGATGATGACAAAGCCAAGCATTGCAAAAAGCATTGATGGGTCTTACACCAACCTATCCCTCATATTTTCTACACTTTTGTCAAGCCACAACTCTAAGAGGGTAAATATTCCTCGTGCATGCAAATATTGATGAAATATTCCATGGCCTCGCCAGATGTTTTATGAAGTGAATATGATCTAGGTTGGTGATGGCACTAGTCGTGTTGATATGCAACTAATTGATCCAAACACCTGCTCAACAACTGGAAAGAAACTTCTCTCCCCACAAGGAAGGAGTCTTGGTATTTTGCTTTCCCAGCTTCTTTTTGTATTTTTGGGTTATTTTCAAGGTTGTAATTTAAACATCTCAGAATGATTACTTTATTTTGATGTTAACCCTTCTATCTTTTTGAATTCAATGAAATGTTGTTCAGTTTCATATTAAGTTTTGTATCTTTTCCTTTTCCTAATTTCAGTCATTTTGTTTCCATTTCAGTTTTGTTAATGCGGCTTTAATAACATGACATGCATGCAGAATTCACACTAGGGTATAAAAATGCAATCTAATATCGGATAAAGCATCAAGAGGTTGGATACGATGAAGATAAGGTTGTTGAGGAAATATAAAGAGAGTTGGAACAATTTTAAAACAAGACCAAGCCTTACCTCAATGAAACTAAGCCGATTAATATAGGAAGTCATGAAGAAGTTAGAGAAACGAATATAAGCATTCAGATTGAACAAAAAACCAGAGATGCATTGATTTAACTTTTATTTGAATACTGAGATATGTTTTCTTGGTCTTACAATGAGATGTCGGGTTTAAGTGCTGATCTAGTGGTTCATAAGCTTCTTACGTATCCCGATTTTCCACCAGTCCAACAAATGCAACAAAATTTAAAACAAACATGAGTGACAAAATCATAGAGGAAATAATGAAGCAACTGAGCGCTAATGTGGTCAGAGTTGTCCGATACACCACTTGGGTGGAAAATGTTGTGCATGTGCTAAAGAAGGAAAAAAAGACTAGAGTCTATGTTTACTACAGGGACCTAAACAAAGCAAGTCCAAAGAATAATTTTCCTGTACCAAATATCCACATTCTATTGGATAATTGCATGAAGCATGAGATACAATCATTCCTGGATTGCTACGCTGGATACTACCAAAATCTAATGGATGAGGATGATGTTGAAAAGACCACTTTCATGACTCCATGGGAAGCTTATCGTTATAGGGTCATGCCATTCGGGTTAAAGAATCCAGGGTAACTTACATGAAGTCCAGAACCACTAATTTTCATGACATTATGCACAAAGAATTGTATATGTCGATAATGTCATTATAAAATCAAAGACACAAGCTGATCACATATGCGATTTGAAAAAGTTCTTCAAATGGCTTCGAAGGTATGACCTTAATCTTAATCCAGCCAAGTGTGCATTTGGGGTTCATTCTGGGAAACTCCATTGCTTTATAATCAGTCGGAGAGACATTGAACTTGATCAATCTAAGATAAAGTCCATTGGAGATCTGCAACCCCAAAAAAACAAAAAGGAAGTCACGAGTCTTCTTGGAAGGTTGAACTACATAAGTAGGTTCATTGATTAGCTGACAACCACGTGCGAGCCCATCTTTAAGTTGATTATCTGTCAAAACCCCCTATACTTGTCTCACATAAACCTGGTAGGCCTTTGTTTTTATAGCTATCGGTGATGGATAATTCTTTTGGATGCATTCTAGGGAAACATGGTGCAACAGGCAAAAAAGAACATGCAATCTATTATTTGAGAAATAAGTTCACCAATTGTGAGGTTAAGTACAACCTTTTAGAAATGACATGTTGTGCCTTGAATTGGGTCGCTCAGAAACTGAGACATTATCTTTTGGCCTACACTACTTACCTCATATCCAGAATGGATACTTTGAAGTACATCTTCAAAAATCCAATGCCCACTGGTAGGCTCGAAAAATGGCAAATCTGGCTCACAGAATTTGACATCATCTATGTCACCGCACCGCGATGAAAGCATAGGCTTTGGCAGATCATTTGGCAAAGAATCCAATTGATGATGAGTATAGGTCACTGAGCACATACTTCCCAGACGAAGAGGTCAACTCAATATTGGAAGTAGTTCCAGACGAAAACCCTATATGGAAAATGTATTTTGATGGGGTTGTTAATATCAAAAAAGTTGGGATCGGGGCAATCCTCATCTCACCTATTGGACAACACTAACCTAAAACGACCCGACATTGGTTCTTCTGTACCAATAATATGACATAATACGAAGCTTGTACATGGGTCTAAAAATGGCCCTCGATCTGGATATGCATAAACTATTAGTTATGGGAGATTTCGAATTTCTTTTCCGGCAAGCCTAAGGCAAATGGGAGACTCGAGACATCAAGCTTATTCCGAATAGACAACATATGCAAGACTTGAGCAAAAGATTCAAATGCATGGAGTTCAGGTACATTCCCAAGTTTCACAAGGAGCTAGTCAATGCCTTGGCTACTTTAGCCTTGATTCTCTGTTATCCAGGCAACACTCATATTGATCTACTAGACATCCAAGTTCGGAATTAACACGATTACTACAATACAATTGAGACAGAACCAAATGGTGAACCATGGTATCATGACATAAAACAATTCTTGAAAATAAAAGAATACCCATAGCATGCCAAAAGGGATATAAGAAGAACTATAAGGCAGCTTGCCAGTTGTTTCTTCCTGAATGGGGAAATTTTGTACAATAGGACCCTAGATTTAAACTTGTTGGGAGGCATAGATGCCACAGAAGTAGATCAGATTATGATGAAGTGCATTCGGGGGTATGAGGACCACACATGAATGGATATGTCTTGGCAAAGAAGATTCTGCGGGTAGGGTATCATTGGTTTACTCGAGATTGCTTCAGTTTTGCTCGCAAGTGTCACTAATACCAGATTCACGGTGACCTGATTCACTTGCCTCCTTCGGTGTTGCATCCTATGTCCTCTCCTTGGCCTTTCATTGCTTACAGAATGGATGTTATTTGAATAATCGAGCCAAAGGCTTCAAATGGGCATAGTTTCATTTTGGTTGCAATTAATTACTTCACCAAGTGGGTGGAGGCCATCACTTTCAAAGAAGTCACCAAGAAAGCAGTGGTTGAGTTTTTAAATTCCAACATCATCTTTCACTTTGGTATCCCAAATTTCTCCAAATTTCGATATGGAACCGTCAAACCTCCTTTTGGCACTACACCCCCGGAAGGGCATAATAAAGGAAGTTTTTTCCAATTTAAATGACAACTGAAACGGGATTAATTAAAAATCAGAGTCTCTACATGGGATAATTTATGATGTCCTAAGTCACCGGTTTAAAATCCCAAATCGAGGAAAGAATGACGCTGTTATTATAGTATGCGATCAGAATTTCGGGTAAGGAATTCTGTTAACCAGGGAGAAGGTGTTAGGCACTCCCGAATTCTGTAGTTCTAGCACAAACGCTTTGATAATACTTGGCTAATTAAATTGTTTAATTACTGATTGTAGAACCTATGTGCATTTATTTCTTTTCACCTCTTTTAATTAGAAAGTTATCTTGAGATGGGTTACGCGCACCTATACCCGCCCGTTTGGTGTGTCAAGAATTATGTCATGCGAACGTGTCCATAATTAATAGTGCTTAATTATTATTAAGAATGTTGGCCAAAGTCGCGAACACATACTCCGATTTTGTTTTTAGAAGTGTAATTGTGTTAGCGGACGTATACGCAATCACACTGATATTTTTAACGGCCCTAAAGGATATGTTACGAAATTTAATCAATTTTATATCTAATTTATGAAATTAATTGTTAGAAAATACGCTTAACGCTAGAGGGGGGGGGGGGGGGGTAAATAGCGTTATAATAAAAATAAGCGTAAACTTGCGGAATTTAAAAATTGCAGGAAGGAAATAAGTGCGATAAGTAAATAAATAAGAACGAACGCACCGATGTATCCTGGTTCACCACAACCTGTGGCTAGTCCAGTCCCCGAGAAACTCTCTCGAGATTTCCACTAACACTGTTAAACTTACGGGTGCTCAACAAACCTTTACAAACTGAGGACACAAGCCTCAACAACCTTTGCTCGAAGATACAACACTTCAAGACTTCAACCAAAGGAAACACAAGTTCCTTCTTACAATACAAGGGACTAACACTTCCCTTCAAGTGTATAAAACACTTGGCACTCACTTAAACAAGACTCTCTTAATAGAGTAGGTATGAGTAAACAGATACGCTCAAGAACGCAACAACTTTCATAAAGAATTTTGGCTCTCAAAACTTATGTAATGAATAGAAAGTGATGAACAATAGAGTATGCAAGCTATAGCAATAATATGATCAGTTGTTGTGTTTAGAAGACTGATTTGAAGCTGTATTTATATTTGCAAAACCATGCATTACCGTTGCCTAATTGCCAATTAAAAATTGCTAATTTTACTCAGTGACAATCGATTGTCAAAATGCCACAATCGATTGTTTGCCAATCGTTCCAAATATCATTAATTTCAGATGTTACGCTTAACAATCGATTATCTAAGATCAATAATCGATTACTGGCAACGTTCAAAAAATCATTTCCAGATTTTACTTAAAACAATCGATTGTCAGAAATCTACAATCGATTACTTGGCAACGTTCAAAAAATCATTTCTAGATTTTACTTAAAACAATCGATTGTCAGTAATCTCCAATCGATTACTTGACAACGTTCAAAAAATCTTTTTCAGATTTTATTCAAAACAATCGATTTATTAGAAATCTATAATCGATTACCTTTTTTGAAAATATTTTGGCAACCGTCAATTACACAATCGATTATGCTATGAGAACAATCGATTATATATCAGTCTTTGAAAAATCAATTAGACACTGCCTTAATGCACTCGATTGTCAAAGGTACACAATCGATTATTTTATGACTTTGAAAATGTCTAATAGACACTGCCTCAACACAATCGATTGTCATAAGTTCACAATCGATTATTTTGTAGCTTTGAAAAACTTTGATGTACACTGCCTCAAGGCAATCGATTGTCATAAGGTTCACAATCGATTGTCATGCAGATTTGAAGAATCTGATGCACACTGCCTTAACACAATCGATTGTCATAAGTTCACAATAGATTGTCATGCAGCTGACTTAACATAATCCATTATCATAAGTACATAATCGATTATCTTAGTCCAGATTTTAGAGGCATGTTTAAAAATCATTTTGACTAAAGTAAATACGCATGATTTAAAATCATTTTGCTTTAAATTAAATATGCATGATTTTGATAAAAATGTTTTTACGAGAGAAGCCAAGTCTTGAGTCAAGTTATCGGATCAAGATCACATTTAAAGAACGACTCATGTATAACTTTATATCTTTGCTTGATCTTGGTCTTGTACTTGAATCTCGTTATATATCAATTGCGCGCTTGTGCTTGGACCTCGTCATATGTCCATTGCGCATAGTTTGTCATTCATCAAAACCTACAAATATGAACACACGTTTTAGTATAGTGCCTTGAGAACGTGTTTCAACAATTTCCCCCTTTTTGATAATGGCAAACTTTTGTCGGGATATGCATGTTTGATAATTCATAATGACGATTCAAGACAAGTAAAGATATGCAACAAGTATGCAATTAGTTCAATTAGTTCCCCCTGAACATATGAATTCCCCCTCAAATTATGCCAATAAAAAATTAGTGCATATCCCTTATTCTCCCCCCTTTTGACATTAGCAAAAATGGAAAAGGTGAGTAACTTGTTTATTGATTAAGCAAAAGTTGCATAAGAAGACATTATAAAGCAAATAATACCAACATAATCGATTATTGATACTTGATAATCGATTATATACTATCGAGAAATCGGTTATCCTTTGGATAAATTGATTATTCTGCATCAATCTTTATAATTCCCCCTGCTTTTAGGGCGATACCTGCAAAAATTCGTGAGACGTCTCCGACGCTCAAGTTAGAAATCATGAGAAAGGGAAAATGCAATGCATGACTTAGATCAACGTGGAGTCAAGAATCCCGAGTTCACTACGAATTTGGAAGAAGGACTCTTCTCTAAGGGTTTTGTAAAGATGTCGGCCAATTGATCTTTGGTTTCAACAAATTCAATTTCGACATCACCCTTGAGAACGTGATCTCTTATAAAATGATGCCTAATTTCAATGTGTTTTATTCTTGAATGAAGAACGGGGTTCTTCGTCAAGCATATGGCACTAGTATTATCACATCTAAGAGGGATATGATCAAGACTTAGGCCATAGTCCAAGAGTTGTTGTTTCATCCAAAGGATTTGAGCGCAACAACTCCCCGCGGCTACATATTCAGCCTCGGTTGTGGACAACGCAACACTTACTTGTTTCTTACTAAACCAAGAAACGAGAGAGCTACCGAGCAAATGGCAAGGGCCACTAGTGCTCTTGCGGTCCAATTTGCATCCAGCAAAATCGGAATCGGAATAGCCAACAAGTTGGCATGAAGAACCTTTGGGGTACCATAGACCCACATTTACAGTACCAACAAGATACTTCAATATCCGTTTCACCGCAGTTAGGTGAGACTCCTTCGGACACGATTGATAACGAGCGCATAAGCACACGCTAAACATGATGTCCGGTCTACTAGCAGTAAGATAAAGGAGAGATCCAATCATACCTCGATACTTTTTGGTGTCGACTTCCTTACCTTTCTCATCTTTGTCTAGATGATCGGATGTGCTCATGGGAGTGGCCATTGCTTTTGCGTTGGTCATTTCAAATCGTTTCAGCAATTCTTTGCAATATTTAGCTTGACAAATGAAAGTTCCTTCTTTCATTTGCTTTACTTGTAGCCCCAAAAAGAATGTTAGCTCACCCATCATAGATATCTCAAATTCGCTTGTCATTAAATCGGAAAAATCCTTGCACAAAACATTGTTAGTAGCACCAAATATAATATCATCCACATAGATTTGAACTAATAAAATATCATTATTTTTATGCTTAACGAAAAGAGTGGTGTCAACTTTCCCCCTAATGAAATCATTTTCCAAAATAAATTTACTCAATCTTTCATACCAAGCTCGGGGAGCTTGTTTAAGACCATAAAGAGCCTTTTTAAGTTTGAAAACATGATTTGGAGATTTAAAATCTTCAAAACCCGGGGGTTGTTCAACATAAACTTCTTCTTGAATAACACCATTTAGAAAAGCACTTTTTACATCCATTTGATACAAATTGAAATTCATAGAAGATGCAAAGGCAAGTAATAAACGAATAGCTTCTAACCTTGCTACGAGAGCATATGTTTCTTCATAGTCAATACCCTCTTCTTGATTGTAGCCTTTTGCTACAAGCCTAGCTTTGTTTCTAGTGATTACACCATTTTCATCTAATTTGTTTCGAAAAACCCATTTCGCACCAATTATGGTATGATTTTCGGGTCTTGGCACCAAATCCCAAACGTCATTCCATTTGAATTGGTTAAGCTCCTCTTGCATTGCCAAGGTCCAAAATTCATCCCCAGTTGCTTCAGAGATGGTTGTGGGTTCAATTTGAGAAACAAAAGCAGTATGTCCTAAGGTGTTCTTAGGAGAGTTTTGGGTACTTACCTTTTCTCCGACGTCGCCAATTACCTGTTCGAGAGAATGGTCTTTGATTGTCCTCCACGAGTTAGGCATTTTCGTTTCTTTTTCCAATTGTGGCGCTTCCTCCGATAATTGTTCCAAGATTTCATCTTGAATTTCTTTAGAAGTTTCCTCTTGTACTTTGTCTTGAGGACTTATTGAGTTTAAGATACCTGCAGGATCAGAACCAGAATCCTTTCTCGCCAAGCGAGCATTATTTTCGGAAAACACAATATGAGGGGATTCCTCCACAGTTCCGGTTCTATTATTGAATACCCTATATGCTTTGCTACATGAGGAATAACCAATAAAAATTCCTTCATCGGATTTGGCATCAAATTTTCCCAATTGATCTTTTCCATTGTTATGAATAAAGCATTTACAACCGAATATTCTAAAATGGGAGATATTTGGTTTCCTTCCCTTGTAGAGTTCATAAGGGGTTTTCATGAGTATTGGCCTTATGACTACTCTATTCAAAACGTAGCATGCGGTACTCACGGCATCCGCCCAAAAATGTTTGGGAATCTTAGCCTCATCGAGCATGGTTCTAGCCATCTCTTCGAGACACCTATTTTTCCTTTCCACCACCCATTTTGTTGTGGTGTTCGTGGAGCGGAGAAGGTGTGCTCGATACCGAGTTCGTCACAAAAGTCCGCAAAGAGATTGTGATCAAACTCTCCCCCATGATCACTTCTTATTGAAGTGATGGTTGTGTCCTTTTCGTTTTGAACACGTTTAAGAAAATATTTGAAATTATGAAAAGCTTCACTTTTATGAGCAAGAAATAGAGTCCATGTAAATCTAGAATAATCATCAACAATAACAAAAGCATAACGATTTCTACCAAGACTTTCAATGCGAGATGGTCCAAATAAGTCCATGTGAAGTAATTGCAAAGGTCTAGTAGTTGAAACAATATTTTTTGATTTAAAAGATGCTTTTGTTTGCTTCCCTTTTTGACAAGAATCACAAATAGAGTCTTTTTCAAATTTCAAGTTTGGAAGACCAATAACTAAATTTTGTGAAACCAATTTGTTCAAAAGATGCATGTTGATGTGAGCTACTCTACGGTGCCATAACCACGTATCATCTTCTTTGCTCATAAGACAATCTACATATTCAGATGAAGAATTTTCGAGATCAACCATATAGATATTATCCATTCTAAATCCACGAAGAATAATTTTAAAATCGCTACGGCGAAAAACTAAGCATTCATTTGAATCAAATAAAACAAGATTTCCCTTGTCACATAATTGACTTATGCTCAAGAGATTATGTTTTATACCCTTAACTAGTAATATATGCTTAATAGAAGAGGAGTCATCCTTACCGACCGATCCAATGCCGGTAATTATTCCTTTGTTGTTATCACCAAAAATAACGCTTCCTTCTTCCTTGTGTTCTAGTTGAAAGAACTTGGATTCGTCTCCAGTCATGTGCTTGGAGCATCCACTATCAAGGTACCAAAGTACACTTGACCCCTTCAAACACACCTACAAAATAGATTAATGAGTTTTAGGTACCCATGCCATTTTGGGTCCTTGGGGGTTAGGCAAATCATAGTGATGTGATTGAGTGTTATGTCTATGTCGTGTAAAACAAGCAGGAGCAATATGACCAATTCGTCTACAATAATGACAAACAACATTAGGATTATGCATTCGTTTAGGTTGATAGTAATTGGACGGACGAAATTCATTTACTCTATTCTTGACAATATGATTATTGCGCAATTCATGAAAATCATTTCTCCTACTATTTGTTCTAGGATATATAGCATTTCTAGGATAGTTGTTTCTAGGTTGAAAGCCATTTCTAGGTGTTCTACAAGGTTCAAAATTCCTTCTAGTGTTTGGCCTAGAGTATGCATTATTTCTAGAATGATTATTTCTAGGTTGCGATTGTTGAAAGCCATTTCTAGGTTTGTTATATCTAGGATGAGAGTTTGTTTTATTAATCCTAGGTTGAGCCTTAGGTTGTTGGGGGTTGGCTTCAACCTTTTCTTTAGGCTCATTCTCAAAGCCTATGCCATGCTTGGTCGACTTCAAATTAACAAGAACTTCATTCAAATTTTTATGAGAAGAATTAAACTTATCTAGGGTTCCCTTATGTCTTTCTACCTCATTTTTGAGATGCATGCAAGAAGTACAATTTTTACTAGAGCTCTCGGGTTTGTCGGCGCTTCTCTTGCCGAAAAATTTGTTTTCTTCTTTCAACTTCTCATTTTCCAAAATCAGTTTTTCCAAATCCTTTTCTTTCAAAGAGAGTTGTTTTTCAAAATCTTTTTCTTTTAAAGAAGCATTTTCTTTTATTCTTTTAACAGTTTTGGAAGCTTTAATAAATTCACTATACAACTCATCAAAAGCATTTTGCATTTCCTCAAGAGAATAGAAATTTTTGGAAGAAATTTGACATACCTCTTCTTGATTGTTTTTGTGAGCCATGAGACAAAGATTTGCGGCTTCGTCTTCTTCTTCCTCACTCGACTCGTCACCGGAGTCGCCTCCCCAAGATATGTATGCTCGTTGTTTCTTGAAGGGTTTCTTCTCCTTTTTGGCATTTGGGCAGTTTGATTTAATGTGCCTGGTTTCTCCGCACTCATAGCACTTTATTTGATCTCCTTGATTTTTGCCCTTTCGTTCATACTCTTTTCGCATGAACTTTTGAAATCTCTTAATAACGAGTCCGAACTCGTTGTCTCCGTCCTCATCATTTTGAGGTTGGTTTGTGCTTGCCTTGAGAGCGATCTTTTGTTTCTTTTGATCATCAACAAGAGGGTTAAGTATAGTAGATTCATAAGTTTTAAGATTACCTCTTAATCCGTCGATGGTGACATTTGAAACGTCAATAGATTCTTGAATCGCGTCGGCCTTGGATCGCCATGCCGGAGTGAGACTTCGGAGAATTTTTCGGACAAGTTCCTTATCCGTGAAGGTCTTCTTAAGAGCATGTAAATCATTAACGATTTTTGAAAATCGTTCGAACATCTCATCGACCTTTTCGCCTTCCTTCATGTGAAACAATTCATATGCATGGGTTAGGAAATCAATTTTAGCTTCCCTTACCTGGTCCGTACCTTCGTACGTAATTTCCAGCTTGTCCCACATTTGCTTCGCCATTGTGCAACATGATATTTTCCTGTAATCATCAGCATTTACAGCATAATATAATAAATTAATGGCGTTAGCGTTGTTTTGCACCTTTCGGATATCATCCGCATCGTATTCATCTTCGGACTTTGGAGCATCTTTATTTTCAACCTTTTTGGTTTGAATTTGTTCTCCCTTCAATATAACCTTCCAACGATGAAAACTATTTGATTGAACAAATATTCTCATCCTCTCCTTCCAGTACGTATAGTTTGTACCGTCGAATAGTGGTGGTCGGGTGGAGCATTGTCCTTCACCTATTCCTGCAAAAAAATCACGAGTAGAAGCCATAGATTGTTTCTCTCAAACGGTTAAGTCTTCAGAGAGATGGGCTCTGATACCAATTGTTAGAAAATACGCTTAACGCTAGAGGGGGAGGGGGTGAATAGCGTTATAATAAAAATTAGCGTAAACTTGCGGAATTTAAAAATTGCAGGAAGGAAATAAGTGCGATAAGTAAATAAATAAGAACGAACGCACCGATGTATCCTGGTTCACCACAACCCGTGGCTAGTCCAGTCCCCGAGAGACTCTCTCGAGATTTCCACTAACACTGTTAAGCTTACGGGTGCTCAACAAACCTTTACAAACTGAGGACACAAGCCTCAACAACCTTTGCTCGAAGATACAACACTTCAAGACTTCAACCAAAGGAAACACAAGTTCCTTCTTACAATACAAGGGACTAACACTTCCCTTCAAGTGTATAAAACACCTAGCACTCACTTAAACAAGACTCTCTTAATAGAGTAGGTATGCGTAAACAGATACGCTCAAGAACGCAACAACTTTTGTCAAGAATTTTGGCTCTCAAAACTTATGTAATGAATAGAAAGTGATGAACAATAGAGTATGCAAGCTATTGCAATAATATGATCAGTTGTTGTGTTTAGAAGACTGATTTGAAGCTGTATTTATAGTTGCAAAACCATGCATTACCGTTGCCTAATTGCCAATTAAGAATTGCTGATTTTACTCAGTGACAATCGATTGTCAAAATGCCACAATCGATTGTTTGCCAATCGTTCCAAAAATCGTTCCCAGATTTTACGCTTAACAATCGATTATCTAAGATCAATAATCGATTACTGGCAACGTTCAAAAAATCATTTTCAGATTTTACTTAAAACAATCGATTGTCAGAAATCTACAATCGATTACTTGGCAACGTTCAAAAAATTATTTCCAGATTTTACTTAAAACAATCGACTGTCAGAAATCTACAATCGATTACTTGGCAACGTTCAAAAAATCTTTTTCAGATTTTATTTAAAACAATCGATTATTAGAAATCTATAATCGATTACCTGACGGTTTTTGAAAATATTTTGGCAACGGTCAATTACACAATCAATTATGCTATGAGAACAATCGATTATATATCAGTCTTTGAAAAATCAATTAGACACTGCCTTAATGCACTCGATTGTCAAAGGTACACAATCGATTATTTTATGACATTGAAAATGTCTGATAGACACTGCCTCAACACAATCGATTGTCATAAGTTCACAATCGATTATTTTGTAGCTTTGAAAAACTTTGATGTACACTGCCTCAATACAATCGATTGTCATAAGGTTCACAATCGATTGTCATGCAGATTTGAAGAATCTGATGCACACTGCCTTAACACAATCGATTGTCATGCAGATTTGAAGAATCTGATGCACACTGCCTTAACACAATCGATTGTTATAAGTTCACAATCGATTGTTATGCAGCTGACTTAACATAATCCATTATCATAAGTACATAATCGATTATCTTAGTCCAGATTTTATAGGCATGTTTAAAAATCATTTTGACTAAAGTAAATATGCATGATTGAAAATCATTTTGCTTTAAATTAAATATGCATGATTTTGATAAAAATGTTTTTAAGAGAGAAGCCAAGTCTTGAGTCAAGTTATTGGATCAAGATCAAATTTAAAGAACGACTCATGTATAACTTTATATCTTTGCTTGATCTTGGTCTTGTGCTTGAATCTCGTTATATATCAATTGTGCGCTTGTGCTTGGACCTCGTCATATGTCCATTGCGCATAGTTTGTCATTCATCAAAACTTACAAATATGAACACACGTTTTAGTATAGTGCCTTGAGAACGTGTTTCAACATTAATAAGGGGCTATATGTGATTTAATGAACCTATGTAAGCTAAAATAATTGAAACTTGTAACCTATTTTATTATTAATGAAGGTTGATCGAAGTTGCGCGAAAGCCTACCCTAAATTTATTTTTGTAATTGTGATCATGTTACGCGAGCGTATACGCTACCACAATTGTATTTTGAACGGCCCTAAAGGTCTGCTACACATATTTAGTAATCATTTTTCCTAAAGTACATTGAAATTGTCATGAGGCCATGAATTATGAAAATAACTTTGTGGCCAAATATTTACTCATGAATAAGTTGCACACAACGAGCAAATCCAAATAATATGACCCACTTATATTGCTAAAAATTAATGCAACACTAAGTATCATATTTTTTGTTCAAACTTACTACTAGCTGAATTATGAAAATAGACCAACATCATTTTTGCGAAAATGTCACTGGCATTAACCATAATATCAAGAATTCACTATATATTAAAATTAAGATTCATTCAACTTAAAGTCTAAGATTGGAAATGAAGAGCACCCAGGTAGAAAATAAAGAGACCTGATGTGATATTTCAACATAGTCACAGATTAATGCTAATAGTCTAGAAGGAATATTATTCATCTCTTACTACAAAATTTCACCACTCAATAGTAACACCTCAAATAATCTCTTATTTACACGTTATACTAGATTTAAGCACAAGCAATACATGAGTGGAGTTCTACATGGACAACTAACAACACATTTGAAACCAATCTTCTCACATCTTTCCCAAGAGACAATACTGAAGCACTCACCACAATCATCGGATGTTTCTACTCATTCAGATGCACAGATAAATTAAGAAGAATAGCATGGTTTATAAACCACATTATCATGCAATTGACTAAACATAAAGTATTATATGAAAGACAATTGCAAATCGAAAATCTAGAATTAAACCAAAAACTTTACATTAACTCAACATTAAATCGCATCAGAGGTCGAGAAAATTAACATAACAACACTTCTACGTTTGGGACAAGAGAAAACAGGAAAAACAAAAGAGAAGAAGCAGATAGCAAAATTCCTTTCGATTCCTCATTCATTAGAATGTTTAGACACACGTGGATCCTTGCAACCATTTGATTTTTATGGTTTACAGATTTACCTGAAAGTCTGAAGAAAGAAACAACAGAGTAGTTAATGGTCCAGCAGCAGTAACAATTAACAGAATCAACAGTGGTTAAAACCAGAAAATGAAGTAAAAAAAGCCCAGAAACCCAACTTCATTCAAGAATAAATCGGAAAACTTCAAGTACAATTGACCTCAGTCCATTGCAGCCTTAAATAGAGCCTAAATAATTTCAACCATTTGAGTATTCTCCAAGTTAAAACAGAAAGCCAATGGAACAATATTTCCTTCGGCTATTTTTCAGCTCCTCTTCTTTGTGTGTCTTTTTTTTTTTCTTCTATTCAATTCTGCGAAAGGTAAATTTTTGCAATTTTTTATATATATACTTTATGGATTTTAGCCCTCTCCCTTGAATGGCAAGGAAATGGTGCCTTTATATGCAAGTAAATAGGGCACAAACTAAGTCTCAGTTTTTGCACTTAAACCCTTTGCAATTTTCCTTTTTGCCTAAATATCCCCTAATTATTGACTTTCTGCCCAAGTTAACTAGCCAAAACCCTGAAATTGGCTAGAACATCCCTGCTAGAACATTCTTATTTCATTTCTGAAGAGATTCTCTAACCTAGACTACCCAGACTACCCCTCGACCCTTAGGTATTTACTTTAGCAAACCAATCTGGGTCAAGGATCACTTTCGATCCAGCTGAATCAGGATAAACCCAAAAACCCAATCCTCCGTACTAGCAATCTACTTGGCCCAACTAAAAACCACATGACAATTAAAACTATAGCCTAAATGTTCTACTAATTAAAAGTAATCCAACTAGCAATTACAAAGCAGACTTTACAAACTATCTATACTAATTAATAAAATGATTCACAATTAATCATGCATGCACTACTAAACTATTGAACAAATAAAATAATTTCGAGAAAAGAGGAAGAGACAAAAAACAGAGAACCAAATGAAAAGGGAGACTAGCCAAAGAAAAAAAAAAGAATTACCTAGGAGAACGAATTTGGGGAACGGACAAGAAGCGTGGATCTTCACTCTTCAGATTTCTGGACCAAATATGATAGTAATCATGTTTTCTTTTAAAGAACACACGAATAAAGTTGTTTTGGACCTAAATATTCCGCAAAACTTGATTTGATATATTTTTGTATTCTAGGGTTCACTTCTATCTAATATTCGGGAAGCTTGGGTAATATTTAAGGGAACCTGATTTGGGATTTGGGAAGAGAGGGTAGTGATGATTCTACAGTGTTATTTTGGTGGGGTTTGGGATGGCGACGTTGTGCACGACGGCAGATGTGGCTACTGATTCAATTATTCGACAAGTTGGGTGGGATTTGAAGAAAACAGAGGGTGGATATTGAATAAGGATTTAAAGGGGAAGGAATGATGTAATTCTGATGGCGATGGGAGTTCCACCACCGGTGGAGGAGATTTTCGGCCGGCAGCACAGGGCGGAGGACGGTGGCGTTATATTTTCTGGTGAGAAGGGTCTCAGATGGTGAGATGAGGGTAGGGGGGGTTGTTAAGACAGTTAAATACTTAGGGCACCTTAGTTCTTGACCGTGAGATCAAACAACCTAGACGGTCATGATTAATTCTAACCCTAAACGACGTCGTTTCATATGTCTCTATAGCCGACCATTTGGACCGGGTTTGCGGCAGGTTTATGGGCTAAGAGGTGTGTTTGGGCTGGAGCTTCAATAAGATATGGCCCAAATATTTGCTCTTTCTCTTTGTTTCTTTATTATATATGTTTTTCAGCTTTTATTTCCTTTCTCTCTTTCTTTTTTCAAAAATTAGAACTAAAATTCCTAAATAAAAATATGAATTCACAATTGAACTATAAAATGCTAGTCAATCCTACATAATCATTATCGAAGTAACTAAAATAATTAAAAGAAAAATCACCTAAAGAGAATAAAAATTAAAATTAAAAGTGCAAATTAAACTATTTTTGATTTTTGATTTTATAAAATAACTAATTACTAATTAATTATTAAAAATACAAAGTTAAATCCTAAAATGCATATGCACATATTTTGGTATTTTTTGTTAGTTAAACAAGATTAACATGCACAGACAATGTGAAAATAAAAACAGAAAACCACAAATATCCGCAAAATTGCCACTTATGAAAAGAAATTTATTTGTTTAGAATTTATTAGAGTACTTCATATAGGGGAAAATCACATGGTCACAATCACTGATAATGCAGCCAATCTAAATAGTCATTTTATGAAGGAGGCATGCAAATAATTTATAATCACGCATCCATTCTACCCCTTACTGGCCAAAAGCCCATAGAGTTGTTGAAGCGGCGAACAATAACATCAAGAAGATTCTTAGGAAGATGTTCCAAGGTTCCAGAAATGGCATAAAATATGCCTTCTGCTCTTTTGGGATACTGCACGACTGTTCGCATATCGTTTGGTGCAACTCCGTATCTACTTGTATATGGAACTAAAGCTGTAATACCCGCTGAAATTGAAATTCCCTCTTTACGAATTATTGTGGAATCGGAGATTGATGACACTGAGTGGGTCAAGAGACGATTAGAACAACTAATTTTGGTCGATGAAAAATGGCTAGAAGTAGTGTGTTTTGGTCAATTATACTAGCAAAGAATGGCACTCGCTTACAATAGGAAAGTTCCCCCAAGGTAGTTTTAGGTCATCTGGCTCGTTTTTTAAACACATCCTTCCACACCAGGTAGAAGCTAAAGGAAAGTTTGCTCGAATTACCAAGGACCATACATCATCAAGAAAGTGCTACCAAAACGGGCCTTGCACTTCGTAGATGAAGAAGGACGGCTACCAGACATGAATATTAAAGCAGATGCAATCAAAAGATACTATATCTAATATATACTCACTATGTAACTTATACGCATGAATTTCTCAGGTCGAGATGATGAATGTTATCATTGCTCGCTATTCCAAATAGGTGTTACCCTTTTGTTAGCCCTTTTGAGCTGTATTTTTCTTCTTTGTTTTCCACTTTCTAGAACCTATTTACTTGTCAAAGAAAAAAAAGAAGAAGAAGAAAGTAAAAAAAAAACAACAAATCTTCTGAGTCATTGAACTATGTCTGAACTGATTCTTAAAGGATACGTAGGCAGCCTTACTCTGTGTTTGGTCCTATCACAACAAATAATAAATTCATATTCCTAATACTCCAAAACTGGGGTAGAATTTTGTTTTCTTTCGTAGTTTTTCCTATAAAAACGATTGCAAAAGTTGTAATTCAGTAAAAGGTTCTTTTCACTTTTTCCTATTATGAACTTCTCATTGATGTTTGCAAACCCCATGCCAAGAGCATTGGGCAACCTCCCGTATGTAGTATCTTAGTCCAGAAAAAAGAAATGAGAGAGTTTTATCGGTGAAAATCCATATGGGCACTATAAGGCGACAATGAGCAGAGAAATAAGGGAGTCTTATTGGTTAAAACCCATATAGGCATCATAAGGCGATGATGAGTAGACAAATGAGAGAGGTCAATTAGCATAAAACCACAAAGAGAGCTACTAGACTAATGCAGGTCTTAGATATTATAGCATGAGCACAACCAAGAAAATTTCAAGATAAACATTTGCAATGGATTTTGAGAATTAGACAGCTCAGATGGATCAGGTGTCCAGTCCAAAATAGACGTCATGATTCATTGAAGTCGGCAAATACCTCCAGATAGTCTCCCTATTCCTTTCCCCAGCAGGGAAACCTTTTACTAAAGCATAGTTCTTTTTTACTTTCAATTATTCTTCTATTTTTACCCATAATTTTCCTGAGAGTACTGTTTGGTCTAATCTTACATCAAAAGCGAAGCAAAGAAATGGTTGTAAAACTGGCTACATTTTCCACGTATTATCGACCACAATTTGGGGCATATATGGCGTTGACGAAGGAGTGAATCCATATGTGATATTTTTTGGTAAGGCGAACAAAGTATATCAAATAAACATAAAAGGTCGCCTAAGAAAGACCTACTTCATGAGAAAATTTCACTAGCACTACGGATACAAACTGTTACTAGGGGCAAGACATGAGTTTGAATTTAAAAGGGAAAATTGCCTTTCCTTAGGGAAAAAGGGTTAGCGGTACCATGGACTCCCGAGTATGAAATAGTCATGGGAAACATTGAAAAATGAGGTCTCCAAAATGCAATATAGAGTATCCGAGCACCTCGGGACCGTACTGATACAATCAGTTCTTCAACAACGGAGTGGCTGTGAATTCACACTACAATAGGGCATCAAGGCCACAAACCAATCATGACTTTGAAAAACTCATATTTTTCTTTGTTGGAAGCAAGAACAAAGAAGTTCATAATGGCGATTCTTAAAGGGTGATTTTCACCAAACATAAGCTCCTTAAAATCTCTATTTTTAAATTTTTATCATGCATCACTACAGTTCATACCTCTCATTTTCGTAGCTTAACTCAGGTAGAATCGTTTTGCCTAGAGGGATCCAGATTATTGTTCCGAGTAGAAGTACTCTTCGCTCAGGGTGTTTTACGTAGCTTAACTCAGGTAGAACTGTTTCGCCTAGGGGTATCCAGCTCATAGTCCCGGGTTGAAGCACTCTTCGCTCAGGTTATTTTGTGTAGCTTAACTCAGGTATATGTGTTTTTCCTAGGGGGATCCAGCTCATAGTTTTGGGTAGAAGTACTCTTCTCAGGGTGTTTTATGTAGCTTAACTTAGGTAGAAAAATTTCACCTCGGGGGATCCAGATAATAGTTCTGGTTAGAAACACTCTTTGCTTAGGTTGTTTTATGTAGCTTAACTTAGGAATCATTTAGCCTTTGGGGATACAACTCATAGTTCCGGGTAGAAGTACTCTTCGCTCAAGGTGTTTTACGCAGCTTATCTCAGGTACTGTTTCGCCTAGGGGGATCCAGCTCATAGTTTTGGGTAGAAGTACTCTTTACTCAGGGTGTTTTATGCAGCTTAACTCAGGTAGAACTGTTTCGCCTAGAGGGATCCAGCTCATAGTTCAGGGTAGAAGTACTCTACTCTTAGGGTGTTTTACGTAGCTTAACTCAGGTAGAACCATTTTATCTTGGGTGATTTAGCTCATAGTTCCAGGTAGAAGTACTCTTTGCTCAGGTTGTTTTACGTAGCTTTACTCAGGTAGAACTGTTTGGCCAAGGGGGCCCGGGTCGATTTTAGATTTGGGAAGAATGTTGGGAAATCTGTAATTTTACATTAGAATTTGTTTATTCGGCTTTAATTGATGTTTATAAGTTAATTATGAATAGATTCGGGCGAGTTGGAGGTGGAAACTAAGGGAAAGGCGGTATTTAAGGCTTGAGTTTTGTTGTGGAATCGAGGTAAGTGTTGTGGCTAACCTTATCTTAAGGGATTGGGTATTGTTGTCCTATTTGCTACTTGTTTAGTTGTTGAGTACGACGTATAGGTGTGGTGACGAGTATCTGTACGTTTTTGTCGGGTCATAGCATGTGATTGAGCCGTATACTTGTGACTATTGTGCGTCTTTATACATATTATTCCTGTTTAAACTAGTTAATACTCATGTTAAAGAAGTCTTATTATGTTTTTTCCGGTGGTTAATATTGGTTGAGTATTGGCTCAAGTTGAGATTTCTATTACGAAAACTAAATGATAAAACAGAGTTGTTTGATTGTGATGCCCTTGACGGGTTGTTATTATTTCTGTTATTTCTTATGGTGAGGAAGAATGATAAAGCACGAAGGGTGATGTCATGATCATTTATATTATGCATATGGTGAGGAAGAGTGATAAGCACAAAGGGTGATGTCGTGGACATTTCTATTATTGATTGCATGGTTATAATTGAGAGTAAAAAAATTAAGGGTGATATCGTGTATTTTCTACCTGTTGTTTTTATTGTTATTATCGATTCAAAGTGTTTTTACTGTTTAAATTACTTTACTGCTGCGATTCTTTATGTTGGAACCCCCCATAGCATGTTGCATCTTCTCGTTCATTTCTGCCTAGCTCTTATTACTTGTTATCATGTTAGTGTATTGACTAATCCACAGGTTTATGTTGTTTGTCATGTCCTAGCCTCGTCACTACTTCGCCGAGGTTAGGTTAGGAACTTACCAGTACATGGGGCCGGTTTGATACTGCACTCTGCACTTTCTGTGCAGATCCCGATACTGAGCCTACTGATCAGAGTTCGAGGTTGCTAATTATTGTGCACATGATAGCCAAGGTAGATCTGCCGGTGTTCGCATAACCTGGAACCCCCTTCCCTCTATCTTGGTTCCTGTTTTCTTTGATTCCGAAAAACAGATGTATTTTCCTTTAAACCAGTATTTGTAGAGCGTCACGACCCAGCTCACCCTTCATGAACTGTCCTGACAACACCTAGTCTCTACGGCTAGGTAATCCTAGCAATGCAGAGCATAAGCAAAACTTGCAAAAGAAATAATCAAAGACCATAAATAACCTAAATAAGGCGATATATAAAATGTTGCTCGACATGTACAATACTTAACCTCTCAATACCAATACGTACTCCCAAAACTCAAAAACCCATGAATCACAAGCTAAGAAATACTACATCGATCTAACTCTAAAATGTCTAACAAGTACAGAGAATACAAAAGAGCTAAATACTAATGCGGGAATAGAAAGAGACTCCTTGGTCTGTGTACGTGGCAGATATACCTCGAAATCACTAGAGCGGTCGCCTGACCTCAGGGGTGATAGGATTGGGAAAAAGTACCTGGATTTGCACATGACAAACATGCACATCGGTACTCAGTAAGTGCCAACCCTAACCTCGGTTGAGTAGTAACGAGGAAGGTCAGGGCCTTACTGAGAAGAGATAAAATATAAGGTATAACAGGATAAGATAAGCAATTCAGTTGCAAGCTAACAATAATTATTTAATACGAGAAAGGAAGGAATGCAATAACCGAAATAGAGGCTAAAACAATCACAAGGATAATAACCGGGGATCTCTCAGTATCCCAAGGATCTCTTGGTATCCTTAATCTGTACCATGGATCTTTTAGTATCCTCAATATATATACTAGGGATCTATTGGTATCCCGGGGATCTCATGGTATCCTCAATATATGCTACAGATCTCTTGGTATCCTGAGGATCTCTTGGTATCCTCAATATATGCTAGGATCTCTTAGTATCCCAAGGTTCTCTTGGTATCCTCAATATATGCTAGGGGTCTCTTGGTATCTCGATTATATGTGTCAGAGATCTCTTGGTATCCCGTGTTATAGTCCAAATCAATATATATGTAGGGGGATCTCCCAGAATAAAATTCGTAGTCCCAAAGTAAACATACAAGAGGGAGAGGGAAAGCTCCCCGGATACCGTCATGTAGTCCCAAAGTAAACATACAGCAACAACATGAAGAATACACAATAAAATTCAAATTCCATATCAAGGTAAAGCAGGTATTTCTTGCCTAGCATATTGCACATTATCCAAATAAGGCTTTTTAAGCAAATAGGCAATTAAGTCAACTAGGCATGCTTTTCTAACTAACAACAGGCTAAATTTGTAAGTGGAATAAAACATGAGAGAAAGGTCTTAACAATTAGCTCAAGTACGCGCTCGTCACCTCACATACAAGAAATTTCAATAATCAAATATCATATCCTAAAGGGAAGGTTCCTCACACAAGATTAGGAAAGCTACTTGCCTCGAACAAGCTCAAATCAATCTGAAATCATGTTTTTGCCATGAGTATCTGACTTTGAATGATCCAAATCTATTCAATTCAATTGCATATTGTAAATAACACCTCAAATAATTGATTCTACAATTAAATTCTAAGCTAATACATGAAATTAGGTAAAATTGCCAAAATGCCCCTTAGGCCCGTATCTCGGAATCAGGCAAAATTTATGCTTTCGGAAACCTTGTACTCTCATGAGTCCAACCATACCAAAATTATTCAAATCTGATGTCAAATTCCCAAACAAAACTCAATTTCTTGGTCTAAGAACTTTTCCCCAATTTTCATACAATTTTTTAAATTAAAGGGTGAATTCATCTTTAGATTAATGGGTTACAACAAAAAAGGAGTTAAGAATTATTCACTACAAACTCTCTTCGAAAATCTCTCCGAAATGTGCCTCCTACCGAGCTCCCGATGCCAATTTTGTGATATGAACCCAAAACCCTCGATTTTGAACTCAAACATTATGCCCAGATATTTCCTTCTTCGTGAACGCGTCCTCTACAACGCGAACGTGATGCTTTGCATAGGCAGGTCTTCGCGACTGCTTCCCTCCCATTATGAACACGATGTATTAAATTTAAGAAAGACTCAGCCGCTCATTTTCTTCTATGCGAACCCGACAACACCCACGCAAATGCGGTGTACAAACACTTAGCCCTTCGCCAATGCGGTCCCCCTCTCGCGAACGCAAAGGCTTAAAATTCACCTTCCTCAACTGACTCTTCGCGAACGTGAGGTTCCTCTCGCAAACTCGAAGGGTAAAATTACTTTGCAACAGCTGAACAAATATCTGAAACTTTTAACAACTAAAAGATGATCCGTTGAACATCCGGAAATACACCAGAGGCACCCCGGGACCTCAACCAAAGGTACCAATACAACCTACAGACTGGCTAAGGAAGGGGGGAATCACATTTGCGAAGAAGCAAGCCAAGGGAAGAGCTCGCAATTGCGAGGCAGGCTTCGCAATTGCGAAACCTGCAGACACCAGTTGATAAAAATGCAGCAAAATGAGCTGAACACCTATCCGAAACTCACCCGAGCCCTCGGGGCTCCAACCCAAACATGCACCCAACCTCAAAAACATCCTACGGACTTACTCGTACGATCAAATCGCCATAATAACATCTAAATCAACGAATGAACCTCCAAAACTCATGATTTTCATTTCAAGTTCAAAACTTTCAAACTTTTCCACTTTTAGTCCAAAACACGTCAAATGACGTTCGTTTTCAACCAAACTTTACAGATAGCGCTTAACGCCCATTTAAGACTTGTACTGGGCGTCGAAACCAAAATACAAGCCCGATACCATCACTTTTGATCAATTTCCATTTCCAATTTTCATTAAGCATTTTCAAAAACAATTTCACAAAATACGACTAGGACTACATATTTCGATTCCGGGAATACGAATGGGTCCCAAATTTTATTACGGACCCTCCGGGACCGTCACATAATGGGTCCGGGTCCGTTTACCCAAAACATTGACCAAAGTCAACCATAGCAATATTAGTATCAAAATTCATAATTTTTAACACAGAGTTCAAATATTTTTACATAAAAGTCTTTCGGCTTCGCGCCCGGGATGTGCACGCCAATCAAGGCAACCAAATAAGAGGTTTTCAAGGCCTCAGAAGTGCAAGGAAATAGAGAATTATGGTGATGACCCTTTGGGTCGCCACATCCTCCACCTCTAAAACAATCGTTCATCCTCGAACGGACAAAAGAAAGGAGTACCTGAGTCGGGGAATAGATGGCGATAACAGCTCCACATATCAGACTCGGACTCCCAGGTCGACGCCTCAGGAGGCCGACCTCACCACTGAACACGCACTGAAGGAAAACTCCACAAACCAACTGTCGAACCTACCGATCTAAAATAGCCACCGGCTCCTCCTCATATGACATATCCTTATCCAATTGGACAGTGCTGAAATCTAACACGTGCGTGGGATCACCGTGATATCTCTTAAGCATAGATACATGGAAAATCGGATGCGCGGCTGACAAGTTAGGCGGCAAGGAAAGTCTGTAAGCCACCACTCCCACACGGTCAAGAATCTCAAACGGACCAATATGCCTAGGGCTAAGCTTGCCCTTATTTCCGAATCTCATCACGCCTTTCATATGCGATACACGGAGCAATACATGCTCACCAACCATGAAGGCAACATCCCTGATCTTACGGTCTGCAACACTCTTTTGCTTGGATTGAGCTGACCGAAGTTTGTCCTGAATGATCTTAACCTTATCCAAGGCCAACTGTACCAAATCTATACCCAATAACCGATCCTCTCCCGACTCAAACCATCCGAGTGGGTCCGACATAGCCTACCATACAACGCCTCAGAAGGGGCCATCTGATTACTTGACTAGTAGCCGTTGTTGTAGGCAAATTCTGCTAACGGCAAGAACTGGTCCCACGAGCCTCCAAAATCAATAACGCATGCTCGAAGCATATCCTCAAGAATCTGAATGGTCCTCTCGGACTGACTGTCCGTCTGGGGGTGAAATGATGTACTCAAATGGACCTGGGTACCCAACTCATGTTGCACCTTCTCCAGAAATGCGAGGTGAACTGCGGACCCCGATCCGAAATAATAGATATGGGAACCCCATGAAGGCGAACGATCTCCCTGATATAAATCTCTGCATACCTCTCGGATGAATAAGTGGTGGCAACTGGGATGGAATGTGCTGACTTAGTCAGCCTATCAACAATAACTCATATAGCATCAAACTTCTTCTGAGTCATCGGAAGGCCATTAACAAAATCCATAGTGATCCTCTCCCACTTCCACTCGGGAAGATCAATCCTCTGAAATAACCCACCAGGCCTCGGATGCTCGCACTTAACCTACTGACAATTTAGACAACAAGCCACGTATGCAACAATGTCTTTCTTCATTCTACTCCACCAATAATGTTGTTTCAAATCTTGATACATCTTCGCGGCGCCCGGATGAATAGAATACCGAGAGTTGTGGGCCTCTGCTAAAATCGACTCTCGAATACCATCAACATTGGGCACACAAACTCGCCCATGCAACCTCAATATGCCATCATCTCCCAAAGTCATCGCCTTGGCACCTCCCTTCTATGCCGTGTCTCTCAGGACACATAAATGGGGATCATCAAATTGTCGCTCCCGGATACGCTCCATCAATGACGAATGAGCAACCGTGCAAGCTAGCACTCTGTTGGGCTCAGAAATATCCAATCTCACAAATCTATTGGCCAAGGCATGAACATCCAAGGCAAGCGGTCTCTGGCTGACCGGAATGTATGCAAGACTACCCATGCTGGCGGACTTTCTACTCAATGCATCGGCCACCACATTGGCCTTCCCTGGGTGGTATAAAATAGAAACATCATAATATTTCAACAACTCCAACCACCTCCGCTGTCTCAAATTCAACTCTTTATGTTTAAACAAGTACAGAAGGCTCTTGTGATCCGTATACACCCCACACGTCACACCATACAAATAATCCAGATCTTCAAGGCATGAATAATAGCTGTCAACTCTAAGTCATGAACTGGGTAATTCTTCTCGTGGATCTTCAATTGCCTCGAAGCATATGCTATGACCTTGCCGTTTTGCATCAACACTGCGCCAAGTCCGATGCGGGAAGCATCACAATATACAGTATAAGGCCCAGATCCCGTGGGAAAAATTAATACTGGTGTCATAGTCAGGGATGTCTTGAGCTTCTGGAAGCTTGCCTCGCACTCATCTGACCACCTGAACTGGCACTCTTCTGAGTCAATCTAGTCATCGGGGCTGCGATGGATGAAAACCCCTCCACAAAACGTCTGTAGTAACCAGCTAACCCCAAGAAGCTCCGAATTTCTGTAGCTGAAACTGGCCGAGGCTAGTTCTTGACTGTCTCTATTTTCTTCGGATCCATCTGGATACCCTATGGTGATATGACATGACCCAGGAATGCTACTGAACTCAACCAAAATTCGCACTTTGAAAATTTAGCGTACAACTGGCTATCCTTCAGAGTCTAAAGAACCACTCTGAGGTGTTGCTCATGCTCCTCCTGACAGCGTGAGTATACCAAGATATCATCAATGAATACAATCACAAATAGATCTAAGTAAGGCCTGAACACTCGGTTCATTAACTCCATGAATAATGTGGGGGCATTGGTCAACCCAAACGACATGACCAAAAACTTATAATGCCCATACCGAGTACGAAATGATGTCTTAGGGACATCAGACGCCCTAATCCTCAGTTGATGATAACCAGAACTCAAATCTATCTTCGAGAACACCTTAGCACCCTGAAGCTGATCAAACAAGTCGTCAATCCTTGGCAGTGGATACTTGTTCTTTATCGTCACCTTGTTCAACTGTCGGTAATCAATGCACATCCTCATTGATCCGTCCTTCTTCTTCACAAACTACACCGGTGCACCCCAAGGTGATACATTGAGTCTAATGAAACCCTTATCAAGCAAATCCTGATGCTGTTCTTTTAACTCTTTCAGCTCAGGTGGGGCCATGCGATACGGAAGAATAGAAATAGGCTGAGTTCCAGGAGCCAAATCAATACAGAAGTCAATATCCCTGTCGGGTGGCATACCCGGCATGTCAGGAGGAAAAACCTCGAGGAACTCTCAAACAATAGGAACAGAGTCGATAGATGGAACCTTTGCGCTGGAGTCGCGAACATACGACAAATATGCTAAGCATCCCTTCTCGACCATATGTCAAGCCTTGACATACGAAATAACACTACGGGTGGCATGACCTGGGGGACCTCTCCACTCAAGTCGGAGCAAGTCTGGCAAGGCCAAAGTCCCGGCCTTGGCATGAAAATCCAATTTGACATGATACGGGGACAACCAGTCCATCCCCAATATAATATCGAAGTCCACCATGTCTAGAAGCAATAAATCGACACGGGTCTCAAGACCCTCAAATACCACTACGCAAGAACGATGCACTCGGTCGACCACTATAGAATCATCAACCGGTGTGGACACATATACTAGAATACCCAAAGCCTCACCAGGCATAAGCAAAATAAGGTGCAAAATAGGATGACACATAAGAATAAGTAGATCCCGAATCAATTAATACCGAAGCACCCCTATCACATACCAGTATAGTACCTGTAATCACAGCATCAGATGACTCGGCCTCCGGCCTGGATGGAAATGCATAACAGCGGGGGTGGCCCCCACCTCCCTGAACTGCGTCTCTGGGACGATCTGCTGCGGGCTAATCCCTACCTATTGCTATCCGGGCTCCACCTCTACGGTCTCTCCATCCACCTCTATGATCTCGACCCCCACCTCTAGCCGACTGGGCGGCCTGTAGATCAGCTGCTGCCTGAATCGTAGGGCGAGGACCCTACTGTTGAGAACTACTCGAGGCTCGAGGGCAATACCTGAAAATATGACCTGGGTAACCACAACCATTACATGCCCTTCGGCTGCTGAGACTGCTGCCCCTGTCGACCTGTATGTCCTCCCTTGGCACTCTGAAGTGCGGCACACTGATGAGGGCTGATGATGAGCTGAAGAGCTGCTAGTTAGAATACTGCTGATGACTACCACCGCCCGGGGTACCATGAGAAACCTGAAGTGCCGACTGGAAATGTCTCGGGGGATGACATATGACATAGGAACCTCTACCTCCAGATGAGGTACCACTAAACCTGCCCGAATGTCTAGGCCTGTTGTCAGAACCCTGACTACCTCCTCGAGCTAGTGCCATCTCCACTCGACGGGCCACATTGACCGCCTCCTGAAAAGTAATATCACTGCCAACCCCCACTACCATCTGTAGGCGAATGGGCTGAATCAATCCGCCAATGAACCTCTGGACCTTATCCCGATCAGTAGGGAGTATCACTACTGCATGGCGTGCCAAGTCAACAAACCTGGTCTCATATTGTGTAACTGTCATAGAACCCTGATGAAGATGCTCAAACTGTTTGCGAAGTGCCTCCCGCTGAGTGATGGGGAGAAACTTCTCCAAAAATAACTCTGCAAACTGATCCCATGTCAAAGCTGGGGACGCTGCTGGTCTAGATAGACAATAATCTCTCCACCAAGTCTTGGTGGAACCCACAAGTCTGAAAGTGAAAAAATCGACCCCATTGGTCTCTACTCTCCCTATAGTCCTGAGGATATCATGACAACTGAACAGAAAATCCTGGGGATCCTCCGAAGAAGCACCGCTGAAAGTGGTAGTGAAAAGCTTGGAGAACCGATCAAGTCTCCACAAAGCATCCAAGACATGGCCGACCCATCTCCGGCTTGAGTTGTAATACTTGTCTGAGCCGCCACTGCGGGCTGAACCAAGGGAGCATGAGTCTGGGGAGCTACCTGCTCCGGAGTAGGTGTAGCAGGAGTCTAAAGCCCTCCTCTAGCCTAAGAAGTGAATGGTTCTACTGGAAGCAATCCCGCTCTAGCCACACTGTCTATAAAGCCTGCTATGCGGAAAAGGGCATCCTGAAGATCCGAAGAATACATCGCTCCTCCTGGGACCTGAGTTGGCCCCACTGGAGCTGGTGGAGCTGGAATCTCCTCATCAAAGTCAATATGAGGCTCCACCTATGGAATTGTTGTCTGGGGCTGAGCTCTGCCCCTGGCACGGCCTCGGCCCCTGCCCCTCGTGGGAGCTGCTATTGGGGCTCGGGCTGCGTGCAGAAGAAGAAGATGCACGTGTTCTCGCCATCTACGAAAGAACAGAGTATAACGACAATCAATACTTGAGAAACAGAATCGCACGACAAGAATGAACAAAGTGAAACTTTCCTAACTCAGTAGCCTCTGGGGGATAAATACAGACGTCTCTGTACCGATCCCTCAGACTCTACCAGGCTTGTCCGTGAGTTGTGAGACCCAAGTAACCTAGTGTTATGATACCAACTTGTCACGACCCAGATTTACCCACCATCGAGAGTCGTGATGGCGCCTAGTGTCGAAGCTAGGCAAGCCAACCCTTATAAACATTTCCAGAAAAATTAAATCTAAAACAAATTAAATGCTAAAATAATTAGTTAAAACCTGTGGAAGACGTCTAATAACAATAACGAAAAATAATATGCGGAAAACTAACAACCAATCTCTACCGAGTATCCGGTATCACTGCTCACGGACAACTAAAGAGTGCTAAAAATAATAGTCTGAAAGAAGTACATAGCATGTCTGTTTGATACAATTTAACAAACTGAAAGGGAAAGTTAGAGGAGTCTCGGGGCCCGCGAACTACCTCAGAGCCTATGGACTGAAGGATCACTCCCAGTCTAAAGTTGCGGTTCGTAGACTGGGTCCTGACCTATGCGCAAAAAGGCATAGAAGCATAGTATCAGCAAAACCGACCCCATAAGCTGGTTTGTGTCTGGCCTAACCTCGGTGAGGTAGTGACGAGGCTAACCGAACCTACCATAAACAACATGTACAAATATATACAATAACAGAAAAGGAAAACAAGAATTTAAACAACAAAAAGAGAGGGGACATGCTGGGGGAATAGCAATTCAATTATAACTTCTACAATTAAGAGATGGAACTGAATAGATAGCATTTAAATAACAGAATCCAATGAAACAACAACTAATAAAGGAAAAACGGAAAAAGGAACACCAATAAGGTAAGACCAATAAAACTTTATTGCACAGCACCGCCCATCGTGCTTTTACTCTCGTCCTCGCCCAATAAATAGCACCACTCCATCTTGTGGAGGAAATCAAATTATACCACTCTATCTCGTGGAGGATATCAATAAATACCACTCCATCTTGTGGAGGAAATTGATATATACCACTCTATCTTGTGGAGGAAATCAATAAATACCACTTCAACTTGTGGAGGAAATGGATAAATACCACTCCATCTGGTGGAGGAAATCGATAAATACCACTCCATCTTGTGGAGGAAATCAATATATACCACTCCATCTTGTGGAGGAAATCAATAAGTACACGGCATCACCCATCGTGCTTTATCGCTCCTCCTCACCCAAACAATAGTCACAATTAATGGGGAAAGGAGTAAACAACAAGATTAACCATCTCGGCAAGGGAGAACAATGCAACAACAAGTCCCAGCAAGGGAAACAATTTAACAACAAGTCCCGGCAAGGGAAACAATATAACAACAAGTCCCGGTAAGGGAAAAACACCAACAACTCATCTCTAGTTCATGTACTTCTCATCTTTCACTTCATAGCTCTTATAACAAGAATTTATCCCAATTGTTCACTTCTTTCACAATTATAATAACAAATGACAACACGGTCATGCTCGACTCGGGTGCATAGGTAACTGTAACCTTACCTATACACCGACTCCACATAGCACATAGCAAGTAACAACCTAATCTTATTCCCTCAAGCCAAAGTTAGATCGAACACTTACCTCGAAGGCTTCCAACTCAACTCACGCCTCTAGAATAGCTTTACCTCTCGAATTCGCTTCAAAACCGGTTGAATCTTATCACAATTTACTCAAATGTATCAACAAATGCTAGTTAAATCAATTTGGATGCATAAGAATGAAATTCCCAAAGTTTTACTCAAAATTCCCAAAATGACCCCGGGCCCACGTGGTCAAAACTCGAGATTCGAACCAACACCGGGTTACCCATTCCCCACAAGTTCATATATGCAATTTGATTTGAAATCGAACCCCAAATTGAGGTCCAAATCCCCAATTTTATGAAAACCCCTAGGTTCTACCCCAAATCCCCCATTTTTAACCATGAAAGGTTTGATTTAAGGATGAAATCATGTTAGAATATGATAAAGATAAAGAAAACTAGTAAAAATTGACTTACATTTGGTGTGGGGACGAAAGGGTTTGAGGGGAATCGCCTATGGTGGTTTTGGGTTTGGAAAGATATGAAAAATGAGGTCTGAATTCGTTTAAGTAACAGTTGCAGGGTTGCAAATGTCACAAATGCGACATTGATTTCGCATTTGCAAACTGGGAAAAATAAAAGGGGACCTCGCAATTGCGAGAAATAGTTCGCAATTGCGATTGGGGAAAATTGAAAGGGAACTCGCATTTGCAAGAAAACGTTCGCAAATGCGAACTGGTGTTGGACTGGGAAAACTCACATTCGCTAGATGGAACTTCGCATTTGCAAAGACTGGCTAAGGAATGGGGTAATCGCATTTGCGATTTTTATTCTCGCATTTCGAAGAAGCAAGCCAAGGGAAGAGCTCGCAATTGCGAGGCAGGCTTCGCAATTGCGAAACCTGCAGACACCCGTTGATAAATATTCAGCAAAATGAGCCTAACACATATATGAAACTCACCCAAGCCCTCGGGGCTCCAACCCAAACATGCACCCAACCTCAAAAACATCCTACGGACTTACTCGTGTGATCAAATCGCCAAAATAACATCTAAATCAAAGAATCAACCTGCAAAACTCATGATTTTCATTTCGAGATCAAAACTTTCAAACTTTTCCACTTTTAGTCCAAAACACATCAAACGGCGTCCATTTTCAACCAAACTTTATAGATTACGCTTAACAGCCATTTAAGACATATACCGGGCGTCGAAACCTAAATACGAGCCCGATACCATCACTTTTGATCAATTTCCGTTTCCAATTTTCCTTAAGCATTTTTGAAAACAATTTCACAGAAAAGCTCCGTACTCGGGCCAAGGACCTCGGATTTTGATTACGGGAATATGACCGGGTCCCAAATTTCATTACGGACCCTCCGGGACTATCACATCATGGGTCCGGGTTCGTTTACCCAAAATATTGACCAAAGTCAACCATAGCAATATTAGTATCAAAATTCATAGTTTTTAACATAGAGTTCAAATATTTTTACATAAAAATCTTCTAGCTTCGCGCCCGGAATGCACACGCCAATCGAGGCAGCCAAATAAGAGGTTTTTAGGGCCTCAGAAGTGCAAGAAAAAGGAGAATTACGGTGATGGCCCTTTGGGTCGTCACAATAATGATGTCATTAACTTTTAAAGCCATTAGTACTTAAAACATAGAGTAGAGAGAACTTCAAAAATAATCAGATTTACAAGTGATCTTTCAAAAACAGCTACAGTTTCAAAAGTAATCGAAATTTAGCCATTTTTCATGTAAATAATGATAAATCTGAACGAAAATACTGTATAAAATCCAAAAAATACTCTAATATAATATACTGGAACTCCAGTATATTATACTGGAACTTTTCGCGTGTTGGAATTCAAGCATAATATGCTCAAAGTTTATACACAGGTGCACCGATCTCCAGTATATTGTGCTGGAACTTTCCTATGCTGGAAATATTCGAATTATTTCACCAGATAGAAAGGACTTATTGTATATATTGAGTTCATACAAATACATGACAAAAGCAATATGTGTCACACATATATGCCGAGGGGGCGTTTGACATAAGAATTGTAAAATTTCAAAAAAAGTGATTTTTTTAAAAAAACTTTAAGTTGTGCCCAGTGTTGTTTTTGAAATTTTGTGATTGATCTGAGTGAGAATTTTGAAAAATAGCTTTTTGAAGTTTTTAATATTTCCAAATTACAAATTTTATGGCCAAATACTGATATTTTTAAAAAAAAACTGAAAAAATATTCGTGATTGAGAAAAAGAGAAAAAGGAACCAAACCGGAGTTGATAATTCAAAATTAGGGGTAATAAGGACAAAGCATATACCTTATTTCTTGAATAGAAAGAAAGAAAAATTTTGTTCAGAAGAAATATGAAAAAGTAATCGGCACCTACCAGAGTGTATTTAATGACCGATATATGTGGCTTATTCGGTTTTTTCAGGATTACCTCTCATTAATATTGGTCATGGTTTTGACTTCTTTTGAGCTTTCAACCATTTTTTATCAATTGCTATCAAATAATGCCTCACTTTTTAAAAAAATCAGTAACTTCTTTTTTCAAAATAGCCGTTTCAAACTTTATAAAATAGTTATTTGGCTCCCAAACTTTAATTTAACCTCAAATTTTATATAATTATACTTTTTTTCATTTCTCAACTATAAATACCCCCTCATTCTTTTATTTTTTCCACCAATTTATCAATATCTCTCAAGCTCTCTTTCAATCTTTCTACTATAATTGCTTAATTTATTGTTGAAAATTCGTGAAAAATTGTGAAGTTGTTGAATTGAAGTTTTCAAGTGTTCAACGATTTTCAATTTTCAAGAAGCTGTTCGGCAATCCAGTAAACTCGTTTCAACTCTTATGTTTTAATAATATATTTTTGTGTTGTTAGTTTGCATAATTCTAATTAGTATGTCATTTTCTTTGAAAAAAATATTCGGTAAAGGAAAGGTAAAACCGGTGAAAGTAGTAACCATAATACTACCCTTCCCTTGGCTCCCCGACCTACAAAAGATAAGCAAGTTGAAAGTAGTCGCCAACCTAGACGTCATACTCCGCCTCCTGTAATGCTTGTTAGTGATCACCCTTGTTTTCAGTTTACTGATAGTGAATTTCTACATGATGTTGCAGTAGGTGATAGATTAGATGATGAAATTATGAATGCTCTTAATCCTAACGAACCTATCTTAGAGGAAAATGAGGATGATAATGATGATGATGAAACCCAAGCACCAGATTTAGATGATACACCTACTAGTCCTGTTCATAACTCAAGTAATGCACCGGCACACCCACCTGTAGAAACTCCAACTTTTAGTAGACAACCTGCTAAAAACATCATTAGTTTGGCATTTTTTTACTCAAGTAAGAGAACAAAATAAGGGTAAGTGTAAACTTGTGGGAAATTACTTGTTCATAAATTTACTGGAGACCGTAGCGGCACATATATTGGTTAGGCACATTAAAATACACCCTACAGATAGGGCTAGATTGTTTCAAATGCAAGCGCAGCAAGAGGGACAAGTGTAGATTCTCAAGTTAACCCTAGTACAGGTTCAAATCTAGTTCAACCAGGAATTAACACTGTCACCGGAGGTATTTTATATTACGATCCAAATAGAGATCGTGAAGAATTAGCGAAGATGATTACTGTTATGTGCTTACCTTATACTTTTGCTTCTAATCCTAATTGGGTTCATTATATTAGAAGAGTTTTTAATCCTACTTATAAAGGTTGGCCTGGCGCAACAGTTAAGGCCGATATTTATAAATTCAAACATGAATATGAATAATATTTGCGCTACTTATTTACTCATATACCTAATCGGATTTCTATTACAACTGATATTGGTAGAAGTAATAATGACGGTGATTATCTAACTTTTACAAGTCATTGGATAGATGAGGACTGGACAATGCAAAAACGTATAATTGCATATAGAATAATTAATTCACGTCACACGGGTAGGTTTATAGCTAACACTGTTTCAGATATTTGTAGATATCTTTGCTTTCGCGATAAAATAATGGCAATTTCTATGGATAATACTTGTAGTAACACTAGTACAATAGTCATGCTTACAAAAACACTAAATCCTGCATTTAGTAATATTTTTCATGTTAGATGTATTTGTCATATTTATCATTTAATTGTCGGTGATGGTATGCGAATTTTAAATATAGAAATTGAAAAGGTTCGAATGGCTCTTAATTGGATATTTTATTCAAACCGTAGAACTAGACTTAGAGAGTATTTTAAAAAATGTGATGAATATGGCCTTAGAGAAAGAAAGGTTCCTAAACCTTGCCCGACTAGATGGAATTGTATATACGAAAGTTTAGTAGTTGCGTATGAATATAGAAACCCAATTAATGCAACGTTTAATTCCCGGGTAGGTGGTGAGGATGAGGATGAAATGCTTACTACCCAAGATTGGACAAATGCTAAGATTCTTTTAGATTTTTTACAACATTTTCAAGTTGCTACAAATGCATTTTCTGGGCAATTTTATCCTACTATTCAAACTGTTTAGTTTATATTGCCGCACTGGCTGATTTGTTTGTTGAATTTGGCGAGGGTGAGGATATTTATGAACTTGCTATAAATGAAATGAAAAAAAATTTAAAAAATATTTTTTTCCTATCCTCCTATTTTTGGTGTAGCTGCAATGCTAAATCCAACAATGAAATTGGGAGGCCCTCATTTTTGGTATTCTAATATTTATAAGGCTTTAGATCTTTCAGAAGAAGAAATTACTACACTTGCTGATGCAAAAGCATCAGTTAAAATTAATGCTCAAACTGTTTATAATGCTTATAAACAGGCGTTAGAGCATGCTAGGCCAGATATTCCAACCCCTACTTCGTCTAGCTCACAATCGTCTAAAAGAGTTGCGGGCTTAACAACTCTTAAATCTTTGACGGAGTTCCGGGGTTCTCAAGGTGATAATTATGATGAAATTTCACATCTAAATTAGCTTCAAGTTTACTTGTCACAAGGACTTGAAATGGAGAATCCAGATGGCTATTCCGATCTTTTGGAATGGTGGAAGTCAAGGGAAAAAAATTTTCCGGTTCTTGCAAGGATGGCTCGGGATGTTTTATCAATTCAAGCTTCAACTGTTGCATCGGAGAGCGCTTTCAGTCAAGCAAGACTACAAATCGGTAATCATAGAGCGGCGATGAGGGGAGAGCTTGGAAAAATCGGTGCTTTTTAGAGGTTGGATCCGCGCGGAAAGAAGAAACTTTGGAATTGCAGAATCACAACCGGCGATTGATGAAGCATATGAAGAAATGATAGCGGAACTTTCGGAGGATTCGTCTTCGCCCGGAAGTGGTGATGAACAAGCTTCGTTTCCACCACCACCAACACAACCTCCTCCCAACCTTGACGGATTTATGAGATTTGTTAGAGATACAATGTAGATTATGATGTAACTTGTACATTGGCACATCTTCTTTTAGTTTTTTTTCCTTTTAATGGTGGTATTAGTACCTTGTTGTGCTCATTCCATTGGGGGAAGGAAGACTAAGAAGATATGTCAATTTGGTCAATATAAATTATAAGACATATCCTTGAATATCTTTTTTCTAAACATTTCTTTGTCTTTACTTCGATATCAATCCTTGAATATATATATAACATACAATATATACTACAATAAAATATATACGAGAATATATGTACATAACGTACAACCTAAACTACAAGAAAATATATAAGTAATAACATATATATATATAAGATACAATATATATAAGAGAATATATATACATTATACATATGAGATATAATATATATACAATATATACTAATTAGTACAACATAATATACTAATTACTACAACATATTATATACATTATATACAATATAGCCTAATTACTACAACACAATATATACATAATATATATCAATATATACATAATATACAATATATACTAATTACTACAACACACTATATACATAATATACAATATATACTAATTACTACAACACAATATATACATAATATACAATATATACTAATTATTACAACACAATATACAATGAAATATATATTATATATACTATACGAATAACTTAGTACACCATATAAAATATATTCTACATTATACTAATAACTACTATGCAAGATATTGTCTTAAAAAAACCGTCAGTCAGGCCCGGCCCGCCAGGCCCAGGACCACTGTGGGCTTAGGCCCGTCACGGGCCGATCTCAACCACTAGGACCGCCAGACCCGGCACACGAAACCAGATACCGCGAAGCCCTGCCCGGGCCAGAATACACTCTTAGTTGATAATTCAAAATTAGGGATAATAAGGACAAAGCATATACCTTATATCTTGAATAGAAAGAAAGGAAAACTTTGTTCAGAAGAAATATGAAAAAGTAATCGGCACCTACCAGAGTGTATTTAATGACCGATATATGTGGCTTATTCGTTTTTTTTTTCAGGATCACCTCTCATAAATATTGGTCATGGTTTTGACTTCTTTTGAGCTTTCGACCAATTTTTATCAATTGCTATCAAATAATGCCTCGCTTTTTTTAGCAAATCATCTCACTTTTACCTTCGCATTAATTAGTGTTTCTTAACACTAATTACCGATAATTATTTTCGTTACAAGTGGTGAAGAATCATCAGGAAAAAGTTAAGTATTATTAACATTCTCTTCCACAATATAATGCTTTATATAAATTAAATTAATGGTTGGGCTCATTTAATTTGGATTAAGAACAAGTTAGGCAGAAATCAATATATATATATATATACTGAAATACGTGAACAATAAATCTAAATTATACTATATCTCGTACGTTGTCACGATCCAAAATTTATTAAGGGTCGTGGTGGCACCGGACACCGCTGCCAGGTAAGCCAACTGAAATACTTAACTAAATTCTTGTTTTAATAATTTCAAAACACTTCTTTTATATGATTAACAGTACTCATTATATTCCTCCGAATAAATAATGGAGTATTTAAACAGCTTTTAAAATTTGTTTATAAACCCAAATATATCCCAAAACTTGGTGTCACAAGTACATGAGCAATTTCTAAGAATAAAATAAAAAGGAAACGAATAAAGTACAATATCTGTCCGAAATAAAACTGGATAGAAAAGTAAGCAGGATCCTCATAAGGACTATACTAGCTGCTGGTCGCCTCGAGAAAATACAGCTCACCTAGTCTCTGTGGCAACCATGACGCTATGCCAATAAATCTCTAGCCATGCATAAACATGTGCAACAAAAATGCACAGAAGTATAGTATGAGTACGAAAACAAAGTTTACTCAATGTATCCCGTCTAATCTCGAAGAAGTAGAGGCGAGATGGTCGACTTTGACACTTACTACTGGTCCAATAATGATGTCCATAATACGTTAAATCATGAATTTCTACAAACATGATTTTTACCAAAAGAAGAAAACACGTAAACAATTATTCCTTTTATAGGAAATTTCCAAAATCTCCTTTTTCATTAATTTCAAAATATTCTCAAGCTATCAAGAGGCAAACAACTTTAATAAGTTCAAGGAGATAACACTAGCATGAGCAAATAACTACCATGGGATGTACGGTCCGATCCAATATAAAAATAAATTATGCATTGCCGAGGGTCGAACGGTTCGAACCATAGATGCATCTATTACCCCACTCGCGAACTATCTATGCGAAGCGATCAACTTAAAATAAACAATCACCCTGCTCGCGAATCATACACGCAATGAATGTACACATAAAATAAACAATCACCCTACTCGCGAATCATGCATGTGATGCAGGTACACATAATATACATGCTCAAATATTAAATTAAGAATTTTTGGGGAATAATTATTCAAATAAAAACTACTTTCTCTTTTAACGGTTTAAGGTAAGAGATAATATCCTTTTGTGAATGTATTTATTAATTCGATGTGGTTTAAGAAATTCGAGCTATCAATAAGATTAGGAATATTCTAAGAATAGCATGCTTTTGGGTCGTAGACTACCCGGACTTAAACATAATAGAAGCTATGCACGGACTCTCATCAGCTCGTGCGTACGTAGCCCCCACAAATAGGAGCTCATAACCAATTAATTCACCTATGGGGACAATTTTCTCTTACAAGGTTAGAAAGGAGACTCATCTTGCTCCGAAGATCCATAACCTGTATTCCATGCCTTTTCAAACTCGAATCGATGCACAATGCTCCAAAACTAGCCAATAATTATGTAAACCCATTAATATATGCTAAGGTACTCATTATAATCCAATTTATAATAATTCCTAGCTTCGATCGAAAAGTTGATAAAAATGCCCTCGGGCCTACGTGGCTGGAATCCAATTTGTTTTGAAGTTAAAGATTACCCATAGCCTCACAAACTCAAATATATGATTTTCTCAAAATTCCATACGAAAAATCGTGGTCAAATTCCAAGAATACTAATCTTCTAAGTTTTCCCTCCAACCCCAAGTTTTTTACAATTTTCCAAGTATAAATCCCTATATTGACCTTGTATATACTCAAAACTAGTAGAAATCACTTACCTCATGCGTGGAGATAAAAAAGGGCACTCCAAAGTTGCTCCAAAATCGGCTTCCATGGAAGAAACGAAGTGAAAATGAGCCAAACTTCGATTTTTAAAGAAATCTCTCTGCCTCCAACAATTTTTGCTTCTGCGGCAAATTTTTTGCTTCTGCGGTTCCTCTTCTGCAAAAAATTTCCGCTTCTGTGGAAAATTTTTCTCTTCTGCGGAAATTTTTTTGCTTCTGCGGCTATGACAGCAACCAGCACTTTTCTGACACGGAAATGAGCATAACTTCTTCATTCGATGTCCAAATTCAACGATTCGTTTTGCTATGGCTACAAAAATTATGATATGGGTCTAGTGGTGAAATAAAAACTTAATTTGGAGCTCATTTGCTTGATATGTACCTTTTTATGCCCAAAGAAATCACATTGAAACATCAAATAAGAGCGCAATAAAACCCGAAACACACCCGAGGCCCCACGGACCCCGATCAATCACACCAACTAGTCCCTAAACACATTACAGACTTGTTCGAGGCCTCAAATCACATCAAACAATGCTAAAAACATGAATCAACCTCCAATCCAAGCTCTATGAACTTTAGAACTTCTAACTTCTACTCTCGATGCTTAAACCTATCAAATCACGTCCGATCGACCTCAAATTTTGCACAAAGGTTATATTTTACATTACGAACCTACTCCAGCTTTCAGAATCGAATTTCGATCCTGATAACAAAAAGTCCACTTTCAGTCAAACTTCTTAAAAACCTTCAAATTTCTAACTTTAGCCAAATGGATCCAAAATGACCTATGGACCTCCGAATTCACTTACAATCGCGCTCCCAATTCCTGAATCACAATACAGAGCTGCTCCCAGACTCAGAATCCCAAACGGACATTGATATCATTGAAATGCACTTCAACCCGAACTTATGAAATTTCTTTCAAAATGCTACTTTCCACAATAGGCGCCAAAATGCTCCCCGATCACCCAAAACCCAATCCTGGGACACGCCCAAGTCCAAAATCATCATACGAACCTGCTGGAACCTTCAGCTCCTGATTCTGATATCGTTTACTCAAAATTCTAATCCTATTGAATTCTTTTTACTTTAAGCTTCCGAAATGAGAATTCTCTTTCCAAATCAACTCTAAACTTCCCAAAACTTAATTCTGACCACGCGTATAAATCATAATACTTGAAATGAAGTTGTCCATGACCTCAGACTACTGAACGACATGCTAGAGCTCAAAACGATCGATCGGATCATTCTTATCAAGTATACATTCAAACATTTCAAACAGCCTCGGTTGTCAGGACTTATTTATTTTTAATCAGTACAGCAATTAATTGTCTTACATTTAGAATAGCATTTTGACATTTATATCTTACTTGACTGTTAAAGACAAAATTATCCAAATATTATTTTTTCTAATTTTATGTTATAAAGAGAAATATTTATTTCTATTTAAAATCTCCAAAGATATTCATAATGTTGTTAATTATGAACTAAAAAGATACTAAAATATTCACAAATTCATAACTAGTTTTACATGCAAAAAGTAAAACTTTAAAGCACATATCATAAAACTGTTTGAAAAATACAAGAGTATATGACGTTCCGAATTTCTTATTGGGATAAATGTATTAAAGTTATGTCTTAAGTTGTAAGGTTGTTAGGAGATAATTTTACAAATAGTGTAACATTACAATAATTGTTATAGGCAAAAATTATTATATTAAGGTAAAATATACTATAAACTATTAACTCCAAAGAAAACTTCTCTCTCTCAAAAATCTTTGTCTTAGTTATTTGTTTTAATTGTTGTGTGCAGTTTTCAAATGTTATACAAAATATCAATGAAAAGGAAGAATAATGTTTGAACTATAATCTGAAAATATATTATGGTTCATATATATAGTTCAAAAGTTATTTGCATTGAAATTCCAACTTTAAAAGCTCTACAGATGTGGAATTTATTAAAAGCTTTAGTTCAAAGAGTTAAAACTGACTGGAAAGTAAATATGAAAAGATAGAGCTAGTCATATCATTGTACATTATGTACTAATAAAAGAATACAAAATTTTCACCATAAAATAAAATAATATAATAGAATTTGTTATGAACTATTATATTATGTAATGTATATATATAACTCCTAAAGAAGTTACTCCCACTACTTGTAACGATCCGATCAGTCGTTTCGGGAGTTGTTGCCCCTTTCCCCATTTTTGCTTCTTTTGTGCTTTATAGGTGAATTGAGACCAATTTCACCTTATCTAATGTCTATACCTCTTGCTAATATAGTTTGGCTTGTAGCTCGGTGTCTCAACTTCAGCAAGTAAAATATGAGCATTAGAGACCAAGTGGGTTGCTTCAGAAGATAGAGATTCCAGAGTGAAAGTGGGAGCGGATCACCATGGATTTCGTAGTTGGGCTCCCACGAACTTTGAGGAAGTTCGATGTTATTTGGGTGATTATGCATCGACTGACCAAGTCTGTGCACTTCATTCATGTGAGTATTACATTTTTACATCAGAAAGATTGTTCGCCTGCATGGTGTGCCACTTTCCATCAATTCAGACAGAGGCACGTAGTTTACATCGCAATTTTGGAGAGTCGTGCTTTGAGAGTTCGACACTCAGGTTGAGTTGAGCACAACTTTTCACCCTCAAACGGACGGACAGTCTAAGCGCACTATTCAGATATTGGAGGACATGCTACGCGCTCGTGTCATTGATTTTGGTGGTTCATGAGACTAGTTTTTGCCGCTCGCGGAGTTTCTTACAACAACAATTATCAGTCGAGTATTCAGATGGCTCCGTATGAGGCTTTATATGGGAGACGGTGCAGATCTCCGGTAGGTTGTTTTGGGCGGATGAGGCTAGGATTTTGGGTACAGACTCGATTCAAGATGTATTAGACAAGGTGAAATTTGTCCAGGAGCGGCTTCGCACGCCGTAATCGAGACAAAAGAGTTATGTTGATTGGAAGGTCCACAATGTGTCTTACATGGTTGGGGAGAAGGTTATGCACAAAGTATCACCCATAAAGGGTGTTATGAGGTTCGGGAGGAAGGGGAAGTTGAGCCCTCTTTATTAGGTCTTTTGAGGCACTTGGCTTACAAGCTTGCATTGCCACCTAGAGTGTGCATCCAGTATTTTATGTTTCTATGCTCCAAAAGTATATCGGCGATCCGTCTCATATTTTGGATTTCAGCAAGGTTCAGTTGGATGATGATTTGACTTAGATGTGGAGCCGGTGACTATTTTGAAGCGGTAGGTTCGAAAATTGAGATCAAAGGACATAGCTTCAGTGAAAGTGCAATAGAGAGGTCGGCTCGTGCAGGAGGCTACTTGGGAGACCGAGGGGGAGATGCAGAACAAATACACACACCTATTTGAGGCTTCGGGTATGTTTCTAGACCCATTCGAGAATGCACGTTTGTTTAAGAAGGGGAAGATGTAACGACCCTATTACACCCCATGTTTTCGTACGTGAAAATACGCCATAAGTAAATTGATATAAGCTCGGAAATGAGATGTTACATCCGACATTTTCATACGTTGAAGTTTCGTAGTAAGCTAATCGATGTAAGCTCGGGAATGAGATTATTTGAGATTATAAGTATTATGCTATTTAAAATCAGCAGTAAGTAAATTCGTGAAAAAGAGGTTAAACGAATCGAAGAAAATGAGTTCCATCAGGGTTTCATAATTTGGGGATAAAATACTGTCCAAGCTATAATACTCGGTATTTATGGACTAGTTTCATATAAGGTACCACATGACCATGATAGTAAGGTTTATAAAGTATGTTAAAAGTGAGTAGTATTCTAAGTAATTTAAGATAATTCTTAATTATATGGATAATTAGGTATTATTTTTTAGTGAGAAATTAATTAATTAATTGATTAATTAATTATAAATTGGATAAGGTTAGGTGCTCCCAACGTGACAGCATGTGTAAAGCTTCATCAATCCTAAAATGACTAAGGTGTTATTTGGCTAGGTGGCATCTCGAAAGGAACTCTTGGCTAAGCCACAAAAGGCTCTCAAAAACGCAAATATATGGAATGGAATGTGAGTGCTATAGCAAAAGGATCAAAAGTCATATAAGATTATGATCAAAATTCAACAAAAGGCTTATTTAATATATAGAATGGAGATGCTTACATCCAACCTCCAAATAACGAGCCTTCGGCATCTTAGAAAATTAGCAATGCGATTTTGTGATTCTAAGTAGTAGGATGAAATCTTTCTAATAATATCATATAGATTTTTTTTTACTTTGATTCTGCCGCTATGTATTTTTTGCAAAATTCATGTATTAAAGGAATTGTCAAGAGAATTGATCCAAGTATGGTTAAAGCTAAACCTTTCCTTAACTTTGGCATGATCTAATGACTACATGTTTTTGATAATGAGTCGCAAAGAGAAGTTCATTTTCCTAAATTTATGTACATTTTTCTAGTCTTATAAGTTAAAGCATTCTCCTTTATCGGGACTTTATATTCAATTGAGTATTGTCTTCTTATAGTCAAGAGAGCAGAGAGTCAATATATATATATATATATATATATATATATATATATATATATATATATATATATATACAGTATTACAATATTTTAACCATCATCGAGCTATAATCGATGGGCAAACCCCCTATCGGGCAACCTCTGAATAGATGGTAAGTTATATACCAAGTCTACTATAGCCGAGCGCCTATGAGCGAGCCCAGCATGGCCGAGACGCAGAGTCTAGCATGGTCGAGCGCCTATGATCGAGCCTGCTACGGAAGACTAGTTACACATACCGAGCCTTATAAGACCGGACAACTATTTTATTTACTATATTGAGAGAGGTGAGTCGGTATCAGCAGGTAAGCATATCATAAGATTATCTTTGACCCCAGTTACTTTTAGTTATTATACAATTTTTCCTTATGTGTTTTTTATAGATACAAAATACTTTCAAAATAACATATATATGCATATATAAACATGCCCAAGTGTTTTAATATTTCACACAACTTTTAAAGATTTTTAAAATCAATTTATTATCCATTTTAGCAGTACAAAATCAATAATTATTTCCAAAATCATCTATTTTGGTGAATAATATATTTTATTGCCATATTTATACAAAAGTATAGTTAAGGTAATTTTTCTATATTTTTACAAATTTATTTGGTATTTAAAAGGCCAAATAGCATATAATTGCAATTTTTAGCCTACTTTAAGACTTAATAGCATTTTATAAATTATCAAATTGGTTCCAATATTTTTAAATTAATATATATATATATATATTATTAACTGATCCAGTACTTTTAATATACTTTCAAAATTATTTTGACTATTTTTATAAATAAAAAGGAAAAAAACTGACTATTTAAAATCTGGCCTATTTTTTATTTCAATCATAGCCAAATTGACCCCACCTAATTGACCCAACTTTGAACCCCAATTGGACCGGCGCAATTCTAATCTAACCCGACCCCCCGAACCCGACCAATTAACCTGCCCGGCTCATTTTTAATCCCGACCGTTGATCATTTTGATCAACGATCACGATTTCCCCTTTCATTTTTTAATTTACCCATACCCCTAACCCTACCTCATTCTCTTCTCTCAGCCGCCTTCAAACTCTCTCCTCTCTCAAAACTCTCTCGAAGGTTCCTGAAACCCTAGCCTCGCTCACCCATTTTCAACCGCAATCTCACCGGAATCCATGGCTTTTTAGGCCATAGATTTCTTGTATTCACCTTCTTCCACTCTTAAACGTTTGGGGTTTGAAGCTTTGAGGTCTAACCTCAAAGGTGTCCGTTCAGATCTTCTCAGATTCATGGTTTTGGGGGCCTCTCCAGCCTTGCTCCGGCATATCCAGAGCATTAGGAGCCTATTCCTGACCTCTCCGACTCAAGATCAGGCCTTTTCCAAGCCTTTCTCATTCTAGGATTTCTCTGCTATTCGAGGGTTTTCTCTGGTTGTTTTCTTAAATATGTTCTATATCTGTGTCCTATTGGAATGTTAAAACATTTTCCCCAATGTTCTTTCAAAAAATTACTTCTTCCGGTCTAGGTTTTCTAAAAAGCTTAAAATATTTTTCTGACTTTTCCTTTTCTTTTCTTTGTATATATTTGTAATAACTTATGGGGGTTTTAGTGAAAAGGGGAGGGTCACTCGTGTATGCATAAGGCTAGATATCATGTTCCTAGGTATTTACTTCTACAATCATATCCTGCTTTCATTTTTGCATTTTAGAAATTTTGTCTATTGGTTTCTGCACTTTCTGCATTTTAGAAATTCTGTCTATAGGTTTCTGGACTTTCTGCATTTTAGAAATCATGTCTATTGCTCTATGCATTTCATACATAGATACCATGCCTATGGCTTCTGCATTTCCGTATCACCCAGACAATATGTGCATACCTTCTGCAATTCATAACGGTGCATACCATATAGATATCCTATCTATAGGACTTCTTGGATTCTGTATTTATACCTATCACCAGGCAATCGGTTTATAGGCTTAAATAACAAATCGTATTCTAGATACCATGCCTATATGACTCATGTATTCCTATAAATGTTTTAAAATCAACAACGCTTAGAAAACATGGGTATAGGAGTAATCAATTGAACCTAATTCGTCTATTTCACCTATAAGCCTAAAATCAGTAGTAATGTTACTCCATATCTGCAGAACTTATGTTTTCTATAATCAACAAGCCTTATATTTAAAATTAGTATACTTCTGCATTATTAGAAACCATGTTGATACGTTTCACCTAGGCAAGCCATAAGGTAAACTAATTAACTACACCAGTCTTTGATAATTACAACCAGCGGGCAGGCCTAATTCAGATTTCTTATAAGAAAATATGTGATAAATCAACCTACCTTAATGTTAAGTTTAATTCAGATAATAACCAGCGCATGCAAGACATGGTAAACAATATGTATTTAAGTGAGGAGGCATGTCTGAGCCTTTTAAACTGTTATGTGTTTCCCATTTCTACTTTATGTTTTTTTGTTTGTCGCTTTAAAATTTTATCCTTTAAAACCGTAAAAACCCAAATCTCCCTTCCTTTTAGGACTAGTAGTCCCAAATGCCTCCGAGACTGATAGGGTTGGGACGGGCAAGAGCATGCAATAAGTAACAAAACTATTTCGCGTTTTAGTACCTTAACGGGGCGGGAAAGAGTAGATATGGATATGATGACCGGTGCTCCAATGCCACGTGTATCCTCTCTTCTGAGGAGTGATTACCGAGTATTTCATTGATGTGATCCATATAATTTGTCAATCTAGGACCCCTTCCCTTTATTAGTTTACTTTTTCAGAATTTTAAACTATTTCCTCAAATTTTCAGCTTTCTTTGTTTCTTCAAACCTTAATTTATTTGCAGCCATAATGTGACAATCCATCATATTTAAAATAGTTATTTGCTTATTTGTATCTTGTTCTTAAATTTACAACTGTATCATGGCCGGGAATTACACTAGTGGATCCTGAGGAGTGCCTAATACCTTCCACTCAGGATAATTTCTAGCCCTTACCCAAACTCTGGTTTTTCTAAACAAAATTCTTCCTAGTGTCCTAATGCACTTTAATCATTAGGTGGCGACTCTTCAATTCAAAACCCAAATCCCAAAAGGGAACGAGTTGTCCTCCCAAATGTCATAAACTCAATTTCGCGAGAAACAAGGGACACGACAGTATGGCAACTCTGCTGGGAAATCTTTAGTATTTTACCATTTCATACTATTTGTGACTTTATTGCTTCTTATTTAACGTCTTTAAATATTTATTCCTTATTCGACTACAAAAACTGACTTGGCTCTTTTTTTCTTTCTTTCATTTAACACCTTCCTTTACCACTTTCCTTCAATACTGTTGTAAATTATGAGAAACTGTTATAATTATCGCTTTGTAACGTGCAAATACGTGAAAACTTGTTCGATTACTGTAATTTCATCTTCAACATCATATTTCGCTCCTGGCAAAAAAATACCATAGCAACTTTTATAATGAGTGGTTGCGCCCTTCCGATATTATCACCTCCTAAATCCGGCAATAGCAGATTTGCGGTAAAACTAATCGATTAATGGTGTAGTCGACGGTTCCGCGCCTTTCCCTCTTGAGTTTTTCTCTCAAGGGTATCAGTCTAGTACCCCATAGAGACCTTACTCTATTTAACTGTGCATTAATGCCAATTATTGATATTTAATAGTTGAGTTTGGCTTACCTCGATCCCATTAGTAGAACCCATCACGACTCCCGAGGGTAGAAAATGTAGGTCGTGACAAGTCTATATGGCCGAGAGGTTTCTATGAGTGTGGAGATCCGAGTCACATGACGAGGGCCTGCCCTAGACTTTGGGGCAATGCAGTTCTGTAGGGCCAACAACCCATAATTTTGGCACCGTTTGCCCGGCCTCCCAGAGGTAGAGGATAGACGGGTAGGGGTCGTCCTAGATGTGGAGGCCAAGTAGGGGGAGGTCAGCCAACTACTGTTCAGTCAGGTGGATGCCAACTAGCCGGCACTTCAGCTAGATTCTATGCTTTTCTGGACATACTAGATGCATTGGCCACAGATTCCGTTATCACATGTATTATTTCTGTCTGCCGTAGGAATGCTTTAATGTTATTTGATCCAGGGTCTACCTATTCATATGTATCATTTCTGTTTTCATTTTCTGAATATTTATCGTCTGTCCTTGGGCACTCCTGTTCGTGCGACCACTACAGTGGGTGATTCTGTGGTTGTGGATTAGATCTATCGGTCATGTTTGATCACATTCTATGGTTTTGAGACTAAAGAAGATCTCATGTTTCTTGATATGACCGACTTTAGGGTCATCCTGTGCATGGATTAGTTATCCCCATATCACACCGTCCTAGATTGCCATGCCAAGATTTTTAACAATGTCCGAGTTACCAAGACAGTTACTGCTACATATAAATATGGATAGATAATGGCCCAACCCTTGTTCGGACTCATAAAATGACATTGTTGATTAAAAATGACGTCGTTGACTGAAAAATGACGTCTTTGATAAAGACGCGAATTATCGTCTCGCAGTTCTTCAAGGTTTCAACAAAACCCTGATTCACTAAACCCCCAAAAAATTCAGGTAACAATGGTGACAACGATGGACTGCAGGAGCTAGGACGATGACATGTACAGAGACTCCATTTTACTGGAGAGAGAATTCCAATGCCGAACTATTTTCCATACTGCATTCTCCCCGAACATGAATCCGAACCATAATTCTTATCCGAACCTCATAGTCGCTGCTATTAGCAACGACACTATTGCCTCTTACTCCAACTTCTCTTGCCTCGAATCTCAATATCTCACTATAACTTAAAGAAGCAAAAGTTATTGACTAAAGTACTTAGTTTTTTTTTTTGCTTCTTCATCTTGGTAGGATTTGAGGTCCGCGCGCAAGTAAGTGTTGGATTATATATCCACATAAAACACTTTAGCCTTCATATCAAATTATTTGGAATAACAACATAAGCGGAAGCGTACCTGAATCCATAAGTGGACCCTTTGTCCTTCTTGAAGATTATCCAAATGTATGGCTTTGAAAGCTCCTTGATCCTTCTTGAAGATTGTCCTTCTTGAAGTTTTGGCTTTCACTTGATATCCAAAACAAATGTGAGGATTGGTTTTCCACTTAATATGAAAGACCAAAAATGCTCTCTAATTTCAATGGGAGGAAGAAGAGAATGTCTTACATTCTTATGGGAACCATAACCCCCCCTTATAACATGTGAGTTATGAAACTCAAAGGTCACAAGAATGTAACCTTGGTTACATGTATGTAACCTTAGTTAGCCCATCATTAACTAAGGTTACCCTTTTGGGTATCTACACATAAGTCCTACACTTTATATGACAATATATTGGCCCCCTTAATAATGTCCATAAGACCACTAATTTAGGCCAAACCAAAAGATAGCACATAACATATAATTAATCCATATATTGTTCATATGTATGTAGATATAAGTCCATATATCTAACAATCTCCCACTTGGACGAGATACTCATACATATGTACACACCTTAGCATTATATGTTACATTATAACCTTATGAGCTCAAAATTGCTATCATAATAAAATTGTCATGAACAATCCGGTCCATCAATCATACCAACATAGGATCTAAGAGCTCTTAGTTACTCTTGCGTAACTAGAACCAACATAGATCACGTATATCAATATAACCAATGACATGGATCAAGTGTAAGTGTGTAGCATGGAAATAACATAAAGTGTGGTCTGAAATAGAATGTCTATTTCCAACTGGTTCTCTTTATTGAGATCAATCATAAACCTTAAGAGTACAAAAAACTTTAAAACTGAATATCTGCAGATATAACCTTAAAACTGAATTACTGAATGTAATGGAAATTACATAATTGTATAATACAAACTCCCACTAAAATTCATAATCCTTAACTTATTTGACACCCGTGCAAGAAATATGCTCATGAAATACTTTTGGTTTCAATCCCTTAGTGAGCGGATCCGCAATCATGGAGTTTGTACTGATGTGCTCTATGCACAATTGTCCATATTGTGCTCTTTCGTTAACAACCCGAAATTTGACGTCCATATATTTTGCTTTCGTCAAACTATTGTTATTGTTAGCATAAAAGACTGCTGATCTGTTCTCACATAAAAGCCAAAGTGGCTTTTTAATGCTGTCAACTATGCGCAATCCACTAACAAAATTCCGCAGCCATAGTGCCTCATTGGATGCTTCATAACATGCCATGAATTCCGCTTCCATAGTGGAAGTGGCCGTAAGAGTTTGCTTGATGCTTCTCCAAGAGATAGCACCACCAGAAAGCATGTAAATATAGCCTGATGTAGACTTCAGACTATCCTGACATCCAGCAAAATCGGAGTGGGTATACCCAATGATCTCAAGCTGGTCCAATCTCCGATATGTAAGCATGTAATCCTTTATTCTCTGTAAGTACCTCATGACCCTTTTGGCTGCCTTCCAATGGTCCATTCCCGGATTGCTTAGATATCTGCCCAGCATCCCAACAATGTATGCTATATCAGGTCGTGTACATACCTGAGCATACATCAGACTACCTACAGCCGAAGCATAAGGTGTCTTCTCCATTTCCGAAGTTTCAAAATTATTATTTGGGCACTGTTTGAGACTAAACTTGTCTCCCTTAGCAACAGGGGTGTTGCCTGGTTTACAATCCTGCATGCTAAATCTTTTAAGAACCTTATCGATATAGCCCTTTTGTGACAGACCGAGAACACCTTTAGAGAGATCTCGTTGTATCTGAATTCCTAATACAAAAGAGGCATCACCAAGATCTATCATTTCAAATTTCTTTGAAAGAAATTTCTTAGTTTCATGTAATAATGCTATATCGTTACAGGCAAGCAGTATGTCATCGACATATAAAACCAGAAAAATATACTTACTCCCACTGAACTTATGGTATATACAGTCATTAGCAATATTCGGTTCAAAACCAAAATATGTAATGACTTCATGAAACTAATAATACCATTGACGGGAAGCCTGCTTGAGCCCATATATGGATTTCTTTAATTTGCAAACCCTTTTCTTTGATTCTTCCGAAACAAAGTTTTCAGGTTGCACCATATAAATTGTTTCCTCAATGTCACCATTGAGAAACGCTGTCTTTACATCCATCTGATGAAGTTCAAGATCAAAATGTGCTACTAGTGCCATTATAGTCCTGAAAGAGTCTTTCGATGAAATTGGAGAGAAAGTCTCTTTATAATCAATGCCTTCCTTTTGAGTGTAGCCTTTTGCGACAAGGAGAGCTTTATACTTAATGACATTGCCCCCTGAATCCCTCTTGGTTTTAAATATCCATTTACAACCAATTGGTTTAATACCTTCGGGCAATGTAACAAGCTCCCAAACGCCGTTATCGCTCATAGACTGCATCTCATCATTCATGGCATCAATCCACTTTTGAGAGTTAGAACCTTTAATGACTTGACAGAAGTTGATTGGATCATCTTCCTCAAGTCCAATGTCACTTTCATGTTCTTGGAGAAATACAACATAATCATCCGGAATTGCATTTCTCCTCTCTCTAGTAGATCTCCTTAATGGCACTTCAGTTTCTTGAGGTTGTTGAGTTTGATTTTCATTAGTAATATCAGGAACTTGATTGGGGAGATTTTCGAGATTGTCTTGAACCGGAGTTGTGTGATCCATGTCAGGAATGAGAACACCCTGACCAAGATCAACAACTAGAGAGAAAGACACATGTTCTTCCTCAAAGACAAAATCTCTAATAACTTTATCTCCCCACCCCCCAAACTCAATATCCTCAAAAAACCTAGCATTACCCGTCTCAAAAATAGTTCTAGAAGTGGGATCATAAAACTTATACCCCCTGGATCTTTCAGAGTATCCAACAAAATAGCTACTAACCGTTTTAGCATCCAGTTTCTTTTCATTCGTCCTATAAGGCCTTGCCTCAGCTGGACAACCCCAAATGTGTAAGTGCTTAATACTGGGTTTATTTCCAGTCCAAAGTTCATATGGGGTTTTGATTGTAGCTTTAGTTGGAACTCTATTAAGAATGTAAGCTGCGGTTTTTAATGCTTCTCCCCAGAGTGAGTCTGGCAAAGTAGTACGACAAATCATACTTCTTACCATATCCTTAAGGGTCCGATTTCGTCTCTCAGCTACACCATTCATAGTAGGACTGCCTGGCATAGTATACTGAGGGACGATCCCACACTCATCTAGGAATTTAGCAAATGGCCCTGGACGTTGTTCACCTGAACCATCATATCTACCATAGTATTCACCACCACGGTCAGATCTAATGGTTTTAATCCTTTTGCTTAGTTGATTTTCAACTTCGGCCTTATATGATTTGAACACGTCTATGGATTGGGACTTTTCATGAATAAGATATAGGTACCCATAACGAGAGTAATCGTCTATGAATGTGATAAAGTATTGTTGACCATTCCTACAAGGAGTAGGAAATGGCACACAAATATCCGTATGTATCAATTCTAAGACGTCCGAAGCTATCTTAGCACCTTATCTCGTCTTGTTTGTTTGTTTACCCTTGATACACTCAATACAAATATCCGAATTTGAGGAATCAAGAGAATCAAGAATTCCATCTGACACAAGTTTCTGAATTCTTTGAATGGATATGTGACCCAAACGTTTGTGCCAGAGTGATAAAGAATTCTCATTAGTTAATTTTCTTTTGGTACCACTTGAACTTGTATGCAAAGTTTCATTATGTGAGGTTATTATATCAACCAAATGTAGGCTATCATATGTTGATAAAAGACCAGTACCGATAAGATTTGAATTTTGAAAGAGACTAACTTTATTGTCACCAAATGAACATGAATAACCGGATATGTCCAATTTGGGAACAGAAATTAAATTCCGTCTAAAAGACGGTACAACAAAAGTCTCATTCAAATCTAAATAAAAACCAGTCTTAAACAACAGCCTAAATTTGCCAATAGCCTCAACTTGCACCTTCTTGCCGTCACCCACATAGATGTATCTTTCACTATCATTTGGTTTTCGGCAGTTCAGGCAACCTTGCATAGATATACTTATGTGAGTAGTAGCAGCAGAATCTACCCACCAGGTATCCTTAGGTACCGAAATTAAATTAACTTCAGAACAAACAAGAGAAAGAGATGTACCTTTTTTCGCACGCCAAGCGTGGTACTTGGTACAATCTTTCTTCATGTGATTAGTCCCCTTACAGAAGAAGCAACCTGATTCTGTAGTTTCAACCTTAGGTTCCTTATTTTGTTTCTTCTGGGGCCTTGCAACCGCAACTTCCTTACCTTTCCTCTTCTTATTATCTTTAGAAGAGGATGCCAAATCTTTCTGTCTTATCTTGCTTTATCCTTTCCTCCTCTTGCACACAATGTGAAATGAGCTCATTAAGAGTCCATTTCTCCTTCAGGCAGTTGTAACTGACCTTAAACTGATTAAAGTGTGCAGGAAGAGAGATCAAAACTAAGTACACAAGCAGTTCCTCAGGTAATTCCAGCTTGAGTGACTTTAGTTTCGAAGCAAGATGAGATTTCTGTTCTAGATTAAGCAGGTCTAATTTAGGGAATTATCGATAGGCTAACAAAAAAAGACAATTAGGGATTCATTGGAATTCTCACATTTATTTGGAAGATACTTATTTCGGATGGGTCACACCAATAGGATGAACCAAATGAGTCATTTCCAAAATGTACTCCTTTATGTTTCCCTTGCCTTTATACCTCATGGAAACAAGTTTACTCAAAAGAGTACTTGTTTTCGCCTTTTTGTTTTGTGCAAAACGCTTTTTAAGGTTTTCAAGGAAAACTTTGGCATTATTTTCATCATTCATAGTACCCCTGAATGATTCTAGAATTGCACGTTTCATGATCATTAGACTCATGCGATTTGAGCGTTCCCACTTCTCCATCTCCTTCTTTTCATCGGAAGAAGATGTATCCTCAAGAGAAGCAGGTGTCTCAATCCGAAGTGCAAGGTCTTGATCCATGCAACCGAGAACTATCATAATGTTCTCTTTTCATTCCTTAAAGTTTGTGCCGTTAAGCACAGGGATGTTGTTTATGTTTGTAGATATCGTAGCAGCTGAAGAATTCACTGAAAATAGAACAAGGATAACTTAATACATGCTTACAATTACTTGAACTTTAACTTTAGTTTACAGATTCAAAATAGGCAAATCCCATTTCAAGATACCTAGCACAATATTGATTCTGGTCTTTGGACAGAAAATCAACTTGTAAGTGGTACTCTTGGTGTAGTAATCAAATATTGACATTAAACTCCTGTCAAATATCAAGCCTTCCTTTGGGCCGACTTAATATTCACATGGAAAACCGAATAATTGTCACATATTTATCACCACAAGCATGTTCGAATTGATATCCAAAACAAATGTGAGGATTGGTTTTCCACTTGATATGCAAGACCAAAAATGCTCTCTAATTTCAATGGGAGGAAGAAGAGAATGTCTTACATTCTTATGGGAACCATAACCCCCCTTATAACATGTGAGTTATGAAACTCAAAGGTCACAAGAATGTAACCTTGGTTACATGTATGTAACCTTAGTTAGCCCATCATTAACTAAGGTTAACCTTTTGGGTATCTACACATAAGTCCTACACTTTATATGACAATATATTGGCCCCCTTAATAATGTCCATAAGACCACTAATTTAGGCCAAACCAAAAGATAGCACATAACATATAATTAATCCATATATTGTTCATATGTATGTAGATATAAGTCCATATATCTAACAGTAAGTTCCTGTTTTCTCCATGTTTTCGAAGTGTGGCGGCCATCATTTGGATTGAAATTGAAAATTTATTTGGTAAATTTGGTTTAGTTTGTTGGTGCCAGTTGTTGAATCTAGTCGGCTGGTACAAGGACATGATGGAACTTCATATAATGTTAAATTTTATGGTAACGATGAGGATTCGCTGTTATTAAGGTATTTGTTCTTATAAACATTTTCGGTTCGTATGTATTCACTAATATTTTAGGTGAGTTAGAACCAGCGGAAAATAGTTCAAGTTTTTTTTGAAGTGAAAACTGAATACTATGGGCATATATTTCTTCAAGCAATTCAAATATAGGCAGATATCTATTAAATTAACTGGAGCTCATATGTCTTAAATGGTCCTAGCTAGTGACTGAGCTTTCAAACAACTAGGTCAACTGATTTTCTTTTCAATTGGGATAAGTAAATGGGGAGGCAATTTCTTTAGTCACTGTTATTTATGTTTGACTATACATGCCGATTATTTGTTAATGCAGGTGATATCATGCAGTTGTGGTGATGATGGTCGGATTCGTGGATGGAAATGGAAAGAATTATTAGGGTCTAACTTCTAAGAAGCTGGTGCAAGGTACAATTTTTCATGTGCAGCGATAGATCCTTGACTAATTTGGGAATGAGTTGACTAGTCATAGGTATTGTAGTTGTTAACGGATAGATCCTCTATCATCCTACTTTGAACATTTGAGAACATCTGCTTGATGTTGCTTCCGTTTCTAATATATGACTCATTTTTATTTTTATAGGCAAGAAGCATCGATTCTCATATTTGAATATGCCCACTACTAAAAGTCGTGCAGTTTAATAATTTGTTTGCTGCACAACTTGTCATAATGTCTTTGCGTTGTGAGAGGATTCGATGAGTGAAAGAATTAGGGATTGGGATCCATATGTAATTACTTCTTTCATTGCCTTAATAAATTAGAAGTTTAAAGTGTCAATTTCAGCAACTTAGAGTTTTCAATCTGCCCATCTTATTGTTGAAAAATCTCTCAATCATGTGAAAAGGTGCAGCCACAATATTTTATTCAAATTGGTAGGTCACCAACCACATCATTTGTTCAAATTGGTAGGTCATCAGCCCCACCAACCATGTCTTTTTCACCACATTCTTTGCCTATATAAAGGCCATTCGGGAGCAAGCTAAAATACACCAACACAAAAACAATTCTTTTGTGTGTCATATCCGAGAGAGAATTTTGAGAGTTACTCACAATTTGGTGAGTAGTAGTTAGTGTCCAAAAATTAGAGTGTATATTATACAAGAGTATTTGAGAGGTTTCTTTGGGTACAATATTTGTCCCAAAGGGTGTTCTTGTATCGTCTCTATTTTTGGTGTTTCTCAAATTGGTCACTTGAGATTTTGGTGTACCATTATTTTTTTTATAGTGGATATTTCTCGGAGTTTGGCCCGTGGTTCTTCCCTCTAAATTTGGGAGGGTTTTCCACGTAAATTTTGGTGTTTCGATTGCTTGTGTTATTTTTCATATTGTTCAACGACCGAGTAAAGTGGGAATTAATATTTTATTCCCAACAAGTGGTATCAGAGCCAGGTTCATCCGTTACTGGGTTACTGTTCACGAGACTGATTTCTATACTATTTTTTTGGTGTAGTCAGCAGTGTTGTTGAACTGTCACTTCTGTGATGGAAACTAATACAAGCAGAATGGTTAATTTGACCGGTTCAAATTATCATATTTGGAAAGGCAAAATGGAAGATCTTCTTTATGTGAAGAGCTATCATTTACCGGTATTTGCTACGGAGAAGCCTGAGGACAAAACGGATGTGGAGTGGAATTTACTTCATTGACAAGTTTGTGGATACATCAGGCAATGGGTGGATGATAATGTGTTAAACCACATCAGTGGAGAAACACATGCACGTACGCTGTGGAGTAAACTCGAACAGTTGTATGCCCAGAAGACGGGGAATAGTAAATTATTCCTGATAAAGCAAATGATGGGATTGAAGTATCAAGAAGGGACTTCCATGGCAGATCATTTGAATACATTTCAGGGAGTATTCAATCAACTCTCTGAAATGGGTATCAAGTTTGAAGACGAGATACAAGGGTTGTGGCTACTCGGTACATTACCGAATTCGTGGGAGACATTCAGAACCTCCCTGTCAAATTCAGCCCCCAACCAAGAGCAGTGTTCTGAACGAGGAGATGAGGAGAAAGAGTCAAGGTTCATCATCTTCACAATCAGAGGTCTTAGTCACTGAGTTCAGGGGGAGGAGCAAAAGTCGAGGTCTTTCAAAGAGAGGCAAAAATAGGAGCGGAAGCAAGTCTGCCAGATTTGCAAATATTGAGTGCTACTACTGTCATGAGAAAGGACATACAAAGAAGTTCTGTCCTAAGTTACAAAAGAAGAAGGGTCAGCCAGCAGAGGAGAAGAAAGACAACGATGAAATTAACAAAGTCGGTGATGATTATTTCATTGTCTGTGACGAAGATGCTATCAATCTTGTAAGTGAGGAAACAACTTGGGTAATTGACAGCGGTGCCTCTACTCATGCAACAGCTCATCGTGATCTGTTCATATCTTATACAACCGGTGATTTTGGGTCTATTAAGATGGGGAACAATGGTATTTCCAACGTTGTTGGAATTGGAGATGTTTGTTTGGAAACGAACAACGGGACGAAGCTGGTGCTTAAAGGTGTTAAGCACATTCCTGATATTCGATTTAATTTGATTTCTGCTGGAAGACTTGATGAAGATGGCTTTTGTAATGTGTTCCACGATGGTAAGTGGAAGCTTACTAAGGGATCTATGATCGTGGCTGGAGGTTAGAAGCAGTCAAGCCTGTACGTGATGGAAGCAAGGCATTCCAAAGGGGTTATCAATGCACTGGATAACCAGGAGAAAATTGATCTGTGGCACCAAAGGTTGAGCCATATGAGTGTGAAGGGCTTGGCATTATTGGCAAAGAAGAATCGTTTCTCGGGTATAAAGAAAGCTCATCTGGAAAAATGTGCTCATTGTCTGGAAGGGAAGCAGCATAGAGTTTCATTTAGAAGCTCTCCTCCGAAGAGAAGGTCGAGTGTATTGGAGCTTGTAATCTCTGACGTATGCGGTCCTATGAAGACAAGAACGCTTGGCGGATCTGTCTATTTTGTGAGTTTTATTGATGACTACTCACGGAAGATTTGGGTGTATCCTTTGAAACCAAAAGATCAAGTATTGGATATGTTCAAGCAGTTTCAAGCATCAGTTGAAAGGGAGACTGGTAAGAAACTGAAGTGCATCCGGACAGATAATGGAGGAGAATATATTGGTCCTTTTGAGGACTACTGCAAGGAGCAAGGAATTCGACATCAAAAGACACCGCCAAAGACACCACAACTTAATGGTTTAGCTGAAAGGCTGAATCGAACGCTTCTGGAGAGAGTCAGATGTTTGCTTTCACAAGCAAAGTTGCCAAAGTCCTTTTGGGGTGAGGCATTAAATACAGTTGTGTATGTTTTGAATCTGACACCATGTGTTCCACTACAGTTCAAAGTGCCAAACGAGGTATGGTCAGGGAAAGATGTTTCTTATGATCATTTGAAGGTCTTTGGGTGCAAGGTTTTTGTGCACATTCCTAAAGATGAGAGATCCAAGCTTGACGTAAAGTCAAGACAATGTATTTTTCTGGTTTATGGCCAAGATGAGTTTGGCTATAGGTTATATGATCCTATCTCCAAGAAGTTAATTAGGAGTAGAGATGTAGTCTTCATGGAAGCTCAAACCATTAAAGACATTGACAAGGCAGAAAAGACATCATCACAGGAGTTAAGTGATGGGCTAATGGATTTGGATCTGGTCCCTTTAGATGCTGTGCAGAGACATGTTGAAAATGATCAACATGTTCCACCAACTGAAGAAGACGTCAGAGAGGAAGTCGAATCAGTTCCTGTTGAAACACCTGATGATACTCAGGATCAGACTGAGATACCAGCGGTTCCACTTAGGAGATCTACCAGAGATCGTCAACCATCCAGGAGATACTCTCCCCAAGAGTATGTGTTATTAACTGACGGGGGAGAACCCGAATGTTATGAGAAAGCTGTAAACGACGAGCACAGTAAGAAGTGGATGGAAGCCATGCAAGATGAGATGAAATCCTTGCATGATAATCATACATTTGAGCTAGTGAAGTTGCCGAAAGGTAAAAGGGCCTTGAAGAACAAATGGGTCTTTAAGGTAAAGCATGAAGAACGATCTTCACAACCCAGGTATAAAGCCAGACTGGTGGTGAAAGGCTTTAGTCAACGGAAGGGTATTGACTTTGATGAGATATTTTCTCCGGTTGTGAAGATGTCATCTGTTCGTGTGGTACTTGGCTTAGCTGCAAGTCTTGATTTGGAGATTGAACAGATGGATGTAAAGACTGCATTTCTCAATGGAGATTTGGAGGAGGAGATCTACATGGAACAGCCAGAAGGCTTCAGGGTTAAAGGGAAAGAGAATTATGTGTGTCGGTTGAAGAAGAGTCTTTATGGGCTCAAACAGGCACCGAGACAGTGGTACAAGAAATTTGAGTCTGTCATATAGGCTCAAGGCTATAAGAAGACTAGTGCGGATCACTGTGTATTTATGCAGAAGTTCTCTGATGATGATTTTGTCATCCTTTTACTCTATGTGGATGATATGCTGATAGTTGGCAAGAATATTTCAAGAATTGAGAAATTGAAGAAGCAGTTGAGCAAGTCTTTTGCAATGAAAGACTTGGGGCCATCAAGACAGATTCTCGCGATGAGAATTACCCGAGATCGAGGAGCTAGAAAGCTGTTTATGTCGCAAGAGAAGTATATTGAAAAGGTACTCGAAAGGTTCAATATGAAGAATGCTAAAGCAGTTAGCATGCCTCTTGCTAATCATTTTAAGTTGAGTACCAAACAGAGTCCTTCGACGGAAGGTGAGAAGAAGAGTATGGAAAAGGTTCCATATGTGTCAGCAGTGGGAAGCTTAATGTATGCAATGGTGTGTACGAGGCCGGATATAGCTCATGCAGTGGGTATAGTTAGTCGATTCATTTCCAATCCTGGAATTGAACATTGGAAAGCCGTGAAGTGGATCTTGAGGTACCTTCGAGGTACAACAGATTTGAAACTCACATTTGGGAGTGACAAATCTGTGTTAGTTGGCTATACAGATGCTGATATGGCTGGAGATGTTGATTCTCGTAAGTCTACTTCAGGTTATTTGGTTACCTTTGCAGGGGGAGCTGTTTCTTGGCAGTCAAAGTTACAGAAATGTGTTGCGCTTTCTACAACGGAAGCGGAGTTCATTGCATCGACAGAAGCTTGTAAGGAATTGTTATGGATGAAGAAGTATCTTCAGGAGCTTGGGTTCGAACAGAGCAAGTATGGGTTATATTGTGATAGTCAAAGTGCCATACACCTTGCGAAGAATTCTTCATTCCATGCAAAGTCGAAGCATATCGACGTGAGGTATCATTGGATTCAGAATGTATTGGAATCTAAGTTGTTACTACTTGAGAAGATTCATACCGATGAGAATCCGTCAGACATGCTGACGAAAGTGGTGACTCGGGAGAAATTTGAGTTCTGTAGAAACGTTGCAGGTATACGCTCCAAGTAATGGAGTCATATTAACATGGACGAGAGAGGGGGAGATTGTTGAAAAATCTCTCAACCATGTGAAAATGTGCAGCCACAATTTTTTGTTCAAATTGGTAGGTCACCAACCACATCATTTGTTCAAATTGGTAGGTCACCAACCCCACCAACCATGTCTTTTTCACCACATTCTTTGCCTATATAAAGGCCATTCGGGAGCAAGCTAAAATACACCAACACAAAAACAATTCTTTTGTGTGTTATATCCGAGAGAGAATTTTGAGAGTTACTCACAATTTGGTGAGTGGTAGTTAGTGTCCAAAAATTAGAGTGTATATTATACAAGAGTGTTTGTGAGGTTTCTTTGGGTACAATATTTGTCCCAAAGGGTGTTCTTGCATCGTCTCTATTTTAGGTGTTTCTCAAATTGGTCACTTGAGATTTTGGTGTACCATTATTTTTTTTATAGTGGATATTTCTCGGAGTTTGGCCCGTGGTTTTTCCCTCTAAATTTGGGAGGGTTTTCCACGTAAATTTTGGTGTTCCGATTGCTTGTGTTATTTTTCATATTGTTCAACGACCGAGTAAAGTGGGAATTAATATTTTATTCCCAACACTTATAGCAGTTTCTTACATTTGTAATGCTGTCAAACTTCAGGGTGTTAATTTTGAGTTCGACGCATTTGTAGTCAAGCATGTGTTTCAGATACAAGAGACACAATTTTGCTTGACAGTTAAGCATGTATCTCAATCTACGAGTGTATGTGTTGCCCCCCCCCCCCCCCCACCCACATATTACGATCAAGGACATGGACATTGGGCACAATACAGAGTCAGATGCAAAAGACAATCTTTTTGAAAATATGGGGGGCATGCTAGCTGTAATGAGATTAGTTTTTAGTGTTCCACTAGTTTCATTAGGAATAACAAAAAAAAAATGAACCTTGAGGATTCAAGACATCATAACTACATAACATAGAAGAGTTCTACTGAATATAACAATAAAAAGTCTTAAAATATGTTTTCGCCTAGGACGGGAGGCAGCTCTTTTTCTTATATTCCATTCTAAAGTTACTAAGGGAACATACTCTCGATTGAGAAAAACTTGCCACCTATTTTGTATTCATTTCGTGGATCAGGTTCCAAGCGAATGATACCAAAAGAAAGGGAGCATGCTATAGGACACTAGCTGACGTTTACTTGGGCCCATCCAAAGCTCCATGGTAAAAGGCTTTTTTGGTTGAATTTGTTTCGATCTTTAGCATGCAAATTACTTTGTAATACTTGTTACTACATAAAATATGCCACTATATCTTTTGAATTTATGTCTTAAAAGTTATTGAAGTGGGGAATAATTGACACATCTAGACGTTTTGCAGTCTGACGGAAGGACTCTTAGTGTTTAGTATCAAGGACATCTAACTTTATTACATGAAAAAAAGACTTGTGACACCACCTGGTTGGGCTGGAGTTTGTTCCAGTTGGTTATTTATGAATACTAGTGTCTGACATGAACACAAAATAATATGCAGGAATTTAGGTTGTGGCTTTATGTGATTCTTTTAATGCTTAAAATAAAGTTTAAGACAAGGGTGTCTGGGGAGAATGTCTTGATTATGCTTTTTAGTGGTAAAGATTAGAAAAAATAGATTAAAAAAAGGTGTAGATATAACAGTGGCAAACTGCCACAAATATTGTTAATTGAATGACAAAGAAGTGAGGAAACTTGCTCCACCACCTAAAAAGCTGGTAGATACTAGTCTTCAAATGTTCTTGCCTCTTTCTTTTCTGGAATGTAATTACTTGTATGTCTTTCTAACCCTCACACTTGAAGCATGGTCCTTCTTTGGTCCACACTATGTATGTTGTGTGCTTCTGAGATACTAGCTTAGCCAAAGACCAAAACCTGTTGGTCCAAAGTCATATGAATTCCTTGAGGTAACAGTGCTTGACTTGGTGAATCCTCTACAAAAGTAAGCTATTGGAAACGTAAAATAATTTCATGATAAAGAATTTCATACCTCCTATGAGACGGTTTGCATCACTGATAGGTGTTGATATTGCTTGCATAGCAATTGATGCGCAACAAAAGACTACTTGTTCAGAGTTTAAACATTTTGTCTATGCAAGCTTCCTTACTTGGTGGTTTATTGATATTTTCTTCGCATACTTGGTGCTTAAGAAGATTCCTCAATGCTTTTCTTAGATCTATTATTCTTTCTGGGGTGGGTGGGGGGAGTTAATAAATAAATTTCAATCTAAGTTTTACATCCATGGTTAATTCATCACTAGCTTATATTGGTCTTTAGATGACTTTTTATCTTGACCTTCTATATCTGAAAATTAGTTATTGTTAACAATGGTGAGTGGTTCACTAATTTCATCTTTCGTTTTACTTTAAACTATTATTGCTTTCTGTTCCAACCATTTTCTCATATCTCAGAGGTCCGTGGGGTTCGCTTTCTCCAATTCCAGAGAATAATTGCATGGATGTTAATACTCAGGTTTGTTGTCCTTTAATTTTTTTCTAAATCAACCAAGTGGCTTCTTGAAATACACTCTGGAATGAGTGGATTGGACTATATGCAAGTCTGATTGCAGTTGACGGAAACTACTTCTCTCGTCCTTTGGTGTAGAGGTAAGGTCTACGTATATACTATCCTATCCAGACCCCACTTGTGAAATTTTTTTGAATCGTTGTTGTTGATTGCATATGATGCATTAGCTGGTTTAGCCAAGACCTAAGAGGTATAGGTAGATTATGGTTAGTTATATTTTCCTGGTTAGAGGCTCGTTTTGGTACTGAGATGCAAACCAGTTCTTTACATACAGATGCTTTTTGTTATGAAGGAATATCTTGGGTCCTTCACTACATTATGATGGTTGTTGAAACCTATATACTATGCACTAGAAATGTTCTAGACTGAGGGTGCGGGATACCAAGAGATCCCTGGTACATGAGATTGTAAATATGAGGATACCAAGAGATCCCTAGTGAATATAATGAGGATACCAAGAGATCCTCGGGATACCAAGAGATCTCTAGTGAAATAATGAGGATACCAAGAGATCCCTAGTGAATATGATGAGGATACCAAGAGATCATTGGGATACCAAGAGGTCCCTGGTGGATATATTGAAGATACCAAGAGATCCTCGGGATACCAAGAGATCCCTAGTGAAATGATGAGGATACCAAGAGATCCTCGGGATACCAAGAGATCCCTAATGGATATGATGTGGATACCAAAAGATCCCCGGATATTATTTCCTGTTGTGAGTAGTCTTCCCTGTATTGTTTCGTTCCGTTTTTCCTATTGCCGTTTCCCTTATTTATCATGTTTAGATTCTCGATGTAGATTATACTTATACTGTCTTTCTTTATCTCATCATATATTATATTTATCTCAGTAAGGCCTTGACCTTTTCGTCACTACCCAACCGAGGTTAGGCTTGGCGCTTACTGAGTACCGTTGTGGTGTACTCATGCCTCTTTTGTGCATGTTTTCCATGTGCAGATCCAGGTATCTCCTCTTAGGCGCACTATCACCGAGGCAGAGAGATCTAGCGGAGAGTCGAGGTATATCTGCAGCATCCACAGACCGAATAATTTCCTTTTTATTCTATCCTGTAGTTAGCTAGTTTGTTCCTGTTTTTCATTGATGTAGACATTTCCGGAGTTAGGGCCATACTATATACTTTCTATTGCCTGAGTTTCACGTAAGATTATGAGTTTTGGGATTCTGTTTTATAATTGTGGCGTGAAGTGTGTGCCAAGCGGAAAATTATATACATTTCTTTAAGTTAATTAGTACTTAAGTTATTATTATCGTGAATGTTGTTATTTCTGCAGTGTAGGCTTAGCTAATCCTCGTGACAGGGTGCCGTGTTCACGGATGGTGAACTAGGGTCATAACAAGTTGGTATCAGAGCTCTAGGTTTATAGGAGTCATGGAACACAGGCCGATTTATTGGAGTCTCGTTGATCGGTGCGGAGACGTCTATACTTATCTACGAGGGGCTATGTAACCATCTAGGAAGAATCTTCCCTTCATTGATTTCCTTGTCGTGCGATATTTTGACGTCAAATCTAAACTTCTATCTTGTATTCTCTCATAAATGGTGAGGACACGCGCTACTCACGACGATCAGGCACCCGCACCCCCTATCACAGCCTTTCGAGGCCGGGGCTAGGGTAGAGGTCGAGGACGCGCACGTGTTGCAGTCAGAGCACCGATGCGAGATGCCGCCGAGGAACCACCATCAGATCCAGCCCAGGCCCAAGCTCCTGGCACGCCTACTACTACCACTACTACACCAGCCCTCCAGGAGACATTAGCTCAGTTCATGTCCATGTACACTACCTTGGCTCAGGCGAGATTGCTCCCCCTTGCCGCATCCACATCCCAGGCGGGGGGAGGAGCATAGACTCCCGCCGTCCGCACTCCTGAGCAGCTAGTCTAGGTTGAGCAGGCCCCATGGATCATTCCCATTCCGCCTACATTGCCAGTTCAGCCTGTCGATGGGGCAGCTGCTTCTGAGGATGAGTAGCGGAGGTTGGAGAGGTTCAAGAAGTATGATCTTTCGGTTTTCAGTGGACTGGCGACAGATGATGCCTTGGGATTTCTAGAGGACTGCCACAGTATTCTTCGCACTATGGGCATAGTAGAGTCCAGTAGGATTTCCTTTACTGCCTTCCAGCTTTGGGGAGCGCCTATAATTGTTGGCGCACTTATGAGATAGACAGTCCGATCGAGGCTGCTTCACTAACTTGGACCCAATTCTCGGATATGTTTATGAGAGAGTTTGTTCCCCAGAGCCTCAAAGATGCATGTCGCTCAGAGTTGGAGCATTTGCGCCAGGGTGCTATGACCGTTTTGGAGGCTGTTATACCTCATTGGCCAAGCATGCAGTGGCTTTGGTTGCTACAGTCCACGAGAGAGTTTGCAAGTTCATCGAGGGTCTTATACCACCCATCGGATCTAGCATGGATCGAGAGTTGGAGATGGACTATGCTCGCCAGGGAGCAAGGGGAGAGGGATGCCAAGAGGTCTTGAGAGTCGGGCTACTACTCTAGTTCCCGTGTAGGTTAACATGGTAGGGGTTTTGTGGGTCGCCCCGTTCATTCAGCTCTTCCGGCAGCCAGTAGTGCTCCAGCTCTACCTATACCTCAGGAACCTCACTATTCACCTCCAGTTTCTAGCGTGCCTCCTGCGTGGAGGTGTTTTCAAAGGTCAGTCCAGCAAACCTAGCCCTAGTCAGTCACAACCACCGCGCCCTCCCAGAGCCTGTTTTGAGTGTGGTGATACCCGTCATATGATGAGGGATCGCCCTAGACTTGGGAGGAGTGCATCCCCAATGCTTGCTCAGTCAGAGCATGCTCAGCAGAGTTCTCGAGCCATGATCACAGCTCCAGTTGCCGCCCCACTTGCTCAGCCGGCTAGAGGTGGAGGCCGGGGAGGTAGAGGTCGTCCTCGAGGGGGAGGCCAGGCCAGATATTATTCCCTTCCTGCTCGTGCCAAGGAAGTTGCCTCTAATTCTGTTATCACATGTATTATATTGGTTTGACATAGAGAGGCATCGATTCTATTCGATCCAGACTCTACTTATTCTTATGTGTCTTCTTACTTTGCCCCGCATTTGGTTGTGCCACGGGATTTCCTAAGTGCCCGCGTCTACGTTTCTACTCTTGTGGGAAATTCTCTTGTTATGGACCATGTCTATCGGTCATGTTTAGTTACTATTCGTGGTTTTGAGACCAAAGCGAATTTATTGCTACTCGGTATGGTTGATTTTGACATTATTCTGGGCATGGGCTGGTTTTTACCCCATTTTTCTATTCTTGATTGTCACGCCAAGACCGTGACGCTGCCTATGCCAGGTATTTTGCGTGTTGAGTGGAGTGGTACCTTAGATCACACTCCCAGTAGAATTATCTCTTTTCTTAAAGCTCAACGTATGGTTGATAAGGGATGTGCAACATATTTAGCCTATGTAAGAGATGTCAGTGTGGATACCCCTTATGTTGATTCTGTTCCTGTAGTACATGATTATCCCGATGTGTTTCCAGCCAATCTTCTGGGCATGCCGCCCGATAGAGATATTGATTTTGGTAGTGATTTGTTGCAGGCACTCAACCCATTTTCATTCCTCCGTATCGAATGGCCCCTCCTGAGTTAAAGGACCAGTTACAAGAATTGCTTGATAAAGGTTTTATTTGACCCAGTGTTTCGCCATGGGGTGTTCCTGTTTTGTTTGTAAAGAAGAAGGATGGTTCTATGCGTATGTGCATTGATTTCCGCCAGTTGAACAATGTTAGAGTGAAGAATCGTTATCCATTTCCTCGTATTGATGATCTGTTTGACCAACTTCAGGGCACAAGGGTGTTTTCTAAGATTGACTTGCGCTCAGGGTATCATCACTTAAAGATTCGGGAGCCAGATTGTTGGAAACACGTTCTCAATGCGATATACTAAACGTGTATTCTTTTGTAGGTTTTGATGAATGACAAACAAAGCACAAATTGATATATGACGGAGTTCAAGTACAAGAGCACAAATGTTGAGATTGAAGCTCAAGACGTTGTTTTTAATTGTTATTATTGAGTTATTCTTAAATGTGATCTTGATCCTATAACTTGACTCCATAACATGGCTTCTCTCATAAAACTATTTTCCAAAATCATGCATACTTATTTCTGTATCAAATGATTTCAAATGATGCATATTTACATTAGACAAAATGTTTTCTAAACATACCTCAGAAATCTGGGCTAAGAATAATCGATTATGTACATATGATAATCGATTGTTTATAAGCCAAGACTGCATGACAATCGATTATGAACTAATGATAATCGATTGTGAATAAGACAGTTAACATCAGGTTTTTTCCAAATCTGCAAGATAATCGATTGTGAACTAATGACAATCGATTATTGATGAGGTAAAGTTTTCCAATACTCAGAATAATCGATTATGAACTAATGGTAATCGATTATGTTGAGTTGATGTCTCCCAGTGATTTTAAAATTACTTAAGTAATCGATTAGTAACTAATAGTAATCGATTATGTTGAGTTAACTGGGTTTAACAATCGATTGCCTATGTCCAACAATCGATTGTCAAAGTTTATACTTAGTCGCAAAAACTTTGGCTTGAAACAGTGTGATTTGAGATTTTCAGAAAATGACAAGTAATCGATTGTTGCAAGGGACAATCGATTGTTGAAGCTGACCGTTGTCAAATGATTTTCAAATACCTCAAAGTAATCGATTATTGGTTTTCTGTAATCGATGTTTTGCTCAAAATCCGGAAATAATTTTTAAAACGTTAATAAGGTAATCGATTATTGATTTGCTATAATCGATGTTTTTGATTAAAATCTGTAAATGATTTTTGGAACGTTGCTGAAGTAATCGATTATGGATTTGGTATAATCGATTATCTGAATTTGAATTTTGCCAGTAATCGATTATGGATTGTAAGTAATCGATTATTAAGCGTAAAATCTGGGATTGATTTTTGATCTGACTGGCAGATAATCGATTGTTTGGTCTTGACAATCGATTGTCACTGAGTAAATTCAGCAATTCTTAATTGGCAATTAGACAACGGTAAGACCAAGTTTTGCACCTATAAATACAGCTTCAACTCAGTGTTTTAAACACAACAACATACACTAACTGATCATTACATTGCTTTAAGCTTTCATTCAATTGTTCATCATTTTCTACTCATTTCATAAAGCTTTTGAGAGCCATATTATTGTTCAAAGTTGTTGTGATCTTGAGCGTATTATTTTACTCATATCTACTCATCAAGGAGTACCTTTGTTAAGTGAGTGTTCAAGTATTTCAAATACTTGTAAGAGAATTTTGATTCTCTTGTGTTGAGGAACTTGTGCTTCCTCTGTTGAAGTCTTTGGGATTGTATCCCCGAGCAAGTGAAGTCTTTGGGATTGTATCCCCGAGCAAGTGAAGTCTTTGGGATTGTATCCCCGAGCAAGTGAAGTCTTTGAGGTGAGGAACCTCCGAGCAAGTGAAGTCTTTGAGATTGTATCTCCGAGCAACTGTAAAGGTTTGTTAAGCACCCGTAAGCTTAACAAGTTAGTAGAAAATCTCGAGAGAGTCTCTCGGGGACTGGACTAACCACTGTTGTGGCCAACCAGGATATATCCTTGTGTAAGTTATTTTTATTGCACTTATTTACTTCCTATAAAATTTAAATTCCGCAAGAAAACGCTAAATTTCATTAAAACGCTATTCACCCCCCCTCTAGCGTTAAGCGTAGTTTCTAACAATTGGTATCAGAGCCCAACTCTCTGAAAAACTTAACAGTTTGAGAGAACCATCCATGGCTTCTACTCTAGATTCTTTTGCAGGAATTGAAGAAGGACAATGCCCTACACGACCTCCTCTATTCAATGGCACAAATTACTCATACTGGAAGGAGAGGATGGAAATCTTCATTCGGTCAAATTGTCCCTACCTTTGGAAGGTGTACACAAAGGGAAATGAAATTCCAGTCAAGAAAGTGGAAGGCGAATGGATTCCCAAATCCGAAGAGGAGTACACCACAGAGGACAATAGAATGATTCAAAATAATTATAAAGCTGTAAATTTATTGTATTGTGCTATTAACGCTAACGATTACAGGAAACTTTCATGTTGCAAAACAGCAAAAGAAATGTGGGACAAATTAGAAATCACTTACGAAGGGACTGACCAGGTAAGAGAAGCAAAAGTTGATTTTCTTACTCATGCTTACGAATTGTTTCATATGAAGGAAGGAGAAAAAGTAGATGAGATGTTTGAGCGCTTTTCAACAATAGTAAATGATCTACACGTCCTCAAGAAGACGTTCACGGATAGAGAACTTGTTCGAAAAGTTCTTAGAAGCCTCACACCGGCATGGCGATCCAAAGCCGATGCTATCCAAGAATCAATTGGAGTCTCAAACGTCACCATCGACGCACTAAGAGGTAATCTTAAAACCTATGAATCTACTATTCTTAACCCGTTTGTTGATGATCAAAGAAGGCAAAAGATTGCTCTAAAAGCAAGCACAAGCCAACCAAAGATTGAAGAGGAAGAAGACAACGAGTTTGGATTAGTCATTAAAAGATTCCAAAAGTTTATGCGCAAGGAATATGAGCGCAAAGGGAAAAAACAAGGTGAGCAAATAAAATGCTATGAATGTGGAGAAACTGGACACATCAAAACAAATTGCCCAAACATCAAAAAGGAGAAGAAATCCTTTAAAAAGCAACGGGCATATATCTCGTGGGGAGGCGACTCCGGAGATGAATCAAGTGAAGAAGAAAACGACGAAGCTGCAAACCTTTGTCTCATGGCACAAGAAGACAACCAAAATGAGGTACGTCAAATTTCGTCTGAAAACTTTTCACTTGATGAAATGCGTAATGCTTTTGATGAGTTATATACTGAATTTTTAAAGGCTTCAAAAACTGTCACTAGCTTAAGAGAAAACGCTTCTCTAAAAGAAACGGATTTTCAAAAACAGATTTCTTTAAAAGAAAAGGAATTAGAAAAACTGGTTTTGGAAAATGAGAAGCTACACGAACAAAACAAGTTTTATGGAAAGAGAAGTGCCGACAAACCTGAAAGTTCTACTAAAGGTTGTGTTTCTTGTGTGAACCTTAAGAATGAAGTAGGTAGACTTAAAGGCACACTAGATAAGTTTAATTCCTCGCATAAAAACTTGAATGTTGTTCTTGATAACCTAAAATCAACTAAGCACGGAATAGGTTTTAAAAATGAAGAAAAGGTTGATGCTAAACCTCAAAAACCTAGAGCTCAACCTAGGAACAACAACAAAAATGTGTATCCTAGAAATAGCTATCCTAGAACAAATTTGCATGCTAGACCAAGAAATGACCCTCCGCCTAGAAATAGTCACCATAGACATGATGCATATTTTAGGCAAAATTGTGAACCTCCTAGAAGACCCCAAAATGGTCCTCAACCTAGATATCATCACTCTAGAAACACTACCCATCCTAGAGATCAAAGTAGGAGAAATGATAGCGTTCAAAATAAGGTAAGCAACCTTCATTCATCTAGCTACTATGAACCTAGACGAATGCATAATCCGAATGTGACATGTCATTATTGTAGACGCATTGGTCATATTGCTCCCGCATGTTTTACTCGTCATAGACATGCTACTCAAACATATTATTACAATATGCCTAACCCTCAAGGACCCAAGATGGCATGGGTACCCAAAGAGAATTAATTTGTTTTGTAGGTGTGCTTGAAGGGATCAAGCGTACTATGGTACCTTGGTAGTGGATGCTCCAAACACATGACGGGAGATGAATCCAAATCCCTTCAACTAGAGCACAAAGAAGGAGGAAGCGTCATATTTGGAAACAATCATATTCAGGTCGGTTGATATTTTAAGCAATTTGAAAAACAAAATACAAGAAAAGGCATCGAAGGAAATCAATGATGAAATTGTGGAACAATCAACGGAAGAAGCTCCACATTTGGGGAGTGAAACAAAAGAACAAAATGAATGGAGGACGATCAAAGATCACCCTCTTGATCAGGTAATTGGCGACGTCGGAGGAAAGGTAAGTACCCGAAACTCTCTTAAGAACACTCTAGGACACAATTCTTAAGAGTTCACGGTATCACTTGATAACACTAGTATAATTTATTCACGTCACTATAAATTACTGACTTGAGCGTCGGAGACGTTTAATTCCATTTTGCAGGTACTTCCCCAAAGGTAAGATAAATTATGAAGTCTTAGCACACCGCAATCGATTATCCCAAGAAAAATAATCGACTATCTACTGTGCAGTACATCGATTATCAGTATCAATAATCGATTGTTTCGACTGATTAGTTTTATTATGCAAATGTGTTTAATTTGTTAACTCCTTATATTGCATAATCGATTTCCGTCTCAGTCATTCAGCAATACTTTTCCAGACAATCGATTATTTCTTCCTATAATCGATTAGTTGTCATATTCAGAAATTCTCCGAGTTCTCTGTATCAACCATATTTCAATAATAATCGATTACCAAAATTGACAATCGATTATTTCTTGTTTAAACTTTGTTACCGTTTGGCTCCAACATCGATTGCTGTCAGGACATAAAAGCTCCATAATCGATTATTTTGTGTTGATAATCGATTATCTCATTCAAATTTTTCTATCGTTTGTCTCTTAAATCGATTTGTCAGTTTCAAAATTCAATCCAACAGTAAATACAATCGATTATCTCTGCCAAATAATCGATTATCTAACGGTCAGTAAATTTATTTCTTACCGTTTTTGACTGTTCCAACTTTCAATTTTCAGCAGGTATCTTTAGTAAATGGCTGATCACTCCTTCTCCTATAAATAGCCCTCATATAGGATCATTCTCAAGCACCATTTCTAAAAATCAAAGGTCAATTCCTTGCATCTTAGTCTCAAAAATTCAGCAGTAAAAATTTTCCAATATGTCTGGACGCTCCTCCAAACGTTCTCGTTCCAGGCAAGGTGCCTCAGCCTCAACAGTCCCTCCTCCTTTAAACTTCCCATATGAAGACGGGTCCGTTTTGTTCTTCGAAACTCAAGCTGAACTTTCTAGGTTTCTCTCCAAGTTTGAGAAGCGATTTATTCTTCCTCCTCGCTTCTCAACAAGCAAGCTCCTTGAACCTTTCGCCCCTGCCGCCAACATGCTCAAAGAGTGTCAACTCTATGATTTCTTGCTCCTTACCCATCCTCATATTAACACAACTTTAGTTGAAGCATTCTATTCAAATCTTCACAAAGATGAAGATGGTGAGGTGGTCACCTCCATCAATGGCATTCACATTCTCCTCTCTGACGAGAACCTTCACACCATCGCCCGCATTCCAAACGATGGTGAAGATCTTATCCGGTATATTGATGAGGCCGGCTCTCTCTTTGATGAATCCATTCTTTTCCGCCAAGCCGGAATCTCTTATGATCAAGCCTCTTCTCGTCGTCCTACCATCTCGGGCATGGACCCAAATTATCGATTTCTCCTCTACTTCATCACCCGTGTCCTAAGACCTCGTAGGCACAATCATACCACCATATCCCAAGAGGACTCCAAGCTCTTACATGCCATTGTCACTGGAGCCAAGATCAATTGGTGTCGGCTCATTAAAATGCACATGCTCGATGCCGTCGCCGATAACATGCCCCTTCCTTATTCTCTCCTCATCATGAATTTTCTTGAAGCATCCGGATTTGTCACTGAAAATGGTCCTCTCAAAAGGAGTACCAAAATCTGGGAAATCTCGGAATCATCCTTCCATCATGATGGTGATCATGTTCCAGCTCCTCCTCCTACCCGTCCTGCCCGTCGTGCTCGTCCATCTCAGGAGCCCACTCTCCAAACTATATCCGACCAGCTCTCTCAGTTGACACACGAGATCCATGGTTATTTTGACCATGTCCATTATCCCTATGCGGGTCTCGTTCCCTTTGAAGCTGCGCCGGATGACGAGGCGGATCGTGACGGAGATAATTGATATTGTATTGTTTTTTTTCTGTTTTTAATTGTATTGTTGGATGTCCCTCTGCTGTACCCCTTTAATTTTCAATAAATAAACTTTGTTTTATTTCGTCTTTGTGCATCCTTCCTTATTTTTTTGCTAATGGCAAAAGGGGGAAGATAATGGGATAACGGGTATGCACCACCTCTAAATTGCTTAATTGCTTATAAGCTTAAATTGAGGGGGAATTCTTAAATTGAGGGGGAACAAGAACAAATATGCATACTTGTTACTTGTCTTGAATCGTCAATATTATTTGTCAAAATTGCATATCCCGCTTAATGTTTGCCATTATCAAAAAGGGGGAAATTGTTGGAAACACGTTCTCAATGCGATATACTAAACGTGTATTCTTTTGTAGGTTTTGATGAATGACAAACAAAGCACAAATTGATATATGACGGAGTTCAAGTACAAGAGCACAAATGTTGAGATTGAAGCTCAAGACGTTGTTTTTAATTGTTATTATTGAGTTATTCTTAAATGTGATCTTGATCCTATAACTTGACTCCATAACATGGCTTCTCTCATAAAACTATTTTCCAAAATCATGCATACTTATTTCTGTATCAAATGATTTCAAATGATGCATATTTACATTAGACAAAATGTTTTCTAAACATACCTCAGAAATCTGGGCTAAGAATAATCGATTATGTACTTACGATAATCGATTGTTTATAAGCCAAGACTGCATGACAATCGATTATGAACTAATGATAATCGATTGTGAATAAGACAGTTAACATCAGGTTTTTTCCAAATCTGCAAGATAATCGATTGTGAAATAATGACAATCGATTATTGATGAGGTAAAGTTTTCCAATACTCAGAATAATCGATTATGAACTAATGGTAATCGATTATGTTGAGTTGATGTCTCCCAGTGATTTTAAAATTACTTAAGTAATCGATTAGTAACTAATAGTAATCGATTATGTTGAGTTAACCGGGTTTAACAATCGATTGCCTATGTCCAACAATCGATTGTCAAAGTTTATACTTAGTCGCAAAAACTTTGGCTTGAAACAGTGTGATTTGAGATTTTCAGAAAATGACAAGTAATCGATTGTTGCAAGGGACAATCGATTGTTGAAGCTGACCGTTGTCAAATGATTTTCAAATACCTCAAAGTAATCGATTATTGGTTTTCTGTAATCGATGTTTTGCTCAAAATCCGGAAATAATTTTTAAAACGTTAATGAGGTAATCGATTATTGATTTGCTATAATCGATGTTTTTGATTAAAATCTGTAAATGATTTTTGGAACGTTGCTGAAGTAATCGATTATGGATTTGGTATAATCGATTATCTGAATTTGAATTTTGCCAGTAATCGATTATGGATTGTAAGTAATCGATTATTAAGCGTAAAATCTGGGATTGATTTTTGATCTGACTGGCAGATAATCGATTGTTTGGTCTTGACAATCGATTGTCACTGAGTAAATTCAGCAATTCTTAATTGGCAATTAGACAACGGTAAGACCAAGTTTTGCACCTATAAATACAGCTTCAACTCAGTGTTTTAAACACAACAACATACACTAACTGATCATTACATTGCTTTAAGCTTTCATTCAATTGTTCATCATTTTCTACTCATTTCATAAAGCTTTTGAGAGCCATATTATTGTTCAAAGTTGTTGTGATCTTGAGCGTATTATTTTACTCATATCTACTCATCAAGGAGTACCTTTGTTAAGTGAGTGTTCAAGTATTTCAAATACTTGTAAGAGAATTTTGATTCTCTTGTGTTGAGGAACTTGTGCTTCCTCTGTTGAAGTCTTTGGGATTGTATCCCCGAGCAAGTGAAGTCTTTGGGATTGTATCCCCGAGCAAGTGAAGTCTTTGGGATTGTATCCCCGAGCAAGTGAAGTCTTTGAGGTGAGGAACCTCCGAGCAAGTGAAGTCTTTGAGATTGTATATCCGAGCAACTGTAAAGGTTCGTTAAGCACCCGTAAGCTTAACAAGTTAGTAGAAAATCTCGAGAGAGTCTCTCGGGGACTGGACTAACCACTGTTGTGGCCAACCAGGATATATCCTTGTGTAAGTTATTTTTATTGCACTTATTTACTTCCTGTAAAATTTAAATTCCGCAAGAAAACGCTAAATTTCATTAAAGCGCTATTCACCCCCCCTCTAGCGTTAAGCGTAGTTTCTAACACAGATATCCCGTAGAATGCCTTCAAGACTCAGCATGATCATTATGAGTTTCTTGTCATGTCATTTCGGCTGACCAATGCTCCAGCAACTTTTATGTATTTGATGCACAGTGTGTTCAGGCCATATGTCGACTCATTCGTTATTGTTTTTACTGATGATATTCTAGTGTATTCCCGGAGTCAGGAAGATCATGAGTAGCACTTGAGAGTTGTGCTTCAGATCCTGAGAGAGAAGCAGTTATACGTGAAGTTCTCAAAATGTAAGTTTTGGTTGGATTCAGTGGCATTCTTAGGACACATGATTTCGAGCGAGGGTGTTCGGGTAGATTCGAGGAAGATAGAGGCCGTGCAGAGTTGGCCCAGGCCCTCCTCAGCTACAGAGATTCGCAGTTTCCTTGGTTTGGCAGGTTATTACCGTCGCTTTGTAGAGGGAGTTTCATCAATTGCAACCCCTATGGCTAGGTTGACCCAGAAGGGTGCTCCTTTTCAGTGGACAGAGGAGTGTGACGCAAGCTTTCAGAAGCTCAAGGCGGCTTTGACTATAGCCCTCATTTTGATATTGTCTACCAGATTGGGGTCTTATACTGTCTTCTGTGATGCCTCGAGAGTTGGCCTTGGAGCGGTATTGATGCAGGACGGTAGGATGATTGCCTACGCATCCAGACAGTTGAAGATACATGAGAAGAACTACCCTGTCCATGACCTGGAGTTAGCTGCTATTGTTCATGCCTTGAAGATCTGGCGTCATTACTTGTATGGTGTGCCTTGCGAGATTTATACTGATCATAGGATTTTACAGCACTTGTTCAAGCAGAAGGATCTAAATTTGCGCCAAAGGAGGTGGTTAGAGTTACTGAAAGATTATAATATCGATATTCTGTATCTTTGGGGCAAGGCCAATGTGGTAGCGGATGCCTTGAGTCGTTGGGCGAGGAGTTTGGGGAGTTTGGCGTATATACCAGCTTCAGAGAGGCCTATGGCGATGGATGTTTAGGCCTTACCCAGTCAGTTCGTGAGATTGGATCTTTCCAAGCCCAGCCGTGTTCTAGCTTGTGTGGTTTCCCGGTCTTCCTTATTTGATCGTATTAGGGAGCCGCAGTATGATGATCCCATTTGCTTTCCCTTAAGGAAAAGTTTCAGAGTGGCGATGCTAGAGACATGATAATTGGAGATAACGAGGTGTTGAGGATGTATAACCGTGTTTGTTTGCCTGATATTGATGGGCTACGGGAGTTCATCCTAGCAGAGGCCCATGGCTCGAGGTATTCCATCTATCTGGGTGCCGCAAAGGTGTATCAGGACTTGAGGCAGCACTATTGGTGGAGGAGAATGAAGAAGGATATAGTTGGATATGTATCTAGATGCCTCAACTGTCAGCGGTGAAGTATGAGCACCAGAGACCAGGTGGGTTGCTTCAGCAGATAGAGATTCTGGAGTGGAAGTGGGAGCGCATCACCATGGATTTTGTATCGGGACTCCCACGGACCTTGAAGAAGTTTGACGTTATTTGGGTCATTGTGGATCGGTTGACCAAGTCCGCTCATTTTATCCATGTGTGTACCACTTATTCATCGGAGCAACTGGCGGAGATATATATCTGGGAGATCGTCTGCCTTCATGGCATTCAAGTGTCTATTATTTCAGACAGAGGTACTTAGTTTACATCGTGGTTCTGGAAGGCCGTGCAATAGGAGTTGGGTACTCGGGTGGAGTGAGTACAATATTTCACCCCTAGACGGACGGACAGTCTGAGCGGCACTATCCAGATACTTGAGGACATGCTCCCTGCGTGTGAGATTTATTTTGGAGGGTCATGGGATCAGCTCTTGCCATTAACAGTGTTCGCCTACAACAACAGCTACCAGTCGAGCATCCAGATGGCCCCTTACGAGGCTCTATATGGTAAACGGTGTCGATCACCCGTTGGATGGTTTGAGTAGAGGAAGGCTCGGTTGCTAGGTACAGATTTTGTTCAGGAGGCCTTGGACAAGGTCAATATCATTTAGGATAGGCTTCATTCAGCTCACTCTAGGCAGAAGAGATGCAGATTTCAAGGTTCGTGACGTAGCATTTATGGTTGGGGAGCGGGTGTTGCTCTAAGTATCCCCGATGAAGGGCGTGATGAGATTTTGGAAGAAGGGCAAGCTTAGCCCTAGGTACATTGGTCCGTTCCAAATTCTTGATAGAGTGGGAGAGGTGGCTTATATACTCACATTACCACCTAGCTTATCAGCCGTGCATCCAGTTTTCCATGTGTCCATGCTCCGGAGGTATCACGGCGATCCAGCCTATGTGTTAGATTTTAGCACTGTCTAGTTGGACTAGGACTTGTCCGATGAGGAGGAGCCAGTAGCTATCCTAGACAGGCAGGTTCGTCAATTAAGGTCCAAGATATTTCTTTCTGTTCGGGTCCAATGGAGAGGTCATCCTTTTGAGGCATCGACCTGGGAGTCCGAGTCTGATATGCGGAGCCGTTATTTTCACCTTTTTCCGGACTCATGTACTTCTTTCTTTTGTATGTTCAAGGACGAACATTTATTTTAGTGATGGAGGATGTGACGACCCAATGGGTTCATCACTTATTTACTTTCCGTTCTGTATTTTTGAGGCCTTAAACCTCATCTCAAATTGTCTCGATTTGCGTGTGCATTCCCTACGCGTAACCAGAAATCTTAGATATGGATTTTTTTGAGAAGAATGCTAATTTTTGTATTAACAACAACAACAACAACTACCCAGTATAGTCCCACCAGGTGGGGTCTGGGGAGGGTAATATGTAGACGAGCCTTACCCCTACCCGAAAGGGCAGAGAGGCTGTTTCCAATCGACCCTCGGCGCATAGGACAAAAGGAAAAACAGCTGTAAAACACAACAAAACAAAACAAAAAGCATTAGTGACTCCCGCTGAAATAGCGAAAATAATTAACTAAAAATAAGAAACATAAATACAATCGCATGCAATAACATCGTGCAGTAACTACCATAACTAGCAACCACAGGAGGGCATACGCTAACACACAAATCATCTATGGGAAAACCTGCTGACGTGCGAAGGACTCTAGGAGCCCCTAACCTACAACCCTGATTCTGGACCTCCAGGCACTCCTATCAAGGGTCATGTCCTCGGAAACTTGCATTCTAATCATGTCCTGCCTAATCACCTCTCCCCAATACTTCTTAGGCCTCCCTCTACCTCGCCGACCGCCAACAATCTCTAGCCTCTCGCAGCTCCTCACCGGTGCATCCGGGCCCCTCCTCCGAACGTGCCCGAACCACCTCAGTCTTGCTTCTCGCATCTTCTCATCCACTGGGGCCACCCCTACCTTCTCTCTGATAACTTCGGTCTCAATTTAATTTTTGTATTAAATTGAACATAATTTGACTTCGCTCAATGTTTTGGGTAAACATACCCAGACCTGTGATTTGACGGTCCCGGATGGTCCGTAGGAAAATATGGGACTTGTGCGTAAGCCTGGAATCGGATTCTGAGGTCCCAATTCTAAGAAATGAATTTTTATGTGAAATTGTTTTCTCGAAATAATTAAAGAAAATGGAAACGAGATTTGATTAGAAGACTGGGGTATTGGGCCTGTATTTTGGTTTCGTTGCCCGATACAAGTCTTATATATGACTGGAGCTCTTCCTGTAAAGTTTGGTTGAAAACGGACGTCGTTTGACGTGTTTTGGACCCAAAATGGGAATTTTATGTCTTATGAAAATTTGGGAGAAATCATGAGTTTTGAGGCTCAATCTGATGTTCATGATGTTATTTTGGCAATTTGATCGCACAGACAAGTCCATAGGGTGTTTTTGAGGTTGCGTGCATATTTGGTTTGGAGCTCCAAGGGCTCGGGTGACATCGAGTAGGTTCCACGAGTGTCTTAGACTTAAAACACAAGATATTGCAGGTTGGGTGCGAGCTGCAGGTTCCAGCGCAGCCGCGGTCACGATCGCCTGGTCCGCGGTAATCCTCACGCGGTCCGCGTTGCCTACTTCAGAGGACCCGCAACCTTCTGTTTCTCTAGCGCTGCCACATGCGCTTTTGCACAGTCCGCGGCGTGAGCCGCGCGGCCGCAGTCACCCTTGCACAGCCCGCGTTGCCGACCTCAGAGGGGCTTACAATTTTCAACTCCACCAGGGCTGTCGCGGTCATCCTCGCGTAGTCTGCGCTGGAGGCTCAGGGAGTATAAATACACGGGATTTTTCTAGTTATTTCTCACTTTTCAAAAATCCAAAACCTAAGTGGCGATTTTCTAAGCAATACTTCTTCTTTAAAACGATTGCTAAGTGGTTCTAACTCATTTTCTTCACTCCTTAACACCTTTTAACATAATTTCAACATCAAATCGAAGTTTTTATTAGGAAATTTTGGGTATATTGAGTAGGACCTAGGGTTTTGCAAAAATGGGGGTAGGATCTCAATTTGAGGTCCGATTTCAAAACTAATCACATAATTGGATTCGTGGGGGAATGGGTAACTGGATTTTAGTTCGAGCCTCGGGTCTTGACCACGTTGGCTCGAGGGACGTTTTGGTCATTTTACCTAATATTTCGTATTAGCTGTAAATTTAATAGTAGAATTAGTTGCTTGAGATATTTTTTACGAGAAGTAATTGAAATGAATAGATTTGGGCCATTTGGAGTCGGACACTCATGGTAAAAGAGTGATTTCAAGTTGATCTTTGGAGCCGATTGAGCTAAGTGGCTTGTCTAACCTTGTGTGGGGGACCTTTCCCCTAGGATGTGTTATTTCGTAATTGAGGCCTTATAAGTGAGGTGACGAGTGCGTGCTTGAGCTAATTGTTGAAAAATCCGGTTTTTTTCTTTAGATATTTAGATTGAGTTTCTTTTGTACCTACATACCTTGCTTGCAATTATAACCTGTGTTAGATGAGAAGGTCATGTTTTGTTGATTTAGCTTGCCTACTTGCTTAAATTTCCTTAAGTGCACTTTGTGAAACATGTTAGGCTTGAATTATCTGTTGCTTGTATGGTTGTACTTCACTATGATTATTCTCTGATTGTGGTTGCGCATATTTACTTTGGGACTACGGGTTTGATTTCCGGGAGATCCCCCTGCATATTTACTTTGGGACTACGAGCTGGCTTCCCAGGAGATCCCCCTGTATTTGAAATGTTCTAGACTGAGGGTGCGGGATACCAAGAGATCCCTGGCACATGAGATTGTAAGATATGAGGATACCAAGAGATCCTCGGGATACCAGAGATCCTAGTAAATATAATGAGTACACCAAGAGATCATCGGGATACCAAGAGATCCCTAGTGAAATAATACCAAGAGATCCTCGGGATACCAAGAGATCCCTAGTGAATATGATGATGATACCAAGAGATCCTCGGAATACCAAGAGATCCCTAGCGGATATAATGAGGATACCAAGAGATATCTAGTGAAATGATGAGGATACCAAGAGATCCTCGGGATACCAAGAGATCCCTAGTGAATATGATGAGGATACCAAGAGATCCGTAGCGGATATGATGAGGATACCGAGAGATCCCCGGTTATTATTTCTTGTTGCGAGTAGTGTTCCTTGTATTGTTTCGTTCCATTTTTCCTATTGTTGTTTCCCTTATATATCCTGTTTAGATTATGACTGTAGATTTTACTTATCTGTCTTTTTTTATCTCATCATATATTATATTTATCTTAGTAGGGCCTTGACCTTCCTCGTCACTACCTAACCGAGGTTAGGCTTGGCACTTATTGAGTACCGTTGTGGTGTACTCATGCCTCATCTGCACATATTTTCCATGTGGAGATCCAGGTACCTCCTCTCAGGTGCACTATCACCGAGGCGGAGAGATCTAGCAGAGACTCGAGGTATATCTACATCGTTTGCACATCGAAGAGTTTCCTTCCTATTCCATCCTGCAGTTAGCTAGGTTTTTCCTGTTTTTCATTTATGTAGACATTTCTGGAGTTAGGGCCGTACTATATACTTTCTATAGCTTGTGTTTGCCCGTGAGATTCCGGGTTTTGGGATTCTGTTTCATAATTGTGGCATGAAGTGTATGTGCCAAGTAGCAAATTATATACATTTCTTTAAGTTACTTAGTACTTACGTTATTATTATAGTGAATGTTGTTATTTCCGCATTGTAGGCTTACCTAGTCCTCTTGACTGGGTGTCGTCACGACGTGTTCACGGATGGTGAACTAGGGTCGTGATAGGATTCATGTTGAGTGGACTTCCAGATTCTGGTACCATAGCTAGAGTTGTTAGTTCAAAGTGTCTGACATAGTTAACTCTGTTAATTTACCCGTTTATATCACATGGATTCTTCTCTTTCGTAGGTCAAGTCTAATATTCTGATTGATCCTTTTCAAAACTTACCTCAAAGTTGTCCTGTCTACATATTTTTACTTAATATTTTGTGTTCCATTGTAGACTGGATCCATTTTTGCTACTGCTGGTGATTCTTGTGCATACTGCTAGGATTTGCTCAAGGTGTATTGTTGACTCCTATTATGAGATCTCTTAATCGATTCATTCTTTTGGTTTACTTTATCGACTTATACTTCCGCTCTCTTTGTTGCTTATTCTAAATAAGATTTTTGTCATTAAAATCTGAATAAAGCTAAGGTGCTTAGGAGTAGAATGAGTAAAAATGGTTTTGAAAGGACATTCAGACAACTTCCATAGCATCGTTTCGCAAAATTCTCAGAATCAGGTAAAGCTTTTGTTTGTCTCTTATTCTATCACCCATACACACACTCTCTCTCTATTTGTATAGTCATTCCCTTTTCCCTTATGGTGCTGGCTAGTTCCCCCTCCCTCTCTTCAAGATTTTATTTCTCCCATTTAAAGAGATTTTGTTATGGATAGGAGTGTGTGATACCCATGATGCTGGCTCTTCACTTTGAGGTTAAAACTAAACTTGGCATATGAGCTTGAAAATCCTGTTCCATGAAGCTTTTAATTGTTCAAAATTCTTTTAAGAATATAAATATAGACGTGTATTTTTGTTTTGGTTCATCTCTCAATGTTAATGGGAGGGGTGACTTACTTTTAAGTTGAACGATTGGAATTTGAGCTCAATTTTTTTTCTGCCTTGTTTCTTTTTGCTTCTCTCTTTCTCTCGCTTGGCATTTTTCAGGTTATGACTGGAGCACAAGGCCTGATGAATGGCCAATGCTAGCTTTTGTTGATTTGGGCTCTCTCTGTTATTTTGAAGTTACGCATGATTTTGCTTATTTGGTTCTTTCTTTTTATGTTTTGATTATTTTTCTGTTATTTGTGAAATTGCCTTAGACGGCAGAACTGGTAAGTGTAGTGAAATAATTGATCCATAGAAGGATAAGAAGTCGAGGGAGTTGTTTCCATATGTTAGTTGCATTGCTCTTGATTTAAGTGAGAGTTGGCTGGTAAGACTTAGATTCATTTAAACACCAAATGAACTTTCTCGTAAGTTTTCTACTGCACCAACAATTACAATTGTTGTTTGGTTATGGCCAATTCTTTCTGTTGTATTGGCCAATCAAAAGTTCTCTTTGTTGTATTGTTAAATCAATGATGACTGGTTTTCTTCAAGATTATAGTAAGATATGAATCTCCTAATTTAGGAGAATTTACATTCTACTTGTTCATGATTTTCTTTTTATAAATTCTCTTTGTTTTGTCCGAGGAAACAGTTTAAGATAGCAGTTGCTAAATTATGTTGCTCGAATCCTCTAAAAATACCTCCATACCATGTCAAATCCTATAAAAATGCATTACTTTCTTTAAAAAATCTTACGTACACCCGACGGCATTTTTGGAGGATTCGAGCAACATAATAAAGTTGAAGATGGTGGAAATAGGTGTGGAAGAAAGGTGGAAGGAAGTTTGTAAGAAAAGGAATGCATAGAGATGTTGAAGATGATGAATAGAAGAGGAGTCCTCGGAAGAGGATGAGGCGGGGCAGGGTTTTGGGAAGAAGATACCCGATGGCTTTTTTTTGTGTGTGTATGTTTGGTTAGGTGTGGGGGTTTTTTGGTGGGGTGGGGGGTGTTCTGAAGTAGTACTTCTTTTCCTTTAATTCTTTTTTTAACTCAAAAGCTTTTTTTTTCCTGCTAGTTTAATTTGTTATTTTTGCCATATCATCACGGATGAAGCTCTATATTTTTTGCTAGTTAGATATGAAGTGTTCAATAGGTACACTTTGAATAAAGTTAAAGTGTTTAATAAAAACAAACCTCAATTTAAGTGTCAAAATGAATATTGGTGACAAGTTTAATGGGATGCTTGCCTATAAAACATGGAAATGGTTAGTTAAAGAGTTTCAAAGCTCTTTTTTGAGTTTATTGTTGTAGTGAAAAATGGGAGGAGGTTATAATGAAGTTTAAGCCCGAAGTTTCTCTATTTGCACGTTGTATTATCACTCGAAATTGGACCCTCCTGGCAGGTATGACCGTGAACTTCAGGACCCTCTTGGAAAATAGGACTCAGTTTAAAATTTAATGGGGAACATAATCTGGCACAAATAATTTCCCAATAAGAGTCGTCAGGACCCTCCTAAATAATGGGACGTAACTTTAACTAGCAATCCCCACTAGGGTCATGGCATCACCTAGTGGTTAACTAATGGATAGCAACTGCTAAGAATAGATTGACGTATTCGGGATTTATGCTATAACCGTTATACAATTGTACCCATTCTCACACCTTTCGGTAGAGAAAGTACTTTTGCCTAGTTGACTTTCTCGAGACCAATTGGGTAGGCCAATTAGACCAAGCAACTACGGTTCAAGTAGGGTGAATACTCTCTCGATATTTAACCCATTAATTGGAACTACCATTTCTCATGGGTCCATCCCAATTTCTTGTTGGGTCAATTTTAGGGTCATAGACTCTCTTTCTCAAGAAGAGTCAAAACCCACTGAGCTAGGATCAATGTTTGAAACCACCAATCCTTAGTTTAAGCATAAAATTAACCCAAATAGCAAATACCCAATAGCAATCTATCATTAGAAAGAAAAACCCATCAATCACCCACATTAGGGTTGAGCCACAATTGTGGCCGCATGCATAATTGTGTGGCCGCGTTATGCAAGACTTGATCGTACTCTTCCCTGAAACCCCTAGTGTGGCCACATGCACAATTGTGCGGTCCGCACAAGGCTCCTCATTCCACCACTTCACTTGGCCTTTGATACCTTAGCAGGTTCCACTCCGTTTTGAGCCAATTTTGACTCTTCGTCACTTTATTGCTCAAACCCGCAATCAAGCACAACCTGTAAGCATTTTGTTGCTATTTTGTAGCAATTTATAATCAAAGCATAGGCAAGTAGGGGCATAAAACACATTAAAATCCTGCTTATTAGGTATTTAATTTGAAATTCTCAGGACCCTCCTGGAAAATGGGACTTATTTAAAGGTTGGCGATAATCATGAATAGCAAAGAGCATAAAGTGACTTGCATATTGAAATAGGATTCAGTTAAGAGCCGTCAGGACCCTCCTAGAAAATAAGACTCAGTTTAAAAATCAAACAAGCACGGGTAACATGGTCATGCATAAATATTTCCCCAACAAGAGTCGTTAGGACCCACATGGATAATGGGATTTAATTGTAAGAGTTGTCAGGACCTGCTTGGATAATGTGGTGTAGCTCTGAATACTAATCCCCCGCAGATATGATTTATCATCTAATTAAGTGTTGCCAGGACCCTCCTAGATAATGTGATGTAGCTTTAATTAGTGGCCCCAGCAGATATAACTCGGATAACAAGACACAATAGAAGTAATACCTTGGGAGAACTTAGCCTAATCTTCAAGTTGTCATTAATCAAGAGTTGTCAGGACCTTCCTGGATAATGAGATTTAGCTTTTAGAGATATTTGGTAACAAGAATTGATTAACACTCACAGAGGCGCTCAGTACCCAACTGGGGAAGAAAAATGTCTTTTGTTTTGTTTGTTTTATTGTAATCAGGTTTAAAGGCAGCAGTTTCAAGTTTCGAGTTTTGGTAATCAGGTGCCACCTGGAGAACAAGGGAATACATTTCAAGTTTTGAGTTTTGGTAATCAGGCGTCCACCTAGAGAACAAGAGAATATATTTCAGTTTCGAGTTTTGGTAAGGCGCTCACCTGGAAAATAAGGGAATACATTTCAAGTTTTGGGTTTTGGTAATTAGGCGCCCACCTGGAGAACAAGAAAATACATTTCAAGTTTCATGTTTTGGTAATCAGGCTCCCACCTGGAGAACAAAGGAATACATTTTAGTTTTACTTCAAGTATAGTAATCAGGCGCCCACCTGGAGAACAAGGAAATATATTTCAAGTTTTGGTAGTCAGGCGTCCACCTGGAGAACAAGGGAATACATTTCAAGTTTAAAGTTTTGGTAATTAGGCGCTCACCTGGAGAACAAGGGAATGTATTTCAAGTTTAAGTTTTGGTAATCAGCGGCCACCTGGAGAACAAGGGAATACATTTCAAGTTTCGAGTTTGGTAATCAGGTGACCACCTAGAGAACAAGGGAATATATATCACATTTCAAGTTCTGGTAATCAGGTGCCCACCTGGAGAACCAAGGAATACATTTATTTTCAAGTTTAGTAATCAGACGCCCACCTGGAGAACAAGGGAATGCATTTTAAATTTCGAGTTTTGGTAATCAGGCGCCCATCTGGAGAACAAGGGAATACATTTCAAGTATCGAGTTTTGGTAATCAGGCGCCCACTTGGAGAACAAAGGAATACATTTATTTTCAAGTTTGGTAATCAGGCGCCCGCCTGGAGAACAAGGGAATAAATTTCAAGTTTAAAGTTTTGGTAATCAAGTGCCTACTTGGAGAACAAGGGAATACATTTCAAGTTTCATGTTTTGGTAAGCAGGCGCCCACCTGGAGAAAAAAAATAAAGATATCACCTGACAATGAAACTCAAATAGCCTCCATAGCCGACATCTAACCTCATATTAATCAAATATGCATGGTATGCTCGTGTTATCGTATGTCGTGAATATATATACATATATATATATATATATACATATATATATATATATACATATATATATATATATACATATATATATATATATATATTGATGTAAATGCACGACATACCCAACCAAATGCTAGCAGTGGTGGTCTCTTCCGGTAGCTAACCGGTATCATATTCCCAACTTGTGGCCATTTGTACAATATATAGTTTTTCAGGCAAATAGAACTCTTACCTTCGACTATAGCTCAAAGTCCATGAATAATATGCCATGTATGATGTGAACTTTCAATGCACATAATAAGAACTTAGCCAATCTTGGCTCATAGGTACCCTTATTCTCATGATCTCATAATCACCTCCGTATTGCATAACACTGTCTCGTGGAACCTCATATCTTTCTTTTCTTTTGAATAAGCTTGAAAACTTAACTCGACTTTTAGAAAGATAACTTAACTCTGAAGATGTTCATAAAAGGCTTAAGGTGCTTCACTTAATCCTTATACCTGATTTCTTGATTTTAATAAAAGAAAGTATTTCAAAAAAAAATCAAGTGTTTTAGTAGTTTAAATAAAAATTAAATTTGAGATTACTGGAAATCGACGTGTCACTTCAGAGTTTTTAAAATACACTTTAACAAGGAAGAAATACTTATCACAAATACTAGATGTGTTTATTTATTTTATTTATTATTATTATTAGTTACACAACCCAAAGACGAATAAGAATTCATATATATAGACATATAGTTAAGAAAACCGACAAAATGACATATATAGATGTCGAATACCCTATTTAACTGAATGAGTGGAACATCAACCTAATAGCGTTATGAAAATACTTCAGCTATGATCCCAATGCCTTCCACAGAAGGTCTTTCTAGCAATAGAATAGTAAAATATCACATTTGACGTCTTAGAAATTTCTCAGAATTCGTGCTAAAAGAAAGGAAGGAACTTAGCCTTAACATACCTTAAACATGTTGAGTCCTTAATTCCTTCCATGTGACTCTTCAAACAAGTCAACTCGATCTATCATAGCATAAGGATATTCAAAATGAGTGTTGATCAAAGACCAAGTCTATAACTTAAGCTAGTAGCTCGTTTTACTTAAATTTGGGCAGCATCTCCTTTGTAACAAGGGCCTCCACCAATACCATATAGCAACAATAACAATTAGAGAAATCCATCAACGTATAAATGTCAATAACAAGACACCACATAACAATAATAAGTCACAACTACTTCACGACGAGCCGCAAGCTCCAATTGGAATCCGTATAACCCATATACACCTTACAGACTTCTTGGATTAAATTAAATGTATCATTAACATGATAATGAAGTCATTCATCAATGATTCCATCCTTATACCATTTATAACAAAGGAAACAATCCACAACTCTAACTATCTTCGATTAGTAACATTATTCACTAGTTCATGTCTACTCCATCCATTTAACTTAATCAACATCAATATAACCTTAGGCACATGCAAGAACACAATATACAAACCTCCTACAGTAACTTCAAGTCAAAATCCAAGTTATATTCAGCTTTCAATAACCCTCAATGGCAATACAACACCATAGAAGTGACTTAAGCTAATCCAAGTATTACCTTGTAGTTTATCATCCTGACAACTTAACCAACATACAAGAAAGCTTAAACACAATTAGTAGGCTGTTATAATCACCTTAGACAGCAGCAATAACTTAGAATTTCATCAAAATACATCCCACAACAATCCTCAATGACAACACAACTTCAAAAGGTGTTGTTCTTCATCAGGACTAGGTTTGATGTTGAAATATGGTGTAATCACTTTAGAATCACTTCAAACCCTTGTGGAACCTGTTTATAACGGTTTGGAGAAGTTTGGAGATGAGCTTTAGTTGAAAAAAGGAGCAAAAATAGGCATCCAAATCGTTTATAAATTGAAGTAGCTCAACCACCGCCTATGTGGGTCCCATTGGGAGCTGCTTGCACAGTCTTGCGAAAACTCGAATATCTCTCTACTCTGATGTCGTATAGATGAAAGGTTTAATGCATTGGAAACTATACTTGTATATCTTAAATTTGGTATATATATCATCCCTTGATTCCAAGTATATATGGGAGAAAAGTGCATCTACATTTGGCCTAAAGTTCAGCAAATTTATGAATGTAACTTGTGATGACCTTTGCCAACTCTTGTTCCACAACTTGCTTGCCTTCAAAATGTAAAAAATGAATATCATACGACTAAAATAACTCATATAATAACCTCCTTATCATGTTAAAAACCCTAGTCTAACCCCAAAGTACATATTATTACATTTCAAATTTGTCGACTTTCAACGTAACTTATTTTATTCTATTTGTTTAGCGTCTAAGCTTTCCAACCCTTTTGGTACTTGTTATTCATGATCTTAAAGATTTGCAACCTCCAATATAACAAGATGAAACTTACATTATTTATTTAGAAAATGATCTCATTTCCTAGCTTACATCAATTGGTTTACAACGTACTCTCACGTACGAAAACATGGACTGTAACAGTACTTGTGCAGGTTTCGCTCCTTTTGAGCCGACTTTGACATATCGTCACTTTTTTTATCAAACCTACATGAAATCACAAATTATGAGCCTTTTGGGATTATCTTGTAAGAATTTATAATCAAAGCGTAAGCAAGAATGAGCAAGGAACATATCAAAATCCCTAGTTATCAGTCATCACAGTGGGGCAAGAACTGCTCTAAAGGTTCTCTGTTGTGGATTTTATTGCCCTACCTTGTATAAAGATGCTAGTAAGATTGATAAGAGATGTGATAAGTGTCAGCGAGCCGGTGGAATTTTTGAGAAGGATGAAATGCCTCTCACTACTGTTCTTGAGATTGATATTTTTTATGTATGGGGCATCGACTTTGTGGGTCCATTTGTGAGTTCATGTGGGAACACCAATATTTTAGTTGTTGTGGATTACGTCTCCAAATGGGTTGAAGTTGTGGCTTTCCCTAACAACGAAGAACAGAATGTGGTGGCATTCTTAAAGAAAAACATATTTACAAGGTTTTGCAATCCAAGGGCAATCATAAGTGATGGGGGTTCTCATTTTTGTAACAAAGCCTTTAACACTTTACTCTCCAAGTATGGTGGCACTCACAAGGTGTCAACTCCCAATCACTTCTAAGAAAGTGGACGGTAGAGGTCTCCAAAAGGGAGATCAAGAATATTCTTTCCAAGACTGTCAATACAAACCGGACTAATTAGTCAAGGAAATTTGACGATGCTTTATGAGCCTATAAAACAACTTACATGACTCCAATTGGTATGTCTCCACATCGGTTGGTATTTAGGAAAGCATGTCACCTCCCGGTGGAGCTAGAGCATAAGGCCATGTAGGCGCTGAAGAAGTTATACCTTGAAAGGGATATAGCAATAAATATCTAGGTAGAACAACTAAATGAACTTGATGAGTTACGATTTCATGCTTATTCTAGCTCGTCCTTGTATAAGGACAAGATGAAGTACTTACATGACAAATATGATCGGAACAAGGAATTTATGGAGGCTGACTTTGTTCTTCTATTCAACTCACGGTTAGGACTTTTTTCGGAAAAGCTCAAGTCAAAATGGAGTGGCCCTTTTGAATTGGTGCATGTAATTCTACTTGGTGCTCTTGATTTGAGAAACAAAAATAGGTAAATCTTCTGAATTAAAAGGCACTGAGTGAAACACTATCTTGGCAAGTTTGATGATAGCCACGTGGTGGCATTGATCCATTTCAAGTGAATGATGGTACATGCGTCATGCGACAACGTTAATTAGGCGCTTCTTAGGAGGCAACCCATGTATTTTCTTTCTTTTTGATTTTCTTCTTAGTTTAGGCTTTGTTTTGGACTTAGTGCTAGTGAAGTTTGTGTAGGAATTATTTGTGTAGTGCAAGACTTTGGCTGGAAAAATCTGCCTAAGTATGGGGAATTTCGCGGACCATGCCCATAATCTCGCGATCCGTGACACGAGGGTGCTTTTTGTTAACAGACGCATACTTGAAGAGCTTAAACATCAGCTCTTTGAAGTTGACTTCACATCTCCATTCACAATTTGCGGTCCGCGTTGAATTTCGCGATTGCGTGAATAATTTTGCGGACCACAGTCAGTTTCTTGAGGCTGCCTTCATCAGGTAAAAGAACGCAGACCGCGGTAGAATTTCATGGTCGTGTTCAGATCATTTGTGGGTCCATCTACTAAGTATAAATAGAATGTCCTTAAACCTTTTACCCTTTTCGAACCCTGAATTCCCACCAGACTATAGAACTGTTCATCTTCATCATCTATACAGATCCCAATCTCATTTCACTAATCAAGAGTCCAACTTCCTTTCAATTTCACAACTGGTATGCTTAAATCATTGAATTGCTTTTATATTTTTGCTTTTCTTTTCTCTTAGTTTAAATTCTTTCTTTTTGGTTAGGGTTTTAATACTTGGCATAATCTCAAATTGATGCCTAATGTTCATGTGGGTAATTTTTACATGCTTACCGGAGGATAGGATTATTAACTATGCTTATAACTGCACAAATTTTTACACTTAGTGAAAAGCCTAGGTAACAAATGTTACTCGGTGCCCGTGTTGTATGAATTTCGGAGATTGCGGTCAACCTTTTTGTGGTCCACATTCCTTAATTTATAGGAAACGTGTGTTTGTAAGTTCGCACTTCGTGGTTGCTTTTACGCGGTTGCAGCCAAATTTCCATGGACTACACTGATTAAACTTCAGTGAAGTCTGATAACATCATTCCCGACATGTCTACTTTTTCACGGTCTTCCTGGTCATTCGTGGCTGACCTTATTCTTTCGCGGTACACGGTTATCAAAGTTCAGAGAGTTAGTAATCTGATCCTAGCCTCTTTGCGGTTGTGGTTACTTGTTCACGGTCTGCAGCGGGAAGTTCGCGGCTGCAGTCTGCGATGCCTGATTCTGAGAAGTAGTTTTTGCATTTCAACTGCACTATTTTAACATGCTTGAAGCTTTGTCTGGCTATCCTTCTTTGCTTGTTTGCTGCGGAAAATGGACTGATCCCAAGGTATAAGTGATACAACTAAAGGGATGGCAAAACCCTCCCAAAGCAGGGGAAAAGTAAATACCAAGTTACCCGTAGAAGTCCAAAATCAATTGGGAAAATGAGAGAATCCATCAAAGCTGGGAATAGATCAGCGACCACTCAGATAAGAGTGAGTATGTCCCTTCTCGAGAAGCTTCAGAAGAAGATATGTACCCACTCATATCCCTGCACATTTTGAGGGGAAATTACATATTACGAGATGAACGTACCTTCTTTTTTGAGTGGTCTGACTACTCAGAGAAAGGTAATGAGGCTTCGTGATCATCTTCCCCACATGCTACAACTCCGGCTTCACCAGCTGCCCCTACCTCTATTGATGTTGATAATGACAAGGTCCTAGACGATAGGGAGGGGGTGATACTATTGTTGGGGCTTTGGAAAGTTCAAGAAATCTGGAGGTATGGTAGCACATATTTGTGAGTGAGTTAGTCTACCAGAAATTCCGAGAATGGTGTCCCCAAAGGTCACTCACCCTTGAGAGGCAATTCATAGAGCGAGACCTCCTTCCTTATAATAAAAATGTAAAAAGGCAGTTTGAAGAAAGATTAGGGTGGAAATGTTTTCTAGAAATATTCTGGATGCCAATGAATATATTGTCAAGGAATTCTATGCAAACGTTGCCCACATCAAAAAGGGCACCATTGTGACTAAGGTCTGCAATTTGAGGAACCGATTTGATGACCAAATAGTGAATGAATATGACGATTCCGAGAATGTTGAAGTTGTGCAATATTTGGAAAATCTGGCACATGGTAAAGTAACCCGTCCATGATTGGCAGAGATATTAGCTCCCGAGACGACACCGGCATGGCTCACATCTGGGTTCCCAATAGCCAGAAACACCCTCAGCTTTGAAGCCAAATGGTAGTCCACCTTTGTATGCAGCCAGCTGGATCTATGCCAGCATGGCAGTGTCCTCCCACTCAATCGGTGTATTTTGATAGCCTCTATAATGGCGGGTTATCCCATCAATATGGGGAACCTCATACACTATAACATCAGAAAGATAACTGGAAAGGACGAAAGATCCTACCCCCTACCCCAATTTCCTCGCCATGTATTTTGAGGACCAAGGAGATGAGAAGAAGAATTATAACACTAAGACAAAGCCAAAATAGCCTTTCTCATAGTATAGCACCAAAGGACCGGACAACCCTAATCCAAAGGGTAAATTTTATATCCTCACTGGCCAGTCTTAAGATCTAGGGGTAGTGGCCGATGGGTCAGAGCCATCCATAGCAGGGGGATCCTCAGTTGTCGTACCTTCTCCTTCATCCGGGCCATCCATTACTGTACCATTGTGTATGACATCTTCTTACGCCTATCCCCAGACTGCACTACAACTTTCTCATACTCTATCTAATATCAATAATTGGATGCAAGCAGCTACAGCAAAGCTGTCTGTCTTATCCAATGCAGTAGCAGCTCAGCCGGCTTTGGCACAGCCTCAGGTGTCTTCATCAGTGGAGGAACCGTTAAAGGAGCCTCTAGACAACCAGAAGAAGCTCCTGGACAACCAAAAGCAAATCATGGACACTTTGGCTACTCATGGAAAAGCTATATAGGATCTGGGCAAGAAAGCTAAAAATATAAAAAAGACTTGGGCCTCAAAGGAGTTAGTAGCACAACTAAAAAAGGATGTAGAGAGGTTCACCTTTGCTGGTGACATTATACTAGACTTTGTAGAAGCACGTCACTGTAGTACAGGCAGTAGAGTATGAGGCACCAGCAGCTGGCCAGTTTGAGGAGCCGGCTACTACTACATAGGCTGCTAAAGAGATGATCCAGATACTCTGCAACCTCGTGGCCCTCCAGTCAGATTTGGATATCCAATTAGAGGACCAGTAGGAGCTACTGATCCTATACAGTCCGAGGACCCCACTGATGTGCAGGACCCAATGTAGACCACATATAAGAGTTTTCTTTACTCTTTTACCTTTCCTGATCTTATTTGCTTTTAAAGTTGAGGATACTGCTACCTTTTATTTGGGGAGGGGGGATTGATCTATTTTGATTTGGTATGTAATAACTATGAATCTTTTTCTTTCTTTACTTCTCTTTAATTTACTTTTGGTATGTATATTCGTTACTTTCACATTTGGTATGTACATTTTTTTACCATTTAATGTATATACTCATTTTCATTTATGTAATATTCGCTTTACTTCCATTTTTTATATATTCATTTATACCTTTGTAGTTTACTTCATAATTTCTTATTTCCTTTAGTAGTTTCTTGTTAAGATTTTAGTTTTTTTTGTAGTTTATATGGACAATAAGCCTTTAGTTTTCTTAATGCCACGCTAATTTTCAAATGTGGATATTGTGTGAACTGGATGGCTCTTACTAATGATGGATGGCATGACAATCTTCTTAAGGGTTTTAGTCAGTTTTCTTTATATTTTTTTGTAAATAGTAGTATTGAATAAAAGTGTCTCAGGCAAGCTTCACTTGGGCCTAGCACATTTACCCTTGACCTCATGGTTAGAAACGAGCTGATTTACAAAGAATAGTTTTACTTGTAACCTTTAGACTTTTGTGTTGACTAAACAATCATTGAATGGATTCTTGGAGCCATTTGTCTTGCTCAATCTTGGCTAGGGTTGTTGTGGGCCCTCGAATCTATTCTCTTTAGCAATCCAACAGCTTGGGAGGTGAGGTATTGATTTGCAAGTCCAATTCTCGTGCCAATAAGTTTTGGACTTGCCCTGAATGTTTGCCTAGGCAAAATTCTAAGCGTAGCTTGATTTAAGAAATGATTATAGGCTCTCTTTGATCCAACTTGAAACTTTAAAGCATCCCTATCCCACCAAATATGATATCCATAGTCAACCTCGTTGAGCTGAAGCCCTTGTTCTTTCAATAATCATGATACAAGCCTTTATTTGTTCTATAATGACCCTTTCTTGGCACCCAATATTTCCCTAGTATTTGGAAAAAAACATAAGTTTAGGGGAGAAACGACGAATGTGAAAGTGATAAAAGGTACAAAATGAAGAAAAGGGAAGGCAAAAGAAAAGAAAGAAAAGCCAAAAAGTAAAAAAAAATGAATAAGATAGAAAAACGAAGGGATTCAATGAAAGCAATGATGAAAGGCATGGAATGATTAGAATAAGGAGAAAAATGATCGTCATGAACAAGAAAAAGTGACAGTGTATCTCTCTAGTTCCCCTAAGAAAGAAGAAAATGACTCAAAGAGACAAGAAAGTGTGAGCTGAAATGAGAAAATGAAGTGCTTAAGGAAATATGAAACCTTCATAGACCGATAAATCCTACCATCATCCAAAAGCCTTCATTACGTTCCCTAAAAAGCCCTATAGGATTTCAAGTTGAGTGAGCTTATATTAGTGGTGATTCACATGAGGGGAAAGCTTATGGTACTTAAAGCCGAACTTGTGACATTCCCTTGTGATAGATGAGTGTACTTTTTCATAATCCTTGTTTTGAGTGCTACAATTCTTAAGTGAGATTTGCTTATGGAGAGTAGAGGAGAAAGAGTTTAGGTTCCACAACGACCTACGTAATAGAGTGAGCTTCTCGGTGAATTCAGTCAACTCTTGATGCTCTAGTGTTGCCTTAGAACTATGGTACTAAAAATGTTGTATGTTGTTTATGATTCATTTGTGTTAACAATAATTGTTAGTCCCAATTGGTGCGCGTTTGATTCACATTAGGGCATCTAAAATATCCTTCTATTTTTTTGAAGTGGGGTGGGGGAATTACCTTATGTGCTTGAGGACAAGCAAACACTTAAGTTTGGGGGAGTTTATAAGTGGAGATCTTAACCATTATTTGCTCTCCTTTTACTTTCGTTTTGGGATTTAAATGCTTAAAGATATTCCCGAAAACTAGCATAATATGCTTGCTTACGGGGATCGTTCACAATGAGTCAAAGTGGTCATGATCAACTCATAAAGGAGTCAAAACCTGAACAAAGACCAAGGTTAGGCCAAGACAATATAACGCGGACCACGATAGAAAAGTGCGGCCGCAAAAGGGTCACCGTGGACTTGGTCATGAATTCGCAGACCAAAAAAGTGAGAATTAGAGAGGTGGATTTTAGGCACAGTCAGGGACGCGGACCGCAGTGGAAATTGGAGGCTACAAATTTACTATCGTGGTCGTGATTGGTATTTCGTTAACTGTTTGCTTGGACTCAGAGAGCTCACTAAAAAGGGCAAATATGGTAAGCGCGAACTGCATCACAATTACACGGCTGCGGAAGGCTCTCACACGAACATGGTGAAAATTATGCGCTACGCGAAACAAGTTCCAACCAGTCTCAAATATGAAGAAACATGGACCGTGCTTATTATTACCAGCCGCGAAAGCAAGAGTGCGGTCGTAGTCAGAATTACGCGGCTGCGAAACTTCCACTATGGTATTCTTGTTCGGAAATTTCAGCCTAGTATAAATAGATCTTTTTCATATTTTTAGGTTGTGTTATATTTTGCGGAGTACTTGAGATGGCTAGTTTTACCTGTTTGGGCAATTCTGTGCAAGATTTACCTTATAACTTTGGATTTTCATCTTTTAATATAGCATTGTGAATTTTATATTCTCTTTATCTTTGATTTATACTATTATTATGAGTAGCTAAACCCATACCTAGGGTTGTGACCAAACCCTAGTGTGGGTATTTCATGGGTCTTGAGTTTTAGGGCTTAATTGTTTATGGGTTAATGATATTTTGCCTAATTCATGTTTTAATGGTAGTATTGGTGGTCCCAAACACTTATTTGTACCTTTATGACTTAGAATATTCTTAAGAAAGAGCGACTAAGTCTAGAAAAATTAGGCTTATAAGGAATTGGGGTGAATTCAAGAGATTGATAGCCCCAATTAAAGGGTTAAACCTAGAGATAGTAATACCCGACTTGAGCCAATATCATTTGTTATGCATGAATACCCATTTAGACTTGAGAAAGCCAAATTGGAAAAAGTCACTCAAAATACCAAGAGGTATGGAGTGAGCACTTATGTATGATGGTTATATCACGACCCCAATCATAACAAGCTTGCCCTGAATTCTTGATACCCGTTAGATATCCACCTAGGTGAAAGTCACTAACCTAGTCCCTTTTAATCTTTGAAAACAACCAACAAAAATAATATACTTAGATTTAAACATTACATGTTATAGAATAGAAGTAAAAGTAGGAAGCAAAACCAATCATTTGTGGAAGTACAATTAAGAGTAAAACCCGCATCTCTACTCGGATATAAACCTAACTCCAAACTAAAATTAACTCCATGTGGATTGAATCCCGACCTTTGTTGGGTAAACTGAATTGACTGTACTTCCTACTCAATAGTAGATCAGGTTTAGAACTGATCAACCATATTCCTTTTCCAAAAGTTTTGTTTGAACCGGGTGTAGTTAGTTTTAATTTTGTTTAGGAGTTAGAGCCAGTGTGAGATGAATTGAATTCAAGCAATATCTCTTGACTTTGTTATGCCTTGAGAATAACGAGTACTTTTATTTTGATGTTTAGGCTTTGTTTTTGACTCGTATATACGTATCTTAAATTGTATAATCTTAACATTTCTTAACTGTTTTGACTAGAGTGTCTTGATGAATCCAATCTTGAGTGAGTTATTTGCCTTTTGTGTGTGAGGTTTGGGTGTTATTATCTGCATTGCATTTGATGTTTAGAACTCGCCCGGTGTATTTGCAAATCAAAATAGTAGTTTCGTTCAGTCTTGGAAGAGATATAAGCGTTCTTTGTTGAGCCATATATATATACATATATATATATATATATATATATATATATATATATATATATATATATATATATATATATATATATATATATATATATATATATATATATATATATATACCCGCATAATTATTACGTATCATAGTTAACTCCTTTGTGACTATAATTCTATTTATTTGGAGACCACATTACAAGCCTTACCCATTTGTTTGAATTAACCAAATATTTGAACATTTTAACCTCTCATGAGCACTTGAATTATTATGAACTATGTAAAAGTTAAAGTGTGAGAATGTTGGTTTGGCTTTAGAGTGAAACCAATAAAATAAGGAGAAATGTGCACTGCTTTGAAAAAATAAGAGCCACTTAAATTTAAAAAAAGAAGAAGAAAGAAAAAGCAAAAGATAGTTATATTGCTGTGAAAAAAATATATTCCTTGATAAGTGGTGACTTTTGATGTAATTGTGCATAAAGAAGTATGGGGTAACATACATTGATGTGAAGGTGAAATTTGGTTTGACATAAATATGGGGTTTGAATGTTAAAGTATATGTATTAAAGTGCTTAGGCAGGTGTAGTCACTCTTATATCTAAATGTATCATACCCATCATGTAGCCTACATTGCAACCAAATAAAGTCCTACTTGATCCTAGAGTGAATGAGCTCGATTAGTAGAGTAGTATACTACGAGCAAGTCTATGGTGCATCTTTTGTAGCATATGAATGTTATTTCTGAGAATGATTGAATTCTTTCTATCTTGAGTTTCTAAGTGTTCTTAAATTTTATTCTGTGGAACTGCTCTCTTTTGTTGTATGAGAACACTTGATTCATGAAGGAAAGGTAATGTCAGTGACCTCTATGTTAGAGTAAGTGGGTGAGTTGTGAATAATGCTTAGTACTTGTAAGTCAAATCTTGAGGTGAAGATGTTATGTTTTTGTGCTTAGTCTATTTTAAGTATTCTTGGTGTGATGAATTATGAGACTTGTTTAAAAATATCGTGTCTATATAAATTGTGGTTTGATTACTAGAGGACGAGCAATGGTTTAAGTGTGAGGTGTTGATGATAGGCTATAATTACGTATTCTAGTCGTTTATTACATTCTAATTTACTGCACTTTTATTGAGTTTGATCTTCTTCTTTTTTAAGCTTAACTGTCGACTTTGTATTGATATCAAAAAATATACAATGTAATCCTAAGGTAGTAGTATGGACTTCTACTACTCAATTACTATCATTCTAATTACATTTGAATTCTAACTACTTATATCATATACATATCACTACTTAGCAGCTAAAATTCAACCAAAAACTAAGGATACACATAACTTTTGTTTCTGAACTCAATTTGATCTTCATAATTTATGGTTAAAAAGCTAATTCAAAGTGCTACAACTTTCATATTTTACGTTTTTCAAAATTCTAAATAGAACAAGGTGAAAATGCACGACAACTGTGCGGAAGTGCATTGGCCGCGGATGTGAGGCAAAAACTGGCTAAAATCCGTGATTGAATCCGCAATCGCGGACGTCCTGACCTAGAAAAGTGTCTTTTTCGTCTTGAAGAAGGTATAATCGTTTGGTTTCGACCCTACTTAGTATATATACATGGAAAAATAATATTTTGGACACCTTTGAGATAATATAGACCCAAGGAGACTAAAGAGACACTACATTAGCGTTACACAACACCCTTGGAGGTAAGAATACACGAGGAGCAAGGAGGAAGATTTAACCACTAATTTTTCCTTTCTTCTTAGTTTTTTCTATTGTTGGTTATGAATTTTAGTATTGTATTTTCACATGCTTTTGTGAATAGCTAATTTATTATCTAAAGTTTTGGTGGAACCTCTTAGAGGATGAATTCTTGTTATGTTTTAATATAATTTAACCTTTGATTTTATCAACTTGTTCAACTGCGTGCTTATTTTAGTTGATTGAATGGTTATCGATTGACTATACCTATTTATTATTTATTGCTTGAGAAAGAGTGCATATTTAGGTTGTTCTTGAAGTCACTTCCAAGGTATATGGTAGATCAATACGGCGGGTTTAAAAATGGGATTAGAGATAACGAAGCTTTGACGTGATCATAATGAGCGATGAAAAAGAGTAAGCTAGCATAATTCGAGAGAAAATGACTAGTACATTATGTAGTTGCTCCAGAGAGAATTATGATAAATCGAGTGTTCATAATCAGTAGATAATACCTAGGCAAATTGTAGGAGACTTAGCGGGAAAGATTCCGACAACTGAAAAAACTATAACTCTAGACCTCCTTAATTTAGTCTCCAACTCTTAGTCTCTTTCGTTACTAATTTTATTGCTTTTAATAGTTTCTATTTAGTTAGTTTAAAATAATAATTACAATCTTTTTAACTTAAGAGTTGTTCGAACTTGCCCTCTTAGTAATATTAAACAGCTATAGCTAAGTTTTAGTTTTCTGTGAGATTCGACTCCGAACTTTTAAGCCAGAATATATTTGCAGCGACTCCTTATACTTATTAGGATTAAAGTTGAGCTGATCACTGTATTATACAATAGATCTTTGTGATATGCCTTTCTTTAGATCACACACGTAACAAAAGTTTAATACATCATACTATCTTTGGATCGATCTGCATATAAAGTAGCGAGTGCTCTACGCCAAAGTAGAACGTGAATTCAAATTAGTCAAGTCTCATCCAATACCAAATGAAAAAAGAACAAATTTTTTTTTCATTTTTTTTTACATGTTATAACATTCCAAATTTGTCGACATTCAACGAAACTTATTTTCTTCTGTTTGTTTAGCATCTAAGCTTTCCAACCCTTTTGGTACTTGTTATTCAGGATCTTAAAGATTTGTAACCTCCAAGATAACAAGATGAAACTTGCATTATGTACTTTCAAAAATGATCTTATTTCCGAGCTTACATCAATTGGTTTACAACGTACTCTCACGTACGAAAATATGGAATGTAACAATACTTGTGCAGGTTTCACTCCTTTTGAGACGATCTTTGACATATCGTCACTTTTTTTATCAAGTGAGGCAGAAACTTGCCAAAATCCGCGATTGAATCCGCAATCGCGGACGTCCTGACCTAGAAAAGTGTCTTTTTTCTCCTTGAAGAAGGTATAATTGTTTGGTTTCGACCCTACTTAGTATATATACATGGAAAAATAATATTTTGGGCACCTTTGATATAATATAGACCTATAGAGACTAAAGAGACACTACATTAAGAATACACGAGGAGCAAGAAGGAAGATTTAACTACTAATTTTGCCTTTCTTCTTCCTTTTTTTCTATTGTTGGTTATGAATTTTAGTATTGTATTTTCACATGCTTTTGTGAATAGCTAGTTTATTATCTAGAGTTTTGGTGAAACCTCATAGAGGATGAATTGTTGTGATGTTTTAATATAATTTAACCTTTGATTTTATCAACTTGTTCAACTGCGTGCTTATTTTAGTTGATTGAATGGTCATCGATTGACTGTACCTATTTATTATGTATTGCTTGAGAAAGAGTGCATATTTATGTTGTTCTTGAAGTCACTCCCAAGGTATATGATAGATCAATACGGCGGGTTTAAAAACGGGATTAGAGATAATGAAGCTTCGACACGATCACAATGAGCGATGAAAAAGTTTGGCTAGCATAATTCGAGAGAATATGACTAGTACATTATTGTAGTTGCTCCAGAGAGAATTATGATAAATCGAGTGTTCATAATCAGTAGAGAATACCTAGGCAAATTGTAGGAGACTTAGCGGGAAAGATTCCGACAACTGAAAAAACTATAAATCTAGACCTCCTTCTCCAACTCTTAGTCTAATTTTATTGCTTTTAATAGTTTCTAGTTAGTTAGTTTAAAATAATAATTGCAATCTTTTTAACTTAAGAATTGTTCGAACTTGTCCTCTGGGTGATATTAAAAAGTTATAGCTAAGTTTTAGTTCTCTGTGAGATTCGACTCCGAACTTTTAAACCGAATTATATTTGCAGCGACTCCTTATCCTTTTTAGGATTAGAGTTGAGCATGATCACTATATATAATATATCTTTGTGGTATGCTCTTCTTTATATCGCGCACATAGCAAAAGTTTAATACATTATACTGTCTTTGGATCGATCTGTATATAAAGTAGCGAGTGCTCTACGCCAAAGTAGAACGTGAATTCAAATTAGTCAAGTCTCATCCAATACCAAATGAAAAAACAACAAATTTTTTTTTGGTTAAGAAAGAACAAGTTTCATTTGAATGAAATAGTAGTAAATGGCATATGATGGGAGGAAGAAAAAGACAGACGGTGGTGATTGGAAGGAGGTAAACAAACCCATGCTGGAAACACGTAAAATTGATGAGCTTAGGAAAGTGGGACCCATAATCTCTTTTCTTCTACTATTTCTCACCTCAGCTTCAGTCGTCACCTCCGCTCCACGCCAGCGGCCACCTCTTTCCTTTCTCTTTCTTTTTTGTTTCTTGTGAATTAGTTTGTGGCTTTTCTTTTCTTTAAATATTGATTTTCCAAATTTAATGGCTCAAATTCGGACTCAATGTCCGATAAAATCACTAAGGCTGTATTTTTTGTGGTTTCGAATCGGAACTGCGGCCCTGGCGATTCTGTCGGTTCCGGCGGTCCAGTTTTGGCGGTTCCCGGGAACCGTGGCGAGACGGTTCTATCCGTTGGAACCGCCAGAACCGGAACCGGAACCGGACCGGTTCTGGCGGTTTCAAACGGTTCTGTAAAGGTAATTCTTAAAAAAAAAAATTAAAATAATTTCCAAACGGTTCTTTTTCAAAACTAGCCGTTTGGAAGTTTAAAAAATAATCATTTGGCCCCCAAACTTTATATAATTACACTATTTCCCATTTCTCAACTATAAATACCCCCTCATTCTTTCATTTTTATTCACTAATTCATCAATATCTCTCTCAATCTCTCTCAAGCTCTCTTTCAATCTTTCTAGTGCAAGTGCTTAATTTATTGTTGCAAATTCGTGAAACATTGTGAAGTTATTGAATTGAAGTTTTCAAGTGTTCAATTTCAACGATTTTCAATTTTCAAGAAGTTGTTCGTCAATCCGGTAAACTCGTTTCAACTCTTACGTGCTAAGAATATTTTTATGTGTTATTATTTTGCTTAATTATAATTATTATGGCATTTTCGTTGAAAAATATGTTCGGTAAAGGAAAAGCTAAAACCGGTGAAAGTAGTGGCCAAAATACTACCACTCCCCCGACTCCCCGACCTAGAAAAGATAAGCAAGTTCAAAGTAGTAGCCAACCTAGAAATCCTAATGAAACCTTCGGAATCCTTGATAGTGATCACCCGTGTTTTCAATTTAGCGATATTGATTTTCTACATGATGTAGCAGTTGGTGATAGAATAGACGATGATATTATGAATGCTCTTTATCCTAATGCACCTATCTTAGAGGGAAATGAGGATGATGATGATGATGAAACCCAAGCTCCAGTAGATTTAGATGATACACCTACTAGTCCTGCTCATAACTTAGGTGATGAACCGGCCCACCCACCCGTACAAACTCCCACTTTTAGTAGACAACCTCCTAAACTTACAGAAACATCATTAGTTTGGCAATTTTTTTATTCAACTAAGAGAACAAAATAAGGCTAAGTGTAAATCTTGTGGGAAATTACTTGTTCATAGGTATACTGGAGATCGTAGCGGCACGGGTAGTTTAGTTAAGCATATAAGATTACACCCTAGCGATAAGGCTAGATATTTGCAATTGAATGTGCAACAAGAGGGGGGGACAAGTCCTGATACTATAGTTAACCCAAGTATTGGTTCAAATCTAGTTCAACCAGGAATAAACACAGTCACCGGAGGTATATTATATTACGATCCAAATAAGGATCGTGAAGAATTAGCTAAAATGATTACTGTTATGTGTTTGCCTTATTCTTTTGCTTCTAATCCTGCATGGATTCATTATATTAGAAGAGTATTTAATCCTACGTATAAAGGTTGGCCTCGCGCCACAGTTAAGGCCGATATTTATAAATACAAGCATGAATATGAGCGATACTTGCGCTATTTATTTACGCATATAACTAATCGTATGTCTATTACAACTGATATTGGTAGAAACAATAATGATTGTGATTATCTAACCGTAACCAGTCATTGGATAGACGAAGATTGGACAATGCAAAAACGCATTATTGCATATAGGATAATTAATTCACGGCACACGGGTAGGTTTATTGCTAACACTGTTTCAGATGTATGCAGATAATTTTGTTTTAGTGATAAAATATTGTCAATTTCTATGGATAACGCTTCTAGCAACACTAGTGCAATAGGTATGCTAACTAGAACACTTAATCTTGCTTTTACTAATATTTTCCATGTTAGATGTATATGTCATATTTATTATTTAATTGTTGGTGATGGTATGAGAATATTAAACATATAAATTGAAAAGGTTAAAATGGCTCTTAATTGGCTATTTTATTCAAACCGTAGAAGTAGACTTAGAGAATATTTTAAAAAGTGTGACGAATATGGCCTTAGAGAAAGAAAGGTTCCTAAACCTTGCCCGACTAGGTGGCATTACATGTACAAAAGTTTAGTAGTAGCTTATGAATATAGAAACCCAATTAACGCTACATATAATTCTCGGGATTCTACTATTTATCAATCTTTAGATCTTTCAGAAGTAGAAATTGCTACACTAGCTGATGCGAAGCATCAATTAAAGTTAATGCTCAAACTGTTTATAATGCTTATAAACAGGCGTTAGAGCATGCTAAGACTAATATTCCAACCCCTACTTCGTCTACATCACAGTCGTCTAGAAGAGTTGCTGGCTTAACAGCTCTTAAATCGTGGACGGAGTTCAGGGGTACTCAAGGGGATAATTTAGATGAATTTTCCCATCTAAATGAGTTTCAAGTTTATTTGTCGCAGGGACTAGAGAATGAGAATCCAGACGGCTCTTTCGACCTTTTAGATTGGTGGAAGACAAGGGAAAAGCATTTTCTCGTTCTTGCAAGGATGGCTCGGGATGTTCTGTCGATTCAAGCGTTAACTATTGCATCGGAGAGCGCTTTTAGTCAAGCAAGACTACAAATAGGTAATCACAGAGCATCGATGCGGGACAACTTGGAGAAATCAGTGCTTTTTCGAAATTGGATCCGCGCAGAAAGAAGGAACTTTGGGCTAGCTGAATCACAACCAGAAATAGATGAGTGCTATGAAGCTATGATAGTAGAACTTGCTCAGGAAGCAACTACACCCGGAAGTGGTGATGAACAAGCTTCATTTCCACCACCGCCAACACAACCACCTTCAAACTTTGAAGGTTTTGTGAGATTTGTTAGAAATAATGCATAAATTATTATGTAACTTGTACATTGGCACGTCTTCTTTTAGTTTTTTTCCTTTTAATGGTGGTATTAGTACCATGTTGTGCTCATTCCATTGGGGGAAGGAAGACTAAGAAAGATATGTCATTTTGGTCAATAAATATGCTCTTCATCGTATTGAATATCATTTTGTCTCAATATTACTTTGTCTTTACTTCTATATCAATCCTTGAATATTTATATAACATACAATATATAACATACAACACAATATACTAACTACAACACAATATACACTACTTATATACAATATATACTACTTAAATACAATATATACTACTTAAATACAATATATACTACTTATATACAAAATATACACTACTTATACACAATATATACTAATTACCAAACACAATATATACTATATTAATAACATAGTACACCATATAAAATACATTTTACAATATACTAATGACTAATATACAAGATATTGATTTAAAAAAAAAATTCAGAACCGCCGGAACCGGAACTGCCAGAACCGGAACCGGGTGGTACCCGGAACCGGATGGTAGCGATTCCGGGTCCGGAACCGCCAGAATCGGAACCGCAAACCCAAATAGACCCAGAACCGGAACCGGATACAGCCATATAAAATCACTAAGGAAATGAAACATTTACTATTTTCAAACTTTAACTCAAGAAATGATGAAATTCGGCTCCATGCACTTTGGTTAATTTATTAGGCACGTCAAATTTAGGTGATATAGCTTAATTTTCATGAATTCAAGATTAAAGAAAACAAATGATTTTGAATAAAAAATAATATTTATATAGTGATAAAACTTTCCATTAAATATAAAATAAGATTTTTAAAGTGAAATTATTTATAAATATAAAAAAGTACTAATAAAGAAACAACGTCATATTGGAATAGGAAGAGTGCATATATTTATCTCTCTGTTTATTACTAAATATATATAGAGTAATTTCTTATGTTATTTCAATTCCTACATACAGCAAATAATTCTTTCATGAAAATTAAAGAAATTAAGAGAAAATATTTCTCTCTCTCTAGAATTCAACAATTACTATTTCATATATACACATAAGAAAATGATCACTACTAGCATACAACTCTATATGTACTTAACAATTTTCTGTTGAATTAATAAAAATAAGATTTTTCTATGGGCGATTAATGATGCGTTAACACTACTCTTTTATTTTTCATAATAATGAGTCTATTTACTGATGATTGCTATTATTTTTATAATATTTTTTGATTTTTCTAATATTGTTAATATTCTTTTAATTTTAATGATACTGATATGTTGTCTTTTTTCTTTTTTCTTTTTTCTTTTTTTGAGGGTCTTTTAAAAATAATTTTTCCATTCTGTTGGAATTATAGGGAAATTTTGTATGTATATTATTTTTATAGGTAAATTTTGTATGTATATTATTTACTGGGTCGTCTTATGGAAAGGGATTTATTAAAACTCTTATGGTAATTCAATTTCATACACAAAAAGAAGAAGAAAAATAGCTAACATTGTCTCGATTGGATTAAAATTGAGTTTCTAACTCCACCTCTTTAGATTCCTTTCTTCCTCTGTCTTTTGACTTTCTAAGTATCGCCGAAATTACAGAACGAAAAAGATTTTCCTGTTTTAAATTGAAAGAATCCCAAAATGGAAATCTTTCTCTCTTCTTCTCTTGTACTATCTCCATTTCCATGTCTTTCTCCTCTTCTTTTCCCTTCTTTGTTAGGATTATGATTCCGACTAAAATACAATAACCTTCATATCGAACAATTTGGAACAACAACTACATGATCGGAAACTTACTTGAATCCATATGTAGAAATCCTTGAACCTCCTTTGATGATTGTTTGAAGTGTGCCTTAGCAAGTTCCTTGGTCCTTCCTTCAAGATTGTCTTATTGATCCTTCTTGAAGTATGGATTTCACAACAACAATAGTATCACAATAACCAAAGTTGGTGTATGGCTTTCCACAAGAATATCACACAAGACCAAATATGGGAATGGTTTTCCACAAGAACTTGCAAGACAACAATGGAGTTTCTCTTGATTCAATGGGAGGAAGAAGAGATGGTCTTGCAATAATGTGGGAACCATAACCCCCACTTTATAACTCATGAGTTATAAAACTCAAGAGTCACAAGCATGTAACCATGGTTACATATATGTAACCTTAGTTAGCCCATCAATAACTAAGGTTACCCTTTTGGGTATCTACACATTAGTCATACACTTTATATGACAATACATTGGCCCCCTTAACATAATGTCCATAAGACCACAAAATTAGGCCAAACCAAAAGATAGCACATAACATATAATTTATCCATATATTGTTCATATGTATGTAGATATAAGTCCATATATCTTACAACCTCCCACTTGGACGAGATACACATACACATGTACAAACCTTAGCATTATATGTTACAATATAACCTTAGGAGCTCAAAATTGCTATCACAATAAAATTGTCATGAACAATCCAGTCCATCAATCATACCAACATAGGAACTAAGAGCTCTTTGATACTCATTCGTAACTAGAACCAACATAGATCACGTATATCAATATAACCAACGACATGGATCAAGTGTAGGTATGTAGCATGAAAATAATATAAAGTGTGGTCAATAGAATGTCTATTTCCAACTGATTCTCTTTATTGAGATCAATCATAAACTGTAAGAGTACAAAAACTTTAAAACTGAATATCTGCGCAGATATAACTGAATTACTGAATATAATGGACAATATATAAATGTACAATACAAACTCCCACTAAAATACATAATCCTTATCTGATTTGACACCCATACAAGCAATATACTCATGAAATACTTTTGGTGTCAATCCTTTAGTGAGCGGATCCGCAAGCATGGAGTTTGTACTAATGTACTCAATGCACAATTGTCCATTTTGTACTCTTTCTTTAACAACCCGAAATTTGGCGTCCATATGTTTTGCTTTCGTCAAACTACTATTGTTATTAGCATAAAGGACTGCCGATCTGTTGTCGCATAATAGCCTAAGTGGCTTTTTGATGCTATCAACAATTCGCAGTCCACCAACAAAATTTCGCAGCCATAATGCCTCATTGGATGCTTCATAACATGACATAAATTCTGCTTCCATGGAGGAAGTGGCCGTAAGAGTTTGCTTGATGCTTCTCCAAGAGATAGCACCGCCAGCAAGCATGAAAATATAGCCTGAAATAGACTTCAAACTATCCTGACATCCAGCAAAATCGGAATCGGTATACCCAATGATCTCAAGCTGGTCCGATTTCCGATATGTAAGCATGTAATCCTTTGTTCTCTGTAAGTACCTCATGACCCATTTGGCTGCCTTCCAATGGTCCATTCCCGGATTGCTTAGATATCTGCCTAACATCCCAACAATGTATGCTATATCAGGTCGTGTACATACCTGAGCATACATCAGACTACCTACAGCCGAAGCATAAGGCGTCTTCTGCATTTCCGAAATTTCATAATTATTATATGGGCACTGTTTGAGACTAAACTTGTCTCCCTTAGCAACAGGGGTGTTGCCTGGTTTACAATCCTGCATGCCAAATCTTTTCAGAACCTTATCGATATAGCCCTTTTGTGACAGGCCGAGAACACCTTTGGAGCGATCTCGTTGTATCTGAATTCCTAATACAAAAGAAGCTTCACCAGGATCTTTCATTTCAAATTTCTTTGAAAGAAATTTCTTAGTTTCATGCAATAATGCTATATCATTACAGGCAAGCAGTATGTCATCGACATATAAAACCAGAAAAATATACTTACTCCCACTGAACTTATGGTATATACAGTCATCAGCAATTTTCGGTTCAAAACCAAAAGATGTAATGACTGCATGAAACTTATAATACCATTGACGAGAAGCTTGCTTGAGCCCATAGATGGATTTCTTTAATTTGCAAACCCTTTTCTCTGATTCATCCGAAACAAAGTTTTCAGGTTGCACCATATAAATTGTTTCCTCAATGTCACCATTGAGAAACGCTGTCTTAACATCCATCTGATGAAGCTCAAGATCAAAATGTGCTACTAATGCCATTATAGTCCTGAAAGAGTCTTTCGATGAAACTGGAGAGAAAGTCTCTTTATAATCAATGCCTTCCTTTTGAGTGTAGCCTTTTGCGACAAGACGAGCTTTATACTTAATAACAATGCCCCCTGAATCCCTTTTGGTTTTAAAATCCATTTACAACCAATAGGTTTAATACCTTCGGGCAATGTAACAACCTCCCAAACGTCATTATCGCTCATAGACTTCATCTCATCATTCATGGCATCAATCCACTTTTGAGAGTTAGAACCCTTAATGACTTGACGGAAGTTGATTGGATCATCTTCCTCAAGTCCAATATCACTTTCTTGTTCTTGGAAAAATACAACATAATCATCCGGAATTGCATTTCTCCTCTCTCTAGTGGATCTCCTTAATGACACTTCAGTTTCTTGAGGATGTTGAGTTTGATTTTCATTAGTAATTATAGGATCCTGATTGGGGAGATTTTCGAGATTGTCTTGAACTGGAGTTGTGTGATCCGTGTCAGGAATGAGAACACCCTGACCAAAATCAACAACTTGAGGGAAAGACACATGTTCTTCCTCGAAGACAAAATCTCTAACAACTTTATCTCCCCACCCCCCAAACTCAATATCCTCAAAAAACCTAGCATTACCCGTCTCAAAAATAGTTCTTGAAGTGGGATCATAAAACATAAAACTCCTGGATCTTTCAGAGTATCCAACAAAATAGCTACTAACCGTCTTAGCATCTAGTTTCTTTTCATTCGGCCTATAAGGCCTTGCCTCAGCTGGACAAACCCAAATGTGTAAATGCCGAATACTGGGTTTATGCCCAGTCCAAAGTTCATATGGGGTTTTGATTGTAGCTTTAGTTGGAACTCTATTAAGAATATAAGCTGCGGTTTTTAATGCTTCACCCCAGAGTGAGTCTGGCAAAGTAGTACGACAAATCATACTTCTTACCATATCCTTAAGGGTCCGATTTCGTCTCTCAGCTACACCATTCATCGTAGGACTTCCTGGCATAGTATACTGAGGGACGATCTCACACTCATCTAGGAATTTAGCAAATGTCCCTGGACGTTGTTCACCTGAACCATCATATCGACCATAGTATTCACCACCACGGTCAGGTATAACGGATTTAATTCTTTTGCTTAGTTGATTTTCAACTTCAGCCTTAAATGATTTGAACACGTCTATGGATTGGGAATTTTCATGAATAAGATATAGGTACCCATAACGATAGTAATCGTCTATGAATGTGATAAAGTATTGTTGACCATTCCTACAAGGAGTAGGGAATGGCCCACAAATATCCGTATGTTTCAATTCTAAGACGTCCGAAGCTCTCTTAGCACCTAATCTCGTCTTGTTTGTTTGTTTACCCTTGATACACTCAACATAAATATCCGAATTTGAGGAATCAAGAGAATCAAGAATTCCATCTGACACGAGTTTCTGAATTCTTTGAATGGATATATGACCCAAACGTTTGTGCCAGAGTGATATAGAATTCTCATTAGTTAATTTTCGTTTGGTACCACTTAAACTAGTATGCAAGGTTTCATTATTTGAGGTTATTGTATCAACCAAATATAGGCTGTCAAATGTTGATAAAAGACCAGTACCAATAATATTTGAATTTTGAAAGAGACTAACTTTATTGTCACCAAAAGAACATGAATCCGGATATGTCCAATTTGGGAACAGAAATTAAATTCCGTCTAAAAGACGGTACAAGAAAAGTCTCATCCAAATCTAAATGAAAACCGGTCTTAAACAGCAGCCTAAATCTTCCAATAGCCTCAACCTGCACCTTCTTGCCGTCACCCACATAGATGTATCTTTCACCATCATTTGGTTTTCGGTAGTTCAGGCAACCCTGCATAGATATACTTATGTGAGTAGTAGCAGCAGAATCTACCCACCAAGTATCCTTAGGTACAGAAATTAAATTAACTTCAGAACAAACAAGAGAAAGAAATGTACCTTTTTTCGCACGCCAGGCATGGTACTTGGTACAATCTTTCTTCACATGATTAGTCCCCTTACAGAAAAAGCAACCTAATTTAGTAATTTCAACCTTAGGTTCCTTATGTTGCTTAATCTTGGGCCTTGCAACCGCAACTTCCTTACCTTTCCTCTTCTTAGTTTCCTTAGAAGAGGATGCCAAATGAGCACTTTCAGTCTTATCTTGCTTTGTCCTTTCCTCCTCTTGCACACAATGTGAAATGAGCTCATTAAGAGTCCATTTCTCCTTCAGGCAGTTGTAACTGACCTTAAACTTATTAAAGTGTGCAGGAAGAGATATCAAAACAAAGTACACAAGCAGTTCCTCAGGTAATACTAGCTTGAGTGACTTAAGTTTCGAAGCAAGATGAAACATTTCCAAAATATACTCCCTAATGTTTCCCTTGCCCTTATACCTCATGGAAACAAGTTTACTCAATAGTGTACTTGTTTCCATCTTTTCGTTTTGCATAAAACGCTTTTCAAGGTTTTCAAGGAAAACTTTGGCATTAGCTTCATCATTCATAGTGCCCCTGAATAATTCTGGAATTGCACATTTCATGATCATTAGACTCATGCGATTCGAGCGTTCCCACTTCTCCATCTCCCTCCTTTCATCAGGAGAGGATGTATCCTCAAGAGAAGCAGGTTGCTCATTCCGAAGTGCAAGGTCAAGATCCATGCAACCGAGAACGATCATAATGTACTCTTTCCATTCCTTAAAGTTTGTGCCGTTAAGCACAGGGATGCTATTGATGTTGGCAGATATCGAAGCAGCAGAAGAATTAACTGAAAATAGAACAAAATGATTACTTAATACATGCTTACAATTACTAGAACTTTAACTTTACTTTATAGATTCAAAATAGGCAAATCTCATTACAAGATACCTAGCACAACATTGATTTTAGTCTTTGGACAGAAAATCAACTTGTAAGTGGTACTCTTGGTGTAGTGATCAAATATTGACAATAAACTCCTGTCAAATATCAAGCCTTCCTTTGGACCGACTTAATATTCACATGGAAAACCAAATAATTGTCACATATTTATCACCACAAGCATGTTCGAATTCCTGCCAAATAACAACCTTCCTTTGGGCCGGTGTTAAACGCATGGAACACTAACATCCACAGTCATCTTATATTTCAAGATCAATCAATTTACACAATAGAGGTTACTTTGGCAACATAATGCTTCAATTGACTAATTTAAAATATTAGATGCTAAAAACTTTAGTTCCTTAAGCCATATTATGAATCTTAACTTAGTATGTTACATGTTTTGACATGCAACAACTGAATATTAATTGTTATTAGACTTAGTTAGACAATTCCAAAATCTGAAAATTGATGGACTAAAAAACAATTAATATTCAAAACTTAAATATTAATGTATAATCCATTAATAATTTTAATAACTTAATATTAATTGACATATTATAAATATTCAATTAAAATCTGAAACTTAAAAGACTTGAAACGTTTTATTAATTAAAAAAAACGTTTCTTACATTATGTCCTTATTAAACAACCAAAACAAAACGTTTTTTGTTTTGGCAGAACTTTTTGTGGCGACTGTTGCCGTCACTGAAGGTTAAAAAAGTTTCTGTCTTTATTGGCAGAACCTTTTGTGGCGACTATTGCCGTCACTGAAGGTTAAAAAAGTTTCTGTCTTTATTGGCAGAACCTTTTGTGGCGACTTTTGCCGCCACTAATACTATAGAAGTCGCCGCTAAATGTATTAGTGGCGACTTTTGTCGTCTCTGAAGGTTAAAAACTTTTCAACAACTTAATATGGTCTTCAACAAGAAACTTAAACAAGAAAACATGTTTCTCATCAACCAAAATCATGCAAAATTCAATGTTTCAATTCAAATAATGATAACATGATATTAAAACATCAAAGTTCATCAAAAAACATAACATTCATAAAATCATGCTATTTCATGGCACTAGAATTTCATAAACAAAATTCTAACTTAACTTGAACATGAACTTTATATAACATGAATTTTTATGAACTTCTAAATTATCCAAATATGAAGGAGGCTCTGATACCAATTGTTAGGATTATGATTCCGACTAAAATACAATAACATTCATATCGAACAATTTGGAACAACAACTACATGAGCGGAAGCTTGCTTGAATCCTTGAACCTCCTTTGATGATTGTTTGAAGTGTGCCTTAGCAAGTTCCTTAGTCTTTCCTTCAAGATTGTCTTCTTGATCCTTCTTGAAGTATGGATTTCACAACAACAATAATATCACAATAACCAAAGTTGGTGTATGGCTTTCCACAAGAATATCACACAAGACCAAATATGAGAATGGTTTTCCACAAGAATTTGCAAGACAACAATGGAGTTTCTCTTGATTCAATGGGAGGAAGAAGAGATGGTCTTGCAATAATGTGGGAACCATAACCCCCACTTTATAACTCATGAGTTATAAAACTCAAGAGTCACAAGCATGTAACCATGGTTACATATATGTAACCTTAGTTAGCCCATCATTAACTAAGGTTACCCTTTTGGGTATCTACACATTAGTCCTACACTTTATATTACAATACATTGGCCCCCTTAACATAATGTCCATAAGACCACAAAATTAGGCCAAACCAAAAGATAGCACATAACATATAATTTATCCATATATTGTTCATATGTATGTAGATATAAGTCCATATATCTTACATTCTTCTCTTCCCCTTTCCCTCCCTGACCTTCCCTAGCCTTTTTCAATTTCTAGAATATTCTTTTCTTAGCCTGAAATTATATATAGCTCAATTTGAATGAGAGAACTTATGTAAGGCGGCTTTATGTAATGGATAATAGTAGGACTGCGTTTTCTGATTCGAATGACATCAGCGGAAGCAGTAGTATATGCTGCATCGGCGGCGGCATGACGGAATCATTCTCGCCGGAAACTTCGCCGGCAGAGATTACTTCACTGAACGCCTCTCTGAAACATTGGAATCTATCTTCGATGCGGCTTCTCCGGAGTTTGACTACTTCGCCGACGCTAAGCTTGTGATTCCCGGCGCCGGTAAGGAAATTCCGGTTCACCGGTGCATTTTGTCGGCGAGGAGTCCGTTCTTTAAGAATTTGTTCTGCGGGAAAAAGGAGAAGAATAGTAATAAGGTGGAATTAAAGGAAATAATGAAAGAGTATGAAGTGAGCTATGATGGTGTGGTGAGTGTGTTGGCCTATTTGTATAGTGGAAAAATTAGGCCTTCACCTAAAGATGTGTGTGTTTGTGTGGACAATGACTGCTCTCATGTGGCTTGTAGGCCAGTTGTAGCGTTCCTTGCCGAGGTTTTGTACACATCTTTTACCTTTCAGATCTCTGAATTGGTCGACAAGTTTCAGGTAAAAATGGTGAAGTCTTTTTCTGCTATTGTTCTTATTGTTACTAAAAGTTGGAACTGTATAAGTTAGGCAATTGTATTACTAATGCTCTCGATTGGATGTAATAACTTTGATTTTACTGTGTTTGCTTTTGCACCCCGGGAAAGTTATTTTTCTTAGTGACATGGTTAGTGTTGATATGAGACAAAATTTACTATTCACGTCACTATTCATGGGACCCACATTTCGCGTGTACTGTTCATAGTTACTGTTCATTCCGTGTGTACTGTTCATTCCGCGTTACTATTCACCACCGAAAGTTTTTTTGTTTTTTCTTTTTGGTCAAAAGTGGTGGGGCCCACTTTTGACAATTGGTGCAAAATTGGTGGAGTGATTTGTGGAGTGATTGGAATGTTTTAGGTCAAAAGTGACGGGGCCCACTTTTTACAACTGGTGCACAATTGGTGGAGTGATTTGTGGAGTGATTGGAGGGGGAATGATTGGTCTGAAGAATTTGCCTATAAAATGGCAAATGCTTCCTCCAGTTTGTAGTATCCTTTGAGAGTAACATAAGAGTGAGTGAGTGAGAGAGATTAAATACTCTTGTAATATCCTCATATTTTACCATATAGTGATATCATCGGTTGTTCCCGTAGTTTTTTCCCGAAAGGGTTTTTCCACGTTAATTCCTTGTGTTCTCATTTTTACTTTTCTTCTCATATTTCTTTTCTTTATTGTCGATATAATTTTAACAAGTGGTATCAGAGCCAAGTTTATTAGCTCAAAGTTATATCAACATGTCTTCATTGAAATATGATTTTCCACTCTTGGATCGAGATACAAGATTTACTTTATGGCAAGTAAAGATGCGACCTGTATTGGCTCAGTTGGATCTTGATGATGCGCTGTTAGGTCGTGATAAAATGCCCGCTTCTTGGTTAGATGAGGAGAAGGAACGAAAAGATCGTAAGGCTCTCTCTCATATTCATCTTCATTTATCTAATAGTATTTTGCAGGAAGTTTTGAAAGAAACAACTGCAGCCTCCTTATGGTTGAAATTAGAGCAAATCCGTATGACCAACGATCTCACAAGTAAGATGCACCTTAAACAAAAATTGTTTTCCCACAAGCTGCAAGAAGGTGGATCATTGATGGATCATCTATCCGTTTTTAAAGAGATCATTACAGATTTAGAAGCTATGGAGGTCAAATATGATGAAGAAGATTTGGGTTTGATTCTTTTATGTTCTTTGCCTATTTCTTATTCAAATTTTAGAGATACCATATTATATAGTCGTGATACTTTAACTCTTCAAGAAGTTTATGATGCTTTGCATGCCAAAGAAAAGATGAAAAATATGGTGTCTACTGGAGGATCAAGTTCTCCAGCAGAAAGTCTAACGGTTCGTGGCAGACCAACAGACAAGAAGTCAAATGCTAACTTTAAAGGCAAGAACTCAAATAGTTCTAGAGGCAGATCAAAGTCTAGGAGTCGAAAATATTGCAGATATTGCAAAAAGGATGGCCATGAAATTTCTGAATGTTATAAGCTGAAAAACAAGGAGAAGAAAGCTTCCACCAGCAACTCAAGTCAAGATAGTGAAGGAAAAGCAGCCTATGTTGTTGAAGATAATTCCAACGGAGAAGTTCTTGTAGCTTTTGCTGGATGTGCCAAAACCAATGACGAATGGATTCTTGACTCAGCGTGTACTTTTCACATGAGTCCAAACAGAAGTCGGTTTATCAACTATCAACCTATCGAAGGTACTTCTGTTTTAATGGGTGATGATGCACCATATAAAATTGCAGGGATTGGTTCAATCCGAATCAAGATGTTCGATGGTGTCATCAGAACTTTGGTTGATGTTCGACATGTTCCAAGTTTAAAGAGAAATCTCATCTCCCTGAGTACTCTTGATCTCAAAGGGTATAAGTATTCTGGTGAAGGTGGAGTTTTAAAGGTTTCCAAAGGTGCTTTGGTAGTAATGAAAGCAGACCTTAAATCTGCAAACCTGTATCATCTACAGGGTACTACAATTATAGGTGATGTTAATGTTATTTCAAATAAATCATCTGTTTCTGATACTACTAACCTTTGGCATATGCGTCTTGGGTATATGAGTGAACTTGGTTTGTCAGTTTTAAGCAAAAGAGGACTCTTTGATGGCCAATGCACAGGAAAGCTGGATTTCTGTGAACACTGTATTTTTGGAAAGCACAAGAGAGTAAAATTCAACACCTCGGTACATACCACTCAAGGCATTCTTGATTATGTACACTCTGATATTTGGGGACCATCTCAAGAGGCATCACTTGGCGCTGCTCGTTACATGCTCACTATAATTGATGACTACTCAAGAAGAGTCTGGCCATATTTCTTAAAGCATAAATCAAAAGCATTCGCTGCATTCAAAGAATGGAAAGTCATGGTGGAAAGGCAGACTGAAAGGAAGGTTAAAAAGCTTCGCACTGAAAATGGGATGGAGTTTTGTTCAAATGAGTTCAATTCCTACTGCAAGTCTGAAGGCATTGTTAGGCACCACAGTGTTCCTCATACTCCTCAATAGAACGGTGTGGCTGAACGTATGAATAGAACTATCATTTTGAAAGCTCGTTGCATGTTATCTAGCGCGGGGTTGTCTAAGCGTTTTTGGGCTGAAGCAGATATCACCTTCTATTCCACTTGATAAGAAGACTCCAATTGAGGTATGGTCTGGTTCCCCAGCAGTTTATTCAAATTTAAAAAAATTTGGTTGTACTGCATATGTTCATGTTGATAACGGGAAATTAGAGCCTAGAGCTATTAAATGTATTTTTCTTGGCTACATGTCTGGAGTTAAAGGTTATAAATTGTGGTGTCCTGAAACTAAAAAGGTTGATTAGTAGAAATGTGGTTTTCAACGAGTCAGAATATTCTTCTACTAATATTTCTGTTGAGTATCAAAAGAAGACAAGTGTGCAGGTGGAGCAATCTGCTAACTCAGGACAGACTCCAAAAAAAAGAAAATGCTATGAGCCAAGATACTTCTGTTGAAGAAGAGTCTCCCGCTACTGCTCAACAACCACAACGTTCTATAGCAACTGATAGACCTAGGAGGGTCATTCAACCTCCTAAAAGATTAATTGAAGAAGTTAATATGGTTGCTTATGCTTTAAATGTTGCTGAACAAATTGAAGGTAGCTCAGAACCTTCAACTTATTCTGAAGCAATTACTTCAGATGATTGCAACAATTGGATAACTGCAATGCATGATGAGATGGAATATCTTGATAAAAATGGTACTTGGGAGTTGGTAAAAATACCTGAAGACAAAAAGCCCATCCGCTGCAAATGGATTTTCAAAAGAAAAGAAGGCATTACTCCTAATGAGGAAGCAAGTTACAAAGCAAGGCTTGTTGCTAAAGGCTACAGTCAGATTCCAGGTATTGACTTCACTGATGTTTTCTCTCCAGTTGTGAAACATAGCTCTATTCCCACCTTACTTAGTATTGTTGCTATGCATGATTATGAGCTTGAGCAATTAGATGTAAAAACTGCATTTTTACATGGAGAATTGGAAGAAGACATTTATATGGAACAGCCTGAAGGCTTCATTGTTCCTGGAAAAGAGAATCTGGTATGTAGATTAAAGAAATCGCTTTATGGTTTGAAGCAGTCTCCCAGGCAATGGTATAAGAGGTTTGACTCTTTTATGCTCTCTCAAAATTTTAAAAGATCAAATTATGATAGTTGTGTTTATTTTAAGTCAGGCAATGGTTCACCAATATATTTGCTGCTTTATGTTGATGATATGTTGATTGCTGCAAAAGATAAAGCAGAAATAGGTAAACTCAAAGCACAACTAAGTAATGAATTTGAGATGAAAGATCTGGGTCCAGCCAAAAAGATTCTTGGTATGGAAATTATTCGGAGAAGGCAGTTTGGAAAATTGTACCTTAGTCAACAAGGGTATATTGAGAAAGTCCTTCAAAGATTTAATATGCACAATGTCAAGCCTGTGATAACTCCGTTAGCTGCTCATTTCAAACTTTCTTTAGCCTCATGTCCACAGTCAGAGGAAGAGATTAATGACATGGCTAAAGTACCATATGCTAGTGCCATTGGTTCATTAATGTATGCCATGGTATGTTCTCGTCCTGATTTATCTCATGCTTTGAGTGTTGTTAGCAGATATATGGCTAATCCTGGAAAAGAACACTGGAAAGTAGTGCAGTGGATTTTCAGATATTTGTGTGGTACTTCAAATGTTCGCTTAGAACTCGGAAGTTCCAAAAATGGACTTATTGGTTATGTGGACTCTGATTATGGTAGAGACTTGGATAAAAGAAGATCTCTGACAGGTTATGTCTTTACCATTGGTGGCTGTGCTGTAAGTTGGAAGGCTAGTTTGCAAGCCTCTGTTGCCTTATCCACTACTGAAGCAGAATATATGGCAATTTCTGAAGCTCTTAAAGAAGCTATTTGGCTGAGAAATTTATATGGTGAGCTTTGTGGAGACAAGTCATGCACAAAAATATTTTGTGATAGTCAGAGTGCAATTCATCTTACGAAGGATCAAATGTTTCATGAGAGAACGAAGCATATTGATGTACGTTATCATTTTATTCGAGAAGTTATTGCTCGAGGTGATGTTCAAGTTAAAAAGATCAGCACTCATGACAATCCGGCGGACAAGCTGACGAAGTCGGTTTCAGCAACTAAGTTTGAGCTGTGCTCAAATTTGGTTGGTATGACAATCTAGTTTTCAAAATATTGTTTACAACCGATGATCTAATGATGAGGAGTTTATTGAAGTGAAAACTTCGTTTTTGTTACAAGAGTAAATTATGTCTCAAGGTGGAGATTGTTGATATGAGACAAATTTACTATTCACGTCACTATTCATGGGACCCACATTCCGCGTGTACTGTTCATTCCGCGTGTACTGTTCATAGTTACTGTTCATTCCGCGTGTACTGTTCATTCCGCGTTACTATTCACCACCGAAAGTTTTTTTGTTTTTTCTTTTTAGTCAAAAGTGGTGGGGCCCACTTTTGACAATTGGTGCAAAATTGGTGGAGTGATTTGTGGAGTGATTGGAGTGTTTTAGGTCAAAAGTGACGGGGCCCACTTTTGACAACTGGTGCACAATTGATGGAGTGATATGTGGAGTGATTGGAGGGGAAATGATTGGTCTGAAGAATTTGCCTATAAAATGGCAAATGCTTCCTCCAGTTTGTAGTATCCTTTGAGAGTAACATAAGAGTGAGTGAGAGAGATTAAATACTCTTGTAATATCCTCATATTTTATCATATAGTGATATCATCGGTTGTTCTCGTGGTTTTTTCCCGAAAGGGTTTTTCCACGTTAAATCCTTGTGTTCTCATTTTTACTTTTCTTCTCATATTTCTTTTTTTATTATCGATATAATTTTAACAAGTAGAATCTATTTAGAGTTTCTACTGAGATTCCTGTACAATTTAGCATGTACACACCACTTACTGTACTGGGACAGAATATATATTTTTCTAATGGTCCATTGCATGTTTCCTTTGCAGAGACACTTACTGGATATTCTTGACAAAATTGCAGCAGACGATGTAATGGTGGTTTTATCCGTTGCAAACATTTGTGGTAAAGCATGCGAGAGATTGCTTTCAAGCTGCATTGAGATTATTGTCAAGTCCAATGTTGATATCATAACCCTTGGTAAGGCCTTGCCTCATGACATTGTAAAACAAATTACCGATTCACGAGCAGAACTTGGTCTACAAGGGCCTGAAAGCAATGGTTTTCCTGATAAACATGTTAAGAGGATACATAGGGCATTAGATTCTGATGATGTTGAATTACTGCAGATGTTGCTAGAGAGGGGCATACTATTCTAGATGATGCATTTGCTCTCCATTATGCTGTAGCATATTGCGATGCAAAGACTACAGCAGAACTTCTAGATCTTGCACTTGCTGAAATTAATCATCAAAATTCAAGAGGATACACAGTGCTGCATGTTGCAGCTATGAGGAAAGAGCCTAAAATTATAGTGTCCCTTTTAACCAAAGGAGCTAGACCTTCTGATCTGACATCCGATGGAAGAAAAGCACTTCAAATTGCCAAGAGGCTCACTTGGCTTGTGGATTTCAGTAAGTCTCCGGAGGAAGGAAAATCTGCTTCGAAGGACCGGTTATGCATTGAGATTCTGGAGCAAGCAGAAAGAAGAGATCCACTGCTAGGAGAAGCTTCTGTATCTCTTGCTATGGCAGGCGATGATTTGCGTATGAAGCTGTTATATCTTGAAAATAGAGGTAGGGTATCATGATTCTGCTTGCTTCTTCTCTTATAGTCATTTTATTTTACGATCCAGTCGCCCTGTATGATCTTCCACTTAGTTTGCTCCTTCTGGCTGCCTACGTCTAGAACTTTATGTTTAATCACCAGCATTACTTGCTATGAAAGATTTAATTGATATTTTGGTCTGTCGAGAACAAGTAGAGGATTAGATATACAAATAGTATGAAATAATTGGAGGATGATATATAGAGGCCTTATATGGCATGCAAAGGGCAGGTGGGAAGAAAACTGGCAGTAATGCTTAATATAAAGTACAGTTAGGTAATCATCTGTCGCATGCCATCCATGATTGCAAGGTTAGTGCCTATGAATTGGTTATCACCCCATTCCAGCAAGTGATCGGTACTCATCTGTTGCATGCAATCCATGATATTTTATAATGAGTTTGGATTCCATGTGAGAAATATGAAATAAGAGAAAATGTATTGATGACATGCTAAAAACAAGACATACATTTATAATAAACATGATATTTGCCCAGTGTGGAACGATATCCTAAATTAAGAACTTCTGCACTTTTAATTCTAGCGTCGACACTTTACTCTCTATTTTTATTTTTACATTCTATTTTTCTTCTTTTTGCTCTTCCTTACCGTGTGAAACACTGCAACAACAACAACTATCCAGTATAGTCCTACAAAGTGGGGTCTGGGGAGGGTAATATGTAGATGAGCCTTGCCCCTATCCGAAAGGGCAGAGAGGCTATTTCCAATCGACCCTCGGCTCAGTGAAGGAAAGGGAGAAACAAAAACAAAAACAAAAGAGCATTAGTAAGTCCATCAGAAATAGCGTAAATAATTATCTAGACCTCCAGGCTTTCCTATCAAGGGTCATGTCCTCGGAAACCTGCATTCTAGCCATGTCATGCCTAATCACCTCTCCCCAATACCTCTTAGGCCTCCCTCTGCCTCGCCGAGCGCCGACCATCGTCAGCCGTTCACAACTCCTCATCGGGGCATCATGACTTCTCCTCCGCACATGCCCGAACCACCTCAGCCTCGCTTCTCGCATCTTCTCATCCACCGGGCCCCCACCTTCTGTCGAATAACTTCATTCTTAATCTTATCTAACCTAGTGAGCCCGCACATCCACCTGAGCATCCTCATCTCCGCAACCTTCATTCTCTGAACATGAGAATTCTTTACTGGCCAACACTCCGCCTCATACAACATTGCAGGTCTAACCACAGCTCTACAAAATTTCCCCTTGAGTTTCTGTGAAACTTTCTTATCACACAGGACTCCTGATGCAAGTCTCCACTTTGACCACCCCGCTCCTATACGATGAGTGACGTCCCCGTCAATCTCTCCGTCCCCCTGAATCACCGACCCAAGATATCTGACACTGTCCCTCTTGGCGATGACCTGAGATCCAATCATCACGTCCCTGCCTACTTCGCTCGACTCGACGCTAAACTTGCACTCCAGGTATTCTGTCTTAGATCTGCTTATTTTGAAACCCTTAGACTTGAGAGTCTGTCTCCATACCTCTAACTTCTCAATAACACCGACTCTCGCCTCGTCTATCAAGACTATGTCATCAGCAAATAGCATACACCAAGGCACATTCCCTTGAATATGTCGGGTCAGAGCATCCATCACCATGGCAAACAAGAGAGGGCTAAGCGCCGATCCTTGATGGAGCCCCATTACCACTGGAAAATGGTCTGAGTCGCCACCCACCGTCCTAACCCTAGTCTTAGCTCCATCATACATGTCGTTGATTACTCTGATGTAGGCTTCCGGCACGCTCTTCGCCTCCAAGCACCTCTATACCACCTCCCTTGGAACCTTGTCATACGCCTTCTCCAAGTCGATAAGCACCATGTGCAGGTCCTTCTTATCCCTGAATTGCTCCACCAGCCTCCTGACAAGGTGGATAGTGTTAGGATTTATGCCCGTCACTAGAGGGGGGTGAATAGTGCGGCACGAGAATATTGATAAATATTGCGGAATTAAAATTGCAGGAATAAAATAAATTCGGTAATTAAAATAGCAAGGAAAAAACACACCGAATTTATCCTGGTTCACCACAACTTGTGGTTAGTCCAGTCCCCGAGAGACTCTCTCGAGATTCCACTAACTCCGTTAACTTACGGGTGCCTAACAAACCGTTACACTTGCTCGTAGATGTACACTCTACAAGACTTCAACCTGCTCGAGGATACCGCACCTCAAGACTTCACCTTGCTCGTGGATACTGCACCACAAGACTTCAACCACTAAGACTTAGGGTACTTAGCGAACCCGACAATCAATGAGAAGATATGTTCTTCTCAAACACCTTTCTCTTTTACAACAATAACTCTCTCAAAAGAGCAGATAAAGAGTTACAAAATAAGCTCTATGAACAACTCAAAGTTGTCTCTCAAATGGCTCAACAAAATCTCTATAATGATGCTCAAATAATGTCAATATGTATATCAATATTGGGAGGTGTTGTGTGTTTAAAATCAGCTCAAAAGACCTCTATTAATAAGGGTTAAAATGGTTATGTCCGTTGCTTAATTGACAATTAATTATGCTGATTTTGTGCCCAGATAATCGATTATTTGATTGTAATAATTGATTATGTCTCTAACGTTCCGAAAATCAGAATGCTGATTTTCTGCCATATAATCGATTATTTGATTGAGCATAATCGATTATGTTGAGGCAGTGTTCAAACACTTTGCAACGGCCACAGCATAATTGATTATGCAATCTTGGATAATCGATTATATACCATTGATATACACTTGATATACACTGTGTATACCAGAGTATACCAGAATTGAAAACTTACTTCAAAAACCATTTTGGTTAAAATGAAAACGTTAAAATCATTTTGTTTGAAGTATATTGAAAATGTTTATGATATATATTATTTAATAAAATAATATAATGCATATTTATGATAACCTAATGTTGAGCCAAAAGATAAAATAACTTAAACGTTGTTCTTACATTGGTTCTACCTAATGACCTACGCCTTGGGTCTTCGGTCTTGAACTCTTTGGCTCGACTTGGCTTGTCTATGCAATCCCGTCACCAATATGCTTCTTTGCATCCAATCTTCATTAATTGATTCATCATAATTGATTCGTCAATCACCATTGTACTCCACCTCCACTCATCCGGCATCCTTTTGGTCCTGAAGATCGCATTGAACAATCTAGAGAGCCACTCCACTCCTGACCTACCCATGCACTTTCAGAACTCCACCGGGATCTCGTCAGACTTGGTCGCTCGACCCCTACTCATCTTATGCAAAGCCCTCATGACCTCATCCGCCCTAATGCGCCTGCAGTACCCAAAGTCTCTATGTTGCTCTGAATGCCCCAACTCCCCTAGCTCTATGTTACGATCCCCCTCCTCGTTAAGTAAGTCTCGAAAGTACGCCTGCCACCTCTGCTTGACTTTAGACTCCCCCATCAGAACTCTACCATCCTCGCCCTTGATGCATCTAACTTGGTCAAGATCACACGCCTTCCTTTCTCTTGCTTTTGCTAACTGGAATAACTTCCTGTCCCCGCGTCTCTCCCCTAGTTCCTCGTACATGCGACCAAACGCTGCGTTTTTAGCTTCCGTAACCGCCAGTTTTGCTTCTTTCCTTGCCACCTTGTAGATCTCCCTGTTCGCTCTACATTCTTCCTCGCTTGTGCTCCCTGCCAACTTAGCAAACGCCGCTTTCTTTGCCTCTACTTTTCCTTCGACTACATCGTTCCACCACCAGTCACCCTGATGTCTTCCTGAATAGCCCTTGGCTACCCCGAGCACGTCCCGTGCTACCTCCCTAACCAAGTTCGCCGTCTCTGACCACATAGCGTCCCCTTCCCCAGAAATTCTCCAAGCTCCGCCCTCAGCTAACCTCCTCTCTAACTCCTGAGCTTTCTCCTTAGTCAAAACACCCCATATAATCCGCGGTTGTCCCCGAGCACCCCTCCTCTTCCTCTTCACCCAGATACCGACATCCATCACTAGAAGTCTATGAAGAGTCGAAATGGACTCTCCCGGAATAACATTACAGTCCTTGCACATACCCCGAGGTAACCAATCTGAGTCCTCGACGCCGAACTCTTGAAGGTGACCAAATGTTCTTCCCTCTTTTGAAATGTCGAGTTCGCAATCAGAAGCTCGGAAGCCCTGGCGAAATCAAGCAGTGACGTGCCTCCTCCGTTCCTAACCCCAAAGCCAAAGCCATCGTGCACCTCACCATAACCACCAACATCAGCCCCAATATGACCATTAAAGTCCCCTTCAATAACTAACTTCTCAGATTGGGGAATACTACTCACCAGATCATCCAAGCCCTCCCAAAAGCGCCTCTTAGCCTCCTCGTCTAAGCCCGCTTGCGACGCGTAAGCGCTGATGACGTTGATGACGCAACCCCCAATAACCAACTTAATAGACATTAACCTATCATTCACTCGCCTAACCTCGACCACAGAATCCCTTAGATCCCTATCCACCAAGATGCCCACTTCATTCTTACCTCTCACGACCCCCAGAATACCACAGCTTAAACCCGTCTACATTCCTCGCCTTCGACCCTTTCCACCTAGTCTCCTGGACACATGCTATGTTAACCATCCTCTTCTGAAGAACCTTCGCCAACTCAATGAACTTACCCATCAGAGTGCCTATATTCCACGACCCAATCCTTAATCTATGAGCGTCCGCTACCCTCTTCCCACCCTTACCTCCCGCCCTACCCGCAGGACCACTCCCTGCCCCCCTACTCGCCCCCGCCACCGCCCCCACCCCCGAGGACATGACCTTGCACTATCATCCTCCGCCACGGCCACTATCCCTTCAACCGACTATGGGGAATAGTGACGCACGCACGCACTATAGCGAAATATGCAAAAAGAGGCAAACTAGATAGCACCAGAGTAACAACAACAACAACAACTACCCAGTATACTCCCACCAGGTGGGGTCTAGGGAGGGTAATATGTAGACAAGCCTTACCCTTACCCGAAAGGGCAGAGAGGTTGTTTCCAATCGACCCCCAGCTCATTGGATAAAAGGAAAAACAACAGTAAAACAAAAACAAAGACAAAAAATAAAACAAAAACAATAGAGCATTATTAACTCCAGCAGAAATAGCGTAAATAGCGTAAATAATTATCTAAACATATGAAACATAAATACAATCGCATGCAATAATATCATACAGTAACTACCATAACTAACAGCCATAGGGGGGACATAAGCTAAAACATAAATCATCTATGGGTAACCCTGCTGACCCACACCCAACCCCGGATGAGGCGTACGAAAAACTCTAGGAGCCCCTATCCTACAACCCTGATTCTAGACCTCCAGACTTTCCTATCAAGGGTCATGTCCTCGGAAACCTGCATTCTAGTCATGTCCTGCCTAATCACCTCTCCCCAATACTTCTTAGGCCTCCCTCTGCCTCGCCGACCGCCAACAATCTCCAGCCGCTCGCAGCTCCTCACTGGGGCATCGGGAATTCTCCTCCGCACATGCCAGAACCACCTCAGCCTCGCTTCTCGCATCTTCTCATCCACCGGGGCCACCACCACCTTCTCTCGAATAACTTCATTCTTAATCTTATCTAGCCCGGTGTGGCCGCACATCCACCTAAGCATCCTCATCTCCGCAACCTTCATTCTCTGAACATTAGAGTTCTTCACGGGCCAGCACTCCGCCCCATACAACATCGCAGGTCTAACCACGGCTCTATAGAATCTCCCCTTGAGTTTGTGTGGAATTTTCTTGTCACACAGGACTCCTGATGCAAGGCGCCACTTTGACCACCCCGCTTCTATACGATGAGTGACGTCCCCGTCAATCTCTCCATGCCCTTGAATCACGGACCGAAGATATCGGACACTGTCCCTCTTGGCGATGGCCTGAGAACCAATCATCACGTCCCTGCCTACTTCGCTCGGCTCGGCGCTAAACTTGCACTCCAGGTACTTAGATCTGCTTATTTTGAAACCTTTAGACTCGAGAGTCTGTCTCCATACCTGTAACCTTTCAATAACACCGACCGTCGTCTCATCTATCAATACTATGTCATCAGCAAATAGCATACACCAAGGCACATCCCCTTGAATATGTCGGGTTAGAGCATCTATCACTAAGGCAAACAAGAGGGGGCTCAGCGCCGATCCTTGATGGAGCCCCATAACCACTGGAAAATGGTCTGATTCGCCACCCACCGTTCTAACCCTAGTCTTAGCTCCATTGTACATGTCCTTGATTACTCTGATGTAGGCTTCCGGCACGCTCTTCGCCTCCAAGCACCTCCATAGCACCTCCCTTGGGACCTTGTCATACGCCTTCTCCAAGTCGATAAGCACCATGTGTAGGTCCTTATTCTTATCCCTGAATTGCTCCGCCAGCCGCCTGACAAGGTGGATAACCTCTGTAGTGGAGCGGCCTGGCATGAAACCGAACTGGTTCCCACCTCCCTCACCCGCGCCTCAATCACCCTCTCCCAAACCTTCATTGTGTGACTTATTAATTTGATAGCCCTATAGTTGTTGCAGCACTGGATGTCCCCTTTGTTCTTGTACAAGGGCACCAATGTACTGCACCTCCCCTCATCCGGCATCCTTTTGGTCCTGAAGATCGCATTGAACAACCTGGAGAGCCACTCCCTCCTGACTTACCTATGCACTTCCAGAACTCCACCGGGATCTCGTCAGGCCCGGTCGCTCGACCCCTACTCATCCTACGCAAAGCCCCCATGACCTCCTCCACCCTAATGCGCCTGCAGTACGCAAGGTCTCTATGTTGCTCTGAATGCCCCAGCTCCCCTAGCTCTATGTTACGACCCCCCTCCTCGTTAAGTAAGTCCCGAAAATACGCCTTCCACCTCTGTTTGATTTGAGATTCCCCCATCAGAACTCTACCATCCTCGCCCTTGATACACCTGTTAGAATATACGGTTAACGCTAGATGGGGGTGAATAGCGTTTAAATAAAATTCTATGGAAAATAGCGGAATTAAAATTGCAGGAATAAAGTAAATACGGTAATTGAAATAATAAAGAAAGAACACACCGTATTTTATCCTGGTTCACCACAACCCGTGGCTAGTCCAGTCCCCGAGAGACTCTCTCGAGATTCCACTAACTTCGTTAAGCTTCTGGGTGCCTAACAAACCGCTACAATCGCTCGTAGCTGTACACTCTACAAGACTTCGGTTGCTCGAGGATACCGCACCCCAAGACTTCACTTTGCTCGTGGATACCGCACCACAAGACTTCAACCACTAAGACTTTGGGTACTTAGCAAACCCGACAAATGAGAAGATATGTTCTTCTCCAACACCTCTCTTTTACAACAAGTACTCTCTCAATAGAGTGGATAAAGAGATACAAAATAAGCTCTATGAACAACACAAAGTTGTCTCTCAAATGGTTCAACAAAAGCTCTAAAATGATGCTTGAATATCATCAATATGTATATCAATATATGGAGGAGTTGTGTGTGTAAAATCAGCTCAAAAGACCTCTTTTTATAGGTGAAAAATGGTGCTGACTGTTGCTTAATTGACAAATAAAAATCCCTGAATTTTTGCTCATACAATCGATTGTATGGTTCATATAATCGATTGTCTGAGGACCGTTCAAAAGACAAACTCCTGATTTTAAGGGAAACAATCGATTGTAAAAGGTGTACAATCGATTATCATTCAACGTTCAAAAATCAATTTAAGATTCTATCCAAGCATAATCGATTATCAAATGTATATAATCGATTGTATTTCAAAACTCAAAAATACTTTTGAGAACGGTCTGAATATAATCGATTGTACAAAAGGTGTAATCGATTATTTTGGTGTTTGAAAAATTCGGTTGCACACTGTCTCAATATAATCGATTGTGCAAAGTATATAATCGATTATTTAGCTGATTGAAAATCTCAGTTTAAGCACTGTCTCAATATAATCGATTGTTAAATATATAATCGATTGTTTGCTGTTTCGAAAAACTTCAGATCACACTGTCTTAATACAATCGATTGTAGGGTTCATATAATCGATTGTTTAGGTCCAGATTTAAAAGACATGTTTAAAAACCATTTTGACTAAAATACAAATCATTTTGGTTTAACACAAAGATGCATGTTTATGATAAATATAAATATGATTTAATAAAATGTTTTATGCATATTTATGATGACCTAATGTTGAGCCAAAATATAAGATAACTTAAACGTTGTTCTTACATTGGTTCTACTTAACGACCTACGTCTCGGGTCTTCGGTCTTGATCTCTTTGGCTCGACTTGTCTTTTCTATGCAATCCCGTCATCAATATGCTTCTCGCCATTTGATTGTTTGACACTTGACTTCATCGTTTGTCATTCATCAAAACCTATACCTGAAAATCATGCTCATACAACCAAAGCGCACATATCATAGATAGAGTGATTTTCTACAATTTCCCCTTTTTTGATAATGACAAACAACAGGAGATATGCGTATTGAATTCCCCCTAAATTCATGCTATATCTCAACATACAATTTATGCAAACAATTCAATATAATCAATTCAATATAATTCCCTTTAATTGAATATTCCCCCTCAATTAAAGCATGCATATCGCCTATATTCTTCCCCCTTTTGGCATTAGCAAAAAGAATATACCAAAAGTTATTTAAACTATTGACGATACCAATTGTTATAAACAAAATCACATCAACATCAAATAATACCAAATGTTAGAAAAAGCATACTAACCATAATAACGGTCATTTTTCGCAAATATACCAACTGTTATTTAAACTAAAAACATTCATCAAAACATGAATCAATCATTTATTATAAAACTAATTGATACTAATTGTTATTCAAAAATAAAACTTATTAAAACATTTATCAGCCAAAAATAATTTCGATTATTAGCACATATCAACTATTACGTTTTTATTCAAAATACGATAACTAACCAACGTTCCTTAATGCATTAAGGTTTTGTGCTTGGTGCATCCACTACAATATTGTAGTCTTCAAGCACACCTGCAAAAAGAACCTAAAAATAGGTTTTTGGTACCCAACTTCTTTTGGGTCCTTGGGGGTTAGAATAATAATAATCATAATCAACACATGAATCTCTATGTTTAGCAAAACATAAGGGTGCAATGTGTCCTACCCGATTACAATAATGACATATAACATTAGGATTGTGCATATGTCTAGGTTGAGCCAAATGCGTTCTAGGTGATCTAAATTTGTTTTTCCTAGAAGCGTTGAAATTCCTAGAGTCATTTCTAGGTGGTCTAAAATTATTCATTCTAGACTCATTAACAAAAGTCCTAGAGTTGTTTCTAGGTGGTCTAAAACAATTAATCTTAGACTCATTGATGAGGTTCCTAGAATTCTTTCTAGATGGTCCGACCTCATTAATATCTTCAATTTTAGGAACACTATGTTTTTCTAGTGCGTTCCTAAGTTCTATGTTCTCTATTTTTAAAGAACTACAAGAAGAACAATTGGATCATTTATCAATTGACGAGGCTTCATTCAATTCCTTGATCTTATTTTTAAAATCAACAATGTCATTTTCCAAAAATTTATTTTCTTTTTCCAAAACTTCAATTTTATTTATAAGAACACTGTTGTCATTCTCAAAAGAATTCTTTTCTTCTTTTAGCTTCTCATTTTCACTAGTCAATTTTTCAAAATCTATTTCTTTCAAAGAAGATGGTTTTTCAAAATCTTTTCCAATTGAAGAGAGTGTTTTCTGAAAATCTGTTTCGTGCAAAGAAAGTGTTTTCTGCAAAGAAAGTGTTTTCTTCAATTCTTTTATCGTTTTGGAAGCATTAACAAATTCACCATACAATTCATCATAGGCATTTTGTATTTCTTCAAACGAATGAGAGTTAGAAGTACTTACCTCTTCTTCTTCGTTGGCCATGAGACATAACGCGGCGGTTTCATCCCCCTAGCTGTCCGAATCCCGTGTCTCGCGCCTATGTTGTTTCTTCTTTTTCTTGTCCTTTGATTTTGGACAATGTGATTTGGTGTGGCCAAATTTTCCACACTTTTGACATGAAGGACTTGGTTCTTCCTTCTTTACTTCCTTCTTCATAAAATTATAAAACTTTTCAATTATATCATTAGAAATAATATCATCATCACTATCCGAATCACTTACCTCTTCTCTTTTAGAGGATGAGACTTTGAATGCAAAATTTGAATTACTTCTAAAATAAGGATTAAGAATTGTGCTTTCATAAGCTTTAAGGTTACCTCATAGTCCATCAATTGTGACGTCCGTAATTCCTATCGATTCTTGGATAGCGTCTGCTTTGGAACGCCACTTGGGAGTGAGACTCCGTAGGATTTTTCGAACTAGTTCTTTGTTCGAGTATACCTTTCCGAGAGCATGAATATCGTTGACGATTCTTGAAAATCGTTCAAACATAATATCGATAGGTTCTTGCTCCCTCATTCTAAAAAGTTCATATTCATGTGTTAGAAAATCAACTTTAGATTCTCGGACTTGAGACGTACCTTCATAAGTGATCTCGAGTTTATCCCACATTTCCTTTGCGGTTGTGCAACAAGAGATTTTCCAGTAATCATCAGGATTCACCGCACAATATAATAAGTTGACGACCTTTGCGTTAATTTCAACCATTTTGATGTCCTCGGCGTCATATTCATCTTCCTCCTTTGTTGGCATTTGTTGTCCATTCTTGATTATTTGCCATAAACAAAAATTATGTGATTGGACGAAAATTCTCATTCGCTCTTTCCAATGTGTGTAGTTCGTTCCATCAAAAAATGGAGGACAGTGGGTGGAGTGTCCTTCGCTCATCATTCCTGCGTTCAATATTCTATGCAAAAAGTATATATATAGCTCTCAACCGGTTAAGGCTTTCAGAGAGTTAGGCGCTGATACCAATTGTTAGAATATACGATTAACGCTAGAGGGGGGGTGAATAGCGTTTAAATAAAATTCTATGAAAAATAATGCGGAATTAAAATTGCAGGAATAAAGTAAATACGGTAATTGAAATAATAAAGAAAAAACACACCGTATTTTATCCTGGTTCACCACAACCCATGGCTAGTCCAGTCCCCGAGAGACTCTCTCGAGATTCCACTAGCTTCGTTAAGCTTCTGGGTGCCTAACAAACCGTTACAATCGCTCGTAGATGTACACTCTACAAGACTTCGGTTGCTCGAGGATACCACACCCCAAGACTTCACTTTGCTCGTGGATACCGCACCACAAGACTTCAACCACTAAGACTTTGGGTACTTAGCAAATCCGACAAATGAGAAGATATGTTCTTCTCCAACACCTCTCTTTTACAACAAGTACTCTCTCAATAGAGTGGATAAAGAGATACAAAATAAGCTCTATGAACAACACAAAGTTGTCTCTCAAATGGCTCAACAAAAGCTCTAAATGATGCTTGAATATGATCAATATGTATATCAATATATGGAGGAGTTGTGTGCGTAAAAAAAGCTCAGAAGACCTCTTTTTATAGGTGAAAAATGGTGCTGACTGTTGCTTAATTGACAAATAAAAATCCCTGAATTTTTGCTCATACAATCGATTGAATGGTTCATATAATCGATTGTTTGAGGACCGTTCAAAGGACAGACTCCTGATTTTAAGGGAAACAATCGATTGTAAAAGCTGTACAATCGATTATCATTCAACGTTCAAAAATCAATTTAAGATTCTGTCTAAGCATAATCGATTATCAAATGTATATAATCGATTGTATTTAAAAACTCAAAAATACTTTTGGGAACGGTCTGAATATAATCGATTGTACAAAAGGTGTAATCGATTATTTTGGTGTTTGAAAAATTCGGTTGCACACTGTCTCAATATAATCGATTGTGCAAAGTATATAATCGATTATTTAGCTGATTGAAAATCTCAGTTTAAGCACTATCTCAATATAATCGATTGTTAAATATATAATCGATTGTTTGCTGTTTCGAAAAACTTCAGATCATACTGTCTTAATACAATCGATTGTAGGGTTCATATAATCGATTGGTTAGGTCCAGATTTAAAAGACATGTTTAAAACCCATTTTGACTAAAATACAAATCATTTTGGTTTAACACAGAGATGCATGTTTATGATAAATATAAATATGATTTAATAAAATATTTTATGCATATTTATGATGACCTAATGTTGAGCCAAAAGATAAGATAACTTAAACGTTGTTCTTACATTGGTTCTACTTAACGACCTACGTCTTGGGTCTTCGGTCTTGAACTCTTTGGCTCGACTTGTCTTTTCTATGCAATCCCGTCATCAATATGCTTCTCGCCATTTGATTGTTTGACACTTGACTTCATTGTTTGTCATTCATCAAAATCTATACCTGAAAATCATGCTCATACAACCAAAGCGCACATATCATAGATAGAGTGATTTTCTACAACACCTAACTTGGTCTAGATCACGTGCTTTCCTTTCCCTTGCTTTAGCTAACCGGAATAACTTTTTATCCCCGCCTCTCTCCCCTAGTTCCTCGTACATTCGACCGAACGCCGCGTTTTTAGCTTCCGTGACTGTCATCTTTGTTTCTTTCCTCGCCACCTTGTAGATCACCCTGTTCACTCTCCGTTCTTCCTCGCTTGTGCTCCCTGCCAACCTAGCGAACGCCGCCTTCTTAACCTCCACTTTTCCTTTGACTACATCGTTCCACCACCAATCACCCTGATGTCTGCCTGAATATCCCTTGGCTACCCCGAGCACGTCCCGTGCTACCCCCCTAACCAAGTTCGCCGTCACTGTCCACATAGCGGCTTCCCCAGAACTTCTCCAAGCTCCGCCCTCAACTAACCTCCTTTCCAACTCCTGTGCTTTCTCCTTAGTCAAAGTACCCCATCTAGTCCGCGGCTGTCCCCGAGCGCCCCTCCTCTTCCTCTTCACCCAGAGACCGACATCCATCACTAGGAGTCTATGAAGAGTTGAAAGAGACTCTCCCGGAATAACCTTGCAGTCCTTGCACATACCCCTATCGCTCCTTCTGATGAGGATGTAATCAATCTGAGTCCTCGCCGCCGAACTCTTGAAGGTGAGCAAATGCTCCTCCCTCTTTTGAAATGTCGAGTTCGCAATCAGAAGCTCGGAAGCCCAGATAGCACCAGAGTAAACCTATTAATTATCATTTCCAAATTTCTATTGCCGTTATCATATATTAAAATGAAGGAGGTTATTTTTGTCCAGACAAGTGTTTTTGGAGAGATTAAAGGTTTTGGGGTGGGGTGGGGGTGGGAGGTTTGTTTGTAAACTTAAAATGTGATAATTTGTATGTAACCTTAAATTTTAGAAAAAGAAATAATCTTTCATTTCCGTAGGAGGTCACAAGGTTTGTCCTTTTAATGATGGGTGGTCAACTTGATTATGGTTGAGGAACTAAGTGTTATATTAGTGAAAAGGGAAAAGAAAACCATCATACTGAAGATGACTAGTTGATTGTCTTTCAGTTGGCCTGGCTAAACTCCTTTTTCCAATGGAAGCAAAAGTTGCAATGGACATTGCTCAAGTTGATGGCACTTCTGAGTTCCCACTGGCTAGCATCAACAAGAAAATGGTCAACGCACAGAGGACAACGGTAGATTTGAACGAGGTTCCTTTCAAGATTAAAGAAGAGCACTTGAATCGGCTTAGGGCACTCTCTAGAACTGGTAAAGATGTTTGCAGCTACATTTATCATCAAAGAGACCTCGTTATTTATGTTTCTCTTCTTTCAATTCTTGATATATGGTCTGCTAGGGATCATTGGTACATGGAATAAGTATAATAATTCCGTGATAGAATTTTGGATTGTAGTTATCCCATGTTTAGTTATAGCCGTTAGCTTATCCCGTACAGAAGGTGGGATAACTAAAATATGATATATCCACCATTATACCAAACGACCCCTTAGCATATAAATTCTTGGCCTTTATTTGGTGTGTCTGTGGGGTTTGAGGCGGGGGGTGAGGAATGGGGGATACTGGGAAAGGGATGCAAGCGAGATTCTTCCGTTCATCATTTTGATATGTCAACATACATACAACACTTGTACCATAAACTTGTATTGTTCCACTTATGACTTTGAAGAACAGAATTTATTTGATTAGGTTCCTAGTGTATTACTAGTTGAAAAGCTCCTTTGAACAGTTTATTTCTTATTTTTATGGACATAGAATTTTAACATTAATTGGAAACCTAGTACTCTAGTAGGTACCCTCATGTAAAGAGTGGATATTACATGTCTACTGCAGTCTCACAAAGAACTCATACGAAAGTAAGCACCTAAGGGTAGAAAGGGCAAAAAAACATAAATAGACAAAATTTTAGAAACAATTTCACAAACGTAGTGTAATTGGTTTTTATACACAAGGCAACTAAATATAATTATATTCCTAGCAAAAAGCTTTAAACCCTTACCTACAATTAAGCACCTAATGTGTTCATTTCCTTAAATATAAAGTTGGGGCTGTACATAATTTGGTAAATTTTAATTATCGTAATGAAATTGAAAATTTTGGTATTTGATATTCGATATTATGGTATTCGGTATGATATTTGGTTTAAGTTTTAAAAATAATTGGTATTAGGTATTTTAAAATAAAATATCGAAATACCGATACCGTACCGAAATATATATTATATTACACAATACACATATTATTAATTATAACATAATATAAAAAATTCAAAATTTTACTTTTCTTTATTCTCTAAGTCCATCAAAATTTATTTCTTTATGTATTGCTTTCCCACTCTTAGGGTGATATTTGCTTTAATTAAGAATATTAAAGTGTAACGCATTAGTTAGTATTCAAACCGAATAAGCCGAAATCGAAATTGAAAGGAGAAAAATCGAATCATTAAGTACGATATTGGTATACATTTTAAGAAAAAACAACAACAACAACAACAACAACAACAACAACTACCCAGTATAATTCCACCAGGTGGGGTCTGGGGAGAGTAATATGTAGACGAGCCTTACCCCTACCCAAAAGGGCAGAGAGGTTGTTTCCACTCGACCCTCGGCTCAGAGGATAAAAGGAAAAACAACAATAAAACAAAATAAAGACAAAAACGATAGAGCATTAGTAACTCCATAGAAATAGCGTAAATAATTATCTAAATATAAGAAACATAAATAAAATCGCATACAATAATATCATACAGTAACTACCATAACTAACAGTCATAAGAAAGACATAAGCTAAAACACAAATCATCTATTGCGCCAAATTAGCAATCAGACTACAAAAATCCTATCAAAACTATTTCGAGGAACAGATAACCGGAGAACTATTGCAATAACTCCTCATTCGAAATTTGCAAGTCATAGGCGCCAAATTATTTTCATTCAGATAACTCGAAGGAAGTAGGGGCAAACCTCTTGATCTGCCACGCTGTTGTTGAAGCTTCTGGGATCAGTTGCATTGGACTTAGTATAACATTTTAAGAAAGCGAATATAAAAAATACCTGAATCAAAATATTTAAATACTGTTATAAAATCTCCTATTTTAGGTGAATGTCCATAATTAGAGAGATTTTAGGATTTACTTCTACCTATAAATAAAGGGGTCTTCTACCATTGTAAACTATCCCAAAGTATCAATAAGAATACTCCTCTCTCTACTTTTCTCTCTATTGTTCTTGTTCTTGTATTATTGTTCTTGTTCTTATATTATTTCATAACACGTTATCAGCACGAGTCTCTAACCAATTGAAATTTTCGATTGCCTTAACTTTTGTTTGTGTAGGGTTTCACATGAGGTTCTGCCGCAACCAAATCCCAAATTTTCTATACGGAAAATAGAAGAAAAACGTTGAAAAGAAAACAGAAGGAACGAAAGAAGAAAAACATTGAAAACAAAGAAGAGACGGAAACAAAGAGGGAAAAACGTTGAGAAAACATTGAAAATATAATTGGTATACCTTAAAGGTAAGTAATTTACTTTTCCCTTTCAAATTCTTGAAATTCTACGATTTGATTTTATATACAAACAAAGACAACAAAGTTTGATTATAACTCTAATGGAGTTTGTAAGAAATTATAACCACGTGAAGTGGTAAAATCTCTATGTCCTGCCATGATTAAATTCATGTATGATTGTGGGCAAAGAATTGAAAATCCGTCCCATTGAATTTGCTCCATTCCCTTTAGAGAATGTGGAAGCAGTATATGATAAGTCTGAAAGAAGACAAAATTATTACCATGAAGGTATCAATGAATGTGGACGTGGCAAAGAATTCCGTCCAATTGAATTTGCTCCGTTCCCTTTAGAGAATGTGGTAGCAGTATGTGATAAGACTGAAAGAAGACAAAATTATTACCGTAAAGGTATCAATGGATGTGTACGTGGCAATAGACGAAATTATAATCGTCATTATTGTGATAATGAGAATAATAAAGATTCTCAAAATAATCTTTCACTTTATGAAAATAATATTTGACATGAGATTGTGTAAAGCACATGATTATGATCCATTCCCTGAAGTGAATGTGATAATTGTAATAGAGCCCGTAAGTATGAACACGCTCTTGATGTAATTTTGTTTTATGTCTGATATTATGAAAAGAAAGTTCGTTGCCCTTGAAATTTCGGGCAAGAACTATATGACATGGGTGTTGAATGCTGAAATCCATTTGGATGCAATGGGTCCCGGAGACGCCACTAAAGACAGAAATAATGCATCCACCTAAAACTATACTAAGGCCTTGATTTTCTTGCGCCATCACCTTGATGAAGGTTTGAAAATTGAATATATCACAGTCAAAGATCCACCTATCTTGTGGAATGGCTTAAAGAAGAGATATGACAACCTGAAGTTGGTCACTCTGCCACAAGCACGATACGATGAGAATCCAAAAGCAAATAGTTCATAAACTATATATTATCGTTGCAGTAGAAAAGGGCACTGGGCGAAAACTTGTCGTGTACCAAGACATTTGGTTGAGCTTCATCAAGCATCTCTAAAGAGTAAAGGCCCTGAAACCAATTTTGTCTCTGACGACAATTTTGACATCACCCACTTGGATGTGGCAGACTTCTTTGAGCAACCCGATGGGAAAATAGACCACCTAATCGGTGATGGATCTGTGATGAAAGAGTTGTTTGATTTTATTTTACTTATTTGTATTAGTTAGTGAATAAACTAATAATCATTAATATCAGCTCGTATTAGTTAGTTCATGATATAATGTTAGTATTAGTTCTTCAGAATGTTCAACATGCTCAAATATCAATAATATTTTTATTTTCCAGTAGAGGTAATCGACTAACCTAAAAACTAGTCGATTATCTAATATTTCGCAATAAAACGAAATTTTTCCGCAAGGCCAGATATTCGAATATCTGAATCAGATATTTGAATATCTGGATAACTGTTCACCAAGATATTCGAATATGTACTTAGATATTCGAATATTTAATATTTTCACATTAAAATATTACTTTTCCGCAAGGCATGACAGTCGAATATCTTAATCCAATATTCGAATATCCTAAATAACTGCTTCCCAAAATATTATTTAAATGTGAAACAAAAGAATTGAAGTTGTTTATTCTCATGTTCGTATATTTTCTTTTGTATGCCAAACCATGGGAAGTAAATTGATTGAAGGCTCCAGAAGAGCAACTGTAACTCTGCCCAAAGGCACGACGTTTATCTTAGAGAATGCAATGTTCTCCTCCAAGTCTAAGAAAAACTTGTTGAGTTTTAATGATATCAATCAAAATGTTCTCCTCCAAGTTTAAAAGGAACTTATTGAGCTTTAAAGATATCATTCAAAATGGATATCAGATTGAGACAATACATGAGTATAATCTTGAAAACCTCATTTACTCATGAAAACGAGGCTGCCCACTTCGATTTGGGGTCACGCCATTTTACATGCAACAATGCTAGTTCGTCGGCTGCCCACTTCAGCTTAGGGTCACGCCATTTTGCATACAGCAATGCTAGCTCGTCTCTGAATGACGAATTGACACAAATATTCCCCGTTGCAATTGGTTTTGGGTCATGAACCTAATATATCCCATTTAAGAATCTTTGGATGCGCAGTATATGTGCCTATAGCACCGCCATCCCGCACCAAAATGGGTCCGCAAAGAAGGTTCGGAATATATGTTGAGTTTGAATCGCCCTCCATTAATTCGCTACCTCGAAACATTGACAGGAGATTTGCACGATTTGCAGACTGTCAATTTGATGAGACACTTTTCCCAAAATTAGGGGGAGAAGTTGGTGAAACCAAACGGAAAATTTTGTGGAAAAATGCATCACTATCTCATCTTGATCCACATACCTCTATTTGTGAAAGAGAAGTACAAAAGATTACCCATTTGCAAAGAATAGCAAATCAAATGCCTGACGCATTTACGGACTTGAAAAGGATAACGAAATCCCACATCCCCGCGGAAAATGTCCCAATCCGTATTGATGTCCCTGTTGGACAATCATCTAGTGTCATATCCAATGAGTCAAATGCACGCCTGAAGCGTGGCAGACCATTAGGTTCCAAAGATCGAAATCCTAGAAAGAGGAAAGCAAATTATCAAAATGACACTACGAAAGAATCTCATGAGGAAATTCATGATTTAACAAATTCTGAGATTCATGAAGAATCCATTGAGCCCGAGGCTCTGGAAAATACGGAACTATCCATAAATCCAATCAATATTGAGGAAAATATTAATCGAGTGAATATAGTGATGGATAATGTCTTTGCCTATAATGTCGCATCTAGCATTATGCAAGAATGTGAGGATCTCGAACCTCAATCTGTTGAAGAATGTCGAAAAAGACATGATTGGCCAAAGTGGCAAGAAGCAATTCAATCAGAATTGAATTTGCTGGCAAAACGTGAAGTTTTTGGCCCTATAGTTGAAACACCTAATGGTGTTAAGCTTGTTGGCTATATATATGGCATGAATGATCGTTGGTCACGTACCTATTATACGCCAAAGTATTTTGGAAATATGACTATTAAAGGACAACGATAATGCAAGAAACATATCTTGCATATAAGTTTGACATGACCATAATGGTATTTCTCTTTAAGAAAGATATTCACCACATGGATGTTGATGAATCTGTGGTAGTACAAAATTAATTGAGAGCTCTAGAAGAGCCAATTATTACTATGTTGGAGAAACACAATTGAGTATTTTGTTGTAGTAAGTCTCAAAGAAACTTATTTAGTTTCCAAAGTACACGCGAAAGCGATTGATTATATTGAAACTATAAATAAAGGAAGGATTTGATATCTCCTATTACTACAACTTGTAGCGGGGTAATTTGTATATGAAAAGCTACCCGCTTTGTTCTCCAGTTTGTACTACACAAACGAAAGAATGCCACAATAAAGTGGATATCTATTGGTATAAAAACCCATGTCATAATAAACCTGAAGTTTATTGATAAGTGCACATGTCATGGTGTAAATTTGAAGTTTACCAATATTGATAATTTATTCAGTTGGCATTCGTGTTAGCCATCTCATTTTAAGTATGATGTGCAAATTCACATAGGTGAATATTAAAGAACTAGAAAGTTCTTTACGAATTCTCTCGTATCACTTGTTCTCATTAATGAACTGACCAACTAAAGAGTTCGGGTTGAAGCCCATAAATTCTGGAAATATCAAAGGTGAATATGGGCCCATTCACCTGCCATGTATACCACATATGATGCATCTATGAAATGGTTACATGCGCAATTGTTATTAACCCGCAGCCTGGCCGGTGATTGCGAGGTAAATTGCTCAGTAATCTAACTTCGAGCATAATTTCCAGATTCTCTACTCAAGATAGTTCATCTTGATAAGTTGGTTTATATCAAAGTTGGTTTAGCAAGATAATTATTGAGTGCTTCCACTTAATAGCTAAACTGTTTCTTATGAGAACAAAGTTATATATATCAGTTTGATATACGTTGTATACGAGAGTATATTCTCCCCTCACAAATGGTTCAGGGTCAGGAACCAAATAATTTCATCTTATTATTGATGTGCTGTGTATATTGACATAATAATACACAAAGAAGATTTCCCAAAGTTGAGGAAACAAGTTAGCTTTACTAACATGAGGGGGAGACATGATAAACACTTGAGAAAAGGTTACATGGGATGAATTATCATTTGTATATGTAGACCCCGGAATATCATGATATGAACCTGAAGTTCATAAAAGGGATAATTCAATTGCAACATATTGCAAAGTACGCTATACGCATTTGCTGACCCAAAGAATGTAACTATATTCTCACTACAAATGCTCATATTAAGTCCCTGAAGGACAAAGTCTTGGATACACTTGAAGCGTATAGACAAATACTTGATTCCATGTGAAAGACATGTAGATTTGGACATGTAGTTCAAATACTTGAGAGTATAAAAGTCAAAGGTATGTATAATCAGTTTTCGATATCTTATTTGTTTAGCATGACGTGAAAACTTGATATGCATCTAAAGTCTATTATGTGACTTACATGACTTAACTTGAAAGATTTAAGTTGCCTGAAGCATATGCAATTCTTGGTCCTGAAGTACCACATCCTAAGTACAATTTGTGTACATATGTATCTTGCTATAACTATAAGCATGATGGCATCGAGAATACATCTATGGAGATATTGAAGAGTCATTCCACCACATTATATGAAGATGTTCATATCTATCAAGAATGATGTTTTCAAGGTGCGGAATATTTATTCAAGTCAATATGGTTGATTTATTTATCAAACATCTACCAAAGATCGTTTTGAAGATGGTGCACAAGATTGGAATGCAAATGCTCAAGGATATAAATTGATGTTCTTATTAGGGGGAGTTAATGCGCGTTGCACTCTTTTTCCCTTACAAGGTTTTGTCCCAACTGGGTTTTCCTTGCGAGGTTTTTAACGAGGCAACCAATAGGCGCATATTCAAACATGTGTACTCTTTTTCCTTTCTATAACTTTTTTCCCATTGGGTTTTGTTTTAGTTAAGGTTTTAACGAGGCACATCATTGAATAGACATTCAAGGGGGAGTGTTATAAAATCTCCTATTTTAGGTGAATGTCCATAATTAGAGAGATTCTAGGGTTTACTTCTACCTATAAATAAAGGGGTCTTCTACCATTGTAAACTATCCCAAAGTATCAATAAGAATACTCCTCTCTCTACTTTTCTCTCTATTGTTCTTGTTCTTGTATTATTGTTCTTGTTCTTATATTATTTCATAACAAAAACCATATTGTACCGACCGAGGTACACCCCTCTGTAAAGCCGAAGGGATTCAGTTTTCCATGTAGTAATGAAATTGTCATTTAATTATAGTTTTCTTGGTACTTTCTCTTTATTTCAATTATGGCACCATTTTATTTGATGGTATAAATGTGAATGCTTGTATAATAGTACATACTTCGAATAAATGTTCTTTACAATATTTACCGATTATACATATCATATAATTTGTATAATATATCAATATTTATTTATTTAATAAGTATATTATGAAGTATAAATTAAATATTATTAGTATAAAATATTATTTATTTGGATATACATAGTATATTCGAAATATTAAATTTTATAATATAAAATATACCACATATTTGTTGTATAAATATTATATATTTAGAGTACATTGTAGTTGTTTAAATATTATATAATATAACTATTATATATAAAATATAAAAATGACTCATGAATGCTTCACGTTTAAAGCCTTTTATTTTATATAGTGATTGAATTTTGTGGCAAGGAGAAACTAGTGAAAAGAAAGAGAAAATCATGGCATAAATTAAATTTATTATGACAAATTTATATTAAAAATAATATAAACTTTTAAATGTATTCTAGAAAGATATGATGAATCTGTAATTATTATATTGAAATGTAATAGAATATAAAATTATTAAATAAAAAAATGTGTGGTTATACCATATACGCCTTATAAATATTTCTTGAATTTAAGTTACACTACTTCATATATGCTTATCTATCTTGATCTATATCTATCTATACTATATAAAAAGTATGAAGGCTCATAGCGAAATGTCGTTCACCTTTTTTAACCTTAAAAATAGAGTTCATATTAGACTACATTATCATTTAATTATTCTCCTAATATATTAGGACTTTGAAAACTATAAAAAAAATTATTCCTTCCTTATTTGAACTAGATAGATAATCCTAATATTTAGAATTTCGATACGGAATAACTTTAATTTGTTGAACGTATTAAAGTGAGATTATTATTCTTCCCAGTTATTCGTTTTCCTTTTCTTACTTTGTTATAGTTAATTTAATCATTACCAATAAATAACTAACTTAATCATCGATAAATTTATTAGTTAAAACTTAATATCATTGTACCAATAAATGTATAAATTATACCACATACTAATTATTCGTTGGTTTTATATCATGTATGCAGTTAAATGTGGGTATCCTATTCCTAATTGTGTAGAAATTAATAATTTTACTTAAGTTAGAAAAGTACATCTATAAGGATTTGATACATTGGTAGTCGTGATATGGATTTAAGTTGTATATTATTCGTATTCTTTTTTATAATATCAGTAAATTGTAACCTTTGATAGTTATTAGGTAATATTTTAATATAATTACTATGTTTATAAATAGATTACATGTAATTATCTTCTAAGTTACTAGATTGTGCTAACTTTCTACACAACACATACACAATATGATAGTAATATAAAGGACACAATGAAGGCTGTTGCTACTATCATTTTTTTAAATAAAATATATAATAAAGTATACTCTTTAAATTTTATTTAATCAAACTTATTATGAATTGATCAATATCAAAGAAATTATTAAGATAGAAATATCAACATATTTATTTTATTTCACGTTGAACATTTTTTTTTCCAACACTTGTTAATTATTCTTCTTTAAATAAGCTTTTGTTTTTCTAATTAGGTGACAATAGTTTTCTCCGGGAAGCTGCGATAGAGAGTTATTTTATTTTACAAAAAAAAAAAAAATCTTAAATAATGATGGTAAATAATCGGATAGTAAATATAAATTTTAGACTAATAATTATTTTTTTGGTTATGTCACATACTCAAGCAAGCTTCTTCTAAGCTAATACTTTAAATTTTTTTCCTCTTAAATCTTCATGCATTGCGTATTCTGGTTGAAACTGAAAAGGAAGCATAATAACCTGTAAAATTAAAGTGATAACATTATGAAACCAAAATAAATTCTAAGTTTAACATATCAACAGATAATTAAGGACTTCTATATGATAACTTCCTTTATTGAATTAGCTATATAAGATCAATATTCATCTTTTTCATGAAAATATATTTTTCTTTTATCACTCAAACACAATTTTCATATAATATTTATGCAAAATTTTAAAAAGTTTTACTCATTAAATTGTCGTACACGCGCAATTTTACCTATAGACTAGTAGATCTAAATGTCCAAACAATTAAAAATTTATTTACCTCGAAAATACGAGTAACATTAAATTTGATTAGTGTTTTAAAGATACGTAATTTAGTTCAATACCAATTAATAATAAAAAAAAATATGAAGTAAAAGTGAAAGATAGAAGTGAATCAAACCAATGTTAGTTGGCAGCACTAACTTCGAGCTTTGTGACCTCGAGGTGGCTTAGGGCAGTTAGAACGATTAAATAGGAAAATCAAAGTAATAACAATACAGCTAAAGGACAATTCTAATGAACAGTAGGCAAAAAGTAGAGAGTTTGTTCTTTACTCAATGATTTGATGTCTTACAAATGATTTGGGTCCCCTTGATATAATAGGGGAGTCCTAAATAAGGAATATTTCTATTTATAGTAAGGAATATTCTTGGTACAACTGTCTAACCGCCTAGTACGAAATCGTACAATCATATTCCAGAATTTGCGCCATGATTTTGGGGACGTGGCAGGAATCTAACTTGTTCTGGTACAAATCCATAATGGTACTATTTCGAGGTCGAGCGCTGGTACGCATCGTGCTCTGCCTTCGAATTCGGGCTTGGTCCCTCGAACTCGGACTTCGGACGACCTCTCAAGTTTATAGATCGAAGGCATTCGATCTCAATCGTATATAGATAGTCCCCGCATTTTTTAGAGTAAGATAATAAGAAATTATTTAAACCTCAATTTTCTTGAATCTTCTATGATGACATCATGCACGTGACGTAGGCGCTTGAAGTGACCGAAAATGTCATGTCAGCATGCTTTCCTAAAACATCAAATGCGTGACAAGTTGATATTTACCAACTTATCTTATCTTTAAGCCTATATATTTGCTATGTTTGAGTGATAAAATTACGTGTTTAATGTCATGCACTTCTATATTGCAGGTTCTATGTGATTTAGAGATGATCTTGAGGAAATCAAGTAAAACGAGAAAAAAAAAAGCTAAATAGAGAAAAATTTAGAAAAGGGCTTCAGTTGTCGCAAATGCGACATAATCTTTGGAATGATGAAGATCTAAGTGATGGGAATTGCAAGAAGTGTATCTCAATTGCGAAGGAAGGCAAATCAGGTAGTCGTCGCAAATGCAAAGAAGACTTCTCAAATGCGAAGTCCTCTTCGCAAGTGCGAAAGTAAACAGTGTAGCCATGGTTCACACGAACTTTTGTTCGCAAATGCGAAAATCGTGCTTCAGTTCTGGGCACTTTTATAACTTCACATTTTTGGCCCCAAAACCTTTATTACCAAACCAGCTCATTTGTAAATTATTTTTTGGCTTATTTTCAGTTCCAAACACTAGATAGAACAAGTTGTGGAAGCTAGGGCTTGCACACACACTTTGGTCTTTAAGATTTGAAGCTTTTGATTGAGAATTTCTTACATATTTATTTTCATTTCTTCATTTTCTTGTTGTGTATTGTATATCTAAGTGTGTAGTATTTTATCCAACACTTGAATCTTGTTTAAGGGAATATTCACATTTAAAGAGTGGATTAAATATCTGTTTGTGCATATGTATTGAATGATTTTTTTTCTTTTATGAAGTGAGTTATTGTTACCTTAATTGTTCTTGTTCTGTAATGTTTTCAAAGTGATTATCTAACCTAAGGCTCGTCCATTATCTCCGAATTAATTTTGGGAAAGATTAGTTGGGATTGGAAAAGACTAATTAAGAAGAATTTGAGACGTTAACCCTCATTTTATAGATTCTATCTAAGGATAGGATTGAACTACTTGTAGTCATTCCGAGTGTGCTTAATCTCTTAATTGTTTTAGGGATAATTCAATTAGGAAGAAGCTAATATAGAATTATTACACGTGGCTAATTAACATAAACTCGCTCATATTTGTAAAATCGTAAAATACATTGGATCATTACATGAGCGTAATTCCCAATCCATACTTGTAGCCGTTGATCATTTTACTTGCCTTCTAGGTTAGTTTATATTTTCGTATTTGGATATATATATTATCTAAAATCAATTCTAAGTGTTTGGCATTGCATAACAAGTGATAATTTTCTTACATTCCTAATCGCCGACATATTATTCTCTATAGTATTCGACCCCGACTCATAGTTGGGTAAATTATATTGCATGCGACCGTATCCATTTAATTTTTAGTAGTGGATTTGGATGTCATCAAAATTGACGCCGTTGCCGGGGAACAATTAGCGTAATTTAGGTTGTTTGAGAAATAAGCGTAAGTGCTTTGGTCCAAACTTGTGAATATTTATGTAATTACTTTTCTTACCTTGGTCTATTTTTCTTGTTTGTTTCTTGTTTATTTTCTTAGTTTTGAAAAATTGTATCATTTAATGAAAATTGGTTGGATGATAGTTGTTCATACTTTGATGACCCTTTTGCCTTATTATGGAGGACCAAACTCGTGGCAAAACTATTTAAATTCTCCTGGGGGTAGATCGTGTGTACAATCTCATACCTATGAGTGGAGTATTTGTGATAAGTGTGGTCGTCAAAATGGTCATTGAGAGTATTGTGCTTATTTTTCCTTCCCTTCCCCAAGTCTTCGCTATGATGATTTTATTTTTTTTGTGATGGAAATTATAGGGCTATGAAAATGGAAGAAGTTGAGCATAGTCAAAATGGAAAGTTCAAGCTCATGTTAGAATGCCTAATTGAAGGAGGAAACAAAGAACAAAGTGCCTTGGAGGAGCTTTTGGAAAATAGTCTCCAAAATGACTTGACACTTGAAATGATGAAATTGCAAATGGAAGAAATGCTTGAAGCTTTAAAGGTCCAAAAAGCCTTAGAAGTTAATGATAGCCAAAAATCTTCCTCGGAGGTTGAAGCCGAAAATCCTTCCTTGGCGCTTGATCAAAACCAAGAAGAACTCTCAAATGCTCAAAATAAGAAGATGATGCTCGTGTTGGAGATCATTCTTGAAAATGAGGAGAAGCATAACATTGCACTCAAAGACTTGAATAAGTCTTGGTCACAATGATGAACATATCCGCACTTTGGAAGCTCAGATAAAAACATTGGTTGAGGCTCATTATGCCCACCAAATTGAGAGTGTGGAAGGAAGTCAAGAAGGGTCTGATTTCGAGGAAGAAAGTGAGCTCTACTTTGAGCAATTAAGAGCTGAACATCGGCCAATTGAATCCATGAGTGTTAGTGATGCCAAGAAAAATATGAAATTATAGTCAACCGGTGTGAATGAAAATTTGGTTGAGATTGACTATAGTCCGGGGAAAAAAAGAATGTCAAAATCCGGGAAGAATTGTGATTTGGAGGGTTGATGTCACATTCCAAGTATTTTTCAACATTGGAATTGTGTGGTGATATAGGAATTAAAATGCGCGAGTCAATGAGGGATTGCGAGGAGGAAATACAAAAATCATACATATTACAATTTGAGGGAACAAGAAGGCAAAATGACATTCCTTAGATGAAACCCAAAAAGTGCAAAATGAAGAAATTAAGTCTTTCCTTGATCATCTACGTACCACCCCCCACCCCCACCACTAGTGGTCTCAAGCTTGATTCCTAGTTGGGAGCCCAATTCATATCGTCCAAGTTGCGAGAAAAGTGGTAAATTTGTTTTGCATCATGCCACGACGCTTGGTGGGAGGCAACCCAGCATTTTTTTCTTCAAACTTTTTGTCCTTTTTGAAATTTTTATTTTTAGAATAGCTTATTATATTATTTCTAACCAATCTGCCAAGTTTCATAATTTTTGAGTTGATTCGAGTAGGTCGGGGCAACGAAGAGTATGAAAAATAGTAGCTTGTGAAAATTGCTGAAGCGCAAGCTTCGAATTTGCAAAAATTAGTTCGCCTTTGCAAACTTGCCATGGCATTTCCTAGTCTTTTTTTTCTGCAATTGCGAACACTACAAGGTTCCTTAACCTTCACAAGTGTGAAGGCTTTGTCGCAATTGCGGCATTAGAGGGGAAAAAACAGGGTTGTTCACTCATTTTGGACAAAATTGAAGAAAAAGTCTTAGGCTCTCAAAACCTTTGTCTCCCTCACTCTCATCCACTGTAAAACTCCATTATCTCTCACTGATAACTATAGGAATCCAGGTATGAAAGCTTAATCACACTTCTTCTTCTTCGTCTTCCTCTTTTTATTTTCTCTTAAACCTTAGGTTTTCAAATGGGTATCATTTACTTTGCCTGGAATTGTTTAAAAATGGCTGAAATCATAAGTTGATTTTTGGGTGAGGTCGGTTAAGAGTGTGTATTTTGTTCTTTGCTAAAAATTTGGAAAAGTCTATGTACCCAAAGGCTTGTCAAATAGAAGTGAATTTTGTGCTTCTTATGTGATCGATAAAAGGACCGAATAAGATTCTTGGTCAAAACATTAATATCTTTGTTAATTCATGGTTGTCTATGAAGTCTAGTGCAAGATTTATGCTTAAAAGATGATTGAGTTCATTAAGAATGGCTTGGATTCCAAAATTTTAGGGCTTGTCGTCTATGAAAAATCTTGGCTGGGGACGATGGCTTGCAATTGCGATGGCCTCTTTGCATTTGCGAATTCGCATTAGTAAAGAGGTGGTCGTAGTTGCGAAACCTAGCAGCCCTGACCATCTTCGCAAATGCGAATATTTCCTCGCAATTGCGATGAATGCCTGAATCTTAGACCTTCGCAATTGCAGAGATATCTTTGCAATTCCCATAAATGGGCACCTCTGATAACTTCGCAATTGCAAATTTTTTTTTGGGATTTGCAACATCAAATAGCAGACAGTTCAAAATCTCAAAATCCTGAAATTTTTTCTACGATTGAGTTTCGACTGTCTGATCATTTCTTTGGCATATTTGATTCATTTTTCACAACGTCTTCCCGAGTTCTATCAAAGGTTGATGGCCATGGGATGAAACTATTTTTCCCATCAACCTTACCGAGCAAATGAGTAATGGGTGAGGGAATTTTATGCCAACCTCCCAGCTGTCAGGCTATGGAAGCCCAAGATGAGAATTCACTGCAATATGGTGCACTTTGGGGTTGAAGCTGTGAATCAATTATATAACCTGACAGATCATGACATTGTCCCATTATAGGCAAAAGACTGTACCTTAGGGGAGTGGTTGGTGTCCAAATTATGCCCGGGTGCAGATGTTCCATGGGTAGCTGAGAAAAGAGGGATCACATCCAAAGAGTTCACTACCGAAGCAAAGATATGTCTATCTATCATATGCGGTCTTATCTCCCCATGTTTCGAACATATGGAATTCACTGATTACAAGAGCTCAAATGATAGCCTGCATCCTTAATGGTATTCAGCTAAATGTTGGTGAAATATTCATCAATGAACTGAGGGAGTATCGGACCCAAAATAGTCCATCGTTGATATTCCCATTGCTTATGACTGAGCTGTGCCAGGTGAAAGAGGCTCCGGGAGACAATTGGATAGCGCTGGGAAAGCCTCTAAATCTATTGAAGAATAGAGGAGAAGGCGGCTCTGTGAAGAGCAAAAAGATAAAGATAGTGTCTTCTTCTCAGGTTGATCAGAGTATTCAGCCATCATCTTCTGCGGGAGGATCATTTGATGTGCTTAGTGAGGAGATGCGGGTGATTTGCGAGCTAGAAGCTTGCCTTCTAAAGGGACCTGGGGAGACATCTGAGGGACCCGCTTACATTTCAAAGAAAGATTTTCAAAAATACCTTGATGATCAGAGGAAGTAGGGGGATAACCTTAAGGCACTGGAGAAGGTATATACTAATCTGGCCAAGGCGCATAGTGGGTTGAGCAGTTCCCATGACACTCTAGCAAAGGCACAAACCTAGATGAAGAAAAGGGAGAATAAAAGAGACAAATTATTTACTTGCATATGGAAGGGTGTGAAGGGGTTGTGAAAAGTCCAAAAGCCTCAAGACCCAATGCCATCGACCAGGACGGTAGATGATGATGCTCCTGTTTCTTGGTCCGAGGAAGAAGGAGAGGAGGATGCCTCTGAGTCAGATAGCGAGGAGAGCACTTGAAGCAATATTCAGAGAGCACTTTCCACCATTTTACTTTATCATGTTTAGTTGCATTGGGGACATTGCAACATATTTAGTTGGAGGTGGCTTCTTTTATAACTGTTGTGCTTGTATAAATTTGGATAACTGTGGCGATTGGTATTTTGGTTGTTTTCATTTTGTTGTTATTGTATTTTCATGTGATGTGTGATATTATTATGTTTATTAGCTTCTTAATTTTGGTTATTAACTTCTAAACTTTTTTCTTTTTGTATATATATGTGGTATGTTTTATGTTAGTGCAATATCCTTAGTTTTCTTTATACCTCGGTTATTTTTCCAAAGAGGCCAATTTTCTTCTTGAATCGGGTAATTATTAGTAAATTTTTGTTGACTTTTTCCCATGATGGATAGATAGACAACTTTCTTAAGAAAATTAGTCATGTAGTTTAGATATAGTTTATGTTAATTTAGGAAGAATAAATTGTTTGAGTTGGGGTTTGTGCCCATTGACTAAGTTGTGGATTGCTTGGTACCAACATGATTTAAACCTCGGCATATGATTTTTTTGTTGGTGAAAAATAAAAATAATTGATGTAAAGATGTCATGGTTATTAGACTCAAACTTTGGCTATTTTATTCACTAAATATCTTCCTATGCTATATGTAACCTCATTGAGTCATTGGTTTAATTTGGAATTTGGATGTGTATTCCACTTGAGTATTCATGTGCCATGTGTGGTGAGATTTATTGTGAGTTCTTTTGCATTACTTGTAGTATAGAACTTTCCCGGAATGTGCTTCAAGGCAAAATCATAGACTAATTTGGTTTGGAAAATGATATTAGGCCTTCCTTGGACCATAATTGTGCCTTAAATTTCCTACCGTTGAATTCTTCCCAAGTCAATCCATTTTGAGTCTTTAACTTGTTTCTTTGGCAACCATGTTACAAGCTTGAATTCTTTGTTCGTTATTGATCTAGCTTTTGGCACCCTACCTCCCTAAGTACTTTGAAAGTGTAAACATAGGCTAAAAGCCTAAGTTTGGGGGTGAAGGTTGGAAAAGTTGTGATATGGAAGTTGTTTAAAAAAGAAAACCTTCCTTAATTTTGAAAATGAAGGAAGAAAAAAGAAATAAAATAAAATAATAAGAAGTTGTGAATAAAGGAAAGATTAGGTGTGGAATGAAAAGTGAAGAAATGATGAAGAATTTTTTTGAAGGAAGTAGACTTTGATTGTAAATTTTGTAGTTCTTGGGGAGGTTTTGAGTCACTCTAACCAAAACTGTGCCCTGCCTTAACCAAAAGCTTATACTACAACGTTTTAAGTCCTATTGATTTTGAACCAAGTTGTCTACATTAGTGGAGGAATACATGAAGGTCAAGCATATGGTACTACTTGCATGCATTTGAACATGTTTATGAGAGAGAGTTAATTCTTTCCATTTGATATTCCAATTTTGTTTTGAATTAAGATTTATGAGTGTGGGATTCATCTTAAAAGTGAGGGTGCATGAGATTTGAGTTGTGAATTTAATCTCATTTTCAATAGGAAGGAATGAACAAAGAGAGATGTTTATGATAGAGAGGAAAATTTTTACGCTTTAGTGTCATGACTTGATTTGCTACTTTGATTTGCATAGTGCATGAGCACTTGAAATGTAATGAAGTTCATGAAAGTGTCCGGTAATTCATATGCATTGGATTAATTGTTGGTACCAATCGAAGCTATGCATTTGTGCTTAAAGTACAACTTTTTGGCTTGGCATGATAAGGATGCAATATTGAGTTGAATACTTGGGAGGAGATTTTTTCGCTTTTATTGCTCGAGGACAAGTAATAGTTTAAGTTTGTGGGTTTGATAAGTTGGTATTTTACCAACTTATCTTTTCGTTAAGCCTATATTTGTGCTTTGTTTGAGTGATAAAATCACGTGTTTAATGCCATGCACTTCTATATTACAGCTTTTGTGTAATTTAGAGATGAACTGGAGGAAACCAAGTGAAATGAGTCAAAAAGAAGCTAAAAAGAGTAAAATCTGGAAAATGGCTTCAGTTTTCGCAAATGCGACATAATCCTGGGATAGCGAAGATCTCAGTGATGGGAATTGCGAGAAGTACATCTCAATTGCGAAGGAAGGAAAATAATGCAGTTGTTTGGGGTTATGAGGTGAGTTATTGTTACTTTAACTCTTCTTATTCTTTAATGTTTTCAAAGAGATTAGCTAACCCTAGGGCTCGTAAATTAACTCCGAATTAATTTTGGAAAATATTATTTGGGGTTAGGAAAGATTAATTAACAAGAACTTGAGACGTTAACCCTCATTTTATAGATTTTACCTAGGGATAGGATTGAACTACTAGTAGCCATTCTGGATGTGCTTAATCTCTTAATTGTTTTACGGATAATTCAACTAGGAAGTTTTGTTAGTATTTGGAATAAGCTAATATAGAAGTATTATCCATGGCTAATTAACATATACTCACTTATATTTGTAATATCGTGAAATACATTGGATCGTTACTTGAGTGTAATTCCCGATGCATCCTTATGTGATAACCCAAAAGGGTCATCACTTATTTTCTTACCTATTTTGTACTTCCAAGGCCTTGAGAAACCTCATCTAGGGTTGTCTCAATTTGCGTACATAGTCCGAGCGCGTAGTCAGAAAGCTTAGATATAAATTATGTGAGAAAAATGCTAAATTTTGATATTTAATTGAATAAATTGGTCTTTGGTCAATATTTTGGATAAATGGAGCCAGGCCTGTAATTTGATGGCCCCAGAGGGTCCGGATGAAAATATGGGACTTTGGCGTAAGCCCAACATCGAATTCCGAGGTCCCAAGCCCGAAAATGATTTTTTGTGTGAAATTATTTTCTAGAAATAATTAAGGAAATTGGAAATAAACTTTGATTAAAAGATTATGGTATCGGGCCCGTATTTTGGTTCCGGTGTCGGGTACAAGTCTTATATATGGTTTAAGCGCTTTCTGTAAATTTTGGTTGAAAACGGACGTCTTTGACGTGTTTTGGACTTAAAATCGAAATTTGATATTTTATGAAGAAATTGGAGGAAATCATGAGTTTTAAGGCTTGATTCGGTGTTTATGATGTTAATTTGGTGATTTGATCATGCGAGTAAGTCCATAGGATGTTTTTGAGATTGTGTGCATGTTTGGTTTGGAGCCCGAAGGTCTCGGGTGGGTTTTGGATAGATGTCAGAGTGCTTTTTCAACCTTGGAAAAATTGCATCTATAGCTGACCTGCAAGCTTCACAATTGCGAAGCCTGGCTCGCAAATGCGAGCTCGCAATTGCGAAGGGTCAGCTTGCAAATGCGAGAATGTGCCAGGCCTGAAGCTATCGTGAATGTGATAGTTAATCATGCAAATGCGAAGGGTGAGGTTTCGCAAATGCGACTTATGGTTCGTAAATGCGAACCTCCCATTTTCCCTCAAAGTTCACAAATGCGAAGTCCTCCTTTTTGGCCAGTGTTCGCAAAATGCAAAGAAAAATCTCGCATTTCCCATACCTGCGGTGTTCGCAATTGCGAACCCAATTTCGCAATTCCCATATCCCCAGCCCAGCATATTTTATACTTAACCGATTTTGAACTTCATTTTTCACAGTTACTCAAACTCAAACACCCATAGGCAATTTTCCAAGAAATTATTCTTCTCCAAATCAATTGTATGTTAATTTACTCATTTCTTTCAATCGTTAACATCATTTAACATGTTTTTCACTTAAAATCAATGGTTTTCATAAGTGAAATTGGGGGTTTTGGGTAGAACCTAGGTTTTTCTAAAATTGGGGATTTGGACCTCAATTTGAGGTCCGATTCCAAAATAAATCGCATATTTGGGTTCGTGGGGGAATGAGTAACCGAATTTTAGTTCGAACCTTGGATTTTGAACACGTTGACCTGAGGGGAATTACGGTTATTTTACCTAAATTTGCGTCTTAGCTTTTGTGAGCATGTGATTTTTGCCTCGCTTGACATGTTCCTATAAAAATCACTAAATTGGGATTTTTCTTTTATTATTTGAATTTTTAGGAATTAATTGTATGATTTGTGGATTGTGAGAATTAATTGTGTGACTTTGTGTTTACTTGCGTCCTTTTTTTATTATTTGAATTTTTAGGATTTATTTGCGTAAGTTTGGGTTTGTTTGAATTTCAGGAATTAATTACACAATTCTGTATTTATTTGCATGTTGCATTTTTTAATTTTCATAATCCATATAAATAATAATAATAATAATAATAATAATAATAATAATAATAATAATAATAATAATATAAAATAGCATGTTCGCACAGGATTTGAATTTTACATTTTTTTCTAGGTTATTAATTAGCTAATATCAAAATGAGAAAAAATGACAAAATTGGTTAATTTTCTTTGAAATTTAGGACTTAGGAGTTTATTTAGTTTATTTCATAATAAAATATATTTTGGTTATTTTTGTTTTTGTTATTATAAAATCTGAAAATATAATAAAACAAAAAGAGAGAAGAATAATTGATTATATATAAATTAGGTCTCCCTAATAAAAGACACATGATTTGGGCCACATTTTCGGAGCCCAAGACCCTTGAACCCATCAAAATTGGCTCAAAACCGTCCCCCAACCCGGTCTCTCATCAGAGACACCCCAAAACGACGTTGTTTTGGGGCACATGATCTCAGCCATTCATCTCCTATTATCCAACAGCCCAGACTTGATATCAATTTTAAAATAAAACTGTCTGAAATTGTCACAAACTCTAGAGACCAAAGTCTTTCCTCCTCCTAGCTCCTCCCCTCCACTCCTCGTCACCGGTGGCGGTGTTTCAAATCGTCCAAAATTAACACCGTTGGTCCCCCTTGACCTCCTCTACCCAAATCCAAGCCCATTATCCCTCAAATGTTGGCCCAGCTTGTCGAATATGTGAAATCGTGGATTTCGCTAGGTGGCGCCACCACCAAACGACCTCCATTTTACACCCCTCAACCTCCTCTTACCAAATCCCAAGTCAAAACTCTTCAAATCTAAGTAAAACCCCCTAAATTTTAGATCTAGGATTCGAAGGTTCAACCTGTTTTGGGAGCTTCAAATGTGCGATTGATTTTAAATTAATGTTATATGTCTATTTCGGACAAAATAAACATATAACATCAATTGAAGATCAAGTTCGAAGTGAGTCTAGTCGAAGACCAGAATTAGTGAGTTTTACTTCTTATTTGATTTTATTTTTCTTATTTTTGTTCGATGATTCTGTTTTATGTCAATTCCTTCTAATGACTTCTTGTGCTTTCATGAGTCAATTGAGTTGTTTTCTCTTTCATTATTTTTGCATACCAATTCATTAGGTTCAGCGTTCAAGGTTGTTCTTCTTTGTTTTTCTTTTTATTTGTTCACTTAGTTGGTTGTGAGTTCCATTAATAGATAGCACGAATTTCACCACTTAATTTTGATTCCGGGCTTAGTTTAGGTTCTGAGATTCTTAGTTCTAAATTAGCAAGGTTTCCCTTTATTAAATTAATTCTTCTTCATGTCAAATAATTTAGAAACTCAGGGCTTTAATTGATTCATGTTATGACTAGCTCTATTTTGTTTGGCTTGACTTGCGTGCTGAGAATTTCATGCTTTTGTTGATTCAACCCCTGTTAGTTCTCAATCAATGATTGTTGATTTGTTATGCGAAATTAATTTGATTGTTAGTTTCAAACCTATTTGTGTTGCTATAGGATATCAGTCCAATTTAGGTTAACCATAGGATATTAGTGAGAGTCTATTTACAGCCTTGGGTAATTGGTTCAGTAGTTGGGGTCTCTAGTTCAATAACTATGGTTAGCTTCTTACCAAGGTAATAAGATTGGGGAGGGGTTGGTCTACTTAGTTTGGTAATATAAGAATAAATAAGGGTAGTATAGGTAGTCTATAAATAGAATACAATGCTAGAATCCTTTAGACCCTTCTAGAAGGGGACCTTAGTCTAAAAATCAGTAGTTTTAGTGTAATGACTTGGCTAACAAGTCAGAAAATAAAGGACCAACTAGTAAAATCTGGAAATTGATAGAGGGACCTTTAGTTAAAACAAAACAAAAGGGGTTGCCCTAAGCTTTTGCTATAAAATACACAATCTGAACCTCTAAAACTCCCAAATATTCTGAAGTCTAAGAAAATCCTTAAAAAATTCCTAAAGCTTTTTTTTCCAGAAAAATCCCATAGGCTCAGAATTCTGGAATCTTACTGTTCTATTTGAATAATTCCTCAGTTATTTTCAACCTATAGCCAATAATTTGAGCCATTAAGAGAAAATGATCTGAAATACTTTGTAATTAAGGTATTGGAGTTAGGCAAGTTTGGATAGGTCCGATTTAGGTTGAATTTGGATTTCAAACAAGTTTGTTTTAGTTCATTTTGGGTGTTAATTGTTGAAAGTTCTTCTCCAGATTATTTGATAATCAATTCCTGGGTATTTTCAAGAGTGACTACTGCTGGTGTGTGTTTAATTGTTGGAGGTTTGGACTGCTGCTGACTTTCTCCTTGTTTTATTATAAATTCCAGGTATTTATCCTAACTCAGGAGATCTGCAAATGCACAGCTATATGTATGCATAGTCACACTTTTAATAATAAAGGCATATTCATTTTGTGTTAATGTTGTAGCTGTAAATGTTGTTAGTTTAGTGATACTTAGAACACTCATTCAATGGATTTGTGTTGTAATAAATAAACACTTGGACTGTGCTGGACTGCTTTGAATCATTTGGACTATTCAATTTCAAATTATTTTGAATTTTAGTAGGGTGAAACATGGTATTCAGTAATGGTAGAATTCTTAGATCTTCATGTTTAATTCAATAATAGAGGTACCATGTGTACACATATTCTAATTCGTATTGATAGGTTTATCAGTTTATATATGTCGAATTTAAATTTGAGTTTCAGCATATTGATTCACAAGTGAGAAAACCACATTATCTGGAGTTTCCCCTGTTAGATGTCTTTGGAATGTTAAAATGACAAAAATACAAATGATTTTAAATGGCTGTAACATGGTGATTTGTGGAATGCTACCCTTGATCCATGACTAAATTGTAGTTTTAAGTTTTTGGGCTCAAACTAAAGACCCAAACCATTATAGTTGAGATGCACAGGGAAAAACATACTCCCTGGGCTTACTTCTTTCAATGACGAACCCAATTGCAAAAATTATCAAGTAAAGCATGCTGAAAATATGCAGCCTGAAATTGATATAGTTTAATATAGTGATCCAATGCTTTGAATAGTAGGTCAGTAACATGCTACTTAGTTATGGCGTCTTACTTTATTTTCGAGACAATACATAATAGAAAATCGTAGCTCCTTTAGGTTTCCCCTTTAAAAAATAAAAAGAGGTGCACCGCGCTAAACAAAAATCATACATTGTGTGCCCCCTTTTAATTATGTTAAAATATTTTAGACCTCGGGACAAGCCATTAAGTAAATTCCATGGCCTCCCGCAAAGATAACAACACGATAGTTGCTTCAGGCCCGTCTTTAATAATTTTATCTTCCTAAGTACGGGTGCGTATTTATGTGACCCAAATCCAAATCTCGATGAAGTTAAAATATGTCAAAAACGACATGCGCATTTATGTAACGTGGTTCGTGATATGTTTTAGCGACTTCGCAAATTCCCTTAAAAACATTAAAAGTGGTACAAATAATTTAAAATTACATTTTTTTAAAGATGAACATGTGTAAACATCATAATTTTAGCCATTTGTAATAGTTTAAGCGACCGTGCTAGAACCACGGGATCCGGGGTGCCTAACACCTTCCCTCGGGTCAACAGAATTCCTTACATAGAATTTCTGGTTCGCGGACTCCATTTGGGCAGTCGAAAATTTCCTCGATTTTGGGATCCCACATAAACCAGTGACTTGGGACACTAAAAGTTAAACCTATCCCAAGTGGCGACTCTTAATTAAATAAATAATCCCATTTCGAATAATGTCACTTTAACTGGAAGAACTCCCTTATACGTGTCATCCTTCGGGATAGCCTTGTAAAAAGGAGGTGTGACAACTTAATTAAATAGCGAAATCAATTGTTTGAGATGTTATTTAAAAGATGTAATTGAAATGAGTAGTTTTGGGCCATTTGTTGTCGAATACTCATGGAAAAAGTGTGGTTTCAAGTTGAATTTGGAGCCTGTTTGAGGTAAGTGGCTTGTCTAACCTTGTGTGGGAGACCTTTGCCCTTAGGATATGATACATGGTAATTGAATGCCTTGTACGTGAGGTGACGAGCGCATACTTGAGCTAATTGTTGAAAACCCGGTTTTTACTTAAGAAGACTGAGTTCCTTCGAATTTGCTTATTCCTACTTGCAGTTTTAACCTGTGTTTGATTACAAAAGCATGCTAGGTTGATTAAAATTGCCTATTTGCTTAACTTGCCTTAACTATACTACCTGAAGCATGTTAGGCTAGCACTACATGTTGTTTGTACCTTCTTAGTTCGTTTCTGACTATCTTCTGGGTGTAGTTGCGCATTTACATTGGGACTACGGATGTGGGATTCCGATAACTCCCCCTATTTGTTTACTTTGGGACTAGGGGTTAGACTCCCAGTAGATCCCCCCTGCATATTTACTTTGGGACTATGAGTTAGATTCCTGGTAGATCCCCCTGCACATTTACTTTGGGACTATGGATTAGATTTTCGGTAGATCCCCCCCCCCCCCACATTGATAGTTGGACTACGAGAAGGTATCCTGGGAGATTCTTCGGATATACTCATATAATGGGCTACGGGATGGTATCCCGGGAGCTCCTCGGATAGATTGATGAAAAGGACTACAGGACGGTATCCTGGGAGGTCCTCGTTATTGGTACTGATATTGAGTTGTTTTACTCTGTGTTATCTTATCCTCTGTGTGTTAATTGTTGTTTGTGTAACCTGACTTACTTCAAAGTTGTATTCCATTATTTCTGCTTATGTCATACTATTGTCAGCCTTATTATTATATATTATCTCAATAGGGCCCTGACTTTCCTCGTCACTACCCAACTGAGATTAGGCTTGGAACTTACTGAGTACCGTTGTGGTGTACCCATGCCTCTTCTACGCATGTTTTTCATGTGCATACCCAGGTACTTTATTTCAGGCACACAATCCTTGAGGCGAGGAGAGCTACAAAGACTTTGAGGTATTTTTGCAGCATCCATAGACCAAGGAGTCTCCCTCTTTACTCTATCTGTAGTATTTAACCCTCTTTCGTACTTTGTTTAGACAAATTCTAGAGATTTGGGCCGTATATTACTTTTCATTAGCTTGTGTTCCCATGAGTTTCTGGGTTTTGAGGTGTTATAGTAGACTTCTGCATTTATTTTGAGTTGTATATGCCGAGAGGCAGTTATATATAGATTTCTTTTAGTTGATCAGTTTTAATTAATTATTTCGTAAGTTTTGTGGTTTTTAGGTGCCATCATGACATGTTCACGACGGGCGAACTGGGGTCGTGACACCTCACTTGTAGTCATTGATTATTTTACTTGCTTTATAGGTTAGTGTGCATTGCTGTATTCAGATATAGATATTTTCTAAACCCAATTCTAAGTGTTTGGCATTGCATAACAAGTGATAATTTTCTTACATTCCTAATCGCCGTGTCCATTTACTTTTTAATAGTGGATTTGGACGTCATCAATGCGCTCTAGCAATGGTTGGCCACTTGCGTCGCTGATTCGTCGCCTCCTTTCCATAAATAGGAGGCTACTCTGTTGAACAAAGAATTGTATTTTTTTATCTTCATCTACTTGTGATCTTTTCCCTACTTTGCTTCCTTCTGTAATCATCTGTTTCAATGGTTCGAACTTGCGATCATAGGGTCACATAGCAGCAACTTTATCAGTTATGCCAAGGCTCCCTTTTTCAAAGCTTTGATTCAAAACAATGAGAGAATGGCACAAATTCCTTCCCCTATCGGAAAATATGCGAACTTTACATTGCTACTCATCTCTCTTAACTTTAACCTAGTGTAGCACTTCATTCCTTTTGCTTTCCATGGAATGAGGTAGCACTATGATCTACTAACTTTTGCATCCCACATCAGAACAATGTCCCAAGGATGATAATTCTTGGACTGTTTCTCGTGCATCTTGCAACCTTTTTGGTTTTTCTTGTGATAGAGGTGAGGCGACATCTTTTGGTCTTCCCTTCTAGTCTTTTTCTTTTGTTGCTCTTGTTAATGGATTATGGCCCAAAATCTCAATGAAATGCTCAATCCATGCTGTTGGAAATATAGTTATACTTATCGAGGGTTTTATGCCCTAAATCTCTTCGGGCACATAGACATTTCCAAATATCAAAATGGGATCCTCGGGAAGGAGGTTCCCGAAGATGACGCTCTTGAGGACGTGGCCTTAAAAGTAGATTAGGTTTTTGGCTTTTGTTTTTAGTTTCTTTGTTCATGGATATTGTAGTTATATTTTGTAACCATCTCTTGTAAATATAAAATGACCTCTTTGTCTCCCTTTTGGCTCATGTTGAATTCCATTCCGACTTTACTTGTGGAATATCTTATTGTATAACTATTAGTGACCAGTCCAAATACCGGACTCGGAAAATAATAAACCCTTATAGTATTAATTGATCAATATAATACCCCTTAAGATTTTTGTTAATCCTCGAGGTAGGCTTAAACTGATTTGATGCGAGCTCGGGATATCGAGACTCCTGAGTCCGAGCTGAGTGAGAGCAAGGTTTGGAATTTGAATTAAAGTTAGCTCTTCGGCTTTGTAGACAGTCCCTGAGTGAGAATTTTCTCAAAATTGGGTAGCCTATGGGCTAATTAGTCGAGTTTGCACTTTGTCCAATCTCAAGATAAAGTTAGACCTTAGGCTTTTTTATAGTCCCCAAGTGAGAATATTCTCAAACTCGAGTAGTCATTGGGCTTAGTAGCCGAGCAAGAACTTGCTCGAACTTAAAATAAGACGATAAGAAGCAACTTGAGTCTCGATATCTCGATCATGATGCCGATCTTGTGATGTTAGCGTCTAAAGTGATTGAAAGGTCGTGTCCGCATAGTTTCCAAGATCATTAATTAGAGGCGGCTGACGGTCGTCCTTTTGGCTTCGCTAGTACACTTAAGTGACTTCTATAAATAGGCGAACTTCACAATTTTGCAAACTTTACTTCTTAATTCGTTTCCAAATCTTGCTAGTTCTTTCAATTTCCTTGAATTTTTCTCAATCTGTTCTTTACTCCATCAGCAACCTTTTCGTCTTCACTTGAATTACAATGGCTAAAACATCCAAAATCGTTCCCAATAATAAAAAGCCTCTTCATCATCATGGTCATCAAGAAGTAAACCGGTGGTGCCACCTATCGAGGAGTGTATTCCCCCTCCGTATAAAATATCATCCGATTTCAAAAATGAAAAATATGTATCGACACCAGGCCGATGTGAGCCTATGTCTCGATATATCTATTTGATAACCAAGGATGAGCTTGATCAAGTAAAGAAGGATTGCAACTGGGATGACAAAGATGTAGTGATTCCTTCCTAATACGAGGACATTACTACTCATAAAGCGGGGTATATAACCATGTACACCTACCCATTCACACTACACCTTGAAAATCCAACTCTGGCCTAATAGACCCAATTATTCTCAACTTCTACCAATGATACCAAGTGACGCTTGGTAAAATCTATCCTTCGTTCTGGTGGATTGTTCAATTGATCAGATTCCTCTCGAGCCAGGTCGAAGGGATGCCATTCACCCTCAGCCATCTAATTAGGATGTATAGACCTCGATTATATTGAGGTGGATTGGTAAAACAACAAAGTCGATCCTTGAAATCTCTTTTCTCCAGCATCGATGGATGAGCCGGTTTGTCCGAGTCAAGACCTTTAACCTGATTACTGCAGAGAGAATGCCATTCCCCAAGGAATGGAATATGAAATATTAATACATAGTAGTTATATTCTTTGCTTCCCTTTTTCTTTCCTGGTTTTATCATTTTACTGAGATAAGCCATTTTTGATGGTGTATCTGTTGCTTGGTTTCCCGAAGCGGTTCCCAAACTCGTAGGTTGGGTCTACAAACTAACCTTTACTTCTTCATATGTGGAGCGCTGCTGGTGCGATTTAACCAAGGGCCGATGGAAGGCAAAAATCCACGGTGAGTTTTCTTGTTTGCTTTTTTGCATTCCTCATGCAATACTTACATCGTCTTTATGCAGGCCTCAAAAAAGCTATCGAAATGCGGACTCCCCCAACCTGGCGAGGGAGAGATCTCAAAGTCTCCTAACAAAAGAAGAGAAAGAGGGGGTCGTCTACAAATTCCTCGAAGCTGAAGAAAAGCAAGGTTCGAAATACTAAGGCCTATAATGTGGCCTTATCTCCAGAAACGACTCAACGCCTTTTGGACCAAGAAGAAGAAGATGACAGTTGTGTATTAGTAGCTTGTAAAAGAGGAAGCACTGGTGCTTCGATGTCTGCCGAACCGGTGCCAGCAGATGCAGTTCATCCTAGGTCCAATAAAATCTCTATGGGGAGCTCGAGTAAAGTTCCCAAGCCATCAAATAGCAAAAGAGTGCCTCGCTTTGGAGGTCATTTGGAAGGTGAGACTAAGGTTCCCAGTCTCAAGTGTCACACCTCCTTTTTAACACTACAACCCCGCAAAGGGCGTAGTAAATAGTGTTTTTTCCAATTTAAGGAGAATCGATATGAGGTCTGGCAGGCCCGAGATGACTTGGGCTCAAAGCAGGCCCAATTCCCGTAGAGCAAACCCAGATTGAACGGGAAAAAGAAAGTTGTGTTCAAGCAATTACATACAGAGAATATTTAATCTAAGAAAGACATATTCACAACTACTTTTTAATAGGAAAATTTCTTAACACGGATCAGGTGACTATAAAACTAAAATTGTTAAACACCTAGTATCCATAGATTATACCAACGAACATATTGATCCTATTATCATTTCCCATGCTCTACAATATTCCAAATAAGAAAATAAACTGACATTTAAAACATGATAGAAAACCATGAAAGCGCTTGAAAGGAATTATTACTACTGTAACTTAAGCTCTTGATGAGCTTCATGCATTATGAACAACAGTACTTCAATTACCACACCTTGGCCACACTACTAGAGAAATATCAAGTTCACTCACATTGAATCAGTGATAGAACCAGATAAATCTTGAATCAAATTCTACCTTCGACTACCTTGGATTGCAAATTGATCTATGTTGCAGAAAATAACAACTACCATATAGAATAGAGGAACTCAATAGTATTACTTATGAAAGAAGATACTGAACATCACTTATTCAAACATTGAATAGTTCATGAGATAAAACCAGTCAGATTTCAATATGGGCCATCACCTCTGATCAATTTCATTCAAAACTGAAACAAGACAAACGAAAGTGAGAGCTTCACTATAGATAACCAAATCATTCCGCCATTCAGCACTCATATGGTTTGAGAAATACCTGGCAGGCAAAATAATAGAGAGGTGAGAGGATCAGCAGTAAACAACAGTAGCAATTAGCAACAATACAACCAATGGAACAGTAAATTAGGATCAGTCCACCCATATTTGAATTGAAATCAAACCCCAAATACCAAACTAAAAGATAACCAAATTTGCCACAGTAAACAGTGAAGCCGTTTGATTTTTTTTAGATTTCTTTTTAGATTTCTAATTCTCTCTATGTCTGTGTATTTTTAGCTCTCTCCTTCTTCAGACTTTCAAAAATTTGTGCATATTCTCAGATTTTCAGCCTAAAAACCCCTGCCTTGAAAGGCAGGTTTGTCAATGCCTTTATAGGCAAGAAAATAGGGCAACCCTTATATTTCTATTTTACCCCTTAGTCCCTATTTTATTTTTCAGTTTTTAACCATTAGTCCACTATTTAATGCCTTGCTGGCCAAGTTTTACCTATTATACTTTTATGATTCAATAAGAGCCCCATTAGAAGCTTCCTAAATCAGCTACCAAAGATTCCCTGCAAAACTACCTAAATTACCCTTGAATTGTTCCAAAAATTACCAACTTATGTTGAACCAACCCCCGACCCTGTTATCCTGGTCAAGAAGGTGACCATAGTTAACTAATTGGAAGCTTGAAATATTCAGCTATACCCAGAAGATCCTAAAAATTAAGCTAATTAACAATCATGCAATTAAATCTAAGAATCAATAGACTAATTCAAATTATCAACACTAAATCAGACCGAAAAAAGAAAAGAAAATCAAAACAAAACCAAAATCAAGACAGGACATAATTAACAAAATTAATCACACACCTAAACATCCTAAATCATTTAATCATGAAGGTAATTAATCAAACGCAAAGTGACAACACTCTAAGACCTTGTTCAAATAGCAGTTTGCTTAAATAAACAGAAGGAAAAGATGAAACAAACAGGCCACGTATACGAAATCAATGCAAAGAAAAGAAAAGAAGAAAAGAAAGAAAAAGACTTTAAAAAAACAAGAACGGACGAAAAAACAAAACAGAACTCACCCACTAGGCTCACATCGAAGCTGATATTCTAATTCGACCCAAAACACCGTCAAACAGTCTTGAACAACTAGGAAATTCATAATGCCGATCTTGCATGCTCAGGTCCCGTTTGGACTCCTAGGTTTCGAACTTTGATTCGTTATTCCAGGATTTCCAGACATGTTCAAAGGAATATGTCAATGGATTTTAGACGAGGGATGTTTGGTGGCTTTGGGGTGTTAATTTGTGGGTAATTTGAGGAGGCGCCGCAGCAAGCCGCGTAGGCGGCGTCCACTATTTTGAAGATTCGAGGAGCCTGGGTGGGATTCGAGCCATGGGAGTTTGAGGTTTGGAAAGAGGAGGTCACGGGGAGTATGTGGTGTAAATTTCATAGGGATTGGAGAATCGCCGCTGGCGGAGGCGATTTTTGACCAGCGGCGAACGACGGAGTGATGGAGGTAGGCAGAGGTATGTTAAGGGAAAAAGTACGAGGATAACTAGGGTGGGGGGGATGTTTTGAACACTTAAATATTGAACGAACCCTAGCCTCTCTTCATTTCGATTAAACAAAACCAGTGGCCATGATTGATCTGAGCCATACGGCGTCGTTTCAATTGGGGGATGGTGGACCTGGTTGGGGAAACTTAGGTTGGGGCGACTGGTTTAGGAGAGATATGTTTGGGCTTGGGTATAGGAATTGGTCCAAATTTGATTGCCTTCTTTTCACTTCAATTTTCTTTTAAATAATTCCTAAAAATCCAAATTAACTTGTAATATTCAATTAAAAATCTAAATTAACTCCTAATACTCATCTAATCCTAAGCTAATTAACACAAAATAAATTCAAAAGAAACACTACTCAAAATCAAAGTCAAAACTGAATGTGCGACTTGAACTATTTTTGTCTTCTTTTCTTTTCTTTTTTTCTCTTTTTTTTTTCAAGTTAAATCCTAAAAATCGAAAATTAACTCCTACTAAAAATCATTCTACCAAATTAAATTAATTAGTTCTAAATGACAATTATCACAAATAATTAAATATAAAAGGAGGACTGCTACAATTCCAAAAATTAAAATTAAAAGCAAAAGTAAACTATTTTTGTAATTTTGTACCTTTTTAAACTCCTAATGACTGATTAATTCATAAAATATGTAAAATTAAACTCTAAATGTAGTGCATATATTTTTTTGTATTTTTATATGAATTAAAAATGCACACACAAATGCAAGCAAATAACAGAAAAAGCCACAAAAATTAAGAACAATAAAAAGAAATTATTTTGTTTGAAATTATGGGAATAATTCATATAGGGAAAAAATTATGTGCTCACAGCTGCCCTTCTTTGCTCGGAAACATGAAGATTTTTTGTGCAAAGATAAGTGCGCAAATATGAATGATGTTTGCCCGTTTGATTACTCTGTGTGGTGCATTCTTGAAAAGTTTGACCGCACCCTGCTTCTGAGATTGCCTACATATCCATGGCTAAAAAGGAATCAGGTCAGTGTAGTTCGGGAGTGTTTGTAGCTGGGACTATCGAAGCTATGATTTCACTGCTACTGCTGCTACTACTACTGCTAGCCCCGTTATTAACCTTTTGAAAAATGAAGAAGCTAAACTAAGCTATGAACTATGGATTGCAAAAGAACCTATCTACGTTTTCAGTCTTGCTCTTGATCTATGTTGCCTTGTGTTTCTTCCTGTAAACTCTTGTTTTCCTTGTTGACTTATTATTTTCTCTTCTTCTATGTTTGATGCCGAATTGCTGGACTTGAAATGTATTCCCTTGTTCTGCAGGTGGGCTCCTGATTACCAAAACTTGCAATTTGAAAATTATTCCCTTGTTCTACAGGTGGGCGCCTGGTTACCAAACTTGCAGCTTGAAAAATATTCCCTTGTTCTACAGGTGGGCTCCTGGTTAGCAAAACTTGCATCTTGAAAATATTCCCTTGTTCTACAGGTTGGTGCCTGATTACAAAAACTTGCATCTTGAAAAATATTCCCTAGTTCTACAGGTGGGCTCCTGGTTACCAAAACTTGCATCTTGAAAAATATTCTCTTGTTCTATAGGTGGGCGCCTGGTTACCAAACTTGTATCTTGAAAAAATATTCCCTTGTTCTTACGGGTGAGTGCCTCGTTTACCAAAACTTGCATCTTGAAAATATTCCCTTGTTCTACAGGTGGGCTCCTGGTTACCAAAACTTGCATCTTGAAAAATATTCCCTTGTTCTACAGGTGGGCGCCTAGTTACCAAAACTAGGATCTTGAAATATATTCCCTTGTTCAACAGGCGGACGGCTGATCACCAAAACTTGCATTTTGAAAAATATTTCTTGTTCTACAGGTGGGCGCCTGATTACCAAAACTTGAATCTTGAAAAATATTCCCTTGTTCTACATGTGGGCGCCTGATTACCAAAACTTCAATCATAAACAAATATTCCCTTGTACTACAGGTGGGCTCCTGATTACCAAACTTGCAACTTGAAAAATATTCCCTTGTTCTACATGTGGGCGGCTGATAGCCTGATTACCAAACTTGCAACTTGAAAAATATTTCCTTGTTCTACAGGTGGGCTCCTTACCAAAACTTGCATCTTGAAAAATATTCTCTTGTTCTTACAGGTGGGTGCCTGGTTACCAAAACTTGGATCTTAAAAAATATTCCCTTATTATATAGGTGGGCGCTTGATTACCAAACTCGAAACTTGACAAAATATTCCCTTGTTCTACAGGTGGGCGCCTGATTACCAAAATTTGCGACTTGAAAAATATTCCCTTGTTCTACAGGTGGGCGCCTGATTACCAAAACTTGAATCTTGAAAAATATTCCCTTGTTCTACAAGTGGGCGCCTGATTACCAAAACCTGAATCTTGAAAATAATCCCTGAGACTGCTGCCTTTGTACCTTACCACAGCAAAACAAATAAAACAAGAGATATATACTATTATTCAAATGGGTCCTGATGACTCTTGTTGGGGAAATATCTGTGCATGCGCATGTAGGCTAAGTCCCATTTTTCAGGAGGGTCCTAACAACTTTTAACCGAATCCTATTTCCTCATGCAATTCATTTTACACCCTTCGCCATCCATGATTACCTTTAACCGTTAGATAAATCCCCTTTTCCAAGAGTGTCCTGAGGGTTCCAGATTCAATGCCAATTCTAGCTTCCTGTTGTTTCTACTGGGGATCATTGTTCAGGCGAGTTCCGACGACTCTTACTGCAAAGGTATTTGTGCCCGCTCATGTTACGCGTGCTTGTTTGAGTTTTAAACTGAGTCCCATTTAAACTTACATGCCACTTTTTAACTCTCAATTGTTTCTGCTGGGGTTGCTAGTTAAAGTTTCGTCCCATTGCGCTCTTGCAGGGAAGAATATTTATGAAGGATTATGTTTCTTTTTGAGTTTTAACTGGGTCCCATTTTTAGATGGGCCTTGAAGTTTTGATCATACCTGCCATGTGCATACCCTCCCCTATGGGCGCCTCCCTTAGGATATTCTGGAATCTTTCTGCCCATGTGTCAATCAAAGAAAACTTGTTAGTTTGAAAAGTGGTGGTTAGATTGTGGCGTTCTTGTCGGAAGTGGCCTACCCATTGTCGTGTTCTGTTGTGTTCAGGTTTCCATGTTGATGATGAGATTCCTGAGTTGGTTGGCCGACCCCAAACCTTTATGGCTTTACTTTGCTCCCCCGTTATTGTGTTGCACTCCTGGCCCTTTGGCCAGAATTCTTACATCTTTCTTGAGATTATCAAGTCAATGTATTACACTCGGCTGACCCTCATGGCTTTATTCTACTCCCCATATTTGTGTTGTGCTCTTTCACTTTGCTAAACTCTTGCCTATCAAGTCAATTTTATCAATTCAAGCTTTTGTGAATCTCTCCCCTCGCTGTTTCAACTTTTACTGCCTTTGTTATCGTTGAAGATTTTATGAATCCCTCCCCTTGTGGTGTCAACCTTTTACCGCCTTTGTTATGATTGAAGCTTTTGGGAATCCCTCCCCATGCTGTTTCAACCTTTGCTGCCTTTGTTACGTTTTTTGGTGGCATGTGCTTCGTCCCTTTGGGAGATGGTAGTAAGTTTTGAAATTTCTCTCCAGTTTGCTTAATCAAAAGACTTTAGAGACTCGAAAGAAAAATGAAATGCAATGACTCAAAACTGTTTTAGGGTAAAAGAATTCTAACTTTAATGACTGCTTAGGGGAAGAGAAAAGAAACTTATCTGAGGAAGAACAACTGGTTTTTCATGATCATGACATGCACTTTAGCTTAATCGACCAGTCTGTCCCGATAACCGGTCTTCGACTGTCATGATTTTCTTGTTGCGACCATTTTAACCCAATTCCTCTAACCAAAACCCTAACTTTTCTTGACTTACGATGTTCTAAACAGATTTCCACCAACGGCCCCTTTTTTCCAATTGTCCATTCCTTGCCTTGCCTTCACCTTATGGTGCCCATGAGGGTTTTAACCAACAAGACTCTCTCATTTTTATTTCTCTCAACTCTCGGCTCCTTATGGTGCCCGTGAGGGTTTTCACCAATAAGAGTCTCTCATTTTTATTATTTTTCTACTTAAACTAGAGTGTCATCCCGGGGTATGGTCCACCTTTCCTTGCTTGCCTCGGCATTTCATAAAGATTGATCATAAGGTATTTCTTTGGACTGTACTGTAGACTTTTGGATAAGGTTAGAAAGAAAATGGTATAAAAGGCTCAAAAATCACTCTTATGGGTTCAAAATTGCAAATTCCGAAATCCAATTATCATAACAAACGAAATTTCTGCCACAGTTTCTTGCTTGGGGCCTTTGGATTTTATTTCAATATGACCAAGCCGTGAGGCTGCCTACGTATCCTTAAAAGGAATCAGGTCAAACGTAGTTCCTGCCGATTCCTTGCTTTTATCGTTCTGTTGTTGTTTGTCTATTTTTCTTCCTCTTTTCCTCTGCTTTTTCTTTTTCTCTTCTTTCTTTTTTTTTCTTTTCTTTTTTTTCTTTTCTTTTATTTTCTTTTTTTCTCTTTTCTTTCTTTATTTTGCTTTCTTTTTCTTCTTTCCTTTCTTTTTCATTTGCTCTTTTCCTTTCATTGCCTTCTTATAATTGCATTTCTGACTTTCATTACTGATTTCGAAAGAGGGATATGAAAAGAAAATAATTGAAGTTGAAAAGGGTTAGCAAAGGGTAAAGTGCTAAGATATCTGAATAAAATGCCTTCGTCATTTCAATCTCTAAAACATGCCAAGTACAAACAACATGCCAAGTAAGAACAACCATGTCAAGTACAAACAAACATGCCAAGTATAGACAATGATTTAACCCAAATAAAGTCATACGTAGTACCTTTTGACTGCATTTGAATTGATAGTCATTTCTACACATTTTCCTTCCATATCTATTAGATACAATGCCCCATTAGCCAACACTCTTGACACGACAAACAGTCCCTGCCAGTTTGGAGCGAACTTGCCTTTTGTCTCTGCCTGGTGAGGAAGGACACGTTTCAACACCAACTGACCCACTTCAAACTTTCTAGGACGCACTTTCTTGTTATATGCTATGGCCATACAGCTGGCCGTGATACACCGGTGCCAATATTTCTCATCAGTCAAACTTAATTGCTCAAAACAAGTTCTAACCCATTGTTCATCGTCGATTCCTGCTTCGGCCACAATCTGAAGGGAGAGGATTTCAACTTCAGTCGGGATTACTACTTTTGTGCCATATACAAACAAATATGGGGTTGACCCTATCGAAGTGTGGATGGTAGTGCGATAGCCTAATAGCGCAAAGGGTAACTTCTCATGCCACTGCTTGTATCCTTCCACCATTTTTCGAAGTATCTTCTTTATGTTCTTATTGGCTGCCTCAACTGCTCCATTTGCCTTCTGGCAGTATGGGGTGGAGTTGCGATGTGTGATCTTGAACGGGTGACATACCTCTTTCATCAAATGACTATTGAGATTTGCCCCATTATCAGTGATGAGTGTCTTGGGGGTTCCAGACCGACAAATAATATTTGCATGTACAAAGTCGACCACTGCTTTCTTGGTCATTCCCTTGAAGGTCATAGTTTCAACCCATTTGGTGAAATAGTCAATACTAATTAGGATGAATCTGTATCTATTAGAAGCTGTTGGCTTGATAGGCCCGATGAAGTCCATGCCCCAAGCAACGAAAGGCCATGGTGAAGACATCGTATGTAATTTGGACGGCGTGGAGTGAATCAAGTTTCCATGCACCTGACATTGATGGCATTTGCGAACGAAACTGATAAAATCGCGCTCCATGGTGAGCCAATAATATCCTACCCGGAGAATCTTCTTTACCAAAATATAACCACTCATGTGTGGCCCGCAGACTCCATCATGCACCTCATTCATGATGGTTGTAGCCTGCCTGGCATCTACGTATCTTAATAAACCAAGATCCAACATTCTTTAGAATAATATCCCTCCGCTGAAGAAAAACCCACTTGACAAGCTACAGATTGTTCTCTTCTGTTCACTTGTGGCTTGTACCGGATACACATCCATCCTGATATATTCTTTGATGTTGTGGAACCAACGCTCACCATCAAGCTCTTCTTCCACCATGTTGCAATAAGCATGTTGATCATGGACCTGGATATGTATCGGGTCAACATAAGCCTTATCTGGATGATGAAACATTGACGCCAACGTAGCCATCAGCGACCTCATTGTGAATTTTGGGGATGTGCCTGAACTCTATTGACCGGAATCGTTGACAAAGATCATGCAAGCATTGTCGGTGTGGTATGATCTTTAAATCTCTTATTTCCCACTCTCCTTGAATTTGGTGTACCAGAAGGTCCGAGTCACCCAAGACCAAGACTTCCTAGACACCCATGTCTGCTGCTAACCTCAATCCTAAAATATATGCCTCATATTCTGTCATATTGTTGGTACAATAGAAGCGGAGTTGAGCTGTGACTGGGAAATGATGACCTTCTTCAGAAATGAGCACTGCTCCTATCCCGACGCCTTTCATGTTGGCGGCCCCATCGAAAAACAATTTCCATCATGATTTATCGCCCTATTCTATTTAATCAATATGCATTATTTCCTTGTCCGGGAATTATGTCTTTAAAGGTTCATATTCTTTGTTTATCGGATTCTCGGCTAAATGATCAGCCAATGCCTGTGCTTTCATTGCAGTCCTAGTCACATAGACAATGTCAAACTTAGTGAGCAAGATTTGCCATTTCGCGAGCCTCCCTATGGGCATGGCCTTCTGGAAAAATGTAATTTAACGGGTCCTGGCGTGAGATGAGATAAGTGGTATATGATGACATGTAATGTTTTAACTTCTCGTCTACCCACGTCAAGGCACAATATGTCCTTTCAAGATGAGTATACTTAACCTCATAGGCCATACATTTCTTGCTGAGGTAGTATATGGCCTGCTCTTTTCTCCCGGTGACATCGTGCTGACCCAACACACATCCAAATGAGTTGTCCAAGACTTTCAAATATAAGATCAAGGGCTTTCCTGGTTCCGGCGGGACCAACACTGGTGGGTTCGACAACTATTCCTTTATCTTCTCAAAATCCTCATGGCACTCTCCCGTCTATTTCATTGCAGCATCCTTTTTAGTAGTTTTAATATGGTCTCGCAGATGGTTGTGAGTTAAGTAATGAATCGACTGATATAATGTAATCTTCCCAACAGATTCATCACCTCTGTTTTGTTCCTCAGCAGCGGCAGTTCCTGTATAGCTTTGATCTTGGATGGATCTAGTTCAATGCCTCGTCGGCTGACTATGAACCCTAGCAACTTCCCTAAGGGGACCCCAAATGCACATTTTTCTGGGTTGAGTTTGAGATCATACCTGTGGAGCCTCTAGAAGAATTTCCTCAGATTTTTGACATGATCGGATTGCTTTCTGGACTTCACAATCGCATCATCCACATAGACCTCAATTTCATTATGTATCATATCATGGAAGATGGTTCCCATTGCCCTCATATATGTTGCCCCAGCATTCTTCAAACCAAAAGGCATGATCCTATAGCAATATGTCCCCCATGGCATTATGAATGTTGTTTTCTCCGCATCTTCTTCATCCATTAAGATTTGGTGGTAACCTTAATAACAATCCACGACTGACCCAACTCGTGCTTCGCATAATTTTCAATCAATATGTGAATGTTCGACGGTGGGAAGTTGTCCTTTGGACTTGCTTTGTTGAGGTCACGATAATCGACACACACTCTAGTTTTACCATCCTTCTTTGGCAAGAGCACAACATTAGCTAACCAAGTAGAATATCGTGTGACTCGGATAACTTTTGCCTCAAACTGCTTGGTCACTTCCTCTTTGATTTTCATGCTCACATTAGTTTTAAACTTTCTCAACTTTTATTTGACGGGAGGGCAGGCTGGGTCGGTGGGCAATTTGTGAACCACCAAGTCAGTGCTAATTCCCGGCATGTCATCGTAAGACTATGCAAAGACATCTTTGTATTCAAGCAGTACTTCAATTATTTCTTTCCTCAACTGTGACTTCATATGGACACTTATTTTGGTTTCTCTAACGTATCCAATCCCCCTAAATTGACTGCCTCTGTATCGCTCAGGTTTGATTTGGATTTCTGCTCAAATTGGCTAAACTCTTTACTAATTTCATCCCATGCTCCTTCCTTGTCGTACTCTGGTCCATCCTCATTTTCTATTTCTTGAATTATTATTCTTGAACTAGACCGATTTTTAAGACTAGGCCGCAGAGTCCTTATGTATGTTAGAACATTGGAACCAGCATAAAAATAACTGTACAAAAGAGAAAAGAAAAAAATTAAAAAAAAATGGAAACTATCAGCTCTGCTGGAAAAGAAATTGCATTTCTTTAGAATAAAAAAAGATAACAGAGTTTACACATCCAAACAGACGGAAATAACAACTGAATTAACAACCCTAAAGCTAATCCAGACTAGACTGAAAGAAAAATCAAAGCCGACTAACACGACTCCCTCCGGGTGGGAAGAGGAGTGCCTTCCCAGTTGTTGACTTTTGTGCGTGCTCCCGCAAATTGCACATCTGCCCTGCTTGATCCTTCTCCTTTCTCATCCATATTCACCTCATTGAATAGCCTTTCTAATCCCTTATCCAAATCCCCATCCTCATCAATCAGCGGACCAAGATTCTTTGGCACTGGGCACTTGCTGGTACTAGGCTTGACAAACGATCTAGACAACATTGGGATGGGCTTCGGGAGGGCCCAGACCCTCTGCTTTAACTTTCTGGCTTGCCTTATGTCCACAGTTGTAGGCTTGAACCCTATACCAAAAGTGTCCAGGTTTTTGGGGAGAGACATTGGTTGCACGATGCCTTGAAGAGAAGCACCCAATCCCTTGCTGGGAATGAAACCATTCTTCAACATTTGTGAAGCCACCATGACTGACGCGGATGCTATCTTTGGAGTAATGACAACCTCACCTTCCGGGATCTTTTCAACTGACACCGTGTCGAATACCTGGTAGACCTATGGACCTTTGTTGGCTTCATATTCAATAAAAGGTACGATAACATCACCAGAAACACACTAATTATCTTCACCGTGTACCACAATCTCTTGTCTGTCCCAGTCAAATTTGACCATCTGGTGCAAAGTAGATGGCACTGCCTTGGCGACGTGAATCCAAGGCCTACCTAGCAACAGGTTATAAGAGACTACCACGTCCAACACTTGAAACTCCATGGTGATCTCAACGGGCCCTACAATTCCAGCACTATATCCCATATTGAGTCTTTGCCTCCGCTATCGAACCCCCGAACACAAATGTTGTTCTTGTGGACCCTTTCATTTTCCACCTTCAGCATGCTCAATGTGGAGAGCAGACAAATATTTGCAGTAGACTCGTTGTCAACTAGAACCCTGGTGACCACATCATCTTCACACTTCATAGTCAAATAAAGGGCCCGATTATGCTCAGTGCCCTTCATGGGCAGCTCATCGTCAGAGAAAGTGACCCGATTTACCTCGAATATCTTGTTTGCAATCTTCTTCAAATTATTCAATGTTATCTTGTCAGGGACATGGTCTTTGTTCAAAATCTTCATCAATGCTGGGCGATGCTCATCTGAATGGATTAACAAGGAAAGTAAGGAGATCTGGGCTGGTGTTTTCCTCAATTTCTCTATGATGGAGTAGTCCTGCATTTTCATTTTCTTCAGAAATTCTTCTGCATCTTCTTCTGATACAGCTTTCTTTACCAATTCTGGGTTATCCTTGAGGATCCTTCTTTTCCTAAACTCCTCAGGGGCGAAGTATTTCCCTGACCGAGTCAAACCCCAGGCTTCACAAACGTCTTCCCTAACTTTCTTCCCTTTGTACATCACTATTGCTTGTTCATATCTCCAAAGAACGGCTTTGTTGTTGACGACTGGCAGCTGGATTACTGGTTTTACAATGACAGGCTCTATGCGATCACCTTCTACGACAATGGCGGGTTCCCTAGCTGCCCCGTGCACTATCGCTTTTGCCTTTTCCTGCTTTGGTGCAACCACGCATGATGATCTCCCTCGAACCACAATAGGTTTGGTGTCTATACCCTTCATCTCGATCACTAACTTCTCACTTCTCATACTCTTAGTTGGATTGACTTCACTAGATTTGATCATAATTACCGTTTGTGAGGACTTTTTAAGCTCTCCCCCCTTCTCCACTATCTCAATCATGTTGGTCTCATGATAGGCCGGAAACGGGTTTTGGTTGATGTTGGGTGCCTCTGGAGCATGCACTTTGATCCGGTGGGAGTCAATAAGTTCCTGGATAGCATTCTTCAAATGGTAACACTTTTCGGTATCATGCCTTGAGGCACCGGAACAGTATTCACAGCTAACAGAATAATCTAGATTTTTTGGGGCAGGGTTTGGCAATTTTGCTTCGATTTACCTCAACATGTCCAGTTGCCTCAATCTCTGGAACAAGCTAGTATATGACTCCCCCAATGGCTTGAAAGTTTTCTTCCTCTACACTCTCTTAGTTTTTAGAACTTGGTTGGCCCGAAAAGCTGGTATGGGAGGTTGTTGGTAGGCTCTTGGAGGGTAGTTGTTTGGTGGCGCTGGGTAATTATTTTGTAGATTTGGCGCACGATATTATGCGTGGGCAGGAGGTTGCGTATATGCTTGTGCGTGATAGATTTGAGAATCGAGGTTCTAACGGTGGGTAGTAATGTTGTGGTGGGCCATATGGAGTGTGTGGGTAAGTTTGGTGATGGGGACGGGGTTGGCTGTAATGGGATGGAGGCATGGAGCTCGAGGAAAGAACCAAGTTCCCGACTCAACTGCCGCTACTTCTTCCTTCTTCTTCTTTCCAACTGTTCCCCAAGTACTACCTTGGATGGCCTGAGTGTTCGCTTTAATTGCAGAGTAACTCATGATCCTGTTGGATTTGAGGCCTTCCTCGACAATACTCCCCATTTTAACTACCTCGTTGAAAGATTTACCTATTTCGGACACTAGATGCCCGAAATAGGTAGGCTCCAAAGCTTATAGGAAATAATTCACCATCTCACTCTCCTTCATTGGGGGGTCAACCCTGGCTGCTTTTTCTCTCCAACGGAAACCGTATTATTTGAAGCTCTCATTGAGTTTCTTCTCCAGTTTTGTAAAAGATAGACGGTCCGGGACAATTTCGAGATTATATTGAAAATGATAGGCGAACGCTTGTGCCAGGTCATCCCAAGTGTACCACCGATTGTGATCCTTCTGGGTGTACCATTCCAATGCCGACCCACTTAAACTTTGGATAAAGTATGTCATTAGCAATTCATCTTTCCCCCTGCTCCTCTAATTTTATCTACAAAACCCCCTTAGATGCGTGACTAGATCTCCATGTCCATCATATAGGTCAAACTTAGGCATCTTAAACCCTGGAGGCAACTGCATGTCTGGAAATAAACAGAGGTCCTTGAACGCCACGCTCACCTGGCCAACTAACCCTCGCATCTCCTTGAACGATTTCTCTAAACTTCTGACCTTCCTGAGCACCTCCTCTTGCTCGGGATTTTTGATTGGTGTTTCAACTCCCGCCAGGATTTCAAAATAGGGAGCATAGGAGTAAGGTTAAGCAGGTTCCGGTGGGTAGTATTGATTGTAGGGAACTTAAAGCAATGGCTCACTTGATGATCTATGGAGTGCGGGAGGAGGAGGTGCCATATAAATGGGAGCAACTAGTGGAGGGGGTGAGGAGCGGCTTTGGATAGTGGAGCTGGGGTGCTCGAGAGGTCGTACTTTGGTGCTGCAAGTAGACAGGAAAGCTTGGGGTGGATCAGTGATGGAATGGTCATGAGCTTGGGCCAGTGGTGGAATGAAGGCTGGGATAGCAGGATAGGTCGGTGGTGGTTGTCCTATCGCCCATGCCTGATACATCTCAGCCATTTGGTGTTTCAGTTTGTACATTTCCTCCTTCGTGGCATTAACGTCCAGTTCCTCTGCCTCTTTCGAGGGGTCAAGAATGCTGACATCGGTTTCCTGATTGGTTATGACTTGCTTGATCTTAGAACGCGTGTTATAGGAGTGGGTTGCCAGAATGCCGAAAGTACTAACCATCTGTCTGATCTGGCATACTACAACACCAAAACTTGTTAGTGGTTAGGTTTTGACATGTAAGCAGCCATATATTTGGGGATGAATGCACCTAAACAGTTATTGATAACTACATGCATCGGTTGCTTGCATCATCCCCCCTTTCCCTTTTCTTTATTTGCAATGCCTTTTCTTAGCTTTTATCCTCTTACCCTCACTCCTGTTTTTCCATTGTTTGTTTCTTGATTTCCTCTATTTCTTTGCTTTTCTCTCCTACTCTCCCCTACTTTTTTTTCTTTTCTTATTTCTTTTCTTTTATTTGGTTACAGTTGAATCCTATGTAGATTGCCTATGTATCATGACCCCGCATGAATCAGACCGAGCGTAGTTCAAGCGGATATGAAAAGATAAATAAAAAATATTTTGAAATTTTTGATAAAAAACAAACACCTTGACTACAAAGACTCAAGACTCACAGACCCGAAATAAACAAACATGATTAGAAAGATCAATTCAAAAGACCCAACAGACTCCAAAACAACTCAACAAACTCAAAGCAAAAATACAGACTCAAGAAAAGATCACTAATACATTAAAGCCTTAAACACTCCTGGAGCTCTGTGGGGTGTTGTTTGATTTTGTTGCGGGCTCGTTTACAAGATCCAACTGGAGACTTTCCAAATCTATCATTACCTGTTGGAGAAACGTCATGACTGCCGCGAAGAAATTGGTTTGGGTCATGTCTTCATATATTTGGCATTTTACCACAATATACTCTGCAATCGCTATGACCCTTTCACGGACCCTACCTTTCTCCTGTAATAAATCTCCAATTTACCGAGTTCTTTCTTCCATAGTTTATTTGGCTACATGGCTTTATTTTTTAAAGTGTTGCTAATCCCTCACTAGCCGTGCTATCCAGGAATAACAGTGCTCCCTTTCGGCATCAAAATCTCTTCCTTGCTTGGACATTTCATTTTCAATGATCTTGACCTTTTTCTTCATACTTTCCATCCCCTTGTCGTATTTCTCCTTGAACTGACGGATAAAACTTGCTTGTTCCCGTGCATCCTTGGCTATCTTGGCCCAAGCACTTGCTAACTCCTTTTCAGGCTTCTGTAAATCATCCTCGAAATAACGTGCCTTCTAGGTGAGGTTGTAGATGAGCTTCTCATCCTTTCTACTCCTGCCTGAGTTATCAATTGCTATTTTCATTTTTCGGATTTGTGTTATGTGAGTTTCATTTTCTTAGATCAATCGTCTTTTCTCACCTATGGTTTCCTGATCCTGGAGATCATTGTTGAATTCCATGTCTCACGACTTTTCTTTCAAGGCATGAATCTCAGCTAGATACGCTTTTTCCTTTTTTTCCCTACTAATATTTCTTGGATTTGTCTTCGAAATCTTGAACATGAAGTCTTTTGGCGGGTCTCTAAGGTTCGGGTTCTGGCTTAGTATTCACATAGGACCTCTTTTCAAACAAAGCAGCATAGTGCGGATCCACTTTTCCCTTTGCGACGTTTGGAACCTGGGTGCCATTTTAAGATATCGGCAACTATTCCAATCCTGTTGAACTAAAGCTTCGGGAAATGCGGCATTAGGATGCAACTCTATAACTTGAGTACTTATATCTTCATCTTTGGTCACAATTAGATGTCGTCCCAATAGTCTTAAGACCCTCTGCGGTGCATACGATTGAATACTTTTCACACCCATTATCCTCGAGTAACCCTTAGCAGCAGCCATGTATATGGCTTCTGTCTTTGGGAGCCATCTGATGAACCACTCAATCTGCCTTGATCTAATATTTTTCAAATGAGACACCCATACTTCAAACCCCTCTGGCACGGTGTAATTCTTTACCTTCTCTTCATAACTGGTGATGAAATTGTTTGGACACGAACCATAAATCATGAATCTGGGATGGTGGTGAAGATGCTCAATTATCCACATTTGTAGGAGGATATATTACAATCTTTTGAAGAGCTGAGCACCATCTTTGCATAAATTCAATGCACAACAGATATCTGCCAATACTAACGGGGCAAGTGTATGATTTTTCATGGTGGTGAGGATTTGTGCAATTCTAGCCATACGAATATCCACTATCCCTTTCTTATTTGGAAAACCCATTACCCCCAAGAATGCCACAATACATGCGAACCGGTGATGAAGTTTCCAAATACCCTTATCTTGCTTGTTTCTCAACCCCATTTTCATGTGTCTCAAAATCGGAAAAATGCCCAAATCTGAAGTATAAGAAATAGAAATCACAACACCCGTTGCTTATGCAATTTTTACTTGTATGTTTGCTGAAATTCAGGAGGTCAAAAAATTTCTGCACCGACCGGGTTCTTGGAAATATAAGTTATTGCTTCCTCAGATCTCATCCAAACTCAATGTACTCGGCTATCTCCTCCTAAGTAGGGGTGGTCTCAAAGTCTGAGAAGCAAAAAACATTACGAGCAGGGTCCCAGAAATTTATCATAGCCTTGATCAAATCATCTTGTGGTTTGATCTCCCAAATGTCTATAAGAGCGCCCATATTCTGTCTTACTCATTCCTGACCATCTTGATCCAAATCATTCCACCACATGCGCAAATATACGCGAGCCTGCTACCTGACCACTTGTGGTGGGTCCTGGATAATATTCATTCGTTCCTGTAGAAAGGTAGGGTTAGGGTAGACTCTAATGGCCCTTTTTGAAAACAAGTTTTTGGTTTTAGAAACAAAAAGACCATGACTCCCTCCTGGATATGCCAATTTTAACCAAATGGCCCTTTTTGCAAAAATGGCCCCTTCCCAAGTCCATATGAATTTTAAGGCCGTAGAGGGTTTATTATGCGACACTTCTCAATTTTTTCCATTATTTTACGAAGATAGCCCTTTGATAATGGGAGAATATTCTCAGTCTATCTCGGTAACAACGGTTTGAAACATTACCGACACTGAATCGGCTTATTTCTCTCTTTTTCTCTTTTTTTTATAAATAAGGTCGGACCTTATGTAGGTTGCCTACGTATCCCATATCCGATGGGAATCAGACCCCTGTAGTTTGGCCAAATACAACTGCTCTTGAAACAAGACCCTTTTGCCTCTTTTTTTATAATTAAATAAACAAACTAAATTTGATCACAAGACTCTTTTTCTTTTCATTGAAAAATAGAAAACTATTTTTGAAAACAAAACTCTGTTTTATCTCTCTCTTTTTTGGCAAATACAACAAAACTTTTCATTGGCGAAAAGAACAAGCTCTTTTTTTCGAAAACAAAACTTGTTTTTTCTATTTATTGGCCAACACTCTTTTCATTTTTCTTCTCTTTTTCCTTTTTTATATTTTTTAATAAAAATCGACAAAGTTTCGAGGTATTTTCAAGCATTGGGTTTTCTTTAGAACAGGGTTTACTCCTTTCCTACATCACTCTTGGTCTTTTCTCTCTTTTCCCCCTTTTCTTGTTTTCCTCTGATTTTTCTTCGCTCTTCTTTTTAGCCGGTCAGCATGCAAGATAAAATAAATGAATATTCACATAGCACATTGGATTTATCAAGATGGTATGTTATTTTGGGTAAACCTATCCTAGACGGACTCAACCCTTGTGTTGAGTCTCCTAAGTCAAAATACAAGTGATGCAAAGAAACGCTCCTACTAGGGATCCGGTATGAGGCTATGTTTTTCTAAGTTTAAATCATGGGGATTTGATCTAGACATGGGGTACCCGAGCGGACAACTGGGGCCGAGGAGAGGGCGACGTACCGGGAGCACTAAAGTCTGCACGGCCTTGTCACTTGCCCAGCCTCGCTCTATTTGGTATAATTTCTACAGAAAAAGCGGGATATGCAAATGTATGCACTATTTTCTGAAGACTCAGAGGAGTGGCGTAAGGAGACAATTATATACAATTCAACAAAATTAAAGCGGTAAACAGATAACATTTAGCACAAAGGTTCACAAAATACAATAATAAATAAGCCAGGTAAAAATCATAAGACAAGCTCAAATTCTTGAACCCTGAACCAGAGATTCTAGGTTCGTGGTCCCCAGCAAAGTTGCCAGAGCTTTCATACCTCCTTTATAACACTACAACCCTGCAAATGGTGTAGTAAAGGGAGTTTTTTCCAATTTAAGGACAATCAAAACGAGATTTATTCATTTAAGAGATTTTCTTAGTCGCCACTTGGAATAATTAATGGTGTCCCAAGTCACCAGTTCAAATCCCGAATCGAGAAATGTTTGACTCTATTTAAGAGTCTGTGAACCAGAAAGCCGGCTATGGAATTATGTTAACCCGGGAGAAGGTGTTAGGCACTCTCAAGTTTCAAGTTTCCAGCACGGTCACTTTGATAATACTTGGCTTTCACAATTATTCGATTACTTATTTTAGAACCTATGTACATTTACTTCTTTCACCGCTTTTCAGTAGAAATTTATCTTGAGACGGGTTACGCGCACGTATACGTGCGTCAATAAATTATGTCACGCGAACGTGTCCATGATCAATAACGCTTAGTTATTATTAAGAAAATTTGGGCCAAAGTTGCGCGAACGCATACCCTGGTTTTGTTAGTAGAACCGTAATTATGTTACGCAAACGTATACACAATCACGATAGTATTTTAAGACGGCCCTATAGGATATTGTATGAAATATTCTTTTTTGTCTAGCCTACAAAATTACTAAAAGACCATATGTGATTTTAATGAACTTACGTGAATCAAAATAATTAAAAGCTTGTAACGTATTTGATTACTAAGAAAAGATTGAGAGAAGTTGTGCGAACACATACCCTGAGTTAATTTAGGATTATGGACATGTTACGCAAATGTATACGTGACCACAATCGAATTTTTAAGCGGCCCTAAAAGCTTTTCTACGAATATTATTCTTTTAGAGGTCATAAGAAATCGATATGAGGTCTGGCAGGCCAGAGACGACTTGGGCTCAAAGCAGGCCCAATTTCCGTATAGCAAACCCAGATTGAACAGGAAAGAGGAAGTTGTGTTCAATAAATTACATAGAGGAATATTTAATCTAAGAAAGACGCATTCACAACTAATTTTTAATAGAAAAATTTCTTAACACGGATCAGGTGACCATAAAACTAAAATTGTTCAACACCTAGTATCCACAGATAATACCGACGAACATATTAATCATATTATCATTTCTCATGCTACACAATATTCCAAATATTAAAATAAACTAACATTTAAAACATAATAGAAAACCATTAAAGCACTTGAAAGGAATTATTACTACTGTAAACAAAGCTCTTGATGAGCTTCATGTGTTATGAACAACAACACTTCAATTCTCACACCTTGGCCACACTACTAGAGAAATATCAAGTTCACTCACATTGAATCAGTGATAGAACCTGATAAATCTTGAATCAAATTCTACCTTCGACTACCTTGGATTGCAAATTGATCTGTGTTGCAGAAAATAACAACTACCAAAGATTAGAGGAACTCAATAGTATTACATATGAAAGAAGATACTGAAATCCATCACTACTTAAAACATTGAACAGTTCATAAGATAAAACAACTCAGATTTCAATATGGGACATCACCCCTGATCTATTTCATTCTTCACTAAGTGTACAAAAAAAAATTGAAACAGGACAAACGAAAGTGAAAGCTTCACTATAGATACACCAAATCATTCCGCCATTCAGCACTCATATGGCTTGAGAAATCCCTGGCAGGCAAATAATAGAGAGGTGAGAAGATCAGCAACAAACCGCAGTAGCAATCAGCAACAATACGGCCATTGGAACAGTAAATTAGGATCAATCAGCCCAGATTTGAATTGAAATCAAACCCCAAATACCAAACTCAAATCAGAACTAAAACAAATTCCAAACTAAGCCATACTGAAACCCCCAAATAGTTAAGATATTCTTCAGAGTAACAATAACCAAATTTGCCACAGTAATCAATGTAACAGTAAGCAGTGCAGCCGTTTGATTTTTTTCAAATTTCTATTAAGATTTCTAATTCTCTCTAGGTCTGTGTATTTTTAGCTATATCCTTCTTCAGACTTTCAAAACTTTGTGTGTATTCTCAGATTTTTAGGCTAAAAACCCCTACCTGAAAGGTAGGTTTGTCAATGCCTTTATAGGCAAGCAAATATGGCACCCCTTCGATTTCAATTTTACCCCTCAGTCCCTCTTTTATTTTTCAAGTTTTAACCATTAGTCCCATACTTAATGCCTTGTTGGCCAAGTTTTACCTATCATACTTTTATGATTCAAAAAGAGCCCCACTAGAAGCTTCCTAAATCAACTACCAAAGATTTCCAGCTAAACTATCCAAATTACCCTTGAATTGTTCAAAACTTTACCAACTTATGTTGAACCAACCCCCGAACCTGTTACCCTGGTCAAGAAAGTGACCGTAGTTAACTAATTGGAAGCTTGAAATATTTCAGCTATACCCAGAAGATCCACAAAATTAAGCTAATTAACAATCATGCAATTAAATTTAAGAATCAATAGACTAATTCAAATTATCAACACTAAATCGGACCGAAAAAAGAAAAGAAAATCAAAACAAAACCAAAATCAAGATAGGATAGAATTAATAAAATTAATCACAAACCTAAACATCCTAAATCATTTAATCATGAAGGTAATTAATCAAACGCAAAGTGATAACACTATAAGACCTTGTTCAAATAGCAGTTTGCTTAAATAAACAGAAAGAAAAGATGAAACAAACAGGCCAGGTATACGAATCAATGCAAAGAAAAGAAAAGAAGAAAAGAAAGAAAAAGACTGTAAAAAAACAAGAACAGACAAAAAAACAAAACAGAACTTGCCTACTATGCTCACATCGAAGCTGATATTCTAATTCGACCCAAAACACCGTCGAACAGTCTTGAAAAACTAGAAAATTCATAATGCCGATCTTGCATGCTCAGGTCCCGTTTGGACTCCTAGGTTTCGAACATTGATTCGTTATTCCAGGAGTTCTGGACACGTTCAAAGGAAGATGTCGATGGATTTTAGACGAGGGATGTTTGGTGGCTTTGGGGTGTTAATTTGGGGGTGATTTGAAGTGGCGCCGCCGCAAGCCGCGGAGGCGGCGGCGTCCACTGTTTTGAAGATTCGAGGAGCCTGGGTGGGATTCGAGCCATGGGAGTTTGAGGTTTGGAAAGAGGAGGTCACGGGGAGTATGTGGTGTAAATTTCATAGGGATTGGAGAATCGCCGCCGGTGGAGGCGATTTTTGACCAGCGGCGGGGAGATGGAGGTAGCCAGTGGTGTATTAAGGTAAAAAGTACGAGGATAACTGGGGTGGGGGAGGGGGCTATTTGGAACACTTAAATACTGAACGAACCCTAGGGGTGTACAAAGAAAACCGATAAACCGCACCAACCCGATAATCCGAGTCAAGCCGAGAAAAAAAACCCGACTATGGTTTGGTTTGACTTGGTTTGGTGTTGGAAAAAAAACCCGACCATAATTGGTTTGGTTTGGCTGTAACTAAAAAAAGTCAAACCGAAACCAAACCAACCCGACGTTACATATATAGAAATTTTAGATATATTTAATATATAAATATACTTATTGTAATGTAATTTATAAATATTTCTTAAAAAATTTCATAATTTTATCTATTAAGGTATTATTTCAAGGTTGGATTTAGAACTTTTGAATGCTCCAATAAGTTTTATAGCCATTAATATTAGTAAATTAAATAATGCTAGAAGTCAATAGCTAACAAAAGATATTCAGTTCAATATTACGAACGAGAATGTATTGAATGTCTAATTTTTGTTTTGTAATAATTTAGATAAAAGTACATAACCTATTTTTATTTTGCTTTAGCTTTTAGGCATATAAATAATACTCCCCTATTAGTCTATCTAGTTTAGCTTGAATTAGTGCTTTTAGATTATGTTTATTTTTATTATGGCTTTTTAATTAGCAATATTTATATTACATAATTTTATTGTCTTTATTGTTGAATATTTTAGGATAATGTTATGAGTCATGACATATCTCATATTTTGTGTTATTTTCTTGGAAAATACTTTATATAGTTGTATCTTTACTAGAATTAAAGAAATATTTTGAGCATACGTTATAGGTTTTGTTCTACGAAGATTTTACCGGAAAAAATTCCGAAAAAACCCGAAAAACCCGAGAAAAACCGGTATTGAAAAACCCGAATTTATTGGTTTGGTTTGGTCTTTAAATTTAATAACCCGATATAATTGGTTTGGTTTGGTAATTGTAAAGTCCGAACCAACCCGGTCCATGTACACCCCTAACGAACCCCATCCTCTCATCTGTTCGATTAAACAAAACCAATGGCCATGATTGATCTGGGCAATACGGCATCGTTTCAATTGGGGAGATGGTGGACCTGGTTGGAGAAACTTGGGTTGGGGCGATTTGCTTAGGAGAGATATGTTTGGGCTGGGGTATAGGAATTGGCCCAAATTTGATTGCCTTATTTCACTTCAATTTTCTTTTAATTAATTTCTAAAAATTCAAATTAACTCCAAATATTCAATTAAAATCAAAATTAACTCTTAATACTCATCTAATCCTAAACTAATTAACACAAAATAAATTCAAAAGAAACACTACTCAAAATCAAAGTCAAAACTAAATGTGCGACTTGAACTAATTTTGTCTTCTTTTCCTTTTTACTCCTTTTTTTTCAAGTTAAATCCTAAAAATCAAAAATTAACTCCTACTAAAAATCATTCTACCAAATTAAACTAATTAGTTCTAAATGAGAATTATCACAAGTAATTATATGTAAAAGGAGGACTACTACAATTCTGAAAATTAAAATTAAAATCAAAAGTAAACTATTTTTGTAACTTTGTACTTTTGGAAACCCCTAATGACTGATTAATTCATAAAATATGTTAAATTAAACTCTAAATGTAACGCGTATATTTTTTGTATTTTAAAATGAATTAAAAATGCACACACAAATGCAAGCAAATAACAAAAAACGCCACAAAAATTAAGAACAATAAAAAGAAATTATTTTGTTTGAAATTCTAGGGGTAATTCATATAGGAAAAAAAACACGTGCTCACATCAATCCCCTTCAAGTAGAACAAAACACCCTAAGTGGATCACTTGGGATAATCAATATGGACGATTAGTCGCCTAGCACTGAGTTCTCCAATGGGAAATGTCAAGATGCTCGAAATGTGAGAAGTTTCAATGTGGGGACGAGCCATGAAGGGTACGATATCTTTCGAGAATGCCTAGGTGGGATCGAGGATGGCCCTGACCCAGATGCTTCTTTTATTTTCAATGAGGCCCGATGACTCTTCAAACAAGTGAGTCTTTTTCTTTTGAAATTAGCTTATACTGTATCACTGTTTTCTGAGTATATCCTATCCCTGCTCGTGAAGGCCGTCATGCTCCATAAGAAAGCATTCTCCAAGTCTCGAACCTAGCTTGCTCGATGTGAGGCCGAGCTTAAGAAGATCTCCGAAGAAAGGGATAGTTTTAAAATCCTCTATGTCAAGAAAAGGGTGGAGATGAGCAATCTATGAGTTAAATAGGCGAAGGCTTATCAAGAATGGACCGAGCTAGTTGAAAAGGCAATATAGCCTTTTAGGGCCTGTTATGTACTTATTTGTTTTTTGACGACTAATACTTTTAATGTTGTAGTTTCACCAAAAAGGTGAATTGGTGATGCAGCTTCGGGAGGAGTTTAAGATGATGGGGGATGAGACCTTGGGGTGGAGAAAAAGCATGGAAAATTTTGCCTTTGAGAAAGAAATTTGTTAGAGCAGCTGGCATCACTATAATGCCATTTTCGTAGGGCGAAGAAGGAGAGCCTAACTCGAGGTGAGGAGCTTATAAATCAGCGGCTAAGCTGGTCAAGGCCAAATCTAACACTAACGTAATTAAATCATCGTATCGAGCTGACGTTGAAGCGGCCAATACCCAAGAAAATGAGATCTCTTTTGTGGTATAAGTTAATTTATAAAGTGCACTTGACCATGCTAGGGGAGAATCCTGGAGGGTAACCCTCGAGGAGGTACATGCTCGCGGCTTCCATTTCTCAGTTGATATTGAAAGGGCGAAGATTTTAGAAGAGGTTGTCGCTCTGCTTTCTTATGAGGATGATTCAGCTAGTGGATCCAAGAGTAGAGAAGACGAATATGAAGTCCCCGAGGGTGAGGCTCTCGAAAATGCGGCTCTTTAAGATGCAATTGCCGAAGATGTGACCCCGAAGTAGCTTTAGGTATCTTTATTTATTTTTTTTGTGCAAGTATCCCATGTATAAATATCTTTTGTAATCATCTTTTGGAAATATAAGAGGAACTTTTTATCTCATCTTGGACTTGTGCCGGATTTTATATCATCTTTATCTATGGAATACTTCGTTTGTATCATTTGAAGAATGGCTCGAGAATCGATTTGGGATCGGGATATAATAAACCCTTAGATCTTCATTGATAGATGTAATAATCCTTAAGCTAAGTTTAAGTCGCTCTAATATGAGCTTGGGATATCATGACTCTTGAGTCCGGGTCGAGTGAGAACGGAGCCTCTAACTATAAGTTTTTGGCCCTTAAGCCTTTCAAAGTTTGCCATTGGGCTCTTATATATCGGCCCTTAGGCTCTTTAAGTTGGGCCCAGTTTGGCCTCTAGAATGGCTACGTAATATTTTATCATTTCATCTAAAAGACTTTGTGAAAATTTAGTTATGCATTAGCATGTGCTTTTTGTAACCGTTGGGTTTTTCAATGGTTCGACGTGTCGTGACCTTGTTTGGGTAGTGATAATCTAATACCTCTCGAGGTTTTATCGAGAGCTGATTTTATCGAAGCCTTTAAATTTATTCGAGGGCTAATTTATCGAAGCCTTTAAATTTATTCGAGGGCTAAATTTATCGAAGCCCATTAAATTATTCGGGGGCTAAATTTATCGAAGCCCATTATTTTTCTTTTGCCAAGGGTAGCCTTATTTAAACATTTTTTACAAGTGTTTGAAGGCTTTTAATTTATGGTGGAAATCGCATGTCTTCGAGCCACATTATTTTGGTCGTAGCCTTTATATGACCGTAGTCTTTAGTATGGTCGTAGCCTTTGGGTATGTCACTTGGACTTGTTTCCTGGTAACTTTCCGAACTTGTTCGAAAAGTTAGTTCCCGAGTATATTGGCCTTGGCCTTTGTTTCGAAGGGATTCCTCTGAGAGGTCTTATAAGTTTGAGTTCTCAATGACTCGAATGTACTGACTGTCAATGACATGCCTCAATTATTCAGGGTGCTTTTATGCTCTGGCTCTTAAGTCATTTCCCATAGGATTATAAGTGTAGAGCTCGTATAATAGTAGACTTCTTTGAGACACAAAGTGTTTTTGATATTAACAGAATGCTTCTTCAAATAATTGATATATGCATACATGCCTCGCCGTTAGGGCTTGACCATTCTATATGGAAACGGTTCATCTGACCGTTTAGCCCATTACAAAGTTTTCCTATCGAGGCCCTCTTAGGCATGAAGTATTTTCCTTGAAAATATGACCGCCGAGGGTAATGCCCCCCCCCCCCCAGTATTGAGGTTGATTGAAAAGAAACCTTGGATATTATTGAGTTCTCCTTAGGTAGTACGCAGTTGTTGCCTCATTAAAATCTTGCTGGTAAAACCCATTTGGGACAAAATCCAATCTAAGTGTAAAAGAGTGCAACGCATGCTTTAAAACCTAAAGTCTTCGTGTAAATAATAATGCCTTCGAGACAGTATGCCTTCGATGAAAAATAGTATATGTAATGGGTTAGTTTTAAACCCAAATGGTCAAAAGCATAAAAGCATACCTTAGCAGTAGTATCGTTTGAGTAGTAATACATTCTAATCATTTGGTAATTGTTTACCTTTTATCGTGCTAAGTTTGTAAAGTCCTATACCAACAATTCTGATGACTCAATATGGTCCTTCCCAGTTCGGGCCTAGTTTTTCTTCATTTGGATCTCGAGTATTGAGGGTGACCTTTCGTAGAACTAATTCTTCAATTACAAAGTGTCGAAGGTTTGTCCTTCTATTATAAAAACTTTCTACCCTTTGCTTTTGTGCGGCCATCCGAACAAGTGTTGCCTCTTGGTTTTCATCTAATACCTCAAAACTAGCATTTATGGCCTTGTGATTTGATTCCTCCGATGCATGTCAAAACTTGTTGTTGTTGTTCTCCATCCTCAACTGGGATGAGGGTCTCATAGCCATATACTAGAGAACACGGAGTGGTCTTAGTGCCTAATTTCGAAGGCATGTTTCTCCAGGTTAAGTTTCATGTTGAATTTCCTCAAAATTGTGAATGTTTCCTGCAAGTGAACTAAGTGATCCTTTGTGCGCAGGGACTTAAGCAACATATCATTAATATAGACTTTCATTGAGTTTTTCCTATTTGTTCTTCGAAAATTTTGTTAATTAGGCAATGGTATGTAGCTCCTGCATTCTTTATCCCGAAGGGCACTACGTTGTAACAATAAGTTCCAAATTTACTAATAAATGACATTGTTTTCTGGTCATTCAGGTTCATTTGAACCCGGTCGTGCCCAGAGTAGGAATCGAGAAAAGTTGGGGTCTCGTGGCTAGCCAAGGCATCGATTATACGATCAATGTTTGGCAAGGGGAAAAAATATTAAGGACATGCTCTGTTCAAGTTACCTATGCACATCCTAAGTTATTCCTTTTTAGGAACTACCGCTATGTTTACTAACCACTTGGGTTATTTTACCTCCCGATTAGATCCTATATTAAGAATTTCCGTTACATTGTCTTTTATGAAGGCATTCTTTACCTCAAATTGAGGCTTCTTTTTTTCTCCAACGGTTTGAACCTAGGATGCTTAGTTGATACGTGGTGATTTCTGGCGGCATCCCTGTCATATCTGTTATTCATACTTCATCGAGGCTGGAGGCAGTGATTGCTATTTGGTTGTTTGCTTACATTCGGTTCTCGATTTCTCCGGGGTTGCGGAATCTAGCATCAAGTCCACCTCCTCGATCACAAACATTTCTTTCCCAGCATAATGATGACCCGGCCGGTCTTCTTAAGAATTAATTCCCCGATCCCCTATTAACTACTTCCCCCAAGTTTATTTCTGCTACTGTGATTGACGGGATGTTCAATTTTGAGTTTTCCAAGAGTTTTGGGACACTTAGTCGCTAAATGAGAGCATAAGTATTGAAAAATCAACCGTAGTCGGAATACTGCGAAGATGGCCTTGGAATGGAATCCTATGGTTCTATTAGCATTGTTAGATGATTTCGGGGGTTGGGAGCATGTTCGGATTGTGATTTGGAAGTCCCTAGCTAATTTAGGCATGAAAAGTCGAAGGTTGAATTTTTTAAATTTCCGGTTCAACGGTGATATTTGTATCCGACAGTTGAAATGGAATTTCAAGAGTTGTACCGGTTTTTTTATGTCATTTGGGATGTGCGTGCAAAGTTTCAGGTCATTCGGACGAAGTTTTGCAGACTTTCTAGTCGAAAATGTATTTTTAGAGTTTTTGAAATTCTTAAGGTTGAATCCGATGAAAATAGGTGTTTTAATGTTGTTTTGAGCATTTCGAAGATTGGAACAACTTTAATGATGTTATGGGATATGTTTGTAGGTTTGGAAGAGGTCCTAGGGGCCTCGGGTGTGTTTCGGATGCTCAGCGAGTCATTTGGAACTAAGAGAATTGCAGAAAATATTGCAGCAACCCAGTTCTAGTTTCCTTCTTCGCATCTGCGAGTGGGGTCTCATGTTCAAGAAGAAGAGTTGGGGCTAGGGGGAAGGTTTTGCTTCGCATTCGCAAAGGTTTGTGAAGGAGAACAGCTAAAATTTGCTTCGTGTTCGCGAGGGTGTCCCGCGTTCGCGAAGGTAAGGATTCATTGGTCTTCGTGATCACGTTGTGGTCCTCGCCTTCGCGTAAGGCTAGCCCATCTAACCTATGCATTCATGAGTGGACCTTGCATTCGCGGAAGAGGAATTTGGTCAGCAAGACTTTTCAGCATCGCGTTTGCGATAGTTGCCTCGCGTTTGCAAAGAAGAATGCACCTGGCAGATATAAGATTTCAAAATCTAGAGTTTAGCCATTTTTATCAAAACTTAAGCTTGGGAGCTCGGATTTGAGTGAGATTTTGAGGGATTCTTGAGTAACTATTCTAAACTCCTTTTTGCTTGTCACCCATTAATCTAAGCATGAATTCCTCCATTAATTTCGGATTTTGAATGAAAATTGGGGGAAAGTTTTTAGACCGATAAATTGAGTTTTTAATGGAGAATTGACATTGGATTTGGATAATTTTTATATGGTTCGCCTCGCGAGAGTGTGAAAATTCCAGAAATGTAAATTTTACTCGATTCCGAGATATGGGCCCAATGGGAATTTTAGTCATTTTACATAATTTTGCGTATTAGCTTAGAATTTAATTGTAGAACTAGTTATTTGAGGAGTTATGAACAATATGAAATTGAATTGAATAGATTTAGGTCATTTGGAGTCGGATACTCGTGGCAAAAGCGTGATTTCGGGTTGATTTTGAGTCAGTTCGAGGTAAGTGGCTTGTTTAACCTTGTGAGAGGGACCTTTTCCTTAGGATATGATATTTTTAATTGAAATGCCTTGTACATGAGGTGACGGGCTCATACTTGAGCTAATTGTTGAGAACCTGGTCTTACTTTAAGTATTTACACTTGTCACGACCCAAAGACCACTAAGAGTCGTGGTGGCGCCGGACAGCGCTGTCAGGAAAGCCAACAAAAAATACTTAATTAAATTCTAATTTTAATATTTGCTGAAGTCATTGTTCTTTATGCATTAAATAACAAATATTAAACTTTACAGAAATAACCATGGAGTTTTTAACAAACTTAATATTGAACAATCTTATAACCATTCCATAACCTGGTGTCACAAGTGCAAGAGCGTTTACTAAGAAAGAAATAAAATACAACATCCGTCTGGAATACAGTGGACAGAAAGTAAATACAATATACTGGAAGGGACTATACTAGCTGTGGGTTGCCTGAATAATGCAACTCACCTAGTCCCCGAATCATTCGTGCTGCTACGGCCAGTAGGCCACTAGAGATACATATACCTGTGCAAAAAAATGCACAGAAGTGTAGTATGAGTACAAAAACAACGTGTATTTAATTAGTATAATATTTAATCTCGAAGAAGTAGAGACGAGTGTTGGAACATATGTATATGTTCATACTTATATGTTTTGATAATTGACAAACCAATTTAATGGAAAATAATATATGCCAAATAAATGTGAGTTATTATTGAATACACTTTAATTTATATTTTAACTAGGGGTGTGCATTCGAATCGGTTTATCGATAAATCGAATCGATTATTTTGTTATCGGTTTATTGATATCGGTTTATCGATTTATCGATTCGATTTCAATTTCAAAAATTTTCCTTATCGGTTTATCGATTCCATTTCGATTTTGGCCATTCGGTTTATCGGTTTATCGATAAATCGATAAAGTATATTAAAAAGACAAATATAACCTTATTTTATAATAATATTACTACCGTATCCTTCACTTAAATGACGGCCAGCTTAGCACTTTCAACAAAATCAACGGCCCACAACATTCACAACATTCACACGCAGTATGTATTCCACAAAACCCTAATTCCTACCCCTCTCGCACCATCTCCATCTTCGCTGCTTGTGGCGCAACACACAGCCTCCCCTCACAAAAATATGTGCACCTTCTTGCTGGTTCTTCACCCGGTAATGTGTTTTTCTCCATAATCTTAAACTCTAAGGAAGTGATTCGAGTTACCCATGCTTTCCAGCAAGTCTAGGCGTGCTACAATAGCAATACCTTTGCTGCTCATCAAAAGAAAAACAACGGAATGTTGGGGTATAACTCTTCACTTTTGTTTCCCTTTATCGGTTTGCGTAACTGCTAAACTGGATAGTGTTTAGCTATGTTGTTTTCTTCCTTTCTTCTTTTAACCCCAATTAATCATAGTGCAAGTGAATGCTTTCTTTCCTTTGTGTTTCCTTTTGTATTGATTGTATAACTTCTATTTTGGCAGAGTTTGAAGACAAAGAGGCCTGTGAACAAGCATATTATAAGGTACTAACGAAGAACTAGCTCTGCTTGATTGAAATGTAAAATGTATTTAATTAATTGTATCTATTTTTCAAATGACTTAAGACGTTCGTACTTATGAGCCTTCAAATTTAATGCGAAAACTGAATGCTGGTGTTAGGATGTAGCTCATTTAATTGACGGTTCTCCTTTTGGTACTGTATGATCTTGATGCTAAGTGTAAGGAAATCCAATACTGATTATGCAGCACCCATACTACTAGGCCTTTTTCAAATGATATAATGTGTATGAGATACCATTGTTGAATGTGATTGCAAAGCTTGATTTTCAAAGATCCTAATTGGTGGGCAGTAAGGATGTTATATATAGAAGCAGTGGTTGATATACGTGTTGGCATAATATTTGTATTCACAACTTGTCTGCTTAGTGTATGAAGGAATTGTTTTCTATAGATCCCATTCTCGAATAACATAAAACTTAGAATTTCTCTTATGGCTTTTGACATTTTGGGCTAATATTCAGGATATAAATAACAGAAGTAGCTTGCTCCACTCTACATTCCTCACTACAGGAATATGTAATAGGTGGAACATTCTCTTTTTTGTTTTTGCTGAGGAAGGTTCCAAACATTGTAATTCCCTGGCACCATCTTAGTGCCAGCTTTCTGATTTTAATAGAATTACATCTTTACCTGTTAAAAAAAACTTTGAGTTTCTCTTTGTGAACTCAGAACTGATCTAAGATGTATATCTCACTCAGTGTAGGTAACAATTTGAGTGATTCAGAGGCTATATCACCCTGTGGCATATAGTGATTTATATAGTGTATGGGGTTCTTTTGCCCTTTTTTGTTCCTGAACCTTCTGATCTCTATGGCATCACAAGATACAGGTTGTAAACATGCTATTTTTCCTTTTCCCTTGGGATATGATCAGGGAGATGAAAAGGGATAAAAAGGGAAGAAAGAGGAGGGTCGTACTAATGAAATCGAGTTGCAAGTGGTTTAAGCACAACCATATATTTCGTGGTAGCATTAAATATGAGGTGGCTGCCTTCCAAAGTCCAAACTGAACGAATGACTTTGTGTTAATTTGAATATTCTCATTTTGCTTCCTCCTGATGATAGAAAAATATGCGTTTTCTACTAGAATGGATTGTCCTGTTGATCATTTATTTTCCTAAGTCAATTTAATTGTGTTTATTAGGGGTGTGCATTCAATTTTTTGTTGAGCTTTCCCGGTAATAGTTAAAAGACATTAACTATGGATTCTGGCTGATTTAAGTTTGGACTTATATGGAATGGGTATGTGTTCTTGCTGGCAGCTTTCTCTATTCTATGCGTTTCTGCAGTTTGCTCATTATTTTTGTATGTCTGTTAGGTGCTGGCAAAACTGGAGAAGTTTAAGTCTGGACATTTTGCTAAAGCCAATGGATCTACTAATGCTGGCAAGGAGGAAGAGTTATCCGATTGGGCAGCAGTTACACTAAAATTCACTCCCAAACCTGGAAAGGTACTTGTTCTCGGGATGCTTTGAAACTTATGAAAAGCATAATTCTTCATTGTTAGGCTCTATACGTGCTTGCTTTCTGGAGTTTCTTGCTTTGGGTGGGGTTTGGGGGCAGTGAAGATTAAATAGGAATCAAACTTCACTGAATTTGAATGTGAATCCCGGTTGGGCAACTACTACTACTGACCGGTATAATCTGCCTTATTGAAAATCGATAAATCGAATCGATAAGCGCCCAAAATCGATAAATTGAAATCGAAAAAATCGAAACCTTATTGAAACGATAACGATAAGCATATGTAAAAATCGATAATCGATAAGGGTCAAAATCGAATCGATAAATCGATTGCACACCCCTAATTTTAACTAAAGTGCTATTCATTTTGTAGATATGCAAAAGGAAGATAAAGAATTGATATGCAAAATTACAATGAGCATAGAGGAAGAAAAGGCTATGCAACGTTATTTGAGCGGACAAGAACTGGAGTCCAAGAAGTTCAAGACAAGATCGAGAGAAGCAATGAAAATAAATGAAGACCTTTTGTTGAGTCTTATATTGTCTTTATTGTGATCTTGATCCGACTTTAAGTTTGAGTCTTGGCTTCTCTCATAAAATGATTTTACAATGCATATCATAAAATGATTTTACAATATATGCATATCATAAATGATTTTACAATATATGCATATCATAAATGATTTTACAATATATATGCATATCATAAATGATTTTACAATATATGCATATCATAAATGATTATCATAAATGATTTTACAATATATGCATATCATAAATAATTTTACAATATATGCATATCATAAATGATTATCATAAATGGTTTTACAATATATGCATATCATAAATATTTTTGTTGCATTTAAAACAAATTGGTTTTAAATGTTATATAATAAATATTTTCAATACATTTAAAACAAAATAATTTTAAATGTTTTTATTGATTCGGAATGGTCATTACAATTGTTTTTCATGTTTAAGATATTTATAATATTTATATCTTCAAACAAAGCTTTGAAAAATATTTTATAACTTATTTTCAATAAGTTAGTTGTTTTAAAATCGGACCATTTCCGCAGGGTCAGATAGTCGAATATCTGATATTGGATAGTCGACTATCCTGATGACCGTTGCCAAGATAGTCGAATATCCATATCAGATAGTCAACTATCCTTGTGACCGTTGCCAAGATAGTCGAATAACCATATCGGATAGTCGACTATCTAACATCTGTATTTATGATCATAGCAACGGCTAGGAGTGATTTTGGAGCTATAAATACACCTCAAAATCACTCATTAAACACACAACTTCTGACCAAAAACATTCTTAAGCTTTCATACATTTCCAATATCATTTATTGATCATTTTTATCATATTTTGAAAGCCAGGGTCTTGAATTTATTGTTGTGTTCTTGAGCATATTTGTTTACTCATATCCACTCTATTAAGAGAGTCTTGTTTAAGTGAGTGCTTAGTGTTTTGTACACTTGAAGAGTTGTTATTCTCTTGTTGTAAGAAGGAACTTGTGTTTCCTTGGTTGAAGTCTTGGAGTGTTGTATCTCCAAGCAAAGGTGTTGAGGCTTGTGTCCTCTGGTTGTAAAGGTTCGTTAGGCACCCGTAAGCTTAACAGTGAAGTCTTGGGGTGAGGTATCCTCGAGCAAGTGAAGTCATAAGGTGTAGTATCCTTGAGCAAGTGTAACGGTTTGTTAAGCACCCGTAAGCTTAACGAAGTTAGTGGAAATCTCGAGAGAGTCTCTCGGGGACTGGACTAGCCACGGGTTGTGGTGAACCAGGATACATCGGTGCGTTCATTCTTGTTTATTTACTTATCGCACTTATTTATTTCCTGCAAATTTTAAATTCCGCAAGTTTACGCTAATTTTTATTATAACGCTATTCACCCCCCCCCTCTAGCGTTAAGCGTATTATCTAACAATTGGTATCAGAGCCTAACTCTCTGAAAGACTTAACAGTTTGAGAGAATCCTTCTATGGCTTCTACTAGTAGTGCTTTTGCAGGAATCGGTGAAGGTCACTCTACCTTTTTGCCTCCAATATTTGATGGAAGCAATTACACACATTGGAAAGATCGGATGACAATCTTCATCAAATCAAACAACTTTCGTTTATGGCAAATCATCAAGTATGGTGAACAATTGACGAAACAAGTTGGAAAAGCCATGGTAAGTGAATACAATACCAAGGCTATCAATATGTTGTATAGTTCCTTGAAACAGGAGGACTATCGGAAAATTTCCCAATACAAAACTGCCAAAGAGATGTGGGACAAGCTTGAGGACACTTATGAAAATACGGCTCAAGAAGCAGACAGTTCATGTGATGAACCAACTGCCAAATGCCTCATGGCCGACGAATGAGAAGAGGTAAGTACATCTAACTCTCACTCTTTTGAAGAATTACAAAGTGCCTATAATGAACTGTATGGTGAATTTGTTAATGCCTCCAAAATGATAAAAGATTTGAAGAAAACATTCTCTTTGCAGAAAACACTTTCTTTGCAAGAAACAGATTTTCAGAGAACACTTTCTTTACAAGAAAAAGATTTTGGAAAATCCTCTTCTTTGAAAGAAATAGATTTTGAAAACTTAACTAATGAAAATGGTGTTCTCAAAAATAAAATTGATGTTTTAGAAAAAGAAAATGATTTCTTGAAAAATGACATTTTTGATCTTAGAAATAAGATTAAAGCAATGAATGAATCTTCTTCAATTGATAAAAGTTCTATTTGTTTATCTTGTGATTCTTTGAAACTAGAAAACATTGAACTTAGGAACACACTAGAAAAATATAGTGTAGATGCTCCTAAAACTATTGAAGTGATTAAGAAGAAAAAGCCTAAGAAAAATAGAAGGCGTAAAAAGAATAAGAATCATGCTAGAAATTGTGATGCACCACCTAGAAATAATTCTAGGATTTTTAATGAGTCTAGAATTAATAATTTTAGACCACCTAGAAATGATTCTAGCAATTGTGCAAATGAATCTAGAAATAATTATTCTAGACCGCCTAGAAATAACTCTAGGAATTTCAACGCTCCTAGGAATGTTGCTTTTAGATTACCTAGAACGTATTTGGCACAACCTAGGCATATGCACAACCCGAATGTTGTATGTCACTACTGCAACCGGGTAGGACACATAGCACCCACATGTTTTGCAAAACATAGGGATTTATCTTGTGGCTATAATTATTATTTGCCTAACCCCCAAGGACCCAAAAGTGTTTGGGTACCAAAAACCTATGTTTAGGTACTTTTGCAGGTGTACTTGAAGACTACAATATTGTAGTAGATGCACCAAGCACGGAACCTCATTGCATCAAGGGGGAATTTCGGTTAGTTATCCTTTTCGATAAAAACCGAATTGTTGATATGTGCAAGCAACCGATGTCAACATATTTGTTGTTAATTTAGTTCTTACACTGTTGAAATTTCTGATATGCTTAATCGTAATAGTTGTTAAATAACAATTGATACATCTGTTATGTTTTCCAATAACAATTGATTTTAAATCATGCATATTTGCTTTAGCCAAAATGATTTTTTAACACGCCTCTAAAATCTGGACTAAGATAATCGATTATGTACTTATGATAATCGATTATGTTTAAGTCAGCTGCTTGACAATCGATTGTGAACTAATGACAATCGATTGTGTTAAGGCAGTGAGCATCAGATTTTTCAAATCTGCATGACAATCGATTGTGAACCTTATGACAATCGATTGTGATGAGGCAGTGTCCATCAAAGTTTTTCAAAGCTCAAAACAATCGATTGTGAAGCTAATGACAATCGATTGTGAAGAGACAGTGTTCATCAGATTTTTCAAAGTCACAAAATAATCGATTGTGAACTTATGACAATCGATTGTGTTGAGGCAGTGTCTTCCAGACTTTTTCAAGTTTATTATATAATCGATTGTGAGTTTATAAATCGATTGTCAAGAGGCAGTGTCTAAATTGATTTTTCAAGACTGATATATAATCGATTGTCAACATTGCATAATCGATTGTATAACTGACCGTTGCCAAAAAAAAAGTTTTCAAATACCGTCAGGTAATCGATTGTAGATTTGTAACAATCGATTATTTTAATTAAAATCTGGAAAAGATTTTTTGAACGTTGCCAGTAATCGATTGTTGATCTTAGATAATCGATTGTTAAGCGTAAAATCTGGGAATGATTTTTGGAATGACTGGCAGACAATCGATTGTGGTAACTTGACAATCGATTATCATAGAGCAAAATCAGCAATTCTTAATTGGCAATTAGGCAACTGTTGTGTATGTTCTTCAACAAATGGTTTTATCATTATTTTTTAACAATTGGTATCTATGTTTTGTTGGTATGTCTTGATAAATTTCTATAAATCTTCATATTGCATACTTCTCATAGTCTTTCTTTAATATACTCCCTTCTTGCTAAATGCCAAAAAGAAGAAGTGTTTAGGCGATATCTTTACATTCTAGTTTGCCTTAATTGAGGGGGAATTTTTCATTAAGGAAATTGCATGAATGTTATTGATGATATTTCTTGTACTTTAAAAATAATTTTTATTGATGATATTATATTTGGAGCAACTAATAAATTTGTATGCAAGGAGTTTAAAACTCATGACTAGCAAATTCTTGAAATATCATGATGGACGAACTAAATTTCAACTTGAGGTCGCAAGTGAAACAAATGAAAGAGGGAACTCTCATTTGTCATGCTCAATACTGCAATGAGTTGCTAAATCGCTTTGAAATAAGCAACACCAAAGCAATGGCCAATTCAATGAATTCATATGACCGTCTTGACAGAAATGTGAAAGGTAAGGAAAGCAATACCAAGTATTACAAAGGTATGATCGTTCCTCACTTTACCTTATTGCTAGCAGAATTGATATAATATTTACCGCTTATTGATGTGCTAAGACATAAATCATGTTCAAAGGAGTCACGTACTAATGCGGTTAAACGTTGATCTAAATGCATACATTTTTTTGTTGCATTTATATTTTGAATATTACTGACTTGAGCGTGGAAGACGCGTATTTTATTTTGCAGGTATCGCCCTAAATTCAGGGGGAACCAAGATAAAGTTTCAATTCAAGTCAATATTATTTTTCTTACTTGACTTGTGAATTTTGAAATAGCATATTTGATTTGATAAAATTATGTTCATAAAATTATGATATATACTTTTACCAAAAATATAGTTTATTTTTAATAAACGAATTCCATAAAATGAAAATTGGTTTTCCAATATTTTCTACTTAAACGATTTTTCAAAGTCGTCGAAGTTAATCGACTAACTAGAAGTTATTCGAATAACTTGATTATCCAGAAAATCAAGCTATTTTTCCAGATATTCGACTAACCAGAAGTTATTCGAGTATATCTGTTTACAGATATTCGACTATCCCAGAAGATATTCGAATATCGTTCCCAGATAGTCGACTATTCAATAAGTTATTCGACTATCCTCAGTCAAATTTCAAAAATCTGACCGTTTTATAGCCGTTCCAATCAGTCCAAAAATCTGATTTTTGTCATTCAATGCTATGTTTTCTTGAACTCTATAAATAGGATTAGTGTGCACTCTTTGTTTCACACCAAAATCATTCTTGCTCAAAAAAATCTCTTCAAAAATTCTATTCCAAACTTCTTCCAAAAGTTCTTGTTGCCTACAAATTTCAATGGCAAATAGAAGCTCTAAACGCTCTCGTGCCGGAAAGAATATCCCTTCTTCTTCAAATCCTCCTCCATCTCTACATTGTTATGATGATGGATCCGTTCTTTGGTTTGAACAAGAAAATGAGCTTCAACGATTTATTAGAAACTTTGAAAATCGAGATATTCTTCCACCTCGATTCACAACCGCAAGATATCTAGCGGATTCTAATCATTCCAATATACTTCTACAAAGTTCAATCCTTGACTTTGTTTATTTGAAGTATGATTTCATTCATCCTCTTTTGATTCAAGCCTTCTATTCGAACCTTAAGAAAGATGAAGATGGAGTTCTCTCTACCATAGTCAATGGCATTCCTATCCTTTTAAGTGAAGAAAATATTCAAGCTATCACAAATCTTCCTCGTGATGGTCAAGACATCGAACAATATACCGGTGTCGAAGGAATACTCTATGATGAAATGTCCTCTTCAATCTTATTGGAATTGGACAATTTGAATTCTCTCAAGAGCAAAAGAGAGCTCCTATTAAAGGAATTTTTCCGGAATTTCGTTTGATTCTTTATGTTGTCACTCGGATTCTTAAACCGAGAAAAAGCAATCACACGACAATTGGCCGTGAAGATGCAAAAATCATGCATGCTATTATTTCCAAAGCACGCATAAATTGGTGTAAATTTGTTCTTACACATATGTTTGACTCAATAGGAAGTGGCAAACCCCTTCCTTATGCATTACTTATAATGCATCTTCTTGAAGCATCTCAAGTCAACACCAATGTTGGTATCAAGAAAACTCGCACCAAACATTGGGAAATTCAAGAGACCTCCTTTCATGGCCATGACCAACCACATGATCAAATTCCAAATCCTCCTCCTCCAATTCAAGCTCGTCGTCCTCGTGCCCAACCGGATGTGTCTCAAGCCATCTTGGATCAACTTGCCTCTCTATCGACCTCAATTAATCGAATCGATAGTAATGTGTCTCGCACAGAAAGAAATGAGCGTAGGCATAGTGACGAAATCCACGGATATTTTGACCATGTCAATTATTCGTATTCTCACGTCTATTCCGCAAGTACTTCTAGCGATGACGATGATTTCGACGACGATGAAAGTTCTTGATTTGTATTTTCATTATTTGAAATGTATTTTCATTTATTGTAATATATTTTCAATTACTCTTATTGTAATTTTCCTTCTTCATTAATGAAATTATCTTTTTGTTATGTCAAAAGGGGGAAGATTAAGGGTATATGCATATTTATCTTTAATCATGCTTTTGGGAAAGATTAAGGGTATATTTATTTTCCATGCATTGGGAAAGATAAGGGTATATGCATACTTATTTATTCATATGCATATTTATTTGTTTTAAATATTTATTGCATAAATTGAGGGGGAACTCAATAATAACTTGTCTTACATTTGGCATAGTCTTTTATAAAGGGTATATGCATATTCCGATGAAGATTTGCCATTATCAAAAAGGGGGAAATTGTTGGAACATATGTATATGTTCATACTTATATGTTTTGATAATTGACAAACCAATTTAATGGAAAATAATATATGCCAAATAAATGTGAGTTATTATTGAATACACATTAATTTATATATTAACTAAAGTGCTATTCATTTTGTAGATATGCAAAAGGAAGATAAAGAATTGATATGCAAAATTACAATGAGCATAGAGGAAGAAAAGGCTATGAAACGTTATTTGAGCGGACAAGAATTGGAGTCCAAGAAGTTCAAGACAAGATCGAGAGAAGCAATGAAAATAAATGAAGACCTTTTGTTGAGTCTTATATTGTCTTTATTGTGATCTTGATCCGACTTTAAGTTTGAGTCTTGGCTTCTCTCATAAAATGATTTTACAATGCATATCATAAAATGATTTTACAATATATGCATATCATAAATGATTTTACAATATATGCATATCATAAATGATTTTACAATATATGCATATCATAAATGATTATCATAAATGATTTTACAATATATGCATATCACAAATGATTTTACAATATATGCATATCATAAATGATTATCATAAATGGTTTTACAATATATGCATATCATAAATATTTTTGTTGCATTTAAAACAAATTGGTTTTAAATGTTATATAATAAATATTTTCAATACATTTAAACAAAATGATTTTAAATGTTTTTATTGATTCGGAATGGTCATTACAATTGTTTTTCATGTTTAAGATATTTATTATATTTTATATCTTCAAACAAAGCTTTGAAAAACATTTTATAACTTATTTTCAATAAGTTAGTTGTTTTAAAATCGGACCATTTCCGCAGTGTCAGATAGTCGAATATCTGATATTGGATAGTCGACTATCCTGATGACCGTTGCCAAGATAGTCGAATATCCATATCAGATAGTCGACTATCCTTGTGACCGTTGCCAAGATAGTCGAATAACCATATCGGATAGTCGACTATCTAACAGATTTTCAGAATCTGTATTTATGATCATAGCAACGGCTAGGAGTGATTTTGGAGCTATAAATACACCTCAAAATCACTCATTAAACACACAACTTCTGACCAAAAACATTCTTAAGCTTTCATACATTTCCAATACCATTTATTTATCATTTTTATCATATTTTGAAAGCCAAGGTCTTGAACTTATTGTTGTGTTCTTGAGCGTATTTGTTTACTCATATCCACTCTATTAAGAGAGTCTTGTTTAAGTGAGTGCTTAGTGTTTTGTACACTTGAAGAGAATTGTTATTCTCTTGTTGTAAGAAGGAACTTGTGTTTCCTTGGTTGAAGTCTTGGAGTGTTGTATCTCCGAGCAAAGGTGTTGAGGCTTGTGTCCTCTGGTTGTAAAGGTTCGTTAGGCACCTGTAAGCTTAACAGTGAAGTCTTGGGGTGAGGTATCCTCGAGCAAGTGAAGTCTTAAGGTGTAGTATCCTTGAGCAAGTGTAACGGTTTGTTAAGCACCCGTAAGCTTAACGAAGTTAGTGGAAATCTCGAGAGAGTCTTTCGGGGACTGGACTAGCCACGGGTTGTGGTGAACCAGGATACATCGGTGCGTTCATTCTTGTTTATTTATTTATCGCACTTATTTATTTCCTGCAAATTTTAAATTCCGCAAGTTTACGCTAATTTTTATTATAACGCTATTCACCCCCCCCCCCTAGCGTTAAGCGTATTATCTAACAACGAGATGGTCGACTTCGACACTTACTAGTGGTCCAATAATGATGTCAGTAATACATTAAATCGTAGATTTCTATAAATATGGTTTTAATCCAATAGAAGGAAACAAGTAAACAATTATTTCTTTTATAGAAAATTTTCAAAATTCTTTTGCGTTATTATCCAAATATTCTCGAGCCATGAAGAGGCAATAACAAGTTCAATAAGTTCAACATATCAATACAAGCATGCGCAAATCATGCCGAGGTCGACGCGAATCATAGATGCATCTATTTAATCTCTCGAGGCATTTCGCCCTCTCCAAAAGGAAATAAACACACACAAGCAATCAATCGAGAAGTCATCATAGAAAAATTTTCCGAAGAAAAGCCAATTCTCATTTAATAATTTAAGAAAGTGAAGTTTAAATCCTATTAAAATTTTGTTTACTAATTTAATGTGATTTTAGCAAGTCAAGCTGTAAATAAGTTTACAATTAATCTAAGTATAGCATACTTTTGGGTCCTAACTACCCGAACAATGGCATGATAGTAGCTACGAACGGACTCTCGTCACCTCGTGCGTACGTAGCCCACACAATAAGGAGCATACAACCGATTATTTCACCTATGGAAACATTCCCTCTTACAAGGTTAGAAAGGAGACTCACCGCGATCCGAAGTTCCATAACCGGCATTCCATACCCTTTCAAAGACTCAAATTGATACAAAAATGCTCCAAAACCAATGATTTGATACAAAAATCCACTCCTATAATCACCCACTCTCGGACCTAGGGTTCAAAAAATGATAAAAATGAAGCAAAAACTTGAGTTACATAGCTAAAATCAAGCTGCAGACGCAGTTCTGATCTAAGGTTCGCAATTGCGAACCCTCGCAAAAGTGAAGAAAGTCTTCGCAATTGCAAACAAAGAAGGGCGGGAAAAGATCGCATTTGCGACAAAAAGTTTGCAATTGCGAACTGGGCACCGCAATGGCGATGGATATGTTCGTAATTGCGACCATACCAGAAGCAGCAGTTTTTCCCGAGACAAAAATGAGCATAACTTCCTCATATAATTTCCAAATTCGATGATTCTTTTTTATATGGCTCTCTAATAATGATGCGGATCTAATGGTTCAATAAAAATGAATTTGGATCTCAATTGCTCAATGTGGTGCCCCTTTATTCCAAAAGAAAACGAAGTTGAAACAACAAATAAGAGCGCAATACAACCGAAACACACCCGAGGCCCCCGGGACCCCTTCCAATCACACAAATCACTCCCATAACATAATGAAGACTTTCTTGATGCCTCAAACCACCTCAAACAACGCTAAGACCATGAATCACACTTGGATTCAAGCTTAATGAACTTTAAAGAATGAAACTTCTATTTTCGATGTTTAAACCTATCAAATCACGTCCGATTGACTTAAAATTATCTACACAAGTCATATTCAACATCAAGGACCTTATCCAACTTCCAAAATCAAATTCCGACCCGGTATCAAAAAGTCCGCTTTCGGTCAAACTTCTCCAAAACCCTGAAATTCTATCTTTTGCTAAATGGCTCCAAAATGACCTACGGACCTGCGAATTCACTTCCAATTGCGCTCCCAACTCCAAAATCAACTTACGGAGCTATTCATAGACTCGAAATTCCAAACAAATATCGATAACAGTAAAATGCACTTCAAGCCAAACTTACGAAATTTCTTCTAAAATGCTAACTTCCACAATAAGCGTCAAAACGCTCCCGGGTTATCCAAAACCCAAACCGGGCATACGTCCAAGCCCTAAATCATCATACAAACTTGCTGGAACCTTCAGATCCCGATTCCGAGGTTGTTTACTCAAAAATCCGATCTTAGCTAATTCTTATAACTTAAAGCTTCTAAAATCAGAATTCTCTTTTTGAATCAACTCTCAATATTCCGAAATTCAATTCCGACCACGCGTACAAGTCATAACACCTTAAATGAAGCTGCTCATGGCCTCAAACTACTGAACGACACGCTAGGGCTCAAAATGATCAGTCGGGTCATTACACACTCTCCCACTTAAACATGCATTCGTCCTCGACGTGCTGAGAACTACACTAAAGTAGTTTGAAATCACTGTTTAACACCTCATGCCCCTTCCCGTGCCACCACAACTCATTTGAACACATTCGCTTGATCAATTCTGAAGACATTTCCTTTATTAAGGAAAATAAGTCTTAGAGCCTAATTCCAACATCTAAAATTCTATGCCCAGCCTATTTCTAATGTATGCCCCCATATCAATAACTACACGCAGCCCCAAACACGATTGCACACCTTTGCCGAATTCACACCTTGCACCACTTTACTTAAGGATCACAATACCATTCCCTGATCAAATTAGTCAAAATTTCACAAATCTGATGCTCCCATTGCACCTCATGACATACACAGGTGTTGCATTAAGACTTACAACACCTCTACGACAAATAATATATGTAGAAATCCATAACCAACTGTCGAATCAACAATTCATTGGGTTTATACTCCTGACAGAAGAAATCACCTCATTCTGAACCAAATGATGGTCTTTGCTCTTTAATTTACTTCATATAATCCAAATGCACTGTTCCTAGATCCAATAACCTCGTCTCACTCAGTACGAACTGCTCAGGTAGTAAGCCACCCAGGACATTATCAAAAGCCTCATATGATGTCTCAATGTGCCGATAGGCTACCAATTCGAATGTGATACAAAGAAAACGAACTCTGAAAAGGAAATTCAATCACCCTTCTCGCGAATCATACATGCAACTCACGAGTCAGACATGTGACGCAGGCTCACATCTAATACGAGCCTTACTTAAAAAAATAGGAAACGAAACACATAAAACAGATATAAGGGAATGTGCTGAATAACGTATTGTTGCGGCATGGAACCTTATCCAACTAACATACCCATGGTAGCGTGTCACCTGATCTAAAGACATACCCATAGCAGCGTGCCACCCGATCCACACATAAAACTCACATAAGTAGATGCATACCGAGTTAGAATGCTTATTAGAATAAAGTACCGAATATCATTCATAAACACGCTACGGGCATAATACCATCCCTGAGGGAACATATAGTGCCATAAGCTACAAAACTCAAGCAAAACTGAGGTGTAATAACGATCTGAATCTCAAGAGACATTTTACTCATATAATGCCATCTCTACACAGAACCTCAACACATAAGCAATTCACCAAGCCGCTCCACAACTCGCTCGGCGCAATACATCATTACATGAAATGTCTGACAATGAAATAACACCATGACTAATCCTCGATAATGAGTGCATTATTGAAATGAACACGTCTATCCTGATATATAGCCCATATTCACATTTAAATCCATCTATTGACCTCAAGCCGATTTTGATCACACCGAACTAGGCTAATTACCTTTCAAAGCCCATGATAACTGCTATTCCACTCATAACACATAAGAATATCCATCATAGTCAGAGAAATCATTTGCAGTCCACCACTTAATAGACTAAGTGCCCTCCAGGAATATATTATCAAATCAACGACATTAACATAACCTTCTTACTTGGTTTAAGTCTTTAATCAATCAAGTGGCTACCTGCCACACTTATACAATATTCCTGTGGGACACACTCCCACAACCTACAACAACAAATAACTAGGCCATGCCTCCAAACCACCGGTAGTACTAATGTTGAAAAGCGACCAAGGATCATTACCATGATACAAGCCTTTTTTACAAAAGACCAATCTCAGGTGACGCTGAAGACAATACCAACTTACCTTAATCATTCAAACTCATTTCGCGCTTATCCGAGCTCGTGACATCTTTGTCCACACCGATATGTTACCTTGATCTTTACTTCTAATTACATACCACTCATTGCGTCCATCATGCCAACATACAATAGAACATGATTTTCATCATAGCTTCAAAACCACTATTAGGCTAACACTTCATCATATAAAACTTCCCACTTAACTCACTTCAGAAGAACCATAGCAACACGCAGGTGAATTATTATAGCCGTAAAATATGCAAATCTCTAAGTAGTGGTCTAAGCCACCATAGCCTTTTTGGGATCTGCCTAGACATAACACGCCATAACAATATAATGCTCCTAAATAACATCAATTACGGCAGCTGACAAGCCTCACACATTCCTTCATAATCACTTGCATAACTTGATCGCACTGAAGGAACTGATCACTACCAGCATTAGGCCAATTCAACTATAGCTAACCAACTTATCGTCTTTCCAATTTATCCTTGATTGCCTTGGAAATAATAATAACTCCATTCAACACATAACACGCCTTATCCACACTCATCCCAAGTGACCTTCAATCACGAGACCGTGTCGTCTCAAATCCCACGAATTATTTCATATTTCCCAAATGCTACATTGCAAGTCAAAACATCATAGAACATTATGTGCCTCTCCTCATAAGCTACTACAAATCTTGATTCTTGATCGTACCTATAATATCGAAATCATCAAGCTCCATACTTTACCCCTTTGAATTCATTAGGACTGTTGTTGAGATCCATCCGCTCTGACTTGGCCTCGAATATAACTCCCTTAATCTAATAGCATATGAATACCCTCTCGCTGAAACAACCGGTAGAATCTCTTACCTTGAACCCCGCATCTATATAAGGCATAAATCCTGACTCCTTCCATAATCTGAACATGAGCCAATAAGGCCAACCGTAGCATACCTTTAACATTTCCTTGGCCCAGCTACCACTTATGTTCTTTTCCCATAGCTGGAATAACCCATTAGTAAACTAGTAACCAGAAGCCTCGCCAGTAGTTAACCATGCAGCCCAATTATAGGCGGCGGGACTCTCCTACTTAGCTCGAAGCAATTATTTCACAACTATGGAATTCCCCGACTTCTTTACCTCTTATTAACATAATCTTGCTCAATAAACCACCAAAATTCTTGGAATCTTTCTATAAAAGCCCCTCCCTCTTTAACTCTGAATCACCAATTGCATTCACACGACCGATCTTTTTGCTGAATAGCAAATAGAATTCTTCGCGGAAGCTTCTCCAACAACACGACCGTTAAACCTACTCGCAAGGAATAACCCACTTATGGAAATAACCTTCTGGCATCTTCCAACGCTGTTGCACAGAGTACAATCACCATGACATCAATAATCCATCCTAAGTCTGAGCTAACCCTCTAGCTGCATAAGTCCTTTTACCCCCCCATGGACATCAATTAAATGTGCAGCAACATCCTTCCCATTCAAGTTAAGTTGTATCCTTCTTCATTTCAAGAAGCTCCTTTCTATTATACCAAGTCTCTAGCCGCATAATAGCCCATGCTTTAGATTAAATCCATAGACCCCAATCACCAATCACTAATCTCAAATCCCTTCGAACTCTCCTTAAGGTACGTGGTCATGCTACCACAATTCCCATATGGAACTCCGTCACTCTCCCACTTTGGCGGGACTCATCCCTTTAATCGACTACTCGACCTTTGCTTCTCATACTTGGCCTTCTAGAAATTTTAGCCACCACCTGACACTTCTCACGTGTCTTTCCTTACTGTTTGATGGTTAGCTGTTACCTTAAATAAATCCATCTTTGTAGCATTTGAACCCATGAATCACTACTAACCCTTAAACCTTTATGAAGATCGCCTTTCTCGAGTCATCAAAATTAGAAACACCGATTCAATTTGAACATCGTACCCACGAAATTTACTATCATATTTCCATTATTATTTTACAATGCCTCATCCCAAGGCAAATTGCAGAAAACCATAACACCGGCGAACTTAACAAATACAACCGAGGACGATGACACTACATCGCAGATGAAATTCCACCACTCTCGAAAATACCAAGTCTTGTTACCCCGTCAACCCGAATTTGAACATTCTTGGCCTGATTTCCTTTTCCCTTCCAGTAATAAAATACTGAATCTCTAGATTATGTACTGAGTAAACCTCCCTTCAAGTCATTCATTGCCCCGACACTAGGCAAATGTCCTACCATCATATCAATACTGCGGAATAATCGTTCATAAGAACAACTTGTGCCTAACCTTAAAACTCTCAGAAGTACCGCTACTGAGTCGAAACAACAGAATATCCTTCTACAAGGCGACGATAATAGCTCAAATAACACTACTCGGAAAAACACCTGCACCACATGCATAGTGCCATTACAATTCTTCGATTCTCGATTTATAACAAGCCTTTCGCATCGCATAAGATTGAGTAGGAAAGAAACAAAGGCATAAGCCTCACAGAAAGTCAAAGCGCACAGTAAGGAATCAAGAAAGGAAGTACTCCTAACAGTCCTGCAACCTCCTGAGGATAAGTACAGACGTCTCTGTGCCGATCCGTGAGACTCTACTAGACTTGCTCATGACTCGTGAGACCCTAGGAACCTAGTGCTCTAATACCATGTTGTTATGACCCAAAATCTACTAACGGTCGTGGTGGCGCCGAACACCGCTATCAGGCAAGTCAACCAAATATACTTAATTAAATTCCAATTTTAATATTTGCTAGTCATTTTCCTTTATGTATTAAATAACAACTAATGAACTTTACAGAAATAACCATAGAGTCTTTAACAAACTTAATATTGAACAATCCTATAACCATCTCAAGACCTGGTGTCACAAGTGCATGAGCATCTACTAAGAAGGAAATAAAATACAACATTCATCTGGAATACAGTGGACAGAAAGTAAATCCAATATACTGGAAGGGACTACACTAGCTGCAGGACGCCTTGAATAATACAACTCACCTAGTCACGGAATCATCCGTGCTTCTACGGCTAGTAGGCCACTAGAGTTACATATACTTGTTCAACAAAAATGCACAGAAGTGTAGTATGAGTACGAAAACAATGTGTACTCAATTAGTGCCCCGTCTAATCTCGAAAAAGTAAAGACAAGATGGCCGTCTTCGACACTTACTAGTGGTCCAATAATTTTGTCAATAATACATTAAATCGTGGATTTCTATTAACACGATATTAATTCAATAGTAGGAAATAAGTAAGCAATTATTTCTTTTATAGGAAATTTCCAAAATTCCTTTTCGTTATTATCCAAATATTCTTAAGCGATGAAGAGGCAATAAAAACTTTAATAAGTTCAAGGCAGTAATACAAGCCTGCGCAAATTATGTCGAGGTCGATGACCCACTCCGATAGGAAATAAACTGTACACTGCCAAGGGTCGAACAGCGCGAACCATAGATGCATCTATTTAATCTATCGAGCCGTTCGGCTCGCTCCACCAGGAAATAAATACACACATGCAGTCAATCGAGAAGTCATCATGGAAAAATTTCAAAGAAAAGCCAATTCTCATTTAATAATTTAAGAAAGTGAAGTTTAAATCCTTTTAGAAATTTGTTTACTAATTTAATGTGATTTAAGTCAAGTCAAGTTGTCAATAAGTTTACAATTAATCGAAGTATAGCATGCTTTTGGGTCATAACTACTCGGACAATGGCATAATAGTAGCTAAGCACGGACTCTCGTCACCTTGTGCGTACGTAGCCCCCACAATTAGGAGCAGATAACCAATTATTTTACCTATAGGGACAATACCCTCTTACAAGGTTAAAAAGGAGACTCACCCCGATTCGAAGTTCCAGAACCGGCATTCCATGCCCTTTCGAAGACTCAAATCGATGAAAAAATGCTCCAAAACCAATTATTTGATACAAAGATCCACTCTCAAAATAACCCACTCTTGGCCCTAGGAATCATAAAATGAAAAAATGAAGCAAAAACTCGAGTTACACAACTAAAATCAAGCTGCAGATGTCGCATTTGCGATCCAGGGTTCGCAATTGCGAACCCTCGCAAAATCGAAGAAAGCCTTCGCAATTGCATACAAAGAAGGGCTGGAAAAGGTCGCATTTGCGACAAAAAGTTTTCAATTGCGAACTGGGTATCACAATTGCGATGGATATGTTCGCAATTGCGACCATACCAGAATCAGCAGTTTTTTCTGACACAAAAATGAGCATAACTTACTCATACGATGTCCAAATTCGATGATTGTTTTTGCTATGACTCTGTAATTACGATACGGATCTAATGGTTTAGTAAAAACGAAATTTTGATATCATTTGCTTAATATGGTATCCCTTTATTCCCAAATAAAACGCCGTTGAAACATCAAATAAGAGCGTAATACAACCCGCAACACGCCTAAGGCCCCCGGGACCCCGTCCAATCACACACCCCGGCCCATAACATAATGCGGACCTGCTTAAAGCCTCAAATCACGTCAAATAATGCAAAAACCATGAGTCGCACTCCGATTCAAGCTTAATGAACTTTAAAATTTCAAGCTTCTATTTTCAATGTTTAAACCTATCAAATCACGTCCAATTGACTTCAAATTTTGCACACAAGTCATATTTGACATGGCGGACCTACTCCAACTTCCAGAATTGGATTCCGACCCTGATATCAAAAGTTCACTTTCGGTCAAACTTCTCAAAAACCTTCAAAGTCTATCTTTAGCTAAATGGCTCCAAATGGACCTATGGACCTCCGAATTCACTTTCGATCGCACTCGGAACTCTATTCCAATCGGACATCAATAACACTGAAATGCACTTCAAGCCAAACTTACAGAATTTCTTCTAAAATGCTAACTTCCACAATAGACGTCAAAACGCTCCCGGGTTATCTAAAACCTGAACCGGGCATACGCCCAAGCCTGAATCATCATACGAACGTGCTGGAACCTTCAAATCTCGATTCTGAGATCGTTTACTTAATAATATAATCTTAGCTGATTCTTACAACTTAAAGCTTCTAAAATGAGAATTCTCTTTCTGAATCAACTCTGAATTTCCCAGAATTCAGTTCCGACCACGCGTACAAGTCATAACACCTGAAATGAAGCTGCTCATGGCCTCATACTGTTGAATGACATGCTAGGGCTCGAAACGACCGGTCGGGTCATTACAACACTTAATTCCTTTCCTTCTTGTTTTCACTCTCCTTGCAAACTTAGCCTGTTGTTAGCTAGAGTAGCATGCCTAGTTGACTTAATTTCCTATTTGCTTAAATTGCCTTGATTGCATTACGTGAAGCATGTTAGGCTAGAATTATTTGTTGTTTGATATGGGATTTCCATTTCTGAATATCTTTTTGTTGTTGTTGTGTATTTATATAGGGACTACGGATGTGGGATTCCGGTAGCTCCCCTTTTTTGTTTACTTTGGGACTATGGGTTAGATTTCCGGTAGATCCCCCTGCACTGTTATATGGAACTATGGGAATGTACCCGATAGGTTCCCCCGGTACTAGGTATTTACGTTTGGTACTACCGAGCGGGACTCTGGTAGATCCCTCGCGCCATGATAGTTGGACTACGAGACAGTATCCCGGGAGATCCACTGGACAGTTGTAATAGGGACTACAGGACGGTATCATCGGAGATCCTCGTTGATACTATTGGTACTGAGCTGTATTTATTTCGTGGTTACTCTGTTTTATGTATAGTTATTGTTACCGGTATAACCTGCTTTATTTCACAGTTGTACTCATTTTTACAACTTATTCCATATTGTTGAAACTTTATATTATGTTTAATCTCAGTAAGGTCCTGACCTTCCTCATTACTACCTGATTGAGGTTAGGCTTGGATCTTACTGAGTACTGTTGTAGTGTACATATGCCTCGGAGGTGACTGCTTAGAGACTCCAAAGTACATCTACCGCAGACCAAGGAGTCCTTTTCTATTCATGTTTTATTATTTAGCCCTTATGTACTCTTATGGTTGTTAGACAGTCCAGAGTTAGAGCTATGTAGCATTTATCTTAGCTTGTGATTCGTGGGTTTCCGGGTCTTGGATTTGAATATTGGCCTTGAGTTATATACATATGGTGTATGCCAAGCGGCATATTTTGACACTATTAATGATTTATTTCTATTTTTAAATTGTTTACTTCCGCAAGTTAGGTTATTTTTCCGCAATTTAGGTGTACCTAGTCATAGAGACTAGGTGTCGTCACGACGGTTCACGGAGAGCGAACTGGGGTCATGACAAGCATGTTGCTCTCTGTAGACTATTTTTACTCCTTCCTCTATCCGGAACTCCATTATCTGGTCAAGAGTTGAAGGCACTGCCCTCATATTATGTACCCATGGTCTCTCAAGGAGTGTGTTATACCTCATGTCACCTTCAATGATATAGAACTCGGTGTCTCATATGATTCCGGCAACATTTACTAGCAAGATAATCTCTTTTTTTTGTTTTGCTTGCCATATTGAAGTCGTTGAGGACCCGGGATGCAGGTACAATCTGATTTTGTAGGCTGAGTTGCTCAAAGACCCTCGATATGATTATATTCGATGAGCTACCTCGATCCACCAAAAAATGTTCAATTTGAATTTTATTTAAAATGAGTTTACCAGGGCATCATTGTGGGGTTGAGGTACGCCTTCTGCATTTTCATCACAGAATGATAGGATGTCCTCGGGCACGTAGCTCCGAGTCCTATTTTCTCTCGTGATCGACACTTTGGTGCGTTTGATCACATGTTATTGAGGGACATCGACTCCTCCAATATGTGTATTACATGTTGTGGTTATTCTTGCTTATTTTTCTTTGCATCTTTTACCTTGAAGTGAGTCTTAGCTCGATCACTTAGGAATTCTCAGAGGTGGTCGTCGTTGAACAATCAAGCAACTTCTTCCCTTACCTGTCTACAATCTTCTGTCCAATGTCCATGCGTGCCATGATACTTGCACATCAATTTCGGGTTTCTTTAAGAAATATCAGTCTGTATTGGCTTGGTCCACTTGGTGTCTTTAATTCTCCCAATAGCTGAAACAATCCCTGATGCATCTATGTTGAAGTTGTACTCTGATAATCGAGGGACCTCGGCGGGGCCGGTGTGCTTATCGAAACCGCTTCTACTCATGAGTCCCCGAGAATTTTGACCTTGATCGTTTCTCCGATCACTCCGAGGAGTGTCACGGGTCGAGCTACTATTTTTTCAATATACATATGGTTGATACTATTCTTTGTTGAATCTCGATTCCCGATGTGTGTCCCTCGGGGGCGTAGCTACGAATCTGTTAGGATGAACTGAACCCGAAGGGGCTCCCAACTAGTCGTCCTCGACCCTGATCTTTGACTAATAACTATTATGCACATCAGACCATGTCACGGCTGGATATTCAATCAAGTTCTACTTCAATAGGTTAGACGCGATCGAGCTCCTTTCATTCAGACCCTGCATAAAGGCTTGTACTGCCCGGTCATCGGAAACCGGTAGTAAATCTATTCTTTCCATCTAAAACCATGACATGAACTCCCTTAGCATCTCGTCGTTCCTTTGCTTTATTTTGAAGACATCCGATTTTCTCGTAGCCACCTTTATGGCCTCGACGTGTACTTTCACAAAGGCATCTGCTAACATAGCAAATGAGTCAATAGAGTCAGGAGCTAAGTTGTGATACCAAATCATGGCTCCCTTTGATAGTGTTTCCCTAAATTTTTTCAACAAAACTGACTCGATTTCATCATCATTCAAATTATTTCCTTTAATCCCACAAGTGTATGAAGTTATGAGCTTGTTATGGTCGACTGTCCCATTATATTTTGGTATATTGGGCATGCGGAACTTCTTGGGAATGAGAATAGGAGCCTCACTCGGGGGGAATGGTGTTTGTATGAACCTTTTAGCGTCTAGACCTTTCAAAACTAGAGGTGCCCCCTGGAGTTATAAGTTTCCACCTTCTTATCATTATCTTCAATTTTCTTTTCTTCAAACTCGATCCTCTTAGGTAGTTCCTCAAGCATTCTCATAATCGCGGAGTCAGTCCCCGAGCCACTTTTATCGGGCCTTGCTAGCACTGGTTCAGTATGCTGAGTATTTACTAGTTCAACTGTGTTTGGAGTTCTATTCTAACTCTGAAGTTAAGCAATGACGACTCGTTGAGCCTGCAGCATCTTTAATATCACTTGGAGTCTTACTCCCCCATCTCCTACTCCTGCTGTTCCTTGGTTCCTTGGTCGGGCTTCCCTGCGCGCATTCGTTATGGGGTCGGCGTTTAGGGTATTATGTGAACTGATATCAACCGGATCCATATTTGGCACTTCCTTATGGTTTATGGGTGGCACATCGACCCCTATATCGTTGTTTTCTCCAAGACACTCATTGTCATGAACATGTGCGCTCTGTGTGCTAGACATGTTTAAGCCTGAGAATTAAAAAATCTCTACAAGAAAAAGTATATAGATAACGAGTGTAACGAGAATCAGTAAAGAAATAATCATTGTTTTCTTTAGCCCCACATTGGGCGCCAAACTGTTTACCTCAAAAATATGAATAACAATTAAACTTGATTAGTAGTTTTAAGAATCCTATGAGCCGAGGGTCGATTGGAAACAGCCTCTCTGCCCTTTCGGGTAGGGGTAAGGCTCGTCTACATATTACCGTCCCCAGACCCACCTGGTGAAAGTATACTGGGTAGTTGTTGTTGTTGTTGTTGTTGTTGTTGTAGTTTTAAGAATATGTGATTTAGTTCAATACCAATTAATAATCAAGAGATATGAAGTAGTAATATGAAGAAGAAAAAATAATGTAAGAGAGAGGTAAAAAGAATATAATATAAGTGAATTGATATAAAGGAGTCCTTTAATTAATGAGTTACCAATATAAAAGTGCTAAAAAAGTAAAAGGATGTGCCACAATTTTAAAATAAATTAAAATTACTATCATTTACGAGAATAATTTTTAAAAAGGGAGCAATCGTGCAAAAATCACAAGGAAAAAAGGAGGTTAATATTTTGCCTTTTCTTTGGGGATAGAAGATAGGATACGGAAAGTCCATGATTAATAATTTGATGCGACTTGCTACTTTTGGCACCCTTATTAAATTTTTTGTAATATTGTTAAACCTTTTGAAAAAATTCAGCAGGCCGCTTTTTGAATAGGCGACCTAATTCGAAAATTATCGTTTCCTGAAAATAATTGAAATTTTTATCTTCTACCGTAAAAGTTAATATTTTATTTATTTTAAATAAATATTTGTTATAAAAAATATATTTTATTAATATCTTTTAATATTTATAGTAAAATATTTAATTTTGGTTAACTTCTATCCTAAAGTCACTAAATATATTATTCAGTTAAACTATTTTCTTTTTCTCTCTACTTTAATATATGTCATTCTCTTCCCTATTCCCTGAAAATACGATGTTCAATCTCAAAATTTCTCCTCGATCCCAATTTCTCCAATTTCATTGGATATTGTCTTCTCTTAAATTTTTTATTGTATACTCGATTTGAACAAACTTCAGACACTATTTCCACTTCCTTCTTCTCTTTTTCTAATTTTCTTTCTTCTCACTTCTTATTTGTTGCTGTTTGAAAGGTATAGGTATGTTAATATTAGAGAAAGAAAAAACTAAGTGTTTGGATTCTAATAATATGAATTGTGAGATTTGTTTTGAGGAATATATTATATTTCGATTGGCGCGCACAACACATGAGTCTTTGCTCGACGGCGGATTTGTCAAAAATTATGGTTTATTCTTGAACAAAGATGACGGAGTTTAGGGTTGAGAAAATTAATTTTCTGTTAATATATTTCAATATATTTTCAACGTATCACACTGTATATTTATGTATTTCATTGTATTCGTTGTCTTTTTTTCATTGTAATTCAATGTATCTCATTGTATTTTATGTATTTCATTGTATTCACTGTCTTGTTTTCATTGCATTTTAATATATCCCGATGTATTTTATGTATTTCATTATATTCACTATTTTGCTATATGTCATGAATGTATTCATATATTTTTTAATTAATATAATTCATGTATTCAGATGTATTATATAATTTCTCTCAAGATTGCTATGTTTTTTGGGGATTTATCGATTGAATTTTTTTTATAATTGAAAATATAAATTTTGTGTGTTATAATTGAGTTTGTTGAGTTATATTAGGAGTTTATTATGTTAATTGATTCACTTTTCGTTTAAAAATAGTGTAATCCCCTGCTTCACGCCGTGAATACAGTTTAATGCATTCAAATACAATAATCTATTCAGCTGGAATCCCATTTCACACCATAAATACAATCGAATACACTCGAATACAACAACTGATTAGCTGAACTTTATCAAAATTTCTAAAAATAATTCACATGATGAATAAATTGCTCCTTTTGGCAGTAGGCCCCTATTTTATTTTTATTTTTTCAATTTTTCAAAAAAAAATCAACAGGTCGCCTTCCCAATTAGCGACCACTGCAAACCTTGTTTTTTACTAAAAAATAATTCCACGCCATGATTAATAATTAGGATGCGTCATTAACTTGCTCCTTTTGGCAGTAGGAAGCCTACTAATTTTTAATTTTTCCAAAAATTTCAACAGGTCGCCGCACCAATTGATTAATAATTAGATGCGTCACTAATAGTTACTTGTATGTGCTACCAGTTAGTAGTGTAATAGATATGTGGCAATTATTATTATTTTCTTGTGACTAATAAATGTTGATTATGTGGCTCTAATTTGCACACTTCATCTATGATTTTGGCTGAAGTTTCCAATAAATAGCTGTCTTTTAGATCCATGCGATTATACCATTCTGGAAAAGGCAAAAAGATAGGATTGCAGATTATCCACATTTTTCAAAAGTTGGGGAACATCCATCAATCTTGTCTGTTCTACTTACTTCGATAATTATTCTCGAAGTTACTTCTAATTCAAAAAAATACACATCGCTTGAAATTTTGATTGGAACTGAATGTAAGCATTATAATAACAAAATTTACTACATGCATTTTAACCTCCTAATATATACGTATATTTTTGTTTGACTAAAAAATATTAATTAGGTAATGAGAAAATAGAGGATGGATTCTATCTAAAGATAATTTACCTTAAATATAAGATAGAAGATATGAGTAAGCAAACAAAACATATATAACATTTAATTGAACCAAAATCCCATTATATAAGAAGAGGGTGGTAATTTTCATAATATTAAATAACAACGAAGAGCACATAGATGAAAAAGGGTCACTGATCTTTAACAAGGTAGAACCTCATACATTTTATATGATGAGACTAACGATATATATTGAGGATCTGAGCTCTTTGCTTCTTTCTCCTTTGTGGGAGAGAGAGAAAGAGATAGGAATGTCTCTCTTCTTCTTAGAGAGCATCTCTGAGTCCGGATCCACTTTTCTTCTTCTCACTTGGTTTATATATTAGGTCTTCTTTGTTACCCAACAGTCATTAATCGTAGTACTTAAGTCGTTTGACTATATTTAAAATGCCATGACGTTCCAATTTGCCGCTCATGCGTTCTGAATACATGACATCGGTCGTAGCCGAGGTGCTTGTCGTCTTATTGTTATATGGATACGAATTTAGTCCAAGTAACTTTTCGTCGTCCCTTTCCACACCGCTTCTTGTGGTCAGATCTTGGCCAATAAAGTTAGTCCCTTCGCCCGTTGGGGTCACCTTCTGGCGAGCTCGATAGGAGGACTATGTCGATACGAAAGCTGAGAAATCTGAGCACTTTATGCAAGAGGCGAGCACCTCAGGGCGAGGTGGTGACGTGACATTTCGAGGGCTGCGTCAGACATTCACATTAGTTCAGATTGGATTTAATACTTCTCATGTGTCATTACGGCACAATTTTTATATGATCTGCGTTGTTTCCCATGCCCTATGTGTTTTCTAAATGGTGGCATTTGATTTTCCTGCTCAGGGCATTTATATCCCCATAAATTTGGGGGAGTCATTCATTTGAATGTTACGCTTCTTAATCAATCAAGAGAAATTTTTATGATTCTCCTTCTCCTTTAGTTTCTCATATTTCTATTTCTGCTAAAAATTCTTGGGATTGTTACCTCTTTCCCTTATCATTCATGTTTCTCACAATCATAGGGAAAATGGCTAGTGTATCTTCCAACTCTAATAGAATCGTTGGTGCTCCGGTGCAAGAAAATGATGTACCCCTAATCGAAGAGGACATGGGTGCGGCAGAGGACGAGAGTTTTCTGACGGTAGATGAGATGGTTCCCCGTCTTGGGAAGGCGATGACTGATTTTAATAGCCCCGTTGGGGATGATCTAGAACATGTTCTATCGACGATGGATGTTGCGGCACTCACGGCGTTCAAATCCAAATGGGGGATCCCCAATCACATTGATCGGCGGGTCGGGAAATAGTGCATATATACCACCTGGACTACTGCGTGTTCTATGCATATCCATTCATCATTGGGTACACGTTTCCTCTTCCCTCGTTGGCGGTGGACGTCTGACACTTCTAAGAAGTGTGTCTAGCCCAACTCTCTCCGTACGTGTACAAGCTCTTCCTTATGCTTAGAAGTACGCAGAGCTAGCCGATCGAGGAATTTCTCTACAACACATGCTTCACCTCTTCATCCCCATTTTCATAGGGGCACGATGATTCACATGCGTCACCGAGGAACCAAGTGTTTGGTGGTGAAGATGGGTGAAAAGACCAACCGCCGCTTTTGGAAAAATTTCTTCTATGTCCGAATAGAGCACATGGTATCAAACCCTACCGGGTTTCCTAAGACGTGGAATTTTGCCCGTAAGTCTCCCTTCCCTTTTTATAGTACATTTTTGTTTGAACATGGCCGTTGGTCATCTCTTTGGTGGTCATGGTGTTCTCTATTTTCTGAACCGAAAGGGTGTCGTCTCCACAAGTTGCCAACATTCGCGAATGGGTGAGCGCGATTCTCCCCCACACGATGGGGATCCCTGAATGAGAGCCTTTTCATAAGAGGTTTGGGCGCAAACCTTCCACTGGTTGCTTTATTATTCGCATTTGTCTTGTCTTTGTTTGATCGAATTTTTTGTTGGCAGGTTAGAGAGGAGCGATAAGGACAAGGGCTCATGCCCTTTTTTCCATCAACCGGCTTCCTCTGCCCGGCCCGTACCAAGAGCAATTATGGACGAGGGCGGCCAAAATCTGGTTGCTTGGCAGATCGCATCAACGATCCAACCAGTTTGTTTGGAAGTTAATATTTGATCGGAGACTCCAGTTCCCACAGTCAGTTCAACAGGAAAACCCACTCATAGTAGTAGCGAAGAGGCCCTATCAAATAGGCGGAGGATAATGTTAGAAGGGGTGTCTTTGGCTGAAATGCCATCGACGGACGATCTCGTTTTGACGATGCCTAAAATTGGCGTAAAAGAGGTTGTTGCGGTAGGGAGGTAGAGTTCTGAAGTTTCTGCGACTGTTCCGAGCGGCCCATCAACATTTTGGCCAACCTGTACCCCATCTTTGGCTAATGAGACGTTGAAGGGCGTAGTGGTGGGGGATTATGAGTTCGATTTCGACATCGATCCTGAGGACATGAAGATGTTCGAGGAAGGATTTACTATGGTCAATGTGAGGGTAGAAGGCTCTTCTCGTGTACTTGAATCCCATCGGATATTAACCTGTTGGAGGACACGGTGGATTTGGTGCCTCAGTTTGACCTTCTGTGCTCTTTTGCTGAAAGCATATCTCATCGGGAGATCAATGATTCTGGTTTGTCACGCGACGTGGCTAGGATGGCCTTGAGGGTGAGTTTTCTTTGCTATTTTCTTTGATCAAGAACGCTCGTAGGATTGAGACGCGGGCCACGGTGTGCCCAAGAAGTATCAGCGGTATCGCAACAGGTACAGTGAGATGCACGAGCAGCTTAGGGAGGGTACTAGCGCTCAATCCCTCAGGGAGGAGTTGGAGAAAATTGATGAGGATCTAATGCGGTCTATCCGTAGATGCAGCGAGCTCGAGGAATTGCTTAATTCCAAAGACGAAGACCTCGAGGTGGGCAAATGGGATGCGGCAGAATGCAAGGACCTTTAGTCGAAGGGCTGTCTCTGCGAGCCGAGCTTGAGCAGAACACCACTAGAGTCACCAACGTAAGTGTAGAGTGGACGGAGAAGGTGGCCGAGCTAGAAACAATGTGGTTGAGTTGGAGAGAGCCGAGGGAGCTCGAGTGGCGGCTTTAGCGAGCTCGGCAGCACTGGAAGACACTATTCACTTCTTCAGGTCAGAGCGGGAAGCTGAGAGGGCGACGACCACACTAAGGGAAGCACGGATCGAAGAGCAGATCAAAGAAATTAATCAGGATACTTTGAGCTTGGGAGACCAAGTAACAGTTTTTGAGGCCGAGAAGGTGCAGCTATTGGCTCAGGCCCGCTTTGAAGAATCTGCCCGGTTGTTGTACCCTGTTGTTTATACGAGATATGGGTTCATGTTAAGGCCCAACAAGATATATATATATATATATATATATATAAATATATATATATATATATATATATATATATATATATATATATATATATATATATATATATTAATGGAAGGGAGTGTTCCTAAGGCTGATTTTGAAGATGCTCGGGTTAAAGCACGTGAGGCTCATCTTGCTTGCGGTTATAACCCTATGACACCGGAGTCCGGTGGGGTGCCGAGATTGAATATGGGCATCCTTACGATGATAACAATTCTGGAAAAAATGGTGGCAGAGATGAAGTCGAGTGAAATTTTTATTGCAGTCTGTACTTAGTTTTTTTGTTGTTGTTCTTTTGTTGTAACCTGGTGGGTCCCCTATTTTTTGCCCTTTGTAAGATATCTTTTCTTTGAACGAAATGGCTTGTTTGTCTTCGTTTGTATGTTTTTGGATTTTCCTTCACTTTTCCCTTTCGAATTTCTTGGATTTTCTCGCAAAAAGTCAAAATTTTGGTAGTTGATCCGAGTGGGATCGAATTCGACTTGCTAATTTGGATTTGTTAGTTCGATCGAGGTCGAATTTTGTCATACCAGTTTTGAGTGAAGTCACTTTTGACTTGTTAGTTCGAGCGAGGTCGAATTTCATCTCGAAAACTTGGGTGAGGTTAGTCTTGACTCGTTAGTTCGAGTGAGATTGAATTTCAGTTTCGCTTGGCGAAGGTCGAGGGTTGTTTAGGTGTGAATTCGAACGAGGAAATATTGAGACCCTTGATAAGTTCCAGCGAGGTTGAACATCGATTTGTTAACTTGAGCGGGGTTGAATTTTACTTACTTGGTGATGACCAGAGGTTGTAAGGGTGTAAAATTCAAGCGAGGTCTAATTGTAACCCGCTACAAGTTAGATCGAAGTCGAACCTTCCTTTCTTTTCGCGATGGACAATGGTCAAAAGGGTGTAAATTCGAGCAAGGTCAAAATTATAACTCGTTATGAGTTCGAATGAGGTCAAACTATCCTTTCAATTGGTGATGGCTAATGGTCGTAAGGGTGCAAATTCGAGCGAGGTCGAAAGCGTAACCCGTTGTGATTTTGAGCAAGGTCGAACTTTCCTTTTACTTGGTAACGGACGATGGTCGTGAGGGTGTAAATTCGAGCGAGGTCAAAATCGTAACCCGTTGTGAGTTTGATGGAGGTCGAGCTTTCCTTTCACTTGGCGATGGACGATGGCTGTGAGGGTGTAAATTCGAGCGAGGTCGAAATAGTAACATATTCTAAGTTCGAGCGAGGTAAAACTTTCCTTTCACTTGGCGATGGCCGATGGTCGTGAGGGTGTAAATTCAGGGTGTAAATTCAAACGAGGTTGAAATCGTAACCCGTTGTGAGTTCGAGCGAAGTCGAACTTTCCTTTCACTTGGTGATATGTGGGCTTGGTGTAATGGTGAGATTTTCCTGTTGCATTGCTTTTAATGGAGAATATTACTTGTTGCTGCATCGTTTATGTGTTGAGAAGAGTCCCACTTTATTTGACTTTGCTTTCATTGGAGAGTATCATAAGTCGTGGTGAGTCCTAATCTATCTAGTCCCTTTATTGTCGGTACGGGCAATGAATTTTGTTGCTTGTGCTTCTGGGCACCTTGGGACTTGATTAATTCAAATGAAGTTCGACTGTGATTCGTAATATTTAGCCGGCCAAACTGGCATAGAATTGCCATGGCGAGCATACGTGCAAGCTTTTTGTGCTCATGTTCTACTAGTGTTGGAGAGACTGTATGTTACGTGGGCTCACTGCCCAGTCCATCATTAATGTTAAAAGCAGAGTAGAAACAGAGAAATATGGTTAACAAGCCTACATCTCCTGTGCACCTACTAAACAACCACCTAAGAACAACAAAAACCACCTTAAACGTTTGGATTTTCTGTTTTTGCTATATAAACTTTGTACATTGTTAGTCACCAACTGATAAAGACTATGACAATAAACATATAATCTAATTGTTGGATTATTAATCCACATAAAACATTATAGCCTTCATATCAAATTATTTGGAATAACAACATAAGCGAAAGCGTACCTGAATCCATAAGTGGAAATCCTTAGTCCTTCTTGAAGATTATCCAAAGTGTGCCTTTGGGAAGCTCCTTGATCCTTCTTGAAGGTTGTCTTGAAGTTTTGCTTTCACAAGAATATATCCAAGACCAAAATTGAGGAATGGTTTTCCACTTGATATGCAAGACCAAAAATGCTCTCTTGATTCAATGGGAGGAAGAAGAGAATGTCTTGCATTCTTGTGGAAACCATAACCCCCCACTTATAACATATGAGTTATGAAACTCAAAAGTCATAAGCATGTAACAATGGTTACATCTATGTAACCTTAGTTAGCCCATCATTAACTAAGATTACCCTTTTGGGTATCTACACATTAGTCCTACAAAAAAGGGTATCTACACATTAGTCCTACACTTTATATGACAATATGTTGGCCCCCTTAACATAATGTCCATAAGACCACTTATTTAGGCCAAACCAAAAGATAGCACATAACATATAATTTATCCATATATTGTTCATATGTATGTAGATATAAGTCCATATATCTTACAATCTCCCACTTGGACGAGATACGCATACATATGTACAAACCGTAGCATTATATGTTACATTATAACCTTATGAGCTCAGAATTGCTATCATAATAAAATTGTCATGAACAATCCGGTCCATCAATCATACCAACATAGGAACTAAGAGCTCTTAGTTACTCTTGCGTAACTAGAACCAACATAGATCACGTATATCAATATAACCAACGACATGGATCAAGTATAGGTGTGTAGCATGGAAATAACATAAAGTGTGGTATGAAATAGTATGTCTATTTCCAACTGGTTCTCTTTATTGAGATCAACCATAAACCTTAAGAGTACAAAAACTTTAAAACTGAATATCTGCAGATATAACTTTAAAACTGAATTACTGGATGTAATGGACAATACAAAATTGTATAATACAAACTCCCACTAAAATTCATAATTCTAAACTGATTTGACACCCATGCAATCAATATGCTCATGAAATACTTTTGGTGTCAATCCCTTAGTGAGCGGATCCGCAATCATGGAGTTTGTACTGATGTGCTCAATGCACAATTGTCCATTCTGTACTCTTTCTTTAACAACCCAAAATTTAACGTCCATATGTTTTGCTTTCGTCAAACTACTGTTGTTGTTAGCCTAAGTGGCAAAATCGGAGTCGGTATACCCGATGATCTCAAGCTGGTCCGATCTCCGATATGTAAGCATGTAATCCTTTGTTCTCTGTAAGTACCTCATGACCCTTTGGCTGCCTTCCAATGGTCCATTCCTGGATTGCTTAGATATCTGCCTAGCATCCCAACAATGTATGTTATATCAGGTCATGTACATACCTGAGCATACATCAGACTACCTACAGCCGAAACATAAGGTGTCTTCAGCATTTCCGAAGTTTCATAATTATTATTTGGGCACTGTTTGAGACTAAACTTGTCTTCCTTAGCAACAGGGGTGTTGCCTGGTTTACAATCCTGCATGCAAATCTTTTAAGAACCTTATCGATATAGCCCTTTTGTGACAGAGCGAGAACACCTTTGGAGCGATCTCGTTGTATCTGAATTCCTAATACAAAAGAGGCATCACCAAGATCTTTCATTTCAAATTTCTTTGAAAGAAATTTCTTAGTTCCATGCAATAATGCTATATCGTTACAGGCAAGCAGTATGTCATCGACATATAAAACCAGAAAAATATATTTACTCCCACTGAACTTATGATATATACAGTCATCAGCAATATTCGGTTCAAAACCAAAAGATGTAATGACTGCATGAAACTTATAATACCATTGACGGGAAGCCTGCTTGAGCCCATAGATGGATTTCTTTAATTTGCAAACCCTTTTCTTTGATTCTTCCGAAACAAAGTTTTCAGGTTGCACCATATAAATTGTTTCCTCAATGTCACCATTGAGAAACGTTGTCTTAACATCCATCTGATGAAGTTCAAGATCAAAATGTGCTACAAGTGCCATTATAGTCCTGAAAGAGTCTTTCGATGAAACTGGAGAGAAAGTCTCTTTATAATCAATGCCTTCCTTTTGAGTGTAGCCTTTTGCGACAAGACGAGCTTTATACTTAATAACATTGCCCCCTGAATCCCTCTTGGTTTTAAAAATCCATTTACAACCAATTGGTTTAATACCTTCGGGCAATGTAACAAGCTCCCAAACGTCGTTATCGCTCATAGACTTCATCTCATCATTCATGGCATCAAACCACTTTTGAGAGTTAGAACCCTTAATGACTTGACGGAAGTTGATTGGATCATCTTCCTCAAGTCCAATATCACTTTCTTTTTCTTGGAGAAATACAATATAATCATCCGAAATTGCATTTCTCCTCTCTCTAGTGGATCTCCTTAATGGCACTTCAGTTTCTTGAGGTTGTTGAGTTTGATTTTCATTAGTAATATCAAGAACTTGATTGGGGAGATTTTCGAGATTGTTTTGAACTGGAGTTGTGTGATCCATGTCAGGAATGAGAACACCCTGACCAAGATCAACAACTTGAGGGAAAGACACATGTTCTTCCTCAAAGACAAAATCTCTAACAACTTTATCTCCCCACCCCCCAAACTCAATATTCTAAAAAAACCTAGCATTACCCGTCTCAAAAATAGTTCTTGAAGTGGAATCATAAAACATAAACCCCTGGATCTTTCAGAGTATCCAACAAAAATAGCTACAAACTGTTTGAGCATCCAGTTTCTTTTCATTCGGCCTATAGCTGGACAACCCCAAATGTGTAAGTGCTTAATACTGGGTTTATTTCCAGTCCAAAGTTCATATGGGGTTTTGATTGTAGCTTTAGTTGGAACTCTATTAAGAATATAAGTTGCAGTTTACCCTTGATACACTCAATACAAATTTTCGAATTTGAGGAATCAAGAGAATCAAGAATTCCATCTGACACGAGTTCCTGAATTCTTTGAATAGATATGTGACCCAAACGTTTGTGCCAGAGTGATAAAGAATTCTCATTAGTCAATTTTCTTTTGGTACTACTTGAACTTGTAGGCAAAGTTTCATTATGCGAGGTTATTATATCAACCAAATATAGGCTATCATATGTTGATAAAAGACCAGTACCGATAACATTTGAATTTTGAAAGAGACTAACTTTATTGTCACCAAATGAACATGAATAACCGGATATGTCCAATTTGGGAACAGAAATTAAATTCCGTCTAAAAGACGGCACAACAAAAGTCTCATTCAAATCTAAATAAAAACCGGTCTTAAACAACAGCCTAAACTTTCCAATAGCCTCAACTTTAACCTTCTTGTCGTCACCCACATAGATGTATCTTTCACCATCATTTGATTTTCGGCAGTTCAGGCAACCTTGCATAGATATACTTATGTGAGTAGTAGCAGCCGAATCTACCCACCAAGTATCCTTAGGTACCGAAATTAAATTAACTTCCTAACAAACAAGAGAAATAGATGTACCTTTTTTCGCACGCCAAGCGTGGTACTTGGTACAATCTTTCTTCATGTGATTAGTCCCCTTACAGAAAAAGCAACCCGATTCTGAAGTTTCAACCTTAGGTTCCTTATTTTGCCTTTTCTGGGGCCTTGCAACCGCAACTTCCTTACCTTTCCTCTTCTTATTATCTTTAGAAGAGGATGCCAAATGAGCACTTTCTGTCTTATCTTGCTTTATCATTTCCTCCTCTTGCACACAATGTGAAATGAGCTCATTAAGAGTCCATTTCTCCTTCAGGCAGTTGTAACTGACCTTAAACTGATTAAAGTGTGCAGGAAGAGATATCAAAACTAAGTACACAAGCAGTTCCTCAGGTAATTCCAGCTTGAGTGACTTTAGTTTCGAAGCAAGATGAGATATTTCCAAAATGTACTCCCTTATGTTTCCCTTGCCTTTATACCTCATGGAAACAAGTTTACTCAAAAGAGTACTTGTTTCCGCCTTTTCGTTTTGTGCAAAACGCTTTTCAAGGTTTTCAAGGAAAACTTTGGCATTACTTTCATCATTCATAGTGCCCCTGAATGATTCTGGAATTGCACATTTCATGATCATTAGACTCATGCGATTTGAGCGTTCCCACTTCTCCATCTCCTTCTTTTCATCAGAAGAAGATGTATCCTCAAGAGAAGCAGGTTGCTTATTCCGAAGTGCAAGGTCTAGATCCATGCAACCGAGAACGATCATAATGTTCTCTTTCCATTCCTTAAAGTTTGTGCCGTTAAGCACAGGGATGCTGTTTATGTTTGCAGATATCGTAACAGCTGAAGAATTCACTGAATCCAGAACAAGGATAACTTAATACATGCTTACAATTACTTGAACTTTAACTTTAGTTTACAGATTCAAAATAGGCAAATCCCATTACAAGATACCTAGCACAACAATGATTTTAGTCTTTGGACAGAAAATAACTTGTAAGTGATACTCTTGGTGTAGTAATCAAATATTGACAATAAACTCCTGCCAAATATCAAGCCTTCCTTTGGGCCGACTTAATATTCACATGGAAAACCAAATAATTGTCACATATTTATCACCACAAGCATGTTCGAATTCCTGCCAAATAACAACCTTCCTTTGGGCCGGTGTTAAACGCATGGAAGACTAACATCCATAGGCATCTTATATTTCAAGATCATCAATCTACACAAAAGAGGTTACTTTGGCAACATAATGCTTCAATTGACTAATTTTAAATATTAGATGCTAAATCATTAGTTCCTTACGCCATATATTGAATCTTAACTGAATATGTTACATGTTTTGACATGTAACAGCTGAATATTAATTGTTTTTAAACTTAATTGGACAATACCAAAATCTGAAGCATGATGGACTAAAAAACAATTAATATTAAAACTGAATATTAATGTACAAACCATTAATAATTAAAAAAAACTGAATATTAATTGACATATTATTAATGTACAATTAAAATATGAAAACTTAATACTTAAAACGTTTCATTAATTATGAAAAACGTTTCTTACATTATGTCCTCATTAAATAGCCAGAAAACAAAACGTTTCTGCAATTTATGGCCAGATAATCGATTATCTGAGCCTGATAATCGATTATCTAGGCCTACTTGAATCACAAAATTTTGCTGAAAAACTAGGATAATCGATTATCCTTTTAGGATAATCGATTATCTTGGCTCTCTGGAATTTCCAATTTTGCTGAAAATACTCCAGATAATCGATTATTTTAACAATAATCGATTATCCTCAAGTTCTGTTTCAAGAATTTTTTATGAACAAAATGCAATAATCGACTATTTTAAAAAAATAATCGATTATTCTCTGTTATGTTTTGCAAAATTTTCGTGAACTTTAAAATTTATTCTAGGACCTTTTGCGGCGACGAACGCTGCCACTAAACCCATAGAAGTCGCCGCTAAATGTATTAGTGGCGACTATGTACAGAAACTGAAAACTGGAGTTGCCGTCACTGAAGGTTATTTGCAGCAACAATTTGAAATCGCCACTCAACGATAATAAACTTAATGGGGATTTCAACAAAAGGCTTAATCCATGGAATCATGTTGTTCATCAATTTCAACATCAACAAAATACTAAAGTTCATCATCAACATATCATTCATGAAATCATGCTATATCATGGTACTAGAATTTCATAATCAAAATTCTATCTTAATTTAAACATGAAGCTTTATATAACATGGATTTCATGAACTTCCAAATGATCCAATATGAAGGAGGCTCTGATACCAATTGTTGGATTATTAATCCACATAAAACATTATAGCCTTCATATCAAATTATTTGGAATAACAACATAAGCGGAAGCGTACCTGAATCCATAAGTGGAAATCCGTAGTCCTTCTTGAAGATTATCCAAGGTGTGCCTTTGGGAAGCTCCTTGATCCTTCTTGAAGGTTGTCTTGAAGTTTTGCTTTCACAAGAATATATCCAAGACCAAAATTGAGGAATGGTTTTCCACTTGATATGCAAGACAAAAAATGCTCTCTTGATTCAATGGGAGGAAGAAAAGAATGTCTTGCATTCTTGTGGGAACCATAACCCCCCCACTTATAACATATGAGTTATGAAACTCAAAAGTCATAAGCATGTAACCATTGTTACATATATGTAACCTTAGTTAGCCCATCATTAACTAAGGTTACCCTTTTGGGTATCTACACATTAGTCCTACACTTTATATGACAATATATTGGCCCCCTTAACATAATGTCCATAAGACCACTTATTTAGGCCAAACCAAAAGATAGCACATAACATATAATTTATCCATATATTGTTCATATGTATGTAGATATAAGTCCATATAACTTACACTAAACACCATCCCACTTTCTTGATTTTGGCTTTTGTGCAAAAGAGTATTAAACCACATCTCTTCAAAAAAGCTGCTTCCTTATTTGCCCTCCTACAACATGAAAAAGGTACAAGTATGAATTTTACAGTACACATGACAATAGTTTACTCCCAGAATAAAAATCTAACAACAAAGGCAGATCCAGTGTAATCCCACAGTTAAGGTCTGGAAAGGATAGTATGTATACAGCCGTACCCCTAGCCTTGTAAAGGTAGAGAGGCTGTTTCCATTATATCCTCGACTCAAGAAAAACAGTCGCAGCATTATAGAAAAGCCAGAACACAAAATGCAACAACAATGAAAGCAGAGCTATACCAATTATTTTATAGTATAGAACCAGGACAGCTAACTTGCTCAACAAACTCTCTAACTTGCAATTAAATCCTCCAGTTCAAGAACAATATCACTATGATGCTTATCATTTTCTGCCCCATTCTCATATATCATATCATCTTCCATTAGCTTCTCCCACAATATATAGTTCTCAGATAACATGTCTTGGCTATTCCTTTTCTGTTCGTCCGCGGGGCTGTTTGATTCATCAGAGGAGAACAATGTTTGTATTTCATACTTAATTGTTGTGAATTCCTCTTGAACTTGAAAAGACTGTCCATTTATTATCACATTGAGTATTAGCCAATCTCCTCTTTTTGGTAACAGTACCCGTGTCTAAAGTCTTTCTCTGTTTAATCTTCTCAATCAAATGCTGAACAAAGAGAGGATTCTTGAATGCTTTTGCTATAAAGATAACCATATACTTTTGCCTATTCTCACTATTCTGTAACCTCTCTTTAATAGTAGCCAAGTAGCTTTCTGTGCTCTCTTGTAGTTGTTTTAGACTCTGGACTTCCATTTTAATGTGTTTTGATCCTTTTTCAGCTTCTCTAATTCAGCCTCAATCCCATCCTTATTGCAAGAACCAAGCCAAGATTGTGCTGATCCTGATCCTTGATGAGTATACTGCTGCTTTCTCCTCTTTATATTTACCAGCAAATGCTTCTTCCCTTTCTGAAATCCCTCATTCGCAAATTCCCATATGTCTGAATCAATCTTCCTGAAACGCCACAACCCCCACAAAATAAAATATATTTTAATTAATAATCCACAATCAAATAAAATTGGGTTTACCTTTACATAATTTAACATGAAGGGAAAAAAAAGGGACAATCCAGTACACAAGGCATCCCATTCCGCGCTTACGCGAGGTAAGGAGAAGAGTTGCACTTCCCCTATGGATGTGTCGCACTTTCCCAATGAATGTGATGTACACATCCTAATTCTACCCCTTCCCCTATGGATGTGTCGCACTTTCCCAATAAATGTGATGTACACATCCTAATTCTACCCTAACGCAAGCTTCCACGGCTCAAAACCATGACTATGGATCAGGCGGCCCCTTCGTATGCTTTAACGTGTACTTATATATTAATATGTGATAGCAGCTCAATTACCATTTTTATCAAATTACCTATTAATGCTTATCAAGAAAACTACAATGACCATAAATGACCTAATTGTGTAATATATTATAAGCTCTAAGTGCATAGAATTTAAAACTTAACCAAACACAGGAGCTTTCAATTACTACTTCAACAACAACCAAAAAAAAGAACCCACAGTATAAGTGCAGTCCGGAGAGGATAACTGGATGTAATCGAAGAGGATAGTATATAAACAGATTTCACCGCGCGAAAAACTTAATTTAACTTCCAAAACTGAACTCACCATACTTCAGAATTAGCACCAGAAGATAAATTAATTAAGGCTAAGTATTCATTTCCCAGCTAATTTTGTAGTAGAAAAAAAAAGTAGTAACACATAATTGGGAAACTTACATAGGTATTAAGCTGACGAATGAAGCTAGAGAAGTTATTATGCTTAAAATGTTTAGGCAAAATATCAATAGAGAACTTATGAGGATCCCAAACAACAAAGCTGGCTTTGGTATTACTCCAAGATATTATAGAGTCAGTATTAGGATCATCCACCATTTCAAATGTTTTCTTCAAAAATGGTGGTGGACCCATATCACGTAAACCCTCCAATGGCTTTGGAAGAATTGAGCTACTAAACTCATCTACTCCATTGTTAGTAGTAATAGAGTCATCTTCTTCGTCAAGAAATAGTACTGGCTCTTCTTTCACTGTTTGTAGTCCGCCATTGATGACGTCATCTGTTACCATTTTCTCCTGTTCCATCTCTAATGTCAAAACCAGAACTCCTTTGTTTTTAAACTCTGATTTTGGGTTCAAATTTTGTGCAGATAAAATTAAGGGAACTCGGTGGGAGAGAATATTTATAGCAGAAATAGGGACGAAAAAAATGGTGAGAGAATCAGTGTACTGAACAAGTATAAATTGTATAGTTGGGAGGGGTGGGAGAGTGGGGTGGGGTGTTTTTGTGGGGGGTGGGTGGGAGGGCAGTGACGGTGCACTGTGTGTGTCTGAGAATTAGAAAGCAAATAAGGAAAAGCGATGTGTAACGAACCGTTTCGGAGAATGTTGCCATTTGTATTATTACTTTCATTTTCCCCACGTCACTAAGTCCCTCACTTTTTAAGAAACGTTTTTTTTGACCCATAATATTATTAGTTTTAGCACTTTGGTCCCTTACTTACTTAATCATGCAATTGAATTAGTTTTGATTTCTCATTTTATGATTTTAACACAGTTCGTTTTAAGTAAAAAGACCATATTTATTTCTATTTATAGTATTTATTCGCAAGAATTTAATCGATATTGAAGTAGAGATATATTTTATCGTTTGGATAAAAATTTTATGCATGTCAAGATAAATTGTTTACACAATGCTATTATGCACATTATAATTATATGTATTTCTGCCTACCTTTTAAAATATGTCGTTCATTATAGTTTTATGGTTGAGATTTGATTTTTATTTGAGCTAAAATATTTTACGATTTTTGGATATTTAATTACTAAACGTGTAAGCAATATACATTACATTTGAAATTGTTACAAGAAAACAAAATTGTTTACGTGCTAGAGCAAGAAGTATACATTATATGATCAAAGACATTAATCTATAATTTTGAAAATACGGAAGCGTGATATTATATCTTTGAGTAATGTCTTGACTTTATATAAATATTCAATAATTTCTCGAAAGTCTATATATTAAGCGTGGGGATTCAATTCAAATAACAAATATCCCTGCCAAGAACCTCGTGTCTTGAAAACTTTTCTATTAACGTTAATTTTTCACCTCTCAATTTGTTTCTAAAGTTTGAGGGTCTATTTGAAAGCTTTTTATTTCCTAGGGCCTAGGAAGAAAAACAACAAACAAGCCAAAGGCAAGCTTTATCCATTCTTTGGCTATCAGAAAGAAACGGCAGCAGTTGAAAATATTCGGAATGATAAATACAACACAAAGCAGAGTCAGGTGTCTTGTGGTAGCAGGTGGCTACTTGCATGTGACTTCGCGCTTATATATACGGGAGAAGAGGTAGAATTTCATATAAAGAGTAGAATAGTACACAAAATTAGGGGTTCAACATCGAATCTAAGTCGAAGTTTAATAATTTATTAGTATCGAATTAACGATTTAACCAATAGAGATAATAAATAGAGAACGGATTGAAACTTTTTTATTAACGATTATCAATTTAAAGACATATTATTCAATTTTTTTAACGGATAATCTGTTAACCCGTTAAAATTATGTATACATAAAATTTATTTTTATCCATATATATATATATATATATATATTAAATAATCAAAAATCCTTCTTCCTCCGATACTCTATCAAAGTGATTAAAATAAAATAAAGCTAAATAAAAGGAGTCATATAACTGTGACAAGAGAGAATTTGGTGTCTGAAAAAAGATAATAATACTAGTTACACCACTGCTTTATCAATTTGCCTCGATTTTAAGGCATCCTAGAATTCAAAGCATAACAAATATATGATTTAACAACGGCCAATTGAAAATCTTTCACATGGACTGAGGCAAATGTGCATAAATATATTTCTAAACAGATGATTTACCTATCACGTTGTCTCTGCTGCTTCGTCCCTCTTAGTACGCCGACCGTCTATTTAAACATACAGAGACTAAAATTATTTTGTTTTGATTGAATTAGGCCGATAAACCACCAATGACCGTCGATAAGAGCTAAATCGATACCTATCCGCCCAATATCTTATCGGGTGACTAGCGAATTAATATATTTAAAAACTGATAACCGATAAACTAAACCGTTAAAAGTAAATAACCGCCTATTTTACCCAATAAGCAGCCTAACACAAAATACTCGCGTTCATGCAAGGTCTAAAAGAAGACCGTGTTTCAATAGTTATAATAAAAACAACCTATTATAATGAGCATTAATAATTGCTTCCAAAACTTTAATGCATATATATAAATCATATATAAAGATAATTTTATCCAAAATTTCTCTTCCGAGATGCCCATATACGGTTGGCCTTAAATTGTTCGTTAAATAAGTACGTTTATTAAATTTTAATTTAATTTTTAATACTTGAAGCCATCTTAATTAAAATTTAAAACCTATCATAAAATTAAAAAATTTATTTAGCCTCTAACTAGTTTAGACGACTCACTTCGAAAAAGTGGCGTTAGGTATTTGCACTCAATATTAACGCCAAATTAAATAATTTAATATTATAATCATGAATTGAAGTTAAAGTATATAGTATTACTTTTAGCTAGCTATAAAAGTTACTACTTAGGTACTTGTAATAAAAAATGCTTCTATGAGAAGCTAATATATGCTAAAACAAAGCATATGTTGTGCATGAAATTTAAAAAGAAAAAAAACGTTTGAAACTTATAATTTAAAATAACTATAAATATTTAATTGGCTAAAATTGTTTCACTAAAGATAATAAGAAGTGTAAAGCTAGTTTTTTTTAACATAAAAATATCTTAGTTTTACAGATCAAAAAGAAAATCAGGTCAAATACATAAATTGGGACCGAGGAGTAAGTAATAGTGAGGGAAATGATCTTTACTTATGTACCAATGAATACAGTCTCTTAGTGAGGAGTATGTCGAGACTCATCCTCGAGGTTCGTCTAGAGTTAATCTGAAGGGTATATCATTCTGACTAAATGCAGCGGATCGCAGCGAGGAAGGGGAAAGTTTCCAAGTCAGCGACTCGGCCTAACAAGGCCGGTCATATCTAACCACCATATTTCTGTATTTTCATGGTCAACACATTTTGTATTACAAGAAATTCCCCTTCTATATAAAGAGGATCCCACCTCTTTGTTAGGGGGACTGATGTTGCTCTATTTCTCTACAAGTGCAATAATCTCTCTCTCTCTCTCTCTCTTCTTCTTCTTCTTCTTCTAAGTTGTTCATTCTTACTGGCCCGAGGCGGCCTTAGCATTTATCGCTTTCTTATTTGTTCTTCACTATATTGTCCAATATTGGCAGCACGGAACCTTGCTCAATCATACCTCTGCCTGTTATCCATTCCCGATTGTCTCGGTAGCTCGAGCTCGGTTCGAGCCTTGGCCCCGAGGTCCCTATCGATCAGCCTTGCTTACGGAAAACATGCCCCTTTTGTTTGATTACTGCCTCGTTTTAGCTCGCATTTCATCATTATATTTCATGTTCTTAGTATTTAACCGCTTTAACAACTAGCTTGGAAATAGATCACGTAATTTTTGAATCCTATTTATAAATTTAATTGTTGTTACTATTTTTACGATAAATAGTTTGGCACTCACCGTGGGGCTAAAAATAATAGTGATTATTTTCTTGTTGGTTTCGTTGCGAAAACGCAAGTTATCTTTCACACTTGTTCTTGCCCAAAATCTTCGCTTTCAAGGCAGGACGCCCGGCTCTGCTAGTGAAATGGGAAACCAAGACTTCAAAAGCGACATGGAAGTGGACACGACCAACCCAGAGTCTGTGTCCCCCCCCCCCTCGTGTTTAATATGAGCAAAATGGAGGGGTCTCCAGCATAGTGTCCACATAATTATTAGAGGAACTAACGATCTCCAAGGACCCATGTCCAAACAAAAAAAATATCCGCTACAAAAGAGGGACCGGCCCAAAAACACGTATCTAAAGAAACCCTCATAATCGTCAAGGAGGACCTCGAGACCATAGGGAAACCGCATAACGATGCGTTGGTGATCTCGTTTCTCTTAGACAACACAAGGATAAAGCGCGTGTTTGTGGACTCGGGTAGTTCAGCCAACATAATCAGGTCAAAAGTAGTAGAACAACTGGGGTTGCTCAATCAAGTTGTCCCCATCCCTCGAATCCTCCACGGCTTCAACATGATCAGAGAAGAGATGAAAGGAGAAATCACCCTCCCGATCAATACGTCTAGCACAACCTAGAGCACCGAGTTTTGAGGTCAACGATGGCAACATGAGGTACAACGCGTTACTTGGGAGGCCTTGGATACACAATATAAGGGCAGTGCCCTCGACCCTGCACCAGGTGATAAGGTTTCCCACAAGAGATGGCATCACGATAATACATGGAGAACAACGGGCAGTAAGGGAAATATTCACAGTCCACCATGAGACGCCACCCCCATACACTCAGCCTCAAGTGAGGAGAGACATATATAGACTCTTGGAGACGATGGGGAAGATTTCTTTGCCCCCGAACTTTTGTCGTCCCCGAAGAATTGGATGCGACCAAGTGAACAGTCAAAGAGCTAGAGCAGACCGTTCTGATCGAGAACCTCTCGGACCGCAAGGTATGCCTAGAAACGGGGGCTGGCCCCCGAACTCAGGAAAAAGTTTATTTATTTTTTTAGTAATAATATCGTCTGTTTTGGCTGGTCCCACCTAAATGTGATGGGAATCCCACCATAAATAACCTCCCATCAACTAGGCGTCGATCCCAAATTCAAAGCCGTAGAGTATAAGAGGACACCACAGTTCGAGGTAAAACACACCTTCATCAAAGAGAAGGTAGCGAAACTTCTTATAATCAGATCCATCGGGGAGGTAAAGTTTCCCGAATGGCAAGCTAACATATGGTAGTGCTAAAAAGGGGGAATAAGCTAAGAATGCGTGTAGATTATAAAGATTTAAACAAAGCATGCCCGAAAGATTCCTTCTTGCTGCCTAATATCAATCGTCTGATCGATGCCACGGTCGGCCACGAGACCCTCACCTTACTCGATGCCTACTTGGGGTACAATCAGATCCAGATGAACCCTGAGGATAGGGAAAAGACCTCATTCATCACGAAATATGGTACATATTGCTATAACGTGATGCCATCTGGGCTAAAAAATGCAGAAGCGACATGCCAACGCCTAGTTAATAAAATGTTCGAGCATCAAATAGGTAAATCGATAAAAGTATACATTGATGATATGCTAGTTAAATCCCTGCGCGCAGAAGATCATCTCACCCATTTTCAAGAAACTTTCAACATCCTCAGAAGCTACAACAGGAAGCTCAATCCCAAAAAGTGTGCCTTCGGAGTAGGATCGGGAAAATTCCTAGCTTCATGGTCTCAAACAGGGGGATCAAGATCAACCCCGACAAAATAAGGGCCATTGAAGAAATCACAGTGGTGAACAACGTGAAAGCCATCCAACGGTTGACTGGGTGGATCGGGGCCATGGGTAGGTTCATATCTAGGTCGTCGGACAAAAACCATCACTTTTTCACCCTACTCAAAAGAAAGAGCAACTTCAAATAGACTCCAAAATTCCAACACGCCCTGGAAGAACTGAAATAGTACATATCTAGCCTACCTTTGCTGCACATGTCCAAGGAGGATGAAACGTTATACCTGTACATGGTCGTGTCTGAAATAGCAGTGAGCGGTGTATTAGTCCGAGAAGAGCAAGGTATGCAATTTCCTGTATATTATGTAAGTCTAACCTTATGGGATGCCGAAACCCAATACCCCAATCTAGAAAACTTGGCGCTCGCACTAATAAGCGCCTCGTGCAAGCTGAAGCCTTTCTTTGAGTACCACCATATTTGCGTCTTATCGAATTATCCTCTCCGGAGCGTACTACACAAACCTGAGTTGTCGGGTCGACTGGCCAAATGGGCCATTGAACTTAGAGGGTATGATATCGAGTATCAACCTCAAGCAACCATTAAATCCCAAATCCTGGTGGATTTCGTGGCCGATTTTTTGTTATCCCTCATCCTCGAGGTAGAGAAGGAACTTTTACTAAAATCAAGCACATCTTTCGAGATATGGACCCTGTTCACGGATGGTGCAACAAATGATAGAGGATCCGTACTCGGTATAGTCCTAAAGCCACCAATCGACGGCATAATCTGACAGTCCATAAAACCACAAAGCTAAATAACAGCGAAGCCGATTATGAGGCTATGGTTTCAGGTTTGGAGTTGGCCAAGGGCTTGAGGGTCGAGGTTATCGAGGCAAAATGTGATTCGCTCCTCGTGGTAAGTTAAGTGAATGGAGCTACGAAGCCTGAGAAGACAGGATGTAGAGGTATCAAGATAAGATCCAAATCACGTTGTGCCGCTTCAAAGAATGGGCCTTAGTCCATGTACCCCGAGATCAAAACAGCGAGGTCGATGCCCTAGAGAACCTGGGATCGTCTGCTAAGGATGAAGACCTGCTCCCTGGAGCTGTTGTCCAATTAATCAAGTCTGTGGTAGAGGAAGGTCACACGAAAATCAACTCCACCAGCCTGACATGGGATTGGAGAGACAAATACATCGTGTATCTGAAGGACGAGAAACTACATGCCGATCCAAAAGAATCAATGGCCTTGCAAACTAGAGCGGCCCAATTCTCGCTCGACGAAAATAGGGCACTATACAGGAGAACATTCGATGGAACCCTAGCAGTATGACTTGGACCGGACGACATGGATTATATGCTCCGAGAGATCCATGAGGGCACCTACAGAAACCACTCCGAGACAGACTCCCTAGTTCGAAAGATAATTAGAGCGGTCTACTACTGGGATACATACGAAAGTATTGCCAAGGAGTTCGTCCAAAGATACGACTAGTGTCAGAGATTTGCCCTCATGATTCACCAACCCGATAAACCACTACATTCCGTTTTATCTCCATGGCCATTTATGAAATGGGGAATGGACATCGTCGGCCCTTTGCCAACGACACCAGGTAAAGCTAGATTTATTCTGTTTATGACTGATTACTTTTAGAAATAGGTGGAAGAACGGGCCTTTGAAAAATAAGAGAAAAAGAAGTCATCAACTTTACATGGGAACATGTCATATGCCGGTTTGGGATCCCATCCGAAATAACATGCGACAACGGAAGGCAATTCATCAAGAGCAAGGTAATACAGTTTCTTGAGGACAACAAAATCAAAAGGATCCTTTCAACGCCATACCATCCGTGTGCGAAGGACTAGACCGAATCCACAAATAAAACCATCATTCAAAACCTGAAGAAGAAATTAGAAAGCGCCAAGGGAAAATGGCGAGAAACGCTGCCCGAGGTATTGTGGGCATATTGGACGACTCCAAAATCAAGCACAGGGGAGACACCTTTCTCTCTAGTGTATGGTGCTGAAGCACTAATGCAGTAGAGGTTGGGGAACCAAGCACCAGGTCTTGGCACTCTAGCGAAGAGTCAAATTACGAGGCCATGGCAACGACGCTCGACTACTCGATAAAAGACGAGAGGCCTCGCTGGTTCGGATGGTCGCCCAAAAGCAAAAAATTAAAAAATACTATAATAGGATAATGACCCTCTGATATTTCGGAATTGTAGACTTGGTCCTAAGGAAGGTTACTCTGAACACCCGAAACCCCAATGAAGGGAAGCTAGGTCAGAATTGGGAAGGGCCGTATCGTGTCCTCCGGATAGTTGGCAAAGGCTCTTATAAGCTTGGCACCATGGAAGGCGAGTAGATCCTGAGCAACTGGAATGTGTTGATGCTCAAGCAGTATTACTGTTAAGGCATCCGATCATGAAACCCCACAAGAGCCCTCGAGCAAGCGTCACACTCTTTTTCCCTCAATCGGGTTTTTTATCCCGAAACAATTTTCTTGCCGACAAAATTTTCTAACGAGAAGACGTCCGCGCACTCCTTAAAAGGAATTCAAAAGGGGCCTACGGGATTTCCTTTGCAATCAAGCCAACTTAGGAAATATGACGGATGAGACTCCGACAAGAAGAAATGCACTGGGCCAAGCAACCCGAGGAGTCGTACCCATGCGGGCCAAGCTCGCGGCAACAAGATGATATGTATACACGGACTATATTTACGCCAATCAATAAAGGATATATTTTTTGCATTCATACTTCAAAAAAAGTTATTTAGGCATATTCAATGCGAAGGATTTTTCGCCAAATGCGTCCCGAGATACTCGGAGCCTTAAACGATTCAGTGCCTACACGACCCTTTGGTCAAAATTTCAGGCTCGTAAAGCCCTCACAATGCAACTCCAAGTTCACGAGAAGCGGTATTCAAGCTTAAACAAACTCGATGACTCGAAAACTATCACCAATCATGATGCAATGGAAAATCCAAAATCGTAAGACCCTAGCGGGCAGCCTCGACATAACCAGATCTATTCTACACAAACTGTAAGACCTCTATAAGAATGATAAACTGTAAGACCTTAATAGGCATGACAAACTGTAAGACCTCAACATGCATGAAAATCATGAAGTTTAGGCTATACGTCGCATTTGTAAGAATCCATAAAGGGCATACCCTCAATGTATACGCCTAAATTATCACTTGGGATAAAAAAAATGGTTATGGCCAAACGCATATGAATTCGGTTGAAACGGTTGATACAACCAAAATAACGCGAATCAGAGATGCTCGACTATCGCTAAAAATTGCAGGCCACCACTCGAAATATACTTCAGAAAGAACCGGTTTAAACAAGCTTCCCTCAACAGGCAAAAAAAGAGCTCCAACCATGTTGACTCCAAATCGCAAGAGTGTTGATATACTCGAACTACGAGCTATAAACCTTACAAGGTGCTCAAAGCATCGCCGACTACGACTTTAAATCGAGGTTCTTCTAGAACCGCCGACATGTCAGGCAAAAATACTATAAAAAGCCATGGGAAAAAACAGCGTAAGAACCATTGTCACTAGCTAAGCAAGCCTACGAGCCTTATTTTGAATGGTCTCTACGACCAAACAATATAAGAGCCATTGTCGCCATCTTGAAATTGACAACTTGAGGATTAAAATAAGCTCGAATCATAACTTGATTCGAAGACCGGATCCAAAATAGTTAACTATGCAAGCCTCTGGGCCACTTTTATCTAAAAGGTCTCAACGACCAAGCGGCATAAGTGCCACTGTCGTAGGCCAGAATCTCAAGGAAATTTAAGGATCGACTATAGCTCGGATTGCAATGCGACTCGGAGACTAGACCTGAAAATTGCAATATACCTAAGGGCACGGAATAAATGTCACTGTCGCCGGCCATAATCTTAAGGAAACTTAAGGGTTAATTATAGCTCGAATCGCAACGCGACTTAGAGACTGGACCCGAAAATTGCAATATGCCTTAGGGTGCGACATAAATGCCACTATCGCCAATCAGGAAATTTAAGGGTTGATTACAGCTCGAATCGCAAGGTGACTCGGAGAATGGACCCAGAATAGCTAAACTGCAAAACGCCTAAGGGCATGACATAAATGTCATCATCACTAGCCGAGCGAGCCTCCATGTCATGCGCCTGTTTAGGTCATCTCGGCTCAAAGCACATAAGGGCATCATCATCCGCCCATGCAGGCAGGTAAAGAAATTGAGGATTAATTACAGCTCGAGTCGTAAAGCGACTGGGGGACTGGACCCAAAATAGTTAAAAACAACGAATGCCCGAGGGCATGGGACAAAAAAACCGCCATCATCCGATCACGGAGTAAAGCGAAAATCAATAAAGCTCGGACAAATCTAACTCGGAGACTCATGGAAAATGGCTAAGAAAAGGTGCGAGACCCCCGCGATAATTCACATCAGAGGTCGTATCAACCAGCCTAATCGAGCCACAAAGCTACATTGTGGGTCCAAAGTTCTTTCGCCAGTAAGTGGAATAAAGTCACGAGATTTCTCCTTATACATATGCCAAAATAAAAGAATTATATACAGCCAAGGAAATCAACAAAAAAACAACATAGCCTAAACCTATTGCCAAATCGACAACCTCGAAGGTTGCATCCAAGCGGTTACGAATCCACTGATAGTCCATTCTCAATGGTGTCCCCTCTATCCGGAGATCCACCACCATTTTTAACATCACTCGAGTTGCCTTCCAATGCGCCCTCGATGGTTAAGCTTTGAAGGTCCAGCCAAGTGCGATCTGTGGCTCGAGGTAAAGATGGGTATGCCCCGTTAAAGGTTCTCTCAACACAAGAATCTTCAGTGACTGCTCCTTCCTCGTGTAAATATACAAGAGTCTCGGCCTTGGCTCTAATCCGAACCAGTACGGCCACCAACCCAGAACGAAGACTCTTGTACTTTCCACTATCCTTTGTCGCATTTGGAAGTTGGCGCTCAATTGAGGTGATTCTCCTCCTAAGGCTGTCCCTTTCAGAAACCACCTTGTCCACATGGCAACTAAGCTCGAAGATTTTAGCATCATTTGCCCATAGCTCCCCTCTCAGTAAATGTTTCTCCTTCTCAAACTACATGAATCAGGGCCCAAGGGTTAAAAATAAAAGAATCCTACAGAAGCTCAAATAATAGTGAGAATAGGGGATGATTAACCTGTTAGGTTAAAAGGGCTTTCTCATGTTCGCGACAGCTTACCTCGTCCTGATGCTGGGCGAGGGCCTGGTTATGAAGCGCTTTGGCCTGAAATCACATATAAATGTTAAGGAAATAAAGATCAGAGCGGACCGAAGAAACAAATGAGGATGGTTGAAGTTACCCGCTCACAAAGCCTCCCGTCTCGCCAAAAATAGAGGAGGTGTTAATCCCGGAGCTACACTCAAGAGGAGGGCCTGGTTATGAAGCGCTTTGGCCTGAAATCACATATAAATGTTAAGGAAATAAAGATCAGAGCGGACCGAAGAAACAAATGAGGATGGTTGAAGTTACCCGCTCACAAAGCCTCCCGTCTCGCCAAAAATAGAGGAGGTGTTAATCCCGGAGCTACACTCAAGAGTGATCACCGACCTCCAGAGTACGTCTCTGCCTTCGATTAGTGATCCCGCATCGGTAATATCCTTACGAAGCTCGTCTCGCAGTCCGAAAGATGGAAGTGCTCCCCCTTTTGAGGAATTAACAATAATCAATGGGCCAACAAGGTCAGCTAGAATGTCCGCCCCATTCATCCAGGTCCCTCATTGAGGCTCATTCATATCGCTTGCTAAGGGCGTCCTAGCTCGAAAAGGAATTTGGCCACCTGCAGAGTCAATACCAGTACTCGATATCCCATCCGCAGCCTCGCCACCATAAAGACGGGCCGCAGCGACATCAGACTGTTGTTCGGAAGCATTTATCCCGTCGGCCCGGCCGAGGAGCAATCGATCCCAAACGATCTTCGGAGGGTGCCTAAAAGCTTATTTCTCCCCCACCTTCAGCGCGAGGATTTCCTGCCATGCAAAAGTTGGAACTGATGAATCAACCTTGGACTCCTCCACTTTGATCCATTTGAGTTTCGGTGGCTCAGCCAGTGCACCCCTTCTCCTTTTCTTCTCCACGTCAAGCACCCGGATGTCCCCTCTGATGGGCGGCACTTCCCTTATTAGTAGGACTCCTCCCAAACCTACATAGTTGTGGGGATCAAATGCATAGAAAGGAAAGAGCAGCTACTAGCAAGCTCCACTAAAATGCGTGGATACGTCAAAACTTGAAAACTTACCACGATCTTTTGCTTCCTACTAGGCTTGGGATAAATCTTCCCCATACACGATCATTACATAGGCAAATCGAGTATAAACGGCCAACCCAACCCTGCAGATCCGGAATTGCTCCAGGGTAGACCGGTGCGGATGAAAAAATAAAAAAGAAACAATAGAGTCAGGGACAAAAAGAGAAATCATCAAAGGAAAGCATAGGCTCTGTATTCACTTATGTAGGGCATTCCACTTCTCAAGGAATGACATCCTTTCCATTGGGATAAGATTAGATTCACTGAACAAACCGACTCAACCACCCGTCGTCCCTAAATTCCTCGGTACATGCGAAAAGGGATCTCGGGGCTCTACAATAAAGCTTGATTAAGTCCCCACGAAGGAGACGAATGCTATACATCCTGATCAAATTACTCAGAGTGAAGGGAATTCCCTCTATTATTCTCAAATAATGCCTGATCATATAAAACACACACTAGAATGGAATATGGATATGACCTAGAGTCACCTGATAACTCCGGTAGAAATCGAGAACCACAGGGTCGGTCGGGGGTGAAGACGGTCCACCCGGTCCTAAAGTAAATGGGTAGGTATACACGCTCAAAAATACGGCCATATAAGTTGTAATATCATCATCCTGAGCAAGAAACTCCACAAACACGGCATCCCCCCAATAACAATCAGCTCTCACTCTCCCGATATCTACTATATAACTAATATATTGAGTTACTGGTTGATGGCATCCAAAAATCGAGGAGGGTCTCTCAACCCTGAAGTCTGAAGTCATCCCAAAAGGTCATGGGACGCGCTCCTCGACACGGGGTAGAGCTACCATTTCGTCTTGGGAGAAGAATCAAGAAGAAAGCTTGCAACCTCCTGAGAAGCAACAATGGGAATATACGCCATCCTTGAGAAAGTCCAAGAGAAGAATAAAATAGGGGAGTTCGTGCTCCTAAAAAGAAAGCAAGAAGCAAAGGAAAAACAAACTTCACCAAAAGATTCTGAATAGGATCCGAAAGAGAAGAAGCGAATATTTATAAAAGCACCGTGGGTACATTAAAAGAATCCAGCCGCCACAGTCAATGCTAGAATCTGCAGTAACGGCGCACATAGCACGCCTTGACAGCCCATAGCCGTTCTCATGGACGCCGTAGAAAATAGGAGTTCAGAATCATTTTTCATCGCTTCTCATCACCTTCTCTCCGAGAAACACATAGACTATCTGTATGCGGCAAATTCGGCGGCCCGAATTCCCCACAGTAAGGTCATCTCACAGCCATGCCCCTCGAAGCTCGGCGCTAAGGTCAAGACTCATCCTCGAGGTTCGTCTAAGGCTAATACGAAGGGTATATCATTCCGACTAAATGCAGTGGGAGCAAGGGGAAGTTCTCAAGTCACGCAACTCGACCTGACAAGGCCGTCCTACCTGAGGCCTATTTTCGAGATGTCACATCTAGCCATCATATTTTTGTACTTTCACGGTTAACACGTTTTTATTACAAGAAATTCCGCTCCTATATAAAGGGGATCCCCACCTTTTTGTGAGGGGGACCGATGTTGCTCCATTTCTCCACAAGTGTAATAATATATCTCTCTCTATCTCTCTCTCCCTCCATCTCTCTCTCTCTCTCTCTCTCTTTCTAAGTTGTTCATTCTCATTGCCCTAAGGCCGCCTTAGAGTTTATCACTTTCTTATTTGTTCTTCACTATATTGTCTAATATTGGCAGCACAGAGCCTTGCTTAACCATACATTTGCCTGTTATCCTATTTTTGATTGTCCCGGTAGCTCAAGCTCGGTTCGATCCTTGGCCCGAGGTCCCTATCTATCACCCTTGCTTACAGGCAATATGCCCTTTGGTTTGATTACTGCCTCATTTTAGCTCGTATTTTATCATAATACTTCATATTTTTAGCATTTACTTGCTTTATCAACTAGCTTGGGAATCAATGATGTATTTTTAGAATCTCATTTACAAATCTAATTGTTGTTACCTCTTTCACGGTAAACATATTTGTTATGAGCTACTAAACCGTTAGTAATTTCACTTTGTTTGGTTTAACCCTATTTGAAAATTATCAGCTTTCAGCTTGATTCTCTATTCCTCTAACTAATTGATTTTGGGTTCTTATCCTTAACTGGACTCTTGTTAAAGTTATGGATAAAATTAAAGGGTATAGTAGATACTACACAGTCGTATATTGATAACAACAACAACAACAACTACCCAGTATACTCCCACCAGGTGGGGTACAGTCATATATTGATAAATATTCAATAAATTCATGTATCGTGTTTTTACCTTTTGCTGTCTGACAAAGAACATTGTAAGCCTACGTAATTCAGCAAAATGTGGAAGCTCAATATTGGTATAGCTTTTGTAGTTAGGTAAAGCTAGTTTGATCATTGAAACTATTTATGGCTACGTTAAGACTAGTTTATAGGTTTAGGTTAAACAATAACATTACATTGTAGTCACGTAAAACAGATTTTGGTAACTTGTTTTGACGAAGTAAGTGGTATTATAAATGGCATCAAGTACAAGTACAAAAGTGAGAGTTCGTTAGCTCTGTTATAATGAGGTCTATGCTAAGGATAAATAGTTAACAGTCCAAAAGTTTGACATGAGAGTCTACAGGGACAAACTACCCATAAATTTAAAATAAATTTGCCAACTTGTAATTTTAAATTTCTGTTCATCTGGTCGGTATCGTCGCACATGAAATAGCTTAATGCTGGCCAAAGAAGATTTCTGTAAGATGCATGAAGTAGAAATCAAATCCTTGGATGTTCTTAAAATCTTATTCTTTTTTCATAAACTTCGTATCGAGTCAAACTAACTCAAATAATATGAAACGGAGGGAGTATATATATATATATATATATATATATATATATATATATATATATGTGTGTGTGAATGAAGTGTTTTGTATAATCAAACATCCCCTATTGTTTATTCTGTTACTGGGGACATGGACCATAGACATGATAGAATGGTTCATTTGTTGAGTGTGGTGGATGTAAGCAATAAATAAGTTGATATGTATTTGTATACTTTGTCTGGGGAATTAGGAGCGTGGCTGTGATTTTGAAAGGCTAATTATCAGCAACACATAAACACATATTAAGAAATGGCGCTTGTTAGTTTATCTATCTCTTTTTAAAAAAAATTACAAGAAAATATACATGCTTCACACCATAACAAAAAATGACCCATATTTTTTGAATTTACCCGGTATAGCCCAATTTGTATAAAATCTGAAAGATTTCAGTTAATAAACTAATTCTCTTTTTCCCTACACGCCCAAAATACTCTCTCTCCATGTGTCTCTTCATTCTCTACATACCATCATCTTCTATCTTCTATATTTTTTCGATCTATCTCTCATAGTCATCTTCGATCTACTATAATTTAATCCTATCTTTTCTCCTCTCTAATTTTCAGATCTAATTTTCCTTAACTCTTTTTAATTCTTTCAAACTTTTCTCATGCAGAAATATGAAAGTTTAGCATAATAGGAAGAATATGAAGTTAGTTGTTCGTTTTAAAGGATTGAGGAAGAAAACATTTGATCCATTAATGATTCAAGTAATTTTGATTAATAAATCTTGAGTTTCTTACTGTGAGCATCTGGTATCAAAATACAAATCTCAAAAATCATAATTTCGCCACTAACGAAGCTAAAGTTTTCAAATCTGGAAATTTTTATTGTAAATTGGTGCTTCAATCAAAATGTGTATTGACAAAAAATAATATCGGGTGAGAAAAAATTTAAGAAATTCAGATTCATCTAGACCTATATTGAGCTAATCGGTTCTTTTTTTTTCTTGTTTTTTTTTTTATAATATTGTTGTTAAAACAAAGGTGTAGTGATGACATAAGGTATTTTTCAGTGCATATGCTGTATAATTGGTGTTTATACACACCTATTAAAATATTGTATAATTATGTATAAATAGATATAAGTGGATAGATTTGTGTATAATGGTGTATAATTATATTTTTTCCAGTGTACAAGGTGGTGTATATATATTATTGTTGTATAAGAGGTCTTCATGAAAGTTTGACACTTTTTTATATGATAAATTTTGTATTGAAATAAAGATTTAATGATGGCTGGAAAGTTTTTTCCTAGTGTAAAATATACATGCCAAATTTATTTATATTCAGTGCACACGCAGTATATACTCATACATATAATATCAGAGGATTTTATTGGCTATACGAATGAAAACTTAAAATGGTGGCCACGCGAATAAAAAAAAACCTATGTGAGCTGTACTTAAATGAAATTATCTCCTCTTTTTATACCTTTTATTTTGGTTGAGCAGGGAGTAAAATTATAGCGGATATTTGTAGGACCTGTTTCTTCCCATTTGTAAAAATTACAGTAGTACTGTGCTGGTGTCTCATGAAATTTTGTCTGGTGTCTCTAGATTGCTTGGGGTTGAAACTTGAAACCCAAGGACATATCATCGCTAGAAACTATGTGATCATGTATTAAAGCAAATCCCATTTTGCTTTCTGGTGGTAATAAATGGATGATGTAGAATAGCTAGTAAAAGTTGCAGGATTGTGTGATGATGAATATCTTACATTGATAGTAGGAACTAGAAATAATATCCATCTTTCCAAAAGCATGGATGTTTTTGGAGTTAAAATCATAGTACTTTTTTTCTCCTGCTTGCGCTGAGTGTACTGATCTGAGCTAAAACCATTATATTTCTTAGTGAGATACAACTAAAACCATTAAATTTCTGTTCATCTGGTCGGTATCGTCGCACATGAAATGGCTTAATGCTGGCCAAAGAAGATTTCTGTAAGATGCATGAAGTAGAAATCAAATCATTGGATGTTTTAAAAATCTTCTTTCTTTTTCTTAAATTTCGTATCGAGTCAAACTACCTCAAATAATATGAAACAGAGGAAGTATATATATATGAGTGAAGTATTTTGTATAATCAAACATCCCCTCTTGTTTATTCTGTTACTGGGGACATGGACCATAGACATGATAGAATGGTTCATTTGTTGAGTGTGGTGGATGTAAGCAATAAATAAGTTGATATGTGTTTGTATACTTTGTCTGGGGAATTAGGAGCGTGGCTGTGATTATGAAAGGCTAATTATCAGCAACACATAAACACAGATTAAGAAATGACGCTTGTTAGTTTATCTATCTCTTTTTAAAAAGAATTACAAGAAAATATACATGCTTCACACCGTAACAAAAAATGATCTATATTTTTTGAATTTACCTGGTATAGACCAATTTGCATAGAATCGGAAAGATTTCAGTTACTAAACTAATTCTCTTTTTCCCTACACGCCCAAAATACTATCTCTCCATGTGTCTCTTCATTCTCTATAGACCATCATCTTCTATTCTCTATATTTTTTCGATCTATCTCTCATAGTCATCTTCTATCTACTATAATTTAATCATATCTTTTCTCCTCTCTAATTTTCAGATCTAATTTTCCTTAACTCTTTTTAATTCTTTCAAACTTTCCTCATGCAGAAAGATGAAAGTCTAGCATAATATGAAGAATATGAAGTTAGTTGTTAGTTTTAAAGGATTGAGGAAGAAAACATTTGACCCATTAATGATTCAAGTAATTTTGATTAATAAATTTTGAGTTTCTTACTGTGAGCATTTGTTATCGAAATACAAATCTCAAAAATCATAATTCTGCCACTAACGAAACTTCAAATCTGGAAGTTTTGATTGTGAATTGGTGCTTCAATCAAAATGGGTATTGAAAAAAAATAATATTATTGATCGGGTGAGAAAAAATTTAAGAAATTCAAATTCATCTAGACCTATCTTGAGCTAATTGGTTCTTTTTCTTCTTTTTTTTCTTGTTCTTTTTGATAATATTGTTGTTAAAACAGAGGTGTAGTGATGAGATAAGGTATTTTTCAGTGCATATGCTGTATAACTGGTGTTTATACACACATATCAAAATATTGTATAATTATGTATAAATAGGTATAAGTGGATAGATTTGTGTATAATGGTGTATAATTATATTTTTTCCAGTGTACAAGGTGGTGTATATATATATTATTATTGTATAAGAGGTCTTCATGAAAGTTTGACACTTTTTTTTATATGATAAATTTTGTATTGAAATAAAGATTTAATGATGGCTGGAAAATTTTTTCCTAGTGTAAAATATACATGCGGAATTTATGTATATTCAGTGCATATGCAATATATACTCATACATATAATATCAGAGGATTTTATTGGCTATACGAATAAAAATTTAAAATGGTGGCTATGCGAATAAAAAGAACCTATGTGGGCTGTACTTAAAAGAAATTATCTTCTCTTTTTAAACCTTTTATTTTGGTCGAAGACTTAATTTTGGCTGGGTTGAGCAGGGAGTTAAAATCATAGTACATGATGCTACTTTTTTCCCCTGCTTGCGATGAGTGTACTTATCTGAACTAAAAGCATTATATTTCTTAGTGAGATACAACCAAAACCATTATAATGGCAAGTATTAAATTGTTGCTTTGTGGAGAATCTTGTAAAGATTTCTTTATGTTGCTGAATAAAGAAATGAGACTGGTGTACATCTTTAATATGGTTGTTCAGAAAGGAGCAAACTGCAGATAGATGGTTGTCAACAATGAACAAGGAGGGCCGGTGTGTTATCTATCCAGTTTCAAACCTTGTGCTATTTATTCTTGGGGATCTTTTCCACTATAAAGAATAACTATATCTGAATAAGTAGGAAAAAAATATAACACAAGATGATGAAACTGCTGGCTTTTGATTATTAATATAAATAATGGGTTGGGAACAGTTATGCCTACATTCTAACTGCTGCGTATAAATAAACGCTTCTCAATGAGAATAGTTAAATAGAAGGGGTATTCGCATCCATACTTGTTTTTTGGGTTACGTTTTAACTTGTGTTCGCTTTACAAATAATTACAAATTTATCTATTTTTTCATATAACTTTAGAATATGAGGCTGAAGTAACAAAGACAATCACGCAAAACTTCAACTTTCTAGTAGACGAGTCTGAAATACCAAGTGTTGTAATTGTGAACTTAAACATAATAGATGAAGTTTTATTATCTATTTGCTGAAGTTTTTGTTTGTAATTGTTGAACTTAAGCATAATAACTGAAGTTTTGTTCTTTATCTACTGAAGTTTTTGTTTGTAATTGCTGAACATAAGCATAGTGATTGAAGTTTTATTCTCTATTTGCTGAATGTTTTTTTTTAATTGAACTAAATAAGCTGAAGTTTTTTTGCCCTGAATTCATTAGTTTTGTCATTAAATTTTTTCAAAAATTTCGGCGGAAGATGCTGAAGTTATTTAGTTCATTTATAAAAACTTCAGCACTAAATAAGCTCGAGTTTTTTTTTTGTTCTGGATAAGTTTTTTTTCAAAAATTTCAGCAGAAGGTGCTGACGTTTTTTAGTTCATTTGTAAAAACTTCAGCACTAAAAGTTGAAGTTTTTTTGTCCTGGATCCATTAGTTTTATCGTAAAGCTTTTTAAAAACTTCAGCAGAAGATGCTGAAGTTATTTAGTTCATTTGTAAAAACTTTAGTACAATATAAGATGAAGTTTTTCAAAAATCTTTCTAACATACTAAACAAATGATCAGATTGCCAACGGTATCTAAATCATAAATTTTGAAAACAATAAACGTGAAAAGAACATAATTATCATTATCTACTAACTTACGTACATGAAAATATTCACAAATTATTGTCTACTTACTTACTTAATTATTTACAATTTATTTTTAAATAATCTAATAAACATATTTATGGTAATCATCCCATGAAGTGAGGTTTCATAGCAACACCAACATGATCAGAAGAAGAAAGAAGAAGAAAATGAAGGAGGAGAAAGAAAGAAGAAGAAAACGAAGGAGGAGAAGAAATGGATCTCAAGTTGTTTAAAAAATAGATACAAATTAAAAGTTTAAAAGAAATAATGAGGTGACCAAATAAAATGTACGTGCAATTTTTACCAAATAGAAGCAGGTGTAATTTGAACTTAAATCATTGTATATGCTGTGTCATATTCCAGTTTCCATTTGCTAATGTTGGTCAAAACCTTATAAGTTGGACAAGTTAAAGCCTTTTTGTGTTAATATCTTAATGGTAACTTTTGTTCACACTTAAAATATGCTGATTATTAAATGAAGTATTTTCTGATTCAAATAATGAATAAATGTCTAAGAAAGGTTATATAATGAAAATCCTTTTCTTAACATAATAAAAAAGCAATTTAGGAGAAAAATGTAGGAGCAAGAAAGAGAAGAGTAGTAAAAGAGCTTAAATTTGGGCGCATCTCTTTCCCCAAATTTCCTCCCCCTGTTTTTAGGGTTTTCTCCTTTGGTTGCTTCTTCTTGTTTTTGAGCTTCAGCAAATCCATAATGAGCAACGCTAAAGATAGCTTCAACGTCGCCGATCTTACTGCTGGTAAATACCTTATCTACTTAAACAAAATCCTATAGTTTTATTTCTTTGTTTCTCTTCGTTTTTTGTTGTATTGGGTTTGAATTTCTCTTAACTGAGCGTCTTTTATGTAGCTTTGAATGCTGATGACAGAGATGACCTTGTTAATGTTCTCAAAGTGAGTTTTTTTAATTCATCTTTTCCGTTCTTTGTTTGTTTTTGTTTTGTGGAGATTATTACTATGCTTTGACCTGGGTGTGATATTTGTGGTTTGTTTTTATAGAATAAGCTACAGGGCCTAACTGGAAAACACTCAAACGTGCTAGAGAATTTGTCGCCCAATGTTAGAAAACGAGTTGACGTTCTGAGGGAGATTCAGGCAAGTGGTATTCTTACCCAATGTCGTTTATCGTTTTTAGCAAATTATTTTATATTTGTTGTTACAATGAAGTTCACTTGTTTTTGCCTATGTTATATGCCTCTTGCCAAACATTGTTCTTGTTAATGATTGTGATAACTGTTATCCTATTAGCATTTCACTTCATTTATATGGTTCAGAAAACAGATATCGGAGTTCGTTTGTTTTTCCGCACGTAGTAGCAATAGGTTGTATGAGGTCAACCCATCTGTTTAATACTGGAGTAGTTGATAGAAACTGAAAAGATCGGGCCTTTCTCAATTTCCTATTTTTCTCTTCGGTTTCATTTGGTTCTTGAAGATCTTCATGTTTAAGTTAAGTTGATGAAATTTTTAGGTTGGTATGTAAGAAATTTTGATATTCAAATAATGGGAAGTTGCTTATTCCAAAATGAAAGCACAAATTGTAGATACTAAACTGCAGCAGCGACCATGCTCTTAAGTTTCTTTTCTGCCGTCCAACATTCTGACTGACCTATACTTGAAAAGTCAGGGATAGGTGGGTTGGATTTTTGGGAGTGGGAGTCCAAGCGGTATTGATTATAAAACTTCTTAAAGGTTATACTGATTCACCGGATGTATGGTTCAATGGACTACATTTTTTGGCTTCTAATAATAAGCATCACCTCACTAGAGGTGAACATGTTTACTCCACTTTGTCGTTGGAACCTGAACCCGTCTAATGGATGTATAGGTCTTTGGCTCAGTTGTGTGGTAATTATCCCTTCCACCATCTGTTTTGGATACATTGGAGGACCCGGAGGTTATTAGGAAGCATATGGAGTAATATAGGTCAGTTCGGGCAGTTCAGATTGCATATGAAATTTTGGTTTAGATTTTTAGTTTTCGGATTGACGAAATGACAAATCCAAATCCAATCCAAATAAGTTCGGATTGGATCGAATTTTTTAAGTTCGGTTTCGAATTAATCGGTTTGGATATTTTGGATTTTCGGTTTTGAGCTTATAAGTTGAGATGTTTCTTCTTTTTACAAAAATGAATATCCAAATGAAATACTCATGTTAAATTGCCTGAAAAGTTCTTCATTCTCACCAAAATTGTCCAAATGAAATATTAAAAGTAATGAAATTATTATGTAAAATTTTAAAAATACAATAGAGACGTTAATACGACAGATAAGAAGTAGAAATAATAAAATCATGTCTAAATAGAAAGTATTCTCATATAACTTAGTAATTAATATTGAATATATATGATGATATCTATTGGGTAAGGTATTGAACTTATTACTATTGACATATGAATAATGGACTAAATATAAAGTATAAGAATTTCGGATTTTTGGATATCCAAACATTCGAAGTACCAAATTCAATATTCAATCCGAAGTCCAAATTTTTTAGAAATTAAATCCAAAATTCAATCCATTATACGAAAATCCTAATAAAAAATTCAAGAAATTCGGATTTCGGTTTGGATTTCAGATTTGACCAAACTACGCCCACCCTAAGTACCATTCACAATACTATTTGCTTTGACTCATCTGGTGCACTGTGCACTATTCCCAAATTATGTTCAAAATTTATGAGAGATTTGAGTGAAGATGTTCTTCCATGTAATGAATCAGGATTGGATGTTGCACCTTCTTCCATTCTTTTCTGGATGTGGAGTTCTTTAATAAAATGTTCTTCCTTCAATTTCAATATTATGTCGCATGATGAGCGAATTGGAAACCAGAGATTTACATAGGGTAGGGGTAATGTCTGCGTACACACTACCCTCCCCCGAGAGCGAATTGGTCACCAATGTTGCCTGTTATTCAGTGCATTACCTCCTCGGTTAACAGGATGTCCTGTGCATTAGCTGCCTAATTGTGTTTCAGTTGCTTTTTAATTATCTTTAGAATCTAGATAGTCACCTATTTGCTTTTCTGTTAGGTATTTTGTCTTATCTGATTATCACTTTTGTGTCTGTTGGTGTTGATTTGTTGTCATCATGTTAAACACAGACTCGACAGGGGGGAGGGGGGAAGGGGGGGGAGGAGAGGGGGAATGGTGATCCTTGTTTTAAAAGAAAATGCAACCTCGGGTGGTCACCAATGTTGCCTGTTATTCAGTGCATTACCTCCTCGGTTAACAGGATGTCCTGTGCATTAGCTGCCTAATTGTGTTTCAGTTGCTTTTTAATTATCTTTAGTATCTAGATAGTCACCTATTTGCTTTTCTGTTAGGTATTTTGTCTTATCTGATTGTCACTTTTGTGTCTGTTGATGTTGATTTGTTGTCATCATGTTAAACACAGACTCAACATGATGAATTGGAGGCAAAGTTTTTTGAGGAGAGAGCAGCCCTTGAAGCCAAGTACCAGAAGCAGTATCAGCCTCTTTATGCAAAGGTCTGCCTGCTTCACTTCTTTGCATCCACCGATACTGTTTCCTTGATCAATAACCGAACTTAACTAAAGTAAACATTCGCAGAGATCTGAAATTGTTAATGGAGTTGTTGAAGTTGATGGCAAGGCAACCCAGACTGCAGCAGCAGATGAGGAAGAGGATAAAGACTCAGTTGGTATGTTGATTATCAATTTTCCTTGATGGTTGTTCTATGACGATCAGTATTGTTGACAAATAGCTTTTGTCTCTTTACTTTTATATAGAGAAAGGAGTTCCTGATTTCTGGGGGGGGGGGGGGGAGAGGGGGAATGGTGATCCTTGTTTTAAAAGAAAATGCAACCTCGGGTGGTCACCAATGTTGCCTGTTATTCAGTGCATTACCTCCTCGGTTAACAGGATGTCCTGTGCATTAGCTGCCTAATTGTGTTTCAGTTGCTTTTTAATTATCTTTAGTATCTAGATAGTCACCTTCTTCCCGTGTTCTCTTAGATTTTCACTAGATGACCCACACTCCTTTTTATACAGAAATATTCTCAGAGAATTCATCATTATCTGATTTCCCGTGTTCTCTTAGATTTTCATTTGATTACCGTATTAATATGAATATCGGGATTTTCTGATTTATGAATCAAAAAACGAAACGCCTTACTATTTGTTGCATATCCTATAAAAATGCAATCAATAATTTTCGGTAAGATCTCTACCCTTTTGGGTTTAGGAACTTGCATTTTTGCTAAGCATCACCACACTTAAAATATTTAAGTTGGGCTTCCTTTCATTCATTTCTCATGTGAATGGATTGCGTTTTGTTATGGGAACTCAATTGAGTATTCAGTTAGCTGTAAGAATGATTTTTTCCCCACAAGATCTGGGGTAAACTAGAACTTAAAACAAGGCATTTTATCATCTCCTTTAACATTATATTTATTCTTTCCGCAATTCTATTAGATTGCGCTAAGTAAGGGGCAATCGTTTGATAAATAACACCACATTCCAAACATATTTCTTGAAAAGGAGATTCACATTCAACGCCCCTATTACGTTGTTGAGCCAACCACAAGGATTGTTTTTATGTCACGACAAAGCCATAATTAATAAATGGTGAAGTTTTTAATCTTCAAACCAATCGGACACATTCAGAATTAATAAACGGTGAAATTTTTAATCTTCAAATCGTGTAACATCTGATACAACTAGTTCAAATAAACGGTAAAAATTTTAATTTTCATACCGAATAATAGGTGACACAATCAAATTTAATAAATGATGAAGTTTTTAATCTTCAATCCGAAAAATAAATTGGAGTAGAAAATCACTAAGATTTTAATTTCCAAAACGAGTATAAAGCCACTTAGATTTTAATTTCGGACAAATGAGTAGAAAGTCATGAAGACTTTAATCTTAATGAACGAGTACGGAATCACGCAAATTGTAATCTCGAAGCAGGAGTAGAAAATCACGAAGATTTTACTCTCCAAAATAAGAATAGAAAATCACGGGGATTTTATCTCTTCAAATGGTTTTCCAACTAAACTATTATAACACTTTAAACAGCTTGATCTCTTTCTCTAATTAAAAACATATATGTTCATCTTTATTATATATTATATTCATGATATCAAAAGTACTTTCAACTATCAATGTAAGCCTAATTCATAACTTACAACATTAAAGATAATCTTCCACATAATGTATGCATGCTAACCAACTATATGGTATATACATAAAATTAATTTTATTTGAAAAATGGAATAACAATTTTCTTTCAACAATGTGTTATTCCGAATCCTAATATGCAAATCAGATATACTTTGAGATCACCATATAAGCACACTTATCCAATATTTATAGAAAATTAATTTCATAAATCATAATAGACAGTAAATTAAAGAATGAATATGGTAAAGAAAATATAATCCGATATTGATATCACTGCTCATATTAATTGCGAACACATTGAAACATCGTGACAGCAGTGAACGACGCAAATGCACACTTTTATTTGTACTTCTGGAACAACGTACTCTTTCACCATATCATCGGGCAATTGCTTTTGTAAACACAAAGATTCTTGTATTTGCTTCACCGCACTATAAGACTATATATTTCCAGTAAATATTTAACAGTCAGTCTTAGTGGAAAGGTAACCAACTCATACCTCTTTGTAAAACATTTCTTTTTGGCTTCATGCCAGTTGACACTCTGTTGTAGATTTCTATATATTAATTTTCATAATAGTCAGTGAAGAATAGAAGAAATTTCTTTTGTCAAATTAACTAATATTGTTGGCAGAATTCAAAATTGCCAAACAAAAGTAATAAAGTCTCGCGAAACAAAATTTAAAATGAACACAGAAATATAAATTAAATTCTTTAAGATTATTGGTATTACTGTGTTCAAAATCGAAAAATCAGAGAAGTAAACAAACATTAGTTCAGTAAACAAAACGTAAAATAATTCCGAACCACTGAATGCGCAGTGTGTCCTTAACGAATTTAATCCCCTCAATATTGTCCACTGCATACGGATTTATTCCTCCCAAGATAGAACAGAATAACTATTCTGTGATAGCGGCACTTCCAATCACAGAACTTCAGCGAACTCAAAAAGCGGAGCAAATTACACTTATGCTTATTTAGAAAATAATACAAAAATGTAGAAAAGAGGAAGAATATTTTAGATTTTCCTTATCTAAAAAATGAGATCAAGCTTCTAAATTTATAGACAAAGAAAGGGTGAGATGGAGAGGTTCAATTCAAAAGGTGCATCTTCCATTTCTCATTCATACCCTTTAAAGAAAAAACACAAGAAGAAATTGTTGCTTTTGTTATGATTCCCAACAGATGATTTCCATTTATAATTAAGAGCTATTTTATTTTCATTTTCTGGACTCTTGTTAATGTTATGGATATGGGTATAGTAGATACTACACAGTCGTATATTGATAAATATTCAATAAATTCATGTTTTGTGTTTTCACCTTTTTGCTGTCTGACAAAGAACATTGTAAGCCTACTTAAAGGTGATAATTCAGCAAAATGTGGAAGCTCAATATTGGTATAGCTTTTCTAGTTAGGTAAAGCTTAGTTTGATCATTGAAACTATTTATGGCTACGTTAAGACTAGTTTATAGGTTTAGGTTGAACAATAACATTACATTGTAGTCATGTAAAACAGATTTTGGTAACTTGTTTTGATGAAGTAAGTGGTATTATAAATCAAATCCTTGGATGTTTCATCTTATAATTATGAGTACTTGGGTTATAATTTTCTTATGAGATATTCCTTTTGTTGAGAGTGTAACAAGTGGATACAACAATATGCTAACTCATCAGTGAACTCTTTAGGAATGATGTTTTCCATTAACAAATAATGACGGGAATAAATGGTTTGCTGCACTCTGTACTTTAACTGACAATAATCATGTAGAACTTGCCCTGCTGCTGATGGAGAGAAACATATATATATATATATATATATGTATGAGTGAAGTGTTTTGTATAATCAAATATCCCCTATTGTTTATTCTGTTACTGGGGACATGGACCATAGACATAATAGAATGGTTCATTTGAGTGTGGTGGATGTAAGCAATAAATAAGTTGATATGTGTTTGTATACTTTGTCTGGGGAATTAGGAGCGTGGCTGTGATTTTGAAAGGCTAATTATCAGCAACACATAAACACAGATTAAGAAATGACGCTTGTTAGTTTATCTATCTCTTTTTAAAAAGAATTACAAGAAAATATACATGCTTCACACCGTAACAAAAAATGACCCATATTTTTTGAATTTACCCGGTATAGCCCAATTTGTATAAAATCGGAAAGATTTCAGTTAATAAACTAATTCTCTTTTTCCCTACACGCCCAAAATACTCTGTCTCCATGTGTCTCTTCATTCTCTACATACCATCATCTTCTATCCTCTATATTTTTTAGATCTAGCTCTCATAGTCATCTTCTATCTACTATAATTTAATCCTATCTTTTCTCCTCTCTAATTTTTAGATCTAACTTTCCTTAACTCCTTTTAATTCTTTCAAACTTTCCTCATGCGGAAAGATGAAAGTCTAGCATAATAGGAAGAATATGAAGTTAGTTGTTAGTTTTAAAGGATTGAGGAAGAAAACATTTGACCCATTAGATTCAAGTAATTTTGATTAATAAATTTTGAGTTTCTTACTGTGAGCATTTGGTATCGAAATACAAATCTCAAAAATCATAATTCCGCCACTAACGAAACTTCAAATCTGGAAGTTTTGATTGTGAATTGGTGCTTCAATCAAAATGGGTATAAAAAAAAAATAATATTATTGATCGGGTGAGAAAACATCTAGACCTATCTTGAGCTAATTGGTTCTTTTTCTTCTTTTTTTTCTTGTTCTTTTTGATAATATTGTTGTTAAAACAGAGGTGTAGTGATGACATAAGGTATTTTTCAGTGCATATGCTGTATAACTGGTGTTTATACACACATATCCAAATATTGTATAATTATGTATAAATAGGTATAAGTGGATAGATTTGTGTATAATGGTGTATAATTATATTTTTTCCAGTGTACAAGGTGGTGTATATATATATATATTATTATTGTATAAGAGGTCTTCATGAAAGTTTGACACTTTTTGTATATGATAAATTTGTATTGAAATAAAGATCTAATGATGGCTGGAAAGGTTTTTCCTAGTGTAAAATATACATGCTGAATTTATGTATATTCAGTGCATATGCAGTATGTACTCATACATATAATATCAGAGGATTTTATTGGCTATACGAATGAAAACTTAAAATGGTGGCTATGCAAATAAAAGAACCTATGTGGGCTGTACAACAACAACAACAACTACCCAGTATACTCCCACCGGGTGGGGTCTGGGGAAGGTAATATGTAGACAAGCCTTACCTCTACCCGAAAGGGCAGAGAGGCTGTTTCCAATCGACCCCCGGCTCATAGGATAAAAGAAGAAACAGTAGTAAAACAAATACAAAGACAAAAACAAATGAAATTATCCCCTCTTTTTAAACCTTTTATTTTGGTTGAGCAGGGAGTAAAATTATAGCTGATATTTGTAGGACATGTTTCTTCCAATTTGTAAAAATTACAGTAGTACTGTGCTGGTGTCTCATGAAATTTTGTCTGGTGTCTCTAGATTGCTTGGGGTTGAAACTTGAAACCCAAGGACATATCATCGCTAGAAACTATGTGATCATGTATTAAATCAAATCCCATTTTGCTTTCTGGTGGTAATAAATAGATGATGTAGAATAGCTAGTAAAAGTTGCAGGATTGTCTGATGATGAATATCTTACATTGATATTAGGAACTAGAAATAATATCCATCTTTCCAAAAGCATGGATGTTTTTGGAGTTAAAATCATAGTACTTCTTTTCTCCTGCTTGCGTTGAGTGTACTGATTTGAGCTAAAACCATTATATTTCTTAGTGAGATACAGCTAAAACCATTATAATGGCAAGTATTAAATTGTTGCTTTGTCAGAGAATCTTCTAAAGATTTCTTTATGTTGCTGAATAAAGAAATGTACAAGAGGGGTTGCTCTGATGGTAAGCAACCCCTATTTCCAACCGAGAGGTTGTGAGTTCAAGTCTCCCCAAGAGCAAGGTGGGAAGTTCTTGGAGGGAAGGATGCCGGGTATCTATTTGGAAACAGCCTCTTTACCCAAGGGTAGGGGTAAGTTCTGCGTACACAATACCCTCCCCAAACTCCACTAAGTGTAATTACACTGGGTTATTGTTGTTGCTGAATAAAGAAACAAGACTGGTGTACAGCTTTAATATGGTTGTTCAGAAGGGAGCAAACTGCATATAGAGATGGATGTCAACTATGAACAAGGAGGGCCGGTGTGTTATCTCTCCAGTTTCAAACCTTGTGCTGTTTATTCTTGGGGATTTTTTCCATTATAAAGAACTATATCTGAATAAGTAGGAAAAAATATAACACAAGATGATGAAACTGCTGGCTTTTGATTATTAATATAAATAATGGGTTGGGAACAGTTATGCCTACATTCTAACTGCTGCGTATAAATAAACGCTTCTCAATGAGAATAGTTAAATAGAGGGGGGATTTGTATCCATACTTGTTTTTTGAGTTACGTTTTAACTTGTGTTCGCTTTACAAAAAACTATAAATATATCTATTTTTTCATATAACTTCAGCATATGGGCTGAAGTAGCAAAGACAATCACGTAAAACTTCAGCTTTCTAGTAAACGGGCCTGAAGTAGCAAGTGTGTTGTAGTTGTGAACTTAAACATAATAGATGAAGTTTTATTCTCTATTTGCTGAAGTTTTTGTTTGTAATTGTTGAACTTAAGCATAATAGCTGAAGTTTTATTCTTTATCTACTGAAGTTTTTGTTTGTAATTGCTGAACATAAGCATGGTGATTGAAGTTTTATTCTCTATTTGCTGAAGTTCTTTTTTTGTAATTGCACTAAATAAGCTGAAATTTTTTGCCCTGAATTCATTAGTTTTGTCATTAAGTTTTTTCAAAAATTTCAGCAGAAGATGCTGAAGTTATTTATTTCATTTATAAAAACTTTAGCACTAAATAAGCTTGAGCTTTTTGTTCTGGATAAGCTTTTTTTCAAAAATTTCAGCAGAAGGTGTTGAAGTTATTTAGTTCATTTGTAAAATCTTCAACACTAAAAGCTGAAGTTTTTTTTGTCCTGGATTCATTAGTTTTGTCGTAAAGCTTTTTAAAAACTTCAGCAGAAGATGCTGAAGTTATTTAGTTCATTTGTAAAAACTTTAGCACTATATAAGATGAAGTTTTTCAAAAATCTTTCTAACATACTAAACAAATAATCAGATTGCCAACAATATCTAAATCATAAATTTTGAAAACAATAAACGTGAAAAGAACAGAATTATCATTATCTACTAACTTACGTACGTGAAAATATTCACAAATTATTGTCTACTTACTTACTTAATTAGTTATAATTTATTTTTAAATAATCTAATAAACATAGAACTGAGGTTTCATAGCAACGCCAACATGATCAGAAGAAAGAAAGAAGAAAAAAATGAAGGAGGAGAAAGAAAGAAGAAGAAAACGAAGGAGGAGAAGAAATGTGGCTCAAATTGCTTATAAAATAAATACAAATTAATAGTTTAAAAGAAATAATGAGGTGACCAAATAAAATGTCCGTGCAATTTTTACCAAATAGAAGCAGGTGTAATTTGAACTTAAATCATTGTATATGCAGTGTCATATTCCAGTTTCCATTTGCTAATGTTGGTCAAAACCTTATAAGTTGGACAAGTTAAAGCCTTTGTGTTAATATCTTAATGGTAACTTTTGTTCACACTTAAAATATGCTGATTATTAAATGAATATTTTCTGATTCAAATAATGAATAAATGTCTAAGAAAGGTTATATAATGGAAATCCTTTTCTTAACATAATAAAAAAGCAATTTAGGAGAAAACTGTAGGAGCAAGAAAGAAATAAAAAGGAAAAAAATTTAGCATATTCGCATTTAATTTATAGCCTACCAAACACAGCCTTAAGTGAGAGCCAATATATTGGAGCCAGTAAGGTGCTAGGTTTTCTGACAGAGATAGAGAAGAGTAGTAAAAGAGCTTAAATTTGGGCGCTTGGCCATTTCTCTCTCTCATCTCTTCCCCAAATTTCCTCCCCCTGTTTTTAGGGTTTTCTCCTTTGGTTGCTTCTTCTTGTTTTTGAGCTTCAGCAAATCCATAATGAGCAACGCTAAAGATAGCTTCAACGTCGCCGATCTTACTGCTGGTAAATACCTCATCTACTTAAACAGAATCCTATAGTTTTATTTCTTTGTTTCTCTTCGTTTTTTGTTATATTGGGTTTGAATTTCTCTTAACTGAGCGTCTTTTATGTAGCTTTGAATGCTGATGACAGAGATGACCTTGTTAATGTTCTCAAAGTGAGTTTTTTTAATTCATCTTTTCCGTTCTTTGTTTGTTTTTGTTTTGTGGAGATTATTACTATGCTTTGACCTGGGTGTGATATTTGTGGTTTGTTTTTATAGAATAAGCTACAGGGCCTAACTGGAAAACACTCAAACGTGCTAGAGAATTTGTCGCCCAATGTTAGAAAACGAGTTGACGTTCTGAGGGAGATTCAGGCAAGTGGTATTCTTACCCAATGTTGTTTATCGTTTTTAGCAAATTATTTTGTATTTGTTGTTTCATTGAAGTTCACTTGTTTTTGCCTATGTTATATGCCTCTTGCCAAACATGGTTCTTGTTAATGATTGTGATAACTGTTATCCTATTAGCATTTCACTTCATTTATATGGTTCAGAAAACAGATATCGGAGTTCTTTTGTTTTTCCACACGTAGTAGCAATAGTTTGTATGAGGTCAACCCATCTGTTTAATACTGGAGTAGTTGATAGAAACTGAAAAGATCGGGCCTTTCTCAATTTCCTATTTTTCTCTTCGGTTTCATTTGGTTCTTGAAGATCTTCATGTTTAAGTTAAGTTGATGAAATTTTTAGGTTGGTATGTAAGAAATTTTGATATTCAAATAATGGGAAGTTGCTTATTCCAAAATGAAAGCACAAATTGTAGATACTAAACTGCAGCAGCGACCATGCTCTTAAGTTTCTTTTCTGCCGTCCAACATTCTGACTGACCTATACTTGAAAAGTCAGGGATAGGTGGGTTGGATTTCTGGGAGTGGGAGTCCAAGCGGTATTGATTATAAAACTTCTTAAAGATTATACTGATTCACCGGATGTATGGTTCAATGGACTACATTTTTTGACTTAGCTCCATTACTAGGGTTAGGACGGTGGGGGGCGTATCAAACCATTTTCCTGTGGTAATGGGGCTCCATCAAGGATCGGCGCTGAGCCCCCTGTTGTTCGCCTTAGTGATGGATGCTCTGACCCGACATATCCAAGGGGATGTGCCTTGGTGTATGCTCTTTGCTGATGATATAATATTGATAGACGAGACGAGGGCCGGTGTTAGTGAAAGGTTAGAGATATGGAGACAGACCCTTGAGTCTAAGGGTTTCAAGATTAGCAGATCTAAGACAGAATATCTGGATTGCAAGTTTGGCGAGGAGCCGAGGGGGGTAAGCGGGGAAGTGATGCTTGGTTCTCAGGCCATCGCCAAGAGGGACAGAAAAAGCTTATCCAAAACAAAAAAACTCTAGCTTATTTAGTGCTGAAGTTTTTATAAATGAACTAAATAACTTCAGCATCTTCCGCTGAAATTTTTGAAAAAACTTAATGACAAAACTAATGAATTCACGGCAAAAAAACTTCAGCTTATTTAGTGCAATTACAAAAAAAACCTTCAGCAAATAGAGAATAAAACTTCAATCACTATGCTTATGTTCAGCAATTACAAACAAAAACGTCAGTAGATAAAGAACAAAACTTCGGCTATTATGCTTAAGTTCAACAATTACAAACAAAAACTTCAGCAAATAGAGAATAAAACTTCATCTATTATGTTTAAGTTCACAATTGTAACACACTTGCTACTACTAAAAAGCTGAAGTTTTGCGTGATTGTCTTTGTTACTTCATCCCCATATGCCGAAGTTATATGAAAAAATAGATATCTTTGTAATTTTTTGTAAAACGAACACAAGTTAAAACGTAACCAAAAAACAAGTATGGATGCAAATCCCCCTTCTATTTAACTATTCTCATTGAGAAGCGTTTATTTATACGCAGCAGTTAGAATGTAGGCATAACTGTTCCCAACCCATTATTTATATTTTTTTTCCCATTAATAATCAAAAACCAGCAGTTTCATCATCTTGTGTTATATTTTTTCCTACTTATTCAGATATAGTTCCTTTTTTATAATGGAAAAAATCCCCAAGAATAAATAGCACAAGGTTTGAAACTGGATAGATAACACACCGGCCCTCCTATCAATGTAAGATATTTATCATCAGACAATCCTGCAACTTTTACTAGTTATTCTACATCATCTATTTATTACCACCAGAAAGCAAAATGGGATTTGCTTTAATACATGATCACATAGTTTCTAGCGATAATATGTCCTTGGGTTTCAAGTTTCAACCCTAAGCAATCTAGAGACACCAGACAAAATTTCATGAGACACCAGCACAGTACTACTGTAATTTTTACAAATTGGAAGAAACAGGTCCTACAAATATCAGCTATAATTTTACTCCCTGCTCAACCAAAATAAAAGGTTTAAAAAGAGAGGATAATTTCATTTAAGTACAGCTCACATAGGTTTTTTTTATTCGTGTAGCCACCATTTTAAGTTTTCATTCGTATAGCCAATAAAATCCTCTGATATTATATGTATGAGTATATACTGTGTGTGCACTGAATATAAATAAATTCAGCATGTATATTTTACATTTTACACTAGGAAAAAACTTTCCAGCCATCATTAAATCTTTATTTCAATACAAAATTTATCATATAAAAAAAGTGTCAAACTTTCATGAAGACCTCTTATACAATAATAATATATATACACCACCTTGTGCACTGGAAAAAAATATAATTATACACCATTATACACAAATCTATCCACTTATACCTATTTATACATAATTATACAATATTTGAATAGGTGTGTATAAACACCAGTTATACAGCATATGCACTGAAAAATACCTTATGTCATCACTACACCTTTGTTTTAACAACAATATTAACAAGAAAAAAAAAGAACCAATTAGCTCAATATAGGTCTAGATGAATCTGAATTTCTTAAATTTTTTCTCACCCGATCAATAATATTATTTTTTGTCAATACCCATTTTGATTGAAACACCAATTTACAATAAAAATTTCCATATTTGAAAACGTTAGCTTCGTTAGTGGCGAAATTATGATTTTTGAGATTTGTATTTTGATACCAGATGCTCACAGTAAGAAACTCAAGATTTATTAATCAAAATTACTTGAATCATTGATGGATCAAATGTTTTCTTCCTCAATCCTTTAAAACGAACAACTAACTTCATATTCTTCCTATTAGGCTAAACTTTCATCTTTCTGCATGTGGAAAGTTTGAAAGAATTAAAAAGAGTTAAGGAAAATTAGATCTGAAAATTAGAGAGGAGAAAAGATAGGATTAAATTATAGTAGATAGAAGATGACTATGAGAGATAGATCGAAAAAATATAGAAGATAGAAGATGATGGTATGTAGAGAATGAAGAGACACATGGAGAAAGAGTATTTTGGGCGTGTAGGGAAAAAGAGAATTAATTTATTAACTGAAATCTTTCATTTTTTTATACAAATTGGGCTATACCGGGTAAATTCAAAAAATATGGGTCATTTTTTGTTATGGTGTGAAGCATGTTCTTTTTAAAAAGAGATAGATAAACTAACAAGCGCCATTTCTTAATCTCTGTTTATGTGTTGCTGATAATTAGCCTTTCAAAATCAGCCACGCTCCTAATTCCCCAGACGAAGTATACAAATACATATCAACTTATTTATTGCTTACATCCACCACACTCAACAAATGAACCATTCTATCATGTCTATGGTCCATATCCCCAGTAACAGAATAAACAAGAGGGGATGTTTGATTATACAAAACACTTCACTCACACACACACACACACACACACACACACACACACACACACACACACACACACACACACACACACACACATATATATATATATATATATATATATATATATATATATATATATATATATATATATATACACTCCCTCCGTTTCATATTATTTGAGATAGTTTGACTCGATACGAAGTTTAAGAAAAAAGAATAAGATTTTAAAAACATACAAGGATTTGATTTCTACTTCATGCATCTTACAGAAATCTTCTTTGGCCAGCATTAAGCCATTTCATGTGCGACAATACCGACCAGATGAACAGAAATTTAAAATTACAAGTTAGCAAATTTATTTTAAATTTATGGGTAGTTTGTCCCTGTAGACTCTCATGTCAAACTTTTGGACTGTTAACTATTTATCCTTAGCATAGACCTCATTATAACAGAGCTAACGAACTCTCACTTTTGTACTTGTACTTGATGCCATTTATAATACCACTTACTTCGTCAAAACAAGTTACCAAAATTTGTTTTACGTGACTACAATGTAATGTTATTGTTTAACCTAAACCTATAAACTAGTCTTAACGTAGCCATAAATAGTTTCAATGATCATGTAGATCAAACTAGCTTTACCTAACTACAAAAGCTATACCAATATTGAGCTTCCACATTTTGCTGAATTAAGTAGGCTTACAATGTTCTTTGTCAGACAGCAAAAGGTAAAAACACGATACATGAATTTATTGAATACTTATCAATATACGACTGTACCCACCTGCTGGGAGTATACTGTATAGTTGTTGTTGTTGTTATCAATATACGACTGTGTAGTATCTACTATACCCTTTAATTTTATCCATAACTTTAACAAGAGTCCAGTTAAGGATAAGAACCCAAAATCAATTAGTTAGAGGAATAGAGAATCAAGTTGAATGATGATAATTTTCAAAGAGGGTTAAACCAAACAAAGTGAAATTACTAACGGTTTAGTAGCTCATAACAAATATGTTCACCGTGAAAGAGGTAACAACAATTAGATTTGTAAATGAGATTCTAAAAATACATGATCTATTCCCAAGCTAGTTGATAAAGCAAGTAAATGCTAAGAATATGAAGTATTATGATAAAATACGAGCTAAAATGAGGCAGTAATCAAACCAAAGGGCATGTTGCCTGTAAGCAAGGGTGATAGATAGGGACCTCGAACGGAGCTTGAGCTACCGGGACAATCAAAAATAGGATAACAGGCAAATGTATGGTTAAGCAAGGCTCTGTGCTGCCAATATTAGACAATATAGTGAAGAACAAATAAGAAAGTGATAAACTCTAAGGCGGCCTTAGGGCAATGAGAATGAACAACTTAGAAAGAGAGAGAGAGAGAGAGAGAGAGAGAGAGAGAGAGATGAAGGGAGAGATAGAGAGATATATATTATTACACTTGTGGAGAAATGGAGCAACATCGGTCCCCCTCACAAAAAGGTGGGGATCCCCTTTATATAGGAGGGAAATTTCTTATAATAAAAACGTGTTAACCGTGAAAGTACAAAAATATGATGGCTAGATGTGACATCTCGAAAATAGGCCTCAGGTAGGATGGCCTTGTCAGGTCGAGTTGCGTGACTTGAGAACTTCCCCTTGCTCCCGATGCATTTAGTCGGAATGATATACCCTTCGTATTAGCCTTAGACGAATCTCGAGGATGAGTCTTGACCTTAGCGCCGAGCTTCGAGGGGCATGGATGTGAGATGACCTTACTGTGGGTAATTCGGGCCGCCGAATTTGCCGCATACAGATAGTCTATGTGTTTCTTGGAGAGAAGGTGACGAGAAGCGATGAAAAATGATTCTGAACTCCTATTTTCTACGGCGTCCATGAGAACGGCTATGGGCTGTCAAGGCGTGCTATGTGCGTCGTTACTGCAGATTCTAGCATTGACTGTGGCGGCTGGATTCTTTTAATGTACCCTCGATGCTTTTATAAATATTCGCTTCTTCTCTTTCGGATCCTATTCAGAATCTTTTGGTTAAGTCTGTTTTTCCTTTGCTTCTTGCTTTCTTTTTAGGAGCACGAACTCCCCTATTTTATTCTTCTCTTGGACTTTCTCAAGGATGGCGTATATTCCTATTGTTGCTTCTCAGGAGGTTGCGAGCTTGTCTTCTTGATTCTTCTCCCAAGACGAAGTGGTAGCTCTACCCCGTGTCGAGGAGCGCGTCCCATGACCTTTTGGGATGACTTCAGGGTTGAGAGACCCTCCTCGATGTTTGGATGCCATCAACCAGTAACTCGATATATTAGTTCTATAATAGATATCGGGAGAGTGAGAGCTGATTGTTATTGGGGGGATGCCGTGTTTGTGGAGTTTTTTGCTCAAGATGATGATATTACAGCTTATATGGCTGTATTTCTGAGCGTGTATACCTACCCATTTACTTTAGGACCGGGTGGACCGTCTTCACCCCCGATCGACCATGTGGTTCTCAATTTTTACCGGAGTTATCAGGTGACTCTAGGTCATATCCATATTCCATTCTAGTGTGTGTTTTATATGATCAGGCATTATTTGAGAATAATAGAGGGAATTCCCTTCACTCTGAATAATTTGATCAGGATGTATAGCCTTCGTCTCCTTCGTGGGGACTTAATCAAGCTTTATTGTAGAGCCCCGATATCCCTTTTCGCATGTACCGAGGAATTTAGGGACGACGGGTGGTTGAGTCGGTTTGTTCAGTGAGTCTAATCTTATCCCAATGGAAAGGATGTCATTCCCTGAAAAGTGGAATGCCCTACATAAGTGAATACGGAGCCTATGCTTTCCTTTGATGATTTCTCTTTTCGTCCCTAACTCTATTGTTTCTTTTTTATTTTTGCATCTGCACCGGTCTACCCTGGAGCAGTTCCAGATCTGCAGGGTTGGGTTGGCCGTTTATACTCGATTTGCCTATGTAATGATCGTGTATGGGGAAGATTTATCCCAAGCCCAGTAGGAAGCAAAAGATCGTGGTTAGTTTTCAAGTTTTGACGTATCCACGCATTTTAGCGGAGCTTGCTAGTAGCTGTTATTTCCTTTCTGTGCATTTGATCCCCACAACTATGTAGGTTTGGGAGGAGTCCTACTAATAAGGGAAGTGCCTCCCATCAGAGGGGGCATCCGGGTGCTTGACGTGGAGAAGAAAAGGAGAAGGGGCGCACTGGCTGAGCCACCGAAACTCAAATGGACCAAAGTGGAGGAGTCCAAGGTTGATTCATCAGTTCCAACTTTTGCATGACAGGAAATCCTCGTGCTGAAGGTGAGGGAGAAATCAGCTTTTAGGCACCCTCCGAAGATCGTTTGGGATCGATTGCTCCTCGGCCGGGCCGACGGGATAAATGCTTCCGAACAATACTCTGATGTCGCTGTGGCACGTCTTATGGTGGCGAGGCTACGGATGGGATATCAAGTACTGGTATTGACTCTGCAGGTGGCCAAATTCCTTCTCGAGCTAGGACGCCCTTAGCAAGCGATATGAAGGAGCCTCAATCGGGGACCTGGATGAATGGGGCGGACATTCTAGCTGACCTTGTTGGCCCATTGATTATTGTTGATTCCTCAGAAGGGGGAGCACTTCCATCTTTCGGACTGCGAGATGAGCTCGTAAGGATCTTACCGATGCGGGATCACTAATCGAAGGCAGAGACGTACTCGAGAGGTCGGTGATCACTCTTGAGTGTAGCTCCGGGATTAACACCTCCTCTATTTTTCGCGAGACGGGCAGGCTTTGTGAGCGGGTAACTTCATCCATCCTCATTTGTTTCTTCGGTCCGCTCTGATCTTTATTTCCTTAACTTTTTTATGTGATTTCAGGCCAAATCGCTCCATAACCAGGCCCTCGCCCAGCATCAGGACGAGGTAAGCTGTCGCGAACTTGAGAAAGCCCTTTTAACCTAACAGGTTAATCATCCCCTATTCTCACTATTATTTGAGCTTCTGTAGGATTCTTTTATTTTTAACCCTTGGGCCCTGATTCATGTAGTTTGAGAAGGAGAAACATTTACTGAGAGGGGAGCTTTGGGCAAATGATGCTAAAATCTTCGAGCTTAGTTGCCATATGGACGAGGTGGTTTCTGAAAGGGATAGCCTTAGGAGGAGAATCACCTCAAATGAGCGCCAACGTCCGAATGCGACAGAGGATAGTGGAAAGTACAAGAGTCTTCGTTCTGGGTTGGTGGCCGTATTGGTTCGGATTAGAGCCAAGGCCGAGACGCTTGTATATTTACACGGGGAAGGAGCAGTCACTGAAGATTCTTGTGTTGAGAGAACCTTTAACGGGGCATACCCATCTTTACCTCGAGCCGCAGATCGCGCTTGGCTGGACCTTCAAAGCTTAACCATCGAGGGCGCATTGGAAGGCAACTCGAGTGATGTTAAAAATGGTGGTGGATCTCCGGAGAGAGGGGACACCATTGAGAATGGACTGTCAGTGGATTCGTAACCGCTTGGATGCAACCTTTGAGGTTGTCGATTTGGCAATTGGTTTAGGCTATGTTGTTTTTTTGTTGATTTCCTTGGCTGTATATAATGCTTTTATTTTGGCATATGTATAAGGAGAAATCTCGTGACTTTGTTCCCCTTACTGGCGAAAGAACTTTGGACCCACAATGTAGCTTTGTGGCTCGATTAGGCTGGTTGATACAACCTCTGATGTGAATTATCGCGGGGGTCTCGCACCTTTTCTTAGCCATTTTGCATGAGTCTCTGAGTTAGATTTGTCCGAGCTTTATTGATTTTCGCTTTACTCCGTGATCGGATGATGGCGGTTTTTTTGTCCCGTGCCCTCGGACATTCGTTGTTTTTAACTATTTTAGGCCAGTCCCCCAGTCGCTTTACCACTCGAGCTGTAATTAATCCTCAATTTCTTCCCTACCTGCATGGGTGGATGATGATGGCCTTATGTGCTTTGAGCAGAGATGACCTTACAGGCGCATGACATGGAGGCTCGCTCGGCTAGTGATGATGACATTTATGTCATGCCCTTAGGCGTTTTGCAGTTTAGCTATTCTGGGTCCATTCTCCGAGTCACCTTGCGATTCGAGCTGTAATCAACCCTTAAATTTCCTGATTGGCGATAGTGGCATTAATGTCGCACCCTTAGGCATATTGCAATTTTCGGGTCCAGTCTCTGAGTCGCGTTGCGATTCGAGCTATAATTAACCCTTAAATTTCCTTAAGATTACGGCCGGTGACAGTGACATTTATTCCGTTCCCTTAGGTATATTGCAATTTTCAGGTCTAGTCTTCGAGTCGCATTGCAATTCGAGCTATAATCGACCCTTAAATTTCCTTGAGATTCTGGCCGACGACAGTGGCACTTATGCCGCTTGGTCGTGGAGACCTTTTAGTATGTGGCCCAGAGGCTTGCATAGTAACTATTTTGGATTCGTTCTTCGAATCAAGTTATGATTCGAGCTTATTTTAATCCTCAAGTTGTCAATTTCAAGCTGGCGACAATGTCTCTTACATTGTTTGGTCGTAGAGACCATTTAATATAAGGCTCGTAGGCTTGCTTAGCTAGTGACAATGGCTCTTACGCTGTTTTTCCCCATGACTTTTTATAGTATTTTTGCCTGACATGTCGGCTGTTCTAGAAGAACCTCGATTTAAAGTCGTAGCCGGCGATGTTTTGAGCACCTTGTAAGGTTTATATCTCGTAGGTCGAGTATATCAACACTCTTGCGATTTGGAGTCGACGTGGTTGGAGCTCTTTTTTGCCTGTTGAGGGAAGCTTGTTTAAACCGGTTCTTTCTGAAGTATATTTAGAGTGGTGGCCTGCAATTTTTAGCGACAGTCGGGCATCTCTGATTCGCGTTATTTTGGTTGTATCAACCGTTTCAACCGAATTCATATGCGTTTTGTTAGAATAAGTGCTTAACGCTAGAGGGGGGGGGGGATGAATAGCGTTTTATAAAAATTCACAGGAAAATATAACTCAAATGCGGAATTTAAAGAGTAAGGAAGAAGTGCACCAAATTTATACTGGTTCACCACAAACCGTGGCTAAGTCCAGTCTCTTGAGATACAATCTCAAGGTTCAACTAATTCCGTTAAGCTTGCGGGTGCCTAACAAACCGTTACACTTGAGAACTTGAATCACACAAGTCTCAAACAACCTTGCTCGAAGATACCGCACTTCAAGACTTCTCTGTTAAGCTTGCGGATGCTCAACAAACCGTTACAACTTGAGAACTTGAATCACACAAGTCTCAAATAACCTTGCTCGAAGGTACCACACTTCAAGACTTCACAAGAAGGAATAAAACGTTCCTTCTTACAACAAGGGATTATAAAATTTCCCTTCAAGTGTATGTAAACACTTAACACTCACTTAAACAGAACTCTCTTGAAGAGTAGATATGAGTAAACAAGTACGCTCAAGAACACAACAATAAATTCAAAGAATTGGCTCTCAAAAGCAATTTAAATATGATCAAATGAATATAGAGAGTATTTGAAAGCTTATGAATGTTTTGCTCAGATGTTGTGTGTTAAATGAGTGATTTTAGGGTGTATTTATAGCCCCAAAATCACTTGTAACCGTTGCTTAAAGTTTAAAGGTAGATTCTGAAAATCTGTAGGTTAGTCGACTAACTTATGGTTATTCGACTACCTATTTGAAAAACTAGTCGTTGGGCAGGCAACGGCTAGTTGGATAGTCGACTAACTAAAATCGGATAGTCGACTAACTTGGCAACGGTCTTCAGGTTAGTCGACTAACCAATATTAGATAGTCGACTATCTGACCCTGCGGAAAAGGTCCAGTTTTAATCAATATATAGGTTGGTCGATTAACCACCAATTGTTATTCGACTAACTTATTAAAAATAAGTTATAAAATGTTTTTCATTGTTTTGTTTGAAGATAATAAATATTATAAATATCTTAAACATGAAAAACAATTTTAAGGACCTTTTTGGATCAATTAAAACATTTAAAAACAATTTGTTTTAAATGCAATAAAAATATTTATGATATGCATGATTTTATAAAATCATTTTTGAGAGAATCCAATACTTAAATTTAAAGTCGGATCAAGATCACAATAAAAATAAGACTCAACATTTGTCTTCATTTATTTTCACTACTTCATTACTTCTCTTGACCTTGTCTTGAACTTCTTGGACTCCAATTTCGTCCGCTAAATAAATCACATATCATATCTACAAAATAAACACACTTTAGTTAAAATATAAATTAAAGTGTATTTCAATAATAACTCACATTTATTTGGCATATATTTAATTTCCATCTAGTTCGGTTTGTCAATTATCAAAACATATAAATATGAACATAAACATATGTTCCAACAATTTCCCCCTTTTTGATAATGGCAAACCGGTATGGGGATATGCATAAAAAATTACAATTTGATTATGCCAAATATTAGACAAGTTATTATTGAGTTCCCCCTCAATTTATGCAAAAAATATTTAAAATAAAATTGCATAAAATAAATATGCATATACCCTTTTCTTCCCCCTTTTGACATTAACAAAAAGAAAATTTTATTAATGAAAAAGGAAAATTACACAAAGAGTAATACAAAATAAATTTCAATAATAAAAATAAAAACTAAGAACTATTGTCGTCGAAATCATCGCTAGAATCACTTGCGGAAAAGACGTGAGAATACGAATAATTGACATGGTCAAAATATCCGTGAAGTTCTTCACTTAGTCTTCGCACATTTCTTTCCGTGCGAGACACATTTCTATCAATTCGAGTCATTGAAGTTGATAGAGAAGCAAGTTGTTCCGAGATGGTTTGAAGATTAGCATCCGGTTGAGCACGAGGACGACGAGTTTGAGTTGGAGGAGGAGGAGGATTTTGATCATGGCCATGGAAATATGTTTCTTGTATTTCCCAATGTTTGGTGCGATTTTTCTTAGTGCCAACATTGGTGTTGATTTGAGACGCTTCAAGAATATGCATTATAAGAAAGGCATATGGAAGAGGTTTGTCACCTCCTATTGAATCATGCATGTGTGTAAGAATAAGCTTGCACCAATTGATGCGCGCTCTGGATATAATAGCATTCACAATTTTGGCGTCTTCACGGCCAATTGTGGTATGGTTGTGTTTTCTTGGTTTGAGAACACGAGTGATAATATAAAAAATCAAACGAAATTCCGGAAACAAAGTCTTAATGGGGGCTCTCTTTTGCTCTTGAGTAAATTCAAAGGGTCCAATTCCAATAAGGTTGAAAAGGACTTGTTCATCATAGAGTATTCCTTCGACACCGGTATATTTGTCGATGTCTTGACCATCACGGGGAAGATTTGTGAGGGCTTGAATATTTTCCTCACTTAAAAGAATAGGAATACCATTAATTTTGGTAGAAAGTACCCCGTCCTCATCTTTCTTAAGATTCGAATAAAAAGCTTGAATCAAGTAAGGATGAATGAAATCGTATTTTAGATAAACAAAGTCGATTATTTGACTTTGTAGAAGAATGTTTGAATGAATAGAATCGGCGAGATATCTTCCGGTAGTAAATCGAGGAGGAAGAATGTCTCGATTATCAAATTTTAGAATAAATCGTTGAAGTTCGACTTCTTGTTCGAACCATAGAAAAGATCCATCATCGTAACAATATGTAGATGGAGGAATGTTTGAAGAAGAAGGAACATTCTTTCCGGCACGAGATCTTTTAGAACTTCTATTTGCCATTTGAAATTGTAGGCAAGAAGAACTTTTGAAGAATTTTAAAGACTTTGAATAGAATTCTTTTGAATAGGAATGATTTTGAAGTGAGACTTTGAGTACACATCAATCCTATTATAGAGTTCAAGAAAAAATAGCATTAAATGCAAATTTTCAGATTTTTGGACTCTACCAACGTATAGAAAACGGTCAGATTTTTTTGAACTGGTCGTGGTTAGTCGATTAACTTTTGGTTAGTCGACTAACTGGAAACAGCTTGATTTTCTGGATAAGCAAGTTATTCGATTAACTGAAGGTTAGTCGATTAACTTCGACGACTTCTGAAAAATCGGTAAACAGAAAACTTTGAAAAATAATTTTTATTTTATGAAATTCGTTTATTTAAAAATAAACCATATTTTTTGATAAATCTCTATGATAATTTATCAAAATTTTGTAAAAATGAAAATAATTTTATCAAATCAAGATGCTATTTCCATAAACAAGTATTCTAAAAGCCAAGCAGAAAATGACTTAATTAAACTCGGTTCCCCCTTTCTTTAGGGCGATACCTGCAAAAAGAAAATAAACATCTCCGACGCTCAAGTCAGTAAATATTCAAAAAATAAATGCAACCTAAATGTATGCATTAGATCAACGTAGAGTCAAGAATTCCGAGTTCAATTCGAATACGGAGGAACGACTCTTTATCTAAAGGTTTGGTGAAGATGTCGGCCAATTGATGTTTAGTTTCAACGAACTCAATTTAGACATCACCTTTAAGAACGTGATCTCTAATAAAATGGTGCCTAATTTCAATATGCTTCGTTCTTGAATGAAGAATAGGATTCTTCGTCAAGCTTATGGCACTAGTATTGTCACATCGAAGAGGGACGTGATCAATACTATGACCATAATCCAAGAGTTGTTGTTTCATCCAAAGAATTTGTGCACAACAACTCCCCGCGGCTATATATTCGGCCTCGGTTGTGGATAAAGCAATACTGACTTGTTTCTTGCTAAACCAAGAAAATAAGGAGCTACCGAGCAAATGGCAAGTGCCACTAGTGCTCTTGCGGTCTAATCTGCATCCTGCAAAATCAGAGTCGGAATAGCCAATTAATTGGCATGAAGAACCTTTGGGATACCAAAGTCCCACATTCATAGTTCCAATAAGGTACTTCATTATCCGTTTAACCGCAGTAAGATGTGACTCCTTCGGACAAGATTGATATCTAGCGCATAGACAAACGCTAAACATTATGTCCGGTCTACTAGCAGTAAGATAAAGTAAGGAACGATCATACCTCGGTATTTCTTGGTGTCAACCTCCTTACCTTTCTCATCTTTGTCAAGATGGTCGGATGTGCTCATTGGAGTGGCCATTGCTTTGGCGTTGCTCATTTCAAATTGATTTAGCAACTCCTTGCAATATTTAGTTTGACAAATGAAAGTTCCCTCTTTCATTTGCTTCACTTGCAACCCCAAGAAGAAATTAAGCTCGTCCATCATTGACATCTCAATTTCGCTAGTCATGAGTTTTAAAAACTCCTTGCATAAAAACTCATTAGTTGCTCCAAAAAATAATATCATCAATATAAATTTATTTTGAAATACAAAATTAATATCATCAACATAAATTTATTTTGAAATATAGTATCATCAACATAAAAGTCATGCAACCTATTCCCCTCAATGAAAATTCCCCCTCAAATAAGGCATACTAGAATGTAAAGACATTCCCCCTTATTTGATGCATATCGCCTAAACTCTTCCCCCATTTTGCATTAGCATAAAGAGAGTATATTAAGGCTCCTTCCGTTTTTCGACATTTCCCCGAATGTCAAAATAAAATAGGAAAGGCATTGAGGAATATGCATGATGAAGATTGCTAAATAATTTTCAAGACATACCAATTTTTAGAAAAAAAAAAACATATCAATTGTTATTTTTCAAAAGATACTAATTGTTAAAAAAAAATGATAAATCAATTGGTTACCAACTGTTAGGAAAAATAAAACAAACATGTGTTTTTAATAAAAAAATACCAACATATAAAAAAATATCAACTATTAATTTTTAACAAATCAAGAGTTGTATAAAAAATATTTTTAACAAAAACATGCCAACAGTTAACACATAATTTTTTTTTAGAATATACCAACAGTTATTCAAACCAAAATAACGTTCATCAAAACATGAATGAAGTGTTTTTAACAAAAACATGCTAACAGTTAATACATACCAACTGTTACCAACTGTTAAACAAACATTTCAAATGTTATTTTTATCAAAAAGATACTAATTGTTAACACATATCAACAATTAGGTTTTTATCAAAAAATAACTAATATTTATCAAAACATGGATCAATCATTATTTTTAACAAAAATAATTGATACCAATTGTTGTTTTAAAAAAAAAATATCAAAACATGAATCAACAAAAATAATTTGATACCAATTGTTAACAAGGATATCTCAATTGTTAACACATATCAACTATTACGTACTTATGAAAAATATTATAACTAACCGAAATTCCCCCTTCGATGCAGTAAGGTTTCGTGCTTGGTGCATCTACTACAATATTGTAGCCTTCAAGCACACCTGCAAAAGTACCTAAAAATAGGTTTTTGGTACCCAAACACTTTTGGGTCCTTGGGGGTTAGGTGCGACATAGTGTTGTGGTTGACTATTGTTGAAATGTCTATGTCGGGTAAAACACACGGGAGCTATATGACCTACCCGGTTGCAATAATGGCAAATCACATTTGGATTATGCATTTTTCTAGGTTGATAATAATTAGGAGGTCTAAATTTATTCATCCTAGTTTTAAGAAAATTGTTTTGATGCAATTTTCGAAATTCTTGTCTAGGCGGTCTAAACATGCGAACATTTCTTCTATCATTTGTTCTAGGAAAATTAGCAACTCTATGATTAGTATTTCTAGGTGGATTTATTTTAACTTGCCTAGGTTGAGTCTTAGGCGGTTTATGAATGGACTCAACTTTTTCTTTTGTTTCTTCTTTAAATCCTATGCCGTGCTTAGTGGATTTCAAATTAACAAGCACATCATTGAGGTTTTTGTGTGAGGAGTGTGCAAACTGCTTTTAAGTCTATCTACTTCTTCTTTCAAAGATTTGCAAGAAGAACAACCTTTGTTTGAGCTTTCCGGTTTATCGGCACTTCTTTTGCCATAGAAACGGTTTTCCTCTTTCAATTTTTCATTTTCAAGATTTAATTTTTCAAAATCTTTTTCTTTTACGAAAAGTTGATTTCTCAAATATTTTATTATTTTTGAAGCACTAATAAACTCATCGTAAAGCTCATCAAAGGCATCTCGCATTTCTTCTAAAGAAAAAATATTTTTGGAATTGTTACATACCTCATTTTGGGTTTCTTCATGTGCCATAAGACACAAGTTTGCGGCCTCCTCTTCTCCGTCGCTTGACTCGTCTCTTGAGTCGCCTCCCCAAGATATGTATGCCCGTTGCTTCCTTTTGGGTTTCTTCTCCTTCTTCACGTTTGGGCAATTTGGTTTGATGTGCCCAATTTCACCACATCCGTAGCATTTTAGCGGTCCTCCTTGCCGCTTCCCTTTTCGTTCATACTCCTTGCGCATGAACTTGTTGAACTTCTTAATAACGAGTCCAAACTCGTTATCTTCGTCACTTGACTCTTCATCAATTTTGGGTTGAGCCGTGCTTGCTTTTAAAGCAATTCTCCTCTTCCTTTGATCATCTAAAGAGGGGTTAAGAATAGTAGATTCGTATGTTTTAAGGTTACCTCTTAGCCCGTCGATTGTGACATTTGTGACGCCTATTGATTCTTGAATAGCGTCAGCCTCCGAGCGCCATTCCGAATTTAGGCTTCTAAGAATTTTACGGACAAGTTCCCGATCCGTAAATGTCTTCTTTAGGGCGTGTAGATCGTTGACGATTTTTGAAAATCGTTCAAACATTTCATCTATTTTCTCACCTTCCTGCATACGAAATAATTCATACTCATGGGTTAGAAAATCAATTTTTGCTTCTCTAACCTGGTCAGTGCCTTCATATGTGATCTCGAGTTTGTCCCACATTTGTTTAGCAGTAGAACAACACGATATTTTCTTATAGTCATCGGGATTTACGGCACAGAACAACATGTTGATAGCTTTGGCATTATTCTCCACTTTTCTGATGTCGTCCGCAGTATATTCATCTTCTAGCTTTGGGACGATTTTATCACCATCTACTTTGGTGGGAATTTGTTCACCATTTTTAATAATTTTCCAAATTAGAAAGTTATTTGCCTGGATGAATATTCTCATCCTCTCCTTCTAGTAGGTGTAGTTGGTTCCATCAAAAAGTGGTGGCCTTGTGTTGCATGAACCTTCAGCTATTCCTGCATAAGCACTACGAGTAGAAGCCATGGAAAGATTCTCTCAAACGGTTAAGTTTTACAGAGAGTTAGGCTCTGATACCAATTGTTAGAATAAGTGCTTAACGCTAGGGGGGGGGGTGAATAGCGTTTTATAAAAATTCACAGGAAAATATAACTCAAATGCGGAATTTAAAGAGTAAGGAAGAAGTGCACCAAATTTATATTGGTTCACCACAAACCGTGGCTAAGTCCAGTCTCTTGAGATACAATCTCAAGGTTCAACTAATTCCGTTAAGCTTGCGGGTGCCTAACAAAACGTTACACTTGAGAACTTGAATCACACAAGTCTCAAACAACCTTGCTCGAAGATACCGCACTTCAAGACTTCTCCGTTAAGCTTGCGGGTGCTCAACAAACCGTTACAACTTGAGAACTTGAATCACACAAGTCTCAAATAACCTTGCTCGAAGATACCACACTTCAAGACTTCACAAGAAGGAATAAAACGTTCCTTCTTACAACAAGGGATTATAAAATTTCCCTTCAAGTGTATGTAAACACTTAACACTCACTTAAACAGAACTCTCTTGAAGAGTAGATATGAGTAAACAAGTACGCTCAAGAACACAACAATAAATTCAAAGAATTGGCTCTCAAAAGCAATTTAAATATGATCAAATGAATATAGAGAGTATTTGAAAGCTTATGAATGTTTTGCTCAGATGTTGTGTGTTAAATGAGTGATTTTGGGGTGTATTTATAGCCCCAAAATCACTTGTAACCGTTGCTTAAAGTTTAAAGATAGATTCTGAAAATCTGTAGGTTAGTCGACTAACTTATGGTTATTCGACTACCTATTTGAAAAACTAGTCGTTGGGCAGGCAACGGCTAGTTGGATAGTCGACTAACTAAAATCGGATAGTCGACTAACTTGGCAACGGTCTTCAGGTTAGTCGACTAACCAATATCAGATAGTCGACAATCTGACCCTGCGGAAAAGGTCCAGTTTTAATCAATATATAGGTTGGTCGATTAACCACCAATTGTTATTCGACTAACTTATTAAAAATAAGTTATAAAATGTTTTTCATTGTTTTGTTTGAAGATAATAAATATTATAAATATCTTAAACATGAAAAACAATTTTAAGGACCTTTTTGGATCAATTAAAACATTTAAAAACAATTTGTTTTAAATGCAATAAAAATATTTATGATATGCATGATTTTATAAAATCATTTTTGAGAGAAGCCAATACTTAAATTTAAAGTCGGATCAAGATCACAATAAAAATAAGACTCAACATTTGTCTTCATTTATTTTCATTGCTTCATTACTTCTCTTGATCTTGTCTTGAACTTCTTGGACTCCAATTTTCGTCCGCTAAATAAATCACATATCATATCTACAAAATAAACACACTTTAGTTAAAATATAAATTAAAGTGTATTTCAATAATAACTCACATTTATTTGGCATATATTTAATTTCCATCTAGTTCGGTTTGTCAATTATCAAAACATATAAATATGAACATAAACATATGTTCCAACACGTTTGGCCATAGCCATTTTTTATCCCAAGTGATAATTTAGGCGTCTACATTGAGGGTATGCCCTTTAGGGATTCTTACAAATGCGACGTATAGCCTAAACTTCATGATTTTCATGCATGTTGAGGTCTTACAGTTTGTCATGCCTATTAAGGTCTTACAGTTTGTCATTCCTATTGAGGTCTTACAGTTTGTGTAGAATAGATCTGGTTATGTCGAGGCTGCCCGCTAGGGTCTTACCATTTTGGATTTTCCATTGCATCGCGATTGGTGATAGTTTTCGAGTCATCGAGTTTGTTTAAGCTTGAATACCGCTTCTCGTGAACTTGGAGTTGCATTGTGAGGGCTTTATGAGCCCGAAGTTCTGACCAAAGGGGCGTGTAGGCACTGAATCATTTAAGTCTCCGAGTATCTCGGGACGCATTTGGCGAAAAATCCTTCGCAGTGAATATGCCTAATTAACTTTTTTTGAAGTATGAATGCAAAAAATATATCCTTTATTGATTGGCGTAAATATAGTCCGTGTATACATATCATCTTGTTGCCGCGAGCTCGGCCCGCGTGGGTACGGCTCCTCGGATTGCTTAGCCCGGTGCATTTCTTCATGTCGGAGTCTCATCCGTCATATTTCCTAAGTTGGCTTGGTTGCAAAGGAAATCCCGTAGGCCCCTTTTGAATTCCTTTTAAGGAGTGCGCGGACGTCTCCTCGTTAGAAAATTTTGTTGGCAAGAAAATTGTTTTGGGATAAAAAACCCGATTGAGGGAAAAAGAGTGTGACGCTTGCTCGAGGGCTCTTGTGGGGTTTCATGATCGGATGCCTTAACAGTAATACTGCTTGAGCATCAACACATTCCAGTTGCTCAGGATCTACTCGCCTTCCATGGTGCCAAGCTTATAAGAGCCTTTGCCAACTATCCGGAGGACACGATACGGCCCTTCCCAATCTGACCTAGCTTCACTTCATCGGGGTTTCAGGTGTTCAGAGTAACCTTCCTTAGGACCAAGTCTACAATTCCGAAATATCAGAGGGTCATTATCCTATTATAGTATTTTTTAATTTTTTGCTTTTGGGCGACCATCCGAACCAGCGAGGCCTCTCGTCTTTTATCGAGTAGTCGAGCGTCGTTGCCATGGCCTCGTAATTTAACTCTTCGCTGGCTTACCAAGACCTGGTGCTTGGTTCCCCAACCTCTACTGGCATTAGTGCTTCAGCACCATACACTAGAGAGAAAGGTGTCTCCCCTGTGCTTGATTTTGGAGTCGTCCAATATGCCCACAATACCTCGGGCACCGTTTCTCGCCATTTTCCCTTGGCGCTTTCTAATGTCTTCTTCAGGTTTTGAATGATGGTTTTATTTGTGGATTCGGTCTAGTCTTTCGCACACGGATGGTATGACATTGAAAGGATCCTTTTGATTTTGTTGTCCTCAAGAAACTGTATTACCTTGCTCTTGATGAATTGCCTCCCGTTGTCGCATGTTATTTCGGATGGGATCCCAAACCGGCATATGACATGTTCCCATATAAAGTTGATAACTTCTTTTTCTCTTATTTTTCAAAGGCCCGTTTTTCCACCTATTTCTAAAAGTAATCAGTCATAAACAGAATGAATCTAGCTTTACCTGGTACCGTTGGCAAAGGGACGATGATGTCCATTCCCTATTTCATAAATGGCCATGGAGATAAAACGGAATGTAGTGGTTCATTGGGTTGGTGAATCATGAGGGCAAATCTCTGACACTAATCGTATCTTTGGACGAACTCCTTGGCAATACTTTCGTATGTATCCCAGTAGTAGCCCGCTCTAATTATCTTTCGAACTAGGGAGTCTGTCTCGGAGTGGTTTCTGTAGGTGCCCTCATGGATCTCTCAGAGCATATAATCCATGTCGTCCGGTCCAAGTCATACTGCTAGGGTTCCATCGAATGTTCTCCTGTATAGTGCCCTATTTTCGTCGAGCGAGAATTGGACCGCTCTAGTTTGCAAGGCCCTTGATTCTTTTGGATCGGCATGTAGTTTCTCGTCCTTCAGATACACGATGTATTTGTCTCTCCAATCCCATGTCAAGCTGGTGGAGTTGATTTTCGTGTGACCTTCCTCTACCACAGACTTGATTAATTAGACAACAGCTCCAGGGAGCAGGTCTTCATCCTTAGCAGACGATCCCAGGTTCTCTAGGGCATCGACCTTGCTGTTTTGATCTCGGGGTACATGGACTAAGGCCCATTCTTTGAAGCAGCACAACGTGATTTGGATCTTATCTTGATACCTCTACATCCTGTCTTCTCACGCTTCGTAGCTCCCATTCACTTAACTTACCACGAGGAGCGAATCACATTTTGCCTCGATAACCTCGACCCTCAAGCCCTTGGCCAACTTCAAACCTGAAACCATAGCCTCATAATCGGCTTTGCTGTTAGTTAGCTTTGTGGTTTTATGGACTGCCAGATTATGCCGTCGATGGGTGGCTTTAGGACTATACCAAGTACGGATCCTCTATCATTTGTTGCACCATCCGTGAACAGGGTCCATATCCCGGAAGATGTGCTTGATTTTAGTAAAAGTTCCTTCTCTACCTCGAGGATGAGGGATGACAAAAAATCGGCCACGAAATCCACCAGGATTTGGGATTTAATGGTTGCTTGAGGTTGATACTCGATATCATACCCTCTAAGTTCAATGGCCCATTTGGCCAGTCGACCCAACAACTCAGGTTTGTGTAGTACGCTCCGGAGAGGATAATTCGATAAGACGCAAATGTGGTGGTACTGAAAGAAAGGCTTCAGCTTGCACGAGGCGCTTATTAGTGCGAGCGCCAAGTTTTCTAGATTGGGGTACCGGGTTTCGGCATCCCATAAGGTTAGACTTACATAATATACAGGAAATTGCATACCTTGCTCTTCTCGGACTAATACACCGCTCACTGCTATTTCAGACACGACCATGTACAGGTATAACGTTTTATCCTCCTTGGACATGTGCAGCAAAGGTAGGCTAGATATGTACTATTTCAGTTCTTCCAGGGCGTGTTGGAATTTTGGAGTCTATTTGAAGTTGCTCTTTCTTTTGAGCAGGGTGAAGAAGTGATGGTTTTTGTCCGACGACCTAGATATGAATCTACCCAGGGCCGCGATCCGTCCAGTCAGCCGTTGGATGGCTTTCACGTTGTTCACCACTGTGATTTCTTCAATGGCCCTTATTTTGTCGGGGTTGATCTCGATCCCCCTGTTTGAGACCATGAAGCCTAGGAATTTTCCCGATCCTACTCCGAAGGCACATTTTTTGGGATTGAGCTTCCTGTTGTAGCTTCTGAGGATGTTGAAAGTTTCTTGAAAATGGGTGAGATGATCTTCTGCGCGCAGGGATTTAACTAGCATATCATCAATGTATACTTTTATCGATTTACCTATTTGATGCTCGAACATTTTATAAACTAGGCGTTGGTATGTCGCTTTTGCATTTTTTTAGCCCAGATGGCATCACGTTATAGCAATATGTACCATATTTCGTGATGAATGAGGTCTTTTCCCTATCCTCAGGGCTCATCTGGATCTGATTGTACCCCAAGTAGGCATCGAGTAAGGTGAGGGTCTCGTGGCCGACCGTGGCATCGATCAGACGATTGATATTAGGCAGCAAGAAGGAATCTTTCGGGCATGCTTTGTTTAAATCTTTATAATCTACACACATTCTTAGCTTATTCCCCCTTTTTGGCACTACCATATGTTAGCTTGCCATTCGGGAAACTTTACCTCCCCGATAGATCTGATTATAAGAAGTTTCGCTACCTTCTCTTTGATGAAGGCGTGTTTTACCTCGAACTGTGGTGTCCTTTTATACTTTACGGGTTTGAATTTGGGATCAACGCCTAGTTGATGGGAGGTTATTTATGGTGGGATACCTATCACATTTAGGTGGGACCAGCCAAAACAGTCGATATTATTACTAAAAAAATAAATAAACTTTTTCCTGAGTTCGGGGGCCAGCCCCCGTTTCTAGGCATACCTTGCGGTCCGAGAGGTTCTCGATCAGAACGGTCTGCTCTAGCTCTTTGACTGTTCACTTGGTCGCATCCAATTCTTCGGGTACGACAAAAGTTCGGGGGCAAAGAAATCTTCCCCGTCGTCTCCAAGAGTCTATATATGTCTCTCCTCACTTGAGGCTGAGTGTATGCGGGTTGGCGTCTCATGGTGGACTGTGAATATTTCCCTTACTGCCTGTTGTTCTCCATGTATTATCGTGATGCCATCTCTTGTGGGGAACCTTATCACCTGGTGCAGGGTCGAGGGCACTGCCCTTATATTGTGTATCCAAGGCCTGCCAAGTAACGCGTTGTACCTCATGTTGCCATCGTTGACCTCAAAACTCGGTGCTCTAGGTTGTGCTAGACGTATTGATCGGGAGGGTGATTTCTCCTTTCATCTCTTCTCTGATCATGTTGAAGCCGCGGAGGATTCGAGGGATGGGGACAACTTGATTGAGCAACCCCAGCTGTTCTACTACTTTTGACTTGATTATGTTGGCCGAACTACTCGAGTCCACAAACACGCGCTTTATCCTTGTGTTGTTTAAGAGAAACGAGATCACCAACGCATCGTTATGCGGTTCCCCCATGGTCTCGAGGTCCTCCTTGACGAATATGAGGGTTTCTTTAGATACGTGCTTTTGGGCCGGTCCCTCTTTTGTAGCAGATATTTTTTTTTGTTTGGACATGGGTCCTTGGAGATCGTTAGTTCCTCTAATAATTACGTGGACACTATGCTGGGGACCCCTCCATTTCGCTCATATTAAACACGGGGGGGGGGGGGGGCACAGACTCTGGGTTGGTCGTGTTCACTTCCATGTCGCTTTTGAAGTCTTGGTTTCCCATTTCACTAGCAGAGCCGGGCGTCCTGCCTTGAAAGCGAAGATTTTGGGCAAGAACAAGTGTGAAAGATAACTTGTGTTTTCGCAACGAAACCAACAAGAAAATAATCACTATTATTTTTAGCCCCACGGTGGGTGCCAAACTATTTATCGTAAAAATAGTAACAACAATTAAATTTATAAATAGGATTCAAAAATTACGTGATCTATTTCCAAGCTAGTTTGTTAAAGCGGTTAAATACTAAGAACATGAAATATAATGATGAGATGCGAGCTAAAACGAGGCAGTAATCAAACAAAAGGGGCATGTTTCCCGTAAGCAAGGCTAATCGATAGGGACCTTGGGCCAAGGCTTGAACCGAGCTCGAGCTACCGAGACAATCGGGAATGGATAACAGGCAGAGGTATGATTGAGCAAGGTTCCGTGCTGCCAATATTGGACAATATAGTGAAGAACAAATAAGAAAGCGATAAACGCTAAGGCCGCCTCGGGCCAGTAAGAATGAACAACATAGAAGAAGAAGAAGAAGAAGAAGAGAGAGAGAGAGATTATTGCACTTATAGAGAAATAGAGCAACATCAGTCCCCCTAACAAAGAGGTGGGGATCCTCTTTATATAGGAGGAGAATTTCTTGTAATACAAAATGTGTTGACCATGAAAATACAGAAATATGGTGGCTAGATATGACCGGCCTTGTTAGGCCGAGTCGCTGACTTGGAAACTTTCCCCTTCCTCGCTGCGATCCGCTGCATTTAGTCAGAATGATATACCCTTCAGATTAACTCTAGACGAACCTCGAGGATGAGTCTCGACATACTCCTCACTAAGAGACTGTATACATTGGTACATAAGTAAAGATCATTTCCCTCACTATTACTTACTCCTCGGTCCCAATTTATGTATTTGACCTGATTTTCTTTTTAATCTGTAAAACTAAGATATTTTTATGTTAAAAAAACTAGCTTTACACTTCTTATTATCTTTAGTGAAACAATTTTAGCCAATTAAATATTTATAGTTATTTTAAATTATAAGTTTCAAACGTTTTTTTTCTTCTTAAATTTCATGCACAACATATGCTTTGTTTTAGCATATATTAGCTTCTCATAGAAGCATTTTTTATTACAAGTACCTAAGTAGTAACTTTTATAGCTAGCTAAAAGTAATACTATATACTTTAACTTCAATTCATGATTATAATAATTAAATTATTTAATTTGGCGTTAATATTGAGTGCAAATACCTAACGCCACTTTTTCGAAGTGAGTCGTCTAAACTAGTTAGAGGCTAAATAAATTTTTTAATTTTATGATAGGTTTTAAATTTTAATTAAGATGGCTTCAAGTATTAAAAATTAAATTAAAATTTAATAAACGTACTTATTTAACGAACAATTTAAGGCCAACCGTATATGGGCATCTCGGAAGAGAAATTTTGGATAAAATTATCTTTATATATGATTTATATATATGCATTAAAGTTTTGGAAGCAATTATTAATGCTCATTATAATAGGTTGTTTTTATTATAACTATTGAAACACGGTCTTCTTTTAGACCTTGCATGAACGCGAGTATTTTGTGTTAGGCTGCTTATTGGGTAAAATAGGCGGTTATTTACTTTTAACGGTTTAGTTTATCGGTTATCAGTTTTTAAATATATTAATTCGCTAGTCACCCGATAAGATATTGGGCGGATAGGTATCGATTTAGCTCTTATCGACGGTCATTGGTGGTTTATCGGCCTAATTCAATCAAAACAAAATAATTTTAGTCTCTGTATGTTTAAATAGACGGTCGGCGTACTAAGAGGGACGAAGCAGCAGAGACAACGTGATAGGTAAATCATCTGTTTAGAAATATATTTATGCACATTTGCCTCAGTCCATGTGAAAGATTTTCAATTGGCCGTTGTTAAATCATATATTTGTTATGCTTTGAATTCTAGGATGCCTTAAAATCGAGGCAAATTGATAAAGCAGTGGTGTAACTAGTATTATTATCTTTTTTCAGACACCAAATTCTCTCTTGTCACAGTTATATGACTCCTTTTATTTAGCTTTATTTTATTTTAATCACTTTGATAGAGTATCGGAGGAAGAAGGATTTTTGATTATTTAATATATATATATATATATATATATATGGATAAAAATAAATTTTATGTATACATAATTTTAACGGGTTAACAGATTATCCGTTAAAAAAATTGAATAATATGTCTTTAAATTGATAATCGTTAATAAAAAAGTTTCAATCCGTTCTCTATTTATTATCTCTATTGGTTAAATCGTTAATTCGATACTAATAAATTATTAAACTTCGACTTAGATTCGATGTTGAACCCCTAATTTTGTGTACTATTCTACTCTTTATATGAAATTCTACCTCTTCTCCCGTATATATAAGCGCGAAGTCACATGCAAGTAGCCACCTGCTACCACAAGACACCTGACTCTGCTTTGTGTTGTATTTATCATTCCGAATATTTTCAACTGCTGCCGTTTCTTTCTGATAGCCAAAGAATGGATAAAGCTTGCCTTTGGCTTGTTTGTTGTTTTTCTTCCTAGGCCCTAGGAAATAAAAAGCTTTCAAATAGACCCTCAAACTTTAGAAACAAATTGAGAGGTGAAAAATTAACGTTAATAGAAAAGTTTTCAAGACACGAGGTTCTTGGCAGGGATATTTGTTATTTGAATTGAATCCCCACGCTTAATATATAGACTTTCGAGAAATTATTGAATATTTATATAAAGTCAAGACATTACTCAAAGATATAATATCACGCTTCCGTATTTTCAAAATTATAGATTAATGTCTTTGATCATATAATGTATACTTCTTGCTCTAGCACGTAAACAATTTTGTTTTCTTGTAACAATTTCAAATGTAATGTATATTGCTTACACGTTTAGTAATTAAATATCCAAAAATCGTAAAATATTTTAGCTCAAATAAAAATCAAATCTCAACCATAAAACTATAATGAACGACATATTTTAAAAGGTAGGCAGAAATACATATAATTATAATGTGCATAATAGCATTGTGTAAACAATTTATCTTGACATGCATAAAATTTTTATCCAAACGATAAAATATATCTCTACTTCAATATCGATTAAATTCTTGCGAATAAATACTATAAATAGAAATAAATATGGTCTTTTTACTTAAAACGAACTGTGTTAAAATCATAAAATGAGAAATCAAAACTAATTCAATTGCATGATTAAGTAAGTAAGGGACCAAAGTGCTAAAACTAATAATATTATGGGTCAAAAAAAACGTTTCTTAAAAAGTGAGGGACTTAGTGACGTGGGGAAAATGAAAGTAATAATACAAATGGCAACATTCTCCGAAACGGTTCGTTACACATCGCTTTTCCTTATTTGCTTTCTAATTCTCAGACACACACAGTGCACCGTCACTGCCCTCCCACCCACCCCCCACAAAAACACCCCACCCCACTCTCCCACCCCTCCCAACTATACAATTTATACTTGTTCAGTACACTGATTCTCTCACCATTTTTTTCGTCCCTATTTCTGCTATAAATATTCTCTCCCACCGAGTTCCCTTAATTTTATCTGCACAAAATTTGAACCCAAAATCAGAGTTTAAAAACAAAGGAGTTCTGGTTTTGACATTAGAGATGGAACAGGAGAAAATGGTAACAGATGACGTCATCAATGGCGGACTACAAACAGTGAAAGAAGAGCCAGTACTATTTCTTGACGAAGAAGATGACACTATTACTACTAACAATGGAGTAGATGAGTTTAGTAGCTCAATTCTTCCAAAGCCATTGGAGGGTTTACGTGATATGGGTCCACCACCATTTTTGAAGAAAACATTTGAAATGGTGGATGATCCTAATACTGACTCTATAATATCTTGGAGTAATACCAAAGCCAGCTTTGTTGTTTGGGATCCTCATAAGTTCTCTATTGATCTTTTGCCTAAACATTTTAAGCATAATAACTTCTCTAGCTTCATTCGTCAGCTTAATACCTATGTAAGTTTCCCAATTATGTGTTACTACTTTTTTTTTCTACTACAAAATTAGCTGGGAAATGAATACTTAGCCTTAATTAATTTATCTTCTGGTGCTAATTCTGAAGTATGGTGAGTTCAGTTTTGGAAGTTAAATTAAGTTTTTCTTAAGCGCGGTGAAATCTGTTTACATGCTATCCTCTCCGGACTGCACTTGTAGGATTACATCGGGTTATCCTCTCCGGACTGCACTTGTACTGTGGGTTCTTTTTTTTTGGTTGTTGTTGAAGTAGTAATTGAAAGCTCCTGTGTTTGGTTAAGTTTTAAATTCTATGCACTTAGAGCTTATAATATATTACACAATTAGGTCATTTATGGTCATTGTAGTTTTCTTGATAAGCATTAATAGGTAATTTGATAAAAATGGTAATTGAGCCGCTATCACATATTAATATATAAGTACACGTTAAAGCATACAAAGAGGCCGCTTGATCCATAGTCATGGTTTTGAGCCGTGGAAGCTTGCGTTAGGGTAGAATTAGGATGTGTACATAGCATCCATTGGGAAAGTGCGACACATCCATAGGGGAAGGGGTAGAATTAGGATGTGTACATCACATTCATTGGGAAAGTGCGACACATCCATAGGGTAAGCGCTGGATGGGATGCCTTGTATACTGGATTGTCCCCTTTTTTGTTCCTTCATGTTAAATTATATAAAGATAAACTCAATTTTATTTGATTGTGGCTTATTAATTAAAATATATTTTATTTTGTGGGGGTTGTAGCGTTTCAGGAAGATTGATTCGGACAGATGGGAATTTGCAAATGAGGGATTTCAGAAAGGGAAGAAGCATTTGCTGGTAAATATAAAGAGGAGAAAGCAGCAGTATACTCATCAAGGATCAGGATCAGCACAATCTTGGCTTGGTTCTTGCAATAAGGATGGGATTGAGGCTGAATTAGAGAAGCTGAAAAAGGATCAAAACACATTGAAAATGGAAGTCCAGAGTCTAAAACAACAACAAGAGAGCACAGAAAGCTACTTGGCTACTATTAAAGAGAGGTTACAGAATAGTGAGAATAGGCAAAAGTATATGGTTATCTTTATAGCAAAAGCATTCAAGAATCCTCTCTTTGTTCAGCATTTGATTGAGAAGATTAAACAGAGAAAGACTTTAGACACGGGTATTGTTACCAAAAAGAGGAGATTGGCTAATACTCAATGTGATAATAAGTGTGATGGACAGTCTTTTCAAGTTCAAGAGGAATTCACAACAATTAAGTATGAAATACAAACATTGTTCTCCTCTGATGAATCAAACAGTCCCGCGGACGAACAGAAAAGGAATAGCCAAGACATGTCATCTGAGAACTATATATTGTGGGAGAAGCTAATGGAAGATGATATGATATATGAGAATGGGGCAGAAAATGATAAGCATCATAGTGATATTGTTCTTGAACTGGAGGATTTGATTGCAAGTTAGAGAGTTTGTTGAGCAAGTTAGCTGTCCTGGTTCAGCACTATAAGATAATTGGTATAGCTCTGCTTTCATTGTTGTTGCATTTTTTGTTCTGGCTTTTCGATAATGCTGCTACTGTTTTCTTGGGTCGAGGATATATTGGAAACAGTCTCTCTACCTTTACAAGGCTAGGGGTACGGCTGTGTACATACTATCCTTTCCGGACCTTAACTGTGAGATTACACTGGATCCGCCTTTGTTGTTAGATTTTTATTCTGGGAGTAAACTATTGTCATGTGCACTGTAAAATTCATACTTGTACCTTTTTCATGTTGTAGGAGGGCAAATAAGGAAGCAGCTTTTTTGAAGAGGTGTGGTTTAATACTCTTTTGCACAAAAGCCAAAATCAAGAAAGTGGGATGGTGTTTAGATTATATGTTTATTGTCATAGTCTTTATCAGTTAGTGACTAACAATGTACAAAGTTTATATAGCAAAAACAGAAGATCCAAACGTTTAAGGTGGTTTTTGTTGTTCTTAGGTGGTTGTTTAGTAGGTGCACAGGAGATGTAGGCTTGTTAACCATATTTCTCTGTTTCTACTCTGCTTTTAACATTAATGATGTTTATCAGCTTTGATGTTTCAAATGGTTGCCTCATGAATCCGAATGAAAGAGTTGGTCTCTAAGCAGTAGGGGAGCGGGAGGGGTTCCTAGTCCCATTCGTCGAAATTTATAGTGCGTAACATATATATTAGATGTTGTTATGAAATAATATAAAAGACAAGAACAATATAGAGAGAAGTAGAGAGGAGTATTCTTATTGATACTTGGGATTGTTAGGGATGATCTACAATGGTAGAAGACCCCTTTATTTATAGGGAGGTAGTGACTTAGCTACCAAGAATAAAACTTTAGAATCTCTCTAATTATAGACATTCACCTTAAATAGAAGTCTATTTATAACACTCCCCCTTGAATGTCTATTCCCCTTGAATGTCTATTCAACAATGTGTCTCGTTAAAACCTTAAAGCTAAAACCCAATGGAAAAAATTAAAGAGAAGGAAAAAGAGTACACATGTTTGAATATGCGCCTATCGGTTGCCTCGTTAAAAACCTCGCAAGGAAAACCCAGTGGGACAAAACCTTGTAAGGGAAAAAGAGTGCAACGCGCATTAACTCCCCGTAATAAGAACATCAATTTATATCCTTGAGCATTTGCATTCCAATCTTGTGCATCATCTTCAAAACGATCTTTGGTAGAGATTTGATAAATAAATCAACCATATTGACTTGAACAAATATTCCGCACCTTAAAATCATCATTCTTGATAGATATGAACATCTTCATATAATGTCGCGGAATGACTCTTCAATATCTTCATAGATGTATTCTCAATGCCATCATGCTTATAGTTATAGCAAGATTCATATGTACACAAATTGTACTTGGGATGTGGTACTTCAGGACCAAGAATTGCATATGCTTCAAGCAACTTAAATCTTTCAAGTTAAGTCATGTAAGTCACATAATAGACTTTAGATGCATATCAAGTTTTCACGTCATGCTAAACAAATAAGATATCAAAAACTGATTATACATACCTTTGACTTTTATACTCTCAAGTATTTGAACTACATGTCCAAATCTATATGTCTTTCACATGGAATCAAGTATTTGTCTATACGCTTTAAGCGTATCAAAGACTTTGTCCTTCTGGGACTTAATATGAGCATTTGTAGTGAGAATATAGTCACTTTCTTTGGGTCAGCAAATGCGTATAGCATGCTTTGCAATATGTTGCAATTGAATTATCCATTTCATGAACTTCAGGTTCATATCATGATATTCGGGGATCTACATATACAAATGATAATTCTTCCCATGTAACTTTTCTCAATTGTTTATCATGTATCCCCCTCATGTTAGAAAATCTAACTTGTTTCCTCAACTTTGGGAAATCATCTTTGTGCATTATCATGTCAATATACACAGCATATTAATAATAAGATGAAATTATTTGGTTCCTGACCCTGAACCACTTGTGAGGGGAGAATATAATATACTCTCGTATACAACGTATATCAAACTGATATATATAACTTTGTTCTCATAAGAAACAGTTTAGCTATTAAGTGGAAGCACTCAATAATTATCTTGCTAAACCAACTTTGATATAAACCAACTTATCAAGATGAACTATCTTGAGTAGAGAATCTGGAAATTATGCTCGAAGTTAGATTACTGAGCAATTTACCTCGCAAGCACCGGCCAGGCTGCGGGTTAATAACAATTGCGCATGTAACCATTTCGTAGATGCATCATATGGTATACATGGCAGGTGAATGGGCCCATATTCACCTTTGATATTTCCAGATTTTATGGGCTTCAACCCGAACTCTTTAGTTGGTCAGTTCATTAATGAGAACAAGTGATACAAGAGAATTCGTAAAGAACTTTCTAGTTCTTTAATATTCACCTATGTGAATTTGCACATCATACTTAAAATGAGATGGTTAACACGAATGCCAACTGAATAAATTATCAATATTGGTAAACTTCAAATTTACACCATGACATGTGCACTTATCAATAAACTTCAGGTTTATTATGACATGGGTTTTATACCAATAGATATCCACTTTATTGTGGCATTCTTTCGTTTGTGTAGTACAAACTGGAGAACAAAGCGGGTAGCTTTTCATATACAAATTACCCCGCTACAAGTTGTAGTAGTAGTAGATATCAAATCCTTCCTTTATTTATAGTCTCAATATAATCAATCGTTTTCGCGTGTACTTTGGAAACTGAATAAGTTTCTTTGAGACTTACTACAGCACAATACTCAATTGTGTTTCTCCAACATAGTAATAATTGGCTCTTCTAGAGCTCTCAATTAATTTTGTACTGCCACAGATTCATCAACATCCATGTGGTGAATATCTTTCTTAAAGAGAAAGTTATACCATTATGGTCATGTCAAACTTATATGCAAGATATGTTTCTTGCATTATCGTTGTCCTTTAATAGTCATATTTCCAAAATACTTTGGCGTACAATAGGTACGTGACCAACGATCATTCATGCCATATATATAGCCAACAGGCTTGACACCATTAGGTGTTTCAACTGTAGGGCCAAAAACTTCACGTTTTGCCAGCGAATTCAATTCTGATTGAATTGCTTCTTGCCACTTTGGCCAATCATGTCTTTTTCGACATTCTTCAACAGATTGAGGTTCGAGATCCTCACATTCTTGCATAATGCTAGATGCGACATTATAAGCAAAGACATTATCCACCACTATATCCACTCGATTAATATTTGCCTCAATATTGATTGGATTTATGGATAGTTCCGTATTTTCCAGAGCCTCGGGCTCAATGGATTCTTCATGAATCTCAGAATTTGTTAAATCATGAATTTCCTCATGAGATTCTTTCGTAGTGTCATTTTGATCATTTGCTTTCCTCTTTCTAGGATTTCGATTTTTGGAACCTAATGGTCTGCCACGCTTCAGGCGTGCATTTGACTCATTGGATATGACACTAGATGATTGTCCAACAGGGACATCAATACGGATTGGAACATTTTTCGCGGGGATGTGGGATTTCGTTATCCTTTTCAAGTCCGTAAATGCGTTAGGCATTTGATTTGCTATTCTTTGCAAATGGATAATCTTTTGTACCTCTCTTTCACAAATAGAGGTATGTGGATCAAGATGAGATAATGATGCATTTTTCCACAAAATTTCCCGTTTGGTTTCACCAACTTCTCTCCCTAATTTTGGGAAAAGTGTCTCATCAAATTGACAGTCTGCAAATCGTGCAAATCTCCTGTCAATGTTTCGAGGTAGCGAATAATGGAGGGCGATTCAAACTCAACATATATTCCTATCCTTCTTTGCGGATCCATTTTGGTGCGGGATGGCGGTGCTATAGGCACATATACTGCGCATCCAAAGATTCTTAAATGGGATATATTAGGTTCATGACCCAAAACCAATTGCAACGGGGAATATTTGTGTCAATTCGTCAGTCAGAGACGAACTAGCATTGCTGTATGCAAAATAGCGTGACCCCAAACCGAAGTGGGCAGCCGACGAACTAGCATTGCTGCATGCAAAATGGCGTGACCCCAAACCGAAGTGGGCAGCCTCGTTTTCATGAGTAAATGAGGTATTCAAGATTATACTCATGTATTGTCTCAATCTGATATCCATTTTGAATGATATCTCTAAAACTCAACAAGTTCCTTTTAGACTTGGAGGAGAATATTTTGACTGATATCATTAAAACTCAACAAGTTCCTCTTAGACTTGGAGGAGAACATTGCATTCTCTAAAATATTGTTCATTTAGGCAGAGTTATAGTTGTTTTTCAGGAGCCTTCAATCAATTTAATTCCCATGGTTTGCCATACAAAAGAAAATATACGAACATGAGAATAAACAAATTCAATCCGTTTGTTTCACATTTAAACAATATTTTCAAAATCTGCTGAGGTCAGTTGACTAACTAAATCAGATAGTCGATTATATGTTTTCCATAATCGTTTACTTTGCAGTTTGAAAATTTCAGTTTAAGCATTTTCTTAAAACAATCGATTGTTAAACACACACAATCGATTGTTGAACATTGACAATCGATTGTTAAACATAGACAATCGATTATTTGCTATTTTGAAAAATTTCAGATCACACTGTCTTACGACAATCGATTGTTAAACATAGACAATCGATTGTTTAACATTGACAATCGATTGTTGACCATTGACAATCGATTATTTTGCTATTTTGAAAGATTCCAGATCACACTGTTTTAAGACAATCGATTGTTAAACATAGATAATCGATTGTTGACTATTTTGAAAAAATTCCAGATCACACTGTCTCACGACAATCGATTGTTAGACATAGACAATCGATTGTTGGACATTGACAATCGATTGTTGAACATTGACAATCGATTGTTTTGCAGTTTTAATGCGAAATATTAGATAATCGACTAACTGTTAGGTTAGTCGATTACCTCTACTTGAAAATAAAAATATTATTGAAATTTGAGCATGTAGAAACATTCTAACGAACTAATACTAACATTATATCATGAACTAACTAATACGAGCTGATACTAATGAATATTAGTCTATTCACTAACTATTACAAATAAGTGAAATAAAATCAAACAATTCCATCTTCCTTCATCAAAGTGATGGTGCAAGAGAATCAAGGCCATTGGCACAGTTTCAAACCTTCATTAAGGTGATGGCGCAAGAAAAACGAGGCCTTAGCATAGTTTCAAACCTTCATCAAGGTGATGGCGCAAGAAAATCAAGGCCTTAGCATAGTCTTGGGTGGATGCATTATTTCTGTCTTTGATGGCGTCTCTAGGACCCATTGCATCCAAATGGATTTCAGCATTCAACACTCATGTCATATAGTTCTTGCCCGAAATTTCTAGGGCAACGAACTTTCCTTTTATAATGTCAGACATGAAACAAAATTACATCAAGAGCGTGTTCATACTTACGGGCTCTATTACAATTATCACATTCACTTCAGGGAATGGATCATAATCATCTGTATGTGCTATACACAATCTCATGTCAAATATTACTTTCATAAAGTGAAAGATTATTTTGAGAATCCTTATTGTTCTCATTACAATAATGACGATTATAATTTCGTCTATTGCCACGTCCACATCCATTGATACCTTCACGGTAATAATTTTTGTCTTCTTTCAGACTTATCACATACTGCTACCACATTCTCTAAAGGGAATGGAGCAAATTCAATTGGACAGATTTTGTCTTTGTTTGTATATGAAATCAAATCGTAGAATTTCAAGAATTTGAAAGGGAAAAATAAATTACTTACCTTTAAGGTATACCAATAAATGTTGTGATATCGAATATACCTCTTGAGTTTCCATCCCGTTGCATTAATTTATGATGATACCATCTCTTCTATTTTCCGTATAGAAATTCTACCGCGTTATCCCGCGAAATAAGGAGATGATTTTACAGCACATGAGAAAAAAATCAACTTGTTTCCTGTACGCAAAATTACTAAGTCCTACAAACCCATATTTCTAATGCTTGCTCCCAGAGTTCAATGACCCCAATTATGAACAAGTTGTGTGTCTTTGATGGAAAGCTGCAGACAAGGAAACAACACATATTATATATTTTAATCGAACATAAAATCGATACTTATCTCTTGAAGCGTGACCCGGATAATGCCCGGAATTAGCGAAATTCATGGGGGCGAATTTCTCCTTAATCTTCTCAAAGTGTTTCTTGAGACGGTAGAGTCTCGTGCTGATAACGTGTTATGAAATAATATAAAAGACAAGAACAATATAGAGAGAAGTAGAGAGAGGAGTATTCTTATTGATACTTGGGATTGTTAGGGATGATCTACAATGGTAGAAGACCCCTTTATTTATAGGGAGGTAGTGACTTAGCTACCAAGAATAAAACTCTAGAATCTCTCTAATTATAGACATTCACCTTAAATAGAAGTCTATTTATAACAGATGTTGAATTTTTCCTTAATTTTTTCACGTGTTTACCTTTTTTTATTTTTTGAATTGTTTCGGTGATATTTTTTGAATTGTTCCGGTGAAAATTCTGCTTTCGTCACTATTTCTATCCAAGTATTTGTTACTACAGTAAGTTGACAATATGATGTTGCTTAACTTAGGTACATATTTTTCTAGTTTTCTAGTATTAGTAAGAATTTAATTTGCCTAAAAATTATATTATGCGAAAAGTTATTTGGACCAAAGTTCTATTCATACAACAATGTGTTGTGCAGCGAATTGTACTTCAGTCACGGTCGAGGTCATATATTCGGAACGTCTGAGCGGCAAATTGGATTATGGTATTTCTAAAGAGTCAACCTGTAATATAATCGAACGACTTAAGTATTATGATTAATGATTGTTGGATAACAGAGAAGACCTAGTATATAAATTAAGTGAGAAGGAAAAAACACGATCTAGATTTGGGGATGCTTTCTAAGAAAAAGAGGTATCTCTCTCCCCCGCAAAGGAGAAAGAAGCAAAAAAATTCAGATTTTTAATATATGTCGTTAGTCTCATCATATTAAATGTACGAGGTTTTACTTTGTTAAAGATCGATAATCTTTTTTTCATTTATATGATCTTTATTGTTGTTTAATGTTATGAAAATTACCATTTTCTTATGTAACGAGATTTAATCAATGGTACAACTAAATCTTATGCCTGCTTTGTTTGCTGACGCATATCTTCTTTCTTAGATTTAGGGTAAATTATTTTTGGTTAGGATTCACCCTTTATTTCTTTATTAATTAGTTAACAAAAAACTTCATACTTTTTGGTCAAATAATTTGGCTCCTTCTATAGGGATTTTCTAGCAAAAATTTTAGTTTTCTCTAGATCTAAAATAAACTAGAGTTGCACACTCGGTTGTCGTAGCCTCGCCCTCCCATTTACAAACACTAACTTGAGGACTTCGTAGACAAGTTTTTGAAATAATCGAGCCAGCCAAGATCAGATCTTTGTATGAAATTAAAGTCTGATATCCATACAAAATCCATGTCTTATTGAATCGATGGGTTTGTCACGTTATGAGAATGAGCTGTCAAATTGGAATTTGGCCACTATGCATTAAGCACGTCCGCAATCATATTTTCTATATTAACGTTAGATAGTGATATATACTTTATGCGCATTGCCCCCAACCCCCACCCCTCTTAAGAAAGGACGATAACCTATTGTATGATTATTCAAGCATGTCCTACCTGTATGTACATAATATAAACTTGTTTCCTTTATTTTTGTGCACCTCGGACAGGATTGGATTGGGACTAGAGTTCGAGATCCCAACGAACGAAGCAAGTTGCCAGTCCGTAAGAAGTCCAAACTCGATTAGCGACGAAGCTAAGCACTGGGCTACTAAATCTGAAACCGTCATTCGAGCACAATGTGTTGTGCAGCCAATTGTACTTCAGTCACGGTCGAGGTCATATATTCGGAACGTCTGAGCGGCAAATTGGATTATGGTATTTCTAAAGAGTCAACCTGTAATATAATCGAATGACTTAAGTATTATGATTAATGATTGTTTGATAACAGAGAAGACCTAGTATATAAATTAAGTGAGAAGGAAAAAACACGATCTAGACTTGGGGATGCTTTCTAAGAAAAAGAGGGATCTCTCTCCCCCGCAAAAGAGAAAGAAGCAAGTATGTCGTTAGTCTCATCATATTAAATGTACGAGGTTTTACTTTGTTAAAGATCAATAATTTTTTTTTTCATTTATATGATCTTTATTGTTGTTTAATGTTATGAAAAGTACCATTTTCTTATGTAACGAGATTTAATCCATGGTACAATTAAATCTTATGCCAACTTTGTTTGCTTACGCATATCTTCTATCTTAGATTTAGGGTAAATTATTTTTGGTTAGGATTCACCCTTTATTTCTTTATTAATTAGTTAACAAAAAACTTCATACTTTTTGGTCAAATAATTTGGCTCCGTCTATAGGGATTTTCTAGCAAAAATTTTAGTTTTCTCAAGATCTAAAATAAACTAGAGGTGCACACTCGGTTGTCGTAGCCTCGCCCTCCCATTTACAAACACCAACTTGAGGACTTCGTAGGCAAGTTTTTGAAATAATCGAGCCAGCCAAGATCAGATCTTTGTATGAAATTAAAGTATGATATCCATACAAAATCCACGTCTTATTGAATCGATGGGTTTGTCACGTTATGAGTATGAGCTGTCAAATTGGAATTTGGCCACTATGCACTGAGCACGTCCGCAATCATATTTTCTATATTGACGTTAGATAGTGATATATACTTTATGCGCATTGCCCCCAACCCCCACCCCTCTTAAGAAAGGACGATAGCCTATTGTATGATTATTCAAGCTTGTCCTACCTGTATGTACAGAATATAAACTTGTTTCCTTTATTTTTGTGCACCCCGGACAGGATTGGATCGGGACTAGAGTTCGAGATCCCAACAAACGAAGCAAGTTGCCAGTCCATAAGAAGTCCAAACTCGATTAGCGACAAAGCTAAGCACTGGGCTACCAAATTTGAAACCGTCATTCGAGCACGAGAATAAATGAGTCATTCTACAGCGCCCCTCCCACCTTGCCAGCCAATCAGGTTAAGGTAACGGACGAAGTTGTTTGGTTTTTAACTTGTTTTTTTTCCTTATTTCTGGATTGGGATGGGAACATAAGCACTCTCCCTGGTATGTGAACAAGGAACAAATGCCACCAATATAGAATGCCAGAAAAACGTTCGGCATCATATCATCCCATACGCAACGGTCGAGTAAAACTCTCCACATCGTACCATATTACAAATGACAGACAAACGGCTCAGAACAAGCCGGTATTACTAAGAAACATCCTCCACAACCTAGGACTGGGCATTGAGCCCACGTAACATACAGTCTCTCCAACACTAGTAGAACATGAGCACAAAAGCTTGCACGTATGCTCGCCATGGCAATTCTATGCCGGTTCGACCAGCTAAATATTACGAATCACGATCGAACTTCATTTGAATTAATCAAGTCCCAAGGTGCCCAGAAGCACAAGCAAAAAAATTCATTGCCCGTTCCGACAGTGAAGGGACTAGATAGACTAGGACTCACCACGACGTATGATACTCTCCAATGAAAGCAAAATCAAATAAACTGGGACTCTTCTCAACACACGCATAAACGATGCAGCAACGAGTAATATTCTCCATTAAAAGCAATGCAACAGGAAAATCTCACTATTCCACCGAGCCCACATATCACCAAGTGAAAGGAAAGTTCGACCTCGCTCGAACTCACGACGGATTATGATTTCAACCTCGTTCGAATTTACACCCTCACGACCATCGGCCTTCGCCAAGTGAAAGGAAAGTTTTACCGCGCTCGATCTCAGAATAGGTTACGATTTCGACCTCGCTCGAATTTACACCCTCACAGCCATCGTCCAACGCCAAGTGAAAGGAAAGCTCGACCTCGCTCAAACTCACAACGGGTTACGATTTCGACCTCGCTCGAATTTACACCCTCATGACCGTCGCCCGTTACCAAGTAAAAGGAAAGTTAGACCTTGCTCAAACTCACAACGGGTTACGCTTTCGACCTCGCTCGAATTTGCACCCTCACGACCATCAGCCATCACCAATTGAAAGGAAAGCTCGACCTCACTTGAACTCATAACGAGTTATAATTTTGACCTTGCTCGAATTTACACCCTTTTGGCCATCGTCCATCGCCAAACAAAAGGAAGGTTCGACTTCGATCGAACTCGTAACGGGTTACAATTCGACCTCGCTCGAATTTTACACCCTTACAACCTCTGGTCGTCACCAAGTAAGTAAAATTCAACCCCGCTCAAGTTAACAAACCGATGTTCAACCTCGCTGGAACTTATCACGGGTCGCAATATGACCTCGTTCGAATTCACACCTATACAACCCCGACAGTCGCCAAGAGAAACTGAAATTCAATCTCGCTCGAACTAATGAGTCAAGACTAACCTCATCCAAGTTGGAAAGACAAAATTTGGCCTCGATTGAATTAATAAGTCTAAAGTGACCTCGTCCAAGTTGGCGAGATGAAATTCGACCTCGCTCGAACTAACAAGTCAAAGGTGACTTCACTCAAAACTGGTATGAAATAATTCGACCTCGATCGAACTAACAAATCCAAATTAGCGAGTCGAATTCGATCCCACTCGGATCAACTACCAAAATTTTGACTTTTGCGAGAAAATCCAAGAAATTCAAAAGGGAAAAGAGAAGGAAAAGCCAAAAACATAAAAACGAAGACAAACAAGCCATTTCATTCAAAGGAAAGATATCTTACAAAGGGCAAAAAATGGGGGACCCACTAGGCAACAACAACAAAAAAACTAAGTACAGACTGCAATAAAAATTTCACTCGACTTCATCTCTGCCACCATTTTTTCCAGTATTGTCATCATCGGAAGGAAGCCCATCTTCAATCTCTGCACCCCCACCGGACTCCGGTGTCACAGGTTTATAACCGCAAGCAAGACGAGCCTCACGTGCTTTGACCCGAGCATCTTCAAAAGCAGCCTTAGGAACGCTCCCTGCCATTCAAAAATCCATTTATACATATATATATATATATATATCTATATATATATATGTATGTATATATATATGTATGTATGTATATATATCTCTTTGGGCCTTAACATGAACCCATATCTCGTACAAACGACAGGGTACAACAGTTGGGCAGATTCTTCAAAGCGGGCCTGAGCAATTAGCTGCACCTTCTCGACCTCAAGAACCGTTACTCGGTCTCCCAAGCTCAAAGTATCCTGATTAATTTCATTGATTCGCTCTTCGATCCGTGCTTTCCTTAGTGTGGTCGTCGCCCTCTCAGCTTCCCGCTTTGACCTGAAGAAGCGAATAGTGTCTTCCAGTGCTACCGCGCTCGCTAAAGCCGCCACTCAAGCTCCCTCGGCTCTCTCCAACTAAACCACATTTGTTTCTAGCTCGGCCACCTTCTCCGTCCACTCTACACTTACGTTGGTGACTCTTGTGGTGTTCTGCTCAAGCTCGTCTCGCAGGGACAACACCTTCGACTAAAGGTCCTCGCATTCTGCCGCATCCCATTTGCCCACCTCGAGGTCCTCGTCTTTGGAATTAAGCAATTCCTCAAGCTCGCTGCATCTACGGATAGACCGCATTAGATCCTCATCCATTTTCTCCAACTCCTCCCTGAGGGATTGATTACTAGTACCCGCCCTAAGCTGCTCGTGCATCTCACTATACCTGTTGCGATACCGCCGATACTTATTGGGCACACCGTGGCCCACGTCTCAACCCTACGAGCGCTCTTGATCTCCAGCATGTAAGTCTAAAAAAAGAAGGATCAGGGAAGGCAAAGGGCACAAAACAAAGAAAATAGCAAAGAAAACTCACCCTCAAGGCCATCCTAGCCACGTCGCATGACAAACCAGAATCATTGATCTCCCGATGAGATATTCTTTCAGCAGAAGAGCACAGAAGGTAAAATTGAGGCACCAAATCCACCGTGTCCTCCAACAGGTTAAAATCCAATAGGATTTCAAGTACACGGGAAGAGCCTTCTACCCTCACATTGACCATGGTAAAGCCTTCCTCGAACATCTTCATGTCCTCAGGATCAATGTCAAAATCGGACTCATAATCCTTCACCACTTTGTCCTTCGACGTCTAATTAGCCGAAGATGGGGTACGGGTTGGCCAAAATGTCTATGGGCCGCTCGGAACAGTCGCGGAAACTTCGGAACTCTGCCTCCCTACCGCAGCAGCCTCTTTTACGCCAATTTTAGGCATCAACAAAACGGGATCGCCCCTTGATGGTATTTCAGCCAAAGACACCCCTTCTAACATTGTCCTTCGCCTCTTTGATAGGGCCTCTTTGCCACTACTATGAGAGGGTTTTCCTGTTGAACTGACTGTGGGAACTGGAGTCTCCGATCGAATATTAACTTCCAAACAAAATGGTTGAATCATTGATGCGATCCGCCAATCAACCAAATTTTGGCCGCCCTCGTCCATAATTGCTCTTGGTACGGGCCGGGCAGAGGAAGCCGGTTGATGGAAAGAAAGGGCAGGAGCCCTTATCCTTCTCGCTCCTCTCCAACCTGCCAACAAAAAATTCGATCAAACAAAGACAAGACAAATGTGAACAATAAAGCAATTAAGGCCAAAATAAGCCAACTTACCAGTGGAAGGTTTGCGCCCAAACCTCTTATGAAAAGGCTCTCATTCGCGGATCCCCATCGTGTGGGGGAGAATCGCGCTCACCCATTCGCAAATGTTGGCAACTTGTGTAGACAGAAAACAGAGAACACCATGACCACCAAAGAGAAGACCAACGACCATGTTAAAAAAAATTTAATATAAAAAGGGAAGGGAGACTTACGAGCGAAATTCTACGTCTTAGGAAACCCGATAGGGTTCGATACCACGTGCTATATTCGTACATTGAAGAAAATTTCCCAAAAGCGGCGGTTGGTCTTGTCATCCATCTTCACCACCAAACACTTGGTTCCTCGGTGACGCATGTGAATCATCGTGCCCCTATGAAAATGGGGGCGAAGAGGTGAAGCATGTGTTGTAGAGAAGTTCCTCGATCGGCTAGCTCTGCGTACTTGCTAAGCATAAGGAAGAGCTTGTACACGTACGGAGAGAGTTGGGCTGGACACATGTCGTAGAAGTGGCAGAAGTCCACCGCCAACGAGGGAAGAGGAAACCTGTACCCAATGATGAATGGATATGCATAGAATGCGCAGTAGCCCAGGCGGTATATATGCATTATGTCCCGACCCTTCGAAACTAGCTCAATGTGATTGGGGATCCCCCATTTGGCTTTGAACGCCGTGAGTGCCGCAACATCCATCGTCGATAGAACATGTTCCAGCTCATCCCCAACGGGGTTATTAAAATCAGTCCTCGCCTTCCCAAGACGGGGAACCACCTCATCTACCGTCAGAAAACTCCCGTCCTCTGCCGCACCCATTTCCTCTTCAATTAGGGGTACATCATTTTCTGGCACCGGAGCACCAACGATTCTATTAAAGTTGGAAGATACACTAGCCATTTTCCCTATGATTGTGAGAAACATGAATGATAAGGGAAAGAGGTAACAGTCTCAAGAATTTTTAACAGAAATATAAATATTAGAAACTGAAGGAGAAGGAGAACCATAAAAATTTCTCTTGAGTGATTAAGAAGCGTAACATTCAAATGAAAGACTCCCCCAATTTATAGGGATATAAATGCCCTGAGCAGGAAAATCATATGCCACCGTTAGAAAACGCACAGGGCATGGGAAACAACGCAGAGCATAGAAAACGGTGCTGTAATGACACATGAGAAGTATTAAATCCAATCTGAACTGATGTGAGGGTCTGACGCAGCTCTCGAAACGTCATGTCACCACCTCGCCATGAGGTGCTCGCCTCTTGCATAACGTGCTCAGATTTCTCAGCTTTCGAATCGACATAGTCCGCCTATCGAGCTCGCCAGAAGGTGACCCCAACGGGCGAAGGGACTAACTTTATTAGCCAAGATCTGACCACAAGAATCGGCGTGGAAAGGGACGACGAAAAGTTACTTGGACTAAAGTCGTATTCATATAACGCTAAGACGACAAGCACCTCGGCTACGACCGATGTCATGTATTCAGAACACCTGAGCGACAAATTAAAATGTCATGGCATTTTAACTATAATCAAACGACTTAAATACTATGATTAATAACTGTTGGGTAACAAAGAAGGCCTAATATGCATATAATAAATTTTGTTATTATAATGCAATCAAAATTTCAAGCGATGTGTATTTTTCTGAATTAGAAGTAACTTCGAGAATAATGATCGAAGTAAGTAGAACAGACAAGATTGATGGATGTTCCCCAACTTTTGAAAAATGTGGATAATCTGCAATCCTATCTTTTTGCCTTTTCCAGAATGGTATAATCGCATGGATCTAAAAGACAGCTATTTATTGGAAACTTCAGCCAAAATCATAGATGAAGTGTGCAAATTAGAGCCACATAATCAACATTTATTAGTCACAAGAAAATAATAATAATTGCCACATATCTATTACACTACTAACTGGTAGCACATACAAGTAACTATTAGTGACGCATCTAATTATTAATCAATTGGTGCGGCGACCTGTTGAAATTTTTGGAAAAATTAAAAATTAGTAGGCTTCCTACTGCCAAAAGGAGCAAGTTAATGACGCATCCTAATTATTAATCATGGCGTGGAATTATTTTTTAGTAAAAAACAAGGTTTGGAGTGGTCGCTAATTGGGAAGGCGACCTGTTGATTTTCTTGAAAAATTGAAAAAATAAAAATAAAATAGGGGCCTACTGCCAAAAGGAGCAATTTATTCATCATGTGAATTATTTTTAGAAATTTTAATAAAGTACTATCTTTTAATGATAATTAGCTATTTATAGATATTATTTGTTATATTATGAATTGTAGATACGTCTTTTGTTGTGTAAGATGTATTAGATGTATTTAAACTACTGTATTCATGAATACAATAGCAAAAATAAGCGTGAATCAGGAAAGTCCAGCTAATCAGTTGTTGTATTCGAGTGTATTCGATTGTATTTATGGTGTGAAATATGAGATTCCAGCTAGATAGGTTATTATATTTGAATGTATTAAACTGTATTCACGGCGTGAAGCAGAGGATTACACTGTTTTTAAACGAAAAGTGAATCAATTAACATAATAGACTCCTAATATAACTCAACAAACTCAATTATAACACACAAAATTTGTATTTCCAATTATAAAAGAAAAATTCAATCGAAAAATCCCCCAAAAATATAGCAATCTTGAGAGAAATTATATAATACATCTGAATACATGAATTATATTAATTAAAAAATATATGAATACATTCATGACATATAGTGAATACAATGAAATACACAAAATACATCGGGATATATTAAAATGCAATGAGAAAAAGACAGTAAATACAATGAAATACATAAAATACAACGAAATACATTGAATTATAATGAAAAAAAGTAAACGAATGATTGCTCCCTTTTTTCCTTCGTGATTTTTGAATGATTGCTCCCTTTTTAAAAATTATTCTCGTAAATGATAATAATTTTAATTTATTTTAAAATTGTGGCACATCCTTTTACTTTTTTAGCACTTTTATATTGGTAACTCATTAATTAAAGGACTCCTTTATATCAATTCACTTATATTACATTCTTTTAACCTCTCTCTTACATAATTTTTTCTTCTTCGTATTACTACTTCATATTTCTTGATTATTAATTGGTATTGAATTAAATCATATATTCTTAAAACTATTAATCAAGTTTAATTTTTACTCATATTTTTGAGGTAAACAGTTTGATGCCCAATGTGGGACAAAAGAAAACAATGATTATTTCTTTACTGATTCTTGTTACACTCGTTATCTTTATACTTTTTCTTGTAGAGATTTTTTAATTCTCAGGCTTAAACATGTCTAGCACACGGAGCGCACATGTTCATGACAATGAGTGTCTTGGAGAAAACAGCGATATAGGGGTCGGTGTGCCACCTATAAACCATAAGGAAGTGCCAAATATTGAGCCGGTTGATATCAGTTCACATAATGCCCTAAACGCCGATCCCATAAGGAATGCGCGCAGGGAAGCCCGACCAAGGAACCAAGGAACACCAGAAGTAGGAGATGGGGGAGTAAGACTCCAAGTGATATTAAAGATGCTGCAGGCTCAACAAGTCGTCACTGCTTAACTTCAGAGTTAGAATAGAACTCCAAACACAGTTGAACTAGTAAACACTCAGCGTACTGAACCAGTGCTAGCAAGGCCCGATAAAAGCGGGTCGGGGACTGACTCCGCGATTATGAGAATGCTTGAGGAACTATACCTAAGAGGATCGAGTTTGAAGAAAAGAAAATTGAAGATAATGATAAGAAGGTGGAAACTTATAACTCCCGGGGGCACCTCCAGTTTTGAAAGGTCTAGACGCTAAAAGGTTCATACAAACACCATTCCCCCCGAGTGAGGCTCGGATTCCCATTCCCAAGAAGTTTTGCATGCCCAATATACCAAAATATAACGGGACAATCGACCATAACAAGCTCATAACTTCATACACTTGTGGGATTAAAGGAAATAATTTGAATGACGATGAAATCGAGTCAGTTTTGTTGAAAAAAGTTAGGGAAACACTATCAAAGGGAGCCATGATTTGGTATCACAACTTAGCTCTTGACTCTATTGACTCATTTGCTATGTTAGCAGATGGCTTTGTGAAAGTACACGCCGGGGCCATAAAGGTGGCTACGAGAAAATCGGATGTCTTCAAAATAAAGCAAAGGAACGATGAGATGCTAAGGGAATTCATGTCACAGTTTTAGAGAGAAAGAATAGATTTACTACCGGTCTCCGATGACCGGGCAGTACAAGCCTTTATGCAGGGTCTGAATGAAAGGAGCTCGATCGCGTCTCAACTATTGAAGTAAAATTTAATTGAATATCCAGCCGTGACATGGTCTGATGTGCATAATAGTTATTAGTCAAAGATCAGGGTCGAGGACGACTAGTTGGAGCCCCTTCGGGTTCAGTTCATCCTAACAGATTCGTAGCTACGCCCCCGGGGGACACACATCGAGAATCGAGATTCAACAAAGAATAGTATCAACCATATGTATATTGAAAAAATAGTAGCTCGACCCGTGAGACTCCTCGGAGTGATCAAAGAAACGATCAAGGTCAAAGTTCTCGGGGACTCATGAGTAGAAGCGGTTTCGATAAGCACACCGGCCCCATCGAGGTCCCTCGATTATCAAAGTACAACTTCAACATAGATGCATCATGGATTTTTTCAGCTATTGGGAGAATTAAAGACACCAAGTGGACCAAGCCAATACAGACTGATATTTCTCAAAGAAACCTGAAATTGATGTGCAAGTATCATGGCACGGACAGAAGATTGTAGACAGGTAAGGGAAGAAGTTGCTTGATTGTTCAACGACGGCCACCTCCGAGAATTCCTAAGTGATCGGGCTAAGAGTCACTTCAAGGTAAAAGATGCAAAGAAAAATAAGCAAGAATAACCACAACATGTAATACACATATTGGAGGAGTCGATGTCCCTAAATAACATGTGATCAAACGCACCAAGGTTTCGATCACAAGAGAAAAAAGGACTCGGAGCTACGTGCCCGAGGACATCCTATCATTCTATGATGAAAATGCAGAAGGCTTACCTCAACCCAACAATGATGCCCTGGTAAACTCATTTTAAATAAAATTCAAATTGAACATTTTTTGGTGGATCGAGGTAGCTCATCGAATATAATCATATCGAGGGTCTTTGAGCAACTCAGCCTACAAAATCAGATTGTACCTGCATCCCGGGTCCTCAACGACTTCAATATGGCAAGCGAAACAACAAAAGGAGAAATTATCTTGCTAGTAAATGTTGCCGGAATCATATGAAACACCGAGTTCTATATCATTGAAGGTGACATGAGGTATAACGCACTCCTCGAGAGACCATGGGTACATAACATGAGGGCAGTGCCTTCAACTCTTGACCAGTTGATGGAGTTCCTGATAGAGGAAGGAGTAAAAATAGTCTACAGAGAGCAACATGCTTGTCACGACCCCAGTTCGCTCTCCGTGAACCGTCGTGACGACACCTAGTCTCTATGACTAGGTAAACCTAAATTGCGAAAAAATAACAAAATTTGCGGAAGTAAACAATTTAAAAATAGAAATAAATCATTAATAGTGTCTAAATATTCCGCTCGGCATACACCATATGTATATAACTCAAGGCCAATATTCAAATCCAAGACCCGAAAACCTATGAATCACAAGCTAAGATAAATGCTACATAGCTCTAACTCTGGACTGTCTAATAACCAGAAGACTACATAAGGGCTAAATAATAAAGCATGAATAGAAAAGAACTCCTTGGTCTGCGGTAGATGTACTTTGGAGTCTCTAAGCAGTCACCTCCCTCAAGAATGGTAGACATGATTAGCGGTACCTGGATCTGCATATGAAAAACATGGGCTGATGAGGCATGAGTACTCTACAACAGTACTCAGTAAGTGCCAAGCCTAACCTCGGTCGGGTAGTGATGAGGAAGGCCAGGACCTTACTGAGGTTAAACATAATATAAAGTTTCAACAATATGGAATAAGTAGTAAAAATGAGTACAACAATGAAATAAAGCAGGTTATACCGGTAACAATAACTATACATAAAACAGAGTAACCACGAAATAAATACAGCTCAGTACCAATAGTATCAATGAGGATCTCCCAGGATAACGTCCTGTAGTCCCTATTACAACTCTCCAGTGGATCTCCCGGGATACTGTCCCGTAGTCCAACTATCATGGCGCGAGGGATCTACCAGAGTCCCGATACGTAGTCCCAAACGTAAATACCTAGTACCGGGGGAACCTATCGGGTACATTCCCATAGTTCCATATAACAATGCAGGGGGATCTACCGAAAATCTAACCCGTAATCCCAAAGTAAACAAAAAAGGGGAGCTACTGGAATCCCACATCCGTAGTCCCTATATAAATACACAACAACAACAAAAAGATATTCAGAAATGGAAATCCCATATCAAGCAACAAATAATTCTAGCCTAACATGCTTCACGTAATGCAATCAAGGCAATTTAAGCAAATAGGAAATTAAGTCAACTAGGCATGCTTCTCTAGCTAACAACAGGCTAAGTTTGCAAGGAGTGTAAAAACAAGAAGGAAAGGAATTAAGTGTTGTAATGATCCGACCGGTCGTTTTGAGCCCTAGCATGTCGTTCAAAAGTATGAGGCCATGAGCAACTTTATTTCAGGTGTTATGACTTGTACGCGTGGTCGGAATTGAATTCCGAGAAATTCAGAGTTGATTCAGAAAGAGAATTCTCATTTTAGAAGCTTTAAGTTGTAAAAATTAGCTAAGAACTTAAAGTAAACGACCTCATTTTAGAGGCTTTTAGTTGTAAAAATTAGTTAACTTGTAAAAATGAGCTAAGACCAGAGTTGATTCCGTATGATGATTTCAGGCTTAGGCGTATGCCCGGTTCAGGTTTCGGATAACCTGGGAGCGTTTTGACGTCTATTGTGGAAGTTAGCATTTAGAAGAAATTCTGTAAGTTTGGCTTGAAGTGCCTTTCAAATTTATTGACATCCGATTGGAATTCTAAGTCTGTGACTAGCTTCGTATGGTGATTCTGGAGTTTCGAGTGCGATCGAAAGTGAATTCGGAGGTCCATAGGTCATTTTGGAGCCATTTAGCTAAAGTGAACTTTTTGATATCAGGGTCGGAATCCAATTCTGGAAGTTGGAGTAGGTCCGTCATGTCAAATATGACTTGTGTGCAAAATTTGAAGTCAATTGGACGTGATTTGATAGGTTTAAACATCGAAAATAGAAGGTTGAAATTTTAAAGTTCATTAAGCTTGAATCGGAGTGCGACTCATGATTTTTGCATTATTTGACATGATTTTAGGCTTTAAGCAGGTCCGCATTATGTTATGGGACTGAGGTGTGTGATTGGACGGGGTCCCGGGGGCCTTAGGTGTGTTTCGGGTTGTATTGCGCTCTTATTTGATGTTTCAATGTCATTTTATTTGGGAATAAAGGGATACCATATTAATCAAGTGATATCAAAATTTCGTTTTTATTGAACCATTAGATCCGTATCGTAATTACAGAGTCATAGCAAAAAGAAGCATCGAATTTGGACATCGTATGAGTAAGTTATGCTCATTTTTGTGTCGGAAAAAACTGCTGCTTCTGGTATGGTCGCAATTGCGAACATATCCATCGCAATTGTGATGCCCTGTTTGCAATTGAAAACTTTTTGTCACAAATGCGACATTTTCCAGCCCTTCTTTTTATGCAATTGCGAAGGCTTTCTTCGCTTTTGCGAGGGTTCGCAATTGCGAACCCTGGATCGCAAATGCGACATCTGCAGCTTGATTTTAGTTGTGTAACTCGAGTTTTTGCTTCATTTTTTCATTTTATGAATCCTAGGTCTAAGAGTGGGTGATTTTGAGAGTGGATTTTCGTATCAAATAATTGGTTTTGGAGCATTTTTGCATCGATTTGAGTCTTCGAAAGAGCATGGAATGCCAGTTATGGAACTTCGAATCGGGGTGAGTCTCCTTTCTAACCTTGTAGGAGGAAATTGTCCCTATAGGTAAAATAATTGGTTATCTGCTCCTAATTTTGGGGGCTACGTACGCACAAGGTGACGGGAGTCTGTGCTTAGCTACTATTATGCCATTGTCCGAGTAGTTATGACCCAAAAGCATGCTATACTTGGATTAATTGTAAACTTATTGACAACTTGAATTGACTTAAATCACATTAAATTAGTAAACGAATTTCTAAAAGGATTTAAACTTCACTTTCTTAAATTATTAAATGAGAATTGGTTTTTCTTTGAATTTTTTTCCATGATGACTTCTCGATTGACTGCCTGTGTGTATTTATTTCCTGGTGGAGCGAGCCGAACAGTTCGACAGATTAAATAGATGCATCTATGGTTCGCGCCGATCGACCCTCGGCAGTGTACAGTTTGTTTCCTATCGGAGCAGGTCGTCGACCTCGACATGATTTGCGCATGCTTGTATTGCTTCCTTCAACTTATTAAAGTTGTTATTGCCTCTTCATCGCTTAAGAATATTTGGATAATAACGAAAAGGAATTTTGGAAATTTCCTATAAAAGAAATAATTGTTTACTTGTTTCATGCTATTGAATTAATATCATGTTAATCGATTTAATGTATTATTGACACCATTATTGGACCACTAGTAAGTGTCGAAGACAGCCATCTTGTCTCTACTTTTTCAAGATTAGACGGGACACTAATTGAGTACACATTATTTTCGTACTCATACTACACTTCTGTGCATTTTTGTTGCACAAGTATATGTAACTCTAGTGGCCTACTAGCCGTAGCAGCACGTATGATTTCGTGACTAGGTGAGTTGCATTATTCAAGGCGGCCTGCAGCTAGTGTAGTCCCTTCCAGTATATTGGATTTAATTTCTGTCCACTGTATTCCAGATGAATGTTATATTTTATTTCCTTCTTAGTAGATGCTCATGCACTTGTGACACCAGGTCCTGAGATGGTTATAGGATTGTTCAATATTAAGTTTGTTAAAGACTCTATGGTTATTTCTGAAAAGTTCATTAGTTGTTATTTAATGCATAAAGGAAAATGACTAGCAAATATTAAAATTGGAATTTAATTAAGTATATTTGGTTGACCTGCCTGATAGCGGTGTTCGGCGCCACCACGACCGTTAGTAGATTTTGGGTCATAACAACATGGTATTATGAGCAAGTCTAGTAGAGTCTCGCGGATTGGTACGGAGACGTCTGTACTTATCCTCAGGAGGCTGCAGGACTGTTAGGAGTACTTCCTTTCTCGATTCCTTATCGTGCGCTTTGACTTTCTGTGAGTCTTATGCCTTTGTTTCTTTCTACTCAATCTTATGCGATGCGAAGGGCTTGTTATAAATCGAAAATCGAAGAATTGTAATGGCACTATGCATGTGGTGCGAGTGTTTTTCCCAGTGGTGTTATTTGAGCTATTATCGTCGCCTTGTGGAAGGATATTCTATTGTTTCGACTTAGTAGCGGTACTTCTGAGAGCTTTAAGGTTAGACACAAGTTGTTCTTATGAACGATTATTCCGCAGTATTGATATGATGGTAGGATATTTGACTAGTGTCGGGGCAGTGAATGACTTGAAGGGAGGTTTACTCAGTACATAATCTAGAGATTCGGTATTTTATTCCTGGAAGGGAAAAGGCAATCAGACCAAGAATGTTCAGATTCGGGTTGACGGGGTAACAAGACTTGGTATTTTCGAGAGTGGTGGAATTTTCATCTGCGATGTAGTGTCATCGTCCTCGGTTGTATTTGTTAAGTTCGCCGGTGTTATGGTTTTCTGCAATTCGCATTGGGATGAGGCATTGTAAAATAATAATGGAAATATGATAGTAAATGTCGTGGGGTACGATGTTCAAATTGAATCGGTGTTTCTAATTTTGATGGCTCAAGAAAGGAGATCTTTATAAAGGTTTAAAGGTTAGTAGTGATTCATGGGTTCAAGTGCTACAAAGATGGATTTATTTAAGGTAACAGCTAAGCAGCAAACAGTAAGGAAAGACATGCGAGAAGTGTCAGGTGGTGGCTAAAATTTCTAGAGGGCCAAGTGTGAGAAGCAAAGGTCGAGTAGTCGATTAAAGGGATGAGTCCCGCCAAAGTGGGAGAGTGACGGAGTTGCATATGGGAATTGTGGTAGAATGACCACGTACCTTAAGGAGAGTTCGGAGGGATATGAGATTAGTGATTGGTGATTGGGGTCTATGGATTTAATCTAAAGCATGGGCTATTATGCGGCAAGAGACTTGGTATAATACAAAGGAGCTTCTTGAAATGAAGAAGGATACAACTTAACTTGAATAGGAAGGATGTTGCTGCACATTTAATTAATGTCCATGAGGGGTGAAAGGACTTATGCAGCTAGAGGGTAAGCTCAGACTCAGGATGGATTATTGATGTCATGATGATTGTACTCTGTGCAACAGCGTTGGAAGATGACAGAAGGTTATTTTCGTAAGTGGGTTATTCCTTGCGAGTAGGTTTAATGGTCGTGGTGTTGGAGAAGCTTCCGTGAAGAATTCTATTTGCTATTCAGCAAAAAGATCGGTCGTGTGAATGCAATTGATGATTCAAAGTTAAAAAGGGAGGGGCTTTTATAGAAAGATTCCAAGAATTTTGGTGGTTTATTGAGCAAGATTATGTCAATAAGAGGTAAAGAAGTCTGGAATTCCAGAGTTGTAAAATAATTACTTCGAGCTAAGTAGGAGAGTCCCACCGCCTATAATTGGGATGCATGGTTAACTACTGGCGAGGCTTTTGGTTACTAGCATACTAATGGGTTATTCCAGCTATGGGAAAAGAACATAAGTGGTAGCTGGGCCAAGGAAATGTTAAAGGTATGCTACGGTTGGCCTTATTGGCTCATGTTCAGATTAGGGAAGGAGTCAGGATTTATGCCTTGTATAGGTGCGGGGTTCAAGGGAAGAGATTCTACCGGGTGTTTCAGCGAGAGGGTATTCATATGCTATTAGATTCAGGGAGTTAATTATATTCGAGGCCAAGTCAGAGCGGATGGCTCTCAACAACAGTCCCAGTGAATTCAAAGGGGTAAAGTATGGTGCTTGATGATTTTGATCTTATATGTACGATCAAGATTCAAGCTTTGTAGTAGCTTATGAGGTGAGCACATAATGTTCTATGATGTTTTGACTTGCAATGTAGCATTTGGGAAATATGAAATAATTCGTGGGCTTTGAGACGACATGGTCTCGTGATTGAAGGTCACTTGGGATGAGTGTGGATGAGGCGTGTTATGTGTTGAATGGAGTTATTATTATTTCCAAGGCAATCAAGGATAAATTGGAAAGAATATAAGTTGTTTAGCTATAGTTGAATTGGCCTGATGCTGGTAGTGATCAGTTCCTTCAGTGCGATCAAGTTATGCAAGTGATTATGAAGGAATGTGTGAGGCTTGTCGGCTGCCGTAATTGATGTTATTTAGGAGCATTCTATTGTTATGGCGTGTTATGTCTAGGCAGATCCCGAAAGGTCTATGGTGGCTTAGACCACTACTTAGAGATTTGCATATTCTACGGCTATTAGAATTCACCTGCGTGTTGCTATGGTTCTCCTAAAGTGAGTTAAGGGGGAAGTTTTATATGATGAAGTGTTAGCCTAATAGTTGTTCCGAAGCTATGATGAAAATCATGTTCTATTATATGTTGGCATGATGGACGCAGTGAGTGGTATGTAATTAGACATAAAGATCAAGGTAACATATCGGTGTGGACAAAGATGTCACGAGCTCGGATAAGCGCAAAATGAGTTTGAATGATTAAGGTAAGTTGGTATTGTCTTCAGCGTCACCTGAGATTGGTGTTTTGTAAAGAAGGCTTTGTATCATGGTAATGATCCTTGGCCGTCTTTCAACATTAGTACTGCCGGTGGTTTGGAGGCGTGGCCTAGTTCTTTGTTGTGGTAGGTTGTGGGAGTGTGTCGCACATGAAGATTGTATAAGTGTGGCAGGTAGCCACTTGATTGATTAAAGACTTAAACCAAGTAAGAAGGTTGTGTTAATGTCGTTGATTTGAGAATATATTCCTGGAGGGCACTTACACTATTAAGTGGTGGATTGCAAATGATTTCTCTGATTATGATGGATATTCTTATGTGTTATGAGTGGAATAGCAATTATTATGGGCTTTTAAAGGTAATTAGCCTAGTTCGGTGTGATCAGAATCGGGTTGAGGTTAATAGATGGATTTAAATGTGAATATGGGCTCTATATCAGGATAGACGTGTTCATTTCATAATGCACTCCTTATCGAGGATTAGTTATGGTGTTATTTCATTGTCAGACATTTCATGTAATGATGTATTGTGCCGTGCGAGTTGTAGAGCGGCTTGGTGAATTGCTTATGTGTTGAGGTTCCGTGTAGAGATGGCATTATATGAGTAAAATGTCTCTTTAGATTCACATCGTTATTACACCTCAGTTGTGCTTGAGTTTTGTAGCTTATGGCACTATATGTTCCCTCAGGGATGGTATTATGCACGTAGCGTGTTTATGACCGATATTCGGTACTTTATTCTAATAAGCAATCTAACTCGGTATGCATATCCTTATGTGAGTTCTATGTGTGGATCGGGTGGCATGCTGCTATGGGTATGTCGTTAGATCAGGTGGCACGCTGCCATGGGTATGTTAGTCGGATCAGGTTGCATGCTGCAACAATATGATATTCAGCACATTCCCTTATATCTGTTTTATGTGTTTCGTTTCCTATTTTTTTAGTAAGGCTCGTATTAGATGTGAGCCTGCGTCACATGTCTGACTCGTGAGTTGCATGTATGATTCGCAAGCGGGGTGATTGAATTTCCTTTTCAGAGTTCGTTTTCTTTGTATCACATTCGAATTGGTAGCCTATCGGCACATTGAGACATCATATGAGGCTTTTGATAATGTCCTGGGTGTCTTACTACCTGAGCAGTTCGTACTGAGTGAGACGAGTTTATTGGATCTAGGAACGGTGCATTTGGATTATATGAAGTAAATTAAAGAGCAAAGACCATCATTTGGTTCTGAATGAGGTGATTTCTTCTGTCAGGAGTATAGACCCAATGAATTGTTGATTCGACAGTTGGTTATGGATTTCTACATATCTTATTTGTCTTGGAGGTGTTGTAAGTCTTAGAGCAAGACCTGTATATGTCATGAGGTGCAATGAAAGCATCAGATTTGTAGAATTTTGACTAATTTGATCAGGGAATGGTATTGTGATCCTTAAGTAAAGTGGTGCAAGGTGTGAATTCGGCAAAGGTACGCAGTCGTGTTTGGGGCTCCGTGTAGTTATTGATACGGGGGCATACATTAGAAATAGGTTGGGCATAGAATTCCAGATGTTGGAATTAGGCTCTAAGGCTTATTTTCTTGAATAAAGTAAAGATCTTCAGAATTGATCAAGCGAATGTGTTCAAATGAGTTGTGGTGGAACGGGAAGGGGCATGAGGTGTTAAACAATGATTTCAAACTACTTCAGTGTAGTTCTCAGCACGTCGAGGACGAATGCATGTTTAAGTGGGAGAGAGTGTAATGACCCGACTGGTCGTTTTGAGTCCTAGCGTGTTGTTAGTAGTTTGAGGCCATGAGCAGCTTCATTTAAGGTGTTATGACTTGTACACGTGGTCAGAATTGAATTTCGGAATATTCGGAGTTGATTCAAAAAGAGAATTCTCATTTTAGAAGCTTTAAGTTATAAGAATTAGCTAACATCGGATTTTTGAGTAAACAACCTCGGAATCGGGATCTGAAGGTTCCAGCAGGTTTATATGATGATTTAGGGCTTGGATGTATGCCCGGTTCGGGTTTTGGATAACTCGGGAGCGTTTTGACGCTTATTGTGGAAGTTAGCATTTTAGAAGAAATTTCATAAGTTTGGTTTGAAGTGCATTTTACTATTATCGATATTCGTTTGGAATTTCGAGTCTATGAATAGCTCCGTATGTTGATTTTGCAGTTGGGAGCGCAATTGGAAGTGAATTCGGAGGTCCGTAGGTCGTTTTGGAGCCATTTATCGAAAGATAGAATTTGAAGGTTTTGGAGAAGTTTGACCCAAAGCGGAATTTTTGATACTGGGGTCGGAATTTGATTCTGGAAGTTGGAGAAGGTCCGTGATGTTGAATATGACTTTTGTAGAAAATTTGAAGTCAATCGTACGTGATTTGATAGGTTTAAACATCGAAAATAGAAGTTTCAAACTTTAAAGTTCATTAAGCTTAAATCGAAGTGCGATTCATGGTCTTAGCGTTGTTTGACGTGGTTTGAGGCTTCAAGAAAGTCCTCATTATGTTATGGGAGTGAATTGTATGATTAGAAGGGGTCCGGGGGCCTCGGGTGTGTTTCGGTTGTATTTCGCTCTTATTTGTTGTTTCAACGTCGTTTTCTTTTGGAATAAAGGGGTACCACATTGACCAAATGAGATCCAAATTCAGTTTTATTGAACCATTAGATCCGTATCATAATTACAGAGCCATATAAAAAAGAATCATCGAATTTGGAAATTATATAAGGAAGTTATGCTCATTTTTTTCTCGGGAAAAACTGCTGCTTCTGGTATGGTCACAATTACGAACATATCCATCGCAATTGCGGTGTCCAGTTCGCAATTGCAAACTTTTTGTCACAAATGCGACCTTTTCCCTCCCTTCTTTGTTTGCAATTGTGAAGGCTTTCTTCGCTTTTGCGAGGGTCCGCAATTGCGAACCTCAGATCAGAAATGCGTCTGCAGCTTGATTTTAGCTATGTAACTCAAGTTTTTGGCTTCATTTTAATCATTTTTAACCCAAGGTCCAAGAGTGGGTGATTATAGGAGTGACTTTTTGTATCAAATCATTTGTTTTGGAGCATTTTTTTTATCAATTTGAGTCTTTGAAAGGGTATGGAATGCCGGTTATGGAACTTCGGATCGCGGTGAGTCTCCTTTCTAACCTTGTAAGAGGGAATTATTCCCATAGGTGAAATAATCGGTTATATGCTCCTTATTGTGTGGGATACGTGCGCACGAGGTGACGAGAGTCAGTTTGTAGCTACTATCATGCCATTGTCCGGGTAGTTAGGACCCAAAAGTATGCTATACTTGGATTAATTGTAAACTTATTTACAACTTGACTTGCTAAAATCATATTAATTAGTAAACGGATTTTTAAAAAGGATTTAAACTTCACTTTCTTAAATTATTAAATGAGAATTGGCTTTTCTTCGGAAAACTTTTCTATGATGACTTCTCGATTGATTGCATGTGTGTGTTTATTTCCTTTGGAGCGGGCGAAATGCCTCGACAGATTAAATAGACGCATCTATGATTCGCGCCGTTCGACCCTCGGTAGTGCACTGTTTATTTCCTGTTTGAGCAGAACGTCGACCTCGACATGATTTGCGCATGCTTGTATTGATATATTGAACTTATTAAACTTGTTATTTCCTCTTCATGGCTCAAGAATATTTGGATAATAACGCAAAAGAATTTTCAAAATTTTCTATAAAAGAAATAATTGTTTACTTGTTTCCTTCTATTGGATTAAAACCATATTTATAGAAATCTACGATTTAATGTATTACTGACATCATCATTGGACCACTAGTAAGTGTCGAAGTCGACCATCTCGTCTCTACTTCTTCGAGATTAGATAGGATACTAATTGAGTACACGTTGTTTTCGTACTCATACTACACTTCCGTGCATTTTTTTTGCACATGTATATGTAACTCTAGTGGCCTACTGGCCGTAGCAGCACGAATGATTCGTGGACTAGGTGAGTTGCATTATTCAAGGCAGCCCGCAGCTAGTATAGTCCCTTCAAGTATATTGTATTTACTTTCTGTCCACTGTATTCCAGACGGATGTTGTATTTTATTTCCTTCTTAGTAGACGCTGTTGCACTTGTGACACTAGGTTCTGGGATGGTTATAAGATTGTTCAATATTAAGGTTGTTAAAAACTCCATGGTTATTTCTGTAAAGTTTAATATTTGTTATTTAATGCATAAAGGAAATGACTCAAGCAAATATTAAAATTAGAATTTAATTTTTGTTGGCTTGCCTGACAGCGCTGTCCGGCGCCACCATGACTCTTAGTGGTCTTTGGGTCGTGACAAGTGTAAATACTTAAAGTAAGACCAGGTTCTCAACAATTAGCTCAAGTATGCGTCCGTCACCTCATGTACAAGGCATTTCAATTAAAAAAATATCGTATCCTAAAGGGAAGGTCCCTCTCACAAGGTTAAACAAGTCACTTACCTCAAACTGACTCAAAATCAACCCGAAATCACGTTTTTGCCACGAGTATCCGACTCCAAATGACCTAAATCTATCAAATTCAATTTCATATTGTTAATAACACCTCAAATAACTAGTTCTACAATTAAATTCTAAGCTAATACACAAAATTATGTAAAATGACTAAAATGCCCCTCGGGCCCACATCTCGGAATCAAGTGAAATTTACATTTCTAGAATTCTCACACTCTCGCGAGTCTAGCCATATAAAAATTATCCAAATACAATGTCAATTCTCCATTCAAAACTTAATTTATCGGTCTAAAAACTTTTCCACAATTTTCATTCAAAATCCGAAATTAAAGGAGGAACTCATACTTAGATTAATGGGTGACAAGCAAAAAGGAGTTTAGAATAGTTACTCAAAAATCCCTCAAAATCTCACTCAAATCCGAGCTCCCAAGCTTAAGTTTTGATAAAAATGGCTAAACTCTCGATTTTGAAATCTTATATCTGCCAGGCGCATTCTTCTTTGTGAACGTGAGGCAACTATCGCAAACGCGATGCTCAAAAGTCTTGCTGGCCAAATTCCTCTTTCGCGAATGCAAGGTCCACTCGTGAATTCATAGGTTAGATGGGCTAGCCTTACGCGAACACGAGGACCACAACATGATCGCGAAGACCAATGAATCCTTACCTTCGCGAACGCGAAGCACATTTTAGCTGCTCTCCTTTACAAACCTTCGCGAATGCGAAGCAAAACCTTCCCCCTAGCCCCAAATCTTCTTCGTGAACATGAGACCCCACTCGCGGATGCGAAGAAGGAAACTAGAACTGGGCTACTACAATATTTTGTGCAATTCTCTAAGTTCCAATGACCCGCTGAGCAACCGAAACACACCGAGGCCCCTAGGACCTCAACCAAACCTACAAACATATCCCATAACATCATTAAACTTGTTCCAAATCTTCGAAATGCTCAAAACAATATCAAAACACCTATTTTCATCGGATTCAATCTTAAGAATTTCAAAAACTCTAAAAATACATTTTCGACTGGAAAGTCTGCTAAACCTCGTTCGAATGACCTGAAACTTTGCACGCACATCCCAAATGACATAACAAAACCGGTACAACTCTTGAAATTCCATTTCAACCGTCGGCTCAAAATATCACTGTCGAACCAGAAACTTCAAAAATTCAACCTTCGACTTTTCATGCCTAAATTAGCTAGGGACCTCCCGTAGGATTCCATTCCAAGGCCGTCTTCGAAGTGTTCCAACTACGGTTTATTTTCCAACACTTAAGCTCTCATTTAGGGACTAAGTGTCCCAAAACTCTTGGAAAACTCAAAATCGAACATCCCGACAATCACAGTAGCAGAAATAAACTTGGGGGAAGTAGTTAATAGGGGATCGAGGAATTAATTCTTAAGAAGACCGGCCAGGTCATCATAATGTTGCGAAAGAAATGTTTGCGATCGAGGAGGTGGAGTTGATTCTATAATCCGCAACTCCAGAGAAATCGAGAACCGAATGTAAGCAAACAACCAAATAGCAATCACCGCCTCCAGCCTCAATGAAGTAGGAATAACAGATATGACGGGGATGCCGCCAGAAATCACCACGCATCAACTAAGCGTCCCAGGTTCAAACCGTTGGAGAAAAAAAAGAAGCCTCAATTTGAGGTAAAGAATGCCTTCATAAAAGACAATGTAACGGAACTTCTTAATATAGGATCTACTTGGGAGGTAAAATAATCCAAGTGGTTTGACTACATAGCGGTAGTTCCTAAAAAAGGAATAACTTAGGATGTGCATAGGTAACTTGAACAGAGCATGTCCTTAATTTTTTACCATTGCCAAACATTGATCGTATAATCGATGCCTTGGCTATCCACGAGACCCCAAGTTTTCTCGATTCCTACTTTGGGCATGACAAGGTTCAAATGAACCTGTGATTAATTTTGTTAATTCTGTCCTGTCTTGATTTTTGTTTTGTTTTGATTTTCTTTTCTTTTTTCGGTCCGATTTAGTGTTGATAATTTGATTTAGTCTATTGATTCTTAGATTTAATTGCATGATTGTTAATTAGCTTAATTTTAAGGATCTTCTGGGTATAGCTGAAATATTTCAAGCTTCCAATTAGTTAACTATGGTCACTTTCTTGACCAGGGTAACAGGGTTGGGGTTGGTTCAACATAAGTTGGTAAAGTTTTGAACAATTCAAGGGTAATTTGGATAGTTTAGCAGGGGATCTTTGGTAGTTGATTTAGGAAGCTTCTAGTGGGGCTCTTTTTGAATCATAAAAGTATGATAGGTAAAACTTGGCCAACAAGGCATTAAATAGGGGACTAATGGTTAAAAACTAAAAAATAAAAGAGGGACTGAGGGGTAAAACAGAAATCTAAGGGTTTCCCTATTTGCTTGCCTATAAAGGCATTGCCAAACCGACCTTTCAGGTAGGGGGTTTTTAGCCTGAAAATCTGATAATACACACAAAGTTTTGAAAGTCTGAAGAAGGATAGAGTTAAAAATACACAGACCTAGAGAGAATTAGAAATCTTAAAAGAAATATGAAAAAAATCAAACGGCTACACTGCTTACTGTTACATTGATTACCATGGCAAATTTGGTTATTGTTCAATCTATGAAGAATATCTTAACTATTTGGGGGTTTCAATATGGCTTAGTTTGGAAGTTGTTTTAGTTATGATTTGAGTTTGGTATTTGGGGTTTGATTTCAATTCAAATCTGGGCTGATTGATCTTAATTTACCGTTCCATTGGCTGTATTGTTGTTGATTGCTACTGCTGTTTACTCCTGATCCTCTAACCTCTCTATTATTTGCCTGCCAAGTATTTCTCAAACCATATGGGTGCTAAATGGCAGAATGATTTGGTGTATCTATAGTGAAGCTTTCACTTTCGTTTGTCCTGTTTCAGTTTTGCTTTGTAAACTTAGTGAAGAATGAAATAGATCAGGGGTGATGTCCCATATTGAAATCCGAGTGGTTTTATCTCATGAACTATTCAATGTTTTAATTAGTGATGGATTTCAGTATCTTCTTTCATATGTAATACTATTGAGTTCCTCTATTCTATTTGGTAGTTGTTATTTTGTGCAACACAGATCAATTTGCAATCCAAGGTAGTCGAAGGTAGAATTTGATTCAAGATTTATCAAGTTCTATCACTGATTCAATGTGAGTGAACTTGATATTTCTCTAGTAGTGTGGCCAAGGTGTGAGAATTGAAGTGCTGTTGTTCATAACACATGAAGCTCATCAAGAGCTTAGGTTACAGTAGTAGTAATTACTTTCAAGTGCTTTAATTGTTTTCTATCATGTTTTAAATGTTAGTTTATTTTAATATTTGGAATATTGTGTAGCATGAGAAAGGATAATATGATTAATATGTTCGTCGATATAATCTGTGGATACTAGGTGTTGAACAATTTTAGTTTTATGGTCACCTGATCCGTGTTATGAAATTTGCCTATTAAATATTAGTTGTGAATGAGTCTTTCTTAGATTAAATATTCCTCTATGTAATTTCTTGAACACAACTTCCTCTTTCCCATTCAATCTGGGTTTGTTCTATGGAAATTGGGTCTGCTTTGAGCCCAAGTCGTCTCTGGCCTGCCAGACCTCGTATCGATTTCTTATGACCTCTAAAAGACTAATATTCGTAGAAAAGCGTATACGTTCGCGTAACATGTCCATAATCCTAAATTAATTCGGAATATGTGTTCGCACAACTTCGCTCAATCTTTTCTTAATAATCAAATACGTTACAAGCTTTTAATTATTTTGGTTCACGTAAGTTCATTAAAATCACATATGGTATTTTAGTAATTTCGTAGGCTAGATAAAAAATAATATTTCGTAGAATATCCTTTAGGGCCGTCTTAAAATACTATCGTGATTGTGTATACGTTTGCGTAACATAATTTCTGTTCTAAAAACAAAACCAGGGTATGCGTTCGCGCAACTTTGGCCCAAATTTTCTTAATAATAACTAAGCGTTATTGATCATGGACACGTTCGCGTGACATGCTTTATTGATTCACGTATACGTGCGTGTAACCCGTCTCAAGATAATTTTCTAATTAAAAGCGGTGAAATGTACATAGGTTCTAAAATCAGTAATCGAATAATTGTGCAAGCCAAGTATTATCAAAGTGACCGTGCTGGAAACACGAAACTTGAGAGTGCCTAACACCTTCTCCTGGGTTAACATAGTTCCATAGCCGGAGTTTCTGGTTCACAGAGTGTTAAATAGAGTCAAACATTTCTCGATTCGGGATTTGAACTTGTGACTTGGGACACCATTAATTATCTCAAGTGGCGACTCAGAAAATCTCTTAAATGAATAAATCCCGTTTTGATTGTCCTTAACTTGGAAAAAACTCCCTTTACTACGCCCTTTGCGGGGTTGTGGTGTAATAAAGGAGGTACGAAAGCTCTAACAACTTTGTTGGGGACCACGAACCTAGAATCTCTGGTTCAGGGTTCAAGAATTCGAGCTTGTCTTGTAATTTTTACTTGGCTTATTTATTATTGTATTTTGTGAACCTTTGTGCTAAATGTTATCTGTTTACCGCTTTAATTTTGTTGAATTGTATATAATTGTCTCCTTACGCCAGTCCTCTGAGTCTTCAGAAAATGGTGCATACATTCGCATAACCCGCTTTTTCTGTAGAAATTATACCAAATAGAGCGAGGCTGGGCAAGTGACAAGGCCGTGCAGACTTTAGTGCTCTCGGTACGTCGCCCTCTCCTTGTCCCCAGTTGTCCGCTCGGGTACCCCATGTCTAGATCAAAACCCCATGATTTAAACTTAGAAAAACATAGCCTTATACCGGATCCCTAGTAGGAGCGCTTGTTTGCATCACTTGTATTTTGACTTAGGAGACTCAACACAAGGGTTGGATCCGTCTAGGATATGTTTACCCAAAATAACAGACCATCATGATGCATCCAATGTGCTATGTGAACATTCATTTATTTTAGCTTGCAGCTGACCGGCTAAAAAGAAGAGCGAGGAAAAATCAGAGGAAAACAAGAAAAGGGGAAAAAGAAAGAAAAGACCAAGAGTGATGTAGGAAAGGAGTAAACCCGGTTCTAAAGAAAACCCAATGCTTGAAAATACCTCGAAACTTTGTCGATTTTTATAAAAAAATAGAAAAAAAGAAAAAGAGAAGAAAAATGAAAAGAGTTTTGGCCAATAAAAAGAAAAAACAAGTTTTGTTTTCAAAAAAAAAATAGAGCTTGTTCTTTTCGCCAATGAAGAGTTTTTGTTGTATTTGCCAAAAAAAGGGAAAGATAAAACAGAGTTTTGTTTTCAAAAATAGTTTGTTCTATTTTTCAATGAAAAGAAAAAGAGTCTTGTGATCAAATTTAGTTTGCTTATTTGCCTATGAATTATAAAAAAAGAGGAAAAAAGGTCTTGTTTCAAGAGCACTTGTATTTGGCCAAACTACAGGGGTCTGATTCCCATCGGATATGGGAAACATAGGCAACCTACATAAGGTCCGACCTTATTTAGAACAAAAAGAAAAAAAGAGAGAAATAAGTTGATTCAGTGTCGGTAATGTTTCAAACCGTTCTTACCGAGATAGCCTGAGAATATTCTCCCATTATCAAAGGGCTATCTTCGTAAAATAATGGATAAAATTTAGAAGTGTCGCAGAATAAACCCTCTACGACCTTAAAATTCATATGGACTTGGGAAGGGGCCATTTTTGCAAAAAGGGCCATTTGGTTAAAATGGGCATATCCAGGAGGGAGTCATGGTCTTTTTGTTTTTAAAACCAAAAACGTTTTTTTCAAAAAGGGCCATTAGAGTCTACCCTAACCCTACCTTTCTACAGGAACGAATGAATATTATCCAGGACCCACCACAAGTGTTCAGGGAGCAGGCTTGAGTATATTTGCGCATGTGGTGGAATGATTTGGATCAAGATGGTCAGGAATGGGTAAGACAGCATATGGGCGCTCTTATAGACATTTGGGAGATCAAACCACAGGATGATTCTATCAAGGCTATGATAAATTTTTGGAACCCTGCTCGTAATGTTTTTCACTTCTCAGAATTTGATATCACCCCTACTTTGGAGGAGATAGCCGAGTACATTGAGTTTGGATGAGATCTGAGGAAGCAATAGCTTATATTTCCAAGAACCCGGTCGGTGCACAAATTTTTTGACCTCCTGAATATCAGCAAACAGACAAGTAAAAATTGCGTAAGCAACGGGTGTTGTGATTTCTATTTCTTATACTTCAGATTTGGGCATTTTTCGGATTTTGAGACACATGAAAATGGGGTTGAGCAACAAGCAAGATAAGGGTCTTTGGAAACTTCATCACCGGTTCGCATTTATTGTGGCATTCTTGGGGGTAATGGGTTTTCCAAATAAGAAAGGGATAGTGGATATTCGTATGGCTAAAATTGCACAAATCCTCACCACCATGAAAAATCATACACTTGCCCCGTTAGTATTGGCAGATATATATCGTGCATTGACTTTATGCAAAGCTGGTGCTCAGTTCTTCAAAAGGTTGTAATATCCTCCAACAAATGTGGATAATTGAGCATCTTCGCCACCATCCCAGATTCATGAGTTATGGTTCGAGTCCAAACAATTTCATCACCAGTTATGAAGAGAGGGTAAAGAATTACAGCGTGCCAGAGGGGTTTGAAGTATGGGTGTCTCATTTGAAAAATCTTAGAGCAAGTCAAATTGAGTGGTTCATCAGATGGCTCTCGAAGACAGAAGCCATATACATGACTGCTGCTAAGGGCTACTAGAGGATAATGGGTGTGAAAAGTATTCAACCGTATGCACCGCAGAGGGTCTTGAGACTATTGGGACGATATCAAATTGTGCCCGAAGATGAAGATCTAAGTACTCAAGTTATAGAGTTGCATCCGAAAGCCGCATTGCCCGAAGCTTTAGTTCAACATGATTGGAATAGTTGCCGATATCATAAAATGGCACCCAGGTTCCAAATGTCGCAAAGGGAGAAGTGGATCCGCACTATGTTGTTTGGTTTGAAAAGAGGTCCTCTGTGAATACTAATCCAGAATCCGAACTTTAGGGACCCGCCAAAAGACTTCATGTTCAAGATTTCGAAGAAAAAATCCAAGCAATATTAGCAGGGGAAAAAAGAAAAAAGCGTATCAAGCTGAGATCCATGCCTTGAAAGAAAAGCCGTGAGACATGGAATTCAATAATGATCTCTAGGATCAGGAAGCCATAGGTGAGAAAAGAGGATTGATCTAAGAAAATGAAACTCTCATAGCACAAATCCCAAAAATGAAAATAGCAATTGATAACTCGGGCAGGAGTAGAAAGGATGAGAAGCTCATCTACAACCTCACCTAGAAGGCACGTTATTTCGAGGATGATTTACAGAAGCCTGAAAAGGAGTTAGCAAGTGCTCGGGCCAAGATAACCAAGGATGCAGGGGAACAAGCAAGTTTTATCCGTCAGTTCAAGGAGAAATACGACAAGGGGATGGAAAGTATGAAGAAAAAGGTCAAAATCATTAAAAATGAAATGTCCAAGCAAGGAAGAGATTTTGAAGCCGAAAGGGAGCACTGTTATTTCTGGATAGCACAGCTAGTGAGGGATTAGCAACACTTTCAAAAACAAAGCCATGTAGCCAAATAAACTGTGGAAGAAAGAACTCGGTAAATTGGAGATTTATTACGGGAGAAAGGTAGGGTCCGTGAAAGGGTCATAGCGATTGCAGAGTATATTATGGTAAAATGCCAAATATGTGAAGACATGACCCAAACCACTTTCTTCGCGGCAGTCATGACGTTTGTCCAGCAGGTAATGATAGATTTGGAAGGGCTTCAGTTGGATCTTGTAGACGAGCCCGCAACAAAATCAATCAACACCCCGAGAGCTCCAGGAGTGTTTAAGGCTTTAATGTATTAGTGATCTTTGCTTGAGTCTGTATTTTTGCTTTGAATTTGTTGAGTTGTTTTGGAGTCAGTTAGGTTTTTGAATTGATCTTTCTAATCATGTTAGTTTATTTCGGGTCTGTGAGTCTTGAGTCTTTGTAGTCAAGGTGTTTGTTTTTTATCTAAAATTTCAAAATATTTTGTTATTTATCTTTTCATATCCGCTTGAACTACGCTCGGTCTGATTCATGCGGGGTCATGATACATAGGCAATCTACATAGGATTCGACCGTAACCAAATAAAAGAAAAGAAATAAGAAAAGAAAAAAAGAAGGGGAGAGTAGGAGAGAAAAGCAAAGGAAAATAGAGGAAAGCAAGAACAAACAATGGAAAAACAGGAGAGAGAGAAAGAGGATAAAGCTAAGAAAAGGCATTGCAAATAAAGAAAAGGGAAAGCGGGGATGACGCAAGCAACCGATGCATGTAGTAATCAATTAATGTTTAGGTGCATTCATCCCCAAATATATGGCCGCTTACATGTCAAAACCTAACCACTAACAAGTTTTGGTGTTGTTGTATGCCAGATCAGACATGTGGTTAGTACTTGCGACATTCTACCAACCCACTCCTATAACACGCGGTCTAAGATCAAGCAAGTCATAACCAATCTTGAAACGGATGTCAGCATTATTGACCCCTCGAAAGAGGCAGAGGAACTGGACGTTAATACCACGAAGGAGGAAATGTACAAACTGAAACACCAAATGGCTGAGATGTATCAGGCATGGGCGAGAGGACAACCACCACCGACCTATCCTGCGATCCCAGCCTTCATTCCACCACTGGCCCAAGCTCATGACCATTCCACCACTGATCCACCCCCAAGCTTTCCTGTCTACTTGCAGCACCAGGGTACGACCTCTCAAGCACCCCAGCTCCACTACCCAAAGCCGCTCCTCACCCCCCTCCACTAGTTGCTCCATTTATATGGCACCTCCTCCTCCCGTACTCCATAGATCATCAAGTGAGCCATTGCTTCAAGTTCCCGACAATCAATACTACCCACCGGAACCTGCTTAACCTTACTCCTATGCTCCCCATTTTGAAATCCTGGCGGGAGTTGTAAAACCAATCAAAAATCCTGAGCAAGAGGAGGTGCTCGGGAAGGTCAGAAGTTTAGAGAAATCGTTCAAGGACATGCGAGGGTTAGGTGGCCAGGGGAGCGTGGCGTTCAAAGACCTCTGTTTATTTCCAGACGTGCAGTTGCCTCCAGGTTTTAAGATGCCTAAGTTTGACCTATATGATGGATATGGATATCTAGTCGCGCATCTAAGGGGGTTTTGTAGCAAAATGAGAGGAGCGTGGGGAAAAGATGAATTGCTAATGACATACTTTATCCAAAGTTTAAGTGGGTCGGCATTGGAATGGTACACCCCGAAGGATCACAATCGGTGGTACACTTGGGATGACCTGGCACAAGCGTTCACCTGTCATTTTCAATATAATATCAAAATTGTCCCGGACCGTCTATCTTTGACAAAACTGGAGAAGAAACACAATGAGAGCTTCAAAGAATACGGTTTTCGTTGGAGAGAAAAAGCAGCCGGGGTTGACCCCCCAATGAAGGAGAGTGAGATAGTGGATTATTTCCTACAAGCTTTGGAGCCTACCTATTTTAGGCATCTAGTGTCAGAAGTAGGTAAATCTTTCAACGAGGTAGTTAAAATTGGGAGTATTGTCGAGGAAGGCCTACAAGATCATGGGTTACTCTGCAATTAAAGCGAACACCCAGGCCATCCAAGGTAGGACTTGAGGAACATTTGGAAAGAAGAAGAAGGAAGAAGTAGCGACAGTTGAGTCGGGAACTTAGTTCTTGCCTCGAGCTCCATCCCATTACAGCCAACCCCGTCCCCATCACCAAACTTACCCACACACTTCATATGGCCCACAACAACATTACTACCCACCGTTAGAACCTCGATTCTCAGTCCATCACGCACAAGCATATACCCAACCTCCTGCCCACGGATAATATCCTACGGCAACTCTACAAAATAATTACCCAACGCCACCAAACAACTACCCTCCAAGAGCCTACCAACAACCTCCCATACCAGCTTTTCGGGCCAACCAAGTTCTAAGAACTAAGAGAGTGCAGAGGAAGAAAACTTTCAAGTCATTGGGGGAGTCATATACTAGCTTGTTCCACAGATTTAGGTAACTGGACATGTTGAGGCCAATCGAAGCAAAATTGCCAAACCCTGCCCCGAAAAATCTAGATTATTCTGTTAGCTGTGAATACTGTTCCGGTGCCCCGAGGCATGATACCAAAAAGTGTTGCCATCTGAACAATGCTATCCAGGAACTTATTGACTCCCGCCGGATCAAAGTGCATGCTCCACAGGCACCCAACATCAACCAAAACCCGTTTCCGGCCCATTATGAGACCAACATGATTGAGATAGTGGAGAAGGGGGGAGAGCCTAAAAAGTCCTCACAAATGGTAATTATGATCAAATCTAGTAAAGTCAAGCCAACTAAGAGTATGAGAAGTGAGAAGTTAGTGATCGAGATGAAGGGTATAGACAGCAAACCTGTTGTGGTTCGAGGGAGGTCATCATGCATGGTTGCACCAAAGCAGGAAAAGGCAAAAGCGATAGTGCACGGGGCAGCTAGGGAACCTGCCATACTCGTGGAAGGTGATCGCATAGAGACTGTCATTGTAAAACCAGTAATCCACCTACCAGTCGTCAACAACAAAGCCGTTCCTTGGATACATGAACAAGCAATAGTGATGTACAAAAGGAAGAAAGTTAGGGAAAACGTTTGTGAAGCCTGGGGTTTGACTCGGTCAGGGAAATACTTCGCCCCTGAGGAGTTGAGGAAAAGCAGGATCCTCAAGGATAACCCAAAATCAGTAAAGAAAGCTGTATCAGAAGAAGAGGCAGAAGAATTCCTGAAGAAAATGAAAATGCAGGACTACTCTATCATAGAGAAATTGAGGAAAACACCGGCCCAGATCTCCTTACTTTCTTTGTTAATCCATTCAGATGAACACCGCCGGGCATTGATGAAGATTTTGAACAAAGCCCATGTCCCTGACAAGATAACAGTGAATAATTTGGAGAAGATTGCAAACAAGATATTCGAGGTAAATCGGGTCACTTTCTCTGACGATGAGCTGCCCATGGAGGGCACTGAGCATAATCGGGCCCTTTATTTAACTATGAAGTGTGAAGATGATGTGGTCACCGGGGTTCTAGTTGACAACGAGTCTAGTGTGAATATTTGTCTGCTCTCCACATTGAGCAAGCTGAAGTGGAAAATGAAAGGGTCCACAAGAACAACATTTGTGTTCGGGGGTTCGATAGCGGAGGCAAAGACTCAATATGGGATATAGTGCTAGAACTGTAGGGCCCGTTGAGTTCACCATGGAGTTTTAAGTGCTGGACGTGGTAGTCTCTTATAACCTGTTGCTAGGTAGGCCTTGGATTCACGCCGCCAAGGCAGTGCCATCTGCTTTGCACCAGATGGTCAAATTTGACTGGGACACACAAGAGATTGTGGTACACGGTGAAGATAATTAGTGTGTTTCTGGTGATGTTATTGTACCTTTTATTGAATCTGAAGCCAACAAAGGTCCATGGGTCTACCAGGTATTCGACACGGTGTCCGTTAAGAAGATCCCGTAAGGTGAGGTTGTCATAACTCCAAAGATAGCATCTGTGTCAGTCATGGTGGCTTCAGAAATGTTGAAGAATGGTTTCATTCCCGGCAAGGGATTGGGTTCTTCTCTACAAGGCATCGTGCAATCAATGTCTCTCCCCAAAAACCTGGACACTTTTGGTATAGGGTTCAAGCCTACATCTGCGGACATAAGGCAAGCCAGAAAGTTAAAGCAGAGGGTCTGGTCCCTCCCAAAGCCCATCCCAATGTTGTCTAGATCGTTTGTCAAGCCTAGTACCAGCAAGTGCCCAGTGCCAAAGAATCTCGGTCCGCTGATTGATGCGGATAGGGATTTGGATAAGGGATTAGAAAGGCTATTCAATGAGGTGAGTATGGCTGAGGAAGGAGAAGGATCGAGCAGGGCAGATGTGCAGTTTGCGGGAGCACGCGCAAAATTCAACAACTGGGAAGGCACTCCTCTTCCCACTCGGAGGGAGTCGTGTTAGTCGGCTTTGATTTTTCTTTCAGTCTAGTCTGGATTAGCTTCAGGGTTGTTGATTCAGTTGTTATTTCCGTCCGTTTGGATGTGTATACTCTATCTTTTTTATTCTAATGAAATGCAATTTCTTTTCCAGCAGTGGTGATAGTTTTCCATTTTTCTTTAATTTTTTCCTTTTCTCTTTTGTACAGTTATTTTTATGTTGGTTCCAATGTTCTAACATGCATAAGGACTCTACGGCCTAGTCTTAAAAATCGGTCTAGTTCAAAAATAATAATTCAAGAAATAGAACATGAGGATGGACTAGAGTACGATGAGGAAGGAGTATGGGATGAAATTAGTAAAGAGTTTAGCCAATTTGAGCAGAAATCCAAATCAAACCTGAGCGAGACAGAGGCAGTCAATTTAGGGGGCCTGGATAACGTTAGAGAATCCAAAATAAGTGTCCATTTGAAATCACAGTTGAGGAAAGAAATAATTGAAGTACTGCTTGAATACAAAGATGTCTTTGCATGGTCTTACGATGACATGCCCAGATTGAGCACTGACTTGGTGGTTCACAAATTACCCACCGACCCAGCCTCCCCTCCCGTCAAATGAAAGTTGAGAAAGTTTAAAACTGATGTGAGCATGAAAATCAAAGAGGAAGTGACCAAGTAGTTCGAGGCAAAAGTTATCCGAGTCACACGATATTCCACTTGGTTAGCTAATGTTGTGCCCGTGCCAAAGAAGGATGGTAAAACTAGAGTGTGTGTCGATTATCGTGACCTCAACAAAGCAAGTTCAAAGGACAACTTCCCACTACCGAACATTCACATACTGATTGAAAATTATGCGAAGCACGAGTTGGGTAATTCGTGGATTGTTATTCGGGTTACCACCAAATCTTAATGGATGAAGAAGATGCGGAGAAAACAACATTCATCATGCCATGGGGGACATATTGCTATAGGGTCATGCCTTTTGGTTTAAAGAATGCTGGGGCAACATATATGAGGGCAATGGGAACCATCTTCCACGATATGATACATAATGAAATTGAGGTCTATGTGGATGATGCGATTGTGAAGTCCAGAAAGCAATCCGATCATGTCAAAAATCTGAGGAAATTCTTCTAGAGGCTCCACAGGTATGATCTCAAACTCAACCCAGCAAAATGCACATTTGGGGTCCCCTCAGGGAAGTTGCTAGGGTTCATAGTCAGCCGATGAGGCATTGAACTAGATCCATCCGAGATCAAATCTATACAGGAACTGTCACTGCTGAGGAACAAAACAGAGGTGATGAGTCTATTGGGAAGATTAAATTACATCAGTCGATTCATTGCTTAACTCACAACCATCTGTGAGCCCATATTTAAACTATTAAAATGGATGGTGCGATGAAATAGACGGGAGAGTGCCATGAGGATTTTGAGAAGATAAAGGAATATTTGTCGAACCCACCAGTGTTGGTCCCGCCGGAACCAGGAAGGCCCTTGATCTTATATTTGACAGTCTTGGACAACTCATTTGGATGCGTGTTGGGTCAGCACAATGTCACCGGGAGAAAAGAGCAGGCCATATACTACCTCAGCAAGAAATTTATGGCCTATGAGGCTAAGTATAATCATCTTGAAAGGACATATTGTGCCTTGACGTGGGTAGACGAGAAGTTAAAACATTACATGTAATCATATACCACTTATCTCATCTCACGTCTGGACCCGTTAAATTACATTTTCCAGAAGGCCATGCCCACAGGGAGGCTCGCGAAATGGCAAATCTTGCTCACTAAGTTTGACATTGTTTATGTGACTAGGACTGCAATAAAAGCACAGGCATTGGCTGATCATTTAGCCGAGAATCCGATAAACGAAGAATATGAACCTTTAAAGACATACTTCCCGGACAAGGAAATAATGCATATTGATGAAATAGAATAGGGCGAGAAATCATGATGTAAATTGTTTTTCGATGGGGCCGCCAACATGAAAGGCATCGGGATAGGAGCCGTGCTCATTTCTGAAGAAGGGAATCATTACCCAGTCACATCTCAACTCTGCTTATATTGCACCAAAAATATGGCAGAATATGAGGCATATATTTTAGGATTGAGGTTAGCAGCAGACATGGGTGTCTAGGAAGTCTTGGTCTTGGGAGACTCGGACCTTCTGGTACACCAATTTCAAGGAGAGTGGGAAACAAGAGATTTAAAGCTCATACCACACCGGCAATGCTTGCATGATCTTTGTCAACGATTCCGGTCAATAGAGTTCAGGCACATCCCCATAATTCACAATGAGGTTGCTGATGCCTTGGCTACGTTGGCGTCAATGTTTCATCATCCAGATAAAGCTTATGTTGACCCGATACATATCCAGGTCCATGATCAACATGCTTATTGCAACATGGTGGAAGAAGAGCTTGATGGTGAGCATTGGTTCCACGACATAGAAGAATATATCAGGATGGATGTGTACCCGGTACAAGCCACAAGTGACTAGAGGAGAACAATCTGTCACTTGTCAAGTGGGTTTTTCTTCAGTGGTGGGATATTATACAAAAGAACGCTGGATCTTGGTTTATTAAGATGCGTAGATGCCAGGGAGGCTACAACCATCATGAATGAGGTGCATGCTGGAGTCTGCGGGCCACACATGAGTGGATATATTTTGTTAAAGAAGATTCTCCGGGTAGGATATTATTGGCTCACCATGGAGCGCGATTTTATCAGTTTCCTACGCAAATGCCATCAATGTCAGGTGCATGGAGACTTGATTCACTCCACGCCGTCCAAATTACATACGATGTCTGCACCATGGCCTTTCGTTGCTTGGGGCATGGACTTCATCGGGCCCATCGAGCCAGCAGCTTGTAACGGATACAGATTCATCCTACTTAGTATTGACTATTTCACCAAATGGGTTGAATCTATGACCTTCAATGCAATGACCAAGAAAGTAGTGGTCGACTTTGTACATGCAAAGATTATTTGTTGGTCTGGAATCCCCAAGACCTTCATCACTGATAATGGGGCAAATCTTAATAGTCATTTGATGAAAGAGGTATGTCACCAGTTCAAGATCACACATCGCAACTCCACCCCATACTGCCCCAAGGCAAATGGAGCAGTCGAGGCAGCCAATAAGAACATAAAGAAGATAATTTGAAAAATGGTGGAAGGATCCAGGCAGTGGCATGAGAAGTTACCCTTTGCGCTATTAGGCTATCGCACTACCATCCGCACTTCGATAGGGTCAACCCCATATTTGTTTGTATATGGAACAAAAGTAGTAATCCCGACTGAAGTTGAAATCCCCTCCCTTCAGATTGTGGCCGAAGCAGGAATCGACGATGAACAATGGTTTAGAACTCGTTTTGAGCAATTGAATTTGATTGATGAGAAATATTGGTAGCGGTGTATCACGGCCAGCTGTATCAACAGAGGATAGCCAGAGCATATAACAAGAAAGTGCATCCAAGAAAGTTTGAAGTGGGTCAGTTGGTGTTGAAACGTGTCCTTCCTCACCAGGCAGAGATAAAAGGCAAGTTCGCTCCAAACTGGCAGGGACCGTTTGTCGTGTCAAGAGTGTTGTCTAATGGGGCATTGTATCTAATAGATATGGAAGGAAAAAGTGTAGAAATGACTATCAATTCAGATGCAGTCAAAAGATACTATGTATGACTTTATTTGGGTTAAATCATTGTCTATACTTGGCATGTTTGTTTGTACTTGACATGTTTGTTTGTACTTAGCATGTTTTAGAGATTGAAATGACGAAGGCATTTTATTCAACTATCTTAACACTTTACCCTTTGCTAACCCTAAGCTTCAATTATTTTCTTTTCATATCCCTCTTTCGAAATCAGTAATGAAAGTCAGAAATGCAATTATAAGAAGGCGGTGAAAGAAAAAGAGCAAATGAAAAAGAAAGGAAAGAAGAAAAAGAAATCAAAACAAAGAAAGAAAAAGAGAAAAAAAAGGAAAATAAAGAAAAGAAAAAGAAATAAAAGAAAGAAAAGAAAAAGAAAAAGAAGAGGAAAAGAGGAAGAAAAATAGACAAACAACAACAGAACGATAAAAGCAAGGAATCGGCAGGAACTACGTTTGACCTGATTCCTTTTAAGGATACGTAGACAGCCTCACGGCTTGGTCATATTGAAATAAAATCCAAAGGTCCCAAGCAGGAAACTGGGGCAGAAATTGCGTTTGTTATGATAATTGGATTTCGAAAGTTGTAAATTTTGAACCCATAATAGTGATTTTTGAGCCTTTTATACCCTTTTCTTTCTAACCTTATCCAAAAGTCTACATTACAGTCTAAAGAAAGACCTTATGATCAATCTTTAAGAAATGCCGAGGCAAGCAAGGAAAGGTGGACCATACCCCGGGATGACACTCTAGTTTAGGTAAAAAAGTAATAAAAATGAGAGACTCTTATTGGTGAAAACCCTCACCGGCACCGTAAGGCGCCGAGAGTTGAGAGAAATAAAAATGAGAGAGTCTTGTTGGTTAAAACCCTAATGGGTACCATAAGGCGAAGGCAAGGCAAGGAATGAACAATTGAAAAAAAGGGGCCGTTGGTGGAAATCCGTTTAGAACACCATAAGTCAAGTAAAGTTAGGATTTTGGTTAGAGGAATTGGGTTAAAATGGTTGCAACAAGAAAATCATGACAGCCGAAGACTGGTCATCGGGACAGACAGGGTCTATTAAGCTAAAGTGCATGTCATGATCATGAAAAACCAGTTGTTCTTCGTCAGATAAGTTTCTTTTCTCTTCCCCTAAACAGTCATTAAATTCAGAATTCTTTTACCCTAAAACAGTTCTGGGTCATTGCATTTCATTTTTCTTTCGAGTCTCTAAAGTCCTTTTGTTTAAGCAAACTGGAGAGAAATTTCAAAACTTACTACCAGCTCCCAAAGGGATGAAGCACATGCCACCCAAAAACGTAACAAAGGCAGCAAAGGTTGAACAACATGGGGAGGGATTCACAAAAGCTTCAATCATAACAAAGGCGGTAAAAGGTTGACACCGCAAGGGGAGGGATTCACAAAAGCTTCAACGATAACAAAGGCAGTAAAAGTTGAAACTGCGAGGGGAGAGATTCACAAAAGCTTCAATTGATAAAATTGACTCGATAGGCAAGAGTTTAGCAAAGTAAAAGAGCACAACACAAATATGGGGAGTAGAATAAAGCCATGAGGGTCAGCCAAGCGTAATACATTGACTTGATAATCTCAAGAAAGATGTAAGAATTCTGGCAAATGGGTCAGGAGTGCAACACAACAATGGGGGAGCAAAGTAAAGCTATAAAGGTTCGGGGTCGGCCAACCAACTCAGGAATCTCATCATCAACATGGAAACCTGAACGCAACGGAACACGACAATGGGTAGGCCACTTCCAACAAGAATTCCACAAGCTAACCACCACTTTTCAAACTAACAAGTTTTCTTTGATTGACACAGGGGCAGAAAGATTCCAGAATATCCTAAGGGAGGCGCCCATAGGGGAGGGCAGGCACATAGCAGGTATGATCAAAACTTCAAGGCCCATCTAAAAATGGGACCCAATTAAAACTCAAAAAGGAACATAATCCTTCATATATATTCTTCCCTGCAAGAGCGCAATGGGACGAAACTTTAATTAGCAACCCCAGCAGAAACAATTGAGAGTTAAAAAGTGGCATGTAAGTTGAAATGGGACTCAGTTTAAAACTCAAACAAGCACGCGTAACATGAGCGTGCACAAACACCTTCGCAGTAAGAGTCGTCGGAACTCGCCTGAAAAATGATCCCCAGTAGAAACAACAGGAAGTTAGAATTGGCATTTAATTTGGAACCCTCAGGACACTCCTGGAAAATGGGACCTATCTAAAGGTTAAAGGTAATCATGGATGGCGAAGGGTGTAAAATGAATTGCATGAGGAAATAGGATTCGGTTAAAAGTTGTCAGGACCCTCCTGAAAAATGGGACTTAGCCTAAAAACACAAACAAGCACGGGTAATATGCGCATGCACAAATATTTCCACAACAAGAGTCATCAGGACCCATTTGAATAATAGGACATATCTCTTGTTTTATTTGTTTTGCTGTGGTCAGGTACAAAGGCAGCAATCTCGGGGAATATTTTTCAAGATTCAAGTTTTGGTATTCAGGCGCCCACCGGTAGAACAAGGGAATATTTTTCAAGATTCAAGTTTTGGTAATCAGGCGCCCACCTGTAGAACAAGGGAATATTTTTCAAGTCGCAACTTTTGGTAATAAGGCGCCCACCTGTAGAACAAGGGAATATTTTTCAAGTTTCAAGTTTGGTAATCAGGCGCCCACCTATTGAATAAGGGAATATTTTTCAAGATCCAAGTTTTGATAACCAGGCACCCACCTGTAAGAACAAGAGAATATTTTTCAAGATGCAAGTTTTGGTAATCAGGAGCCCACCTGTAGAACAAGGAAATATTTTTCAAGTTACAAGTTTGGTAATCAGGCTATCAGCCGCCCACCTGTAGAACAAGGGATTATTTTTCAAGTTGAAAGTTTGGTAAAGCCCACCTGTAGTACAAGGGAATATTTTTTATAAGATTGAAGTTTTGGTAATCAGACGCCCACCTGTAGAACAAGGGAATATTTTTCAAGATTCAAGTTTTGGTAATCAGGCGCCCACCTGTAGAACAAGAAATATTTTTCAAAATGCAAGTTTTGGTAATCAGGGTTCCACTTGTTGAACAAGGGAATATTTTCAAGATGCAAGTTTTGGTAACCAGGAGCACCTGTAGAACAAGGGAATATTTTCAAGATGCAAGTTTGGAAAACAAGGCACCCACCAGTAAGAACAAGGGAATATTTTTCAAGATACAAGTTTGGTAACCAGGCGCCCACCTATAGAACAAGAGAATATTTTTCAAGATGCAAGTTTTGGTAACCAGGAGCCCACCTGTAGAACTAGGGAATATTTTTCAAGATGCAAGTTTTTGTAATCAGGCGCCCACCTGTAGAACAAGGGATTATTTTCAAGACGCAAGTTTTGCTAACCAGGAGCCCACCTGTAGAACAAGGGAATATTTTTCAAGATGCAAGTTTAGTAACCAGGCGCCCACCTGTAGAACAAGGGAATAATTTTCAAATTGCAAGTTTTGGGTAATCAGGCGCCCACCTGCAGAACAAGGGAATACATTTCATGTCCAGCAATTCAGCATCAAACATAGAAGAAGAGAAAATAATAAGCCAACAAGGAATACAAGAGTTTACAGGAAGAAACACAAGGCAAAAAGGCAACAAAGATCAAGAGCATGACCGAAGACGTTGATAGGTTCTTTTGTAATCCATAGTTCATAGCTTAGTTTAGCTTCTTCATTTTTCAAAAGGTGTAATAAGGGGCTAGCAGTAGTAGTAGCAGTAGCAGTGAAATCACAGCTTCGATAGTCCCAGCTACCAAACACTCCCGAACTACACTGACCTGATTCCTTTTTAGCCAATGATATGTAGGCAACCTCAGAAGCAGGGTGCGGTCAAACTTTTCAAGAATGCACGACACAGAGTAATCAAAGGGGCATAAATCATTCATATTTGCTCACTTATCTTTGCACAAAAAATTTTCATGTTTCCGAGCAAAGAAGAGCAGCTGTGAGCACGTAATTTTTGCCCTATATGAATTATTCCCATAATTTCAAACAAATTAATTTCTTTTATTGTTCCTAATTTTTGTCGCATTTTCTGTTATTTGCTTGCATTTGTGTGTGCATTTTTAATTCATAAAAAACTACAAAAAAATATATGCATTGCATTTTGAGTTTAATTTTACATAATTTATGAATTAATCAGTCATTAGGAGTTTAAAAAAGTACAAAATTACAAAAATAGTTTACTTTTGCTTTTAATTTTAATTTTTGGAATCGTAGTAGTCATCCTTTTACATTTAATTATTTGTGATAATTGTCATTTAGAACTAATTAATTTAGTTTGGTAGAATGATTTTTATTAGGAGTTAATTTTTGATTTTTAGGATTTAACTTGAAAGAAAAGAGAAAAAAAGAAAAGAAAAGAAGACAAAAATAGTTCAAGTCGCACATTCAGTTTTGACTTTGATTTTGAGTAGTGTTTATTTTGAATTTATTTTGTGTTAATTAGTTTAGGATTAGATGAGTATTAGGAGTTAATTTAGATTTTTAATTGAATATTAGGAGTTAATTTGGATTTTTAGGAATTATTTAAAAGAAAATTGAATTGAAAAGAAGGCAATCAAATTTGGGCCAATTCCTATACCCAAGCCCAAACATATCTCTCCTAAACCAGTCGCCCCAACCCAAGTTTCCCCAACCAGGTGCACCATCCCCCCAATTGAAACGATGCCGTATGGCTCATATCAATCATGGCCGTTGGTTTTGTTTAATCGAGCAGATGAGAGGCTAGGGTATGTTCAGTATTTAAGTGTTCCAAACAGCCCTCTCCCCCACCCTAGTTATCCTCGTACTTTGTCCCTTAACACACCACTGCGTACCTCCATCTCTCTGTCGCTCGCCGCTGGTCAAAAATCGCCTCCGCCGGCGGCGATTCTCCGATCCCTCTGAAATTTACACCACATACTTCCCGTGACCTCCTATTTCCAAACCCCAAACTCCCATGGCTCGAATCCCACCTAGGATCCTCGAATCTTCAAAACTGTGGATGCCGCCTCCGCCGCCCTCGGCGGCACCTCCTCAAATTACCCACAAATTAACACCCTAGAGCCACCAAACATCCCTCATCTCAAATCCATCGACATCTTCCTTTGAACGTGTCCAGAACTCCCCGAATAACGAATCAAAGTTCAAAGACCTAGGAGTCCAAACGGGACCTGAGCATGCAAGATCGGTATTATAAATTTCCTAGTTGTTCAAGACTGTTCAACAGTGTTTTGGGTCGAATTAGAATATCAGCTTCGATGTGAGCTTAGTGAGTGAGTGTTGTTTTGTTTTTTCGTCTGTTCTTGATTTTTAAGTATTTTTCTTTCTTTTCTTCTTTTCTTTTCTTTGCATTGGTTTCGTATACCCGGCCTGTTTGTTTCATCTTTTCCTTCTGTTCATTTAAGCAAACTGCTATTTGAACAAGGTCTTAGAGTGTTGTCACTTTGCATTTGATTAATTACCTTCATGATTAAATGATTTAGGATGTTTAGGTTTGTGATTAATTTTGTTAATTCTGTCCTATCTTGATTTTGGTTTTGTTTTGATTTTCTTTTCTTTTTTCGGTCCGATTTAGTGTTGATAATTTGATTTAGTCTATTGATTCTTAGATTTAATTGCATGATTGTTAATTAGCTTAATTTTGAGGATCTTCTGAGTATAGCTGAACTATTTCAAGCTTCCAATTAGTTAACTATGGTCACTTTCTTGACCAGGGTAACAGGTTCGGGGGTTGGTTCAACATAAGTTGGTAATTTTTGGAACAATTCAAGCGTAATTCAGGTAGTTTTGCAGGGAATCTTTGGTAGCTGATTTAGGAAGCTGCTAATGGGGCTCTTATTGAATCATAAAAGTATAATAGGTAAAACTTGGCCAACAAGGCATTAAATAGGGGACTAATGGTCAAAAACAGAAAAATAAAATAGGGACTAAGAGGTAAAATAGAAATCTAAGGGCTGCCCTATTTTCTTGCCTATAAAGGCATTGCAAACCTGCCTTTCGAGACAGGGGTTTTTAGGCTGAAAATCTGAGAATATGCACAAAGTTTTGGAAGTCTGAAGAAGGAGAGAGCTGAAAATACACAGACATAGAGAGAATTAGAAATCTAAAAAGAAATCTAAACAATAATCAAATGGCTGCATTGTTTACTGTTACATTGATTACTGCGGCAAATTTGGTTATTGTTCAATCTCTAATGAATATCTTAACTATTTGGGGGTTTCAAGATCGCTTAGTTTGGAATTTGTTTTGGTTCTGATTTGAGTTTGGTATTTGGGGTTTGATTTCAATTCAGATATGGGTTGATTGATCCTAATTTACTGTCCATTGGTTGCATTGTTGCTAATTGCTACTGTTGTTTACTGCTGATCCTCTCACCTCTCCATTATTTTGCCTGCCAGGTAATTCTCAAACCATATGAGTGCTGAATGGCGGAATGATTTGGTGTATCTATAGTGAAGCTTTCACTTTCGTTTGTCTTGTTTCAGTTTTTTTTGTAAACATAATAATGAATGAAATATATCAAGGGTGACGGCCCATACTGAAATCAGACTGGTTTTATCTCATGACCTGTTCAATGTTTGAATTAGTGATGGATTTCAGTATCTTCTTTCATAAGTAATACTATTGAGTTCCTCTATTCTATTTGGTAGTTGTTATTTTCTACAACAAAGATCAATTTGTAATCCAAGGTAGTCGAAGGTAGAATTTGATTCAAGATTTATCAGGTTCTATCACTGATTCAATGTGAGTGAACTTGATATTTCTCTAGTAGTGTGGCCAAGGTGTGGTAATTGAAGTACTGTTGTTCATAACACATGAAGCTCATCAAGAGCTTAGGTTACAGTAGTAATAATTCCTTTCAAGTGCTTTCATGGTTTTCTATCATGTTTTAAATGGCAGTTTATTTTCTTATTTGGAATATTGTAGAGCATGGGAAATGATAATAGGATCAATATGTTCGTTGGTATAATCTGTGGATACTAGGTGTTTAACAATTTTAGTTTTATTATCACGTGATCCGTGTTAAGAAATTTTCCTATTAAAAAGTAGTTGTGAATGTGTCTTTATTAGATTAAATATTCCCGCTATGTAATTGCTTGAACACTACTTCCTTTTTCCCGTTCAATCTGGTTTTGCTCTACGGGAATTGGGCCTGCTTTGAGCCCAAGTCGTCTCTGGCCTGCCAGACCTCATATCGATTTCTTATGACCTCTAAAAGACTAATATTCGTGGGGCCGCTTAAAAATACGATTGTGGTCGCGTATACGTTTGCATAACATGACCATACTCCTAAATTAATTCGGAGTATGCGTTCGCACAACTTCGCTCAATCTTTTCATAATAATCAAATAGGTTACAAGATTTAATTATTTTGGTTCACTTAAGTTCATTAAAATCACATATGACCTTTTAGTAATGTCGTAGGCTAGACAAAAAATAATATTTCGTAGAATATCCTTTAGGGCCGTCTTAAAACACTATCGTTATTGTGTATACTTTCGCGTAACATAATTACGGTTCTAAAAACAATACCAGGGTATGCGTTCGTGCAACTTTGGCCCAAATTTTCTTAATTATAACTAAGAGTTATTGCTCATGGACACGTTCACGTGACATGATTTTTTGATGCACCAAACGGGCAGGTATACGTGCACGTAACACATCTCAAGATAATTTTATAATTAAAAGCGGTGAAAGAAGTAAATGTACATAGGTTCTAAAATCTGTAATCGAATAATTGTGCAAGTATCAAAGTGACCGTACTAGAAACACGGAACTAGGGAGTGCCTAACATCTTCTCCTAGGTTAACCGAATTCCTTACCTGGATTTTTGGTTCGCAGACTGTTAATCACAGTCAAGCTTTCCTCGATTCGGTATTTTAACTGGTGACTTGGGACACCATTAATTATCCCAAGTAGCGACTCTTAAAATCTCTTAAATGAATAAATCCCATTTCGATTCTCCTTAAATTGGAAAAAACCTCTCTTTACTACGCCCTTTGCGGGGTTGTAGTGTTAAAAGGAGGTGTGACACTCGAGACTGGGAACCTTAGTCTCACCTTCCAAATGACTTCCAAAGCGAGGCATTCTTTTGCTATTTGATGGCTTGGGAACTTTACTCGAGCTCCCCATAGAGATTTCTTTGGACCTAGGATGAACTGCATCTGCTGGCACTGGTTCGACAGACATCGAAGCACCAGTGCTTCCTCTTTTACAAGCTACTAATACAAAACTGTCATCTTCTTCTTCTTGGTCCCAAAGGCGTTGAGTCGTTTCTGGAGATAAGGCCACATTATCGGCCTTAGTATTTCGAACCTTGCTTTTCTTCAGCTTCGAGGAATTTGTAGACGATCCCCTCTTTCTCTTCTTTTTTTAGGAGGCTTTGAGATCTCTACCTCACCAGGTAGGGGGAGTCCGCATTTCGATAGCTTTTCTGAGGCCTTCATAATAATGAAATAAGTATTGCATGTGGAATGCAAAAAAGCAAACTAGAAAACTCACCGTGGATTTTTGCCTTCCATCGACCCTTGGCTAATTCGCACCAGCAGTGCTCCACATATGAAGAAGTAAAGGTTAGTTTGTAGACCCAACCTACGAGTTTGGGTACTGCTTCGGGAAACCAAGCAATAGATACACCATCAGAAAGGGCTTATCTTGGTAAAAATATAAAACCAGGAAAGAAAAAGGGAATCAAGGCATAAAACTACTATGTATTAATATTTCATATTCCATTCCTTGGGGAGTGGCATTCTCTCTACAGTAATCAGGTTAAAGGTCTTGACTCGGACAACCGGCTCATCCATTGATGCTGGATAAAAGAGATTTCGAGGATCGACTTTGTTGTTTTATGAAGCCACATCAATATAATCGAGGTCTATACATCCTAATTAGATGGCTGAGGGTGAAAGGCATCCCTTCGACCTGGCTCGAGAAGAATCTGATCAACTGAAAAATCCACCAGAACGAAGGATAGATTTGACCAAGCGTCACTTGGTATCGTTGGTAGAAGTTGAGAATAATTGGGTCTATTAGGCCAGAGTTGGATTTTCAAGGTGTAGTGTGAATGGGTAGGTGTACATAGTTATGTACCCCGCTTTATGAGTAGTAATGTCCTTGTATTAGGAAGGAATAACTACATCTTTGTCATCCCAATTGCAATCCTTATTTACTTGCTCAAACTCGTCCTTGGTTATCAAATAGATATATCGAGACATAGGCTCACATCGGCCTGGTGTCGATACATGTTTATCATTTTTAAAATCAGATGATATTTTATACGGAGGGGGAATGCACTCCTCGATAGGTGGCACCACCGGTTTACTTCTTGATGACCGTGATGATGAAGAGGCTTTTTATTATTGGGGAATGATTTTGGATGTTTTAGCCATTGTAATTCAAGTGAAGACGAAAAGGTTGCTGATGGAGTAAAGAACAGATTGCGAAAAATTCAAGGAAATTGAAAGAACTAGCAAGATTTGGAAACGAATTAAGAAGTAAAGTTTGAAAATTTTTGAAGTTCGCCTATTTATAGAAGTCACTTAAGTGTATTAGGGAAGCCAAAAGGCCGACCGTCAGCCGCCTCTAATTAATGATCTTGGAAACTGTGCGAACACGACCTTTCAATCACTTCAGACGCTAACATCACAAGATCGGCATCATGATCGAGACATCGAGGCTCAAGTTGCTTCTTATCGTCCTATTTTAAGTTCGAGCAAGTTCTTGCTCGGCTACTAAGCCAAATGGCTACTCGAATTTGAGAATATTCTCACTTGGGGACTATAAAAAAGCCTAAGGTCTAACTTTATCTCGAGATTGGAAAAAGTGCAAACTCGACTACTGAGCCCATAGGCTACCCAATTTTGAGAAAATTCTCACTCGGGGACTGTCTAAAAAGCCTAAGGGCTAACTTTAATTCAAATTCAAAACCTTGCTCTCACTCAGATCGGACTCAGGAGTCCCGATATCCCGAGCTCGCATCAAATAAGTTTAAGCCTAACTCGAGGATTAACAAAAATCTTAAGGGGTATTATATTGATCAATTAATACTATAAGGGTTTATTATTTTCCGAGTCCAGCATTTGGACTGGTCACTAATAGTTATACAATAAGATATTCCACAAGTAAAGTCGGAATGGAATTCAACATGAGCCAAAAGGGAGACAAAGAGGTCCATTTATATTTACAAGAGATGGTTACAAAATATAACTACAATATCCATGAACAAAGAAACTAAAAACAAAAGCCAAAAACCTAATCTACTTTTAAGGCCACGTCCTCAAGAGCGTCATCTTCGGAACCTCCTTCCCGAGGATCCCCTTTTGATATTTGGAAATGTCTATGTGCCCGAAGAGATTTAGGGCATAAAACCCTCGATAAGTATAACTATACTTCCAGCAGCATGGATTGAGCATTTCATTGAGATTTTGGGCCATAATCAGTTAGCAAGAGCAACAAAAGAAAAAGACTAGAAGGGAAGACCAAAAGATGTCGCTTCACCTCTATCACAAGAAAAACCAAAAAGGTTGCAAGATGCACGAGCAACAGTCCAAGAATTATCATCCTTGGGACATTATTCCGATGTGGGATGCAAAAGTAAGTGGATCATAGTGCTACCTCATTCCATGGAAAGCAAAAGGAATGAAGTGCTACACTAGGTTAAAGTTAAGAGAGATGAGCAGCAATGTAAAGTTCGCATATTTTCTGATAGGTGAAGGAATTTGTGCTATTCTCTCATTGTTTTGAATCAAAGCTTTGAAAAAGGGAGCCTTGGCGTAACTGATAAAGTTGCTGCTATGTGACCCTATGATCGCAAGTTCGAACCATTGAAACCGATGATTACAAAAGGAAGCAAAGTAGGGAAAAGATCAAAAGTAGATGAAGATGAAAAAAATACAATTCTTTGTTCAACAGAGTAGCCTCCTATTTATGGAAAGGAGGCGACGGATCGGCGACGCAAGTGGCCAACCATTGCCGGAGCGCATTGATGACGTCCAAATCCACTATTAAAAAGTAAATGGACGCGGTCGCATGCAATATAATTTACCCAACTACGAGTTGGGATTGAATACCACAGAGAACAATATGTAGGCGATTAGGAATGTAAGAAAATTATCACTTGTTATGCAATGCCAAATTCTTAGAATTGGGTTTAGAAAATATCTATAACTGAATACAGCAATGTACACTAACCTATAAAGCAAGTAAAATAATCAATGACTACAAGTAAGGTGTCACGACCCCAGTTCGCCTGTCGTGAACATGTCATGATGGAACCTAGTTCCTATAACTAGGTAAGCCTAACAATGCGGAAAAACCACACAACTTGCGAAATAATTAATTAAAACTGATCAACTAAAAGAAATCTATATATAACTGCCTCTCGGCATATACAAGTCAAAATAAATGCAGAAGTCTACTATAACACCCCAAAACCCAGAAACTCATGGGAACACAAGCTAATGAAAAGTAATATACGGCCCAAATCTCTAGAATTTGTCTAAACAAAGTACGAAAGAAGGCTAAATACTACAGATAGAGTAAAGAGGGAGACTTCTTGGTCTATGGACGCTGCAAAAATACCTCAAAGTCTCCGCAGCTCTCCCGGCCTCAAGGATTGTGCGCCTGAGATAAAGTAACTGGGTATGCACATGAAAAATATGCGTAGAAGAGGCATGGGTACACCACAACGGTACTCAGTAAGTGCTAAGCCTAATCTCAGTTGGGTAGTGACGAGGAAGGTCAGGGCTGTTAGATAATAAGCTTAACGCTAGAGGGGGGGGGGGTGTAGCGTTATAATAAAATTTAGCGTAAACTTGCGGAAATTAAAATTTGCAGGAAATAAATAAGTGCGTTAAATAAACAAAAGGAAAGAACGCACCGATGTATTCTGGTTCACCACAACACGTGGCTAGTCCAGTCCCCGAGAGATTCTCTCGAGATTTTCCACTAACTTGTCAAGCTTACGGGTGCTCAACAAACCTTTACAGCTTAAGGACACAAGCCTTAACACCTTTGCTCGGAGATACAACACTCCAAGACTTCACTATTAAGCATACGGGTGCCTAACCAACCTTTACAACTTAAGGACACAAGCCTTAACACCTTTGCTCGGAGATACAACACTCCAAGACTTCAACCAAGGAAACACAAGTTCCTTACAACAAGAGAATCACAATTCTCTTACAAGTGTAGAAAACACTAAACACTCAAACAAAGCACTCCTTAATGAGTAGATATGAGTAAAAGAAGTAAGCTCAAGATCACAACAACTATGGACAAGACTTTGGCTCTCAAAAGCTTTATGAAATGAATATAAAATGATAAACAATAGTATGCAAGCTTATAGCAATAGAATGATCAGTTGTTGTGTGTTATTGTGTTTAAAACACTGAAATGAAGGTGTATTTATAGTTGAAAAACTTGGCATTACCGTTGCCTAATTGCCAATTAAGAGTTGCTGATTTTACTGAGTGACAATCGATTGTCAAGAAGTCACAATCGATTGTTTGCCAATCGTTCCAGAAATCAATCCCAGATTTTACGCTTAACAATCGATTGTCCAAGATCAACAATCGATTATTGGTAACGTTCAAAAAATCATTTCTAGATTTTTCGTAAAACAATCGATTATACCAAATCAATAATCGATTATTCAGCACCGTTCAAAAAATCCTTTCCAGATTTTAATTTCAACAATCGATTGTACAAAATCAACAATCGATTATTCAGCAACGTTCAAAAAATCTTTTCCAGATTTTAATATCAACAATTGATTGTACAAAATCAACAATCGATTACCTGACGGTATTTGAAATTTTTACGACAACGGTCAGCTTCACAATCGATTGTGCAATGTTAACAATCGATTATTTATCAGACTTTGAAAATCATTTTAGACACTGCCTCGTGACAATCAATTGTTATATACTCACAATCGATTATTTAATAACTTTGAAAAAGTCTGGAAGTCACTGCCTCAACACAATCGATTGTCATAAGTTCACAATCGATTATTTTGTGACTTTGAAAAATCTGAAGGACACTGTCTCTTCACAATCGATTGTCATTAGCTTCACAATTGATTATTCTGAGTTTTGAAAAACTTTGATGGACACTGCCTCTTCACAATCGATTGTCATTAGCTTCACAATCGATTATTCTGAGTTTTGAAAAACTTTGATGGACACTGCCTCGTCACAATCGATTGTCATAAGGTTCACAATCGATTGTCATGCAGGTTTGAAAAACCTGATGCTCACTGCCTTAACACAATCGATTGTCATTAGTTCACAATCGATTGTCATGCAGTCTTGGCTCAACATAATCGATTATCATAAGTACATAATCGATTATCTTAGTCCAGTTTTTTTTTAGGCAAGTTTAAAAATCATTTTGACTAATGAAAATATGCATGATTTAAAATCATTTAGCATTAAATTAAATATGCATGATTTTGTAAAAATAATTTTACGAGAGAAGCCATGTCATGAGTCAAGTTGTCGGATCAAGATCACAATTAAGAATGACTCATTTAAACTATAAAACTTTGTCTTGTGCTTGAATCTCGTTATCCACCAATTGTGCGCTTGTACTTGAACTTCGCATATATCAATTTGCGCTTGTTTGTCATTCATCAAAACCTACACATAAGAACACACGTTTTAGTATAAACCCTTGAGAACGTGTTTCCAACAATTTCCCCCTTTTTGATAATGGCAAACTTTAAGCGGGATATGCAACTTAAAGAATTTATAATGACGATTCAAGACAAGTAAAGATATGCAATAAGTATGCGATTAGTTCCCCCTCAATATATGAATTCCCCCTCAATTTAAGCTTATAAATATTGAGAGTGCATACCCGTTATCTTCCCCCTTTTGCCATTAGCAAAAATAATATAAGAAGATGCCAAAGATGTAAATAAAACTTGTTTATTTATTGGAAAGAAGACGTGATTACTTAAAGAGAGTACAATAACTCAAGTAATAGCAGAACAATCGATTATTGATACGAGATAATCGATTATTAGACGACAGAAACCGATTTTTCTGAAGAAGACTTGATTATTGCGCGTCATGCTTTATAATTCCCCCTACCTTTAGGGCGATACCTGCAAAAATTCGTTAGACATCTCCGACGCTCAAGTTAGAAATCATGTAAGATAAAAAGATGCAATGCATGACTTAGATCAACGTGGAGTCAAGAATCCCGAGTTCACTACGAATTCGGAAGAAGGACTCTTTCTCTAAGGGCTTAGTAAAGATGTCGGCCAATTGGTCTTTGGTTTCAACAAATTCGATTTCGACATCGCCCTTGAGAACGTGATATCTTATAAAATGATGTCTAATTTCAATGTGTTTTGTTCGCGAATGAAGAACGGGGTTCTTCGTCAAGCATATGGCACTAGTATTATCACATTTAAGAGGTATATGATCAAGACTTAGGCCATAGTCCAAGAGTTGTTGTTTCATCCAGAGGATTTGAGCGCAACAACTCCCCGCGGCTACATATTCAGCCTCGGTTGTGGACAACGCAACACTTACTTGTTTCTTGCTAAACCAAGAAACGAGAGAGCTACCGAGCAAATGGCAAGTGCCACTAGTGCTCTTGCGGTCCAATTTGCATCCAGCAAAATTGGAGTCGGAATAGCCAACGAGTTGGCATTGAGAACCTTTGGGGTACCATAGACCCACATTTGTAGTACCAACAAGGTACTTCAAAATCCGTTTTACCGCAGTAAGGTGAGACTCCTTTGGACACGATTGATAACGGGCGCATAAGCATACACTAAACATGATGTCCGGACGACTAGCAGTAAGATAGAGAAGAGATCCAATCATACCTCGATACTTCTTAGTGTCGACTTCCTTACCTTTCTCATCTTTGTCTAGATGATCGGATGTGCTCATGGGAGTCGCCATTGCTTTTACATTGTTCATTTCAAATCGTTTCAGCAATTCTTTGCAATATTTGGCTTGGCAAATGAACGTACCTTCTTTCATTTGCTTTACTTGTAATCCCAAAAAGAATGTTAACTCACCCATCATAGACATCTCAAATTCGCTTGTCATTAAACCGGAAAATTCCTTGCATAAGACATTGTTAGTAGCACCAAATATGATATCATCCCCATATATTTGAACTAATAAAATATCATTGTTTTTATGCTTAACAAAAAGGGTGGTGTCAACTTTCCCCCTAATGAAATCATTTCCAATAGAAATTTACTCAATCTTTCATACCAAGCTCGGGGAGCTTGTTTTAAACCATAGAGAGCCTTTTTGAGTTTGAAAGCATGATCGGGAGATTTAAAATCTTCAAAACCGGGGGGTTGTTCAACAAAAACTTCTTCTTGTATAACACCATTTAGAAAAGCACTTTTCACATCCATTTGATATAAATTGAAATTCATAGAAGAGGCAAAAGCGAGCAATAGACGAATAGCTTCTAATCTAGCTACGAGAGCATATGTTTCTTCATAGTCAATACCCTCTTCTTGATTATAGCCTTTTGCTACAAGCCTAGCTTTGTTTCTAGTGATTACACCATTTTCATCTAGTTTGTTTCGAAAAACCCATTTCGTACCAATTATGGTATGATTTTCGGGTCTTGGCACCAAATCCCAAACGTCATTCCGTTTGAATTGGTTAAGCTCCTCTTGCATTGCCAAGGTCCAAAATTCATCTCCAATTGCTTCGGAGATGGTTGTTGGTTCAATTTGAGACACAAAAGCAGTATGTCCTAAGGTGTTCTTAAGGGAGTTTCGGGTACTTACCTTTTCTCCGACGTCGCCAATTACCTGTTCGAGAGGGTGATCTTTGATTGTCCTCCACTCGTTAGGCATTGTCGTTTCTTTCTCCAATTGTGGCGCTTCCTCCATTGGTTGTTCCAAGATTTCATCTTTATTTTCCTTAGGCGATTCCTCTTGTATTTTGTTTCAAGCTATCTAAAATACCTGCAAGATCAAAACGGAATCCTTTGTCGCCAAGCGAGCATTATTTTCGGCAAATACAACATGAGGGGATTCCTCCACAGTTTCGGTTCTTTTATTAAAAACCCTATATGCTTTGCTACGTGAAGAATACCAATGAAAATTTCCTCATCGGACTTAGCATCAAATTTTCACAATTGATCTTTGCCATTGTTATGAATAAAATATTTACAACCGAATACTCTAAAGTGGGAGATATTTGGTTTCCTTCCCTTATAGAGTTCATAGGGAGTTTTCATGAGTATAGGCCTTATGACTACTCTATTTAAGATGTAGCATGCGGTACTCACGACATCCGCCCAAAAATGTTTGGGAATCTTAGCCTCTTCGAGCATGGTTCTAGCCATCTCTTCGAGACACCTATTTTTCTTTCCACCACCCCATTTTTTTGTGGTGTACGTGGAGCGGAAAAGGTATGCTCGATACCGAGTTCGTCACAAAAGTCCGCAAAGAGATTGTGAACAAACTCTCCCCCATGATCACTTCTAATTGAAGTGACGGTTGTTTCCTTCTCGTTTTGAACACGCTTAAGAAAATATTTAAAATTATGAAAAGCATCACTTTTATTGGCAAGAAATAAAGTCCAAGTAAATCTAGAATAATCATCAACAATCACAAAAGCATAACGATTTCTTCCTAGACTTTCAATGCGAGATGATCCAAATAAATCCATGTGAAGCAATTGCAATGGTCTAGAAGTTGAAACAATATTTTTGGATTTGAAAATGCTTTTGTTTGCTTCCCTTTTTGACATGAATCACAAATAGAGTCATCTTCAAATTTTAAATTGGGAAGGCCAATAACTAAGTTTTGAGAAATCAATTTGTTCAAAAGATGCATGTTGATATGTGCTACTCTACGATGCCATAACCAAGTATCATCCTCTTTACTCATAAGACAATCAACATATTCGGGTGAGGAATTTGCAAGATCAACCATATAAATATTATCCACTCTAAAACCACGAAGGATAATTTTGAAATCACTACGTCTAAATACTAAGCATTCATCCGAATCAAATAAGGCAAGATTTCCCTTGTCACATAATTGACTTATGCTCAAGAGATTATGCTTTAAACCTTTAACAAGTAATATATGCTTAATAGAGGAATTTTCATCCTTACCGACCGATACGATGCCAATGATCTTTCCTTTATTGTTATCCCCAAAAATCACACTTCCTCCTTCTTTGTGTTCTAGTTGAAGGAATTTGGATTCGTCTCCCGTCATATGTTTGGAGCATCCACTATCAAGGTACCATAGTACACTTGATCCCTTCAAACACACCTACAAAACAAATTAATGCGTTTTAGGTACCCATGCCATTTTGGGTCCTTGAGGGTTAGGCATATCATAATAATGCGATTGAGTGATATGTCTATGTCGTGTAAAACATGCAGGGGAAATATGACCAATGCGTCTACAATAATGACAAGTCACGTTGGGATTATGCATCCTTCTAGATTCATAGTAACTTGATGGACGAAAATGAATTACTCTATTTTCATTATGACTATTGCGCATTTCATGAGAACCATTTCTCCTACTATTAGTTCTAAAATGAGCAGCATTTCTAGAGTAATGGTCATGTCTAGATGTTCTAAAAGGTTCAAAGCTCCTTCTAGTGTTTGGCCTAGAATATGCATCATTTCTAGGGTAGTCATTTCTAGGTGGTAAGTCATTTCTAGGTCTTCTAAAATGTTCAACATTTGTTCTAGCATGCATATTTGTTCTAGGATTGCTATTTCTATGATAAGCATTTGTTTTATTAATCCTAGGTTGAGCCTTAGGTGGTTGGGGTTTGGCGTCAACCTTTTCTTTAGGCTCATTCTTAAAGCTTATGCCATGCTTGGTTGATTTCAAATTAACAAGGACCTTATTCAAATTTTTGTGGGAAGAATTAAACTTATCTAAGGTACCTTTAAGTCTATCTACCTCATTTTCGAGATGCATGCAAGAAGAGCAATTTTTAATAGAACTTTCGGGCTTGTCGGCGCTTCTTTTTCCGAAAAACTTGTTTTCCTCTTTCAGCTTCTCATTTTCTAAAACCAGTTTTTCTAACTCCTTTTCTTTCAAAGAAAGCTGTTTTTGAAAATCTTTTTCTTTTAGAGAAGCATTTTCTTTTATTCTCTTGACAGTTTTTGAAGCTTTAATAAATTCAGTATATAGCTCATCAAAAGCAGTTCGCATTTCTTCAAGAGTAAAGAAATTTTTAGAAGAGATTTGACATACCTCATCTTGCTTGTCTTCTTGCGCCATAAGACAAAGGTTTGCGGCTTCGTCTTCTTCTTCTTCGCTTGACTCATCTCCGGAGTCTCCTTCCCAAGAAATATATGCACGTTGCTTCTTAAAAGGTTTCTTCTCCTTTTTGATGTTTGGGCAATTTGATTTGATGTGCCCGGTTTCACCGCATTCATAGCACTTTATTTGCTCGCCTTGCTTTTTGCCCTTTCGTTCATACTCCTTTCGCATGAACTTTTGAAATCTTTTGATAACGAGTCCAAACTCGTTGTCTCCGTCCTCATCAACTTGAGGTTGGCTTGTGCTTGCCTTAAGCACTATTCTTTGCCTCCTTTGATCATCAACAAGAGGGTTAAGTATTGTAGATTCATAAGTCTTATGGTTACCTCTTAATGCGTCGATTGTGACATTTGAGACGCCTATGGATTCTTGAATTGCGTCGGCCTTGATCGCCATGCCGGAGTGAGACTTCTAAGAATTTTTCGAACAAGTTCTCTATACGTGAATGTCTTCTTGAGGGCATGTAGATCATTTACGATTATTGAAAATCGTTCGAACATTTCATCCACCTTTTCACCTTCCTTCATGTGAAATAATTCATAAGCATGGGTTAGAAATCAATTTTAGCTTCCCTTACCTGGTCCGTACCTTCGTACGTAATTTCCAGCTTGTCCCACATTTCCTTTGCCATTGTGCAACACGATATTTTCCTGTAATCGTCAGCATTTACAGCACAATATAATAAATTAATTGCTTTAGCATTATTTTGAACCTTTCGGATATCATCCGCGTCATATTCTTCTTCGGACTTGGGAACCCATTCGTTTTCAACCTTTTTGGTTGGAATTTGATTTCCCTTTGTTATCACCTTCCAGAGATGAAAATTGTTTGCTTGAACGAAGATTTTCATCCTCTCCTTCCAGTACGTATAGTTTGTACCGTTGAATAGTGGTGGTCGGGTGGTGCACTGTCCTTCCTCTGTTCCTGCAAAAGAATCACGAGTAGAAGCCATGGAAGTTTCTCTCAAACTGTTAAGTCTTCAGAGAGTTGGGCTCTGATACCAATTGTTAGATAATAAGCTTAACGCTAGAGGGGGGGGGGGTGTAGCGTTATAATAAAATTTAGCGTAAACTTGCGGAAATTAAAATTTGCAGGAAATAAATAAGTGCGTTAAATAAACAAAAGGAAAGAACGCACCGATGTATTCTGGTTCACCACAACACGTGGCTAGTCCAGTCCCCGAGAGATTCTCTCGAGATTTTCCACTAACTTGTCAAGCTTACGGGTGCTCAACAAACCTTTACAGCTTAAGGACACAAGCCTTAACACCTTTGCTCGGAGATACAACACTCCAAGACTTCACTGTTAAGCATACGGGTGCCTAACCAACCTTTACAACTTAAGGACACAAGCCTTAACACCTTTGCTCGGAGATACAACACTCCAAGACTTCAACCAAGGAAACACAAGTTCCTTACAACAAGAGAATCACAATTCTCTTACAAGTGTAGAAAACACTAAACACTCAAACAAAGCACTCCTTAATGAGTAGATATGAGTAAAAGAAGTAAGCTCAAGATCACAACAACTATGGACAAGACTTTGGCTCTCAAAAGCTTTATGAAATGAATATAAAATGATAAACAATAGTATGCAAGCTTATAGCAATAGAATGATCAGTTGTTGTGTGTTATTGTGTTTAAAACACTGAAATGAAGGTGTATTTATAGTTGAAAAACTTGGCATTACCGTTGCCTAATTGCCAATTAAGAGTTGCTGATTTTACTGAGTGACAATCGATTGTCAAGAAGTCACAATCGATTGTTTGCCAATCGTTCCAGAAATCAATCCCAGATTTTACGCTTAACAATCGATTGTCCAAGATCAACAATCGATTATTGGTAACGTTCAAAAAATCATTTCCAGATTTATCGTAAAACAATCGATTATACCAAATCAATAATCGATTATTCAGCACCGTTCAAAAAATCCTTTCCAGATTTTAATTTCAACAATCGATTGTACAAAATCAACAATCGATTATTCAGCAACGTTCAAAAAATCTTTTCCAGATTTTAATATCAACAATCGATTGTACAAAATCAACAATCGATTACCTGACGGTATTTGAAATTTTTACGACAACGGTCAGCTTCACAATCGATTGTGCAATGTTAACAATCGATTATTTATCAGACTTTGAAAATCATTTTAGACACTGCCTCGTGACAATCGATTGTTATATACTCACAATCGATTATTTAATAACTTTGAAAAAGTCTGGAAGTCACTGCCTCAACACAATCGATTGTCATAAGTTCACAATCGATTATTTTGTGACTTTGAAAAATCTGAAGGACACTGTCTCTTCACAATCGATTGTCATTAGCTTCTCAATCGATTATTCTGAGTTTTGAAAAACTTTGATGGACACTGCCTCTTCACAATCGATTGTCATTAGCTTCACAATCGATTATTCTGAGTTTTGAAAAACTTTGATGGACACTGCCTCGTCACAATCGATTGTCATAAGGTTCACAATCGATTGTCATGCAGGTTTAAAAACCTGATGCTCACTACCTTAACACAATCGATTGTCATTAGTTCACAATCGATTGTCATGCAATCTTGGATCAACATAATCGATTATCATAAGTACATAATCGATTATCTTAGTCCAGTTTTTTTTGAGGCATGTTTAAAAATCATTTTGACTAATGAAAATATGCATGATTTAAAATCATTTAGCATTAAATTAAATATGCATGATTTTGTAAAAATAATTTTACGAGAGAAGCCATGTCATGAGTCAAGTTGTCGGATCAAGATCACAATTAAGAACGACTAATTTAAACTATAAAACTTTCTCTTGTGCTTGAATCTCGTTATCCACCAATTGTGCGCTTGTACTTGAACTTCACATATATCAATTTGCGCTTGTTTGTCATTCATCAAAACCTACACATAAGAACACACGTTTTAGTATAAAGCCTTGAGAACGTGTTTCCAACAAGGGCCCTATTAAGATAAAATATAATAATAAGGCTTACAACAGTATGACATAAGCAGAAATAATGGAATACAACTTTGAAGTAAGTCAGGTTACACAAACAACAATGAACACACAGAGGATAAGATAACAGAGAGTAAAACAGCTCAATATCAGTACCAATAACGAGGACCTCCCAGGATGCCGTCCTGTAGTCCTTTTCATCAATCTATCCGAGGAGCTCCTGGGATACCATCCCGTAGTCCATTATATGAGTATATTCGAAGAATCTCCTAGGATACCGTCCCATAGTCCAACTATCAATGTAGGGGGGGGCAGGATCTACCGGAAATCTAATCCGTAGTCCCAAAGTAAATGTGCAGAGGGATCTACCAGGAATCTAACCCGTAGTACCAAAGTAAATATGCAGGGGGGTCTACTGGGAATCTAACCCGAAGTCCCAAAGTAAATAAATAGGGGGGGAGTTATCGGAATCCCACATCCGTAGTCCCAATGTAAATGCGCAACTACACCCAGAAGATAATCAGAAACGAACTAAGAAGGTACAAACAACATGTAGTGCTAGCCTAACATGCTTCAGGTCGTACACTTAAGGCAAGTTAAGCAAATAGGCAATTTAAATCAACCAAACATTCTTTTGTAATATAACAATGGTTAAATTTTCAAGTAGGAATAAGCAAATTCAAAGGAACTCAGTCTCAATATCTTAAGTAAAAACCGGGTTTTCAACAATTAGCTCAAGTATGCGCTCGTCACCTTACGTACAAGGCATTCAATTACCATGTATCATATCCTAAGGGGAAAGGTCTTCCACACAAGGTTAGACAAGCCACTTACCTCAAACAGGCTCCAAATTCAACTTGAAATCACTCTTTTTCCATGAGTATCCGACAACAAATGGCCCAAATCTACTCATTTCAATTACATCTTGTAAATAACATCTCAAACAACTGATTCCGCTATTTAATTAAAGCTGTCACACCTCCTTTTTACACAGCTACCCCGAAGGATGACACGTATAAGGGAGTTTTTTCAATTAAAGTGACATTATTCGAAATGGGATTATTTATTTAATTAAGAGTCACCACTTGGGATAGGTTTAACTTTTAGTGTCCCAAGTCACTAGTTTATGTGGATCCCAAATCGAGGAAATTTTCGACTGCCCAAATGGAGTCTGCGAACCATAAATTTTTAAGTAAGGAATTCTGTTGACCCGAGGGAAGGTGTTAGGCACCCCCGGATCCCGTGGTTCAAGCACGGTTGCTTAAACTATTACAAATGGCTAAAATTCTGTTGTTTACACATGTTCATCTTAAAAGAAATGTAATTTTAAATTATTTGTACCACTTTTAATGTTTTTAAGGGAATTTGCGATGTCGTTAAAACATATCACGAACCACGTTACATAAATGCGCACGTTGTTTTTGACATATTTTAACTTCATCGAGATTTGGATTTGGGTCACATAAATACACACCCGTACTTAGGAAGATAAAATTATTAAAGACGGGCCTGAAGCAACTATCGTGTTGTTACCTTTGCGGGAGGCCATGGAATTTACTAAATGGCTTGTCCCGAGGTCTAAAATATTTTAATATAATTAAAATGGGCACACAATGTATGATTTTTGTTTAGCGCGGTGCACCTCTTTTTATTTTTTAAAGGAGAAACCTAAAGGAGATACGATTTCTATTATGTATTGTCTCTAAAATAAAGTAAAACGCCATAAATAAGTAGCATGTTACTGACCTACCATTCAAATCATTGGATCACTATATTTTAATATATATCAATTTCAGGTTGAATATTTTCAGCATGCTTTACTTGATAATTTTTGCAATTGGGTTCATCATTGAAAGAAGTAAGCCCATGGAGTACGTTTTTCCCTGTGCATCTCAACTACAATGGTTTGGGCCTTTAGTTTGAGCCCAGAAACTTAAAACTACAATTTAGTCATGGATCAAGGGTAGCATTCCACAAATCACCATGTTACAGCCGTTTAAAATCATTTGTATTTTTGTCATTTTAACATTCCAAAGACGTCTAACAGGGTAAACTCCAGATAATGTGGTTTACTCACTTGTGAATCAATATGCTGAAACTCAAATTTAAATTCGACATATATAAACTGATAAACCTATTAATACGAATCAGAATATGTGTACACATGGTACCTCTATTATTGAATTAAACACGAAGATCTAAGAATTCTACCATTACTGAATACCATGTTTCACCCTATAAAAATTCAAAATAATTCGAAATTGAATAGTCCAAATGATTCAAAACAGTCCAGCACAGTCCAAGTATTTATTTATTACAATACAAATCCATAGAATGAGTGTTCTAAGTATCACTAAACTAACAACATTTACAGCTACAACATTAACACAAAATGAATATGCCTTCATTATCAAAAGTGTGACTATGCATACATATAGATTTGCATTCCCAGATCTCCTGAGTTAGGATAAATACCTGGAATTTGTAATAAAACAAGGAGAAAGTCAGCAGTAGTTCAAACCTCCAGCAATTAAACACACACCAACAGTAGTCACTCTTGAAAATACCCAGGAATTGATTATCAAATAATCGGGAGAAGAACTTTCAGCAATTAACACCCAAAATGAACTAAAACAAACTTGTTTGAAATCCAAATTCAACCTAAATTGGACCTATCAAAACTTGCCCAACTCCAATACCTTAATTACAAAGTATTTCAGATTATTTTCTCTTAATGGCTCAAATTATTGGCTACAGGTTGAAAATAAATGAGGAATTATTCAAATAGAATAGTAAGATTCTAGAATTCTGAGCCTATGGAATTTTTCTGAAAAAAAAGTTTAAGGAATTTTTTTAGGATTTTCTTAGACTTCAGAATTTTTGGGAGTTCTAGAGGTTCAGATTGTGTATTTTATAGCAAAAGCTTAGGGCAACCCCTTTTATTTTGTTTTAACCAAAGGTCCCTCTATCAATTTCCAGATTTTACTTAGTTGGTCCTTTATTTTCTGAATTGTTAGCCAAGTCATTACACTAAAACTACTGATTTTTAGACTAAGGTCCCCTTCTAGAAGGGTCTAAAGGATTCTAGCCTTGTATTCTATTTATAGACTACCTATACTGCCCTTATTTATTATGAAATTACCAAACTAAGTACACCAACCCCTCCCCAACCTTATTACCTTTGTAAGAAGCTAACTATAGTTATTGAACTAGAGACCTCAACTATTGAACCAATTACCCAAGGCTGTAAATAGACTCTCACTAATATCCTAGGGTTAACCTAAATTGGACTGATAGCCTATAGAAACACAAATAGGTTTGAAGCTAACAATCGAATTAATTTCGCATAACAAATCAACAATCATTGATTGAGAACTAACAGGGGTTGAATCAACAAAAGCATGAAATTCTCAGCACGCAAGTAAAACAAACAAAATAGAGCTAGTCATAACAGGAATCAATTAAAGCCATGAGTTTCTAAATTATTTGACATGAAGAAGAATTAATTTAATAAAGGGAAACCTTGCTGATTTAGAACTAAAAATCTCTGAACCTAAACTAAGCCCGGAATAAAAAATTATGTGGTGAAATTCGTGCTATCTATTAATGGAACTCACAACAAACTAAGTGAACAAATAAAAAGAAGAACAACCTTGAACATTGAACCTAATGAATTGGTATGCAAAAATAATGAAAGAGAAAACAACTCAATTGACTCGTGAAAGCACAAGAAGTCATTAGAAGGAATTGACACAAAACAAAATCATCGAACAAAAATAAGAAAAATAAAATCAAATAAGAATTAAAACTCACTGATTCTGGTCTTCGACTAGACTGACTTCGAACTTGATTTTCAATTGATGTTATATGTTTATTTTGTCCGATATAGACATATAACATTAATTTAAAATCAATCGCACATTTGAAGCTCCCAAAACAGGTTGAACCTTCGAATCCTCGATCTAAAATTTAGGGGGTTTTACTTAGATTTGAAGAGTTTTGACTTGGGATTTGGTAAGAGGAGGTTGAAGGGTGTAAAATTGAGGTCGTTTGGTGGTGGCTCCACCTAGCGACATCCACGATTTTACATATTCGACAAGCTGGGCCAACATTTGAGGGATGATGGGCTTGGATTGGGTATAGGAGGTCAACGGGGACCAACCGTGTTAATTTTGGACAGTTTGGAACACCGCCACCGGTGGCGAGGAGTGGAGGGGTGGAGCTACGAGGAGGAAAGACTTTGGTCTCTAGAGTTTGTGACAATTTCAGACAGTTTTATTTTAAAACTGAGATCAAGTCTGGGCCGTTGGATAATAGGAGATGAATGGCTGAGATCATGTGCCCCAAAACAACGTCGTTTTGGGGTGTCTCTGATTAGAGATCGGGTTGGGGGACGGGTTTGAGCCAATTTTGATGGGTTCAGGGGTTTTGGGCTCCGAAAATGTGGCCCAAATCATGTGTCTCTTATTAGGGAGACCCAATTTATATATAATCAATTATTCTTCTCTCTTTTTGTTTTTATATTTTGTTTTATTATATTTTCAGATTTTATAATAACAAAAAAAAATAGCCAAAATATATTATTATGAAATAAACTAAATAAACTCCTAAGTCCTATATTTCAAAGAAATTAACCAATTTTGTAATTTTTTCTCATTTTGATATTAACTAATTAATAACCTAGAAAAAAATGTAAAATTCAAATCCTATGCGAACATGCTATTTTTATATTATTATTATTATTATTATTATTATTATTATTATTATTATTATTATTATTATTATTATTATTATTATTATTATTATTATGGATTATGCAAATTAAAACATGCAACATGCAAATAAATACAGAATTGTGTAATTAATTCCTGAAATTCAAACAAACCCAAACTTACACAAATAAATCATAAAAATTCAAATAATAAAAGAAGGACGCAAGTAAACACGAAGTCACACAATTAATTCCCACAATCCGCAAAATGATACAATTAATTCCTAAAAATTCAAATAATAAAAGAAAAATCCCAATTTCGTGATTTTTATAGGAACATGTCAAGCGAGGCAAAAATCACGTGCTCACAAAGGCTAAGACGCAAATTTAGGTAAAATAACCGGAATGCCCCTCAGGTCAACGTGTTGAAAATCCAAGGTTCGGACTAAAATCCGGTTACTCATTCCCCCACGAACCCAAATATACGATTTATTTTGAAATCAGACCTCAAATTGAAGTCCAAATCCCCAATTTTAGAAAAACCTAGGTTCTACCCAAAACCCCCAATTTCACCCATGAAAACCATTGATTTTAGGTGAAAAACATGTTAAATGATGTTAACGATTGAAAGAAGTGAGTAGAAATTAACTTACAATTGATTTGGAGAAGAAAGATTTCTTGGAAAATCGCCTATGGGTGTTTGAGTTTGAGTAACCGTGAAAAATGAAGTTCAAAATCGGTTAAGTATAAAATATGTTGGGCTGTGGATATGGGAATTGCGAAATTGGCGAAGGTATGGGAAATGCGAGATTTTTGTTCGCATTTGCGAAGACTGGCCAAAAAGGAGGACTTCGCATTTGTGAACTTTGAGGGAAAATGGGAGGTTCGCATTTACGAACCATAAGGTCGCATTTGCGAAACCTCAGCCTTCGCATTTGCATGATTAACTATCACATTCGCGATAGCTTCAGGCCTGGCACACTCTCGCATTTGCGAGCTGACCTTTCGCAATTGCGAGTCAGGATTCACAACTGTGAAGCTTGGAGGTCAGCTATAGCTGCAATTTTTCCAAGGTTGAAAACGCACTCTGACATCTATCCAAAACCCACCGGAGACCTTCACTCTCCAAACCAAACATGCACACAATCTCAAAAACATCCTATGGACTTACTCGCATGATCAAATCGCCAAATTAACATCATAAACACTGAATCAAGCCTCAAAGCTCATGATTTCCTCCAATTTCTTCATAAAATATCAAATTTCCATTTTAAGTCCAAAACACGTCAAACGACGTCCGTTTTCAACCAAACTTTACAGAAAGCGCTTAAACCATATATAAGACTTGTACCCGGCACCGGAACCAAAATACGGGCCCGATACCATGATCTTTTAATCAAATTTTATTTCCAATTTCCTTAATTATTTCCAGAAAATAATTTTACACAAAAAAATCATTTTTCGGGCTTGGGACCTCGGAATTTGATGCTGGGCATACGCCCAAGTCCCATATTTTTGTGCGGATCCTCTGGGACCATCAAATCACAGGCCTGGGTCCATTTATCTAAAATATTAACCAAAGACCAATTTATTCAATCAAATATCAAAATTTAGCATTTTTCTCACATAATTCATATCTAAGCTTTCCGACTACGCGCTTGGACTGTGCACACAAATTGAGACAACCCTAGATGAGGTTTCTCAAGGCTTCGGAAGTACAAAATAGGTAAGAAAATAAGTGATGACCCTTTTGGGTTGTCACATAAGGATGCATCGGGAATTACACTCAAGTAACGATCCAATGTATTTCACGATTTTACAAATATAAGTGAGTATATGTTAATTAGCCATAGGTAATACTTCTATATTAGCTTATTCCAAAGACAAACAAAACTTCCTAGTTGAATTATCCCTAAAACAATTAAGAGATTAAGCAAACCCAGAATGGCTACAAGTAGTTCAATCCTATCCCTAGGTAGAATCTATAAAATGAGGGCTAACGTCTCAAGTTCTTGTTAATTAATCTTTCCTAACCCCAAATAATCTTTCCCAAAATTAATTCGGAATTAATGGACGAGCCTAGGGTTAGCTAATCTCTTTGAAAACATTAAAGAATAAGAAGAGTTAAAGTAACAATAACTCACTTCATAACCCCAAACAACTGCATTATTTTCCTTCCTTCGCAATTGCGATGTACTTCTCGCAATTCCCATCACTGCGATCTTCGAAATCCCAGAATTATGTCGCATTTGCGACAACTGAAGCCATTTTCCAGATTTTCCTCTTTTTAGCTTCTTTTTGACTCATTTCACTTGATTTCCTCCAGTTCACCTCTAATTCACACAAAAACTGTAATATAGAAGTGCATGGCATTAAACACGTGATTTTGTCAGTCAAACATAGCACAAATATAGGCTTAAAGGAAAGATAAGTTGGTAAAATACCAACTTATCCAACCCACAAACTTAAACTATTACTTGTCCTCGAGCAATAAAAGCGAAAAAATCTCCTCCCAAGTATTCAACTCAACATTGCATCCTTATCATGCCAAGCCAAAAAGTTCTACTTTAAGCACAAACGCATAACTTCGATTGGTACTAACAATTAAACCAACGCATATGAATTACCGAACACTTTTCATGAACTTCATTACATTTCAAGTGCTCGTGCACTATGCAAATCAAAGTAGCAAATCAAGTCATGACACTAAAGCTTAAAAATTTTCCTCTCTATCATAATCATCTCTCTTTGTTCATTCCTTCCAATTGAAATGAGATTAAATTCACAACTCAAATCTCATACGCCCTCACTTTTAAGATGAATCCCACACTCATAAATCTTAATTCAAAACAAAATATGAATATCAAATGGAAAGAATTAACTCTCTCTCATAAAGATGTTCAAATGCATACAAGTAGTACCATAGGCTTGACCTTCATGTATTCATCCACTAATGTAGACAACTTGGTTCAAAATCAATAGGACTTAAAACGCTGTAGTTTAAGCTTTTGGTTAAGGCAGGGCACAGTTTTGGTTAGAGTGACTCAAAACCTCCCCAAGCACTACAAAATTTACAATCAAAATCTACTTCCTTCAAAAACATTCTTCATCCTTTCTTCACTTTTCATTCCACACCTAATCTTTCCTTTATTCACAACTTCTTATCATTTTATTTTATTTCTTTTTCTTCCTTCATTTTCAAAATTAAGGAAGGTTTCACTTTTTATCATTCATTTTTTTCTACCTTCCACCTTTTAAACAACTTCCATATCACAACTTTTCCAACCTTCACCCCCAAACTTAGGCTTTTAGCCTATGTTTACACTTTCAAAGTACTTAGGGAGGTAGGGTTCCAAAAGCTAGATCAATAACGAACAAAGAATTCAAGCTTGTAACATGGTTGCCAAAGAACCAAGTTAAAGACTCAAAATGGGTTGACTTGGGAAGAATTCAACGGTAGGAAATTTAAGGCACAATTATGGTCCAAGGAAGGCCTAATATCATTTTCCAAACCAAGTTAGCCTATGATTTTGCCTTAAAGCACATTCCGGGAAAGTACGATTCTACAAGTAATGCAAAAGAACTCACAATAAATCTCACCACACATGGCACATGAACACTCAAGTGGAATACACATCCAAAATCCAAATGAAACCAATGACTCAAAGAGGTTACATATAGCATAGAAAGATATTTAGTGAATAAAATAGCCAAAGTTTGAGTCTAAAAACCATGACATCTTTACATCAATTAATTTTATTTTTCAACAACAAAAAATTCATATGCCGAGGTTTAAATCATGTTGGTACCAAGCAATCCAAAACTTAGTGAATGGGCACAAACCCCAACTCAAACAATTTATTCTTCCTAAATTAACATAAACTATATCTAAACTACAAAACTAATTTCCTTAAGAAAGTTGTCTATCTATCCATCATGGGGAAAAGTCGACAAAAATTTACTAATAATTACCCGATTCAAGAAGAAAATTGGCCTCCTTGGAAAAATAACCGAGGTATAAAGAAAACTAAGGATATTGCACTAACATAAAACATACCACATATATATACAAAAAGAAAAAAGTTTAGAAGTTAATAACCAAAATTAAGAAGCTAATAAACATAATAATATCACACATCACATGAAAATACAATAACAACAAAATGAAAACAACCAAAGTACCAATCTCCACAGTTATCCACATTTATACAAGCACAACAGCTATACAAAAAGCCACCCCCAACTAAAGATGTTGCAATGTACCCAATGCAACTAAACATGATAAAGTAAAATGGTGGAAAGTGCTCCCTGAATACTGCATCAAGTGCTCTCCTCGCTATCTGACACAGCGACATCCTCCTCTCCTTCTTCCTCGGACCAAGAAACAGGAGCATCATCATCTACCGGCCTGGTCGATGGCATTGGGTCTTGAGGCTTTAGGACTTTCAACAACCCCTTCACACCCTTCCATATGCAAGTAAAGAATTTGTCTCTTTTATTCTCCCTTTTCTTCATCTAGGTCTGTGCCTTTGCCAGAGTGCCATGGGAACTGCTCAACCCATTATGCGCCTTGGCCAGATTAGTATATACCTTCTCCAGTGCCTTAAGGTGACCCCCTACTTCCTCTGATCATCAAGGTATTTTTGAAAATCTTTCTTTGAAATGTAAGCGGGTCCCTAGATGTCTCCCCAGGTCCCTGTAAAAGGCAAGCTGCTAGCTCCCGAATCACCCGCATCTCCTCACTAATCACATCAAATGATCCTCCCGCAGAAGATGATGGCTGACTACTCTGATCAACCTGAGAAGAAGACACCATCTTTATCTTTTTGCTCTTCATAGAGCCGCCTTCTCCTCTATTCTTTAACAGATTTAAAGGCTTTCCCAGCTCTATCCAATTGTCTCTCGGAGCCTCTTTCACCTGGCACAACTTAGTGATAAGAAATGGGAATATCAAAGATGGACTATTTTGGGTCCGATACTCCCTCAGTTCATTGATGAATATTTCACCAACATTTAGCTTAATACCATCAAGGATGCAGGCTATCATTTGAGCTATTGCAATCAGTGCATTCCATATGTTCGAAACATGGGAGATAAGACTGCATATGATGGCCAGACATATCTTTGCTTCGGTAGTGAACTCTTTGGATGTGATCCCTATTTTCTTAGCTACCCATGGAACATCTGCACCCGGGCATAATTCGGACACCAACCACTCCCCTACGGTACAGTCTTTTGCCTATAATGGTACCATGTCATGATCTGACAGGTTATATAATTGATTCACAGTTTCAACCCCAAAGTGCACCATTTTGCAGTGAATTCTCATCTTGGGCTTCCTTAGCCTGACAGCTGGGAGGTTGGCAAAAAATTCCCTCACCCATTACTCATTTTCTCGGCAAGGTTGATGGGCAAAATAGTTTCATCCCATGGCCATCAACCTTTGATAGAACTCGGGAAGACGTTCCTGGACACTGTGTAGCAGCATACCACTTTTTGGGAGCACATTTTTCGAGATAAAGTCAGCAAAGTACTATTCTTGGCATTCCAATAGTAAGAACCGGTGTCGGTCATAGTTCTGCTCAGCTTCCAAGGGGTTGTCACTTGCGGATCCTTCAGAGTTAGAGCTCATTTTCTAGTTATAGTACATGCCAACCAATGATAAGAGTGAAAACATGGTATGGCTATGAAGAATAGTGAAAAATGAATCAAATATGCCAAAGAAATGATCAGACAGTCGAAACTCAATCTTAGAAAAAATTTCAGGATTTTGAGATTTTGAACTGCCTGCTATTTGATGTTGCAAACCCCAAAAAGATTTTGCAATTGCAAAGTTATCAGAGGTGCCCATTTATGGGAATTGCAAAGATATCTCTGCAATTGCGAAGGTCTAAGATTCAGGCATTCATCGCAATTGCGAGGGAATATTCGCATTTGCAAAGATGGTCAGGGCTGCCAGGTTTCGCAATTGCGACCACCTCTTTGCAAATGCGAATTCGCAAATGCAAAGAGGCCATCACAATTGTGAGCCATCGTCCCCAGCCAAGATTTTTCATAGACGACAGTACCAAGCCCTAAAACTTTGGAATCCAAGCCATTCTTAATGAACCCAATCATCTTTTAAGCATAAATCTTGCACTAGATTTCATAGACATGTTGGAAACACGTTCTCAAGGCATTATACTAAACGTGTGTTTATATGTGTAGGTTTTGATGAATGACAAATGATGCGCAAATTGATATATGACGAAGTTCAAGTACAAGCGCACAATTGATATACAACGAGATTCAAGCTCAAGACCAAGTTTCATAGTTTTACATGAGTCGTTCTTAACTGTGATCTTGATCCGACAACTTGACTCATGACATGGCTTCTCTCGTAAAATTATTTTTACAAAATCATGCATATTTAATTTAATGCTAAATGATTTTAAATCATGCATATTTACTTTAGTCAAAATGATTTTTAAACATGCCTCTAAAATCTGGACTAAGATAATCGATTATGTACTTATGATAATCGATTATGTTAAGCCAAGACTGCATGACAATCGATTGTGAACAAATGACAATCGATTGTGTTAAGGCAGTGAGCATCAGATTTTTCAAATCTGCATGACAATTGATTGTGAACCTTATGACAATCGATTGTGATGAGGCAGTGTCCATCAAAGTTTCTCAACGCTCAAAATAATCGATTGTGAAGTTAATGACAATCGATTGTGATGAGGCAGTGTCCATCAAAGTTTAACGCTCAAAATAATCGATTGTGAAGTTAATGACAATCGATTGTGAAGAGACAGTGTTCATCAAATTTTTCAAAGTCACAAAATAATCGATTGTGAACATATGACAATCGATTGTGTTGAGGCAGTGTCTTCCAGACTTTTTCAAAGTTATTAAATAATCGATTGTGAGTATATAACAATCGATTGTCACGAGGCAGTGTCTAAATTGATTTTTCAAGATTGAAAAATAATCGATTGTTAACATTGCACAATCGATTGTGAAGCTGACCGTTGTCGTAAAGTTTTCAAATATCGTCAGGTAATCGATTATTGATTTTGTATAATCGATTGTTGAAATTAAAATCTGGAAAGGATTTTTTGAACGTTGCTGAATAATCGATTATTGATTTTGTATAATCGATTGTTGAAATTAAAATCTGGAAAGGATTTTTTGAACATTGCTGAATAATCGATTATTGATTTTGTATAATCGATTGTTTTACGTAAAATCTGGAAATGATTTTTTGAACGTTGCCAATAATCGATTTTGATCTTGAATAATCGATTGTTAAGCGTAAAATCTGGGATTGATTTTTGGAACGATTGGCAAACAATCGATTGTGGATTCTTGACAATCGATTGTCACTGAGTAAAATCAGCAGTTCTTAATTGGCAATTAGGCAACAGTAATGCCAAGTTTTTCAACTATAAATACAGCTTCAATTCAGTCTTTTGAACACAACAACACACAACAACTGATCATATAATTGCTATAAGCTTGCATACTCTATTGCTTATCATTTTATATTCATTACATAAGTTTTTGAGAGCCAAACTCTTGTCGAAATTTGTTGCGATCTTGAGCGTATTCTTTTACTCATATCTACTCATTAAGGAGTGTCTTGTTTGAGTGCTTAGTGTTTTGTACACTTGAAGAGAACTGTTATTCTATTGTTGTAAGAAGGAACTTGTATTTCCTTGGTTGAAGTCTTGGAGTGTTGTATCTCCGAGCAAAGGTAGTTGAGGCTTGTGTCCTCAAGTTGTGAAGGAACTTGTGTTTCCTTTGGTTGAAGTCTTGGAGTGTTCTATCTCCGAGCAAAGGTGTTGAGGCTTGTGTCCTCAAGTTGTAAAGGTTTGTTAAGCACCCGGAAGCTTGACAAGTTAGTGGAAATCTTGAGAGAGTCTCTCGGGGGCTGGACTAGCCACGGGTTGTGGTGAACCAGAATACTTCGGTGTGTTCTATCTTATTTATCGCACTTATTTATTTCCTGCAAATTTTAAATTCCGCAAGTATACGCTAATTTTTATTATAGCGCTATTCACCCCCCCTCTAGCGTTAAGCGTATTATCTAACAATTGGTATCAGAGCCCGACTCTCTGAAGACTTAACAGTTTGAGAGAAACTTCCATGGCTTCTACTCGTGACTCTTTTGCAGGAATAGAGGAAGGACAGTGCTCCACCCGACCACCACTATTCAACGGTACAAACTATACGTACTGGAAGGAGAGGATGAAAATCTTCGTTCAAGCAAACAATTTTCATCTTTGGAAGGTAATAACAAAGGGAAATCAAATTCCAACCAAAAAGGTTGAAAACGAATGGGTTCCCAAGTCCGAAGAAGAATATGACGCGGATGATATCCGAAAGGTGCAAAATAATGCTAAAGCAATTAATTTATTATATTGTGCTGTAAATGCTGACGATTACAGGAAAATATCGTGTTGCACAACGGCGAAGGAAATGTGGGACAAGCTGGAAATTACGTACGAAGGTACGGACCAGGTAAGGGAAGCCAAAATTGATTTCCTAACCCATGCTTATGAATTATTTCACATGAAGGAATGTGAAAAGGTGGATGAAATGTTTGAACGATTTTCAATAATCGTAAATGACCTACATGCTCTCAAGAAGACTTTCACGGATAGGGAACTTGTCCGAAAAATCCTTAGAAGTCTCACTCCGGCATGTCGATCAAAGGCCGACGCGATTCAAGAGTCCATTGGCGTCTCAAATGTTACCATCGACGCATTAAGAGGTAATCTTAAGACTTATGAATCTACTATACTTAACCCTCTTGTTGATGATCAAAGGAGGCAAAGAATCGCTCTAAAGGCAAGCACAAGCCAACCGCAAATTGATGAGGACGGAGACAACGAGTTTGGACTCGTTATCAAAAGATTTCAAAAGTTCATGCGAAAAGAGTATGAACGAAAGGGCAAAAAGCAAGGAGAACAAATAAAGTGCTATGAATGCGGAGAAACCGGGCACATCAAATCAAATTGCCCAAACATCAAAAAGGAAAAGAAACCTTTCAAAAAGCAACGTGCATATATATCTTGGGGAGGAGACTCCGGAGATGAGTCAAGCGAAGGAGAAGAAGAGGAAAGCGCAAACCTTTGTCTTATGGCACAAGAAGACAAGCAAGATGAGGTATGTCAAATCTCTTCTAAAAATTTCTTTTCCCTTGAAGAAATGCAAAATGCTTTTGATGAGTTATATAGTGAATTTATTAAAACTTCAAAAACTGTTAAAAGCATAAAAGAAAATGCTTCTTCAAAAGAAAAAGATTTTCAAAAACAACTCTCATTGAAAGAAAAGGATTTGGAAAAACTGGTTTTAGAAAATGAAAAGTTGAAAGAGGAAAACAAGTTTTTCGGAAAAAGAAGCGCCGACAAGCCCGAAAGCTCTATTAGAAATTGTACTTCTTGCATGCATCTCGAAAATGAAGTAGAAAGACTTAAGGGCACCTTAGATAAGTTTAATTCTTCTCACAAAAATTTGAATGAGGTTCTTGTTAATTTGAAGTCAACCAAGCATGGCATAGGCTTTAAGAATGAGCCTAAAGAAAAGGTTGAAGCCAAACCACAACCACCTAAGGCTCAACCTAGGATTAATAAAACAAATGCTCATCCTAGAAATAACAACCCTAGAACCAATATGCATGCTAGACCAAATGTTGAACACCTTAGAAGACCTAGAAATGACTTACCACCTAGAAATAACTACTCTAGAAATGATGCATATTCTAGGCCACACACTAGAAGGAAGTTTGAACCTTTTAGAACACCTAGAAATGGCCCTCAATCTAGAATCAATTATTCTAGAAATGCTGCTCATAATAGTAGGAGAAATGACTTTCATGAAATGCGCAATAGCCATAGTGTCGAAAATAGAGTGACAATTTTCGTCCGTCTAATTAGTATGAACCTAGAAGGATGCATAATCCCAACGTGACTTGTCATTATTGTAGACGAATTGGTCATATTGCTCCTGCATGTTTTACACGACATAGACATATCACTCAATCGCATCATTATGATATGCCTAACCCTCAAGGACCCAAAATGGCATGGGTACCTAAAACTCATTAATTTGTTTTGTAGGTGTGTTTGAAGGGATCAAGTGTACTATGGTACCTTGATAGTGGATGCTCCAAGCACATGACGGGAGACGAATCCAAATTCCTTCAACTAGAACACAAAGAAGGAGGAAGTGTTATTTTTGGTGACAACAATAAAGGAAAGATTATCGGCATCGATCGGTAAGGATGAAAATTCTTCTATTAAGCATATATTACTTGTTAAAGGTTTAAAGCATAATCTCTTTAGCATAAGTCAATTATGTGACAAGGGAAATCTTTCCTTATTTGATTGCTTAGTATTTAGACGTAGTGATTTCAAAATTATCCTTCGTGGTTTTAGAGTGGATAATATTTATATGGTTGATCTTGCTAATTCCTCACCCGAATATGTGGATTGCCTTATGAGCAAAGAGGATGATACTTGGCTATGGCATTGTAGAGTAGCACATATAAACATGCATCTTTTGAACAAATTGATTTCTCAAAACTTAGTTATTGGTCTTCCCAATTTGAAATTTGAAATGACTCTATTTGTGATTCTTGTCATAAAGGGAAGCAAACAAAAGCATCTTTCAAATCGAAAAATATTGTTTCAACTACTAGACCATTGCAATTGCTTCACATGGATTTATTTGGACCATCTCGCATTGAAAGTCTAGGAAGAAATCGTTATGCTTTTGTTATTGTTGACGATTATTCCAGATTTACTTGGACTTTATTTCTTGCCCATAAAAGTGATGCTTTTCAGAATTTTAAATATTTCCTTAAACGTGTTCAAAACGAAAAGGAAACAACCGTCACTTCAATTAGAAGTGATCATGGGGGAGAGTTTGATCACAATCTCTTTGCGGACTTTTGTGACGAACTCGGTATCGAGCATACCTTTTCCGCTCCACGAACACCACAACAAAATGGGGTGGTGGAAAGTAAAAATAGGTGTCTCGAAGAGATGGCTAGAACCATGCTCGAAGAGGCTAAGATTCCCAAACATTTTTGGGCGGATGCCGTGAGTACCGCATGCTACATCTTAAATAGAGTAGTCATAAGGCCAATACTCATGAAGACCCCTTATGAACTCTACAAGGGAAGGAAACCAAATATCTCCAATTTTAGAGTATTCGGTTGTAAAGTTTTTATTCATAACAATGGAAAGATCAATTGGGAAAATTTGTGCTAAGTCCGATGAGGGAATTTTCATTGGTTATTCTTCACGTAGCAAAGCATATAGGGTTTTTAATAAAAGAACCGAAACTGTGGAGGAATCCCCTCATGTTGTGTTTTCCGAAAATAATGCTCGCTTGGCGAGAAAGGACTCCGGTTTTGATCTTGCAGGTATTTTAGATAGCTTGAAAGACAAAATACAAGAGGAAACGCCTAAGGAAAATCAAGACGAAATTTTGGAACAACCAACGGAGGAAGCGCCACAATTGGAGAAAGAAACTAAAATGCCTAACGAATGGAGGACAATCAAAGATCACCCTCTCGAACAGGTAATTGGCAACGTCGGAGAAAAGGTAAGTACCCGAAACTTCCTTAAGAACACCTTAGGACATACTGCTTTTGTTTCTCAAATTGAACCAACAACCATCTCCGAAGCAATTGGGGATGAATTTTGGACCTTGGCAATGCAAGAGGAGCTTAACCAATTCAAACGGAATGACGTTTGGGATTTGGTGCCAAGACCCGAAAGTTATACCATAATTGGTACGAAATGGGTTTTTCGAAACAAGCTAGATGAAAATGGTGTAATCACTAGAAACAAAGCTAGGCTTGTAGCAAAAGGCTATAATCAAGAAGAGGGTATTGACTATGAAGAAACATATGCTCCCGTAGCTAGATAAGAAGCTATTCGTCTATTGCTCGCATTTGCCTCTTCTATGAATTTCAATTTATATCAAATGGATGTGAAAAGTGCTTTTCTAAATGGTGTTATTCAAGAAGAAGTTTATGTTGAACAACCCCCCGGTTTTGAAGATTTTAAATCTCCCGATCATGTTTTCAAACTCAAAAAGGCTCTTTATGATTTAAAACAAGCTCCCCAAGCTTGGTATGAAAGATTGAGTAAATTTCTATTGGAAAATGATTTCATTAGGGGGAAAGTTGACACCACCCTTTTTGTTAAGCATAAAAACAATGATATTTTATTAGTTCAAATATATGTGGATGATATCATATTTGGTGCTACTAACAATGTCTTATGCAAGGAATTTTCCGATTTAATGACAAGCGAATTTGAGATGTCTATGATGGGTGAGTTAACATTCTTTTTGGGATTACAAGTAAAGCAAATGAAAGAAGGTACGTTCATTTGCCAAGCCAAATATTGCAAAGAATTGCTGAAACGATTTGAAATGAACAATGCAAAAGCAATGGTGACTCCCATGAGCACATCCGATCATCTAGACAAAGATGAGAAAGGTAAGGAAGTCGACACTAAGAAGTATCGAGGTATGATTGGATCTCTTCTCTATCTTACTGCTAGTCGTCCGGACATCATGTTTAGCGTATGCTTATGCGCCCGTTATCAATCGTGTCCAAAGGAGTCTCACCTTACTGCGGTAAAACGGATTTTGAAGTACCTTGTTGGTACTACAAATGTGGGTCTATGGTACCCCAAAGGTTCTCAATGCCAACTCGTTGGCTATTCCGACTCCAATTTTGCTGGATGCAAATTGGACCGCAAGAGCACTAGTGGCACTTGCCATTTGCTCGGTAGCTCTCTCGTTTCTTGGTTTAGCAAGAAACAAGTAAGTGTTGCGTTGTCCAAAACCGAGGCTGAATATGTAGCCGCGGGGAGTTGTTGCGCTCAAATCCTCTGGATGAAACAACAACTCTTGGACTATGGCCTAAGTCTTGATCATATCCCTCTTAAATGTGATAATACTAGTGCCATATGCTTGACGAAGAACCCCGTTCTTCATTCGCGAACAAAACACATTGAAATTAGACATCATTTTATAAGATATCACGTTCTCAAGGGCGATGTCGAAATCGAATTTGTTGAAACCAAAGACCAATTGGCCGACATCTTTACTAAGCCCTTAGAGAAAGAGTCCTTCTTCCGAATTCGTAGTGAACTCGGGATTCTTGACTCCACGTTGATCTAAGTCATGCATTGCATCTTTTTATCTTACATGATTTCTAACTTGAGCGTCGGAGACGTCTAACGAATTTTTGCAGGTATCGCCCTAAAGGTAGGGGGAATTATAAAGCATGACGCGCAATAATCAAGTCTTCTTCAGAAAAATCGGTTTCTGTCGTCTAATAATCGATTATCTCGTATCAATAATCGATTGTACTGCTATTATTTGAGTTATTGTACTTTCTTTAAGTAATCACGCTTTATTTTCAATAAATAAACAAGTTTTTTTTTTCAATCCTTGCCATCTTATTACATTTTTTTTGCTAATGGCAAAAGGGGGAAGATAACGGGTAGCTTAAATTGAGGGGGAATTCATATATTGAGGGGGAACAAATTGCATATCCATATACTTGTTGCATATCTTTTCTTGTCTTGAATCGTCATTATGAATTGCTTAATATGCATATCCCGCTTAAAGTTTGCCATTATCAAAAAGGGGGAAATTGTTGGAAACACGTTCGCAAGGCATTATACTAAACGTGTGTTTATATGTGTAGGTTTTGATGAATGACAAACGATGCGCAAATTGATATATGACGAAGTTCAAGTACAAGCGCACAATTGATATACAACGAGATTCAAGCTCAAGACCAAGTTTTATAGTTTTACATGAGTTGTTCTTAACTGTGATCTTGATCCGACAACTTGACTCATGACATGGCTTCTCTCGTAAAATTATTTTTACAAAATCATGCATATTTAATTTAATGCTAAATGATTTTAAATCATGCATATTTACTTTAGTCAAAATGATTTTTAAACATGCCTCTAAAATCTGGATTAAGATAATCGATTATGTACTTATGATAATCGATTATGTTAAGTCAAGACTGCATGACAATTGATTGTGAACTAATGACAATGGATTGTGTTAAGGCAGTGAGCATCAGATTTTTCAAATCTGCATGACAATCGATTGTGAACCTTATGACAATCGATTGTGATGAGGCAGTGTCCATCAAAGTTTTTCAACGCTCAAAATAATCGATTGTGAAGTTAATGACAATCGATTGTGATGAGGGAGTGTCCATCAAAGTTTTTCAACGCTCAAAATAATCGATTGTGAAGTTAATGACAATCGATTGTGAAGAGACAGTGTCCATCAGATTTTTCAAAGTCACAAAATAATCGATTGTGAACATATGACAATCAATTGTGTTGAGGCAGTGTCTTCCAGACTTTTTCAAAGTTATTAAATAATCGATTGTGAGTATATAACAATCGATTGTCACGAGGCAGTGTCTAAATTGATTTTTCAAGACTGAAAAATAATCGATTGTTAACATTGCACAATCCATTGTGAAGCTGACCGTTGTCGTAAAGTTTTCAAATACCGTCAGGTAATCGATTATTGATTTTGTATAATCGATTGTTGAAACTAAAATCTGGAAAGGATTTTTTGAACGTTGCTGAATAATCGATTATTGATTTTGTATAATCGATTGTTGAAATTAAAATCTGGAAAGGATTTTTTGAACGTTGCTGAATAATCGATTATTGATTTTGTATAATCGATTGTTTTACGTAAAATCTGGAAATGATTTTTTGAACGTTACCAATAATCGATTGTTGATCTTGAATAATCGATTGTTAAGCGTAAAATCTGGGATTGATTTTTGGAACGATTGGCAAACAATCGATTGTGGATTCTTGACAATCGATTGTCGATGAGTAAAATCATCAGTTCTTAATTGGCAATTAGGCAACGGTAATGCCAAGTTTTTCAACTATAAATACAGCTTCAATTCAGCCTTTTGAACACAACAACACACAACAACTGATCATATAATTGCTATAAGCTTGCATACTCTATTGCTTATCATTTTATATTCATTACATAAGTTTTTGAGAGCCAAAATCTTGTCGAAAGTTGTTGCGATCTTGAGCGTATTCTTTTACTCATATCTACTCATTAAGGAGTGTCTTGTTTGAGTGCTTAGTGTTTTGTACACTTGAAGAGAATTGTTATTCTCTTGTTGTAAGAAGGAACTTGTGTTTCCTTGGTTGAAGTCTTGGAGTGTTGTATCTCCGAGCAAAGGTAGTTGAGGCTTGTGTCCTCAAGTTGTGAAGGAACTTGTGTTTCCTTTGGTTGAAGTCTTGGAGTGTTGTATCTCCGAGCAAAGGTGTTGAGGCTTGTGTCCTCAAGTTGTAAAGGTTTGTTAAGCACCCGGAAGCTTGACAAGTTAGTGGAAATCTCGAGAGAGTCTCTCGGGGACTGGACTAGCCACGGGTTGTGGTGAACCAGAATACTTCGGTGTGTTCTTTCTTATTTATCGCACTTATTTATTTCCTGCAAATTTTAAATTTCGCAAGTTTACGCTAATTTTTATTATAACGCTATTCACTCCCACTCTAGCGTTAAGCGTATTATCTAACAAGACAGCCATGAATTAACAAAAATATTAATGTTTTGACCAAGAATCTCATTCGGTCCTTTTATCGATCACATAAGAAGCACAAAAATTCACTTCTATTTGACAAGACTTTGGGTACATAGACTTTCCCAAAATTTTAGCAAAGAACAAAATACACAATCTTAACCGACCTCACCCAAAAATCAACTTATGATTTCAACCATTTTTAAACAATTCCGGGCAAAGGAAATGATACCCATTTGAAAACCTAAGGTTTAAGAGAAAATAAAAAGAGGAAGATGAAGAAGAAAAAGAAGTGTGATTAAGCTTTCATACCTGGATTCCTGTACTTATCAGTGAGAGATAATGGAGTTTTACAGTGGATGAGAGTGAGGGAGACAAAGGTTTTGAAAGCCTAAGACTTTTTCTTCGATTTTGTCCAAAATGAGTGAACAACCCTGTTTTTACCCCTCTAATGCCGCAATTGCGACAAAGCCTTCACAATTGTGAAGGTTAAGGAACCTTGTAGTGTTCGCAATTGCAAAAAACAGACTGGGAAATGCCATGGCTAGTTTGCAAATGCGAACTGATTTTTGCAAATCCGAAACTTGCGCTCAGCAATTTTCACCAGCTACTATTTTCATACTCTTCATTGCCCCGACCTACTCAAATCAACTCAAAAATTATGAAACTTGGCAGATTGGTTAGAAATAATATAATAAGCTATTCTAAAAATAAAAATTTCAAAAAGGACAAAAAGTTTGAAGAAAAAAATGATGGGTTGCCTCCCACCAAGCGTCGTGGCACGATGCAAAACAAATTTACCACTTTTATCGCAACTTGGACGATATGAATTGGGCGCCCAACTAGGAATCAAGCTTGAGACCACTAGTGGTGGGGGATGGTAAGTAGATGATCAAGCAAAGACTTAATTTCTTCATTTTGCACTTTTTGGGTTTCATCTGAGGAATGTCATTTTACCTTCTTGTTCCCTCAAATTGTAATATATATGATTTTTGTATTTCCTCCTCGCAATCCCTCATTGACTCGCGTATTTCAATTCCTATATCACAACACAATTCCAATGTTGAAAAATACTTGGAATGTGACATCAACCCTCCAAATCGCAATTCTTCCCGGATTTTGACATTCTTTTTTTCCTCCGGACTATAGTCAATCTCAACCAAATTTTCATTCACACCGGTTGACTCTAATTTCATATTTTTCTTGGCATCACTAACACTCATGGATTCAGTTTGCGGATGTTCAAATCTTAATTGCTCAAAGTAGAGCTCACTTTCTTCCTCGAAATCAGACTCTTCTTGACTTCCTTCCACACTCTCAATTTGGTGGGCATAATGAGCCTCAACAAATATTTTCATATGAGCTTCCAAAGTGCGGATATGTTCATCATTGTGAGCCAAGACTTGTTCAAGTCTTTGAGTGCAAAGTTATGTTTCTCCTCATTTTCAAGAATGATCTCCAACACGAGCATCATCTTCTTATTTTGAGAATTTAAGAGTTCTTCTTGGTTTTGATCAAGCGCCAAGGAAGGATTTTCGGCTTCAACCTCCGAGGAAGATTTTTGGCTATCATTAACTTCCAAAGCTTTTTGGACCTTTAAAGCTTCAAGCATTTCTTCCATTTGCAATTTCATCTTTTCAAGTGCCAAGTCATTTTGGAGACTATTTTCCAAAAGCTCCTCCAAGGCACTTTGTTCTTTGTTTTCTCCTTCAATTAGGCATTCTAACATGAGCTTGAACTTTCCATTTTGAGTATGCTCAACTTCTTCCATTTTCATAGCCCTATCATTTCCATCACAAAAAAATAGAATCATCATAGCGAAGACTTGGGGAAGGGAAGGAAAAATAAGCACAATACTCCCAATGACCATTTTGACGACCACACTTATCACAAATACTCCACTTATAGGTCTGAGATTGTGCACACGATCTACCCCCAGGAGAATTTAAATAGTTTTGTCACGAGTGTGGTCCTCCATAATAAGGCAAAAGGGTCATCAAAGTATGAACAACTATCATCCGACCAATTTTCATTAAATGATACCATTTTTCAAAACTAAGAAAATAAACAAGAAACAAACAAGAAAAATAGACCAAGGTAAGAAAAGTAATTACACAAATATTCACAAGTTTGGACCAAAGCACTTACACTTATTTCTCAAACAACCTAAATTACGCTAATTGTTCCCCGCAAACGGCGTCAATTTTGATGACATCCAAATCCACCACTAAAAAGTAAATGGACACGGTCGCATGCAATATAATTTACCCAACTATGAGTCGGGGTCGAATACTATAGAGAATAATATGTCGGAGATTAGGAATGTAAGAGAATTATCACTTGTTATGCAATGCCAAACACTTAGAATTGATTTTAGATAATATCTATACCTAAATACAAAAATATAAACTAACCTAGAAAGCAAGTAAAATGATTAATGGCTACAAGTATGGATTGGGAATTACGCTCATGTAATGATCCAATGTATTTTATAATTTTACAAATATGAGCGAGTTTATGTTAATTAGCCACGTGTAATAATTCTATATTAGCTTCTTACTAATTGAATTATCCCTAAAACAATTAAGAGATTAAGCACACTCGGAATGACTACAAATAGTTCAATCCTATCCTTAGATAGAATCTATATAATGAGGATTAACATCTCAAATTCTTCTTAATTAGTCTTTTCCAACCCCAACTAATCTTTCCCAAAATTAATTCGGAGATAATGGATGAGTCTTAGGTTGGATAATCACTTTGAAAACATTACAGAACAAGAACGATTAAGGTAATAATAACTCACTTCATAAAAGAAAAAAAATCATTCAATACATATGCACAAAACGATATTTAATCCACTCTTTAAATGTGAATATTCCCATAAACAAGATTCAAGTGTTTGATAAAATACTACACACTTAGATATACAATACACAACAAGAAAATGAAGAAATGAAAATAAATATGTAAGAAATTCTCAATCAAAAGCTTCAAATCTTAAAGACCAAAGTGTGTGTGCAAGCCATAGCTTCCACAACTTGTTCTATCTAGTGTTTGGAACTGAAAATAAGCCAAAAGATAATTTACAAATGAGCTGGTTTGGTAATAAAGGTTTTGGGGCCAGAAAATGTGAAGTTATAAAAGTGCCCAGAACTGAAGCACGATTTTCGCATTTGCGAACAAAAGTTCGTGTGAACCATGGCTACACTGTTTACTTTCGCACTTGCGAAGAGGACTTCGCATTTGCGAAGTCTTTTTTGCATTTGCAACGACTACCTGATTTGCCTTCCTTCGCAATTGAGATACACTTCTCGCAATTCCCATCACTTAGATCTTCATCATTCCAAAGATTATGTCGCATTTGCGACAACTGAAGCCCTTTTCTAGATTTTTCTCTATTTAGCTTTTTTTTCTCGTTTTACTTGATTTCCTCAAGATCATCTCTAAATCACATAGAACCTGTAATACAGAAGTGCATGACATTAAACACGTAATTTTATCACTCAAACATAGCAAATATATAGGCTTAAAGATAAGATAAGTTGGTAAATATCAACTTGTCACGCATTTGATATTTTAAGAAAGCATGCTGACATGACATTTCCGATCACTTCAAGTGCCTACGTCACGTGCATGACATCATCATAAAAGATTCAAGAAAATTGAGGTTCAAAGAATTTCTTATTATCTTACTCTAAGAAATGCGGGGACTATCTATATAAGGTTGAGATCGAATGCCTTCGATCTATAAACTTGAGAGGTCGTCCGAAGTCCGAGTTCGGGTAAGACCAAGTTCGAGCTCGAGGGACCAAACCCGAATTCGAAGGCAGAGCACGATGCATACCAACGCTCGACCTCGAAATAGTACCATTATGGATTTGCACCAAAACAAGTTAGATTTCTGCCACGTCCCCAAAATCATGGCGCAAATTCCGGAATATGATTGTACGATTTCGTACTAGGCGGTTAGACAGTTGTACCAAGAATATTCCTTATAGAAATATTCCTTATTTAGGGCTCCCCTATTATATAAAGGGGACCCAAATCATTTGTAAGACATCAAATCATTGAGTAAAGAACATACTCTCTACTTTTTGCCTACTGTTCATTAGAATTGTCCTTTAACTGTATTGTTATTACTTTGATTTTCCTATTTAATCGTTCTAACTGCCCTAAGCCACCTCGAGGTCACAAAGCTCGAAGCTAGTGCTGCCAAGTAACATTGGTTTGATTCACTTCTATCTTTCATTTTTACTTTATATTTTTTGATTATTAATTGGTATTGAACTAAATTACGTATCTTTAAAACACTAATTAAATTTAATTGTTACGCGTATTTTCGAGGTAAATAAACTTTTAATTGTTTGGACATTTAGATCTACTAGTCTATAGGTAACATTGCGCGTGTACGACAATTTAATGAGTAAAGCTTTTTAAAATTTTGCATAAATATTATATGAAAATTGTGTTTGAGTGATAAAAGAAAAATATTTTTTCATGAAAAAGATGAATATTGATCTTATATAGGTAATTCAATAAAGAAAATTATCATATAGAAGTCCTTAATTATCTGTTGATATGTTAAACTTAGAATTTATTTTGGTTTCATAATGTTATCACTTTAATTTTACAGGTTATTATGCTTCCTTTTCAGTTTCAACCAGAATACGCAATGCATGAAGATTTAAGAGGAAAAAAATTTAAAGTATTAGCTTAGAAGAAGCTTGCTTGAGTATGTGACATTACCAAAAAAAATAATTATCAGTCTAAAATTTATATTTACTATCCGAAAAATTTATTTACCATCATTATTTAAGATTCTTTTTTTGTAAAATAAAATAACTCTCTATCGTAGCTTCCCGGTGAAAACTATTGTCACCTAATTAGAAAAACAAAAGCTTATTTAAAGAAGAATAAAAAACAAGAAGTGTTGAAAAAAAATGTTCAACGTGAAATAAAATAAATATGTTGATATTTCTATCTTAATAATTTCTTTGAATATAGATCAATTCATAGTAAGTTTGATTAAATAAAATTTAAAGAGTATACTTTATTATATATTTTATTAAAAAAATGATACTAGCAACTGACTTCATTGTGTCCTTTATATTACTATCATATTGTGTATGTGTTGTGTAGAAAGTTAGCACAATCTAGTAACTTAGAAGATAATTACATGTAATCTATTTATAAACATAGTAATTATATTAAAGTATTACCTAATAACTATCAAAGGTTACAATTTACTGATATTATAAAAAGAATACGAATAATATACAGCTTAAATCCATATCACGACTACCAATGTATCAAATCCTTATAGATGTACTTTTCTAACTTAAGTAAAATTATTAATTTCTGCACAATTAGGAATAGGATACCCACATTTAACTGCATACATGATATAAAACCAACGAATAATTAGTATGTGGTATAATTTATACATTTATTGGTACAATGATATTAAGTTTTAACTAATAAATTTATCGATGATTAAGTTAGTTATTTATTGGTAATGATTAAATTAACTATAACAAAGTAAGAAAAGGAAAACGAATAACTGGGAAGAATAATAATCTCACTTTAATACGTTCAACAAATTAAAGTTCTTCCGTATCGAAATTCTAAATATTAGGATTATCTATCTAGTTCAAATAAGGAAGGAATAATTTTCTTTTATTGTTTTCAAAGTCCTAATATATTTGGAGAATAATTAAATGACAATGTAGTTTCTAATGTGAACTCTATTTTTAAGGTTAAGAAAAGTGAACGATATTTCACTAAGATTCTTCATGTTTTTTATATAGTATAGATAGATATAGATCTAGATAGATAAGCATATATGAAGTAGTGTAACTTAAATTTAATAAATATTTATAAGGCGTATATGGTATAACCACACATTTTTTTATTTAATAATTTTATATTATATTACATTTGAATATAATAATTACAGATTCATCGTATCTTTCTAGAATACATTTAAAAGTTTATGTTATTTTTTAATATAAATTTGTCATAATAAATTTAAAAATCTTTTATGCCATGATTTTCTCTTTCTTTTCACTAGTTACTCCTTGCCACAAAATTCAATCACTATATAAAATAAAAGGCTTTAAACATGAAGCATTCATGAGTCTTTTTATATTATGTATATAATAGTAATATTATATAATATTTAAACAACTACTATGTACTCTAAATATATAATATTTTTACAACAAATATGTGGTATATTTTATATTATAAAATTTAATATTTCGATATACTATGTATATCCAAATAAATAATATTTTATACTAATAATATTTAATTTATACTTCATAATATACTTATTAAATAAATAAATATTGATGTATTATACAAATTACATGATATGTATAATAGGTAAATATTGTAAAGATCATTTATTCGAAGTATGTACTATTATACAAGCATTCACATTTATACCATCAAATAAAATGTTGCCATAATTGAAATAAAGAGAAAGTACCAAGAAAACTATTATTAAATGACAATTTCATTACTAGATGGAAAACTGAATCCCTTCGGCTTTACAGAGGGGTGTACCTCGGTCGATACAATATGGTATTTAGATATTTTGATTCAGTATTTATTATTTTTGCTTTTTTAAAATATTATATCAATATCGTACTTAATTAAAATCGATATGATTTGATTTTTCTCCTTTCAATTTCGGTTTCGATTTATTCGATTTGAATACTAATTAGTGCATAACACTTTAATATTCTTAATTAAAGTACTCAAAAGTACAAAATCAAAAACGTTTGTTGAGAAATATTTTGTCCAAAACAAGCAAATATCACCTTGAGAGTGGGAAAGCAATACATAAAGAAAGAAATTTTGATGAACTTAGAGAATAAAGAAAAGTAAAATTTTGAATTTTTTATATCATGTTATAATTAATAATATATGTATTGTGTAATATAATATATATTTCGGTACGGTATCGGTATTTCGATATTTTATTTTAAAATACCTAATACCAATTATTTTTAAAACTTAAACCAAATATCATATCCGAATACCATAATATCGAATATCAAATACCAAAATTTTCAATTTCATTACGGTAATTAAAATTTACCAAATTATGTACAGCCCCAGCTTTATATTTAAGGAAATGAACACATTAGGTGCTTAATTGTAGGTAAGGGTTTAAAGCTTTTTGCTAGGAATATAATTATATTTAGTTGCCTTGTGTATAAAAACCAATTACACTACGTTTGTGAAATTGTTTCTAAAATTTTGTCTATTTATGTTTTTTTGCCCTTTCTACCCTTAGGTGCTTACTTTCGTATGAGTTCTTTGTGAGACTGCAGTAGACATGTAATATCCACTCTTTACATGAGGGTACCTACTAGAGTACTAGGTTTCCAATTAATGTTAAAATTCTATGTCCATAAAAATAAGAAATAAACTGTTCAAAGGAGCTTTTCAACTAGTAATACACTAGGAACCTAATCAAATAAATTCTGTTCTTCAAAGTCATAAGTGGAACAATACAAGTTTATGGTACAAGTGTTGTATGTATGTTGACATATCAAAATGATGAACGGAAAGAGTGATATGTTACAAGAAAATTCTCTTCTTCCTCATATTATCCTAATACAATCACCTATTTCCTAAAAGGGAGCTTATTGGGCTTATCTACTCCCTTAGATGTAGAAGAACAAGATGAGGAAATGTTGTTAGTCATATCAAATTCTTCTTTATCCTCAGTGAATGCTTTACTCAGAATTTCTTGAAGTTCCATGTACCTTTGCTTCTTCAGTTGACGCTCTTCCGCCGTATCATTCCCCATGTATGCTATCTCAGACAAGTCATCAGCATCCATGATCTTGTTTAGAACTTCTGAACAACGCGGAAAGAAGCGTTTTCCAAGTTCCACTGCTTGTACAAACACAAGTAGAGAATGGTTTATTTTCAAAGCTCATGTTCAACACAGGAGACTTCAAAGCACAAAATTCAGAGTATATTCAGAAATCAAGCACTCTCAAGGCCCATCTCAAGTGAAATAAATAACAATACCGTTCAGTTGTATTCACAACAGGGCAACAACCCACATTTTTCCAACTGACGCCACTTATTTCGACGTTTTCAATCTCCGAAGCTTTCTTAGCCACTGCAGTTTTACTTTTATATCTTTTTTGTCCGAAAAAAGATTTCATTTGCTTCACCTATGAGAATTTCTACCAATTCTTCTTTTATTCCTCAAAGCTTATACTAATCTCTGTTGAGAGTACTGCATCTTTTTTAAGAAGTACAGCCATACTATAATATTTTGACCCTGAAATTCCTAAAGTCCATTATTTCCCATATGGGAAGAATCTCGCTTGCATCCCTTTCCCAGTATCCCCCATTCCGCCACACCCCCCCCCCCCCACCCCAAACCCCACAGACACCCCAAAAAAAAGGCCAAGAAATAAAAGTAAGAAGCAGAAAACAAAGGACAACCACTGCGCTCACAATTTATATGCTAAGGGCTAGTTTGGTATAATGGTGGATATATCATAGATTAGCTATCCCACCTTCTGTACGGGATAAGCTAACGGCTATAACCAAACATGGGATAACTACAATCCAAAATTCTATCCCGGAATTATTATCCTTATTCCATGTACCAAACGATCCCTAGCAGACCATATATCAAGAATTGAAAGAAGAGAAACATAAATAACGAGGACTCTTTGATGATAAATGTAGCTGCAAACATCTTTACCAGTTCTAGAGAGTGCCCTAAGCCGATTCAAGTGCTCTTCTTTAATCTTGAAAGGAACCTCGTTCAAATCTACCGTTGTCCTCTGTGCATTGACCATTTTCTTGTTGATGCTAGCCAGTGGGAACTCAGAAGTGCCATCAACTTGAGCAATGTCCATTGCAACTTTTGCTTCCATTGGAAAAAGGAGTTTAGCCAGGCCAACTGAAAGACAATCAACTAGTCATCTTCAGTATGATGGTTTTCTTTTCCCTTTTCACTAATATAACACTTAGTTCCTCAACCATAATCAAGTTGACCACCCATCATTAAAAGGACAAACCTTGTGACCTCCTACGGAAATGAAAGATTTTTTCGTTTTCTAAAATTTAAGGTTACATACAAATTATCAGTCACATTTTAAGTTTACAAACAAACCTCCCACCCCCACCCCCACCCCCACCCCACCCCAAAACCTTTTATCTCTCCAAAAACACTTGTCTGGACCAAAATAACCTCCTTCATTTTAATATATGATAACGGCAATAGAAATTTGGAAATGATAATTAATTTCAAAAGGATGAAAACAAAAATAACACAAATCTCATTCATTTAACCCTCTTTGTGTTTCACACGGTAAGCAAGAGCAAAAAGAAGAAAAATAGAAAGTAAAAATAAAAATAGAGAGTAAAGTGTCGACGCTAGAATTAAAAGTGCAAAAGTTCTTAATTTAGGATATCGTTCCACATTGGGCAAATATCATGTTTATTATAAATGTATGTCTTGTTTTTAGCATGTCATCAATACATTCTCTTATTTCATATTTCTCACATGGAATCCAAACTCATTATAAAATATCATGGATTGCATGCAACAGATGAGTATCGATCACTTGCTGGAATGGGGTGATAACCAATTCATAGGCACTAACCTTGCAATCATGGATGGCATGCGACAGATGATTACCTAACTGTACTTTATATTAAGCATTACTGCCAGTTTTCTTCCCACCTGCCCTTTGCATGCCATATGAGGCCTCTATATATCATCCTCCAATTATTTCATACTATTTGTATATCTAATCCTCTATTCTCGACAGACCAAAATATCAATTAAATCTTTCATAGCAAGTAATGCTGGTGATTAAACATAAAGTTCTAGACGTACGCAGCCAGAAGGAGCAAACTAAGTGGAAGATCATACAGGGCGACTGAATCGTAAAATAAAATGACTATAAGAGAAGAAGCAAGCAGAATCATGATACCCTACCTCTATTTTCAAGATATAACAGCTTCATACGCAAATCATCGCCTGCCATAGCAAGAGATACAGAAGCTTCTCCTAGCAGTGGATCTCTTCTTTCTGCTTGCTCCAGAATCTCAATGCATAACCGGTCCTTCGAAGCAGATTTTCCTTCCTCCGGAGACTTGCTGAAATCCACAAGCCTAGTGAGCCTCTTGGCAATTTGAAGTGCTTTTCTTCCATCGGAAGTCAGATCAGAAGGTCTAGCTCCTTTGGTTAAAAGGGACACTATAATTTTAGGCTCTTTCCTCATAGCTGCAACATGCAGCACTGTGTATCCTCTTGAATTTTGATGATTAATATCAGCAAGTGCAAGATCTAGAAGTTCTGCTGTAGTCTTTGCATCGCAATATGCTACAGCATAATGGAGAGCAAATGCATCATCTAGAGTAGTATGCCCCTCTCTTAGCAACATCTGCAGTAATTCAACATCATCAGAATCTAATGCCCTATGTATCCTCTTAACATGTTTATCAGGAAAACCATTGCTTTCAGGCCCTTGTAGACCAAGTTCTGCTCGTGAATCGGTAATTTGTTTTACAATGTCATGAGGCAAGGCCTTATCAAGGGTTATGATATCTACATTGGACTTGACAATAATCTCAATGCAGCTTGAAAGCAATCTCTCGCATGCTTTACCACAAATGTTTGCAACGGATAAAACCACCATTACATCGTCTGCTGCAATTTTGTCAAGAATATCCAGTAAGTGTCTCTGCAAAGGAAATATGCAATGGACCATTAGAAAAATATATATTCTGTCCCAGTACAGACAAGAGGGGTTGCTCTGATAGTAAGCAACCCCCACTTCCAACCGAGAGGTTGTGAGTTCGGGTCTCCCCAAGAGCAAGGTGGGAAGTTCTTGGAGGGCAGAATGCTGGGGTCTATTTGGAAACAGCCTCTCTACCCAAGGATAGGCATAAGGTATGTGTACATACTACCCTCTCAGGATAGGGATAAGGTATGTGTACATACTACCCTCCCAGCAAGTAAGTGGTGTGTACATGCTAAATTGTACTGGAATCTCAGTAGAAACTCTAAATAGGTTCAACCATGTCACTCAGAAAAAATAACTTTCCCGGGGTGCAAAAGCAAACACAGTAAAATCAAAGTTATTACATCCAATCGAGAGCATTAGTAATACAATTGCCTAACTTATAAAGTTCCAACTTTTAGTAACGATAAGAACAATAGCAGAAAAAGACTTCACATTTTTACCTGAAACTTGTCGACCAATTCAGAGATCTGAAAGGTAAAAGATGTGTACAAAACCTCAGCAAGGAACGCTACAGCTGGCCTACAAGCCACATGAGAGCAGTCATTGTCCACACAAACACACACATCTTTAGGTGAAGGCCTAATTTTTCCACTATACAAATAGGCCAACACACTCACCACACCATCATAGCTCACTTCATACTCTTTCATTATTTCCTTTAATTCCACCTTATTACTATTCTTCTCCTTTTTCCCGCAGAACAAATTCTTAAAGAACGGACTCCTCGCCGACAAAATGCACCGGTGAACCGGAATTTCCTTACCGGCGCCGGGAATCACAAGCTTAGCGTCGGCGAAGTAGTCAAACTCCGGAGAAGCCGCATCGAAGATAGATTCCAATGTTTCAGAGAGGCGTTTCAGTGAAGTAATCTCTGCCGGCGAAGTTTCCGGCGAGAATGATTCTGTCATGCCGCCGCCGATGCAGCATATACTACTGCTTCCGCTGATGTCATTCGAATCAGAAAACGCAGTCCCACTATTATCCATTACATAAAGCCGCCTTACATAAGTTCTCTCATACAAATTGAGCTACATATAATTTCAGGCTAAGAAAAGAATATTCTAGAAATTGAAAAAGGCTAGGGAAGGTCGGGAAGGGAAAGGGGAAGAGAAGAAGGGAAAAGAAGAGGAGAAAGACATGGAAATGGAGATAGTACAAGAGAAGAAGAGAGAAAGATTTCCATTTTGGGATTCTTTCAATTTAAAACAGGAAAGTCTTTTTCGTTCTGTAATTTCGGCGATACTTAGAAAGTCAAAAGACAGAGGAAGAAAGGAATCTAAAGAGGTGGAGTTAGAAACTCAATTTTAATCCAATCGAGACAATGTTAGCTATTTTTCTTCTTCTTTTTGTGTATGAAATTGAATTACCATAAGAGTTTTAATAAATCCCTTTCCATAAGACGACCCAGTAAATAATATACATACAAAATTTACCTATAAAAATAATATACATACAAAATTTCCCTATAATTCGAACAGAATGAAAAAATTATTTTTAAAAGACCCTCAAAAAAAGAAAAAAGAAAAAAGACAACATATCAGTATCATTAAAATTAAAAGAATATTAACAATATTAGAAAAATCAAAAAATAAATAAAAATAATAGCAATAATCAGTAAATAGACTCATTATTATGAAAAATAAAAGAGTAGTGTTAACGCATCATTAATCGCCCATAGAAAAATCTTATTTTTATTAATTCAACAGAAAATTGTTAAGTACATATAGAGTTGTATGCTAGTAGTGATCATTTTCTTATGTGTATATATGAAATAGTAATTGTTGAATTCTAGAGAGAGAGAAATATTTTCTCTTAATTTCTTTAATTTTCATGAAAGAATTATTTGCTGTATGTAGGAATTGGAATAACATAAGAAATTACTCTATATATAATTAGTAATGAACAGAGAGATAAATATATGCACTCTTCCTATTCCAATATGACGTTGTTTCTTTATTAGTACTTTTTTATATTTATAAATAATTTCACCTTAAAAATTTTATTTTATATTTAATGAAAAGTTTTTATAGGTATACAAATATTATTTTTTATTCAAAATCATTTGTTTTCTTTAATCTTGAATTCATGAGAATTAAGCTATATCACCTAAATTTAAGGCTGTATTTTGGGCGGTTCTGGAACCGGAACCGGATCGGAATCGCGGTTCTGACGGTTCCGGCGGTTCCGGTTCCGCGGTTCCGGACCTAGCGGTTCCCCCGAACCATGATGTCGCGGTTCCACCCATTAGAACCGTGGAACCGGAACCGCCAGAACCGGAACCGGACCGGTTCAAGCGGTTCCAAACGGTTCCGCCAACGGTCCGATATTTAAAAAAAAAAATTTTTTTTAAATTCGGACCGTTGGCGGAACCGTTTGGAACCAGATGGAACCGCCTGAACCGGTTCTGGTTCCGGTTCTATCCGGTTCCCAACGGGCTGATTTTAAAAAAAAAAATTATTTTTTAAAAATCTGAAAATCAGAACGGTTCTCTTGCAGAAATAGCCGTTTGGCATTTTTAAAATTTAGCCATTTGACCCCTCAAATTTAATTTAACCCCAAATTTTATATAATTACACAATTTCCTATTTCTCAACTATAAATACCCCCTCATTCTTTCATTTTAATTCACCAATTCATCAATCTCTCTCAAGCTCTCTTTCAATCATTCTAGTGCAAGTGCTTAAATTTTTGTTGCAAATTCGTGAAACATTGTGAAGTTGTTGAATTGAAGTTTTCAAGTGTTCAATTACAACGATTTTCAATTTTCAAGAAGTTGTTCGTCAATCCGGTAAACTCGTTTCAACTCTTACGTGCTAAGAATATTTGTTGTGTGTTGTTATTTTGCTTAATTACAATTATTATGGCATTTTCATTGAAAAACATGTTCGGAAAAGGTAAATCTAAATCCGGTGAAAGTAGTCGCCAAAATCCTACCCCTCCCCCGGCTCCCCGACCTAGAAAAGATAAATAAGTTGAAACTAGTAGCCAACCCAGAAATACTAATGAAAATTTCGGAATACTTGATAGTAATCACCCATATTTTCAATTTAGCGATGTTGATTTTCTACATGATGTAGCAGTAGGTGATAGAATAGACGATGATATTATGAATATGCTTTATCCTAATGCACCTATAATAGAGGGAAATGAGGATGATGATGATGACGAAACCCAAGCTCCCGTAGATTTAGATGATACACCTACTAGTCCTGCTACTAATGAACCGGAACACCCACCTGTACAAACTCCCACTTTTAGTAGACAACCTCCTAAACATTCAGAAACTTCATTAGTTTGGCAATTTTTTATTCAACTAAGAGAACAGAATAAGGCTAAGTGTAAATCTTGTGGGAAATTACTTGTGCATAGGTATACTGGAGATCGTAGCGGCACAGGTAGTTTAGTTAAACATATAAAATTACACCCTAGCGATAAGGCTAGATATATCCAATTGAAAACGCAACAAGAGGGGAGGGCAAGTTCTGATACTACAATTAACCAAAGTACTGGTTCTAACATGCTTCAACCAGGAATAAACACAGTCACCGGAGGTATATTGTATTACGATCCAAATAAGGATCGTGAAGAATAAGCTAAAATGATTACTGTTATGTGTTTACCTTATTCTTTTGCTTCTAATCCTGCTTGGATTCATTATATTAGACGAGTTTTTAATCCTACATATAAAGGTAGGCCTTGCGCCACAGTTAAGGCCGACATTTATAAATATAAGCATGAATATGAACAATACTTGCGCTATTTATTTACTCATATAAGTAATCGTATGTCTATTACAACTGATATTGGTAGAAGTGACTGTGATTATCTAACCGTGATCAGTCATTGGATAGGCGAAGACTGGACCATGCAAAAACGCATTATAGCATATAGAATAATTAATTCACGGCACACAGGTAAGTTTATTGCACGCACTGTTTCAGATGTATGTAGATATTTTTGTTTTAGTGATAAAATAATGTCAATTTCCATGGATAACGCTAGTAGCAACACTACTGCAATAGGTATTTTAACTAGAACACTTAATCCTGCTTTTACAAATATTTTCCATGTTAGATGTATATGCCATATTTATCATTTAATTATTGGAGATGGTATGAGAATTTTAAACATAGAAATTGAAAAAGTTAAATTTGCTCTTAATTGGCTTTTTTATTCAAACCGTAGAAGTAGACTTAGAGAATATTATAAAAAATGTGACGAATACGGCCTTAGAGAAAGAAAGGTTCGTAAACCTTGCCCCACTAGGTGGAACTACATGTATGAAAGCTTAGTAGTGGCGTACGAATATAGAAACCCAATAAACGCTACTTATAATTCTAGGGATTGTGAGGATGAAGATAATGACATGCTAACTAATCAAGATTGGAATAACGTTAAGATTTTTTTAGATTTTTTAGAACATTTTAGTGTGGCTACAACTGCTTTATCTGGCCAATATTATCCTACAATTTCAACCTGTTTAGTATATATTGCCGCACTTGCTAATTTATTTGCTGAATTTAACGAGGGAGGGGAAATTTATGAAAATGCAATATTTGAAATGAAAAAGAAATTTAAAAAATATTTTTTTTCCAATCCCTCCTATTTTTGGTGTGGCTGCTATGTTAAATCCTACTATGAAAGCATGAGGTCCTAACTTTTGGTATAATAGTATTTATCAATCTTTAGATCTTTCACCAGAAGAAATGGCAACACTATCTGATGCGAAAGCATCAATTACAGTGAATGCTCAAACTGTTTATAATGCTTATAAACAGGCGTTAGAGCATGCTAGGCCTACTATTCCAACCCCTACTTCGTCCACATCACAAGCGTCTAAAAGAGTTGCTGGCTTAACAGCTCTTAAATCGTGGACGGAGTTCAGCGGTACTCAAGGTGAGAATTTAGATGATATTTCCCATCTAAACGAACTTCAAGTTTATTTGTCGCAGGGGCTAGAGAATGATAATCCACACGGATCTTTCGACCTTTTGGATTGGTGGAAGACAAGGGAAAAGCATTTTCCCGTTCTTGCAAGGATGGCTCGGGATGTTCTATCCATTCAAGCGTCAACTGTTGCATCGGAGAGCGTATTTAGTCAAGCCAGACTACAAATAGGAGATCATAGAGCGTCGATGCGGGACAACTTGGAAAAATCAGTGCTCTTCCGAGATTGGATCCGCTCTGAAAGAAGGAACTCTGAATCTCAACCCGAAATAGATGAGTGCTATGAAGAAATGCTAGCAGAACTTGCTCAGTAAGCAACTTCATCCGGAAGTGGTGATGAACAAGCTTCATTTCCACCACCACCAACACAACCACCTCCAAACCTTGAAGGTTTTATGAGATTTGTTAGAAATAATACATAAATTATCATGTAACTTGTACATTGGCATGTCTTCTTTTAGTTTTTTTTTCCTTTTAATGGTGGTATTAGTACCATGTTGTGCTCATTCCATTGGGGGAAGGAAGACTAAGAAAGATATGCCATTTTGGTCAATAAATACGCTTTTTATCATATCCTTGAATATATTTGTCACAATATTTATTTGTCTTTACTTCTATATCAATCCTTGAATATTTATATAACATATAATATATAACATACAACACATAATACTAACGACAACATTCTTTTATCAATATGTACTACTTATATAAAATTTATACTAATTACTAACTACTACACAATATACAAAATATACACTACTTATACACAATATATACTAATTTCCAAACACAATATATACTATACTAAGAACATAGTACACCATATAAAAATATATTGTACAATATACAAATCACTACTATACAAGATATTGATTTAAAAAAAAAAAAAAATTTAAGTCGGAACCGCCTGGAACCGCCAGACCCGCGGTTCCGGAACCGCCAGAACCGGAACCGGACGGTTCCGGAACCGTATGGTAGCGGTTCCGGCTCCGGAACCGCCAGAACCGGAACCGTCAGAACCGGAACCGGCAGACCCAAATAGACCCAGAACCGGAATCGAATACAGCCTTACCTAAATTAGACGTGCCTAATAAATTAACCAAAGTGCATGGAGCCGAATTTCATCATTTCTTGAGTTAAAGTTTGAAAATAGAAAATGTTTCATTTCCTCAGTGATTTTATCGGACATTGAGTCCGAATTTGAGCCTTTAAATTTGGAAAATTTATTTAAAGAAAAGAAAAGCCACAAATTAATGAACAAGAAACAAAAAAGAAAGAGAAAGGAAAGAGGTGGCCGCTGGCGTGGAGCGGGGAGGTGACGACTGAAGCTGAGGTGAGAAATAGTAGAAGAAAAGAGATTATGGGTCCCACTATCCTAAGCTCATCAATTTTACGTGTTTCCAGCCTGGGTTTGTTTACCTCCTTCCAATCACCACCGTCTGTCTTTTTCTTCCTCCCATCATATGCCATTTACTACTATTTCATTCAAATGAAACTTGTTCTTTCTTAACCAAAAAAAAATTTGTTGTTTTTTCATTTGGTATTGGATGAGACTTGACTAATTTGAATTCACGTTCTACTTTGGCGTAGAGCACTCGCTACTTTATATACAGATCGATCCAAAGACAGTATGATGTATTAAACTTTTGCTATGTGCGCGATATAAAGAAGGGCATACCACAAAGATATATTATATATAGTGATCACGCTCAACTCTAATCCTAAAAAGGATAAGGAGTCACTGCAAATATACTCTGGTTTAAAAGTTCGGAGTCGAATCTCACAGAGAACTAAAACTTAGCTATAACTTTTTAATATCACCCAGAGGACAAGTTCGAACAATTCTTAAGTTAAAAAGATTGCAATTATTATTTTAAACTAACTAACTAGAAACTATTAAAAGCAATAAAATTAGACTAAGAGTTGAAGAAGGAGGTCTAGATTTATAGTTTTTTCAGTTGTCGGAATCTTTCCCGCTAAGTCTCCTACAATTTGCCTAGGTATTCTCTACTGATTATGAACACTCGATTTATCATAATTCTCTCTGGAGCAACTACAATAATGTACTAGTCATATTTTCTCGAATTATGCTAGCCACACTTTTTCATCGCTCACTGTGATCGTGTCAAAGTTCATTATCTCTAATCCCGTTTTTAAACCCGCCGTATTGATCTATCATATACCTTGGGAGTGACTTCAAGAACAACCTAAATATGCACTCTTTCTCAAGCAATGCATAATAAATAGGTACAGTCAATCGATGACCATTCAATCAACTAAAATAAGCACGCAGTTGAACAAGTTGATAAAATCAAAGGTTAAAATTATATTAAAACATCACAACAATTCATCCTCTATGAGGTTCCACCAAAACTCTAGATAATAAACTAGCTATTCACAAAAGCATGTGAAAATACAATACTAAAATTCATAACCAACAATAGAAAAAAAGGAAGAAGAAAGGCAAAATTAGTAGTTAAATCTTCCTCCTTGCTCCTCGTGTATTCTTAATATAGTGTCTCTTTAGTCTCTATAGATCTATATTATATCAAAGGTGCCCAAAATATTATTTTTTCATGTATATATACTAAGTAGGGTCGAAACCAAACAATTATACCTTCTTCAAGGGGAAAAAAGACACTTTTCTAGGTCAGGACGTCCGCGATTGCGGATTCAATCGCGGATTTTGGCAAGTTTCTGCCTCACTTGATAAAAAAAGTGACGATATGTCAAAGATCGTCTCAAAAGGAGTGAAACCTGCACAAGTATTGTTACATTCCATATTTTCGTACGTGAGAGTACGTTGTAAACCAATTGATGTAAGCTCGGAAATGAGATCATTTTTGAAAGTACATAATGCAAGTTTCATCTTGTTATCTTGGAGGTTAAAAATCTTTAAGATCCTGAATAACAAGTACTAAAAGGGTTGGAAAGCTTAGACGCTAAACAAACAGAAGAAAATAAGTTTCGTTGAAAGTCGACAAATTTGGAATGTTATAACATGTACTTTGGGGTGAGACTAGGGTTTTTAACATGATAAGGAGGTTATTATATGAGTTATTTTAGTCGTATGATATTCATTTTCTACATTTTGAAGGCAAGCAAGTTGTGGAACAAGAGTTGGCAAAGGTCATCACAAATTACATTCATAAATTTGCTGAAATTTAGGCCAAAAATAGATGCACTTTTATCCCAATATACTTGAAATCAAGGGATGATCTATATATCAAATTTAAGATATACGAGTCTAGTTTCCAATGCATTAAACCGTTCATCTATACAAAATCAGAATAGAGAGATATTCGAGTTTTCGCGACACTGCTCAAGCAGCTCCCAATGGGACCCACATAGGCGGTGGTTGAGCTACTTCAATTTATAAACGATTTGGATGCTTATGTTTGCTCATTTTTCAACTCAACATCATCTCCAAACTTCTCCAAACCCTTATAAACAGGTTACACAAGGTTTTGATGTGATTCTAAAGTGATTATACCATATTTCAACATCAAACCTAGTCTTGGTGAAGAACAACACCTCTTTGAAGTTGTGTTGTGATTGAGGATTGTTGCGGGCTTTATTTGGATGAAATTCTAAGTCATTGCTGCTGTATAAGGTGAGTCTAACAGCCTACTAATTTTGCTTAAGCTTTCTTGTATGTTGGTTAAGTTGTTGGGATGATAAACTACAAGGTAATACTTGGATTAGCTTAAGTCACTTCTATGGTGTTGTATTGCCTCTGAGGGTTATTGTTAGCTGAATATAACTTGGATTTCGACTTGAAGTTACTGTATGAGGTTGGTATATTGTGTTCTTGTATGTGCCTAAGGTTATATTGATGTTGATTAAGTTAAATGGATGGAGTAGACATGAACTAGTGAATAAAGTTACTAATCGAAGATAGTTAGAGTTGTGGATTGTTTCCTTTGTTATAAATGGTATAAGGATGGAATCATTGATGAATGACTTAATTATCATGTTAATGATACTTTTAAGTTAATGTAAGAAATCTGTAAGGGGTAGATGGGTTATTCGGATTCCAATTGGAGCTTGCCGCTCGTCGTGAAGTAGTTGTGACTTATTGTTGTTATGTGGTGTCTTGTTATTGACATTTATACGTTGATGGGTTTATCTAGTTGTTATTGTTGGTATATGGTATTGGTGGAGGCCCTTGTTACAAAGGAGATGCTGCCCAAATTTAAGTAAAACGAGCTACTAGCTTAAGTTATAGACTTGGTCTTTGATCAACACTGATTTTGAATCTCCTTATGCTATGATAGATTGAGTTGACTTGTTTGAAGAGTCACTTGGAAGGAATTAAGGACTCAACATGTTTAAGGTATGTTAAGGCTAAGTTCTTCCTTTCTTTTAGCACGAATTCTGGGAAATTCATAAGACGTCAAATGTGATATTTTACTATTCCATTGCTAGAAAGACCTTCTGTGGAAGGCATTGGGATCATAGCTGAAGTATTTTCATAACGCTATTAGGTTGATGTTCCACTCATTCAGTTAAATAGGGTATTCGACATCTATATATGTCACTTTGTCGTTTTTCTTAACTATATGTCTATATATATGAATTCTTATTCGTCTTTGGGTTGTGTAACTAAAAAATAATAAATAAAATAAATAAAGGCATTTAGAATTTGCGTCAGTCTTTCTTCCTTGTTAAAGTGTATTTTAAAATCTCTGAAGTGACACGTCGATTTCCAGTAATCTCAAATATAATTTTTCTTTAAACTACTAAAACACTTGATTTTTTTTAAATACTTTCTTTTATTAAATATCAAGAAATCAGGTATAAGGACTAAGTGAAGCACCTTAAGCTTTTTATGAACATCTTCAGAGTTAAGTTATCTTTCTAAAAGTCGAGTTAAGTTTTCAAGCTTATTCAAAAGAAAAGAAAGATGTGAGGTTCCACGAGACAGTTGTATGCAATACGGAGGTGATTATGAGATCATGAGAATAAGGGTACCTATGAGCCAAGATTGGCTAAGTTCTTATTATGTGCATTCAAATTTCATATCATACATGGCATATTATGCATGGACTTCGAGCTATAATCGAAGGTAAGAGGCCTATTTCCCCGAAAAACTATATATTGTACAAATGGCCACAGGTTGGGAATATGATACCGGTTAGCTACCGGAAGAGACCACCACTGCTAGCATTTGGTTGGGTATGTAATGAATTTGCCTCAATATATATATGTATTCACGACATACGTACACGAGCATACCATGCATATTTGATTACTATGAGGTCGGATGTCGGCCATGGAGGCTATCAGAGTTTCATTGTCAGGTGATATCTTTTATTAATTTTTTTCATCAGCTATGTATGATTCTAATTTCTGCCTTACATACCAGTACATATTTATTCGTACTAATGTCCCGTTGCCTGGGGATACTGCATTTTTGTTTCGTCCATGCAGGTCCAGGTAGGGACTCTGATCGACCCCTCTGCTAAAGTTCCGAGGTTCAGGTGTGAGTTGGTAAGCTCCACCTCTTCCTAGAGCTTTCATAGGATGGTTACTTTTGTTGTACAGTTTCGGTATAATCGGGGCCTTGTCTCGGCAATGGTTATGATACTCTTAGAGGTATTGCGGACATAGTATTCTGGGTTCTTTTTGCAGCTTCCACTCTCCAGCCCATAGACTTGGTATGTACATATATGTATGTAGGCATGTATGTCTCCAATCGCGGCCTCGTCGGCTAGCTAGTACTTTATTATTTTGGCTCGTCTACTTTTGGTTATATGGCTTATTGTTATTCAGGTCATGACCTTAATGGTCCAAGCATATTATTTCATATGTTTCACTGCCCGAATCGTTGGGCCCCAGTTTAGTTAGCTAGTATGTGTAGTGGCTAACTCGGTCAAATACAATATCGAGGGTCAGTCGTGCCTCCCCTAGTTTGGGGCATGACAAGTACCAAAGACAAGACAACTCAGGACAAATAGGCCTAGTGCGGGCGCACTACACTTTGTGCGGTCCGCACTGGAGAGGCTCAGAGACATGGTGTTTAAGGCATCAAAATAGTGCGGCCGCAGTACATACTGTGCGGTCCGCACTAAAGACACCACGGCCGCACTACCTTTTTATGCGGTCTGCGAAAGCAAACTTTAGAGAGATGTCAAGTGCCTAGCATCAAGCATATGCGGTCCGTGTTCGTGTTTGTGTGGATCGCGCTAGATGCCTCCTCGACAACGGTCCACTTTATGCGATCCGCGGAGCCCTAGTTCAGAGAGTTGATTTTACAGATTTTAGAGCCTAGTGCGGCCGCACACCATTTTGTGCGGTCCACACTGATCTCGTAGGGGCATTTTTGTCCAGTTTTTCCAGCTCAGTATAAATAGAACCTTTTTTCCATTTTGGAGTATCAGATATTTTCTAAACACAACTAAGCTCGTGAGAAGCGATTTGTATCTATTTTGGGAATTTTAGCTTAATTTTGACGATAGAATCTCTGTATTTACTTTAGGGTTTAATTAATATGTCTTTATCTTCATCTATTTCTCTCTTTTTCTCTTCAAGCATAGTAGCTAAACCTATTAGCTAGGGTTGTGGCTCAACCCTAGTGTGGGTAATTGATGGGTGGTGTTATTTGGGGTTAGATTGACAATGGGTATTTGCTATTTGGGTCAATTTTATGGTTTAATTTATGAATTGGTGGTTGTAAACATTGGTTTGTGCTAATTTGACTAGGCTTTTCTTGAGAAAAAGAGCCATAGTCTCCAAAATTGAACCAACAAGGAATGGGGATGGACTCAAGAGAATTGATAGTCCCAATTAAAGGGCTAAACCTCGAGAGAATAATTACTCGACTTGGACCCTAGTTGCTTGAGATAATTCGCCTACCTATTTGGTCTTGAGAAAGTCAATTGGGCAAAACCACTCTCTCTATCGGGAGGTGTGAGAGTGGGTAAAATTGTGCAACGATTATAGCATATTTCCCCAACCATGTCAATCATGCCTTAGAAGCAATTATCCGTCAATTAGCCACCTAGGTGAAAGTCACTACCCTAGTGCCTTTCTATCTATTAGAGACAACTCTTCGCAATCTTCGCTTAGCATAATCTAGTTGCTACTTATAATTAGTACTTGATAATATAGATTTTTAAAGAAAGACCCAAAATATGATTGGAAGTGACATTTGGAGAAATTACACAACTCCAGCGGTGGATAGGTACTCGACTCCCTTCCTAGCTCCCTGAGGAAATCGATCTCGACCCTCAAATCGGGTAAAAGATATTGCGACCCTCTCTTCCTACTTTATAGTAGTGCGGAGTTGGCAACGATCACTTTTTGGCGCCGTTGTCGGGGAGCTAACGGTTTTGGCTATCTGTTTAGTTAGTTTTGTGTTTTGTTCTTCTTTCCTTATCTGCTACTTACTTGTTTGAGATATTACTCAAGTACCAACATGGCTTTAAACAACACTAATGACCCTCTTGGAAACGTGATAGCGGGGGAGGAGGTAGATGATCTTGAGCAAGATGAGGTGCCTCTTGCACCTCAAGGGCAATAGAGAGGTCGGAATGCTAATGCAAATTCTATTCCAAATGGTAATATTCCATATCCTCCTCCGCCACCTCCAAGAGTGGCTCCCAGCGTATTACCGAACCAGGGCTATGCAAGTGCTATTGTCCCACCCTGAATTTGGGCGGGCAATTTTTAGATAACCAATGTGATGTTGACCTTACTTGAGCAACATGGGTACTTCACGGGTATTGCGGATCAAAATGCGTACAAACATCAAGAGGGGTTCGTAGATACATGCTGGGGGAGCAAGCAGACGAATGTATCCGAGGATGCGCTGAGATTGAGAATTTTCTGGTTCTCACTTCGGGGAAAGGCATTATACTGGCTCGAAAGACTCCCCAACCATTCCATCATAAATTGGGATGAGTTGCCGGATAAATTTATTGGCAAATTCTTCTCACCTAGACATATGACGGTACGTCGGGATGAAATTTGCCTTCAATCAAGAGCCAACGGAACCACTGCATAAAATTTGGGAACGGTATAGGACTATGGTGAAAGAGTGCCCGAATAATGATATGACTGAGGTGATGATTCAACAATTTTTTTATCGGGGCATCAACAACACAAACCAATGCATTGTGAACCAATAGGTCAGGGGAAATTTTATGAAAGTTTCTTATGATGACCATGTGGTATACTTAATGAGATGGCCTACACTTCTTCGGCATTGCAATGCAGAGTAAATGTGCCCCAAGGTGACCCTACGCTCATCCATTTGCATAAGGAATTGCATGACCATGGTCAAGCTATTGTCGAGCTCAATACTACTATGAACCAATCGGTAAAGGCGCAGTTACAACAAGTCCAAAATCCGCGCTAAGTCAACGCCATAGAAGGTGTCAGTATGTTTAAGAGAAGACAAAGAGGGAAACAATCTCAACGGAATTGTGAACAATATGACAATAATGGTGGTGGTTTTTCAAATGAGTGTTATGATGAACAAAATGAAGAGGTTCAATATGTTAACAACTATCAAAGCAACTTTTCAAACCAACAATGGCAACCCCAAGGAAATTGGGGCAATCAACAACAAGGTGGTGGCAATTGGAACAATAAAAATCAACAACAAGGTAGTGGCAATTGAAACAACAACAACCAAAACAACAATTGGGGTAACCAAAACAACAACCAAGGCAATTGGAATGGAAATTACAATAAGTGGACTACAACAACAATCAAGACGGGTAGAACCACAATAGGAACCAAGGCAACCGGGGGCAAGGCTTTCAAAGGCCCTCAATGTACCAACAACCGAGCAATTCGCCCCCTTTCCCTTCTCAAGGTCCTAGTAATTCTTGAAGTGATATCGGAAGAATTGAAAGTACATTCGAGCAAATGATAAAAAAGAACCATGATTCTGATGCTCAATTGGCTTCCCACAATACCTCCATCCGGAACTTAGAGGTGCAATTAGGCCAAATCTCTCAAGCTTTGAACACTCGCCCTAAGGGTGCTCTACCCAAGTGACACGGTAGTGAACCCAGAGGGTGGGAACAACAATCATAAGATGGCGGTTACAAAAAGAAGTGGGAGAGGATTTGATGTGAATGCCTCAAGAGAAAATCAAGTTGTGGATAATGATGTTTAGTTGCGGTATGATGATGTACATTTGATTGTTGAAGATATGGTTGAAGAGAATGCAAACAATGATATGAGGATTGATATTGATGAGGCCGAGGTAGAAACTGAAGATGCTGTGAACCCGTCTAGGGAACATGTGATTGACATGCCCAAACCGGCTGTGACAAAAGCCAAGGCACCCCTGCCTAGTCCACCTCAACCTTATCCTCAAATGCTTGCAAAGCAAAAAAATGATAGCCAATTCAAGAAGTTCATTGATATAATGAAGAGCTTGTCCATAAATGTGCCTTTGTTGGAGGCTCTTGAACAAATGTCGGGATATGCTAAGTTTATGAAGGATTAGTGACAAAGAAGAGGTCTATGGATTGTGAAACGATAAAGATGACTCACCAAGTCAGTGCGATAATGCATTTAATGTCACCGAAGCTTGAAGACCCGGAGCTTTTACTATCCCTTGTATTATTGGAAGTGTGGACTTTGCCAAAGCTTTATGTGACTTGGGAGCTAGTATCAATTTGATGTCGTACTCGGTTTTCAAGACTCTGGGTATTGGGCAACCTAGAACAACTTCAATAAGGCTTCAAATGGTGGATCGATCGATGAAGTGAACCTTAGGAATTATTGATGATGTGCTTGTCCAGGTGGAAAAATCCAAATTGCCAGCTGACTTTGCTTTTTTGGATTGTGAAGTAGACTACGAGGTTCCTCTTATCTTGGGTAGACCTTTACTTGCAATGGGGAAGGCATTGGTTGATGTTGAGGTGGGTGAGCTCACTTTGCGAGTGGGTGATGAAAAGGTCGTCTTCTATGTTTGCAAATTCATGAAGCAACCCAATAGCATCGAAGTATGCTCATTTGTAGACCTTGTCACATCTGTGATTGTGGATGATACCAGTGCTAATATCAACGTGGAGGATCCTCTTGAGGCCATGCTACTTAATATGGATATCAATGATGATGATAGTAGAGTGGAGTGCGTAAATTCCCTACATGGGATGGGCTCTTATTCTTATGAGCTGAGAAAATTATCTTTAGATCTTGAAAATCAAAAAATTCCACCCACAAAGCCATCATTTGAGAAGCCACCGGTGTTGGAGTTGAAACCACTTACTCCACACCTCAGGTATTAATTCTTGGGCTCAAATTCTATTTTACTAGTTATTCTTTCTTCTTTCCTTACTAACATGCAGGTTTAGGCCACTTTGGCGGTGCTTCAAAAGAGGAAAAGGGCAATTGGATGGACTCTAGCTGACATTCGGGGAATAAGCCCCGCATTATTATGTACAAAATTATCTTGGATGATGATGCAAAGCCTTACTTGGAGCATCAATGGAGATTGAATGAGACTATGCAAGAAGTTGTGAAGAAAGAAGTGATCAAATGGTTGGTTGCCGGGGTTGTGTACCCTATTTCTAATAGCTCGTGGACTTCTCTAGTACAATGTGTGCCGAAGAAGGGTGGTATGCCTGTGGTGACCAATGATAACAATGAACTTATTCCTACTTGGATGGTCATCGGGTGGAGAGCATGTATGGATTACCAAAAGCTAAACAAGGTGACCCGAAAGGATCATTTCCCATTGCCATTCCTTGACCAAATGCTAGATCATCTTGCGGTGCATGCTTTTTATTGCTTTTTGGATGGTTACTCGGAGTACAATCAAATTTTAATTGCCTAGGAGGATCGATAGAAGACAACTTTTACCTGTCCATATGGCACATTCGCTTTCTCTAGAATGTCGTTCAGATTGTGTAATGCTCCGGCGACCTTTCAATGATGCATGATGGATATTTTAACCGACATGGTGGAAGATATCTTGGAGGTTTCATGGATAATTTCAGTGTGGTTGGGGATTCCTTTGATGTGTGTTTGAGTAATTTGGATAGAGTGTTGGCTCGGTATGAAGACACAAACCTTGTACTCAATTGGGAAAAATGTCATTTCATGGTTGAAAAGGGTATATTGTTGGGTCACAAAATTTCAAAGCGAGGAATTGAAGTGGATAAAGACAAGATAGAGTTGATTTTGAGGCTTCCTCCCCCTACTTCTGTCAAAGGGGTGAGGAGTTTTCTTTGACACGCGGGTTTTTACCGAAGGTTTATAAAAAAATTTTCCAATGCAAGTTGCTAGAAAAGGATGCAAAATTTGTATTCAATGAGTTTTGTATGCAAGCATTCGAGCTTCTCAAGCTCAAGTTGACAACTACCCATATCATCATTGCACCAAATTGGACCTTGCGTTTCGAGCTTATGTGTGACGCAAGTGACGTTGCGGTTGGGGTTGTTTTGGGTCAAAGGATTAACAAGATGTTTCATCTGGTATACTATGCAAGCAAGACCATGAGCGAAGCTCAAAGGAACTATACAGTCACCAAGAAAGAGTTGATGGCTATAGTGTTTGCAATGGAAAAGCTTCGACCTTATCTTATGGGTGCCAAAGTTATAGTGCATACCGATCATGCCGCCCTTAAGTATTTGATGACAAAGAAATACTCCAATGCCAGGTTGATGAGATGGGTGCTACTACTTCAAGAGTTTGATCTAGAAATTGTTGACCGGAAAGGTATTGAGAATCAAGTGGCAGACCACTTGTCCCATTTGAAGGAGGAGGGGAGGCCTTATGTTGGCCTTGAGATAAATGATTCATTTCCCGATGAACAACTCTTTCCGGTGTCAATGAATGATATGCCATGGTTTGCCGATATTCCCAATTACCTTGTGACTGGAATAATCCCGTATGATCTCTCTTCTAACCAAAGGAAGAATCTCAAGCGGGATAGCTTGGATTTTTATTTGGAAGAGCCATATTTGTTCAAGATTTGAACGGATGGTGTGATTCATAGATGTGTCCTGAAGGAAGAACAATTGGGTATCTTTGAGCCTTGTCATTGCTCTCCCTATGGTGGCCATCATGGTGGGGCGAGGACGGTTTCTAAAGTGCTTATTTGTGGATTCTATTAGCCAAACTTGTTCAAAGATGCGGGTGATTTTGTAAAGAGATGTGATGAATGCCAAAGAGCGGGTGGAATTTAAAAAAGGGATGAGATGCCTCTAAATATAATTCTCGAAGTGGATATCTTTGATGTTTGGGGCATCAATTCCGTAGGTCTATTTGTTAGCTTTTGCAGGAACACTTACATTCTAGTTGCGGTTGATTATGTCTCAAAGTGGGTAGAAGCCATGGCTTTGCCTAACAATGAAGTTTGGAGTGTTGTTGCATTTCTTAAAAAGAGCATTTTCACAAGGTTTGGCACTCCTCGTGCAATTATTAGTAATGGGGGGTCTCACTTTTGCAACAAAGCTTTCGACACGTTGCTTTCCAAGTACGGTGTCAATAATAAGGTCTATACGCCTTATCACCCTCATGCTAGTGGTCAAGTGGAAGTATCGAACAAGAAAATCAAGAGTATCTTGTCAAAGATAGTCAATGATAATAGGACCAATTTGTCGTAAAAGTTGGATGACTCTCTGTGAGCTTATCAGACGGCTTACAAAACTCCGATTGGTATGTCTCCGTATCGGTTGGTGTTTGGGAAAGCTTGCCATTTACCAGTTGAATTAGAGCATAAGGCCATGTGGCTTTGAGGAAGTTAAATTTGGAATGGGATGTTGCAACCAATCTTCATGTTGAACAACTCAATGAACTTGACGAATTTAGATTCCATGCCTACTCCAGTTCGTCTTTGTATAAGGACAAGATGAAGTACCTTCATGACAAATATGCTCGTGGAAAAGAGTTCAAAGTTGGTTATTTGGTTCTCTTGTTCAATTCCTAGTTACGTATGTTTTTGGGAAAGCTTAAATCAAAGTGGAGTGGGCCATTTGAAGTTGTGTTTGTTACCACATTTGGTACTCTTGATATAAAGAACAAAAATGGTGAAGTTTTAAGAGTTAATGGGCATCGGATCAAGCATTATCTTGGAAAGATTGATAATAGACACGTGGTGGCGCTTCTTCGTCTCAAGTGATATGGTAACATGCGTCGTTCCGCGACGTTAAATCAGGTGCTTCTTGGGAGGCAACCCGTGTCTTTTTCTTTTTGATTTTTTGATTTTCTTTATAGTTTAGGATCGCTTTTTTTGGGATAATTTGTTGTGAGATATTGCAAGGCTATGTTGACGCAGTGCAAGGCTTGATGGAAAAATAGGTCTTTGAAGTTTCCAGTACGGCTTCTGTGTGAACCGCTCTGGTGTGGGTATTAGGCTTCTCTGAAGTTTGCCACCGCGTCCGCACTACATTTTGTGTGGACCGCGATGGACCTCTGCGATCGTGCTCTATTTTGTGCGGACCGTAAAGGTTGCCTTCTAAAACTTGTTCTAAACAAAGCAGTGCGGACTGCAATCTATTTTGGCCGTCCGCACTGGTAGGTGAGGCTGGGTCCCAGGGACTTCTCAATAAATAGACCTCAAGGGTCTTCTTTTACCCTTTTCGAAAAATTGAAACTCAGAGAACATTAAACATTGTTCATCTTTCTACCTTGATCTTAACTGCTCGTTTGTATTGTGTTGATTCATTCCATATCAATATCTGGTACATTGATCCCCTTTCTTACACATTTAATTTTGTTTTATTCATTTAATATTCATTTTCTTAGGTCTTACTATCTTCTCCTCTCGTATTTCTTCAATTGTTAGATTAGGTTAGTTTAAAAATTGGATTCATATGTTCTTTGTTAGTTAAATACAATGGATGATTGAGTAGCGACCTTAATTAGCTGAAAATTGAACTTAAAACCAATATCTCTAAAACCCTAACTGAGTTCCACATTTGGGCACCACGTGCGGATCGCGGTCAATTCTGTGCGGTCTGTGGTGCCTTAGTATGGTATGTAGTACCATTTTATGCGGACCGCGTTGATGAACTTCTGCAAGATAACTTTTGCCTAGTATGGCTACACTACATTTTGTGCAGTTCGCACTCGACCAGTTCAGCCGCGGTACCATTTTGTGCGGTCCGCATTAGTCAGATTCAGAGGGTGTTTATTCTGAGCCCCACCCCTGTCTGACGGCGGTCATTTTTGTGCGGTCCGCGGTGGTCCTAGTGCGGCCGCACTCCATTTTGTGTGTGAGCATGTGATTTTTGCCTCGCTTGAATTACTCCTACAAAATTCCGAAAATTAGGATTTTTCTTTTAATTATTCAATTCTTAAGATTTATTGCATGATTTTTTGTGTTTGTTTGCATTTTTGTGTGCGTGTTTAATTTATTTAAATCATAAAAAATACTAAAAGTACCTTGCATTGCATTTAGGATTTGTTTTTGTACTTTTATAATTAATCAGTAATTATTCTCTTTATAAAAAAACAGGAAAAAAAATATTGCTCATTTTTACATTTTTTGTCTTTAAATCTAGTTTATTGATTTTCCTATTTATTTAGAATTACGTAATGTTTATAATTTTATAGTTAGTTAATTAGTTTAATTTCACATTTTAGACAATTTAGGATTTTTTAAAAAAAAAGAAAGAGAAATTGAAAATAAAAGAAGAGGGTATTTAATTTTCTGGAATTTGGACCAACTTTAATCTCCGAATCCGCCCAAACCAGCCCGAAATCTACCCCTAACCCATCAGATACCCGGCCTAGATCATAACCATACCCGGTCCAGCCCCATCCCCATCAAAACGACACCATTTTGTACGTCTTATTCATGACCGTTAGATCTCCCAAAGCCAATGGTCCAGAACTGAGTGGTCAATTAGTATAATAGTGTCCGAACAACCCACCCCACCCCCCTCTCATTGTCTTTCATACACCTTCAGAGAACCCCAACATAGCCCCACCGTGAACCGCCATAGACCGCCTGCCAGGAATTGCTTCCGCCGGCGACAATGGTCCAGTCGACCCTATTTTTACACCACGAACTTCCCTATACCTCTCCATTCCAAATATTCATTCCATTTCCTTCGAATCAAGCTTGGTCCGTTCGAATTTCAAATCGAAAATTCTGCCAAAAACTTCAACCGTTCCAAATCACCTCATATTTACACCATATGATCCTTGCCCTCATCTGAACCACAAACCACCCTTTTTCCCCCTCAAATCAACCCCAATCTGGTCGAATTTCAAATCTCAAATTCTGAAGAAAAAAAAACTACTTCGTATTTTTGGGGGTTGTAATTGGTCAAGTGGACTTGAAACCTCCATCATTCAAATATTCTTGTTAAGAATAGTCGAATAATGGTAGTCAAAGTCCATATTACACTTCAGAGAGTTTGGACCGATTCGTGGTTTAACCCATTTTTGAAATAGAATCCTAATAAATCCCTCTCTTTTTCTTTGATTTTTTTTAGGTTTTTTATTTTTGTTATTTTTTGCATGTTTGTTTGTTCTTGTTAAGCTGAATGATTTTAGGGTCTTTTTATTTTCTTAGTTATTTGTTTGCTCATGCTTAGTAGATTATTCATAGCTTGATTGTACTTCGAAGTGTTCGAATCAATAATATTTGTTGTCTTAGAATCATGTTGTTGATTTGTTCAAAATCATGTTTAGTTTGTTAAATTAGTTTGTAGGGTAATTAGCAGATGCATTGTTCATTTAGCTTGTTGACTCCCTGAATATGTTACGAATTAGTTCAGCATGCTGATCAAGTAGAGTTTAATTTAGGATTACTAAATGTTTTCGTTTTCTTTTCTTCTTCCCCTATTTTGTCTTTGTTGAAAAATGGATTAGATCAAGTTCAATATCCTTTAGGACTTCAATTTCTTGTAATTAGTTTATTATCATTTGATTATTCTATCCTTTTACAGAAAATTGAAATAGTTTTCATCATTGAGTATTGGTTGAATATGAGTTCCAAGTAATGAATTTTGATGCCTTGTGATTCAATTGGCCATCTTTTCTTACTAGAAGGATGCTAGTCTGATTTTTTAAATTCTTCAAGACTTTTAAGGTTTAATTGAACAAGTAGGAACTTTAGGGACCCTTTTGAATCAAAAGAACCTATGTAAACCTGAAATAAGTAGTAACCTAAGGATTAAAAAAGGGTTTTACTTAGGCTGAAAATCAGATATTTTTAGAAAATGTGTACATCTATCCTGGCTATTTAAAAATATGCTGAAAATGGGACAGTTGTACCAAGTGCTGTTAAAAGGACTGTAGTATTATTCCTTAAGATAAATAATATGCTAAGAGATGCTCTCCCTTTAGACACCCTATATATATCCTCTATTACTCTAAAAATACAGCTCCTAGGGTATATTTTATTAGCAAAAAAAATTTCTCTAAAAAGTTCTTTTGGTCTCCTCTAAAAAACTTCAGACTTAGAAATAGTTTTGAAAATCTCAGAAAATCTCTTATTTCTTTACAAGTTCAAAACATGGTTTGAAAGAGAGTTTCCTTAGTTTCTTTAGCTGGATTCTGGTAATCTTCTAGCTTTGGATTCTAGTTTTTGAAGCTTGATTCTAGGATCTTGAAAGCTAATTTTGGTTTCTGATTTGGCTGTGTGTTTGGCGGCCTGCTACTGCTCACAATTTTGGAAGAATCAGCTGATCTGTTGACCTTTATTGGTATTGTTTGAGTCATCTCTAGGTATGTAACCAAGTTTCGGCTATGAGAATGATCCTATTTGTGCAATCTGAAGTTATTCATGACTATGTGTATAGATACATGTGTTAAAAGTAGAAATTAATATATTTGTTCATTACTTATTCATCAACTTTTCATGAGTCTTTCTGTGCACTTCAGCCTGTAGAAAATGTTGTTAAAAAGCATGAATAAGCTATATGTTATGAAAACATTTAGTTTTAGTTTGTAATGTTTTCTTTCCCTCCCTCATTTGATTTTTTTTATTCCAAAAAATACCGTTTGCATTTGTCTTTTGACTGTTTAATCATAAGCTGTAGCTTATTTGTTTAGCCACCAGTAGGTTGGACCAATTGGTTATGAAAGTTGTTAAAGTGGAATTACATGTTTGGAAAGAGGATGAGACTGCTAGGATTTTGAGTTGAAATCTTTAATAATTTATGTGTTTAACCCTCAATATGGTTAAACTTATAAACCATCATTTTTTTATTGCATTCTCAAGCTTTAACTTAGGTCTGTCAAGGTTGTATGAATGAAGTAATCTTGTGAATCCGACCTATTTCATGGGCAGATCCATGAGATACCTGGGAAATAAGGCTGATTTAGCCACAAGAGTCTCACGTTGGAAACCTGGGCAAGTAGCTTTGCAAGAAGCAGCTTTGTAGCTAGGTTCTTGCAGATTTGGCACTTTGGGTTTCAAGAAGTGCTAAAAAAGGAAACCTGGATGCAGTAGAAGGCCTTTATTTTATTTTATTTGTTGTTTCCTTTAGATTTCCTTGGATATCAGCTGTTATTGTGCTTATCCTCTAAGAATTTAAACGTTATTGTATAATTTTTTAGCACTTACAAACTTGCAAAGTGGACTGTTAAATTTTTTTTAATCTATTTAGTAATTAGTAAGCCTATGAAAGTAGGTTGTTTCGTTTGTGCCATAAATATTTTTGGAGATATATGAAAAACCTGGTATTGGGGTCCTAATTAGGCTCAAACCTTGGGCCTATTCAGTGCAACTCTAGCTTGAGCCATTTGGGCTTAGGCGTTTGGACTTCATGAGTCGACCCAACAGAATTTAATTTTTTAAATGTAAATCTTTGTTTAATATAGTTCGAGTTTTAATTTCCAAGTCAGTTTTGGTATTAATTTTGCATAAGAATGTTTGAATTTAATTGAATCTTCAGTAATCAGTTTTTAGCGTTGGGCTGTTTGGAAATTAATCCTAACCTGGGCTGTGCATTTTTTTAATCCGTATTTGTAATCTAGGATTTCGATTTCTGGGCCATTTGTGAGCCCAAATTTCAGCTCTCGAAGCTGATTCAGTAGCAGGCTGTCATTGGCCCATTTTCCCTTTGGTACAAAACATTATTAAGACCTCTTCATAATTGTTTAGCTTTGGTTGAGTTTAAATTAGTCTCCTAGGTGACTTTAATAAAGCTCTTCTAAAAAAAGCATTTGAGGTATGCCTTGCTAAACAAAGTTCTTAAGCTCATGGCCCTCGTATTAACTTCATAACTTAGACCTAATAAATATCAAATCATCGTAGTTTTCTTTAGGCCCGATTTAGATAAGTATTGCGGCTATATATTCGTCCGCATAATATAATTGCAAGTTTAACTCTAAAAGACTCGAGGGATGCATCCGTGCAACTTCAACCGATTTTCTTAATAAAATAAATAAAGCGTTATTAATTGTGGACACGTTCGTGTGACATGATTTTGACGCGCCAAAAGAGTACGCGTAACTCGATTCTTTAATTATGGATAAACCAAGTGATAAAAAGTAGTAAAAAGAAAATTGCACATAGGTCTTAAAGATGAGTAGTTAAATTAAGCTAAGTAATAATTATTAAGAGACCGTGCTAGAACCACGGAACCAGGAAATGCCTAACACCTTCTCCCAGGTTAACAAAATTCCTTATCTAGAATTTATAGTTTGCAGATTTTTAAAAAAATAAAACTTCCTCGATTTGGGATTTAAAATAAAACGGTGACTTGGGACACCATAATTTATTCCAAGTGGTGACTCTGATATAAATAAATAATCTCATTTCGAATAATGTCACTTAAATTGGAAAAACTCTCTTATATTACCCTCGGGATGTGTAAAAAGGAGGTGTGACATTGTGCGGTATGCACTAGACTTTTATTTGCAACTGTCTACTTATGTTCTGCATTTCTTTCTGCCCAAATGTTTCACTACTTCTATTGATACTAACAATGTAAGATGTTTGTGTTTGCGGACAATGTTAAACAAAGAGGAATAGAATCAAAACAACCCGGGAGAGGTGAATCCTCTCAGGGAGGCAAGGGCAAGAAGATGATTCGAATTATTCCCCAAGTGAGAGAAAGTATAAAAAAGATGAGGAAAGAAATTAAAGCTGCTGATAGATCTTGTGACCAGTCGGGGAGTGAGTACGTGCCCACCCAAGATATTTCCTCCGACTCTGTGCCTGAATATGTCCCTGACTGCCCGGGAGAATGATATAGACAGATGATACTCCTCAACCCACACCCACTGCCCAAGCACCAAATCATGTTCACACTAAGTCATCTGAGAGCTCAGCAGCCGGCAGTGGTGATTACTCCACCTCCCCCACAGCTTCATTATCCGGGGAGAGTGCAGACGGAGGTGAGGGAGAGGTACAAAGGGATGAAGAGATATTTGAGGGGGTTGAGCCTCAGGTTGGGGGGATTGCCCGAACTAGGAAACCCGAAGTGTGGGAGGATAGGTTCATGAGTCAGGTGGCGTACTACAAATTTAGGGAGTGGTGGCCGATGAGAAAACTAATTCAAGAGAGGAGCTACATAGATAGAGATCTTATACCCCTTAACTCAATGTGCATAGACAGTTTAGAATGAGAGTGGGGTGGGAGCATTTCTTAGATGACTGTGTAGAGGCAAATGAACACTTTGTCTAAGAGTTCTACTGTAGTGTCGCCCACGCCATTAAGGGATCCAATGTGACCAAGGTTCAGAACAAAAAGGTGTTATTCGACCGGAAATTGGTCAATGAGTATTTGGGTTTCAATGAAGAAGATGAGACCCTCTATATGGCAGAGTTGGAGATGGGCGAGGAGGTCCACCCATGGTTTGCTCATTCCTGAAAATCTTGGTGACAATTCCTGATTGGTTAAGTTCTGAGGTCAAGATACTTTGGAGGACCCTCAACTTTGAGGCGAGGGGTTGGGAGACGTTTGTGTGCAACCGATTAGATTCTACCTCCCATGACCAAACTCTTCCTTTCCATCGGGCTATCTTGGTTGTTTCTATTATGGTAAGGTACCCCATCAATGCGGGGAATATGATGTACCACATCATTTCTATTGTGGGTACCGAGACTGACTGGAACTACCCTTTCCCCAATACCCTGACTATGTACTTCCGGGATTTGAATATGGATAAGAGGCCGTTTGATATCAAGGTCAAGACAACAACTCCTTTATCGGGGTATAGTTTTAAGGGGCCAGATAATCCCAAGGACAAGAACTACAAGGCACCTGCTTCTGCCCCAACTGGCCAGTCTGAAGAGCCAATTGTGGTAGAGGCCCGTACTGAGCCAACCTCCACTTTTGTTGAGAAGCCTTTTGGACCCTCTACTTCAGCCATTCTTCCAAGCCCTTCCACATCAGCAGGCCTGGAGATTCCATCTACGTGGGCTCATCTTATCACTGCCCCCCTACTGAGCCAGACGCATCAGAGTCTAAACAACTGGATGTATACTACTTCTTCCAAGTTGTACACTTTGACCACCATAATTGCAGCTCAGTCGGCACCTCATCCAGCACAGGTCCCACAATCTATTGAGGATGCATTGAAAGAGATTCTTGAGAACCAGAAGAAAATCCTCACTACCCAAGATGCTCTAGTGAAGGCAATGGATTCAAATGGCAAGGATTTAAAGGATCTTGCTAAGGATCATAAGAAATTGCGCAAGACACGGGTCTCCAAGGAGTTCGTGAAGGAGCTAAGTGCGGATGTTGACAAGTTGAAGGCAGACTAGATGCCTTTAGATCTATTATTTAAAGACCCAGTTCCAGCAGTTGAGCCACAGCTGGAGCAGTCACAACAACCTCTAAAGAGGAAGAGGACAATCCCGAGAGCAGATGATGCCATCATCCAATTAGCGGATCCACCGGAGACCTCCTCCAGTCAGCCATAGGATGTACCAAATCCATATCCTGTTCAGGCCCAAGCTCAAGTCCCAGCAGCTGAGCAATAGGATACAGGTAACCAGTCTGAGGTTCTGAAGCACATAGATGACCCAGGGACCGCCCATGATCCGATGCAGACAGACATGGCTTAGGGAGTATTCATATCCTTTCTCTATTTATTTTTTATGCTTATTTGGTTTAGTTGGCATTGGGGACAATTCCATCTTTTATTTGAGGGGGTGCGCCCTATATCCTTGGATGACTGTATATGTACTGATTCAATTTATGCTTTCTTTATTTTCATTTGGTCTATATATAATTTTACATTTCGTTACTTTTATCACACTTTTTATCTTTCCTTTGGTCTATATATAAAGTTACATCATTGTATACATTCATTCCTCGTTGTATATCCAAATCCCCTATTGTATATATTCAATCTATTTTCACAATTTTTTTTGTTTTAGTGTCTTATTTATGTTCGTAGCTTTTGTTTCACTTTTGATGTTTTCAATAAGCATTTGGTTTTCTTAAAGCCACGATTCTTTCCAAAGGTGGGGTATTGAGTAAACCGGGTGACTCTTCCCGATGATGGATGGCGTGACAAACTTATTAAGGGTTTGAGTCCGTTTTTATTTTTGTTTTTGGTAGTTTATAGTTAAAGGTACCTCAATCAAAGATTCACGTGCACCTAGCACATTTTCCTTTGATACCACGGTCAAAGACAAAATGTTGTGTTTAGGATGGTAAAAGTCGTGACCTTGAGACTCTTGTGCTGACCAACAATTATCAAGTGGTTTTTTGGGATCATTGTGTTCTCAAATTGTATCTAAGGTTGGTGTGGGCCACCGACTCTATGTCTTTAGCAATCCTTTAGCTTACGTGTTAAGAAATCAAATCACGAGTCCAAGTTCTGAGCCATTGGTCTAAAACTTGCCATGAATGTTTGTTGAGGTGAAATCTTAAGTGAAATTTGACTTGAGAAGTGATTGTAGGCTCTCCTTGAACCAATTAATGTTTGAACAATTCCATAGCCTACCAATGATATGATCCCTAGTTAACCCTTTTGAGCCTTAGACCTTTTTCTTTCAAGAACTATGATACAAGCCTATACCTGTCCTGAAAGGTACCCTCTCTTGGCACTCGATCTTTCCTTGAGCACATGGAAAAAGTATAAGTTTGGGGGGAGAAACGAGGATGGAAACAGTAAGTGTTAAAAAGGCACATAAACGAAGAAAAGGAAAGGCAACGAAAAAGAAAGAAAAGCAAAAGACAAAAAGAATGTTCAATGTGAAAAATAATAAAAAGGGTTCAAGAAAAGCAAAGAAAGAAAGGTGTGGAAAGTTGAAAAAGGAGAAAAGGTTGAAATGCACAAGAAGACAATGTGTTTCTCTAACCCCTTGGAAAGAACTCAAATGACTCAAAGAGTCAAGTGAATTGTGCCAAATGAATCAAAAGAAGTGCTAAAGGGAAGATGGAACCCACTTGAACAAAAACATGTCCTACCCTGAACCAAAAGCCTTCACAGAGACTCCACAAAGCCCTATATGATTGTGAGTTAAATGAAACTTGCATATGGGACAAGAATATAGTACTTAGAGCCGGACTTGTGACCTTTTCTTAAGAGATATGAGTGAATTCCTATTAACCTCAGTTTGTGTGCCAATACGCTAAAAGGTGAGGTTTGCTTAGGGAGAGTTGAGGATGCGTGAATTTGGGTTCCACAATGATTAAATTAATCGAGAGAGTTCTTTGATGTAGTAAGTCAAATCTTAATGCTCTTGTGTCACACTTGATCCATGGTTTTCCAAAGGTTAAAAATTGTTAATGATTCATTTGTATTGAGGGTAATCATTAGTCCCAACTGATGCTAGTTGAGGTTACTTTAGGGTAGCTGAAAATTCATTGATTTTCCCTTAAGGGGTGGGTCTTATTTTTTTTGCTTGAGGACAAGCAAAAGCTTAAGTTTGGGGGAGTTGATAACTAGAGATTTTGGCGTGTTTCATGCTCCTTCTTGCCTACGCTTTGTTTATAAATTCTTACAAAATAATCCCAAAAGGTTCATAAGTTGTTCTTGATTGAAGGTTTGATCAATAAAGAAATGAGATGTCAAAGATTGACTCAATCGGAGTGAAACCTGCACAAGCACCAAAGAGAAAACAACCCAGGACAAACATGCCTAATGCGGCCGCACTACACTTTGTATGGTCCGCGTTAGAGAGGTTTAGAGACATGGAATTTAAGGCAACAAAACAATGCGGTTGTGGTACATATTGTGTCGTCCACGCATAAGACACCGTGGCCACACTACCTTTTTATGCAGTCCACGAATGCAAACTTCAGAGAGATATTAAGTGCCTAGCCTTAAGCCTATGCGGTCAATAGTCGTGTTTGTGGGGACCACGCTACATGCCTTCACGGTCGCGGTCCACTTTGTGCGGTCCACGGAGCCCTGGTTCAGAGAGTTGATTTCGTAGAGTTCAGAGCCTAGTGTGGCCGCACACCATTTTGTGCGATTCACACTGAACCTGTATGGGCATTTATGTCTAGTTTTTCCAGCTTAGTATAAATAGAACCTTTTTCCATTTTTAGGGTATCAGACATTTTCTACACACAGTTGCACTTGTGAGAAGTGATTTTGTAGCCATTTTGGGCATCTTAGCTTAACTTTGACGATATAATCTCTATATTTACTTTAGTGTTTAATTAATATTCTTTATCTTCATCTATTTCTCTCTTTATCTTTTCAAGCATGAGTAGCTAAACCCATTATCTAGGGTTATGGCTCAACCGTAGTGTGGGTAATTGATGAGTGTTGCTATTTAGGGTTAGATTGACTATTGGTGTTTGCTATTTGGGTCAATTTTATGGTTTAATTTATGAATTAATAGTTGCAAACACCGGTTTGTGCTAAGTTGACTTGGCTTTTCTTGAGAAAGAGAGCCAAAGTCTGCAAAATTGACCTAACAAGGAAATTGGATGGACTTAAGAGAATTCATAGTCCCAATTAAAGGGTAAACCTCGAGAGAGTAATTACCCGACTTGGACCCTAGTTGCTGGAGCTAAATTGCCTACCCATTTTGTCTTGAGAAAGTCAATTGGGCAAGATCACTCTCTATACCGAGAGGTGTGAGAGTGGATAAAATTGTACAACAGTTATATCATATTTCCCCAACCATGTAAATCATGCCTTAGAAGCAATTACCCGTCAATTAGCCACCTAGGTGAAAGTCACTACCCTAGTGATTTTCTATCTATTAGATACAACTATTAGCAATCTTCACTTAGCATAATCTAGTTGCAATTTATAATTAGTAAGTGATAATAGTATATTTCTAAAGAAATACATGAAATATGATTGCAAGTGACATTTGGGGAAATTACACACTCTAGCTAGATAGATACTCGACTCCCTTCCTTGCTCCCTGAGGAAATTGATCCCAATCCTCAAATCAGGTAAAATCTATTGCGACCCTCTCTTCCTACTTTATAGTAGTACGGAGTTGGTAGAGATCAATGACCACTTTAGGACGAGGAATGGCAAGAATCAAGAAAACTCATCTGATCTTCTTCCATAACACATCTCCAAATCACACCATTATTAAAAATCTTGAAAAGATAAGGTTCATCCTAGTAATAATCCAAGCTGTCCCGTTTAAGCTTTTTCCAGTGGTTAGAGGAGAGCTCACTCAGGACAATGTAAGTCACAAGAAAGTTAGCCACATCGGCAAACCAAGGCATATTATTCAAAGACATAGAGAGGAGTTGGTTATCCGAAAATGAATCATTAATTTCGAGGCCATTATGGGGCCTCCCCTCCTCTTCCAAGCAGGACAAATGGTCTGCCACTTGATTTTCACACCCTTTTCAATAATAATTTCAAGTTCAAACTCTTGAAGCAGTAGAACCTATCTGATCAACCTAGCCTTAGAGTCCTTTTTTGCTATCAAGTAATGGAGTGTTGCGTGATCAGTGTGCATAATCACGTTGGTACCCATGAGATATGGCCAGAACGTTTCCATGGCGAAGAAAATGGCTAGTAATCTTTCTCGGTCACCATATAATTGACTTGGGTGTCATTCATCACTTTGCTTGCATAATAGATCGGATGAAATATATTGTTGGTCATTTGCCCCAAAACCGCTCCTACTGCAATGTCACTACCATCACACATGAGCTAAAATGGTAAGCTCCAATTGGATGCGGTAATGATGTGAGCGGTAGTCAATCTATACTTGAGAAGCTCAAAATATTTCACGCAATCATCATTGAACACAAACTTTGCATCCTTTTCCAACTACTTTCCCAAGGGATTCACCACCTTTGAGAAATCCTTGATGAACTGACGGTAGAAGCCCGCATGCCCTAGAAAGCTCCTCAATCCTTTGGCAGAAGTAGGAGGAGGGAGTTTTGAAATCACTTCAATCTTTTCTTTGTCCACTTCAATACCATTCTTTGAGATCTTATGGTCGAGGACAATGCCCTCCTCAACCATAAAGTGAAATTTCTCCCAATTAAGTACTAAGCTGGTCTCATCACATCAGGCCAACACTTTGTCAGGATTACTCTATCATTCTTCAAAGGAGTCACCCAAAACACTAAAATTATCCATAAACACTTCAAAGAACTCCTCCACCATATTCGTAAATATTGCCATCATACACTACCGAAATGCAGCCGGTGCATTACACAAACCAAATGACATCCGTGAGAATACAAAATGCCATACGTACATATGAATGTGGTTTATGTTGGTCTTTTGGTGCAATCAAAATCTATTTGTAACTTAAGTACCCATCCAAAAAATTATAGTAGGCACGTTCGGCAAGTTTATCCAATATTTGATCAAGGAAGGGCAATGGAAAATGGTCTTTGTGGGTCACTTTGTTTAACATTTGGTAATCCATGCATACACCCCATCAAGTGACAGTTCTAGTGGGGATCAACTCATTTTGCTAATTTGTGATCATAGTCACACCCCCTTCTTTGACACACATTGTATCGGCGAAGTCCATGAACTATCCAAAATGGGGTACACAACACCTGCATTTAGCCACTTGATAATTTACTTCTTGACAACCTCTTGTATGGCCTCATTCAACCTCTTTTGATGTTCCATGGAGGGTTTGAAATCATTCTCTAGTATAATTTTGTGCATGCAAAAGGTAAGGCTTATACCTCGAATGTCAGCCAAAGTCCATACAATTACCTTATTTCTTCTTTGGAGCACCGCAAGGGTGGCATCTACCTGCATGTTAGTTAAACACGAATAAAGAATAACATATAAAGTTTAATAAGGGCCAAAGAATTCATACCTGAGGTATAAAGGCAAAGGCTTCAACTCCAATACATGAGGTTCCTCGATTGAGGACTTTGTTGGTAGAGTCTTTCAGTTCTCGGGGCTCATATGTGTATGAACTCATCCCTTGCAAAGAATTGACATATTCCACCAAGCCTTCATCCTCAGTCACATCATGGTTCAGTAACATATCTTCCAAAGGGTCCTAAACATTAATCAAAACACTGGTGTCTTCAAAAATCACCTCAGTCACAAGATCCACAAATGAACATACTTCGTTGCTATTGGACTGCCTCATTGACTTGCAACCATGGAACACAACTTATTCATCACCCACCCGAACGGTGAGTTCCCCTATTTCCACATCAACTAAAGCCTTCCCTAAAGCTCGGAAAGGTCTCCTCAATATGATCGACACATCTGCGAGAAGTATGAACTTGTCAACCTGAACCAGCACATCATCTATGATCCCCAATGGCCTATTCATTGTCCTATCTTCCATTTTCAACCTCATGGATGTGGTCCATGGATTGCCAATCCCCAACGTCTTAAACATAGAATATGGCATCAAGTTAATACTTTCCTTAAGTCGCACAAAGCTTTGGCAAAATCGACACTACCAATAGTGCATGGGAATGTAAAAGCACTGGCTCCTCTAGCTTTTGAGCCAGGGAATGTACAGTGGCACTCAACTTGGTGCGTCATCTTTATTATTTCACAATTCATGGATCTCTTCTTTGTTACCAAGTCTTTCATAAACTTGGGATATCCTGGCATTTGTTCTAGAGCTTCCACCAGAGGTACATTTATCGACAAACTCTTCATCATATTAATAAATTTATTTAACTGGTTCTCATTATTTTGTTTTGTAAGCCTTTGAAGGTATGGTAGATAAGACCTTAGCAAAGGAGCCTTGGCTTTGGGCAATATCGTTTTCGGTATGTCTATCACGTGTTCCCTAGACGGTTCACATTATTTTGTGTCTCATCCACGTTGTCATCAATGTCAATTATCACTTCTTCATGTACATTCCCATCATTCACTTGCACATCATTTATTTTCTCATCATCATCTTGCACCAACACATCATCACTCATAACCTTTCTTGCACTAGAGGTACTAGCAACTCCACCTCTACCACTCCTTGTAGTCACCGCCATAGTGTGTACTGTATTGGTCCCTCCCTTTGGGTTTACTACCATATCACTAGGTAGTGGCCCCTTAGGGTGAGTATTCAATGTTTGTGAAATTTGGCCAAGTTGGACCTCCAAGTTGCGGATAGAAGTATTGTGGGACACCAATTAGGCATTGGAGTTAGCATTTTTCTTCATTATTTGCTCAAACATGGATCAAGCTATCCTATCTCATTGTTGGATTAGCTAGGACCTTGAGACAAAAATGGAGGTGGGTTATTTGGTTGTTGATACATTGGAGGCCTTTGAAAGCCTGACCCATCCCTTGATTATTATTATTCTAACGCCCTTGATTGTTATTGCCTCCCCAATTGCTATTGTTGTTTTCATCCATGTTCCCATGGTTACCTTTGTTGTCCCAATTTTTATTGTTGTTCCCCTTGTTGCTTTGGTTGTTGTTTCACTGTTCCAATTTTGTTATTGATTTTGATTTTCCCAATTTTCTTAGGATCTCCACTATCGTTGTTGATTCGGAGCATTGCCTCATTATCCTTGGTAGTTTTCACATACTGAACCTCTTCACTTTGATCATTATACCTACCATGCCTTGGTTATAACCACTATCACCTTGCTTAAATTGATCTAGATTTCCTTGACTTTGTTGACCTCTTTACCTTCTCTTGTTGACCATCATATTTACCCCTTCCATGGTATTCACTTGTTTTTGCCCTTGAACTTGCTGCAATTGTGCTTTGGCCAACAGGCTCATGGTCGTAGTTAACTCGGTTATTGCTTGGCCATTGTCATGGAGCTATTTGTGTAGGTGAATGACATTTGAATCACCTGTGGCTCATTAGCTTGATATTTCCACGCTGAGGAAGTATCCTTCATCTCATCAAGTTTATCACACGCCTCAACATAAGGTGTGTTCATGAAGTTTCCCTGGGCGAGTTAGTTAACTACAATGGTTGGTAGGGTTGATGCCACGGTAGGATGTTTGTTGGATCATGGCATTAGTCATGTCATTGTTCGGACATTCTTTAACCATCGTCTGATACCTTTCCCAAATCTCATGAAGCGGTTTCATTTGGCTCTTGTTTAAAGGCAAGGTTCTTATCTCTCAGCGTCGCCATATATCCCAATAAGAAGAACTTTGCTATGAGTTCTTGGCCAACTCATCCCAAGTGATGATGGAATGTTTGGGCAACCTTTCAAGCCAACCCAAAGCCTCCCCCCTTAGAGAGAATGGCAAAATCCTTAATCTTAACATGTCCTCATAAATGTTATTTTGCTTGCTCCCCCAGCATGTATCAACAAAACCGTTGAGATGTTTGTAGGCATTTTGGTATGGAGCTTTGGTGAAGAAACCCATACGTTCCAAGAATTTAAGCATCATTTTGGTTATTTGGAAGTTTCCCACCTAATCCAGGGCGGGACTATTTCTCTTGCATATCCTTTGTTGGGCAACACTAGGTGTGCTGCCCTAGATGGTGGTGGGGGATAGTTTGAAATATTATTATGAGGTGGTTGACCTCTCCTTTGTGCTTGAGGTTCGGGTTGAATCTCATCTACATTATCATCATCTACCTCCTCCCCCAATGGAAAATTTCTAGGAGCATCATTTTCAAGATCCATATTGTACCTAAGAGAAATCCGCAAACAAATTAGAAAATCGGAAGGAAAGAAAAATAAAAGACATAAATACTTGGAGATATGGCTAAAACCGTTTAGCTCCCCGGCAACAGCGCCAAAAATTGATCGATTCCAAATCTACACTACTATTGAGTAGCAAGGATGGTCGATGCAGTTTTACCCAAACAAAGGTCGGGAATGAGTCCACATGGAGTTCATTAGTTTGGAGTTAGGTTTATATCCGAGTAGAGATGCGGGTTTTGCTCTTTATTGTACTTCCACAAATGATTGTTTTTGCTTTCGTCTTCTACTTCTATTCTATAGCATGCAATAGTTAAACCTAAGTACAATATTTTTGTTGGTTGTTTTCAAGGATTAAAAGGGACTAGGATAGTGACTTCGGCCTAGGTAGATGTCTAATGAGTATCGAGAATTCAGGAAAAGCTTGTTATGGTTGGGGTCGTAAATAACCATCACACATAGGTGCTCACTCTATACCTCTTGGTACTTTGAGTGACTTTGCCCAATTTTGCTTTCTCAAGTCCAAATGGGTGTTCATGCATAACAAATGATATTGACTTAAGTCACTATCTCTAGGTTTAACGCTTTAATTAGGGCTATCAATCTCTTGAATTCACCCCAATTTCTTGTTAGCCTAATTTTCCTAGACTTAGTCCCTCTTTCTCAAGAATACTCTAAGTCATAAAAGCACGAATCAGTGTTTGCAACCACCAATTCTACAATTAAACCATGAATTAGGCTAAATATCACTAACCCACAAACATTTAAGCCCTAAATTCAAGACCTATTAAATACCACACTAGGGTTTGGTCATAATCCTAGCTATGGGTTTAGACTCATAATAGCAGCAGAAATCAAAGATAAAGAGAAGGTAAAATCCATAATGCTATATTAAAAGATGAAAATCTAACGTTATAAGGTAAATCTTTTAAATAATTTCCCAAACAGGTAAAACTAGCTGTCACACGTAGTCAACAAAACATAACATAGCCTAAAAATGTGAAAAATATCTATTTATACTAGGCTGAAATTCTCGGAGAAAAATGTCATTGCAGAAGTTTTGCGGCCATGTAATTCTGACCATTGCCGCACCCTTGCTTTCGCGGCCATGTAATAATGAGCGCAGTCCGCATTTCTTCATAATTGAGACTAGATGGAACTTGTTTCATAGAGCGTGTAATTTTTACTGCATCCGTGTGAGATCCTTCCACAGCAGCGTAATTGTGATGTAGTCCGCGCTTAACATATTTTCCCTTTTTAGTGAGCTCTTTGAATATAAGAAAACACGGTAAGCAAAATACCAATCGCGGCCGCGTAGTAAATTCGCGGCCGTCAATTTGCAACGTGGTCTGCGCCCCTGACTATGCCCAAAATTCACATCTCTGATTCTCACTTTCACTGTTAGCAAATTCATGACCGCGTCCACGGTGACCCTTTCATGGCCGCACTTTTTCATCGTGGTCCGCTCTCTACAATCTTGGCCCATCCTTGGTTTTTGTTCATGTTTTAACTCCTTTATAAGTTGATCATGGCCACTTTGGCTCATTGGGAACAATCTCTGTAAGCAAGCATATTATGTTAGTTTTGGGGAATACCTTTATGAATATAACGCCCAAAATGCAAGTAAAAATAATGGTTAAAATCCCTACTTATCAACTCCCCAAACATAAGCGTTTGCTTGTCCTAAATCAAATAAGGTAATCCCCCCCCCCCCCACCACCACCACATCAACAAAATAAAGGGATATTTCAGCTGGCCTAATGTGAATCAAAAATGCATCAATTGAAACTAACAATTACCTTTAACACAAATGAATCATCAACAACACACAACATTTTTAGTACCATAGTTCTAATGCAACACTATAACATTAAGAGTTGACTGAATTCACCAAGGAAACTCACTCTATTATGTAGGTCATTATGGAACCCAAACTTTTTCGACTCTACTCTCCCAAAAATTGATCGGTTTCAAACTTGCACTACTATGGAGTATCAAGGATGGTCGATGTAGTTTTATCCAACAATGGTCAGAAGCAAATCCACAAGGAGTTAATGAGTTTAGAGTAGGTTTATATCCGAGTAGATATACAGGTTTTTCTCTTAATTCTACTTCCACAAATGATTGGTTCAACTTTCTACTTCTACCTCTATTCTATATCATGAAATAGTTAAAGCTAAGTACAATATTCTTTTAGGTTGTTTTCAAGGATTAAAAGGGACTAGTGTAGTAACTTCTACCTAGGTGGATATCTAACTGGTATCGAGAATTCAGGGCAAGCTTGTTATGATTGGGGTCATGATATAGCCATCACACATGAGTCCTCACTCTATACCTCTCGATAGTTTGAGTAACTTTGCCCAGTTTAGCTTTCTCAAGTCCAAATGGGTGTTCATGCAGAATAAATGATATTGGCTTAAGTCAGGTATTACTATCTCTAGGTTTAACCCTTTAATTGGGGTAATCAACCTCTTGAATTCACCCCAATTCCTTGTTAGTCTAATTTTTCGTGACTTAGTCCCTCTTTCTCAAGAAGAGTCTAAGTCATAAAGGCACGACTAAGTGTTTGCAACCACCAATTCTACAATTAAAGCATGAATTAGGCTAAATATCACTAACTCATAAACAATTAAGCCCTAAAATTCAAGACCCATTAAATACCCACACTAGGATTTGGTCACAACCCTATCTATGGGTTTAGATACTCATAGTAATAGCAGAAATCAAAGATAAAGAGAAGATAAATCCATAATGCTATAATAAAAGATGAAAATCTAAAGTTATACAGTAAATCTTGTTCAAATTTTCCCAGATAGGTAAAATTAGGCGTCTCACGTACTCAGCAAAACATAACACAACCTAAAAATGTGAAATATATCTATTTATACTAGGCTAAAATTCCCAAACAAAAATTCCCTTGTGAAAGTTTTGCGGCAGCATCATTCTGACCACGACTTGTACTCTTGCTTTCACGATCACGTAATAATAAGCGCGATCCGCATTTCTTTATATTTAAGAATGGATGGAACTTGTTTCACAGAGCGCGTAATTTTCACCGCATCCTTGTGAGAGCCTTCCGCGGCCGCGTAATTGTGATGCAGTATGCGCTTAAAATATTTGCTACTGTTAGTGAGTTCTTAATCTAAGAAAACCCGGTCTGCAAAATACCAAACGATGTCGTGGTAGTACATTCACTGCCAATTTCCAGCGCGCGCTCTGCGTCCATTACTATGCCCAAAATCCACCTTGTTGATTCTCACTTTTGAGGTCCAGCAAATTCATGACCAAGTCCGTGGTTACCCTATCGCAGTCGGCGCTCTACAGTATTGGCCCAACCTTGGTATTTGTTCAGATTTTGACTCCTTTATGAGTTGATCATGGACACTTTGGCTCATTTTGAACAATCCCTGTAAGCGAGCATATTAAGTTAGTTTTCTGGAATACCTTTACGCATTTAAATCCCAACATGCAGGTAAAAAGAGAGCAAATAATGGTTAAAATTCCCACTTATCTGTGGCTTAAAGAAAAACCAAGGGAGAATTGATACACTACTACAAAAGAAATTTTTTTTGTATTTTTTTAAGACTTAAATCCATCAAGAAACTTTTCTAGGATATCCATCGTCGGGAAAAGTCCAATCTTGTATCTTTTTCCTTTATTTTTTAAAAGCATTATTCAATTAAACTAATACAACTAAAATAGCATGGGAAGTCATCCAGACGATCTCCTCACCCTCACACTTAAAATTGTGTATTTTCCCCAATGCACACCATAACTAATAAGAGGGTAACAGAAACTTCCTAGTAGGCTACAGGCCGAAGCACTAGCAGCTCATGGGGTTCTCACACTTCTTCTAGGTTTGGTCCTTCGTGTGGGTACTTCACACTTAGTTCCAACCATCTGGTTTGTCGTTGCATCCTTCCAATAGTTTAGCTTTCTATGTTCCTAGAAAATCAAAACTTCACACTATAAAAATAATACAATTAAAAATAAAATAAAAATAAATAAAAAAGTAAAGTTGGGTTGCATCCCAACAAGCGCTCGATTTAACATCGCTTCACGACGCGCATCACTTTTTGCCTCCACCTCGAGCTTATGATGTAAAGGCCCAATTTGGCATCAAGTTTCCGGCTATGCTCCATGGGTGGATGAAAAAATCTAATTGGCCCAAGAAACCATTGTACTATTAATTCTACACATCTTGGCTTTTAGATGAGGTTGTAGTCCTGTCTTTCTGGCAAGAAAAATTCCAAAAAGTAGGCACCTTGTTCCTCATTCCTTGACTCCTCAATCGGCTCTGATGACTTTTTTTCCATATCGTCATCCAAAGCATAATGTAGAAAAATATTTGGAGTGAGGACCAATGCGCTCACACACATGAACTTCAGGACTTTCAGCATCCTCAACATCAACGAAACTGGAATCAACAAAATTTATATCATTAGTGTTCTTGGTTGGCTCTAGTCTTACTTCTACAATATCAATATCTTCAAATTGTAGTTGGATAGGTTATTGATGTTTTATTCTGACCACCATAATTAGAACCTCAAATTCACACTTTTCTTGCCTCATATCCCCAAAATTGGCTTGTTGAGCATTAAAAGCTTCAACCACTTGACTCACTTAATCCTCCAAGTTGCGAATAGTTTCCTCTTGCCTTTCTATCTGCAATTGTTTCTCATTACTTTGTTCTAGAAGACACATTAACATATCCTTGATCTCCTTCAGGTGCGCATCCCAAGATTCTTTATTCCTATTAACTTCACAAGAAAAGTTTGAATCATCATACTAAAGGGTTGGGGAAGATAAGAAATTTAAGCACAACTATGAAAGTGACCATTTTTACCACCACGCACATCACACACATTCCACAAATAAGATTGAAATAGTGCAGATAACTCGCTCTCAGGAATATTTTAATAATTTTTATACGAGTGATTTCCTTCACAATATGTATGAGGATCAATAGTTGAATTATCTACACCTAAATTTCCATAATTCCAAGATGTCATGTTTCTCAAATCAGCAGTTATAATAAAATAAAAAATACAAAAAAATAAAACAAAATAAAAGTTCAAACTCAAAACCTAGCAATATATACATCTACAACTGCATTGTTAGTACCCCGTCGAGGGTGCTAAAATTTGATCATGCGCAACTCTAGTCCTAAAAAGGAAAAGCGGTTGCTGCAAATATAATCCAGTCTAAAAGTCCGGAGTCAAATTTCATAGAGAACTAAGGCTTAGCTGTAGCTGTTTAATATCTCTAAGAAGGCAAGTTCGAACAATTCCTATTTATATTGCGATTATTCTTTTAAACTAATTAACTAGAAACTATTAAAAGCAGTAAAATAAGTAACTAAAGAGACTAAGAATTGGAGACTACATTAGGAGGTCTAGAGTTATGATTTCCCCAATTGTCGGAATTGTTCCCCCTAAGTCTCCTACAATTTTGCCTAAATATTCTCTACTGATCATAAGCACTTGACATAGCATAATATTCTATCGAGCAACTACAATAATGTACTAGTCATATTCGCTCAAATCTAGCTCGTACTTTTCACCGCTCACTATGATCACATTAAAGCTTCGTTATCTCTAATACTGATTTTAAACGCGCAATATTGATCTCCCATATACCTTGGGAGTTAAATTATTCAACAAAAACCTAAATATGCACTCTTTCTCAAGCAACACATGATCAATAGTCACAGTTAACCGATGGACATTAAATAACCTGAAATAAGCATGTAATTGAACAAGTAGATAAAACCAAAGGATAAATTATATTAAACTATAACAAGAATTCATCCTTCAAGAGGTTCCACCAAAACTCCAGATAATAAATTAGCTATTCATAAAAGCATGTGAAAATACAATACTAAAATTCATAACAAACAACAGAAAACAAGAAAAAGAAAGGCAAAACTCGTGGTTGAATTTTCCTCCTTGGTCCTCGTGTATTATTGCCTCCAAGAGTGTTGTGTAACCCTAAAGCAGTGTCTCCTTAGCCTCCTTAGGTCTAAATTGTGTCAAAAGTATGTCAAAGGTGCTCAAAATACTATTTTTTCATGTATATATACTAAGCAGGTCAAGCCCAAATAATTATACCTTCTCATATATGAAAAGGATACTTTTACAGGTCAGAAGTCTGCGGCCACAGATTCAATCGCGGATTTGGCCATGGATTTTGGCCAGTTTCTGCCTCACATCCACGGCCAGTGTGTGGCCTCGCACTTGTCACACTTTGTTCCCCATGTTCTGTTTGGTATTTGGAAAAACATAAAATAATAAAGTTATAGCCCTTTGAATTAGCTTTCTAACTATATATTGTTTATATAAAATGGAGTTCTAATCAAAACGTTATGTGTATTTTACTAGATAGTACCTAATATACCTACTCGATTCTTCTTTCGTTTTTAACTATCATCCATTGATCCTCGAACAGGATCCCGGATTGATTCTTGGGATTTTACTCAGACTTCAAAGCTCTAGATTACTTGGATTCATTCCATAACATCTACATAGCTCGGAAGCACTCTTACAAGGCATAAAACACACAATTAGTGAAAACACTAGCGATTAAAGCCCAAAAATTGTAGTAAATTAGAGTGTAATAAGTGATTAAAATACATAATTATAGCCTATCATCATGCAGCCTTACCCTTTATTACTGCAAGAAATCATTTACACGGAGTGAACCCGTGACCTCCTGGTCAAATGTCAGCAACTTTATCTATTGCACCAAAATTCCCCTTCAGACTTGAACCAAGACGTCTTATTAAATATGAAGAAATATTAATTACTCCCTAAAAATTTTAATTGGTATTTAATTGAAACTTATTTATTCAAGGATAACCATACCACATTTAAAATACCTTAGTAATTGTTTGGACAAAAAAGTGTTAACTTTCGGTTAAAATCATTATACTTGTATATTGTAGGATTAAAGCTAGTTAATGATAATATCTCTAGATAAGGATTCCGAAAATATGATTAACGCTAGACAGATCTAGTGGAGAGTTTGCAATAGCATTCATTAAATGCTCCAAAAGGCGTGAGCAATAATGGAGAGATAACTAGCAATAAATAACAATAAATGGCATTTAAGTAAATAGGAGAAAAGGGTTCACCAAATAAAGGATGAACTAGATGTTTGCGCCTTCTAAAAATAATGAGTGATAGACAAATTCTAATACATTTAAAATATTCTCGGATCTGATAGAAAGATGCGAAATAATATGAACAAGAATCTTGATAAAAAGGGTAGTCTTTTATATTTCTCCAAGAGAATCTTTATCAGAGATCTGTTCTTATCAAATAAATATCACATGCCTCTATCATTCTCTTTTTTTATTTGTATGGGACATATCCCCACCAAACATTAATAGCATAAGTGCAGAGAATATCCAATGGAATACTCTCTTTATATCCTATTCTAATAAAGTATCCATTACAACTCTTTTCTGCATTGCTCAACCTCGACCATCATTAGCATCCCGATCACGAGCCTGACTCTTTCCTGGTTGACCTTGGGTGACTATTTTCTCTATGTTACTTTGCTCCCAAGTACAGAGGCAGATTTTGACCTATACAGTTCGTCCCTCTACTTTTTAAGGCTTATCTTAGACAACCTTGATGAGCGAATACTATTTATTGGGTTGGAAAAATTGGATAAGCGGGTCGATTAGTGGAGTTTCAAAAGAGATGAAAACGTGACCTTTTGCGAGCCACAACTTTCGGAGTCACATCGTTCCTACTTCAGAATGACGTTATGACATCATGCGTTATTATGGCGTGTTTTCTCGATGTTTTGCAGTGTTGCCAATGCATCTGTCATTTCGGTAGCAGTGCTGGATAATGATGGCCCAATGTCTTAGTTGTGACTCTTGAATATTTATAAATAGGGACATGAGGGCATTCATTCTTGTTTTACATATTCTTCATATTGAATCCATGTGTCTTATTCTCTTTACTATATTATTGTGTGTCTGTTTTCCCAGTTCTTGTGATTCTAATTGATTTCAACTCCTCTTTACTTAGATATCCTCTAACTTGTTGGAATATGGCTAACATGTTTTCTGATTCTGATGAGGGGAGTAACCTTATCCCTTTGACCGTGGATATACCTCCTCATGCTATGGGCATTTCCATTGCAATTGAGGATGAGAACTTTCCCACGGTGGTAGAGATAGTTCCTAGTAGTGAAAAAGTTAGGTCTGACTTCTCGAAAGTGCCTGAATATGAATGTGAGATTCTAAGTCGGCAATCAAAGGGGCCGATCTAGCAGAGCTTAGGGTTAAGTTTAACATTCTCGCTCACGTTGATTAGATTCCTGTAGAGCAGGATATGGTCCAAACTTACCATCTGGGTATTGCGCGTTCTATGCTTACTTTTTCATGTTAGCTACACTCTTCCCATTCTACCACTGGCAGAGTAGTTCTGCCGTTACTATGGCGTGTGTCCGACTCAACTTTCTCTATATATCTACAAGCTTATTAAGATGCTTACTAAATATGCAGAAATGGTCGTGGTCGAGATCACGCTCCGACATCTGATGTATCTTTCGCCTTGAATTTCTATAAGGGAAGATGTTCAATCTTCGTCATCAAGGGGGCAAATGCTTGGTGGTGAAGATGGACAACAACGCAAACTGCTAGTTCTGGAAAAATTTCTTCTTTGTGAGAACCGAAGACATTGTGGCGTTGCGGACAAATTTCTTCGTTAAACATTTGTTTTGCTTGGTTCAATTGTACACTCTGAACTCGGGTTCTCTTCTTATGCATCCAAGACTACGTCCCTCCTTTCATTGGGGATATTTCTATTTGGGTTAGTCGAGTTCTCCTTCGCACCATGGGAATTCGTGGATCTTTCTCTAGAAGTTTAGGCCTGCTCCTTGTTTAACCGGTGATCTAGGTCATTTTCTTTTGTTTTTTGGCCTCTTAGTCACTTGTTTCTTTGTTTGCTTCTGCTGATAGTGATAACCTTTTTTGGTGGTTCGTTTTTAAGGCTGGGGACCTTCGAAGAGGTCGAAGGCTCCCCCTCCTTTATTCCGTAAGAGAAAAGTTGCCTTCTTGATAGAATATATGGGTCCACCAACTTCTATAGAGAATCAGGTTCAACAGTACACACACATAGAATAGAAGTTAAATGACATGAGGAATTTTACGTGGAAACTTCCCAGCTCAACGGGATTAAAAGCTACAACCTACCCTGGTACGATTTCAACTTTACTACTAAGCAACTTTCAGATTACGACCTATGCAACCTAGGAATTAAACTCTTAACCCCTTACTAATGTGTAATACACCTATTACAAGACACTTTGCAATAACACTATTATAAAGACTTTAAAATATGACTAACTCTAGCCAAGACTTAAACACGCAGGTTTAAGGTTTACAAAGATGTTCCTATAAAGTGCTTCTAAATAAGCTGGATAGGAATTACAATTCGAAGAACTATTACAAAGTTACAACTCAACTAAAGACACACAATAGTTCGATGTAAAAACTGATCCGTAGTTGCTTTGTTCTTTGTTCTTGAGGCACTTAAAACTTGCTAGTTGAATAGTCACGTGAGTGAGCTTGTGTAAGATCTCTAAGTGTTCAAGTATCTTTGGTTTAACTCCCTTGAATTCATATATACATGTGTGACATCACTTACAATGATGCAAGCAAGGTAGGTAAAACTTCTTCCATAGAAAGTTGACTACAGCACTGTGCTGTACAGTAGCATGTGCATGTTACATCCCCTATTTTTATATGTTAAAGTTTCATCTTAAGTTAATCGACGTAAGTTCAGGAATAGAATTATTTTGAGATTATAAGAATTCTGATGTTTTAAACAAGTGATGAGTAAATTCATGAAGGTGGGAGGGGAAGCAAGTCAAAAAAATAAATTTTCGTCCAAGTTTCACATGTTGGGATAAAATGTGGCCCGAGCTAAAATACTCTGTATTTATGGACTAGTGCAATAGAAGGTACCACATGACCATGATAGTAAGTTGTATAAGTCATGTGAAAAGTGAGTAATGTTTGAGTAAGTGGACATAATTCTTAATTATGTGGGTAATTGGTTAATTATTATAGGACATTACCCACTTACTTAATTGATAAACTAATTCATTAAGGGAGATATGGACTTGCTACCAGATGAATTCAAAAAGGGAAATTCTCCTAATTCAATAAGGGAAATATAGACTTCATACAGAAGAATTCTCCTCTCGCAATTGGTTGGACCGTAGGTGCGATGATTTACTTCACGGGCGGAGGGAAAGTCTTATGAACCCTTATAACGCTTCAATAACGGGAATTGCGATTCTGAGAAATCATGGTGTAGTCTTTCTCAAGAGTATCATACAGATTTTGTCCTACTCCGAATCCGCCATTACGTGTTGTCACAATTGAGATGTGTTAGAGGCATTAGTAAGAAAATCAGCTCAGGTATGTTAAGGTTATCCTTTCTTTCTTTTTGGCATGATCTATATGATACAAGCGAAATGAGCAAATGCATAACTTCCGTAAATTACCCTATTCATAGAAATTCTAGAGATGTGTATATTCTTATACACCCATATGTCATATTATTCTAGCATTTGTTCTTGGGTCCCAAAAATACATAAGTTGGTAGAGTTTATTTCATGATATTAATCAGAGGCATAATAATCTTATGACATATCGAGAGATTTTATTAATGTATTTCATATACATTTCATGCATTTGTACATGCATATTGATCCATGAATATACGGAGTTATATATATATATATATATATATATATATATATATATATATATATATACACGTATATATATGTATGTATATACGTATATATATGTATGTATATACGTATATATATGTATGTATATACGTATATATATGTATGTATATACGTATATATATGTATGTATATACATATGTATAAGTATGTATATACATATACACACACACACGCGCGCACACACACACACTCATATATATATATATGTATGTGTGATATGGAAAAGGTTATGGCATTATATCTGCACCACCACCTAATCAGCTGGTATGTTTTGATGATTTTGCCCATAGTGGCCGAGATGATATGATGGGATGCCCTCAGAGGCCTGATGATGTTATGAAACATGTACCTATGCATGATATGAACTTCATACGTATATGCATGACAGTATAATTATTTCAGGATTTATAAAGTTATCTGGACTTACAGGTTGAATCATTTACTCTATATTTCTTCAATTTCTGTTATTTTCTTATTTATGTGCCTTCCATACTCGGTATATTATTTGTATTGACGTCTCTTGTGCTTGGTTTCATGCCCGCAGGTCCGATAGACAAGTTGAGAGTCCTCCAAGTAGGTTATCAGCTCAATGGAAGATGTTAGTGCACTCCATTTACTTTGAAGTTACGTGTTTGGTTAGTATGATTTAGACGTATATTATTTGGTATGGCGGGACTCTGTCCCGACCTGTATGATATTATGTATTCTTAGAGGCTTGTAGATAGATATCATGTATATAGATACATGTATGGCCTTGTCGGCCTATGTTTTGAGTATATAAAGGATCATGCCGGCCTAATAGTCCAGTACGTCATATATATAAGTTTGGATTACATGTTGGATCAATGATGAGTATTTCTCCATGTTTTGTTGTACTTATCTCACGAAAGCCTCTCTGGCTCATTTACCTGTATTAGTATAATACAAAAGATACATTACATAGGTACTCAGTTGAGTAAGGTATGGGGCGCTTGTTGCGGCCCATCGGTTTGAGTCGTGACAAAAGTGGTATCAGAGGAGTTCTTTTCTAGGGAGTCTACAAGCCGTGTCTAGTAGAGTCTTTTTTATGGGTGTGTAGTGCACCACACTTATAAGCAGGAGGCTACAGGGCGTTTAGGATTGTCACTCTTTCTTCTTACTCTAGATCGTATGGTAGAGATCACTTATATTCAAATTCCAAAATTCTATTTTATTCGTAATAAGACGATACCTACATCCGAAAAGATGGTTGGAAAGAGAGATAGTTGTGGAAGAGCTGAGTAAGAGGAATTCAATTTTTGTATGATGCCTAGGATAAGTAAATTTGAGGTATTCAGTAGATTATGTGTCTACTAAGGCATGTAAGTTTCTTGATAAGGATCTCTAAGGAAAGAATGTCTATCCACTCTTACGATAAAAAGGAATAAGAGAATCAGAAGGTAGACACAATTTTCAGCAAGTACAAGACGCAAGGTGAAGAAGGGTATGAGGTACCCAATTAATGAATATTAACAGTATTTACAATTCAAGCAGAGAAATATAAGCATTTCGAGATATCTTCAATTGTAACAGAGGTATGTACAATTAGCCGCACCCATCTTAATTATGCTCCATAGTAGCTATCAGAAATAGTTAAGAGAAGGACAAATATGAGGAATCGGTAGGGGTTAGAGTAAATAAAAATGATGATCGGATTGCTTGCGTTAGTTGCCATTTCCGAAGGATATTGTAAATGTGCTAAAAAATCTCCTTGTGAGACACCTAGTTGGTACACTCTAAAATAATACATCTAGATATAAGTACTAAAAAGATTGGCACTAAAAGCCTTGAAAGAATAATGTTACCATTGTATGGCTCCCAACCCTAGTAAAGAAAGAATGTTAGGCAACCCGAAGTGCCAGTAGATTGAGAAAAGAGTTGATAAAGCATTGTGAGTAAAATGTGATGTATGGATGACAATGGTAAAAAATGACGGTATTATAGGATATATATAGTCGAGTGAAGGAAAAGATGAGAGGAGTTAGGCCTTGAGACAACAAAAGATATAGGCCATAAAGTTATATCCTCATTTCGAGAAAAAAGTTGTATGGGCTGGTAAACAAGATAAACTAAACATGAATTAGGGGTTAAGTAATTTGATAATAGTCAGCATCATGAGAATTTCATATTGCGTTTCGGCAGTAATAGAATGGACCATAGAAGAATATTCATGAGGAATTCAGAGAACAGTCATTCAGGAAGACGCTTCCCCAAAAGTAAGCAATATGAGCAAAGTTAAACTTAAAGGACTGTAGGTGCCAGTTACACTAGGTGTTTCCCTCGTGAGTAAGGAAATTTGTTATCCTTGGTACAGAAGGATTACTGCAAGGTGAATAAGGATTATCAATTATGTGAAAAGACGCCAAATATGAAAAGGAAAAAAATCTATAAGCAGGTCGTCGTAGCTCCATAGACTCCACTAAATGGGAGAATATGGAATTGTGTGGCATTAAGTCAGAAGGTTTCTATTAGCTATGGTATGTTAAAGGGAGAATGCGATAAAAATGAGAAAGGGATGAGACTACACTTATTCAAATCCTACATAAATGCTATGATTTTAGGATATTATCTAAGCACGACGTCAAGGAAAGGAACTAAGGGTTCCTACCTGGGATATTATTGATAGATAAGGAGCTAATGGGGGACGTAGGTTAAGACAAAGGAAATGGCCCAAAAACGATTAGGCGGAATATTGACATGTGAATAGGCTCTAACGAGTAGTTAATAGTTGATTCAGGAAGAGCCTCATTACGGCTAGACAAGAGGATACACACGTATTAACAAATCATACAAGATAAACATAGTGAACCCCAACATGGTGAATTTAGTCTTGCAAATATGACATCGTAATCCTTGAGAAATATTCAAATAGGAGTTGAGATAGTTAAAGATATCGTATAAGTATTAGAGAAATAAAAAGAAAATGCCACTAGGAAGACAGTCAAAATATCAAATTTAGAAGCAACCCTAAAAGCACAAGTGTGTGGAGATAAGTAACCATGGATAATTATATACGAGGAAGGACATCAAAAATTGTGTCAAGTATACAATGTAATAATCTCACAGCTTTACAAAAGTCAGAGGGTCCTCCCAAAGTATTACAGTGAAAGATTAGCTAAGGAAATAAGGAAGAAGGCTTCAACCTAAGCTTAGTGACATAAAGAGGAAATGGTCATGTAAAAATAGTCTCACTACAACATTGTAAGCAATCCAAAAGAAAGTGGTACCTGCCGTGGCTAATGAACAGGAATAAAATAAAAAGTAATATTCGAGATCATATGAGTTGCACGAAAACTTCGGCATACATAGGAACTGACATAATCTAAGTATGCATGCAACAAGGGGGCAGAAAGATTAGGAAAAGCAATAGCTTATGTTTAAAGGAAGCTCAGAAGGAACGAAAGGAATTATTATATCAATGATCCAGAGTTAGTTATGTTTATAAACACACTTATGAGTTTGGGTATTATCCATGCAGCATATATGTTGACAATCATATAGCCGTAGAAGATCCTTATATAAGTTAAAATAAGGAATTGAGCCCTGGTCATAGACAAAGGAATAAATTGTTAGAAGATTGTATCATGGATATTTCATAGCGTCCATGAAGGTCTAAAGTAATAACTAATACCATGATCCACAAATTGGAAGATAGCTTAAGCCTACATAGAGGTTGATCAGAAGAAGGAGAACTAAATAGTTACATCAACAAAGTAAATCAAGAATCTGATTATTGGACCCAGAAAATTATAAAAAATCATGGTTGAGAGCATTACAGGATCACTCGTAATATCAGAGGTACCAAAGGGATAGTACAATAATCATATTGTATAACGGCTCTATGATAAAGCCAGCTAGAAGAATACTAGCCTCATAAGAATACAATATGGAGCTCCCACCAGATTGTATAGGCACCAGAGGTGCAAGTATTATAATAGAGCTTCAATTTATGGAGTGAATTGTACCTATGTGGAACGGAGGTCAAAAAAGAGAAAAAATATACGATGCAAGATTTTAAGGTAACTAAGGTAAAGGTGAATAACGCACAAGATACTCAAAGGCAAAAGATCCTGAATAGTCCATGCTTCAGATAGAAGGTTAGAAGCACAGGAATTAATACCCAGGAATGATAGCAGCATCGTCAGTGGCGTACCTTACAGCCTATGGTTTCTAAGTATCGAGACATCTAGCCAAGCGAGTAAAGAAAAGTTAGACACGATGTGATGTCTCGCTTGGTTTTCCATAATAACATAAGGAAATATATGGTGCAAGCAAGTTGAAGTAAGGTTGCAAACAAGTATAAATAGATATGTGTAGATCGCAAGCTAAAGTACGGTAGAGCGACAAGGTTCTAGGAAAACAGGAGTAAGAATAAGCAAAGGTGAGTGAAAAGTGACAAGAATGGATAAGTCCTTGGGATTAAGCTCGTGAAAATAAGAGAGCAGATGGATTCTCTAAGTTATAGAAGGATCAGTATAGACAGATTAAACTCAAAGAAATATAAGACTAGTAGCATTTAGAAGAGATAGAATGATGCCCTGGTAGTGGAGTAAGGGCGTAATTATGATAGATAAAATATGATATTTGGGCCTTCGATTGAGTAATGACTTGAAGAGTATTTCACGAATTGTACGGGATTAAAATACCCTAGTAAGGTGAATCATATTGGGATACTATGAAATACTGTTATGGAAGCATGGTATCGCCCCCAGGTGGATCAGTCTAATCATTTCAGATTTTCCTCGAAAAGATGCGAGCCCTAGCAGTGAGATCAAGTGATAAGTGGTAGATGATAGATAAACCTTAAGGTGAATCAACAATAGATGGATAAAATTTCAACAATATGAGATGAGATTAGACCATCGGTTTAAGGATAAGCAATGAGAGTAACCCGGATTTAGTTGCAGACCTCAATAACGATAAATCGAAGTAAGAGTTATGGGATAGTATGACCTACGTAGATGCAGTAAAGTCATACGAATGGATAACCAGGTCTATGAAATAAGATATAGCAATATTAGCAAGTTCTACAAGGTACTGAGCGAAGAACTTCACTACACCTATAGATGTCAGAGAGACATCTTATTAAGATCTATATATGTTTACAAAGTAAGGCCTAGAGATTGGCTAAAAGCTGGAGGAAAAAATAGAGAAAAGGCACATAGGTACATTTACAAGGTCAGTAAGATAGATGTTGCATGATAGAAGGTAGCAACAGTTACGAGATTGGAAGGATTTCTATCACAAGTCATCGTGTGGGAAAGAGACCTAAAGTGGGGAATGCCCTGTCTTTTAAATATATTCAAGGAACAGTCACCTAGATGGCAAGAAGAGTACTAAAGTATTCACAAGAGCCACATCTTATGAAAATGATAAGTGTATTGGTCAACATTTGAAGACGAATGTTCCAAAGGGGGGATGATGTTACATCCCGCAATTTTGTGTGTTAAAATTTTAGCGTAAGTTAATCAACTGAAGTACGGTATTGGGATTATTTTGAGATTATAAGCATTATGCTATTTCAATCAAATGATGAGTAAATTCATGAAGGTGAGAAGGGAAGAAAGTCAAAGAAAATGAATTTTCGTCCAAGTTTGACATGATGGGATAAAATTGCGGCCAAGCTAAAATACTTGGTATTTATGGACTAATGCCATAAAAGGTACCACATGAATGTAATCACAAGGTGTATAAGGCATGTGAAAAGTGAGTAGTATTTGAGTAAGTGGAAATAATTCTTAATGATGTGGTTAATTGGTTAATTATTGAGTCCTAGTTAATTAATAATTAATTATGATATTTGATAAGATTAATGAGACACCCCCCCCCCCCAACCGTGGCTTGTGGCAGCACTTATGGAAACCTAATCAAACCTAAGGGTGACTAAGAAAGTATGAGGCCAGGTGTCGAGAGCCCTCCAAGTAGGCTATCACCTAAGTGGAAGATGTTAGTGCACTCCATTTCTTTGAAGTTGCTTGTTTGGTAAGTATGATTTAGATGTGTATTGTTTGGTATGGAGGGACTCTCTCCCAACCTTTATTATATTACATATTTTTAGAGGCTTGTAGGCAGCTATCATATATACAGATACTTTTATGGCCTTGTCGGCCTATGCTTTGAGTATATAAAGGATCATGTCGGCCTTATAGGCCCATATGTCATATGTATAGGTTTGGATTACATATTGGATCGTCCAAAGACAATTATTTCTCAATGTTTTATTTTGCTTATCTCACGACAGCCTCTATGTCTCATTTACTTATGATAATATGATACAAAAGATATGTTACATAGGTACTCGGTTGAGTAAGGTACCGGGTGCCTGTTGCGGCCTATCGGTTTGGGTTGTGACAGTGCAGGCAGCTACTTTCCAGCTAGAAAGTTGACTTCATGTAGTCTCTTCGCAAATTGGTAGGGACTTGGTCCCTCAGCTGTTCCTTCCACTCTGAGGAGTTGAATCATATTTGCACACTGAGTCCCAACCTTGAATCTTGTGAACTTGAGGTTTGTAAATGTATAACAGGTTCCTTATCTAGATCTAGATAGTAAGTTTGTTAGATCATCAAAACATAAAGTAAAGTACTTGCAACATATCGATTTTCCACTTTTTGATGATGAAAAACATATAATTGAAAATCCTAGAAGGAGCCACAATGGAAATAGATTGTAAACCAGAAAGACCTTAAGTTCCCCTTGAAACTCTGCATTCCCTTTTTGTCAGTACCTGAACTTTAGTGAATTCCCCCTGAATGAGTTTCCCCTGAATATGTATTTTGTTTTCAGATTATTATTCATTCATGAGATCATATGCACTCCTATTCATTCATTCATTATTTTATTATTCAACTAAAATCTTTCCCCTTTTGGCATCACAAAAAGTATATCACTTATATGCTCCCAGCATGATAGAAGACAGAAATAGAAGAGCAGCATCGGCATAGATAGCAAAAAGGAAAGCCCTTGCATTAACGAAAATTGGACTTTTACAGGCGGGAGCAAATTCATTATTTTCATCCACGGTCTAGGATAAACAAAAAACAATTACCAGATCCTTGCGAGCAGTCATTCTTTCAGGTCCTCCACTTGTTTCCTTAGTTCAGCGTTCTCCTTTGTTAGGCGTGCAACCTCTACTTGTGAGAACCACTAGAACCAGGTACCTCTTGCAACTGACTGAGATAACTTTCAAGAAACACATTCCTAGCCTTCAACTTCTGGATTTCCTCTGTGGAACTATTCTAAGCATTTATCAGTTGAGAGATTGTGGAAGTGCTTCCAACGCCTCCTACTTTGTCAGTATAGTCACACTCCTCTAGTTTAGTTTTTGAAAATGATTGCTTTTTGGTGCCCACTTTGGCCTACCCCAGAGGTACTTTGAAAAACTCAAAGACCTTCATGAGAAGGAACCCGTAAAGCAGTCCAGGATTCCCATTTTTAAGGTTCTCTACCTCCTGCATATGCTCAATCATTATGTCAGGTAAATTGATGGAGGAGAAATTATCCAAGGTTTCAATAAGGTATAGGTCAACTTTGGATGCAACAGATCTTCTTTCAGCACGGGGAAGCAATACTTTGTTAAACATCTCAAAAAGCAGCTGATAAACTGGAAGGAGTGCCTTATTATGTAGATGACACTCTTTCGATAGGAACACGCAGAATTGACCCTAATAGGGCAAAGTCCATCACTATGTCCACCCATTTACCAACACAGGATTTGATCACCATCTAGTGTGAAGAAGCAGGTGTAGAAACTCTACACCTCGTCCTCATACGATATAGGATCCTCACTTGTAAACAAATTGGTCCACTGTTGAGCATCAACAAAAATCCACTAACTGTCTCATCCTAACACTTTCTAGAATGTCAGAGGCAAATGTGCAGTCCCACAGCACTTTCTAGTTCCCCAACTTTCTTTTCTCAGACCTCAAAGTTCCACTCACTTTTCCCTTATTGATGGAACCAGGTTCCTTATCATTATCATCCCTCTTTCTTTTCACTGTCTTGCCAACATACTTTTCCTTCTCCACTGACTTGTTCTGTCTATGTTCACCAGATTTTTTCACTTCTTCCTCATCAGACTTGTCACCACACTCCTTCACTCTCTTACCATGCTCCTTCACTGTCTTGTCACCATAATTTTTTAATAAGTTTTCACTGCAACCAGCAACAACACTCTTGGATGAATTCTCAGTACCCTTAGAGGTGTGCCTTTCGGATTGAGAGAGAGAGTGCTTCTTTATTGAATACTTATAGGTCTGGGAACTAGGTTCCTCTTTGGTTTCCTCATCCACATCCACTATAAGAACATCCTCTGCTTGTACAACTTTTCCATCTTTGACCAACCTTATCCTTTTCTGACACCTTTTACTCTTCTTGAGGGAAAACTCTATAGGCTCCTTTTGCTGCAACCGTGTAGTAGGTCACTTAGGAGGTGGCTCTGAAATTACCACCAGCTTAGTCCTAGCCTGATAAAACTAGCATACACAAAATCATCTGCGTCTTCTAAACTTTCAAGATTCGCCTTAGCCACTACCATATGCAAAGGCTCAGCATCAAAGTTTGGAGAGGGAGAAGGATCAATACTGACCTAGGAAGATGCCTCTTGACCTGGATCCTCCATAGAGGGATCAAGTTCATCATTTGGTAGCCTAGTAGCATCATCTTATGCCGGTTGTTCAAATGGCACAATTTTTCTATCTTCTTCCGTCTCTTCCCCTTGAGGCTCAAACCCTACTGCATATTCCTCTATAATGACCCCTTCTGATGCAATGGACAATGTATTCTCTATTGCCTCCTATTCATGTGGTTCCATGGTGATTTCAACAGATGAAGGGGTGATATATTTAGAGTCACAACATGTCCTGGTGATCTCAGTCTCTTCATGACTAGTCACCAGATCTTTACTCAAGTGCTCAGCCATGGATAGAGTTGAAGATTCCTGAACGAGGTTCTCTTATTTACCCTATTAAATCTGTTTGACTAGTAAGACTGGAGAAGGAAAAATATTCTCAAACTTTCTCACATGAAGAGTGGACTCGGAGTGGGTAGGAGAAAAAGTGGAGTGTAGAGGAGGCTCTTCTTAAGGGTTTGGACTAGTTATTGTGTTGGGAGAGAGGTTCACCGCTGAATTACTAACTGGTGAGGACTCATTCACAGTGTTGTTAGGCATACTAATAGTTGCTTGATTTTTAAACATGATGAGATTATTCTCGATGGATTGTGGATTTGAGAAGAGAAAAGACAAACAAGGAATTTTGGAAGAGAAAGGGTTGTGATGTTGATTTAATTATGATGAGGGACCAATCCAGAAATAGGGCACCCTTTTTCTTGGGATATGTATCATTTAAAATAGGAGTAATGTTTGGGTTGTTATGAATTGGTTGAAGAGACGCTGACTTTAAAGAGGTTGTCGTGCTAATGATGATATGGCATTGTTTTTTTTGTTTTTGTTTTTTTTAAATTGTGTATGAAAGAACAATCAACTAACATGTGTTAGAGAACTAGGTTCCCTAATAGGTCTGGCAAGTGAGTATTATCCCCTTATTTATCATGCATTTTGCCATATGCTTCTGTAGTCATCATACGTGCCTACCTGTAACGGTGTAGAGGTGAGTTAGACTTAGCCAGAAACCACTTTAGCTAGCTTTTACCTGACTATGACATTTATAACCATTAATAAGGAACTAGGTCCTCAGTAGGGTTTCATCATCCCCAGTACAAGCGACCTTTCTCAGAATTCTTTCTTTCCATGCTTTTTGGTGAAGATTTCTACAACTTAATCTTCAACATTCACTGTATTTGGCCCTATTGAGTTGACTTAAATTTTTCCAATTTGTTGCTTGGTTCACATCACTTGACCATAGTAGGAAGCATACATATTCTGCTTCAGTTGTTGAGCGTGTCATTCAATTCTGTTGCCTTGAGCCTCATGAGACAACATAGGAACTCAGAGACTATCCCAATACATGAGAGATTTTCCTATCCATTACTTGGAGAAAAATAGAGAAACAGGTTGTGTGTTCTTCTAGGATACCTCAAGATACTTACACCATCCTTCAGATGAGAATCCTTTGGATTTTATTGAGACCTTGCACAGAACCCAACTCTAACCGCGATGTCTAGTATACTTGCAGTGAGATACATAAGTGATTCAGTTATGTCTCTATGCAAAAGCCCTCTTACCAACAACTTGTTTTTCAGCTTCTGTTGTTGTAGGTGCAGGACCCAGTCCCTTACTGGAATCAATAGGCGTTCTCTACCTTGATCTGTATTTTTGTTCTCTTTTGAGACAAGTATGTCAAGAGGGTTTCTCTATCTCTTCTACCATCAAATTTTTATGGCTGACTCTTCCCGTTGTTAAGAACATAACAGTTATACCTAGATATCCTCAATTGAATCAGCAGATTTGGTCAAGATGTTTACAACCCCTTCATCAATTAATATTTATCATGATCAAATTTCAAGAGCCTTTTCTTCTTTTCAACAACTCCATCTGAGATGGTGATCTTTGAGCTTAGTGGTTGAGTAGTTTTTCTTTCAACATAGCATTAATCCACTTATGGCATTATCCAAACATGTTCCATGATTGAATTTGATGCAAGCCACGTTTGTTTCTATTGGTACCGAGATCTTCTTTACTAAAGCCACAGCTTATTGAAAGATCTCATCCTTAGTTCTAAAGTGTTGTCTACCCCTTTTTTGGGCTTGAATGAATATCTGATATGCTTTTCTTCTGCACAGACTTTGCACATTTCATGTTATTTGTTACTCCACTTGATCAGACCGTGAACCAAGTTCTTCAGATCTAGTTTGTATAGAGATAGAAAATGTGCAATGCTCCAGAATTTTGTCCTATGATTCAGTATTGTTTTCAAGCACTTCCAACCAACTTATGTCTCCACTCTGTAGAAGCTCAATCACAACAACATGCATACTCTTGTGTCTGTTTGATACAACATCACCTCACCAGTCATACGATTTGAGATTGTGCATATCCTAGATAAGCATTCCACCTTATTTCCTTTGACACAAATTATCCAAATCCTAGCACGTACAACCTTTTTAACCATTTTCAAAATGGTACACTCTTTCCTTGGAGGGCTTTTTAGTGAAGGAAAATTTATTGTGTTTCCAATCCTGTTCTTTGAGCAGCCGATGTTCATATGTCATTATTGGTTGATTCCATTCACTGCTCCATGCACACGGAAGTCAAGGGTTAGATATAGGAACTCAAACAAGTTTGGGTCCCTTGTTAAGAGAAAAAGGATGAATGAGTGCTCTCTTAGTCCAAACACGCAAAATGTGTTTCCTATTTGACGGACCAGGCCCTCTTGCGGTAGTTTCCCTCTAAACAAAGAATTTTATTTATCTGATGAGACTAAACCCTGGCCATGCAATTTTCCTTGAGGTGCCCATTGTTTCCACAGTGGGTATATAGCCAATTTTCAGGTACAATAACATGCTTTCTATGAGGGTTGTAGGGAATATTTTCCCTTTGAAACCCAATCCCCTGCCTATTTCCTCTAGAGTTGGTGTACATGGCAGTGGTAGTATCTGAAGACCAATTCACTTAAGAGATGTCTCAAGATCACTCTTTACTTTTCCTAGTTCTTCCTGAAGTTGTTTGTTTTTCTCAAGTTCAACATACATACTAGTCTTTACCAAGTTTAGCTCATTTTCAAGCTTAATGTGCCCTTCACTTGCAACATCTTTTCCCTTTTTAGATTTTCCACGCCTATTTATGATTTTTAATTCCTCAATTGATTCTTTCAAGTCTAGTACCACCACTACTAGGTCATCTCTTTCTTGCTCAATGATAGCAACTCTCTTAGTCAAGGTTTCATTATCTTTACTTGCACACTTAATGGTTTATTTTAAGTCCACCACAACAACCATTAAATCATCTCGTTCATGTTCTATACTAGCAATTTTCTCTTCTTATGTATTCATTTCTCTTTTTAGGTTCTCTATTGTTTCTTTCAAATCAACTACAATAGCTACTAAGTCATCTTTTATTTGTTCAGCTTCCCCTAGTTCCATAGTTAAAGAATCTTTATCATTGATAAGACTATGGTAAATATCAATTAGCACATTTGCTAATGACATGAGCTTTCTAGGAGAGTATGATTTCATATTTCTCTAAACATCCGAAATTCTACCTCATTGTCTTCGTCATCTTCATCGTCATCGGATAGAGACACTAGAGCAAAGATTGAATCATACTCAATTGTTTCATTTTCCACTACCATCATTGAACTACCATCATGGTCATCTTCTTCTTCAAATTTTCTGGGAGAGTCTCCCTATGCAGCAAGAGCTTGCTTTACAATGTTGTTAGCATCATTCTTCCTCTTGAAGCATTTGCTAGGAACCTGTTTCCTCTTAGATGCTTTAGGAAGGGGAAATCCTTGATGAAGTGTCCTGGCTTACCACATTTATGACAAATGTCATAGTTTCTGGGCTGGCTAGAGCTTCCCCTTTTTGGAATGCCTCCATTCCTGCGAACCATCTTCTTGAACCTTTTTGTCAAGTTGTCCATGTTCCCGTCTTCACCACTTGGGTCATTGATGTCCGTCTTGATGACCAGGTTCTTCTCCCTCTTGGGCTATCTTCTTTTATTGTCCTTCTTCTTCTTCATTTCATAGGTTTTAAAGTTCCAACAAGTCCATCCATGGTCAGTGTCTGCAAGTCCTTAGCATCTGTAATGGCGTTAACTTTGGTTTCCCAAGAACTGGGCAATACACTAAGGATTTTTCTGACAAGCTTGTTTCTTGGATACTTTCACCAAGAGACTGGAGCTCATTGATTATGGAGGTGAATCTATTATGTATATCTTGGATGGATTTGTCATCCTTTATTCTGAAGAGCTTATATTCTGTTGTGATAGCGTATCTATCTTGGATTGTTTCACCTGGGTTGTTCCCTTGTGAGCTGTCTGAAGAGTGTCCCAGATCTCTTTTGGTGATTGAAAAGCTGATATCATGTTATATTCATCAGCCAATACCACACGAGAATTTTCTTTGCTCAAAAATTATTTTCTATGGCCTTCCTATCAGGGTCATTGAATTCTTTCCTCATCTTGGGAATGGCTACAACTTGATCACCGGGGTTATTTGTAGGGACAAAGGGTCCAACACATATTACATCTCACAACTCAGAGTCTTCATCCATGATGAAGTCATGAATCCTAGTTTTCCACCACTCATACAATTGACCATTAAACCTAGAAGGTTTGTACGTGGACTGGCCTTCTTCAAAGTTTGGAGAAGCAGCCATAAGGATCCTTTCGAGGTGTTAACCCGATAGAAAGAACCGGCTATGATACCAATTGATAGAATATAGGGGTCTACCAACTTCCATAGAGAACCAGGTTCTCTATCAAGTTCAACAGTACACACGCACAATACAAAAGTTAAATGACAAGAGGAATTTTACGTGGAAAATTCTCAGCTCAACGGGATTAAAAACCACAACCTACCCTTGTAGGATTTAAACTTCACTACGGAGAAACTTTCATATGACAACCTATTCAACCTAGGAATTAAACTCTTAATCACACACTAACATGTAATCTTATTACAAGCCACTTTGCAATAGCTCTATTACAAAGACTTTAAAACTTGACTAACCTTAGCTAAGACTTAACCACGCAGGTTTAAGATTTACAAAGATGATCCTATAAAGTGCTTCTAGATAAGCTGGATAGGAATTACTAGTTGAAGAACTATTATAAAGTTACAACTCAACTAAGGACACATAACAACTCAATGTGGGAACTAGTCTGTATGCTGCTTTGTTCTTTGTTCTTGAGGCACTTGAAACTTGGTAACTAAATAATCACATGAGCGAGCTTGTGTAAGATCTCTAAGTGTTCAAGTATTTTATTTACCTCTCTTGAATGCATATATACATGTGTACCATCACTTACAATAATTCAAGAAAGGTAGGTAAAAAGTCTTCCCTGAAAAGTTGACTGCAACACTGTTCTGCACAGTAGCATGTGCAGGCAGCAACTTTCTAGCTAGAGAGTTGACTTCATGCAGTCTCCTCGGGACCTAGTCCCTCAGTTGTTCCTTCTACTTTGAGAAGTTGAATCATATTTCAATGTTGAGTCCCAACCTGGAATCTTGTAAACTTGAGGTCTTGTAAATGTGTAACAGGTTCCTAATTTGGTTCTGGATAGTAAGTTTGTTAGATCATCAAAACATAAAGTAAAGTACTTATAACCAAAGTAAATGTAATCTATAACTCCTCTTAGAATTTACTCATTCTACAATTAAGGCCACGCTCGCTCGTTCTTCTGTTTCTATTCCCTGCTCGACTGCGGCTAGGTATTTTCGGTCTTCATCCCCGTCTACCGCTGACTCGGCATCAACTTCTTCTCTTCGTGCGAATATTTTGACACCGGGTCTTCCAGCTCCCATTTTATACCATAAGGTAGATGAGGAAGAGGAATCTCCATTGAGCGGTGGGAATTTGATGCCCCGCAAAAGAAGGTCACTGGATGTTGGAGATAGGGTCGCTGTTTTTGGAGATTCGACAATGGAAAATTTAACATCCATGAAACGGTGAAAATAGTATTGAGGATGATGTTGGGCGGGAATCCTACACTAAGACATCAACGGATCTGTAGAGAGTGTGCCTCCTTCCTTTGTGGCGGTGAGAGCCGAAAGGTCAGCTACTGTGGCTTCTGATAATTTGAGGTCGGGTGGGGCATCTACTTCGTAGCCAGATAATGATGCTCCTTCATCAGCCGATGGGAGGGGCAAAGATGTTGTTCAAGATGGCTATGAGACGGTTTCATATCTCGATGCTGATGAAATAACGATGATGGAGGGGGGGTTTACCCAACTCGAGGTGAGGTTGGAAGGGTCCACACGGACAATCGCGATCCCCATGAACCGTGATCTATTGAAGAACATGGAGAATGTTTCCATGGCTCTTGGTCCCCTTTGTTCGAATATGGAGATGTAACCCTTGAGGATTTGGACGACGCCACCTTATCGAGGAGCATAGCCGTCCTCTCTCTCAAGGTAAATTTTTGAAGGATTTTTCTTACATGATTTGTGCAGATTTTTTATCTGTCTCACTACTTCTCCTCTGCTAGAGGAGACATTCTTGTGATTGAATTTTTTCTCTTTTATAATTGAAGAACGTGATTCTGGAGATTGAAAAGAAAGGAGAGGCTCAAGGAAATTTTTATGAAGTTGCAACAAAAATACCGTGAGTACCGTGATAAGCACATGGTAAATTTGTAGGCGGGTTGGTGAGAGCGGAAATTTTTGGTCTCTTCGAGATGAACTGGAGAAGAAGGATGACAAGTTGGTGAGGGTCATTAAAAAATATATCGTTCTTGCGAGGACGCTAAGAAATAAAGAAGAAGAGCTCGAGGTTCGCAGGTAGGTCGAAGCCCAGGGCGGCGATCTCCAAGTCCAGGTGCTCTCGCTGCGTGCCGAGCTCAAGGAGTCTCGATTCAAAGCGGATGCTTTAAGCGGCAAGATCGCCGAGAAGATAGAGGATCTCGAAAAGTCAGCGTCTGCTCGGTCAGGGGTGATGACATCCAAATCCACTACTAAAAATTAAATGCACACGGTCGCATACAATATAATTTACACAGCTATGAGTCGGGGTCGAATCCCACAGAGAACAACATGTAGGCGATTAGGTGTGTAAGAGAAATATTACTTATTATGAAATCTCAAACACTTAGAATGATTTTTGAAAATATTTATAACTGAATGTGAAAATATAAACTAACCTAGAAAGCAAGTAAGATGATCAATGGTTACAAGTATGGATACACGGGGAATTACACTCAAGTAATGGTCCAATGTATTTCACTATTTTACAATTATGATCAAGTTTATGTTAATTAGCCTTGTGTGATAATTCTATATTAGCTTCTTTATAAGACTAACAAGACTTTCTAATTTAGTTATTCCTAAATGAATTAAGATATTAAGCACGCCCGAAAATGGCTATAAGTAGTTCAATCATATCCTTAGGTAGAATCTGTAAAATGAGGGTTAAAGCTTCAAGTTCTTGTTAACCAATCTTTCCCAATCCCAAATTATCTTTCCCAAAAATAATTTGAAGTTAATGGGCCCATAGGGTTATCTAATCCCTTTGGAAATATTAAAAAATAATAATTCACTTCATAAAAGATAAAAATCATTCAATACGTAAGCACAACACGATATTTAATCCATTATGAATATTCCAATAAATAAGATTCAAGTGTTGAAAAAAATACTACACTCGTACATATACAATAGTAAACCAAGGAAATGAAGAAATGAACATAAATGGATAAGAGATTCTCAATCAAAAGCTTCAAATCTTCAAGACCCAAGTGTGTTTGCAAGAACCCCAACTCCGAAACTTGTCTTCTCTTGTCTAAGAATTTAAAATAAGCCAAAGAAACTTTACAAATGTGATAAGTTGGGTATTAAAAGGTTTGGGGCCAAAAAATGTGAAATGACAGAAGTGCCCAGAAAGGAAGCACGATATTTGCATTTGCGAAGCAATGTTTGCATTTGCGAACATTGACTTTCCTATTGACTGACGCTTTTGCGATAAGGACTTCACATTTGCGAAGTTTGACTATCTAGTTTGACTTCGCATTTGCGAGGTCCTTTTTCGCAATTGCAATCACAACTTGACTGGGTTGACTTCCACTTGCGAGGTCCTTTTTCGCAATTACAATCACATGTTGACTGGGTTGACTTCCCATTTGTGAAGTCCCCCTTCACGTTTTCCACATCTTTGTCAAAATTGTGACACCTGAGGCCATTTTCTATATTTTCTTCCTTTCAACTTATTTTTTACTCTTTTTCACTTGATTTCTTCATGATCACTTCTAATTACATCAAACCTATAAAATAGAAGTAAGCGACATTAAACACATTATTTTATCACCCATACATAGCAAAAATATAAGTTTAAAGACAAGATAAGTTGAAAAAATACCAACTTATGAACTCCTCAAACTTAAACTATTGCTTTTACTCGAGCAATGAAAGCATCAAAATCTCCTTCCGAGTAATTAACACAACAGTGCATCAATATCATGCCGAGTCAAAAAGGTCTATTATAAGCACAAACACATGACTTCGATTGGTACTAACAATTAATCCAAAGCATATGAATTACCAAAAACTTCTCATGAATTTCATTACAATTCAAGTGCTCAACACTATGCAAATTAAAGTGGCAATCAAGTCATGACACTAAAGTTTCAAAACTTGCCTCTTTCCTTTGTTCATTCCGCCCAATTAAAAATAGGATTGAATTCACAACTCAAATCTCATATATCCTCATACTTAAGAGAGAATCTCACACTCATAAGTTTCAATTCAAAACATACATGGGATATCAAATGGAAAGAACTAACTCTCTCTCATAAAGATATTCAGATGCACTTAAGTATACCATAGGCTTTCCTTTCATGTATTTCTCCACTAATGTGGACAAACTTGTTTCAAAATTAATTAGGACGTAAAGGGTTGTAGTTTAGGCTTTTGGTTAAGGTAGGAAAAAATTTTGGTTAGAGTGACTCAAAACCTCCCTAAGCACTACAATTTTTTCCAATCAAAATACACTTCTTTTAAGAACTTTTTCACCATTTATTCATTTTATTTTATCACCTAGTCTTCCATTTATTCACAATTCCTTATTTTTTCCTTCTTCTTTTTTTCAAATAATACTCTTTTTATCTTTTATTTTTTTATTACCTTTTACCTTTTAAGCAACTTCCACATCATAACTTTTTCCACCTTGACCCCAAAACTTAGGCTATTAGCCTATGTTTATACTTTCAAAGTACTTATGGAGGTAGGGTTCCGAAAGATAAATCAATAAAGAATGAAGGGTCAAAGCTTGTAACATGATTGCCAAAGAAAAATGTTAAAGGCTCAAACTGGGTTGACTAGGGAAAATATGTAAGGGTAGGAAATTTAAGTCACAATAGCGGTCCAAAGAAGGCCTAACGTCATTTCCCAAACCAAGTTAGTCTAGGATTTCGCCTTGAAGCACATTCCAGGTAAGTTCTAGACTACAAATGATGAGAAAGAACTCACAATAAATATCACCGCACATGAAACATGAATATTCAAGTGGAATACAAATCCAAAATCCAATTGAAACCAATGAATCGAAGAAGTTACATATAGGATAGAACTTAGCCGATATAAAGCTTCATGATAGCACCCAATTTTTCTAATTTGGCGATTCGATCTATGAGACGTTGATAAGATCCATCCATTTAGCAACACCTTAGGATGCATTGCCATAAAAGTGAAGGGCGAGGTTCAAACGAGGAAAGACTTACGGTGGATACCTAGGCACCCAAAGACGAGGAAGGGCATAGTAATCGATGAAATGCTTCAGGGAGTTGAAAGTAAGGATAGATCCAGAGATTCCCAAATAGGGAAACCTTTTGGACTGTTGCTGAATTCATGGGTAGGCAAGATACAACTTGGCGAACTGAAACATCTTAGTAGCCAGAATAAAAGAAAGCAAAAATGATTCCCGTAGAAGCGGCGAGAGAAATGGGAGCAGCCTAAACTGTGAAAACGGGGTTGTGGGAAAGCAATACAAGCATCATTTTTCTAGGCGAAGCAGCCCGAATGTTGCACCCTAGATGGCAAAAGTCTAGTAGCCGAAAGAATCACTAGCTTATGCTCTGACCCGAGTAGCACAGGGCATAAAAAGCTATTTAGTGCATCAAAGAGCCAAAAATTGAGTCCAAAAGTCATGATAATGATCTTTACTTCAATTATTTTTCTTTTTCAAAGATCAAAAATCCACGTGTCGAGGTCTAAATCATGTTGGTACCAAGCAAGCCACAAATTGGTCAATAGACACAAACCCCAACTCATACCGATTATTCTTCCTCAATTAACAAAAACTATATTTAAACTACAAGACTAGTTCCCTTAAAAAAGTCTCCTAGGTATCCTTCATCCAAAAAAGTCGAAAAATATTTACTAACAATTACCTGGTTCAAAAAGAAATTGGCATCTTCGGGAAAAAGAACCATGGTACGAAGAAAACCAAGAATATTGTCACCAAAATAAAATGCTATTTTTTAAAAGAAATTAAGAAGCTGAGAAACATCAAGTCAATAAAACATACTACATATAAAAACAAAAATTCAAGAAGCTAGTAAACATACTAATATAACACATCACGTGAGAACAAACAAAATACCAATCTACCATATCCACATTTATCCATGGTTATATAAGATCAATAGCTATACAAGAAGTCACCCCAAACTAAAGATGTTGTAATGTCCGCAATGCCACTAAACGCAATAGATTAAAATGGTGGAAAGTGCTTCCTGAATACAGCATCAAGTGCTCTCCTCACTAACAGGCTCAGTCACATCCTCCTATCCTTCTTTCTCGGACTAATGAACTGGATAATTATCATCATCTTTGACTCGGTCGATGGCACTAAGTCTTGAGGTTTTAGATATTTCCATAGCCTCTTCACACCCTTCCACATGTGGGTGAAGAATATATCTCTTTTCTTCTCCCTTTTCTTCATCTTGGTATGTGACTTTGCCAGATTGTCATGAGAAGTACTCAAAGTACCGTGTGCTGTGGCTAAATCAGTATATGCCTTCTCCAGCTGCCTAAAATAATCCCCCTACTTCTTCTAATCATCAAGATACTTTTGAAATTATTTCTTTAAAATGTATGCAGTGGATCCCTCAAATGTTTCCCCAAGTCCCTGTGGAAGTCCAGCTACTAGGTTACGAATCTGCCATATTTCCTTAAAAAGAATAGCAAATGGTCCTCCTGTAGAAGATGATGGTTGGTTGCACTGATCGGTTTGAGAAGAGCCCAACTTTCTCTTTTTTCTCTTGACGGCGCCGCCCTCTCCGCTTTTATTCAATGGATTGATAGGCTTTCTCAGATCTATTCAGTTTCTCTCCCAGATCCTCCTCAACCTCAGTAAGTTGGCATAGCTCAGCGATAAGAGATGGGAATATCAATGATGTACCATTTTGAAGCTAATACTCCCTCAGCTCATTGATGAAAATCTCACACACATTGAGCTGAATACCATCAAGAATAGAGGCTTTCATTTGAGCTCTCCTTACTGGTACATTCCATATATTCAACTCAGGGGGGATGTAACTGCATATGATGGCCAGACATATATGTGCTTCAGTAGTGAATTCTTTGGACATGATCCCTCTCTTTTCAGCTGCCCATGGAACAACCACATCAGCGTAAAATTTGGAGACCAACCGCTCCACTGAGGCACAATCTTTTGCACAGAACGGGTCCATGTCATGGTCTTGTAGGTGATAGACTTGGTTCACAACTTCAGTTCCGAAATGTCGATTTTGCTGTGAATCCTCATCTTTGGCTTCTTTAACCTGATGGCGGGAAGATTTGCATAAAACTCCTTCACACATTGCTCATTGGCTCTACAAGGTTGAGGGGGAAAACGGTTCCATACCATGTCTACAAGCCTCTGATGGAATTCGAGAAGTTGTTCAAGGACATTATCCAGTACCGGTGTTGGTCATAATTCTCCTCAGTTATTAATGGGTTGTCATTCGCAAAATCTTCAGAGTTAGAGCTCATTTTCAGCTTACGGTACATGTAAGCAAATTATTGGAGAAGAAAACATGGTATGGATATGAAAAACATTGCAAAATGAGTCAAATATGCCAAAAGAATGATTGGAAGTCGAAACCTAGCCTTAGAAAAAAATTCAAGATTTTCAAATCTGCAGGTGTCTGCTCTCTGATGTCGTAATTGCGAAGAAAACAGAAATTTACAAAGTTCGCAATAGCGAGCTCATCTTTGCAAATGTAAAGACTTCCAGGCCTGAGAGTTTTTGTAATTGTGACCACCTATTCACAAATGCGAAGCTCGCAAATGCGAAGAGGTCATCACAATTGTGATCTCGTCACCCCCGGCCAATCTTCTCTTTGGAACGGTCCCAAACCCTAAATATTTTCAAACAAAAGCACATTTTTAGATAACCCAATAAATTTTTAAGCATCTCATATAATAGAGTTCACACAAAACCATGAATTGCAAAAATTTCAATGATTTGGCTAAGAATCTCATTCGGGTCTTTCGTCGATCACATAGGAAGCTCAGAAAACAACTCCTATTTTAACAAAGCCATGGCAGACTTACCCATTTTAGAAGTAAATAACTAGGCTCACACTCTCAACCAACCTTGCCTAGAAATCAACACATGATTTGAGCATTTTTTTTTCTTAAACAATTATTGACATAAGAAGGACCTATTTGAAACCTAAGTTTTGAGAAATAAAGGGGAGAGAAAGAAGAAGATGAAGCAATAGAATGATAAGAGCGTAAATATTAAACCTTCATACCTTGATGCTTGTAATTAGGAGTAAATATGGTGAAATTTGAGAGTTAGGAGAGTAAGAAAGATGAAGGTTGTGTATCTTCTGAAGAGCCTCAAATTTTCTAACTTTTGTTCAAAATAAAACATATTTACCCATTGAAGACCAATGATATCGCATTTGCGACCCAACTTTCGAAATTGCGAACTTCAAAAATCTTGTAAAGGTCGCAAAAGAGACCATTTCTTGGATTTTGCGATGGGCCAGGTTTGCAAATGCGAAAATTGAGCTACTACGATTTCCAGCTACTGTTTTTTGGCTCTCCAGTCACCCCAACCTGCTCAAATCAACTCCAAAAATTCTAAAACTTGACAGATTAGTCAAAAATAAGATTCTAAGCTATTTTAAAAACACAAAATTTCAAAAAGGACTAAAACTTTTGAAAATGATAGGTTTCCTCCCACCAAACGCTGCATTTAATGTCGCGGTACGATGCGGATCAACTTTACAACTTTTCTCACCACTTGGATGATATGAATTTGGAACCTAACTTGGAATTAAGCTTGTGACCATGAGCGATGGGGTGGTAAGTTGATGACCAAGCCAAAATTTAATTTCTTCATTTGGCATTTCTTGGATTTCATGTGAGAAATGTCATTTTGCCTTCTTGTTCCCTCAAATTGTAAGATGTATGGCCTTTCTCTTTGATCCTTGCAATCCCTCATTCACTATGCAATTCCAATATTGAGAAATACTTGGAATCTGACATCAAGCCTCCAAATTTCAATTCTTTCCGAATTCTGACATACTCTCTTTCCCCGGACTAGAGTCAATCTCAACCACATTTTCAATTACACTGGTTGACTCTAATTCCATATTTTTCTTGGCATCACTAACAAGCATGGAGTTGGTTGGCATATGTTCAATTCTTGATTCCTCAAAATAAAGCTCACTTTCTTCCTTGAAGTCGGACTCTTCTTGACTTCTTTCCACACTCTCAAGTTGGTGGGCATAGTGAGCCTCAACCAATATTTTCATTTGATATTCCAATGTACAGATATTATCAGCATTTTGAGTCAATACTTGCATCAAGTCCTCGAGTTCAAAGTTATGCTTCTCCTCATTTTCAAGAATGGCCTCTAACATGAGCATCAGTTTCTCATTTTGAGCATTTGAGAGTTATTATTAATACGGATCAAGTACCATTTTGGTGTCCATGTCAAAATATGGGTCTTGAGCTCTTGGCTATCATTCACTTCCAAAGGCTTTCTTAGAGTATTTTCCAAAAGCTCCTCCAAGGTATTTTGCTCTTTGATTCCTCCTTCAAGTAGGCATTCTAACATGAGCTTGAACTCTCCATTTTGACCATGCTAATTTCTTCCACTTCCATATCCTTATAACTTTTATCACAAAAAGTAGAATCATAGTAGCGGGGGATTGGGAAAGGGAATGACTAATAAGTACAATATCCCAATGACCATTTTGACGATCACATTTATCGCAAATACTTCACTTATGGGTTTGAGATTGTGCACACAATTCACCCCTGGGAGAATTTAAATAATTTTTCTACGAGTGTGGTCCTCCAAAATAAGGACAAGGGTCATCAATGTATGAACAACTACCATCCGAAAAAATTTCATTATATGATGCCATTTTTGAAAAATAATAAAATAAACAAGTAACAAACAAGAAAATAAACCATGATAAGAAAAATTAATTACATAATATTTACAAGTTTGGACCAAAGTACTTACGCTTATTTCTCAAGCAACCTAAATACGCCAAATTGCTCCCTAGCAACGAGCCAATTTTAATGACGTCCAAATCCACTACTAAAAAGTAAATGGACATGGTCGTATGCGATATAATTTACCCAGATATGAGTCGGGATTGAATCTCACGGAGAACAAAATGTAGGCGATTAGGCGTGTAAGAGAATTATCACTTGTTATGCAATACCAAACACTTAGAATGATTTTTGAAAATATTTATAACTAAATATGAAAATTTAAACTAACTTAGAAAGCAAGTAAAATGATCAATGACTACAAGTATGAGTACACGGGAAATTACACTCAAGTAACGATCCAATGTATTTCACGATTTTAAAAATAGGAGTGAGTTTTGTTTATTAGCCTTGTGTGATAATTCTATATTAGTTTTTCCGATGACTAACAGTACTTCCTAAATAAATTATCCCTAAAAAAATTAAGAGATTAAGCACACCCAAATATGGCTACAAGTAGTTCAATCCAAATCCTAGGTAGAATCTATAAAATGAGGGTTAAAGCCTCAAGTTCTTGTTAATAAATCTTTCCCAACCCCAAATTAATTTGAAACAATGGGTGAGTCCTAGGGTTAGCTAATCTCTTTGGAAATATTAAAGAACAAGAATAATTAAAGAAACAATAACTCACTTCATAAAAAGATAAAAATCATTCAATACATAAGCACAACGAGATATTTAATCCACGGTACTTTAAATATGAGTATTATCATAAACAAGATTCAAGTGTTGGAAAAAATACTCCACATTTAGATATATAATACAAATCAAGAAAATGAATAAATGAACATAAATGGATAAAAAAATTCTCAATAAAAAGCTTCAAATCATCAAGACCCAAGTATGTGAGCAAGAAACCTAGCTCCAAAACTTGTTTTCTCTAGTCTAAAGACTAAAATAAGCCAAAGATATACCAAAGAGATTTTACAAATGAGCAAGGTCGAGTATTAAAGGGTTTGGGGCCAAAAACATGAAATGATAGAAGTGCCCAGAACTGAAGCATGATATTTGCATTTGCGAACATTGACTTTCTTATTGACCTTCGCATTTGCGATGAGGACTTCGCATTTGCGAAGTTTGGCTGTCTGGTTTGACTTCGCATTTGCAAGGTCCTTTTTTGCATTTGCAATCATAGATTTAATGGGTTGACTTTGCTTTTGGGACGTCCTCCTTAGCATTTTCGAACACTGCCTTCTTCGCATTTCCCACATCTTTGTCGCAATTGCGACACCTGAGGTCATTTTCCATATATTCTTCTTTTTGACTCTTTTTCACTTGGTTTCTTTATGGTCACTTCTAAATCACATAGAACCTATAAAATAGAAGTGAACTACATCAAACACCTGATTTTATCACTAATAAATAGAAAAACTCTAAGCTTAAAGACAAGATAAGGTTGTAAAATACCAACTTATCAGGGGTTTGTGAGGAAGGCAGAGGCTTTGGAGATCGTGATCCGCATTCTTCATTCTTAACGAGAGAGCGTCTTAGAGGTAGCTAGGCTTAAAGAAAAGTGGCTTGTTGAGCCGATTGGAGAATTGGAGAAAGAGTCTTCTGGCCTTCGTGACGAGCTATTGTTCTTGAGGCCGAGAAGGTCTAATTTTCTGTTGGCTCGACCATCCTCTTCCCGTAATCTTGATTTCTCTTATGTTTCTCGAGATTAGTATGAGGAGCCATCTTTAAATATTAGTATGAAGGCGGGAACCATTTTAGAAGTCGTCTTTAAAGATTCTCGTGTTAAGGCACGTTAAGCGCCGGTTGCTTATGATTATAATCCTGCTACACCAGAGGCCAGTGATGATGAGGAGGATGAGGGTGTGTACCATATCGCAGAGGATTCTTGGTATGATGATGCGTACCCTAGGGCAGTGGCGATAGTGAGGGAGAAGATGGAGATAGCCCAGATGATCAAGTTGATGGCATTGATGGTCCTGGTGGCAATCAATGGTTTTACTTTTATTTTGTTGCAGACTTGTGCCTTTTTTTTAGGAGTCTATACAACCCTTTTAAATATATTCTAAGAATAAAATACCAACTTTATTATTTGTACTTGATCTTGGTTCCTACTTGTATGCTTTTTGACTTTCTTAGCCCTGGTCGTTTAGCTCGAATAAGTGTTGAACATATCTTGAGTTTAATTACAGTTAATGATCGACATGTGTTAGTATAAACAAGGTCGAACATAACATGTCAAACTATGGCCTAAGTCCGGTAGATGTTAGTTCCAACGAGGTCGAACATATCATTTTTAACTATGGCCGAGGGCCAGTAGGCGTTAATTCAAATGAGTTCGAACATAACCAGTGTTTAATTATGGCCGAGGGGTAGTAGGTGTTAGTTCGAACAAGGTCAAACATACCATATGTTTAATTATGGCCGAGGGGCGGTTAGGTATTAATTCGAACAACTTTGAATTTAACTTATTTAGTTATGACTGAGGACCAGTTTAGTGTTTATTCGAACGAACGAGGTCGAACATAACCTATGTTTAATTATGATCAAGGTCTTATTAGGTGTTAATTCGAATGAGGTCAAACATAACCTATGTTAATTATGGTGGGCCAGTTAGGTGTTAGTTCACACGAGGTCTAGTATAACCTATGTTTAATTATGGTTGAGGTCTAGTTAGGTGTTAATTCGGATGAGGTCGAAAATTTTTCTATGTTTAATTATGGTCGAGGACTAGTTAGGTGTTAATTCGAACGAGGTTTAACATAAACTATGCTTAATTATGGCCGAGTGTCAGTTAGGTGTTAATTTGAATGAGGTCGACATAACCTATGTTTAATTATGGTCGATGTCCAGTTAGGCATTAATCGAGTGAGATTGAATATAATCTATGTTTAATTATGGCCAAGGGTCAGTTAGGTGTTAATTCGAACGAGTTCAAACGTAACCTATGTTTGATTATGGTCGAGGGCTAGTTAGTTGTTAATTCGAACGAGACTGAACATAACCTATGTTTGGAAGATACGCCTCTAGGTGAAGCGTTTGTCGACATCATGGACTCTAAGCATTGCTGCCTTGTTTGTACACTTGGATAAATAGAAATAAACTTCATGCATTGCTTCTTCGTTCTTACACTTGGAGAAATTTACAAATTTTTGGGTGTTGGTTGGCATTTCAATCCCAGACTCAATCTATCTAGTCCCTTCATTGGTCAACTTGGAGAGTGCTTAGGGGTCGAGAAATTAACTAGACGTCCCTTGCCTAAATCTTTGCATACTTCGAATTGAAGTGTTCCCTTAGTCTCCTCATTAAAAACCTCCTTGAGAAAACCTAATTGGGGCAAAACTCAAGTGAGTGAAAAAAGAGTACAACTTGGGAGATGATTTATCTCTTAAAAGTTGAAGTACTTGAGGTGGGTAATATTCCAGTTGTTTGGTAGTAGCTTTTCTTCCATTGTTTTTAGTTTGAATGACTCTTTGTTTGTTGTTGCTATGATTTTGTGTAGGCCGTCCCAATTTGTTCACAATTTACCTTCTAGTGGGTCTTTGCTCGCTTGTATTTTGGCTTTGATCACGTCGTCCTCGACTTTGAGTGGTCTGACCATTGCCTTTTATTAAATAGCATCCTGTTTGCTGCTTTTGGGTGATTATCCTTATGCAGGCTATATCACTTTGTTCGTTTACTTTGTTGCATGTTTTTATCCTTGGTCCCCTTTAGTGGGAGTACCTTAGGCTGGGCTCCTCGACTTCGACTTCGACTTTGACTTGTATTACTGCATCAATCCAATAGAATAATGAGTAAGGCCACTCTCATGTGATCGTCTTCGGTGTTGTTCAGTAGGCCCAAAGTACTTCTAGTAATATTTCTGGCCAAAACCCATTGGCGTCTTCGAGTTTTTTGTTCATGATATTCAATATCGACTTGTTGGATGACCCCTCTTGCCTACTTACTGCAGGTTGATATGGCGTTGAGAATATTCCTTTGATGTGTGCCATTTTTTGAAAAATCCAGTGATCTTTTTCTTTGTAAATTAGGGTCCATTGTCGCAGCTGATTATTTGAGAAGGCCGAAACGGCATATGATGTTTTCCATGTGAAGGTGATCACTTCTTGTTCATGTATTTCGACGAATGCTCCTGCTTCTATCCACTTAGAAAAATAGTTAGTTAAAACCAAAAGAAATCTTCCGTTACCTCGCCCTACCGGGAGGGGGACTACGATGGTCATTCCCCATTTGATGAATGGTCGAGGGGAAGTGGCTGAGTGTAGTGTTCGCTCGCTTAGTGAATCACTGGTGCATACTTTTGGCATTGCTCGCACTTTTTCACAAAATATGTTGCCTCAGTTTTCATGGTTGGCCAGTAATACCTTGCCCGTATGAGGCATCTAAGCAAAGCCCAATTATCGAAATGAGCTCTGCAATTTCATGAACCTTTTCAAAGATGTGCCATGTTTTTTTTGGGCCCAGGCATTTCGTAGAAGGCTGTCGTACATCCTTTAGTATAGGTCATTATGAATGATGTTGTAAATGGCTGATTGCATTCATAATTTATTGGCCTCTTTTTTATCAACTAGGAGTAGACCATCCTGTTAGTATGTAACAATATAGTTACGCCAATCCCAAGTTAGGTTTATGGTTCTTAGCTCAATTAGGTCTATTAAGGAGTTGAGAAGGTGGACCACACTTCTGCTTCCAGTTGCAATGTTTTGGGTGGCTACGGCTGATTTGGCAAGGCAATCCACTTTGACATTCCGTGCTCCGAGGACCTGGTTGAGTTGACATTCATCTAACTGGGGCATCAGCTTGTAGATTTCAGTTTGGTATTTTTGTAACCTCTGTTCCTTAATTTGGAAAGTCCCTATGACCTTATTGACTACGAGTTGAGAATCGCAATGTAGTCTCAACCAACTTGCCCTGTATACAAGCGCTAGCATTAATCCTGCAATTATGGCCTCATACTCGGCCTCGTTATTAGTCATATTAGGGCACTTTATGGATTGGTGAATGACTTTCCCGGTTGGGACTTCGAGTACGAGTCCCAGTCCAGATCCTGATGCGTTAGATGCATCGTAAGAGTACAGGACCTAGAGGTAATGTATTTGGGAAGAAGTGTGGATGACTTCTCTTTCGACTTCGGGCATTATTTTTGCGCTGAAATCGAAGACAAAGTCTGCAAGTACTTGTGACTTTATCATCGTTCACAGCCAATATGTGATATTGTGTTCACTCAATTTGATGGCCCATTAGCCAACCTACCCGATTGCTCGGGTTTATGAAAAATTCTTCTTAGGGGTAAAGTAGTGATGACCAAGAGGGGGTGGAATTAGAAATATGGTCTAAAAATTTGTGAAGCTACGACTAAGGCCAAATCTATTTTCTCGAGGTGAGAGTATTTCGTCTCGGAGTCGACTAATGTTTTACTAATATAGTAGATAGGAGACTACTTACCTTTTCTTTCTCGGACCATGACTTCGCTCACAGCCACTTTGCATATGGCGAGGTAGACGAGGAGACGTTCCTCTGGCTCTGGTTTTGAAAATAATGGTGGTGATGACAAATATGCATTTAATTCCTTCAGGGCTTGAACACACTCAAAAGTCCATTGGAGGTCATTATCTTTCTTGAGTACACTAAAGAATTTGTGACATCTATCTGATAATCGTGAAATGAATCTTGAAAAAGCAACGATATGGCCAGTTAACTTCTGGACCTATTTTTGGTGGCTATGTGTTCTAGTATTCCTTCGATGGCTATGATCTGACTTGATCCCTCATTGCTTTACCAGGAAACCTAGAAATTTTCCCGAGGCAACACCGAATGTATATTTTTCGGGATTCTATTTCATTCTGTACCGTCTGAGTATGTCGAAGGTTTCTCTCAGGTAGTTGATATGATCTTCGTTCCTTTTGAATTTGACCAACATGTTGTCTCTATAGACTTCCATCATTTTACCTAGTTGATCTTTAAAAATCCTCGTCACCAACCTTTGGTAAGCAGCCCATACATTCTTCAACCCGAATAGTATGACCATGTAGCGATACGTCCCCTAGTGGATGATTAAAGTGGTTTTTTCCTGATCTTCCTCTTCTATGAGGATCTGATTATAGCCCGAGTAGGCATCCAAAAAGCTCGGCAGTTTATTCTCAGTCATTGCGTCGACGAGTTGGTCGATATGGGGTAATGGAAATGAATCCTTGGTGCATGCTTTGTTTATATCTGTGAAGTCTATGCACACACACCATTTCCCATTCTTCTTTTTCACCATGATCATATTGGCAACCAATTGGGGGTATTTTAAATCCCTAACGAAACTATTTCCTAATATTTTTCCACTTTTTTGCATACTGCATCATTGATTGTGGAGATAAACTTACGCCAGACTGCCTCACCGGGGGTAGAATCGATCAATGTTCAGTTTATGTGTGATCATTTTCTTTAGGATACCTGGCATATATGCATGGCTAAAAGAAACAAAGTTCGCGTTAGTAGTTAAAATTTGTCGAAACTTACCATATTCCTTAAGTTTGCAATCGATGTAAGCTTTATTGTTATGATTGTTGTTATATAATTGAATGGGGTCGAGGTATTCTATGGTAGACCCTGTAGCTTCGACTGTATCGAGATCTCTGATAATGTTCTCGCTATTATCACATATCAACCTCAAACTTGTTGATTGTTATGCCTCTTTTTCTTTGTCCTTCATTTATTGAGTGACCATGAAATACAATGTGATGCGGTAGCATTCTCAGGATGTGCGTTTTTCCCCTCATATATTGAATATTCTTCATGGAGTTGGGAATTTGATGGCGTGGTACAAGTTGGAAGGGTTGACTCTCATGGTGTGTATCCATGGTCATCTTATTATGTACGTTATGTCTTGGTCCATGATATGTCATGTGGTTTCAAGAGTGACATTGTCGGTCAGGACGGGGAGTGTGATTTCTCCAGACGTTTGCTCAATTGCATTATTAAAACACGTTAGTTCAATGCAACACGTCACTATCTTATCTTCGAGTTTAATTTGTCCAAGTACTCGAGGGTGGATAATGCATATGCTGCACCCATTGTCTACCATAATTTGTCTTACATTGGTATATAAAATTCGTAAAGTTATAACGAGGGCATCATAATAAGGGAAAGCCAAACCATTCGTATCTGGCTTATCGAATATGATAATTTCTTCGAGTTCATCATATTGTTTGTGGCTGATTGTCCATTTGAGCTAGTGGGTTATGGTAAACTTCACACTATTAATGGAAGCATTGTCGCAAGTGCCAATGATCATGTGGATGGTGCAGGTTGGCGAGGGTGGTTACTGTGGTCCTTGATGTTGTTCACTTCCTCTGGTGAAGTTGGTCCTTCCCCGATCGCTCAGTAGCTCTTTCAGGTGTCCCTATCGTAGCATCTTTACGACCTCCTATCTTAGGGTGATCCTTGGTTTTGTGTCCTCGCTCTTGATGGAACTCGCAAAGGGTGTCCGATTTTCTGGTATTCGGTTCTGACCTTATCTTTTGTGGCCACTTCACCTTTAGTTGGAGCTTTTCCAAGGCGTAGGCTATTTCTGTAAGTGACACACAAAAATTGTGAGCAGATAAAAAATGGGGCATACCTCTGTCATTTCAGTGAGTCACGGTCCTTGATCTGGGTGAGCCCTCATTGTGGCGGGAGGACGCAGTGGCAATTTTGACATATGGTAGATGACGTTCCATGTTGGGTCGCGGAGCTTTGAGGTCCCTCCCGATATTATTTCTTCGATCCTTTCTGGATTCGTCTTGTACTGAGTTCAGTCAATGAGTTGGCCTATTGCGGTCTTCCTCGTCTTCTTGGACCTCGGTCCAATATGCATTATGCATTTTGTCCCAAGTAGTCATGGGATACTTCATAAGTTGACGTAATAACATTCTTGTTGTTCTTGAGCCATTTCTGCTTAGTCTGTTGAGAAAATCTGTGACCGCCATCCTTTCTAATACATTCGGCAAGGTCATTCTCACTCAGTTGAACTGAGCAAGGAAATCCCTCTCTCGGAGACTGTTTAATAGAAAATATGGTGTTCACCCTCGCCTTGACCTTTTTGGCCCTTATGGGACATTACGAACTTGCCGACCATTTCTTTGAAGATTTCAATGGAACGTGCAAGTAGTTGTGAATACCATGTTAACGCTCATCTCATGAGGTTCTCGCAAAAAAATTCCTACAAAATAGAGAGTACTTGCTCCTTGGCGAGATCATTGCCTTTCATCGCCGTGACTTAGTGAGTCACATGGTCGTCGGGGTCGGTCGTGCCATCATATATTTTATATATAGATGCATTTTAATGGTCTTTAGTATGACATATGGGGTGGCGGCATCATTATATGGCTGCTCGACGAACCGACAGCACTCTCTTCTACAAGAGCTTAGGGGCACCTGGCATTTTATCGATCATTTCTTGGGTTCTCTTATTTGGTCCCGAAGTGCTTTGTTCTCATTCTCCATTTCCTGCATCTTTTTCAGAATGGATGCGAGGGTGTCGTCATTTGTCACTATTAACGACATTGTGAGTAATACTTGACGCTGGAGGAAACTAGTCAAGTTGCTCGTGCGCTGGTGTTATAACGCAAGTCCTTGCATTTTCTATAGTCTTGTCCCGAGCAAGCTAATGGAGGATGTTGGTTAGAATCACAGTTAGCCAAGCTTCAAGGAGCGTTTCTACTACTGGTGGGTTTCTTCTACCACTGATGTGGAGCCTCCTTTACCCAGATATTTTGTAATGCTACAGTGACGAGGGGTGGCTCGCTTTGATTGGGGGAGGCAATGGGCAGTGTGTCCTCGTCCACTACTTGAGAGCTCTCATTGATGGTGTTCATGTGGTTGGTTGAGAGGTTACTCATTATTCTCGTTCTTTCTCATTTTACCTTCCATATTAGATCTATGAAAGAAATGAGATCTCGTTCTTGCTCTTTTTTTTTACTTTAGCAGTACGTGTTTAGTTATAAATCTAAAGGAAATTAAAAATTTTACTAGGAAACACCCACAGACAACGCTAAATTGTTTGATGAAAAAGTGTTAACTTTCGGTTAAAACGATTATACTTGTATATTGAAGGATTAAACCTAGTTAATGATAATATCTCTAGAAAAGGATTTCGAAAATATGGTTAACATTAGACAGATCTAGTTGGGAGTTGGAAATAACATTCATTAAATGTTCCAAAAGGTGTGAATGGAGAGATAACTAGCAATATATAACAATAAATGGCATTTAAGTAAATAGGACAAAGAGGTTCGCCCAATAAATGATGAACTAGATGATTGCTCCTCCTAACAATGATGAGCGATAGACATATCCTTGAACATTTGAAATATTCTCGGATCTAATTGGAAAGGTGTGGAATAATATGAACAAGATCTTAATAAACATATAGTCTTTGTACTTTCTCCGAGAGAATCTTTATCAGAGATCTGTTCCTATGAAATGAATATTACCTGCCTCTATTATTATTTTTTTTGTATTTGTATGAGACATATCTTCAACAAACCCTAATAGCATAAGTGTAGAGAATATTAAATGAGAAATATACTCTTTAATATTTTATTTCTAATAAACTAGCGTTACAACTCTTTATGTGTTGCTTGACCTCGACTATCATTAGCATCTCGACCATGAGCTTTACTATTTTTTGGTCGTTCTCGACTGACTATTTTCTCAATGTTACTTTACCCCAAGTATTCAGTAATGATCTACTTCAATTTAATTAAGCCTTTATTTCTTTGTCCGTGTAGTGTGTACACACTTCAAATTAATTTTGGATACACTGTTATGTATGCAACATTACCTCGCAAGAAGTTGACTTTTGTAAAACTTGTTTGACTTTTTGTATGTATAAATCTGAATAATCGTGTTTTCTTGAGTAATGAAATACGTAATTCATCTCAATTAAGATCACACGTTTCACTTATTGAAATTAAACTATGCAAATTTGACTAATATCTTAAAATACTTTTTATCATATTAACATGAGAAAATTATAACTCACCGTACTTTTCATATAGTTTTTGAAAATACTGAACATTAAGCTAATGCAATTTAGCTTCAAAATTTAATCAAATTGACTTCTAATAAACAAAATATGTCATCTAAATTAAAATAAAGGAAATAATATTATGCCAGCTTGTGCACAATTTGATTAGGTTATCGAATATTTTCTATCTTATCAACATAGATAGAAAATAATGTATATCTCCCCTGAAATTTGAATCACACAATTCCCCTGGTTCTCATATGATAATTTTTTTAGGAAAAATGACATTGCATAGCTACTCTCAAAATAATAGTCGAAAATATAAATAGATTTTGTATATGTGTGTGTGTATATATATATATATATACACAAAATTATATAAATTTTATATATTTTTCGGCTACCAAATATAAATAATTTCTGGCGCGGGCTAAAAATAATAATACACACTTTTATGCACAAACGTCCGAATTCTCCCTCGGTTTGTTCACTTAGATTAGGCACCTTCTCTTTGTTTTCTACTCAACAGAACCACAGAGCAGATAATGAATTAATGCGTTGAACTTAAAAATGAAGTGTGATATGGGAGATGACTGTAACGGAGTTGGCAAATGACAAAGATCAAGTCACTAGAGACTCGTTTTTGGGGGAAAAAAAGGGAGGGAGGGGTCATTATTGTCATATATTGCACAAACGAAACAAACATCATGAATTTGCGTTCACTTTTTCTTTGAACTTACATATATAATTTAACACATCTCGTGCTACCAGACTGCAGTATTGTTGATTCTTGACAAAAAAAATTAAGGGAAATAATAAGAAAAGATGACAAAAAAAAAGTATACTGGAATAAATATAAAAGGAGTTAAAGTTGAAAATTCTATATTATTTCACTGCATCTGGACTACAATTTATAAGATAAATGCTAACTTAAAAGTCCTAAAAATCAGCACAAAATCTGCTGAAAATAATAAACTCCTAGACTAATTTACTCCTAAAGACTAGTTCAAAATTATTTCAAATTCAAAATAAATTACTGCAATAAATAACTCTTAAGCCGAAACAGTAAAATAATTTTACTATTTTCAGCTGCTAAAGCATATTTCTAACACTCCTCCTGGCTTTTGAAGCTGCAAATTTTAAATTTATGCCTTGTAAACCTTTAACTGGAAGCGACTTTGTACGTAAATCTGCCAACTGATCTTTGGACTTGTAGTAAATTGAGTTCAATTTTCTATTTTGCTACATATCATAATTGTCAATGAAATAAGTTGGCTCTTTTTTCGGCTTCATTTTCATTTTGCCTCGACTTTCATCCACTTTTGCATTTTACCTTGAGACTTGTCAACTTTCTTCCAAATTTTATTTTTCTGAAATATTGACAACTTCTTTGCCTCGTTTTCACATATGTCCTCTTTGGTGGATTATCTGCACTTTGTAGATTCTTTTGACTCCATTTTTCATCTTCTGCTGGATTAAACGAGAAGTTGTTACCTCTCATTTTAACCGTTAAAATATCAAGTCCAATTGCATCATAAATGAAATAATGTTTACCTTCAAAAGATACTTTAAATTCTTTTTTCATTAGTTGTCTAACACTTAATAAATTTTGATCAATACCGTGAACATAAAGAGTATCTGAAGTTTTCTTAGTACCTGAACTTGTTGGATTGCAACAGTTTCTTTTTGCTCTAGTGGATGCATTGGCATACTCCTACAATACATAAAGTCTTGGTGACTCTCGGGGTGCCCTTTCCAGTAGCTATGGGGTTATACCAAGGATCTGCGCTTAGCACATCGTTATTTGCCCTAGTAATGAACATATTGACATACCATATTCAAGGGGGTGCCATAGTGTATGTTATTCGTTGATGATATAGCTCTGATTGATGAGATGAGAGGCGACGCTAATGAAAGACTGGAGGTGTGGAGGCAGGTCTTGGAGTCTAAAGGTTTCTAGTTGAGTAGGACCAAGACAAAATATCTAGAGTGTAATTTCAGCAATGTGTCGGGGGAAGCGGACGGGGTGGTGAGGCTTGACTCGCAAGTCATCTCTAAGAGAGAGAGTTTCAAGTATATTGGGTCTATTATCCAAGGAGATAGAGAGATGGCGGGTATGTCACGCACCATATAGGAGTATGATGGATGAAATGAAGTTTAGCATCTTGAGTCTTGTGTGACAAGAAGGTGCTACAGAAACTTAAAGGTAAGTTCTATAGAACGATAATTAGGCTTGTCATGATGTATGGGGCTGAGTGTCTGTCAGTCAACAAATCTCATATCCAGAAGCTTAAAATAGCCTAAATGAGGATATTGATATGAATGTGCGGGCACACTAGGCTAGATAAGATTAGGAATGAAGATATTCGAGAGAAGATGGGCGTCGTGCTCCCATGGACGAGAAGATGCGGGAAGCGAAGCTTAGATGGTCTAGTCACGTGCGGAGAAGGAGTCTAGATGCCCCGATAAGGAGGTATGAACGGTTAGCTTTGACAAGTACAAGGAAAGGTAAAGGGCGGCCTAAGAAATATTGGGGCGAGGTGATAAGGAAAGATAAGGAGCAACTTTAGATTTCCGAGGATATGGCCCTGGATAGGGAGGTGTGGAGGTTGAGCTTTAGGGTTGTAGGTTAGGGTTTAGTTGAGCGTTTTTCTTTGTTGTTCTGGCTAGTCCGATAGCATTTTATATAGGACTGCTAACAGTTATTGTTCAACCATACTTTCTATTTTTTGTTTATTATTTTTACTATTATTTTATATCGCATTTATAATTTTTATTATTTCCATAGTTATTGTCCTTCCCACTTATTTGTTGTCACTTATAGTATTGATCTTATTTGCATGTTTTCTGTTGTTGTTGTAGATTTTTTATTTTTGAGCCGAAGGTCTTCCAGAAACAGCTTCTCTACCCTTATGGGTAGGGGTAAGGTATGCGTACACTCTACCCTCCCAAGATCCCACTAGTGAGGTTATTACTGGTTTGGTGTTGTTGCAACATTTTCTTTTCCTTTAGCAAGAATATAATCACCATTTTCAATTCTGACTTTCTTATTTCCTAGAGACATGAACTTTTTGAAAATATTTCTGTCATGTGATTTGTATAACCACTATCAATCAACCAAAAATCAAATTTCTTGATTGAAAGAATAGTTTTCACAAATAAGTGATCTTCTTCTTATTCATTAGCAACTTGGGCATCTACTTCATGCTTTTGATATTTACCTTTGCAAATTATAGCTTCATGACCAAATTGGTTGCAAATTTTGCACTTTGCATCTGGCCTCTTCAAGTTATTTGAACGATGGAGGACCTTTTATTACCATAGTGCTGACAAGGTGGGTAATTTTTCTTGCATTATTACCCTTACTTTGAGTTATGTGGTTGGCTGCCAAGGCTCCTTTAACCATACCATCTTGCCTTATAAGCCCCTTTTGATCTTGTGCCTGCAATTTATTTAACAATTCTGCCAAGGTAATCTTGGGTAGATCCTTTGTATTTTTCAAGGCAGTTATGGATACTTCATATTTTACAGGCACCGTAATAAGATTTTTTCAATAATTCTTAAATCTTTAAATTTAGTGCCAAGCAACCTTACCTTGTTGACAATGCTAAGCAATCGATCTGAGTATTCTTTGACGGTCTTAGATTCTTTCATTTTGTGCAACTCGAATTCCCATATTAAATTCAGCACCTTCATGCCTTGAATTCTTTCATCTCCTGTATATTCTCCTTTTAGATAATCTTATATTTCTTTTGCTGATTTAAGATCCATAACTCTCGTGAAAAATTGTTGCAGATACACCAACAAACAAAGTTGCTTTTGCCTTTGATTTCCTGGTTTTGTTTTCCTTGTGACTCTTGATCTGGGCCACGATGGGATTGTTAGGCAGCGGAAGAATATCATAATCCTTTTCCACAGCCTCCCAATGATCTAAAGCCTCCAAGTAAGTCTCCATTCTCGCTGCCCACCGTTGGTAATTTTCACCATCAAAGATTAGAAGAGACAATTGAGAAAAACTCATTTCAGTCTCTATCTCACTCAAGAAAAGATTCACTTAGGCCCCTTAAAAAATGGCTTTGAAACTAATTGTTGGTACTTGATAAAAGAAATTAAGGGAAACAACATGGAAAGATGACAAGAAAATAAAAAGAGTATACTGAAATAGATGTAAAAGAAACTGAATCTGAAAATTCTATATTATTTCACTGCATCTGTACTACAATTGATAAGATAAATGCTAACTTAAAAGACCTAAAAATCAGCACGAAATCTGCTAAAAGTAACAAACTCCTAGTGACAAGTTCACTCTTAAAGACTAGTTCAAAATTATTTCAAATTCAAAATAAATTACTGCACTAAATAACTCTAAAGCTGAAACAGTAAAATAATTTTACTATTTACAACTTCTAAAGCATATTTCTAACAAGCATTATGTTGCGACCAAAAATTCTCATGCAAGTGCACGCAGTTGTCATGTAATAAAGTGACTTGAAAGTCGGATTTCGAACCCACAAGGACTTTTAATTAACTATTAACTAAATTAGACTATCCTAACTATCTAAACGAGAATTAAACCTAGAATAATTTGATTCTAAGCTAATTAAATAAAGAAAAACAAATAATGAACTTTGAATAGAGGAAGAGCAGATTTTTATATTAACAATTTTATGAAAACGATCTAGGGTTATGGGATATCTAACATTCCTATTGTATTTTATAAAGTGACTCGAAGTCGAATGTCAAACCGACAAGGACTTGTGATTAAATATTAACTAAATTAGACTATCCTAACTATCTAAACGAGAATTAAAACTAGAAGAATTTGATTCTAAGCTAATTAAAATAAAAAAAATAATGAACTTTGAATAGAGGAAGAGCAGATTTTTATGATATCAATATAATGAAAACGATCTAGGGTTATGGGATATCTAACATTTCTATTGTATTCCTCAATTAAATTGACTAGCTAATTTATCTGGTTTATTGGTTAACAGGGATTATATTGCTTATAAGAATATGTCAAGTTTTTACTTGCCTATTCAAGCTAACCTAACACCTATATGTCAATGGAATTGAAACTAGCAAGAACGCATTTATAATTCATGTACATCAACCAAGCAAGACAATTAGGTATATGTCTATCCTAACCACGAATCTGTTCCCCGATGTCCAGGTTCAAGAACTTGCTCTACTCAATCATATATGCAATCTAGAATTCCCACTTTCGAGTTCAACTCTAGATTCTTAGATAGTATTCAATTAGTGATCAAGCAATTAAATACTTAAGCGCATGATTGAATAAATAAACCAATACGATAAACTAAGAAATCAAAATTTATATTCGAATAACAATAGTCATGAAAGTACCACAACCCTAGAACGTGAAGTTCAACTCCACATAGACATGATAGCAAAACAATAAATCATAAAAAGAAATATAAAAATTATTAAGTTTGGTAGAAGAAAAATGGAACTTGATGAATTTTGGCCTTCACGACGACTCGATGCTTGTGTTTTCCTCTAAAAAAAGTCCTATATTTCCAAAAAAGATTTAGGACTCTTCTTATACGAGTTAGAACTGTATAGGACTAAAATAATTGTGTCCCGAACAAAATAAAAAAACTAGCGCATCCAGCGTCCAGAGCAGCGCCTAGCGCTGGTCCTGGCGCTAAAACCAGAAAGGTTTCGCATCTGCTTGGGCGTTCTTTCGATGCTGCCTAATTTTTCAATCTGTTTCGTCTCTCATTCTTTTACCTAACTTTTCATTTCATTGTAATTATTTCTTTTGTTTCATTTTTTATTATTAAGCTTTATATAATTAAATAATTATGAATTTATTCTTTTAGTATATAAAATATATATAAAATCTTTACTTTACTTTTAATTTTATCTTCAAAGTAAATACACATAAAATAAACTCGATTAAGCAACAAACATTAATGTAATTTTGCATTAAAATATTAAAATATAAGGTAAGTAATACACTAAAAAATATATAATTATAGTCAAACATCACCACTCACACTTAAACGTTGCTTCTCGAGTCAACCAACAATTTATATTTGCCATATTTGAAGCACACTACAACAATAACCATGGTTGATAGCAAAATTAAACCTTAGCATGTGCAATCACTTGCACTTCCCTTTACTTATGTCATTCTTCGAAAATACTCAAACAAAGACAATATGCCCACAACAATCCTAGCCTCAAAAACCGACTCAATGTAACAATGCACTCATGACTTGAACACCCAACATCCTAGAGAAGTCTAATAATGTTACATATCCCTCGTGAAACCATGTGGCCTCACAACAAAATCAAAGAGAGTAAAATGAATCCACACATTCGAATCTCATGCTCACATATATTAAAGAAAATCGGTCACTCTCATAAAAGAAATACATGCATGTAATTGGTACCATAGGTTTGCCCTTAATGTGAATCCCTACTAATGTAGGGTCGGTCGATCTAAAACAGATTAGGACTTTTTCATTGTTGTAGTGCGGGCACGGGTAGAATATATTTAAGGAATAGTGACTCATCATCCTAAGCACTTTAACACATCACATGATAACTTAAGCACAATTCTCTCAATCCACTTTAATTTCACAATTACAATCACCCCTAACAATATTCCCTCTTTATTGAAGCACTACTTTAATTTATACCCACTAGTAAGAACAAGACAATAATTTATTCATCCATATTTTCCTTCTTCTTTTTTCCAAATTTTTTTCTCTTTTTTTTCCCAACTATTTTTCTTATATTTTCGTTAGTGGTGTATTATATTACAAAACAAGTACGCCTTTCTTCTATTTATTGGTTGCGTTCAAAAGCCAACCTCACTTAGTCCATTCTTACTTCTTTAGCGCTCATTTCACAATTAAAGTACTTTAAGAGGTAAAAGGATTAGAATAATATCAATTAAAAATAAAAGCGTATAGGCTCGTAATGTGGGTACCAAATAAAAGTCTATAGTCTCAAAAGGGATAACTAGAGATAACTTTTATTTATGGCAAGAAATAAGCTAAACAAGATCAAAAGAAGATTAAAATTATTTGTCAAACCGAGCTTCACCCAAAATTTCGCTTCAACTAACATATCGAAAAAGTTCTAGATACAAATACAATACATAAACTACACAAAAATCTCACCACAATGACGTATGACTCACTAAGGATGGTCACATTCCGACTCTCTACAAATTCAAGTATTCATAGAGCCACGAGATATTAAGCATTAAGCACAAAGCGAACATAAGTCAAGTAAATGAGACATAGGCGTCAATAACATGCTATCCAACATATAAAGGCATCAAGATCAATTCAAAATATAAGAAAGATACTACACATAACAAAGCTTAAATATGTTACTATCAAACAAGTCAAGGCGCCTAGGAATTTCATCTTTCTTCCTCCTTTTATTCCCTAAATTTCTAATTTACTCTAAAATAAAAAGGCTACCCGATTCAAATTACATCCCATGAAAAAGAACCGAGGCACAAAGAAAAATCACAAGGAATTATTACTACCTAAAGAAAGCTAAAAGACATGTTTTTGTATTTTTTTATTTGTTTATTTTTTTTGCATTTTTTGTTAGAATTTAATCCCTCAAGAAAACTATCTAGGAGATCCCCCATCAGAAAAAAAGACTAAATTTTATTTATTTATTATTTTTACTTTTTTCCTTTTTTTATTTTCACATTTAAAAATTTTAAAAAAAATAAAAAAATTAAGCTACTAAAACGATTACTAAATTACTGCACAACTACAAAAACCAAAACAAGAATCTAAAATAAAAAATAAGGAGTTAACATTTTTACTAACATATTTATTATTTATCTAAAGGAATTCTTACATCCCACACTTAAAAGAGTGCAATATCCCAAATGCACAAATAAAACAAAAATAACAAGGGTGAACAAGAAACTCCCTGAAAGGCCAAAGGCCGAAGTAATAGCAGCTCACGGGATACTCAGACTTCTCCTAAGGATGGTCCTTTGTGCGCCTCACACTAGTTCCAACTGACTAGCTCACTTTTGTACACTTCCAATGGCTTTCTTCGTATGCTCATAATACTATAAAATAAAATAATACTACAAAAATAATAGAAAAATAACAAAATAAAAAAGTAAACAAAATTGAAAGAAAGCAGTAAAGTTGGGTTGCCTCCCAACAAGCTCCTAATTTAAAGTCGTGGCACGACTTGAACCACTTTTTGCCTCAACCTTGAACTTATGAATTGTATCTCTAACATGGCATCTAGTCTATGGCTATGCTCTTTTGGTGGGGTTACAAAGATAATCAGACCAAGTAATAAATTTTTCACTCTACACTTCTCAGTCTTTAGATGAAGAATGTAATTTTTTGCTTTTTGGCACAATAAATTCAAGAATATAGACACTCTCATACTCACCATTTGACTCCCTTATAGTCTTATATGGATCGATTACTATTTTACTATCTAAATACAATGTGAAAAAATGATTAGAATGAGGTCTAATGCGCCCTAGCTCATGAACTTTACTACTATTTACATCCATATATTTACACACACTCAAGTCTCCCAAAGTGATATTATATACTCCCTCATATGACTCTAGAACACTCTTCTCAATATTAACATCCTCAAGAAAAATATGGTCTAGTGATTGGTATTCTCGTTTTAGCTCCTCAATTTTGGTCTAGAAGATTTTTTTCAACTTCACACAACTCATTATTTAATTGCTGGGGTTACACGCATCAACCTTTGCACTCAAATCTGAATCTAAGTTATGTACAACCAAGCTAAAATTATCAATTTTATGTGCATGTTCATCTCTCTCCATAGATCAATCATTCACTAACGTTGTTAGAAGACAACGCCGTTTCGCATATTCGCCTAATCGAGAATATCCATCTCAATACCAACCCTTACTCCCATATTCAAATTCAGATCTCCAAGAGGTCAAGCTATGACAAGCTCAAAAATACGGGACATAAAAGTCTTCCGCCAACCAAGCGTCTTTCAATAAGCTTACCTCCATAAATTTCATCCCCAAATGTCATGTTGAGAGAACTAAAAACACACAAAGAGAAAATATTAAATATTTATAAAAATAACAATATATACAAAAAAAATGGATAAAATTAAAGGTCTAATCTAGAAAAATAACTAATTTTTAAGTCTCAGGCAACGACACCAAAAACATGTTGCGACCAAAAACTCTCACACAAGTGCACACAATTGTCAAGTAATAAAGTAACTCGAAAGTCGGATGTTGAACCGATAGAGATTTGTGATTAACTATTAACTAAACTAGATTATCCTAACTATCTAAACGAGAATTAAAACTAGAAGAATTTGATTCTAAGCTAATTAAAATAAATAAAAACAAATAATGAACTTTGAATAGAGGAATAGCTGATTTTTTATGTTATCAATTTTATGAAAACGATCTAGAGTTATGGGATATCTAACATTCCTATTGTATTCTTCAATTAAATTGACTAACTAATTTATCTAGCTTATTAGTTGACAGGGTTAATATTGCTCATAAGAATCTATTGAGTTTTACTTGCTTATTCAAGTTAACCTAACACATATATGTCTATGGAATTAGAACTAGCAAAACAAGCAAGACAATTAGGTATATGTCTATCCTAACCGCGAAGTCATTCTCCGATGCTCAGGTTCAAGAACTTGCTCTACTCAATTATATATGCAATCTGAAATTCTCACTTTCAAGTTCAATTCTAGATTCGTAGATGGTATTCAATTGGTGATCAAGCAATTAAAAAAACAAGCCCATGATTGAATAAATAAACCAATACGATAAACTTAAAAATTAAAAGTAATATTCGAATAATAATAATCATGAAAGAACCACAACCTTAGAACGTGAAATTCAACACCACATAGATATGGTAGCAAAATAACAAATTGTAAAAAGAAACATAAAAATTACGTAGTTTGGCAGAAGAAAGATGAGACTCGATGAATTCCGACATTTATAATAATTCTGTACTTGTATTTTTCTCTAAAAAATATTCTCCCCTTCTAAAATAGATTTAGGACCCTTTTTATATGAGTTGGAATCATATAGGACCGAAATAACGTTATTCCGAACGAAACAGAATAACTAATACATCCAGCGTCCAGGGTGTGACGCTAAAACCAGAAAGGTTTCGCATCTGCTTGGGCGTTCTTTCGATGCTGCCTAACTTTTTATTTCATTGTAATTGTTTCTTTTGTTTTCTTTTATAATATTAAACTTTACAATAATTAAATAATTATGAATCTATTTTTATAGTGTATAATATATATATATATATATATATATATATATATATATATATATATATATATATATATATAATCTTTACTTTGCTTTTAATTTTATCTACTTATATATAAAATAAACTCGATTAAATACAAATACAGTATAATTTAGCATTAAAATACTAAAATATAAGATAAATAATACACCAAATATATAATTATAGTCAGACATCACATTACTCACCAGATATCTCCCTCTGTTTCTATATATATAATTCTAAAGCTTTTCTCCTAGCATATTGTTGGGTAGATATATAATAATGGGTTTCGATCCTCTACCTTTCTCCGCTTAAATATAAGATTTTATTCGCGTAAGAATCAAACTCATGATGTGCGTTTAATCAATATTATATGTAGGGTGTACAAAGGAAACCGGCAAACCGCACCAACCCAATAATCCGAGTCAAACCGAGAAAAAAAACCCGACTATGGTTTGGTTTGACTTGGTTTGGTGTTGGAAAAAAAAACCCGACCATAATTGATTTGGTTTGGTTTTAACTAAAGAAAGTCAAACCGAAACCAAACCAACCCGACATTACATATATAGCAATTTTAGATATATTTAAAATATAAATATACTTATTGTAATGTAATTTATAAATATTTCTTAAAAAAATTCATAATTTTATCTTTTAAGGTATTATTTCAAGGTTTGATTTAGAACTTTTGAATGCTCCAATAAGTTTTATAGCCATTAATATTAGTCAATTAAATAATGCTAGCAAGCAATACTAATGCTAACAAAAGACATTCAATTCAATATTACGAACGGGAGTGTATTAAATGTCTATTTTTTATTTTGCATAATTTAGATAAAAATACATAACCTATTTTTATTTTTCTTAAGCTTTTAGGCATATAATTAATACTCCCTCATTAGTCTATGTAGTTTAGCATGAATTAGTGCTTTTAGATTATGTTTATTTTTATTATGACTTTTTAATTAGCAATATTTATAGTACATAATTTTATTATTTTTTATTGTTGAATATTTTAGGATAATGTCATGAGTCATGACATATCTCATATTTTGTATCATTTTCTTGAAAAATACTTTATCTAGTTGTATCTTACTAGGATTAAAGAAATATTTTGAGCATACTTTATATATTTTGTTCTACGAAGCTTTTACCGGAAAAAAGTTCGAAAAACCCGAATAACTCGAAAACCCGAAAAAACCCGAGAAAAACCGATGTTGAAAAACCCGGATTTATTGGTTTGGTTTGGTATTTAGATTTAATAACCCGACACAATTGGTTTGGTTTGGTAATTGTAAAATTCGAACCAACCCGGTCTATATACACCCCTAATTATATGTATAATGTGTTACGGTCTTAGCACTGAGCCAAAGCCCACGAGCCACTTTGAAGGAACTTTAGATTAAACACGTCAAAATTGTTTGAATGATAGCGACCTGTCAAGTAGATTAATTTCTGAAACTTGATAAGTTCATTTTTGACGTAGGCAAGTTGGGCCTATGAACTTCTAGACCAATTCCATGAATAAAAGTGTCAAACTCCTAAACAAGTTTTTGGCCATATATAATACCATTAACTTTGTTAAACAGTTTAATTCATTGATGTGTTCTTAATATTAAAACGGGTTCGTGGAAGGCAATTACTTCAAAAATTAGAAGCTCAATGGTCAATCAAATGACTCAATACAAATTGCCAAAAATGAAATAAAAGAATATTTAGTTTAGGAAGTAGGACTAGTACTTAATAAGTTGTCAAATAATAGTAGGCAGCGCAGTTGGTAGTCCATCTACTTCAGTTTGCATAAGATATGATCAATTTCTTCTTCTTCTTTTTTATAATTTTAGTAATAAAGAAGTTATTAAACTAATCCAATAATAGAGGCTGCTAAGAAAGAACAACTGTTGTACGTAAAAAACTGTTGAGGACTTATTACTGATTTATCCATTCCACTGTACCACCAGTTAGCTGTTAACTGATCTTAGCCGTCAGACAAGTTGACCAAAATGACTGCAATAATCAACGGTGATTGGGGTCTCGTCTAGTCTACTCACCCAACACCTCAAAATATGGTTAGCAGCCTTAACTCTTACTCCCAAATAGGGTCAATCTCATCAAAATATCTAAACGATGCAAAATGGTCTTCATTTTGCCTTGACTCTTGAGCAATCTCTTTTGATTTTGACCAATACCAATACAGAGGTGTTCCAATTTTATATGTACCCCCATTTTCTGGAAGGACTTATGAATATAACTGTTTATTCGTAAAATAATATAATTAAATTTATATATGACATATAGATAAGTTAATTAATTTGATCTTAAAATAATAAATAAATTAGATAAAATTATAAGATTTAGCATTGAAGTTAAGACAAAACAGCAGAAATCCTAATTCCGGGAGCAGAAGTAATAATAATATGAATAAGCAAGAAAGTAAAATGTTATTGAGCTTTAGATTGAATATAGTATATGATTGTCATAAATTTCGTCCCCTCACAATGGTTCTAAAGCTCACTATTTATAGTTGAACCTAAGTAACAAGGTCCTAGGATTAAGCCCTTTTTTTTGTTTCCCATCCGGTATCTGATACCCACATTAGGACCCGATTAAATCCGAATTAGCACCAGAAAATCCGACATTTGGGGTAAAGCGCTCCCTAACAAAGGGGACTCCATATACAGGGACTCAAACTCGAGACATATGGATAAAGATGAAGGAGTACTTACCAGTACTCCACCACAACCCTTGTTGGTATCAAGCCCATCTTTAATGTCAATAATGAGAGCCATTGAAGAATGTGTAACAGTAGACAGTGAATGTCATATTCTCTGTAACGGACCATATATTTAATGTTATAGAATATTCTTCATTAAATGCTAATGGGTGATAGGTATATAATTTATCTTTATGAATACTATTCTCTTCAAGATCGTTGCCTTCATACCGAAATGTCTTATATCCTCGACTCCACATGTCGTTCCCTCGTACGATCATTAAATATGAACATATTTTAACACGTACAAGAATATATAGAATAGGAGTACTAGCTAATCTTATTAATAAAAATAAAAATTATTCGCTCGTAATACTCAAATATATATTAGAGACGTAAAAAAGTTTAATTTCAATAATGGTTTGACTCTAAATCATGACCATTAACAGACTACAAGACATCAAAAGCATGCCTTAATCTAGGGTCGAAGAAATTAAAAAGGGCACTATAAGTTAAAATGAAGATGTAACATACATTGATAACCCCGGAAATGGGTTATTACTTATTAGTATTGGTGGGAACTTAGATGGGAAATTATTTCATTTGATATGCCAAGTAATTTTCAATTGTTGTTTCTATTGGGTATTTCTCCTGATTCGTTTATCATAATTTAATTTTTCAATAGTTGATTGTCTTCATTTTCTTATCATATTTGACTTTCACTAAGAAAAAAAAAACTCAATTACCAACAAAAAAAAAAGTTGGTAAATTGATCAAATTGGTTGGTATTTTGACTTACTAACCGATTACCAACGGAAATTGGCATATTGCTAAAAGGCTAGATGGTAAATTTTATCAATCATATTGAATTGCTTGGTTAACTTACCAACTAAAAATTAGTTAGTAAACACCAAATAAATTTGTTGACAATTTTTGAATCTTGAGTCCAAGATTTTCGTTGGTAAATTTACTAACAAAAATTTCAGTTGGAAGTTCGTTAGTAAATTTACTAACATATAGAAATTGAGTTAGTAAAATTGGTTTTTGATTATTTAAATTGTGTTTGTAATTGGTTGGTAAATATAGTAACAAGAAAAATTCCATTAGTATTATGTTAGCAACTATACTAATGGATACCAATTTGGTTGGTAAATCCGATAGTATATTTTTCAAAATACATTGGCAATCGGTTGGTAATTTTGTCTATAGAAAAGTTCTATTTAGTAAATTGTAGGCAATTTACAAACAAATTTCAAATTCGTTAACAAATATGGTTATAATAATTGTATTAATATTCATTTAAAGCTTTAAAAGATCCCAATAAACGAAAACAAAATAAAAAACATACTTAAACTTTATAAATAATAATATCTATCATGAAGTTGAAAGCAGAGTCCAAGACGTGTCAAACATAAAAGAAGCTAACATAAATCTAAATACGACTCGTGTCATTTGGCGACAAGTTGCAGAATCCAAGACGTGTCTAACATAAAAGAAGCTAACATAAATCTAAATACGACTCGTGTCATTTGGCGACGAGTCGTGTGTACGAGAAGGCGGTGTAGGTAAGCCACCTATGAAGACCGACAGACGGTTTTGGAGTAGTTGATCAACTTGCTCGCGCACCTCTTGCTGCATTTCGTGTCTCATTTCTTCACGCATTTCTTCTCTCATTTCTTGTCTAATCTCTTCTCTGATCTCAGATCTCATCTCATGCTTCATCTCTTCCTTAATTTCTTGCAAACGATGTCCTACACATTCACTCACACGAGTATTGAAGTCTAGATCTTGAGGTGGAGATATCGAGCTGGAGGAAGCACCAACATGCCCATAGAAAGGAGCTTGAGAACCAATACCATAAATGCGCGTCTTCTTAACACCGACTTTCTCCAAATATATTTGTGAGAAATCAACTTCAGGAGGCTCACTGGACCCATCTTCAGGCTGAGACGCAGATAGAATTTTAGACATTATGGCGTCCTGGACAAAAAGAAAATGATATAAGCTCTATAATAATAACTTTGACAGGGAAAACATCAAGAACACAGTCATAAAAGGTAACAAAACTGAAAACTCAAATGTCAATAAATGAGCTAAACTCAATTAATTCCTAGTCGATAGAAAAAGTTGAGCATCAGAATTCATTCTCTATACAAGTTCTGATAAGTGGAGATTTTGTAGTCGTTTGAACTGGAAGACAACCAATTGGAGGCAATCCAGTCAGTACAATCATACGGCATCCAAACTAGAGGTTCAGTTAACCTCAACCAAACAAACAAAATTGAAAGTGAATTAGTAGGTTTTTGCAGGTGATATGTATCAAGAACTCTGCAAGTGTTCTCTACCAAGAAGATGGCAATCACTTCAATTGTACACTGCGCATGGGACATTTTAAATGCTGCATATGTACCACACTTAGAAAATGTGTATCCATTCTATTTTGGTTACTGTATTTCCTATACTTCATCCGAATCATGTCCTATAACCTTATGAGCTACAGGAGAACATCAACCACATTTTACACAATGCAGAAACAACCTACAGAGTTTGAGATCAACAGAAAACCACTACTTGAGGAACAGAGAAGCAAGCCTATATGGTCATGCTGTATAGTTGCATCTGATAATACTCATATCTGCAGGTACAATTGTGTTTAACTCTACAAGTGTAGTTTCCATCAGTGGTATTAGCACATATGTGCTCAATCTGATGAAACTGTACCATTTGCACCAATTATTCATCCATACATGCCTTCAGGAATACAAAAATACTATTGAAACAGCATAGCAATCTCACCAGATACTACTTTGAATTACAGCTACTAAACAGTGGTTTGAAGGAACCTAAGAAACATACTGCAGTGCACTACCAGCATTCAACCTTCATGGAGCCTTTCAAGATGGGCATCTGTACAACATTATCCAGTCAACCTTTATGGCTGACATGAAGAACAGCATGAGAAGTTCACTGGAGACGCATCAACCACCAGCAAACAACAACTCTGCCCCTATTTACTCAACTGGCCAGGTAACCACTCACTCCGCTGATGGATCCTTCTTGATTGCTATCTAGCTTTCATTATCACATGGTATTTGGAATACATTTGTACAACTGGTGCAGTTTCAATAAGTGGTATCAGCACTCTATATGCTCATTCTTGTTGAAATTGTGCCAGTTGCTTCAGGTTATTCTACAGTTCATGTACACTAAAGTGCAATCTGATCCACCAGTCCCAACAACAACACAGAACATTTGCACCTCCTTCCAGGAAATAAATCTCACTGAATCAGTGCAGAATTTCAGTCGACATCAAACTGGAGGTTGAACCATAACACAACAGTTATATGGGAAATAATATAATATGTCCTGTTCATCCACCAGATACCTCAACTGTCCACAAAGGACCAGTGTAGTTGAAAATGGACATTTGCAGCAGAAACAACTTCGGGCTCAATCACTTCTATCACAGTCACAAGACAACTATTAGTTTCACTTTGCCTTGGATATCATCTTGATACATGTCTTGTACTATGCTTTAAACCAATAGTGTGATGTCGACTTGAAGGAGAAAGAGTAAAGAAATCGCGAGTCCTAATTTTTTGTTTAAATAGATCGGTGCTACTGCCTTGTTGTTTTCTTTTTTGCAAAAAGGGACGCTATAGGTCGCCTCATGCTACATGTCGCCACACGGTACAAAGGCAGAAGCACTCGCTTTTTTGAAAATGCTATGCCACACTGTAAAATACCGATGGCAGCTCGCCTCGCCTCGCCTCACGCTATTAGCGCTGAGGCAAGCGCTATTTACAACACCGGTACAACCAGTTGCCAGAACGTAAAACAGCATGTTAAGACATATCAAAATATTGAGCAAGTAAAAGGTGGTATATATAACCTGTAGTTGGGACCCTTAGACAAAATATTGAAGATTCGCAAAACCAGAAGAATGCTTTCCACTGGAAATAAAATTCAATTATCATCAATTCTTTGACTCTTAAGTAACATCTAGCATGCTTTGTGCTAATCCTATAAATTGTGACACTGACTACTATAGATATATATGTTAAAATTGAATGGCTATCGCAATCAAAGTAGCAAGCGTCACAGCAAAAATGGGAGAAGTAACTTACATAGGTGCTCTTAGATTTGTGGTCCACAAACTCGTTGTTCGTCTTGGAATACACTTGTACAACTAGTGCAGTTTCAGTAAGTGGTATCAGCACTCTATGTGCTCATTCTTGTTGAAAGTATTCCAGTTGCTTCAGGTTATTCTACATTTCATGTACACTAAAGTGAAATCTGATCCACCAGTCCCAACCACAATACAGAACATTTGCACCTCCTTCCAGGAAATAAATCTCAATGAATCAGTGCAGAATTTCAATCAACAACAAACTGGATGTTCAACCATAACACAACACTTATATGGGAAATCACAAAATCTGTCTTGTGCATTCACCAGATACCTCAACTGTCCACAAAGGACCAGTGTAACTGAAAATGGACATTTGCAGCAGAAAAAACTTCACGCTCAATCACTTCTGTCACAGTCACAAGACAACTATCAGTTTCACTTTTCCTTGGAGATCATCTTGATATATGTCTTCCACTATGCTTTAAACCAATAGTGTGATGTCGACTTGAAGGAGAAAGAGTAAAGAAATCCCGAATCCTAATTTTTTTGTTTAAATAGATCGTTGTTACTGCCTTGTTCTTTTCTTTTTGGAAAAAAGGGATGCAACAGGTCGCCTCATGCTACATGTCGTCACACGGTACAAAGGCAGAGGCGCTCGCTTATTTGAAAATGCTATGCCACACTGTAAAATACTGATGGCAGCTCGCATCGCCTCGCCTCACGCTATTAGCGCTGAGGGGAGCGCTATTTACAACACCGGTACAACCAGTTGCCAGAACGTAAAAACAGCATGTGAAGACATCAAAATATTGAGCAAGTAAAAGGTGGTATATATAACCTGTAGTTGGGACCCTTAGACAAAATATTGAAGATTCGCAAAATCAGAAGAATGCTTTCCACTGGAAAATGACATTCAATTATCATCAATTCTTTGACTCTTAAGTAACATCTTGCATGCTTTGTGCTAATCCTATAAATTGTGACACTGACTACTATAGATATATATGTTAAAATTAAATAGCCATCGCAATCAAAGTAGCAAATGTCACAGCAAAAATGGGAGAACTAACTTACATAGGTGCTCTTAGATTTCTGGTCCACAAACTCCTTGTTCGCCTTGACATGTGTCTTCTTTAGAAGCTCATGTGGATGAGCTGGTCTTCCCAGTTCTTTAGCCTAGAATTGAAAACCGCGTTCACTATATTAATACATAATCACTAGCTTTGGATATATTATAACTAGGCTAATAAAAAAGGAATATACCATTTGTCTTGCATGTTCTCGGTGACTTCTGGAGCCTCCTGTATGGCGTGAGGGACCAGAACCTTCACCACCTTTTTCACTTAGCCGATTCCTTGAGCATTGAGCAGACTTGGCTTTAAAAGTCTCAGTCTCCCAGTGAGGCTTCCAGCTGTCCCAAATAGATACTGGAATAGTTTTGCGCTTCTTCTCACAACTTCTTGCTTCAGATAACATACCCTTGTATCGTTCTGCACATTTGCTCATAAACTTATCCTTTACGGAACCTTCAATTGCAGTGTCCCACTGAAATCGTTTCTGTTTGAGAAGATCAAATGAAACTAACACAAGATATTGATAATAACAACAAAAACAACTTATACCAAGTGTAGTAAATCCTCGGCTCAAGAAATATAAAGGAACTCCAAATATTATTGATCTTATAATACTATAACTTTACCTTAAACTCTTCCCAATAGAAGTCTTTTCTCTGGTGTAACAGACTTCCAATTATGTCCTTCAGGATCCAGTTTCTCCTTGAAGATTTTTGTGACAGACTGAGCGACGTCATTGCCCGGGTCCAGTTGGCTAAAGTAAATAAGAAATGAATTATGTTGTTACTCCATTCCATTTAAGCCTTTCATATTCTTTCAAGAAGCATTTGAGATGCACTAATGCATACCAGATAATCAGGAAACAAAAATTTTTAAAAATATAAACAAGGGACACTTTTACTCTTACCCTCCAGGGACGATTGTAATTGGGATACGGTTACCGCCAATTGTGTTGGACGAACTTGCTGATCGGATTTCATCTGCAGGTGTACCAATTTGGTGTGGTCGCGTCGTTACCTTGTATTTTTCTCTCAATTTCACCCTTCATTATTATTAAATAATTTTATTTTATCATTTACCCTACCTTTTATATAATAATTTTACCATGTATTATACTTTCTTTGGGGTCTTCTTTTACTTGTGTTGCTTGTTTGAAATATCTTGATTTCAAATCTTACTATTTTTGCCATTATTTTTTATTAATTATAAAAGAAAATACTATAGTTTGTTCTTTGGTGATAAAATAAAATGACGATATTCTCAACCCCTGGGGTCTCCGATAGCGCGGCTCGGTGGAGTACGGGGCTTGAAGCTGAAGCGTTATTGGAGGCCTTCGGCGGCAAAGATGTTAACTATATTTTACAATCAACTTCTTTTAATATTTTTTCTCTAATTTATAATATAACCAATTTATTTGATTATTCTTGAGATATTATTGATCTTAGGTAAAGTTTTATTAATTTTGTTTTCAAAAAACACTTTCCGTTGGAGGAAATGTCTTCATGCTTTTTTATGAGCAATATATTTTTTCATATAGGCATGTGAAATTAATAAGAATTAGTAAATCTTTTATTTCATTGACTATATTTGTTAATTAGAATATTAGTTTCTACTTGTAAAAGTTTTTCGTAGTATAGTTATTACAAAATTAGTCCAAAAATCAATATCGAGCCAATTATCTCAAGGTTACTGAATCCACTGTGAAGGTAAAATTAATCCAAGTTGAAGAGAATAGGAGGAATGAAGTGGAAAATTATTTAATTAAGTACATATCATTTATTTGTTATAGCTCAACACCCCTTATGAATTCAGGATTATACAAACCTCTCGTTAACCTTCTGTACATCCACTCGCGATTTAAAGTCATTTTTCAAACAAACTTTCTTTCCTGATAATGTAAAGGATTATAATAGCATTATTGATTTATAAACATCGTCAGATAGTAGTACAAAAAGAGTACTAATAATCAAATTAGGCCTCAAATCCCAATTATAATGAGCAAAAAAGCTTTCAACATATATCTATAATACACTGGAAATATTAGATTGATAAAAAATACTTACCACTTACCCGCCGAATTTGAATTGTGGAATTGAGAAGCTTCCAAACGATAACTTGTGAGAGACTGTTGTGAGATTATCTATCAGTTGGGGAAGATAATGGAGAGGATTAGCCATATTGTGATCGTGGGTACAAAGAAGAAGCTAAAATGGCGCCAGTTCTCTTTAATTTTAGGAGAGTGGGGATGGTAGGCGGTACCCTCTATGCGCACCTGAAATTTGTGTAATTTAGAAAAGAGGGTAATTAATTAGGCGGTACACTCGATGTAATTTTCTTTGAGAATTATTACTTTAATTTGGTGTTTCATTAATTTTATATATATATATATATATATATATATATATATATATATATATATATATATATATATATATATATATAATGGCAAAATATTTTTTTTCCTTACTCTTATTTTCTGTCTTTTAATTTGTTTGCTTAGACTTATTTAAAAAATCTTAATTGTTAGAAATTTAAAATCCATAAAATCTTCAAATATTAATTTGAGTTCGTAATTTTATTTTTGATTCTTAATTAAACTATGTTAATACTAACTAATCACATGAATTATACATGTATCGTTTGGTTATTATATTATCATACAAATTAATAAATTTTAATTGCACCAAACTATTTGTATAAAATAATAAAATTTTAATTGCACTCATGTTTGAATTATTAAATATAAACTAGGTCCAAACATAATTTATAGCTAATTACTTAATGTTCGAATATGCAATAAAATTATTTCTAATTAATATTAGAGCTAGTATTATTATCCACGCCGATATGCGCGTACACTGACCATGTCAAATATTAGAGTTGTTTAGGTTATATATAAATAATCTTAAAATTGAAATAACTTCTTGATAAAATTAAATATAGATAATCATTGGATATTAATTAATTAAAAAATCAACGTGAAAAAAGATTAATTGTTTCTAGAATCTCATACTTAATATATTTTAATTTTTAGTACCATTCTCGCCAGTGTCATAGATCCTAAAAATAATGAGAATCGAATAATAACTCGTATTCATCACAAAAAAATCGAAGGTTTTAGACTATGAAGGACTCTTATATATACGACTTGAATCTTGTACTACTACTTAAACTCTTATTGGTGTCACAATCCATTTTCATAATAGGTCATGATGGCGCCCATCAACCTTGCCGGACAAGCCAAGTGCGGAAAATATTTCCAAGTTTATCAAAAATTATAATTTTTAAGAAAAGATCAACTGGTTATATTAAGGCGAAAGGAGACGATTTCTTCTTTAAGACATTCCCATGGACAATGGGATTTAATCCTCGTGAAGAAACGTCAAAAGCTATCGTTTGGATCTCTTTTCCTGAACTGCCAGCAAACTTCTTTGCAAAAAAATCCATAATGTCAATCGATGCTGCAGTGGGAAAGCCTTTAGCAGTTGATAAGGCTACTAAAGACGAACGATACCGAGTACGGCACGAGTAAAAGTTTTGATTAATTTGCTAGACAAACTTCCAACAAAAATAAAGATCAAGATAGTTGATATTAAATCTGGAAAAATAGTCGATCATGACCAGCGATCGTTTTTGATAACCTTCCTAAATACTGCACGTATTGTAATCATCAAGGTCATGATGTAAAATCGTGTCGTTGGAGTACAGATGAAGTGAATGAACAAGCATTTCATGATCGACAATCTAAAGGCCGGGGCAGGTTGAAGAAACTAGAAGGTGATGCCAGAGAGTTCATAAATGCTAATCTTGTAGCACGAACCAGTGAAGGAGTTCGTCCTTGTTAGATAAAGCGCTTAACGCTAGAGGGGGGGTGAATAGTGTTATAATAAAATTTAGCGTAAACTTGCGGAAATTAAAATTTGCAGGAAATAAATAAGTGCGTTAAATAAACAAAAAGGAAAGAACGCACCGATATATTCTGGTTCACCACAACACGTGGCTAGTCCAGTCCCCGAGAGACTCTCTCGAGATTTTCCACTAACTTGTTAAGCTTACGGGTGCTCAACAAACCTTTACAACTTAAGGACACAAGCCTTAACACCTTTGCTCGGAGATACAACACTCCAAGACTTCAACCAAGGAAACACAAGTTCCTTACAACAAGAGGATTACAATTCTCTTACAAGTGTATAAAACACTAAACACTCAAACAAAATACTCCTTAATGAGTAGATATGAGTAAAAGAAGTAAGCTCTAGATCACAACAACTTTGGACAAGAATATGGCTCTCAAAAGCTTTATGAAATTGAATATAAAATGATAAACAAAAGTATGCAAGCTTATAGCAATGTAATGATCAGTTGTAGTATGTTGTTGTGTTTAAAACACTGAAATGAAGCTGTATTTATAGTTGAAAAACTTGGCATCACCGTTGCCTAATTGCCAATTAAGAGTTGCTGATTTTACTCACTGACAATCGATTGTCAAACCCCAATCGATTGTCTGCCAGTCAGATCAAAATTCAATTCCAGATTTTACGCTTGATAATCGATTACTTACAATCCATAATCGATTACTGGCAACGTTCAAAAAATCCTTTCCAGATTTTACCACAAACAATCGATTGTCCAGAATCAACAATCGATTACTCAGCAACGTTCAAAAAATCTTTTCCGGATTTTAATCAAAACAATCGATTATACAAAATCAATAATCGATTACCCAATAACGTTCAAAAAATCTTTTCCGGATTTTAATCAAAACAATCGATTATACAAAATCAATAATCGATTATCTAATAACGTTCAAAAAATCTTTTCCGGATTTTAATCAAAACAATCGATTATACAGAATCAATAATCGATTACCTGACGGTATTTGAAAACTTTACGACAACGGTCAGCTTCACAATCGATTGCACAAAGTCAACAATCGATTACTTATCAGTTTTTGAAAAACATTTTTAGACACTGTCTCTTTGACAATCGATTGTCCAATGTAACAATCGATTATTTAATAAATTTGAAAATCACTGGAAGACACTGTCTCAACATAATCGATTACCATTAGTTCATAATCGATTATTCTGAGTTTTGAAAAACTTTGATGGACACTGCCTCAGTTACAATCGATTGTCATTAGTTCACAATCGATTGTCATGCAGGTTTGAAAAATCTGATGCTCACTGTCTTACTCACAATCGATTGTCATTAGTTCACAATCGATTGTCATGCAGTCTTGGCTGAAAACAATCGATTATCATAAGTACATAATCGATTATCTTAGTCCAGATTTTTAAGGCATGTCTAAAAATTATTTTGACTACTGTTAATATGCATGGTTTAAAATCATTTGACATTAAATTAAATATGCATGATTTTGGAAAATAGTTTTATGAGAGAAGCCATGTTACGAGTCAAGTTGTAGGATCAAGATCACAATTAAGATTGACTCAATTAAACTATAAAACTTTGTCTTGAGCTTGAATCTCGTTGTATATCAATTGTGCGCTTGTTTCTTGAACTTTGTCATATATCAATTTTCGCTTCGTTTGTCATTCATCAAAACCTATAAAAGAACACACGTTTTAGTATATTGCATTGAGAACGTGTTTCCAACAATTTCCCCCTTTTTGATAATGGCAAACATTAAGCGGGATATGCAAGACAAGCAATTTATATTGACGATTCAAGACAAGTATATACATGCAACAAGTATGCAATTTGTTCCCCCTCAATTTGAGAATTCCCCCTCAATTTAAGCTTATAATTTGAGAGTGCATCATACCCGTTATCTTCCCCCTTTTGCCATTAGCAAAAATAATAATAAGATGCCAAAGATGAAATAAACCTTGTTTATTTATTAGAAAGAATTACAGCAACAGGGAAGACAAAAACAAACTTAAAAACTACAATTATTCATTCATCATTTTCCGCCTCATCATCCGGCGCTGCTTCATATGGAACAAGACCCGCATATGGATAATAAACGTGGTCAAAATATCCATGGATCTCGTGAGTTAATTGACCGAAAGAAGAGGTCAATGAAGCAATTTGGTCGGAAATGAATTGGAGGGAAGGCTCTTGAGGCGGAGGAGCACGACGGGTTGGAGGAGGAGCAGGCGCTACATGATCACCGTCATGATGAAAGGAGGATTCCGAAATTTCCCACTTTTTGGTACTCTTTTTGAGAGGACCATTTCCAGTGACGAATCTGGTGGCTTCAAGAAAGTTCATGATGTGGAGAGCATAAGGAAGAGGCCTATCATCTCCGATAGCGTCACGCATGTGAATTTTAATAACCCGACACCAATTGATGTTAGCTCCGGTTATTATGGCATGCATGAGCTTGGTGTCCTCTTGGGAAATGGTGGTATGGTTATGCTTACGAGGCTTGAGGACTCGGGTGATGAAATAGAAAATCAACCGATAATTGGGATCCATTCCCTAATTGTAGGACGACGGGAAGAAAGATTTGGATCATAAGAAGTAAGACCGATTTGGTGTAAGAGGGCTGTTTCATCAAAAAGGGCTCCAGCCTCTCCGGTGTACCGAAAATGTCTTCACCATTTTGAGGAAGACGGGCGATGGTATGAAGATTTTCATCGGAAAGAAGAATTTGAACACCATTAATGTTGGTGACAAGCTCACCGTCATCATCCTCATGGAGGTTGGAATAAAATGCTTGAACCAATGTAGTATTGATGTAAGGATGGGTAAGGAGCAAAAAGTCAAGAAGTTGAGAATTTTTGAGCATATTTGCAGCAGGGCCAAATGATTCAAGATACTTGTGGGTTGAGAAGGGGGGTGGAAGAATGTCGCGCTTTTCAAATTTGGTTAAGAATCGAGTAAGCTCGATGTCGGAATTATAATATAGAACGGAACCATCTTGATAGGGATAGTTCGGACGAGGAGGGGCAGCAGAGGCGGATGCGCCGTGCCTAGCAGAACGGGAACGTTTTGAGTGACGGCCCGACATTTTTAATGAAAGCTGCTGGATTTTGCAAAAGATTAGAGAGAATTTGATATTTTGAAAGCTAAAATTGATGCTTGAGTGAATGAATATGAACATATATGAAGCCTATATATAGAGGGGTGAGTGGCTTATCATTTATGGAAGAATTCTGCTGAGAATTTAAAGCCAAATCAGTCAGAAACGGTAAAATAAATTTACTGACCGTTAGACAATCGATTGTTGAGATGCAATAATCGATTGTTGAAGAGTTATGACCTGACTTGGAACTGACACAAATCGATTGAGGAGCCAAACGGTAACAAGAGTTTAAATTTCTGACATGAAATAATCGATTATATATGTGAAATAATCGATTGTTTTGGACAAGCATTGCTGAATGGCTGAGACAGAAATCGATTATGCAATTTAAGGAATCAATTATTAAACAAAGCTGCATAATGAACCTAAACCATAAACAATCGATTAGTGATACTGCTAATCGATTTTCAGCACAGTAAAATAATCGATTATTTGCTTGGAACAATCGATTGTTCTGTGCCAAAACTTTATAATTCCCCCTATCTTTTAGGGCGATACCTGCAAAATAGAATTAAACGTCTCCGACGCTCAAGTCAGTAATTTGTAAAGAAGTAATAACTTAAACTAGTGTTGCCAAGTGAGAACGTGAGCTCTTAAGAAGTGTGTCCTAAAGTGTTCTTAACAGAGTTTCGGGTACTTACCTTTCCTCCGATGTCTCCAATTACCTGTTCAAGAGGGTGATCTTTGATTGTCCTCCACTCGTTAAGCATATTCATTTCTTTTTCCAATTGTGGCACTTCTTCCGTTGGTTGTTCCTCAGTTTCATTTTTGTTTTCCTTGGGTGGTTCCTCTTGTATTTTGTCTTTCAAGCTATCTAAGATACCTGCAAGATCAAAACCGGAATCCTTTCTCGCCAAGCGAGCATTATTTTCGGAAAATACAACATGAGGGGATTCCTCCACAATTTGGGTTCTTTTATTAAAGACCATATATGCTTTACTACGTGAGGAATATCCAATGAAAATACCTTCATCCGACTTAGCATCAAATTTACCCAATTGGTCTTTGCCATTGTTACGAACAAAACATTTGCAACCAAAAACTCTAAAATGGGAAATATTTGGTTTTCTACCCTTATAAAGTTCATAGGGGGTTTTCATGAGTATCGGCCGAATTACAACTCTATTTAGAACATAGCAAGCGGTACTCACGGCGTCCGCCCAAAAATGTTTGGGTATCTTAGCTTCGTCGAGCATGGTTCTAGCCATCTCTTCGAGACACCTATTTTTCCTTTCCACCACCCCATTTTGTTGTGGTGTACATGGAGCGGAAAAGGTATGCTCGATTCCGAGTTCGTCACAAAAGTCCGCAAAGAGATTGTGATCAAACTCTCCCCCATGATCACTTCTAATTGAAGTGACGGTTGTTTCTTTCTCATTTTGAACACGCTTAAGAAAATATTTAAAATTGTGAAAAGCATCACTTTTATTGGCAAGAAATAAAGTCCAAGTAAATCTCGAGTAATCATCAACAATCACAAAAGCATATCTATTTCTTCCTAGACTTTCAATGCGAGAGGGACCAAATAAATCCATATGAAGCAATTGCAATGGTCTAGAAGTTGAAACAATGTTTTTAGATTTGAAAGATGCTTTTGTTTGCTTCCCCTTTTGACACGAGTCAAAAATAGAGTCATTTTCAAATTTTAAATTGGGAAGACCAACAACTAAGTTTTGAGAAATCAGTTTGTTCAAAAGATGCATATTGATATGTGCTACTCTACGATGCCATAGCCAAGTATCATCCTCTTTACTCATTAGACAATCAACATAATCGGGTGAGGAATTAGCAAGATCAACCATATAAATGTTATCCACTCTAAAACCACAGAGGATAATTTTGAAATCACTACGTCTGAACACTAAGCATTCATCCGAATCAAATAAAGCAAGATTTCCCTTGTCACACAATTGGCTTATGCTCAAGAGATTATGCTTTAATCCTTTAACAAGTAATATATGCTTAATAGAGGATTTTTCATCCTTACCGACCGAGGCGATGCCGATGATCTTTCCTTTATTGTTATCACCGAAGATAACACTTCCTCCTTCTTTGTGCTCTAATTGAAGGAATTTGGATTCATCTCCCGTCATATGCTTGGAGCATCCACTATCAAGGTACCATAGTACACTTGATCCATTCAAGCACACCTATAAAAAAAATTAATGTTCTTTAGGTACCCATGCCATCTTGGGTCCTTGGGGGTTAGGCATATTATAGTGATGCGATTGAGTAATATGTCTATGACGTGTAAAGCATGCAGGAGCAATATGACCAATACGTCTACAATAATGACAAGTCACATTTGGGTTATGCATCCTTCTAGGTTCATAGTAACTAGACGGATGAAAATTTCTTACTCTATTTTGAACACTATGACTATTTCGCATTTCATGAGAATTATTTCTCCTACTATGAGCTCTAGGATGGGCAGCATTTCTAGAGTGATTGTTTCTCGGTTGAGGGCCATTGCTAGGTCTTCTAAGGGGTTCAAAATTTGGCCTAAAGTATGCATCATTTCTAGGGTGACTATTTCTAGGTGGTAAGTCATTCCTAGGTCTTCTAAAATGTTCAGCATTTTGTCTAGCATGCATATTGGCTCTAGAGTTGTTGTTTCTAGGATAAGCATTTCTATTGTTAATCCTAGGTTGAGCTTTAGGTTGTTGGGGTTTAGCTTCAACCTTTTCTTCATTCTTAAAGCCTATTCCATGCTTGGTTGATTTCAAGTTAACAAGAACATCATTCAAGTTTTTGTGCGAAGAATTAAACTTATCTAATGTGCCTTTAAGCCTACTTACTTCATTCTTAAGATGCAAACAAGAAGTGCAATTTCTAGTAGAGCTTTCGGGCTACTTGTTTTCCTCTTTCAGCTTCTCATTTTCTAAAACCAGTTTTTCTAAATCCTTTTCTTTTAAAGAAAGTTGTTTTTGAAAATCTTTTTCTTTTAGAGAAGCATTTTCTTTTACGCCCTTAACAGTTTTTGAAGCCTTAATAAACTCAGCATATAATTCATCAAAAGCAGTTCGCATTTCTTCAATAGTAAATAAGTTATTAGACGAAATTTGACATACCTCATCTTTGTTGTCTTCTTGTGCCATAAGGCAAGGATTTGCTGCTTCGTCTTCTTCTCCTTCGCTTGACTCATCTCCGGAGTCGCCTCCCCAAGAAATGTATGCACGTTGCTTTTTAAAAGGTTTCTTCTCCTTTTTGATGTTTGGGCAATTTGATTTGATGTGCCCGGTTTCACCACATTCATAGCACTTGATTTGTTCGCCTTGCTTTTTGCCATTGCGTTCATACTCCTTGCGCATGAACTTTTGAAATCTTTTGATAACGAGTCCAAACTCGTTGTCTCCTTCCTCATCAATTTGCGGTTGGCTTGTGTTCGCCTTTAGAGCTATTCTTTGCCTCCTTTGATCATCAACAAAAGGGTTAAGAATAGTAGATTCATAGGTCTTAAGGTTACCTCTTAGTGCGTCGATGATGACGTTTGAAACGCCAATGGATTCTTGAATTGTATCGGCCTTTGATCTCCATGCCGGTGTGAGACTTCTAAGAATTTTTCGCACGAGCTCTCTATCCGTGAATGTTTTCTTGAGAGCATGTAGGTCATTTACGATTATTGAAAATCGCTCAAACATTTCATCCACCTTTTCACCTTCCTTCATGTGAAATAATTCATAAGAATGGGTTAGGAAATCAATTTTTGCTTCCCTTACCTGGTCCGTACCTTCGTACGTAACTTCTAGCTTGTCCCACATCTCCTTTGCCGTTGTGCAACACGATATTTTCCTGTAATCGTCAGCATTAACAGCACAATATAATAAATTAATTGCCTTAGCATTATTTTGAACCTTTCGGATGTCATCCGCGTCATACTCATCCTCGGACTTGGGAATCCATTCGTTTTCCACCTTCTTTGTTGGAATTTGGTTTCCCTTCATTATCACCTTCCAAAGGTGAAAGCTGTTGGACTGAACGAAGATCTTCATCCTCTCCTTCCAGTACGTGTAATTTGTACCGTTGAATAGAGGTGGTCGTGTGGAGCAATGTCCTTCATCAATTCCTACAAAAGAATCACGAGTAGAAGCCATGGATGGTTCTCTCAAACTGTTAAGTTTTCAGAGAGTTGGGCTCTGATACCAATTGTTAGATAAAGCGCTTAACGCTAGAGGGGGGGTGAATAGCGTTATAATAAAATTTAGCGTAAACTTGCGGAAATTAAAATTTGCAGGAAATAAATAAGTGCGTTAAATAAACAAAAAGGAAAGAACGCACCGATATATTCTGGTTTACCACAACACGTGGCTAGCCCAGTCCCCGAGAGACTCTCTCGAGATTTTCCACTAACTTGTTAAGCTTACGGGTGCTCAACAAACCTTTACAACTTAAGGACACAAGCCTTAACACCTTTGCTCGGAGATACAACACTCCAAGACTTCAACCAAGGAAACACAAGTTCCTTACAACAAGAGAATTACAATTCTCTTACAAGTGTATAAAACACTAAACACTCAAACAAAATACTCCTTAATGAGTAGATATGAGTAAAAGAAGTAAGCTCTAGATCACAACAACTTTGGACAAGAATATGGCTCTCAAAAGCTTTATGAAATTGAATATAAAATGATAAACAAAAGTATGCAAGCTTATAGCAATGTAATGATCAGTTGTAGTATGTTGTTCTGTTTAAAACACTGAAATGAAGCTGTACTTATAGTTGAAAAACTTGGCATTACAGTTGTCTAATTGCCAATTAAGAGTTGCTGATTTTACTCACTGACAATCGATTGTCAAACCCCAACAATCGATTGTCTGCCAGTCAGATCAAAATTCAATCCCAGATTTTACGCTTGATAATCGATTACTTACAATCCATAATCGATTACTGGCAACGTTCAAAAAATCCTTTCCAGATTTTACCACAAACAATCGATTGTCCAGAATCAACAATCGATTACTCAGCAACGTTCAAAAAATCTTTTCCGGATTTTAATCAAAACAATCGATTATACAAAATCAATAATCGATTACCCAATAACGTTCAAAAAATCTTTTCCGGATTTTAATCAAAACAATCGATTATACAAAATCAATAATCGATTACCCAATAACGTTCAAAAAATCTTTTCCGGATTTTAATCAAAACAATCGATTATACAGAATCAATAATCGATTACCTGACGGTATTTGAAAACTTTACGACAACGGTCAGCTTCACAATCGATTGCACAAAGTCAACAATCGATTACTTATCAGTTTTTGAAAAACATTTTAGACACTGTCTCTTTGACAATCGATTGTCCAATGTAACAATCGATTAATTAATAAATTTGAAAATCACTGGAAGACACTGTCTCAACATAATCGATTACCATTAGTTCATAATCGATTATTCTGAGTTTTGAAAAACTTTGATGGACACTGCCTCAGTTACAATCGATTGTCATTAGTTCACAATCGATTGTCATGCAGTCTTGGCTGAAAACAATCGATTATCATAAGTACATAATCGATTATCTTAGTCCAGATTTTTAAGGCATGTCTAAAAATTATTTTGACTACTGTAAATATGCATGTAAATCATTTGACATTAAATTAAATATGCATGATTTTGGAAAATAGTTTTATGAGAGAAGCCATGTTACGAGTCAAGTTGTAGGATCAAGATCACAATTAAGAATGACTCAATTAAACTATAAAACTTTGTCTTGAGCTTGAATCTCGTTGTATATCAATTGTGCGCTTGTTTCTTGAACTTCGTCATATATCAATTTTCGCTTCGTTTGTCATTCATCAAAACCTATACAAAAGAACACACGTTTTAGTATATTGCATTGAGAACGTGTTTCCAACAGTCCTAACGTCACTGCTGATGAAGGACAAAATATGGATTCTGTTCCAATTCTTCCAGCTACACATGCTCATTCAATGCCAATTACTAATATAGCACAGCATTGTAAATCTTCTGTTAGATCCAGTCTGAATGTTCCCAGGGAACAGAATCTGTCAAATATGGCTTTTGAATCTGCTGCAGCTGCACATCACAATGCTGGGGTTCTTGCTGTTCGTGGACACAAAATTGATGACGTTGGTCGAGCTGAAGAAATGCCAAATGCTAATTTAGCACAGCAGAGTAAATCTGCTGTTTCATCCAATTTTAATATTCCAAGTGAACAGGCACTGCCAAATGTGGCTAGTGAATCTCCTGCATCCAATTTGAATGTTTCCAGTGATCAGTTTCTTCCTAATGTAACTGATGATGCACGACAATTTCCAGCTGCAGAAGATAACTCATTGTCGAATGTTGTTCCCAGTGAACAAATAATGTCAAATATGGACATTGAATCAGCTGCAGCTGCACATCACAATGAAAATTTGTCTGGGGTTATGACTGCTGATCCAAGACACAACATTGATGCTGTTGGTCCAGCTGCAGTAGCTCATTCAATGCCAAATACTGATTTAACACATGAACAGGCTCTTCCTAATGCGACTGATGCTGCAAGACAATTTCCAGCTGCAGAAGATTACTCACTGACGAAAGCTGATATAGCACAGCAGTGTAAATCTACTATTCGATCCATTCTGAATGTTCCCAGTGAACAACCTATGTCAAATATGGATATTGAATATGCTTCAGCTGCACAAAATTTGGCTGGGATTCTTCCTAAAGTGACTGCTGATCCAGGTCACAACATTGATGCTGTTCCAATTGGTCAAGCTACAGAGGCTCATTCAATGCCAAAGTCTGACATAACACAGCTGACTAAATATACTGTTTCATCAAAGTACATTGTTCCATGTGAACAGGCACTGTCAAATGTGGCTACTGCATCTGCTGCGGTTGCACATCACAATGCAAGTAGGCCTACACTGTTTTGCCAAGAAAAGGATACAATTTTGGAGTCTCTAGTTCCTGCCAAAGATGTTACAAATTCTACTGTTCCACCAGTTCAACGAGGGCAGAACCTGACAGCGCCAAAATTGCTACATGCTTCAAACATTACTGCAAGATGCTATGAAAAAAAATCATCAGCTTTGACTATATCTAACCATTCTAATTCAAATGAATTATACAAAGGGCAGCAATCTACTGTACAGCAAGTAGGAACAGCAATGAATTCGCTCAGACAACATACATATAACCAGCATGGCAGGGCCCAACAAGGCTTTGTGATCAATTCTTCAGATACAACTACTGATGTTGTATCTAATGCTGCCTTAGCTCAACCAAATTCTGCTTTACAGTCTGCTGATAATCGACAACACACAAGAGAAGATGGACAATGGTCATCGATGGCCAACAAATCAGTAACACCAAAATCCAACAATAAAACTCAGATCGCAGGAAAGTGTTGCGCAAATTTGAAAAGGGAGCAGGAAAATACGCTTAAACAATGTTTCCATTTTGAAAATCATCGAGTAGAAAGAGTAATCAAGGATGCAATTCAAACTCCAGTTTTTGAAAACACTATAGCTGGAAAATTAAAGACCAAGTGGGAGGCTCCTGATTTCATTCCAAGTAAGCCTCCTTGTCACACATGCATTCACTTCCTAGATACACCACCAAACAATGTGGTCGACCACATTGGAACAAGTAAGTCAGGTGCTATTTTGATGAAAATTGCAACATGGGCAGACAAGAAATCAAATGTTAGGCAAATTCCAATGAGAGCGGTCAAACAAAAGCAGGCTGCTACAAATACGTCATCGAAATCCAACCGTTCAAAAAATAAAAGATGATTTTTGAATACCTTTTGAACAAACTGGAGGACAATGAAATAGAAGTACAACTTCAACATTATACAAGTTTGGAAAATAAGGGACAACAATCAATTGGGTACTACATTTTACTCTACGACTTCATTAGTATTCTCAATTGTAATCTCATCACAGAGTATGTTATAAACTCTGTGATGATCATAAAATATTTAGTCATGTCAAGTTCTTATTTTATGCATGCTTGTTAATAAGTGAGGTTGTCAAACCTCAATTGGATTAGTACGGTAAGGATAGCCCGGTTTCAATACCGGTGCTACTGTCCCTTATTTGAACTTTTCCTAGTTGTTGTAATGTTATTTTCAATTATTAATAAAAAAAACTAGCCCTAGGCTCTTGCCTAGTGGATTAAAAAAAAAGATCTATTAATAAAATCTTCCAACCGATTAAGTATTAGTTGGCAAGTTTACTAACAGATACCATTCGGTTGGTAATTTACAAACGCATTTTAAATTAGTTGGTAAAATTAGCAACAAAATTTTTCTGTTGGTAAATAATTGGTTGGTAATTCGTTACTAATCTGTTAATAAATAATACTTCATTTTTACACCATATTTAACAACGGATATGTACTCCGTTGGTAATTTTACCAACGAAAAATATTTGTTGGTAACATTTGAGTTGGTAATCCATTAGTACGCAGTTGCTATATTAGCCGCCCATTTTCCCCGCCATATTTACCAACTAAATTATTTAGTTAGTAACATTTTGGTTGGCAATTCGTTAGGAATCTGTTACTAAATTCTGAAAAATAAATTAGTTACCATTTGGTTAGCAATTTGTTGCTAATACACCAACAAATTCGGGGCGTTGGTAAAATCCGTAAGCAATTGGGGTTTTTTTTTGTAGTGTTTATTGTCTATTTAAGTGAATGATAACATATTTACTATAATTGGATTTTCCTTCTTGTAGAAAGAAATTATAAATTTATCAATTGGATTAGTCCATTTTCTTGTAGGAAAAAGTTTTAGACTTCTGTAAATTGAGGATTCTTTCTTTTCATTCGTTAGCATCCACAATGTAGTCATATGGGGGTTGAGAGTCTTGTTCATGGTAAGAATTTGTGACAAGTGTTAGTCTGTCACTTTGCGTTTGCCTCCTTGTGAGGTTGTTCTCTCAATATTGTATACTCTCTTTTATTTATGGATTGGTCATCTCTGCCCGTAAAGGTAGGTCGATTGACCAAAATCACGTTAAATATTTATGGTTTTTTTTGTATATTTCTCTTTTGTTGTCTGATTTATCATTATTCAAGGTTTGTTTTACTAACTTGTGTGTGTATTGCTCTACCTAAAAAAAACTCAATTAATTAGGAAAAAATTTGCATACCATAATCAAGGAATTTGATGCGTTTGACAATTATTTTTCGTCTGCTTAAACATTTCCATGCAATTCATGCTATTATACAAGGACGGAAGGGAGGAGAGAAAGTATGAAATTAGATTGGTATTCAGGGGTCATTTGGCTGGAAAGATTGTTATCTCAGTATGCAATTCATGCTATTGATAATATATTTTTCCTCATATAAATAACATTAATATCGTATTTTAATTCAATTAAAAAATTTAAACTGAATATTAAATATTGCACAAATTGCTTAGTATTTATAAAAAATTGTAATTTTGGCACAACAAAAAGAGTTAACGGTTATACTGTTTAAAGAATAATATTTTGCTTTTTAATTTTTACTTCTTTTTTTAGGTTATTAGGTCTTCATTGTTTCCTTCTTTTTTTGGGGGGTCTTATTGATACGTTTTTTGCCTTCTATCTTTTCAACTTTAATTTTATTGTACGGACTTTTATAATATCGTGTAACTCCTATACTATTAAACTTCTTCCAATCTGATACCCTCCATTTATTGTATTAAGTTTGAAAAGAAAGATAGAAATTTTATAATAAATTTTATTGTTGTTAAAAAGAGCATGTTAAGCACAAGTAAGAATACATATATAACTTTTTGAGAGATTAATTATATTTTGCTTTTACTATCGCAACCAACCAAATATCATATAGCTTTAGAGAATGCAACGTTATTACTTATGTTTATTATCTTTAATATCAAACACCGCATATATTAAAGAATATCTAGAAAATCATACGTAAATAAATTATTATCATATTTATGAATATATTATAATAAAAAATGTTAATCTTAAATAATTTTAAACTCCTAAATATTAGGACTTATTGTTGGAATGAATCCAAATAAAACACTTTAGCCTTCATATCGAATTACTTGGAATAACAACATAAGCGGAAGCGTAGCTGAATCCATAAGTGGAAATCTTTAGTCCTTCTTGAAGATTGTCCAAGGTGTGCCTTTGAGAAGCTCCTTGATCCTTCCTTTAAGATTGTCTTGAAGTTTTTGCTTTCACAAGAATATATCCAAGACCAAAAATTGAGGATTGGTTTTCCACTTGATATGCAAGACCAAAATGCTCTCTAGTTTCAATGGGAGGAAGAAGAGAATGTCTTGCATTCTTATGGGAACCATAACCCCCCTCTTATAACATATGAGTTATGAAACTCAAAAGTCATAAGCATGTAACCATGGTTACATGTATGTAACCTTAGTTAGCCCATCATTAACTAAGGTTACCCTTTTGGGTATCTACACATTAGTCCTACACTTTATATGACAATATATTGGCCCCCTTAACAATGTCCATAAGACCACCAATTTAGGCCAAACCAAAAGATAGCACATAACATATAATTAATCCATATATTGTTCATATGTATGTAGATATAAGTCCATATATCTAACAATTTCCCACTTGGAGGAGATACTCATACATATGTACAAACCTTAGCATTATATGTTACATTATAACCTTATGAGCTCAGAATTGCTATCATAATAAAATTGTCATGAACAATCCGGTCCATCAATCATACCAACATAGGATCTAAGAGCTCTTAGTTACTCTTGCGTAACTAGAACCAACATAGATCACGTATATCAATATAACCAACGACATGGATCAAGTATAGGTGTGTAGCATGGAAATAACATAAAGTGTGGTCTGAAATAGAATGTCTATTTCCAACTGGTTCTCGTTATTGAGATCAATCGTAAGCCTTAAGAGTACATAAAACTTTAAAACTGAATATCTGCAGATATAACCTTAAAACTGAATTACTGAATGTAATGAACAATACATAATTGTATAATACAAACTCCCACTAAAATTCATAATCCTTAACTGATTTGACACCTATGCAAGCAATATGCTCATGAAATACTTTTGGTGTCAATCCCTTAGTGAGCGGATCCGCAATCATGGGGTTTGTACTTATGTGCTCTATGCACAATTGTCCATTCTGTACTCTTTCTTTAACAACCCGAAATTTGACGTCCATATGTTTTGCTTTCGTCAAACTACTGTTGTTGTTAGCATAAAGGACTGCTGATCTGTTGTCGCATAATAGCCTAAGTGGCTTTTTAATGCTGTCAACTATGCGCAGTCCACTAACAAAATTCCGCAGCCATAATGCCTCATTGGATGCTTCATAACATGCCATGAATTCCGCTTCCATAGTGGAAGTGGCCGTAAGAGTTTGCTTGATGCTTCTCCAAGAGATAGCACCGCCAGCAAGCATGTAAATATAGCCTGATGTAGACTTCAGACTATCCTGACATCCAGCAAAATCGGAGTCGGTATACCCGATGATCTCAAGCTGGTCCGATCTCCGATATGTAAGCATGTAATCCTTTGTTCTCTGTAAGTACCTCATGACCCTTTTGGCTGCCTTCCAATGGTCCATTCCCGGATTGCTTAGATATCTGCCTAGTATCCCAACAATGTATGATATATCAGGTGGTGTACATACCAGAGCATACATCAGACTACCTATAACCGAAGCATAAGGTGTCTTCTCCATTTCTGAAGTTTCAAAATTATTATTTGGGGACTGTTTGAGACTAAACTTGTCTCCCTTAGCAACATGGGTGTTGCCTGGTTTACAATCCTGCATGCCAAATCTTTTAAGAACCTTATCGATATAGCCCTTTTGTGAAAGACCGAGAACACCTTTGGAGCGATCTCGTTGTATCTGAATTCCTAATACAAAAGAGGCATCACCAAGATCTTTCATTTCAAATTTCTCTGAAAGAAATTTCTTAGTTTCATGCAATAATGCTATATCATTACAGGCAAGCAGTATGTCATCGACATATAAAACCAGAAAAATATACTTACTCCCACTGAACTTATGGTATATACAGTCATCAGCAATATTCGGTTCAAAACCAAAAGATGTAATGACTGCATGAAACTTATAATACCATTGACGGGAAGCCTGCTTGAGCCCATAGATGGATTTCTTTAATTTGCAAACCCTTTTCTTTGATTCTTCCGAAACAAAGTTTTCAGGATGCACCATATAAATTGTTTCCTCAATGTCACCATTGAGAAATGCTGTCTTAACATCCATCTGATGAAGTTCAAGATCAAAATGTGCTACTAGTGCCATTATAGTCCTGAAAGAGTCTTTCGATGAAACTGGAGAGAAAGTCTCTTTATAATCAATTCCTTCCTTTTGAGTGTAGCCTTTTGCGACAAGACGAGCTTTATACTTAATGACATTGCCCCCTGAATCCATCTTGGTTTTAAATATCCATTTACAACCAATCGGTTTAATACCTTGGGGCAATGTAACAAGCTCCCAAACGCCGTTATCGCTCATAGACTTCATCTCATCATTCATGGCATCAATCCACTTTTGAGAGTTAGAACCCTTAATGACTTGACTGAAGTTGATTGGATCATCTTCCTCAAGTCCAATATCACTTTCTTGTTCTTGGAGAAATACAACATAATCATCCGGAATTGCATTTCTCCTCTCTCTAGTGGATCTCCTTGATGGCACTTCAGTTTCTTGAGGTTGTTGAGTTTGATTTTCATTAGTAATATCAGGAACTTGATTGGGGAGATTTTCGAGATTGTCTTGAACTAGAGTTGTGTGATCCGTGTCAGGAATGAGAACACCCTGACCAAGATCAACAACTTGAGGGAAAGACACATGTTCTTCCTCAAAGACAAAATCTCTAATAACTTTATCTCCCCACCCCCCAAACTCAATATCCTCAAAAAACCTAGCATTACCAGTCTCAAAAATAGTTCTAGAAATGGGATCATAAAACTTAAACCCCCCCCCCCCCCCCCGATCTTTCAGAGTATCCAACAAAATAGCTACTAACCGTTTTAGCATCCAGTTTCTTTTCTTTCGGCCTATGAGGCCTTGCCTCAGCTGGACAACCCCAAATGTGTAAGTGCTTAATACTGGGTTTATTCCCAGTCCAAAGTTCATATGGGGTTTTGATTGTAGCTTTAGTTGGAACTCTATTCAGAATATAAGCTGCTGTTTTTAATGCTTCTCCCCAGAGTGAGTCTGGCAAAGTAGTACGATAAATCATACTTCTTACCATATCCTTAAGGGTCCGATTTCGTCTCTCAGCTACACCATTCATAGTAGGACTGCCTGGCATAGTATACTGAAGGACGATCCCACACTCATCTAGAAATTTAGCAAATGGCCCTTGACATTGTTCACCTGAACCATCATATCTACCACAGTATTCACCACCACGGTCAGATCTAACGGATTTAATCCTTTTGCTTAGTTAATTTTCAACTTCAGCCTTATATGATTTGAACACGTCTATGGATAGGGACTTTTCATGAATAAGATATAGGTACCCATAACGAGAGTAATCGTCTATGAATGTGATAAAGTATTGTTGACCATTCCTACAAGGAGTAGGGAATGGCCCACAAATATCTGTATGTATCAATTCGAAGACATCCGAAGCTCTCTTAGCACCTAATCTCGTCTTGTTTGTTTGTTTTCCCTTGATACACTCAACACAAATATCCGAATATGAGGAATCAAGAGAATCAAGAATTCCATCTGACACGAGTTTCTGAATTCTTTGAATGGATATGTGACCCAAACGTTTGTGCCAGAGTGATAACGAATTCTCATTAGTTAATTTTCTTTTGGTACCAATTGAACTTGTATGCAAAGTTTCATTATGTGAGGTTATTATATCAACCAAATATAGGCTATCATATGTTGATAAAAGACCAGTACCGATAAGATTTGAATTTTGAAAGAGACTAACTTTATTGTCACCAAATGAACATGAATAACCGGATATGTCCAATTTGGGAACAGAAATTAAATTCCGTCTAAAAGACGGTACAACAAAAGTCTCATTCAAATCTAAATAAAAACCAGTCTTAAACAACAGCCTAAATTTGCCAATAGCCTCAACTTGCACCTTTTTGCCGTCACCGACATAGATGTATCTTTCACCATCATTTGGTTTTCGGCAGTTCAGGCAACCCTGCATAGATATACTTATGTGAGTACCCACCAAGTATCCTTAGGTACCGAAATTAAATTAACTTCAGAACAAACAAGAGAAAGAGATGTACTTTTTTTCGCACGCCAAGCGTGGTACTTGGAACAATCTTTCTTCATGTGATTAGTCCCCTTACAGAAGAAGCAACCTGATTCTGTAGTGCAACCTTAGGTTCCTTATTTTGCTTCTTCTGGGGCCTTGCAACTGCAACTTTCTTACCTTTCCTCTTCTTATTATCTTTAGAAGAGGATGCCATATGAGCCTTTCTGTCTTATCTTGCTTTATCCTTTCCTCCTATTGCACACAATGCAAAATGAGCTCATTAAGAGTCCATTTCTCCTTCAGGCAGTTGTAACTGACCTTAAACTGATTAAAGTGTGCAGGAAGAGAGATCAAAACTAAGTACACAAGCAGTTCCTCAGGTAATTCCAGCTTGAGTGACTTTAGTTTCGAAGCAAGATGAGACATTTCCAAAATGTACTCCCTTATGTTTCCCTTGCCTTTATACCTCATGGAAACAAGTTTACTCAAAAGAGTACTTGTTTTCGCCTTTTCGTTTTGTGCAAAACGCTTTTCAAGGTTTTCAAGGAAAAATTTGGCATTATTTTCATCATTCATAGTGCCCCTGAATGATTCTGGAATTGCACGTTTCATGATCATTAGACTCATGCGATTTGAGCGTTCCCACTTCTCCATCTCCTTCTTTTCATCAGAAGAAGATGTATCCTCAAGAGAAGCAGGTTGCTCAATCCGAAGTGCAAGGTCTAGATCTATGCAACCGAGAACTATCATAATGTTCTCTTTCCATTCCTTAAAGTTTGTGCTGTTAAGCACAGGGATGCTGTTTATGTTTGCAGATATCGAAGCAGCTGAAGAATTTACTGAAAATAGAACAAGGATAACTTAATACATGCTTACAATTACTTGAACTTTAACTTTAGTTTACAGATTCAAAATAGGCAAATCCCATTTCAAGATACCTAGCACAACATTGATTTTAGTCTTTGGACAGAAAATTAACTTGTAAGTGGTACTCTTGGTGTAGTAATCAAATATTGACAATAAACTCCTGTCAAATATCAAGCCTTCCTTTGGGCCGACTTAATATTCACATGGAAAATCGAATAATTGTCACATATTTATCACCACAAGCATGTTCGAATTCTTGCCAAATAACAACCTTCCTTTGGGCCGGTGTTAAACGCATGGAATACTAACATCCACAGTCATCTTATATTTCAAGATTAATCAATCTACACAAAAGAGGTTACTTTGGCAACATAATGCTTCAATTGACTAATTTAAAATATTATATGCTAAATCATATAGTTCTTTAAGCCATATATTGAATCTTGACTGAAAATTTACATGTTTTGACATGTAAAATATGAATATTAATTGTTTTAATCTTAATTGGATAATACCAAAATCTGAAGCATGATGGACTAAAAAACAATTAATATTAAAACTGAATATTAATGTACAAAACATTAATAATTAAAAAACTAAATATTAATTGACATATTATTAATGTACAATTAAAAAATCTGAAAACTTAATACTTAAAACGTTTCATTAATTATGAAAAACGTTTCTTACATTATGTCCTCATTAAACTGCCAGAAAATAAAACGTTTCTGCAATTTATGGCCAGATAATCGATTATCTGAGCCTGATAATCGATTATCTGGGCCTTCTGGAATCTCAAAATTTGCTGAAAAACTAGGATAATCGATTATCCTTATAGGATAATCGATTATCTGGGCTCTCTGGAATTTCCAGTTTTTGTTGGAAATTCCAGATAATCGATTATTCCAGGAGAATAATCGATTATCCTCTGCCTCTGTTTTGCAAAATTTTTGATGAACAAAATGCAATAATCGATTATTTGAAAAATAATCGATTATTCTATGCTACTGTTTTGCAAAATTTTGGCCAACCTTTCAAGATAGTCGATTATCTAGATAAGATAATCGATTATCTTACTATTCTGTCCAATGACTTAATATGGTTTTCAACAAGAAATTTAAACAAGAAATCATGTTGATCATCAACCAAAATTATGCAAATTTCAATATTTCAAATCATCTAGAGATAACAAGATATTGAAACACCAAAGTTCATCAACAACATATCATTCATGAAATCATGCTATATCATGGTACTAGAATTTCATCATCAAAATTTCATTTTAACTTAATCATAAACTTTATATAACATGGATTTCATGAACTTCCAAATAATCCAAATATGAAGGAGGCTCTGATACCAATTGTTGGAATGAATCCAAATAAAACACTTTAGCCTTCATATCGAATTACTTGGAATAACAACATAAGCGGAAGCGTACCTGAATCCATAAGTGGAAATCTTTAGTCCTTCTTGAAGATTGTCCAAGGTGTGCCTTTGAGAAGCTCCTTGATCCTTCCTTTAAGATTGTCTTGAAGTTTTTGCTTTCACAAGAATATATCCAAGACCAAAAATTGAGGATTGGTTTTCCACTTGATTTGCAAGACCAAAATGCTCTCTAGTTTCAATGGGAGGAAGAAGAGAATGTCTTGCATTCATATGGGAACCATAACCCCCCTCTTATACATATGAGTTATGAAACTCAAAAGTCATAAGCATGTAACCATGGTTACATGTATGTAACCTTAGTTAGCCCATCATTAACTAAGGTTACCCTTTTGGGTATCTACACATTAGTCCTACACTTTATATGACAATATATTGGCCCCCTTAACAATGTCCATAAGACCACCAATTTAGGCCAAACCAAAAGATAGCACATAACATGTAATTAATCTATATATTGTTCATATGTATGTAGATATAAGTCCATATATCAAACACATAAGGCGTAGTTCAATTGAATTGAATTCTAATTAGCTAATTTAAAAAGTAACTATTTGTTTTCAACATTAAAAAAATATTTTTTTGCCTTTTTACATTCTTATATTAGCTCAATTTATAAATATAAATGTAATTGAGAAGGAAAATAAAAAATATTTTTTATAGTATTAAACTTTTCAATAATTAAAATTTAAAAAGACATAAATTAGTAAAGAAATAAGAATATGAGAGAACACAATAGTTGAACTCCACAAAAAATGTGGCAAACTACAAGAAGTTGCCGGCGAAATATTTCGAGCACCAAGCGCTTGAAAGGAAAAAAAGACCAAAATTTTCTTCATTTAATTCATTTTGGATCAAATAAGGAAATTAATATTCTTTATAAGGTAAAATTTTAATTAATTTTAAAATCTAAATATTCGGAGAGTAGCTTAATTTACTATTTTATCCAATCATTCTTGTAGTTCGTGGCGCCCGTTGTGAGCGGTAAACTTCTTCTATTCTTCATTTGTGAAAATCATGATATTTATTGATCATATTGAGCTTCTTCTTTTTTCTATTTTTGATATGTATATATGCTTTACGTGCTGTAAATCTTTTTGTGCTTCTGTTAATTTCTTCTTTAAGATTTTAAAGAGATTAGTTCGAATGTGTTATGCAACAAATCAGACAAAAATATATTATTCATCAACAAACATACCTCTTTATGCATTGAGAAATATATACTCCATATAGGCATTTAAAATTTAGAAGGAATTATGCTATTTAAAGAAAAAAGTGTAATTCGCCTTCTTCATAGTGTTGTATCTACTGTTAAAATCAAGTAGTACAATAAAATTTAATTTTGAAAAAAGGACACAATAAAATTTGCCCCGAAAAGGGATGAATGTAGACAATTTGTGGGCGATATAGATTGTATCTCATATGACATTTACGTGTAAAATTTCTAATTTACTTAACAAACAAAGTTCTTATTAATCTAAGCAATCTCATAATTTGGCACTTGGCAAAGATAAAATTTCTCCATTAGTTAGAAGTTTTTAAAAAAATAGGATAGTAATATCTGAAAAAAGTAAACATAAAAATAATGTGAGAATCGTACCTAAAAAAACGTCACAGCAACGAATATAGAAGTGTTAAGATTCAATCTAAAGAAATATATCTAAGCAAGAGAAATTAACTACAAACATACATATGAAGTCCAGAATTAAAACTGAAAAATATATAAATCAGAAACCTAAATAGATCCAAAATCATATCCCGCAAATTATAATTCTTCTTTGGGTACCAATAAACAAAACAAAAATACAAAATAGATTAAAAATTAAGTATATTTAATTTGTAAGTACTTATCTTGACCTTAGGTGCGTGAATTCTATTGTAGGTTTGCCAAGCAATTGAAAGACCTGCGTTTACAACCACAAGCAAGTAAAAGACATAGATCAATTGGAAAAAAAAGTTCTAATAAATCAATAACAAAAATGTGCAAGTAACAGATTTAGTACCCAATTTATTAAGCAAGAGTAATTCCTAGTTCATAGATTATGAATACCACATGAATCATAGCATATGAATAAATTTCTAGCATTAGGTTCATTCGTAAAATTTGCAATGCAAAACAACGTATATCATTACAAACTAATGCAACTCGACAAAAATCATCAAAACGGTGAGTCTTGCAAAAATATATTTTATTTATATAACTTGTTTCTACTTCGTTAGTCAACTATTAAAAGCAAGAGATCTTGATTCCCATAGGAATCAAATAATTTCCCTGTATAAAATGTAAAAGTTCTAATTAATTAATGAATGAGCCCATATAAACAAATTTTCTTTATATAACTAGTTTCTACTTTGTTAGACAATTATTAGGAGTATGAGATTTGACTTGGGTAAACATTAAATAATTTCTTGTATAAAACTTAGAAATATTAATTAATTAATTTAAGAAAATAATAATAAAGCTTTTATAAATTAAAGATGCGATGTATGTGAAAAATTAGGACTCATACGTAGCTAAAATAGGAAAATTATTTAATAGTCAATATTTTAGTTGATTCAAACTCTTAAATATTAGGAAAATAATTAAATTACTATTTTATTTAGTGTGAAATTTATTTTTAAAAGGCGAAAAAGGTGAACGACATTTCGCTAAGGGCATTCGTGCTTTTAATATAGTATTGATTAGGGGGAATCAAACAATCAAACTTTCTAGCAAGCAAACAATTCTCTGTACTGGTGTCTTTCCCTCTCGACACTGTGTTGCTTTTCTGTAATAGATTTCATTAATGCAATTTCATTCTCAATTCTCATTTTCGTTCTCTCAATTGCTATTCACATTCATTTTCTCGTACGTCACTAACAATCTAGTCTAGGGTACAAAGTGAACCTCTGTTGGCGGACAGTAACTACACTGACACCAGTTGTTTAGTCTTAAGCCGCCCTTTCAAGAAATCTCAGGAAGACGGCGTGTAACAGTTAGCACAAAAATTTGTAAGTTTACCCATTTTAGAATAAACTTCAGACTTAGAGGTCTCAAATTAAAAACATGTGCTTTTGAAGCTTCAAACTTAAGATGCACTTAAGACTGTTTTATTCTAAAGTGCAGCTAATTTTTGCATGTATTTAATACTTTTTTTAGACTGGAGTGCAAAAATTATATTTAAGATGCAGTTAAGACTTAATTGGTCTGAAGTGCAACTAATTTCTGCATGCATTTAAGAGTTTTTAATTAAAATGCAAATTGTATAGAAGGAAAAATTTGTTCTTCGAATTTCAACAATCTAACATACGATTCAACGCATAATTCTATTTTAAAATGAGCTCAAATTTTAAACATAACCTTCAATTATCAATTTGTCAGAATAATAACAAATATTCATTTTGCAATTAAGAGGAAGAAGAAATCCTAAACAGTAGCATAGAGAGGAGCATCACAACAACTCATTAATGTAAAACACTATAAACCACCATAAAATCTGCTCACAAACACAACGTAAACCTGTTGTCACCTCTATTTGTTGAAACAACTATGAAGAAAGAAGATAATGGAAGTTGTTGGTACTTCGAATACTAATTGAAATTTTTTTTTATAAGTAAATATAAATTAGATGAAGGCTACCAAATAGAGCACTCATAAAATTTTATACCTCTCGGTCACGAAAAACTCCATAAGATGCACCTCTCTCTGTATAAAGTCAGTTCCAGTATTGGGCAAAGCCCATTGTCAGAGGATCGTTTTGCTGGAATACTTGCTTGAATATAACTACTTTCATTAAAAGAAAATTTCCACTCTATACGATCCGGCTACACACCTTAAAAATATATCTGTTTTGGAATTATTTACTTGCATTCATTTTATGTGAAAGAGATTTAGTCACCCCAATTACACATTTTAAATTACTAGACAAAACAATTATTTTTAATTAAGGGTGGCAAGATGGTTCAATAAAAACAGTTAACTATCCATATTATCTACTAAAAAATATGTTGGATAGAGAACTTTTTTAAAAACGGGTTAAATATGAATAAGAACCATATTATTTATTTTTTAAATGAGTAACCAATGAGTAATCAATGGATAACAAGTGGGTCTAACTTTTGCATTTGTAAAACCTCAAATTGAGGGTTCCTCAAGTTAGGGACACTAGAAATTCTCACAAAAGTGATCATATACAATAAGTCATTGATAATATGGTAACACATATTATCCGCCGTTTAACCTGTTTTTTATCCGTATTAAATATGAGTCGGATCGAATAATTGATATGTTTTCTCATTACCCGTTTTCGATCCAAACCATATTCAACTCGATCCGCCTGTTTGTAAGGATGTAAATGGGGCGGTTCCGAACCGGAAAAGGACCGGAACCGCGGACCTGGCGGTTCCGAACCGGAATAGGACCGGAACCGCGGACCTGGCGGTTCTGCCGGTTCCGGCGGTTCCGGTTCTGGCGGTTCCCGGAAACCGTGGCGGGGCGGTTCTACCGTTGGAACCGCCAGAACCGGAACCAGAACCGGACCGGTTCTGGCGGTTCCCGGCGGTTCTGTAACGGTAATTTCTCAAATTTTTTTTTTTTAAAATAATTTCCAAACGGCTCTTTTTCAAAAGTAGCCGTTTGAAACTTTAAAAAATAGCCATTTGGCCCCCAAATTTTAATTTAACCCCAAATTTTATATAATTACACTATTTCCCATTTCTCAACTATAAATACCCCCTCATTCTTTCATTTTTATTCACCAATTCATCAATCTCTCTGAATCTCTCTCAAGCTCTCTTTCAATCTTTCTAGTGCGAGTGCTTAATTTATTGTTGCAAATTCGTGAAACATTGTGAAGTTGTTGAATTGAAGTTTTCAAGTGTTCAATTTCAACGATTTTCAATTTTCAAGAAGTTGTTCGTTAATCCGGTAAACTCGTTTCAACTCTTACGTGCTAAGAATATTTTTGTGTGTTGTTAGTTTGCTTAATTATAATTATTATGGCATTTTCGTTGAAAAATATGTTCGGTAAAGGAAAAGCTAAAACCGGTGAAAGTAGTGGCCAAAATACTATCCCTCCCCCGGTTGATGACAATCTCAACATAAAACCGAAAGTTGAATTCTTGCCTGGTAATAAATTGGTGGAGGGAACATCTCTAGAGATTTTGGAGAAAGAATGTACAAAGGACAACGTCACACCATCTTTGCAACACCATGCTGATGGCTTGGAAAAAGGTGCAAATGCTGCTCAGGAAAAGCAAAAGACTAAGGCGACTAAGAAGAAAAAGTTCAAATTCTGGTGTGCAACATGCAAAGTAGGGGCATTGTATGAGAATTCAATGGAGGCACACAGGACAGGGAAGAAGCATATGGCTCGGCTCTAGTAACTCAATGACCAGGCCATTGCTACTTCAACCGCTAAGGTTGAGAGCACTCCAACTGTTAATGAAACGCCAAAAGATGTCAAAAAAACTGAAGTGGCCGATGATGTAGGTGCAACTGTCAATAGAATTAACCCCAAGGAACAAGAAGAAGCGTTCACCACAGGGGATAACTGAGTTAAGTCATGTTCAGTATCTTCCAATCCCTCACCACCGCCAACACAACCACCTCCAAACCTTGAAGGTTTTATGAGATTTGTTAGAAATAATGCATAAATTATGATGTAACTTGTACATTGCCATGTCTTCTTTTAGTTTTTTTTCCTTTTAATGGTGGTATTAGTACCATGTTGTGCTCATTCCATTGGGGGAAGGAAGACTAAGAAAGATATGCCATTTTGGTCAATAAATATGCTCTTTATCATGTCCTTGAATATCATTTGTCTCAATATTTCTTTGTCTTTACTTCTATATCAATCATTGAATATTTATATAACATACAATATATAACATACAACACAATATACTAATGAAAACATTCTTTTATCAATATATACTACTTATATACAATTTATACTAATTACTAACTACAACTCAATATACACTACTTATATACAATATATACTACTTAAATACAATATATACTACTTATATACAAAATATACACTACTTATACACAATATATACTAATTACCAAACACAATATATACTAATTACCAAACACAATATATACTATACTAATAACATAGTACACCATATAAAATATATTCTACAATATACTAATGACTACTATACAAGATATCGATTTAAAAAAAAAGTTCAAAACCGCTGGGAACCGCCGGAACCGGAACCGGATGGTACCCGGAACCGGATGGTAGCGGTTCCGGGTCCGGAACTGCCAGAATCGGAACTGCCAGAACCGCTAGAACCGAAACCGCCAGAACCGAAACCGCAAACCCAAATAGACCCAGAACCGGAACCGGATACAACCTTACCTGTTTGTCACTCCTATTTTTAATCCATCAACTACTGCGTACTAGAAAATAAATTTAATAAAAATACTCATAAAGATAATAAGTCATATACAGTAACGGGTAAATTAGTCCTTTAACCTAGCTAACAATACAAACACGCTGACACGTCAGTTAGTTATTTATGGCGCGTTACATGACTCAAGACTTGAGAAGTAGTTGACTAACATCAAAATAAAGTCCAAAATTTTGAAGAAAAATATTTTGCTAGAAAATTAAAACTTTCTTTCTTTCTGTGGAAATCTAGAGTCGGTTCTGGTTACATGGACGAAACCTCCTAAAGCTTACTTTCTTTGACCACCCAAAATTTTCCAAGTCATCAGAATTTTCCCTTTTCTTGGGTTAGAAAAAGGGGACAGATTGCCGGCTAGAGTTAGTTGTGTTGGTTGGTCGAATGGTTTTGTATAAGAGAACTTGATCGATTCTCTTCGCTGACAATCTTCTCGGTCAGAGCTCGTCGCATAGGGCTGCATGCGCATTAAACAGGTAATTTGATGCACATCCAAGGATAGTAGCGGAGCCACATTCAAACCAAGGGATGTCAAACGATACCACTTTACCAAAAAATTACATGTATTACTAAATAAATATTTTTATTTTATGATATTTACCACACATTAATCCTCCTTAACTTTTCGATGTATTAATTTTTTTATATTTTAATTACCCTCGATGAAAACTCTGCCTCCGTTCGTTGCTCGATGGTAGTAGCTACGGGTTTGCCAAGGAACCAAAAAGAAAGGAACATATTTTATTTTTGTCCCTAATTAGAATAGAGGTTGGTAATTTAGAAATTAGGGAACTTTTGAATTGATCAAAGAACTTGTGGGGTTTGAAAGCTAAAATTCTAAATAAAACCAACAATTTGCTTTCTTAATTCTTTTCCAATTTCTTGTTCACATTAAACTGTACGGTAATTCAAAGACCAATTACTTTCTTTAGTACAGTTCCCTTTGTCCACTAGCCAATCTTTTTGTCTCCTCTATTTTAATTTATTGTTTTCCACAAATCCACGCTTTAAAATTTTCCTTATATAACTACCAATTCTGTAATAGTCAGACACATCATTTCTGAAAAAACTTCAGTATTCTTCAACAGAAAAAACAAAAGAAATTTTTTGGTTCTTCAACTGAAAGATGACAGTGATGAGAGAAAATGGTTTTAAAGGAAGAGAATCAGAAACCATAATACAATCAAATGGGGTTGATAAGATGTCAAGAAAGAATACAATAAATGTAAGAAATTGTGAGCCAATTGAACTGATACTTGAGACAACACTTTCATTCAAGAATCTGGTTCAAGAAACTAAGGCAAAATCAGATATTTCCTTTCCCGAGCCTGCTATTATGTTTTCTCCTCGACCAGTTAGTGAGCTTGATGCTGCAGCTGTTAAGCTTCAAAAAGTATATAAGAGTTATAGGACTAGAAGAAATTTGGCTGATTGTGCTGTTGTGGTTGAAGAATTATGGTTCGTGTGTTTCTTATTACCTTGTTGTTGTTATTTTCTATCTGTTTTTTCATAATTCCGGACCTTAATTACTGTTTATTGTTATTGCATGTCATCTATTTTATGATTTTTATGTTGCTGTTACTATTTCTATGGTTTCTGTTGACGATACTGATATATTGTCTTTTATTATTTTCTTTCCGTCTTCTGAATCGAGGGTTTATCGGAGCAGCCTCTCTGCCCCATCAGGGTAGTGGTCAAACCCCCACTTTATGGGATTCTACTGGATCGTTCTTGTTGTTGTTGTTATCTTGTTGTTGTTATTGTTGGTTGTTACTGCTTTTTTTTTTCTTTCCTTGAGCCGAGGATCTGTCGAAACAGCCTCTCTACACTCAAGGTAAGGTAAGGATAAAGTCTGTGTAGACACTACCCTTCTCAAACCCCACTCGTAAGATTACACTGGATTTGTCGCTGTTGTTATTGTTTTTACTATGCCCATTTCAATTACAAGCGTGTTATATGTATTTCTCTTATACTATGTTTATTGAAGTAATTATTTTGTGATATATGTAGGTGGAAGGCATTAGATTTTGCAGCGTTGAAGAGAAGTTCAGTCTCATTTTTCAATGATGAGAAGCCAGAAACTGCTGTTTCAAGGTGGGCTAGAGCACGTACTAGAGCTGCTAAAGTTGGAAAGGGATTGTCCAAAGATGAAAAAGCTCAAAAATTAGCTCTTCAGCATTGGCTAGAAGCCGTAAGTTTAATTTGAAACTGCTTTTTCTTGCTGTCATTACTGCTTTACTTGCATCTTTTCTTGATTTGAGTGTCTATTGAAACAATGTTTCAAACTTACGGTAGGAGTATACTATCCTCTCCAGACTCAACTTGTGGAATTATACTGGAATAGTTGTTATTTTTGTTGCTTTCATTAGAAGGATTTGGTATGATCTAGCAATTAACTTTTTTACTTTTTTCTATTTTTCTATGTAGATTGATCCACGACATCGGTATGGGCACAACTTGCATTTCTATTATGATTTGTGGTTTGAGAGTGAAAGCTCTCAGCCTTTCTTCTACTGGTAAGTATAGTACAAACATTTTTAGAAAGTTATATTTGTGTTCATGAGAAACTTAATTACTCGGAGATGACATCTAATTGCATTATTAACCTTTTTCTTATGAAGGTTGGATGTTGGAGATGGAAAAGAAATAAATCTAGAGAAATGTCCTCGGACAAAATTACAACATCAATGCATCAAATATCTTGGACCAGTAAGTTCACATTCTGAATCTATATTAAACATATGTAACTTAATTAATCAATGTATAGTTAACAGAAGCAATCTCTTGCAAAAAAGCAGAGTAAGATTGCGTATAATAGATCACTGTAGTCTGGCCCTTCTCTAGACTCCGTGCATAGCGAGAGTTTAATGCACTGAATTGTCCTTTATAATTAACAGATACGTGGTGTGTTTCTTTTGAACTGAATCGCTTATGTTTTACAATTTTAGAAGGAGCGCGAATCATATGAAGTAGTTATTGAGAATGGGAAGCTTGTATATAAACAAAGTGGAGTTTGTGTTCAGTCAATAGAGGGTTCAAAATGGATCTTTGTTCTTAGCACAACAAGAACATTATATGTAGGACAAAAGCAAAAAGGCACATTTCAACATTCAAGTTTTCTATCTGGTGGTGCTATCACTGCAGCTGGTAGACTAGTTGCTCATGCTGGCATTCTAGAGGTAAAATTATCATATAATGTACAGACTCCGATTAGATTTGTCTCGAATAAAGTTTACTTATCTTATCCATGTATGTCTTATGTTGCAGGCTATTTGGCCATATAGTGGTCACTATCACCCAACTGAAGAGAACTTCAAGGAATTCATTAGCTTTCTTGAAGAGCACAACGTCGACCTAACAAACGTTAAGGTAAATGATCAAGTTTCTGTGTGACCATATGTTGCTCTGATACAATATTAAACTTTGTGACCATCTTAATTATACTATGTCTCAATAACATACTAACGATAATTATATTCTTATGCAGAGATGTGCAGTTGATGATGACTATCATTTGTTCAATGTTAACAACGAGGGCTCAAATCGCCAACCACATGTGGGTCCTTCCATTACTAAAGACCCCGAACAAAGAAACACATACGTCGACAAGAAACCAGAGGACATTATCATCAATGAGAAGGCACCAACATTTAGCTTGGTTAAACATTTGTCCAACAAATGGACAACTGGAACTGGACCGCGTATTGGCTGTGTTAGAAATTACCCTACAGAATTACAATTCCGAGCACTTGAACAAGTTAATTTATCGCCTCGGGTGGCCAATGTAGGCTTCAATTTCTCTGGTCCAATCCCCTCACCAAGACCAAGTCCAAATATCAGGCTTTCTCCTAGGATTGCACATATGGGACTGCCTAGTCCTCGGACTCCTATTTCAACACCTAACTAAGCAACATTTGAACCAACAGAAAATATTTGTTCAATTTATTTGTTCATTCAAGTTTGTATTTACTAAATGGCTTCATTGAGCAAAAGTAAATAGTATTTATGTAAATTTTGATTAATTATCAAAACTTTTCATTCTTTTTTTTGAGAAACAAAGAGTTAATACTTGTGGACGTCAAAATTGTAAACAACTTTGTAGCATCTAATAGTACCATAAATGCAAAGATGCCCATCGCATTGTATTTGGATATGGCAAGAAAGAAAAGGAAGATATAATTGATTACCAAAATCATATTTTTATCTGGTAGAATTTTCTTCATTGTATTATTTCACACTTATTTTTTTTGGTCCAAACATGAAAAATTTAATGATAGTTGGTTGTCTTCGTCACTTCTTTTTCGCAATAATTTTTTTAACTTGTGCATATTCATTATATACATTAAAAAAAAGCCTAGTTGAGAGTTTCCCCAAAAGGAAGCACATTGCTCTTTTGGCAATAGGCCAAAGGACAAAGTAAATTACTATGAATGGTGAAATATCATATCGCAGTCATGATCATACAGCTCAGTGAGGAAACAAAAAAAATATATAAAATGAGTAAAAGTCAAAGCTAAAAGAGCACAAACGACTTAAAGAAACGTTGTAGGAGGAAAATAACATGAAGTTGCAGCAGATATAGCTCTTATACAACTGATTTATCGGAATTCAGTAATAGGGCAGTAATAGGGTAGTCCGGAGTAAGGTATCCTGTATTCACGTATGGTTCAAAAAATTTATAAAATTTAATATGAAAATCACGTCTAACGAATTCAGTAATAGGGCAGTCCGGAACAAAATATACTGTATTCGCGCAGCGTTTAAAAACTTGATAAAATTTAATATGAGAATCACGTCTAATAACAACCTTCTAGTATAATCGTTAAGTACATTTTTGAGTCCTTGCCCTAAATGTGGAATTTTAGTACTTTGAATTGATTTTTTTGGGTACAATCTTTATTCATTCTCATGCATAAACGAGGCTCACATGTCCAATTTTGATTTGATCAACTGTTTCCTTTTTTATTAAAACGTAAATTTTGTTTGTGCCTATTTCTACTTCAATGACATTTTGAGCTCTACAATATTGCATTTGAAGTGGATGTTTTTGGAGTCATAAACTAAGTACAAAATAATAAAAGAGAAGAAACGAAATCTGCTTCCAATTTGAATTAGTAAATTGTTTCTTTTTAAGCTAAAGAAGTCATTCACCTTGTGAAACGATTGGTGAAGTAGTATAGGGAGAGAAAAAAGAACTTGCACATGGTGTTTATTGACCTAGAGAAGGCTTATGACAGAATTACGAGGGAGATGTTAAGGAGATGTTTGGAGGTTATCGGAGCCCCGATGGCATACATTAGTATGAGTAAGAACATATACGAAAATGCTAAGACTCAGGTAAGGACCGCGGGAGGAGATTCAGAGCATTTCCTTGTGGAGATGGGGTTGCATTAGGTATCATCCCTTAGCCCATTTTTGTTTCCCCTAGCGTGGGATGTGCTGACACGACACATACAAGGGAGGTGTCGTGGTGTATGTTATTCGCTGACAATATAATTCTGATTGACGAGACGCGAGGTGGTGTTAACGCTAGGTTAAAAGTTTGGAGACAGACGTTGAAGTCCAAAGGCTTCAAGTTGAGTAAGTCGAAAACTGAATACTTGGAGTGCAAGTTCAGTGATAAGAGACATGAAAAAGAAGTGACGTAAAGATTAATACTCAAGTCATTCCCACAAGAGATAGTTTCAAGTATTTTAGGTCTATAATTCAAGGCAACAAGGAGATTGACGAGGATGTTACTCACCGTATTGGAGCGGGTTGGTTGAGCTGGAGGCTAGCATCGGGGGTTTTATGCGATAAGAATGTATCGCCTAGACTTAAGGATAAATTCTACAGGGTGGGCGTTAGATCGGCTATGTTGTATGAAGTTGAGTATTGGCTTGTCAACAAGTCTCATGTCTAGAAAATGAGTGTGGCTGAAATTAGGATATTGAGATGGATGTGTGGACATTCTAGGAAAGACAAGATCGAAAATGAAGTTATTAGGGACAAGGTAGGAGTGACATCAGTGGAAGCCAAGTTGTGGGAATTGAGGCTGCGATGGTTTGGACATGTGAGAAGGAGACATTTATGCCTTAGCTAAGAGGTATGAGAGGTTGATCATGGGGGGTTTGAGGAAGGGCAGGGGTAGGTCAAAGAAGTATTGTGAGAGATGATTTGACAGGACAGTTTGAGCTTCACCTAAACGAAGGCATGACTAGTGATATAAAGATGTGGAGGTCGAAAATTAAAGTGGTGGGTTGACAAGTAGTTTTGAGTTTCTCCTAGGTTACCAGTACTACTAGTAATATTCTTTTTGTTGCTTGAATGTTACTTTCTTTTAGTTTGTTATTAAGACATTTTGTTTGTGCATAGCGTTACTTCATTATCATTTTAAGCTCTACATAACATTTGAAATGAATTTTTCGGATTCACCGGTCATAAACTATGTGCAACAAAAATAATAAAATAAAATGGATTTCTAATAGTTCGATAAAATTTCTCTTCTTGATGAAAAATAAAAAGATAAAGAGAAAAATGGTAAAAGAAGTGAGAGATTGATAAATATAATGGGTTGATGTGACAAATTTCACCACAAAACCATTTTTTGACTGTGCTTCCATTATATTAATTGTACTTGAACTATTAGATACTCATAATCGATGATAACATCACTATGCCCATCAATATTATAGAACATATGTGAGTCACATCATACGCTCCTCCGAGGTCACAGATAAATCTAAAAAACTCTAGCCTATTCTTTATCTTGCTATGTTGTCAGACAAAGTGAAAACACACTCAAACCTATGTTCGCTAGATAAAATTGAAAAATGTATGATAATAATCTCATTCCATGCATTGCACATTTTATTCATCCAAACTACGCAGAGCTAGATTCAAGATAGAGAAGGAGAGGCCTTCCATTTTTTGATGCATACGGCTTTTTCATAGAGTCTGCTTTTACAGTTGCTAGAGAAGGTTCCTAGGAAAGTTCTCTCGAGATGCTTGGGGATAAAAGATGTGTCGGTTCTCTATATTATGGCGATTAAGGACATGTATGATGGGGCTAAAACTCGGGTTAGGACAATAGGAGGCGACTCTGAGCATTTTTCGGTTATAATGGGATTACACCAAGGTTTTGCGCTTAGTCCGCTCTTATTCACCCTGATGATGGATGCGTTAATACACCATATTCAATGGGAGGTTCTATGGTGTATGCTATTCGCTGAGAACATAGTTCTGATTAATTTTTCTCGAGCCGGTGTTAACGAGTGGCTGGAGATTTGGAGACATGCTCTTGAGTCTAAGGGTTTCAAGCTGAGCAGGACAAAGACAGAATACCCGGAGTGTAAGTTCAATGCTGAGCCAGCGAAGTGGGCATGGATGTGAGGCCTGAATCACAGGCCGTCCCAAGTAGAGACAACTTCAAGTACCTTGGTTCGGTTATCCAGGGAGGAAGGGAGATTGACCGGGATGTTATACATTTTATTGGGGTAGGATAGATGAAGTGGATGTTAGCATATGGAGTCATGTGTGATAAGAGAGTGCCACTGATACTCAAAGGTAAGTTATATAAAGCGATGGTTAGACCGGCCATGATATATGGCACTGATTATTGGCCTGTTAAGAACTCACATATCCATAAGATAAAAATAGCAAAAATGAGGATGTTGAGGTGTATGTACGGGCATACTAGAATGTATTAGATTATGAACGATGATATTCAAGATAAGGTGCACGTGGCTCCCAATGATGACAAGATACGATAAACGAGGCTTAGATGGTTCGAGCATGTTCAGAGGAGAATCTCAGATGCTCCGGTACGGATGTGAGCGACTGGTTGTGGAGGGCACGAGAAGAGGTAGAGGGCTCTAAGAAGTATTAGGGAGAGGTGATCAGGTAGGATATGGCGAGACTTCAGATTTAAGAGGACATGGCACTGAATAGGAAGATGTGGAGGTCGGGTATTAGAGTTGTAGGTTAGGAGGTAGTTGAGTCTTGCCTTACTTCGTACAATTGCAGGACTAGTTTGGTAAGGTTTTTATCTAAGATAGCTAGTGACAATATTGTGTCTTACTAATTCACTTTCCAGTGCATGACCGATTTACTAGCTATCGCTTTTGCTTTGCATCTTTCTTCTGGATTTTATGTTGTTCCTATTTTTTCTATTTTTTCTGATGATACTAATATTGTCTTCTTTTGTCCTTTTATCTTTTTGTTTTCTTGAATCGAGGATCTTTCGGAAACAACCTATCTACTCCTTTGGAATAAGGGTAAGATTTACGTATACATTATCCTCCCCAAACCTTATTATTAGGTTGTTGTTGCTGCTGTCGCGTTTGTTTGAGTGATAACCACCTTGCGTCATTCACATATCATCTAGGATTGGATAAATGAGCTTTATATTCTTAATTAACAATCTCGGAACTAAACTAGAAAAAGAAAGAAATTTCTAGCAAAGTAGCTTTCTCTGCTAAACTAACATTAGGCGAGCATGAATTCGAATTTAGTGGCCAATAAACGTCGAATATTGGATGATTAAGTAGCCGTTTGAACATGAATTCCAAAATATCTTTACAAATTAAAAATTTTATTAAAATTTAAAATAAAGATGAAATTATGTTTGGTTATAATTTTTGTAACATATTTGAATATTTTTTTTCAACATATTTGTAACTAAAAATTTGAAATCTTCTTATTTTCAAGTGAGATTAGAAAAATTGCAAGATTTGAATAACCAAATTGGTATAAATAGAATCCTATTTAAGGTGAATGTCTATATTTAGAGAGATTCTAGAGTTTTACTTTGAGGCTAACTCTTTTCTATGCCTATAAATAGAGGGGTCTTACCCCATTGTAAATCATCCCCAAGTATCAATAAGAATACCCCTCTCTCTACTTCTCTCTATATTGTTCTTGTTCTTATATTATTTCATAACACGTTATCAGCACGAGACTCTACCGTCTCAAGAATCTTCTTGAGAAAATTAAGGTATTTCCCTTTTTCCGAATTTGGTCTTAATTATGTCTGATATTATGAAAAGAAAGTTCGTTGCCCTTGAAATTTCGGGCAAGAACTATATGACATGGGTGTTGGATGCTGAAATCCACTTAGATGCTATGGGTCTTGGAGACGCCATTAAAGACAGAGATAAAGCATCCACCCAAGACTGTGCTAAGGCCTTGATTTTCTTGCGCCATCACCTTGATGAAGGTTTGAAAATTGAATATCTCACAGTCAAAGATCCACTCATCTTGTGGAACGGCCTAAAGGAGAGATATGACAACCTGAAGCTGGTCACTCTGCCACAAGCACGATATGATTGGGCTCATCTGAGGCTCCAAGACTTTAAGTCTGTTTCTGAATATAATTCTGCAATGTTCAGAATTACTTCTAAATTGAAACTCTGTGGAGATAATATCTCTGATTATGATATGCTTGAGAAAATGTTTACAACGTTTCATGCCTCCAATATGGTACTGCAACAACAGTACAGAGAGAAAGGTTTCAAAAAGTACTCTGAACTGATTTCTCTTCTCCTTGTGGCTGAGCGAAACAATGACCTGCTCATGAGAAATCACGAAAATCGATCCACTGGGTCTACACCATCGCCTGAAGCAGATTAGGTGTATTCTCATTATGCCAAGCATGAAAAAGGCCATGGATCTAGTCATGGTCGTGGTCGTAATCGGGGTCATAGCCGTGGACGTAGACAAGGAAGAAATTTCTCTGATGTCCGTCACCCCCCAAAGAGAAATAACCACCAAAAGCAGCAACGGGATTATGAGAATCCAAAGGCAAATAGTTCAGAAACTATATGTTATCGTTGCGGTGGAAAAGGGCACTGGTCAAAAGCTTGCCGTGTACCAAGACATTTGGTTGATCTTTATCAAGCATCTCTAAAGAATAAAGGCCCTGAAACAAATTTTGTCTCTGACGACAATTTTGACATCACCCACCTGGATGTGGCAGACTTCTTTGAGCAACCCGAGGGGAAAATAGACCACTTAATCGGTGATGGATCTGTGATGAAGGAAGATGGAATTGTTTGATTTTATTTTACCTATTTGTATTAGTTAGTGAATAAACTAATAGTCATTAGTATCAGCTCGTATTAGTTAGTTTATGATATAATGTTAGTATTAGTTCTTTAGAATGTTTCAATATGCTTAAATTTCAAAGATACTTTTATTTTTCAGTAGAGCTAATCGACTAACCTAACAGTTAGTCGATTATCTAATATTTCGCATTAAAACTGCAAAACAATCGATTATATACTTGTTAACAATCAATTATATTAAGACATAATCGATTATGTATGTTTAACAATCGATTATATTAAGACAGTATGATCTGAAGTTTTTCAAAATAGCAAATAATCGATTATGTATGTTTAAACAATCGATTATATTAAGACAGTGTGATCTGAAGTTTTTCAAAATAGCAAATAATCGATTATGTATGTTTAACAATCGATTATATTAAGACATAATCGATTATGTATGTTTAACAATCGATTATATTAAGATAGTATGATCTGAAGTTTTTCAAAATAGCAAATAATCGATTATGTATGTTTAACAATCGATTATATTAAGACAGTGTGATCTGAAGTTTTTCAAAATAGCAAATAATCGATTATGTATGTTTAACAATCGATTATATTAAGACATAATCGATTATGTATGTTTAACAATCGATTATATTAAGACAGTGTGATCTGAAGTTTTTCAAAATAGCAAATAATCGATTATGTATGTTTAAACAATCGATTATATTAAGACAGTGTGATCTGAAGTTTTTCAAAATAGCAAATAATCGATTATGTATGTTTAACAATCGATTATATTAAGACATAACCGATTATGTATGTTTAACAATCGATTATATTAAGACAGTGTGATCTGAAGTTTTTCAAAATAGCAAATAATCGGTTATGTATGTTTAACAATCGATTATATTAAGACATAATCGATTATGTATGTTTAACAATCGATTATATTAAGACAGTGTGATATGAAGTTTTTCAAAATAGCAAATAATCGATTATGTATGTTTAAACAATCGATTATATTAAGACAGTGTGATCTGAAGTTTTTCAAATTAGCAAATAGTCGATTATGTATGTTTAACAATCGATTACATTGAGACAAACGGATTGAATTTGTTTATTCTCATGTTCGTGTATTTTCTTTTGTATGTCAAACCATGGGAAAGCAAATATGGATATCTGACAAAGCAAACTTGGATCAAATATTTGTTTAGTTGATTCATGTACTACACATACGATACTCAAAGAAAAGAAATATTTCTCTCAACTAAGTATGTGTAAGGCAGATGTTACTACAATCTCTGGTAGTAGTAAATTGGTTGAAGGCTCCAGAAGAGCAACTATAACTCTGCCTAGAGGAACAATGTTTATCATAGAGAATGCAATGTTCTCCTCCAAGTCTAAGAGAAACTTGTTGAGTTTTAAAGATATACGCCGGAATGGCTATCATGTTGAGACAATAGATGAGAATAATCTTGAATATCTCATCATTACAAAGAATGTCTCTGGCCAAAAGAGGGTTATTGAGAAATTCCCGTCTTTATCTTGTGGCCTGTATTGGACAAAAATTAGTGCAATTGAGACACATTCAACAGTAAACCAAAAGGTTACTGATTCCAATACTTTTGTACTTTGGCATGATCGATTGGGACACCCTGGATCAATCATGATGAGACGGATTATAGAAAGCTCATATGGGCATCCGTTAAAGAATTTCAAGATTCTTTTAAATAATGAATTTTCTTGCACTTTTTGTTATCAAGGCAAGTTAATTACAAGACCATCACCAACAAAGGTTGGGACTGAGTCACCTACGTTTTTAGAACGTATACAAGGGGACATTTGTGGACCTATTCACCCACCTAGTGGGTCTTTTAGATATTTTATGGTCCTAATAGACGCATCCTGTAGATGGTCTCATGTGTGCCTGTTGTCCTCACGCAACCTTGCGTTTGCAAAACTAATGGCACAAATAATTCGACTACGAGCACATTTTCCTGATAATCCAATCAAGTATATTAGACTGGATAATGCTGCTGAGTTTTCATCCCAAGCATTTAATGATTATTGCTTATCAATTGGGATAAAAGTGGAACATTCTGTAGCTCATGTTCACAATCAAAACGGTCTTGCAGAATCTTTAATTAAACGCCTGCAGTTGATTGCAAGACCATTACTCATGAAAACGAGGCTGCCCACTTCGGTATGGGGTCACGCCATTTTGCATGGAGCAATGCTAATTCGTCTCAAACCGACGAATTATCACAAATATTCCCTGTTGCAATTGGTTTTGGGTCATGAACCCAATATATCCCATTTAAGAATCTTTGGATGCGCAGTATATGTGCCTATAGCACCGCCATACCGCACCAAAATGGATCCGCAAAGAAGGTTAGGAATATATGTTGGGTTTGAATCGCCCTCCATTATTCGCTACCTCGAAACATTGACAGGGGATTTATTCACTACACGATTTGCAGACTGTCAATTTGATGTGATACTTTTCCCAAAATTAGGGGGAGAAGTCGGTGAAACTAAATGGAAAATTTTGTGAAAAAATGCATCATTATCTCATCTTGATCCACGTACCTCTATTTGTGAAAAAGAGGTGCAAAAGATTATCCATTTGCAAAGAATAGCAAATCAAATGCCTGACGCATTTACGGACTTGAAAAGGATAACAAAATCCCACATCCCCGCGGAGAATGTTCCAATCTGTATTGATGTCCCTGTTGGACAATCATCTAGTGTCATATCCAATGAGTCGAATGCACGCCTGAAGCGTGGCAGGCCATTAGGTTCCAAAGATCGAAATCCTAGAAAGAGGAAAGAAAACGATCAAAATGACACTACGAAAGAATCTCATGACGAAATTCATGATTTAATAAACTCTGAGATTCATGAAGAATCCTTTGAGCCTGAGACTCAGGAAAATAAGGAACTATCCATAAATCCAATCGATATTGAGGCAAATTTTAATCGAGTGGATATAGTGGTGGATTATGTCTTTGCTTATAATGTCGCATCTAGCATTATGCAAGAAAGTGAGGATCTTGAACCTCAATCTGTTGGAGAATATCGAAAAAGACATGATTGGCCAAAATGGCAAGAAGCAATTCAATCAGAATTGAATTCGCTGGCAAAACGTGAAGTTTTTGGCCCTATAGTTGAAACACCTAATGGTGTTAAGCCTGTTGGCTATAAATGGGTCTTTGTACCCAAGAGAAATGAGAAAAACGAGGTACAAAGATATAAGGCACGCCTTGTTGCACAAGGATTTTCTCAAAGGCCTGGTGTCGATTATGAAGAGACATATTCGTCTGTAATGGATGCCATAACTTTTCGTTATCTCATTAGTTTTGCTGTCCTTGAAAAGCTTGACATGCATTTAATGGATGTGGTTACTGCCTATCTTTATGGCTCACTTGATAATGAGATATGCATGAAAATTCCCGATGGACTCAAAATGCCAAACGCTCATAATTCAAAGTCCCGGGAAATGTTTTTAATCAAATTGCAAAGATCCTTGTATGGTCTAAAGCAATCAGGACGAATGTGGTATAATCGTCTTAGTGAGTATTTGTTGAAAGAAGGCTATATAAATGATGCCATTTGCCCGTGTGTTTTTATAAAGAAAACAACATCGGAATTTGTTGTACTTGCCGTATATGTCGATGACATAAACCTTATTGGAACCCCCATAGAACTCCAAAAGGCAATTGATTATCTAAAGAATGAATTCGAGATGAAAGATCTCGGAAAGACAAAATTATGTCTTGGTTTGCAAATTGAATATTTGGCAAACGGAATTTTTGTTCATCAATCTACCTATATAGAAAAGGTACTAAAACGGTTCTACATGGATAGAGCACATCCTTTAAGTACTCCGATGGTTGTTCGATCACTTGATGTGAATAAAGATCCATTCCGACCGCAAGAAAGGAATGAAGAGTTACTTGGTCCTGAAGTACCATATCTTAGTGCAATTGGCGCACTAATGTACCTTGAAAATACTACAAGGCCTGACATAACCTTTTCAGTTAACGTCTTAGCAAGGTATAGCTCGCTCCCACAAGGAGACATTGAAATGGGATCAAACATATATTGAGGCACCTAAAAGGGACTACCGATATGGGCTTATTTTATGGCAATAATTGCAGTCCTGATCTTGTTGGTTATGCTGATGCTGGATATTTATCCGACCCACACAAAGCTCGATCTCAAACAGGTTATGTGTTTACCTGTGGAGGCACCGCCATATCTTGGTGATCGACTAAGCAATCAATTGTGGCTACTTCATCTAATCGTGCCAAGATAATCGCTATTCATGAAGCAAGTCGGGAGTGTGTGTAGTTGAGGTCTATAATACATCATATTCAAGACAAATGTGGTTTGAAGTGTAACAAACTGCCCACGACTTTGTATGAAGACAATGCAGCATGTATAGCTCAATTGAAGGGAGGATTCATAAAAGGAGATAGAACAAAACATATTTCACCAAAGTTATTTTTCACACATGATCTTCAAAAGAATGGTGATATCAATGTGCAACAGATTCGTTCAAGCGATTATATTGCTGATTTGTTCACAAAATCTCTACCAACGTCAACCTTCAAGAAACTAGTTCACAAGATCGGAATGCGAAAACTCAAGGATATGAATTGATGCTCTTTTTAGGGGGAGTTAATGCGCGTTGCACTCTTTTTTCCTTACAAGGTTTTGTCCCAATGGGTTTTCCTTGCAAGGTTTTTAACGAGGCAACCAATAGGCGCATATTCAAACATGTGTACTCTTTTTCCTTTTCTTTAATTTTTTTCCATTGGGTTTTGTTTTAGTTAAGGTTTTAACGAGGCACATTATTGAATAGACATTCAAGGGGGAGTGTTATAAATAGAGGCACCGAAGAACCCTAAGAGGGTTGAAAACATCATCGATCTTTTCGATCTCAAAAAAAAACCCAAATTTTGATCAGAAAATAGTTCGAATGAACTATTGATTCACAAAACAACGTCACCGGATCATTGTACCGGCTCTGATACCATGAAAACATACAGAATATCGGAGGAATTTTAGAGAGAGAAAGTAGAGAGAAGGGAGAGGATCGAAGAGTCTCGAAGAAGAGACTGTAAAATGTCTCAGATAAAAATGAATGCCTCGGTCCAGACAAATGACCCCTGACCCCTTATATCAAATGACCCCTTTACATATGTGGCCTATTTACATGACATAGCCTAATTACAGGAATAACCTATTTACACAATTGACCTAACTACAAAATATACAAACAAAGTACAAGAATAGCCTAATTGTAGAAATAGCCTATTAGGCTCAGATATGACTCCTATAATGACCAAAATGGTCCACAATTGAGTATTATCATCATAGCCAAGTTATACATCTCAACATTTACTTTGAGGCTAAGTCTTTTCTATGCCTATAAATAGAGGGGTCTTACCCCATTGTATATCATCCCAAAGTATCAATAAGAATACTCCTCTCTCTATTTCTCTTTATATTGTTCTTGTTCTTATATTATTTCATAACACAAATAATATTTTCAAAAAAAAATTGAAAAAAAGAAAAATTTTCTTTTCGTCCAAACCGGCTCTTAAAATAACAAAAAAGAGAAAAAGAAGAAAATTTAGGTGACGTGACATTAGAGGCCTTGCCAGATAGTCCATACCCAACAAATCAAACAGCACCAATCTTCTATTACATGGAAACTTCCATCACGCGTGTTGTCGGCACGTGAATTATCCTCCAAATTATGCCCCGTAACCACGCAAAGCACTTTATTACTACTACTCAAAAAGCAAAAAAATAAAAGCATCTATTCAAATTCTTTCTTCTTTTTTATTTTAATTTTTTTTATCTTTCTTTCTCTGTTACCTGCTTCAACCTAGCCCTAGCTTTGTAGATAGAGAAGAAAAAAAAATCACGTTTTCATTTTTGAACTCCTTCGGATCTCTGTGTAGAACACAGTTGAAATCTTTTTTTTTTTCATTTTTTTTGGGCATTTGAAGCTTTCTTTAGGAATCCAAGGTTGTCCTAGTTATTTTTTTTTTTTTTTCAATTTTTGAATGGAACCTCGTGTGGGTAACAAGTATCGACTTGGTCGCAAAATTGGCAGTGGATCGTTCGGTGAGATCTATCTTGGTGAGTTTTTTGTTTCCCCGGAGAATTTGTCAATTTATTTGTGCTGTGGCTTTGAGAATTTTTTTGTTGGTTGTGTAGGTACTAATATTCAGACTAATGAGGAGTTGGCAATTAAGCTGGTGAGTGGGTTTATTCATTTATTTATTTATTTGTACCAGTAATTTACTATACTTGTGCTTACATTACTCTTATTGCAGTTGATTTTATTTTTGGGGGTTATTGTATATTAAATTAGTGTCTCTTTTGGAATGTGTTGTTTCTGGAAACTTAGATATCAATTGAGGCAATTGATGTTGACATAGTAGGGTAATGTAGTTGAAGTACTTCCATTTTTTATTTGGATGACGGTGGTGTGCAGTGTTGTGAAGAGCCTGAAGTTAGGAAAAGCAAACACCCCCAAGTCACTTAAAGCAAGAAGGTATGCGCTCACTTTTTTGAAGTGAAGCTGAATTTAAAAAAAAAATTAAAATAAATTCTATTAATAGGAAGGGCAGTATACCATTCTGTTAAAAACTGGCAGCATAAAAACAGTGAAAGAAGAACTGGGCAGCATTTCAACGAAGAAGAGAAGACTAAGAAAGAAGAACCGAAAGGGGAAAAAAATAATTCTCCAGGATTTCGCTGCTATTTGGATACTGAAACAGTGAAAGAAAAAGAAAAGGAAGGAGAAGGAGGAAGAAATAGAAATCACATACCTCTTGCTGCTGGTCATATGTTGAAGTTGAAAAGTGTACAAGACTTGGAACCCTAGTCCCCTCTTTCTCTCTGTTGCTACTGGTCGTATGTTTAGTAAAAGAACACCTTTCTTTTTTAATTAAATAGGTTGACAGGTGTTTAAAATATAGAAGCGCTCGCTTCGGTCGCCTCGCTTCCCTTGTCGTTTCTCGCTTTTTAGTGCTAAGCGCATGCTTTTGCCTACCTGAGTCGCTTCATATAGCAGAAGCGGTCATTGGGTCGCCTCGCTTTACTTCTCGCTTTAAGTCAGGAAGCGACCGTTTTTCACAACACTGGTGGTGCGTGTGCTAGTTTAAGCCATCTCGATTATTTCGTTGGATACCTGCTATCTCCTACCTAACATAGGTACCATATTATTGTGCCCGCTATGGCTTACGCAGATAGAAGAAATCACCTATTGTTTTTTTTGCATCTATCTGGTAGAATTTGAACTTGAGTTCTGATCCAACTTCGTTAGACCACTAGGCCGCACCCCTTGAATGTTGAAGTACTCCCATATTCATCTGTTGTGGGTGGAAATTCAGGTTGTTTGTATTTCTTTTGTCACGTTGTGCACGGAGTTTACTTGCTTGGTTGAGGTGTGTTCTTCAAGGCTTTTGCTTGTGTATTGCTTCTTCTTTGCTGAAACAGGGAGAGCCTAAAGAACACTGTCAATTGCTTTGAGGGGGAGTCTTCTTTGCTTGATTTTTAAGTGGTCATTCAGGAAGCTTTTAATTTTAAAGCATCCTAGGACATGGATGCATGGAGAAAAAGCAAAGGTTTTACTAGTGGAGGACGTCTGTGATGCATTTTATGATTGGCTTATCAGTGCATGCTGATCCTTGCAATGGTTAATGTATCCATATATTTCCACGGAAATCTATGAAAAGATTCCGAACCAAACAGAAAAAGAATAAATTGTGTTACAAATTTACTGTATTTTTGTAGAAAATTGCAATAACTCGACAAGAATTGGCGCTTAGCCCTCTCTTGTTTGCCTTGGTGATGGATGCTCTCACCCGACATATTCAAGGGGATGTGTCTTGGTGTATGCTATTTGCTGATGACATAGTATTGATAGACGAGACGAGGGTCGGTGTTATTGAGAGGGTAGATGTATGGAGACAGACTCTCGAGTCTAAGAGTTTCAAAATACGCAGATCTAAGACAAAATACCTGGAGTGCAAGTTTAGCGCCGAGCCGAGCGAAGTAGGCATAGACGTGATGATTGGATCTCAGGTCATCGCCAAGAGGGACAGTGTCAGATATCTTGGGTCGGTGATTCAGGGGGACGGAGAGATTGACGGGGACGTCACTCATCGTATAGGAGCGGGGTGGTCAAAGTGGAGGCTTGCATCAGGAGTCCTGTGTGACAAGAAAGTTACACAGAAACTCAAGGGAAAATTTTATTGAGCTGTGGTTAGACCTGCAATGTTGTATGGGGCGGAGTGTTGGCCAGTGAAGAACTCTCATGTTCAGAGAATGAAGGTTGCGGAGGTGAGGATGCTCAGGTGGATGTGCGGGCTCACCAGGTTAGATAAGATTAAGAATGAAGTTATTCGAGGGAAGGTGGGGGTGGCCCCGGTGGATGAGAAGATGCGAGAAGCGAGGCTGAGGTGGTTCAGACATGTGCGGAGGAGAAGTCCTGATGTCCCGGTGAGGAGTTGTGAGCGATTGGCGATGGTCGGCGTTCAGCGAGGCAGAGGGAGACCTAAGAGGTATTGGGGAGAGGTGATTAGGCATGACATGACTAGAATGCGGGTTTCCGAGGACATGACCCTTGATAGAAAAGTCAGGAGGTCTAGTATCAGGGTTGTAGGATAGGGGTTCCTAGAGTTTTTCATACTCATCACCCGGGGTTGGGTGAGGCTTGGTAGGGCTATCCATAGATGATTTGTGTTTTGGATTGTATCTCCCTTGTGGTAGTTATTTATGGTAGTTACTGTATGATATTATTGCATGCTATTTTATTTGTGGTTACTATGTTTGGATAATTATTTATGCTATTTCTGCTGGAGTTACTAATGCTCTTTTTTTTTTTCTTTTCCTTCACCGAGCCGAGGGTCGAGTGGAAACAACCTCTCTGCCCTTTCGGGTAGGGGTAATGCTCGTCTACATATTACCCTCCCCATACCCTACTTTGTGGGACTATACTGGATAGTAGTTGTTGTTGCTGTTGAAATAATGTCTTGAATTTGGTGTTTGAAGGAAAGCTATATCAAACTCATCTAATTTCTATAGTAAGAATTACAAACCAAATCGTCAAAGTCAAACACTTTTGTAAGACTACTATGTAACGGTGCACTGGTCTTAGCTCTGAAACATATTCCATCCCACCAACATCCAGTGTTGTGAAAAGCGAGCGCTTCGTCGCTTAAAGCGCGAAGCGACTCGACGCGACCAACTGTCGCTTTTTACAGCTTGAAGCGATGCGACCACCAGAAGCGCTCGATTAACAGTGAAAAGCGAGGCGAGGCGAAGCGATCGAAGCGAGCGAAGCGATCGATTACCTGAATAAATCGATCGAACAGTTCTGGAAATTAGGGTTTCCACTTTCCAGCGACGGAAATTAAAAGCAGAGCTCGACCAACGACCCCTCTTCTTCTCCAGTGACGGAAATTAGGGTTTCCATCTTCACCGACGACCGACGAGATACCCAGGTATTTTTTCTTCTCCTTTCTTCTTGTTTTTTCTTTCTTCTTCATCTTCTTCTCCTTTCTTCCGTCGGCGAGAGTCGCGAGATAGAGACGACCTTTTTTCCATCTTTTTTTCATTTTTTTTTTCTGACTGTTACTTTATTCTTTTTTATTTGTTTTTTCTCCAGTTATTTTCATTTTTTTGTTATGGTACTGTAGCATATATATATATATTCAGTTTAATTTCAGTTAATAATTTCAGTGTATTTTCAGTGTATTTCAGTGTATTTTCAGTGTATTTGCAGTTTATTAATTTTGTTTTCACTTATATCTTAATAGGGATAATTAAATGTCTCAAAGTTCGAAAGAGAAAGACCCGGCTTGGCGATATGGCCAAAAAGTTGATGGGAAGAATACAAATGTTGTATGCGTCTTTTGCAACAAGGTTACAACGGGTGCAATTTATCGCTTTAAATACCATCTAATTGGTGGCGATAGAAACGTGACAAGTTGTCCCAAATGTCCACCGGATGTGAGGGAAGAAATAAAGAATTTTGTTGAGAAGAAGAAGGAGATAAAAAGTCAAATGGTTCATCAACCAATGGTGAACAATCTTGATGATGATGATGACGACGATGATGAAGAATTGTCACTTCCAATAAAACGGGGAAGAGATGGCTCAAGCCATGGATCATCGACTAAAGGTCCTATGGATTGCTACTTCTCAAAGAAGCGGGGAGCAAAGGGAGCAAAAGACGGTGGAAAAGATATACAAAAAGTTGCTAGAGACATTTTAAGGGACCGTGCAGTTAGTGCTTTTGCACGATGGGTCTATGATGCTGGGCTCCCCTTCAATTGTGTCAACTATGACACTTTTGGAGACTTTATTAAGCTTGTTGGTAAATACGGACCTGGAATGAAGTGTCCAACTTACCATGAAATAAGGGGTCCTTATCAAAATAAGGAAGTGGAGGAGACAAACAAAATTGTTGAGGAGTATAAACTTGTGTGGAACAAGTATGGCTGCTCCATTATGATGGATAAGTGGACGGCAAGAACGGGAAAGATGATTATTAATGTGTTGGTGAATTCTCCCCGGGGAAGTTTGTTTCTTGAGTCCATTGATGCTAGCGACTCATTCACCGACCACATCAAAATGTTCACCTTGTTTCAGAACACCATCGAAAAGATTGGTCCAAGCAAAGTTGTTCAAGTGGTAACTGATAATGCAAGTGAAAACAAGAAAGCAGGTGGCATGATTGAAGGAGCGTACAAGCATGTGTATTGGACTCCATGTGCGGCCATTGTATCAACTTGATGTTCGGGGACATTTTCAAAGAAAAACGCTTTTCTACAGTTTTTAGCCAGGGTGTTAGAGTATATTCTTATATTTCTCAGCGACCCTTGTTATTGAATTTGATGAGAAAATTCACCAATCAAAAAAATTTGGTGAAACCGGCCAAGACAAGGTTCGCCACTGCTTTCTTGACTTTGCGTAGTCTCCACTGTCAAAAAGAGAAATTGCAAACGATGGTCACTTCAGAGAATTGGACCAGGAGTAAATTTGCTAAGGAAAATGCGGGGAAAGAGGTTGCACGCATTATTCTTTCTTTTTCTTTTTGGAATAATGTCCGTTATGCTCTTAAAATTGGTGGTCCATTGGTTAAAGTACTCCGTTTGGTGGATGGGGAGGCAAAACCATCAATGGGCTACATCTATGAAGCTATGGATAGGACCAAGGAGACTATTCAAGCATCATTCAGTGATGAGCAAAAATATGCAAAGGTCTTTCAAATCATTGATGCAAGATGGGATGCGCAACTTCATAGACCTTTGCATGCGGCTGGACTTATTCTAAACCCATCACTCTTTTATGAGCAGCAAGAGAATAATTCATTGGCTAAAGAACTGTGGACAAGATTCCATCAGGTTGTTATCAAGTTGAACCCGGATGAAGATTTGCAAGAGAAGATAGTAGATCAGCTTGCTACTTACAAGGCAGCTGAAGGACTTTTTGGTCTTCGACTTGCTATTAAACAAAGAACAAAGAAGTCGCCAGGTGACCAAGTGTTTCTACATTTTATTACTCTAACTTCGATGTATTTTATATACTTATTAACTCTTGAATATTTTTTTTGACTTCTATAGCTGAATGGTGGGACACATATGGTGCAGAGACTCCGGAGTTACAGACTTTCGCCATCAAAGTTCTAAGCTTAACTTGTAGCTCATCCGGTTGTGAAAGGAACTGGAGTGTTTTTGAACACGTGAGAAATAAAAAGAATTATTTTGTATTTTGAGTTATAGTAAATTATATCTCAATTGTCCAAACTCCTACTAATTAGTTGACACATCATTTTTGCAGATTCATACAAAGAAAAGGAACCGACTAACCATGAAACGCCTCCATAATCTAGTGTTTATAAAATACAATAGAGCATTGAGGCGTCGCTACAACCACCGCAATTTAATTGATCCAATTCTTTTGGACAATATTGATGACGCTAATGAGTGGCTAACTGGAGTCCCCGAAAATTGTGAAGATGAAGAAGTATTTGAAGGCGACCCCGATTTAACTTGGGGTGATGTTGCGGTTGCTAGTGGAGTTGGGGAGGATCCTTATAGTTTAAGGAGTTGTACTCCAAGTTCAAGGGAAAAGGTGTGGTTACTACAAGTCGATCCATTGATGAAGATGAGAATGATTATGAAGAGGAGGGGGAAGAGTAAGATGACGAGCAATATGAAGATAACCGAGGAATTCAAGATTTTGAAAATCTTGAAGGAGAAGAAGACATATAGTAGCTTTGATTTTGCTTATCTTATAGTTTATGGATGGTTTGTGGATGATTTGGTGGTACCTAGTACCTACTTTAAAGTATTTAAATTGATGTTTTTGATTATTCATAATTTTACATTATGTTTTTTAAAAATTGCGCTTCACTTCAAAAAAGCGTGCGCGTCTTTGCGCTTTGCGCTTTGAAGCGAGGCGAGCCTTTGTCGCTTTTTTGCGCTTTGCGCTCTCCAAAACACTGCCAACATCTAAGATTTTGACATATCGCTTGCTTGTGGAACTATCATTACGCAATGAATCTCATGTGTAGCATATTCCTTTATAACAAATGTGTGCAAGATCCTTATAAAAAACAATTAAGGACCAAGCAAGGTGCTCTCCTTGCTCATGGCTTTTTAAGATCTTGGCTTGTTATGTCTTATCACACTATAAATGGCTATTCATCTATATTTTTTATTATGCTTCAAGATATTAAATATTTTTGCAGGAAAATGTCAAGACAAAACATCCTCAGTTGCTATATGAGTCAAAGTTGTATAGAATTCTTCAAGGAGGAAGTAATGGCTTTTCCTGTTTCTTTTTTTGCTTTTTCATTTTTAAAACATATCTGCTCTCTTGTCTAGTTTGTAGCATTGTAATTCTAGTACTTCTGTTGTAGCTGGTATTCCAAATGTGAGGTGGTTTGGCGTGGAGGGAGATTACAATGTTCTGGTCATGGATTTGCTAGGACCCAGTCTTGAAGATTTATTTAATTTTTGCAGCAGGAAGCTTTCCCTGAAGACAGTTTTAATGCTTGCAGATCAAATGGTTAATCTTTCGTTTAAATCTATAAATTTTGCATTTGTAAACCTTCTTACGATATGTTGGTTATATGGTTATTCTGGTACTGCAGATAAACCGCGTTGAATTTGTTCATTCCAAATCATTTTTGCATCGAGATATCAAGCCAGACAATTTTCTTATGGGCTTGGGAAGACGTGCAAATCAGGTCCCACATTCTTTTTACTATATCTTTTCTTTTATTTCCACGATTTTGTAGGATATTTTTCCATTACCATTTTGTTGACTTAAAATGCAGGTTTACATAATTGACTTCGGTCTAGCCAAAAAGTATCGAGACACTTCAACTCACCAGCACATTCCTTACCGGTTAGTTGATTATGAGTTGCTTGTTTGGTAGGATAACAAGTGTTTACAGCACCTTTATTTCTCGTCATCTTTTTTGCTCTACTGGATAGTGTAGTGAATATCCTCTTGCTCCTTTTGTTCTTTTCCCTTAATTTAAAAGCTTTGACTTGGCTTTAGCATTGGAAGCAATCTGATTTGGACTCGACTTAAATCCCCCCACCAGTGAGGGCATCAACAACAACAACAACAACTACCCAGTATAGTCCCACCAGTGAGGGCATCATAACGCAAAATACTGTTTTTTTTATGAAGTAAGATTTTCATTAAAAGGCATCAAGAAGATGCAAGGATTACACACGAAAGGACTGCAAAAAGATAGGAACAGCTCCAGGCCATCTGCCTAAATTATCAGGGTGCTGACAACGTCCGTCATAGCGCAAAATACTTTACCTCGGAAAAAAGGCATGACATCATGACTCGATATGAATGTTCATTCAGATATCTCTTTTAAGTACGAATTGCTTATTTCATAAGAAAAAAGAAATGTTTAATATTTTTTCAAATAACCACAGCAGATATAATCCTACTGAATGCTTTAATATTATGCTTGGATGGAAGGAATTGGAAGAAGAAATGAGAGGAGACTAATGATTGTGCTAAGATCTTGAAAAATACAAGTCCCTCTCGTTCCCTTCTGTTTCATAAAGAAATCCTTGTGATGTGAGTACCTGGATATTCCAGCTTAGAATTGTAAGTGCAACAGAGGGCAGCTCATTATTATTCAGAATGTCCTAGATTCTTGTGGTGTGAATATCTGGTCATTCCAGCTTAGAATTGAAGTACAACAGAGGGCTGCGCACTATTCATTCAGACTGTTCCCTTCGGGTGTGTAAAAAGGAGGTGTGACAGCTATGGCGACTCTGCTGGGAAGAAGAACCCAGAACTTCTGGTTCAGGGTTCAGAATTCGAGCTTAGAATAACTGTTATACTTTGCTTTATTTATTATTTGATTTTTACATGGTTGAATCTAATGTGCTAAATGCCGCTTTTTACCGCTTTGATATTGATTGGACTGTCTATAATCAATAAATAATCCTATTTCGAATTATTTTGATCAGACTCACCAAAATAAAAATCCAAATTTCCTCAACAGTGAAACTGAGGCAGAAGTTATAATGGTTAGGCGATGGGTTCGCCTGAAATGTTCCAAAGTTGTAACTCAATCCAAATCCTTTTTACCCAAATTCCGTTCAAGTCCTTCCGAACAATCGGTGAGAATATTCAAGGATTAGAGAATACAACTACTTGGATCCGATACAGTCAAAAGAGTCTTACTAGTGAAAACCCACACGGGCATCTTGAGGCTACAGTAAGTAGAGAAATGAAAAACGAGATAGGTCTTTTTTTTAATGTTCAAGCACATGCATTATGTATCTAGCATTTGTGAATCCTATTCATGCCTGTTAGCTTATATGCTATTGTCTGGTATTTTGCACTGCAGAGAGAACAAAAACTTGACCGGCACTGCAAGATATGCTAGCATGAACACTCACCTTGGTATCGGTAAGTGTTCTGGTTCTTTAGGCCTGCTTCTTCACTCTTCTGACGGTTGAACTCTGCTGTCTTTTGACTCAATGTCTTAATGTATTATGTTGGTAATTGTAGAACAAAGCAGGAGGGATGATTTGGAGTCTCTTGGATATGTTCTTATGTACTTCCTCCGTGGAAGGTGATTTTTGCTGCAAGCTATCCTCTTGTTTTTGTTCTGCTTGTGTTTGACAACTATTTATTGCAGTCTTCCTTGGCAAGGGCTGAAAGCAGGAACTAAGAAGCAAAAGTATGAGAAAATTAGTGAAAAGAAGGTTTCAACATCCATTGAGGTAATTTACTTGCACATTTGGTGATTGGATCTTTCTAAAAATATCTTTATGGAGCCTAAACAGCTGATCTCTGTTTTTGCAGGCTCTGTGTCGTGGTTATCCTACTGAATTTGCATCATATTTCCATTATTGTCGTTCTCTTCGCTTTGAGGATAAACCAGATTATGCTTATCTGAAGAGAATATTCCGTGACCTCTTCATCCGTGAAGGTCTTAATAAGCTTTTGCAAGCTGTTTTTTGGCTTTATTTGGTAATATACAACTAGCTTTTTGTTACAATTCCGTTTCCTGTTGCAGGGTTTCAGTTTGACTATGTGTTTGATTGGACTATTTTGAAGTATCAGCAATCACAAATTGCAGCTCCTCCTTCCCGACCTCTTGTGAGTTGTATAACATCTCGTTTTTCATTCTTCATGTGTGATGAGCTTGTATCTGACAACCATTGCCTTTTATTTTTATTTTTCTAGGGCCCTAGTGCCGGACCCAGCTCAGGCATGCCTCCAGTTATTCCGAATGTGGAAAGGCAATCAGGTTATTTCCCGGAATACCGCCTCTATGTATGCTTTTGTTTTTAGACTTCAGCACATTGTCTCTATTTCAGCTTGTCTGGCTTTTGCTAACTACACTCAACTACTGGTCAAGCCTCTGTGTGTCTATTTTATCAGAATCTCATTTTTTATGTGCTATCCTACGTTTTTTGCAGGGGAAGTGGAAGGAAGACAATCAGCAGAGCCTTCTCGGAGGAGAAGTTCTGGGCCACTTGTAAATGCTGGAAGTTTATCCAGGCAGAAGAGTCCTATTGAAAATGATTCCACGAGCAAGGATGCTATGGTGAGTTTGAGTAATTTGATAAGTAAAACCTTCGTAAAGAGAGTAAATTTCAAATGGTAGAGGCCCTGAAAGGCCATTACCGGGAGATTTATGATGCTCTGACAATCAAGACTTGTGAAGCTGTTACAGTGAAATGTGTCTTGGTCCAAGTCTTCCACTACTGCTGATAAATGTTCCCTAAGATGCTATCTCATTGGGTAAGGCTCGTCTACATATTACCCTCCCCAGACCCCACTTTGTGGGACTATACTGGGTAGTTGTTGTTGTTGTTGTTGTTGTTGTTGTTTTTAAGGTTTCAAAGTTGTCAAAATTGAAGTTTACTTTTCTGCTACACCACAAGTCCTCAACTCCCCCCTCCCCCCATTCCAGCTCACACACCCCGCACACCCAAGTTTTCTAATTGCTACCAATATTTGCAGCTATCAAGCTCCACTTTTATGGGAAGATCTAGTGGATCTCTAAGGCGAGGTCTAGTCTCCGGGAGCCGTGAGACTTTCACAATGGGGAATGACTCTGACCCTGCACATTCTCGCACACCTGAGGCAAGTCCAGGGACCATGCACAAATTATCAGGTGGACATAGAAGCTCTCCACTTGGCGAATCGTCCGATCCTAGATATGCTTCATCTGGCCAAAATACTTCTGGAAAGAACTATGAAACCACAATCAAAGGAATTGAGGCTCTACATTTTGACGACGAAGAGAGGGCTCATTGATTTTGCAAACCCTTTCACTTTCTTGTAAATTCTTTGATGACGAAGAGAGGGCTCGTAGTAGACATCAGATAGATTGCGGCCCCGAAAGTTGATTTTTCTTCGAATTTGTGGGTTGGAAATTAGGGAACTAGCTGCTGTTGTTCAAGCTGGCAAAAGATCGATGCAAATAAATAGATCCAGATGGTGGTTATGCACAGGACACCATGTGCTGTTAATATGAACTCCGATATTGTGCATGGCTCTTTATAAATCAATGTCATGCATGCAGAATCGTTTATAAACTTTGAATCCTGCCAACTGTTGGGGATTATTAGAACTGTACATTGGTCATTGTAATACCAAAATTTCCGTTGCTTTATACTTTTCAGGTTCGGTGTCGTTGAATTTATAGTCTCCTATATTAGATTCTGGTTATTCATTATGTTTACCAGGTTGTGTGCAACAATCACGATATGTTCATTTCTCCTCGATATATCGTGTAATGATCTATTGAAGGTCGATGCATTGTGGAAGCCAAGCAGGTTATGCACATAGTGGTGATGATTCGTATTTTGCCACCTGAAGTTTACTCATCTCTTGGTAGCTATTTCTAAGCCTTTTGCCACTTGCTTTGCACTATTGTAGTCAAGATACAATCGAGATTAAAGCTTTTATTGGTAGTGGGAAGAAATAGCGATGCATTCTTATAGAGCATCTATGAACTTTAACTTATTCTTTATTTTATTTATTTATTTATCTCATATCATTAGTGGATGAAATCATCACGTGCAACATGACTTACACAGGGCCTATTAATTCAAGTGTTGAATGTATATAAGATATGGAAAAGTGTTTCAACTGTGTATATCCTCCTTCCCCATGTCTTCCTTTATAAATAATATTGGTCTATCTAATATACTAGGTGTGCACAAGTTGACTGTAACATAGCATTTTCTTCCAAAACTTTTTGTTGATAGTATTAAATTTTGAGTTGCATGCATGCATATAGGGAGCCCAACTGGCGCACGGCTCGGAATTTGACAGATAATTGGTCAGTCCCTCTAAGCAATTTGAACTGCGCCTAACCCATTGTGCACTTTTAAGACTGGATCAAAGCCTAGAGCCTTGAACACTTTTACATTCTTTACGGTTTTAGTTGTTGATTTTTACCTCTCCTAGCTTCACTAGATAACTTTTCCCATGGAAAACTACACATCTTTTTTGTGTAAACTGTAAAAGGACAAAAATCCAAATTTGAAAGGCAAATCCTTGCTATAAACCTAGTGGAGTACTCCACAAAGAGCTGTACTTGAAACAAAGAAATTCCTGCAATACTTAGATGTTACACCATCATAGATGCCACTTTTATCTAAAATCCCTCTACTTATTAGCAAACCAAAACATTTTCAATACTATGCACACAGCTCTGTCTAAATAGAGCTCCGCTATTTAATCCCAACAATGAGAAATCTGCTTTTAATACAACAGAGCTCTCAGAAAAATGCAGCTTCACTAAATCTTTAAGGGGTCGTTTGGCCGAAAAAATAATGCAAGCATTAGCTCTATGCATTACTAAAACCTTATTTGGTGCATTTTTTCAATCTGTGTATATTAGTTATATATTATACTTGGTATTATCCTATGTATAAGTAATGCATAGAAAACTATGACATTAGTAATACCAAAGCTATAAATGCATGCATTAGTATAGTTAAAAATAAAATTATCCTTAAAGTCCCTTAAAGCTAATGAATATAGAGGGCATTTTTATAAACAGCTATTTTTCTTAAAAATTAGGCAATACATTATAATTTTATTACACCACACCAAACAATAGATAAGAACTAATATCTGATTACTAATATACCTTATTCCGCATTATTCTTATACACCTACCAAATAACCCTCTAACATATATATCACCATCAGCCTTGGAATTGTTTTTAAATTTTCGACACAAATTCATACTGAACTGGTTTTTAAATGCAGTCAAGTGGTTGCTAACCATCTAATTTCTCTATAACCAACTTGGCTGATCTTAACCTAAACATGAAAATAAAGAAACCAAGAAATGAAAGATACACCATTCTTCTATAGTGCCTCTACCTTAAAAAGCTGTGGAACATCACAAGACTGCTCCAGCCGGAACATGACACTGAGTCTAGCAACAACAACAACAACAACCCAATATAATCCCACTTAGTGGAGTTTGGGAAGGGTAGTGTGTGCACAGACCTCACCCCTACTATGGGGTAGGGAGGCTGTTCCCAAATATACCCTTTGCATCCTTCCCCCAAAGAACTTCCCACCTTCCTCTTGGGGAGGCTCAAATTCACAACCTCTCGGTTGGAAGTGGAGGTTGCTTCTAGCATTAAAGATAAAGAATATAAGCAGCATAAAGCAGTTAATATTAATAGGACGAAAAAAGGAAGGGTTGAAGTATATAGTATATACTAATCTAAACTAGGAAACTACAATTGGTTATGCTATATTGGAATACTTTCTAGGGAAATATTTTGTAATCTGGAAAGTTATAATCTGCCAGAAGAGGATTTAATTACACAATGCAGTAAATATTTGAAGAAAATTCAAGTTTCGTCAATGAAACTTAACTTTCTTAGACACAGTAAAGTTTCTCTAAAGAGTAAAATGGCGTCGAGAATTAATAATAGCTCAGTGATGGATAAAGCTTTTTCTACTCAGCAAACTGTAAGTCACTAGACTACTTCAAGCTGTCAAATACAAGGGCACCTTTCAGCTTACTCTAGAAGATGGTAGAAATGATAGATCTAATTATGAAATTCCAAGTATGAAGTCATTGATCTGCACCCAACGATGTACCTAGTCGCTGAAGTTAAAATGAAGATTATAGGAGACTACGTCGATGAAGTTAAAATGAAGATTATAGGAGACTACATCGAATCTCAGTTGTGGGAAAAAGCTTATGTGCTTTCTTCCCATCAAGTTTAGCACCGCAAAGTTATCGGGTACTTATACTTATGAAAGAGCTAGTGGCATAGTAAAAAATGCATACAAGCTAGCCCGAACATCCCCTTAATAATTTTTTTTAATAACAGCCAATTCATTTATCAACTAAGCGTTGGCGCAATTCAAGCGAACTCCATTGCTTTTTCCACATAATCCTCCTCTCCCCACTCCAACCCAAAACATTAAAACGAATGAGTAATAGAAATCAGGAAGTTGATTAGGGCCTTATGTGCTAAGCAAAGGCAACACCTTTAAAGACTCACTTGCTGATGTACTACATTACAGTACCCTGTATCTCATGCACCAAGTTATGCAAATCATTCTCTGTAGAACCCCCAAAAAAAGATACTAACATAGTACTTTTCTAGAAAGGAAGCCTCGACGTGACTGGTAAAGTTGATGTCACGTGACCGGGGTTGACGGGTTCGAGCCATCAAAACAGCCTTTTGCAAAAATGCAGGTAAGGTTCCATATAATAGACCTTTATGGTACGGCCTTCCCACACCACAAGCATAGCAAGAGCAAAGTTGATGTCACGTGCGGTGGTCCGGCCTTTCTGGACCTACGCATAGCAAGATCTTTTAGTATACGGGCTGCCCTTTTATAGTACTTTTCAAATTTCACCAACCAAAACAGATTGATCAAAAATAGAAATGCATCAAGCTTAAAGCAATTCGCAAATTTAGCTAATTACCTTAGAGCATCAATAATTTTCTTACCACTAAACGCAACAGCGGTAACTGATTACTCATCAAAGGCAATAATATATTACTCCAGCAGTTAAATGTATCAGAAATGAGTTCTAACCAGAAAAAAAACACTGTATAATATAACATACTTGAAAGTGAATCATAAAAATTTGATTTTTAATCACCTCCAGCCATAGACAACTTTGGTACACCTCTCTTTAATCCAACGAAAACTCTTCTTTATTGATCCCTTCACTTTTCCTTCAACTGTGTATACCTTATAACTAGCCACCCTCTTTTTCCTTTGCAACTCTGCGTCACTAAAACTCCAGCTCTTAGAAACTGACCCATTATTATTACTCGACTTTCCTTTCTTGAACTTTACATCTTTAGCCGCCGACAACTCCATCTGGGTATTGTTATTCGGCGCCGACGAAGATGCATAGGAAGCACTGTAACATCGTAGATCTCCTCGAAACCCAGTTGAGTTTGAATTGGGTTCGCCGTTACCGTTACTGTAACCAACATCAGTAGTAGTATAGCTATTGCTTTCAGCTTGTGTTGTGGAATTGTTATATGACTTAGATCTGAAGTCCTCCATGTTTCGATGTTTCTGATTCTTGAATTCAGCACTGTGGATTTTGCCTTTATAAGATTGTCTTGTGTCGGTGAAAGTGGTGGCGGTATTTACAAGGTGGAATTGCATGTGATTCTGATCGATCGTCTAACAATGGTCAGCAATGAACGCGTAGCACGACTTCTGTTTCCAGTAAATTACACTAAATCAACAGTTCTTGTATTTTTTGTCCCATTATACTCTATTTTCTTAAATATTTTTTATTTAGAGTGACTTATAATCACACACTTATATTACATCACAAATTGTAATTTTTTTTCCTTTTAAACACCATGCAGAATTATGCATTGTAGAGAGTTTTGGAGAAGTAAGTTTCTTGTATTGCTCACCAAAGTATATATAGAGTACATGGAAAATCAAAACCTACCAACTATAGGATTGTACAATAATGAAGGAAAATCAAAACCTACCAACTATAGGATTGTACAATTAATGAGAGACTATTCTACCAATAATAAAAAGATGCACAAAAGATATTTACAATGTTTTCTAATACGCCCCCTCTAGATGGAGGGCCGGAGGACACGCCAATCTTGGACATCAGCAGAAGAAGCCGAGGACGAGATAAGTGCTTGGTGAGAGCATCAGCAAGCTGATCAACAGAGGATACATGAGCAACACGAAGGGACCCATTCTGGACCAATTGACGAACAAAGTGATAATCAATGGAGATGTGTTTCATGCGAGAATGAAACACAGGGTTGGCACAGAGATAAGTGGCGCCAATGTTGTCACTGTAAATGACAGGAGCAGCCAGAAGAGGGACATGAAGCTCGCGCAGCAGGGAATGAAGCCAACGTACTTCAGCAGCAGCAGAAGCAATGGCACGATACTCAGCCTCAGTAAATGATCGTGCAACGGAACGCTGATTTTTGGAGCTCCAAGAAATAGGATTTGGCCCTAGAAAAACAACATAGGTACCAGTTGAGGAGCGGTCATCACAGTTTCCACCCCAATCAGCATCAAAGAAACAATGCAGAGGTATAGCAGATGAAGGACGCAGCCAGACGCCAAAGTCACGCGTCCCATTCAGATACCGGAATAGGCGCTTAACTGCACCCCAATGAGTGACAGTAGGAGCATGCATGAACTGTGAGAGTTTATTCACAGCAAAGGAGATATCAGGACGAGTGAAGGAGAGATACTGGAGGCCCCCTAGGGCCTGTCGATAGGCGGATGCGTCGGCAGGGGCCGAGCCGTCAGCCAGATAAAGGCGAGTTGATGCCGCTGTTGGCGTCTGAACAGGATTTGACTCCAGCATATTATGACGAGTCAAAAGATCAACAACATATTTACGCTGAGAAAGAAAACACCCCTTGGAGCTGCGCAGAACTTCAACACCAAGAAAGTAGCTTAGATCACCCATGTCTTTAAGAGAAAACTGAGACCCAAGAGAGTCAATCACACGGTTCAAGAAAGCAGAATCATTACCAGTCAATATGAGATCATCAACATACACCAAAAAATAGGCCGTAATACCAGAGTGCTGAAAGGCGAAGAGCGAAGTGTCAGAGGTAGTGTTGACGAAACCCATGGTCAGAAGGCTTTGGCGGAGCGCACTGTACCATGCCCGGGGTGCCTGTTTGAGACCATAAATAGCTTTTTGTAACTTATAGACATAAGATGGATAGGCTTTGTCAACAAAGCTCGGTGGTTGTGCCATATAAACATCCTCTGTAAGCCTCCCGTGGAGAAAGGCATTGTTCACATCCATTTGACGAAGAGGCCAGCCCTTGGATACAGCTATACTGAGAACCAATCGCACAGTTGCCGGCTTAACAACCGGACTGAAAGTCTCCTGGAAATCCACACCTGGACGCTGATGAAAGCCCTTTGCAACAAGCCGGGCTTTGAACTTATCCACAGTACCGTCAGGCTTGCGTTTGATGCGATAAACCCACTTGCAACCCACAACATTCTGCGAGGAATCAGGCTGGACAAAATCCCAAGTGCCATTCCGTAGCAGAGCATCAAACTCTGATGACATAGCAGCGCGCCAGCGCTCATCAGACATAGCACTGGACAGGGTCTGAGGTTCAGTAACAGCAGGAGAGGTGACAGCAGACATACCAAACTTCTTTTTGGGCATAAAGATGTTATTTTTGCTGCGAGTCTGCATATGATGACCACCCTGAGAGGATGCAGGTGGCGGCATAATAGGCGTAGCGGCGGCAGGGGCCGCTGGCGGTGCCTGGAAATCCACACCTGGCAGCAGGGGCCGCTGGCGGTGGCGCCGGGAGTGCGTCCGGTGAAGGATCGCTAGTGGGAGCAACGGCAGGTACTGGTGGCGGCAGCGGAAGGACTTCTAGGGAGACCGGAATGGATACAGGGGGAGACTCGGGGTTAGACATTTTGAAGAACGGGAAGACATCCTCATGGAAGGTGACATGACGCGAGACGAAGATTTTAGACGTTGAGGGATCAAAGCAGAGATAGGCGCTTTGAGTAGTAGAGTAGCCGAAGAGGACACAGGCACGAGATCTGGGTTCCATTTTGTGTGAGGTGTAGGGCTGAAGCAAAGGGAAGCATTGACAGCCGAAGACACGTAATTTGGCAAGGTTGGGGCGTTTCTGGAAGAGAGACTCAAAGGAGGAGCGCATCGAGAGATTTGTCTTGGGAAGACGATTAATGAGGTAGACTGCTGTAGCAAAGGCATAAGGCCAGTAAATGAGAGGTATAGAGGCATGATGAAGGAGAGTGAGACTAGTATCGACAATATGACGGTGACGGCGTTCAGCATAGCCATTGTGCTGAGGAGTATGAGGAGGTGACGTAAGATGGGAGATGCCATGAGAGGCAAGAAAAAAGCGCAAAAAAGTAATTCACCCCCATTGTCAGTATACAGAGTAATGATTTTAGCAGAGAAATATTTCTCTACAATGGATTTAAAAATGGGGAAGGTTTGTGAGACATCAGATTTACGGCGTAAAGGAAAAAACCAAACATACTTAGAAAAATGATCAACAAAGATGACATAATATTTAAACCCTTCATTAGAAATAATCGGAGAGGTCCATACATCGGAGAAAATAAGCTCCAGGGGAGCAGTAGAAGATAGACTTGACTCAGAAAAAGGTAACTTATGACACTTATGAAGCTTGCAAGATACACAGGCAAGATCAGACACATTACTGGACGCTATACTGCTAGACGACACTAAATGACGCAGGGTTTTAGCCGACGGGTGACCAAACCGAGAATGCCACAATGACGCAGAGAGCTTTTGTGCCGTGAGGGCAGATGGGAGACTGGGAGCCGCCGGCCAGTAGTAGGTGTTGCCCCTAAGTGGGCCGCGAACGAGCGTTGCCCACGTGCGACGATCCTTCACCTGAAAATCAGTATCAGAAAGAACAACGTTAACATTATTGTGACGACATAATTGGGAAACAGAGATCAAATTTTTACGCTTATGTGGAACACAGAGAGCCCCAGGTAATAAAAAAGAGGAATGACTGTTAAGTTGTCCAGTATGAGTAATTGTCAAACCTTCACCGTTACCAATAACCACATTGTCGAAGCCAGTGTAAGGACTGCGAAGAGACATGTTGGCAAGATCAGAGGTTATGTGATGAGAGGCACCAGAGTCCAGGATCCAATTGGATGCAGAGGGAATTGTCGGAGAGTGATGGGCTGTGTGAGCAGCTGGATAGGGCGGCGAAGCATAAGCTGGCCGCGGCAATGGTCCACCGTAAGGGGCCTGGTTGGTGCCGGAGACGGGATAGGATGGGCAGCGGCCGCGGAGTGGCCAAATTCACTGCAGAGTTGGCACTTCCCATTGTACCCGTGAGATTGGTCATTGCTGGAGTAACCACCGCGACCGAAGACTGAACCGCATCTGATGCGGCTGCGCTCGCGGCTACCGAATCGGTGACAGACTGGCTGCTGTCCGGCGACGAAGGCAGCCGACGGAGCCGAGTCGGATGTGACGGAGGTGGCCGGCACACGAGCAGTAATCTAAGCCTCCATGCTTAACAGCTTGTCATGTAATTCAGCAAAAGAGATGGTAGACTCACGGGCTTGGATGGCATGAGAGAGTTCCATATACGGGTCATCAAGACCATTTTTAACCTTTATGACAAGATCCTCAAAATCAACGGTAACACCCAGGAGAGATAATTCATCCATAATCACGGGAATACCGTGCATAAAGTCAGTAATAGATTTAGAACCTTTTACCGGATTATGGAGCTGCTGTTTGAGAGCCATGATACGACCACAAGAAGCGGTGCCGTATGTGCGCGTGAGGATGTCCCAGGCCTCTTTAGAGGTTTCCGCAGCGGCAATGAAGGAGATGATCGTCGGTGTGATCGACGAGATGATGGCACTGAGAATAAGATTGTCTTGGCAAATCCAGTAAGGATATGCTGGATTGGGGGAAGTCACGTCGTTGTCGACGATAGTGGCCGGTGGGCATGGCTTCGATCCGTCCAAGAAGCCGAGGAGATCGTAACCCGTAAGGAGGGTTCGAAATTGAAATTTCCACGCCAGGTAATTAGTGGAGTCCAATTTGAGTGGGATTTGGGCCGATGCATTGATGGCAATCGGCTGGAGAGGCGCGGTTGACGTCGTGGCGGCCATGAGCGCGAGGCAAGGAGAGGAGGCGCTGAACGACATCGAGAAAAAGAGGGCTGCCGATTAATGCAGCGGCGGCGGCGACGGGCTCCGATGAGAGGAGCTACGGCGGTGGCGGGTAGTATGTATTTAGGGTTTGTTTGGCGATAAGCCACTGGCGTATGATACCATGTAGAGAGTTTTGGAGAAGTAAGTTTCTTGTATTGCTCACCAAAGTATATATAGAGTACAGGGAAATCAAAACCTACCAACTATAGGATTGTACAATAATGAAGGAAAATCAAAACCTACCAACTATAGGATTGTACAATTAATGAGTGAATATTCTATCAATATAAAAAGATACACAAAAGATATTTACAATATTTCCTAATATGCATCACCACATAAATTCAAAGGAAAGGGGGCAAGCGCACAAATTGATTATTTAGAGATTAATTAATATTTATTTTGATCAAAAATTTTAAAATAAAATTCTTGACTTCATAATAATTTAATAAACTGAAAAATTAAAATTCATAACACACTCACAAATTCCTAAACAACAACCCTTTAAAATGGCCATTAATTTCAAACCTTGCATTAGCATCTCTTTAAAGGTGAATGTACCAAGTTAATCTTATCTCAAGACTTGGAATCGTAATCTTCGTTCGAAAGAAAGATTCAACCATAATTTTCTAGAGCTACAAGTCTAGAAAAGGATAGAATTGATGATCAGCATTAGGTTTCGGGGGAACAAATTAAATCGTGTGTTCTAGTTATTTCAAAACAGTGTTAGATGACAAGAACGTTTTAATTTTTCTTATAACACTAGTTATATTTTGGAAACTCAAAGTTAAAGATCATATTGGAAATAATCTTTCCATCTTTACAAGGGTAAAGTTTGCATAAGTACAGTCACAATCTATAAGAAATTTGGAGATGATCCAGAAATGAAAGTTATAGACCTTTATGTCTACTTTTTAAAAAAAGTAAATTGTCTAACATTTTATGTACAAAAAGTTATGGCTGATACACCACAGGCTATCCAGGAAGATGAAGAAGACATTTGTGTTGCACAAAGCTTAATTTGAGGCTTATATCTTGAAATTTTTAAGGAATTGAAAGATGACCAAAACATTAAAATTGTATCTGTTGGTGTCTAATTTTCAAAAAGTTAAATCATTTGTCATCTGGAGTTTTGTACAAAAAGTTATGACCATTATACTAGAGGTTATCTGATAAGAGTTTGGTAATGACTTTCGAGAATTTTGTTCATCGCGAACGCTATGGAAGGCCCGCGAACGTGAAAGGTTGCCTGGCGGCATATAAGTTTGCAAAAATGGGTTTGGTTCATTTCATCTCATTTCCTCCGTGGGAGACAACCTAAGAGCGATTTTGGAGTTCCATCATGATCATTTATGTCAAGGTATGTAATTCCCACCTATTGCAAGTTAATTACTTGGAATATATCTAGATTTTAACATGGAAAAATATGGGAAATTAGTGGAAATTTGGGGTTTTGAATAAAAACCTAGAATTTTATATTTTTGAATTTTGACCACGAAATTGAACATGGAACTTGGAATAAATTATATATTTGAGTTTGTAGTGTTGTGAGTAAAGTTTATTTTCAAAAAAATTCGAAATTTGGGCACGTGGACCAGAGGATAATTTTATCGACTATTCAAGCGGAGTTAAAATTATTGTAAATATGATTATAATGGGTATTTGAGTATATAATTATGATTTTACATAATTATTGACTAATTTTGGAGCGTTGGGCATCGGTTTGAGTAGTTGAAAGGGCTTGAGAGCCGGTTATGGAATTTTGGAGCGAGGTAAGACTCCTTTCTAAACTTGTAAGAGAGAATTATCCTCGTATGTGAAATAATTAAATATGTGCTTCTATTTGTAGGAGTTATGTATGTACGAAGTGACGATGATCCGTGCGTAGCTACTATTATGCTTAAGTCTGGGTAGTCTCAGACCCAAAAGCATGCTATACTTAAAATATTTGTAACCTTATTGACAATTTAAATTGCTTAAATCATATCAAAATGGTAAATGAATTTCTAAAGAAATTAAACATCATTTTCTTGACCATTAAAGAGAAGTTGTCTTCTTTGGATAATATTTTCCCTGATGAATTCTTGATTGAATGTTTGATGTGTTTGTTTATATTTGAACGCGTCGTACGTATGATTGGTGAGTGGGGTAATAGATGCATCTATGGTTCGCGTCATTCGACCCTCTTGCAGTGCACTGTTTAAATATTAGGTTGGATCTGGCCGTACGACCTCGACATGATTTGCACATGCTTGTATTGCTTGCATTGCAGTTGTAAATAATGATATTGTCTCTCTGGCCTGAGATCAATTGATAATTGAGGAAATATGAACTTTAAAATCTCTTATTATCAAAAGGATTGTTTACTTGCTACATGATTCCCTTGAATTTACTGTTGTTTTTAATATATCCACAGCTGATCATATTATTGGATCACTAGTAAATATCGAATCGACCTCTCGTTACTACTTTTTTGAGGTTAAATTGGATACTTACTAAGTACACATTATTTTCGTAGTACTACACTTGCTGTGCATTTTTTTTTGCACATGCACATGTATATCTAGTGGCCTCGTTGGGCGCAACGACGTGGTTAATACAGAGACTTAAGTGAGCTGAATCTCTAGGAGTATTGTAATTTCTTTTCTGTCCAATTTGTATTCCGAACAATTATTGTATTACATTTTATTTCCTAGAAATTGCTCATGCACTTGTGACTCCGCATTTTGGGATGACTATGGGATTATTCAGTATTTAAATTTGTTATAGACACCATTATTTTCTCAATTAAGTTCATTATTTATTGTTTTAATGTAAGGAAAAGAAATAATTTCAAAAATACTAAAATAAGGAATTTATTTAACTTCTTAGTATTGGCTTGCCTGACAAGTGGTGTTTGGCGCCATTACGATCCTTAATGATTTTGGCTCGTGACAAATATTAGGTCTTCTTACTTATATAATTTTCTTTAAGTCTAAAACTAAGTTAGTTAATATATATATATATATATATATATATATATACACTAAATTTCTTTTATTTAATAAAATGGGTTAGAAAATTGTTTTTAGAAAAAAAACTAAAAAAGGAATTCATTAGAAATGAGCGTACTTTTCCCGGTCATTCTTGTGAATAAGCCATAATATGTAATTAAATTTTCTTTATAAGATTTTAGGTAGTGCTAGTCATTGTTCGATTTGAATATTATTGGTTTTGCCTATCGATTATCGGTTTACAAATATCATAACTCGAAAACCAAACCGATAAGATATTGGTTATCAGTTATCGATCATTATCGATTCGGTTATCGATTTACCCGATAGATAAAACAGCTAAAACAATTTCGCAATATATAAAACTGTCGAGTTCTCAATTATCTTGAGCCAGAAGTCAAGAAATAGATCAAATTTCTGTTGTCTTTGATAACTTTCTGATGAATAAATACAGGATTGCAAAGGTAGAATGAAATATGATTGTATTGTTAATAAAACGTGGTCTTGTATCATTAGGAACAGTTAAATAGAAGTTTACCGCTTAGGATTCTTGATATTCCAAAAAGAGAAACACTTGTTAAAATTATAAGTGGATAATGCAACAGCACCAAATTTATACATTTCTTGTCAAAGCCCATTTCATTTCTCATAAAATAGAATCTCCAAAAATGTTTAAAGACTAGACAAACGACTAGAATAAGATCTCAAACAATAGCAGCGCGCACACACAGTACAACCTCACCCCTCCCCCCAAAGAAATTCGAGGCCAGAATGCTTTCAAACAAATTAAGAAAAGGGAGAAGGGTCTAAAATGCCCTTCAACTATCAACGTAGGTCTAAACTTGCCCTCCGTCCATCTATTGAGCAAAATATGCCCTTCGGTTAATGCTTTCGGCTCAAGAATAGCCTTTGTTAATTTTTGTGGCACAAAAATACCCTTTGCGTTAACGGAGGGACACGTGTCATCCTCTTGTTGGCTCATTCTAAATATTTCTTAATTTATTAAAATAACTCATTATTCATACATGAAAAATAATTTTCTAAAGTAATTAAAAAGGGACTTTTCCCCCAGTATTTAGCAAAACATAAAATAAAAATTAAAATATTTGTTTCTAAATACTTACAAAAATTTATTAAAATTTTTTTTTGTAAAAACTCGAAAAAATCCTTTTTTCTTTTGTTTTTAGCAAAAACTGTTTTAAACTTTTTTTAAAAGATTGGATTTTTTTAGAAAACTGGATATTTAGAAAACTGTATTTTTTTTTGTAAAATCTGTTTTTTTAGAAAGCTGGATTTTTTTAAAATCTGCTTTTTAAAAAATCGAGTTTAAAAAAACAAATTCTAAAAACAGATTTTAGAAAATCCAGTTTAAAAAAATACAGTTTTCTAAAAAAATAGATTTTACAAAAAAAAACCAGTTTTATAAAACCCTGTTTTTACAAAAAAAAATCCAGTTTTAAAAAAAAGTGTAAAACAGTTTTTTTTAAAAATGTTTTAAAAAATCCAGTTTTTTACTAAAAACTAAAGAAAAAAGGACTTTTTCTAGTTTTTACAAAAAAATAATTTAATAATTTTTTTTAAGTATTTTAGAAAAAAATATTTTAAATTTTTTAATTTTTTTTGTAAATATTGGGAAAAAATTCCTTTTTAATTGCTTTAGAAAATTATTTTTCATGTATGAATAATGAGTTTTTTTTAATAAATTAAGAAACTTAAGAGTAAACTAGTAAATTAGTTAATTCTTATTGAGTCATCGGTTTTTACCCAATAACAGAATTGCAAACCGAGCCCGAACCGATAACCTAATAAAAAAATGCTTTAACCTATTACCGAACCGTTAACCCAATAACTCAATACCGATAACCCAATAAATAATTAACATTTTGGATTATCGATTTTACCCAACATATGCCCATCCCTAATTGTAGGAAGTTTCTTTTATATTATGAAAAATTTTTCTTGCACAAGAAACTTAAGAAAATGTAGCTGCCAAAGTTCATTCGTCCATGTTGCATAGCTTCCGCGAATGCAATAAGATGACACTTTTTTATGCGTAAATGAGGTTTCAGGCATCATTTAAGCTCTATAACTATTATTTTGTACTCACCTCCGAATGCATTAAATAACACAATTAAGACGACCAAAATGAAGTTTTAACTACTAGATTAGGATCAAGCTCTATATATAATATATTAGCAGTACTTGGAAATCTTAGTATTATTTTTGCTATCACTAATAATTATGTAATGCCCTCTAATCTTTTATGAATGAATCTATCCCTATTTCTCAAAAAAAAAAAAAAAAGCATTACATAAAAACATGACAATTTAGTTTGGATTGAAGCATATCTTATCGATCTATTTGTTAATTATTATTATTTGGATTTATCTAGTTAGGCTTTTTAATTTTTAGTAGTTTATATGATTTTTTTCTCAGGATATTCCTCTCTGTCTTTTTATATATAATTTGAAATTCGAAGAGTTCAACCTTCTTCATGTTGCAGGGTACTTACATTTTATTTGGTGATTTTATGAAACATAAACAGGCTTATTTTTACAAAGTAAAAATAATAATTCCAAAAATAATCACTACAGAAATAAATTATCCATAAATGATATTGAGGGAGTGAGTGGAGGTTGAAACAGTGACAAAATAATATTTAGTAACGATATTTAAAAATTATAAAAATTTAACGTTTAAGAACCTATAACCTAAAGCAAATTTTGAATTTTCTTTGTATTACAGTAAACTTCCCTTATGTCAATATACATAAAAATTATTTATACCTTTTTGTATAGTATTTTTTTTTTCTTTCACAAAAGAGATTCAATTGAATCAGTTCCACCATTGATTAAGAGCATATCAGTACAAATGTATAAATGGAAGAAATTCGGATTCCCAACTTATTGGGTTAGGAAAACCAAAACAATTAAAATAACAAGGTCCAAGTTGAAAAATAGATAGTTGAGGGGCCAAAACGTCAATAAACACAAAAAACCCAACCGAAGAAGTAAACGCCGTTAAGTAAAACAGAGGATCAGTTCAGAGGAGGGTTTAAGAAGCAGCAGCTGCAGCTGCAGATGGTAAGAGATAAAATTGAGCAAAAGAGATGGGAAATCCAAAGCAGAAATGGACATCTGAAGAAGAAGAAGCACTTCGTGCCGGCGTCGCAAAGCACGGAGCTGGCAAATGGAAGAACATTCAAAGGGACCCTGAATTCAATCACCTCCTTTACTCTCGCTCCAACATCGATCTTAAGGTTTTCCTTTTTTCCATCCAATTTTCTTCTGAATTAACACCAGGGAGACGAAATGTTTTGTACTTGACCTGTGTTTTGTAAAAAGAGTTTAATTTATAGGGATCTTTACCCAAATAGCCCGTAGGATTCACTGTTTACTTTTCCTAGAGGGTATACATAGATTATACATTCGCACGATTACATGGATTATACATATCATATGGTTGATTGGGCGGCTATTTGGTTAATTCTTCTAATTTTTATGCATTGACGGTATATAAAATATTTACACAATCATGTCATGGTATATAAGTGGATGTGCCCAGTGTCGAAGCCAGGATTTTCATTAAGGAGTGTCAAAATATATGAAAGTAACCATACAGAAAGATCAAGGGGAATCTACGTATAGTATATATGCATATAACGAAAAAATTACCTACATATACAGGTGTATTATCCCGACGAAGGGTGTCAGTTGGCACCCCTTGCTATAAGGTGGCTCTGCCACTGGTTGTGCCATAACATATCTATGTTGCCCGCTTGCTTTATTGAGGATATATTGGATTAGCGAGATAGTAGTTTAATGTATTCCATTAGTGTTGTTGGTATTAGAATTTAGAAAAAAATGTTGGAGTGCAGACATGAGATTTTTTTGTGTATCTTAACTGAGGACGAATTTGATATGTTGTAACTTGTTGCAATTAGCCAGAAATTTTAACAAGTGATTCAAAGAAATGCAAACTTGCACAGTGAATGAATACACATTACTATCAAGGGGATTCAAAAATTCACATATACTCAAATAGTTTTGTTTTTATCCTATTTGTACAATGTAGTTTTTAGACGAAGGGGATTCAATTGCGCTGCATATTTCATAGTGCTGAAAATTTAGTTTTCAAAAAGTTACTTGGATGACCTATACGATAGGAATTACCCTATTACCATAGAAGCTTAGATGTATGAAAGGATATTGTAGATATGTGTAATGAAAAACTGTTAGTGATTACAACAGGGACGAATGAACTTTGGCAGCTATATTTTCTTAAGTTACTGATAAAAAAAAGAAACTTTGGCAGCTAAATTTTTTAAGTTACTGATAAAAAAAGGAACTTTGGCAGCTATAGGTAAGGGGACAAGTTTATGATAATGACAAAGAGGAAGACCTTCTTTCAACATTATCTAGCCAGCAACTTGTCTCCTTCTTTAGCTTCCTCTACGACGTTCGAATGTCTATCGACCATCACCAAGTCTTTGTGATTTTGCTACATTTCATGCGACCTAGATTTAATACAGATAATTTGTGAAGATATTTGCTTGTCCCTAGGTTGAACACCTGCTTGCAAGCTGTGTGTTCGTGATTTCTAGCCCTAAATAATAGTTACTTATGATAGATAAGCTTACATCCAGTGGAGATTGTAATTTTATAGGCAAGCATTGATGTAATACACTAATTCTTTCCAGTAGATTAATCTGTTAGCCGATTGTTTTGAATCCCGCTGCCTCTTAATGCTTGCAGAACGAAGAGGTTGATTTGAATGTCAATGCGAATCTTATGGTTTTCTTGCATTGTACTTTTCTTTTCATTCTTTCTTCTAAACTTCTGGCACTGCATTTTATATAGGATAAATGGAGAAATTTGAATGTTAGTGCCAGTGGACAAGGGCCAAGGGATAAATCTAGGACACAAAAAGTGAAGGCTGATGCTCCTGCAGCTCCATTGCTCATCACACAGGGCCCTGTTTCCTCCACTCCAGTTCTACAAGATGCAGCAGCAGACACTGTCATGGAAGATTCTTCAAAATGCGCATTAGACGGAAAAACTGCTTCTAAGTTTGTCTTTCTGGATTTCCTTTTTGAATTCTTGAATAATTCAGAGAATGAGACGTTAGATCCATATTCTTTGAGATAATGATTTCATCTTTATCAAACTTCTATTATTGTTAAATCACACTGATTTGGGAAAAAGACATACAGTTTTTTTTGAATGGTATGAAATGCTTCTTATGGTAATCTATTAACTACTCCCTCCGTTCCAGTTTATGTGAACCTATTTCCTTTTTAGTCCGTTCCAAAAAGAATGAACCATTTTTAAATTTGGAAACAATTTAGCTTAAACTTACAATTCTACCCTTAATGAGAATCTTTTATAGCCACACAAATACTCTGGACCCGTTTTTGAGTTGTTTAGGACCACAAATTCCAAAAGTCTTTATTTTTTCTTAAACTCCGTGCCCAGTCAAACAAGTTTACATAAATTGGAACGGAGGGAAAACTGATTAAGGGGTGAAACAATCTGGTCCAACATGGATAGTAGTAAGGACATAAAGATGTAATTTTACCATTTGCCCTTTTATCTCTCTAAATAGAGAGTCTTGTATCTCAAATTGACCATATTAGAATTCCTGCAACATAGTACTTGATGAATGCTCATCATTTCCTGGTATCTCAAATAAGAGGTTGTTTAGTTTAGCCAAGGCGTGAGAAAGGAAGGCGCGTGAGTTGGACAAAGTGAAGTGCATCAAGGATGAATAAGATAGAATTTTGTTGGATGAGTGGCTTATCCATCGAAGATGGTACCTACTTCCATAGTCTCTTGAACGAGGAGGGGACAAGAGCATTGTACTGGGTGATTTGGAACTCTTAGGGAGTCGTCGTGACTTTGGGTATTGTAGGCGGATTAGAGTTGATGAAGTTGAGGGGGCTATGCGTAAGATGAGCAGAGGCAAAGTGACCGGGTCGAAAGGCAGGCTTGGAGTGGCTCACTAGGTTATTTAATGTCATTTTAGAACGAAAAACATGGCCGAAGAGTGGAGGTGGAGCACGATAATTCCCGTATACAAGAACAAGGGTGATATTCAAAATTGCAATAACTATCAGGATATCAAGCTGCTTAGCTATACTATGAAAGTCTGGGAGAGAGTTAGAGCTAAGAGTGAGGAGGAGTGTGTCTATTTCCGGGAACCAGTTTGGATTTATGCCGGGGCATTCGACTACAAAAGCCATCCACCTTGTTAGGAGATTGATGGAGCAGTATAGGAAGAGAAAGAAGAACTTGCATATGGTGTTCATCGACTTAGAAAAGGCATACGATAAGGTTTCGAGGGAGGTTTGTGGATATCTTTGGAGGCTGGAGATGTACCAGTTGCCTAAGTTAGGTTAATAAAGGACATGTATAATGGAGTGAAGACCCGAGTGAGGATGGTGGGTAGGGACTCGGACCATTTTCCGGTTATGATGGGGTTGCATCGGGGTTCGGCCCTCGGCCCTTTTTTGTTTGCTCTGGTGATGGACATACTGGCGCGCCACATTCAAGGGGAGGTGTCATTAAAGGAGAGGTGTCGTGGTGCATGCTATTTGTAGATGATATTGTATTGATTGACGAGTCGCGATACAGTGTGAACGCGTATTTAGAGGTATGGATACAGACCCTGGAATCTAAAGATTTCAAGTTGAGCAGGACCAAGACAGAATACTTGGAGTGTAAGTTCAGTTGAGAGACTCAAGGAGGGGAAGGGGAGGTCAGGCTGGACTCGCAGGTCATCCATAGGAGAGGGAGTTTTAAGTACCTTGGGTCTATTATTTAGGGGATTGGGAGATTGAAGAATATGTCACCCATCATATTGGGGCAGGATGGATGAAATGGAGACTCGCTTCCCATGTTTTGTGTGACAAGAAGGTGCCACCGAAACTTAAGGGTAAGTTCTACAGATTGGTGGTTATACCAACAATGTTTTATGGGGCTGAATGTTGGCCAGTCAAGATCGCTCATGTACAAAAGATGAAGGTAGCAGAGATGAGGATGTTGAGATCGATGTGCGAGTACACCAGGTTAGATAGGATCAGAAATGAGGTTATTTTCGACAAGGTGGGTGTGGCCCCTGTTGAGGACAAGATGCAGGAAGCGCGACTTAGATGGTTTGGACATGTGAGGAGGAGCACAGACGCCCCCGTGAGGAGGTGTGAGAGGTTGACATTGGAGGGCCTACGGAGAGCTAGAGGTAGGCCAAAGAAGAGGTGCGAAGAGGTGAATAGGCAAGACATGGCCCAACTTTAGCTGACCAAGGACATGACCCTTGATAGGAAGGTGTGGAAGCTGAGGGTTAGGGTAGTAGAGTAGGTAGTCTAGAGTGTTCAGCCTCGCTTTGTGTTGGTAGTGGATTTTTATGACTAAACGTTGTTTCCTTTCATTGTTGATCATCTTACTGTCTTGTGGTTTTACTTTTGCTTTTATATGGCTTTTTGGTATTGTCCCTTCTTGTCTATATTTTCATTAATGTAGTGCTTATGCTTTCTTGACCCGAGGATCTATTGGAAACAACCTCTCTATCCTCACAAGGTAGGGGGAAGGTCTGCGTACACGATCTTCCCCCGGCCCCCACGGTGTGGGATTATAATGGGTATGTTATTGTTGTTGATGATGAATGCTCATTATTTTAATATTTTAGCTGAATTTTTAACCTACTGCAGAGAACCACTTGCATCTCCTACCAAATAATTGAATATAGGCGGAAGAACAAAATATATAACAGTGTTTGATAGCCGTCTGTGTACATTACCATTTTTCGTTTTTGTTCTCTCATAGTTCCTAGCAATTCCGTTCATGTTTTCTTGAAATAATATTATTGCTTTATTCTTGTTCTTAGGTACAACCAAATGATATATGATGCACTTTCAAGTTTAAAAGAGCCAAATGGATCAGACACAAGCACAATTGTCAACTTCATTGAGGTATAAAGCGGCACCATTACTTTCTGGTTTTCTCTTTTGGCTTTTCTAGCCATCCATCAGGTATTTGATACTTCTGCTTACTCCTGATCTCAGTACTAGTAGTACTGTGATTTTGACCATCCAGAAATGAATTTTAAGTTTTCTGAAGCTAGATAAAAGTGCTAACAATAATAACAATAGGATTTTCAACAAACTATAAAGCAGTTACAGTTCCAAGGTCATTAAAAATGATAATGCGGCGCAGCCATGTATGGGATGAAGACCTTTACTATCGTCCAACATAAGACCTAAAGAATATGTGTTTGTGTTTCTTGTTTACATCTCCATGTTTTCTTTGCCACACTTGGAAGACACAGACAGAGAGGATAAAATTACAATCCCTCAAGATACCCAGGTTCTCTCTCTCTGGCAAAGAGAGCTAGAATTTATTCCAGGAAAAAAGGAACACATTTCAACTTTGATTAATGAACAGAACAAAACTTTTTTCAAAAGATCTCATTTCAAATTGGTTAGTGAACAGAGCTAAAAACTTACTCCCAGCGCCTAGCAAGAAATCATTGCAGACCTGCTGCACACATGGAGGAATGATTGCAGAAGTATGTCGTATGGAATTCAAGATATTGAGGCTCGATAATTCTAGTAGTAGTTGTTTTCTTTTGTCTGATAAAATTGTTAGTTCACTAATGTTTTTGCTGGTTGATCACCGTTAAACAAAATGTATTTGCTAGTTGATTGTCATAATTTAATGCATAATACTCCATGCAAGAAATGACTAAAGGGAACCTTTCTTATTGTTTTTGTATCTACTGCAGCAAAGGCATGAGGTGCCCCAAAACTTCAGAAGGCTGCTGAGTTCCAGACTGAGGAGGCTTGTTCAACAAGACAAACTTGAAAAGGTCACCTTGTTTTTATTCTCATTTATCAGTTGAGTTACTGGTAACACTTTCTTTTGTAACTTCTTTTGGCACCAGAAGACTGGTCTGGTTTTTAAACACCCAACTTTATGTGCTTCATTTTCGACTTTCTTAAAGAACTATAAGAAAAAAACATCTAAGTAGAGCCCACATTCTGGAACACCCTTATAAAGTTAATAGCTTGGTTGAATGAGTATGCTAAGTTTCCTCGCCAGTTTTCAGATGTTTGAAGCTGGATTAGTGGCACAATTAAGATCATCATGACCAAGTTGTAGTGAGATGCTTGCATCTTTTGGGCAGAGTAATTCTCTTCTTGTGTGAGGAATTATTCTTTTGGTTATCTAATATGATTTGGTACTAATGCTCTTTTGTTTTGGTTTTTGTTTTTCCTTTCCTTCACTGAGCCGAGGGTCGATTGGAAACAGCCTCTCTGCCCTTTCGGGTAGGGGTAAGGCCCGTCTACATATTACCCTCCCCAGACCCCACTTTGTGGGACTATACTGGGTAGTAGTTGTTGTTGTTGTTGTTATCTAATATGATTTGGATGGAAAAGAATGTTTGCATAGTTCTTAGTTGAGTGCTTTACATACTTCTTCTGGGTGTCCTCCTAAGTGGTCGTTATCCTTGGTTGCTTTACATCAGTAAAGTGCATCTTTTCAGCAACTTTTCTCTTTTACCACATAATGATTTTATGGATTTTTGAAACTGAAATCGAAGGACAAGCGAAAGAGCATGAAGGAGTTAGGTGTATACTTACTGAACCACCGAATAATGCATTCTGATATTCACCTGACTATTAAAATTCTGAATTCTGGCATTTTAATTTGTGGCATCCACTGCAGATTGAAAATTGCTACAGGATTAAGAAAGAGGTGTTAGAAAGAACAAAGACAGCTACCGCAAAACAAAAACATGTTGGGCCAAGACAGTTTCCAAGTAGTGCCTATCTTGGTGATACTGTTGAAGAAGCAGCAAAGACTGCTGTTTATAAGGTTGCAGAAGCTGACAATAAATCATTTGTAGCAGCTGAAGCAGCTAAGGAAGAAGCGAGAGTTTCAAAGATGGCTGAAGACCAAGAAAGTTTACTGCTATTGGCCAAGGATATTTTCGACAGATGTATGTTTTCTTCCTATCGTCTTGTTTGTATGTGGTGTATTTTAGATTGTCTTGTTTAACATTTATTTATATCCTTATTCTTGCATCCTCAGGCTCACAAGGCGGAATTGTGTTAATGGCATAAAAGGGTCTTCCCCCTCTTTTGTAAAGTCGGAACCAGCTATTCAGAACCTCCAAAGTATGTTAGTATTCTATTCGTATCAAGTAATTACTGATATGTGGTTTGTTGTTAATTTAAGTAGTATTAGTTAAGACCTTTGCACAGGTTCTCTTCTCCTATTATGTATTAAGTTGGAGAGGGATAGAGATATTATTATAAAGCTTGAGATTTGATGCTTGTAAATCATGCAGTTCTTTCTATCTGGCAAATTGATAAAGAGTACTCTGCTTTTACATTCGGAGTATTGTCACAGTTCTTCTACTGGGCGATAGGTATTAGAGTTGAAGATTGTGTCCCGCAAAAGAAGAATAACGAAAAAACTATTAAATTCAATACTCTAATAGTAATTCAGCTAAATTGAGAGTAAAGAAAATTATAAATCATGAGAATTTTAGCAAGATTTCAGGCCATACATGTCACCTTTTTACTTTCTTTTCCTACTTTTATGGAGACATACTATCTGCTTTAACCAAAGTTATTATTAGTATTGGTCTTTATAATAAAATTCGATTCTTTTGAACCATTTTTACTCTCTTGGTGGCCAATGCCTTGCGTACAGAGATAACATCTCCTTTGTTATTCGAATTCTAGATATTAACTTCTGAATTTTCTTTATTTATTATTGCTATATTTTAATGGTAACATTCAATGCAATGCTCAGGCTCGGGTTAGCATGTTAGGTTCAATGGAGGAAATACTGATATTTCTTTAGCCTTCACCTAATAAGAAGAGTTGCAGAAGAAACGAAGTAATTCTTCTCTTAAATGAATAAAGCACTTTTTCTTTAGTAATTATAAGGTCAAATCTCATTGTTCTCAAAAAATAAAAAAAGTCCACTTTCTATTTTACTACTTTAACATGTCCTACATAATAAGAACAAGGGCAATTAAGTAATAAAAGGGGTTTCACTGCACAGACTTCAAACCACCAAATGTCACACATCTTTCTTCGCCTACATAAAATCTTGAAACTATTCACTAAAAGTCAAGAGATTTAGATAGTACACATCATTTAAACATAATCACTGGCAGTCTAAAATTAAAACATAATCGCTGGAATTCATTTACAAACAAAATGCAATTGAAGAACGTGTACGTAACAAATAAGGGTAAAATTTTGCACATAAAGGAACGTGTATCACGAAAACTATATATTCACTATTAAGATTTCAAAATTAGAAAGCGAACTCTAAAATAATTGGTGAGCACACAATAGATGCATCAGCGAAACTATGGAATTTCAAATTTCTCGTGGGCGAGACCAACTTGTACCGCACCTTAACTATTTAACGAGTATTTGCTACCTTTCACCAATATATATACCAGGTAACTCTACCCACTTACGATTATTTGACAAATCCGAATTTGATTCCAAATTCGAATCTGAATTCAAATCCGAAGTCGAAGCCGGAAGAGATCCTTTTCACATACTGGAAAAAACACTTAACTTCCTTCTAAAAATCGTGCATTCTACTTCGCAGTTTCTCTTTTAATTCGTATGTGTGATTTTGCTTCGTTCTTTGAGTTCGTTGGTATCCTGCAGTTTCTATTGCCACTGTTATATGAAGGTTTATTCCCTTTCATCCTGGGAGGATTTAATCCATTACCTTGGCAACTTGTGAGGGGGTTAAAATTTCTTAAGGACGCACAAAGAAATTGTGGACTCGGAATATTTCTTACCGTTTACAGTTTTTCCTAACAGTTTTCTAATTTCTGTTTTCATACAGTAGCTACAACAAGCTTAAGGAATTTTAACATTAACATTTCTGTGTTGAAATCTATACTGAACTATTATCTATATTTTGTATACTGGTTTGGAGACTAAAGCCTTGGTGCTTTCTACTCCGATATATTTTTTACTTCGGTATAAAGAAAATAAAAACTGTACCGGGGTATTAAATTTGAATACAGTTTGAAGAATATAATAAACTTCACCGTTTATGTTTTGAATGTTTGGTATTCAGTTTGAAGATATAAAACCTTCACTGATTTTGAAAAGTTTTGTTTGTTGCCAACTTTACAGGAAAATGGCAAATGAAGACCAAACTAACGCTAATGGAACGAATGATACTGTTACGACTGTTGCTGCCTCGTCGAGCCATTCAACTCCTGCTCATGCTATGGCACCAGCAGACAAACCCGGAAAGTTTTTTCGTATTGACTTCAAACGTGGGCAAATGAAGATGCTCTTCTATCTTACTACATTGAGTTTGCAGCGATTCATCAAGGAGGATCCTTCGGTCATGGCTGAAGGCACTTCGGATGACGAACGATTTGTTGTAACTGAAGCATGGAAACATTCTGATTTCTTGTACAAAAACTACATTTTGAGTTGTTTGGAAGATAGCTTGTACCATGTCTATAGTGTCATGGAAACTTCAAAAGCGTTATGGAATGCGCTTGAGAATAAGTACAAGACTGAGGATGCTAGACTTAAGAAGTTCATGGCTGCAAGGTTTTTGGATTTCAAGATGGTTGGCACTAGGTCGGTCATAACTCAAGTCCAAGAATTACAAGTCAATGTGCATGACCTCCTTGCTGAAGGTATGACCCGAATCAATAATTTTATTAATAAGATTTATCTTGTTATTAATTATGAATGTATTATTGAAGGTATGGTCATAAATGAGACCTTTCAATTCGCCACTTTCATATAGAATTTACCTCTGTTGTGGAAGGACTTTAAGAACTATCTAAACACAAGCATAAGGAAATGACAGTTGAAGATTTGATTGGTCGCTTGAGGATTGAAGAAGACAACAAAAATGCTGAAAAGAAGTCACGTGGCAACTCGACAATAATAAGGGCTAACATTGTTGAGGAGGCGCCATAAAATAAGAAGAGAAAGAAGGCTTCTGGACCGAAGAATTATCCAAGCAAGAAAAAGTTCAAGGGTAATTGCTACAACTATGAAAAATCTGGGCATAAGGCCGTGGACTGTCGTGCACCAAAGACTAATGTACAAAAGAAGAAGAAGAAGAAGGAGAAGAAGAAGAAGAATGAGAAGGAGAATGAGAAGGAGAAGGAGGAGAAGAAGGAGGAGAAGAAGGAGAAGGAGGAGGAGAAGAGGGAGAAGGAGAAGGAGAAGAAGGAGGAGAAGAAGGAGGAGAAGGAGAAGAAGGAGGAGGAGGAGGAGGAGGAGGAGGAGGAGGATGAGGAGGAGGAGGAGGAGGAGGAGGAGAAGAAGGAGAAGAAGGGGAAGAAGGAGAAGGAGGAGAAGAAGGATAAGAAGGAGGAGGAGGAGGAGGAGGAGGAGGGGAAGGAGGAGGAGGAGGAGGAGGAGGATGAGAAGGAGGAGGAGGAGGATGAGGAGGAGAAGGAGAAGGAGAAGAAGAAGGAGGAGAAGGAGGAGGAGAAGGAGGAGAAGAAGAAGAATGAGGAGGAGGATGAGGAGAAGGAGGAGGAGAAGAAGGAGAAGGAGAAGGAGGAGGATATGGAGGAGGAGAAGAAGGAGAAGCAGAAGGAGAAGAAGGAGAAGGAGAAGGAGAAGGAGAATGAGGAGGAGAAGGAGAAGAAGAAGAAGAAGAAGAAGAAGAAGAAGAAGAAGAAGAAGAAGAAGAAGAAGAAGAAGAAGAAGAAGAAGAAGAAGAAGAAGGAGAAGAAGAAGAAGAAGGAGAAGAAGGAGGAGGAGAAGAAGGAGGAGGAGGAGGAGAAGAAGAAGCAGTAGAAGAAGCAGGAGAAGGAGAAGAAGAAGAAGAAGAAGAAGGAGGAGGAGGAGGAGGAGGAGGAGGAGGAGGAGGAGGAGGAGGAGAAGAAGAAGAAGAAAGCTAGCATTGTTGAAAAAAGTTGAAGAAATGGAGGACTTGTGTGTCATGTTGTCTGAATGCAATTTGATAGAAAATCCTAAAGAATGGTAGATTGATTCTGGAGGAACCCTTTATGTTTGTGCTAACAAGGAGTTATTTTTTTCTTATGCCCCTGCAAGACTCGACGAGACAATTTTCATGAGAAATTCGTCTACAGCCAAAATTGATGGAGTTGGCAAGATTGCGTTGAAGATGACATTGGAAAAAATTGTGACTCTAAGCCAAGTTCTCCATATTCCAGAAATTTGCAAGAATCTTGTGTCTACCTCACTTCATGTCAAGAATGGATTCAAATGTATTTTTGTTTCTAATAATATTGTACTAAGTAAGAATAATGTGTATGTAGGAAAAGGTTACCTAAATGAGGGCCTTTTTAAGCTAAATGTAATAACAGTTCCTATCAATAAAGTTAATTCTTATTCGTACTTACTTGATTCAAACACTTTATGGCATGCACGCCTAGGCCATATCAACTTCAAAATATGGCAAAAAATTATAAATTTGGAAGTATTACCAAAATTTGATTGCATTTATTCTAAATGTCAAATATGTGTGGAATCAAAGTACGCTAAGCATCCTTATAAGTACGTTGAAAGGAATTCAAGTACTTTAGACTTAATTCACACAGATATTTGCGACATGAAGTCAACACCATCTCACGGTGGGAAAAGTATTTCATTACTTTTATTGACGATAGTATGAGATATTGCTATGTTTACTTACTTAATAGTAAAGATGAAGCAATTGGTGCTTTCAAGCAATACAAGAGTAAAGTTGAAACACAACTAAACAAAAAGATCAAAATGATAAGAAGTGATAAGGGTGTCGAATATGAATCTCCCTTTGAAGAAATATGTTTGGAAAATGGCATTATTCACCAAACAACTGTCCCTTACTCTCCACAATCTAATGGAACTGCAGAGAGAACTCGAACGTTGAAAGAGATGATGAATGCATTGTTGATAAGTTATGGTTTATCACAAAACTTGTGGGGGGGAATCTATACTTACAGCTAACGGAATAATCAACCATGTACCTCATAGTAAAACACAGTCCATTCATTATGATAAATAGAAATGAAGGAATCCCAACTTGAAATACTTCAAAGTGTGGGAGTGTTTAGCTAAGGTAAAATTTCCTAAACCTAAAAGGGTTAAGATAGGCCCAAAAATGGTTGATTGTATATTTATTGGATATGTAACCAATCGTTTTCTAGTTCATAAATTAGAAAATCCTAATATCCACGTTAATATGGTAATAGAATCAGATAATCCTAAATTCTTTGAAACTATTTATCCGTATAAAAAGGAAAGTGAATTGTCCTACCAAAAGTCAAAATGACCTCGGAGGAAACAAAAATTGGTATGCCTAATGAGGAAAATCTGAGAAGAAGTAAACATCAAAGAACATCTACTTCATTCGGTCCAGATTTTCTGACTTTCTTGTTAGAAAATAAGCCTCGAACCTTCAAGAAAGTAATATATCCCTCAGAAGCACAATATTGGAAAAAGACTGTCAATAGTGAAATAGAAACCATATTGAGAAACCACACTTGGGAATTAGTTGATCTTCCTCCAAGTAACAAAATTTTGGGTTCTAAATAGATTTTAAGAAGAAAATGAAAGACGATGGTATTATTGACAAATACAAGGCAAGACTTGTTTTCAAAGGATTTAGACAGCGAGAAGGTCTTGACTATTTTGACACATACTCACCAGTAACAAGAATTACATCCATTCGGATGCTAATAGCGTTTTTCGCCTTGTATGGTTTTCAAATCCATAAAATGGATGTAAACACAAACTTCTTATATGGTGATTTAAAGAAAGAAATTTACATGAAACAATTTGAAGGGTTTGTGGTTCCGGAAAAAGAAAAGAATGTGTGCCGACTTGTTAAGTCCCTTTGTTCACTAAAACAAGCACCCAAGCAATGGCATGCGAAATTTGACCAAACAATATTGCCAGATGGCTTTAAGATTAATGAATGTGATAAATGTATTTACATTAAGAACGTTCCAAATCATATAGTCATTGTTTGCTTATATGTTGATGATATGCTAATAATGAGCAAAGACATTGCCGACATTCAAGCTACTAAGCGTATTCTTATTAGTAAGTTTATATGAAAGACTTAGAAGTTGCAGATGTAATTCTAGAAATTAAAATCCAGAGGACTCCTCAGGGTCTGGCTTTGTCCCAATCAAATTACTTGAAAATGGTACTGGAATTCAAACACTTGGAATTTAGAAGTGCAAGAACTCCAATTGACTTAAACCATTATCTTGTAAAGAATAAAGGTGAAAGCATGTCTCAATTGGATTATGCTCGTGTGTTGGGAAGCTTAATGTATATCATGAACTATACACGTCCTGATATAGCTTGTGCAATAAGTAAACTTAGTCGATTCACAAGTAATCCCAACAAACATCACTGGGTGGCAATGAAACGAGTACTGGGATATTTGGAATATACCCAGGACTACGCTTTGCACTATAATAAATATCATGCGATTATCGAAGGATATAGTGATGCAAAATGGATAACCGGCTCAACAGAAACAAAGTCCACAAGTGGATATGTTCTTACTGTTGGCGGAGGAGCAGTATCTTGGAAGTCTTCCTAACAGACGTGCATCTATCGCTCTACAATGGAATCAGAGTTTATAGCTTGGATAAGTGCCGGCGAAGAAGCTGAATGGCTTCGAAATTTCTTAGAAGATACTTCATTCTGGCCAAAACCTTTGGCTCCTATATACATACATTGCGATAGTGAGGCTGCAATAGGACGGGCAAGGAGCGTTATGTATAAAAATCATTAGACAACTACTCTCTAGTAGGGGTGTTCATTGGGCGGATTGGATGGCTTTTACTCTTAACGGTTTGGCTTAACGGTTATCGGCTTTTAAATGTATTAATCTGTTAGCCACCCGATAAGATATCGGGCGGATTGGTATCGGGTTAGCTCTTATAGGGCGGTTAATGGGCGGTTTATCGGCCTAACATACATGTTCACTAAATATCTCTTATTCTCCTTGTCTTAGAAATAATGAATTGCCATAAAAAATAATATTTTAGAGGAAATATGATGTAGCTAATGAAACAATCTCCATCAACATGTAGATTATAAAATAGATAAATTCACTACTAGTTCAGTATCGAAAAAAATAAAACAGAACTTATCTTCTGTTAGAGGCCACACTACATGTGTACTCATAAGCTTCGGATATAACCAAAAAAATCTGTCGCGCAAATTTCCATTCAGCTCCCACAATGAACTTTTAAAAACTGAAGTGCTCTGGTAAATTCTACTCTCTACACTCCTCTTCTATAAATAACTATCGTTATCCATTTTCCACAAGCAATCATCCAAAATGCACAAATTTATTTCATGGGGTGTCGTTCCTCTAGTCATAACCAACCTTTCAATTATTCTTTTTCCATGATACACATAGAACCATATATGTATTAGACAACTCAATTCTATCACTAAATTTTATATATATATATATATATATTTTATATTCTTAACGGGTTAACGGATTAGCCGTTAAGAAAATTGAATAATCCATCCCCAAACCGATAAGCCGTTAATAAAAAAAATTCAATCCGTTCCCCATCCATTAAGCCGTTAAGCCGTTACCAATAAGCCGTTAAGCTTCGGTTTGGATCGGTTTTCGGTTTCGGATCGGTTTTGAACACCCCTACTCTCTAGTGGAATTATCACTATTGATTATGTAAGATCAAAGGATAATGTGGCGGATCCGCTTACAAAAGGCCTAACTAGAGAGGGAGTTGAGAAATCATCTAAGGGAATAGGACTATGGCTGAGGACAAGTCATCATGGTGGTAACTCTACCTCGAATTTTGGATATTCCGAGATCTAGGTTCAAAGAGGTCAAACAAAGTTTTGATTGACCGTTTCGACATTGTCAATGTAAAATCTTTGGTCCCTTCTCGTGATGAAGACAATGTTCAGTAATAAGGATAGAATTTTACACGTTATTTAATGATTACCTAAGTTTGATGTGGTATTTATCAAATAGTGTCAATCTAAAGGATTACACATTTGGGAATCACTATATAAGTGTGAAGTGGAAGCCGCTTCAATGAGAATTCTGTAAAACCAATTCTCTACGCACTTATGAAATCAGGTGGTGTTCATGGCTGAACGAACACAATAATGAGAACCAAAAGACGGTTAGGGTTGTTTGTACGACATATGGTTGTTTAGGTATACTCTAAATTTCGACGGTATAAAGATATCAAATCTACCGAATGACCGAGTATATCCGACATAACCTACTTATCTAGATGCAGTTAATCCTACTTGCAAATTACACAACTTTCATATATGTTCATTCTAGTTACAGTCATTCTCATTCATGTGGGAGATTGTTGGACTTTAAGCCATTGGGCTTTAAGTACTAGAAGTGTGAATTGGAAAATGGTCGGAAATAAAAATTTAGAAAATTTGAATCAAGTGAGCTTTGTCATTTATGACAAATGAACTTTGTCCCTCGTTGGTGAGGGACAGCTATGCTTGTGTGTATAAATATAGGATCACTTCTTAGAGCTCTCAAATGAGTTGAAGAGAATGAAGCATCGCGTCTTCGTCGTTGCTCGGATCGGCTCGGCTTCCGCTTCGATTTCGGATCGATCGATGAGATTAATTTTTTTGGACAAAATTTATTTAATTAATTATTTAAGAATTAATTAAGTACCAGTAAGTTCATTAACGAAATTAACTGGAATATATAATCCAAAATGCTGAATGCTGCTTTCCCTTCTGTTCACATTATGAACAGACACCTCTTCCTTTCAAATATTTGTTCACATTAGGAACAAACATCACACCTCTCCGACAATTGCCTATAAATTTCAAGGCATGGCTTCCTTTTCACATACTGGAAAATATATTGAACTTCGTTCTGAAAATCCTGCATTCTGCTTTGCAGTTTCTCTTTTAAACCTGTAAGTGTGATTTTGCTCTGTTCTTTGAGTTCGTTGGTATCCTGCAGTTTGTATTGCCGCTGTTGCAGGAAGGTTTATTTCATTTCATTCTGGAAGGATTTAATCCATTACCTTGGCAACTTGTGAGGGGGTTAAAATTCCTTAAGGACTCACAAGGAAACTGTGGACTCTGAATATTTCTTATCTTTTACAGTTTTTCCCGTTTCTCCTAACAGTTTTCTAATTTATGTTTTAACACAGTAGAGACAACATGAGTTACCTTGTAAAATAGGTTGTCAAGATATGCGCAAGCTGGTTATAAAAAAGAAAATAACTATCCTATGCAAAGGGAGCCAACATGCTAAAGATATTGTTCTATATGCAATATTTAAGGCTTTATCATTTAAGAATATTATATTATAAATACTAAGTATGAAAAAAATGACAACACTAACTTATATATATATATATATATATATATATATATATATATATATATATATATATATATATATATATGTACTAATGAAAAAATATAAAATTTTCTATTAAAATTTAGCTTTAGGCAATTAATTTTATAGAGTCGCATTTTAATTTTATAGAGCCGCATTTGAATCGAAATTTTAGGTAGGATTCAACATACCGAAGGGACTATTAATTGAGTATACGGCGCTCTCCTTGATTTAAAAAGGTATCGTTAAATTCGTTGGTGCACGTTAAATTCGTTGTTACATAACGACGAAATATGTCATTTTATGTAACGAACAAGTTGGTGTGATCGCATCGTAATCTTATTTTTTCTCTCATCTCACCCTTTATTACATTAAATAATTTTATTTTATCATTTATCCTACCCTTTACATAATAATGTTACCCCGTATCATAATTTTTCTTTATAATATTATAAGTTTATTCTTCATATTGGTGGTGACAAGAGGGGTTGCTCTGATGGTAAGCAACCCCCACTTCCAACCGAGAGGTTGTGAGTTCGAGTCTCCCCAAGAGCAAGGTGGGAAGTTCTTGGAGGAAGGATGCCGGGGGTCTATTTGGAAACAGCCTCTCTACTCAAGGGTAGGGGTAAGGTCTACGTACACACTACCCTCCCCAGACCTCACTAAGTGGGATTATTTGTTGTTGTTGTTGTTGCTGTTGTTGTTGTTGTTGTTGTTGTATTCTTCATATTGGTGTTACGTGATATCATAAAACGATATCAAACAATACAATTTATCCAAATATTATATTTATCAAACAATACAATACAATAAAATACAACACATTATAAAATGATATATAACAGGTATCAAACAAGCTGTTATTGAAATATGACAAGCATATCAAGTAATAAAGATCACGCGATGACGATTTAGAAAAGTAAAATAGAATGGCCTTCTCGTATATACAAATTAAGAACAATTATCTGCCTTTTATTAAAAGTTAATCATATGTATAAAAGGATGAAATAAAGTTTTCCAGCACTTAATTAAAGAAGGAAAACAAAACCTCTACTACCTCCTAAAACTTGTTAACCAATTAAAAAACCAATTTAAAGGGCAATGGTGTAGACCAAACCCAGGGATCTGACTCTTAGTCGACGTGTTGACGCGGCACATCCAAGAGGAGGTACTATAGTGTATGTTGTTTGTGGATGATATAGTGTTGATAGACGAGGTACGAAGCGGGATTAACGCGAGGTAGGAGGTCTGCAGACAAACTTTGGAATCTAAGAATTTCAAGTTGAGCGGGACCAAAATTGAATAGTTGGAGTGCAAATTCAGTAACACGGCCCTAGAAGCAGACGTGGATGTGAAACTCAATAAGTCATCCCCAAGAGAAGTAGTTTCAAGCATCTCAGATCTAATATATAAAGTAACACGGAGATCACGAGGATGTCACATTCTAAGGGATGGATGAAGTAGAGGCTTGAATCCAGTGTTCTATGTGATAAGAATGTGCCGCTAGAACTTAAGGGTAAATTTCACTGAGTGGTGGCTCGATCGACCTTGCTGTATGGGGCGAAATGTTGGCCAGTCAAGAGTTCCATGTGCACAAGATGAAAGTAGCAAAAATGAGAATATTAAAATGGATGTGTAGGTGTACCAGGAGGGATGAATGAAGTTATTCGGGACAGAGTGGGGGACAAGATGCAATAGTCAAGGTTGAGATGATTCGGGCATGTTAAGAGGAGAAGCATTGACGTTCCTATTAGGAAGTGTGAGAAGCTGACCATGACAAATTTGAGAAGAGGTCGAGGCAGACCTAAGTACTCGGGAAGGTGATTAGATAGAACATGGCGAAGCTTAATTTACTGAGAACATAACCCTTAATAGAAGTATGAAGGTCGAGGAGTCTGCATGTTAATATACTTGTTGTGAAGGCCAAAATAGGGACTTCGTTTCCATTTTATGTGACAAATAATGACACACTTGGATATTTAAAACAATTTTACTTTCAACTTCTCATTATGGCCTATTTAAACCAATATTTCACAATTGTCTTTTCTTTCTTAAATAAATATTTATACCCAGTTAAATACCATCAATTGGGACGGAGGGAGTACTTATTGTTTAGGTAATTATTTTGGGGGTGGGGGGCAACTAAAACATCTCTTCCAAAACGCAAATTAAAAATGTAGTCGATATCATTCTTCAAATACAAAAACTTTGGATGTCAAAAACTAGCAAAAGCCCACCACTAAATAGGATGATGGATTACAAAATGCTAATATGCATTACTCATTAGTTCAGAATCACAGAAACTATTAAACAAACAAAAGGTAAGAAGGATATCAAGAAGATGAAAAAGAAAGGAGGGGAAGTTTCGAGACACAGCAAAAGCACCACATTGTAAAACCTCTGAATGTCCAAAGCTGGTTACAGGAGATCAGCAACATTTGCTGGGAGCTCCTCAATCACCACATTGTAAAACCTCTGAATGTCAGACAGCATTCTCTCATCGTCGTTGGTTACGAAGTTGATCGAAACACCCTTCCTACCAAACCTCCCACTACGTCCAATACGATGAAGGTAATTCTCAGGTTGAGTGGGGAGATCATAATTTATGACAAGGGAAACTTGTTGGACATCAATTCCTCTGGCCAAAAGATCAGTGGTGATGAGAACACGAGAGGAACCAGAACGAAATTCGCGCATTATAATATCCCTAGTATTCTGATCCATGTCACCATGAGTGGCCGAGACTGTATGATCTCTGCTTCGCATCTTGTCAGTCAACCAATCAACTTTGCGACGAGTATTCACAAATATCACACTCTGTGTGATGGCCAAGGTTTCATACAAATCGCAAAGGGTCTCAAGCTTCCATTCTTCCTTGTCCACATTCACATAAAACTGTTTAATACCTTCTAAGGTCAGTTCATCACGTTTCACAAGAATCCTCACGGGTTTGTTCATGAACTTCCTTGTGATCTCAAGGGCCTCAGGAGGCATTGTAGCAGAGAAAACACCAACCTGAATCTTAGGAGGCAAGAGCTGGAAAATATCGTAGATCTGGGAACAAAGAAAATGTGTAAATTTTAGAACCACCAGGGAAGAAATCATGTAAATTTAAGTAAAATATTCCATGTGAAGACAAGCAGTGGATACAGACCTAGAACACTAACACGGAAGTACCTGGGATACAACCATAGCATACATAAAAGAACAGAGAAAGGAAAGTGGACAACAAAATCACAAATATATTAGACATCATTGCAAGGCTAAACATAATTTACAGCGTCACACATACCTAATCACAAACTACCAAGAAAACAAGGCCACGGATTTAAACTATGTTCCAACATACTTGAAAGAAAAGAAACTAGTATAAACAAAATAGAAAACAGAAGATGGCATCCTTGACCTCTACAACAATAATTTGGGCTATAGAGTATGTCAAGTGCACTGGTGCACAAAGCATCCCTTGTTCACGCAGGTTCTAGCGAAGGCCCATAACCCATGGGGGTGTGATATAGGCAATCTATTCTAATGCAAGCATCAGTGGCTTCCACGACTCGAACCCATGACCTATAGATCACACGGGGATAACTTCACGTTGCTCCAAGGCTCCCCTTCAAGTGCACCATACACCAGATATCACTTTTTCCAGTATCTAAAACCTCTGCACACCCCTCATCCCCGGGAAAACAAGTGAATAATTCTGCACAGACTCATATTTCTCAGGTTGAAAGAAAAACTTACTCCTAAACATGATCAACCCCACTACATTGATGATGTTGGTGGTCTCATTTTAGAATCATTTGTATAACATGTGAACTGAAGAACCTTAAACATCAAGACTGTCATTCTTTTATAAAGAACAGGTAGAGACTTTCATATAAAAAACAGAGATATCAATGCAAAGATGAAGATGTGTATGCATCACAGACACTGACACTGCACAGCTATGTGGGAAAAAGAAGGGGCATTATTTTAATCTAAGATACTCACCTGATCCTTGAAGCCTCTGGAAAGCATTTCATCAGCCTCGTCTAATACAAACATCTTAATGTGGTCAGGGCGGAGAGACTGTCTCCTTAGCATGTCAAATACACGTCCAGGGGTTCCCACAACAACGTGAACCCCACTTGAAAGGATGCGTTGATCCTCACGGACACTGGTGCCTCCCACACAAGCATGAACCTTGACACCAAGATAGTCTCCAAGTGCTCGCATGACCTTTTCAATTTGCTGTGCAAGCTCACGAGTAGGTGCCAAGACCAAAGCTTGACAGTCTAGTAGTTCATAGTCTAGTTGTTGCAGAATTCCAGAGCAAAAAGTAGCAGTCTTTCCAGTTCCAGACTGAGCCTGTTGAATCACGTCAAGACCTTTGCAGAAAGGTACAATTCCTCTTTGTTGAATTGCTGAGGGTTTCTCAAAACCTACAACAGATATAGTCCAATATTAGATCTAAGTATCTAACCAATTCGAAAATACAAAAGTGACCAAAATATGAAGAAAATACTTCAGTACGAGACAATATGCACAGAACTATTAAAAAAGCAAAGCTCCAGAGGTAAAAGTAGAGGAAGCATTCAGTTTGATCCAAAATCCCTAACTTAGTAGCAGCATGAAGAGAAGGGAAAATATGTCTTCCTCTTCTTAATAATCTGTACAAAAGTCAAGAACTGAGAAAGAGAAACGGGAAAAGATTTTCAACTGACCATATGCATAAATGCCCCTGAGGAGGTTCTCCTTCAATCCCATGGCATCAAAACTATCATAGACCTCATCGTATGAGGTAAAGAAATCTTGCCCTTCAGCATTTAGCCTGCGTGTGCAAATTTGCAATAAAGAAAGTAGTCACACACATTATAACTAAATATTTTATTTCTCACACATGCATGATTTTGACTCCCAGATATGCTGATGTGTGGATAGACAAACTCAAGGCTATATAACATAACTTAGGAATGGAAAAGCAACAGTATAATTGAGGCAGTGATACTCACAATTCTGTCATTTTCGAATCATACTGACGAGCATCAAACTGTGATCCTTCAGGAGCTGCACCCGCCATGACTAGAAAAAATTCACAGCACATCAGCAAACAGAAAGTTTTTAGCTTGAACCCAAAAATTATCAAAACATGTATCCCACCCCACCATAACCGGAATCAAACCACGCTGAACTAACCAAATAACCAGAAGTTCGATTCACCCCCAACCCCCCCCCCCCCCCAAAAAAAAAAAAAAAACTAGCTTGTCACTATCCTTCTAAAGACAATAACTTTAGCACAAAATGATATTAACGATACATTTCTCTTTTGTTTTGAAAACATTTTAAAATATGTAAGCTGATTCACACATAAAGAGCACCCCATAAACAGATTCATAAGAGATATATCTACATCAAACGACACAAAACAAAAACAAAAAAAAGAATTTAATTTACACACGATATCTAGAGATTCAAAAACTATAGCTAAAATATACAAAAAAAGTAACTAGAAAATAAACAAAGGAGAAAGGTACCTGAAGATGTAGAGGAAGAGAATAGATGCTGCAGTTGTGAGTAATAAGAGAAGTTAGGGTTTTTTTCCCAAACTTCTCGGATCTACGCAAGGGCGGCTTAGGGTAAGGCAAGTGAAGCCCTTGCGTTTGGCCCCCCAAATAATTAAGGCCGCAAAATTAAAATTTGTTATTATATTATTATATAATATATATACTTCATAACTTGTATTTATATAATTATAAATAAAAATTTAACTTTTAATGATTTTTAACATTTGGTAGACGTAATATATATCTACTTTTTCATTAATTTTCTTTTTCTTTCTTTATGTATAATTTTTTTTATGCTTCTTCCAATTTTACTTTCTAATTTTAATTTCAATTTTCTAAATTAATTGTTTCTTTTTTGTCATATTTGATTGATCCACTCACCAGAAAGCAAGTTTTTGTGTCTCATCTTTTTTAACTAAGAAATTTCCGAGGCAAATGTCGCAAGGTTCAAACACATGATGAATAATGGACTCACCCTTTACCATTTTCACTTAATTGAAGAAGTCAATAACATATGATGCACGCCTAATTCATACATCATGATTTGTGCTCTCACCACTATATCAAAGTCATGAAGGTTTTTTTAGTATCTCAATATTATATGAAATTATAAAAGACGTTTCAGGGTCTATTTAATATATTTTGGTTTAGGCCATCAGTTCTGTTGACTCGCCACTCATTGACAATTAACAATTATTTACAGACTATTGTCCCACTATAAACGTACTGTTCAACCAGCTTCATTCATATTTGGTAACTGAATGATAAACTCGCTGCCTTTAATGCTCTTGTCATAGTTGCCTATTTTAAGCGAGACTCTATAAATTTTATTGAGAATGTACTGGGCGGATAATTGGCTCTAGTAGGAGACTAGTAAAGCCTTGATTTAGGTCCCCCAAAATTTATAATAATGGATTTTCATAATTTTATTTCAAATTAGACAATATTAATATTTGTAGAAAAAATAAAAAGTACAAAAAATTGTAAAAAAGAAAGAAAGGTGTCAACTCTTAAACGTAAAAGTATTTTTTAAACTTTGAATTAAACTACTTAAATCTTTGTAAATATATTTTTTACAACAACATCAAAGGTAACATACTACAAATACATGTCTAATATATCATTTATTGAAAATTTTCTTTTTTAATATAAATAATAATATTACTATGTGAAGTTAAAGACTTTATGTCATTTTAAAAATATTCTATAAACAATAAGTATGAAAAAAATAGCAAGATTAATTTTTTTGCATATATGTAGGGATACATACTAATAAAAAATATAAGCTCTTTTATTAAAATTTAATTTTAGGCCGCTAATTTTACGTTTGTAGAGATACGATACAATAATATGCGAATGTTTTGAGGGTTACGTAGTAGCCAAAGAGATCCATATTTTTTCTTGTTCTGACGACTTTGCCCTTTGTGGAATTGTCCGCACGTGACCCATTTTGTGGCTTCCTTACATTTACGTACATCGCTCCTTTTTGAAGGCATAGCAATTGGAGAATCGAAAGGCCATAGGTTTAAGGTTGTCCTAACCTAAACAAACAAAATCTAAAATAAATTCCAAAAAGTAAGTAGCAAATGAAAGTTTTGATAAAGATTGTCCTAAAAGTTATATTTACAAATATAAATAGATATCGTTCAACAGCCCATAAAATATGTAGCCAATATAACTTCATCGTCAAAGTCTTACTCACTCTAATTCATATCGCACCTTACATGGCTCAACTAACACTACACTAATTACAATAGTTGGTAGCTTTAAAAAGAAAACTTATTAAATGATCCGTTCTTTTCAAAAGAATGTCAAATATTATGACAAATGTTTGCAATTGAATGTAGTATAACTTTCAAAGTGTCATTCAGTCTCAGTTTAAGATGTATAGTTAGCATAAAATAAATCTTCCTAACTGCAATCCCACTAATTCGTGCAGTAATGCTCTCTTTTTGCAAAACAAAAATACATAATTGTTATAAATAGATTTCTATTTAAGGTGAATGTTTATAATTAGGGAGATTCTAGAGTTTTATTCTTGGTGGCTAAGTCATCACCTCCCTATAAATAAAGGGGTCTTCTACCATTGTAAATCATCCCTAACAATCCCAAGTATCAATAAGAATACTCCTCTCTCTACTTCTCTCTATATTGTTCTTGTCTTTTATATTATTTCATAACACGTTATCAGCACGAGTCTCTACACAATTAAGATAAGCAAACATCAGCGCCTTCGAATTAAATTTGCTTTTCTCCTTGAGATTGAACCGTTTGATTGTGCTGCTCATTGAAGTAAATCAGGTGATATGTTCCAATATTACTTTATCCTCTTTTTGATTTGTTAGCTCTTTTAAGTTGTGTTTTTCTCTTCTGAATAAGGTATCTTTTTTTCAGGCATGTAGTCAACTTACTGTCTGTGATAATTAGTGCCTTTTGATTTATTGGTACTCCTACATATTAGTCTTAATATCAATTTTAAATGCATGAGCTGTATTTGAGATGGGAACCTGCAAATCAATATCATATAATAGTTTCCCACATTCTTTTATGGCATGTTATATAGCTATTCGGAGGTACAGTGGAGGTATGGTTTAACTAGGGTGTAGTCGATAAGTGTACTGTGCTTGTATGATGAACATAATATATGGTTCTTATCTCTCTCAGTGCGAGGAATTATTCTATGAATCCAAGATGATACTATTTATCTGCTAACATGTCAATGTTACATTTGTATGAAAGCTATCAAACTCTCAGATGTATAGCTGGTTGACAAATTGCCTAATGTGGTACAAAATTCACTGTATTGTCATGCGTGGAACGACATTAAGCTTTTCCTATGTGAAAACAAATTAGATTGTTTGTTTCAGTTGTCCAAAACATTTGGAATAGATAGGGCTCATGTTTCCTTTCCCATAGACTTAAATTATTAAGCTAGATGAAGTTTAATGAATACCTGTTCCTTCCTGTTTATCTTATTTCAGCCTAACTCGCTATGTGCACATTAATTATTTGGATATTTCTGTGTCTAAGATGTAAAAGTTCTTTAGTAATGAACACCCTTAGAAGTGGACACACTTGTGTTTGTAAAATGCCATTCTTTGTTTTTGTTTCTGCGCGTAATACTCAGGATGAGTTGTTGGTAGCATAACATACGTTCTCTCTCTTTTTATCAAATTCCTGAAATTCTACGATTTGATTTCATATACAAACAAAGATAACAAAGTTTGATTATAACTCTAATGGAGTTTGTAAGAAATTACACTCACATGAAGTGGTAAAATTTCTATGCCTTGCCATGATCAAATTCATGTATGATTGTGGACAAAGAATTAAAAATCCGTCCAATTGAATTTGCTCCATTCCCTTTAGAGAATGTGGTAGCAGTATGTGATTAGTCTGAAAGAAGACAAAATTATTACCGTGAAGGTATCAATGGATGTGGACGTGGCGATAAACGAAATTATAATCATCATTATTGTGATAATGAGAATAATAAAGATTCTCAAAATAATCTTTCACTTTATGAAAGTAATATTTGACATGAGACTGTGTAAAGCACATACAGATGATTATGATCCATTCCCTGAAGTGAATGTGATAATTGCAATAGAGCCCGTAAGTATGAACACGCTCTTGATGTAATTTTGTTTCATGTCTGACATTATAAAAGGAAAGTTCGTTGCCCTTGAAAATTCGGGCAAGAACTATATGACATGGGTGTTGGATGCTGAAATCCATTTGGATGCAATGGGTCTTGGAGACACCATTAAAGACAGAAATAATGCATCCACCCAAGACTATGCTAAGGCCTTGTTTTTCTTGCGCCATCACCTTGATGAAGGTTTGAAACTGTGCTAAGGCCTCGTTTTTCTTGCGCCATCACCTTAATGAAGGTTTGAAGCTGTGCTAATGGCCTTGATTCTCTTGCACCATCACCTTGATGAAGGAAGATGGAATTGTTTGATTTTATTTCACTTATTTGTAATAGTTAGTGAATAAACTAATAGTCATTAGTATCAGCTCGTATTAGTTAGTTTATGATATAATGTTAGTATTAGTTCTTTAGAATGTTTCAATATGCTCAGATTTCAATAATATTTTTATTTTCCAGTAGAGGTAATCGACCAACCTAACAGTTAGTCGATTATCTAATATTTCGCATTAAAACTGCAAAACAATCGATTGTCAATGATCAACAATCGATTGTCTATGTTTAACAATCGATTGTCGTAAGACAGTGTGATCTGAAGTTTTTCAAAATAGCAAATAATCGATTGTCTATGTTTAACAATCGATTGTCTTAAGACAGTGTGATCTGAAGTTTTTCAAAATAGCAAATAATCGATTGTGTGTGTTTAACAATCGATTGTCAATGTTCAACAATCGATTGTGTGTGTTTAAAAATCGATTGTTTTAAGAAAATGCTTAAACTGAAATTTTCAAACTGCAAAGTAAACGATTATGGAAAACATATAATCGACTATCTGATTTAGTTAGTCAACGGACCTCAGCAGATTTTGAAAATATTGTTTAAATATGAAGCAAACAGATTTGTATATTCTCATGTTCATATATTTTCTTTTGTATGTCAAACCATGGGAATTAAATTGATTGAAGGCTCCTGAAGAGCAACTATAACTCTGCCTAAAGGAACAATATTTTAGAGAATGCAATGTTCTCCTCCAAGTCTAAGAGGAACTTGTTGAGTTTTAATGATATCAATCAAAATGTTCTCCTCCAAGTCTAAAAGGAACTTGTTGAGTTTTAAAGGTATCATTCAAAGTGGATATCAGATTGAGACAACACATGAGTATAATATTGAATACCTCATTTACTCATGAAAACGAGGCTGCCCACTTCGGCTTGGGGTCACGCCATTTTGAATGCAGCAATGCTAGTTCGTCTCTGACTGACGAATTGACACAAATATTCCCTGTTGCAATTGGTTTTGGATCATGAACCTAATATATCCCATTTAAGAATCTTTGGATGCGCAATATATGTGCCTATAGCACCGCCATCCCGCACCAAAATGGGTTTGCAAAGAAGGTTAGGAATATATGTTGAGTTTGAATCGTCCTCCATTATTCGCTACCTCGAAACATTGACAGGGGATTTGTACACTGCACGATTTGCAGACTGTCAATTTGATGAGACACTTTTCCCAAAATTAGGGGGAGAAGTTGGTGAAACCAAACGGGAAATTTTGTGGAAAAATGCATCATTATCTCATCTTGATCCACATACCTCTATTTGTGAAAAAGAGGCGCAAAATATTATCCATTTGCAAAGAATAGCAAATCGAATGCCAGACGCATTTACAGATTTGAAAAGGATAACAGGATCACATATCCCTGCAGTGAATGTGACAACATCTGATTCACGAATACATATTCATTATTGGAAGAATATGAACATGAAATTGGTATAGAATATACCACACTCACTCCTAGAAGGAGGTTTGAGATGATACCACACTCACCCCTAGAAGGAGGTTTGAGATGATATATGGCATGAATGATCGTTGGTCACGTACCTATTGTACGCCAAAGTATTTTGGAAATATGACTATTAAAGGACAACGATAATGCAAGAAACATATCTTGCATATAAGTTTGACATGACCATAATGGTATAACTTTCTCTTTAAGAAAGATATTCACCACATGGATGTTGATGAATTTGTGGTAGTACAAAATTAATTGAGAGCTCTAGAAGTGCCAATTATTACTATGTTGGAGAAACACAATTGAGTATTGTGCTGTAGTAAGTCTCAAAGAAACTTATTCAGTTTCCAAAGTACACGCGAAAGCGCTGATTATATTGAGACTATAAATAAAGGAAAGATTTGATATCTTCTATTACTACAACTTGTAGCGGGATAATTTGTATATGAAAAGCTACCCGCTTTATTCTCCAGTTTGTACTACACAAACAAAAGAATGCCACAATAAAGTGGATATCTATTGGTATAAAAACCCATGTCATAATAAACCTGAAGTTTATTGATAAGTGCACATGTCATGGTGTAAATTTGAAGTTTACCAATATTGACAATATATTCAGTTGGCATTCGGGTTAGCCATCTCATTTTAAGTATGATGTGCAAATTCACATGGGTGAATATTAAAGAACTAGAGAGTTCTTTACGAATTCTCTTGTATTACTTGTTCTCATTAATAAACTGACCAACTAAAGAGTTCGGGTTGAAGCCCCTAAATTCTGAAAATATCAAAGGTGAATATGGGCCCATTCACCTGCCATGTATACCACATATGATGCATCTATGAAATGGTTACATGCGCAATTGTTATTGACCCGCAGTCTGGCCGGTGCTTGCGAGGTAAATTGCTCAGTAATCTAACTTCGAGCATAATTTCCAGATTTTCTACTCAAGATAGTTCATCTTGATAAGTTGGTTTATATCAAAGTTGGTTTAGCAAGATAATTATTGAGTGCCTCCACTTAATAGCTAAACTGTTTCTTATGAGAACAAAGTTATATATATATATATATCAGTTTGATATACGTTGTATACGAGAGTATATTCTCCCCTCACAAGTGGTTCAGGGTCAGGAACCAAATAATTTCATCTTATTATTAATGTGCTGTGTATATTGACATGATAATGCACAAAGATGATTTCCCAAAGTTGAGGAAACAAGTTAGCTTTTCTAACATGAGGGGGAGACATGATAAACACTTGAGAAAAGGTTACATGAGATGAATTATCATTTGTGTAGATCCTCGAATATCATGATATGAACCTGAAGTTCATAAAAGGATAATTCAATTGCAACATATTGCAAAGCATGCTATACGCATTTGCTGACCCAAAGAATGTAACTATATTCTCACTGCAAATGCTCATATTAAGTCCTAGAAGGATAAAGTCTTGGATACGCTTGAAGCGTATAGACAAATCGGTTTCAAATAACTTCTTAATAAAGAAGATGAGCAAATGATCAAAGTGATCATAATAAGGAGGCAAGTGATCCAGAAGATCACATGACATAACACTTCATAAAATCTCATGAGAGATTCAGGTACCTGAATATATGAATGAAGAGATCTCTATGTTATTTCTTTATGAAAATTTATTGGAACCGATATAAAATGATTGTCGACGATATCTATGATAGAGCTAAACGTCGATGAGGATCTTATGTTTGTCGAATGCAAACAAAATATTGGCCAAATGGAAGAGATACAATTCAAGTAGAATTGATTCCATATGAAAGACATGTAGATTTGGACATGTAGTTCAAATACTTGAAAGTATAAAGTCAAAGCATGATGGCATTGAGAATACATCTATGAAGATATTGAAGAGTCATTCCGAGACATTATATGAAAATGTTCATATCTATCAAGAATGATAATTTCAAAGTGCGGAATATTTGTTCAAGTCAATATGGTTGATTTATTTATTAAATCTCTATCAAAGATCGTTTTGAAGATGATGCACAAGATTGGAATGCAAATGCTCAAGGATATAAATTGATGTTCTTATCAGGGGGAGTTAATGCGCGTTGCACTCTTTTTCCCTTACAAGGTTTTGTCCCAACTGGGTTTTCCTTGCGAGGTTTTTAACGAGGCAACCAATAGACGCATATTCAAACATGTGTACTCTTTTTCCTTCTCTTTAATTTTTCCCATTGGGTTTTGGTTTTAAGGTTTTAACTAGACATTCAAGGGGGAGTGTTATAAATAGACTTCTATTTAAGGTGAATGTCTATAATTAGGGAGATTCTAGAGTTTTATTCTTGGTGGCTAAGTCATCACCTCCCTATAAATAAAGGGGTCTTCTACCATTGTAAATCATCCCTAACAATCCCAAGTATCAATAAGAATACTCCTCTCTCTACTTCTCTCTATATTGTTCTTGTCTTTTATATTATTTCATAACAATAATTGAATAATTGCAGTTTTTTGAAGTTTTACGAGTAATTTTGTGAGTAAAAAGAATATTTTGAAGAGGTGCAGCTCAAGGTACCGCTTCATACTGAATTTTCAAAAAATTAAAAAAAAGTTTAACCAAACCTCAATCTCAAGCCTTTCCAATTCCAGAAATTGAAGTGAAATTCATAGAGTCTACGTGTACATGGCAATTTAAAGCATTATTTTCAGAGTGTTTTTCCTTAATAAGTGGCATCTAATTGACAAGTTTCTTTGCACTGGCATTCTTACTATTCTAACTGACTACGTCATCTACCAAAATCCCAAGTTAAATAAGCTGCATTGACAGTCCCTTCTAAACTCCTCAGCACTGGAATGTGCACAAATGACTCCCAAATTGCGACACAATATCCACTAATGCTCCGTAACCAGCTACTGCTGTTACCTGAAAGTTATGGGCAAGTGAAACCCTGTTTTAGTTATTGATAACAATAGTTTAACACTAGAGTATCTGTCCTGCCACAGTGGCAATTCCACTTCAGTTTTGGTGGTACAATATTCTGGTTTTTTATACAGAAAAGAGAAGAGTAAGAAATCTACCTAAAACATGCGGATCACACTTGTGAAAATATATAGTGTGGTATCAGCAAACTAAAGAAAAGTAGTTTCTTACCCCTGAAGGATGTAAAGAAATGGAAAACAGTGACTGAGGAGCACATGGTATCTGTGAAATAATATCTCCGTTCAGGTCAAAGCGACTAAGCAGGGGCTCCGCTCCAACCGCTAAAACCTGACAGGGAAAATGCAGCTCCTTAGCCAAGAAGGAATGGGAATAACCAAAAAGCATTTGATGTAATTAGTTGTTCTCACCAGGATGGTGGATAGTAGACTGCAATAAGCCAGACTGAACTTGAGAAGGCCACAAGTAAAACAATAGAGGACAGCATATACGCACAAGACATACGTGAACCAAAGCAAAATAATAGTACAGTGCTGAGACGACAAAGATCATAAGTCAAATAGTTCAAAGATTTAAACTTTTTCGAACGCTAGAGCACATCATTATCTCTTCTTTTATAACATTTGAAGTTGAAGATTACTGTAGCTAAATGGACAACCAACACAAACACGAAAGAGAATCAAAGGAACTCATTCCAAAAAGGGGACTTAAAAACAAACACAGGGAACAAACGAAACTACTTGGAAGTTGATACAAGTGAAAGAACTGACTTGATTATCATGAAATATGGCATCCTGGATAGCAGCAGTTGTCGTGATTCGTGAAACGCATTCACAAGCTGGAAGGTTCCAAACAGATAAAGACCGGCCACTTCCACAAGCCTATGAAATCAAGCATAGTGGCTGTAATTAACATCCTTGATGCAGGAAACTTACTGTCAGTCTGTCATGCATGAAAATATGATAAAATATTCATTTCTCCAATCTCAACCTTAAAGCTGTGAAGTTAACCAGGAAAAAAAAAAGCATAACTTGAAATAAACCAGGAGATGGTACTGTATCTCTATACCCACCTGTATACATGTAAAGGCACACATATTTCCTTTCTGCCGATTGCAAGGTCAGATGCAAAAGCATGCACCAACAAGAATTCAGAACATCAACAAAGATTGCCTTTTTTTTTCTTCTTTTGAACAACGATTATGTTACTTATCAAGATGAAGAAATTGCTTTATTTTGAAGAAAACAATCTTTTTAACAATGATTGCTTCACTTATCAAGATGAAGAACTTGCTTCATTTTGAAGAAAGACAATATTTTAGTGGAGAACAAGAACCCTTAGCGACTATGTTGCTCGGATCCTCCAAAAATATTGCAGGGTGCGTGTCGGATCTTTAAAAAGTATTTGCTCTTTTGGAGGATCTGACACGGGTATGGCGGTATTTTTGGAGGATCTAAGCAACATAACCTAGCAATGCTCCTAATACTATATTGGGAGAACAATTACACTTGGCAATCCTAGAGTTTCAACTGCAACTCAACACCAATTGATAATTGCTAAACATTCATTAACATATTTCAGGAATTCATCAAAAAAAAGCTTTGCCATGTGGACTGACAATACAAAGTGCTTAAAACCTTCAACAGTAAAATAGGCATGAAATAACTCTTCCATGTGCTCCAATTCTACTAGTAATGACAGTTTCCCGAATTGGAAATAAAAAGATTTAGCTTTTGAAATGAATGGGGATAACAAGTTTGCAGCATTTATGGAAGTTTACATTTGACAATACCTAAGATATAGAGTAGCAGTCAAGCAACACAGTACCTGGATTCAAGGTTCCACATACTGTTTAATGCATGGAGTTGCTATCATTACCATGTTATATCAGCATGAACTTAGTTTCACAAAGGCCAAACAAAAGTTGTGCTTTATGTAATAGACCCAATACCCAGTTACCCCCCAAAGTTGTGCTCTTTCTTTATATTTTCCTATGGCCAGAAAAAGATGTATGCCTACTTAGTATTCAAGTTTTAAAAGGAAAGACAAATAACTTTAGAATGTAAAGCTTTTTGGGAGAAAGGAGGGAATGATTTTTAAAACAAGTGAAAAGAGTGTCAAAGAATTATACATAGAGGAGTGTGAATACTGGTATCTTAAACGGTTTCATCAGACATAACAAAGAGAATCAGAAGAAAGAAAATCATGAATGAATAGAATGTAAACTCTCCTAAATTAGGACATTCAAATCTGCGTGAATACGGAATGCGTTGTGCACCGGGCTGTCCTTTTTATCTTATTATCATCTTCAAGTAAACCCAGTCATCATTGACAAGATTATTATAACTGTTAGAATAATAGTGTAAATAGGAGGGAATCACCCTAATCCTATATGTATTAGTATTAGGATATGTTATGTGTATATATATAGAGCTCATTGTAGCATTGTATAAATACATCAATAATATTTTTCTCCCGTGCATTCTCACATGGTATCAGAGCAATCGTGAGAAATTCATGGTTGTGCGCCATTCCAACGACATCCGGAAAGGAATAATTAAGTCACCGTGCAATTTTCCGGTGACCTAAGTGACTAATCGCGTCAAAGTCACTAATTATTAGTATTGTGCAAAATCCGAGACCACCACAAGGTTCGGAAGAGAATTCCGACCAACCCCAGAAAAAATCACTGGAAAAGAACCCTCACGCGCCACCACGCGCCTGCCAGAGTTCTGCCGCCGCCGCCGCGTCTGTCCCACGCGCCGGCGCGTGAGCCACCTTCCAGTCAGAATTTCAAAAAATTTCTTCAGGACAGTCTGAACGTCCTCAAATTCAGAGCCTACCCATAATTTTATTTTTAAATTCCAACAACCTTGAATTTTCCCAGGTGGCTACGGTGATTTTCTGGCAGCTACAGTGTTTCCTTCATCTGTTTCAGCAAGTTTTCAATTGATTCGTTCTGATTATTTGGTAATAATCCAACGATGTCTTTGGGACTCAGATGCTTTCGGGTCTAGAAACCCGAGTTCTGGCAGTTCCAGTGTTATGATTACCTCAGAGGCTTTAATGGGAGGTTCAAACTACCTAGCTTGAGCTTCGTCTGTCGAGTTGTGGTGTAAAGGTCAAGGAGTTCACGATCATTTAACAAAAAAGGGCTATCGAAGGTGATGAAAAGGCCAAAACACAGTGGGAAAACGTCGATGCTCAGTTATGTAGTATCTTGTGGCGATCTATTGATTCCAAGTTGATGCCCTTGTTCCGTCCATTCCTGACATGTTATTTAGTTTGGGAAAAGGCTCGTAATTTATACACTAATGACATATCTCGTTTCTATGATGTAATATCGCGAATGACAAGCTTGAAGAAACAGGAATTGGATATGTCTACTTACTTGGGACAAGTACAGGCAGTCATGGAAGAATTTGAGACGCTGATGTCAGTTTCTGCTAGTATTGAAAAGCAACAAGAGCAACGACAGAAGATGTTTCTAGTTCTTACACTAGCTGGACTCCCTAATAACCTTGATTCAGTACGTGACCAGATTTTGGCTAGTCCGGCTGTCCCCACAAGTGATGAACTATTCTCTCGATTACTTCGCCTTGCTGCAGCACAAAGTCACTAGTACCTAGTGAGCTCATCACAGACACTTGACTCATCTGTCCTTGTACCCCAGTCAGTGGACAATCGGGCATCTCCTACTATGGAGAGTAGACGCGGAGGAGGTCGTTTTGGAAGATCTAGACTCAAGTGCTCTTATTGTCATAAATTTGGACACACTCGTGACGTGTGCTATTCTTTACATGGCCGACCACCCAAAAATGCTTATGTTGCTCAGACAGAGACTACACGTAACCAAGGGTTTTCTTTATCTGAAGGGGAGCATAATGAGTTCCTTCAGTATCCGGCACGTAAGCAGAAATCTCCACAAGTAGCCTTTGTTGCTCGGACTGATACTTCTGTTGCTGGTAATTCTTTTGCTTGTATTTTCCAGTCTAGTACTCTTGGACAATGGGTTTTGGACTCAGCCGCTTCTGATCATATCTCTAATCACTTTTGTCAAATATTGCGTATTCACAGTCCCTTCCTACTGTTACTTTAGCCAATGGGTCTCAAACCAAAGCAAAAGGAGTTGGACAAGCGACTCCCCTACCCTCTGTCACTCTATATTCCGTTCTCTATGTCCCTGGCTGTCCTTTTAATCTTGCATCTGTTAGTCATTTGACTCGTGCCCTCCATTGTGGTATATATTTTATTGATGATTCCTTTATTATGCAGGACCGCAGTACGGGGCAGACGATTGGAGCAGGACTTGAATCAGAAGGCCTTTACTATCTTAACTCGCTAAAATCCCCCATGGCATGTCTAGTTACGGATCCTCCGGACCTAATTCACAGACGTTTAGGACATCCAAGCTTATCCAAGCTTCAGAAGATGGTACCTAGTTTGTCTAGTTTATCCACATTAGAGTGTGAGTCATGTCAGCTCGGGAAACATACCCGAGCCTCCTTTCCTCGTAGTATTGAGAGTCATATTCTGATATATAGGGTCCTTGTAGAGTCGGTTCAACCTTAGGGTTTCGTTATTTTGTTAGTTTCAGATGATCATTCAAGATGTACTTGGATTTTTTAAATAAAAGATCGTTCTAAGTTGTTTTCTATTTTCCAGAATTTTTGTGCTGAAATTAAAAATCAATTCGGTGTTTCTATGCGTACTTTTTGCAGTGATACTGCCTTAGAATATCTATCCTCTTCATTTCAGCAGTTTCTGACTTCTCAAGGAATTATTCATCAGACCTCTTGTCCTTACATCCCTCAGCAAAAGGGGGTTGCCGAGAGAAAGAATAGGCACATCATTGAGACTGCTCGCACACTTCTCATTGAGTCTCATGCTCCGTTGCGTTTTTTGGGCGATGCAGTTCTCACAGCTTGTTATTCAGTTAATCGGATGCCTTCCTCTCCCATACAAAATCAGATACCGTATGCCATATTGTTTCCTCAATCATATTTATACTCTGTTCCCCCTCGTGTTTTTGGGAGCACTTGTTTCGTTCATAACTTAGCCCCTGGGAAAGATAAGTTAGCCCATCGTGCTCTCAAGTGTGTCTTCCTTGGTTATTCTCGTGTTCAGAAGGGATATCGTTGTTACTCACCTAATCTTCGTAGGTACTTTATGTCCACTGACGTCACATTTTTTGAGTCTAAACCTTTCTTTACCCCTTCTGACCATTCTGACCTCTCTGATATATCTGCGATCTTACCTATACCGACCTTTACAGAGCCTACTATAGATTCTCCTTTACCTTCCACTACTGAAGTCTTACCCATTCCCTCAGTTGAGGAGTCTAGTATGACTCCTCCTAGACTCCCTGTCATAGGTACACCGCTTTTGACATATCATCGTCGTCCGCGCCCAACATCAAGCCCAGCTGATTCACGTCCTGAACTTGACCTGCTCCTACTGCGGACTTGTCTCTTCCTAGTCCACCGATTGCACTTTGGAGAGATAAACGGACCACCCTTAATCCTAATCCTCATTATGTCTGTCTGAGTTATCATCGTTTGTCATCACCTTATTGTGTTTTTCTATCTTCTTTGTCCTCTGTTTCTATTCCTAAGTCTACAGGTGATGTATTGTCTCATCCAGGATGGCGACAGGTTATGATTGACGAGATGTTTGCTTTACACACGAGTGGTACTTGGGAGCTTGTCCCTCTTCCTTCAGGTAAATCTACGGTTGGTTGTCGTTGGGTGTATGCAGTCAAGGCTGGTCCGGATGGTAAGGTTGATTGTCTTAAGGCTCGTCTTGTTGCCAAGGGATATACTCAAATATTTGGGCTTGATTACAGTGATACCTTCTCTCCCGTGGCTAAGATAGCATCAGTCCGCCTTTTTCTCTCCATGGTCGTTGTTCGCCATTGGCCCCTCTATCAGCTGAACATTAAGAATGTTTTTTTACACGGTGACCTTGTGGATGAAGTTTATATGGAGCAACAACCTGGGTTTGTTGCTCGGGGGGGTCTCGTGGTCTTGTATGTCGCTTGCGCCGGTCACTTTATGGTCTAAAGCAGTGTCCTCGAGCCTGGTTTGGTAAGTTCAGCACAGTTATCCAGGAATTTGGCATGATGCGGAGTGAAGCTGATCACTCTGTGTTCTATCGGCATTCTGCTTCGAGTCTCTGTATTTATCTGGTGTGGTGGTTTATGTTGACGACATTGTTATTACCGGCAATGACCAAGATGGTATTGCTAAATTGAAGCAACATCTCTTTCAATATTTTCAGACTAAGGAACTGAGCAAACTAAAATATTTTCTGGGAATTGAGGTCGTTCAGTCTAGCTCAGGTATTGTGGTCTCACAACGAAAGTATGCCTTAGATATTCTTGAGGAGACAGGAATGACAGGTTGTAGACCTGTTGACACTCCGATGGATCCGAATTCTAGACTTCTTCCAGAACAGGGGGAGCCGCTTAGCGATCCTGCAAGATATAAACGGTTGGTTGGTAAATTAAATTATCTTACAGTGACAAGACCTGACATTTCCCTTTCTGTGAGTGTTGTGAGTCAGTTTATGGGTTCTCCGTATGATAGTCATTGGGATGCAGTTGTTCGCATTCTTCGGTACATAAAATCAGCTCCAGACAAAGGGTTATTGTTTGAGGATCGCGGCCATGAGCAAATCGTTGGACACTCAGATGTTGATTGGGCAGGATCGTCGTCTGATAGACGTTCTACGTCCGGATATTGTGTCTTTGTAGGAGGAAATTTGGTGTCCTGGAAGAGCAAGAAACAGAATGTAGTTGCTCGGTCTAGTGCAGAAGCAGAATATCGAGCGATGACTATGGTAACATGTGAGTTAATTTGGATCAAACAGTTGCTCAAGGAGTTGAAATTTGGTGAGATTAGTCAATGGGACTTGTGTGTGATAATCAAGCTGCTCTTCACATTGCATCAAATCCAGTGTTCCATGAGAGAACTAAACATATTGAGATTGACTGTCACTTTATTAGAGAAAAGATACTCTCGGGAGATATTGCTACAAAGTTTGTGAAGTCGAATGATCAGCTTGCAGATATTTTCACCAAGTCCCTCACTGGTCCTCGTATTAATTACATATGTAACAAGCTCGGTACATATGATTTGTATGCACCAACTTGAGGGGGAGTGTTAGAATAATAGCGTAAATAGGAGTGAATCACCCTAATCCTATGTGTATTAGGATTAGGATATGTTATGTGTATATATAGGGCTCATTGTAGCATTGTAAAAATACATCAATAATAATTTTCTCCCGTGCATTCTCACAATAACTATACAGTAGGTTGACCCTCAAGGACATCAACAAAAGTAAGCTACCGTAATTTCACAATGCAACAGATAGAATATTTGATCGGTAAATACAACAGAAAGAATTGCAGTATAAAAGCCAAAACCAAACAACAATTATAATTGTTGGTGCAGTAGCAAATTTACGAGAACGCTAGTTTGGTGTATAAAGGAATCTGAACTCTTACCAGCCAACTCTCACTTGCATCAAGAGCAATGCAACTGACATATGGAAACAACTCCCTCGACCTCTTATCCTTATGTGGATCAATTATTTGAATACACTTACCAGTTCTGCAATCTAAGGCAAATTCATAAATAACAGACAATAATAAAACAGAAAAAATAGATCCAAATGAGCAAAATCATGTGTAATTTCTAAATAAGAGAGATAGCTCAAGTCAATAAAAGGCAAAATTGGCCATTCATTACACTCCCTGCTTTTTATAAAAACCGAAATGTCCCCACGGCAGGCCTTATGCTCCTCTTACTAGAAAGAATGACATACCCCATATTAGTGCTGTCCCATCCTCTGAACCAGTTATAACCTGAAAATTGCCAAGCGAGAGAAAGAGAGAAGCAAAAAGAAACAAGGCAGAATTAGAATTCAGCCCAAATTCCAGGAACCATTGCTCAACTAACAGTAAGCCACCCCTCCCACTAAGACTGAGAGAGGAAGCAAAATAAAAGTACACGTCTAAAAATATATTCTATTTCCAAAGAGAACAAAACATGAAGGTGCTGTTGCACTAAAAGAATTTTGAAATTATAAGTTTCAAGGAACAGGATTTTTTCCAGCTCATATGCCAAGTTTACTTTTTAACCTCAAAGTGAAGAGCCAGCAACATGGGTATCACACACTCCTATCCATAACAAAATCTCTTTCAAATGGGAGAAAAATCTTGACAGAGAGGGAGGGAGAACTAGCTAGCGCCATAAGCATTTGGTACATGGAGTCCATAAAATGGAATTGGGAATGACTATACAGAGAGAGAGAGAGAGAGAGTGTGTGTGTGTATGTATGGGTGAGAGAATGAGAGACAAACAGAAGCTTTACCTGATTGTGAGAATTTCGCGCAACAATGCAGTGCAAGTAGTCTGAATGCCCTTTCAAAACCATCTTTATTTCATTCTTCTCCTAAGCACAATAACTTTAATCAGATTTTCATGACAGATTTAGAAGAAGCAATGAAGAGAGTCGAAGTATAAGTCGATGAAGTAAGCCAAAAGAACGGCGAGATCTCATAATATGAGCCAACCATACACCTTGAACAAATACATACCACATCCCAGCAGTATGCACAAGAATCACCAGCGGCAGCAAAAATGGATCCAGTCTACAATGGAACACAAAATATTAAATAAAAATATGTAGACAGGACAACTTTGAGGTAAGTTTTAAAAGGCTGAATCAGAATATCAGACTTGACCTACGCAAGAGAAGAATCCATGCAATACAAATGAAGAGTTAACTATGTTTGACGCTTTGAAATAACAGCTCTATGGTACAAGAACCCCGAAGTCCACTCAACGTGAAACCCTCAGTAGTCACTTGATTCTTCTCTCCCTACCACCTCCTAGGGTTGTGTCAGGAATCCTTCTCCAAATTTGGTATTCAAAAATCAAATACACAAAACAGTATATCAAAATAGAGTAGGTCTAATGACAAAAGAAGACTGGCCACCCCCCAAAAGCAGTGCACCAAAGAATCAAATGAATAAGACAAATTGTCTGCTACTATGAAGTTCTTTTGTAGTTCATCCACAAATTTAGCACTTCTAGTAGATTGCACAATTTGAAAAAGTTAATAGCTTCCACCACCACACTCCACTCTCTTCTTCGTAAGAAGGAAACGAAATGCAATATTGTCCCATTGCTGCACAACACATAGGTTTCAACTACCATCATAATCTAGCGAAGGACCCAAGACATTCCTTCATAACTAAGAGCATCTGTAGTAAAAGAACTGGTTTGCCTCTCAGTATCTAAACAAGCATCTAACTAGGAAAAGATAACTAAACCACAATCTATTTATACCTCCTGGGTCCTGGCTGGACCAGCTAATGCGTCAACTGAAATCAGACTTATAGTCCTATCCACTCACTCCAGAGTGTCAATCAAGAAACCACTCAGTTGATTTAGAAGAAAATAAAAGGGCAACAAACCTGAGTATTAACGGCCATGCAATTATTCTCTGGAATTGGAGAAAGTGCACCCCATGGACCTCTGAGATATGAGAACATGGTCAGAACAGAAAAGTAATAATAGTATAAGGAAAGATACATAAGTGAACCCTTCACTGTTGTAAGCAATAACTAATTTTCAGATATAAGGTCAAGATAACAAGTCATCTCAAGACCAATATAAACTAGTGTATGAATTAACAGTGGATGTAAAAACTTCGATTGCAATTTATTTATTAACTTCCCCCCCCCCCCCCCACCGCCCCCCACCCCAGGAAAATAATATACCTAACAAAAGCATTGAGGAATCTTCTTAAGCACTAAGGGGTCTGTGAGAAAGCACGGGAGAAAAATATATAATTGATATTAAACATGGTACAATGAGCCCTATATATATACACATAACATATCCTACTCCTAATACACATTGGATTAGGGTTCTACTATTTACATATTCTAACACTCCCCCTCAAGCTGGTGCATATAAATCATATGTACCGAGCTTGTTACATATGTAGTTAATACGAGGACCAGTGAGGGACTTGGTGAAAATGTCTGCAAGCTGATCATTTGACTTTACAAACTTTGTAGCAATATCTCCCGAGAGTATCTTTTCTCTGACAAAGTGACAGTCAATCTCAATGTGCTTAGTTCTCTCATGGAACACTAGATTTGACGCAATATGAAGAGCAGCGTGATTATCACACACAAGTCTCATCTGACTAACATCACCAAATTTCAGCTCTTTGAGCAACTGTTTGATCCAAACTAGCTCATATATCGCCATAGCCATTGCTCGATATTCTGCTTCTGCACTAGACCGAGCAACCATATTATGTTTCTTGCTTTTCCAAGATACCAAATTTCCTCCTACTAAGACACAATATCCAGAAGTAGAACGTCTGTCAGAAAGCGATCCTGCCCAATCAGCATCGGAGTATCCAACAATCTGCTCATGGCCTCGATCCTCAAACAATAAACCTTTACCTGGAGTTGATTTTATATACCGAAGAATGCGAACAACTGCATCCCAATGACTATCACACAGTGAACCCATAAACTGGCTCACAACACTCACAAGAAAGGAAATGTCAGGTCTTGGCACTGTAAGATAATTTAATTTACCAACTAACCGCCTATATCTTGCAGGATCGTTAAGAGGCTCCCCCTGTCCAGGAAGAAGTTTAGAATTCGGATCCATCAGAGTGTCAACAGGTTTACAACCTGTCATTCCTGTCTCCTCAAGAATATCAAAGGCATACTTCCTTTGTGAGATCACAATACCTGAGCTAGACTGTGCGACCTCAATACCCAGAAAATACTTTAGTGTGCCCAGATCCTTAGTCTGAAAGTGTTGAAAGAGATGTTGTTTCAATTTAGTAATACCATTCTGGTCATTGCCGGTAATAACAATGTCGTCAACATAGACCACCAGATAAATACAGAGACGTGAATCGGAATGCCGATAGAATACAAAGTGATCAGATTCACTCTGAGTCATGCCAAAGTCCTGGATAACAGTGCTAAACTTACCAAACCAGGCTCGAGGAAGCTGCTTTAGACCATAAAGTGACCGGCGCAAGCGACATACAAGGCCACAAGACTCCCCCTGAGCAACAACCCCAGGTGGTTGCTCCATATAAACTTCATCCTCAAGGTCAGCGTGTAAAAATGCATTTTTAATGTCCAGCTGATACAGGGGCCAATGGCGAACAGCAGCCATAGAGAGAAAAAGGCGGACTGATGCTATCTTAGCCACGGGAGAGAAGGTATCACTGTAATCAAGCCCAAATATCTGAGTATATCCCTTGGCAACAAGACGAGCCTTAAGACAATCAACCTTACCATCTGGACCAACCTTGACTGCATACACCCAACGACAACCAACAGTAGATTTACCTGAAGGAAGAGGGACGAGCTCCCAAGTACCACTTGTATGTAAAGTAGACATCTCGTCAGTCATAGCCTGTCGCCACCCTGGATGAGACAATGCTTCACCTGTAGACTTAGGGATGGAAACAGAGGACAAAGAAGATAGAAAAGCATAATAGGGTGATAACAAACGATGATAACTTAAACTGATATAATGGGGATTAGGACTAAGGGTGTTCCGTATACCTTTCCGAAGTGCAATCGGAAGAGACAAGTCCGCAGTAGGAGCAGGGTCAGGTGCAGGACGTGAATCAACCGGGCCAGATGCTGGGCGAGGACGACAATAATATGTCAAGAGTGGAGTGTCTTGTGCAGGGAGTCTAGGAGGAGCCACAGTAGACGTTCCAACGTTTGGAATGGGTAGGACTTCTGTAGCGGAACTTGAAGGAGGAGATATAGTAGACTCCCTAAAGGCCGGTATAGGTAAAACCTCAGATATATCAAGATGGTCAGAATGGTCAGAAGAGGTAAAGAAAGGTTTAGACTCAAAAAATGTGATATCGGCTGACATAAGGTACCTACGAAGATCAGGTGAATAACAACGATAGCCCTTCTGAGCACGAGAATAACCAAGGAAGACACACTTGAGAGCACAAGGAGCTAACTTATCTTTCCCAGGAGCTAAGTTATGAACGAAACAAGTGCTCCCAAAAACACGAGGGGGAACAGGGTATAAGGGTGACTGGGGAAACAATACCTCATACGGAATCTGAATTCTGGATGGGAGATGAAGGCATCCGATTAACCAAATAACAAGATATGAGAACTCCATCGCCCCAAAAACGCAGCGGAACATGAGATTCAATGAGAAGTGTGCGAGCAGTCTTAATAATGTGCCTATTCTTTCTCTTTGCAACCCCATTTTGCTGAGGGGTATAAGGACAAGAGGTCTGATGAATAACTCCGTGAGAAGACATAAACTGCTGAAATTGAGAGGATAAATATTCTAAGGCATTATCACTGCGAAGAGTGCGAATAGAAACACCAAATTGATTTTTAATTTCAGCACAAAAATTCCGGAATATAGAAAACAACTCAGAACGATCTTTCATTAAGAAAATTCAAGTACATCTTGAATGATCATCAATGAAACTAACAAAATAACGAAATCCCAAGGTTGAACTGACTCTACTAGGACCCCATATATCCGAATGAACTAAAGAAAAAACAGACTCTGCTCTCAATACTACGAGAAAAGGAGGCGCGGGTATGTTTCCCGAGCTGACACGACTCACACTCTAATATGGATAAACTAGACAAACGAGGCACCATCTTCTAAAGCTTGGACAAGCTATGATGTCCTAAACGACTGTGAAGTAGGTCTGGAGGATCTGCAACTAGACAGGCCTTGGAGGATGTTTGTGAGTTAAGATAGTAGAGTCCGTCTGATTCAAGTCTTGTTCCAATCGTCTGTCCCGACTGCGGTCCTGCATAATAAAAGAGTCATCAATAAAATATATACCGCAATGGAGGGCACGAGTCAAACGACTAACAGATGCAAGATTAAAAGGACAGCCAGGGACATAAAGAACGGAATCTAGAGTGACAGAGGGTAGAGGATTCGCTTGTCCAACTCCTTTTGCTTTAGTTTGAGACCTATTAGCTAAAGTAACGTTGGGAAGAAACTGTGAATACGCAATATTGGACAAAAGGGATTTATTACCAGAGATATGACCAGAAGCAGCTGAGTCCACAACCCATTGTTCAAGAGGACTAGACTGGGAAACACAAGCAAAAGAATTACCAGCAACAGAAGTATCAGTCTGAGCAACAGTGGCTACTTGTGGAGATGTCTGCTTACTTGCTCGATATTTAAGGAACTCATTATACTCCCTTTCAGATACAGAAAATCCCTGGTTACCTGTAGTCTCGGTCTGAGAAACATAAGCATTTTTGGGTGGTCGACCATGTAAAGAATGGCACTACGTCACGAGTGTGACCAAGTTTATAACAATAAGAACACTGGGGTCTAGATCTTCCAAAACGACCTCCTCCTCGTCTATACTCCATAGTATGAGATGCCCGATTGTCCACTGATTGGGATACGAGGATAGATGAATCAAGTGTCTGTGATGAGCTCACTGGGTGACTTGGTGCTGCAGCAAGGCGAAGTAAGCGAGAGAATAATTCATCAACTGTGGGGACAGTCGGACTAGCCAAAATCTGATCGCGTACTGAGTCAAGATCATTAGGAAGCCCAGCAAGAGTAAGAACTAGAAACAGCTTTTGTCGTTGCTCATGCTGCTTTGCAACGCAAGCAGAAACTGGCATCAACGTCTCAAATTCCTCCATAACTGCCTGCACTTGACCCAAGTAAGTAGACATATCTAATTCCTATTTCTTTAAATTTGTCATCCGTGATATCACATCATAGAAACGAGATATGTCATTAGTATATAAAGTACGAGCCTTTTCCCAAACCAAATAACATGTTTGGAATGGACGAAACAAGGGCATCAACTTGGAATCAATAGATCGCCACAAAATACTACATAATTGAGCATCAATCTTCTCCCAATGTGCTTTGGCTTTTTCATCTCCTTCACTAGACTCTTTGATTAGATGATCTTGAACACCTTGACCTTTACACCACAACTCGACAGACGAAGCCCAAGCTAGGTAGTTTGTACCTCCCATTAAAGGTTCTGAGGTAATCATAACACCGGAACTGCCAGAACCCGGGTTTCTAGACCTGAAAGCATCTAGTCCCAAAGATATCGTCGGATTATCAACTAAAAACTCGCTGAAACTGAAACAGAAAACTGGAAACTGAAAACTGGAGCTGCCAGAAAAAACTGGAACACTGTAGCGCCGGAAAAAGCAATGTAGCTACCGGAAAAAATTCAAAGTTGTCGGAATTGAAAAATAAAAATATGGATAGGCTCGGAATTAGAGGGCGAGCAGACTGTCTTGAAGAAATCCTGGCCGAAAACTACTGTAGCTACCGGAAAAGTCAGTGTAGTCGCCGGAAAAAACTCAAAGTTGTCGGAATTGAACGAAAATAGGATGGGTAGGGTCGGAATTAGTATCCGACCAAACTGTCCTGAAGGAGTCACCGGAAAAACTGGCCGGAAAGGGGGTCGCGCGCGGCGCGTGGGCTCACGCGCCTAGCTTCTGGTGGCGCGTGGGACTGACTTGGCCGGAGAAATTTCTGGGGTTTTGTCGCCGGAAAGAGGCGAGTCTTTTGGTATTGCTGGATTTTGCGCAGCACTGACCGAGACTGATTTTACTTGGAAAAAGTCACCGGAAAAAGGTTCCGATTACTGATTTTACTTCCCGGAATCGCTGGAATTTATGCGCCGCGATAAATCTCTCACGATTGCTCTGATACCATGTGAGAAAGCATGGGAGAAAAATATATAATCGATATTAAACATGGTACAATGAGCCCTATATATATATACACATAACCTATCCTACTCCTAATAGACATTGGATTAGGGTTCTACTATTTACATATTCTAACAGGGTCGTTTGGTATGAGGTATAAGTAGATATAGTGTTGGTATAAATATTTAATACCACCTTAATACTTTGTTTGGTTTAGCAAACATGGTATAAGTTATCCCGGAATTAATTTTAATCCCGTGATAACTTATACCTGGTAGGGAGTTCGGTAGTTAATGTCGGGATACCTTATACGTTCATCTTAGAAATTATGCAATTGTCATTTTTAATACAACATATCAAACCGTGGATAAAAAATAATCCAGCATAACTTATCCCATTATAAGCCGTATTGTAACCAAACGACCCCTAAGTATGCTAACGAGAATATCAGGAAACCATCAAGTAAGCAGGAAGGTTGCAACAAAATGTTTTAACTCCTTAACAGCTAATCTTTAGTTGCACATCAATTGTTAAGCATGCAATATCAGCACCTAGTAGTGATGTCAACTGTCCCAGAAGAGGTAATAATAAAAATTATAATGAAATTATTTCACGTTTTTCAATAACTTACTTTTGTTGAGGATTCACCAAGTCAAGAATTGGCTCTGATGTGCCTCCTGTATAGTGATAACAAGAGAAAAAAATAAGCAGAGAAGACAATCCTTTCTTCTTTACATCAAATGGAAGCAGCAAAAATCCAACTCATTGCTCAATTCTTGAACAAACTAATATCAAGTTACATCAAAAAGTAAACTCAGGACCAGACTGCTTATGGGCATTCAAATGTAGGGTAAAAGTAGCCTAATGCATTCACCTCAAGGAATTCATGACTTGCAGAAAATTTTCTCCCACATACAGAAAAAGGGTGTTAATTCAATAGGTTTTGGTCTATGGCTAAGCTAGTATCTCAGAGGCACACAACATATATAGTGCGGGAACCAAAAGACCATGCTTCAAGTGTGAGGGTTAGAAAGACACGGAACAAATTTACATTCCCCCCAAAAAAAGAGGCAAACATTTGAAGACTAGTATCTGCCAGGTTTTCAGGGGGTGGGGAAGTGTCTTTCTTCACTTCTTTGTCATTCAAGTAACAAAATGTGTGCCAGTTTGGCACTGGTATGTCTACTCCTTTTTTCATCTCTTTTTCCTATTTTTTCTCTAAAACTAATTTTTATCGGTAAAAATAATACGCAAGACATTTTCCCTAGACACCTCTGCCTTAACACCTTTTTTTAGACATTAAAAAAATCACATAAAGCCACAACCAAGATTCCTGCATGGACACAACTATATGCTTGCATATTGTTTTGTATTCATGTCAGACACCGGTAGTCATACAAAAACAATTGGAACGAACTCCAGCTCAATCAGATGGTGTCGCAAGTCATGTCCTTGATACTGAACACTAAGTGTCATTCAATCAGACAACAAAAAGTCTATCAGATGTGTCAATTATTCCCACTTCAATAACTTTTAGGGCTCGTTTGGTACGAGGGATAAGGGATAATTAATCCGGAATTAAAATTGAGATGAGTTTGTCCCACATTTGCTTGGGATAAAATCGTGGTATAACTAATCTCGGGATTAGTTATCCCTGGATTGTAGTGTTTTTCTATCCTACGGGAGGGTGGGCTAATCCCGAAAAAACTAATACCGGGATAATTAATCATGGAATAACTTGTTTCCCAACCAAACGACCCCTTAAGACATAATTTCAGAGGATATAATGGCATACTTTAGGTAGTAACAAGTATTACAAAATTAACCTTGCATACTAGAGATCGACACAAATTCAACCAAACACGAAAGCAAAGAAGAAAAAGAGTCATCTCCTGCCCTATGCAAAACATATGTTAAACTTCATTTATGTTATATTCGATGAAACTCTTCTTTATTATGTAGTTATGGTGTCTTGAATCCTCAAGTTCTTTTTTTTTTTTTTTGTAATTCCTTATGAAAATAGTGGAACACTATATTAGGTTATAGTCATTACAGCTGTCATGCCCCCATATTTTCAAAAGAATTTCCTTTTGTATCTGAATTGGTAACGTGCCCAATGTCTGTCCATGACCATGTTATGTAGGGGGGCTACATACAACTCCTGAATTAAACACATGCTTAACTACAGAGCAAAATTGTGTCTTGGTATCTGAATCAATATTGTGCATGCCCCAATGTCCATTTCATGACCATGATATGCAGGGGCCCACATACACTCCTAGATGCAATACATGCTAAACTATATAGCTAAAAAGCTGGAATGCTTCGAACACAGAATTAACAGCCTGAAGTTTGACGGCATGAAAGATGTAAGAAACTCCTACAAGGGGCACATAGAAAATTTTAATTTGCTGCAACCGACACTTCCAACTTCTAATTTAGGCAATGAAAGACAGAATTACATATGACCCCCCCCCCCCCCAAAAAAAAAAAAAAAGCTTTCCCTCTGGAACTTCCTCTCATAATGCAAAGACATTGTGAGTTGTGACAAGTTTGTGCAGCAAACAGATTATTAAGCTGCATGACTTATCAGCATTGCCCATATTCAAATTTAAGAATCGATGCTCTTGCATATCTAAAAAAAAGGAGTCGTATATTACAAATGGAAGCAATGCCAAGCAGAGGTTTTCAAATGTTTAAAGTAGGATGTTAGAGGATCCGTCAGTCAACTATAATAATAGTCAACACAAGCCCAAACTAACTGAGGATCTAACTGCACACTAAAAAAGTTGTACCTTGCACCGACCCCTTAGACCCCAACAATTCTTTCCATTTCCATCCACGAATCCGACCATCATCACCACAACTGCATGAAATCACCTACATTAAAAAAGAATCGGCATCTATGGTAGAACCAAAGTCACACTGATTGAAGAAATTTATACAAGATATTTGGTTCTTTTTTGTGTGTGTGGTAAGTACACAAGATACGTGCCTCCCTTGTTTACTTTCACTCTAAACAAAAACTTGAACTATCTTACATTTGTGCTAACTCACCTACAATTTTAAGGAATACATAAGAACCAAAAATTTTAGAAGAACAAGTACCTCAATAATAGTGAATCCTCATCGTTGCCATAAAATTTAACATCATAAGCAGGCCCATCATGTCCTTGTACCAGCCAACTAGATTCAGCCGCTGACACCAACGAACTAAACCAAATTCACCAAATAATTATCAATTCAAACCAAAACTTACCTTCACGCTTCGAAAACATTGAGAAAACAGGAACTTACTTGCCCGCGGAGCTCAAATCCTACCAAGATGAAGAAACAAAAAAAAAAAGTTAACACTTTAGTCGATAAATTTTGCTTCTTCCAGTTAAGAGTGAGAAATTGAGCTTACGAGGCAAGAGGAGATGGAGTAAGAGGCGATAGTGCCGTCGCTAATAGCGGCGACGATGAGGTCCGGATAAGAATTATGGTTTGGATTTGGGTTCGGGGCGAATGCAGTACGGAAAACAGTTCGGCATTGGGATTCTCTCTCCAGTAAAATGGAGTCTCTGTATGCGTCTTCGTCCCAGTTCCTGCAGTCCATCGCTGTTACCATCCTTACCAGAATATTCCGGTGTTAGTGAATCAGGGTTTAGCTGAAACTCTTGACGAAGAACCGGGATTTTGGATAATTCGCGATTAGCGACATCGTTTCTGTAAGTCCGAATGGGGTTAGGGCCCAACTTAGTTCAGTTCAAAGCTTTCCCGATTTAACTGTTTCTTCTTACTTTATTATTTCGAAATTAAATTTGAGATAAGCATATTTTATATTGGTCTGGATAAAATTATAATACAACTTGTTTACCCCAAAAAAATGAATAATAATTAAATTTTATGGATATGTAATATAATTTGGTACAGATTAAAAAAATAAATTAATATTAAAACTGAAGATAAGAGAATAAAAGCAAATCATACAAATTGAACAACTTTGGCCTTCGAGTTCGATTAGCCTCAAACCAAGAAATGCCTCTACTGATGTAAGAACAGAATATTGCGTATAACAAAATTATAAGAGCTAGAAATAACAATATATATGCTTTGTATTGCATATTCAATGTGTGTTACAAATGATAAGACCCCCCTCCCCCATTATATAGTAGGGGTATCCTGCTCTTGATGCAACTCTATACAAGGTCAAAAGTTTTTATGATTTACTAATTAACCCGGCCTCTTCCTGATATGTGCCGAGATTCCTGCCGATCTTCAATTGATTGTGTATATTTCGGTCCTATGTTATTTGACTCGGCAAATTTCCCTTGATCTTGTTTAATCTCGATCTTGCTCGGTCACACGATCACGAGCTCCATGCTATAACTTCCTACCTCGGTTTGATATAATCCGAGATCGAGCTTTAATCAGTGATATTTCAATCTCGATTGTCAACATAATAGACGAACCCAGTTTCGACCATATACAGATAGTCCCCTCGTTTTTCAGAGAGAAGATGACGAAAAATGATATGAACTTTCACATCCTGTTTCGATAGATCATGACGTAAGCGACAAATGGTTACCGAAACGTCTCGTAGGTCCAGTTACTAAGGCATTAAATGCTTGTCAGCCGTTGGTCGGCCACTACGGGTTTTGAACCTTCATTAGCAGAATATAACTATCCAACCTTTCATTCTTTCAAACTTTATGCGCAAAATCTATTCTTGTTCTTCAAAAGATCTCTTTACTCTCTAACTTTAGTACCCAGATTTCTTGGACCTTTTGAAAACCACTAAGCGTTAATTTCCTTTTTTTCATCTCTGTTCTAAAATGGTGAAAACTTCTAAGACTGTCCGACAAAAGGAGGCCGCTTCTTCATCATGACCTGCTGGCGACGGGATTGCTATAAAACCAATCCTTGAAGAGTTCGTTCCCGGAGGGTGTCTGACTGGTGCTGATTCCAAGATCGAGAAAACTTCCTCGGTACTGGGTCGATGTGAGTGGATCTCGGGGTATCTATGTTCTATCATCGATGATCTCCTTCCCAAGGTCAAAGAGGATTGCAACTGGGTCGATAAGCTTGTGGTGGTGCCTTCGTCTGGTGAAGGAATCATTACCCACATGGAGGGTTTTTTGAGTGTTTACACTTACCCTTTCATGTTGGGTCCCTTAAACCCGGTCAATATCTCCTTCTGCAAAAGGTACGAGGTGATCCTTGGTCAAATTCATCCCTCTTTCTGGAGAATAGGTATTCTTCTTCGTTTCTTTGTAAGAAAAATCGGGGGTTGCTCCTTCACACTCGATCATCTTATGTGTCTGTATAGTCCCCAACTCTAGAATCAAACTTGCTCGTCGGGCCACCAAGGCCTCGTTCTCGAGTATAGTTGAGGACCGGGACCGAGGCTGGATGGGTGGATTTGTTCGAGTGAGGACCTCAGACTTGATCCCTGTCGAAACATGCCATTTCCCGAGAAATGGAATATGAAGCGTAAGTATAACTTTGCCTTAAAGATTTTATTTATTGTTGCTCCCCTTCCCTCCCTTCTTATCGGTGTCTTTGTGGTGCAGTTGTGGCTCTAATGCCAGCTGCGGTTCCTCAACTCAAGGAATGCGTCGAGGTCCTCGTTTCATGGAGATCATATTCCAAGCGCGTATGGTGCGAATTTCCGAAGGGTCGATGGGAGGCCCGTAATCATGGCAAGTTTTCTCTTCTAATTCAATAATGTTTGATTTTCTCCTTGTACTATCGAAGCCGAATTCTTATAGGCTCCGTTTTCTTTTGTAGGTCTCCACAAAGATGTTTTCATGAGGCCTCCATCCAGGGATGAGGATCTGCTTCTCGAGTCCCTTGCTCCGAGGCAGGATGATGAAAAGAAGAGAAAAAAGGGTTCCAAATTCCCCAAACTCGGAAAATATCACAAGCCCTAGGGAAGATCCGGCGCTTTACCCTCGGACTTAGTCCACCGGCTAAGGAATGAGTCTGAAGAAGAAGAAGAAGAAGAAGATAAATCTAAGCTGGTGTCCTGCATGCGAGAGGGTGTCATGATACAAGAGGCTTCCGAGCTGGCAGGTGCTAAAATTGAACTGTCTCGACATGAGGAGGTCGATGAGAGAGCTTTAGCTTAAGCTCCCGAACCAAAAGGGGGTGAGGCCACTTCTGCCCAAGCTAGAAGGGTCGAGAGGGAACCGGGGGCTGATACCTCCAGAGAAGAGGAAAGTGCCCCAAAAGATGAGCTTGGGGTGATCGACATTACTGGGTCTCCTCAATATTCAGACGCCATGATCCATGAGGCTAGTATGTTAAAAGGTTGTTCTTACGATGGGCCTCAAGGGGTGACAAATATCCATACCTTCTTAGAGGGGTTAGAGTCTACTATCTCAGAAGATGATACTGGGCTCGGAGACTTGTCGGTGCCAAAGAATATACTATCACCGGGAGCAAGTAGGTCTTCCTCGAGCCCAAAGTTAATGGACCAGTTCTCGGCCCTGAATGTTGACCCTGACTGAAGGCGGTCAATAGTTTTTCTATCCTGGAGGATGCCCGGGTTTTCTCTCCCGTGGTGGTCTCTAGCTATCGTCGGTGTTTGGTGACCAAAAAAGATCAGGCAGTGATGGACAAGGTGTAAAACCCCTGCCTATTTAATAAAGCTCAACAAGTATTAAATCGGGTAACTTTGAATGTCTTTGTTCTTATGCATTTTAAACTTAAAGTCGTAAATAATCATAACACCTCTCTTTATGCTTGCAGGCTTCCGTGCTGCACCGTGAGACTTTTCTACGATACGGGAGAAGTTAAACCATCATGAGGTCGAGGTTCGGGATATCACCGAGAAGAAGGACACCTACAATCTTCTTAGTGGGAAGATTTAGGCCGAGTTATAGACGGCTTGAAGGGAGCATGCCAAGATGGTCGAGCAAGTAATTTGAGTACTTTATGATCATGAAGTCGAACTGTACATAGTGGCTAATGATCTGATCCTGCAAGTCCGACAGAGGCTTGAAGAGATCGGGCAGCTCCAGGCACATGTAGATACTATACAAGCCTAGGCTGAAGGGTTCAAGAAAAATATGGACCTATTAGCCTTGATAAAGGAAGATGTCCAAGGAAAACTAGAGTTGACAAAGAACCAGCTACAAGCTGTAAAAGAGAAGACCTCGGTGCAAGTCAAAAGAATTGAGGAGCTCTAATCTCAATTGGACTCGACTATTTTTGATAAAGAGAATTTGGCCAAGGAACTCGAGGCGGCCAAATCAGAGGTGGTTGTGTCCAAGAGCGGGGCTGACGCTAAAGTGGCCCAGTATAATATTGACGTCGAGGCGATTCAGACTCAGGCTAAAAATATGGTAGAACATGCGAGTTGGCAAGCTCAAAGGGAAGCCCTCAAGGGGATCCATGCCCAGAACTTCGATATATTGTCTGAAATCGAGAATGCCAAAGCATAATAAGCCAGCGATCAGAAGCTAGCCTTTCCCAAGGAAGATTCCGAGGATGAAGATTATCCATCTGATGAGGACCACGACACTTAGGCCTTTATTTTTATTTTTTTGCGTTGTTTTAGGTCGTTTCGGCCATTGTAGATTTTTGTATTAGGCCATTTTGGCCTTTGTAGAAACATTATTAGGTATATATATATATATATATATATATATATAAGGATTTCATTCCCTTTCGACTTTCAAATTTTTCGTTTGCTTCATTACTTGTATTCACAGAGACCGGAATGCCTTAGCATAAAATAACTTAGGTTATGTTTGAAAGTTAAAACAATCCTCGCCTTTACATTACTCTATTATGAGGCAAATTGGGGATTCAGTGTTACCGGAAACGTTCTCCCAAAGTAGGTAATTTGGATTATAATTTGCCGAGGGTAGCCTTTAGAATCGGTTGTGAAAAAAATATTTCTATTTGAAGGCTTATCTTTTATTACGATTCTCGGACGTCTCTAAGTTGTGTTAATATGGATGTAGCCTTTTAGTTCGGGCGTCGCATTGTGGGCTTGCTTTATCGAGTTATCCAGGCTTGCCTAAGATAACAGTCCCCGAGTGGGTATGACCGTGGCCTCTAAAATCGGGGGTTGCCTAATAGGTCTTATGCCCCGATGTTTAAAAGCTCAGTGAATAGTCTATTCGAGTTTGTTTTTGGACGATAGTCCCCGAGTGAGGGAGTGATAATCCAAACTTTGATTATAATCGGTCCTGAGCTCGTTCCTTTCAAGAAGTCGGAAATACAAGATTCATTAAGGGATGTAAATAGAAAATTTAAAACATAAGATGATTGCAAGGAAAGTACTTCTCTTTATTCTTGTGCTAAGCAGTTATACATGCGTACATATTTTATGCCAGGGCTCGAGAAATCTATGTGGGCATGGTTCGCTTGACTGTTTGGCCCTTACAACAAATCCTGCCTATCGAGACCCTTTCGTTACGAAGTAATTTTCTCGCTAAAGTCGATATCCGAGGGTAGTTCCCCCAAGTATTCGAAGTTGATTTTAGAGGAACTCAGATAATGTAAACGCGATCTTCGACACAGATTTGTGATCGACCTTAAATTCTAAGTTAGTACGGCCCACTGTTGTCTCGTTGAAAACCTTGTCGGAAAACCTATTTGGGACAAAACTGGTCTAAGGAAAAAAGTGTGCAACGCGTGTTTCAAACCTAAAATTTTGTGTTGCTTCTTGTTGATCACCTGCAAGTGTTAGTCCAAAATAAAAGGAAATGAATGGGGTTGTACTTAGCACTAATATCTTTTTAGGTGAGTTACATTCCAATTGTTTGGTAGTTGTTCTCCATTCAACATTCCGAGCTTATAGGATCCTTTCCCGGTGACTTCGAGAATCTAGTACGATCCTTCCTAGTTCGGACCCAACTTACCTTTGTTTGGATTCCAACTGTTTAGTATGACATTCCTTAGTACTAAGTCCCCGACATTGAAGTATCGAAGGTTGGCCCTTCGATTGTAATACCTCTCGATCCATTGCTTTTGGGCGGCCAACCGGACAAGGGCAGCTTCACGCCTTTCATCCAATAACTCCATGCTCGTATTCATGGCCTCATTATTTGGTTCCTTTGTTGCATATCAAAATATGATACTTGGATCTCCGACTTCAACCGATATGAAAGATTTGGTGCCATACACCAATGAGAATGGGGTAGCCCCGATACTAGACTTCGAGGTTGTGCGATATGCCTAAAGAACTTCAGAAAGGATCTCCTTCCACTTTCCTTGGTGTCGGTCAACCTTTTCTTAAGGTTTTGGATTATGGCTTTGCTGGTTGATTTGGCTTGCCATTTCCACTAGGATGAGAAGGTGTCGATAAGATTCTTTTGATCTTATGATCTTCGAGGAGCTTGGTCACTTTCTTGCCTATAAATTGTTTCCCGCAGTCACATACAATTTTGGATGGCATCTCGAACCGACATATGATATGGTCCCAAATGAAGTTGATGAGTTCCTTCTCCCTGACTTTGTATGCCTGGACTTTAAACCACTTAGAAAAATAGTCAATCATAAATAAGATAAATTGAGCCTTACCTGGTGCCCGTGGAAGAGGTCCAACAATGTCCATTTATGAATGGACATGGTGACAAGACCGAATGCAGCAGTTCCCCGGGTTGGTGAATCATCGAAGCATGTATTTTGTATTTGTCACATTTTCCTACAAACTACTTCGCATCGTTTTCCATATCGATGCAATAATAGCCGACTCTGATTACCTTTAGAACCAATGATTTGGTGCCTAAGTGGTTTCCGCAGGTGCCCTCGTGGATATCCCTCAGAACATACTCAATATCTCCCGATCCCAAACATATTACTAGTGGGTCATCGAATATTCTTTTAAATAAGGTTCCTTCCACGGACAAGCTGAACGGGGCTACCTCTGTGTGCATGGCCCTTGTTTCTTTTAGATCTGAGGGTAATTTCCCGGTCTTCAAATATTCTATGTATTTATTTCTCCAATCTCAGTTCAGGCTTGTGGAGTTTTATTTTGGCGTGACCTGCTTCCAATATTGATCTCATAAGTTGTACGACTGCCCCAAGTTGAGCTCGTCGTCCTCGACCGAAGAGCCTAAGTTTTCCAGCGCATCAACCTCACTATTTTGATCTTGAGGTACGTGTTGCAAAGTCCATTGTTTGAATCAATGTAATATTACACGTAGCTTATCCAGGTACCTTTGCATCCGTTCTTCTTTGACTTCGAATGTTGCGTTAACTTGATTTACCACAAGGAGGGAGTCGCATTTAGCTTCGATCACCTCATCTCCATGCTTTTGGCTAGTTCGAGACTAGCAATCATGGCCTCAGATTCAGCCTCGTTGTTAGTCAATTTCACAATTCTGATGGATTGTCTAACTATATTACCTGTTCTGAGCACGTGATTTTTGTCCGAATAAAATATTCCTACATAATTCACAATATAGGATTCTTCTAATTATTTTAATTTTTAGGATTTCTTGTTAATTATTTTTTTTGCATTTAGTTGCATTTTTAACATTTTTTAAAATCATAGAAAAATACCAAAAAATGTTCAATTTATCATTACGTAACATTTGTGGGTCTTAGTTGCATTTAGAATATAATTTCATAAGTTGATTGCATTACTGAAACAAAAATCACAAAAAGTATTGTTCATTTTTACAAATTTAGTTTCTAGTTTTAAATTTGTAATTTCCTTCATTAGTTTTAAAAGTTAATTAATTGTTAATGTTAGAAATAGTTAATTAAGTTCATTTCACAAATTAGATTTTTTATTTACGATCTAATCTAGGTTTTTTATTAATTAGGTTAGGATTTAAATTAAAAGAAACGACAAAATACAAGGAAAAGGAATTAAGAAATATGTTATCTTGTTTACAACTGGGCCAAAAGCTTAAAATGGCCCAAAGTCCACAAAATTGCCCTAGCCCACCTACTTAATTGGCTCAACCGGATCTTCCCCCTCAGTAGAAAACCCCAACCCTAAAAAAATGAGAGAGACCCCCATTTTTTAAAATCCTAGAGACAACCACCCCACCACCTCGCCGCACAACTCGATCCCTATTGTTACTCCCTTGTCTTCCACTGCGTTGGTGGCTCTATTCGACCCCAAAATTTCACTGAACCTTCCTCCCTTCACCCCAATCTGAATCCAAACCCCAAACATCCTAAATCCCGCTCAATCCCCATGAATCTGACAAAAAATCCCCTCTCCATAAACGAAACCAAGTCGTCCCCCGCATCCTCTCAAAACAATCCCCCTCTCTCAAGAACATAAGTTTAGTCGCCCATATATCTCACTCTAACTTTCACTCACTCCTTTTTACTACTTTCATGCACATACACTCAATCGTACAGGTTTTAATGGCTAAGAGAACTATTCTGAAATTCGAATATGAGATTGTCACGACCCGGAATTCCCACCCTTGGGAGTCGTGATGGCCCCTACTCGTGGAAGCTAGGCAAGCCATGAACCATTGAAACCATTAAGTCATTTGTTTTAATTCGTGCTTAAAAAATTAAATTAACAATGAATAAGCATTTAAATGACAGCAAGAAATAAAATTTAGCGGAAGTCTTAAATAAATATAGAACCAAAACATCTATAAATCTAATATATGTCTCTATCCAGAACCTGGTGTCACAACATCCGCGGACTACTATGAATACTACATACATTAGTTTGAAGGAAAAGTAAAGTTGTTTATCTCGAATACATGAGATAACAAAATATAAAATAAGATAGAGGAGACTCAGGGCCTGCGAGCGTCTACAAGGCTACCTCGTTGTCTCGATGAACTGAAGGCTAGCTCCCGAACTACTGATGCGCACCGTATGTTGCTCCGGTGTCTGTAAGTAAGTGTAGAGTGTAGCATCAGTACAACCGACCCCATGTGTTGGTAAGTGTTTGGCTTAACCCCGACGAGGTAGTGACGAGGCTAGAACCAGAATCTAGATAAACCTGTGCAGTTATATAATATATGGTTAAAAAGTAAATAGGTAATAAGCAGTTTAAAAGGGAGGGGGATATATGCCTCGGGGAACAACTCAACATAGTAGAAACCAGATAGATATGAAAGAACAATACAGTATCTAAAACAATGTAACAATACTACTATTGCGGTGCGCAACCCGATCCATATTTATATATATAGTTGTTGCGGCATGTAACCCGATCCAATATATTATCTGTTGCAGCATGCAACCCAATCCAATATAATATATGTTGCAGCATGCAACCCGATCCAATATAGTATCACTTGTAGCGTACAACCCGATCCATATATGTATACATAAACAAAAATGTTGCGGCGCGCAACCCGACCCAGATATATAGCTTTCAGTAATCATAACAACAATCCCGGCAAGGAAATTATCATAAATTACACTATCCCGGCAAGGAAACTCAACAGTACAAGTATAAATGTCCTAGCAAGGGAGAATCAGCTAACCAATCTCAACTCAACTCCTAATCATCTCGATTATCACCATTTCTAACTCATAAGTAACTTCCAAGAAAATAAACTAAGCCTTTGTCAATACCATGGATTTACTCATTATTATTATTATTATTTGATGAAATTTAAACTTTTATTCCATCAAAAAGGTTATTATAAAACTAGATTAACGTTGACCGTTAATCTCTCATATCAACTACAATTATAAAAAAACAAGTATATCTATACTATTTCATTTCTATTTCTATACTACGACATCTTATTTATATTTGCCAATCCTTGACTCCATTTAATCTTCTTTTGTCCTTGAATATGTATATGCATTGCAATTTCCTTGCACACTCTATCAACATCATATCTTTCTTTCTCAAATCTGATCATATTCTTTTCTCTCCATATGGAGTAGACACCATTGCAAAGACTGCCATGGTCATTTCTGCACCACATTCTTTCTTCTTTGCCACACTTTTTATCCAGCTCACTTTATGTGCCCAGTTTTGGATCCGCCTTCTATGTCCTAACCAATTGAGCATTCTTTCCCACAGTGTATTTGTATACTGATATTTAAAAAATAGATGCTCAAAGTTTTCTTCATTCTGTCCACAGAACACACATTCTGCTTGCACTTGTAACCCAAACTTTGCAAGTCTGTTGACTGTTGCTAGTCTCTGATTGATAAGTAACCATAAATGGAATTTATACCTTGGATGAATTTGTGAATGCATATGAATACTCTTCCATTCCACTTTACTGAATTGAGGTTGAAGTTGCACATATGCCTTTTTGATCTGGAACTTACCAAGTTTCTCAAACTCTTTCAAAATTGATGCAATATCTGTTTGGTTTGTCCTCATCTTCAGTACATCTTCCTTCATTTCAATAATCTTCCTCCCACCCATGCTGCATTTTTTGGTGTATCTATGTCTTCAATTCTTCTATTCTTTATGTAGTATATGTGAGCCCATCTAATCCATAGTGTATCTTTCTTCATAGCCAATGCTCATAAATGTTTCATCACTGCAGATTTATTCTAAATCTCATGTTGATCACATTCAATTCCCCTGTACTTTTAGGTTGGAAATTTTTGTCCCATGATATAAGAGCTTTCCGAGATATTTCAGTTGATCCAGCCACAGGAAAGTTCTGCACACAACCTCCACCATTTTCATAATCTTCTTTGGTATCAAGAATATTTGGTCCCAATATGTTTGCACACCAAACAGCACTGATTTGATCAGTTGTAATCTTCCAGCATATGATAACATCCTAGCAGACTAGTACCTCACTCTATTAGTGATCTTCTCAACCAAAGGAAGACATTGGTTTATGTTCAGCTTCCTAGTCGACAATGGAACTCCTAGATATTTAAAAGGTAGGCTGCCCTTTATATATCCAGTAAGTTTCATAATATCTTCTTGCAATTGTTGATTAATCCCAGCCATATATATTGAGCTTTTCTCCACACTTGCTTGCAATCTTGATGCTTTCGAGAGCTTGTCAAAAATATTCTGTATTGCTTGGATAGATTTTGTGTCTCCCCTGCAAAACATTAAGAGGTCGTCAGCAAAACATATATGTGTTGCTCCCAGTTTCTTGCATTTAGGATGGTATTTGAACTTCTTCTGCATTTTCAAAGTATTCATCTCCCTCTACAAGTACTCCATTGCAATTACAAATAGGTAAGGAGGCATAGGGTCTCCTGGCCTTATCCCTCTTCTAGCAGGGAAAGGTTTTGTGAGCCTACCATTGAGTGTCAATGAATATGACACTGTTGTCACACACTCCATAATCCAATCAATGCACTTAGAAGGAAATCCTAACTCTGTAAGCATCTGCCTTGGAAACTGCCAGTCAAGTGAGTCATATGCTTTCTTGAGGTCAACTTTGAGGATGCACCTTGGAGATACTCCTTTCCTGTTGTACCCATTGAATAGTTCATGACTAAACAACGTATTATCTACCATGTTCCCCCCTCTATAAATGCTGATTATGCTTTCCCTATGAGACTGTTAATCACCTTCTTTATCCTTCTTGTAAGAAGCTTTGCAATAACTTTATACACTGTAGTCCAATAAGCTATTGGCCTATAATCCTTCACTATTGTAGGAGTTGGACCTTTAGGAATCAGTGTTATTGCAGTGCAATTCCAAGCTTTTTGCATTTTACTTGTTCCGAAAAGGTAGTCCACTGCCTCATATACATCATTCCTAACTTCTTGCTAATGTAACTTAAAAAATTCAATTGGAAATCCATCCACTCCTGGTGCTTTGTCATTTGGCATATCCTTTATTGCTTCATCTATTTCTTCATGTGTTACTTCCTTGATTAACTCCCACTATTGGTTCATTGACAAACACACTCCTTCTTTGATGATCTCTACATTTGGGAAACGTTTGAGCCCAATGTGTGTCCCCATGAGCTGTTTGAAGAATTCAACAAATTCCTTCTCTATTTCTATTGGTTCTGCGACTCTTATCCCTCCCATTGTATATAGAAGATATAGAATTCCTACTTTATCTCATCTTCAATTGAGCATATAAATACTTTGAGTTTGAGTCTCCACAATCAATCCAGTTCACTCTCGACCTTTGCCTCAATATTTTTTCCTCAATTGTGCTCCACTTATCTAACTCCTGTAGTACCAGTTTTTCTTCCTCAATCAAGACTTGACATAATGGATTTATCTTCAGACTATTCTGAACATATTCTAATTTTTGTCTTGTTTGGTTCAGCCTTCTCTCATAGCTCATCATTTCCTTATTCAAATCTTTTGACTTCATCTTCAAATCCTGTAGTTTCCTCTATATTCTTTCCATGGGATCACAGTTCTTTCTCTGCTTCCAGACATCCACAATCATAGGTTTGAACTATGCTCCATTGTTACCATGTATATTTTTAAGGGCCTGTGATACATAATTTTCCTTTGCCATATCTGGATTACTATAGGGTAATGATAAGATATTCCAGGTTCCAAACAATCAGCTTCCACATGTCCATGGTCTCTAATCCACTCAAAATTTCCAAGCACCTAATCTATTCTGCTATAAACTCTATTAGTTTCTTGTTTCATGTTGCACCAAGTGTAGAAACAACCTTTTCTTTTCACAGGAGATAGTTGTAGTGCATTAATACACTCTTTAAAATCCTTTATCTCAGTCATAATGACTGGTTGGCCCAGTCTATCATCTGAACATAGGACATTATTAAAATCACCACTTATGATCCATGGCATTTGAATCACACCCCCACTGCTTCCAGTTCTTTCCATATACTAGTTCTCTCTTGAGCTATGTTCCTTGCATAAACCACTGACAACATGATCCGCCTCCCATTTGTTGCATCGGTTACCTTAGAGTGAATACATTGCTCATGAACTTGCACTACATCCAGTGATAGGTTTTGTTTCCAAATCACCCATATTCTACCATTTTCTGCCTGCTCATAATTGCATCTGTATCCCCAGTCCTTTGCTATTTTGTACAGAATTGTTTTTGACTTTTTTTATTTAACTCTAGTTTCCAGACATCCTAATACATCAATCTTATTCTTTTGCAAAAAGATTTTAGCTCTTTTTGCTTATGGGGATTGTTAAGCTCTTTTATGTTCCATGTGCTTATTATCATGGTGGTTGTTGTACCCTCTCCTGCACCATTCCTCTTCCATGTTCACCTTCATGGTACATTTCTTTCAGAACTGCAAATCTATTTTCTTATTCACTTTTTCTCTGATTGCTCAGGGAGTAAGTCCGTTCTTCATTTTCCTTTGTATTTATCACTTTTTTTCCTCTTTGGTCTGCTAGACTGTGATGTGGTTGCTGATCATTCTCTACTTGCTCCTATATCACACTGACCATTTCATTTGTCTCCTCTTTTGCTTGTTGTTCCTTTGGTTTCCACTCTTGTATGATTCTCTTCCTTCTTCCTTTATTTCTTCTTCTAGGCAGCTGGAATTCTTCATTCTCCTCTTTCTTATTCATCTTCTAGCATTCAATCAATTCATGCCCAAAGTGCAAGCACTCACAACAAAATTATGGCCTCCGTTCGTACACTATTTCATGGTGCTTCACAAAAGTTGGGGTATGATTTCAACTGTCTCTGCCAAGGGTTTTGTAATGTCCACTTTGACAAGCATTCTTGCAAATGAAATCTTCCCTAAATCAGCTATCTATCTATCTGTATACATTGGCATTCCCACAACACTTGCCACCTTACTTAATGCATCTGTTGTCCAGTATCCAACTGATAAGTTAGACAATTGTATCCATAATGGTATAGTTGTAGTATACTTAGTATCAAAGTGAAAATCTCTTTCCCAGTTTTGCAAAATCAGTGGTGTATTATGATAAGTATATGGCCCTACCTGAATTACTGCTTCCTTATCCTCCCTTTTCCTAAATATGAATACATAATATCCCTCTTGATGATATAATACTTGAGGTTTATCTACAAAGTCCCAAATTGTTTAATTGTAATTCATCATCGATTTCTCAAATGGTGTATCCCTAAGTACATACCCAATTACAACATTGTGCCAATACTCATTTAATTCATTCACATCTTCTTCTTCAATTTGTATTACCAGCTTACCTTCTCTGTGGCTCGGTGGTATACGCTTCAGCTTCATTCCCATTTGTGAGTTCCTATTCTGCATTCGGACATCTTTTGCATGTTCCATTCTTTCCTTCATCTTCTCTGCATTTCCCAGATCTAGATCTACTCTTGATGACACAACTTCCGAGAATTGAAGCCGCTTAGGACTTGCAGGCAGATGGTCCTTGGTCTTCACAGCTTCAAACACAGTTTTTCCAGAATCACTTTTCCATTGCTTACTGTTCATATCCTCTTTCTCAACTAGCTCAGTCTCCTCTTCAATTGGCTGGAAACCAATTGGCAAGAAGCTCCCAAATGTTAGTGGAGTAAGAGATGTTGTCCCTGATATCACCAGTGTAATTTATCCGCTCGCGGGCACAGTTTGTTTTCTATTCCTTGCCATAGGTGCATGTTAGCCTGCCTTTGCTTATCGTGTGTTGAGAGGCATTCTTATTGGAGAGCATCTACAGTAAATTTTGATTTACTCATTATTGCAACCATAATATTATTCATGAATTCAAAATGTGTCAATTGAAGACTCACGGTCATACTCGGCACCAATGTATAGATACGCTTTACCATATACGTTGTACTCAATAAGAAACACATAGCAAATATGACTCAACTCCTAATCCCTCAAGCTAAGGTTAGGCCGAATACTTACCTCAAACTTCCACGGCCAACTTAATCCTCAATTACCGCTTTCCTCTCGAATTTGGCTCCAAATCAATTGTATCTATACATAAATGACTTCATAACATCAATAAATGCTGAACAATTCGAATCCAGTGCCTAAGTATAGCTTTTCAACCAAAACGAGGTCTAAATCACAATTAATCAAAAAACCCGAACTCTACCCAAATCTCTAATTTTTTACCTTAAATGACATAATTTAGGCCTAGAAATTCAATAGGTGTTGATGAAAATGAATGAAAATAAGTTCAAGATTACTAACCCAAGAGATTGTGGTGAAGAATCACTTCAAGAATCGCCCTAGAGCTTTGGAGAAGACAAAGTTTATGAAGTTTTGTGAAAATCCCGTAATGGGTTCTGTTTATGGTTATTTAAAATAAATGGGAAAAATTGCCCTTCGCGGTCGCAGACAGATGGATGCAATCATGTAGAATAACCGAGGCTAGGCTCTGCAATCCCGGACAAAGGGTTGTGATTGCATAGGGTAAAATTGTTGAGCATCTCAATCGCAGAGGATATAATACGATCGCACAGAAGGAATTATGAACCAGCAGAATTTACTTTTCGCGGTCACGGAGGGACTTATGTGATCATGTATAACAAAACAGGACCCCCTGAAGATTACTCTATGCGATCACGAACCTACTTATGCGATCACATAGTACAAATTACTGGGCACCAAAAGCTGCAGAAAAAACCAAATTTTTCCAAGTCTAAAATACCCCGACACCTATCCAAAACTCACCCGAGCCCTCGGGGCTCTAAACCAAATATACACACAACCTCAAAAATATCATACGGACTTATCCGTGCGATCAAATCACCAAAATAACGTCATTAACAACGAATTAAAACTCAAAATTACGAATTTTTCTCAAACTTTATCAAGTTTCAAATTTAGAAATTCTACTCCGAATCACGTCAAACTACCTACTCTTTTAACGAAATTTTGCATGAATGACTTATATCATACATAAGACTTGTACCAGGCGCCAAAACCAAAATACGGGCCTGATACCATCAATTTCAAATCATATTTCATTTCAAAATTCCTTAAACATTTTCAGAAAACAATATTACTTAAAAATTCATTTCTCGTGCTTAGGACCTCGAAATTCAATTCCGAGCATACACCCACGTCCCATATTTTCCTACGGACACTCTGGGACTGTCAAATCACGGGTCCGTATGTTTACCCAAAATATTTACCGAAGTCAAATTCATTCATTTTAAACTCAAAACTTAGCCTTTTTCATAGAATTTCATATTTAAGCTTTCCGACTATGCACCCGAACTGTGCATGCAAATTGAGGCAACTCTAAATGAGGTTTATAAGGCCTCGGGGACACATAATGTAATTAATAAAAAGTGATGACTCTCTGGGTCGTTACATTCTCCACCTCTAAAATAACCGTTCGTCCTCAAATAGATGGAAGAAAGAAGTACCTAAATTGGGGAAAAGATGAGGATAACGGCTCCGCATATTAAACTTAGAGTCCCAAGTCGATGCCTTAGGAGGCTGACCTCTCCACTGAACACGAACAGAAGTGAAACCCTTCGACCCCAACTGGAAAACCTACCGGTCTAGAATAGCCACCAGCTTCTTCTTATAACACAAGTCCTTGTCCAATTGGATAGTGCTGAAATCTAACACGGGGATGGATCGCCGTGATACTTTTGAAGCATGGACACATGAAACACTGGATGCGCGGCTGATAAGGTGGGCGGAAATACAAGTCTATAAGACACTTCTCCCACTCGATCAAGAATCCCAAATGGGCCATTGAACCTAGGGCTAAGCTTTCCCTTCTTTCCGTATATCATCACGCCCTTCATAGGCGATACTCGGAGCAATACACGCTCGCCGACCATAAAAGCCACATCTCGAACCTTGCGGTTTGTATAACTCTTTTTCTTGGACTGAGTTGTACGAAGCCTATCTTGAATCATCCTGACCTTGTCTAAGGCCTGCTGAACCAAATTCGTACCCAACAATCGAGCCTCCCCCGACTCAAACTATCCAGCTGGAGATCGACATCGCCTACCATACAACGCCTCATAAGGAGCCATCTGGATACTCGACTGGTAGTTGTTGTTGTAGGCAAACTTTGCTAAAGGCAAAAACTGATCCCACGAGCCTCCAAAGTCAATGACACAAGCTCGGAGCATATCTTCCAAGATCTGAATAGCCCGCTTGGACTGACCGTTCGTATGTGGATGAAATATTGTACTCAACTCAACCTGAGTGCCCAACTTTCGCTGAACTGCTCTCTAGAAACAAGAGGTAAACTGTGTACCTCGGTTCAAAATGATAGATACATGCACGCCATGAAGACGAACAATCTCCTGGATATAGATCTCAGCTAACCTGTTGGATGAATAGGAGACTACCACTGGAATGAAATGCGGTGACTTGGTTAGCCTATCAACAATGAACCAAACTGCGTCGAACTTCTTTCGAGTTTGTGGGAGTCCAACAACGAAATCCATAGTGATCCGCTCCCACTTCCACTCGGGAAGCTCAATCCTCTGAAACAATCCACCAGGCTTCTAATGTTCATACTTAACGTATTGACAATTCAAATATCGAGCCACATATGCAACAATATCTTTCTTCATTCGACGCAACCAATAATGTTGCTGCAAATCATGATACATCTTCGCGGCGCCTGGATGAATAGAGTACCGGGAGCTATGAGCATAATATAAGATCAACTCTCGAAGCCCGTCAATATTAGGCACACAAACGCGCCCCTGGAATCTCAAAACTCCATTATCATCTAAGGTCACCTGCTTGGCACATCCTCATTGTACCGTGTCTCTAAGGACACACAAATGGGGATCATCAAACTACCGATCACGAATATGCTCCAATAATGAAGAATGACGGACCGTGCAAGCTAAGACCCGACTAGGCTCAGAAATATCCAACCTCACAAATCGATTGACTAAAGCCTGAACATCCAAAGCAAGCAGCCTCTCACCGACCGAAATATAAGAAAGACTGCCCATACTAGCTGACTTCCTACTCAAAGCATCGGCCACCATATTGGCCTTCCCCGGGTTATATAAGAAAGTGATGTCATAATCTTTCAACAACTCCAACCACCTTCTATGCCTCAAATTCAACTCCTTTTTCTTGAACAAATACTAAAGGCTCTTGTGATCCGTGAACACCTCACATGCCACGCCATACAGATAATGCCTCCAAATCTTCAATGCGTGAACAATGGCTGCCAACTCTAACTCATGAACCGGATAGTTTTTTTCATGAATCTTCAACTGGCTCGAAGCATAGACAATGACCTTACCATCCTACATCAACATTGCACCAAGATCAATACGAGATACATCACAATAAACTGTATAAGGCCCTGAACCTGTGGGCAAAACCAATACCGGTACCGTAGTCAGAGCTATCTTGACCTTCTGAAAGCTCGCCTCACACTTGTCCGACCATCTGAACTGGGCACCCTTTCGAGTCAACCTAGTCATCGGGGCTGCAATAGATGAAAACCCTTCCATGAACCTGTTAGGATTTATGCCCGTCACTAGAAGGGGGGGTGAATAGTGAGGCACGAGAATGTCGATAAATTTTGATTAACTAATATTGCAGTAATAAAATAAGTGCAGTAATTAAAAGTGTAAGGAAAGAATACACCGATATATACTGGTTCACCACAACGTGTGGTTAGTCCAGTCTCCCGAGAAACTCTCTCGAGTTTATACTAACTCCGTTAAGCTTCCGGGTGCCTAACAAACCGTTACACTTGCTCGTAGATGTACGCTCTACAAGACTTCAACTTGCTCGTGGATACCGCACCACAAGACTTCTTGCTCGAGGATACCTCACCTCAAGACTTCACTTGCTAAGATTCAAGGAACTTAGCAACCCCAATGCTCAATGAGAAGAATTGGTCTTCTCAAGAACTTCTCCCTTTTACAAAGAAAGACTCTCTAAGAAGAGTAGATAAGGAGATACAATATAAACAACACAAAGTTGTCTCTCAAACGGCTCAACAAAAGCTCTAAAAATGATGCACAAATATTATCAATATGTTTGTAAGAATTGAGAGTTGTTGTTCTTTTTAAATGAGTCCCAAAAACCTCTATTTATAGAGTTTAGAGGTGATATGTCCGTTGCCCAAAGTTTAAGCAAAAATCTGATTTTCCAGCAAATTAATCGATTAACCTAAGTAGATAATCGATTATCTTAGTTCAAACTTTCAAAAAGCTAGTCGTTGGAAGGCAACAGATATGAGATAATCGATTAACTAAAAGCGATAATCGATTATTTAAGTGAGATAATCGATTATCTATTTTGGTTAATCGATTATCTAGGCTTGCGTAAAAATCCAGTTTAAAACAAAGCTGGAATATACCAGAATATACCATTGATATACACTGGAGTATACCAGAGTATACCAGAATTGAAAACTTACTTCAAAAACCATTTTGGTTAAAATAAAAACATTAAAATCATTTTGTTTGAAGTATATTAAAAATGTTTATGATATATATGATTTAATAAAATGATGTAATGCATATTTATGATGACCTAATGTTGAGCCAAAAGATAAAATAACTTAAACGTTGTTCTTACATTGGTTCTACCTAACGACCTACGCCTTGGGTCTTCGGTCTTGAACTCTTTGTCTCGTCTATGCAATCTCTTCATCAATATGCTTCTTGGCATTCAATCTTCATTTGTTTGATTCATCATAATTGATTCGTCAACCATCTTGATCGTTTGCTAATGCATCTTCATTGTTGACTTCATTGTTTGTCATTCATCAAAACCTGTACTTGGAAATCATTCTAATATGACCAAAGAACACATATCAACGATATACATGATTTCCAACAGAACCGACGATAATAGCCTGCCAATCCTAAGAAACTCCGAATCTCTACGGCTGATGCTGGTCGAGGCTAGTTCTTGACTGCCTCAATCTTCTTCTGATCAACCTGAATACCCTCTGTTGATATAATATAACCCATGAAAGCAATTGAACTCAACCAGAACTCACACTTCAAGAACTTAGCATATAAGTGACTATCCTTCAGGGTCTGAAGAACCCCTTTGAGGTGCTGCTCGTGCTCCTCCTGGCTGTGAGAATATATCAGAATACTATCAACGAAGACTATCACGAACAAGTCCAAATAAAGCCTGAACACTCGGTTCATCAACTCCATAAAAGCTGTTGGGGCATTGGTTAACCCAATTGCCCGTACTGAGTGCGGAAAGCTGTCTTAAGGACATCAGATGTCCTAATCCTCAACTGATGGTATCCAGATCTCAATTCAATCTTTGAAAATACCTTGGCACCCTGAAGATGATCGAACAAATCATCAATCCTTGGCAGTGGATACTTATTCTTGATCGTAACCTTGTTTAACTGCCGGTAATCAATGCACATTCTCATCTAACCATCCTTTTTCTTAACAAACAACATCAACGTGCCCCACGGGAAACACTAGGTCTAATGAAACCCTTCTCAAGCAAGTCTTGCAACTATTCTTTCAACTTTTTCAACTCAGGCGGGGCCATATGATACGACAAAATGGAAATGGGCTGAGTGCCCGAAGCCAAATCAATGCAAAAGTCAATATTCCTATTAGTCATCATACCCCGCAGGTCTAAAAAGAATACCTTGAGAAACTTATGAACAATAGGCAAAGAATCAATAGAGGGAACCTCAGCACTAGAATCACGGACATACACCAAATAGGCCAAACACCCCTTCTCGACCATACGCCGAGCCTTCACATACGAAATAACACTGCGAGTAGAATGACTAGGAGTCCCTCTCCACTCTAAACGAGGCAAACCGGGTAAAGCTAAGGTCACAATATTGGCATGGCAGTCCAAGATAACATGCTAAGGTGATAACCAATCCATCCCAAAAATAACATCGAAATCAACCATGTCTAAAAGCAACCAATCAACACAGGTCTCAAGACCCCCAATTACCACAATACAAGAACGATGGACTCGATCGACCATAATAGAATCACCCACCGGTGTAGACACATAAACATGAATACTCAATGAATCACTAGGCATGACCAGGTACGGTGCAAAATAAGATGACACATACGAATACATAGACCCTGGATTAAATATTACTGAAGCATCTCTATCACAAATCAGAACCGTACCTTTAATAACTGCATTTGAAGCCTAAGCCTCAGGCCTGGCTGGAAGAGCATAACAGCAGGGCTGGGCCCCACCACCTTGGACTACATCTCTAGGACGGCCTGCAGCTGGCTGGCCTCCACCTTCGGTAGTCTGAGCTCGACCTCTAAATCTTCTGCCTCCACCTCTAGCACCTCTACCCCTATCTCTAGCTGGCTGGGCGGCCTGTGGAACACCTGGTGCCGGAATCATAGCACGAGAACCCTGCTGCTGCTGCTGAGTACCCACCAACCTCGGACAAGCCCTACGGATATGACCATACTTACCACACTCATAACATCTACCCGAATGTTGTGGTTGAGGAAACTGAGACTGACCTTGTCGACCTGAATGACCACCCCAAAAACTCTGGAATGGCGGTGCACTGATAGGAGCTTGTGGTACATCTAAGGTCCACGACTACCTGAAGCACTGTGAGAAACCCGAAGAGCTAACTGAAAGGGCCTAGGAAGATAGCCTCAACCATATGAATCTCTACCTCCAGACGAGGTACCACTGAATCTTCCTGAATTACGGGGCCTCTTTCCGACCCATGACCACCTCTTTGTGAAAAAACCATAACCCGGGCGAGGTAGTGACGAGGCTAGAACCAGACTCCAGATAAACCTCTGCATCTATAAAATATATGGTAAAAAATTAAACAGGTAATAAGCAGTTTAAAAGGGAGAGGGATAATGCCTCGGGGGAACAACTCAACTTAGCAGAATCAAGATAGATATCAAAGAACAGTACAATATCTAAAATAATGTAATAATACTATTGTTGTGGCGCGCAACCCGATCCATATTTATGTATATAGTTGTTGCGGCGTGCAACTCGATCCAATATAATATCTGTTGCTGCGTACAACCCGATCAAATATAATATCTGTTGCGGCATGCAACCCGATCCAATATAATATCTGTTGCAACGTGCAACTCGATCCATATATGTATACATAAAAAAAATGTTGCAGCATGCAACCCTATATAAATATACAACTTTCAGTAGTCATAACAATAATCCCGGCAAGGAATTACCATAAGTTACACTATCCCAGCAAAGGAACTCAACAATGCAAGTATAAATGTCCCGACAAGGGAGAATCAGCTATAACCAGTCTCAACTCAACTCCTAATCATCTCAATTATCACCATTTCTAACTCACAAGTAACTTCCACGAAAATAAACTAAGCTTTTGTCAATACCACGTATTTACTCACTATTGCAACTATAGCATTATTCAAGAATTCAACAAGTATCAATTTAAGACTCACGGTCATGCTCGACACCATTGTATAGATACTCGTCACCATGCCTATATATCGTACTCAACAAGAAACACATAGAAAATATGACTCAACTCTTAATCCCTCAAGCTAAGGTTAGACCGAACACTTACCTCAAACTTCCACGGCTAACTCAATCCTCAATTACCATTTTTTCTCTCGAATTTGGCTTCAAATTAATTGTATCTATACATAAATGACTTCATAACATCAATAAATGCTAAACAATTTAAATCCAATGCCTAATTATAGTTTTTCAATCATTCTTCCCAAAAACCCAAAACTTGACCCCAGGCTCGCTTGGCCAAAACACGAGGTTCGGACAAAAATAAAATCACACATTCACCCACGAGCCCAAATATATAATTATTTCCAGAATTTGACCCCAAAATGAGGTCTAAATCACAATGAATCAAAAGCCCTAATTCTACCTAAATCCCTAATTTTATACCCTAAATCACATGTTTTAGGCCTAGAAATTCAATAGATGTTGATGAAAATGGATGAAAATAAGTTAAACATTACTAATCCAAGAGATTGTGGTGAAGAATTGCTTCAAGAATCGCCCTAGAGCTTTGGAGAAGACAAAGTTTATGAAGTTTTGTGAAAATCCCGTAATGAGTTCTGTTTCTGGTTATTTAATATAACTGGGCAAAATTGCCCTTCGCGATCGAGCACAGATGGATGCGATCGCGTAGAATACCTGAGGCTAGGCTCTGCGATCACGGACAAAGGATTGCGATCGCACAGGTTAAAATAGTTGAGCATCGCGATCACAGAGGATATAATGCGATCGTATAGAAGGAATTATGAACCTCTAGAATTTACTCTTCCCGATCGCGGAGGGACTTATGCGATCGCGTAAAACAAAATAGGCCCCCCTGAAGATTACTCTATGCGATCACGAACCTACTGCGATCGCATAGTACAAATCACTGGACACTAAAAGCTGTAGAAAAAACTAGATTTTTCCAAGTCTAAAACACCCCGACACCTATCCAAAACTCACCCGAGCCCTCGGGGCTCCAAACCAAATATACACACAACCTCAAAAATATCTTACGGACTTATCCGTGCGATCAAATCGCCAAAATAACATCATTAAGAACGAATTAAACCTCAAAATCAAGAATTTTTCTCAAACTTCATCAAGTTTTAAATTTAGAAATTCAAGTCCGAATCACGTCAAACGACATCCGTTTTAACTAAATTTTACATGAATGACTTAAACCATATATAAAACTTGTACCCTGCACCGGAACCAAAATACGGGTGCGATACCATCGCTTTCTAATTAGATTTCATTTTAAAATTATTTAAACATTTTCAGAAAATAATTTTACTTAAAAATTCGTTTCTCGGGTTGGTACCTCAGATTTCGATTCCGGGCATATGCCCACATCTCATATTTTCCTACGGACCCTCCAGGACCGTCAAATTACAGGTTCGGGCCTGTTTACCCAAAATATTGACCGAAGTCAAATTCATTCATTTTAAACTCATAACTTAGCATTTTTTCACAAAATTTCATATTTAAGCTTTTCGGCTACGTGCCTGGACTGAGTATGCGAATCGAGGTGACTTTAAATGAGGTTTTCAAGGCTTCAGGGATACAGAATGCAACTTTGGATCGTCACAGAGATTTAGGAATTTTGTTTTAAAAGAAGAAGAGAAAAGAAAAGGAAAAAAACAGGATAAAAAATGATTTCCAGGATTGCATGAATATGCTTTTGTTTGTTTCTATTTTTTGGGGTTGTTGAGCTGTTTGAAGCCGTGGATTGCCGCTTGTTGTCCGCTGATTTTGCTGTCAAATTGTACCTGAACTCATTCATTTCAAACTCTAGACTTTATTTGGATATTTCATGCTACTAGGTATATCGAAACTCCATCTGTAATTTTCCTTTGGATGGTAGAAATGACATAATCATTTGCTTCTTTATTAGTGTTTGATTGTTTGTTTTAAATTGTACTCGTCTGTCAATTAGTTAATTGTTACTGATAATGTTTGTTTCCTTCCACATGTTAGTAATTGAAGTATCCTTGCGTTCAAACATGTCATGATACTGTTGATTAATGCATTTAGTTGATTTCTCCTTGTAAAATAGTCTTCTTTGCTTCTTTGTCCAAATTCCTCGTAAATGTTTTGGTTCATTTGTAATCAGTCCATCGATTCATTTTGGATGCTAAGTGTTTATAGATGATTTGTTGGCTTTGTTCTATTTGTGAGGTAGTCAGTTAGGATTAATTGAATAAACTAAGAACTACAGAAGAGTTGGGTTTGAGAATTTGGGTTGGATTTTTAGGAAACAATTGGACTTTGGACCATTGTTTGATGGTTAGAAACGAAAGGAAAATTAGACCTTTTAAGATTTGGGCTAAAGTACTATGTTGCGGCCCATCTCCTCTTTAATAACAAAGATATCCTATCTTAAATTATTTCATGTTTTTTCACAACAAATTCCATAAACATGTCCTTCACATTAATCTCAAACATAGGAAATGAATAACTTCGAACACCATACCTTGCTTTAGGCGCGTAATTAAATTATCACAACCATGGGCACGATCGTAATACGTAATCCCCAATTCGAATGTGCATTTCATGCATGTGACCCGACCATATAAACAAATAAATATGTTGTAGATCGTGGGTACGGTTCCCGTAACGCGATTCTCAATGTGTACAAAAATAAATAGGTGCGCGACATCACGACTTGTTAAATCAAACTCCATAAATAAATAAAAGTGGTTATAAAGTTTAAATGCACAATAGGTTTTAAAGCATATAATAAATAAGATAATTAGGCCAATTATTAATCATTGAGCGACCGTGCTAAAAATACGGAACTCGGGAATGCCCCACACCTTCTCCCGAGTTCAAAGAATTCTTTACCCAGTCTTCATTGTTTCGCAGACGGTAAAACATAGTCAAAATTTTCTCGATTTGAGATTTAAAGTAAACCAGTGACTTGGGACACCTAATTTCAAGTGGCGACTCTGAAATTAAATAAATAATTTTATTTTGATTAATGTCACTTTAATTAAAAAAAACTCCCCATCCCTAAAGAAAAAGGAGGTGGGACAACTTGGGCGACTCTGCTGGGAAAAAGAACCTAGAACTTCTTGTTCAAGATTCAGAATTCGAGCTTAGAATAACTATTTTGCTTGGCTTTCGTTTATTATGTGTATTTTACATGTTTGAGATTAATGTGCTAATTGCTTCTTTTAAACACTTTGATATTTTGTGAACTTTACAGAAAACTGTTACAAAATTCTTCTTCTCTCTAAATCTTCTAAATCTTCAAGGAAGTGCACGCTGGCGTGACTTCTTTTCTGTTAGTGTCATACCCTAATTTGGAATGAGGATTGGATCAGTTACAAAGCCGGGTTATTAAATAAAAGAGGTTATAAAGTTTTAAATACACAATAGATTTTAAAACATGTAATAAATAAGATAATTAGGCCAATTATTAATAGTTGAACGACTTTGCTAAAACTACGAAACTTGGGACTGCCTCACACCTTCTCCCGGGTTAACAAAATTTCTTACCCAATATTCTGTGTTTTGGAGACTGTAAAACATAGCCAAATTTTTTTATATTTGAGATTTAAAATAAATCGGTAACTTGGGACACCATAAATTATTCCAATTGGTGGCTCATTAATTAAATAATATCATTTTGATTAGTGTCACTTTAATATGAAAAAACTCCCTATCCCTCGGAAAAAAGGAGGTGCGACACCTGTGGATGGCTTTAGTACGATGCCAATTCCGGACCCCGATGCACCATCCATAAAGAGGGTCCAGATTCCCAAAAACGCCCCTGAGCTTACCAAAAGCTCTCTTTCAACCTTAGGTATTAGGGCCGGTGCAAAGTTAGCCACGAATGATGCCAAAATTTGTGGCTTAATGGTTGTCCGGGGTCGAGATGCAATATCGTACCCACTGATTTCTATGGCCCATTTGGCCAATCATCCCCAGAGTTCGGGTTTATGTATTATATTACACAATGGGTAAGTTGTCACAACACATATAGGGTGGCATTGAAAGTACAGTTTCAGTTTTTAGAGGCGCTCAGCAAAGCAAGCACTAGTTTTTTCTAGATGAGGATACCTAGCTCACCTAAGGTATGGCTAACATAATAAAATGGAAATTGCATACCTTGTTCTTCCCGAACTAGGACTCCATTTACAGATATCTTTGATACTGCCAAATACAAGTATAGTTGTTCGTCTACCCTCGGTGTGTGAAGCAATTGAGGGCTCGATAAATATCGCTTAAGTTCTTCCAAGGCCTGTTGGCATTCCATGGTCCATGTGAAGTTGTTTTTCTTCTTCAGAAATGAGAAAAATCAATGACTTCTATAGGAGGACCTTGAGATGAATCGCCCCAGGGCGATTATGCATATGGTTAGCCTTTGAACGACCTTTATGTTGTCCACTACCGTGATATCCTTGATAGCTTTGATCTTGTCGGGGTTGATCTAGATTTCACGATTGGATACCATGAACCCAAGAAATTTACTCGATCTGACTCCAAACGTGCATTTTTCTGGATTCAGTTCGTGTTGTACTTCTTCAATATACTAAAGTTTTCTTGCAAATGATTTAAATGTTCCTCTGCTAGTAGGGACTTAACTAATATATCATTGTCAACTTCCATAGATTTTCCTATTTTTTCTTCGAACATTTGGTTTACTAGGTGTCAGTATGTGAAACCAACATTTTTTCTTATCCAGATGGCATTACATTATAATAGTATGTGCCATACGTAGTAATGAAGGATGTCTTTTCTTGATCATCCGGGTTCATTTGTATTTATTGTACCTGGAGTAACATCGAGAAAATTGAGGATCTCGTGGCCGGTCGGGGCATCGATCATGTGATTGATTTTAGCCAAAGGGAAAGAGTTTTTGGGGGCACGTCTTATTTAAATTCTTGTAATCCACACACATTCTCATTTTGTTCCCTTTTTTGGGACTACAACTATGTTTTCTAGCCATTTCGAGTATTTGGCTTCCTGAATGGACCCTACTTTGAGGAGTTTAGTTACCTCATCCTTGATGAAAGAATACTTGATCTCAGACTGTGGTCTCCTTTTCTACTTGACTAGATGGAATTTCAGGTCCAAGTTTAGGTTGTGAGTGGTGATATCCGATGGGATCCCTTTCATGTCGAGATGGGACCAAGAAATACAATCCATGTTAGCAATAAAAAATTGAATGAGTTTTTTCCTAAGCTCGGGATTTAACCTCGTGCCCAGGTATACCTTTTGATCGGGCAAATGTTTGATTAGTATGACTTGCTCCAGCTCTTCCACTGTTGATTTGGTAGGGTTGGAATCATCGAGGATTACGAATGATCGGGGAACCCTGTAATCATCATCTTCATCAGTCCCCTCCCTGTCTAGTCAGATCGAGGCCGCATAAGTGGTTGCTATTTGGCTTCCTGTTTTGCTTTCGAATCTGGCTCTCTTATTGATGAGAGTATTGATATTGGAATTACTTTATCGACGACAAACATTTCCTTTGTGGTGGACTATTCCCCATAGATCATTTTAATCCATCTGGTGTCGGGAATTTTAACACCTAGTGAAGGTTCGAGGGCACATCTCTCATATTGTGGATCCATAGTCTCCCGATAGGGCATTATACCTCGTTTCCCCTTCAATCACATAAAACTTGATCTCCTGGATGGTTCTGGCTGCATTTACTGGCAATGTTATTTATCCCCTAGTAGTTTCACAAGCAATGTTGAACTCGTTTAGCACTCAGCTGAAGGCACAATTTGGTCCTGTAGGCCGAGTTGTTCTACGACCCTCGATCGAATGATGTTGGCCAAGCTACCTGGATCAATTAACAGACGTTTAAAATCGAGTTTTATTAATGAGTACAAATATTAGTAGTGCGTCATTATAGGGCTGCATGATTCCTTCTGTATCCTCATCGTTGAAAGATAAAGTTCCTTCTATTATGTAATCTCGAGTCTATTTTCCTTCGTGATTGATACTTCGGTGCGCTTTAACATTGGACCTTGAGCAACATCTACCCCTCCGATGATCATATGAATGATGTGTTGAGGTTCCTCTTACTCGTTTTGTTTATTGGAATCCCTGTTTCTAAAATGATTTTTGGCTTGGTCGCTCAGAAACTCCCGAAGATGCCCGATTTTGAATAACCGAACTACATCTTCTCTCAGTTATCGACAATTTACTATTCTATGGCCATGAGTGCCATGATATTTAAATATTTGGTTGGGATCTCTTTTGGATTTGTATAGGTCGAGGCCATTTGGTATCTTTGATGCGTCCGATTGTCAATACGATGGCAGTTGCATCAATGTTAAAGTTGTATTCTGATAATCATGGTGCTTCTTTGGGTCCGATAGGCCTGTCGAAGCCGTCCTTGCTCATGAGTCCCTAAGAGCTATGACCTCGATCACTCCTCCTTTCATTTCATATAGAATTTTGCCCAAATCCGCAGCTACTACGATCTCCAATATATGGCTGATATCGATCTCTGTTAGACCTTACTTCTCTGTCAATATCCCTATTGTTTCTGCCGATGGGCATGATAGGATAAACGGACCTAGAAGGAGCCCCAAGTGTGTCACCTTCGACCTTGATCTTCGATTGATACTGATTAGCACATAGGCCTAAGTAACAACCAGGTACTCTATCAAATTCTACTTCAACTGCTGCAAAGCCACCGAGCTTCGAACATTGAGTCTTTGGGTGAAAGCTTGAAAAGCCCAATCGTTGGCGATGGGTGGCAGGCCATCCATTTCATTTGGAATCGGGACACAGATTCTCTGAGTATTTCGTTGTCTTTCTGCCTTACCTTGAAAAGGTACGATTTTCTGGTTTTAACCTTGATGGATCTGGCGTGTGCCTTTACAAATGAATCTGCAAGCATAGAAAATGGGTCAATAGAATTAGGTGGTAAATTGTGGTACCGTATAATATCCCCCTTTTATTACGTCTCTCCAAATTTCTTTAACAAGACAGATTCGATCTTGTCATCCTCTAGATCATTCCATTTGATAGCACACATGTAAGGGGTGACGTGTTTGTTCAGATCGATCGTTCCGTTGTATTTAGGAATCTCGGGTATGCAGAACTTCTTGGGGATCGGCTTAAGAGTCAATCTCGGGGGGGGGGGGAGGTATTTGCATGAAATTTTTGGAGTTTAGACCCTTCAATATCGGTGGTGGCCCCGAGATCTGATCAACTATGAAGTGGTAAGTTCCCACCTTCTTGTTGTTTGCCTCGATCTTCTTTTCCCCGACTCAATTCATTTTGTCAGTTCTTCGAACATTTTCATGATTTCAGGATCGGTCCCAAATTCTTTTTTGTTTGATTTTTCAAAACCGACTCGGCCCTGTGGACAACTTCCTGTTATGGCTCGAGCTCGATCTTGCTTTGTGCGTGATTCTAATTTTGGAGCTGGGCTATCGCTTCTTGTTGAGCCTGCAACATTTTGAAGATCACCCGCAGGTTGATCCCGCCATCTTTGCCTCCATGTGTTCTTGAAGCGGTTGATTAAACGTCCCTACGAGCGTTGTCTCGAGATTGACGAACAAATTTGCATGGAGGGCTACATGTGAACTGACAGGGATTGGATCTACAGCCGGAACATCATATACATATACCGGTCTACGTTGTTCCCTGGTGCTATCTTATCATTCTCGCCATGGTGGCCGCAATCATTATCAATGTGAAGGGGTGTTGACTGAGAATTTGACATTTTGATCCTAAAATCAAAGATTCTTCAAAGAATAAGTATAAAATAGTGTGTGTTATAAAAGTTTGTATTGAGTAATCACTATTATCCTTAGTCCAACGGTAGTTACAAACTATTTACCCTAAAAACAGATAACAATTAAATTTATATGCATTTTGTAAGGATAAATGATATAACTTCGTACAAATTAAGAAGACAAATTAATATTGAAATTAACAATAAATAATAAATGCAAACCACACAAATTGAACAGCCTTGGCCTTCGAGTTCGATCACTCTCGAACAAAGAAATACCTCTACTGATGTAAGAACAAAATAACAAGATGATAAGAGTTAGAAATAATAATATATTGCTTTGTATTGTGTATTTCAATATGTGTTACAAATGACAAGACCCTCTCTTATATAGTAGGGGTGTCCTACTTTTGATGCAACTGTATACAAGGTAAAAAATCTAATGATTTGCTAGTTAACCAGCCTCTCCCTGATACGTATCGAGATTCCCCCCGTGATCTTCAACTGATCGTGGATATTTTGGTCCTCTGTTATTCGGCTCGGTAAATTTTCCTTGATCTTGTTTGATCTCGATCTTGTTCGGTCCGGAATCACGAGCTTGATGCTGTAACTTCGTACCTCAATTCGATAATAACCCGAGATCGAACTTTAACCTATTACGTTTCAATCTCCATTGGTCACACAATAAATGAACCCGGTTTCGATCGTATACATAACTAATTCTAAAATTAGTTATTGTAAAATTATAGTGTTATTTTTATCCCTATAAAAGGATGAAATAACAGTGTCATAATAACTAATCCAAATATAGTTCATTCTAATATAACTTGAACGACCCCTTAGTTTAATCTTTTTCAGAGGATCGATGTCACATGAGTCGAGTTATGCATTATTAGAATAGTAATTATACTAGGGTATTTGTTTGTCAGAATATAATTAATTTCTACGATCATATTTGATAAGAAATACTTAATTACATGATATATTAACTAAATTGACCTGTTTATTTACGTAACAAAATAAAAAATATAATTTTGTATATATATATTTTCTTAATAAATATCTATAGTAATGAATAGAAAAAAGCTAGTAAAATATAAAATTCTGTTCAACAACTATGCAAAATAAAAAAATGAAAAATAAGATGTTGCAAAACTATACGAAAGCATTCTGTATGCAACATGTTGAAAGGTTGAAAAATACAAATTAGAGAAATTGAAGAAAAATAGTGTAAAAAGAATAGTAATTTGTTTGACAAAAGAAAATTAAAATAGAATGAGTTGGTTATCTTAACTTCTTATTACACAGTGTAATTATCACACATTCTTAATTGGCCAAATGCATCAAGAGCCTCTAAAGTGGAGATCACTTTCCACTTTACTACTTAGTCTTTAGTCCGTTTCATTTAAACACTTTAATCAACCCTTTAATGTGCCACTTAAACAGCAAAATTCCGACCCATATTAAAATAAAACGAGCGCTGTCTATGTGTAATGTCAACCAAATAAATATACATCATGTGAATATATTGTCCACGTAATTTACCTGGGTACCAGGTTGACCCGTCACAAAGTTATTATACCTAATAACTAATAACACATTCTTATTTTTTACCTCTATCATTTCGTAAAGAAAAACCCTAACCCGACGATTTTCATCGGCTGATTCGCTTGTTCATGCTCCCAAAATCCATCGGCTTCCATTCATTTGTCTTCCTTTTGATACTAGTAAACAACATTTGTTGTTTATCCTCAGTTTTTATTATTTATTTTGGGTGCGTGTTAGTAATTTGGTTTGTGAAATGACAGACCTTAATTTCGAGCATTTTCTCTTCTTTTTTGATGAACCTTTCTGACTTGCCTTTTTTTATTCTTCCTTTGTCTTTGTCAATGTAGGGTAAGGTATGTCCAAGAACACCTTTATTCTTGTACTCTTTCATCATGGTGGAACCTTTATCGATCATCCAGACGCAAAATATGTCACCAATAAAATGTGAACGAATTTTTTATTGATCAGGATCACTTTTTCCTTTTTGAATTTGGTTATTATACAAGGGGATCATAGTACCACACTATTGATCTTTTTTATTTATTTAACATTAATACAAAAGAATTTATGTTGGTGAAAAATGACGAACAATTATGTAATATTGGTTGTCACTGTATTGATGGAGAATTAAACGTTTATTTTTTTACATGTTATTGATGAGGTTGTTAAGATAGTTGTCCCAGCTGGCTATTTATGTGGGCCAGAAATTACTCAATATAGTACTAACTCAATAAATAAGTCATCTAGGAAAATAACTGAAGGTGATCCAGATAATATAACTACAGAACAACCTCTTGAAGAGCCTCAACTTGAAGAGTCACAGGCTGGAGTTTCTGTTGATGTTTTTTCTGTTGAAGAACCAACTGCAGAGATGTTATTTCCGAGGAAGATGGTTCTGTTGTTGCAGAAGATGAAGTTATAGGTGGTGAAGAATGGGTTGAATCAGATGTGACTAGTAGTACATTTGATGTGGATAAAATTCTTGATGAGAATGATAGTGAGGTTGATGAAAAGTTGAGAGTCATAAGAAATTATAGGAGAAATAAAATGAAGGCTAGCAGGAGAAAGAAATAACCTGAAACTGCTAGAGTACCAATAGGAGAATCTGGAATTGATAGAGATTTTGAAGATATATGAGTGAACAAATGACAGAAATATGCTGACAGATTAGGTGGTGATGAGGAATTCATAGATAGTTCAGATGCTGGAAGCGATGACACTACTGACTGGATATGGACTTTGAGCCAGGTGCTAACATTCCAAGTAGAAGGAAGAGCACAAAGGTTAGATATGACCCAGATTGTGTAGTTTAAATATTTGAGTACTAAGGTATTTAGGAAGATAGTGACTAATTATGCGGTTGAGTACCAGGTTTGATTGAAGCTTAAACCAATGAGAAGCATAAGGGTAAGGTGTAAACATTAAAGAAGAAGATAAGAGTTATTTGATAGTATTGATAGGGATTCTAATGACTATATGGTAAAAAAATACTATCATATTCACAAGTGTCAACCATTAAACACAAGCAAGTTGTGAAATTTCAAGTACATTGCTAAAAATATAAAAAAGAGCTAACTACTGCATATTATATAAGGACATGGAAAATTTAGGAACTTGTTATAAAGAATTTGGGATTGTATGTAGGAAGAACAATTGTTTATAGGGCCAAAAAATAGTTCTTTGAGAGTTTATGCGGGATTGAAAGTTGGAGTTTTCTAGACTTTGGGACTATGTTGACAGTATTAAAGAAACAAATCCTGGTAGCTCTTGTTGGGTAGAAATTGATAGAGAATCAGGGTTTGGTAAGAATTTGTTCAAGTACTTTTATGTTTGTTTTAATGCCTTGAAGAAAGGTTGGTTAGAAAGTTGTAGGAAGATCATTGGCTTTGATGGGTGCTTTCGGAAAGGACATTGCTAGGGTGAATTATTGGTTGTTGTAGGAAGAAATGAGAACCATAATATATTTACTATTGCATGGGTTGTTGTATACCATGAGACTAAACAATCATGGAGCTGATTCATTAGACACTTAATGGAAGACCTGCATCTGGGATATGGTCAAGGTTTAACAGTTATTTCAGATATGAAGAAGGTAAATATTTTGCTATTCTTGCTTGTTAACAGTAGTGCCTTTTTTTTTTGTTTTAGTTCCCAATATTTTATTCTACCTATATTTTTATGTAGGGATTATAGGAAGTTGTTAATGACTTGCTGCCTGATGTAGAAGTCTGGATGTGCAAGGAATATATGGTCCAATTGGCCAAAAAATGGTGGAGGTGAAGAAAGAAGAATTAAACAATTATGGAAGATTTCAAAGGCAAGTTATGTGTTTAAATACAACAAGGAAGTTGAGAACATGAGGAGACTTGGCTCAGAGAATATATGTGAATATATGATGAAGTATCCAAGAAAGCATGGTGCAGATCTTTCTTCCAAAAATATTCCAGGCGGCGTGACATAGTAGAGAATAACATGTGTGAGACTTTTAATTCGTGGATATTGGCTACTAAGCACACGAGTATTATTACCATGATAGAAGAAATTAGGTATAAGATCATGGCTAGATATCTTTAGCCGAGAGTCTATCAAAAATATTCTCTTTGCCCTTCCAGGGTAGGACTAAGACTGTGTACATCCTACCCTCCCCAGATCGCACTTGTGGAATTATACTAGGTGGTTGTTGTTGTTATCATGGATATACATGTTGATATGATTAGGTTGCTGATACATGAATTTCAGATATATCACCTATGGCTAGGCTAATATTAGAAGAGAATAAGGAGTTAGGTAGACATTTCACAATTATACGGAATAGTCAGGAGGGATTTAAAATCAAACAGAAAGAGTTAAGGTTTGTAGTAAGTACTACCTTAAAGACGTGCACTTGTAGGTTGTGGAAGTTGAGATTCATCCCATGTGAACATTCAGTATGTGCATATCATTATTTACAGCATGATCCAGGTGAACATGTGGAGCACTGGTACAAAAAAGGATAAAATCCTACAGCCTTATGGATTCATTCAGCCAATTCCTAACTTAGAAATGTGGCCATTGAGTAACAATCCTCCAATTGACCACCAACACCAAATCCAATGCCAGACAGATCCCAAAAGAATAGAAGAAAGTCCAAGGAACTAGCAAAAAAAGGACAAGCTGTCTAAAAAAGGAGTAAAAATGACTTGTTCACAATGTCGTTGGTGCACTCCACTTGCTCCGGAGTTGCCTATTTGGTCATTATGATTTGGACATGTATTGATAGGTATGGCGGGGCTCTATCCTGACCTTATGATATATATGTACTCTTAGAGGCTTGTTGAAAGATGTCATGCATATGAAATATTGTATGGCCTTTTCGGCCTATGTTCAGTGTACGCGTGTTCATTTTGGTCTTATAGGACTGCATATCACATGTATAAGTTTGTATTACATGTTGGGTCATCCTATGTCAAGTATTCCCTTATCTTTCATTCTGGTTATATCATGACGACCCTTTCTGCCTATTTACCCATGATGTTATGATAATAAAGAATGTGCTACATTGGTACTCGGTTGGGTAAGTCACCGGGTGCCCGTTGCAGCCCTCCGATTTGGGTCGTGACAAGAACAACAACAACAACTTATTTTCCATTGTCTAGGTCGTTCCCTTTCTTGATCAAAGGACTTGACTTTCTTCAACAAATCCCAAACAAATTTATTTGCTTGTTCAGGAAATGTCTCCTCAAACCATCTGAAGTAGTTACATCCTCCTTTGTCCTTTAAAACATATCCAACTAAATCAATTTTAAAGACTGCAAATTCATACCAATATTAAGATTAAAGAAATAGAAAAGATTATTGAAATATATACTTACTAAGCCATTTTTGCATACAAAATACATTCTGCTTAGGTTTTCCGAACTCCATGAGGCTTTTAACACACATACCCGACCACATCGGAACGAATCAGTTCTCTCTCAATTTTCAAATATTGTCAAGCAACAAACTGAGGGAGAGAGAGAGAGAGAGACAGAGAGAGAGAAAGAGAGAGAGAGAGAGTTAGAGAAGATGTGAAGAAATCTTCAATTGAAATAGAAGAAGGAGGACGTGAGTATTTCAAATATGAGAAAAAAAATCAATTTTGCCACAGGAATTAAGGCTTGGAGAAGAAGAAGAAGAAAAGGGAAAAATGGGTTAATATAACACGGGGTTTAGGATTTTTACTGTTGGAATAGTCCAATCAGAATATATTTTTACATTCACACACTCATTATGTGCGATTCACACTCGAAGTGACTCGAGGGATTTTAGTGGTTAAGTGACACAATAAAGGATTGTCTAAAGTATTTAAATGGAACGGACTAAAGAATAATTATTAACGTGAAAAGTGACCTTAACTTTAGGGGGCTATCGATGTATTTGGTCTTCTTAATTACACCCTATTTGTCAAAATGTATGATTATGGTCAATAACACACGTATTCAATTTTAAGTTAATTTTTCAAACATGCTCTAACTATCCAAAGCGATAGATGCCATAAAACCTTTCATATTTCTAAATTTTTTTATTTGCTTAAAAAAATTATCTGTCAATCTGCAACAAAATGCTATTTTCTTTGTTTGTTTTTAAATTTTTTCCCCTGATCCCAGTTGTGGAATATGCTGAATTTGTTGTTCTTTTCAACTCGACGTTACTAAATGCAACAAAGCACCGTTATTTCCAAAGTTTTCCAACTTATTTATTTTTGAAAATTTTATTTAATAAAGCATTGTTAAATGTAGTTATGAAACATAGCTCAAAGTAATAAAACAAGAAAATAGATAAGAATATAGAGAGTAAGAGATGAGAGTTTCTTAGTTCTTTCAAGTGTGCTAAGTATATACAATATGGTGCCAAAACTCTCTATTTATTAGATTACATAGAGGTATACAAAATAATGTCATAAACATGACATTAAATATTTGAGATCATGGAGGAAGATCATGGGGAGATTATGGAGGTGTGGAAGTTACAACATGGTGAGAAGTTGTGGGAATTATCTACATAATAGAGAAGAGTAGTGAGAGTAAATTCTTTAGGAGTTATAGACATCCACTAATATAATTATAATATCTCATAACACTCATCTTGGATGTCTGTAGATAATATGCCTCGTTAAAACCTTACTAAAGAAAAATCATGTAGGGAAGAATCTTAGTGAAGGAAAAAGAGTACACATATCTTGTAATACACATTACTTGCTGCCTCATTAAAAACCTCATAGACATCCAAGAAGAGTAGTGGGAGTAAATTCTTTAGGAGTTATAAACATCCATTAATATAATTATGATATTTCATAACACTCATATTGGATGTCGATAGATAAATGTGCCTCGTTAAAATCTTACTAAGGAAAAACCATGTAGGGAAAATCTTAGTGAAGGAAAAAGAGTACACATATCTTGTAATACACATTACTTGCTGCCTCATTGAAAACCTTGCCAGAAAAATCCAGTGGGATAAAACTTTAGCTAAGAAAAAAAGAGTACATCGCGTATTTGTCTCCCCTTGATGAAAACATCACTTTTGTTTCTCGGAGACGACGAATTTCAAGCTTGTATAATTCTCTAATATTGATATCGGCAATGCCTTATGAAGACGTTTGTCAAATTATCACTTGAACAAATTTGTTGAACAACGATCATGATTGAAATAGAACTTTGGTGAAATATGCTTTATTTTATATCCTTTGATATATCCTTCTTTCAATTGATATAAACAAATATCATCACCTTTACTATTATTGGAATCTTCTCTTCACGAAAAAGTCACACATCTGTTGTATGTTGAATCACTTGCTTTATCAGTTGCTAGTATATTGACATGACTTGGATAAGTATCAACAATTGATTGCCTTGTGAAATAATAATATGGTAGTACCCTCACATACAAAATGAACTTCAGAAAATGCTTGCATTTGCATAACCAATAAAACCTTGACAATATCTGTTAGAATAAACAAATATATATCATAGATTCCTTTTTCAATATAACACTAATCGTATTTTAATACACATAGGAGTAAATATTTCACTAGAATATTGTTATACTTATGGTTCTAGCAAGATACATTAGTGCACCAATTGCACTAGACACAAAAACAAACCGTGTACCATAATTACTCTAATCTACATAAGGATTGCTGAAACTTTTCATCCACTATAGGAGAACATATCTCCATATAACTAATGCCAGAATATTTACAAAAATTTTTGTGCTACAAGTCGTCTTTATGTCTATCGACTTAATTTTTTATTTTACTTTCAGGTGTTGGGACTATCCGTGCAACTTCACATTTTTCAGGTGAAGTCAATTTTCATTGTGTATTTTATTTATTTGGCCAAAGTTTATATGTTAAATTTCATGACAGATTTGAGCTTAAGATACTCAGCAATATTAATAATATTGAACGCTACATTATATCAACAATATGTCGTCGATTATTTTACATTGGTTCCGTCATTACCCACTAAAGACATAATTATCGAGTTTTCTTTATTTTTAGGGACCCGAGCCTTTCCCATGAGGTCTTATGAAGTGTTATGTCATGGTGTGCTTATAAAGCACTTGCCTCCTTATTTTGACCATATTGAACATTGCTCATCTCCTTCTTCAAGGAGTTTTATCTTTAGAACCGATTAGTCTATCACGCTTCATGCGCCCCATAGACTATGTCTATCATAGACTTTATTCTATTTTGGAGCATTAGTAGCTGAAATATGACATTTAGTTTTAGGACAGCAAATGCACATGGTAATATTTTGCAAATGAATTATCACTTGAATTTCAAGTTCATATTTTCTTGTACGATGATTTAAGTGTACTCATAATAATTCACTCCATGTATTACTTTTTTTAGCTGCTCATTTTTCTCCCCCTAATGCTGGGATCACCATCATATATCCCCAACTTTCTTTGAGAATCCATCTTTATGCATTGTGGTGGGATAATTAAATCATATAACATACCCATATTACTAGATAAAAATTATTTGATTTTTGACCCTGAACTTACTAAGATAGGGAGAATATTAAGATAGGGCATACAAGTGCTGTTGTATATTAAATAATATACCTCATACCAATTTTCTATTTGGGAGTTTTATTCTCATAACCAATGGTTTAGCTTAATTGGAGGGATACAGTTTTTACTAAACCAACTTGTATTTAAACCAACATTATCAATATAAATTATCATAATTTTTATTGTCGAACTGTGCTCTAATAATTTGAGCAATCAACTTTGCAAAATCCAAATTGCAAGTTGATAACAAATGCACATGTGACCATAGAATAAATGTATCTATTAGAAACTTATAATAGTAAACGGTCCACATGGCAGGTGATTGCGCCCACACATATATATCACCTTTTATTCGTTCCAAATATTTAAGGAATCAATCCCAACCTTAACTGGTATATCATGAGAACACGCAACACAAAAGAATTGTTGAAGAATTTTCTATTTCTTCAATACATGCCAATGTGAATTTTCAATTAATTTTCTCATCATAATTGAACCGCGATGGCCAATCAGTTATGCCAACTAATCTTTATTTCAGTAAACCTTTAGTTTACTTGTGGTATGTGAGTCCATCATCATGCTTATAGATGTGTAATACAAATAAAAGAAAAATCGAGCAATCTTTCATATTTACCCGTGATTATAGTAATATGAATATATTCAAATCTTTCTGTCATTTATAGTGTCAATATGCCAACCACTTTGGCTAATGTATTTGAAACTCAAAAGTTTCTTTTGATCATTACAATAATATCAATGTTATAAACAATTCCATTCATCCAGGTAATAACAAATTAGTTCTTAAGGAACTCTTAATTGAATTTGTACTACAAGATCTTTTGTCGCACCATCCATATGGTAAATGTCTCCTTCACGAAGAAAATCATTATCATAATAATTGTCATGGTCAAAATCATCATAAGCAAAATTATTTCTTGCTTTAATTTTGCCTTTAATAACCTTCTACAAGGCAAATAATTTTGGCGTACCACATGTATGCGACCAATGACATATTCATGTAATCATATAGTAATATTCATTATCTTTCTCAAACCTCCTGTAGAGGTGAGTTGTAGTATTTATTAAGTTATACATAAGCACATGCTTATGCATAATTTGTATCACATATATATTCCATATTCACTTCGAGGAATGAGTCTGCATTTATAATGCTCACAAGTCGCATCTTTCAAAAAATGGACTATAATTGTCTGAATGACGTGCCTCATAGTTACAGACCATATTGATACATATTTTTTTTCACCTTTGAAGGATTATTTTGAAAACCTTTATTGTTCTTCTATATAAAATTATCATAATGATGACTATTCTTATTTTGGTCTTTGGTATGCTCACGTTCATTGCTCAATCACTTGTGTTCATTTAGATTTATTATGCACCACTATCATATTCACTTCAAGAATGGAGCAAATCAAGTGATACAAACTTCATGCTTTATCATGAAATATACATTATTTTTCTTTAGCCATCTTTATATCATCAATATGGTGCATTGAGACTTGAACTCAATGCTAATCCATACAAAAGTGTGTTGTAAGGCTATAATATGTTGGGACTCAACCAATATCATAATCTTATCATCATAGTACATCGGGATTCAAACTCGACGTCTTACCCTCAACCAATGACATAATAGGCTAAAGCGTGCTGAGCTGACCCTCGAGCATTTAAAAATATTACCCACTTGTAATGACCATAGGCATACAATCTTTCAGTCTAATGTTACATATTTGATGATTCTATGAACTAATATAAAATAATTATTCCTCATTACATAAGCATGATTCATATGAACTAATATAAAATAATTATTCCACGTTACATAAGCAATAAAAATAGTGTTGGCCAAAAGTTAGATACCAACATATCTGTAACCAAACATAATTGTTATGTTGGTATTTAATGTGAATAAAGCGATGTAGTTCGTGATATAAAGTTAGAATAGTACCTTAATGAAAATCATATTAATAACGTATTACGAGACTTAGCTCAAAATAATAAAATAAAAAGTAAACAGAAATATATAGTGAGAAAGAGATGAGAGCTTCTTATTTCTTTCAAATCTGTCAAGTATGTACAATGTAGTGCCAAAATACTTTTTGTGGGAATTATCTACATAATGGAAAAGAGTAATGAAAGTAATTTCTCTAGGAGTTATGGACATCCACGAATATAATTATAAAATTTCATAATAAAGTATAAATTTTTGAGATATTCCACCGAATTGAACCATCGACATTCCTACCCAAGGATAAACTAATCGCGTTTAGGCTTGTTTAACCTCAACCAGAATATATTAATCCTTGTTCCCACTTTCAACGGCAAGTACGCTTTAGACAGCTTCACAACGTCATAAGCTTCAAAAAAGGGATGAGATGTAGTCTCTTTAATTTTGCTAAAAATAGTCGGAAGCTTGAGCTAAAAATATTCTCTAACTTAAGTTGTCTCATACTATTAGGTGAATATAGCCAACTTTAAGGTCTTTTAAAATATCTAAAAAAAATCTAGATGGTACCACTATGGTGTTACCATTAACAATTGACAGAGAAAAAAATTAAATTAAGATATATATGTTTAGACATAAATTGTTCACATAGTCATTGGGCCTGAGCATAGCTCTGGCAACATCACCAATATATATAATAAAGAAAAGAGAAGATAAGCAGCTCTTTCCTTATTACATAAGGAGTTATATAAATAAAAAAACAATAAGGAGTGAGCTTAGGATGTCGCATTTCAGTCCCAAATCAAAAGCTATATTGAGACGAATTTGAAGATGTGTATCTGGTATTATGATGAAATAAAAGAGAAAGGAAGGGTCAATAGTAGTTCAACAGTACACCCAGCAGATTAACAGTTCACAAGCTCAGGAAAAAGCAATATTAATTCCCAGAAATCAACTTAAACCAACACACATGGAAACCAGTTCAAGTTCAACCAGCACTGACTCAAATTGAAACCCCAAATAACTTCCGAAATTTAACACCTTAAACACCTATATTTCGAGTCCCTTTCATCTTATTTACACTAATATTCGAATTGATAGCTGAGTACTGAAGCTAATCTCACAAGAATTCCAATGAAACATTATATTTTTTGTTATTTTTCTTCAGGTTTAAGATCTAAAGGACTTTAAGAGAATGGAAACTTTAGGAATTGTATAGCTTATGAGAAGTTCCTGGAAATTCTATGGGAATTTTATGGATATTTTCAGCCTCAAAACCTTTCCATCAAGGCATTGGAGCTCTTTTTTATATCTAAAGCTTTAGGCCAACCTATTTATTCTTGTTTTCCTCCTTAGTCCTATTTTATTTTCCATATTTAACCAACCAGTCCTCAAATTCTTAGCTTGCTATCCAAGTTATAACAATTAAAAGTCTGAATTTCAATTTTGACCCCTATTCTAGAAGCTTTCAAGGATTTCCATTCTAGTTACTACATGTTTCTCATGCTGAATTACTCATACTACCCCTTACCCTTTCCCTGAATTACTTAAACTACACAATTACATTTTCAATTTCTTTTCCCTCTAGTCAAACTAACTATGGTTAATTAGCTTATGAACTAGAAACTTCCCAGCTGTAACCAAACAATAATTAAAATTTAAACTAACTAATCTAGCTAAACAAACTAAAATTAAACTCTAAGGAATCTTAAATGTATCATTGAACTAAAATTAAACTAATCGATGAAAAATCAGCTGAAACTAATTACGCAGAATAAACGAACAAAACTCAACAAAATTCAAAGCAATAGACGAACGTGGAATCACATCGAACAATTCAAATTACAAATAAATCTAAACTGTATGGTACAAGAAATCAGAAACCTGAATCAAAACCCTAAACTAATCACAAAGATAACAATAGAAAAAAACAACAAAAATGAAAATAAAAATCACGGATAAAAACAGAGAAGGAAGTAAGAACAAAATATCTCGAAACTCTGACTCAAACTCGAACACTGGCAGATTTCTTGGCATTATTTGGGTTAAACCGTCCTTAATCATGTGTTGTCTATGGGAAAACACAAAATTAAGGGCTATTAGAGCCCAAAATCAAAGAAACCTCCAAACTCGAGAAATTAGGGTTCTGGGTCAAGTTTTGATTTAGGATTTGAAATGAACGGGGAGGATTCGAAGATTGAGGGTTTTGGATTTAGGATAAGGGGTGTAAGAAGAGTGTATGGTATTAATTTGATTGTGTTTGACTGACTTTGGGGTTGGCTGGTCTGCTTTCATCGAATATTTGACTCGCCTGGTTGGGTTTTGAAAGGGAAGGGGTTTGGATTTGGGAAGGAAAAGGAGAGAGGATTCCATGGTGTAAAGTTTGGGATGCTTGGTGGCCGGCCGCTGCCGTGGACGGCGGAGCTACCGAAATTCGGAGCCTTATTCGACGAGATTGCGAAACATTTGAAGGAAGCGGGTGGTGGCATTGGAAAGAGGAGGGTGAGGAGGTGATACAGTGTAATTTTAGGTGGCATTGGAGCTACGCCACCCGCTGTGATGATTTTCGACCGGCGGCGGACAACGGAAGGAGGGTGGAGATTGGTGGCGTTACATCGGAAATGTTAGGGGTGTTTGAGATATGGTTTTGAGGGGGGCGTTAGGACAATTAAATACTCGAGGGGGCTTAGTTCCGGACCGTTCGATAGCCTGAGATCAACAGTCCAGATGGGGTGTGTTTTAAACGGGATTGTTTTGGTAATAGCTGTGGTGAACTGGGTCAGGGAAATTGATATGAGCTGGGTTTGGATATTATTTGGGCAGGGAACATTTATAAACTAGCCCAATTATATTTTTCTCCTTGGTTTTTATATCCTTTTTTTCATATTTTATTTCTTCTTTTGTTTGTTTTTTTCATTATTATTATTATTCTATAAATATATTTTTAGATTTTGTTAAAATGTAAAATTAAAAATAACAAAGACCTATTTTAATTCCAAATCTCAACTAATTATTTTTCAAAAACTAAATTTTATGATAAATTTGAAAATTAAAAGCAAAACAATACAAAAGAACTATTTTTGTTATTTCTTTCTTTTTCCCTCTCTTTTTTGCTTTTTTTTCTTTTCAAATTAAATTCTAAAATAAAAAATTAACTCCTAATAAAATCATTCTACCCAATTAAATTAATTAGTTCTAAATGACAATTATCACAAATAATTAAATGTAAAGAAAGACTACAACAATTCCAAAAATTAAAATTAAAATCAAAAGTAAACTATTTTTTGTGATTTTTGTACTTTTGTAAACTTCTAATTACTGAGTAATTCCTAAAATATGTAAAATTACTCTAAATGCAATGCATATATTTTTGTCTTTTTATATGAACTAAAAAAATACACACACGAATGCAAGCAAATAACAGAACATGCCACAAAATCAAGGAAAAATTAAAAATAACAAAAGGAAATTATTTTGTTTGAAATTATGGGAGTAATTCATATATGGCAAAAATCACGTGCTCACACTACCAGTAATTCCAAAATCAACAAGAGCTGAGACTGTAAAAGCTAGCTTGGTTAGATCGTACTTATGGCATAAAATGAAAAAGATTCAACTAACAAGAAATATGGGAGCAAGGATAGGTCCAACATTCAGTGATTTTTTGCTTCGTGTCAGCAAGGTGAAAAGCATACAGTAAAAGATGATTTGGTCCTTCTACCAGAACAATTGGTTATCAAGTCCAATGGTAATATCAATGGTGAGGATCGCGTAATAAGCGAAATATTTCCATCATTAAATAAAAATAGAAGTTGTGCAAAATACATGACGGTAAAAGCTATCTTAGAGAGCAAAAATAATATGTTGATCAACTAAATTATGCTATAATATTTGTATGAGTGAACTATTTAATTGGAAAAAGAAAAACTTAGGAGAGTTTCATAAACAAACAAATAACTAGAAGAAGGGGCATACTAGTCAAGCTGAAACCACATAACATGATTCTATAGAATACTTTTATATGCATAATTGCCAAAATCATTACGTGCTATTTTCAGCGTGTAATGCACGTTAATAGAAGCTAGTATAATAAAGAAAAGAGAAGATAAGCAGCTCTTAAATGAAGAAGTCAGATACTCTGGTTTTTACTACTACTTTTACATGCCCAACAAAAAAAAGTACAAAGAGAACTTAAATAGCATAAATTCATAGAGCTAGTAACCATTGTTCAATAAGCCTCACTAAATGTTAACATAAAGCCCAAAGCTTAGTACCAAAAGGATGTTCGATCAGATCACTGCATATCCGAATCTTTCTTTGGCTGCATATATTATTTGCATAAATTCTCAGAGCCAGAAATGCTAAAATTTGACAATTCCAACAGCACAATGGGAGATGGTATTTCTTCTAAGGGCACAACACGCATCATATCCAAGAGAAAATTAATGAGGTTTTCTAAGACATTTTCCATGTTCATCTCTGCGTCATCCTTGTCTGTGGAAGATGTTTCAATTAGGAAAAATAATTATAACTATAATTAATGAGATAGTAGGGTAGTGCTGATCTGATTAATTTTCCTCCATTCCATGTATTTGCAGCTTTCCACAAACAAAACAAAAAATCACGAGAAAATTATAGACCAGCATACATTAACAGCAACAACCCAATATAATCCCACTTAGTGACGTAACAACGATTTTGTTCCATAGCTATAAGAACTTATGCTCATCGTAATATACGTAACAACGATTTTGTTCATATATATAAATGCTTCTTTTTCATAAATATAGCATTCAGTTGGGTGGGCAAGGAATGTCTCCTTATAATTGATGATCAAGGAACTTGTAGTAAGTCTTCTAGTATCTTGTTTTCTGTTTTGATTATTCAAGTGCTCTTTCCATATATGTTTTTTAATTACTGGTTAAGTGATAAAATATAATTTCAAATGAAAGATTGTTGTATGGATGTTTCGGGAGCTGAGGCTATTATAGTTGCATATGCCATTAAGAATAAGGAAGTCATTCCTCTATCCAAACAACAATTGGTTGACTGCACACCCGACTACTATACTGTGCGTTTCCTGAAGGTTGTTAAAAAAACAAGTGCCTGCTATACTACACATTACAATTCGGTTTACCAATTTGCCAAGGATTATGGCATAGTTGAAGAAAGTGTATATGAATATAATGAGTTGAGAAAAGATTGTGTCCACCCCTCCGTTGTAAGTCATATTGTTACATCAATTCAATTAATGTTCTGAGTTTTTTTGTTTGTTCTCCAAAAAGTTTTAGCTTTTGCCATTTTTGTCCCAGAGAACTGTGTACATTGATGGCTATGAGAAAGTACTTAGCTCGACCACTAAAGAGGGGAATCACGAGGCAACCAATCACTTGTGCCATCCCTTTTGTTGCTAGCTTTCAAACGCATGTTGGAGAGGTGTATACATTAATTATAAATGTAATTGTTTCATCTTTAATTTTCTTTAGCGTGCTATTTGATGTATGTGTTTTTTTAATCTCTTATTTGTTTTCAAAGCCCTTTCGGATAGGGGTAAGGCTCGTCTACATATTACTCTCCCCAGATCCCACTTTGTGGGACTATACTGGGTAGTTGTTGTTGTTTGTTTTCAAAACAACTTAGGGGATATATATGGGGAATTCTAAATTGGACATGCTGGAAAAAGGAGAAAACCATACCGTGAGGCATGCTATGTTGATCGTTGGATACGGCAAAGAAGGTGAGGAGTACTATCTTGTGAAGAATAGCTGAGGAGAAACATGGGGCTACAAAGGCTACGCGAATGTGAAGCGTAGTCTAGTATCTAGCTTATCATATTTGAAAATCAATTACTAGGATCATATATATATATATATATATATATATATATATCGTATGAGTTTGCATGAATGTTGTATTAAAATTTCTTTAATACTCCTTTCTAGTTAGAAAAAATGAAAGAAATGTGAGTATATCAAGTATTTTTCGAACAAGAATGATAGGCTGTTGCTTGGTTTTACTCTTTATAAAATTTTGCACTAGTGTTGTTATTTCCTTGACTAATTTGCCTTGACACACTAATATTCCTCAATCATGTAGTTTCTTTCTAATTACAGCTGATACACCCTCGCCGAAACATTGAAAATATACATACCATTCAGATATGGTATCAGTTTAATAATATGATTGTCTACAACTTCAACGAATTCCAAGTCTTTAAATTCATCATCTCTGCATATTCAGATTTCAATATCATTTTTTGTCAAATTAATTTTTTCTACAACTAGAAAAGCATTTTTTCAAATTATTACTATATATATATATATATATATATATATATATATATATATGTATATAAACGCGGCGTTCGGTCGCATGTATGAGGAACTAGGGGAGAGAGGTGGGGATAAGAAGTTATTCTGGTTGGCTAAAGCAAGGGAAAGGAAAGCTCGTGACCTAGACCAGGTCAGGTGTATCAAGGACGAGGATGGTAGAGTTCTGATGGGGGAATCGCAAATCAAACAGAGGTGGCAGGAGTACTTCCGGAAACTTCTTAACGAGGAGGGGGATCAGAGCATAGAGCTAGGGGAGTTGGGGCATTCAGAGCGTCATAGAGACCTTGGGTACTGCAGGCGCATTAGGGTGGAGGAGGTCTTAGGGGCGTTGCGTAGGATGAGTAGGGGTCGAGCGACCGGGCCTGACGAGATCCCGGTGGAGTTTTGGAAGTGCATGGGTAAACCTGGAGGGGAGTGGCTATATATATATATATATATACTATATATATATATATATATATATATATATATATATATATATATATATATATATATATATATATATATATATATATATATATATATATATATATATCTATATATATATATATATATGTATGTATATATATTACTATATATATATATATATATGTATATGTATATAAACGTGGCGTTCGGTCGCATGTATGAGGAACTAGGGGAGAGAGGTGGGGATAAGAAGTTATTCTGGCTGGCTAAAGCAAGGGAAAGGAAAGCTCGTGACCTAGACCAGGTCAGGTGTATCAAGGACGAGGATGGTAGAGTTCTGATGGGGGAATCGCAAATCAAACAGAGGTGGCAGGAGTACTTCCGGAAACTTCTTAACGAGGAGGGGGATCAGAGCATAGAGCTAGGGGAGTTGGGGCATTCAGAGCGTCATAGAGACCTTGGGTACTGCAGGCGCATTAGGGTGGAGGAGGTCTTAGGGGCGTTGCGTAGGATGAGTAGGGGTCGAGCGACCGGGCCTGACGAGATCCCGGTGGAGTTTTGGAAGTGCATGGGTAAACCTGGAGGGGAGTGGCTCTCTAGGCTATTCAACGTGATCTTCAAGACTAAAAGGATGCCGGATGAGTGGCGGTGGAGTACAGTGGTGCCCTTGTACAAGAACAAAGGGGACATCCAGTGCTGCAACAACTATAGGGGTATTAAACTAATGAGCCACACGATGAAGGTTTGGGAGAGGGTGATTGAGGCGCGAATGAGGGAGGCGACGAATATATCTGGGAACCAGTTCGGTTTCATGCCGGGCCGCTCCACCACTGAGGCTATTCACCTAGTCAGGCGGCTGGCGGAACAATTCAGGGATAAGAAGAAGGACCTGCATATGGTGCTTATCGACTTGGAGAAGACGTATGACAAGGTCCCGAGGGAGGTGCTATGGAGGTGCTTGGAGGCAAAGAGTGTGCCAGAAGCCTATATCAGAGTTATCAAGGACATGTACGATGGGGCTAAGACTAGGGTGAGGACGGTGGGTGGCGATTCAGACCATTTTCCTGTGGTAATGGGGCTCCATCAAGGATCGGCGCTGAGCCCCCTGTTGTTCGCCTTAGTGATAGATGCTCTAACCCGTCATATCCAAGGGGATGTGCCTTGGTGTATGCTCTTTGCTGATGATATAATATTGATAGACGAGACGAGCGCCGGTGTTAGTGAAAGGTTAGAGGTATGGAGACAGACCCTCGAGTCTAAAGGTTTCAAAATAAGCAGATCTAAGACAGAATATCTGGAGTGCAAGTTCAGCGACGAGCCGAGTGGGGTGGGCAGGGATGTGATGCTTGGTTCTCAGGCCATCGCCAAGAGGGACAGTGTCCGATATCTTGGGTCTGTGATTCAGGAGAACGGAGAGATTGACGGGGACGTCACCCATCGGATAGGAGCAGGGTGGTCGAAGTGGAGGCTTGCTTCTGGGGTCCTGTGTGACAAGAAAATCCCACACAAACTCAAGGGGAAATTCTACAGAGCCGTGGTTAGACCTGCGATGTTGTATGGGGCAGAGTGCTGGCCCGTGAAGAACTCCCATGTTCAGAGAATGAAGGTTGCTGAGATGAGGATGCTTAGGTGGATGTGTGGGCACACCAGGCTAGATAAGATTAAGAATGAAGTTATTCGACAGAAGGTAGAGGTGGCCCCGGTGGACGAGAAGATGCGGGAAGCGAGGCTGAGGTGGTTCGGGCATGTACGGAGGAGGGGTCCCGATGCCCCGGTGAGGAGCTGCGAGCGGCTGGAGATTGTTGGTGGTCGGCGGGGTAGAGGGAGGCCTAGGAAGCATTGGGGAGAGGTGATTAGGCAGGACATGACTAGTATGCAGGTTACCGAGGACTTGACCCTTGATAGGGGAGTCTAGAGGTCTAAAATCAGGGTTGCAGGCTAGGGGCTCTTAGAGTCCTTCGTTCGCCCCACCCGGGGTTGGGTGTGGGATAGTAGGGTTACCCGTAGATGACTAGTGTTTTAGCGTAGGTCCCCTCTTGGTTGGTAATATGATAGTTGTCGCTTGTTATTGTCGCATGCGACGGTATTTATGTTTCTTATGTTTACATAATCATTTACGTTATTTCTGCAGGATTACTTATGCTTTGTTTTGTTATTGTGTTTTGTCTTGTCTTGGTTCCTAACTTTATCTTTGTTTTCCTATGCGGCTCTTCATTCTGTCCTATGCGCCGAGGGTCGCTTGGAAGCAGCCTCTCTGCCCTTTTGGGTAGGGGTAAGGCAGTCTACATATTACCTTCCCCAGACCCCACCTGGTGGGAGTATACTGGGTTGTTGTTGTTGTTGTTGTTGTTGTGTATATATATATATATATATATATTATTGTATTAGCTTTGGCTTCTGTTCTTAATCAAATGTTTCACATAAATAAATGAGAATGTGGGAGTATAATTATTCCGTATCTCCTCTCTGTTAGATTAGTAATAAGTAGAGACAGAACAAACTCATATATACAATCTTAATCTTGAGAAGGGAGTGCCTAGAAACTAAGTTAACCTTTTATTCCCTATTTATGGATATATACAATGGTCTAGATACCTTTGATGCTAAAAGAAATATCATAAATCACAATTAATAATCTCTCATCACAAATTAAAGAAGGTTGTGACTTAGCAATTATATCCGCATATATTTCACATATACTCTATATATAAACTAATTATATTTGAAACTTCTTTTTGGTTTAAGGCATCAGGTCTGAAACCCATAGCCGATTAATCTTAATTTGAGCTAAATATGTCCATTATATTAAGGAGTAAATCTATTCCTGCCAAAAGATTCTTCATTCCGAAGATTTAAATTCAAACCTCTAATTAAAAGCGTAAAGACTTTAACCATTCTATCGTCCATTTAATGGCAATTTCGAGTGATAATACCACGTGCAAATAGAGAAATTGGATTTACACATTATTATAACTTTCTCCCATTTTCACTATAGCATTAAACTCAAAAAAAGAGCTTTAAAACTCTTTAACTAACCATTTTCATGTTTTATAGGCAGGCATCCCATTAAACTTGTCACCAATTTTTATTTTGACGTTTAAATTGAGGTTTGTTCTTATTAAACACTTTATTCAAATTGTACTTATTGAACACTTTATATCTAACCAGCAAAAAATATAGAGCTTCATCCGTAATAATATGGCAAAAATAACAAATTAAACTAGCAGCAAAAAAAGAAAAGCTTTTGAGTTAAAAAAAAAAAGAATTAAAGGAAAAAGAAATACTACTTCAAAACACCCTCCTCCCAAAACCCCCCACACCTAACCAAACACACCCACACAAGGAGTATTTTCTTCCCAAACCTCTCCCCCGCCTCATCCTCTTCCCAAGACTCCTCTTCTATTCATCATCTTCAACATCTCCATACATTCCTTTTCTTACAAACTTCCACCTTTCTTCCACACCCATTTCCACCATCTTCAACTCTATTATGTTGCTCGAATCCTCCAAAAATATCGTCGAGTGTGTGTAAGATCTTTAAAGAAAATAATGCATTTTTGGAGGATTTGATAAGGTATGGCGGCATTTTTGGAGGATTCGAGCAACATTATCATGACCTAGATTTTCCACCCTCGGAAGTCGTGATGGCACCTACTGACAGGAGCTAGGCAAGCCGACTAAATCACCTTTTTTCACAATTCACGATAGTAATATCAAACCTTGTATTTAAAATATTAAAGCGGAAAACTCAATTTTAAAGACACTATATAAAATTTCCAAAGTAAACATAATACGCTACCCAAAAACCTGGTGTCACATAGCTCACGAACTTCTAAGAGTTTACTAAATATAATTTTTAGAATGAAATGATAAGAGTTTATCCCAAAATACAAGGGATGATCACTAAAATAAGATAAAGAAGACGCCGGGCTCGTGAACGTCTGCAAGGCTACCTCAGTATCTCACTCTGGACTGAAGGCCAGCTCCCAACCTACTGCTATTGACCAAAATCTGCTCCAGCTCTGTGATCTGTGCAAATAAGCACAGAGTGCAGCATCAGCACAACCGATCCCATGTGCTGGTAAGTGCCTAATCTAACCCCGGCGAAGTAATGACTAGGCTAGGACCGGACTACCAATCAAACCTATGCAGTTCAATATATATGATGCCATAGAGTACAGCATAAAAAGAATTTAACCAGTCAAAAAGAAAACAGGGAGGGGAGCATGTTGTAGGGGCTATAGCAGTGTAGACAATACAATCAATAAATAAGGAATGAAACTGTACAACTTCAATATCAACGAGAATAAGAAAATTAACAGTTCCACAGCACCACCCTTCATGCTTTTACTCTCGTTCTCACCAAATCAATCATATAAAATACACGACATCACCCTTCGTGCTTTACCTCATAAAAATGATGGCACGGAATGATCCTTCGTGCGTAAACACTCATATCATGGCACGGACTATTCCTTCGTGCATTAGTAATTATATTATGGCACAGAATGTTCCTTGATGCATTAGAATTCATATCATGGCACAGAATGTTCCTTCATGCATTAGTATTCATATCATGGCACAAAATGTTCCCTTGTTTGAACTCACTCAAGCCTCAATCGCATCTTTACCCCTCGATTCATCCACCAATCCGCTCAAATCTAGTCGCAAATTACTTAAATACATCAACAAATGATACGTGAAACAGTTTGATGGCATAAAAATGGGTTTCCAAAAGTTTTGCCCAAAATTCCAAAATTACCCCCCAGGCCCGCGTGGTCAAAACCCGAGGTTCAAACGAAAATCCGTTTAACCATTCCCCCATAAACTCAAATAAATGATTTATTTTGAAATCGGACCTCGAATTGAGGTCCAAAACCCCCAATTTTAGAAAATCTAGGTTCTACCCGAAATTTTCAAATTTCCCTATTAAAATCTTTGATTGAAGTTGAAATCATGTTAAAAGATGTTAAGCAGTAAAGAAAATAGTTTAAAAATCACTTACCAAACGTTTTGAAGAAGAAAAATTGCTTGAAAAATCGCCTATTATGTTTTGGGTTTTAGAAAAGTGAGAAATAACTGAAAATCCCGTGTATTTATACTCTCAGACGTGCCAAGCGCGGACCGCGCAAAAAGGATCGCAGCTGCGCTGGTGGGATGAAGACTTCCTCGCTCTCTGAAGTTTTCCACGCGTACCGCATAAAGACGACTGCGGCCGCACGACTTCCACCGCGGACCGCGCTATGGCAGCCACGGCCGCACTGGCGGAATTGAAGGTCGCTGGTTCTCTTGAGATTGTAGCGCGGATCGTGCAAGGACTACCACAGACACACGCTCACATTGCGGGCTGCGCTAAGGCGGACACGACCGAGATGGAGCTTGCAGCTTTTTCCCTGACCTGAAATATCTGGTGTTTTTAAGTCTAAGACCTCCCGAAACCTACTCGAAACTCACCCGAGCCCTCGGGGCTCCAAACCAAACATACACACCACTTGATCAAAACATCCTACAGACTAACTCATGTGATCAAATCGCCAAAATAACATCATATACATAGAATCAAGCCCCAAAGCTTAAGATATCTTTCAATTCCTTCATGAAACACAAATTTTCCATCTTAAGTCCGAAATATGTCAAATGACGTCCTTTTTCAACAAAACTTTACAGAAAGTGCATAAACCATATATGAGACTTGTACCGAACGTTGGAACCAAAATACGAGCCCGATACCATAATCTTTTAATCAATTTCATTTTCTAATTTCTTTAGTTATTTTCAGGAAATAATTTCACATAAAATTCATTTCTCGGACTTGGGGCCTCGGAATTCGATTTCGGTCATACGCCTAAGTCCCATATTTTCCTACGGACCCTCCAGGACCGTCAAATCACTGGTCCGGGTCCGTTTACCCAAAATGATGACCAGAGTCAACTTTAATCATATTAATATCAAAATTCATCGTTTTCACACAGAAATCATAATTAATCTTTCCGGTTACGTTTCCGGACTGCGTACGCAGATTGAGGCGACCCTCAATGAGGTTTTCAAGGCCTTAGAGACACGGAATGAGTAAAAAAAAAGAGGTGATGACCCTTTGAGTCATCACATTCTCCACCTCTAAAACAACCGTTCGTCGTCGAACGGACAAAAGAAAGAAGTACCTGAGTCGGGAAGTAGGTGAGGATATCGACTCTGCATATCAAACTTGGACTCCCAGGTCGATGCCTTAGGAGGCTTACCTCTCCACGGAACACGCACATAAGGAAAACTTTTTGACCTCGTCAAACCCGGCGATTTAAAATAGCCACCGGCTCCTCCTCAAAAGACAGGTCCTTGTCCAACTGAATAGTGCTGAAATCTAACACGTGGGCTGGATCGCAGTGATACCTCCGAAGCATAAATACGTGAAACACCGAATGCACGGCTAACAAGCTAGGTGGAAAGGCAAGTCTATAAGCCACCTCTCCCACACGATCGAGAATCTCAAATGGGCTAATAAATCTAGGGCTAAGCTTGCCCTTCTTCCCAAATCTCATCACACCCTTCACAGGCGATACTCGGAGCAATACTCGCTCACTAACCATGAAAGCCATATCTCGAACCTTGCGATCTGCATAACTCTTCTATCTGGATTGAGTTGTCCGAAGCCTATCCTGAATGAACTTGAACTTATCCAAGGCCTCCTGAACTAACTCTGTACCCAGTAACCGAGCCTCTCCCGGCTTAAACCATCCGATTGGAGACCGACATCGCCTACCATACAACACCTCATAAGGAGCCATCTGAATGCTGGACTGGTAGCTCTTGTTGTACGCGAACTCTGCAAACGGCAAAAACTAGTCCCAGAGCCTCTAAAATCAATGACACAGACTCGGAGCATATCCTCCAATATCTAAATGGTCAGCTCGGACTGCCCGTCCGTCTGAGGATGAAATGTTGTGCTCAACTCCACCTAGGTGGACAACTCTTGCTGAACGTCTCTCCAGAAGCGCGAGATAAACTGCGTACCCCAGTCTGAAATGATAGATACCGGCACCCCATGAAGGCGAACAATCTCTTTGATATAGACCTCAGCTAGCCTCTCGGATGAATAAGTGGCTGCAATAGGAACAAAATGTGCTGACTTGGTCAGTCTATCAAAATGACCCAAATTGCATCAAACTTCTTCCGGTTCAATGGGAGTCTAGCAACAAAATCCATAGTAGTCCTCTCCCATTTCCACTCGGGAAGCTCAATCCTTTGAAACAGTCCACCAGGCCTCTGATGCTCACACTTAACTTGCTGACAGTTTAAACATCGAGCTACATATGCAACAATATCTTTCTTCATTCTGCGCCACCAATAGTGCTGTCTCAGATCCTGATACATCTTCGTGGCACTAGGGTGAATAGAATACTGAGAGCTATGTGCCTCCGATAAGATCAACTCTCAGATCCCATCAACATTGGGCACACAAACTCGCCCCTGCATTCTCAAGACACCATCGTCAGCTAAGGTCAAGTTCTTGGCACTTCCACACTGTACCGTGTCTCTTAGGACACAAATGGGGATCATCAAGTTACCGATCATGGATACGCTCCAACAATAAAGAGCGAGCGACCGTGCAAGCTAACACTCGACTAGGCTCAGAAATATCCAATCTCACCAATCGATTGGCCAAGTCTTGAACGCAAGCGGTCTCTGGCCTACCGGAATATAAGCAAGACTACCTATGCTGGCTGACTTTCTACTCAACGCATCGGCCACTACGTTAGCCTTCCTCGGGTGATAAAAGATAGTAACATCATAATCTTTCAACAACTCCAACCATATTCTCTGCCTCAAATTCAACTCATTCTTCTTGAATAGATACCGAAGACTCTTCTGATCAGTGTACACCTCAGACGTCACACCATATAGATAATGCCTCCAAATCTTCAAAGCATGAACAATGGCTACCAACTCTAAATCATGAATTGGATAATTCTTCTCGTGGATCTTCAATTGCCTCAAAGCATAGGCAAGGCCATGAACCTGTGGGCAAAACTAGTACCAGTGCCTTAGTCAGAGCTGTCTTGAGCTTCAGAAAGCTCGCCTCACACTCATCTGACCATCTAAACTAACCACCCTTCTGGGTCAACCTGTTCATAGGGGCTGCAATAGACGAGAACCCCTCTACGAACCGACGATAGTAGCCTTCTAACCCCAAGAAACTCCGAATCTCTGTAGCTGAAGCTGGTCGAGGCCAGTTCTTGACTGCATCAATCTTCTTCGGGTCCACCTATATACCCTCTGTCGAAAAAACGTGACCCAGAAATGCGACCGAACTCAACCAGAACTCACACTTCGAGAACTTAGCATATAACTGGGTATCCTTCAGAGTCTGAAGAACCACTCTGAGGTGCTGCTCGTGCTCCTCCTAGCTGCGGGAGTACACCAAAATATCATTAATAAAGACTATCATGAACAAGTCTAAATAAGGCATGAACACTCGGTTCATCTACTCCATAAATGTTGCTGGGGCATTGGTCAACCCAAATGACATTACTACGAACTCATAATGCCTGTACCGAGTGCGGAAAGCTATCTTAGGGACATCGTATGCCCTAATCCTCAACTGGTGGTAGATAGATCTCAAGTCTATCTTTGAAACTTCCCTTTCACCATGAAGCTGGTCGAACAAATCGTCAATTCTCGGCAGCGGATACTTGTTCTTAATAGTAACTTTGTTCAATTGCCAGTAATCAATGCACATCCTCATCGAACCATCCTTTTTCTTCACAAATAACACTAGCGCACACCAAGGCAAAACGCTGGGTCTAATGAAACCCTTCCCAGCAAATCCTGCAACTGATGTTTTAACTATTTCAACTCTAGCGGGGCCATGCGATACGGCGGGATAGAAATGGGCTGAGTGCCCGGAGCCAGATCAATACAAAAGTCGATATCCCTGTGGGGCGGCATACCCGATAGGTCTGAAGGGAAAACCTTAGGAAACTCCCGAACCACAGGTACCGAATCAATAGAAGGGAACTCTGCGCTAGAGTTCCGAACATACGCCAAATAAGCTAAACACTCTTTCTCGACCATGCGTTGAGCATTCACATGTGATATAACACTACGGGTGGCATGACCTAGGGTCTCTCTTCACTCCAAACTGGGAAAATCTGGTAAAGCCAAGGTCACGGTCTTGGCGTGGCAATCCAAGATAGCATGATATGGGGACAACCAATCTATCCCTAATATGACGTCGAAATGCACCATGTCTAATAGCAATAAATCAACACGGGTCTTAAGACCCCTAAACACTACCACACAGGAACGATGAACTCGGTCGACCACTATAGAATCACCTACCGGTATAGACACATAAACAGGAATACTCAAAGCATCAATAGTCATGACCAAGTATGGTGAAAAATAGGACGACACATACGAATACGTAGACCCAGGTTCAAATAGCACTGAAGCATCCCTATTACAGACTAGAATAGTACCTGTGATTACTGCATCTGAAGATTCAGCCTTTGGCCTGGCTGGAAGAGCATAACACCGTGGTTGGGCTCCTCCTCCCTAAACCATATCTCTGGGATGATCGGCTGCTGGCTGGCCTCTACCTCTGGCAGTCCGAGCTCCACCTTTGTGGCCTCTACCCCTGCCTTTGGCTGGTTGGGCGGCCTGTGGAACACCTGGTGCCTGAATCATAGGACGAGGATCCTGCTGCTGGGGACTGCTCAAGGCGCGTGGGAAAAATCTAACAATGTGGCTCGGGTCACCACAAGCGTAACAAGCCCTCGACTACTGAGGCTGCTGACCCTGTCGACCTGAATGTCTGCCCCAAAAACTCTGAAGCGGTGGGGCACTGATTGGTGCTGATGGTGCACTAGAGAGCTGGTGGTTAGAATAATGCGGCTGAGAACCACTACCACCTGAAGTATCATGAGAGGCCTATAGAGCTGACTAAAAAGGCTTAGGAGGGTGGCCTCCACCATAAGAATCTCTACCTCCAGACGAGGTACCACTGAAACTGCCTGAGTTACGGAGCCTCTTATCTGACCCATGACCACCTCCCTATGATAAGCCATCTCAACTCGGCTGGCCGCATTGGCCGCCTCCTAAAAATTGATCTAACTCCCAGCTACCATAGCCATCTGGAGATGAATCTGCTGAATCAAACTATCAATAAACCTTCGCACCCTCTCTCTTTCGGTGGAGAGTATGACAATAGCATGGCGAGCTAGATCAATGAACCGGGTCTTGTATTGAGAAATTGTCATAAAGCCCTGATGAAGGTGATCAAACTGCTTGCGAAGAGCCTCTGGTTGAATAACGGGGAGAAACTTCTCCAAGAACAACTCTGCAAACTGGTCCCAAGTCGGAGATGGCGACCATGATGGTCTGGCTAAACAATAGTCCCTCCACCAAGTCTTAGCAGATCCAGATAGATGAAAGGTGGCGAAGTCGTCCCCATTGGTCTCCACAATACCCATAGTCCGAAGAACCTCATTGCACCTATATAAGAAATCCTGGGGGTCCTATGAAGAAGCACCGTTGAATGTGGTAGTGAAGAACTTGGTGAACCTATCCGGCCTCCATAAAGCATCTGCGGACATAGCCACTCCAGCGCTGGTCTGAGCCACTATACCCGACTGAACTGCCATAGCTGGCTGAACCGCTGGAACCTGAGCATGGGGAGCTACCTGCTCCGGAGTACGTGTAGTACGAGTCTGAACTCCTCCCCTAGCCTGAGAGGTGGCTGGTGCTACTGGAAGCAAACCTGCTTGAGTGACGTTCTCCATAAGGACTACCAATCTAACCAAAGCGTCCTGAAGAACTGAGGTGTCTATGAAACCCTCTGGGACCTGAGCTGGGCCCATCGGAACTGCTGAAGCTGGAGCCGGAACCTCCTCGTCAAAATCAACCTGAGGCTCCGCCACTGGTGCTGCTGCTCAGGGCTGAGCTCTGCCCCTACCTCGGCTCCTGGCATGGCCTCGGCCTCTCCTTTTTCCCCTAGCAGGGCTGCCTGAGGCTTGGACTGCTGAACGGAAGATGAGGAAGCGCGTGTTCTCTTCATATGTGAAGAACGGAGTTGAAAGACAATCACTATTTGAGTAATAGAACCGCATGACATGAAAGAACAAATGTGAAATTTCCCTAACACGGTAGCCTCTGGGGATAAATACAGACGTCTCTGTACCGATCCTTCAGACTCTACTAAGTTTATCCATGAGTTGTGAGACCTATGTAACCTAGGGCTCTGATACCAACTTGTCACGACCCGAATTTCCCACCCTCAAGAGTCGTGATGGCGCCTGCTGACAGGAGCTAGGAAAGCTAACTAAATCACCCTTTTTCACAATTCACGATAGTAACATCAAACCTTGCATTTAAAATAATAAAGCGAAAAACTCAATTTTAAAGAGACTATATGACATTTCAGAACTAAACACGATACGCTACCCCAAAACCTGGTGTCACATAGCTCACGAACTTCTAAGAGTTTACTAAATACAATGTTAGAATGAAATGATAAGACTTTGTCCCGAAATACAAGGGATAACCACCAAAACAAGATAAAGGAGAGCCCGGGCCCGCGAACGTCTGCAAGGCTACCTCGGTATCTCACTCAGGACTGAAGGCCTGCTCCTAACCTACTGCTGCTGACCAAAAGCTGCTCCAACTCTGTGATCTGTGCAAATAAGCACAAAAGTGTAGTATCAACAAAACCGACCCCATGTGCTGGTAAGTGCCTGGCCGAACCCCCGGAAAGTAGTGACGAGGCTAGGACTGGACTACCAATCAAACCTCTGCAGTTCAATATATATGTATGCCATAGAGTACAACATGAAAAAGTATTTAACCAATCAAAAAGAAAACAGGGAGGGGAGTATGTTGTAGGGGCTATAACAATGCATACAGTACAATCAATAAATAAGGAATGAAGTTGTAAAACTTAAATATCAATGAGAATAAGAAAATCAACAGTTGCACGGCACCACCCTTCGTGCTTTTACTCTCGTTTTCACCAAATCAATCATATAAAATATACAGCATCACCCTTTGTGCTTTACCTCACAAAAATGATGGCACGGAATGATCCTTCGTGTGCAAACACTCATATCATGGCATGGAATGTTCCTTTGTGCATTAGTAATCATATTATGGCATGGAATGTTCCTTTGTGCATTAGTATTCATATCGTGCACTGAATATTCTTCATGCATTAGTATTCATATTATGGCACATAATGTTCCTTTGTGTACTAGTATTCATATCACAAACGTGAACGGCATCACCCTTCGTGCTTTATCACTCTTCCTCACCCAACGACAATCACAACAATGGGGCAAGGGGATAGACAAACATAAATAGGAATCCCGACAAGGGAACAATGTCAAGAATCAAATAGCAAAACATCCCGGCAAGGGAATACCTGCTAACTCATTAGCTTTCTTTAATTTCTTACCTCATATATCACTTTATCACTTGAGCCAATGCTCCAGAGAATACATAATCCCATATACCTTCTCAATTCATATCACAACCGAGCCAATGCTCCACGATCAAATTATCATAATGTCTTTCACATGTTCTTTACAATATATATAAATCCTCAATTTAACATGGAAGTAACAACTAAATAATGATAATTACATTTTAAACACTCACGGTCATGCTAGACACCAATGTATAGATACTCGTCACCATGCCTATACACCGTACTCGAAAATTAGCAAGTAGGAAACAAGACTCAACTCCTATTCCCTAAAGCGAAGGTTAGACCGAACACTTACCTCGATGTCTGAAATCACTCAAGCCTCAATCACAGCTCTATCCCTCGATTCCTCCACTAACCCGCTTGAATCTAGTCACAAATTACTTAAATTTATCAACAAATGCTACGTGAAGCAATTTGAATTTATAAAAATAGGTTTCCAAAAGTTTTGCCCAAAAATTCCAAGAACGCCCCACGGGCCTGCGTGGTCAAAACCCGAGGTTCAAACCAAAATATGTTTACCCATTCCCCATAAATTCAAATATATGATTTATTTTGAAATCAGACCTCGAATTGAGGTCCAAAACCCCCAATTTTAGAAAACCTAGGTTCTACCCGAAATTCCCAAATTTCCCCATTACAATCTTTGATTGAAGTTGAAATTATGTTAAAAGATAATAAGGAGTGAAGAAAATAGTTTAGAAATCACTTACCAAATGTTTTGAAGAAGAAGAATTGCTTGAAAGATTGCCTCTTATGTTTTGGATTTTTGAAAAGTGAGAAATAACTGAAAATCTCGTGTATTTATACTCTCAGACGCGCCCAGCACGGACCACACAAAAAGGGCCGTGGCCGCGCTGGTGGGATGAAGACTTGCTAGCTCTCAGAAGATTGCCACGCTGACCGCACAAAGATGACCGCGGCCGCGCGACTTCTACCGCGGACCATGCTAAGGCGGCCACGGCCGCGCTAGTGGAACTGAAGGTCGCTGGTTCTCTGGAGATTGCACCGCGGACCGCGCAAGGACAACCGCGGAGGATCCTGCATTTTTTTCCCTGACCTGATATATCTTGAGTTTTTAAGTCTAAGACCTCCCGGAACCTACTCGAAACTCACCCGAGCCCTCGAGGCTCCAAACCAAACATACACACCACTTCAAAAAATCCTACGGACTAACTCGTGCGATCAAGACGCCAAAATAACATAATATACATAGAATCAAGCCCCAAAGCTTAAGATTTCTTTCAATTCTTTCATGAAACACAAAATTTCCATCTTATGTTCGAAATACATCAAATGACGTCCGTTTTCAACCATATTTTACAGAAAGCGCTTAAACCACATATAAGACTTGTACCAGGCGTTGGAACAAAAATACGAGCCCGATACCACAGACTTCTAATCAATTTTATTTTTCAATTTCTTTAGTTATTTTCAGGAAAAAAATTTCACATAAAAATTTATTTCTCGGACTTGGGCCTCGGAATTCGATTCCGGGCATATGCCCAAGTCCCATATTTTCCTACGGACCCTTTGGGACCGTCAAATTAAGGGTCCGAGTCTGTTTACCTAAAATATTGACCAGAGTCAATATTAATCATATTAATATCAAAATTTATCATTTTTCACATAGAATTCATATTAAGCTTTTTGGTTACGCGCTCAGACTACGCACACAGATCGAGGGGAACCTAAATAAGGTTTTCAAGGCCTCGAAGACACGAAATGAGTAAAGAAATAGGTGATGACTCTTTGGGTTGTCACAAACATAATTTAGCAACTACTATCTTAAATTGTTTCATCATACATAACAAAGAGAATTAATAGAAAGAAAATAATGAATAAATAGAATGTAAATTCTCATAAATTAGAAGTGTAACGCCCCGACTGGTCGTTTTTCCTTTTTGAACCACACTCCCCCAAATAAAACCGTTCGTGCTTTCTTCAACTAATTTATAACTTGCGGGAACGATTGGTTCGGGAGTTAGAAGAGTTTTGAGCTAAGTATGTCCATTTGTTTCCTTAAAATTTTCTTAAAAGCTAAGTTTGACTTTGGTCAACTTTCTTGGGAAACGAACCCAGATTTGTGATTTGATGGTCCCGGAGGGTTCGTGGGAAACTATGGGACTTGGGCGTATATCTGGAATCGAATTCCGAGGTCCATAGCCCGAGTAATGAATTTTTGTGCGAAAATTTTAAATTGAAGTTTCAATGAACTAAAAAAACTAATTACTTAGTGATTTCCTAGGTATCGGGCTTGGATCTTGGTTCCGAAACTTGGTACAGGTCCGAATATCAGTTTAGACTTATCCGTAAAATTTGATGTCAATCTGAGTAGTTTAAGTGCATTTTGACCCGCTAGAAGAGAATTAAGAACTTGAAGTTCAATAGTTTGATTCATTTGGTTTTAGGATGTGATTCCTAGATTTAGTGTTGTTTTGGGTGATCTGAGGGTTCGACTAGGTCCGCCTCGTTATTTTAGACTTGTCGGTGTGTTCGGGGGGGGGGGGGGGGGGGCTCGAGAGCCTCAAGCGTCAAACGATCGAGGCTTGAGTGAAGTTAATAATTGAAGAAAAGGCTGAACCCAAAGTCATCACTAGTAGAATGAAAGCTGTGATGGGTGACTTGGTAGGGCAAGCCCAATCTGCATTCATTGAGGGCAGAAGTATACTGGACAACATCATCCTCAGTCATGAAATCTTCTAAGGCTACTCTAGGAAAGCTGTCTCCCCTAGATGTGTCTTGAAGGTGGACCTGAGAATAGCATATGACACACTGGACTGGAGGTATCTTATGCAAGTACTAGTTGACCTGGGATTTCCTGCTATCTTTGTTCAATGGGTAATGGAGTGTGTCACAATTGTCTCTTACTCACTTATGCTAAATGGTGGACTCACAAAACCTTTCAAAGCTAAAAGGGGTATTAGACAAGGTGACCCTATGTCACCCTATCTATTTGTACTGGCCATGGAATACCTCAACAGGATTATGGAGAAACTGCACAGAAATGGTGACTTCAACTTTCACCCAAAGTGCAGGAAGCTAAACAGTACACATGTTTGCTGTGCTGATGACCTGCTGATGTTTTGTAGAGCTGACCTGGTGTCAGTCAAGATCCTAAAGGAAGCCTTCCTCCAGTTCTCTAATGCCTCAGGATTGCAAGCAAATCTGTCAAAGAGTGCACTGTATATAGCTGGAACTACACAGGAAGATAAGGTTCAGATTCTGGATGCATTGGGATTCATTGAAGGTAAATTGCCTTTCAGATACCTGGGGATCCTCCTTGACTCCAAAAAACTTTCTGTTGGCCATTATTTACCAATTATTGAGAAGATCACAGCTAAAGTAACCTGCTGGTCTGCTAGGATGCTTTCCTATGCTAGAAGATGTCAGCTCATTAAATCAATCATATTTGGCATTCAAACTTATTGGGCTCACGTGTTTATCCTTCCTAAGAAAGTGTTGAAAGCCATTGAAACTATTTGCAGAACATTTTTTTGGACTGGGAGTATGAAACTGTCCAGAAAGGCTTTAGTGGCTTGGGACAGTGTTTGCAGACCTCGCTCTGCAGGGGGATTAAACATTATAGACATGACAGTTTGGAATAAGGCTGCCATCAGCAAACACCTCTGGAACTTGGCTAACAAGAAGGATTGCTTATGTATCAGATGGGTTCACAGTTACTACATCAAGCAAAGGGACTTAGAAACAATGCCCTCACCCAAGACTGCTTCTTGGGTGGTAAAGAAGATACTGCATAGAAGGGAAGACCTCATGGGTGCTCAATTGAGTCAAGGCAGCCTCTTCAGTAGATTGCAAGCATTCTGCAGACCAGATAAATTCCTTATTCACAAGCTTTACCTGGCATTGACCCCTACCTATAGTAAGGTTGCTTGGAAGAACCTGGTACTATTTGCTCAAGCCCAACCAAGGTATAAATTTACAGTCTGGTTAGCTACCCAAGGAAGACTACCTACAGTTGATAGATTACAGAAGATTGGAGTCCAAGTCCCTGAAATCTGTGTATTCTGTGATCAAAACAGTGAGATATTTAGCCATATGTTCTTTGATTGCCCAGTCACCAGGAGTTTGTGGAAAAGAATGTGCTCCTGGTTAGGACACCATAGGAATGTGGGGAACTGGGAAACAAAAATGATGTGGGCTTGCAGCAAGGCCAAAACAAGAGTGGCACTCAATAATATCACAGCCTGTGCATTCATAACCACTGTGGCTCTTATATGGAGAGAAAAAGGAACAACATCAGATTTAATAGGACAACTTTTGATGCATCTCTACTGTGCAGAGAAATAGCGTTATCAATTCATATCCGAGGCAGAAACTCCAGGAATGGCAAGTTGGATTGGCCAAGCTCAACAAATATCCTTAGCCTCTAGTTACTAGGAAATCCTATACTATAATGTACTTAGAGAAAATTAGAGCTTAGTATAGAAGAATGCTGTAAATGAGTAGGAGTAGTTCAATCTCTTACTGAATCTCCAATTATAAATATTTTTTGGGATATCAATGGAAAGAATGCTTTAACCAATAAAGAAAAGGCTGAACTACTGCTTCTATCATAACAACATCTACGACTCTAGGACCACAGATGCGGGACCGCAAATGCGGTCAGGCCTTCGCAGAAGCGGTCGTGGCCCAGGCCGAGGAAAACCACAAAGGCGGTTCCGTAGAAGCGCCCTTCAGACCGCAGAAGCGCTCCAGTCGCTTTAAGTCTAGAGCCACAGATGAAGCCTCCTTTCCGCAGGTGTTTCCCGAGAGGGAAAGAGAAAGAGGGTATTATGGAGGGAGGGGGGAGGGGAAAGGCTTGGGCCTACCTATCCCGATAGGACCCCATAAAAGAACGGGAGCTGTTGAGAGGTTCCACAGATGCGGTCCTCAAACCGCAAAAACGAAAACCGCTTGGCAGTGAGCTCTTTTAGTTCGAGCTCAAGGTCACTTATTTCACTCACAACTTCACACTTGGGCAATTTGGGTGCTTCTCAAGAGAGGATTTCAACATAGTATTGTAAGGTAAGTAATCTCCCTCCATCCTTAGTTTAATTACATGAACATTAGGTAAATTAAACACTAAAAACTAGGTAAAAATAAAGGGTTAGAGCTAGACCTAGGGTTTTAATAAAACTAAGATCTAATCATGTAAATTTTTTCTATGTAATGAACTAGAAATAATATATTATTGATCCTTAGGTTGTAGATAACAACTTCCTTCAAAAAATCTCGGAATCCGGGCACGTAGGCCTGGGTCGGAATTTAGGAAACTTGTGAAAATGGGTGAAAAATGGCTTAAATAGCTAGAATTCGATCTTGTAAACTTGTATTGGCTAGTTATTACTTCCTTTAACTAGTTTGTGATTGTTTGGCTCTGACTTGAGGGCTTGGACTTGTTTTGATATTGGAAGTGCACTTTGGAGCGAGGTGAGTCTCATTTCTAACCTTGTAAGAGGGAATTGTACCCATAGGTAAATTAAGTGGTTATGTGCTCCTGTGGTTATGTGCTCCTATTTGTGGGGGCTACGTATGTTCAAGGTGACGAGAGTCCGTGCATAGCTACTATTATGCTATTGTCTGGGTAGCCTAGGGCCTAAGAGCATGCTATACTTGGACTATTTGCAATCTTATTGATAGCTCAGGTGCTTAAACCACCCAAATTAATAAATGTAATCTTAAAGGACTTGATTCTTTTCTTAAAATTGTTAAAGGAGAAGGTGGCTTCTAATTGAATATTTACTACCCGGTAAATTCTTAATTGGCTATTATAGCATGTATTTTTATTTGTACCTGCGTCGCATGCATGGTTAGCGAGCAGGAAGTGGTTTATTTTATGTTGACCACGTCGCATGGATAGTTCGCGAGTGGGGTAATAGATGCATCTATGAGTCGAGCTGTTTGACCCTCGACAATGCATAATTTACTTTTATATTGGATTGAGCCGCACATTCCTCGGTGATTATCTGCGCATGACTTATTTAGGATTCTATTGTGGGTAAATCTTCATATTTGCTTAAGTATACAAATGGACCCTCATGATGAAAGGTTAAGGGAAGCATTTTTTTTTTTATTCATTAATCCTTATGATTCTAGTTATTCCTGCTTATTACAAATTTTCCTCATTCTATTGGACCTTAGTGAGTGTTGAGTCGACCTCTCGTCTCTACTTCTTCAAGATTAGATGGGATACTTACTGGGTATATATTATTTATGTTCTCATACTACACTTCTGTACTTAAATGTACATTTTCTGAGACAGGTGGATCTGGTTTTCATTCTGGTACGTACCCGTGAGTGGACCCGGGACTTCTACGGTGAGCTGCTTTCCCTCCATGTCAACCCGCAGCCGAAGAAGTCTTTCTTTTGTATTTCTATTTTTTCTCTATTTGGATCAAGACAGTAGGATAGTATGTTATTCATTTGGAGGCATATTCTACTAGTTGCTCGTAGCTTGTGACACCAGGTTCTAGCATACACTTTGGTAGACGATTATTTTGGGGGTTGTGTAAGTATATTACTTACAATATTCCGCTCTTCTTGTTTAAATTCCAAGCTATGTGTTTATTCTACTTCTTTCTAAATAGAAACAACATAAGAATTTTAGTAAGGTTTCCCGCATTGATTTGCCTGGCAAGGGCGTCAGGCGCCCTCATAACCTATTATGGAAGTGTGTCGTGACAAAGAGATTTATATATTACTACAATCTTCAAGAAAACCAGTCATCCGTGACAGGATTATTATAATTATACAGTAGGTCATCCCAACATCATTAACAAAAGTAAGCTTCAGTAATTTCACAATACAACAAAGAGAACTTTTGATTGGCCAATACAAAAGAAAGAATTGGCCATAACTAAACAACAATTGTAATTGTTGGTGCAGTAGAAAACTTACCAGAAAGTTCATTTGGTGTTTAAAGGAATCTGAAGTCTTACCAGCCAACTCTCACTTAAATCAAGAGCAATGCAACTAACATATGGAAATAACTCCCTCGACTTCTTATTCTTCTGTGGATCAATTATTTAACTACATTTACCAGTTTTGCAATCTAAGGCAATTTCACAAATAATCAAAACATAAAAAAGAAAGATCCAAATGAGCAAAATCATGTGTAACTTCTAAATAACAGAGAGTGCCCAAATCAATAAAATCCAGCATTGGCCATTCATCAGGCCTTGTGCTCCTATTACTAGAACGATAAAAAAACTAGATGTCCCTGCGGTAGACCTTGTGCTCCTATTGCTAGAAGTAGACATATGCATGTTGTCCCATCCTATGATGCCAAGCGAGAGAAAGAGAGAAGCAAAAAGAAACAAGGCAGAAAAAAAATTGAGCTCAAATTCCAATCGTTCAACTTAAAAGTAAGTCACCCCTCCCATTAACATTGAGAGATGAACCAAAACAAAAATACACGTCTATATTTATATTCTTAAAAGAATTTTGAACAATTAAAAGCTTCATGGAACAGGATTTTCAAGCTCATATGCCAAGTTTAGTTTTAACCTCAAAGTGAAGAGCCAGCATCATGGGTATCACACACTCCTATCCATAACAAAATCTCTTTAAATGGGAGAAATAAAATCTTGAAGAGAGGGAGGGGGAACTAGCCAGCACCATAAGGGAAAAGGGAATGACTATACAAATAGAGAGAGAGTGTGTGTATGGGTGATAGAATAAGAGACAAACAAAAGCTTTACCTGATTCTGAGAATTTTGCGAAACGATGCTATGGAAGTTGTCTGAATGTCCTTTCAAAACCATTTTTACTCATTCTACTCCTAAGCACCTTAGCTTTATTCAGATTTTAATGACAAAAATCTTATTTAGAATAAGCAACAAAGAGAGCGGAAGTATAAGTCGATAAAGTAAACCAAAAGAATGAATCGATTAAGAGATCTCATAATAGGAGTCAACAATACACCTTGAGCAAATCCTAGCAGTATGCACAAGAATCACCAGCAGTAGCAAAAATGGATCCAGTCTACAATGGAACACAAAATATTAAGTAAAAATATGTAGACAGGACAACTTTGAGGTAAGTTTTGAAAAGGATCAATCAGAATATTAGACTTGACCTACGAAAGAGAAGAATCCATGTGATATAAAAATTAACAACTTTAACTATGGTACCATAACCCAGAAGTCCACTCAACATGAATCCTTACGTAGTCACTTGATTCTTCTCTCCTACGATTGTGCCTGGAATCCTTCTCGAAATTTGGTAATCAAAATCACACACACAATACAAAATAGATGACTGGCAACCTCCCAAAAGTGATGCACCAAAGAATCAAATGAATTAGACAAATTGTCTGCTACAAAGATGTTCTTTTGTAGTTCATCCACAAATTTAGCAATTCTAGTAGATTACACAATTTGAAAAAAACAATAGCTTCCACTGCCACCCCACTTCACTCATTTCTTTGTAAAAAGGAAATAAAACGAAATATTGCCTCATTGCGGCACAGTATATAGGTTTCAGTTATTAGAATATATTGTACAGTCCTATAGTTGGTAGGATTTGATTTCCTTTATTATTTTACAGTCTTATAGTTGGTAGGATTTGGTTTATTGTACAGTCCTATATTTGGTAGGATTTGGTTTCTCTCTGTACTCTATATATACCTTTGTAAGCAATATATTTTGTGAGAAGCCTCAAACCAATGAACTTCTCCAAAACTCTCTACATGGTATCATACGCCAGTGGCTTATCGCCAAACAAACCCAAATTTTCTTTTTCCCTACCCGCGGCGGCGGCGGCTGCACTAATCCGCAGCCCGCCGCCGCCGACCTTCTACATAATCGGTACTAGCAAGGTCTCTCTTATAAATTCAGAAAATTATTCCTTTTTTTCCCTATCAACATTTTTTTTTACTTTGTAAATCTACAACAACAATGGAGGCTTCGTCTTCTAGAAGCAACCCTCTCTCCGGCATCTTGCCGCGCCGACGCTGCACTAATCGGCAGCCTTCTCCGGCATCCCTCTCCGGCGTCTTGCTGCCCCTCTCCGGCAAAGAAGATCAGCCGCCGACCTTCACGGTCCTCTCCGGCCTCTTGCTGCACTGCCGCTGCACTAACCGGTAGCCCTCTCTCTCAGCACCTTCTCTCCGGCGTCTTGCCGCGCCGCAGCTGCACTAATCGGCAGCTCTCTCTCTCGACGTCGATCAGCGCCTCCTCAGCCTCGCGCTTCATGGCCGCTACGACATCAAACGATCTTCTACAGCTGATTGCCATCAATGCATCGGCTCAGATCCCACTCAAATTGGATTCCACTAATTACCTGGCGTGGAAATTCCAATTCCGAACCCTCGTTACGGGTTACGACCTCCTCGACTTCTTCTGCTGATGTCCAAGATTGGCGTGTCCTCCGGCCCTCCATCTTGAGGGGGCGTATTAGAATATATTGTACAGTCCTATAGTTGGTAGGATTTGATTTCCTTTATTATTGTACAGTCTTATAGTTGGTAGGATTTGGTTTATTGTACAGTCCTATAATTGGTTTGGTTTCTCTCTGTACTCTATATATACCTTTGTAAGCAATATATTTTGTGAGAAGCCTCAAACCAATGAACTTCTCCAAAACTCTCTACATCAGTGACCATCATAATGTAGTGAAGGACCCAAGAATGGACCATGCTTCAAGTGTGAGGGTTAGAAAGACATACAAGTAATTACATTCCAGAAAAGAAAGAGGCAAGAACATTTGAAGACTAGTATCTACCAGCTTTTTAGGTGGTGGAGCAAGTTTCCTCACTTCTTTGTCATTCAATTAACAATATTTTTGGCAGTTTGCCACTGCTATATCTACTCCTTTTTTTAATATGTTTTTCCTAAATTTTTTCAGCAAAAAGCATAATCAAGACATTCTCCGCAGACACGCTTGCCTTAGACTTTATTTTAAGCATTAAAAGAATCACATAAAGCCACAACCTAAATTCCTGCATATTATTTTGTATTCATGTTAGACATTAGTATTCATAAATAACCAATTATCACGAACTCCAGCCCAACCAGATGGTGTCACAAGTCCTTGTTTCATGTTCTAAAGTTAGATGTCCTTGATAATGAACACAGAGAGTCCCTCCGTCATGCAGCAAAACGTCTAGATGTGTCAATCATTGTTGGGATACAAGATGTAACATAATGTAATAGTGTATACACAATGTATATTTAGTGTATTTTGGGTGTATCTAATATTGGGCAATGATGATAGTGTCTGAGTTGGGCCTCTCCCGAGCCCAATAACTGAGAGTCATATCTGAGCCCGTGTCTCTGAGTCCAAACAGAGATCCGACCCTCATTCTAGTTGGGTCCTTGACCCGACCCACTGTGTAAATATATATATTGGGGTCATAGATATTTGTGACCCTCGGACTTCATTTGTTTTATTTTGGCTTCTCGGTTTAATACAAATTCTCTCTGACATTCGAGAGACTTCTCACCTACTCTCCTCCTTCTCTATACTTTCTCTCTCTATAATTTCTATGATTCATCGGTTCAATCTTGATGTTAACATGGTATCAGAGCCTCGATGACGATCCGATGATGTTTCTGTGTGTTCGTGGTCCTGGATGAAGTCCGTTTCGAGGTATTTGGGGGTGATTTCTGAGACCGCTTTGTCGATGATGATTTCAGTCTATCGGAGACTTTTCTAAGTGTATCCGAGTGTGTTTTCCTCTCTCTAACACTCCGGAAAGACTTTGTGATGATTTTGGTCGGTTGATTCTGGATGATTTTGGTCGGTTGATTCTGGTGAACTATCGGCTTCTAGGGTTTCTGACGGTTTAACCTGAGGTTTTACCGCATTCCGGTGGCTCGATTGTCATTTTTTGAACGCCTTGGGTGTGTTTCCGACGTTCCTGACCAGATCTCCAGTAAAGTTTGTTTTTTTCAAAAATTAGACCTAGGGTTTGATACCTAAGGTTTCTCTTTGTTTGAAGGCCGATCTTCTCCGGTTGCGAAGAAGGAGGGTAACTCTGTGTCCTTCTCCTCAATTTTATGTGTGCTCTTGGGTGGTTGTTTGATAAGCTGGAAATCGAAGAAACAGCCTGTTGTTTCTCTTTCCTCTGCTGAGGCAGAATACCGCGCCCTAAGCAAGGTTGTGGCTGAATTGGCTTGGCTGTGCCGCTTGTTGGGTGATCTTGGGGTCCTTGTTTCGACTCCTGTTTCTGTTTATTGTGATAGTATGGCTGCTGTTCATATTGCTAACAATCCTGTTTTTCATGAACGCACGAAACACATCGAGGTGGATTGTCATTTTGTCCGGGACTTGTTGCTCTCTGGTTTCTTGCGGTTGTTCCATGTCCCTACCTCTCGCCAGCTGGCTGATTTGCTCACTAAGCCCCTCCCGGGTACTTTGATGGCTCCGCTGCTTTCCAAGTTGCAGGTGGTTCCCCCCTCCAACTTGAGGGGGGGTGTTGGGATACAAGATGTAGCATAATGTAATAGTGTATACACAATGTATATTTAGTGTATTTTGGGTGTATCTAATATTGGGCAGTGATGATAGTGTCTGAGTTGGGCCTCTTATTGAGAGTCATATCTGAGCCCGTGTCTCTGAGTCCAAACAGAGATCCGACCCTCATTCTAGTTGGGTCCTTGACCCGACCCACTGTGTAAATATATATATTGGGGTCACAGATATTTGTGACCCCCGGACTTCATTTGTTTTATTTTGGCTTCTCGGCTAAATACAAATTCTCTCTGACATTCGAGAGACTTCTCACCTACTCTCCTCCTTCTCTCTAATTTCTCTCTCTATAATTTCTATGATTCAGCGGTTCAATCTTGATGTTAACATGGTATCAGAGCCTCGATGACGATCCGATGATGTTTCTGTGTGTTCGTGGTCCTGGATGAAGTCCGTTTCGAGGTTTTTGGGGGTGATTTCTGAGACCGCTTTGTTGATGATGATTTCAGTCTATCGGAGACTTTTCTAAGTGTATCCGAGTGTGTTTTCCTCTCTCTAACACTCCGAAAAGACTTTGTGATGATTTTGGTCGGTTGATTCTGGATGATTTTGGTCGGTTGATTCTGGTGACCTATCGGCTTCTAGGGTTTCTGACGGTTTAACATGAGGTTTTACCGCATTCCGGTGGCTCGATTGTCATTTTCTGAACGCCTTGGGTGTGTTTCCGACGTTCCTGACCAGATCTCCGGTAAAGTTTGTTTTTTCCAAAAATTAGACCTAGGGTTTGATACCTAGGGTTTCTCATTGTTTGAAGGCCGATCTTCTCCGGTTGCGAAGAAGGAGGGTAACTCTGTGTCCTTCTCCTCGATTTTATGTGTGCTCTTGGGTGGTTGTTTGATAAGTTGGAAATCGAAGAAACAGCCTGTTGTTTCTCTTTCCTCTGCTGAGGCAGAATACCGCGCCCTAAGCAGGGTTGTGGCTGAATTGGCTTGGCTGTGCCGCTTGTTGGGTGATCTTGGGGTCCTTGTTTCGACTCCTGTTTCTGTTTATTGTGATAGTATGGCTGCTGTTCATATTGCTAACAATCCTGTTTTTCATGAACGCACGAAACACATCGAGGTGGATTGTCATTTTGTCCGGGACTTGTTGCTCTCTGGTTTCTTGCGGTTGTTCCATGTCCCTACCTCTCGCCAGCTGGCTGATTTGCTTACTAAGCCCCTCCCGGGTACTTTGATGGCTCCGCTGCTTTCCAAGTTGCAGGTGGTTCCCCCCTCCAACTTGAGGGGGGGTGTTGGGATACAAGATGTAACATAATGTAATAGTGTATACACAATGTATATTTAGTGTATTTTGGGTGTATCTAATATTGGGCAGTGATGATAGTGTCTGAGTTGGGCCTCTTATTGAGAGTCATATCTGAGCCCGTGTCTCTGAGTCCAAACAGAGATCCGACCCTCATTCTAGTTGGGTCCTTGACCCGACCCACTGTGTAAATATATATATTGGGGTCACAGTTATTTGTGACCCCCGGACTTCATTTGTTTTATTTTGGCTTCTCGGCTTAATACAAATTCTCTCTGACATTCGAGAGACTTCTCACCTACTCTCCTCCTTCTCTCTACTTTCTCTCTCTATAATTTCTATGATTCATCGGTTCAATCTTGATGTTAACATGGTATCAGAGCCTCGATGACGATCCGATGATGTTTCTGTGTGTTCGTGGTCCTGGATGAAGTCCGTTTCGAGGTTTTTGGGGGTGATTTCTGAGACCGCTTTGTTGATGATGATTTCAGTCTATCGGAGACTTTTCTTAGTGTATCCGAGTGTGTTTTCCTCTCTCTAACACTCCGGAAAGACTATGTGATGATTTTGGTCGGTTGATTCTGGATGATTTTGGTCGGTTGATTCTGGTGACCTATCGGCTTCTAGGGTTTCTGACGGTTTAACCTGAGGTTTTTCCGCATTCCGGTGGCTCGATTGTCATTTTCTGAACGCCTTGGGTGTGTTTCCGGCGTTCCTGACCAGATCTCCGGTAAAGTTTGTTTTTTTCAAAAATTAGACCTAGGGTTTGATACCTAGGGTTTCTCTTTGTTTGAAGGCCGATCTTCTCCGGTTGCGAAGAAGGAGGGTAACTCTGTGTCCTTCTCCTCGATTTTATGTGTGCTCTTGGGTGGTTGTTTGATAAGCTGGAAATCGAAGAAACAGCCTGTTGTTTCTCTTTCCTCTACTGAGGCAGAATACCGCGCCCTAAGCAAGGTTGTGGCTGAATTGACTTGGCTGTGCCGCTTGTTGGGTGATCTTGGGGTCCTTGTTTCGACTCCTGTTTCTGTTTATTATGATAGTATGGCTGCTGTTCATATTGCTAACAATCCTGTTTTTCATGAACGCACGAAACACATCGAGGTGGATTGTCATTTTGTCCAGGACTTGTTGCTCTCTGGTTTCTTGCGGTTGTTCCATGCCCCTACCTCTCGCCAGCTGGCTGATTTGCTCACTAAGCCCCTCCCGGGTACTTTGATTGCTCCGCTGCTTTCCAAGTTGCAGGTGGTTCCCCCCTCCAACTTGAGGGGGGGTGTTGGGATACAAGATGTAACATAATGTAATAGTGTATACACAATGTATATTTAGTGTATTTTGGGTGTATCTAATATTGGGCAGTGATGATAGTGTCTGAGTTGGGCCTCTCCCGAGCCCAATAACTGAGAGTCATATCTGAGCCCGTGTCTTTGAGTCCAAACAGAGATCCGACCCTCATTCTAGTTGGGTCCTTGACCCGACCCACTGTGTAAATATATATATTGGGGTCACAGATATTTGTGACCCCCGGACTTCATTTGTTTTATTTTGGCTTCTCGGCTTAATACAAATTCTCTCTGACATTCGAAAGACTTCTCACCTAGTCTCCTCCTTCTCTCTACTTTCTCTCTCTATAATTTCTATGATTCATCAGTTCAATCTTGATGTTAACATGGTATCAGAGCCTCGATGACGATCCGATCATGTTTCTGTGTGTTCGTGGTCCTGGATGAAGTCCATTTCGAGGTTTTTGGGGGTGATTTCTGAGACCGCTTCATCGATGATGATTTCAGTCTATCGGAGACTTTTCTAAGTGTATCCGAGTGTGTTTCCTCTCTCTAACACTCCGGAAAGACTTTGTGATGATTTTGGTCGGTTGATTCTGGATGATTTTGGTCGGTTGATTCTGGTGACCAATCGGCTTCTAGGGTTTCTGACGGTTTAACTTGAGGTTTTACCGCATTCCGGATGCTCGATTGTCATTTTCTGAACGCCTTGGGTGTGTTTCCGACGTTCCTGACCAGATCTCCGGTAAAGTTTGTTTTTTTCAAAAATTAGACCTAGGGTTTGATACCTAGGGTTTCTCTTTGTTTGAAGGCCGATCTTCTCCGGTTGCGAAGAAGGAGGGTAACTCTGTGTCCTTCTCCTCAATTTTATGTGTGCTCTGGGGTGGTTGTTTGATAAGCTGGAAATCGAAAAAACAGCCTGTTGTTTCTCTTTCCTCTGCTGAGGCAGAATACCGCGCCCTAAGCAAGGTTGTGGCTGAATTGACTTGGCTGTGCCGCTTGTTGGGTGATCTTGGGGTCCTTGTTTCGACTCCTGTTTCTGTTTATTGTGATAGTATGGCTGCTATTCATATTGCTAACAATCCTGTTTTTCATGAACGCACGAAATACATTGAGGTGGATTGTCATTTTGTCCGGGACTTGTTGCTCTCTGGTTTCTTGCGGTTGTTCCATGTCCCTACCTCTCGCCAGCTGGTTGATTTGCTCACTAAGCCCTTCCCGGGTACTTTGATGGCTCCGCTGCTTTCCAAGTTGCCGGTGGTTCCCCCCTCCAACTGTAGGGGGGTGTTGGGATACAAGATGTAACATAATGTAATAGTGTATACACAATGTATATTTAGTGTATTTTGGGTGTATCTAATACTGGGCAGTGATGATAGTGTCTGAATTGGGCCTCTCCCGAGCCCAGTAACTGAGAGTCATATCTGAGCCCGTGTCTTTGAGTCCAAACAGAGATCCGACTCTCATTCTAGTTGGGTCCTTGACCCGACCCACTGTGTAAATATATATATTGGGGTCACAGATATTTGTGACCCCCGGACTTCATTTGTTTTATTTTGGCTTCTCGGTTTAATACAAATTCTCTCTGAAATTCGAGAGACTTCTCACCTACTCTCCTCCTTCTCTTTACTTTCTCTCTCTATAATTTCTATGATTCATCGGTTCAATCTTGATGTTAACAATTATTCCCAATCTCAATAACTTTTTTAAGACATAAACTCAAAAAATATAATGCCATATTTTATGTAGTTACAAGTATTACAAAGTAAATTTGCATGCTAAAGATTGAAATAAATTCAACCAAAAAAGCCTTTTAATATGGAGCTTTCGATGGGCCCAAATAAACACCAGCTAGTGTCATATAGCGTGCTCCCTTTCTTTTGGTATCATTCGCTTGGAACCTGATCCACGAAATTGATACAAAATAGGTGGGGGTGTGGTTGGTGGGTAGAAAAACGAAAAAAACAGAATTTAAATTTACAAAAAAAAGTAAATTCTTTTGTGTATGAGGGGGGTGGGACTTGCAGAAAAACGAAAAATAGAAATTTGAAATTGCAATAAAAAAAAAAAAATTTTTTGCGGCAGAGGGGGTGGCCGGAGGGGTAATAGGGCGGGTGGTAACGAAAAAACTGAAATTTGAAAAAGAAAAGGTGGGGTGGTGGATGAGAGTAGGAAGGTTGAGAAAGAGTTTTGGAAATTATTTTCCCTTTCTCTTGATAAGGAAAACCTTTTCCTCCAATTGTAGGAAATGAGTTCATAAGGAAAATGTTTAAGCTAACCAAATATGAAAAATACTTAAGCTAACCAAACATGAAAAGATTGAAAAATATTTGCTGAAAAATATTTTCTTTTATACAAAACACACCCTAATATATGGATTAATTGTTGTAAAGCACTTGGTCTGGTTTCTAAATGTGGTCCAGTTTGTTCCCGTTCAGCTAATTTTGTACTTATTTGTTTCACTTTTGTTCTTTGGGTTGTATCATGGGACAAGTACCCTAGTTGCTGGGTAGGGGTGTACATACGCCGGGTTGGTTCGGATTTTATAATTACTAAATCAAACTAATTGTGTCGGGCTATTAAATCTAAATACCAAACCAAACCAATAAACTCGGGTTTTTCGCTCTCGGATTTTTTTGGGTTTTCTCGGATTTTCGGGTTATTCGGATTTTTTCTTATCTTTTTTCAATAAAATCTTCATAGAACAAAACATATAAATTATGCTCAAAATATTTCTTTAATCCTAGTAAGATACAACTATATAAAGTATTTTCCAAGAAAATAATACAAAATATGAGATGTGTCATGGTATTATCCTAAAATATTCAATAACGAAGACAATAAAATTGTGTAATATCAATATTGCTAATTAAAAAGCCATAATAAAATAAATATAATCTAAAAATACTAAGTCATGCCAAAATAAGTAGACTAATAAGGGAATATTAATTACATGACTAAACGCTAAAGAAAAAATAAAAATAGGTTGTGCATTTATCTAAATTATTGCAATAAAATAGATATTCAATACATTCACATTCATAGTATTGAATTGAATGTCTTTTGTTAGCATTAATATTGATTTGATTTTGGTTTTAATTTGGCTTTTGTTCGCATTGTTTAATTTACTAATGTTAATGACTATAAAACTTATTGGAACATTCAAAAAACTCTAAGTCAAACCTTGAAATAATACCTTAATAGATAAAATTATGAATTTCTTCAAGAAATATTTATAAATTACATCACAATAGGTATATCTATATATTAAATGTATCTAAAAGTTCTATATATATATAATGTCGGGTTGGTTTGGTTTCGGTTTGACTTTCTTTAGTTAAAACCAAACCAAAACAATTATGGTCGGGTTTTTTTTCCAATACCAAACCAAATCAAACCAAACCATGGTTGAGTTTTTTTTCTCGGTTTGACTCGAATTATTGGGTTGGTGAGGTTTGTCGGTTTACTTTGTATATCCCTATTGCTGGGTATATAGGGTACAAGTCAAAGGTTGACTAGGTCATATTAGTTTGACTCGAAAAGAATAACTGAAATTAGAATAAAGTTAATGAAAAGTACGTTCTTATCAAAAGAAGATTATTAAGGCCATGCCCTAGTTTCTTCGTACATATTTTAAGTTATTTTGAATGAATTTTTATTAAATCTTCATTGATCTATGAATTGAGTGAACTGATTGAACACTTGAATGAAGAAGAAGCTGAGATTAGAAAGTAGAGCAATTGATAAAATGAGTCCTGTCTGTACATATGGAGCTACAAGTCGTTTATATAGGATAGCCTAATCTATTCGTACCTGGGCTAATGGATAACAGTTGTGGCTAACGACCTCTTAACTTAGTTACAACTAACTAAAATAGTTAAACAGTAAAATAACCATGGTTAAGTAACCCTAGTGCAGGTTGTCAATTCCTCTACCCCCTCCCCCCTCAAGCTAGGACATATGAAGAGGCTCTTCATGCAGCTTGGACAGCAGATAATGATGCTGAAGCTGAGTAAGCCCTTTGGTGAGAATATCAACATGTTGCTCTGAGGAAGCCAAATATTGAAGATTTAACAATCCCTACTTAAATGAAATGACAATTGATGTCGATGTATTTGGTTTGCTCATGAAAAACGGGATTAGATGGCTGATTTATTGTCACGGCAGTTGAACATTCACATTCAATTCCAATCAGCATCACAATAAGTAGTGAGAGAGGAGAATGGGCAGATGACAATAGGATTTCAGCTCCAAGTGACTGTTTAACATAACGAACTACAGCTTCTAGATGCAAGGATTTAAGAAAAAAACAATAACCAAAATGATAAAACTAACTCTTGGTTATACTAACTAAAGTGTACATATGCAAGCCAAAGAAATGCAGGCATGAAGTGAACATTTTAAAGTTATTTAATCTAAAGCTACTTTTAATATCTAACATGTGCAAAAAGGACCTAAGATATGAATTCTACTGCAAATACTTCTTCAATTCTATGTAGCTATTATAAAATAATCAAAACTTTCACTAAGGTTCTGAGATCGAAATGATACAAATAAATTCTTAATACAAAACAAGCTCATGTTAATCTAACTTAAACTATATAAATATAAGTAACAGTAACAAACAAAGTAACTCATAAACATTTTTACACATAATTTCCGGCAGTAACAATCTTCTATAAATATGATTTCTAAAACATAGTATTTTAACAACAATAAAATAAACAAAGTAGAGTAGGATTTAACTTGTGTGGAGGGTTTTGTCGAGGATGTAAAAATAGAGATTAAATATTGAGAATTTCACATTAAAAGAAAAGCAAGGTAGATATAAACTGAATTTTTCTTTTGGGGATTTTATGATTCATCGGAGCTTTGAGATAGTATTTATAGGTAAAAATAGCTAGGGTTGAGATTTGATATTTTTAAATAAAGATTCGGTTTGACTATTAATTGCCACTTTGTACCCTTTTGCTTGAAATAGGAGAGAGGGAATAGGAAGCATCTGAATTTTTATGAAAATGGTTTAGACAACATGGGTTAAGATATTTAAGACTTAAGAGTGGGCCAATGTAAGAGAATAGGTGGCAGGCTTTTTCCTTCTTTAAAGTAAATTCTTTAGGCTTCTTTGTATTAATTACTTGGACTAGAATTTAACACTTTAAACATATAAAAATCTAATATTTAAATAAAATCTTCCATATATATATATATATGTATTTGATAATATTAATATAGCATTGTTTTAAGCAAAATTATTGAAGAGCAAGAACTATATAAAATAACTTGTCCAAGGTATCAAAGATCGAGAAACATAAAGAAACTAATTGAAGAAAAAAGAGGACAAAATTGGTGTCACGATCCCAGTTCATGATGGCACCTAGTTCCTACAACTAGGTAAGTCTAATAATGCAAAAATTAATATAACTTGGCGGAAATATTTAATTAAGTTACGCAAAGCTAGAAGAAGAAAATGCGAAAGTCTACAACTCAATCCCAAAATCCGGAAACTCACAGGAAACACAGGCTAAAGGAAGATACTGTAAAGGCTCTAATCTCCGGATTGTCTACATCAAAAGTATGATAGAATCTAAACACTACAGATAGAATAAGGGAGGAAACTCTTCGATCTGCAGACGCTAAAGATATACCTTGAGTCTCCACTAGATCTCTCCGCCTCGATGATTGTGCGCCTGAGATGAAGTACCTGGATCTGCACATGAAAAACATGCGAAGAAGAGGCATGAGTACACCACAACGGTACTCAGTAAGTGCCAAGCCTAACCTCGGTTGAGTAGTGACGAGGAAGGTCAAGGCCCTATTGAGATAAATATAATATATGATAAGACAAAGAGAAACAGTATAGATAAAGTCTACAACGAGAATCTAAACAGGATAAATAAGGAAAACAACAATAGAAAACAGAACAAAACAATATAAGGAACACTACCCACAATAGGAAATAATAGCCGGGGATGTCTTGGTATCCTCATTATACTCATTAGGGATCTCTTGGTATCCCAATGATCTCTTCGTATCCTCATTATATTCACTAGGGATCTCTTGGTATCCTCATTATATTCACTAGGGATCTCTTGGTATCCTCGTTATATTCATAGGGATCTCTTGGTATCCCGAGGATCTCTTGGTAACCTCATTATATTCACTAGGGATCCCTTGGTATCCCAATGATCTCTTGGTATCCTCAAATATTACAATCTCATGTCATGGATCTCTTAGTATCCCGCACCCTCAGTCCAGAGCATATCAAGTGCAGTGAGATCTCCCGGAAGGCCAACCCGTAGTCCCAATTTAAAAACACACAATAACAACCCAAACATTAGGAAAGATACTAACTCAGGTCAAGAAATAGGAAATACTAGCCAGACATACTATGCGGAGTACAAATAAGACAGTTTAAATACCTAGACAAGCAATTCAAATGAACATGCTTCTCTAAAATAACATAGAATAAATTCACAATTTAGAAGGAATAGGTAAGCAAGAAAACTCAATTTAAATACTTCAAGTAAAAAATATGGATTTTCCATCAATTTGCTTAAGTATGCGCTCGTCACCTCACGTACGAGGTAGTCAATTAACACACAAGGTTAGACAAGCCACTTACCTCAATCGGCTCCAAAGTCAACTTGAAATTACTCTTTTTCCACGAGTATCCAACTCCAAATGGCCCAAATCTATTCATTTCAATTACATCTCATAAATAACATCTCATGCAGCTAATTCTACTATTTAATTTATAGCTAAGACCCAATTTTAGGTAAAATGACCAAAACTCCCCTCGGGCCAATTGGTCAAAACTCGAGGTTCGAACTAAAATCTGGTTACCCATTCCCCCACGAATCCAATTATGTGATTAGTTTTGAAATCGGACCTCGAATTAAGGTCCCATCCCCAATTTTAGCAAAACCCTAGGTCTTACCCAATACACCCAAATTTACTCATTTAAACTTCAATTTGAAGTTGAAATCATGTTAAAATATGTTAAAGAGTGAAGAAAATGAGTTAGAAACCACTTACCAATCGTTTTGAAGAAGAAGTATTGCTTAGAAAATCACCTCTTAGGTTTTGGGTTTTTGAAAAGTGAGAAATAACTGAAAAATCCCCTGTTATTTATACTCTCTAAACCTCCAGCGCGGACCGCGCGAACACGACCGCGGCTGCGTGGCTCACACCGCGGACTGCGCTAAGGCGGGCGCGGGCGCGCTGAAGCCTGCAGCTTTTTTTCCCTAACCTGAAATATCTGGTGTTTTTAAGTCTAAGACCTCTCGGAACCTACTCGAAACTCACCCGAGCCCTCAGGGCTCCAAACCAAACATACACACCACTTCAAAAACATCATACGGACTCACTCGTGCGATAAAATCACAACAACAACATCAGATACATAGAAACAAGTCCCAAAGCTTAAGATTTCTTTCAATTCTTTCATGAAACACCAACTTTTCATCTTAAGTCCGAAATATGCCAGATGACGGCTGTTTTCAACCAAACTTTACAGAAGTTGCTTAATTCACATATGAGACTTGTACGGGGCGTCGGAACCAAAATACAAGCCCGACACCACAGTATTTTAATCAAATTTCATTTTCTAATTTTTTTAGTTATTTTTGGGAAACAATTTCACATAAAAATTCATTTCTCGGACTTAGGGCCTCGGAATGCGATTCCGGGCATACGCTCAAGTCCCATATTTTCCTACGGCCCCTCCGGGACCGTTAAATCACGGGTCTGGGTCAGGTCCGTTTACCCAAAATTTTGACCAGAGTCAACTTTAATCATATTAATATCGAAATTCATCATTTTTGATACAGAGTTCATATTTAAGATTTTCGGCTACACTCCGGAACTGCACACGCAAATGAAGGCAACCCCAGATGAGATTTTCAGGCCTCGAAAGTACAGAACGGAAAATAAACAAGTGATGAACCTATTGGGTCGTCACATCCTCCACCACTAAAGAACTATTCTTCCTCGAACGGACAAAAGAATGAAGTACCTGAGTTGGGAAAAAGATGAGGATAATGGCTCCGCATATCATACTCGAAATCCCCCACGGACATCAATAACACTGAAATGTACTTCAAGCGAACTTATGAAATTTCTTTTAAAATGCTAACTTCCACCATAGGCGTCAAAATGCTCTTGGGTTATCCAAAACCCGAATCGGGCATACGCCCAAGCCCGAAATCACCGTACGAACCTGCTGGAACCCTCAGATCCTGATTCCAAGGTCGTTCACTCTAAAATCCAATCTTAGTTAGTTCTTTCGACTTAAAGCTCCCGAAATGAGAATTCTCTTCCCAATTCAACCGCAAACTCCCCGAAATTCAATTCTGACCATGTGTACAAGTCATAACACTCGAAATGAAGTTGCTCATGGCCTCAGACTGCTGAACGATGCGCTAGGGCTCAAAATGATCGGTCGGGTCGTTACATTCTCTCCCACTTAAACATACGTTCGCCATATCAATCATTACATGCTTTATCCAAACATGACCACACGATTTACTGAATTCACACCTTGCATCATCTCACCCACCGGACCACAATAACATTTTCTGATCACTTAATCAAAATACCACGAATCCGATGCCCTCATTTTACCTCATGACCTATATAGGTCTTGCTCTAATTCTTACAATACCGCCATGACGGAAGAGATATGTAGAAATTCATAACCGGTTGCCGAATCAACAAATCATTAGGTCTATACTCCTAACAAGAACCATCACCTCATTCTGAACCAAATAATGGTCTTAGCTCCATAACATACTTCATGCAGTCAGATTGCACTGATCCTAAATCCAGTGATCTCGTCTCACCTAGTACGAATTACTCAGGTAATAAGCCACCCTGGACATAATTAGAAGTCTCATATGATGCCACCATGTGCCAATAGGCTACCAATTCGAACGCATTATAAAAGGAAACGAACTATGGAAGGGGCTACCTAACTCACGCACCAATACGGCCTTTCCTTAGAAAATAGGAAGAAGGCATAAAAAAATAGCATATAGAAAACTATACTCAGCATCACACTGTTGCGGCGCGCAATCCGATCCAAATACCCTACCCATGGTGGCGTGCCACCCGATCCACACATATCAATCACATAAGGAGATGTGCATCGAGCTACATTGCTCATCATCATAAAATATCGAATTTCAGTCACAAGCACGTGCATAATACTATCCCTAAGGGAACACATAGCGCTATAAGCTACAAAACCCAAGTAAACTGAGGTGCAATATACAATATGATTCTCAAGAGCCTTTGCTCATAATACATCACTTCTACGCTGATCCTCAACACATAAGAAATTTCTCAAGCCATCTCAGCACTCACATGGCACAATGTATCACTACACGAAATATTTGACAACGAAATAACACACTGACTACTGCTCTATAAGGAGCGCATTACTAAAAAGACACGTTTGGCTTGATATAGATCCCATATTCACATTTGAATCCATCCACCGACCTCAAGTTGATTCTGGTCATATTGACTAGGCTAATAACATTTCCAAGGTCCATAATAGCTCTCCTTTCTTTCATAATGCATAAGAACAACCGTCATAATTGGAGAATTCCTCCACAATCCACAACCTAACTGACTAAGTGCTCTCCATGCATGTATTCTCAAAGCAACAATATTACCACAATTTCTATACTTGGTTTAACTTCTTCAACCAATCGAGTGGCTACATGCCACACTTATACAACCTTCACGTGGGAACGCTCCTACCACCTTTGGCACCAGGTAACACGTCTGCACCACCTCTCACCATTCGATGCTATAAAGCAAATTAAGAATCCACAAATCAATACACGAAGCCTCTTGCGCAAGACACCGATCTCAGGTAACACTGAAGTGTTAGAAACTACGCTTTACGCTAGAGGGGGGGGGGGGTGAATAGCGTATTAATAGAATTTAGCATTTTCTTGCGGAATTTAAACTTTGCAGGAAGTAAAATAAATGCAGAAAAATAAACTTACACAAAGATGTATACTGGTTGGCCACCAACGTGGTTAGTCCAGTCCCCGAGAGACTCTCTCGAGATTTTTCACTATCTTGTTAAGCTTAAGGGTGCTCAACAAACCGTTACACACTTGAGGACACAAGCCTCAAACAGTTGCTCGGAGATCGCAATCTCAAAGACTTCACCCAAGGAAACGCAAGTTCCTTGAAACAAGAGAATCGCAATTCTCTTACAAGTATATCAAATACTTGGACACTCACTTAACTAAAGTACTCCTTATTGGGTAGATATGAGTAGAAGAATATGTTCAAGATCACAACAACTTTAAGCAATAATATGGCTCTCAAAAGCTTTATGAAATGAGTAGAAAATGAAGAACAATTGAATGAAAGCTTATAGCAATGTAATGATCAGTTTGTGTATGTTGTTGTTGTTAAAACACTGAAATGAAGCTGTATTTATAGTTGAAAAAGTTGGTTCAACCGTTGTCTAATTGCCAATTAAGAGTTGCTGAAATTACTCAGTGATAATCGATTATTAAGACCAAACAATCGATTATCTGCCAGTCAGTTTAAAAATCAATCCCAGATTTAACGCTTCACAATCGATTATACATAATCTATAATCGATTACTGGCAATATTCAAAATCAGATAATCGATTACACTAAGTTCATAATCGATTACTTTAGCAACGTTCTAAAAATCATTTCCAGATTTTAAGCAAAACATCGATTATATAAAATCAATAATCGATTACTTCAGCAACGTTCTAAAAATCATTTCCAGATTTTAAGCAGAACATCGATTATATAAAATCAATAATCGATTACTTCAGCAACGTTCTAAAAATCATTTCCAGATTTTAAGCAGAACATCGATTATCTAGAATCAATAATCGATTACCTTATGGTATTTGAAAATCATTTGACAACGGCCAGCTTCAACAATCGATTGTCCTTTGCAACAATCGATTACTTGTTATTTTCTGAAAATCATAAAACTTACTGTCTCAGTGATAACCGATTATCTAAAGACATAATCGATTACTTAATTAAATTTAAAATCACTGGAAGACATCAACTCAACACAATCGATCACCATTAGTTCATAATCGATTATTTTGAGTATTGAAAAACTTTACCTCAACAACAATCGATTGTCATTTGTTCACAATCGATTATCATGCAGATTTGGAAAAACCTGATGTTCACTGTCTTACTCACAATCGATTACCATTAATTCATAATCGATTGTCATGCAGTCTTGGCTCAGAAACAATCGATTATCATAAGTACATAATCGATTATTTTAGCCCAGATTTGAGGCATGTTTAGAAAACATTTTGTCTAATGTAAATATGCATGATTTAAAATCTTTTTGACACAGAATTAAATATGTATGATTTTGGAAAATAGTTTTATGAGACAGGCCATACTATGAGTCAAGTTATAGGATCGAGATTACAATTTAGAACAACTCAATAACAATTAAAAGCTATATCTTGAACTTCAATCTTATTCGCAACCATTGTGCGCTTGTACTTGAATTCCGTCATATATCAATTTTTGCTTCGTTTGTCATTCATCAAAACCTACAAAAGAGTACACGTTTAGTATATTGCATTGAGAACGTGTTTCTAACAATTTCCCCCTTTTTGATAATGGCAAACATTAAGCGGGATATGCAATTTAGGCAAAAGATATTGACAATTCAAGACAAGTAACAATTATGCAATTTTGTTCTTGTTCCCCCTCAATTTTAGCTTATAAGCAATCAATGAATTAAGAGGTGGTGCATACCCGATATCCCGTTTTCTTCCCCCTTTTGCCATTAGCAAAAAAATAGTAAGGAAAGATGCAAAAAGATGAAATAAACAAGGTTTATTTATTGGAAAAAAAAATTAGAGGGTAGTCGATTATTGATACGGGATAATCGATTTTTATAGGGACATTGCTGCAGATTCGCGGTTTGCTTAAGAATTGCTCTTAGCTCTAGGGTGATACCTGCAAAAAGAAGTTAGACGCCTCCGACGCTCAAGTTAGAAATCATGTAGGAAAGAAAATGCAATGCATGACTTAGATCAAAGTGGAGTCAAGGATCCCGAGTTCACTGCGAATTCGGAAGAAGGACTCTTTCTCTAAAGGCTTGGTAAAGATGTCTGCCAATTGGCTTTTGGTTTCAACAAATTCAATTTCGACATCGCCTTTGAGTACATGATCTCTAATAAAATGATGTCTAATTTCGATGTGTTTTGTTCGCGAATGAAGAACGGGGTTCTTCGTCAAGCATATGGCGCTAGTATTATCACATCTAAGAGGAATGTGATCAAGACTTAGGCCATAGTCCAAGAGTTGTTGTTTCATCCATAGGATTTGAGCACAGCAACTCCCCACGGCTACATATTCAGCCTCGGTGGTAGACAACGCAACACTTACTTGTTTCTTACTAAACCAAGAGACAAGAGAGCTACCGAGCAAATGGCAAGTGCCACTTGTGCTCTTGCGGTCCAATTTGCATCCAGCAAAATCGGAATCGGAATATCCAATAAGTTGGCATGAAGAGCCTTTGGGGTACCATAGACCCACATTTGTAGTACCAATGAGATACCTTAATATCCGTTTCACCGCAGTAAGGTGAGACTCCTTCGGACATGACTGATAGCGAGCACATAAACACACGCTAAACATGATGTCCGGACGACTAGCGGTAAGATAAAGAAGAGAGCCAATCATACCTCGATACTTTTTAGTGTCGACTTCCTTACCTTTTTCATCTTTGTCTAGATGATCGGATGTGCTCATGGGAGTAGCCATTTCTTTTGCATTGTTCATCTCAAAGCGTTTTAGTAGTTCTTTGCAATATTTGGCTTGGCATATGAATGTACCTTCTTTCATTTGTTTCACTTGTAACCCCAAAAAGAATGTTAACTCGCCCATCATAGACATTTCAAATTCGCTAGTCATTAGATCGGAAAATTCCTTGCATAAAACATTGTTAGTAGCACCAAATATAATATCGTTTACATATATTTGAACTAATAAAATATCATTGTTTTTATGCTTGACAAAGAGGGTTGTGTCAACTTTTCCCCTAATGAAATCATTTTCCAAAAGAAATTTACTCAACCTTTCATACCAAGCTCGAGGAGCTTGTTTTAAACCATAAAGAGCCTTTTTGAGTTTGAAAACATGATCGGAATATTTAAAATCTTCAAAGCCGGGGGGTTGTTTGACATAAACTTCTTCTTCAATAAAACCATTTAGAAAAGCACTTTTCACATCCATTTGATATAGAATAAAATTCATTGAAGAGGCGAAAGCAAGTAATAGACGAATAGCTTCTAATCTAGCTACGGGAGCATAGGTTTCCTCATAATCAATACCTTCTTCTTGACTATAGCCTTTTGCCACAAGCCTAGCTTTGTTTCTAGTGATTATACCATTTTCATCTAGTTTATTGCGAAAAACCCATTTCGTACCAATTATAGAATGACCTTCGGGTCTTGGCACCAAATCCCAAACGTTATTGCGTTCGAATTGGTTAAGCTCCTCTTGCATTGCCAAGGTCCAAAATTCATCCCCAATTGCTTCGGAGATGGTTTTAGGTTCAATTTGAGAAACAAAAGCAGTAAGTTCTAAAGTGTTTTTGAGGGAGTTTCGGGTACTTACCTTTTCTCCAACATCGCCGATTACCTGCTCGAGAGGATGATCCTTGATCGTTCTCCACTCGTTAGGCGTATTTATTCCTTTTTCTAATTGTGGCGCTTCTTCCGTTGGTTGTTCCCCAATTTCATTTTTGTTTTCCTTTGAAGGTTCTTCTTGGATTTTATCTTTCAAGCTATCCAAGATACCTGCAAGATCAAAACCGGATTCCTTTCTCGCCAAGCGAGTATTATCTTCGGAAAACACAACATGAGGGGATTCCTCCACAATTTGGGTTCTTTTGTTAAAGATCCTATATGCTTGCTACGTGAGGAATAACCAATGAAAATACCTTCATCCGATTTAGCATCAAACTTACCCAATTGGTCCTTCCCATTATTATGAACAAAACATTTACAACCAAAAACACGTAAATGAGAAATGTTGGGTTTTCTACCCTTATGAAGTTCATATGGGGTTTTCATGAGTATCAGCCGAATTGCTGCTCTATTTAAAACATAGCAAGCGGTACTCACGGCGTCCGCCCAAAAATATTTGGGAATCTTAGCTTCGTCGAGCATGGTTCTTGCCATCTCTTCGTGACACCTATTTTTCCTTTCCACCACCCCATTTTGTTGTGGTGTCCGTGGAGCGGAAAAGGTGTGTTCGATTCCGAGTTCGTCACAAAAAACCGCAAAGAGATTGTGATCAAACTCTCCCCCATGATCACTTCTAATCGAAGTGACGGTCGATTCCTTTTCGTTTTGAACACGCTTAAGGAAATACTTGAAATTTTGAAAAGCATCACTTTTATTTGCAAGAAATAGAGTCCAAGTAAATCTAGAAAAGTCATCAACAATTACAAAAACATATTTATTTTTACCAAGACTTTCAATACGAGATGGACCAAATAAATCCATGTGAAGTAATTGCAAAGGTCTAGACGTTGAAACAATATTCTTGGATTTAAAAGATGCTTTGGTTTGCTTCCCTTTTTGACAAGAATCGCAAATAGAATCATTTTCAAACTTTAAACTGGGAAGACCAACTACTAAGTTTTGAGACAGAAGCTTGTTCAAAAGATGCATGTTCATGTGTGCTACTCTACGATGCCATAGCCAAGAGTTATCCTCTTTGCTTACTAAACAATCAACATATTCGGGTGAGGAGTTTGCAAGATCAACCATATAGATATTATCAATTCTAAAACCACAAAGTATGATCTTGAAATCACTACGTCTAAATACAAGACATTCATCCGAATTAAATAGAGCAAGATTTCCCTTGTCACATAATTGGCTTATGCTCAAGAGATTATGCTTCAAACCTTTCACAAGTAGTATATGTTTAATAGAGGAGTTTTCGTCCTTACCGACCGAACCAATGCCGATGATTTTTCCTTTATTATTATCACCAAATGTGACACTTCCTCCTTCTTTGTGCTCTAGATGAAGGAATTTGGATTCATCTCCCGTCATGTGTTTGGAGCATCCACTATCAAGGTACCATAGTACACTTGATCCCTTCAAGCACACCTACAAAACAAATTAATGTTCTTTAGGTACCCATGCCATCTTGGGTCCTTGAGGGTTAGGCATGTTATAATGATGCAATTGATTTATATGTCTATGACGAGTAAAGCAAGCGGGAGCAATATGACCAATACGTCTACAATAATGACAAGTCACGTTGGGATTATGCATTTTTCTAGGTACATAGTAACTAGATGAATGAAGGTTGCTTACTCTACTTTTGAACACCATTGTTTCTCCTATTATGAGCTCTAGGAGGTTCACAAGTTTGTCTAGAATATCTATTTCTAGGTGGAGGGTCATTTCTTGGTCTTCTAAATTGTTCAAGGTTTGGCCTAAAATATGCATCATTTCTAGGTCTTCTAGCATTTTCACTATTTGGTCTAACATGCAAGTTATTTCTAGGATTTCTACTTCTAGGATAAGCATTTTGGTTATTAGTCCTAGGTTGAGCTCTAGGTTGTTGTGGTTTAGCACCAACCTTTTCTTCATTCTTGAATCCTATTCCATGTTTAGTTGATTTTAGATTAACAAGCACATCATTCAAGTTTTTATGTGAAGAATTAAACTTATCTAATGTGCCTTTAAGTCTAGCTACTTCATTCTTAAGAAGCACACAAGAAGAACAGTTTCTAGTAGAACCTTCAGGTTTATCAGCACTTCTTTTTCCATAAAACTTGTTTTCCTCCTTTAGCTTCTCATTTTCGAAAACCAGTTTTTCTAATTCTTTTTCTTTTATTGAAAGCTGTGTTTGAAAATCTTTTTCTTTTAGAGAAGCGCTTTCTTTAACACTTTTGACAATTTTTGAAGCTTCGATAAATTCAGCATATAGTTCATCAAAAGCATTTCTCATTTCATCAAGAGTAAAGAAATTTTGAGAAGAGATTTGACTTACCTCGTCTTTGCCGTCTTCTTGAGCCATGAGACATAAACTTGCTGCTTCATCGTCTTCTTCTTCGCTTGCTTCATCTCCGGAATCTCCTCCCCAAGAGATGTATGCACGTTGCTTTTTGAAGGGTTTCTTCTCCTTTTTGATGTTAGGGCAATTTGATTTTATGTGCCCGGTTTCTCCGCATTCATAGCATTTTAGTTGATCGCCTTGCTTTTTGTTCTTGCGTTCATACTCTTTGCGCATGAATTTTTGAAACCTTTTGATAACGAGTCCAAACTCGTTGTCACCTTCCTCATCAATTTGTGGTTGGCTAGCCTTTAGAGCAATCCTTTGCCTTCTTTGATCATCAACAAACAGGTTAAGTATAGTTGATTCATAGGTTTTGAGATTACCTCTTAATGCGTCAATTGTGACATTTGTGATGCCAATGGATTCTTGGATTGCATCGGCCTTTGATCGCCATGCCGGAGTGAGACTTCTGAGGATCTTCCGGACAAGTTCTCTATCCGTAAACGTCCTTTTGAGGGCGTGTAGATCATTCACGATCATTGAGAATCGCTCAAACATTTCGTCTACTTTCTCTCCTTCCTTCATGTGGAATAGTTCATAAGAGTGAGTTAAGAAATCAATTTTAGCTTCTCGTACCTGGTCGGTTCCTTCGTATGTCACTTCAAGCTTATCCCACATTTCTTTTGCTGTTTTGCAACATGATATCTTCCTGTAGTCGTTAGCATTAACAGCACAATATAATAGATTTATAGCTTTGGCATTATTTTGAACCTTACGAATATCCTCCGCGGTATATTCCTCTTCGGTCTTTGGAACCCATTCGTCTTCCACCTTCTTGGTTGGGATTTGGTTTCCATTGGTGAATACTTTCCACAAATGAAAGCTATTTGATTGCACAAAGATTTGCATCCTCTCCTTCCAGTATGAGTAGTTTGTGCCGTTGAATAGAGGAGGTCGTGTAGAGCATTGTCCTTCTTCAATTCCTGCAAAAGAGTCAGGAGTAGAAGCCATGGATGGTTCTCTCAAACGGTTAAGTTTTCAGAGAGTTGGGCTCTGATACCAATTGTTAGAAACTACGCTTTACGCTAGAGGGGGGGTGAATAGCGTATTAATAGAATTTAGCGTTTTCTTGCGGAATTTAAACTTTGCAGGAAGTAAAATAAATGCAGAAAAATAAACTTACACAAAGATGTATACTGGTTGGCCACCAACGTGGTTAGTCCAGTCCCCGAGAGACTCTCTCGAGATTTTTCACTATCTTGTTAAGCTTAAGGGTGCTCAACAAACCGTTACACACTTGAGGACACAAGCCTCAAACAGTTGCTCGGAGATCGCAATCTCAAAGACTTCAGCCAAGGAAACACAAGTTCCTTGAAACAAGAGAATCGCAATTCTCTTACAAGTATATCAAATACTTGGACACTCACTTAACTAAAGTACTCCTTATTGAGTAGATATGAGTAGAAGAATATGTTCAAGATCACAACAACTTTAAGCAATAATATGGCTCTCAAAAGCTTTATGAAATGAGTAGAAAATGAAGAACAATTGAATGAAAGCTTATAGCAATGTAATGATCAGTTTGTGTATGTTGTTGTTGTTAAAACACTGAAATGAAGCTGTATTTATAGTTGAAAAAGTTGGTTCAACCGTTGTCTAATTGCCAATTAAGAGTTGCTGAAATTACTCAGTGATAATCGATTATTAAGACCAAACAATCGATTATCTGCCAGTCAGTTTAAAAATCAATCCCAGATTTAACGCTTCACAATCGATTATACATAATCTATAATCGATTACTGGCAATATTCAAAATCAGATAATCGATTACACTAAGTTCATAATCGATTACTTTAGCAACGTTCTAAAAATCATTTCCAGATTTTAAGCAAAACATCGATTATATAAAATCAATAATCGATTACTTCAGCAACGTTCTAAAAATCATTTCCAGATTTTAAGCAGAACATCGATTATATAAAATCAATAATCGATTACTTCAGCAACGTTCTAAAAATCATTTCCAGATTTTAAGCAGAACATCGATTATCTAGAATCAATAATCGATTACCTTATGGTATTTGAAAATCATTTGACAACGGCCAGCTTCAACAATCGATTGTCCTTTGCAACAATCGATTACTTGTTATTTTCTGAAAATCATAAAACTTACTGTCTCAGTGATAACCGATTATCTAAAGACATAATCGATTACTTAATTAAATTTAAAATCACTGGAAGACATCAACTCAACACAATCGATCACCATTAGTTCATAATCGATTATTTTGAGTATTGAAAAACTTTACCTCAACAACAATCGATTGTCATTTGTTCACAATCGATTATCATGCAGATTTGGAAAAACCTGATGTTCACTGTCTTACTCACAATCGATTACCATTAATTCATAATCGATTGTCATGCAGTCTTGGCTCAGAAACAATCGATTATCATAAGTACATAATCGATTATTTTAGCCCAGATTTGAGGCATGTTTAGAAAACATTTTGTCTAATGTAAATATGCATGATTTAAAATCTTTTTGACACAGAATTAAATATGCATGATTTTGGAAAATAGTTTTATGAGACAGGCCATACTATGAGTCAAGTTATAGGATCGAGATTACAATTTAGAACAACTCAATAACAATTAAAAGCTATATCTTGAACTTCAATCTTATTCGCAACCATTGTGCGCTTGTACTTGAATTCCATCATATATCAATTTTTGCTTCGTTTGTCATTCATCAAAACCTACAAAAGAGTACACGTTTAGTATATTGCATTGAGAACGTGTTTCTAACATGAAGACCATACCAACTTACTTTAAACATCCAAACTCCTTTCTGCTCATCCGAGCTCGTGACATCCTCGTCAACACTGAACCGCAACCTTGATTCTCACTTCAAATTCTATACTATTCACCGCACCAAACATGCCAATATATGATAGAACATGATTTTTTATAACTATGGAACCAATAATGGGCTAACACTTCATCATATAAAAGCTCTTCACTTAACTCTCTTCAAGAGTATCATAACAACACACAGGTGAATTCTCGTAGCCGTGGAATTATGCAAATCTCTAAGAAGGGGTCTACCCCGCCATAACCCTTCCGAGGTTCGCCTGCACGCGACAGGCCACAACAGTGGAATATCTCTGAATAACATCAATTACGGTGGCCAACAAGCCTCACATGCACCGCCATAACACACTTGCATAACTTGATCACGCCGAAGGAACAAATCACTACCACCGATATGCCAATTCAACTTTGGCTACCCAATCTATCTCCTTCTAATTTATCCTTGATTACCTTATAAATAATAATAACTCCATTTGACACATAACACCCTCCTTCCGTACTCATCCCGAGTGGCCTTAAGTCACGAGACCATGTTGTCTCAAGTCCCACGAACCATTTCGTACCTCCTAATTGCTACATCACAAGCCAAAATATCATAGAACATTCTGTGCCTCTTCTGATAGGCTGCTATCAAACTCGATTCTTACCCATACTTATAGGCTCGGAACCATTAGGCATCACATTTTATCTTTTAAATTCACTAGTACCATTGTTGGGAGCCACCAGCTCCAACTTGGCCTCGAATACAACCAACTCCAAGAGTATTCTAACACATGAATGCCCTCTTGGTGAAGCACCTGGAAGAATCACTTCCCTTGGAACCCACATCTATACAAATCACCAAATCCTAAATTCTTTCCAAATTGGACATGATCCAATAAGGCCAACCATAGCACAACTTTAACAATTCATTTGCTCAATTACCATTTATGGTCTTTTCCCGTAGCTGAAATAGCCCGTAAATATGCTAATAACCAAAAACCCCGCAAGTAGTTAACCTTACAACCTAATCATAGGTAGTGGGGCTCTCCCACTTAGCTCAAAGCCACTATTACACAACTCTGGAGCTCACCAGGATTCTTAATCTCTTATTGACCTAACCTTGCGCAGCCAACCCCCAACATTCTCGATATCTTACTGTGGAAAACCCCCCTTACTTTTATACTCTGAATCAGCAACAACATCGCACGACCAATCCCTTTATTGTATAACCAATAGAATTATTTGTAGAAGCCTCGCCAACCACGCAACCACTAACCTGCTCACAAGGATAACCTACCTGTATGAATCATCCTCGAAATCTTCCAGCGCTGCTACACGGGTACGATCACTACGACATCAATATCCATCCTGAGCCAAATCTCACTCTACAACTGTACAAGTCCATTTACCCCTCGTGGATATTAATTAAATGTGCGGCAATATCCTCCCAATTAAGAGTTATTTTGCATCCTTCTTCATTTGAGCAGCTCGTTCCCGTTATATCAAGTCTCACGCTGGATAATAGCCTATATTTCAAATTAATTCGTAGGCCCAGATTACCAATCACTAAAATTCCCAAATCACTCAAAACTGTCCCACTTGTCCTTCCTCATCCTTTGTTGTTCAGCTACTGCCTTAATAAAATCTATCTTCGTAGCACTTGTCCTCATATCACTACGAATTTTAAACCTTTCAAAAAATCATCTTTCTCGAGTCGTCGACATTATAAACACCGATTCAATCTTGAACCGCCGTACCGCGCGATCTTTGATAGTGGCTTCTTCAATACTATCTCACCATTTCCTGCTCCCAAGGTGAATTGTAGAAGATTATAACACCAGTGAACTTAGTACATTAAATAGGTACAACAACACTACATCGTAGATAGATATTCCACCACGCTCGAAATTACCAAGTCTCATTACTCTATCACCCCAAATTTGGGCGTTCATAGGTCAACTGCGTCTCCTCTGCCAGAAGTGAGATATCATATCTCTAAATCGTGGACTGAGTAGAAACATCACGTACCACGTCTGCAGTACCTATTATGATTCTTCAATTCTCGATTTATAACAGGCGGTTCGCGTCATGTAAGATTGAGTAGGAAGGAAACCAGGGCATAAGTCACAAGGAATCAAGTCGCATGATGAAGATATCAAGAAGTGGAAATTTTCCTAACAGTTACATAGCCTTTCGTAGATAAGTACAGACGTCTCTGTACCGATCAGCGAGACTCTAATAAATTGGAATGTGTCCCGTGACTCCTATGAACCTAGAGCTCTGATACCAACTTGTCACGACCCCAGTTCACCCTTCATGAACATGCCGTGATGGCACATAGTTCCTACAACTAGGTAAGCCTAATAATGTAGAAATTAATATGGCTGGTGGAAACATTTAATTAAGTTAAGAAAAACTATAAGAATAAAATGCGAAAGTCTACAACTCAATCCCAAAACCCGGAAACTCATGGGAAACACAGGCTAAAGGAAAATACTGTAAATGCTCTAATCTCTAGAATGTCTATATCAAAAGTTAGAATCTAAACACTACAAATAGAATAAGGGAGGAAACTCTTCGGTCTGCAGACGCAAAAGATATACCTTGAGTCTCCGCAAGATCTCTCCGCCTCGATGATAGTGCGCCTGAGATGAAGTACCTGGATCTGCACATGAAAAATATGCGAAGAAGAGGCATGAGTACACCAGAGCGGTATTCAGTAAGTGCCAAGCCTAACCTCGGTTGAGTAGTGACGAGGAAGGTCAAGGCTCTATTGAGATAAATATAATATATGATACGACAAAGAGAAACAGTATAGATAAAGTCTGCAGCGAGAATCTAACCAGGATAAATAAGGAAAACAACAATAGGAAACGGAACAAAATAATTTAAGGAAAACTACTCACAACAGGAAATAATAGCCGGAGATCTCTTGGTATCCTCATTATACTCACTAGGGATATCTTGGTTTCCCGAGGATCTCTTGGTATCCTTATTATTTTCACTAGGGATCTCTTGGCATCCTCATCATATTCACTAAGGGATCTCTTGGTATCCTCATTATATTTGTGAGCATATGATTTTTACCCTGTTGAAACGACTCCTACAGGATCCTCAGGTTTAGGATTTTCCCTTTTTATATTTGTTTTTAGGACTTAGTTCAATTACGTGTGCCAGCGCGTGTTCGTTAATGCATTTTTCAACTCTTTAGGATTTAATTGTTAAATTGGTTTATTTTACCAATTAAAATACAAAAATATATATGTGTGCAAATAGTATTTCTGGCATTTTAATTATTTTTGGTTTAATATCAACTTGTTGCATTTTATTTATGTTAATTAGAAATTTTGTTTTTAAATAAAATTAAGGATTAATTAAAATAAAAAGAAAAGGACAAAAAATACATATACATATGCATAGCCACTCAGGCTGGCCATAATTGGGCCATACCTGAATGGACCAAACAATTTAACCTTTAAAAGATCCACAGACCCAGCCCACCACCACCCTGATCCACTCTACATCAAACACTAACTCAAACGACACCGTTTCAAGAAGGCTAATCACAACCGTTGATCATTTGATCATCCAACGGCCATGCAACCCCCCTATATTTATATACATATGTCCAAACATTTCTATACACTCAGAGACACAATTTCCTTCTTCCTCGTACAATCTCCTCCGACGTAACACCACCCTTGACCACCCCTTGACCACTCATCGACCACCCTAACACCGCCTCCGGAAATCGCCTCACGGCGGAGGCCGGTCACCATGCCTCCCCAAATTTACACCATCAAACCATCACAATCTCATCTTTCCCGTCATGTGACTAGTTTCCGTCGAACATGTCTCCTCCGTCTCGAATATTCAAAGTAAGGTTGTCGGAACCACCGTCTTCGGCGATCATGTTCCAAACCACCCCAACTTTACACCGTAGGACCATCAAAACCTCCCATTCCCCATCCTGCAGTCCACTCCCTTCAAATGACCCCCCATCGTCTCAAATCTTCACAGAAAGGTCATTGGAACCTCCATCTCCAGCAACCCAACTCCGAACCCCTCCAAACTTACACCCTTGAAACAACTCAACACCCTCTTTCCAACCATATGTGTTACACCCTTCGAATCCATTCAAGACATGTTGAATATTAAGTTGAAGGTTAACCCTAAAGCTCAACCCTGTCGGAATTTGGTCAAGTTCATCTCAGACGGTCCCTGTCTATTTCTTTCCCTAACCATACCCCACACAACCCCCAAATACCACCAATCACCAAGAAAACTCAAATTTGAGACCTCACAGGATCTCAGAATCACCAGAACCCCCAGTCCCGAACCCCTAAAACCCATCAGTCAAAAAAGAGGTGCTAGAAACCCCTGAAGAAGGGGCCACGAACCAACGAAATGGTCTCAAGTGGATTTGCATGTGTAATAAAAAGCTAAGTACTCTGTCCTTGCTTGTATATATTTGCTGCATCTTTGTTAATTGTTAGATGCTTTGATTTATTGTTTGTTTTTCTACAATCTCATATGAAATAGGTTTAATAGTTATATATCTTTGGTTGTTATTAGTTTGAAATCCCTTCTTCTCTTTAATGACTTGATATCCTGTTAATATTAGCTCCTTGATTCTGAAAGCCTAGTGTGTGTATTCTTCAGTAGTGTGATTCCTATGTTTTGTTAGCCTCCATCTCATGATCTTCATTTGTTTTATTCCCTGATATGTTGTTCAGTTAGTTAGGCGTTTATGCTACTAAGTGTTTGATTTTCATAGTAATTTTTGATCTTCAGTACTGGCATAGTTTAGGCTGATTTGTTTGGTTGAACCTTTAATTGCTTCCTAATTTTGTTCATGAACTAAGTGTTCAATCCCTGATTCAAGATTTTATTGAGTTATTTAATTAGGATTTTATTATAATGAGTATTAGTTGATTGGTTTTCTCGTTGATAGTGATCCATTGGTTTTAATACAAAGATGCCTGAATGTTCATGATCCTAAGCTATAATAACTGATAAACGAATCCATTAGGACACTTAGTTGTATAGATCCAATGGACCTGTTAATCTAAACCAAACCTTGACCCATAACCCAAATACAATCGACTAGGATCAGGGAGTAACTAAGGTTAAAAACTTCAGGATAGAAAAGGGGTATAAAAGGGATTTGAGCCTTAAAAAGAAGCTGGTAATAACCCCTAGAACATTCTAGTGGGGGGCTAAGATACAATTTCAGCTTCAAACTTAAGACACAAGTCAGGAAGTGAGGGATCATTTAAGAAAAGCTGAAATTTAACTCAAGGACCAAAAGGAAAAAACAAGGAAAAATGATGCCCTAAGGCTCCACTATAAAAGAAACCATCTGAATATTTTGTAAATGGATCCGGAATCTTTTTTTTTTGAATTCTATAAAGAAAAATACATATCCTTCCTATATCTGTGATAAACAATCAGTTCTAATTCTTATTCCTTTGAGATTTTTAAATCCCTCAAAATCTATTGAAACCCTGGGTATACTGTTCGATTAGTTTGCTATTTTGCTTGGCTGATTCATTACATTTACTCATAGGCTTCTGCTTTCTGCTGAATTACAGGTACATTCGATGTTCATTGATATATGAAGTTCAAGTGTAATGTATTCCTAACTGCGAAGATCTACGTTTGCTATTTTTATTTTTGAATCCTCACCCTGTTTTTCCCCGTCTCTAGTTGAATATACGTAAGGATAAAATAACTATCCTGTTGTACTTAGATGTTTGAACTGGTTCATTTTTGTAATAACTGGACACTTGGGACTGATTCGACATGTAATAATTTGACATTTGACTGAGTTTTTCTTTTACATGTATAATTGATAGTAAGTTTAACTATTGGTATGGCTGGTTCAGATGTTTTACCTTTTGCACTTAGAAATACTGGATTTAGGAAATATTAGCTTCGGTAATCATTTAAAGATTAAAACACTGTGTAACATTTTAATTTGTTTAAATTTCAGTACATTAGCAATGGTTCTTTTCAGATTTATTTAACATGTTGTAATCAGAATCATAATCGAATTTTGAAAGCTAGATTCCTGCATTCTGACTGACGAGTATATGAATCATTTAGTCCAGATTTAGTACTAAAAACTGATATAAAACGATCATTAGTATCCTCTTTATAACTGTGTAGTTAATTAATTTTGTGCATAAACTCGAACCGAAAGAAGCATTATCGAAATTTGTTCATATGGACTCCTCAGTTCAAATTAACTATGGGCCTAGTTGAAAGGCCCAATAATGGCCAGATATGATGAATGTTTTTGGGCTGGCCGAAATTTGAGGCCTGGCATGTGATTAGCCATGAATGAGGCTGAAAAACAAGTACTAATTTTCCAAATGTGTGGCTCATGTATAAATGATTAGGGTATTTAGGCACAAGCCTGATAGAGAATTTAATACGCCTTAGGCTATCCTTATAAAATAAAACAAGCAGTATTAATCTGATCAAACACCACGAGGCTCCGCAAATTTCACATCCTTCCAAGAATTTTGAAGACGTAGTTGCTGTAGGCGCGAGTTTGCTAATAATACCTTCCTAAACTCGGGTGTGTATTTATGAGACCCAAATACAAATCTCAATGGAGTTAGAACATGTCTAAAATTGTGTGCGCATTTATGTGACGTGATCCGCGATGTACTTTAACAACATTTCAGACTTTCTAAAAGATGTTAAAAGCAGTTAATAATGTAAAAACTGCATTATATGTGTAGACAGGTGTAGCAAATCAGATCACTAGCCACTTATAATGAGTTTAAGCGACCATGCTAGAACCACAAGATCCGAGGGTGCCTAGCACCTTCCCTCGGGTTAACAGAATTCCCTACTCAGAAATTTCTGGTTCGCAGACTCCAATCAGGCAGTCAAAATTTTCCTCGATTCGAGATTCTAAACAAACCGGTGGATTGGGACACCAAAAACCAAGCTTATCCCAAGTGGCGACTCTTAAATAAAGAAATAATCTAATTTCGAATAATGTCACGTTAATTGGAAAAACTCCCTTATACGTGTCATCCTTCGGGGTAGCCGTGTAAAAAGGAGGTGTGAAAATATTCACTAGGAATCTCTTGGTATCCCGAGGATCTCTTGGTATCCTCAAATCTTACAATCTCATGTGCCAGGGATCTCTTGGTATCCCACACCCTCAATCTAGAACATATCAAGTGCAGGGGGGATCTCCTGGGAGGCCAACCCGTAGTCCCAATTTAAAAACACACAATAGCAACTCAAACATTAGGAAAGATACTAACTTAGGGCAAGAAATATGAAATACTAGCCAAAAATACTACATGGTGTACAAATAAGACAGTTTAAACACCTAGGAAAGCAAGTCAAATGAACTTGCTTCTCTAAACTAGCATAGAATAAATTCACAATTTAGAAGGAACAAGTAAGCAAGAAAACTCAATTTAAATACTTCAAGTAAAAATGTATTTTTCATCAATTTTCTCAAGAACGCGCTCGTCACCTCATGTACGAGACATTCAATTATCAAACATCATATCCTAAGGGGAAAGACGCCCACACAAGGTCTGCCAAGCCACTTACCTCAATCGGCTCCAAAATTAACTTGAAATCACTCTTTTGCCACGAGTATCCTACTCCAAATAGCCCAAATCTATTCATTTCAATTACATCTCGTAAATAACATCTCAACCAATTAATTCTACTATTTGATTTACAGCTAAGACACAATTTTAGGTAAAATGACCAAAATGTTCCTCGAGCCAACATGGTCAAAACTCGAGGTTCGAACGAAAATCTGGTTACCTATTCCCCCACGAACCCAATTATGTGATTAGTTTTGAAATCGGACCTTGAATTGAGGACACATCCCCAATTTTAACAAAACCCTAGGTCCTACCCAATATTCCCCAATTTACCCATTTAAAACTTCGATTTGATGTTTAAATTATGTTAAAAGGTGTAAAGGAGTAAAGAAAATGAGTTAGAAACCACTTACCAATCATTTTGAAGAAGAAGTATTGCTTAGAAAATCGTCTCTTAGGTTTTGGATTTTTGAAAAGTGAGAAATAACAAAAAAATAATGTGTATTTATACTCTCTGAACCTCCAGCGCGGACCGCGCGAGGATGACCGCGACCGCGTTGGTGGAACCTAAGGCTACCAGTTCTCTGATATTTGCAGCGGGGGCCGCATGAGGATGACCGCAGCCACGCGTTCACACCATGGGCGCACGAGAATGACTGCGGCCGCGCGCTCACACCAGGGGCCGCGCGAGGCGGACACGGGCGCGCTTAAGCCTTCAGATTTTTTTCCCTGACCTGAAATATCTGGTGTTTTTAAGTCTAAGACCTCCAGGAACCTACTCGAAACTCACCCGAGCTCTCGGGGCTCCAAACCAAACATACACACCACTTCAAAAACATCATACGGACTCACTCGTGCAACCAAATCACCAAAACAACATCAGATACATAGAATCAAGCCCCAAAGCTTAAGATTTCTTTCAATTATTTTATGAAACACCAATTTTCCATCTTAAGTCCAAAGTACGCCAGATGACGGGCGTTTTCAACCAAACTTTACACAATGTGCTTAAATCACATATGAGAGTTGTAGGGGGCGTCTGAACCAAAATACGTGACCGATAGCACAGTATTTTATTGAGATTTCATTTTCTAATTTCTTTAGTTATTTTTGGGAAATAGTTTCATATAAAAATTCATTTCTCGGACTTGGGGCCTCAGAATTCGATTCCGAGCATATGCCCAAGTCCCATATTTTCCTACGGCCCCTCTAGGACTGTCAAATTACGAGTCTGGGTCCGTGTACCCAAAATGTTGACCAGAGTCAACTTTAATCATATTAATATCAAAATGTATTATTTTTTACATAGAATTCATATTTAAGCTTTCCGGCTATGCGCCGGGACTACACGCGCAAATCGAGGCAACCCCAGATGAGGTTTTCAGGCCTCGAAAGTACAGAACGGAAAATAAACATGTGATGACCCTATTGGTTCGTCACAATTGGGTATCAATAGAATGCATAAATTGGCTTAAAACACTGTACTGCAAAACTGGTATCTGATCGTGTACTAGTCAAGTATAACAATCTGCCAAGGAGTCTATGATATATACCAGGGTCTTCAAGAGGGGCATCATCAATCACCCCATATGTGCATCAAAATTTGAAGATGTCAGCTTCAAGTTAAGTTACAAGGGAGCACCAACTGATTTAGCTCCGGTCAAACCCATGTGTGAGGTCAATTTAAGGGCATACTTCCGATGATGCATAATAATGCCCTCTTTGCTATTGGAAAATTCTATGCCAAGGAATTACCTCAGCTCACCAAGATCCTTGATCTTGAAACTAGACTGTAAACATGCCTTAGTTTGGAGAATCATAGTTGAGTCATCTCCTGTAATCAAGAGATCATCGACCTAAACCAAAACTATGACAAACTTTCTTTGAGGCTGTCTAGTAAACAGAAAATAATCCAAATGACTTTGAACAAAACCATAAGACAACAAGGTAGAAGATAATTTTAGATTCCGCTGCATGGAAGCCTACTTAAGGCCATATAATGATTTAAGCAACTTATAAACCTGTTGAGGACTATTAGAACTGTGAAAACCCTGGGATAAAATAATATACACTTCTTCATCTAAATCACCTTGCAAAAATGCATTACAGACATCCATTTAATGGATCGTCCAATGCTTGGTTGCAGCAACGGCCAGAACATACCTAACAGTTACCATTTTTAATACGAGAGAAAGGGTTTCTTGATAATCCAAGCCTTCTTGCTGGCTATAACCCTTTGCTACTAGCCTTGCCTTGAACCTCTCTACCTATCGTGTAACTTTATACTTAATTTTATACACTTACTTACAACCAATAGCTCTTTTACCTGTAGGAAAAGGTACTACCTCCTATGTATTATTAGTCTCTAAAGCTTGTAATTCAACTTCCATAGCCTCAATCCACCTAGGATCTTTGGCAGCTTGAGTATTACTTTTAGGCTCAGCATCAGTAGAGAATTTGGTGAGGAAATTTGATACCTTGGTGTCAAAGTATCATAACTTACAACATCATACAATGGATAGAGGTAAGTATCTGTAGCTTTTCTAGGGAGAACAAAGTCCTTCAACCAAATAGGTGGTTTAAACACTCTTTCAGATTTTCTCTGTGGTGGTTCAGGATTAATAACGGGTGTAGGGGTAGAAAGTGGTAAGCCTAAAGTGATGGGAGAGGGATCTGCAATGTCAAAGACCTCTGCATCATGCGAAGCTATTACTGATGGCTGGTCGGGGATATGTGGTGGACTAAAAATAGGATCATCTACTGTAGGAGAAGGGGTAGACAAATTGGAAAGGAGAAGTCCAGATCTAGTGCCTTTGAACGAAAAGGAAATATGTTATCATGAAAGAGAACATTTCTTCTAATGAAGATTGTATTGTGCTCCATGTCATATAGCTTGTAACCTTTCTGAAGAATCCCATGACCAAGCAGCACAGATGGTATGGCTCTAGGACTGAATTTGTCTTGTCTAGGCAATGCTGTTACATAACAAATGCACCCTATTACTCGCAAATGAGACAATGAAGGCACTCTATTGTGCAATACTTCAAATGGAGACTTTTTTCCCAAGATAGTAGAGGGCACTCTGTTAATTATATACACAACAGCTTCCAGACAACATCCCCAAGACGTAGGTGGCAAGTGACCCTGGAATTTAATAGCTCTAGCTGTCTCAAGGATATACCTATGCCTCCTCCCGACAACCCCATTTTGTTGAGGAGAATAAGGGCAAGAGCTTTGATGAATTATCCCATGTGACTTGAAAAACTCACCACAAAAACTACTAAAAAGTTCTGACCTATTATAAGACCTAAAAACTTTAATTTCCTTCAATTTAGTTCAAAATCATGGCCATGATTGATTGAAGCAACATTGACACATCAGATTTAACTCCCATCAGAAAAACCCAAGTCCATCTAGAGAAATCATCCACAAGAGTGAGAGAATAGTTCATTCCATTATAAGTGGAGACTTTGTAGGGCCCCAAATATCCATATGAATCAATTCAAAAGGTGCAACCGCTCCACGTTACTATGAGGAAAAGGAAGTCTAACTTGTCTAGCTAATGGATATATGCTAGAGTATTTCAATGTAAGACTACATTTAGTTTTCAAAATAGAAATTCTTCTTAGAACTACCATAGATCCTCTTGTGCCATAACTATAAATCCGTTATCTCTCTTACTGCTAAAGATTTCATCTGCTCCTTGACTCCAACATTTTCCTTTTGTCTCAAAATGTAAAGTTTTTATTCTTTCTTACTAATCCCCTTCACCTTCCCAGTGAAGAGGTCTTTAAAGATAACGAAGATAGGATAGAAACTAATAAAGGACTGCAAAGCCTTAGTCAGCTTTGAAACTAACAACAAGTTGAATTTAAATGTTGATACAGACAATACATCTTTAATGAGATCACCTCATGTCAAGTGGCAATTTCTCACATGAGTAATCTGAATGGAATCTACAGTAGGCATTTAAACATGTCATGAGTTTCTTATTTTTGTAGCATCAACAAACAACGGTTCATTACCTGTCATATAATTAAGAGCCCCTATGTCTACTATCCAAGTAGGACTAGAATCAAAATCAGATAAAGATATATCTGTCATGTGTGCATTAGGTTCACCAATTGAAGTTTTTTTTTGTGACAAATTGATGATTTATGAATACTGCTCAGGAGTAAAGACTGGTGTTGTCATAGGTGTGAATGGACGAGGAGAAGAAGCAGTATTTCCATCTGATTGTGCCAATTTTTCACTCGACAAAACACCTCTCTTTTTTGGCTTAAAAATTAGGAAGATACCCTATAAGTTTATAGAAATTTTCCATCAACTGACCTTTCATGTTGCAAAAGTCGTATTTCATTAACTTGAAACAATTATCCCTTGAATGAAAAAAATAATCACACTCCAGATTGTAATTTTTCTTCCTCTGCCTCTGACAAGAATGTTTAGCAGTAAATAGGGCAGTAGACTCTATATTTTCAATCAATGCACAATACCTTCCTGCAACCATTTTTTGATTTTCATCTTGAAGCAGCATTGCATATGCTTGATTAACGTTAGCAACGTATGACTTCATCGAGATCTGTCAGCGTGCCTCACTATATCTGTCATTGAGTCCCATAAGAAATTGTAAAAAGTGTTGACATTGTAAATTATTAGCATATTTCTTTGATTTTGTACATTCACATGAAGGAGGTGGAATCAATCATATTAATTCCATAAGTCCTTCAATTTGGAATAATACACAGAGATGGATGAAGTACCTCGTGTTAAGATGAAAATTGCTTTATGCAGATAAAACATGTGAGAAGTTTTTACCTTATCAAAGAGCTCTCCCAGGTCCTCCCATATAGCATAAGCATTGGAACGAAACAACACTCCACTAAGCAAATCACGACTAACATTATGCATAATCCATGGTTTTACCATCGCATTACAGCGATCCCAGTGATTAACAAAATTATATCCATAAGTTCTCGCGTAATAGTACCTTAAACGAAACCTAGTTTATTCCTAGTCAACAAAGAAACTTCTATGGCCTGTCTCCTTAGAGTATAATTCTCCATTCCGATAAGAGGCATCCCAATCGAAAGAGAGCTCGGATCATCCAGAGCATGCAAATACAGTAGGTGATTATGGTGAATCACAATCACATTTTGCACAGTTGCATCATCAATCGCCATGAAATTTAGGGATCAAAACACCTTAAAAACTCGAATTCACCAGAAAGTACCTGAGGAATATCACAATTTTCAACTGCCATCGGGGAAAATCCCTAGATTCAATTAATTAGGGCTCATATAAATTTGACTAAAGATTATTTTACGTAATTCAGATAAAAAATAAGTTATACAAGTTATATAAGTTAAAATTTTATTCAATGTTGAAATTCCAATATATTAGAACTCCCTCCAAATAATCCAAATAAATAAATAAATATTGTTAGCAAAATGTTAGATAATTTTAATGTTTTTATTTTATAAATATAATTTGAATGATATATTATCTGACACAAATAAAACTTACATGTCCATCATTAATGATTAAAAGATTTATATTAAAAATAGCAAATTTATAAGTCAACTTAAACTCGTTGTGCACATGTGAAAATTAGGATTAACATTGCAAAAGTCCTTTGTTATAATTCCAAAAGTTTTAAAACTTGTAAACATGAAAGAGTTAAATTTGAGGAAAATAGTTACACGATTTAAATAAGGAAAAAATATTTAAAAGCAAAATTTTACTCAATTTAGATTCCTAAATATTAGGAGTTTCTAGATACCTTAAAGAAAAGATATTTAATAAATAAAATTTTGTTATAAATACACTTCTATTTAAGGTGAATGTCTTTAATTAGAGAGATTCTAGAGTTCTATTCTTGGTAGATAAATCATCCTCCTCCCTATAAATAGAGGTGCCCTCTACCATTGTAAATCACTCCTAACATTCTCTAAGTATCAATAAGAAGAACTCTCTCTACTCTTCTCTCTATTGCTCTTGTTCTTGCATTATTGTTCTTGTCTTTTATATTATTTCATAACACGTTATCAGCACGAGACTCTACCGTATCAAGAACCATTCTCGAAAAATCTAAGGTATTTCCCTCTTCCTAATTTAATTTTCGATTATGTCTGACATTACGAAAAGAAAGTTCGTTGCCCTTGAAATTTCGGGCAAGAACTATATGACATGGGTGTTGGATGCTGAAATCCACTTAGATGCTATGGGTCTCGGAGACACCATCAAAGATAGAGAAAAAGCATCCACCCAAGAATGTGGGAAGGCCTTGATTTTCTTGCGCCATCACCTTGATGAAGGTTTGAAGATTGAATATCTCACCGTCAAGGATCCACTCATCTTGTGGAACGGCTTAAAGGAGAGATATGACAACCTGAAGTTGGTCACTCTGCCACAAGCACGATATGATTGGGCTCATCTGAGGCTCCAGGACTTTAAGTCCGTTTCTGAATATAATTCCGCAATGTTCAGAATTACTTCTAAATTGAAGCTATGCGGGGATAATATCCCCGATTATGATATGCTTGAGAAAACGTTTACAACGTTTCATGCCTCTAATATAGTACTGCAACAACAGTACAGAGAGAAAGGCTTTACAAAGTACTCTGAACTGATTTCTCTTCTACTAGTGGCTGAGCGAAATAATGACCTGCTCATGAGAAATCATGAAAATCGACCCACTGGGTCTACACCACTGCCTGAAGCAGATAAGGTGCACTCTCATTATGCCAAACATGAAAAGGACCATGGTCATGGTCGTAAACGGGGTCATAGCCAGGGACGTAGACAAGGAAGAAATTCCAATGAAGTCCGTCAACCCCCAAGGAGAGATAACCGCCGAAAGCAGAAACGGGGTCATGAAGATCCTAAGGCAAATGGTTCAGAAACTATATGTTATCGTTGCGGTGGGAAAGGGCACTGGTCAAAGACTTGCCGTATACCAAGACACTTGGTTGACCTTATCAAGCATCTCGAAAGAGAAAAGGCCCTGAAACAAATTTTGTCTATGACGACGATGAGGACATCACCCACCTGGATGTGGCAGACTTCTTTGAGCAACCCGAGGGGAAAATAGACCACCTAATCGACGATGGGTCCGTGATGAAAGAAGATGGAGTTATTTGATTTTATTCTACTTATTTGTATTAGTTAGTGAATAAACTAATAGTCATTAGTATTAGCTCGTATTAGTTAGTTCATGATGCAATGTTAGCAGTAGTTCTTTAGAATATCTTCAATATGCTCAAATATCAATAAAATTTTTATTTTCCAGTAGGGGTAATCGACTAGCCTGAAAAACTAGTCGATTATCTACTATTTTCGCATTAAAGCTGAAAAATAATTGATCAACAATCGATTGTCTTTGTCTAACAATCGATTGTCGTTGAGACAGTGTAATCTGGAATTTTTCAAAAATCATCCACAATCGATTGTCTTTGTCTAACAATCGATTGTCGTTAAGACAGTGTAATCTGGAATTTTTCAAAAATCATCCACAATCGATTGTCTATGCATAACAATCGATTGTCTTAAAACAGTGTGTTCTGGAATTTTTCAAAATAGCCAACAATCGATTGTCTACTTAACAATCGATTGTCTTAAAACAGTGTGCTCTGGAATTTTTCAAAATAGCCAACAATCGATTGTCTATACATAACAATCGATTGTCGTAAAACAGTGTGTTCTGGAATTTTTCAAAATAGCCAACAATCGATTGTCTATGCATAACAATCGATTGTCTTAAGACAGTGTGATCTGAAGTTTTTCAAAATAAGAAATAATCGATTGTGTGTGTTTAACAATCGATTGTCAATGTTCAACAATCGATTGTTTGTGTTTAACAATCGATTGTTTGAAGAAAATATTTAAACTGAAATTTTCAAACTGCAAAGTAATGGATAACATATCTGTTTTTGTTAGTCAACTGTTAGCAGCAGATTTTGAAAATATTATGTGACACAAACGAATTGAACTTGTTTATTCTTATGTTCGTGTATCTCTTTTGTATGTCAAACTATGGGATAGCAAATATGGATATCTCACAAAGCGAACTTGGATCAAAGTCCAACTGTAAAAGTATTTGCCTAGTTGATTCATGTACTACACATACAATACTCAAAGAAAGGAAATATTTCTCTCAACTAAATATGTGTAAGGCAAACGTTACTACAATCTCTGGAAGTAGTAAATTGATTGAAGGCTCCGGAAGAGCAATTGTAACTCTGCCCAAAGGCACGACGTTAATCATAGAGAATGCAATGTTCCCCTCCAAGTCTAAGAGAAACTTGTTGAGTTTTAAAGATGTACGCCGGAATGGCTATCATATTGAGACAATGGATGAAGATAATCTTGAATATCTCGTCATCACAAAGAATGTCTCCGGCCAAAAGAGGGTTATTGAGAAATTCCCGTCTTTATCTTGTGGCCTGTATTGGACAAGAATTAGTGCAATTGAGGCACATTCAACAGGAAACCAAAGGGTTACTGATTCCAATACCTTTGTACTTTGGCATGATCGATTGGGACACCCAGGATCGGTCATGATGAGACGGATTATAGAAAGCTCATATGGGCATCCGTTAAAGAATTTCAAAATTCTTTCGAATAATGAATATCCTTGCACTTCGTGTTATCAAGGCAAGTTGATTATCAGGCCATCACCAACAAAGGTTGGGACTGAGTCACCCACGTTTCTGGAACGTATACAAGGGGACATTTGTGGACCTATTCACCCACCTAGTGGGTCGTTTAGGTATTTCATGGTCTTGATAGACGCATCCTGTAGATGGTCTCATGTGTGCCTGTTGTCATCACGCAACCTTGCGTTTGAGAAATTAATGGCACAAATAATTCGACTACGAGCACAATTTCCAGATAATCCAATCAAGTCCATTAGACTGGATAATACTGCTGAGTTTACATCCCAAGCATTTAATGATTATTGCTTATCAATCGGGATAAAAGTTGAACATTCTGTAGCTCATGTTCACACTCAAAACGGTCTTGCAGAATCGTTAATTAAACGCCTGCAGTTGATTGCAAGGCCATTACTTATGAGAACGAGGCTGCCCACTTCGGTATGGGGTCACGCCATCTTACATGCAGCAATGCTAATTCGTCTCAGACCGACGAATTACCACAAGTATTCCCCGTTGCAATTGGTTTTGGGTCATGAACCCAATATATCCCATTTAAGAATTTTTGGATGCGCAGTATATGTGCCTATAGCACCGCCATCCTGCACCAAAATGGGTCCGCAAAGAAGGTTAGGAATATATGTTGGGTTTGAATCGCCCTCCATCATTCGCTACCTCGAAACATTGACAGGCGACTTGTTTACTGCACGATTTGCAGACTGTCGATTTGATGAGACACTTTTCCCAAAATTAGGGGGAGAAGTTGGTGAAACCAAACGGGAAATTTTGTGGAAAAATGCATCATTATCTCATCTTGATCCACATACCTCTATTTGTGAAAGAGAGGTACAAAAGATTATCCATTTGCAAAGAATAGCAAATCAAATGCCTGACGCATTTACGGACTTGAAGAGGATAACGAAATCCCACATTCCCGCGGAAAATGTTCCAATCCGTATTGATGTCCCTGTTGGACAATCATCTAGTGTCATAACCAATGAGTCGAATGCACGCCTGAAGCGTGGCAGACCATTAGGTTCCAAAGATCGAAATCCTAGAAAAAGGAAAAAGAACGATCGAGATGACACTACGAAAGAATCTCATGAAGAAATTCATGATTTGACAAATTCTGAGATTCATGAAGAATCCACTGAGCCCGAGACTCTGGAAAATACGGAACTATCCCTAAATCCAATTAATATTGAGGCAAATATTAATCGAGTGGATATTGTGGTAGATAATGCCTTTGCTTATAATGTAGCATCTAGCATTATGCAAGAATGTGAGGATCTCGAACCTCAATCTGTTGAAGAATGTCGAAAAAGACAGGATTGGCCAAAGTGGCAAGAAGCAATTCAATCAGAATTGAATTCGCTGGCAAAACGTGAAGTTTTTGGCCCTATAGTTGAAGCACCTAATGGTGTTAAGCCTGTCGGCTATAAATGGGTCTTTGTACGCAAAAGAAACGAGAAAAACGAGGTGCAAAGATATAAGGCACGCCTTGTTGCACAAGGTTTTTCTCAAAGGCCTGGTGTCGATTATGAAGAGACATATTCGCCTGTAATGGATGCGATAACCTTTCGTTATCTCATAAGTTTTTCTGTCCATAAAAAGCTTGACATGCACTTAATGGATGTGGTTACTGCCTATCTTTATGGCTCACTTGATAATGAGATATACATGAAAATTCCCGATGGACTCAAGGTGCCAAACGCGCACAATTCAAAATCTCGGGAAATGTTCTCAATTAAATTTCAAAGATCCTTGTATGGTCTAAAGCAATCTGGACGAATGTGGTATAATCGTCTTAGTGAGTACTTGTTAAAAGAAGGCTATATAAATGACGCCATTTGCCCGTGTGTTTTTATAAAGAAAACAACATCGGAATTTGTTGTACTTGCCGTATATGTCGATGACATAAACCTTATTGGAACCCCTATAGAACTCCAAAAGGCAATTGATTATCTAAAGGATGAATTCGAGATGAAAGATCTCGGAAAGACTAAACTATGTCTTGGTTTGCAAATTGAATATTTGGCAAACGGAATTTTTGTTCATCAATCTACCTATACAGAAAAGGTATTGAAACGGTTTTACATGGATGAAGCACATCCTTTAAGTATACCGATGGTTGTTCGATCACTTGATGTGAACAAAGATCCATTCCGACCACAAGAAAGGAATGAAGAGATACTTGGTCCTGAAATACCATATCTTAGCGCAATTGGCGCACTAATGTATCTTGCAAATACTACAAGACCTGACATATCCTTTTCAGTTAATGTCTTAGCAAGATTTAGCTCGGCTCCTACGAGGAGACATTGGAATGGGATCAAACACATATTGCGGTACCTAAAGGGAACTACCGATATGGGCTTATTTTATGGCAAGAATTGCAGCCCGGATCTTGTTGGTTATGCTGATGCTGCATATTTGTCCGACCCACACAAGGCTCGATCTCAAACGGGTTATGTGTTTACCTGTGGAGAAACCGCCATATCTTGGCGATCGACTAAGCAATCAATTGTGGCTACTTCATCTAATCATGCCGAGATAATATGGCTGATTTGTTCACAAAATCTCTACCAAAGTCAACCTTCAAGAAGCTAGTTCACAAGATCGGGATGCGAAGACTTAAGGACATAAATTGATGTTCTTATCAGGGGGAGTTAATGCGCGTTGCACTCTTTTTCCCTTACAAGGTTTTATCCCACTGGGTTTTCCTTGCGATGTTTTTAACGAGGCAACCAATAGGCGCATATTCAAACATGTGTACTCTTTTTCCTTACTTTAATTTTTCCCATTGGGTTTTGTTTTAAGGTTTTAACGAGGCACATCATTGAATAGACATTCAAGGGGGAGTGTTATAAATACACTTCTATTTAAGGTGAATGTCTTTAATTAGAGAGATTCTAGAGTTCTATTCTTGGTAGATAAATCATCCTCCTCGCTATAAATAGAGGTGCCCTCTACCATTGTAAATCACTCCTAACATTCTCTAAGTATCAATAAGAAGAACTCTCTCTACTCTTCTCTCTATTGCTTTTGTTCTTGCATTATTGTTCTTGTTTTTTATATTATTTCATAACAAATTTAGCTTATTTTAAAGTTCTAAATATTAGGTAAATAATTAAACTACAATTACAATTTTTTTCAATAATAAATTTATTTTTAAAGAGTAAAAAGAGTAAATGATATTTCTCTAAGAACTTTTATACTTTTAACGTAGTATAGATTTATCAAAGGATGCTTGAACTCGCTCTACCACCAAAGATCATCATTTGCTTTAGATATAATGAGATGGGCTTTTTATTGAATTAACCTAAATAGCTATCTATCCAAAATATAAATTAAATTAGCATATATATATATATATATATATATATAATATGATTTAAAAAATAAAACGCAAATGCAGTCGACTATTTGTGTAAAGATCTCTATTTCCATTGTGAATTTTACATTGCCAAACAAATAATCTGCAAAATACGTGAAGATTAGGATATCATAATTTTCACAGTTGGTGCTTTTTAGAAGTACCACAACACTTCACTAATGTACTTACTCTATGTCTTGAAAGATGAGAGAGCATATTCCAACAAAATACTCTCTTTTGAGAGCAGAAGCGTGTAGTTTATTTCACATTAACAAGCTAATTGGCATTATAGAAACTATTAATCATGCACCCACGTCATAAAGCAAGAAGGTTTCACATGAGTTATAAAAATATAATTAATCATCTCCATATTTTATCGCAAATTGTTTTAAGGATGAAGATTTCACATTTCTTGTCAATATTGATACAAAAAATTGAGGAGATCGAGTTGCAAGACATTTAATTGCAGAAAAGATACAGTAAGTTTGAAAATTTTGGTTCAATTGAAATTAATAACGAAGAGATAAACAAGGAGATAATCAAGAAGACCAAAAATTTTGAAAGACAATGCACCCCAATATAATTATAATCGAAAATGGTGAAAATGAAAACAACAATAGACTTTTATGATTCAATTCTTTCTCGGACCCCACACATAACAAAAACTTAGTACACCAAACTGCCCTTTAATTGTTCTACTGAAAATTATTTATAAGATAAGTGGAGATAGTAGAAAATTTCATTGTTTTATTAAGCTTGCAACCTTAAGCGCTATCCTAAATTCCAAATCAGTCGAGAATATTGACTTTTATTCCAGTCCAGTTAAAATTAGATATATGAATCATCATTCTCCATCTCACATTATATATATACACATTTAAAAGCTGGTAAATTTAAAGTACTTTGCACCCTAAACACTAAAAATTCTTAATGGGTATTTATTGAGCAAAATATTGTGCCCGCATAAAAATCTTGGATCTGTCTCTGCACAATCCTTTAGCTCTATAAAACCCTTCTAGTTTTTCTCATAAATCAGTTTAATTATTCATATTCCTTAAATGTCCTTCATATTTCATGTGATTCTTTGATTACCAAACAGTGAGGAGTACATATAATATTTCCAAAAGAGAGAAAGAAAAAGAAAAAAGAGGAAGCATTCACTTTTAGCCATCTATAAAACTCCAGGTTTGAAACACATCTCTTTCTAAAAGACGAGACAAGGAACTTTTAAGGCTCCTGTTAATGTCCTCTGCCTTGTAACCCTAATGGGTTGCAAAGAGAACAAATCTCTCGGGTCTCAGGGGCGGAGCCAAAAGGATGCAAGGGGTTTCGTCGAAAAATTACACTGTATGTGTAAGATTATTACTATTTTTATGTATATATATTAGAAGTCGAATCACCACTAGTTTTTTTCTTGTGTTTATTTCTTATATTTTCAATCATCTTACTGAAAATTCTGGTTCTGCTCTTACTTTAGGTGCATCAGCTACAGGTTGATTAGTAATTCTAGGTAATAATGGATGAGTGACAGAAGAGAGTGAGCCCACATGGTTCTTGCATGACTACATCCCCATGCTTAAAAGCTATGTGTGCTTTATCTCTATCCGTCATACACCTAACAACTAACGCACATATTTGTCCCCCCTCCCCCCTCCCTTTTTTTGAACTTCAGTAAAATTCGCAATCGTTATAGTTTTTGTTACAACCTTTGTTCTTCGGGTAAATATTCTGTGGTGAACATTCTATACGCACTAGGTAAACCTCCTACTGTGTAATAGCCTGCACATCACAGGGAATGTAAATTACACTAGACAAGCTCCGTGTGATAGACATAAAAGGAGGAAAGACCGCTCAATAATGAAATTGGAACAATAAATCCAATTTTTATTTGGCACCTTTCTTTTATAGATCTGCCTTCTATCTTTGTTTTTTTTCTCAAGCTAATGAGCCTTCTAAAATGCTACACCAAAAATATAAGTGAATTCAAAGTATAGAGTCAATCGGTTCAGAATAAATATGTAATTTAATTTAAATTTTCTTAACTATGTGTAAGTGATTCCAGATTTAGTTGAACATGCTGAATTCACTCTATATCTTCCTCTGACTACAAGTGTCAGTTAATCAGCAAACACATGTATTTTATGTTCTTGATATGCTGTACTAGTTAACGAGAGGGATCTTTACGTAAATAGCCGGCTGAATTTACTAATTCACTTTTCTAACCAATATACGTCAGTTACGCCCTAATTATACATGCATGATTATATATATTATATAAATTATACATATATTATGTATTTGCTGGCTATTTTTAATTTAAACAATTAGGTGAACGATTATATAAGTTAATTCTTCTAATTATTTAATTACTATAAACTGACTAAAAATAGATGGTATTGACGTTATAGTATGGAAGCACTTGATAGGCTATTGGTAAAGTTGTTTGGATTTAGAATTTGTAAGCACAGATTATGGGATGAATGTGCCTCACAATGTGAGCATATTTTCACTCTGTCAATTTTCGTCTCTAAAAAACTGTGAAGATTCTCTGTAATATTTGCGGAAAAGATTTAAAAACTATACAAAATTAGAAGCTTCATGTTTAAGAAACGTTAGAAATTAATATTTTGTTGCAAAAAGTTAACGAAATGTCAAAGAATAGTAGTGATATTGGAATGGTATAATTAAAAAACTCCTGCTGATCCATGATACGTTACTTAGTTTTAGACCAACTTATTTATATGTTATAGTTAAGTCTTTGAATGAAGTCTTATATTTTAAGCATAGAACAATGGAAGACATAACGAGGCAAAAAACAAGTCCAAAATTCAATATTTTCGACGTAATATATAAATTTATGTGTCAAAACTTACAAAAATTACAACAAATAGAACTAAAATTGAGTATTATTATAGGAATGTTTAACTAATTTAACATATAATTTAAGTGCAGGCATATTGTACAAAGATGAAAATTTGACTTAGCTATATATAAAAAGATATTTCGTGTACTAAGTTATTGTTATGGGAGAGGTTTGAGGAAGAATGTGGGATCACACGAGTTTATTGTATGCAGTCTTACTATGTTTTTTTACAAGAAACTTTTTTTACGGTTCAAACATATAACTTTCTGATTATATAGCAATAACTTTATCAGTTTATGCTAAAGTCTCCTTTGAATAAAAAAAATAAAAAGGTGGGGTGGAGTGTAGGGGTTGGGGGTGTTTCATGCTGGCGCGTAATGAATTAACTAACGCGGATCCCACTCTTTCCCAGTATACAAGTCAAATTATATACTATTGCTCAATCTGAAGATTTAACTAATAATCCTGTGGTTACAGTATGCTGATCACTTTCTAAAGTATATTTGAAATCGGTTTCAACAACGAAAGTGAAAGTCGACGGAGATGGTGACGGTGCTCCATGCTCAGCTGCGGCAGCGATGGTCAACGTTACGGTGGCTGTTAAGAGTCGTCAAGTGGGTATGATCGTGAATTTTAAAATTCGGAGATCGTCTGAGAGGTCTTATGCCCGATAATCAATAATTTGATTTGTTCGAATTTTTCAGATGACAATACCCGAATGTGGGGGTGGTCTTATGAACTTTGGTTATAATTGGCCCTTGAGCTCGTTTTCTTAAGAGATCAAAAGTACAAAATTATAAAGTAAATTTTTTTTTAAAGCATAAGATAATTGCAAGAAAAGTACATCTCTTTATTCTTGTGAAAAATAGTTACACGTGCGTACATATTTTGTGTCAGGGCTCGAGCAACCTATGTGGGCACAATGTTTGACTGTTTGGCCTATACAAAAATCTTACCTATCTAGAACATTCTATTACAAAGTAATTTCCTCACAAAAAGAGGTTAATATCCAAGGGTGATGCCCTCCAATATTCAAAGTGGATTGTATAGGAACCTCGGTACTGTTAGTGTAATCTTTAACACTGATTCGTGATCGACCTTAGATTCTAAGTTAGCACGATCTACTGTTGCCTCGTTAAAACCTTGCCGAAAAACCTAATTGGGACAAAGACGGTTTAAGAGAAAAAAGTACAATGCGTGCTTTCAGACCTAAAGGCTTCGTGCTGCTCCTTGTTGATCACCTGCAAGTGTTAGTCCAAAAATAGAAAGAATTGAAATGGGGTTGTACCGTAGCAGTAATATCTTTTAATATGAGTTACGTTGCAATTGTTTGGTAGTTTCTTTCCATCCACCGTTCCAAGCTTATAGGACCATTTCCCTGGGATCTCGATAATATGGTATCGGCCTTCCTAGTTCGGACCCACTTTCCCTTTGTGTGGATTCCGGGTATTTAGTGTAACTTGCTCAACATTAAGTTCCTGACATTGATATATTGAAGGTTGGACCTTCGATTGTAATACCTTTCGATCTGTTGCTTTTGGGCGACCAACAAAATAAGGGCAACTTCATGTCGTTCATCCAACAGCTCCAGGCTTGTAGTCATGGTTTCGTTGTTTGATTCCTTCATTGCATATCGGAATCTGATACTTGAATCCCCGACTTTGATCGGTATTAAAGCTTTGGCGCCATAAACCAATGAAAACGAGGTGACCTCGGTACTGGCTTCTAAGTTATGTGATTCACCCAAAGAACTTCGGGAATGATCTCTCTCCACTTTCCCTTGGCGTCAGTCAACCTTTTCTTGAGGTTTTGGATTATAGTTTTATTGGTCTATTCAGTTTGTCCATTTCTACTAGGGTGATAAGGTGTTGATAAGATCCTTTTGATGTCATGGTGCTCGAATTTGGTCACTTTGCTGCCGATAAACTATTTTTCATTATCAAATGCAATTTCTCGAATTGACATATGATTGGTCCAAAATGAAGTCGATAACTTCCTTCTCCCTGATTTTCAGGTATGTCTGTGCTTCAACCCACTTGGATAAATAGTCATTCTTAAACAAAACAAATTGAGCCTTTCCTGATGCGGATGGGAGAGAGTCGACGATGTCCATCCCCCACTTCATGACCATCCATAGTGATAAATCCGAATGCAGCAGCTCCCCAGGTGGATGAATCATTGGAGCACGTCTTTGGCACTTATCACATTTTTTCACAAACTCCTTCGCATCTTTTGCATATCGACCCAGTAATAGTTGGCTTTGATTACCTTTAGAACCAATGATTCGGCGCCAGAGTGGTACCCGCATGTGCCTTCGTGGATTTTTCTCAAAACATACCCAGTATCTTCTGGTCCCATACATATTGCTAACGGACCATCGAATATTCTCTTGAGCAAGATTCTGACCTCGGTCAAGCTAAATGAGGCTGCCTTTGTGTGTAGGGATCTCGATTACTTTGGGTATGTAGGAATTTCACGTTCCTTAAATACTCTATTTATTTATTTCTCTAATCCCAAGTTAAGATTGTGGAGTTTATTTTAGCATGAAGTTCTTCTACTACCAACTTTATGAGTTGTACGACTGCCCTTGAGTTGAGCTCATTATTTTCGACCGACGACCCTAAGTTTGTAAGGGCATCAGCTATAATATATTGATCTCAAGGCACGTGCTGCAAAGTCCATTCTTTGAAACTATGCATTGTTATCTATAGCTTGTCCAAGTACCTTTGAATTTGTTGGAATGTTCTGTTTACTTGGTTTACGACAAGGAGGGAGTTACATTTAGCTTCGATCACCTTCGCTCCCAAGCCTTTGGCCAGTTCAAGATCTTCAATCATGGCCTTATATTCTGCCTCATTGTTAGTCAGTTTTACAGTTCTAATAGATTGTCTAACTATATTCCCGGGGGTAACTTCAACGATACATAGTCCGAACCCTTTTACATTCGAGACACCATCCGTAAAGAGGGTCCAGATCCCCGAAGATGTTACCAAGTTTATCAACAACTCCCTTTAGACTTCGGGCATTAGGTCGGTGTAAAATCAGCCACGAAATCTGCTATAATTTGAGATTTAATGGAGTTTTAGGGTTGATATTCAATATTGTACCCGCTGATTTCTGTGGCCCATATGGCCAATCGTATCGAGAGTTTGGGTTTATGCATGACATTTCGTAAGGGGTAGGGTTTCACAACACATATAGGGTGGCACCGAAAATATGGTTCAGTTTTCTAAAGGCACATAGCAAGGCGAGTGCCAATATTTCTAGGTGAGGGTATCTAGTTTCGGCCTCACCTAAGGTCCTACTGACAAAATAAATTGGAAATTGTGTACCTTGTTCTTATCAGACTAAGACTCCACTCACTTCTATTTCTAATATTACTAGATACAAGTATAGTTGCTCATCTACCCTCGGCGTATGAAGCAATGGCGGGCTTGATAAGTATCGTTTGAGTTCTTCTAAAGCCAGTTGACATTCGGGGGTCCATGTGAAGTTATTTTTCTTTTTTAGCAACGAGAAAAATCAATGGCTTTTTCAAACGATCTCGAGATAAATCGCCCCAAGGCTGCAATGCGCCGATTAGCCTTTATACAGCCTTCACATTATCCACTACCATAATATCCTCAATATTTTTGATTTTGTCAGGGTTGATCTCGATCCCTCGATTGGATACCATGAATTCGAGAAACTTACCGGAACCGACCCTGAATGCATATTTTTCTAGATCCAGCTTCATGTTGTACTTCTTCAATATACTGAAGGTTCCCTAAATGCATTAAATAGCCCTCTGCTCGCAGGGACTTAACTTACATATCATCAATATAAACTTCCATGGTTTTTTCTATTTGTTTTTCGAACATTTGGTTTACTAGTCGTTGGTAAGTAGCATCAACATTTTTTAATTCGAATGGCATTACTTTATAATTGTATGTGCCATATTTAGTGATGAAGAGGTTTTTTCTTAATCGCTCGGGTCCATTTGTATTTGGTGGTACCTGGAATAGGCATCTAGAAAACTGAGAGTCTCGTGACCGACCGTGGCGTTGATCATGTGATCAATGTTAGGCAGAGGGAAAGAATCTTTGGAGCATGCTTTATTTAAATATTTATAATCTATGCACATTCTTAGTTTGTTCCCTTTCTTCATACGTTTGCTAACCATTTCGAGTATTTGACTTCTCGAATAGACCCTATTTTAAGGAGTTTAGTTACCTCGTCCTTAATGAAAGCATGTTTGATCTCAGACTAGGGTCTTCTTTTTTATTTTACCAGGCAGAACTTCGGGTCCAAGCTCCATTTGTTAGTAATGATCTCAAGTGGGATCCCTGTCATATCAAGATAGGACAAAGAAAAATAATCCATATTAGCTATAAGAAATTGAATTCGTTTTTTCCCGAGCTCAGAAGTTAACCCCGTGCCCATGTATACCTTCTAACCAAGCAGATGTTCGATCAACACGACTTTCTCGAGATCTTCGACCATTGACTTGGTAGAATCGGAATCATCGGTGGCGATAAAGGATCTAGGATCCACAAAGTCATCATCTTCGTCAATCCATTGCTTGTCCGATTGGGTCGAAGCTGGCATTGATGATTGATATTTGTCCTCCTGTTTCACTTTCGAACCTGAGTCATTTGTCGATGAGAGTGTTGATATTAGAATTACTTCGTGATGGAAAACATCTCCTTTACTGCGAGTTATTCCCTATAAACCGTCTTTATCCCTTCTGATGTTGGAAATTTTAATACCTTGTGAAAAGCCAAAGACATGAACCTCATGTTGTGGATCCATGGTCTCCCGAATAGGGCGTTGTATCGCAAGTCCCCTTCGATTACATAGAACTTGGTTTCCTATGTAGTACGGGCGATGTTTACCGGCTATGTTATTTCTCCCTTAGTAGTTTCGCAAGACATGTTGAATTCGTTCAATACTCGGGTCACAGGTAGGATCTGGTCATGTAGGCTGAGTTATTCTACGACCCTCTACAGAATGATGTTGGCCGAGCTACCTGGATCAATTTGCACACTTTTAACTCTAGGTTTATTAATAAGTACATAAATTACCAAGGCATCATTATGAGGTTGCATGATTCCTTCTGTATCCTAGTCATTGAAAGATAGAGTCCCTTCTGGTAAGTAGTCCCGAGTTCGTTTTTCTCTTGTGATTGACACTTTGGTACGTTCATCATCGGACCTTGAGGAACATCGACCCCTCCGATGATCATAGGGATGATGTGATGGGGTTTCTCTTGTTCGTTTCGTTTCTTGGAGTCCCTGTTTCTCAAGTGGTTCTTAGCTTGGTCACTCAAATATTCTCGAAGATGACCATTGTTGAACAACCAGGCTACTCCATCCCTCAATTGTCAACAATCCTCCATCATGTGGCATGTGTGCATGATATTTGCGTATTTGGTTGGGATCTCATTCCGCTAGATCAGTATGTAGAGGTCGAGGCACTAGGTATCTTTGATACGTCCAATGGCCGATACGGTTGCAGTCGCGTCTATATTAAAGTTGTACTCTGATAATCCCGGTGCCTCTTTTGGGCCGATAGATCTATCAAAGTTGTTCTTACTCATGAGTATCCACGAACTTTGACCTTGATAATTTTTCCTCTTATTCCATGCAAAATTTTGCCCAGATCGCTGCCTTTACGATCTCTATTGTACGACTGATATGATCTATATTCGACCTTGGTTCCTGGTCTTTGATTGGATCAACAGTTCTGATAGGATAAGGAGACTCGGAAGGAGCCCCAATTTGATCGTCCTCAACCCTGATCTTTGATTGATATCGACTATGCATATGTAACAGCCGGGTATTCTATCAAATTCTGCTTCAATTGTTGTGAAGCCACTGAGCTTCGATTGTTGAGCCCTTGATTAAAGCTTGAACAACTCAATCATCAGCTGGAAAGCACATCCGTTCCATTTGGAACCGAGACACGAATTCTCTGAGCATCTCGTTCTCTTTCTGCCTTACCTTTAAAAGGTCCGGCTTTCTGCTTTCAACCTTGGACCAAGTGTGTGCCTTTATACGAATTAGGCGGTAAATTATGGTACCATATCATAGTTCCCTTTATAAGGTCTCCCCGAATATCTTTAGCAAGATGGATTCGATCTCATCATCTTATAAGTGATTCCCTTTGATAGCACACATGTAGAAGGTGACGTGTTGATTCGAACTTGTGTACCATTTCTGGAATGGTTCGAGCTCGACCCTTCTCGGTATGTCATTCTAGTTTTAGAGCTAGGCTATTGCTGCCCATTGAGCTTGTATCATTTCGAAGATCACCCGCAAGCTGATCTCGCCATCTTCACCGCGCGCTCTAAGTAGCTGATCAGACATCCCCCTGGATGTTGCTTTCGGGGTCGGAGGTCAAATTTCCATTGATATGTATGTGTGAACTGACGTCTATTGGATCTACAGTCGGAACTCCATTGAGGCCAACCAGGGGTACATCATTCCCTGGTGCTATGTTATCATTTTGTCCATGGTGGCCAAAGTCGTTGTCAACGTGTTGGGGTGCTAACTGAGGGTTCGATATTCTTTTGTCCTGTAATCAAAGATACTTGAAAGAACAAGTGTAAATAGTGCGTGTCACAGAAGTTTGTACCAGGTAATCACTATTATCCTTAGCCCTACAGTGGACGCTAAATTGTTTACCTTAAAATCGGATAACAATAGAGTTTATACATGGTTTTAAGGACACGTGATAGAACTTTGTACAGATTAAGAAGAATAAATTAATATTGATATTGACGCTGAAAGAAATTATGCAAACCACACGTATTGAACAACATTGGCCCTGAAGTTCAGTCACCTTTGAACCAAATATATTTCAACTTGCTTATGAACAGAATAACAAAATAATGAAAGTAAGAAAATGATGTATATTGCTTAGTATTGCGTGAATATGATCTGTTTACAAATGATCAGACCCCCTTTATATAGTAGGGGAGTCCTAGTCTAGGTACAATTCTATATGAGGTAAGAAATCCTATGATTGACTAATTAATTGGCCTCTTCTTAATACATGCCGGGATTCGCGTCATGATCCTCGCCCGATTCGGATATTTCGATTTTTCATTATTCGTCTCGGTAAGCTTCCCTCGATCTCTATCTTGTTCGATCTCGATCTTGGTTGATCTTAATCTTGATTGGTCTCAGGGCCACGAGCTGACAACCTAACTTTGCATCATGGTTCGATATTATACGAGGCTGGACCATGGCTTATTGCGTTCCAATCTCAATCGGTCATGCAAAAAGAGCAAACCCAATTTTGTCTATATACAACATACTTTGCTGGACCCTGGAAGAGTCTCAGTTTGACTAAGAACCATTTGCAATTTTTTGGGTAACTTGACTTGTTTAAATATTTACTTTCTAGGTTGTTCGTATTCTTTGGAAAAAGTTATTGGGTGTGTATAGACACATAAAAAAGCTAAAACATGAATTGGTTGAAATAATAAATACTAATTTTAATTTTAACATGAATATTTTTTAAAAATCTCATCACGTACAAGCACATATCGTAAAACTAGTATATAAAAAATATTTTTATTCTAGAACCCCATGGCAGAGCTGGTTCAATTGAATCTCTTTTTTAAGAAATTGTACTATATAAAAAAGGTATAAATAACTTTTATATAAATTGTCAAAAGGGAAGCTTTACTGTAATAAAGAAAATTCAAAATGTACTTTCGGTTACACGTCCAATCTTAAACATAAAACTTTATAATTTTTTGAATTCCATTGCTAAATACTTTATTTCGTCACTGTTACAACCTCTTCCCACTCAATCAAGACCATTTGTGGGCAATTTATTTCTTTAGTGACTATTTTTTGGAATCATTTTTTCTTTGTAAAAATAAGACGTTGAACTCCTTAAATATCAAATTGTATATAACAAGACAAGAGGAATATGGAAAAAAATCATATAAACTACTAAAAATTGTTGAGTTGTCCCACATCGGAGGGATTTGAGGTCCTTGGTCTCCTTATATGGCTTAAGCAATCATCACCTCATAAGCTAGCTTTTGGGTTGAGTTAGGCCCAAGGTCTATTCTTTTCATGGTATCAGAGCCAGGCTCATCCCAATTATTGTTACCGATGTTGGGCCCTCATTTATGTTGTCCACGCTCCAGAGATCTGGGCGTGAGGGGGATGTTGAGTTGTCCCACATCGGAGGGATTTGAGGTCCTTGGTCCTCACCCAAAAGCTAGCTTTTGGGGTTGAGTTAGACCCAATGTTCATTCTTTTCAAAAATAAAAAAGCCTACCTAAATATTAAAATCAAATAATAATAATTAACAAATAGATCGATAACAAGCTAACTACAATAGTTTAAATAGATAGTCTTAGAAAATTTCAAAACTCCCATGTCTTTGAAGCCTTTGTAAACTACCAATGTGGAATCACTTTTCTCAACAAGCCTACTATAAACAAGCTACTCCAACACTAATCATTAAACAAATAGCCAAAATTCAGAAATTCAAGTAATGGTTTCAGCTGTGTAAAGATTAATGTCTTACCAGAAAGTGCAATAGAATTGAAGATATGGACCTCAAGTATTTAAGGATATTATTACTTTTAGCTTGTGTCAAAAACTATTTATATTTGATAGTCATAAAAATGTGTGTATATTTATATATATATATATATATATATATATATATATATATATATATATATATATATATATATATATATATATATATATATATATATATATATATATATATATATATATATATATATATATATATATATATATATATATATATATTGAGGGATAGAGGGATGCGATCTTTTGAAGATGCCAAGAAATATTTTAACGATAAAGTGCACTTTTTTAGTTATGGTCTTAAACTTTCAGTTATGTAAGTACTTTAATTCTTTAATTATTTGTTGAAATTAAAAGAAAAATGAACTCTAAAACGTAGTTAATAAATTCTTTACACTTCATTAGTTTGTGTTACATATTCCATTAAAGTCTTTTAATTATTCTTAATATAAAACTACTTTTAAGGGCATCCATTGTGGTCTCTGATTATTCCCTCCATTTAGTTTATGTATCTTAGGCGAACAAGAGAATTTGAAAATAGAAAAATTAGTCAAAATAGTTGTCCACCGATTTTGTTTAAAATATTCAAAAAAATACATGTATAATATGTATATAATTGTGTATAGATGGTTTGAAAAAGTAAACAGTAAATTTAATCTACTATTCATATAAAACTAACTCATAACGACTAAGATCTATTTTCACCCTTATTATTCTTGAATTTTAGAGCATTATGAGACATATATACATTAATGGCTGGCTTTGGGTGTTTTGTACACCAAAATATTAATACTGGGGCATGGCCTTAATAATCTTCTTTTGATAAGAACGTAGTTTTCATTAACTTTATCTAATTTCAGTTATTCTTTTCAAGTCAAACTAATATGACTTAGTCAACCTTTGACTTGTTTGTACCCTATATACCTAGCAACCAGGGTACTTGTCCCATGATACAACCCAAAGAACAAAAATGAAACAAATAAGTTCAGAATTAGCTCAACGAGAACAAACTGGACCACATTTAGAAACCAGACCTAGTGCTTTACGACAATTAATACATATATTAAAGAAATAATGGGATATGCTTGCATGCTTAATTATATGCTTTTGTCCTTTTAATTTACCTAATTTTTGGCTCCCATTGCATATTTCCCAAGAATGAAATCTAACAATATACTGTGATATACAGTGCTATAACATGAAAAGTTGTAAAGGCGTGAGGTTATTGTAATAATATTCTTCAGCATATATATATATATATATATATATATATATATATATATATCTCCTGCTGGCTACCTATGAGATCACGTGAACTCAATAGTTTTTGTTCAAACAGTATAAATATATTCCAAAAATTCACTAAAAATATCTATAAATATTTGAATATACTGAAAATTTACTCGAAACTATTATTACAAAAACCTATAAACATTAAATTTTAGATACGCCTCTATATATATATATATGGTCACTTTTGATAGCTCTAGATAAATGTTTGTTTAATATAAAGCATATATGCTTCCTTGTTTGTAAACATCTTTGTGTTAATTATTAGCACATAATTAAAAAAACGTTTGTCGAACTTCTATTGGTTGTCTTCAGTACAAAGAGAAGAATTTACTTTTAGTTATTCTTTCTTTTACGGTATCGCAATACTTGATAGGTAGATGTGGAGATCGAGCATTAAGAATGTAGATTAGAATATAATTGAATCTTGCCTTACTTCGCACCTTTGTAAGACTAGTCTTGTAGAATTTTTTATCTTAGCTAATTAGTGGCAATATTGTGTCTTACTATTTCACTTTTCAATACAAGACCTTTTGATTAACTTTCACTTTTATTTGCATCTTTCTTCTAGATTTCAGATTATTCCTATTTTTCTTACGATTTATGTGGTAATACTAATATTGTCTCATTTTTGTCTTTTTGTTTTCCTGAGCCGAGGGTCTTCCGGAAACAGCCTCTCTACTCCTTTGAAGTAGGGGTAAAATTTACATACACAATACCCTCCCTAAATTCTACTAATAAAATTTTACTGAATTGCTGTCGTTATTATTATTCTTTCTTATTTGTTCTACTGGAAATTATTTATAAGCTAAGCGGAAATAGTAGAAAATATCATTATTTCTTAATTGAGTGTACAACCTTAAGCGCTATCCTCAATTCCAAATTAGTTGAAATTATTAACTTCAATTCAAAGCTAGTTGGAGATTAGATATATGAATCATCACTTTACATCTCGCATTATTGCATACACATTTAGAGGCGGATTTATGGGTTATAATGAGGGATTATCGTAAGTTTCTAAAGGAATTATATATATATATATTGAAACTAGGTAATTTGAAGTACTTTGCACCCTAAACATTAAAAACCCTTATGAATTGAGCAGAAAATTGTGTTCTTGTTGCATAAAGAAATCTTGGATTCGCCTTTGCACACTCGTTTAGCTCTATAAAACCCTTCTACTTTTTCTCATAATCAGTTTAATTATTCATATTCCTTAAATGTCCTTCATATTTCATGTGATTCTTTTATTACCTAACAGTGAGGAGTACATATAATATTTCCAAAATAGAGAGAAAGAAAAGAAAAAGAAAAAGGAAGCATTCACTTTTAGCCATCTATAAAACTCCAGTTTTGGAATACATCTCTACCTAAAAGAAGAGACAAGGAACTTTTAAGGTTCCTGTTAATGTCCTCTACCTTGTAACCCTAATAGGTTGCAGAGAGAACAAACCCCTTGGGTCAGGAGAGGAGCCAAATGGACTTCGTCGGAAAATTACATTGCATATGCAAGATCACAATTTTATGTACATATATTAGAAGAGGGGTTGCTCTGATGGTAAGCAACCCCCACTTTCAACCGAGAGGTTGTGAGTTCGAGTCTCCCCAAGAGCAAGGTGGGAAGTTCTTGGAGGGAAGGATGCCGGGGGTCTATTTGGAAACAGCCTCTCTACCCAAGGATAGGGGTAAGGTCAGCGTACACACTACCCTCCCCAGACCCCACTAAGTGGGATTATACTGGGTTGTTGTTGTTGTTGTTATACTAGAAGTTGAATCTTCTTAGCTGGTTCATATTTATTGTTTATATCCTAAATCACCTTACTAAAAATCTTGGCTCCGCTACTGCTTTGGACGCATCAACTGTCGGCCTCGTTAGTTATTCTAGGTAAGAATGGATGGGTGACAGAAGAGAGTGAGCACACATGGTTCTTGCATGAATACATCCCCATGCTTAAAAGCTATGTGTGCTCTCTCTGTCACCAACAATTATTCCACATATCTATCATCTTTCTTTTAAGATTTTATAATTCTTAAATATGCTTATATTAAGTGAGTAAAATAAATTTAGTTGAACATGCTGAGCTCGCTCTATTTCTTCCTCTGACTACAACTACAAGTATCAGTTAATTCATTAGCAAACACATGAATTTTATGTTCTTGATATGTTGTACTAGTTAACGACGTACTTTGTAATTATTATAAGCTAATTAAGAATATTGAACAGGCTATCGGTAAAGTTGTTTGGATTAGAATTTCATAAGCGCACAAAGATTCTGGGATGAATGTTTTGCCTTCAGAATGTAAGAATATTCACTCTGTCAATTTTCCTATTTGTAAATCTGTGAGAGTTCTCTATAATATTTTCAGAAAAGATTTAGAAACAATACAAAATTGGAAGCTTCATGTTTAAGAAATGTTAGAAATTATTTTGTTGAAACTAGTTATTAAATGCCAAAGAATAGTGAAATTAGAATGGTATAATATTAAGGCCCCGTTGGTCCATAATATCTTCTTTTTTTCAAAAATATATTTGTCCATTAAATTTTGCAAGTTCTTGGAAATTATCGAAAATGAATTTTTAAAAAATTAAAAAGTGATTTTGACAATTTTTTCAAAATTTTCAGATTTTTTTTTCTCCACTCACAAAATGACAATATTTTTTCTAGTGAAATGCATGTTCAAATAAAATTTTAAATTTTAAATACTATTTTTCAACTTAATTCCAAGTCTATATTTTTTTCAAAATTATAATTTTTATGTCTAAATGCCTACTAAATTACTCATGTTGTCCCATAATAAGTTACTTAGTTTTAGACCAACTAATTTTTACGTTACAGCTAAGTTTTTGCAAACGATCTTTGGATATTTTAAGCATGGAACAATAGAAGATATAACCAGGTAAAATTGGACTCGTTTGAAATCAGTACTTTCCATACAATATATCAATTTATGTGTAATAATTTATCGAAATTCCAATAAATAGTAGGTCTAGGATATTTAGAATTGGGTAATAATATCAGAATGGTTAACTACTTTACCATATATTGTAACAACTATTTTGGGTGATTGTTACGTATTATATTGTATCGTATTATTACTTTAAATACAATATTTGTCTTGATTGTTGCTTAAATTTTATTGTATCCTATTGTTAAATCCATCATTACATAACGTTGAAAAATGCAACATTATAGAACAACAGATTTGATGTGGTGGCGTCGTAATTACCTTGTTTTTTTCCTCTTATCTTGTCATTCCTTATTATTAAATAATCATATTTTATCTTTTATCCAACTTTTTTATATAATAATTCTATTTTGTATCCTTTTTTTCTTAGTAATGTTGCGAATTTATTTCTTCATATTATTTGTACATGATATTACTAAAAGATAATAAATGATACAATCTATTTAAATATTATATTCATCAAATAATATAATAATATTATATGATACATAATGACATGTAACAAGCCGTGATGTACATGCACTTGTACAAATTTGACTTAGCTATATGTAATTTTCTTTAAAATAAAATAAAATAATGAGGGGGGTGGGAGGAGGGATGGTTTCATGCTGGCGCGTAATGAATTAACTAACGCGGGTCCCACACTTCCCCAAAATACAAGTCAATTGATCTATTGCTCAATGAGGAGATTTAACTAATAAGCCTGTGGTTACACTATGCCGATCACTTCCTAAAGTATTACTATTTGTTATTGGTTTCAACAATGAAAGTGAAAGTCGACGGAGATGGTAGCGGTACTCCACCGTCAGCTGCGGCGGTGATGGTCAACATTGCGGTGGCAGTTAAGAGCGCCGAAGGGAAAGGCAGTCAACGAGCCGTCCGGTGGGCTATAGAGAAGTTGTTGCCTAAAGCTCATCGCTTTTTCCTCATTCATATCATGCCTACCATCACCGCAATTCCAACTCCCTGTAAATTTTCCATCATATACGATCTATATGCGTATGATTAATTGACTATATTGAGATTTTTATTTCTTACATCTTGTTAATTAGTTACCTTAAATACTCCTTTACAATCTTTTATTTGCACAAAAAAGTCTTGCTAAGGATGCAATGATCACTTTCATTTCAGTTTGAGTTGTTTTCAATAGTATGAGGGTGTAAATGTGTAGATCAATGATATCGAGGCGAAGAAATCTATTTTGTGCTGTCAAGTCTCTGCATAAAAGATATTTTCTTATTACATTTATATTGTATTTTTTCAATTTTTTTTGCTATTTAGGGATAAAGTTCCGTGATCAAGGAAAGAGAGAAGTTTTATTTTGTGTCTTACATAGGAGGCTCCTTTTTGTCTTACAAATTTGTGAACCTCAATCTTACACTTTTAAATTAATAGAAATCTGGATCCATAAGATTGTGAGATAAAAAAGTTGCCTCATACAACTAATATAAGCGGCATAAAACAAAATAAAATTTTGCAGGAAACCATATCTAATTTGTCTGGTATGATACTGTGTGCTTGGGGCTAAAGCCCTTACTAGTTTTACCAAAAGTCCTCGTACTACTAGAAGTATAATTAAATGTATATGCAGCTTCTAATTCCTATCAACTTCCAAGAAGGTACTTTGTTCGCTCACTCAACGAATTGAGTATCACATGGCCAATCACCGAGACTCATGAGCTTATCTAGAGATTAGCTATGTGTCAACCATTCCATCCGAGTATTTTATCAACCCTAAATGCCCACAATCTTCTCCTTGTGTGCGCATCTCCAAACGATGGGCCACACCGCCAAGGCAATATATCCATTTTGCACCATCACTCCAATGGGCTTGCTTTTTAGCTCTTCATGGGTGGCAATGTGAGAGCTACTCACTGTCATTTTTATACTCCTCCTGTTAAGCTATTAGCTCTGATATTGCTTGTAGAGTTAAACTGTGGCAATATTTTAAAGGCTTTGGACAAGTATCTTAGCCATTTTAGAAGGCTATGTTAAGTGGCAAAAGAAATGTAGAGTGACAAACTTGATCAGCCACTTTTTTGCCATACACAACAAAGTTACCTGCAATTACAATTATAAATAGCCATCATTTGGCTGCACAATTCATCCTTCAGAAGTGCTTTTCTACTTAGCCTTCTTCACTTTCTCTCTTAGCTTCTCTTATTTCCAATTATTCTTAAAAAATTTCTTTGTCCTATTCTTTTTTCAATCTTGTTGGATTATTGTAATATAAATATTTTACTGATTCATGTATCATCTAAATAAAATAGAGGTAAGCTTGTTTAATCCTAGAGAAATATTTCATACTGTTGAAATAATTTCTTAGGAAAGTACCCAGCACTCAAGTTAATTCGTGTATCTACTTAGAAAGAGTATTGAAACAGTGTTATTGAAATTCTTGCTCTCAATTATTACAAAACCGACCTAGATGTTACTCTTAACATGGAATGATAATATCTCCCTATGGATCAAACCCACAAGGTTCTTCAAAAGGCCTCGTAGCATTAAGAATATCACTACACATATATAGCTAGTATTCTCATACAGTTTCAATATAGAACTTTACAATACTTTGCTAACTATTTTCTTTCTGTCCATTGTATCTGCAATTACAGAAATGGTTATAAATTTTGTTTTAAAAAACCATGTGAAATTGTTGTCTGTCCTGAAGAGATATTGAAAAATATTTACCTTTTAAACTTTCCTTTTCATGAAAGGGAGCTAGCTGTTTGGATCAGATTCATTAAATTTTTGATATGAACTGCTTGAGAATGAATCTGTCTCAGTTTCCACACTCCATTCTAAAGATTACTTGGTTCGATCTTGATGTACGGTTAATTAATCTATTTAAAAGACTATACTGATATCACAGCTGATCTGTCCGCAAGATCATTTTCGTCTTACTGGATTTTGTAATATCTATGACTGGTGAACTTTATAGCAGGAGAGAGTATTCCACTTAAGGAGCTTGATGACAATGTGGTGGAAATGTATATTGAAGATATGAGGGCAAAATGTAAAGAAATATTTAAGAATTTATGCAAGAGAAGAAGTGTAAGCTCTCTCTTCCTTTTTCTTCTCCTTCTTTGGTTGGTTAAATGTTTCTTAAGTTAGAATGATTGTCATATGTTCTAATGTCTGAACTTCCTGTAGGTTGAAACTGTGGTGCTGGAAGGGGATAATCCTGCAACAGTGCTTCTACAATATGTAACTCAGGCAGGGATTAATACTCTAGTGCTGGGCTCTTCCTCCCCCAGTTACTTTTCCAGGTATGGTATAGGATCAAGATCTCTTGGATTTGCATTTGTTAGAGATGTATAATGTTTCATATCGGTTGCATAACGTTGCTCAGTAGGATAATGGGCCTAGCTGTATCACTTATCACATTAAGGTGTCTATCGAAGGCTCATATTCTTTTCCATGGTATGGCAACTGAAAAGATCATTTGTTCGCATTTCATTTGAAGAATTTTCAAATGCTTGGCCTATGGAAAACAGTCTGCACTTGAGGGGCATGTTGAAAACTAATTAAGTAAATAGAAGTGTCACTTCTGTAACAATTTAAACTTTGATCAGGTGTTCATACTATTCAACAGTTTAATTGTCCAAGTTATGACATCTTTTAGTACAAAGATTTTGACTGATAACATGAGGCCTGTCTTTCTGAAGATTACGTTGCATCAAGAGTTAGCCAAACTGTTGTTGATCATGGTTAATCTAATTGATTTTCTTAACCTCCATAGTGGGAGTCATGTTCTCTGCCACGATATTTATCTTCGGGGTACAACTTGAGCTTTTAGATGATAGTATCGTGATGCTTGATTTTGTAGGTTAGGGGCTCCTAGAGTTTTTCGTACGCCTCATCCGGGCTGGGTGTGGGTCAGCAGGGTTACCCATAGATGATTTGTGTTTTAGCTTACGTCTCCCCTATGGTTGTTAGTTATGGTAGTTACTGTATGATATTATTGCATGCGATTGTATTTATGTTTCTTATGTTTAGATAGTTATTTACGCTATTTCTGCGGGAGTTACTAATGCTCTATTGTTTTTGTTTTTGACTTTGTTTTTGTTTTACTGCTGTTTTTCCTTTTATCCTATGAGCCGAGGGTCGATTGGAAACAGCCTCTCTGCCCTTTCGGGTAGGGGTAAGGCTCGTCTACATATTACCCTCCCCAGACCCCACCTGGTGGGAGTATACTGGGTAGTTGTTGTTGGTGCTAAAAAATTTAGTCAATTTTAACCAGGAGGCAGAAGGGTTCAGGCGTACCATCTGTTATCCTGAAGCACGCTCCTGAGTCTTGTGATGTTTATGTGGTGTCGTCAAATGGGCTTGTGAAAAACACCTTGAGTCCCCTGTTACCTACTGGTACATGAAAAAAAATTCCGCACTTCGTTATTACCTTGATTTCGTTTGTCATCTCTCTTTTGCCTTCCGAGAATAGTAGTTTTAACTTCCAACAAGTACTTTCTATTCTGAAACAGAGACAGAAGTTCATACTATCAATCAACAAGAATCCAATGTGTCTTATGCCGCCATGGAATTTAATAGAAGAGCATCATCACTTCCAGACTTTACCCACCTGAATTCTCCAGCATTTGCACATGGGAACTCTTCTATTCATTTCAGGTCTCAGCAAAGATATAAACAAAATGTAGAAGAATTTACAGCAGGTCCGGAGGTAGTCAAGGGTGGTCATTCTTCCACTTGTTCAGAGCAGGTCAATTTGCTTTCTCTTGAATATTGTACTATTTATTACAATGTCTTATTAGACTAGAATATTACTTGTAACAGTATCAAGAATAAGTATGTTGAGGTATTTTTTTTTGTCATTGAACAGTCAGACATTCAGGCTGAAATGGGAAGAATGCGCTTAGAATTACAAAATACCATTGCAATGTACAACCAAACGTGTGAACATCTGATCCATGCTCAAAACAAGGTAAAATCCCTATCTATTTATTTCTCGAAATCAGGTACTTGATTGCTCTTCTTTCATACGAGAAAACGAACAAATTTATGCTTTTTGTCAGAATCAACTTCTTGTCGTCTTCTTTATCTTAAGTTCCATTTGTGGTGATGGCTTAGAACATCACATGGTATACAGCAACTCTGTCACTAGGACAAATCACCTATTGCCCGACCATATTTGTCCGCGGTTACCATCAACCATATATGAACATAACCCACTGGCTGTCTTTCAGGTCCAACTACTTTCTTCTGAATGCCTTGAAGAAGCAAGAAGAGTGAATGCAGCCCAGAAAAGAGAAGAAAGCCTAAGGAAAACAGCTGCTGAAGCAAAGAAGAAGCATGTGGAAACGGAGAAGGAGGTCAAGATAGCAAGAAAGTTGCTCGCCGAAGAGGCTTGTGAGAGGCAGATAGCAGAGCTGAAGGCTCTCCAACAGTCCTTAGAAAAACAAAAGGTCGTCAATGCAGTGATGTCATGTGATGGAAGGTATAGGAGGCTAACTAGAGAAGAGATTGAGGTGGCTACTGACTTCTTTTCTGACTCTAAGATGATTGGTGAAGGAGGCTATGGGAAAGTTTACAAAGGCAACCTTGATCATACCCCTGTTGCCCTCAAAATTCTTCATCCTGATGCATCACAGAAGAAAGAGGAATTTCTAAGAGAGGTTCTCCTCAATCTCTATTGATTTCTTTCTCATTCAAAATATCTGGATTCTTCACCGCGACTGCTTTCCTTTCAAAGTACACGTGCATTTTTTAACTGAAGACACTTCTCTAGCGTTATTATCCGCACAAAATAATACTTCTAACCTCATATCATTACTAGATTCCTTTCATCCTTCTCTCATTTTCTTTTCAACAACAACAACAAATCCAGTAGTTTCCCACAAGTGGGGTCTGGGGACGTTAAGATGTACGCAGTCTTACCCCTATTCCTGGAAGGGCAGAGAAGCTGTTTCCGATAGACCATCGGCTAGAGAACGACTGAAAAAGAAAAGGTAATTACAACAAGTAGGAATAACAGTAGGATGAAATAAGATCGAATCCAAGAACGCGGTCAAACTCTAGGTAGTAATAGCCATCTATGAATAAAAGTTATCATACTAAGACTAATGCTAGTTAACTAAGTAAGACAAAGCGAAGCTCGACTGCCTACAAACGTTCTACCCTAATCTTTGACCTCTATACACTCATGTGTAGAGCGATGTCCTCAGTCAGCTCCAGCTGCACCATGTCCCGCCTAACAACCTCTTCCCAAGATTTGTTAGGCCTATTTCTATCCCTCCTGCTTCCCACAGAGGCTAACCGCTCGCACCTTCTAACTAGGGCTTCTATACTTCTCCTCTTAACATGTCCGAACCATCTCAACCTCGTATCCCGCATCTTATCTTCCACATGGGTCACTCCCACCTTTTCCTCAATAACTTCATTCGTAATCTTATCCAACAGGGTATGCCCAAACATCCACCTCAACATCCTCATCTCAACTACTTTTAGCTTCTGGGTATGAGAGTTCTTGACCGACCAATACTCTGTCTTGTAATTTGTATATCAATGTTGCTTGTTTTGTACCAAACTAGATGTCTATTTTGTGCCATTAAGTTTTTCGCTCCAGGCAACTGGGGCATTGCCATTCTGGCAGAACTTCCAACTTTAGATTAATTTCATATTAAATTATTTGTAGGTTGAGGTTCTTAGCCAGTTGCATCACCCAAATATTGTTTTACTGCTTGGAGCCTCTCCAGAAAATGGCTGTCTTGTTTATGAGTATATGGAAAATGGAAGCCTGGAAGATTACATGTTCCAAGGAAAAAACAGACCTCTTCCCTGGTTTGTTCGATTCCGGATACTTTTTGAAGTGGCATGCGGTCTTGCATTCCTGCACAACTCAAAGCCTGAGCCCATTGTTCATCGAGATCTAAAACCAGGAAACATATTGTTGGACAAAAATTATGCAAGTAAAATTGGAGATGTGGGTTTAGCAAAAATAATGTCAGATATTGTTCCAGAAAGTATTACCGAGTATAGGGACTCCATTATTGCTGGTACTCTTGCTTACATGGATCCGGAGTATCAAAGAACTGGCACCCTGAGACCTAAGTCTGATCTATATGCTTTTGGAATAATAGCACTTCAACTATTAGCTGCTTGTCATCCTAATGGTCTTATTATGAAATTTGAAAAAGCTATAGATAGCAATTCACTCGTGAATGTACTTGACAAGTCAGTTGTAGACTGGCCATTGATTGAAGCAGAGGAGCTAGCTAAAATCGCACTACAATGCTGTAAGCTTAGGTGCAGAGATAGACCAGATCTTGAGACTGAAGTTCTTCCACTTCTGAAAAAGCTTTCTGAATTTGCGGAAATGCATGTCAAGTCAGAGAAAAACCTTATCCAGGCACCTAGTCAGTACTTCTGTCCAATCCTTCAGGTGAGAATACAAATTCCATGAGATGACTTGATAGTTTGTAAAGTCCTTTTTTCTAGTAACATGCATCTCATTCTGCGGCCTTGTCTATATCACGCGACATCTTTGCAGGAAGTAATGGAAAACCCACATATAGCAGCTGATGGCTTTTCTTATGAGCATAGAGCAATAAAGGCATGGGTTGACAGACATAACGTGTCACCTGTGACGAAACAGAGACTGCAGCACAAGATGCTTATCCCAAACCACACATTACGCCTTGCCATACAAGATTGGAAGTCACATTTGTAATGTGTGCATGTATCAAGCCAATAACAGTTCCGAAGAACAATAAAGGAGAAGGAGTGAAAGGAAAAGAACTCGGACATGTATTATGTTCTGTTGGAGTGGTATCTCGAGAACAAAATAGAGATGTCACTGTTGTTCATTGACATTACTCAAGTGCATTGCAGTTACAATTGTAGTCTTATAAGCAATTATATTGCATTTGATAGTCGAGATCACATAAGAATGTAGACAATTGTGTTTCATTATCCCGGGAATGAAGAAACAGATTGCATGCTTCTTTTCATTCAATTGCACAAGTCTGCTAATGGAGTCTGAACTGTATGCTTTCAGTAAGAAAGTCGTTGAGCATAATGTCGTAAAATGCAGTGACATTGAACAGACGATAATTATTCATTTGGAAGCAAGGGAAAACTGGGTATAATTTCCGTCATTCAATGGCAGTGATGAACTCAGCAAAGAATGTTTTTGGAGACAAGACATTACTATATTAGTGCATAAAGGCACAAACCTGTAATAAAAAGTTTGTGGAGATTCAGGAATTATTCCATAATACCATCAGACTTAGAGCAGCTACATATAGGACAACCCATTCTTGAAAGAACTTAACTTACATATTGTGACTGTGTAAAGTTTTATATTATCGGTATTGTGAGAAAGCACGGGAGAAAATATGATTGATTGGTACTATGTTAAACCTGATACAATGAGCCCTATATATATACATAGCCTATCCTACTCCTAATACATATAGGATTAGGCTATTTTCCTACTATTTACATATTCTAACACTCCCCCTCAAACTGGTGCATATAAATCATATGTACCGAGCTTGTTACATATGTAGTTAATACGAGGACCAGTAAGGGACTTGGTGAAAATATCTGCAAGCTGATCGTTTGACTTCACAAACTTTGTAGCAATATCTCCCGAGTGTATCTTTTCTCTGACAAAGTGACAGTCAATCTCAATATGTTTAGTTCTCTCATGGAACACTAGATTTGACGCAATATGAAGAGCAGCTTGATTATCACACACAAGTCCCATCTCACTAACATCACCAAAATTCAACTATTTGAGCAACTGTTTGATCCAAATTAGCTCACATGTCGCCATAGCCGTTGCTCGATATTCTGCTTCTGCACTAGACCGAGCAACCACATTCTGTTTCTTGCTTTTCCAAGATACTAAATTTCCTCCTACTAAGACACAATATCAGAAGTAGTACGTCTGTCAGAAGGTGATCGTGCCCAATCAGCATCGGTGTATCCAACTATCTGCTCATGTCCTCTATCCTAAAACAATAAACCTTTACATGGAGTTGATTTTATATATCGAAGAATGCGAGCAACTGCATCCCAATGACTATCACACGGAGAACCCCATAAACTGGCTCACAACGCTCAGAGGAAAGGAAATGTCAGGTCTTGTCACTGTAAGGTAATTTAATTTACCAACCAACCGCCTATATCTTGCAGGATCGTTAAGAGGCTCCCCTTGTCGTGGCAGAAGTTTAGAATTCGGATCCATCGGAGTGTCAACAGGTCTACAACCTGTCATTCCTGTCTCCTCAAGAATATCTAAGGCATACTTCCGTTGTAAGATCACAACACCTGAGCTAGACTGAGCGACCTCAATACCCAGAAAATACTTTAGTTTGCCCAGATCCTTAGTCTGAAAGTGTTGAAAGAGTTGTTTCTTTAATTTAGTAATACCATCCTGGTCATTGCCGGTAATAACAATGTCGTCAACATAGACCACCAGATAAACATAGAGACTCGAATCAGAATGCCGATAGAATACATATTGATCAGCTTCACTCCGAGTCATGCCAAATTCCTGGATAACAGTTCTAAACTTACCAAACGAGGCTCGAAGAGATTGCTTCAGACCATAAAGTGACCGGCGCAAGCGACATACTTGGCCACGGGACTCCCCTTGAGCAACAAACCCAGGTGGTTGCTCCATATAAACTTCATCCTCAAAGTCATCGTGTAAAAAAGCATTCTTAATGTCCAGCTGATAGAGGGGCCAATAGCGAACAACAGCCATTGATAGAAAAAGGCGGACTGATGCTATCTTAGCCACGGGAGAGAAGGTGTCACTGCAATCAAGCCCAAATATCTGAGTATATCTCTTGGCAACAAGACGAGCCTTAAGACGATCAATCTTACTATCTGGACCAACTTTGACTGCATACACCCAACGACAACCAACAGTAGATTTACCTGAAGGAAGAGGGACGAGCTCCCAAGTACCACTCGTATGTAAAGCAGACATCTCGTCAGTCATAGCCTGTTGCCACCCTGGATAAGACAATGCTTCACCTGTAGGCTTAGGGATGTAAACAGAGGACAAAGAAGATAGAAAAGCATAATAGGGTGATGACAAACGATGATAACTTAAACTGATATAATGGGGATTAGGATTAAGGGTGGTCCGTATACCTTTCCGAAGTACAATCGGAAGAGATAAGTCCGCAGTAGGAGTCGGGCCGGATACTGGGCGAGGACGATGATGATATGTCAAGAGTGGAGTTTCTGTGGCATGGAGTCTAGGAGGAGCCACACTAGACTCTCCGACGGTTGGAATGGGTAAGACTTCTGTAGCGGAAGGTGAAGGAGGAGCTATAGTAGACTCCCTAAAGGCCGGTATAGGTAAAACCTCAGATATATCAAGATGGTCAGAATGGTCAGAAGAGGTAAAGACCTCAAAAAATGTGACATCAGCTGACATAAGGTACCTATGAAGATCAGGTGAATAACAACGATAGCCCTTCTGAACACGAGAATAACCAAGGAAGACACTTGAGAGCACGAGGAGCTAACTTATCTTTCCCAGGGGCTAAGTTATGAACGAAACAAGTGCTCCCAAAAATACGAGGGGGAACAGAGTATAAGGGTGACTGGGGAAACAATACCTCATACGAAATCTGATTCTGGATGGGAGATGAAGGCATACGATTAACCAAATAACAAGATGTGAGAACTGCACCGCCCCAAAAACGCAGCGAAACATGAGATTCAACGAGAAGTGTGCGAGCAATCTCAATAATGTGCCTATTTTTTCTCTCTGCAACCCCATTTTGGTGAGGGGTATAAGGACAAGAGGTTTGTTGAATAATTACTTGAGAAGTCATAAACTGCTGAAATTGAGAGGATAAATATTCTAAGGCATTATCATTGCGAAAAGTGCGAATAGAAATACCAAATTGATCTTTAATTTCAGCACAAAAATTATGGAATATAGAAAACAACTCAGAATGATCTTTCATTAAGAAAATCCAAGTACATCTTGAATGATCATCAATGAAACTAACAAAATAACGAAATCCCAAGGTTGAACTGACTCTACTAGGACCCCATATATCCGAATGAACTAAAGAAAAAACAGACTCTGCACGACTATTAATACTACGAGGAAAAGAGGCTCGGGTATGTTTCCCGAGCTGACATGACTCACACTCTAATGTGGATAAACTAGACAAACTAGGCACCATCTTCTGAAGCTTGGACAAGCTAGGATGTCCTAAACGACTGTGAAGTAGGTCTGGAGGATCTGCAACTAGAAAGGCCTTGGAGGATTTTAGTGAGTTAAGGTAGTAAGAGTCCTTCTGATTTAAGTCATGTTCCAATCGTCTGTCCCGTACTGCGGTCCTGCATAATAAACGAATCATCAATAAAATATATACCACAATGGAGGGCACGAGTCAAACGACTAACAGATGCAAGATTAAAAGGACAGCCAGGGATATAAAGAACTGAATCAAGAGTGACAGAGGGTAAGGGATTCGCTTGTCCAACTCCTTTTGCTTTAGTTTGAGACCCATTGGCTAAAGTAACATTGGGAAGAGACAGTGAATACGCAATATTTGACAAAAGCGATTTATTACCATAGATATGATCAGAAGCAGTTGAGTCCATAACCCATTGTTCAAGAGGACTAGACTGGGAAACACAAGCAAAAGAATTACCAGCAAAAGAATATTAGTCTGAGCAACAGAGGCTACTTGTGGAGATGTCTGCTTACTTGCTCAATATTTAAGGAACTCATTATACTCCAATTCAGATACAGAAAATCCCTGGTTTTCTTTAGTCTCGGTCTGAGCAACATAAGCATTTTTCGGTGGTCGACCATGTAAAGAATAGCACACGTCACGAGTGTGACCAAGTTTATCACAATAAGAACACTTGGGTCTAGATCTTCCAAAACGACCGCCTCCTCGTCTATTCTCCATAGTATGAGATGCCCGATTGTCTACTGATTGGGATACGATGACAGATGAATCAAGTGTCTGTGATGAGCTCACTGGGTGACTTGGTGCTGCAACAAGGCGAAGTAATAGAGAGAATAATTCATCAACTATGGGGACAGTCAGACTAGCCAAAATCTGATCGCGTACTGAGTCGAGATCATTAGGAAGCCCAGCAAGAGTAAGGACTAGAAACAGCTTTTGCTTGCTCTTGCTGCTTTGCAACGCTAGCAGAAACTGGCATCAACGTCTCAAATTCCTCCATAACTACATGTACTTGTCCCAAGTTAGTAGATATATTTAATTCTTGTTTCTTTAAATTTGTCATTCGCGATATCACATCATAGAAACGAGATATGTCATTAGTGTATATAGTACGAGCCTTTTCCCAAACCAAATAACATGTCTGGAATGGACGAAACAAGGGCATCAACTTGGAATCAATAGATCGCCACAGAAGACTGCATAATTGAGCATCGATCTTCTCCCAATGTGCTTTGGCTTTTTCATCTCCTTCACTAGACTCCTTGATTAGATGATCTTGAACACCTTGACCTTTACACCACAACTCGACAGACGAAACCCAAGCTAAGTTGTTGGAACCTCCCATTAAAGGTTCTGAGGTAATCATAACACCGAAATTGCCAGAAGCCGGGTTTTTAGGCCCAAAAGCATCGACTCCCAAAGACATCGTTGGATTATTACCAAATAATAAAAAAAGAATCAACTGACAATTCGCTGAAAGAACTGTGTTTGCCGGAAAAATTACTGTAGTTGCCGGAAAAATCACTGTAGATGCCGAAAAAAAAAATTCAAAGTGTTCGGAATTGAAAAGTAAAAATATGGGTAGGCTCAGAAAAGTGAGGCAATCCAGCTGTCCTCAAGAATTTTTTTTCAAAAAGTGGTCGGAAAGAGGCTTACGCGCCGGCGCGTGGGGGTCACGCGCTCGCCGGAAAAATTGTTCTGCCGGCGCGTGTGGGTACGTGGCAGCTTGTCTGCCGGAGCTATTTTACAGGGTTAGTCGCCGGAGGCCGATCTACTTCGTGGTGGTGTTAGTTTTTGCACAACACTGACAAAAAAGTAACTTTTGACAGATTTGAGTATGTTCTGCCGGAAAAGGGTTTTTTTTTCCTTCTTCCCGGAATCGCTGGAATTTATGCACAGCGATAAATATATCACGATAGCTCTGATACCATGTGAGAAAGCACGGGAGAAAATATGATTGATTGATATTATGTTAAACCTGATACAATGAGCCCTATATACATGCATAGCATATCCTACTCCTAATACATAAAGGATTAGGGCTATTTTCCTAGTATTTACATATTCTAACGGGTATATCTCGACTTATTGTAGTAAACTCTGACAACTACATTAGTTAATCTTTTAGCTCACATGACTATGTAAAAGTCAGTATAAAGGAAGCTAAACTATTCTTGCAAAATATTGTGTCCCGGAATTTGAAAATAAAACATGGGAAGCTATTACCTATACAGAAAATAATTGTTCAAAATTTATCCAAAAAGAGTTGTTCAAGACTTGGAGTCTACAATCCTACAGATGGTGTAATTTGGAATGGGGTAAATCTTACAAAATAACTTACGCGTATTCGTGAAAATTGTATTAGCTGTTCAAGGTATCACATATATTCAACTAGGAGCAGCATATATTCAAATCATATACACAACACATGACTTTTTTTCTTTTTTTTTTTTTGGTTGACAAACCATAACCACTATATCTAACTTTAAATGATGCTGATAGCATTGTATACATATATGCACAGCAGCTGTATATTTTAACTATATAAAGATCAGAGACTAGAGAGCAAGCAGTACAAATTATGTCAAGCATCAACTTGAGTAAATTCTAGTGCATTAGCATCTGGGTCTCGAGTGAAAATGTCTGGCCTCCCAGAGCGACTAAGGGTGTAGGGAATACCTGAAATGGAAAACGAAGAGTGGAATAAATGTCCAGAATTCTTTAATATTCTCAACTCAGAATGTGAAACAGCAAGAAGGTAAATGAATTACCAGCTTCATCAAGAATAACTTTCAGCTTAGACACATCGCGAATTGCTATACAAGTATGACGATCGCGGCCCCCATGTTCAGGCCGACCAGTTAAGGGATCTGGATTTGGAAGCTCCATTAGATGTATCATCTCTGAGCCCACCCACAACCAAGCACCTCTGTAGGGAAGCTTGTCATGTGGTCTTGCCTCATTTATTTCTAGTCCTGATCATTCATGAGCTTTCAAAACGGCGAATTTATGTAGTTTAACAGGAGTTTAGTCATCCACTTAGAAAGTAAATGTGATTACCAAGAATATTCTGGTAAAAGTCCAATGACCTCTCAAGGTTTTCACATAGTATTCCAACATGGTGCATGCTAACAACTCCAAAATCTGCACTAATCAAAACCATTACTTACAATCAGATATATTTCGATCATTATACTAGAAGATCAGTTGGGCATAGACAACCTTCTGATTGAATATTCTGTTATCAAATAATTTCTATAAAGTCTGGTGTAAACTCCATCAACCCGTATGCAATCAATACCTTGAAAGATGGTATAAATTTACAATAAAAATGTGTAGTCACCATTTCACCTCAAGTACCCTTAAGCTGAACAACTTAATGGATTACGATAACTGTAGATTTCCGAGATTCCATCAAAATTTCAAAGAAGAATATCACAGCTCCCACTTATGTTTATTAAGCTAGAGCTTGACAATCATTTAAAGCTGTCTATATGTCTCTCCAAATCAAAGCCGAGAGAACACTAACAGGAATAAAAAGCTAGAGTTTGGAATTATTATCATTTAATTTCTGTGTCTAATCAAATTTAGAAGTACAAAAGTGGGAACAGATTCACTTATTTTTTTCACACGGTAACGATACCAGTACTAAGTTGCATGCATGACCAAAGGACCACAAATGATATCATGAATTCCTTAATTATTAATTAGCTATTTCTTAATGATGATATAAAAGAATATAGAGAAATCCGATGAAAATTTTGACTACATGCTGTTTAGATAGCAAAGAAGGATCACCCTTATCATCAACAGCATCGGCGCCTACAGAATCTTTTGCAAGCATATCCGTTTCCACCGATGCTTTAGCTCTCATCAGCAAACAATGCCTGTGGCTCCTTTGCCGTGTTAAAAATGGTTGAATTTTTTTGCATGGTATTGTGCTGGTAGCTACAGATAGGACACCCCCAGGATTCAGCTGAACATAGAGGGGGTTTTCAGGACATATCAAGTAAACCAACAAAGCCAAAGAAATCATGAATAAACACATCAGTAATAGTACATATGAAGCTACCATTTAAGTCATTCTTGATCCCTCCATTAGTAGGAAAATACAAAGTATGATTGGCGTATAGCATAACTATAAGCATCATAAAATGACTATTTCAAACAAAAAAGCTGAAAGAAAAACAGTAAACACAATGGGATAGAATTCAATGCTTTTCCAATCTCCTTCACATAGAAGGCAGTAAACTGCCTTGGAGGTCGCAAGCAGTATTCTTCGCCATATATAAAGCACAAAGAAAGAAGCTTTAAGATTGTCTAATATAAATTTCTTACCAGAGGTGACTTCAAGTTTGTTTTCTTTTCTTTTTCTCTTTCTTTCATCAAGAGTTAACTCTAGTTACCTACTCTTGAATTACAATTGTGAATGATAAATAAGACTCGACTGATAAAGAATGGGGAAAACCAGCTAATCTGGAAATTGTCTCAGATATTACACCAAACCATAGAGTCAACAATTCCTTCACAAAGATATAGCTTTCCTAAGCAACGCCTACTTAACTAGTCAAGAATATAGTAAAAGCCAGTTTTTGACACAAATCATTGCAATAAGCTTATAACCAATTTTCCATCAAGTAAAAGAGGCCTTAGGTGTTGCAGTGGCTTCTGACAAAGTAATTCTTGAAAGAAAGAGTTGAAAAGCTTCACTTCTGATAAAATCCAGAAACTATCTACTCCAAAATAGAGCTTAACCTTGTTAAGTCCCTTACTAGCTGATTTTTTATAGTGACACCCCCACTAGTCCACGGGGTACCTGCTACCTCCCACCTGCAAAGGTACCAGATAACTCTGCCCACCAATGCAAATGTGACGAAATCACCTAACGTTTTTTTCCTCCGGTGAGATTTGAACCTGAGAACAAGGTCTCCTCCTACTTCATTGACCACTAGATCACACCGTTTGGTGCTACTAGCTGATTTTTGTACTAATTGCAGGTTGACTTTAACAGACAACCGAAAAAGTTAAAACAGTTTGTTCAATTTTTTAGGATAAGCAACTACGTAGCTGCAAAAAGGGGGGGGGGGGGGGGGGCATTAGGAGTAGGTAAGACAAGTACTTTGGAATAACTCCTTCGAACTAAATCAAGTTTCATTAAGCAGTGACAGCTAATGAACTGGCAAAAACCAACTAAATAACATCTTAACAAAATTAATCCTAATTAAGTTAGCTGTTAGTATGAACATCAACTTTCTATGTGCAATATACGAATTATTTTTGCAACAAATAAATAAATAGGGATTGAAATGTGAACATACACATATATGTATTGCAAAGAGTGTGAATTTTACCTTGTTTTGAGGCAGAGTGAGAGGTGGGTTCAGCAGAGAAGCCATCGAAGAAGGAAAGTTTCAACTTTGGTGATTTAGGGTATTTAGTGAGAGTCGTTACTTTTATATTTCTAGATTTTATTTAAAAGACCATAAAACAAAGTAATAGAGATGGCTCCACGGGAGAGGCTCATAGTTTTCAAGTGAAGTACACCACTTGTTTATGTGTGGGGTAAATCTATAAATTGTACAAACTTTGTTCCCTGCATTTCTGTTTTGACAAATTAGGGGGTCCAAATCCTATTTTGAGTCAATGTATTAAAAGGTGGGCCATTTTACGACATAAGCCTTGAGATATAGGGCATAATCTTACAAATCTTTAAATTTTATTAATTTTGAAGAATTTTAAGTTAGAGTAAAATAAAATATGATTATAAAAATTATATTAAAATCATAAAATTATAACAAAATAATCTATTTATAAATTATATTTCAACTACGAATAATGCGAAAAGTATGACATATATCATAATATTCAAATTAGATGTAACACCGTTATAATTCAAACATCAAAAGTAATATATTCAATATGAAAGTTTATATGTATCTCTTAAGGAGTAATGAATCTTTAAAGAATTTCGATATTATAATTTTATATTTTTCTTAAAATACTCCTTTTATTTAATATGCTTTCTATTTGAAGGAGAATTTATACAAAAATATAATTCACAATTTAAATATGATTCTCTAGTATCATTTATTTTTAAGTTTCAACAAGTTAATAGTGACACATAATTCACCATAAAATACCATAATAAATAATTATTTGTTAATAGTTACTAGCTAATACTGAGCTATTAAATTAATAAGTATTGTATCTCGTAAATATGATAAAAATAATTATAAAATTATGAATATTATTATTTAATAAATACATAATAGAAGTTAATAAATAAATACTTTTTAAAATGAAAGATTTATTTAAAATTAACTATCATAGCAGTCTTAGTGAATGACATGCAACATTTTTATTTTAATTATGACATAAAATACTTTTAACTTAATGATTTATGATTAAGTAAAAAGTAATTTGAATAGTCAACGATTTGTTAAGAAAATCTGAGGATTTACAAAGTTAGTTACATACAATTGTATAAAGTTCTATAAGCGAGACCAGTACACTAGGTGTTGGACATGTCCGGAGCGTAAGCCTCGATGGCCGAGACGTAAGTCTCATAGAACTAATCCCCAAACATAAGGCCAGGGGCATTTTACGAGTGCTCTGCCCTGGGGCGAGCCCCGGACAAATCCTAATTTTGTCTTTTAAAACAAAGTTTGAGTCGATGGTCCATAAAAAATCGTTTTTTATCTTCATAAAATAGGAGTAAAATTACTATACTCTTCAAAATCTCATTATTACGTTTATTATTGTTGTGGAAGTTCTAAATCCCCATACACTGACACACATCTCTCTCTTTTTTGTCCGGCTACAATGTTGTTAGCATTATAAACTACTTGATTAAAGTCAAAATACAAAACAATTTCTTCAATTGTATAATTAATTAGTAAGTTTGTATGAAGAAGTAACTCCCCGAGTAAACAGGAAGGAAGCATAAACGGAGCGAATAATAGTTACTCTCTATTTCAATTTATGTGAACCTATTTAATTAGGTATAGAGTTTAAGAAAAAATAAAATTTTTTAGATTTTGTGATCTTAAACAAGTCAAAAAAAGGCCAGATTGTATATATATATAATTGTAAGTTTAAGCTAAATTGTTGCCAAATTTAAAAATAAGTCATTTTTTTAGAACGGACAAAGAAGAAAATAGATTTACATAAACTTAAACCGATGGAGTATTCTTCTATCATCGATTGGTACAAACATCACTAACTCCAAACTTGACTTTATAAAAAAAATCTAATTAAAATCCTTTTCATTAAAAGTAAGAAAGAACCTGCTGATTGGTTAAATCTCAACCAAAAAAAAAAGTTCAACATGGTAATACAATGAAAACAGATTATTGGATAAGATATACAAGATTAATTACATGAAGAAAGTGATTCCATTTTGAGGCTACATCTTTCAAATATTTGGGTTTAAGGAAAATGTGTGTATGTGTGTAGGAAATTGCGAGTAATATTATAGATTTCTTAGAAGTCCCAAAATTCTACATCTTTTTTTTTCAGTCCAAAACTACAATTCAACATTAAAAGTGAATAGACGTAATTCTTGAAAAACATTTTATTTGTCTTGGAGTTTAGCATAAAAAACAGTTTAAACAAAAAAAAAACTTGATTAGCACAATAAACAGTATAAATAAATAAATATTTGTTCTTCAAAATGTGTGAAAAGGTAAAAGTGATAAAATTGTGAGGAGGCAGGCAGGATCTTTGTGTTTTACACTTTAGCAAATCTTGGAGAAAAAAAAAAGATAAAAGAGAAACTTTAATGTGCCAAATATAATATTACGATATCATATGGTATAAACTACTTGTCTATATTCCTTGATTCTAATTAAAAAAAATGACCAAAGATATCTGGTGTCTCCTTTCTATGTTGTTTCCTGCTTTAGTCTCTCGAACCAACCTATAAATAATGTGTATATTACCAACGTTTTTCACAATTTTTTGATTATCTGTTGCTTACCCGCCTTAGATATTTATAAATAATTAAAAAGTAATGTTGTAATAGTAATTAGTGTCCCACACTTTATTAATTGTCGATTAGTAACATAAAAATAATTTAGGGGTAAAATCAAATATATTTTCTCTGGAAAAAGTAGCAACCGAACTTCACTACAAGTATGACTTATATGATCTGGCAATTTGTAATTATAATACTATAGAATAAGATATGACACAGTTTAATTAATTCATTTTATCACGTGATTATATACGCTTTGTGTGTAAAGGAGTTATCTTTTAATTATGGAGAATATTTTGTGATCAGTTAATCATACAAATATTGAGAACACGAATTGACACTACGAAAGAAACAAAACATTTTGACTTCACAACGACCAATTCTCCCTAAGTCCCAATGTAATGTTTGGTTTTAAAACCAACATATAAAGGAGCTTTCATTTTATTGTCTATTACAAATATCATTTAATTATATCGTCATTTTTATTAAAAAACAGTAAAAATAATGAAGGAGATCATTAAAATAAAATACACAGAAAATTTTTATGTGATCATTTATTCAAGAGCGGCTCTAGGGTAAGGTAAGTGAAGCCATTGCCTTAGGTTTCCAAATAATTAAGGCCCCAAAAATAAAATTACTACTATATTGTTATATAATATATACTCCATAATTTATATTTATATAATTATATTAATAAAAGATTTCAAATTTTACTAATTTTTAACATTTGGTAGACGTAAGATTGAGTGAGTTAATTGGGAAAAAATTTCACTAAATTAAATAATATATTTACCTTCTCATCAATTTTATATTTTTCTTTATGTATAGTCATTTTTCATGGTTCTTACGATTCACTTTCTAATTTCAAATCCAATTCTTTAAATTAACTATTCTTTTTGTTACATTTGATTGATCCACACCCCGGAAAGTAAGTTCTTTTGTGTCTCATCTTTTTTAATTAAGAAATCTCTTTGGCAAATGTCACAAGATTCAAAACATGATGAATAATGGGCTCACCCTTTACTATTTTCACTTAAGGAAAGAATTCAATACCATATGAGGCGCGCTTAACTCATACATCATGAGTCGTACTCTCAACACTATATCAAAGTCATGTAGATTTTTTTTTGTGTCTCAATATTATATAAATTTTATAAACAATGTTTCAGGGTTTTTTTAATATATTTTGGTTTAGGTCGCCAGTATTATTGAGCTGCCCCTCATTGCCGGTGAGATGATGATTGAGGATGATGGGCTAATACCTAAATTGTTGCAATTTGTTAAATATCTTCAAAATATGCTAGCCGCCAATTCCGATGAAGAGTAAGAAATTACGAGTTCAGAGGTAGAACTAGAAATTAATATACTATTTATAGAGGATTAAACTCTTAAGTCCCATTAAAAATATAGCTATCGACTTCAATTTTTTTTGTTTTATTTTTTAACTCTAAAAACTGCATTTTAATTTTGATACCATGGCAGACGTTAATGTTATAGCTAGTAGAAATAATAGTTTTTATAGGATTTTATAAGTATTCTAGTAGAAATAATAGGTTTTATAGGATTTTAAAAGTATTAAAAAATTACAAGTAGAAGATAATAATCTAATTGATATGCTTAATCAAATTAAAAAACTTGATTCTTTTCAAAATACTTATAAAAGAATATTTTCTCCGACCCATAGTAAGTGACCATTTTATCTTTTTATTTTGGTTCGAAATAAGTGTCCATTTATATAATCAAAAATGGATTAATTTTATTTTTTTTAAATTTGTCCATATTTACATATTCCAATGTGTCAAGGTAACAATTAATTAACATTAATTTAGTGAATACATCTTTTTTCTCTAGAAGTTTGCATTTCCTTAATGGGCGTGCCAAAGGTGAAATTGTTACTTATTTGGGACAAGAGGGAGCAGTAACGTGAAAATAACACATGCTGGCCAATTCGGACTAGTGATTAGACATAGCTAGCGTTTGCAAAGCCATTAAAAGTAGCCACTATTTTGTTGCAATACATAAAGTTTTAGCACAATATACTAGAGTTGCACCTATTTGTGAGCTTTCAGGATATTATGCTGGAACTCTAGCACACAAAAAATTTCAGCATAATATACCAGATATTGAAGCACCTGTATATGAACTTCCATCATATTTTTCTGGACTAGTATATTATGCCAGAACTCCAGTATATTATGATGGAGTTCCATTATATTTATACTGAAACTCCATCACAATATACTGGAGTTCCAGCATAATATATTGGAACTCCAGTACATTATGCTGGAAATTCACATGTAAAAAATTCGAACTCCGGTATATTATGCTTGTATATTTTTTGTTGAAATTTATCTTTACATGGAAATTGGCTAAATTTGGAATACTTTTGAAACTATAGCTATTTCAATTATCACGTGTAAATCTAGCTATTTTTGAATTTCATCTAATATTAACGGTTCATATAATAGTTGCCTCCTCGGAAAGAAGTTTTTAAAAATTAAAATAGATATAATCTCATTTAAGATTAATAATTTCTCAAGAAAGATTAATTAAGCTGACTATATTATCAATTAAAAAAAATTATTAGAAGAAACATATTATAAAATATTTATTAACAACTTTGCATCTCAAAAACCTAGGAAAATAGACCTCTAATAAAAGTATACTTTAAAAACTTTTTAAAAATATAGGTCTCACATTAAATTTTAGCTTTAGGCCACATACGTAATTCAACCGCACTGCATTTATTTTTTTCAAATTGTAACTAGTCACAAATAATTATTTCAATCACGTATAAGGTTAGATATAGAAGACAGTGTGGTTTAGTTGGTGAAATACCTTCTGCTCTAATCAATTTGTCATTATTAATATGATTTAATATGAACATCGAATGCTAGTAAATATTTATCCCTTTTTTCATCTTGCAAATAAGATATATTTTGATTAAATAATATGGTAGTCTCACTTTGGCAATTAATTGTTAAGGTAAATTACTTAATTTGATCAAACACCGGTATAAATAAGCAATTATAATCTATCTAGTGAACTCACTACTGGCAGCATTGAATATTCAAATATCAACCATAAATTCATACGTAAAGATACTCGTACTAGGTTAAAAATCATCCCTTTTCATCTGGTAAATAAGATGTATGTCGAATTTGAAAATGATACCTTTAATTATACCATGTCTTTCAGTTACTTTATTGCTCCATTTACTTTGATTTTGAGTTTTCTTGTAAAATAGGCCCCAAAAATGGACAATCACAAAACAATAAGCACCAGATTTTTAAAAGCCCACGCCGATGAACAACGTATTTTGTATTCATGCAGCGTCTTTTGAGGAAAATCACATTTCAAGAAGTAAAATGTAATCAGTCTAACCTAATAAGCATTAGATGTTGTTTCTGTTAGTAAATTGTATTTATAAACTAATTCTGAAAAAAATTGAATAACGTATAAAAAGAAAATGTAAACGAACAAAAGTTAATCCGAGCCCACTGAATTCACAATGTTTTCTTAAGAAATTTAATCCTCTCCTAGTACCCAAGGTTATGGATTTTTTCCTCCCAGAATAGAACGAATTACATACTGGTGTAGTGGTATTTCATATCCCAGTGTTTAAGTGAACACAAAGTTCGATAACAAATCACACTTACCGTTGCTTTCTTTGAAGATAAAAAAATGCAGAAGAAAGGAGAAGAAGAACACAGAAAATCGTATGAAAATTATGAGAAAATGGACTTGTATTTATAGCCAATGTTGGGCTGAAAACTGAAGAGATGCAACTCTTTAGAATGATTGTTCATGCAAAACGGCCATAGCATAAATGCCATAACATAAATAATTATTTACTCAATAATAAATCGGGAATTCAAGAGGGGGGTTAATTTTCAGTTACAAAAATGAAAAATGGAAAACTGATAATGGACCTTTGGATTTAATATTAATATTCGTTTTAATATTAATATTCTGTTGTTAAAACAGTTATTTAATAATATTTCTGTTAATATTTACTATTAACAAACAAATTTGGCCCAAAATATGAATCATTTGACTAAATTCAAATCCAAATACGAATCTGAAGCCGAAGCCGAGCGAGCGACGACGACGACAGCGCGAGGCGTGTCTTCTTCTTAACTCTTTAAGAGCTAGAAGAAGAGCAATTACTTATATACCATTCAAAAATCTCTTCCTCTTTCAATATGGGGACAATATTCCTTTGTCGGATGGTTGGGGGGGGGGGGGACACTTAAAATTTCACTTAAAATTTTTATTTTCCTCCATTCTCATTCACCCTCTTTTAAGCATTTATTATAGCTTGAAAAACCAACAATCCTCCACTAGAATGGGGAATGGCTATACCACAAAATATGCATGAAAAATTATGTGATTCGCAAGTAAGGATTAATTGCATCTGGATAAGTAGGTTTTTTTAGAGCTTTCTGTAGTGAACTTAGATAGGATATACTCGGTCAATCGGTAGATTTCATATCTTTTAACTGTCAAACTTTAGTGTATACCTAGACAACTATAAGTCACACAACCAACCCTTAACCGTCTTTGGTTCTCATTGTTGTGTTTGTTTCAGCCATGAACACCGCTTGGTTTCATAAGTGCATAGAGAATTGACCTTACAAAATTCTCCTTGAAGCGGCCTACACTTCACACTTACATAGATGATTCTTAAACGTATCATCCCATAAATACACTATTTGAGGGGAGGGAGGATCTACTTGGAATTGGCTGTCAGTGAATCCCAAGTATGACATAGATAGAGGAAAGAAAATCTCTTACATGCCGAAGGTACATCTGATACCTCATATCAAATATAGAAATTATTAAAAAGCCTTAATGTTTTATCCTTGGTACTAATCATTGTCTCATCACGAGAATGGACCAAAATTTTAGTTGATAATATCGAACCGTCATTGATGACTTTGTTTGATATCCTTAAACCTAGATCTTGGGATCTTCAATATTCTAGGTAGAGTTACTGTTACAATGACTTATTTTTTTGCCATAGTCTCATTCCCCTTGATGATTTCTCAACTACCTCTCTAGTTATGCCTTTTGTAAGTGGATCTGACACATTATCGCTTGACTTTACATAATCAATCATGATAATTCCTCTAGAGAGTAATTGCCTAACGGTTTTATGTCTTCATCATATATAATGAGATTTACCATTATACATAATGCTCCCAACCTTTCCAATTGCCGCTTGACTATAGCAGTGTATGCACATTGATGCCAAAGGTTTGATCCAAAATGGAATGTCTTCCATGAAATTTCGAAGCCATTCAACTTCTTCACCGACTTTATCTAAGGCTATGAATTCAGCCTTCATTGTAAAGCGAGCAATACAAGTTTGTTTGGATGACTTTCAAGATACCGCTCCTCCACCAATAATGAATACATATCCACTTGTGGACTTAGAATCAGTTGAACCGGTGATCTAATTTGCATTGCAGTACCCCTCAATCACTGTAGGATATTTATTGTAGGGCAAAGCAAAGTCCTAAGTATGTTCTAAATATCTCAAAACTCATTTCCTTGTCATCCAATGAGATTGTACTGGATTGCTCGTGCATCAACTCAATTTACTTATAGCACAAGATATATATGGTCATGTACGATGCATGATATACATTAAGCATCCCAACACACGAGCATAATTCAATTGTGATATGCTTTGGCCTTTGTTCTTTAGTAATGCAAGATTCACGTAAATTTGGGTATTTGTAACTTTAAAACGCTTAAATTTTTCAAGTACTGTCTTAATATAGTGAGATTGTGACAATGACAGACCGTGAGGAGTCTTATGGATCTTAATCCTCATAACTGAATCAACAACTCTCAAGTACTTCATATTGCTTTTGCTAGTTAGCATACACTTAGTAGCATTTATATTGGCAATATCAGTAGTCATTATTAGCATATCATCTATATATAAACGAATAATGACTATGTGATTTGAAATATTTTTAATGTACACACATTTATCACATTCATTTATCTTAAAATTATTTGACAATATTATTTGGTCAAAAATTTCGTATGCCATTGTTTGAGTGCTTGTTTAAGTCCATAAAGGGACTTAACAAGTCTACATACCTTCTTTTCCTTTATCTTGAAATATAAACCCTTCAGGTTGTTCTATGTAGATTTCTTCCTCCAACTCTCCATTCAAGATAACGTCAATTTAATGAATTTTAAGACCATACATTGCAACTAAAGCTACTAACATCTGTATGGACGTAATTCTTGTAACTGGTGAGTATGTATCTAAGTAGTCAAGAACTTCTCGTTTTCTATACCCTTTGATAGCAAAGCATTCAAGTACTTTTTGTTGTCTATACCCTTTGACTACAAATCATGCCTTAAATTTATCAATAGTGTCATCATCTTTCATTTTTTCTCTTAAAAATCCATTTAGAACCCAAAAGTGTATTACCAGGAGGAAGATCAACCAATTTTCACGTATAGTTGTTCAATATGGATTCTATTTCTCTACTGACGGTATCTTTCTAAAACAATGATTTCGAACAAGACATAACTTCTTTAAATGTTCGAAGCTCATTTTTCAATAAGAAAGTTACAAAATCTAATCCAAATGAAGTAGACGTTCTTTGATGTTTACTACGTCTTGGATCCTCCTGATTAATTGCACTTTCTTTTGTTTCTTTCCAAGGTCGTTTAGATCCTTCACTAATCGACTTATATTTCTTTTTATACAGATATATATATTTTTAAAGTACTCAGCATTATCTGATTCTATTATCGTACTATTATAAATGTCAGGATTTTCTGATTTATGAACTAGGAATCGATATGCTTTCCTATTGGTCGCATATCCTATGAAAATACAATCAACGATTTTCGTCCTATTTTTATCCTTTTTGGTTTAGAAACCTGCACTTTTGTCAAATACCACTACACTTTAAAATAATTCAAGTTGGGCTTCGTTCCTTTTTATTTTACATATTTGAATGAATTATATTTTTCTATGGGGTACTTGATTTAGTATGGTTAGCCGTAAGAACGGCTTCCCCCTACAAGTTATGTGGCAAACTAGAACTTATCAACAATGGTTTCATCATCTCCTTTAATGAACAATTTTTTCTTTCTGCAATCCAATTGGATTGGGGTGTGTAAGTGACCGTTGTTTGATGAATAATTGTATATTTTAAACATATTTTTTCAAAAGGAGATTCATATTCACCACCCCTATCACTTCTTATCATTTTGATTTTCTTGTTAAGTTGCATTTTAACTTCGTTTTTGTACTGCTTGAATGCGTCTATTGTTTCATCTTTACTATTAAGTAAGTAAGCATAGCAATATCGAGTACTATCTTTAATAACATTTATGAAATACTTCTTTTCACCGCGATATAGTATTGGCTTCATAGCGCAAATATCTGTGTGAATTAAGTCTAAAGGATCTGAATTTCTTTCATTTGGCTTAGAAGGATGTTTAACGTACTTAGATTCCACACATATTTGACATTTTGATTTATCGTATCAAACTTAGGCAATACTTCCAAGTTAATCATTTTCCGCAAGGTTTTATAATTGACATAACCCAAACGTATATGCCATAATTCATTTGACTCAAATAAGTAAGACAAAGCTGAAAATTATTATTATTCTCAACAACCATTACATTCAGCTTGAAAAGGCCCTCACTGAATTAACCTTTTTCATCAAACATTTTATTCTTACTTATTACAACCTTATCAGATACAAAAACACACTTAAAATCATTCTTAACAAGAAGTCCAACAAAGAGTAATTCTTCCTAATTTCGGGAACATGAAGGACGTTGTTCAAGGTCACCACCTTGCCAGAAGTCATTTTCGGAAATATTTTCCTACATCCTTCAATCTTAGCCGTGGCAGAATTTCCCATAGAAAGCGTCTCTTCAGGTCCAACAGGAGCATATATAGCAAAGGATTCCCTAACAACACAAACATGACGAGTGACGTCAGAATCAATCCACCACTCCTTAGGATTTCCCACCAGGTTGCATTCAGAAAACATATCACACAAGTCATCAACATCTTCATTCTTTTCAACCATGTTTTCTTGACCCTTCTTCTTTTCTTTCTTTGGAGCATGACACTCCGTAAATTTGTGTCCAGCTTTTCCACAATTGTAGCAATTTTTGTTGAACCACTTTTTGCTTGGGTCGCTTTTCGGTCCAAAAATCTGCTTCCTCTTTCTCTTATTTTGAGAAGTATCCTCGATAATGTTTGCTCCCACAATTGTTGAGTTTCCACGGCCTCTCCTTTCAATAGCTTTATTGTCCTCTTCGATTCTCAACCGAATAATGAGATCTTCAAGCGACATCTACTTGTATTTGTGTTTCAAGTAGTTTTTGAAGTCCTTCCGCAAAGGAGGGAACTTCTCAATCATCGCTTATACTTGAAATGCTTCATTGATGATACGAACTTCAATGAAAATTCTGTTAGTAAAGATCCTAAAAAATTACTACTTTCAACATCAGTATTAATTCAATTTATACCTTCAGCAAGGAGATCGTGAATAATCACTTGCAATTCTTGAACTTGGGTAATAACAAACTTGCTATCTACGATTTTGTAGTCCAAAAACTTAGCGGCAATGAATTTCATCAACCCAACATCTTCAGTTTTATATTTCTTTTCAAGCACAGTCCATAATTCTTTAGACGTCTCCACGCCACTGTAGATGTTATACAGTTCGTCCTCCAGTCCGCTAAGATTATAATTCTTGCATAAAAAATCAAAATATTTCTATGCCTCAATTACGAGAAAGCGTTCATTCTCTGGAGTTTTATCGGACAGAACATGAACATCTTCCTTAATGAACTTCTGCAGACTTAAAGTAGTCAGGTAGAAGAATATCTTCTGCTATCACCGCTTGAAATCAATCCCGAAATATTTTTCGGGTTTTTTGCCAGTGCCAATACCGGTATGTGGCTTGTCGACTCATTGGTAGCCACTATTGGAACAACTTTCTTTCTGTAATCATTATTTATTTCTGTAAAACAATGACACAAGAAAACGTTAAAATCACGTAGATATTAATCTCCAACAAAGCAGAAAATCACAAAGGTTTTAATCTCCACAACAGTGAATATAACACAAATACAGAAAATATTAAATTTCTTATGCTTGTTAGTAAACTGTATTTGTAAATTAATTTTAGAAAAAATAAAATAACATATAAACAGAAAATGTAAATGAAACAAAAGTTAATCCGAGCCCACTAAATTCACTGTGTTTTCTTAAGGAATTTAATCCCCTCCTAGTACCCAGAGTTATGGATTATTTCCTCCCAGGATAGAACAAATTGCATAATGGTGTAGTGGTACTTCAAACCCTAGTGTTTTAGCGAACACAAAGTTCGATAGCAAAATACACTTACTGTTGCTTTCTTTGAAGATAAAACAATGCCGAAGAAAGGAGAAGAACTCAGAAAATCATATGGAAATTCTGAGAGAATGAACTTGTATTTATAGCCAATGTTAGGCTGAAAACTGAAGAGGTGCAACTCTTCAGAATGGCTGTTTATGTAAAATAACTATAGCATAAATGCCATAACATAAATGGTTATTTACTTAATAATAAACCTGAAATTTAAGAAGGAGGTTAATTTTCAGTTATAAAACTGAAAAATGAAAAACTGATAACGAACCTTTGGATTTAATATTAATATTCGTTTTAATCTGAAGCCGAAGTCGAGTGAGCGATGATGACGATGTCGGCGCGAGGTTTGCCTTCTTTTCAACTCTTTAAGAGCTAGAAGAAGAGCAATTGCTTATATACCCAATAAAAACCCTCTTTCTTTTCCAATATGGATAATTGGGGTTGTGCATTTGGATTGGATATCCGAAATTTGATCCGACCCACTCTATTTCAGATTTTTGAATTTTGAATTGGATATGAATTGTGTTTTATGAAATTTCGAATTTTCGGATTGGACTCAGGTTGGTATGATTTTAATCCAATCCGATCTGATATCCGAAATTATATGTACCTATACAAATACACACTAAAATTTTAAGGTTACGCTTATTCATTTTTCACAGACCCCCTCACTCACTTAGATTTTTCTGCTCTCTTCTCTTCAGTGAAGAGTAAAGAGTCTCAATGACTCAAACTTCTAATTTTACTTTGATTTTAATGTCAGTTTCTTATGCCTCTCTTCTCTTCTGTCTTTTATTTCTAATTCATGTTCTATCTTCAACTTTTGATTTTATTTTAATTTTTTTAGTAGATGAAAGATGAGACAGAGACACTAAATGAACCTCAAATTGTTAAAAATTTTGGTGAAAGTGATGCTTCAACTGATTCCACAACCAATAACAGTGAATCTCAATCTAATTAAATGGTGTTTTAGGAGATAAATGGTGTTTATTCACTTAATTTTTTTGATTATGATTAAATGGTATTTTAGGAGAAGAATGGTCCTAAGTCCTAACCAGCAATTTTGTGACAATCCGATTCGACAATCCGAAAAATTATCCGATCCAATGTTTAAATCTGATCCAATCCAACATTAATTCAAATCGGATTCGGATTGCCCTTTCCAGAATCCGAAATCCAAAATTCGAATCCAAAATATGCTAAATCTGACCCGTGCACATCCCTAGGAACAATGTCCCTTGGTTTCGGGGGGGGGGGGGGGGGGTAGCTTAAAATTTTATTTCCCTTCATTTCTCGTTCACCATCTTTTAAGTATTTAACATAGCTTAAAAACCTAATAATTTTTACAGCTCGAACACGTTCACAAAGACAATTTTACTATTGTTTCAAGGTTCCCTCTTCGTACTGGAATTTATCTTCTTTATATTAGCTAGTATCACTAGTTCCAGTCGATTAATGAGAAGTAGTTACTTGTATTCTAGGACATAATTTTCCCTAATATTGTGGAATCACTAAGAAGATCACTCTTCTGTCATTAAACAGAAATTAGGAAAGAAAGGAATACAAGATAAATAAATGACAAATAAAAGAGAGAGTAAATTCATTCTTGGCACCGACCATTTTCGATTGAAATCTGTGAAGAATAAATGAATCAATATAAGTGATCCCGTTTAGTGAATTCCACTCCTAATTATTTGTTGATTAATTAGAGTTAATATAATTAATCAAATGATCATCTAACTTATAGTTCATCCGTTTATTTTTATGTAAATTGTTTGAGTGGGCATAAATCTAACACAAATTCTTTTTAGAATTTATAATTTTAAATATGTTATTATATTTATGTAGCTATAAAATTATGTCATTAAAGAAAATATACATTTTAAAGTTAAATTATTTTAAAATACAAATAAGTCTTTTTTGGTATAAACTAAAAAGTGTTATGAAATCTCCTATTTAAGGTGAATGTCTATAATTAGAGAGATTCTAGAGTTCTATTCTTGGTAGATAAATCATCCCCCTCCCTATAAATAAAGGGGTCTTCTACCATTGTAAACCACTCCTAACATTCTCTAAGTATCAATAAGAAGAACTCTCTCTACTCTTCTCTCTATTTGCTCTTGTTCTTGCATTATTGTTCTTGTCTTTTATATTATTTCATAACACGTTATCAGCACGAGACTCTACCGTCTCAAGAAGCTCTTTAAGAAGATTAAGCCGTCGTCAATTTCTCCGCATCGGAGCCGCCGTCGTTTGCATCAGTGGAGAAAAGGAAGAAAACATTGAAAATATAATTGGTATACCTTAAAGGTAAGTAATTTACTTTTCCCTTTCAAATTCTTGAAATTCTACGATTTGATTTAATATACAAACAAAGTTTGATTATAACTCTAATGGAGTTTGTAAGAAATTATAATCACATGAAGTGGTTAAATCTCTATGCCCTGCCATGATTAAATTCATGTATGATTGTGGGCAAAGAATTAAAAATCCGTCCCATTGAATTTGCTCCATTCCCTTTAGAGAATGTGGAAGCAGTATATGATAAGTCTGAAAGAAGACTAAAATATTACCATGAAGGTATCAATGAATGTGGACGTGGCAAAGAATTCCGTCCAATTGAATTTGCTCCATTCCCTTTAGAGAATGTGGTAGCAGAATTTGATAAGTCTGAAAGAAGACAAAATTATTACCGTAAAGGTATCAATGGATGTGGACATGGAAATAGACGAAATTATAATCGTCATTATTGTGATAATGAGAATAATAAAGATTCTCAAAATAATCTTTCACTTTATGAAAGTAATATTTGACATGAGATTGTGTAAAGCACATGATTATGATCCATTCCCTGAAGTGAATGTGATAATTGTAATAGAGCCCGCAAGTATGAACACGCTCTTGATGTAATTTTGTTTTATGTCTGACATTATGAAAAGAAAGTTCGTTGCCCTTGAAATTTCGGGCAAGAACTATATGACATGGGTGTTGGATGATGAAATCACTTAGATACTATGGGTCTTGGAGACGCCATTAAAGACAGAAATAATGCATCCACCCAAAACTATGCGAAGGCCTTGATTTTCTTGCGCCATCACCTTGATGAAGGTTTGAAAATTGAATATATCACAGTCAAAGATCCACCCATCTTGTGGAATGGCTTAAAGAAGAGATATGACAACCTGAAGTTGGCCACTCTGCCACAAGCACGATACGATAAGAATCCAAAAGCAAATAGTTTATAAACTATATATTATCGTTGCGGTGGAAACGGGCACTGGTCAAAGGCTTGCCGTATACCATGACATTTGGTTGACCTTTATCAAGCATCTCGAAAGAGTAAACGTCCTGAAACGAATTTTGTCTCTGACGACAACTTTGACATCACCCACTTGGATGTGGCAGACTTCTTTGAGCAACCCGAGGGGAAGATAGACCACCTAATCGGTGATGGATCCGTGATGAAAGAAGATGGAGCTATTTGATTTTATTTTACTTGTTTGTATTAGTGAATGAATAAACTAATAGCCATTAGTATTAGCTCGTATTAGTTAGTTCATGATATAATGTTAGTATTAGTTCTTTAGAATGTATCAATATGCTCAAATATCAATAATATTTTTACTTTCCAGTAGAGGTAATCGACTAACCTGAAAAACTAGTCGGTTATCTCATATTTCGCATAAAAACTGCAAAACAATCGATTGTCAATGATCAACAATCGATTGTATTTAAAACAGTGTGATCTGGAATTTTACAAACACAGTCAACAATCGATTGTCTATGTTTAACAATCGATTGTCTTTAAAACAATGTAATCTGGAATTTTTCAAAAATCATCCACAATCGATTGTCTATGCATAACAATCGATTGTCTTAAGACAGTGTGCTCTGGAATTTTTCAAAATAGCCAACAATCGATTGTCTATGCATAGCAATCGATTGTCTTAAGACAGTGTGCTCTGGAATTTTTCAAAATAAGCCAACAATCGATTGTCTATATTTAACAATCGATTGTCTTAAGACAGTGTGATCTGAAGTTTTTCAAAATAGCAAATAATCGATTGTGTGTGTTTAACAATCGATTGTCAATGTTCAACAATCGATTGTTTGTGTTTAACAATCGATTGTTTGAAGAAAATGTTTAAACTGAAATTTTCAAACTGCAAAGTAATCAATTATGGATAACATATCTGATTTTGTTAGTCAACTGTTAGCTGCAGATTTTGAAAATATTATGTGACACAAACGAATTGAACTTATTTATTCATATGTTCGTGTATTTCTTTTATATGTCAATCCATGGGAAGTAAATTGATTGAAGGCTCCGGAAGAGCAACTGTAACTCTGCCCAAAGGCATGACGTTTATCTTAGAGAATGCATTATTCTCCTCCAAGTCTAAGAAGAACTTGTTGAGTTTTAATGATATCAATCGCAATGTTCTCCTCCAAGTCTAAAAGGAACTTGTTGAGTTCTAAAGATATCATTCAAAATGGATATCATATTGAGACAATAGATGAGAATAATCTTGAATTCTTCATGAAAACGAGGCTGCCCATTTCGGTTTGGGTTCACGCCATTTTGCATGCAGCAATGCTAGTTCGTCGGCTGCCCACTTTGGTTTGGGTTCACGCCATTTTGCATGCAGCAATACTAGTTCGTCGGCTGCCCACTTCGGTTTGGGGTCACGCCATTTTGCATACAGCAACGCTAGTTCGTCTCTGACTGACGAATTGACACAAATATTCCCCGTTGCAATTGGTTTTGGGTCATGGACCCAATATATCCCATTTAAGAATCTTTGGATGCGTAGTATATGTGCCTGTAGCACCGCCATCCCGCACCAAAATTGGTCTGCAAAGAATGTTAGGAATATATGTTGAGGTTGAATCGCCCTCCATTATTCGCTACCTCAAAACATTGACAGGAGATTTGTTCACTGCACGATTTGCAGACTGTCAATTTGATGAGACAATTTTCCCAAAATTAGGGGGAGAAGTTGGTGAAACCAAACGGGAAATTTTGTGGAAAAATGCATCATTATCTCATCTTGATCCACATACCTCTATTTGTGAAAGAGGCACAAAAGATTATCCATTTGCAAAGAATAGCAAATCAAATGCCTGACGCATTTATAGATTTGAAAAGGATAACAAAATCACATATCCCCGAAGTGAATGTGACAACATCTGATTCACGAATACATATTCATTATTGGAAGAATATGAACATGAAATTGGTATTAAATATACCACACTCACCCCTAGAAGGAGGTTTGAGATGATATATGGCATGAATGATCGTTGGTCACGTACCTATTGTACGCCAAAGTATTTTGGAAATATGACTATTAAAGGACAACGATAATGCAAGAAACATATCTTGCATATAAGTTTGACATGACCATAATGGTATAACTTTCTCTTTAAGAAAGATATTCACCACATGGATGTTGATGAATCTGTGGTAGTACAAAATTAATTGAGAGCTCTAGAAGAGCCAATTATTACTATGTTGGAGAAACACAATTGAGTATTGTGCTGTAGTAAGCCTCAAAGAAACTTATTCAGTTTCCAAAGTACACGCGAAAACGATTGATTATATTGAGACTATAAATAAAGGAAGGCTTTGATATCTCCTATTACTACAACTTGTAGCGGAGTAATTTGCATATGAAAAGCTACCCGCTTTATTCTCCAGTTTGTACTACACAAAAGAAAGAATGCCACAATAAAGTGGATATCTATTGGTATAAAAACCCATGTCATAATAAACCTGAAGTTTATTGATAAGTGCACATGTCATGGTGTAAATTTGAAGTTTACCAATATTGATAATTTATTCAGTTGGCATTCGTGTTAGCCATCTCATTTTAAGTATGATGTGCAAATTCACATAGGTGAATATTAAAGAACTAGAAAGTTCTTTACGAATTCTCTTGTATCACTTGTTCTCATTAATGAACTGACCAACTAAAGAGTTCGGGTTGAAGCCCATAAATTCTGGAAATATCAAAGGTGAATATGGGCCCATTCACCTGCCATGTATACCACATATGATGCATCTATGATATGGTTACATGCGCAATTGTTATTAACCCGCAGCCTGGCCGGTGCTTGCGAGGTAAATTGCTCAGTAATCTAACTTCGAGCATAATTTCCAGATTTTCTACTCAAGATAGTTCATCTTGATAAGTTGGTTTATATCAAAGTTGGTTTAGCAAGATAATTATTGAGTGCTTCCACTTAATAGCTAAACTGTTTCTTATGAGAACAAAGTTATATATATATCAGTTTGATATAAGTTGTATACGAGAGTATATTCTCCCCTCACAAGTGGTTCAGGGTCAGGAACCAAATAATTTCATCTTATTATTAATGTGCCATGTATATTGACATGATAATGCACAAAGATAATTTCCCAAAGTTGAGGAAACAAGTTAGCTTTTCTAACATGAGGGGGAGACATAATAAACACTTGAGAAAAGGTTACATGGGATGAATTATCATTTGTATATGTATATCCCCGGATATCATGATATGAACCTGAAGTTCATAAAAGGGATAATTCAATTGCAACATATTGCAAAGCATGCTATACGCATTTGCTGACCCAAAGAAAGTAACTAAATGGAAGAGATACAATTCAAGAAGAATTGATTCCATATGAAAGACATGTAGTTTTGAACCTATAGTTCAAATGCTTGAAAGTATAAAGTCAAAGGTATGTATAATCAGTTTTCGATATCTTATTTGTCTAGCATGACATGGAAAACTTGATATGCATCTAAAGTCTATTATATGGCTTATATGACTTAACTTGAAAGATTTAAGTTGCTTGAAGCATATGCAATTCTTGGTCCTGAAGTACCAAATCCTTAGTACAATTTGTGTACATATGTATCTTGCTATAACTATAAGCATGATGGCATTAAGAATGCATCTATGGAGATATTGAAGAGTTATTCCACGACATTATATGAAGATGTTCATATCTATCAAGAATGATGATTTCAAGGTGCGGAATATTTATTCAAGTCAATATGGTTGATTTATCAAACGTCTACCAAAGATCGTTTTGAAGATGATGCACAAGATTGGAATACAAATGTTCAAGGATATAAATTGATGTTCTTATTAGGGGGAGTTAATGCGCGTTGCACTCTTTTTCCCTTATAAGGTTTTGTCCCACTGGGTTTTCCTTGCAAGGTTTTTAACGAGGCAACCAATAGGCGCATATTCAAACATGTGTACTCTTTTTCCTTTCTTTAATTTTTCCCATCGGGTTTTGGTTTTAAGGTTTTAACGAGGCACATTGTTGAATAGATATTCAAGGGGGAGTGTTATGAAATCTCCTATTTAAGGTGAATGTCTATAATTAGAGAGATTCTAGAGTTCTATTCTTGGTAGATAAATCATCCCCCTCCCTATAAATAAAGGGGTCTTCTACCATTGTAAACCACTCCTAACATTCTCTAAGTATCAATAAGAAGAACTCTCTCTACTCTTTTTTCTATTTGCTCTTGTTCTTGCATTATTGTTCTTGTATCATGTATATCCAAAAGAGGATAATAGTAACTTTACAGTAAAATTACTAGACTAAATTTTGTCACTTAAATTTAAATGTGCACGTTTTTAGCTACTTCTTTTATCCCAATTTGTGTGATATTTTTTATTTCTCAAAAGTCAATTTGACTAATTTTTTGAGTTAAATTGAATTAAATCAATACTATTTTAAAATAAAAATTTAAATATTCATAAATTAAACGAAAAGCACTATAAATTGTAAGTTTTATCATGTCCATATAATGAAAATTATATTTTAAAATACTGAACAAAGTTCTCATATTTTAAACCTCAAAAAGTAAAAAGTATGGTATAAATTAGGACAAAGAAAATAATTTGACCGGAAACCTTAATACACATAATTAACATGTCACATCATTAAAAATGCCAAATAGTTTGGCCACATCCCTTCTTATTTAAGGAAAGTTCAATTTCCCAAACGTGGCCTTTAAAATACATTTTTAATTTTTATATATTCCATACTTCCCCAACCGCGTAAAGCTTCTTTAATTAAACTGTACACTTGCTCCTATTTTATCCTTTCTCATGTCCAAATCCAACCCCCCCTCCTCCCCACCCCTATACCCAGAAACTTCCTTAACACCGCGTTACACACGCTTCCTTTTACTAAAACGACCGCGTCTGCACCATATATATACTCAGACCTCCATTTTCATTCTCTTCAATTCAATCTTCTTCGTCTTCACATTTTTCCGAATTAATAAACACACCACAAAATTTCGGGTTTTTAATGGAAATTTCTTCTTTCTCATTTCCTACACCGGAGGATTATCCTTCAAATTTCTTCAGTTTTTTTCAAGATTTTGACTTTCCTACTACTGATAACACTATTGCTACTGCTTTTGCTTCTGAACCGCTGCCGAAGAAGCGAAAAACCGATTATTTTGATTTCGACTCGATTGTCGAAGAAGGTTCACTAAAAACAGTTGAAGATATTTTGAGCAAATTCTTAGGATTTGACAACGAAGAGGAGAAAATTAACACACAATTCGAGCCATTAGTAAATCAATCCGTTTTCGAGTTGAATCAACAGAAAATGGAATCTGTTAAGCCATTGATGGGTAATAACAAAAGGAGTCGTCAAAATTCAGCTGAATTCATTTCAACTTCAGAGGATTCTGGTAGCGGCGGCAATTCCCAGCCTTTACAACAACGTAGATTATGGGTTAAAGATAGGTCAAAAGCGTGGTGGGAGCAATGCAATAGCCCTGATTTCCCAGAAGAAGAGTTTAAAAAAGCGTTTAGAATGAGCAAAGCGACTTTCGATATGATATGCGATGAATTGGAATCTGTAGTAACAAAAAAAGACACAATGCTACGCCAAGCAATACCCGTTCGTCAACGCATAGCTGTTTGTATTTGGAGATTGGCTACGGGCGAACCACTTCGCGAAGTTTCTAAGCGTTTTGGGCTTGGTATCTCCACTTGTCACAAGCTTGTTCTTGAGGTTAGTACTGCTATTAGAAGTGTACTTATGCCGAAATTTTTGCAATGGCCGGATGAGAACAAGATGAATCAAATTAAACAAGAATATCAGATGTTTTCTGGTGTACCAAATGTAGGCGGATCGATTTACACTACACATGTTCCGATTATTGCTCCAAAGGTAAGTGTAGCTGCTTATTTTAACAAAAGACATACAGAGAGAAATCAAAAGACTTCGTATTCGGTTACAGTTCAGGGTGTTGTTGATCCAAAAGGAGTTTTTACAGATGTTTGTATTGGTTGGCCTGGTTCAATGTCTGATGACAAAGTGTTGGAAAAATCAGCTCTTTATCAGAGAGCAAATAGGGGACTATTGAGAGATGTTTGGGTTGTTGGAAACTCAGGATTTCCATTAATGGATTGGGTTTTAGCTCCTTACACTCGCCAAAATCTTACTTGGACTCAACATGCTTTCAATGAGAAAGTTGGTGAAATTCAAAGAGTTGCAAAAGAAGCATTTATGCGAATGAAAGCGAGGTGGAGTTGCTTACAAAAGAGAACAGAAGTGAAGCTTCAAGATTTGCCTGTTGTTCTTGGAGCTTGCTGTGTATTGCATAATATTTGCGAGATGAGAGGTGAAGAATTGAATCCAGAACTGAGGTTTGATCTTTTTGACGACGAAATAGTTCCAGAAAATATAGTCAGATCAATGAATGCGGTGCAAGCTAGGGATCAAATTGCTCACAAACTCCTACACCATAACAATGCTGGCACCAATTTCCTATGAAAATATATGTATTTAACTTTCCTAAAATTTTGATTTGAAGGGGCAAGAGGGTTTTTTTTTTCATGGCTATTTGATGCCATGTTATAAAATAAGCACAATACTGTAACTCTTGTAGAAGATTCATTTTTATTACTATAAAGGATTGCTTACAACATGCTTTGGGTCTACTTATTTGAAACTCCCATTGCTGTTACATTATCTATGTTTTGCTTCTTTTGTTTATAATTTCTGAATTATAGAACTCTACTGGTAAAGACATTTCCATGTGACCATAGGTTCGAGTTTTGAAAACATCATCTTGCAGAAATGCAGAGTAAGATTACATACAATAGACCCTTATGGTCCGACCCTTTTTTGGCCCAGCGCATAGCGGTAGATTAGTGTAGCTAGCTGCCCTTTTATAGAGCTCTACTCCTACTCCAAATTATTTGAACTCCAAGACTATTTTATAATCTGTACATTAATAATAGGGCAGTCTGGTTCACAAGGCATCCCGCATTTACGTATGATCCGAAAAAGGGCTACACCCGAAAAGAATGATGTAGACAACCTAACCTAATACAAATATTAGTGGTTTCTTGCCATGCTTCCATAATCTGTACATCAATGATAGTCTCTGAGTATTTATTGTTAGTGAACTTTTAGGCAATAATAGTTCATAGGGAGGTTCTAGTCTCAAAAAAGGCTTTTCTTTTGACCATCACTTCTAGATATGGCCGGAAGGAGAGCTTTGGAACACGGGTCAAGTTGTCTTCGGAGACTTATTACGGGTTTGATATATGAAATCAACCACTTATGTTTGCATCAGAGTAGGTTGCCTACATCACATTCCTTATGATGCAGTCCTTCTCCGGACTTACTGTAAACGCGGAATACTTTGTACACCAGGCTGTCCTTTTTTTCCCAATAGATATGGCTAATGGGCATAGTTAGCTGAAATAACAAAGGCCAGTATTTAGGTCGACTCAATTTCATATTCATGTTATTGTTATGTTGGTTTCACAGAATAGTGTATTGGGAGAAATTGAGTGTACATATAAAGATGACGTGTCACGACACATAGAATAGTCAAAGAGTTATTACTGGCAAAGAGGTACGAATAGCAATAAACACGAGAAAGAGCAAAGGAAAAGGCACGTGTAGTTATTCAAAAGATTCATCACCCGTACCTTTTCAAGTCATGTAGGTCCGCGAATCAAGGGGAATGAATTTGACAATATATGAGAGTACATATACAATATTTAATGAGCATTGAACACTGAATACGTTAGAGAATCTGTTTAAATATAATGATTGTGTTTGTAGCATTTAAAGCCCTTAATTAATCATAATGGCCTTATTATGACAAAGTCAAAACGCATGTCTTTCAAATGGCTATAAAAGGGAGACAACTGATCAATTGTACAAAAAAAAAAAACACTATCTGAATATACCTTGGTTTACTTGTTTTTCTCTCGATTATATTCTTGATATTCAAATTGCTTCATTATATACATTCTTTCGATTATCAGTAACCCGTGTTATTCTAAATTATAGATTTAATCGAAATTCTATTTTTTGGTTAAACAAATTGGTTCCGTTAGCGAGAATCTAATAATTATTTTCTTTTAGCCTAACTTCTCTTGTTGCATTAACCATGGCGACTAACAATGACAACATTCAAGGAAACCAAGAGAACCAACAGCATCAGGCAGATCCACAGAATATTAAAACTCCGACCCCTTCACCACGAGGCTCTCTGCAACGATCTCGTGAAGGTACTCCTGATGGATCTCATACAAACGAACATGCTCAATTGGAAAATGCTGACGTTATCGATGAAGCTTTGCAAAAATTAGTTGCTACATAAGTCAATAAGGCTCTTGAAGCATTTGCTAACCGTTTACCAGCTGCGACACCCACACCCACTCCAAATAATAACACTTTGGAGAATCCTCGTTGCGGGCTTGTTAACTCAGATAGCGGTGGAACTCCTAGTGAATCACAGGAAGGAGAACCATGTAATGTAATTAATTTTGATTTACAAAATTTAGTACTAACATTGTAGAAACAACTCAAGGAGCAAAGTGAACACATAGAACAAATACCTGGGGTGTCACCCTTAATCAAATGGGTAGATATGGATAAATATTTACAACAAGTCTGGCAGCCAAGAGCTGCTCACTTGGCAATTCAAAAGAATTTCAAAATACCTGACATTCCAAAATACAATGGAATAACAGATCCACGCGACCATGTGACTACATTCGAGAGTGGCGTAAAAGGCAATGATTGACTAAGCAGGAGATTGAATCAGTATTAGTCAAAATATTCGGTGAAACACTCACCAAAGGAGAACTAACATGGTATTCTCTTTTACCCAAAAATTCTATAAATTCTTTTGCAGAGCTTGCAGATTCTTTCATCAAAGCGCACTCTGAAGCTCAAAAAGTAGGAAAAAGAATGGAAGATATTTTCAAGATCAAGCAAGGAGACTCATAATTGCTTAGGGAATTCGTGGACAGATTCCAATATGAAAGAATGAAATTACCACGTGTACCTGACAATTGGGCAACAATAGCTTTCACAAGTAATTTGAATGAAAAGAGCTGAGAAGCTATGATGCGACTTAAGGAAAGCCTTCGCAAATTCCCATCCACAATGTGGAATGACGTTTACAACAGATATATCACGAAGCTGAGGATAGAAGAGGATACTATCCCACGATTTCAAAAAGAAGAAAAGGTAAGTTCGAGACGTGCGGAGACTGAAAAGAGATCCGGTAGAAACAGGTACGAGCCATATATGGAACTTGTGGGAAAAGACTCACGGTAAAAACAAGACAATCGAAGGTATGATAACATGTCAAGAAATAAAGAATCAGGTTCTTCATCAAGATTTAGGAACGAGCGAAACAATTATGAGTCACGAGATGATAGAAATTTGAAAGCGAGCTTCAATGGTTACATTTACAGTGTGAGCACTTCATAGCTCGTAGTTGTTCTGAGAAACATGGGAGATAAGGTACGATGGCTAAAAGAGATGAGATCAAATCCAAATAGACGCAACCCTGATCCTTGGTGCGAGTTTCATAATGACCACATGCATAAAACGGCAGACTGCAGGTTTTTACAAAGTAAAGTTGATCATCGATTAAAACAAAGATATCTCACTGAGTTGTTTAGTGAGAAAAGTAAGCAAGCTTATATGAAAAACAGGCAGGAGCCCCCCGAAACCACCTTCTCCCAAAAGAACTGTCAATGTTATAATTGAGGGTGAGGACATAAATGGCGTTCATATACTATAACTAGCAAAATTTCCAAAATTACTATTACCCAAGGGAAACGGGTGTGGCATGTCTTAGAAGAATATAACATTACATTCAATGATGTAGATGCAGATTGCGTGTTAACTCCTTATAATGACGCACTGGTAATATCTCTATTTGTATATGATACTAATGTGAAACGAGTTTTGATTTATCCAAGTAGTTCTGTGAACATTATTTTGCTAAGAGTAATACGTAAGATGCAAACTGAAGATAGAATAATTTCAAAGGCTCATACTCTATATGGATTTGACAGTTCTAGTGTTGTAACAAAAGGAGAGGTAACTCTCACCACATTCACAGAGGGAGTCGTCAAAGATACGAAGTTTCAGGTAGTAGACATGGAGATGGCTTACAACATGATCCTTGGGAGACCATGGATCCATGAAATGGATGTTATTCCTTCAACCTTGTATCAAGCTATTAAATTCCCATCACCATGGGGAATACGTCAAATACGTGGAGACCAACATGCATCCAGGAGCATCAACTCCGTCGCAGATGCAAGTACAAAAAATGAAGAAGAATAGCAATCACAGAAGATAGTTGAGGGCGCCACAACACAAACCTCAACTGAGCAGGGACAAGCAGATATGGATTCAAGGCCTGATACCATTCAAGAACTAGAAGAGAATGAAAACATCAAAACAACAATTGAAGAATTGGAGCTTGTTGTATTGTTTGCTCAATTTCCTGATAAGAAACTCTACGTAGGGGCCAATCTTAGCTAGGGCATGAGAGGTAAATTAATTGAATTTTTGAAAACTAACGTGGATATATGAAATTATGATGGACCATCACTTCATAGATATGGCTGGAAGGAGAGCTTTGGAACACCGGTCAAGTTGTCTTCGGAGACTTATTACGAGTTTGATATATGAAATCAACCACTTACACTTACATCAGGGTAGGTTGCTTATATCACATTCCTTATGATGCGGTCCTTCTCCGAATTTACTATAAATACGAAATACTTTAAACACCAAGTTATCCCTTTTTCTCCAATAGATATGGCCGGTGGGCACTGTTGGCTGAAATAACAAAGGCCAATATTTAGTGGACTCAATTTCAGATTCATGTTATTATTACGTTGGTTCCACAGAATAGGACAGCAGCAACCAACAATGTTTTGACTGCATGCCTTGTTTGAAAATACTGTCTGCAATTATGAGGTATTTAATTCTGATTGAACTACTGGAAATTGGTCAACATGCAATATTTTTCCCAGAGGAACTCAAGCCATGAAAACAGTTATTAATGTTTTTATTAGGGTGTGATTCATCCGCGAATCATGCATGAATATAAAATACTTTGTGTATTGGACGGTCCTTTTGCCCCCTCTAGTTCAGCTGAAAAATGCATTTAGAGTCATGGTGGCTTAACATTGTATTGATATTGGCCTTTGTATGCACACTGTATTTTTTTGATTCACTATCCTTAGATATCATACACTGGAAAGGAGTACATGCTATCATTTTACAATAACATCGTAATTATTTTTGTCAGATTAAAGTAATTAAAATGTATCTACTATAACAGCAAAGTAACTTTATCACTATACTAGTAAATTTACAGAATTATTATTTTATCACATTAAAGTAACTAAATTTTATTCAATATATAATTATAAGTACTAAACTTTAACACAATTTACTGATTATTGTTGTCGTGGGTAAGGTCCAATTATTCTTATACGAAGAAAGTAGTCTTGTGATTCTACGGGTAAAGTTTGAAATTAACCCTAATACTACGAGGAAATACTAAAAAACAAACTTTGCAGAATCTTAGGCTAGGATTTGGGAAGCATATTTACAAGATTAGTGTCACGTCCTTGTTATGATCTCCCCTATTCCTCTGGGCATTGCCTTCTTTGGACTTGGCAGGTTTCATCTTGAAGTCAACGAGCAACTCGGCTAACGCTATGGTGTCGTCCAAGATGGCTACTTGATGTCTTGTTAACTCCTGTTTTGCCCAATTTTGTAGCCCATCAATGAAGTAGAAGTAGTAATCTTTTTCGCACAACGACGAGATTTGCAACATTAAGATATTGAACTCGCGCACATAGTCCTAAATTGTGGCTGTCTGTCAGAGCTTCCTTAGCTTCCGCCTAGCCTCGTCCACCACATTCATCGAGTATAATTGCTCTTCGACTTCTTCTTGAACTGCTCTCACGTCTCAATCTTGCATAGCCCCTTTTTCCATGTTAGCACACTTTCGACGCCTCCCAGCGCGACAACCTCGGTCAAGTACATTGAGGCATTGCGTACCTTAACGACTTCGTCATCCTCCTTGACTACCTCAAAGTACTTGTCCATCCTCCAAAGTAAGTGTCCACCTCGCGTGCGTCCCTTGCACAACCATACAACTTTTGCTTAGGGACCTTTACATTGTCCCTTTTGCAAGTTCCACGCCATTGGCAATCCTGACCATGATTCCCTACAAAACTTCCTTCTAGCAATCTCTTGTATTTTTTCTAACATTCACTTAGTCATAACTTCTATTCTAATATCGAGTTGTCACGTTCTTAGTCGTTAACTAAGTACATGTGTGGCACTTGACAACTCGCTCACGATCTTGTACAACTTACTCATGTTCTTGTTATGCCAAGTCAGCCTTACTACACTCAAGATCGACTAAGGAATGTTAGAACATAGAAAAATTGCCAAAAGAAGCTTTTTGTTATGAAATAATATAAAGAACAAGAACAATATAGAGAGAATAGGGAGAGAGAGGAGTATTCTTATTGATACTTGGGATGATTTACAATGGGGTAAGACCCCTCTATTTATAGGAAGAGAAATGACTTAGCTTCAAGCTAAAACTCTTAGACATTCACTCTAAATAGAGTTCTATTATAACACTCCCCCTTGAATGTCTATTCAACAATGTGCCTCGTTAAAACCTTAACTAAACCAAAACCCAATGGGAAAAATTAAAGAGAAGGAAAAAGAGTACACATGTTTGAATATGCGCCTATTGGTTGCCTCGTTAAAAACCTCGCAAGGAAAACCCAGTTGGGACAAAACCTTGTAAGGGAAAAAGAGTGCAGCGCGCATTAACTCCCCCTGATAAGAACATCAATTTATATCCTTGAGCATTTGCATTCCAATCTTGTGCACCATCTTCAAAACAATCTTTGGTAGATGTTTGATAAATAAATCAACCATATTGACTTGAATAAATATTCCGCACTTTGAAATCATCATTCTTGATAGATATGAACATCTTCATATAATGTCGTGGAATGACTCTTCAATATCTCCATAGATGTATTCTCAATGCCATCATGCTTATAGTTATAGCAAGATACATATGTACACAAATTGTACTTAGGATGTGGTACTTCAGGACCAAGAATTGTGTATGCTTCAAGCAACTTAAATCTTTCAAGTTAAGTCATGTAAGTCACATAATAGACTTTAGATGCATATCAAGTTTTCATGTCATGCTAAGCAAATAAGATATCGAAAACTGATTATACATACCTTTGACTTTATACTTTCAAGTATTTGAACTACATGTCTTTCATATGGAATCAAGTATTTGTCTATACGCTTTAAGCGTATCAAAGACTTTGTCCTTCTGGGACTTAATATGAGCTTTGTAGTGAGAATATAGTTACTTTCTTTGGGTCAGCAAATGCGTATAGCATGCTTTGCAGTATGTTGCAATTGAATTATCCATTTTATGAACTTCAGGTTCATATCATGATATTCGGGGATCTACATATACAAATGATAATTCATCCCATGTAACCTTTTCTCAAGTGTTTATCATTTCTCCCCCTCATGTTAGTAAAGCTAACTTGTTTCCTCAACTTTGGGAAATCATCTTTGTGCATTATCATGTCAATATACACAACACACTAATAATAAGATGAAATTATTTGGTTCCTGACCCTGAACCGCTTGTGAGGGGAGAATATACTCTCGTATACAACGTATATCATACTGATATATATAACTTTGTTCTCATAAGAAACAGTTTAGCTATTAAGTGGAGGCACTCAATAATTATCTTGCTAAACCAACTTTGATATAAACCAACTTATCAAGATGAACTATCTTGAGTAGAAAATCTGGAAATTATGCTCGAAGTTAGATTACTGAGCAATTTACCTCGCAAGCACCGGCCAGGCTGCGGGTTAATAACAATTGCGCATGTAATCATATCATAGATGCATCATATGTGGTATACATGGCAGGTGAATGGGCCCATATTCACCTTTGATATTTCCAGAATTTATGGGCTTCAACCCGAACTCTTTAGTTGGTCAGTTCATTAATGAGAACAAGTAATACAAGAGAATTCATAAAGAACTTTCTAGTTCTTTAATATTCACCCATGTGAATTTGCACATCATACTTAAAATGAGATGGCTAACACGAATGCCAACTGAATAAATTATCAATATTGGTAAACTTCAAATTTACACCATGACATGTGCACTTATCAATAAACTTCAGGTTTATTATGACATGGGTTTTTATACCAATTGATATCCACTTTATTGTGGCATTCTTTTGTTTGTGTAGTACAAACTGGAGAATGAAGCGGGTAGCTTTTCATATACAAATTATCCCGCTACAAGTTGTAGTAATAGGAGATATCAAATCTTTCCTTCATTTATAGTCTCAATATAATCAATCGCTTTCGCGTGTACTTTGGAAACTGAATAAGTTTCTTTGAGACTTACTACAGCACAATACTTAATTGTGTTTCTCCAACATAGTAATTGGCTCTTCTAGAGCTCTCAATTAATTTTGTACTACCACAGATTCATCAACATTCATGTGGTGAATATCTCTTTTAAAGAGAAAGATATACCATTATGGTCATGGTCAAAATTATATGCAAGATATGTTTCTTGCATTATCGTTGTCCTTTAATAGTCATATTTCCAAAATACTTTGGCGTACAATAGGTACGTGACCAACGATCATTCATGCCATATATCATCTCAAACCTCCTTCTAGGGGTGAGTGTGGTATCATCTCAAACCTCCTTCTAGGGGTGAGGGTGGTATATTCAATACCAATTTCATGTTCATATTCTTCCGATAATGAATATGTATTCGTGAATCAGATGTTGTCACATTCACTGCAGGGATATGTGATTTTGTTATCCTTTTCAAATCTGTAAATGCGTCTGGCCGATTTGTTATTCTTTGCAAAATGGATAATATTTTGCACCTCATTTTCACAAATGGAGGTATGTGGATCAAGATGAGATAATGATGCATTTTTCCACAAAATTTTCCCATTTGGTTTCACCAACTTCTCCCCCTAATTTTAGGAAAAGTGTCTCATTGAATTGACAGTCTGCAAATCGTGCAGTGTACAAATCCCCTGTCAATGTTTCGAGGTAGCGAATAATGGAGGACGATTCAAACTCAACATATATTCCTAACCTTCTTTGCAGACCCATTTTGGGTGCGGGATGGCGGTGCTATAGGCACATATACTGCGCATCCAAAGATTCTTAAATGGGATATATTGGGTTCATGACCCAAAACCAATTGCAACGGGGAATATTTGTGTCAATTCTTCAGTCAGAGACGAACTAGTATTGCTGTATGCAAAATGGCGTCACCCCAAACCGAAGTTGGCAGCCGACGAACTAGCATTGCTGCATGCAAAATGGCGTGACCCCAAGCCGAAGTGGGCAGCCTCGTTTTCATGAGTAAATGAGGTATTCAAGATTATACTCATGTATTGTCTCAATCTGATATCCATTTTGAATGATATCTTTAAAACTCAACAAGTTCCTTTAAGACTTGGAGGAGAACATTTTGATTGATATCATTAAAACTCAACAAGTTCTTCTTAGACTTGGAGGAGAATATTGCATTCTCTAAGATAAACGTCGTGCCTTTGGGCAGAGTTACAGTTGCTCTTCCGGAGCCTTCAATCAATTTACTTCCCATGGTTTGACATACAAAAGAAAATATACGAACATGAGAATAAACAACTTCAATTCTTTTGTTTCACATTTAAACAATATTTTGGGAAGCAGTTATTTAGGATATTCGACTATCTGATTCAGATATTCGACTATCATGCCTTGCGGAAAAGTAATATTTTAATGCGAAAATATTAAATAGTCGAATATTTAAGTACATAGTCGAATATCTAAGTACATAGTCGAATATCATAGTCGAATATCTTGGTGAACAGTTATCTGGATAGTCGAATATCTGAATCAGATATTCGACTATCTGGCCTTGCGGAAAAATTTCGTTTTATTGCGAAATATTAGATAATTGACTAACTGTTAGGTTAGTCGATTACCTCTACTGGAAACTAAAAATATTATTGATATTTGAGCATATTGAAACATTCTAAAGAACTAATGCTAACATTATATCATAAGCTAACTAATACGAGCTGATACTAATGACTATTAGATTTATTTACTAACTAATGCAAATAAGTAGAATAAAATCAAATAACTCCATCTTCTTTCATCACAGATCCATCACCGATTAGGTGGTCTATTTTCCCCTCAGGGTGCTCAAAGAAGTCTGCCACATCCAAGTGGGTGATGTCAAAGTTGTCGGCAGAGACAAAATTTGTTTCAGGGCTTTTACTCTTTCGAGATGCTTGATAAAGGTCAACCAAATGTCTTGGTATACGGCAAGCCTTTGACCAGTGCCCTTTTCCACCGCAACGATAACATATAGTTTCTGAACTATTTGCCTTAGGATCCTTATAATCCCGTTTCTGCTTTCGGCGGTTATCTCTCCTTGGGGGGTGACGGACATCATGGAAATTTCTTTCTTGTCTACGTCTACGGCTATGACCCCGATTACGACCACGACCATGATTAGATCCATGGCCCATTTCATGATTGGCGTAATGAGAATACACCTTATCTGCTTCAGGCGGTGGTGTAGACTCAGTGGGTCGATTTTCGTGATTTCTCATGAGCAGGTCATTATTTCGCTCAGCCACAAGTAGAAGAGAAATCAGTTCAGAGTACTTTGTGAAGCCTTTCTCTCTGTACTGTTGTTGCAGTACCATATTGGAGGCATGAAACGTTGTAAACGTTTTCTCAAGCATATCATAGTCAGAGATATTATCTCCGCATAGCTTCAATTTAGAAGTAATTCTGAACATTACAGAATTATATTCAGAAACAGACTTAAAGTCTTGGAGCCTCAGATGAGCCCAATCATATCGTGCTTGTGGCAGAGTGACCAACTTCAGGTTGTCATATCTCTCCTTTAAGCCATTCCACAAGATGAGTGGATCCTTGACAGTGAGATATTCAATCTTCAAACCTTCATCAAGGTGATAGCGCAAGAAAATCAAGGCCTTAGCACAGTCTTGGGTGGATGCTATCATATCTCTATCTTTATTGGCGTCTCCAAGACCCATAGCATCTAAGTGGATTTCAGCATCCAACACCCATGTCATATAGTTCTTGCCCGAAATTTCAAGGGCAACGAACTTTCCTTTTATAATGTCAGACATGAAACAAAATTACATCAAGAGCGTGTTCATACTTACGGGCTCTATTACAATTATCTCATTCACTTCAGGGAATGGATCATAATCATGTGCTTTACACAATCTCATGTCAAATATTACTTTCATAAAGTGAAAGATTATTTTGAGAATCCTTATTGTTCTCATCACCACAATAATGACGATTATAATTTCGTCTATTGCCACTTCCACATCCATTGATACCTTCACGGTAATAATTTTGTCTTCTTTCAGACTTATCACATACTGCTACCACATTCTCTAAAGGGAATGGAGCAAATTCAATTGGACGGAATTCTTTGCCACGTCCACATTCATTGATACCTTCATGGTAATAATTTTTGTCTTCTTTTAGACTTATCACATACTGCTTCCACATTCTCTAAAGGGAATGGAGCAAATTCAATGGGACGGATTTTCAATCTTTTGCCCACAATCATACATGAATTTGATCATGGCAAGGCATAGAAATTTTACCACTTCATGTGAGTGTAATTTCTTACAAACTCCATTAGAGTTATAATCAAACTTTGTTGTCTTTATTTGTATATAAAATCAAATTGTAGAATTTCAAGAATTTGAAAGGGAAAAGTAAATTACTTACCTTTAAGGTATACCAATAAATAGAGTAAATTACTTACCTTTAAGGATTTGTAATATTGTGTGGCATGAAATATTAGCAGCATAATAGCATTGGCAGCAAAGTCATTGTACGTGATTCCCATATAGACTATATATAGCATAAGCTGTCCGTTATCAAACCAACTGCAATTGTGGACGACAAGTTCCAAAATATTGGTTAGAGACTCGTGCTGATAACGTGTTATGAAATAATATAAAGAACAAGAACAATATAGAGAGAATAGGGAGAGAGAGGAGTATTCTTATTGATACTTGGGATGATTTACAATGGGGTAAGACCCCTCTATTTATAGGAAGAGAAATGACTTAGCTTCAAGCTAAAACTCTTAGACATTCACTCTAAATAGAGTTCTATTATAACACTTTTGTATTAGAGAGAATTTGATTGTTTTGCTTGGTAAATTACAAATGAATGGCTTTTATATACTAGTCTCCTAGGGGCTAGTATGTAAATATTAATTGTTGCACAAGTCCTTAATATTTACAAGATAAGAGTTTTTTCTTTAATTCCTTACAAGCCTAGAAGATTCCAAGGAATTTTCTAGTAAATTCATAGGAATTTAGGATTTTCTAAATAAAATGTTCATACTTTTCTAGAATCTTCTCACAAATACTAATCCTCCTCCTATATAAACTTTCACATAACATTAATATATATTAAATAATGCATATGTGGCATGATATCATGGCGGATCATCACATTAGGATGAGCTTTAAGAGAAAGACGGGGATGAACTTTTTTGGTGTAACTAGCTGTGAGTACGGGAATTATGTTGCCACGCAAGAAGGAGAGAGGAATAATATGATAAATAAATATGGTTTATCTTGAAAAGTAACTAGTCGGAGAGGATAATCTTTTTTCTCCATTTAAGTTCCTCTTTTCTGTTCTTTAAACTAGACGGCTAATGGAAAATTTGTGTCATTTTTCCTTTGTTTGTCTTCCGCAATCCTATCAGGTTAGGATAAGCATTGTCTTCAAGTTTTTCCACAGCTTTTCATACGTAATGCTCATGTCATGATAATCTAGCAACAAGCATTGTCTTCTTTTATTTGTTGGACTATATATAATATGGTGAAAGTCGCACCTCATACTCCAAAAGGATTATGTCATGAAGTGTCTCATAAAGTCAAAGATATATATATACACAATGGCGGATCCAGAATTTTAAGTTCGTGGGTGCTTAATTTTTTTAATTGGAGCAAAAGAAAGTTAGTGCTTGATAAATGGAGGAAAAAGTCTAGCTAGGGGCGTGAGTGAGATTCGATCTCTCAACCATATACTCATTTAGAGCCCTTCAACATCCATCATAACCAAAACACCACCAAGCCTTTTGTTATCTGGGTGCTTGCTATTTTGTTATATCCGTTTTCTTAAATTTTTTATATAATTATACGTATTCGAGGTCGAGGTTAATGGGTGCTCGATCACCCAATTTTTATATGTAGATCCGCCCCTGTATATACATTGAGTCTGAAACTTAATTAATAATTAATTAAACAAAAAACATATTTTTAATGTTAAAAAATTACAAAAATAGGTAAATCGCAGTATAATACCACCATGCCGATCAGATATGAGACAAATACCTGAACGCTGTTTGACGACGTGCTGCTTTAAGTGGTTCAAAAAAAAGAGTCCACTTCTCTTCGCTTTTGTTGGAACATATGGCAAAAGCTAATGGAAATATTTGCCCGTTGGCATCTACTGCAACTGTAATCAAAAACTTAATATCATACTTTCCATAGACATGGGTACAGTCTATGGAAATAACAGGACGACAATGCACAAAACCATCAATTGCCGGTTTAAATGACCAGAATACATAGTTAAAAATATATTCGGGTCTGTCCGGACTCCGCTCACGCCTCCATTCAACAATACTCCTGGGGTTAAAAGTGTTGCAGTGCGGCCATGTACCTGGGCAGATTTGAAAAAGACTTATCCTAGTCGCCATAAATAAATTCAAAGGCACGTTTGCGACCGAGATACGCCTTTCTTTTGGTTATATACAACCATAATCCTGGTGGACGGCTGTAATACACTCTTTAATCTTGAACCTAATGGACACTTCCAGATATGGAATCAAGACAAGAGAAATCAAGTCCACATCCAAGTTGAAGTGATTCTCATTGTATGTGTCCATTTCATATCTGTGCTCACTAATAAATTTACCAACTTTCCACAAACCGGATTTCTTCTTGGTGGCACGCAACATCCAGTGACGACCCAAAAACCACCTACGACATACAGCCTTATATTTATCCGTAGTTGACTCGCTTACTGTCATATCACGACACTCTCTTATACTGTAGATTTTTACAGCCCTAATTAACCGAGCTTTGTCAGGGAAATACATGCCCTTTTTCAGAACAGCTGGTCTAGGCTCATCCCACATCTGTGACCGAAATTCATCATCATCCCTTGTGAGGGCATCCACGTTCGGCATGCTTGGCAAATTATCAAGGTATGGAATATTCTACTCATGAAATAGCACGTGAGACTCGTATACTCTTGGTCTAGCGGGAGGTGGACGAACTTGCTCCCTCGTCATCTCAGGTTCAACATTCACTTGCTCCTCCTCCTCATCACCCTAATCATGGAAGGGTGTGTCATCCCCAGACTCATCCGCGTTGTTGTCATAATCATTATCATCTTCCTAACTCTGCACATCTGCCAAATCACGAGTTAATACGTCGTCTGTTAGAATATACGCTTAACGCTAGAGGGGGGGGGTGAATAGCGTTATAATAAAAAACAGCGTAAACTTGCGGAATTTAAAAATTGCAGGAATGAAATAAGTGCGATAATTAAATAATAAAGAACGAGCGCACCGATGTATCCTGGTTCACCACAACCCGTGGCTAGTCCAGTCCCCGAGAGACTCTCTCGAGATTTCCACTAACACTGTTAAGCTTACGAGTGCTCAACAAACCGTTACAAACTGAGAACTTGAGTCACACAAGTCTCAACAACCTTTGCTCAAAGTTACAACACTTCAAGACTTCAACCAAAGGAATCACAACGTTCCTTTTTACAATACAAGGGATTAACACTTCCCTTCAAGTGTATAAAAACACTTTGCACTCAAAACAAGACTCTCCTTAAGAGTAGATATGAGTAAAATAAATACGCTCAAGAACGCAACAACTTTCGTCAAGAATTTGGCTCTCAAACACTTATGTAATGAATAGAAAATGATGAATAAGAGAGTATGCAAGCTTTAGCAATAATATGATCAGTTGTTGTGCTTAGAAGACTGATTTGAAGATGTATTTATAGTGTCAAAACCATGCATAACCGTTGCCTAATTGCCAATTAAGAACTGCTGATTTTGTGGACAATCGATTGTCAAGATGATACAATCGATTGTTTTCCAATCGTTCCAAAAATCATTCCCAAATTTACGCATCACAATCGATTATCAAAGACATATAATCGATTACTGGCAACATTCAAAAAATCCTTTCCAGATTTTACTTAAAACAATCGATTGTCAGAAATATACAATCGATTACTTGGCAACATTCAAAAAATCTTTTCCAGATTTTACTTAAAACAATCAATTATTAAAAACATACAATCGATTACTTGACGGTGTTTGAAAATATTTTGACAACGGTCAGTTACATAATCGATTATACTATATGGAATTATTTATCAGTCTTTGAAAAATCAAATAGACACTGCCTCAATACAATCATTGTCATAGGTTCACAATCGATTATTTTGTAGCTTTGAAAAATATGTTTGGACACTGCCTCAACACAATCGATTGTCATAAGTTCACAATCGATTATTTTGTAGCTTTGAAAAATCTGATGGACACTGCCTTAACACAATCGATTTGTCATAAGGTTCACAATTGATTGTCATGCAGCTGACTTAACATAATCGATTATCATAAGTACATAATCGATTATCTTAGTCCAGATTTTAGAGGCATGTTTAAAAATCATTTTGCTAAAATAAATATGCATGATTTAAAATCATTTTGCTCTAATTTAAATATGCATGATTTGATAAAAATGATTTTATGAGAGAAGCCAAGTCTTGAGTTAAGTTGTCGGATCAAGATCACAATTAAAGAACGACTCATGTATAACTTTGTTTAGTCTTGATCTTTGTTTGTCTTGTGCTTGAACTTCATTACATGACATTTGCGCGCTTGTGCTTGGACCTCGTCATATGTCAACTGCGCATCGTTTGTCATTTATCAAAACCTGCAAATATGAACACACGTTTAGTTTAGTGCCTTGAGAACGTGTTTCAACAATTTCCCCCTTTTTGATAATAGCAAAACTTAAGCGGGATATGCATATTAGAGATTCATAATGACGATCCAAGACAAGTAAAGATATGCAATTAGTTCCCCCTCAACATATGAATTCCCCCTCAATTTATACCAATAAATATTAAGTGCATAGCCCCTTATTCTTCCCCCTTTTGCCATTAGCAAAAAAATAGAATAAGTAAATAACTTGTTTATAGCAAATAATGTCAACATAATCGATTATTGATACTTGATAATCGATTATATACTAAAGAGAAATCGATTATTCTAAAGAGGAATCGATTATATGCACCAGTCTTCATAATTCCCCCTGCTTTTAGGGCGATACCTGCAAAAATGCGTTAGACGCCTCCGACGCTCAAGTTAAAAATCATGTGAAAGGGAAAATGCGATGCATGACTTAGATCAACGTGGAGTCAAGAATCCCGAGTTCACTACGAATTCGGAAGAAGGACTCTTTCTCTAAAGGTTTTGTAAAGATGTCGGCCAATTGATCTTTGGATTCAACAAATTCAATTTCGACATTACCTTTGAGAACGTGATCTCTTATAAAATGTTAGCTCACCCATCATAGACATCTCAAATTCGCTTGTCATTAAATCCGAAAATTTCTTGCACAAAGCGTTGTTAGTAGCACCAAAAATAATATCATCCACATAGATTTGAACTAATAAAATATCATTGTTTTATGCTTAACAAATAGAGTGGTGTCAACTTTCCCCCTAATGAATTCATTTTCCAAAAGAAATTTGCTCAATCGTTCATACCAAGCTCGGGGAGCTTGTTTGAGACCATAAAGCGCCTTTTTAAGTTTTAAAACATGATTGGGAGATTTAAAATCTTCAAAGCCCGGTGGTTGTTCTACATAAACTTCTTCTTGAATAACACCATTTAGAAAAGCACTTTTTACATCTATTTGATATAAATTAAAATTCATAGAAGAGGCAAAAGCAAGCAATAAACGAATAGCTTCTAACCTTGCTACGGGTGCATATGTTTCTTCATAGTCAATTCCCTCTTATTGATTATAGCCTTTTGCTACAAGCCTAGCTTTGTTTCTAGTGATTACGCCATTTTCATCTAATTTGTTTCGAAAAACCCATTTCGTACCAATTATGGTATGATTTTCGGGTCTTGGCACCAAATCCTAAACGTCATTTCATTTGAATTGGTTAAGCTCCTCTTGCATTGCAAAGGTCCAAAATTCATCCCCAATTGCTTCGGAGATGGTTGAAGGTTCAATTTGAGAAACGAAAGCAGTATGTCCTAAGGTGTTCTTAAGAGTGTTTCGAGTACTTACCTGTTGTTCAATGTCGCCAATTACCTATTCGAGAGGATGGTCTTTGATTGTCCTCCACGCGTTAGGCAGTTTCGTTTCTTTTCCCAATTGTGGGGCTTCCTCCGATAATTGTTCCAAGATTTCATCTTGAATTTCCTTAGGAGTTTCCTCTTGTACTTTGTCTTGAGGACTCATTGAGTTTAAACTACCTGCAAGTTCAAAACCAGAATCCTTTCTCGCCAAGCGAGCATTATTTTCGGAAAACACAATATGAGGGATTCCTCCACAGTTTCGGCTCTGTTATTGAATACTCTATATGCTTTGCTACGTGAAGAATAACCAATAAAAATTCCTTCATCGGATTTGGCATCAAACTTTCCCAAATTATCTTTACCATTGTTATGAATAAAACATTTACAACCGAATACTCTAAGATGGGAGATATTTGGTTTCTTTCCCTTGTAGAGTTCATAGGGAGTTTTCATGAGTATTGGCCTTATGACTACTCTGTTTAAAACGTAGCATGCGGTACTCACGGCATCCGCCCAAAAATGTTTGGGAATCTTAGCCTCATCGAGCATGGTTCTAGCCATCTCTTCGAGACACCTATTTTTCCTTTCCACCACTCCATTGTGTTGTGGTGTGCATGGAGCAGAGAAGGTGTGCTCGATACCGAGTTCGTCACAAAAATCCGCGAAGAGATTTTGATCGAACTCTCCCCCATGATCACTTCTTATTGAAGTGACGGTTGTGTCCTTTTCATTTTGAACACGTTTAAGAAAACATTTAAAATTATGAAAAGCTTCACTTTTATGAGCAAGAAATAGTGTCCATGTAAATCTAGAATAATCATCAACAATAACAAAAGCATAACGATTTCTACCAAGACTTTCAATGCGAGATGGTCCAAAAAGGTCCATATGAAGAAGTTGCAATGGTCTAGTAGTTGAAACAATATTTTTCGATTTAAAAGATGTTTTTGTTTGCTTCCCTTTTTGACAAGAATCGCAAATGGAGTCTTTTTCAAATTTCAAATTTAGAAGACCAATAACTAAATTTTGTGAAACCAATTTGTTTAAAAGATGCATGTTGATGTGAGCTACTCTACGATGCCATAACCATATATCATCTTCTTTGCTCATAAGACAATTCACATACTCAGATGAAGAATTTTCGAGATCAACCATATAGATGTTATCCATTCTAAAACCGCGAAGGATAATTTTACTATCGCTACGGCGAAAAACTAAGCATTCATCCGAATCAAATAAAACAAGATTTCCCTTGTCACATAATTGAGTTATGCTCAAGAGATTATGTTTTAGACCTTTAACTAGCAATATATGCTTAATGGAAGAAGGTTCATCCTTACCGACCAATCCAATGCCAATAATTATTCCCTTGTTGTTATCTCCTAAAATAACGCTTCCTCCTTCCTTATGTTCTAGTTGAAGGAATTTGGATTCCCACTATCAAGGTACCAAAGTACACTTGATCCCTTCAAACATACCTACAAGACAAATTAATGAGTCTTTGGTACCCAAGCTGTTTTGGGTCCTTGAGAGTTAGGAGTAACATGCTGTTTTGCTTGACATGCAGTTAAGTGTCTATGTCTAGTGAAACAAGCAGGAGCAATATGTCCAATTCGATTGCAATAATGACAAATGACATTAGTATTATGCATTCGTCTAGGTTGATAGTAGTTGGACGGACGAAAAATGTTTACTCTATTTTCGACAATATGACTATTGCGCATTTCATGAAAATCATTTCTCCTACTATTTGTTCTAGGATATGCAGCATTTCTAGAATAGTTATTTCTAGGTTGTTTCTTCTAGGATATGCATCATTTCTAGAATGAGCATTTGTTTTATTTATCCTAGGTTGAGCCTTAGGTGGTTGGGGTTTGGCTTCAACTTTTTCTTTAGGCTCGTTTTTAAAACATATCCCATGTTTGGTCGATTTCAAATTAACAAGAACTTCATTCAAATTTTTATGAGAAGAATTGAACTTGTCTAAGGTGCCCTTAAGTCTTTCTACCTCACCTTTTAGATGCATGCAAGAAGTACAATTTTTACTAGAACTCTCGGGTTACGGCGCTTCTCTTGCCGAAAAATTTGTTTTCTTCTTTCAACTTCTCATTTTCCAAAATCAGTTTTTCCAAATCCTTTTCTTTCAATGAGAGTTGTTTTTCAAAATCTTTTTCTTTCAAAGAGGCATTCTCCTTAATGCTTTTAACAGTTTTGGAAGCTTTAATGAATTCACTATACAACTCATCAAAGGAATTTTGCATTTCCTCAAGAAAATAGAAGTTTTTGGAAGAAATTTGACATACCTCTTCTTGATTGTTTTCGTGAGCCATGAGACAAAGATTTGCGGCTTCGTTTTCTTCTTCCTCACTTGACTCGTCTCCGGAGTCGCCTCCCCAAGATATGTATGCTCGTTGTTTCTTGAAGGGTTTCTTCTCCTTTTTGGCATTTGGGCAATTTGATTTAATATGCCCGAATTCTCCGCACCCATAGCACTTTATTTGATCTCCTTGTTGTTTGCCTTTTCGTTCATACTCTTTTCGCATGAACTTTTGAAATCTCTTAATAACGAGTCCGAACTCGTTATCTCCATCCTCATCATTTTGAGGTTGGCTTGTGCTTGCCTTGAGGGCGATTCTTTATTTCCTTTGATCATTAACAAGAGGGTTAAGTATAGTAGATTTATAAGTTTTAAGATTACCTCTTAATCCGTCGATGGTGACATTTGAAATGTCAATAGTCTCTTGAATCGCGTCGGCCTTTGAGCGCCATTCCGGAATGAGACTTCGGAGGATTTTTTGGACAAGTTCCTTATCCGTGAAGGTCTTCTTAAGAGCATGTAAGTCATTAACGATTTTTGAAAATCGTTCGAACATGTCATCGACCCTTTCGCCTTCCTTCATGTGAAACAGTTCATATGCATGGGTTAGAAAATCAACTTTAGCCTCTCTTACCTGGTCCGTACCTTCGTACGTGATTTCCAGCTTATCCCATATTTGCTTCGCCGTTGTGCAACATGATATTTTTCTGTAATCATCAGCATTTACAGCACAATATAATAAGTTGATGGCTTTAGCATTGTTCTGCACTTTTCGGATATCATTCGCATCGTACTCATCTTCGGATTTTGGAACCCAATTCATTTTCAACCTTTTTGGTTGGAATTTGTTCTCCCTTCATTATGACCTTCCACAAATGAAAGCTATTCGATTGAATGAATATTCTCATCCTCTCCTTCCAGTACGTATAGTTTGTGCCATCGAATAGTGGTGGTCGGGTGGAGCATTGTCCTTCACCTATTCCTGCAAAAGAATCACGAGTAGAAGCCATGGATTGTTTCTCTCAAACGGTTAAGTTTTTCAGAGAGTTGGGCTCTGAGACCAATTGTTAGAATATACGCTTAACGCTAGGGGGAGGTGAATAGCGTTATAATAAAAAACAGCGTACACTTGCGGAATTTAAAAATTGCAGGAATGAAATAAGTGCGATAAGTAAATAATAAAGAACGAACGCACCGATGTATCCTGGTTCACCACAACCCGTGGCTAGTCCAGTCCTCGAGAGACTCTCTCGAGATTTCCACTAACAATGTTAAGCTTACGGGTGCTCAACAAACCGTTACAAACTGAGAACTTGAGTCACACAAGTCTCAACAACCTTTGCTCAAAGTTACAACACGTCAAGACTTCAACCAAAGGAATCACAACGTTCCTTTTTACAATACAAGGGATTAACACTTCCCTTCAAGTGTATAAAAACACTTTGCACTCAAAACAAGACTCTCCTTAAGAGTAGATATGAGTAAAATAAATACGCTCAAGAACGCAACAACTTTCGTCAAGAATTTGGCTCTCAAAAACTTATGTAATGAATAGAAAATGATGAATAAGAGAGTATGCAAGCTTTAGCAATAATATGATCAGTTGTTGTGCTTAGAAGACTGATTTGAAGATGTATTTATAGTGTCAAAACCATGCATAACCGTTGCCTAATTGCCAATTAAGAACTGCTGATTTTGTGGACAATCGATTGTCAAGATGATACAATCGATTGTTTTCCAATCGTTCCAAAAATCATTCCCAGATTTTACGCAACACAATCGATTATCAAATACATATAATCGATTACTGGCAACGTTCAAAAAATCCTTTCCAGATTTTACTTAAAACAATCGATTGTCAGAAATATACAATCGATTACTTGGCAACATTCAAAAAATCTTTTCCAGATTTTACTTAAAACAATCGATTATTAAAAACATACAATCGATTACTTGACGGTGTTTGAAAATATTTTGACAACGGTCAGTTACATAATCGATTATACTATATGGAATTATTTATCAGTCTTTGAAAAATCAAATAGACACTGCCTCAATACAATCATTGTCATAGGTTCACAATCGATTATTTTGTAGCTTTGAAAAATATGTTTGGACACTGCCTCAACACAATCGATTGTCATAAGTTCACAATCGATTATTTTGTAGCTTTGAAAAATCTGATGGACACTGCCTTAACACAATCGATTTGTCATAAGGTTCACAATCGATTGTCATGCAGCTGACTTAACATAATCGATTATCATAAGTACATAATCGATTATCTTAGTCCAGATTTTAGAGGCATGATTAAAAATCATTTTGCTAAAATAAATATGCATGATTTAAAATCATTTTGCTCTAATTTAAATATGCATGATTTGATAAAAATGATTTTACGAGAGAAGCCAAGTCTTGAGTTAAGTTGTCGGATCAAGATCACAATTAAAGAACGACTCATGTATAACTTTGTTTAGTCTTGATCTTTGTTTGTCTTGTGCTTGAACTTCGTTACATGACATTTGCGCGCTTGTGCTTGGACCTCGTCATATGTCAATTGCGCATCGTTTGTCATTTATCAAAACCTGCAAATATGAACACACGTTTAGTTTAGTGCCTTGAGAACGTGTTTCAACATCGTCTATGGGCAACTGTGTGAGGTCAGGAGCTTCAAGAAGCTCGTTTTCACTGCACAACAAGAACAAAAACATAAGTTACCCAAACCTCCAGAAAAATACTTTATATAACGCTATATCACTTTACTTACAAGTGGTCATGACTCTCGGATGTACCACTGTGGTCCAATACTCCAGAACTACTCATATTCCAACTAGGGGCGGGGTCATAACTTGTAAAATTCATATCCGGACGATACCCCCTATGAAAAATATGAGTGTTAATACAAATCCAATTAAAACATAAAACAAACATCGCTAAAGTGAAGTAAATGTGAAGCTCACCAGTCCTCTTATTGATTATACAATGTCGATAAATTATTTTGTGGCTGCTCATTCGCCGGTGGTGACATGTTCAAATAAAGGCATGCTCTTTCATCAGCAATCTGTCCGGCAAAAATTACTCCAGAATAACCAACCGATAATAGGGGGTTATCCCTGCTATGCACGCCCGCATTACTGGGAACGTCTTCCACCTTGACATACATTTCCAATAATTTTATCATAATAAATTCCATGTATTCATCAGGAATTTGCAAAAAATCTCTAAGATTTTCATCATCCTCGATGTTATACTCATTATAATAAGCAAACCCCTGCGGAGTCACTGAATACGGAAATCTACCGGTTAATTTAAGGTTAACCGAACTCCCCTCACTCATTTTTTTACGTAACAACGATACTAATGTATCGTCCTCCATAGTAAGAGGCAATTTAACATGACACTGTGGAGGTGAGCTATACCTCACAGAGTTATTCTCCACCACAACCTCATCCCCCCAATATAGTGAAACTCTTATTTTTGGCACTTCAGACATTGTAAAAAAATGATTGATAAGAAGAAGAGAGAAGTATGAACGTATGTTTGAAGTTAAGTATTGAATGAATTTTCATAAAATTGAAACACCTATAAATAAGCAATTTTAGAAGGAATTCGTAGTATAATACTACATTTTATGTATATTGAATTATTGTTATATCAGTTAAATTATTGGTGGACCCAAATATGTAATTCGCAGTACTATAATGTGAATTACATTTTTTTTTTAAATCAATCTAATTCGCAATATAGAACTGCGAATTAATTTTTTTATTGTGTAATCGCAGTACTTACTGCGATTTACACTTAACGGTAAAATCTCCATCAACATAATTTACAATATAATACTGCGTGTTACCTAGTTTTGTAACTTTTTTTAACATTAAAAATATATTTTTTGATTAATTAATTATTTATTATACATTACATAAGAATTGAGCTCAGATTGACTGCCTTTTCTTTCCTCAAGAGTCAAATAAATACTTATATTTGTAGATAGGTTGGGTGCCAAGTACATAAAAGGACATAACAGTGAGAAATTCTTGTACGGACAAGCTCGCATGCCGATGTATTTTAAAATAAAAGGAATTGAAATAGTAAAAACTGAGAAAATTTTATCTTAGACCTTTGAAAATTTTCACTCATGATCATTTTACAAAAGAAAACGAGTCTCAAAGGCTGAATCAAAATTTGAATTTAATGAGTTCAATATTTTTAATTCTTTAAGATCAAAGAATCTTGATTCAAAGTCATGAGTGAAGCTACATGCATTAAAGGAGTTCAATTAAGTCAAAAAATTATATTTTTTAAATAATGATAAAAATATTTTTTTAAATATATATTCAGGAAATATTAAATTTTTTAACATAATGAAGCTTTTAATATAGTTACAAAGGTGGCTCCAGAATTATTTTAGGCTGCATGCTTGAACAAGAGGCGTTTCACTTTTGCACAATTTTTTGAATTCTATGTTATTTTTGTTTTTTGCCTTGGTCACGGAATCACCCAGCACATCTATGTCAATTCCCAAACCTTACATTAGCCTAGTCCAGGCCACCTGTATGGACCGGGGTGATCGAATCCATATTACCTAAAATTTTAGTGATGTAGTTGATCCACTAATTCATGTAGATATGAAGTTGGTACGTGCGTTATAGGAAGGTTCTAGTCTTAAAAAAAAAGGCTTTTCTTTTGACCATAGATATGGCCGGAATGGGGGTTCTAGAGTAACGATGAAGTTTTCTTTTGTGATCTAGCTATAGGTTACAGATTCAAGTCGTAAAATCGACCACTAATGCTTGTATCAAGATAGACTGCCTACATTATATTCCCTTAAAGTGCAGGCTTCCTCCGAATCTTATGTGAATACGAAATACTTTATATACTAAATCGGATTTAATTTTTTTGCTATATATATAATCGGTGGGCTCTGTTAGCTGAAATAACAAAAGCCAGTGTTTAGGTTGACTTAATTTCAGATTCATGTTATCGTAACATTGGTTCCAGAAAAGGACAGCAGCAACCAACAATATGTTGACTGCATGCCTGGTTGAAAAAAACTCTCTACAATTATGAGTTACTATTTAATTCTTATTTGGACTACTGCTATTGGTCAACATGCCAGGTTTTTCCTTCTTTTATTCTCTAGTTCAGCTAGAAAATTCATTTTCTGAACATGATGGAGTAATTGTTGGCCTTTCTGTTAAGCAAGAAAGTAATCTTTAGTGACTGGTTACAAGTTGAAATAAAAGAAAATAATCCGACAAAGATTTATTTACTGATTTTTTGTATTGCTTTTCACAATTCTTCTTTGAAAAGGGACATGTAATTGAAAGAATATTTGTAATGGGTCATAAAATGGATGTCTTATGGTATTTGAACTAACGGGTTTTTAATATCTTTGCCTTATGTTTTGATGATCTAACAAAGTTATTATCAAGAACCATATAGGGAACCTAACACACTTGGTACACATTGCTAATAAACAGATTCCAGCCAGGACTCCGCTAATGTGAACTGCAACAAGTATAAAAAATATAGAAACAAGACAGGGACCTGATCCCTTGTGTTTTCCTGACAGCAGTACGAAAGTCAACTGTGCACAGTTGGAAAGTGACCGTCACAAAAACAAACAGTGCAGCAGTTTTGCAGTCACTTGTCATTTGACCAACAAAGTATTTACATCATTTAAGTGATGTCATCAAAGGTGTATTAACAAGAGTATTATAACACAACATCATCTGAACACTTGAGAATTCACTTCAACCATTCAAGCCTCCTGAGACAGCGAATTTAATTCACAAGAGCCTCAAGAACAGAGAAAAACGCTACTATGGACCAGTTCCTAAATCTAGTATTTTGTTGTCCTTATTTGAGTTGTAACTTTGTAATTGTTCTTCATTGTAATTCCTAAATTGCTTAGCTAGAAGCGTTGCTTAGGAATTCCTTGTAAAACTATAAATCCTTTATATTTGTGTCGTGACTAGAGTTAGTCATGAGTTGAAATCTTTGAAATAGGTGTATTGCAAAGTGGCTTGTAATAGGTGTATTACGAGTTAGTGAGGGATTAAAATTTTAATTCCTAGATTGCATAGGTTGTAATCTAAAACTTTCTCATAGTGAAGTTGAAATCCTATCGTGTAGGTCGTGGTTTTTTATCCCCTTGAGCAGGGATTTTTCCACGTAAAACTGCCTGTCTTATTTGCTTACCGTTTTATTAGTATTCTCAGTGAAAAATCATAGAGGACCTAGTACTCTATAGTTTGTTTTACTCGTATAAACTATCAATCGGTATCAGAGCGGGTTCCCTCGATCAGGCTATCACCTAGGAAGGATCCTTATGGCTGCTCCAACAAATTTTGAAGAAGGTCAATCTACGTATAGACCACACATGTTCAATGGGCAATACCATGGGTGGTGGAAAACAAGAATGTATGGTTTTACCATGGCTGAAGATTCTGAGTTGTGGAATGTCATATGTGATGGCCCTTACATCCTAACGAAGAACGTTGGAGATCTTCCATTGACGATACCAAAGACCAGAAAAGAATACACTGAAACAGAAAGGAAACCCGTGGAGAAAAATTTCTGTGCCAAGAAAATTTTGGTGTGTGGAATAGGAACTGATGAATACAATAGAACCTCTACTTGTGAAACCGCTAAGGAAATATTGGAAGCTCTGCAAAAAGCACATGAGGGAGCCACTCAAGGAAAAAAATCTAAGATTGATATGCTTACTACAGAGTATGAACTCTTTAGGATAAATGATGATGAATCTATTCAAGATATGCACAAAAGATTCACTTCCATCATAAATGAGTTACACTCACTTGGTGAAATCATTCCTAGAAATAAGCTAGTGAGGAAGATTCTCATTATTATGCCCAGTTCTTGGGAAAGCAAGGTGAATGCAATTACTGAAGCAAAGGACCTACATGAGTTGACTATAGACGACTGGTTGGAAATCTGACGACCTATGAGATGAAGACGAAGATAGACAGTGAATAAAGAGATCAAAGAAAGAAAAGAACCTGGTACTCAAAGCTGAAAGCAATGATTCAAGTGAGGAGGACAGTGACATGGCTTACTTAACCAAAAGGTTTCAGAAGATGGTCAGAAGAAATGGAGGATTACTGAAAAAGGGCAACTTCAACAAACCAAAAAACTATGATCCTTGCCACAAGTGTGGAAAGCCAGGTCACTTCATCAAAGATTATCCTCTCCTGAAGCAAGAACACTCCAAATACAACGCTGAGAAAGCAGTAAAGAGGAACCCGGTTCCTGACAAGCACATCAAAAGTAAGAGATCTGTTGACAATGTGATAAAACATGCTCTTACAGCATATGGAGACTCCTCTAGTGAGTCTGAAAATGAAACTGATCCAGGTGACAGCTCCATGATGGCAGTTGAAAATGAGGAAAATGAATATGACTCATATTTTCTTTGATGGCCCAATCAGATGATGATGAAAACAACAGAGAGGTAAATTTCAGGGATGTTTGGAGAAATCTGAAATCCTACTCTACTAAGAAACCCATTTCTTTAGCTAATGTATTGATTGATACCTATCATAGTCTTGTGGAGGATAAGGATGCCTTGACCTTAGAACTAGGAGAAGCTGAACAAACTAGAGATGGTCTGGTAGTGTGTGTAGTTGATATGAAGGAAATCATTTGTGAGTTGGAGAAAGAAAAAGTTGTTTTAACCGAAAAACTTGCTATCATAAAACATGAAAGAGATGACTTAGTCGTTGTAGCTGTTGACTTTAAGGAAACCATTGAGAACTTCAGTAAAGAAAAGAAGGCCTTAGTAAAGAGAGTGATTGATATTGAGGGAGAAAGAGATGATCTCTTGATAGTGATTACATACCTGAGGGGAATAATAGAGGGACTAGGAACTGAGTCTAAACTGGGAAATTCTGGAAAAGGAAAAGAGGTAGCTAGTGTGGCATACATTAGGCTTGAAAACGAGTAGAAGATTGTGAAAACTAGCTTGTATGTTGAAACTGAGAAAAATAAGCATCTCCAAACTCAATTGGAAAGAGTAAAAAATAATCTTGAAAAGTCCCTCAAGTGAACCTGGTCCTCGAAAGCCATCACTGCCACGTATGTTAATAATGGTAGAAACCAACAGGGAATAAGGTTTAAAAAGGGGAAAACCCCTTACAACCCCCATAGCAAGTATATTATTGTACCGGATAATTAGTTGTGTACCCGCTATGGGAACAATGGGAATTTCAAGAAAAATTAGCAAGCCAGGGTCTAGTATATTCAGAAAAACAAAGTGTTTGCTGAAAAGGTAACTACTAAAAAAGGACCAAGTGCCACCCATAAAAGATGCATGTTATTTACGTGGACTAAGAGAGATCTTATTCATCCTCTTGCCTACTAGAAGGGACCCAAACTTGTTTGGGTTCCTAAAACCAACTCTTGATTTCCTTGTGCAAGGAACAGTGAAAGGAAGCAGTCAGCAATGGTTCATGGATAGTGGATGTTCAAAGCATATAACTGAGAACACCATGGAATTCCTTTTATTACAAGCCCTGCAAAAAGGGAGTGTCTCCTTTGGCAATGGGAAAAAGGGGTACATTCTTGGGTTGGAAAGTCGAGAAATCACTTACTCACTTAATTGGGAATGTGTACTATGTCAATTGTCTTAAGTATACTCTCATGATCGTTTCTCAATCTGTGATAAGGAAAATAAGGTGGAGTTTTTGTCCAAGATATGCACAGTTACTAATAGGGTAACTGTTGAAGTGGTACTTGTGGCCAAGAGATACAAGAACATCTATGTTGCTGATTTCAAGTCTATACAAAGTGGTGATCTGAGTTGTCTAAAAGTTATTGATGATGATGCTAAACTCTGGCACAAAAGACTGGGGCACGCAAGGGTTTCTCTTCTGAATAAACTAATCCAGAAGGATCTAGTCTGTGGTCTGCTTATGTCAAAGTTCAAAGTAAAGAAAATATGTGATGCTTGTTCTAGAGGAAAGTATGTTAAGTCCCCATTTAAGTCTAAAAAGGTTGTCGCCACCTCAAAGCCACTCGATCTTCTTCATATTGATTTATGTTGCACTATGGGAGTGCAAAGCAGGGGAGGAAAAAAATATATTTTTATAGTTGATGACTACTCCAGATTCATATGGACTCTGTTTCTTAGAACAAAAGAAGAAACCTTTGAGGTATTTCTGGCTTTTATGAAGAAAATCCAGGTGAAGATAGAACCTAGAGTAGCATGTATTAGATCAGATCATGGAACAGAATTTGAAAATGCCAAATTTTATGAGTTCTGTAATGAAAATGGTTTACCCACAACTTCTTAACTCCAAGAACTCCCCAGCAAAATGGAGTTGTGTAAAGTAAGAATAGAAATCTTGAAGAAATGGCAAGAACAATGTTGATCGATAGTGGGATTGGAAAGAACTTCTGGGCTGAAGCTATCAACACTGCCTACTACTTGGTGAACATGTGCATAATCAGATCTCTCATGAACAAAACCCCTTATGAGTTGCTGAATGGAAGGAAACCCAAGCTGACTCACCTAAGAATATTTGGGCGCAAATGCTATGCTCTCAACAATGGAAAGGATCAGCTTGGTAAATTTGATGCCAAGAGTGATGAAAGAATCTTTCTGGGGTATTCTTCTTAAAGCAATGCTTAAAATATATACAACAAGCGGACATGTAATCTTTGAAGAGTCCTATCGCTCATGTGAGAAAAGTATCAAGGATGATCAAGATGGAGAGCCCTTACTGGTTCCAAGTGAAGTCATCGACATGACAAATGGAAAGGAAGACATGATGAACCAAGTGAAGGAGCCAAGTGGAGACAATAATGCTTCTTCATCAAGGGAACCAGGTACCTCAATTACAACCACTGAAGCTAAAGAAAGAGTGGTTGACGCAGTGCAGGGTACTCCGCAAGTACTTGAGAGAAGAACACAAGGGAGCCAATCAGATATACCCTGCTCCTCTATAAATGAATCTCAAATGCCCAACTGGAAACACAAAAACTCTCATCCTCTTGAAAACATTATTACCCCTCTAGATTCTGGAGAACAAACCAGATTGAAAACTAGAAATTCACTTGCCTTCTCAGGCTTTATTTCCCAAATAGAACCCAAAAATATCAAGGAAGCCTTGAAAAATGCAAATTGAATTACAACCATGCAAGACGAGCTGCATTAGTTCAAAAGGAACAATATACGTCACTTGGTACCTAGACTCTCATATTGAACCACTATAGGAACTAGGTGGATATTTAGGAATGAGATTGACGAACACGGAAACACTACAAGGAACAAGGCTAGGCTAGTGGTTTAAGGTTACAATCAGGAGAAAGGGATTGATTATGATGAGTAAGTCTGCTCCGGTTGCTCGCATGGAAGCTATTAGAATCCTAATCGATTTTACATCTCATATGGAATTCACTTTATTCCAAATAGATGTCAAAAGTGCATTTCTGAATGGACTTCATAAGGAAGAAGTCTGTGTAAAGCAACCTCCAGGGTTTGAATGTCATGAACACCATGAATACATGTTTAAGCTGGACAAAACATTGTATGGGTTGAAGCAGGCTCCTCGAGCTTGGTATGAAAGGTCGTCAAAGATCCTCTTAAAAATGGCTTTACAAGAGGAAAAATTGACAACACCTTGTTCCTCAATAAACAGGGAAGGAACCTGCTCATTGTTCCGGTATTTGTTGATGATATCGTTTTTGGAGCAACAATGATTCACTATGTGAAGAATTTGTCAAACTCATGGGATGTGAGTTTGAAATGAGCATGATAGGGGAGCTGAATTTCTTCTTGGGTCTTCAAATGAAGCAGTGCACAAAAGGCACATTCATTTGTCAGCATAAGTACATAAAGGAGCTCTTGAAGAGGTTTGATATGGAAGCATCAAAAGTGATTGACACTCCCATTGCAACGGCTGCGCGAGTGGACATAGATGAGACTGGATCTTCCGTGAATCAAACTATGTATAGAGTCATTATTGGGTCTCTTCTCTATCTCACTGCCAACAAACCCGATATTGTCTTCAGTGTGGGGCTATGTGCAAGGTTTCAGTCAAATTCCAAGGAATCTCATCTGAACGCTACCAAAAGAATTTTGAGAAACTTTAAGGGAATACAGGACCTGGTCATGTATTACCCCTCAGGTGACAGTTTTAATCTTATTGAGTATACCGATGCTGATTATACATGTTATCTTGTAGACAAGAAAAGCACTTCTGGAATCCCTTACTTTCTAGGATCATGTCTCATCTCTTGGGGCACAAGAAAGCAAAATTCAAGGGCTCTTTCAACAGCTGAAGCAGAATATGTAGCTGCATCCTCCTATTATGCTCAGCTTCTATGGATCAAACAGTAATTGGACGATTTTGAGGTAATTACTGATTGTGTGCCTCTTCTATGTGATAACTCCAGTGCACTCAACATGGCCAAAAAACCAATTCAACACAAAAGAACCAAACACATTGATGTGAGTGTCACACCTTCTTTTTACACGGCTACCCGAATGGATAAATGTGTAAGGGAGTTTTTTCAATTTAAGTGATATTATTCAAAATGTGATTATTTATTTATTTAGATTCTCCACTTGGGATAGGCTTGGCTTTTGGTGTCCCAAGCCACCGGTCTGTTTTGAATCCCAAATTGAGGAACTTTTTGACTTCCTAAATGGAGTCTGCAAACCAGAATTCTAAGTAAAGAATTATATTGACCCGAGGGAAGGTGTTAGACACCCTCGAATCCCATGTTTCTAGCACGATCGCTTAAACTATTACAATAGGCTAAAAATCCAATTTTAATACATGTTCATCCTATAGTGCAATTTTAAAATTATTTACCGCTTTTAATTGAATTTTTAGGAATGTGAACGTCGTTTAAAACATGTCTTTGGATCACGTCACATGAAATACACCCGGATCCGAAACACATTTTATCCAATATTTTGGGATTTGAATTTGGGTCACATGAAATGCACACCCGTATTTAGGAAGATAAAGTTATTAAAAGATGCGCCTAAAGCGACTAACGTATTATTATCTTTGCGGGAAGCCGTGAAGTTCGCTAAACGGTATTTCCAAATTTTTAAGTATTTTAATATAAGCATTCAAAGAGAGCCACGCAATTTGTGAGTTTTATTTAGCACGACACACCTCATTTTATTCTTAAAAGGCCACCCTAGAGCAAACAATTATTTTCTATTTAACTTGTCTCTAACAAGGGCCTAATTGCTAGACATTACTAATTGCTATTGTCTGAATCGTTGATAGATTTTGGACCTCAAGGTCAGGTCCATATTTAAGCAAGAAGAAACTCCATAGTTCATATATGCTACCTAGTTTGAGAGGAATGCCGTCCGGAATTAGTACTGGCCAAGCATTAGTGGGACTAAGGCCCATCAGCAACAATTTCAAATTCTGAATTGGGCCTGACTGCTTGGTATAATGGGTAATCAGGCCCTTAAAACCAACGACTATATTTTCTATTGTTAAATAAAGGGATTTTTATATATACATTCCATATAACAAACCTTACTACCACTCATGTTTAAGGTTAGTATTTATTACATTTAAAAATACCATGTTTCAATTTATGTACCAAAATTTACTTTTAAGATTTAATTATCAATGATTTATTAGGGGCTTGATTTGTGGAACAAAATATTTCCATATCTTCTTTCCCCAATTATATACTTATTAATTATAAATGATTATCCCTTAATTATAGACAGTTAAATAGGTAATAATTGATACCCTATCAATTTCTCTCTTTCTCTCCCCCGTCTCTCTTTTTCTGTCTCTCTCTTTGTGTGTATTTTTTCCTCCACCCTATTTTCTTTTTTTAATCTTCTGCCCTTCTCTTCTCTTTTTTCATTTCTATCTCTTGTCTTCTTCAAGGAATTCAACAATGGATTTCAATTGTTTAGGTATGAAGTTTTAATTTAATAATTTTTTTCATGTCGAAAAGTTACTGTTTGAATTAAAATTGCTAATTCATAAAATTTGCATGAGGGTGTTTGATTCTCCATCATTGAAAACTATTATAAAGTTTCGAAACTTTGAATTCGATTTTGATTTTTGAAAAATATTATTTACGAAAAAGGACCAATTTGACTAGTTTGCTATCGAACTAGTGATAATATATACTTTGAGCATCTACTCTCTTCTGCTCTCGTCTCATGTGAATTCTTATGATTGCGCAGGGTCCTCTATCATCATCATTTCCCATTGAAAACAGGAATATTCCAGTGAGCATGAGAGCATTAAAAGATCATTTCAATCGAACAAAGAGTCTCTCTTTTGTGAAGCGAATCTCAGATTTCCATTTACTGCTGCTGCTGGCCAAATTTTTGGACATCAATGCAGATTTTCCAGCGTTTAATTACAATGCAGATGTTCCAGCGTTTAATTACAAAAAAAGTAGTAGCTGTTGAACTTGTTTGCAGTGAGTTTTTAAAATGTAGTCAATTGTAGTTAAATGTAGTTAAGGTTATATGAAGTGTTTCCAGTGAATTTTTACAATGTAGTCAAATGTAGGTAAATGTAGTTAAGGTTATATGCAGTGTTTCCAGTGAGTTTTTATAATGTAGTCAAATGTAGTTAAATGTAGTTAAGGTTATATGAAGTGTTTCCAGTGAATTTTTTCCTTTCGTATTTATTTGTTATTGTAATAAATTTCTCCAGAGGCAGTTGGAATTTTAATGTAAGGGAAGAATCTACTTTAATGACATCATGTAGTGCAGGCACAACCATTCCTGCTAAATTTCTTTTTTCACTTCCTTCACCTTGTCATCTTAGCTATTGTGAATTCTGTTTAAACCACAAAAAAGGAATTAATAGCCATTAACTCCCTCATATCCAATTGAAAATTCAGAAGAAATGTGATTGGTGGATGCCCACCAGTAGTGTATCCTTCTGAATCTACAAACTACTACAGGTCCATAATATGTCCTCTGTTACACTTCTTTCAAATTTTCTCTTAAAGAATCCACAACAACAATATTCCATGAACATACATAACAACATTAACTTGAGACTCAATATGATCACGAAAGGAAAAAATTCACTGGAAACACTTCATATAACCTTAACTACATTTGACTACATTATAAAAACTCACTGGAAACACTGCATATAACCTTAACTACATTTACCTACATTTGACTACATTTTAAAAATTCACTGGAAACACTTCATATAACCTTAACTACATTTAACTACAATTGACTACATTTGACTACATTTTAAAAACTCACTGCAAACAAGTTCAACAGCTACTGCTTTCTTTGTAATTAAACGCTGAACATCTGCATTGTAATTAAACGCTGGAACATCTGCATTGATGTCCAAAAATTTGGCCAGCAGCAGCAGTAAATGGAAATCTGAGATTCGCTTCACAAAAGAGAGACTCTTTGTTCGATTGAAATGATTTTTTAATGCTCTCATGCTAACTGGAATTTCCTGTTTTCAATGGGAAATGATGATGATAGAGGACCCTGCGCAATCATAAGAATTCACATGAGACGAGAGCAGAAGAGAGTAGATGCTCAAAGTATATATTATCACTAGTTCGATAGCAAACTAGTCAAATTGGTCCTTTTTCGTAAATAATATTTTTCAAAACTCAAAATCGAATTCAAAGTTTCAAAACTTTATAATAGTTTTCAATGATGGAGAATCAAACACACTCATGCAAATTATATGAATTAGCAATTTTAATTTAAACAGTAACTTTTCGACATGAAAAAAAATTGTTAAATTAAAACTTCATACCTAAACAATTGAAATCCATTGTTGAATTCCTTGAAGAAGACAAGAGATAGAAATGAAAAAAGAGAAGAGAAGGGCAGAAGATTAAAGAAAGGAAAATATGGCGGAGGAAAAAATACACACAAAGAGAGAGACAGAAAAAGAGAGACGGGGGAGAGAAAGAGAGAAATTGATAGGGTATCAATTATTACCTATTTAACTGTCTATAATTAAGGGATAATCATTTATAATTAATAAGTATATAATTGGTAACATATATTTGAGCCTTAATAAAGGCGTTATTTTAGGAGGCAACATCTGGAAAGATTCCGTTTGGTACATATTGTGTATCAAAAACATGGGATATGAGGGTAATAAACAAACAATGCACAATAATGGTAGTAAGGTTTGTTATATAGGATGTATAGGTAAAAATCCCTAAAATAAATCAACTAGCAAATTGTAAATTAGTTTCAATTAGTAGTACCAAATGAGCATACTTGCTTAATGATAAACGTAAAAATCTCTACTAAAGCTGAAGCTCAAAACGTGATACTCATAATAACAGGCGCCATTCTTTTCACGTCGATGTAGATACACCAACTCACTTTAAACTTTACTTCTAATTAAAATATAAACTATTTTAATTTGCAAATCAACTAAACACCAAAAAAATAAATTTATACTGATCGAAACAAAATTAAACGACAACAAATAAAGTACATGATTTGTGGGATTGTTCCTGTTGCAAACATTCATCTAGCCTGAACTGGGCATTGATGTGAACTCATTACTTTTATACAGTACATTTAATACAAAAATAAGTAGCAATCTAACTAACACTGTTGAATTAATGTCTAAGCATACAAATTAGAACAACTTCAGATAAATCAAGGAAAACAAAAGAGTTCTTCAATATTCTTCTCGACAAAATAGCCATACACATGTATTCAGTATCACTGCACCTGAGGTCTGAAAATGTACCTGAGTTAAGGCAAAATGAAGGAAAAAAGGAGTCAGCAATAGCAAATCGACAACCAGTACTGATAAACCAGCAGTAACACCACATCAGTAGGATTAGTTTGAAAGCCAAAGTTGCATCAACCCAAAATAGCCTTGATTGAACTCAAAAATACTCGAAATTAACCCAGGAAAAACTCCAGAAAACTTTAGCAACCAAACCCTAGCCTAAACGATGCAAATCAAGCTCTAGGACTCGAAATTGATTTAAAACTTCAATAGAACAACCTGTTTTGGAGTGTTTGTTTTTGTTTTTTCTTCAGAGGATCTAAATGATCTAGTTTAAATGGGAAGAATCTTTCAGATGTTCAGACTAACCACATTTGATTTAATTTCTGAATTTTGAATTGTAGAGATTTGAATTAGGAGTGTTTTTGGGGAAATTTTCAAAGCTGGAACCTTTTGGAAAATTTTCAGGGTTTTTCAAAACTTGTTCAATAAGGCAATGGAATGCTCTTTTATAAGAAAGTCTTAGGTCAACCTTCCCTATTTTTGTTTTACCTTTAGCCCCTCTCTTATTTTTTCAGTTTTACTCAATTAGTCCCTAAAAGACTGACTTGTGCCTCAAGTTACCGCCCTAAGGTTCCTGAAACTGTAATTGACACCCCATCTAGAACATTCTAGGGGTTTCCAATTCAGTCACTGATCCTATTATTGAAATGCCTATGCTACCCATTTATTTATTCTAAATTACCAACCTAGTTAAAACTAAACTTATCTCCTTTTACCCTAGTTATTTGTCCAAGGATTAGAACAATTCAACTGCGGTTAACTAACCAAAACATCCTAATTATAGAAATGGTTAACAAATGAACTACCCAAACTAATTAACTATTGAATAATGCAAATATAAATGGAACATCAAAAGAAATAACAGGTGAGAATTGAAGATTGAAACATTGCCTTAGTAAAACTCCATGGGAATTGAAGCAGAACAAAGATTTTTAAGGAACACTGAAATAAACCAGAAAAAACAGGAGCAATAAACGAAGTAAAGATCTCATTAAACCATAGAGAAACATTCACTGATTTCAAACGAGTAATCAGAAACTTAAACTAAAACCTAGAATACTGAGTATCTTAAGTATGTTAGCTAAATCATGCAAACGTGAATTTTTTTTTGAAAAAATGAAGAAAGGATGAACAAAGGAAGAAGAGAAATAAATAAATAAAAATTTAAAAACCTAGGGCAAAGGAAGAATACATAAGCTTCTTGGACCAGAAATGACGATGAACCTTCAAATTGGATCTTGGCTCACTCATGCATAACCACAAAATGAGCCCAGAACTTCAACGAGCATCCCAGTTTGAAAGATCCGGAACCAAGGTTGAACTTGACTCGAGATTTGAGAACTTGTAGGGTGATTTGAGGGAAGGTGATTATGGATTTAGGAAGAGGAGGGTAAAGAGGGTCCGTAGTGTGATTTTGGTACGATTTGGGGGTGGCACCGCCGTGGGCGGTGGAGGTGGCGCCCATTGTTTTGAACATTCGACGGTCTTGAGGAATATTCGAATGAAGTGGGGCTCGAATTGGGTAGAGGGGGTCAAGGGGGATCGGCGGTGTTAATTTCGGACGGTTTGGAGCACTGCAGGCGGCGGTGATGATTTCCGGCCGACGGCGGGGAATGGAGGGACTGAGGTACGAGGAAGAGAGGTTCTGTCTCTAGGGTTTCAAAAATCTGAGACATTTTTAGTACTTCTCAAGGTGGAATCAAGGCCATTGGATTATGATGGATGGAAGGTCAGGATTAGTTCGATTAAAGTAACCCCTGAAACAACATAGTATCATCCCTATATTACGTCGTTTTAATGGCCTGGGGACTGGGCATTTGGACCGGGTATAGGGTGTGGACTGGACCGGAATTGCAGCAATTTGGGTTGGGGATTTTTAATTAAAATGGCCCAAAATTGGTCCATTACACAAGACCACACTTTTCAACTTCTTTCTTTTCTTCTTTTTATTTTTTTAATATAAATTTTATATGCTAAATTAATTAAAACATAATTTAAACCTAAAATTTATCTACTCATTCCCTCAAAATTGAATAAATCCTAATTTTAAAGGAAAACTATGACAAAAATTCGAAAATTAAAAGTAGAAATGCAAAAGAGTTAATTTTGTCATTTTTGCAATGTCAATTAACTAATAAACCTAAGAAAAAAATATAAAATTGGGTCCTATTGAAAATGTGCTATTTTTGTATTTTTTATGAAATATATTAATTAAAAATGCTCAAAATACAAAGAAGCACAAAAATCATACAACTAATTCTCTAAAGATTCAAATAATAAAAGAAAAATCCTAATTTTAAGAATTCTATTGGAATATTTCAAGCGAGACAAAATCACGTGCTCATAGTGAGATATCATTTTCTAAGGGACAATGTGGAGAAAGGGCTTATCTGTATGAAGTTCTGCAGTACAGAAGACGAAATTACAGATATCTTCACTAAAGCATTGAGTAGGGAGCATTTTGAAAGAAACAGGGTGAAGCTGGGGCTTTAAATGCCTACATGGGAACCCGATTCCCATTAGTTGGCTATGAAAATCACCTTCAGGTAAAATTAGCTAAAGTATTTTCTAGCTAAGTCTAACTCACTTCAATACTGTTGCTGATAAAAATGCATGGTGATTATATAAAGTTGTAGATGCATTACATAAGTCGTGAAAGAGGATTGAAATGTTCAAAGACAGGCCAAGAACCTGGTTCTTGTAACAAAAGTTTAGTAGTCTTGTGCATTATTTAAATACACATCTTGAAAAGGTACAAACGACAACTGCCATGTCATCCACCTTTTCAGGCTCTGCTATCATGTCTTTTCATTTCAAATCGTTTCCATCTCCCTCTAAAATATTGCAACTCTCCAAGCACAACCTCCGTTCCAGAACTGGTTCCTATCTCTCTTTTCATAATTATCCCCTATCATTAAAACCCTCTATTCTCTTCACAGACCATAGTCCCTCATTAGAACTTCTCCAAAAAAAAATTCTACTATATCTCTTCAATTGTTTACAAAATCTCTGAAATCCCTACCGCAGACGTCAATAACTCAGAAAAACCATTGGGTCCTCCATCCTAGATGAGTCCTCTATAACCATCCCTATCCTCACTACTGAAATCATCTCTAATCCAGATTTCTCCTTGACCTCCAGTTCTAAGGCGACTGTCTGAGAAACTCTAAAAGTCGTTGATCCTTCTTCTCATCTTCTGAGATTATCATTGATCAAGGGAAAAGTGGAGAACAGGATAAAAGTCCTAAGGTCATATAGGTTTCCACCATTGTTGCTTCAGATTCTGTGTTGTCCATGGAGCCTATCGAGGAAGAAAATATCATGACCATATTTGTTGTATCTGCCGATAGAGTATCATATGAGGTAATTTCTAGTGTACCTAAGTCTTAGAGGAATGAGACATAGGGACTGGTGGGAGAAAGAGCCGTGGTGGATATGGAAGGCTCTGCACCAGCAAAAACTATTGGGCCCTCTTGTGAGGAACCTGACCCCTCTCCAGAGGAAACAGGTCAAGGTTCTCAGTCACATGCTAGTCATGCTCCTGCACCTCCTTCTCTCTTTGCTGTTGAGACCTTGGATATTCTAGTCCTTGAGATGAGTTCTAGAGATGAAGAAGATCAAGACAGCATCCCTCTTGATGCATTCATATTCAAGTAAAAGGTAGTGATTACTCCTGAGTCTTCTACTAATCGACCTACTACTAGGTTGCAAGCAAAAGTAGACTCTACCCTTCAAAATAGCAGAAAGATCAGTAAGAAGAAAAGGAGGAGACTAGTAAAAAAAAATGAAAATAGTGTGTGATAAGGATGTCCATGTGGTGGAAGTTGAGGAAGAAACAACAGAGGAACGTAGTTCCTTACTGAGAAGGTCCCAGAAAAAGAAGCAATCCGCTTCAGTAGAGAATGTTACAACCCCCAGTTCAAAATTGAAAGATGTTGTGAGCGAACCCTCAATCTCTAACGAGGATGTGTTGTTCAAGTCTAAGGGAAAAGCAAAATCAAGTGGTGCGAATCTGGCAAGAGAAACTTGAAACCTGTTAAGGAACCTGTTGTTGCCAAAAAGGGTGAGAAGTGAAACTAGTTCTGCTTTAGAATGATTAAGACACCAAAAGATCCTATTGGGTCGCACTTTTGACCCAGCAATTTCTGATATGGCTGGTATGAGACAAGTCCTTGCAATGGTTGAGTTTAAATTGTGGGGGCATTTATTCCAAATAGATGCACCCAAGGTATATGAGGACGAGTTTCAAAGCTTTTATGCCAACCGCTTTCCTGTTGATACCAACCACTTTTATGCCTTAGTGAATGAGGTGGACATTGTGTTTGATGTGAGTCTTCTAGGGGATATTCTTAAAGTCCCTCGGTTGGTATGTCTACTGTCAAAGATGTGTGTGGGTCAAATATCTGAAATGTTGTGGTGAAGGATAGTGCGAACAAAAAGGGGGACCGGGTTCACAAGAAGGAATTACTCCCTATTTATCAGTTGTTCTTCGAGTTGGTGAACAAAGTTTTGTTACCCCGTGTTGAGAGGAGGTCCACGGCTTCCAGGTCTGACTTATTTCTTATGGAGCAACTTGATGGATTTACACTTGTGAACTTGCCTGCCCCATCATGATCGAACATATGCAGAAGGTAGAAACCTTCAATGATGGCAACCATAGTCTTCCATATAGGTTTCTATTTACGCAAGTGTTTAAGTTTTTCAAGGTGACACTGGGGCAAGGCAAGGTAGGAACCAAGAAGTAGACCTTCTCTCAAACAACTTTGGAAGAATGTGAGTGCTTCGAGAAAAATGAGGGGTTAGGCAGTACATCAAAAATCTCTCAGGTCATCAATGCTCAAAAATAGTGCAACTGAGGATATTCGAATATTGAAGGCTAGGATTGCTATCCTGGAAGGTCAGCATGCCCTAGGGGCCCTAGAGTCAAATGAGGAGGTGGTTCGTTTGACAAAAGAAAATGTTGATCTTAGGGAACAAGTAGAGAACCAGAAAGCAGAACTTCTTAACGAGTGAAAGTCGGTAAATACTCGTATAGACCTAGTTCTCCAAACTCTTGTTGTAGCTTCCAAGCCCTCTACTACTAGTATTCCCTAAGCAACCCTTTCAGTGACCAGTTTCTGGATTGTCTATTTTTTGTTTTAATGACTTCGTAGTTGTGTTAGTTTCTTTTATTTTGATGTGGATGAGATGTATTGGTACTGCTCCCTATTTCATACCGTCAAATCTTGCCTTTGCTTAATAAGCAAAGACATATGTTTCTATATAAAAACTATCCTCATTTGCTATCTAAATACATATGTTCTCTGTTCTTTTTTCTATCATGTTATGTGTACATATGTGGCATCAGTTAGCTGGGCTAGACTTCTTTATGATGATTGCCAACTTGTGTATTTTTAATGATACAAAAAATGGAAAATATAATTGAAACAGAGATTTGATTAAGGGGGAAACATAAAGTCAGGGGAAACTTGTGAAGTTCTTGTTGCTTCATCTAGTTATTTTTGCTCTAAAAATATGTTATCAATGTCTAAGTTTGTCATCATCAAAATGGAGAAATTGATGGGTTTCAATGTTTTTACCTTATGTTTGATAATCTAACAAACTTAATATCAAGAACCAGATAAAGAACCTGACACACTTGGTATAAATTGCTAATGAACGGATTCCAACCAGGACTCCAGCAAATGTGAACTGTTGGAAGTGTAGAAAATAAAGAAACAAGACAAGGACCTGATCCCTTATGTTTCCCTGACAGCAGTACTAAATTAAATTGCACACAATTGAAAAAGTGACTTGCGACAGAAATAGTGCACAGAATGGAAACTCATAGAGGACCTGATACTCTATAGTTTAGTGGACTCATATAAACTAATATGAACTATCTCGATTCATTATCGACTATCATCCTTAAAATAATACCATACAATCATCCAGAAAACTACTCGATAGTGAAAAATAATTGTGCTTAACAGTTAAAACTAGGTAATAAGTAGGAAGGCTAATATCTTTCTCCATTTAGGTTCCTGATTCCCATTTTTCAATCCAGACAACTAAATGAGAATTAGTCTTTCCTAATTTCAAATTAGGTTAGGATAAGAGTAAAATTAATTAAAATCTAATTTCCAAACCTTTTCATATGTAATGCTCGTGTCATGATGATCTAGTCTTCTTTTATTTGCTGGACGATATATAATTTGGTCAAAGTCGCACCTCATACTCCAAAAGGATTATGTCATGATGTGTCTCACAAAGTCAAAGATATATATATATATATATATATATATATATATATATATACTACATAAGAATCGAGCTCAGATTGTGTCACGATCCAATTTAGAATCTTCACCGGCTCTTAGGAGCAAATGCTTCCAAGTAAGTCTCGCCGGTAATTTTTCAGAAAATCGGACAATGTTTTCCCTGTTTTTAGACCATCCCAAAAATTTTCCTGTCTCAATTCAACAACCAAACATCCTAATAGAAATTCAAATGACAACGACTTTATCAATTAACCAAAATAGTCTCCACTATTACTAATCAATCCGCTAACAACCAGAAATACTAATTTATCTCCAACTTTGATAATAAAGAATTATACTCAACATAAGATTATAATAGCAAAAGAATACTCATGACACTAAAGTAATGACTATGGAGCGACTCTAAGAGTTCAAAGAAAAGAGTATAACAATATAATAACATCTCCGCCCATGTGAACAAGTGTGAGGCTCACCAAGAACTATCAACATGTGCGCTCTAATTAACGAAATCCTCGACCGTGTCAACTTCTGTCTCTGTAAAAAATTTAGTGGGAAATGAGTCGCTAGCTCATTGAGTAATAACACTTAACCCAACAGTTTTTATCCGGGACAAGTTAGAAACATGCTAGTATTATCTCAAAGAGAAAATACATAAAATGCTCTTTTAGAAACAATAGATAATTTTCAGTCTCATCACGCTTTTTTTGTAGTAAAATATAATTAACAATTCAGTAATAAGCTCGGTAACCACTGTATAATATCAGTATTCACTTTTTTTTTGGAGGTTCCAATGAACGAATCATGTAATCGGTATAACTGTGGACTTCTTCGTAAGAAGTCAAATATAATGGTAGCCCTTCTCGAGGGAAATCGGTAACGGTATGCTAGTTTTACCTTCCCACTAGCGAGGGCTATTACGATAATCGGTAATTACAAGGTGCACCTGGTCTAACGAACCCGCCGTTAGCTACGAGATCCTTCAATATCTATTCCCATTTATACTTGTCTCTGTAATCCGTATATACTTATAGAAAATATTTTAAAACAATATAGGGCATTCTGGTTCTTATCAAATCATATAATTTCTTTTCGATAAGAGTGATTTCAACTAACAGTAAAACAAATTCAGTGACGACAAAAATATTTAAAACAATAGTAATCTTCTCAAATAACTATTTCGGTATCATATCGAGTAAAAGATTTGTCCCAATTCGCACACTTTCGTGTTCAAGCTTTAAGCAGATAAAGCAATGCTCTGTATCTCTTTCCCCAAACTCCATCACTATTTACTGCCGTAGAAAAGCACCCAAATTGAAGCCCGTTTTCTTTCTTAATTGTCAAAGTTGTAACCTATGTATTATGTACTGCTTCCTTTACTATCTTATTATTGCTAATAAAATTAACCTGTTGCTTATATATCCTCTAGGCCCTTGAAACAACTCATGGATGGGCTTGGCCCACATTCCCACGATTTCTCTGCACTTGATAGATACAAATAAAATGGGTAACCAAATAGCTTACTTTATTTCTCCAAGTATATAGTTGCATCCACTTTCATCCAATCACTTGTGTTCCAGCAATTACCACTACTGCACATTTTCGTGCAATGCTTTCTACATAATCATTAGGGCAAACTCTCTTTACCAACGGACGCCGAAAAATTCATATGAAAGCAAAAGGAGACCCTTCACCTTCACAAAAAAACCGAAAACCTAAGAGAAGCCGCCGCTGCCCCATCTCTTAACCAGACTGCCGCACCCGTCCCTTTCCAACACACACACGGAAATTCGGACATGGTTTGAGAGGAGGGAAAAATTCGAGCTTAGGTTGAAAAACATACGGAGATTTGGAGGAATTCTTTTGGTCTCTTAATTACACTCTATTTCTGCTTCTCCTCACAATTCCAGATAAGAAAACTTGGTCGATACTTGATGTGCCGTCAAGTTGAAGTGCCGCTCGTGTTTCCCGTCGACATTCGCGGAGTAATTTTTGCTGCCGTTTTCCATTCCTTGTTTGAGTTTTAAGGCCCAGCTCTTCTATCCCACTCTGCTTCAAATGAATTAATGGTTGCTTGCGCCTTCGATTCTTTATCCCCTACCTTATTCAATGTCAAAATAGACTGATCATTTTGGGTTAGAGATTAGGATGGGGTAATAATGGGAAATCAATTAAGTCTTGTGGGCTTCAGCATTGGGCTCTATTCCCTATAAAAATTGGGCTAAGCTGAAAATTTAATTTATTTTTTAAAGTAATATGAAAACCTATAAAAGATATAAAATTATTCTTACTAATTGATTTTAATAAACTATTAATATTCAAATAAAATTAAAAGTTCAAGTTGAAACTATTTTTTGTATTTTTAAGAATTATATTAGAATAAAAATATGTTAAAAGTAGTATACTTTTCTAAAAATATTTAATATGTGAATTAAGTAGAGAATTATGAAATTATTTTTGTAATTTTTAATTTTTGTTCTTAAAATAAAGTAAAATAATTAAACTAGTTAAAATAGCGATATTATGCCTAAACTAAATATCTAAAAGTTAAAATTAGTAAAAATTTTGGGGAGGGTCAAAAATCACATATCCACAGCTTCCCCTCTTTGACTGGAAATACGAAGTACTTTCAGACAAAGAACGACTAGATAGTTTTTTTGACCCGATCCTTATTTAGGGAGACCAAAAACTACGAGGAAGAGGGATGTGACCGAGCCCTGGTATCTAAGCTGCCTACATATCATTGGCTATAAAGAAATCAGGCTATGTGTAGTTCAGAAGTGATGGAGTATATTGACGTGGAGAGCCGGTCGAGGTGTTGTTTTGTCGAGGTTCTTATCTGGGGTCCTGTTATTATATCAAAATCAAAAATAAAAAAGACTAACTAAGCCTGTCAACTATGAGTTACAAAATTCCTATTTATAAATCTTCTGAAGCTTGATCTTGAGTCTTGAATGACTCTTCATGCAAATACTATATTTGAACATTGACGCTTGCTAGTTGCAGGTGCTAGTTCATTCTTTTTCAACTTTTAGGATCAAGACCGGACACACAATGCTTGTGACTTTAGTCATGTCTTGAGTAATCCACCTCTTGTCTCAGCTTCTACATTTTGGATTCAATTCCATTTTCTTTTTCTTTTTTGTTCTTTTTTTTTTTTAATTCTGGATTGAGATTACTTCTGTTGATCATCTCGAACCGTTGACTCGCATTCTTGCCGCGAGCTTCTGCTACTTTTAACTTGAATTGAATTCTGAAATGACTTCCTGTTGTCCACACTCGGGTAGGCAAATCTTAAGTTTTTTTATTTTATTTTTATTTTCGAGGCAAGAGGTCGTTTCTTTTATTTTATTATCCGGGGAATGTCCCGAGCTTCTTGTGTATTTATTTTTTCCTTTTTGTATTTTTTTTATCTTAATTCAAATATTCTGAAAGTCAATTTGATCATGTACGTAACCGTGATTTTTACGGAACTCGGGGAACCGAGTCAAACGAACTCCCTTACCTGAATCTCTGGTGCAGACTTAGTTTTTGAGTACTAATTATTATAAACGGAAAATTATTTTTAAAAACAGTGACCTGACACACCGAAACAAGTGTTAAGTGGCGACTCTGAGTTATTTCTTTTTGAACACAAATTTTTGCCACTTTTTAATTAAAACCCTTTTTGAGCTTTACTAAATTTTTTTATTTATTTAAGAGGATTAGTGAGATTTGTAAAAAAAAGATGTGACACCTATAATCAGAAAATTACGGGTTTAAACCGTAAAGTTAATCATCGTGTAAAAATACAAAGTATGACTATATACAATAAATTTTCCGAACCCCGCACAATGCACATAGTGAGAACTTAACAGCGTGCTGCCAACACATAACTGAAATAAGAAACGGAGAAAATTTTGTTGCACTTCTGCGCATTTTTGAAAAATTGTATGTTAGATTTTTTTGCCTAAGCCACTGCTTGGGAATCACCTAGCACATCTATCTCAATTCCCAAACCTCACATTAGTCTATAACATAATTAAAATTACAGTTACACACATGTAGTATTACTCCAACAAATCAATCAGCAACCTGTAGGGTATTTTTACGTCAATTATTCTAATTCAATCTATACAAGGCAAAGAATGTGGTAGACAACAAATATTCTAACAAGGGAATTCAAAATTAGCTAAAATCTAGAATCAGGTTATCAGTGTTAGATTGTGTTAGAAAATACACTCATCCCTTATCATCTATGCAATAGTTATTAAACTTGTTTGAAGGATTGTTACATATCATTTTATAATATATTGTATTTTATTGTATGATAATTACTGTATTGTTTAATCAATATAACAATTGGATAGATAATATTGTTTGCTATCGTTTCATCATGTCACACATCAATAATATGAAGAATAAACTTATAATATTACAAGAAAAATTTGGGTACATAGTAGAATTATTATATAAAAAGGTAGAACAAATAATAAAATAAAATTATTTAATAATAAGAAAAGGCAAGATAAGAGAAAAAAATAAGCTAACGATATGACCACACTAAATCCGTCGTTATATAAAGTGATACGTCTTATCGTTACACAACAATAAATGTAATAATACGATACAATAAAATTAAACTAAATATCAAAATAAATCTTATATTCAAAATTATAATACAATAGAATAGAATAGCTAACAACCATCCACAATAGGAAACACTAAATTTGCCCTATAACTTTGGTTATTGGTGTTATGGACTCCGATAAATATTCTCTTACTTAAATATTGGTAAATACTAATTAAGTAATAAAAGCATGCTCTTATGTTTTTAGATGATATTGTTACACACTTCACCATGGTATTAGATCAGAAAAAGGTCAGGGTTAAAGTCTCACCGTCACCTATCATCAGAATAACTTTAATGTGTTTGGCTCATCGAGAAAAGATCAAGCCCACATGTGACGAATTTTGGATTTCACCTAAACTTTTCTACTCTTCCTTGACTGTTTATTTTCTTCTTCTTTTTTTCTCGCTGATAAGCAATGACAGCTAAATGTTATCTGTAATGCTGATCAATAATGTTGCGGATGAGCTGCATGGTATGAGATGCTTCAATTCAACTAATCGTCATGGCCTTATGTCCGTGTTAGTTTATATGAGTCCACCAAACTACAGAGTACCTGATCCTCTATGAGTTTTTACTGAGAATACTAATAAAACGGTGAGCAAATGAGACAGGAGATTTTTACGTGAAAAAATCCCACTCAATGGGACAAAAACTACGACCTACACTTGTAGACTTTTAATTTTACTAACTTGTAAATACTCTATTACAAGCCACTTTGTAATGACTCTATTACAAAGACTTCAACTCAACTAACTTGTGATATACTTACCATAAGCCACTTTATCACTCACTAGTTACAAAGACTTTATCTTATGACTAACTCTAGTCACAATATAAGCTCAGAAAGTTTATGGTTTTACAAAGGGTTTCTAAGTAGAGCTTCTACCTAAGCAATTTAGGAATTACAATAAAAACAATCACAAAGTTACAACTCAATTAAGGACAACGGAATACTCGATTTAGGAACTAGTTCGTTGTAGCATTTAACTTTGTTCTTCAAGCTCTTGAGAATTAAGTTCACGGTTTGCAAAAAACTTGAATGCTTGAAGTGAATTCTCAAGTATTCAAGTTATGTTTTGTTATAATGCTCTCATTGATACACCCTTGATGACATTACCTGAATGATGTGAGTACTTGATAGGAAAAAAAAAAGACAAGTGACTGCAGAATTGCTGCACTGTGTGCACTGTTTCTGTGGCAGTCACTTTTCAGTTGTGCACAGTTGACTTTCGTACTACTGTCAACTTTCGTACTGCTGTCAGGGAAACACAAGGGATTAAGCCCTCGACTTGTTTCTCTATTTTCTACACTTGCACCATTTCACATTAGCTGGAGTCCTGACTAGAATCTGTTCATTTGTAATGTTTACCAAGTGTATCAGGTTCCCTATCTGGTTCTTGATAGTAAGTTTGTTAGATCATCAAAACACAAGAAGAAGACATTGAAAACCCATCAGTCCAAATCGCCTAAAATTTTGCAGACTCATCGAAATAACCTAATGAATAATATTCCTCATTTTTTCATGATTGTTTGTCATTTTTTGGCATTTGTTTAGGTCCATAAGAATGATCTAGTTGTTGTTTGACCAAAAAGTGTGAAGCTTTTTTGTTAAACCAAATAAATAAGATGATAATGAGTAAACTCTAGCGAAGATAATAAGTTCTAGATCAAATACATGCTTGTATAGATAACATAGAGTAACGTTTGAGCCGGTTCAATACAAAAGGTATTAAATAATGTTACCAAGGATGGATTGGAAGAACAATAATAAACAATGACTATATTAAATAGAAATAAATATAATGAGGGAAGATTCACCCTATTATTGGAGGGAACAAAAGATTCCTTCCATCGGCAATGTTGAATTATAAGAATGCTCGGAAATAATGCACACTTTCTTGGACTTGATGGAAATGACAAATGAAAACATTCATAAAAAGGTGAAATCTCTCTTACAAGTGGTTTTTTGTATTTTTCTTTTAATGCATTTCTTACAATTCAAGAACACCCCCCCCCCCCCCTCTCCCCCATATTTCCTCTCTCTTGCACTATCTATATGGGATATTTCCAAAACACCCTAGAAAGTACAAGCAGGGGAAATATTCATTTGAATATTTATTTTAGATATTCCAAAGCAAGACTGGTCGTTGCCACCATTCCTCGCTATTAGACATCGACCTTGATGATCCACTCAATGGCTCGTTCTGCCTATCAGCGACCTTAGCTTCGGTGAACTCTTCAACAACTCGTCCTGGTTGTACTTGGCTGAACTGCCCATTGCAAAATACGATCTTCACGACGAACACCTTACCGTATTGAATTTTCTTAGTCGGATTTGGCCCATAGAGTTAGTACCTCTGCTTACCGAGGTCGTCTTTTGGTCAACCTCGATGAGCCGACTTCGTCAGCCATAGTATCAATAAATTCGATCAGGGGGTCGAGTAGTGGTTTCCACGGCTGAGGTAATGGTACAACGCTTTGAAGGTTAAGATTAATGATGAGGGTTCAGAATGACATCACAACTTCATGCATCATAATTATGCATCTTCCCGATGCGTCGCATCTTTTCCCATGTTCCTGTTGCTTCGATTTCAACGCATGTGGCAGTTATTTTTCTCAATTATTGCACCAGTATTATCTATAAATAGAGAGAGAAACCTTTTCAATTGAGACTTTTACATTTTTGAGTTGTCTAAACCCGCATATCTTCTTCTCTTGTTCTTTTTGAGCTTTCCACTCTCTGCAACTCTTTCTGTTTCTATCATCATTTCTTCTTTACTTCCAATCCCCCGATTCATATATAATTTAAACAAATGGCTAATGCACCTTGCTAGATCTAATTTTAATGATAAAAATAATATATTTGCTCTTTGTATAAGAACTTTTGGATAGCATTCAAGATTGGAGAAATCAATCTACAATAATCAAAAAATGTATGTATTGATATACAAGATTGACGGAATCCATCAGAGGACATCAAGGAAAAGAGACGCGATTAAAGGAAGAAAAAATCAATCAGAGGATGCTGACAGTTTCAATCAAGGCTAAATTAAAGGAATCAAATCAATCGAGTTTATTGAAGATCATGCTGGATATTCAATCAAACGTCTAAATATAGGAGGATCAAGAATAAATCTCTTTCCAAGGATCAAATCTCTTGGAATGACAAATCTTTCCAAAATTCAAACCTCTCTCAAAGTATTTAAACTTGTAATCACACCTTAGCATACATACTTTGATCGAACCGAACACCCTCTTTTTTTCCTACTACAAACAAACATTATAGTTCTACTAAGACCTGTTGTGTAACAAGTTAGAGAAGAAAGAGAGAACAACACTGGCGAGAATTGTAGCAAAAGAGACGAGTGATATAGGAACTGAGCTATCGGTGTAGATCACACCATTCTCATTGTTCTCGAAGAAACTCATTGACCGAAAAGAACTCCCTTGCAACCCAAGGGGATTAGACTAGGATTCAAATTGAATCCGAACTAGTACAAAAATTCTGGTCTCTGTAATTCCTGCATTTACTTTCAGCATCTTATATTCTGTTGTTACTGATTAACTTATTAAATCTAGTCTACTAATTGAAAAACTAGTCAACTAATAGCAATTAAGTTTAAAAATAAATAATTCACCCCCATATATTTCAATTGGTATCAGAGCCCGGCTCATATTTTTCTTTTACTTAACAGCTCGTGAGAAAAGACCATGGCAAGTCAAGTCATTGTAGGAGCATTCTTCCAGGAAGGAACTTCGCAAGTAAGGCCACCATACTTCAATGGACAACATTTCTCCCACTGAAAAGTGCGTATGGAGCTACATACAAAGGCATATGGTGTTAAAGTTTGGAGAGTTATCAGAAAAAGAAAATTATCCTCTGCCAACTGCCACCCAACAGCTTGTTGATCGTGAAGATATACAAACGAGCAAATAGCAGTGGTACAAGTCAATAATAAGGCGGGAAACTTGTTGTATTATGATATAAGTGGTGAAGAGCATGACAAAATCTCTAGTTGTGATACAGCCAAAGAGATGTGGGACAAGCTTGAGGTAACATACGAAGGAACCATCAAGGTAAAAGAAACACATATCAACATGTTGGTTCATGATTACGAACTCTTCCAAATGATAGAAGGAGAGTCTATTAAAGAGATGTTTGCCAGATTCAGCAAAATAAATAGCGATCTAAAAGCCTTTGGCAAATCATATACAACTGGTGATCATGTTAGAAATATTCTCAGAAGCCTACCAACTACTTGGCAGACCAAAGTAGTCACACTTGAATCTCAGGATCTAAATATATCTTATGCTGAACTACAAGGAGAACTCATAGCCTTTGAAAAAACATATCTTAAGAAAACAAATCAAGAAGAAAAAAAGAAAACAGTCGCATTCAAGGACACAACTGAAATATGAGAAAATGATATCGATGATGATCTTGAAGCCTTTCAAGAGGAAATTGCTATGATGTCAAGAAACATAGATGGTTTAATGAGAAGATTACGGAATACGAGGAGAGGAAGGATTCCACCTAGGCAATCCAGGAAATACAACGAACATGAAAAGAATGATGAGTGTGGTAGATTTGGACACATTCAAGCTCAGTGCTCAGATCTAAAAAGGGAAAGCAGGCTTTAACAAGACCAAATCATTTGGAAGTTAGATTGATGAAGATAGTTCAGAATATGAAGAGAAAACAAATATTTGTTTCATGACGATTCTGGAAAACGAAATGAATAAATCTTCAAGATGTTGGATAGAAGAGTACACTTCAAATGACGAATGCAAAGACAACAATGAGAAATGATTCATGGCACAAGGTGAAACAAGCAAGGTAAGATCTTATAGATGTGAAAGATGCAATGAATTGCAGGATATTCTTGATTTAACTTTGAAAGAGTCTCAAAAAATGATGAATTGAGCTTAAGAGACTCAATAAAGAAGTAAAAGACTAGAAGCTTAAACATCAAGTATGTTAAATTGAAAAGAAATACTTCAAGAAAAGTTTGAGGAATTGCAAATGCAACTCAATGGCATACACAAATCCACCATCATAGTTTTATCAGGTCAAACCAGGCGACTTACAAGTCAACTGGAAAAGGACCAGTTAGAACAGAGTCCACTAGTACTAACACTAATGAAAGACCTAAAAATGGGTCAGGAGTTACCTGTCACTACTATAATAAAAGTGGACATAACTATTTCTTTTGTCGCTTTTGTAAAACAAATATTTCAAGATGGATTTGAAAACCGAAAAATAATTCTGAACCTAGTAATACTAACCCTCCAGAACCCAAGCAAGCTTGGGTACCTAAAAGAAAGTAATCACTATGTATTGCAGAAACACCACAAGAGAAGATGCAAAGGTAAATGTTATTTAAACAGTACATGTTCCAGTCACATGACATGTGATAAAAACCTATTCAAAGAAATTACAAAAAAAAGATAGAGGAAGCGTTAAGTTTGGAGATGACTCAAAAGAAAATATAATCGATACTGGAACTATTCCTTTCAATAACAATTGCGATATGACTGAATTTTATCTCGTCGATGGACTTAACTATAATCTCCTGAGTATAAGTCAGCTATGCGACTCAAGATATAAGGTAAAATTTAAGAAAACATGTTGTGCTATTGAAGATGAGACAGGTAAATAATCCTCCCAAGTAAAAGGTATGGAAATGTTTATATTCGTGATGGTTTTGAAAATATAGATGGCCACATATGTTTAACATCCATGTCTGATGATTCATTGTTATAACATAGAAAACTTGGTCATGCAAACATGCATTTGATAGAAAAATTATCCAAACATGAGTTGGTTATTGGTCTTACCCAAACTGAATTTTTCTAGAACTCATATCTGTGATGCCTGTCAAATAAGAAAAAAAAACTAGAAACTCTTTCAAAAATAAAGATAATGTATCTACTTATAAACCTTTACAATTGCTTCACATGGATTTATTTAGGCTTACTAGAACTGCCAGTATATGAGGAAAATGTATGTTTTTGTAATTGTTGATGATTATTCACGTTTTACTTGGGTAAGTTCCTTAACTCATAAAGATGAAGCATTAAAAAAAATTAAGATCTGTTGCGAAAAGGTTGAAAGAGAAAAGTGATATCTGATTGCAACAATCCAGAGTGATCATGGAGGAGAATTTGAAAGCAGAGTATTTGAGGACATCTGTAATGATCAGGGATATAGTCGTAACTTCTCTATACCAAAATCACCTCAACAAAATGGAGTTGTTGAAAGGAAAAACATAACCTCCCAAGACATGTCAAGAACCATGTTACTAGATCATTCAATGCCAAATCATTTTTGGGCAGAAGGTGTAAGTACAACATGTCATATTCTAAATTGATGTCTCATAAAGTCCATTCTAAAGAAGACTCCTTATGAACTATAGAAAGTTAAACGTACTAATATTAGCTACTTTCATCCCTTCGGAAGTAAGTGTTTTATTTACAATAATGGTAATGACAATCTTGAAAAATTCAATCCAAGAAGTGATGAAGGTATTTTGCCGGGATACTCATTAAATAGTAGATCCTTTAATGACAAACGCACATTATGTGTGGAAGAATCTGTATATGTTATATTTGATACCCCTCAGCCGAGAAAGGAATTATTGCAGGTGATGAAGATCAAGCTCAAGAAATTTAGGATACGAGCAAAACTCAAAAGTCGACTGATACATCTGATGCTACAAATAGAGTAAACTAATGAAGTCAGCAACAGTGTACCAGATCATCCGAAGGAGTCAACTACTCATCCAGTCGTCCAAATGAATAGAGAAGTGAACCTAAATATCCTCAAAAACTCATCACAGGGGACCCAAATGAAGGAATGAAAGCTAGGGGAGCTCTACAAAAAGCGAACATAGAATTAATCTCTCAGGTTGAACCAAAGAAGATAAAGGAAGCTCTAAAAGACTCAAGTTGGACACAAGCAATACAGGAAGAGCTAGATCAATTTGGAAAAAATCAAGTATGGAAACTGATACCCAAACATGAAAATATTTATGTAATTGGAACAAAGTGGGTTTTCAAAAATAAATTGAATGAAGATGTAAAGGTTGCAAGGAACAAAGTCAGATTAGTTGCTCGAGGATATTCACAATAGGAAAGAGTAAACTATGACGAAACTTTTTCTCCAGTAGCTCGATTGGAGTCTATACGAATCCTTCTAGCATATGCATCGTTTCAGGGATTTAGGATATTTCAAATGTACGTCAGAAGTGTTTTCTTGAATGGTTTTATTGAAGAAGAAGTGCATGTGAAGAAACCTCATGGGTTTGTAGATTCAAAGTAACCCTACCATGTATATATGATAACCAAAGCATTGTATGGACTTAAGCAAGCTACACGAGCATGATATGATAAACTTAGTTCATTTCTTATTGAACATGGTTTTACAAGAGGTAAAGTAGACACTACTCTTTTTATTAAAAGATCATCAGAAGGTAATCTCATTATTGAGATTTATGTTGATGATGTTATATTTGGTAGTGATAACCCTCTTATACGCAAATAATTTTCAAATCCTATGCAAAATAAATTCGAAATAATCATGATGGGAGAGCTAACATTTTTGCTTGGACTTCAAAACCAACAATTTGAAGAAGGAACGTTTATATGTCAGACTAAATACACAAAGGAACTGATTCAAAAATTTGGTGTGAGCAATACTAAAGCTATTGGTACACCAATGAGTCCTTCAACAAGTCTCGACAAAGATGAACACAGAATTCATGTTGATGAAACTAAGTATCATGGAATAATTGGCTCACTTATTTATCTGACTGCCAGTCGACCGGATATTATATTTAGTGTCTGTAAATGTTTCAGATTTCAGTCAGCTCCTAAGGAATCGCGTCTGACTACAGTAAAGAGAATTATTCAATATCTAATTAGAACTGTCTCTCATGAACTATGTTATCCTCACTCTTACTCTCTTAAATTAGAAGGTTTTTCATATGCTGATCTTGCAGGTGATAAAGAAGATAGAAAAAGAATAAGTGATACATGACAATTACTTGGAAAAGCATTGATATCCTAGAACAGTAAAAATAAACATCACTTACATTATCTACTACTGACGTTGAATACATTGTTATTGGACATGTTGTGCACAATTATTATGGATGTCCCATCAACTTGGTGACTATGAACTTTCTTTTAAACCTATACCAATTTTATGTGATAATTCTAGTGCTATATATCTCTCTAAAAATCATGTATTCACTCTAGGGCAAAGCATGTAGATATCAAGCATCACGTCATTAGAGATCGTGTTTTTAGGGGAACTGTAGAAATATCTTTTGTTGGAACCGTTGATCAATTAACAAATATTTTTACCAAGCCTTTGCTAGAAGAGATTTTGTTCACAAAGAAAATTACTTATTTGCATTAATAGTTAAAATTATGACCTATGTGCCATTATTTAAATTTCGTATGTAAAATATTCCATATATTTTTTTACTCATTAATTACGCCTCCGTTTTCCCTCTTTTTTGACTTTCTTTTCACATCAGTCAGATAGTTCAAAGAAGTAAAACCAATCATCACGTCTGATTAACTAACGCCTTTTCCTTTTCTGTACTCAACCGTCAGAAAACCCCTTTTATGTTGAACTCTCTTTTCAATCTCTATCATCTCTATCGCCTTCAAACCCTTCTCTGAAATCTTGCTCAACCATCAACCTCCTACAATGGCTAAACAATCCAAAATTACATCTGCCTACACTAGAAATAGCACCCGCTTTAAGGCAAAACCCCCGTCAAGGCAAAACCCCCTTCTTAGCCCCCTGAACAAGTAGACCTAGGGTCCAATCACTCTAAGGGGTTTGCCTTTTCTCAGGCGGACTTCTCTGATCATTCTCAACCCTCAGGAGAAAAAGCTCTGGGTAGAAGACCCATGGAAGAACCCCCTGTCTCCTCCACTTTAAAGAAATCAAATGTCGATCTTTCCAGTTCTCTTGAGTCGGAACCCAATTTCTGGGATTCTCCAAATAGGGACTTCTTTCTTGCCCTAAAAGACAAACATATTGCTCATGGGGGGGTAGTCGAACAGGATGACATGGAAGCCCTAAATTGTAATGTAAAGGACCTATTCGTTTATCAAGGGTGGTCGAAGTTGTTCTCTTTTCCTCCGCCTAGAGTCTATGAACCCGTAGTGGGAATATTCTATGTTAATCTTTGTTCTAATAGGTCTGATAAGTAGATTCCATAGTACTAGGAAAGCGTATTGTTCTTGACTCCGCCATGTTTGATCCAATTTTTCAGTGCAAGTGTTCCGGTTTCCCTATGCTAAATAAAAATTCCTAGCCCGATGAATTTGAAATTTTCTTTAATCAAACCAAAAGATGTATTGCTCAGTGTCCATCTGAATCCCTTCCTAACCAGCTAGGTCTTAGTATTGTTAGTTTTGGAACTTATGTTCTAGCCCACATTGCAGCAACCACTCTAGTTCCTCGTATTGGCTCTTTTTCCGCCTTCTCTCAATGAGACACTTTTCTGGTCTATTGCCTTGTGACCAAACTCAAAATAAATTGTCCTCATGGGTCGTCAATTTCATGATTGAAAGTGCTGAAGATCCCACTAGTCTACCTTATGAAATGGTCATCACTCACATTCTGGAAGCTCACAATATTTCCATCTCTGCCTACTCCTTTACCTCTATCTCAAAATCGTACAACTCCAGAGCCTTTTCAAGTATGGGTTATGTGTGTGTGAAGGGTACACGGTCAAGAAAATAAAAGGAAATGTTAAGACTGCTCATACAGACTCCAAGCCTAAACCTTCTATTTCCCATCCCAGCCTTAGTGACTATGACCATGCTGAGAAACTTAGTGCCATTGGCGATCAGCTATCTACAATCAAAGATCGTTTCATTGCCCCTTAGTCCATTGTTGGTACCATTCATGCTTTCTCTAAAGAAACAAGGACTAATGTCTCCAATATACGAGTTAGGTTCTTCGAATTAGGGAAAATGATATCAAGGCATTCAAGGAGGTTCATGACAAGCTTGATGGAACGAGTGTCTCAGCCAACACCAGCTTTGATTGACTGAAGGAGGCCATCTGCAACACTCTTACCTATTTTTTGCATCGTTAATGTGGAAGTTTAGGACAATATTTTTTGTTGTGCTATTTTTGGACTAAGATATCAGTCGGTGGATTTTTTTCTTTCTTTTGTTATGTTCTAACTATGCCGATACACTGATATTAATCTTGTTTATGTGTGCCATTTTTTTTATTATTCGCTCTTTGCTGATGTCAGAAAGAGGGAGGAAGGAAATATGTATTTGTACAAGTACTGTATTCTGCAAGTACATAATAAGTCGCCTATGGCACTCCTAGAGAGGGAGTCACGGATCCTGACAGATCCTGAAGAAGTCGACTACAAGTGCCTCAAACTACTTAGTACAACACAAAGTTCACTACTCTTTTTGAGGGGGGAGCAAACTACAGAGAAGTCAACTGATGTTTATACATATATTATTTTGTCATCATCTAAAGGGGGAGATTGTTAGATCTAATTTTAATGATGAAAATAATATATTTACTCTTTGTATAGGAACTCTTGGATAGCTTTTAAGATTGGCTAAATCAATCAGCAATGATTAAGGAATGTATGGATTGTTATACAAGATTGACGGAATCCATAAGAGGACATCAAGGAAAAGAGACGCGATTAAAGGAAGAAGAAATCAATCAGAGGATACTGACGGGATCAATCAAGACTAAATTAAAGGAATCAAATAAACCAAGTTTATTGAAGATCCTTCCGAATATTCAATCAAATGTAAAAATACGGGAGGATCAAGATTTCGGGATCACGCACAAGGAAAATTTTCACAGCCTCACGTTCAAAAGAGCCATTGTAGAATAGCTTTATTCTTGGAAAGAGTAAATCTCTTTCCAAGGATCAAATCTCTTAGGTTGGTAAATCTTTCCAGAATTCAAGCCTCTCTCAAAGTATTTAAACTTGTAATCAAACCTTAGCATGCACACTTTGATCGAACCAAACACCCTATCTTTATTCTACTACAAAAAAGTAGTTCTACTAAGACCTGTTGTATAACAAGTTAGAGAAGAAAGAGAGAACAACACTCGTGAGCCATTGTATCAAAAGAGATGAGTGACATAGGAACTGAGGTATTGGTGTATATCACACCATTCTCCTTGTACTCGAAGAAACTCATTCACTGAAAAGAACTCCCTTTCAACCCAGGGGGACTGGTCTAGGATTCACATTGAATCTGAACCAGTATAAAAATGTTGGTGCTTTTAATTTCTGCATTTACCTTCAGCATCTTATATGTTGGAAACACGTTTCAAATGCAATATACTAAACGTGTGTTCTTTTGTAGGTTTTGATGAATGTCAAACAAAGCAATAAGCGATATATAGCAGTGCTCAAGGACAAGCACAAAATGGATGCATTACAAGAAGCTCAAGACAAAGTTTAGAAATGTTATAATTGAGTCAATATTAATTGTGATCTTGATTCCTCAATCTTGGCTCATAACATGGCTTCTCTACTAAAATTATTTTTCCAAAATCATGCATATCTAACTTAAGTGTCAAATGATTTTAAACTATGCATATTTATATTTGTTAAAATGTTTTTCAAACATGCCTCAAAAATCTGGGCTAAGATAATCGATTATGTACTTATGATAATCGAGTATCTCTAAGCCAAGACTGCATGACAATCGATTGTGAATTAATGATAATCGATTGTGAGTAAGTCAGTTAACATCAGGTTTTTGCAAACTGCATAACAATCGATTGTGTACTTTTGATAATCGATTGTTAACTGAGGCAAAGTTTTCAAAACTCAGAAAAATCGATTATGAACTAATGGTAATCGATTAGAATGAGAAAAATGTCTCCCGGTGTTTTTAAATAAATTAATAATCGATTGTGGCTTTTTGATAATCGATTATATATGAGACAGAAAGTTTTGAAATTAATTAATAATCGATTATGGCTTTTGATAATCGATTATATATGAGACAGTAAGTTTTGAAATTAATTTATAATCGATTGTTCTATTTGATAATCGATTGTTGGAACTAACCATTGTCATACATTTTCAAATTACCTTCAGGTAATCGATTGTTGATATTTAACAATCGATGTTTTGCGTAAAATCTGGAAAAGATTTTCTGAACGTTGTTAAAATAATCGATTGTTGATTTCCTGATAATCGATGTTTTATGCCAAAAATTGGAAAGGATTTTTTAACGTTATAAATAATCGATTATTGATTTGAAGTAATCGATTGTTGACGTAAAATCTGGGATTGAATTTTTGATCTGATAGGCAAACAATCGATTGTTTAGTCTTGACAATCGATTGTCACTGAGTAATTTCAGCAATCCTTAATTGGCAATTAGACAACGGTAAGACTGAGTTTTTCACCTATAAATACAGGCTTAACTCAGTGTTTTCACAACAACAACATATACAATTTAAGTATTTTCATTGCTAAAAGCTTTCTTACATTGATCATCATTTTCATTCATCCATAAAGCTTTTTGAAGAGCCATTCTATTGAGCTAAGTTGTTGTGATCTTGAGCGTACTATTTCTACTCATATCTACTCATTGAGGAGTACTTTGTAAAGTGAGTTTGTTATGTGTTTGTAAGAGAATTGCGATTCTCGTTTGTTGAGGAACTTGTGATTCCTCAGTTGAAGTCTTTGGGATTGTTATCCCCGAGCAGTTGAAGTCTTTGGGATTGTTATCCCCGAGCAGTTGAAGTCTTTGGGATTGTTATCCCCGAGCAGTTGAAGTCTTTGGGATTGTTATCCCCGAGCAATTGAAGTCTTTGGGATTGTGATCCCCGAGCACCTAGGTGAGGCTTGTGTCCTCAGCTGTAACGGTTTGTTAAGCACCCGTAAGCTTGACAAGTTTAGTGGAAATCTCGAGAGAGTCTCTCGGGGACTGGACTAACCACGTTTGTGGCCAACCAGGATACATCATTGTGTAAGTTTATTTTACTGCACTTGTTTTAATTTCTGCAAAGTTTTTTAAATTCCGCACTAAAACGCTTAATATTTTTAAAACGCTATTCACCCCCCCCCCCCCCTCTAGCGTAAAGCGTTATTTCCAACAATTGGTATCAGAGCCATACTCTCTGAAAGACTTAACCGTTTGAGAGAATCTTTCCATGGCTTCTACTCTAGACTCTTTTGCAGGTATTGATGAAGGACAGTGCCCCACAAGACCTCCTTTGTTCAACGGGACTAATTATTCATATTGGAAAGAAAGGATGCAGATATTCGTCAGATCAAACAGCCCTTACTTGTGGAAGGTGTACACCAAAGGAAATGAGGTTCCTGTCAAACAGGTGGAAGGAATATGGGTACCAAAAACAGAAGAGGAATTCAACGCCGAGGATAATCGAATGGTCCAAAATAATTTTAAAGCTATTAATTTATTACTCTGTGCTGTTAATGCTAATGATTACAGGAAGATCTCCTGCTGCAAAACAGCGAAAGAAATGTGGGACAAGCTTGAGGTCACTTACGAAGGGACTGACCAGGTAAGAGAAGCTAAAATTGATTTTTTAACTCATGCTTACGAATTGTTCCATATGAAGGAAGGCGAAAAGGTAGACGAGATGTTTGAGCGGTTCTCATCAATAGTGAATGATCTCCACGCACTCAAGAAGACGTTCACAGACAAAGAACTAGTTCGAAAAATCCTTAGGAGCCTAACACCGGCATGGCGATCAAAGGCCGATGCGATTCAAGAGTCAATTGGAATCACGAACGTCACCATAGACGCTCTTAGAGGTAATCTTAAGACTTATGAATCCACTATTCTTAACCCTGTTGTTGACGAACAAAGAAGGCAAAAGATTGCTCTAAAGGCGAGCACAAGTCAATCACCAATTGAAGAGGATGGAGATAGCGAATTTGGACTCATCATCAAAAAGTTCCAAAAATTCATGCGAAAAGAATATGACCGCAAAGGGAAAAAGCAAGGTGAGCAAGTTAAATGTTATGAATGTGGTGAAACAGGGCATATCAAAACAAACTGCCCAAATCTTAAAAAGGGGAAGAAACCCTTCAAGAAGCAACGAGCATACATATCTTGGGGAGGAGATTCCGGAGACGAATCCAGTGAAGAAGAAAATGAAGAAGCGGCAAATCTCTGCCTCATAGCACAGGAAGAAAATCAAAGTGAGGTAAGTCAAATCTCTTCTCAAAATTTTTATACTCTTGATGACATGAGAAATGCCTTTGATGAATTGTATGCTGAATTTCTCAAAGTTACAAAAACCGTCACTAGTTTAAGAGAAAATGCTTCTCTAAAAGAACAAGATTTTCAAAAACAGTTTTCATTAAAAGAAAAAGAATTAGAAAAATTGGCTTTGGAAAATGAGAAGCTACTAGAACAAAACAAGTTTTATGGGAAAAGAAGTTCTGACAAACCCGAGAGTTCTACAAAAAATTGTGCTTCTTGTGTAGACCTTAAGAATGAAGTAGGTAGATTAAAAGGCACACTAGATAAATTCAACTCCTCTCATAAAAACTTGAATGTGGTGCTTGATAACTTGAAATCAACCAAGCATGGAATAGGCTTCATAAATGAAGAAGAGGTTGATGCAAAAACCCAACCACCTAGAGCTCAACCTAGGATTAATAACAAAAATGCCTTTCCTAAAACAAACATGCATATTAGGAGACCTAGACATGACCTTCCGCCTAGCAATCGTCACCATAGACATGATGCATATTTTAGGCACAACAATGATCATGCTAGAAGATCCCGAAATGTTCAACCTAGAAATGACTATAGTGTTCTAATTAGGAGAAATGAAAATAGAGTAAACAATGTGCATTATTCTAGCTACTATGAGCCTAGACGCATGCATAATCCAAATGTGACATGTCATTATTGTAGACGAATTGGTCATATTGCTCCCGCATGCTTTACTAGACATAGACATGCTACTCAAACATATCATTATAGTATGCATAACCCTCAAGGACCCAAAATGGCATGGGTACCAAAAGAGCATTGATTTGTTTTGCAGGTGTGCTTGAAGGAATCAAGTGTAGTGGATGCTCCAAACACTTGACGAGAGACGAATTCAAAATTCCTTCAATTAAAGCACAAAGAAGTAGGAAGAGACGGAAAAGTCGACTTATGTTTTTTTAAATCGGAAGTATTTTCGAAAAATTCAAAAGGCAAAATTGTGGAAAAAGCTTCGTAAATTGGAGAATGAGCCAAAAGACCAAAATGAACGGAGGATGTTCAAAATCAGGTAATTGGCAAAGTCGAAGGGAAGGTAAGTACCCTAAACCCTCTTAAGAACATCCTAGGACAAAATTCTTAAGAGTTCATTTTTTTCACCCGACTACACGAGTTTCAAAGTTATTATTTCATTTATAGATTACTGACTTGAGCGTCGGAGATGTTTAATTCTATTTTGCAGGCATCCCCCAAAAGGTAAGAGGAAAGTATGAATTATCTTGATACAAGAAAAAAATTCGATCATAATCGATTATTTATGCTTACAATCGATTATCAGTATCAATAATCGATTATTTGTTGATTCAATTTTTTTTCCATGAAATCTTGTTAAATGTTTACATTGCCTGATAGAATTAAGTCTCATCATTTCAGCATCCCCCTTCCAAACAATCGATTATTTGTTCTGCCAATCGATTATTTGCCAAAATTCAAACTCTCTGTGAGTGAAACAATCGATTACTATATATTGACAATCGATTATCTGTTTTAAACTTATGTTACCGTTTTGGCTCCATAATCGATTCCTGACAGGTCATAAATATGAAAAACAATCGATTACCAAGTTTGACAATCGACTATCTTTTTCAAATTTTCTTACCGTTCTGGCGTGTAATCGATGTGTCAGATCATTTTCATTAATGACAATCGATTATTCCATTCAAACAATCGATTGTTGAACGGTCAGTGAATTTATTTTTACCGTTTCAGACTTCAAATCTCTTCAAATCATTTCCAATAAATGTAAGATTCATTCCTTCTCTATATATAGGCTGCACATATGCTCTTGTATACTCACTCAAGCCTCCCTAGCATCAAATTCTCTTGTTTTCTTTGAAAAATCCTAGCACATCCTTTCAAAAAAATATGTCAAGCTGCAACTCAAAACGTGCTCGTTCCAAACAAGGTGCTTCTTCTTCTCGCCATCCATATCAAGATGGATCGGTTCTATTCTTTGAATCCAATGAAGAGCTCACCCGTTTCTTAACCAAATTTGAGAAACGCCTTATTCTCCCTCCTCGCTTTTCAACAAACGCTCTTGTTGCACCATTCATTCCAGCCGCAAATATGCTAAGAGAGTGCAACCTTTTCAATTTCCTACTCCTTACTCACCCCTACTACAACATTTCTTTGGTTGAAGCTTTTTACTCCAACCTTCACAAAGATGATGAGGGTGAACTTGTTACCAATGTTAACGGCATTCCCATTCTAATTTCTGAAGATAACCTCCACCTCATTGCCGGCATTCCGCATGATGGTGAAGACATCTACCAGTACATAAATGATGCCGGGGTCATGATTGATGAAGCTAATCTCTTCCGCCAAGCCGGAGTAGCCTATGATGAGTCCTCTTCCCGTCGTCCCACCATAAAGGGTATGGACCCGAATTATCGTTTCATTCTCTATTTCATCACTCGTGTTCTCAAACCCCGTAAACTCAATCACACCACCATTTCCCAAGAGGATGCCAAATTTCTTCATGCCATTGTCACCGGTGTTAAAATAAATTGGTGCAAGCTTATTCTATCTCATGACATACCTCTCCCCTATGCCCTCTTAATAATGAAATTTCTTGAAGCTTCCGGATTCAATATTGCTAATGGTCCTCTCAAAAAGAGCACCAAAATCTGGGAAATTTCGGAGTCTTCCTTTCATCATGATGGTGATCATGCTCCCGCTCCTCCTCAAAATCGACAAGCCCGTCGTGCTCATCCTCCTCAGGAGCCTACCCTCCGGACCATTTCTGACCAAATTACTCAACTAACCCGTGAGGTCCATGGTTACTTTGATCACGTGCATTATGCCTATGCTCAGATGGTGCCATATCAAACGCCTACCAATGATGATGAAGGGGATGGGGGTGATGAATGATGAAATTGTTGTTGTTATGAGATATTGTTGTTTTTGGTCTGTTTGTTCTTGATTGGTTAGTTATGTTTGGTTTCACCCTTGTAATGTTATCTTAATTTTCCAATAAATAAACTTGTGTTTATTTCACATTTTTCTCATATTCTTCCCTTGTGTAAATTTTTGCTAATGGCAAAAGGGGGAAGAAACGGGATATCAAGAAGTATGCTATATCACTCTCAACTTCATTCATGCTTAAAGTGAGGGGGAACATGAATTGAGGGGGAACATCAAATTGCATACTTTACTCTTGTCTTGGATTATCAAAATAATTATTGCATATATCCCGCTTATGTTTGCCATTATCAAAAAGGGGGAAATTGTTGGAAACACGTTTCAAATGCAATATACTAAACGTGTGTTCTTTTGTAGGTTTTGATGAATGTCAAACAAAGCAATAAGCGATATATAGCAGTGCTCAAGGACAAGCACAAAATGGATGCATTACAAGAAGCTCAAGACAAAGTTTAGAAATGTTATAATTGAGTCAATATTAATTGTGATCTTGATTCCTCAATCTTGGCTCATAACATGGCTTCTCTACTAAAATTATTTTTCCAAAATCATGCATATCTAACTTAAGTGTCAAATGATTTTAAACTATGCATATTTATATTTGTTAAAATGTTTTTCAAACATGCCTCAAAAATCTGGGCTAAGATAATCGATTATGTACTTATGATAATCGAGTATCTCTAAGCCAAGACTGCATGACAATCGATTGTGAATTAATGATAATCGATTGTGAGTAAGTCAGTTAACATCAGGTTTTTGCAAACTGCATAACAATCGATTGTGTACTTTTGATAATCGATTGTTAACTGAGGCAAAGTTTTCAAAACTCAGAAAAATCGATTATGAACTAATGGTAATCGATTAGAATGAGAAAAATGTCTCCCAGTGTTTTTAAATAAATTAATAATCGATTGTGGCTTTTGATAATCGATTATATATGAGACAGAAAGTTTTGAAATTAATTAATAATCGATTATGGCTTTTGATAATCGATTATATATGAGACAGTAAGTTTTGAAATTAATTTATAATCGATTGTTCTATTTGATAATCGATTGTTGGAACTAACCGTTGTCATACATTTTCAAATTACCTTCAGGTAATCGATTGTTGATATTTAACAATCGATGTTTTGCGTAAAATCTGGAAAAGATTTTCTGAACGTTGTTAAAATAATCGATTGTTGATTTCCTGATAATCGATGTTTTATGCCAAAAATTGGAAAGGATTTTTTAACGTTATAAATAATCGATTATTGATTTGAAGTAATGGATTGTTGACGTAAAATCTGGGATTGAATTTTTGATCTGATAGGCAAACAATCGATTGTTTAGTCTTGACAATCGATTGTCACTGAGTAATTTCAGCAATCCTTAATTGGCAATTAGACAACGGTAAGACTGAGTTTTTCACCTATAAATACAGGCTTAACTCAGTGTTTTCACAACAACAACATATACAATTTAAGTATTTTCATTGCTAAAAGCTTTCTTACATTGATCATCATTTTCATTCATCCATAAAGCTTTTTGAAGAGCCATTCTATTGAGCTAAGTTGTTGTGATCTTGAGCGTACTATTTCTACTCATATCTACTCATTGAGGAGTACTTTGTAAAGTGAGTTTGTTTTGTGTTTGTAAGAGAATTGCGATTCTCGTTTGTTGAGGAACTTGTGATTCCTCAGTTGAAGTCTTTGGGATTGTTATCCCCGAGCAGTTGAAGTCTTTGGGATTGTTATCCCCGAGCAGTTGAAGTCTTTGGGATTGTTATCCCCGAGCAGTTGAAGTCTTTGGGATTGTTATCCCCGAGCAATTGAAGTCTTTGGGATTGTGATCCCCGAGCACCTAGGTGAGGCTTGTGTCCTCAGCTGTAACGGTTTGTTAAGCACCTGTAAGCTTGACAAGTTTAGTGGAAATCTCGAGAGAGTCTCTCGGGGACTGGACTAACCACGTTTGTGGCCAACCAGGATACATCATTGTGTAAGTTTATTTTACTGCACTTGTTTTAATTTCTGCAAAGTTTTTTAAATTCCGCACTAAAACGCTTAATATTTTTAAAACGCTATTCACCCCCCCCCCTCTAGCGTAAAGCGTTATTTCCAACATTATATTCTGTTGTTACTGCTGACAACTTATTACATCTAGTCGACTAAATGAAAAACTAGTCAACTAATAGCAATTAGGTTTAAAAATAAAATATTCACCCCCACCCCCAGTACTTTCACACCTTCTAACTCCAAGGAAATTCTCAGCCCGAACTCGCTCTCAATGGTCATGCTTGTTCGTGAGGAGGGGGAGGCCATGATTATGGAAGATGATAGTTTTCCACTGTAGATGAGATCGTTCCTTGTGGTGACAAGGCCATATCAAACTTCTCGAAACTTCCTGCCGATGATCTTGTACCCATGAAATCTGAAACGGATACAGTCATCTTTTCGATATTAGATCCAAATATGACATCCGAGCTCATATTGACCTGGTCCCGGCAGGGGACGATGTGATCCATATTCATCGTCTTAGATATTGCACATTTTACGCGTACCCGTTTCGAGTGGGTTATTATTTTCCACTTCCCCCGTTAGTGGAGGAGTTCTGTCGCTACAACATTTATCTAGCCCAGTTATATTCTTATATTTATAAGTTTTTCCTTATACTGATAAAGTATGTTGAGCTGGATGATCAGTGAAAAATTCAATCCAAGAAGTGATGAAGATATTTTTCTAGGCTACTCATTAAATAGTAGATCCATTAGAGTCATATTAAACGCACATTATGTGTGGAAGAATCTGTATATGTTATATTTGATACCCCTCGGCCGAGAAAGGAATTACTGTAGGTGATGAAGATCATGCTCAAGAAATTTAGGAGACGAGCAAAACTCAAAAGTCGACCGATACATGTGATGCTACAATAGAGTCAACTTATGAAGTCAGCAACAATGTACCAGATCATCCGAAGGAGTCAACTACTTATCCAGTCGTCCAAATGAATAGAGAAATGAACCTAAATATCCTCAAAAACTCATCACAGGGGACCAAATGAATAAATGAAAGCCAGGGGAGCTCTAAAAAAAGCGAACATAGAATTAATCTCTCAGGTTGAACCAAAGAAGATAAAGTAAGCTCTAAAAGACTCAAGTTGGATACAAGCAATGCATGAAGAGCTAGATCAATGTGGCAAAAATCAAGTATGGAAACTGATACCCAAACCTGAAAACATTTATGTAATTGGAACAAAGTGAGTTTTTAGAAATAAATTGAATGAAGATGGAAAGGTTGTAAGGAACAAAGTCAGATTAGTTGCTCGAGGATATTCACAATAGGAAAGAGTAAACTATGACGAAACTTTTGCTCTAGTAGCTCGATTGAAGTCTATACGAATCCTTCTAGCATATACATCGTTTCAGGGATTTAGGATATTTCAAATGGACGAAAAAAGTGTTTTCTTGAATGATTTTATTGAAGAAGAAGTGCACGTGAAGAAACCTCCTGGGTTTGTAGATTCAAAGTTTCCCTACCATGCACATAAGCTAACCAAAGCATTGTATGGACTTAAGCAAGATCCACGAGCATGATATGATAGACTTAGTTCATTTCTTATTGAACATGGTTTTACAAGAAGTAAAGTAGACACTACTCTTTTTATTAAAAGATCATCAGAAGGTAATCTCATTATTCAGATCTATGTCGATGACATTATATTTGGTAGTGATAACCCTCTTATGTGCAAAAAAATTTCAAATCTTATGCAAAATAAATTCGAAATAAGCATGATGGGAGGGCTAACATTTTTGCTTGGACTTCAAAGCCAAAAATTTGAAGAAGTAACGTTTATATGTTAGACCAAATACACAAAGAAATTGATTCAAAAATTTGGCATGAGCAATACCAAAACTATTGGTACACCAATGAGTCCTTCAACAAGTCTCGACAAAGATGAACACAGAATTCATGTTGATGAAACTAAGTATCATGGAATAATTGGCTCACTTATTTATCTGACTGCCAGTCGACCGGATATTATATTTAGTGTCTGTAGATGTTTCAGATTTCAGTCAGCTCCTAAGGAATCGCGTCTGACTACAGTAAAGAGAATTATTCAATATCTAATTAGAACTGTCTCTCATGAACTATGTTATCCTCGCTCTTACTCTCTTAAATTAGAAGGTTTTTCATATGCTGATCTTGCAGGTGATAAAGAAGATAGAAAAAGAATAAGTGATACATGACAATTACTTGGAAAAGCATTGATATCCTAGAATAGTAAAAATAAACATCACTTACATTATCTACTACTGACGTTGAATACATTGTTATTGGACATGTTGTGCACAATTACTATGGATGTCCCATCAACTTGGTGATTATGAACTTTCTTTTAAACCTATACCAATTTTCTGTGATAATTCTAGTGCTATATATCTTTCTAAAAATCATGTTCGTCACTATAGGGAAAAGCATATAGATATCAAGCATCACTTCATTAGAGATCATGTTCTTAAGGGAAATGTAGAAATATCTTTTGTTGGACCCGTTGATCAATTAGCAAATATTTTTACCAAGCCTCTGTTAGAAGAGAGATTTCGTCCACTAAGAAAATTACTTATTTTCATCAATATTTAAAATTATGACCTATGTGCCATTATTTAAATTTCGTATGTAAAATATTCCATATATGTTTTTTACTCATTAATTACGCCTCCGTTTTCCCTCGATTTTTACTTTTTTTCACATCAGTCACACAGTTCAAAGAAGTAAAACCAATCATCACGTCTGATCATATGACGCCTTTTCCTTTTCTGTACTCAACCGTCAGAAAACCCCTTTTATGTTGAACTCTCTTTTCAATCTCTATCGTCTCTATCGCCTTCAAACCCTTCTCTGAAATATTGCTAAACCATCAACCTCCTACAATGGCTAAACAATCCAAAAATCCCTCTGCCTCCACTAGAAACAGCACCCACTTCAAGGCAAAACCCCCTTCTCAGCCCCCTGAACAAGTAGACCTAGGGTCCGATCACTCTATGGGGTTTGCTTTTTCTCAGGCGGACTTCTCTGATCATTCTCAACCCATAGGAGAAAAAGCCCTGGGTAAAAGACCCATGGAGGAACCCCCTGTCTCCTCCACTCTACAGAAATCAAAAGTCGATCTTTCCAGTTCTCTTGAGTCAGAACTCAATTTTTGGGATTCTCCAAATAGGGACTTCTTTCTTGCCCTAAAAGACAAGCATATTGCTCATGGGAGGGTAGTCGACAAGGATGACATGGAAGCCCTAAATTGTAAGGTAAAGGACCTTTTCGTTTATCAAGGGTGGTCGAAGTTCTTCTCTTTTCCTCCGCCTAGAGTCTATGAACCCGTAGTGAGAATATTTTATGTTAATCTTTGTTCTAATAGGTCTGATAAGTAGAGTCCTTAGTACTAGGAAAGCGTATTGTTCTTGACTCCGCCATGTTTGATTCAATTTTTCCGTTCAAGTGTTCTAGTTTCCCTATGCTAAATAAAAATTCCTAGCCCCATGATTTTGAAATTTCCTTTGATCAAACCAGAAGATGTATTGCTCAGTGTCCATCCGAATCCCTTCGAAACCAGCTAGGTCCTAGTGATGTTAGTTTTGGAACTTATGTTCTAGCCCACATTGCAGCAACCACTCTATTTCCTCGTACTGGCTCTTTTTCCGCCTTCTCTCAATGAGACACATTTCTGGTCTATTGCCTTGCGACCAAACTCAAAATAAATTGTCCTCATGGGTCATCAATTTCATGATTGAAAGTGCAGAAGATCCCACTAGTCTACCTTATGAAGTAGTCATCACTCACATTCTGGAAGCTCACAATATTTCCATCTCTGCCTACTCCTTTACCTCTATCTCAAAATCGTACGACTCTAGAGCCTTTTCAAGTATGGGTTATGTGTGTGTGAAGGGTACACGGTCAAGAAACAAAAAGGAAATGTTAATACTGCTCATACAGACTCCAAGCCTAAACCTTCTATTTCCCATCCTAGCCATAGTGACTATGACCTTGCTGAGAAACTTAATGCCATTGGTGATCAGCTCTCTACAATCAAAGATCTTCTCATTGCCACTTAATCCAGTGTTGGTACCATTCATGCTATCTCTAAAGAAACAGGGTCTGATGTCTCCAAGATACGAGTTACGGTTCTTCGAGTTAGGGAAAATGCTATCAAGGCATTCAAGGAGGTTCATGACAAGCTTGATGGAATGAGTGTCTCAGCCAACACCAGCTTTGATTGACTAAAGGTGGCCATCTGCAACACTCTTACCTATTTTTTGCATCGTTAATGTGGAAGTTTAAGACAATAATTTTTGTTGTTCTATTTTTTGACTAAGATATCAGTCGGTGGATTTTTTTTCTTTCTTTTGTTATGTTCAAACTATACCAATACACTGCTATGAATCTTGTTTATGCATGCCATATTTTTTATTATTCCCTCTTTGCTGATGTCAGAAAGAGGGAGGAAGGAAATATGTATTTGTACTAGTACTGTATTGTGCAAGTACATAATAAGTCGACTATGACACTCCTTGAGAGGGAGTCACGAATCCTAACAGATCTTGAAGAAGTCGACTACAATTGCCTCAAACTACTTAGTACAAAAACACAAAGTTAACTGCTCTTTTTGAGGTGGGAGCAAACTACAGGGAAGTCAATTGATGTTTATACATATATTATTTTGTCATCATCTAAATGGGGAGATTGGTACATATAATTTTAATTTATAAAATTATATAATTAATCTTTATATAGGAACTCTTGGATAGCTTATAAGATTGGCGAAATCAATCAGCAATGATTAAGGAATGTATGGATTGTCATACAAGATTTACGGAATCCATCAGAGGACATCAAGGAAAAGAGACGCGATTAAAGGAAGAAGAAATCAATTAGAGGATACTGATGGGATCAATCAAGGCTAAATTAAAGGAATCAAATAAACCAAGTTTATTGAAGATCCTGCCGAATATTCAATCAAATGTAAAAATACGGGAGGATCAAGATTTCGGGCTCACGTACAAGGAAAATTTTCACAGCCTCATGTTCAAAAGAGTCGTTGTAGAATAGCTTTATTCTTGGAAAGAATCAATCTCTTTCCAAGGATCAAATCTCTTAGGTTGGTAAATATTTCAAGAATTCAAGCCTCTCTCAAAGTATTTAAACTTGTAATCAAACCTTAGCATACATACTTTGATCGAACTAAACACCCTGTCTTTATTCTACTACAAACAAATATTGTACTACTATGACCTGTTGTGTAACAAGTTAGAGAAGAAAGAGAGAACAACACTAGTGAGCCATTGTATCAAAAGAGATGAGTGACATAGGAACCGAGGTATTGGTGTATATCACACCATTCTCCTTGTACTCGAAGAAACTCATTCACTGAAAAGAACTCCCTTTCAACCCAAGGGTACTGGACTAGGATTCACATTGAATCTAAACCAATATAAAAATTTTGGTGCTTTTAATTTCTGCATTTACTTTCAGCATCTTATATTATGTTGTTACTGCTGACAACTTATTAAATCTAGTCGACTAATTGAAAAACTAGTCAACTAATAGCAATTAAGTTTAAAAATAAACAATTCACCCCCACCCCACCCCCACCCCCACCCCACCCCTGGTACTTTCAGACCTTCTAACTCCAAGGAAATTCTCAGCCCGAACTCGCCCTCAATGGTCATGCTTGTTCGTGAGGAGGGGGAGGCCATGGTTATAGAAGATGATAGTTTTCCCACTGTAGATGAGATCGTTCCTTGTGGTGACAAGGCCATATCAGACTTCTCAAAACTTCCTGTCGATGATCTTTTACCCATGAAATCTGAAATGGATACAGTCATCTTTTCGAGCTTAGATCCAAATATGACATCCTCGCTCATATTGACCTGGTCCCGGCAGGGGACGATGTGATCCATATTCATCGTCCTAGATATTGCACATTTTACGCGTACCCGTTTCGAGTGGGTTATTATTTTCCTCTTCCCCCATTAGCGGAGGAGTTCTGTTGCTACTACAATATTTTTCTAGCCCAGTTATCTTCTTATATTTATAAGTTTTTCCTTATACTGATAATGTATGTTGAGCGGGATGATTGGTCGGAACTTCTATCTACCATTTGTTGCATCTATTTGCTCCGAGCTTCCACCGGGGCACAATGTTATACCTCTGCCACCATGGGACCAAGCGACTGGTGGTAAAAATGCATGATAAGACCAATGCAAAGTTTTGGGTCGACTACTTGTTCGTCAAAATCGAGCACGTCATGGCGAACCCTACTCGATTTCCTAATGAGCGGAACTTTTCTCGTAAGTATTTTTGTTAACTGGTCGTTTGTTGTCTTTCTTTGGTTACCTAATAGTTCCTTTATGGTGCAGCCGAGAAGGATCTTCCCACGTTGGTCGTTGATATTTGGACTGGGTGGCTCAGGTTTTGCCCCACACCATAGAGATCCATGAGTGATCGTCCTTTAACAAGAAGTTTGGGAGGCAGCTTCCTCTCAGTGGGTCCAATACTGATTTACAGCCACTTCGATTTTCCCTTTCGCTTACATCGTTTTCCTTATAGGTCGAAGGGTTCCGAAGAATGCAAAGGCTCCTATCCCTGCTTTTCATAAATCGAGTGTTGTGGCCAGGCCTTCAGCACGGACCACTGTCGCTTTTAAAACCCCAGCTTTGCGTAGGCCTGGCTTCGGACAGTTGTCCCAACAACGGGGCCGCAGCTTCTTCGTTACTGCACTTGGTGGATGAGTCAACGTTGAGTGATGAGGACGCGGTTCCGTTTGAAATGCAGTGAGTAGAGGTCCGCAATAAGGCAGCAATGGGCTAGGGATCAATAGGTGGTGAACCCGAGCTAACCGTGCCCGTGCTTGAATCCGGCATGACGTCGAACACATGGATTTTGGTTCTTGATGTTGAGGTTGATTCTTTGCCAAAGGTTACGTGGTCGTACTGAGGACTGATCCGTCGACCTCCGAGCCGTTCAATATTCCTTCCCACACCGAAGAGAGGGAGAGAGGTGTGGCCATAGATGATTTTGAATCTGGTTTTGACGTCGACCCCGAGTAGGAAAAGATGTTTGATGAGGGGCTTACTCGGGTCAAGGTGAGAAACAATGGATATTTTCGTTAAATAGTCATCCCGTTAGGCTACAACTTGTTGATTGACACAGAAAGCGTTGTACCCTCTTCCGTACCTATTTGCTCTAGTGCTGAGAACATGGTTCCACAAGTTCAAGGATGACAACCTATCATTAAGCGTATTTAGATTGGCTTTACGGTTGAGTTGGTATCTTTGTTTCTGTTCTCGTACCTTGCGCTTATCTCCTTTTCAATTAGGCAGACTATAAGTTGGGCTCGTGCGAGGTTGGATCTTTGCTTAATTAGTTCGAGCCGAGTCGTGTGTAAGTAAGTGCCTTAACTAATTCGATCGAGGTCGAATAAGAGTCTATTCGAACAAGGTCAAATGTGGACTTTAAAATTAATTCGAACGAGGTCGAATGTAAGTCGATTCGAGCGAGGACTTTGAGATTAACTCGAACGATGTCGAATTAAGGCTGTATTATGTGGCGGTTCTGGGTCTATTTGTGCCTGGCGTTCCGGGTCTGACAGTTCCGGTTCTGGCGGTTCTCATGGTTGGAACCGGCACGTGACGGGTCTAAGTACCATGCGGTTCCGATTCTGGCGGTTCTGGGTCTGGCGGGTCTGACGTTTTTTTTTAATTCAATATCTTGTATAGTAGTCATTAGTATAGTGTAGAATATATTTTATATGGTGTACTAAGTTATTAGTATAGTATATATTATGTTGTAGTAATTAGTATATATTGTATATAAGTAGTATATATTGTATATAAGTAGTGTATATTGTGTTATAGTTAGTAATTAGTATAAATTGTATATAAGTAGCATATATTGATAAAAGAATGTTGTAATTAGTATATTGTGTTGTATGTTATATATTGTATGTTATTTAAATATTCAAGGATTGATATCGAAGTAAAGACAAAGAAATATTGAGAAGATATTCAAGGATATGATAAAGAGCATATTTATTGACCAAAATGGCATATCTTTCTTAGTCATCCTTCCCCCAATGGAATAGCACAACATGGTACTAATACCGCCATTAAAAGAAAAAAAAAACTAAAAGAATACGTGCCAATATACAAGTTACATCATAATTTATGTTGTATTTCTAACAAATCTCATAAATCCGTCAAGGTTGGGAGGTGGTTGTGTTGGCGGTGGTGGAAGTGAAGCTTGTTCATCACCACTTCCGGGTGAAGTCGCTTCCTCAGCAAGTTCTGCTATCATTTCTTCATATGCCTCATCTATTGCCGGTTGTGATTCTGCTATGCCAAAGCTCCTTCTTTCTGCGCGGATCCAATCTCTAAAAATCACTAATTTTTCCAAGCTCTCCCGCATCGACGCTCTGTGATCACCGATTTGTAGTCTTGCTTGACTGAAAGCGCTCTCCGATGCAACAGTTGACGCTTGAATTGACAGAACATCCCGAGCCATCCTTGCAAGAACGGGAAAATGCTTTTCCCTTGACTTCCACCATTCCAAAAGGTCGAAAGAACCGTCTGGATTCTCCTTTTCTAGTCCCTGTGACAAGTAAACTTGAAGCTCATTTAGATGGAAAATTTCATTAAAATTATCACCTTGAGTACCCCTGAACTCCGTCCACGATTTAAGAGTTGTTAAGCCAGCAGCTCTTTTAGACGATTGTGATGTAGACGAAGTAGGAGTTGGAATATTTGGCCTAGCATGCTCTAACGCCTGTTTATAAGCATTATAAACAGTTTGAGCATTAACTTTAATTGATGCTTTCGCATCAGCTAGTGTAGCAATTTCGTCTTCTGAAAGATCTAAAGCTCTATAAATATTAGAATACCAAAAGTGAGGACCTCCTAATTTCATTGTTGGATTTAACATAGCAGCTACACCAAAAATAGGAGGGATTGGAAAAAAATATTTTTTAAACTTTTGTTTCATTTCATTTATTGCAAGTTCATAAATATCCCCAACCTCGCTAAAATCAACAAACAAATCAGCAAGTGCGGCAATATAAACTAAACAGTTAGAAATAGTCGGATAATATCGTCCAGAAAAAGCATTTGTTGCCACTTGAAAATGTTCTAAAAAATCTAAAAGAATTTTAACATTAGTCCAATCTTGGGTAGTTAGCATTCATCATCATCCTCACCACCTACCCGAGAACTAAATGTAGCATTAATTGGGTTTCTATATTCATACGCTACTACTAAACTTTCGTACATGTAATTCCACCTAGTCAGGCAAGGTTTAGGAACCTTTCTTTCTCTAAGGCCATATTCGTCACATTATTAAAAATATTCTCTAAGTCTAGTTCTACGATATGAATAAAATAGCCAATTAAGAGCCATTCTCACCTTTTCAATTTCTATGATTAATATTCGCATATCATCACCAACAATTAAATGATAAATATGACAAATACATCTAACATGGAAAATATTACTAAATGCAGGATTAAGTGTTTTTGTTAGCATGCCTATTGCACTAGTGTTGCTAGAAGCATTATCCATAGAAATTGCCATTATTTTATCACTAAAGCAAAAATATCTATATATATCTGAAACAGTGTTAGCTATAATCCTACCCGTGTTCCGTGAATTAATTATTCTATATGCAACTATGCGTTTTTGCATTGTCCAGTCTTCATCTACCAATGACCTGTTACAGTTTGATAATCACATTCATTTCCAATTCTACCAATATCAGTTGTAATAGAAATACGATTAGGTATATGAGTAAATAAATAGCGCAAATATTGATCATACTCATGCTTGAATTTATAAATATCTTCCTTAACTGTTGCGCGAGGCCAACCTTTATAAGTAGGATTAAAGGCTCTTCTAATATAATGAATCCATGCAGGATTAGAAGCAAAAGTATAAGGCAAGCACATAACAGTAATCATTTTTGCTAATTCTTCACGATCCTTATTTGGATCGTAATATAAAATACCTCCGGTGACACTGTTTATTCCTGGTTGAACTAGATTTGAACCTCTTGTTGCGCTTTCATTTGCAAAAATCTAGCCTTATCTCTAGGGTGTAATTTTATATGCTTAGTCAAACTACTCGTGCCGCTACGACCTCCAGTATACCTATGAACAAGTAATTTCCCACAAGTTTTACACTTAGCCTTATTTTGTTCTCTTAGTTGAGTAAAAAATTTCCAAACTAATGATGTTTCTTTACGTTTAGGAGGCTGTCTACTAAAAGTGGGAGTTTGTACAGGTGGGTGTGTCGATTCATTACCTAAGTTATGAGCCGGACTAGTAGGTGTATCATCTAAATCTGGTGCTTGGGTTTCATCATCATCATCATCATCATCCTCATTTTCCTCTAAGATAGGTTCATTAGGATAAAGAGCATTCATAATATCATCATCTAATCTATCACCTACTGCAACATCATGTAGAAATTCACTATCACACTATCAAGGATTACTAAGGGTTGATTAGGACATCTAGGTTGGCTACTACTTTCAACTTGCCTATCTTTTTTAGGTCGGGGAGCCGGGGGAGGGGTAGTATTTTGGCCACTACTTTCACCGGTTTTATCTTTTCCTTTACCGAACATTATTTTCAACGAAAATACCATACTATTAGAATTAAGCAAACTAAAAACACAAAAAAATACTATTAGCACGTAAGAGTTGAAACGAGTTTACCGGATTGACGAACAACTTCTTGAAAATTGAAAATCGTTGAACCTAAACACTTGAAAACTTCAATTCAACAACTTCACAATTTTTCACGAATTTTCAACAATAAATTAAGCATTTGCACTAGAAAGATTGAAAGAGAGCTTGAGAGAGATTGAGGGATATTGATGAAATGGTGAATAAAATGAAAGAATGAGGGGGTATTTATAGTTGAGAAATGGGAAAAAGTGTAATTATATAAAGTTTGGGGGCCAAATGGCTATTTTTTAAACTTCCAAACGGCTACTTTTTGCAAAGAGCCGTTACTGAAATTTTAAAAAAAAATTTAAAAAATATCCGCTGGGACCGCCAGAACCGGTCCTGAACCGCCAGCCGATTCCGGGTCTGGCGGTTCCGGATGTTAGAACCGGCCCATCACGGTTCCCTGGGACCGGTAGAATCGGAACCGCCGGAACCGGCCCATCAGAACCGGTAGAACCGGCAGGGCCACGGTTCCGGTCTGGTTCCGGTTCGGAACCGCGACATAGTACAGTCTTATGTCGAATGTAAATCGATTTAAACGAGATCGAATATAAGTTGATTCGAACGCGGTCAAATGTTGACTTAAAATTAATTCGAATAAGTCGAACGTAAGTCAATTAGAACGAGTTTGAATGTTGACTTCAAAATTAATTTGAATGAGGTCGAATGTATATCGATTTGAGTGAGATCGAATTTTTACTTTAAAATTCATTCGACTGAGGCGAATGTTGACTTTGCAATTAAAAGAGTGGTCGAATGTAAGTCGATTCGAACGAGGTCGAATGTTGAATTTAAAATTAGTTCGAACGAGGTCGAATGTAGTTTCCTGGATTGGTGTGATGTATAAACTTGGTGGAGAAATGTGAACATCACATATTTTCATATTTCGCGTTGTTTATTCATTCGTTGGATAAGATTACATGGTTTTTCTTTGTTCATGCATACAATGGAGAAGTCCTAGTCTATCGAGTCCCGTCGTTTGTCGACCTGGAGAAGTATTTGAGAGGTAGAGCAGTGAACGTATACTCGTCTTCAAGACGCTCACTTCGTTGCCTTGTTAAAAACCTCCTTGAGAGAACCCAATTGGGACAAAACTCGAGTGGGGGAAAAGAGTGCGACTTGGGGGACGTCTATCCTTAGAAGTTGAAGTATTTGAAATAGGTGACGTTCCAATTGTTTGGTACCAATTTTCCCTCCATTGTTTCTAGATGGAATGACCCTTTGTTAACTGTCGTTGTGATATTGTATGGGCCGTCCCAATTGGTCCACAGCTTGCCTTCCCGTGGATCGTTGCTCGCCTGTGTTTTGTCTTTGACTACATGCTCCCCGAATTTGAGTGGTCTGACCTTGGATTTTTTGTTGTAGTACCGCTCTACCTGTTGTTTTTGGCTACCGTTCTTATGTAAGTCATGTCTTTTTGTTCTTCGGCCTCGTGGAGATCTTGCCTTCTACTTTCATCATTGATTAGCTCGCTCTCATTTGAGTATCTCAGACTTGGTTCTTTGACTTCGACCGGTATCACAGCATCAGCCCCATAGACTAGTGAGTATAATGTTTCCCTTGTGCTCATCTTTGGCTTGGTACAGTATGTCCACATCACTTCTAGTTGCATCTCTGTCCATGGTCCCTTGGAGTTTTCAAGTTTCTTTTTCATGATATTCAATATCGTTTTGTTGGAGGATTCAGCTTGTTTGTTGTCTACAGAATGATATAGGGTGGAGCGTATTCTTTTTATGTGCCATTTCTCGAAAAGCTTGGTGGCCTTCTTCCCTGTGAATTGGGGTCCTTGTCACAACTAATAGATTTGGGGATACCGAAACGGCATACGATGTTCTTCCATATGAAGGCGGTTGCTTCTTATTTGCGTATTTGGGCGAATGCACCTACTTTCACCCATTTAAAAAAAATAGTCAGTTAACACCAAAAGAAATCGTACATTACCTCCTGCAGAAATGGGGCCGACGATATCCATTCCCCATTTAATGAAGGGCCAAGGCGAGGTGATTAAGTGGAGGTGCTCGCCCGCTTGATGGATCATTGGGGCATATTTTTAACATGGTTCACATTTTTTAACAAAATCAGCAGCCTCATTTTTCACTGTGAGCCAGTAGTATCCTGCTTGTATGAGACATCTGACTAGGTCGTTTGCCGGTATGAGCCCCGCAGGGACCCTCGTGGACCTCTTCTAGGACGCGCGTATTTGGTTTCATCCCATATATTTTGCTAGAGGGCTGCCATATGTCCTTTTGTATAGGTCGTTGTTGATGATGTTATACCTTGGCTGCTTGCATTCGAAGCTTTTTGGAGCTTCTTGTTAGTTGTATGGTAGTGTGACGTCCAATAGGTAGGCGACAATACGTTTGCGCCAGTCCAGGTAAAAGTAATAGTGCGTACCTCAATTTGGTCGATGGTCGAGTGCAGTAGAGTGACCATATTCTCTTTTCTGGTTATGCGTTTAGTGGTTGCCGCAAATTTGGTGAGGTCGTCTGCCTCGATGTTCTACACTCGAGGTGTTTGGTCAAGCTGGAATTCGTCTAACTCGTGCAGTAACTTGCAGATTTCTGCCTTATATTTTTGCAGCCTTTGTTCCTTGATTTGGAAGGTCATTGTGACTAGATTAGAAATGATTTATGAGTCGCATCGAAGGACTATCTATCACGCTCCGACTTGAGTTCCAGTTTTAACCCTACAATACCTACGTCATACTCGGTCTTATTGTTAGTCATATCGGGACATCGTATGAACTAGCGAATCATCTCGCCTCTGGGGACCTCAAGTACGAGTCCTAGTCCAGATCCTAACGTGTTTGAGGCGCCATCGGCGTGTATAATCCATAGGTAGAGTGTCTTGGGAGAAGTATTAGTGGCTTCCCTTTCGACCTCGGGCATTATTTTAGTTTTGAAGTCGACGACGAAGTCGGCAAGTACTTGCGGCTTTATCGTTGTTCGCGGTTGATATGTCAAATTATGCTCGCTCAATTCAACAGCCTATTTGGCCAACTTACTCGATAGCTCGGGCTTATGTAGGATCCTACTTAGAGAAAAGGTCGTGATGACCACTGAGATGGGGTGCAATGGAAATAACATTTAAGCTTTCTTAAAGCTATGACTGAAACCAAGGCTAGCTTTTCGAGGTGGGGGCACCTCGTTTCAGCATCGACCAAGGTCTTGCTAATGTAGTAGATTGGAGATTGAATACCATTATCTTCTTGAACCAGAAAAGCGTCTATCGCAACGTCGAACACGGTCAGGTATATTAGGAGGCATTCTCTAGGCTTTGCCTTAGCAAGCTATGGGGCCAAAGATAAGTATGCCTTCAGTTCTCTTAGGACATTGACACACTCGGAATTCCATTAGAGTTCGTTGTCCTTTTTTTCCACACCGACATCTATCGGAGGACCGTGAGATGAACCTTGATAGAGCGACTATATGGTCGGTCAGCTTCTACACCTGCTTCTTGCTGGTCAGGTTTTCTAGAATTCCCTTTATAGCCTTTTTTGGTCGGGGTTAACCTCTATGCCTATTTGCGACACCAAAAATTGGAGGAATTTTCCTGAGGTTACACCGAAGGCGCATTTATGGGGGTTCAATTTCATGTCGTATCGCATTGAGTATGACGAAGGCTTCTCTCAAGTGGCTGATGTAATCTTCCTTTCTTTTCGACTTGACCAACATGCCGTCAATATATACTTGCATGGTTTTGCCGAGATGCTCTTGAACATTTTGGTCACCAGCCTCTGGTATGTCGCCCTTGTGTTTTTCAATCCAAACGACATAACCCTGTAGCAGTACATCCCTTGGAGGGTAATGGTCTTCCTCCTCCATGAGGATCTGGTTGTAGCCTGAATAGGCATCCACGAAACTTCGCAACTTGTGCCCTGTTGTTGCATCGATGAGCTGATAAATGTGTGGCAGCGGGAATGAGTCTTTCGAGCATGATTTTCTCAAATCTAGGAAGTCTACGCACATTAGCCATTTCCCATTTTTCTTTTTCCCATGACCATGTTGGCGACCCATTAAAGATATTTTGACTCCCGATAGAGCCTTTTTCAAGTAATTTTCCTACCTTTTTGTAAACGACATCATTTATTGCGAAGTTGAATTTTCTTCTAATCTGGTGTACCAGGGAGTAGAGTGGGTCGATGTTCAATTTGTGTGTGGCTATTTCCTTCGCGATGCCCGGCATATCTGTAGGAGAGAAAGTAAATAAGTCTGCATTGTTAGTTAGAAATTGATGGAATTTACCTAGTTCTTGCAGCTTGTGGCCAATACAGGCCTTTTTGATGTAGTCGCTATTATCGAGTCGAACGGGGTTGAAGTCTTCCAGAGTTGATCTCGTAGCCTCCACGACATCGGGTTTTTTTATGACATCTTCCCCTTCGTCATTGTTCGACCTCGACCTCATCAAATGTTAAGCTTCGGTGCATTTACCATTTAACTGTTGAGTGTAGGTGCAGTCTTGGGCGATGCGGTAGCATTCTTGGGTTGTGCGTTGTTTTCCGCTGATTCTGAATATTCCCTATGGGGTGGGAAACTTGATGACCTAATATAAGTTGGATGAGACTGCCGGCATAGCGTGTATCCATTGCCGTCCTACGGTGGAATTGTATGTCGTATCTTGATCCATAATGTGGAATGCCATTTCCAGGGTGATACAACCGGCTAGAACAGGTAGTGTGATTTCTCCGGAAGTCCGCTCAACTGCATTGTTAAAACCGATTAGTGTGATGCAGCGTGGCACTATCTTATCTTCAAGCCTTATTTGTGTGAGGACCCGGGGATGGACAATGTACCCGCCGCTTCCACCATCTAGTGTCTGAAATACGCAAAGTAATAACAAGAGCATCAAAGTGAGGAAATGTCAAATTGTGAGTATCCGACTCGTTGAAGATAATACTTTCTTCGAGGTCGTCGTACCGTTTATAGGTGATTGATCGCCTCATCTTGTGGGTGTATGTGAAATTTATGTCGTTGATTGCCCCGTGCCTCCACCGATGATCATTTGGATAGTGCGAGCTGGGGAGGGTGGCCTCGGCGGTCCTTGACATTGTTCTTGTCTTCGAGTGAAGTTCGCTCTTCCTTGGTCACTCATTAATTCTCTCAAATGCCTTTGGTGGAGCATGTTCACTACCTCTTTCCCCAAGGCGATGCAATCATCAGCCTTGTGACCTTGTTCCTGATGGAATTCACAGAGGGCGTTCGATTTTCTGGTGTTTGGATCAGACTTTATTTTTTGTGGACATTTTACCTTTGGGCCGAGCTTCTCTAGGGCGTAAACTATATCTAAAGGAGAAACACAAAAATTGTGAGCGGATAGTAATGGAAGCATACCTCTCTCATTTCAGTGAGTCCCTGTCTGCGTCCTAGATGGATTGTCGCCATGGCGGGGGAGGGAGTGGGAGTGGTATGACGGCAGCTCTGACGTATGGCTGGTGTTTTTCATGGTTGGGGTGTGGACCTGCATGGTCCCTTTTATTATCGTTTCTACAGTCTTTTCTTGCCTCCATTTGGACGAATATCAAATGTTGGGTGGGTCTGTTGAGATCGTCCTCATCTGCTCTCACCTCGGCACAATAGGCATTATATATTTTGTCCTAAGTGGTAGGGGTATTACATGAGTCGGCTTAATAGTTTTTTGGTTGCCCTCGAACCACTCATCTTCAGCCCATTTTGGAATGTAGCTATCGCCATTCCTTTGACATATTTGGGAGAGTCATTCTAACACGGTTGAATCGGGCGAGGAAGTCCCTATGCCCTTCACCAGGTGATTGTATAATGGTGAATATATGGTTTACTCTCGCCTATGCTCTCTTGGCTCCGATGTGTGTGATGAGAATCTTGTCGATCATTTCCTCGGATGTTTCTACGAACCGCGATGGAAGTTGCGAGTACCACGTCAGCGCTTCTCCGATTAAGGTTTTATCAAATTTTTTCAGCAATAAGGATTATGCTTATTCTTTGGTGAGGTCGTCGCCCTTTACTGCGGTGACATAATGGGTGACGTGGTCCTCAGGGTCCGTTGTTCCATCATATATCTTCAAGTATGGTGACATCTTGAATGTTTTAGGTATAGCATGGTGTGTGGCCTCGTTGTTGTATGATTTTTCTACAAAGCGGCCGATGTCCCGTTTTGGTAAAAGGTTGGGGCGCCCGGTATCTTATCTACCCTTTCCTAGTGCTCCCTCATTTTATTGCGGAGTGCTTTATTCTCGTTTTCCATCTCCTCCATTTTTCTTAGAATAGTTGCAAGGGTGTCGTTACCTTCATAGTTAACAGTGTGAGGGATATCTATTGGAGGAGCAAGGACGTGCTGCTCAGTGGTTGTCATTGTGATGTCTACTCGTGCATCTTCCCTACTCGCCCTTTGGGCGAATTTAATGAGTATGCTCGTTAGCATAATATTCTAATAATTTTTTCACTACTGGTGGTGCTTCTTCTGTTGTGGACGTAGAGGCACCTTTTCCATGGGAGGTGGTAACGCTACCATGAGGAAGAGGTGAATCGCTTCCGTCTAGGGGAAGTGTTTGGTGTTGCGTTCTCCTCGTCTTCACTATTAACCTCAGTTAAGGTGTTTAGGAGGTTAGTAGTAAGGCCTGCCACTACCTTCAATCTTTCCTCACCAATACCTACCATCATGGCAAGTAGGAAAAAGGAAATTTTTTTTTAGATCTAGAAAAACTATGACTTTGACTAAAAAAAAATCCCCATAAACGGTGTCAAATTATTTGACCAAAAAGTGTTAAGAATTTTCGTTAAACTAATCAAATAAGATTATAATGGATAAATTTTAGTTAGGCATAATAAGTTCTAGATCTAATGCATGCTTGTATAGATAGCATAGAGTAACATTTGAGTTGGTTCAATACAAAGGGTATTAAATAACGTTACCAAGGACAAAAGGGAAGAACAAATGAACAATGACTACATTAAATGGCAATAAATATAAATATGAGGGACGATTCACCCCGTTATTGGAGAGAACAGAATATTCCTTCCACCGACAACGTTTAATTGTACGTATGTGGAATATTGCACATTTTCTTGAACTTGATGTAAATGACAAATGGAACAATTCACAAAAAGGTGAAATCTCTCTTAAAAGTGGTTCTTTGTATTTTTCTTTGAATGATTTTCTTACAATTGAAGAATCCCCCCCCCCCCCTATTTTCTCTCTCTTGCATTATTTTTATGAGATATTCCCAAAAGGCCCTAGAAAGTATAAGTAGAGAGAACATTCTGTTTAATATTTCTTTAGAGATCCCAAAGCAAATCTGATTGTTGCCACTGTTCCTTGCTATAAAATCTCGACCTTGATGAGCCATTCAACGGCTCGTTCTGCCTATCACCGACGTCGACCTCAATGAACTATTCAACAACTCGTCCTGGTCGTACTCGGCAGAACTGCCCATAGCAAGTTAGGATCTTCATGACAAACACCTTATCGTACGGAATTTCCTTGGTCGGATTTTGGCCAATACAGTTACCAATATTCGTCGCTTCGCCACGATTTTTAGGTTTATTTTATAGCATTTTGGGCTCATGCGATACGAACTTATGATTATATTCACTTTTTCGTATATAGTAGCACATGTTGATTTTTGTATTAAAAATTTTACAGACTCCGATTAGCCTTAAATTTTATAGATCTATAGGAAACGACCTGATGACCAATACTCATTGCTCCGCATGACTTTCAAGTTCATTTAACGGTGTTCGATGGTCATAAATGATAAAGTTATGATTATATCCATTTTTCGTGTGTTTGGTACATGCTAACTTTGTAGAATTATTTTGACAGGCTCTAATATGCCTGAAATTGTTTAAGTGCATAGAAACGGCATGGGAACCAATACTCATTGTTTCACTATGATGTTTAGGTTTATTCATGTAACACGAATTTATGATTATATCCAATTTTTCGTATATATTAGTACATGCGGTAAACCAGCGGTAAATCAACTGTTCATCATGGCCTTATGGTTTGGGGGCAATGCATTAGATGCTTCTATTCAAGTTCCAAACCCTTTTCACCATTGCTAAGAAGACCATATTTATACCAAGAAAAACACAGATATCAGAATTTTTCCCTTCTTAACTTTTGGAAAATGGAAATATTCTCAGTTTAAAGTTGTACATAATATTTATCTTTTGCTCTCTATAGATTTGAATTTAGGGATAGATTTGTTTGTTATGTCTCTCTATATGTTGCATCACATATTATTCGTTGGAGGTACGAGAAAATTTCATTTTACTTATTCTAAAAAATTTTAAGGGGATCCTTGGCGTAATTGGTAAAGTTGTACTTATGTAACAAGAAGATCACAAGTTCGTGCTGCGGAAACAGCCTCTGTAAGATTGCGTATAATAGACCCTTATTGTCGGGCCCTTTTTCGAACCCAAGCACAGCAGGTCTTAGTACACCGGACTGCCCTTTTTATTCTCAAGTTTCATCATATCAGAGCTTTGGTATTAGACTCTTGATCCAATTGTTTAAATGGTCATTACTGGCTTAACAAAAACTAGACTAAGTTGCTCGGACACGACTGCAGATCTAGATGTCGGATCCCTTAAGATGTAAATTCTAATATTTAGGGATATGGATCCTAGTGCAGATACAAGTGCGAAGATCTGATTAAAAATAATTTTAAAATATTAACATATCTTCAAATATGAGAAATTTTGTAAAATACTTGCGTATAGCTTGTAAAGTATGATTTTTTTTCTATTCTCGAGTTGTAGATTAGTAAATGAGTAATTTCCTAGACAAGATATGCTATATTCCCCTAGTTTTGTTTCTGATTTCAGGAATCAAATTGTATCTCGTCTAAATTTTTCTGTCAGTCGTAGTTAAAATACCCAAAATTATTTGACCATATCCAGTACAGATCTCATACCCACACCCATACTAGTGTCGTGTCGGCACGGGTGCGGCACCTAAACTGCCGTGTCGAAGCAACTTAGCCAATAGGCCCTCGGTTCAGGAGAAGCATAGAGCTGACTCGGTTAGTATAAATGACTTAAGATATTTTTGACAATAGCATGTTTTACTCTAGTGTTTCTCTGCATCAGTAGCAATTAAGATTTAATATCAAAAGAACTAGGTGAAAAACGAAAAAAGTGTGTATATCATTGAGATAAGAAACATATAAATAATCATACATTGAACTTTAAAAACATACATCAGTTTTTATACAACATTCAACGTTCCATTAAAACTCAAAAAAATTTTAAAAAAAAAAGGAATTAAAAAAATAGGCTGAGAAACGGAAGTTAAAAGGATTACCTCAACAACACTTTTACTTGTCTGGTCATATAGACATGAAGCACATTACACTGCAGGAAGATAAATGGTCTGCTGGAAATCAGTAGTTGTTCTTTGAACCAACTTTGCTGAATTTTTATTGTTAGAACAAATTTCATCGTAGTTTACTCCAACATTAGTAATATTAAGTGTGATATTGCTAATCGTGTACAAAGACAGACTAAAAAGATAGGTACAGTTTGCAGTAATACTATGTAATTCGATTAACATGGTGGTTTGTAGCTTACCACTAATGGAAACTAACGAGGATGGTTTAGTGCTACGTTTTCTTCTTGAATTTCCTCTGCGCCTTCAAGTCGACCACAATCACAGATATATTGTCTCTGCTTCCCTTTTGGAGAGCAAGTCGTGTTAGGTACTCAGCAGCATCTTGAGCAGCAGGATCGACATTTTCACCTCTTTCCTTGGTCAATGTACTACCATTCTTTTTGTGCCAGAGAAGAATTCGTCTCCTTGCCACCTCACAAGCTTCTTCATTTGTCAAGACATCCCAAAGACCGTCACTCGCTAAAATAAGACAATCGTCATCTTTTTCTCGGGGTACAAACATCATTTCTGGATCTGGAATCACATAAGGCCTTAAATATCTATCACCTGCAGTAAAATGACAACCTTGTCAAATCAAGAAAGTCTTGACCTCTAGGATAACAGTTTCAAAATAATAAATGTGAACGGAGAATTTCTTGTTAAGTAATAGACTCCAAAACTAACCACCTCGGGAGGCTTATCCCTCAAGTAAGATGCAGTTTTTGGATGACACTCTAACCTACCATGCGAACTAGCAAACAATAGGAGAATACGTCCATATCCTTGTCGTAATTGAAGCCAATCTTACGAAATTTGCCCAATGGCTTATTGTTTAATTTTGTCAGTATGGGGTTTCATTGAATTGATCACATTGAACAATTCCATATTATGTGTGATATTTACATTTGTACTCACAGATTGTTGTTTAACACCAGTGGGTGGGTTCAGGACTGAACTTTGACACTCTATATTATACATGTCATATCACTTCCATTTTGGTGCATGTGAGAGTTTGGTCCAATTATGCCGTAGCTTTAAAATTCCATTAATAACTTGATACCTATTTCCCAATGTGCAAACTAAGGACAATATAGGTTACTCGCTTAACCCGCTCCGACCAATAATGAAAATATAACAGTAAAATCACGCTTGCATGCGGATAGTACAATATACATACCAATTGACCTTGAAACTGCAAGAACACCAGAAACGCGATGTCCATCCCAATTAATGACTTTCCCTCCCAGTGCTTCTATTCGCAAACACTCATCTTCTCTATTTGGCTGAAAACAATTAAACATAGTTGAAGAAGATTATATGGTTGCAAATAAAGCCAAACAAATGTTGCAAAATGGTATAAAAAGGTATAAGCCTTACTTTATGATCAATGGACAACGGCATGGGTAATTTCCCCCGACAAAGTACTGCCCTTGAATCACCACAATTTGCAACTATAATATGGGTTGGACTAACAACAGCAACTACAGCTGTAGATCCAACTGCTTCGGGAGCAATAGGTGCAAGGTCAGGCTCAGTACCGTCTGTTTCACTACCAAGCCCTCCTACCTCATCATCAACTCTACAGAAACAATTCAAGAAAGCCTTCGACCATTGCTCCTTCCAGTTAACACTTTCATTATTATGTGAATCCTCTTTCGCAATATCTATCTCCTGTGCTAAAGCCACATGGATACGCTCATGACAATAATTAGCAACCTGCTACGGAAGGGAAAAAAAACAATTTGAAGTAATACATGTGTACCTGAAAAATAAATACACAACCACATAGGAAATAAAATCTAACATGCATGCAATAGCAACTTTGATTTTACTAGAAACGAAATCAAATCTGTAACATACAAGCAAAAACAGATAGAACGTTCACCTGAGAGCCTCCATGTCCATCGTAAACCCCAAATAAATGGGCCGTTAGTGGTTGATTCAGGGCATGAGAAGCTGGCGGATCCATCAACATTTGAGATGGGATTCTCAGAAACCTTGGTAAAGCTACTGCTGCATCTTCCATCTCCGGCCTCTTTCCTTGTATCGTGGTGAGCCCCCAAAGCGGCACAGAATCAAAACCAAAGACATTTGGCCTACTTATCTTCATCTCATTTGAACTCTCAAGGAGGGATGGTGGTAATTTTCTTTTATAATCTTCAGCACCAACAACCACACCATTCATTCCGGTGGAAACAAGATCACTTACAAGTTCCGACTCATTAACCAACTCATTAGCCAAATCACATGAATAAGACTTCCTCAGATTCTGGGATACACCAACCTTCTTGTCGTCATCTCCAGGCATGCCGCCGCGCTCATCCACTAGAGAACTAGAACAAGTCATATTTCCTAATAGCTCATCAGTTGATGAAATCAAACTATTGTCTCTAGATCTATCCTTATTTGCATCAGTATTTATCAAACAATTTCCATTCGCTATCACTGTCGACGAAAAATTGTTCCCTTTCCTGATTTCATGGCAATCGGCAACTGTCATAAGGTTAACTTTATCCCGTGTCACCCTAGTATTCTGATTAGCAACGGACACCGAAGGAAGCTTGCACTTTGTGTTTGGTACCAGCTCATATCCGGTGAAGTCCATTCGAGTAGGTAGTACCGACTCATCATATATCAATTTTCCCTGTTTATATGATACAGCAAGTGTTGGTAACATCTCTTCCATCACTACCCTTCTTCTCTTAGCACTAATCAAAATTTCAAACCCCTAAAATAAAACTAATACAAAAGCCAAGAAAAGATTTCAAAAACCAGAATAAGTCACTTATTCTCTCCCTTAGAAGAGAAACAAGGGAGTTGAAAAAGAAGCTTAACTCAAACAGGTAATCTATGACATAAGAGAGAATATGGATCCAAAGTCCAAACTTCTGTTTCAAGGAGAATCAATATCCATAAAATATATGCTAGAATTATTAGACCTTATTCAGCATCATTAGATCCTTCTTTATCCAAAAGCCTAAATTCAATAACCAAGAATCAATTCTTTATCACCAATAATATACCCAATTAATTGAAAAAACAACAAATCAGGTCTTTAATCTATAGTGGTCACTGCTTCTTTAAAACAAGACAGAGATACAACATACAAAGATTCAAACTTTATTCAAAAAAGAGAACTTACAAGCTCAAAGCAGACCACACATCAAATTCCCCAGCCAAAAAACACAACTTTTTTCCTCCAAATTTCAACCCAATTTCAAGATTCCTGATTTATGTGGAAAAAAACTTAATTAACTTAGCACATAAAGTTAATTGAATCAAAAAAGATTGTGAGAAACCAACAATAACCAAGAACCCCATGATTTAAACTGCCAAACAAATCAAATGTGATGCATGTAAGCATTTGTTATTAGTCTAATCATTCTATATTTATTGGTGGTATTGATTAGATAACACAAATCAATTAATACAATAATCCAAATAAACAAATACCCAAATCATAAATAATAATTATATAAAAAAAAGGAAGGTAAGTGAGGAGTTGCTTACCGTTTCAAAACAGTATGCATTAATGACACACTAAAAAGTTAAAAGAAAGAAAAAGAAAATGTAATAAAATAGTAATTAAAAGATTATAGAAAACAGATTAGAAAGCAAAGTATGTGATGTGTCAAGGATTGGAAACTTTTGTATACTAAACAAAACTCTGCCTTTATAAAATTCTTAGTCAAGTGGGTCCATTTACCAGACATCTGTCCTAACACTTGGTCTGTTTTCATTCGTCGTGGACCCACTTCTTGATTTTTAATGTTTCTTTCGGTGAACTAATGGTACGATTTTTAGGAATAATATTTTATTTTTTGGTGGGTCGTCCCACACTAATTCTCTATCCTTGCCACGTTGAGGTTTAATTTTTGTGTTTAAAAAAATAAAAAATAATATAATATAGCTGCTTTTAAAATAATAGTCAAATATATATTTTTTTATATATATATTTTGTATATTATATAAAAAAAAATTATGCTTTTTTTGGTTACCGAATATCATGGGCAAAGTTATCTTTAGCAAAGAGTGATCGACTGTGTATACAAAATAAAATATTAATTTTAAATATATAAAATCTATATTGAATATTTTTTGTAAATTTCTACTTTCAAATTTGAACATTCTTAAAAATATTTTGGTTTCGTCACTACCGAATATAAATAGCACGAGCTAAAAATAATAATACCCAAAGAAAACTTTAGGGAGATGAGTAAAGACGGACAAACTGACGTATAGCATCTTTTTCAATAAATTAAAAAATTATTTTAGTTTAGCGTTTAAAGGTAGTCTAGCTATTAATAGAAGTTGGAATTATTAATGGAGTTCAAATACCAGTAAAAACAATAAATAATAGGTGATTCTTTTCATCTCTTTAAATTATGGTTTTTTTTTAATTTTTGTTTTGATGAATAATAATAATAAATATTTAATAAATTAGTCGAAATATGCATAGATTAACTCGAACAGCACCATAATTATAAAAAATTATAATTTTATTTTCTACATCATACAAGTGTGAGACTAATCTGATGATTTTGTCTTAGACTTTTAGTAGTCAATGTTATGTTTACGTTACCTTTCTATTTTCCATAATGTCGGGTCTTATTTACTAGTTATTGCTTTTGCTTTTCATCTGTGTTTCTGGTTCGTATAATACTGTTACTATTTCTATGGTTTATGTTGATTATACTGATATATTGCTTCTTTTCGTCTTCTTGAGCTGGGGGCTATCAGAAACAATCTCTCTACTTTATCAGGGTTAGGATAAGGTCTGCGTACACACTACCTTTCCTAAACTCCACTTGTGAGATTTTATTAGGTCGTCGTCGTTGTTATTGTTGTTGTTGATGGTATTTTGGTAATTTGTTGTAATTTCCTATCCTAATGTTGATTATGTGTTTCTTAAGACAAGGGTCCATCGAAAACGGTCTCTTTATCTTCAAAACGTAGAGCTAACGTCTGAATACGCATCACTCTCCCCATATCCCACTTGGAAAATTATACTGGTATATTATTGTTGTCGTTGTCAAAGGAGTTTAGTATTACTACTGTTACTCTACCAAAAACTGGAAAAATAGCATGAGCTAGCCAGTTTTCGGACTAGCAATTCAAAAAAAGCCAACGTTTGCAGAGTCATTAAAAATAACTATTATTTTGCTGCAACACAGAAAGTTCCAGCATAATATACTGGAGATAGGTGCACCTTTGTATGAACTTCCACTATATTATGCTGAAACTCCAACACGTGAAATTGAAGCACCGGTGCTCTACTCTCCAATATATTATACTGGAGAATTTTTACGAATTCTAAATAATATTTTTATTTAAATTTATTTTTATATAAAAAGTAAATATATTTCAGTTACATTTGAAATTGTGACTATTTTAAATGACCATTTATAAATCTAACTATTTTTAAATTTCTACCCGAACACTAAGACAATTGCCCCAATTTCATCCATGATTCCAATGTTAGCCGAACCTCCGAATTGTTAATCAAAGGACGAGTGGAAATAGTATTCAACCACCGATTAGTATTTGGTTATATCTTAGAACTCAATTTTCTTTCACAACTTTATTCGGGAAAGGAAGATCTACAATGAGCCAAAATCAATAAATATCCTCCATTAAAAAAGAAAAAGGAAACCTTATCTTTTCGTCAATTATGGCTGACTTTAAGACACTTGGGTGAATCTTTGTGAGCTCTGTGAAAAAATATACTAATCTACTTTCAAACCAATAATTTAAGTTATATACATCAATAGTGTGTGGTTTGTCCGTCTATGTTATATAGAGCTGATCATTCTTGTCGAAGCATTAGCCAATCAAAAACGCTCATATTCAAAAGATAAAATAGTAAAATTAAGGATGTTAAGATGGATATATAGTGAGATTGTGTATTTGGATCGAATATTCAAAATTATTAAGCAATATATCAATACTAAACTTTAATTTCGGATAGCTAATATTTTCTCTATATTTTTCTCCAAGTTATTATCTTTATAATTGATGGATTTAACTACATTAGCACTACAATACCCTCGTAATTACAGAAACATGAATTTTTCTTGTGGCACCGCCTCTTCTCCAAAGAAAATATAAGTATAAGTTTTACAATTTAGAGGCATAACAACTCGAACCTTCAGAGAAATATTTTCTTAGGAATGCGATGCTGATAAAAGGGATAAAAAGCAAGAGATGTTTGTATTAGCACATAACATCGAAGAAGCAAATAAGGCACATGCATTAGCCGATTAGATTAGCAATAGCCTTAATACTACGTATAGTCCGATCCGAATCTGAAATATTTATCTGATCTAAACTTTAAAATCCCGATCTGATCTGATATTAACTCCGATCGAATTTGGATTACATTTTTTAGAATTCGAAATTTGAAATGTGCTAAATCTAACCTGATCCGACCCACGCACAACCCTAATGTGTAGGTATATTAGGAGAGATACAAATAGGAACGTGGATATTGGGGATAAGGTTGGAGTGGCCTCTATGCGCCAATTTATTATGTAAAGAGGAGATGCACAAATGCACCAGTAGAAGGTGTGAGAGGTTAGTTGTTGTGGTAAGTTTAAGGAGAGACAGAGGTAATCGAAGAAGTTAGGGAGAGAGGTAATTTGTCAGGACATGGCACATCTTTAGCTTGTTAGGATTATGATTCCTACTAAAGACAACAACCTTCATTTGAATAATCGGATTTACAACTACATGAGCGGAAGCTAACCTGAATCCATATGTGGAAAAGTTGAGCCTCCTTCTTGATGATTGTCCTTGAGCTTTTGAACCTCTTGATTATTTCTTCAAGAATGACTTGTGGTTTGTATGTTACCACAAGAATGAATCCTCAACAATAACAATATATGAAAGGTTTACAAAATAGTATTATGACAATGATCAAGGTTTTGGCTTATGGTTTTCCACTCTATTTGCAAGACAATGGACAAATGGTTCTTACTTCAATGGGTAGAGAAAGAACTTGTCTTGTTAAAGAATGGGAACCATAACCCCACTTTATAACTCTAGGAGTTACATAACCCAAGAGACAAGAGTTACAAGACAAAAGTTATGTCTTGAGTTATGTCTTGCAAGAGTTACAAACCCAAGAGTCACAAGCATTCATGTAACCATAGTTACATATGTAACCTTAGTTAGCCCATCATAAACTAAGGTTACACTTTTGGGTATCTACACATTAGTCCTACACTTTAGTATGACAATACATTGGCCCCCTTAACATAATGTCCATAAGACCACATAATTAGGCCAAACCTTAAGATAGCACATAACATATAATTATTCATGTATTGTTCATATGTGTATAGATATAAGTCCATATATCTAGATATAAATCCATATATCTTACAATCTCCCACTTGGACGAGATATACAAACATATGTACAATCCTTGATATTATAAGTTACAAACCTTAGTTGCGCAAAATTGCTATCACAATAAAATTGTCATGAACAATCCGGTCCATCAATCATACCAACATAGGACCTAAGGGCTCGTCGTTACTCACTCGTAACTAGAACCAATCATAGATCACGTATATCAATATAACCAACGACATGGATCAAGTGTGGGTATGTAGCATGGAAATAACATAAAGTGTGGTCAATAGTATGTCTATTTACCAACTGGTTCACTTAATTGAGATCAAACAGAAACTGTAAGAGTACAATAAACTTTAAAACTGAATATCTGCAGATATAACTGAATTACTGAATTTCTGAATATAATGAACAATTACAAAAATGTGCAATACAAAACTCCCACTAAAATACATAATCCTTATCTGATTTGACACCCATACAAGCAACATGCTCATGAAAAACTTTTGGTGTCAATCCCTTAGTTAGCGGATCCGCAAGCATGGAGTTTGTACTAATGTACTCAATGCACAATTGTCCATTTTGTACTCTTTCTTTAACAACCCGAAATTTGACGTCCTTATGTTTTGCTTTCGTCAAATTACTGTTGTTATTAACATATGCAACCATGGTTACAAATGTTATTAGCATAAATGGCAAAATTGGAGTCAGTATACCTGATGATCTCAAACTGGTCCGAACTCCGATATGTAGGCATGTAATCCTTTGTTCTATGTATGTTCCTCATGACCCTTTTGGCTGCCTACCAATGGTCCATACCCGGATTGCTTAGATATCTGCCTAACATCCCAACGATGTATACTATATCAGGTCGTGTACATACCTGAGCATACATCAGACTACCTACCGCCGAAGCATAAGGCGTCTTCTGCATTTCCGAAATTTCATATGTATTATTTGGGCACTGTTTGAGACAAAACTTGTCTCCCTTAGTAACAGGGGTGTAGCCTGGTTTACAATCCTGCATGCCAAATCTTTTCAGAACCTTATCGATATAGCCCTTTTGTGACAGACCGAGAACGCCTTTGGAGCGATCTCTAAGAATCTGAATTCCTAATACAAAAGAAGCTTCACCAAGATCTTTCATTTCAAATTTCTTTGAAAGAAATTTCTTAGTTTCAAGCAATAATGCTATATCGTTACAGGCAAGCAGTATGTCATCGACATATAAAACCAGAAAAATATACTTCCTCCCACTGAACTTATGGTATATACAGTCATCAGCAATATTCGGTTCAAAACCAAAAGATGTAACGACTGCATGAAACTTAAAATACCATTGACGAGAAGCTTGCTTGAGCCCATAGATGGATTTCTTTAATTTGCAAACCTTTTTCTTTGATTCATCCGAAACAAAGTTTTCAGGTTGCACCATATAAATTGTTTCCTCAATGTCACCATTGAGAAAAGCAGTCTTAACATCCATTTGATGAAGCTCAAGATCAAAATGTGCTACTAATGCCATTATAGTCCGGAAAAAGTCTTTCGATGAAACTGGAGAGAAAGTCTCTTTATAATCAATGCAAAGTCTCTTTATAATCAATGCCTTCTTTCTGAGTGTAGCCTTTTGCGACAAGACGAGCTTTGTACTTAATAACATTGCCCCCTGAATCCCTTTTGGTTTTAAAAATCCATTTACAACCAATAGGTTTCGTACCTTCGGGCAATGTAACAAGCTCCCAAACGTCATTATCGCTCATAGACTTCATCTCATCATTCATGGCATCAATCCACTTTTGAGAGTTAGAACACTTAATGACTTGACTGAAGTTGATTGGATCATCTTCCTCAAGTCCAACATCATTTTCTTGTTCTTGGAGAAATACATAATAATCATTTGAAATTGCATTTCTCCTCTCTCTAGTAGATCTCCTTAATGGCATTTCAGTTTCTTGAGGTTGTTGAGTTTGATTTACATTAGTTATATCAGGTTCCTGATGAGGGAGATTTTCGAGATTGTCTTGAACCGGAGTTGTATGATCCGAGTCAGTAAGACCAAGATCAACAATTTGAGGAAAAGACACATGTTCTTCCTCAATGACAAAATCTCTAACAATTTTATCTCCCCACCCCCCAAACTCAATATCCTCAAAGAACCTAGCATTACCCATCTCAAAAATAGTTCGTGATGTGGGATCATAAAACTTAAAACCCCTGGATTTTCAGAGTATCCAACAAAATAGCTACTAACCGTCTTAGCGTCCAGTTTCTTTTCATTCGGCCTATAAGGCCTTGCCTCAGCTGGACAACCCCAAATGTGAAAATGCCGAATACCGGGTTTATGCCCAGTCCAAGTTCATATGGAGTTTTGATTGTAGCTTTAGTTGGAACTCTATTAAGAATATAAGCTGCGATTTTTAATATGGATTGGGACTTTTCATGAATAAGATATAGGTACCCATAACGAGAGTAATCGTCTATGAATGTGATAAAATATTGTTGACCATTCCGACAAGGAGTAGGAAATGGCCCACAAATATCTGTATGTATCAATTCTAAGACGTCCGAAGCTCTCTTAGCACCTAATCTAGTCTTGTTTGTTTGTTTTCCCTTGATACACTCAACACAAATTTCCGAATTTGAGGTATCAAGAGAATCAAGAATTCCTTCTGACACGAGTTTCTGAATTCTTTGAATGGATATATGACCCAAACGTTTATGCCAGAGTGAAATAGAATTCTCATTAGTTAACTTTTTGGTACCATTAAACTTGTATGCAAAGTTTCTTTATTTGAAGTTATTGTATCAACCAAATATAAGCTATCAAATGTTGATAAAACACCAGTACCAATAAGATTTGAATTCCGAAAGAGACTAACTTTATTGTCCCCAAATGTACATTTATAACCGGATATGTGCAATTGGGGAACTGAAATTAAATTCCGTCTAAAAGACGGTACAACAAAAGTCTCATTCAAATCTAAATGAAAACCGGTCTTAAACAACAGCCTAAATTTGCCAATAGCTTCAACTGGCACCTTCTTGCCGTCACCCTCATAGATGTATCTTTCACCATCTTTTGGTTTTCGGTAGTTCAGGCAACCCTGCATAGATATACTTATGTGAGTAGCATAACTTACCCACCAATTATCCTTAGGTACCGAAATTATATTAACTTCAGAACAAACAAGAGACAGAAATGTACCTTTTTTCGCACGCCAGGCATGGTACTTGGTACAATCTCTCTTTACATGATCAGTCCCATTACAAAGAAAGCAACCTAATCCAGTAATTTCAACCTTAGGTTCCTTATGTTGCTTAATATTGGGCCTTACAACCGCAACTTCCTTATTTTTCCTCTTCTTAGAATCCCTTGAAGAGGATGCCTTAGAAGAAGATGCCAAATGAGCACTTTCTGCCTTATCTTGCTTAATCCTTTCCTCTTCTTGCACACAATGTGAAATGAGCTCATTAAGAGTCCATTTCTCCTTCAGGCAGTTATAACTGACCTTAAACTGATTAAAGTGTGCCGGAAGAGATATCAAAACAAAGTACACAAGCAGTTCCTCAGGTAAATCCAGCTTGAGTGACTTTAGTTTCGAAGCAAGATGAGACATTTCCAAAATGTACTCCCTAATGTTTTCCTTGCCCTTATACCTCATAGAAACAAGTTTACTCAATAGTGCACTTGTTTCCGCCTTTTCGTTTTGAATAAAACGCTGTTCGAGGTTTTCAAGGAAAACTTTGGCATTAGGTTCATCATTCATAGTGCCCTTGAATGATTCTGGAATTGCATGCTTCATGATCATTAGACTCAAGCGATTCGAGCGTTCCCACTTCTCCATCGATCTCTTTTCATTAGGAGAGGATGTATCCTCAAGAGGAGTAGGTTGCTCGGTCCGAAGGGCTAAGTCAAGATCCATGCAACCGAGAACGATCATGACGTTCTCTTTCCATTCCTTAAAATTAGTGCCGTTAAGCACAGGGATGCTATTGATGTTGGCAGAGATCGTAGAAGCAGAAGAGTTTACTGAAAATAGAACAAAAGGATTACTAAATACATGCTTACAAAACTTGAACTTTAACTTTATAGATTCAAAATTAGGCATTTCCCATTACAAGATACCTAGCACAACATTGTTTTTAGTCTTTGGACAGAAAAACAACTTGTAAGTGGTACTCTTGGTGTAGTGATCAAACATAGACAATAAACTCCTGTCAAATATTAAACCTTCCTTTGGGCCGATTTAATATTCACATGGAAAACCAAATAGTCGTCTCATATTTACCACCACAAGAATGTTCGAATTCCTGCCAAATAACACCTTCCTTTGGGCCGATGTTAAACGCATGGAAGACTAACATCCACAGTCATCTCATATTTTAAAATTAATAAATCTACACAATAGAGGTTACTTTGGCAACTTAATGCTTCAATTGAAAAACTAAAATATAAGATGCTATAAATTTTAGTTCCTTAAGCCATTTTATGAATCTCAACTTAATGTGTTACAAGATTAGATGTGTAACACTTGAATATTAATTGTTGATTGCTTGATAGGACAATTCTAGATATATAAGAATTGATGGACTATTAAACAATTAACATTCACTGAAACTTAAGAGAGTTGAAACATTTTTCTTAAACATTACTGGACCAGACAATCGATTGTCAAAACAGACAATCGATTGTCTGACATTTTCTGAAAATTTTAAGTCACTGGAAGTCACGAGGAAAAATTTTTCTAAGTCATTTGGGCCAGAAAATCGATTGTCAAAACAGACAATCGATTGTTTGACGTTTTCTGAAAAAAATCTGTCTTTAGACCAGACAATCGATTGTCAAACCAGACAATCGATTGTTTGGTTTTTTCTGAAACTTTTAAGTCTCTGTAATTGACAAGGAAAAATTTTTCTAAGTGTGGATCATCCAACAATCGATTGTCAGGCTAGACAATCGATTGTTTGAATTTTTTCTGGAAAAATTTTTCAGTCTGGAAACGTTTCAACTCACAAAAGTTAACTGCCAGAATTTTAAACGATTCAGACAATCGATTGTCTAGCCTGACAATCGATTGTCTGACTAGTTGTGACAAAAGTTTTCTGAATAACACATGATTTTCAACATGGATCTTAAAAATAATAAACATGTTGTCAACCTACTAAAATCATGCTGAATCAATGATATAATAAACAAATACATCATCATCATAACAATCATAAGATCATGCTATTTCATGGTAGAATTTCTTGAACAAAGTTCTAAGTAAACTTAAACATGATTTCTTAAATAACATAAACCTTATGATCATCCAAATTATCCAAAATGAAGGGCGGCTCTGATACCAATTGTTAGGATTATGATTCCTACTAAAGACAACAACCTTCATTTGAATAATCGGATTTACAACTACATGAGCGGAAGCTAACCTGAATCCATATGTGGAAAAGTTGAGCCTCCTTCTTGATGATTGTCCTTGAGCTTTTGAACCTCTTGATTATTTCTTCAAGAATGACTTGTGGTTTGTATGTTACCACAAGAATGAATCCTCAACAATAACAATATATGAAAGGTTTACAAAATAGTATTATGACAATGATCAAGGTTTTGGCTTATGGTTTTCCACTCTATTTGCAAGACAATGGACAAATGGTTCTTACTTCAATGGGTAGAGAAAGAACTTGTCTTGTTAAAGAATGGGAACCATAACCCCACTTTATAACTCTAGGAGTTACATAACCCAAGAGACAAGAGTTACAAGACAAAAGTTATGTCTTGAGTTATGTCTTGCAAGAGTTACAAACCCAAGAGTCACAAGCATTCATGTAACCATAGTTACATATGTAACCTTAGTTAGCCCATCATAAACTAAGGTTACACTTTTGGGTATCTACACATTAGTCCTACACTTTAGTATGACAATACATTGGCCCCCTTAACATAATGTCCATAAGACCACATAATTAGGCCAAACCTTAAGATAGCACATAACATATAATTATTCATGTATTGTTCATATGTGTATAGATATAAGTCCATATATCTAGATATAAATCCATATATCTTACATAGCTTACTGAGAACATGACCCTTAATATGACGATATGGAGGCCGAGGATTAAGATAGTAAGTTAGTAGGTCGTCACGAGTTTCTCTTCTGCATACCGGTAGTATTCGTATTAACCTTGTACTTTCCTAGTTTTAAGTTTTCTATTATTATTTAGTTCTTTACTTCAATTAACTTGTGTTTCCTTGTTGTTGTTAGTTTTTTGGCTTCTCCATTATCGTTTTTCCTTTTAACGATTGTTGGAATTATGTTTTTTTTAGTCGAGTGTTTAATAGAAACAATCTTACTATCTTCACAACGATAAGGGTAAAATATACGTACATAATATCCTCTCTAAATCTCACTTGTAAAATTTTACCGGTTTATTGTTGTTTTTGTTACACCAAATAGTGTATCAATATAGTTTAATTTTGTAATGGCGGATTAAATAATATTTTTATCAAGTTATTAATACGTTGCCCCATATAAATTTACTTATAATTACCATAACTAATCTAATTGTACAATACGTATAACTTAAATCTGAGAGTAAAAGAGGACTAATTTACTTGTCTAAAGCGTATTCAAATTAATCTTTTTTTAATATCATTGCGAGCAATAATGACAAAGTAGAGTAGGATCGCTGAACAACCTTTCAACGTGGCACTAAATATTGGAAGTTGAAATCTTTCCAAAACCTTTTCTTATCGTATTCAACGGTGGGCCTACACAAACTGTAAATTAGCCACGTATTGGTCAATAAAACAACAAGGGCATTTAGTAAATGCTTGAATGAATTGAGAAAATATCTGAATTATATTATTTTATTTTATACCCCCAACCACTTGGCAAACAATCAACTCAAAGCAGAAGCATCCAATTTTCTCCAATTTGAGTTTTCGTATTCTTCTTCTTATAAATTTAGACACCATTTTGCGCGATAGTCTAAGACATTAGTTTATTTACTAAATGATAAATGACTTACAATAATGAATTTTAATACTTTTCTAGGCATTTGAGTCAATTCATATTTTAATTCATACATTTGAGTTATTTTTGTTTACATATTACCAATGAAGCTTATTTAAGTTTATCTAATTAAGAAAGATACAAGGATTACTAGAAAATACAAAAGGTAAAACAAAAATGATTGAAATGATTTCGTTTCATTTAAAATGAAAATTAGGATATTTACATTATTATTAGTTGTATATTGAGAAGAATTAGAACATATTTTTTTCTGAGGCAACATACTTGAAAGAATGCACAAACATTAGTAGGTAGAGATAGAGCACAAACCTCAAAACCGACATTATGGTTTCTTTCTAGCAAACGCTTTCAACATTCATCCAAATAACCTAATTAAAAGATAAATTTAGTTACTTATACTAGTGTTTAGGTCTTGGGCCAATTAGAAGCTAATACGAACCTTTGGGCCTTTTGGAAATGCCGTGGCATCTCCTCTTTGTAAAACTTTCACGGTATAGCCAGTTTTCGGACTGATTAAATAGCCGCTATTTTGCTGCAATAGAGACCAATCCAGCATAACATACTGGAGTTCGGTGAACCTGTATATGAACTTCAGCATATTATGACCGGTATACTTTGCTGGCTCCAGTATATTATACTGGATCGCTATACTTGCTAGAACTCCAGTATAATATGTTGGAGTTCAAGTATACTTATGCTGGAACCCTAGCATAATATACTGAAGTATTTTCTGGGTTTTGAACAGTGTTTTCACTCAAATTTATCTTTACATGAAAAATGGCTAAATTTCAATTACTTTTAAGATTGGGCTATTTTTGAACAACCAGTTGTAAATCTGGCTATTTTTGAATTTCTCCCCTTTGTACATCTCTCTTCTACATGCCTTCCTCTCTTCGATAAGCCAAACATCTCCATCTCCACCGGCAAATCCCTAGAGCCGGCACTCGTCCAGGTGAATTAGGTAAGTACTCGTCCCTCTCTTTCTCTCTCTCATTTCTCTCCCTTTTATCTCTCCCCATGTCTCTCTCTTTCTTCCCCTTTCTTTTAACCTTAGTAGCAGCTAGGCCAGTGACCCACCGGTGCCGTCTCATCTTTCTTCTGCTTTTCTGGCCCAACCACATCACCCTCCTCTGTGTTTCCCTTTCTTCAAGCCTTTCCTCGTTGCACCATTATTTCTCGAACCAGCATTGTTTCCTGACGACCGTTCTGGCGACAGTCCTCTTCTTTTCTTGGTCCCGTGGTTTGTTGTGTGTGTTTCAGGTAGCACTTTTGGTGGCTATTTGGTGACGGGTGGGAGGTGCAAGGGAAAGCGTAGCAGAGCAGGCCATTTGGCAGTCACAAAGGGCTGGACGTAAAGCACCCAGGTTATATTCACGTAAATTGTTGCGGATTTCCAGGCAAGCGCGAGGCTTACGGGCAAGTAAAGCGGAGCATCACCAGGTGCATCAAGTCATATTTCTAGGTTCTTTCCATCGGGAGTTGGTACCTCCCGTTTTCTTGCCTCTTTTTCTATGTTAGCTAATTTGTGGGTATTTCGTTAGCATCACTTTAAGCATATTATTAGAATACTTGTAGTTGCAACTGGTTATTTTTTTGTTTGGCCATGTTAGTGTTTTTCGGAGTTTGCCGTAGGTATAGTGGCTGTTGTGTGGGATGGTAGAGTAAGGTCATGTCCTCGAGGTGCGCCGGGGTGAGAAGGGGGTGGGGAGGGGCAGGGGTTAGAACGAGAAGAAATGAGGGTAATGGAAAAGAGGGAGCTTGTAGATTGAGAATTGGGTCGTGGAACATAGACACGCTAATGGGTAAGTCTATTGAGTTGACAAAGATTGTCCAAAAGAGAAAGGTTAATATACCTTGTATCCAGGAGACTAGGTGGGCAGGGTCGAAGGAGAGGAATGTAGACAGATATAAGTCGTGGTACTCTGGAGTCGTGATTGGTAAGAATAGAGTGGGTATCTTGGTGGATAGGGATCTTACAGAGTGTGTGGTTGAGGTTAGGCGAGTGAATGATAGGCTAATGTTTATTAAGTTGGTGATTGGTGAGTGCACCCTCATTGTAGTTAGCGCTTACGCGCCGCAAGCGGGCTTGAATGAGGAGGTTAAGAGGCGCTTTTGAGAGGGCTTTGACGATATTGTGTGTAGTATTCCACCTACTAAAAGGTTATTTATTGAACAGGATTTTAATGGTCATATTGGGGCAGTTGATGGTAGTTATGGCGAGATGCATGGTGGCTTTGTCTTTAGGGGATAAGAACGGATGAGGTACTACGTTGTTGGACTTCGCTAAGGCTTTCGAGCTGGTGATTGCGAACTTGACTTTTCTGAAGATGGAGGAGCATCTGGTTACTTTTCAAAGTTCGGCGTGAAGATTCAGATCGATTACCTTTTTCTCAGAAGGTGTGATAGAGGGTTGTGCAAAGACTGCAAGGTTATCCCGGGAGAGACCCTCGCGACTCAGCATAGGCTCTTAATGATGGACATCGGCATTATGATGAAGAGGAAGAAGAGGTATGCTCGTGGCCGACTGGGGATTACATGGGAAGCTTTAACCAAGGATAAAGCCCAGGAGTTGGAGGGGAGGTTATCCACTATGGGAGCTTGGAGAAGTACTGGAGACGCGAGCACTATGTGGTCAACGACGACGAACTATGTAAGGGAGGCGGCGAGAGAGGTGCTAGGTGTATCGAAGTATTTTTTTGGCAGGCACCAAGGAGACTGGTGGTGGAATGACATAGTCCAAGGTAAAGTGGAGGCGAAGAAGGTAGCATACGCGAAGTTTGCAAGGAGCACAAGCGAGGAGGAAAGGAAGGCGAATACAGAGAGGTACAAATTGACTAGAAGGAGGCAAAGCTGGCGGTTACGGAGGCCAAGAATGCAGCGTTTAGCCGTCTATACGAGGAATTAGGGGAGAAAGGTGGGGACAGGAAGTTGTTTCGGATGGCTAAAGCGATGGAGAGGAAGGCCCGGGATCTGGACCAAGTAAGGTGCATCAAAGACGAGGATGATAGAGTATTGATGGGAGAGTCCCAGATTAAGCAAATATGGCATACGTACTTTTATGGTCTTCTAAATGAGGAGGGGGACCGGGATATAGCGCTAGGGGACTTGGGGCATTTGGAGAGTCTCCGAGATTTTAGGTATTGCGGGTGCATTAAAGTGGAGGAGGTCGTAGGAGCTTTGCGTAAGATGAGTAGGGATAGAGCGACCGGGCCAGATGAAATTCAGTTGAATTTTGGAAGTGTGTAGGTAGAGCATGATTGGAATGGCTAATTGGGTTGTTCAATGTAATTTTTAGGACGAAGAGAATGCCGGAGGAATGGAGGTCGAATATAGTGGTACTGTTGTACAAGAACAAAGGTGATATCTAGTGTTGTAACAATTACAAGGGTATCGAATTACTTAGCCATACCATAGAAGTCTGGGAGAGGGTGGTAGAGGTGAGGGTAAGGAAGACGATGTCTATATCCGACAATCAGTTTGGGTCCATGCCGGGCCACTCCACTATGGAAGTTGTCCACCTTATTAGGAGGTTGGTAGAACAATACATGAATAAGAAGCAGGATCTGCACATGGAGAAAGCGTATGACAAGGTTTCTTGAGGTGCTCTAGAGATTTCTTGAGGCGAAGAGCGTGCCGCTAGCCTACATAAGAGTGATCAAGGACATGTATGATGGAGCTAAGACTAAGGTTAGGACTGTAGGAGGCGACTCGGAGCATTTTTCGGTGGTTATGGGATTACACCAAGGCTCTGCGCTTAGCCCGCTCTTATTTGCTTTGGTGATGGATGCTTTGACACACCATATAAAAGGTAAGATGCCATGGTGTATGTTATTTGCTGATGACATAATTCTAATGGACGAGCGAGGGTCGGTGTTAAAGAGAGATTGGAGGTTTGGAGATAGAATCTCGAGTTTAAGGGTTTCAAATTAAGCAGGTCTAAGACAGAGTACCCAGAGTGCAAGTTTCGCTCTGAGTCGAGGGAAGTAGGCGGGGACGTGAGGCTTGGGTCTCAGGTCATCCCCAAGAGAGATAACTTCAAGTACCTTGGGTCGATGATTTAGGGGGACGGAGTGATCGACGAGGACGTCACTCACCGTATAGGGGCGGGCTGGATGAAACGGAAGCTTGCATCTGAAGTCTCGTGTGACAAGAAAGTGCCACCCATACTCAAATGTAAGTTTTATAGAGATGTGGTTAGACCGGTCACGTTGTATGGAGCAGTGTTGGCCGGTTAAGAACTCCCATATCCATAGGATGAAAGTAGCAAAGATGCGGATACTGAGGTGGATGTGTGGGCACACTAGGATAGACAAGATTAGGAATGAAGATATTCGGAATAATGTGGGTGTCATCCCTGTGGATGACAAGATGCGGGAAGCGAGACTCAGATGGTTTGGGCATGTGTAGAGGAGAAGCCTTGATGCACCGGTAAGGAGGTGTGAGTGATTGGCCATGGTGGGTACGAGAAGAGGTAGAGGGAGACCTAAGAAATAGTGAGGAAAGGTGATCAGGAAAGACATGGTACAAATGCATATTTCCGAGGACATCACCCTAGATAGGAAGGCCTGAAGGTCAAGCATTAGGGTTGTAGGATAGGAGTAATAAAGCTTTACTTACTTCGGTGAGGCGGGGTTGGATTAGGTTGATATTAGCTTGCAGTTTATGTTGAACCCACACTCTTCTTGCTGTTTATCTTAGTCTCGGGCCTTAGACCCTGGTTATTGTTATTGCATGTCATTCATCTTTTAGTTTTTATGCTTATGTTACTCTTACGATCTACTTGAGTTACTAATGAATTCTCTTTTCTTGTTTTTTATTTTCGTCTTTCTTAGCCGAAGGTCTATTAGAAAGCGCATCATGCCCTATCGGGGCATGGGTAAGGTCTGCATATATATTACCCTCCCCAGAACCCACTATGTGAAATTTTACTGGGTAGTTATTGTTCTCCCCTTCTCTTTGGGTAAATTCCTGCTCAAATATGGCCAGATGCAAATGCATATTAGCTTGTTGCATACCGGGATTTTTACACAAATAGCCGGCAATATTCTTTATTTATTTTTCTAACCATATACATAGATTATGCATAATCATACACATAATACATAAATTATGCATATATTATACCTCCACCGGTTATTTTTAATTTAAGCGATTGAGTGGACGGCTATTTGAGTTAATTCTTCTTGCATTACCAGAATTCGCATCTCAAAGATGTTCTTCCAGGTTGGGTTTTAGAGCTTGGAATGCAACAGCACTAGCTTGGGATGCGATGGCAACTCCAACCAAGTTCTTATCCTTTCTTGAGAATTTCTTCATAGTTTAATTCTGGAACAAGTTGGAGTTCTTAAACTTCTTTACAAGCCTCTTTCAAGCTTTTTCCACCAATGGCATGGTCTAAATTTGACTTGTTTATCTTCAATCTCCTCTGGCATTGTACCTTCCTTCCTTGGAAGGGCTCGACCCCTGGATTGGTATTCACTCTCTCCTCCTTGGAACGATTTGACCTCGAATCAGGAAGTTGTGAACACCTACAAAAGCAAATACGAACAAACTTAAGAATAGAGAAACTTAACCAAACAACTAGTACAACGCAAGAATAACACTAAATAATGTCCATACTAATTTCCTTCAGATTCTAACCTTTTTTTCCTAATTAAGCATTTGCTACATAACATCCATCATTGTCAATCGATGTTTCTATGCAACGTACAAGTATAAAGTTCATTACCTTCTAAAATATCTTTGGTGCCTTGAGGAAGAGCAAATGCATAAGTAAACCAAAGCATACATGCCATATTGATAGACAATATACATACCATACTTGGTCCTTTTACCAATTTAAACCCATCTCCTACCTTACCTCATATTATGGATTACACAATTGCAGCTTGATTTATCAGGAACTGCAAAAAAAGAATATCAACGACAGAGTAAAAGATAGCAAGGCACTTAATAATTCTCGGGCCAACTCCCATCTTTTCACAAGTTGGTTTCTCCTCCCATGTTGTATCTTCAAGCCCTACACACGGTTCAAGATCCTCAACATCTGCATCTTAGTTCTTTCAATCTCCTTGGCAGCTACTTGCTATTCATCCTCAAAGTCCACAACTGATTGTCCCAAATCTCGCATCCTTCTCCTTGGAAACTTCTCAACACAATGGCCTCACTATCAATACTTTCTTCTTCATCCGTGGAATCCTTCGTCTTTTGGGGTTGATCACCTCCTTACGTTTGAATTTTCCTTCAAGGTCCCGCACAAAAGTAGTACATGCACTAAGGAAGGAATGAGTTAGTTTGCACATGAGTTAAGCTGGTCCATCTCTATATCACAAAAACACCAATGCGTCAGCCGCAATTAACAAATGAACACTTGTACTGTATTATGACCTCCCCTCCTATTTGTGGATCGCCTCAAATACCGACCAGCCAAATACCCTTCCAGCACTGCTCTATAAGTTTTTGTTGACTGCCTCCATCACAAAAATGAATAACATAGATAATATAGGATTCTCTTGCTCAAGCCCATGGTTCCCCCGAAAAGCCTATATGATTCCCATCGACCATAATTGAAAATCTCATAACAGATATGTATAATGGTTCTATTGTCTCTAATTTTCTCTGAAACTATCTATAAACGAAGTCCAGAAAGCCCAAATTCACATGGTCATTAGCCTTTTCCTGATAAAACTTGCATAATAGGTCCAACTACCTGACTCTAACTTGGAGTCAACACAACTCATTTGCAATCAAAGCCGTATCTATGTTTATCAGCGTTCTAGAAAAGCATTAATTAGCAACTTCTTGAGCCTAAGGATAGCACAACAACAACAACAACAACAACAAATACGACTCAGTCTTAAACAAATCGGGGTCGGCTATATGAATCCTCACTGACAAGGTTACTCCATTTAAATCAACTCGTGCATATTATTGCGAATACAAATACCCATCTAATTTCACCTTAATTTCACTTTTCGTATGTTGACTAAATTGCAGTAAATATAAAGTCATACTTCTTTTATCCTAAAACCTTCTCTTTTCTTTAGAAAGGTAACATTGTATTAAGGGAAAAGGGTCAGAACTGCCCCTAACGTATTGACTCCAGGTTAAAAATGCCCTCCGTTAACCTATTTTGAAGAAAATGCCCCTACCGTTAAAAATGTAGCATATTTGTGCCCCTAAGTCTAACAATTGACTATACTTATATTTAAAACGGTAGGGGCATTTTTTTCAAAATAGGTTAATGGTAGAGGCATTTTTAAACTGGAGTCAATACGTTAGGGGCACAAATATGCCAGAATTTTAACGGTAGGGGCATTTTTTTCAAAATAGGTTAACGAAGGGCATTTTTAAAGTGCCGTCAATACGTTAGGGGCAGTTCTGACCCTTTTCCGTTGTATTAATCATCAGCACAAAGGATGTGCTGCGGGCCAATTTACAATTCCAAAGAGCAAAAGTATGTCCTTATTCCTCTTACAAGGACTCTAGAAACTCTTGTAATGTTTCGGCCTCATCTATATAGTTTCCTTTACACCGAAAATAAAATAACAAATACAATTCACCTTGATTCTATGAATTGTGCAAGATGTATCTTCATGGCACATAATATTTTTTTTCCTTCTAAACAGCCCACCATATGCATGCTAGGATTGTTTTCCACCATTTCTTCTGCCTTACATTGCTTTCTACTTTCATCACCTAGAACCCTTCTCTCCAGAGTGCTTCTCCATAGTTCAAATTTTTGGCTGACACCCTCGATGTTTTCATCAATTAGCACTACATATCGTCACTCATCCATAACTTGGGTAAACAAGTATAGGCTCAATGTCAATCCCTAGTATAAACCCACGGTTACGTGCAACTCCATTGTATCTCCTAATGTTGTTCTCAAGTTAGCGATGGCTCTTATGAATTCTTCCTTCTCCAACACCTACCAATGGACCTTTCTCGGTAATCTATAATATGCCTTTTTTAGGTCGATGAACACCTTGTGCAGATCCTTCTTCATCTCATGATAAACTCCATCAATCTCCTGGGAAAACGAAGTCCAAGAATAGCACCTTAGGAAAAATCTGTGCGCATGCTCCCCATTTCACTTGTAGGTCCAACGTTGAAGTAACTTCACTTTCCTTCTTTGGTATCACTTATTAGAAGGATACAACATCCCAATGTAACCCCACAAGTAGGATATGAGGTTAGTTCATACACAGACCATACCCTACCTTGTGAAGGTAGAAAGGTTGTTTCCGATAAACCCTCCGTTTAAGGTATGCATAAACACAGCAGTTTAGAAAAATACAACAACAACAACAACAACAACTGGGGTCTGGGAATGGTAGTGTGTACGCAGACCTTACCCCTACCGCGTGGTAGAGAGGCTATTTCCAAATAGACCATTCTTCCCTCCAAGAACTTCCCACCTTGCTCTAGAGGAAATTCGAACTCACAACCTCTTGGTTGAAAGTGGAGTTTGCTTACCATAGTCAAGGAAAAGAAGCAACGACAACAAGATAATAATAGAACCGAAGCAAAAGCAATATCAGGTAGTAATAGACAATCTAAGAATAAGAAAATACAAGAATAATACTAAAACTACAGGTATGGGAATGAAACTTATCAGAAGGATGAAGGATGAATTTAGACTCATTTTCAAATTGTCCAGTAGCATGGAAATTTGTTGTGTGTTTGCCTAATATATAAAATACTTTTACCTTACATGGCAGAGAAGACTCCTGTAGTCTGGCAAATAGATACCCAGCAGCAACTGTTGCTGAAGCTGGTAGACTCTGACCGTGTCTTCCAGCAGCATCCACCGTCGCTCTCTTTCTACCCTCCCTCGCAGTCTTTATCACAGAGTGTCTAAGTAGAACCAAAGGCAACAAATGTTGCAGTTCCTCAATCTTACGGCTATTTCGGCTCTAGAAATATAGAAAATATAATCATTAAAATGGAAAAGAACATTTGCACTCAAAAAACATGGTTGTGATCTACAGTTGTAGGTTCAAGTCACCATGTTACCATACAAAAACGAGCATAAATGCAGGACCTTCAGAGCATGCAAGACAGAATTCTAAAAGTTAAGATCCAAATACAGCCAGACTGACTGATATAAAAGCAATAGAATAGAATGTTACCTCCACAGGACAATGTATCCCTAAATGCTAGTCGAGTTAAGATGACAGTTTTGCATAAAATTCAAGTGAAGAGGGAATCTGTCATCATACTCCAAATCAGAGCTAATGCAAAACCATCCAGTTTTTAAACACAACGACCATACAGTAATACCGTGAAAGAAAGCAAATTTTGCATTGGCCATGATATACTTGAGGTGCATTTTGCTTGCTTCGATGTTAAAAATTCCTCATAAATTGAAATCCTGCAGACAACAGGAGCACATAATAGACAGCATGGAACTAGCAGGTCCATTTTAGCATTACAACTTAGCTTCTTATAGTAAAAGATAGCAACAGAAACCACCAATACGTCATCCATAATCCATGAGAGCTCAGCATAGAGCAACAAACCATAAGCTGCAGAGTTCCTGAATCATATAAACGCCAAAAAAATGTGACGATGATAGCACATGCATAACAGGCTAGATAGTAGAAGCAACACACCAAATAAGACAAAATGAACAACTAAACATATATAATTAGGCAACATTGAAACTCGTAATAGAAGGATGGGATGACTTAAATAAAGTGGTTTTATTGAACATTTACAATTTATGTACAAAGGACATCATTTCCCTTACCTGTACTGCTAAAATACAGTATTTCTATGGTATTATAACTATAGTACTATCTTAAGCATTATACAAAATCTACAGTTAAAGACGACAAGTTGAAAGGGACAAAACCAAAGGGGTCGGAGGGTTCACACAAGAATGAAGCAGCGTATGAGTATCTGAAAGAATATATAGCCCTAATTATGGACTGACGGGCACAGAAGCTGACTGATAGTTGCTCAATATTGATGTTTCTCCCAGACAACGGCAATCAACAGGAATTACAGCAAAAATGACTTCAGACCATCATATTCAAATCCGACAGATCGTCCATTGGAATCTCAAGGCCCATCAAGTCATTATGATCTTGTAATCCATCATCATCAAAATTCAACCATGAGCCTATGTCCTGTCCCTGACCGTCAAGGTCATCAGGGACACCTAAAACATCGATTCCAGGGAGTTGCAGACCAGATAAGTCAATGGGATCCTCTAATTCATCGAAGTCATAATCATTCTTATCTTTGATATTACTTGATTTCACTATTGAAGATCCTGGTACTTTAGGTTGCTCTGACATCTTGCCTAGAAGGCCATTGACAGAAGTGGATAATTGAGTAGTTTTCAGCTTAGTTTTTGTTTTAGGCTTTCTTTCTCCCTTAACATTGGAAGAGGAAGGTCGGCCAATCTTTATTGATCCACCACGCGATGATGCCTCTCTGCCATTTCCTTTTCCCTCTCGATCCCTCTCACTTCTCTTCCCTTTTGCACTGCTTGAAAGTGAACTCCCAACACCAGAAAAAGCACCAGAAGATGCACCAATGCTAGTACCAAGGACATCTTCCAACTCCCTACGCTTGACTCTACTTGCTTCAGAAGATAAATTGGCTTCATAAAGTATGTCCTGGCTTAGAGATGGGCTCTGCTGTGGGCTAAAATAAGATTTTGCAGCTTCACCGTCAGTGTTGGAATCTGTTTGTCCGTCACTAAGGCGGGATATCGCAGAAAGGAACATATCCTTGTACAATGGCTCACTGAAGCAGCTCTTTCCTGTCACCTCAAATTCTTGGCACCAATCCAGAGTTCGCTTCACCAATGTAAAGGCAGCTTGCTTGGCCATTTTCCCAATAGCACCCTTCGCCCCATGTGAATTTGGACCGCGACGACAACTCTGTCAAGAAAAGACAATGTCAATGAATGATTTTATGAGTTTAAGGACAACTTCGCACTGAGACACTACAGACAATTTTGCTATCAACTACTAGAGGCAGTATGCAAGACTCAACACAATCTCTATATGAACTACAATGAAAAGAAGATAATATAAACGATGCTATTAGCAACAACAACAACAACTACCCAGTATACTCCCACCAGGTGGGGTCTGGGGAGGGTAATATGTAGACAAGCCTTATCCCTACCCGAAAGGGCAGAGAGGCTGTTTCCAATCGACCCCCGGCTCATAGGATAAAGGAAAAACGGCAGTATAAACGATGCTATTAGCAACTAAGATAAATGATAAACCAATGATAACCTAAATGATTGCAGAACAAGAGAGAACAAAAAGCATACACAGAGCAGAACAGCCTTGATGAAATCAATCGAGGGCTCTATGATGTCACAAAGATACAGACAGACTGACAGGGAGACACAGGGTTCACTTTGTCCAACATTTATGTGCAATGAATTATATGCAGAACACTGCAGACCCATCACTGTCATATATAGGAAAATAAAGGCACCAGCGTGACTTTCGTTTTCTGCTTTTGCCTTGGAGCCAGAAATTAGATTGATATAAAGGCATACTGTTTTTGGTTATAACATATATGGAAAAAAGAAGAAGACGGGGATTGATTCCGAGAAAACTGCTCAGCAGAACTGAAAGGAAAGAAATATACGTATAAACCCAGGGGGATATTTTTTTCACAGTAATAAGGCACCTAAATCAACCATTGGATAATCGGAGTTCAAGGTCTTCTAAGAGGGGAGATGAACAGTCGGCCACAAAGATAAAAAGAGAAGTGCATAAGATCCCTGATATTAAATAAACTAATATCTCTGAACTCTGACCAGGAAAGGAACTGGTTAAAATTTTCAACCTACCATATATTTCTTGTATGCCATTTCCACAAGTTTGTCAAGAGCATGCTGTTCGAACTCCCTATAAGACAATTAAATGCTTGAGTTATTATCTCATAAATGGGGTTGAGCAAGGATCAAGGTTATGCATCTGAAAGAAGCATAATACTTTTCTTGAAACTCTCTCGTCTCTGCAGCTGAATTCAACAGCTTTTCCAGCATCTCTTTCTTCTTAGAAACCTATGCAACAAGCAATCACATAAGAAAAGCTGCAAGCAGAAACAATGTAAATAGGTTGCACAAACTATATCATGATACACAAAAAGAGCCAAAACTCTTATTCCAAACAGGGACAAAGCACCAATAAAATAATATAAGACAGCAGGGTGATAAGCACAGGTGCTACAGTGGTTCTCACACCCCAACTGCACTAACCAACATACATAGGGACAATAGGAGAAGGAAACAACTTAATTTCAGGTCTATACGACTCACAAGAGGAGGAAGCAATAGGCTCTAATAAAGTTAAGATGAAAAGCTTCCACTCTATAATATGTAGCTTCGTCTCGTCTTGATAGACGAGACGAAGGTCGGCGTTAATGAGAGGTTAGAGGTATGGAGACAGACTCTCGAGTCTAAGGGTTTCAAAATAAGCAGATGTAAGACTGAATACCTGGAGTGCAAGTTTAGCGCCGAGCCGAGCGACGTAGGCATAGACGTGATGATTGGATCTCAGGTCATGGCCAAGAGGGACAATGTCAGATATCTTGGGTCGGTGATGCAAGGGGACGGAGAGGTTGACGGGGACGTCACTCATCGTATAGGAGCGAGGTGGTCAAAGTGGAGGCTTGCATCAGGAGTCCTGTGTGACAAGAAAGTTCAACTGGAACTCAAGGGGAAATTTTATAGAGCTGTGGTTAGACCTGCAATGTTGTATGGGGCGGAATGCTGGGCAGTGAAGAACTCTCATGTTCAGAGAATGAATGTAGCGGAGATGAGGATGCTCAGGTGGATGTGCGGGCACACCAGGTTAGATAAGATTAGGAATGAAGTTATTCGAGAGAAGGTGGGGGTGGCCCCGGTGGATAAGAAGATGCGAGAAGCGAGGCTGAGGTGGTTCGGGCATGTGCAGAGGAGAAGTCCTGATGCCCCGGTGAGGAGTTGTGAGTGGCTGGCGATTGTCGGTGTTCGGCGAGGCAGAGGGAGGCCTAAGAGGTATTGGGGTGAGGTGATTAGGAATGACATGGCTAGAATGCGGGTTTCCGAGGACATGACCCTTGATAGGAAAGTCTGGAGGTCTAGTATCAGGGTTGTTGGATAGGGGCTGCTAGAGTTTTTAGTACTCCTCACCCGGGGTTGGGTGAGGCGTGGCAGGGCTACCCATAGATGATTTTTGTTTTAGATTGAGTCTCTCTTATGGTAGTTATTTATGGTAGTTATTGAATGATATTATCGCATGCTATTTTATTTAGTGTTTCGTATGTTTCGATAATTATTTATGCAATTTTTGCTGCAGTTACTAATGCTCTTTTGTTTTTGTTTGTTTTGTTTTTGTTCTTCCTTTCCTTCACTGAGCCGAGGGTCGATTGGAAACAGCCTCTCTGCCCTTTCGGGCAGGGGTAAGGCTCGTCTACATATTACCCTCCCCAGACCCCACCTTGTGGGACTATACTGGGTAGTTGTTGTTGTTGAGTGAGAAGTTCATATCCTTTTCCTAAAACACCTTTGCTCTTCTACTTCAGACACATTTGGCATGGTGCTAGAACCTTGTTCAGAGATGCTTTTGTTGCATTGACCCATATTTAGATACTCAAATCAAAATTGAGAGCATTCAAGAAACTTCCACAGCTCATTGAGAACGCTCATTCAAACAGCACTCCTTGAAGAGGTATCAACCCCCATGTTAAATATCCAATACTCTCTCAGTAAGTGATGATAGAATGTGCATAGACAGAGGTTCAAAGCTGATTCACTTTTGGTTTAGCAGCAGTTGGCTCAACAAATCAAGAAAAGCGAGAGGAACACTGAGCAAGAGACAAGGACAGAGGACAGAGAAGAGACATTACTTAAGAAATACTAAATCGGAATAAGATTTACCATTTCCTGGTGCTTCTCATCCAATCTACTCATGTCCGCTCTGATTTCTCCATCCCCTGTATGTGCTAAATCAGACTGCATCGACCATAAGCAATTAGCATATCAAGGAACAGTAAATCAAAGGTGAGGGCACAAACAGAACTATCACCATACAACATATTGAGGATCCTTGAAAACTACCTCCATTTGCGGATATATTCCTATACAGTGAATCTCAAGAAGAAGTTTCTCATCAATAGACATCTCACTATACTGATACTCAGAACAGACAACGTCAGGTGTGGTTTGCTGCTGTGGAAGTAACCATTTTTGTGAATCGTCATAGTTCAAAAAATCCCCATTGTCTGAGGGGGATGTAATGTTATTATATGCCATGACTTGCTCCATATTATCAAAGGGACCCCCATTGGCAGTTATCATGTATCTATTAGAGGCAGGGTACTTGGAAGTTTCATTGTCATATAATATTTGTGCACAAGAAGTATCTGATTCGGAATTCATTTCCATTTCAAATCCAGATTGATAACTGTCGGAACTAAGATCTTCATTCCCACTGCAATACAGATCTTCAGGTATTAGAGCTGCCATCACTCTTTGGTACAAGGAAATATCCTTAGATTTACTCTTTTCAGAGACCATACAGTCTAGGGTACTTTCAAGACACTGTGTTTCATTTATATTTCCCCCAAACTCATCCAACCCAAAACCATTTGGGATTAAACTGGAACCATCAGCATCAAAAGGGTCAGAGACTGATCCTACCAGATTGGTCTCATGATTTACCTGTTTAAAGCAGAACACTGAATATTAGTGCATCTCTCAAAAATTATAACTAGAGGAATGGCCAGTCTGATGATATTTAAGCAACTCCAACATCTCTTTAAAAAAAGCATGCACACCCCCTCCCGACCTAGCCGAGAAAAAATGCACTAATGGGACAAGATGGCGCATAAGGACCTGGTAGGGAAACGTCAAAAAGCATGCGAAACTTGAGCATAAGAATTTTTATAATAAAATATTCTCTCTTCAAAGAATTCCTAAGAATACAAAAATAGAGGCCTCCAGGCTTGAAAGTATCATAAAGAAATGAAAAGAAAAGAATTGGTTGCTCGTAAAAGACTGGTAGCATGGCCAACCTAAGTACCTCCCACCCACTCATTCCCCTTCCAAACAGAAAGAAGAAAAAAGTGGGCATCTTTTATGTGTAAAATAAGAAAATAAGCTCGATAAGTTTTAAGGACAAACTATGATAGCAGTAAACACTGTGTACCAGCTCAGCTCTAGTTCAACTTCACATGCACTTGATACTCATAATAAAAGATATTAAACGATCTCAACATGATTTTCTGCTCCACGTCTATTTGATTTTCTATAACCATACAAATGACAAACAAGAAAAATGAAATAGCAACGCTTTCCTGGTCTGTTACTTCAAGAGAGAATTTACAATATAACCTTAGCGAAATCAATTATAATAACTACAAGATGGAGACAAAGACAACCACCATTCCACTCCATAAAGAAAAGAAATACGGTCTGTTGAAGGGAATAAAAGGACGTATTATGACTAACCAAATTATAGAAATGATAATAGGCAAGTAAGGGACTTCCCAAGTTACTCTGCCCCCCCCCCCCCCCCAACCCTCCAGGAAACCTAAGAAATGCAAAGAGTGAGAGAAAAAATTTCCAGTTTACATGCCACCAGAAAGCACAAGGTTAACATCTGTCAGTTAAGAAGTGGATACGGACAGGAACCTTTGCAATTATCGTCATAGCTAGATATTTTTGTAGATTACTAGCAAATCCCAGAAACCAACCATGTATAATAGGCACATATTATACAAACGGGCTATTACCTGCTGCCTTAAAAAGGCTATATCTATTTCTGATATAAATCGAAAAAGTGGCTCCATCTGCTTCCAGAATAAGCTAGAGAGGGCTTGAGCTGCATTAGATATAGGTCCATCAAAAAAATCTTCTCAAACAAACATAAATTGAACATGACCGATTAGTGCTGCAAAGATAGATTTTTTAGCAGGAAAACAAAAACAGAACGGGGGTCGAGAGTGTAAGTGTACCAGTGTTGGTAACAGCACTTGCAGCAGCCAGAAGCTCTTCATGCCCATCATCTGAACCAACTAAGAGAAATAAAAAGAGAAGTGAATAACCAAAGAGGAGAATGACTCAACACCTATACAATCCAACTACCTTGCTGTTATAACTACCTAGAAAATCAGCTGAGCCATTCATTGTGGCTTGTTTCTGTCGTTTGTAAGCCTTGCGATCAGCGAGCTTTCTGGTAGGAGGTCGACCTGCTTTGCTGCATAAATAGTCACATAAATGAAGAATAGTTATTCCACTGGCATTAAAAATGGCAGAAAAGACCCAACCATCAAAATAAGGAGATAAGGCTCAACCTTTCAGTCTTATCAAGACCATGTCTAGAGCTTCTGAGTTGTTTTGCGGTTCCAACAATTCCAAGCTTCCCAACCATCAAGGGCATTGGTTTCCTAGTGGAGGTAAACCCCCTTCCAGTCCTCCCTTGCCTATGAATACCATCTCCATGGTCTTCCCCACTAGCCCTCTTACTTTTCTTTGGTGGGAGCAGCAAAGACATCTTCTGAATATGGACCCCAGCTTTTTCATCCACCTCATCAGACTTGTTGCTCCTGTCTTTGGACCTGATATCAGCAGCTCCGGACTCCTCACTTTCAGAAGCAGCTGAAGAGAAGTGATCGCTTTTTAATTTGACTTGTTGAGGGGAAGAACCAGAAAGACGCCTTCCATTACTGAGAACATCACTTGTGCTATCAAGAGAAGGGATTTCATCATTATTGGGAACGATAGGAAAATTAGCCCTTCTTGCTGGTCGAGAGATCTTCTGTGGCCTTTGGCTGGCCCACTGAGCAACAGGTGGTGATGACGACCTCATAGAAGGGTTGCGTTTACGATTACCTGTCCCGACCGCAGATGGGTATCTGCTTGTGCAGTGAGAGACTTCCCAATCATTAGCAGCAGATGCCTGTTGAACTAGTGGAGACAATTTCGGTGAAACGCCTGAAACAGATCGTGGAGTACGAGCAGCAGAATTCATTTTCGTACTTGAAGTAGGACTAACAGACGTGAATTCTCGACTAGCTGCCTTCCTTTTACTACATATATAAATAGAATAAAATGAACATCTAAAGAACATAAAATTACGAGAGGAAAATAAAACCTAAAAAGGATATCACTCATAACAAGGATTTCAAAAGCATAAGAGCAAAGAGGAAGTTGCAAAAGCTACATCGCACAGTCAACAAAAATGAACAAGAAAGGAAGTATAAAAAAGGTTGCATCCCATACTTTTTGATAGCTCTAATTTTCACCCTTTCTTTTTCTGAACCAATAGGGCGATCTCTTCTATCGATAAGATGGAGACTGCTATCTTGGTCAACCTTAGACATGGAAGAACGCACTTCTAAAGGCGCTTTCTGCGATACACCGTCAGCTTTTCCCATTCCAACACCTCCTCGAGCAACTCCGGGTCTACTTGCAGAAAAAAAAAGGGTCAGTTCAGAGTGAAAACAAGTCTACTTCTTATGAGTTACGCAGTCACAAGAATGATCCTGAACAACAAAGGAAAGAAAGATTACAAGTGGGCGCAATTGATTATTGGTATTTGGTATTTTCTCTCACTAACAAAATGGTTATAACTTTAATTCTTTTACACTTCTTATAGAAAATTATGATACTAACTCTTTTTAAAAAAAAATTTGAGAAGGTAAAGTAGTAGTATATATATTAAACATGGATTACACAAAGCAGTGTAGTTCTATATAATTACAAGGAGCATTGATGCCTGAGTTCCTAGTGCTTAAACTATCATAAGTAATCTAAAATCTCATAAATGGACTCAGCTTCTTGTATGTACTCCTGTTCACACCAGAAATAAAAGAGAACTACAGAGTTCATCTTCAGTTTCTGAATGGAACTTCTATTATCTTCAAAACATCTCTGATTTCTCTCTTTCCAAATTGTCCGCCAGATGCAATATGGGAAAATCTTCCATCTCTTTGTGTCTCGAAAGGTTACCACCTCTCTTTTTATCTCAACTACAATTTATTATATCCCAATAATCTACCTGTGAGATAGAGAAAGCAAGTTGCTAAATCAGTATTCCCTCCTGACTTCGGTTCTCAATATTAATTAGAAAGAAAAAAGCTTGTCCAAATTCAAAGTAGACCTACTTGATGTTTCCAGCACAATAGGCACACTGACTGATAAAACTTACCACTCTCTTAAAATTGACATCTATATCTGAAGAAAAAAAATAAAGCAACATGGGATACTAATCATGGTTGAAGCAGACAAACAAATTAATAAACAAGCAAATTGAGAGTTCAGTTTAACCCCAATATGGTGAAAGGACTATCTTTCCTCCTTTGGTCTGACTCAGTCCCCCCTTCTGCATATGAACCCACAAGGACGCTCTGCTGCAAATTACAAGGAGACACTGCCCAAATATGGAAATAATTGTTTTCTCTGGTAAACCACTCCTTTGGAGGCTAGGAAGCTCCAATTTCTACTTCTACTATAGGATTTGATGCTCTATGGGTCAGTGCTCCTAATATAATTGTGTAACAAGGTATTTTCTCAGATAAAAAGTACTTCCAAACAATATCTCAACCATAGCAAAAAAAGGTAATATACCAATAGAACCTTAACGATTCATATACGTCTATAAGTTTTCACAGAAAAAGGGTAGGTAGAGACATATCATTATCTAAACACATCAAAGTTGGAGGTAGAATTTGACATTGATATTTGATACAACACCTGAAGCCATGGGTATCATTAAACCTCAAATTTCCATCAGCTATAAGACGTGACTGCAGTCCTTGCTTTGGTTCCCTGTGGCCATCAATAGGTTTTGATGTTGAGGAGCCTCCAGTAGTGTCTGGTTTTATTCCAGAACGTTTCTTTTTCATCTTAGACTTCTCCCAGCCCTCCACAGCAATGGATGATATATGTTCCTCTACCTGAACTGTGCTACCATTTGGAAGCCTCAATATCTCCCTATCTCTATCCATATTCCCACATGGCCTTGATGGAGTACTCGCTCGTACCTCCGGCTAAATTAACAAAACATATCCATCAGTCTTGAGGATGTAAGAACTGATTGCATGCACATGGTTGATGAATGAAAATGTATAAATTGAGTTAAACATGTTCTACCAAAAAAATATGATCCTCTACAAAAGACACCTAAGTTGGACGAAAGTAAAAGAACTATCCATCAAGTATAAAATGTAATACCCCCAGCCCAAGCATGCTTTAAAAGTTATCGAAGTAACTTCTTGAACTAACAAGAACTTATGTAATGTGGGAACAACATTTTGTTTCTCTCACGAGAAAGAAGGAAATCATGTTATGTTCTTTTTCCTAATTGGGAATATAAGGAAGTGGTATATGTGTGCACTTCTTAAGAATAAATTGATTGTAAGGATTTGAATTAATATGTTCATGCATTTTTTATTTCCTTAAGCAGTACCAGAAAATAAGTAGGGAGTAAGTATTATTGTTAAAGAGTATTCATATTTATTGATAACAAAAAAACAACATAGAATAATGAGTCACGTTATTTAATAAGAAAATAAGAGTGTGAAAAGTACTTACTGGGTAACTACTGAAAGTTCTAAAATTTTATGAACCTTAGCCGATGAGCCAATTTCAACATCCGAACTACCACTATAATATAACTAGACTACATTTTATACCATTAATTATGTTAGAACACTTGTTGGCTCGCATACCAGCTCAAATAAGAGGTTGTTGCCACCTCAATAATTGTGGTCCATAGGAGTTAAGCTCTAGCCATCAGATCTCCAAAGTCCTTACCATTTAAACCCTCAAACGAAGATTCCAAGGTGAGTAGGACGAAAACAGAATACTTGGAGTGCCAAGTTCAGCGATGGGAGCATGTAGCCGAAATGGATGTGAAGCTCGATACACAAGTCATCCTCGAGAGAGTTTCAAATATCTGGGGTCTGTAATCTAAAGTGACGAGGAGATTGACGAGGGTGTTACACATCGTATTGGAGTGGGATAGATGAAACGGAGGCTCACTTCTGGTATTTTGGGTGATAAGAATGTGCCACCAAGACTAAAGGGAAAGTTCTACATAGTGGTAGTAAGACCGACCATGTTATATGGGACTAAGTGCAGGCCAATTAAGAAATCCCATCTCCAGAAGATGAGAGTAGCAAAAATGAAGATGTTGAAATGGATGTGAGGTCATACATAAAAAGATAAGATTAGGAATGAAGTTATCAGGGACAATGTGGGAGTAGCAGATGTGGAGGACAAGTTGCGGAAGTTGAGGTTGAGATTGTTTGGACATGTGAAGAGGCGAGGAAGGGTAAGAGTAGGCCAAAAAAGTACTGGGGAGATGTAATTAGAAAGGACATGGCATTGCTTCAGCTTACCGAGGACATGACTCTCGATAGGAAGGTGTGTAGGTCGAGAATTAAGGTTGAAGGTTAACGGGTAGTCAAAAGTTTCTCCTCGTCTTACCAGCATTTTTAGAACTAGTATTGTATTATCATTACTCGTTGTGTCGTTTGCTTCCATTATCTTATTAACTTCTTGTTGCTATTGTTGGTTGCTTTCCTTTCATTTAAAAGTAATTCCCCTAATAATGCATGTTTCAAGTGTTCAAAGCGCATAAACACAAAATTTAAATGTTCTTTCGTGAACTTGTGTTTGTGGAGACGAATGGGTATGAGTGTACCTTTTATGACTACCATTCTGACATATGATACTTATGTTGATGTTTATACGTTCTATGACGACTCACGAAATCCGAATGAAAGAAATGAGATTTGAATAATTTGATGCCCACCTATGAAGGGTATGTTCACGATTAAGCCCGAGGGCTGTATATTTTTTTGAAGGAAAATGCTTAAGTCCAAGGGTTTGTATTGGCAAGGTGACTGAGAGGATATTCGTCTACTAAGTAATAAGTGGTGACATTTATCTAGAAATGACACGTGCCGGTATCGGGACATGGCTATGATCAAGCCTATCCACCTGGAATACCAATGGTGCATGCATGTTTCCAGGTCTTGCTAGCAAACCTTAGACTATTCATATGGTTTATGGGTCGGTGTAGTCCTAGCAGATAGGATGTAGTCCTAGAAGATAGGATGACTGATCGTATGTCATGATATACACGTGGCAAATGTCAGTGTCTAGTAGGAACCTTCCCAAAAATGAGAAAAAAATATCTTTATGGCCTACAAACAGCAATGGATTTCAAAAAAAGTCTATTAAATGATTTACCAGGTGTTTAAGATTTTATTGATGGAAATGAGAAATGTGAATTCGCTATTAAAGAGCATGTTTTCTTACGATACTAATCCCACCTTTTTAGGGAGGTCTGTGAGACTTACTAGGGATGTATGTAGTCACTTATCTTTGTGCTCTTCAAGTTAAGGTATCGCAACAGAGGTCACTAGTTGAGCACCAACTACATACTTTGAGTTCCAAGCCCCGCACTAGAGTTGAGGAGCCTTCTTTTGTCATTTTCTTCCATTATTATTACATGTCAGACTATGTCTCATTTTTCTATACATGTTATGTCTTCCATAGAAGCTGCCTTGACTCACTGTGGGTTGGGAATATAATTGAATGATGTCTCATGTTGAGGCTTATTGGAGAGATGTTATGCCTTTAAGGTCTTTTTATGAGCATACTACTCCCTCCGTCTTATATTAAATGACCTACTTTCTTTTTAGTCTGTTCCAAAATAAATGACACATTTCTAAATTTAGTAATAATTCAACTTTAAACTCTTCAATTTACCCTTTTTGCCCTTAATGAGAAGCTTTTATAGCCACACAAATGATGTGGCTCCACAAACTTTTTACCCTTAAACTTTTAAGACCACATGTTTCAAAAGTCTTATTCTTTTTTCTTAAAGTCCGTGCCGAGTCAAACTATGTCAAACAATATGAAACGGAGGGAGTATAATTATTAAGGCATTGATCGATAGCAACGGGTCGTAAGGAACCCAATGCATGTTACATTGATGGATGTTACGACAAGTTTAAGGGTTTGCTCGACGGGCTACAAGCTCGTTAAGTGATGGTCATCCCCTAGTTTGGGTCGTAACATAAAAAGATTACATATCCCTTCAAAAGCTCGTATTTCTGTACTTCCTCAAATGTATGAAGTCCTACATGCATAGACCAGGAAAGTATGTGAAAAACACTTCACAATGAGCTCAACATTACACAAGCAAGTTAAACAAGGCAGACTCAATCCTAACACTCAACAACATCCAAATCCATTCGCTTTTTTGATATCCTCAACCAGCACTCCAACAATCTCATGGAGTAATCACAAGCAAATCAGGAAAGGTTAATGTCACTTCTCTACGTTATTCATAACTACTGATGCAATAATAGGAGATGCATCAAAAGGAGAATCTTAACTAGGAACTATGAATTTAATGGAAAATATAAATTCAGAAATACTGTATAAAGTTACAAAAGGATGCAATGAAAGACACAAACCCTCAGATCCACCATAGAAGTTCGAGTGCACTTATTTGGAACAGAATTCTTAGTCCTTTCTTCGGACTTCTGTAGCTCTAACTCATAACCACTCTGGGTCCCTAATTTAGCAATGCCTGCACCAGAAACTGAGCGATCACTTGGATATAACACATTGGGTCGTTCATTCGATAAGACGTCTGATCGAGATCGCTTCCTTGATGGAATGCTTGGAAAGCATTTGTTGATGACAGATAAAGATTCAGTGAATATCTTTACACGTTCCCTGATATTTCATGAAAAATGTATGAGTGCAAATCTTTATCCAAGTTGACCAGATAAAAAATAAACCAATGGAGCAAAGTATTGTAATAACTACCTAGCTTTAGTGCAGCTTTCCCGAAGACCAGCCTTCAGCCGCCTGGCTTCCTCTGGGAAGGGCGAAGAGGACAGTTTGCCTTTAGAAGACACCAGAGGAGAATCCTCTACTGGCATGCCTAAAGCTAAACTTGCGAGTCGCTTGAAATCAATGTGCCTATTAAGCTTGTGCTCTGTCACCATTGCTTTTGGATCAAAACGTAAGCACTGAAAAAAGTTAGTGACATCTGTTTGTGTTATAGTTGAACTATTTCTTGTCATATTAGGTAGAGTAGATAAGATTGGATTCTCCATGTTCTCACGGAAGCTACCCGGCCTATCCAATGAAGCAGATGCATATGACCCACGCTGCCCAGAGACATACAATGGCCTATCTGGGCTACTAGAAGATAGATTAAATTTGCTAGATGCTGACATGGCAACAGCTTGAACACGCTCTTCGTGTTACCCACCCAACTGACACAGAGGTGCATGGCAATAATCTACAACCAGAATGCATGAAACCCAGCTCAATCTCCTAATAATGATGGTTACAACCTGCAAGGATACCGTAATGGCATCAGGAGCTGCTCCGAAGAGTCCACAGAGACCATTAATAAGACCAAAACAACAATAACAACAACAACAACAACGAACCCAGTGTATTCCCATAAAAAGACCATTAATAAGACCGAACATAAATAACTAGTTCCAGCCTAACATTAGGTGCAAAGTAATAGAACAATTTGTTAAGATGAAGGAGTCTAAATGTATATAACAAAGTTTGAACATGTATACATACTGAAACAGAAGCGGCAAAGAAGCCAAAAGAGATCAACCATAAAGAATCATCTCAATTGCATAATAACCATTTAAAGTGGTATTTAAGTCATCAAATGACAAACTACACTACAATGTAACCAGGTTCAATATGTGTAACCATGGATTTCCAGAAAGATACAAGCAAGAAGATAAACACTCATAAATGTAGAAGCCATCAGTTATAAGCTCAATAAAATAAGGATTTAGGGTGTTTGGTACGAAGGAAAATGTTTTTCTAGAAAATATTTTCATGAAAAATGAGTGGTTTTTATCACTTATTTTCCCTTTGTTTGGTTGGTGAGCACAAAAAATTTTCCGAAAAATATTTTCTAGTGTTTGGTTAGAGAGTAGAAAATATTTTTTATGCTACTCTCTTTACACCCCTTCGATAAAGTACTCCTTCTTTTTCAAGTATTTCAAGCTGACAAAGAGCTAAAACGCCCACCAATGGAGAGAGAGAAAGAGCTAAAACGCCCATCAATGGAGAGAGAAAAAAAGAAGGTGTTCACATCTAGATATTGAATAGTAAGAAGATGTTGCACGACTGCACCTTTGAGTAGACGAGCTAACTTAGTTGATGACTCTACGCCTATAAATAATCTATTGCTAATAATTTTGATCCTTTCGTTCGACCAGCACGTGCATCAGTGCAATAAACATTGTATTCAGTCTCTCTCTCCCTCCCTCCCTCCATCCATCCATCCCTCTCTCCCTTATTCATCAAGTAGGGGAGACATTTTAGACAATCTTGCCACTACTTTAGCTTTCTACTTTGGATCATTCCACCAATTGAAAATCAAAAGCTCTACTAATAAATCTTCTATGACCAAAACAAATCATCAACTTTCAAATCAAATGCTCAGCTTTGACACCCAAGATTTTTGATACTCTTACTACTTAGCTTGACCAGAATGTGTAAAATAATAATCTCCAGCAACATCAACAAACCAATAACTTCTACCATTTAATAAAAGATCATCAGAATAAAAAAATTAAATCGTTTTACCTAGTAGCTTGCACTATACACCTACAAAAACCCGAAAGAACGTCTGATCTGAACAACCTTGTATCCCAAAATTCTGAAACGAACAATAAAACACATCAGAAATTGCCTTAGCTCGGGTTCAATTAGGGTTTTGAAAGTTTCAAATTCTAAGAAGTTACCCAAATAATTCATATCAAAAAAATATGATACACAGACTATAAGAAAATAAATATCCAAATACAATTCTGTGTGTCATAAATTTTGTTAATTACATATATGCTTGAAACGAATATATTTCAAGAGGAGACGAAAGAGAAGAACAGTTTACGTAGATGAACGTCGTCGTTGATCGGAGTCGGGAGGGTCGGTCGAGAAATAACGCGGATCGTTTTTGTTGTTTCGTCATCGGATTTTAGCCCGCTTTTGATTTGAGCCCGGACCAAATTTCTGCTTAATTTAATTAATCGGATTTTTTAATTGTTGTTATACTATTCCATTCTTTATTATTTTTAATGTTTATGTTTAACCAATTTACTCGATATAAATAAATTTTATTTGCAAAATATATATAATTTATTTTTAAAAGCTCCTAAATTTATTATTTATGCTTTCAATCAAGTCATTTAGTTATACCATTTTCCTTTTTTTCCCTTCTCTTCCTTTTCTTTCTAGATATTCTATTATTATTTCACGGATAAAATACTCGCATTATTTTCGACAAAATTGGAATTTTTTAAGCGGCAGCTTGAATCGCCAAAGTGAAAAAACTTTATATCTTTAAGTGCATCTTTCTAGATTATCACAATATGGGATTTTTTCACAATAAGTATTCTCGATAATGTTATTTCTCGCATAATTTGCTGTCTTCATTTATCACAAATTTCGTTCTTTGGACTTTTTCTTTTCTTCTTCTTTCATTGTGGTAAATCGATTTAACATTGACTGGGCTTTCTCTTCATTACGCGCCATGGCTGGTTCTGTGAATTGCGAAAAACTAAAGTTTAATATTTAGCAGTTGAGAATTTGGGGGAAATCTTAAGTAAATTGAGATGCTAACTCCAATGTTTCACTCTCAAGCAGGGAGCTTCATCGACAGGAATAGACGACAACAACAACTACCAGTATTGTCCCATTAAGTGGGGTCTGTGAGGGTAATATGTAGACTGGCCTTACCCCTACCCGAAAGGGCAGAGAGGTTGTTTCCAATCGACCCTCGGCAAATCGACAGGAATAGAGAATTCATATAACTTTCATACATTATTTTTACTCTGTTAAATACAACTTAAATATAAATTTTTATATAAATTTATACAAGTCTTTTATATATTTTGTATCTGATACACATAGTAAAAATAAATTTGTTATATACAATTACAATATCATGTCACTATTATACAATGTGTTTTGTATATTTTGTAACTGATTATACATAGTAAAAATAAATTGCATACAACTAATTATATTATACAACTTATCGATAATTTTCATACATTATTTCTACTCAGTTATATACAGCTACAATATCATACAACTTAAATATAATTTTTATACAATATTGTTCAACTTTCATATAATAATTATATATATATATATATATATATATATATATATATATATATATATATATATATATATATATATATATATATATATAATAAAATATACTTTTTCTACAATTTTACTACAATTTCGTAACTATAATGTATACCATGTCGTCGTCTTCTTTTTTTTCTTCTTCTTCTACTTCGAGTTTCAATACGGCATTCACCCAAAAACAAGTCTAATTTTCATCAAAACACCCTAAAAATTGAGATATAAACTTCAAACCATACTCCCATTTGTTTGCAACAACACCCAATCCAAACAAAAAAAATGATTTTTGAAATCCCAAATTCGAATTCAAAAGATTCAAAGTTTTTACTGGCTGCCAATGGTGGAATTGCTACTCTCTTTTCCTTTGCTTCACATTACTGAAATTAGGGATTGCGAGATAGAAAGAGACGTAGAAAGAATTCCTAATTCTTTGCAACAACACTCAATTCAAATAAATAATATTTTTTGAAATCCAAATTCAAATCCAAAACTTCAAAGCTTTTTAATGGTTTTCAATTGTGGAATTGCTGCTCTCTTTTCCTTTGCTCTGCTTTATTGGATGGGATTGAGAGATAGAGAGATGTAGAGAAAGAAAGAGCGAAGAAAAAAGAGAGATGGAGAGAGAGAGCGCACATGAGGGAGAAATAATAATGATGGAAAATAATTAACTCCTCATATAAATAGATACTCGTTTAATTCCTAATGTATATAATTGATAAATTTGTGTATATAAGGTAATTGAATTGAAACTTGAGTAGGAAGGGTAATAGGGTTTCTATGTGTATATGTATATAAAAATTCCTTAATTAATTTTACGGAACGAATGGTACAAAGAACCATTTTTAGGGGGTTAGGTCTACAAATAGTGTGGGATGGTCTTGAATTCTTGTCTTCTTAGCATAACTTCAAATTTAACTAGTGTTCCTTTTGCATATCCTATAAGTAACACTTTTAACTTTTAACTTAGCATAATGTCAAATTTAACTAATATTGCCTCTTGCATATCCTACAAGTAACACTTTTAACTTTTGAATCTAAGTTCTGCTCATGGAAAAGGGGGATCAAAAGTTAAAGACCACATCAAAAATATCATATTTATTTTAGGAAAATTAGAATACTCGAAATTTATTAAAAAAAATAAAGTTTGGCCGTCTTAGAATCAATGTTAAGAACTTCGTTGATGGGTTTGAAGAATCAGACTATGGGGTCAGTACGTTGAATTGAAATTTCAGACGTCATATTTGACGTTTGAATGCAGTTCAAAATTCATATAGAAGACACAGTGCGTATGAAGCTTGAAATTTGTCAAAATTGATTAAACTCTAAATAACCTTTAAAAGTTAGACATGCATATTAAATAGGGATGCTTAAAGCGGCTACCTAGCATCACTTCTACAATCTTACAAGCGACTTTGTACATTTTGGTCCATCTTAATTTACCAGCTCATTTATAAAGAGCTCGTTCGAATCGACTTATTTTAAATGCTTTTAAATCAAAATAGCTTTTAAGTCATTTTATAGTGTTTCAATAAAGTAACAAAAGTACTTTTAAACACTTCTTTTAAAACTAAAATGACAAAAATAAGTCAAAAGTCAAAAGTTAAAATTCCTAACTTATGGCTTTTGGCTTAAAAGTGACTTACAACAAGCTCATCCAAACATACTCAAAGGCACAAAGACAAATTAGACGTCTCACTCTTTTAATAACGACACAAGGACAAATTAGATAATTGACCCTTTTTACAACAGGTAACAACTAGGAGAAATTCAAAAATAGCCAAATTTATAATTGGTCGTTCAAAAATAGCCCAATTTCAAAAGTAATCGAAATTTAGCCATTTTTATGTAAAAATAAATCTGAGCGAATATATTGTACAAAACCCGAAAAATACTCCAACATATTATGCTGAAGTTCCAGCATAAGTATACTTGAACTCCAGCATATTATAGTGGAGTTCCAGGATAAGTGTGCTGGAACTCCTGCATAATATGATGGAGTTTGGAGCACTGGTTGTCACAACCCAGTTCGTCCCTCGGTAAACTGTCGTGATGGCACCAAGTCTCTACGACTAGGTAAGCCTAACAATGCAGAAAATAAACAAAACTTGCGGAAGAAATAATTAGAATCCAAACTAATAGAATAAAACAGTAATTAAAATGCCACCTGGAACATATAATATAACTTCTCGAACAAAAACTTCCCAAAATCCGGAAACCCATGAATCACAAGATAAGAAATACTACATATCTCTAACTTTGGAATGTCTAACAAGAATAGAAAATACAAGAGGGCTAAATACTAATGCAGGAATAGAAAGAGACTATTCGATCTGCTGACGCGGCAAATATACCTCGAAGTCACTAGAGCAGTCGCATCGCCTCAAGAATTATAAGGCTGAGTGAGAGTACATGGATCTGCACATGAAAAACACGCGCAGAAAGGGCATGAGTACACCACAACGATACTGAGTAAGTGCCAAGCTTAACCTTGGTTGAGTAGTGACGAGGAAGGTTCGGGCCACACTGAGATAAAATAAGATATAAGATATGACAGGATAAGATAAGCAATTAAGTTGTAAGCTAACAATAAGAATTTAATACGAGAAAGTAAGGAATGCAATAACCGAAACAGAGACTAAAATGATCACAAGGATAATAACCAGGGATCTCTCAGTATCCCGATAATCTCTTAGTATCCTCAATTTGTACCAGGGATCTCTTGGTATACCGAGGATATCTTTCTATCCTCAATATATGCTAGGGATCTCTTGGTATCCCGAGTATCTCTTGGTATCCTCATTATATTCTAGGGATCTCTTGGTATCCGGAGGATCTCTTGGCATAGCTAGGGATCTCTTGGTATCCCAATGATCCATTAGTATCCTCGTTATATACTAGGGATCTCCTGGTATCCCGATGATCTATTGGTATCCTCAATATATACTAAGGATCTCTTGGTATCTCGAGGATCTCTTAGAATCCTCAATATATACTAGAGATCTCTTGGTATCCTCATTATATACTAGAGATCTCTTGGTATTTAGAATTTAATTTTAGAATCAGTTGCTTGAAATGTTATTTACATTATGCAATTGAGTTGAATAGATTTGGGCCATTTAGAGTCGAATACTCGTGGCAAGAAGGTGGTTTCGGGTTGATTGTTGACTGGTTTGAGGTAAGTGGCTTGTCTAACCTTGTGTGGGAGACTCTCCCCTTAAGATTGGTATTGTGATAATTGAAATGCCTTGTACGTGAGGTGACGAGCGTGTACTTGTGCTAATTATTGAAAATCCTATTTTTAATTGAAATAGCCTTAAATTGTATTTTCCTTTCTTGTTTACACTACTTGGAATGTAAGCACGATGTTAGTCTAGAGAAGTATGTTTAATTGACTTAATTGATTTACTTGCTCAAAATGCCTTATTTGGATTATGTGCAACAGACTAGGCTAGAAATACCTGCTTTACCTTGGTATGTGATTTGAATTTAATTGTGTATTCTTCGTGTTGTTGTTTTGTGCTTACTTTGGGACTATCGGACAGTTTCCCGGGAGATCTCTCATGTATGTGTACTTTGGGACTACGGATTATATTCCTGGAGATGCCCATGCACATATATTTATTTGGACTGTAGTGCGGGATACCAAGAGATTCCCCTCGAGCCACGTTTTGAATTCGAGTAAAATTTACATTTTCAGAATCTTTATACCATCACAAGTCTAACCATACCAAAATCATCCAATTCTGATACCATTTGGTCATTTAAATCATCATTTTATATTTTTGGAAGATTTCACAATTTTTCTTCCCAAATTCCATCCCAAACCATGAATTAAATGATGAATTCAATGATAGATTCATGTACTCTAGCCAAATCTGAGTTAGAATAACTTACCTCGATGAATTTCTTGAAAAAACTTCGAAAAATCGCCAAAATCCGAGCTCTCTAGGTCAAAATATCAAATAAAACTCAAAACCTCGAATTTATTGAGTACCCCACTGATTCCCACACAAAACCAGTATGGTCAGCACAAAAACGACTACGGCCGCACAGGTTTTGCCTGCAGAGATAAGCATTAGTATTTTGGCTGTAACTTTTGCTACAGATGTTCAAATTGTGAGATCTTTACATTTCTGGAAACTAAACACAAAGGACTACAACTTTTGTATTTGAATCATCTCAAAATTCGTTGTAGATAAAATGATACGAGCTTTCAAATTAGGACCAGTGAAATGTCCTTCATCGCGACCGCAACCATTTTATGCGGTCCGCACAGCACCTACCGCGGCCACACATCATTTTGTGCGGTTCGCACAGCACTCATCGCGGATGCACTTCATTTTGTGCAGACCGCGCTGGTGAGTTCCGAGGCCTGCAACCCTTCTGGACCTTCTACAGCTATGATTTTTGGCCTAAAACATCCCGAAACTCGCCCGAATCCTCGGGACTTCAAACCAATTGTACCAACACATCCTTTGACATTGTTCGAACTTGTTCCAATCACCAAAACACCTTAAACAACACCAAATACATCAGATTCAAGCCTAAGTTTCTAAAATCTCATGAGTTTTACTTTTGATCAAAAAGTCTATCAAACCTCATCTGAATGACCTGAAACTTTGCACGCACATCCCAAATGACATAGCGGAACTTCTGAAACTCTCGGAATCTCATTCCAACCCCCAGATCAAAATATCACCATTGAATCGGAAACTTCCAAAATTCAACTTCAGCATTTCAAGCCTAAATTAGCTAAGGGCTTCCAAAACATATTCCGATCACGCTTCTAACTCCGATATTACCTAACGAAGCTAACAGAACCATCGAATTTTCATTCCGAAGTCATCTTCATATTGTTCCGACTATGGTCAATTTTCTCTAACACTTAAGCTCTCATTTAGGGACTAAGTGTCCCAAAACTCTCCGAAACTTAGAACCGAACATCCCGGCAAATCAAAATAGCAGAAATGAACCTGAGGAAAGCAGTTAATAGGGGATCGGGGCATCAATTTTTAAGACGACTGGCCAGGTCGTCACACTGGTGCTCCACTATATTATACCGGAACAAGCAAAGTATATCGGTCCAGCATAATATGCTTGAGTTCATACACATATGCACCGAACTTCAGTATATTATGTTGGACCGATCTCTATTGCAATAAAAGTGGCTATTTTTATTGACTTGGTAAACGCTGGCCATTTTTGAATGACCAGCCCGAAAATTGGCTATACCGTGCTATTTTTACATAATAACTAAGTCAGTTATATCACATGAGCCCCGATATTTGATTAAAGACACTATTTGGATAAGCTGGGAAAATTAGTACTTGAACTTGAAGCTGAAAAAGAGTATTTGGAAGTCGAAACTGTGGTTGGACATGAATTAACCTAGGACACGAAGCATCACAATAGACCGTATAAGACCCCAAACCTATAGGCAATATCAAAACTGGAGACGTAGGAACGTTTATTTTGCAGCATGCATTTGACTTAGGGGACTCAATGCAGAGATTGGGTCCGTCTAGGACAGGTGCCCTGAAATAAAAGACCAGATATGCAAAACATCAATGCTATGTAATATTCCTGTAAAAGTTCACCACCATACTATTACAAGCTATGACTCAGTTGATTCCAAAGTAAAAAATTGAGAAGCCAGTGCATTTTCTAGTTCCAACTTAACATTGATGAAAAATTATGTTTCAAACAGGTATAAAATCATATACCACAATTTGGTGTCGCGGAAAATGTCAAAAAAGAACTTCCTATCATAGCAAATCTGGAGTTGTAGTTCCTGCTGTAATTACAAAGCCAGCGATTTGACAGGATTTCTGGAGGTTGTCTTTTACATTTTTGGAGCACCCGTTAAACTACTTCGCCACGATTGTGGATGCAGGCAACCACTTGCAAATTGCAATACAAGGTACAAAATCTGTGAGAATGAGAAGTTGATGAGATTTCAGGAATGGCACAACAGAATAGGCCACAGATGATATACAATTCACTTATTGTTTTTTGACATATAGACAACTGACATACTGTTCAACCGAGAAAAGTAGGAATATAGTTATTAAAACTTCCTCTTTTTTCCTGGCAACAAAAGTTTTGGGGAAATAAAATAAATGCATGTACATTATGAAGGTGTATACGCCATATATTGACGTGGAGAGTATGAATTATGATAGATTAATGAACTTACCAAAGAAAGATTTGCTAAAGCATGATGAATACCTAATAATGATTAGACGATGCACACTTAGTTGAACTAAATGAGATGATCTCAAAGTTCTAAAGCAAATGAGAAGATAGATAATATGTCAGCTCAATTCAAAACTACTCGGCACAATCAATGGCATGATTTTGAAAGATGAAAAAGGCCGACTTGTTATTCCTTCAACCTTCACTCTACATAATGTGGGTAGATAAATAAGAGAACTGACATATATGAGGGAAAGGATTAGCATAAGAGCTGGGCGACTGCTAGAGAGAGCAAACGGATGAACATATTCTACGAGTCAAGTAGTAAAAAATGGAAAAAGAGAAGAACAATCTGCTCCTTGGTCCTCCTTCGACATACTATCATAGACATAGTGACATACCAGGAAATAGTATCTTAAACAATGTCTTGTGTAAAAGCTATCAAAGGAGTAAAGGCATGGGGTCAAAATATAAACAGACAAAGATGTACCCATACATACTATTATAGCTCAAAGTGTTGCCAGTGGAGGTCCAGCAGCTGCGAAGTAAGAGCTCAGATAAGCATCCTGGTCATTGTACATAGTGATGAAAGGATGCCTCTGCATTTCATAGAATTACATATAGTCAGTGTAATTGATCAATAATAACTTCGAAAAAAATGAAAGGTAATATCAATACCATGAGTTCGTTTGCTGACAGTCTATCCTTTGGATCCTTCTGGACGCTGACATATGTTAATGTTACTCCATAAGAAATTTTCGCAACCCCATAAGAGAAGCAAAATTTAACAAACATACACAGAACAATGTGCACAGGAACTCCAGGTATCGCATTACCATACGGCCAGCTCAACATCAATGAGAAGCATATTGAGATTCGAAAATAGTTTGATCTGAAACTATAGTACTTTTCAATATTTTGCTACATTGAGTAGTATAGCTGAGAGGTATATTATTTATACACACGAATATTACAAGCTGTACATTGAAATAGATGTAGCATGCCTTAACAAGTGTATTAACACAGAGAAAAGGAAGGATGTCCCCCTGTCTCAAGCCCCTTGAGCTGCCTACGGATCTATTTATTAGAACGAAGAATCTGACTGTTCACAAGAGGGGTTGCTCTGATGGTAAGCAACCTCCACTTCCAACCGAGAGGTTGTGAGTTCGAGTCTCCCCAAGAGCAAGGTGGGAAGTTCTTGAAGGGAAAGATGCCATGGGTCTATTTGGAAACAACCCCTCTACCCCAGGGTAGGGGTAAGGTCTGCGTACATACTACCCTCCCAGACCCCACTAAGTGGGATTATACTGGGTTGTTATTGTTGTTGAAGAATCTGACTGTTGATATGCAGAACTTGATCCACTTCCTTCACCTATTCCCCAATCCCATGTTCCACATTACAAATTCCAAAAGCTCCCTGTTGACATGATTATAGGTGCAGTTTGCAAAAAATCTGCTATTTTCCTTGAAGAGTAAGCTTGTGAAAAGAGTTAGTTTCTTATGGAGTCAGCTTGTCAAAGGGGATTATCAAAGAGCAAAGATCCGCCAGATGTGTTGAATACAAGGAGGGAAATGGCTCCTTTTTTTCTAAGTAAAAGGTGGGAAATGGTTCTTAAAAATATGTTTCAGAAGGGTGTATGATGCACCAGGTATTCATGGAGAAAGCACTTCCACAAATGTATTGACTAGTGAATGAGAGAATATTCAGGTAGCCGATTACTTGAAAAGAGATATTCAAGGGGTCATACGATATATATGTTCTAGCATGCTTATTCACGACCTGAATATTCAGTAGGGATAAAAAGGGAGGATAAGTTGGTCTAAAAGGGAGTGAAAGAAAAATAATTTTGTAGTAAAATCTTATCAAATGAAGCTTTGAGAAAGGGGAGACGAGAGAGGATTGGGCAAAAAAATGTGTTACACTGAAGTCCTGAAAAAAGTAGTGCTTGTTGTTCAGTGAGCGATGTATAGGTTGGAAGCATGGACTGGTGCACTGGTATTTGAGCACACTAAAGGCGATTGCTACAGAGATGACTGGTAAAGGGGGAAACATAGTGAGCGGTTGTATTGGCTGAGGGAGGATGTGTGACTAGGAGGCTGCCATGAGTGGCAGCAGGTGGTGCTTTGGTTGGTGCAGACATGGCTACAAAGAAAGTGCCACTGGCAGGACTTGGGCTACCTGAAATAGAGGAGCTCGCACGAATTTTACAGTTATGGTTTGTGTTTGGGCAGTTATGCAGTTGGCCTCATACAATCTGCATAATTACCAACCTGAGTAATATGGCTGAGATATATATTCTATAAACACAAGAATGTTACGAACCATTTATAGAGATACATGTATTTGTTATAAACTGTCCGTGTTCAAAGCAACGAGAAACTGGAAACCAGTAATAAGAAGAAACACAAACAGAACGTATGTAACGTTAAAAAAAAAAATAATCACAGAAATGAAGAAATCCGAGACCACAGAATTCACTGTGTGTCCTTAAGGAATTTAACCCCCTCACTGTACCCGAGGTTGTGGATTATTTCCTCCCAGGATATAACGGATATACCTGTCGTAGGAGTGGCGGTACCTCAAACGCCTACGACTTCGACGAACTCAAATTCGGGAACGAAATCACACTATGACTCGATATGTTTTTAGTTTGAAGAAAAACAATGCAGAATTTTTTTTTTTTTAATGCTTCCAGTATTCGAAAATGAGGCATTGCCTCAGTTTATATAGCCTTGAATTGAGACTGTTCGGAAAGGCTTGGTGCCTGTTCGGGAAAGGCCATGCCTTTTCCTGAAAAATAAGAACGTTTCTCGCGGGAATTAAAAATAATTTCAGAAAATGAAGATTGAATTTTAAATAAATTTGGTCCAAAAAGATTATCAATCAAATCATTTGACCAAATCCAAATCCAAATCCAAATCCAAAGCCGAAGCCGAGCCGAGCGACGACGCGAGGGGAGTCCCTCTTCTTAACCCTTTTAAGAGCTAGAAGAAGTGCTTTCTAATATAAGCACATAACTTTCCCTTTCTACCACCGATGTGGTACAAAGCTCCTTTTCAAAGGAACTTTGCTTTGAAACTTCATTTTCCTTCTATTGTCTTCTTCCCTCCATTTCTCATTCACACCAACTTAGCTAGCTTTAATCATTAACTAGCTTTAACAGTATTATGCCTACACTAATGCATTTACACAAAGAGAGGGCAAGAAATTACTCTAACACTTTCCATGCAGATATGAATGAGCAGAACTGACGAGAAAATTGGTCAGAAGGAGCACAAGGAGCTGGTTGGTCAACAATTGTTTCCATAAGCTCATAAACATTAACCCATCCTTCCTCTCCATGGGGTGGTGAATACGGGAATTGACCTGTTGCACACTCTAGAAAAACTAAACCCAAGCTCCAAATATCGCTTCTATACCCATAGGTTCCTCCTGAAATTCTCTCTGGCTGTAGTACATAGCAGTATATCAGCAACTTGTAGGTATACCGAAAGGTTGTACAAAGCATAGTTGCAGCAAAATATGCAAAGAAAACAGTTTCTTTAGGTTATTTATGAATGACATTTACCTAGGAGTCTAATATTTTGTACTCGCTTTCATTAATTTTCAGGCTGCAAGATACTCACAGACATATAATTGTATGTGCCAACAAAGGTATTGGCGTGCCCTGATGTGCTTGCTAGTACTGCACTCAGACCAAAGTCAGTGATCTTGACATCACCTCTGTGATTGATTGATTAACAAATTCGAAGGTTTCAAGTCTCTATGAATGATGTGCTTCTCGTGATGAAGATAACACAAGCCTTTGAACACCTAATTGCACGATAAAACAAGGTCGACTTAGCATGTCGGAGTTTCTTCTTGATGAGATCCAATTATTTAACTTTTTACCTGCTTACAGATGGCAGCAAGATATGGCTCACGAATCATTTTGACTTTTTTCATAAAGTCTGCTAGAGAGCCGCCATCCATGCACTCTAAGATTATGAGATAGCACCATTATCAATGAATGATTGATAGCATATAACAACATAAGAACATTGCGATGACTGATTAATTCTCAGCTCTTGAGCAATAAGCTTGCGAACAGACTCTTCAATATTCATTTGAATAACCTGAATTGTGACAACTAGTGTGTAAAAACAATTCCTCACAATGAGCAAAAAAAGGAAGCTGTAGACGGTGAAGACTGAAGAGTATATATATAAATTAAGAGTAAAGAATTGGCCTGTCCATTTATGTTGAACTAACCGCACTAGACCACCATTTCCTTTCCCAACAACCTTAATCGCTTCAAAATCAGCTAAACATAACTGGTTGTCTGATGGCTGTATAACTGAAGACTGAACAAAGGTGCAAATGTAAGAATAAGAGCCCATTTGGATTGGCTTAAAAAAATGAATTTTAAGCACAAGTACTTAAAAGTAACTTTTAAGTGCTGGAGCTTGTTTTATAAATAAGCAATTACCTGTTTGGATAAAAGTGTCGAAACTTAATAAAAGCTATTAAAGTGTTTGGTAAATAAATGCTGGTAAGCACTTTTTTCTGTTAAAAAGATAAAAATTTTGCGTAAAACAAATCAAAAACCTACATCTTCCTCTTGATTACCAAACAAAGACGAAATCAAAGGACATGGTCATATATTTGAAAAATGGAAATAGACTACTGCCTATTATGATATGGACATTGAAACTTATGTAAAAATTACAAAAGCAGATTCCTCCTCCAAATATTGAGGAAAAGGGTATTTGTATTTTAATGTTATGTTTAAAAAAAAGGTGCATTTATAATAGGAAAATAGAAGTGTAGAAAAACATGAATATCACATAGGAAATGTGAACGTGTGGGTGAGAACAGAAGATAAAGGAGAAGAAGATGAAAGAAAATGAACAGAAAGTGAATAGTTGGATGTTTTAGGATTTATTTGATGAGGGTAGTTTTGGGATTAGAAAAAGTTATAAGGGACAAGTAAGTAATTTCGTTGGTCAAAATAAGATGGCATAATCCAAAAACAGAGAAGTTAGGATATCCTAACTTGTGGCTTTTAGCCTTCTTAAGCCATTTTAAACTTTTTTAAGCTGTTTTTTATTTTGCCAAACATTCCAGTTACCTAAAAATGGTTTAGGCCAATCCAAACAGACTCTAAGAGCCTATTGGCTAAGCTTTTAAACTCGTCAAATTGACTTAGAAGCACATTTTGGCTTATCTACGTGTTTGGTAAATACCCAAAGAACTTATAAGCTAAAATCAGTTACAAGTTATAAGTTGGTCACCCCCAACTTATTACTTTTTAGCGTATAAGCACTTTTAGTTTGACCAAGGCTTTTTACTAGTTTATCCTTAATAATTTTTTCAAGTTCACAAAATATTTTCCCAAAAATAAATTTATAACTCTCTCTTCATTCCATATTCATTGATCATCTTTTTCTTTACAAAGAAACTTTTTAATTTGTAATCTTTTGTAAAGTTTCTAAGGATATTTTAGTCATGTTATTAAAGAAAAACTTATTAACACTTTTCTACGAAACACATCAATGGCTTATTATCAGTTTCAGCACGTCTATCCAAACACATAAATATTTATTTAAAAAATTAATTTTAGCACTTAAAAATATTTTTCAGCACTTCAAACTTATCAGATATTTACAATCAGCTAATCCAAATAGGCTCTAAATATCCTGCCATAGTTGCAATAGAGCAAAGAACGGAAGCTTGAAGTGGACAATTTCACAAGTGGACAATTCCACATGTTTAATGCTGGAAAACAAACCTTGTTTTGCTAACCTTTGCATTCTTTAGTGACCAATATGACCAAGTCTAGTATGCTATATATTTACATCACTATCATATTTATGTGAAGAAACAAACATAGAAAAACTAGCATTATTATTAAATGAATCATAATCCAAATCCATAATAATTAAACCTCTGGTCACATGACTAAAACCAAATAAAGTTAAACCAAAAATCAACTTGGCAGAATTGCTATGACAAAACAAGTCAAATCTTAACTTAAGCAGAACTGAAACTGAAATAACATTCGGGCGAATTGTTGGTGCTAAGAGAACATCGTGTAGTATTAGGTCTCGACCACTACGCAGGACGAACTTGCATGTATCGATCCCTTGAACAACAACTTTATTGTTGTTGCCTACATGTATCCACTTTGCTCCACGTAGAACTAGCTGAAATTCAACAAAGGCACTATGTTCCCAAGTTATGTGGTCCATTCTCCTGAGTCTACAATCCACAAAGGATTAGATTCAGTTAGAAAAATAGAACTAGAAACACAAAGTTCACTAATTCGAGCATCGTGAAATACCTTTCTAGGAGGCTCAAAGCAATATTTAGCATAATGACCCTTCTTGTCACAATTATAGCATTTCACTTTAGCAACTTCCATGCGCTTGGGACGTCTGTACTCGCCTTTTTCTGTCTTTGCTCTTTTAGCAGGCTGAATTGAGGTGACCCTGTCTTCTTTCCCCAGTTTCATTCCTTCAAATCACTCTTGGTTTTGGAGGTTGTTGCTGTGTGCAACTCAAATATTGGCTTTGCAGCCTCAAGTCGTTCCTCCTCTAACTCAAGGTGTCTCCATACATCTTCCAGAGTTATGATTCGCTCATTATTGGTCAAATGCATTTTTATATGATCCCAAGAACTAGATAAAGAGCATATGACAACATGAATTTGTTTTTTATCAGTCAATACATGACCGACATCTTTCAACCCCCCGATCATATTTGTCATTTGCCTCAGATGTATTTTCATTGAATGTTTTGGGTGTTTCTTATATGAGTCAAATTGGATCGTTAAAGATCTCAGCCTTGCAGTGGAACAAGTACCAAACCTTTTCCTCAAAGCATTCCAAAGATCTATAGCTCTTTGGTGATCCTTAAACTCCCTTAGAATGTCATCATCTAAGGTACTCAACAACGTAATGCGAGCAATAGAGTTCTTTTTCTTCCAACTGTCATAGGCTTCACGCTCATGCATATGTTGAGCAGTGTTGCCTTCCTCAGACTCATTCATGACATTGTTGATAGCCTCCACAGCCTCTTGCCCCTCTAGCACATACTGGACGTTCAAGCTCCAGGTTTCATAATTGTCACCATTGAGTTTCAACCATTTGTTGAACTCAACAACAATATTTTTCGAAGCAGTAATCATTCTTTAACAAAATAAAAATAAAATGAAGATCATGTAAAAAAAATGCAAGGTACGATGTTCTACATACATACATATTATGACACTAAGCATCAATTGATTAAGTTAATAAACACATATAATAATTGTGGAGTCGAAAGTTCACTATGTTCCCAATCATCGTCCAACAATTAAAATATTATAAAAATTGACGTATTCAATTATCTAGCTAAGTGTCTTAATCATATATAAGACAACATAATTATCTATCATGATTTTACAATTCCATGTGGATTATAAGTTAACAAATAACTTATATTAGCATGTAAATAAAATTGATGTCAAACTAATTAACATTCAGTACATGCTATACAAATTCACATAAAATTTATTTCAATGTTAAACCAACTAACATATTATACATGTTAAACAAATTAACAAGTATTGTTAATGTTAGAATATGTAATAGTAAAACCCTAATCCAATGAGTATTAGGAGTAGCCTAATCCAATGTTTATTAGGAGTAGGTTAGGTTATGTGTATTACATATAGGGCTCATTGTATCATGTTTAATATCATTTATATTTTTCTCCCGTGCTTTCTCACATGGTATCAGAGCTTTGGTGAGATAATTATCGTTGTGCGTCATTCCAACGACATCTGGGAAGAAATAACTCAGTCACCGTGCAAGACCGAAGTGACTAATTGCGTCAAAGTCACTAATTATCAGTGTTGTACAAAAACCAACAGCACCACAAGGTTCCCAAGAGAGATCCGGCCAAACCCCAGCAATCTCCACCGGAAAACTGCCCTTCACGCGCCCTCACGCGCCAGATTTATCAAGGTAGATCCGACCCATGCGCCCCACGCGCCGGCGCGTGAGCACTGTTCCGGTGAGATTTTGACGAAGGTCCTTCAGGGCAGTTGGATCGCCCTCAAATTCCGAGCCTACCCATATTTTTACTTTTCAATTCGACCACTTTGAAGTTTTTCCGGCATCTACAGTATTTTTCCGGCAAAAACAGTATTTCCTTCATCTGTTTCAGCAAGTTTTCAACGATGTCTTTGGGACTCGATGCTTTCGGGTCTAGAAACCCGGGTTCGATGTTAACTACATATATAACAAGCTCGGTACATATGATTTATATGCACCAGCTTGAGGGGGAGTGTTAGAATATGTAATAGTAAAACCCTAATCCAATGAGTATTAGGAGTAGCCTAATCCAATGTTTATTAGGAGTATGTTAGGTTATGTGTATTATATATAGGGCTCATTGTATCATGTTTAATATCAGTTATATTTTTCTCCCGTGCTTTCTCACAGTTAATATTAAACTAATTAATATTGATTTCATGCTAAATAAATTAACATAAAGCATGTGTTAAACTAATTAACCAAAGTAATATTAAAATAATTAACATTTCAAGCATGGTAAACGAATCAACAAATTAATATTTTTAGCATGTTAAACAAATTAACAAATAAATTAATGTTAAACAAATTAATATTACAAGCAATTGGGATAATGAAATAATTATAGATTTCATAAAAGAATATAAACATTAAATTTATATTCTGAAAATTAAGTCCATACGACTATTTTAATAATATGAAATTTATAAATAATTATTTTGTATTTCAATTAGGGCATGAGCCCACATAAAATGACAAAGCAATCTTTAAAACTGGGCATCTAGCCCAACTTCAATCTGATAGCAAAATAAAAAAATAAAAGAAAAAGTAAGGCTAATTTGAAGTGGACCTTTAGCCCTTTACCTACAAATTAATAAACCAATTTATTTTAATGAAACTGGCTTTTAGCCTACTTTATTAATGCTATCAGCACCTACTTCCTTTAAAAAAATATTTTTCTTTTAAATAAAAATTATAATTAAAGGGGTAGGGTTTTAGGAGGATGCTCCTCTTACAACGTTAGCCGCTACTAGCCTTTTCTGTTAGTTGGAAAAATATTTTTAATTCTCTTCTTTTCCCGTAGCCATAGAGCACCAGGCTCCACATATTTTTTATTATTTGATTTAGGAAGGAAAAAACTTCATTTCTCTTCTTCCTTCTGTTATGAGTCGCTGTCAACAACACTGGAGCACCAAGCTCCAATGTTCGGCCATGGCTATACCCAAAAACAGTTGGGTCTCTGGGAAGGTAGCCACCAAGCATGGCATAAAACTCAGGCAACGGGACAGTTTGTTTGAAGAAATTGTAACAAGAGAAATCGGTACTCTCTTCTTCTTTATTTATTAATATGTTTTTTTAATTCAAAAAAATTGAATCAGTTTTAAATAAAATTGATTTACCAAAATCCCGGATTGTTTTTAAACATATTTAATATTGATTTAATATACATTCCAAATGTTTCAATCACTGCCCAAATGTGATTTCCAATTCAGTGAGACATACATAAAAAACGCAATTGATTCACTCAAAATCAACTAACGGTTTTTTTATTTAATGCATATATATTTATTTATCAAATCTGAAAACTTATTTCTACTGATAAAACAAATATGTCAAACAGATTAACAATCTCAATTGCATAGTAAAGATACATGTATATGACATTCTAGATTTACATATAAATCTAAAACTCTTCTATATATGTATCCAGACCAGAAAACCAGTCTATGGCTCTGATATCAATGAAGGAACACGTTAATCTAAATATATTAGATAGCGCGTCAATCGTAAAACAAGAACTTACTTGTTCTTCACGAAGCGAAAGTGAAAACGGATAAACCGTGGCTGGAATTACTGGTCGATGGTGGTTGTCATGGTATGTTGGAGCAACCCCCAATTCTAGTGTCTAAACCCTAGTTTGATTGTGGGAGAACACTAAACGTAGGAAAAATACTGCTCAGAGTATATTTAATATACACACTAAGGGTACTTATATAGGGAATATTAGTATTAACTAATAACCCTAATAGGCCTTAGAGCACCACTTATGGGTGAACCTAATATTTCCTACAAGTCCTACACCCAAAAGTCCTCTCAATGAACAAATGTAAACAAATAACGTGCGCGCGCACACATATATATACATATATATTTTGAGAGAGAGAGAGAGCGCACATGAATTTAGAGAGATGAACTTCATCAGGAAGAGGAAGAGAAATCTTGAGATTAAGATAAAATTACTTTCTTCATTTGCAGTGAAAACTTGAACACAATTGTGTAAAACTATTTTCTGTGCAATTGGATATTTTTTGTTCTTGTTAAAGTTGTCTTTTTTTATGCAAATCTAGCTATAGACAATTACTATAGGTACACATTTTCTGGTTTTATGACAATCTTCGATTATTTTTATGTGAGCTAGAAGTGCACTAAATCTATACTTAAGGGACTAAAATGTAAATCTAGTTTTTAGTGGTTAAGGGTGACAGTTATTACTGTATAAGAGGGGACCACTTCTTGTAATGAGCTAATTAAGCTCTTCTTTAAAACCAACTCTGTATCTCTTAATTCCTCTCCTCTTCTCATCTTTTCTTCCGCCATTTCCATTGCACGCGAGAGTTCCTTCTCAATCAGTATAGATTTCATCATGACATCAGAGCAGTGGTCACATATTCATCAGAATTAGAAAGAATTTTGTAGAAATGAAGCTTGTTTATAGCTCAACGAAACTCCGATCTGGTCAGCCATGGTTGGAAATGAAGTTGCTTCACTAGATCATAACCATTCGCTATTTTTGCAACCCTCAGATGCTCCTGGACTTGTTCTAATACCGCTCAAACTTGCAGGGACATGCAATTACGCACTGTAGAGCAAATCGATGAAATTGGCTCTCCGGGAAAAAGAGTAAGCTAGGGTTTGTAGACGGAACATGTGTAAATAGCACATATGGAGGCGAATTGGCAGAACAGTCGGAAAAATGCAATGCAATAGTCTTGTCATGGATTGAGAGTACTGTGTCGAATGAGTTGATCCAAGCATTGTCTATGCTTCAAATGCAAGAAATGTATGGAATGATTTCCAGGAGAGGTTTGATAGATCAGATCTGACTAGAATCTGTCATCTTTGGACAACTATAGCGACACTGAGACAAGGTACTAATTCTGTAACTTCGTATTTTTCAAAAATGAAGGATTTATGGGATGAGTTAGATGTGTTAGTGACCTTGTCTTCGTATGACTGTGAGGAGGCCAAACCTTTAATTGAGCATTTAAGACCACGACGTGTATTACAGTTTTAATGGGATTAAATGAGATTTACAGTAACATAAGGCGTAATGTACTAGCAAAGAGACCTGTTGTTACTGTTAATGAAGCCTACACAATAGTTACTCAGGAAGAAAGCCAACGAGCCATAGGAGTAATTGATACACATAAGGAACCACTCACTATATTAGCAGGAAAAGGTCCAGATTTTAGAGGTAAAAGGTCGAGAATCATTTGTGAGCATTGCGGCTACGAAGGTCATCTTAAGTAGAATTGGCTATCCATCTTATTTAAAAAGCAAGAGGAAAAATCAGATTGGAGGAGGAAAGGTCTATACCAACAATGTGAATGTAAACAATGAGGAAAATAAGATAGCAACTGTTCAGGTGCAAGGGAATGGACAGTTCTTCACTAGAAAACAATACAAGCAACTTGTTCAACTCTGCAACACCAGAATGCTCTACTAACATGACAAGTATAATTTCCTTATTGGCAAATACATGTATGTGTGACTTTTGATTGGGTAATAAATACAAGAGCAACTCATCATGTCACATATACTAAGGATATTCTGAGTAATATGAGAAAAACTTATGATTAAGGAAGGAGTGAGGTGCAATTGCTCACAGGAAATAAGGCACAAATAACTCACACTGGGGAAGCATCTATACTGGGAAATAAGATAGTTAAAAATGTCTTATTTGTACCAGAATTTAAATTTAATCTGTTGTCTGTGTCAAAACTCACCAAACATCTTAGTTACTCAACCACATTCTTTCCTGATTTTTGTATGTTTCAGAATCTTTACAGTGGCAGGGTGATGGGGATTGGTACAGAACACAATGGACTATACTTGCTGAAGGAGAATATAACAGTAGCTGTAGCAGGTTTCTTGGTGAATAAAGTAGCCGAAAACAAACTTTGACACTTGAGATTAGGCCATGCATCTCTGAAGTCAATGCAGCATATCCCAGAGTTAAGGAATAAAGTAAACATGCAGGTGCAAGAAGACTATGATGTGTGTCCATTAGCTAGGCATTGTAGGTTAAAGTTTCCTTCAAGTAGTAGTAGCTCAGGCTGTTCTTTTCAACTCACCCACCTAGATGTTTGGGGACCTCATAAAGTGCCCATATATGATAAAAAAAATACTATTTTGTTACCATTGTGGATGATTACAGTAGATATACCTGGGTATGCCTGATTCAATCAAAATGTGAAATGCTAATTGTAATAAAGATCTTTCTTCCTATGATAAAGAATCAGTTTGGTGCTACTGTGAAAGTGTTGAGATCTGAGAATGGTAGTGAATTTTTTAATTCTCAATGCAATAATTTGCTAGCATCTCTAGGAATTATACATCAAAGTAGTTGTCCATATACACCTCAACAGAATAGGACAGTGGAGAGAAAGCACAGACATATCCTGGAAGTTTTAAGGGCACTGATGTTTCAGAGCTCAATGCCAATGAAATTCTGGGGTGATTGTGTGAGGACAACAACATACTTGATTAATAAACTACCCACAAAAATGTTAAAAGGGAAGTGTCATTATGAAATGTTGCATAACAAACCAGCAAAGATAGAGCACACGAGGGTGTTTGGTTGTTTTTGTTTTGAAAGAAACTTACCAGGTGGTGGCAAATCAGTCCAAGAGCAAGAAGTCAGTTCTTATAGGATACTTTGAGACACAGAAGGGGTACATATTATTTGACTTGGATGCTAGAAAAGTATTCATCAGTAAAGATGTGTCATTCAGAGAACAAGTGTTCCCTTTCAAGGGAGGAATTCAAATCAATGAAGATTTGTTTCCATGTAGTACTTCACCTGAACACTATAGTGAAGTCCAGATCACCACTCAGGAATCAAATAAATACTCCACATCACATGGTCAATTTGAAGCAGCTTAGGGACCAGTCATGGAACCAACAGTTGCAACAGACACTCAAATATTGGATGAGCTGAAGATGCAGTGGATTAAGTTGACACTATTGATCCCACAAAACCATTGAGGTGCAGTCAGGCACAGATCCAACTCCAGACCAGTCACTCACTGAACATGGGGCTACTGAAACAGCTGGTGTCAGAAGATCTAGCAGGACTTCTAGGCCCTCCATATGGCTGAGAGATTATGTTACAAGCTCAAACACTCAAAAACATCCTCATTGCATTTCCAAATGTGTCTCGTATTCTCATTTGCCAGCACATTACTAAGCTTACTTGAGAATGTTCTCTGTAGCAGTTGAACCAAAATTTTTAAAAAAAGCATGTCAGGACCCAAATTAGGTAGAAGCTATGGCAGAAGAGATCAAGGCCCTTGAAGAGAATGCAACATGGAGCATTGTTGATCTGCTTGCAGGTAAGAGGGCTATAGGATCCAAGTGGGTGTTTAAGATAAAGCATAAAGCAAATGGGGATATAAAAAGGTACAAGGCTAGATTAGTAGTAAAGGGTTATACACAATAAGAAGGATTGGACTATCATGAGACATTTTCTCCAGTTGCAAAAATGGTTACTGTTAGAACACTCATTAGCATAACAGCTTCTAAAGGATGATATCTTTTTCAAATGGATATGAATAATGCCTTCTTGCAAAGGGATCTCTATGAAGATGTCTACATGGAACTGCCACAATGTTTCCAGAGACAAGGGGAGTATAAGGTCTTCAAATTACTTAAATCACTATATGGTCTTAAACATGCTTCAAGACGATGGAATATCAAGTTAACTAAAGCTCTAGAGAAGGCAGGATACCATCAGAGTACATCTGATCGTTCACTCTTCATTAAGAACACACCATCAGACATTGTTGTTATCTTAGTGCATGTGGATGACTTGCTCATTACTGGAAGTAGTGCAGAGCTTATAAAAGAAGCCAAGCAGACATTACATAACTCTTTTACGGTTAAGGACCTAGGGGAATTAAGGTACTTTCTTGGCATTGAAGCTTTGAGGTCAAAGGAGGGGATCTTGCTTACACAAAGAAAATATGCACTCTAGTTAATATCAGAGGTTGGACTTGCAGGAGCTAAGTCTATCTCTACTCAAATGAAGCTGAATAAGAAGTTGACAACTATTGAGTATGACAAGCATGCATGGGTAAATAGACATGCAGAACTTGAGGACATAGGGAGTTATCAAAAATTGATTGGGAAACTGCTTTGCCTGACTATTACCAGACCAAACTTGAGTTTTGTTGTACATGTTCTCAGTCAATTTATGCAGCAACCAAAGCAATCTCATTGGGATGCAGCACTGAGAGTAGTGAGATATGTAAAGGCAACACCAGGGCTTGGAATTCTACTTGAAGCAGGACCTATTAATACATTGTCTGCCTATTGTGATTCCGACTGGGCTTCTTTTCCTAACACTAGGAGATCTGTGACAGGGTATGTCATAAAATTGGGGAATTCTTAGCTCTCATGGAAGTCCAAGAAGCAACATACTGTCATTCGAAGCTCTACAGAAGCTGAGTACAGGAGTTTAGCAGCAGCAGCTGCAGAAGTCACATGGTTCCTAGGATTGCTTATGGAACTACAGGTCCAGGTTCAACAGCCAGTGCCACTGCATTGTGATAGTAAAGCAGCTCTACAGATAGCTGCTAATCCTATATTTCATGAACGAACTAAGCATATTGAGATCAATTGTCACTTTCTGAGGGAGAAGATCAAGAATGGACAGTTGGCACCACAATACATTTCCACCAATTTGCAGTTAGCTGATCTTATTACCAAAGGATTAGGATCTTCTCAGCATCATTTTCTATTGTCCAAGCTTGGGATGCTGAATGTGTCTCAACCCCCATCTTGATGGAGAGTATTGTTATGTGAGCTAGAAGTACACTAAATAGGTATTTAAGGGACTAAAATATAAATCTAGTTTTTAGTGGTTAAGGGAGACGATTGTTACTGTATAAGAGGCTTCAAAACCAACTCTGTATCTCTTAATTCCTCTCCTTTTCTCCATCTTTTCTTCCGCTATTTCTATTTGCATGCGAGAGTTCCTTCTCAATCAGTATAGATTTCATCATTATAAAAAAGAAGGGAAAAGTAAATTTGATTTCACCACCCAATAGAAACTGCAAAAAAGGAGGGAAGTAAAAAAGAAAAGACTCAAAAAAAGATGTTGAGATAGTCGTTGACTTTTCCTCTTTATGGGTATTTGAAGTTGGGTAAATTTATATTTCAATTTACAACAAACTTATTCAAAAATAATCGGCTAATACTCAGCATCAACTTCAATAGTTTCTCAAAATTACTATTTAATTTATAAAAAAGTCTATTAAAGCTTTTAAGTTAGTTTTCAAATCATTAACTGTGACTCAATTATTAGTTCAACAAACCAAATCTATTTGGATGGTGAAAATTAGATTTTTAACAAGCTTAAATATGTGGATTTAAATTTTGAATTTGATTATATGAAAAATTTGGAGGGGGTGTTATTTAAGCTTGCTAGAAATAGTATAAGAAGATTGTGTATTAAATCTGAAGTCATTTAATGGAGATTTGGACGGATTTTAAAAAGAATTACAACTGAAAATCGTGGAAGAAGTTCGTCTACAAATGCTTGTATAAAAGTGTATAATATAGTATAAGATGTATTTATACACTCATATACACTATTATGCATAATTATACAAAAAACTGACTTGTCTTATTTCTTGCGTCTTTTCTAAAATTTAACTCAAATCTACTCCAAATCACTTCAAATTTAAATCTTAAACTCCTTTTGATATTTCCAATCAATTGGAACAACATCCAATCCAAACAACTAACAAAAAAAATTATATTTTTGAAAGCAAACCTTTGAGTGGCCTTAGATGACGAACTTCTAATTTTCAATTTTCTTTCGTTGCAATCAGGTGACATAGGAAGAGAAACAGTAATGACGGACAACTCCTTGAAGCATATGTAGAAGATGTAAGAAGAAGAGAGAGTGAAAGCAATGATTATGAGATCACAGTTTAACTCCATAGTTTGTAGAAGCAATGGTTGTAAGAACACAATTTAACTCCATAGTTTATAGAAGAATGGTTGTAAGAATACAAATTTTGAATTTGCTAGCGCGTTCAAATTATGTATAATAGATTACACCAGATAAAATTTAAACACATGACTTATTTTTATTAAGGTGTGAAGTCATATACATTTTTTGTAATTCGTTGATAAAAGTTGAAAAAGAATATTCGAAAAAAAACTTTTTACTCCACTTCTTTTCATTCTCTGAAGATAACTTAAAAGAGATCTTATCGTGTGTAACAATTTTATTATTAAAGTAGCAAGAGCAGAAACCTGTGTATTTTGTTTCAAAATGGCCATGTTTCTTTCTAGTGGAGTATTATGTCCACGTTCTTACGAAATAATGTAGTACCCTAACAATCATTGCTGCAGTACAGAGAAACTTATCCTAAAAGTAATTACGTATATGGTCTGAAGTTTTTTGTGAAAAAAATAGCTGAATGCGTGTCACGCATTATTAGATAAATTCATAGTGATACAAAAAAATTTCCAACTATAGAGCTTGACATGAAATTGAGACATAATAGAGTACGAGACATCAATTAATTCAACCATAGGTACCTGCTGACTGTTGAGTTGCTACTTCCGACTTCAATCGATAAATATGGATACCTTTTATAGTTGAATTTTGATTTGTAAATAGACTTGTTGTTATATTTTCTGTACAAAATGCACAGTATAATCAGTTTTACGACTGGTCAATAAAAAATAGTCACTATTCTGCTATAATAGAGACCGATCTAGCATAATATACTGAAGTACAGTGCACCTGTGTATGAACTCCAGCATAATATTATGTTGGATCGATATATTTTGTTGCCTCCAGTATAATATACTAGAGACTGGAGCATCGGTGCTCCAAACTCCAGTATATTATGCTGAACTGGTATACTTACTGGAACTCCAGTATATTATGCCGGAGTTCTAGTGTACTTATGAGGGAACTACGTCATATTATGCTGGGGTTCCAATATACATATCCTGAAACTCCAGTATAACATGTTGGAGTTCAAGTATACTTATGCTGGAACTCCAGCATAATATACTGGAGTATTTTTCGGGTTTTGAATAGTGTTTTCGCTCAAATTTATCTCTACATAAAAAGAGGATAAATTTCGATTAGTTTTGAAATAGAGCTATTTTGAACGACCAGTTGTAAATCTGGCTATTTTTGAATTTCAATTTGCCTCAAGATGGAATTAAATCAATTAGACAAGAGGGGTTGCTTTGATGGTAAGCAATCTCCACTTCTAACTAAGAGGTTGTGAGTTCGAGTCTCCCCAAGAGTAAGGTGGAAAATTTGTCATCCTCAAACCTCATTATGGAGGTTATGAGTTCGAGTCTCCCTAAGAGTAAGGTAAAAAATTCTTGGAGGGAAATATATCGAGGGTCTTTTTGGAAATAACCTCTCTAATCCAGGGTAGAGGTAAGATCTGTGTACACACTAACATCCCCTGACCTCATTAAGTGGGATTATATCTGCGTATATACTATCCTCCCCAGACCTTATTAAGTGGAATTATACTGGATTAGTTGTTGTTGTATGAAATTAAATCAACCGCCAACTATCAAATTGTTTGAACCCAAATTTATATTGTAAAACAAGCTATATAACGCTAATGGAAAATTTTCCTGTAAAGGATTGTTGTTTCACACCAAAACTACGCAAAATGATGACTTCCACCGTACTTCTAGATGTTCAAACTAGGAAACTTTGAACAAGCCAACCATAGCCTCCATGGGAAGCTTCCTTATTCACACGGGCAGCCCACAATGGTTGAACAAGCCAACCATAGCCTCCACGGGAAGCTTCCTTATTCACACGGGCAGCCCAAAATGGTTGAACAAGCCAACCATAGCCTCCATGGGAAACTTTCTTATTCACACGGGAATTTTCACAAAAAACCCTCATCATTTTTACTATAAATAGAGGTGCTTGCCTTCATTGTAAATCATCACAAAAATTAGAGTGTTCATCACCAAGAAGAGTGAGAACAAGAGTGATCCTCGTTTGTGAGTTTTTTGAGAGTTTTTTTATGAGTTCTGTAAATACTCGTGTAATCTATTCTTGTGAGTAATAGAGATTGTTTTTCTCTCAAATTTGTGTTTACCAACGCCCAATCGATCCACATACCCCAACAAGTGGTATCAGAGCCAGGTTAGAGGCGTTGGTCGAGTTTTTAGGTGACAGGCCAAATTTGGATTTTCGAAGCTTTGCTCGAAATCCAATTCTGACGGCACCATTGGATTCGTCTCGTCGAACGGAGTCCAACGCACCAAACAGCGACCTAATCGGAGTTCAAACGAGCCCAGAAATCGCGGTCAAAGTTTGGTCAACTTTGTAGGAGGTTCGCCGGGAACTCGTCGGAGAAGACAACCGTCGCCGGAAATTTCGGCGGAGAAGACGACCGGTCAACTGTAGCGAACCAGTCAACTCTCTGAAATTGCAGATTGGTCCCTCAACTTTCAAAAATTATAGTTTGGCCCATATAGTGGAATTTCAGCCACGAAGTGTCAATTCCACCATTTTTGACCGTTCCGGACGCAACGGTAAACTCCGTATTTAAAGATTAAACCCCGGTTATGTTGATAAATTATTTTGTAACATCATAATGTCCACAGAAGAGTCAACATCATCTTTCGGAGCTATGATTACGCTTACTGCCACAAATTACACGCTATGGAGATCTCGGATGGAAGATCTCCTAAGCTGTAAAGATTTGTTTGATCCCATAGAATTGATGGGTAAAAATCTTGATCCCGCCAAGGAGTTAAAGTGGAAGAAATCAAATCGAAAAACTATTGGTCAAATCCGTCAATGGATTGATCATAGTGTCTTCCACCATATTGCACAAGAAACAGACGCATATACCCTCTGGAAGAAGTTGGAAGACATGTACCAGGCCAAGACCGCTCGGAATAAGGCCCTATTGATGAGGCTCTTAGTCAACAGGAAGCTAAAAAATGAAACTTCAGTTGCCGAGCATACCAGTGAGTTCCAAAACCTGGTCAACCAGTTGTCGTCTGTAGAGATGCCACTTAGCGATGAAGTTCAGGCGCTGTTACTACTCAGTTCCCTTCCCGATAGTTGGGAAACGCTGGTCGTATCACTCAGCAACTCAGCCCCTAATGGAAAACTTACCATGTTAATGGTGAAGGATGCCCTATTCAGTGAAGAGGCAAGGAGAAAGGAGATGGGCACAGATCAGACCCATGCCTTTGTCACAGAGAACCGGGGGAGGCAACAAAAGAGTAGCAAAAGCAAATGGAGAGGCAGAAGCAAGAGCAAGGGAAGGTCCACTGATGGCATAAAACCAACATATAAGTTCCATCATTGTGGAATAGAGGGACATATGAAGAAGAACTGCTACAAATGGAAAGAGGAGCAAGGCCAGAGCAGTTCGCAGCCGAAGAACAAGGGTGGAGAAACGTTAGTTACTATCTCTGGTGATGTAGCTTATTGTTCAACCAAGATGAGACATGCCTTCACGTCTCACGAGAAGACACAGAATGGGTGGTAGATACTGCAGCATCCTACCACGTGACTCCATACAAGGAATACTTCACAACATACAAAGTCGGTGACTTTGGAGCTGTAAAAATGGGAAATTCCAGTTCCGCTGATATTGTCGGAATTGGTGATGTCCAGAAAAAGACAAGTTCCGGGAGCACAATCACTTTGAAGGATGTCCGCCATGTGCCAGATCTTCGGCTAAATCTATTGTCAGGAATAGCTCTTGACAAACAGGGCTATGATAGTCACTTCAGTAAAGGCACATGAAAGTTAACAAGAGGTGCTATGACAGTCGCCCGAGGACATATTTGTGGCACGCTATACAAGACTCATGTGAAGATATGCACAGACAGCCTCAACGTTGCAGAAAAGGAGGCTTCTCAAAATTTATGGCACCAGAGACTCGGCCACATGAGTGAGAAAGGGTTGTCTACCCTAATAAAAAAGGAGTTCATCAATGTGGACAAGGATGCTGTACTAAATCCTTGCAATCATTGTCTGTTTGGTAAGCAGCATAGAGTCTCGTTTAATTCCTCTTCAACGAGAAGATAAGAGTTACTCAGTCTGGTACACTCTGATGTTTGCGGTCCCTTAGAGGTTGAATCACTCAGCGGCAATCGATACTTTCTAACGTTCATTGATGATGCTTCTCGAAAGGTGTGGGTGTATTTCTTACGGACGAAGGACCAGGTGTTCGATTACTTCAAACTGTTCCATGTCATGGTAGAACGTGAGACAGGAAAGAAGTTGAAGTGTCTTTGATCCGACAATGGAGGTGAATACTCTTCCAGGCAGTTCAATGCCTATTGCAGATCATATGGCATTCGACATGAGAAGACGGTCCCACGCACCCCTCAACACAACGATGTAGCTGAAAGAATGAACCGAACAATCATGGAACGTGTTCGGAGCATGCTCAGTATGGCTAAGCTGCCAAAGCCATTCTGGGGAGAAGCAGTCAGAGCCGCCTGTTACTTGATCAACCGATCTCCATCAGTACCATTGAATTTTGAAGTTCCGGAGAAGCTTTGGTCTGGAAAGGATCCATCATATTCTCACTGGACAATATTTGGATGTTTGGTGTACGAACACGTATCCAAGGAGCTGAGGCAGAAGCTAGATGCAAGGACCTCTCCATGCATATTCATAGGCTCAGATGATGGTGGATCTCCTCATATTCCAGATGTTCGTAGATCTGAATGAGGTCGGATTCCATCGAGAAGATATCCAGAATCCGAATATCTTCATTACTGAAGATGGAGAACCAGAAAGTTTCCATGAAGCAGTATCGCACAGAACAGTGGTTGCTCGCAATGCAGGACGAGATGGAATCTCAGTAGAAAAATCAGACTTATGAGATCGTAGAACTTCCAAAAGGGAAGAAGGCACTGAAAAATAAATGGGTGTTCAAGCTGAAGAAAGATGGCAGTGGAAAAGTGGTGAAATACAAAGCACTGTTGGTAGTCAAAGGATTCCAGCAGAAGAAGGGAATCGACTTTGATGAGATTTTTTCACCCGTAGTCAAGATGATTTCAATCAGAGCCATACTTGGATTAGTCGCAAGTATGAACTTGGAGCTTGAACAGATGGATGTGAAGATAGCATTTCTTCATGGAGATTTAAAAGAAGAAATCTATGTGCAGCAGCCCGAAGGTTTTGAGGTTTCAGGAGATAACCTTGTGTGCAAGCTGAAGAAGAGTTTGTACGGTTTGAAGCAGGCACCAAGACAGTGGTACAAGAAGTTTGACTCGTGCATGGTGAGTCAAGGGTACAAGAAAACTGCCGCAGATGAATGTGTTTACATTCAGAAATTTTCAGACGGGAATTTCGTTGCTCTTCTACTATATGTAGACGATATTTTGATCGTGGGGAAAGACGCAGCGAAGATCAATCAGCTGAAGAAGGAACTCTCTAAGTCTTTTGACATGAAAGACTTAGGACCGGCTGAACAAATATTGGGAATGCATATCACCCGAGACAGGAAGAACCAGAGGTTATGGCTATCTCAGGAGAAGTATATTGAACGAGTGCTTGCACGGTTCAATATGAACAATGCCAAACCAGTTAGCATTCCATTAGCCAACCATTTCAAGTTGAGCAAGAGTTCCTGTCCCTCATCCAAGGAAGAGATTGGGGAGATGTCATCAGTACCATATTCTTCAGCAGCTGGAAGTTTGATGTATGCTATGGTGTATACGAGGCCCGATATTGCTCACGCAGTGGGAACAGTGAGTCATTTTCTCTCCAACCCCGGGAAAGAGCATTGGGAGGCAGTAAAGTGGATTCTTAGGTATCTTAAGGGTACAACGAAATTATGTCTTTGTTACGGGGAAGCTGATCCAATCTTGAAAGGCTATACAGATGCAGATATGGCCGGAGATCTTGATAGTAGAAAATCTACTTCAGGATTCATTTACACTTTTGCAGGGGGAGCTGTTTCATGGCAGTTTATGCTACAGAAGTGTGTTGCTTTATCCACAACTGAAGCAGAATACATTGCTGCCGCTGAAGCTGGAAAAGAGATGTTGTGGCTAAAGCGTTATTTTCAAGAGTTTGGAATCAAACAAAAGGAGTACAAGGTGCATTGTGACAGTCAGAGTGCTTTGGATTTGAGCAAGAACTCCATGTACCATTCCCGTACAAAACATATTGATATTCGCTATCTTTGGATATACGAGGTGATGGATCGACAACTGTTGATACTAGTGAAGATCCATATGAAGGAGAATCCAGCTGATATGTTAACAAAGGTAGTGACTCGAGAAAAGCTAGAGTTATGCAGAGACATAGCCGGGATGTTTATTTCAGATACGGCTGGAGGGGGAGAATTGATGACTTTCAGCCGTACTTCTAGATGTTCAAACTAGGAAACTTTGAACAAGCCAACCATAGCCTCCATGGGAAGCTTCCTTATTCACACGGGCAGCCCACAATGGTTGAACAAGCCAACCATAGCCTCCACGGGAAGCTTCCTTATTCACACGGGCAGCCCAAAATGGTTGAACAAGCCAACCATAGCCTCCATGTGAAACTTCCTTATTCACACGGGAATTTCCACAAAAAATCCTCATCATTTTTACTATAAATAGAGGTGCTTGCCTTTATTGTAAATCTTCACAAAAATTAGAGTGTTCATCACCAAGAAGAGTGAGAACAAGAGTGATCCTAGAGAGTGATCCTCGTTTGTGAGTTTTTTGAGAGTTTTTTTATGAGTTTTGTAAATACTCGTGTAATCTATTTTTGTGAGTAATAGAGATTGTTTTTCTCTCAAATTTGTGTTTACCAACGCCCAATCGATCCACATACCCCAACACAAAACAACATGGATGTCATCAGTTAAACTATTTCGTGGACAATTAATTTTGCTTGTAAAACGGACACTGCAGATGAATGAGCAAAAAAAACAACCTGAATGTTTTAACTTAGCTTACACACACTCCTCATAGTATATATATACATGTGAAAGTGACTACAGTTTTGAGTTTCTAAACTTTAATCTGGCACTTAAAATAGCATGTTGGGATGGGAATAGTATCGAACACCCTGTTTGTCTTTAACTTGTACAATGGCATCAGTCATACATAATCCATCATGTTGTAGGAGAACTTTGACAGCAGTTGTGGAACTCCGGCAATTATTGGTCCATAGGTCTGCAGAAAAGGGCGTTGAATGCATTAGCCTTTTAAGTACATCATAAAATATGGTCATTTAAGGTACAAAAGGCATTAGACTCATTAGTAAGAGTCCATTGTGGTAAAGCAAAGCAGATTGATTCAATCAACCATACTAGATTTTTCATTCAGAAATGTGCCTGAGGTACAGTACCTTGAAATTTTCATGAACTTGGCAGAGTGGAACAGCTAGAAGCTTATGGTTCTTCGGTACAATGAATTTGCGACTTTCGGGCAACCTCACAAGAAACAGTTTTGTGCACTCCTACAAAGAGAGAAAGTCAACCTTACTAAAAGCACTGTTGTGCACTCCTACAAAGGGAAGGACTATGGCTTCAAGAACTGACAGCAAATGAGATAAATTTCAGAATGTAATGAACAAGTACCTTAGGCCTTTTTGTATCAGGCGGCATAAATGGGTAAGTCAAAGTTTCAAAGCAAGGTCTCCACCACATCCCTAGGCATTCACCTACCTACACATCAAATGAAAGATTTATAAGATGCTTAGCACAAAAACTTCAAAATGTTATGCCAAACATCGACATACCTCCCAGCTGTCATCTTCGCTCATTGACAGCTTACTTGAGAGCTTACGTCTTAGACATTCAATTTCTGTGATAAGCAAACAAGGATAATCCTTCAAGCTCTGTAAAAATCCCAGCTTCAACTTGGACAAAATGAGAGAAGAAATCATCCTACCCGATTCACCAGGCCTAACACGACCACCTGGAAGCTTGAAAATGGAATTTCGTACTTGCAGTAATAATATATGTGGATATTTGAACAACTCGACCTGCAATGTATTGTATATCATCTAATGACCACAAAGAATAGTCCCTTCCATACGCAGTATGTCGTTAGATGGGTAATTGGCATTTTGAATGCCAGAAGAGTACCTAAAGCCTTTTGGCAGCTTAAGTTGTTTTGGATTGAAATCACACCCCTTATTAGGACCACCCATGAGGAGTCGCATGAATAAGTATTGAGATTATCAGTCACTTAACAATCATGCACCAATTATGGAATTGAACTATCGGGACAGATGGTATTGTTTTGATTTTAACTACTGATACAGGAAACTTGTTAACATCGCAGACGTAGAGCCTGGAAAGCTGCACAACTGACTGCTGAATCGTCTGGATGACCCTACTTATTCAGCAGTTTATGAATCAACAAGGTTTTAGCTGCAGCATGCTGATGCTCTACCTATTCAGCACTTTATGTACCAACCAGGCTTAGTTGCAGCATCAAGTAATAAAGGATGGGGACAAAACTTACAGCTTTAGGTCACTATGTTCCCCTGAAAGAACGTTAGCATGGAGGCTTTTGATCGTGGATATTAAACAAAGCTGTAGGGCTGGTATCCTATGATCACATAATGAAATAGCAGGAGAACCCTGTTGGAGCCCAGTTCCAAAATGAGAACCAAAAAGTTCAAGTTATTTACTTCACTGAGGACAGAGAAGCGAAGGATCAAGAAAACACAGCTCCTAAAGCTGGAAACTACGTTTTGTTTTGGAAAAGTTTGGTTATTTCTTGATTTGTGTGTGTCATCCTTGCACAAGGGCCATGCCAATCTTCTCTGCATCGTTTGGATTTTATCCGGTATTCCCTTCAGCAATAAACCAGTAACCTTGTCATGATATTCTATAAAGTTATTTACATGCAAAGTGTAACTTTAAGTTTCTAAATTAGGTAGATGATATTTATTTATTTCAAATTTCCAATCTCCTTAGTTCCTATCACTGACATATTGATCTAGCATGATTCCTTCACAATTCATAAATTTGCTAGCTATATTTATCTTTAATGCTACCATCTCTAGAATAAATCTCCATGGTATTGATACACAGACCATAACGCCTTAGTGCTTGCACTAAAGCACCGCTTAAGCAACCAGCCTTGTCGCACTGAGCTTCAAGGCTTAAGCGTGCCTGAAGCAGGTTTTTAAGAACACTGGTAGCTAAATCATGACTATCATCCCTGCATTATGAGATTAGAAAGGCTTCAGCGTCTAATTTTGTGGCTCTGCAACAACTGAAACCTTCAATTATTTCTAAAATGAGTTTTTAACAATTTTTGGGATGGCAAATTAGAAGTAGAGAGATTACTTTTGTCTTTTTTTTTTTCTTGTGTGCGAACCACTAGCTATCCAAAACTTACTGGTACGACCATCTGGATTTAGAGTATCTTAAAATCCCGAGTATCTAAAGGTGTTTCATATTCAGGTCCCTAAACCAGATCTCTGATTAGGTCATGTTACAGGACGGCTAATGGTTAGTTCTTTTCCACTTTTGTAATGGACAAGTCCAACATTCAAAGATTAAAGGTGACCGAAGCTATTTTTTGTTCGAAAACTTTGAAACCGAACATTTACTGCTAAATTTATTTGAAATATCCTTACAAGATATAATTCACAAAAATTGTAAAAGTATACCAGTTAAATTTTAATCTCTGATGCAGTATCCTAACGGGGCGAAGCTACACTCTAGTAAGGATGATCAATTCGTCGAAAAAATAAAATTACACTGCGTCTATAGGTAAAATATTATTACATGAACTAACATATATTGAACGCTCTTTGTCGGTTTTTTTATTATATCTTTCAAGTTTGAATACCCTTAGGAAACTTTCTGGCTTCGCTGCTCTCCTAACCCAACACATGAGATACGGCCAAAATAGCTACTCCTATATACTACAAATCATGAATAGAACAACTTGTGCGGTCTTCCATTAAAGAGTTGAGCCCCTACGTATCTAATCTCTATCATCCCCAAAAAGGAACAGAGAAAAAACCTTGTGATTTTTTTCTATTTGGACAGAGTTACCTGATACGTGCTACTGCTCGTGCCATGAGCCGGCGACGGACACCACGGTTATGTTTAAAAGAAAGGAAAAGAGAAAAGAGAGGAATTAGAGACTAACCAAAAGCACAGCTTGTACACAGGTCCTGAGTCCATGAGTATCGTAGCTGAACCAAACGACAGGGAAATCAAATGCAAGTTACTAAAAGAGCTAGAGAACAAAAAATAAGAAGAAGATAAATTAAACATACTTCAATTTCATGCGTAGAACGCGATCAGCCAAGGTCTCTTCCTTAAACTGAAGAGCCTCTTTTGAACCAAAATAGTAATGATTCAGTGGGTAAATGTCCAATACGCTACTACTGTTAACGGCACCACCACTTGAATAAACACCGCCGTTTTCCTCGGCCATTAAGAAACTATGATCGCCCATTGATTTGAACTGAGACGAAGCACAAGGGAGAGATCAAAAGAGAAGTGCAAGTTGACTGAAAAGGAAATTACGGGAAGAACAGAGGTGGTAATTTTCAGACTCTATTTATAGAGGAATGAAAAGGAAGTTGCCGGAAGAAAAATGTTACGTGGCTGTTCCACAGAGGGCTGGAGGCTGAAAGCTGAAATGGCAAAGACTTTTGAGATAAGGAAAAATGATAGGTGGCAGTATAAAAAAACAACCTAGTATAATTCCATATAATGGGGTATGTGAAGTATAATATGTACGCACCCCTTACCTTTACTCTGGGATAAAGAGGCTATTTTCAAATAGACCCCGACATAGGTGGCAGTATAGCCTTCTAGAAAGATGGAGAGATTGGGATTTCCATGGGGGAAATACAAAGATAGCCCACTTTGGGACTATTATTTAAGTTATACTTATTATGTGATCAACAACAACAACCCAGTATAATCTAATTTACTAGGGTCTGGGGAAGGTAGTGTGTACGCAGACCTTACTCTTACCCTTGGATATAGAAGCTGTTTCCAAATAGACCCTCGGCATCCTTCCCTCCAAGAACTTTCACCTTACTCTTGGGAAGACTCGAACTCACAACCTCTCAGTTGGAAGTGGGGGTTGCTTACCATCAGAGCAACCCCTCTTGTCAGTGTACTTATTATGTGATCAATTTTGATCTAAAATAAGAGATAAATAATATGATTTAATTAGTTTTGGAATTGATTATTCAAAAATAATCAGTATTTATTAAGTTAGTGAAAAATAATAATTATTTTGTTACAATAGAGACCGGTCCAACATAATATGCTGGAGTTTGGTGCACTTGTATATAAACTTTCAGCATATTATGATGGACGATATACTTTACCGGTCCAACATAATATACCGGAGACTGCAGCACCGGTGCTCCAAACTCCAGTATATTAGATTGGAGTTCCAATATAATATACTAGAACTCCAGTATATTATGCTGGAGTATTTTTCTGGATTTTGAACAGTATTTTTGTTCAGATTTATCTTTACATAAAAAAAAGTAGCTAAATTTCGATTACTTTTGAAACTAGGCTATTTTTGAACAACTACGTGTAAATCTGACTATTTTTGAACGACCACGTGTAAATCTGACTATTTTTGAATTTCTCCCCAAAATAAGTATCCATTTATATAATCAAGAAAAAATTTAATTTGTTTATCCAAAATTATCCTTACGTACGTATTCCTAAATTGTCATTTACTCATCACATTTAGAAGATAAGTAAGTATTATTATGGTGCAATACTTAATGAATATTAATTTAGTGACACTAATTATTTTTATCTAAAATCTAATATTTCTTTAATAGATATATCTAAAATAAATTAATCTTTTATTGTAGGCCAGAGTAAATTGTAGTTAAAGTTTATAAACTTTTGTAAGTTTAGTCATTTTGGAAATAACTTCCACATACACAAAATTGAGTTTGGCATATTTTTTGTGCAAAACTTCCCACAATCACGCATGAAATATGGCCTGTACAATCGAGCCTGGAGTTTGGCTTTTCAAGGCCAAACTTCCTACTAAGAGTATACAAAGAAAATTGATAAATTATATCAATTGATAATTCGAATTAAATAGAATTTTTTTTAATTGTGATTGGTTTGGTATTAGAAAAAAATCCGACTATAATTGATTTAGTTTTGTTTTAATTAAAAAAATCAAACTTAAACCAAACAATTCTGATGAAATATTTATACAATTTTTAAAAATATTTAATACATATAAATATTTATTTTAATATAACTTATAAACTTTTTCACAGTTTTATCTCTTAATGTATTATTTCAAGTTTGGACTTAACATTCTTGAATGACAAATAAATTTTATGGCGTATAAATGTGGTAACTCAAATAATTCAATGCTAGAAATGACAATAGAGTGGGATATCTATTTTTTAGTTTTACATCGGTTTATAATTAAAATGCATACCTTAATTTATTTTTTCCTTTAGTGCTAGCTATGTGTTAATAGTACATATTAGCTATATTTATTATTTACGATGACGTGGAAAGAAGACAGTGTCACTGTTGATGAGGTTTCCACTAACTTTAAAGTGAGAAACTCTCCCATCCCTAAAAATATCTACATGAACACAACCAAACATCACCAATCATACCATTGAAACCACCATACTAGAATAACCAAATGGACGTGAAAGAAACCACACTACATGCCTATAAGGAAATGCTTCTAGACAAGTAGGCAGTTAGCTAAACGGAATACTACGATGAAGATCCCCCTATAATTATCAAAGATGATAAAGGAAAACAATATTGAAGGCTCAATCACCCTTTACCAAGAAGATAAGAACCACTTATATCTACCATGGCGTTTCTCTGTTATCATTAAGATCTTCGGACATAGAATGATTTACTATTACCTTCGCTCTAAACTAATTGACTTATAAAAATCATCTAAACAGTTAATCTTGATTGACTTAAGATGTGACTTCTTTATTGTCAAATTTAGTCGAGAGGAAAATATGGCTAAAGCACTACATCAAAGGCCATGATTCGTCTCTGGGAACTTCCTATCAGTATGTAAATGAGGACCCAATTCGTACCACAGGAAGCTACTCTCTCTTCCACAACCATATGGATTCGCCTATCTCAACTACCGACAAAATTTTACGACAAAGAGATGCTGGAAAAAATTGGTAGGAAACTAGGCAAATTGCTGAAAATCGACTTATGCACCTCCTCTACAAAATATGCACGCCTTTGTATCCAAGTACCCCTGAAAACCCCAGTGGAGACATCAGTAATAATTTGAGACCACAAACAACCAGTATATATGAAGATGAAGGTACATTTACAACATTTGGAAGAATTGGTCACATAACCAAATATTACAACTTCAAAAAATTCCAACCACCATTGTCACAAGAAATACCGAAACATTCAGGAATAAATATGAAGAAAGGAGAGGACGATGGATGGAAGACAATAACTTCCATGCCAAAGAAAATAAATCAACTAACAATGAAGGAAAGGAACAATAGAAATGAAACAATCAGAATCATGCATCAAAAGCACAAAAGATCCAGGTAAAGATATTCGATGCAAATTCATATAAGTCTTTGGAAAATAAAATTTTTCAATACAATTCTAAGTCCAATAATTCTCAGTCCAAAAATTACAATAGGTCCAGCGGCCCTGTCAGTAAACAAAATTCCATCCTTCACTCCCTAGTATCCTAATACACACAACTCCAAACCAAGTTTAGCGCCAAACTCAAGGCGAGAATAAGGTCAAATGATCCCTTCAAAGAGGCCCCTACCCATAGGCCAACCCCAGACGTAAACATACTGAAGCTATGGCATTGGGTCACCAAGCCAGTACAAAATAAACAACTGGGGTCCATACGCAATTGGAACCATCCAACCCAAATAATCACCCCTACCCAAACACCTGCGCTTTCCCTACCTCTTTCTCAACAAACTACTCAAATAGGGAAAACTCACCATACTCCATGAACACTTAAGTGCCTCACCTGAGAATCCACCCATTCTCAGGTGACATGACACCCTCCATCTACTAAAATAGATACCACATTAATTTTGAATATGCTTCTCCAGATACATTAATCGATGACCTTTCCACTAACCTAGACGTGACACGAAAGGACGCCATCATGAACCGGATCGTTAACATAACCCTCTCCATTAACAAAATAACACACAAAAAATTGAAGAAAACCAAATGCCACCCACCATTGTGATTTCGCTACTACTGCCACCGGATCACTCACCGACATCTTGGTTAGAAGTGGCATTACAAAGATAGGGCCTAGACTATAATTTCACTATGAGAAATCAACCAATGACCCAAACCTGGTGCATCTGGCGAGGGTAACAGTGGAAGCCCTAAGTAGGGCATTGGCTGCCTTTGGCCCATCTCTGTGGCAAACGATGACAAGCAATGGCAATATGCAACAAAATTTGATCCACCAATTCTCAACAACCTAATTCTCAAGCATTACGATCAATCCCCTTCTTCCCAGACCCGGGAACAAAGGATCCAACAACGTTTCTAGCATTTGTGACCATCAAACCCCAAAACCACCAGGCTCCGTCACCTTCTGCTCTATTAGAGAAGAATAGGTCACCATCGCTGGGAAATATTACAAGGGAAATGAACAAAGCCTTAGATCTTCTGAAAAGGAAAAGCCTACCGGAAATGAAAGGAACAGCCTACGGCCCCCTTCACACATATTGTCTCCTCCCGGACTCAATCAGAGCAATCGAGTTCAGTATGGAGACAAGCGAAGTGCTTGTGCTGCTGTTTCCCAGAATCATGATCAAGTGCGGGATGAGCCTAGTATCTCACCACACTCAGGGTATGACCAAACCACTCCTTAACTTGATCGCAGTTCTCAGCATATAGAGCAGGAACCAAAGGAAACTAATGAGTACTCCTCAAGGAGCGGGGAAGCCTCATAGAAACCTGTCCCGACATCACCAACCACCCCTGATGAACTATATCATATCGAATGCTAGGTGGAAATAGTGTGGAATTCAGGAGGCACTGCATGGATATGGTTCAGCTCCAGAAGCCAACAATGTTGATATTGCTAGAAACTAACATAGTTGATCACAAAAAGCTGATAGAGGAGCTGCATTTTGATATGCTTATCCAATCTCCGATTGTTGGCTTATCTGGCGGGATAATGATAATGTGTAAAGAAGACAATGTCATTGTTAATGAGGTTTTAACTAACATGCGGGACATCCATGCCATGGTGAAGGTACTTTCATCCCACATTCATTGGTTATTTTCTGCAATTTATGCTAGGAACATTTTAGCTCATAGGAACTAGCTATGGGAAAATCTAGTTACTATCTCCAAAAGCATTCCTAACAACTGGTTTGTAGGTAGAGATTTCAATGAAGTACTCAAAGCTAGGGACAAATTTGGGGTAACCCCATAAGCTCAAGTTGTAGTAATTTATTTTGGAATTGCCTTAATGAATGAAAACTGCTATACTTAAGTTACAGCCAGTAAATTTACATGAACTAAAAAAAGATACAAAGATAGTAGTCTAATTCTAGAAAGGATAGATAAGAACTTTTCTATCGAGTGCTGGATTGCCCAGTACCCTGAGGCCATTATTATACACCTTCCTAAGACCAATTCAGATCACTGCCCAATTCAAATAGTGCTAAAGGGTGACTCTTCTAATTATTCCAACAGACCTTTCAGGTTTGAATCAACGTGGACTAGCCGCTCCTCCATTCCTAGTATCATCAATGAGGCTTTCACCAATAAATCCTCCCTAATCCAATCTACTGAGACTTTCAAATGCATTGTGACCTAGTGGAACATACATACTTTTGGCAACATCTTCCACAAAAAAAAGAAGGATCCAAGCCAAAATTGCTGGGATACAAAAATCACCAAATTACCAGTTCAACAGTTACCTGTTAAACCTAGAAAACAACCTGACCGGAGAACTTGTATCCATCCTAAAAAATGAGGAAGATTTTTTAAAACTCAAGTTAAGGATTAATTGGCTAACTAAAGGGAATGCCAACACTATATTCTTCCACACTTCACTCTCAGTAGGAGAAGAAGAAACATGATCATGTTCCTTAAAGAGGAGGGTGGAAACTAGCTTTATGACCAAGGGACATTAAAGCTTCGGTTATGTCTTTCTTCAAGAGCCTCTACACCTCCTCACACATCCAAGCTCACATCTCCACTACTAGCCAGCTAGGCATGACCCATATCTTATCGAAATATCAGAGGAATATCTCAGATAGGCCACTTGAGATTAGGGAAATCAAACTTGCCGTCTTCTCCTTTAAGCCTTTCAAGTCTCCAGGTCCAGATGGGCTCCACCTTTTTTCTACCAAAAGTAGAAGAGCATTGTAAGGAACTTAGTAATTGACTTCTGCAAACAAAGCTTCAACACTCACTCCATGGATGAGACCATGAATCAAACTCTGCTCTGTCTCATCCCTAAGTGTCCCCAAGCTTCCATCCTAAAAAACTTCAAACCAATAGGGATTTGTAACACCATCTACAAGACCATCACTAAGATCATTGTTAACAGGATCAAACCTATGCCACCCAATATAATTGGACCTAGACAGGTTAGTTTCTTTTAATAGGAGGTCTTCTGATAATGCAATCATTGTCCAAGAGCACATTTCTCGTTTGGAAAAATGAAAAGGAGTCAGGATCATATAATCCTCAAAATTTTCTTACAAAAGGCTTTTGACATGCTAGTGTGGTCTTTCATTAGGGACACACTGCATGCCTTCAGCTTCCTTGATGGGTTGACTAATTAATCTTGTCATGTATTAGCTCAGTAAACATCTCTATCCTAGTGAATGAGGGAAAAACAGATTCCTTCAAGCTGTTTAGGGGCATCAGACAAGGGGATCCAATCTCCCCTTACTTATTCGTTCTGTGTATGGAGAGGCTCTCCAGGTCAATTGACAAAGATGTACTGGACAAGCAATGGCACGCCATTATTATCGGTAAGTCTGGTCCAAAAATCTCCCATCTGTTCTTTGGTGATCAGCTTACCCTATTTTCAAAAGCCAACACTAGGAATTACACCACAATATACTTTATCCTACAGGCTTTCAACGAGTGTTCTGGCAAAAAAATTAACCTCACAAAGTCCAGGGTCCTCTTATCCTCTAACACAAGGCAAGATACCAAGCAATGCCTCACTAATGCTCTGTCAATATAAGCTACTTCCTCCTTTGGGAAGTACCTTGGATTCCATATGTTCCATAAGAGATATACTAGTTCTGACTTCCAATTTATAATTGACAGTATGCAATCCAAGCTGGCTGGCTGGAAAACAAATTGTCTTAATATGATTGGAAGGACTATTCTTCCTAAGGCTTCTCTTAGTAGTATCCCTAGTTATGTCATGCAATACATCAAATTTGTCAACCAAGGCCACCAAGCAAATTGACAGAATCTAGAAAAACTTTATCTGCGATACAACCCCTAACAAGAAAAAATTGAACTTAGTTAGCTGGGACAAAGTCACTAGGTAGAAATCCTATGGTGGTATGGGTTTGCAAAAAGCTGAGCTTAAAAATAAAGCTTCTCATACCAGTGTACTTGGAGAATCTACCATAACACCTCCAACTTATATGCTAGAGTTTTGTCACGACCCAAATCTCTCTCCGCAAGAAATCATGATGACACATAGTCTCTAAGACTAGGTAAGCCTAACAGTTGCGGAATAACTGAAATAATAATGGGATTAGCGACTAAATGTTAGCAACAATAGGTATATACATAAATAAAGCCGAAAAATTGCAGCTCAACATATACAAGTAAAACAAACAACTTCGAGTATAAACAACTCCAAAAGACCTGGTAGTCACAAGTCACAAGCTTTATGGAAAGATTTTACCTAAATTTCTCTATACATCAGCATCTAGGGAAAATAAAGCTCGACATTAAAGGATAGAAGGGAGCTCCGAAGTATGCGAACACTGGCAGATATAACTTGAAGTCTCCGCAGCAGCATCACGTACTATCTACTAATAGTGGGGTTGATAGGAGGGACCTGTATCTGCACACAAAACATGTGCAGAAGAGTAGCATGAGTACACCACATCGAGACCCAATAAGTGCCAAGCCTAACCTCGGTAGAGCAGTGATGATATCAGATTAGAGCCCTACTAGAATATAATAATTTAGGGAAGAAGATATAGCAATATAATGGAAGAATGGATCTCTCGAGGTACCGCCTCGTAGTCCCAAACGTAAATACTTGACATGGGATCTCCAAGGGTAACGCCTCATAGTTCCAAGAGTAAATATGCAACATAGGATCTCCCGAGGTATCGCCTCGTAGTCCCAAAAGTAAATATGCGACATGGGATCTCCCCAGGTACCACCTCGTAGTCTCAAAAGTAAATATGTGACAGGGGATCTCTCGAGGTACCGCCTCGTAGTCCCAAAAATACATACAAAACTCATAACTGTACGAGCAATGAATTTACAACAAGATATACTACAGTTAAAGACTGAATACAAATCAAGGAAAAACATGTAATACAATTAGCATTTTGCACAAATTACAAGTAAGAGTTTAATCAAGTAGGAATGCAATAGTAGGCTAAACATAATGACTACACAAGCTAGAGTAACTCAGTTAAGTAATTAAAGAAGACTACTGAGTAAGAATCAATTTTTTTCAACATTTAGCCTGTGTACGCATCGTCACCTCGCTTACATGCCTTTTCTTAGACTTTCCAACTCCGAATGACCCAAATCTAGCCAAATAAATTCCATACTATAAATATATAACTATTATAAACTAATCTAATTAATGAAATTAAGACTTTCAAAATAAATTAGAAAATCGCCCCAAAAAGTCGACCAAGGGCCATATCTCGGAATTGGGTAAAAGTCACAAAATATGAACGCATTTAAACATGAGTTCACCTATACCAAAATTACTCAAATCTGATACTAAAACCTCAATCAAAACTCCGAAATTTGATTTAAGAACTTTTTCAACTTTTCCCCCAAATTTCTCAACCTAAATCCTTATTTAAATGATGAAATTAATGATGCATTAGTGGATATTAACTAAAAACAAGTCAAGAATCCTTACCCAAACATTTCCTATGAATATCCCTCAAATATTTTCCTCAATCCAATATCTCAAAGTACTAAAATGAAAATGAGATCAAACCCTCAATTTAGCCATTTTCTGCCGAGTCAAACCGCACATGCGGTCCAATTTTCGCTTCTGCGATACCTCTTTTGCAGCGAAGGCTATGCACCTTCAGAGTTAACTTATGTTCCCAGGTAACGCACCTGCGCACAACCCTACATATCTGCAGACGCAGTTCTCTGCTCAAATGACTGCTTCTGCGGGAAACTTGGCCATCTTAACTTCCCCACTTATTCCGCTTCTGCGACCACACTTTCGTAGAAGCGGTATCATTTCTGCCGACTATACGTCGCACCTAGGACCACTGGACACCTGGTCCCAGGTTGCATTTGCGATCCTCTTCTCGCACATGCAAGTCCGCACCTGTAGCCAACCCCACCGTAGGTACGATGACACCAGAAGCTGGAAAGCTTTAACAATTCACACAAGTCCAATTCTAGACCGTTAACCACCTAGAATCCACCTGAGACCTCAACAAAATATACTAATAGATGCTAAATCATCATAAAAACTTATTCGATCCTTCAAAGAACATCAAACTACGCTAAATCTATGAATCACACCCCAATTCAATTTTAATAAGCTTTAAACTTCAAACTTCTACAACTGATGTCGAAACCTATAAAATCACGTCCGATTAACCTCAAGTTTTGCACACAAGTAATATTTTACATTACAAACCTACTCAACTATCGAAATCAGAACCCGACCCTGATCTCAAAAATTCTACTTTTGGTCAAACTTCTTAAAAATCCAACTTTTGCTATTTCAAGCCTTATTCAGCTATGGACCTCCAAACCACAATTCAGACATGCTTATAAGTCCAAAATCACCCAACAGAGCTAACATAATTGACGAAACTTCATTTTGGAGTCATCCTCACACAATTCAAACTATGGTCAAATCCTAAAACTTAAACTTCCATTTTAAGGACTAAGTGTCCCATTTCACTCCAAAACAAAAATAAAACATCCTGTCAAGTCACATAAGCATAAAATGAAATAGAGGGAAAACTGGATTGGGGATCGAGGCTGATACTCTCAAAATGACTGGTTGAGTCTTTACATCCTTCCTTGCTAAAACAATTGATCGCCTCGAACAAGCATTGAGACATACGTGAAGTGGTGAAAAGATGAGGATACGGATGCGCATCATGCTTGGTCTCCTAAGTCACCTCCTCGACTAGATGACCCCTCTACTGAACTTTCACTGAAGCAATGTTCTTTGACCTCAACTTTCGAACTTTCCTATCCAAAATGGCCACTGGCTCCTCAACATAAGACATATCCTTGTCCAGCTAGACTGAGCTGAAATCCAACACATAAGACGGATCTTCGTGATACTTTGGGAGCATAGAAACATATAATACTAGATGAGCTGCAGCTAGGCTACGTAATAGTTCAACTATGTAAGCCACATCTCCAGCCCTCTCAAGGATCTCAAAAGGACCGATATACTTAGGCCTCATCTTGACTTTCTTCCTTAAACTCATAACATCCTTCATGGGAAAAACTCAGAGTAAGACCCACTCCCTAATTATGAATGCAACATCGCAACCTTCTGATTTGCATAATTCTTGTGTATGGACCAGGCTATACAAAATCGATGCTAAATCATCTTAACCTTTTCCAAAGCATCCTGAACCAAGTCTGTACCCTATAGCCTAGCCTCTCCCAACTCGAAACAACGTAGTAAAGACCGGCACCGTCTACCATAGAAAGCCTTATACAAGGACATCTGGATGTTCGACTGATAACATATGTTGTAAGAAAACTCCCCAAGTGGCAAGAACTGATCCCAAGAACCCCCAAAACTCCATAACACATACATGGATCATATCCTCGAATATATGAATAGTGCACTCGGATTGTCCGTTTGTCTAATGGTGAAACGTTGTGTTCTACTTATTCTGAGTACCAACTCATGTTGTACGGCCCTTTAAAACCACGATGCAAACTACGAGATGATCGATATTGGCTCGCCATGAAGTTTGACAATCTCGTAGATATAAACTCAAGCCAGCTGCTTGGATGAATAAGTAGCCATCACTAGAATAAAATGAGCTGACTTGGTCAACCTATCCACAATCACCCAAACTACGTCAAACTTCCTCTAAGTCCTTGGAAGCCTATATAAAAAATCTATAGTGATCAGATCCCATTTACACTCCACAATATCTAGCTTCTAATGCAATCCACCAGGACGTTGATGCTCATACTTCACCTGCTAACAATTTAGACACCGAGCTACATACTCTACTGTGTCCTTCTTCATTCTTCTTCCCCAAAAACACTGCCTCAAGTTTTGATACACCTTATCGTTACCTGAGTGAATGGAGTACCGTGAACTATGAGCCTCTTTGAGAATAAACTCACACAAACTACATATATTGGGCACACATAGCTTGCCCTATGTCCTTAATGTACCATCATCTCCAATAGTGACCTCCTTAGCATCATCGTGCTGAGCCGTGTCCTTAAGGACAAGCAGATGGGGTTCATCATACTAACACTCCCTAATACAATCATAAAGAGAAGACTGAGAAACTACACAAGACAAAACTTGACTTGGCTCAGAAATATCCAATCTAACAAACTGGTTGGCCAAGGTCTGAACATCTAATGCCAATGGCCTCTCTGTTGATGCTAGATATGCTATGCTCCCCAAACTCTTTGCGCTGCAATTCAAAGTATCGACCACCATATTGTTCTTCCCGATATGGTATAGAATAGTGATATCATAATCCTTAAGCATTTCTAACCACCTCTGCTGACGCAAGTTAAGATCATTCTATTTAAACAGATACTGCAGACTCTAGTGATCGGTGTAGATCTCACAAGGGACATCGTATAGATAGTGCCGCCAAATCTTTAAGGCATGAACAATAGCTTCTAACTCAAGGTGATGGAGATGATAGTTCTTTTCATGCACCTTCAGTTTTCTAGACGACCTACTGTCACGCATCAATACCACGCCGTGACCAATCCGCGACACATCACAATATATAGTATAAGACCTTTATCCTGTATGCAATTGGGGCCGGAGTCAAAGTTGTCTTGATCTTTTGAAATCTATCCTCATACTCCTCTATCCACCTAAAATGATCACCTTTCTAGGTCAGCCTGGTCATAGGTGCTACAATAAATGAGAAACCCTCTACAAAGCGACGGTAATACCCTGCCAAACTAAGAAAACACCAGATCTTCGTAGCTGAGGATGGTCTAGGCTAACTCTGCACTACTTCAACCTTCTTTTGATCCACATTGATCCCCTCACCCGAGACTACATGACCCAAAAAATATTGCCAAATCTAGCCAGAACTCACACTTTGAGAATTTTACATAGAACCCCTTCTCTCGCAAGGTCTGAAGCATAGTCCTTTGGTGCTGCTCATGATCTTCCTGACTCCGGGAGTACACCAGAATGTCATCAATAATCATTATGATGAATGAGTTAAGATAGTGCCGGATTACAATGTACATCAAGTGCATGAATGTTGCTGGAGCATTGGTCGGCCCAAACGACATCTCAAGGAACTCGTAGTGACCATACCGAGTCCTGAAAGCAGGTTTCGAGATATTTGGATCTCGAATCTTCAATTGATATAGCCTGAATGCAAGTCAATCTTAGACAATACTCTGGCACCCGATAATTGATCAAATATGTCTACGAGGCAATGAAAACTTGTTCTTTAGTGTAACTTTGTTTAACTGGCGATAATAAATGTATATATGCATGGAACCATCCTTCTTCTTCACAAATAAGACGGGATCATTCCAAGGTGACACACTGGACCGAATGAAGCCCTCATCAAGCAACTCGTGTAACTGCTCCTTCAACTCCTTTAAATAAGGAGGAACCATGCGATATGGAGAATAGAGATGGACTTAGTTCTCGACAACAAATCAATACCCGATTCAATATCCATGTCAGGCGGCATGCCCAGATGATCAACTGGAAATAGATCTGGATAATCCCTCACTACCGGAATTGACTCAACGGTAAGAGTATCAATATTGACATCTCTCACATGATCTAGATACGCGTCACACCCCTTCTCAACCATTCGTTGAGTCTTTATATATGAATAACTCTGGTAGGAGTATACTCTACGATACTCTCCACTCTAACCGCGGTAACACTTGCATAACTAGCTTCACGGTCTTGGCGTCACAATCAAGAATAGTATAATGGGGTGACAGCCGGTCCATGCCCAAAATAGTATCATAGTGTACTATACCGAGCAATAATAAATTGGCTCTGGACTTAAAACCGCTAAGAAGAACCAAACACGACCGATAAACATGGTCAACAACAATAGAATCTCTAACAGCTACACATAAATTGAAGAACTCAAGGAATCACAGGATACACCCAAATATGGAATAAAATAAGGTGACACATAGGAATAAGTGGAGCCTGGATCAAATAAGATTGATGCATCTCTATGACAGATCGGAATAATAAATATAATGACATAGTCGGATACAACTACCTCCGTACGAGCAGGAAGGCATAATATCTAGCTTGGCCTCCCCCTCTAGGGCGGCCTCTACCTTCCCGACCTCTACCTCAAGCTGGCTGAGTAGGTAGAGTGGTAGCTGGTGCTATAATCATAACCTGGGAACTAGTGGAGCACGCGATGCCTGAGTAGTCTGTAGAGGTTCACCCCTCATAAGTCTCGGGCAATCTCTCACCATATGGAGAGTGCCACCATACTCAAAACAAGCTCTCAAAGAACGTGGCTAGGCCGGACTAGATTGGGTGGACTGATCGCTGAAAATACCCCGTGCAGAAGATGCACTAGACAATGTTGATACATAATAGGGATCCTTGGGACTAGAAGTGGGCTAAATACTATTAGCGGCTGGAAGTGCTGAATGAACATGGCAACTCACATAGCCCCTACCATAACAAGCTGCAGCTGGGGCACGAGTACCATTATAAGTTCCAGATTCTCAAGACCTCTTGGCATCTCTCTCCTCTCTCCCACAAATCAACATACCCTTTGTAAGTATGTAATTTTTGACCCATGCGACTTCTAAAAGTAGTATTTTAAAAATATTTATTTATTTTCATTTTAATAGGATTTCAGTCAAACTTTTAGTTTTAATTTTGAAACATAAGTTTTAAAACACATAATAGTTTTATAATGTTTCTTTTCTTATTATATATATATATATATATATATATATATATATATATATATATATATATATATATATATATATATATATATATATATATATATATATATATATATATATATATATATATGTATATATATATATATGTATATATATATATATGTATATATATATATATATATATGTTTGTTAGCTTATTAGTATTTCATAATATTTTATTATTTAAAAATATCAAAAATATTTTCATTTTAATATATATTTTATTTTAAAAGTTTATCATTATTAATTATGGTTAATTAGTATATTTTGGTTGTACTAGTATTTTTATTTTAATTAATGTTCAATGAGAAAGAATTTAATTTGGGCCAATTGAGAGCTCATTTTTGGATTTTAGTGGCCTAGCAAAACAAAGGCCCATTCTTCCCAATTCCTTTTAACCCAACTTAACCGAGTTATTAAATTGGATAGATGAAAAAAAAATGGAGTTATTTATTTCTTGGCAAGGAATATGATATGCCATGAGTTGGGATATAACTCTTAAGCCTCACGATAATCCAAAATTTAGGAAAATAATTGTGAACATTCGTAGCTTGCTTGAGGCGGGATTAAATAAATCATCGTGTCTATGGATACGATTCCCCTAGCATAGTCATGATACTTAATCTCCTATTCGAGTGTGCATTTCACTTGACTCGATCATAACTTTAAATAATAATAATAATAATAATAATAATAATAATAATAATAATAATAATAATAATAATAATAGTAATAATAGTAATAATAATAATGAATAATATTGTACGTCGTGGGTGTGTTTCACGTGATGCAATTTGCAATCTGTGCAAAAACATTAAGTGTGCGATATCGCGACTTATATAAATGAATTCCATAAATATTAAAAGCGGATTAAAAGGTTTAAAACATGTAATAAAACTGATAACTAGGCCAATTATTAATAGTTGAGCGACCTTCCTGAAACCACAGAACCCAGGAGTGCATCACACCTTCTCCCAGGTTAACAGAATTTCTTATCCGGTCTTCTGTGGTCGCGGACCATAAATGAGAGCCAATTTCCTCGATTTAGGATTTAAAATAAACCGGTGACTTAATACCATAAATTATTCCAAATGGTGACTCTGAGTAAATAAATAATCCCATTTCGATTAATGGCACTTAAATTGAAAAAACTCCCTATCCCCTCGAAAAAAGAGGTGTGACAGCTCTGGCGACTCTGTTGGAGATTAGAACCCATAACTTCTGGTCCAGGGTCTATAATTTTAGCTTAGAATAACTGTTATAGTTGGAATTTTTTTTATTATCTAATTTTTTTTTAACGTGTTTGATCCTAATGTGCAAAATGTCACTTTTTATCGCTTTGATATTTTTTGAAATGTATATAAAGTGTTACAAAGCCCTTCTTATCTCCGAGTATTCTGAATATTCTGGAAACTGCACCCTGATGTGATTTCTTTTCCAATAGAATCATATCCTAATTTAGAACAAGGATCAGGTCAGTTACAAAGCCAGATGGCCTATTGGTTACTGGTACGTTGCACCTCCCCAGCTCGAGTTGTCCGCTCGCGTAAGATAGGTCTAGAATTATACACCCGGGTTTTTAAACCTAGAATAACATAGCCTCATGTCGAATCCCTAGTAGGAACGATTGTTTGTGGTGCAGACATATGGCTTTGGGGACTCAAAACATGGGTTGGGTCTGTCTTGGACAGGTGTACCCAAAATAAAAAGACCATCTTAATGTATTTTACGTGCTACTTGTGTATTTATTTGCTTCATCTTGAATGTTGATCGGCTTATAAAATAGGTAACACAAATCAAGAAAAACCAGGATTGAGGTAGGAAAGAGCAAATCATACATTTCTGAAAACCCTGATATACAAAATATTTCGAAACTCTACCGAATTTTTGAAAAAAGAAGAGAAAGTCATTTCAAAATAAGTCATATTTTTCTATTGCACCAAAACTTAGCGAATTATGCGGGTTTGATTCTCACCAGATGTGGGATACGTAGGCAATCCTCATCTGGTCCAGCCCTGCTTTTGCAAAAAATAACCAAAAATATGAAAATGTCATCATTTTTGTCATGAATAAAGTTAGGTATTGTCGTTTTTGTGAAAATAGCCAGAAATATCTAGACGGGATGCTGGAAGGCTTTTTTGCAAGAATAGCCACCTATGGTTCTTTTTTAAAATTTTGGCCACTTAGCAAACACAACCCTAATATCTTCCCTTCTGAAATGCTGAAGGGCCGTATTTGCATAAGCAGCCGTGATTTGTTTTAAATTGAATTTTGCAAACATAATCTTTTCTGATCAGTTTTCAAGCAAAATTCACATGTTTTAACCCAGTCACCCTAATTTAAAAATGTGTAGAATGAGCATTGTTCAAAATTTACCAGTATAGGTTATGGATCAAATTTAACTGGAACTCCACATGTGGTAAGAGGATTTGGGAAAACAAGGGCAAGACAAGGTCAACCGACACCTGGGGGAACTTATTGGACTATTGAAGATTAAACCTAGAAGTGATTTGCTAGAGGCATTAGTGTCATTCTGGGACCTTGCTCAACTGTTTTGCACTTCTCAGATTTTGAGTTTACACCTACCATGGAAGAAATGGCGGGTCATGCCGAGAGTATAGAGGGATTAAGACACAAGTGTTGGAAACACGTTCTCAAAGCATTATACTAAAACGTGTGTTCATATGTGTAGGTTTTGATGAATGACAAACGATGCGCAAATTGATATATGACGAAGTTCAAGTACAAGCGCACAATTGATATATATAACGAGATTCAAGCACAAGACCAAGTTTTATAGTTTTACATGAGTCGTTCTTAACTGTGATCTTGATCCGACAACTTGACTCATGACATGGCTTCTCTAGTAAAATTATTTTTACAAAATCATGCATATTTTATTTAATGCTAAATGATTTTAAATCATGCATATTTACTTTAGTCAAAATGATTTTTAAACATGCCTCAAAAATCTGGACTAAGATAATCGATTATGTACTTATGATAATCGATTATGTTAAGCCAAGACTGCATGACAATCGATTGTGAACTAATGACAATCGATTGTGTTAAGGCAGTGAGCATCAGATTTTTCAAATCTGCATGACAATCGATTGTGAGCCCTATGACAATCGATTGTGATGAGGCAGTGTCCATCAAAGTTTTTCAAACGCTCAAAATAATCGATTGTGAAGTTAATGACAATCGATTGTGATGAGGCAGTGTCCATCAAAGTTTTTCAACGCTCAAAGTAATCGATTGTGAAGTTAATGACAATCGATTGTGTAGAGACAGTGTCCATCAGATTTTTCAAAGTCACAAAATAATCGATTGTGAACATATGACAATCGATTGTGTTGAGGCAGTGTCTTCCAGACTTTTTCAAAGTTATTAAATAATCGATTGTGAGTATATAACAATCGATTGTCACGAGGCAGTGTCTAAATTGATTTTTCAAGACTGATAAATAATCGATTGTTAACATTGCACAATCGATTGTGAAGCTGACCGTTGTCGTAAAGTTTTCAAATACCGTCAGGTAATCGATTGTTGATTCTGTACAATCGATTGTTGAAATTAAAATCTGAAAAGGATTTTTTGAACGTTGCTGAATAATCGATTATTGATTTTGTATAATCGATTGTTTTACGTAAAATCTGGAAATGATTTTTTGAACGTTGCCAATAATCGATTGTTGATCTTGAATAATCGATTGTTAAGCGTAAAATCTGGGATTGATTTTTGGAATGATTGGCAAACAATCGATTGTGGATTCTTGACAATCGATTGTCACAGAGTAAAATCAGCAGTTCTTAATTGGCAATTAGGCAACGGTAATGCCAAGTTTTTCAACTATAAATACAGCTTCATTTCAGTGTTTTGAACACAATAACACACAACAACTGATCATATAATTGCTATAAGCTTGCATGCTCTATTGCTTATCATTTTATATTCATTACATAAGTTTTTGAGAGCCAAACTCTTGTCGAAAGTTGTTGCGATCTTGAGCGTATTCTTTTACTCTTATCTACTCATTAAGGAGTGTCTTGTTTGAGTGCTTAGTGTTTTGTACACTTGAAGAAAATTGTTATTCTCTTGTTATAAGAAGGAACTTGTGTTTCCTTGGTTGAAGTCTTGGAGTGTTGTATCTCCGAGCAAAGGTAGTTGAGGCTTGTGTCCTCAAGTTGTGAAGGAACTTGTGTTTCCTTTGGTTGAAGTCTTGGAGTGTTGTATCTCCGAGCAAAGGTGTTGAGGCTTGTGTCCTCAAGTTGTAAAGGTTTGTTAAGCACCCGGAAGCTTGACAAGTTAGTGGAAATCTCGAGAGAGTCTCTCGGGGACTGGACTAGCCACGAGTTGTGGTGAACCAGAATACTTCGGTGTGTTCTTTCTTATTTATCGCACTTATTTATTTCCTGCAAATTTTAAATTCCGCAAGTTTACGCTAATTTTTATTATAACGCTATTCACCCCCCTCTAGCGTTAAGCGTATTATCTAACAACAAGTGCCTGATATCTCAAAGGACCGTTACTCCCCACAAGTTTCTAGACTTTCTGAAAATAATCAAGCTGATCAAGATTGAAAATCTAGAAGGTGGAGCTTCCACTTTTCACTTTCTATTCCAATGGTATGGGCATTTAAGAGGATATGAGGACCAGAAAGTGGACTCTGCAGTTAAAGAAGCCGATCAAAGTGGGAAACACATAGATGTTTTGCCTTCATGGTGGAATTTTTAGGCCTATCAGTGTTTCCATGGGAGGATGGGAACATTGATTTGCGTGTAGCTAGCATTGTCCATGTTTTGACTACCCAAGCCAAGAGTACCCTTGAGCCATAATAGTATCAGATATATTCTGAGCTCTTACATTTTGTGAAGCCGGAGTCAGAGTTTTTGAGGTTTTTAATCTATTATTTCTAATGTGGATGATCGAACACCTTTATCACCGCCCTTGATACTTGAACTACAGGTTTTTGGGAATAAAGGCAGCGAAGAGTTTGGTACACAAGTGACATGATTCGAAATTCCATAAGGGGTCTAAGATTGGATATCCCACCTTTGTTTTATAATACAAAGCAGATAAAGTGGACATTGGGTTGGCTTCTCATTGATGAGATTGTGTACATGCCTGCCACCGGTCCCTACTTCTTGCTGATGGGTCTCCGAAGCATCTAGCCGTATGCCCCGTACCGGGTATTGAGACATCTTGGAAGATGCCAGACAGTCCCCAAAGATGAAGATCTTAGTACTCACATAGGTCAAATTTTCTACGAAGCTCAATTTCCTGAGAAGTGGTTTGCCAAATTTGGAGCGAATGCCAATATTTGGGGGAAAACACCCGAGTATGCGATTTGTCCAGGGGCGAGGTTTTACGGGGTTATCTTTCTTGGTATGGGAAGAGAGTCGTAACTATTGATGAGTCTAACAATGTCCTCATATCCTAGATTTTGTTGACGCATTGCAAGAATAATGGTCTTGATTTTCCAAAGAGAATGACTACCGGAATACCATATGCAAACTAGAAGATCAAATTAGAAACATAAAATTTGATAGAGGTTTGCCGGTCACTGTGGATGAAGGAGAAAAGAAAAGGTTGGACCGAGAAAATGAATCCATTCAAGGTCCTACTAAGAAGATGACAATAGCCGCTAAAAACCCGACAAGAAGCTAAAAATAAGAAAAACTCACAAGCAATATGAGGCGAAAAGTGCATGATTATGGGTTTGATCTGGCAAAGGCCGAAGATAAATTGGCAAAAGCTCGGGAAATGTTTGAAAATAATGCAGAAGATCGGGCAAGGTTTTCTCAGCAGTTACAACAAGGTATGATGAAAGGGACACAATGTTAAGGGAAAAATTGACTAATCTCGAGAATGAAATGGTCTAGCAAGCAAAGGATTTTAAACAGAGAGAGAGAATTGCTATATATTGATTTACATATTGAAAGAAGACAAAAAACAATTGCAAGATCAAAACCATACGGCCACGCAGATGTTGGAAGCCTTGTCTCAGCAAATTGGACGCTCACTCTAAGAAAAAGGTGTCATTAGAATGTGGATTAAATAAATTGCTGATTATGTCGCAATGAAGTGTTATGAATGCGGAGATATGACTAGGTATATGTTCTTTGCTGCGTGATGACTTTTATCCGTTTGGTGATAGCTTATTTAGAGTACCTACAAGATGATATTGAACGCAGGTCCGCACCGAGACCGACTAATATCCTACGAGCCCCCCGAGTAGCATTGGAGGCACTTATGTATTCCTGATTTTCTTTTGGCTTTGAGTATGTATTTCACCTTTTCGAGTTTGTTAGTCTTTTCCAAAGTCTGTTTGTTTTTTCTATTTTGATTTTGTATGTTCCCTTTTTAATCTCAGCATTTCCTAGTTCCTTGTAATAGAAAACCCCAAAAAATTTTATTTAATGAAATATTGAAAACCCAAAATTTTCTTTTCTTTTGTTTCACATTTTTCCCCTGAACTATGTAATTATCTAATTCATGCGGCATCGTGATATGTAGGCAATCCCAATCGGATTCGATCATAGCCGTAAAATAATTGAGCAAAAAAATAATCTAAAAAAAAAGAAAGGCAAAGGAAATGAGCAAAAACAACAAAAAAGGAAGAAAATAATTTGAAATTTGAGAAAAGAGATAGCAAAGCCGGGATGAAACACACATCCATTGCAAAACATTTAGAAACATTGAACTTTTTAGGTGCATTGCATCCCCAATATGCGATTCGATATCTGTTTAATTTCTCAAACTAATTGGTTTGTCGTGTGGCAGTTAGACATGTCTATTTTCAGCTTGTTGTTTTTGTGGTAATCTGGCTTCCCATTCTTACTTCACAGGATCCAAAGGCAGTATTCCTATGGCATCTGAAAGTCATCTACCAATTATTGACCCTTCAGAGGATAGCCCGATATCGATTATCCCACAGCCAGAGTCGGCAGTTGCTGAAGAAAACAGAAGTTTGTGTTCCATATGTTAGAGATTCGGGATTATTGGTCTAATGGAAAAGAACTACCATGTACAATCCTCAGATTTCCTGAACTGCTTCCCAGGACAAACGAAATCTCCAATGTCCCCATTCCCATAACCAACTTAAATTCATTCTGTTTGGGTGTTCCACTATATCGGCTAATTTCACCGGTATGCCTTCTGAGGTTCGTCCCCACGCACCGTTTTCGAGAGTATCTCCTACAGTATTCACTGCACCACCAGTCTCTACTACGAGACATCCAATAGCTCCTAGGCCATGCTTCAAACCGTCAACTTTCACTTTTCAAGTACCAAACTTTCAGCTAGACACAACTCATTTCATCCCAAACTCCTATCCTCAACACACGTGTTACGAGTATCCAGTGGAACAGGAAAGAATGACAAGAAACCCCAAGAAAGAAGAAATGGCTCAGCGAACAAAGTCTTAAGAACATGCAAGGCTTGAGTGGCCAAATGAGTGTTTCCTACTTCGATCTGTGCATGTTTCCTGAGGCTCATTTTCCCGTTCGCTGTAAGACGCCAAAATTAAAAAAATACGACGGGCATGGAGACTTGATAGCTTTTTTGAAAAGATATTGCAATCAGTTGAGAGGGACGGGTGGAAAAGAAGAACTTTTGATGGCCTATTTTGGGGAGAGCTTGACGGGAATTACGTCGGAATGGTACATGAACTAGGAAATCTCCCATTAGCATATATGGGAGGACTTGGCTCGATATTTTGTCAGACAATTTCAATACAATGTTGATATAGCTCTAGATAGGAATTCCCTAACCAATTTCAAGAGAAAACTGCGGAAAGCTTCCGTGAATACGCTAGCAAGTGGCATGAGTAAGCAACCATAGTGAAACCGCCAATGGATGAGACATAAATGGTAAATGTTTCTTATAGGCCCGAGAGGCCGATTACTTCCATAACATGATCTATGCCATGGGCAAATCTGTTGCCGATGCCATATATATTGGAGAAATGGTGGCATGAAAATTGGCCGAATCATAAGATGTGTTGAAAGCCACTTCCCAAGCCATCCACAATGTCTTGGGGGGGGGGGGGGTTTAGCAAATCGAAAGAAGAGGGAAAAATGATCCATGATGGATTCAGGTTTGAGAGGCCCCTATCAATCACGTGATCACTCCTACCTGCCTTCTAGAACCCCACAACACTACTACGCCCATCAAGATGCAGCATATGCCGTGGCCCCACCTCTCAATATAGTGATGAATTCTTAACCCTATACACAGCCATAACAACACTACAACCAAAACCAAGCTCTACCTCCAAAAAATAACCATCCTCACCAAGCTCTATATAATCCCCGTCCACCATAAAACAACTACCAACATAATACATACCCCATGATCCTTTCAAAAGAACTGACTTCACCCCTATTGGTGAGTCCTACTCTAGCTTGTTTCCAAAATTAATCCAAATGTGTCTATTGCAACCTGTGCCTATAAACTGGCAAAATTCAGAATATCTATCATACCGGCTCGGTACCAGGTGCGCCTATCATACTAGGGCAGAGGGTTATAATACAGAGGATTGTTGGATTCTCAAGAGGGCAGTTGAGTATTTGGTAGAAGAAAAACTAGTGGTTGTAAGGGATGAAGAAGTCCCCAATATAACTAACAATCCATTACCGTCACACAACAATGGGCTGGTCATTGGAATGATTTGTGATGATAAAGAGTTTTATCAAGCCTTTAAAACTAGCATCGCCATTACCGATTCGGAGGCAAGCCCTAAAGCATTGCCGAAATAGGCCATAAATGATAAGAAGAAAAACACTCTAACTCCTCAAGTGGTAAAAAAAGATGTGGAAACAAAAGCTAAGGTAGCACCTGCTAAGGTCGCAATTCTGTATGTTCCTATGGCCCAAAGTAAGGAATAACTAATGCTGAACACTCCCAAATGATTTGAGCAAAAGAAAGTCATGATGAATATGCCAAAGTTGTATGTTCCAAAAGGGAGTTATGTGGCGCAATTTCACCAAGGCTGACTGAGTCGGTTGTTATCAGTCGTGCCCCATAGAGCCCTATGAGAGACCCCATTGCAATCCCCTACAATTACAGCACAAAAATGGTTACTTACAAGGGGAAAGAGATTATATGAGAGGTGAACGAAGTGAACGAATCTAGGAAGTACCACAACCTAGATGAGCTAAAGATATCAAATCTAAAAAAGAAGAAACGATTTCCACCCAAGAAGCATGTGAGTGCTGAAGAAGCAAAAGAGTTTTCTCGAAAAATGAAAACTTTGGAATATGCCATAATTGATCAATTTCAGAAGACTCCTTCCTAAGTTTCACTTTTATCCCTGTTGTTGAGCTCAAATGAACATCATAAGGTACTATTGAAAAATTGAAGGAGGCATATGTACCAGTCGAAACTTCAGTCAAGGGAGCCGCCCACAACAAAGCCATTCACTTATCTGTCAAATGCACAGGTTATTATGTGAAGAGAGTCATGCTAGATGGTGGGTGCGAGGTCAACATTTTTCCTCTCTCAACTAGACCAAACAATATCAGTGTCCGCATTTTCCATAGTGTCAAGCGAGACACAATAGAGGTAATTGATTTGATTTTGACCATTAGCCCTGTGTATTTCGAAGTGACCTTCCAAATTCTGGACATGGATACTTCATATAATTTTCTACAGGAAGACCATGGATTCATGCTGCGGGAGCTATGACCTCCACTCTCTACCAAATCGTCAAGTTTGAACATGAAAACCAAGAAATTTTTGTCCATGGGGAGGATGAACAATCCATTTATAGGGATCCTTTAGTCCCGTGTCTCGAAGCTAGAGAAGGAAGTGAGAACATTCTCTATCAAGCTTTTGAAATTGTGGTCGCACGACCAATGCGAAGAAGGGGCTCCTTTCCCCAACCCTACTTATCTATGCCTTAGTCATGGTCACTAGTGAAATGATTAAGCATGGGTACAAGTCTGGAACGAGGCTCGGGGTATCTCTCTAAGGCATCAGAGAACCCACCACTTCAACCACCAATAAGAAGTTTTTCAATGTAGGTTTCCAAGATACAAATGTCGACATAAAATGGGTTGATGGGCGCAAGAAAAATGGGTGGGTCCTGACTCAGCCCGTTTTGCATCTCGCCAAGTCATTGCTTAAACCCAAGTATGGAGAATAAGAGGAAGAAGAGGCCTTCAAGACCGAGGAGATTGAAGATATTTGTGAAGCAATAAAACAAATATTGTACGCGTCCCTCATGGTCCAGCGGGGAAGGCTCGAGCACTGCTGAAGTGCTGTACATGGGGCCACATGCTAAGCTTCAGAACTGGAAGGCTACCTCATTCCCTATCAGGCGGGAATCCCGATAGTCTAGTCTTTCCATATTTTCTTCATTACGAGTTATTTCAAGGTGTAACTCAAATGTTTTATTTTATTATCTTTTTATTTTAATTTAAACCCTGATATCTTCAATTCAATGAAATGAAATCAATATTTCATTATCAATGGATGTCTCTTTTTTCTTTATTATGATTTTTTCTATTTTTCTTATCTTTTTCTTTTCAGTTCTAATAATGAGGACTTAAATAACATGACATACTTGCGGACTTCATGCCCAAATCCTAAAACACCATCTAAATGTTAAATAATGAATCAAGAACCAGAATATGATGAAGATGAGGCTTTAGGAAAATAAATCTAGAACTGGAACAATTTGAGAATAAGCCTAAGACAAACTTAAGTGAAACAGAGCCAGTTAATTTGGGCAGTTTAGAAGAGGTCCGGGAAACCATGAGAAGCATTCATGCCAACTAGAGATGCATTGATCCAACTTTTGTTCGAATTCAAGGATGTGTTTGCATGGTCCTATGATGATATGCTAGGATTCAATTTTGATTTGGTAGTGCATAAATTTCCAACTTATCTCAGTTATCCACCCGTCCAACAAAAGAAGAGAAAGTTTAATAAGACATTAGTGATAAGATCAAAGAAGAAGTCACCAAACAATTGAAATTTGGTGTGATCCGATACACAATCTGGTTGGCTAATGTGGTCCTCGTGCCAAAAAAAGATAGGAATTCCCGAGTGTGTGTTGATTATTGGGATTTGAACAAATCAAGCCCCAAGGACAACTTTTTATTGCCAAACATCCACATTCTTGTTAACAACTGTGCCAAATATGAGATACAGTCTTTCGTATATTGTTATAATGGGTACCACCGGGTTCTGATGGATGAAGAAGACACAGAAAAGATAGCTTTCACTACACCTTGGGGCACTTACTATTACTGGGTCATGCCATTTGGTTTTAAAAATACCGGGGCAACTTACATGAGAGATATGACTACCATCTTTCATGACATGACGCACCAGAAAATTGAGGTGTATGTGGATGATGTGATAACTAAATCCAAAACAGAGGAAGACTATGTTGCGGTATTTGATAAAGTTCTTTGAGCATCTGCGCAAGTATGACTTGAAATTGAATCTAGCTAAATGTGCATTTGAAGTTCCATCTGGGAAGCTTCTAGTATTTATAGTAAGTCGGAAGGGTATCATATTAGATCCAACAAAGATAAAGTTTATTCGGGATTTTCCACCTCCGAGAACCAAGAAAGAGGTCATGAGTCTTCCAGGAAGATTGAATTACATCAGTAGGTTCGATGCTCAACTGACAACCACGTGTGAGCCCATATTTAAGCTGTTGAAAAAAGATGTGACAATCATATGGATGGATGAGTGTCAAGAAGCTTTGATAAAGTCAAAGAATATCTGTCGAATCTACAGTGTTGGTCCCACCCGATCCTAGGAGACCTCTGTTCTTGTATCTGACAGGCTTGGAAATTCTTTCGGCTGAGTCTAGGGCAACATGATGTAACCGGGAAGAGAAAGCAAGCCATATACTATCTGATCAAGAAGTTCACTACTTATGAATCCAAGTACACTTTGTTGGAAAGAACTTGTTGCACCCTAACTTGGGTCGCCAGATGCTCAGACATTATCTTTTGGCCTATACCACATATCTCATAACCCGAATGGATCCTCCGAAGTACATATTCCAAAAACCAATGCCCATGGCAAGGTTAGCAAAATGGAAAATCCCGATCACTGAATTTGACATAGTCTATGTCACCCGCACGATGATGAAAGGCCAAGCCTTGGTGGATCATCTAGATGAGAATTCGGTTGATGATGAATACCAACAACTGAGTACTTACTTTCTGGATGAGGAAGTAAATTTAGTTGAAGTAATTATAGAAGACGCTAATGCTTGGAAAATGTTCTTTGATGGAGCTGTAATTGCAAAAAGTATCGGGATTGGGGCAATTTTGATTTTGCCCACCGGTCAGCACTATCCAGCCACAACCCGAATTTGGTTCTTTTCTACAAACAACACCGCTGAATATGAAGCCTGCATTATGGTTATGAATATGGAAATTGACATGAATATGGAAGAATTTTTAATCATGGGAGATTTTGACTTGATCATTCAACAAGCCCCAGCGAATAGGAGACTCGAGACATTAAACTCATCGCGCACATGCAAAATATGGAAGATCTTAGCAAATATTTCAAGTCCATCGAGTTCAGGTATATTCCTCGATTCCATAATGAGGTAGTTGATGCACTAGCTACTTTGGCCTCAATGCTTCTGTATCCGGGAAATGTCCATATCTACCCCTGGTAATCCAAATTCGAGAAAGGCATGGATATTTTATTGCAATTGAAATAGAACCAGATGTTCAGCCATGACATCATGATATCCAAAAGATTTTTGGAAACAAAGGAATATCCCGAGCAAGCTAGTGGAGATCAAAAGAGAACTATCAGAGGACTTGCAAACAATTTCTTATTGAGCAGAGAGGTCTTGTACAAAGGAACTATAGATTTGAATCTTTTAAGGTATGTAGATTCCTAAGAAGATGAAAGACCATGTACGAAGTGCATTCGAGAGTATGTAGGACTCATATGAACGGGCATGTCCTTGCAAAGAAAATCATTTGATTAGGTTATTAGTGGATGACTATGGAAAAGGATATCTTCAGTTTTGTCCGGATGTGCCATCAATGTTAGATACACGGTGACCTGATTCATGCACCGCCTTCATAGTTTCATCCTCTATCAGCACCTTGGCCATTCGTTGCCCAGGGTATAGATGTCATTGGGCCAATCGAGCCGAAAGATTCAAATGGGCATAGATTCATAATGGTTTCCATCGATTACTTCACAAAGTGGGTTGAAGTAGTCACTTTCAAAGCCGTCACCAAGAAATCGGCGGTGGACTTCGTGCATTCCAATATTATTTCTCATTTTGGTATTCTTAATACTATCATTACAGATAATGTTGCAAATCTGAATAACCACTTGATGAGGGAGGTATGCAAACAATTTAAGATTACACATCGTAACTATACCCCTTATCGACCCAAAGCTAATAGTGTTGTTGAAGCTGCAAACAAGAATATCAAGAAGATCCTCAGGAAAATTATTCAAATTCCTAGACAGTTGCATGAAAAACTACCTTTTGCATTATTGGGATATCGCACAACCATGCGCACATCAGTTGGGTCCAAGCCCTATTTATTAGTTTATGGCACTAAAGCCGTAATACCTGTAGAAGTTGAGATTCCCTCTCTTTGGTTGAAGCTGAGATCAAGAATGATGAATGGGTCAAGATCCTGTTGGAACAATTAACTATGATTGATGAATAACGGATGGTCGCAGGTTGACACAGACAGTTGTACCAACAAGGAATGGCCCGTGCCTACAACACGAAAGTGCAACCTAGAAACTTTGAAGTGGGGAAACTCGTTATGATGCGTATTATCCCGCATCATGAAGAAGCAAAAGGAAAATTGCTCCAAATTGGAAAGGTCCTTATATTATAAGAATAGTGTTGCTAAGGGGAGTGTTGTAATTGGGATACGTGAAAGGAAATGACCTCGAGATTATTGTCAATGCAGATGAGGTCAAGAGGTATTATGTTTGACCCTTTTTCGCAACTTTAATGCTTTCTGATTGGGATGACGAAGGATTTCATTCTCGCTACCCAAACACTACCAACCCTTGCAAAGCCTTTGAGCTGTTTCCTTTTCTTTAATTACCCTTTTTGTAACCAAGAAGTTTGTTTCCCCTGAAAATGGTAATTATAATTAGATTTGATTTTGTGGTTCTAAAAATACATGATCCGTTTTTATGCTGGTTGTTAGGTAATGGGTCCTAAGTGTGAGATTATAAAATAAGATAAGAACTCAAAGATGGTGTGTTTAAGCAAACCGGGTGGCTGAGATTTGGGGCCTCGAACCTGGTTATACGGGGTCTCGAGGTTGAACTCGATACTACGCTACGGGCAGCCGAGAAAGGACTAACAACTTTGAGAGGTTTGATGAAGGCTCCTTATTATCAATAATGAGCAATAGCTGAAGAACCATTAATAGAACACAATGAATGTAAGTAATAAATGTAAAAAATGGAATCAACGGAGAACGTATTTAAGTTAGAGAGTAGAGAATGTTCTTGTATTCAATGTTTTGTGTTGTATATTGTATATCCCTTACAAAATGACAAGTGTACCCTTTATATATGGAGGGAATCCCAAAATAGTAATGTATTTCTTACAAAGAAATGTAGCTGGTATAACTACTCAGCAGTCTGGTATAGGGTATTGCTATTCGTATATATGTTGTCATCTTTGACCACGTGCCTAGGGAGCTTCTCATTTTCCATGATGACCATCGATATATGCTTCCCAGAAATTGTCCATAAAGAAACATCAACCTTGAAACCTCGAGCTATGCCCCTGAGCCTTCAAGGCAAAGCTATAGAAAGACACAATAATCGTAAGATCGGGCTCTTCGATTTTACTCGTATACAAAGTTGTTATGAAAAAAAATAAAAAAAGAAATAAATCTAAGCAAAAGAAAAGAAAAAAACAAAATAAAATGAAAAAAAGTTACTTCATTCCAAAAGGATATGTAGGCGGCCTCTCTCTAGGGTTCAATGACCAAAACAAAAATCCACATTTCCCTAAAGTTGAAACTGGGGCAGAAGTTAGAATGGTTCTGTGATGGGTTTTCCTGAAAGTTTCCAAGGTTATAATTCAATCCAAATACTTTTTACCCCAAAATCATGTTCAAGTCCTTCTGGTCGATGATGAGCCTCTAACTCTGTTGTAATTTCATTCCACAAAAGAGCTATTACCGATAGCATCCTCATTCCTTACGCTTATACTTTGCATTTGTACAGGTCTGGGAGAGGTTCCCTTGATAAGGGAAGCACTGCTTGGTGAAGCGGGTATCCCAAAAACCGACAAAGAGAGGAAATGGAAGATGAGGTCGCCTACTCGTTCTTCGAAACCCAAGAAAGACAAAGTAGAAGAACCTAAGGCTGAATTAACAACCTTAGTTCAAGAAATTTTGAGGAGTCCCCGAGCTGAAAACGAGAAGAAAAGTGACTCTTTGGAAGTACTCACAGGGGGAGAAAGCCTAACCATCCCACATACTACAGGGTTATTGGCTTCTTGATTGGAACTTGATTCCATTTTTATCCTTCCTCGGATTGAAGAGGTCTTCGAGGATGCATCGGGTGATATCCTCGAGTTTCTTATTGACAAAAACTCTCCTTGAGCTAAGGCGCATTCATTAGGCAGTCCGAGGGAGCTTAGTTCTTAGGCTCTCCAAAATAAGAGATGGCCCTGATTAAAGGGTCTTCCGGTATGAGGGTGCCCATAGAAGATAAGAATGTGCTTGAAAAGCTTTTTATTGTACCCAAGGAAAAGCCTGAGCTTGAAGTACTGCTTATTTTTATTGAGATCGACATGCTTTGTGAGCAGGTAATATTTTTGTAAAATTCTATTTGGTGCCCTGATTTTTTCTTGCTATACCCATTCCTTCATGGTTTCAGGCCAAGAGGCATTATAATCAAACCTTTGCCAGGTTTCAAACCGAGCTGACTCGTTACGAGGGTGAGCACATGAAGCATACCTTAGAGGATAAAGAGCTCGGAGCTCTTTATACTAAGAGAGAGGTGGAACTCCATAGCCTTCAGGATCATTTGGAAATGGCATCCCGAGATAGGATTCATCTCATTGAGTAGGTTAAATAGTTTTTCCTTGTTTTTTATCTACATGTCTACCCGACTTCAATGTTTTAACGCCTTCAGGTCGATCACTGCAGCTTGAGAAGAAAGATGTCCTAATGAAGGAGAACTCCGTGCCATGGACTCTAAGATTCTCAAAGTCAAATGGCACGTGAGTGAGATAGTCTCCGAGAGGGATATCCTCTAGGAGCAGGTGCTTTCAGTCGGGCATCAACTTGATGATGCAAGGGCGGAGTAACAAGTACATGGATCTTCATACCGAGTTGGTTGCTGTGTTATCCAAGGTTATGTCTGAAGCTGAGGAGATCGTATCCTCGTATAAGGATGATGCCACTACTATAGATGCTTAGGCTAGGGAAGTGTCCGAGGAGGCTACCCTGTGATTGACCCGAGTAGTGAAGCATGCCCGTTTAGAATCTCAGAGATGGGCCCTCGGGGATATCTATGCAGGGGAAATCAATTTGTCAACCAAGATCGAGAGGGCGAAGATCATCGAACAGGAGGCCGAGGCCCAACTTTCTTCTGAAGGCGAGTCAAGCAATGACTCGGGAGAGGATGGAGATGGAGGCGAGATCCCCGAAAGTGGAGAAGCCGGTGAAAACTAGGGGTTGTGACCGGTGCTGTTAAAAGCATGATTTTCGAGGGAGGTATCAAGGGCATAGCCTCGATGGCAGATTAGAGTTTTATTTGCTTTTTCACCCTTGTAAGGGCTTCATGCATATGCCTTGTAAATGTACCTTTGCGAAGCTTTCAATATATATGTAAAGATTCTTCGTTTTTCATTGTTTTTCGTTTTTTCTTTGCTTTTGTAGGAATAGATTGTGATGCTTGTTTGATGATTGATCCAAAATTTTGGATCTCAAATTTAACACGTAGGTTCCTGCCACTGTTGAGCAGTTTGTAATGGTCGAAAGTTGATCACTTGGGGTTTAGCCTCCGAGTTACGTTTTGATTTGAGTTTATTAACCTTTTTGTTCTTGAGTTTCAAGCTGGCCCTTAGGATCTTACGCATAGGGTCGGTACGACCTTTATTATAGCTGGCTTTAGTGGCTCTTCCGCATTGGGTCGGTACGATATTTATTATGGGATGGTAGGAGTGGCTCTTACGCGCTGGGTCGGTACGACCTTTATTATGGGTTGGTGGCAGCGGATCTTGTGCTTTGGGTTAGTACGAACTTTATTATAGGATTTATTTTCCCTCGTCAAAGACTTTTTAATTTTTTAGGTTCGCCCAACTCTTCGCTAGTTCGACAAGAACTCGATTGTGAGCCATTATGCAACGATAGATGAGCTCCGGGGGAGGTTTTGCTCGATGATTGAGTGGTTTCAAATCCTATAGTTTGGAGCTAATATGATTGGAGTTCTTTTACTTAAGTTGAGGTAGACTAATTAACTGGTTATTTTCGAAGTTTTTTCGATGTAATTGAAGGCCTATATATTATAGTGATGGTCGGGCATCCCCAAGTCGCGTTAGTTTGGCTGGTACAGCCTTGTGACCGTAGTCATTGTATTTGGCTGGAGCCTTCTAGTCCTCGAGTGAAGTAGTTTCAGCGTCTATGTCGAGGGTATGCCTTTTTAAGGGTCATACAAGTTCATATATATAGCCTTAACTTTGAGATAGGGATTATGCCTTTTGTAATGTCTTACAAATTTTAGCATGCCTTACTTGAGGTATTACAGATAAGTCACTTGGTACAAGTATGATTCATGCTTTGCTTGAGGTCTTACAGTTTTGGTATTGCCTTACAGAGGTTTTATATTATCGATAATTTATCGTGGAGGTCTTACATTTTATAGCATTGCCGCATGGAAGGCTTTCAGATTATGAGGTTTCATGTTTGGGGTCTTACAGCCTCAAATTTCTGATAGCCCAACGAGACAATAGTCAATGAAAATCCCCGAGGCATCAAAAACTTTTTGGCTCTGAACCCATTATTTTGTAAACTTGGTGATGCCTCATTGAGGGCTTATGAGTTTGAAGCTTCTTACTTGAAGTCCATACGGCTTCGAGTTTTTGATGACAGTCCCTGGGTGTTCGGGAAGTTTTTTGGTTTGGAGCCATTTCTTGTGAAAGCATCCGACTTTTTTTAAGCGTAAAACATTTCGGTGAAAGAGGAAATATCTTTGATTACTTGAAACAATTATACATGTTTTTGCCGTTAAAGGCTCAATTATTCTATGCGTACACGGTTCTTTTCGACCGTTTGGCCCGATATATCAATTTCCTACTATTACCCTTTTTTGGCTTATCTTGATTTCTTTGGGGAGGTGATCTTCCGGGGGGATTGGCACCACTGTTTGAGGTTGGTTGAAGAAAAGCCTTGAACACTTGTGAATTTTCCTTAGGTAGCTTATAGATGTTGCCTCATTAAAACCTTATCGTTAAAACCCTTCTTGGGATAAACCCGATCGAAGGAAAAGAGTGCAACATTTGCGTTGAAACTCAAACCCAAGGTCTTCGAGCTGAGGGACGATTCAACGTCTTTCATCGAACATCTTAGTAGTTGTAATTTTTGAGCATCGATATATTCCAATTGCTTGGAAGCTGTTCTCCCTCCATCGTACTGAGCTTGTATGAACCTTTGCCGATTACTCGGGGGACACGGTACGATCATTTCCAGTTTTGTCCTAGCTTTCCTTCATTAGGGTTCCGAGTGTTTAGGGTGAATTTCCTCGAGACTAAGTCCCCGAATGTAAAAAATGTCAGAGATTTTTTCTCCTGTCGTAGTACTTTTCGATCCTTTGTTTTTGGTAGCCATTCAGACCAGTGAAGCTTCTCGCTTTTCGTCTAATAGTTTGAGAGTCGCAGTCATGGCCTCATTGTTTGAGCTCTCAGTGGTGTGTTGGAATCTTTTGATTGGCTCCCCGACCTTGACCAGCATCAAAGACTCTGCACCATATACCATGGAGAAAGGCTTCTCTGTTGCGCTTGATTTTAGAGTTGTACGATATGTCTATTGTGCTTCGGGTAATATTTCTCTCCATTTTCCCTTAGCGCTTTCCAATTTCTTTTTTAAGTTTTGAATGATGGTTTTGTTTGTAGATTCGGCCTAACCATTTGCACATGCGTGGTAAGCTTTCGATAGGATTCTCTAGATTTTGTGATCTTGAAGGAACTACATTACTTTTCTCGCTATGAACTGCTTTCCGTTATCGCATGCTATCTCGGAAGGAATCCCAAATTGGCACATAATGTGGTCCCAGATGAAGTAATGACTCTCTTATCTTTTCAAAGGCCTGCGCCCCACCCATTTGGGAAGTAGTCAGTCATAAATAAGATAAATCGAGCTTTACCTGGTGCTATTGGTAGAGGTCCGACAATGTCCATTCCGTACTTCATAAACGGCCACAACAACAAGACCGAATGTAGCTGTTCACCGGGTTGGTGAATCACCGGGGCAAATCTATGGCATTTGCCACACTTTGAGGAATTCTTTAGTATCTTTTTTCATGTTGTCCGAATAGTAGTTTGCTCTGATTACTTTTTCAGACTAGGGAATTGGCACCAGAGTGATTCCCGCAAGTGCCCTCGTGGATTTCTCGGAGCACATAATTTGTGTCTCCCGGTCCCAAACATGCTGCTAGAGGCCCATCAAAAGTTCTTCAGTACATAGTTTTATTTTATTGAGTGAGAACCGGTCTGGCTTTGGCTTGCAGGGCCCTCGACTCTTTTGGGTCTGCAAGTAATTTCCCACTTTCCAAATAATCAGTATACTTATTTCTCCAATCCCACATCAGAATAGTGGAATTGATCTCGACATGGCCTTCCTTGATCATCGATTTGGATAACTGAACAACAACCCCGAGGAGTATGTCATCTTCCTCGACGGATGATCCAAGGTTCGCGACGGCATCCGCCTCGCTATTCTGCTCTCGAGGTATGTGGATTAAACTCCATTCTTTGAAGCGGTGCAACGTGACTTGAATTTTTTCTATGTACCTTTGTATCTTGTCTTCTCAGACCTTGAAGCTTCCATTTACTTGATTTACTACTGGGCGGGAATCACGTTTTGCTTCGATGACTTCAACTCGTAGGCCTTTGGAAAATTCAAAAACTACAATCATAGCCACTTATTTGGCTTCATTGTTAGTTAACCTTGCAGTTTTTATAGATTATTTGATTATGCCGCCCGTAAGAGGCTTTAAAACTATGTCGAGCCCGAACCCTTTTATGTCCGAGGCACCATAAGTGAACATGGTCCACACCCAGAAAGATGTGCTTGCTTTTAGTAAAAATTCTTTCTTTACCTCGGGCACGAGGGAGGGCAAAAATTAGGCTATGAAATTTGCTCGAATTTAGGACTTGATAGCCGTTCAAGATTGATATTCGATATCATATCCCTTGAGTTCGATTGTCTATTTGTCCAATCGGCCCGATTGTTCGGGCTTTATGCAATACTTTTTTGAAGAGGGTATGTTGTTTAAATTCATATACGATGGCATTGAAAATAAGTTTCAAATTTTGTGATGCATTTATTAATGCAAGAGCTAATTTTTCTAGATGCGGAACCTGGTTTCGGCATCTCCCAGGGTTCGACTTACTTAATAAACAGGAAGTTGTGTACCTGATTCTTCTCGAACTAGCACTCCACTTACCGCTGTTTTGAAAACGGCCAAGTAGAAATACAATGTTTCATCCTCTTTTGGGTATGGAGCAAAGGTGGGCTAGTCAGGTATCACTTCAACTCCTCCAAGGCATGTTGAGATTCTGAAGTCCATTCGAAGTTGTTTTTCTTTTTGAGTAAGGTTAAAAAATGATAAATCCTATCCGAGGACCTTAATATGAATCGACCCAAGGCCGCTATATGCCCGGTCAGCCGCTGCATGACCTTCACATTGTTTACCATAGTGATTTCTTCAGTGGCTTTAATTTTTTCAGGGTTGATCCCGATTCCCCTATTTGACACCATGAAGCCTAAGAATTTACCCATGCCTTGAGGATGTCAAATATTTCCTACAAATGAGTCAAATGGTCCTCTCTGGCAGGGACTTAACAAGCGTGTCATCAATATAAACTTCCATGGATTTACCTATTTGATGTTCGAACATGTTATTAACTAGGCGTTGGTATGTGGCTCCCGTGTTTTTTTAGCCCGAAAGGCATTACATTGTAACAATATGTATCATACTTCGTGATAAACAAAGTCTTTTCCCTATCCTCAGGGTTCATTTGAGTTTTGTTATACCCCAAGTAGGCGTTAAGAAAGGTGAGGGTCTCATTACTAGCCGTGGCATCGATCAAATGGTCGATGTTAGGCAACGGGAACGAGTCCTTGGGGCAAGCTTTATTTAGGTATTTATAATCTACACACATTCTTAACTTATTTCTCTTTTTGGGAACCACTACCACATTGGCCAACCATTCAGGATATTTTACTTTCCTAATAGACCCTATTTTGAGGGTTTTGTTACCTCATCTTTGTTGAATGTGTGTTTTATTTCAGAATGGGTCTTCTTTTATGCTTCACTGGTTGAATCTAGGGTCGACACATAGTCGATTGGGTGGTTATTTTCGGTGGAATCCCTATCATATCTAAATGGGACCAAGCAAAGAAGTCAATGTTATTAATAAGAAATTGAATGACTTTTTTTCCAGATTTTGGGGGTTAATCCCGTTCCTAGGTATACCTTCCGATCTGGGAGATATTCGATCAAAACAACTTGCTCTAATTCTTTGAAAGTCGACTTTGTTGCATCCGATTCTTCGGGGGCAACGAAGGTTCGGGGAGTGAGGAAATCTTCCTTATCTTCTTCAGGGATTTGTTTGCCTCTTGGCTCTTCCGAGGTAGAATGAATAGGATTCAGTGCCTCCGAGTGGATTGCGAACATTTCCTTTGCGGCATGTTATTCTACATATACCATTTTTATACCCTTTTTTTCTCGAAAACTTTATCATCTGATACAGATTTGACGATACTGGCCTCATGTTATGTATCCACGGCCTACCAAGAAATGCATTGTACCTCATGTTGCCTCTGATGACATGGAAGTTGCATCTTGAACTGCACTGGATATGTTGCCCGGGAGGATGATCTCCCCCGTTGTTACTTCGCTAGCCATGTTGAAGACATTGAGGATTCAAGAGGTAGGTATGATATGACTGAGAAGTTCGAGTTGTTCTACCACCTTAGATCTAATCACATTGTCTATGCTACCTATATCTATGAGAACACATTTAATTCAAATTGTATTAAAGAGAAATGAAATTATCAACGCATCATTATGTTGTCGAGACAAGGTCTCAAAATATTCTTCTCTAAATGCGAGGATGTATTCGGACATGTGGCCCTAAACCGGTCCTTCTGTTGCAGTGGAAACCATTATCCATTTGGCCACAGGTCCTCGGGGAATTTCGGTTCCCCCAATGATTATATGAACGATGTGCTGAGATTTTCTCATTCCGTTTCTCCTGTTTTCCTTTCTTTCTTTTCGGGTGGGTTTCCTCCGAGTTCATTGTCTATTTCCTTGGTGCGTACTTCTATTAATGTGGGAGTCGATACCAATGTGTTGGGCATCGTGTGAGACCACATCTGCAGGGATTAGCTCTGGTGCGCCCTCAGGGTTTCGTGGTGGTACACAAATACCTAGAACACTACGCTGTTCTCCCTGTGTTCCTCGAGCCCGTTGTTCTCATATGCATTCATGGAGTTAGCCATTTTGACCTAAAATCAAAGATCTTTGGATAAGAAAAAGTTTGAAAGATAACTTGTGCTATGTAGTAAACTAGCAAAAAAAATAATCACTATTATATTTAGCCCCACAGTGGGCGCCAAACTGTTTACCTTGAAAATGGTAATTACAATTAGATCTGATTTTATGGTTCTAAAAATATGTGATCTATTTTTATGTTGGTTGTTAGACAATAGATGCTAAGTTTGAGATTAGAAAATAAGATAAGACTCAAAGGTGTGTGTTTAAGGAACACGAGTAGTTGAGAATTGGGCCTCGAGCCTGGTTATATGGGGCCTCGAGGTCGAACTCGATTCTACATTACGGGCAGTCGGTAAAGGACTAACAACTTTGAGAGCTTTTATGAAGGCCCTTTATGGCCAGTAATGATCAATAAATAAAGAACAATCAACAGAACACAATGAATGTAAGCAATAAATGTAAATAATAGAATCAAGGGAGAACGCGTTTAAGTGAGAGAGCAGAGAATGTTCTTGTATTCAATATTATGTGTTGTGTATTGTATATCCCTTATAAAATAACAAGGGTCCCCTTTATATATGAGAGGGAATCCCAAAATAGTAATGCATTTATTACAAAGAAATGTAGTTGGTACAACTACTCAGCAGTCTGGTACATACTAGTGCTATTTGTATAGATGTTGTCAGCTTTGACCACGTTCCTAGGGAGCTTCCCGTTTTTCCTTGATAACCGTCGATATATTCTGCCCAAAAATCATCCATAAAGAAACACTAACCTTGAAACCTTGAGTTCCCGAGCTTTCGAGGCGAAGCTACGAAAAGGCACAATAATCGCAAGATTGGGCTCTCCGATTTGACCCATATACAAAGTTATTATGAAAAAAAATTAAAAAACAAAAGAAAACAAAACAACAGAAAAGAAAAAAATAAAAGAAAATCAAAAAACAAAGTTCCTTGAACTACGTTCGACTTGATTTCAAAAGGATATGTAGGATGCTTCTCTCTAGGGTTCAATCACACCAAAACAAAAATCCACATTTCCCTAAAGTTGAAATTGGGAATGGTTCGGCGATGGGTTCACATGAAATGTTCCAAGGTTGTAATTCAATCCAAATGCTTTTTACCCCAAAACCATGTTCAAGTCCTTCTGATCGATCATGAAAGAGGTTCAAATTAAAGGATACAATCATTTGGATCTGATACAACCAAATGAGAGAAATACAATGAGAGAGTTTTATCGGTGAAAACCACCACGGGCACCGTAAGGTGATGGTAACAAAAGAAATCGAAAATGAGAGAGTCTTGTTAGTGAAAACTCGCAAAGAGCACTATAAGGTGATAATGAGAAGAGAAATAAGAAAGGTCAGCTGGTTTAAACCCGCAAAGGGCCCCACTGATTGAAAAGAGGATCCTTAGAACCATCGGCATCAATAGAGTCTTGGAAAAGTTTCTCGGTTTCGAGGAAAAGTTGTGATTAATTTTTGAGAGTCGGATGGTTTACACAGATCATGCATCCAATCCGAAAGGCATGTCATGTCCATTGAAGTCGGCATGCACTCCTGATAAGTCCTTCTTTCTTTACCCTGAAAGGGATATCCTCTCGTCTAACTTCATTTGTCCATTCCATTATTTGCTTTTCTTGGAATCCTTTTCAGTCCAATTATATTTCGAAACTAAGACAAAGAAAGGCCAATATTCAAGAAGGCGTCCAGCCTCGGTAGGTGTATTGAGTCGACTCCGGCTGGCCATGATGGTCGATGTTTCAAAATAAAACTCCTAAAAAGAAAGGAAATCAAAGTAAAATGCCCACAAAGGCAAAATAAAGTTGAAAGGTTAAGTCCCATGTGACTAACCGTCATGGAGAGGTCTTGAAAAGCCAAAGGTTCTCTAAGGTCAGAAATGCAATCGTTATTTAGGAAAACAACCAGTTGCCGTTGAAAGGGCTGAGATAAAGTGACCGAAGTATTCAAGTCCACAAAACTAACCACTGTTTCAAAAAAGTTGTTCTTTGTTCGAAAAAAAGGAAATAAGTGCAATCCAAAAGCAACCTTGTAAGAAGCAGGTGCAACCAAAAAGAAATTGTGCAGGGGCTAGAAACAACTTTGTAGAAACAGTTTTAAAAAGGCAAGTCTCCTCCAAAATTCTTTCCCGAATTTACTAACTCTCTGAAATAAAAAAAATAAGAAAAAATGATGATGAAAATAAAATAAAAAAAATAAAAGAAAGAAAATTTCAAATTCATGGTAGTATAGATTCTTCAATCCCTAGCTGCATTTTTCAACATAGGGTCGCCACTCCCTAGTTGATGATTTTTAGATATAGGGTCTCCACTCCCTAGTATTCTTTTGCAACATAAGGTCTCCACTCCTTAACTGGAGTTATTTTAGACATAGGGTGTCCACTACTTTGTCGCTTTTCCAACATAGGGTCTCCACTCCCTAGTTGAATTTATTTAAACATAGAGTCTCCATTCCCTGGTCGCTTTTCCAACATAGGGTCTCCACTCCTTAGTTGATGTTTATTTTAGATATATGGTCGCCACTCCCTACTATCTTTTCAAACATATGGTTTCCACTCCTTAGTTGAGTTTATTTTAGACATATGATCTCCACTCTCTAGTTGATGCTTATTTTAGAGATAGGGTCTCCATGCCCTATCTCTAAAATAAGCATTAACTAGAGATTGTATTTGTGTTTCGTATGTTTAGATAATTATTTACGCTATTTCTGCTGGAGTTACTAATGCTTTATTGTTTTTGTTTTTGTCTATGTTTTTGTTTTACTGCTGTTTTTCCTTTTATCCTATGAGCCGGGGGTCGATTGGAAACAGCCTCTCTGCCCTTTCGGGTAGGGGTAAGGCTTGTCTACATATTACCCTCCCCAGGCCCCACCTGGTGGGAGTATACTGGGTAGTTGTTGTTGTTGTTGTTGTTGGTCTCCATGCCCTAGTCTTATTTTCCAACATAGGGTCTCCACACCCTAGTTGAGTTTATTTTAGACATATGGATCCACTCCCTAGTCGTTTTTCCTTACATAGGGTCTCCACTCCTTAGTTGATGCTTATTTTATACATAGGGCTCCACTCCCTAGTCTCTTTTCCAAAATTGGGTCTCCATTCCCTAATTGATGTTTATTTTAGACATAGTGTCCACTCACTAGTCACTTCAAACATAGGATCTCCACTCCCTAGTTGAGTTTATTTTAGACATAGGGTCTCCACTCTCTAGTCACTTTTCCAACATAGGGTCTCCATTCCCTAGTTGATGTTAATTTTAGGCATAGGGTCTCCACTCCATTGTTACTTTTCCATCATAGGGTTCCCACCCCCTAATTGATGATTTTTTGACATAAGGTCTCCACTCACTAGTCGTTTTTCCAACATAGGGTCTCCACTCCCTAGTCACTTTTCCAACATTGAGTCTCCACTACCCAGTTGACTTTTATTCTTAGATATATGGTCTCTACTCCCTAGTTGTCTTTCCAACATAGGGTTTCCACTCCCTAGTTGATGATTTTTAGACATAGGGTCTCCACTATCTAGTCGTGTTTCCAACATAGGGTCTCCACTCCCTAGTCGCGTTTCCAACATATGGTCTCCACTCCCTAATTTGTTTTCTAACATAGGTCTGCACTCCCTAGTTGATGGTATCTTAGACATAGGGTCTCCACTTCCTAGGCTCTTTTTCAACATATGGTCTCCACTCCCTAGTTGATGATTGTCCAACATAGGGTCTCCACTCCATAGCTGATGATATTTTAGATATAGGGTCTCTACTCCCTAGTTGATGATTTTCTAACACAAGGTCTCCAGTCCCTAGCTAATGATATTTTAGACATAGGGTCTCCACTCCCTAGTCTCTTTTCCAACAAAAAATCTCCACTCCTTAGTTGATGATTTTTAGACATAGGGTCTCCACTCACTAACATAGGGTCTCCACTCCCTAATGTATTTTATTTTAGACATTGGGTCTCCACTCCCTAATCGCCTTTTCCAACATAGGGTCTCCATTCCCTAGTTGACTTTATTTAAGACATATGGTCTCCACTCCCTAGTCATTTTTCCAACATAGGGTCTACACTCCCTATGATTATTTTTAAACATTGCGTCTCCACTCCCCAACCTCTTTTCCAACATATGGTCTCCACTCCCTAGTTGTCATTTTCCAACATAGAGTCTCCACTCCCTAATTGGTATCATTTTAGACATAGGGTCTCTACTCCCTAGTCGCCTTTGCCAGCATAGGGTCTCCATTCCCTAGTTGACTTTATTTTAGACATATGGTCTCTACTACCTAGTCGCTTTTATTTTAGACATAGAGTATCCACTCCCTAATCTCTGTTTTTCCCAGGGTACTCAATCCAACCCTTTATTTTCTTTCAATAATAAAATGGTATAGAATTTTGCTTCAAATAACTCATGAAATTTCCTAGTGAAAATCAGGGAAGAAAATTTCGTTCATTTGTTTGTTTTGTTGCCCGAGCATGTTATACCTCAAGGCACAAGGTTCAAAATGACCAAAAGAAGTCTCAATCTAAAATAGAGAAAAAGAAAAAGAAATGAACTCAAAGTGCATTAACAGAGAAAAGATATGGACTACTCAAGACATGATTGAAGTCACAAGCTTTCCATGTCCCGTCTTGATCCAAAAAAGCTGAAGAAGAATGAACTGGCACATGTAGCTAGCAAGCATCAAACTTCACATCACCGTCTGTATGAAGAACCAACCAAGACTCTAGATCAATCTTCAGAAGATTTATAGATAGGAATCTTGTAACTCGTAGCTGATAGGCTTGGATAATTTAGTTTTTCATTTTGATTTTAGTGTAATATGGAGCCCAACAAGCAGTAAACAACAGCAAAAACAGTGAAATCATAGCTTTTCGGGTAGTCCCAGCTACCAAAACTTCCAAAACTACATTTATCTAATTCCTTATAGCCAAGGATATGTAGGTAACCTTTGAAGCGAGGTTCAGTCAAACATTTTCGAAATATTTCTCGTGGAGTATCTAAAAAGACAAAAATCACTCGTAATTGCTCATTTTATCTTTACCCAAAAACTCTTCATGTTTCCAAGCAAAGAGGGGCAACAACAAAGACTCTCCAATCTTCAAGCAATCCCCACAACCTGCCGGTATGCAATATCCATCTCTTACTCTCAGACCATGCTGAATCTAATACTGGGGTTGAGCCCCTCAATAAATCGATGAACCCTCTCTCGAACAGTAGCAACCAACGATGGTGCATGCCTAGCCAAATCACTGAAGAAAACCGCATACTCTGACACGGTGACACAGTCATAGAACCGTGGCGCAACTGTTCAAACTCTGCGTGCCATGTATATTTGAGACTCTGGGAACATAATCCCTCAAAGAAATATCCTAGAACTTAGTCCAAGTGAGTGAACCTGCCTCGGTCAGGCTATCTGAATCATATGCCCGCTACCACTGATAGGCATCTCCTCTAAGTTGGATCATAGTGAAAGAAACCCCACTAGACTTTGCAACACCTATAATACAGAGCATATGGTGGTACTCCTCAAGAAAGCGATGGGCGTCCTCTGATGACAGGCCATTGAAAGTAGGAGGGTGGTATTTTTCGTACCTCTCGAGCCTGAGTTGCTTGTCTCCGAAACTGTTGCCCTACCCTAGGACCAAACTAGGGATACCGGCTGCACATATATGACCTCTGAAACCTGGTTGACTTGATCCTGCTGCTCTGGGGTGCGAGCAGCGGGAGTCTATGCTCCTCCTCCCCCTGAGATGTGGCAGAAGCGAGTGGGATCAATCCTAGCTGAGCTAAAGTTTCGAACATGCTCAGAAACTGTGCAAGGGTCTCCTGATGAGCTGGTGCAGCGACGGGCATTTGAAGTGGTTGTGCTCCGACTGGAGCTACTAGTGGCTCTTTTGTAGCAGCTTGTGCGGGTAATCTGGCTGAACCACGTGGATGTTCTCATCCTCTATGCAGGTCTCGGCCTCTCGTGGCTCCAGCGGGGGCGCGAGTGTATGGTCATATTATCCAACAATATATTTCCTCACCATATGTGAGAGAATAGAAGACAAAAGTTTAGAATTTCGAAGTCAACAATTTCGCACAACAAGGAATCAAAGAAGTGAAACTTTTTCCGAACAGCTCCATAGACCCCGAAGATATGTACAAACGTCTTTGTACCGATCCACGAGACTCTACTAACCCTTCTTGTGACTCATAAAACATATAAACCAAGAGCTCTAATCCAACTTATCACGACCAAAATCTCCCTACGTATGATGTCGTGACGGCACATAGTCTTTAAGACTAGGTAAGCCTAACAATTGCTAAATAACTGAATTAATAACGAGATTAATGGCTAAAACTTAGCAATAACAGGTATATACATAAATAAATCTAGATTAATGTTGCTCGGCATATATTGGTAAAACTAATAACTCCGAGTGTAAACAACTCACAAAGAGCAGATAGTCACAAGTCACAAGCTCTAAGGAAATTTTTATTGTCTCTATACATCAGCATCTAGGGAAAATAAAGAAGAACGATATTAAATGATAGAGGGGGACTCCGAAGTCTGTGGACGTTGGCAGATATATCTTGAAGTCTCCATAGCAGCAACATGTACTTTCTACTAATAACATCGCTGATAGGGGGTACCTAGATTTGCACAAAAAACATATACATAAGAGTAACATGAGTACACCATAGTGGTACCCAGTAAGAGCCAAGCCTAATCTCAATAGAGTAGTGACAAGGTCAGGTCAGAGCCCTAACTACTGAAATATAAAATTTAGGGAAGAGGATATAGCAATATAATGAAAGGACGGAGAAATTAACCACGAAAATTTACAGAGAGGTACAACACAACTCATAGACAAAACAACAGGGGCGCTCCTGAGGTATCGCCTCGTAGTCCCAAAAGTAAATACTAGACCAGAGATCTCCCGAGGTGCCGCCTCGTAGTCCTAAAAGTAAATATGCAACATGGGATCTTCCAGGGTACCGCCTTATAGTCCCAAAATTAAATATGCAGTAGGGGGATCTCTTGAGGTACAACCTTATATTCCAAAAAGTAAATATGCGACATGGGATCTCCCGAGGTACCGCCTCGTAGTCCCAAAAGTAAATATGCAATATGGGATCTCCTGAGGTACGGCCTTGTTGTACCAAAATTAAATATGCAACTCATAACTTAAGGAGCAACGAATTTACAACAAGAAATCCTACATTTAAATACTGAATACAAATCAAGGAAAAGAAGGTAATACAATTAAGCATGTTGCATAAATAGAAAGTGAGATTTTAATCAAGTAGGCATTCGATATTAGGCTAAACATGATAACTACACAAGCTAGAGTAACTCAGTTATGTAATTAAAGAAGATTGCTCAGAAAGAACCGGGGTTTTCAACATTTATCCCGTGTATGCAATCGTCACCTCGCATACACGGGGCTCACATATCACATATTATTGAAATAGTACCAAATCCTAAGGATATTTCCCCACACATGGTTAGGCAAGCCACTTGCCTTGAACCAAGCTCAATTAGTCAATAAGAATGCCCTTTTATCGACTTTCCTACTTTGATGGCCCCAATCTAGCCAAAAGCAATTACATACTATAAATATAACTATAAGAAACTAATCTAATTAATGAAATCCAGTCTTTAACAAGAAATTAGAAAATTGCCCCAAAAAGTCGACCTGAGCTCACGTCTCAGAATCAGGTAAAAATTACAAAATATGAACACCCATTCAACCGCGAGTTCACCCATATCAAAATTACTCAAATCTTATACCAAAACCTCAATCAAAGCTCCAAAATTCGATTTAAGAATTTTTCAACTTTTTTCCCAATTTCTCAAAAATTCCTCAATTTTTTGCTTCAATTCGAGCTTCAAAGTCTCAAAATAAAAATGATATCAAACTCTCGATTTAGCCCCTTTTTGCCTAGTCAAACAGCACCTACAGTCCAATTTCTGCTTCTGCGGTACTGCCTTTGCGGCGAAAAGCTCCGCACCTGCGGAGTTCACTTAAGTTCCAAGGTATCGCACTGTGCACAACCCTTTGCATCCACGGATGTGCTTCTTCTCTCAAACATCCGCTTCTGCGGGAATTTGGCCACATCAGCTTCCCCACATATTCCGCTTCTACAATCACACTTTCGCAGAAGTGGCTCCATTTATGCGTCTTATACATCACACCTGCCACCACTGGCCACCTCAGGCCCCATCTGCTCCTCTTACATGTGCGAGCCCGCACCTACGGCCAACCCCACCGCATGTGCAATGACACTAGAAGCTGGAAAGCTTTTGCAATTCACACAAGTCCAATTTTAGACCGTTAACCACCTGGAATCCACCCGAGGTCCCCCGGACCTCAACCAAATATTCCAAAAAGTCCTAAAATATCATTCAAATTTAGTCGAGACTTTAAATCACATCAAACAATGCTAAAAACATGAATCACACCCCAATTCAAGCTTATTGAAATTTAAACTTCAAACTTCTACAACCGATGCCAAAACCTATCAAATCATGTACAATTGACCCCAAATTTTTCCCACACGTCTATTTGACATAACAGACCTACTTCAACTTCCGAAATCGAAATCCAACCCCTATCTCAAAAATTCCACTTCCAGTAAAACTTCCCAAAAATCCAACTTTCGCCATTTCAAGTCTCATTTGGATACTGGCCTCCAAACTACAACGCAGACAAGCTCCATCGCCAAATGAAGCTAACAAAATTGACGAAACTCCATTCTAGAGTCATCTTCTCAGAATTCAACTACCGTCAAATTCCTAAAACTTAACCTTCCAGTTTAGGGATTAAGTGTCCCAATTCACTCAATACCAAAAGAAAAACCTCAAGGGAAGTCACATAAGCATAAAATGAAATAAAGGAGACAGTAGATAGGGGATCGGGGCTTATACCCTCAAAGCAATCAGCCGGGTCCTTACAAATTCTGATTTTTAAGCACTATAACTAAAACCATAACCCCAAGAAGCCTAAATATCCTATCTGGAAATGTATCCTAAAGGGATGAGATACATGTAACAGGGCAAGTAGATGTATTATCTGCAAAGGTAACAGAGTGAGCTTCATGAATGATACTTGGATCCTTAATCAGATAGCCATTAGAGAAATGATTGAAGGCCCTTTTACCACAAATGACATATCTATCAAAGTGGACTCCGTTTACAATTCTGGGAACTAGGAATTATCTTCCATCTCTATGGACATCCCTGAGAAAATCTCCAACCTGGTCAAATCAACTTTGTTCGCTTCAAACCCTGCAAAGAAGAATAGGATAATATGGGAGTTGACTACGAATGGGTCATTCACTAACAAATCAGCCTATACATTCCTTAGTATTATTAAAGAGCCTTTGTGGAAAGGTGAAGAAGGCAATTTCATTTAGATATGGAAGCTAAAAGTGCCTAACAAAATCAAAAACTTCATCAGGCTACTTGCCCGAGATAGGCTGCCCACTAGGGCCTTGCTGCACCGAATATGGGTTATATGTAACCTTCAATATTGCTACTACTTAGCAACTCTTGAATTAAGTGACCACTTTTTCTTTGAATGTCCTAATGCAAACCACTTCTGGAAAGAATTGGTATCCAAGGGATCTACCATTAGTCAGCAGCTAAATCCCACATTCTCTGCCTAGGTATGGACTTCAACATGGAACAACTTAAAGAATCTCTCCTTCAACTACATCATTCCATGGGAGAACATCATTCCTTTGTTATTTTGGAACATTTTGCTAACAAAAAATAAAAACCTCTTCAATAATAAAAAGACAGCATCAATACTAGTAACACTATCTCCAAAGCAACATAGAACATAATGTTGGGAAATAATGGTATTATCAAGAGGCCTTTCCAAATGGGAACCTCCTAGGAATGTTCACTCTAAACTCAACATGGATAGGACTGCCAAGGTTAAACCATGCATTGGGAAAATTGGTAGAGTATTTAGGAACCATAATAGGGAATGGATGATGGGGTATATGGAAAATATACAACACACCACCAAAAGGAAGTCAACTAGCAGAACAAAATGATTGGATCCCACTTGACATCAATACTGACTCAGCTGAAGTAATTCAGATGCTAGTCATAAGCAGCACAACTTATGATCATATGATTTGTGAATGCAGGTTAGTAATGCAAAGGATGGAAAATGTGAAGGTGAGGCACACCTACAGGGAGCGGAATAGGGTGGATGATGCACTGTAAAAAGAGGCAACAAATTTAAGTTTTTTCGGAAAGAACGATCATACTAGCAGTTCCTTCGATGTTTCCAAATGACGTATTTTAGACAGACATCCTAGGAACTAAGTTAGTTAAAACATTTTGGTCATGTAATATTCATACAGTTGCACAACATGACAGTACTAAGTGAACTCTATATATATATATATATATATATATATATATATATATATATATATATATATATTAACCACAAAAAAATATACTTATTATAGAATGACCTATATAGTATTTTTTTGGTATGTTAATTTTTATTGTGGCTTATTAATTAATAATACTTGCTTTATGCAATTTTATTATATTTGTTATTGATATTTTAGTTTAATGCCATGATTTATCTCATATTATTGTGTTATTTACTTAAAAAATATATTATATAGTTTTATCTTATTTTGGATTAAATAAATATTTGAAACACAAGTTACATATTGGGTGCTATGAAGACTTCATCAGCAAAATGACCCAAAAACTAAAAACTCCAAGAAAAGTCAAACAATTTGAGAAAAATCGAGATTAAAAAAACTATTTTGTTGTTTTATAAATTTAAAAATCCGACATTATTAATTTGATTTGGTTATTAAAAAATCCTAACCAACTCAATCTATATACACCCCTACTTCCTACATATGCACGTGAAATTTGGATTGCCAAGGCCAAACTTTCTACAATCGCATCGTAAGTTTAACCCTTTAGAATCAATTTTTTTTGAAATTTGAACTTTGTACTACCAATCTTCATATATGCCAATGTTTCCAAGATTTTGCAATAACACTTATTAGATTTAAATTCAATTTTCATATTTGAAATTCAAGATTCACTTTTTCAAGCTTGCAACAATGATGTATTTTTTTATAAATATATATTATATGGATGTTTATTTAGTACTCCTTTATAAATAGCCGTTTTGAAAAAGTTTATCCATTTGGGACTCCACCGTAAATATATTTATCTATTTGGTACTCTATTGGAAATAAGCATCCTAAAGAAGCTTATCATTTCGGTACTCCGTTATGGATAAATATTACCTCTGGTAGAAAATTATCTATATTTGGTAGCAACTTATAAGCAGCTTACACAACAACTTGCAACAGCAACTTATATAGCAGTTTGTAGCAGCAGCTTACACAACAGCTTCCTTTCTTCTATAAATAAGAGGTTATTTCAGTTCATTATGTACATCAGTTTGAAGTTTAATAATATATCAATCTCTATCTATACTTGTCTTCGATTGATTTAATTTACAATCGTTATTTTATAATATGTTATCAGCACGAGACTTTGCAATTTTGGGCAGTTACTTCAAATTTAATTTCTATTTTAGTGTTCATCTCTAATGTAAGGTGACGCTCTTACGTCTATGGTTAGATCTTGTTCATTCCAAGAATCATAAGGTAGATTATATCCTTGAGGTAGTGAGCATTTTTTTCTTGGCAGTAGAGATGTGGGTATCACTTACGCTGGAGTGGCCAAATTAGTATAATTTAATTTGATCCTTTTAAAAAAAAATATTTTAGTATTTTTATCATTGCTTTCTTGGTTATATGTTACGTATAAAGTACCTACTTTGATATTTGTTTTCACCCTAGTTATTTTAATAAAGGGTTACAAAGTGGACAACATTGTTAGATCTACTTAAAGTCCAGTAGAGTTTGCAAGAAATATATATCCACCACAAGTGGTTCTGTTTCATATATCTCATTGTAATTAAATTTTGGTAACCATCTGTCGTGCCCCCTTTTCCCTTCCCTTGAAAAGGAGTTCGGGTTTTGACATTCATGGAGGTGTAATGACTCATTTCCTCTTGGGAATCGGGTATTGCATTTTTTTGAAGAGTCGCCACCTAATGATTTTTAAGGTATGTTAGGGAACCTACAGGGTTTATCAACAACTGCCTTTGATAACCTACAGGGGAAGGTGTTAGGCACCCCTCAGGATCCACTAGTGTGGTTTCCGGCCAGACAGTTTTTGTAAATTTGTGCAATTAGCAATTAGGGATCAAATAATAGGGGATTTAAGTTCAAATACACAAGTGCTTGAAAATGATTAAGGAAAGCAAAGTTTTGAAAAGAGTTACAATCTAAACATGCTTATGAATGTAAGGGGGCCAGGTTTGTTTGGAATATGGATCACATTAATGCAATACTCGGTATGACACTCCTAAAAAGAGGGGATATACATGTATTAGCTCATCGGTCATCATATCTATATCTACTCTTTTCCCACCCAGTGAAGGTAATTAAAGCGAGGGTTTGGTCTCGGCCACTATTACATACTATTACCAATCCCTTCTTATCAGTCCTGGAGGTTAAGACGCCTATCCTATAAGAAGGAGGTTCTAGGTAGACCCTTAGGTTTAAGGGCAAAATACTAAGGCGGCATACAAAACATATAAGACTGCATTTAGAGGAAAAAATATATAAGCAATTGGAAGGCTCATGTATACCTCCGCAGATAATGCACATAGATACCATTACTTATACATAGTTAAGGTCCAAATGTAAAATCTTAAAGCATGGTGTTTAAGTGATAACATCGGAACTAGATTTATTACATAACTCAGAAAAGAAGTCCGAATCAGGTTTTCCTATTGACTTCAACATTTGATAATTAGACAAAGATAGTTCCAGTTTTATTAAAGTAATCACCTAAGGCTTGCCTAGGCGTAAATCGATGTGCAGTTGTTACTCAGAATTGTTAAGACAGTTGGAGATTATTTTACCTTAAGAGCATGCTTTTCTAGTTTCAAAGATCGTTACCAATTTTATTCACAAAATATTACGATGTGAAATATATTACTTTACTACCATTTTCATGGATTAGTAACTAACTAGGCGTTTTAAACGAAATACAAACAGGATCCTAGAAGATGATATCTATTCTGCATTTGCAAATAGCAGAATCTCTAAGGCATGATTTATAAATGTACACAATAGTTGCAGAATTTTGAAATAACAACTTTTTATGCCAGTGTTGCTACTGCCCTAGGAGCAGGTTTTCTAAGTGATAAACATAAAGCATGGGCTAATGAATGAAGTGTTGAAGAAAGAAATGAAGGTCCTAAGAGCATGATTTCTAATTCCTATGAATCCTAAACATGGTTTTTATTTCACAATTAGGAATATAAACCTAATAACATGCTTTTTACCTTTAAACAACTATAGCATGCATATTTTCCCATCCCTTTTCACTAGCCACCACAATACTTGTTTACAAATTATTACATGTCATGTGATTGAATTACATTAGAAATGAAAAATGAGAAGTTACAACTAAAGGAAGCCTAATTCTAACTTCCTCTTTGAGATATGTAATAAACCACCTCAAATTCCAATATTGTTCATAACTTTCCTTCATACCTTGTTATGTCAGAGTTCACTAAGGACCTCAAGGGATCTTAGTCAGTGCTCACACCCAAATTTCATAGCCAAGGAAAGGTAAGTGCATTGTAGAAAGTCCAACTTTTATGTGTCCAAGTTCAAAGGAAGCTCAAGGGTCTCAAGGCAAGGCTCACATAAAAGGGGCAGAACCTAGTATTCTAAGGGCATAGGTAAGCGTGCTTGACATAGATTTAAAGGAGTTGAGTTGGAAAACAGTTTAAAAGCAGCATGGTTGAAGTGAGTTTGCAAAAGACAACAAAACAATTGCCTGAGGAAAGCAGTTTTGAAAAGTGGAAGGGGAAAATAGTGACTACAAAACATACAGAACAAGTTCATAGAGTAGTACAACTTCAGTAGTTACAAAACAAGGAAGTCGATGTTGGGGACATAGAGGACCCAAATCAGAAACACATAATGTTACAACCAATATTCATGTATGTGAGCTCATGCCATAAGGTAGTAAACATAAATTCAAGAAGGAATTACCTTTGCAATGATAAGAAGTTAATCCTATTGGTCTTAAGTGATACAAGGGTGTATAAGGGTGATTAACAAGTATTAGAAGTTAAACGAATCAAGGATGTTGTAACTCGTATTTTCAGGTAAACCTAGAGGTGATTAATACAGTCATAAGGTAATGTGTTAAGGTATTTGAATCATATAATATATGTATCATAAGTCTTGAAGTCAAACCATTTATGAAACAAAAGTCGACAGAAGTTGACGCAACTTAGTTTCATAATTTTACTTAAACATTAGGTCAAATGTTTCTAATATTTTCTCCCAATTTACAAGGAATTACGAGGTAATATAACCACAAAATTAAAGATCTATGACTCTAGTTTCCAACTCATTAAACTTTTTGTCGAAACAATCTCTGAGTAGAGAGATATTTGCGTTTTCACGAGACTACGCCAAGTACCTCTCTATGAGGCCTACTTAGATGGTTTAAGACATTTGAATATATACAGGACGCCTCCAACCCGTTTTAAGTCATTTAGTTTCACTATATTCAGACCTTAGAACCGTAGGAACACCCCCTCAAGGTTCTCTCAAGATTAAGACCCAAACAAAGGGCAAACAACACAAATCAAGTGTTGGGAATCCCGTGGCGCTAGTTTCTTTTTCTTCGGTTGTTGCTCATTTTTGTGTTGTTCCAGCTCGAGTGGGAGGTTGTTTTAAGGGGATTATGACATGTAAATACTCCCTCAAGTTCTTAATATAAACCCTAAGTGATTGCAAGACTTTTAAAGTGATTCTAGTGCCGAAAAACACTAATTGATTGCTAGTTTCACTTTCCTGTTGTTGTGGCAACATTGGAGGGATATTTCATGAAAAATTAAGGTCAAATTGGAGTTTTTATTTCTGTATAAAGGTAAGAAACCTCTTACTTCTATATGTATTTAAGATTATCCAAGTTGCGGCTAAGTCATTGAAGCTAGAACTTGTGAAATATATATCGAAAGGCTTGGTAGTAATGTTATTGGTTGGTGGACTATTTTGGGAGGTTCAATATGATTAACATTGATATTTTTTGGGCTGTTTGGCGATTATTTTCACTTGTGGGAAGTCATATAAATAGGGGAGGTGTTTTCCGTTTCATCGTAAAATAGGTTGTGGTCGATACATAATAGTTATGACGCTTAAATGATAATGATAATATCGTTTCTCCTTCTGTAGACTAAGGAGTTGTGACAATTGCATAGCTTGAGGTTGGGCAGGTATCAAGGTATGTGAGTCTATCCCTTTCCCTCACACGACTCTGATTGTACATAATGTAATGAATGAGCTTCCAAAGACACTTTACTCCTAGAAGCTAGTAGTACTTACATTGTTTCCCCTATTATGAAACAATTAATGTTGATGTTGCCTCTTTTTTTCTTATGTTATCAATGTTGTTGGTGTTAGAAACTACGCTTTACGCTAGAGGGGGGGTGAATAGCGTATTAATAGAATTTAGCGTTTTCTTGCGGAATTTAAACTTTGCAGGAAGTAAAATAAATGCAGAAAAATACTAAATTCTATTAATACGCTATTCACCCCCCTTCTAGCGTAAAGCGTAGTTTCTAACAATTGGTATCAAAGCTTATAGCAATGTAATGATCAGTTTGTGTATGTTGTTGTTGTTAAAACACTGAAATGAAGCTATATTTATAGTTGAAAAACTTGGCATTACCGTTGCCTAATTGCCAATTAAGAGTTGCTGAAATTACTCAGTGATAATCGATTATTACGACCAAACAATCGATTATCTGCCAGTCAGTTTAAAAATCAATCCCAGATTTAACGCTTCACAATCGATTATATACAATCTATAATCGATTACTGGCAATATTCAAAATCAGATAATCGATTACACCAAATCCATAATCGATTACTTTAGCAACGTTCTAAAAATCATTTCCGGATTTTAAGCAAAACATCGATTATATAAAATCTATAATCGATTACCTTATGGTATTTGAAAATCATTTGACAATGGTCAGCTTCAACAATCGATTGTCCTTTGCAACAATCGATTACTTGTTATTTTCTGAAAATCATAAAACTTACTGTCTCAGTGATAATCGATTATCTAAAGACATAATCGATTACTTGATTAAATTTAAAATCACTGGAAGACATCAACTCAACACAATCGATCACCATTAGTTCATAATCGATTATTTTGAGTATTGAAAAACTTTACCTCAACAACAATCGATTGTCATTTGTTCACAATCGATTATCATGCAGATTTGGAAAAACCTGATGTTCACTGTCTTACTCACAATCGATTACCATTAATTCATAATCGATTGTCATGCAGTCTTGGCTCAGAAACAATCGATTATCATAAGTACATAATCGATTATTTTAGCCCAGATTTTTGAGGCATGTTTAGAAAACATTTTGTCTAATGTAAATATGCATGATTTAAAATCTTTTTGACACAGAATTAAATATGCATGATTTTGGAAAATAGTTTTATGAGAGAGGCCATACTATGAGTCAAGTTATAGGATCGAGATTACAGTTTAGAACAACTCAATAACAATTAAAAGCTATATCTTGAACTTCAATCTTATTCGCAACCATTGTGCGCTTGTACTTGAATTCCGTCATATATCAATTTTTGCTTCGTTTGTCATTCATCAAAACCTACAAAAGAGTACACGTTTAGTATGTTGCATTGAGAACGTGTTTCTAACAATTTCCCCCTTTTTGATAATGGCAAACATTAAGCGGGATATGCAATTTAGGCAAAAGATATTGACAATTCAAGACAAGTAACAATTATGCAATTTTGTTCTTGTTCCCCCTCAATTTAAGAGTTCCCCCTCAATTTTAGCTTATAAGCAATCAATGAATTAAGAGGTGGTGCATACCCGATATCCCGTTTTCTTCCCCCTTTTGCCATTAGCAAAAAAAATAGTAAGGAAAGATGCAAAAAGATGAAATAAACAAGGTTTATTTATTGGAAAAAAAAAGGAGGGTACATCAATGGGAACCACACAAAACCACAAAAAAAAATTTATTCATTTCCGTCGTTGTCCGCCTCGTTATCCGGCGCTGCTTCAAAAGGAACGAGAGCTGCATATGGATAATTGACATGATCAAAGTATCCATGGATCTCATGAGTGAGTTGAGCAAGCTGGTCGGATATGGTTTGGAGAGTAGGCTCTTGGGACGAACGAGCACGACGGGGTGGACGACTTGAAGAAGGAGCTGGAGCATGATCACTATCATGATGGAAAGAGGACTCCGAGATTTCCCAAATTTTGGTACTCCTTTTGAGAGGACCATTTTCCGTGACAAATCCGGATGCTTCAAGGAAGTTCATAATGAGGAGGGCATAAGGAAGAGGCATGTCATCACCGATGGCATCTAGCATATGAATTTTGATGAGCCGACACCAATTTATTTTGGCTCCGGTGACAATGGCATGCAGAAGTTTGGTATCCTCCTGGGAGATGGTGGTGTGATTGTGCCGTCTAGGCTTGAGGACTCGGGTGATGAAGTAAAGAATCAACCGGTAGTTTGGATCCATTCCCGTTATGGTAGGACGACGGGTAGAGATAGATGGATCATAGGAGGTTATGCCGGCTTGGTGGAGAAGGATGGTTTCATCAAAGAGAGCCCCGGCCTTATCAATATACCGGTAAAGGTCTTCACCTTCATTTGGAAGGCGGGCAATGGTGTGGAGATTCTCTTCAGAGAGAAGAATTTGAACCCCATTAATGGAGGTGACAAGTTCGCCATCTTCATTTTTATGGAGGTTTGAGTAAAAAGCTTGAACGAGAGTTGTGTTTATGTGAGGATGAGTGAGAAGCGAGAAATCATATAGTTGACACTCCTTTAACATATTTGCGGCAGGGGTGAAAGGCTCAAGGAGTTTACTATTTGAGAACCGAGGAGGAAGAATGGTGCGTTTCTCAAATTTTGATAGGAACCTTGTGAGTTCATTTTCAGTTTCAAAGAACAAGACGGAACCGTCTTGGTATGGAAAATTTCAAGGAGGAGGGGCGGTTGAGGCTGATGCGCCATGTTTGGATCGGGAACGTTTTGAAGATCGTCCAGACATGTTAGGAGAAAGACTGCTGGAATTTGGCAAAGAAAATAGAAGAGATTTAGCTTTTGAATACTAGAGATGGTGCTTGAGTGGGTGAATGTGAGCTCTTATGATGCCTATTTATAGAGGAAAGGATTATCAAGCATTGAATGGAGACATTTGCTGAGATATTGGTTTAGGAGCAGTCAGTAAATGGTAAGAATTAAAATTACTGACCGTTAGATAATCGATTATTGAACTGAAATAATCGATTGTTTTTACTGTTTGGTTGAGATTTTGAATCTGACAAATCGATTCTTGAGTCAAACGGTAAAAAATTTGAATGAAATAATCGATTGTTAAATTTTGGTAATCAATTATGGAGCATTTACGACCTGACAGGTATCGATTGAGGAGCCAAACGGTAACAAAAATTAATATGAAGTAATCGATTGTCAATTCTTGGTAATCGATTATTTAGGGAACTAATTTGATACAGTGAACTTGGAGAATATCAGAATTTGTCAAATAATCGATTGTATGAAAAAATAATCGATTGTTGTAGAAAGCATTGCTGAATGACTGAGGCGGAAATCGATTATGCAATTTAGGAAGTAGAAAATTAAACACAGATGCATAATAGTAATAATCAGTCATAAACAATCGATTATTGATACTGATAATCGATGTACTGCACAGAAAATAATCGATTAGTGGCTTGAAATAGTCGATTATTTTGTGCTAAAACTTCATAATTCCCCCTACCTTTGGGGTGGTACCTGCAAAATAGATTTAAACGTCTCCGACGCTCAAGTTAGTAATTTATAGCGAAATTGATAAATTACACTAGTGTTAACAAGTAATGCCGTGAACTCTTAAGAATTGTGTTCTAGAGTGTTCTTAAGAGAGTTTCGGGTACTTACCTTTTCTCCTACATCGCCGATTACCTGTTCGAGAGGATGATCCTTGATCGTTCTCCACTCGTTAGGCGTATTTGTTCCTTTTTCTAATTGTGGCGCTTCTTCCGTTGGTTGTTCCCCAATTTCATTTTTGTTTTCCTTTGAAGGTTCTTCTTGGATTTTATCTTTCAAGCTATCCAAGATACCTGCAAGACCAAAACCGGATTCCTTTCTCGCCAAGCGAGTATTATCTTCGGAAAACACAACATGAGGGGATTCCTCCACAATTTGGGTTCTTTTGTTAAAGATCCTATATGCTTTGCTACGTGCGGAATAACCAATGAAAATACCTTCATCCGATTTGGCATCAAACTTACCCAATTGGTCCTTGCCATTATTATGAACAAAACATTTACAACCAAAAACACGTAAATGAGAAATGTTGGGTTTTCTACCCTTATAAAGTTCATATGGGGTTTTCATGAGTATCGGCCGAATTGCTACTCTATTTAAAACATAGCAAGCGGTACTCACGGCGTCCGCCCAAAAGTATTTGGGAATCTTAGCTTCGTCGGGCATGGTTCTTGCCATCTCTTCGAGACACCTATTTTTCCTTTCCACCACCCCATTTTGTTGTGGTGTCCGTGGAGCGGAAAAGGTGTGTTCGATTCCGAGTTCGTCACAAAAATCCGCAAAGAGATTGTGATCAAACTCTCCCCCATGATCACTTCTAATCGAAGTGACGGTCGATTCCTTTTCGTTTTGAACACGCTTAAGGAAATACTTGAAATTTTGAAAAGCATCACTTTTATTTGCAAGAAATAGAGTCCAAGTAAATCTAGAAAAGTCATCAACAATTACAAAAACATATTTATTTTTACCAAGACTTTCAATACGAGAGGGACCAAATAAATCCATGTGAAGTAATTGCAAAGGTCTAGACGTTGAAACAATATTCTTGGATTTAAAAGATGCTTTGGTTTGCTTCCCTTTTTGACAAGAATCGCAAATAGAATCATTTTCAAACTTTAAACTGGGAAGACCAACTACTAAGTTTTGAGAAAGAAGCTTGTTCAAAAGATGCATGTTCATGTGTGCTATTCTACGATGCCATAGCCAAGAGTTATCCTCTTTGCTTATTAAACAATCAACATATTCGGGTGAGGAGTTTGCAAGATCAACCATATAGATATTATCAATTCTAAAACCACGAAGTATGATCTTGAAATCACTACGTCTAAATACAAGACATTCATCCGAATCAAATAGAGCAAGATTTCCCTTGTCACATAATTGGCTTATGCTCAAGAGATTATGCTTCAAACCTTTCACAAGTAGTATATGTTTAATAGAGGAGTTTTCGTCCTTACCGACCGAACCAATGCCGATGATTTTTCCTTTATTGTTATCACCAAATATGACACTCCTCCTTCTTTGTGCTCTAGTTGAAGGAATTTGGATTCATCTCCCGTCATGTGTTTGGAGCATCCACTATCAAGGTACCATAGTACACTTGATCCCTTCAAGCACACCTACAAAACAAATTAATGTTCTTTAGGTACCCATGCCATCTTGGGTCCTTGAGGGTTAGGCATGTTATAATGATGCAATTGATTTATATGTCTATGACGAGTAAAGCAAGCGGGAGCAATATGACCAATACGTCTACAATAATGACAAGTCACGTTGGGATTATGCATTTTTCTAGGTACATAGTAACTAGATGAATGAAGGTTGCTTACTCTACTTTGAACACCATTGTTTCTCCTATTATGAGCTCTAGGAGGTTCACAAGTATGTCTAAAATATGCATCATTTCTAGAATATCTATTTCTAGGTGGATGGTCATTTCTTGGTCTTCTAAATTGTTCAAGGTTTGGCCTAAGATATGCATCATTTCTAGGTCTTCTAGCATTTTCACTATTTGGTCTAACATGCAAGTTATTTCTAGGATTTCTACTTCTAGGATAAGCATTTTGGTTATTAGTCCTAGGTTGAGCTCTAGGTTGTTGTGGTTTAGCACCAACCTTTTCTTCATTCTTGAATCCTATTCCATGTTTAGTTGATTTTAGATTAACAAGCACATCATTCAAGTTTTTATGCGAAGAATTAAACTTATCTAATGTGCCTTTGAGTCTAGCTACTTCATTCTTAAGAAGCACACAAGAAGAACAGTTTCTAGTAGAACCTTCAGGTTTATCAGCACTTCTTTTTCCATAAAACTTGTTTTCCTCTTTTAGCTTCTCATTTTCGAAAACCAGTTTTTCTAATTCTTTTTCTTTTAATGAAAGCTGTGTTTGAAAATCTTTTTCTTTTAGAGAAGCGCTTTCTTTAACACTTTTGACAGTTTTTGAAGCTTTGATAAATTCAGCATATAGTTCATCAAAAGCATTTCTCATTTCATCAAGAGTAAAGAAATTTTGAGAAGAGATTTGACTTACCTCGTCTTTGCCGTCTTCTTGAGCCATGAGACATAAATTTGCTGCTTCATCGTCTTCTTCTTCGCTTGCTTCATCTCCGGAATCTCCTCCCCAAGAGATGTATGCACGTTGCTTTTTGAAGGGTTTCTTCTCCTTTTTGATGTTAGGGCAATTTGATTTTATGTGCCCGGTTTCTCCGTATTCATAGCATTTTAGTTGATCGCCTTGCTTTTTGTTCTTGCGTTCATACTCTTTGCGCATGAATTTTTGAAACCTTTTGATAACGAGTCCAAACTCGTTGTCACCTTCCTCATCAATTTGTGGTTCGCCAGCCTTTAGAGCAATCCTTTGCCTTTTTTGATCATCAACAAACGGGTTAAGTATAGTTGATTCATAGGTTTTGAGATTACCTCTTAATGCGTCAATTGTGACATTTGTGATGCCAATGGATTCTTGGATTGCATCGGCCTTTGATCGCCATGCCGGAGTGAGACTTCTGAGGATCTTCCGGACAAGTTCTCTATCTGTAAACGTCTTTTTGAGGGCGTGTAGATCATTCACGATCATTGAGAATCGCTCAAACATTTCGTCTACTTTCTCTCCTTCCTTCATGTGGAATAGTTCATAAGAGTGAGTTAAGAAATCAATTTTAGCTTCTCGTACCTGGTCGGTTCCTTCGTATGTCAATTCAAGCTTATCCCACATTTCTTTTGCTGTTTTGCAACACGATATCTTCCTGTAGTCGTTAGCATTAACAGCACAATATAATAAATTTATAGCTTTGGCATTATTTTGAACCTTACGAATATCCTCCGCGGTATATTCCTCTTCGGTCTTTGGAACCCATTCGTTTTCCACCTTCTTGGTTGGAATTTGGTTTCCATTGGTGAATACTTTCCACAAATGAAAGCTATTTGATTGCACAAAGATTTGCATCCTCTCCTTCCAGTATGAGTAGTTTGTGCCGTTGAATAGAGGAGGTCGTGTAGAGCATTGTCCTTCTTCAATTCCTGCAAAAGAGTCAAGAGTAGAAGCCATGGATGGTTCTCTCAAACGGTTAAGTTTTCAGAGAGTTGGGCTCTGATACCAATTGTTTGAAACTACGCTTTACGCTAGAGGGGGGGTGAATAGCGTATTAATAGAATTTAGCGTTTTCTTGCGGAATTTAAACTTTGCAGGAAGTAAAATAAATGCAGAAAAATACTAAATTCTATTAATACGCTATTCACCCCCCCTCTAGCGTAAAGCGTAGTTTCTAACAATTGGTATCAAAGCTTATAGCAATGTAATGATCAGTTTGTGTATGTTGTTGTTGTTAAAACACTGAAATGAAGCTATATTTATAGTTGAAAAACTTGGCATTACCGTTGCCTAATTGCCAATTAAGAGTTGCTGAAATTACTCAGTGATAATCGATTATTACGACCAAACAATCGATTATCTGCCAGTCAGTTTAAAAATCAATCCCAGATTTAACGCTTCACAATCGATTATATACAATCTATAATCGATTACTGGCAATATTCAAAATCAGATAATCGATTACACCAAATCCATAATCGATTACTTTAGCAACGTTCTAAAAATCATTTCCGGATTTTAAGCAAAACATCGATTATATAAAATCTATAATCGATTACCTTATGGTATTTGAAAATCATTTGACAACGGTCAGCTTCAACAATCGATTGTCCTTTGCAACAATCGATTACTTGTTATTTTCTGAAAATCATAAAACTTACTGTCTCAGTGATAATCGATTATCTAAAGACATAATCGATTACTTGATTAAATTTAAAATCACTGGAAGACATCAACTCAACACAATCGATCACCATTAGTTCATAATCGATTATTTTGAGTATTGAAAAACTTTACCTCAACAACAATCGATTGTCATTTGTTCACAATCGATTATCATGCAGATTTGGAAAAACCTGATGTTCACTGTCTTACTCACAATCGATTACCATTAATTCATAATCGATTGTCATGCAGTCTTGGCTCAGAAACAATCGATTATCATAAGTACATAATCGATTATTTTAGCCCAGATTTTTGAGGCATGTTTAGAAAACATTTTGTCTAATGTAAATATGCATGATTTAAAATCTTTTTGACACAGAATTAAATATGCATGATTTTGGAAAATAGTTTTATGAGAGAGGCCATACTATGAGTCAAGTTATAAGATCGAGATTACAGTTTAGAACAACTCAATAACAATTAAAAGCTATATCTTGAACTTCAATCTTATTCGCAACCATTGTGCGCTTGTACTTGAATTCCGTCATATATCAATTTTTGCTTCGTTTGTCATTCATCAAAACCTACAAAAGAGTACACGTTTAGTATGTTGCATTGAGAACGTGTTTCTAACAGTTGGTACTTCCTGATTCTAATAAGGTTCATGGTGAAAAGTTAGTCCCAATAACGCATACAGAGGATACCGACCTTACGTCACTCCGAAAGGTTTAGAATATGATTCCATGAGTCGAGCATGCATTATATATATGTATCTATTTTAATCTACCGAGCCGCGCTATAGTCAGTCGGGTACGGCACCTATTGTGCAACCACTGATCAATTGGGTTTTACTGAGCTCCACATGGCAGGGTATGATTTTATCGAGCTTTATGATGGCCATGTATATTTTTACCGAGCCTATTATGGCCGGGTACGATATGATGATGATGATGATGCCCACAGAGGCGTATGCTTTAAAATTTTATGTATATATACATATGTATCATGCATTGCATGTCAGTAACCCTTAGAGGTACCTAGATGTTACAGGTTGTATAATCTCTATCACATTACGGTTCGTACTTATGCTTCCTTGCCTTACATACTTAGTACTTTATTCGTACTGACGTCCTTTTGTTTGTGGATGCTGCATGTCATGTTGTAGGTCCTGATAGATAGGCAGACGCAGCTCCCCACCACAGTAGGCAGTCCAGTTCAGCAGCGATTGGCAAGATCCCTTCTCCGGACTTGTCGTGGTCTTGATATGCTTTTTTGTTAGACATTATGGGTATGTTGAGGCCATGTTCCGGCTATATCGCAGCACTTATGTTCCTTTAGAGGCTCATAGATAGGTGTCGACTCATGTATAGTTTGGTATGCTTTGTCGGTTGATGTTTGTTGTATAGTCTTTCATGGTAGCGTGGTAGCTCGTACAGTATATATAATTTCTTACTTGTCTCGTCATCCCATGTTATATATGTTCATGCCATCATATTTTATTGTTGGTTGTCCATGACCCATGTCTACCATTCATATTGATCTCGTCATCCCTAAAATATAATAAAGAAGGTTAGATAAAATGTACGTTGGTGCTCGACAAGTATGGTCAGGTGCTACTCATGGCCCTCCAGTTTGGATCGTGACACACAATCAGTCGTGAATCCAATATATTTGGAGACATGCTAGTTGAGGGACATAAATAGAATAAGTAAACATGATGATCACATTTGAACAAAGGAGGGCATATGCCGAGTAAAGTAGTAAAAAAGAAGTATAATTTGACAGCATGAGACATTAAGTTAGTGCAGAAAGAGACAAGGGTTGACAAACAAGGGAACACATAGAGTTGAGTTTTAGAATTTAAATTAAAAACATACCAGTTGAAGAAGCAACATGCAGAAAGAGTAAAGCAATTAATGTCCTGCAACCTAGCCTTAGGCCAGCTAGACATAGCATTACACAAATAGTAGAGAAAGAAAAGAGAACTGGGTGTATATATGTGTGTTCTGAACTTATTGTTTGTGTTTAAAGAAGAGAGGGTAGGGTGTTTATTGCTTTGAAAACAAGTAGAAAATAAGGTAATAAGTAAAGTTTTAACATAAACATGGAAATAATCACAATCAGAGTCAACTAAGACAAGTACTTTCCTTTAATCAAGGAATTACTGTTCAAATGGATACTGACAGGAATAATTAAGGAAAGAAAACCAATTTTGAGAAAGATTGATTTCTGACCATATAGGGGATATTGAAAGTATATAGTAAATAATTTAGTCTAGGTACAAAATATACTTAATTGGGGAAAGGAATCAGCAGGGGTACAACATCACAACAAATAAAGTAAAGGAATCTATATACTCAAGCAAACTGGCAGAATTAGGGGTTTATAAGAAAACCTTTGCAATCAGTCGTAACCCGAGAAAATCAAGATCAATCAAGAAAGAATCATGATTCTGCAGTTTTCCATATAAGTAAAGAAGAATGAACAAGAGTATCAGATATTCGTGGTCAACCATATTGACGAAAGAAGCAACACAAACATATAGTAGTAGCAGGAGTAGGCTAGGACTCAGTAGTAAAAGAACCTACTCGAAGTATGGTAGTTAACAAATTCAAGTATTTATATAGAACCAGAGTGAAAAACCAAACTAACAGGTGAGGAGGTCAGAAAAGAGTAAAGAACCCTTTAAACTCACAGTAATGAGTGAGGAAAACCTTTTAAAAATTAGGGTTTTAACAATTGTCGAGTTAAAAATGGTAAGAACTCTGAATCAGTCAACAAAAAAGAGGATCCAACGTAAAGAACTTAATCAAAATAAGTATACATACAAACAAATAAAGACAGCTTTAGAACCCAGATAAAACCAAAAAAACACCTAGGGTTTTAACATGCTGAACCAGGTAGAAGAAAAACATGAAAAAATCATTTAAACATAGTAAAATCATAAAACAACAATGAAAATCGGACAAAGAGTTATTTTGAAAAATCAGAAAACCTTTAAGGAAAACACTTGAGAGGTTCATAACATACACATATCTAAGATATATCTGAAATAAAATTGGAAAGCTTTTGAAGGTTTCGGAGAATCCAAAAAGATGAGAAAGACTTCGAAAAGTTACCGATCTAGCCGGAAAAGTCAAGGATCCGACTCAAACAACCATGGATGACTAGAAAGAGGCTATGGATAGGAGTAGAGCAAGGAATGGACCAGATCTCTTTAAGATCATATCTCTTGGAGATCTGTCCATCAAATCACACAAGCGGGCCACCAGGGGACGTAGGAGACAAGTACATGTCACAAACAGCCATGAGAGTCCATGGATTGCGTGGGAGTTGAAGGGAATTAGGGTGGATTGGGGTGGCGGGGACTAGGGTATGAGTGTAGTTGCAGAGAGAATTTGAGAGGAAGGGGATTCAAGGGCGGCGAGTTGGCGAGAATGATTTAGGTCAGTGTAGTCGTTTGGGTTGAAAAAGGTAAGGGTGAACGGTGGCCGTTGATCTGAATGACCAACGACCTAGATAAATAGGGTAGGTTGGGATCCGGATTTGGGTAGGGTTTTAAAGGGTTAGGGTCGGGTAAAAATAATTGGGCTAGGGAATTTGGGGTCCAATTTGGGCTAGAATTGAAGTACAAAAGGGTTGTTATTTAAATAGCTAGTTTTTTCCTTTTTAATTTATAAAATAGTAAATACTTTTTGAAAACTAAATTGAAAGTATTAAAGTGATTTATAACACGTAATTAACTATTTAAAAATACCGAACCCAATTTTCTATATATAAAACCTAATTAAACCTTAAAAGGGCTAATATTATAATTATGTGCAATTTAGCTTTAAAAATAATAAATGAAATTGTAGAAATATGTGAGAATTACTTTAACCATATTTTGGAATTAATATAAAAATCCTATAGATGAATTATCAAAAATAATAATTTTAGAAATAATTATTGGGGATTTTATGGATAAAAAGGGAGATAAATCAATTTAAAAACCTTAACAAATATGGAAAAGATAATAAAACACTTGGACATGCTTATAATGCATATATGTGCTATTTTGAAAGTATTTTGCATATTGAAAAATATATGGGGAAAAATTGGGTATCAACAACTGTCCCTCTTTACATGGGAAGGATGAAAGATTTTTCGGGCAAAGAAACGATGACCAATTTTGACTGAGCGAAATGATTTAGGAAGATTTAGGCCGCACTCCAGCTTCCGAGCTGCCTATATCCCTAGTTTTACCGGAATCAGGCCTTATGTAGTTTAGGATCCATCGGCGGAGTATATCGATAGAGATTTTTCAAGAACGGATGCAATATCTAGAGCCGGGAGAGTGATAGGTTTACGGGAATGGTTAAGTTTGGTATGGCTGCGGGTACTCCTGGAGAAGAACCTCTCCTGCCTGGGTGGCCGTTGCTCGCCGATTTACCTATAAATAAGCAATACAAGCATAAATTATGCGTAAATTTAAACATGATGCAAATTCCCGTTGGACCATGTATGTTGTCTTAGGATGGTTAGGAATGACATCCTCAGACCATGATGTCCTGGGCCATGAAGCGTATGATAAATGATTCGCAGGGCATGAAATGATGTTCTCAAGCTTTGAGGACGGTGCCTCCGAACCATGACACCTATGAATAATGATATGCAAAAGATTGAAAGGAATCCTCATGCCATGACATGGTGTTCTCGGGCTATGAAGATGGTGCCTCCAAACTATGACACCTTTGGATGAGTTGGAAATATTTTAGCCCATGAAGGATGCAGTAGCATGTGGCGATCTTTCAGCCTATGAAATGCAGTTATGAGGCAATATTTTGCAATATAGTATGAGGTGATCTTTCAGCCATGCAGGTGCAGTATGTGGCGATCTTTCAGCCATGCAGATATAGTATGAGGCGATCTTTCAGCCATGTAGATGCACTATGTGGTGATCTTTCAGCCATGCAATATGGTATGAAGCGGTTCTTCAGCCATACAGGTGTGGTATGTGGCAATTTTTCAGCCGTGCAGATGCAGTATGTGGCTATCTCTCAGCCATGCAGATGTAGTATGTGGCAATCTTTCAGCCATGCAGAAGTAGTATGTGACGATCTTTCAACCATGCAGATGTAGTATAAGGCGATCTTTCAGCCATATAGATGTAGTGTGTGGCGATCTTTCAGCCATGCCGATGTAATATGGGGCGATCTTTCAGCCATGTAGATGTAGATGGAGACAACGTTTAGTCTCGGAAGGCAAAAGATTAGCCTTATGCAAATTGGAAAACAGAAAGGTAGCCTTATGTAATGCAGATGCAGATGAAGGTAAAGCTTAACCTCGGAAGGAAGAATAGTAGCCTTATGCAAATTGGAGGCAGAATGGTAGCCTTATGCAATGCATATATAGATAGAGGTAGAGCTTAACCTCGAAAGAAAAAATAGTAGCCTTATGCAAATTGGAAGGCAGATTGGTAGCCTTATGCAATACAGCTGCAGATAGAGGTAGAGCTAAATCTCGGAAGGCAGAATAATAGCCTTATGCAAATTGGAAGGCAGAATGGTAGCATTATGCAATGCAGATATAGATAGAGATAGAGCTGCTTAACCTCATAAGGCAGAATACTAGCCTTATGCAAATTGGAAGGCAGAATGGTAGCCTTATGCAATGCAGATGCAGATAGAGGTAGAGCTTAACCTCGGAAGGCAAAATAGTAGCCTTATGCAATGGAGATGCAGATAGAGGTAAAGCTTAACCTTAGAAGGAAGAATTGTAGCCTTATGCAAGAAATAAAATAACAAATGACAGTAGAGTTTTCTTAGCTGAGCAGATTGCGGCGTGGAGATTATTGGGAGCATTGTGACATGTAGAACATTACGGGTGCACGCTGATAGAGGCTAGTGTAATGGCTCGGACAATTTTGTTCTAAGGGCATACAATATGTTTAATGATTTCCTAGTCCCAATGCCTGCATCCAAAAAAAAATCGTGAGTTTTATAAAGGGGGATGGTTAGTTCGTATCCCTGCTAGCTTTGCTTGACTCGTTCGACTTTGATCTGGTGATACCTTCTGTATCACTAGGGTAGAGTCACTAAACAAAGTAGTTTTATGCATGATTCTGTAAAAGTATGACGTAAATTAAAAATAGCTTTTAGATGAACCGACGACTGTGACGTAGTTCAGGACATTGCAACCTATCTTGCTATATAATTTGAGGGTCCTCCTCAAACTTTTGGCCCAGTTTGATAGGTTGACATTTCTGACTGTTGCTCGTGCACGATCGACTGAAATTACTTTGGAAGTTTGAGGGTCCTCCTCAAAATTCTACCCCGGTTTCCAATTTCGGGGGAAATGAAAATTTTATTGAATTGTGACCAAACCTATAGATCTGCCTACATATCCCCTTTTAAACGGGAATTAGGTCAGGCATACTGCAATTTACATCATATAAGACAAGTATAAAAATTACACATAGTAACGCTTGACTGCATCTGAATTAATCGGCTTTGGCCAGACTTCTCCGTTTATTTCTACAAGTATGAGAGCTCCTCCTGTAAAAACCCGGTGGACCATGTATGGACCCAGGTAGTTGGGAGAGAACTTCCTTTTGGCTTCATCTTGATGCAAAAAAAATTTCTTTAACACCAACTGCCTCGGTGTAAACTGTCTTAGTTTGACACTTTTGTTAAAGGCTCTGGATACTCTGTTCTGATAGAGTTGACCATGGCAAATTGCATTCATTCTCCTTCTGTCTTTAAGAGCTAGTTGCTCGCAACGACTCTTCACCTACTTTGTGTCGTCGAGCTCAGCTTCATGTATGATCCTTAGGGAAGGAATTTCTACTTCAGCGGGAATGAAATCCTCTATACCATAAACCAACATATATGGGGTTGCCCCGATTGATGTGCGGACTGTGGTACGGTACCTCAGTAGGGCAAATAATAACTTCTCGTGCCACTGTTTATGCTTTTCTATCATTTTCCTCAATATCTTCTTGATATTCTTGTTGGGGGCTTCTACGGCTCCATTTATTTGAGACTTGTAGGCTGTGGAATTCTTGTGTCTGATTTTGAAAGTTTCGCACATAGCTTTCATCAAGTCGTTGTTGAGGTTGGAGCCGTTATGAGTAATGATTGACTTTGGAATTCCGAATCGACAAACAAAGCGATCGCGAACAAAGTCTTCCACGACTTTCTTTGTTACTGCTCTATAAGATGCTGCTTTGACCCATTTGGTGAAATAGTTGATTGTTACTAGTATAACCCGTATTTGTTGGAAGCGGCATGATCGATTGGTCCAGTAACGTCCATTCCCCAGCGGCGAACGGCCACTGTGAGCTTGTTGTGTTAAGCTCGATTGGAGGTACTTTTATCATGTTTGTACGTATCTGACAGCGATGGCATTTCTAGATATACTGGATGCAGTCTATTTCCATAGTCATCCAAAAGTAACCAACCCAGAGTATCTTCTTTGCTAAGACAAAACCGTTTGTATGTGGACAGCAAGTCCCATCATGAATTTCCTCTAGAAGCTTGGATGCTTCCTTTGCGTCAACACATCTTAATAGTCCCAAATCAGGAGTCCTACAATACAGGATTCCTCCATTGTGGAAGAAGTTGGACAACCTCCGAAGTGTGTGTTTCTGAGTAGGATTAGCAAGCTCCGGGTACTCTCCTTTTGCCAAATATTCCTTGATATCATGAAACCAAGGTCTTTCCTCTGCTTCCTCTTCAACATGGGCACACTAAGCTAGTTGATTATGGATTTTCACTGGAATGGGATCAATGAAGTTCTTGTTGGGATGTTGTATCATAGATGATTGGGTAGCTAATGCATCAATGAACTCATTCTAGATTTTGGGAACATGTTGGAATTCTATCTTTACAAACCTCTTTCTCAATTCCTGTACATGATGCATATACTGGAGTATCTTGGAGTTCTTGGTTGCCCATTCTTCTCCTACCTGATGTATAAGTAAGTTTGAATCTCCAATCACTAGCAACTCTTAAACGTCCATGTCAATGGCCATTTTGAGCCATAAGATGTAGGCTTCATACTCGGCCATATAGTTGATGCCGTAAAACTTGAGTTTGGCAGAAACTGAATAATGCTGGCCGGTTTCTGATATCAAGATTGCTCATATGCCAACTCTTTTGAAGTTTACTGCTCTATCGAAGAACGTTATCCAACCGTCATAGGATTCTGCAATGTCTTCTTCTATGAATGATACCTCTTCATTAGGAAAATACATTCTTAGGGGTTATTTAATCGATCTTGACATATGAGTATGGAAGAACATAGAGATTGACACATTTACTAACATATGATAAGAAAGTGATCATACAACCCATTATCTAAAGTTAATAAATATAGATCAGTTCATATTTAACTAAATATTACATCACATAAGAGAATCACAAATATCTCTAGACATTTTTCAAAGAAATGAAAAGTCAAAAAATTATATATTAAAATTATATATTTATATGTCGGTTGGTTCGATTTTTTTACTCAATACCAGACCAAACATAACCGGAATTTTTTTAATAAGTTTGTTTAACTTTTCAGTTTGGTGTAATTTTCCGGTTCGGTTTATACACTCTTACTTGTAGCAATGGTAATTTACCCCTTTATAACAAATAGTAGTCATTTTTCTGAATAAAATTTAGCCACAATTTTAAAAATAATTAAAATTCAACCATTTTAATTGGACAAAAATAGCTCTAAACTAAAGCGGAAAACCTATTTTCTCCTTCTTTCCGGTTTCCGTTGCTCTAATCTCGTTTCAACCAAAACCCAACTGCGCAACGATTGACTCAATCTGCCACGGTATTTGATCCCTCATTCCTGAAAGGCATCAATCAAGCTCCACAAAAATCTCTACTTCTGAAAAACTTGTAAATCACTTTTAAAAAGGTTGTGTTTTGTTTGAATTTCTCAAAAATTAAATGGTAAAGCTTTAGCTTATATGTTTCTCGTTGCACTTGGAAAGCCACATTAATTTAAATTTCCAGGAATTCTGTTAGTATAGAATGATTTTGATGGCTTTCGTTTAATTTATGTCGCTCCTTACTTGCTGCTTATATTTATAGGATTTAAGGTATGACAATCTACTTATAGCCTATCAACAAGTCAGTTAGTATCAATAGGGATCCTCTAAAAAATTGCAAAAATATAATACTTCTCGGAGTGAACATAAACTTTTGACGCTTGTCCCTGAGCAACTTCAAAAAAGAGCAACACTTGTTAAACCGAAGTTCTGCTAGTAGGACAAAAGAGGATAAAAATTCAAGACCCATCCACTATGAGGACTATTTGTATACTTCACCCCCGGGTCTCTTGCCTAAACAAAGTCAGCCCAACATGGACAATTATATGCAGACCAAAGATTTACGTGATTGTTATGTGCTTGCTTTGCGCACCAACTTGGCAAAAGTCGAATCCGCTGGCTCACATGAGTGGCCCTTGGTTTCCTAAACATATATAATATATATTGTTGCCTTGTCACTACCAATTAGCAGACATGCAATTGAGTGGAAGATTTGGATGACACAGTGAACATGCTCATAAAAGCATACATGACTTCATGGAGGGGGAGGCCAACTTTGAAGGTTCAGCGAATCAAATTGTTCTGGATTGTTCACAGAATCAAACTCCATGGAAAAATACTGGAGTTCGAACTATGGCTATTCAAAACTACATGAAAATTCTAACTCCATCACACACTGCCACATTTCGAACTTCATGAAAAAATCCTGGAATTTGATCTATGGCAGCCCAAAACTACATGAAAAAATCCTATTCGAACTCCAGCGCGCACAGCGCATACAGCCACAATTCACCACAACTACACTACTCAAACTTACAAAAAAGACACCATTTTTTACCAATTAAAACTCTTAAGATTATCAAAAGAGACATCATTTTCAACAAAGACAAAACTCAGGATTATCAAAAAGGCATGAGTGAAGTGAAGTTAAAATCAAATTGGAAACTTCAGTCGGATACTTTATCTTAGACTGATTATATTGTAATAATCCTTCTCAGGCCATCATCAATATCTGCCTCTCAAGATCATCTCATCCACCTCTTCATCAGTCAGGTTTCTCTTCAAGGTTTGTCATTACATGACGAAGCTGAAATGAAGATGTAGATATAAGATGCTAAGAATTGGCTGCCCACAATAAGAAAAAACGACTAGCATGTCAAATTGCATTTTCCTCATAATTACTTGCAGAAAACAACCACAACTCAAGAAACAAAAAGGATTTGGATCATAAAAGCAAAGTCGGCATCCACACTAGTCAAATAAGTCCAAATTGTCTATAAGATCAATTTTTAACGAGGAGGCATCTGAAAAAGAACTTGAGAAAACCTGACAACATCACAACTATCTCACAACGCCAAATAAGAAAGATTGTAACATAATATTAAAATAGCTAGAATTCCTATACCTTTGTCTTCCATGCCAACAGATTCAAGAGCTCTGGAAAATTAATGCTAACATTCTGATCAGCATCAACTTTGCTGATCATATCCCGTAGTTCAGCTTCAGTGGGATTTTGACCAAGTGATCACATCACTGTTCCCAACTCCTTGGTAGTAATAGAACCTATAGAAGCAAACTTCAGATCACATCTAGAGCTTTTGATTTTGCTCATGGCACATAGGTTAAGTAGTGTCCATTTATTGAGCAAAATAATCACCAGAACTTCAGAAAAACGTTCATCACTAACAGAATAGTTAATTTTACATCAAGATGAAACAATAATCAGCACCACCACCGACAACAACAACCATCCAGTATAATCCCACAAGTGGGGTCTGGGGAGATTCTACCCTCCCCTAGAAGGGCAGAGAGACTGTTTTCATTAGACCCTTGACTAAAGAAGGTGAAAGAAGTCCTGACAGCAAGTATTAACAAGACAAATAATTAGAAAACTAAACCGAAGATAGCTACAAAGGTATCGATAATAAGTAATAGCAAGACAATATATTTATGAAACTAATTCCAAAGCAGCAAACAAGAATATGAACCGAAGTACTGCTAGCAAACTACGGAATTACTGATGGCAAGTATAACAGAACAAGACGTGTGAATATAGCAAACTAAGGAAAAAGGATATCGTACTAGCACTAACACTATCGAACTAGAGAAGACAAAGGGAAACAATAATCCCCACATAAAGGAAATTTGTTTTCTTGGAATGCAATGATAATACAGACAACCAACTGCAAAAAGCAATGCGTACATACTTTAAACAGAGAGATCAATAATCGAGATCAACTCAACAAATGGCCTCTATTAATCCATTCTCATATACAAAGAGTCATGCATCTATGTGCACTAAGTTTGAAAACAAGCAGCCTGTCACAGAACAGAGCAAAATAGAACTCATTATTCAACCACCAAAAGTTAAATATCTAACAGGCCTTCACAATTATCTAACTAGAACAATTAGCTATCTTCCTCAGCAATCTGGTGATATCATCAACTAGAAATATTTAAAAAATATAGATAACAAGGAACCACCATCTTTGGCCATCATCTAAGTGTTCATGGATCTCAGTTCCTCCAACTGTGCTTTTATTTGATCTTGAACAAGCTCTAATCTCCTCAAATAAACTTCCAATTCTAGCATCTGTTGCTTCCTCCATTTGTCATCCGCCAGCATATCAGGGTTCATTGCACCGCTGCTGCCAAATCCTAAAGGGATTGGACTCAATGCCATTCCGAATCCAAAACTTCTCGATCCACTCAAGTTAGTCACATTGTTTAACAACTCCTTGAAAATGGGTGATAGGCAGCTCCTCACTGTTTCTTCGATCAAACTAGGTATTGAAGCAGCTGCTGATGCTGATGCTGCAGCTGTGGTCGTGGGAGGGGCCGTGGCCTGAGGGGCTGTCATCGGAAAGGGAGTGAACCCTGGTGCAGGCACGGGTGCGGGTGCAGGTGCAGGAGAGGACATATTTGTCCCTCCACCAGATGGAGATGGCAGATAGTAGTGTTGAATAAAGCCGTGTTTTTCTTCAACTTTAACTGCTCCTCCTCGAGACCTTTTCCTCGGCCTAGGAGTTTTAATGTCAATTCCGTTATGGCTGTGGTCAACGAAATTAGCGTTAAGGTTAAGGTGAGAATCCTCATCGTCAAATCCGCCATCTTCTGGTTGTGGTGCTGCTGCAGAACCACCTCCGCGGACGACAACGGGAACCGCATTGCTCCAGATTTTTCGAGAGATTTCGAAAGTAGCTTGATCATGAGAGCTTTTAAAGACAAAGTCTTTACCAGATGCCATTTTGCTCATGACATTCCGATATTTCTTCTTCAACCTCCTAAGCTTCTCTACTAACTGATTTTTGTTGAAATCCAGCTGTAACTTGCTCTTGATCTGGTCATAAAACGCAGTCGTATCATGATGATGAGACGACGAATTTATTCCACCTCGGTGTGTCGTGTATTCCAGAAACCCTTGTAACAATTCAATCTCATCTTCATCCGTCCACAGCCGTTGAAAAAGCTTACGAGAGTCATCGATAGCTGAAGGCTTTTTTTCTTCCACAATCGTAGCGGCAGTCGGAGGCGGAGTAACGGCGGCGAATTCATTGATCCGCTGCGCAGGGACACCGACAACGGCTATAGTAACCGTTCGTTGATCAAAAGGGGCAGGAGCAGGAGCAGGAGCAGGAGGAGAGGAAGTGGAATCCTCATCGTAATCATCATCGACGTCGACGTCATCATCTTCTTCGTCAACAACGTCATCATCGAGATCGTCATCGTTGTAGACTTGGTTGTTGCGTTGATCTTCTACGGAAGCCATTAGAGAAGCTTGAAAGGGGTGGGTGGGGTGGGGTAGGGGAAGTGGGGTGGGTAGGGGTAAGAGAGGCGATTAGGGTTCGGGTGAGGGCTAAGGTTAAGATGTAAAGTGGTTAGGCCGAAAGTAAAGGGAGTCACGAGCGGGGAGAGGTTTCGTGTAAGACTGGGTTGGGTTGAACGGTTCACCAGCTCGGGGATGTGGTGCGCACGTGGTCTGTTACCTTGTTTCTCTCACGTGTTCCTCACGTGACTCGCGTTTCAGCTTTCAAGCCACTATTTTTGGTCACTTAAACTTGTAAGTAAGGCTGGAAGTGGCCTGTTCGGAATCGAAACCGGACCGGAACCGCGGTTCTAGCGGTTTCGGAGGTTCCGGTTCCGCGATTCCGGGTCTGGCGGTTCCCCGGAATCGTGATGGAGCGGTTCCATCCGCTAGAACCGCGGAACCGGAACCGCCAGAACCGGAATCGGAACCAGAACCGGACCGGTTCAGGCGGTTCCAAACGGTTCTGCAAAGTTTGAAATTTTTAAAAAAAAACAAATTTTTTTTTTAAAATTAGGACCGTTTTGGAACCGTTTGGACCTGTATGGAACCGGACCGGTTCAGGCGGTTCCATCCGGTTCTAAACGGTTCTAACCGTTTCCCAACGATCCGGATTTTTAAAAAAAAAATTTAAAAATTTCAAACGGCTGTTTTTCAAAATTAGCCGTTTGGAATTTTCAAAAATAGCCATTTAACCCCCCCCCCCCCCCCAAACTTTAATTTAACCCCAAACTTTATATAATTACATAATTTTCCATTTCTCAACTATAAATACCCCCTCATTCTTTCATTTTAATTCACCAATTCATCAATATATCTCAATCTCTCTCAAGCTCTCTTTCAATCTTTCTAGTGCAAGTACTTAATTTATTGTTGCAATTTCGTGAAACATTGTGAAGTTGTTGAATTGAAGTTTTCAAGTGTTCGATTTCAACGATTTTCAATTTTCAAGAAGTTGTTCGTCAATCCGGTAAACTCGTTTCAACTCTTACGTGATTAGAATATTTTTGTGTGTTGTTATTTTGCTTAATTATAATTAATATGGCATTTTCATTGAAAAATATGTTCGGAAAAGGAAAAAATAAAACCGGTGAAAGTAGTCGCCAAAATACTACCCCTCCCCTGGCTCCCCGACCTAGAAAAGATAAACAAGTTGAAACTAGTAGCCAACCTAGAAATACTAATGAAAACTTTTGAATACTTGATAGTAATCACCCGTGTTTTCAATTTAGCGATGTTGATTTTCTACATGATGTGGCAGTCGGTGATAGAATAGATGATGATATTATGAATATGCTTTATCCTAATGCACCAATATTAGAGGGAAATGAGGATGATGATGATGACGAAACCCAAGCTCCGGTAGATTTAGATGATACACCTACTAGTCCTGCTACTAATGAACCGGAACACCCACCCGTACAAACTCCCACTTTTAGTAGACAACCTCCTAAACGTTCAGAAACTTCATTAGTTTGGCAATTTTTTATTCAACTAAGAGAACAAAATAAGGCTAAGTGTAAATCTTGTGGGAAATTACTTGTGCATAGGTATACTGGAGATCGTAGCGGCACAGGTAGTTTAGTTAAACATATAAAATTACACCCTAGCGATAAGGCTAGATATATCCAATTGAAAGCGCAACAAGAGGGGAGGACAAGTCCTGAAACAACTGTTAACCCAAGTACTGGTTCTAATCTAGTTCAACCAGGAATAAACACAGTCAGCGGAGGTATATTGTATTACGATCCAAATAAGGATCGTGAAGAACTAGCTAAAATGATTACTGTTATGCGTTTGCTATGCTAAATCCTACTATGAAATTAGGAGGACCTCACTTTTGGTATTCTAGTATTTATCAATCTTTAGATCTTGATGAAGAAGAAATGGCTACACTATCTGATGCGCAAGCATCAATTAAAGTGAATGCTCAAACTGTTTATAATGCTTATAAACAGGCGTTAGAGCATGTTAGGCCAAATATTCCAACCCGAACTTCGTCCACATCACAGGCGTCTAAAAGAGCTGCTGGCTTAACAGCTCTTAAATCGTGGACTGAGTTCAGGGGTACTCAAGGGGAAAATGTAGATGATATTTCCCATCTAAATGAGCTTCAAGTTTATTTGTCGCAGGGATTAGAGAATGAGAATCCAGACGGCTCTTTCGACCTTTTGGATTGGTGGAAGACAAGGGAAAAGCATTTTTCCGTTCTTGCAAGGATGACTCGGGATGTTTTGTCGATTCAAGCGTCAACTGTTGCATCGGAGAGCGTTTTTAGTCAAGCAAGACTACAAATAGGTGATCATAGAGCGTCGATGCGGGACAGCTTGGAAAAATCAGTGCTATTCCGAGATTGGATCCGCTCTGAAAGAAGGAACTTTGGGCTAGCTGAATCTCAACCAGAAATAGATGAGTACTACGAAGAAATGCTAGCAGAACTTGCTCAGGAAGCAACTTCACCCGGAAGTGGAGATGAACAAGCTTCATTTCCACCATCGCCAACACAACCACCTCCAAACCTTGAAGGTTTTATGAGATTTGTTAGAAATAATGCATAAATTATTATGTAACTTGTACATTGGCATGTCTTCTTTTAGTTTTTTTCTTTTAATGGTGGTATTAGTACCATGTTGTGCTCATTCCATTGGGGAAAGGAAGACTAAGAAAGATATGCCATTTTGGTCAATAAATATGTTTTTTATCATATCCTTGAATATCTTTGTCTCAATATTTTTTTGTCTTTACTTCTATATCAATCCTTGGATATTTATATAACATATAATATATAACATACAACACATAATAAAATGACAACATTCTTTTATCAATATGTACTACTTATATAAAATTTATACTAATTACTAACTACTACACAATATATACTACTTAAATACAATATATACTACTTATATACAATATATACACCACTTATACACAATATATACTAATTACCAAACACAATATATACTATAATTAATAACATAGTACACCATATAAAAATATATTCTACAATATACTAATCACTACTATACAAGATATTGATTTAAAAAAAAAAACTCGGAACCGCCGGGAACCGCCTGGAACCGCCAGAATCGGAACCAGGCGGTTCCGGAACCGCCAGAACCGCAGAACCTGAAACCGCCAGAATCGGAACCGCAGACCCAAATAGACCCAGAACCGGAACCGGATACAGCCTTACTTGTAAGGCTTTTGGAAGTCGATATATGAATTTTGAATTTTTTCATTTGAACACTCTAACATGATAAAATGGATAATAATAAACATATTCACCAAAGCGTATATATCAATTGCGCTGACATGTACAACATATCATGATAAGCTATTTTTACTTGTCATGTGTAATTTATTTATTTATTTATTTTTTTTTTGGTAAAACACTAGGCAGAGCCTAGTGTAAGATTTTTATTAATAACAAAATTAAAATTACAACATAGAAACTTGTTTGAAAATAATTCCTGATTATCACGGTAATCCTAACGATCAACGTGATGATATTACATATAATGATAAATTGCGATAAACAAAATATGGTTACGCGATTTATGAGTTGACCTTTCTCCTACTTTGAGATGAATTTGAGGAATTCATGCTTTGGACTTTGATTTACTGGCCTTTGATAGAGTTGTTTGTGAGATCTGTTTTTGTTTTGCAATTCTCATTGGGAGCTTCCTTATTTTTGCATCTTCAACCATGTGTAATTTATGAGTTCCATTTTTAAATACAAAATCAAAAAAAGTTACAAATACAAAAAGGAAAAAAATGTCTGAAACATACTAGGTGTTCGACAATTCCATCATGGGAATCGTCCCCTCCGACGAGCAGCAAAACTCCGGCAAGGCAAAAATGAACACGCAAGGTGTTTTAGGTATCCAAATTGGAAAAAAATGTACCAAAATGTTTACCTTAATGAGGAGAATGCTCTTGCACTTCCAATTTCATATGGACACCAAACCAATTCCTCCAATTTTACAATCCTAAATCTCAGACAGTCCAATTAAGCAAGGTGTTCGACGAAATGCCCCTATTAATTATGGCTCAATTAGAGACCAATTTCCAATTGAAATCTCTTCTACTGCGGCCATGGATCCTCTATGCAAAGATTCAGCTCAATCCATTGACAAAATCAACCACCACTACTAAGTTGAAAACTCAAAACTTCACTAGTTGGCGGGGCAAGTTGATCAGGCAAACCAAAGGACTCAAAACCAATGCCAAAACGACTCTTGCTCCTCAGGAGAATGTTTCCAAACCTTCAAACTAGGCCTTACATGGGCCAAATCTTTCGAATATCCAAAATGGTCATTTTACACGCTGTTATATAATAGTATTCGACCAAATGCCAATGCACTCTCCAGTTCTACTCAACCTCTTTCACTAGGATTCTGAACTTACATGCTCCAGCATGGTCTGGTGAAGTTCGTTGCATCACTTACTCATCTGATAGCATCAATTAATCCATGGAGGACACTTAGAAAGATGAAAAATTAGAAAAGTCTTTTTTCTTTTTTCTTTTTTATTTTAATTCTAATTTTTTTAAGTAAAAACAATATTATTCACGCGTCTTGGGTGCGTGATCTGCACACAATTTAGTCATGCCAGCTTTAGTGCTTCCACATAGGTATGGTCAACGGTCAAAAGTGTTTATTATTACTATTTTATCAAATTAAAATATTTAAATAAAAAAATTCAAAATTCATATATCAATTTCCAATGACCTTACAAATTTAAGTCAGAAAACCATTACACCTTTTTTTTAGGTGCAACATCACAAGGAGTTGGAAGCAACATACTCAATATCGTAGTGGAGCGGCCTCTGGATCAGTCGTAACAAAAAGGGGATGCCTAAAAATTATTAGTTGGGGAAGTCGTTGCTGGAGGATTACAAAAGTCTGCCAACGGAGCTAGTCTAGTCATTGGGTTGTAGTTGTCTAACAAAAAGCGTTCTCAAACGGTCTTCTTGTGTTTACATCATTCATACTACTTTATCATTGTTATTAGGTAATAAATTAAGATAAAAATATATATATTTAACAAACTATTTATTTATATCTATATCAATGGCGAAGCTAACAATTTTTTCGAAAGTAATTAAATATAAAAGAAGTGAATTTTTTTATATACCTCTAAAATATAATATTTTACCTATATATACAATGTTATTATTCGATATTGGCCACTCTTATGACCATGTGGCTACGCCACTGATCTATATCTATGTTTATATTTATATCCATATATATATCCTCTATATTCATATTTATATTTTATATCTATATCTATATCTATGTTATTATAAAAGCACGAATAGTTTATGTTAAATATTAAACAATTAAAATATTTTCGAAATATTAATAAACTTTTATTCTCTTAAATATTTATATAATTTACAGATCTAATTATAAATTACTCGATAATATAATTCCTTTTCGAATTAAACTACACATACATAGACCCTACAAACTTAATTTTACTTGAATAAGAAAAGCCCGTCCTGAATTAAGTATAATTTTACCACTTTGATTCTCCTATTTTTTGGTGTATTTCGTAGGCCTAAGATCTAATATTTAAGATTTTTTGCTCAAAAAAGGTTTTTCCCCTAGATTCTTTTCCTTCGTTATTTTTCTCTCCTTTCTTTTCCTTTGGAATTTGCAGTTATTAACATGCATGTAGCTTATTGTAGAATAGCATGTAGCTTATTTTAGAAGAAATAGAGTGAATTACCACTGCATCTGCCCTGGGATGCTAATTTTGTACCTTTAATGGACCAAATGATAGACGATTCAGTTATCTTTCTCGCTGTAGCTTAACAAATACTATTTTCGGTTCAAAATAAGTTTTTTAAAAAAAAATAATTTTACACAAATTAAAAATTTTATCTTTTAGCATTAATTAACAATAAAATTGACTATAATAACCTTATTATCTCACATAAATACTCCTAACACATATTCTAACACTATTTACTTCAAAAATAATTTAGGAAAAAAAATAATTAATTCACTCTTGAAATATGAAAAAATCACTTATTTTGAACCACAAGAAAAAGATCAAAAATCACTTATTTTGGACTGGAGAAATATTATTTATTATGTTGGGTAGACAAATCAAAATTAATTTTAAGTTTAGGAGTAAATACAATAAGAGGGGTTGTTATGTGGAATATATCAAAAACTAAAAAAAAAAAGAGTTGCAACTGGTTAATTTCTCCCATTCTCATAAATAAAGTATAGATATATACTTACCATTATAGAATCATTGATGCCCGAAAGCAAAATCTTTTTGACTTTTAGACATTTGAAAATAATTTACATATTATATAGTAATTCACATGTTTGATTAAAACTACAAAGAGGTTATGTATATGTAATTGAGTTATAGTGCAAACGTATTTTGTGTATATTATGGGTATCAATGGATATTCGAAAATCGGTTAAATCGATCAAATCATACTATACCAAACCGATTTTTAAGTTTTTTATTTAATAAATCATAGGTTTTCATATAAATTTATTACCGCACCAATAATTAGGGTAGATTTTTTTTATAAAAATAAATTATAAAAATACCGAACCGTACCGAATAAATTTTATATATGAAAAACATATTTATCTAGTAAGTTTAAAAATAATAATATATGACATTTTTCTTTGGGCCTTAGAATTATGAAAATTATTACAAGTCAATAAGTAATTAAACTCAAAATACTAATCCCTAAAATCTATTATGCTACTTCTACTTAAAATAAGTTAGTTCAAGTATCTTTATTAGCAAGATGCAACTATTTTAGCGATTATGAGTAGCAAACAACATATATTGAATATGTTTCCTTTCATCTTCTATGGACTTTATTCTTGAGTCCCAACTTGGTTAGTATCTTTCAACTAGTGTGTTTTATATTTTTTTTGGCCTTTATTTGGTTTCTTTTACGTTGTTGTAGAATAGTTGATGATCTATACTCTAGCCATCTTTTATTGTTTATTTTTAATTCATCATCCTTTAAATAGTAAAAATATATAGAGAGTTTTGCTAAGTCCTATAAAAGAACGTATATTATTGCATCCAATTTCTACTGGTGAATTTTACATGATATTTAAAAAAAATACCGAAAATTAACCGAACCGTACCGATACCGAAGAGAAATCAAAGTGATTGAGATGGTTTCGAAAAGTCTAATTTTGGTTATACATAGTAGAATAACCAAAAAATTGGTATAATATAAATTTTATGAAATAACCGGCCGAACCGAACCATTAACTTAAATATTGAATTAATTAATCTTTAAATAAGACTTTGAAATTAAATCTATAGTATTTGTCACTCTTATTTTTCTTGGAGTTTTTACCCTTTTGAAAAAAATGAGATTTTATTTTCTTCTAAAAATAAGTTTATTTGGGATTAAACGTTCTACGTCTAATCCAATTCTTAATTGCATAACTAAAGGTTCCAATCAAGTTCTAATTGGAATAAGTTGGACTTTGGGTTGGAATCTTAATTTTATTGGAAGTACTTGTACAAATAGATACATTGTAGTTATAAGCATAAACTTAATTATACCAAGATCTTGAACATAATAATCTTGCATATAATCGTTCCAGAAAATGTATTTAAAGCAGAAGACATTATCGTGAAGCGGAAGCGCTAAATGAAATTGGTTTCTCGCCCCTTACCTAGTTTTCTTATTGCCGAATTTAGTGATGGAATAGAAAAAAGAAAATAGGGTAACCCTAATAGGCAGGGGAAGGAGCAATTTAATAGAGGTTCTCATTTAATCTAGCACGTCCATCAAGTAACCGATCGGATGGATAAGATTTACACATTAATTAAATATTAATTATAGTCCTTAAACCTATTGGGCCATACGCGTAGGAGAACTTACATTTTTCCACTTGGCCCAATAATCACATAATATTAATATTTAATAATATAAACATTAATTGCGCAAAAATAAATCTCTTCTATAATGTCTATCATAAATATCATAATACGATAAACTACTAAATGTGAGTAATAGAGGTTATACATAATTGTCTACATAGTCCCTTTCATATACTATGACATTAGTAACTCATTGTACCAGGTCCATAAGTTATAAAATATTATAGTCCAAAATAATATCTCATTGAGGCTTATCCCGCAATACCTCAAAACAATAATGTGTACACCATTATAAGAAACAGAAAATAACTAATGTATATCAGAAAACACATAAATGAGCTCAGAGTATCAAAACCTCATAAATACAACAATCATAAATATAGCCAAGACCCATTCTATGTATATGTTCTTTAAATATCTTTGGTTGTAAATCTTTTGTTAATGGATCTGCAATTATGAGATCAGTTTAAATATGCTCAAAACTGACACTCTTTGTTTCTGAACTTCCTCATTGACAGTAGAGTATTTTAATTCCATATGTTCGGCTCTTTTGGAGTACTGATCGTTCTTGGAGAAGAATACCGCTTCAGATTATAACAGTAAATTTTCAGCAGCTTGGTAATGGTGTCGACAATCCCAAGTCCTGAAATAAAGTTTCGCAACCATAATACATGAATTGTAGCTTCAAAACGTGCCACAGATTGTGCTTGCATCATGGATGTGGCAATGACAGACTATTTGGCAGTCTTTCATGATATTGCTCCTTCAGCTAATTGGAACAAATAATCAAACATGGACTTTTTAGTGTCAATACATCCAACAAAATCCGAATCCGAGTATCCAACTACTTTCAAATGCTTGGATTTCCTACACATGAGCCTGTAAACCTTTATTTCTTCAGGTACCTCAAGACTTTCTTTGCAACTTTCCAGTGATCACTGATATCTTCCCAGCATTCCGATTGCAAAACTAATATCTGGTCTTGTGCAAGTCTGAGCATACATCAGACTACCAACAATAGAAGAGTAAGGAATTAATTCCATTTCTTTTTTTTCCTACATCATTATGAGGGCATTGCATGAGACTAAATCTGTCCCCTTTTTAAATTGGAACAATCATTGTCGACAATTATTCATGTTAAATCACTTTAGAACTCTTTCGGTGTAGCCTTTCTGAGACAATCCCAATAATCGTTGTGATCTATCATAGAATATTTCAATTCCCATTATATAGGACATCTCACCCATATCTTAGAGAGAAAATCTTTAGTCTCACGTAATATGCCTAAATCAATAGCTGCAAGTAGGATATCATCAACATATAGGACTAAAATTATAAATTTGCTCCCACTGATCTTTTGGTATATACACCAATCAACGATATTTTTCAACACATCCAAAAAATATTATGGTATCATTAAATTTTATATACCATTGTTATAAGCTTGTTTGAATCCATGTATTGAATTCTTTAGTTTACACACTATTTGACATTTTTCTTTAGTTTTGAAACCTCTAGTTGGTCCATATAAACTTCCTCCACGAGATCTCCATTAAGAAAGGTAGTTTTCACGTTCATTTGGACTAACTCTAAATCATAATGAGCCACCAAAGCTATAATAATTCTTAACGAGTCTTTCTTTGAGACTAATTAAAATGTCCCTTTCTAATCAATGCCTTCTTTCTAAGTATAGCTCTTGACAACAACTCTAAATTTGTATTTTTAAATATTACCATTTAAATAGCGTTTGGTCTTAAAGACCCATCTACAGCTGATTCTTTTTTAAACTTTCTAGCAATTCAACGAGATTCCAGACTTTATTATATTCCATGGATTTTAACTCTTCCTTCATGGCATCAATCCATTTGTTAGACTCATTACTTTCTATGGCTTGTGAAAATAAAACCAGATCCTTATTAAGACCAATGTCAAAATCTGACTCTTGCAAATAAATCATGTAATCATCCGAAATAGCCGATCTTCTAACTTTTTGAGATTTCTTAGTGGCATTTTGTGTGGTTTTTTGTGTCAGATATTTGTGAGTTAGTTTCTTCATCAAGTGTTTCATCCAGATGTTGTTCGGTGTTATCAAAGTGTTCTTTAACAACTGGAATAGTGTTTGGTATTTGTGTGGAAATAGGCACATTCGTGGGTAATGGAATATTGACCCTCACCTATTTTATTTCCATACTTTATTTTTCAACACTCCTACTAACTTCACCATTCTCAATGAATCTTGTATTACTAGTTTCAACAATTCTCGAACTATGGTATGGACAGTAAAACACATACCCTCTACAATTCTAGGGGTAACCAATAAAGTACCACTTAGTGTTCGTGAATCTATTTTATTTTCTTGTGGATTACAAACTCTAGATTTTGGTGGACAACCCCAAACATGCATGTGCATTAAACTAGGTTTCATTCCCGTCCACAGTTCAAAATAAGTCTTTGGAACTGCCTTACTAGGAACCATGTTTAATAAATATATAGCAGTTTTAAGAGCATACATCCACAATGATTTGGATAATGAGGAATTACTCATCATGCTCCTAGCCATATCCATAAATATTCGATTACGCCTTTCTACAACACCATTTTACTGAGGTATTCCTGGCATAGTATACTGTGCACAAATGTCACGTTCCTCGAGGAACTTTGCAAATGGACCTAGACATTGTCCTGATTCATTACATTTTTCATAATATCCACTACATATATCTGACCTAATGATTTTCATCTTCTTATATAACCTCATTAACAAACACTTTGAGAGTATTTGTTGCTTGGATTTTTCTTTCAGCAAATAGATGTATCCATAACGTGAAAAGTCATCGATAAAAATGATATAATATTTTTCTCCACCAAAATATGAAACATCAAAAGGTCCACAAATATCGATATGTATAATTTCAAGAAGCTGGTTGCTTACACCTTTCTTACTATGCTTGATTTGCTTTCCCTTAATACAATCCAAACATATATTAAGATTGTGAACACGTGATTTTTCCCTACATGAGAATAACTCCTAAAATAGACCAAAAATAATTTTTTTAAATTTTAGGAATTTTTCTTTGTTTATTTGCATTTCACGCATTTTTAATATTTCTAAATCATAGAAAAATTCTAAAAAAGGGTCATTTTTACATATTTATCTTTTAGTCTTTAAAATTAGCATTTTTCTTTAGTTTGTAAGTTAAGTAGTTGTTTTAATGTTAATGTTAGAATATGTAAATAGTAGAACCCTAATCCAATGTGTATTATGAGTAGGATAGGTTATGTGTATATATATAGGGCTCATTGTATCATGTTTAATATCAATTATATTTTTCTCCCGTGCTTTCTCACATGGTATCAGGGCTATAGTGAGAATATTATAGCTGTGCGTCATTCCAGCAACTTCCGGGAAGAAAGACCTCGTCGCCATGTAATTTTCCGGTGACTTAAGAGGCTGTCCCTAACTAAACCACCTTTTTGTTGGTGTTGTGCAAAATCCGAGACCACCACGAGGTGCGGAAGAGAATTCCGACCAACCCCAGAAAAACACACCGGAAAAGAACCCTCCACACGCCCGCCGGAGTTCTGCCGCCGCCGGTGCGTCTGTCCCACGCGCCGGCGCATGAGACACCTTCTGGCCAAAATTTCAAAAAATTCCTTCAGGACAGTCTGATCGTCCTCAAATTCCGAGCCTATCCATATTTTTATTTTTTAATTCCGACAACCTTGAATTTTCTCCGGTAGCTACAGTATTTTTTCCACCAACTACAGTGCTTCCAGTTTTCAGTTTTAGTTTCAGTTTCCGGCAGCTACAGTGTTTCCAGTTTTCTGGCAGCTACAGTGTTTCCAGTTTCCAGTTTCCAGTTTTCAGTTTCCTTCATGTATTTCAGCGAGTTTTCAGTTGATTCTTTCTGATTATTTGGTGATAATCTAACGATGTCTTTGGGACTCAATGCTTTCGGGTCTAGAAACCCGGGTTCTGCCATTTCCAGTGTTATGATTACCTCAGAAACTTTAATAGGAGGTTCAAACTACCTAGCTTGGGCTTCGTCTGTCGAGTTGTGGTGTAAAGGTCAAGGTGTTCAAGATCATCTAATCAAGGAATCTAGTGAAGGAGATGAAAAAGCCAAAGTACATTGGGAGAAGATCGATGCTCAATTATGCAGTATTTTGTGACAATCTATTGATTCCAAGTTGATGCCCTTGTTTCGTCCATTCCAAACATGTTACTTGGTTTGGGAAAAGGCTCGTACTTTATACACTAATGACATATCTCGTTTCTACGATGTGATATCGCGGATGACAAATTTAAAGAAACGGGAATTAGATATGTCTACTTACTTGAGACACGTACAGGCAGTTATGGAGGAATTTGAGACGTTGATGCAAGTTTCTGCTAGCGTTGCAAAGCAGCACGAGCAATGACAAAAGCTGTTTCTAGTTCTTACTCTTGCTGGGCTTCCTAATGATCTCGACTCAGTACGCGATCAGATTTTGGCTAGTCCAACTGTCCCCACAGTTGATGAATTATTCTCTCGATTACTTCGCCTTGCTGCAGCACCAAGTCACCCAGTGAGCTCATCACAGACACTTGATTCATCTATCCTTGTATCCCAATCAGTGGACAATCGGGCATCTCATACTATGGAGAATAGACGAGGAGGAGGTCGTTTAGGAAGATTTAGACCCAAGTGTTCTTATTATCATAAACTTGGTCACACTCGTGACATGTGCTATTCTTTACATGGTCGACCACCCAAAAATACTTATGTTGCTCAGACCGAGACTACAGGTAACCAGGGATTTTCTATATATGAAGGGGAGTATAATGAGTTCCTTAAATATCGAGCAAGTAAGCAGACATCTCCGCAAGTAGCCACTGTTGCTCAGACTGATACTTCTGTTGCTGGTAATTCTTTTGCTTGTGTTTCCCAATCTAGTCCTCTTGAACAATGGGTTGTGGACTCAGATGCTTCTGATTATATCTCTGGTAATAAATTCCTTTTGTCAAATATTGCATATTCACAGTTTCTTCCCAACGTTACTTTAGCTAATGGGTCTCAAACTAAAGCAAAAGGAGTTGGACAAGCGATTCCTCTACCCTCAGTCACTCTAGATTCCGTTCTTTATGTTCCTGGCTGTCCTTTTAATCTTGCATCTGTTAGTCGTTTGACTCATGCCCTCCATTGCGATATATATTTTATTGATGATTCTTTTATTATTAAGGACCGCCGTACGGGACAGGCGATTGGAACATGACTTGAATCAGAAGGACTCTACTACATTAACTCACTAACATCCTCCAAGGCCTGTCTAGTTGTAGATCCTCCAGACCTACTTCACAGTCGTTTAGGACATCATAGCTTGTCCAAGCTTCAGAAGATGGTGCCTAGTTTGTCTAGTTTATCCACATTAGAGTGTGAGTCATGTCAGCTCGGGAAACATACCCGCGCCTCCTTTCCTCGTAGTATTGAGAGTTGTGTAGAGTCTGTATTTTCTTTAGTTCATTTGGATATATGGGGTCCTAGTAGAGTCAGTTCAACCTTGAGATTTCGTTATTTTGTTAGTTTCATTGATGATCATTTAAGATGTACTTGGATTTTCTTAATGAAAGATCGTTCTGAGTTGTTTTCTATATGCCAGAATTTTTGTGCTGAAATTAAAAATCAATTTGATGTTTCTATTCGCACTTTTCGCAGTGATAATCCCTTAGAATATTTATCCTCTCAATTTCAGCAGTTTATGACTTCTCATGGAATTATTCATCAGACCTTTTGTCCTTATACCCCTCAGCAAAATAGGGTTGCAGAGAGAAATAATAGGCACATTATTGAGACTGCTCGCACACTTCTCATTGAATCTCATGTTCCGCTGCGTTTTTGGGGCGATGCAGTTTTCACATCTTGTTATTTGGTTAATCGGATGCCTTCATCTTCAATCCAGAATCAGATTCCAAATGAGGTGTTGTTTCCCCAGTCACCCTTATACTCTGTTCCCCCACGTGTTTTTGGGAGCACTTGTTTCGTTCATAACTTAGCTCGTGGGAAAGATAAGTTAGCTCCTCGTGCTCTCAAGTGTGTCTTCCTTGGTTATTCTCGTGCCCAGAAGGGCTATCGTTATTATTCACCTGATCTTCGTAGATACCTTATGTCAGCCGATGTCATATTTTTTGAGTCTAAACCTTTCTTTACCTCTTCTGACCATTCTGACCATCTTGATATATCTGAGGTTTACCTATACCGGCCTTTAGGGAGTCTACTATATCTCCTCCTACACCTTCCGCTACAGAAGTCTTACCCATTCCAACCATTGGAGAGTCTAGTGTGGCTCCTCCTAGACTCCCTGCAACAGACACTCCACTCTTGACATAATATCGTCGTCCTCGCCCAGCATCCGGCCCGGTAGATTCACGTCTTGCACCTGACCCTGCTCCTACTGCGGACTTGTCTCTTCCAATTGCACTTCGGAAAGGTATACGGAACACCCTAAATCCTAATTCCCATTATATCGGTTTAAGTAATCATCGTTTGTCATCACCCTATTATGCTTTTCTATCTTCTTTGTCCTCTGTTTCCATCCCTAAGTCTACAGGTGAAAAATTATCTCATCCAGGATGGCGACATGCTATGAGTGACGAGATGTCTGCTTTACATACGAGTGGTACTTGGGAGCTCGTCCCTCTTCCTTCAGGTAAATCTACTATTGGTTGTCGTTGGGTGTATGCAGTCAAGGTTGGTCCAGATGGTAAGGTTGATCGTCTTAAGGCTCGTCTTGTTGCCAATGGATATACTCAGATATTTGGGCTTGATTACAGTGATACCTTCTCTCCCGTGGCTAAGATAGCATCAGTCCGCCTTTTTCTTTCCATGGCTGCTGTTCTCCATTGGCCCCTGTATCAGCTGGACATTAAAAATGCATTTTTACACGGTGACCTTGAGGATGAAGTTTATATGGAGCAACCACCTGGGTTTGTTGCTCAGGGGGAGTCTCGTGGCCTTGTATGTCGCTTGCGCCGGTCACTTTATGGTCTAAGGCAGTCTCCTCGAGCCTGGTTTGGTAAGTTTAGCACTGTTATCCAGGACTTTGGCATGACTCGGAGTGAAGCTGATCACTTTGTATTCTATCGGCATTCTAATTCACGTCTCTATATTTATCTGGTGGTCTATGTTGACGACATTGTTATTACCAGCAATGACCAGGATGATATTACTAAATTGAAGCAACATCTCTTTCAACACTTTCAGACGAAGGATCTGGGCACACTAAAGTATTTTCTGGGTATTGAGGTCGCACAGTCTAGCTCAGGTATTGTGATCTCACAATGGAAGTGTGCATTAGATATTCTTGACGAGACAGGAATGACAGGTTGTAAACCTGTTGACACTCCGATGGATCCGAATTCTAAACTTCTTCCAGGACAGGGGGAGCCTCTTAACGATCCTGCAAGATATAGGCGGTTAGTTGGTAAATTAAATTATCTTACAGTGACAAGACCTGACATTTTCTTTCCTGTGAGTGTTGTGAGCCAGTTTATGGGTTCTCCGTGTGATAGTCATTGGGATGCAGTTGTTCGCATTCTTCGGTATATAAAATCAACTCTACGTAAAGGTTTATTGTTTGAGGATCAAGGCCATGAGCAGATCGTTGGATATTCCGATGCTGATTGGGCAGGATCGCCTTCTGACAGACGTTCTACTTCTGGATATTGTGTCTTAGTAGGAGGAAATTTGGTATCTTGGAAAAGCAAGAAACAGAATGTGGTTGCTCGGTCTAGTGCAGAAGCAGAATATCGAGCAATGGTTATGGCGACATGTGAGCTATCTTGGATCAAACAACTGCTCAAAGAGCTGAAATTTGGTGATGTTAGTCAGATGGGACTTGTGTGTGATAATCAAGCTGCTCTTCATATTGCGTCAAATCCAGTGTTCCATGAGAGAACTAAGCACATTGAGATTGACTGTCACTTTGTCAGAGAAAAGATACTCTCAGGAGATATTGCTACAAAGTTTGTAAAGTCAAATGATCAACTTGCTGACATTTTCACCAAGTCCCTCACTGGTCCTCGTATTAACTACATATGTAACAAGCTTGGTACATATGATTTATATGCACCAGCTTGAGGGGGAGTGTTAGAATATGTAAATAGTAGAACCCTAATCCAATGTGTAGTAGGAGTATGATATGTTATGTGTGTATATATATATATATGGCTTATTGTATCATGTTTAATATCAATTATATTTTTCTCCCGTGCTTTCTCACAATTAAATTATAAATAAAGAGTTTTAGTTTCTACAAAAAAAGAAAGAAAGATTAATTTAGAATTTTTAATTTCTATGATTGTTAAAAAAATAAAAATAAAAGAAAAGAAAAGAGAATAAGGATTTAATTGCAATGAGATTTTAATTTAAGCAATTGGGATATTTTTAAAATCAAACTAGCCCAAACCATAATTATCCTACGCAAACTCACATAACCTAAGCATATTCCCTAACACATAGGTCCATCCCCCTAATCTAATCTCTACCCTATATTATTCTGTAATACACGGAGCGCAGCACCTTTGGGCAATAAAGACCCCCATCATCCGTTCATCTCCTCTTCAAAAACAAAAAAATCATAGCAAAATTCCATTATCCTTTTCTTAATGAAGAAATCAGATGCAGCTGCATCAGTTCTCTACTCCCCTTCAATTTCGTTGAATCTCCTCTCTCACCTTGGAGAGAATGGAAATAAGAAACACCCCCTCTTCTTGACTCCAAGCACAGTAGCAGTAGGGTCATGAACAAGAACCCAATGCACAAGCTGAGATTTCCCTTAAATTTTGGGATTAAGACTTAGACAAGAGCATCAATTTGAAGTCAAGTTCATTTTCAGATTATTGTTGCATCTGTCTTCTTAAAAAAAAATTTGACTTTGCTTTCCGATTTGCTGCTGTTCGTTGGGGTGTTTGTGGAGCTTTAACGTGCTTGATTCTAGCCTCATTTTTTTTTCTCTTCTGAATTTGATCCTTGTGCAGACGAGGTATGTACTCTATAATCTTGTCTAGTTATTATTTGAGTTGATCTTTGTTAATTTTACATAGTCTTCTGTTGAGTTTATTTTCAAATGGACATTTAAATAGATATGTGTGATATCTATGCTCTATTTAATCACTGTCATGGTCTCGTGTTTCAGCCGTAACGTTACTTTGTATTTGTAAAATTCTGGATAATTTTGATGATGGAAGGAAAAATGGGAAAAGTTTTGTCCGTTCATTCTTCTGGCTTTAGCTACATTTCCCTGTGTAATTTTTTTTGTTGCTTTTGTTAGTTGAAAAATATGGCATCTCTTTTAGTTTCCTTTTCATTGTCTTCATTCCTTTTTAGCTTTTTTTATGGTTTTCGTTCTTCTTTCCTTTATAGTTAGTCTTTTCATTTAGTTAGATATGATTTAGATTATAAAAAGTGCCATTGAATGCATAGTTACATATGATTAGCGGTTACAGTCATATGGATAGTAGGCGGTGCCCCTTTTACTTAATTGCTATACTAGTTTACTAGTGAAGAACTCAATCACTCATAATTTTATTTTTAGGTGCGATTAATAAATCATCACGATTATGGATACGGTTCCTGTAACGTAGTTGTAATTTGTAGTTAATAAAAATCGGGGGTGTATTTCATGTTACCCGATTATAACAATTTCGAATAATAAAACCATTTGAAAGAAATTGAGGCGTGCCTTGCCAAACAATATCACAAATTGCATGCCCCTCACTTAATTGACTTTCAATCCTTAGAATTCGAGGCGTGCCATTTAGTTGAATTTTCATGGCCCTCGCAAATTTAAAAATGCGTAGTTGTTTTAGGCGCGTTATTTTATAATTTATTTTCCTAAATTCGGGTGCGCTTTTATGTGATCCAACTCTATATCTCAACGATGTTAAAATATATCGAAAATCATGAGTGCATTAATGTGATGTGGTTCGAGACGTGTTTTAATAACGTTGCAATATTCCTTAAAATTAAATAAAAGCGGTAAATAATTAAAATTACACCATACGTTGAACATGTATTAAAATCAGATAATTGGGCAACTATAATAGTTTAAGCGACCGTGCTAGAATCACCGAATCAGGGGGTGCCTAACACCTTCCTCCGAGTTGACAGAATTCCTTATTCAGAATTTCTGGTTCGCAGATTTAGAAAGGCAAGTCGATTTTTCCTCGATTTGGGATTTAAAAATAAACTGGTGACTTGGGATACCAATCAATCCATCCCAAGTGGCGACTCTAAACTAATAAATAATCCCATTTCGAAAATGTCACTTTAATTGAAAAAACTCCCTTATACGTTTTATCCTTCAGGGTAGCCGTGTAAAAAGGAGGTGTGACAGCTCTGACGACTCTGCTGGGGAATAAGAGGACCTAGAATCTCTGGTTCATGGTTCAAGAATTCGAGCTTAAAATAATTATTGTATTTGGCTTTGTTTATTATATGATTTTATTACATGTTGGCTTAATGTGCAAGATGATGCTTTTACCACTTTGATATTATCTTAACTGTACATATAAACTGCTATGAAACCCTATACTTCTCACTTCCGGGGATGTGCTTACTGGTTGAGACTCCCTATGCTTTTAGTGTCATACCTGAAAATAAGAAAGAGGCCGGACAAGTTGCTAAGCCGGATGGCCTTTGTTCCCGGTACGTAGCCCCCTCCTCGATTCGAGTTGTCCGCTCGGGTACACAGTCTAGAACAAATACCAAGGTTTTTAACGTAGAATAACTTGACCCCATGTCGGATCCCTAGTAGGAACGCTCATTTGCATCATGCATTTGACTTAGGGGGACTCAACACAAGGTTTGGGTCCGTCTAGGACAGGTGACCCAAAATTAAAGACCATCCTGATGCATTTTACGTGCTACTTGAGCATTTATTTGCTTTGGATCCGCATGCTGACCGTCTTGTAAATAATGAGAAAATTTTGAAAAGAAAAAGAATAAAAAGAGAGTGAGAGAAAGGTATTTAGAAAATTCTAAAACTTTGCTGGATTCTTAAGAAAATGAAAGAAAAAGAAAGGTTTTCAAAAATAGTTAGTTTGCCTAATCTGCCGAACTACGCGGATCTGGTTCTCACCGGATGTGAGATACGTAGGCAAACCTCATCGGTTCCGACCCCAATTTTCAAAAATCCAAAAATATTTTCTTTTAGCTCTTTCTTTAGAAATCTTTCCTTAGATTTTTTTTTTAAAAAAGAGATAATAAAATACTTTTGTAAATAAGTAAGAAAAAATAAATATATATGTTTTTTTTTTTGAAATTTAAGATATTTCTTATAAATTCCTCTTTCGAAATTAAGAGGCGACTTTAAAAATCAAAAAAATATTATTTCTTTCTTATTTAGAAAAAGAGTAAACGAATTAAAATTCAAACAATTTATTCTCAAATTCAAATCAAAAGCAAATGAATTTTTATAAGCTTCTCTTTCAAAAAAAAAAGAAATTAAAAATATCAAAAAAAAATTTCCTTTTCTTCTTCTAAAGCATTTTCTTCAATAATTCAAAAAAAAAGAATTTGTATATTTACTCCATTTAAAAAAAAAAGCCCAAAAATCTTTTCCTTTATTTCTTTAGAAAAGTTTGTTTTAAGAATCCCAATTTTCGAAAAATTCAAAAAAAGAATTTATTTTTTAGAAAAGTTTCTCTTTGAGACACCATTTTCAAAAATCCAAAAAAATAAAATTTCTACTAAATTTTCTTTGAAATTCAAAAAGCCAAATAAAATATTTTTCTTCTTCTTTCGAAAATTCACAAGAAAATTCAAGATTCAAAAAATATCTTCCATTTTATTTAGAAGTATTTCTTCCAAAAATTCAAAAAAAATAATTCAAATTCTAAAAATATTTTTCTTTTTTCTCTAGAAGTTCTTCTTTCAAAATTTCAAAAATATTTTCTTTCTTCTTTCGAAAATTAAAAAGAAAATTCAAGATTCAAAATACTTTCATTTTCTCTAGAAGTACTTCTTTCCTAACTTCAGAATAAAAATTCATAAATGCAAAATATTTTTTCTTTCTTCTTTAGAAGTTTTTCTTTCGAAATTCCAACAAAAAAGCAATAAAAGTCGAAAAAGACCAAATTTTTCTTCTTCTTTAGAAGTATTTCTTTGCAAAAATGCTGAAGAAAAATTAAAATCTAAAAATATTTTCTTTCTTTTTTATAAGTCTTTCTTTTAAAAAAAAACCCCCACAAATGGTATTTTCTTTCCCGGGGATCTATGACTTTGTAACTATTCGGACGGGTTTGTAACCGAACCAATACATTTCTGCCCCAATTTTAATTTTATTGGGTAAATGGGGTTTTAATTTTGATGTGACTGAACCTCAGGGAGAGGCTGCCTACATATCCTTTCCGAATCAAGTCAGACGTAGTTCAGGAAGTGTTTCCTAAACTAATTTTGTTTTGTATTCTCGTCTTATTTCTTTCTCTCAATTTTTTCATTTTCTTCTCTTTTTTTTGAACATCATTTCCGGGTTACAAAGAGGGAGGGGATAGCGGGAGAGTAAAGAGAGAAACTTAGAAATTTAAAAAAAAACATAAATTTAGTTTATTTCCTCTATTCCTAATCTTTCTGAACTACGCAAGATTTGATTCATGCGGCGTCATGATACGTAGGCAACTCACATTAGGTTTGATCAACCATGGAAAAGGAAAATGAGAAAAAATGAAAAAAATGAAAAAAGTGAAGAAAAGAAAAAAAAATTGTTGATAATAATAAGGACTGACTGAGTCCATTCTAACATTTCTTTTGTTTTGAATTTTGAAGTTAGTTTGAGGTGGTCGGTTTGTGGTAAGAAGATAACACAAGATTCAAGGAAAAATGATAACTGACATCAAAGTTGTAACAAGTGCTCAAGAGACTCAGGGTCAGAGGGTTCGACAAGAGCTACTGTGGTTGAAGAAAATAGAATACTGGAACAACAAAGGACCAAAATGTGTCAAGCATGGGCCAATGGTCAAGGATAACCTTATCATGAGTCACAATTTGCTACACAGAAAGAGCAGTACCACTCTCCTGAGTACCACTCGTACTCGTTTGATCTTCCTGCGAACATTGAGCAGCCTGCCTAAAAGATGGTACACGAAGAAATGACTCAAAGAGTGAAAAGTTTAGAACAACGGTTGAAAAACATGCAAGGGTTGTCAGGTCAAAAGAGTGTTGCCTTCAAAGATCTATGCATGTTCCCCGATGTCCACTTGCCGTCTGGTTTTAAGACTCCCAAATTTAAAAAGTATGATGGACATGGAGACCCATAGCCTACCTGAAAAGGTATTGCAATCAACTGAGAGATGTGGGAAGAAATGAAGAATTGCTAATAGCTTATTTTGGGGAAAGCCTCACGGGAGTAACATCCGAATGGTTTTTGGATCAAGACACTTCTCGCTGGTACTTCTGGGATGACATGGCACGAGCCTTTTTCAAACAGTTCCAATACAACATTGACATTGCCCCAGACCGCAATTCCATTTCAAACATGAAGAAGAAACCAAGTGAAAGTTTCAAGGAATATGCCATTAGATGGAGAGAGAAAGCAACTAGGGTTAAGCCACCCATGGATGACCACGAGCTAATCGATGTCTTCCTTCAAGCGCAAGAGCCAGACTACTTTCAAAACATGATGTCCGCAGTTGGCAAATCCTTTTCGTAAGCAATCAAAATGGGAGAAATGGTAGAGAATGGTCTTAAGACAAACAAAATTTTAAGTCAAGCAGGTCTTAAAGCCGCAACTCAGGTTATCCGGGTTGAATCTGATAATTTTAGTGACATAATTGAGAAGGATGAAGAAATCATGATGACAATAGGGTCGAGAAGAGGTCCTAGGAGAACACCTCGAAGGTATGCGCAGCCTCATTAGGTTTTTCCATGACTCCCCTGAGCATTACTATCAACCTCAGAACCCATCATACTATGTTGATCAACCTCAGTATATTGTCCAGCCACCAAATCACCTAAGAAGGCGAGCACGAGTATCACAAAATCTCCACCAACCTCCACAAAGTTTTCAAGTGCCTTATAACCCACATCCAAGCCCCCAGGGCTATAGAAGGAAATAAAAGTTGAAAAAATAATTTTACACCAATAGGAGAGTCATATGCAAGCTTATTTGTGAAGTTAAAGCATTATGGCATGATTGCACCCGTTCCTCCAAGTTAAAGCATTTGAATTCAGAAGAATCTCATTTTGTACTAATTTTTCTAACCTTTCTTTGGATATATGACCCCAACGTCTATGTCATAAGTAAGCAATACTTTCATCTAGTGGACTATGTTTAATTCCAATATTATATTGAACAGTAAGAATGGATTCAGAAAAACTAATATCGAGTTTCAGTTTATAAAAACCATCACTAAGAATACCAGAACCATAAAAACATCATTTTTATATAAATCAAAACATCTATTTTCAAACTTTAAATCAAATACAGAAATATCAAGTCTTGAAAGAGAAATCAAATTCCTAGAAACTGAAGGTACATAAAGAGTCTGTAATAGATCAAGGTGACGTCCAATCTCTATGATCAAATGATAAGTCCCTATGCCTTCAATTGGAGACTTCATACGATTTCCCATGAACAAGAAATCCTTATCTGGATTTGTGGTTTGGATCGTAAAGAATCCCTGCAATGTGTAGATACATGAGCAATTATACCAGAATCAAACCACCAAGTATTATAGGAACTTCTATTAAATTTGATTCAAAACATACAAAAACACTAATTGTACCTTTCTTTTCGAACCAAGCTTTACGTTTCAAGCACTCTTTCTAATAGTGTCATTCCTTGTTACAGAAGTGACACGCATCTACCTTATATTCCTTGTTAGCATCCTATGGAGATTAGCAAGAGCTTTCTTCTTCTTGAACTTGTTGGCCTTCACACTAAGTCATTTACCAGCTCTTTGTTCCTTAATTGAATGACTCTTGTTTCTTAAGTCTTGAATCCTCCTGAGTAAGCATACTGGACAATTCACGAACATTCTACTTATCCTTAATAGTTTTATAGTTAATTTTAAAAAGTTCATATTAAAGAGGAAATGAGTTCAGAATAAACTGAACCAAGAAAGAGTCATCCACTTTCATCCCCAAGTTTGAAGTCTTGCTACAATGTTAGTCATCTCGATGATATGGTTTTGCATACTACACAATTCATCAAACTTCATGGTCATGAGTTTAGCCATTAGTGTTCCAGCGAGACTTATCTGCAAAACAAAAACATTCTTCAACAAACCTCAAGTATTCCCTGGCACTTTCTGTTTGTAGAATAGTACTCTTAATGTTGTTGGAAATACTCATTCGCATAACATAGGTCCCAGCCCGTTAAAGCATTCCCATGCTTTATGGAAAGACTTCTCATTCGCACTGCTCGTATCAATAATGGTAGCGATCTTATCATTCAGCAGAGACAAGTCAAGATCCATTACACCTAAGTGGAACTGGATTTGTTCATGTCATTTAGAGAAATTCAATCCATTGAACACAATAACAGACGAAGCATGTGAACAAAGAGGAATAACTGCAAAACAGATAAAACATGCTCACAAATCATTATGGATTCAGTAAAACAACTAAAGCATATCCCAATTCGCCTTTGGGTAAATACTATGATACACAATCATAATTTAAATGCCATTTAGTCTTTAATAGATAATTAATAATTTTGACCAAGTGTATAAGACATCTTTGGACAAATAATATATATTTGACTAAGAATATTAATTTACCTGAAGTGAAAACATAATGGTTGAGATTGATAAGATACAGAATAAAATTGTCATATTATATTTGTCATACATGATTTAAATAATAAAATATGTATTTAACAGATTCACAGTATCAAGGTTGACTTCTTTATGTTTACTAACACAAGCACCAAATCTTTAGCACAATCCTTATGAAAGTACTATCCTTAAGGGTCTCTCTCATCGCTCTCGGCGCACGTTAGCAGAACGTACGTCGAGCTGTGTCGATGGCGAAAGGCGGGAGCATAGGAAGGGGAAGACCACGTAAAATCTCAATTAACACCTTTGACAAGCTCAATCAACTGATTATGGAGAAGAACACCAAGAAGGAGACGCAGAAACTGACCTCGGAGGAAACCCTAGACGCCATGGAAGTGGCATCGCCACCGGTGTAGACAGTCACTGAACAATCAGATGTTTCAGAAAGAATGAGTACAGAAACAACAATGACACCAGAGGTTGAAGGTACTCCAACCTCTCCGACTATAGTCGAAGCAGGTCCCGTGACAGAGATGACCATGCAACCCGAAATACCAACTGAAGAACAACCAGAGATTGCCAAGAACAAAGAAGAAGAACCTAAGAAGACCTGGTCAACACTATTTCAGAAGAATCGCTTTGCGACTCATGGTATGGCACTCGACTACATAGCCCCAACTTTAGTTGAAGGAAAGCCAATAGTACAACTGGAAAGAGCAGAGGTGGAAGAGGAAGAAGCCAAGTGGATGTGTGCCTTAGTGGTATACATTCTAGGAGATGTTCCTGGATTCAACGCAATGAGAAGATTCATAAACCACCACTGGTCCCATGTTCCTGAACCTGATTTGTTCTACCATGAAGAGGGATATTACATTGTAAAATTCAAGACAGTGGCTGATGCCAAAGAGGTACTCTGTGCTGGCCCTTACTCAATAGCCAATAGGCCTATGATTCTTAAACAATGGACACCAGAGTTTGATTTTTCAGAAGAGTTTCCGACTGAAATACCACTATGGGTTAATCTCCCAAAACTATCAATGTCATGCTGGGGTATGAGATCTCTCAGTAGAATAGCTAGTGTACTAGGCAAGCCAATCTTTGCTTATGAATGTACTACAAAGCAGACAAGGATATCCTATGCCAGAATGCTAATTGAGGTGACTGTGACCAAAGCACTACCAACAGAAATAACGGTTATGGATCCAAATGGGAAGAGTTTTATTCAAGAGGTGGAATATGAATGAAGCCTTCATTCTGTGAGAAATGTCAAACAATAGGACACAATTGTGAAAGCCTACAAAAATAGTTACCTAAACAGCCTACACAAGTGTGGAAGCCCAAACCAGTCCAGGAGTGGAGAACCAAGGGACCTGTTATGACATTACAGAGACAGTCCCCAACAAGGGAGCCTAGTGGACCTCAGCAGGAATCCAGATCAAGCCAGAAGCAGAGGAGTGATAAGAGCAATGATAAAGGAAAGCAAACTCAGAGCCCAGCACTCAACAGTATCAACTTCCCCCCCTGTCGCCCATAACTGTGAGTAACAGATTTGCAGCAGTATCTAGTAGTAAAGATGAACCTCTAGGGGAGGTTGGGAACACTACATCAACATCTTATCAATGAAGTGGTTAGTGTGGAACATAAGGGGTGTAAATAAGAGGTACAAGCAGAAAGAATTTAGGGAATACATTAGGGAACACAACATTAACCTAGTAGGACTAGTAGAAACAAAAGTTAAGCAAGCACATGCTAACAGAATTGCTAACCTATTAGCACACAGGGTGGGATGTCTTAACTAATTATGTCTCAGGGGAAAAAGGCAGAGTGTGGATCCTATGGAATCCAAAAATTTTCACAGTCACTAGTGTTCTGGAGGAAAGCCAGTTGATCCACAGCAGGGTTTCCAGCAGAACAGGGGACCTGCATTGTTTCCTCACTGTGGTCTATGGATTCAATGGACTGGAGCAGAGAAGAACTCTATGGAGCAGTTTACAAAATTTGGCAAAAGGAATCAAAGAACCATGGGTTGTTGCAGGGGATTTCGATGCAGTCATGTGTGACAGAGATAGACAATCATGTAAGTCAGTCAGATTACCAGAAACAGTGGATTTCAACAATTGCCTACAACTTACTGGACTGACAGAATTACCCTGGAGAGGTGACTACTACACATGGAATAATAAGCAAACTGGTGTGGACAGAGTATGCAGTAGGCTTGACAGAGTGTTTGGCAATTATGCATGGAGGATCAACTGGGACCAGGTGGTCACTGAGTATGATGTACCATTAATCTCAGACCATAACCCAATGATACTAACACTGAAAGCATCCTCCTGGCAAGGAAAGAGGAACTTCAAATTCTTTAATGTATGGGCTGAACACAAAGATTTCCAACACATTGTGATAACAGTATGGCAGGATGGGAAGACATATACCATGAGAACAATATGGGACAAACTCAAAGCCCTGAAGACTCCTTTGGAGACACTGAATAACAAGGAGTTCAAAACTATTACACTTAGAATTGAGCAGAGTCGACAGGAACTGGGAATCATACAAACCCAATTGAGTCAAGCCTACAATGATGCACTACAACAGAAGGAGAAGGAACTGATATTGCAACTGGAAAAATGGTCACTGATTGAGGAGAGTGTCCTGCAACAGAAGGCAAGAGCAAAGTGGATACAACTTGGGGACTCCAACACCAAATACTTTACTGCAGTAATAAAGGACAGAAGTCAGCAGAAGCAAATTAATGAGATTACCAATGCACAGGGAATCAAGCTGACTACACCAACAAAAATTAAAGAGGAAATCCTGGGCTTCTACAAAGCACTGATCGGCACTGCTGAACCAAAACTACCTGCTATCAATCAATTGTATATGTCCAATGGCTCAAAGCTGAACCAACAGCAAAGCCATGAACTGTGTGCTCAAGTTACTGAAACAGAAATAACAGAGAGTCTCAAAGCTATTGGAGATGACAAAGCACCAGGAATAGATGGATACAATGCTGTCTTCTTCAAAAAGTGCTGGAGCATCATTGGTAACCAAGTCACTACTGCCATTAAGCAGTTCTTCAACTCAGCAAAGATGTGCAGACCAATCAATTGTGCAACTATTACCCTCATCCCTAAAATGTCCAAACCATCTTCAATCAAAGAGTATAGACCTATAGCCTGTTGTACTGTCCTATACAAACTCATCTCCAAAGTACTGGCTAATAGGCTGCAGAAGGTGATGGCAAGCCTCATCAATGAAGCTCAGGCAGGTTTCATTCCAGGTAGGAAAATTCAGGATAACATCATCCTAGCTCATGAGCTTGTTAAAAGCTATACTAGGAAGCATGTCTCCCCCAGATGCATGATTAAGATAGACCTCCAGAAAGCATATGATTCAGTGGAATGGATGTTTTTACAGCAAGTCATGGAACAGATAGGATTCCCTAGCACTTTCACCAAATGGATTATGGAGTGTATATCAACAATGAGCTACTCAGTTTTAGTTAATGGAGAGACTACAGTTCCATTTGCTGCAGCCAGAGGATTGAGGCAAGGGGACCCCATGTCCCCATTCCTACTTGCCTTGGTCATGGAGTATTTAAGCAGGTCCTGTGCTGAACTACAAGCTGATCCATCATATCAATTCCACCCCAGATGTAAAAAACTGGGTATTACACATATGTGCTTTGCAGATGACTTGTTGCTGTTTACTAAGGGAGACCTCAAATCTGTCAAGGCATTATCCAACTGCTTTTCTCAATTCTCAGCAGCCTCAGGTCTCAAACAAAAGCTCAGTCTGTTTTGGAGGAGTACCAATACCTGTACAGAAGTAGATCCTTGACCATTTTGGCTATGAACAAGGCCAACTGCCTTTCAAGTATATGGAAGTACCACTGAGCACCAAGAAAATTACTCTACCACAGTGGCAACCTTTAGTGGAGAAAATCACAGCTAGGATCACTTCTTGGACTGCTAGAACACTGTCATACTCTGGGAGACTTCAACTGGTGCAATCTGTCATCTTTGGTATTCAAGCTTACTGGGCTCAGCTGTTTATCTTCCCAGTGAAAGTTCTTAAAATGATTGAAAGTATCTGCAGGAGCTTCATTTGGTCCGGGATGAATACTGTAACTAAGAAAGCATACATCTCCTGGGACAAAATGTGCACTCCAAAGTCAGTAGGTGGAATGAACCTAACCAATCTCAAACTATGGAACAAGGCTGCCATTGCAAAGACCTGCTGGGACATAGCACATAAGAAGGATAAGATGTGGATAAGGTGGATCACAGTGTATTATATCAAAGACAGTCCGTTAGAATCCATGCCAATCCCTGCCCAAGCTAGCTGAATGGTTAAGAAGATCATCCAATCTAGAGATACCCTACAAAGGATCCAGAATTGGAAACATCAGAAGTGCACTACTAAACAGTTGTACGAGTTGCAGTTGCAAGAAGTGCCAAAAGTCCCATGGAAGAACTTAATCTTACAAAACCAAGCCAGACCAAAAGCAGTGTTCAACATGTAGCTATTCCTACAGGACAGACTACCAACCAAGGATAGATTACATAGCTGGGGAATGGGTATTGATCAACAATGCCCTCTATGCCAAAACCAACCTGAAACAAGAGATCATCTGCTCACGGAATGCCCTATCATTATGGATCTATGGGGAAGAGTAATGAATTGGCTACAGGAACAATACCTACCTAGTATCAGTTGGAACCAGAAAGTGCAATGGTTGATTACCAAAGCCAAGGGACGAACAAGTCGTGCAGCCATTTTAAAAATGGTCACAGCTGAAGTTGCATATGCTATCTAGCTGGAAAGGAATACAAGAGTATTCAACAAGACTTTTCAATGTAATACTGCTCTACTGAGAGACATTGTGTACAACTGTAATGTTAGAGGCACCCCTAGAATTAAGCAACAATTGCAACACCTCAGTATATAGTAGATGCTAGACAGTTAGGATAGTAAGTGTAGTTATTATGTTAGCTTTCAGACAGTCGGCCGAGTTAAAGCTTGACTGTGGTTTTGTAATGCAACTTCATTGGTGATTAATGAAAAACTTTAATTACCAAAAAAAAAAATTCTAAATAAACAATTTATGTCACGACCTAAACTATCATTGAACTAAGCAAGCCAACTCTTTATCAAAAGTAACCTGATATTTCAATTTAAAGATAACTTAAAGCTATTTAATAATAAAACTTTACTAGAAAATATGAACAATAAAGTGCGAAAAGAAAAGCCTGACATCCCGGTGTCACTGGTCATGAGCATTTACTAAACACTATCCGAGGATACCGAGACTAATATAGTCTGGAATGTAACTACAAAATAAACTTCAGGAAGATAGGTGGGAGAAGAACAGGGCTGCGATCGCCAGTAGCTACCTTGCCAACTTCGAGAAGAATCTACAACTGGACTAGTCAACAACAGCTACCGGCGTCTAATGTATCTGGATCTATACACAAGGTGCATGTGAGTACGCCAGTTCAATAAGTAACCAAAGTAAATAAAGGATGAGAAGCAGTAACGAGAAATAAATCATATAAAGTTCATATCATGAAGTCTCAGTAAAAATACAACAGGCTTTTAAAAGCCGAGTTTGAATCATATCGTTTCGTTTAAACTCAGGTTCAGTAAAATCATTTGAAGATATTTTTCGACAGTTCTCAAAAAGAGGCTCAGTGCATGTCATGACCCAAATTTCATTATAGGTCGTGATGGCGCCCAACCGTTCCTAGTCAAGCCAACCCAAAGATATTTGTGAGCTCCCATTTGCTAGGGCTACTAGTAGAATGTCACAAGTACTAGGGAAACTACTAGACCAAAGTGTGTGCCAGGAACTAGTGTCAGACGTACTAGGGCAACTAGTAGAATGTAAAAAATATCCCTATCCTACTACTTGAAGTAGAATAGATAGTACATAATAATAAAAAAGAAGGGAACTTCTGAATGCTATTGAACAACTCAAAAGAGGGCAGCTCACCGTGAGATCTCGATCAGGAAATCAGGAACGCACGTCGGAGGGGTAACTAGATGCACCTGCCTTAGATCCTGTATAATTAAGTACAAAAGCATAGTATGAGTACATAAACAACATGTACCCAGAAAATATCCAGTCTAACCTCGAAGAAGTAGTGATGAGGGGTCTACTTGACACTTACTAAGGTCAATATCAATAATATTTAAAGATTTTACTAAGCATGGATAACATGGATATAATGACGAAACTCAAAATTAAGGAGAGAAATATAGCAGTTTCAGTCATGTCTTATTATAGTTGCACTCCAAGCCATTTTAATAGAGTAAGTTATGCATAAATTTCACACAAATAACATGTGCACATTATGCCGATGTCGTACGACCTGGTCTAACATAAAAGAAATTGTGCACTGCTAGAGGGTCGAATGACTCGAACCATAGTTGCATATATTTCTACCGAGGTGATCGACCTGATCCACAAATATCAATTATTATCAAGAAGGCATATTAAGGCGCATTCATAGTCAAGTAAATTCATACAAGTTCTCAAGTAAGTGCATACATCTGTTGATATTTATTTTCAATACCTAACATGTCCTAAGTGGCCTAATTAGTATTTAAGAATATAAGCATTTGAAAGTGTCGCATGATATAGGTCCTAAACTACTCGAAGCATAGATGCATAGATGTAAGTGCATACATCTGTTGATATTTATTTTCAATACCTAACATGTCCTAAGTGGCCTAATTAGTATTTAAGAATATAAGCATTTGAAAGTGTCGCATGATATAGGTCCTAAACTACTCGAAGCATAGATGCATATATTTCTACCGAAGTGTCAAACCCTCAATTCGGAGCCGGACGATCCAAAACTAATCAAATGGGGTAAGAACTAGTCAATACAAGCTCAGACGTTCATATTCTAGCTATCAGAGTAATTTCCCAACCCTAAATGAAAATTCCTAAAATTCATCCCCGGGACGACGTGCCCGGATTCCGAATATATTTGAGGAAAGTTGTTTCCTATAATCTAAGGATCAAGAATATATGATTTTAACTCCATTCCATAATTTTGTGGTTAAATCTTATTTTTATCAAAACCCTAGGTTTTACTCTAATCCCATGATTTTCACTAATCTAATCTACTCAAAACCTAAGTATTAAACTCACATTAAGTAGAAATAACTTAGCTCACAATGCTAGGTTGAAATTTCCTCTTTGGAAGCTCCCAAATCGCCCAAACAATAAAAGAAATGTGTCAAAAATGACACATTCCCATATTAAATGAAGGCACTGCCTTCCACAATTTCCGCACCTGCGGTTAGGGGACCGCATATGCGGTCTCGCTTCTATGAGGGAATGTCCGCATCTGCGGAGTTGGGATGGGCTGGCTGGGACTGCTTTTGTGGTCTGGGGGCCGCTCATGTGGTTCCGCTTCTGCAAAAAAAAAGAGCCGTATCTGCGATTCCTGGCTCCTCCCCCTTGGTCGAACCTGCGAATGCTCAACTGCTTCTGCAGTCTCGCACCTGCGGCTGTCCAACTGCAGGTGCGGTTATGACAGATACCAGGAGCTTCATATCCTTCCAAATTTTCCAACTTCACTCGAGCCTCGTGTGATTGACGCTCGGGGCTCCCCGGCCCTGCCCGAACATACCGACAAGTTTGAATTTATAAAACAAACTCGCTCGAACCCTCGGAACGCCCAAAACAACACTAATTCTAAGAATCACCCCTATAACCAATTGAATAGAACTTATGAACTTCAAGTTCTTCAATATACATCCAATGTGACGAAACACACTTATACCACTCGGATTGACACCAAACTTTACGTGCAAGTCTTAAATGACAATACAAAACTATTTCCTATCTCTAATCTCTGTTCGAACCTCGATAACACAAAAACCGGCTCCAAACCAAATATTTAAGAACTTCAAAATCCTTAAGGAATCAATTTTCTCTATAAGGCGCCAAAATTCTCTCGGGTCAACCAGAACCCGATACGGACATACGCCTAAGTCCGTAATCATTATACGAACTTGTTGGAACCTTCAAATTTGGATTTCGATATCGTTTACTCAAAATGTTGATCGAATTCAAAATTGGCTTTTTAAGCCAATCTTAAGGAACCAAATGTTTTGATTCCAACCCAAACTCTTCCAAATCCCGAAAACCAACCATTTCCGCAAGTCATAAATTAGTAAAATCAAGTACGAGAAGTCTTATCTTGAGGAACATGGTTCGAAAAAGCAAAACGACCAGTCAGGTCATTACAGTACAATAGTTAGCAAAATGATGAAATCATAAACAACCTCTCGGGCAAGACATCACTCATAAAAGCAGCCCCTCGGGTAGACGTCACTCATATATGCCCACGGGCAAAACCTCACAGTCACTCGTATATAGCCCCTCAGGCATATCTCACATCACTGAATCAAGGTACCCGCACTCAGTAGGTGCATGCAAACTCTGAAAGGGCTCCTTTAGCCCAGGAGCTATAACAAGCCACTTCGTGGCATAAATCAATCAGGCTCTTGGCCTCACTTAATCATAAACCAGTAACAACATGTTGCGACGTACAATCTGATCCCTATAAATATCCTCACAAATCAGGTCCTCAGCCTCACTTAGTCATAAACCTCTCAAGCCCCTTGGGCTATCAGTAAAAATAGGGTGCTCAGCCCAAAACAACATTTTATATGCATCAAAACAGAGTAATAAAGACTGAGTTATGGAATCAATAAGTGTAACATGACCGAGTATAGATTTCAACCAAAAATAGTGAGAGGATAATAAGAAAAAGGAACCTAAGGATCCAAACAGCTCAGGCACAAGGCGCAGATATGGAATTCAACTTAATTTATAGAAATTCTTTCTAAAACACATAAGTATCATATAATTTCAATCAACTAAGAAACTTATAGTTTCTACGGGACGTACCAAATCATAATCCCCAATGGTGCACGCCCATATTCCCGTCACCTTGCATGTGTGTAACCTCAAAATAGTAAACGATACAAAATCTAGTGCCTCATACCCTGAGGACTAGATTTACCATCGTTACTTACCTCAAATAAGTCAAATCCTTATTTCGTGATGCTCTTGCCCCACGATTCGGCCTCTAATCTCTCCAAAACTATCCATAACCAATTCGATGCAATCAATACGAGCTAAAAGAATCAATCCCATAAGAAAATGCTAAGCTTTAGGTCAAAAGTCAAAAGTCAAAAAGTCAAATCAAAAGTCGGGCCCCTAGCCCACGTTTTGAAACTCAAATTCGACTTCAAATCAGCTTTCAAATCCCAAAAATCATTTTTATCAAATTCCACCAATTTTTTCCTAAATTCCACCCCAAATCACGAATTGAATGATGAATTCAATGACATATTCATGAATATTAGCCAAAGCCGAGTTAGAATTACTTACCCAGATGATTTCCTTGAAAAACTCCCGAAAAATTGCCTCAAACCGAGCTCCCAAAATCCAAGATGTGAAATAAAATCCCGAACCTCGCTTATATATTGCTCTTTGAACCTCCTCATCGCGATCTACATAATTCCTGTCTCGGCCGCACACCCTAAGCCATATCTTCCGCAGTCCACATTAAATCTACTGCGGCTGCATTCCCTTTTCTAAATCAATAACACAAGCGCGCAAATCTTCTAGTATCTAAATAGTGCACCAGACTGTTCGTGCGTCTGAGGGTGAAAAGCTGTGCTAAACTCAACTTGAGTATTCAACTCTCCCTGCACGACCCTCCAAAATTATGATGTAAACTGAGTAACTCTATTTGAAATAATGGAAATTGGGACACCATGTAGGTGAAGAATCTCTCGGATATAAATCTCAACTAACGACTTTGAAGAATAGGCAGTACACAGAGGAATGAAGTGCGCGGACTTGGTCAGCCTATCCACAATCACCCAAATAGCATCGAACTTCCTCAAAGTTTGTGGGAGTCCAACTATGAAATACATGGTGATCCGCTCCCACTTCCACTTTGGAATATCCATCTGTTGAAGGAAGCCACCCGGTCTCTGATGCTCATATTTCACCTACTAACAATTGAGACACCGAGCTACAAACCCCACTACATCTTTCTTCATTCTCCTCCACCAATAGTGTTGTCTCAAATCCCGGTACATCTTTGCGGCACCTGGATGAATGAAATACCACGATTAATGGGCCTTGTCCAGAACCAAAACCCGAAGCCCATCAATATTGGGCATATATAAAAGACCCTGCATCATCAATACCCCATTATCACCAATGTCGCATCTTTGGCATCGCCGTGCTGAACTCTGTCCTCGAGGAGAAGAAAATGAGGATCATCATACTGGTGCTCTCTGATGCGATAGAACAAGGAAGACTGAGAAATTACACAATATAGGATTCGACTGGGCTCCGAAATATGCAACCTCACAAACCAATTGGCCAAAGCATGAACATCAAAATCAAAAGGTCTCTCTCTAATAGGAATAAATGCAAGACTGCCCATACTCACCGCCTTTCTACTCAAGGCATCTACCACTATATTGGCCTTCCCGGAATGGTACAAAATAATGATATCATAGTCCTTTAGAAGCTCCAACCATATCCGCTGCCTTAAATTGATATCCTTTTGCTTGAACAAGTGCTAGAGGCTGCTATGATCAAACACCTCACAAGACACAACATAGAGATAGTGCCTCTAAATTTACAATGCGTGAACAATGGCAGCCAACTCCAAATCATGAACTGGGTAGTTCTTCTCATAGGATTCAACTGACGAGAAGCATAAGCAATCACACTATACTCCTGCATCAACATACACCAAATGTCGACCCGAGAAGTATCACAAATCAGGCCCTCTACGTCACTCAGTCATGAACGAGTAACCTATTGGCCTATCATAATATCTCTAGCATCGTTGTGCTGAACTCCGTCCCTAAGGACAAGCAAATGTGGATCATCAAGCTAGCGCTCTCTGATGCGATCGAACAAGGAAGACCAAGAAACCACATAAGCTAGGATCCGACTTGGCTCTAAAATATGAAACCTCACAAATCGATTGGCCAAATCCTGAACATTAACCACAAGAGGTCTCTCCTCAATAGCAATAAATGCAAGACTGCCCATACTTACTGTCTTCCTACTGAAGGCATCAACCACTATATTGGCCTTCCCCAGATGGTACAAAATAGTGATATCATAGACCTTTTGCAGCTCCAACCATATTCATAGCCTCAAACTGAGATCCTTTTGCTTGAATAAGTGCCAGAGGCTGCAATGATCAGTAAACACCTCAACAAGACACAACATAGAGATAATGCCTCCAAATTTTCAACGCGTGAATAATAGCAACCAACTCCAAATCATGAACGGGGTAGTTCTACTCATGGGGCTTCTAAAGGTTCTGCAGCCTTTGGAAGATAAGTACAAACGTCTCCGTACTAATCCGCAAGAATCTACTAAACTCGCTCATGACCCATGAGACATATGTAACCTACGCTTTAATACCAACTTGTCACGATCTAAACTACCATGTCGTGATGGCACCTATCGGAGAACTAGGCAAGCCGACTCTTTACCAAAAATAATCCGATATTTGAATTAAAGATAACTTCAAGCTATTTAATAATAAAATTCCATAAGAAAATCTGAGTAATAAAGTGCGGAAAAAAATCCCGACATCAGGGTGTCACTGGTCATGAGAATCTACTAAACACTATCCGAAGATATTGATACTAACATAGTCTGGAATGTAACTACAAAATAAACTATAGGAAGATAGGAGGGAGCAGAACAGAGTTGCGAGTGCAAGTAGCTACCTTGCCAACTCTGAGAAGAATTTACAACTGGACTAGTCAACAACCACTACCGGGTCCTGATATGCCTAGATCTGCACACAAGGTGCAGGAGTTATGTGAGTACGCCAACTCAGTAAGTAACTAAAGTAAATAAAACCTGAGAAGTAGTGACGGACAATAAATCATACAAAGTTCATGTAGTGAAATCTTAGTAAAAATACAACAGGCTTTTTAAAGTAGAGTTTGAATCAAATCATTTCGTTTAAACTCAATTTCAGTAAAATCATTTGAAGATATTTTTCAAAAGTTCTCAAATAGAGGCTCAATACAATAGTGAGCAAAATAATGAAATCATAAATAGCCCCTCGGGCAAAACATCACTCATAAGGAGCCCCTCGTGCAGAAGATCACTCATAAACAGCCCCTCGGGCAAAACCTCACAGTTAGTCGTATACAGCTTCTCGGGCATATCTCATATCACTCAATCAGGGTGCCCATGCTTATTGGGGTGTGCAGACTCCGAAGGGGCGCCTTCAATCCAAGTGCTATAGCAAACCACCTCGTGGATAAATCAATTAGGCCCTCGGCCTCCTCAGTCATAAACCTCTCGAGCCCCTCGGGCTATCAGTAAAAACATGGTGCTCAGCCTTAAACAATATTTTATATGCATCAAAATAGAGTAATAAATACTGAGTTATGGAATCAATAAGTGTAATATGACTGAGTATATATTTCAACCAAAATCAGTGAGATGATAATAAGAAAAAGGCCCATAAGGGTCCAAACAGCTCTGACACAAGGCTCAAATATGGCATTCAACCCAATTTACGAAAATCCTTTCTAAAACACATAACTATCATATAATTTCAATCAATTACGCAACTTATAGTTGCTACGGGATGGGCCAAGACATAATCCCCAGTGGTGTACGCTCACACGCCAGTCACCTAGCATGCGAGTCACCTCAAAATAGTAAAACGAGATAAAATCCGCGATCTCATACCCTCAGGACTAGATTTACAATCGTTACTTACCTCAAGCTGGTCACATCCCTATTCTGCGATGCTCTAGCACCTCGAGTCAGCCTCTAATCGTTCCGAATCTACCCATAAACAATTTAATGCAATCAATACGAGCTAAAAGAATCAATCCCAAAAAAAATGCTAAGCTTTAGGTCAAAAGTCAGGCCCCGAACCTACGTCTCGAAATCTGACAAAAGTCACAAAATCTGACAACCATTTGATTATGAGACTAACCATACAAGTTACACTCAAATCCGACTTTGAATCGGCTTCCAGATCCTAAAAATTTATTTTTTATGAAGATCCACCAACTTTTCCTCAAATTCCACCTCAAATCACGAATCGAATGATGAATTTAATGAAATATTCATGAATATTAGCCAAAAACGAGTTATAATTACTTACCCGGATGATTTACTTTAAAAACTCCCCAAAAGTATCCTCAAAACGAGCTCCCAAAGTCCAAGATGTGAAATAGAACCTTGAACCTCGCTTCTATATTGCTCTATGAACCTCTTCACCGCAGTTTGCATAATTCCGTTGCAGCCGCACACTACTCACCGCGGTCCGCATGCTTCTGCCTCGGCTGCGGACCCTGAGCCATGCCTTTTGTGATCTGCATAAAATCCACCTAGGCCACATTCCATCTTTCATAGCCCACATAATTTTCACTGCGGCCGAATAATACATCTGCGGTCTGGCACCATTTTTGTGCGGTCCGCACTTTCTATTCCAGACACCTAATATCTGCTAGCTTCCAAAGCCAACTAATGATTCGATAACCACCCAAAACTCACCGAGGCCCTCGGGACCTCAACCAAGCATACCAACACATCCCATAACATCATTGAAACTTAATCGAACCTTAGAATCACTCAAAACATCATCAAAATACCAAACTTCAAAATTCTGCAAACGGCGTCGAAACAAATCATTCATGCCCAAATGACCCCAAATTTTGTACACAAGTCAAATATAGCACCACAAATCTATTCAACTTCCAGAATTCCATCTTGACCTCGACATTAAATTTTCCGCTGCCAACCGAAATCGCCAAATTTCCAATTTTCGCCAATTCAAGCCTAATTCTACCACGGACTTTCAATCGCCAAATTTTCAACTTTCGCCAATTCAAGCCTAATTCTACCACGGACCCTCAAACCATATTCCGGACGCATTCCTTAGACCAAAATCACCTAACGGGGCTAATTGAACCATCAAAATTCAAATCCGAGATCATTTACTTATAAGTCAATATACGGTTGACGTTTCTAACTTAAGCTTCTAAATAGGATCTAAGTGTATCATTCAACACCGAAACCCCTACGGACACAAACCAACCAACACGATACGATAAATTGACCAAGTGGGTTGCTAAAATTTATTAGGTAGGAGAGCTTCCTAATTGAAACATACTAGAAAACCTACAGACTCAATATGTTTAAACCTTTCTGTTGACGGCATTAATATCCTTAGATATAATTATTTGAATTCATAAGATATTGTTTAAGGAATACGTGCTAAGTCGATACTCAAGATAAAGAATATTGAATCTTATATTGTAAGGACTTTGTATGACAAACTGGGAAGTAATTAAACTGACCAAAACTTTGATGAAGAACTTTTCTCAATTAAAGCCACGATAGTTTTATTCATACTATGCATGTAAAAAGGATTATCGGTTCAAACAATCCCAGGCTCGGATGCCACATATAAGCTTAAACTTAATTCATGTCAGGATATTAAAAATGATAATCTTACATATAATCATTCTAGAAAACGTACCTGAAATGGAAGATATGGTAACCCTAATGGGATGGTTTGTCACCCCTTCCCCTGGCTTTCATTACCGTTAACTTTAGTGATGGAAGAGAGAATAGAAAATATGGTAACCCTAATGGGATGGGAGGGGACCAATTTATATATATTCTCGTTTAATTCGGTACGTCTATCAAGTAACCGATCAGAGGATGAGATTTACTTGTTAATTAAATTTACTAGCCTTAAACCTATTGGGACATACACGTAGGAAAACTTATAGTGCTACAGATCAAATAATTAGAAATACACCTGCGGCCCCCGGGAACTCGTCCACACATACAAATAAGTTCTATAACCTAACACGAACTCGCTAGAGGTATCGAAATATATCAAACAATGCTGAAAATGCGATTCGCGCCAAGAATCAAACTATATAGTTCCAAATCTTCGAAGTTTGAAAACCTGTGCCGAAACCAGCCAAATCAGACGCCAAATTTTGTAGACAAGTCCAAAATGGCATAACGGAGCTGCTCCAACTTTTTAAATTGCATCCCGGTCCTGATATCACAGAAGTTAATTATGGGTCAAACTCCTCCATTTTTCAAACTTCAAATTTTCAAACTTTCGCCGACATGCCTCAAATTGCCCTACTAACCTCTAAATTCACATCCGGACGCACACCTAAGTCCAAAATCACCATACAAAACTGTTGAGATCATCCAAAACCATTTTGGAACCGTTTACTAAAAAATCAAATTCTGGTCGAATTCTTACTGCTTAAGATTCCTAAATTAGATTCCTTCTTCTAATTCAACTCTAAATCATTTGGTAACTAAATTCAATCATGCACGCAAATCGATAAACATAATTTGAAGCTTCTCAATACCTTATGCCGCTAAATAGAGCTTTAATTCTCAAAATGATTAACATCATCCCCTTCTTAAAAAAACATTCATCCTCGAACGTGCCAAGATTCGCCTCAAAGTCCTTAAATCACTGAATGCACACTTCCAACATACATCCGCGGGTGATCCCAAGTCACCCCAATCTACATAATCCTAACGACACCATCTCAACTGAAATTAGCCTTCCAACCAACACCGATAAGCCTCATAGCCAAAATTCTCACCTTCCATTCCCTTCCAAAAGACCCGATTCTAAATCCACATCCGGTATTAGTATCAACTAGCTTCAACCACTATGACTACACCCATAGAGTACAACCACACAACATACATGCAACACATAGGCCTATAATAACATTCCTTATTACAATACCTGGACGAAATCAAATCATGCACCAACAACTAGCCTTATATCTGATAGAACTTTGTTTGAAACATTAATAAAACTTGCAATGATGCAAGAAGCACGAAGACTTCACAACCAAACACCCGAATCAACAAGTCATAACTAACACCAATGGATACACACCCCGCAAGCTAAAACTCAATAAATACATAACGAAAATGACGGAATATAGAAAGAGAAACACATAAGGGAGCTATCAAACAAGCCTGATAAGTACAATTTCTATTAGTACTAACCTACAAAACAATATAACAAGAAATAATTAAAGCATATAAATAATTCACAAGGATCTCATACTGATATTACTTCCACCACGGTACGCAGCTCGACTTAAACAAAAATCATATGAAATCACGAGGGTCTCACCATCAACTCTGAATCACAAGTAGGGTATACATCAAACCTGATGGAACCTCTCAATAGATCAGTTTCGTCACAATTTGCAACAAGTGTTGGCTCCCACACTGGTCGAGCATAAAAATCACAACTCATAAAAAAATGCTCGAAAATCACATCAAGCCTACCGTAATGAACAATATAAATTTATTACTAGTCTCATAACTCTCAATAATGAATAGAAATAGATGATAGACATAGGCTATCACTCATCAAAAATCCCCAACAGGGGCAAACGCGTAAACTAAGTGTTAATCATGAAACGCACCCATAAGTGGAGCAACAAATAGGGGAACTCACCGCAATAAGCAAAACTATTGTGAACTATGGATGGTGCTCCTTTATAACAAACCAAAAACATACCCGAATGACATCATCGGGCGTAGGGGCCTTAAGCCTACTATATGAAACACATCAACGAGTCAGGCCTCCTACTCTTAGGCGTTCTCTACTTCCCTGAATACCTCATTGTGACGTATTTGTTCGAAGTCTAGGACAATATATTACCACGTGGCTAGTATCTCCACACTCAAAACAACCTCATTGTTGACGTAGCTGCAGGAGTTGTGCGGTACGGGTACTCTAAAACCCATGAACACCTGAATCATGGTGCGAATCCTGAAGTGCAAACTGAACTAGCTGACCCACGAAACCTGTACCATGTCACACCATGCCTCTAAAATAAGGACCAGCATATCTCTCCAGTCTACGAGCCATTTTCGCCTCCCTGACTTCTCTCTCCTGATCTAGTATGTCTTCTTGCTCCTGGTCCCACATGCTCTGATCCCTATCACCTACTGAAACGAAACATTTGACTCCAACTCCCGGGTCATGCCAAGCTGAATATCATGCCTGAGCCCCTCAATGAATCTACGGGCTTGCTCTCTAACTGTAGCAACCAAGGCAGGTGCATGTCTGGCCAGATCACTAAATCTGATGGCATACTCAAATACTGACATAGTGCCCTAGTGCAGCTGCTCAAACTCCATGCGCCATGCATCCCAAAGGGAATAAGGTTCAAAATATCTGAAACGTATCTCTAAAAACTGATCCCGTGTTAGTATAGATGGATCGACCGGGCTACCCAACTCTTATATTCGCCACCACTGATAAGCTGTTCCCTGAAGCTGAAATGTAGTAAAATCAACCCCACTCATCTCAACAATACCCATAGTGTGGAGAATGCGATGGCACTCCATTATGAAACCCCGTAATCTCTCTAAAGCCAAACCACTGAATTTATGAGGGTCATATTCCTTGAACCTTGCAAATCTAAATTGCCCTCCCTCAGTTGTTGCTGCCCCGACCATGGGTTAAACTGGAACTAAAGGCTTTGTTGCCATGACACCTGGAACCTGACTAACGTGAACATGCTGCTCTAGAATGTGGGTGGCAGGAGTCTAAGTCCCTTCCCTGGTTTGTGAAGTAGTTGGTGAAACCGGAATCAACACGGCCTAAGTCAATGTACCAAATATGCTCAGGAATCATGCTAAAATCTCCTGAAGTTCGTGGGTAACCAGAGGCACCTCCGGTACCCGTCCGCCACCTGGAGCTATTGGCGGCTCCTCAGCTGCTGCTTTGGTAGGTTCTCCAGTTGCGGTACGTACTCCTCATCATCCTCTGTCACTTCCCTTTGTGACACCTACTCTTGGAGCAGTGCCATCGATAATTAGAGATCGTGTCCTCACCATCTATGAGAGAATGGAATGAGAAAAGTTCAAACTGCGAGATCAATTAGCTTGCACAATGGGAAAGAAAGAAATGAGATTTTCCTAATTTTTCTGTGGCGTCTCGAGATAAGTACAGACGTCTCCGTACCGATCCACAGGACGCTACAAAACTTGCTTATGACTCATAGAACCTATAAACCTAGAGCTCTAATACGAACTTTTCACGGCTCAATTTCCCCTCCTTGGGTTTCATGATGGAACCTAGTCTTTAGGACTAGGTAAGCCTAATACTTACTGAATAAAAACCATAATAAAGAAAGTCTCATAGTCCAATATAGAAATCTTTATAGAATTTACATCTTCCCAAAACTGATAGTACAAGTTATAAGCTCTACAGAGTTTTGCGACAACTTCCAAACAAAACTGTATGGAAATAAGTACAACAGTGTGAATACAAAATAGGAAGGTGACTCCGAAGCGTGCGAACACAGAAGCAGGCTTAGCTTGAGTCTTCTCAGCAAAAATCCAGACAGCAACTAACAATCAATACCTGGATCTGCACAAAATGTGCAGAAGTGAGAGAATGAGCACACCACTACGATGCATAGTAAGTATCAAGATTAACCTCGGTGGAGTAGTGACGAGGAATAGTCAAGACGCATACTGGTATAAACTAAACAAGTATAAGTCAAGACGCATCCTATATATATATATATATATAGGATGTGGCTAACAATACTGTAGTCGCAATAAGGAAAGAAAATAGCAAGTAACAGCGGAATACCATAATAAGAACAGATAAAAGTGAATGGAGATACAACTCAATTCCCAAATCATAAATACAGTAAAGACAAGTCATAGCTTAGCAACTACGACAGTTTTCACATTAGGTCTTAGCCAACGAACTTCAATTAATTAGTCAAATCCTTTAAGTGATAAAATATTACAAAATATACTTCCTTCAGATAAATATTTTTCATAAATAATTCTTTCAAAATAAATACCTTATGAATATAATCTTTCCAAATAAATATCCTTCGAATATAAGTCACCTTGTGACACCTCATCACATAATCATACAATACAGCTCTCAATACCTAAACTCTAACTCTTGACATCATGTGCCCTCATCACACTTTGAAATCATACTGGCAACTCACATGCCAAATAGAGCCACTCTCACATGGAAGGCAAGTAAACAATGGTGTACATCAATACTCAGCATTATCAAGAAGCCTCTTATCCGATAAGGGTGCATAGCCACGTGTATGCGTGCATCTAGTAAGCATAAGAAAAAGAACGGACAACATGTGTAATGTTTTCACAAGGATAGTATCAATGAAAAACAACTTATCTGAACACAATGATAATAATAGGGGATCTCCCAAGATACCGTTCCGTAGTCCCAACCGTAAATGTGCAGGGGGATCTACCGGAATACCGTTCCGTAGTCCCAAAGTAAATATACAGAACATGGGGATCTACCAGGATACCATCCCATAGTCCCAAATGTAAATGTGCACGGAGATCTAATGGAATATCGTTCCATTGTCCCAAAATAAATATGAAGAACAAGGGGATCTGTCGAGATACCATTTCGTAGTCCTAAAGTAAACATGCAGCGAGATCTACTGGAATACCTTTTCCCAGTCCTAAAGTAAATATGCAACACAACCAGCAGATATAACAGTTATAGCACGATAGAAACCACATACATCACCACAACAAATACAACAACAAAATGACAATAATACAAAGTACAGTCAGTAAATCAACACAAGAACATTAAATCACAAAGAAAAGGTAGAATTCAGTTCCCAAGGAATAACCACCGTAAATAATATTAGGAATAAAAGTAATAGTTCAACAAGGAAAGATAATATGTAGCAACGATCCCATAATATACAAGTCTATAATAAGGAAGTCAACACGATTCCGATAGTCCCAAATAAAGGCAAGTCAACTAAGATATAGGTTGTCTAAACTCTTTTTAAGGTTAAGCAATTAGCAAAAGATATTCAACAATTCAAATAATGGTAGGCAGTAGAAGATAACCATAACTCCAATTAAGACTAAACAATTATAGGATGAGATAGTAATCATTTCAATAAAAGAGATAAAAAGTTGTGAAAGATAGCATAGCGATAGAATAGGCAAAATCTTCAGTTATGTCAAATAAGAGTCAAATAGGCAATAAAAGTGAATCTTAAGGCAATTAAATCTATTTGAAGAATGTAGAAGTGAAACAAGCAAATAGAAACTCAAACATATCAAGAACACCTTCGTACACAGTGAATATAAGGACCTAAGAACCCTAAAGGCCAACTTCCATAAATAACTCCAAGCACGCACTCGTCACCTCACGTACACGGACTACAATTAACATAAAAGACTCAAATCCTAAGGGAAAGTCTCCCACACAAGGTTAGGCAAGATACTTACCTCAATGTCGACAAACCGATACTCTACAATACACTTCTCGAGTGAAAAGACCTTCGGCCTGATCAAATCTAACCAAATTAACTTCAAAGCAAAAAATAAAACTCATAAGAAGCTATTCCGGATCATAAAGTCTTAATATTTAACAAAATCCAAAAATTGGTATAAAAGTCGACCCCTGGGCCCCTACCTCAGAACCTGACAAATTTTACAAAAATCGAATACCCATTCCGATATGAGTTCAACCATGACAAATTTATCAAATTCCGATACCATTTGGTCCCTCAAATTATGATTTTTCATTTTGATAAATTTCTTCAAAAACCAACCATTTTCTCAACTCAAAACACAAATCAAATGATAGAAATAAAGATAAAATCATAGAATATATCAGATACTAGGTGGGGAATACTTGCCCAATCAATTTGTTTGAAAATCCTACAAATAGCTCTCAAAATCGAAGTCCAAAACTCAAGATATAAAGAAAATGGTCAAACCCTCAATTTAAATGATTCTGCCTGGACTTCCGCATCTACAGGACCGCATTTGCGAGAAATGGTCTGCATATGCGAGCTCAGGTAACCAGGCTAGGAACCGCATTTGGACATATATAGCCGTATCAGCAGCAGTGTAGATGCAAAAGGGAAATCGCAGGAGTGAGATTTCTTTGCATGTGTGATGGCTGGATCGCAGAAGTGGCCATCGCACCTGCGTGACAGCCTCCGTAGAAGCTAGCAAGCTCCCGGGAATTCATGACCACAAAAGCGGCCGGACTCGCGCAGAAGCAAAGCCGCACCTGTGCTCCAAGGTCGCAGGTGCGAAAACACCAGAATTAGACTTTTCCAAAACCATGAAAAACATCTTAAATAAGTCTGAAACACACCTGAGGTCCCTAGGACCCCATCTACATAAACAAGCAAGTTCGATAACCTAACAAGTACTCACTCGGGGTCTCAAAACATATCAAACAATGTCGAAAACACAATTCACGCCAAGAATCGAATTATAAACTTCCAAAACTTCCAACTTTGAAAACTTGTGCCGAAACCAATCAAATCAACCCAGAATGATGCCAAATCATATTCTGACTCCGATATCAAATAAGTCAACTATGGGTCAAACTCCTCCATTTTTCATACTTCAACTTTTTCAACTTTCGCCGAAGTGTCTCAAATTACCCTACGAACCTCTAAATTCAAATTCAGATGCACGCCTAAGTCTAAAATTACCATATGAAGCTGTTGAGATCATCCAAAGTCTATTGGACTCGTTTACTAAAAGGTAAAATTCCGGTCGAATTTTCACCGCTTAAGATTCCAAAACTAGATTCCTTATTCCAATTCGACTCTGAATTATCTGGTAACTGAACTCAACCATGCACGAAAGTTGATAAACATAATATGAAGCTTATCAAGACTTTATTTCACTGTAAGGAGCTTAAATTCTCAAAATGGCTAACCGGATCATTACAGCTATATGTGTTGTTCGATTACATGAGCACTGTAGAGATCCGGATATTGGGAGACGCGTGAAAACAATATTTGTTTATCATTAATAGTGAGTTTAGATGATATGTCTACTGCTATGTGTTGATAGACAGCATGCCTATAGGAAGTAAGAACTTTGCATGACTTCTTTCAAGTGCATTAGAAACCTACCTATAGGTACAAATGGCAACGAACTTTCTTTCTAGTCACTTCAGTTATTCACTAGAAATCATGCCTACAGGATTCCGATCACTTCATTCGCTATTATTGAATTGTGATCACTAGAAATATTATTTATAGGACCAAGTATAAATAAATCGAGTCCTAATCATCAACTATTAGAGATCCTTCCTATAGGAAACAATTTGCTTGTTAATTAGTTAACTTTAGACTACTCAAACACTGTTTTTGAGCATCACAGCTAGGAAAATCTGCATAATTCTGGGACTCTTTGATGAGTGGTAATTTTTGTCACGCCCCAACCTCGGGAGGCGCGACCGACGCTCGATCGAGCAAAACCCAACCGAGCAAGCCTTATCACACACTTCCTACCCTACTAATTATTATTAAGATAACCATGTTCCCTTTTTAGTTAGGCAAGGTAGTATATTCAACAACGATAGTTCGTCCCATATTAAGAGCTTATAACATGGATGAAGTTAGTTTTCGGAATTCCCATAAAGTTGCAATTCATAGATAGCGGAATTTTATAATTACACATGGTTTATGAGCCCCCACAACACCCATACATGACCCACACACATATCTATGGAGCCTTTAAGGATACAAAGATGAGTACAACAACGCCGGCAACAAGGCCCCCGGCTATACCTCAAAATAGAAATCCACAATAATAGAAGATATACAATACAACCCCTAGTAGGAGAAAGGGGCTCACCAAGACCTTGAGAAGAAGAAAACCTGCTACGTGTGATCGGAATTATCCGTTGTGGATCCACCTACATTTTTTAAAAATGTAGTGCCCCGGGTAAAAAGGACGTTAGTACCATAGAATAGTACTAGTATGTATGACTAAGCACCACTTTACTAGAAAGAACTATCAAGCAAGAACAAGGAAATGATAGAGCAATATCAAAGATTTTAATTGGATATGACATCATCAAATAAACAGACCATATAATCTTTCACATAATTTTCACAACTTAGTTTGGGCATTTCTTTCTTATGTTCATCACTGTCCTCAATACCACCGCTATCTTGGGTGGAGTCCAATCAAGACCCGATCGGCTAGGTCATCTCACTTGAGGCATGAATCCCAATCACCATTTAATTTCTCTTTGCGGAATCCAATGTTAGCGCATTACCACCATCTGTGTGCCATGGTGTCCGATCATGGCCCCATCGGCTAGGCCACCCTAGTAGGCATTGTTCCTTTCTCATCAATCATCTCACTTGAATCTTTATTTCACATATGTCATATCAATCATTAGCACTTAGGACCCCAATCATCACATCTTTTCTATTTTCAATGTCCATCTTGCAGATTGTGACTCTTGGGCACATACAAAAGCAATTCAAGCTGCAAACATAAGCAAGATTTCACATAGTTAGCATGTCAATATGAGTTTCATTCTTGGCTTATAGCCTAGGCATGTCAACATATAATTTGAATATTTCACACAACTTTAAATCATAAGGATGGTTTATTAAACACGTTGAAGCACATCCTTCATGTAGATATATATAATTACAACCCAATTCATGTGAAACAGCAATCGGTACCTCAACAAATTCTAGTCTTACCACATTTGTGTAAACACCGACGAAGCTCAATTTTTAATAAAAGAGGGGTTTTAGCCATACGTACCTCAATATATCTTTCCTTACTCCTTATAAAATTTTTGAACTCTTATCACTTCGATCTATTATATAAGAATTACAAATTGAACCGAGAATTAAAGACGAGATTGAAATCTAGCTCGGTTTGAGCATATCACCAAACACTAAAGGTGCATTGTAGTTTTAGGCCTTTTTTGAGCGAAGTTTCTACTATTATATTCCCCCATTTGCTTTCTTTCTAGTTTACTCCCTCCCAATACCCTAAGGTTTGATATGCATGCAATGAATCCACTCTTTTACCCATGAATTACCACATAAAGGACCCCTTATAGCTGAGTTGTAGAAATAAGAGATGAGGTGATAAAGTCTTACCTCTTGGGGGTGAAGATTTAGGTGCATTTACTTGGTTATCTTCAATGGATTAGAAAGATTTCATGGAGAAATATTGATAGGAGACATTTTCCCTCTCTAAGACCCTCTCTCTCTCTCTATAAAATAATCACGAAAAATGCTCAAAATAAGCCATAGCACTGAATATATTGATGGGGGGCGGGTTTAAAAATTAGAAAATTGGAGCCCCGAGTCAGGTTTGCGATCACAAAGTGGAAATACGACCCGTAGAAGTGCTCCCAAAATCTGATCCTAATGGAAGAAATGCAGCCCACATACTCGTTCTGGGATCACATAATGCACCGCAGGACTGCCCTTTACAAAATTCCAAGATAATTATGTGACAACTATGCAGTCCGCATATCAGTTATGCAATCTCATAAAGGACCACATTTTTTACCTCAAATTTTACTAACACACTGACTCACTTTGCAATAGAAATACGGTCCTCATACTTGATTTACCACCACATTTTGCACCGCATAATAGCACTTTTCTTGAAAACTTTGATTCTTGATTTTTAAATGCTTAGTTCAGTACAAAGGGTCTGAAACGCGGCGAGCTTGCGAGCCCTGAAGAATAATACATATTCCTATCAAATATTTGTATCTTGGTACTAAGAGCTGCTAGGTTTTGAGTACAATTTTCATGGGGTCTTACATCCTCCCTCACTTATAATCATTCATCCTCGAATGAGGATCAAGGGTCACTTATTAAGATTTCTTTATGCAATCTTCTACCTTTTACAACCTAAAACCTGTTAATAGTTTCCAAATTTGGCTAACTTCCTAAATTTCCAAAAATTTCACCAGAGTTTCCTTTGTATCTAGGCCTATCCACCTGTCAGAGAACCCAGAATTGTATCCTAGTAGCATATACATGTTTATTAACATAAAATGACTCGCACTGTACAACATCAACCATGGCCACGTAGGTAACATATATAACCAAAATGGGACAGTTTTGCATGGATTAAATCACAAGATAAGAGTTTGTAGGAATCAAAATGAATAAAAAGCTATTACATGACTATTCAAACAAATGCGGGTACTTCTTTTTCATTTTATCCTCGGCTTCCCAAGTGGCTTCCTCAACTTGCTGATTCCGCCATAACACTTTCACGGATGTAATTTCCATATTTCGCAATTTCTGAACTTGCCTATCAAGAATGGCAACTAGAAATTGTTCATACGATAGTTCTTTATTAACTTCAATAGTCTCAACTGGCACAATAGTGGGCGGGTCCCCCACTACCTTTCTCAACATGGACACATGAAAGACCAGGTGTACTAATAACATTTTGGTCATTTTCTTTGAACTCTAAATCTCTGCGACAAACATCCGAGTACGACTTTTGGCAACTTTGAGCAGTTTTCACCTCTTCTTAATAATCTTGACTTTCTCCATGTCATGATGCACGAGGTCCGACCCTATCAATTCCACTTCTCTAATCTCGAACCACCCAATGGGAGATCTACATCTCCTACCATACAATGCCTGAAATGGTGCGATTTGGATACTGGCATGGAAGCTGTTGTTGTAAGAAAAGTCTTTGTGTGGCAAGTGGTCAACCCAACCACCCTTTAAATCAAGAGTACAAGCACGCAACATGTCCACAAGCATTTGAATAGTTCGCTCTGCTTGCCCATCAGTTTGCGGATGAAATGTTGTGCTAAGATTTACCTGTGTACCCAATCCTTACGGAAACTTCCTCCAAAAGTTAGCTGTAAATTGAGCCCTTCGATCAGAAATGATGGAGAATAGAGTGCCATGCAACCTCACTATTTCTTTGATATACAGCTGAGCATACTGTTTCGCTATGTTCATAGACTTAACTAGCAAGAAGTGTATTGATTTCGTGAGTCGATAAACAATCAGCCAAACTGAGTCGAACATGCATGGAGTGCGCGACAATCCCTCCATAAAATCCATGTTAATAATTTCCCATTTCCACATCAAAATTTGTATGCTTTATGCCAATCCTCTGGGCGTTTGATGGTCAGCCTGCACTTGTTGACAATTAAGAAATTTTGCTACAAAATCTTCCACATCCCTCTTAATGTTGTTCCACCAATAAATTTCCTTGAGATCATGATACATTTTCGTATAACCTAGGTGCACCGAATACCTGGATGTGTGAGCTCCTGCCATGATCCTTACCCGAAGGCCATCAATATCAGGAACACATAGGCGGTTTTGGTACTGTAGGGTACCATCATTCATGCTAAGGGAGAAAGTTGTGGTCTTGTGTTTGTGAATCCCTTCTTTCAGGTGTGCTAACAATGGATCATTAAATTGGTTTCCTTCACCTCCGCCACAAGCGATGATCAAGGCCTATTCTATACAGTTATCTCTCCCTCATTAGAGTCCGCAAGGCAAACTGCCAAACTGGCCACCTGGTAAACCTCTCTGGATAACAGTCTCTAATATGCCTCCAAATGAGTCAAGCTTCCCATAGATTTTTGACTGAGTGCGTCTTCCACGACATTAGCCTTTCACGGGATGATAGAGAATGTCAATAACATAGTCCTTGAGTAACTCTAGCCATCTTCTTTGCCTCAGATTCAACTCTTTTTGCTTGAAAATATATTGTAGGCTGTTATGATCCATATATACATCCACATGGACCACATACAAATAATGTTGCTAAATCTTCAGTGTAAACACCACTGCTGCTAGCTCTAAGTCATGGGTTGGATAGTTCTTCTCATGATTTTTGAGTTGCCTAGAAGAATAGGCTATAACCTTACCATGTTGCATTAACACACACCCAAGCCCGATTCTCGAAGAATCACAATACCCCACCAATCCTTCTGTACCCTCTGGCAGGGCTAATACCGGTGTTGTTGTCAACCTTGATTTCAATTCTTGGAAACTCCTTTCACAAGCATCAGACCATTAAAATTTAACTACTTTCTGCGTCAATTTAGTCAATGGGGAGGCAATAGTAGAAAACCCCTCCACAAACCTCATGTAGTACCCAGCCAAACCCAGGAAACTGCGAATCTCCGTTTGAGTGGTAGGTCTAGGACAATTCTTCACTGCTGCTATCTTTTAAGGATCAACCAGAATTCCTTCCCTGTAAATGACATGACCAAGAATGCGACAGATTCTAGTGAAAATATACATTTTGAAAATTTTGCATACCCAACTTTGAGAATATACAAGAATGTCATCAATAAACACTATCACAAAGGAGTCTAGAAAAGGCTTGAATACCCGATTCATAAGAACCACAAAAGCTGCTGGGATATCTGTTAACCCAAAAGACATCACCAAAAATTCAAAGTGCCCATACCGAGTTCTGAAAGCTATTTTTGGAATATCCCACTCCCTTATTTTCAGTTGATGATACCTGGACTGCAAATCAATCTTTGAGAAGCACGTAGCACCTTGCAATTGATCAAACAAGCTATCTATTCTTGCCAGGGGATATTTGTTTTTCATTGTGACTTTGTTGAGTTGCCTGTAGTCAATACACATTTGCAAAGACCAATATTTCTTCCTTACAAACCAGACCGGTGCACCCCATGGCGACACACGTCCGGATGAAACCCTTCTCTAACAAATCCTTCAATTGCTCCTTTAGCTCTTTCAATTCTGCCGGTGCCATTCTTTAAGGTGGAATTAATATCGGCTGGATGCCTGACATCACATCGATCCCGAAATCAATCTCCCTATCCGGTGGAATCCCAGGGAGCTCATCCTTAAAGACATCTAGAAATTCACTCACAACCGGTACAGACTCAAGGCTAAGTGCCTCGGCATCGGTGTCTAAAACCCGCACTAGATGATAGATACACCTCTTCTTTATCATCTTCGCGGCCTTAAGGTAGGAAATAAATCGACCTTTAGGCAATACATTATGTCCTTCCCACTCAACAATGGGCTCAGTGGGAAATTCAAGCCTCATAGTTCTAGTTCGACAATCAAGCTTGGCAAAACATGAATAGAGCCAATCCATTCTCATTATTACATCAATGTCGACCATTCCTTATTCAACAAGGTCGGCCGTGGTTTCCCTACCCTGTATCGTGACAATACATCTTTTATAGACTCGAGCAGCCAAAATTGACCCACCAACCGAAGTAGACACCAAAAATGGTTCATGAAGTTGATATGGTTTTATCCCAAATTTCATGGCAACAAAAAGGGTAACGTTGGACAAGGTGGAACTGGGATCAAAAAGTGCATACACATCATGAGATTGTAAACTCAGAACTCCTAGCATAGAACCGGCTGGGTCCTCCTGAACTCTACGCACCACCCCTAGCCGTGCCACACCTTGCGGGTCTTGGGATACCTCGAGCTGGAGAAGGGGCTGAAGATGTAGTAGCTGTTGGACTGGATGGCTGAGTTGTGCCCCTACCCACTCCCTGGAGGGATACATGACAATGTCTATGAATATGAACCCTCATCCCACATCCATAGCAGATAGTAACTCCATATAGCAAATCGCGAAGTGCATCTTCCCACACCTAGGGCACATGGACCTTTTATGTTGCTGGAACCTCCATCCTGACCGACCCTACTGATGGGATTCCTGTTGCCCTGATCGGGCTTGAAACGACTCCGCTGCTGCTAGCTGGGCCCTGATGGCGGTGCGTTGGCTGAAGACTGTGCAACAGACTGGGAAGGCCTTGATGATCCTCCCCTAAAAGCTAATCTTCCCCAACTTAGTGACTCTCTAATTTTTATCATAGATCAGGCCTTCCTGTTACCCTTTCTCTCCATTATTATCTTCATCTTACGGTTCTCTGTGGCCTGAGCAAATGCTACCATCTTCCCATAATTCATATCAGAATTCAATGCAGCCATAGAAGCCTCATTAATGGTCAATGAATTAGGGCGTTGAACAAACCGACACACTCTGACCTCCATTGTGGGTGACATATGAATAACATGCTTGGACAAGTAAGAAAACTTCATGTGGTACTCCCACACACTCTTGTTACCTTGCTTAAAATTTTCAAACTCCGCTACATATGCTGCCCTTGTCTCAGCAGGAAGGAAGTGATCTATGAAGGAATCTGCAAACTCATTCCACCTGGCCGGAGGGCTCCCCTCCTCATGGGAATCCTCCCATAACTCAAACCACACATAGGACAACCCTTTCTGATAGTAGGCAGCCAACTGTACTCCCTATGTCTTAGTCGCACGCATGTCCCTGAGGGTCTTGTGCATCTCATCAATAAAATTCTGAGGGTCATCTTATGGGTTGGCACCCGAAAACACTGGAGGGTCTAACTAAAGAAATATGTTCACCCTAGAATTGGTAGAATCCCCTTGCTGGCTAGACGAATTGGGCGCAACATTTGCCTTCTTGGCCTAAGAGGCCACTAACTGGGTCAACATCTGAATAGCTCCCCTAAGATCCCAATCAGAAATATCAGAACCGGAAGCAGGGGCTGGAAGCGGGACATGAGTATCAACAAGAGGGATATTGGTGCCCTCAACGGGTGTGGAAACTGGTGTAATCTGTTCTGGAATAGAATGATCACCCACAACCTCAAGTAGTGAATCATTAGCCACTCTGGGGTGGCATTGGTTTCTTGGCCAATTCTCGCTTTCTTCTTACGTGCCATATACTGAAAGATAGAACAATGAACTTGATTAGAGAGGGAATAGTTTCACCGCACGACCCAGAATATCAAAGAAGAGTGTTATTCCTAAATATCCGAAAAGCCTCCAACTTATAGATGTGGTCTACTACACACCGATAAGAAGGACTCTACCAGACATGACTCTGAGACATCCTAGGACACTTTAAAACCTTAGGCTTTGATACAAAGTTTGTCACGTCCCAACCTCGAGAGGTGCCACCGATCACGTGAACCCAACCGAGCAATCCTTATCACACACTTCCTATCGTACTCATTATTATTAAGATAACTATGTTCCCTTTTTATTTAGGCAATGTAGTATATTCAACAATGATAGTTCATCCTATATTACAAGCTCAAACAATGGATGAAGTTAGTTTCCAGAATTCTCATAAAGTTACAATTCATAGATAGCGGAAGTTTATAATTACGACATGTTTATGAGCCCCCACAACACCCATACATGACTCACACACATGTCTACGGAGCCTCTAAAGATACAAAAGATGAGAACAACAATGATGCAATAAGGCCCCCGGCTATACCTCAAAATAAAAATCCACAACAACAGAAGATATGCAATACAACCCCTAGAAGAAGGAAGGTGCTCACCAAGACCTTAAGAAGAAGATAACCTGCTAGGTGCGATCGTCCCTATTTGCAATGGATCCACCTAGATTCATTTAAAAATGTAGATCCCCCAAAAAAATGGACATTAGTACCATGGAATAGTACTAGTATGTACAACTAAGCACCATTTTACAAGAAAGAACTATCAAGCAAGAACAAGGAAATCACAAAAGCAATTTCAAATATTTTAACCAGATATCACATTATCAAATAAACATACTATATAATCTTTCATATAATTTTCACAACTTAGTTTGGGCATTTCTTTCATATATTCATCGCTGTCCTCAATACCTTTGCTATCTTGGGCGGAGTACGATCACGACCCGATTGTCTAGATCGCCTCACTTGAGGCATGTATCCCAATCACCATTTCATTTCTCTTTTCGAAATTCAATATTAGTGCATTACCACCATGTGTGTGGCATGGTGTCCGATCACGGCCCGATCGGCTAGGCTACCCTACGTAGGAATTTTTCCTTTCTCATCAATTATCTCACTTGAATCTTTATTTCACATACATCATATTCAATCATGGGCACTTCGGGCCCCAATCATCACATTTTTTATATTTTCAATGTCCATCTTGCAATTTGTGACTCTTGGGAACATACAAAAGCAATTCAAGTTGCAAACATAAGCAGGATTTCGCATAGTTAGCCTGTCAATCTTAGTTTTATTCTTTGCTTATAGCCCAGGCATGTCAACACATAATTTTAATCTTTCACACAGCTTTAAATAACAAGTACGGTTTATTAAACATCTTGAAGCACATCCTTCATGTAGATATATATAATTACAAACCAATTCATGTGAAACAATAATCGATATCCCAACAAATTCTAGTCTTACCACATTTGCATAAACGTTGAAGGAGCTCAATTTTTAATAAAACGGGGGTTTTAGCCATACATACCTCGATATAGCTTTCCTTACTTCTTACAAACTTCCGGATCTCTTAGCACTTCGATCTATTGTGTAAGAATTACAAATTGAACCGAGAATTAGAGACGAGATTGAAATTCTAGCTCGATTCAAGTATATCATCAAACACTAAATGTGCATTTTAGTTTTAGGCCCTTTTCTGATAGAAGTTTCTACCATTATATATCCCATTTGATTTCTTTCTAGTTTATTCCCTCCCAATACCCTAAGGTTTGATATGCATCCGAGGAATCCACTCGTTTAGCCATGAATTACCACACTAATGACCCCTTATAATTGAGTTGTAGAAATAAGAGTTGAGGGGATGAAGTCTTACCTGTTGGAGTGAAGATTTAGGTGCCTTCACTTGGTTATCCTTAATGGTTTAGCAAGATTTCATGGAGAAATGTTGATGGGAGATACTTTATCTCTCTAAGACCCTCACTTTCTCTCTCTAAGAGCATAAAAAAATGCTCAAAATGAGCCATAGCATCGAATATATCAATAGGAAGTCGGGTTTAAAAATTAAAAAATTGGAGCCTCGAGTCAGGTTGGTGATCGCATTTGCGATTGCAAATTGGAAATGCGGCGCGAAGAATGGACCGCAGAAGTGCTTCCAAAATCTGATCCTTTTGACTGGGTTCGCCGGCAGAAATACGGTCCGCATACCCATTCTGCAATCGCATAATGTACCATTGAATTTCTCTTTACAAATTCTAAGATAATTATGTGATGATTATGCGGTCCACATATCAGTTATGTGATCACATAATGGATCATAGTTTTTACCTCAAATTTGTCTAACACACTAACACACTTAGCGATAGAATGCGGTCCGCATACTTGATTAGTGACCTATATCGCATAATAACACTTTTCTGGAAAACTTTGATTCTTGATTTTTAAATGCTTAGTTCAGTACAAAGGTTCTGAATCGCGGCGAGCTTGCGAGCCTCGAAGAATTTTACACATTCCTAACTTGGAATTACGAGCTACTAGGTTTTATGTACAAGTTTTCACGGGGTCTTACAATTTTACCACTCATTCTAGCCTCTTTACTTTAGATTTTATGTCCTTTACCTATAATATGAGGTCATTTATGGTGTGTATTGTTAAATGTTTAGGTAAATGATGCCATGAAGTGATTTGAATTCAACTGGAGTGGAATTGAGCAAAAAAGGGGTGAAAACATGCAAAACTTCCCTGTGATTCCGCATCTGCGGAAGGTTGGTCGCAAAAGCTTCTTCTCTTCTGCATGAGAAGTCCCGCATCTGCGAAAATGGGTGAGCATGTAAGATACCACATCTGGGTTTAGATTACCGTGTTTGTGATTGCGCATCTGCAACTGAAAAGATTATTTGACATTTCGCTTCTACGATTGGCTCTCCGCATTTGCGGAACTGCACCTACAAATATTCTTCTGCAGGTGCGTTCAACGGGCATCAGGCCTGGGCAAATTAAGAATTTCACATGTTCTCATTTCCAAACCATTTTTATACTCGTCCAAGCCGATATTTTTGGGATCTTTGGCTTAATTTCAGTTTCATAGACTAGAGAAGAACAAGTTTTGGAAGCTAGAGTTTGCACACACAATTTAGTCTTGATGATTTGAAGCTTGTGGTTAAGGATTTTTTACTCATTTATTTTTATTTCTTTATTTCCTTGATTTGTATTTTATATTTAAGTATGCAGTATTTTATTCAATACTTGAATTTATTTTATGGAAATATTCATATTTAAAGTATGGATGAAATACCTTGTTGTGCTTATATATTGAATGATTTTTATTTTATTTATAAAATGAGTTATTGTTTCTTTAATTATTTTTATTTTTTAATGTTTCCAAAGGGATTAGCTAACCCTAGGACTCACTCATTAACTCCGAATTAATTTTGGAAAAGATAATTTGAGGTTGGGAAAGATTAATTAACAAGAACTTGAGGCGTTAACCCTCATTTTATAGATTTTACCTAGGGATAATATTGAACTACTTGAACCATATCCGAGAGTGCTTAAACTCTTAATTGTTTTAGAGTAATCCAATTAGGAAGTCTTGTTAGTCTTTGGAAGAAGCTAATATGGAATTATTACCCGTGGCTAATAAACATAAATTCGCTCATATATGTAAAATCATGAAATACATTGGATCGTTACTTGAGTGTAATTCCCGATGCATCCATACTTGTAGTCATTGATCATTATACTTGCTTTCTATGTTAGTTTAAATTTCCACATTTAGATATAAAATATTTTCTAAACCAAAATCGAAGTGTTTGGTATTGCGCGACAAGTGATAATTCTCTTACATTCCTAATAGTCTACATATTGTTCTCTGTGGGATTCTACCCCAACTCATAGTTGGATAAATTATTTTTGATGCAACCGTGTCTATTTACTTTTTAGTTGTGGATTTGGACGTCGTCAAAATTGGCGCCGTTGTTGGGGAACAATTAGGCGTAATTTAGGTTATTTGAGAAATAAGCGTAAGTGCTTTGGTCAAAACTTGTGAATGTTTGAGTAATTATTTTTTTACCTTTGTCTATTCTTCTTGTTTGTTTCTTATATATTTTCTTATTTTTGAAAAATGGCATCATATAATGAAAATTGGTCGGATGGTAGTTATTCATACTTTGATAACCCTTGTCCTTATTGTGGAGGACCACACTTATGGCAAAATTATTTATATTCTCCCAGCGGTGGATTGTGCGCACAATCTCAAACCCATGAGTGGAGTATCTATGATAAGTGTGGTTTTCAAAATCATCATTGGAATAACTGTGCTTATTTTTCCTTCCTTTCCCCAAGCCCCCGCTATGATGATTCTAATTTTTGTGATGAAAATTGTAGGGGTATGAAAATGGAAGAAATTGAGCATGGTCAAAATGGAGAGTTCAAGCTCATGCTAGAATGCCTACCTAAAGGAAAAAATAAAGAACAAAGTGCCGTGGAGGAGCTTTTGGAGAATAGTCTCCAAAATGACTTGGCACTTGAAAGGTTGCACTCACAAATGGGAGAAATTCTTAAATCTTTAGAGGTTCAAAAATCCAAGAAAGTTAATGATAGCCATGAATTTTTCTTAGATGTGGAAGCCGAAAATCCTTCCTTGGCACTTGATCAAAACCAAAAAAACTCTCAAATACTCAAAATGAGAAGATGATGCTCATGTTGGAGACTATTCTTGAAAATGAGGAGAAGCACAACTTTGAACTCGAGGACTTGAAATAAGGCTTGGCTCATAATGATGAACATATCCACACTTTGGAAGAGCAAATGAAAATATTGGTTGATGCTCACTATACCCACCAACTTGAGAATGGGGAAGGAAGCGCAGAAGAGTCTAATTTCGAGGAAGAAAGTGACCTTTACTTTTAGGATTCAATAATTGAACATCCGCCAACGGACTCCATGAGTATTAAGGATGCCAAGAAAAATATAGAATTAGAGTCATCCGGTGTAAATAAAAATTTGGTTGAGATTGACTCTAGTCCGAGGGAAAAAAGAATGTCAAAATCCGAAAAAAATTGCAAGTTGGAGGATTGATGTCACCTTCCAAGCATTTTTCAACATTGGAATTGTATGGTAACATGGAAGTTGAACCATATGGATCAATGAAGGAATGCGAGGAGGAAAAACTCATACCCTACATCCTACAATTTTAGGGAACAAGAAAGCAAAATGACATTCCCTACATGAGAGCTAGAAGTGCAAAATGAAGAATTTAAGGCTTGGCCTGATCATCGACTTACCACCCCCATCGCTCGTGATCACAAGCTTGATTCCAAGCTAGGTGCCCGGTTCATATCATCCAAGTGGCGAGAAAAGTGGTAAAGTTGACGTATGACTTGCTACGATATTAAATACGGCGCTTGGTGGGAGGCAACCCGCTCTTTTCAAAAATTTTAGTCGTTTTTAAAATTTTCTTTTTTAGAATAGCTTAGTATATTACTTTTGACTAATCTGCCAAGTTTCAGATTTTTTTGGAGTTGAATTAAGGAGTTCAGAATGTTGGAGTGCACAAAAAATAGTGGCTGAAAATTTGTGCATCAATCTTCTAGTGTAACCGTATCTGCAGATTTTTGATTGCAGATACGGTCGCGCAGAAGCGGTTTTAGTAGCACAAAAGTGGCAGCTCCCGTAGAAGCATGTCATTGGCCGCATATGTGGCACAACAGATGCGGTAAATTATCACAGAAGCGTAAATCGAGAAGGTATTAAAACAATAAGTCTCATTTTATCAGGTATTCTCTGCATACTGCTTTTCTCCCAAAACCCCAAACTCCCCCACTGCACTAATCTTACAATACTGCTCTTGCACAAGATACCACATGTATTTCCTATCTACTTATCTCTTCTATTCCTCTTTGGTTTTCTTTTCTTTCTTTCTCTCTTCTTCTTCATTGCAACAGTCCCACATTGTTATTTTATTTGATGTTTTTATTTTCGATTTAATTGATGTTAGTTTTAGGAAGTGAGGGAAATTGGTTGAGAGATTCATGTGTATGTGGTACTATTGTTGACTCAAAATTTGTGAAAATTTGAATACCCAAATTGTGTGAATAAAAGACCTATTTAAACTGTTTGGAAGGTGTTCGACAAAATGATTAAAAGAAATTTTCTTGCTAAGTACCACAAAATCGATCTCAATAGAATCAGAGTTTCATGTAGTACACTAATTTAGAAGTCTTGAGTATAAATTAGGTGCCAAAATTGGGTATAAGAATCAAAAAAATAAAAATAATTCTAGGCAGTTGAACAACTTGACAAACACCACAGATGCGGTATCGCACCAGCGATGATTTTTCTGCAGGTGCAGTTTTGGTCAAGCTGAGCAAAATCGCAAATACGGTGGAAATTCCACAGAAGCAAAACCTCTCCTGCAGTTATTGTTTCGCAGATACAAAAACTGCGCGGAACTGCCAATTCCAGTGGCTTAGTAACAGGCCCTTCTCGGTCCCGTTCAAGTTGATTCTTTAGCCTAATTGCAGTGTTTTAAATTGCTTAACATAATTCTATTGCCCGACTGACTTTGTTTTGATTTTATGAAGGTACTTTGAGCTAAAACGGACCCGAACATGAGCGAAAATGCCCCCACAACAACATGAAATTGAGGAGGAGGTTGAGGAACCATTTGATGACTCGTGCTTCATGTCGGCTAACTGTCAGTGTAGATATTATGATAACCTCGTCAACAAAAAGATAATGCTTGAAAAGGGGATCAATGAGGAAAAGTTGCTCGAGAAGCTCCCAGATTTCTATGCCCGTCTTTAGGCTTCCGGATGGTCATGCTTCATTCCCACTCCATGCAAAGCCGATGAGGAGTGGGTTCCCGAATCTTAATCTCACAGACTTTGCCAACCCACAACTCATCATTAGCGGAAAACTAGTACAATTTGGAATGGAGCAAATCAATGACATACATAAAATTCATAACAATCCATTCGCCGCCAGCCGGAAATCGCCTCTGCCGGTGGCGATTCTCCGATGACTCCCAAAAATGCACCATAGCACCTCCTCATCTTCCTCGTCACGAGCCTGACCACCATTCCTTTCAAATACCACCCCAGCTTGTCAAACATTCGAAACAATGGCCGCCAGTTCCGCCATGTTCGGCGGCGCCACCTCCAACCCCTCCAAACTCACACCACAGCCTCCTCTCCTCTTCCCCTTTCAAAATCCAAACACCTTTCTCCTCAAATCCCAGCCAAACATCTCAAATATTAGATCAAAGAAAGGCGTTTTATCCCTGACTCATCCAAATGACCCCAAATTCACACCCTTTGACCACCATGACCTTCTCATCCCAAATCTACAGCCCATAGCCTTCGACTCTTCCTCAAAAGGTTCGAATTTCATATCGAAGGATCGAGCTTAGAACCCTAATTTTGCAAAATTGGGAGAATTCGAGTTCTGGACTATAATAGCCCATAATTATGTGTTTTCCCATAAAAACACATAATTAAGGACGGTTATAGTTCAAATAATTTCAATAAAAGCCTGCCAGATTCGAGTCTGAGTAAAAAATTGCGAGGTATTTTTTCCTGTTTTCTTTCTTTTCTGATTTCTTTTGTTCTTGATTGCTCTTCTATTTTTTTGTTATTATTATAGTTTTATTTTTGATTTAGGGTTCCGATCATGTAGTTTGGTTCCTATTTTTAATTTTTTTGTTTGATTTCAGTTTGCTACTGATTTTTCTTCTTTTTTTTGAACAATCCACTAGGCAAGCGCCTAGGGCTAGTTTTCATTAACAATAATAAAAAGAAAATTACATCAAATAGGAAAAATAAAATAAGGGAGGACTCACCGTTATTGCTACCCATATAACAACTACCGGCGTAAACCTTACCTTATTAATCCTATTGAGGCCAATAAAAGCCTCAAGAACTAACAAGCATGCAAAAAGAAAGAGGTAGCAAGAACTAAGAAAAGTATGATCATCGCAGAGTTTATAACATGCTATGTTATGATATTACATAGAGAACTGCTAATGAGATGGAAAATTAAAAAGTTGAAGAAGTCATGTTGTTGCTCTCTTTTCTCCAATTTTGTGAAAAATATAATTTGTAGATTAATGACTTCGTCCCCAATTTTTGTCAATATTGCTTCAAAATTCATGCTTTGTTCCTCGATCGATTGGACTTTGTAATAATTGTTTGAGTGCTCTATTTTTGTTTTGCATTTCTCATTGGGGGTCTCCTTATGTTTGCGTCTTCAAACACCCTGCTGTCCCAACTTCTATCCCTTTCACGAGACTTCTTACTTGTTTTACTATGCATTGGTGAAAAATCACCTTTTCTTGACGCATCTGCGCGGCATTGCGTTAAAATATCGTCTTCCTCCCCTTCTTCATATGTATGTCTTCTTGTCCTCGCATCCAGAGGTTGTTTGTCCAGTAGAGTGTTTTCTGGGGCTGTTGATATGAGCTAGTTCTGTCCTGACTGTGTAAATGGTACTGTTTTGTTATCGACAGAAGGAAATTTAGTCATAGCATGCAACATTTTCCTCTCCTCCAAAGTAGTGATGGACTTTATTGGTACAATCTGATTTTGGGCAGATGTTGGCAGTGTTGTTGCTTTTCGAACAGCATTTGATGTTTCACCTGATTTTGTAGTATTTCTTGGAACAAATACTGGAGCATTATGGTTCAAGTTGCTGTTTGTGTTTTCTACAGGTTGCAGATTTGCAGGACAATTGATAGTTGTTGATTTCCTTTGAACTTGTAGCTTGAACTGAACATCAATGTCCTCTCCTGCACTGTCGTCATCAAACTCTTCGTCGTCTACTGAAGATGAATAACCAGCAAGCCCTTCTCCCCAGCCCTCGTCATCGTCGTAATCTCGTTGGTCTTTCCACAGTTTTGATTTAATGACCATGTCCCTCATCGTAATGGTTGGAGAGATCTGATTCTTGGCCATCTGCAAGTTCTCTCCAGTTCTAATTCCATCGTCAATATTGACATTGGAGAGTGCAGCAAATGAGTTTGAAAAAGTATGTGTAGATGGACTCTTATCTGCAATGTGCATTTTGTTTTTGTATTTTGGAGTTGATTTTCTGTTGGACATCGATGAGCAGTTATTTGGAGGATGTTGAGCAGCTTCGAAAGTTTGTTAAGTAGCATCAGTAAGGTGTAAATCCAACCCTCGTTGAGATAAGGCTTCATTAGAAACTGCAGCTGTTGTATCTGTGAACGAGATCACAGTGCTTTGTTTAACCATATCATTCTTATTAGAGATATCTTGTCGAACTGTGTTCTGCACAACCTCATCGTCTGTAAGACTTGCTATTGTTTGGAATAATCGACTCACAGCATCTTGATTATCATTCCCAGATATAGCTCGAACATCGGGACATTGCAAAGGAAGTGTATAATCCAGTTCCGAAAAGATAGAAATTGCAGCATGTGATTCATTATGTAATGTCTTGTTGGTACTGTTATTACCCTTTGCAGCAGCATCTTTTTTGGTATGCTCAAAATAAGCCAAAGCTGATGCTTTATTTAGTTCATTACAATGTTGTTGTCCAGAATTGTTTGAATCATCAAGTACATTTGTAACTGTCGACTTCTCCCCTGGTTGAAATGACAAAACAGTATGATCTGTAACAGTTTTGAAATTATCTGAGGCCTCCAACTTAGTTCCATTTGCTTGACCAATCAGAGTAGTGTTTTTATTGTTAGTATTCTGCATTATCTGCTGCTGCTCGATCAGCTTCTCTTTACTGGATTTTGCATTATCATTTTCTGGATATGTAGGTTTTTAAATTTGATACCATCTTTTCATTTACGACAATAAAAGGCAACTTCAGTGGACCAGTATCTCGCATTGTACAAAACTGGGCAGAGTCATTTATATCACCCTTTGGCCTTAGAAGAGCTTCTGCAGATGTACCATTTGTAGCAGAAACATTTTTTGAGCTCCTAGTTGCTGCACATTACACCTGTGATGTTGTCCAACAAGATCAGACACCTGCCCAGCCTGTGCACTAGTAGTAAAGTGATATGCAGAGGTCTGATTTTTCTTTAGGTTTTCTCTTTAGGATTATAATTATAATTGTCATTTTTATTCCTGATTGATTCCTCGATTGCTGATTTTCTTTAGGCTTTATTCATGTCTTCTGTTTTACAGTATACTTCATTTTGAACTTGTTGATTTGTTCATTTATTGTTTCATTAATTCAGTGATAAAATTAGTCTAGTTTATAGTATTAGTTAGAATTAATTTCCCTATTCTGATTAGTTAGGTTGATTGATTAGTCCAATTTTAGGTTTTCTTTTAGGAATTGTTGGATATAGCTGAATATTCACAACCCTTAATTGACTAACTATGATCAGTTTTGACCAAGTTAACAGGGCTGGAGGTTAGCAAACATAGTTTAGTAATTGCAGTAATAATTCAAGGGTATTATACGAAGTTCAATGAAAGAATAGTGCAGTAACTAAAATAGAACCTTCTAGAAGGGGTTCTAATTTAAATTTCAGGAACTTGGTGGTATTACGTGACCAAAAAGTTAGTAATTGAGGGACTAACTAGCTAAAAAATAGAAAATTAAAAGGATTAAAGGCTAAAAAATAGAATCTGAAGGTTGCCCTAGACTTTGTCCACAATACCCTGCCTTACAATACAAGTTTGGAGAAGCTAGAAAACTCTGAAATTTGAAATTCAAAAACTAGCTTTAGCAGTCTAGAGAGATCCAAACTCTGAAAATTTCAAAACAAAAGGTTCCAGATCTGTTTTCATTCAATGGCATTGGTTCATCAGGCCTAATTTCCAAGCTTTGCTGGTTTTATTTGGGTTTATTGAAGTGATGTTGGAATTTACTACATCCTGTCCTACTTTTCCTTGGATTTTGGACTTTGAATTGTTTTTTGCCTGTTGAAGTTACTGCTGTTGTTCATTCTTGCTTAGCTAACCGTATTTCATCACATTTTAATTCAAATTTCCAGGTATAAATCCTGCACCCTTAAGTGATGTAATGCTTGATTTAAGAGTGCAATGAAGCCTTATTACTCCTCGCATGCTGCTATCGTTATCTTGCTGCACTTATTCATAGTTTAGCTTACTTAAATTCCATTTTTTAGTTATATGTGTAGCTAATTTGGACTATTTGGAACTATATAGGACAGTTAAACTGATTTTATTTCATTTCATGATCATATGAGTGTTGTGTGTAGTAGTGTTAGATTGGTTTTAGTCGATGCAACTTGATAGGACTGTTAAACTGGTTTTATTTCCTTTCATGATCATATGAGTGTTGTGTGTAGTAGTGTTAGATTGGTTCTAGTCAAGTTTGATGTTTATGTCATGATGCGTTAATTTGAAAAATCAGAAACTCAAAAGCAATGTGTTAATTCAAAAACAGTGTATTAATTTGAAACTACAAGTTTGCTATGGCTTTGCCTGTGATTTGAGTATTTGAAGTTATTTGAAGGAGTTGAAAACTTTTAATTCATTAAGCTTAGGCATTTAATAGCTACAGGTGATCGTTTTGTCATTCAACATCAGTGGTTAAAGAATTTCATATCTGCTCGTGAGGGATCCGTTGGTCTATTAGGTTCACATGAATAAAATGCTTTAATTCTATTAATATGTGAGTTGTATCTCAAATGTCCCTTATTAGTTTTCCTCTTAAATTCTATTTTGTATTTCATGTGCAATCACCAGTTAAGTCTCGATATTAGCTTATAGTCTGAATCACTATTTGATGATGTAAGTTTGATTAAATTAATAAAACCAATTTAGTCTGATTTAATGCCCAGACTGTTGGGCCACAAAGAATTCGCTTAATTTGGATTAACACCAGGCCCACCCCATTCTAATTCAATTAATTTCATCAAGTCAAGGGCCTGGGCGGCCTGGGCCCAAGTCCCAATTGCCTGTTTAGAAGCCCATTTTGGGGCAGCTTTCTCGAATACTTTCAATAATATTAATTCATAGCGCTAATTGCTTAAGTTCTTTTAGAGACAATCCTTAATAGAAAATAATAGATCATTTTAGGATGGCCTTTAAAATAAATCGAGGTGCGACGCGCCAAAAAAAATTCATAAATTGCGGGACCCTCTTTAAATACTTACTTTAAAAAACTTAGAAACTGAGACGTGCCATTTAGCGAATTTTCATGGCCTCCCGCAAAGTTAACAACACGTTAGTTACCTTAGGCGTGTTATTTAATAATTTTACCTTTCTTAAACACGGGTGCGTAGTTTATGTGACCAAAATCCAAATCTCAACGGTATTAAAGTATGTCAAAAATCATGGGTGCATAGACGCGGTTTGAAACGCATTTTAATACTGTTGCAATCTTTCTAAAAATTCAATTAAAAGCGGTAAGTAATTTTGAAATTATACTATAGGATAAACATGTTTAAAATCAAATAATTTGCCAATTATGATAGTTTAAGAGACCGTGCTAGAATCACGAAATCCGAGGGTGCCTAACACTTTCCCTCATGTTAACAGAATTCCTTACTCAAGAATATCTAGTTCGCAGACTTCATTTGGAAAGTCGAAAATTTTCTCGAGTTGGGATTCAAGAAAAACCGGTGACTTGGGACACCAAAAGCCAAACCCATCCCAAGTGTCGACACGAAAAATAAATAATCCCACTTCGAACACTGTCACTTAAAATGGAAAAACTCCCTTATACATTATCCTTCAGGGTAGGTGTGTGAAAAATGAGGTGTGACAGCTCCGGCGACTCTGTTGGGGACACAAATCCAGAACTTCAGTTCAGGGTTTAAGAATTCGATCTTAGAATAGACGTTATAATTGTCTTTATTTATTATCTAATTTTCCTACATGTTTCATCCTAACGTGCTAAGTGTTTTACCGCTTTGATATTACCTGAATTGTATATATAAAATTGTTACAAAACCCTTCTCTTCTCATCTTTGGGGATGTGCTCGCTGGTCGAGACTCTCTATTCTGTTAGTGTCATACCTTAAAGTAAGAAAGAGGCCAGACAAGTTACTAAGCCAGATGGACTTTTGGTTCCTAATACGTATCCCCCTCCTCGACTAGAGTTGTCCGCTCGGGTCCCGGTACATAGCCCCCTCCTTGACTCGAGTTGTTCGCTCGGGTACATAGTCTAGAACATATACCCAGGTTTTGAACCTAGAATAACTCGACCTCATGCCGAATCCCTAGTAGGTATGCTTTCTTACATCACGTGCATTTGACCTAGGGGACTCAATACAGGGGTTGGGTCCGTCTAGGACAGGTGACCTGAAATGAAAAGACCATCCTGATGCATCCTACTTGCTATTTTTGCATTTGTTTGCCTCGGATCTGCATGTGGACCTGCTTATAAACAATGGGAGAAAGTTGAAAAGAAAATAAAAAAAGAAAGAGAAAAGAATAATAGTGTTAGGGTTAGTCACCTATTTTGAAAAACCCAATACCTAAATGGTACCGAAACTCTGCCAAATTTTTTAGAAAATCAAAGAAAAGAAAGTTTTTCAAAAATAGATGGTTTTGTCAAATCTGCCCCAACTACGCCAGTTTGATTCTCACCGAATGTCAGATACGTAGGCAACCCCCTTCGGGTCCAACTTTCCTTTTGCAAAAATAGCCCAAAAACAACAATTAGTATTTTAATTTTGTTGGGTAATGCCATTCTTGTTTAAAATAAGCCGAATGTCCCCAAAAGGGCACCAGAAGGCTATTTTTGTAAGAACAGCCTCCTTGGGCCATTTTCAATGGTTAGTGGGCATAGTCTTATAATCTTCTTCTCCGAAGTGCTAAAAGGTCGTATTTGCAAAATTTGTTTTCCTTTTGTTTTAGGTCAAAATAAGTGATTAAATCACCTTAATAAATGTGCATAATGAGCACGATTCAAAATGAACCTTTCTCAATTATGAAAAAAATCCCTTTGGAGTTGCGTCTGTGGTGGAATGATCTAGGTGAAGAAGGGCAAGGCGAGGTCAAAAAATATTTGAAAGGTCTTGGGTTTGTTGGATATTAAGCCTCGAGGAGACATCATAAGGGCATTGGTCACATGCTAGGACCTGGCACATAACGTGTTCCATTTTCCATATTTTGAACTCACCCCGACCCTAGAGGAAATAGCCGGATATATGGGGAGCGTTGAGGTTCCTTTAAGGCACAAGTATTTGATTGCCCCGACAATCGTAGCTGTGCATAGATTCTTAGACTCGCTGAAGATAATCAGGACAGTCCACAACCCGGATTTGGCAGCTGGATTTTGTACTCTGCACTTTATATACCAAAGATATGGCCACTTAGGAGGGTTCAACAATCCGGAAAGAAAAATATGTAGCAAAGGAAACCACCAAAAATGTGAGGAACATAGATGTTTCGCTTTTATGGTGGTCTTCATAGGGCTTCTGGTGTTCCCAAGGAAAGATGAAAATATCGACATATAAACAGTCGGGGTCCTCAGCACTTTAATCACCCAAGCCAAGAGCACTCTTGCGCCCATGCTAGTAGCTGAAATCTTCCATGCTCTCACATCCTGCAAAGCCGGAGGAGACTATTTGAGGGGTGCAGTTTGTTGTTGCAAATGTGGATGACTGAACATTTATGCCATCGTCCTCAATTCCTGAGTTACGGGGTCAACACAGAAAACCTGCGTAGAGGAATTTTATACTAGGATTAACAGGATCAGCTTGCTTGAAGGGGTACCGGAATGGACATCATACTTTTGATCTATCACTGCCAGTCAAATAGAGTGGACGTTTTGATTGTTACCTGTGGATGAAATCATATATATGCCAGCAACAGGGCCTCACTTCCTCTTGATGGATCATAAGATCATTCAGCCTTACACTCCGTATCAGGCTTTAAGACAACTCGAGATTTGCCGAATAGTGCCAAAAGATGAATATCTTAGTACCTAAGTAGTTGAGATTTGTCTTGATGGCCAGTTTCCTGAAGCAAGAGTCTGCCAGATCTGGAGCGAATGTCAATACTTGGTGGTAAATACCTATGTACGAGATCGAGCTAAAGGAGAAGTTTCACCTAGGTATCATGCTTGGTATAGAAGGGAAATTGTAGCCGGGAGGCCTGCCAAAAGACCCCACATCCAGGATTTTGTTGAATCATCACAAGAATAGTGGGCCAAGTTAGCTAAGGAGAATGAGTACAATGCCAGAATAGGAGAGTTGTAAAAGCAGGTCCGAGACCTTCAATTTGAAAACAGCTTACAGGCCGCAATCGATAAAGGTGAAAAGAAGAAATTAGCCAAAGAAAATGAAGCTTTACGGGCCCAAATTCAAAAGATAAAGATAGCAGTTGAAGATACCATCAGGAGTGCCAAAGACGCGAAGCTCATAGATAATCTGAGGGAAAAAGTGAATGACTATATTTTTTACCTCAACAAAGCAGAAAACAAATTAGCGAGGGGTTCGAAAGCAATTGGTTAAAAACGTGGAGGAATGAGCACGCCTGGTTAAGTACTTGAAAGAAGAATACGATAATGAGGTCACAAGATTAAAGAAAAGGGTCATCGTCATAGAAAAAATTGATCAAACAAGCGAAAGAATTCAAGGTTGAAAGAGAGCATTGCGACATGGCATTGGTGTAGTTAGAAATGGATCTGCAGAGACTTTAGGAATAAAGCCAGATAGTCGAGCACACTTTGGGGGCTAGGGCCTAATAGATAGGGAGGTTGCTTCAAGAAAAGGGCAGAATCAGAGAGAGGATCCTCACCATTACCCACTACATTATTAGGAAATGCCAAGTGTGCGAGAACATGACTCGAACCATATTTTTTGTGGCAGTAATGATATTTGTTAAAGAGATAATGAGTGACTTGGATAGACTTCAAATGGATCTTGCATATAGGCTCGCGGCGAGACCAAATGATGTCCCACAGGCACCGGGAGCTTTAATGTATTCATGATTTTCATTTAAGTCTGTATTTCCTTTTCCACCAAAGTCTGTTAGTTCCTTTCTGCTAGAGTCTGTCAAGTTGTTCGAGTCTGTATTTTCTTTTTGCTAGAGTCTGTCAAGTTGTTCAAGTCCGTATTTTCTTTTGAAGTAGGATAATTGATTTTGGAGTCTGTACCTTTCTTTTCATCATAGCCTGTTAGGTGTTATACTCTGTCAACTTTGAGTCTTTATAATCAAAGTATTTTCTATATATGAAAATTGAAATCTCAAAATATTTTGCATTTATTTTCTACGAACTACGCTTGGTTTGATTCATGCGGGGTCATAATACGTAGGCAATCTCCATAGGATCCGACCGTAACCCTAAGAGAAAAGGAAAAGAAAAGAGAGGAAAGAAAATAAAAGAAAATAAGAGTGGGACAAAATGAACGAGAGAAATAAGAAGAATGAGAGAGAGAGAGAGAGATGATGACAAAAGCAAAGCCAAGAATGAAAGAAAAGAAAAGAAACGAGAGTGGAAATCAAATAGATGAGGAAAGCCGGGATGACGCATGCAATCATTGCAAAACATATAGAAACCCATTTAACTGTATAGGTGCATCACACCCCAACATGCGATTACCTATCTGTTATTTGCCTCGAACTAATCGTTTCCTGATGTCATATCCAGTCTAGGTTTTATAGAAACGGTGGTTGGTTCTTGGTACACTGGCTTCACATCCGTACTTCACCAGATCAAAGAGTAGCACAGAAATGTCTTCAGAATTCACTTGCCAGCAATTCCCATCACGGATGAAAGCCCAATCTCGGGAATCCCAACATTAGAGTCAGGAACCGCCGAGGAAAACCGACTATTGCTTCTCTCCATGATGGAGATGTAGGATGCCTGGTCAAATGGAAAAGAGCCACCTAGTTTAATTTCCGGATTTCCAGAACTTTTCCCAAGAATGGGGGAACGTCCACTGTCCCAATCAGTCATCCCAGCATCCCACTAGGACACCAACCATCTCAGATCATTTTGTGGGAACACCTTTGGAGGTTCGCCCCAGGCGGCTATATCCAATGCAATCCCAAACATCTTTGCTGCTCCACCATGCGCAACAATAACACAGCCTGCATTGCCAAGGCCTAACTTTGATCCTTCAACCTTCACATTCCAAACACTCACTCCCCAAATGGAGCCCCTTCAGTATTCCACCTATACTTATTCGCAGCCACATCCATTTGAGTTTACAACGAGAAAGGAAAAGACTCGCAAAACTCTGGAACAGGAAGAAATGGAAAAGAGGATGAGAAACCTGGAGCAAAGCCTAAAAACATGCAGGGGCTAAGTCGACATAAAAGCGTGTCATACACTGATTTGTGCATGTTCCCTCACATGCATTTGCTTATGGGATTCAAAACTCCAAAATTTGAAAAGTACGTGGGCATGGTGACCCTATTGCCTATCTAAAGAAATATTTTAATCAATTGTGTGGAGCTGGAGGAAAAGAAGAATTGCTCATGGCTTACTTTGGGGAAATCTTGGTAGGTATCGCCTCCGAATGATATATGGATTAGGATATTTCTCGGTGGAACATCTAGGATGATCTTGCAAGAGACTTTGTTGGACAGTTTCAGTACAATATCAATATTGCTCCATACCGGAACTCGCTGACAAATCTAAAGAAGAAGCCCTCAAAACGTTTTTGTGAGTATGCGATCAAATGTCGTGAACAGGCATCAAGGGATAAACCTCCAATAGATGAAGTGAAAATGGTCACTGTATTTCTTCAGGCTCAGGAGGCTGATTATTTCAAGAATATGATGCCAGCCATGGGCAAACCATTCGCAGAGGTCACTAAAATTGCTGAGATGGTAGAGAATGGACTGAAAACTTGCAAAATTTTGAGCCAATCAGCTATTAGAGAAACCTCCCAAGCCATCCAAGACGGGCGTGGAGGAGTGGCCAAAAGTAAGAAGAAAGAAGAAACAGCCATAGCGGCTTCAGGTGCAAGGAGACACCGCGCTCCTAGACCCATTTCCTTAGACAGATCCCCCCGGAATTATTACCCTCATCAAGACATGGCATATGATCCTCAACCGTATGCGGTCATGAATGCTCAACCTTTTGTACGATCAGAGCAACATGCCAACAGAAACCAAGCCCCATATCCAAGAAATCAACCTACTCCACAAAATCATTATAATCCCCGTCCTCCACAGAATAATTTTCCTCCTCGTGAGCCATCCAGGAGGCGAAATTTTACTCCAATTGGTGAGTCTTACTCCAAAAAATATCCAAGACTTGTCCAAATGGGCCTATTGCAACCAGTTCCTCAAACGAGGCAAAACCCAGCGTCGCCCGCTTACAAAGCCGGTGTCAGATGTGCCTATGATTCAGGAGCATAAGGGCATGATACAGATGATTGTTGGACCCTGAAAAGAGCAGTGGAAAACCTGATAGAGCAAGGCAAAATAGTGCTAAGGGATGAGGATGTCCCCAACGTGACTAATAATCCATAGATAGCCCACAACAACGGGCCAGTGATTGGGATGATTTGTGAAGATAAAGAATTTGATCCAGCACTAAAAGCCATAATTGTCATCATAGATGCAGAGAAAAAATCAAAAAAGCGCCCCAAAGCAAGATAAAGAGGAAAATAAGAAAAAAGTCACCAAGACAGAATCAGAAAAGAAAGTTGGAACAGGCACAGAGGTGATGTCTTCCAAAGATGGGATTCTTATGTCCCACGAGGGCGTAAAGAAAAGCAGCAGATTTTTAAGCCCTCCAAAGAGACTTGAATTGAAGAAGGCAACCCAAATGTACATACCCAAGGGGGCTTATGTGGTACGGGGACAATTAAGCCATTGAGGGCGAACGAGCCCGTGGTTATAGGATGCGCCCACAACAGCCTATGACAGATCCTATTGCAGTACCGTGGAATTATCATAAAACAATGGTTACATACAAAAGCAAAGAGATCTCAGGGAAGCCTTAAGAAAAGCATCCCGTTGAGAAGTACTCCAACGTAGAAGAAGAAAACAATGCCACTAGAAAGCGTTTCCCATCTATGAAACCTGTAAGTCCTGAAGAGGCAGAAGCTTTCTTCCAGAAAACGAAGATGGCAGACTATGAAATGGTTGATCAACTGCGAAGGTATCTTGAACAAGTTTCCTTGTTGTCATTACTGATGAAGTCTCTTGAATGCCAAAAGGTTTTAATGAAGACCCTGAGAAGCCTATGTTCCAGGTGAAACTTCGGTGGAACAGTTAGAAAGAATGGGACAAAGATTCTTTGCCATCAATCAAATCTCATATAGCAAAACTGACTTGCCCCTGGAAGGGGATGCTCACAAAAAGGCGTTGCATTTAACTGTCAAATACGAGGGATATTATATGAAAAGGGTCGTGGTAGACGGGGGCTCGGGGGTAGACATTTTCCTACTCTCTACACTCCAGCAGATGGAAATTGGGACTGGAAGGATTCTTCCCAACAATGTCTGTGTGCGAGCTTTTGACGGTATTAAGAGGGACACAATTGGGGAAATCGATTTGATTCTGATCATTGTCCCGGTGGACTTTGAGGTAACCTTCCAAGTGTTGGACATGGAAACATCTTACAATTACCTACTGGGCAGGCCTTGGTAACATGCAGCAGGAGCTGTACCTCTACTCTCCATCAAATGGTGAAATTTGAGCATGAAGATCAGGAGATCGTAGTCCACGGAGAGGATGAACAATCAATCTATCAGGAGATGTCTGTCCCATGTCTTGAAGCGAGAGAAGGCAGTGAGCACATAGTGTATCACGATTTTGAAGTTGTGGTAGCCGACCAGTACGAAGAGGGAAAATCCTGCCCCCAACCCTTCCTTTCCAATGCATCCATTATGGTAGCAAGAGATGATATGACATGGATATAAGCCAGGAAAAGGGTGGAAAGTCTCTGCAATGGGTGTCCTAGCCAATTACCTTGCCTACTGCTGAGAAGTTCTTCGTATTAGGCTTCCACTCGATGCCGGATGATAGGAAATGGGCAAAAGACAGACATCATAATGGGTAGGTTCTACCTCAACTACTGCCACATTTGTATGATAAATTTATATGGCCAAACTATAGTGAAGAAGAAGAGGAGGATGAGGCATTCACGACTGAAAAAATTGAAGAAATATGTGGGTTGATGAGAGAGATGCTATAGGAAACCCACATGATTCAGTCGGGAGATAGCACAAGCACCGTTGAGGTGCTGTGCATGGGACCAAGTGCTAAGCTCCAAAATTGGTTGCCACGCCATTTCCGATCAGGCGGGAGTCCCGGTAGACTTGTCTTGCTACTTTTTCTGCATCCCAAGTTATTCCACGGTGTAACTTGAATGTTTTCCTTAGTTTGTCTTTAAATTTCTAGATTTCTAGTAATGCGACTTTAAATAAAATGACATGCTTGCGTACTTCACGCCCCAGATACAAACACACTGTCTAATCCATAATAATGAACCAAGAACCGAAATATGATGAAGAAGAGGCTTTTAGGGAAATAAATCGAGAATTAGAGCAATTTGAGAATAAACCTAAGCCAAACATGAATGATACTGAGCTGGTTAACTTGGTAACCTCTGAAGAAATCCATGAAACCAAGATAAGAATCCACACAGACGAGAAAATTGGGGATGCCATAATCCAACTTCTGTTTGAGTTTAAACATGTGTTTGCCTGGTTGTATGACGACATGCCACGATTGAGCATTGATCTGGTAGTGCACAAATTGCCAACTTATCCTGAGTGCCCCCCCCCCCCCCCGCCCCGATATAACAAAAACAGAGAAAATTTAAAACTGATGTCAGTGATAAAATCAAATAAGAGATATCAAAATAGTTGGGAGTAGGAGTGATCCACGTGGTCCGGTACACCAAATGGCTAGCCAACGTAGTTCCATTGCCAAAGAAAGATGGAAAAACCCGAGTATGCGTGGACTATAGAGATTTGAATAAAGAAAGCCCCAAAGACAACTTCCCATTGCGCAATATCCACATCCTTGTTGATAATTGCACCAAACATGAGATACAGTCTTTCGTGGACTGTTACGCAGGATATCACCAGGTGTTGATGGATGAAGAGGATGCAGAGAAAACCGCATTTACCACACCTTGGGGAACCTATTGCTATAGGGTCATGCCTTTTGGACTGAAGAACGCTGGGGAAACCTATATGAGAGCCATGACTACCATCTTTCATGATATGATGCATCAAGAAAGAGATGTATGTGGACGACGTGATCCTCAAGTCCAAAACTCATGATGACCATGTACAGGATCTAAGGAAGTTCTTCGAATGTCCACAGAGATATGATTGAAATTGAACCTGGCCAAACATTCATTCGGGGTCCCGTCATGAAATCTTCTAGGATTCATAGTCAACCGAAGCGGTATTGAGTTAGATTCGACTTAGACAAAGTCTATTCGAGATTTACCTCCTCTGAAGAACAAAAAATATGTAATGAGCTTGTTGGGAAGATTGAATTATATTATTCGATTCATCGCTCAGTTGATTTCCATATGTGAGCCTATATTCAAATTTCTATAGAAAGATGCAGCGGTCAAATGGACGGATGGCTGTCAAAAGGCTTTTGATAAGATTAAAGACTACTTTTCCAACCCACCAGTTTTGATTCCACCTGAGCCAGGGAGGCCACTATTTCTGTTCTTGACCATCTTGGAAAGTTCCTTTGGTTTCATTTGGGCAACACGACATTACTGGAAAGAAAGAGCAGGCAATATACTACCTGAGTAAGAAATTCACCAGCTATGAGGCCAAGTACACTTTGTTGGAAAGAACTTGATGCCCTCTAAGATGGGTTTCTCAGAAATTGAGGTATTACCTGCAGGCCTACACCACCTACCTCATAACTAGGTTGGATCCTCTGAAGTACATATTTAAAAAGCCAATGCCCACAGGGAGGTTAGCAAAATGGCAGATCTTGCTCACCGAGTTTGATATAGTCTATGTCACTCCTACAGTAATGAAGGCCCAGGCCTTAGAGGACCATTTAGCCAAAAACTCGGTTGATGATGAGTACCAACCCCTGAACACTTATTTCCCAGATGAAGAGGTGAACTCGGTAGAGGCAATATTTGAAGATACCACTACCTGGAAATTGTTCTTTCATGGAGTGGTCAACTATAAAGGTGTGGGAATTGGGAAAGTTTTAGTTTCACCTACCGGTCAACATTATCCAGCCAACGCTCGACTTCGGTTCTTCTGCACGAACAACATAGCCAAATACGAAGCTTGCATCATGGGTATGAACATGGCAGTTGATCGAAATGTCGAAGAGTTGTTAATTATGAGGGATTCAGATTTAATCATCCAGCAAGCCCATGGAGAATGGAAAACTCGATATGTCAAACTTATTCCTTACCGGCAGCATGTGGAAGATCTTAGTAGGTAGTTCAAGGCGATAGAGTTCAGGTACATCCCTCGTTTGTCACAATGAGCTAGCTAATGCACTTTCCACTTTGGCCTCGATGTGTTTAATCATCCGGCAAGCCCAAGGAGAATGGGAAACTCGATATGTCAAACTTATTCCTTACGGGCAGCATGTGGAAGATCTTAGCAGTCAGTTCAAGACGATAGAGTTCAGGTACATCCCTTGTTGTCACAATGAGCTAGCTGATGCACTTGCCACTTTGGCCTCGATGTTGCCCTACCCAGGAAATACCCACACCGATCCTTTGGAAGTCCAAATCAAGGAAGGCATGGGTATTGTAATGCGGCTGAGGCAGAACCAAACATCTAGCCATGGTACCATGATATCAAGATGTTTCCAAAAAAACCAAGAATATCTCAAGCAAGCCACTGGGGACCAAAAGAGAACTATCATATGGCAAGCAACTGGTTTCTTTTTAAGCGGTGAGGTGTTGTACAAAAGGACCCCGGACCTCAATTTGTTAAGATATGTTGACGTCAAAGAGGCTGGAAAAATCATGCATGAAGTACGCACAGGAGATTGCGGACCACACATAAATGGGTATGTTCTAGCAAAGAAAATCATCCGAGTAGGCTATTATTGGATAACCATGGAAAAAGATTATTTTGTCTTTTTCAGAAAAGTGCAAAGTGATTTGTTTCATGCACCTCCCACAGAACTGCATCCCATGTCAGCACCTTGGCCATTCGTAGCTTGGGGCATGGATGTTATTGGGTCGATCAAGCCGAAAGCCTCAAATGGGCACAGATTCATACTGGTTTCCATTGATTACTTCACAAAATGGGTTGAAGCCATCACTATTAAATCGGTTACCAAGACATCCGTGGTGGATTTTATGTATTCCAATCTCATTTCCCATTTTGGCATCCCAGCAACTATCATCACGGATAACGCTAAAAATTTGAATAGCTGATTGATGGGGGAGATATGCCAACAATTTAAAATAATGCATAAGAACTCTACACCCTACCGGCCCAAAGCCAATGGTGTCGTCGAAGCAGCAAACAAAAAATATACAGAATATTTTGAGAAAGATGATCCAAAGCTTTAGGCAATGGCATGAGAAGCTACCATTTGCATTATTGGAGTATCACACAACAGTGTGCACATCAATCGGAGCAACTACCTACCTTTTGGTCTACGAAACTGAGGCAGTAATACCTTCGGAGGTGGAAATCTTATCCCTCCGAAGCATCGTTGAAGCTGAGATTGAAGACACTGAGTGGGTCAGTACTCGTCTAGAACAGTAGACCTTAATTGATGAAAAACGAATGGTTGCGGTCTGCCACAGGTAGTTGTACAAAAAAATGGCATGTGCTTATAAAAAGAAAGTACGCCCTAGGAATTTTGAGGTGGGACAACTTGTATTAAGGTGAATTCTTCCTCACCATCAGGAAGCAAAAGGAAAATTTTCTCCTTATTGGAAAGGCCCGTACATCATCAGAAAGATATTGCCAAAAGGAGCATTGTATCTGGACGATATTGAAGGGGATGATCCCGAAGTGGCCGTGAACGCAGACGCAGTAAAAAGATACAATGTCTAGGCTCCTTTTGGCAATGATTCAGTCCGGCTGAGATGAGGAAGGCTCTCATTCCCGCTACCCAAATACTATCAATCCTTTTTGCAAACCATTTGAGCTGGTTACTCTTCCTTGACTACCCTCTTCGGAACCTGGACATGTTATTTTCAAAAAAAAAAAGAGAAACAAAAATAGTTTAGGTCAAACTCCTGAACTACGTCTGACCTGATTCCGAAAGGATATGTAGGCATCCTCTTTCTGGGGTTCAGTCACACCAAAATCAAAATCCCAATTCCCCCAAAAATGAAACTTGGGTAGAACACATAATGGCTCAGCCATGAGCCCACCAAGATGGTTCCAAAGTTGTAATTCCGTCTAGAATTATTTTTTCCCAAAAACCTTATCCAAGTCCTTCCGATCAATTGGTCAAGGTGTGGGCGTTGAAAAACATCTTTGTTGGAATTTGATGCAGTCCAAATTGAGAGAAATAAAATGAGAGAGTCTTATCAGTGAAAACCTACATGCACCATAAGGCGACGGTGAGTAGAGAAATTGAAAATGAGAGAGTCTGTTTGGTGAAAACACGTAAAGAGCACTATCAAACAATAGTGAGAGGAGAAATGAGAGAGGTCGATTGAAAAAAACCCGCAAATGGAACTGTCGACCAAAAACAAGAAACCTCCCATCTTTGAAAGAGTTCTTGCATGGTTCCCTGGTTTTGAAATACGAGTCAATGAGCTTACGAGAAGTTGAGAAAGTTTGTGCGAGTCGGGAATCCAGTCCAAGAGGCATGTCATGTCCATTTGAAGCTTGCATGCATCCCTAGATAAGTCTTTCTTTTTCCTCGAAAGGGACGCTTCTATTTAAATTCATCCTCTTTCTCTCTATTTACTTTTGCCTTGAATCCATTTCGGTTTAACTCTGATTCCGAACCAATTACAAAGAAAAGGTAGCAGGACTGGTTTACAGGGTCCTGCCCAGCAAGAGCTAAAGAAAGGTACCCACCCTCAGCGGGTGCATTAAGCCAATCCCGAATGGCCATGATGGTCGATGCTTTCGAAGCAAAGATATGGAAAAGTAAAGAATTTCTAAAGACAAAGGTCCTAAGAGCAGAATAAAGTGAAAAGTCGGAGCCCTACGTGGACAAGTTGTCATGAAATCCTGAAGGTTGAGGCCCTTGGCTCGAAAGAGAAGATGATCTTCAAAACCAGCAAGCACCAAAGGCTCTCAACAGAAATTGGGCCCGTATCAAGCAATCAAGGCCATAGAACCAACCACCGTTTCAAACTAACAATTGTTCTTTGTTGAAAATTGAATTAGGTGCGATACAAGCAACCGTGAAAAAAGTAGTTGCAGTCAAAAGGAAAACACGCAAGTACTGAAACAGCTTCACAGCAAATAATCAATGCAAAAGGGAACTTCCCTCCAAGTTCTTTCCTGCATCTTATCAAAATAAAAAGGGAGAAAGAAGATAACAAAAGAGGAAAAACCCAAAAGATGATGGATTAGAACTACCAATACCAACCTTTAGCCAACATTAGAGCTACAATCCCTGAGTTGAGCGTTTCCCTTTAGCCAACATTGGGACTCCAATCCGTAAGTTGAGCACTCTTCCATTAACCAACATTAGGGCTCCAATCCCTAAGTTGAGCATTTTTCCTAAGCCAACATTAGGGATCCAATCCCTAAGTTGAGCGTTTTTCCTAAGCCAATATTAGGGCTCCAATCCCTGAGTGTAGCATTTCCTTTTAGCCAACATTAGGGCTCCAATCCCTGAGTTGAGTGTTTCCCTTTAGCCAATATTAAGGCTCCAATCCCTGAGTTGAGTGTTTCCCTTTAGTTAGTATTAGTGCTCTAATCCCTGAGTTGAGCGTTTTTTCCGTTAGCCAATATTAGGGCTCCAATCCTTGAGTTGAGCGTTTTTCTTTAGCCAACATTAGAACTCCAATCTTTGAGTTGACTGTTTTTTCGTCAGCCAACATTAGCGCTCCAATTCCTAAGTTGAGCATTTTTCCTTAGCTAACATTAGGGCTCTAATCCCTGAGTTGAGCTTTTTCATTAGCAAACATTAGGTCTCCAATCCCTGAGTTGAACGTTTCCATTAGCCAACATTAGGTCTCTAATCATTGAGTTGAGTGTTTTTCCTTAGACAACATTAGAGCTCCAATATTTGAGTTGAGTGTTTTTCCGTCAGCCAACATTAGGGCTCCAATCACTGAGTTGAGCATTTTTTCTTAGCCAACATTAGTGCTCTAATCCCCGAGTTGAGCATTTTTCTTAGCCAACATTAGGGCTCCAATCCCTGAGTTGAACGTTTTCATTAGCCAACATTAGTGCTCCAATCCCTGCGTTGAGTGTTTTTCCTTAGCCAACATTAGGGCTCCAATCCCTGAGTTGAGTGTTTCCCATTAGCCAACATTAGGGCTCCAATCCTTGAGTTGTGTTTCCCTTTAGACAACATTAGTGCTCCAATCCCTGAGTTGAGTGTTTTTCTGTTATCCAACACTAGGGCTCCAATTCCTAGGTTGAGAATTTTTCCTTAACCAACATTAAGGCTCCAATCACTGAGTTGAGCATTTTTTCGTTAGCCAACATTAGGGCTCCAATCCCTGAGTTGAGCATTCTTCCTTAGCCAACATTACAACTCCAATACCTGAGTTGAGCGTTTTCCTTAGCCAACATTAGGGCTCTAATCCCTGAGTTAAGGATTTTTTCATTAGCCAACATTAGAGCTTCAATCCCTGAGTTGAGCGTTTTTCCCTTTAGACAACATTAGGGCTCCAATCCCTGAGTTGAGCATTTTCCATAGCCAACATTAGGGCTCCAATCCCTAAGTTGAGCATTTTTCGTTTAGCCAACATTAGGGTCCCAATCCTTGAGTCGAGCGTTATTCCTTTAGCCAATATTGGGACTCCAATCCCTGAATTGAGCGTTTTCCTTAGCCAACATTAGGGCTCCAATCCCTAAGTTGAGAGTTTTTCCTTTAGCCAACATTAGGGCTCCAATCCCTGAGTCGAGCGTTTTTCCTTTAGCCAACATTAGGGTTCCAATCCCTGAGTTGAGCATTTTTCCCTTTAGCCAACATTAGGGCTCCCATTCCTGAGTTGTGCTTTGTAGATATAGGGTCTCCATTCCCTAGTCACCTTAGCCAACATTAGGGCTCCAATCCATGAGTTGAGAGTTTTTCCCTTTAGCCAATATTACTGCTCCAATCCCTGAGTTGAGTATTTTTCCCTTTAGCCAATATTAGTGCTCTAATCCCTGAGTTGAGTGTTTTCCTTTTAGTCAACATTAGTGCTCCAATCCATGAGTTTTGCCTTTTAGGCATAAGGCCTCCATTCCGTAGTACTCTTTAGCCAATATTAGGGCTCCAATCCTTGAGTTGAGCATTTTTCCCTTTAGCCAACATTAGGGCTCCAATCCCTGAGTTGAGCATTTTCCTTTTAGCCAACATTAGGGCTCCTATCCCTGAGTTACGCCTTTTAGGCATAGGATCTCCATTCCCTAGTCGCTTTTAGCCAATATTAAAGCTCCAATCCCGGAGTCGAAATTTTCACAACAGGACTCTGCCCCAATCTATACTATCATAGACAAATATAATTCTTGAGACTGAAAAACAAAGAAAAAAAAAAGGTTCAGATTTTTATCACAAATTACTCAAGAAATTTTCCTAATGCAAAATTAGGGCAGAAAACTCCGTTCGTTTATTTGTTATTTAAGCAGGTTTAACCTCGAAGCACAGGTTTCGAGACAACTCAGAGGATGAGTCTCAATCCATAAAAAAGGAAAGAAGAAAAAGAACAAAAGAAGTGAATTCAAATACTAAAGCAAACATGGATGCGAGCTGATCAAAACTTGATTGAAATTACAAGCTCCGCCGGTCCCACTCCCATCCAATGCTGAAGAAAGATCAAACACCTATAGCTTGCGAGCATCAAGATTCAGATCGGAGTCCACGGCAAAATCAGCTAAGACTCAAGATCAAGCTCCAAGAGATTTATAGATAGGAATCTTGTAACTCATAGTTGATAGGCATAGCTAGCTAGCTTTTGATTTTTCTTTTGGTGTAATAAGGAGTTCAGCAAGCAGTAGAACCAGCATCACTAGTGAAAGCACAGCTTCGGTAGTCCCAGCAACCAAATACTCCTAAACTACACTTACCTGATTCCTCTTTAGCCGAGGATATGTAGCCAACTTCTGAAGTAGGGTGCGGTCAAGCTTTTCAAAATGCTTCTCATGGAGTGCCGAGTAGGCAAAAATCCCATGGTTGCTCATTTATCTTTGACTGAAATCCCTTCGTGTCTCCGAGCAAAGAGGGACAGTTGTGAGCATGTGATTTTTGCCTAGCTTAAATTACTCCTATAGAATGCTTAGAATTAGGATTTTTATTTATTTATGTGATTTCTAGAATTTAATTGCATGATTGTGTGTTTGTTTGCATTTTGAGTGCACTTGAATCGATATAATTCATAAAAAATATAAAAATAGTACATTTGCATTTAAGATACCATTTTTAATATTTTAGGTTCGTTAATTAATTAACATTACGAAAATGGAGGAAAATAACCAAAAAAAATAAGCCTTTTTGGATTTTTACTTTTAATTTTTGAGTTTTCCTTAAGTTTTCTTTTAAATTAGGGTTTAGTTAATTTTTGAAATTAATTACTTTAATTCTAGAGTTAAAATCAGGTCTTTATTCATTTTTACTTTTGTATAAAACAAAAATAAAAAAATTGATAATAATAATAATAATAATAATAAAAGAAAAGGAAATGGGGTCTTGAAAAAAGACCAAATTTTGGGCCAATTTGACATGAGCCCAAGCCAAATCCCACAAAATCCGGACTCAACCTAGCCCAAACTCATAGCCAACCCAGTCCAAAACCCCCTTGCCCACGAAACAACCCCGTTTTAGCAAGATTAACTCTAAGCCGTCTAGGTTCTTTTGGTCCAACGGATGGTAACTAGGGTAAGCCTGATATATATATGTCTGAACTACCCCCTCCCCTACCCCCAAAATCATCTTTCAGAACACCCTAACACATACCACCGCTCCTCCGCCGTCTGCCACCGGCCGGAAATCACCTCCGCCGGCGGCGATTCTCCGATGACTCCCAAAAATACACCATAGCACCTCCTCATCTTCCTCATCACGAATCATACCACCATTCCTTTCAAATACCACCCCAGCTTGTCGAATATTTGAAACAATGGTCGCTGGTTCCATCGTGTCCGGCGGCGCCACCTCAAAGCCCTCCCCCCTCCCCAAAATCACACCACAGCCTCCTCTCCTCTTCTCCTTTCCAACTCCAAACCCCTTTCTCCTCAAATCCCAGCCAAACGTCTCAAATATTAGATCAAAGAAAGGCAGTTTATCCCTGACTCATCCAAACGACCCTAAATACACACCCTTTGACCACCATAACATTCTTATCCCAAATCCACAGCCAAGAGACTTCGACTCTTCCTCAAGAGGTTCGAATTTTAGATCGAAAAATCGATCTTTGAACCCTAATTTTGCAAATTTTGGAGAATTCAAGTTCTGGGCTATAATAGCCCATAATTATGTGTTTTCCCATAAAAACACATGATTAAGGACGATTATAGTCCAAATAATTTCAAGAAAATCCTGCCAGATTCGAGTCTGAGTTGAAAATTGCGAGGTATTTTATTCCTGTTTACTTTCGTTTATGCTTTCTTTTGTTCATGATTGTTCTTCTATTATTTTTATTATTATTTTAGTTTTATTTTTGGGTTAGAGTTCTGATCATCTAGTTTTGTTCCTATTTTAATTGTATGTTTGATTTCAATTTGCTACTGATTTTTCTTTAGATTTTCTCTTTAGGATTATAATTATAATTTTAACATTTGTTCTTGATTGATTCCTCGATTGCTGATTTTTATTTGGCTTTATTCATATCTTCTATTTTACAGTATAGCTTCGTTTTGAACTTGTTGATTTGTTCATTTATTGTTTCATTAATTTAGTGATAAAATCAGTCTAGTTTATAGTATTAGTTAAAATCTATTTCCCTGTTCTGATTAGTTAGATTGATTTATTAGTTCAATTTTAGGTTTTCATTTAGGAATTGCTGGAAATAGCTGAATGATCCCAGCCCTTGATTGACTAACTATGGTCAGTTTTGACCAAGTTAACAGGGCTGGGGTTAGCAAAAATAGATTAGTAATTGCAAAAATAATTCAAGGTATGATAAGAAGTTCAACGAAAGAATAGTGCAGTAACTAAAATAGAACCTCCTAGAACCTTCTAGAAGGGGGTTCTAATATGAATTTCAGGAACTTGGTAGTATCACTTGACCAACAAGTCAGTAATTGAGGGACTAACTAGCTAAAAAGCAAAAACTAAAAGGATTAAAGTCTATAAAATAGAATCTGAAGGTTGCCTTAGACTTTGTCTATAAAAGGGCAATACATTGCCTTACAATACAAGTTTGGAGAAGCTAGAAAACTCTGAAATTGGAAATTCAAAACCAGCTTCAGTAGTCTACAGAGATCCAAGCTCTAAAATTTTCAAAACAAAAGGTTCCAGATCTGTTTTCATTCAATGGCATTGGTTCATCACGCCTAATTTCCAAGATTTGTTGGTTTTGTTTGGGTTTATTGAAGTGGTGTTGGAATTTACTGTATCGTATCCTATTTTTCCTGGGTTTTTGGACTTGGAATTGTTTTTTGCCTGTTGAAGTTACTGTTGTTGTTCATTTCTACTTAGCTGACCGTATTTCATCACATTTTTATTCAATTTTCTATTACAAATCCTACACCCTTGAGCGATGTAATGCTTGATTTAAGAGTGCAATGAAGCCTTATTTCTCCTCGCATGCTTCTCTCATTATATTCCTGCACTTATTCATAGTTTAGCTTAGTTAAATTCCATTTGTTAGTTAAATGTGTAGCTAATTTCTAGTGTTTGAGACTGTATAGGACTGTTAAACTAATTTTATTTCCTTTCATAGTCATATGAGTGTTGTGTGTGGTAGTGTTAGATTGGTTCTAGTCGAGTTTGAGTTTATGTCACTGTGTGCTAATTTGAAAAATCAGAAACTCAAAAGCAATGTGTTAATTCAAAAACAATGTGTTAATTTGAAACTACAAGTTTGCTATGGCTTTGCCTGTGATTTGAGTATTTGAAGGAGTTGAAAACTTGTAATTCATTAAGCTTAGGCATTTAATAGCTACAGGTGATCGTTTTTCATTCAACATCAGTGGTTATTGAATTTCATATCTGTTCGTGAGGGGTCCGTTGGTCTATTAGGTTCACATGAATAAAATGCTTCTCAATTAATATGTGAGTTGTATCTAAAATGTCCCTTATTAGTTTTCCTCTTAAATTCTAATTCGTATTTCATTTGCAATCAGAAGTTAAGTCCCGATATTAGCTAATAATCTGAATCACTATTTGATGTAGAAAGTTTGATTAAATTCATAAAACCAATTTAGTCTGATTTGATGAATTTCCAGACCGTTGGGCCACAAAGAATTGGCTTAATTTGGCCTGAATATACAGTAACTGTCCAGAATTAACACCACGCCTACCCCTTTCTAATTCAATTGATTTCATCAAGTTAAGGGCCAGGGCGGTATAGGTCCAAGTCCCAATTTCGCCTGTTCAGAAGCCCATTTTGGAGCAGCTTTCTCGAATACATTCATTAATAATTAGGTCATAACGCTAATTACTTAAGTTCTTTTAGAGACAATCCTTAATAAAAAATAATAGTTCATTTTAGGATGGCCATTAAAATAAATCGAGGTGCGCCACGCCAAACAAAAATTTATAAATTGTGTGGCCCTCTTTAAATACTTACATTAAAATACTTAGAAATTGGGACGTACCATTTAGCGAATTTTCATGGCCTCCCGCAAAGTTAACAATATGTTAGTTACCTTAGGTGCGTTATTTAATAATTTTACCTTTCTTAAACTCGGGTGTGCATTTATGTGACTCAAATCCAAATCTCAACGGTATTAAAATATGTCAAAAATCACGGGTGCATTTATGTGACGTGGTTGAGACGCATTTTAATACTGTTGCAATATTCCTCAAAAATTCAATTAAAAGCGGTAAGTAATCTTGAAATTTCACTATAGGATAAACATGTTTAAAATCAGATAATTAGCCAATTATGATAGTTTAAGCGACCATGCTAGAACCACGGAATCCAAGGGTGCCTAACACCTTTCCTCGGGTTAACAAAATTCCTTACTCAAGAATATCTGGTTAGCACACTTCATTTGAAAAGTCAAAAATTTTCTCGAGTTGGGATTCAAGAAAAACCGGTGACTTGGGACACCAAAAGACAAACCCATCCCAAGTGGCGACTCTAAAAATAAATAAATAATTCTAATTCGAACAATGTCACACAAAATGAAAAACTCCCTTATACATTATCCTTCGGGGTAGGTGTGTGAAAAAGGAGGTGTGACAGCTACCAGCTGGCAAACCTTTTTATCCACTGAGAGTCATAGGAGAGGGTAGTGTAGCTAAAATCAAGAAAAGAAAATTCACCACAGCTATTGGTTCAGTCTCATCTTCACAGGCACCTGCACTTGAAGGACCATTTGGGGTGCTAAACTCGATTCTTGCATTCATCCGGGAGTTAGTGTCATAGCTTTTGAGTGGCCGTTCAACCTCCCAGCCTGGACCCTCATACTTCTCCAAGGAAGAAATGAAGAGTTACTTAGATGTGCAGAAGAGTCAGAAATAGTCTCATGAGAAGATGGCAGCATCACTGACCAGACATGAGACAGCCTATGGCAATTTGGCCAAGGCAGATGCAGATCTTCAGTCGGACTTCAAGAAGGAGAAGAATAGGAACAAGAAGAAGAGAAAGTTCATGGTAAAAATATAGAGAGGCATAAAGGCCATCTTCAAATGGGGAAACCCAGGCAATAAGATATCAGTGGGGGGACAGAGATAATAGCGAGGAGTACTCCTTCATGTCAGAAGCTGTTGGTGATGCTGATGGTGATAACGATGATGAGACTAATAATGATGAGGCCACGAGTTCAGCACACATTTATCAGTCGTCCTCCCACAGTCTGGTAGTTTGATGTAGACCTCAGGGAAACCCTCAAACTATTTATGCTTTATATTTGATATTGTGTAGTGAGGACACTGCAATATTTTTAGTTGGGGGTGGCTGTAGGAGTATATTGTATTCGTACTAATATGTTGTATGCCCTTGCCGGGCTTATTTTGTTGTTATGGATATTGTGTTCCCTTGCTGGGCTTATTGTGTTATGGATATTGTGTGCCTTTGCCGGGCTATTTTGTGTAGCATGTGCTCTTGCTGAGCGTAGTCTATTTTTAGCTTTCTTTCGTTATTTTTTTTATTAGTTTGTGTTATTTGTATTAGTCACTTTTTCTTAGTATCCTTTTTAGTAGTTTTGTTCTTTGAGTTTTTTTTTAATTTATTGTTTACTTGGGATTTCTTCATGCTACGGTTCCTTCCCAAGGAACATTTTTGAAGTGAAACAGGTGACTATTACTTATGATAGATGGCATGACAACTTTCTTACGGGAATTAGTCTTGTTTTGCTAGGAGGAGAGTTTTGGATTATTTGTTACTAATAAAATTAGTCTCTTGTATTTAAAATGTGAATTAAGAATACCCCTATGATTTTTGGTTTTGAACTAAAATAAGTAAGTTTCATGGTCAAGAATAATTTTTATGAAAATTTTTTGGCTCTTTTAGTGACTCTTTGCCCACTAGTTTGAATAATATTACTTTCGATGCGCTTATTAGAAAATGAAATTGATCGATCTTGATTAATTCATGTGCCATGTGAGTTAATGTTTGTAAAAATAAATCTTGTGTTTACTTCTATCATCTAGAACTTGCCAGGTTGGTTTTTCAACGCTAATGATAGTATGTTTGGTGGGAGGGATGATCTTAGGCATTCTTTGTGTTATTTGCAAAACCTCTTTAGCTTTTCAATCCTACTATTGCATAAATAATATCACTAGTACCCTATTTGAGCCTTTAACCTTTTCTTTGGCCATCTCATTACAAATCTTTTCCCTTCTGTAAAATAATTTCCTCTTTTGAACCCGTCCCTCTTGAACATTGAGAATGAGGCTAAAAGTCTAAATTGGAGGTGTGGTGTCAAAATATAAATTGGTAAGGTTGTACATTGAGTGTAGGAACATATACCTCAAAGTGTTCAAATTAAATTATTCAAGCTCCGAAAGAAAAATATGTATATAAAAAATATAATAAAAAAGAGAGAAATATATGTATGTATATAAATATGGAGCCTTGAAGAAAATTAGAGAGGTATGTAAGGTAATTCTATGTTGGTAACAAAATTCCAATGAGGCTATGTGGTTTGAAAAGAAACAAAGTGCAAAAAGAAAGACAAATATGAGTAGTGTTCAAGGAGGGTGAAGTTACTTGTATCCAAATGCTTATACAACCCTTTCCTAAACCTCCATTACATTCTTAAAAAGTCCTTATGGGACCTTCAATGAAATGTTCTTGATTAGGCGATGAATTAAAATAAGGGCAAGCTTATGGTATGAGATGTTGTAACACTTGAAATTCTTTGCGAGAGCGAGTGTCTTTGTAAATTTGTCCCTTATGTTGTATTGTAAATATAGTTATTTTGGGACTTTTCTTTCTTGTGAGGGCACATGAATTAGGAAGGATTGGTGAAATTTAGTAAGTTGAGCATATGTATTGTACTAGTGCTTTTGAATCACTTCTTGAGGTTTATTCTTTTCACTTGATTATTTTGAAACTCCCTTGCATATTCTTGAAGTTGTTTTTAAAATTTAAATCAGGGAGTCATTCGGGAAAGATGCACATACTTGAGCCTATTTACCAGTACCAACCAAATCCATAAGAATGGTGCTTTATTAGGGAATGTGATTAAATAATAGCAATACCACTTGTGTTTTAAATGATAAATCCTCATTGAAGCATTGGTTTTATTTGCTTGAGGAAAAGCAAAAGCTTTAAGTTGGGCATGTTGATGAGAGGTGATTTTACCACTCATACTAGTCTCATTTCTTTAGCTTTTATGTCCTTTACCGATAATATGAGATCGTTTATGGTGTGTATTATTAAATTTTCATGTAAATGATGCAATGAAGTTATTTAAAGTCAACTGGAGTGGAAAAAAGGGTGAAACCCATGCAAAACTCCCTTGTAATTCTACATCTGCGAAAGCTTTGTTGCAGAAGCAGAGTCCTGCATATGCGAAAATGGGAGACCTTGTAAGATACTGCATCTGCGGTTGGATTACCACTTTTTTGATTGCGCATCTGCACTCGAAATACCGCATCTACGGTTGAAAAGATTATTTGACATTTCACCTCTGTGATTGGCTCTGCGCATCTGTTGGACTGCACCTGCGAGTATTCTTCCACAGGTGCGGTTAACGGGCATCAGACCTGGGCAAATTAGGCATTTCACATGTTCTCATTTCCAAACCATTTTTATACTCGTCCAAGCAGATACTTTTGGAATTATTGGCTTATTTTTAGTTCCATAGACTAGAGTTGGAAACTAGGGTTTGCACACACACTTTGATCTTGAAGATTTGAAGCTTGTTGTTAAGGATTTCTTACCCATTTATGTTTGTTTCTTCATTTTCTTGCTTTGTATTGTATATCTAAGTGTGCAGTATTTTATTCAACACTTGAATCTTAATTATGGAAATATTCATGTTTAAATTGTGGATTAAATACCTTGTCGTGCTTATATATTAAATGATTTTTATTTTATTTTTGAAGTGAGTTATTGTTTCATTAATTATTCTTGTTCTTTAATGTTTCCAAAGGAATTAGCTAACCCTAGGACTCGCTCATTAACTCCAATTTAATTTTGAAAAAGATAATTTGGGATTGGGAAAGATTAACTAACAAGAACTTGAGGCGTTAACCCTCATTTTATAGATTCTACCTAGGGATAGGATTGAACTACTTGTAACCATATCCGTGAGTGCTTAATCTAGGAATTGTTTTAAAGATAATTCAATTAGGAAGTCTTGTTAGTCTTTGGAAGAAGCTAATATAAATTTTTTACCGGTGGCTAATTAACATAAACTAGCTCATATTTGTAAAATCGTGAAATACATTGGATCGTTACTTGAGTTTAATTCTCGATGCATCCATACTTATAGCCATTGATCATTTTACTTGCTTTCTAGGTTAGTTTACATATCTGCATTTAGATATAAAATATTTTCTAGACCAAAATCTAAGTGTTTGGCATTGCACGATAAGTGATAATTCTCTTATATTCATAATCGCATACATATTGTTCTCTGTGGGATTCGACTCCGACTCATAGTTAGGTAAATTATATTGCATGTGATTGTGTCCATTTACTTTTTAATAGCAGATTTGGATGCCATCACTCTTCCCGGCAGATTCTGTTATACCTAATTACGTAGATCACCTGGGCATCAAATGTGGGATTGGTAACTTAAAACTATTAATAATTAGCTGAAATTACCTACATACTTTGACCACCTAGATTCTGCCAATTCCTAATTGATATATGTGTTTGCATGCACTTTCTGCTTAAGTGTGGAGGTCAGCATGAGCCTTTAATTGCATCAATGTGAAAGTCTTTGGTTGTTTTGATTGTCCCCTAGATTTTACATTTTTTAGCAGCCTAGATAAGGTCTAGAACCATCCAAATAGAGGTGCAAAACCTCCTGGACCATGTGTATGGAACGGGTAATGCACATATAGGGAACGACTTAGAATTGAATTAGAGCGCTTTTAGGTGAACAATTTTAACATAGTAATCGGATAGTAGGAGATGATAGTTTGTGCCCGCTGAATTAATAAGTAACACCCCATTTTGAGGGAGTTACGAAATATTATTTATGATGCACGGGGTGATCCTTTAAACTAAAAACTTAGGAACCCACCCCTCTTTTCTTTATTTTCTATTAGAATGAAAATAGTTTTACCCATCTTTTCAAAATATTTTTATAATAAAATTCTCAAATTTTGTACTTCCTACGTTTATTTGACTAATCCATATAATTTAAGTTCGGCCGGAACTCACGGTTATGGACCTCGAGAATGGCCTAATATATTCTCCTCGAGGTAACTTGAGCTCTTACCGATCTTTGGTGATGTAAACTAGTCGAACCAGAGTTATCTGCAAATAGGTGCCCTTACGCATCTTTAAAATCATTAGGTGGAGAATCTCCTCTTTTAATACTTCCTTAAAAGAGTATTGAAACATCGAAACCCAATTCTGCGAGATAAAGGGGCGACAAATCCTAAGGGGAGCTCCCGTACACAAGGTTAGGCAAGCCACTTACCTCGAACCAAGCTCAATCAATTGGTAACAATGCCTTTTCCTCAATTGTCCGACTTTGTATGGCCCAAATAAAACCAAACACAATTGTATATCATAAATACAACTATAATAGACTAATCTAATTAATGAAATCAAGACTTTAACAAGAAATTCGAAAATCGCCCTAAAAAGCCTCCCAGGCCCATATCTCAAAATTGAGTAAAAGTCACAAAATATAAACACACATCCACTCACAAATCCAACCATACAAGAATTACTCGAATCCGACCTCTAATTGCCTATAAAAACTCAAAAAAAAAATTAGTCTAGGAAGTTTCTACCATTTCCTCCCAAATTTCCAAATCAAACCCATTATTAAATGATGAAGATAGTAATAGATTCATGAAATATAATCCAGACCGGGTTAGAATAACATACCCCCAAAATTTCCTTGAAGAACCCTAAAAATATCACTTCATACCGAGCTCTCAAAGTCCCAAAATTAAAAATCGGATAAAGCCCTCGAAATTCTCTTTTCTGCCCAACGACAATCGCTTTTATGAGGAATCCACTACTTATGCAGTGCCGCACCTGTGGGAAAACCATCGCAGGTGCGAACTTAACTTAAGTCCTCGAGAATCGCTTTTTTCCGCTTCTGTGTGTCCACTTCTATGAGACAGCTTTTGCGGTCCTAGATGGGCAGACCTAAAATCGCATATGCGGCTCGATTGCCGCTTCTGCAGCGTCACGCTTGCAGCCCAAAGTGTGCAGGTGCGATTACACCAGGTGCAACAACGTTAGCCATCCTTCCAAAACTAAATTTGATCCGTTAACCATTTGAAATAAACCCGAGGCCCCCGATACCTCAACCAAATATACCAACAAGTCTAAAAATACCATACAAACTTAGTCGAGCCCTCAAATCACATCAAATAACGCTAAAATATGAATCACTCTTCAATCCAAACTTAATGAACTTTGAAACTCCAAATTTCTACAACCGATGTCGAAACCTATCAAACTACGTCCAATTGACCTCAAGTTTTGCACACAATTCATATTCAACATTGTGGACCTACTCCAACTTTCGAAATCAAAATTCGACCTCGATATAAAAGAAGTCCTCTTCCGGTCAAACTTTCTAAAAATTCGACTTTTACCATTTCAAGGTTAATTCAGCTACAGGCCTCCAAAATATAATCCGGGAACGGCTTACGTACAAAATCACCCGACACAGCGGAACCGATAAAACTCCATTCTGGAGTCGTTTTCATACAGTTCTAACAACGGTTAAAATCCTAAGACTTAAACTTCCTTTAGGGACTAAGTGTCTCAAAGAACTCTTAAATCAAAAACAAAACCTCCTGACAAGTCACATATGCAGAAACAAATACAGGGAAAGTAGTAAATAGAGAATCGGGGCTAGGACTCTCAATATGATCGACCGAACCATTATCCTTTATGTAATATAAATTTATTTGAAATTCTAATCTTAATCAAGTTCCAAACTTTTAGCTATTTGGAATATCGTGTCCTATATATTATTAACAATTCTAAAACCAAAACCAATTCTACAAGGATGCAAGCAATTTGGACCACCTGTGGAGAGTTATGTTTACTTTGAACACATACGGTAGAGAATTGTGTAGGGAGTAAATTCTTCGGGTTTTAATCCTTCAAAATATATTTTATATATTTTGTATTTACTTCCTCTGTATCATATTAAATAAGTTACTTTCATTTTTAGTCTCTTTCAAAATAAATGACACATTTCTAAATTTGAAAATATTTAATTTTAAATCTTCATTTTACCTTTTTTCTCTTAATGAAAAGATTTTATAGTCACACAAATGGTATGGCCTTACAAACGTTTTTCCTTTAAACTTTTAAGTTCACAAGTTTCAAAAGTCTTCTTTTTTATTTAAACACTGTGTCGAGTCAAACTAGCTCAAACAAGATAAAATGAAGTAATGATTAATATAATTAATATTTCAATCTTTGAAATTTATTTTAATTTTGTCGCTTTTCTATTCCTAATCTCGATGGAACCTTTTCATTTTCTCAAAACTGCATACAGACAACAATTATTTATTGCTGCCCAATTGAAGTCCTTCCTTCCAATGAATTCAGCTAAGATTAAAAGAAGTCCATAAACTCATGACGAACTATATTGAAACTGTCCTAATTATACCCTCCCCCTCCCCCCTTCATTCTTAGTTCTTCGCTTTTGACTTTGCACACCCTTTAAAAAAAGTATGTATTTATAATTTTAGCCATAAAACAAATAGTACTTTTAAAAGTCTTGAAAAATGTTTTGGGGAATGAGTGCTTAATAATAAAAGTAAACAGAAAAAGAAAAAAGAAGAAGATATTTTTCTCTTGATTTAGTATAATAATCAAGTAAAAATAATTTTATTTTTAATATGTTGAACAAGTAAAAATAAACGGTAGAGAGTAGTGACCAAGTTCTAATGAGTAACAAACGATAAAATAGCATACCAATAGTTTTTTCTTTTCAAAAGATAATTTCATACTGGAAAAACTAATTAAACTTTGCCACAATTTATATTGGATAAAACTATAACTATAATTTATATTTAAAATTTAGATGAACTAATTGAATGATCAAAATATCCTTAAAATATTAACCAACTTTTATACATTTTTTTGGTAAACTGGATATATATATATATAGCATTGTTTGGGAGCTAGTGCTCCCTAATGTAGCGTTACCAAAGTCTTCACCTACACAGTTGTTTATCCCTATATTACGAGCAAATACAGTTCCTAGGATATCTGCCCACAGTATTTTGTTTACAAACACCGAAGGAACTGTCAAAACTACTATCCTATCAAAAGCCTTTTTCTCTTCTCCTTCCATTACGAGGAGGTCACCCGATTTTGTTCCTTTTACTCATGTTTGTATTGTATCCCTAACTGCTCCATCAAGGACCTTTATTTATGAATGATAGAGTTAAAATGTAAATTACCTTCATTTAACAATATGGTAACCTGTGCAGAGTCAGTGGAGATTGTTAGCGGCGTTAGCTTGAGCTGGAGGGCTAAAGTTAGCCCCTGGTAAAGTGTCTGGATTTTAGCCTTGAGGGTTGTGGTATGGGTTAAGCCTCTCAAGTAGCCCATAACCCAGTCACCCATGATATTGGTTACAATGCCTTGAATTACTCGTGATATTGAGCATGTTGCCCCATCAATATTGAGCTTATATGTGCCATTAGGGAGTGGCTTCCATTTCATATGGATCCTCTGCATATCAGTCTTAACCTTAAGATCACCTCCATATGAGAGTATTTTGTGCCCCTAGCAATGGTCTATTTGACACGGACATTGTTCCTTTTATTTTCAAAAAGGTTGTTATTCCTTGTTATCCATATTCCCCAGAAGCAGAATGGTAGTAGAGATTTCCAGGTGATAGAATTGTTGAAATGCATGTTCTTTTATGTGCCAAGTGTCCTTCCATTGAGACATTGAGAATTTAAGGTGAGTGTGGGAGGATACATTGATACATGCTTAGGGAGTTCCAGAATATCTTAGCATTTTTGCATTCGAAAAAGATGTGGTTGATATCTTCCACTGCAGAGGCACATGGGTGGCACTAGGGGTTGACATTTAAACCTATGTTATTCTAGTAGAATGCAGTAGGGGGTCTATTATGATGCATCAACCATGTGAAGAATTTGATCTTATTAAGGACTCCTAGTTTCTGGATCCATCTAAATGTATCTTCTTGGTTGGAATTGGGGATGATTTCTAAACTAGTTAGATTGTAAGCTGATTTTGAGCTGAAAAGCCCATTGTTGGTGAGGTTCCAGATGAGCTGGTCCTCAGAGTTGGAAGATGAGGGAATGAAGATGGATTTAAGCACCTGCTTGAGGATATTGACCCTATCCCTTTTGGGAAAAATCCATCTAGAAGCTTTAAGGAGACCTTCCATCCTCTTCGATACACTACCAAGTCCTACTTTTTAGAGCCTCCAGGCTAGACTGGTCATGCTAGCTTTGTTCTTGATGTAGGTTTTTTAGACTCCCAGTCCGCCACAGCTTTTGGGCTTGGTGATGGTACCCCATTTGATCATATGAAGCTTCCTTTCTCAGAATTTGTTCCCCAAATAAAATTTATTTGGATTCTATCTATCTGGTTAGAGATGTGGGATGGCAGCTTTATGTAGATCATGACATGGCTAGGAATACTGCCAATGCTTGATTTAACAGAAATTGTACGCCCAACCATGTTCAGCATGTTGGTTTTCCAGCCGGCTAGTTTGGATTTCATACTGTTAAGAATAAATTGGAAGTCTCTATTGGTGGGTCTTTTATGGAAGATTGGCAAGCCCAGGTACTTACCAAAATCTTTGCTTTTCCAAATTACTAACAATGAGTTGCATGTGTTAGCCTAGTCCTCATGGCAATTTTTTTTGAGAAGATAACCTTAGATTTTCGGAAATTGACCTTTTGGCCTGATGAATTATTAAATTCTTCTAAGGTAGTCAGGATAGCTTCACTGTTCTTTTTTATAGCTCTTCTAAACAGTGTGAGGCCATCAGCAAAAAAAGGTGAGAGATTTTAGGTTCATTCCTTCCATACAAATGATGAACAACCTGGTCAATTTATCTTGAAAGCCTTTCCATACAAATGATGAATAGGTATAGGGAGATTGGGTCTCTCTACCTATTGCCTCTTGTGGGGTTGAAAGGTTCAGTTTGACCACGATTGACCAGGATTGATATGGAAGAGGTGGAGATGTTGGAGAGGATCAGATTTGTTAGCTTGAGTGGAAAGTTGAAAAAAATGAGTGAATCCCCAATGAAAGACCACTCAAGTCTATCAATTACTTTTTTAAGACCAATTTTGAGGATCATGTTTGCATTCTTTCCTTTCATCTTTTAGAAATGGGTGATGTATCCATGAACAATAATGTCATTATCTGAAGACCTCCTGTTAGAGAGGAAAGTTTCCTGAGATGGACCTATAATAGTATGAAGGATAGGTTTGATCCTTTTAACTATTATTTTAGAGATCAATTGACACATAGGGTTGCACAACCCCATGGTTCTAAAGCTCTTCAAAAGAGTAGCATATTGGCATTTATAAATCAAGAATATTATAGTTTTGTTAATTTTAGAAGGCATGGTTGAAGTGGTAAACACTTTGTGGCAGAAACAGTTAACTTGGGTCGATAAGATAGACTAGTATTTTTGGTAGGGAAAAGGATGTAGCCCATCAGGACTAGGTTCCTTGAGAGGTTTGCAGGAGTTCATGGATATTTTAATTTTAGAGGTTCTAAGTGGTTGATACAGGGCCTCTCTCATGCTATCAGAAAGAATTAGAGGAAAATTACTGAGAACTGTCTTATAGGCTGATGAACTGTGGGATGTGGTAAAGAGACTTTAAAAAAAGGATCTGGTAGCCTCTTTGATGAGCTTAGGGTATATGATTTAGTTACCCACCAGATCAATCAATCTAAGGATCTTATTCATCCTCTTTCTATTAACAGTGGTGGTGTGGAAGAATTTGGTGTTTGCATCACCTTGATAAAGCCAATCGACTCTAGATATCAGCTTCTAAAAGTCTTCCTCATTTTGAAGGATTGCTCAGTATTCAGCTTGAAGATTAGATTTTAGGTTTTTCAAGGAGGAGCTAAGGGTAAGCACTAGCTTTTTGTATGCCATTCAATCTAGCTAGAAGGTGCTTTTTTTATGGAAGATGTTACCAAACACTAATTTGTTCCATGCGGTGCATTAAACTTAAAAGTGTTGGTAGCATCCAACATGTCAATTGAGGAGGTGAAGTTGGTTTGCACTATGTTTTAAAAGCCAGGGTGACCACATCATGTTGACTCTAGCTTAAATGGTCTAGACTGATAATTATGTTGGGTACTACAGATGCTTAAAAGAAGAGGGAAATGGTCAGAGTGGGTCCTAGGTAGGTGGGAGACTAAGGCTTCTGGAAAAGGCTTAATCTAATCTTTAGTGGCAAGGCACCTATCCAACCTTTCAAGGATAAGGTCCTGCTGTTGGTGTACCCCTTGTTAGACCACATATATTTTGAGCCTTTAAATCCCAGGTCAACTAATCTACACTAGTTCAGGCAGCTCTGGAAACGGTTACTTCAATTAATATTAATGTTATTACCGCCATGTTTATCTCTAGCTTTTAGGACTTCATTGAAGTCCCTTCCTACAAGCCATCTACCCTTATAGATAGAGCCCATATCCTCAAGGGATTTCCATAACCTAATTCTATCATGTAAACGTGGGCTAGCATAGATAGTAAAGAAAATCCACTTAGAGTTATTGGGGCTTACCTTGATCATTGCATGCACACCCTGGGGAATGGTATAGACCTCCTCGAGCGTAACTAGGTCTTGTTTTCACATCACCATAATTCCACCTGATTAGCCCAGAGTAGGGGATTGGAATTGTACTGAGAATTATAGCTTAGCAGTTAAGTGCGTGTGATCAGCCATTCTTGTCTCCAAAAGGACAAGGACTGCAGGCTTATGCAATTTCACCATGAAGGTGTAGTGTTTTCGGAATTCAACATTGTTGTCCCCTCTAGTATTCCATATTAAGAAGTTCATCAGCAACTGATTTTGAGTTCGGGTCTTCCTCTTGAGTCCCTTCCCCTTTCCCACCAATGTTGGTTTCACTCCTCCCATTATAGGGTTTATTCCAACTGGTGAGTTCCCTATGTAAGAAACACGTTCTCGAACTAACGTGTGTTGATTCATGTAGGTTTTGATAAATGCCAAACATTGAGCCAAGCATCGGTGATGGAACAATAACAGTCCAAGTACAAGATGGATAGTACGCGTTCAAGAATAGAAGATGCAATCAACTGTTGAGTAGGTCTTAATTTGTAATCTTGACTCAACGACTTATTTCTAATATTGGCTCTCACCTAAAATGATTTTCATAAAATCATGCGTCATAAGTTTTTAAAGAAATAAGTTGCATATTTGCCAAAATGATTTTTAAACTCGTTTTGAGAAAATTGGGTTTAACAATCGATTGTCTTGAAGAAACAATCGATTGTCAAGTTCTATACTTAGTTTTTAAAATGTTGTCTTGAGACAGAAACTTCGTTTGAAATCATTTTTGAAGCAACAATCGATTGTCACTGTTCAACAATCGATTGTTAGATTTTATACTTAGTCTCAAAGTTTTGGACAACTTACAGAATGTTTTCAAAATCTTCAAAAATGAAGAACAATCGATTGTCACTATTTAACAATCGATTGTGCTCAGTGATATTTCCAAACGGACTTTTTCCAACGGCTTTATCTATTTATGGTATAATCTTTACTCAATCTTTTAGTCAAAAAGTTGCCAGAAATATTTTGAATATTTGAACAACAATCGATTGTCTGAAGTCAACAATCGATTGTCTTCTTTTTAAAAATTCAACAGAAACCTTTTTAACCGGATTTTAAGGAATTTGTCTGTTGAAATTTTACTCCAACAATCGATTGTGTAATATCAACAATCGATTGTCAGGCAGATTTTCAGGAGCGTTTTCTGGAACTAAAAGCAACGGTCTATTGCTCCATTTTCTCTATAAAACACTCTCTGAAAATCATTTTTTAAACACAACAACACTGCAGAAAAATTACAAAGCATACATTACATTCTTGTGATTCAAATTTCATATCTTACATTGTTTTTTGAGAGCCAAGATTATTGATTGAGTTGTTGTGTTCTTGAGCCATATATTTTGTACTCATAATCCACTCTTTGAGAGAGTTCTTGTAAAGTGAGTAAAAGAGTGTTCGTGTTAAACACTTGTAGTAAGAAGGAGTGTTATATTTCTTCTTGTAAAGTCTTAGGGATAGGTTTCCTTAAGCGGGTTGGTTGAGGCTTGTGTTGTATCAAGTTCTCAAGTTGTAAAGGTTCGTTAGGCACCCGGAAGCTTAACAAGTGAAGTCTTTGGGATTGTATCCCCGAGCAAATTGAAGTCTTTGAGGTGAGGAACCTCCGAGCAAATTGAAGTCTTTGAGGTGAGGAACCTCCGAGCAAGTGAAGTCTTTAAGGTGAGGAACCTCCGAGCAAATTGAAGTCTTTGAGGTGAGGAACCTCCGAGCAAATTGAAGTCTTTGAGGTGAGGAACCTCCGAGCAAATTGAAGTCTTTGAGGTGAGGAACCTCCGAGCAAGTGTTTGAGATTTGTGTGATTCAAGTCTCAAGTGTAAAGGTTTGTTGGGCACCTTAAGATTGACAAGGTTGTTAGTGGAAATCTCGAGAGAGTCTCTCGGGGACTGGACTAACCACAAAGTGTGGCCAACCAGTATATATCGTGGTGTAATTTATTTTTACTGCATTTGTTTATTTCCTGCAAAGTTTAAATTCCGCAAGAAAACGCCAAATTTTATTAATACGCTATTCACCCCCCCCCCCTCTAGCGTAGAGCGTTATTTCTAACAATTGGTATCAGAGCCATACTCTCTGAAAAACTTAACAGTTTGAGAGAACCATCCATGGCTTCTACTCATGATTTTTTTGCAGGAATCGGTGAACGCAATTGCTACACCATGCCTCTAATATTTGATGGAAACAACGAAGAAGAGGTAAGTATCTCTAATTCTCACTCGTTCGAAGAATTACAAAATGCATTTGAAGATTTGTATGGTGAATTTGGTAATGCTGTCAAAATGATTAGAGATTTGAAGAAATCACTTTCCCAGCAAGAATTAGATTTTCAGAAAAATCTCTCTTTAAAAGAAAAGGATTTTGAAGAACGTCTCTTATTGAAAGAAAAAGATTTCAAAAATCAACTTTCTTTAAAACAAAAAGATTTTGAAAATCTGTCTCTTGATAACGAGAATCTTGTAAAAGAAAATCAGTTTTTGCAAAATGATAGTGTAGAACTTAGACAAGTCATTAAGACTATGCATGAAGCTTCTTATGTTGATGAATGCTCCACTTGTACTTCTTGCGATTCTTTGAAGTTAGAAAACGCAGAACTTAGGAAAACTTTAGAATCACGAAGTATAGATGTCCCTAAGGTTATTGAAGAAAAGGAAACGTCGAAGAATAATCAACGGCATAAAAGCAGAAATCCCATTAGAAATTTTACTGCTCCACCTAGAAATAATTCTAGGGCTGTAAATGAGTCTAGGACAAATTCCTTTAGACCACCTAGACATTACGCTAGGATGTATGAAAACAAGTCTAAAACTAACGCCTTTAGATCACCTAGATACAACTCTAGAAATTGGAATAATGAATCTAGAGTTAATCACTTTACATCGCCTAGAATCAATACTAGGACTATTGTTGATAAGCCTAGAACGAACTACGTTAGACAACCTAGAAATGACTCTAGGATTCTCAACGCCTCTAGGAATGACTCTAGATCACCTAGAATGTATTTGGCGCAACCTAGGCATTGGCACAATCCGAACGTAGTATGCCATTATTGCAATCGGATAGGTCACATTGCACCCGTGTGTTTTGCTAAACATAGAGATTTATCTTTTGGTTATAATTATTATTTGCCTAACCCCAAAGGACCCAAAAAGATATGGGTACCAAAAACCTCTCCGTAGGTATTTTTGCAGGTGTGCTTGAAGACTACAAAATTGTAGTAGATGCGCCAAGCACGACACCCAAAGGCATCGAGAGGAATTTCGGTTAGCTATTCTTTTTGATAAAACCGAATATGTGCAAGCTATTAATGTTGACAGATTTGTTGATATATGGCAGCTGGTGTTATTAACATATAAGTTGTCAACTTGATTCTCACCCTGAAAAACGTTGACATGCGTTAATTGTAAGAATCAATTTGTGAAATTTCTTGTTGACTATACTTGTTGATTGACATGCTGAAAATTCATTTTTGATTACTAGTATCAACTATTAAATGCTTGATCCATGCTTTGACAAATGTTGATTCGTGCATTGAATGAGTACCTACTAGAATCATGTTTAGTTGAATTATGTCTTGGCAATCTTTTCAAACAGCAAAGTGTTTTAAATCATGTTTTAATATATGTTTTGATAAATATTTTTTTTGCATACTCTCATAATCGATTTCCAGGACTTAAAACCTTTTTGGTCTAGTCCACAATCGATTGTTCACAGGCACAATCGATTGTCCGTGTTTTTCTGAGTTTTCAAAAACTTTCTGTTTCTTGCAAATTTTTCAGGAACTAAGTGTCAAATAGTTCAACAATCGATTGTCCCTTTTCAACAATCGATTGTCAATCAGTAAAAATCTCAAGATTTGTTACCATTCTAAATTCTGAACTTGACAGCTATCTTTTATCATCGTGTCAGTTCAAAATAGGCATAAACGTTCTTGAACTCTTTTTTTTTAAAGGCTAGGCTTTCATCTTTATCATGCCCAATTGTATGTGTTGATATGTCTTTGTTAAACCATTCATGCTTTGTTTTGGTTCTCATTATTGCAAATGCGCCTAATTGAAATATTTGACATTTGTTGCAATATGGATTGCTGAAAATAACCTTGTGTATCACTGTTAATAAAATAACATTTGATGCATTTGTTATGCTCTCCGTCAAATGGATTTTTCATTGCTTTTGTAACAATCGGTATTTCCTGAAAAATGTCAAATTGATGTGTTGTGCTTAAACAGGTGATAAGATGGTTGATTCATGATTTGACTATCTATTTGAAACAGCATGCAATATATGTTTTGACAAATGCCTTTCAAAATAACAATAGGTATTTTTTTGTTGATATAATTGATAAATTTATAGAAATCGTCATATTGTATATTCCTCAATATCCTTCCTATTCTTATGTGAATATGGTAAAAGGAATTAGCCTTAATACAATCTTCTTATCAAAAGAAGAAATATTTTAGGCAAATTTGTTACAAGTAAGAGGAATGTCATTACATTCCATTTTGTCTTACTTAAGAGGGAACTTGTGCTTTGAAAGAATTGATTGCATAAATTTTATTGATGATATTCTCTTAACAAATATCTGTTTGGGTTTTGAATTGTTATTATGGTGATAAATTGTTTATATATATATATATATATATATCGGAAATGGCTTCACTTGATTAAGTGTTGGAAATGCTAATGTGCTCGCATGAAGCATTCAATTCAATCTCTAGCAAATTGAGATGTCAACGATGGAGGATGACATCAAGACAAACCGGGTATGATCGTTCCTTACTCTATCCTTTAGCTAGTTGAATTGGTATTATATGTCACAAGTATTGATATGAATGTTATTTTGATAAATTGCATAATTGATTAAGTGCATAAATTGTATTGAGTTTTGATTTTCTAAATTGGTATTTATAACAATTGGTGTTGATTATATGTATTCATGATGGAAAATCTATTTTCATAAAAACGTTTTCATCCGAAGAATCATTATCTTCCACCATGTGTTGATGACGTTGTTTCATTCATAATCAATTGTCATAAATCCAAAATTGATTATAATATATTCAAAATTGATTACCATACTTCCAAAATCAATTTTCAGGACTTAGACCATTTTTGCCCAGTACACAATCGATTGTCAAGTTCCACAATCGATTGTCAGTGATTTTCTGAAATTTCAAAAACATTCTGTTTCAAGCCAAATTCTCAGAATCTAAGTGTCAAACTTGACACAATCGATTGTCTCTATCACACAATCGATTGTCCAACGGTATTAATTCAAAAATTCTTACCATTCTGAGTCCTGCAGCTCTCGTTAATCGATTATCAGTTTTTATCAGTCAATCCAACTGGCATAACACTGTTCAACAATCGAGTGTCTCAGGTATACAATCGATTGTCTCAACGGTCAATTCCAAAACTCGACCGTTTTTGAGTTAACTTCAGGCATAATTTTTTCCTATTCTCCCCTCTATAAATAGGAGATGGTGTCTTCATTCTCATCACCAAATATTCAAGCTCAAAGCCTCAAATCCTCTCTAAAAAGCTCTTTTTGCAAAATTCAAGCTTTCTTTCTTCTATCAATATGTCGAGAAGAACCCGTTCAAATAGGGAAGGTGCTTCCACCTCTACTCTTCCTCCCTCCGGATATCATCCATATCAAGATGGTGATGTTTTGGTCTTCAAAAGCGAAAATAAATTAAATCGCTTTCTTACTAATTTTGAAAAACGTGATATTCATCCTCCTCAAATCCTCCTCCAAATCAAGATCCAAATTCGGATATTTTAAATCATCTTACCCGCATTGAGACAAAAGTTGATCTTAACCCGCTATGTCCAGGGATACTTTGACCATGTCAACTATCAATATGGTGCTGTTGTCCCATTTGAGGCACCGCCGCAAAACATGGACGAAGATGATGATAACGAGGATTAAATATTTTCTTGTATTTTTATTTATTTAATGGCCTATGTAATATTTTATCTATTTAATGAAAGTTGATTTTTATTTGAAATATCTCTCCTATTTCCATTATATAAATTATTTGATATTTTCAAAAGGGGGAAGTACATATTTTTTTTAAAAGGAAGAAAAGAAAGGCTATATGCAAGACTAGAGTTTATGCATACTTACATGCTTTCTTTGAATGTGTTGCATAAATTCAGGGGGAATCTTACATTAAGGGGGAATTTTTTTCCAGTGCAAACGATTCGATTATCCCATATAATAATCGATTATGTTGACGTTTGTTGAACTACCATGCTATTATTAGACTTGTTATCTAGCCACTTTTTGTTAATGTCAAAAGGGGGAAAATAAACGGGCTATGCATGCATAATATATTTCCCATGCACTTTGATATAACTGCACACATTTAGGGGGAATCATCATTTGAGGGGAAATATCTTATGAAACATGAACATGTCTATGATGCATATTGAATTATCTTGAATTATGAAACATGAACATATCTATGATGCATATTGAATTATCTTGAACTGTTATTTTTATGCATATCCCGATACATGTTTGCCATTATCAAAAAGGGGGAAATTGTAAGAAACACGTTCTCGAACTAACGTGTGTTGATTCATGTTGGTTTTGATAAATGCCAAACATTGAGCCAAGCATCGGTGATGGAACAATAACAGTCCAAGTACAAGATGGATAGTACGCGTTCAAGAGTAGAAGATGCAATCAACTGTTGAGTAGGTCTTAATTTGTAATCTTGACTCAACGACTTATTTCTAATATTGGCTCTCACCTAAAATGATTTTCATAAAATCATGCGTCATAAGTTTTTAAAGAAATAAGTTGCATATTTGCCAAAATGATTTTTAAACTCGTTTTGAGAAAATTGGGTTTAACAATCGATTGTCTTGAAGAAACAATCGATTGTCAAGTTCTATACTTAGTTTTTAAAATGTTGTCTTGAGACAGAAACTTCGTTTGAAATCATTTTTGAAGCAACAATCGATTGTCACTGTTCAACAATCGATTGTTAGATTTTATACTTAGTCTCAAAGTTTTGGACAACTTACAGAATGTTTTCAAAATCTTCAAAAATGAAGAACAATCGATTGTCACTATTTAACAATCGATTGTGCTCAGTGATATTTCCAAACGGACTTTTTCCAACGGCTTTATCTATTTATGGTATAATCTTTACTCAATCTTTTAGTCAAAAAGTTGCCAGAAATATTTTGAATATTTGAACAACAATCGATTGTCTGAAGTCAACAATCGATTGTCTTCTTTTTAAAAATTCAACAGAAACCTTTTTAACCGGATTTTAAGGAATTTGTCTGTTGAAATTTTACTCCAACAATCGATTGTGTAATATCAACAATCGATTGTCAGGCAGATTTTCAGGAGCGTTTTCTGGAACTAAAAGCAACGGTCTATTGCTCCATTTTCTCTATAAAACACTCTCTGAAAATCATTTTTTAAACACAACAACACTGCAGAAAAATTACAAAGCATCATTACATTCTTGTGATTCAAATTTCATATCTTACATTGTTTTTTGAGAGCCAAGATTATTGATTGAGTTGTTGTGTTCTTGAGCCATATATTTTGTACTCATAATCCACCCTTTGAGAGAGTTCTTGTAAAGTGAGTAAAAGAGTGTTCGTGTTAAACACTTGTAGTAAGAAGGAGTGTTATATTTCTTCTTGTAAAGTCTTAGGGATAGGTTTCCTTAAGCGGGTTGGTTGAGGCTTGTGTTGTATCAAGTTCTCAAGTTGTAAAGGTTCGTTAGGCACCCGGAAGCTTAACAAGTGAAGTCTTTGGGATTGTATCCCCGAGCAAATTGAAGTCTTTGAGGTGAGGAACCTCCGAGCAAATTGAAGTCTTTGAGGTGAGGAACCTCCGAGCAAGTGAAGTCTTTGAGGTGAGGAACCTCCGAGCAAATTGAAATCTTTGAGGTGAGGAACCTCCGAGCAAATTGAAGTCTTTGAGGTGAGGAACCTCCGAGCAAATTGAAGTCTTTGAGGTGAGGAACCTCCGAGCAAGTGTTTGAGATTTGTGTGATTCAAGTCTCAAGTGTAAAGGTTTGTTGGGCACCTTAAGCTTGACAAGGTTGTTAGTGGAAATCTCGAGAGAGTCTCTCGGGGACTGGACTAACCACAAAGTGTGGCCAACCAGTATATATCGTGGTGTAATTTATTTTTACTGCATTTGTTTATTTCCTGCAAAGTTTAAATTCCGCAAGAAAACGCCAAATTTTATTAATACGCTATTCACCCCCCCTCTAGCGTAGAGCGTTATTTCTAACACCCTAAGCTTGGAGATTTAGCTTGCATCTTATGAGCTTTCTGGGGCAGAGAGAAATAAGAATTTCTCTGCAAAAAATTAAGTTTACATATCTACTTTTAAAACTCATTAGGCAAAAACAAATCGAGAAAAAAGTGTTACCCTAAAATACCAAACAACAATAATCCTACAGGTGGAGTTTAGAAGTTAAAAGAGTATTTGTAACCAGCTGAATTAGCCTTACATCATAGCAGCGAAATTGATTGTATCAACAACCAGAAAGCAGCAACTGAAATAAACCCAACCACATTTAGAAACATCAGCAAGAAGTGGTCCAATTACATACTTTTTACCTTAAGGTGTCTTTGAGGTTCAAAGAAAATGTGCAAGTTATAAAGAATGCATATGCAACATCTTATCTGAGAGAAAATTAAGACTAAAGTAAGACTTAATTTTAGTGGAGAAACTTTCAAGGCTCAAACCAGTCTCTTGAGCTGCCAAATAGGTTGATAATCACAGAGGAAGGCATCAATATGCTATAAGATCAATACTTTGGACCCTACTTGGGAAAATTTCAAGAAAATATTGGAGATTTTGCTTGTAACTCACATGCCTCTTCAAAAAGCTATTTGTGCTCTCACCAGATAAATTAATACGCCCACATATGTTACGCTGACCAACCATATTGTCAAATGTACATGAGATTCATATGTCATATGTAATCCAAATCCGCTATCCACTATTTACCCTATAATGATAATCGAATACGATATGAAATAAGTAATATTGTCTTTATTAATAATTATAATCATAGCCAAATTAAATATTTGGAATAATTGTGAGGAACCCAAATTGGTAAGTTCTCAGCAAGCATTGGTCCAAGCTTTGATGTACAAGTTCGTATATTCAAATAAAATATTCATGTGACATTAAATCTATTTCATAATACCTAATTTCCTTCTATTCTCATTATTCTCTCATGTATTCAGGCAAATAAAGTAATGGTTGTTATAAAATACTTATACTGTATATATTCTCAAAGAACCTAGTGCAGAGCAAATTCTACAAGCTTTTAATTAGGTATCAATTTACTCATTGAAGCCTAAATAAACTATGGAGATAAAGTTACTTTGATAACACAAATCTACCTAAGTTGCTCAGAATGAGAATAACATTATAATTTTGAAGATGCATTGGCTGATTTAGTAATTATTTGTGTTGACAGAAAGATATCGTATGCTCAATTCAACTTTGATTTCTCATACTTTCGCTAAGAGATACTCTTTTTAATCAGTTGCATCAATTTATATAATTTGTAGTCGCTGAGCCTTTTCGTCAGCATGTATTTTTCCTTTAGTTTGATCATTTATATTCATTATTTCATAGCCCTTTTTCTATTCCCTGAACTTGAAGTTTGTGTTACATGTTTAACATTACTAAGCATATTTAAAGAGTGAGGTGCATATATGTCAATAAAATTAAGATTCAAAAATAAATAAAATGGACTGATAAGGTCTTTGGGATCTCAAATTGTCCTAGAGAAGGAAAAGTTAAGGAGTAGAAGAGGCTAACAGCAGTACTTACTACACTATGAAATACTACACAAATGCACGGATCAACAACTATCACAATCGAATGAAAATACTACAATAATAATGAAGATAAGACATAATAAAACAACAATGTATTAGACAACTCCGACCAAAAAAGGGGAGAAAGATGAAAGAAAGGCAAGTTCAAGCGATTGATCAAAAAAAGATTTTATTCCCACTCTTTGAACTCGATCACCATTGCCTCCTGTATGAGGAGGACTCATGTTTTTGGGACTCCAAGATTTTCCAAGATGCTTTCTAGGTCTGTATTGGATTGTTTTAGATAGCCCAGGGTTTGGTTCTTCTTATTTATAACAGGTCCAAGGCTACATTCTGATTTGTAAGGGGATATTTTGTGGGTTCACTATTGTGGGAGTGGGTTGGTTTAACTGGGGCCACAATGTGAAGGCAGGTGATGGGAAGGGACTGCTCAGATCCATCAAAGAAAAGAAAGCCATTATTTGGTATAGCTGGCCCATGAGGAGTTGAGCTCCTCTACTAAGAGGGGTTGTTAAGAACTCATATACTGGGCTTGGAGATGTGTGGATTGCCATAACTGGTGTCAAAAGTTGGAACCTTGATACACTATGAGGGTTGCTAGTCGTGCGAAATAACGAGGGTCTTGAATTTTGATAGAGATTGGTACTGGACCCACCATCATGTGTAGGGTATGAGAGTGGCCTTGTAGGGTCATCTACAACCAAGACTCATGTATGGAGTTAGGTGGTATGGGGATGGTGAACAAGGTCAGGGGTGGTTGTTTGGTGGAGGTTTAGGTTGTTCGGAGCCTGCATTTGGAGGTGATTTTTGGGGAGGTTCTCCAATTGAGCTTTGGGTAAACTGTTCTGGGGTTGTTGGAATTCGTGAATTGTTGATTGAGATCTTTAATCAATCTTGGTGGAATGACAGCCAGTGTCACTTCACTAATGGGCAAATGAGAATGATCTCCTCTAGGTAATGGATTTCCTCTATTGGGAGGTGTACATCATTTGGGGGTTTGATCGGTATTTGAGTAGTTGGGCTGGAAGGGTGGCCCACTGTAGAGTGATTATTAAGGGGCTTTGATGTCACGGTATAATTACCCAAATCTGGGTTAAAATCAAGATCAAAGATACTACTCGTTTGGGGGGAGGGGGCATTAGCAAAATTTCAGGTGGGCTCTATCTCTTCCCGTTGATTTTGGCCCACCTTTTCCTCTTTACCATTACACATGCCTTTAACCCCGGGGGAGTTGGTTAATGTTGTATTGGCGTTAAAGTGCCTTTTTATCCCTGAGATTCAAGAGCTTGGACTGGCGTGTGTTTGTCTTATGGGTTGTAGAGAAGATGGGCCACTGTGGATCAGGCCCAAATTTTATGGACTCTAAATCCCGGATTTGGCATCATTTTAGAGTGCCTAGTTGGCCCTATTGCATTTGTCGTTTGGGCTTTGTCGAGTTTCTTTCCATTGGGCCCCACAACATCTACTGAACAATTGTGCTTAGGGTTCCGGTTACCGGAATCTAAGGGTGAAAATTTTTTTATTTCGAGGAACTTACCTGAGGAGGCATCAAACCTCTTTACCTGTGGTTTTCTTAGGGTGGCCTTATGGGTTTAGCGTCTATTTTTTGAGAAGGTGACTGTGCGCCATTCAGAGATCTGCTCCTTTGGGTTGTCCTCGTCGTTGGTGCCGCCAGTGAGCTTTCCTTAAGTGACTGGTATTTGGAATTTGCAGCTTCTCAAGGTATGGACAATTCTCTCATACCTCGTACGGAGAATCCCTTCCCCTTTGTAAACTAGTGCCTGGTTATGGTAGCCGATAATGACTTTTGTTGTCATTGGGATATTTAGAGGAACCTAGACATAAATTCTGGCATATCTTCCTCTTAGGGTGGAGGAAGTGCAGGTATCAATCTTTAGAAGTTTTCCCACTCTGTTGCCTACTTGTTCCGGAGGATGTGTCATAGAATTTCGTTGGCACCTATGGGAGTCTGATCCATACTATCGTTATGGAAAGCTTGAATGGTGTCGGAGCAAAATTTGGCTCTCATATGCAGATTGACGGGAAGTTTTCTGCCACAAACCAAGGTCCCTTACTTAGAGCCTTACTCATGCTCTTCTCAGTGTTGAATTTTGCTATGAAGAACTCCCATCCTATTTCAATTAGGGTAAGGGGTTCTTCTACTTTTCATAAACTGGAGAGCTTGGCCTTGAATAGGTAGTGTGGGATTTTTTTCCAAACAAATTGATGATCAAGGAGTGTTTTCAAGATTTATAGAATCTAATTTTGTCCACGATAGACAGAGGGATTAGTATGTTTCCCGATTTAGTTTGAAAGCGTACATAAGGCTACTGGATTGTTGCAGGTCATAGCTTGTCGAGGACGCAAGATTCTTGTCAAGTAGGACTTTTATGAAGGAGATTGGTTCTGGGTTGTCTTCCCCCATAGCATTGGTTGACAACATTTATGGTATATTTGGAGGTTTTGGTGACTTTCCGATTGGGGGTTACTGGAGGGGGGTGAGAATGTGGCCATGCCTGGTTGGTTGGGAGTTAGTGCTTAGTTAGAAAGATGTTGGTCTTTATCTCTCTTAAGTAGTTCTGGAGTGTTGGATGTCTGACCTGATAAACGTAAAAATTTTATCTCTACCAACTTCTATGCCTTTCAAACCATAAATTAATGTTCAAATATACAATTCTAAGATGCATAAAAATGTAAAATCCAAGACATTCCCGATTCACTAAGTTAACTTTTAGTAGAATACATAATTAAGAATTATAGAAAAGATAAGAGTTACAATAAAAAGGTAAAATTAAATAGGAAAAAAGAATTTAAATTGAACTTAACAATTTTATATTGGATAATAAAAATAAAATTCAAAAGTATACAAACTAAAGAGGATCAGACTTTAGTTGAGAATAGAATCATTTCAAAAATTTTGTAGGTAGTTCTATCCGGGGGCATTTGTATTTATACCCAGTTTTTGGGTCACCATTAAAGTTATATTTGCTTTGTAAAATAAATTATAAGTATACCCATTTTTTGAGTAGTTTTAAATATACGGATCTGAAGTATAAAAAATTTACGTCTAAAGTTTGAACTTCAAATTTTTTTGCCTGAAGTGTAGCCTTATCAAAGAAAAACTTCAAAATATTTTGTTGTGAAGTTTGGTCTGACTTGCAAAGGCAATCACGCAAACTTCAGTTCAATTGTGTATGTCTAAAGTTTGAACTTCAGAATTTTTTGCCTGAAGTGTAGTCTTATCAAAATAAAATTTCATATATTTTTGTTTGAAGTTTGGCCTGACTTGCAAAGCAATTGGATAAATTTCAGTTCATAGTAAGCCTGTCAACCGGGCCGGGTCGGACCGGTTCCGGACCGGACCGGTGTAAACTAAAACCGGACTGGCCCGGTTACTAAGGGGCCGGGTGGGCTGGGTTCAAGAGGGGGAGGGGTTGGTCCGTTTGGATCTTTTGGTGTTGGAACCGGACCGGACCGGCCCGGTTTTAATGAACAGTGCACCGAACCAGTTAGACCGGCCCGGTCCAACGGTAAAACTTTTTTTTTTAATTTTTTGAATATTTTGGGGCCCACAAGACCGTTGACAACGGTCAAAATCGGTCCAGATCCGTTGGCCAAAGGATATTTTTGTAAAATTGGCCATTTTTTGGTAAATTTTGTTGTATTTATTAATTTACAATATTAACCCTTCTTAAAATCCATAAATATCCTCCCCTCTTCTTCATTTCTTCACTCGAAATTCTTATCTCAATCTCAATTCTCAAATTATCAATCTCTCGCTTCCCTTCAATTTGCAAGATTTCATATTCTAATTTTATAATTTTCTTTGTCTCTCCTTTCCCGAATTTAATTTATCGCAATTTGTCATTCGGAACTTGAAGTTCAATTGAAATACGTGCTTGACGTTTGTTCGTGGTAACACCGGATTTGCGTAATCAAGTGCTCAATTTATTGTCAAATTCGGTGCACTCCCTCCAACTCTTTCTCTTATTAATATTTTAATTGCATATTTAATTTTAGCTTATACTTTAATTTTTACAATATGTTTAGTGTTGCTAAAAGAACGTCTAGAAAAGTTACTGGTAGGGGTGGAAATAAAAAAAGAGGTAGTCCTGCAGCTTCCAGTAGTAATAGTAATGACCCAATAACACATGTTTCTGAATCATCGCCTAATGATAATGTAGATATAGATTATGAACAATTACAAGAAGATTTTGGAATAGAAGATAATGAAATTGGAATAGAAGATGAGATACCACCTACACCTACTAGTGGAAATGTTGGTAGTGTTGGAGTTGGAGTTGCTAGTGCTACAAGGGGTAGTAGACCACCAGTGGCTCTGACTTCTAATCGTAAAGGAAGAAGTCCGGTATGGAAATTTTTTGAAATAATAGAAGGTACTAATAGAGTTAAGCGCAAACTTTGTAACGAAACTTTTAAACATTTGAGCGGAGGAAATTTAGGGGGGGTTGGGACACATATAAGACATAAGACTGTAAAACTGGCGGTTCCGAACCGGAACCAGACCGGAACCTCGGCCCTAGAGGTTCTGCCGGTTTCGGATGCCCGGTTCCGGCGGTTTCGGTTCTGGCGGTTCACGGGAACCGTGGCGGGGCGGTTCTACCCGTTGGAACCGCCGGAATCGGAACCGGGCCGGTTCTAGCGGTTCCGGCGGTTCTGTAACGGTAATTTTTCAAAAAAAGAAAAAAAAATTTAAAAATTAATTTCCAAATGGCTCTTTTTCAAAAGTAGCCGTTTGGAAGTTTAAAAAATAGCTATTTAGCCCCCAAACTTTATATAATTACACTATTTTCCATTTCTCAATTATAAATACCCCCTCATACTTTCATTTTTATTCACCAATTCATCAATATCTCTCAATCTCCCTCAAGCTCTTTTTCAGTATTTCTAGTGCAAGTGCTTAATTTATTGTTGCAAATTCGTGAAACATTATGAAGTTGTTGAATTGAAGTTTTCAAGTGTTCAATTTCAACGATTTTCAATTTTCAAGAAGTTGTTCGTCAATCCGGTAAACTCGTTTCAACTCTTACGTGCTAAGAATATTTTTGTGTGTTCTTAGTTTGCTTAATTATAATTATTATGGCATTTTCATTGAAAAAAATGTTCGGTAAAGGAAAAGCTAAAACCGGTGAAAGTAGTGGCCAAAATACTACCCCTCCCCCGGCTCCCCGACCTAGAAAAGATAAGCAAGTTCAAAGTAGTAGCCAACCTAGAATCCTAATGAACCCTTCGGAATCCTTGATAGTGATCACCCATGTTTTCAATTTAGCGATATTGATTTTCTACATGATGTAGCAGTTGGTGATAGAATAGACGATGATATTATGAATGCTCTTTATCCTAATGCACCTATCTTAGAGGGAAATGAGGAGGATAATGATGATGAAACCCAAACTCCAGTAGATTTAGATGATACACCTACTAGTCCTGCTCATAACTTAAGTGATCAACCGGCACACCCACCCGTAGAAACTCTCACTTTTAGTAGACAACCTCCTAAACGTACAGAAACATCATTAGTTTGGCAATTTTTTATTCAACTAAGAGAACAAGATAAGGCTAAGTGTAAATCTTGTGGGAAATTACTTGTTCATAGGTATACTGGAGATCGTAGCGGCACGGGTAGTTTAGTTAAGCATATAAGATTACACCCTAGCGCTAAGGCTAGATATTTGCAATTGAAAGCACAACAAGAGGGGAGGACAAGTGCTGATTCTACAGTTAACCCAAGTACTTGTTCAAATCTAGTTCAACCAGGAATAAACACAGTCACCGGAGGTATATTATATTACGATCCAAATAAGGATCGTGAAGAATTAGCTAAAATTATTATTGTTATGTGTTTGCCTTATTCTTTTGCTTCTAATACTGGATGGATTCATTATATTAGAAGAGTATTTTATCCTACGTATAAAGGTTGGCCTCGCGCCACAGTTAAGGCCGATATTTATAAATACAAGCATGAATATGAACAATACTTGTGCTATTTATTTACCCATATAACTAATCGTATGTCTATTACAACTGATATTGGTAGAAGTAATAATGATTGTGATTATCTAACCGTAACCAGTCATTGGATAGACGAAGACTGGACAATGCAAAAACGCATTGTTGCATATAGGATAATTAATTCACGGCACACGGGTAGGTTTATTGCTAACACTGTTTCAGATGTATGCAGATATTTTTGTTTTAGTGATAAAATAATGTCAATTTCTATGGATAACGCTTCTAGCAACACTAGTGCAATAGGTATGCTAACTAGAACACTTAATCCTGCTTTTACTAATATTTTCCATGTTAGATGTGTATGTCATATTTATCATTTAATTGTTGGTGATGGTATGAGAATATTAAACTTAGAAATTGAAAAGGTTAAAATGGCTCTTAATTGGCTATTTTATTCAAACCGTAAAAGTAGACTTAGAGAATATTTTAAAAAGTGTGCCGAATATGGCCTTAGAGAAAGAAAGGTTCCTAAACCTTGCCCGACTAGGTAGAATTACATGTACAAAATTTTAGTAGTAGCGTACGAATATAGAAACCTAACTAACGCTACGTATAATTCTCGGGATTGTGGTGAGGAAGATAATGACATGCTAACTACACAAGATTGGACTAACGTAAAAATTCTTTTAGATTTCTTAGAACATTTTCATGTGGCTACAAATGCTTTATCTGGCCAATATTATCCAACTATTTCTAACTGTTTAGTTTATATTGCCGCACTTGCTAATTTGTTTGTTGATTTTAGCGAGGGAGGGGGCAATTATGAAATTGCAATAACTGAAATGAAAAAGAAGTTTAAAAAATATTTTTTTTCCAGTCCCTCATATATTTGGTGTGTCTGCTATGTTAAATCCAACTATGAAATTAGGAGGTCCTCACTTTTGGTATTCTACTATTTATCAATCTTTAGATCTTTCAGAAGTAGAAATTGCTACACTAGCTGATGCGAAAGCATCAATTAAAGTTAATGCTCAAACTGTTTATAATGCTTATAAACAGGCGTTAGAGCATGCTAGGCCTAATATTACAACCCCTACTTCGTCTAAATCACAGTCGTCTAAAAGAGCTGCTGGCTTAACAGCTCTTAAATCGTGGACAGAGTTCAGGGGTACTCAAGGGGATAATTTAGATGAAATTTCCCATCTAAATGAGCTTCAAGTTTATTTGTCGCAGGGACTAGAGAATGAGAATCCAGACGGCTCTTTCAACCTTTTGGATTGGTGGAAGACAAGGGAAAAGCATTTTCCCGTTCTTGCAAGGATGGCTCGGGATGTTCTGTCGATTCAAGCGTCAATTGTTACATCGGAAAGAGATTTTAGTCAAGCAAGACTACAAATAGGTGATCACAGAGCGTCGATGCGGGACAGCTTGGAAAAATCAGTGCTTTTTCGAGATTGGATCCGCGCAGAAAGAAGGAACTTTGGCCTAGCTGAATCACAACCAGAAATAGATGAGTGCTATGAAGAAATGATAGCAGAACTTGCTCAGGAAGCAACTTCACCCGGAAGTGGTGATGGACAAGCTTCATTTCCACCACCGCCAACACAACCACCTCCAAACCTTGAAGGTTTTATGAGATTTGTTAGAAATAATGCATAAATTATGATGTAACTTGTACATTGGCATGTCTTCTTTTAGTTTTTTTTTTCCTTTTAATGGTGGTATTAGTACCATGTTGTGCTTATTCCATTGGGGGAAGGAAGATAAGAAAGATATGCCATTTTGGTCAATAAATATGCTCTTTATCATATCCTTGAATATCTTTTGTCTCAATATTTCTTTGTCTTTACTTCTATATCAATCCTTGAATATTTATATAACATACAATATATAACATACAACACAATATACTAATGACAACATTCTTTTATCAATATATACTACTTATATACAATTTATAATAATTACTAACTACAACACAATATACACTACTTATATACAATATATACTACTTAAATACAATATATACTACTTATATACAATATATATTAATTACCAAACACAATATATACTATACTAATAACATAGTACACCATATAAAATATATTCTACAATATACTAATGACTACTATACAAGATATTGATAAAAAAAAATTCAGAACCGCCGGGAACCGCCAGAACTGGAACCGGATGGTATCTGGAACCGAATGGAACCGGTTCCACCTTCAGAACCGCCAGAACCGGAACCGTAGACCCAAATAGACCCAGAACCGGAACCGAATACAGCCTTAATAAGACATATGAGATCTGACCATCCCGTGGAATGGGGCAATAATGGGGATGAAAATCAAACAACTATTAACCCTATTACTGGAGGTCTAGTAATATATGATAAAATGAGGGATCGTGAAGAATTAGCAAAAATGATTGCTTTGGGTTGTCTACCTTTTTCTTTTGCTTCTTCATCGTATCTTATTATGTATATTCAAAGGATTTACAACCCTTTATTTAAAGGTATCCCTAGAAGTACTTGTAGAGCAAATATCTTTAGACTTCATGGACAATATCAAACATACATACGTTATTTGTTTAGCCACCTTCCTTCTAAAGTATGTCTAACTTCTGTTATTGGTCATGCTGTTAATGATTATTTGACAATTACATGCCATTGGATAGATGATAATACTTGTATGCAAGAACATATTATCGCTTTTAAATATGATGAAGATCAGAGTCTTACTGCTACGTTTATAAGTAGTACAATTGCTGAAGTTGTTGAATTTTATAATCTAAACCAAAAAGTTTTGTGTATGTCTTTTGATAATGTTTCAAACAATAATGGCGCAGTTTCAATTTTAAAATTGCATTTGCAACCACCTTTTGATAATATTTTTCATGTTAGGTGTGCATGTCATGTTTATAATTTAATTGTTAAAAGTGGCCTTGATTTATTTTCAGTTGAGATTGCTCATGTTAGAAGAGCAATTGGTGTTATTCAGAGAAATAATAGACAATCTAGAATAAAAGAATTTAAGACTAAGTGTATCCAGTATAATCTTACACCTAGATTCATGCCAGACGAAATTGTTACTAGATGGAATTATACATATATATTTTTAAAATGTTGCTACAAATATATATTTTCAATAACTGAAGTTGCTAATGCACATTGTACTGATCCTAGGCGTATGTTAACAAGTGATACTTGGGAGGTCATTGATGTTGTTAAATTTTTACATAAATTTTATACTGCTACTGTTGTGTTTTCTGGCGCATATTACCCCACTGTTACTATGGCTTTAGTACATATAGCTGAAATTTCTTTTCTACTATCTGAATTTAAGAAGAAAGAAAAATATAAGGATGTTGTTGAAAAATGCAAGCAAAATTCAAAAAATATTTCTTTCCAATTCCTTCGACTTACTTAATTGGTGCAGTTTTAAATCCTTATATTAAAATGTCTGATTGTAACAAATTAATGAATGCATTATATACTTGTATGGAGATTGGAGAAACTGAAACCCCAAATTTATATGATTTTATGAACAAGCTAAATGAATATTTACAACAACTATATAATTATTATGTAAATGAATGCGATAATACTGCTCGTGCTTCTGGCAATGTTAATCTCGATATGCAATGTAGCAGTTCTGCTAATGTGGATGATGAAGGCCTTCATAGTTTTAATATTTTTCTACATTTTCTAACACTCAAACCAGTAGCAGGAATATTGATGAGCTTCAATTCTACTTGCAGAAGCAAAAGGAGCCTCGCACAAAGGAAAAGCAATTTCCTGTTCTTTTCGTTATGGCTCGGGACGTGCTGAATGTGCCAATTTCTAGTGTTGCATCGGAGAGTGCATTTAGCCAAGCAAGACAACAACTTAGAGACAGCCACCACTCATTGGGAAGCAATGCTTTGGAAGTTTTAGTATGTTTCAGAGAATGGATTAGATTGGAACGAAGAAATCAAGGAAAGGAAGATGTTGATAGCCCAGAAGACGAGGAACTTGTAGATATATTAACTCATGGAAACCCATCCGAATTTAACACGCCAGAAGAAGGTCAATCGGTTCATATCGATTATGATGAACTTGCTAGGGCGATGCAAAACATTTGAAATTACTACTTTACTAGTTTACTTGTTAGAAAAAATGTAAACATTTCATTTTCTACTTTTTCAATTTGAAATTAAGAAATCAAGTAGCACTTGCAATAAGTGCAATTTTTTCCCATCTTACTTGTATTCATTCAATTATTACAAAGTATTAATATAACTTAATAGTTATACTACACATAATTCCAAAAAAAATGAAAATATACTAAACCCGGCCCGGCCCGGCCCCCTTAACCCCTAACCCGTATGGTTCAATTTTAACCCGAACTAACTCAGCTCGCTACGAACTCGTTACTGTGTAACCCGGACCAGCCTGGCCCGGAACTCGGACGGGTCAAAAAAATTGACCCGGACCGGCCCGGTTGGCCCGTAAGACAAGCTTAGTTCATAGCAAGGGATTGTGTATGTCTAAAGTTTGAACTTGAGAATTTTTTTCCTAAAGAGTGACAATCAGACAACTTCAGTTTATAGCAAAAGAAAACTTCAGCTCAATTGTGTATGTCTGAAATTTATAGCAAGGACAAATTTTAATTCAATAAAATCTTTTTTTCCTGATATTGCACTTCAATTTACTTTTTTTTATTGCTGTTCATAAGCATTACAGGTTTAACACCCAGGAAGCACTAAAAAAGAGTAAATCGTCAAAACAAGTGCACTGGTCAGAAACTGAAACTCCTTCTAGTTTGCTGATTGAAATATTTTAGAAAGACTGTAACCTCATCTATATGAGAAACAATGGTTAAACTTGAGATCCTAAACTGGGAACTCATCAGAAAAGAAGAGAAGGAAGAAAGGAACGCATGGATTAATGAAGAGGAGGCGTCTGAAGTTATTAAAATTAGAGTATAAGTTAAATAATTTTAAAAATATAAATATATATTAAATATAGCGGTCAAATAAGACGTTCCGTACAATTTTTACTTCTATCTTTAGTACCTAAATATACTTATACATTACACGAATATAAAGACTAATAATTTAATCAATAGTGTATGTTAAAATATATGTTTATGTACTCACTAAAAGTATTTCCACACTACGATCAAGTAATAGGTCGTAGAATGCAAACTATGAAATCTTTTGTCTTTTAACTTGAAATTACTATATACCGCGAAGATATTTTTATAATAATATTTTATTATAAAAATCAAATTTTTTCGAAGTTAGATTTTATATTATGCTATAATATATATTCTAATAATACTTCAATATATTATTAAAAAATATTCGGGACAAATAAAATTATTATAAAAATGTTTGATTGTAATATCATAGCACAATCATCTATTTTACATTTTTCACTAGTTTGTATTCTAAAAAGAGCTGCACTTGCCGCCGGAAGTCGGCCTCACTTCAAATTAATTAAAGAAAAAATTTTGGAAATGATTTGGTTATTTGTGGGACAGTCGGCCATAAATATTCACAAAAAATTAATCGCAAGAGTCGAAAAGGAGAATTGAATATTAGAAAAGAAAAGCTCCATTCATATCATTTTTGAACTCTACCTAAGTACGTCGAATTCTTACTTACTATATAAATAAAAACCAATTTATATTTTATTTTATTTTTAAATACAAAAATGCAACTCGGGGAGCTCATTGACTGATACATAATACATGTTGATTGGATGATAAAAGTAAATATATCTGAGTTGTCTAGCAAGACTAGATAATCAAAGTATTCTTAAAGACACCAAATATGTGTACAATATATTGAACCCTACTTAATTAGTAATATATATACTTTTTGTTTGTTAACAAAAATATATACCTGAGTTGAAAAAAGACGTAAGTCCATAAAGTTTTTAGATATACGCTTAAAATATATTAAAACTTTTAATTTAAGAAAAGTGAACTTTACTTCAAGCTAACATAAGGAAAACAATGAAAAGTTTTGCAACAGAGGGAGTATACTATGGTAAAGCTAGACCAATACTTTTGGCTGAATAATTGCAATAAAAGGAAAGATTATATTATAGTATCATTCTCGTATTCTCTTATCCTTTAGATTTTTATTACTATTTATTGTTTTTCTTGTGTTAATTTTCTTAATATTTTATTATTGTTACTGTTACTTTTTTCATAGCTTCTTGGCTACTATTATAATTTATTTTGATTAGTGTTGAGCTTATGCTCTCGTTGAACTAAATGTCAATTGAAAACATTATCTCTATATACACAAGGTAAAGGTAAAATTAGCGAATATACTATATTCTCATACTCCACTTGTGAAATTACGTAAGATTTATTGTTGTTGTTACTTACTTTCTTTTTATGGAGTATTATTTATTTATCTTTAATTACACTATCTTATATGAATGATATATCCAATGGCGGGGCTAGAATTTTTATTAAAAAGTGTCAAAATATATAAGAGTAATCATACGAAAAGATCAAGGAAAGTCAACATATAGTATATATCGATATATATAAAAAAAACGTTACCTACCTACGCCTCGTGCTGTAAGGTGGTTCCGCCACTAGATATGTCTAATATTACAGATTTAAGAGTATTTTTAATATATTTTACATATCTTCAATTAAAACCTATAAAATTTTATATTTCTTAATTTTTTGCTAAATGAATTAAGATATATAGAATAAACAAATACTAGAATATATCTTAAATGAATATTAAGAGAGAGAGAAAAAAAAAAAAAGATACAACAAGTCATAGTTTACTTGCAACTCAATGCGGGAGGAAGGCGCAGACGTACGAGACGGCTTTTTGGAATATGCTATCCATCAAATCATTATCATTATTCATATATTCACTCATCACCTACTTCCATTGTATTTAATTTTGATTTTTTGTTTTTATTTTTCATTTATAATTTTTATTGTTCCTTATGAGTTTGAGCCGTACAATCAATATTTGATATTTGTATTAAGTTAAATTTTTTTGTACATCCCTCGAGATACAATTCTTCTCCAAATACTGTATAAACGGCCACGCCAAATACTTTATACATCCGAATGTCCTTCATCTGAAATCCTATATTTTTATGATAAAATGACATCATATAGTCTCTGAAAATTATAGTTAAAAAATATATTTTTTGTATATATATAATTATAATAACAATCCAGTATAGTTTTACAAATGAGGTTTTATATATATATTATTATATTTTTGGCTACAGAATATATGCAATTTCTGGCGCGGCTAAAGCGATAAAACACCTAAAAATTGGTTATTTTATTTCTTAAAAACAAATTGAGAGAGCAGAAGATAGTTTTGGCTTTTTTCCTAAATAATTCATTTCTAATTAAAACCCAAAAACACACCCGTTTTTTTCATCTCCTTTTGCACTACCGCTTACTTTCCTCTTTGGAAAGGAAAAGACTCAAAAATTCTAAAATCTCAAAGCTTAGCAGACTTAAATTTCGTAATTCAGCTGTAAGTTGCTATTCATATTTTTGTTTGAATTTTACACTTTTGCCTTTTATAGAATATAGTAGCTCATACATCAATATCAGGCTATGTATATCGTCTAGTGTTTCTTTTTCTTCTTTTTTTTTATCTGGGTTTATATTGTTTATCCATTGTATAAGCAACAATTTTAGCTGTCGGTTTTCTGGGTATTGTTCTTCTCCTTTTCTTTGAATTTTAGAGTAGTAATTTGATGGATCTTCTTCTGTTTCTTCTTTTTTTGCGATCTCTCTACAAAAATAAAGGCAATTTCTCTCTTTTCTGGGCAATCCTTTTTCAAGAGTAAATAAAGTTTCTTTTTTGGGTGGGCTAATCATGCATATACTTCTGGTTGTTGATATTTGTTAAATTATTAGCTTGGCTCATCAGCTTTATTATAATATGAATATAGCTATGAAAATTAAGCTAAAAGTTTAGATTGCTTTGTCCGTTATGTGAATCATGAGCTAAGCTTCAATTGGAAAATCAACAACTGTTTAAATAATTTACTGTTACACTTAAAATGATATCAAAATTATGGGCTAAATATGCTTGAATTGATTTGAATATAGCTTTCTAGTATTAAAATTCTCCCCCAAGGCTTTGGTCTAGAGGTAAGAGTGCTAACTCGTGATGTGTGGGTTAGACACATGTCGTGTGTTCAAATCCGATAGTAAATAAAAGCCTAATATTTAATTGGAGAAGAGCTCGTTACCCACTGAGTTTAAAACCGTGTGCCACTAGCCCACAGAGATTTCTCAGTTATAAAAATAAAATTGGATTAGAATGTGGTGAATTAAACCTCAGGTCAAGGCATGTGAATTTCTCAATGCTGAGAATTTCTTTGTTCAAGAGTTACTCATTTTTATTAAGTGATGTGTGAGTATAGGGAGGCTTATGATCATGTTGTTCTTTAGTTGCATGTTTATTTACGACGAATTGATTAGTAGAGTAAAAATGGATCTTTTAGGATATTCACATGATAAACACTCAATTGTGGTATAGTATAACCTATCCTTCCTCAATTAATGAGATAAATTAGTGGCTTATTCCTTTCCTATTTGCCAGCATTACTAAATGAGCTGAATTCTGATCACATGGTAAATTAGTAAGGTTGAAGTCCTTTATTTGATCATTCAAAGCAGGTATCTAAAGGTCAAGCAGAGGGGATAACTCAAAAAACTTAAGGCACAAGCCATCAGCTTGAAAGAACAAACTACACATGGAAAAGAGTATGCACTTAGTCTACCTATATCAGTATATCTAACTCGGTATCTCAATTTTCAGATTTCAGACAGAGTTTTTAATGCGATTACAATGATTATCGTATATGTTTGTTCGTTGGTGACATATTCTGAGATCAAGATAGTCAAGAAATCATTGCTGAGCGATGAAATGTTCATGGATTGAATTTTGTACAGTTGTTTGCAATTTTACGTCATGATTCTTTTTTTAGGATATGTATGTTTTTAGGAAAATTTTGTATTTCCTTCTGAGCCGAGGGTATATCGGAAACAGCCTCTCTGTCCTATCGGGGTAGGGGTAAGGTCTGTGTACACATTACTCTCCCCAAACCCCACTTGGTGGGATTTTACTGGGTAGTTATTGTTGCTGTTGTTTGTATTTGCCCTTCAAATTCTTGTGAATATAGAATTTCAAGGTGAAGGAAATTTCGTAGTCATAATTTATTGGACATCTGGGTCTGGCAGGTGCTACTCTTGAAAGTGGAGAGGGCCGAAATAGCGTTGAACTTGTGAAATCAGTCTCTGACAAACAGCTTGACCTTTTGAGGCCATCAGCTCGGTACTATTCAGTATCTAAAGGTAACCATTTTCTATACCTTTCTCGGCCTTTTGGCTAAGATCAAGTGTAGTATTTGTTTTAATCGGTTAACAGGTAACCATTTGTTTTACCTTTTGGGATACCATGATTATTTTAGCTTCTTTTATCCAAGATGCAGCATTTGTATTTAGCTCACAGATACATCGCTCATTTTCTAAATGCATGATCCGTGTGTTAGGATCATTTTCTTCATAGACTTTTAGCCGTGGAGGTTCTCTATCGTTGAAACTTATTTATTCTAGATTCGGAATAAGAACAACAAAAGGCTGTTTTCTCCCACTCGCCAGAAAATAATTGAAGAATTGCTTTAGGCCATTTCAAAGTACATTAGAATATATCTTAATCTTTTTCTTTCACAAGTTTTATCGTCATTCAGTTACTTCTTAGAGGCGCTCTCTCTCTCTCTCTCTCTCTCTCTCTCTCTCTCCCCCTCCCTCCCTCTCTCTCTTGTGTGTGTGTGTGTGTCCATTAGTATTGTTCATAGATTTTCTTTCCCATTTGTGTTTGGGTTGTGGGACGGAGTAGAATCTTTTCCAACTCTGTCTTCAATTCCGTGGTATCTGCTGTAAACATGAAGGCATCTATTATTGTAAATTCCCTTCAATTTTATTCAATCTTCGTTACATCTACCAATTATCTGGCCACACTGGCACACAAAAAGATGAAGTGAGAAAAGCAACCGAAATTCTGAGTTGGATACTTGTGACCATAGGACAAAGAGGTGATGCAGAAGATCGCGACAAGGGAAAGTATACGTTGATTAGAGATGTAGAAGACCTTCAAACAGGGTTCTATGATAAACCTCTTCCTTGCTTTGGTTGTGGAGTCGGATGGTTTTCGTAAGTACTGTTTTACGTCTCGTTTAGTATTCTCATTCTCTCTCCTCTTCCTTTAGATCTGATTGTTTATAATTATTTGCCAATAGATTTCTACTGGGATTTCTATGCCCGTTGTTGTGGTATTATGCTACAATACTGTATTTTGGAAACTACTACCGCAAGGATCCTAGAGAACGTGGCGGGCTTGCTGCATCTGCCATTGCTGTAAGTTGATTCCCACCCCCTCCCCTCCCGTCCCCTCCCCCTTGCTAAAACGTAAAAACAATGGATCAATCAAAAGAGGGGAAAAGGAAACGCATTATATTGCATTTCTCTACCTTTCTGGTTTTCTGTGACGGAAGGGAGCGTAGGCGTAACTGGTAAAGTTACTGCCTGATCACGTGTTCGAGCTGTGGAAACAGCCTCTTGCAGAAGTGTAGGGTAAGGCTGCGTCCAATAGGCCCTTGTGGTTCGGCCGTTCCCGGGACCTGCACATAGCAGGAGCTTAGTGCACTGGGCGGCCTTTTTTCTGGTTTTCTATGACAATTCAAAAGTTGTTTGCTTCTTTTTATATTGTTTAACAGTGCGAACAGTCCTAACAGCATTTAGAATTTACACTCATGCAGGCAATGGCATGTTCTCTCGTGTTGATAATAATCATAGCAGTAAAACTCTTATTGTAGCTTGCGTTATGCTAGCTTCATACGAGCCGTATCTATTGTGACCAAGATGTCAGAATTATGTTGTTGCTTGTTTTGTAGTCAAGTGAAAAGACACATCTCGAGTCTAAATTCTCCAATTGTAAATGCTCTTACGAAGAAAAAACATCTTATACAGAACTATACACGTGAAAATGTATACCTGCTTAGGTATTCCATCAAGATTATTATTGAAATTCCTCTTGTTTGTATACATGTTTTTCCATGTTAAAAGTGCAACGATAATATTATGGATTTATTTGCAGGACAAGTAAACAGACTTCTAATTGTGTATCTTTTTTTTTTTACAAAAGAAAGAGGTTATCCATATTGCTACAGTGGCTCTTAATTGCTTCCAATGTGTTATTCACAATTTCACAATGTTTATATTTTGTTTCACCAAGTTTTAGAATCTGGTTCTTTTAGGTTTTATATAAGCAGTTATGTTTAGTCAATCATTTCAAAAGTGAGTTTCAGTGTCAACAACAACAACAACAACAACCCAGTATGATCCCACTTAGTGGGGTCTGGGGAGGGTAGTATGTACATAGACCTTACCCCTACCTTGGGTAGAGAGGCTGTTTTCAAATAGACCCTCGGCATCCTTCCCTCCAAGAACTTCCCACCTTGCTCTTGGGGAGACTCGAACTCACAACCTCTCGGTTGGAAGTGGGGGTTGCTTACCATCAGAGCAACCCCTCTTGAGTTTCAGTGTCAAATTATGACAAATGGACACTTAGAGATCTCTATTTATTAAAATAGTATTCTTTGAATTGATATTTTTATTATGGGTGATATTAATTAAGTTTTTTAATTTCATTAATTAAAATGTAAAAGAATAACAAAATAGGGAGGTCAGTATTAGAAGACTGGTTGTGGACGTGTTTTCAGCAATGGAATAGTTTAATCTTGTCCGCATTTGAGAATGGCTCGGTAAATATAGAACTTTTTGTAGTGTCATTTTATCCTGAAAAGTTTCTTATCTACTTTCCTGCAGCAGAAAACAGTTTCAGCAACTACACAAAAGTTGGAGAAATTAAAAAATAGTCAGATTTATAAGTGGTTGTTACTTTTCATGTAAAGATAAATCTGAACGAAATTACTATTCAAAATTCGAAAATATACTCCAGCATAATATACTAGAGTTCAAGAATATTATATTGAATCTCCAGTCTAATATACTGGAGTTTCAGTGTAATATACCGGTCCAGTATATTAGCAAAGTATACCGGTCCAGCGTAATATGTTGGAAGTTCATACACAGGTACACCGGTCTCCAGTATATTATGTTGGATCAGTCTCTGTTGCAGCAAAATAGTAGCTATTTTTTATTGACTTGGTAAATGCTGGCTATTTTTGAATGATTAATCCGAAAACTGGCTAGACCATGTTATTTTTACCACAAAAGTATATTACTTATTTTTCATAAACTTGACCAAATACTTCCAGCTCCCGTTTGGCAACAGGTTTTGGCTACTTTTTTCTATATAAAAAAAAATTGAAAACGTTGTTTATTCATGGAATATAATCAATTATTACAAAAAAATTAAGTTCTTAAAAATTGGTTTAATACAACTTTTGGGTGAAATTTTTTTCTTTCGCTCGCAAAATTTATATTTTTTTCAAATAAAATTGCATGTCCAAATGCATTTTCAACTTCCAAAAATTTTTTAACACAACTTCCAAAACTCCTTTTTCAAATTTCAATCAAACTTATATCTAAAAGCTAGCTAAGTTTTAAAGCAAGGACTTCGCAAGATAATTTCGAATTTGCCAAAAACTTCATCACATGTAAGATCTTTGAAGATAACTTCTAATTTCACAAAAGCTTAACAAAACATACTATAATCTTTGGCAACTAATAGCAGCTAATTGTGCGCTACGAAATATGGAATATGAGAACGATGATGATAAGAATTTAACGATCCTCATGAGGGTGAAGAACACGCAAATTTAGCTGATAAAGACTTAAAAAGAAAGTCCCTCTCGCATAAAAAACCTCAACAGTTTTCTTAAAACATATAAATATCGTTTAATCTCGAAAACTTCAATAGCACGGACAAAACTTGGGAATAGACTCCCTTCAAATTCAGGTCATACGGTCGATGGTTTGCATAAGCTTGTTTTATAGCTTTGGCTCTAGAATGTTTTCTTTTCCCCAATAAATTGCCTAAACAATCGTTGTAAAAATAATAAAGCTTCCAAAGTGAAACTCTCAGGAACTTTTTGCTGCCAGTCGCACATATTTTCCATCAACAACGAACTTAGAACTTGAATTTATCTGCACAAAATAGGAACAAAAAATTGCGTCAGCACCCTTTGCCATTTGGTTAAAGGATCAGTCACAAAGAAACTAGCATAGATGCGGTTTGATTGGACTGGCTGACCTTATGCTCAATTGTGTCGCTGACTTGGCTATTGTCTTTTACCATGCCAGACTCATTCACAGACTTCAGAACAATCTTTTTAAGTTTCTTCAACTTCAGAACCCCATCAGAATTCTGTCCCAAATGCGACAAGAGAATAAGAGAGATGCCAGACAATGCATACGATCATAAAAAGTCTCTAAGTCTAAGATGTACACATAAAGACTCTTGCTTCAAAAAGGAAGAAATGCTCATGAAGATATATATGGAAAAAAAGTTGCAAACTGATGATGTGATGGAAAGAACACATACGGATTTCAGCGCTGATGTGATCAGTTTCTTCCACTTTATCTTATTGCTCTCATATTCATTAGATCCATCCACGATACCTTTATCTTCTTTCGCTGTTTCTTTTTTGGCTTTCTTCTTAGGCTTAGTTTCCTGTTCTTTTTCAACCTGGATTACTTCGCCATTATCTAATTTACCAGATGGCTTGGTGTCACCGTTTTCAGATTCCCTGTCCTTTCTTTTCTTCTTTGAGTGAGTATTATCATTTGCTGCTTCTTTCAAGTTTTTCTCCTTCAATACCTCACCTGCTTTGTTCTCAGGAATCTCACTCTTTTGATTGTTGTCACTAGAGACCTCCACACCATGGTCAGTCGGTTCAGTCTGCTTAGGCTGCTGTTTAGCGTGGAAAGCTCGTGCCTTTGCTCTGTGCTTCTTACCATCAGCATGGAGAAGTAGTGTCTGCTTACTTGTTGCATTGGTATTACACAAACTGCAGATGCATCACTTTGAGGTCAAATAAGGATGAATTACATTAACACAGAAAAAGAATAAGTCAGAAAGCAAAGAAAGGAAGAAAGAACAAACGAAGCATCAGAAACAAGTATTGCAACTCGTTAATGCAAGCCAGACGAAGAAACCAAAAAGAAAAAAAAAAAGAACAACTAGGTATGAAAGACAAGGCACTAGTTGATGCAGTTACAAAGCTTTGAATGGATGAGGGAATATGACATAAAAGTTCACTCTGACTTGGAGTCGATGATTAACAACCAAGAATGGTGGATGAGACACAAACTCTTGAGCTACAAATAGCATTTCCCGTCTTGCAATAACAACAACAACAACAACAACAACCCAGCATAATCCCACTTAGTGGGGTCTGGGGAGGGTAATGTGTACGCAGACCTTACCCCTACCCTTGGGTAGAGAGGCTGTTTCCAAATAGACCCCCGGCATCCTTCCCTCCAAGAATTTCTCACCTTGCTCTTGAGAGAGACTCGAACTCACAACCTCTTGGGTTGGAAGTGGGGGTTGCTTACCATCAGAGCAACCCCTCTTATCTTCCGTCTTGCAGCAACAGCAAGACAAAAATATTTAATTGGACCAAGGACAATACTAGTTTGTTTTAACGGAAATGTCATCTCATTTCTAGCAATATTTGTAATTTTTTCCTCCAATTTTAGAAAACTAATCAACAACAAGAGAAAAATAAAAGAAGTTCAACAGACCTACAAAACCAAGGTGGACGGTCTGACAATCCAACATTAATATCAACATCAGGCTTCTGCTTTGAATCATTGCAAGCTTTGGCAGGAGTCCCATTTGAAGCTTTTCCTTGGCCCTTTGGCCCGTATTTCTCCTGAAGGACATACAGAGAATAATTAGAAAACACAAAATCTGGATATCAAAAACAAGGCTCAATTAAGACGTACCAGTTTGGGAAGCAAATACTATATGAAAGAAAATACTTGCAATGGAAAGTAGCAGTATTTTTTTGTCCCAACGCAGATTAGGATCCCATTGGGATTGTTCTCTTTTCTTTTCTTGTTTATACTGAGAAATAAGTATTTTAAAAGTATTTTTCAAGCATTTCATAAATTTTCAAAATGACTTCTGACAAAAGCTCAAGTTTGGAGATTTTGTAACAGATTTTGGGCATAAGATTCCTAATCCTACACTATTTGAAGTAACAATTTGTTCTCATAAAGTTGGATTGTAGCATTCTATTTAAAATTAATTTTGCAAATGGCACAAAAGTGCCTTATAAATGGTACTACTCTTAAGTGTGGTCCTTCTAAAAGTGCGGCAGGAAAACTGCTTCAACAGTCAAGACTCGTCTTACTGCAAAACAGAATAATCACTAAGTTCGAACTAGAGGAAAATGTATTACCTTGTGATGTTTGGAAAAGAGAATGATTTTTGCCTACAATGAGGTTGTCATGGTTTCCCTTTTTTTAACTGGAAAATATGTTCTCACAACCAATCATTGGAATTTTCAGTAGCCAAACACGAGAAAACAATTTCACCACCCAGAAATAGGAAGATATTTCTTGCAATATCGAACACGCCCAAACGAAATTACACATAAAGCTTTTAGCAACCAAAAATCAAACCTATACAAGTTTTTGCAATGGAAAGTGGGAATGTTAGCGAGGTACTTGGTAGTCATTTTCTCGATAAGCACACAGTCAGTAACTTAATAAGATAAGGATGGACTAAGGGCCATGATCTCAGCTATATTTGATTACGCAAGGTAGAGAACTTACTGATCTACAAGTCAGTTAACAAGAACAGCAATTGCAATGAAGTGTTAAAAGGAAATGTATATGCATGTGTGCGAGCACGCTATCTGTCATTCCTGTAATTGAACATTTTCCAGCTACAAATATATATAGTACTGAGCTGAAGCTGAAGCATCAGAATTTTGCTGGGAGTAGTTGCGAAAAAAAATCTTAACTCGAGATATGTTACAAGTAATGGCACAATTAACTTGTTGAAATAGAAAACTAAGGTCATAAATTGCATTGCTCAGGTAAAATTCAAAAAACAATACCACAACATTATCCAAACGGAGAAAATATGTAAAACATGAAAAGATAGGGACTATACCGCTTCAGTAATGCATTGGGTGTGACTTTCCACTGTTTGGCGACTAAAAATCTCTCCACAGTCAATGCAAGATAGCTAGAACAACAAATAAAAGCAATAACTGAACAAATTATACTTAAATAAATGACATTCAAAATCTAAGTGAAGGAGAAATAAACAATAAATGAAAAAAAAAACGAAATCGAAAACCTTATAAGCAGAACAAATTCGGAAATGGCCGGGCAATTTAGGTTTCTTAAGGTTATCTCCACAGTCTTCACACTGAAACCAAACCATCTTTTCCCTCTCTTTCTCTCCTCTTTATGTTAAGCGATGGAGAGAAAGTTCCAGAAACTTTGAGGAGCTAAACGAAGCTTGCAACAATAAATTATTTTAACGAATTTAGGAAGTGAAAAGGAAGAAGGGATTTTAGGGTTTAGGGATTGAGCAAAAAACAAAAGTTGATTATGGTGTTAAAATGGAAAAATCTAATGAACACAGCGGAAAGGGGATGTCGTGGGCCACTTTTTCTGTAGTAACTCATGGGCCCAAATTACTTTGGACCAAAACTGAACATAACTTAGAGCCCAGAAGCTAAGTTGGCTTATTGCAGGTTCAAATGTAAAAATAGCACGGTATAGCCAGTTTTCGGACTGGTCATTCAAAAATAGTCAATGTTTATCAAGTCAATAAAAAATAGCTATTATTTTGCTGCAATAGAGACCGGTCCATCATAATATATTGAATTTTGGTGCACCCATGTATGAACTCTAGCATATTATGTTGGACCGGTATACTTTGCTGGCTCCAATATAATATATTGGAGACTGGAGCATCGGTGCTACAAACTCTAGTATATTATAATGGATCGGTATATTTGCTGGAACTCCAGTATATTATGTTGGAGTTCTAGTGTACTTCCAACATACTTATTCTAGAACTCCAGTATAATATGTTGGAGTTCAAATATACTTATGCTAGAACTCCAGCAAACATATTGGCGTATTTTTTGAGTTTTGAACAGTGTTTTCGCTCGGATTTATTTACATGAAAAATGGCAAAATTTTCAATTACTTTTGAAACTGGGCTATTTTTGAACGACCAATTATAAATCTAGCTATTTTTGAATTTCACCCGGTCCAAATATTACAGATCTAAATTCTTTTTTGAAACGGTTGAAGGCGGAAAAAAATTCTAATAACTAAAAGGATTGGGAGCCTAAATATAAGGTGTGTTGGAAATCATGTATATCTATGATATGTGCGCTTTGGTTGTATGAGCATGATTTTCAGGTATAGGTTTTGATGAATGACAAACAATGAAGTCAAGTGTCAAACAACGATATTATATTACAAACAATCAAATGGCGAAAGAAGCATATTGATGACGGGATTGCATAGAAAAGACAAGTCAAGCCAAAGAGTTCAAGACCGAAGAGCCAAGGCGTAGGTCGTTAGGTAGAACCAATGTAAGAACAACATTTAAGTTATCTTATCTTTTGGCTCAACATTAGGTCATCATAAATATGCATTAAATCATTTTATTAAATTTTATATATATATATATATATATATATATATATATATATATATATATATATATATATATATATATATATATATATATATATATATATATATATATATATATATATATATATATATATCATAAATATTTTAATATACTTCAAACAAAATGATTTTAGCGATTTCATTTTAACCAAAATGGGTTTGAAGTAAGTTTTCAATTCTGGTATACTTTGGTATACTCCAGTGTATATTAATGGTATATCAAAGGTATATTTCAACTAGAATGAATCTGTTTTTTGAACGTTGGTCATACAATCGATTGTATGCTTGCGACAATCGACTGTATGCTTTTCACAATCGATTGTATGCTTTCCACAATCGATTTGTGTTAAGACAGTGTGATCTGAAGTTTTTCAAAATTGCAAACAATCGATTGTCTACTTTTAACAATCGATTGTTGAGAGACAGTGTGCAACCGAAGTTTTTAAACATCAAAACAATCGATTGTTGTTATCATACAATCGATTATACTCATAAACAATCGATTGTCATTTTCATACAATCGATTATTTTTTGACCGTTCCCACAGAATCCTAAATTGATTTTTGAACGTTGAAGAACAATCGATTATTCAGGGTTAACAATCGATTGTTTAGCCTAAACTCAGGAATCTGTTTTTGAACGTTGGTCAAACTATCGATTGTCTACTCCAAACAATTGATTGTCTGAGCACAGAATCAGGGATTTTATTTATCAATTAAGCAAAGGTCAGCACCACTTTTTCACCTATAAAAAGAGGTCTTTGAGCTGATTTTAAACACACAACTCCTCCATACATTGATATACATATTGATCATTTTCAAGCATCATTCTAGAGCTTTTGTTGAGCCATTTGATAGACAACTTTGTATTGTTCATAGAGCTTATTGTGTATCTCTTTATCCACTCTATTGAGAGAGTATTTGTTGTAAAAAGAGAGTTGTTTGAGAAGAACATATCTTCTCATTTGTCGGGTTTGCTAAGTACCCAAAGTCTTAGTGGTTGAAGTCTTGGGGTGATGTATCCTCAAGCAAGTGAAGTCTTAAGGTGCGGCATCCTTGAGCAACTGTAACGGTTTGTTAAGCACCCGTAAGCTTGACGAAGATAGTGGAAATCTCGAGAGAGTCTCTGGACTGGACTAGCCACGGGTTGTGGTGAACCAGGATACATCGGTAGGTTCGTTCCTATTTATTTACTTATCGCACTTATTTAATTCCTGCAATTTTTAAATTCCGCAAGTTTACGCTATTTTTTATTATAACGCTATTCACCCCCCCTCTAGCGTTAAGCGTATTTTCTAACAATTAGTATCAGAGCCTAACTCTCTGAAAGCCTTAACCGGTTGAGAGCAATATATACTTTTTCTGTTGAGATTATTGAACACAGGAACGATGAATGAAGGACAATCTACCACTTGCCCTCCATTATTTGATGGAATCAACTATACATATTGGAAAGAGCGGATGAGAATATTCATCCAATCAAATAACTTTCGATTATGGCAAATCATCAAAAACGGTGAACAAATGCCAACAAAGAAAGTTGGGGGAATCATGGTTCCAAAGGAGGAAGATGAATACAATGCCGGGGACATCAAGAAGGTTGAAAATAATGCACAAGCCATCAACTTGCTATATTGTGCCGTGAACCCGGATGACTATCGGAAGATCTCTTGTTGCACAACCGCCAAGGAGATGTGGGATAAACTCGAGATCATATATGAAGGTACGCCTCAAGTCCGAGAAGCCAAAATTGATTTTCTAACACATAAATATAAATTCTTTAAAATGGAGAAGGAACCATTGGTGTTATGTTTGAACGATTTTTAAGAATCGTCAACGATCTCCATGCTCTCGGAAAAGTTTACACGAACAAAGATCTTGTTCGAAAAGTCCTACGGAGTCTTACTCCCGAATGGCGCTCCAAAGCCAATGCCATCCAAGAGTCGATGGAATTCACGGATATCACAATTGATGGACTAAGAGGTAACCTCGAAACTTATGATAGCACAATTCTTAATCCTTATCTTAGAAGTAATTCGAATTTTGCCTTCAAAGCCTCATCCTCTAAAAGAGAAGAGGTAAGTGATTCTGAAAGGGATGATGATAATATTTCCAATGATATAATTGAAAAGTTTTGTAAGTCTATGAAGAAGGACAAGAAAAAGAAGAAACACCATAGGCGCGTATCACGGAACTCGGACAGCTCAGGCGATGGAACCGCCGCATTGTGTCTCGTGGCAAACGAAGAAGAGGTAAGTACATCTAACTCTCACTCGTTTGAAGAATTACAAAATGCCTATGATGAATTGTATGGTGAATTTTTTAATGCTTCCAAAATGATAAAGATTTGAAGAAAACACTTTCTTTGCAGAAAACACTTTATTTGCAAGAAACAGATTTTCAGAAAACACCTTCTTTACAAGAAAAGGATTTTGAAAAATCCTCTTCTTTGAAAGAAATAGATTTTGAAAAATTGACTAATGAAAATGGTGTTCTTAAAAATAAAATTGAAGTTTTAGAAAAAGAAAATAAATTTTTGGAAAATGTCATTGTTGATTTCAAAAATAAAATCAAGGAATTGAATGAAGCTTCTTCTATTGATAAATGTTCTAATTGTTCCTCTTGTAGTTCTTTAAAATTAGAGAACATAGAACTTAGGAACGCACTAGAAAAACGTAGTGTTGATAGTCCTAAAATTGAAGAGAATAAAAAGGATATAAGTAATGAGGTTGGTCCATCTAGAAAGAATTCTAGGAACCTCACAAATGAGTCTAAGATTAATCATTATAGACAACCTAGAAACAACTCTAGGACTTTTGCTAATGAGTCTAGAATAAATAATTTTAGACCACCTAGACACAATTCTAGGAATTTTGTAAATGAGTCTAAAATGAACAACTTTAGACCACCTAGACATGACTATAGGAAATTCGACGGTTCTAGGGGGAACAACTTTAGATCACCTAGAACGCGTTTGGCTCAACCTAGACTTATGCATAATCCTAATGTTATATGTCACTATTGTAATCGGGTAGGACACATTGCACCCGTTTGTTTTGCTAGACATAGAAATTTATGTGTTGATTATAATTGTTATTATCCTAACCCCCAAGGACCCAAAAGAAGTTGGGTACCAAAAACCTATTTTTAGGTTCTTTTTGCAGGTGTGCTTGAAGACTACAATATTGTAGTGGATGCACCAAGCACGAAACCTTAATGCATTAAGGGGGAACGTCGGTTAGTTATCGTATTTTGAATAAAATCGCAATAAGTTGATATGTGCTAATAATCAATATTGTTTTGATGAGTTTTTTTTTAACAATTAGTATCATTTAGTTTTAAAATAAATGATTGATGTTTTGATGAATATTCTTAGTTTAAAATAACAATTGGCATAAGTTGAGAAAAATGACCGTTATTATTAGTATGCCATTTACTAACATTTGATACGATCTTGGTTATCACAATTGATATCGTCAATAGTTTAAATAATTTTTGGTATACTCTTTTTGCTAATGCCAAAAGGGGGAAGAATATGGGCGATATGCATGCCCTAATTGAGGGGGAACATTATTGAAATGTTTATATTGAATTGGTTGCATAAATTGTATGTTGAGATATAGCATGAATTTAGGGGGAATTCAATATGCATATCTTCCGTTGTTTGTCATTATCAAAAAGGGGAAAATTATTGGAAATCATGTATATCTATGATATATGCGCTTTGGTTGTATGAGCATGATTTTCAGGTATAGGTTTTGATGAATGACAAACAATGAAGTCAAGTGTCAAACAACGATATTATATGACAAACAATCAAATGGCGAAAGAAGCATATTGATGACGGGATTGCATAGAAAAGACAAGTCAAGCCAAAGAGTTCAAGACCGAAGAGCCAAGGCGTAGGTCGTTAGGTAGAACCAATGTAAGAACAACATTTAAGTTATCTTATCTTTTGGCTCAACATTAGGTCATCAAAAAAAAAAAAAATATATATATATATATATATATATATATATATATATATATATATATATATATATATATATATATATATATATATATATATATCATAAATATTTTAATATACTTCAAACAAAATGATTTTAACGATTTCATTTTAACCAAAATGGGTTTGAAGTAAGTTTTCAATTCTGGTATACTTTGGTATACTCCAGTGTATATTAATGGTATATCAAAGGTATATTTCAACTAGAATGAATCTGTTTTTTGAACGTTGGTCATACAATCGATTGTATGCTTGCGAAAATCGACTGTATGCTTTTCACAATCGATTGTATGCTTTCCACAATCGATTTGTGTTAAGACAGTGTGATCTGAAGTTTTTCAAAATAGCAAACAATCGATTGTCTACTTTTAACAATCGATTGTTGAGAGACAGTGTGCAACCGAAGTTTTTAAACATCAAAACAATCGATTGTTGTTATCATACAATCGATTATACTCATAAACAATCGATTGTCATTTTCATAAATCGATTATTTTTTGACCGTTCCCACAGAATCCTAAATTGATTTTTGAACGTTGAAGAACAATCGATTATTCAGGGTTAACAATTGATTGTTTAGCCTAAAATCAGGAATCTGTTTTTGAACGTTGGTCAAACTATCGATTGTCTACTCCAAACAATTGATTGTCTGAGCACAGAATCAGGGATTTTATTTATCAATTAAGCAACGGTCAGCACCACTTTTTCACCTATAAAAAGAGGTCTTTTGAGCTGATTTTAAACACACAACTCCTCCATACATTGATATACATATTGATCATTTTCAAGCATCATTCTAGAGCTTTTGTTGAGCCATTTGATAGACAACTTTGTGTTGTTCATAGAGCTTATTGTGTATCTCTTTATCCACTCTATTGAGAGAGTATTTGTTGTAAAAAGAGAGTTGTTTGAGAAGAACATATCTTCTCATTTGTCGGGTTTGCTAAGTACCCAAAGTCTTAGTGGTTGAAGTCTTGGGGTGAGGTATCCTCAAGCAAGTGAAGTCTTAAGGTGCGGTATCCTTGAGCAACTGTAACGGTTTGTTAAGCACCCGTAAGCTTGACGAAGATAGTGGAAATCTCGAGAGAGTCTCTCGGGGACTGGACTAGCCACGGGTTGTGGTGAACCAGGATACATCGGCGCGTTCGTTCCTATTTATTTACTTATCGCACTTATTTAATTCCTGCAATTTTTAAATTTCGCAAGTTTACGCTATTTTTTATTATAACGCTATTCACCCCCCCCCCCCCCCTCTAGTGTTAAGCGTATTTTCTAAAAATTCGGAATGAATTTTTTAATAGTGTGAGATCTTTTAAAAAAAATCATGCAATCTTAGCACAAAGCAAACAATATTACATTATGTTAAAAGTATTTCTGGGTTGATTTGGCCCCACAACTGATATCATAGCACATGCTCGGCGAGATGAGTATGATGATGGTTGAGTGATGGAATTGGGCTCGGTTTTCTTACCCTTACGATCTTACCTATACACACAGAAGAAGAAGCCGGTTCACATAAATACTATGGCGATGTGGGTGGCACAAAATGAATCTCGAAAATTGACCTGTGAATTATGGTATTAGGCCGTGTGGAATGGGGGCATTTGCATCTATACCCTTTTTATGTCACGCTTTAATTTGTGCCCGCTTTACCAAAGAAATTGCAAGCATACTTGCTTTTTCGCATAACTTCAGCATACGGGCTGAAGTAGCAAAGGTAATCGCGCAAAACTTCAGCATTCTAGTAGCCGGGCCTGAAGTTCAGCTCTAGAGCTGAAGTTTTTATTTTCTAACTGTCGAACTTCAGCTCTAGAGCTGAAGTTTTTATTTTGTAACTAGCGAAATTTTTATTTGTAAGTTTCAGCTCTAGAGCTGAAATTTTTATTTTTTAACTATCGAAGTTTTTGTTTGTAAGCTTTAGCTCTAGAGCTGAAATTTTTGTTTCTTAACGATCGAAGTTTTTGTTTGTAAGCTTCAGTCTTACTAACAACATACTAAAGGTGTTAAGACAATGAAATATAATTCAGCATGAGGACTATGTTTTGTGCTGCATTAAGCGTAAATCTGTATATGCTAATGATCATAAGGAATTAGGAGATCATATGGAAATAGCGTCCAGTGGAAACAATGTTGCCGATGTTATGAATACCATGCTTTCGACAACTCAAAAACATAAGCGTGACTATGTTACAAGTTCTTTATGTAAGATATATGGACTTATATCTACATACATATGAACAATATATGGATAAATTATATATTATGTGCTATCTTTTGGTTTGGCCTAATTTTGTGGTCTTATGGACATTATGTTAAGGGGGCCAATGTATTGTCATATAAAGTGTAGGACAAATGTGTAGATACCCAAAAGGGTAACCTTAGTTAATGATGGGCTAACTGAGGTTACATATATGTAACCATGGTTACATGCTTGTGACTCTTGAGTTTTGTAAGTCATGAGTTATAAAGTAGGGGTTATGGTTCCCATATTATAGCAAGACAAGACTCTTCTTCCTCCCATTGAATCAAGAGCAAAAATACACCATTGTTGTCTTGCAAATAATTGTGGAAAACCATATACCAATTTTGATCATTGTCATATTATTATTGTGGTGATACTATTCACATATTGCTCAAGTCTTGTGAAGAATTCTTGTGGTGACATACAACTTCAAGACATTCTTGAAGAAGGTTCAAAGGAGCAATCTTCATAAGGACTCAAGGACAATCATCAAAAGGAGGTTCAACAATTTCTACACATGGATTCAGGTTAGCTTCCGCTCATGTAGTTTAATTCCGAATTGTTCAATATGAAGGTTATTGTCTTTAGTAGGAATCATAATCCTAACAATTGGTATCAGAGCCACCTTCATTTTGGATAATTTGGATGTTCATAAGATTCATGTTATGTTAGGATTCATGTTCAAGAAATGTTAGAATTTTATTTATGAAATTCTAGTACCATGAAATAGCATGATATTATGAATGTTATGTTTTGATGCAATTTGATGTTTTAATGCCATGTTATCTTTACTTGTATTAAAATATTGTATAAAGCATGATTTTAGTTGGTAAACAACATGTTTTCTTGTTTAAAGATTCTTGTTGAAAATCATGTTTTATTCAGAAAAATTTTCGCAAAACAGTGTCCAAAAATAATCGATTATCTTGGAAGTTAATCGATTTTTTTTTAGACACTGCCTAAAGATAATCGATTATTTTTCTTAGATAATCGATTATCTCTCAAGTTTTAGAATTCTGGCATTTTTTGGAACACCAGAATAATCAATTATTTGTTTCAGATAATCGATTATCCTGGTCCAGTAACTTAAAATTTTTTCTTAAAACCAGAATAATCGATTATCTGGTTTAGATAATCGATTATTTTGGTCCAGTAGCTGAAATTTTTTTTTTATGCCAAAGATAATCGATTATCTCAAGCAGATAATCGATTATTTTTGTCCAGTAAGGTTAAAAACGTTTCAAATCTTTTAAGTTTCAGATTTTAATTGACATATTATTTATTATTCAAATAAAATATTTAAGTTTTGAATATTAATTGTTTTAAAGTCCATCAATTCTCATAATTTTTTGGAATTGTCCTCTCAAGTATACAACAATTAATATTCAAGTGTTACATGTCAAAACATGTAACTTATTAAGTTAAAGATTCATAATATGGCTTAAGGAACTAAAGTTTATAGCATCTAATATTTTAATTAGTCAATTGAAGCATTATGTTGCCAAAGTAACCTCTATTGTGTAGATTGATTAATCTTAAAATATAAGATGACTGTGGATGTTAGTCTTCCATGCGTTTAACACCCGCCCAAAGGAAGGTTGTTATTTGGCAGGAATTCGAACATGCTTGTGGTGGTAAATATGAGACAATTATTTGGTTTTCCATGTGAATATTAAATCGGCCCAAAGGAAGGTTTGATATTTGACAGGAGTTTATTGTCAATGTTTGATCACTACACCAAGAGTACCACTTACAAGTTGATTTCTGTCCAAAGACTAAAATCAATGTTGTGCTAGGTATCTTGTAATGGGATTTGCCTATTTTGAATCTATAAAGTACAGTTAAAGTTCAAGTAATTGTAAGCATGTATTCAGTAATCCTTTTGTTCTATTTTCAGTTAATTCTTCTGCTTCTACGATATCTGCCAACATCAATAGCATCCCTGTGCTTAACGGCACTAACTTTAAGGAATGGAAAGAGAATGTCATGATCGTTCTCGGTTGCATGGATCTTGACCTTGCACTTCGGATTGAGCAACCTGCTTCTCTTGAGGATACATCCTCTCCTGATGAAAGGAGGGCGACGGAGAAGTGGGAACGCTCGAATCGCATGAGTCTAATGATCATGAAGCGTGCAATTCCAGAATCATTCAGGGGCACTATGAATGATGAACCTAATGCCAAAGTTTTCCTTGGAAACCTTGAACAGCGTTTTATGCAAAACGAAAAGGCGGAAACAAGTACACTATTGAGTAAACTTGTTTCCATGAGGTATAAGGGCAAGGGAAACATTAGGGAGTACATTATGGAAATGTCTCATCTTGCTTCGAAACTAAAGTCACTCAAGCTGGATTTACCTGAGGAACTGCTTGTGTACTTTGTTTTGATATCTCTTCCTGCACACTTTAATCAGTTTAAGATCAGTTACAACTGCCTGAAGGAGAAATGGACTCTTAACGAGCTCATTTCACACTGTGTGCAAGAAGAGGAAAGGATAAAGCTAGATAAGACTGAAAGTGCTCATTTGGCATCCTCTTCTAAGGAAACTAAGAAGAGGAAAGGTAAGGAAGTTGCGGTTGCAAAGCCCAAGATTAAGCAACATAAGGAACCTAAGGTTGAAATTACTGAATTAGGTTGCTTTTTCTGTAAGGGGACTAATCATGTGAAGAAAGATTGTACCAAGTACCATGCCTGGCGTGCGAAAAAAAGGTACATTTCTTTCTCTTGTTTGTTCTGTAGTTAATTTAATTTTGGTACCTAAGGATACTTGGTGGGTAGATTCGGCTGCTACTACTCACATAAGTATATCTATGCAAGGTTGCCTGAACTGCCAAAAACCAAATGATGGTGAAAGATACATCTATGTGGGTGACGGCAAGAAGGTGCCAGTTGAGGCTATTGGAAAGTTTAGGCTGTTGTTTAAGACCGGTTTTTTAATTAGATTTGGATGAAACTTTTGTTGTACCGTCTTTTTGACGGAATTTAATTTCTATTCCCAAATTGGACATATCCGGTTATTCATGTTCTTTTGGTGACAATAAAGTTAGTCTCTTTCAGAATTCAAATCTTATAGGTACTGGTCTTTTATCAACATTTGATAGCCTATATTTGGTTGATACAATAACCTCAAATAATGAAACCTTGCATACAAGTTTAATTGGTACCAAAAGAAAATTAACTAATGAGAATTCTATATCAATCTGGCATAAACGTTTGTGTCATATATCCATTCAAAGAATTCAGAAACTCGTGTCAGATGGAATTCTTGATTCTCTTGATTCCTCAAATTCGGATATTTGTGTTGAGTGTATCAAGGGAAAACAAACAAACAAGACGAGATTAGGTGCTAAGAGAGCTTCGGACGTCTTAGAATTGATACATACGGATATTTGTGGGCCATTTCCTACTCCTTGTAGGAATGGTCAACAATACTTTATCACATTCATAGACGATTACTCTCGTTATGGGTACCTATATCTTATTCATGAAAAGTCCCAATCCATAGACGTGTTCAAATCATTTAAGGCTGATGTTGAAAATCAACTAAGCAAAAGAATTAAATCCGTTAGATCTGACCGTGGTGGTGAATATTATGGTCGATATGATGGTTCAGGTGAACAACGTCCAGGGCCATTTGCTAAATTCCCAGATGAGTGTGGGATCGTCCCTCAGTATACTATGCCAGGAAGTCCTACGATGAATGGTGTAGCTGAGAGACGAAATCGGACCCTTAAGGATATGGTAAGAAGTATGATTTCTCGTACTACTTTGCCAGACTCACTCTGGGGCGAAGCATTAAAAACCGCAGCTTATATTCTTAATAGAGTTCCAACTAAAGCTACAATCAAAACCCCATATGAACTTTGGACTGGACATAAACCCAGTATTCGGCATTTACACATTTGGGGTTGTCCAGCTGAGGCAAGGCCTTATAGGCCGAATGAAAAGAAACTGGATGCTAAGACGGTTAGTAGCTATTTTGTTGGATACTCTGAAAAATCCAGGGGTTTTAAGTTTTATGATCCCACTTCAAGAACTATTTTTGAGACGGGTAATGCTAGGTTTTTTGAGGATATTGAGTTTGGGGGGTGGGGAGATAAAGTTGTTAGAGATTTTGTCTTTGAGGAAGAACATGTGTCTTTCTCTCAAGTTGTTGATCTTGGTCTCATTCCTGACACGGATCACACAACTCCGGTTCAAGACAATCTCGAAAATCTCCCCCATCAGGACCCTGAAATAACTAATGAAAATCAAACTCAACAACCTCAAGAAACTGAAATGCCATTAAGGAGATCCACTAGAGAAAGGAGAAATGCAATTTCGGATGATTATGTTGTATTTCTCCAAGAACAAGAATGTGATATTGGACTTGAGGAAGATGATCCAATCAACTTCCGTCAAGTCATTAAGTGTTCTAACTCTCAAAAGTGGATTGATGCCATGAATGATGAGATGAAGTCTATGAGCGATAATGACGTTTGGGAGCTTGTTACATTGCCCAAAGGTATTAAACCTATTGGTTGTAAATGGTTTTTTAAAACCAAAAGGGATTCAGGGGGCAATGTTATTAGGTATAAAGCTCGTCTTGTCGCAAAAGGCTACACTCAGAAAGAAGGCATTGATTATAAAGAGACTTTCTCTCCAGTTTCATCGAAAGACTCTTTCAGGACTATAATGGCATTAGTAGCACATTTTGATCTTGAGCTTCATCAAATGGATGTTAAGACAGCGTTTCTCAATGGTGACATTGAGAAAACAATTTATGTGGTGTAACCTGAAAACTTTGTTTCGGATGAATCAGAGAAGAAGGTTTGCAAATCCATCTATGGGCTCAAGCAAGCTTCTCGTCAATGGTATTATAAGTTTCATGCAGTCATTACATTTTTTGGTTTTGAACCGAATATTGCTGACGACTGTATATACCATAAGTTCAGTGGGAGTAAGTATATTTTTCTGGTTTTATATGTCGATGACATACTGCTTGCCTGTAATGATATAGCATTATTGCATGAAACTAAGAAATTTCTTTCAAAGAAATTTGAAATGAAAGATCTTGGTGAAGCTTCTTTTGTATTAGGAATTCAGATACATCGAGATCGCTCCAAAGGTGTTCTCGGTCTGTCACAAAAGGGCTGTATCGATAAGGTTCTGAAAAGATTTGGCATGCAGGATTGTAAACCAGGTAACACCCATGTTGCTAAGGGAGACAAGTTTAGTCTTGAACAGTGCCCACATAATAATTATGAAACTTCGGAAATGCAGAAGTCGCCTTATGCTTCGGCTGTAGGTAGTCTGATGTATGCTCAGGTATGTACACGACCTGATATAGCATACATTTTTGGGATGTTAGGCAGATATCTAAGCAATCTTACAGAGAACAAAGGATTACATGCTTACATATCGGAGATCGGACCAGTTTGAGATCATTCGGTATACCGACTCTGATTCCTTTATGCTAATAACAACAGTAGTTTGACGAAAGCAAAACATATAGACGTCAAATTTCGGGTTGTTAAAGAAAGAGTACAGAATGGACAGTTGTGCATTGAGCACATCAGTACAAACTCCATGCTTGCGGATCCGCTCACTAAGGGATTGACACCAAAGGTATTTCATGAGCATATTGCTTGTATGGGTGTCAAATCAGATAAGGATTATGTATTTTAGTGGGAGTTTTGTATTGTACATTTATGTATTGTCCATTATATTCAGAAATTCAGTAATTCAGTTATATCTGCAGATATTCAGTTTTAAAGTTTTTGTACTCTTACAGTTTATGATTGATCTCAATAAAGAGAACCAGTTGGAAATAGACATCATATTGACCACACTTTATGTTATTTCCATGCAACATACCTACACTTGATCCATGTCATTGGTTATATTGATATATGTGATCTATGTTGGTTCTAGTTACGAATGAGTAACGAAGAGCTCTTAGTTCCTATGTTGGTATGATTGATGGACCGGATTGTTCATGACAATTTATTGTGATAGCAATTTTGAGCTCATAAGGTTATAATGTAACATATAATGCTAAGGTTTGTGCATATGTATGTGTATCTCGTCCAAGTGGGAGATTGTAAGATATATGGACTTATATCTACATACATATGAACAATATATGGATAAATTATATGTTATGCGCTATCTTTTGGTTTGGCCTAATTTTGTGGTCTTATGGACATTATGTTAAGGGGGCCTATGTATTGTCATATAAAGTGTAGGACTAATGTGTAGATACCCAAAAGGGTAATCTTAGTTAATGATGTGCTAACTAAGGTTACATATATGTAACCATGGTTACATGCTTGTGACTCTTGAGTTTTGTAACTCATGAGTTATAAAGTGGGGGTTATGGTTCCCACATTATAGCAAGACAAGACTCTTCTTCCTCCCATTGAATCAAGAGCAAAAGTACACCATTGTTGTCTTGCAAATAATTGTGGAAAACCATATACCAATTTTGATCATTGTCATATTATTATTGTGGTGATACTATTCACATATTGCTCAAGTCTTGTGAAGAATTCTTGTGGTGACATACAACTTCAAGACATTCTTGAAGAAGGTTCAAAGGAGCAATCTTCATAAGGACTCAAGGACAATCATCAAAAGGAGGTTCAACAATTTCCACACATGGATTCAGGTTAGCTTCCGCTCATGTAGTTTAATTCCGAATTGTTCAATATGAAGGTTATTGTCTTTAGTAGGAATCATAATCCAAACACTTTAGAGTATCAAGGGACAGGTTTTCATGATTTGTGTCCTTCCAATCAATTCGCATCATCAGAACATAATAATGCGTTTGATCTGTTGCAAGCGCAGAATATTGAAGAGATGGCACCTTCAGTTCAAAGTCATGTTGAATATGTTGGAAGTTCTTCGACAACTTCAAATCAATTCACATACTACTCACCCGATAATAATGGCTTTCAGTTGCAACAATACCATAGTAATATTGAATGCGATGATAGGGCTACTGTTCCATCAACATTGGCTGAGATAATGAACAATATTGATCATGTGAATATGAAAGTGTACGAGTACATGGGTAGTTTACTAGCAGAACAATCAAATATTACTGAAGTTTTTGTTTTTTAACTATCCAACTTCAGCTCTAGAGCTGAAGTTTTTGTTTGTAAGTTTTAGTTCTAGAGCTGAATTTTTTATTTATAAGCTTCAGCGAGCTGAAGTTTTTATTTTTCAACTATCGAACTTCAGCGGTAGAGCTGAAGTTTTTATTTGTAAGCTTCAGCTCAAGAGCTGAAGTTTTTATTTTTTAACTATCGAATTTCATCTCTAGAGTTGAAGTATTTTCTGAAAAGATCAGCTTTTTATGTTATCGTCCGCTTTAAATATATGAAACTGGAGTCTAATGGATACTTGAAAGTGTATGAATGGCAACGTCAGTGGAAAAGAGGTGGATGATCTCCTGACAGGTACAATGTGTAGGATAAGGCCATGGTCTAGAAATAGCAGAGTTTAATGTTCTACTGTAGAGTGTCACTGAACCAGAGAAAAGCTTCATAGTGTAATCTGCAATCTCCTTCGCCTCATATCCAACTAACACAACTACTGCAAATATCTCGTGTATCATTCTCTAGCTAGAAATGGTGCAACCACAGTGTTAGAATATTGTATATCAACTGGGATCTTCGTCGCTATCTCTTAGTCCTTTTTATTAAGGATTATCTACAACCTCATGCGATCTGTTTGGTACCTTACTTTTGCAGAAAAGGAAGAAGGAGAAGTTTGAGAAAGAAGAGGCGGATATAACTTTGAGGAGGAGAAGAGGAGAAAGGGGGCTGAAATTGTTCAAAAAGTGGGTAAAAGTAAAAAGTTTTAAAGAAAATGGATATAAGTTCAATGGAGGCAACCAAATAGGGCGCCCGTGCAATTTTTACTATGGAATTTGGTTTAAGGGGGAGACTTATGAAACTTAATTAGTTCTATGGAGAGATTATTGAATGTGCAAACAAAATCCTATATTGATAGTTGAAAAAGTAAAAAAAAAAAAAAGTATAACCCAGTATAATCCCACTTAGTGGGGTCTGGGGAGGGTAGTATGTACGCAGACCTTACCCCTACCCTGGGGTAGAGAGGCTGTTTCCAAGTAGACCCCCGGCATCCTTACCTCCAAGAACTACCCACCTTTTGCTCTTGGGGAGACTCGAACTCACAACCTCTCAGTTGGAAGTGGGGGTTGCTTACCATCAGAGCAAGCCCCTCTTGTCTTAGTTGAAAAAATTAAAAGCTTATATATAAAATAAAAGGATCTCTAAATGATGTGAGGTCTTTTAGAAAAAATCGTGTTACAACTTCTCAATCCTCGCTGTTAATCTTTCACGCTGTTGTGCAATCATTTGCAGAAAAAAAAAGGTTTTAGTGCTTTAATTTCTAAGTTCCGTCAAATCTTTGCAACGAGTATATACACGTCCACGACTTAGGTACAAAAGTATAACACAAAGTCAACAGAAAATTAATATGAGGAGACAGACACAGTCAACTTGAAGCTATCACCAGTTAAGCATGAGTTTCTTAAGATAAACATGTTTACAATGTGCTGTCAGCTTGTCACATAATAATATAGCACTATATTAAATTCAGTTTCAAATATTAATAAATTTATTTTAGAATATTTGACGTTTCAAATAGTAAAACTCTTTTTGTACAAATGAAGATGAAAGCTGGTATTAATTATTGGGGTTTGATAATTCTCTTAAATTCTGCACCAAAATATGCAGCTTCTTGTTTACGAGTTACGTAGATTCAGGCATTCAGCTTTCTTCCAACTCAAGTTCCTTGACTTTGTGTACAAATGGTGATCATTGATTCAAACAAATTGGTAGAACCCGACAAAGAAGAAAATTTAATCTTCAATATGACTATGGTTTTTGTTTTTTCTCTTCATTTTTTTCATTCTGTTTTTCTTTTTTTTTTTACAAAATACTAAAAAATTGATAGAGTATAATATATATATATATATATATATATATATTATAGAAATTATTATTTGTGGTAAATGTTTATTGATCCACGAGAAAACTATTGTCTATTACACCGTAAGGGGTGCTAGTTTATTATTAGGCTCATTATTAGTTATTCTGCGTTGTCTATACAAACACCACTATGAGTATTGATAAGTACACTTTGCATAGTCTAGAAAACGGCCAAGGCTAGATATTTCTGTATTATTGAGGGGCTTTAGGTTATGAAAAAAGGGAGTCCATTCCTCTTGTGAGGATTCTTGACGATAATGTATTGATGGTGAAAAAAAGCTACATAGAATATTAGATTGCTGATATAGCATAATATGTAAGAACAATAATATAACAATATGTGGCAGTCTTATTTGATCGAATAAAAGAAGGCACAGGTGGAAAACACCCACGAGGAAAAACCAAGCCTAATAACTGGAAAAGACTGAATCAACACAGCAAAAAAGGAAGACTCGTGAACTATCAATTAATGAGGAGGGGAATCAGAATTGTTAAAAAATCTCATGGATATATAACATATCATTAATGCTATTAAAGCTCGTAATGATTTAGCCATAAATGGAAAGAACTGTTATATGTGTAAACCTTTATATAAGGGGAGAGAATTTCACTTGTAAGGACATCTGAGACAATATTGGAATCTATTTACTTTACTTTTCTGCTTTTCTAGAAATTCTCTATATTGACTTTGCAATCAATCATTTCTTTATTTATTCTTGTTCTTTTCCTTCGATATCATTGAGAAAGTGAGGCAAAACATGATTATCAGAAACCCGTTTTCTTCTAAAAATAGTCTTTGACCGAAAGATATATTATTTTGGTTAAACAGACGACGATACAAATCGTGGTGTCCGCTTCTACAATGGAGAAACTCGTAAGGGGTTGTTTGGTTGGAAAGAATTTATGCCAAGAATAATTATCCCATGATTATTATTTCGCCTTTTCATGAATATGAAAAAAATTGTACAATTACGGAATAACTAGTTTTGAATTAATTACACCGTATTTTTCCACCAACCAAACATAAAATAAACTCTTTTTAAATTTAATCTCGAGATTAATTATTTCTCATTCTTCGTACCAAACAACCCTAAGTCTTTTAAGATAAAGTAGTATTTATGGGTTAAAATACATTAGTTTGAATAAAAAAAATTAAACCCAAAGAAAGAAATATTTGCTCATGTTGAATTGAACTCTTCAACCTAATAATGGATCTTCGTTGAAATGCTGAAACAAATGATTGGACAGCCAGCCATTGTCCTCACAAAATAAATATAAAAAATTATTTTTAAAATCAAAGATAGCTGGAATCCCATAACAGGTTGGTGAAAGTGTACTTCGTGGGTACTTCCACCCCAAAGGAAAGAAGAAAGATGCGTGTTTTGATTTGGATTTTGGATGGTGTTGATACATATAGTCCAACCAGAAAAAGAAGAATTGGACATGTACAGTTCAGCAATAAAATAATATTATCCAAAGGGCTAAATACCCTGCAATAGAATGTTCAATTATCAAATGTACTACTACTAATTTTTTTGGTTTTGCAACAGTCATGAGTCTGTTTATAGTCGCGGATGTTATTACAATTAATGAAGTTGAAGCTTTCAAGAAAAAATTTCAAATTAGAACGGCAATCTTCTGCTGAACTGACCGTATCCGAAATCGACATAGATGAACAAGTAGAGTATACTAGAACTGTCTGTCCCCAATAACATAGGCAAACCAACATGGTGGGTTGAGGGGTCGTGGGACCCCGTTAACTTCGGCAAAAACCTTATATATATATATATATATACTATTGGGAACCCTTAAATATCTTATTTGTGCCCCAAATGACAAAAGGTGAGTGAAAGAACTGATTGTATGGGCAGCTTAAACTATTCCTTTGTTATATGATCTAGGTTCGAAACCCTTAACTTTTTCACCTCTTCTAATTTACTTCTTCCAACGGAACATATTAATACTTTACTTTTTATATTCAATACTTATAATTTATACTTAATAGCAATATGCTTTACTTTTTACTTTTACTTCTCTTTTTTTTAAAAAAAATTATAGTTTAGTATTAATACATAATGGTCAACTTAATTAATTTTGTTCTTTTTAAAACCCTTCCCTTTAAATTATAAGTCTCAAGTTGCAACTTATCGATTCACAAATAAAAAAATACTTATCTTTCTGCCATAACCTTCTTCAACAATTACTTTGACAAAGTAACATATATTTGTCAACATTGACTCGATAATAGGAACTAAGAGTTAAAGATTCTTCTTCAGTTCTTTGACTATTAACAAACCTTTAATCTTGATTTCTTTAGTAAGATTTTTGATAATTTTTGAAATTTGAATGCCATTTTGATCACTGACCATTTTTTATTTAAGAAAAAAATCCGAAACTTTAAATTTCACAACACGCTTAAACCGAATTTTAACACTAGTTATTAGCATATAGTGGTGCCCCCGCCGTGTTCAAATCATGGGTCCGCCTTTGCCCAATAATAAATTCTTGTTGGCCGCGTCTTATGGGGGGGTCAATCAATAGCAATAAGACCGGTTTGAAGAGGCTCATATAAGGAACGACGCGAAATAATACCGAGGACGGGAGATTCAATTAATCAAAATTCAAAATCTCAAATTAACTTCCAGTGACAATCCAATATTCGTATTGGAGCGTAATTAAATCTGAATCTGCATCGGAAAGTTCCACGCTAAAGATAAAATATCCATAATAAAGGTAATTTCATATCTAAAACTCAAACCTGACGCCGTTGATTAAAGATGAAGGAACACTTATCACTCCATCATGACTCATATTAGTCATATACAATCATATATTCAAATAGGGGTGGTAAACGGACGAATCAGGTCGGATATAAACATGTCAAAAATAGGTAATGCAAAATCTGATAAAATATCCAACTCGATCCATATTTAATTGAATATTCATATTATCTGTAGCTTTTTGAGAAAACTTCTAACTTGAGAAACTCTTAATTTGAGTCTTTATAAATATAAAAGTTAAACTCATTGATTATTTATTTTTTAAGTGTATCATATGAATTTTATCCATATATAATCCATTTTCAAATGTTCTTATCCATTTTGCCTCCATAGTACTCAAATGAAGACAAAGATGAAACACACACACACACACACACACACACACACATATATATATATATATATATATATATATATATATATATATATATATATATATATATATATATATATATATATATATATATATATATATATATATATATATATATAAATAATTAATTAATTGGGTTGAAAACTACTCAATACTCATGCAACAATTCCATTTCTTCACGGCTTATAAAATAAAATAATCAGATAATTAATTGTTCAAATTAATTATTGACTTACGTGAATGCGTGTCTAGAATTATAAGGAGCATAAGCCAAATAATGATTTATCCAATCACCCAAACAAGTCTTCCTTTGGACCTTGAAATATTTGTTTGATTTGATCCCCTCCCTGCTCCAACCCCCCCCCCCCCCCAACCCCAACCCCACCACTCCCCACCACCACCAACAACCCCAACCACTCAATAGAAAATCATCTCTGGATTATGAGTACCATTGCCATTTTTAAAAAATTAATTTCTTCATGTTAGTATTGATCAACATTAGCCTTTGAAGCAAAAATAATATCACCTATAAAGAGCGTGGTAGGATGATTGAAATCCTTCTCTTTTTCTTCAGATGTTTCGAGTTTAAACTTTGAAAATAGAAATTTTTTGCTCAAACAATTTACCTTTTTAGTAGTTTACCCTTCGTAAATCCAAATTAAATGGTCAATAAGCTTTCAATACAGTATGGTTAAACTTAATTGATTAAACAAAACAAAGGTGAATATAATATTCGTGGCTTATTTACAGGCCTGGAAATGTTTTATTCGGCCTATATAGGGACTATATGTTACAAGCACATATGAGTGGATCTACCCTACAACATACGGGTTCACATGTATTCGGTAGCTGTACTTTGTTCAAACAAAATATACGTGTAAAAAAATTCAGTAAATAGCTATAAATATTTGAATATAAATATACTTAAAATTATCGAATCCAAAGATTTCAAATCCTATATCTATCTATATACACAAGGTTATCAATCTTGCATGCTAGTACAAATGCAAATGATGATAAATAAGCTGTCTGTTATCAAGCTAACTATTTTTGACTTTATTATTATGATAAAACATCCAATTTAATTTGTGGACAAATTAACGATTGAGTTGCGTGTTTTCATTAAAAAAAACATGAAGTTATCTATAAAACTACAATCAACAATCTCAAAACCACAAAGTAATGTTAATGAAATCTTATTAAAATAATAAACATATGGACACTAATACCTAGCGTAATGATCAAATTATAAAACCAAGGTTTCATGATAGAGAAGATAAGTATAATTTATTCAAAAGAAACATTAGAGCCGTAACTAAATGACAAAATAATGAAAGTGAATGATTGAAATGGAAATCGAAATAGAAAAATCACGTGAGAGAGGAAGACTTATATAAAGCTAATTAAAGGTAACACAAATCAATTAATAAGGATTGCGGTGGAGTAGTAACTATTCATTTATCTTAATTACAAATTTTATACTCGAGCTAGCCTTGAGTATAAAATAATCTCTTTTGAACGCAAATTCGTATTTAATAATTAGATTCTAATGTAGATACCAAACATCGAATAAGTAATTATAATAATAATATTGATAATAAAGACCCAATAAAAGTTTACAAGTGGAGTCTGGAAAGGGTAGTGCGTATGTCGACCTTACTCCTATACCTTTGGGGCAGAGAAGTTGTTTCTGATAGACCCTCAACTCGAATAAGAAGAAAAAGTCCAGTATATTAAGTTCCCGCTATGCGCAAAATCCGGAAAAGAACCGAACCACAAAATTTATTGTGTACAATTTTACTATTTACTAGTTATTTTCACGATTAGAATAACAACAATGTTATTATAGTTGTGCCATGACTAGAATAAGAAATTAAAAGGGAAAAGAGGACCCCTGAGTAGTCCCCATTGCCACCGTCCAAATGCTGAAAGCTTAGCTGTTGGAAAAACTTAGAGGACGCTTCCCAAAGGCAGAGAAAATAGAAAAGGGATAATTGTTATTTCCTAGCTGTTCTTATACTTCCCTCAATCCCTCCTAATTTTATGTTTTAAATTTTAAACTTTTAAAGAAAGAATAAGGAGACCCTACTTCAAATCTTTTCTTCACCCTTCTTCTCCTCCTTTTTCTTTTCTTGGGGTGGGACGCTACTTCAAGTTGTTGCAATAACAACTAAAAAGGCTGTGCCTTCAATATCTAGAGATATAGAGATATGAAATTGCTTTTGTTAGAAAATTAATTTAAAATTTTTAGTGCGAATTTAAATTTTATCGAATCCTTATACAAATATCAAATACTGGGTGAAAAATTAAAAAAGAAGTAGCAATACAAAAATAATTTGTATGACTAATGAAAATTTATATAAGAGAAAATAATTTTACAAGATCTCATATATATTTTATTTGTCGATCATTTGAAACACTATCCATCGTTTTGTGTTGTGCGTTCAATAATTAAATGATACAACACATCTCTTTCTCGCTTCGTAATGTTGCTTTTTGTAAGTCAAATTATATATACATTTGAGTTTAACTTTGTTTTGAAAAATTACTATCAAGTCATATAAAAAATAGTTAGATGCAATTGCTATTAATAAGCGAGATTGGTAATGTAAAAGTAAAACATACATATTTGTCGACAATGGTGGTATTGTGTTAAGAGAAAGTTGTGGTGACTAGGGTTATTGAAGCTATCAGATGATAATGAATGAAAGAAATCAACACACATGGCTGCCTTATTAAACAATAGCAAAGACAGATGGAATGATCAAAGCCTTTGTTTATTAAGTGATGTGTTTTATTCTCAATCTTAGGATCTGTATCTAGAAACTTCTTGTGTAAAGACTCAACAAAGCTTATTTATACACATGTATGAATATAAGTGAACACGTAAAATGTAGTTAGGTTAATTGGCACGTGTATATAATATGACACTGTACAGACATTTCATTTTGAGCAGAATGAAACTAATTTTCTTCTTCCCTAACTTTCATATCGTATCAGAGCAAGTCAATTTCACCAGATCCATTTTCGATTTCTACAGGAATTTCTAAAAATCTCATAAATTCTTTGTTTTTTTCTATTGAATATGGTCTTGACTGAGGATTCCGCTTCCAGTGAATCTGCTGCTTTTGTTCCTCCTCTTATGGTAAAAATTGATCATCTTTATCCTTACTATCTCCATGCATCAGACTCGCCTGGTATGGCTTTAGTATTTTTTGCTTTTGACGGCACTAGATATGGATCATGGAGGAAATCTGTTTTAGTCTTTTTATCTGCTGAGAACGGACTTGGTTCCAACGATGGGACCTAATTAAAATCAAAGGGACATTATGAATTTTTCAATCTATGAAAGAGATGTAATGATTTGGTATTTGCTTGGCTATTGAATTCTCTAATCAAAGAAATTAGATGTTGTGTAATTCACTATAAATCTGCACATGATTTGTGGAAACAGCTTGAGAAAAGATATAAACAATCGCACCTAGCACAATTATTTGAACTACAAAAACAAATAATGAAAATTGTACAAGGATTAAACAATATCGCGACATATTTCAATAACATGAAAGCTATCTGGGATAAAACTAATCTACTCGATGCTAGGGCAGTATGTAACTATGTTGATTGTAAGTATGGAATTGTGGAGAAAAACAGTACATTTGAGGAAAGACAAAAACTAGTGCAGTTTTTTATGGGGCTCAATGAAATATATATTGCTTTTAAAGATAACATAATAATGATGAATCCCTCACTAGACGTTGATCGAACATACTTTCTGTTACTACAAGAGAAGAGGCGAATGAGTATACAACCTACGGGGAATTTACCTACAAAGTCTTGTTCTTTCTCTGTTTCTAGACAATCATTCACCCTAGGGCAAGAAAATCATAGGTTAAATCTGCAGCAAGGGGCACCTGACAATACCTCAAAGCCATACACCTATCAGGACTACAAGAGAAACAATTCTAGTTGCAAGTATTGCAAAAGGCTAGGACATACTATAGAAAAATATTTCAAACTCTATGATTATCCCACAAATTTTCAACAAGGAGGTTTTAAGAACAACAAATCAAGGTAGAATACACAGTCAATATTCTATGATTTAGCACGTAGTAATGCAATAAGTACTCAAGAAGATCTACTCAGTCTCCAAGAACAAATGTTACTGTTGAATAACCAGAAGAAAATTTCTCATTTGATGGAGATGCTACACCAGGTTAAATCGGACAACAAGGCACATCTAATTCTGAAACAAATGTGGCAGTTAACTGTGCTTGTATTACTTCCTTTACTCTTAACTACTCCTAAAAAAATTATCTGTTATTTTTGGATACTTGACTCTGAGGCTTTGGAATACATAATATTTGATAAGTCCATTTTATTCAATATTTAACCCTTACAACAGTCTATTATTGTTAACCTACATAACTTTTTTAGGATTAAAGTCACTCATACGGGTCAATCTTGTATTCATCCTGAATTAACTCTAAATAGAATCCTTTTAGTTCCTAGTTTCAAATTCAACCTATTATCAGTTTAGAAAGTGCTCACAATTTAACAGTTTGCTTATCTTCTTTGCGACTTCTTCTTTGGCTCTTTTCTTGAGGAGGCCTCCGGATCCTGGTAGAGTGAAGGATGTGCTCTATCTGATGCAAACTTTTCACCATATATATGTTAATCATATGCACACAAATAAGATAAACTTATTATCTATAAATAATTGACATCCGTGTGTTTGCAATTTATTGTCTAGTTCTGAAATTTCATTTAGCAATCTACGACATGTAAGACTGGGGCATTTGCCAAATTCCAGTATGAAACACATTTCTACATTGCCACAGAATGCTTTTACTGTTGATTCTTTTTCCTTATTCTATTTGTCCCTTAGCCACGCAACATAAGCTACTATTTCCCAACAGTACTACTTCTGCCTTACATATTTTTTAACTTCTACAGATTGATACTTGGGGACCTTAAATAGCCACCTCTGATGGTTTTAAGTATTTTTTTACTATAGTTGGTTATTTTAGTAGGAGTATTTGGACCTATCTTTTGAGCATTAAATAAATTGCTTTTATTGTTCTCAAATCTTTTATTGATATGGTTGAAAGGCAATTTGATACCAAAACTAAAGTTATTAGATTTGATAATACCTTCGAGATGGGGAGTGGTTTTACTGCTGCCACCTATTTTCAATCCAAAGGTATCCTTCACCAAACTAGTTGTGTGGCCACCCCTCAACAAAATGGTACTGTAGAAAGGAAACAAAAATACTTGCTTGAAACCTGTAGAGCTTGCTATTTAATCTAAAGTTCCTACTATATACGGGGGTGAGTGTCTTTTGACAGCTATTTTCCTTATAAATAGATATCCCACCGAATTGCTTCATTGCGAAACACCATATGAGGTTCTTTTTGGCAAATCTCCAGATTATAATTTTCTTGAATATTTTGGTTGCATATGGTTTGCATCTACTCTATCCCAACACATAGGAAAACTTAATCCTTAGGCTGATGCTTGTGTCTTTCTTGGTTAACCCTATGGAAAGAAAGGTTATAAGCTATTGAACTTGCAAACTAACCATATCATTATTTTTAGAAATATTGTTTTCTATAAATTTATTTTTCCCTTCTCTATTCTACCTTCTGTTTCTCCTCCACTATTTCCAGATTCCCCTATTGCACCTTTTTCCTCCTATCATCTCTCTATACCTTGTTCATCTCCTACTTCTGCCCCTATTCTTAGTTCTCTACATGTTGCTGATTCATCTCTCAGTTCTTCCTCTTCTCCTCTCCTTCCTTCTAATCCTTCCTCTCCTCTTCCTGTATCCAGGGCATCCTCTACCCCATCATCTTCTGGTCTTCCACCACTATCATTTCTCCTCTTCCTATGCCACCTATTCATCATTCACCTTCCCCTATTCCTTCTAAAAACCCCTTTGGGCGGGTTCTTAAGAGAACATAAGACGCCTGCCAACCTTTCATATTTTATATGTGGTGTTGTCCATCTCATATTTGTCTCTACCCCATATTTTTTTCACCTATAGCTCCTTATGTTCTTTCCTTCTCTACCCTTTCTTCTTCCAATCAACAATTTCTTAATAAAATCTCCCATATTCAGGAACCTAGATTATTGTCGCAGGTTGTTACCTATCTTGGCTCGCAAGAAGCCATGGCTAAGTAACTAGATGCTTTATTGGCCAATAATACTTGGGAAGCAGTATCTCTACCACCTAAGAGAAAGGCTCAACCTTGTAAATTGATTTACAAAGTGAAACTTAAATCTGATGGTAGTGTACGTTGATGACATCCCTTTCACTAGCAATAATGAGCAAGAATTGAACGAATTGAAGCATTTTCTAAATGCTGAATTTAAAATAAAAGATTTGGGGCACTTTTTTTCTGGATATGGAGATCTTGCGCCTGGTTTGGTCATTAGCTAACACAAATTTTCCCTTGAGTTGCTCAATATATTTTCTTGTCTGTACCTTTTTCCAGTTAATTAACTTTTGGATCCAAATCATAAGTTGTTTGCTGGGGTTTGCCCTCCTCTTTCTAATCCTTCTCTTTATCGCCGGCTTCTTGGTATGCTCAATTTCTTGACTCACACTATGCAAAATCTTTCCTTTGTTGTTCAATACCTTTATCAATTTATGCAAGATCCTTGTTCTGCCTATATGGATAATGTCATGCATTGCCTTCGCTATTCTCAAGGACCCCAGTCTTGGACTTTTCATGACCTCTTCCCCTTCTTTTGATCTTCTTACTTTGTTGTGACTTCGATTGGGGCACTTATCATGATTCTCGTCGCTCCATCGGTGGTTTCTTTATCAGCTTAGGTGGTTGTGCCATTTCTTGGAAATCCAATAAACAACCTTCCGTTTCTTTGTCATCTCCCGAGGCATAGCATAGAACAATACGCCGATTGCAGTGTTAACCTAGTTGTCTCGCCTCCTTACAGATCTCATGTACCGCTCAATTTGCCTATTCCTCTTCATTCTGATATGTAGGCAGTGATTTACATCTCCAAATACCCTGTATTTTATGAATAGACGAAACACGTCGAACTTGTTTGCCATTTTTGTCCTTCAGCAGTTTCAATCTGGCCTCATTTCTCTCTGTTTTCTTCCCACTCTTTCTTAGTGTTCTTTACTAAACCTCTTTATGGGCTTTCTCATCGTGAGCTTATGAGTAAGTTGGGGGTTCATTCTCCCCTCTCCAATTTGTAGGGGGTATTGACAATAGTGGTATTTTGTTCAGAGAAGGTTATGGCGGCTATAATTATCGAAGCTATCAGATGATAACAAATGAGAGAAATCAACATACAAGGATATCTCATTAAACAATAGCAGGGACACGTGGAATGATCAAAGCCTTTGTTCATTAAGTGATGTGTTTTGTTCTCAACCGTAGGATCTGTATCTAGAAGCTTCTCGTATAAGAACTCCATATAGATTATTTATACACACACGTGGGAATATAAGTGAACACGTGATGGGCAATTAGGTTAGTTGATGTGTGTATATAATAAGACATTGTCTAGACATTCATTTTGAGCAGAATGAGACTAATTTTCTTCTCCAATTAATTTTCTTCTTTCCTAAGTTTTACAATATTGTTAATGTAAAATTCACAAGTTAAATTAACTCATGTAGTTTGATTAGGCCCAGTAAAATGGATTCATTCATGTAATATCCAAACATCTTCTACAAAATTAATTATTTCTTTGTTTTCTTCTTTTTTTTTAGAACAAAGTTTTGTCCTTGTTTCTCCTCTTTTTCCATTACACTCTTTCTTGTTCTTCTTATTCCACATCGCTTTCTCTTTCAATTACAGGATAATACATCAAAGTACGTAATGCATATACATATTGTTTGACAAAAAAAATATTAAGCCTTTTAGTTAAATCAATTAATGATTTGAAGAAGGGTGAATCTTAATTAAGAATAATAAAATCTAGACCAAATGTTAAATGAAGTGAGCAAGATGAACGACATTAACTAGTGTACTAGAGCTGATTAATTGCTCATGAAGACATTAACACAACAACATAAATGTAGATAAAGATAATGAGCATGACCAAAGGAATCTACCACCCAATGATTATGAGATTTCGGATGGCTCTTTTCTGACAGCAACGATGAAAGAGAAAGGAATAAAGAGGGTTGAGAATTATTTGGATATTGTGAGTATAGAATCAAGAACATATATTTAAATAATGTCATTGTCGAACAAAATAAATTTTGTATATTTTCTCAGGTCAACCTTTTACCAAGTGTTTTTCTCGTAAAGTGAATATCCCTTTTTTTCTTTATCTCGTCATATTATAAGGGATATTTGCAGAAAATCCTAAAAAGTACAAAATAAGGAATATTTAAAGGAATATTCCTTGTGTCCATAGCTGAACCTATGCTACTGTTATTTCTTCATCTTAGAAAGCTATCTTTGGCATCTACCTCGAGAGCAGCCTTCATCCATCACACCGTGGTCGACAACATCCGTGATCTGGCTTATCCACTATCTCCAAGTTGAAAAATTTGACCAATACTGTTAGTTCATCCACTTGTTGAGGTCGTGGTCCTGCACGCCCTAAATGAGCGGACCTGATTTGCCTCCGTTTTGGTGGAATTTGGTTGTTTTGAATAAGTCAGGTTGATCGAGGTGGAGAGAACGTCACAACTAGGGAATCCATGATTGGTGTGGCTACCATAGGATGACGTTACAGCCACACGCATCATCATTATGCATCTTTCCGAGACAACATCTATGTGCTTTCCGCTTCAATTTTAGTGCCATTGACAATCCTTTGCTTCGATTTTCATGCCACCTAACCTTATAAATATATGGGGTTTCATTTTTTCGAAGTTTTTCCCATCTTGTTCCTTGCATGAACTCCATTCTTTGATCTTTTCTAGCTAGTTTCTGCCTTTGGTTTTGCTTTTTTGATTCCATTTCTCTCCTCCTTACCTAGTTGTTATCTTCCTATTTGGGTTTGATAATACATATTTCATTATCAAAAACATGTCATAAACTCTTCGAATTCATGATGAAGTTTTCAATACCACTCCGTTATTGGTGGCTCCTCCTTCTGGTGGTGAGGTATTTATGGCTGAAGAGGATGAGAATTTTCCTACCACTGAGGAGGTAGTTCCCAAAAATCCTTTGTCCAGAAATAATTTTCCCAAAGAGCCCGTTCCCTCTTAGGTTATCTTTGAGACTGGTCCGTCTCATATAGCTGAGCTTCCATCCACATATCGTATCCTTCTTCACATCGAGATAGTTCCTACTGGTGGTGATATCATGGAGGTCCATCGACCTAGGTATTGTGCTTTATACGTCTACCTGTTATTGATCGGTTATACTCTTTTTATTTTTCTGCTAGCGAAAGAATTTTTTCGATTTTATCACGTTTGCCCGACACAACTCTTTCCTTATTTGTATAAAGCTTTTCTGATGCTGATGAATTACACAGAATTGGCTAATTTTAACGTTGGTGTTCGTCACTTACTGCACTTATTATCGCCAAGTTTTTATAGGGGTGCAATGATACACCTACAGCATTGCGGGACTAGAGGGCTGATGGTCGAAAAGACGACAGGACGTCAAAAATTCTAGCATAGGTACTTTTCTATCAAGATGGAGCACTTGGTGGCAGATCCGACTGGGTTCCTTAAGCAGTGGAACCATAAACCTAAGTGTTTGTCATATGCGCGTTATTTATTTTTTTGGTCTTTTCATTTAGTCTCCTTCACAGTTTCTGTTTTTCAGCTGAAAGGCGTGCACATTCCCCTATCCTCAACATTGAAGATTGGGTGGATTGCATACTGCCCCACATGGTGGGGATTCGTGATTGGGCGGTCTTCTACAAGAGCTTCAGGCTGAAGGTCCCGTCTAGTAAGTTTTACTTTTACTTAAGCTTTTTGTTATTTGCCAATGCTCGTTGATATGACCTTCTTTTGGTGCGAGGTCGATGGGTTTCCAAGAATAAAGCTCCAGTTCTGGCCTTTCGTCGGGCTATTGCATCGGCATAGATGCAATTTACTTTGGGTGAGTCCATCTACAAAGGTCGTACTCAACTTCCATCAACGAGGGATTACCCCCCCCCCCCCCCCCATAGTGTTGCTGTACGGGATGAGATCTCTTTTCGGCTTATCTACAACCTTGTAGACGAGTCAGCTAATGGAAAAGTCACCATCAAGGAAGAGTCAAATAATGGAGCTTAGGAAGGTCGTCGTCACTAGTATTGAACCGAGGAAAGTTACTACTCGGGGAGCGGCGCCTGCACTTGTGCCAAACACATGGGCCATTTTTAATGCAGATGCTATTATGGCAGGGAGGTCTTCTAGGACCGAGGGGGTACATATAGTAGGGGAGGTTGTTTAGACCGCAGAAGGTGGTGCGTCATCGGAGGCCGGAGGAGATGGAGCGGTACTTGCAGGGGACAATATTTCAGGCTCAAACATTGATCCTAAAGAGGTGCGGGCCTACTTGGAGAGGAACACTCGCGTGAAGTGAGTATGGAGAGTCCTTCCCGTGGCTTATGACCTTTTGGCTAACTCTAAGCGCGCGGTGCCATCCTTTGCCCTCTTACGCGTGGCTTTTGAGAATACGGTGCTACAGACGATGAGTGATACAGATCTATCACTGAGTATTTATGGCATGTCTTTGATAGTAAGTGCTTTTTAATGTTAAGATTTGTTTCGCTTACATAATCTGCTTATACTAACTTCTTTCTTTTGCATGCCAGACTCTTATCATGGGGATCGAGCGTGACCAGTGGGAGGAACGAAGGACGACCATTTTTAAGAAGATGACCTCCAAGTACAAAGAATACCATACCAAGCACCAAACATTGGCTGACGTCTTTAACAAAGATAATGAGTTTCAGTTGTTTTGTGATGGGCTCAAACAGAACGAAGAGGAGTAGGTAAGGAGAGTTGAGGAGCTGAAGGAGCAGGATGATGAACTAATGAAAGCCATAGGTTGAGTAGTGGGCTTGAGGTGGCTCTTAAGGCCAAGGAGGATGACCTCGAAGTGAGCAAGGGGGTGATGTCCGAGACTGCCGACCTTCAAGCACGGGTGCGTTCCTTAACTGCTGAGTTTGGGCTGAGGGAAACGAAGGCTGTCGATCTGAGGGGGCGAGTTGAGCGGCCTTAGATGATGCCCTCCGTGTTTGTAGGTTTGAGAGGGATAATGAAGTGAAGAAGTTGGCGCTCAAGTTGGCGAGGTTAGAAGAGCAGATCCATGATCTGGAGGCGGAGTTGTCCAAATTGGATGAGAAGGTTGTTGCTTTGAAGGCTGAGAAAGTGTGACGGTAGTGGCATCCATCTATGCTTATACTTTTGTCGACCCGGTCGTGCCGCGAGAGTTGTATGAGATATGGGTTCATGCCGAGGCTTAGCTTGAAGTGTACAAGTCCCTGAAGGCCAATGGGAGGGTTTTAGAGGTAGAACTCTAGGATGTCCGTGTTAAAGCATATGCGGCCCACGAAGTTTGTGGTTATTCCCCTAGTACACCTGGCGGGGATGATGTTGATGATGATGCGCGCAAGCTCACCTCTAATTCTTAGTATAATGAGTACGCCGATGGGGATGATGTGGCATAAAGACGTTGTACTTATTTTTGTTTTGTTCTGCTATTTTTGTGAGGGTGTCTTTAGCCCCTTCGTAAAAGGTATTGTAATATAACGGTTGTAGTGGAATGATTACTTTTTTCTATGTATTTCCGGGCTGTAGTCATCTTTTTGTTAATTATGCGGTGAAGTCCCTGACTTTTTCAGCCGCTTGTGTGTAGTTTTTTGGCATAGTCGATAGTAGATCTTAAAGTAATTCGAGTGTGGTCGAATGTAAAATAATTCAAGCAAGGTCAAACATAAAATAATTCGAGCAAGATCAAATGTAAAATAATTCGAGTGAGGTGGAATGTGTGATGATTCAAGCGAGGTGGAATGTGTTACGATTCGAGCAAGGTCGAATATAAAATAATTCAAGCAAGATCGAATGTAAAATAATTCGAGCGAGGTACAATGTAAAATAATTCAAGTGAGGTCGACTGTAAAGTGATTCGAGCGAGGTTGAATGTAAAGTGATTTGATCGAGGTCAAATGTAAAGTGGTTCGATCGAGGTCAAATTTGAAATAACTCGAGCGAGGTCCAATGTAAAATAAATTGAGCAAGCTCGAATGTAAAGTGATTTGAATGAGGTCAAAATTTGGAGTGTGAAGAGACTTCGTGGAGAGTAAAAATGTTGCTTTATTTCATTCATTGGAGAATTTCTTGGTGGAGAGTTAAAAATGCTGCTTTATTTCATTCATTGTAGACTATCTTGGTAGAGAGTAAAAAATATTGCTTTATTTCATTCATTGTAGACTATATTGGTAGAGAGTAAAAAATGCTTCTTTATTTCATTCTTTAGAGAATACTACAAGTGTTCTTTGTTTCAGACATATATTGGATAAGTTTACATGTATCTATTCCCTTCATCGTAAGGCTTGGAGAAGTAGTTGGCAGGTGGGGCGATGAATTTTACTTGAACTTCGAGACGTCCCTTTTGTCGCCTCATTAAAAACCTCTTTGAGAAACCCAATTGGGACAAAACTTGGATAAGGGAAAAAGAGTACGACGTGGAGGCATATGTTTTCAAAAGTTAATAGAATTTGAGATGGGCGACGTTCCAATTGTTTTGTAGTAGCTTCCTTCCATAGTTTCTAGTTGAAAAGATCCTTTGTTTGCTACTATCGTGACCTTATATGGCCCGTCCCAATTGGTTCCTAGTTTGTCTTCTTTCGAATCTTTGTTCGTTTGCTAGCCTTGAGTACATAGTCACCGACATTGAGTGGCCGTACGTTGGATTTTTTGTTGTAGTACCGTTTTGCTTGTTTCTTTTTGGCTACCATTCTTATGTAAGCCATGTCTCTTCGCTCCTCTGCTTTGTCGAGGTCCTATTTTCTATTTTCATCATTGCCCGGCCCACTTTAATTGGAGTATCTCAACTGAGTTCATTGATCTCAACCGCTATCATTTTGTCAGTCCCGTAGACTAGTGAGTATGGTGTTTCTCCCGTGCTTGTTTTCGGTGTGGTTGTCCACGGTACCTTTTAGAGTAATTCCGGCCATAGTCCCTTGGCATGTTCAAGCTTTTTCTTCAAGATATTCTGTATTATTTAGTTGGAGGATTCGGCCTGACCATTATCGGCACAGTGGTATGGCATTAAGAGTATTCGCTTGATGTGCCATTTTTCGAAAAGCTCGGCGATCTTCTTTCCAATGAATTGGGGTTCATTGTCACAGCTGATTATTTGGGGATGGAAAAGCAACATATGGTGTTTCTCCATACGAATATGATAACTTTGTGTTCGCGTATTTGGGTGACACACCTGCTTCTACCCATTGTGAGAAGTAGTCAATTAAAACTAAAAAAATGTACATTACCTTGCTTTACTGGTAGAGTTTTGATGATGTCCATCCTCCATTTGATGAATGTCTATGGTGATGTAACAGAGGTGCTCGCTTGCTTGGTGTATCATAGGGGCATATTTCTAGCACTGTTCGTATTTATTGACATAATCATCGGCCTCTTTCTTCATTGTGGCTAATAATATTCTGCTTGAATGAGGTATCTAACGAGGACTCAATTGCCGGTATGGGCATCACAATGGCCTTAGTGTACTTCCTTGAGTACGTGCCTTGTTTGATTCGGCCCTAGGCATTTCTCTAAGGGGCCTCCAAACGTTCTTTTGTATAGCTCATGATTTATGAGGTTGTACCTAGCTACCTGCATTTCAAGCCTTTTGGCTTCCTTTTTTCTACTTGGAGTAGTCCTTCCTTTTTTATAGAGTGTACTTCGAGTAGAAATTTATGAATTTCCACCTGGTACTTCTGTAGCCTCTGCTTTTTGATTTGAAAAGTCCGTGTGACTTGGTTGACAATGAGTTACGAGTCGCATCTAAGAACGACTAGGCATGCTCCGTATTTGAGAGCTAGTTTCAATTATACAATAATGGACTCATACTCGGCCTCATTGTTAGTTATATTAGAGCACCGAATGGACTGGCAAATGACTTCTCCTATCTGGACCGCGAGTACGAGTCCTAGTCCAGATCCTGACGCGTTAGATGCGCCATCGGTGTATAAGACCCATAGGTTGGGTAGGTCAGACGAGGTCGAGAAATTTCCTTTTCGACCTCAATTATTATTTTGGCACTAAAATTGGCGACGAATTCGGCAAGAACCTGCTATTTTATTGTCGTTCACAATTGATATGTTATATCATGTTCACTCAATTCTATGGCCTATCTTGCTAGTCTTCCCAATAGTTCGGGTTTATGTACGATACCTTTCAAGGGAAAAGTCGTTACTACCAATGTGGGGTGGCATAGAAAATAGGGTCTAAGCTTTCGTGAAGCTACAACCAAGGCCAAGGCCAATTTCTCAAGGTGAGGGTACCTCGTTTATGCGTCAATGAGAGTTTTGATAATGTAATAGATTGGAGATATCGTGCCTTTATTTTCACAGATCAATATTGCGCTTATCGTGACTTCTGACACGACCAGGTATATAAAGAGGTGCTCACCAGGTTCTGCTTTGGTGAGTAGCGAGGGAGATGATAAGTACGCCTTTAGCTCTCTTAAGGCCTCGATGCATTCTGTATTCCATTAGATCATGTTGTCCTTTTTGAGCTCGTTAGAGAATTTGTGGCATATGTCCGATGATCGCAAGATGAACCTTGATAATGCAGTTGTACGACCTGTCAATTTTTGCACTTGTTTCTTGCTAGTTAACACTTCGAATATTCCCTCAATGGCCTTGATTTGGTCGAGATTGACTTCGATGCCTCTTTGTGATACAAAGAACCTAAGGAACTTGCCTGAAGTTATGCCAAAGGCACATTTTTTGAGGTTCAGTTTCATATCGTACTGCCTCACTATTTCAAATGCTTTTTTAGGTGGTCGATGTGATTTTCCTTCCTTTCGATTTGACCAACATGCCTTTTGTGTAAACCTCCATATTTTTGTCGAGCTGGTTCTTGAACATTTTGATCACCACTCTTTGACAAGTCACCCATTCGTTTTTCAAGCCAAAAGACATGACTCGATAACAATATGTTCCTTGATGGGTGATGAAAGTAGTCTTCTCTTGGTCCTCTTTCTCCATGAGGATTTGGTTTTAGCCTGAGTAGGCATCCAAGAAACTCAAAAACTCGTGTCATGTCATTGTGTCAATGAGCTGATTAATATGAGGCAGAGGAAAGGAGTCTTTTGGGTATGCGTAGTTTAGGTTCGTGAAATCCAAGCATATGCGCCATTTCCTGTTTTTCTTTTTGACCATGACTACATTAGCGACCCATTGAGGATATTTTTTTTCTCGGATGGAGCCGTTAGCGAGGAGTTTATCCACTTTCTCGCTGACGGTCTCATTGATTGTAGTGTTAAATTTTCTTCTCGCTTGTCTTAAGGGGGGTAGAATGGATCAACGTTCAATCTGTGTGTTACGACGTCTTTCAGAATACCTAGCATATCTATGTGGGGAAAAAGCAAACAGATCGGCATTATTGGTTAAAATTTCATGAAATTTACATGGCTTAGAGAGCTTATGGCCTATATAGGCCTTTTTGTTGCTGTGGTTGTTCTCCAGTTGGACAGGATTGAGATCTTATATACTTAATCCTGCGGACTCCGCGATGTCGGGGTCCTTAATAACGTACTGCTAATCGTCTGGATCGGACCCCGACTTTGACAATTGTTATGCTTCTAAGCTTGCTCCTTTTAGTAGTTGAGTGAATTTGCGATCTTGGGTGATGTGGTAGTATTCTTGGTCCGTTCATTGTTTGGTCTGAGATGCTGAATATTCCTCACGGGGTAGGGAATTTGATTACTTGGTACAGACTGGATGGGATAGCTCTCATGAAGTGTATCCACGGTCGTCCTATGATTGCGTTATAAGTTGTGTCATGGTTTATAACATGGAATGCTGTTTCTAAGGAGATTCCTCCTACTAGGACTGGCAGTGGTATTTATCCTGAGTTTCATTCGACTACATTGTTAAAACCTGTTAGTGTTAAGCAGAGTGGTACTATCATGTATTTGAGTCACATTTGTGCGAGCACTCGAGGATGGATAGTACACGCGTCACTTCCATTGTTTACCATTATTCTTTTAATACCAAGATCTGAAATATGTAAAGTAATGACAAAAGCATTGGAGTGAGGAAAAATTAAACTGGGGTCCGACTTATCGAAGATGATACTTTCTTTGAGGTCGTCATATTGATCGTGGGTGATTGGACACTTCAGCTTGTTCGTGGTGGTAAATTTTATGTGGTTGAATGGTATGGGCAGGAGAGGGCGGCTTTGGATGGCCTTGATATTGTTCTCGTCTGCAGCCAAAGCTGGATCGTCCTAGGTGACTCATTAACTCCTTCAGGTGCCCTTGGTTCAGCATGCTAACTACTTCTTGCCGTATGGCTATGCAGTCCTCGCTTTTGTGACCCCACTCCTGGTGAAATTCACAAAAGACGTTCAATTTTCGGGTACTAGGGTCGGGCTTCATTTTTTGCGGTCACTTTACCTTCGTACAAAGCTTCTCTTGTGCGTACACTACTTCTGAAGGAGAAATACAAAAATTGTAAGCGGATAAGAGTGGGGCATACCTCTTTCATTTTGCTGAGTTCCTGTATACGACCCTAACAACCGTTCCATGTGTTGAGGGGATGGTGGAACGACGATTCTAACATAGGGCTGATGCCTATCTCGGTTAAGACGTGGTCCTGACTAATCTCTTCGACTATCATTATGACGGTCTTTCCTTGGCTCTATTTGGATTGACGTTAAATGTTGGTTTGGACCGTTAAGGTTGTCATCGTCTGCTCTCACCTTAGCACAGTAGGCATTGAGGGTATTTCATGAGCCTGCTTAACAACTTCCTAGTTTCCCTTGACCCACTTCTGTTCAACCCATTTTGGAAGGTTGCTCCGCCATCCCTTCCGATACGTTTGGTAAGCTCATTCTCACCCTGTTAAACCGAGCGAGGAAGTCCTTGAGTCCCTCCCTTGGCGTTTTCCTAACGACGAATATATCTTTCACCCTAGCCTCCGCTTTATTAGCTCTAGAATGGGTATTGACGAACTTATCAACCATTTATTCAAACGTTGTTACAGACCATGCTGGTAGTTGTGAGTACCAAGTTAAGTCCCCTTCGGTTAGGGTTTTGCCAAATGTTTTTAGTAGCACTGATGGTACTTGCTCCTTTGATAGATTGTTGCCCTTTACTGTTGTGACATGGCGAATGATGTTGTCTTCTGGGTCGATGGTACTATCATATATCTTTAAATATGGTGGCATTTTGAAGGTATTAGGTATGGCATGCGGGGTTGCCTCCTCGCTATAATCGGCTGACGTCTCGTTTTGGTAGCATTTTTGGGGCGCCCCGGTATCTTATCGATCCTTTCTTTATGTTCTCTCATCTGGTCGCAGAGTGCCTTATTTTCATTTTTCATTTCTTTTATTTTCTTTAAGATAGTTGCCAGTGCGTACGTCTTGTTGACTAATAAATCAAGTATACCACACCATGTATCATCTCCTTGTCATTGCATGCATCAACAATGGTGTAAGTGTTACCTGTTGGGGGAGCTGGTTGCTCATTGGTGGTCGTTATGACATCTATCGGCGCGACATTTTGGTTCTCTCTTCGAACGAGTTTGTCGATTATGTCACTGAGGGTACTTGTCAGCCACTCCTCCAATAATTTGTTAGCTGCTCATGGTGCTTCCTCAACTGTGTATGTGGAAGCTCCCCTTTCGCATGAAGCGGTTACACTTTTATGAGGAGGAGGTGAATCACTCTGCCTGAGCGTAACACTTGGTGTCACATTCTCATTATCTTCTCTCCTATCCTCGTTGATGGTGTTCAAAATGTTCGTAGTAACACCTGCTATTGCTTTCTATCTAGCATCTACATTTTCTGCCACCATTAATTTATGCAAAACGAGGAAAAGATGGTTTTCCTTTTTTATTCAAAACTAATATTTAACTAAAAAGTTCCCACAGACGACGCCAAATTGTTTGACCAAAAATTGTTAAGCATTTTCGTCAATCAATTAATGATGAGAAGAAGGGTAAATCTTAGTTAAGCATAATAATCTAGATAAAATATTAAATGAAGTGAGCAAGATGAACGACATTAACTAGTGTATTCGAGCTGATTAAATGCTCATGAACACAACAACATAAATGTGCAATAAATATAGATAAAAATAATAAGCATGACCAAAGGAATCTACCATCCAATGATTGTGAGATTTTAGATGGCTCTTTTCTCTGACAACAGCGTTGAAAGAGAATGGCATAAAGAGGTTTGAGAAGCCTTTGGATCTTGTGGGTATAGAATTAAGAATGTGTATTTAAATAATGTAATCGCTTAACAAGATAATTTTTGTATATTCTCTAAGGTCAACCTTTTACAAAGTGTTTTTCTCGTAAAGTGAAGATCCTCCTTTTGTTCTTTATTTCTTCCTATTTATAAGAGATATTTTCCAAAATCTATGCTATCGTTATTTTTTCATCTTAAGTGTCCATCTTTGGCATCTACCTCCTCGAGAGCAGCCTTAAGCCATCACACCGTGGTCGAGCCTGTCTGCAGTCTGGCTTATCCACTGTCGCCAAATCGCTAAATTTTGACCAATACATCGTATCAACTTTTGTTCGCTCAGAAGAAGCCGATCCATATAATATCTCTTCAATCAACAACAACCAATTTCTTAAATGCTCTTTTCAATTTTCTATATTAAGTTCTATTTTTTACAATAAAAGAATTTCTCGAAACACATCAAAATGCTATAGGTGTGGCCTTTCAACAATAAATATGGATTTTTGGGGCTTTTGAATGAATGGAAATTTTGGAGTAATGGTAAATTTATTTTCGTGTAATCTATAACTAGGTTATGAGTTCGAGCTGTGAAAGCGACTATTAATATTTACGTTAAAATAGATTGTTTACATCACACCATTCAGGCGTGGTCCTTCCCCAGCACTACATGAATTTCGAAGGCTTTTAAAAAAAACTATAACATGACATGATTTTGTACATTCCACGAGGGTTTCATAATATTTTCTCTTTTTCATTGCCAATTTTTTCCTTCTTGCGCATGATTTTCAGGATCAACAACTGTTATGCACGAGGCCACATGCATTTTATTAGTATACGCATGCAAAAAATGAAACTTTCAAATCTTTAAGTACGCTTTATAAAGGTAAATTTCTGGTTTTTCAAATATGATGGAAATACTTTATTAAGGAAAACGCCGAAAAATGTGCATGAACATTGCTGCACTAATTTGAAAAGGTGGAATTGTAAAAATTCTATCTATATATAAAAGCAAAAGTGAAAAGTACTTTGGCAGTTCTTTGGTGAGTTGCATTTCTATACAGCATTAATTAAAAGCAGAATTAAATGGTAATTGTTATGAAATAATATAAAGACAAGAACAATAATGCAAGAATAAGAACAATATAGAGAGAGAATAGGGAGAGAGAGAAGTATTCTTATTAATACTTGGGGTGATTTACAATGGTAGAGAGCACCTCTATTTATAGGAAGAGGAATGACTTAGCTTCAAGCTAAAACTCTTAGACATTCACTCTAAATAGACTTCTATTTTATAACACTCCCCCTTGAATGTCTATTCAATAATGTGCCTCATAAAACCTTAAAACCAAAACCCATTGGGAAAAATTAAAGAAAGGAAAAAGAGTACACATGTTTGAATATGCGCCTATTGGTTGCCTCGTTAAAAACCTTGCAAGGAAAACCCAGTGGGAAAAACCTTGTAAGGGAAAAAGAGTGCAACGCGCATTGACTCCCCCTAATGAGTACATCAATTTATATCCTTGAGCATTTGCATTCCAATCTTGTGCATCATCTTCAAAACGATCTTTGGTAGAGATTTGACAAATCAACCATATTGACTTGAATAAATATTCCGTACCTTGAAATCATCATTCTTGATAGATATGAACATCTTCATATAATATCGTGGAATAACTCTTCAATATCTCCATAGATGCATTCTCAATGCCATCATGCTTATAGTTATAGCAAGATACATATGTACACAAATTGCACTTAGGATGTGGTACTTCAGGACCACGAATTGCATATGCTTCAAGCAACTTAAATCTTTCAAGTTAAGTCATATAAGCCATATAATAGACTTTAGATGCATATCAAGTTTTCCATGTCATGCTAAACAAATAAGATATTGAGAACTGATTATACATACCTTTGACTTTATACTTTCAAGCATTTGAACTATAGGTTCAAAACTACATGTCTTTCATATGGAATCAATTCTTCTTGAATTGTATCTCTTCCATTTAGTTACTTTCTTTGGGTCAGCAAATGCGTATAGCATGCTTTGCAATATGTTGCAATTGAATTATCCCTTTTATGAACTTCAGGTTCATATCATGATATTCGGGGATATACATATACAAATGATAATTCATCCCATGTAACCTTTTCTCAAGTGTTTATCATGTCTCCCCCTCATGTTAGTAAAGCTAACTTGTTTCCTCAACTTTGGGAAATCATCTTTGTGCATTATCATGTCAATATACACAGCACATTAATAATAAGATGAAATTATTTGGTTCCTGACCCTGAACCACTTGTGAGGGGAGAATATACTCTCGTATACAACTTATATCAAACTGATATATATAACTTTGTTCTCATAAGAAACAGTTTAGCTATTAAGTGGAATCACTCAATAATTATCTTGCTAAGCCAACTTTGATATAAACCAACTTATCAAGATGAACTATCTTGAGTAGAGAATCTGGAAATTATGCTCGAAGTTAGATTACTGAGCAATTCACCTCGCAAGCACCGGCCAGGCTGCGGGTTAATAACAATTGCGCATGTAACCGTATCATAGATGCATCATATGTGGTATACATGGCAGGTGAATGGGCCCATATTCACCTTTGATATTTTCAGAATTTATGGGCTTCGACCCGAACTCTTTAGTTGGTCAGTTCATTCATGAGAACAAGTGATACAAGAGAATTCGTAAAGAACTTTCTAGTTCTTTGATATTCACCTATGTGAATTTGCACATCATACTTAAAATGAGATGGCTAACACGAATGTCAACTGAATAAATTATCAATATTGGTAAACTTCAAATTTACACCATGACATGTGCACTTAATAAACTTCAGGTTTATTATGACATGGGTTTTATACCAATAGATATCCACTTTATTGTGGCATTCTTTCATTTGTGTAGTACAAACTGGAGAACGAAGCAGGTAGCTTTTCATATGCAAATTACCCCGCTACAAGTTGTAGTAATAGGAGATATCAAAGCCTTCCTTTATTTATAGTCTCAATATAATCAATCGCTTTTGCGTGTACTTTGGAAACTGAATAAGTTTCTTTGAGACTTACTACAGCACAATACTCAATTGTGTTTCTCCAACATAGTAATAATTGGCTCTTCTAGAGCTCTCAATTAATTTTGTACTACCACAGATTCATCAACATCCATGTGGTGAATATCTTTCTTAAAGAGAAAGTTATACCATTATGGTCATGTCAAACTTATATGCAAGATATGTTTCTTGCATTATCGTTGTCCTTTAATAGTCATATTTCCAAAATACTTTGGCGTACAATAGGTACGTGACCAACGATCATTCATGCCATATATCATCTCAAACCTCCTTCTAGGGGTGAGTGTGGTATATTTAATACCAATTTCATGTTCATATTCTTCCAATAATGAATATGTATTCGTGAATCAAATGTTGTCACATTCACTTCGAGGATATGTGATTTTGTTATCCTTTTCAAATCTATAAATGCGTCAGGCATTTGATTTGCTATTCTTTGCAAATGGATAATCTTTTGTGCCTCTTTCTCACAAATAGAGGTGTGTGGATCAAGATGAGATAATGATGCATTTTCCACAAAATTTCCCGTTTGGTTTTACCAAACTTCTCCCCCTAATTTTGGGAAAAGTGTCTCATCAAATTGACAGTCTGCAAATCGTGCAGTGAACAAATCTCCTGTCAATGTTTTGAGGTAGCGAATAATGGAGGGCGATTCAAACCCAACATATATTCTTAACCTTCTTTGCAGACCCATTTTGGTGCGGGATGGCGGTGCAATAGGCACATATACTGCGCATCCAAAAAATCCTTAAATGGGATATATTGGGTTCATGACCCAAAACCAATTGCAACGAGGAATACTTGTGGTAATTCGTCGGTCTGAGACGAATTAGCATTGCTGCTTGTAAGATGGCGTGTCCCCAAATCGAAGTGGGCAGCCGACAAACTAAAATGCTGCATGCAAAATGGCATGAACCCAAACCGAAATGGGCAGCCTCGTTTTCATGAAGAATTCAAGATTATTCTCATCTATTGTCTCAATATGATATCCATTTTGAATGATATCTTTAAAACTCAACAAGTTCCTTTTTGACTTGGAGGAGAACATTGCATTCTCTAAAATGGATTCTCAAAACTCAACAAGTTCCTTTTAAACTTGGAGGAGAACATTGATATCATTAAAACTCAACAAGTTCTTCTTAGACTTGGAGGAGAATATTGCATTCTCTAAGATAAACGTCATGCCTTTGGGCAGAGTTACAGTTGCTCTTCCGGAGCCTTCAATCAATTTAATTCCCATGGTTTGATATACAAAAGAAAATATACGAACATGAGAATAAACAACTTCAATTCGTTTGTGTCACATAATATTTTCAAAATCTGCTGCTAACAGTTGACTAACAAAATCATAATTGATTACTTTGCAGTTTGAAAATTTTCAGCGTTTTTCATAAGACAATCGATTATTAAACACACAATCGATTGTTTGAACATAGACAATCGATTGTTAAACACACACAATCGATTATTTGTTATTTTTGAAAAACTCAGATCACTGTCTTAAGACAATCGATTGTTATGCATAGACAATCGATTGTTGGCTATTTTTGAAAAATTCCACTGTTTCAAGACAATCGATTGTTAGACAAAGACAATCGATTGTGGATAATTTTTGAAAAATTCCAGACCTCACTGTTTCAAGACAATCGATTGTTAGATAGAGACAATCGATTGTGGATGATTTTTGAAAAATTCCAGACCTCACTGTTTCAAGACAATCGATTGTTAGTCAACGACAATCGATTGTTGATCAATTGTTTTTCAACTTTAATGCGAAAATAGTTGATAATCGACTAGTTTTTCAGGCTAGTCGATTACCCCCACTGGAAAATAAAAGTTTTATTGATATTTGAGCATATTGAAGATATTCTAAAGAACTACTGCTAACATTGCATCATGAACTAACTAATACGAGCTAATACTAATGACTATTAGTTTATTCACTAACTAATACAAATAAGTAGAACAAAATCAAATAACTCCATCTTCTTTCATCACGGATCCACCGCCGATTAGGTGGTCTATTTTCCCATCGGGTTGCTCAAAGAAGTCTGCCACATCCAGGTGGGTGATGTCCTCATCGTCGTCATAGACAAAATTTGTTTCAGGGCCTTTTCTCTTTCGAGATGCTTGATAAAGGTCAACCAAGTGTCTTGGTATACGGCAAATCTTTGACCAGTGCCCTTTCCCACCGCAACGATAACATATCGTTTCTGAACCATTTTCCTTAGGATCTTCATGACCCCGTTTCTGCTTTTGGTGGTTATCTCTCTTCGGGGGGTGACGGACTTCATTGGAATTTCTTCCTTGTCTACGTCCCTGGTTATGACCCCGTCTACGACCATGACCATGGTCCTTTTCATGTTTGGCATAATGAGAGTGCACCTTATCTGCTTCAGGCAGTGGTGTAGACCCAGTGGGTCGATTTTCATGATTTCTCATGAGCAGGTCATTATTTCGCTCAGCCACTAGTAGAAGAGAAATCAGTTCAGAGTACTTTGTTAAGCCTTTCTCTCTGTACTGTTGTTGCAGTACTATATTGGAGGCATGAAACGTTGTAAACGTTTTCTCAAGCATATCATAATCGGAGATATTATCCCCGCATAGCTTCAATTTGGAAGTAATTCTGAACATAGCAGAATTATATTCAGAAACGGACTTAAAGTCCTGGAGCCTCAGATGAGTCCAATCATATCGTGCTTGTGGCAGAGTGACCAACTTCAGGTTGTCATATCTCTCCTTTAAGCCGTTCCACAAGACGAGTGGATCCTTGACGGTGAGATATTCAATCTTCAAACCTTCATCAAGGTGGTGGCGCAAGAAAATCAAGGCCTTCGCACATTCTTGGGTGGATGCTTTTTCTCTATCTTTGATGGTGTCTCCGAGACCCATAGCATCTAAGTGGATTTCAGCATCCAACACCCATGTCATATAGTTCTTGCCCGAAATTTCAAGGGCAACGAACTTTCTTTTCGTAATGTCAGACAAAATCGAAAATTAAATTAGGAAGAGGGAAATACCTTAGATTTCTCGAGAATGGTTCTTGAGACGGTAGAGTCTCGTGCTGATAACGTGTTATGAAATAATATAAAGACAAGAACAATAATGCAAGAATAAGAACAATATAGAGAGAGAATAGGGAGAGAGAGAAGTATTCTTATTAATACTTGGGGTGATTTACAATGGTAGAGAGCACCTCTATTTATAGGAAGAGGAATGACTTAGCTTCAAGCTAAAACTCTTAGACATTCACTCTAAATAGACTTCTATTTTATAACAGTAATATTATTTGTTAATTAAAACACTTAATTTCAAGTTGCGTTACAAGTTCCCACCCACTGAAAAAGATTTTTGTCCCTCACAGGTATCAGTCAAAGACCAAGTTTTATAATTAAAGAAGAGTCGTCGCACCAGTTGAACAAATTTTTAATGATAATAAGAAGAAAAAAAATGAATCTTTTAAGATTTAACCTAAGTACTAAAACTAGACTTGTAAATGCCTCAAGAGTAATGGCGAAGCTAAAAAATTCTCCAAGGATGTTCAGACTCGAAAGAAGTAAAAAAAAATTAATTCCGTTTATGTAATATTTGGTCTAGCAAATGTTTAAGAAATAAAAGAGACTTTTAGCATTACAAAGTATCAAAATTACCCATACTACAAATAATTCTTCATAATTAAATAAAGAGTGGTGATCGTTTCACATAGTCACTTTATTTTCTCTCATAATGAAAGAATAAACTTTTAATTATATCAAGTGAGTTCAAACAAATAACAACACCGATAAATTAAGAGTACATAGTCTTAGTAGTGTGATATGGAATGATAGTGTATACAAAAATCTTATTCTTACTTTATGAAGATAGAGAAAATTATTTCTGATAGACCGTGAACTCAAAATTAAAAGAAAAATAAGCATTAATAATAGTAAAATATGGTGGTAAGACAATTATTATTTTTTGAGACAATTAAAACGAAAAATGTGTCACATAAACTACCGAAGTAATATATGATCTACCAAGCAATGGATTTAAAACGGTACGTAGAACTAGAATAGTTGAAAAAATAGGCTGCTTGATAGAATAAAATGCCGAGTTAGATGGAAAAAGTAAAAGGAGGAATATATTATATGGCAAACATTTCGGCCAGCCGTTCTGCTGTAGGTTCGGATGAGCTTAGTTATTTTTGTGCAAATTCTATCTTAAGATTTTCTTAAAATATATACAAGCTATTAATTTATTAATTTAAAACTTTATAACTTAAAATAACTAAAACCTTAAATATATAATCTTTAAATCTAGTCTCCGCCTCAATGCATAATAAGATGGAAAGTAAAAGGAAGCCCTATATACAGTCAAACCTATCTATAATAGCCAGGGGCGAAGCAACATAGCTCCTAGCGTGGTCAATTAACCACCCTTCATCGAAAACTTACACAGTATAATATGTAAAATATTATATTTTGGTGCTATATAATATATAATTGAACATCCTTTATCAGAGATTTTTTATACTTCTTTTAAGATTGAACACCCTAAATGAAATTTCTGGTTTCGCTATTGATAAAAATATCCCTATATAATAACATTTCACAATAAAAGTCAAACTTTTTTGGAACTAAATTTTATATTATATTATAATATATACTTTTTACAATAATATTTTAATATAATATCTAAAAATATTCGAAACAAATGACGTAATATGCGGGGGGGCGGGGGGGGAGGGGGGGAAATGGTTGAAATATGAAAGGATGGGTAAAAGTGAAGAGGGGACCAAAAGGGATGTCCTTTTCTTCATTATTTAGACAAAGTTGGGACAGATCAATTACTTGATTTAAAGGTGTCCTTTGGTATTTTTCATGTTGAAAAGTTTTGGAACTTCAATCATTATAGCCACGCTCCCTTCAAACTATTCATGACCTCTCCTCAACTGTCTATTTCTGTTTCTTCACTGTAATACGTATTCCTCCCGGGAATAAGGGCTCTCACTCACCAATTGTTTGCCATCTGGGGTTTTTTTGTTTTAGAAAAAATATTGGTGGAGCTAACTGATGGATTCAGGCGGAATGGTTTTCCCCGAACTTTTATTATGAGTTAAATTTATTTTGTACCTTTATATATTTTATTTTGAATTCTTTTAAATTTGGCCCAAAAACATAGCTTAATGATTAAGAAGCTCAAAATCGTTGTGAGGTAACTGATTTAATTAATTTTCACTGGCCATTACTCTTTTAATTTTTTAATGTTTTCTTTTTTGTACCTTGTTAGCAGAAATTCTACCTTTGCCGCTTGATCCCGCTGATTAAATTCATGTCGCGTTGGACTCGGTTAGAAGGGAGACGCCTCTTATCAAAACTTTCTTCATTCGCAACTCAAGATCTCTCTGCTAAGGCTGGAATGATTTTATTCTTTCAATCCGTAACAAAACTAGAAATTTAATAAGAAGATTCAAAAAAATTAAAAAATATCACGCTTCAGATTTGAACTTGCATTTCTATGATGATATGTTATCTTAATGAGATTCAAAATTTATACATGCGTAAAAAACTATTTTTGTCATATTAACATATTTTTCAAACAAAGGAAATTCAATTGAATCTTCTTCCTTGTGTGTCGCTCTGCCCCTGCATCCTTCAATATGTATTCTTTTTTTTGATTTCTAATTCGGTGTTCATTATTAGGGGCGGCCCGATAAATTTTAGGGTCTAAAGCTAAACTTTATAAGGGACTTTAACTTTTTTTTTTATGAAGTCTACTTTTTCAGCTTTGTTTAGATGTAAAATTGTTAATAATTTTTTTATAATCAATTTCTCCTAATAAGTCTTTTTCAATTGACAATATCCATTAACCTTCTTGAGACATTTTTTCCTACGTATCACACGTTTTGTACAAAATTCAGGTTTGATATTTATTTCAAATGTAATTTGCTTAGTAGAAATCATAGTAATTGCATATGTTTCTTCTCTATATTTGTTAAAGAAAGAAATCAAACATATATTTAAAAAAAGAAATTATATATAACCTATTAGGTGTAGCAAAAAATGAGGCCCCTCACAAATGTGGGGCCTAAAGCAGATGCTTTAGGGAAGGGACGCCCCTGTCCGGTACCCACATTGGAGACCGATTATATCCGGATTCATGCCGCGTAGAGCCCCATTTGAGGGGAAGCGCACCCTATCAAGGATTTTTCCATAACTAGAGCTCGAACTCAAAACCTAAAATTGAGAAAAAAGTAATCTCATCCATTGCACCACATCTTTTGGTGATTCCTAGAGCATGTTTTGATGGTGAATATTTATGCAAAATATTTGAGGAAAAGTTAAGTTTTTTTTTCTTTTATTTTGCTAGAATTTAGTTTAATGTAGATTGCAAGGGACATTAGGTAGAGGCTGCATTCTTAAACAGATTATCAGGTAACCTACCGAAGCTTTAAAGTTTAAACCAACAACCTTTCAACAAAGGACATATGGAATGGTCATTTTCTTCGTTTATTTTCGAAATGAAATTATATGATTAGATTCCTTGGCGCAAACTTAACCAAATATTTGTTTAATACAATAATAATAACGATAAGTCCAATGTAATTTTATAAGTGAACTGTTTTTTTTTAAAGAACAATATGTAGACCAAATTAATATTTTCCTTTAAGAAAATAGAGAGATTGTTTTCAATAAATTCTTGATTTTCTTATTATTTAATGAGCAGTAAAATGTAATGGAGATGAAACTACGTTTTAATGTGCATTGCTAAACTAAATTGTAGTCTCCCTTGGTTCGTTAATAATACGTAGTCATCAACGTCAATTATGCAAACTTAATTATGATATACAATGTAGTCGCATTACAAAAGTTTATGTTCAACGTTACATATGTGTTTCAAAATTATGTGATTCGGGTAAAAATATAGCAAAGCGCTTGTAAATCATTTGTTCGCCGTTCATGATCCGAAAATTAGTAGCATAACTTTTTAGATATTTTGACTATTTATTTTAATAGTATAAATATTTAATTTTAAGTCATATTCAAAAAAAAATAACTAAAACTTTATTTTTTTGGACAAATAAAAATATGTAGCCTAAATAATGTAGTTCTATCTAAGTTTTATTATAAATTGTATTCGAAAAAAATTATCTAAAAGTAATATTCTTAAAAAGGTGAAAAAAAGATTTTATTTTTTCAAAAAAAGTTCCATATAGACAGAAAAATCCGCGTGGTTGCACCCACACTTTTTGCTACAGCAACGTTTAGAAGGTAATGACTTTCAAAAGACCAAGTTAAGAGGATAATTAAAGACCGAACATAATTTGGAAATGATATATATAGCTGCCACCTCCCACCAACACATTAAAAGGAAAAAGAACATCTAGTTTGCATTCCATTTATAAATTAATTTTACTACTTAGAGAATACAACTCAAATTCTTAATTTTTGAAGTATTATTTTATCAAAATTATCCAAAACATAGCTAGTATTTATTTTTTTGAAAAAACAAATAGTTATACCAATGATTAATAAAGGCTCCAAGCACTTCTGCACACAGCCAAGATTTCAAAGCAAATGAGTTCAATAAATATATATATTCAATTAACCCAAAAAATTAATCTATAAATTCTGCTCATCAATCATCATTAGTGAAGGCCACCCTCTCCCAAAAAGCTTTTAAAGCCTTCTCTTCTGCCCCTGTAAAGCAAAAAAATAAAAACTATGGAATTGGATGGAGACTCTCCACCTTACTGGTCCCAATCCTCCACCACCACACTCCTCCGTCAACGCCGCCGACAACCACCTTCTCCTCCTATTATCAACCCCGTTATTCTGATTCTACTTCTACCCATTATTACTATTCTCATCTTGTTCTTTTTGGTCCCTCCTTTCCTTTCACACACTACTCAAATTCTTCGGCCTAATTCTGTGAAAAAAGGATGGGATTCGTTTAATATATTGCTTGTTGTTTTTGCTATTCTTTGCGGCGTTTTTGCCCGGAGAAATGATGACAGTTCAGCTGATAACAGTACTGTTTCTACCAATCAAAAAAATAGAATTGTTTCAACAAGTGAAACTTCAGCTGATGATACGCGGCAGTCTATTTCTAATGATCAATGGTTTGAGCAGAGTGTTGAGAAAGCTTACAATTTTGCTCCAATTGGGTTACAGGAAACTGGTGTTAACCGGTTAAGAAGAAGCAGTAGCTCGTATCCTGATCTGAGACAAGTGCCGCAATGGGAAACCGGTGAGAACCATTCCAGGTTTTTTGATGATTTTGGAGTGAATTTTTACCGTTCTACGGCAGCTGCGGAGTATGAGAGTCACCGTCCACGGCGGAGCCAGAGTCAGAGGGAAGAATCTGATATTAAGGTAATTCCTGTGGATACATTTGAAACTCGTCATTCTCCACCTGAACAGAGTCCGTCGCCGGAAAACCCTACGGTGTCGTCATCGAAGCCACCACCGGCAAATTTGAAACGGAGAAGATCATTTCATAGTGTTCCGCGCAAGGACAAGGTTCAAATGCAGAGTAATGAAGTTGATGTTGAGCTCAACGAAAAACAAGAGCCTTCACCACCGACATCATTGCCGTCATCGCCGCCGCTAACCGAGCAGCCATCACCTCCTGTGGAACAGCCTCAAAAGCTTCAGCGGAGAAAGAGTGGTACAAAGGAATTAGCCACAGCTATTGCCTCATTGTACAATCAGAGTAAGAAGAAAAAGAAGAGAACAAAGAAGAGAGATATTTTTGAGAGCGTCATTGATTCTCCACCATCTGCAGAACCAGTCCTGCCACCACCAACACCGCCACCGCCGCCTCCTCCACCACCTCCGCCGCCGTCAAAGGTTTTGCAAAACCTGTTCAAGAAAAATAGGAAAAGTAAACGTGTACATTCCGATCCTTCCGCTGCAGCAACAGCAGCACCGCCTCCTCCACCTCCGCCGCCGCCTCCAAATTCAATTTTCAACAATTTGTTCAAAACCGGCAGCAAAAGCAAACGATTTCAACAAACATCATCATCAACTCCTCCACCGCCGCTTCCTCCTCCGCCGCCTCCTTCTTCAATTCTCAACAATTTGTTCAAACACGGAACCAAAAGCAGGCGATTCAAATCAACTCCTCCACCTCCTCCTCCACCTCCGCCGCAAGCACACGTGTCATCAAGGCGGAGAAAAACTTCAACACATTCTCAACCACCAATGCAAAAACCAGAACCTCCACGTCGACGTTCATCATATTCCAGCAAACCTCCATTACCAACAAGACCAGTCACCAGTTACTATGACGATAACTTGAACAATGGCTCACAATCGCCGTTAGTACCAATGCCTCCTCCGCCTCCTCCTCCGTTATTCAAAATGCGGGAGATGAAGTTCGTTCCTTCCAGTGATTTTTTCAGGATACGGAGCGACCCCAGCTCTCGCTGCAGCTCTCCGGAAATTGAAGACGTTGATGTTGATGATGTGTCCGTCAGATCGTCCTCAGAGGCAATCGACGGTGAAGACTTAACCGGGCCGTCGGTTACTTGCCCGAGCCCGGATGTGAACGCGAAAGCGGACTCTTTCATTGCCCGGCTACGAGATGAGTGGCGATTAGAGAAAATAAATTCATATCGGGAAAAGAGAAACTTGGGCTGAGGCCCCAGGCCCAGGCCCAGGCCCAATGTGAAGATTCCTAGTTATTGCTCGTCCATTTTTTTTAAACCAATAATTACTTTATATATACATATTTATACAAACTAATTTAAATTACATAATAGTAGAGAATATAGAGTTCTTATAGAGGTAAATACGATTTGGGAGTTGGCTCTGGTTGGTTTTTGTTTTCAATTGGAGTCTTGTAAACATAGAGAAGGATGTGATTTTTAAAAAAAAAAATTGGAGTTGATTGTTTGGAACGAAATGATTTTGAAAATGCATTATTGAGGGTATTATTTTTAAATAAACTAATGGTGTTTGTATCTATCATAATGTTACATTCTAAAATTTGTTTTGTTATGAAATAGAAGATTCTTACACTTCTATTTAAGGTGAATGTCTTTAATGTACTTAATTAGAGAGATTTTAGAGTCCTATTATTGGTAACAAGATCTTCCTCCTCCCTATAAATAGAGGTGCTCTCTACCATTGTAATACACCCCTCTCAACTCAATAAGAAGAACTCTCTCTACTCTTCTCTCTATTGCTATTGTTCTTGTTCTATTGTTCTTGTCTTTTGCTTTAGTTTATAATACGTTATCAGCACGAGACTCTACCGTCTCAAGTATCATTCTCGAAAATCCAAGGTATTTTCCCTCTTCCTAATTTAATTTTCGAGTATGTCTGACATTATGAAAAGAAAGTTCGTTGCCCTTGAAATTTCGGGCAAGAACTATATGACATGGGTGTTGGATGCTGAAATCCACCTAGATGCTATGGGTCTCGGAGACACCCTCAAAGATAAAGAAAAAGCATCCACCCAAGATTGTGCGAAGGCCTTGATTTTCTTGCGCCACCACCTTGACGAAGGTTTGAAGATTGAATATCTCACCGTCAAGGATCCACTCGTTTTGTGGAACAGCTTAAAGGAGAGATATGACAACCTGAAGTTGGTCACTCTGCCACAAGCACGATATGATTGGGCCCATCTGAGGCTACAGGACTTTAAGTCCGTTTCTGAATATAATTCTGCTATGTTCAGAATTACTTCTAAACTGAAGCTATGTGGAGATAACATCTCCGATTACGATATGCTTGAGAAAACGTTTACAACGTTTCATGCCTCCAATATGGTACTGCAGCAACAGTACCGAGAGAAAGGCTTTACGAAGTACTCTGAACTGATTTCTCTCTTACTAGTGGCTGAGCGAAATAATGACCTGCTCATGAGAAATCACGAAAATAGACCAACTGGGTCTACACCACTGCCTGAAGCAGATATGGTGCACTCGCATTATGCCAAACATAAAAGGGACCATGATCACGGTCATAAACGGGGTCAAAGCCAAGGACGTGGACAAGGAAGAAATTCCAAAGAAGTCCGTCACCCCCCAAAGAGAGATAACCACCGAAAGCAGAAACGGGATCCCGAAGATCCTAAGGCAAATAGTTCAGAAACTATATGTTATCGTTGCGGTGGGAAAGGGCACTGGTCAAAGATTTGCCGTATACCAAGACACTTGGTTGACCTTTATCAAGCATCTCGAAAGAGAAAAGGCCCTGAAACAAACTTTGTCTATGACGACAATGAGGACATCACCCACCTGGATGTGGCAGACTTCTTTGAGCAACCCGAGGGGAAAATAGACCACCTAATCGGCGATGGGACCATGATGAAAGAAGATGGAGTTATTTGATTTTGTTCTACTTATTTGTATTAGTTAGTGAATAAACTAATAGTCATTAGTATTAGCTCGTATTAGCTAGTTCATGATGCAATGTTAGCAGTAGTTCTTTAGAATATCTTCAATATGCTCAAATATCAATAAAACTTTTATTTTCCAGTGGGGGTAATCGACTAGCCTGAAAAACTAGTCGATTATCAACTATTTTCGCATTAAAGTTGAAAAACAATTGATCAACAATCGATTGTCTTTGGCTAACAATCGATTGTCTTGAAACAGTGTGTTCTGGAATTTTTCAAAAATAGCCAACAATCGATTGTCTTTGTCTAACAATCGATTGTCTTGAAACAGTGAGGTCTGGAATTTTTCAAAAATCACCCACAATCGATTGTCTATATCTAACAATCGATTGTCGTTAGGCAATGTAATCTGGAACTTTTCAAAAATCATCCACAATCGATTGTCTATGTTTAACAATCGATTGTCTTAAACAGTGTGATCTGAAGTTTTTCAAAAATAACAAATAATCGATTGTGTATGTCTAACAATCGATTGTCTATTTTCAAACAATCGATTGTGTGTATTTAATAATCGATTGTCTTATGAAAAACGCTGAAATTTTCAAACTGCAAAGGAATTGATTATGGATAACATATCTGATTTTGTTAGCCAACTGTTAGTAGCAGATTTTGAAGATATTATGTGACACAAAAGAATTGAACTTGTTTATTCCTATGTTCGTGTATTTCTTTTGTATGTTAAACTATGGGATAACAAATATGGATATCTCACAAAGCGAACTTGGACCAACGTCCAATTGTAAAAGTATTTGCCTAGTTGATTCATGTACTACACATACAATACTCAAAGAAAAGAAGAGTAATTGTGTAAGGCAAACATTACTACAATCTATGGAAGTAGTAAATTGATTGAAGGCTCCGGAAGAGCAATTGTAACTCTGCCCAAAGGCATGACGTTAATCATAGAGAATGCAATGTTCTCCTCCAAGTCTAAGAAGGACTTGTTGAGTTTTAATGATATCAATCAAAGTGTTCTCCTCCAAGTCTAAAAGGAACTTGTTGAGTTTTAAAGATATCATTCAAAATGGATATCATATTGAGACAATAGATGAGAATAATCTTGAATTCTTCATGAAAACGAGGCTGCCCGCTTCGACTTGGGTTCACGCCATTTTGAATGCAACAATACTAGTTTGTCGGCTGCCCACTTCGGTTTGGGGTCATGCCATTTTGCATGAAGCAATGCTAGTTCGTCGGCTGCCCACTTCGGTTTGGGGTCACGCCATGTTGCATGCAGCAATGCTAGTTCGTCTCTGACTGACGAATTGACACAAATATTCCCCATTGCAATTGGTTTTGGGTCATGAACCCAATATATCCCATTTAAGAAGCTTTGGATGCGCAGTATATGTGCCTGTAGCACCACCATCCCGCACCAAAATGGGTTTGCAAAGGAGGTTAGGAATATATGTTGAGTTTGACGCGTCCTCCATTATTCGCTACCTCGAAACATTGACAGGAGATTTGTTCACTGCACTATTTGCAGACTGTCAATTGGATGAGACACTTTTCCCAAAATTAGGGGGAGAAGTTGGTGAAACCAAACGGGAAATTTTGTGGAAAAATGCATCATTATCTCATCTTGATCCACATACCTCTATTTGAAAGAAAGAGGTACAAAAGATTATCCATTTGCAAAGAATAGCAAATCAAATGCCTGACGCATTTACGGACTTGAAGAGGATAACGAAATCACACATTCACGCGGGAAAATGTTCCGATCCGTATTGAAGTCCCTATTGGACAAATATCTAGTGTCATATCCAATGAGTCAAATGCACGCCAGAAGCGTGGCAGACCATTAGGTTCCAAAGATCGAAATCCTAGAAAGAGGAAAAAGAACGATCTAAATGACACTATGAAAGAATCACATGAGGACGCTCATGATTTGATTAATTCCGAGATTCACGAAGAATCTATTGAGCCTGAGACTCTTGAAAATACGGAATGCAAGAATGTGAGGATCTCGAACCTCAGTCTGTGGTAGTACAAAATTAATTGAGAGCTCTCGAAGAGCCAATTATTACTATATTGGAGAAACACAATTGAGTATTGTGTTGTAGTAAGTCTCAAAGAAACTTATCCAGTTTCCAAAAGTACACGCGAACGCGATTGATGATATTGAGACTATAAATAAAGGAAGGCTTTGATTCTCCTATTACTACAACTTGTAGCGGGGTAATTTGTATATGAAAAGCTACCCGCTTTGTTCTCCAGTTTGTACTACACAAACGAAAGAATGCCACAATAAAGTGGATATCTATTGGTATAAAACCCATGTCATAATAAACCCGAAGTTTATTGATAAGTGCACATGTCATGGTGTAAATTTGAAATTTACCAATATTGATAATTTATTCAGTTGACATTCGTGTTAGCCATCTCATTTGAAGTATGATGTGCAAATTCACATAGGTGAATATCAAAGAACTAGAAGTTCTTGTTCTCAGTAATGAACTGACCAACTAAAGAGTTCGGGTTGAAGCCCCTTGATTCTGGAAATATCAAAGGTGAATATGGGCCCATTCACCTGCCATGTATACCACTATGATGCATCTATGATATGGTTACATGCGCCATTGTTATTAACCCGCAGCCTGGCAGTGCTTGCGAGGTAAATCGCTCAGTAATCTAACTTCGAGCATAGTTTCCAGATTCTCTACTCAAGACAGTTCATCTTGATAAGTTGGTTTATATCAAAGTTGGTTTAGCAAGATAATTATTGAGTGCTTCCACTTAATAGCTAAACTGTTCCTTATGAGAACGAAGTTGTATATATCAGTTTGATATAAGTTGTATACGAGAGTATATTCTCCCCTCACAAGTGGTTCAAGGTCAGGAACCAAATAATTTCATCTTATTACTAAGGTGCTGTGTATATTGACATAATGCACAAAGATGATTTCCCAAAGTTGAGGAAACATGTTAGCTTTACTAACATGAGGGGGAGACATGATAAACATGAGAAAGTGTTACATGGGATGAATTTTCATTTGTATATGTATATCCCCGAATATCATGATATGAACCTGTAGTTCATAAAAAGGAAATGCAATTGCAACATATTGCAAAGCATGCTATACGCATTTGCTGACTCAAAGAAAGCAACTAAATGGAAGAGATACAATTCAAGAAGAATTGATTCCATATGAAAGACATGTAGCTTTGAACCTATAGTTCATATGCTTGAAAGTATAAAGGCAAAGGTATGTATAGTCAATTTTCGATATCTTATTTGTTTAGCATGACATGAAACTTTGATATGCAGCTAAAGTCTATTATGTGACTTACATGACTTAACTTGAAAGATTTAAGTTGCTTGAAGCATATGCAATTCTTGGTCCTGAAGTACCACATCCTAAGTACAATTTGTGTACATATGTATCTTGCTATAACAATAAGCATGATGGCATTGAGAATGCATCTATGGAGATATTGAAGAGCTATTCCACGACATTATATGAAGATGTTCATATCTATCAAGAGTGATGATTTCAAGGTGCGGAATATTTATTCAAGTCAATTTATTGGTTGATTTATTCATCAAGCATCTACCAAAGATCGTTTTGAAGATGATGCACAAGATTGGAATGCAAATGCTCAAGGATATAAATCGATGTACTCATTAGGGGGAGTCAATGCGCGTTGCACTCTTTTTCCCTTACAAGGTTTTGTCCCACTGGGTTTTCCTTGCAAGGTTTTTAACGAGGCAACCAATAGGCGCATATTCAAACATGTGTACTCTTTCCTTACTTTAATTTTTCCCATTGGGTTTTGTTTTAAGGTTTTAACGAGGCACATCATTGAATAGACATTCAAGGGGGAGTGTTATGAAATAGAAGATTCTTACACTTCTATTTAAGGTGAATGTCTTTAATGTACTTAATTAGAGAGATTTTAGAGTCCTATTATTGGTAGCAAGATCTTCCTCCTCCCTATAAATAGAGGTGCTCTCTACCATTGTAATACACCCCTCTCAACTCAATAAGAAGAACTCTCTCTACTCTTCTCTCTATTGCTATTGTTCTTGTTCTATTGTTCTTGTCTTTTGCTTTAGTTTATAACAGTTTTTCAAATGTTAGTCCCTAAAATGCCTGTACATATAGCTTTGGCAAATATTAGAGGTGTATGAGTCAAAATCTACCTCAAAATATTAGTGACAAGATTTTTAAAGGAATATTCTGTTAAATATTTTGTGTATTTGTACTTTTAAGGTTAATGGGGGGAGGGGGAGAGGGAGGAGGGAGGGGCGTTGTGCCTCATAAATAGAAGGAGAGATCGGATGATAGGCATGTAATATTCTCTAATAATAATACTCTTTGAAAAGCAGACTTTCTCTCTAGATAAGATATAAACATTGCCTTTCTAAAGAAATTCTATTGCTATTATTCCATACCTTTTCCATCAAATCCGATAAGGGTCTCAATATTCTAGTATTTTTCTATCATTCGTCATTGTCAAAAGGAGGGATTATCCACCTCATTCAATATTGGGTTAAACACTCTCCTTATTTACTCTTGTGCTATTTATTATTTTTTTTATTGCTTGACATTTCCTCCTCATTAATAGTCTTAAGATATTAAATGCACATTACATTTAATCTTCTTTTAACGCTGCTCTACATTATTTGTATTAATATTATTACTATTACTAATTAGGTTTAACCCCTCATTATATATATATATATTTAATTAGTTTAACCAAAAATTTATATTTTTTGGTCAAATAAGCAAAACTATCAAAAAACTGTTTTCTAAAGAAAAGTTCTTATTCCACTCATAAAATATTAAAAAATCATTAAAGACAACCTCAAACATATTTTTTGCATAAATATTTTCACAAAGATTGTCCAAACAATTAATAAATGAATTGACATAAACTTTGCAATTATATTTATCACCTGGCTGGCCTATCAGAACAGGTTTCTAACAAGGAAGAGAGCTACACATCCCAGTCAATGACACCAATTGTTGTATGTGCAATGATCAGGTTGATGAGACTGCCCAGCACTTATTTATAGAGTATAGTTGGTCTAAGAAAGTAAGAATTACGGTAATGCAATGGGCCGGAGAAGATGTGGCCCGGGTTCTAAGGAGTATAAAAAGGAGAAATGGAAGCAATTCAAGAAAGAGGTAGTTGCAGCTATTCTGGAAGTAGTCATCCACAACACTTGAAAAGCTAGAAATTAGAGGGACAAATGTAAATACTGAGGTTATAGTTGTACAGATTAAAAAAGAAATAATATGTTGAGGCCATTACTCACAGTTTCTTGTGAGGAGGTAACTGTTTGATTGATATTAATGGTAATTCATAATGTTAACTCTGCAATTATATTTGTCATTTATGCCATGTGTTCGGTTATGAGTAGTTGGCCAATGCAACTAGTGTATTAGCTTTAATCAAAGTGACAAATGAGGAGAAGTTCATTTTTAAGATATTCAACTCATGTCATTTAGCACAAAGGTATTGGAACTAGTCAAATTAATTAGGTTTCAATAATGTGCAATACCAACCAAATGAATCTAAAAGCAATATTTCAACAAATATATTCATCAACATGCACCAAATAAGTTGATGTAGTCCTTTTAACAAAACCGAATTGACTCTTGAAGTATTCAAGTTATTAATGTGCATCACATTTTAATAATTCCCCTGAGTCGAGGTCGGACTTTCTAATTTCATAGGATAGGAATAAAGTCTGTGCAAATATTATATCCTTAGATTTCGCTTATAAAACTATGCTCAAATTTATTGTTGCTGTTATTTTGAAAAATTAATGCGATAAACAGCTTTTAATATATAGTGGGCGTGTAACAATTAATCATACACCAATATGTCCAAAACTATCCAACTTCAAAAGAATAGTAAATGACGAAATTTAAGTAAAACCATATACACTTTATATAAAGGTGCCCATTTATATATTCGTATCTATTTTGATGTGGTTTTTAACAAGAGTCACAATCCTCATTGGATAGCGAAAGTGTCAATGTAGAAGAAGACATCATAAAATAAAATAAAAGATGGACCAAAAAATAACCTAACATCCTTTTAAGAGCAAATGCATATTTTTGTGCACTCAACTTCAAACAATGTGTCCCTTAAGATGTGGCTCTTTTTCTTACAAAATTATTTTTAAAAAAAAAGACAAACTAAAAGAAAGAGCTTCAAAATTAAACTACTCTAAAGAGAAAAAGGATTTGGGTACCAGACCTTTTGGGATTATTTTAAGTGGGCATTTGGACATAAAAATTGTTAAATTTTGAAAAAATAAAATAAAAGTGAAAATGGTATTTAAAAGTTAGAGTTGTGTTTGGATATAAATATAATTTTTGGTTGTTTTAAATTTTGTGAGCGATTTGAACTGAAAATTTTAAATATAGTTTTATGGAGTTTTCCAAAATTTGAAAAAAAAAATTCAAAATTCGTCATCAAGTGAAAATCAAAAATTTCATCGCCAAACACCGATTTTGAAAAAAGTGAAAAGATATCTGAAAAAAAAATTCTTTTTTATGGCCAATCAGGTAGAACATCCAAAAAGTATCCCACAAAATAATATACAGAAAATTCTAAACATGCAAATTATTTTCCTCTTTTTAGGGGGTGAAAATGCCTTTTGGTAAGTGGAATTCCAAAGGAAACCAAGCTTTGTGCTTCACCTTTTATTGCTTTAACTTTTTGATTGTTTAGTGAACTTCAATTTATATTATATGTACAAGAAAAACTCAAATCCAAGTCCATCTACCCAAATCTGGTTGTATTTAGAAAAGGATATTCTTCAGTATATATTTTAAACTCTAAAAGGAAAGTTCGCATGCTTCATTATCTATTATTTTGGATTAATTCTCTTCCTTTATAGCCAAATACCAAAGCTCTCGAGTGTCTCACCATATATAAGAAAAGGGGTGTACTCCACTATATAAGAAAAGGGTCTCACCTATTTTTTTTTGTCTCTCTTTCTATATAAATTTATCAAATTTTAAAATTGGAGTGGGAGACTAACATTAGGTCCTTGTATACTTAAATAACATAATTGCTCTTTCACTTTTGACCTTTTACAGACAAGTTCATATTTTCTATATGTTCTCTAATAAAGTAGGGTTTGAAACTTCACATGTGTTTAAAATCAGAAACTCGGCTTGGACCTTACTGAAGCAGTTTTGAGAAATTTGGCCAGTTGTCTCTTTTTGGAGCAGTTGCTTAGTTAATGACCATCTTTTTATTTCTCTTATAACTCATGGATCTCTTAGATCACGTTTTAATGATCACTTTTGAACAAACAAAAAATCTTATGATAGATGTCAGGTCACTGCCTACAATTTTATAAGTTATTGCAAATGTTAGACGACAATTTAATATTTTATCTGTAAGATTGAGGAATATGTGAGCAAACATTAGGCTCGGCTGAGTTTTAGATAGGTTACGGAGTGTAACTTAGAAAAATCAACAGTTGATGTACCAAATCTGCAAACTTCGCATTTGCGAAGAGGCCATCGCATTTGCGAGCGATGGATACCTTCGCTTTGCGAAGTTTTTGATCGCATTTGCGATATGGCAGTTCACATATGCGAATACCGAATTGCATTTGCAAGGTCAGCAGGTTCAACCAATCTTCACATTTGCGGGGTTCGCGAATCTTATGTTGCAAATGCGACACCTACAACTGTTCAAAACTTAAGTTAGACGGGATTTTTCTCCCATTCTTCAAATTTTTGAATCCTAGAACACTAGAAGCGATTCTTCCAAGACCATTCTTTCCCAAAACTTGGTAAGTGATCCTAACCTACTTCTTTTTAATTTTCCATCATATTTCATGAACTTTCAACCTAAAATCTAGGATTTCATGAACTTGGTAAATTATTGAACTTAAAGTTTGTTGCACTAAGACCTTTTGGTCTTAAGTGCATCTGAAATGCAATTTTTTACTTCAGACTTATTGGCCTTAAGTGCATGAAATAATTGGTTGCACTTCAGAACTATTTGGACTTAAGATCAGCTGAAATGCAAATTTTTACTTCAGACGTATTGGCCTTAATGAATGAAAACATTTGTTGTACTTCAGGCTTTTTGGCCTTAAGTGCATATGAAGTGCAATTTTTCACTTCAGACTTATTGACATTAAATGCAATTGAAATGCAATTTCCACTTCAGACTTATTAGCCTTAAGTGTATGAAATCATTTGTTGCACTTCAAACCTATTTGGCCTCAAGTGCATCTGAAATGCAAATTTTCACTTTAGATTATTTTTTTAACTTCAAATTCAATAAATCTGAGAATATCGTAAAATGGGTACACTTATAATTTTTTTACAAAGTATATATAGGTTTAATTATGAACCAAAATTGGGTATAGATGCAAAAGCCCGAGCTTATGGATCACATATTTTACCCCATGGGAAGGAAGTAAAATAAGAGATCAGAATGTAATTATTGAAACATGAAGGACTTACCTACAAAACAGGAGAAAATCTACCTTTTCACTCTCGGTAAGCGAAAGTGAGCAGGGACCTTCACTTCCACCTCTTAGGGTTTAACCATTACCAAAATCACCATGAAACTTGCTTCACTAGATAGTGTCCAGAACGCGCACGAGGACTCACTTTGGACGGCGGCGTGGGTTCGATCGACCGGCGATAAACCGGCTCTGCTTCTCACCGGAGGACTTGATGAAACGGTCAGGATATGGGACCCAACCAAATTCACTTGCCTTCAGACAAACACAGGTCATTGCCTCGGCGTTGTATCAGTCACCGCTCATCCGAATCGCAGGATCGCGGCGTCTGCTTCTATAGACAGTTTCATTAGAGTGTTTGAGGTTGATACTAATAACACCATCGCCACTCTCGAAGCTCCTTCTTCTGAAGTCTGGCAATTGCAATTTAGTCCCGATGTAAGCAAGCAATTTCCCTTTTTTGCAAAAAAAGAAAAAATTAATTAAATCTAATGGCTGCGCATTCTAATGCAATGTTGTTTTATGTAGTAGATGAGTTATAGAGATATACCAAATGAAAAAGATGCAAGCTTTATCTAAAAAATGTGGCAAAATTGGGGGAATTAATTAAACTTTTTATCCTTACACCTGTTTATGCTTAAATGCAAGCTCTTTATTTAGCATACTGACGTAGAATAGTGGAAGCTTGTTTCATGGATATGACTGAATATGGAATCTCAATGTATTTTTTTTCTTTCAACATATTGATGTACCTCGGGCCAAACTCAATTCCAATAGCTAGTTTATGAGATGAGGATTGCCCGAGAATATATAAGGAAACCAAACAATCCAGGCACAACTGATGTGGGATTTGAACATATTTGAACTGGTTTGCTTAGGAATTTTTTGTTTGTCTTTCATTCTTACTGGCAGCGGTGTAATGTAACTGCATTTTCTTCTTTTTTCTTTTGAGAAAGTAGTATTTGCTTCTTTGGTAGTGAGTGAACTCTATATGTTTGTCCCAGGAGTTCAGATTAGGGGCAGTGATGGTTGACACACTTATATTTTTGGTTCATGGCATGGGGACAAGTTTGTAGTGTTCCGTATTTACTTAAGATTTAAGACTCAGTTTTTTAGGGATAGGCTTCATTAGGTGATTTATATACCTTAACAAACAAATAATCAAAAGATAACAATTTTAAAAGGCTAGTTTGTAAAATTACTAATATAAGATCACAAGTATCAGACTGCTGATCAGATTTTTTTTGTCTGATTTGTAAAAAGAAGGATGATAATAACTTGGTGTTATGGACGACGATCCAATCGGTGATTATGGGCATTAGCAGATTGAGTAGTTAACAGCTTTGCATGCATCTATGTTCCTTTACTGAGCTAGATCAAAATAGTTGAATTTGTAGTTGAATGTTTTGCTACCTTCCTTTTAGAACACCTGAATTCAGCATGTCATTATGTTTTTTCCTTTATTTTCATCGTTATGGAATGGAAATAACTGCTTTTAAGATTTCAGTTAATGAGGCTGACTGGTTGCAAGGTGCGATATTTTATGTACAGCCAACACGAATGGAACTAAAATAAAGTATTTTTTTAATTCATTTATGGAATTAGCTATAAGGTGCTTTTAGGTTTTGATACGAGAAAAGAGATAAATTGGTTGGCAATGGAATTTTTATTTCTTGATTTTGGATTGTGGTGATCTTCGTAACTTATATACGGCGAGGGAGAGGGAGGCCTAAGAAGCATTGGGGAGAGGTGATTAGACAGGACATGACCAGAATGCAGGTTACCGAGGACATGACCCTTGATAGGGGAGTCTGGAGGTCTAGAATCAGGATTGTAGGCTAGGGGCTCATAGAGTTCTCCGTACGCCTTTCCCGGGGTTGGGTGTGGGATAGTAGGGTTACCCATAGGTGATTAGTGTTGTAGCTTATGTCCCCAGAGGGTTGTTAGTATGGTAGTTACTGCTTGTTATTATTGCATGCTACTGTATTTATGTTGCTTATGTTTCCATAATTATTTACGTTATTTCTGCGGGAGTACTTGTGCTTTATTATTTTGTTTTGTCTTGCTTGTGTTTCTAATTTTACCTTTGTTTCTAAATGCAGCTTTCCCTTTTTTATCCTATACGCCGAGGGTCGACTGGAAACAGCCTCTCTGCCCTTTCGGGCAGGGGTAAGGCTCGTCTACATATTACCGTCCCCATACCCCACCTGGTGGGAATATACTGGGTAGTTGTTGTTGTTGTTGTTGTTGTAAAATCCATAATTATATTGAATTATGTTTTAGAGCATGATTGGGTTCTTTTCCTTGGTTGACAATGGGGAGGCCTACGGTGTCTACCGTGATTGGGATCTTTTCCTTGGTTGACAATGGGGAGGCCTATGGTGTCTACCGTGATTGGGTTCTTTTCCTTGTTTGACATGGGGCTCGCAAAATATTTTACTTTGATCCTACTACCATATTTTCCCTCTCGTTTGTCTTTATTCCTTGTTCATCATACATCAGGATTTTCTTTTTTCTGTGTTTGCTACTTGACTAATTGTCATGTGGTGGTCAGGGTTTATAAAGCAAACCTTTTTTTATGTTTTTCTCTAATTGTCATGTGGTGCTCAAGGTTTATAAGCAGGCCTGCTTTTATGTTTTAACTGTAATTGTCATGTGGTTCTCAAGGTTTATACAGCAAACCTTTTTGTATGTCTTTACCTTTTTCTACTCATTTTTAGGTGATTGGGTTTAGGCAGCTTCATTATGGTTCTCCACACTTTTCAGGGTGGCACTTTGGCAGCAGCCGGAGGTGGAAGTTCATCAGTCAAGCTATGGGATACCACTCAGTGGCAACTCATTGCTACATTGTTAATTCCGCGGCAAGGAGGCACACAACCATCCGAGAAAAGTGGCAACAAGAAATTTGTCCTCTCAGTTGCATGGAATCCTGATGGTAGACTTCTTGCCTGTGGTTCAGTTGATGGAACTATCTCTGTTTTTGATGTAGCACGTGCGAAGTTCCTCCACTTCTTGGAAGGCCATTCCATGCCTGTGCGCTCTCTTGTCTTTTCGCCTTCACACCATGATTCGAGGATACTTTTCTCAGCATCAGATGATGGTCATGTGCATGTGTATGACGCTGAGGGTAAAACCTTGCTCACATCTTTGTCAGGTCATGCGAGTTGGGTTTTGAGTGTGGATGTCTCTCCAGATGGGGCAGCCATTGCAACAGGTTCTAGTGACAAGACCGTTAGGCTGTGGGATCTTAAAATGAGAGCAGCTACACAGACATTAACCAACCACACGGACCAGGTATGGTCTGTGGCGTTTGGACCAACATCAAGGACTGATGTTAGATCTTGTATGCTTGCCAGTGTATCTGACGATAAGAGCATATCATTCTACCAGTACTCCTGATTGTTGTGAGCTGGTAAGCCCAAACTTTTGATTGCCATCTCTTTTTGCATGGCCTGTATGTGAACCAAGAATGTACAAGAAAATCATCGGCTTTTTATTCCTTGGATCTGCGAAAAGTTTTTAGATTCTATTTGAATTTCATACACAGCCAACTTCTATTTCGTACATTGTCCATTAATCACCTTAGTTTGTTTTGTAGTTGGGCGGCTTCTTGTGAAGCGGATATTGGTAACATGTCAAGGTTCATTATTATTGTAAACCTAGCAGTTATGCATTTGCTATAATTTGGAGTGGCAATTACAAATATTCCTTTTTGGTGATTTCACGGGTTCTATACCTAGCTATCTGTTACTGTTTATTCCCAGAAGTTTGGAACAAAGGAAACTAAATTTGCTAATAGTAGGTATGTTGAATATCCTTATCAAAAAAATAATTATTAGAGAACTTGATAGAGTTGTAGAGCTCTATCTGACCAAAAACTCTTCGGCTTCTCTCTCTCTCTCTCATTATTCTAAGGCTAAAATTTTATTTAAATAATAAGTTACGGCAAAGAAAGTGGCTGAGAATTTCGTATTCCAATAACGTCATGTATGGTGGTCGAATTAGTTGGACCAGATGTGGAAGTATAGAGAACTGTTATGATAACTGCTACCCGAAAGGATTTATCCACATATAATATTTACACCAAATTAATAATAGCATAATGTGATAATACAGTCATAAAGAGGTACCAAATCGAACCGGAAAATCGTATCAAACAGAAATCTTAGACCAAATCGATTAAAAAACATGTCTAGATTTGATTTGAATTCGTTTGGTATAGAGCTAAAAATCCGAATCAAACCGACATATAAATATATAATTTTATATAATTTTTTTAAAATTATCTAGAAATATTTGGGATTCTCTTGCGAGATATAATATTTTATAGTATATAAAGGGCTACATATTTATTAACCTTAAATAATAATATGTATAATTACTTTCTCATCAAGTTTTACTGAAATGCGTCAATCTCTTTATTTTTCTATATTCATATCATATGCTAAGATCTATTAAATTCTTATATTTTTTTTCGAATATGAAGTAATTATTAATATTATTTAGCTATCATATTGATTTTTATATTTAATTACTAAATTTAGTTAACCTTGAAAATGTACATCGATGAAGTATTACTGTTAGACGACTTCAAAAATAAGTATTATGTGTTACTAAGAAATTTTTTTCACAAGAATATTTTAATAGATAAATGTTTGTCAATTTTTATATTTTTACTAAATATATATTTACTTATAAAACATTTAACAAAGTAAGATTGAAATAATATTTAAGTAACAAAAAACCCAAAAAACCCGAAAACTCTCACAAAACTGAACCAATCCAAAGCGGTATAGTTAATCTGGTTTGCTTTTAATAAAAACCAAATCAACCCAATCCATATACATTTCTACTCTTTTATCATCTAACCATGGTTAAATAATATACATTTTTGCCTTATATATTACTTAATCATGGTAAAATACATTGATTTGGTATAAAACTTAGCTACGATAAAGTATTTATCATAAATTATACACAGAAAGAATTAATAGTATTGTGCACTACAAAGCTCAAAACTTTTAAAGGAGGTGAATTGCTTATCCCTTATTTGGAGTCGGGGGTGGCTCAGGAAAAGTTATGGCCTATAGCCAAACTTTATTAGGAGATCTTAAGTTTTTTAAAAAAGGTTTAAACATATTTTTATTTTAAATATATTTTATCTAGTTTCTTGAAATGCAAAATTATTAATGATATGTATATAAGTTATTGTCTTTCTATCTTTGCAAGGTAGGAATAAAATCTGCGTACATATTATCCTCTTCAAACCTCGCAGTGTGGAAAATACTAAGTATGTTGTTATAGTATGTAAGTTATTTTAATTGTTATTTTTTATTTGACAATATAAATAACCCATTTATTCTTTTTTTGAGATCATTGTTTGACATTCTGTTTTAGATTGTATTAAAGTTTCTACAATAATCTTTTTTTTGAGTGACCTTATTCTTATTAAAATATTTGAATCTTTATATATAATGAAAAGAAAAAAACAATTTACAACTATGAAGTGAAAACAAACAAAAAATGCAAAGCAAAGTTTCACCGCTTTAAATAGTGATTGTTATTGTGCGTGCTTGAAAACTTGAGAAATAATAATAATAATGAATGTACTATTTGATTTATTCAATGTCTTTGACCTCGTTCTTTTAGTGAATAAATAGTTGCGTAGGAGAAGAAGAACAAAAAATGCAAATTTTATTATGAAAAAACAAAAAGACAATATTAATATCATACTTTAAATTAACAAACATTCATTATCAACATTGAGGAAATAGTTATCTATTCTTCTTTCCATAAATATTTCATACTCTTTACCTAATATATTCAATATTTTCGAAAGAAAATCAAAAATAGAAAACATAATTTAAAAAATGGGGCCTAAAGCCATGACTTTAGCTGTTTGGCCCTTCGGCCGGCCTTGAATTGGAGTAAAACTTTATGAGGAAGCCTTCTATTAGCCCCTAATATTAAGACATGGCGGATGTCGAGCAGAACCAATATCGAAGGCTTGTACATTACCGCTTGGCATAAGTTCGGGCGTTGGCAAGCAATATGCAAAGCTGGAATTGTGCCTAAGTTAGTGTATGGACTTGGGCAGGTAAGCTAGACAAGGAGTCTTGAGTGATGGCAAGGCAGCCTTGATTGTGGGCGACGCCTATGGCGAACGAATGCGCATGGCACTTGGCTATGGCATGTTTGCGAATTAGTGGGATGGCAAAGATTGTGACAAGACGTTGTCATGAGCATATTGGTGAGGCATGCTCCAAAGACAAGGCAAGGCAAGCAGAAGGCATTTTGTGGGCAAAGCTGTGGAACAAGTGTGCAAGTCATGTGACTGTGAAGAAGTGTTTAGCCATGTGTAATGCACATGTTGCAGTTGGCCAAAGTGCTAAAGAGGGATTCATTTCGTGGGAAAATGAAGTGTTTATGCTTGTTTTTAGGCTTCGCATGTGTCAAGTACAATGTATAGGTGCCCATTGTAATCTGCCATAGGCAGCCCCTTTATATTGTTGTATTTCATTGGTTTAAGGAAAGCAAGCATATGCGAGCCTTCCAACCGAGTGGCCTTTGTATATTCTGCTAGCATAGAATAAAGTTTGGGGTTTAACCCGTATTACTGTGTGATGCTTATGTTTTGCAAAGTCCAAAACAATTCTAAGTTCTAAACTATGTGCAAAAAAGTAAGGCTGAGTGGCTTTAGAGTTAGGCTATTGTCGTGAAGTGCCATTTGCAAAAAATGGCCTTCTAACAACTGGTATAAGAGCTTTGCTCGTGATTTGGGACCATGGCTGGTGGAACCACTTTAAATTTGCGTGATTGTGTGCAAAAGTTGGAGGCGCTAATTGGCGTGACTGATGATCCTTTAGATCTGGATGATCTTATTACTGGGATGTATCGTCTAAAGGATAAAATGAATTAGTTTCGTGAAAGTATTCAACAAATGTGTGAGGCCATGAATGTTCAAGGTTAAGATCTGAAAAAGGAGATTGAAACTCTTAACTTGGAAATTACTCTTCTTCAAAGGGCGTTGGTTACTCTTGGCCAAGGCAATGAAGAACGTTCTAAGGTAAAGATTCCTGAACAAAAGGCATTTGCTGGAGCACGTAGTGCTAAAGAATTGGAGACCTTTCTGTTGCATATGAAGAAAAATTTTTTGCTGCCAAGGTTCCAAACAGGGAGAAAGTCACAATTACAAGCATGTACCTAACGGGAGATGCTAAATTATGGTGGAGAACTTGTATGGACGATGAAGAAAGTGCGTTAGGACCCAAGATCGGTGGGAGAACTCCGAAAAGAAATGAAGGACCAGTTCTTACCTAGCAACGCAAGTTGTCTTGCTAGGGATTGCTTGAAACATCTACGGAAAATCGGAACAATTCGTGATTATATTTAGGAATTCACTTCGTTAATGCCGGATATACAGAACATGTCAGAGAATGACAAATTGCATAATTTTATTTCTGGAATGCAAACGTGGGCACAATAACTAATTTAGGAGGCAAAACGTGAAGGATCTCCGGAGTCTGATTGCTGCAGCAAATTCGTTGGTGGATTACTGCAGTACCCAGGGTCTTTAAGAAATTCCTTCTACTTCAAAACCTAAGAAAAGGGGAATATAGAAAGGAAGTTCAAAAAGAATCATGGAAAAAGGCAAGGCTATTGTTGACGAATATGCTAGAAACAAAGGAATTGCCAACGAAAAAGGGTGATGGTTGTTGGACTTGCGACATACCTCACATTGCTGAAAACTGTCCAAATCGGGAATGGGTTAACACTTTGCTTGCTATAGAAAATAATCGGAACAGAGAAGGTAAAGAAGCTGCTGCTACCTTGGTAAATCCTTTGCAATTACTGAATGTCATCTTGTTCCTTAATGTTACAAGTGATGAGACGAACCCTCACTCTTTGCTGATGCACATTGAAATGAAAATTAGAGAAAAGGGTGTGATGGCAATGGTAAATATTGGCGCTACACACACATTTCTCTCGGCTAAATTAGTTCAGAAGTATGGGTTAAATATGAGCAAGTGTCACTCCTACATGAAGACTGTGAATGCGAAAGCCCAAGACATTGTGAGTATAGCTTACAGTGTTCCTATGTATGTTGGGAACTGGAAAGGAAAAATTAACTTGATGGTAATTCCATTTGAGGACTTTGAGGTGATCCTTGGAATTGAGCTTATGCAGAAAAATAGCTTTGTTCCAATGCCTCACTTGGACGGAGTAATGGTTTTGCATGAAATAGCTCCTAGTTTTGTTAAAGTTGTTCATCCTTTTGGGAAAGCGGAAACTCAACGAAAGACTTCATTAGTTTTTTCCATGATGGTTGAAAAAGGTTTGAAAAGGGGAGATGATACTTTTCTTGCTGCTATGGTTGAGGTGAAGCCCGATGTAAAGTTTGAAGTTCCAGATTGCGTTGCTCAAATATTGAGTGACTTTGCTGATGTGATGCCAGCAGAATTGCCTAAGAATTTGCCACCACGGAGGGCTATTGATCACAATATAGAGTTTCTACCGAGTTCAATGCCTACTGCTCAACCTCCTTATCGGATGGCGCCAAAAAAGTTGGTTGAATTGTAAAAACAATTGAATAAGTTGCTCGATACGGGACTAATTCAACCATCAAAAACTCTGTTTGGTGCACATGTTTTATTTTGAAAAGAAACAAGATTAGACATTTCAGATGTGTGTTGATTATCGGGCGTTGATTAAGGTGACTGTAAAGAACAAATATCCGATTTCGTTGGTGCAAGACTTGATGTACAGATTGAGCAACACTTGCTGGTTCATGAAGCTTGACTTAAGGTCTGGTTATTGGCAGGCACGGACAGATGAAGGGGATGAGTCTAAAACTACATATGTTACAAGGTACGGCTCATATGAACCTTTGTTATGCTGCTCATGCTGACAAACGACCATGCTACTTTTTGAAACCTGATGAATGATGTGTTGTATGAGTACTTGGATGATTTTTCCGTTGTTTACATAGACAACATTGTTATCTATAGTCGGACCTTAGATAAAGATACGTCACACTTGCTTGACAGGAGATCAAATTTCTTGGGCGCTTAGTGAGCTAAAATCAGATGCGGATGGACCCGGAAAAGGTGCAGGTCATTGTGGAGTGGCAGACACCTAATTCTATAAAAGAGGTGATATATTTCCTTGGGGTTAGAAAATTATTATCGGAAATTTATTGTTGGATATTCAAAGAAATATTCTCCTTTGACTGATTTGTTAATGAAAAATGTTAGGTGGGCATGGTTTGAAAAATAAAGTGGTGCGTTTGACATGCTGAAAGGAGCTATTGCCTCAGAACCTATCTTGCAGCTTCCCAGATTTTGAACTGTCCTTTGAAGTTCATACTGATGCTTCCGAAAAGGTTGTTGGAGGTGTGTTGGTACAAGAAGGCCACCTGGTGGTGTTTGAAATAAGAAAATTGAATGAAACGGCGCAAAAATATTTAGCTCATGAGAAAGAAATGGTTATTGTGATTCATTACTTGCAGATTTGGCAGGTGTATTTGCGGGGAACTTAATTCGTTGTGAGGACAGATAATGTGGTTAGTACATTTTTCAAGACACAAAAAGCTAACTCTGGTTCAGGAATGTTGGCAAGAATTACTGGTAAAATATGATTTATTTTGGAGGACAAGTAGGGAAAACACAACCAAGTTGCTGATGTATTGAGTCAGAAAGAGGTATTTGCTGCTATTTATTCTATTACTCGACTTGAATCTGATTTTCATGATAAAATCAAGTCGTGTGCCACTAATGATCCATTATAAATCAAGATAATGAATCATTCAAGGGAAGGGATGGTAAGGCAGTACTGGATTGACGACGATCTCCTCTATTTCAAAGAGGTGAGAATCATGGTGCCACTTAGTGATGGTTTGCGTCGTGAACTGTTGAAAGAGATGCATGATACTCTAAGGGCGGGTCATCCAGGAATTGAAAGGATGATTGCCCTGCTATCCCGATACTAATTTTGGCCCAAGATGAAGCATGATGTGGAACCGTATGTGAAAAGTTTCCTTGTGTGTCAGCTTGACAAAACTGAGCAGAAGAAAGAAGTGAGTTTGCTGCAACCTCTACCTATTCCAAAAGAAACATGGCAATCTATTACGGATTTTATGGGTTCCCTAAAGTTAATGGGTTATCTTCGATCATGGTGGTGGTTGAAAGGTTTTCTAAGTATGTTGTTTTTATTGCAGCCCCGATAGAATATCCTTCAAAGGTTGCTGCTAAAGTGTTCTTCAAGAATGTGGTTAAATATTTTGGTATGCCAAATAACGTGATTAATGACAAGGATGCAAGATTTATCGGTAGTGTATTAAAAGGCTCCGGCGTAAGGCGAGGCGTTTTGCATATGTCTCTGCAGGGCGTAAGCCCCGAGGCACGGGTCATAAGCCCCATGATGTTTAATTTTTAGTATCTTATACAATAATATAATTATAAAAATATTATTCTCCATTCCAACAAGAATGATCCCTTTCTAAATTTGGTAATAATTTAGCTTAAACTTATAATTCTACCCTTAATGAGAAACTTTTATAACCAAATAAATATTCTGGGTCCCTTTTTGGCTTGTTTAAGACCACAAATTCCAAAAGTCTTTATTTTTTCTTAAACTTTGTGCCCATTCAAACAAGTTCACATATTTGAACAGATGGAGTATTAAATAGGTAATATTGCATAGAATTTAAATAAAGTAAAATTAAACAAATGAAATTACATATAAATCCTAAATAGTTATATATAAGTGAAATCCCATATTATCTAATGAAATTATAAACTTCAAATAAATAAGTGAAATTACATATAAATACTAAATAGTTATATATAAGTGAAATCCCATATTATCTAATGAAATTATAAATTTCAAATAAATAAGTGAAATTATATATAAATCTAATCAATACATATAAAAGCACACATACATATAATCCCATATTATATTTTGAAAGAGAGCCACATAAGCACAGAACTTAAAAACTAATTACTTACATATTTACAAAGTAACAGTGAGATATATAAAGAGAGGAATGTAATGAGTTCAAAATAATAAAGTTTTTACATGGAGGAAGGAACAAACCTGTTGAATTTGACTTACGGAGAAGAATGAAGTTTCCTGTTGCAAAAAAAAAAGTGATAAATCATTACTGTTGGTAGAGGCAGACCAACAGAAATAATTACGAAAGACTTCTAATTTAGGGATTTTACCAATATCAAAAAGATTACTTTTAAATTTAATATTTTTAATTCCTTTTAAGAAAGATGTCTCTTGGGCTTACGCCTCAACCGAAAACCTCGCCTCAACCAAAAAAATCGCCCGGTCATACGTCTTGATCTTCTGGGCGTATGCCTTATAGGACTTTCGTCCCCCACCATCGCCTCAGGGCTTTTTTGGTATGCCTCACCCCAGGGCTCGCCTCGAGGCTTGCCCCGGGAACGCCTTTTAAAACACTATTTATAGGTCAGTTCTGGACTTATTCATTCAACTTGATAGGTACGAACTTGTCACGATCCAAACCAATGGGCCGCTACGGATACCCAGTACCTTATTCAACCGAGTACCAATATAACGTATTTTTCATATCATTCTATCATAGGTAAATGAACCTGTCGCGACCTTAAACCGGACCTAGTCGTGACGGCGCCTATCGCAAAACAAGGCCAGCCGACACAAACCCCCAATCGCAGTTAGCAGTTATAATTATTCAATATAAGTCATTAGTATGCTATGAATCCCAAAATAAAAAGCGAAACAAAACAATTTGCGAAAACAACACAGCCTGACATCGGGGTGTCACCAGTCATAAGCATCTAAACATATGTTTTATGAAAATTACTAAGCGGTATTATTACAGAACTAATACAAGGGAAGTAAGATAAGAAGGAGAAGCACTAGGTTGCGAACGCCGAGCAGCTACCTAGTGTACTCCGAATTGCTTGCTAGAAGCAATCAACACTCGCTAGTGGGACCCGAAGCTCCTAGATCTGCACACAGGGTGCAGAGAGTAAAGTGAGTACGTCAACTCAATGAGTAATAAAAGTAAAGGCAACTGAGCGATTAGAAAACACGTAAAACACAACAAAATGCTACAAAACGGCAGTATAAAACCAATTCAATGCAATAAAATAGTGAAAGCTTGTAAAACACCTTAGTTCAGCATAAGGTTCTTTAATATACCTTTTAACAATTAAACGAGTGAATGCAAAATAGTAAGAAAAGATAAACACATAAAATCAGCCCTCCGACAAAGTACCAACAAAATCAAACGCTAAGGCTATCTCACAATCACTTGTATCAGCCCCCCGGGCAATACCATGGAACAACCTGAACCCCTCGGGCTATAACATATCTCACACTAAGTACCCGCGTTCACTGGGGGTGTACAGACTCCGGGAGGGATCCTTTATGGCCCAAGCGCAATATCAAGCCATTTTATGGCATAATTAAACAAGCTCTCGTCTTGTATCAAGCCACCTCGTGGTGTACAACTCAAGCCCTCGGCCTCATAATAATAAATCAGTGCAACACTAATGCGGCGTGCAACCCGATCCCATAATAACTTCACAACACATGCCCTCGATCCTACTCAGTCAGAAATCTCTAAAGCCACTCGGGCACAATAAAATACTGATGCTCAGTTCAAAATATCATTTAAGATGTCAAAACAGAATAAACACGGCTGAGTTATGAAAACAATAGAATATAACATGACTAAGTGTAAGTTTAAAGTCAAAACAGCGAGGAATAATAGTAAAAATCCTCTAAGGGTGCAAAACAGTTGGCACGAGGCACAAATATGGCAGTCAGTCCAAAACATGATGATAACAAACAGATTTCAATCAAATATGTAGTAATATAGTCATGCGGAATGGAGTAAGTCACAATCCTCAATATTGGACGATCCCGCGCTCGTTATCTAGTGTGTGCATCACCTCGAAATAGCACAAGGATGTGAAATTCGGGGTTTCATACTCTTAGGACACCATTTACAATTATTACTCATATCTATCTAGTCCACTAGACTGTGATGCCCTTGCCTCTCTAATCGGCCTCCGGATGCTCCAAATCTAGACAAAATCAGTATATAACCATCAAAATATGCTAAGGGAATAAGGACCATTCAAAAGTAATCAAAATACCACGCAAATCCCGAAATTAACCTGGGCCCACGTCTCGGAATTCGATAAAATTTAAATCAATAGACTCCTTTTCTCCTGATGAATTCATGCATATCAAAAGTGTAATAATAAGTGCTTAACGCTAGAGGGGGGGTGAATAGCGTATTATAAAAAATCACAGGAAATTATAACTCAAATGCGGAAATTAAAGAGTAAGGAGAGAGTGCACCAAATTTATACTGGTTCATCACAACCCGTGGCTAAGTCCAGTCTCTTGAGATACAATCTCAAGGTTCAACTATCTCCGTTAAGCTTGCGGGTGCCTAACAAACCGTTACAACTGCTCAAGGATACCGCACCTTAAGACTTCTCTGTTAAGCTTACGGGTGCCTAACAAACCGTTACACTTGCTTGAAGATACCGCACTCCAAGACTTCTGTTAAGTTTCCGGGTACCTAACAAACCGTTACAACTTGAGAACTTGAATCACACAAGTCTCAAACAACCTTGCTCGAGGATACCTCACCCCAAGACTTCTCAAGAAGAAATAAAATATTTCTCCTTGCAACAAGTGTATACAAACACTTACTACTCACTTAAACAAGACTCTCTTAATAGAGTTGATATGAGTAAACAAGTACGCTCAAGAACACAACAATAAATTCAAGACCTTGGCTTTCAAAATGTAATAAAAATGATCAACAATGATATTGGAAATATTTGAAAGCTTATGAATGTTTAGATCAGATGTTGTATGTAAAAGAGTGATTTTGAGGTGTATTTATAGGCCTCAAAATGCACCAGACCGTTGCCTTATTGTTAAACAAAATCCCTGATTCTGTGCTCATACAATCCATTGTATGGTCTATATAATCGATTGTGTGACCAACGTTCAAAAGACAGATTCCTGATTTTAAGGCATATAATCGATTGTATGGACTGTACAATCGATTGTACGTTAACGTTCAAAAATCAGTTTAGGATTCTGTACTAGAATAATCGATTGTAAAAAGTGTATAATCGATTATATTACAAAGTTTGAAAATATTTCTGGCAACGGTTCAAACATACTTGAAAGAACAATCGATTGTTTAGATATTTGGAAAATTTCAGTAACACACTGTCTCAGTATAATCGATTGTTTAAAATATATAATCGATTGTTTAAAATATATAATCGATTTTGGGAAACATATAATCGATTGTTTGCCATTTTGAAAAACTTCAAATCATACTGTCTTTGTATAATCGATTGTGGGAAACATATAATCGATTGTTTTGGTGTATTTAAAAATTCCAGTTTTGGCGGTCGTAATATAATCGATTGTAAAGATTATATAATCGATTATATATGTCCAGATTTAAAAGACATGTTTAAAAATCATTTTGACTAAAATGAACATGTTTGAAAATCATTTTATATTGTAAAATCATTTTTAATATGCATATATTGTAAAATCATTTATGATATGCATATATTGTAAAATCATTTGTGATATGCATATATTGTAAAATCATTTATGATATGCATATATTGTAAAATCATTTTGGGAGAAGCCAAGACTCAAACTTAAAGTCGGATCAAGATCACAATAAAGACAATATAAATAAGACTCAACAAAAGGTCTTCATTTATTTTCATTGCTTCATATCTTCTCTTGATCTTGTCTTGAACTTCTTGGACTCCAATTCTTGTCCGCTCAAATAATGTCTTTATCAAAACCGCATATCAAATCTTTTATCTTCCCCCTTGTATGCTTTTGCATATCTACAAAATAAATACACTTTAGTTAAAATATAAATCAAAGTGTATTTCAATAATAACTCACATTTATTTGGCATACATTGATTTTCCATTTAAATCGGTGTCAATTATCAAAACATATAAATATGAACATACATATATGTTCCAACAAAAAGTACTAAATTCGACCACGAATGACCCCTCAAACCCTTGCTCAAAGGTATCCAATCGCAAGCCCTAGTTTCCCAAATTTTAACCTTAATTCCCATTAATTTTCAATCCAAATCAGTGAAATAACACCACTGAAATGAGTTTAGGATCCAAAAACCTTACCTCTATGAAATTCCCTTGAATCCCTATTCAAATAGCTCTCTTAGGCTCAAACCCTTATGAAAATGGTGAAGAATAACTCAAAAATTGAGAAGGAAATCTTTTATACCTTTTGACCCCGACTTTTCGCACATGCGGCCCCATTACCGCTTTTGTGGTCCAAGACAGCGCATTTGAAGTCCTTACTTAAAACCCAGGCACCGTATTTGCGATGAAAAGCCCGCACCTGCGCTATCGCTGGTGCACTTCGTTAACCGCTTCTGCAATTCCAGCTGATACCCTCCTTGGCCGCATCTGTGACTCCAATTTCGCTTCTGCGAGACTGCACCTGCAATCCCCTAGCCGCAGGTGCGGTATGACAGCAATGGGAAATCTTCAGCTGCTAAAATCCAACTCAAATCTTCCGCCAACCATATGAAATCACCCGGAGGCCCACAGGATCTCAAGCAGAAGCACCAACAAGCCATATACTACTATTTAAACTTATACCAATCTTCAAAACACCTCAAACAACATCTAATAAACCAAAACACATTGGATTTAGGCCTAAGGTTCCAAAAATATTCCGAATTACGCTTTTGATCAAAAAGTTTATCAAAACATGTCCGAATGACCTAAAATTTTTCACCCACATCCTAAATGACACAACATACCTATTACAACTTTCGGAATTCCATTCTGACCTCTATATAAAAATCTCACCTATCAACGAGAAAACGCCAAAATTCCAATTTCGCCAATTCAAGCCTAAATCTAAGAAAGACCTCCAAAATACGTCCCGATCACACTCCTAACTCCAAACACATCTCCCCAGGCTATCTGAACCATCGAAATTCACATCTGAGCTCTATTTCATATAAGTTAACATCTAGTTGAATTTTCCAACTTAAGCTTACTCAAAAGAGACTAAGTGTATCAAATCTTACTAAGACCATTCTGTATCTGAATCGACTAACTCGATACCACATAGCATAGATAAACAAAGCATAAAGAAGCAAAAATGGGGAAAATGGAGCGGTAACTCATATAACGACCAGCCGAGTCGTTACATCCTCCCCTTGTTAAACACACGTTCGTCCTCGAACGGGTCAAGAAACATAACTGAAGCCTCAAATAGGTGAGGATATCCACTCCGCATCTCCCACTTGGTCTCCCAGGTAGCCTCCTCCACGGACCGGCCTCTCCATTACACGTTCACTGAAGCTATATCCTTTGGTCTCAACTTTCGAACCTGACGCTCCAAAATATCCACTAGCTCTATATCATAAGTCAAATCATCATCTAAATGAACCATGCTGAAATCCAAAACATGAGACATATCCAAAATATACTTCCAGAGCATAGAAACATGAAATACCGGATGCACACTCGACAAGCTGGATGGAAAAGCCAGCTCATAAACCACCTCCCCAATCATCCGAAGTTCCTTAAAAGGCCCAATGAACCGAGTTCTCAATTTACCCTTCTTCCCAAATCTCATAACACCCTTTATGGGTGAAATCTTTAACAAAACCTTCTCACCAACCATGTAGGACACATCTCGAACCTTCCTGTCAGCATAAATCTTTTGCCTTGACTGCCTGTACGAAGCCTCTCCTGAATCACTTTCACCTTGTCCAAAGCATCCAACACTAAGTCTTTACTCAACAGCCTAGCCTCACCCGGCTCAAACCAACCAACTGGAGATCTACACCGCCTGCTATATAAAGCCTTATATGGAGCCATCTGAATACTTGACTGTTAACTGTTGTTATAAGCAAACTCTATGGTAGAAACTGATCCCATGACCCTCCAAAATCAATGACACAAGCGCACAACATGTCCTCAAATATCTAAATAATGTGCTTGAACTGGCCGTCCGTCTGAGGGTGAACAGCTGTGCTAAAAAACAAGTACCCAATTCTTGATGCACCAACCTCCAAGACTATGAAGTACACTGAGTGCCTCTATTTGAAATGATGGAAATTGGGACACCATGCAAATGAAAAATCTCCCAAATATAGATCTCTGCCAACCGCTGTGTAAAATAGGTAGTAACACAGGAATGAAGGGCGCGGACTTGGTCAGTCGATCCACAATCACCCAAGTAGCATCGAACTTCGCTAAACTCTATGGGAGCCCAACTATAAAGTCCATGGAGATCCATTCCCACTTTCACTGTGGAATATCCATCTGGTGAAGCAAGCCACCCGATCTCTGACGCTCATATTTTACCTGCTAGCAATTGAGACGTCGAGTTACAAATCCTAAATGTCCTTCATTCTCCTCCACCAATAATATTGTCTTGGATCAGGATACATATCTGCTGCCTCAAATTGAGATCATTCTGCTTGAATGAGTGTTGGAGGCTACGATGATCAGTGAACACCTCACAGGAGACATCGTACAAATAATGCCTCAAAATGTTCAACGCATGAACAATGGCAGCCAAATCCAAATCGCAAACATGGTAGTTCTTCTCATGAGGCTTCAACTGACGAGAAGCATAAGCAATAACTATACCCTCCTACATCAACACACACCCAATACCAACCCTTGAAGCATCACAATACATGGTATATGAACCTGAAACTGATGGCAACACTAAAACTAGAGCTGTGATCAAGGAAATATTGAGCCTCTGAAAGCTCTCCTCACACTCATCCGACCACATAAATGGAGCATCATTTTGAGTCAACTTGGTCAAGGCCGATGCAATAGATGAAAATACCCGAACAAGCCGGCGGTAATAACCTGCCAAACCAAGAAAACTGTGAATATCTATAGCTGAGGATGACCTGGGCCAACTCTGAACTGCCTCTATCTTTTTCGGATCAACCAGAATACCCTCACCGGACACCACGTGCCCTAATAAAGCCACTGAACTAAGCCGAAACTCACTCTTTGAGAATTTTGCATAACGCTTCTCCTCCCTCAATCTCTGCAATACAACTCTCAAATGCTCTGCGCGCTCCTCTTGACTATGTGAATACACCAGAATATCATCAATGAAAACTATAACAAACGAGTCGAGATACGGCTTGAACATGCTATCATCAAATGCATGAATGTTGTTGGGGCATTGTCCAACTTAAAATAAATCACAAGGAACTTATGGTGACTATGTCAAGTCCTAAAAGCCGTCTTACGAATTTCCTGATCATCGATCATCAGCTGGTGATAACCTGAATGGAGATCAATCTTGGAAAACACTCTCGCTCCCTGAAGCTGGTCAAACAAATCATCGATATGTGGGAAAGGGTACTTTTTCTTGATTGTTACTTTGTTCAACTACCTATAATCAATGCACATATGCATCGTGTCATTCTTCTTCTTCTTCTTCACAAATAGAACAGGCGCACCCCAAGAATGACACCCCTTATCAAGGAGTTGCCGAAGTTGCTTCTTCAACTCCTACAACTCCACTGGTGCCATATGATACGGTGGAATAGAAATGGGCTAAGTTCCCAGTACTAGATTAATACCAAAATATATATCCTTGTCTGGTGGCATGCCGACAGGTTTACACGAAACACATCAGGGAAATCCCTTACAACAGGAACAAAATCAATACTGCGGGTCTCTGCACCGACATCTCTCAAATGCTAAGTATGAAATACAACCCTTCCCAACCATACAATGGGCCTCCAATAATGAAATGACCCTACTGGGAACATAATCAGTTGAACCTCGCTAGTCAATCCGTGGCACACTCGGCTTTGCCAGTGTTACTGTCTTAACGTGACAGTCTAATATAGCCCGATACAGAGATAGCCAATCAATGAACAATATAACATTGAAGTCTACCATACATAACAATAAAGATCCACTCAGGTCTCCAGATCCCCAATAGTCACCGCACATGATCGGTACACACGGCAATAGTATCGCCGATTAGAGTAGATACACGAACAGATGAAATAAAAGACTCACGAGGAGTATCCGAATACAAGCAAAGTATGATGCCACATAAGAATAAATAGAACCTGGATCAAATAACACAAAGCATCTTTGCAGCAAACTGAGACAATACCTATAATAATAACATCTGAGTCAATAGCACCGAGTCTAGCTGGGAGTGCGTAGAAATGGGCCTGACAGCCACCTCATTGACCTTCCCTTAGCTGACTGACCTCCACCCCTAGCTGACTGGGTGAGCGGTGATGAAGTAATTGGCGCTAAGGCCGATGGCTGACTCCTCTATTGAGATGAACCCAAGACGACAAGGACACTGTCTCCACATGTGACCCAACTCTCCAGACTTATAGCAACTCCCTAGTGCTGGAGATGGGGACTGAAGGGAACCCTAACACCAGAATGACTAGCAGATGCACTTGACATAGAAAAGCCATGAACTGATGTAGAATGGGACGAACTCTGGGCTGGAAGGGCACTGAGTGATGATTGGACCTGATGAGAACTGTGAGAACCATGACATGATGACGCTCTACGATAACTTAGGCGAGATGACTAAGCATGTTTGAATACACAACCTCTTCCGTGTTGAACCCGACCTCTTAAAGGAAGAACACCATAACTAATAGATCGACGAGGTATCTTGGCTTCCCTCTCAGCTTGCTCCTGGAGATCAACTGACTCAATCCGCGAGCAATATCGACAAACTCCTCAAAGTAGCACCAGACACCCTCTCCCTGGGCTTGAGAATATGAAGATGATACGTGAGGCCATTAATAAACCTCCTAACCCTCTCTCTCTCCATGGGAACCAACTAAATAGCATAACGAGATAACTCTGAGAACCTGATCTCATACTGCATCACAATCATCTAACCCTGATGCAACCACTCAAACTATCAGCACAGCTCCTCTCTGCGAGATTGTGGCACATGCTTATCCAAAAAGAGAATGGATAACTGTTGCCAAGTAAGGCTGCACCGACATTCTTGCGCCTCTCATAATCCTCCCACCAAGTGAAGGCGGCTCCAGAAAATTGAAAAGTAGTAAAAGCGACCCCGCTGGTCTCCAGAACACCCGCTTGTGATGAACCAAAAGGTTATCACTTGTTTTAAAAACAAATTTTGTGTTTTGAGGCTTTAAAAACCTCTTTCTAAATCACCTCAATTTGCAAGCATAGTCCAAGCGCGTAGCCAGATAGTCATTATGTGAAAATCTATGAATAATGATGAATTTTCACTTCAAATAAATTTAAGTTGATTTCGGTCAATATTTTGGTTAAACGGACCTGGATCGCTATTTGATGGTCCAGAAGGATCCGTATGAAATATGAGACTTGGGTGTATGCTTGAAATCAAATTTCGAGGTCCCAAGCCCGAGAAATAATTTTTTGAAGAAAATTGTTTTCTAGAATTATTTATGAGCTATGGAAATGAAATGTGTTTGAAATTCGACGGTATCGGGCTCTTGTTTTGACTTCGGAGATTGATACAGGTCTTATGTGTGATTTAAGATGAGTCTGTGAAATTTGCTAAGAAGTGGACTTGAAATGACATGAATCGGACCTTATATGAGAATAATTGGAAAAAAAATTATATTCTTAAGCAATTTCATGATTTTGATGCTAAATACATAGTTGTCGATGTTATTTCAGTGATTTGAATGCACGGTCAATTCCATATGGTGTTTTTAGGTTGGTGTGCATGTTTTGTTTGGAGCCCCAAGGGCTCCGGTGAGTGTTGGATAGGCAACACAGTGAAATTTGGACCTAGGATTTTGTAGATTTTTAATTGGCATATTGTAGGCAGATTGTGAAGCATGGCTCGCAAATGCAAACTCGCAAATGCGAAGACTATATATAAAATGTGAATGAGCCCAGGCCAACATTACCTAGCAAATGCGATGCCTCAGTTATTGCCCCAGTTGCAAATGCGACTACTGTATCACAAATGCGAAGAAGACCAGAAAATTGACTTGGTCGCAAATGCAACATTTTGTTTGCAAATGCGAAAGTGTCAAAATTCTGAAGGGTTCGTAATTGCGAATCCTGGTCGCAATTGTGACATCTGAGACCTGTAAGTTCACACTTAGACGCATTTTCAGCCATTTTTCATATTTTCTCAAACATAAACTCTCTTGGGCAATTTTCCAAAGAAAATATATTTTCCAAATCAATCATAAGTCATTTCTAACTATCTTTCTTCAATTCTTAGCATCTTTTCACATGATTTTAACTCAAAATTAATGATTTTCATGAGGAAAATTAGGTGATTTGGGTAGAACCTAGGTTTTCCAAATTTTGGGGATTTGGACCTCGATTTGAGGTCTGATTTCAACAAAAATTGTCTACTTGGGTTCATAGGAAATGAGTAATCAGGTTTTGATTCGAACCTCAGGTTTTGTCCATGTGGGCCCAGGGGTAATTTTTGACTTTCTAGGGAAACCTTTAGAAAACTTATTTTCATGCGTTAGAGTTGATTCAATTAGCATTTATTGATGTAATTAGGTAACCTGTGGCTAGATACGAGCGAATTAGTGCTGAAATCAAGAGGTAAAGCGATAGTTGAGAATTGAATTGTGTTAACCTTGGCTTGACGGATTAAGAGTTGTGTCCTATTTTCTACGTGTTATTTGTTAAGTACGACGTAAAGACATGGTGACGAGTATCTATACGTTGGTGTCAAGCATGCCCCTGAGTCTTATATTGTGATTTTTATGACCCCATTTGTATCGGTCATTCCTTTTTGTGATGATTTCTATTGTTGAGTAAAGTTTATCAAAGTAATGGTGGTATTTTTGTATTGAAGAGCTTTGGCTCAAGTTGTACAATGATTGTGGGATTATAATTGGCATTTGAACCTTATTGGGCATTGGCTCAATTTCTGAAGTTAGTTGTGAAGTAAAGGTGAAAAAGATAAAAGAATCATTATATTATCTCCCTTTCTGTGATGTTGTTGCTTTTAATGCTATCTCCCTTGCCGGGATGTTTATGATTTTGACATTGTTCCCTTGTCGGAATTTGGTTGTTAAAATATTGTTCCTTTGTCGGAATTTATTGCAATTTTATTCGTTTCCTTGCCTTATTATTTGTGATTGTTATTTGGGTGAGGAAGAGTGTTAAAGCACGAAGGGTGCTACCATATATTGTTTTGGTGAGAGAGTGTTTAAGTATGAAGGTTGATGTCGTGTATGATTTTGTGAGGAAGAGTGTAAAGCACGAAGGGTGATTTCGTGCCACATGATGTAAAATTCCGTGCCGATTATATTGAATATATAGTGAGGACGAGAGTAAAAGCACGAAAGGTAATGCCGTGTAATTTATATCGATTTTTTGATGAGAAAGAGAGTAAAAGCACGAAGGATGATGCCGTGCACTTATTGATTCCTGATTCCTGTTGATGAATGTGATATGGTGTTCCTCTTATTTACCCGTTGTCTTTATATTGTTAATTGATGTTTCCTCGCAGCATTTTCCCCCATACTTGACTTTATATTACTATTCTTCTTTTCTGCTTTATGTGGTTTAACTGCACAAGTTTTTTTGATAGTCTGGTCCTACCCTCGTCACTACTTCGCCAAGGTTAGTCTAGGCACTTACCAGCAAATGGGGTCAATTGTACTGATACTACACACTGCACTGTATGTAGATCCCGGAGCGACAACTTTTGGACCTTAGCTTGGGTGGCTGTCTTCAGTCCATATGGAGATACAAGGTAGTCCTGCGGGCGTCTGAAGGCCTTGGAGTCTCCCTCTATCCCTTTATCCTATTTCATTTACTTATTTCAAAAACAATGTATCATTTATCTTTCTGACATTGTTTATAGTACTCTTAGTCCGTCTTTGAAGTTGTGATGCTAGTTCTGGGTAGTCGTCATTCAAACAGTCGTATTGGATATACTCAAATAGTTTTATTTTTTTCTGCTTGTTATAAATTTGCTGTCTTTAAGTTATTGCTTCATAATTTTTGAAGGGTTAAAAATAAAATGGTAATTTGTTCAAACAGTCGACTTGCCTAGCTTTCATTAGTAGGTGCTATCATGACTCCCGAGGGTGGGAAATTCGGGTCTTGACAAGTTGGTATCAGAGTTCTAGGTTACATAGGTCTCACAATTCACAGACAAGCTTAGTAGGGTCTGAAGGATCAGTACGAATATGTCTGTGTTTTTCCCTAGAGGATTAGGAACATTTCACATCTATTCTTTCCTGTCGTACAATTTAGTTTCTCAATGCTGATTGTATTTCTACTCTATTTTTTATATGATGCCGAGAACACGCACTTCCTTATTTGCTAATCATCAGCTCGAGCCCCCGGCAGCAGCTCTCACGAGGGGCAGAGGGCGAGGGCGAGGTCAATGCCGTGCTAAGAGATGAGGTAGGGGTAGACCTCAGCCTAGAGTAGCAGCAGTAGTGCCAGAGCCTTAGGTTGACTTTGATGATGAGGTTTTGGCCCAGGCAGTTCCGGTGGGCCCAACTCAGGTCCCAGAGGGGTTTTGTTGCTACTTCAGTACTCTAGGATGCTTTGGTTCCTCTAGTGGTCCTTATTGAGAGTGTCACTCATGTAGGCTTGCTTCCTATAGCACCAGCTATCTTTCAGGCTGGAGGAGGAGCCCAAACTCTTGCTACTCGCACTCTACAGAAGGTGGCTCCCCAGTTTCTAAGTCCAGCCGTTAAGCCACTTGGAGCAGTTCAGCCGTGTGTGGTAGCTCAGGCTGGTGATGGAGCAACTATGTCTGCCGATACTTTGTGGAGGTTGGACAAGTTCACCAAGCTCTTCACTACTACCTTCAGTGGTGCATCTTCTAAGGATCTCCAGGATTATCTAGAGAACTGTCATGAGGTTTTCAGGAAATGGGGATAGAGGAGACCAATGGGTTCAACTTTCCTACTTTCTGCTTGTCTGGATCCGCCAAGACTTGGTGGAGAGATTATTGTTTGGCTAGACCAGCCGGATCACCATCTTTTACTTGGGAGCAGTTTACTTAGCTATTTCTAGAGAAGTTCCTCCATGTCACTCAGAAAGAGATCTATCAGAGGCAGTCTGAGTGTCTCCAGCAGGGTTATCTGACTGTCACTCAGTATGAGACCAGATTCATTGACTTGGCCCATCATGCTTTTATTATACTCCCCATCGAGAGAGAGGGTGACGAGGTTTTTTGAGGGACTTATCCAGTCTATTCAACCTTAGATGGCCAAGTGAGCGGGAATTGAGATTTCTTTTTAGGAGGCGACCAATGTGGCCAAGAGAGTTGAGATGGTTCTATCGCGGGGGGTGGTCAAGGGTTTGACAAGAGGCCTCGTCATTCAGGCAGATTTAGTGGTGCTTCGTCTAGAGGTAGGGATTCATATGGTAGATGCCATCCTTCTAGGGTTTTTTGGTCACCACTTCAGGTTTCTCACAGTGCTTCAGTTGGTCGTGGTTCTCATATGTAGTATTCTGATCAACAGTCCTATAGTGCACCACCAGCTCCTATTAGTGCGCCAACGCTCCAGAGTTTTTGGGTGGTCATTCAGGTCGCCAGAGTCAGCACTCTCAGCATCCAAAGGGTTGTCATACATGTGGTGATATGGGTCATATTGCTATGTTTTTCCCTCGAGCATCAAGCAACTCAGCATCATGGTTCTCATGCCATAGTTCAGGCACCGAGTGTTCCACAGCCCGCCTAGCCAACTAGAGGTAGGGGTAGAGGTGCCAAAGGTGGAGGTAGAGGTATTAAAGGTGGAGCTCAGGCCTCTAGAGGTAGAGGCCAGCCAGCAACAGGCCGTCCTAGAGATGTAGTTCAGGGTGGTGGGGCCCAGCCCCGATGTTACACTCTTTTAGCCGGGCCCGAGGCTGAGGCTTCCGATGCAGTTATCACATGTATTGTTCTAGTTTGTAGTAGATATGCTTTGGTTTTATTTGATCCAAAATGTACATACTCCTATGTTTCATCTTATTTTGCACCAGATTTGGCCATGCCTAATGATTCTTTAAGTGCTCTTGTTTATGTGTCTACACCGATGGGTGATTCTATTGTGGTAGATCAAGTCCATCATTCATGTATAGTTTTGATATAGGTCTTGAGACCCATGTAGATTTTCTTCTTCAGGACATGGTTGATTTCAAGGTCATACTGGGGATAGATTGGTTATCACCTTATCACGCTATCTTGGACTATCATGCCAAGACTGTGACCTTAGCCTTGCCGACTTTACCTCGTTTAGAGTGGAGAGGGACTCCTGGTCATTCTACCCATAGTGTTGTCTCATGTATAAAGTCGACATATGGTAGAGAAGGGGTGTTTGGCCTATGTTCGTGATTCTAGTGATGAGGTTTCTTCTATTGATTGTGTGAACGTTGTCCGTGCGTTTCCTGAGGTATTTCCTTCAGACCTGCCGGTATGACACCGACATGGATATTGACTTTCCAATTGATTTGGCTCTGGGGCACTCAGCCTATTTGTATCCCACCGTATCGTGTGGCCCCGTTTGAGTTGAAGGAGCAGTTGCAAGACTTGGTTAAAAAAGGCTTCATTTGACCTAGTGTCTCGCCTTGGGGTGCGCCACTGTTGTTTGTTTTGAAGAAGGACAGATCGATGAGAGTGTGTATTGATTACCGAATGTTGAACAAGGTAACAATCAAGATTAAGTATCCATTACTGAGGATTAATGGTTTGTTTGATCAGCTTCATCTTGACAAGGTATTTTCGAAGATTGACTTGTGATCTGGCTACCATCAGTTGATGATTAGGGCAATCGATGTCCCTAAGACAGCTTTCCACACTTGGTACGGTCATTTTGAGTTCTTGGTGATGTCATTCGGGTTAACAAATGCCCTACCAGCTTTTATGGATTTGATGAACCTAGTGTTCAGGCCTTACTTGGATTCGTTCGTGGTAGTTTTCATCAATGATATTTTGATCTATTCCCGCATCCAGGAGAATCACGAGCAACATCTTTAGAGAGGTTCTTTCAAACTTTGAGGTATAGTCAATTGTATGCTATGTTTTCAAAGTGTGAGTTCTGGTTGAGTTCAGTTGCATTCCTAGGTCATATTGTATCAGCAGAGGGTATTCAGATTGATCTGAAGAAGATTGATACAGTCAAGAACTGGCCTAGACCAGCATCAACTACAGAGATCCAGAGTTTCTACGGATTTTTAGCCTATTATCGTCGGTTTATGGAGGGGCTTTCGTCTATTACGGCCTTGAAGACCCAACATTCAGAAGAGTGCCCAGTTCATAGGTCATACAATTATGAGGCAAGCTTTCAGAAGTTCAAGACAACTTTGACTACTGCACCGATGTCAGTTTTTCCTATAGGTTTAGGGCCTTATACAGTTTATGGTAATGCATCTCGTATTGGACTTGGTGCGATGTTGTTGCAGGATGGCAAGGTCATTGCCTATGCTTCACAACTGTTGAAGATTCATGAGAAGAACTATATGGTTGATGATTTGGAGTTAGCAGCCATTGTTCACGCGCTGAAGGTTTGAAGGCATTATATGTATGGCATAGTGTGTGAGGTTTTCACGGATCACAAGTGTTTGCAGTACTTGTTCAAAGAGAAGAGATAAATTTGAGGCAGAGAAGGTGGTTAGAGCTTTTGAAAGACTATGATATCACCATCTTATATCATCAGGGAAAGGCAACATGGTGGCCGATGCTATATGTAGGAAGTCAGCCAGTATGGGCAGCGTTGCTTATATTCTGTGTGAGAGACTGCTTGCTTTGGATGTTTAGGCTTTGGCCAATAAGTTCACGAGGTTGGATGTTTCTGAGCTCAGCCGTGTGTTACCTTGTAAAATTGCTCATTCTTCTTTATTGGAGCGTATCCGAGATCGGCAGTATGATCATCCTCATTTGTGTGCCCTTAGAGACACAGTATAGCACGTAGGGGCCAAGCATATTACCTTAGAAGATGATGGGGTTTTAATATTGTAGGGTCGATTTTGTGTGCCTAATGTGGATGGGCTTCGAGAGTTGATTTTAGAGGAGGCCCATATTTCCTGATCCTTTATTCATCTGGACACCGCGAAAAATGTATCAGGATCTGCGATAGCATTATTGGTGGAGTAGAATGAAGAAGGATATTGTTGTATATGTGGCTCGGCATTTGAATTGTCAACAAGTTAAGTACTAGCATCAGAGGCCTAGTGGTTTGTTCCAGAAGATTGAGATTCCTGAGTGAAAGTGGGAGCGTATCACAATGGACTTTGTTGTTGGACTCCCACAGACTCAGAGGAAGTTTGATGCAATGTAGGTTATTGTTGATAGGCTGACCGAATTAGCACATTTCATTTCTGTGGCAGTCTCATATTCATCCGAGACGTTAGCTGAGATCTATATTCGGGAGGTTGTTCATCTTCATGGTGTGACCATGTCTATTATTTCGGACCGAGGTACGCAGTTTACCTCACATTTATGGAGCGAAGTTCAGTGAGAGTTGAGCACACTGGTTGAGCTAAGCACAATGTTTCATCCTCAAACGGACAGGGAGTCTGAGCGAACCATCTAGATATTGGAGGATATGCTCCAAGCATATGTCATTGACTTTGGAGGCTTGTGGGATCAATTTTTGCCTTTAGTGGAGTTTGCCTACAACAAAAGCTATCGGTCGAGTATCTAGATTGCTCCTTTTGAGGCTTTGGGTAGTAGGCGGTATCAGTCGCTGATTGGATGATTTGAGCAGGGAGAGGCTCGATTTTTTGGTATGAATCTTGTGCAGGATGCCTTGGACAAGGTCAAGATAATCCAAAATAGGCTTCGTACAGCTCAGTCCAAGTAAAAGAGCTATGCCGATCGTAAGGTTCGTGATTTGGCATTCATGGTCGGTGAGCGGGTAATTATTCAAGTTTCGCATATGAAGGGCGTGATGAGATTTTGGAAAAAGGGCTAGCTTAGCCCTAGGTTTATTGGCCAGTTTGAGATTCTTGATCAAGTGGGAGAGGTGGCTTACAGACTTGTGTTGCTGCCGAGCTTATACGCCATGCAACAGGTGTTTCATGTGTCCATGCTTTAGAAGTATCACGATGATCCATCCTACGTATTAGATTTCAGCACTATCCAGTTGTTCTATGAGGATGAGCCGGTAGCTATTCTATACTGGCAGGTTCGTCAGTTGAGAACAAAGAGTTTTCGTTCTGTTCATGTTTAGTGGAGAAGTAAGCCTGCTGAGGCATCAACCTGGGATTTCGAGTCTGATATGCGGAGCCGTTACCCCTATCTTTTGCTCGACTTAGGTACTTCCATATTATGTCCGTCCGAGGACGAACGATTGTTTTAGAGGTGGAGAATGTGATGACCCAAACAGTCATCATTTGTTTTAAAAACAAATTTTATGTTCTGAGGCTTTACAAACCTCTTTCTCCATCACCTCAATTTGCATGCACAATCCGGGCACGTAGCCGGAAAGCCATTATATGAAAATGTGTGAAAAATAATAAATTTTGACTTTAGCTGATTTCGGTCAATATTTTAGATAAACGAATTCGGAACCGTGATTTTAAGGTCTCGGAAGGTCCGTAGGAAAATATGGGACTTAGGCGTATGCTCGGAATCAAATTCCGAGGTCTCAAGCCCGAGAAATAAATTTTTAAAGAAAATTGTTTTCTAGAATTATTTATTAGTTTTAGAAATAAAATTAGTTTGAAATTTTATGGTATCAAGCCCTTATTTTGGTTCCGAAGCCCTGTACAAGTCTTATGTGTGACTTAAGATGAGTCTGTGAAATTTGGTAAGAAACAGACTTGAAATGACGTGAATCCGACCTTACTTGAGAAAAATTGGAAAAATTGATGTTCTTAAGTAATTTCATGATTTTGATGCTAAATACAAAATTGTTGATGTTATTTTGGTGATTTGAATGCATGGGCAAGTCCTTATGGTGTTTTTAGGTTGGTGAGCATGTTTGGTTTAGTGCTCCGAGGGCTCGGATGAGTTTTGGATAGGCCACAGAGTAAAATTTGGACCTAGAATTTTGTAGATATTTATATGGTATATTGCAGGCCTCTAGGCTTCGCATTTGCAAAGCTTGGTTCACAAATATGAACGAGCCCATGCCAGCATTACCTCGCAAATACGAGGTGCCCATCGCAAATGCGATGCCTCTAGTTATTGCCTTAGTCGCATATGCAACTCCTGTATCACAAATGAGACTTCGCATTTGCGAGAGGTCTATCGCAAAGCGAAGAAGATCAAAAAATTGACTTGGTCGCAAATGCGACATTTTGTTCGCAAATGCAAAAGTCTCAGAATTCTGAAGGGTTCGCAATTGCAAATCCTGATCGCAATTGCGTTATGTGAGACCTGCAATTCACACTTAAATGCATTTTCATCCATTTTTTCATATATTCTCAAAACATAAACTCTATTGGGCGATTTTCCAAGGAAACATTCTTCTCCAAATCGATTGTAAGTCATTTCTAAATAATTTTCTTCAAACTTTAACATTTTCACATTATTGCAACTTAAAATCAATGATTTTCATGGGGAAATTGAGTGATTTGGATAGAACCTAGAATTTTGGAGATTTGTACCTCGATTTGAGGTCCATTTTCAATTCAAATTATATATTTGGGTTCGTGGGGGAATGGGTAATAAGGTTTTGGTTCGAACCTCGGGTATTGATGTGGGGGCAATTTTTGACTTTTTGGGGAAAAGTTTAGAAAACTCATTTTCATGCATTATAATTGATTCAATTATCATTTATTGATGTAATTAAGTAATTTGTGGCTATATATGAGAGAATTGGTGGTGGAATCAAGAGGTAAAGTGATAGTTTAGACTTGAATTGTGTTCGTGACATCAAGGTAAATGTTTGGTATAACCATAGTTTGAGGAATTAGGAGTTGTGTCCTATTTTCTATGTGTTATTTGTTGAGTATAACGTATTGGCATGGTGACAAGTATCTATATGTTGGTGTTAACCATGCCTGTGAGTCTTATATTTTAATTTTTACGACTCCGTTTGAATCGATCATGCCCTTTTGTGATCATTTCTATTGTTGAGTAAAGTTTGTGGAAGTAATGGTGGTATTTGAGTATTGAAGAGAATTGGCTCGAATTGTATAATAACTTGTGGGAGTATAATTGGCATTTGAACCTTATAGAGCATTGGCTCAATTTGTGAAGTGAGTTGTGGAGTAAAGATGAAAAAGAGAAGATAATCATTATATTGTCTCCCTTGCGGGGATGTTTTTGATTTTAATGCAATCTCCCTTGCCGGGATGTTGATGATTTTGATATTATTCCCTTGCCGGAATTTGATTGTTAAACTATTGTTCCCTTGCCAGAAGTTTATTGCAATTTTATTCATTTCCTTGATTTAATATATGTGATTGTTACTTGGGTAAGGAAGAGTGTTAAAGCACGAAGGGTGATGCCGAGTATTGTTTTAGTGAGAGAGTGTTAAAGCACGACGGGTGATGCCGTGTATGATTTTGTGAGGAAGAGTGTAGAGCATGAAGGGTGATGTCATGCCGCACGATGTAAAATTTTGTTCCAATTATATTGATTATATGGTGATTATGAGAGTAAAAGCATGAAGGGTGATACCGTGTAATTTATATTGATCCTTTGGTGAGAACGAAAGTAAAAGCACGAAAGGTGATGCCGTGCACTTATTGATTCCTGATTCTTGTGGATGACTGAGATATGGTGTTCCTATTATTTACTTGATGTCTTTATATTCTTAATTTATATTTCCCCCAGCATGTTTCCCTCTCCCATACTTGACTATATATCACTGTTCTTCTTTTGCGCTGTATATGGTTTAACTGCACGAGTTTATTTGGTAATTTGGTCCTAGCCTCGTCACCCTTTCACCGAGGTTAGACTAGCCACTTACCAGCACATAGAGTCGGTTGTGATGATACTACACTCTACATTGTGTGCAGATCCCAGAGCGGCAGCTTTTGGACCTTAGCTTGGGTGGCTGCCTTCAATCCATACGGAGATCAAAGATAGTCTTGCAGGCGTCCGCATGCCCTGACATCTCCCTCTATACCTTCATCTTGTTTCATTTACTTATTTTAGAAAAAATATATCGTTTATCTTTCAGGATTATTTTGTAGTACTCTTAGACCGTCTGTAAAACGATGATGCCTGCCACACCTCTTTTTTACACTACACCCCTGGAAGGGTATAGAAGAGAGTTTTTCCAATTAAAGGACTATCCAAATGAGATTTATTTATTTAAAGAATTCAGAGTTGCCACTTGGGATAATTAATGGTGTCCCAAGTCACCGATTTAAATCCCGAATCAAGGAAAGGATTGACTATGCATTATAGTCTGCGAACCAGAAATCTGAGTAAGGAATTATGTTAACCTGGGAGAAGGTGTTAGGCATTCTCGAGTTCCGGGATTCTAGCACGGTCTCTCAACTATAATTATTGGCATAGTTATCTGATTTTAAAATAACTTTAAACCTATGTGCATTTTACTTTTAACTGCTATTCATTTTTTAAGGAAGATCTAACGTCGTCTAAAATATATTTTTGGATCACGCCACAGAAATGCACCCGCAATCCGAAACAAAATTTTAACATTATAAGGATTTGGATTTGGGTCGCATGAAATGCACACCCGAGTTTAGGAAAGTAATATTTAAAAAATGCGCCTAAAGCAACTACGCATTTTAAACTTTGTGAGGGACATGGAAATTTTTCTAAATGGCACGCCTCAAATTGTAAGATTAAGTTGAAACTAATTAAAATGAGGGCCACACAATTATCATTTTTGTTCAGCATGGCGCACCTCAAATTATTTAATTAAACCTACAGGCTATCTTTATTTGCGAATGATCTGATAGTTAGCAACAAATTTGGAGATTCCAAATGCTTAATTAATCAACCAGTTTTGGCTTACTCTTACACTCAAAAATTTGTTCAAAGAGAGAATGGGGCTCTCTTCAAACCTAGAAACGGACCAACAAAAAACCTGTTTCCAAGAGACTTCAGGTCTAGGCCCAATATGAGTCCAAGATTTAATAACAAGTCCCAGGTGCCATGGGATATGCATAGTGGATAAAAGATTCAAACATTCATTAGCTAAACCAGCGTAAGGTCCAATGCATAGAACTAAATAATTTGCAAAATTAATTAAAATGTCAACCAACCAATTTTATGTGAAACACAAGATGCATTACCCTTTTTATTCTATACTTAAACTAAGCTATCCTGAATCAAAACAACTGAGCTTCTAATTTTATCTGTCAAGCACTTTGGGATAGGCTTGCTATATGAATAGCTCCTCAGTAATGCCTTGACTTATTGGGCTTAAGGAACAAGCCTATTGGCTATATCTTTGCAGACCGACCAAGTTACTTTCGTTAATCAAACTCAAACATGAAATAACAATGAATCAACCATATACTTCGATGAAGGGAACACATGGCAATCACGATAGGCACATTTACTACTACTAATTCCTAACCTTTTACCCATACTTGATAATTTCAGCAAATTTGAGTCAATTTAGTAAAATTCCCAGGCCGTTCAAGTCCGTTCATCTTGATACCCTGTAGAACTTATACCCAAACCATCATTCAACACATACCAACAATCAACAATTTACATAAGTATACCATTTGTGTTCTACTCCTAAACCTGGTACTCATATTGAACTTATACACTCTTCAACCCAAAAGTATAAATCTATCACTACAGTATACTCAAGGTATATAAATGCTGAAAATAGCATGCAACTCTAAACTACCAACAAGTGTATTGCTGAGAACATGAGGGGAACACAACATTAAAATCCTAAACAATCTTTTTATTCAATTCAGTTTTCATGATAGAATGCGTGGGTACAACCATTTGCCATCCTAGTTCATAATATACCTGGAAAGTGAGAATAAATAAAGCAAGGCGAGCGAGGGTCGAGCAGCAGTAGAAAAAATAGTAGGAAATAGCTTCAGCTTTGATATAACAGTAAACCAGAACCAAGCAGCTTCAACCCAACCTTCCAAACAGACTTGAATTCAATTTACAAATTCCAAAATTGAATTGAAACAAGACTCCGAACACCAAAATTCAGCTCAGAATCAGTCTTGAATTCAATTTTAACTTAGCTCATAGATAACTTCAGAAAAAGAAAAACCTCCGGATCAGATCAAAGACCAGATTTTGAGTAATTTTGGTGTCTTCTTTTTCTAGATTTTTAATCCCGTATTTTTAGTCTCTAAAATCTGAACAGTAGCTTAGGGCTCGTTTCTTTGATTTGATATTTGATGATTTCCAGTAAGTTTCGATAAGATCTGAGTGAGGTTTTCGAATGAGGGAGGGGAGGTGGTCTCAGGGTGTTAATTTGGAGGCGGTTTGGGGTGGCGCCGCCACCAGACGGTGGGATTTAGGGGTAGCGTCAATTAGGGTTTGGAGAGAAGGGGTTGTGGGAGACTATGGAGGGGGTAGGGGGTGTTTAGACAGTAATATACTAAATGATCATTAGCTAAGGACCGTTGGATCATAGCACCTCGACGGTCTTGATCACTCTAGACTAAATGACGTCGTTTTTGGCTGGGGACGGGGCTGGAGCGGGTAATGGGTTGTATTGAGTTGGGTTTTGGCCAGTATAAACGTGTATTTGATGTATCTTGGCCAAAATTTTGTCTTTTTATTAAGATCCTCTTTTCTTTCATTTTTTTCCTTTTCGTATTTTTTAATTCATTTTCTAGATTTCTTTTAAATTATTATTAAATTAAAATAAAATAAAAACAAACCCAAATTATCCTAATTAAATACATCTAATTCTTACTACTCATAATTAAAACCAAATTAAAAGAAATGCTGCCAAAATTCCAAACCAAAACTATAAGTGTGAAAATAAATTATTTTTGTGTGATTATCCTTTTTTGTAAAATAAATAGATACTAAATTAATCCTACAATGCTAAATTAAATCCTAAATGCAAATGCACATATTTTTTTTATTTAATTAAAGTGAACAAACAAAAATGCAAACAATTAACAGAAAATGCCACGAAAACCACAAAATTGCAAGCACTGAAAAAAAATTATTTTATGTTGAATTTATGGGAGTAATCAGTATAAGTCAAAAATCACGTGCTCACAGCTGCCCTTTTTTACTCGGAAACACGAAGAGTTTTCATGCCCCTCTTTGACTGCACCCTGCTTCCAAGGTTGCCTACATATCCTTGGCTAAAAAGGAATCAGGTCATTATAGTTCGGGATTGTTTGGTAGCTGGGACTACCATGAAACTGTGATTTCACTGCTGCTGCTACTGCTTACTGAACCCCCTTTTTATGCCATGTCAAAATAAAAAGAAGCTAGACCAAACTATGATCTAGAATTATAAGAGACCCTATCTATATCTTCAAACTTGCTCTTGATCCTTGTTGGCTTGTTGACTTGTATTTTTCCTGTGAAATTCCTTTTTGCTGACTTGAATTGTGATTTGAGATGTGTTCCCTTTCTCCCGGTGGATGCATGATTGTTGAACTAGAATAGTGTTCCCTTGTTCTCCAGGTGGGCTCTTGATTACAAAAACTTGAACTGTGTTCCCTTGTTCTCTAAGTGTGCTCTTGATTACCAATACTTGAACTGTGTTCTCTTGTTCTCCATGTGGGCTCCTGATTGCCAAAACTTAAGTTGTGTTCCCTTGTTCTCCAGGTGGGCTCCTGATTATCGAAACTTAAACTGTATTCCCTTGTTCTCTAGGTGGGCTCCTGATTATCAAAACTTGAATTGTATTGCCATGTTCTTCAGTTGGGCTCCTGATTAACAAAACTACTTTGTATTCCCTTATTCTCCAAGTGGGCACCTGATTACCAAACTCGCATTGTGTTACCTTGTTCTCTATGTGGGCTCGCGATTGCCAAAACTTGAATTGTGTAACCTTGTTCCCCAGGTGGCCTCCTGATTACAAACACTTGAATTGTGTCCCATTGTCTCTAAGTGGGCTCCTGATTACCTAAACTTGAACTATATTCCCTTGTTATCCAGGTGGGCTCCTGATTACCAAAACTTGAATTGTATTCCCTTGTTCTCCAGGTGGACTCCTAATTACCAATACTGATTTGTATTCTCTTGTTCTCAAGGTGGGTACATGATTAACACACTCGAATTGTGTTCCCTTGTTCTTCAGGTGGGCTCCTGATTGTCAAAACTTGAATTGTATTCCCTTGTTCTCCAAGTGGCCTCCTGATTACCAAAACTGATTTCTATTCCCTTGTTCTCCAGGTGGGTACTTGATTACCGAACTCGAATTGTGTTCCCTTGATCTCCAGGTGGACTCCTGATTTCCAAAACTTGAACTGTATTCCCTTGTTCTTCAGGTGGGCTCCTGATTGCCAAAACTTGAACTATATTCCCTTGTTCTCTAGGTGGGTACCTGATTTCAACAAAAATAGACAAAGCAAAGGAAATTTTCTGTCCCAGTTTGGTAGTTGGGTACATATGTGAGTGTTAACTGAATCATGTTACCAGATATTCTATGAATTTGAAAGCTAGATTTATCCAAGAGGGTCCTAACAACTCTTTGTTAAATGACGATTTTAAAAGCTGAATTATGTTTTCTAAAATTATGACTTCCACTAAGACTGATTGTCTACAATGGTCTTAAAACTACCACCCATTATTTAGGAGGGCCCTGACAACTGACAATTTTAAAAATGTTATCTAAAGAAAATATTGAGGCTTCGTCCCATTATCGGGGGGAGGGGGGTCTTGATGACAATATCAACACTGAGTTATATCTTCTAATATGTGATTCCCGCTATATCTTGTTATCTCGGAAGAATATTAAATATACGTCACATTATCCAGGAGGGACATGGCAACTCTTAACTAACGACAATTTTAGCACTAAGCTATATCTTCTAAAGGTACGACTTTCACTACATCTTGTTAACTGGAAAAATTATTAAAGCTACGCCCCATTATCCAGGAGGGACATGACAACTCTTAACTAGAGACAATGTTAACACCAAACTATACCTTCTAAAGGTCTAACTTTCACTACATCTTGTTATCTAAGCAGGCTTTAAAGCTATGTCCCATTATCCAGGGACTCCTGACAGTCCAATAGTCAAATTTCATCCTAAGAATGACAATTCCTTACGACTGAATTATACTATCCTACAGCAGAACTAATGCTAAATATTATTATCTAATGAAAATCCTAAAGCTAAGTCATATTATTCAGGAGGGTCCTGAAAACTCTCGACTGAATCCTATCTTAAAACATGCTAACATTGAGACTAACTTGTATTCCTTTGGGGTCGCTTATGCTATATTTTGCTACTCATTTTTCAAAACCAGGTCCCATTTTATAGGAGGTTCCTGAAGACTTACGGTCGTACCTATCTAGTGATTGCTTGTCCCCTACGAAGGGTTTCCCTTAAACAACCAGGACTTTCTGCACCTGTTTTAATCAAAGAAAAATCTTGTTGTTTGAAACGTGGTGGCTAGCTTGTGGCATTCTTGCTGAAAAATGGCCTATCTGCTGTCATGCTCCGTTGTGGCCAGCTTTTCTGAATTTGCTATGAACCGCCTGATTTGCTGACTGACTTCAAACCTTATGGCCTTGGATGAGCCGAGTGCTTTTGCAACCCAAACAGTTGTATTACAACCCTAACCCCTTTATCAGAATCTTTGCATCTCTCTTGAAATTACCAAGTCATTCCACCAATGAAGCTTTCGGTGATTCTTTATATCCCACTCTGTATCATGATGTCTTTGGTATGTTCTGGCCACACTGTGCCTTGCACTTCTGGGAGTTGGTAGTAAGCTTTGAAATTCTTTCTTACTTGCTCAACAAAATTTACCTTGAAACATTTTAGAGAAATGGAAACCCAAAAGAAAATGAAATGCAATGACTTTGGGGGTTAAGGATAAAAAGAATCCAACACTGGATGACTGCTAAAAAGGAGGAAGAAAAGACTTATATGTGTGGATCAACCGGTACTAATGATCATGACATGCATTTCAGCTTAGTCGGCCCAGTCTGTCCAACCAATCAATTCTCAGTCGCCATGCTTTGTTGCCCCGGAATTCCGTAGACCGATTTATTCAACCAAACCTTGACCTTGCTCATCCTACGGTGTCCTGAACAGGTTTTCACTGACAGATCTCTTTCATTTTTTTCATATCTCAACTTACTTTCACCTTAAGGTGCCCGTGAGGGTTTTCACCAATAAGATTCTCTCATGCTGATTTTCTCTCAACTCTCGTCGCCTTATGGTGCCCGCGAGGGCTTTCACCAAAAAGACTTTTATTTTTCATTTTCATTGTTTGGACCAGAGTGTTGCACTTGATAGGAATCATCTTTTCTTGCTTGACTTGGCCTCTTTTGACGATTGATCAGAAGGTCTTTCTTTGGACCGTAATGTTAGCTTTTGTACGGGGTTAGAATGAAAGGGTATAAAAGGCTAAAAATAGTTTACTTGGGCTCAAAATTACAACTTTCATCAGATTCTTTCAATAAACCACAACTTCTGCCCCAATTTCTTGCTTGTGAACTTTTGGATTTTTAGTTTGATGGGACCGAACCGTGAGGCTGCCTACGTATCCTTAAAAGGAATCAGGTCGAATAGAGTTCATGTCATAAAAATTACTTTGTTGTTGTTATTTTTCTATTTCTTCCTCTCTCTCTTCTTTTCTTTTCTTTCTTTTTTGTTCTTTTTTGTTGTTTTGTTTTTTTGTTTTTTTTTCTTTCTTCCTTTTATTTCTTTTACTCTCATTTCTTTTTATTCATCTAATTCTTTTCTTTTCTCTTTCCCTTACTTATCTTTCACGCTTGTGCTTCTGATTTTGCTACTGATTCCGAAAGAGGGAGATGAAAGAAAAAAAATAAGGCTAAAAATAGGGGAACAAAATATAAAGTGTTCAAATAGAAGAACAAAACGCCTTCTCCATTCCAATCTCCAAAACATGCCAAGCACAAACAAATACAATTTAACCAAAGAAAATTATACATAGTATCTCTTAACCGCATCAGAATTGATGGCCATTTCTATAAACTTGCCTTGTACATTTGTTAAATACAAAGCCTCATTGGACAACACTCTCGTCAGGATGAACGGCCCCTGCCAATTTGGGGAGAACTTGCCCTTTACCTCCTCCTGATGAGGGAGGATACGTTTCAATACCAATTTACCCACTTCAAACCTTTGTGGGCGCACCTTCTTGTTATATGCTCTGGCCATTCGTTGTTGATACAACTAGCCATGACACACTGCTGCTAATCTCTTCTCGTCAATCAACCTCAATTGCTCCAGGCGGGTTTTGACCCACTCGTCATCATCAATTTCGGCCTCAGCGACAATCTGAAGGGATAAGATTTCAATCTCTGCAGGTATCACAGCTTCTGTACCATACACCAATAAAATACGGAGTTTCCCCTACTGAAGTACGAACTGTAGTGCGATAACCCAATAATGCGTATGAAAACTTCTCATTCCATTGCCTAAAACCCTCCACCATTTTCCGAAGTATCTTCTTTATGTTCTTGTTTGCTGCCTCGACTACTCCATTCGCTTTGGGGCGATATGGAGTGGAATTGCGATGCGTAACCTTAAATTGCTGACATACCTCTTTCATCAGATGACTATTGAGATTTGTGCCATTAATTACCTTCGGGGATCCCGAACCAAAAAATGATATTTGAATGCAAAAAATCGACCACGGCCTTCTTGGTCACAGACTTGAAAGTTTTAGCTTCAACCGGCTTGGTGAAATAATCAATAGCCACAAAATGAATCCGTTCCCATTAGATGCTGCTGGCTAGATGGGCCCAATGACATCTATGCCCCAAGTAATGAAGGGCCATGGTGTAGAACTTGTATGTAATTCAAATGGTGGGGAATGAATAAGATCTCCGTGCACCTGACATTGATGATATTTGTGCACGAAACTGATATAATCTCGCCCCATAGTGAGCCAATAATAACCTGCATGGAGAATCTTCTTTGCCAAAACATATCCACTCATATGCGGTCCACAAACTCCGAAATGTACCTCCGTTATGATGGTTGTGGCCTGTCTAGCATCTATGCATCTCAACAACCCAAGATCTGGTGTTATTTTCTACAATACACCTCCACTGAAGAAAAATCTGCTTGATAAGCGACAAATTGTTCTCTTTTGATCACCCGTGTCTTGAACTGGGTACACGCCCATCCTGATATATTATTGGATATTGTGAAACCAAGGTTCACCATCAAGATCCTCTTTCACCACATTATAGTAAGCATGTTAATCGTGGACTTGGATATGTAGCGGGTAAACATAAGCCTTATCTGGATGATGTAACATCGATGTTAGGGTAGCCCAAGCATTAGCAACCTCGTTGTGGATTCTCAGAATATGCCTGAACTCTACTTATCGAAATCGTTGAAAAAGATCATGTAGACATTGCTGGTATAGTATGAGCTTCAAATCTCGTGTTTCCCATTCCCTTTGAATCTGGTATACCAGAAGGTCCGAGTCCCCCAAGACCAAGACTTCCTGGACACCCATGTCTGCATACAACCTCTGACCCAAAATGCATGCCTCATATATTTTGCCATATTGTTAATGCAATAAAAATAGAGCTGAGTTGTAACTGGGCAGTGATGCACTATTTCAGAAATAAGTACTACTCATATCCTAATGCTTTTTCTGTTGGCGGCCACATCAAAGAATAGTTTCCATCCTTGGTTTTCGACCTGTTCCACTTCATCAATATGCATCACCTCTTCATCCGAGAAGTTGTCTTCAGAGGAGCATATTCTTCATCCACCGGGGCCACCCCTAATTGTCATCCAATGCCTGTGCTTTCATCATTGTCCGAGTCATATAGACGATTTTGAATTATGTGAGTAGGATCTGCCACTTTGCAAGCCTCCCCTTGGGCATAGGCTTTTGAAATATGTACTTCAACGGATCCAAGCGGGAAATGAGGTAAGTAGTATATGATGTTAAGTAATGTTTCAACTTCTATGCTACCCAAGTTAAGGCGTAACATGTCTTCTCAAGATGAGTATATGTAACCTCGTAAGATGTGAACATCTTGATAAGGTAGTATATTGACTGCTGTTTCCTACCAGTGATATTGTGCTGCCCCAACACACATCCAAATGAATTGTCCAGAACGGTCAGATATAGAATCTAACGCCTCCCTGGTTCTGGTGGGACCAACACAAGTGGGTTTTACAAGTAGCCCTTTATCTTATTAAATGCCTCCTAACATTCCTCCGTTCACTTGACCGCAACATCCTTTTTCAACAACTTAAAGATGGGCTCACAAATTGTCGTGAGCTGAGCAATAAACCTGCTAATGTAATTCAATCTCCCCAACAGACTCATAACCTCAGTCTTGTTCCTCGGAGGCGGTAATTCCTAGATAACTTTAATCTTTGACGGGTCCAGCTCAATACCTCGACGACTGACTATGAATCCCACCAACTTTCTAAAAGGCACACCAAATGCACATTTTGCAGGATTAAGCTTGAGATTGTACATGCGGAGCCTTTGGAAGAATTTTCTCAGATATCTAACATGGTTAGACTGGACTTTACAATTGCATCATCCACATAGACCTGAATCTCCTTATGTATTATGTCATGGAATATGGTTGTCATTGCCATCATGTAAGTTGCCATACATTTTTCAGGCCGAAAGTCATGACCCTATTGCAGTATGTTCCCCACGACGTGATGAATTCCAACTTTTCTGCATCTTTCTCATCCATCAAGATCTAGTGATATCCCGTGTAATAATCCACAAAAGAACCAATCTCATGTTTTGCACAATTGTCAATCAATATGTGGATGTTCAGTAGTGGGAAGTTATCCTTTGGACTTACCTTGTTGAGGTCACGATAATCGACATACACCCTAGTCTAACCGTGCTTCTTTGGCACAGGCACAATATTGGCTAACCAGGTGGGATACCGCGTGACTCAGATGACTTTTGCCTTGAACTTCTTTGTGACTTCCTCTTTGATTTTTACACTTATATCAGTTTTATACTTCCTTATCTTCTGTTTGATAGGAGGGTATGCTGGGTTAGTGGGCAATTTGTGAACCACCAAGTCAGTGCTTAGACCTGGCATGTCGTCACATGACCATGAAAAAATATCTTTGTATTCAAACAGTGCTTTGATTATCTCCTCCCTAAGCTATGGTTCAAGATAGAGACTTATTTTAGTTTCTCTGATAGTATCTGAGTCCTCTAGATTGATTGCCTCTGTATCACTCAAGTTTGGTTTTGGTTTTTCCTCGAAATGGCTCAATTCTTTACTAATTTCCTCAAATTCCCCATCCTCATCATACTCATCATCACATTCTATTCTTGATATATTATTTCAGAATTAGATTGGATTTCAAGACTAGGACAAAGATTCCTTATGCATGTCATGTCATTGAAACCAACATAAAAAGAACTGTACAAGAAGGAGAAGAAAAGCAAAAAAAAAAACAAAAACTATCAGAACTGATGAAAAAGGAAATTGCATTTCATTGAAATTGAAAGATAACAAGGCTTATACATCCAAACGGATGGAACATAGAATCTGAATTACAACCTTGGAAAAATACAGATAAATTAAAAGAAAATCAAAGCAAACTACCAAACTCCTTCCTGGCCGGGAGAGGATTAGCTTTAATTGTTTATTTTTTCACAGGGCCCAACAAATTGCACACCTACCTTGCTACAGTCCTCTCCAGCATCTACCATATTCACCTCTTCAAACAACTTCTCAAACCTTTCAAGCAATTCCTTATCAGGACCAACCACAGGATTGGGACTTGTTGTTTGTCCGATGCTTTTTTATGCCGGGCCTAACAAATGATCTGAAGAGACACGGCACAGGCTTCGGAAAGTCCCATGCTTTCTGCTTCATCCTTCTAGCTCTGTTTATGTCTGCAATTGTGGGCTTGAATCCCAAACCAAAGGTGTCCATATTTTTAGGGAGAGATACCGGTTGCACGATACCTTGACGCGATGCACCCAAACCCTTTCCTGGGACAAAACCATTGCTCAACATTTCAGTGGCCACCATGACTGATGCAGCAGCTACCTTTGGTAGTGGAACACACTCCCCTTCTGGAATTTTCTTTACAGATACCGTGTTATAAACCTGACATACCCAAGGCCCCTTATCATCAACCTCAATGAATGGTACAATGGCATCACCATGAGCATACAAATTGTCCTCCGCGTAAATAACTATTTCCTGTCTACCCTATTCAAATTTTATCATTTGATGCAAAGTAGATGGGACCACTTTAGCGGCATGGATCTAGGGTACCCTCAATAACAAATTGAAAGAGACAGCCACATCTAACACCTGGAATTCCATGGTAAAATCAACTGGTCCAATTGTTAGCTCAAGTACTATGTCACCGATCGAATCTTTCCCTTCGCCGTCGAACCCTCATACATAAATACTGTTCTTGTGAATTCTTTTATCATCTACTTTCAGCTTGTTCAACATGGAAAGAGGGTAGATGTTCACACTTGAACCATTGTCAACCAATACTCGAGTAACCACAGAATCTTCACACTCACTGTAAGATAAAGGGATCTATTGTGCTCAGTACCCTCTATGGGCAATTCATCATCAGAAAATGTGACTCTGTTACCTCAAAAATCTTGTTGGCTATCTTTTCCAAGTGGTTGATTGAGATTTTCTCAGGAACGTGGGCCTCATTCAGGATCTTCATGAATGCCTGACGGTTCTCGTCAGAATGAACTACAATGATAACAATGAGATTTGAGTAGGCATCTTCCTCAGTTGTTCCACAATAGAATAGTCCCGCACTTTTATCTTTTTCAAAAACTCCTCGTCTTCCTCTTCAGTCACAACTTTCTTCACCAATGCTGAGTTATCTTTGGATGCTTTAGATTTTCTCAACTCCTCGGGGCCAAAGAACCTTCTCGAATGGGTCAATCCATATGTTTCGCAAACTTCTTCTCTAACCTCTTTTCCCTTGTAAGTCACTGTTACTCACTAATAATTCCAAGGGACAGCCCTATTGTTGACTATTGGTAGCTGAGTTACAGGTTTGATAATGACGGGCTCAGTGCGAGCACCTTCCACAACCACAACAGTCTTGCTTGCCACCCCTGATACCACTACCTTTGCATTTTCTCGTTTCACTATCCCATCTCCTGAAGATCCCTTCCTGGTTACAGCAAAAGGCTCACTGCTTGTTTCACTCAACATAAGAATTGACATCTTGCTCATTAGTTTTTCAACCAGCTTCCCTTTACTAGCTCAGATCATCATGACCATTTCTGAAGGCTTTTTGGGCTCTCCTTCTTTTTGCACCATCTCAATCATGTTTGTTTCTTGCTAGGTAGACATCGGGTTATGGTTAATATTGGGTGCTTCCGAAGCTTGTACCTCAATCTGATACGAATCAATACGCTCTTGGATAGCATTATTCAGATGCCAACATTTCTATGTGTCATGCCCTGAGGCACCAGAACAATACTTGCAACTAACAGAATAATCAAGATATCGGGGGAGGATTCGACAACTTTGCTTCAATCGGCCTCAACATATCTAACTGTCTCAACACTTGGAATAAGTTGGTATAGGACTCTCCCAATGGAGTGAAAGTTTTCTTCTTTTGCAATCTCTCATTCTTAAAAGCTTGATTGGCCCGAAAAGCTAGTCTTAGGGGGGTTTTGATAGGCTCTTGGAGGTGGATAGGCATTTTGTGGAGCTGGGTGATTATTTTGTGGGGTTGGTGCACGCCATTGTGTGTGGGCGGGAGGTTGAGTATATGTTTGTGCACGATGGATGGAAATAAGGGGTCTGGGGGTTGATAGTAGTGTTGTGGTAGGCTATATGGAGTGTGGGGATAGGTTTGGTAGTGGGGTCAAGACTAGTTGTAATGTGATGAACCCCTAGGCCTGAACCAAGCTCCTGAGTCAATTTTTGCTACTTCCTCCTCCTTCTTCTTTCCAATCGCTCCCCCGATTCCGCTTTTGATGGCCTGGGTGGTTGCTTTGATTGCTGAATAGCTCATAATTTTATTGTATTTGGGACCCCCCACCATGCTTCCCATTTTTACTACTTCATTAAAGGACTTTCCCACTATCGATACCAAGTGACCGAAATAAGTAGGCTCCAAGGCTTGAAATAAGTAATCTACAATTTCACTTTCTTTCATTGGAGGGGTCGACCCTCGCTGCCTACTCTCTCCAACGGAAGCCATACTCCCTAAATCTCTCATTGTGCTTCTTCTCAAGTTTCATCAAGGACAAGTGATCTGGGATAATTTTAAGATTGTATTGGAAGTGGCAAGCGAATGCTTGGGATAGATCATCCCATGTGTACCACGACCATGATATTGTCGGGTGTACCATTCAAAAACCTAGCCACTTAAACTTTGACTAAAATATGCCATTACTAATTCATCTCTCCAGCCTGCTCCTCTCATCTTTCTATAAAAACCTCTCAGGTGTGCCACTGGGTCACCATGTCCGTCATCGAACTTGTGCATCTTAAAACTTGCCGGAAATTGTACATTACAAACATAGATCTTTGTATGCCTCACTTACTTGACCTCCCAGCCCTCGCATGTCTCTAAATGATTGCTCTAAGCTTTTGACTTTCCTGAGCATCTCTTCTTGCTCGGGATTTTTGGTTGGTTTCTCAGCCTCTGTCGAGAGTTCAAAACGAGGAGTGTATAAATAGTGTTTCGGAGCTTTGAAAGTGGGCTCTAGGAGTAATGCGGGTTGTCATGGGTTTGGAACAAAGGTTTGCTGGAGGATCTGTGGAGTATAGCGGGTAGGGTGCCACAAAGATAGGAGTAACTGGTAGAGGAGTGTGTGGAACATGTTTGGGTGGTGGAGCCGGTGGTGTCTGGGAAGTTGTGCTCTGGTAGTGTTGGTAGATGGGAACACATGGGGGCGGATCGATGGCAGGAGGATCATGTGACTGGGCTAATGGTAGGATGAAGGCCGGGTTGGCGGGATAAGCTGGTGGTGGTTGCCCCTTTACCCACGCTTGGTACATTTCAGCCATTTGTTGTTTCCGTTTATATACCTCTTCTTTCATTGCGTTAACATCCAACTCTTCCACCTCTCTTTAGGGACCGATGATACTTGCAGCAGACTCTTGGTTGGCCATAGTCATCTTGTTTTTGGAACGAGTGTTGTAGGGGTGGGCTGCCATAATGCCGCAAAACTAACCACCTGCCTGGAATTGGATAGACAACAATAAACTTGTTAGCGGTCAGGTTTTAATAGATAGGCAACCACATATTCGGGGATGAATGAACCTAAGCAGTTATCAGTTCCTATTATGTGCTGGATCGGCTGATTGCGTCATCCCGACTTTTTATCCTATATACCACTCCTCCTTTTCTTTTTCTCTCTCTTTTTCTTTTATTCAGCTTGTTTTTGCCCGCTTCCTCTTTGTTTTATCATTCTCTCCCTTATTTTGCTGTTGTTTTTTCCTCACGGTTTCTTATTCTTGCTCTCTTTTCTTTTCTCTTCTTTCCTTTTCTTTTGGTTATGGTCAAATCCTACAGAGATTGCGTACGTATCATGACCCCGCATAAATCAGCCCGAGTGTAGTTCTGGCAGATAATTACAGAAACAAAATATTTTGGGGAATTTCAATTTTCATACAGTAAAATAGTTTTGATTACAACCACCAAACTACAGACCTGAGAAAAGAAATTAACAGACTCCGACTCAAAGCAAAACCAATAGGCTCTAACAGAAAGGTGAAAATTAATAGACTCGACAACCAACTACAGACCCAAGTAAAAGAAAATATAGACTTCACAGACTAACTGACTCGAGTGACAATCATGAATATATTAGTGCCTCTAATGCTCCTGGGGCTCGTGGGACATCATTTGGTCTCACCATGGGCCTACGTGCTAAATCTCCCTGTATGTGGTGGAGGTCTCCCATTACCTGGCAGACAAAGGTCATCGCTTCGGCAAAAAATATGGATCTAGTCATATCATTACAACTGCTGCACTTTATCACGATGTAATCACTGATCCTTTGGACTATCTCTATTATGACACCCTTTTCTTGTAATAATCACCCAATCTGCTGGGTCCTGGCTTCCAACATCTGTTCGGCTACCCAATTCAGTTCTTGAAATTGATGCAAATCACTTTCTAGTTGTGCTATTGTTGTGTAACAGTGCTCTCTTTCAGCCTTAAAGTACTTTGCCTGCTTATCCATTTTGTTTTCAACACTGATAAACCTCTTCTTCAATCCCGCAACCTCGGTGTCATAGTTTTCTTTCAAATTTCAATCAGGCGTGCTCGTTCTTCCACATTTTTGGCCAGCTGCTGGGGTCCTGGCTAGCTCACCCTCTGCTTTGTTTAGGTCAAAACCATACTCCCATATTTTCAACCTCAGGTTGTTTATGAGCTTTTCATCTTTTACACTTCGGGTGGAATTTTCTGCCGCTATTTTCATTTTCTGAATCTACGCTCGAAGGGATTCATTTTCTTTGGCTAGTCTCCTACTTTCACCCTCATGTGTCGTGTCTTGCAAACTATTCTCTAATTGAAGATATTTGATTTGCCTTTCGAGCTTTCCTATTGTGGCCCTGTATTCGTTTTCCTTGGCCAGCCAGGCCCACTGTACCTGTGCTCCATCGGTGAACTGTTGGACATGGGGTTTCTTTGCGAGCTTTTCAGGCTCCTGATGAATTCGAGATCTTTTACCATACCAAACAGGGTAACCGGACTCCAACTCACCTCTAGATAAATCTCATACTTGGGTTTTAGTTTCTAAGAATCTGCAATGATACCAAATCTGGCGCATTGTTTCTTTTGGAAAAACATACTTTGGTTCTATCTCAATGACATGTCGACTCAAATCTTCATCATGTGGGATGGTCTGATTGCGGCCTAACTGATGTAGGACTCTATGCGGAGCATAAGGCTGGATACTCTGAAGACCCATCAATAGTAGAAAACACTCTTCAGCTGATATATAGATTAGTTCACCAAACGAAAGCCATCTAAACATCCATTCGATTTTGTTTGCAGTCAAGGATCTCAAGTGGGCATGCCATGCTTGTGTTCCCTCTGGGAAATCGTAACCATCTACCCACTTTTCATGTTTTTTGATACATTCAAGACCAGCCATGCCACAATTCAGGTACCCTGGGCGGTGGCAAAGGTGTTCCTCCATCCACAGTTGTAACATCATATTGCACCCTTCAAAGAACTTTCTTCCTTCTCGACAAAGGCTTAGAGCTTGGTACATTTCTGCCAAGATCATCGGCACTACAGTCCCATTAGCCTTTTTCATCATAAAGTCAGCTATCCCTATGAGTCCCAACTCTATATTTCCGTTTTTTCTGGGGAAAATCAAAACACCCAGGAACTCAGTTCAAAAGCTAATCATCTATGAGCTTCCCACTTGTCTTGGTTTCCTGCATGAGTAAGACCGGTATCTGGTGTCTTAAAGCCACGGGGATTCCCGTAGCGTCAGTACAAGAAGTAGAAGGTACAGAATCCCTTGGCCAAGTTTCCATCTCAGACGTCCCGATTGATGCATAGCAAATCCAAAAATTTGTGACGGGTTATTGTCCTTGGTGCTACCGGGTATTGATTTCTAAGATTCCCTTTGAGACCAGCGTAGCTTGCTATCTCTTCTAGTGTAGGAGTTAACTCGAAGTCACCAGAGTGGAATACATTGTGTGCTGGGTCCCAGAATGATATCAGTGCCTCAAAATGTCCTTTCTCGGCTTAACTTTCAAGAGCCCAATAAGACCACCCAAAGCTTTTGCCATAACCTTCCTACTGTCTTCATCCAAATCATGCCACCACATATGTAGCTCCAAAGTGATCTCTTCACGAACTGAGAAAGGTTCATTTTGAATTGTGCTCATCTTGCACATTTATTAAGGTGATTTTAACCAAAAGTAAACTATGGCTTATTTATATTTAATGAAACAAAATGACCATTTTTTCCAAAATTTTTAGAATATCTGGCTTTTTCAGTATGGTTTTTCGACACTTCTAAACAAAGATTTTAAGGCTGTGTCGGCTAACCGGCCAAAACCTTAAAAAATGACTAAAGTCGGTTGTTCTTGCGAAAATATTCTTCCGGCACCCTTTTGAGGGATATTCGGCTATTTTTTACAAGAATGGAATCACCTTAATTACTTACAATAAAAATAAATTTTGTTCTTATCTTTTGGGCTATATTTACAAAAACAAAAGTTGGACCTAATGGGGGATGCCTACGTATCTCACACCTTGTGAGAATCAAACTGGCATATTTCGGGCAAATAAAATAAAACCAACTATTTTTGAAAACAAAACCTTTTCTTCTTTTTTTCCCTTTCCATTTTTCTCAAAATTTGGTAGAGTTTCAGTATATTTTGGACATTGGATTTTTCATTCAAAACTCTCTTAAAACCTTACTATGTTCTTTTATTTTCCAATTTTCTCCCATCAATCAAAATATGTGTCAGGATGGTCTGTCATTTTGGGTACACTTGTCCTAGACGGACCCAACCTCTGTGTTGAGTCCCCTAAGTCAAATGTGCGTGATGCAACAAATCTCTCCTACTAGGGATCCAACATGAGGCTGAGTTATTCTAGGTTTTAAAAAAACCTGGGTTTATTGTTTTAGACCCGGCTCACCCGAGCGGACAACTCGGGTCGAGAGGGGTAGCGTACCGAAAATACAGAAACTTTGCCGGCTTTGCAACTTGTCCGAACCTCGTTCTAAATTTGGAATTTGACTCTAACAGAAAAGAAGTCACACGAAGTGCACACTCCTTCATGACTTAGAAGACTCAGAAAGAGGAGGGATTCAATTTATATATAGTTCAACAATATCAAAGCAGTAAAGAGCAACATTTAGCACATTAGGCCCAAACATGTAAATAAACAATATGATAAATAAAGCCAAATATAATAATTATTCTAAGCTCGAATTCTTGAACCCTGAACTAGAGACTCTGGGTTCGATCCCCAGCAGAGTCGTCAGAGCTGTCACACTTCCTTTTTATACTACACCCTCGGAAGGGTAAAGAAGAGAGTTTTTTCAATTAAAGGACAATCAAAACGAGATTTATTTATTTAAAGATTTCAGAGTCGCCACTTGGGATAATTAATGGTGTCTCAAGTCACCGATTTAAATCCCAAATCGAGAAAAGTATTGACTATGTATTACAGTCCGCGAACCAGAAATTCGAGTAAGGAATTCTATTAATCAGGGAGAAGGTGTTAGGCATTCCCGAGTTTCGTGGTTCTAGAACGGTTGCTCAACTGTTATTATTGGCATAATTATCTAATTTTAAGACAATTTTAATCCTATGTGCATTTTACGTTTAACTACTTTTATTCATTTTTTAAAGAAGATGTAACGTCGTCTAAAATATGTTTTTGGATCGCTCCACATGAAATGCACCCACAATCCGAAACACATTTTATTCAATGTTATAAGGATTTGGATTTGGGTCACATGAAATATACACCTGAGCTTAGGAAGGTAATATTTAAAAAACACGCCTAAAGCAAGTACACGTTTTAAACTTATCGAGGGCTATAAAAATTTTGCAAAATGGCACGCCTCGAATTCTAAGATTAAGTTGAAACCAATTAAAAAAAGGGGCACACAATTATCATTTTTGTTCGGCATGTCGCACCTCAAATTATTTAATTAAACCTACAGGCTATCTTTATTTGTGAATGATCTGATAGTTAGTAACAAAATTTGAGATGCCAAACGTTTAATTAATCAACCAGTTTTGGCTTACTCTTACACTTAAAAATTTGTTCAAAGAGAGAATGGAGCTCGCTTCAAAGGTAGAAATGAACCAATAGAAAACCCGATTCCAAGACTTCAGGTCCAGGCCCAATATGAGCCCAAGATTTAACGAAAAGCCCCAAGTGCCATGGGATATGCATAGGTGATAAAAGAGTCAAACATTCATTAGCTAAACCAGCGTGAGGTCCAATGCATAGAACCAAACAATTTGCAAAATTAATTAAAATGTTAACCGACCAATGTTATGTGAAACATAAGACGTTACCATTTTTATTCCGAACTTAAACTAAGATATAATGAATCAAAACAACCTAGCTTCTAATTTTATCTGTCATGCACTTTAGGATAGGCTTGCATATGAATAGCTCCTCCGTAATGCCTTGACTTATGGGCTTAAAAGACAAGCCCGTTGGCTCTATCTTTGCAGACTGACCAAGTTACTTTCGTTAATCAAACTTAAACATAAAATAACAATGAATTAACCATACACTTCGCTGAAAGGAACACATGGCAATCACGATAGGCACATTTACTACTACTACTAATTCCTAACCTTTTACCCACACTTGATAATTACAGCAAATTTGAGTCAATTTAGTAAATGCCCAGGCCGTTCAAGTCCGTTCATATTCATACCTCGTGGCACTTATTCAGGGACCTAAACCATCATTCAAAACATACCAACAGTCAAAAGTTTACATAAATATACCACTTGTGTTCTACTCCTGAACCTGGTACTCATATTAAACTTAAACAATCCTCAACCCAAAAGCATAAATCTATCACTATAGTATACTGAAAGCATATAAAGGCTAAAAACAGCATGCAACTCTAAACTACTAACAAGTGCATTACTGAGAACAGGAAGGGAACACAACATTAAAAGCCTAAACAATTTTTGTATTCAATTCAGTTTTCATGATAGAATGCATGGGTACAGCCATTTGCCATCCATAGTTCATGATATACCTGGAAAGTGAGAAGAAATAAAGCAAGGTGAGCGAGAGTCGAGCACCAGTAGAAAAAATAGCAGGAAATAGCTTAAGATTTGATATAACAGTAAACCAGAACCAGGCAGCTTCAACCTAAACTTCCAAACACACTTGAATCAATTTATAAACTCCAAACTCGAATTGAAACAAGACTCCAAACATCAAATTCAGCATAGAATCAGTTTTGAATTCAATTTGAACTTAGCTCATAGACGACTTCAGAAAAAGAAAAACCTCTAGAATCAGATCAAAGACCAATAGAACAGTAGATTTTGAGTGATTTTGCCGTCTTCTTTTTCTAGATTTTTTCCCCTTTTTTTAGTCTCTAAAATCTGAATTTAGCTTAAGGTAACAATGCATTTATATGCAAGAAACTAGGGTAACTATGAGTTTTCAAATTTGCATTTTAGTCCCTTTTAAATTTCTATTTTTGCTACTTAATCCCTCATTTACTTACTTGTTGCCAAAGCTATAGTCTGAATTTCAATAAAAGACCAGTACTAGAAGCTTCCTAGTTCTGTTATTCGCAAGATTCTCTTGCCTAATTACCCAAACTACCTTTTTAAACCCTGAAAATTACTTCCCGTGAAACCATGACACAAGGTCTTGGCCTAACCAGACTTAGGGTATGGGTTATGCATCCCAAACGGGCCCAATGTTCCAACAATCATGGGCTTAGATTCAAGCCAAATAGATTTCCCTTAGGAGGAGGTCTAGACTGACTTTGGAGCCTAAATAACAAGGGTGACAACCAAATAAAATTTAGAAAACTTAAACCAAAGAAATTACCTTAATAAATATTACAATCAAGCGGGGAACTAATTAAATTATTTAATTAAACTAAGTTACTAAACAGAGGTTCCAACAATAATTACTAGGACTAGGCAAATTAGAAAATAAATTTTAAGAAAGGAGAAGACCAAATGTGACGCATAGATGATTTTGAAAATAACGACTCACTTGCTAAGCTTGAAATCAACATTGGAGATTTGATTTAACCCCAAAAAATCCTTAAAAGTGACTTGCATGATGATTCCGACTTTGGACTCTTAGGGTTCGTTTATTTGATTTGATACTCGACGGGTTCCAGAGATTTTCGAGAAGATCTGAGTGAGGATTTGGAATGAGGGAGGGGAGGTGGTCTCAAGGTGTTGATTTGGAGGCGGTTTGGGGTGGCGCAACCACCGGATGATAGGATTTAGGGGCGGCGTCAATTAGGATTTGGAGGAGGGGTTGTGGGAGACGGTGGAAGGTGTAGGGGTGTTTAGACAGTAATATACTATGTGATCATCAGCTAAGGATTGTTGAATCACGGCACCTCGACGGTCTTGATCACTCTAGACTAAACAATGTGCTTTTTTGGAAGGGGACGTAGCTAGACCGGGTAATGGGTTGTACTGGGTTGGGCTGGGTTAATATAAACGGGTATTTGATGTATTTTTGCCCAAATTTAGTCTTTTTATTAAGACCCTCTTTTCTTTCATTTTCTTTTTCCTTTTTTTTCATTTTTAAGATTTCTTTTAAGTTCTTTTTAAATTAAAATAAAATAAAAATAAAACCAAATTATCCTAATTAAATACATCTAATGCTTACTACACATAATAAAAACCAAATTAAAAGAAATACTACCAAAATTCCAAATTAAAATTAAAAGTGTGAAAATAAACCATTTTGTGTGATTTTCCTTTTTTTTTGTAAAATAAATAATTAATAAATTAATCCTAAAATGCTAAATTATATCCTAAACGAAAATGCACATATTTTATATTTTTATTTAATTAATCTGCACAAAAAAATGTAAACAATTAACAGAAAATGCCACGAAAATCACAAAATTGCAAGCACTGAAAGAGAATTATTTGGTTTTGAATTTATGGGAGTAATCCTTATTGGGCAAAAATCACGTGCTCACAACGCCAATTCTGGGTAGTCGTCGTTCCAACAGTTGTATTGGATATACTCAAATAGTTTTATTGGTTTTCTTCCACGTTATAAATTTTGTTGTCTTTAAGTTATTGCTTCATAATTGTTAAAGGATTAAAAATGGGAAAATGTAGTTTATTCAAACGGTCAGCTTGCCTAGCTTTTATTAGTAGGAGTCATCGCAACTCTCAAGGGTGGAAAATTTGGGCCGTGACATTACTGTACGAAGAATGCTCTGACACTTGTCCAAGAAACCCTAAGCATCCTTGCCCTCTACACCATTGAAAGTCGGATTTTGAAGTCTACCAAAACTCTCCGACCTGCATTGCTCGTTCTCTGGCATAGTAGGAGCTATATAGTCCTGAGCAGCTGCAACCGGTTGGGCTGGATGTGCCCCCAGTGTCTGAAGTCTGGCATGACCTGCTCAGATGTGCAAACGGCGGGAGACTGAGTGCTTCTACCATCCTGAGAAGTGGCTACAACTGTAGTAAGTGAGACCGTCTTAGCTAGGCCAGTGCACAACAATAGAATCTGAGCCAATGCCTCATTAAGACCCGAAATCACAATGTGCACAGCTGGTTCCTGAATTGGTGCTCCCGGAGCGGCCACAACTTGGACATGATCCTGAAATGGGGTGGCTGGTGGATTTGCAGGTGTTGCCTTAGCTGTGGTGTGAGCTACACCTCTGCAACTGCTACAACGTCAACTGCGTCCTCGGTCCCTAGTGGCCACAGGTGGTGGTACTGGTGATCGTCCATCCTGACAAGCCGCTCGGGTCTTTACCATATATAAGAGAATATAATAATAGAAGTTCAGTACTCGGATCAGTAGATTCACACAACAAAAATTTTCAAGAATATGAAGTTTTCCTAAAAGTTTTGCAGCCTCCTGAGGATAAATACAGATATCTTTGTACCGATCTGTAAGACTCTACTAAACTTGCTCATGACTTGTAGATCTATGTAACTTAGGTTCTAATACCAACTTGTCATGATCCTAAACCGGACCCGGTCGTAATGGCACCTATTGTGAAATAAGGCCAGCTGACACAAACCCCCAATAGCAATTAATAGTTATAATAATTCAATTAAGTCATTAACATGCTATAAATTCCAAAATAAAAGCAAAATAGAACAATTTGCTGAAACAATACATCCCGATATCGGGGTGTCACCTGTCATGAGCTTCTAAACATCTATCTAAGAGTGAAAATAACTGAGCATTCTATTACATAACTAATACAAGGGAAGTAAGATAAGAGGGAGAAGCACTAGGCTGCGAACGCTGAGCAGCTACCTAGTGTACTCCGAACCGCCCGCTGGAAGCAATAAGCACTCACTAGTGGGGCTCGAAACTCCTGGATCTGCATATATGGTGTAAGAAGTAAAGTGAGTACGCCAACTCAGTGAGTAATAAAAGTCAAGGCAGTTGAGCGATAAGAAAACACGTAAAACACAAGAAAATGCTACAAAGAAGAAGAATAAAACCAATTCAATGCAATAAAATAGTGAAAGCTTGTAAAACACCTTAGTTCAGCATAAGCTTCTTTAAAATACATTTTATCAGTTAAACGAGTGAATGAAAAATAGTAAGAAAAGATAAACACATAAAATCAGCCCCTCGGGCAAAGTACCAACAGAATCAGCCCCTTGGGTTATCTCACAATCACTCGCATCAGCCCCTTGGACAATAGCATGGAACAACCTAAGCCCCTTGGGCTATAACACATCTCACACTGGGTACCCGTACTTATTAGGGGTGTACAGACTCTGGGAGAGGCCCCTTACGGCCCAAGCGCAATATCATCATCACGTGGCATAATCAAATAGGCTCCCGGCCTCATATCAAGCTACCTCATTGCTATAACTTAGGCCCTCGGCCTCATAATTATAAATCAGTGCAACACTACTGCGATGCGTAGCCCGATCCCATAATAACTTCATAACACAGGACCTCGGCCATACTCAATCAGAAATCTCTAAAAGCCACTCGGCCCCAATAAAATATGATGCCCAACTCAAAATATCATTTAAGATGTCGAAACAGAGTAAACATGGCTGAGTTATGAAAACAGTAGAGTATAGCATGACTGTGTATAAGTTTAAAGTGAAAACAACAAGATATAGTAAAAATCCTCTATAGGTCCAAAACAGTTAGCATGAGACCCGAATATAACATTTAACCCAAAACATGATGATAACAAATCGTTTTCAGTTAACTACATAGTAAAACAGTCATTCGGGACGGATTAAGCCACAATTCCCAATAGTGCATGACCCCACGCTCATCATCTAGCGTCGCATCACCTTGAAATAGCACAACAATGTTAAATCCGAGGTTTCATACCCTTAGGACAATATTTACAGTCATTACTCACCTATATCCGATCCAAACTCTACTTTGCGATGCCCTTGCCTCTCGAATCGTCCTCCGGATTCTCCAAATTTAGCCGAAATTAGTACACAATGATCAAAATATACTAAGTGAACAAAGCCCACTCAAATGTAATCAAAATACCACGCAAATCCCGAAATTAATCAGACCCGACCCCCGACCCCACGTCTCGAAATTTAATAAATTTACATCAATAGACTCCTTATCTCTCCATGAGTTCGTACATACCAAAAGTACTAAAATTCGACGATGAATGGCCCCTAAAAACCTTGCTCAAAGGTCTCCAATCTCAAGCCCTAGTTTTCCAATTTTTAACCCTTAATTTCCATTAATTTTCAAGCCAAATCAGTGAAATAACACCATATGAAGGAGTTTAGGGTCCAATAACTTTGCCTCTATGAAATCCCCTTGAAATATCTCTTCAAATAGCTCCCTCAAGCTAAAATTCGTATCAAAATGGTGAAGAATAACTCAAAAATAGCGAAGGAAATCTTTTATACCTTCTGACCTAGGATTTTCGCACCTAAGGCCCCATTACCGCTTCTGCGGTCCCGATTTCATAGTTCAAGACACTGCATCTGCGATCCTTACTTAAAAATCAGGCGTCGCATCTACGATGAAAAGCCTGCACATGCGCTGTCGCAAGTCGGCTCCCTTAACCACTTCTACGGTTCCAGTTGATACCCTCATTGGCTGCATCTGCTGCTCCAGTTTCGCTTCTGTGAGACTGCGCTTGCGATCCATTAGCTGCAGGTGCGATTCTGACAGCAATGGAAAATTTTCAGCTGCCAAAACCCAACTCAAATCTTCCAATACCAATCCGAAATCACTTTGAGGCCCCCGGGACCTCAACTAGAAGCACCAACAAGCAATATATGTCACGCCTCGTATCTTGGGGGCAAGATCGGTACCTGGTACCTCACCTATTCTTGCATAAGAACTTACGGACAAGGAACTCAGAATATGTGATTTCATACTTTGACCATGGGCCACATTGCAAGACAACTGCGAATGCTGACTAAATATTATTATAAAGTTGGGTCATCGTAACTGCTATTGCTGGCAAACCAACAAAATATACATAAAAGTCCTACCAGCCCAACTTACTGCACTAACTGGCATGATGTGTCTACAAGCCTCTACAAGTGGATATATTGTGATTAGAATAGCTTTCCGACGTACTCATAATATATATACAAATATACACAAGATGTAAATAAAGCTCTAGACCCGGTGACTCCGAAAGGCATGGAGCATACTGATCAAGCTGAACTCGGCGAAGACTTAATTAGGAGGTTTACCCGTCTGTCTGAACCTACACGTATGAAATGCAGTGCCTCCAGAAAAGGGACGTCAGCACAAAATAATGTATCGAGTATATAAGACAACATACTGAAAGTTGAAACTGAACTAATAATATAATAACTGTAAGTAGCTGGAAGTCAAAGATAATCTGAAGATATGTTTACCTGCTGATACTAACTCAACTGTCTCAAAATAGTAGCAAAATAGTTGTCCGGCCCTATAAGGCACGACATATATATATATAACTGTTCTGCCGTAATAGCCTCGCTCATATGTGTTTGGCTGTACTAGGCTCTGTATCTCGACCAACTGGGCTCGCTCATAGGTGCTCAGCCATAGTAGAATCGATATATAACTTACCATCTGATAAGAGGTTGCTAATAGAGGCCCGACCATCGATTATAGTTCGATGCTATTGAAAATACTTTTAATACTGTATATATGTAAACTCTCTGCTCTTTTGAGCGGAAGAAGAAAATACTCAACTGAATATGCAGTCCCAATAAGAGAAATATGGTAACTTAAAAAATAGGAAAATATATGTAATTTGCGAGACTAGCAAAATATACGTAACACGTAAATTTCGGGAGACGAATTTTTCTCTATGCCTCGTTATCAAACTTGTGTAATTAAGATATCATGCTAAAATGAAGGAAAATCTTAGCTTTAACATATCTCGAATAAGAAAAAGTCCATTTAATATTTTGTTGGAAACCTTCGTGAATTGAACTTAAAACCCAAAAATGGGATCAAGCTTCCGCGCTCTGAAATTTAAACGAAATTGCTTCTGATGAAGCTTTTGTTTTGAAACAAAATGCTTCTGCTCTAACGTTTTTCTTTATGAAAAATTTAGCTTCCAATCTTTCAAAGTAAGAATGGAATTAGCTTTTACATTTATTTTTGAAACCAGTAACGTTACTACTTCAACTGTTATTCCCTTCACCCTCTCCTCTTCATTTGTATCCATTATATATGCTATATACTTGATACTATTTTTCTCATGAAACCAACAGCTTTTACAAATGTATGGATGATGCAAGTAGTTTATTAACAACGTGTTCTGGGTTAGCTCTTGTCCATTTGTCATTGGTAATCGGTTGATTATGAATCTTACAACCATAATTCATCTAACTGATGAGATAGTATAAAAGAATCATGATAAACCAAGCTTCTTATTGAGAATCTTATCACAGGTACTCCTGAGAGCCAGGCGAACACCATGAATTGTGAAAAAAAGCTATACACAAGCTCCACCAATTAAGGAACACAGAAAGCATAAGTTGACTATAGTAAGCTAGTAAAACCTTTTTCAAGACTTGTAAATGAATTATTTTGGATAATCACTTACTTTTTTCATTTGATTCAAGTACATCATAAATAGCCTCCTAGGAGGTTTAATTATTTAGTCACTTCATACGGTAAGCTAGTTCTCCAACATGTCCTTGGAGCATAATTAATTAAACTTTATCTATTTATTAGTTAACTGAGTAATGTCCTGTTATCCGATAATTAATTAATTATTCATAAAAATTGACAATTATTTTCATTCACTTGAAATATTATTCACTTTTTACTTACCTTATATATCTTACTATTATGGTCATGTGGTACCTTGTATGGTATTAGTCCATAAATACTGATTATTTTAGCTCGAGCCGTATTTTATCCCAACATGCCAAACTTGGACGAAAATTTATTTTCTTTGACTTGCTCTCCCTTTCACATTTACTAGTTACTTGTGAAATAGCATAATCCTTATAATGTTCAAATAATCTTTTACTTGGACTAATGCAAATCACCTTACGACATATTCAATGTACAATACTTCAGGGAGCAATATTTTCGTAACTTAATACTACAAAGCATAATATCATCATAATATAATAATGCAAAGGATAACATCATCGTAATATATTAATGCAGAGCATAATATCGACATAATACTGTGCACGTAATAATATACTACTAGTCAAACTTATACCGATCTTCAAAACACCTCAAACAACATCAAATCAACCAAAACACATTGGATGAGCCTAAGATTCCTAAAATCTTTCGAATCACGCTTTTGATCAAAAAGTCTATCAAACCACATCCGAATTACCTGAAATTTTGCACACACATCCCAAATGACACAACGGACCTATTGCAGCTTCCAGAATTCCATTCCAACCCTGTATCAAAATCTCACATATCAACCGAAAAATTCCAAAATTTCAATTTCGCCAATTCAAGCCTAAATCAACTACGGACCTCCAAAAGACGTTCCGGTCACACTCCTAAGTCCCAAATCATCTCTTAAAACTATCCGAACAATTGGAATTCATATCTCAGCCCTCTTTTACATAATTCAACATCTGGTTGACTTTTCCAACTTAAACTTACTCAAAAGAGACTAAGTGTCTCAAACCTTACCAAAATCATTCCTGATTCAAACCGACTAACCCGATACCACATAATACGGATAAGAAAAGCATAAAGAAGCAGAAATAGAGAAAACAGAGCGGTAACTCATGAAACGATCGTCCGAGTTGTTACAGAACTGGAGTAAGGCATGAGGGAATACAAACTTATACATATGAAGTAAAGCCTATAAGGTCGGCATGATTCTTTATGTACTCGAAACATAGGCTGACAAGGCCATACAAGTATCCGTATACATGACATATGTTTACAAACCTATAAGAGTACGCACTTAACATAAAGGTCGGGACAAGGTCCTGCCATACCAAACAATACGCGTCTAAACCATACTGACCAGCAAGAAACTCCGGAGCAAATAGAGCGCACCAACATCTTCTGCTAAGCTGATAGCCTACTTGGAGGTCTTTCAACCTGTGTATCAGGACCTGCAGGCATGAAATACAGCGTGCCCAGGCAAAAGGGACGTCGGTACTAATAATGTACCGAGTAGGTAAGGAATGAAAATTAGTAAATAATAGACATGAGAGAAACATAGAGTAAAAGGCTCAAAATATACATTTGCATAGCGCTGTGAATAATTTCATTTTTTTTTATAATGTCATGCATAGGCATATGCGTTTATAATCATCAAGCATCCGAGGGCATCCCATCATATTATTTCAGCCATTGTGGGCAAATCAAAAATGTATACCAGCTGATCAGGTGGTGGCGCGTATATGACGCTGTAATCTTTTCTCATATCCCATATACATATATTTATATATATACGTGTATATAACTCCACCTGGTCATGGGTCAATGTAAATGAATGCAATGCATAATAAATATGTCAGTAAAATCTTTCGGAGAGGCATAAGACCATTTTTCCTCTAATTAATATCATGAAATAGACTTTATTCACTTACGTATTTTGGATACCTATAAAAATATGATAGAGTAATATGACACACGAAGAATTAAGAACATAAGTAACTCTAGTATTTGTATGAATAAAGTCATTTATGAAAATATTGCACTTACTCGTTTCATTTGTTTTGTATAGATTATGGCAAAAGAAAGAATGAATAACCTTAACATATTTGAATCGATTCTTTTAAAAATTCCTCTAATATACGTTAATTGCGAAAGAAACGTGAAATAAGTCGTATGAAGAGCTCAACTAAATCACGTTGCTCAAAGAAAATTTGGCCGAAACATTTCCATACCCAGAGTGCCGTTTCTAATGTGATTTGGATAGAAACTCTTGAATAACTTTTCTTTTCCTATTGATGAATATTCTTCTAACTCTCTCGTTATTATTATTAAAGAGGCCAAAAATGGCTTAGCCTAGTTTCCAATCCAAGAATTTATACTTGTTAGAGATGAAAACGTTAGGCGTAGTCTTTCAAGACATGAAGTGTTGTCTTTTAATTATAAGTGTTGCCACCTAATCCATATGAATCATGAGTCATTTTATTGTTTTGTATTGGTTTCCACGTTACAGACTTTTATCATTATCCAAAGGTATTAATTAATCAATCACTAATTAATAATTAACTTGTTAATTCCCCCATTAACTAATATCCACACAATAAGTAATTATTTTAAATTACTTGAAATTCTACTCATTTTTAAACTCATTAATATTATGGGGTTTAACATAATTTCTCCTTTTGGAATATTTGTCCTTAAATGTTGACTGATGCACTTATCATTCTCATAACTTATAGTTCTTGCAAATACTTTAGTACTCTTCATGCCATCTAAGCGACTGTTCTATGTATGAATTCCAAAGGCCAGTGCATTCCCCACTTTAAGCCTCTTTCTCACACCACGACTTGTAGTCGAAATTCTTCTAATCATAATTATTGCTACCTTTTATCATGTAGCCTTTATGACTCTAATTTTGTATGTACACCTATACGACTCTTCTCTTCTCTTTCCTCCAGCTTTTAGCCAATCTCTAGGCTTTACATTGTGAACATATGCAAAATTATGTCAATCTGTCCTCTGGGGCTTCATTGGCTTTACTATATCTATGTAGGCCATACTATACCATAATTTTTTCTTTCATTTATCATTATTGAGTTCTGCTACCAACTCCAGGTTACTCTTGTTGCTTATCCTTAAGACTGATGGCCTAATCTCATCTCATACTTCATAACTTTTACCATCCCTTGTTGAATCACCTTAATATTGATCTAAGATCTACCACTAATAAATTGAGCTCTTATATAACACGGCCTCTGGGGCTCACGTCTTATCGGGAACATCTGAAATGATTAGACTGTGTTTATGCTCTACTCCGGGTAAAGATCCGCCCGATTTGGATTTGTACATATAGGACAAATGCTCCCATTACCATTTCTTTTTGTATTTATTTTTTTTCAATTCATTTTATACAAGTATTTCTTAGAGTTGAGATAACTTTGCTTGACAATTAGGATCTCTTTACAAAGAAAAAATATGAATAGCAATCATAGATATCTTACCAATCCAATTGGATTTTTTCTAAAAGGCTATACCATATTTCCGTAACCGCATTTCATAGTATCCCAATGCGATTTACCTTATGTGGGTATTTTAATCCTATCCAATTCATGAGATCCATTTCTTTTCTTTGTTAGATCATTACTCAATCAGAGGTCTAAACGTCATCCTTTATCTATCACAATTACACCTTCAACCTATTACCAGGGCAAAATTCTATTTCTTATAAATGCTACAAGTCTTAGACTCCTTTGAGTTCATTCAGGTTGTGGAGAGCTTTGTATAACTTAGAGAAGCCATCTTTTCTTTTGTTTTCATGGGCTTAATCCTGAGGACTTATCCATTTTCGTTATCTTCTTACTCGCCCTTTCTTATCTTTACTCATGTCTTCCCGAACCTTGTCACTTCACCATACAATGGCTTGTGACCTATGCATATCTATTTATATTACTTGTAACTTTTTGACTTGCTTGCATCATAGATTATCTTATGTCATTTTGGAAAATCAAGTGAGATATCACATTGTCTCTAACTCTTCTTTACTCTCTTAGTCATGATTTTCGATACCTAGACCATCGATTGGAAGATATGCTACTAATGATGCTGTTATTATTCCTAGATATTGAATTCCCACACTTTTAGCCTTTTATACGATGTATGGACTATTCACGATCTTCTGCCTTTGGGTATCTCGTACATTGTTCACCTTTACCTTACTTACCATAAAATATCGCATCATATATTCTATCTCTTTCATGACCTCCCTTCCACCTAGGTATAATTTACGTCCATAACTTGAAGCTCTATTATAGTACTTGCACCTCTAGTGCATATGCAATCCGGTGAGAGCTTCATATTAACTTCTTATGAGGCTAGTACTTTTGTCAAAGGCTTTATCATGGAGCCATTATAAAACATGGCTACGGTATTGTCCCTCTTGTACCTTTGATATTAAGAGTAATTTTTCAATGTTCTCAATCATGATGTCTATAATTTTTTTGGGTCCAATAATCAGACTCCTAATTTTATTAGTTCATGTAACTCTTTAATTTACTCTTTCTTTTGATCAGCCTTTATGTAGGATTAAGATATCACTCGATTTGTGGCTCATGGCATTAGTTATTGCTTTAGTCTTTCATGGATGCTATGGAATATCCATGATACCTTGTTGTTGTGAGACTGTTGTTATTAGACCATTCCCTCCTTGGTCACTAAGCTTAGGTTGAAGCCTTCTCCCTTACTTTCTCAGCTAGTCTTTCATTGTAGTATTTAAGGAGGACCCTCTGACTCTTGTAAAGCTGTGAGCTTATTACGAACCCTTTTGATGTCCTTCCTTGCCTATAATTATTCGTAGTTACTTATCTCCCTACCCTTGTGCTTGTAGGGTTGCCTCTGAACTAATATTTTGATTGACTTCCCAATGGCGCACTCTTTTTTTATGAGAAAATTTCATAAACACTATTATTTAGTGATTATTAGCTATCTATAGATACTATTTGCTATATTATAGCTTATAGATACATTTTTGTTGTTATAAGATGTATTTGATATATTTAAGCTACTGTATTCATGAATACAACTTCAAAAATAGGCATGAATCAGGGAAGTACAACTAATCAGTTGTTGTATTCAACTGTATTTACGAGTTGTATTCACGAATTCAGTAACATATATTGCATAAAAAAGTACCTTTCAACTATTTTAAAACGGAAAGGAAATCAATTCACCAAATAGTCTCCTAATATAAATCAACTAATATAATTATATCACCCATAATCTGTATTTCTCCTGTCATAAAGATTTTCAAATCGAAAAGTTGCAAAAAATAGAGAAATCTCTGGATTTTCAATTCTTTCTTTTTTCTGTTGTTCCAGTTCATACCTAGTTCATTTTTACAACAACGAAAAATCGCTATTGATACAATTGTATATAGAAATACTATTGTGACAACCCGGTAAGTTATAATAAGAATTTACGCTTTGATCCCGTATTAACTGTTTTCCCCGTGTTTATCTCTACTATTTTGAATTGTCGGGATGTTCGATTTTATGTTTCGAAGATTTTTGGGACACTTAATCCCGAAATGAGAGCTTAAGTATTAGAAAGTTAACAGTAGTCAGAATAGTGTAAAGACGGCCTTGGAATGGAAATCCGATGATTTCCTTTGCTCCGTTGGGGGATTACGAGGTTAGGAGCGTGTTCGGAGTGTGTTTTAAACGTCCGTAGCTAATTTAGGCTTGAAATGTCAAAAGTTGGATTTTTGAAGTTTCCAGTTCGATAGTGAAATTTTGATTCGAGATTTGGAAGGGAATTCCGGAAGTTAGAATAGCTCCATAGTGTTGAATGTGACGAGGTTTGATAGACTTTTTGATTGAAAGCATATTTCTAGAGTTTTGGAGTTCTTAAGCTTGAATCCGTGGTTGAATCATTGTTTTGATGTTATTTTAGGTGTTTTAAGGATTGGTATAAGTTTGGACAATGGTATTAGTCTTGTTGGTGCCTTTGGTTGAGGTCTCGGGGGCCGGGGGCCTCGACAGGATTTCGGATGGTTTACGAGAGGTTTTGGAATTGTTTGAAGACATTGAAGCTGCTGATATCTATCATAGCCGCACATACGGTTTGGTTTCTGCAGGTGCGGAGGCGCAGAAGCAGGGGATCAACCGCAAAAGCAGAAATGTGGAAGTTCAGCAGGGACCGCAGAAGCGCTAGGAATTCCGCAGAAGCAGCACTGCATCTTTAGATGGGGAGTGGCGGATGCAGAAGATGAGCTATAAGCAGGATTTGCAGATACGACAAGCATTCCGCAAAAGCGAGACCACAGAAGCGGTCCCAGGACCACAGATGCAAAAATTGCTGGGCAGAAATATGAAATTTTGATGGTTTGGTTTTAAAAGTTGGAAATTTGATTTGGAGCACGAGATAGGGTGATCTTAAGAGAAAATTGAAAAGGATATCATTGGGTAACAATTCTTTAATCCTTTCTAGTTATACTGGATAAATCTATAATTAGTTTCATCATTTAATTTTGGATTGGAGATGAAAATCGGGGAAAAGTTGGAAGGAAGTTCTTAGACATAAAATTTGACTTTTGATTGGGAATTTGACCTTAGATTTGGATAATTTTGGTATGCATGAACTCGTGAGAGTATTAGGATTCCAAAAATATAAATTTTATCTGATTCTGAGACATGGGCCCGAAGGGAGTTTTGGTTATTTTTCCTAATTTTGAGAATTAGCTTAGAATTTCTTTATAGAATCAGTTACTTGAAGTGTTATTTATAATATGAAATTTAATTGAATAGTTTGAGCTATTTGGAGTCGAGTACTTGTGGCAAGAACGTGGACTCAAGTTGATTATTGAGCCGGTTCGACGTAAGTGGCTTGTCTAGCCTTGTGGGAGGGAATCTCCCTTTAGGATTGGTATTATGATAATTGAAATGCCTTGTACGTGAGCTGATGAGTGCGTACTTGTGCTAATTAGTGAAAATCATGTTTTCATTAAAATAGCCTTACTTGTATTTTTCCTTTCTTGCTTACACTACTTAGAGTTTAAGCCTGCAGTTATCCTAGAGAAGCATGTCTAATTGACTGAATTGCTCTATTTGCTTTAATTGCCTAATTTGTATTAAATGAAGCATGCTAGGTTAGAAATTATCTGTTTTTGCTTTGGTATGAAGTTGAGCGTAATTGAGTATTATTTGTTTGGCTATTGTTGCGTTTTTTTGGGACTACGGAAAGGCATCCTGGGAGATCCCCTAAATGAATTTATGATTGAGCTGAGGTGCTGGATACTGAGAGATCCTTAGCATGTATATTGAGGATACAAAGAGATCCTCGGGATACCAAGATATCCCTAGCATATATTGAGGATACCAAGACATTTTTGAAATACTAATAGATCCCGAGCATATATATAAGGATACTAGGAGATCCTCGGGATACCAAGAGATCCTTGTATAGATTGAGGATACTAAGAGATCCCCGGGATACTGAGAGATCCCCAGTTATTATCCTTGGGTTCATTTTAGTCTCTGTTTCGGGTATTGCATTTCTTACTTTCTCATATTAAATTCTTATTGTTAGCTTTCATCTGTATTGCTTATCTTATTTAGGAAAACCTTATATTTTTATCTTATCTCAGTAGGGCCCTGACCTTTCTCGTCACTACCTGACCGCGGTTAGGCTTGACACTTACTGAGTACCGTTGTGGTGTACTCATTCCCTTTATGCGCATGTTTTTCATGTGCAGATCCAGTTACTCTCAGTTAGTCTTATCATTCTTGAGGCGAGGTGTTCCTATAGAGATTTCGAGGTATGTCTGTGCGTTCGCAGACCAAAGAGTCCCTTTCTATCTTTCTATAATAGTATAGCCTTTCAGTATTTCCATTTCGTTAGACATTTCTGGAGTTAGAGCTTGCTTGCGATTCATGGGTTTACGAGTTTTGGGAAAACTATACTGATTTCGAGGATTTATATTGTGTATGCTGAGCGACACTTTTTAAACGCTATTATATCGTTTTATTCTGTTTTAAATTGTTTTATTTCATATTTTGGTTTATCTTTTGCAATTTCGCATACCTAGTCATAGAAGACTAGGTGTCGTCATGATGATTCACGGAGGGCGAACCGAGATCGTGATAAGTTGGTATCAGAGCTCTAGCTTCATAGAAGTCATGGATCACAAGCTGGTTTATTAAAGTCTCGCTTCTCGGTACAGAGATGTCTGTACTTATCTATGAAAGGCTATGTAACTATTAGGAAATTCAATTTCATTTGAATGCCTTGTCTTGCGAGATTTTGACATCATAATTATAAACTTCTATCTTCTATTCTTTCACAGATGGTGAGGACATGCGCTACCCGAGATGATCAAGCACTCACACCCCCTACTGCAACCGTCAGAGTCCGGGTTGGGTAGAGGCCGAGGACACGTATGCGGTGCAGCCAGAGCACCTAAACAAGATACCACAGAGGTGCCACCAGCACTTCAGGAGATGCTGGCACAATTCATGAGCATGTACACCACTTTAGCTCAGACAGGGTTTCTTCCCCTTGCTGCAGCTGCATCCTAGGCATGGGGAGGAGCACATAATACCGCCGCCCGCACTCCTGAGCAGTGAGTGCATGTTGAGTAACTTACAGAGATTATTCTGGCATAGCCCACAGTTCCAAATAAGCCCGAGGATAGGGCATCGGCTTCCGAGGATGAGCAAAGGAGGCTTGAGATGTTCAAGAAGTATAAGCCTCATATTTTCAATGGTTTAGCATCAGTTGATGCTTTAGGATTTCTACATGAGTGCTGCCGTATTTTTCGTACCATGGGTATCTCATAATCGAGTGCGGTTTCTTTCACTACCCTCCAGCTTTGTGGGGCATCCTATGAGTGGTGGCACACTTATGAGTTAGGCAGTCCGGATGAGGCAACTTCCTTGACTTGGACTTAGTTTTCAGATATGTTCCTGAGAGAGTATGTTCCTCAGAGCCTCAAAGACGCATGGCGTGCAGACTTTGAGAATTTTCGCCAGGGTGCAATGACTATCTCAGAGTATGCAGTCTGTTACACTAGTTTGGCTAGGCATGCACCAGCCTTGGTTTCTATGGTTTGAGATAGGGTTTGCTGGTTTATTAATAGGCTTATTCCCAGCATCAGTTCTAGCATGGATCATGAGTTGAATATGGATATTCCTTATCAGTAGGTGGTAAGCATTGCTAGGAGGATTGTGGGTATGCATGCTAGGGAGAGAGAGAGAGGAGAGGGAGGCCAAGAGATCTCGAGTGTGCGGTCATTTCTCTGCTGCTCGTGCCCCAGCAACAGGTCATTATGGTAGGGGTTATTGAGTCGCCCTATTCATTCAACTCTTCTAGCAACCAGTGCTGCTCCAGCTCCTCCTACGCCTTAGGATCTTTATTATGCACCTCTGATATCTAGTGCGCCTCCTGCGCAGGGTGCTTTCAAAGGTCAGTCCAGCCGACCTTGCTCGGGCCAGTCATAGTCATCACATCCTCCTAGAGCTTGCTTTAAGTGCGGTGTCACACGTCATGTGGTGAGGGATTGCCCTATACTAGGGAGGAGTGCGCCTCCATAGACTTCTCAGCCACAACATCCTCTGCAGAGTTCTCAGGCTATGGTTACAGCTCCAGTTGCTATTCCACCTGCTCAGCCAGCTAGAACTGGAGGTCGGGGAGGGTGATACTATCCCATTCCTTCCCGTACCGAGGCTGTTTCCTCTGATTCTGTCATCATAGGTACTATATGGTTTATCAAAGAGATGTATCGGTTCTATTCGATCCAGGATCCACTTATTCTTATGCGTCCTCTTATTTTGCTTTGTATTTGGATGTATCTCGGGATTATTTGAGTTCCCATGTTTATGTATCTACTTCTGTGGGAGATTCTCTTATTGTGGACCGCATTTATCGGTCATGTTTGGTTGCTCTTCGTGGTTTTGAGACTAGAGCCGATTTATTGTTGCTCAACATAGTAGATTTATATATTATATTAGGCATGGACAGGTTGTCTCCCCATTATGCTCTTCTTGATTTTCAGCCCAAAACCGTGATGCTAGCTATACCATGTGTACCACGTGTTGAGTGGAAGGGTGTTTTAGATCACACTCACAGTAGAGTTATTTCTTTCCATTAGGCTCAACATATGGTTGAGAAGGGGTATGATGCATATTTACCTTATATGAGAGATGTTACTATTGATACCCCTTCCGTTGATTCAGTCCCATTAGAATGGGATTTTTCTGATGTGTTTCCCGCAGACCTTCCAGGCATGCCACCTGATATAGATATTAATTTTGACATTGATCTATTATCCGGAAGTCGGTCTATTTCTATTCCTCTGTATCATATGGATCCTCTTGAGTTGAAAGAGTTGAAGGACCAGTTACAAGAATGGCTTGATAAGGGTTTTATTCGGCCTAGTGTATCACCTTGGGGTGCTCCTGTCTTGTTTGTGAATAAAAAGGATGGTTCTATGCATATGTGTATTGATTATTGCCTTTGCCTCGTATTGATGATCTTTTGAGGAGCTTCAAGGCGCTTGGGTGATATCTAAGATTGACTTGCACTCAGGTTACCATTAGTTGAAGATTCGGAAGCCAGATATCCCGAAGACTATTTTCAGGACTCGGTATGGTCATTACGAGTTCCTTGTCATGTTATTTGGGCTGACCAATGCCCCAGCAGATTTTAGGTACTTAATGCACAGTAAGTTTCAGCCATATATTGACTCATTCGTCGTTGTCTTTCTTGATGATATTCTGGTGTATTCCCAGAGCCAGGAAGATCATGAGCAGCACCTGAGAACTATGCTTCAGACTCTGAGAGAGAAGAAGTTATATGCTAAGTTCTTTAAGTGTGAGTTTAGGTTGGATTCAGTGGCATTCTTAGGCCACGTAATATCGAGTGAGGGTATTCAGGTGGATCTGAAAAAGGTAGAGGCAGTGAAGAGTTGGCCTAGAGCATTCATAGCTACAAGGATCCACAGTTTCCTTGGCTTGGCGGGTTACTACTGTCATTTTGTGAAGGGGTTTTCATCGACTGCAGCCCCTATGACCAGATGACCCATAAGGGTGCTCCGTTCCAGTGTAGGCGAGCTTTCAAAAGCTCAAGACAGCTTTGACTACAACCCCAGTTTTGATATTGCCAATAGGTTCAGGGTCTTATCTCTATTATGATGCCTCGAGGGTTGGTCATGGAGAGGTATTGATGCAGGACGGTAGGGTGATCGCCTACGCGTCCAGACATTTCAAGATACATGAGAAGAATTATCATATCCATGATCTTGAGTTATATGCTATTGTTCACGCCTTGAAGATCTAGCATCATTATTTGTATGGTGTGCCTTGTGAGATTTATACTGATCACCGGAGCTTACTACATCTATTCAAGCAAAAGGATTTTAATTTGCGCTAGAGAAGATGGCTAGAGCTACTGAAGACTATGATATCACTATCCTGTATCACCCGTACAAGAACAATATGATGGTTGATGCTTTGAGTTTCCAGGCAGAGAGTTTGAGAGTTCGGCTTAATTACCAGCAGTAGATAGGCCCATGGCGATGGGTGTTCAGGCCTTAGCCGGTCATTTGTGAGATTAGATCTTTCGAAGCCTAGTCGAGTACTGGCTTGTGTGGTTTCTCAGTCTTCCTTATTTGATCTTATCAGGAAGCGTCAGTATGATGACACTCATTTGCTTGTCCTCAAGGACAAGGTTTAGCATGGTGATGCTATAGATGTGACCATTAGCGAGGAAGGAGTATTGGGGATGTAGGGTCGGGTCTGTGTACCTAATGTTGATGGGATTCTGGAGTTGATTGTGAAGGAGGCCCATAGTTCATGATATTCCATTCATCCGGGTTCCGCGAAGATGTATTAGGATTTGAGGAAACACTATTGTTGGAGGCAAATGAAGAAAGATATAGTTGGGTTTGTAGCTCGGTGCCTTAACTGTCATCAGGTGAAGTATGAACACTCGAGATTGGGTGGATTGCTTCAGTAGATAGAGATTCCAGAGTGGAAGTGGGAGCAGATCACCATGGACTTTGTAGTTGGGCTCTCACGGACCTTGGAAAGTTTGATGCTATTTTGGTGATTGTGGATCGGCTGACCAAGTCCGCGCACTTCATTCCTATGTGTACTACTTATTCTTTGGAGCGGTTGGCGGAGATCTATATTTGGGAGATTTTTCGTCTGCATGGTATTCTAGTTTCCATCATTTCGGATAGAGGTACTCAGTTCACATCACGATTCTAGTGAGCTGTTTAGCATGAGTTGGGTACTCGGGTGGAATTGAGTACAATATTTCACCCTCAGACAGACGGACATCCCGAGCGCACTATTCAGATTCTTGAGGATATGCCCCGTGCATGTGTGATTGAGTTTGCATGGTCTTAGGATCAGTTCTTTCCATTGGAGGAGTTGCATACAACAACAGTTATCAGTCCAATATTCAGATGGCGCCATATGAGGCTTTATATGGTAGGCGGTGTAGATCTCCGGTGGGTTGGTTTGAGCTAGGTAAGGCTAGATGATTGGGCACAAACTTAGTTTAGGATGCTTTGGAAAAGGTTAAGGTGATTCAGGATAGACTCCGTACAGCCCATCCCAGACAGAAGAGCTATGCGGATCGGAAGGTTTGTGATATTTCCGATATGGATGGAAAAGGGGTTCTGCTTCGAGTTTCACCTATGAAGGGCGTTATGAGATTTTTCGGGAAGAAGGGAAAGTTGAGTCCGAGCTTCGAGATTTATTGGCCCTTTTAAGATATTGAGGCGTATTGGGGAAGTTGCTTATGAGCTTTCCTTACCTCCCAGCTTGGCAGGAATTCATCCGGTATTTCATGTTTTGATGCTTCGAAGGTATCATGGAGATCCGTCATATGTGTTGGATTTCAGTTCAGTTCAAGTAAACAAAAACCTACCTTATGTTGAGGATTCAGTGGCAATAATCGAGAGGCGAGTTAGAAATATGTGGTCAAAGAACATTGCATCAGTAAATGTTCAGTGGCGGGTGTCGTGCCCCCTTTTTCCTCCGCAAAAATCGAGTTCATGACATTTGGAGGGACATCTCATTCCTTTTGGGAACTGGGTTTGAATTTAAAGAGTCGCCAGCTAATGATTAGGGTGCATTATGACACCATAAGGGTTTGATCTGAATAACCTGAGATAGTGTAAGGGCTTGAAATTATTCTAAGGGGAAGGTGTTAGGCACCCCTCAAAATCCACTATTGTGGTTCCCGGCCAGACAATTATAGTGAATTTGGGTACAGTTAACATATAAACAAATAAGGCAAAGAATAGGGGATTTCAACACATAATGGTTTGAAAGTAAACAAGGTTTGAAAGAGCAATTAGAAAAGCTGATTTATTTAAAATAAAGAGTTAAAATGCTGAAAAGAAATAAAGAATAAAAAGAAAGGGGTCCTAGGTTTATTAAAAATATGGATCACCCACAAAATGTCCGGTAATCACTCCTCAATGAAGGACTACAAGTGACATTATCGCGTGGTCATCATATCCATATTTACCATTCCCGCCTCGTCAAGGTATTTAAAGCGCGGATGGTCTTGATTACTTATTGCATGCTATTACCCGTCCCAATTCTATCAGTCCAGAAGCACTTAGGACTACTAATCCTAAAAGGCGGACGTTAGGTTTGTTTGATGTTTCAAAGGTAAAACTCTAAGGCATCAAGCAAAATATATATTGCACGTTATGGGAAAAGCATATAAGCAAGAAAAGGCTCGGATATACCTCCTTGTATAGAAAAGCACATTATTGGCATGACTTTCATATCATGTTTAGGTATGATTAAATACCAAATATGATAGAAAGTTTAAAAGTTGAGGCAAGCTGGTTTATTACATAATTCAGATAAAAAGCCAAATCAGGCATGTCTACTAGTTGTACTAATTAAAACAGATTCAATTTATAGTTATTACCCTAAGGCTTGCCTAAGTGTTAAGACGGGGTCCTATAGACATGATATCTGCTGAGTTTGGAAGGTAATGAGACATTAAAACTCAAGACAAATTATTTGAAAACCCTATAGGCATGCTTGTTAAACTTCAGTTAGGCGAGGGACTTAGATTATTAAAGAGAGGCAGAATTAACAGATTGATCATAGGTTCTGCAGGTGAAAGTACATATTATTACTGATTCTTAGAGCTCACATTGAGTGAAATGAATCAGATTCATTTAGAAACTCCTATAAGCATGCTTTCTGTACATTGCTGATTTTAAGCCTTATAGACGTAGCATCTGGGTGCAGAAGTTTGTTTTTGAACATATAGGCATGGTATCTATTGTAGAAATCATCTTAAACCGATAGGAATGGTGTCTAAAAATACAAAAATCATTTTAAAACATATGAACATGATATCTAAATGTAGAACGTGTTCTAAAACTTGTGGACATGCGGAATATTAGAACATCGTATAGACATGGTTTCTACATGTATTGTGTATGCAGAATTAGAATAGACCTATAGGCATGATTTCTATATGTATTTGAATATGCAGAATTGTAATAGACCTATATGCATGATATCTATATGTATTTGAATATGCAGAATTGTAATAGACCTCGTCATGATTTGTATTTGTATTTGAATATGCAGAATCGTAATAAACATACAGGCATGATTTCTACCCTTTTTATACTAGCATAGTTACCTACCCTTTTTTACTAGCCGACCATGAATATTCATTACAACTTATTACAAACCGCAAAGAATAAATTACATCAAAAGTATAAAGAAAATACAATCAGAAAGCCTGATTCTGACGTCCTGTCTGAATTATGAGGTAGACCAACTTAAAGACCACAAATCCAAAGCCTTTCTCCAATTTGAATGTGTCAAAGTTTCCTACGAGCCTCAATAGGAATCCGGGCAGTGCTCACACTTGAATTTTATCACTAGAATAGGGACAAGTGCAATGTGGGAGGGCCAGCCCTAGAGTGTCCTAGTTCAGAGGGAGCTCAATGGGTCCCAAGGCAAGACTCACAAGAGGAAGGGTGGAGGGAGGGGTAGGGGGTGAGGCAGAACTTAATGTCTAAGAGAGAGTGCAGGTGAAGAAACAAAAATTTTAAGGAACTAAGAAAGTAAATAAGAGGGGGAGAAGCGCTGGGAAACAACCATAAACAAGTCATACAAAGGGTTCAGGGATTGGGGAAATTTCCAAAGAGCCTATACTTGGCAAGGGTAAGCTTTTGGCATGCAAAAATATGGAGATGTTGGCATGCCTATAAGCCCACCAGAACATATAACGACAAATAATCATAGAGGTTAGGATCTCAGGGATCAAGCTTGAGTCATGGACAGTAATATTTAGTACTGTTATGCCTCCAGCAAACCATAGCATCACACATATTGGGGTAGGGGGTTTTGGATTCATAATAAGAGGAAATTATAACATTCTAAAGTAAACCCTGAACTAAACACAAATAGTAAGCTGACATGCAAGTAAAGGTATTAAGTAAATACATTGTTTGTGATTGCTGAAATCTTAATCAAGACATATCAATTTCAAGGAGCAAGATACAGTAAAAGCAAGTAGCAGGACTTGAAGGCAGGCCACATTACAAGTAACAAAAGAGAATAGTTTTTGAGTGTGAGTGAGAGTTCAGAGACTAAGAGTGTTCATGTGTTCTGTGTCAATGCAAAAGCTAGGTATTTATAGTGTGTAAACAGGCATAAAATAAGGCAAGAAAATAACTATAGGACTGTGTATCAATTAAAAATCAACCGGGACAAAAACTTCCTTTAATTATAGAGTTTAAACTTAAACCGTAATGGGAAGAAAACTCTTAAGGAAAGAAATCAAGTAAGCACCTTGTGCAAAGTAGGCAATTAAAGGTAAAAACATAGGGGTTTCACTAAGGAAAGAATTAATGAAGAATATTTGAAATACACGGTTAACCAAACAGGGTAAGAAACAGAATAAACCAACTAGTACATAGTAAATCAAAGAGTCAGGGATTTGAAATTATAAATAAACAAAGTCAGAAATAGGAGAATCGAAAGGCTAATGGAAGGTTCTCAAATCAACCCAAAAATCAGGAAAATAAGTAAAACAAGGAAAGAATCAATCAGACTTATACAAAGAGGTCTAAAATTAGTCCTAATTTGAAGGTCATTCTAGAGGGAAACTCAACATATAAAGAGTATATAAGTATTAGGCAGTCAAGGCTAAATTTATGACAAAGAGAAATATCATATAGTAGCAAACACAGGTAGTCACATAGGTCGATTTTAGTTACTAGCTAACAGAGAAGAGAAAGTATCAAATAGCATGCCAAAGGGTCAAGTAAAGGACCTTATAGAGTTTAGTCGGAAGTTTGAATCCTATAAAGAAACAAAAGATTTAGAAATTCATTCGATCAGTAGATGAAAAAACTATCAGAAACTCGAATAGGTTCAAAGAAATTAGGGCTTTGAAACCAAACATGTTCAGAGATGAAGAACAAGAAAATCCCATAGTAAATAGTCTCAAAACTCGAATGAATCCCCAAATTTAGGGCTTTCCCCGTCAATCGAGTATAGAGATGAAAACATATAAATCAGGCAGAAATACTAACGGAACAAGTTTAGAAATCTCAAAAAGGAACTAAGACTTTTAACATGCATGTTCCAGTAGAAGAACAACACAAAGAAACACAGTGGAAGAGGAATACAATAGATGAACAACATAAGAAACACAGTAGAAGAACAACATAAGAAACACAGTAGACATGTTTAAAAAAATTAGAAGAGCTTCAAAATAAAGTAACAAAAAAACCCTAAATAAGAAAATACTAAGGTTCTGAAGTAAAGTTTCTAAAGAAACCATAAGAAAACATTTAGGAGCTTAGAGGAAAAACTGATCTACAACGGATCTAAAAGAATCAAAAAAACCTCAAAGGTTAGGGTTTTAGAAGAATGTAGATGGTGAGAAAGGCTTGGAAGGTCATTGAGCTAAACAAGAGAAACCAAGAGCAGGCTTGAATAGCTATGGCTGGCCAGAGCAAGGCCGGAGATGACCAAAAACAGCCATAGAACTGACGGCACCCGAGGTCTAGACCAAGCTTCTTCAAGGTATGACCTTGAAACCATAATAATCGAGCATGTAGGAGTCATAGGAGGTAGGTATAGGCCTTTAATGACTTTGGAAGCCATAGATCAGGAGATTTGGGTGGTGGTTGAAGATGGCAGCTAGGGTTTGACAGGGAGTTTGAGAAAGAATTAGGAAGAGGGGGGATTCAAAGGCGGCTACCGGTGAGAAATGGTTACGGCTTGGGGTGGTAATGGGAAATTAAAAAGGAAAGATGAAAGGGTGGTCGTTGATCATTTTGTTCAACGGCCTGGATTGAATGAGGATCCGGACGGGTTATTTTAAAAGTGTCATGGGTCAGGAAACTAGGATTTGGGTCAAGGTAATTTGGTTTTAGAATTGGGTTTAATTGGGGGTATATTTGGGGATACAATTGAAATAAACGGGGCTAGTATTTGAATAGCCACGTTTTCCTTATTTAAGTTTATAAAATAGTAAAATAATTTTTGAAAATAAATTAAAGGCACTGAAATAATTAATAATACATAATTATCAAATGAAAAATATTGGAGTTAGTTTTATAATTATAAACACAATTAAACCTTAAATGAGGCGAATATTGTAATTATATGCAATTTAGCATTTAAAATACTAAATAAATCTATAAAAATATGCAAAAATTATGTTAGATATATTTTAGTATAGGTATGATAATTCAATAAATAAATCACCAAAATGATATTTTTGGGAGTAATTATTGGTTTTTTCCTGATAAAATTGGGTAACAAATTGATTTAAAAATCTTTTAAAACTAAGAAAAAATAGTAAAACATTGGGACATACTTATATATGTATATACATGCTATTTTGAAGGCATTTTATATATTAAAATATACAGGAAAAAATTGGGTATCAACAGTTGGCCCTCTTTACCCAAGAAGGATGAAAGAGTTGTCGAGTAAAGATATGATGGCCAATTTTGACCCGGCAAAACGGTTTGAAGAGGACTTAGGCCGTGCCCTGGCTTCTGAGTTTCCTACATATCACAGGTCTTACAGGAATCAGGTCATATATAGTTCAGGACCTACCAACAGAGTATGCAGATGGAGACTTTCAAGAGTGGATGCAATATTTAGGACGGGGTGAATGGTTGAAGTCTGACAGGACTGCGCGAACTAGAGAGGGATCGCTCTTGCTGAGAGGGCTATTGATCGTCGGTTCACCTATAAGTAAGTAACACAAGCGTATATTGTGCGTAAATTTAAACATGATGCAAATTCTCGTCGGACCATGAATGTTCTCTTGGACGGTGAGGATGACGTCCTTAGACCATGATGTCCTGGGCCATGAGGCGTATAGTAAAGTATTTGCAGGCCATGAAATGATGCTCTCGAGCTATGAGAATGGTGCCTCTAAACCTTTATGCCTTTGAATAATGATATGCAAAAGATTAAAGGAATATTTAGGCCATGGCATGGCGTTCTCGGGCTATGAAAATGGTACTTTCGAACAATGTTACCTTTGGATAATTTGGCGATCTTTCAGCCCATAAAATGCAGTATTTGGCGATCTTCATCGCATGAGATGCAATAGGTGGCGATATTTCAGCCATGCAAAATGTAAATAAGGTGGTGATCTTTCATCCATACAAAATGTAAATAAGGTGGCGATCTTTCATCCATGCAGAATGCAAATAAGGTGGCAATCTTTTAGCCTTGCAAAATGTAATTATGGTGGCAATCTTTCAGCGATGCAGATTTAAGTAAGGTGGCGATCTTTCAGCCATGCAGATATAAATAAAGTGGCAATCTTTCAGCCATGCAGATATAAGTAAGGTGGCGATCTTTCAGCATGTAAGTGTAGAAGTGGCAATCTTTTAGCCATGTAATACAAAATACAGATGGAGACAATGTTTAGTCCTGAAGGAAGAATGGTAGCCTTATGCAATACAGAAAATGCAGATGAAGACAATGTTTAGTCCCGGAAGGCAGAATGGTAGCCTTATGCAATGCAGAAAATGCATATGGAGACAATTTTTAGTCTTGGAAGGCAGAATGATAGCCTTATGCAATGCAAAAAATGTAGATGGAGACAGTGTTTAGTCTCTCAAGGCAGAAAGGTAGCCTTGTGCAACGCAAAAAATACAGATGGAGACAGTGTTTAGTCTCAGAAGGCAAAATAGTAGCCTTATGCGATGCAGAAATGCATAGGGAGATAATGTTTAATCTCATAAGGCAGAATGGTAGCATTATGCAATGCAGAAAATGCAGATGGAGACACTGTTTAGTCTTAGAAGGAAGAATGGTAGCCTTATGCAATACAGAAAATGCAGATGGAGACAGTGTTTAGTCTCGAGAGGCAGAATGGTAGCCTTATGTAATGCAAAAAATGCATATGGAAAAAGTGTTTGGTCTTGGGAGGTAGAATGGTAGCCTTATGCAATGCAGAAAATATAGATGGAGACAATGTTTAGTCTCGGAAGGTAGAATGGTAGCCTTATGCAATGAAGAAATAAAAATAAAATGGCAAATGGTAATAGAGTTTCTTAGCTGATAGCAGGTTGCGACATTGTGACTACTGGGGACATTGTGATATAGGGAATATCACCAACATGCGTGGATAGCAAATGCTGGTAAACACAAACAATTCTAAGAGTTGTATTTCTGAACAACGTTTATCTTGTGAATGTATGGTATGTAAGATGCTTTCACAATCCAAATGTCTGCATCCAATGAAACATCGTGAGTTTTGTAGAGATGATGTTAGTTCGTATCCCCACTGGCCTTGCTTTCCTTGTTCCGATTTGATATGGTGATACGGTATGTACCATTGGTGTTTTGCGTCGCTGAACAAAGCGATTTTGATAATAAATATGCATGAATTTGTAAAAATATGACTTATGTATATTAAAATATCTTTTAGATGATCCGACAACTGTGACGTGGCTCAAAATATTGCAACCTCTTTTGCTACAGAATTTTAAGGGTCCTCCTTAAAATTTTGTCCTAGTTTAACGGGTTGATGCTTCTAACGGCTGCTTGCGATGACTGCTGAAATTATTTCAGAATTTTGAGGGTCCTCCTAAATATTTTGCCCTAGTTTCCAATTGCGGGGGAGATGAAAATTTTATTGAATTGTGACCGAACCTATAAGGATTGCTACATATCCCCTCTTAAATGGGAATTAGGTTATACATAGTTCAAATTACATTATATAGGAGAACACATAGATTATACATAGTAGCGCTTGACTGCATCTGAATTAAATGGCTTCGGCCAAACTTCTCCATCCATTTCGGCAAGTATAAGGGCTCCTCCTATCAGATCCTGGTGAACCATGTATGGACCTTGCCAATTGGGAGAGAACTTACCCTTGGCTTCATTTTTATGTGGGAAAATTTTATTTAACACCAATTGCACCGGTGTGAACTATCTCGACTTCACTCTTTTGTTGAAGGCTTTGGACATTCTATTCTAATACAGTTGACCATTGCAAACTACATTCATTCTTTTTCCATCTAGGAGATACAGCTACTCGTAACAACTCTTTATTCATTTTGCATCGTCGAGCTCAGCTTCCTGTATGATTCTTAAGAAAGGAATTTCTACTTCGACGGTAATGACATCTTTTGTACCATAAACCAACATATAAGGGGTTGCCTAGTTGATTTGTGGACTATGGTGCGATACCCCAATAAAGCAAATGATAACTTCTCGTTCCACTGTTTGTGCTTCTCTATCATTTTCCTCAATATCTTCTTGATATTCTTATCGGTGGTTTTTACGGCTCCATTCATCTTAGGCCTATAGGCTGTAGAATTCTTGTGTCTGATTTTGAAAATCTCACAACATAGCTATCATCAAGTCGCTATTGAGGTTGGAGCCATTATCAGTAACGATTGACCCTGGAATACTGAATCGACAAACAATACTATTGCAGATAAAGTCTGCCATGTCTTTCTTAGTCACTGCTCGGTGAGATGTTGCTTCAACCCATTTGGTGAAATAGTTGATTGCTACCAGGATAAATCTGTGCCTGTTGGAAGCAGCAGGCTCGATCGGTCCAATAACATCCATTCCCCAAACAGCGAATGACCATAGTGAGCTTGTTGTATTAAGATCATTTGGAGTACCTTTATCATGTCTACATGTATCTGCCAGTGTTGGAACTTCCAAACATATTGGATGTAGTCAATCTCCATAGTCATCCAAAAGTAACTAGCTCGGAGGATCTTTTTTGCTAAGACAAAATTGTTCATATGTAGGCCACAGATCCTTGCGTGGATTTCCTCCAGTAGCTTAGATGCTTCCTTTGTGTCGACACACCTTAGAAGTCTCAAATCAAGAGTCCTCCTATGTAGGATTTCTCCATTGTGGAAGAAATTATTGGATAGCCTCCGAAGTGTGCGTTTTTTGAACAGTATTTGCAAGTTCTAGGTATTTTCTTTTTGTCAAATATTCCCTGATATCATAAAACCAAGGCTTTCTATCTACTTCTTCTTCAACATAGGCACAATAAGCTGGCTGATCGTGGATTTTTACTGGAATATGATCAATGAAGTTTTTATCTGGGTGTTGTATCATGGATGACAGGGTAGCCAATACATCGACAAATTTTTTCTGGATTCTGGAAACATGCTAGAATTCCATCTTTGTGAATTTCTTCCTCAGTTCCTGTAAATGGTGCAGATAGGGGAGTATCTTGGAGTTCTTGGTCGCCCATTCTTCTCGGACCTGGTGTATAGGCAAGTCTGAGTCTCCGATCACTAGCAACTCTTGAATGTTCATGTCAATATCCATCTTGAGCCCTAGGATGTAGGCTTCATATTCGGCCATGTTGTTGGTGCACGAGAACCTGAGCTTAGCTGACACCGGATAATATTGATCGGTCTCTGATACAAGGAGTGCTCCTATGCCAACTCCTTTGAAATTCACTGCTGTATCAAAAAATATTCTCCAGCCATCATAGGATCCTGCAATGTCTTCTCCTATGAGTGATACCTCATCATCAGGAAAATATGTCTTTGGAGGTTTGTATTCTCGATCCAGGTGGTTTTCCGCAAGGTGATCTGCTAGTTCCTATCCCTTGATTGCTTTCTGAGTCATGTAGACAATGTCGAACTCACTCAACTAGATTTTCCACTTGTCCATCTTGCCAGTGGGCATAGGCTTCTGAAAAATGTACTTCAAAGGTTCCATACTTGATATGAGATATGTAGTAAATGCATAGAAGTAATGCCTCAGCTTCAGGGCCACCCAAGTCATAGCACAACAGGTGCACTCTACTAGAGAATACCGGACCTCGTATGGAGTGAACTTCTTGCTGAGATAGTAAACGGCCTACACTTTCCTTCCGTTTCATCATGATGCCCCAGGACGCAACCAAAGGCAACATCTAATATTGCGATATAGAGTAGCAACGGTCTACCTGGCTCAGGCGGGACTAAGACTGGTGGTGTTGAGAAGTATTCCTTGATTCTGTCTAAAGCTCTTTGGCAGTCATCCGTCTATTTAGTAGCGGAATCCTTCTTTAACATCTTAAATGTTGGCTCATAGATAACTATAGATTGTGCTATGAACAGGCTGATGTAGTTGAGTCTCCCTATGAAACTCCTCACGTTCTTCTTGTTCTTTGGCAGTGGCAGTTCTTGATAGCTTTGACCTTTGATTTATCCAGTTCTATATCCTAGCGACTCATAATGAACCCAAGTAATTTTCTAGCAGGAACCCCAAATGCACACTTTGCGGGATTCATCTTTAGGTTGTATCTCCGCAATCTGTTGAAAAACTTCCTCAAATCTTCCATGTGATCTATGGACTTCATAGACTTGATGATATCGTCGTCTACGTACACCTCAATCTTTTTGTGTATCATATCGTGGAAAATGGTTGTCATGGCCCTCACGTAGGTGTCCCCTACATTTTTTAACCCAAGCGGCATCATCTTGTAGTAGTACATTCCCCATGGTGTAAAGAAAGCCGTTTTCTCAGTATCTTCTTCATCCATCCAGATTTGATGATAACCAGCGAAACAATCCACAAATGATTGCAGTTCATGCTTGGAGCAATTATCTATCAGGGTGTATACGTTTGGCAAGAGGAAGCCATCTTTCAGACTGGCCTGGTTGAGATCCCAGTAGTCGATACAGACCATATCCTTCCCGTCCTTTGGCACTGGCACAATGTTAGCTAACCATGTCGGGTATTCTACTACCCTGAGAACCTTGTCTTTGACCTACTTGGTGACTTCTTCCTTGATTTTCAAAATGATATCAGGTTTGAACTTTCTGAGCTTTTGCTTTACCGGTGGACATGTTGAATCAATTGGCAGTTCGTGAGCCACAATAGACGTGCTCAGGCCCGTCGTGTCGTAATATGACCAGGCGAATATGTCCTCATATTCACTTAGAAAATCTATGTATTTCTTCTTTTCTGATGGCGATAAATGGACGATGGTTCGTGTTTCCTTGCCACTTTCTTCATCTCCCTGGTTTACAATCTTGGTCTCATCTAGGTTGGACTTAGGTCTATTCTCAAAGTTCTCAATTTCCTTAACAGTCTCTTCAGGTATGTCATCCTCCTCTAAATCTACGTATGTTTGTTGCGTTGTCTCATTACATGTCACAGTCATTGGTTTATTAAGATAAGAAATAGTAATGTTGTATAAGTAAAGTAATGAGAGAAAATAATAAGAGTGTTGATTTATAAGGAAAACCAAAATTCATTCATAAATCCCATAACTATTTTGAACATTGAAGATCTTATTGCAAAAAATAAAAAATGAGAAAGAAAAATTAACTAGTAAAAGATAGAAGATAATGCATGATGTTTGTTCAGCCTTGCTACCCCAAGGCTCGTCGGGCTCTGGTGGTTCTGATGGTCCAGTAGTTGAGGCGTGCTCCTCTGCTTACAGCATGTATGGAAGGGCCTTCCTCCACCTCCTCATTGAAAATGACACTCATATCATCGTCTTCTAGGAATAAATTCTTCATTGCTGCCAGTGCTTCCTTTTCTTCTGACCCATAAATGACTTCGGCCGATTAGAAAGTTGGCTTCTCCAATGGGTAGTAAGGACAGCGTCATGGTGGCGACCAGTGGTTGAATTCCTCCCAGGTATACTCACATCCTAAACCCAAAGTGGTGCATGTTTCTTTAGCCTTATGGGCTTAGTGATTCCTTGGAGGTTTTTGCTAAGTCCCTTGCCAGGTTCGTATCCGCTCCAATTCAATATGCTTTCAACTTTGTTGTCCCACCATTTGTCCTTATCAACGGTGTTGAATTGCTCGATGTGGTGATAGGTCCCTCTACCTATATTTCTTCTGCCTCATATTGCTAGAATAGTCTGGCTACTGTATATGGGATTGCTACCGTCGCCATGAATGATCACCTCTTGGTGACTCCACTCAAACTTCACTTCCTAATGTAGTGTTGATACCACTTCCCCAGTGATATGGATTCATGGTCATCCCAACAAAAGTTTTTAAAATGACGACACGTCTATCACTTGAAAATCAACATCGAACCAAGTAGGCCCCATTTGTAGACATATGCTAATTTGCCCTATAGTAGACCTTTGGGAACCGTCAAAAGCTTTTATGTTGATAGCCCTGTCCTTGATTTCATATAGTCCCTTTCCCAATGTCCCGAGTGTTACCAATGGACAAATGTTGAGGCTGGACCCTCCATCAATAAGGATTTTGTGATAAAATAATCTTCACATTGCACGACGATGTGCAAAGCCTTGTTGTAACTCAACCCTTCTGGTGGAAGCTCATCTTTATGAAAAGTGATCTTGTGACTTTCCAATACATGTCCTTCCATGTAAGCTATCTCGCCGCCGGTAATATTGCTTGGTAAATATGCCTCACTCAGCACCCTTAACAGGGTATTCTTGTGTGCATTGGAATGTTGTAGCAAAGCAAGGATAGAAATTTATGCTGGTGTTTTGTTCAGCTGATCAATGACCAAGTATTCCTTGGCTTGTATCTTTCTCCAGAGATCATCTAGCCCGATCTCGGTGATGCTTGGTCGACTAGGGGCCTGCTTGATAGACTCTGCCAAATGTTCCGGGGTATAAACCCTACCAGTTCTCGTCACACCCTGTGCCTCAACAGCTTCTCTGAACATGACCTTGCCTTTCCTTCTTCCCTCGGCTGCATAGTCCCAAGGTATAGCATTTGTATAGAATGGTGTTACGGCCGACATTGCCACTGGAATTGACATGGCTATCTTTACTCTGAATGGAGCATGCACCTTGGGCGGTAAAACTACAACTTCGAATGGTGTAGGTGCATTTGCTGGCAACATGAATTCAACCTCAATTGGTACCGATGTCTTTGCAGAGGATGGTGCTTCAAACTCAAGTGGAATGGACATATTTACCTCGGCGTCCCCAGAGGGATGATTCTGGATTACGATTGGATTAAGGGTGACTATTAGCTTCTTTGGGTCGTCACATTCTTTGATCAAACCGATCGATCCCTTGGGATACCAATCATCCTCTATTTCAAGTATGTGAATGCCTCCACCCTTGTGGTCTGGCAGAGGTTTATCGCGAACACTCGAAGTAGTTCTCTTGCCATAATAATCTTGTTATCAATTAAAGTCCGGATCTTATCTTTCAGAGAGCGGCATTCGTCAATTATGTATCCTTTCATGCCGAAATGGTATTCATATGATTTATCTGGATTTTTCCATTGGAAGGATTCTCAAGAGCAGCAGGGATAGGGGTGGCATAACCAACAACTTTGAGTCTTTCATACAACTGGTGAATAGGCTCAGAATAACCGTATATTATTTCGGAGGCCTTCGGTCAAAGTTTGGTTGAGGCATAGGGAAGTTTTGGCTTGGAGGAGGAGAATGATAGTGGGATGGTTGAGTAATGTAGGCTTGGTAAACATGTGTGGGTTGGGAATATTAGGGTGATGTAGGCTGCTATGTGGGAGGTGGAGGTGATTGATAAGTGGGTGGTGGAGTTCGGTAAGAGGGTGAGGGTGCTAGGTAGTTTGGAGCAGGCTGATATGTGGGTGGAGGCATAGGATAGGTTTTAGTGTTTGACTGGAGATTTGGTTCTCTGTGCCACCATTACGGCTCCTACGTCTCTGTTCTTGGACACACCCCCTGATTGTAAGGCCTTTTTATAACTTACAAGGCCTCAAAGTTTGTAACCATATCGCTTTTGATGCCCTCTTCGATCCTTTCACCATGTTTCATAATGTTAGAAAATTTGTGGCTTTTGATCATCATCAACCCCTCATAATACTGTGGGTCTTGGGCCGGAACGAAGAATTTGTTCATTTGTTCTTCTTCTAAGGCAGGCCTAACCTTAGCAGCTTCGGACCTCCAACGAGTAGCATACTCGCGAAATGTTTCTGTGGGCTTTTTCTTTAGATTTTGAATATAGAACACATCCGGTGCATTCTCCGTGTAGAACCTGAACCTGTCCATAAAATCAGACGCCATACTTACCTAGTTCGACCACTTCTTTGGATCTTAGCTAATGTACCAAGATAAAGCCCCTCCCTTCAAACTCCTCATGAAAAGCTTCATGCGGATTTTCTCCTCTTTTCCTACTCCAACCAATATGTCACAGAACATTCTCAAATGGACCCTTGGATTCCCTGTACCATCAAACATTTCGAACATAGGAGGTTTGTACCCTCGGGCAATTCGACATCGAGCTGTATGCAAAGATCTTCGTAGTTTAGCCATTCAATTTCCTTACTACCTTCAGCGCCTTGAATTCTGCTAGTCAATTTCTTAAGTTCTTCGGCCAGGTTTATGATAAGCATGTATTTATCATCGGACTCGGGTGTGCTTGAGATGGGCTGGGTGGAGTGTGTCATAGTCTCCACGTAGATGGGGGTATTATGGTTGGTGTGGCAGGTCTTCCAGTGGTTGTGAGGAGAGGGATGGTTTGGTTGCTTTGGGATATTCTGTGGAGGCGTAGGGTTCTGATCATTTGGGAAATTGATATCTGGAGTTCTCAGGGGAAATGACAGATTCACCAGATTCCGAACCTGATCAAGTTCTTCTAGGAATTTCAGCAACTTTTATTCCAGTTAGGATGCATTTTCCTTAGGAACCAGAGTATCGTGACCATGAGTGACCTCTACCCGCTTAGTTGAGTTCTCCTTTCTGGCATTTTCCAAATCTTCCATCTTCCCTTTGTTCTTGTGTCTAAGAGGAATGAGAGAAGGAGTAGGTGGAGGGGCCCTATATCTCGTGAAATAGGATGATGTTTCCAGAGTACATGAACTAACTTTGGGAGAGGAATAAAAGAAAAGCAAAAACAAAAAGGTAACGAGTTAGTGAGGATTATAAAAAGTGTTGTGATATTTAAACACATAGTGCAGAATGTAAATTGTATCCTAATTTGGGAACCTCTTTTTGCCCGAGGTAGGCCTAGCGACAAATTTATTTGGAGAACTTAGAACGCTAAATGCCTCATTTTACTGATAAAAAGTAGATGAATCAAAAATCAACAGTAAATAACAGGAAATAAAAGTCACTAGTGATCACGCCCAGCTCTAGTCCTAAAAAGGATAACCGGTTGTTGCAAATATAATCTGAGTATACATGCCCAGAGTCAAACCCACAGAGAACTAAGGATTAGTTGTATTTGTTTAATATAACCAAGAAGACAAGATTGAAAATGAATAAACAGCTGAAAACTAACTATGCTTGAATTGTAAACAATTGGAATAAAGTTCTAAGGTAATGGTTTCCCCCGTTGTTGATTTCATTAGTTGCATGTTTCTTATAGCTTTGACTTAGTTGCCTCTATCAATGATATACTCCCAAGCTATCATAAATCTCTCTCAAGCACTTATGATAATTTACTAGACGCACTCTCTCAAGCTACACTATCTAGCTTCACATTACAATTCACTTAGATCGCACCCGAGGTATTGTTATCTCTAATCAAACCTATAAACCCTCGGTTATGACTCTCACCTATTCTCCGAGAGTGATGTTGTTCAAACAACTACCTAAATATGCACTCTCTCTCAAGCAGATACATAATAAATAGGAACAGCTAATTGAGAATCCTTTCAATTAACAAAAATCAAAATGTAGTTGAACAAATAGAGATTAACAACCAACTCAAAACTATATTAATATAACAACCAATTCATCCCCAACGGCTTTCACCAAAACCTTAGATAACAAATTAGCTATTCATAACTACAATATCAAAAGTCATAACCAACAATGAAAAATAAGAAGAAGAAGGAAAAACTTGTTGATGAGTTCTCCGCCTTGCTCTTATTGTGTCTCTGCCTCCTTAGGTAAAATATGTGTCAAAAATATGTCCAACCCCCAAAAATAACATTTTTCCATGTATATATACTAAATAGAGTCGGGCCCAAATTATACTTTCTCATACAAGAGAAGGGACAATATTTCACGTCTGGAATGCCGCGGCCGCGGCATGACCACAGTGCGACCGTGGAAGACACTGCCTCAAACTGCGGCTGCGACCGCGGGACGACCGCGGTGCATTTTTCTCCATGTTCAGTATGGGATTTGGATAATGTAAAACATGAAAGTTGTAGTCTTTCCAACCATATATTTTGGAGCTCAATTAGAGTTCTGAGCAAAAAATTATGTGTATTTTACTAGACAGTACGCAATATGCCTTCTGGATTCTTGGTTCGCTCTAACTATCATCTTATGACCCCCAAACACGATCTTGGCTTAATTCCTTGAACTTTTACTCAACTTTAAAGCTCTAAATCACTTGAACTCATTCAATAATATCTACATAGCTCGGAATCGCTCCTACAAGGCAAAAAACACACCATTTGTGCAAAACACTAGTGATTAAAGCGCAAACTCAACTAACGTGCAATAAATTAGATGTAATAATCGACTAAAATATGTAATTATAGCCTATCATCATGGCCATTAGCCTTATTTCATTTCATAAATCAAAAATAAAACTCTATCTATTTGGTCCCAAAATGACCTTCTCCAGACTCGGCATGCTTGGCTACGTCGAACAGCCTTCCAAGCTCGCGAAGTCCCAGCAATAGGCAAGCCCTGGCTAGATGTCCGCCTTTGTTTCCTTCAGAATTCTGGCAGCCTCGTCTCACAATCCCAGAATAAAGTAGCAGCTTCTATGACCTTGTTGTATGGGTTAGATTTCAAGGAAGGAAGGTAGGTTGCCCACATATTTCAAAGTGAGGGTTTGATAACTGGAGTGAAGATACTCCTACCAGCTTAGCAAATTTAGGTGGATATTGGTGACCATGTTGAATCTGGGGACTTCGTGCCTCATATTTCTGCAAGACAAAAGGTTTATGCCCTTATACCCACCAGACTCGACTATTTAATATCAACAATTTGCATAAAGCATTTAGTTCTCCAAATAAATGTTCAGAATGTGGTAGTGTCTGTTTGGGTTTCGGGAAAACCAGTGGACTTTGGAAAAGGCCATATTAAAGAGTCATTATGCAAACAACATAGCAGACTCGGCTAAGTTTGACAATGATGCATGCACAGTTAAACAAAGTAAGGTTTCTATAGGGTTCTAGACTAGTACCCTTGAGCGGACAACTCAAGAGGGAAAGGCGAAAAACCATCGACTATACCATTGATCGACTGGTTCTACCATAAATACGTCATTTCCGAATTTAGGGGGTGATATTATCGGAAGAGTGAAACCACTCATTATAAGCGTTGCTACGGGATTTATTTGGCACGAGTGGAATATGATGTTGAGCATGATTATGCAATAACTAAAACATGTTGTCACGTATTTTCACATTTAAGAAAGAAGTAAAATACAACAGCTTCATAATTTAAAGCAATAAAAAAGCAAAGTAGTAAAGGAAAGAAACAAAAGACAAGTCAGTTTTGCAATCAAAAATGAAATTGAATGCTTAAAAGAAATAAACACATAATAGCGCGTAAAGAAGCATAAATTCACAATAATAGTCTGAAAATGTAAAAGCCTAAAAATCCCCAACAGAGTCGACATGCTGTCGCGCCCCCTTTTTCTTTCGCGGAAATCAGGTTCATGACATTTGGAGAGACAACTCGTTCCTGTTGAGAATTGAGTTTGAATTCGAAGAGTCGCAACCTAATTATTAGGGTGCATTAAAACATCATAATGGTTTGATATGAATAACCAGAGATAGGGTAAGGGCTTGAAATTATTCTAAGGGGAAGGTGTTAAGCGCCCCTTAAAATCCACTAGTATGGTTCCCGGCCAGACAATTATTATGATTTTGGGTACAATTAACATATAAAAAATAAGGGCTCAAACAACACATAACGGTTTGAAAGTAAACAAGGTTTGAAGAGCAATTAGAAAAGCTGATTTTTTTAAAAATAAAGAGTTCAAATGCTGAAAAGAAATAAAGAATAAAGAGAAGGGGGTCCTAGGTTTATTAAATATATGGATCACCCCACATAATGTCCGGTAATCACTCTTCAATGAGGGTCCACCACGTGATATTATCGTGTGGTCATCATATTCATATCTAACCTACCCGCCCCATTAAGGTATTTAAAGCACGGATGGTCTTGATTACTTATTGCATGCTATTACCCATTTCAATCCTATCAGTCTCGGAGGCACTTAGGACTACTAATCCTAAAAGTGGGGATGTTAGGCTTGTTTGAGGTTTCAAAGGTAAAACTCTAAGGCGTCAAACAAAACACTTATTGCACATTATGTGAAAAGTATATAAGCTAGCATAGGCTCAGATGTACCTCCTTGAACAGAAAAGCACATAATTAGCATGACTTTCACATATTGTTTAGGTCTGATTAAATACAAAATATGAGAGAGATTTTAAAATTTGAGGCATACTGGTTTATTACATAATTCAGCTAAGAAGCCCAAATTAGGCATGCATGCTGGTTGTACTTATTAAAATAGATTCAGTTTATAGTTATTACCCTGAGGCTTGCCTAAGTGTTAAGACGGGGTCCTCTAGACAAGATATCTGTTGAGTTTGGAAAGAAATAAGACATTAAAACTCAAAACAAATTATTTGAAAACCCTATAGGCATGCTTGCTAAACTTCGGTTAAGCAAGATACTAAGATTATTAAAGAGAGGCAGAATTAATAGATTAATTACAGGTCCTACAAGTTAAAGTACATATTATTACTGATTCTTAGATCTCTTAATGAGTGAAATGAATTAGATTCATTTAGAAACTCATATAGGCTTGTTTTCTATACATTGCTAATTTTAAAACTTATAGACGTAGCATTTGGGTGCAGAAGTAGGTTTTCATAACTATCGGAATGGTATCTAATGCAAAAAATCGTTTCAACCTATAGGAATGGTTTCTAAAAATGCAGAACTTGTTCTAAAACATATGAACATGATACCTAAATGCAGAATTTGTTTTAAAACTTATGGACATGCTGAATATTAGAACATCAAATAGACATGGTTTCTACATGTATTGAGTACGCAGAATTAGAATAGACCTATACACATGATTTCTATATGTATTTGAATATGCAGAATTGTAATAGACCTATAGGCATTATTCTATATGTACTTGAATATGCAGAATTGTAATAGACATATAGGCATGATTTCTATATGTATTTGAATATGCAAAATTGTAATAGACCTATAGGCATGATTTGTACCCTTTTTTTAATAGCATAGTTACCCACCCCTTTTCACTAGCCGGGCCCAAATATTCATTACAACTTTTTACAAACCAAAAATAATAAATTACATCAAAAGTGTAAAGAAAATACAACCAGATGAAGCTTGATTCTGACTTCTTGTCTGAATTAGGAGATAGACCAGCTCAAAAACCACTGATCCAAAGCCTTTCTCCAATTTGAGTGTGTCAGAGTTCCCTAAGAGCCTAAATGGGACTTTGGGCAGTGCTCACACCCAAATTGTATTACCAGAATAAGGACAAGTGCAGTGTGGAAGGGCCAACCCTCGAGTGTCCAAGTTTAGAGGGAGCTCAATGGGTCCCAAGGCAAGGCTCAGAAGGGGGACAAAACTTAAAGTCTAAGAGAGAGTGCACGTGAAGAAACAGAATTTTAAAGAACTAAGAAAGTAAAGAAGAGGGAGGAGATGTTAGGAAACAGCCATAAACAAGTCATACAAAAGGTTCAGGGATTGGGGAAATTTCTAAAGAGCCTATACTTGGCATAGGAAAGAATTGGGCATGCACAAAAATGGAGATGTTAGCATGCCTATAAGCCTGCCAGAAAATATAACAACAAAGTTCATAGAGGTTAGGATCCCAGGGATCAAGCTTGAGTCATGGCCAGTAATATTCAGTACTGTCATGCCTCCAGCAAACCATAGCATCACACGCATTGGGGTGTTTGGGATTCATAATTGGAGGAAATTATAGCATGCTAAAGTAAACCCTGAACTAAACACAAACAGTAGGCAGACATGCAAGCGAAGGTATTAAGTAAACACATTATTTGTGATTGCTGAAAATCTTAATCAAGACATACCAGTTTCAAAGAGCAAGATACTGTAAAAGCAAGTAGCAGGACTTGAAGGCAATCCACAGTACAAGTAACAAAAGAGAATAGTTTTGAGTGTGAGCGAGAGTTCAGAAACTAAGAGTGTTCGTGTGTTCTGTGTCAATGCAAAAGCCAGGTATTTATAGTGTGAAAACAGGTAGAAAATAAGGTAAGAAAATAATTATGGAACTATGTAGCAATTAAAAATCAATTAGTATAGGAACTTCCTTTAATTAAGGAGTTTAAACTTAAACGGTAATGGGCAGAAAACTTTTAAGTAAAGAAATCAAGTAAGCATCTTGTGCAAAGTAGGCAATTAGGGGTGAATACATAGAGGTTTAACTAAGGGAAGAATTAATGAAGAATATTTAAAATACACGGTTAACATAATAAGGTGAGAAACAGAATAAACCAACCAATACATAGTAAATCAAGGAGTCAACTATTTTAAATTATAAATAAACCAAGTCAAAAATAGGAGAATCAAAAGGCTAAGGGAAAGTTCTCAAATCAACCCAAGAATCAGGGAAATCAGTAAATAAGGAAGAATCAATCAGACTTATACAAGGAGGCCTGAAACCAGTCACAAATTCAAGGTCATTTTAGAGGGAAACTCAGCATATAAAGAGTTTATAAGTATTAAGTAGGAAAGGCTGAATTTAGGACAAAAAGAAACATCATATAGCAGCAAACACAAGTAGTCACATAGGTCGATTTTGGTTACTCAATAACAGAGGGGAGAAAGTATCAAATAGCATGTAAAAGGGTCAAGTAAAGGACCTGATAGAGTTTAGCAGGAAGTTAGAATCCTATAAAGAAACAAAAGATTCAAAAATTTAATCTAGCAGTAGATGAAACACATTTCAGAAACTCGAATAGGTTCGAAGAAATATGGGCTTTGAAACCAAACAAGTTCGAAGATGAAGAACAAGCAAATCAAATAGCAAATAGTCTCAAAACTCGAATGAATCCCCAAATTTAGGGCTTTCCCCGTCAATCGAGTGTAGAGATGAAAACAAGTAAATCAGGCAAAAATACTAATAAAATAAGTTCAAAAATCTCAAAAAAGAACTAAGACATTTAACATGCATATTCCAGTAGAAGAATAACACCAAGAAACACAGTAAAAGAGCAACACAGTAGAACAACAACATAAGAAACATAGTAAGAAACACAGTAGACATGTTTAAAAAATTTTGAAGAGTTTCGAGATAAAGTAACAAAAACCCCTAAATTAGAAAAGATAAAGGTTCTGAAAGTAGAATTTTGAAAGAAACCATGAGAAAATGCTTAGGAGCTCAGAGAAAACACAGATCTACAACGGATCTAGAAGAATCAGAAAAACCTCTAAGGTTAGGGTTTCATAAGAACCAAAATAGTGAGAAAGGCTTGGAAGGTCATTGAGCTAAACAAGAGAAACCAAGAGCAAGCTTGAATAGCCATGGAGAGCCGGAGCAAGGTCGGAGATGACAGAAAATAGCTATTGAATTGAAAGCACCTGAGGTCTAGACCAAGCTTCTTCAAGGTCTGGCCTTGAAACTATGATAATCGAGCATGTATGAGTTATATGAGGTAGGTACAGGCCTTTAATGGCAGTGGAAGCTATGATGCAGACGATTTGGGTGGTGGTTGAAGATGGCAGCTAGGGTTTGAGAGGGAGATTGAGAGAGAACTAGAAAGGGGAGATTCAAAGACAGCTACCTGTGAGAAGTGGTTAGGGTTTGGGGGAGGGGGGGGGGGTAATGGGAAACTAAAAAAGAAAGATTAAAAGGTAGTCGTTGATCATTTTGATCAACGGCCTGGATTAAAGGGGGATCTGGGCGAGTTATTTTAAAAGGGTCGTGGGTCGGGTAGACTAGGATTTGGGTCAGGGTAATTTGGTTTTAGAATTGGGTTTAATTGGGTGTTGATTTGGGGCTACAATTGAAATAAATGGGGCTAGTATTTAAATAGCCACTTTTCCCTTGTTTAATTTCATAAAATAGTAAAATAATTTCTGGAAATCAATTAAAGATACTAAAATTATTAATAATACGTAATTCAAATGAAAAATATTGGAGTCAATTTTATAATTGTAAACACAATTAAACCTCAAAAGAGACTAATATTGTAATTATATGCAATTTAGCTTTTAAAATACTAAATAAATCTATAAAAATATGCATATGTTGTAAAACAATAAAAGAACAAGAGCAATATTGCAGAGAAAGAGAGATAAATTCTTATTGAATTTTAGGGTGATTTACAATGGGGTAAGACCCCTCTATTTATAGGAGGAAAAATGACTTAGCCTCAAAGTAAAACTCTCTACAAGATAGACATTCACTCTAAATAGAATTCTATTCTTAACACTCCCCCTTGAATGTCTACTCAATAAATAATGTGCCTCGTTAAAACCTTAACTAAAATAAAACCCAATGGGAAAAAAATTCTAGAAAAAGAAAAAGAGTACACATGTTTAGAAATGCGCCTATTGGTTGCCTCGTTAAAAACCTTACAAGGAAAACCAAGTGGGAACAAAACCTTGAAAGGGAAAAAGAGTGCAACGCGCATTAACTCCCCCTAATGAGAGCATCAATTCACATATTTGAGCCTTTGCATTTCAATCTTGTGCACCATCTTCAAAACGATCTTTGGTAGAGATTTGATAAATAAATCAGCCATATTAACTTGAACGAATATTTTGCACCTTGAAATCATCACTCGTGAAATATAACGTCTTCACAAATGTCGTGGAATGGCTCTTCAATATTTCCATAGAGGTATCCTCGCTATCACATTATCATGCTTATAGTTATAGCAAGATATAGTTGTGCATAAATTGCATTAAGGAAATGGTTCCTCAAGATCAAGAATTGTGTATGCTTCAAGCAACTTAAATCCTTCATGGCTTGTCATATAAGTTAAGTCATATAAGCCATATTATAGACTTTAGATGCATATCAAGTTTTCATGTCATGCTAGACAAATAGATATCGAAAACTGATTGCACATACCATTGACTTTATACTTTTAAGTATTTGAACTACATGTCCAAAACTACATGTCTTTCATATGGAATCAATTCTACTTGACACAAAAAAAATCACTTGCCATTGAGGTTGCCATCCAAGATATATGCCCATTGTTTTCTTTATTGATTTATTTGCTCAGAGAAAGAAGTCACTGCCGTGGCTGCAATTCCAGTAACATCTAGATTGCCCGGCCAAGATACAGTTTCATTAGATCCCAAACCTGACTTAAGATATTTTTCGTCAGAACCGCTATGTTGACAGGTGGTCATGGAGTTAGCATCTACAAAGCAGCAGAAGATGGCAACAATGATATACAGCCCAATTTGATCTCCATTTTACATCTTACCATTGACAGGTCCTGCTAATTTCTCAAGCATACCTTTCTCGGTCTTTCGTGCTTAAGGAAAATGTAAAGAAACCACAAGTTTCTAATCAAAAAGACCAGTTAGAGAAACCTTTATTTCCTTCTAGCAACAGAGAGATCAAGCAAGAAGTCAATGTGATTGTATCTCTTTCATTTGGCCAGTACTTTTGTGTCTATGTTCGATAGACTTAAGATCCTCATCAAAACTTAGCGCTATGATAGATATCGTCAACGAACATGTTATATCGGTTCCAATAAATTTTCATAAAGACATAACATATAGATCTTTTATTCATATATTCAGGTACCTGAATCTCTCATGAGATTTTATGAAGTGTTATCTTTTTATGAACTTCAACTTCATATTATCCTATTCGAGGATCTAGATATACAAATGATAATTCATTCTACATAATGTTTTCTCAACTGTTTATCATGTCTCCCCCTCATGTTAGAAAAACTAACTTGTTTCCTCAACTTTGAGAATCCATCTTTGTGCATTATGGTGTTAATGAAAATACACACCGCACATCAATAATAATAAGATGGAGTTATTTGGTTCCTGACCCTGAACCACTTGTGAGGGGAGAATGTAATATACTTTCGTATATAACATATATCAAACGGATATAGATAACTATGTTCTCATAAGAAATAGTTTAGCTATTAAGTGGAGACACTCAATAAATTATCTTGCTAAACCAACTATGATGTAAACCAACTTATCAAGATGAACTATCTTGAATAGAAAATCTGGAAATTGTGCTCGAAACTTCAATTACTGAGCAAGTTACCTCGCAAGCACCGGCCAGTTTGCGGGTTAATAATAATCGCACATGTAACCATCTCATAGATGCATCTTATGTGGTATACATGGCAGATGAATGGGCCCATATTCACCTTTGATATTTCCAGCATTCATGGGATTCAATCCCAATTTTAATTGGTCTATCAATTAACGAGAACAAGCAACCTAAGATAATTCGTAAAGATCTTTCTAGTTCTTTAGTATTTACCCATATAGATTCTCGTTTATTTTTTCACATCACACTTTAAATTGATATGGCTAAAATGATTATGCCAACTGAATAAATTATCAATATTGATAAGTTCATGTTTACACCATGACATGTGCATTTCTCAATAAACTCCATGTTTATTATGATATGGGGTTTTATATGAATAAACATCCACTTTATTGTGGTATTCTTTTGTTTGTGTAGTACAAACTGGAGAATAAAGCGGGTAGCTTTTCACATACAGATTATCCGGCTACAAGTTGTAGTAATAGAAGATATCAAATCTTTCCTTTATTTATAGTCTCAATATAATCAATCGCTTTCGCATATACTTTGGAAACTGAATAAGTTTCTTTGAGACTTACTACAACACAATACCTTATTGATAATCAATTGTGTTTCTTCAAAATAGTATAATTGGCTATTGCAGAGTTCTCAATTAATTTGGTACTACCACATATCAATATCCATATGGTGAATATCTTTTTCAAAGAGAAAGTTATACCATTATGGTCATGGTCAAAATTATATGCAAGATATGTTTCTTGCATTATTATTGTCCTTTACCAAAATATTTTGGCGTACAATAGGTACGTGATCAATGACCATTCATGCCATAATAATGACATTATTTTCTTATATCATCTCAAACCTCCTTCTAGAGGCGAGTGTGGTATATTCACTACCACTAACACGTTCATATTCTTCTAAGAATGAATATGTCTTCATAAATCAGATGTTGTCACATTCCCATCATGAATGGACCATAATCATCGATATGTGCTATATAAAATCTCATGTCAAATCGATGACAGATATTACTTTCACAGAGTGAATGATTATTTTGAGAATCCTTATTGTTCTCAATATCACAATAATGACGATTATAATTTCGTCTATTGCCATGTGCACATCCATTGATACCTTCACGGTAATAATTTTGTCTTCTTTCAGACTTATCACATACTGCTATCACATTCTCTATAGGGAATGATAATGGAGCAAATCCAATGGGACGAATTTTTAATTCTTTACAAATGGATAATCTTTTGCACCTCTTTTTCACAAATAGAGGCACGTGGATCAAGATGAGATAATGATGGATTTTCCACAAAATTTCCCGTTTGGTTTCACCAACTTCTCCCCCTAATTTTGGGAAAATTGTCTCATCGAATCGACAGTCTGCAAATCGCGCAGTGAACAAATCCCTTGTCAATGTTTCGAGGTAGAGAATAATGGAGGGCGATTCAAACCCAACATATATTTCAAACCTTCTTTGCGGATCCATTTTGGTGCAATATGGCGGTGCTACAGGCATATATACTGCGCATCAAAAAAATTCTTAAATGGGATATATTAGCATTGCTGCATGCAAAATGGCGTGACCCCAAACGAAGTGGGCAGCCTCGTTTTCATGAGTAATGGTCTTGCAATCAACTGCAGACGTTTAACTAAAGATTCTGCAAGACCATTTTGAGTGTGAACATGAGCTACAGGATGTTCCACTTTTATCCCAATTGATAAGCAATAATCATTAAATGCTTGGGATGAAAACTCAGCAGCATTATCTAGTTTAATAGACTTAATTGGATTATCAGGAAATTGTGCTCGTAATCGAATTATTTGTGCCATTAATTTTGCAAACGCAAGGTTGCGTGATGACAATAGGCACACATGAGACCATCTAGAGGATGCGTCTATTAAGACCATAAAATATCTAAAGGACCCACTAGGCGGGTCAATAGGTCCACAAATATCCCCTTGTATACGTTCCAAAAACGTAGGTGACTCAGTTCCAACCTTTGTTGGTGATGGTCTAATAATTAACTTGCCTTGATAACAAGAAGTGCAAGAAAATTCATTATTTAAAAGAATCTTTATATTCTTTAATGGATGCCCATATGAGTTTTCTATAATCCGTCTCATCATAATTGATCCAAGATGTCCCAATCGATCATGCCAAAGTACAAAAGTATTGGAATCAGTAACCTTTTGGTTTACTGTGGAATGTGCCTCAATTGCACTAATTTTTGTCCAATACAGGCCACAAGATAAAGATGGGAACTTCTCAATAACCCTCTTTTGGCCAGAGACATTCTTTGTAATGATGAGATATTCAAGATTATTCTCATCTATTGTCTCAATATGATATCCATTTCGACGGATATCTTTAAAACTCAACAAGTTCCTCTTGGACTTGGAGGAGAACATTGCATTCTCTATGATAAGTATTGTTCCCTTAGGCAGAGTTATAGTAGCTCTTCCTGAGCTTTCAATTAATTTACTACTACCAGAAATTGTAGTAACATCTGCCTTACACATACTTAAATGAGAGAAATATTTCTTCTCTTTGAATATCGTATGTGTGGTACATGAATCAATTAAACAAATATTTTTACAATTGTACGTTGATCCAAGTTTGCTTTGTGAGATATCCATATTTGCTTCCCATGGTTTGCCATACAAAAGAAATATACAAAAAATATTGAAAGTTGTCTTCTTTTTTACTCAATCAAACACACAATTAATTACATCCACCATTTAGTATGGTGTTTCTTTTGACTCAAATCAAACACACAATTAATTAATATTCACAAGTAAATTTATGAGCTTACATCAGCCATGATTCAAATTCATTCCATGAAATATTCTATGTAATGGTACATGACTTTATACTGACTGGACAAAAGAATATTCTAGACTTAGTTCTCCCATAGACATTTTAACTTGCAAACATAGCTCATAAGTCATAACTAATCCCTTGAACATGCTCTGTGCTACATATTAAATTTCACATGATGAAGGGTCCTATGACAACAAGCAAATCATGATTTTTCTTTAGAACTAAGCACTTGGTTTCTAATAAACCCATTAAGACATACTCAAGTTCATTATCAAATTTTAAGAGGCATGTTATTTATAATTCAGTCAGACAAGTATATCACATAACTTACACTCCTAGCCCACGATTTCCAAATAGAACAGTGACTCACGATTTTAGCAAACAAAACTCATATTTTGAATTTATGAGAAAAGAAAACGAGAGGAGCACCCACTGACCTTTTTGTGCACAGTGAACGGGGTCGCATCAAGGTCTACTATGTCTGGCCTCTACTCCACAACCTCGAATAACCGTTCGAAATCCGAAACAAGCACAACAACGACTAGACAAAACCAACAGAAATCGAACAAAATAAATCCTTAATGTGCGATTCTAACGATTAAAAACATGAGAGAAGAATGGCCCGGATAAGAGTATAAAAACGGCGACTAAAAAAGGTTTAAGGCCGCCAGTGAGAGGTGTCAAAAATCTTCACCAAATCTGGTATTTATAGGCATAAAACTAGGGTTTTTGGAATAGAGTTTGGGCAGGATTTCGAGTTGGGATTTCAATATTGAGTCAAAGAGCCGTTTGAAAAGAAAATCAAATCCTTGATGTTGATTTCACATGCAGCAAATCAGATTTTCTGAAAAGGAATTTTGGCTTTATATATTGAACACGTTGATGATATATGGGCAAAACATCTGAAGTGCTAAGATCGAAAGAGAAGGAAAGTTTCACCAAAATAGGGTGACATATCTCTGTGAAAGATTAAAACCGATGGAGCTTGTCTAGAAGAGGAAAGGGGAGGAAGAAGACAACTTTCCTTCTCTGCAAAATAGGGTGACATATCGTGCTGATAACGTGTTATAAAACAATAAAAGAACAAGAGCAATATTGTAGAGAAAGAGAGATAAATTCTTATTGAATTTTGGGGTGATTTACAATGGGGTAAGACCCCTCTATTTATAGGAGGAAAAATGACTTAGCCTCAAAGTAAAACTCTCTACAAGATAGACATTCACTCTAAATAGAATTATATTCTTAACAGCATAAATTATGTTAGCTATATTTTAGTATATGTATGATCATCCAATAAATAAATCACCAAAATGATATTTTTGGGAGTAATTGTTGGATTTTTTTTGATAAAATAGAGTAGTAAATTGATTTAATTTTTAAAAAAAATTAGGGAAAAGCAATAAAATATTAGGACATACTTATATATGCATATACAGGCTATGTTGAAGGTATTTTTCATATTAAAATATATAGAAAAAAATTAGGTATCAACAGCGGGGTCGGCCGACCGAGGAGGCGACCTGGGAGACCGAGCAAGATATGTGCACCCGTTACCCTAATCTTTTCACTGCTTCAGGTATATCTCTATGCTCGTTCGAGGATGAATGAATGTCTAAGTGTAGGAGGATGTGACGATCCAACCGATCGTTTTAAGAATTTACTCCTCGATCCCCTATTAACTACTTTCCTCGTGTTTATTTCTGCTATTTTGAATTGCCGGGATATTCAGTTTTGAGTTTTAGAGAATTTTGGGACACTTAGTCCCTAATTGAGAGTTTAAGTGTTGGAAATTTAGCCGTAGTTGGAACAGTATAAAGACGGTCTTGGAATGGAAATTTGATGGTTTCGTTAGCTCAGTTAGGAGATTTTTGGGGTTAGGAGGGTGCTCAGAGTGTGTTTTGAAGGTCCATAGCTAATTTAGGTTTGAAATGTCGAAAGTTGGATTTTTAAAGTTTCCGATTCAATAGTAAAATTTTGATCAGAGGATCGGAATGGAACTTCGGAAGTTGGAGTAACTTTGTAGTGTTGAATGTGATGTGTGTGCAAACTTTCAGGTCAATCGGACGAGGTTTGATAGACTTTTTGATTGAAACCGTATTTCTAGAGTTTTGGAGTTCTTAGGATTGAATCATTGCTTGATTCGTCGTTTCGATATTGTTTTATGTGTTTTAAGGATTGGTATAAGTTTGGACTGTTGTATTAGACTTGCTGGTGCCTTTGAGCGGTGGATCAGCCGCAGAAGCGGAAATTGGGAAGTTCAGCAGGGACCGCAGAAGCGGTAGGAATTCCATAGAAGCAGTACTACATCTGTGGATTGGGAGTGCAAATGCGGAAGATGAGTTTTTAAGTAGAAGTCATGGATGCGACCAGCGTTTCGGAGTGGTCCCAAGACCGCAGACGGAAATAGCTGGGCAGAAATATAAAATTTTGAGGGTTTGGTTTCAAAAGTTGGAATTTCAATTTGGAGCTCGGAAGAGGGAGATTTTGAGAGGAAATTGAAGAGATGATCATTGTGTAACAGTTCTTTAATCCTTTCTAGTTATGTTCCATCAATCTATAGTTAGTTTCATCATTTAATTTTGGATTGGAGATGAAAATTGGGAAAAAGTTGGAAGGAAGTTCTTAGACCTAAAAGTTGACTTTTAATTGGGAATTTGACCTTAGATTTGGATAATTTTAGTATGAATGAACTCGTGAGATTATGAGGATTTTGAAAATATAAAATTCACCCGATTTTGAGATGTGGGCCCGAGGGACGTTTTGGTCATTTTACCTAATTTCGAGAATTAGCTTAGAATGTTTTAGAGAATCAGTTACTTGAAGTGTTATTTACTATATGAAATTTAATTTAATAGATTTGGGTCATTTGGAGTCAAGTACTCGTGGCAAGAACGTGGTCTCGGGTTGATTATTGAGCCGGTTCCGGGTAAGTGACTTGTCTAACCTTGTGTAGGGGACTCTCCCCTTAGGATTAGTATTGTGATAATTGAAATGCCTTGTACGTGAGGTGACGAGTGTGTACTTATGCTAATTGTTGAAAATCCTATTTTAGTTAAAATAGTCTTAATTGTGTTTTTCCTTTCTTGCTTACACTACTTTGAATTTAAGCATGCAGTTAGCCTAGAGAAGCAAGTCTAATTGACTGAATTACTCTATTTGATTTAATTGCCTTATTTGTATTACATGAAGCATGCTAGGTTAGAAATTATGTGTTTTTGCTTTGGTATGAAGTTCAACGTAATTGAGAATTCTTTTTTTCTTTGTTATTGTTGGGTGTTTTAATTTGGACTGCGGGAAGGCATCCCATGAGATCCCCTGAATGAAGTTATGATTATGCTGAGGTGCGGGATATTGAGAGATCCTTGGAAAATATATTGAGGATACCAAGAGATCCTCGAGATACCAAGAAATCCCTAGCATATATTGAGGATACCAAGAGATCCTAGCACATATTGAAGATATCAAGAGATTTTTGGGATACTAAGAGATCCCGAGCATATATATGAGGATACCATGAGATCCTCGGGATACCCATAGATCCTAGTATAGATTGAGGATACTAAGAGATCCTCGGATACTGGGAGATCCCCATTTATTATCCTTGTGTTCATTTTAGCCTCTTTTTCGGTTATTGCATTCCTTACTTTATCGTATTAAATTCTTATTGTTAGATTTCAACTGTATTGCTTATCTTATTCTGTAGCTCTCACACCAACTTTTTTACCTACATCCCAAAAAGAGCGAAGATAAGGGAATTTTTCCAATAAAAGAACAATTGAAATGGGATTTATTTATTTAAGGATTTCAGAATCACCACTTGGGATAATTAAAGGTGTCCCAATTCACCGGTTTAAAATCCCAAATCGAGGAAGGTTTGACTCTATAATACATTCTGCAAGCCAGAAATCCGAGTAAGGAATTCTGTTAACCCGGGAAAAGGTGTTAAGCATTCCCGAGTTCCGTGGTTCTAGCACGGTGCTCAACTGTTATATCCGGCTTAATTATTTGATTTTTTATAATTATGTACCTACGTGAAAATTTTAACTTTTTAACCACTTTAAATTAATTTTAAGAAGCTTGCAACATTGTTAAAACATGTCTTGAACCACGTAACATAAATGCACCATAATTCGCAATGCATTTCATCTAACGCTGAGATTTGGATTTGGTTCACATAAATGCGCACCCAAGTTTAAGGAAATCACTTATTAAAATAACGGGCCTAAAATGACTATGTGTTTGCAATTTGCGAGGGCCATGAAATTTGCTAATGGCACTCCTCGAATTCTAAGGTTATGTTAAAACTAATTAAAATGAGGGCCACGCAGTTGGGATTATTACTTAGCATAGCGCACCTCGACTATTAATAAGGACCTAATTAATTAAAACGCCAATCACGACAAGAAGTTTCTCTAAAAGGCTTGTGAGAGAAGGTTGATTTTTTTAACAAAAAAACTATGTCAATTCCCAAACAAACTACTGGTTTAAAGAGCAAAGGCTGCCTATTTCCGGGCCCAGCGTGAGCCCAGCAGCATGGTAGGGCTGTCTCAGTTAAGAATTACTAAGGCCAAACGCAATGTCCCAACTGATGAGGCTAGTAATTACAGCCCAAATGGACTCGTGATCCAAAATCCACAAAAAGGCCCAAATCCTAAGCCAAGCACCCATATGCACACAAAGAGAAAAATGGGCTCACTTAAAACCCAAAAGAGCAAGTTCCACAGTACAGCACTGCCCTCTTAGAATTATTAGGCCACACGCTATCAGAGAAAAATGGGCTCACTTAATGTATTTCTTTTCATTGCATAAGGCTACCTTTCTACCTTCCAAGGTTAAGCTCTACCTCCATCTGCATTTTTTCTTGCATTGCATAAGGCTACCTTTCTGCCTTCCGAGACTAAAGACTGTCTCCATCTATATTTCTCTGCATTTCATAAGGCTACTTTTCTACCTTCTGAGGTTAAGTTCTACCTCCATCTGCATTTTCCTTGCATTGCATAAGGCTACTTTTCTGCCTTCCGGGACTAAGCTTTGTCCCCATAATTGCATATGACTACTCTTCTGCCTTCCGAGGTTAAGCTCTACCTCTATAATTGCATCGGTTGAATATCTCCGCTTCATTTAAATCTCGCATCGGCTGAAAGATCGCCATTTATATTTACACTCTACCGCAGCTGAAATATTGCCATTTTATATAAAGCTTGCATTGGCTGAAAGATAGCCACCTTTTAGATCTCATGGGTTGAAAAACCGCCAACTTATCCAAAGGCGTCATTGTTTAGAGGCTCCATTTTCATAGCCCGAGAATGCCATGCCAGGGTGTAAGGACCCCATCTTATTGTTTTGCATATCATTATTCAAAGTCATAATGGTCTGGAGGCATCATCCTCAAACCTCGAGAACACCATTTCATAGCATATGAATCCTTTATTATACGCTTTGTTGCCCAGGACATCATAGTCTAAGGATGTCATCCTAACCATCCAAAGACAATATTCATGGTCCAACGGGAACTTGCATCACGTTTAATTTCTACACAATATACGTTTGTATTGCTTATTTGCATGTACTTCGGCTAGCAACAACCCTCAGAGCAGGAGCAATCTCGCTCTGGTTCCTGCAGCCCATCGGTCCCTAACCATCCTTCCCAACCCAAATATTGCGTCCGTCATTCGAAATCTCCATCCGCATGTTCCGCCTCCGGTTCCTCGAACTACATGTGGCCTGATTCCTGTAAGACCAGGGATTCGTAGGCAGCTAAGGAGCCAAATCTCGGTCAGAACCTTTTCAAATCTTGTCTTTCGGTCAAAATTGGCCATCATATCTTTACCCGACAACTCTTTCATCCTTCCGTGGTAAAGAGGGACAGCTGTTGATACCTAATTTTTTCCAATGTATTTTTTATGCTCAAAATAATTTCAAGTAGCGTGTTTATGCACATATAAGCGTACTATTTAAAATTTAGCCTACTTCTATTGCAATGGCACCCCATTTGATATTTCAATTATTGCCTAAATTGGCCCAATTTTGAACCCAATTTCGGACCCACCCAATACCCAAACCAACCCGACCTGGCTCAGAGCTGATATGAGCCGTTTATCAAATAAGATCAACGGCCTAGAATTGTTTTCCTTAATTAAATCCCTAACTACCCCCCCCCCCCCGCTCGACCCCTCATTTTTATGAGACTTTCTCTCTCTCTATCTCATCTCTTCCTCTCACTTCTCTCAAGAACCTTCTGGTTCTCTCTTCTCCGATGATCTCCATTATCTTTGACCACAACCTTACCGGAATCTTTGGCTTCTCAGGCCATAGATGACATATACTCACCTCCTATTACTCTTGTGTGCCTCATGCTTGAATGTTCGGGACCAGACCTTTGCCGACTTAAGGTTTCCGGCCATCTCCGACTTTGCTCCGGCATATCCTAGTCTCCTGAGCCTTATTCTGACCTTATCCGACTTAGATAGGACCTTTTCCAAAGCCTTTCTCACGTTCCCCTGAGACCCTAGCTATTCGAGGTTTTTCTTTGATTCTTTTTAGATCTGTTGTGCATCTATGCTACGCATGAGTTTTCAAACGTTTTCCCTAAAGTTTTCTTTTAAAATTACTTTCAAAACCTTTCTTTGCCGATTTAAGGTTTTTTGGAAAATGTCTAGGAGTTTTATGATTTTTCTTCTTTGTGTTGTCCTCTACTGTGCTCTCGTATCATCTTAGTATACTTCCTTTACTGTGTTTTATATGTTTTTCTACTATATTTTTCTCATGTTCTTATATTTTTTTCACACTGTGTCTTCCTATAAGTTTGCCTGCTATACATTTCCCGACGATTCTTGTGTTTTCTACAATATTTTCCTTGCTAAGTTCTTATGGTTCTTTGTATGCCTTCTATTGAGCCTTGATTAGGGTTCTGCTATGCATGTTACTCCTGTTAATCTTTGCTACGTTCACTCTACTCTTTTACTATGTATGTTTACCATTAACTTTATTTGAATCTTTTTGTTTACTGGACTCTGTTCATGCTCTTACATTCTTCATCTACTTGTGTTCATGTTTGTATTATCTCCTTTTTCTGAACTTGTTTGGGTTCTGAGTTTTCTCAAAATATGTTCTTCATGATTCTTCTTCCTTTGTCATTCAACATGCTAGCATATCTGTTTTGTTGAGACTCTAAAGCAAATGGCTTGCTTTCTCACTTCCATGTCTGATTCAATTTTTTAGACCCCAGGATTTGGGGGTTTCCTTTGATGATTTTGATTCTTTACGGTCAAGTTAAGGCTCCACTTTGGGACCATGGACTCTCAAACTCACTATGGGTCTACAAATTGAACTTGTATCTCTTTGCTTATGATTTTGAGTTTTTACGACTCTGAACTCCTCTCTCATTTGCATAACTCCACAGTCTCTTCTTAATTCACATGTTTGTGTACTTTATATATGAAAACTCTTCTTTCAAAAGATTTTTCCAACTACTAATTAATTCTGAATTATTTGATGGTGTTTACTTGATTGTTCCTGATTTTCCCTAGATGAACCTTTCTTTACACTTCTTCTTGACCCGATTCATTCGAGTAAGCATGCAATTTTGGTTTTACTGACCGATTCCCTTTCCTTTTCTTTTTACAAACTGTGTACTATTGGTTTGCTTCCTTAAATAGTTTCCATGAACTTGCCTCTAATTTGCTACCTTGCACAAAAGGTTTGTCTAATTACTTTCCTTAACTAGTTTGTACCGTTTGAATCTGAATCCCTTAATTAAAGGGAGTCTTATGTAATTGATTGACAATCAGGCTTTTATTATTTTTTTTACCTTATTTTCTCATGGATTTCACACTATAAATACATGACTCTTTAACACAAGACATACACCTTGAATTGCTTACTCTTGCACACGCACTCTCGATTAGATTACTCTTCAATTCCCTACTCTCTTTTGAGACCTTTTGTATTACTGGCTTGTAAATTTGTCTTACAAGACTGCTGCTTTCATTATTTATTTCCCTGAAGTCCTAATTTTGATTCCAGCATCACTCCAATGTGTTTGTTTACAAGCTTTTACATCCATGTCTACTTTTTGATTCTGTAGAGTTCAACATTTAAAGTAGTATGCTTATGTCTTGCTATCTGTTTCTGCAATAGGTCCCTACTCCCTACCGCTTTATGTGTTTGAGATATGGTTTAAGACATGGCAATATACAAGTTATTTTCCATGGATTAAAACCATATCTTCTGGATCCTAGACTCTAAATAGTGTAACAGGCTTGTGGCCATGTTAGCGCTCCCTATTGCTAGGTATTCCCATAGCCTGCTCTTGTCTCTTTTAGTTCCCCTATACCCCATTCTCCTATGTGTGTTGAGCTAAGGTATAGCGTAGCAGCATCCAAATTGATGTCCATGGCTGAATCTGACCTTCAACAGGTCTTAACTCCTCAATTTGGACTGACAAGCTGGTCAGGGGTGTGCCAGCACCCCAAATTGCTAGGCATGAACACTAGATTGCCTTTTCCCCTTCTATTACACTTGCACTTACTCTTAGACCCTAAGTTCTTCCCACCTCCTATGAGCCCTGCCTTGGGAACCTTGAGTCTCCCTCTAAACTTGGACATTTAGGTGCTGGCCCTTCCATACAGCACCATAATCCAAATCTGCAATATATTTGGGTGTAAGCATTGCCCGGAATCCATTTGAGATTCTTAGGGAACTCCGACACATACCAAATAAGATAAAGTCTTTCGAAATCTGATCTTGGGAGTTGGTTTACTTTATGCTTCAGACAAAAGCCTGAGTCAGGCTCTCTTTGGCTGGGACCGTTTAGCTTTCTGGTGTATTTTACTTTTTTTTCATTTATTCATTCGGGTCTGTAATAATATGTAATAACTATGGGGTTCTAGCAAAAAGGGGAGGGTTATTCATGTATGTATATGGTAGACATCCTACTTTTAGGTATTTACTTTTACAATCACAGCATGTTCCTTCGCTTATGCATTTCATGTAGAAATTCTGCCTATAAATTTGCATGTAGAAATCCTGCCTCTAAGTAGTTTTATTTCCGCATTAGAAACCATGTCTGTAAGTTTTTGCATTTCACCATATAGATACCATGTTCATACGGAATTACTACTTCTGGAATTCAGCATTTCATATAGATACCATTTTCATATAGAATCACTACTTCTGAAATACTGCATCTTATATAGATACCATGGCTATAGGTTCTTCGGCACTTCATATAGACATCGTGTCTAGAAGTCATCTCTGAAATTCTGTATATAGATGATATGCATATTGGACTTCCGCATTTTTGCATATGCATCTGTCACTAGGCAAACTTGTTATAGGATTTGAATAACCAATTGCATATAGACGACCTGCCTATAGGACTTCTACATGTTAATAGCGCTTAAAAATCAATGACACCTAGAAAGCATGCCTATAGGATCTATCTACCAAACCTGAGTCAGAAAGTATAAAAATCAGTAGCAACAACATTCCTGCAATAGACAATTCTTTTCTACAATCAATTTACTTCTTTCTGAATTGATAGACATCATGCCAATAGGTTCCGTTTAACACCTAGGCAAGCTTTAGCGTAAAAACAATAACTGCATTAGTCTACTAATTCCAGCCAGCAGGCAGGTCTGACTCCGGTTTCTTATTTGAAATATGTAATAAGTCAGTCTACCTCCTTAACATTTAAGTTCTAATTCAGACCATAACCAGTATGTGTAAGCCATGCTAGACTATGTGCTGATTCAAGAAGGTTTATTTGAGTCGTATCTGCTTAATTGCTTTCCCAATACTTGTTGTATATATTTTGATTGTCGCCTTAGCATTTTGTCCTTAGAAAACTCTCAAAAGCCTATACTCCCTCCCTTCTAGGATTAGCAATCCCATATGCGTCCGGGATTGATAGGATTGGGACGGCTAATAGCATGTGATAGGTAACAATACCCTTACGCGCTTTAAAACCTTAAGTGGGCAGGGTAGATACAGAGATGATGGCCGATGCACTAATATCTCATGTAGCCCCTCTTCCAAGGAGTGATTACTGGATATTGTATTGACGTGATCCATATTAGTCAAAAGCCTAGGACTCCCCTCCCTTTTACTTGCCATTTTTTTATCTGCTTTCTTTAAGGTTTTAGATCTTTTTTGTACCTTCTTTACTTTTCCTCAAAAGTTTCAACCTATCCGTAATGTTACGTGCAAGTCCCTATATTTTAGCCCTTAATTGCTAACTTGATTATGTGAAGTCACAATATAACATGGTCGAGAACCACACTAATGGACCTTGAGGGGTGCCTAACACCTTCCCCTCGAGATAATATCTAGCCCTTACTCGAACTCTGGTTTTCTCAACCCAAAACCTTTCTTAGTATCCTAATGCACTTTAATCATTATGTGGCACTCTTCAAAATTACAAAACCCAAATTCCCAAAAGGAATACAGTTTTCCTCCCAAATGTCATAAACTCGATTTCTCGCGAGGGAAAAAAGAGTGCGTCGTAGCACTAATAAACCTGTCCTGTTATATCTCCGGCATCCTTGATCTTTCTAACCCCGGTATTGTAGTATCTCCCTCTATCACATCATCTAGATCATCATCATCATCTAAGTTTATTGGAGCAGGGGGAACATGTGTAGAAGAGGGAGCAGAGTTTTGGCTGCCCTCTTCCGGACCATCAAACGAACTGGCAGCTGAAGAAGATTCATCAACCAAATGAAATCTCCTTTGGAAGTGTTTGAATGGGCTTCTTATTATGATTAGGCTTCCGACTATTCTTGCACAGAATTACCCTCAGAAGCTTCCTCGGTTGTGACGTACTAAATGGTCTCCGAGGTCTCAGGGGAAGGGGTTCTATGTGTTATTGCGTTCTTGCTTATAAATTATTGGATGGATAGAGGTAGGTCACTTTTGCCTTGACCCCAGCCTCGGGAGGGTTTTTCCCTCCCTTGTGGTGTATCTCCTCAACCACTAGAATGAACCGCTGTCTGCAACACATAAGAACAAGAATCGGTGACAATTGAACGTTATAATGTATACAGATGCATGATGGAAATTTGTAGTAAAAGTTTCCTAGAAGAGCAGTGCGGAAGCACAAAAGTGGGTGCAGAGTGTCCATTACGGGCCGCACAAAAATGAGTGTATGAGCACGTGATTTTTTCCCAGTATGAATTACTCCTAGAAATTCAAACAAAATGATTTCGTTCATTATTTTGCAATTTGGTGGATTTTTGTGACATTTTATGTTAATTGTTTGCATTTTATTTATGCGTTTTAATTAATGAAAAATATAAAAAATATGCTTGGCATTTGCATTAAGGGTTTAATTTTAAATTTTAGGATTAAACAGCAATTAAGTTACTTTACAAAGGAGAAAATGACAAAAATGTTTCTTTTGCATTTATACTTTTAATTTATCTTAGGTTGCATTTAAATTAGGAATTAGTGTATTTGGAAACTAAGTAGTATAATTTTAGAGCCAAATTGAGTTTTTATTTAATAAAAATCAGAAAAAAATAATAATAATAAAAACAAAAAGAAGAAAAGAAAAAGAAAACAAATGAAAAGAAAACAAATAAAATGAGCAGAAATTATAAAAATTGGGTTAGTCTTGTTAAACACCCAATTTCTGGGCCATTTTTCAGCCCAATCCCACTCAAGTATGACCCAAACACCCCGACAACCCGTTTGAATTATCCCAACCCGCCTCAGAAAACCCGACCCAACCACCCTTGTAACGAAACGAAGTCGTTTGGCTCTGATCAATCCTGGACGTCTATGTTGCTCGATCTAACGTCGAGAAGTTAGGCTTCATCAATATAAATATATCCGAACCCTACCCACCCACCCACCCCCCTTCAAACCCCATTCCATCTCAAACCCCCCAAAACCCTAGAGACACGCCGCCCTAACCTTCTCTGTCAACTCAGCCGGCGGCGATAACACGAACTACTCTGATGGCTCCCAAATTAACACCATAGCCTATCCTCTTTCCCCCTCTCCAAATCCGACTTCAACTTCCTTTAAAACACACCCAAACTCTTTGAATATTCTCTTGAACTTATGAACCCTAGATGCCGCCCTTTACCTCTAGTGGCGCCGCCGCATCCATTTAACCATGAATCCCTTTTGTACAGCCACTACCGGTCCATCAACCCCAATCTATCCCGATTTCTCCATAAATCCTCACCATATCAACTTCTCTTTGAACCTGAAACCTAAGATGAGACATGTATGTCAAAATAATATGTGCTAGGCTCTAAAATGGTTATTGACTACCAAGAACATACGGCTAATGCCTGTCTCGAGTCTTGCAAGGGTTGGATGATTTTCTAGCAGTTTCAGGAGGTATTTTCCTCTTCCTGTTTCTTCCTTGGTTTCTTTTTCTTCCTTCTTTCTATTTCTCATTCCTCAGTATTTAGTTTTAGTCTCGCGTGTTTGTTGTTCTTGAAATTAATTCCTATGGAAAATTAAAATCATGTCCTTTGTTTGCATCCGAATGTTTAGATTCGTTAAGCAATCCGTCCAGGTGTCTTGTTTAAATTTTCTGTTTAATTCATGAATGATGATAGAGTAATCAAATTATTTTGGGATCAGTGGAGTCCTGTGGGCTCAATTTATTGCCTCTCCATTTTTCCTTTCTAGTCGTTGGCCCAGGCAGCCTCATTCACCTGAGCTTCAATACTCAAGCGATTAGTGATTGAAGGATTGTGAATTGGGCTCTAGTCCTGGAACCAATTTGAAATAGAGTTTCCTTTTGAACCTGATCCATAATCCCTGTATGGTTCGGGGACGAATAACAGAGCTATTGAGGTTAACTTGTTCAAGAATATTCTAGTAATGGAATAGGAGTCTCTGGAGGTTTCTAGGGTGGGGGTTTAAATTGGGTTTTCAGGTTTTTGATAAAAAAAACTTAGTCCACAAGTTAAAAACAAAAGGACTAAACTGTAAAAAATAAGTATAAGGGCTACCCTACTTGTCTTCCCTATAAAGACATCTATTCTTGCCTTTCAAGGCACGGCTGGAGTGTTAGGATTCAAAACGATACACAGACAGCCAAATTTTCTACTATTTTATTGATTTATTTTTTGTTGATTTCTAAAAGCTCCACGTTCTGATTTGCCCTCTAGTTTTTTTTATATTGATATGAATCAATTTGAGGTTTGAGAATTGTTACAAAGTTGAGTTCTGGGTTTTGTTTTGCGCCACTTGGTTTGAGTCGATTTCTTGGATTTTTTGGAATTGTTGCTGCTAGGTCACTGCTGTTCAATCCCTTTTAATCTCAGATTTTCCTTGTGCATTTGCTGTACCATGTACCCTCCAGGACTCCATGGACATTACTTGATGTATAACTCGAATTACAAGATTGAATGAAGTGAAGTTTGATGCCATATTATTAAATCCTCTATTTTTTTCCTTTCTTTTCAATCCATGATTCTAGTGTAATTACCAGGGGTAGGCTATCAATAATGGTTTGCATTTTGTGGAACACTAAATATGGTTTTATTATGATGTCAATATCTGTTACTGATAGAAGTGTGGGATCTCGGCTTATATGCTCAATTTTATTTCATTTTTGAGTCAAGTCTTATACTATCAAGCTTAGTCTGACTATAGCTTATGTAAGTTAACCTTTGGTCTGTTGTTGGTTGAATGTTGTCCATAATCGTGAATTTAGTCGTTGATGATAAGGAGTTATGGTATTAGATGAATCAATTGACCCATACATGTTTAGATCTGTTTTTAATCATGCTTGAAGTTAACATATGTGATTTTAAGATGCATTCATGATTCATGTTAATGGAAATGACAAACATAGATTAGATAAACTAAATTACGTACTTGCGTATTCTGGAAGCCAAGCAAATGTCATTTTGTTCAGATATTTTGCACGATAGTATATGCTACATACCAAGGTGATAATGAGTGAATTGTTAATGGATTATATCTTTAGTACAAGTATGATTCAAGAGGTCTCACAAGTTAGCACTAAAATTTGATTATATTTAGGCATAATATTGGTACTTCGCGGTTGTTTATGTGCATTAAGCTATTAGGTTGAGTTACCGTGTGTATTCTAATTGCTATAAAGGTGTTAGTATGATCGTTGTCGTGGGGGTTTGAAGCAGACCCCTTTTGTGAAGACTGTTTTGGGTTTATTTCTAAGCCCAAACGTAGCAGGTCATAGGGCCCAAAGTTGCCCACCTTAATGATTTTGTTAAACTGGTGGACTTCACACCAAATGTAGCCCAATTTCTACAGTTGAAAATTATGCCTTATTGATTTTGTCACACACATATGGCCTTCACGAATTAGATTAGAAATGCTTTAACTAGAATAAATTGAGGTGCGCCACGCCGAATAAAATAATGAATTCGTGGCCCTCGCTTGAATTAATCCTTAGAATTCGGGGCGCTCTAGTTAGAAAATTTTCATGGCCCTCGCAAAGTGCAAACACGTAGTTTCTTTAGGCGCGTGTTTAATAATATTACTTTCCTAAATTCGAGTGCGCATTTATGTGACCCAAATCCAAATCTCAACGAAGTTAGAATGTGTCAAAAACCACGGGTGCGTTTATGTGACGTGGTTCGAGGCGTGTTTTAACGACGTTGCAATTTTCTTTAAAAATAATAATAAAAGTATTTTAAAAGATTAATAAATGCACTTAGGTCCAAAATTGTACAAAATCAGATAATGTAAGCCAAATAACAGTTGAGCGACCGCGCCAGAACCACAGAATTTTGGAGTGCCAAACACCTTCTCCCGAGTTAACAGAATTCCTTACCCGGATTTTTGGTTCGCGGACAGTTAAACAAAATCATTCTTTCCTTGATTCGGTATTTAAACCGGTGACTTGGGACACCATAAATCTCCAAAGTGGCGACTCTGAAAATCTCTTAAATAATTAGATCTCGTTTTGATTGTCCTTTAATTGGAAAAATTCCCTTATCTACGCCCTTCGCCAGGTTGTAGTAGCCAAAAGGAGGTGTGATAGCTCTGGCGACTCTGCTGGGGATCGAACCTATAATCTCTGGTTCAGGGTTCAAGAATTTGAGCTTAGAGTAATTGTTGTATTTGGCTTTGTTTTCTATCTGATTTTACATGTTGGCTTAATGTGCAAAATGATTCTTTTACCGCTTTGATATTATCTGAATTGTACATATAAACTGCTATGAAACCCTTCTTTTCTCACCTCCAGGGAATTGCTTACTGGTTGAGACTCCATATTCTGTTAGTGTCATACCCTGAAGTAAGAAAGAGGTCGGACAAGTTACTAAGCCGGATGGCCTTTTGGTTCCCGGTATGTAGCCCCCTTCTCGACTCGAGTTGTCCGCTCGGGTACACACTCTAGAACAAACACCCAGGTTTTAACTTAGAATAACTTGACCTCATGCCGGATCCCTAGTAGGAACGCTTATCTGCATCATGCATTTGACCTAGGGGACTCAACACAGGGGTTGGGTCCGTCTAGGACAGCTAATCCGAAATGAAAAGACCATCCTGATGCATGATTATGTGTGCATTTCGCATTTAACTGCTTGGAATTTGCATGTTGACCGGCTTGCGAATAAGGAAAGAAAATTGAGAAAATATTAGCATTAGGGTTGGTTGAGATTAGCCCTTTGTCTTGTAAAACCAATGCTCAAATAGCGCCGAAATGCTGTCGGATTTTTGAAAAAAACAACAAAAAGGGAAAATATCAAAAAGCAAAAACAAATAAGCAAAAAAAGGGGGGTTTGTTTTTACAATTTTGATTTTGATAAATTGATTTGCCTGAACTACGCCAGTTTGATTCTCGTCGGGAACGAGATACGTAGGTAACCCCCATCGGGTCCAACCTCTATTTTGCAAAAATAACCAAAACAAGAAAAACAAATGTCCAATTTTATTCATTTTTCAAAATAAATCGAGTGATGTCGTTACTGCTTGAAATAGCTGAATGTTACCGAAAGGAACGCTGGAAGGCTGATTTTGCACAAATGGCTACCTCTGAGTCTTATTTTGGCCGGCGAGTGAGCACAGCCTCAAAGCCTTCCTTCGGAAGTGTTGCAGGGTCGTATTCACAAAGCTGGTCCCTGATTTTAGGAAATAAATCTCATAAAAGTCAAATACCAGTTTTAATATTTTGTGGAGCCAAATAGTCAGATTTTGAGGTACTAATTAACCTTAACAAATGTGCAGAATGAGCACGATAATGTTCAAGAACTAAATTCCATTGGAGTTGAACCTGTGGTGGAATGACCTGGGGGAAGAAGGGCAAAACGGGGTCAACACTCATTTGGGAGGACCTACTGGGCTGCTGAAAATTAACCCAAGGGAAGGTATCATAGAGGCATTGATCACGTTCTAGGACTCACAATGTCTTCCACTTCTCGGATTTTGAACTCACACCGACATTGGAAGAAATAACTGGATATATTGGGGCCCTTACAATTCCTTTAAGACACCAATACCTGATTTCACCAAAAGCCCTTGTCGTGCACAAATTCCTGGACTCCTTAAAAATCAATAGGAAGGTTCACAACCCAGACCTATCAGCCGGCTTCTGTACTCCGCAATTTATATATCAGAGGTACAGGCATATAGGGGGATTCAATAACCCGGACAACTATATTTGTAGCAAAGGGAAACAACTCAAATGGGAGGAGCATCGATGTTTTGCATTCATGGTGTCCTTTTTGGGTCTTTTGGTGTTCCCGCGGAAGGACAGAAATATTGACATACAGATAGCAGGGGTCATCAGTACTTTAATGACTCAGGCCAAGAGCACCCTCGCTCCTATGATCTTATCCGAGATCTTCCGTGATCTCACCACCTGTAAAGCAGGAGAAGACTTCTTTGAGGGGTGTAACCTATTGTTACAAATATGGATGATTGAGCACTTATGCCATCGGCCTCAGTTCATGAATTACGGGTCACCAACAAAGAGCTGCATAGAAGAATTCTACAACAGTGTTGATGGGCTTAGGGTGTCTGAGGGTGTCACAGAATGGGTGTCGCATCTCCGGGTTGTCTCTGCAAATCAGATATAGTGGATATTCTGGATGAAATTATTTATATGCCAGACACCGGACCTCATTTCCTTCTAATGGGTCTCCAAAGTATCCAATCCTACGTGCCATACAGAGTGCTAAGGCAGTTAGGTAGATGCCAAATGATTACCAGGGACGAGGATATTAGCCGTCATGTAGTTGAGATTAGCCCCAATGGTCAATTCCCTGAAGATGTCGTGCGCCAAATTTGGAGCGAATGTCAATATTTGACAGCGGTACCCGAGTACGCGACATATCTAAAGGCGAGGTTGCACCGGGGTACACTGCTTGGAATAGAAAAGAGACAAAGCCCAGATGGCTAGCTAAAAGACCGCATCTCCAAGAATTTGTTAAAACATCACAGGAATAATGGGATTGGCTAGCCAAGGAAAATGAGTACAGAGCCACCATAGGAAGATTAGAAAAGAAAGTCAAGGAACTTAAATTTGAAAATGGTTTGCAAGCTGCAGCAGATGAGGGAGAAAAGAAAAAATTAACCAAAGAAAACGAGGCGCTGCGAGCCCAAATCCAAAAGATGAAAGCAGCTGCAGAAAATCCTCCCAGGAGCGCAAAGGATGAAAAACTCATAGACAATTTGAGGCAAAAAGTGACCGAATATGGGTTTGACTTGAACAAGGCGGAAGGCGAGCTATCCAAGGTTCGAAAAAAATTAGCTAATAGTTCAGAGGAAAGAGGCTGCATCATTGAGCGATTAAAGGAAAAGCATGACGACGAGGTCGCTGGGTTAAAACGGAGGGTCATCATGGTTGAGAACAGAGTAGCCAAGCAAGTTGGGGACCTCAAGGCCGAGAGAGAGCATTGTTATGTAGCGATAGCAAGGTTGGAGATGGATTTGAGGCAATTCCAAGAACTGAATTAGGTAGCTGAGCGAACTTTAGAGGCGAGAGCTGAACAAATCGGGCGGTTGTTGCAAGAAAAGGGTGTTATTAGGGAAAGAGTTCGAGCGATCGCATATTACATCACCACAAGGTGTAGCCATTGCGAGGATATGACAAAATCTATGTTCTTTGCCACCGCCATGATTTTTGTCCAACAAGTGATGGAAGACCTCCACCACCTCCAAGGGAGTCTAGCACACAAGCCACCAGCAAGGCCGAATAATGCCCCGCAAAGCCTAGGAGCACTTGAGGCTTTAATGTATTCATAAATTTTGCTTTGCCTTTTGTCAAAATATTTCAAAGTCCATTAGTTTAACCGAGAGTCTATACTTTTTATGAATAGTTAGTAGTCGTTCGAGTCTGTAGGTGGTTTTATCAAGATTGTTTTCCTTTTTTAATCTGTCACCTTTCGAGTCCTTGTAATTGAAGTATGTGGTTATATAAATTAAAACTTTCCCAAGTGTTTTATGCTATGTTTTTACTTGCAAGAACTACGCTTGGTCTGATTAATGCGGGGACATGATACGTTAGCAATCTACATAGGGTTCGGCCATAATTGAATAAGAAACTGAATAAATATGGGGGAGAGAGAGAGAGAATAAGGCTAAAACAAAAGGAAGCTTTGCAAATAAAAGCCCGGATGACGCAAGCAACCAATGCATGTAGGGACCGACTGTCATTTATGTGCATGCATACCCAATATGCGGCCGCATATGTGTCAAAAACCTAATCACTAACTAGTTTTTGGTGTTCCAATTTCCAGTTTCAAATTAGACAGGTGATTAGTACTCACGGCATTCTGGAAACCTACTCCTACAACACGCGGTCGAAATGCAAACAAGTCATGGCCAATCAAGAAGCTGATGTCAGCATTATTGACCCCTCAAAGGAGGAAGAGAAATTGGACGTTAATGCTATGAAAGAGGAAATGTATAAGCTTAAGAACAGAATGGCTGAGATGTATCAGGCATGGGCAAGAGGAGAGCCGCCCCTGACCTATCTTGCCAATCCAACCTTCATCCCGCCACTGGCCCAAGAACCTGACTAGTCTGCCGCTGATCCACCTCCAAGTTTTCCTATATATTCACAGCATCAGGGTAAGACCTCTCAGCCACCAGCCTCACTACCCAAAATCACTCCTCACCCTCCCCCGCCAATCGTCTCCTATCTATGTGGCACCTCCGCCTCCTACACTGCATAGGTCATCAAGTGAACCACTGCTTCAAGCTTATGACCCTCAATACTATCCATCGGAACTTGCTTACAAGACCCAACAACCTTACTCCTATGCTCCTTGTCCTGAAATCCCAATAGGAGCTGAAAAACTGATCAAAAAATCCGAGCAGGAAGAAATTCTTAGAAAGGTCCACAGTCTAGAGCAATCATTCACGTACATGCGGGGATAAGGTGGATAGGTGAGCGTGGCGTTCAAGGATCTTTGTCTATTTCCCGACGTACAGTTGCCTCCAGTCATGCATCTAAGGGGGTTTTGCAGCAAAATGAGGGGAGCAAGGGGCAAAGATGAATTGCTAATGGCATACACCTGAGATTAAGCGATTCGGCGCTGGAGTGGTATACTCGGCAGGATCCCAATCAGTGGTACACTTGGGATGACCTGGCACAAGCGTTTGCATGCCACTTTTAATAAAATCTTAAGATTGTCTCGAATCATCTATCTCTGACAAAGCTGGAGAAGAAACACAACGAGAGTTTCAGGGAGTATGGTTTCCGGTGGAGGGAACAAGCTGCTAGATCGATCCTCTCATGAAGGAGAGTGAGATGGTTGATTATTTTCTACAGGCTCTACAACCTACCTATTTTGGACATTTGGTGTCAACAGTGGGGAAGTCTTTCAAAGAAGTGGTCAAGATGGGAAGTATGGTCCAGGAAGACCTCAAATCCAATAAAATCATGAGCTACTCTACAATTAAGGCAACTACTCAGGCCATCTAGGGCGGAGCTTGGGGAACATTTTGAAAAAAGAAGAAAGAGGAAGTAGCGACAATGGAGTCGGGCACTTGGTTCAGGCCTCGGGTTCCATCTCATTACGCCCAACCTCGTCTATACCACCAAACATACCTACACACCCCATACGGCCTACCACAACATTACTATCCACCACCAGAACCTCGCTTCTCAGTCCATCTCGTGCAACCATATACCAACCTCCCGCTCACGCACAATGGCGTAAGCCACCCCCACAAAATATATACCCAACTCCACAAAATCACCACCCACCTCTAAGAGCCTACCAACAGCCCCCGAGGCCCTCCTTCTGAGCCAATCCAGTCCTGAGAAATTAGAGGAGACAGAAAAAGAAGACTTTCACTCCGCTGGGAGAATCATACACTAGCTTATTCCACAGGTTGCGGCAACTGAATATGTTGAGACCAATTTAAGCGAAACTGCTAAATCCTCCCCCAAAGAATTTAGATTATTCAGTCAGCTGTGAGTATTGTTCTGGCGTACCTGGGCATGACACCGAAAAGAGTTGGCATTTAAAGAATGCTATCCAGGAATTTATTGACTCCCATAGGATTAAGGTGAAGATTCCGGAGGCGCCCAATATTAACCAAAATCCGCTGCCAACCCATCAGGAAACCAACATGATTGATATTGTGGGAAGAAGGGGAGAGTCCAGAAGACATTCACAAATGGTAATGATGATCAAAGCCACTGAGTTTAAGCCAACCGAGGTTGCAAGCAGTGAGAAGCTGGTAATCAGAGCAAAAGAATGCAGTAAAACTGTCATAGTTCAGGGAAGCTCAGCATGGCGGTTGCGACAAAATGGGAACAGGCACAAGTAATAGTACATGGAGCAGCTAGAGAACCTGTCGTAGTTGTGGAAAGTGTTCGCATCGAGCCAGTTATTATGAAACCAGTGATCTAGCCACCCATCATCAACAGCAAAGCCATTCCTTGGAGATATGAATAGGCAATAGTGATGTACAAGGGGGAAAAGTGAGACAGAAAGTGTGTGAGGCACGGGGTTCAACTCATTCAGGAAGGTACTTTGCCCTAGAAGAATTAAGGAAGGGCAGAATTGCTAAAGATAACCCAGAACCAGTAAAGAAGGCTATGTCAGAAGAAGAGACAGAAGAATTTTTGAAGAAAATGAAAATGTATGACTACTCCATTATAGAAAAGTTGAGGAAGACACCAGCCCAGATTTCTTTGTTATTCTTACTAATCAACTCAGATGAACACAGTCGGGCGTTGATGAAGATTTTGAATGAGGCCCATGTCAAAAACAAGATAATGGTGAACCATTTGGAAAATATTGCAAACAAGATATGTGAGGTAAATCGGGTCACATTCTCTTATGATGAATTGCCTATGGAGGGTATTGAGCACAACTGGGCTCTTTATCTGACTGTGAAATGTGAAGATATTGTGGTCACCCAAGTTTTGGTCGACAACGGGTCCAGTGCAAACATTTGTCCACTATCCACATTGACAAAGTTGAAGGTGGAAAGAGAAAGGGTCCACAAGAATAACATTTTTGTTCGAGGCTTCGACGGTGGAGGCAAAGACACTGTGTATGACATAGTACTGAAAGTAACTATAGATCCCGTTGAGTTCACCATGGAATTCCAAGTGCTGGATGTAGCAGTCTCTTATAATCTGTTGTTGGGAAGGCTCTAGATTCATGCAGCCAAAACGGTGCCATCTACCCTGCATCAGATGATTAAATTTGAATGGGACGGGAAAGAGATTGTAGTGCATGGTGAAGACAATCAGTGTACTTCAGGTGACGCGATCGTACCTTTCATTGAATCTGAGAACAGCAAAGTGCCATGGGTCTACCAGGTGTTTGATACGGTGTCGGTTTAGAAGATCTCATAACGTGAAGTTGTCATAACCCCAAAGATAGCAACCGTATTTTTCATGGTGGAATCACAAATATTGAAAAATGGTTTCAGGCCCGGCAAGGGGTTGGGGGTTTCTTTGCAAGGCATTGTGCAACCAGTGTCCCTTCCCAAAAACCTGGACATTTTTTGCCTAGGGTTCAAACCCACAGCTGCAGACATAAGGCGAGCCAAGAAGCTGAGACAGAAGACATGGTTTCTCCCAAATCCCATTCCAAGGTTGTCTAAATCATTTGTCAAATCCAGTGCTAGCAATGGCACTAGACCAAAGATTTTCGGCCCGCTGATCGACGCAGACGGAGATCTTGATAAGGGGTTAGAAATGCTATTCAATGAGGTGAATATGGTCGAGGCAGGAGAAGGATCGAGCGGGGCAGATGCATGTGCAAAAATCAATAACTAGGAAGCCACTCCTCTTCCCACTCGGAGGGAGTCGTGGTAGTCGCTTTGATTTTCCTTTCAGTCTAGCTTGTATTAACGTCAAATTTGTCAATTTAGTTGTCATTTCCGTCTGTTTGGATTTGTAAACTCTGTTATCTTTGAATCTAATAAATTGTAATCTCCCTTTCAACAATACTAATAGTTTCCATTCTTTTTGCTTTTCTTTCTTTTCTCTTTTGTACAGTTATTTTTATGCTGGTTCCAGTGATCTAACATGCATAAGGACTCCTCGGCCCAGTTTTCAAAACAGGTATAATTCAGAAATAATAATTCAGGAGATAGAACATGAAGATGAACCATGGTATGATGAGGAAGGGGCATGGGATGAGATTAGCATAGAGATGACCCAATTCGAAGAGAAACCCAAACCAAACCTGAATGATACAAAGGCAGTCAATCTAGGAAGTCTGGATAATATCAGAGAAACAAAAATAAGTGTCCATCTGAAGCCAAATCTTAGGGAAGAAATAATTGAAGTGTTGCGTGATTACAAGATGTCTTCGCATGGTCCTACGATGATATGCCCGGATTGAGCACTCATTTGGTAGTCCATGAGTTACCTATTGACCCAGCTTGCCCGCATGTTAAGCAAAAGTTGAGGAAATTCAAAACTGATGTGAGTGTGAAAATTAAAGGAAGTGACCAAGCAATTTGAGGCAAAAGTCATCCGCTTCACACGATACCCCACTTGGTTAGCTGATGTTGTGCCTTTGCTGAAAAAGGACAGCAAAACCAGGGTGTGTGTCGATTACCACGACCTCAACAAAGCAAGTCCAAAAGACAACTTTTCCTTGCAAAACATCCACATATTGATTGAAAATTGTGCGAAGCATGAGATTGGGTCATTTGTGTATTGTTACGCCGGGTACCACCAGTTTTTAATGGACGAAGAAGATGCGGAGAAAACAGTGTGCGTTACACTGTGGTGAAAGTACTATAATAGAGTCATGCCTTTTGGTTTGAAAAACGCCGAGGCCACATACATGAGGGCTATGACTACCATTTTCCATGATATGATACATAAGGAAATTGAGGTCTATGTGGATGATGTAATAATCAAGTCCAGGAAGCAATCTCATCATGTCAAAGACATGAGGAATTCTTCCAGAGGCTCTGCGGGTAGGACCTCAAACTCAACCCGGAAAAATATGCATTTGGGGTCCCCTCGAGAAAGTTGTTAGGGTTCATAGTCAGTCGCCGAGGAATAAAACTAGACCCATCAAAAATCAAAGCTATACAGGAGTTGATGCCGCCCAGGAACAAAATAGAAGCAATGAGTCTACTGGGAAGATTGAATTACATCAGTTGATTCTTTGGCCATCTCACAACCATCTGCGAGCCCATCTTTAAGTTGTTGAAGAAGGATACTGTGGTAAAATGGACGGGAGAGTGTCAGGAAGCTTTTGATAAGATAAAGGAATATTTGTCAAACCCATCGGTATTGGTCCCGCCGGAACAAGAAAAGCCTTTGATCTTATATTTCACAGTCTTGGACAACTCATTTGGGTGCGTGTTGAGTAAGCACAATGTTACCAGGAGAAAAGAGTAGGCCATATACTACCTCAGCAAAAAATTTACAGCTTATGATGTTAAGTATACTCATCTTGGAAGGACATGCTGCGCCTTGACGTGGGTAGCCCAAAAGTTGAAGCATTACTTGTCATCATATACCACTTTTCTTATCCCTCGTCTAGACCCATTGAAATACATTTTCCAGAAGCCCATGCCCGCAGGAAGGCTTGAGAAATGAAAAATCTTGCTCATTGAGTTTGACATTATCTACGTGGCTAGGACTGCCATGAAGGCACAAGCATTGGCGGACCATTTAACGGAGAATCCTATAGATGAAGAATATGAGCCCTTGAACACATATTTCCCTGACGAGGAAGTGATGCATGTCAATGAAGCGGAGCGGGATGAGAAGTCGGAATGGAAAATGTTCTTCGATGGGGCTTCCCACACGAAAGGCGTCGGGATAGGAGCAGTGCTCATTTCTGAAAAAGGGTATCATTACCCAGTCATAGCTCAACTCTGTTTCTACTGCACCAGCAACATGGCAGAATATGAGGCATGCATTTTGGGTTTGAGATTAGCAGTGGACATGGGTGTCCAGGAAGTCTTGGTCTTGGGAGACTCGGACCTTCTGGTACACCAGATTCAAGGGGAGTGGGAAATGAGAGATTTAAAACTCATACCATACTGGCAATATTTGCATGATCTCTGCCAATGATTCCAGTGAATAGAGTTCAGGCACATCCCCAGAATTCACAATGAGGTTGCTGATGCACTGGCTACTTTGGCATCAATGTTACATAATCCGGAAAAGGCTTATGTTAACCCAATACATATTCGGGTCCACGATCAACATACTTATTGCAACATGGTTGAAAAAGTGATTGACGGCGAGCCTGGTTCCACGACATCGAGGAATATATCAGGAGAGGTGTGTACCTGGCACAAGCCACGAGTGACCAGAAGAGAACAATCCATCGTTTTTCAAGTGGGTTTTTCTTCAGTAGAGGAATATTATACAAAAGAACGCCAGATCTTGGTTTGCTAAGATGCGTAGATGCTAAGCAGGCGACGGCCATCATGAATGAGGTGCATGCTGGCGTCTGTGGGCCACACATGAGCGGATATGTTTTGGCAAAGAAGATTCTCTGGGCAGGATATTATTGGCTTACCATGGAGCGTGATTGTATCAGCTTTGTGCGCAAATGCCACCAGTGTCAAGTACATGGAGACCTAATTCACTCTCATCCGTCTGAATTGCATACGATGTCGGCACCATGGCCTTTCGTTGCTTGGGAATGGATGTCATCGGGCCCATTGAGCCAGCGGCTGCTAACAGACATAGATTTATCCTGGTTGCTATTGACTATTTCACAAAATTGGATTGAAGCTAAAACCTTCAAGGCAGTAACCAAGAAGGCTGTTGTCGATTTTGTGCACACAAACATTATTTGTCGGTTCGGGATCCCCAAGACGCTCATCAATGATAATGGGGCAAACCTCAACAGTCACCGCATGAGGGAGGTATATCAGCAGTTCAAGATCACACATCAAAACTCTACCTTGTACCGCCCCAAGGCGAACGGAGCGGTTGAGGCAGCCAATAAGAACATAAAGAAGATATTTCATAAAATGGTGGAAGGATCCAGGCAGTGGCATGAGAAGCTGCATTTTGCATTTTTGGGGTATTGCACCACTGTCCGCACTTCAGTAAAGTATACTCTGTACATGTTAGTATATGGCACAGAGGGCAGTAATCCCAGCTAAAAATTGAAATACCCTCTCTTCGAATCGTGGCCGAAGCAGGAATCGACGATAAAGAATGGGTCAAAGCTCGTTTGGAACAATTGAGTCTGATTGATGAGAATTGGCGGTGGTCTATCATGGCCAGTTCTATCAACAAAGAATGGCCAGGGCATATAATAAAAAAGTGTGCCCCAGAAAGTTCAAAGCAGGTCAATTGGTACTAAAGTGCATCCACCCTCACCAAGCTGAGGCAAAGGGCAAGTTCGCTCCAAACTGGCAAGGACCATTCATCGTATCAATTGTGTTGTCTAATGGGGCATAATATCTGACAGAAGTGGAAGGGAAATGAGTGGAAATGGCTATCAATTTGGATACTGTCAAAAGTTATTATGTATTGTTTTATTTAGATCATTGTTTATACTCGACATCTGTTTGTACTTGGCATATGTTGAAAATTGGAATGACGAAGGCATTTTACTCGGCTATCTAAACACTTTACCCTTTGCTAACACGCTTGAGCTTTGATTATTTCCACTTCGTACCCATCTTTCGAAATCAGCAACAAAAGTCGGAAGTGCGAATGTGAAAAGGCGCGAGAAGGCAATACAAGGAAAGGAATGAAAATGAAAAATAATCAAAAATCTGAAAAGAAAGGAAGAAAAATGAAAGAAAGAAAATGAAAAGAAAAGAAAAAGAACAAGAAATATAAAAGAAAAAAGAGAACCAAAAAGGAAAAGGAAGAAGAAAAAACAAAACAGAAAGAAAATAAAAGTAAAACAACAACAAAAATAAGGAATCGGCATGAACTACGTTTGACCTGATTCCTTTTAAAAGGATACGTAGGCAGCCTCACGGTTCGGTCTCATCAAAATAAAAATTCAAAAGTCCCCAAACAAGAAACTAGGGCAGAAGTTATGGTTGTTGTAAGAAATCTGATTCCGAAAGATGTAATTTGGAACCCATTGAGTTACTTTGAGCCTTTTATATCCATTCTTTCTAACCCTATCCAAAAGCCCACGTTACGATCCAAAGACAGACCTTCTAATCAGTCTTCAAAAGATGCCGAGTTGAACATGTAGAGGGGATTCATGTTAGGACAGCACTCCGAGCCAGACGAGAGAGATAATAAAAAAAGAGATTCTTATTGGTGAAAACCCTCACGGGCACCATAAGGCGACGAGAGTTTGAGAGAAAATAAAAATGAGAGAGTCTTATGGGTGAAAACCTTCACAGGCACCGTGAGGCGAAGGTAAGGCAAAAGCAAAACTCAGAAAGGGGCTATTGATGGATGAACACTGCAGGGCAGGTCGAGCTAGGGTTTGGTTTAAAGAAGTGGGTTAGAAGGGTCACGAAAACAAAAGCATGGCAACGGAAGGTCGGTCATCCAAACGGATTGGGTCGACTAAGCCGAAGTGCATGTCATGATCATGAAACCAGCTATTCCTCTTCAGATAAGTCTTCTTTCTTTTCTTTTCTTTTCAATAGTCAGCAAGTCTGGAATTCTTTGCCCTAAATACCATTCGGAGTCTTTGCATTTCATCTTTTTTTCGAATCAATAGAGTTTTTATTTAAGCAAGCGGGAGGAATTTCAAAGCCGATTATCAACTCCCAAAGGGACAAAGCACATGATGCCCAAAGGCGTAACAAAGATAACAAGTGTGGAACAACAAAGGGAAGGATTCATAAAAACTGCAACTGATGGAAGAGACAAGAATGGGCAATGTGAAGGAGCACCATACAGAAAAGGGTATGCAAAGAGAAACCACAAAGATTCTGCGGTCAGCCGAGCGTCATACACCGATTGGGCTATCCCGGATGGAAAGTAAGGTGGGCACTACACAAAAATGGGAAAGGTCGCAAGGTCACAAGGTTTGACAAAACATAATACCTCAGTCATCGGGAAAGACATAAAGAATTCCGGTGAAGAATCGATAGTGCAACACAAGGTGGCGAGGAAGTAAAAATCAAGAGTCAGTCAAGCATCACAAATGGACCGGTAATCTCGAGAAAGGGATAAGGATTTTTGGCGAAGGCTCAGAAATGTAACACCAAGATGAGAAACAAAAAAGCGACAAGGATCAGGGGACCAGCCAAGCATAACATCCTAACTCGGTAATCGTTTAAGAGGGATATAAGGCTTCGAGTAAAAGAGGAAAAAAGCGCAACACAAAGGCGGAAATGGCCATGAGAGTTGATCCAGCGTGATATATCAACTCGTCAATCGTTGGGAAGAGGCAAAAGAGAATTCTGGTAAAGGTTCAGAAGTGCCGTACAAAGTGGAGAGCAAATTAAAGACACAAAGGGCAAGGGTCCACCAAACTTCAGAGACAGATTGGATGATTTCAAAAAAGGGGTGCCAGGATTTTGGCAAAAGAGCGAAAATGTAACAAAAGATGAAGAACAAAGTGAATCTGCAAGGTTAAGAGGGTTGACCAAAGCATGATACAGCAACTCATCAATCATCGGGGAGGGACATATAGAATTTCGGCCAGGGATTATTAATGTAACACAATGATAGGCGGGCAAAATAAAGCCTAGAGATCTCGAGGGGTCAGTTGAGCAGTTCGAGCAGCTTATTTTCAATATGGTCAAGGGAACACAACTGAACATGACAGTGAGGGGGCCGCTTCAAACAAGAATAATGCGAGCCAACCACCATTTTTCAAACTGACAAGTTGCTTTGATTGACACAGGGGCAGAAATTTTCAGAAAAGCCTAAGGAAGGCCTTCCACAGGAAAAGGCAATCACACGGCACGTATGATCAAAATCTCAGAACCTACCTTGAAGTGGAACTCAGTTAAAATTCAAAAGGGATATAGTGCGCAATAAACACCCTTCCCAGCGAAGAGCGCAATGGGAGAAACTCTAACTAGCAGCCCCTAACAGGAACAACTGAGGGTTAAAAGAGGCATAAAAGTTGAGTGGACACAGTTTAAAACTCAAACAGGTGTGGGTAACATAGGCAAGCACCAACACCTCCCCAGTAAGAGTCCCAGAAACAATCAGAAATTAGAACCAACATTTAAGTTGGAGCCCTCAGGACCCTCCTAGAAAATGGGACTCATTTTAAGGTTAGGAGTAATCATGGATAACAAATGGCATAAAAGGACTTACATGTTGAAGTAGGATTCAGTAAGAGTCGTCAGAACCCTCCTGAAAAATGGGACCTAAATTAGGACACAAATAGTCAGGTGGCATAGTCAAACCCAAATACTTCCCCAACCAGAGTCAATAAGAGTCATCGGTACCCTCCTGAAAAATGGGACTTAGATTAGATATTTCCCCGAACAAGATTCATCAGGACCCTCCTGAAAAATGGGACTTAGATTAGATACTTCCCCAGCAAGAGTCAACAAGAGTCTTCAGGACCCTTCTGGAAAATGGGACTCATTTTAGGGTCAGGAGTAATCATGGATAACAAATAGCATAAAATGACTTGCATGTTGAAATAGGATCCAGTTAAGAGTTGTCAGGACCCTCCTGAAAAATGGGACTTAGCTTAGATACCTCCCCATCAAAAGTCAACAAGAGTTGTCAGGACCCCCTGGATAATGGGACATAGCTCTAGATACTAACCCCCAGCAGTCGCATTTTGTCATCAAATTAAGTTATCAGGGCCCACCTGGATAATGGGAAGTAGTTTTAATCAACAGTCACCGGCAGATCCCCAGCAGATATAACTCATAATAAAACATAAGGAAAATAATACATTTTGAGAAACATAACATAATCCTAAAGTTGTCATTAGCTAAGAATTGTCAGGACTCTCCGGGATAATGGGACTTAGCTTTAGAGATATTTGGTAAGGAGATTTGATTTAACACTCACGGATCCGCCCAGCACCGAACTGGGGCGGGAAGGATTCATGACCGGGTAATCAGGCGCCCACCTGTAGAATAAGGGAATATTTTACAAAATTTTAAGTTATTGCAATCAGGCGCCCACCTGTAGAACAAGGGAATATTTTTCAAAATTCTAAGTCTTTGCAATCAGGCGCCCACCTGGAGAACAAGGGAGTATTTTTCAAAATTTCAAGTTTTAGTAATCAGGCGCCCACCTGTAGAACAAGGGAATATTTTTCAAAATCTCAAGTTTTTGACAATCAGGCGCCCACCTGTAGAACAAGGGAATATTTTTCAAAATTTTAAGTTTTTGCAATCAGGCGCCCACCTTTAGAACAAGGGAATATTTTTCAAAATTTATGTTTTTGCAATCAGGCGCCCGCCTGTAGAACAAGGGAATATCTTTCAAAATTTTAAGTTTTTTCAATCAGGGGCCCACCTGAAGAACAAGGGAGTATTTATCAAAATTTCAAGTTTTAGTAATCAAGCGTCCACCTGTAGAACAAGGGAATATTTTGCAAAATATTAAGTTTTTACAAACAGGCTCCCACCTATAGAACAAGGGAATACTTTTCAAAATATTAAGCTTTTGCAATCAGGCGCCCACCTAGAGAACAAGGGAGTATTTTTTAAAATTTCATGTTTTAGTAATCAGGCGCCCACCTGTAGAACAAGGGAATATTTTTCAAAATCTCAAGTTTTTGACAATCAGGCGCCCACCAATAGAACAAGGGAATATTTTTCAAAATCTTAAGTTTTTGCAATCAGGCGCTCACCTGGAGAACAAGGGAGTATTTTTCAAAATTTCAAGTTTTAGTAACCAGGCGCCCACCTGTAGAACAAGGGAATATTTATCAAAATCTCAAGTTTTTGACAATCAGGCACCCACCTATAGAACAAGGGAAGATTTCTCAAATTTCAGATTTGATAATCAGGCGCCCACCTGTAGAACAAGGGAATGTTTTTCAAGGTAGCGCATGTCAAATCCAACAATTCGGAAACAAACATAGAAGAAGAGAAAACAAGAAGTCAATAAGGCGATAAGGAGTTTGCAGGAAGAAATACCGGTCAATAAGGCAACAAAGAGTTCACGGGAAGAAATACAAGGCAACAAAGTAACAAAGATCAAGAGAAAGATTGAACACATAGATAGGATCTTTTGTAATCCATAGTTCATATCTTAGTCTAGCTTCTTTATTTTTCACAATGGTATAATAAGGGGGTTTAGCAGTAGTAGCAGCAGAAACATCAACAGTGAAATCACAACCTCGGTAGTCCCAGCTACCAAACACTCCTGAACTACACTGACCTAATTCCTCTTCAGCTGAGGATATGTAGGCCACCTCTAAAGCAGGCTGTGGTCAAGCTTTTCAAAATGCTTCTCACGGAGTATTCAAACGGGTAAAAAACGCTCGTGTTTTCTCACTTATCTTTGCACGAAAACTCTTCGTACTTCCGCGCAAAGAGGGGCAGCTGTGAGCACGTGATTTTTGCCCTATATGAATTACTCTCAGAAATTCAAACAAAATGATTTCGTTCATTATTTTGCAATTTGGTGGATTTTTGTGACATTTTATGTTAATTATTTGCATTTTGTTTGTGCGTTTTAATTAATGAAAAATATAAAAAATATACTTGGCATTTGCATTTAGGGTTTAATTTCACACTTTTGGATTAAACAGTAATTAAGTTACTTTACAAAGGAGAAATAAAAAAAATATTTCTTTTGCATTTATACTTTTAATTTATCTTAGGTTGCATTTAAATTAGGAATTAGTGTATTTGAAAACTAAGTAGTATAATTTTAGAGTCAATTAGGGTTTTTATTTAATAAAAATCAGAAAAATAATAATAAAAAGAAAAAGAAGAAAATAAAAGAAAACAAATGAAAAGAAAACAAATAAAATGAGAAGAAATTATAAAAATTGGGTTAGTCTTGTTAAACACCCAATTTCTGGGCCATTTTTCAACCCAATCCCACTCTAGTCTGACCCAAACACCCCAACACCTGTTTCAATTAGCCCAACCGCCTTAGGAAACCCGGTCCAACCCTCTTGTAACGAAACGACGCCGGTTGGCTCTGATCAATCCTGGCTGTCTATGTTGCTCGATCTAACGGTCGAGAAGTTAGGGTTCATCAATATAAATATGTCCGAACCATGCCTACCCCCCCTTCAGACCCCATTCCATCTCTAACCCCCCAAACCCTAGAGACCTGCCTCCCTAACCTTCTCCGTCAACTCCGCCGGCGGCGATAGCACGAACTACTCCAATGGCTCCCAGATTAACACCACAGCCTCTTCTCCTTTCCCCCTCTCCAAATCCGACTTCCGTTTCTCTCAAAACACACCAAACCTCTTCGAATCTTCGCTTGAACTTATGAACCCTAGCCGTCGCCCTTGACTTTAGTGGCAGCGCCGCCTCCATTTAACCATCAATCCCTTTTGTACAGCCACTACCGGCCCCTTAACCCCAATCTATCCCGATTTCGCCATAAATCCTCACCATATCAACTTCTCTTTCAACCTGAAACCTAAAAAGTGACATGCATGTCAAAATATTAAGTGCTAGGCTCTAAAATGGTTATTGACCCTTTATTTTTACCAAGAACACACGGTTAATGCCTGTCTCGAGTCTTGCAAGGGTTGAATGATTTTCTAGCAGTTTTAGGAGGTATTTCCTCTTCCTATTTATTCCTTGATTTCTTTTTCTTCCTTCTTTCTTTTTCTGATTGCTCAGTAGTTAGTTTTAGTCTCGCATGTTTGTTATTCTTGAAATTAATTCTTATGGAAAATTGAAATAATGTCCTTTGTTTGCAAAATCTGAATGTTCGGATTCGTTAAGCAATTTGTCCAGGTGTCTTGTTTAAATTGTTTGCTTAATTCATGAATGATGATAGAGTAATCGAATTATTTTGGGATCAGTGGAGTCCTGTGGGCTCAATTTCTTGCCTCTCTTATTTTCCTTTCTAGTCGTTGGCCCAGGCAGCCTCATTCACCTGAGCTTCAATACTCAAGTGATTAGTGATTGAAGGGTTGTGAATTGGGCTGTAGTCCTGGACCCAATTTCAAATAGAGTTTTCTTTTAAACCTGACCCATAATCCCTATAAGGTTCAAGGGTAAATAACAGGGCTATTGAGGGTAACTTGGGTAGTGTAAGTTCAAGAATATTCTAGTAATAGAATAGGAGTCTCTGGATGTTACTAGGGTGGGGTTTTAAATTAGGTTTTCAGGTTTTCGGTAAAAAAAAACTTGGTCCACAAGCTAAAAACAAAAGGACTAAATTGCAAAACATAAGTATAAGGGATACCCTACTTGCCTTCCCTATAAAGACATCTATTCTTGCCTTTCAAGGCAAGGCTGGAGTGCTAGGATTCAAAAAGATACACAGACAGCCAAATTTTCTACTGTGTTGTTGATTTATTTATTTATTGATTTCTAAAAGCTCCCCGTTCTGATATGCCCTCTAGTTTTTTTATATATATTGATATGAATCAATTCGAGGTTTGAGAATTGTTACAAAGTTGAGTTCTGGGTTTAATTTTGCACCACTTGGTTTGAGTCGATTTCTTGGATTTTAATTGTTGGAATTGTTGTTGTTGGGTCATTGCTGTTCGTTCCCTTTTAATCTCAGATTTTCCTTGTGCATTTCATGTACCAGGTACCCTCCAGAACTCCATGGACATTACTTGATGTATAACTCGAATTACAAGCTTGAATGAAGTGAAGTTTGATGCCATATTATTAAATCCTCTGTTTTTTTTTTCTTTCTTTTCAATCCATGATTCTTGTGTAATTACTAGGGATGGGCTGGCAACAATGGCTTGCATTTTGTGGAACACTAAATGTGGTTTTATTATGATGTCAATATCTGTTACGGATAGTAGTGTGGGATCTAGGCTTATGTGCTTAATTCTATTCCAGTTTTGAGTCAAGTCCTATACTGTCAAGTTTAGTCTTACTATAGCTTATGTAAGTTAAACTTTGGCCTGCTGTTGGTTGAATGTTGGCCATAATCGTAAATTTGGTCGCTGATGATTAGGGACTTATGGTATTAGATGAATCAATTGACTCATACATGTTTAGATCTGTTTTTAGTCATGATTGAAGTTAACATGTGTGATTTTAAGATGCGTTCATGATTCATGTTTATGAAAATGATAAACGTAGATTAGAGAAACTGAATTACGACTTGCCTATTTTGGAAGCCATGCAAATGTCGTTTTGTTCAGAAATTTTGCACGATAGTATATGCTACATACCAAGGTGATAATGAGTGAATTGTTAATGGATTATGTCTCAAGTATGACTCAAGAGGTCTCACAAGTTAGCACTAAAATTTGATTATCTTAAGGCATAATATTGGTACTTCGTGGTTGTTTATGTGCATTAAGCTATTAGGTTGAGCTACCATGTGTATTCTAGTTGCTATGAAGGTGTTAGTAAGATCGTTGTCGCGAGGGTTCGAAGCAAACCCCTTTTGTGAAGACTGTTTTGGGCGTATTATTGGTCCCAAAGTTGCCCACCTTAATGATTTTGTTAAACTAGTGGACTTCACACCAAATGTAGCCCAATTTCTGAAGTTGAAAATCATGCCTTATTGATTTCGTCACTCACATATGGCCTTCACGAATTAGTTGGGAAATGCTTTAATTAGAATAAATTGAGATGTGCCACGCCGAATAAAATTATGAAGGCGCTCACTTAAATTAATCCTTAGAATTCGGGGCACACCAGTTAGATAATTTCCATGGCCCTCGCAAAGTGCAAACGCGTAGTTGCTTTAGGCGCGTGTTTAATAATATTAATTTCCTAAATTTGGGAGCGCATTTATGTGACTCAAATCCAAATCTCAACGGAGTTAGACTGTGTAAAAAACCACGGGTGCATTTATGTGATGTGGTTCAAGGCATGTTTTAATGACGTTGCAATTTTTTTAAAATAATAATAAAAGTATTTTAAAAGATTAAAAAATGCACTTAGGTCCAAAATTGTACAAATCAGATAATGTAAGCCAAATATAACAGTTGAGCGACCGTGCTAGAACCACGAAATTTGGGAGTGCCTAACATCTTCTCCCGAGTTAACAGAATTCCTTACCTAGATTTCAGGTTCGTTGACTGTTAAACATAGTCATTCTTTCCTCGATTCGGAATTTAAACCGGTGACCTGGGACACCATAAATCTCCCAAGTGATGACTCTGAAAATCTCTTAAATAATTAGATCGGAGGTCGATTATCCTTTAATTGGAAAAACTCCCTTATCTACGCCCTTCTCCGGGTTGTAGTATCCAAAATGAGGTGTGACAGAGTGTAGCCGCATAGTGTCCATTGCGGACCACATAAAATTAAGTGCGGTTGCAGAGCCCCAGGTTCAGACTACTGGGATTTCTGAAGTTCCATTATTGCGAACCGCACATAAATGTGTGCGATCGGATAAGGCCATTGCGGACCACATAATTGTGAGTGCGGCCGCATAAGTAAAGATCATATTTTTCCTAACTCAGAGGACTGTGGACCGAACATAGTGTGTACGGACACATAGACTCTACTACGGACCCCACAAAAATATGTGCGACCGCACAATTCAAATTTTTATGGTACTGACCTAGGGTTCATGCATTTTTGCTCTCTAATTTACATGGTTTTAGCAATCAAACCTCATTAGCAATCAGACCCATAAGACCACTTCCGCAACATCTATTCTAGAATAGGATGGTGGAGACATATAACCAATATCCCTTTGAATCGTTCCCATGTTTCTTGCAATGTTTCCATTAGTTTCCGTCTGAAGCTCAAAATTTCATGAATTTGCTTAGCAGTCTTGTTGGGCGGATGAAACTTATTCACAAATTTCTTGACTAACTCCTCCCAAGTCATGATGGAATTAATATGGAGTGAATTTAGCCAAGTCTAGGCAGCTCCTGGCACTGAGAATGGAAACAACAACACCTTTATTGTTTCCTGAGTTACGTTGGGATGCCTTTGAGTTTTGCAGATTGACAGAAATTCATTAAGTGTTGTTGAGGATATTTAATGTATGAACCCGAAAATAGTTCCTTGTTTTGCTACAAGTGCAGCATGTTGTTTGTGATTTGAAAAGATTTATATCGATGTGGACAAATTCTCTATTTTAGGTTGCGTCCAGTAAATTAGAGGAGCCTCTGGCTCAAGAGGCTCCACTACCTGTGCAATCGGGTCTACCACGTTATCCCCCATGTCTAGTTGAGGTTGTTTAGTTGATTATTGTTGTTTTTTTTTTGGTTGGCCTGATTCAAGGCCTTGAAAACTTTTTCGGAATTTGATAATGCTTCAAACACTTCACCAGTTCTCGATGACTTTCTAGGCATGCACATGTATAACTAAGTTAGCAAACGTTAAAATTTCAATGTATGAATTGAAAATAGAAAAAACTGACTACACTAAGATTTTTAGTATTTCTTTCAACTGTAATTGATAACACTGTTAATTTTCGAGCAATGGCACCAACATTTGATCACACCCAACTATGCCTTATAAAAAGGACAAGTGGTTGTTGCAAATATAATCCAGGTATTTAGCCTAGAGTCAAATTCCAGAGGGAACTAATCTACCAATTACGTTTGTCAGACTCACTGAATTATCCGTAATCAAATTCCCAAATACTTTGAATAACACTTGGTGATATCTCCACTAACTACAACTGAATAAAATTAAGTAAACTAAAAGCTAGCTATGACTGAGTTGTAAACAAATAAGAGAATGGTCTAAGATTGTGGTTCCCCCTATTGATGGAATTCATTCTTGTGATGTTTCGCATAGATTTGCCTAATCGTCTCTATCGATCATGAGCACTTTTACTACCGTAACTCTGTCCCGAGTAATTACGATAATTTAGTAGACACACTCTCCCGAGTTGTGCTACCTGGATTTGATTACAACTCACTTAGATCGCACCCAAGGTTTTGTTATCTCTAATCCCACCTTCAAACTCTCGGTTATTGATTCCTCATATACTTTGGGAGTGGTGTTGTTCAATAACTACCTAAATATGTACTATCTCCCGAGTAATACATATGAAATAGACACAGCTAATTGAGGATCCTATCAATTAACTACAACAAGAACGTAGTTGAACAAATAGAGATTAAACTGGGCAAACTATATTAGCACAACAAGAAGTTCATCCCTCAACAGATTCCATCAAAACCCTAGACTAAATAATTAGCTACTCATGCTCATAGAACAAATATCCAAAGTTATTTGCATAATTAAATTATAGAGTAAGGATAAAGAGATGTAGAAATCAATATTTTCAACGCTCAAGTAGTGTTCCACGATCTATTCTTGCCTCCAGTTGCAAAATTCCTTCAAAAGTGGCATTTTTGGGTCTATTTATATGTTTGGGACAAGCCCTAAATGTGTATGTCCACTCCTAGTCAAATCGGGAAACACTTAAGACCTTCAAAACTCGAACTAGGCCTGGCCTTAATCCTGGAGTCGCTTGGATAATGCCTAGATAAAGCCAGCCTAGGCTTGGCTTTGAGCTGGCCTTACCTGAATAAAGCCAGCCTAGCCCTGCCTTTAAGCTGGCCTCACCTAGATAAAGCCTGGTTAGGCCTAACCTTAAGCTGGCCTCACCTAGATAAAGCTTGGTCGAGCTGACTTTTGCTCGGCTTCTCCTTTTCACCATTCCCGAGCACCTATTTGACATTTAAGCATCTCTTTAGCTCTACTTTCATTTCTGATGCACCTACACATAAAAAAGCCTCCATTACGCTCAAAAGTGTAATTAACATTAAAGCGTGTAATACACAAAGCATATAATGTGCAAAACCATGAATTATAGCCATACATTAGCCGTTTTTTGTTTACCATCATATTTACACCTTCCATTGCATGTACTTGTTTCGGCCTTTGAACTTGTTGAAGTTGAGCCTTGGCCAATTGGTTCATGGTAGTTTTCAATTCGGCAATAACTTGCCCATATTAATCTATCTCCTTGTGTAGTTGAATAACATTAGGGTCACCTTGGCTCTACTTTGCCACGCCAAATAGGTATCTGCCATCTCATCAAGAATTGCACAAGCTTCAGCATATGGTGTGTACACGAACTTCCCCCGACAAGTTGATTAATCACACATTGATTAGTTCTATTAATCCCCTTGTAGAAGGTCTGTTGGAGCCTCAGTCATATCATTATTCGGGCACTCTTTAACCATGGTACAATATCTTTCCCAAATCTTGTGCGATGGCTCATTGGGTTCTTGCTTGGAAGAAAAATCTCATCCTAAAGAGTTGCCATATGTCCTGGAGAGAAGAATTTGGAAATGAACTTTTTGCGAACTCATCCTAAGTGGTGATGGAATGGTTGGTCAACCTCTCTAACTAGTCCAATGCTTTTCCCCCATAGAGAAAAGGGAAAAAGCCTCAACCTCAGCGCGTCCTCAGAAACATTTGTTTGCTTGCTCCTCCAACAAGTACTGACAAACTCCTTAAGATACTTGTAGGCATTTTGACTCGGAGGCCCGGTGAAGAAACCCTATTGTTCAAGAAGTGTAAGCATCACATTGGTGATTTAGAAGTTACCCGACCTAATGCGAGGCGAGGCCATAGCACTTGCATAACTTTCATTTGGCAATTTTTGGTAAGTTGTCGCTCTTGGTGGATGTGGGGGAGGGACGGGGACATTATCATGAGGTAGTGGCCTCGTCTATTAGCTTGTGATTCAATAGGAACCTCATCCATTGCATTATCATCCACTTCCTCCCCCAATGCACATTCCCGATGGGGTAATTGTTGAGAGCCATTTTCATATCTAGAATTAATTCAAACACAAAATTAGTAACACGGAAGGAAAGAAAGACAAAACACACAAAAACCTAGATATATAGCTAAATCTGTTTAACTCCTCGGCAACAGCGCCAAAAGTTGATCTCGTCCAAACTCACACCACAATTAGGTAGTGAGTCGGTCGAAGCAATAATAAACCAACACGAGTCGAGATCGAATCCACAAGGAATAGGAATTTGGATTAGGTATATAACTAGAGTACATGTATGAAGTGCCATAGATTGTACTTCCATATATTAATAGGTTGTTTTCTATTTCTACTTTTAACTAATGATTGTAAATATTAACTAGAAGAAAGTGTTTTTGATTTTGAGTGTTTTTAAATGATAAAAGATCTAGGGTCATTGCTTCCACCTAGGTGGCTACCTAACGGGTTGTAAACAATAGGACAAGTTTGATTTATCGGGGTTGTAGCATAGAAATCACATACAATTGCACACTCTATCCTCTTGGTCATTTGAGTGATTTTGCCCAATTTGACTTTCTCAAGCCCAAATGGGTATTGCACAAATCAAGTGAAATATGCTCAAGTTGGGACTCATTATCTCTAGATTTGACCCTTTAATTGGGGATTCTTGTTAGCCAAGTTTTCCTAAACCTAGTCTCTCTTTCTCAAGCAAAGACTAGGTAAAAAGACATGAATCAATATTTACAACTATTAATTCTGGGGTTTAAGCACAAATAAGGCTAAATATCACTAACCCAATCACAAACAAGCCCTGAAATTAAATACTGATTAAGTACCCAAACTAGAGCTACAACCCTAGCTAAAGACTTAGATACTCATTGAAAATAAAGAAATGCAAGAAGAAAGTAAGATAGAATGCATAATCATTGATTAAACAAATGAAATCTAGCGTGAAGAAGCCAATCTAATAGAAAATTACTCAAAGAAGTAAAAAAACTTTCAAGTGCATCTCTGTGAACTAAACTTGACCTAAATATAACAAAAATTTGTATTTATACTAAGCTGAAAATATCTGTCAAAAATGCCCCTACTGAGGTTATACGGCCGCATTATCTTGATGCGGACCGCCAATAGGCTTCTGCAGCCGCACAATTCTAGTGTGGTCCGTGGTCTTGGAAATTTTGGGCTTGGAACTCTAGGCTTCTGAGGTACGCATAAAAGTAGGTGCAACCGCACTTCTAATTATGCAGTTGTACAAAAGTGTTGTCGTCCGCACTCTTCAGTTTTTGGTTTTGGAATAACTCTCTAATTCTTCAATATTGCAAACCACATAATAATGATTGTAACGTACTTGATCTCCTGTGATCTCACATTTTTGGTGCAGTCCACACTGTCTGAGTTGGATAAAACCTCCTCTCTGAATATCATTTTGTGGTCGTAAAATTGTGTGGCCCGCACTGCTAGCCTCTTTGCCCAATTTTGGTTCTTGTTACTTTTAATTCCTTTATGAGTTGATTTTAACTTATTTGGCCTATTTCCCAATATTCCTGCAAGTAAGAACATTCGTTATTTTTTCAGGAATACCTTTAAGCATTTTTGAGCTAAAACATAAGTAAAAGGCAACAAATAAGCTGTAAAAATACCTATTTATCAAAATTCTGCTAAGATTTGAAACTTGATGGCACTTCGGGGTTGATAATCGATATCATACCCACTAATTTCCACGGCCCATTTAGCCAATTGACCCAAGAGTTCGGACTTGTGTAGGACATTACTAAAAGGATAAGTGATTGCCACACAAATTGGGTGGCACTGGAAATATGGTTTTACTTCCTAGAGGTGCTTATTAGATCAAGCGCTAATTTGTCTAAATACGGGTACCGGGTATCAGCTTCACCTAAATTTCGACTAACATAGTAAATAGGAACTATGTACCTTGATCTTCTCAAACTAGAACACCACTTACCGCAACTTCCATGACCGCCAAATATAAGTAGAGTTGCTCGTCTGCTTTCGGAGTATCAAGCAATGGTGGGCTCGAAAGATACCGCTTTAACTCTTACAACATAGTTGTCATTCCGGGGTCCAAGTGAAGTTGTTCTTCTTTCTTAGTGAGAAGAACCTATGACTTCGATCTAAAGACCTTGAGATGAACTGGCCTAAGGTGACTATCCGCCCCGTTAACCTTCGTACGGCCTTAACGCTATCAAGGACTGTGATGTCTTTCATTGCCTTGATTTTATTGGGGTTGACCTCGATTCCCCGATTTGAGATCATAAAGTCAAGGAACTTTCCCAAACCAACCCTGAATGTACATTTCTCAGGATTGAGCTTGATGTTGTATTTTCTCAATATGTTGAAAGTTTCCTACAAATGTCTCAAACAGTCCTCCGCACGCAGGGACTTTACTAGCAATCTTCAATATATACCTCCATCGATTTAACTATTTGTTCTTTAAACATCTGGTTCACTAGGAGTTGGTACTTAGCACTAGTATTTTTTTAGTCTAAACAACATTATATTATAACAATAAGTATCATACTTGGTGATGAATAAAGTCTTTTCCTGCTCCCCGGGTTCATTTGAATTTGATTGTACCTGGAATAAGCATCAAGAAAACTAAGGATCTTCTAGCCGGCCGTAGCATCAATCATGCTATCGTTATTTAGTAGAGAAAAAAAGTCTTCGGGACATGCTTTGTTTAAATTTATATAATCCACGCACAATCTAAGTTTGTTCCCCTTTTTAGGGACTACAACTACGTTTGCTAACCATTCATGATATTTTACTTCCCGAATGGATCCTATTTTGAGAAGTTTGGTTACATTGTCCTTGATGAATGCATGTTTTAACTCGAACTGGAGCCTTCTCTTTTGTTTTATCTGTCTATTCTTCGAGTCTAGGCTCAATTGATGTGTTGTGATCTTCGGTGGAATCCCTATCATATCTAGGTGGGACCAAAAAAACAATCCATGTTATTTAAAAGGAATTGAATGAGTTTTTTCCTGAGCTCAGGAGTTAGCCCCGTGCTCAGGTATACCTTTCGATCGAAATGATGCTCGATCATTATGAGTTGTCCCAACTCCTCAACTATTGACTTCGTTGCATCATAATCGTCGGGGGTTATGAAGGTTTGAGGTATCATATAATCTTCATCCTCGAAGATCTCCTGCTCCTCCGGCAGGGACATGACTAGTGCTTGTGATTGCTATTTGACTTATTGTTATCCCTTTAACTCTGATTCTTTTTTTGATAAAAGTGCCGATACTTGTATCACTTCGTCTATTGCAAATATTTCTTTGGTGGTGGATTGTTCACTGTACACCGTTTTGACTCCTTCTGAAGTTGGAAACTTCAGAACATGATGAAGTATCGAAGGTACTGCCCTCATGGTATGTATCCAAGGGTTTCCAAGTAGTGCGTTATATCTCATGTCACCCTCGATCACATAGAACTTTGGATCTTGGATGGTCCCAGCTACATTAGCTGGCAAAATGATCTCTCCTTTGGTGGTATCACTGGCCATATTGAAACCGTTAAGTACCTGAGCTGCAGGCATGATCTAATCTTGGAGGCCGAGTTGCTCTATGACCCTTGATCGAATAATATTTGCTGATCTACCCGGATAAACCAACACACGGTTAACTTGAATTGTATTCATAAGGATAGATATGATTGGTGCATCGTTGTGAGGTTGCTCGATCCCCTCTGCATCCTCATAGTTGAAAGATAAGGTTTCTTCTAGTAAGTAGTCCTGGTTTTGTTTTTCCCTTGTGATTGTCATCTTGATGAGTTTAAAAACCGGTCCTTCAGGGATATCGACCCCACCAATGATCATTGGGATTACATGTTGTGGTTCTTCCTAAACTATTCAAATCTCTGTTTTTGAATATTCTTTGCCCGGTCGCTTAAGAATTCTAAAAAATAACCCTCGTTAAACAGATGGGCTACCTCCTCTCCCAGTTGTATGCACTCTTCAGTTCTATGACCATGGGTACCATGGTATTTGCACATTTGATTTAGGTTCCTTTAAGTTGGATTGGTTTGTAAGGGTCTGAGCCATCTAGTATCCTTAATCCGACTGATGGATGATATAATACCTGATGCATCGACGCTGAAGTTGCATTCTGACAGTAGAGGTGCTTCCTTGAACTTGGCATCCCCATCGAACCGCGTTTGCTCATAAGTCTGGGGGAACTCTATCCTCAATAATTTCTTCTATCATTCCGTACGAGGTTGGGTCCGGGCCAGTTATTTCTTTGATCTCCACTATATGGCTGGTATCTATCTCAATTCGATCATGGTTTTCGATCGATGTCCCCTTTAACTCAGTTCGCGGACATGTTGGGACAAATCAAACCAACTGGAGTTCCCAATTGATCATCTTCGATCCTAATCTTCGACTAATAAGGTTTGTGTATATCGTCCCAAGTGATAGCTAGATATTCTATCAAATTTTTCTTTTACTATTTTAAAGCTATGGAGCTCCGAATTTTGAGACCTTGTGTAAAAGCTATAACAGCCCAATTGTCGATAACCGGAGGCAAATCCATTCGCTCTTGGAACTGAGATATGAATTCCCTCAGCATCTCGTTATCCTTTTGTCTTACTTTGAAGAGGTCCAACTTCCTTGTTGCAACTTTAATGGATCTGGTGTGGGCTTTTCACAAAAGAATCTGCGAGCATAGTAAATAAATCAATAGAGTTAGGTGGTAAGTTATGATACCATATCATAGCAACTTTCAATAAAGTTTCTCCAAATTTCTTTAATAGAATGGATTCAATCTCATAATCTTCTAAGTCATTTCCTTTTATTGTGCATGTGTACGAACTAGGGGTGTCAATGGATATTCGATAACTGACTAGACCGACTAAACTGTATCGTACCGAACCTATTTGTAGATTTCTTTGAAGAAATCGGTAGGTTTTTATATAAATCCATAACCACACCGATAATTAGGGTAGGTTTTTTATTTTTTGAAAATAAACTGAAAACATACCAAACCGTACCGAATAAATTTTATATGTGAAAAATATATTTATATAGTAATAAAAATATTATAATTTTTTTTGGGGCTTGAAATAATGAAAACTTTTACAAGGCAACAAGTAATTAAATGCGAAATACTAATTTCTAAAATATATTATGCTACTTCTACTTAAACTTCATTAGCAAGATTGCAAGACAAAAAATATTTTAGAGATTATGAGTATCAAACTACGATGTATTGAATATGTTCCCTTTCATATAATTTGTATTTATAACAAGCTACAATGTATTGAATATAGACTTTATTCTAGAGCCCCCGCTTGGTTAATATCTTTCAACTAGTGCGATTTATATTTTCTTTGCCTTTTACGTTGTTATAGAATAGTTGATGGATCTATACCCTAATAGGGGAGGCAAAATGGTTAAAAGAAAATGGTAACCACCTATATTATCCACTAAAAATGGGTTGGATAATGAACTTTTTAAAAACATGTCAAATATGGATAAGAACCATATTATCCGTTTAAAAAATGGGTAATCAATGAGTAACCAATGGATAACCAATGAGTCTAACTTTTACATTTGTAAAGACTCAAATTGGGGGTTCCTCAAGTTAGAGAGGCTAACAATTCTCCCAAAAGTTATGATATACAAGAAGTCATGGATAATATGGGTAACCCATATTATCTGACGTTTAACTCATTTTTCATCCGTATTAAATATGGGTTAGGTAGGATAATTGATCCGTTTTTTATTATCTGTTTTCGACCCGAACCATATTCGGCTTACCCGTTTGACACTCCTATACCCTAGCCATCTTTATTTTTTTTAATTCATTAGTTTAAACAGTAAAATGTCTGGAGAGTTTTGCTATGTCCTATAAAAACACATGTGTTATTGCATTCTACTTCTACTAGCGAATTTACATGATATTTAAAAATATACCAAAAATTAACCGAACTGTACCGATACCCAAGAGAGACCGACATGATTGGGACGGCTTTGAAAAGTTTAATTTTGGTTATACATAATAGAAAAATCAAAAATTGGTATGATACAAATTTTATAAAATAACCGGCCGAACCAAACTGTTGACACCCTGGCGTGCTCATTAGGATCAGTGGTCTCATTGTATTTGGGGATGTCTGGCATAAATAATTTATTAGGAATGGGTTTCGAAGCCGCACTTTGAGGAAAAGGCTTCTGCATGAACTTCTTCGAATCCAAACCTTATAGGATCGAGGGTGCCCCGGTATTTGATTAACCCGTGAGTTGTATACCTTTTTGCCATTAGCCTCGATTTTCTTTTCAACTGATTATATCCGTTTAATGATCTCTTCAAACATCTGCATAATGGCGGGGTCTGTCCCCGATTCACTAGTATTCAATTTCTCGGTGCATGCTCAACTCTATGAACAACCTTTGGTGATGTTTCGAGCTCAATTCTGCTTGGTGCTTGATTCTGATTTTGGAGTTGTGCTATCGCAACGTGTTGAGTCTAAAATATCCCGAATATCACTTGAAGGCTAATTCCTCCTTCTTCACCGCTCTGTGCGTTCTGATTGGCCGCTCGGGTATCTCTGTGGACACTATTTCCAGGGTCGACGTCTAGATTTACATTTAGGGCAATATGCGAACTGACATCAACGAGGTCTACAATCGATACTCCGTCCTAGCCAACTTAAGTCACTTCGATCTCTGGGGCGTCTACATTACCGTTTTCTCCATGGAAACCGAGGCCGTCATTGGCGTGAGTGGGTATTGCTTGCGAGTTAGACATGTTGATCCCGAAATCAAAAGTATTCACTAGAACAAGCGCAAAGTAGTGTGTGTTACGAGAATTAATACCAGGCAATCACTATATCTTTAGCTCTACGGTGGGTGCCAAACTGTTTACTCGAAAAAATAGATAAAAATTAAAATTATAATGTAGTTTTAGGATACGTGTTTTCATCTAATACCAATTGATAAATATAAAGATTAGTAATGAAAATTGACAACAAAATAAGGCAAACTAGTGTCTTGACAAAATTAAGCTCTCAAGCTCGGATACCCTCAAACTGGTTAATACTAGAAGAGTAAAAAAATATGATAAGCTGATGAACAAGAGAATATAAATTAAAGGAAAATATTGTATTGCTTTAATCTGCGTGAATGTGAAGTGTTTACAAAATGATTAGAACCCTCTTTATATAGTAGAGGAATCCTATCTATCGTGCGACTATAGTTACGGAAGTAAACCCATGATTAGCTTAAACAATCGCCCTTTATTTGATATGTTCCGAGATTTCCGCTGTAATCTTCGACCAGTTACGGATATCTCGCTTTTCTGTTATTATACTTTGCTTGAAGTCTATCATATTTGATCTCGATCGCTGCTGGCCTCGATCTAGACAGATACCTCGATTCTTGAATAAATACATTATCTTTGTACTTTGCCTGATTTATTACGAGGCTGACCCTCGATACATCTCCCTTGACTCGATCGAATGGTAAACTTCTTATAGTAGATGGAACACATTTATAGTAAGTACTTAATATTTTTAAAGAATACCTAGTAAATGATTTGGAGATGCGATGTTGTATTTGGGGTTAAATTAGTCAATGCGAGTACTTGTAATATATACTCATATTTGCCCGCTTGTGTTTGACATTATCTTAGTATAAAATTTTCATTTCACTTACAATTTTGATTGATTTGAAAACTCAACCATTATTTAGTTCTCAATTGAAGATCACAATGACTAAAATAGTATTGTAATATAACTTTACGTTCTTCATAAGATACTCGTATAAAATTTATAGTGTTCGATAATATTTGATCGGAATATTATCATATTATGTAGTAACTACAGTTAAATGTTACATCATCGTTTTCGATATCATGAATTAAAATACATATAATTTAGTTCAAACGGCATAATAATAATATATAATTAGATCACGTACTAGATAACATAAAATGATAGTTTTATAAATATAATAGCAACTAACATGCTATAACAAATAAAATTATATTGATCGTACTAATTTTTTTTAAAATTTCGATATATATGACTTAAATTGAAATGGAACACGTTGGGCTCCCTATAAGAATATCCTGATTAATTATGTGTGGCAACTTAACGTATAAAACAAATAATAAGCAACAAATTGAATGTGGAAAAAGGAAGAGCACTTTTAAAATGGTGCTGAGTGTTTTATACGAAATTTGTTCTTTGCCAGCAAATTGTGTGCAGACATCCGATTGTAGGATCCCTAAAAATCGGCAAGTCCCAACTTTAGAATAAAATCCACTACTATTTGCTATTATTACAAATTAGTCCACTCCCTTACTTAATTCGTTCCCTTCTGGTCTAAATTATGTGTTGTCTCTTTGCATAACTATGGTCTCCAAGTTAGCACTATTTGCAATGCTAGTATCATATTTTCAAGAATTTTGCATCATAGTCTTTTTCTTTTTCCTCTTTGAGAAGTTTTTCATAGGTTTTTCCCTGGATGAAAATTATTTAGATCCCTAAGTTTACCTTAAAATCAAAATCTTCCAACTGTGAATTAATAAACATTCTCCTTCTTCAAACTCAATTAAAATTTTTAAATGCCTATTTTACCCTTAATCTTATTAACTTTTTCTTTCGGGTGAATGTTTTTTAGATCCCCTAATTATGCATTTACTTATTGCTCAAATAATTATTTTTAATTAAACAAATATGAGAAATCGTATTAATCGTATAAAAGTATTTGAAATTGAATAACAAAAATAAATGAGTATATAGAGATATAAGAATAAAAGTAATCTGTTTGTATTATCATTTTACTAATACCAATTAAAATTAAAATTTTACTTGCACATTTGACAATAAAAGTCAATGAGAATTTTACAAATATATACTCAATGCACGTAATATAAGAAAATAATAGTTAAATACGATGCTTTATTTATAATAAATTCCTAAATGACGAGATAGTTATGCCGTAAATATGTTTTAAATTATAATTTAAAAATATATAATATAATGCTAAGTATGAGTAAGTATTAGGCATTCTCATTGAGGTTCAAAATTCCCGCGTTGAGGTTCCAAATATGGCTGCTAATATTTTTAGTATCCATATTGAGCAGGGTAGGACCAATAACCATATTAAGATCAGTGTTTGTATTAAGGTTTTAAGTACACATGTTCGTGTTGAGCACGTGTAGCTATCGAGTACACATGCCGAGCTTAGGCCTTAGAGTACTCGTGCTAAGGTTTCAAGTCAAGTATTACATGAAAGTTTCAAGTACCCAATGAAATTTTAAGTACCCGCGCTCAGTATTAAATACCTATACTGAGTTTTGAGTATTTATGTTTAAATTTCAAGTGCATGTGCACGAATAGGTATTAGGTATTACCAGTAACGGATCCAGTTTGAAGTTAATGGTACTATAGAGTAAATCTAACACTAGTCATAGAATTATAGTAGAGGTATTTTGGATTTATTTGGTATAGTTAATTCAATTTTCTGTTCATAATAATCAAATCGAAATGAGTTTTATTCAATTTTTTTCATCAAGTTAAATATTTCGTAGACACCATTAAAATAGAGAGAGAAAATTAGTAAAGATTTTTGAATATTTTAACGTGTCAAAATTGGGTCTAAACTATTATATTCTTCGATTTACATAGATAATTATACTTTTTTAACTTTTTGTAATATCTATATTTAGCTCATGCATTGATAATAATCAATTCAGAAATAAAAGGTTTTAAAACTCTCATATACCAATGAACCATGTTCCTCAGCCATGGCTGGAGTACGGGCAGACAGGCTTCTCCCTCGACATGAATCTCCAGTTGGAGGGGCAAAACATCACGATCCAACTAGAAAATCCAAGCTACCTCACTTAGGGGTCGAGGATAGAATCGGACAATGTTACAAACCACCCCTGATTAGCCATGTTCAATAACCAAATACACCCCTCAACTACCCTACCTTGGGGATTCACCCATCACCTTGGAGCAAATAACCAAGATCAACCCCTACTGCACCTATAGGTCTGAGCATGCAACTACCATTATTCCAAGAAACTACCCATCAATCCAAGCACACTTCCATCAACACCAGGTAGCTCACACTGTAAACAATCCCAACAATCCAACACTGAACACAAACCAAACTCAAATAGCGGCAACCCAACCCTATCTACAACAACGATATAAAACAGTTCCCATACACTTGTTCAAACACAAACGAAAGAGGGGCAAGACGAGGAAGGATCATCGACAGTCAGACGATTGGAGTACGACATGATAAGGGACCTAAAGACGCTTGTGTTCAAGGAAAAAAAGAGAAAAAAGATATATCTTACGCTGCCCGAACGACTTGAGAAAATTCTCGATCAATATAAGAATTCTTCAAAGCCTCCCGACAATCTACAAGTACGGGGCAGTGATAATCCCAACCTTGTACGAGCACCATTGGATGAACCAAGACAACAGGGCATGATGAGTCCACCCCAAGTAACCCTACGGCAGGTACGTGTGGAGACATCCCAAAGACCAAATGATCGATGAGTGTCATAATCTGGAATTGGAGGGCAGCGGGTAATGAGGAGTTCAGGAGGATATTTAGATTAATGTTAGACTACAACATACCCTTTCCGGTGGCCTTACTGGAAACAAAGTTAGCGAATCACCAAGCTATTGTGGAGGACTTTGGGTTCACAATAATGACCCAAGTCGCAACCCAGGGCAACTCAGAAGGAATGGTTATGACGTGGAATGAAGCAGAGGTAACAGTGAATCAAGTTGCTAGCACTGATCAGGAAATCCATGCCATGGTAAAGATGGATGCTTACTAGAGCAGGAGAGCCATAGGTCACCCACGTCTTTAGAGAAGCAAATGGAGTGGCTGATGTTATAGCAAAACATGAAAGCAACTCGAACTTTTTTGGAAATCCTATGTTGTATTTCTCCCCGCCCCCTTTTGTTGTTTCTATTTTCAAACTGGACAAGCTAGGAACTTTGTGTCCTAGAAAAGTCCCAATTTATAATAACATTTAAATAGGACGGAATAAATATTTTCATTACCAAAAAAAGGATAATAATGGATTCATTTTTGTTCTTATTTATGTGTAAACTTAATTTGTTAAGGAGAAAAAAAACGAGAGAAAAATAAATCTAGTTTTGCAAGAATCAATCTAAACTACGTAAAAGTACAAGAGATGAAATAAAGAGGAAGATGAATGGGGCGGTAAAATGCGAAAGAAACTATAGCATGGAAGATGAATCTATAGGCTAAAAAAACAGAAAAATGGAAGGGCAAAAAAGGGCCTTGCTCACACATATTACATTGGTGACACTGCTCACAACTGGAATCGAGCCTTTGACTTTGGAAGAAAAAAATGCATGCAGGACCAAAGCACCCAACACCCATTCTAGTGGTGTTTGGATATAAGAACCTAAAATTCCAAAATAAAAATAAAAATTCTTTTCTAGTGAAAATATATTTGAAAATTAGAATTGTGTTTGTACATAAATATAATTTTAGGTTATTTTTGTAGATTTATGAACGATCTCAATGAAATTTTTGAAAAAATGCTTTTTGGAGTTCTTAAAAATTTCAAAAAACTTTCTAAAATTCATATTCAAATAAAAATTAAAATTTTTATGACCTGATTACAGAAAATAGTGAGAATTTTTCAGAAAAAAGTTAAAAAATTCTTATATCCAAACAGTCTCTTAGAAATTCATGTTCAATATCCAAGATAAAAGGAAGTAGTAGTACAAATAATTCAAATCAAGCTGTAAAATTCAAATTATAGTACGGAGGCAAATGAATGGCAAATCCAGTAACGTTCGAATTTGTCCAAAATGGATGGCAAATACCGTAAAATGAGTGGAATATGATGCCCAAAAACAACAAACAAATAAGTGTTAGAAATCCGCCCCCTAAATTGTCGGTTTTTGTGTTTAGAGCCCCCCTTCTTACAAATTTTCCAAAATACAGCCTTGCGTATAGGGAGGAGTGGGGTCCCACCACCCTACCACCCCCAGCTGATCGGAAACAACAGCAAATAAAATTAATTCATTCCAAATAAATACAAAAAAATTAAACAAAAACAAGTAAAACTTCAAACTCTAGAGAGAGAAAGAAAGATACCATAGCTGCGAAGTTAGAATAAGAAAAAAGGTTTCTAGAGAGAGAGAGACTATCCATTTTGTTCTTCATTCAACTTTCATTTTCACATATATACATACAGAAATACGGGACCATATACGTATAAGATTTGTGTTTATATATATATAGAGGGAGGAACAAAAAGAAAAGGTTTTCGCTTTACCATAAGCTGATTCATCGGAGGCAAGCTTTGTTTTTTTCTTCCTCTTTGTTATCGTCATAAACGTCGTTGCTACTTCGGCTGGGATTTTTGAAGCTTAAGGAGTCCGATCTGACTCGGCGAGTCAAAATTTCACTACTCTTTGCCTTGATGAGTTGGAGTGCAGGAGATCGATAGTTCAAAACTCGTCAATGGTAAGTCTCTGTTGAAACGACTTTATTCCTAGTCGTTTCGTGCCGTTTGTTATGTTTCATTTCGTCTAGTCTAATTGCTGTTGCTCTTGTCAAATCTGTTCAGCGCAAAGTCAATTTTGCGGATTAATATTTAGTATTTATTTTGATGTTATCGTGTGGACGAAATTTAATTCGGATATCATTAGGAAATAGTGTATTTTTTTGTGCATGCGTGAAATATATAGGAATTGGACTGAAGATAGTGTGTTTGTATGTCTATTAGGACTAGAAATTTGTGCTATATATCTAAGGATTTGCTTAATACAATTTTTTTTTAATTCATTTCTGACATTTGATTTTATCCTCTCTTTTTTTCCCGTCCGGAAATTGGATGTTGGAAAAAGATAAACAGTAGAATTAACTACCGATTAGTAGTAATTTGTTTTACTAGTATTGAATAACAGAGGTGCAGACTGTAGTAGCAATGGGGAAGTTAAAAGAGGTTTCATAAAGTGTTAATTAGGAGGCTGTCTATTGTGTTACTTTGAGGAGCTAAATTTAGAAAATGCAGTTTCAACTTTAGAAGTGAATGTGGCAAAATACAACTTTGGGTTTCAAAATTAAACTTTAACTGGTTATTGGTTTCATGTCTTTGGACAATATTAGAGATAAAAGTAGTGTTGAGAAAAGCATTTAATATAAACAAGATGTAACAATTATTTAATAAAAGATAAGTTAGTGTTTTGGATAGAAAAAATGGTTCAAGGCACGCTTTTGAAGGTGCTTTCCTAAGAGTAGATTACCATTGCTGCCAAGGTGCAAATACCAAAGTGACGACCTGCTCCTAAATTACAACAAACCACTCAGAAATCTTCTAATATGCAATCGGAGGGATGTTCCGGAGAACTCTTAAATCTCTCAACAGCTTTTGTTTGAATTTAGAATGAATAAAAAAAAGAGACTCTTGAAAAGAGTGACAATATGAAGAGTCAAAAAGATGAAGGCATGGAAACACAAGATATCTGATATTTAGGCTAGTGGAGTAGGTATTTATAGAGATAACTAACATGCCTTTCCAATAACAGGTGTATCCTTTAAAGATTGGATCACAACTTCTTAATAAAGATTAGATATATCTAAAGGACTGGATCACAACTTCTTGATAAAGATTAGATATATCCTTTAAAAAATGGATTTCTAGGTTTTGGTCTAGTGGTAAGAGCACAACATGTGATTTGTGAGGTGTACGTCATGACAAAAGCCTGGTATTCAAGTGAAGAAAGGTAAAGGGGCAGGCCCATTATTCACCGAGTTTCGAAGCTTGCGCTACTTGCCCGTGGGAATTTCTTGATTATGAAAAAAAGAGAATGGATTGCGTCTTTTCAAAAAGAGGTAGTGCATTTTATATCCTTATCAAAATAAGGTAGTGCTATTATTATCAAAAAGTAAAATTTTGAATCACCCAAAATAAATCAACATATGTAGCACCTCATTGCTCTGCAATCAAGGTTGTCCAATGTCACATGCAGCTACAGCATGTGATCTCTTGCATAGTCTCCTTGTGTTATCATAGGTCCTAAATTATGTTGTGAAAATGAGTGAGGCATGTTTGATAAGATGAAATAATTGTAGATATATATCATGGGACTTCTTGAGGCAGCAGAAAAGGAAGAAATTAATTAAAATATCATTTGCCAGTTAAAAAAAGATAAAGACATTTTAATATGAATGTAAAAAGTGTGTGTATGTTTAACAAAAGAAAAACACTACAGCAAATAACTATGTGGATTGATCACTTGCACAAAGAGTTATTTCTATTTTACTTCAATATATTAAAATAATATTAGAATAATGTGTACTAGTCGAAGTAAAAGCACACGGGATATGTTCACAATGCTTCTGACGCTAAGGACATATAGAAGTGAACCCAACATTTTCTTATTATTTTTTCTAATTACGTAGGGAAATGGGAAGGGTGAATGAAATAGTTAGGATCGAACCATTGCGTATTGTGTGGAAGATTCGACCATTACGGCTAGTATAAATCCCTCGACGTCATTCTAGCCTCTAAGTATCAAAAGTTCCTACGGTCAAATTTGTATGAGCAGGTGATCTTTCAGATACTTTGTGCATACAAGACCAGGTGGAACTAATTTTTTAAGTAATATTTGATAAATGAAACAAGTTAACATAAACATAATATGATGATAAGTTAAAGAAAACAATATTAAAAGAGTTATGTTTCTTTTATGCTTTTATCAATGATATAACATTTGCATTGTGGAGAAAGAATTTTGCATTAGCTCTGAAGAGGATTACAACATAACATTGCTTCAAAGAGGATTTAAATAGGTTGTCAAATAAATGAACCCATTTAAAAAAAAAAGTGAAAGTGGTTACAGAAGTAAATTTCTGAAGTTTCCGTTCAACTCTTATCTTTTCCTGAAATACTTCAGTTGACTGCAGTGGAAGGTTCGCTATTTTCTTGCATTTGATCAGTTTTAATGATCTTTCATGAAATATCATCCTTTTTTCTTTATTATGGCGGTGACCATGCTTGCTTGCATGCACCTCGGCTAGTCCACTTGTATCTGCTATCTCCCATTAACACGAGTATCGGGTAACTCTATCCACCTAGATTTGGACAAGGCTTAGATAGATAGGACGAAATCACCCAATAGTCTTTTCCTGGGATTTTTTCTAGAAATATCATCCTTTGTTTTAAGATTCCAGGTTTCTTGTAAATAGGAAGTTACATCCCGGAGCTTAGCCATGCTATCTTATTCTTATGATGGGTTTAGTTGACAAGATAATCTAGAAATGGAGTTGGTCCAATTTGTTATACTGTAATAATGCAATGATGGTATAATGTATATCTCACCATTTTAGGATGATATGTCAAAAATGACAATTTCATGTACAACTACATTATGTTTGTTTAGGGTTCAAAGAGAAAGGGAAGCAAAGGGACAAATAAAGTAATAGCAAGAGTCATTCCGCTTGTTAATCTAGGAAGTGAAAGACGAGGGAAGTAAATTATCAAGTTTTGTACCCTCAAAAATAGGAAGGAAGTAAATCTCATCCTCTGATATACGTACCCTTTTCCAAACAAATGTTATTAGAACAAATGAGTCAAATGAAAATGTTAAATTCAGCCCCTCTCCCTTCCTCAAATGGTATTAGTGTTCAGTCTGGACATGTGGAAGATACATGCATGGAATATGGTGCGTGCTATTATGCCATCTTAGAGCTGATGCTGCATATCCCACTCTCTCTAGTACCTAGAACCACTAGCTGATGCTGCATCTTTTGGGGCCACGATTGCTTTAATTAGAGACAATTGGAAGTGACTAGAAGCCCTAGTGTTCACTTATGGCTGAATGCTTTTGTTTCTTGGTAAACTATCAGTTATCTGTTTCCTAGCTATATTTTTCTTTGCTGGTCTTCAGCCCAACCTCCTGAATTATATGCTAGTCAATATCTATCACTATACTCCCTCCCCAAAAATTTATTTCTTTATTTACGTTTCATAGTCATCTGACTCGTTTTTGTCTCTAATAGGCGTGGATTGATTCACTTGTTGAAGACAACATGTAGATATTTAGAGACTACATGAAAAGAATACTACAAATTGGAATGCTTTCATTTCCAATTGACAAGAAATATCATTTAGAAATGTTAGAATAATAGTGTAAATAGGAGTGAATCACCCTAATCCTATATGAATTAGGATTAGGATATGTAATGTGTGTGTGTATATATATATATGGATCATTGTAGTATTGAAATAATAATATCTTAATAATAATTTTCTCCCGGCATTCTCACATGGTATCAAAGCAACCGTGAGAAATTCATCGTTGTGCGTCATAGCAACGACATCCGGGAAGGAATAATTAAGTCGTCGTGCAATTTTCGGTGACCTAAGTGACTAATCGCGTCAAAGCCACTAATTATTAGTATTGTGCAAAATCCGAGACCACCACAAGGCACGGAAGAGAATTCCGACCAACCCCAGAAAAAATCACCACAAAAGCACCCCCCACGCGCCTGCTGGAGCTCTGTTGCCGCCGGCGCGCCTGCCGGAACTCTCAAAGTGTGTCTTCCTTGGTTATTCCCGTGTTTAGAAGGGATATCGTTCTTACTCACCTATCTTCGTAGGTACTTTATGTCCTCCGATGTCACATTTTTTGAGTCTAACCCTTTCTTTACCCCTTCTGACCATTCTGACCTCCCTGATATATCTGCGATCTTACCTATACCGACCTTTACGGAGCCTACTATAGATTCTCCTTTACCTTCCACTACTGAAGTCTTACCCATTCCCTCGGTTGAGGAATTTAGTATGGCTCCTCGTACACTCCCTGTAACAGGAACACCGCTTTTGACATATCATTGTTGTCCGCACCCAACATCAGGCCCAGCTGATTCACATCATGCACCTGACCCTGCTCCTACTGCGGACTTGTCTCTTCCTAGTCCACTGATTGCACTTCGGAAAGGTAAACGGACCACACTTAATCCTAATCCCCATTATGTCGGTTTGAGTTATCATCGTTTGTCATCACCTTATTATGCTTTTCTATCTTCTTTGTCCTCTGTTTCCATTCCTAAGTCTACAAGTGATGCATTGTCTCATCCAGGATGGCGACAGACTATGATTGACGAGATGTCTACTTTACACACGAGTGGTACTTGGGAGCTTGTCCCTCTTCTTCAGGTAAATCTACTGTTGGTTGTCGTTGGGTGTATGCAGTCGAGACTGGTCCGGATGGTAAGGTTGATCGTCTTACGGCTCGTCTTGTTGCCAAGGGATATACTCAGATATTTGGGCTCGATTACAGTGATACCTTCTCTCCCGTGGCTAAGGTAGCTTCAGTCCGCCTTTTTCTCTCCATGGCTGCTATTCGCCATTGGCCCCTCTATTAGCTGGACATTAAGAATGCCTTTTTACACGGTGACCTTGCGGATGAAGTTTATATGGAGCAACCACATGGGTTTGTTGCTCGGGGGAGTCTCGTGGTCTTGTATGTCGCTTGCGCCAGTCACTTTATGGTCTAAAGCAGTCTCCTCGAGCCTTGTTTGGTAAGTTCAGCACAGTTATCCAGGAATTTGGCATGATTCGGAGTGAAGCTGATCACTCTGTGTTCTATTGGCATTTTGCTTCGAGTCTCTGTATTTATCTGGCGATTTATGTTGACGACATTGTTATTACCGGCAATGACCAGGATGATATTGCTAAATTGAAGCAACATCTCTTTCAACATTTTCAGACTAAGGATCTGGGCAAACTAAAATATTTTCTGGGTATTGAGGTCGCTCAGTCTAGCTCAGGTATTGTGGTCTCACAACGAAAGTATGCCTTAGATATTCTCGAGGAGACAGGAATGACAGGTTGTAGACCTGTTGACACTCCGATGGATTCGAATTCTAAACTTCTGCCAGGATAGGGGGAGCCGCTTAGCGATCCTGCAAGATATAGACGGTTGGTTGGTAAATTAAATTATCTTACGGTGACTAGACCTAACATTTTCTTTTCTGTGAGTGTTGTGAGTCAGTTGATGGGTTCTCCGTGTGATAGTCATTGGGATGCAGTTGTTCGCATTATTTGGTACATAAAATCAGCTCTAGGCAAAGGGTTATTGTTTGAGGATCACTGCCATGAGCGAATCGTTGGATACTCAGATGCTGATTGGGCAGGATCACCATCTGATAGACGTTCTATGTCCGGATATTGTGTGTTAGTAGGAGGAAATTTGGTGTCCTGGAAAAGAAAGAAACATAATGTAGTTGCTCGGTCTAGTGCAGAAGCAGAATATCGAACAATGGCTATGGTAACATGTGAGTTAATTTGGATCAAACAGTTACTCAAGGAGTTGAAATTCGGTGAGATTAGTCAGATGGGACTTGTGTGTGATAATCAAGCTGCTCTTCATATTGCATCAAATCCAGTGTTCCATGAGAGAACTAAAAATATTGAGATTGACTGGTACTTTGTTAGAGAAAAGATACTCTCGGGAGATATTGCTACAAAGTTTGTGAAGTCGAATGATCAGCTTGCAGATATTTTTACCAAGTTCCTCACTGGTCCTCGTATTAACTACATATGTAACATGCTCGGTACATATGATTTGTATGCACCAGCTTGAGGGAGAGTGTTAGAATAATAGTGTAAATAGGAGTGAATCACCCTAATCCTATATGAATTAGGATTAGGATATGTAATGTGTGTGTATATATATATATATATAGGGATCATTGTAGTATTGAAATAATAATATCTCAATAATATTTTTCTCCCGTGCATTCTCACAAGAAACTTAGTCAAAGATATTTCTTCTTTGAAAGAATAAAATTGGTAAATTCTTTTGATGGAGGTATTGTGGTGCAAACCAAATAATAGCTTTTTTAACTGAACTTGTGGCGCTGATGTTCTTGTTTCAAGGTGATTAATGAAGAATTCTCTAATCTGGTGTAACGATTGCTGAATCAACAATGCCTCAATCCCAAATTAGTTGGAATTGGACCTATGAATCCTCTCTATCCATTTCACTCTATTCAGGCCCATTTCATTCATATACAATTTATAAAGATCAAATTTTCTGTTGTCTTATTAGAATGGCTGAGATATTGCATGGTAATCATTGTCCTCTTGGTATCTCATGCAAATACTTTTTGCAGGCATCAGTCAACATAATTGTCGGTTCTCATGTTTGGGTGGAAGATCCTAAATTGGCATGGTCAGATGGAGAAGTCCTCAAAATACATGGTCCAGATGTTCATGTTAAAACCTCAAATGGGAAAGAAGTGAGTATTTGGTTTTGTAACAGCTATATTTGTTCAAGTGTTATACTTTGTATCAGTTTGAAAGGAAAATGAATCAATCTGCTTATATTTTCTACACTTCTTAATGGATTGGCCAGACCTCTCACTAGTGCAATAGATATTTTGTAGTATTCAGAACTCTGTTCTTGTATTATATTTGGGGAGGAACATTTCCTGCCTATTGGTTCCTTTTCCTAGAGGTACTTTATAAAATATGACGTGCTACTGTTTGTATGTGTGCACATTTGTATGTACTATGCATGCATGCAATATATCCAAGGATGCCCTATCTAGCATATTAAAGCCTTTCTTAGAATGAACTGTGACCAATATATGTTGCTGAGAACTAACACCTTCTCAATTTTAGCTATGCAAACAATATGTTTAATTCTTCAAGAGGTCTAGGAATGCACGATTTTAACCCCTGCGGTTGTTCACCATAATGACTGAAATGTTTCATGTGAGAAATTTGAGGCAGGTCTATGTTAGAGGTTTACCTTTCTGACTAACATCTTGAACCAAGTTACTTACATGTTCCGAGATGAGTTGACCCTTCTTTACTTTCTTACGATCTTTTATGTGTTATGATCCAACTATAAATGACTTCGAAAATATATATAGGGTGCAAAAGCTGATGAACAACTTTTCATATTGACCTTGTGGCTTTCTTTTGCATATACACCGCGAATATCTCTCAGAATATTATTGCTTGTTGCTTCCTGTATTAGTTCTAGTTTGCATGCACGTTTGCATGTCACCTCCTTTGTGCACCAAAAGTATCATTGTTCTGTAATTTAAGTTGGTGTAAATTTTTTAATTTTGATCGTCTATCTTTGTATTGGCTTCCGGGGAATGTTTGATTCATCTAGACTGTAACTTTGTTAATTGTGTTCTTCTTGTAGTGTCAAGTTTTATATATTCGTGCAGTTGTTAACTTATTCAAAACGTGAATAGCTTTTCTCGAGGACCCTTTCAGATCACTTGCAGTCTGCTGGTCCCTGAAGCTTAAACATTTTCATTTCAACCAACGAATCAGTTCTTGCATTTCTTTTGGTTTTACAAGGAGTTCCTTTTTTATCTAAGGTTGTAATAGTTTCGAACTATTGATCTCAGGTTGTTGCAAATATCACTAAAGTTTTCCCTAAAGATACCGAGGCCCCTCCTGGAGGTGTAGATGATATGACTAAGCTTTCCTATTTGCATGAACCTGGAGTTCTGCAAAACCTGGCTACTAGATATGAGCTCAATGAAATCTATGTAAGAGATCTGATTTTCCTTGTAATCATGCAAATTCATCGTTGATACCCACTAGTTGTATTTCATGAATTTATTATCCTTCGGAAGTTTTCTTAGTTTTTTAATCTTTTGTCCAGACGTATACTGGAAACATATTGATTGCAGTAAACCCTTTCCAAAGATTGCCTCATCTGTATGACACTCACATGATGGAACAATATAAAGGAGCAGCATTTGGGGAGCTGAGTCCGCATGTTTTTGCAGTTGCAGATGTTGCATATAGGTTGAGTTCTTTTCTGTGTGTTCCTCTTTTTATTGCTTTGGCATGATATCTCACATTTATTTATTCTCATTTTGGTCTCAGGGCAATGATCAACGATGGAAAAAGCAATTCAATTTTGGTTAGTGGAGAAAGTGGTGCTGGTAAGACTGAAACTACGAAGATGCTTATGCGTTATCTTGCATATCTTGGGGGTCGGTCAGGCGTCGAAGGTCGAACTGTAGAACAACAAGTTCTAGAAGTAAGAGTGACTTTTCAATTTAATTTAAATCTACCATTGGTAGTTTCTGATGAAACTGGGCTTATTCTATCAAATTACTGTCTAAAATTCATGTTACTGTTGACACACAGTCCAATCCCGTTCTTGAAGCATTTGGAAACGCCAAAACTGTGAGAAACAACAACTCAAGGTTAGTAACTTCTGTAATTGAAGCCACAGTAGATGTTAATTGTTTCAGCAATTTTGTTATGGTTTCTAAATGTGACTGTTCCTTTGTCGTGATGTAAATGGTGTACTCCTTTCAGCCGTTTTGGTAAATTTGTCGAGATACAATTTGATAAGAGTGGGAGAATATCTGGGGCAGCTATACGAACTTACCTTCTGGAGAGATCTCGTGTCTGCCAAATCTCAAATCCTGAGAGAAACTACCACTGTTTTTATCTTCTTTGTGCTGCTCCAGCTGAGGTATCTATGTTTATTTTTTGTTTTGTTTTTGATTGTTTATAACTGTTTAACTGATCTATGTTAACGACGTACGTGCTTTGCAGGAGATAGAGAGATATAAACTAGGAAACCCAAAATCATTCCACTATCTTAATCAGTCTAAATGTTATGCATTGGATGGAGTAAATGATGCTGATGAATATCTTGCAACAAGAAGGGCTATGGATATAGTGGGAATCAGTGAGGAAGAGCAGGTTAGTTTTCCTCTGGATTGATTTGTTCTGCGGATAACATGAATACTGCTAATGCATTAAAATTTTTGTTCAGGATGCTATTTTCAGGGTGGTTGCCGCAATTCTTCACCTTGGTAATGTCGAATTTGCAAAAGGTGAGGAGATTGACTCTTCTGTGATTAAGGATGAGCAGTCTCGGTTTCATCTCAATATGACGGCAGAGTTGCTCAAGTAGGTCTATTTTCTACTTTTGAACTTGACTGCGTGTTTTTATATTGGATCTGTTAATTCTGCTGGATCTTATGACTAATAATTGATAGGTGTGATGCCAAGAGCTTGGAAGATGCGCTAATTACACGTGTAATGGTCACACCTGAGGAAGTTATTACGAGGACTCTTGATCCAGAAGCTGCTCTGGGTAGCAGGGATGCTTTGGCTAAAACTGTGTATTCTCGCCTTTTCGATTGGTAAGCAAGTCAAATACCTGATGTTACTGTCACTTTTACTGTCATAAGACATGTGTAGACGCGTATACATATACTGCTTTTGTTTTCTATATTTTTATCTTCTTTTGTTTCTTAAAAAAATCGTATATCGACTCCAGGATTGTGAAATATTTTTATAGTCTTTTGTTTCTTAAAAAATCCGTATATTGACTCCAGGATTGTGGAAAAGATAAACATCTCCATCGGCCAGGATCCAAACTCCAAGTCTATAATCGGAGTTCTTGATATTTATGGGTTTGAGAGTTTTAAAACCAACAGGTAATGTTTCAGTATGGTATATTCTCTGCTGCTGCTTACTTGAAACCATGGTGCCTATCTAACATTTTCCTCGGGTGAAACAGTTTTGAGCAGTTCTGCATCAATTTTACGAATGAAAAGTTGCAACAACATTTCAACCAGGTTATATCTCATTCTTGCATTTTAAAAACTATTTTCTTATTTTTTTCTATCTGTTAAGGCTGTATGATTATAATGGTAATGCGTTTGCCAGGCACCTCTTTGCTTATGAGGTTGTCTTGGTTTTTTAATGTTATTCCATCTTATGATTTCAGCACGTTTTCAAGATGGAACAAGAAGAATATGAAAAAGAAAAGATTAACTGGAGCTACATAGAGTTTGTTGACAACCAAGACGTGCTGGATCTGATCGAAAAGGTCTGCAACTGCTTGATTCATTGTTTATTGATGTTTTTTTTTCTCTTTCATTTGTCTGGAACTAAGTAACTTGTCATGTGATGCTATAGTATGTTATTAGTTCTAGACTTCTAGCCCGTCTTTTGGTGAATTCAAACCGTAACAGCTGAAGTTGAAAACTTGCAGAAACCTGGAGGAATTATCGCTCTGTTAGATGAAGCCTGGTAAGCGTGCTTGATTTTCTTAAATTACTTCAGATATCTTATGTAATTTTTTTTCTGTTTTTTGCTCTCCAGCTTATCATAATTTATTCATATAACTGGTCCTTGCAGTATGTTTCCTAAATCTACTCACGAAACATTTGCTCAGAAGTTGTACCAGACATTCACTAAAAACAAGCGATTCATCAAACCTAAACTTTCACGGACGAGTTTTACGATATCTCATTATGCTGGAGAGGTGATGACTAGTTCGCCTTTTTGGAAATATCTGTACTTTCATCTTTCCAATGTAAAGCTAAAGCGTCCTAGATGATATGCAGGTGACATATCAAGCGGATCTGTTTCTGGATAAGAATAAAGATTATGTGGTTGCAGAACATCAGGTTCTGTTAACTGCCTCAAGGTGTCCTTTTGTGATGGGTTTGTTTCCTCCTCTACCTGAAGAATCATCCAAATCGTCCAAATTCTCTTCCATTGGGTCACGTTTCAAGGTTAATTCATTTTTCTCCATCAAGTAATTTGGCTAATATAGATTTTAGAAAATATTAAAAATTGTGTGTATCACCGCTAGAAAAGTCTCTCTTCTTGCCCTTTATTAAGCTTAATTAGATGTATGGATTTCTTATCTAGATTTCCTGTTCTGCGAGTTTCCTTTCTCTCTTACTGACGAGTATACTTACTTTATTGATGGCTTTAAGTAAAAAAATGGCTGATCCATGTTGACCCTGTAAAATCAAAACCTAATTTGACAGAACTGCCTAGCGTATAAGCAAGACTTCTATTTTGGTAACATTTCAGTCATGACTAAGGTTCTTGAGGATGACAACAACAACAACCACAAACCCAGTGTATTCCCACAAGTGGGGTTCTTGTGGATGAAAATAACTAATGTATGTTTATGTCTAAGAGAAGCTACTTATAAAAAAATGTCTAAGAGAAGATTTTGCTTTTGGTTTTATTGCGAACTAGGAGCTTCAGATATGTGCAGGAATCATGTGGAATTACATAGTAAATGTATTGTTTCATGTAACTGAATAAATTGTGCTTTACCGTGGAATTTTTGACGTTTTTGCTGTCCATTCTTATTCTATTGTATGCCTAGTACTTCCTATTAGAGTACTAGGTCCATGCATCATTTGATTGATACTCGTATGCTACCTTTTACCGTAGCACATTGTGGGTTTTCATGCTTGTGGACACCTCCATCTCCACCTCTTTTCCCGCAATATTCCCTTTGTTATCTCCAAACGTTTCATGTTTCTTCTATGGTGTTGTGTTATAGTGCTTCTGTATTTGTTTTGTTGTTTTCTCCCTGTCCCTGTTTCTAGCAAAAATGATTCGTTACAGAGTATGTGGAATTGTACTATATACTTTTATAGAGATATTTTTCAGTCTTCTGAAGCCTTTTCTTACATGAATGCAGCTACAACTGCAATCTTTAATGGAAACATTAAGTTCAACAGAGCCTCACTACATCAGATGTGTGAAGCCTAATAATGTCCTTAAGCCTTGTATTTTCGAGAATGTGAACGTGATCCAGCAATTGCGATGTGGTGTAAGTATCTACTGATGCTTCATCATTGTGCATGCAATGTAATTGATTCATTACTTCTTCTTGACCTTATTTAAGTTGTTCGTTTTATTCTAGGGTGTTTTAGAAGCTATTAGAATCAGCTGTGCTGGATACCCGACTAGACGTACATTTTATGAGTTTCTCCTTAGATTTGGTGTTCTGGCTCCAGAAGTTTTAGCTGGAAGGTAAGTTTTCCAGACTCATCTTGTGTCGATTCTAACTGAAACTTTTGTTTTCATTTGTGAATTTCCTTCTTCCCCATCAGTTTCTTTCTGATTTTTCTGATATCTATAATAATCCCTTTTCCAGCTATGATGACAAGGTTGCGTGCCAGATGATTCTAGACAAAATGGGACTTATGGGCTATCAGGTAAATTTTGGATATCGTGCTAAACCAGATGTTCTCATCCTCCAACTAGAGTAGGTTTTTCATTGGATTGCTGAGAGAATATCTAGGCTAGAGAAGTAATAGACAAGTTCTTTATATACTGTTCATAGCATCATGAAATGTGCAGAGACATTTCGATGTCTTTACATTAACTGAATGCTTGTCTTTACAGATAGGAAAGACAAAGGTCTTTTTACGGGCTGGACAGATGGCTGAGCTCGACGCCAGAAGAGCTGAGGTACTTGGTAATGCAGCAAAAATTATTCAAAGACAAATCCGTACATATATTACGCGAAAAGAATTTGTTGTATTGCGTCATGCTGCTATTCAGTTGCAATCATGTTGGCGAGGTATGTTTCAATATCAGTCATTTGGAATCCTACATTTCAGATTGCTGAAACTTCTTTCATCTGACTCCCTACTTCATTGAGAAGCATGTTTTTGGGACTGGCCTATAGGACAGTAGCTTTAGCTTCTCTTTGCATTTTTGACTTCGATTATCTAATATCTAACATACATTTAACATTTTTATGGTGTTTTGAAACCAACTTTTAAGGAATTTTTTTGGTACTATATGATTTATGATGCTTGTATATTCACGCTGGTGCTTTATTCATGTTTCAAAAGCTTTTCAAATATTGTTCAATTTACACATTATTATTTACTCATTTTTTTTATGAGTACTAATAGTTTACTGTTGATGTGGGGGAAAACCTCGGATAAAGGAAGTATAAAAAAAAGTAGAGGACCTACACAAAAATATGGGTGATTACTAAAGACACCAGCCATCTATACTAACAGGAAACTCATCGTGGGTGCACCAAAAGTTAATCAAAAACAAAAGACACACACCCTAATCGCATAAAATCCTATTCCCACCTCTTCAAAAGCTCTAATTTGGTATAGTTGATACAAAAACTGAGCTAGCATTAAGAAATCAACTGGTTTCAAGAGTTCACTTGGCAATGAAACTTTAAAAGCATATGTCAGTTGCTCCAATTTGTTATTAAAAGTGTATATTATGTTTCATCTTTACTCTGATAGTCCTGTCTGAGGAAAAATTGTTTACTCTTTTATCAGCTGACATGTCAATGTTTTTTCTTGTAACTTTTAATGACTTAGTAGTGCTGTCGTTGATTCCTATGTCTTAAATGTCAGCTATGCTGTCCTGCAAACTGTATGAGCAACTGAGACGTGAAGCAGCTGCTCTGAAGATTCAGAAGAACTTCAGATGTCATGTTGCACACACAGCATATACAACACTGCATTCTTCTGCAATTACCTTGCAAACAGGCATGAGAGCAATGGTTTCTCGCAATGAATTTAGATACCGGAAGCACACCAAAGCTGCAATTAAGATACAGGTACTAACCTCTCTACTGCTATTGTCACTCTTATGATCTTCCCTATAATTTAGTGAAGAAGCTACATGAAGTCTTGAAATTTTCAAGAAAATAATAGCTGATACATAATTTGCTCGCCATCATGCAGGCGCATTTGCGTTGCCATGCTGCTTATTCTTATTACAGAAGTCTTCAGAGAGCTGCCATCATCACTCAATGTGGTTGGAGGCGACGAGTTGCCAAGAAGGAGCTTCGAAATCTCAAAATGGTTTGTTATGCATTTTTGTGATCATTTCTTGTAGTGATGTCTTCATATCCTTCAGAGAAGGAAGATCATTTTTCAACGAGAGATTATGTATGCAGGCTGCAAGGGAAACCGGTGCTCTCAAAGAAGCCAAGGACAAGCTCGAGAAGAAAGTGGAAGAACTTACATGGCGATTGCAATTTGAGAAACGACTCAGGGTAAGTTTTTTTTAATTATTGCAAAGTTTCCTCTTGGTTCATTTCCTTGACTATGACGCCATTGTACTTTGAATTACTGCAGACTGAGCTGGAGGAGGCTAAAGCCCAAGAAGTTGCAAAGCTACAGGAGGCACTGCATGCAATGCAAAAGCAAGTAGAAGAAGCAAATGCTAAAGTAGTCCAAGAGCAGGAAGCAGCACGGAGAGCAATTGAAGAAGCACCTCCAGTCATCAAGGAGACTCCAGTTATAGTTCAAGACACAGAAAAAATAAATGCCCTGTCAGCTGAAGTAGAGAATTTGAAGGTATAGTTTCCAATATCCCAAGGTTTATACTTTATAATCTGCAGTTGGATGCTAAACTTAGCAAAACGTGCCAACTAATTGTTTTATTTTCTTTGTGAGTGACTCATTGACTATGATAAGTAATCCCCCTTGCAAAGACCATCCAACTCTACATATTGTTTGTGTTGAGTCCTACATTTGTGGGATGAGGATTTCATGGTCTCTTTATATGGTCTTGGGCAATCCTCACCTCATGAGCTAGCTTTTGGGTTGAGCTAGGCCCAAAATCCATTTATCATGGTATCATAGGAAGACCCGTCACAATTTATTATTAGCAATGTTGGAGCACCATTTATGATGTCCACGCTCCGGTTTGCAGGCCTGATCATGGGGATGTTGAGTCCCACATCGGTGGGATGAGGATTTTTCTTGGTCTCTTTATATGGTCTTGGCATTCCTCATCTTATGAGCTAGCTTTTGAGGTTGAGTTAGGCCAATGCTCATTTATTATGTTGAAGTGCGCGGCCATCTCAGCTTAGGCTTCTAGAGAGAGCAACACTTTATTTACTTAATTGTCTATTCAACGCAAATGCGCCTGCAGGACAGCAAGCTACAAGGGTTTGAAACCTGTCCTAGAGAAAAGCCTGGCATTTAAGTGGAGAAGGGTAGAAGGGCAGGCCCTACAGTGCCCCTCTTGCCCTCGAGGGTTTCTCAGTTACCAAAATAATAAAGAGAAGGTAATTGGAGTGCATTATTTGATCCATCCTTCTGGACAAACCCTGAATCTCTTGAATGTGCTCGACTTCAGTGTTGCAGAATACTCAGAATCATAGTTTCTGCAAGTGTACTCCTAATGTTCTTTTTCCACCTTGAAGTTCATACTTAAGTCACCTCTGAGCTGGCCTATGAGGAGGGATTAATAATAGACCAATAATAAAAAGTTGATTTTAAAGAGTTTATACTTTTGTAGGAAAGAACACATAAAGATTATCTCTATGTTTCTCTTGGTTGAAAAGTTTTTTCATGAATTATCCAGGCTTTGCTGGTGTCAGAAAAGAAAGGTACAGAAGAGGCTAGAGATTCTTCCAGAGATGCAGTGGCCAGAAATGCTGAGCTGGCTAACAAACTAGAAGATGCTGAGCGAAAAGTAGATCAACTTCAAGATTCTGTGCAGAGGTTTGTAAATGAATATTGACGTTGTCTGTGAGGGAATCAACTTATCCTCCTCCTGTTATGGGTTGATTGTCTTGGTGTGACCCTGATAGTTAAAGAGTCTTCTGATCAAACATACAACAGAAGTTGCATAGCTTTCCCACGGTTCTGGTCATTTTTGGTTTCTGATTGAATCTGAAATTTATTATGAGCATCGCTCTTACGATTTCTGAGCTATGAACAACCAGCCTTGCAGTATTATAGTAGATTTTCATCCTTAATCATACGTTTTTGTGAACTGGACTTCCCAAACATAGGATTCTGCATTCTTTGAGAATGTAAGACATGCACAAGTCTCTGTCGCTGTCTCTTTTATCTACTCTTTCCTTGTCTCTCGTTTCAGGCTTGAAGAGAAGCTCTCCAATATGGAATCAGAGAACCAAGTGCTTCGTCAACAAGCTTTGACCATGTCACCAACTGGAAAAGCTTTATCTGCACGGCCAAAGACTACTATGATACAGGTGCACAAATAGTTGCCAATTCTTATCTTATAGAGTTTATTTGAGGGAGTAGAATTTCTTAGTACCGTAGATGCTATAGATAATTACTCTCGATGAAATTTCAGAGGACTCCGGAGAATGGAAATGCTATAAACGGAGAATCGAAGCCTAATTCTGTAAGTTCAATAGTTATACTGTTATTTTCACCTTTGACGTGAATTAAACATATGCCCCATTTTAATATATATGCTTATTATATGGCATAGGATATGAGTCTTGCTGTAGCAAGTCCAAAGGAGCCTGCATCTGAGGAGAAACCACAGAAGTCTCTAAATGAAAAGCAACAGGTGCGTGGTCTGGTGTTGCTTGCCCAAAGAATTACCAAATCATGTATGCTTGTTAATCATAATGTTATAGTTAAATTCAGAAATCATTTTTGTACAATTTATCTTTTTTACAGGAGAACCAAGACTTGCTGATTAAGTGCATTTCACAAGATTTGGGCTTTTCTGAAGGCAAACCAATTGCAGCTTGTCTCATATACAAATGTCTGCTCCACTGGAGGTCCTTCGAAGTTGAAAGAACTAGTGTTTTTGACCGTATAATACAAACCATTGCTTCAGCCATAGAGGTAGAAAGCTTATTACTTTGGTAGTGTTGTACCAGTCAAGTTTTCTCTGACTTTGTGTTTCTAAATCTAAGACAATTAATTTCTGAAACTTCTTCATTAAAGGTCCCAGATAATAATGATGTATTAGCATACTGGTTATGCAATACGTCCACATTATTGATGCTGCTTCAACAAACACTTAAAGCTAGCGGGGCTGCTAATTTGACTCCGCAGAGGCGGAGAACCAGTTCAGCTTCTTTGTTTGGGAGGATGTCCCAAGTATGAGCTCTGTGATTTATAAAAAAGTTCTTCAGTTTCAGCCATTTTCCCAATTTATAAGTCATGTCTTAGTTATTTTTCTCCTCTGCTACCTCTAATATTTATGTAGGGCTTACGAGGTTCTCCCCAGAGTGCTGGACTTTCAGTTCTCAATGGGCGTATGCTTGGGAGATTGGATGACTTACGTCATGTTGAGGCCAAATATCCTGCACTGCTGTTCAAGCAGCAGCTCACTGCCTTTTTGGAGAAAATATATGGAATGATAAGAGACAATCTGAAGAAAGAGATCTCCCCATTGCTTGGGCTATGTATTCAGGTACATTATTTTGTATGTGCTACTGTTTATGCCACAAGTCCAAGCAGGCTTACGAAATAGAATGTTTACTGCTCGATGTGTAGTTTCAGCAAGTCCCTACGCTTAATGTAGTATGATGTGATAACTGTGGAAGTTTTAGGACTTGGATTGGTTGATGCATTGTCCCACTGAGAAGTTCTCTGATGCTTGAACCAGCCAACGTGTTAGAGCAACAAAATCTTATAGATTGATTGTCACTTAAGAAAGTTAATGTGTTGTAAATTATGCAGCACACAAGCTCTTGAATGTCTCTGCGCACAGAGTTATTGGTTTCTATTATCTACTAAAAATTTAAAATCACTAAAGTAATAAATCAGACAAATCCCTAATCATCAGTAGGGCTCCCGAGAATGGCTAGTGAGGATACTTCTCTTCAAGCCTAGGGTGTTGGAACAAGTGGATTTTTCCAGGTTTAGTACTATGCCTGAAGCTGAACATTTTGTATAAAGGCACCACTTTTCTCTTTGGGACATTGTGTTACCTATGTCTATTTTGTTCTTCTCCCAATGTGAGAATATTTTCGCTGCCGAGAGAAAGAGGAAAGGAGTTAATTTGTATGACCATTATCTGCATCATGTCTCCAGGCACCAAGAACATCTCGTGCAAGTTTAGTCAAAGGAAGATCCCAAGCTAATGCTGCTGCCCAGCAAGCTCTATTTGCTCATTGGCAAAGCATTGTGAAAAGTTTGAACAACTACTTGATGATGATGAAAGCAAACTATGTAAGTTATAGATTAGAGAGCTATATAATAGCAATAGCCATTTTGTCTCCCTGATGTTTATGTGTTTCCATTGCTCTCTACCCTTGTAGGCTCCTCCTTTCTTAGTTCGGAAGGTTTTCACTCAAATATTCTCCTTTATCAATGTTCAACTTTTCAACAGGTAACTACAGGCCTTTTAAGGACTGCCAGATCTGTGTGCATCTTTATGTTAAATATATTTTTATTTGGCACATTGGCACCTTCTTATGTATCGATGTGTTACTTTCTCTACAAACAGTCTCCTTTTGCGGCGTGAGTGTTGCTCGTTCAGTAATGGGGAGTTTGTGAAAGCTGGGTTGGCTGAATTGGAACAGTGGTGCTGCTATGCAACTGAAGAAGTAAGCATGTTCAGCTGTATCTTTTCAATTCTTAGTGCTATCCAGTATCTTACTTCTGTATTTTCATGTCCAGTATGTAGGCTCAGCATGGGACGAGTTGAAGCACATTAGACAAGCAGTTGGATTCCTAGTAAGAACTAATTTAGTGGCTTTGTGCCAAAAGAACTTTCATATGATAACGTGCTTTTATCTGACTCTTTCTCCCCTTAATTTCTTGCAGGTTATACATCAAAAGCCCAAAAAGACATTGCATGAGATCACTAATGAACTTTGTCCTGTATGGAGACTTTGTTCTATATTTCTCCTGTTCTTGTTCCAGTTTGTTCATTTTGGTTGTTTTTTTTACTTATCAGAAGAAGAAAAATTCCTGTTCCTTTATTGACTTCTCATTCGCTGTTTTTCTTTTATAATTCACATGGCTATTTTTTATTAGGTGCTTAGCATACAGCAACTGTATAGGATCAGCACTATGTACTGGGATGACAAATACGGAACCCACACTGTTTCTTCAGATGTAAGATCTTGCACCTACAGTTTTAATGCAATGTAGGTCTTCAGTAGTTTTTGTTTTGTTATAGTACAGTTTGCTTGTTTCCTGATTTCCCTGTATGGTTTCTGTTTCCATCCCACTGATAGGTTATTTCAAGTATGAGAGTTATGATGACAGAGGACTCCAATAATGCTGTTAGCAGTTCCTTTTTGTTGGATGATGACTCGAGGTATCGTTTATTAAGTAACTCATTTTCAATATTTAGCATATACAGCTTTTTACTGACCATCTCAAATTTCAATATCCTGTCTTAAATTATGATGCAGTATTCCGTTCTCCGTGGATGACATCTCCAAATCAATCCAACAAGTAGACATTGCCGATGTCGAACCTCCTCCATTAATCCGTGAGAATTCAGCATTTGTATTTTTACATCAACGCCCTAGTTGATGGTGGTTTCCGAATACTACTGAACATGGACTTTGATGAATTAGCTCCAGAGAGCCGACTCTCCTGCACATCAAGGAACATGCAGAAACTTGTGCATATACATCGCTTGTTGCATTTATTGGCTAGTGTATATTTTTCTCCACTTGTTTTTGGACAACCATCTCAGTTTGTTGTCCCGTTCAATTTATTCTTTTCTCCTCTCGTGCTTAACTTGAGAGGTATTTTTAGTAGGCCAAAAGGCTTTTAGTGTAATCATATGCAGGTATAGGCAAATGCATTGGTTTTTTGTTGCTTGCCTTTTTTTTTTTTTTGAGTTGTAAAGTCAGTAAAGTTGTCAGTCAATTTTAGGTCCTTATGTAGTATGGCGTTCAGCAAAGTGCAGTTTAAAGTTGTGTTGTATAAGAAGTGTTAAAGTCGTCAAGGCAAAAAAGTTTGTGATTCTTTCCTTCCCATAGGTGAACTGCAAAATTAGTGGATCTACGGAACTTATAATGAGGCTGATAAATAGAGAGCTTAGTTAGAAAATCAGCAGATCATATGTAAGGCCTGTTTGGCTGTACAAGTAGATCATATTTCGTAACTTAATAGGATATTTGGATGTGGTTGAGTAGAGTTCCAGCCTTGCTTAATTAGATCGATATACTTGTGGATGTAATGGAAAATAACTATTGCCTCTTTCGGTAATCTCTACTAGATTGCACCAGATTATAATACTTGGTATGCTAATGATAGATGGTATCCTTCGAGCTGATTTTGAGGATCAAAATTATGATAATATACCATAAAAGGGCAGTTCTGCGTTTGGGGAAGGACTGTACTCGGGGTGGGGTGGGGGCGCGGGAGATGGGGTGAGGGTGAGATATATATAGTCTATGCTAATGCAAGCATTAGTGGTGGCTTTTATGGCACCTGTCTTATAGAATTTACTCCATCTATGCTTAAAATTGCAGTGTATTATTTTTTTCTCACTTAATCTTAAAATTGAGGAATTAAAGTTGGGAGAAATTTAAAAAATAGGCAGATTTACAAGTGGTCATTCAAAAGTAGTCTTAGTTTCAAAAGTCATTGAAATTTAGTCAATTTTTATGTAAAGATAAATATGAATGAAAATACTGTTCAAAATCCAGAAAATATTCCAGCATAGTATTGGAATTCCAGTATCAGTATACTTTGCTATACTGGAGTTTCAGTAAAAGTATACTGATATTGGAGATCTTGTATATTATACTGGAATATTGGAGTACCAGCAAAGTATACTGGAACTCCAGTATATTATACTAGAGTCAGCAAAGTATACCGGTCCAGCATAATATGCTTCAAGTTTAGACACAGGTGCACCCAAGGTCTCTTTTGCAGTAAAATAGTTGTTATTTTTTAATGACTTACCAAATTCTGACTATTTTTAAATAATCAGTCCGAAAACTGACTAACCCGTAGTATTTTAACATTAAAGTTAGATATTAACATGGGTCCGACTGAAAACCCAAAATCAATTTGTAATGACAATAACTCAAATGCAACATAAAATCTTTCGTTTCCAAGAGACGCAAAAATATGCAACCTCTAAGAAGAAGAAGGTAATCGTAGGAGCAAAAGGGAAATAAGAAAACAATAGCAGACAAATAGGAAGAGTACTAGGTACCAAATGCCCACGGATTTTAATTGGACTGAAAAAGATGGTCGCAAATATGTACAGACCGCAATTGATTAAAAATTTATGATTGAAATGCGTTGACTGACCGTCAAACTTCAAACGGCATTGACTGACTTACTAAAATTATTAAAACAAGACTTCCAAAATTTCTACTTCTTAACAATACATTTGTGCAGAAGCAGAATAATAAATCATTAAAACAACTGTCTCAAGTGTACGAAAACAAAGTACCAAAAAGAAAAACGAAGACAATAAGTAACAAGGAAATGGAAAAGGGATAGAAATTAAAGCGTCTTTCACCATCAAATCAAGTGGCTCCAAATCTGACCGAAAAGGGAAAATTTCATTAACTTTATGACATTTATCCAATTTTAGCACATTAAAACTTTTATCTTGCAACTTGTAGAAAATAACCTCATAATAATCCTTCGTCAAAGCAATATCTGCATTATAAAACCCAATTGGACTTGGATATTTTGTCACTTTCTTTAGAATTTCAATGTCAACTTCCTTTTTGAACTCCCAACTTTGGTTTCTATTCTCAAAAACCCAAAGCTCCATTCCTTTTGGTGACAAACAAGTCAACCCCAATATATTCATAATCTTTATACTCCATTGCAGATTTTGGAAGAGAAAATCTTGAAAAAGCTTCTTCTCCATTATAGTTTAAAGCCATCGCTTGATCATCTTTTCTTAACTTAAAATAAACCAAACCACTTGCATTAACTGCTGGAGCAAACATGTCAAAATACACTTCAGGAGGTAGTAATAAATCTTTTGCTTCTCTCCAAACCCAAGCTTCTGAATCAAAAATCTCACAACGAAAATAATTCAACCCTAATTTTCTATAATGATGATAAAGAATCCGAGGTGACGACAGCCTTATGATCTGGAACTGCAAATTAAAGGATTTGATCTCAATACGATCAGGGCGAGTTTGACTGTAGAATATCGTATACTAGGATTACCCAACCCCGGTGAGTAGTACGAAAAAATCAATGGGCCCCTATCCTACAACCCTGATTGTATCAAACAATGCGAAACTCTAGTTGCTCTAGGAAATATTAGTGTCATAGATGGCCTAATGGTTGGCAAAAGTAATGCATGTATAAACAATATCAATAGGGAGGAAATAACCCTCCCTAGTTAGCCTTATATATATAATATATACTTTTTCTTTCAAAAGAAAAAAAAGTTTAACAAATTTTTTCGTTAAATTCGTCTATTTTCATTGGATGCTGATGTGCCATTAATATTTTTTAATTCAATATTTACATCATTTTATATTCAAATAAAAAGCATAATACTTTAGAATAATATTAGTTATGTATCATGCATGATGATTCGTTAAAAACAACTAATCATGGACTTGATTTATAAAAACATATGTAGGATTAATATTTTATTGCTTCGAATAAAGTAATAATTTTCTCGGGTTATATTCGACATAATTTAAATTCGACATAACTTTATATATAATAGATACAACCCTCACAAATATTTCAAAGTACAATAGTGAAAAAGTAATACTTTTTGGAGGTGATTCAAAGATGGACAGTTATATGTTTTATTTTTGAGATGGAAAAGCCAAAGTTATAGAAGCAAACATACACTAAAAACGTCGTCTATAAAGAAGTATTATATATGATACGACAATACTGAATATTTGTACACTATAAATAAGATATTGTTTAACTTAAATAAATTGACCACCTTTGTAGGTTAAGACAATATCATTTTGAATTCAAGTATTCTATTAATATAATAATATTAATTTTTAGCATTTAATGATTGTTGTATTTTTATCAGGTTAGTTACTTTACGACGATCATATCATCTTGTAAATAAATTGTTACTGAATTTAGTTAGTTATTTTTTGATATAAAATTTCTGACTAAAGATTTACGTGCAATGTACATATATAGTAATTAGTATTATTATTAAGTACGAATGTTAGAATACTAAATGTCGAACGATAAAAATATCCCCATAATATTGATGTCATTTATACCCTTCACAAACTAAAGTTTCCTTCAAAGAAACAAATTACACGTTGGATAAAATTGAACTACTAAAAAAAAATTAAACTATTTGGACGATGATTTCCACTAGAAAATAGGATCCTAATTTCAGTATACTTGATTTATACAAATTTAAGTTAGGCAACGACAGTTCCTTCTCATTATAATAATATAAGATAACTTGATCTCACACAAATTAAAATAATTATTTGGAAGTTTGAATTATAAGAAACAAGCTGGTTCAAAGCATAGTAAAAGTAAGACGAGAAATTATCCCCTAACTCACGTGGAATCTTCCTAAAGCAAGAAAAATTTAATTCCAATTGAAAAACAACTTAGATTATTGTCTATTTTGATGAAGAAAAAAGACTACCATATCGAAATAGAGTTCCAAAATCCCAAACACAATGCTTTTGGATTTTGGTTCTCATTGTTAATTCTTTTGTTCCATTATGCTCAAATATCAAGTTTAGCTCAAATTCATTCTTATATAAATTAAAATAAAAAGAAACAATCAAGAAAGGAATAAAAAATTATTAAATTTATAAAGATGAAAATCATTCTTATCTCACATGGAATATGAATAAGCAAGAAAATTTAAACAGAAAAAGCCCATGAAAAGGATTGATGAGCACTTAGTAGTCGGACTTATTATTTTCCATTTAATTTCCTTCGGAAGACTACACTCATACATAATTTATTTACATGATAATTTTATGCGTTTAGATTTCTATTTTTTATGAATATTTAATGGGTTGAAACCCAAAAATAGAATAATTTAGTGAAATCAATGTGACTATAATTAATCTGCAGTATCCGCAAGTCATTTGTGTCTAGTTTTGTGAATTCGGAAGTGCGAAGGTAATTTCTTTTTCTTCTTTTTTCTTGTGCTTCTTCTTTGTTTTACTCTGCTGTTTCTTTTTTTTTTAGAAATAACTTCGTAAAATTACAAAGTCATTTATAAGTTCGAGACGAAGACCTTTAAAAGTTCACGATGAAGACCTTTAAAATTAACGGCGGAAACTCATAAAAGTTTACAATGAAGACCTTTAAAATTTATGGCGAAGAACCATAAAAGTTCGCGTAAAGATCCTTAAAAGCTCGTGGTCAAGATCTCTAAAAGTTCACGGTGAGTACCTTTAAAATTTTGCAGTGAAGACCTTTAAAATTCGTGGAGAAGATCCATAAAATTTCGAGAAAAGATCCTTAAAAGCTCGTGGTCAAGATCTCTAAAAGTTCGTGGTGAAAATCTTTAATTTTGTGGCGAAGACCCACAAAAGTTCGTGCAAAAAATCTTAAAAGCTCGCGGTCATGTTCTTTAAAAGTTCACTGTGATCACCTTTAAATGTTCGCAATGAAGACTTTTAAAAATTCGAGCCAAAGACCCTTAAAAATTCGCGCAGAGATACTTAAAAGCTCGCGGTCATGAGCTTTAAAAGTTCACAATGAAGACTTTAAAAGTTTGCCGTGAAGACTTATAAAAGCACGCGATAAAGAATTTTAAAAATTCGTGGTGAAGATCCTTAAAAGTTCGCGCAAGAATACTTAAAAGCTCGCGGTCATGAGCTTTAAAAGTTCATAATGAAGACCTTTAAAAGTTCGACGTGAAGACTTTTAAAACCACGCGATGGAGACTGTTAAAAATTCGTGGTGAGAGCCTTAAAAGTTCGCATAAGTATACATAAAAGCTCGCGGTCATGAGCTTTAGCAGTTCATAGTGAAGACCTTTAAAAGTTCGCGGGAAGACTTTCTAGAAACACGCGATGGAGATTTTTAAAAATTCGTGGCGAACCCTTAAAAATTCGCACAATGATCCTAAAAACCTCGCGGTCAAGATTTTTAAAGTTCACAGTGAAGACCTTTAAAAGTTCGTGGTGAAGATCTTTAAAAGCACACGATAAAGACCTTTAAAAGTTCGTGGCGAAGAACATTGAAAGCACGTGATGAAGCCCTTTAAAAGTTCATGGCGAATACCCTTAAAAGCTCGTGGTAGAAATATTTAAAAGTCGGCAATAAGACCTTTGAAACTTTCCACAAGCACCTTTAAAAGTTCGAAACATACGCCTTTTAAAAGTTTGAAATAAAAACCTTTAAAATTCAAATGACTTTAACTTAGAAAGGAACACCTATAAAAGTTTACAACGAAAACCTTTAAAAAACACCTTAAGAATGGTCCTGGACAGCATTTTAAAACCAACTATATATTGCACAATGCTAGCAATTTCAGTTTTGCGCAGTCTCATCAAAATATTCGTATCTTGGCGTAGAAACGTCGAAATTATGAACGGTTTGATTTCTTGTAAACTAGATTAAAAAATTCTAAAACAGGTCTAAAACATATTATAAGGATAATTTCAGATAATATTTCGAAGTCAACATAAAATTCTGACATTCTTCTCTCATTTTCCATTCCTTTCGGGTCGAAAACGCGGGCTGCTAGTGGGGTTGAAAAGTCACTCACTTTTGACAGTTATACGATTCCAGAAGATGATCCATAATTGGGTCAATCACGTAGCTGACGATTTCAAACTTGCGCGACTTCACCAAAATACTTATACTTTGATGTAGGAATATTAAAATCACGAACCATTTGATTTTTAGAAAACAAGACTTCAAAATATGAAACATTTCCAAAATGTAGGATTTAATACTTTAAATATATTTTTAGATAATATTTCAAAGCCAACATCTAATTTTGATATACCGACAATTTCGAATTGGTGCGACTTCGCCAAAACTTTTATGTTTAGGTATGGAAGCCTCGAAATCGCAAGAAATTTTTCTTGATATCAATGAAAATTCAAGCTCTCTATTCTTACCAAACATCTTGGGTTCAAGTCTCACTGAATATTGAACGTAGCACCAAGGAATCTTTCTTCTTATATTTGTGTTCCTTTTTGACGCCTCTCTTCTCTTCCCCCTTTTTAGCACAATGAATGGCTGCGAAGACCAACCAACGTGAATACATAGTGAATCCCCAGACTTTGATGCAAATATTGTTATCATTTCAGTGAAGACGCCATTTTACCATTGCTTCTTTTCCCCTTTAAATCAAATGGGATCCAAAACTTAATAGAAGAATGGTATCTTAGCTCAGTTTTCAAGTGCTGATTGAATGGATTAGATTCCACCGTTCTTTATTCGAAAAATGATTGGGGGATTATGTATTTTTTGAACTTATGCGATTGAACTCAGAATGAAACTCTAAGCTGCTTATGTACCTCGGTGAAGAGGAACAAGTCATACTGTCGTTCAGAATGGGTGATTTTTTTATTTTTATTTTATGTCCTAAATTTTGCCTAGGCAGCCTCTTTTGAGGTTTTCAACCTAGCAGACTCCTTTTCTAAACTTATTTTTATATGTCCTAAGTTTTTTCCTAGGCCGCCTCTTTCGAGGTTTTCAACCTAGCAGACTCCTTTTTTGGGTGTGTCGTACATAATTTAGATTCATGCGGCCAGGAGTATAGGAACATGTAGCTTTAGGCTCGTGCATCAAGGAGCATTGCAACTTCAAGTATAATACTTCTTTGAAAACTTGCCATTGATAAGGCCGATTCTCATGCAATCTGCATCAACCAGCTTGTAAGCCCCACTTGAATAAGCTTCTTGCATGACATATGTACCATCCCATTTTGATTGAACTTCTCTATAGGTTTATGGTAAGTAATAATGGTTCTTCGTATGGCAAGGACTTGATCTCCTACTTGAAAGGATCTTGGGAAAACTCTTTTATTGAAGGTGCAAGACAATCGAGCTTGATAACATTCAAGACTCTGTTGAGCTTCCCACCTCTTCTCATCAAGAGCCTCCAACTCTACTAATCGAAGTTGAGCATTTTCGTCGTCAGTGATCCCTTCTTAAATAGTTAATCGTAATGAAGGTATTTGACGCTCGAGTGGCAAGACGACCTTAAACCCATAAGCGAGTGCATAAGGGGTTGGTTGTGTTGGTGTGCGTGAGTTGTCCTATATGCCCATAGAGCTTCTTCCATACGGTCATTCCAATGCCGTTTGGATTTGAAGACAACTTTCTTTAGCAAGTTGCATAGAGTCTTGTTGAATGCTTCGGCTAGACCATTGGCTGCAACATTGTACATAGAGGAGTTACGTTGCTTGAAGCCAAAGAATTCACAATTCTTGTTCATCAACCTATTTTCGAACGGCTTGTCATTATCCATTATTACGTAATCAAGAATTCCAAAGCGATAGATAATGTTTACTCAGATGAAAATTGCGACATTTTTCCTATTTACTTCCTTAAGAGTAACAACTTCAGCCTATTTTGAGAAGTAGTCAGTTGCTACCAAGATGTATAGGTGGCCGCCAGAGGACTTTGGCAGTGGTCCAACAACATCTAATCCCTAGGCGTTAAACGGCTAGGATGCCACAGCTGAGTGCAACACTTCAGGAGGTTGATGAATAAAATCTGCATGGAATTGACAATCCTTGCATCTTTGAGCGTAGTCCAAGCAATCTTTTACTATCGTTGGCCAATAATATCCCATCCTTTTATATGAAAGTGGAGCTTTGGTCCAAATTGGTGTGACCCATGTACCCTAGAATGTGCCTCTTGCAAAGCTTGGAGTGCTTCTTCTTCCCCTAAGCATCGCAAGAGTACTCCCTTGAATGACCTTCTGTATAGAGTATATTTGTAGTAAAGGAAGCAAGGTGCAAGACGACGGATTTCAGTCCTTCTCCTCGGATTTTTTGGAAGTATCCCATAGCTTAAGTAGTCGATAATGGGTTGTCTCCATTCTTCATTATTAGCTTCAGAAATAGCGACAAGATGCTCGAGTTTATTTTCTTCAGCTTCAGCTTCATTTGGCGGCAGTACTACCCATTTTAGTAGACAACAACTTGCACTTTATCAAGCAGGGTTAACGATGAAGCTAGAGCAGCTAAAACATCAGCCTTCTTGTTTTCTTTCCTTGGCATATGTTGAATAGTCATGTCACTGACCCACCCAATTAATTTTTTAGCATGATCATGATATGGGCGTAGTTCAGGTTTCTTGACCTGATATCTACCTAAAATCTGGTTGATTACCAACTGAGAGCCACGAAAGACTTACAATTGCAACCTCTTCATTTCGACAAAGATTTCAAGCCCAAGTATTAGTGCTTGATACTAAGAAATGTTGTTCGAGCATAGTTACGTCAACGTAAAAGAGTAAGGCAGAACTTCACCTTGAGAAGGTGACAAATACTACACATGCACCAACTCCCCCGCAATGTACTACACCATCAAAGTACATATTCCATAGAGGTTGAACTTCAATGACCATTACGTCCTCATCAGGTAGTTCGTCAGTTAGCTCTCAATCATCAGGTATAGGTTGATCTACCAAGAAGTCTACTAATGTTTGTCCATTTATAGCCTTTTGATGGATGTACACAATTTCAAATTGTTGAAACTGGATGTACCGCCTTGCTAATCGATCCCTAAGGACATGTTTGACATTAAGAACTTGATGGGATTTTCTCTAGAAACAAGATGAATGACATGAGACTGAAAGTAGTGCTTCAACTTTTGGATTGAGAAGACCAGTGCCAAACATAGTTTTTTGATTGACGAATAATTCAGCTCGTTTGGTGTTATCATCTTGCTCAAGTAGTAAGGAGAGTTTTCTTTTCCCTCACTATTTTCTTGGGCCGACACTGCTCCAACAGACCTTTCTTGTGCCATAATGTATAGTATCAATGGCTTTCCAGGTGTAGGGGCTGCTAAAACTGGAGGCTTCATTAAGTAGGATTTAATGCTCTCAAAGGCATTGCTACATGCTTGGTCCCATTTGAAACGGACACCTTTCTTCATAAAGCAACTAAACGGTTGGCACCTCCCAGCTAGGCTTGAGATGAATCTCTTAAGGTACGGTAAATTTCCTTGCAAACTTTTCAATTCGTGAATATCTCGAGGCTCAGGCATTTTCAATATTGCGTCTACTTTGGCTTGATATATTTCAATTCCTCGATGTCGGACAATGAAACCAAAATTTTTCAGAAGTAACTCCAAAGGCGTACTTCAATGGATTCATCCTAAGTTGGTACCTTCAGAGTAACTCAAACACCATTCTCAAGTCTTTCAAGAGGTCTCTCCTCTTTATTAATTTTACCACCAAGTCGTCCACATAGCATTCGACATTTATGTGGAGAAGGTCATCAAAGATATTTTGCATAGCTCTTGGTAAGTAGCACTTGCATTCTTCAAGCTAAAAGACATTATCTTGTAGCAATAAATACCCTTGGGGGTACGGAATGTAGTAAGCTCTTCATCTTTTGGTGCCAAGCAAATTTGGTTATAGCCTTATGAACCATCCATAAATGACATTGCCTCGTATTGAGTAGTAGCATCGACCATCAGCTCTGGAATAGGAAGCGAAAATTAATCTTTCGAACATGCATTGTTAAGATCCCCCGAAGTCAACGCACACTCGAATTTGGCCGTTTTTCTTCCTTACAGGGATAATACTTGAAACCTATGTTGGGTATTTAACTTCACGAATAAAACAAGCTTTAATGAGTTAGTTAACTTCGGTTTCAATCAAGGGAACCAAGTCTAGCCTAAAGCACCTTTGAGCTTGTTTAACAAGGCGAGCACCATTCTTGACTGCAAGGTGATGGACAACTACTTTCGGGTCCAAGCCAGGCATCTCTTTGTAACTCCAAGCAAAGGCATCTTTAAACTCCTTGAGTAACTCTATATAAATGCTTTCTTCATTGGCCGCTAGTAAAAAACTTAGATAAGTGGGCCTCAGTTCATTATCAGTGTCAAGGTTTACTTATTTCAAAGTGTCCACTATTGTCTTTACCCCTTCTTCAAGTTCAAGGGACCATCCTTTGCATATTTATCTTCTTGAGGGTCCCCATCATCGAAGGATATGTGATAACATGGTGAAACATCCTCCAATTTTGCATTATTCTTCATTGAAGATGGAACACCATTCTCGCCTTGTACAGTAACATGATACGAAGAACCCACACTTCCTTCATCTCCGTCACGTTCCTTAGTATAGACCACAGTATATGGTTTTACCTTTTGTACTTCTTTATAAGAAACCACAAGTTTTATTTGTCGCCTCAGTCTAGAAGGAACCAAACTTTAGAAATTCTTATAGATCTTCTGGATTTTGGGCAATGTGAGTGTTCTTATGCTCTAATAATTTCTCTGGAACTTGTTCCCCTTCTTTACTGGACCCCATATCTCAAATACAAAAGTCCTCATAGTTGATTTTCCAAGTCGATTAAAGACGGAAGGTTTGCTAGAAGCGACATATTCATCTTCTCTAGTGATATAATTATTGCTTGCCCTTCTTATGGAGACGCGAACTGATGATGGTTACTTGTACCCCAAACCTTCACGTGGTTGCCTTGTAACAGCTTCTGATGGGAGCTTCCTTAATTTTGATGGCTTATTGGGATTGTATCCAACTTTTGCAAATAGCCTATAAGCATTAGGATCAAAGCCTTCATTTGTACGCTTCGTTTGGAGTGCCACATTTTGCGAAGGATCTAGCGTTGACAGCAACTTTATTGCTTCAATTCATTTGATCGAAAAAGTTAACTCCTTTAGCATATTGGTTTAGAATTTGGCCAATTCTCCCTCACCCTTCTTCTTTTTAGGGACACAGCGAAGAACATGAGTTAAGTTCCTATCGTAGAAACAATGTTCCCTTTATGAGATTTATTTGAGCTAGGGTGGACTTCCGCAGCAACATCTTTGGTTTTGTCGGCAACCACCTCAACTCTCTTAGTTGTAGACTCGTCATTTATGACATTATCAGCTTTTAGCTCCTTCACAATGTGGTTATTCAAGTAGAAATTTGCATCGCTAAATTGTGACTCAGCCTCGATGAATGGATCATCATCGGCAACTATCTTCTTCTCGACTTCAACCTCGTAGTATTTCAAACATTGATTGAAGGTAGAGTGAACCACTTTATTCCCATGCATCGAAGTCCTTCCAAGCAAGACGTTGTATGAAGTATTTGTATCGATCCTATGCAACCATGGTCTCTCCGAACTTCTTCAACAAGATAGACTCGACCTCTTTATCCTCCAAGTCGTTCCCTTTGATGGCTCATGTGTAGGAGGTAACATGCTCTGTTTGGGCTGGTTGTTCCAATATACTTGGGAATTTCAGGCATGTAGAATTTTTTAGGAATCAACTTTGGAGCCGCAGTCGGAAGGAAAGGTTTTTGCACAAACTTCTTGAAATCCAGGCCTTTCAGTATCGGCGGCGCTCCTGGGATTCGGCCGACCATGGAATTGTAGGTTTCTACCTTTTTGTCGTTTCCTTCAATCTTCTTCACCCCTAATTATATCCGTTTTGTCAGCTCCTCGAGCATTTTTATTATCTCGGGGTTAGTCCTTGATTCGTTTTCATTTGATCTCTCTGTCACTAGTTCATCCCTATGGGTGACTTCCCGGGACAGATCGGGTTCAATTCTGCTTGGTGCGCGGCTTTGGTTCTGTAACTGAGCTATCACCGCATGTTGAGCTTGTAACATTTCGAATATAATCCGTAAGTTAATCCCGTCTCCTCCATTATTTTGAATATTTTGCTTTGACGACCAGGCTCTACCACAGATGCTATTCTCGGGGTCGGTAGGCAAATTTGTGTCGATAGCCACATGCGAGTTAGCATCCCCCGGGTCCGCGACTGGATTTCTAATGGGATCAACGAGTGGTACCTCATTATAGGACACAATGTTTTCTACCGTGATGATCGGACTCATTGTCAACAGGTAGGGATGCTAATTCTGAATTTGACATGTTGAGCTTTAACCTGAAATTAGAGGCACTTCAAAGAACAAGTGTAAATCAGTGTGTGTTATGAAATTTTGTGTCAAGTAACCATTATTATCCTTAGCCCCACAGTAGACGCCAAACTGTTTACCCTCAAAATCGGATAATAATTGAATTTGTTTGTGATTTTAAGGATAAGTAGATTAAATTAAATTGCAATTGAAATAAACAACGATAAAGTAAATTCAAACCACATGAACTGAACAGTTACAGCCTTGGGGGTTAGTTACCTTTGAACAGGATGCACTTTGATCGGTATCAAGACACCGTTGAATAAAAGCTTAAAGAGAAAAATAACAGTGTATTGCTTCTGAATGCTTGCTAGAATGTGTTAAACGAATTATCAGATCCCTTTTATATAATTGGGGAATCCTACTGTAGGTACAATTTTATAGAAAGTAAAATCTCTTGATTTGTTGATTGCCAGTTTCTTATTGATATGTGCCATATTTTCGCTGTAATATCCGACCGGTCACGGATACATCGGTCTTATGTTGGTTACGCTAACAATGTTTCTTCGAGCTCGTAGGGGTCAGGGTCGATCCGGGATCACGAACTAAATGTTCTCAAAGACAAACATTCTAACCTCGGGTTTTGATCCGGTAGGACTTGGGATCGATCTTCAGTCCCTCATGAACCGTGCCATATCTACCATGTCGTAGATGATCCCGATTTTGACAGCATATAGGATGTTTCCTAACTATGCATCAGACGTTGAATATGCAATTACAAGTGTATATATCAATCCTAACCATATTTATTAATTTTGAAGGGGAGTCTTGGTGTAACTGGTAAAGTTGTTATCATGTGACCAGGAGGTCACAATTTAATCCGTGGAAATAATCTCTTGCAGAAATTCAGGATAAGACTGTGTACGATACATCAATATGATCCAGCCCTTCCTCGAAACCGCACATAGTGAAAGCTTAGTACAGTTATCTAGAGTTAGTTAACACAGGTTATCACAATTCACAGTGCAGCACCAAAATTAGACTCTGTACAATAGAATACAGCGAGAGATAAATTCAAATTGCCGAAAAGATCAAATTCGACAGATAATTAAGTGAAATACGAACCTGCAGGAGTTTTTCTCTTGCCGAAAAGGAAAATCATGGCTGATCAGTCAGTCTACAACAGCTCTTGAATATAACTATATAAGTATGATTTAAAGTTATTCAAAATAATCACTATTCAATATGCCTTTAAAGACTAATTAATTTATCCAAACTTCATGGTTAAGCATTTTGAATTTTTTATTCTAAATTTTTGAGCTATTAATTTTAAATTCAGTAATCAATATCCTAAATTTTTGACTATTAAATTAAAATTCAGGATTAAGTATACTAAATTTCTGAATAGCTAATTTAAAATTTAAGATTGTATGTCCTGAATTTTTGGACTACTAATTTAAAATTTACATAAGATTCGAATTTCTCGATATAATTTTTGAACTTTGAGATACGATATCCTGAAATTTGCACATTAAAGTTTAAACTTTAGGACATCGTATTCTAAAGTTTGAGTGATTAATATTTAAATATATTATAACTATAAGTATATTTTAAACAACACGCCTAAAAATAATTATTTAGTATTATTTCCACAAATTAATGCTTTTCATGGGCCCATTTGTGTCTCCTTGGATGTAGCCTATCTTACATACAACTGAAGCCAAAATGGGCTGAAAGATTTTGGAACATTTCTACCCAAGAGAAGTCCATGAAGCGGAAATTACACTAAGGATAAGCTATTTTTTTTGTCTCCTTGATAAAGTTATATTTCTTGGATTTAATTTACATATATTATTAGTGGTAATTCCTTTTTACGTCATATTGTAGTTTAACTTACATAGCATGCTATTAGTTACTATGTTTATCATATTATAATTAATTTCTTGTTCGAAAAAGTGATTATGGAGAATAGAATTAGTAAAATTTGAGGCATGTCAAGGACATTGTTGTTTAACAAGAAAACAAGAATTTCGATCAAAACGTGACTTTAGAAAAACTCGGGTTTCTGATAATCAAATAAAAAATTAATTACTCCCTCCGGTTCTCGATAAGTGACCAATTTGCTTTTTCATTTTGGTTCAAAATAAGTAAGGATTTAATTTATTTTTACAAAATAACCGCTATGTACATATTCCTAAAAAAAAAAATTCTTACTCCTCACATTAAGTATTTATTTAGGGATAGTTTAGTCATAATAGATATTTTGATATAAAATTTAGTATTGTTTTAATGATCGTGCTAAAAATAAATTGGTTATTTATTGTGAACCAGAAGGAGTATGTAATTAAAAAGGGAAAATTAGACTAAGAATTAGTCGAGTAAGCAATTTAAATAAGAAAAATTTCAGTAATAATCAGTGCCCCCATATAAATGTTCTTTCTCTCCCTTTTATAGCTATTTCTAGGTATTACGTTTCTTTTCTCTCATAATAGAGTCATTATGGGAAATTAATGGCGTTAATTAAATATTATAATTGGCAATCGTAGCTGTTTCGTGAAGATTCTATAGTGTTCCCCGTCATTTATACTTATTAATTGCATATATTATGTATCTGTACTTTTTGTTGTCTTGGTTCATTCCACCGGCATTTCTTCAAATTATCAAGAAATCCGGGTAATCGTTCCTTTTTGTTTTCATGAACATTTGCCCGTATCTATTAAGACCCGCTCTCTTGTGTACTCTTTGCCAACTGTCACTCTTCTATTAATTCACGTATCTTGACATGTCAGTCACATAATTAATTTCAATATTAATCGATTTTCCCAATACAATAGCATAAGTGTAGCATTTGTTCCTACGTATTAGAACATTTGTAATTACAAAACCCTAATTTCTAAAGCTAGTGTTTTACCTTATTTAATGCATTATGTCCACCTCATCTTATTCGTTTCTTACAAAATTTTGTAGACGACGCAAAAATATAGTATATGTTAGAAATTCTTTAACTTTCTGTTTCTGTCTGTGTAAATATAATTTGAACCAAGTAATAAAGTGAATGCACTCACACCAGCCTTTAATAATGTAATACATAGTCGTTCAATCTCTATCATACTTTGTAATGACAATGCGCTTCATATGGAAAACCACCCTTCTTTATTTTTCTCTCTGTGGGAATTTGCATTGCGAAAGCTGAGAAATAAAGCAAAAAAATAGGATAAGTGTACAACGTATGTCGTGTTTATATAGGGTTTAGAAAATGACCGTATTCTAAACGTTATGATGTAAATAACCTATTAAAATATAAGTATTTGTTATTATTTTTGCGATTCGAATCTGTAATTATATCGATAACTTTACCCTTGCTTTAAGATTTTTCGTTATAATTGAGAAAAGGAGTGAAAATTAATAGAGTGGAACAGTACAGTAGAGACGAGCGCACGTGGGAACATCCTGTGGTTAGTACAAATAGAGACAAGCCAAGTGGTGCACGTGCGGTTCTGTCTAGAAGAGCAGCAGCTCTCTCTTGTCTTTTTGGAGGCATGCTATATATTGCTGCACCTTCTTTAATTTCTCCAACTCGATTGTTCACGTGCAAGCCCCACCCCAGTGCATTTATATATTCCTTCTTATTACTTCTTCATTTTAAAAAAGGGTATACCAGTACATAAGATATTCTGCATTTATACAGAATTAGAAGCACGGCCGTATTCTAAGAGATATAATGTAGACAGCAGGGTTGAAGCCAGCTTTTGCTAAAAGTGGTCAATTGACCATCCTTGTCGTAATATACGAAAAATTACATTATATACATAAGTAAAATATTAGATTTTAAATGTATATAACATTATATTGAACACTTTTTGTCGAAATTTTTTTTACTTCTTTTAAGTTTGAACACTCTTGGAGAAATTTTTGGCTTCGGTACTGGTTAGCAGTCTACCCTAATGCAACTATTAGTGATTGCTTTTACTGTTCAAACTTGTAAACTATTGGTCACACGAAAATAACTTTACAGTTACTCCAAGGCTCTTTTTTAATTTTTTTTAATTTCAAAGTGTTATTTGTGTGCGAACAAAGTCCCGCCTACATACAAGGTATAAAAATCTTTTAATAGTGTAAATCTTTTTAGGAAAAGTCGTACGCAAACAATATTATATTATGTTAAGAGTGTATCCGGCTAGTTTAGCCCAACATGTTATTGTCAATTATTTTCGAGCGAAGCTAGAGAGAAGCAATCTACTACGTACTTTGAGAGGTAAAAGTGTGTGTGTACGTACTTTTCCTGATTTTAGAAACCATATATTCCACATGTTACGGCACCTAAACAAGTTGGTGTAACCAAAACCTTTATTCTTTATCACTTTTTTTTAACTTCTTTTTTTTTCTCTTAGAATTTATTGGAAATGATTTTTCTATCATCACAAAATAGAAATAAAATTTATATATATATTATCTTTCTCAAACTCCACAATATAAAATATTACTAAATATGTTATTGTTGTCTTTCCTTTTTTCCTCTAGTGGGTGGGGTAATTTAAGAGGGGAGGGAAGGATTAACATAATGGTGAAAGTGATTCCATATTATATGTGCACTTGATTGTTAATTATTGTGTGAGTTAGATATAAACATCTGTCATTTTCACCCCCACTTTATATCCTCAGTAAAATAATTACAATGATTTTTCATATCTTGGTCCCTATAGTTACCAGTATCAATCCCCATTTTAATCCCGTTTTAAATTTTTACCTGCTGTAAATCAGGAACATGCACAAAATCAAGAATGTATGTTAGGATTTAATCTTCACAATACACTTTTAAACTTCTAATAATTCAACTCAATCCCCAACAAGTTTAACAAATTTAATCACGCCATTAGGAAATATTTTCGTTTAAAAAGATAGACTTGGATCAAAATATTCGTCAAAAAATACGAATTTATAGTAGTATGACTTTTAAGGTTAAGGGGGGTTTCTCCATCCCTTCAAAATGTGAAGATTTTTGTTTTACCTGAAAAAAATTCAAATTAGGCACAAAATAATATGCATCAAATGAAAGGAGGCTGCTTTACGGGCTGGCATAACATGTTTTTAATTATTTGGATTACATTTCCTTAACAAATTTTCCATTATTTGGACATAACAACAAAATAAAATTACTAATATTTCTTTAGGTTATATCCAGGAGACGGTGCTAGGTTGGTGTTGAACATGATCCACATAACCTTAACACGTATTAGCTGGGAGTTAATTATCCGACAAGTTTATCATTAGGATAGAATAGCAAAATCCCAATGTTTAAACATTTGGTGTTTTTCCATGCGGTGGGGTGGAGGCATAAGAAAAATTAAAGGTTCAGCTAGATTCAGTAATTTTTCCTCCAACAGTATATTTAATATTTAAAATTTATTAAATATATACAAATATTATATTCAGAATTCAGTCACTAATACTTGAATTCGTATACTAAAATTCAAAATTCGTAAGGTTAAAATCCTGGCTTCGACCCTCAAAACTGGTAAAACAAACATAAACAAGAACGTTGATATTCTTTTGGGATATAGTTGTCAGTTAGCTGATGAAGAAGATGTTTGTCCAAAAAATGATAAGCCTTTTAGTTAAATCAATTAATGATAAGAAGAATGATGAATCTTAGTTAAGAATAATAAAATCTTGACCAAATATTAAATGAAGTATGCAAGATGAACGGCGTTAACTAGTGCGTTTGAGCTGATTAAATGATCATGAATGCAACAACATAAATATGCAATAAATATAGATAAATGTAACGAGCATAACAAAAAGGAATCTGTCACCTAATGATCATAAGATTTTGGATGGTTCTTTTCTCTGACACCAGCTGGAAAAGAAGTGGAATAAAGAGTGTTGAGGGATCGTTGGATCTTGTGAATATAAAATCGAAAATGTATACTTGAATAATGTAATCAATGAACAAGACAACTTTAGTATATTCTCTCAAGTCAACCTTTTACAACGTATTTCTTCTTATCAAGTGAAAATTCTCACTTTGTTCTCTATTTCTTCCTATTTGTAAGGGATATTTCTCAAAAAAAAAAAACCTAAAAGTACAAAATAAGGAATATTCCTTGTGTCCATATCTGAACCTATGCTGCCGTTATTTCTTTATCTTAGTTGACCGACTTCGGCATCAGCATTCTCGAGATCAATATTCAGTTGTTACACCGTGGTCAACCCCGTCCTTGACCTTGCTTATTTGTTACAGCCAAGTGGCCAAATTTAGACCTATACAACTTGTCTCTCCGTTTGTTGAGGTGGTGATCCGAGGTCATGATCCTGCACGTCTTCAATAAGAGGACCTGATTTGCTTTTGTTTCGGAGGAATTTGGTCGCGGAATAAGTCGGGTCGACCTTGATGGATAGAATAATGCAACTAGTGAAGTCGTGATTGGTGTGGCTACCATGGGGTGACATCATAGCCACGTGTGTCACCATTACGCATTTTCCCAAGACAGCGTCAGTGTGCCTGTCGCTTTGGTTTTGGTGACATTAACAATCTTTCGCTTTGATTCTCGCACCACCCAGCCCTATAAAATAGATGGGGGTTTCGTTTTTCAGAAGATTTCACCAACCTCTTCCTCTCATGAATACTATTCTCCCTAGATCTTGTTTTCCAGTTTTTTGCTCTTGATTTTGCCTTAACGATTCCATACCTCTCCTTCTTACCTAAATGTTATCTTCTTCTTCAGGTTTAGCAGAACACCTTTCATTGTCCAAATGTCACAAACCTTTTACATTCATGATGAAGTTTCTGACACCACTCCGTTGTCGGTGACTCCTCCTTCCGGTAGTGAGGATTTCATGGCTGAAGAGGATGAAAGCTTTCCTACCGTGGAGGAGATAGTTCCCAGAAACCCTTATCTAGAAATGATTTTCCCAAGGAGCCCGCTCCTGCTTCCACTCAAGTGATCTCTGAGACTGGATCGTCTCATATAGCTGAGCTTCGATCTATATATCGCATCCTTCCCTACGTTGACATAGTGTCGGATGGTGATGATATTACGAAGGTCCATCGACCTAGGTATTGTTCCTTCTACGTCTACCATTTCTGGATTGGCTATACTTTCTCTCTTCTTCCATTAGCGGAGGAATTTTGCTGGTTTTACAACGTCTGCCTAACACAATTATCTCATTATTTGTATAAAGCTTTCTTATGCTGAAGAAATATGCGGAATTGGCTGGTCGTGAAGTTGATATTTGCCACATGTTACACTTATTCTCACCAAGTTTTTATGGAGGTACTATGATACACCTATGGCATTGTAGGACCAGAGAGTTGATAGTTGGAATGGGCGACAGGATAAATCGGAAGTTTTGGCACTACTTCTTTATCAAAACTGAGCACTTGGTAGCGGACCCGACTGGGTTTCCTAAGCAGTGGAACCATAATCATAAGTGTCTTTGGCATACGCTCGTTGTGTTTTTTCGTTCTTTCATTTTTGACTCACTTGTGGTTTTTTTGTTTCTCAACTGAGAGGTCTGCACCCTCCTTGTCTTCAATATTGAAGACTGGGTGGCTCGCGTGTTTCCTTATATGGAGAGTATTCAGGATTGGGTGATTTTCTACAAGTGTTTTGGGCCGAAGGTCCTATCTTGTAAGTATTACTTTTGCTTCAGCTTTTTGTTGTTTGCCATTGCTTATTGATACAACCTCTTTTTGCTACTAGGTCGGCAAATTTCTAAGAAGAAATCTCTCGTGCCAGCATTTCTTCAAGCTAGCGCATCGGCCCAGATGCAATTTTGTTTGGCCGAATCCGTTCGTGGAGGTCGTACTCAAGCTTCGTCGATGAGGGATTCTGCCTCTCAGATTATTATGCGGGGTGAGATCTCTTACCAGCCTATCTATCATCTTGTAGAAGAGTCACCTAATGGAGAGGAGTCGACATAGAGAAAAAGGTAAAAGATGGAGCTGGGAAATATCGTTGCCACTAATATTGAACCCGAGAATCTCATTGCTCCGAAAGTGGTGTCTGTACTTGCACTAGATGTAGGGCCATATTTATACGTACACTATTGCAGAGGCGAGGCCCTCTGGGGCCGAGGGGGCACATGATGACGGGGAGCTTATAAGGACCATATATGGTGGTGCATCATCGGTGGTGGAGAGGGATAGAGCGGTACCTGCAGGGGACGATGGTTCAGGCTCAAACATCGATCCTGAAGAGGTATGAGCCTTTCTGGAGAGGAATACTCGCTTGGAAGTGAGGACAGAGGGTCCTAACCGGCATGTAATCATTCTTGTGCCTTATGAACTTTTCGCTAACTCTGAACGGGCAATGTCGTCCTTTTCCCCCTTGTGCGCGGCTTCTGATAACACAACGATATAGACGATGAGAGATGCAGAGCTATCACTGAGTATTTCTAGAATGGCTTTGCGAGTAAGTGCTTTTTAATGTTTGGATTTGTTTCACCTACGTAATCTGCTTGTACTGGCTTCTTTCTTTATGTCAGACTCTCATCATGGGGATCTAGCATGACCAGCAGGAGGAGCGGAGGATGGCCATTTCTAAGAAGGTGACCTCTAAGTACAAAGATTATCGTACCAAGCACCGAATATTGGCCAACGTCTTTAACCAATACAACGAGTTTCAACGATTTTGTGACGGGCTTACAGAAGGAGGAGGAGTTGGTGAGGAAAGTTGAGGAGCTAAAGGAGCGGGAAGATGAGCTAATGAAAGCCATAGGTCGGTGCAATGAGCTTGAGGCGTCTCTTAAGGCCAAGAAGGATGAGCTCGAGGTGAGCAAAGGGGTGATGCTGAGAATATCAACCTTCAAGCGTGGCTTAACTATTGAGCTTGGGCGGAGAGGAGTAAAGGCTGTCGATCTGAGGGGCGATTTGAGCGTTAATGTTAAGGAAGTAACTCATGCCGGAAAAGGCAAAATGGCCGTCATGTCTGAAGCAACGACCTTAGATGATGCCCTCACTACTTGTAGGTCGGAGCAGGATAATGAGGTGGAGAGGTTGGAACTCAAGGTGGTGAGGTTAGAAAAAAGGATCCAAGATCTAGAGGCGGAGTTCTCCGGATTAAATGATTAGGTTGTTTCTTTGAAGGCTGAGGAAGTGCGACGACAGCCGCATCTATATATGTCTCATGTTTCTGTAAACCCCGTCGTGCCGTGGGAGTTTTATGAGATGTGGACTCATGCCGAGGCTCATCTTGATGTGTATTATTCCCTGAAGGCCAACGAGAGAGTTTTCGAGGCAAAATTTGAGGGTATCTATGTTAAAGCACATGGAGCCTTTGAAGCTTGCAGTCACGCCCCCGGTACGCATAGCTGGGATGATGTTGATGATGATGCAAACATGCTTTCCTCTAATTCTTGGTATGATGACGAATACGTCATTGGGTATTACGCTGTGTAAAGCCGTTGTACTTATTTTTGTTTTGTCTTGCTATTTTTGTGAGGGCATCTTTGGTCCCTTTGAAAGAAGTATTGCAATATGATAGTTGTAATGGAATGATTACATTTTGGCTATGTATTTCCGGATTTTCATTATCTTATTGTTTGCTAGGCGGTGAAGTCTCTGACCTTTTCGGCCGCTTGCGTGTAGCATTTTGGCGTAGTCGATCGTAGATCGTAAAGTATTCGAGAGAGGTCGGATGTAATATAATTCGAGCGAGGTCGAATGTAATGTGTAGAATGATTTTTGTGGAGATGTGCAAAGATGCTGCTTTATTTCATTCATTGGATCCCTTTATCATTCGTCCTAGAGAAAAAGTCAGTAGGTAGGAAGATAAATCACACTTGAACTTCAAGACGTCCCATTCGTCGCCTCGTTAAAAACCTCCCCGAGAAAACCCAATTGGGATGAAACCTAGGTGAGGGAAAAAGAGTACGACTTGGGGAGCATCCATTTTCAGAAGTTAAAGTATTTGAGGTGGGCGACGTTCCAATTGTTTTATAGTAGTTTTTTCTCCATTGTTTCTAGTTGGAATGATCCTTTGTTTGCTGCTGCTGCAATTTGTATGGCCCGTCCCAATTGGTTCCTAGTTTTCCTTCTCTCAAATCTTTGCTCGCTTGTGATTTGGCCTTGAGAACATAGTCTCTGACTATGAGTGGTCGTATTTTGGCTTTTTTTTCTAGTACCTTTCTGCTTGTTGTTTTAGGGCTGCCACTCTTATGTAAGCCATGTCTTGTTGCTCTTCTGCCTCGTCGAGGTCTTGTTTTATGTTCTTGTCATTATTTTATCCGCTTTTAATGGAGTATCTCAGGCTACGTTCCCCGATCTCAACTGGTATCATGGCATCAGTCCCGTAGACTACGAATATGGAATTTCGTCTGTGCTTGTTTTTGGCGTGGTGCGGTAGGCCCATAGTACCTCTGGTAGCAATTTTGGCCATAATCCTTTGGCATCCTTGAGCTTTGCTTCAAGATGTTCAATATTGTTTTGTTGGAGAACTCAGTTTGATCATTACCAGCGGGGTGATATGGCGTGGAGAGTATTCTCTTAATGTGCCATTTTTTTAAAGAACTCTACGATCTTCTTTCCAGTGAATTGGGGGCCATCGTTACAATTAATTTCTTTGGGGATGCCAAAACGGCATATGATGTTTCTCCATATAAATGTGATGACTTCTTGTTCGTTTATTTGGGTGAACACACCTGCTTCTACCTATTTGGAAAAGTAGTCAATTAAAAGCAAAAGAAAACGTACATTACCTTGCCCTGCTGGGAGGAGTCCGACGAAGTCCATTCCTCATTTGATAAAACGGCCATGGCGATGTAATAAAATGGAGGTGTTCTCCCGCTTGGTGTATCATAGGGGTATATTTTTGGCACTGTTCGCCTTTCTTGACATAATCGGCGGCTTCCTTCTTCATTGTGGGCCTATAGTATCCTATTCGAATAAGACATCTGACGAGGGCCTGATTACCTATATGGGTGCCACAATGGCCTTCGTGTACTTCATTGAGTACGCGTTTGTTTGATTCGGCCCAAGCATTTCACTGATGGGCCTCTAAATGTTCTTTTATATAAGTCGTGACTTATGAGGCTATACCTGGACGCCTGTATTTGAAGCTTTTTGGCTTCTTTTTTGTTTCTTGAGAGTGTTCCTTCATGCAAATATGCTATAATACTGTTGTGCTAATCCCAAGTCAAATTTGCATAATGTACCTCAAGTTGCCTTATCGATGAATGCAGGAGGGTGACCACGTTTTCCTTTGTGATATTCTTGGTGGCCGTCTGCTTCAATGTTTTGTGCTCGAGGTATCTGGTCGAGTCAGCATTCGTCGAATTCTAGTAGCAATTTATGAATTTCTGCCCGGTACCTTTATAGCCTCTGCTCTTTGATTTGGAAAGTCCATGTGACTTGGTTGACGACGAGTTGTAAGTCGCATCTAAGGACAATTCGTCGTGCTCCTTATTTGAGAGCTAGCTTTAATCCTACAATTACGGTTCATACTCGGCCTCATTGTTAGTCATATCGGGACACCATATGGACTGGTGAATAACTTTTCTCGTTGGGACCTCGAGTACGAGTCCCAGTCCAGATCCTGACATGTTGGATGCCCCGTCAGTATATTGGACCTATAGGTCAGGTAGATTGAGTGAGGTACAAGTAGTTTCTTATTCAATCTCAGTCATTATTTTGGCACTAAAATCAGTGACGAAGTAGGCGAGTACCTGTGATTTTATTGCTATTCACGGCTATATGTTATGTCATGTTCACTAAACTCTATGGCTTATTTGAAAAATATCCCTGATAGCTCGGTCTTATGCAATATATCTCGTAGGGGAAGGTTGTTACTATCGATATGGGGTGTCACTGAAAATATGGCCTAAGCTTTCGCGAAGCTATAACTAATGCCAATGCCAATTTTTCGAGGTGAGGGTACCTTGTTTCTGCGTCGACGAGAGTTTTGCTAATATTATAGATTGGGGATTGCATACCTTTATATTCGCGGGCCAACACTTTTCTATTGAAACCTGTAACACGGCCAAATATATAAGGAGGCGTTCACCGGGTTCTACCTTGGCAAGTAGCGGGGGAGATGACTAATATGCCTTTAGTTCTCTTAAGGCTTTGACGCATTCTTCATTCCATTGGAGCCTGTTGTGCTTTTTAAGCACGCTAAAGAACTTGTTACATCTGTCGCAAGATCGTGAGATGAACCTCGACATGGCATCTATGCAGCCCGTCAATTTTTGTACTTGTTTCTTGCTGGTTAACACCTTGGATATTCCCTCAATGGCTTTGATTTGGTCGGGGTTGACCTCGATGCCTCTTTGTGACACCAAGAATCTGAGGAACTTTCCTGAAGTTACATCGAAGGTGCATTTTTCGGGGTTCAGCTTTATACCGTACTGCCTTAGTACTTTGAAGGCTTCTTTCAGATGGTCGATGTAGTCTTCCTTCCTTTTCGATTTAACTAGCATGTCATCTATGTAAACTTCCATAGTTTTTCTGAGTTGGTCCTTGAACATTTTGGTTACCAATCATTGATAAGTCGTTATGCGTTCTTTAAGCCGAATAACATGACTCGGTAATAGTACGTTCCTTGGTAGGTGATGAAAGTAGTCTTCTCTTGGCCATCTTCCTCCATAAGGATTTGGTTGTAACTTGAGTAGGCATCCAAGAAACTCAACAACTCGTGCCATGCCATTGCGTCAATGAGCTGATCAATATATGGTAGGGGAAAGGAGTCTTTCAAGTAGGCCTTGTTCAGGTCTGTGAAATCCACAGACATATGCCATTTCTCATTTTTCTTTTTTACCATGACTACATCGGTGATCCATTAAGGATATTTCGATTCTCGGATAGAGCCGTTAGTGAGTAGTTTATCCAGTTCCTCCCTGATGGCCTCGTTAATTGTGGCATTGAATTTTTTTTCTTTGTTGTACAGAGGGGGTAGAAGGGATCGATGTTCGACTTACTTATGGCAAATTTTTCAGAATACCTGGCATATTTTCCTAGGAAAAAGCAAAAAGATCTGCATTATTGATTAAAAACTCATGAAATTTACCTCGATCGGGGAGCTTATGGCCTATATAGGACCTTTGTTATTGTTGTTGTTGTTGTTATCTAATTGGACGGGATCGAGATCCTCTATCATTGATCTGTGGCTTCCACGATATCAGGGTCCGTGATAATGTCCTTTTTATCGTTGAGTTTGGACCCCTACATTGATAATTGTTATGCTTCTAAGTTTTTTCCCTTCAGTTGTTAAGTAAATATGAAATCTTGGGCGATGCGGTAGCATTTTTGGGTTGTGTACTTCTCGCCTCAGATGCTAAATATGCCCCACAGGGGTAAGGAATTTGATTATTTGATACAAACTAGATGAGATAGCCTTCATGGAGTGTATCCATGGCCGTCTATAATTTCATTGTAAGTTTTGTCTTGGTTCATGACGTGGAACGTTGTTTCTATGGTGACGCCTTCGGCCAGAACGGGCAGTGTTATTTCTTCCGAGATTCGTTCGACTGCATTTAAAAACTAAAACCTGTTAATGTTATGCAGTGTGGCACTATCTTGTCCTAGAAGAGTCGTATTTGTGCAAGCACTTGAGGGTGAATAATACACGCGCCACCTCCTTTGTCTACCATTATTCTTTTAACATCAGTATCTGAAATACGTAAACTAATGACAAGAGCATGTGAGTGACGATAGATCAAATTGTTGGTATCTGGCTTATCGAATATGATACTTTCTCTGAGGCGTCATCTCAATCGTGAGTGATTAACCGCTTTAGCTTGTGTGTGGTGGTAAATTTTATGGGGTTGATTGCTATTTCGTCGCCTCCACCAATGATCATCTAAATAGTGCGGGCAGGAGAAGGAAGATTTGGAGGGCCTTGGTGTTTTTCTCGCCCGCGGTCGAAGTTGCCCCGTCCTCGATCACTTATTAGCTCCTTCAGGTGCCCTTGGTTCAGCATGTTCACTACTTCCAGCCGTAAGGCTATGCGGTCCTCGTTTCTGTGACCCTGGTCCTGGTTCACAAAGGACATCCAACTTTCGGGTATTTAAGTTGGACTTCATTTTTGTGGCCACTTCACCTTTGTGCCAAGCTTCTCCAGTGCATACATTATTTCTGAAGGAGAAACACAAAAATTGTGAGCAGATAAGAGTGGAGGCGTACCTCTTTTGTTTCGTTGAGTCCTTGTGTGTGGCCTGGACGTCCCTTCTGTTAGTCGAGTGGATGGTGGAACGACTGTTCTAACATAAGGTTGATGCCTGTCTTGGTTGAGGCGTGGGCTTGGCTGATCTCTTTGATTGTCGTTACCACGATCTTTCCTTGGCTCTGATTGGATCGATGTAAAATGACAGGTTGGACCTTTGAGGTCGTCATTAGCTTCTCTCACGTCGGCGTAGTAGGCATTGTGAATTTCTTCCCAAGTGGTGGGAGGGTATTTCATAAGCCTGCTTACCAATTTCTTGGTCGCCCTCGACCCATTCATGTTCAACCCATTTTGAAAGGCTGCTAACGCCATCCCTTCTGATACGTTTGGAAAGCTTATTCTTACCGGGTTAATAGAGTGAGGAAGTCCCTGAGTCCCTCGTCCGGTGATTTCCTAACGGCGAATATGTCATTCACCCTGGCCTACGCTTTCTTAGCTCCAACATAGGCAATGATGAATTTGTCGGCCATTTCTTTAAACGTTGTAATAGACTGTTCTCGTAGTTGTAAGAATCAAGTTAACGCTCCTCCGGTTAAGGTTTCGCCGAACGTTTTTAGTAGTACTGACGGTACTTGCTCCTTTGATAGGTCATTACCCTTTATTGATGTGACATAGTGAATGATGTGATCTTCCATGTCTGTGGTACCATCATATATCTTCAAATATGGTGGCATTTTGAAGGTATTTGGTATGGCATGTAGGGCTACCTCCTCACTATATGGTTGTTCGACGAATCGGCCAGCATCCCCCTTTGGTAGCAGTTTTGGAAGTCTCGGTATCTTATCTACCCTTTCTTGATGTCCTCTCATCTGGTCGCGGAGTGCTTTATTTTTGTCTTCCATTTTCTTTAGAATGGATACCAGTGCGTCATTACCTGCATCAACAGCAGTGTGAGTATTACTTGTTGGAAAAACGGGCTATTCACCGATAGTCATCATGGTATCAGCTGGCGCGACATTTCTACTTGCCCTTTGAGCGGGTTTGTCGAGTATGTCATTTAGGGTACTTGTCAGCCACTCCTCCAATAATTTTTTCACTGCTGGTGGTGCTTCCTCAGCTGTGGATGTGGAAGCTCCCCTTTCGTGTGAAGCGGTTACATTTTCATGAGGGGGAGATGAATCACTTCGCCTGGGCGTAACGCGAAGCATCACATTCTCATTGTCTTCTCTACCATCCTCTTTGATGGTGTTCAAAATGTTGGTTGTGACACCTACTATTGCTTTCTATCTTGCATCTCCTTTTCCTACCATTGTTAGTTTGTGTCAACGAGGAAAAGATGGTTGTCCTTTTTATGATCTAGAAGAAACTAAAACGTTAACAAAAAAAACTCCCCACAGACGGTGCCAAATTATTTGACCAAAAAGTTTTAAGCCTTTTAGTTAAATTAATTAATGATGAGAAGAAGGGTGAATCTTAGTTAAGAATAATAAAATCTAGACCAAATATTAAGTTAAGTATGTAAGACGAGTGATGTTAACTAGCGTGTTTGAGCTGATTAAATGCTCATAAATGCAACAACATAAATGTGCAATAAATATAGATACATGTAACGAGCATAACAAAAAGGAATCTGCCACCTAATGATTGTAAGACTTTGGATGGCTCTTTTCTTTGACGGCAGCGGGGAAAGAAGAGGAATAAAGAGGGTTGAGGGATCATTGGATCTTGTGAATATAGAATTGAATATGTATGCTTGAGTCATGTAATCAATGAACAAGACAACTTTAGTATATTCTCTCAAGTCAACCTTTTACAAAGTATTTCTTCTCGTCAAGTGAAAATTCCCCTTTTGTTCTCTATTCCTTCCTATTTATAAGGATATTTTCCAAAAATCCTAAAAGTACAAAATAAGGAATATTCAAAGCAATATTCCTTGTGTCCATGTCTGAACCTATACTATCGTTATTTCTTCATCTTAGCTGCCCGTCTTCAGCATTAGCCTTCTTGAGAGCAATCTTCAGTTGTTACACTGTGGTCGATTTCGTCCTTGACTTTGCTTATCAGTTACAGTTAAATCGCCAAAATTAGACCTATACAAAAGACATAAAGTATTTATGTGTAGCTAATAGCTATTAATGGGTTAATTATTTGTGTTTGAAATCAGGTGCACTAAAAATATACATGTAAATATTGACCCATATTTGATGTTTACACCAAAACCAAGTAATTCAACCTTACAGGTTAACTATTATGATGAGAATTAATAATAAATATGTACATGACCGATATATTTCTTATATTTATTGGCTTAATTGTAAATATTGGTACAGATAAATTTTTCATAATTTACGGACAATAATTGAATGGAGACGTAAATAGAAAACCTTTCTAAGGGTAATAGGATGAGGAATAAGTCAAGAAGCTAAAAGTAAAATGTAATAATTACTCGTTCTACCTCAATAGAATGTCTTCTTCTGTTAATTGCATCATTCTTTACTGATCTTTATAAACAGAAGATGTTTGGTCTATCATTAAATAAGTAGGCATTTCGACATAAAAATTATAATTTTTTGGAAAAAATATATTAATATTTGGACTTAAGTTAAAAAATAATATTTGGAATTTGATAATATTTGAACATATATTTTACTTGAAAAAATTGTAATTTTGTAAGTGGAGAAAATATTTTTCCAAATTTTTTGAAAAACTCATTTTTTGAAAAATCTCCAAAAGCTCTCAAAATTTCATTGACAAATATATATTTTTTTAAAAATGGAAGAAGGGAAGGAAAAAAAACTATAAACAAATGGGTCCTAACTCCTAAGATTATTGATCTTCAAGCTAATAGAAGATGTATACTTCTGCATCTAAAAATTAGGAAGGATGATATGTTCCCATAATGAAATAAAACATTCATAAAGTAATAATTAGTAATTAAGCTGCATATTCTGATCCACGCTATTGACATTATTTTTCTTAAAATTTGTTTTCCTTTAAGATGGATGGATAAGGTTATGGAATGATAATATTCGAGAGAAGATGAGTATAGCTTTAATTGATGATGAGATGTGGGAAGCGAAGCTCAAATGATTCAAGTACGTTTAGAGGAGAATTCTAAATGCCCTGGTAAGGAGGTGTGAACGACTGGCTTTGGAAGGCACGAAGAAATGCAGAGAGTGGCCTAAGAAGTATTGGGAGAGCTGATCAGGCAGGACATGACGTGGCTTCAGATTTTTGTGGACTTGGCGCTTGATAGGAAGCTGTGGAGGTCAAGCATTAGGGTTGTAGATTAGAAGGTAGTGAAACCTATTTGTACCTCGTACCAATGTGAGGCTAGTCTGATAGGATTTTATCTTAGACTGCTAGTGATTAATGTTGTGTTCTCACTACTCTTCCATTTTTTACAGTGTCAAGTCTATTTACTGGTTATTGCTTTTGCTTTTCATCAATTTTTTTATTTTTATGATGACGTCATTATTCCTATGGTTTCTGTTAATGGTACTAATATATTGTCTTTTTTCTTTTTTTAAGGCGAGAGACTTTCAGAAATGGTCTCTTTACTCTAACGAGGTAGGGATAACGTCTATGTAAACACTATTATCTTCGAACTCCACTTATAAAATTTTATTGAATCATTATTGTTATTATTATTTTCCTTTAAGATCTTGAAAACAAATACATTACTTTTTGAGAAGCGGAGAGTTGAACTTTAACAACTCCTTAGCGGCAGAACACTATGAATTACCATTGCAAAGTTACAAAACTACCAGCTAATTAATCTTGTCCAAAAGCGAATTTAGGATTTTTAAGTTGTGGGTTTTCAACCGTCTTTAACTGGACTTTTTACTTTTTAGATTGGGTGCTTAATCAATATTTTTGTATATAATAATTACTTCTTCCGTTTTAATTTATGTGAACCATATTTGACTAGATATTGAATTTAAGAAAAAATAATTTTTTAAAGAATTTGTGGTCTTAAACAAGTCAAAAAAGGGCCAGAATATTTATGTGATTATAAAAGCTTATCATTAAAAGTAGAATTGTAAGTCTAAGTTAAATTGTTACCAAATTTAGAAAGCAATCATTCTTTTTGGAACAGACCAAAAAGAAAATAGATTCACATGAATTGAAACAGAAGGAAGACTAGTTCCCAATATACAAATATAATGTTTGGCTAAAAAAATGGGTGCTTATGCACCCATATGGTTCAATACAGATCCACCAATGAACTTCCTAAAGACATATATTAATTGTGTATACAGATCCAATACCACTCATTATATATATATATGTTGAACTTGTCATAATCCAATGGATGAGTAGCCATTATTACGTACAATAAGGACCATAAATGATAATATGATACTCACTCCCAACTTATTGATTTTAAATGTGAAACCATCTCTACTCAAAAGAGAGTAACAAGTGAGGAAACAGTGACATGCGACCAATAATTATATTTTTTTCTCAAAAAGGTGAAGTGCCCCCAATACTTAAAAAGGACGAATTGAGGCAGATTGGTGGAATATTGAATAAAGCAAAAGTTTTGAAGATCTACTTTTTAACTTTGCTTGCAAAAGTTCTAGTTTTGCATGTGCGCCATAATGCTTGATCCTGTGCTCTATTTTGACTTCTCAAATTCCTCTGTGGGACCTCTTTCGTAACCACTCTCCTTTCGGGACGGATTCAGGATTTAATTTATTAAAATTAATTTTAAATATTTTAAAATAAATATTTATTAAAATGTGTTTTTTTTGGTATTTTACGATCATAATATTAATATTTCATTCAATTTCTAATTTTTGTGTGTTATACTCACATCATATGTATGCATTCAGGCGACCGGACCCGAATCACCTAAAATTTTACCGGATCATAAAAATAACTTAAGGAACAATAAGCATCACTTTGTCATGACTGTTCCTTATTTTTTGGCGATTTAGGGCCATACAACTGGAATCACGTGTTGTTCCTAGATTTTTGTGTGCTACACCCACGCCATTTGCATACATTCGGGTGACCGGACCAGAATCGCCTAAAAGAAATCGGGTAATAAAAAATAACCTAATGAGCAATAGTCATGATTTCGTCATAACTGTTATTCGTTTTTTGACTTTTTAGAACCATAAAACTAGAATTCTACCCAATTTTCAGTTTTAATAATTTCGAATATATTTATATCTCATATTAAAAAAGGGTTCAACTTAACCGATACACACGGAAGGATTCTTGATATAGCATATACTTTCTTGAAATTAGAAGTTTTTTCCAGGACTTGTTTATGTAAAAATTAATTAAATACTTATAAATATTTGAGAGTAAACTCAATAATTATTCTACATTATTAATTTAAAATTGCAGTAAAAATCATAAACTTCAAATTTTGAATTGGTTTTCGATCGTTCAATCTTATCAATTTTTGGCTTCTCTAGGACTAACGACCACAGTTTCTTTCTTCTTTCTCTTGTTGTTGGGCATAAACAGACATAACATAACAGCTACCATTAACACCTACCTGCTCTACATTTTTGTGAATATAATCTATTTATTCTTGGTCTTATTACACTATTTTTCTTGGCAATAATTGATTGACAGCCTTATCTTGGATCAGTTCAATGTAACAAATTCTGTTGAACCTAATCCCTTAACTTATATCTTTATTTCTTTGATATCATCAATATTTAGCCTTGTTGGTGAGCTATTTGTCTGGTGGTCAATTGACCATATTTTATCGAAAAATTATATTGCACGTAAAATATTAGTAAATTTTAGAAAGGTATATAATATATATTGAATATTTTTTATCAAGATTTTTTTTACTTTTTTCAAGTTTGACTATCCCTGAAAACTTTTCTAATTTCGTCATTGATATTGTAGCAGCACAGCTTGCTAATGAAATTGTCCGATCTTGACCTACGCGCGTACGGATTTAAAACATATCACATCGGTATAAGGCTTGTTAATTTATATATATATATATATATGTAGTATCGATTTTATATTTTGGTGATGTGAAATTCTGTTTAAAGCATGAAATGTTACACGTATAAAAGTCAATCTTTGTAAAAAGATAACAAAAGTTCTGATGTTGTTATAAAAAAGTTTAATTGTATTTTAATTGTTGGTGTGCTCCTTTTAACGACTCAATTTTCCACACCTACTCATCCCCCAAAAATTCTAAAGACGACAACATCATAAAATACTGTCTACTTTATTATCAAGGATCTTTCTTGTTCTTTCTTTGAAAGATGTCACTTTTGGACTTCTCTTCTATTTCTTGAGGGAATCCAAAAGTTGGAAATACACTCTGAAAATGTGACATTTAGCATTTTCAAACTTTTTTAATCATTTCAGAACAGTGACATATGCTCAAGATAAGATTAAATTAATAATATTTTGGGGGTACTCCCAGCCTAATTAATACAGTAATGTCCAAATGTAACATCTCAAAAAGTGAAGAATAGAAATCATTTTTCTTCAACTTAAAGATACATATACTAATCATAATCATTACATCTCGTCACACTCGACTAGGAAGTATTTTACAGTAAGGAACTTATAATCATTTTCAAACGAGATTAATTAGGACATGTTCTCTTAATGATTTTGATTTAACAGTTAATTTTGCATATCAAGGTTAGTTTCTACTGAAAGTAAGCTAATGATAAGGCAAACACTCCATTTGGAACTACTCTTTAGAACAATAGGGTTTCATAGACTAGTCCGTACGGACGATACCATAGGCAGAAATGAATTTAGAGCGAGTTCTGTGAGTTCGAACTAAGCTCATCACTTTCGGCTCGAAGTATATAAGAAAATTAAAAAATTTATATATTGTACTAAGATTGCTCTCGTTTATAATGCCCAAAATCTAATGATAGGGCTAAGACTCGATATGGAGCTACTCTTTAATTAGAACCATTGAATGCCGGAGTGAATCTAGAGCGAGTTCTGCAAGTTCAAATTGAACTCATCACTTTTAGAAAGAGAATTAAAATTTACACATATAATACTAGGGGTCGTTTGGTTTAAAGTCAAGTTATGCTGAAATTATTTATACTGAGATTAGTTATGCTGCGTTTTATTATCCTAATATTATTTCTTACTGACTATTTGATATATTGTATTAATTTTAAAATTGTCAATTTTACTGATTTATCGTGTGATTACTGTTTCACCCTCTAACAGATACAAGTTATCCCGATACTATTTTTAATCTTGAGATAACGTATCTCAGGATGCATAACCAAACAAGTGATAACACAGTACTAAATTTTTATCTCAAAATTATTTTACTTATCCATCTGACCAAACGACCATACGACTATGCTCATTCAAAACCCAATTTTAGATTTGCCTCTGACTGTTAGTTTGTGTGCCCTTAATTACCATACCAATTAGCCTTTTATGTTAGTAAAGCCATAGTTCTGAACCATTGTTGGAGAAGTAAGAAAATAAGTCAGATATCAGAAATATGACACAAATAAAACTGGAGAAAAACCTAGCACAAGAAGACAAACCACTCATTTTTAAGTGTTTACATTGATGATCTAATCAAAAATTACATCACATAACTAAACCCCTAGCAATTGCTTGATTCATTTTCAAACTAGTAGTTCCATACACAGGCAACTCATTTCTAGTTGCATGAACATGACTAATCATGCCAATATTCTCAAGTTCAAACAAATCTGAACTTGCACAACTTCTACTATCATCTTCTTCTTCCTCCTCTTTGTCTTCACTCACGTAAAATCCTCTATATTGATTCTTGTTTATGTGTTTTCCCTCGAAGTTTCTAAAGCTCCCTACTTTAGGAGCATGCCAAATTCTTGGTTCTTCATTCTTGAATATGCTTTTGTGACCACATATTCTAAGCGGAGGGTCTTCCGGAAACAATGTATCTGTCTTCTTGAAAGTAGACGTAAGGTCCGCGTACATACTAACTTCCCCACATTTCACTTGTGGGATTGCACTTGGTCTGTTGTTGTTGCTCTTGTGACCACATGGTTGACAATCTTCGTCAACAATTACACTAACAGGGCAAAATCTAACTGATCTTTTCGATTTACCTCTAGTCGAAGAAGGGGTACTTTTGTTTAAGCAAGAAGAACTTGTAGGCAATGAACATGTCACAGTACTACTTAAGTCATTCACTGATCTTGATTTCCTCACTGAACTCCAATCTTCCATACCTTTTTGTTGTTGGTAGTGGTGGTGGTTCTTCTTCATATTTCTTGAATTAAATATCGAATTCAAGAAGTTTGCTATTTTCCCACCTGGTGAAATTGGTTGTTTCACTTTTTTCAAGTCACCATAAATTTTCAAGGCTCTTGTTTTTGTTCTCATAAATCTTCCTCCTTCACATTTTGGAGTTGTTTCTGCAGAGAATGTAACAACATTTTCTGATCGGACAAGTATTTCACGAACTTGGCTTGTTGGTTTTGGCAATGTCTGACAAAGTAATGATTTAGATGTAGATCTTGTAGCTGACTCAGTTTCTGAGGAAGAAAACATACTTGAGTCAGTAGATGAACTTGAATCTGAACTAAAGTATCTCGAGCTTTGAGTATACTTGTAACTTTCCATCCATTTCTCAATCAAGATTGCTCGTCGAAGACTAGTAATCTCTTCTTCAGCTTCCACATCGTTGTTCCTTTTATTCGGAACATGGTTCTCTTCTCCACAGTTTTCTTCATCAATGGATTGGTAAATGGCTTCCAACAGAGAGGAAGAAAATGATGGCGTCTTTCGCCTTTGCTGTAGCCTTTCCTTTCTTATTATAGGTTTTTCCCATGAAGACATTTTCTCCATAAAGAGTACAAGACTGAGTTTAAGCAGCTGAGAAATATGAATGAAATGAACAAGGCAAAATGAGAAATAAACAGAGACAAAAATATGAAAGGGGAAGGTGGGGGATTGTGGTTGATGTTACTGACTAGGAAGTAGAATGCATTTATATAAAAAGAAGGGAACTTACCGCGCGTGCGTGTGATTCTGCCAGAATAGCTAAGTGCTGCTCAGTTTCCTTTACTGTCGTTGTCTGCTTCTGGCTATTTATTAAATTTATAACCAACAAAAATAGTACAGTAATTGATTACTCAATATTCAAATACTTCTTGTACAAAGGTATAATTATTATTTCAGAAGCACTTGTATCTCCAAAGTGCAAGGGTGGAGTATAAATGAGCATACTTCATATTCTACCAGCAGTATCATGAGATAGCACACGTTTTGTTTTTACAAATTCTTTATAGAAGATAAAAGACCAAGAACAACAGAAACTTTGTGGAAAAATAGTAGTACTTCTCCATAAGATAATGTCAAAAACACCCTTGATGGAAGTCATGTTTGACATTTTGCAGTAGTAGATTTGACAGGAGAAATGGGGAGGGGAAGAGAGAGAGAGAGACTCAAGTTTCAAAACTCTAGCAGATCCATTGATCATGCAGTTGATTAAAACTCTAAGTGAACCAAATAGTAGAAAAGAAAAAAAAGGACTAAAGAATGTATCTAAGTGAGAGCGTAGAGGGGCCGGCCCATGCTCGCGTAAGTTGCAAACAATTGCACCAACTAGCAGAGGCGGATGTACTGTTCTATGGGCGGGTTCAACCAAACCCATAAATTTTGATACAGAGAGTAAAAAACTGTATGTAAATATTTATTAGAATTGCAAAATAGTAGATATAAACTCATAACTTTAAAAATATAACGAGTCCAATGCTAAAACCTTTAAAAGTTGAATCCATAGCGTTTAAATTGTGGATCAGCCTTGGTCAACCAGGTCTGGTCCAGCTAACACATAGGGATTTCTTGATTATACAACAAAAAGAACCAGCAAAAAAAATCAAAAACAAAATGGCATTTATTGCACTTATTGCAGTTCCACCCACATCACATTTGAGTGTATCATTCCAGGCAAAATCTAAGGGAGTGATTTAGAGGCCAGAAATGACTTCAGAAGAGAAATAAGCCATATAATTGATCAGAGATCCTTGTAAGCATCACTATGCAACCATGCCATCGTAGCCACTCAATGGATCACTCTCTTGTTCGTGATCAATTCTAGATTATTTCATCCCAGTGCAGCATGGAGTGAACCTCAGTTGGCCCCTGCGGAGTTCAATCTGTCAACATCAACTAATTGGTACAAATCCCCTCGCCTTTGTTTTTGAAATGGAAGGTATGTTCTGCACATCAAAAAAAGGGCCAGATAAGGAGTTTGAGCAAATGAATGGGCCAGAAGAAGATAATCATGGCTTCTAGATAAGCTCTAAGCATGAACATAAAATAGCAAAGTGAAACATATAGACGCCTCCATCCAACAAAAGGGACGGACGATTAACCATTAAAAGATCATTTAGGATGACTAACATTGACAAAAAGCTGCAGGGAAGCAACACATGGAAATAACTGAAAAAGTAAAGTGCGAATACATATTTGATTTAAAACTGATCTGGGAGGTACGGGAGAGACTCACCTTCTCTGCTCAATTACTGAATAATCGATCTCTGTTATTAGTGTAGTCTCCTCATGTTCTGTTGTCACAAGCACTTCTCCAAACTGCAAGGTTTAGTTTCTTAGTATGCTTTTCATTTTCTTTCATTTTTTTTTTTTTTGGGAAGAGGGAGGGGATTGGATGTGTGGTTTAATCAGCATAAGATATTTAGTTACAGTTGAAGCCATGTTTACAAAACAAGTGTTTCTTATATAAAAATTCTTTTTTCCACCATTCATCTGCTCGTTAGTAAAAGCTTTTTTAAAACTTCTCCGTTTCTTCTTGAAAAGTCACATGAGGAAAATGTTAACTAAGATCTTTGAAACAAGGCACTCAGACATCAAATACTCACCGGTCCAACAAGAGTGGAGTGTCCCCAAGCTACATAACTAGAACCACTATCTCTGGCGGGTGAACAAGTTGCTACATACAGCTGAGATAAATATGTACAGAAGAGATAAGACCAGATCTTTGGAATAATAAACACAATCAGCTAACAATGAGATTCAGAAGAAAATAGCGCTCAACTCAGAAGTTTAACTTCTGTAGGGACAGACAAAAGTTCTACATTTGAATTGATGCTTATAAGCAGCAGAGTAATATTATAACATGATTTGATCCCCAGACCCCACCTGGTGGGAATATACTGGGTAGTTGTTGTTGTTGTTGTCGTTGATTTGATCCTACTGTTAAGTAGAAACTTAAAATTCCTACTCAACTATAAATGACAAGAAAGAGGAAAAAGATGAAGCATTTTCATATCAAAGAAGCACCCCGCTTCTCACAGGGAAATTATAGTGTCTTCTGTTTTGGAAATTTAAGCATACTGAAATCATCCATGAAATCCATAATGGATTATATGGCCAAGAATTTACATGTTTCCCGCCCCAGAGACAAAGAAACAGAAGAATCTTTAACATCACACAAAGCAGTGCATTTGTTTTGGTATTGAACTCTTGAAATCTTCCAATCACAGCAGTGCATACATAAACATCAAAGAGGTTCAAGAAACTTTGCAACTAAAACTTTCTAAGACCAATCCCGCAAAAGTAATAAGATTAAGATGTGGAGCATATTGGTATCAGCAGTATACCTGGCAATCCGCAGCCCTGCAGGTCAAGCAACATAGATGTCACTAGTTATTCTCTTTGTGCATGTAAAGTCGAATTATTCTACAGACTTCATTAAAACTTGACTACATATGTAAACGAACGAAAAGGATATAATTCAACGAATTTATTGTGCTCTCAAAGCATTTAACGGATATAGTCCCTCCATATAATTCAACGAATTTATTGTGCTCTCAAAGAATTGACTAGTTTCCAAACAGAAACCTACAAGGACTAGTTAGCATTTTTAAGATAAAACCTAAGGAGTGACAGAAACAACCGATCAAAAAAGTTACAGAAACAAACAAAAAAAGAATTGGAAGAGAAAATAAAACGATACTAACAAATCCTAACATAAAATCATATGGAGTTAAAAACAAAAAAAAACACCCATCAATTTCCACAACTTAGCAATAATAACTTAGCCTAATACAAGACTGTTAAACCAAAAAATGAAAAAGAAAAACTTAGCCTAATGCAAGAATAACAATAGCATTTGCTATAATGTTTCCAAGAAAAAAATCAATAGAGTTGAGCACATGGTCAACAATAATTATCAGTAACAATTTGTTGAACGTCTCAAAGTACACTCTTCACTCACAAGATGCCCTTGTTTACTCCACTATTGGGGGTAATCAAGAAAAGGTTTTATAGGTTGTGATTTGTTTTCAATATCTCTGCACTAAGACATTTAACAAACAAACTATACAGCATGTGAAATGATAACTATCCATTCTGATTTCATTTGTAAAGAATATCAGCTGGTATTTGCACATTTAGTTGCTAAAACAGAATGCCAGAAACTAAGATGAAACTCAACGTTTCACAACTCCTTTTGACAATTCAAAAAGATTTCAACATCAAAAGAGAAGATCACAAAGGTAGCCCCAACAATATTTTGTAACAAATGATATTAAGGATCCAAAGATAGCCCCCAATGATTCTTTGTAACAAATGATAGTAACACGATAGCACAGCTCTAAGGAATCAGCCTTTCTTACACGATAGGCTAACTGTTTGTTACATACGTACTGATCAGAAAAATATGTAGTTCTAAGTTCGTCACTACCTTGCCCGTTGCAACAACTCCCAATGCAGTGGACCAGTGGTCATGTTAAAAGCGCCAGGATAACACAGCAGATGAGCACCTAACATTTAGGAAAAAACAGTACTTGATAAAACTTGAGCTCATAGTGGCATGGTAAAACAGACATAGTAGCCCATTTGCTTCCATTTCCAAAATCTAGATGAGGCAGGAATGCAATTCCTATGTCACAACTAAATGAAGGTCTGGGTGATGGCCATTTTATGATGTAGAGAATATGATGAACCACATATTCTGCAGTGTATTTCAACTGTCTTTATCTTGTCAGTGCTTCCATTCCGATCACAAAAAAGTACAATCTTCCAATGTCTCAGAAGTGAAGAACTTCTTTTGATCGGAGATCAGAAGTAAAGAACATAACTTGGAGGTCTACACAGTTCAGTAGAATAAGAGAAGACTCATACAGTAGGTCTTCTGGATGCACATTACATAACAAAGCAGAATAACTTCCTTGCATAGGGAGACAATGGGAAAGTTAAATAATGCTAGTACATAATTGAGAAGTATACCTCTTGCAGCGTAGATAGCTGCCAGTTCTTGAAAGCGAATGTCATAGCATATACCAATACCAATACGTCCAACCTCTGCGTATGAAATTAACTAGTTACTTCTGGTAGCTCTACTGGATGTAGCAAATACTTTGGCATAAAACCACAGAAATATTAAACACATTTACATCAACTAAATTCAGAAAAAGAGAAAAATGTTGGCTATATGATGTGCATCATTCCTAGTGAAGAGCTGCAGCTAACAAGATATCTTCAAAAAGCAGACACCAGTACAAAAGAAAAAAACAGCAGGTGCTGATTAGTAATATGACACTCACCCTCAGACTAAGAAAAGTTGCAAGTTTCCTCCTACGTCAGAATACCTCATGAACTTTTTATTTGAACTAGTCAAACAAGGCCATAACCAACCGATCAAAAAAGGGCATAACCGACTTGTAAGCTCCAAATTTTATACCAAACTGAATAGGTGAACAATGTATAACTTAATTTGGTAGAAAGCTTGTCTAACCTGTGTCTACAATAGTAGGTCTCGCTCCAGCTGTAAGAGTCTTTGATTCTTTGAAAGTCATCTTTCCTGGAATGTCAATGTCAAAGAGATGTATCTGCAAAAACATTGCTTTCTGATTGAATTAGTTAAACCACTAAGGAAGGCTCAAGAATTCTAAACAAGCAATTAAATAAATTTATGAGAAGTAGATATGATGAACACATTTGGATGGCAAACGCTTGTGTCATAATCATTTTCCTTTTTTGTGTGTTTTTCTTGTAACTCTTTCCAAATGAGAGAGCAAATGTGCAGACCTTCCTATGCTTGGCCATAAGCTTGCCATCTGTGCCGAAGACACAACAAGTGTTATATAATTTATCACCGATGCGCTCAGGTATAGAGCCACCAATAATTGTAATCTTTAGACTCCGAGAAACTTCAGATAACATCCTTGTTGAAGGAGACGCATCTCCACCAGCATCAATGTCCTCGGCATATACTGGAAAGCTGTCATTGGAATATGGGCTATTCCATATTTCCTGTCATAGTAGGAAGTGATTCTGCTAATTTAATACTTACTTTGAAACAGGAGGAGAAGCGTAAAACGAGATACTAATGGAGCAAACCGTTGAATGTAAACAATAGTAAGACAGCATAGGGCATTAAGCATCATGAGTTGAACAAATTCAATGAAAGATCTTAGAACTCTCTCACTGCAATCAAATACAAAGAAATGCCGGAAAGAAAATAAAGACTACTTTCATGATCATAATTAAGGAAATCAAATTAAGTAAGAACAAGGAAATAGTTATGTGAAACATTTTGAAAATGGGAACAGATTCTATTTCTTATGTTTTCAGATTTTTCGTAACACTTAATGTCATAATTAGTTCAGAAATGAACTTAAGGCCCGCTATTCGTGGAATTCTGATATCAAAAAGCCTCCAATAAACCATGTGAGTCATAGTGATGAATCTTGCCGGTAATAACAGATTAAAATGCAGCTACCCTACTGGCAACAGAATCTGTCTCTGCACGACTCCACCTTACTTGAGTCTAGAGAGACGACAACATTGAGCTGGTTCAGAGACCATTTCTAGAAAATAAAAGGAAACTTACAGGGAGAAGAATAAGCTGAGCACCCTTGCCTGCAGCATCTCCTATTGCCTGCTTAGCATGAGCGATGTTTCTCTCCTTGTCGCTAGTTACAGATAATTGGCAAAGAGCAATCTTGAACTGATGCACAAAAGCAAATTATGACATCATAATGCAGCTCTAAACCGCTAATTATTGCGCAAGTTGAAATGGCAGTCAATAAACAAGAAAAAAGTTCAACTTTTAAATATTTTATGAGATTTTAAAATATCTCCTCACTTGATTGTACAGATATAGTAGTAAAAAAGATTCACGAATGTCATTTATAACCATGAAACTATTAAATCAGTATGATCATTTTGTATTACTGAACCAATTCAAACACATAAGGTAACTATTGAGATAGTGTATTTATTATGTGTATAGGCTTTGTTTGTTAGTAGTCTGTTAATAGCTAGTTGTGTATTAGTTAGCTGATATTGGTCATTTACATTACACACGTGTAAAGTATATATATGTATTCAATGAAAGTCTAATACAATTTAGTCATTTTCATTTCACACAACCGACCTTCTCTCTTTTCTGTTCATCTTCGGGAACCTTCTAGGGTTCCTCCATAGGAGCTCAAGCTTGAGCCCTGTTCTTCTATTACTCTTGTTTTTACGTGGTATCAGAGCGAGGTATTCTGCTCGTTATTCTCTTCAATCTCTTTCTCAATTTTTTTGAATTCCAAAGATTCAGTCACAGTCTCCATTTCTGCCACAATTTTTCGATCCGACATTTTCTTATTCTCGCTTCATTTTTTGACAAATTGATATTGTTTCTCATGGCTATCCGCAAGATTTCAATCAGAATCCTAAGTATAATAAAGGCAAAAGGACCACAACCAATGTACACACTACTCCAATCGACACATTCCACATGAGAGGCGAAGAAACACAAGCTCAAGGTAACAACTCCAATGCGAGTCTCATTGGGGAGCAGTATGGACAGTTGGTGACTTTGCTTCAACACTTTCAGTCCCGCACTGGAAGAGATAACTCAGACAATAATGTGACTGGTATTTTTGCTTGTTCAGCACTGCTGAAGCTGTGAACTTTGCAAGTATTTTTGCTCGTTCTGCTTCTGTTCTCTCTGTTGATTTTGGCCTGCTTTCATGTAAATGCTTTAAATCAAGGGCTGACATTTGGATCCTAGACTCTGGGGCCTCTAATCGCATGACCTTTAACAAATACTTACTCACATTAAAACCTTAGTGTACCCTATGTTAATTACACTACCAAATGGCTATAGGGTCAAAGTTACAGAAATTGGAACTATCACATTAGCACCAAACATTGTTCTGCATAGAGTTCTCTATGTTCCATCCTTCAAGTACAACCTTATATCAATTCATTCTTTAGCTTCTCGAACTTAAAGGTTTGGTTGCTTTCTCTAACTTTCTTTGTCTACTGCAAGGCCCCTTCAATGAAGAGGTCTCTGGAGATTGGTAAGGTCAAAGATGGCTTATACCTCATGTGCTCGAGTTGTCTGAAGAATTCATGCTCTACTTCAAATATTACTTTGCCGGTTTCTTGTTCTATTTTGTCTAAACCTTCTGATGTAAATAGTTTGCACTATCAACATCCTGAATCACCTGCAAATGTTCCCATTTTCCATTCACAATCAATTGTAAATAATTCCACAAGTAATAAAACTCAGTGCATTTCCTCACATTCTCTCTTGTCTGATAAGAATCAAGATGACTTGTTGTGGCATTACAGATTAGGTCATGTACCCTTTATCAAAATGAGTGGATATCATCCATCCCTTTCAGTTCTCAACTAAACAGCCTTTCCTTTGCGCTATTTGTCCTATGGCTAAACAACCTAGACTTGCCTTTCCTCACAGGACCAGCACTACTGCTTCCATCTTTGAGCTTCTTCATGTGGACCTTTGGGGAGCTTATCATATTGCCACTCATGATAATTACAAGTATTTCCTCACCTTAGTTGATGATCATAGCAGGGCCACTTAGACCCACCTCTTAAGTAGTAAAAGTAATGTCTTACAAGTCATCAAGAACTTCATATCCTTGGTTGAAGTCTATTTTGAATCCAGTGTTAAATACCTCAGATCAGACAATGATTCAGAATTTGCCATTGCGGAAACCTTATCATTCTTTCAGTCCGAGGGGATAGTTCATCCAAAAACATGCCCCTACACTTCTCAACAAAATGGAGTTGTAGAAAAGAAGCACAAGTACCTCTTGGAGACTGGCACGACACTCCTTTTCAAGTCCAAATTGCCCTTGCAATACTAGGGTGAATGTCTATTGACTGCAACCCATATTATAAATAGACTTTCCACTACTAGTCTGAAAAATAAGTGCCCAATTGAGATCCTCTATAGTAAACCACCAACCTATTAACACTTGAGAAGGTTTAGATGTTTGTGCTTTCCCAACTATACCTAAAGTTCATAGAGATAAGTTTGAGCCTTGGACAACTCCTCATGTCTTTGTGGGATACCCCTATGATGCTAAAGGGTACAAAGTTCTGAATCTGGCCACCAAAAAAATTATGCATCTAGAGATGTAATTTTCCATGAACATCTTCCCTTTTGCTATTCTACCTGATTCATCCTCCTCTTTTCCTTTGGTGCTTGATTTTGCCCCTCATACAATGGATATTTCATCTCCCGCCATACATTCAACTGATTGTGGGTCTAGACCACAATAGATTCGGCTGACACCTCTCATATAGCCTCACCTACAAATACTCCCATTTCACCTCCAAGTCACTCTTCATCCCTGCAATCCCCTGTACTTCATTCAATACCTCAAATTCAAGGCAATCATGTACCTAGAAGGTCTACTAAAGAACATCACTTGCCTGCACATTTAGAAGACTATGTGTGTTCTTTACCTCACATGTATTCCATTGTTCACTCTCCATCTAATTCAGATTCTCCATCTACTTCATCTTCCTCTGCCACCACATCTAACTCAAATCCTCCTTTTTCTCTCAATGCTTTTTTCTCCAAACATCATCATGTCCCTTTCACTTTATTGGTCCCTAATAGTCAGCAGCTTGTGCAAAGTGTTTGCCATGATAGTGAGCCAAGATCTTATGAGGCTCTCATGGAAGAGACCAACAGCAATGTCATTAGAGTTTAAGGCTCTCCATGCCAATCACACTTGGGACTTAGTTCTCTTACCTACAGGGAAGAGACCAATAGGTTGCCGATGGGTGTACAAGATCAAACACAAAGTTGATGGTAGTATTGAGAGATTTAAGGCCAGGTTAGTAGTAAAGGGGTATACACAATAGGCTGGTGTTGATTACACTGAAACCTTTTCTCCTGTTGTGAAGATGACAACCATTAGAGCACTTGTAGCCACTGCAGTAAAGAAGCATTGGGGTGTTTTCCAACTTGATGTCAACAATGCCTTCCTCCATAGGGATTTACATAAGTAAGTGTATATGAATTTGCCTCCTGGACTGTTGGTTGATACACCTGGGCTGGTGTGCAAATTGTACAAGTCATTGTATGGCTTGAAACAAGCCAGTCGATATGTATAGGCATTGTTTGTTGGTAGTGTGTTAATAGCTAGTTAGTTGTGTATTAGTTAGCTGATATTGGTCATTTACATTACCCACGTGTAAAGTGTATATATGTACTCAATTGACAGTCTAATACAATTTAGTCATCTTCATTTCACACAACCAACCTTCTCTCTTTTCTGTTCATCTTCGAGAACCTTCTAGGGTTCCTCCATTGGAGCTCAAGCTTGAGCTCTGTTCTTCCATTACTCTCATTGTTTTTACAGTAACACCTTTGAATACGATAAATTTGGACGGAGTTTTGTAGCCTAATATATAACTGTTAAAAAAACCGCATTTCGCAACTTCAAGTCAGCAGAGAAGAATTAAAGAGAAAATCGAATAGATTAATACATGCAAATGATAATAAAAAGTGAGTGAAAGTTGTCTGGGTGACAGGAGGAGTAGGCAAGGGAAGTGCTGCAGGAACCCGAGCTTCCTCAGGTTTGAACGAAGCTTCCATTGTAGCTGAAACAACAGAACGCGAAAACTTCGAGAAGTTTCTCTTATTGACGAAATTGCTGTGATGAATTAATGAAAATGAAGAATCTGAGTGAAATTTGAAAGAGAAAGAGAAATTGGTAAATGGAAGAGTAACAAGTCGAGATCCCAGTGACTTCCATTTTCAGAACTCTTTGTGCTAGCACCTGGTTTTACATGTACGATTTGGGAGGAAGTCCAGTTTTATTGTCTTGAGTCCCTTTTCTTTCGGAAAATGGAAATGAGATCCCTTAATTTTTAGAAAATGATATTTGGATATAGTGGCTCAATAATATTTCACGCTCTAAACAATGCAACTTAAGGGGAAAATTTCATGGATCAATCTAGGGGTGGGCCAGACAAATTTTGTGGCCTTAAGTCAAAATTTATGAGAGGCTTTATCTTTTTTTAAAATTATTTTATTATTTATTTGAAGTCTATTTGTTTAGCTTTTCATAGATACAAAATTATTAATAATTTTCTTATAATTAATAACTCTTTTTAGTTGACAATATTGCTAATCCATTTAACTTTTCTTGTGACATTATTGATCTTAGGTAAAATTTTATCAATTTTAATTTTGAAATTTTCTTTTCGCTAAAGTAACCATAACATGAGATTACATTATTCCATTGGCAATTTAGGTATTTGAAAAAGAATTAAATCTTTTTATTTGACTAAGTGTGTCAATTAAAATACTTTCTTCCAATTGTATTATTTTCCTTAATATTTTTAGTTCAGAAAAAAAAATCTAAACCAACAATATGGAATTGATTATTATGGTTTAATGAATATTCAAGATTAAGGCAATTTTTTTTCAAATTTCCAACATCTAGTGATCTTAGTTTTTACCGCCAAATAGATAATCAAAAATATTTTCTTATGCTTCGAATTATTCAAATCTATTTTAAAGTGAAAAAATAGCCTTGTCTATTATGTATAAAAGTAATTAACTCTAAATGAGTTTCTGAAAGATTTTTTTATTTTAATAACAACATTCGTTACGTCCTATATATTACATGTTTATTAAATTCGGATTTGATATTATTTCTTTGGTAGAAATCATAGTAGTTGCAAATCCTCTTCTCTATATTTGTTATAAAGAAAGAAATCAAACTTTTTCACTTTACAGATTTTTTTTTAAAACTTATACATATTCTATTAGATGTAACAAAAAATGAGCTCCCACGAATATGAGACCTAAAACAATTGCTTTACTTGCTTTAGAGAAGGGCCTCCCCCGACCAACTTATTTGGAAGCTCCATTAAAACTATCACTAGTTTTAATTTTTTTTTTCTAGAAAAAAAAACTAATTGGTACTAGTTAGTATAGGCAAACTTTAGAAAAAATTGCTCCTAATCTGCTTTTTAGTAATTTATAATAGTGTGTTGGAATTCGTGGTAAAGCAAGTGAATCTTGAATTTCTAATATGAAAAGTGTGAGTATTAATCAAGTGGGTCTATAGGCGAAAATCTGTTCTAAGGAAATTTTAGCGTAAAGCAGCATTAAGAAAAGGGTTGGTCGGGGTCGATCAGGAAGCAGTGAGATTCGCGGCCGAACTATCAACAACGATCGAGGTCGAGCACCAAGAATAGAACAATAACGGCTTGTTTTTGTAATATGATATTAAAGAGATATGCACTTGTTAAAGAGATACGCACTTGTACTATTAGAGTTTGTTAGGGACATGTCTCATATAACTAGAAAGAGACAATAGTGTAATATATGTAATATTCACTTGACAAAAATAATTTTCGAAGAAGTTTCTCTCTCTCTCCAACAAAGATACAAACTTTACCTTTTCATTAAGGTTCTTACTCACATTATTTTATACTTTTCCATCGGATCCAAGAATAGTTCAAATATTCTAGAATTTGTCTGTCATTCATCATTGTCCGGGGGAACAATCATCTATCTCATTCATTATTAGGTGAATCATTCTCCCTATTTTTATAAATTCATTCTTATTTATTGCTAGTTATTCCTCCATTATTGCTCACACCTTTTGGAATATTAAATGTGCATTACTTTCAATTTTCCATTGACTTTATCCTATCTTATCCATGCTGTCAAATTCGATATCTAGAGATATTATCATTAACTAAGTTTAGCCCATCATTACATAGAATTTAATAGTTTAACTAAAGTTTTTTTTGGTCCAACAATGTAGCATCGTCTGTGGGGATTTCCTAGTTAAATTTTTAGTTTCCTCTAGATCTACAACTAACACGGATTGCTAACGAAAAAACCCGAGAACAAAATTCCCTTTCCTTGTACGTGCAAATTTGATATGACAGGTAATAGAAAAGAAAGAACGAGGATAATGGGCGACCTCACGACCTATATCTTGAATACTATGAATGAGATTTCTAAGGTAGAATGCGAAGATCCGACGCTTAATGCCTCCCACAGGCAAGGCGGATCACCTCTTGCTCACGGCAGTATCACAAAATCTCGCGGTAAGGAAGCTTCCACCTTCATGGTGGAAGAGACGCCACCGGTGGTAAAAAATCTCCTTGAGGCTTGGCTAACTGACACGCTAAACAGCATCATTCACAAGCTCGCTCAAGATAGAAAATGCAAGGACTTGTGTTATACCGCCATCAGCGAGTAGCACGACCCGTTCCCTCCTCTAATGACATCGTTAGTAGTGCATATGATGACACACTCACAGCTATTCTAAAAAAGATGGAGGAAATAGAGAACGAGAGTAAAACACTTCAAGACCAAATGAGATAATACCAAGAAAGGGTCGACAAGATACCAGAAGCTCTTGCTAAAGAGGGATGCTGGTCAGTTTGTCAAGTAACCATACAGTGATGAAATTGCCCCATACGCCATACCAAAGACCTCCAAAATGCTGCCCCATCTGAAAATATATGATGGTATGACCCATCTCAAGGACCGTGTAACTCACTACATGACCACGTTGAAACGCAACAACCTCTCCAAGAAACAAGTATCCTCCATTTTGTTGAAAAGATCCGGTGAGACCCTCACTGGAGGTTCATTTACATTGTATTCACAGCTACTCACACATTCCATTTAACATGCGAAGAGATGGTCGACAAATGGCTCACGTCGGGGCCAAAAAGGCTGAGAAAAGAGTGAACGATATACTTTCTATCAAACAGTCACCGGGAGAAGTATTGATGGACTTCCTCGCCCGATTCAATCGAGTAAGAATGACCTTACCAAATATATCAGAAAGAATGATCACCGTAGCTTTATAGAACGGGCTAAGCAGAAATGGTTCAAGGGTGACAAGAAAGTTGTTAAGTCAGCATATGAAGTATCCTCCAATTACTTGGGGTGAAATACGCAATGCCTATTCTGCCGAGGTTAGAGCAGACGAGGACGACCTCAATCGAGTGACTCACTGATTGACCTCGGTACAAGCCGAGTCCAAGAAAGATTGAAGAAATGATATTAGGAGGGACCTCCTAGCTTAACGGCCTAACCGGGAATGATATCTGCCATATATTAGAAGCGCCATTGCACCCCACTCTAGCCACGAAGAGGGCCCACCCAAACCAAGGACAGAAACTCATCGGAACGAGAGAGGTATGCTCTCTTTGTTATCCATTAACAATTTTTGTGTCTCACCTTCAGAAATAGTCTATGCATTAGAGAAGCTCGGATCGAAGGTAAACAGTCCACAAAAGATGAGGTTGGATCTGAGCACCAGAAATCCAGATGCTATTTGCGAGCTCCACCAAGAATGAGGACACAAAATCGAGGATTGCATCGCCCTAAGATAGAAGATCGTAAACATGCTTCGACAAAGACACCTCAAAGAATTATTGAGTGATCGAGGAAGGACCAACTTTTCTAGAGGACGCGAACAACATCAGGAACCGCCAAACCTGCCCTCACCAACCACACCATCCAAATGGTTATTGATGGTGCCGATGATGCTTCTATAAAAAATGTGAAGTTCACCACAACCCATAAGCTCAAACGATCGATCACTCATGAACGGTATAATGAACTCGAGAAAAGTACATCTTCGACAAGTCAGATACCCTCGGTTTGTTTTTCCCTCACTATGATGCCCACGTTATCACTTTATAAATTTTGGATACAGATATGAGACGCATTATGGTAGACGACGAGAGTGGCGCATCCATTATTCACCCTCAGGTACTTGCACAAATGAAACTCGAGGATAATATCGTGCTGCATTGCATCACAATAACAGGTTTAACAATGCAGTTGAGTGAACATCTGGAGAAATCACAATCTCCGTCCTAGCTGGAAGTGTTTCTATGGAAACCACATTCCCTCCAGCTTGTACCAAGTCATCAAATTTCCAAATTCATGGTTAATATTCAGCATACGAGGACAACAATGCACATATCGGGAGTATTACCACATCGTCCTGAATTGTACGATTACTCAACATATTAAGGGCAAAGCAAAAGAGGCATATCAATTAACAGGGTCAAGGATGATCTGTGATGTGAGAGAGAGGACGTCATTAGGGACCCTGATACGGTAGAAGCCGTAGAATTGACCATATAAGAACTCGATCCCATTCAATTATTTGGCAACTATCACAGCAAGAAAGCTTACATCGGCTGTAAGCTTCAAGAACCAGGTAAATTTTGTCAATTCTTAACTATTAATGCGGACTTGTTTGCTTTTAGCCATGCAGATACGCGAGGTATCCTGAAATAAATAGCCACCGCACAAGTTGAATGTCAGCCCATTGTGCCTCTCGTTGAGGCAAGTTAGGCATAAGTTCAATTCCGTAATAAATGGTGCAGCATGTGAGGAGGTCGAAAAATTATTGGAAAATGGCTCCGGATGGTGGTGCAAATTGGCCTTTTCCCTTCTCATTTCTAGAGCAAAAAAGAATGTCATCATTCTAATCATGACTTGAAAAAAGAAAGAAGAGAAGGAACTTGGAGTTGGCGCCCACAAGACGGATTGAGTCAGGGAGTCAAAATACCCCCAATAGGTCACCATCGTAGTCATGGTGAAAAAGAAAAATGTAAGTGGAGAATGTGTGTAGTCTTCACAAATTTAAATAAAGCATGCCCCAAAGATTCATTTCCATTACCTCATATCAACCAACTCATCGACACAATGGCCGGGCACGAATTGCTGAGTTTTTGGATGCCTACTCAGGCTATAATCAAATCTTCATGGAAGAGGAGGATCAGGAAAAAACCACTTTCATCAGCTATCAGGGGACGTACTATTATAGAGTCATGCCTTTCGGACTGAAAAATGCAGGAACAACATACCAAAGTTTAGTAAAAAATGTTCAAAGACCAACTCGGCAAGACAATGCAAGTCTACATAGACGACAAGTTGGTCAAATTCGAACAGAAAGAAGACCACATTGATCACTCGAAAGAAACTTTCGACATACTCAGGCAATACAGAATGAAACTAAACCCCGAAAAATGTGCATTCAATGTGGCTTCAGAAATATTCTTCGATTCCCTAGTGTCACAGTGAGGTATCGAGTTCAACCTCAACCAATTCAAAGCCATCGAAGAGATAACAGATCAATTGATCACCAAGAATAGGTTCAGAGGTTGATTGCCCATGTCGTTACCCTTTCAATATTCATTTCACAATCATCTGATATGTGCCACAAATTATTCGACATACTAAAAAAGGATAATGACCTCTAATGAACCTCTAAGTGCAGCCAAGACTTGAAGGAGTTGAAGGCTTACTTGTCGTCGACATCGTTGCTTTCAAAACCAGAACTAGGGGAGCGCTTCCTCGTCTACCTTGCGGTATCCGAAGTAGCTGTGAGCAAAGTCCTGGTTTGAGAAAATAAAGGTATGTAGTCTCCCATCTATTACATTAGAAAAACACTAATCGAAGCCGAGATGAGGTACCCTCACCTCGAAAAATTAGCCTTGGCCTTGGTCATAGCTTCACGAAATTTTAGACCATACGTCCAGTGCTACCCCATCTCGGTGGTCACGACTTTTACCTTAAGGAGTATTATGCATAAAACCGAGCTATGGGGAAGGTTGGCCAAATGGGACATAGAAATAAGTGATCATGATATCACATATCAACTGCAAACGACGATAAATTAGCAAGTCCTTGCTGACTTTATCGCCGACTTCTGCGCAAAACTAGTAGCAGCCACTAAATACATTACAACCAGAGAAAGAAACGTGGTCCGCCTACTCCACTCATCGATAGATTAAATCGAGGTAAGAACCATAAACCTAACTTGGGACATGCACAACTGTATTGTAACATATTTGGAGGACATACTCCCAGATAATAAAAAAGAATCCAAGAAACTCCGAATGCAAGAAGCCAGGTACAACATCGTTCATAACGACCTATGCAAAAGGAGGTATGGCGGTGCCCTAGAAAAATGCTTAGGCCCAAATCAGACGTGGCACATCCTTGAAGAAGTCCATGAAGGCCATTGCAGAGCTCATTCCGACAATCGAGCTCTGGTCAGATGCCTCATACGGGCAGGTTACTACTGGTTGTCGCACCCTTTTTTCTCACGAAATCGGGTTTATGACACTTGGGATGACAACTCATTCCTTTTGAGATGATTCGAAGAGTCGCCACCTAATGATTAGGGTGCATTAGGACACCAGGAGAATTTTGATTTGAGTAACCAGAGATTGGGTAAGGGCTTGAAATTATTCTAAGGGGAATGTATTAGGCACCATCAGAATCCACTAGTGTGGTTCCCCGCTAGACTGTTATTGTGAATTTAGATACAAACAACATGTAAACAAACAAAGATTCATACAAGAGGGGATTTTCACATAAGGGTTCACAAACAAATAAAGTTGGAAAGAACTAAAAGAAAGCTGATTTTCCTTAAAAGAAAGAGTTTGAAATTCATTTAAAAGAGACAAGAAATAAGGGAAATGGGGGAGGGGTCCTAGGTTTATTAATAATATGGATCACCCCACACAATGCCCGGTAATCACTCCTCAATGAGGGGCTACGCGTGGCATTATCGCGTGATCATCATATCCATATCTACCCTCCCCACCCCGTTAAGGTATTAAAGCGTAAAATGGTCCCGTCTACTTATTACATGCTATTTTCAGTCCCAATCTTATCAGTCCCGGAGGCACTTAGGACTACTATTCCTAATAGGGAGGGATATTGGGTTTATTTGTAGTTTTCAAAGGTACAAACTAAGGAGACATACAAAACACGTATTGCAAGTTGGGGAAAGCATATAACAGGCAACAACTCATATATACCTCCTTTAACAAAGAAGCACGTAATTAGCATGACTTACATATATTAGTTAAGGTCTGATTAAATAATAAACATGAGAGAACTTAAAGGTTAAGGCAGAATGATTTATTACATAATTTAGATAAGAATTCCAAATCAGGCATGCCTGCTGGTTGTAGCTATTAACAGAAACATATTTAATTTATAACTTTACCCTAAGGCTTGCCTAAGTGTTGGACAAGGATCCTATAGGCATGATATATATATTGAATTCAGAAAGTTAAAAAAAATAAACTGGACACGTACTGGTAAAAAAAGGGTAGTCAGGTTAAAAGAAAAGGCCAGCTTTTTACGAAGATTAGAAGTTCTACAGCTGACAGTACCGTTGTTACTGATTTTAGTTCCATACATGAATGAAGCGGCTCAGATTCGATTAGGAGTTTCTGTAGGCATGCTTTCTACGCGTAATTAATTCTAAGGTGGTATAAAATGCAGAAGACTCGCTTTAAACTTATGACATCTAGGTGTTGAATTTTGTTTAAGACCTATGAGCATGATATCTAAGTGCAGAACTTGTTTCAAAACCTATGAACAAGATATCTAAGTGAAGAAATTGTTTTAAAACCTATGGAAATGATTTCTAGGTGCAGAAATTGTTTTAAAACCTATGAACATGATATATAAGTACAGAAATTGTTTTAAAACCTATAGACATGATTTCTAGGTACAGAAATTGTTTTAAAACCTATGGACATGATTTCTAGGAACAAATTGTTTTAAAACCTATGGACATGATTTCTAGGTACATAAATTATTTTAAAACCAATAGATATGATTTCTAGATGAAAATGGATATATAGGATTCAAAAGAATCTGTAGGCATATTTTCTATATACATATGCAAAATTCAGATTTCCAGATACTTATTGACATGATTTCTAGATAAAAATATATATACAGGATTCAAAAGGACCTATAGGCATATTTTCTATATGCATATGCAGAATTCCAGATTTCCGGATACTTATGGATATAATTTAGAAGGACCTATAGGTATGATTTCTTTATGCATGTAGATCTAAAATACCTATAGGCACGGTATCTACCCTTTTTGCATACATAGTTACCCACCTTTTTCACTAACCATCCCTAAGAGTTTATTACAAATTATTACAGCCCAGAATAAAGTAAAGATACATTAGAAAATACAAATAAAAGTACAACCAAGGAGAGCCTGATTCAGACTTTATGTCTAAAATATGAGATAAACCAACTCCATGAGATCATGACCCAAAGCCTTTCTCCCATTTGAGTGTGTCAAAGTCCCCTAAGAGCCTGAATGGGACTCCGGGCAATACTCATACCCAAATATATTATCATATTAGGACAAGTGCAATGTGGAAGGGCCAGCCCTCAAGTGTCCAAGTTCAGAGGGAACTCAAAGGGTCCCAAGGCAAGGCTCAGAAGATGGGGCAGAACTTAAAGGCTAAGAAAGTGTGCAAGTGTAGATCAGAATGCTAAAAGGGAAAAGGAGAGGGAAACCAGCTACATATAAGTATACACAAGGGATTCATGGAAATTTGGAGATTGTACAAAACCTATTGTTTGGGCCAAGGCAGACTTTAGGCATACCCAGCAATGGAGAGTGCTAGCACACCTATAAGCCTGCCAGAACACATGTTATTAGAGGCTAGGATCCCAAGGAATCAAATTTGATTCGTGGACAATAACTTGTAGTATTTCCATGCCTTAAACCATAACGTAAACTCATATGGGGGATAAGGGTTTTGGATTGATAGTAGACCAGGCAGAAAGAAATCAGTATGCTAGAATGAGTGTCGAACTATACATAAGTAGTAAACAAGGATACTAAAGCAGTTAATAGAAAGAAGCAAGCAATAGGTCTTGTAACATGCCACAATATAAGAAAACAAAAGAGAATAATGTTGAGTGTAAGTGTAGGTTTTTGAAAGACTACCAGTGATGGATTTTTTAATGAAAGAGTCGTGTACTTATAGTGTGAAAATAGGTTGAAATAAGGTAAGAAAACAATTAAGGAACTGGGTATTAATTAAAATAAATCAGTACAAGACTTACTTTAATTAAGGAATTCAGACTTAAACGGCAATGAGCAAGAAAGTTATTTAAGTAAAGAGATCAAACAAGCATCTTGTGCCAAGTAGGCAATTAGGGGTAGGTACATAAGAAATTACTTAAGGGCAGAATTTTGAAATATATGGTTACATAAATAAGGTAAGGAAAATCAATTAGTAGATAGTAAACCAAGTATCAGAGATTTTGTAATCACTGGTCCATGAATGAACCAAGTCAAAAAAATTGAGGAAAGTTTTTATCTTAAATCGAGTCATAGGGAATCAACAAACAAGGAAAGAAATCAATGAAACCTATACAAAAGGAAGTTTGAAATTAACCAAAATTAAAATCCATTTTAGAGGGAAGTCCAGCACATATAAAGAGCACACAACATGCTAAGCTGAGTTTGGGGCAAAGAAAGAAAATGCCGTGTCATTGCAAAATCAGTAGGTAGTAGACTATAAAATAATGGTAGTCACTTAGGTCAGCAATGCAGAAGAGAGATTGTATCAAATAGCATACAAAAGGTCCGATGTAAAGACCTTAGAAGAGATTAGTGGAGAACCAGAATTGCTTAAAGATACAGAGGTTAAAACAAAGATTTCAAGACTCAGTTGAGCAACAGATGAAACAAATTCAGAAACTCGAAATAGTTAGGGCTTCTGAAATCAGACAATTTCAATGATGAAGAACAAGTATATCACATAGCCAATGTTCTCAAACTCGGATGAACCCCCAAATTCTAGGGTTTTACCATCAATCGAGTGAAGAGAGGAGATGACAAGTAATCAAGGAAAAAGATACTAGTCGAAATAGGTTCAGAGGTCTCAGAAAGGAACTAAGACCTTTAACATGCTCTTTCAGTAGCAGGAACTCATAAAAAGCATAACAAAAGAACAACGTGTGAAACATAGTATAGGAACTCAACGAAACATAGTAGAAGAACTGATAAGAAACCTAATGGAAGAAACTAATAAGAACAGTAGGAGAAACATATTAGAAGAAACTTAACAAGAACATAATAGGAGAAACATATAAAGAACACCATAGAGAAACATATAAAGAATAGTAGAGAAACATTTAATGGACACAGTAGAGAACATATAAAGAACACAAGAAAAGAAAAACCATAAATCGAAAAAATATAAAGGTTTTGAAATCATAACTTTTTGAAAGAAATATCAAAAAATCGTTTAAAAGATTAGGGAAAACACGGATCTAGAATAGAGCTAAAGAAAATAGAAGAACCTCAAAATCTAGGGTTTCAGAAGAACCAAAACGGTGAGAAAGGCTTGGATAGATTTAAGAGGGAGAGGTTGAAGCTAGGCTAGAAACAGACATGGCTTGCTAGAGCAAGGTCGAAGATGGTCAGAAAACTTTAATCAACAAGGTCTGGATGAAGCGTCTTTGTGGTCAGACCATGAAACCTCAGAAACCAAACGTGTATGCACCATGGAAGGCTAGTAGGTGGTGAGACCGCCATAGATTCAGGCTAGGAGGTGGCCGAAGAAGGTGAATGAAACTCATCGGAGCGGAAGGGAAGGGGGAAGGTTCTAGAAAGAACCAGAGATAGAGAGATATAGACGAGTGAGAAAATGAGAGGAGTCTTAGGGGGTCGTTTGGTTTAATTTGGTAAGGGCGTATCTAGACCGTTAATCAAAATTGATCAACGGCCAAGATTTAATTTGAGTTGGGTCGGGTAGAATTAGGACTGGGCTTGGGTATTTGGGTTGATTTAATTTGGGTTGGGTATTGGGTTTAATTAGACTAAATTGGAAGGCCAAATCTGGTTATAAATTAAATAGCCCTTTTCCCATTTAATTTATAAAAAATAGAAAATAAATTTTTGAAAATTAATTGAAAGAACTAATATGATTTATTATATATAATTATCAATTAAAAATATACAATCCCATTTTTTAATTATGAGACAAATTTAAACTTAAAAATGGTTAATATTGTAATTATGCAATTTTATCCTTAAAATACTAAAATAAATTTGTAAAAAATATGTAAAAAATATATTAGATATATTTTAGTATAAATATGAGAATCCAATAAACGAGTCATAAAAATGATAATTTTGGTGACAATATTTGGGGTTTTATTTTATAACATAAGGTAGTAAATTGATTAAAAAATCTTCGAAAAATTTAAATAAAATAATGGAGCCTCGGGATATACTTTTATATGCCTATGTAGGACATTTTGAAGGTATTTTAGATATTTTTAATAAATAGGAAAAAATTAGGTATCAACAGTTGCCCCTCTTTACTCGGGAAGGATGAAAGAGTAGTCCAATAAAGATATGATGGCCGATTTTGACTAGATGAAATGGCTTGAAGAGGTTTGGCTCTGGTTTCTGAGCTCCCTACATATCCGTGGTCTTATAGGAATCAATCCATATGTAGTTTGGGATCCATCGATGAAGTATGCCGATGGAGACCTCTCAAGAACGGAAGCAATATTCAGGTTGGGATGAATGATTAAGGCCTAATATGGCCGCGAGAACTGGAGCAGGATCGCTTCTGCTGAGATAGTTGTTGCTCACCGGTTTACCTGCAAATAAGCAAATATGAGCATATGTTGTGAGTAAATTTAAACATGATATAAATTCCCGTTGAACCACGAATTCTATCTTTGGAGGTTAGGATGACTTCCTCAGACCATGATGTCCTAGGCCTTGAAATGTATAATAAAGGATTCGCAGGCCATGAAATGATGCTCTCGGTCTATGAGAATGATGCCTCCGAACCATGATGCCTTTGAATTATAATATGCAAAAAAAGTTAAAGGGATCTTCAGGCCATGACATGGCGTTCTCGGGCTATAAGAAGGATGCCTCCAAACAATGACGCCCTCAGAGAATTTGGCGATCTTTCAGCCCATGAAATGTAGTAGGTGGCGATCTTTCAGCCCATGATGCAATAGATAGAGATCTTTCAGCCCATGAAATATAGTAGGTGACGATCTTTCAGCCCATGGAATGCAATAGGTTGCGATATTTTAGCCCATAAAATGTAGTAGGTGGCGATATTTTAGTCGTGCAAGCATGAATAAAGTGGCGATCTTTCAGCCGTGCAAGCATAAATAAAGTGGCAAACTTTTCAACTATTCAAGCGTAAATAAAGTTGCGATCTTTCAGCCATGCAAGCATAAATAAAGTGTCGATCTTTCAGCCATGCAGAAAATGCAGATGGAGACAGTGTTTAGTCTTGGAAGGCAGAATGGTAGCTTTATGCAATGCATAAAATGCAGATGAAGATATCATTTAGTCTCTCAAGGCAGAATGGTAGCCTTATTCAATGCAGATGGATATAGTGTTTAGTCTTGGAAGGCAGAATAGTAGCCTTATGCAATACAGAAAATGCAGATGGAGACAGTGTTTAGTCTCGAAAGGCAGAATGGTAGCCTTATGCAATGCAGAAAATGCAGATGGAGACAATGTTTAGTCTCGGAAGGCAGAATGGTAGCCTTATGAAATACAGAAAATGCAAATGGACATAATGTTTAGTCTCAGAAGGCAGAATGGTAGCCTTATGCAATACAAAAAATGCAGATGGAGACAGTGTTTAGTCTCGAAATGCAGAATAGTAGCCTTATGCAATGCAGATGGATACAGTGTTTAGTCTTGGAAGGTAGAATGGTAGCCTTATGAAGTGCATGAATAAAATAAAGTGGCAAATGGTAACAGAGGTTCTTAGTTGATAGAAAGTTAAGGTGTCGTGATTGCTGCAGACATTGTGCTATAGAGGATATCACCGGCGAGCTTGGATAGCAAATACCAGTAAGCGCAACAATCCTGAGAGTTGTATCAATGTTTGTCTTGTGAGTGTATAAGATCTTAGATGCTTTCGTAATCCAAGTGTCTGCATCCAATGAAAATATTGTGAGTTTCTGTATCCCTGCTGGCCTTGCTTGACCTGTTCGACTTTGATTTGGTGATACAGTATGTATCATCGGGGGGTAGCATCGCTGAACTAAGCCATTTCAATAATAAACATGTATGAATTTGTAAAAATATGACATAAGTATATATTTAAAAAATAGCTTTCAGATGAACCGACGACTGCGGCGTGGCTCAAGACATTGTAACTTCTCTTGTTATTTAGAGGGTCCCCCTCAAAATTCTATCCCAGTTTAACGGGTTGATGCTTCTGCTGGTTGCTTGCGAGGACTGGCTGAAAATACTTCAAATTTTTGAGGGTCCTTCTCAAAATTCTACCCCAGTTTCCAATTGCAGGGGGAAATGAAAATTATATTGAATTGTGACCGAACCCATAAGGCTCCTACATATCCCATCTTAAACGGGATCATGTCAGACGTAATTCAAATTATATCATATAGGAAACCATAAGATTACACATAGTAGCGCTTGACTGCATCTGAATTGATTGGTTTTGGATAAACTTCTCCATCCATTTCTGCAAGTATAAGGCTCCTCCTGTCAGAACCCGGTGAACCATATATGGACCTTTCCAATTGGGAGAGAACTTCCCTTTGGCTTCATGTTGATGTAGGAAGATTTTCTTTAATACCAATTGCCCTGGTGTGAACTGTCTCAACTTGACTCTCTTGTTGAAGGCTCTTGACATTCTGTTATGATAAAGCTGAACGTGGCAAACTACATTCATTATTTTTCCGTTAATAAGAGTTAGCTGCTCGTAACGACTCTTCACCCATTCTTCATCCTTGAGCTCAGCTTCTTGTATTATTCTTAAGGAAGGAATTTCTACTTTTGCAGTAATGACAGCTTCTGTACCATAAAGAAACATATAGGGGGTTGCCCTAGTTGATGTGTGGACAGTGGTGTGATACCCCAATAGAGCAAATAATAGCTTTTCGGGCCATTGCTTATTTTTCTCTATCATTTTCCTCAATATCTTCTTGATGTTCTTGTTGGCGTTTTCTACTGCTCTATTTATCTAAGGCCTGTAAACTGTGGAATTCCTATATTTGATCTTGAAGGTTTCACATATAGCTTTTATTAAGTCACTGTTGAGGTTGGAGCCATTATCAGTAATGATTGACTATGTAATCCCGAACCGACAAATAATGTGGTCACGGACAAAGTCTGCCACGAGTTTCTTAGTTACTGCTCTATAAGATGTTGCTTCGACCTATTTGGTGAAATAGTCGATTACCACTAGGATGAACCTGTGCCCATTAGAAGCGGCCAATTCGATCGGTCCAATAATATCCATTCCCCAAGCGGTGAATGTCCATGGTGAGCTTGTTGCATTATGCTTGTTTGGGGGTACCTTTATCATGTCTGCATGTATCTAGCAGTAGTGGCATTTTCAGACATATTGGATGCAGTCCGTTTTCATAGTCATCCAAAAGTAACAAGCTTGGAGGATCTTCTTAGCTAAGACAAAGCTGTTCATATATGGACTACAGGTCCCGGCATAGATTTCCTCTAACATCTTGGATGCTTCCTTTGCATCGACACACCTTAGTAGCCCCAAATCAGGAGTCCTCCTATGTAGGATTCCTCCATTTTGGAAGAAATTATTGGATAGCCTCCAAAGTGTGCGCTTCTATATAATACCTGCAGGCTCTGGGTATTCTCCCTTTGCTAAATATTCCTTGATGTCATGAAACCAAGCTTTCCATCTGCCTCTTCTTTAATGTGGGCACAATAAGCTGGCTGATCATGGATCTTTACTAGAATAGGATCAATGAAGTTTTTATCCGGATGTTGTATCATGGAGGACATGGTAGCCAATACATCAACGAAATCATTTTGGATTCTGGGATCATGTCGAAATTCTGTCTTTGTGAACATGTTTCTCAATTCCTGCCCGTGATGCAAATACTGGAGTATCTTAGAGTTCTTGGTTGCCCATTCATCTCGGACCTGATGTATGAGCAAGTCTGAATCTTCAGTCACTAGCAACTCTTGAATGTTCATGTCAATAACCATATTGATCACTAAGATGTCTGCTTCATACTTGGTCATATTGTTGGTGCACGGGAACCTGAGTTTGGCAGACACCGATAATGCTGACCGGTCTCTGATACTAGGACTGCTCCTATGCTGACTCCTTTGAAATTTGCTGCTCCGTCGAAAAAAATTCTCCACCCGTCATAGGATTCTGCAATGTCCTCTCCTATGAATGATACCTCTTCATCAGGAAAATACGTCTTTGAGGTTCGTATTCTCCATCCACGGGATTTTTGGCCAGGTGATCTGTTAGTGCGTATCCCTTGATTGCTTTCTGAGTTACGTAGACAATGTCAAATTCACTCAATTGGATTTTCCATTTGGCCAGCTTGCCAGTGGGCCTAGGCTTCTGAAAGATATACCTCAAAGGATCCATCCTTGATATGAGATATGTGGTATAGGCACAGAAGTAGTGCCTCAACTTCTAGGCCACCCAAGTCAAGGCACAACATGTGCGTTCTAACATTGAATACTAGGCCTCATACGGAGTGAACTTATTGCTGAGATGGCAAATGGCCCGATCTTTCCTCCCGATTTCATTATTCTTCCCTAAGACGCAACTAAAGGCACCATCAAACACTGCGATCTAGAGAATCAAAGGTATAACTGGCTCGGGCGGGACTAAAACCGGTGGTGTTGACATGTATTTTTTGATCCTGTCGAAAGCTTTCTGGAATTCATAGATCCACTTGGTGGCATCATCCTTTTTCAACATCTTGAAGATCGACTCACAGATGACCGTGGACTGTGCTATGAACCGACTAATATAGTTAAATCTTCCTAAGAAACTCATTGCGTCCTTCTTGTTCTTTGTCAGTGACAGTTCTTGAATGGCTTTGATATTTGACGAATCCAGTTCTATTCCCTAGTGACTCACAATGAACCCAATAAATTTTCCAGCCGGAACCCTAAATGCACACTTTGCGATATTCAGTTTTAGGTTGTACCTTCGTAGTCTATTGAAGAATTTCCTTAAATCTTCCATGTGATCAGCGGCCTTCTTTGACTTAATGATAACGTCATCTACGTACACCTCTATCTCCTTGTGTATCATATCATGGAAAATGGTAGTTATTGCCCTCATGTAGGTGGCCTCTGCATTCTTTTACCCAAACGACATCATCTTGTAGCAGTACATTTCCTATGGCCTAATGAAAGCCATTTTCTCAGCATCTTCGTCATCCATCTAGATCTGGTGATATCCAGCAAAATAATCCACGAATGATTGCAGTTCATGCTTGGCGCAATTGTCGATCAAGATGTGTATGTTTGGTAGAGGGAAGTCATTTGGACTGGCTCGGTTGAGATCCCGATAGTCGACACAGACTCTAACCTTCTTGTCCTTCTTTGGCACTGGCACGATGTTGGCTAACCATGTCGGGTATTTAACTACCCTAAGAACTTTAGCTTTGACTTGCTTGATGACTTCTTCCTTGATCTTCAAATTCATATCTGGCTTGAACTTTCGGAGCTTCTATTTTACTGGTGGGCATGTTGGATCAGTTGGCAGTTGTGTGCCACAATAGATGTACTCAGACTAGTCATGTCATCATACGACCAAGCGAATATGTCCTCATATTCTTTTAGAAATTCTGTGTATTTCTTCTTTTCTGATGACGATAAGTGGATACTGATTCGTGTTTCCTTGACATTTTCTACATCTCCCAAGTTAATAATTTCAGTCTCATCCAAGTTGGACTTTCACCTATTTTCAAAACTCTTGACTTCCTTAACAATGTCTACCAGTATGTCATCTTCCTCTTAATCTATGTCTGTTTGCTGCATTATCTCATTGCATGTCAGAGTCACTGGTTCATCAAGATAAGTTATAGTAATGCCCGAGGCTCGTTGGGCTCTGGTGGTTCTGATGGTTCAGTTATTGAGGCATGCTCCTCTATTTACTGCTTGTATGGAAGTGCCTTCCTCCCCTTCCTCCTCGATAATGACACAACAATTCATATCATTGTCTTCGAGTAAAAAATTCTTCACTACTGCCAGTGGTTCCTTTTCTTCTAACCCATATATAACTTCGGCTGGTTGGAAAGTCTGTCCCAAGCGTGATATTGGCTGCTCTAATAGATAGTAAGGACCACGCCATGGTGGCGACCAGCGGTTGAATTCCTCTTACTCGTATCCCAATCCAAAGGTGGTGCCATGTTTCTTGAGCTTGATGGGCTTAGCGATTCCTTGGAGGTTATTGTCAAGTCCCTTGCTAGGTTCATATCCACTCCAGTTCAATATGCTCTCAATCTATTAGTCCCACCATTCGCCCTTGTCAAGGCATTGACTCACTCGATGTGGTGATAAGTCTCCCCACCTATCTTTCTTCTGCCTCCTATTGCTGGGATGGTCTGTCGGTTGTATATGGGATTCCTACCGTCGCCGTGAATGATCACCTCTTGGTGGTTTCACTCAAACTTCACAACCTGATGTAGTGTAGACACTACGGCCCCAGCGGCATGAATCCATGGTCATCCTAACAATAGATTGTAAGATGCCGACACGTCTATTACTTAAAAATCAACATCAAACCAAGTAGACCCCATTTGCAAACACAGGCTAATTTCCCCAATGGTGGAACTTTAGGAACCGTCGAAAGCGTTGATGTTGATTGTCTCGTCCTTGATCTCTTGCACTCCCTTTCCCTATGTCCTGGGTGTTATCAGTGGACAAATATTGACACTGGAACCCCCATCAATTAGGATCCTGGTGATGAAGCAATCTTCGCATTGCACAGTGATGTGCAGTGCTTTATTGTGTCCCAACCCTTCAGGTGGTAGCTCATCATCCTGAAAAGTAATTTTATGACTTTTCAATACCTATTCTACCATGTCGGCCCTTTCCTGCCAGTGATATTACTGGGTACGTATGCCTTATTCATTATCCTTGGAAGAGCGTTCTTGTGTGCCTCAGAGTTTTGTAGCAGCTCGAGTATGGATATTTGCGCCGGTGTTTTGTTCAACTGGTCGATGATTGAGTATCCCTTGGCTTGTATCTTTCTCCAGAGATCATCGGGCCCGGTTTCAGTGTTAGTTGGCCGACTAGAGGACTGCTTGCTTGACTCAGCCAAATGTTCCGTGTTATAAACCCTACCGCTTATTGTCATACCTTGTGCCACAACAGCTTCCCCGAACTTGATCTTCTTTGCCTTAGCTGTGTAGTCCCAAGGTATGGAATTTGTATGGAATGGTGTTACGATCGACATTTCCACTGGAATTGGCATGGCTACCTTTACTCCGAATGGAGCATGCACCTTAGGAGGTAAAACTACAACTTTGAAGGGTGTTTGTGCATTTGCTGGTGACATAAATTCTAACTCAATTGGTGTTGGCGTCTTTGCAAAGGATGGTACTTCAAACTCAAGTGGCATGGACATGTTTACATCGGCATCCCTAGAGGGTAGAATTTGGACCACAATCGGAATAAGAGTGACTATTGGTTTCTTTGGATCGTCACCTTATGTGATCAAACTGATCTATCCCTTAGGGTCCCAATCATCCTCTATTTCAATCATGTGAATGTATCCGCCCTTGTGGTCTGATAAAGGGTTATTGCGGATATTCGGAGCAGTTTCCATGGCCACAATAATCTTGTTATCAATCAAAGTCTGGATCTTATCTTTTAGAGAGCGACATTCATCAATGGTGTATTAACCCACTGAGAAGGGTTCTTAGGAGCAGTAAGGATAGGGGTGATGTAACCAGCAGTTTTCAGTCTTTCATACAATTTATCGATAGGTTCAGCAATATCCGTATACTAATTTGGGGTCTTCGGTCAAAGTTTGGTCGGGATCTAGGGAAGTTTTGGCATAGATGAGGGGATTGGTAGTAGGATGGTTGAGTGTTGTAGGCTTGGTAAACATGTGTTGGTTGGGAGTATTTGGGTGAAGTTAGTTAATATGTTTGAGGTGATTGATAAGTGAGTGGTGGAGTTTGGTAGGAGGGTGAGGGTGCTTGGTAGTTTAGGGTAGGCTACTATGTGATGGAGGCATTGGGTATGTTTGGTATTTGACGAGAGATTTGGTTCTTTGTGCTACCATTATAGCTCATATGTCCCTTTTCTTAGACACACCGCCTGACTTTAAGGCCTTGTTTGTAGCTTGCAAAGCCTCGAAATTCGTAACCATACTGCTTTGATGCCCTTTTCGATCCTTTCTCCCAACCTGATAATGTTAGAAAATTTATGGTCCTCGATCATCATTAGTCTCTCATAGTACTGTGGGTCTTGGGCCCGAACGAATAATTTGTTCATTTGCTCTTCTTCCAAAGCATGCCTAACCTTAGCGGCTTCTGACTTCTATCGAGTAGCATACTTGCGAAATGTTATGTGGGTTTCCTTTTTAGATATAGAACACATCTGGTGCATTCTCTGTGTTGAACCTGAATCTGTCCATAAAATCAGACTCCACGCTCACCTAGTTTGACCATTTCTTCAGTTCTTTGCATATGTACCATGACAAAGCATCTTCCTTCAAGCTCCTCATGAAAAGCTTCATGCGAATTTTCTCGTCTTTTCCTACCCCAACCAATTTGTCATAGTACGTTCTCAAATGGACCCTTGGGTCCCCTGTACCATCAAACATCTCGAACTTAGGAGGTTTGTACCCCTCGGCAGTTCGATATTGGGATGTATGCAAAGATTTTCGTAGTTTAGGCCCTCGATTCCGTTACTACTTTCGACGCCTTGAATTCTGCTAGTCAACCTTTTAAGCTCTTCAGCTAGATTTCTGATGAGCAAGTCCTTATCATCGGAATACTCAGGTAATACAAAATGAAACTAAACCCCGAAAAGTGAACATTCTATGTGGCTTCAGAAAAAGTCTTGGGTTTCCAAGTGTTACAATGAGGTATCGAGGTCAACGCCGACCAATTCAAAGCCATCAAAGAGATACCAGAGCAATTGACCACCAAAAAATAGGTTTAGAGGTTGACTATCCTTGTCATTACCCTATCAAAATTCATTTCACAATCATCTGATATGTTCCACAAATTCTTTGACGTACTCAAAAAGGATAATGACCTCTAATGGACCTCTGAGTGCGGCTAAGACCTGAAGGAGTTGAAGGCATACTTGTTGTCGACATCGTTATTTTCAAAACCAGAACTAGGGGAGCGCTTCCTCGTCTACCTCACAGTATCCAAAGTAGCCGTGAGCACAGTCCTGGTGTGAGAAAATAAAGGTATGTAGTCTCCATCTATTACATTAGAAAAACACTAGTCGACGCTAAGACGAGGTACCCTCACTTTGAAAAATTAGCATTGGCCTTGGTCATAGCTTCACGAAAGCTTAGACCCTACTTCCAGTGCCATCCCATCTCAGTGGTCATGACTTTTCCCTTAAGGAGTATTTTGCATAAACCCGAGCTATCAGGAAGGTTGGCCAAATGGGCCATAGAAATAACTTATCATGATATCACATATCAACCACGGACATCGATAAAGTCGCAAGTCCTTGCTGACTTTATCACCGACTTCAACGCAAAATAATGCGCGGAGTAAAAAATGTAGCCGCCCACAATTCTCCTCAAACACGCAACCTCTGAGGTTTGTACACCGATGACACTTCTAACGTGTCAAGGTCTCATACTCAAAGTTCAGACCAGCGAAGTGATTCACCAGTCCATAAGGTGCCGGGACATGACTAACAACGAGGCTTAGTATAAGGCCATAATTGTGGGTTAAGGCTAGCACTCAAATAGGAGGCGAGACGGGTAAGACTATTCCATGATTATCATCTCGTTGTCAAGCAAGTCATAAAGACTTTCTAGATCAAAGTGCAAAGGTTGCAAAACTGATCAAGATTTGTAAGCTGCTGCCCGAGTTTAACGAATTCCAGCACGACCAGATCCCCCAAGCACATAACACCGAAGAGGATGACCTCGCCAAACTAGTAGCAACCACCAAAAACATTACAACCAGAGAAAGAAACGTGGTCCACCTTCTCCACTCATCGATAGATCAAATCAAGGTAAGAACCATAAACCTAACTTGGGATAGGCACAACCATATTTTAACATATTTGGAGGATGGCATACTCCCAGATAATAAAAAAGAATCCAAGAAACTCCGAATGCAAGAAGCCGGGTACAACATTATTCATAATGACCTATACAAAAGGACGTAAGGCGGCGCCCTAGAAAAATGATTATTCCCAAACCAGAAGTAGCGCGTCCTTGAAGAAGTCCATGAAGGCCATTGCATAGCTCATTCCGACAATCGAGCTCCGTTCATATGCCTCATATAGGCAGGTTACAAGTGGTTGTCATGCCCCCTTTTTTTCTTGCGAAATCAGGTTTATGACATTTGGGAGGACAACTCATTCCTTTTGGGAACTGGGTTTTATTCGAAGAGTCGCCACCTTATGATTAGGGTGCATAAAGACACCAAGAGAATTTTGATTTGAGTAACCAGAGATTGGGTAAGGGCTTGAAATTATTCTAAGGGGAAGGTATTAGGCACCCCTTAGAATTCACTAGTGTGGTTCCCGACCAGACTATTATTGTTAATTTAGATGCAAACAACATGTAAAAAAACAAAGCTTCAGACAAGAGAGGATTTTCACATAAGGGTTCACAAGCAAATAAAGTTGGAAAGAACAAAAAGAAAGTTGATTTTATTTAAAAGAAAGAGTGAAATTCTTTTAAAAGAGACAAAAAAATAAGAGAAAAATTTCTTTGAAATTCTGAACATGATATCTAAGTGCAGAAATTATTTTAATACCTATGGACATGATTTCTAGGTGCAGAATTTGGTTTAATACCTATGAACATGATATCTAAGTACAAAAATTATTTAAAAACCTATAGACATGATTTCTAGGTACAGAAATTGTTTTAAAACCTATGGACATGATTTCTAGGTACAGAAATTGTTTTAATACCTATGGACATGATTTCTAGGTGCAAAAATTGTTTTAAAACCTATAGACATGATTTCTAGATGAAAATGGATATACATGATTCAAAAGGACCTATAGGAATATTTTTCTATATGCATATGCAGAACTCAGATTTCCAGATACTTATGGACATGATTTCTAGATAAAGATAGATATACAGGATTCAAAAGGACCTATAGGCATATTTTCTATATGCATATGCAGAATTCAGATTTCCAGATAATTATGGACATGATTTAGAAGGACCTATATGCATAATTTCTATATGTATGCAGATCTAAAATACCTATAGGCATGGTATCTACCTTTTTTGCAGACATAATTACTCACCCTTTTCACTAACCATACCCAAGAGTTTATTACAAATTATTATACCCCAAAATAAAGTAAAAATACATCAGAAAATACAAATAAAAGTATAACCAAGGAGAGCCTGATTCAGTCTTCATGTATGAAGTATGAGGTAAACCAACTCCATGAGATCATGACCCAAAGCCTTTCTCTTATTTGAGTGCGCCAAAGTTCCCTAAGAGCCTCAATGGGAATCCGGTCAATGCTCACACTCAAATATATTATCAGATTCGGAAAATTGTAGTGTCGAAGGGCCAACCCTCAAGTGTCCAAGTTCAGAGGGAACTCAAAGGGTCCAAAGACAAGGCGCACAAGAGGGGGAATGGGGCAAAACTTAAAGGCTAAGAAGGTGTGCAAGTGCATATCAGAATGCTAAAAGGGAAAAGGAGAGGGAAACCCGCTACAAATAAGTACACACAAGGAGTTCAAGAGAATACGGAGATCGTATAGAACCTATTGCTTGGACCAAGGCAGACTCTAGGCATGCCCAACAATGGAGAGTGCTAGCAAACCTATAAGCCTACCAGAACATATGTTATTAGAGGCTAGGATCCCAGGGGATCAAATTTGATTCATGGACAATGACTCGAAATATTTCCATACCTCAAACCATAGCTTAAACACATATGGGGGAATATGGGTTTTGGATTCATAGTAGAAAAGGTAGACAGAGATCAGTATTCTAGAATGAGCTCGCACTATATATAAGCAGTAAACATGGATACTAAAGAAGTAAATAAAAACATTATTATAGTGCTGAAACTTAAATAAGGACATACCAGTTTCAAAGAAATAAATAGAGAGAAAGCAAGCAACAAGTCTTGTAACAAGCCACAATATAAGCAAACAAAAGAGAATAATTTTGAGTGTCCGTGTAGGATTTTGAAAGACTATCGGTGATGGATTTGAAATGAAAGAGTCGTGTACTTATATGAGCACGTGATTTTTACTTCGCGTGAATTACTCCTACCAAATTCTTAGATTTAGGATTTTTCCTTTAATTATTTGATTTTATGATTTAATTGTGTAATTTTCATATTTATTTGCATTTTTGTGTGTGCATTGTTTACTTTAGATAATTCGTACAAAGTATTTCATTTGCATTTAAGAATTAATTTTACATATTTTTTAGATTAATTAGTAATTAGGGTTTTACAAACATAAAAATTCACTAAAAGATTTATTTTGGGTTGTTAATTCTTAGCGTTGAATCAAACCCTAGGCGCTGCCATGATTCTCCACCGCCCTCTGACGGCGGCGCCATGCCAAACGCCTTTAACCTTTTAACAGGATAATCACCACACCTCCGTTGCCCTATATCCATTACAAATTACTCAAAAACCTGCACCCATGTGTTCAAATCTCGGATCTAACTTTTGAAAAAAAATACCAAGTCTTAAATCGTCCCCTTCGTTTGATTTCTTGGAAGTTTCAAGCTCGATTTGAGTCAAAAGTCACGATAATCACTTGTTCTTGACAAGAACAATCGATTAGCATTAGTTTTGTATTAGTTCGAGATAACCGGACTCCGACCGAGTCATGCACTGACCAGCCAACTTTGTCAAACTCATCGCCTTTTGATACGCTCTGATTGATCAAGTTTTTCTGGCCCAAAATCTGGTCGTCTCTGCTTCTTCTTTACTTTCTTTAGTTATACTTTTGGATATTAGTCTTTTTATTTTGTTTGAATCAATTTACTTAGTTAATCATTTTAATTAAAAATAATAGCTCAATGATTAAGTTGGTTTATTTGAGACTGAGTTATGTTTCTTCAATCTAGGGTTTCCTGTTTAATCTTTCTTCCTTTGCCTTTACTTGTCATTTTCTGGATTAAAAATAGGTTTAATAATTTTCTCTTTTGATATTCTCGATAATATTAGGCTTTTATTCTCGTTTGTTTCGTGTTCTATTTTGAATTATGTCTAGTTGATTTCTCTTGAATTTTGTTTCAGGTTATTTGCTCAGATGGCCCTTTATTTGATCTTTTTTTGTTGTTGTGCTGAATTGAACCCCTAGGATATCAGTCCTGCTTAGCCAATTATTGGAAATCTTTGGGGGGCCCTAGGTCGGAATTTTGGGTCGGAATTACAAGTGACTTGGGACACCAGAAATAAACCTATCCCAAGTGGCGATTCTGAATAAAATTGAATAAATGATCCCGAATAATGTCACTTAAATTGGAAAAACTCCTTATATCACATTCGGGTGTGTAAAAAAAAGAGGTGTGACAGCTCTGGCAACTCTGCTGGGAACCAGACCCAGAACTTCGATTCAGGGTTTAAGAATTTGAGCTTAGAATAGCTGTTATGATTGACTTTATTTGTTATCTGATTTTTCTACATAGTTCATGCTAAATATGCTAAATGCTTTGCCGTGTTGATATTTGGTGAATTGTATATATAAACAACTACGAAACCCTTCCTCTATGAGTCTTCTGCATCATGGAGAAGGGTGCACTTCGTGTGACTTCTCTTTTTTTTAGAGTCATCCCATTTAGAACGAGGTTCGGAAAAGTTTCTAAGCCGGCGAAGCTTCTGTATTCTCGATACGCTGGCCCCCCTCGGCTGGAGTGGTCCGCTCGGGTAAGCCAGGTGTAGGACAATAAACCCAGGTTTTAAACCTAGTATAGCAAAGCCTCATGCAGATCCCTAGTAGGAACGTTTGTTTGCATCACGTGGATTTGACTTAGGAGACTCAACACAGGGGTTGGGTCTGTCTAGCGTAGGTGTCCCTGAAATAAAAAGACCATTATGATGCATCCTACTTGTTACTTGTGCATTTATTTGCTTCGGATTCGCATGTTAACTGGCTTATGAATATGGAAGAGAAGAGAACAATAATGTTAGTTAAGTGAGTTAATCACCCGTCGTTGAAAAACCAATACCCAAATATTACCGAAACGCGTCCAAATTTTTGAGAAGATAAAAGAAAAAGAAAAGTTTGTTTTCAAAATAGTTGGTTTTGTCAAATCTACCAGAACCACGCCAGTTTGATTCTCACCGGATGTAGGATACGTAAGCAATCCCCATTGGGTCGAACTTCCTTTTTGCAAAATAGCCAAAAACAATAAAATTTTAATTTTAGTCACAAATAAGTCAGGTGATGCCATTATTGTTTAAAATAAGCTGAATGTCCCCCAAAAGGGCGCCAGAAGGCTGTTTTGCAAGAACAGCCACCTTGCATCATTCTTCAATGGTTAGCAGGCACAACCTTAAAATCTTTTTACCTGAAGTGCCAAAAGGCCGTATCTGCTAAGCCAGAGTTTTGTTTTTGAATTAAAAATTTTCGAAAAAATGGTATTATTGTCTCGTTTTCTTTTAGGTTAACATAAGCTATTAAATCACCTTAATAAATGTGCAGGATGAGGACGAATGAAATTGAACCCTTCACAGTCCTTAATGAGATCCCCTCTAAGCTCCATATGTGGTGGAATGATCTAGGAAAGGGTAGTAGAGAAACAGTGGTAAAAGTTCTAGGAGGCCTCGTCGGACTATTAAACATCAAGCTAAGGTTGGACATAATTGAAGCTTTAATACCTTTTTCGGACCCGACTCGCAATGTGTTCCATTTCTCTAACTTTGAGCTCACACCTACATTGGAGGAAGTTGCGGGTTATTGGGGCCTCAATGGAAACCTTAGAAGCCGATATCCATTGTCATCAAGACCAGTATCCCCGCACAAGTTTTTGGATTTGCTAAGTATTAGTCGGGATGTTTAGGACAGAAATTTATCTGAAGGGTATTGCACACTCCAGTTTTTGAATCATCGATATGGTAACCCCCGAGGTTTTGAAGAGCCAAATACTGGTCTAACCCATGACGGAAATAAAGACAAATGGGAGGCAAGGCAGGGTTTAGCTTTTATGGTAGCTTTCTTGGGTGTTGTGGTCTGTCCCCGGAAAGATGGAAATATAGAGATAAGTCTTGTAGGAATAATTGATGTTCAAATCAAGAAAGCCAACAACACTTTGGTTCCTCCGATTCATGAAAGGCCTGCAAAGAGACCACATGTCCAACAATTCACGATTGAGGCATAAGCGTAATGGGGCTGGTTAACCAAATAGAATGAATACAAGGCCGGGATAAGCAAATTGGAAAGGCAAGTCATGGAGCTTCAATTTGAAAATGGTGTTCAAGCCGCTGCAGACGAGGGAGAAAAGAAGAAACTGGCCCAGGAAACTGAGGCCCTTAAAGCTCAGATCAGGAAGATGAAAATAGTTGCCAATAACCCGGAAAGAAGTTAGGCTGATGAGAGACTTATAAGTGGTCTAAAAAAGAATGTCCTCAAACGTGAAGAAGATCTGGAAAAGTCTGAAGATAGTCTAGTAAAAATCTGGGCACAATGGACAAAGAAAGCAAAAGAACGGGCACGATTTGTGCAACAAATGAAGAGGGACTACGAAGGGATTATTACTAGCCTAAGAAGAAAGGTAACTACTCTTGAGGATGAGGCAACCAAACGAGATAAAGATTTCAAAGCTGATAGGGAGCACTGTTATAATCTAATGATTAAAATGGAGGAAGAAATACAACAATTGCATAATCAACACTTTCATGATTCTCAAGTGTTAGAAGCTCGGAACCAGCAGATAGGGCCATTTCTTCAAGAAAAAAGAAAAATTAAAGAAAGGATTAGAACCATCGCTGACTACATTACCATGAAGTGCCAAACGTGCGAGGACATGACTCATACTACCTTCTTTGCCATAGTGATGACTTTTGTCCGTCAAGTTATGAGTAATTTGGAGCAACTACAAAAGGGTCTCGCACATAGGCCCACGGCGAGGCCGAATGATGCCCCGCGGGCTCCAGTAGTTGAAGCTTTAGTGTATTCCTAATTTTTCAATCATTGAGTCTGTATTTTTGCTTTATTTTGAGTCTGTAGTTATATTTCCAAGAAAATGAGTAGTTAACATCTTTTGTAATAGAAGTTTTATTAGTGAAAATTGAAAATTCCCAAAAATTGTTTCTTTACTTTTTGTATTTATTTCTCTTGAACAACGTAATGATCTGATTCATGCGACGTCGTGATTTGTAGGCAATCCTCATCGGATCCAGTCATAATCTTGTAAATAACTCCAATAAGAAAAGAAAATAAGAAAAGTATATAATGAGAAAAGGGTAGAGGAAAAGAAAAGCAAGAAAAAAGAGAGTGAAATCAAAGGAGAGAAAATGGGAAAGAATAAGAAAAGCCGGGAAAAGGAAGCATGCAACTGTTGCAAAACATGTAGAAATACATCTAGCTATATAGGTGCATCACACCCCAACGTGCGATTACCTATCTGTTATTGTCACAAAATAATCATTTACTGCTGCACCATTCAGTCCAGGGTTTTATAGAACGGTGGTTGGTTTTTGTGGTAACCTGGCTTCACACCCATACTTTACTAGATCAAAGGGGAGCATCGGAATGTCTTTAGAAATGACTCTACCAACGGTTCCCTTTGTAGATAATAGCCCCATCTCAGGCGTCCCGACCTCTGAATCGTCAGCTGCCAAAGAGAATAAAATCCTGTGTCTTAGGGTTATGAAATTTTGGGATGCTTGGGCAAACGAATGAGAGCCACCAAGCACAATCCCGGGATTCCCCGAACTTTTTCCTAGAACGGGTGGTACCTCCAATGTCCCAATCAGTCACCCAAATATCCCACTAGGACAACCAACCGTATCAGCTCATTTCCTGGGAACACCTTCTAAGGTTCGCCCCCAGGTGTTCATATCCAGTACGGCCTCGAACATTTTCACCGCTCACCCATGCTCGGACACAGCTCAACCAACACTACTTAGGCCTACTTTTGACCCTTCAGCTTTTACATTCCAAACACCTACCCTCCAAATGGAGCCTCCTCAGTTCCCCACTTATTCTTACCCTCAACCGCCTCAATTTGAGTTCACTGCGGGACAAGAAAAGACTCCCAAAACTCTTGAGCAAGAAGAAATCACGAGAAAGATGAGGAGGATAGAACAAAGTCTCAAGAACATCCAATGGTTGAGTGGACAGAAAAGTGTGTCTTATAATGATCTATGCATATTCCCCCATGTGCACTTGCCATTGGAATTCAAGACTCCAAAATTTGAGAAGTACGATGGGCACGGTGATCCTATTGCTCATCTAAAGAAATATTGCGATCAGTTGCAAGGGGCCGGAGGAAAGGAAGAATTACTCATGGCCTATTTTGGAGAAAGTCTGATTGGTATTGCCTCCGAGTGGTACATGGATCAAGACATATCTTGTTGGCAAATTTTGGATGACCTTCCTAGAGACTTTGTCAAACAATTCCAGTAAGAAATAGACACTTCTCCAGATAGAAACTCATTGGCGAATTTGAAGAAGAAATCATCAGAAAGCTTCCGAGAATACGCGTTATAAGTGGCGTGAGCAGGCATCTAGAGTAAACCCTCCGATGGATGAGGTCAAGATGGTGACAATTTTTCTTCAAGCTCAAGAAGTCGATTACTTCCAAAATATGATGTCTGCTATGGGTAAACAGTTCGCGGAGGCCATCAAGATTGACGAAATGGTTGAAAACGGTTTAAAACGGGTCGAATTCTGAGCCAATCCGCCATCAGATCTACCTCCCAGGCCATTCAAGGGGGATCTGGAGGAATAACAAGGGGCAAGAAAAAGGAAGAAACATCCATAGTAGTATCAGGTGCGAGAAAACACCGTGCTCCCAGATTCCTTTTTCCAGAAAGAACCCGGCATCATTATTACCCCCACCAGGACATGGCCTATGCTCCTCAACCATATGCAGTTATGAATGCTCAACCTTATGTCCGGCCTTAGCAACAAGTCAACCGGAACCAAGCTCCATTTCCTAGACACTAGCTTCCTCACCAAAACCACTACAACCCCCGCCCTCTGCAAAATAACTTCCGTCCTCGTGAACCATCCAAGAGGCCAAATTTTAGACCAATCGAGGAATCCTACTCCACTCTGTTTCCGAAGCTTTTCCATATGGGTTTGTTGCATCCTGTGCCCCTAAATAGGCAAAGTCCAGAATCACCCTCTTACCAACAGGGCACCCAATGCGCTTATCACTCTGGAGTTGAGGGGCATGATAGAAAAAACTGTTGGACTTTCAAAAGAGCCGTGGAAGATTTGATAGAACAGAGGAAGATAATGCTAAAGGACGAAGATATCCCCAATGTGACCAACAACCAACTGCCAACCCATAACAACAGGCCGATAATTGGAATGATTTGTGAGTATAAGGAATTTGACACGGTATTAAAATCCATCATCGCCATTGCTGATGAAGAGAGGAAACCAAAAGCCACCCCGAAGCAAGACAAAGGTGAGGAATGGAACAAAACCACTCATCTAAAATCGGAGAAGAAAATTGAAGCAGGAACCGGGACCATGTCTGCTAAAGATGTTGTTCTCTATGTCCCTCGGGGCCGCAAGGTAAAGAAGATAACTTTGAGTCCTCCGAGGAGATTTGAACTGAACAAGGCAACCCAGATGTATGTGCCCAAAGGAGATTATGTGATGCAGGGTCCAATCAATCCACCAAGGCTGAGTGAGCCCGTGGTTATTGGCCGCGCGCCACAAATGCCCATGACAGATCCTACCGCGGTGCCTTGGAACTACAACTAATCGGTGGTAACATATAAGGGCAAAGAAATCTCAGGAGAATTAAATTACCCTATCGAAGAGTACTCCAATTTGGAAGAAGTGAACAACACCACTAGGAAATGCTTCCTATCTAAAAAGGCGGTGAGTGCGGAAGAAGCGGAGGCGTTCTTTCAAAAAATCAAAATGGCGGATTATGAAGTTATTGACCAGCTCCGAAAATTTCCTGAACAAGTTTCCTTGCTATCTTTGTTGATGAAATCCCCCGAACACCAGAAAGTATTAATCAAGACCCTCAATAAAGCGCATGTTCCTGATGAGACCTCAGCGGAGCAATTAGAAAGAATGGAAGAAAAATTTTCACAACCAACCAGATCTCCTTCAGTAAGAATGACTTACCCCAGAAGGGTCCGCATATAACAAAGCCCTGCACTTAACTGTCAAATATGAAGGGTACTACATGAAAAGGGTTATGGTAGACGGAGGCTCTAGGGTGGACATCGGCCCACTCTCAACACTACAGCGCATGGAGATTGGGACTAAAAGAACTCGACCCAACAATGTCTACATACGGGCTTTTGAAGATATAAAAAGGGACACAATTGGAGCGATCGACCTGACCCTAACCATCGGCCCAGTGGATTTTGAAGTGACCTTCCAAGTGCTAGATATGGACACCTCCTACAATTTTCTTTTAGGGAGGCTATGGATCCACGCAGCAGGAGCTGTACCCTACACTCTTTATCAAATGGTAAAGTTCGAGCATGAGGATCAAGAAATTGTGGTCCATAGAGAAGATGAGCAATCAATTTATCGGGACCCCTCAGTCCCATGTCTGGAAGCGAGGGAGGAGAGTGAGCACATAGTTTATCAAGCCTTTGAAATTGTGGTCGTAGACCAATACGAGGAAGGAAGCCCGTTCCCCTAACCTTTCCTTTCTAATGCATTAATCATGGTGGCCAAATAAATGATCCGACATGGCTTTAAACCTGGGAAAGGACTTGGGAAATCATTGCAAGGGATATCCGAACCAATCACCCTGCCTGTTAGTGAAAAGTTCTTTGGGGTCGGCTTCATACCCATACCAGCTGATATAAAATGGGCGGATAGTAGGAAGATTGATGGATGGATCCTACACAGCCGGTTTCGTACCTTTGCAAAACCTTTGTCAAGCCCAAATACAATGAAGAAGAAAGGATGAGGTTTTTACTTCTAAAGAGATTGAAGAGATTTGTGGGGCAATAAGGAAGATATTCTATGAAACTCACATGGTTCAGCAAGGAGAAGGCTCAAGCACCGCTGAGGTGCTGTATATGGGACCAAACGCCAAGCTGCAGAATTGGAAGGCTACGCCATTCCCAATCAGGTGGGTGTCCCGGTAGAACTGTCCTGCCACTTTTTTGCATTGCGAGTTATTCCAGGGTGTAACTCGGATGTTTTCTTTAGTTTCTTGTCTTCTGATTTCCAAAATGTTGACCATGTTATTTTCAAATTCCAAGAAATGAAATCAATATTTCATTGTTCATATTTCTTTATGCTTTCTGATTTTGCTATTTTTATCTTTTACTTCTTCTTTCAGTTCTAATAATGCAGTTTTAAATAATATGACATGCTTGCGGACTTCAGGACCATATCCAAACACGATGTCTAGTTGTGAAATAATGAACCAAGAACCAGAATATGATGAAGAAGAGGCGTTTAGAGAAATAAATCGAGAACTGGAACATTTTGAATATAAACCTAAGTCAAACCTAAATGACACTGAGCCGGTTAACTTGGGTAGTTCCGAAGAAATCTGGGAAGCCAAAATAAGCATTCACACAAATGAGAAAACTCGGGCCACATTAATCCAACTCCTGTTTGAGTTCAAAGATGTGTTTTCTTGGTCATATGATGACATGCCAGGACTGAGTATTGATTTAGTGATTCATAAATTGCCAACTTATCCTGATTGTCCCCCAATCCAGCAAAAGCAGAGAAAATTTAAAATTGATGTTAGTGACAAAATCAAAGAAGAAATCACGAGACTGTTGGCAGCAGGGATGATCCGAGTGGTCCGGTACACCACATGGCTAGCCAATGTAGTTCCAGTTCCAAAGAAAGATGGGAAAACCCGTGTGTGTGTGGATTATAGAGATCTGAATAGGGCAAGCCCCAAAGATAACTTCCCCTTGGTAAACATCTACATCTTTGTTGATAACTGCGCCAAAGATGAGATACAATCCTTTGTGGACTGTTACGTAGGATATCACCAGGTGTTGATGGATGAAGAAGACGTAGAGAAGAAAACTTTTACCATAACCTGGGGAACCTATTGCTACAGGGTCATGCCCTTTGGTCTGAAGAATGTCGGGAAACCTACAAGAGAGCCATGACCACCATTTTCCATGATATGATGCACCAAGAGATAGAGGTGTATGTGGAAGACGTGATCATAAAGTCCAAAACTCAGAATGACCATGTGCGAGATCTGAGGAAGTTTTTCGAATGGTTGTGCAGATATGATTTGAAACTAAACCCAGACAAATATGCGTTCGAGGCCCGTCGGGCAAACTTTTGGGCTTTATAGGCAGCCGGAGAGGTATCGAGTTAGATCCAACAAAGATAAAATTTATTCAGGAATTACCTCCTCCAAAAACGAAGAAAGACGTGATGAGCTTGTTGGGAAGATTGAACTATATCAGCCGATTCATTGCTCAGCTGACCTCTACGTGTGAACCCATATTCATATTACTGAAAAAAGATGCAGCAATCAAATGGACGAATGAATGTCAGGAAATTTTTATAAGATCAAAGAGTATCTATCCAACCCACCGGTCTTGGTCCCGCCTGAAGATCAAAGAGTATCTATCCAACCCACCGGTCTTGGACCCGCCTGAACCAGGGAGGCCTCTATTCTTGACAGTCTTGGAAAATTCCTTTGGTTGTGTCCTCGGGCAATATGATATTATCATAAATAAAGAGTAGGCAATATACTACTTGAGCAAGAAGTTTACCAGCTACGAAGCCAAGTATACTTTGCTGGAAAGAACCTGTTGTGCTTTAACTTGGGTCGCTCAGAAGTTGAGACATTATCTGCAAGCCTACACCACTTACCTCATAACCAGGTTGGATCCACTGAAATACCTATTCCAGAAAGCAATGCCCATGGGAAGACTAGTAAAACTGCAGATCCTGATAACTAAATTTGATATAATTTATGTCACTCGCACGACAATGAAGGCCCATGCGGTAGCGGATCATTTAGCTGAAAACCCGATTGATGATGAATACCAACCTTTGAACACTTACTCCCCAGATGAAGATATAAACTCGATTGAGGCAATATTCGAGGATACGACTGCTTGGAAATGTTTTTTGATGGAGCAGTAAACGCAAGAGGTGTAGGAGTTGAGGCAGTCCTGATCTCACCTGCTGGTCAGCATTACCCGGTCACAGCCCGACATTGGTTTTTCTGCACAAACAACATAGACGCGTATGAAGCCTGCATCGTGGGTATGAACATGGCAATCAACCAAGATGTTGAAAAGTTGTTGATTATGGGAGACTCAGATCTGATATTCGACAAGCCTAGATAGAATGGGAAACCCGAGATGTTAAACTTATCCCCTATCGGCAACATGTGCAAGATATTAGAAAGATATTCAAGTCAGTAGAGTTCAGGTACATCCCTCGTTGTCACAATGAACTAGCTGATGCACTCGCCACTCTGGCCTCGATGTTGACCTACCTAGGCAATGCCCACATTGATCCCTTAGGAATCCAAATCAGGGAAAGGCACGGTTATTGTAGCACAATTGAGGTAGAACCAAATACCCAGCGATGGTACCTAACATCAAAAGGTTTCTGAAAATGCAAGAATACCCTAAGCAAACTAGTGGAGACCAAAAGAGAACCATTAGACGGCACGCAAATGGTTTTTTCCTAAGCGCTGATATCTTGTACAAAAGGACTATGGATTTCAATTTGTTAAGATGTGTTGACTCCGAACATGCCGGAAGGATAATGCATGAAGTACACGCAGGAGTGTGCGGACCCCACATGAATGGGTATGTTTTGGCAAAGAAAATCCTTCGAGCAGGCTATTACTGGATAACCATGGAAAAATATTATTTCAGCTTTGCCCGAAAATGCCATCAGTGTCAGGTGCAGAGTGATTTGATTCATGCACTGCCCAAGAAGCTGCATCCCATGTTAGCACCTTGGCGATTCGTTGCTTGAGGCATGGAAGTCATCGGGCCAATCGAGCCAAAAACTTTAAATGGGCACAGGTTTATACTAGTTGCCATTGGTTACTTCACGAAGTGGGTTGAAGCCATATTCTCAAATCTATTACCAAGAAAGATATAATAGAATTTGTGCTCTCCAATCTTATCTGTCGATTTGGTATTCCCGCGACCATCATCATAAATAATGCGGCAAACCTGAATAGTTGTTTGATGGAGGAGATATGCGAACAATTCAAAATAACACATAGGAAATACACTCCTTATCGACCCAAGGCTAATGGTGCTGTCGAAGCATAAAATAAAAACATCAAGAAGATTTGGAGAAAGATGATTCAGAGCTCAAGGCAATGGCATGAAAAGTTGCCTTTCGCATTACTGGGATATCGCACCACGGTGTGCACGTCAGTAGGAGCACCCCTATACCTCTTACTTTATGGAACCGAGGCTGTGATACATGCGGAGGTGGAAATCCCTTCTCTCCGGATCATCGTTGAAGCCGAGATTGATGACACTGAATGGGTCAAGACTCGTTTGGAAAAACTAACCTTAATCAATGAAAAACGAATGGCTACGGTCTATCACGGGCAGTTTTACTAACAAATAATGGCCCGTGCTTATAACAAGAAAGTACGACCTAAAAATTTTGAAGTGGGGATACTTTTGCTAAGGCTCATTCTTCCTCATCAACAAGAAGCAAAAGGAAAATTTTTTCCTAATTGGAAAGGCCCGTACATCATCAGAAAGATATTGCCGAGAGGAGCATTATTTCTGAACGGTATCGAGGGGAATGATCGTGAAACAACTGTAAATGCAGAAGCCGTAAAAAGGTACTATGTCTAGGCTTTGTAAAGCAATGACTTTGCTCAATTGGGATGACGAAGGTTTTCATTCTTGCAATCCAAACACTTAACCCTTTTGCAAACTCATTTGAGCCGGTTACTCTTCTTTGGTTACCCTCTTTGTAACCTGAAAGTGTTATTGAAAAATAAAATGAAAAAAACAAGATAAAGAAATTGAAATGAAAAAGAAACAAAAACAACAAAACAAAAACAACAAAAACAAATGTTTTCCTGAACTACATCTGACTTGATTCCGAAAGGATACGTAGGCAGCCTCTCTCTAGGGTTCAGTCACACCAAAACAAAAATCCCAATTACCCCAAAAGTGAAACTGGGGAAAATGATATAATGGCTTGGCAATGAGCACACCAGAATGGTTCCAAAGTTGTAATTCCATTCTGATTCTTATTACCCTAACCTTGTCCAAGTCTTTCTGATCAATTGGCAAAGGCGTTGGAATCGGAAAACACCATCGTTGGAATTTGATACAATCAAACCGAGAGGAAATAAAATGAGAGAGTCTTATTGGTGAAAACCTACGGGTACCATAAAGCGAGGGTGAGCGGAGAAATTAAAATTGAGAGAGTCTGTTTAGTGAAAAATTTTAAAGAGCACTATCGGGAGACGATGAGAAGAGAAATGAGAGAGGTCGATCGATGAAAACCCGTAAAGGGAGCCGTCCGCCGAAAAGAAGACATCTCTCACCACTGAAAAAGTCTTGGCAAGATTCCCTAGTTTTGAAATACAGGTCAATGAGTTTATGAGAAGTTGGGAAAGTTTGTGCGGGTCAGGCATCCTGTCCAAGAAGCATGTCATGTCTATTTGAAGTCTACATACACCCCCAGATAAGTCCTTCTTTTCTCCCCGAAAGGGACGCTTCTCTTTAAATTCATTTTTTTTGCCTTTGTCTACCTTTTTCATTGAACCCCTTTCGATTTAATTCTATTCCCAAAACTGATGCAAAGAAAGGTTGCAAGATTTGATTTACAGGTTTTTTCCTAACAAAAGCTGAATAAAAGTACTCAGCCTCAGTGAGTGCATCAAGCCGATCTCGACTGGCCATAATGGCTGATGCTTTGAAATCAAAGTCATTGAAAATGAAAAGAAATCCAAATTCAAACGTCCTAAAGGCAGAATAAAGTGAAAGGGTCGAAGCCCCATGCAGGCGAGTCGTCATGAAAAAAAACTTAAAAGTCGAGCCCTTTTGTTTGAAAGAGAGATTAATCTTCAAAACTAGCAAGCAACAGGGGTTCTCAACAGAAGCTGGGCAGAGATCAAGCAATTGAGACAATCAAGGCAACAAAACCAACCATGGTTTTGAACTAACAAATTGTTTCTGTGTATGAAAATTTGAAACATGTGCAATTCAAGTAATCGTGCAAGAAGCAAATGCAACCAAAAGGGAAATCTCTCTTAAAACTCTTTCCCGCATTTTTACTCATTTTATGATGAAGAATGATCACAGTAATGTAGGGTCCCATCCCCTAGTCACCACCAGCATAACCTGGTAGTCTTTTCCATTGTAGGGTTCCACTCCCTAGTTGATCCCCGGCATAACCCGTGAATCTCCCTGCCAGAACCCAGGACCTATTTTCTTTTATCCCGGCATAACCCGTGGATCTCCCTAGCATAACCCAGGACCTTTTTATCTCGGCATAACCCGTGGATCTCCCTGGCATAACCCAAGACATTTTTCCTTTTATCCCGGCATAACCCATGGACCTCCCTGCCATAATATAAGGAGCCTTTTTCTTTTATCCCGACATAATCTGTGGATCTCCTTGGCATAACCCAGGAATTTTTTTCTTATCCCGTCATAAACCGTGGATCTCCCTGGTATAACCTAAGGAGCCTTTTTCCTTTTTTTCCCGGCATAACCCGTGGACCTCCCTGGCATAATCCAAGGAGCCTTTTTCTTTTAATCCCGGCATAACCCGTGGATCTCCCTAGCATAACCCAGGACCTTTTTTCTTATCCCGGCATAACCCGTGGATCTCCCTGGCATAACCCAAGGAGCATTTTTCTTTTAATCCTAGCATAACCTGTGGATCTCCCTGGCATAACCGAGGACCTTTTTCGTTTATCCCGGCATAAACCATGGATCTCCCTGCACAACCCAGGACCTTTTTTCTTTTATCCCGGCATAACCCGTGGATCTCCCTGGCATAACCCAAGGACCTTTTTTTCTTTTATCCTGGCATAACCCGTGGATCTCACTGGCTAAACCAAGTACCTTTTTCTTTTATCCAGACATAACCCGTGGATCTCGCTGGCATAATCCAAAGACTTTTTCTTTTATCCTGGCATAACCGGCGGATCTCTCTGGCATAACCCAAGGACCTTTTTTCTTTTACCCCGGCATAACCTGTGGATCACCCTGGCATAACCCAAGGACCGTTTTTTTTATCCAGCCATAACTCGGGGATCTCCGTGGCATAACCCAAGGACCTTTTTTCTTTCCGGCATAACCCGTGGATCTCCCTAGCATAACCCAAGGACCTTTTTCTTTTATCCCAGCATATCCCGTGGACATCCGTGGCAAAACCCAAGGACTTTTTTCTTTTATCCCAGCATAACCCGTGGATGTCCCTAGCATAACCCAATGACCTTTTTCTTTTATCCCGGCATAACCCGTGGACCTCCCTGGCATAACCCAGGGACCTTTTTTTTCTTTTATTCTGGCATGACCCGATGGCCTCCCCGAAATAACCCGAGGACGCTTTTTCTTTTTCGGCATATCCCGGCCAACTTTCCAGTATTACTTGGCAATCCTCCCAATTTAGGGATTTACTCCCTATTCACAAGGACACACAATCCTTATTTTATCGCTTCAAAAAAAAGATTATATCTTAGTTACAAATAACTCACGAAATTTTCCTTGTGAAAATTGTGGCAGAAAAATTTCGTTTCGTTTGTTTGTTTTGATGTCTGAGCAGGTTTGACCTCGAGATAACCAAGAAATGGGTCTTATTCTAAAATTAAGAAAAAGAAGAAAAGGAACATAAAGAAGTGAACTCAAAGTGTTTGAAATGGAGAAGGACTCGGACTGCTCAAAATTTGATTGAGGTCACAAACTTCGCATGTCCTGCTTTGATCCAATGCTGAAGAAAGAACCAGCACCTACAGCTTGCGAGCATCAAGATTCAGATCGAGGTCCACATCAAAATCAGCTAAGACTCAAGATCAAGCTTCAAGAGATTTATAGATAGAAATCTTGCAACTCGAAGTTAATAGGCATAACTAGCTCAGCTTTGATTTTCCTTTTGGTGTAATAAGGAGGACCGCAAGCACTAGAACCATTATAGCCGATAGTCCTAGTGACTAAAGCTTCCAAAACTACACTAACATGATTCATATATAGCCAAGGATATGTAGGCAACCTCTGAAGCAAGGTTGGGTCGGACAATTTTCAAAAAATGCTTCTCATGGAGTGCTAAGCGGGCAAAAATCCCTCATAATTGATCATTTATCTTTTTCCGAAAACCCTTCATGACTTCGAGCAAAGAAGGGCAGCTGTGAGCACGTGATTTTTGCCTCGCGTGAATTACTCCTACAAAATTCTTAGATTTAGGATTTTTCCTTTAATTATTTGATTTTTAGGATTTAATTGCATAATTTTCATGTTTATTTGTATTTTTGTGTGTGCATTATTTAATTTAGATAATTCGTACAAAATATTGCATTTGCATTTATGAATTAATTTTACATATTTTTAGATTAATTAGTAATTGGGGTTTTACAAAAATGAAAAATTACAAAAAATAATTTATTTTGTGTTGTTTAATTCTTAGAATTGAATTTTGTTAGTGGTCTTTTAATTTGTTTTAATTAATTATGTTAATCATTTTTAGGTTTAATTTTAGTTTTGTTTTAATTTTTGAAAAACAAAAAGAATTTGAACCTTTAAATAGAATACTCAAGAACTGGGCCAGTTTTTGATTTTAAATGCTCAGCCCAAGCAAAAAACCCCTTTTTACCCATCCCAAACCGCCCCATACCAGCCCAAACCTGTTTCAATACCTAGCCCGGTCCCCCATACTACTAAAATGACACCGTTTCGTGGGCATTAGATCAGGACCGTTGAGTTTTCTTGATCTGGCGGTCCTAAAGCTAGGGTCACTAAATATATATATGTCCTAAGCGACCTATCCCCGCCATTTAGTCTCATCTCAAACCCCGTTCAACCCTCAAAGACCAACCCTAACTCCGCCTAACACTGCCGCCTGCTGCCCGTCGGAAATCGCCCACGGCGGCGGCGAGTCCCCAAACCACCTCAAAAATACACCACAACTTCTCCTCATTCTCCTCTTTTCAAATCCACACCCCCTTTCCCTCAAACCGAACCCCAATACTTCGAATTTCAAATCAGAAAAGAAAACAAACCCTAGCGGCCGCCATGATTTTCCACCGCCCTCCAGGGGCGTCGCCATGCCAAACGCCTCTCACCTTTTAACTAGACAATCACAACACCTCTGTTGCCCTATATCCATTATCAATTACTCAAAGACCTGCACCCATGTGTTCAAATCTCGGATCTAAAGTTTGAAAGAAAAGACCAAGTCTTAAATCGTCCTCTTCGTTTGATTTCTTGGAGGTTTCAGGATCTATTTGAGTCAAAAGTCACGATAATCGATTGTTCTTGTTTTGGCTTAGTTCGAGATCACTGGACTCCGACCAAGTCATGCACTGATCGGCCAACTTTGTCAAACTCCTTCGCCTTTTGATTCGCTCTGATTGATCAAGTTTTTCTGGCCCAAAATTAGGTCGTCTCTGATTATTCTTTACTTTCTTTAATTAATTGTTTGGATATCAGTACTTTTATTTTTTTTGAATCAGTTTACTTAGTTAATACTTTTAATTAAAAATAACAGCTCAATGATTAAGTTGGTTTATTTGAGACTGAGTTATGTTTCTTCAATCTAGGGTTGCCTGTTTAATCTTTCTTCCTTTGCCTTTACTTGTCATTTTTCGGATTAAAAATAGGTTTAATTATTTTCTCTTTTGAAATTCTCGATATATGAGGCTTTCATTCTTGTTTGTTTCGTGTTCTATTTTGAATTAGGTCTAGTTGATTTCTCTTGAATTTTGTTTCAGGTTATTTGCTCAGATGGCCCTTTGTTTGATCTTTTTTTTGGTTGTGCTGAATTGAACCCCTAGGAAATCAGTCCTGATTAGCCAATTATTGGAAATCTTTGGGGGGCCTAGGTCGGAATTTGGGCCTTGGATCAGCCTTGGGCTCTTAGAGTCATTTGTGACCCAATTCAAAGAGGCCTGGCTATTTCTAAGCGCAATTTTGTTTGGTAGTTTAGGTAATTTTCAGGGTCATTAAGGGTAGTTTGGGAAATTAGACATAGGGAATCATTGGTTACAGTTTTCAGAAACTTCTAGTAGGGGTATGCTAGTAAATTTCAGATATAACTTGGAAAATAAGTCCTAAAGTTAGGGACCTAAGGGGTAAGAAATAAAACCTTAAAGTTGCCTTACTTTCTTGCCTATAAAGGCATCATTTCCTTGCTATTGAAGCCAGATTTGAAGAGTAAAAAAGTAGAGAAATATAGGCAGCTGAAAAACTTCAAAATTTACTGTTCAATTAAGAAAAATCCCTGTCCCTGAGATATTCATTTTGAAAAAATTTATGAGCAACTGAAGGTTTTTTTATTAAAAAAAATAATGAGTTGAATCTGGTATTGAAATCAGCTTTGAGAGTCCACTGTTGTTTTTTGAGTGGGTCTAATATTGGGGCTTAAACATCATCTTCCTGGTTTTCTAAAAGCAATTCTTGCTCTATTTTCTTGTTGTTGGTTCATGTTGCTACTGCTGGTTTCCTGTTCCTTAATTCCCTTCATTCTTAGGTTCATTCTTAGCCATGCTTGAGGATTTATTTTTGAACATGTAAAGGATTTGAAGCTCTTGTTAGATGAAGATGTTATTGGAAGCTGAATTTATTTTCTCTTTGTTACTGTGTTCTTAGTAGATCTAAAGCAATAAATGATGATTAGGGCCTTTCATACTGAATTTGGGGTGTGTAAAAAGAACTTAGTGTAGTATTGTGGATCTGTACTTAAGAAAACAATGGACTCTAATTATTGGCTTTCATGCTTAATGATGTGTTTTATTGTTAATTAGACTTGGGTGTGTTTAAGCTTAACAATTCAGGTTGTTTGGACTGTTAAATGTTTAGCTTAAATTCATAATCATGTTTAAGTTTAATCATGCTAGGTTGCTATATCTTTGAAGTTTTGCTTGGTTTTTGGCTGCATCTAGTGTTACTCTCGCATAATCTAGGCTTTTGCGGGTTAAAAAGGGGAAGTGCTATTTGGTTGTTTGAATAAATTTATGTTTACACGAGTTCATTGAAGGCTGCCTACTGATAAGCACAAAATGAACCTCTAAAATCATAATATCATGAAGTTCTTATGAAGTAAATCTACAATTGCTCTACTTTCCAAAGTTATGACATGGTTTGTATATAGTATCATTGGAATTAGTCACTTAAATTTAACTTGACAATTTTATGTTTAATTCAGTAATATTTTTGGGTTTAAAGTTGCTTGGATGTTTGCTATATGTTAAACATGTGGCAAGGCTCAATACTGGAATTTATACCCTATCCTTTGTTGAATATTGTTGGTTGAGGGCTTTCGAGACTCAATATTGAGTCCTTGCACCAAGACACGTTAAGGAGTTGAATTTGAACTTCTCATTGGGCCCAAAAGTGGACAGCCTTTTTACGAATGAGGCCCAAAATATTTCTTTGCTTTGAACTGGCCTAACATTAATTTCGTATGGTGTAGTTCATGCGTTGGAGTGCAATCGCATTAGAAGACCCGAATTTAGCACATTGGGCCTCTCTTTCAAGCCCAACTTTTAGGATTAATTGCACATGGGGCTGATTCACTACAGACTTTAATGTTTGGAATAGTCACATTTCTAATAGCCTTTAAATGATTCATATTTTATGTAGGTGGAGTTGAGCCATACTAGATAACCAAATAGTGTAAGACCCTCCAGGCTTTACCTTGAATGCCTTTAAAAATGGAATTGAGGCGCGCCACGCCAAATAAAATCACAAATTGTGTGGCCCTCTTTAATTATTTCCTTTAAAATATTTAGAACTCGGGACGTGCCATTTAGCGAATTTCCATGGCCTCCCATAAAAGTTAACAACGCGTTAGTTGCTTTAGGCGCATGTTTTAATAATATTACCTTCTTAAACTCGGGTGTGCATTTCATGTGACCCAAATCCAAATCCCAAAATGTTGAATAAGATATGTTTCGGATTGCGGGTGCATTTCATGTGATGCGATCCAAAGACATGTTTTAGACGATGTTAGATCTCCTTAACATAATTAAAGCAATTTAATAAGTTAAAATGAACATAGGCTAAAACATGTATTAAAATCAGATAATAGGCCAATTATAATAGTTTAAGAAACCGTGCTAGAACCACGGAATCCGAGGGTGCCTAACACCTTCCCTCGGGTTAACAAAATTTCTTATTCAAAATTTTTGGTTTGCAGACTTAAAAGGAAAGTCGAATTTTCCTCGATTTGAGATTTTTAAATAAAGTGGTGACTTGGGACACCAGAAATAAACCTATCCCAAGAGGCGACTCTGAATAAAATTGAATAAATGATCCCATTTCGAATAATGTCACTTAGATTGGAAAAACTCCCTTATATCACCTTCGGGTGTATAAAAAAGGAGGTGTGACAACTTATAGCGTGAAATAGGCAGAAATAAGGTAGGAAAACAAATAAGGAATTGGGTATCAATAGAAATCAATCAGTACAATACTTTCTTTAATTAAGGAATTCAAACTTAAACGGCAATGAGAAAGAAAGTTATTTAGGGGAAGATATCAAACAAGCATCTTGTGCCAAGTAGGCAATTAGGGGTAGGTACATAAGAAATTACTTAAAGGCAGAATTTTGAAATACACTGTTACATAAATAAGGTGAGAAAAATCAATTCGTAGACAGTAAATCAAGGATCAGAGATTTTGTAATCACTGGTCCATGAATGAACCAAGTCAGAAAAGCTGAGGAAAGTTTTTAACTTAAATCGAGTCATAGAAAAATCAACAAACAAGGAAAAAAATCAATGAAACCTATAGAAAAGGAAGTCTCAAATTAACCAAAATTGAAAGGCATTTTAGAGGGAAGTTCAACACATATAAAGCGCACACAAACATGATAAGCTGAATTTAGGGCAAAAAAAGAAAATGTCATGTCATTGCAAAAGCAGAAGGTAATAGACTATAGGATCATGGTAGTCACATAGGTCAGCAATTTAGAAGAGAGATAGTATCAAATAGCATCCAAAAGGTCCAGGTGTAAAGACCTTAGACGAGTTTATTGGAGAACCAGAATTGCTTAAAGAAATAGAGATTGAAACAAAGATTTCAAGACTCAGTTGAGCAACAGATGAAACAAATTCAGAAACTCGAAATAGTTAGGGTTTCTGAAATAAGGCAATTTCAATGATGAAGAACAAGCATATCACATAGCCAATGTTCTCAAACTCGGATGAACTTCCAAATTCTAGGGTTTTACCATCAATCGAGTGCAGAGATGAGATGACAAGTAATCAAGGAAAAAGATACTAGTCGAAATAGGTTCAGAGGTCTCAGAAAGGAACTGGGACCTTTAACATGCTCTTTCAGTAGCAGGAACTCATAAGAAGCATAATAAAAGAAGAACATGTGAAACACAATAGAGGAACTCAAAGAAACATAGTAGAAGAACTGATAAGAAACCTAATGGAAGAAACTAATAAGAATAGTAGGAGAAACATATTAAGAAGCATATTAGAAGAAACTTAACAAGAATACAGTAGGAGAAACACATAAAGAACACCGTAGAGAAACATATAAAGAATACAATGGAGAAACATATAAAGAACACAATAGAGAACATATAACATGAGGGGTCGAAGCCAGGCTCATAACTTTTTGAAAGAAAAACCCTAAATCGAAAAAATATAAAGGTTTTGAAATCATAACTTTTTGAAAGAAATATCAAGAAATCGCTTAAAAGTTTAGGGAAAACACGGGTCTATAAGAGATCTAAAGAAAATATAAGAACATCAAAAGTAAGGGTTTCAGAAGAACCCAAACGGTGAGAAGGCTTGGATAGATTTAAGCAGGAGGGGTCAAAGCCAGGCTCGAAACAGACATGGATTGCCGGAGCAATGCCAGAGATGGCCATAAAACTTGAATCAACAAGGTTTGGATGAAGCTTCTTCATAGTCAGACCACGAAACCTCATCAACCAAACGTGTATGCACCATGGAAGGCTAGTAGGTTGTGAGACCACCATAGATTCAGGCTAGGAGGTGGCCAGAGAAGGTGAGTGAAACTCATCGGAGCGGATGGAAAAGGGGGAAGGTTCTAGAGAGAACCAGATATGGAGAGATAGATATGTGTAAGGAAATTAGAGGGGTGTTAGGGGGTCTTTTGGTTTAATTTGGTAAGGGCGGATCTAGACCGTTGATCAAAATTAATCAACGGCCCAAAACCCTAAACCCTAAACCCAAAATCCTAAACCCTAAACCCAAGATGTAATCAGAGTTAGGTCAGGTATATTTATGATTGAGATTAGGTATTTGGGTTGGTTTAATTTCTATTGGGTATTGGGTATAATTAGCCTAAATTAGAAGGCCAAATCTGGCTATAAATTAAATAGCCCTTTTTCCCATTTAATTATAAAAAATAGTAAATAAATTTCTGAAAACAAATTTAAAGCACTAAAATGATTTATAATATATAATTATCAATTTTAAAATATATAATCCCATTTTATAAATATGAGACGAATTAATCCTAAAAATGGTTAATATTGCAATTATGTGATTTTATCCTTAACATACTAAAATAAATTTGTAAAAAATGTGTAAAAATATATTAGTTATATTTTAGTATAAATATGAGAATCCAATAAATGAGTCACCAAAATGATAATTTTGGTGATAATTATTGGATTTTTCTTGATAAAATAGGGTAGTAAATTGATTAAAAAATCTTCGAAAAATCAAGAAAAATAATACAGCCTTTGGATATACTTATATATGCCTACATAGACCATTTTGAAGGTATTTTGTATATCTTAAAAAAAATAGGAAATATTGGGTATCAACACTAGTCCACTATGAAAAAAGAGGTTGCAGACCTCGTAAAAAAACGAGCAATGACAAAAGTACGCCCCAATGATCCACCAAGCAGTCAAGCACCTCCACTCAGTCACTTCCCCTTGGTTGTTCATCAAGTGGGGGAATCAACATAGTTTGCCCCCTCCGCACGGGCCAAGGTAACATACAATTATTTTGGTTTTAATTGACTATTTTTCTAAATGGGTAGAAGCAGGAGCATTCACCCAAATACACGAACAAGAAATGATCGCCTTTATATGGAAAAACATCGTGTGCCATTTAGGCCTCCACAAAGAGATCAGTTGGAGAAGTGGCATATCAAAAGAATACTCTCAACATCGTGTCACTACTGGCAACGAGCAAGTAGAGTCCTCTGACAAATCAATACTAAACATCATAAAGAAAAAACTCAAAGGCGCCAAGAAACTATGGTCGGAATTACTACTAGAAGTACTTTGGGCATACCGAACAGCACAAAGGATGAGCGCAAGAGAGACACCTTACTCATTAGTATATCTGATAGATGTTGTAATACTGGCCGAAGTCGAAGAGCCCAGTCTGAGATACTCCCACGAGAGCGGGCCGAGGAAAGACAAAAGCATAAGGCAGGAGCTCGACAAAGCCAAAGAAAGAAGGGATATGGCCTACATAAGGATGATCGCCCAAAATAACAGGCTGAACGCTATTACTGCAAAATGTCAAAGGTTAGAAAAATTAAAATCACGGACTACATGCTCAAAGCTAAAACACAAGCAAGAAAAGACCCGAGGGAAGATAAACTGGGATCAAATTGGGATGGCGTATACCAAATCACAGCAACAACAAACAAAGGGTCATTCTAAATAGAAACAATGGAAGGAAAACTACTATGAAACAACTGGAGTATCACCCACCTTAAGTACTTTAACTTTAAGAAGAAGCCTTCTCCAAGTCGTACTCTTTTTTCCTCACTTGAGTTTTGTACCAATTGAGTTTTCTTGAGGAGGTTTTTAATGAAGCAACAAGGGGAGCATTTCAAGTTAAAATGCAAACGGATGGAGATACAAGATGGCTAGTTCATTTCTCAACTTCTCAATATACTTCTCCACGTCGACCATTGAACGGACTAGATAGACTGGGACTGGAATGTCAACCTAGAAAATAGGTAAGTTTCTCCAAGTGTATGAATAAAGCAAAATGCATAAAGTTCACCCATATTATCTCTAAACGTACACCTAAAGCAATGTTGCCTCAATACCTATTTGGCCCCTGACCATAACTAAATACTGGTTATATTTTACCTCGTTTGAATCAACACCTATTCGGCCCTCGGCCATAACTAAATATAGGTTACATTTGACCTCTTTCGAATCAACACCTATTCGGACCTCGGCCATAACTAAATACATGTTACATTCAATCTTGTTTGAATTAACACCTATTCGGCCCTCGACCATAACTAAATATATGTTACATTCGATCTATTTCAAATTAACACCTAATCGGCCCCCGGCCATAGCTAAATACAGGTTATATTCGACCTTGTTCGAATCAACACTTATTGAGAACTAAATATAGGTTACATTCGACCTCGTTCGAATTAGCACCTATTTATCCTTTAGACGTAACTAAACATAGGTTACATTCTACCTCATTCGAGTTAACACTCGTATGGCCCTCGGTTATAAGTAAATATGCGATATGTTCGACCTCATTCGAACCAACACCTACTGGCCCTCAGCCATGATCAAACCTAGGTTTTGATTCAACTTTGTTAAACCTGCTTGAACTAAGTTTTTATGACTAAGGAGACCAAGCACCAAAAAAGAGGAAAGGCATATAAACTCGAACATAAGGAAAAGAATTAGGTGCGTGTAACAAAACTGACATTTCATACTCAAAAATATCTTTTTACAAAGGCTAGAAAAGATTCCAAAAAAATATATACACAAGTCTACAAAACAAAAAGAAGGAAAAATAACTAATCACCGCCTAACCCAGCAACGCCATCAACTTTATCACCTAGGCAATATCCATCCGCCTCTCTGTTATCGTCATCGCCCTCGCGATACTCATTCTCATACCAGGCCTCCTGTTCAATATGATCCATGCCCACATCCTTCTTGTCATCACCAACCACCAGTGTAGCGGGATCATAGCCACAAGCAATAGAGTTGTACGTCCCTTAGAACGAGCAGCCTCGAAGTCGTCCTTCAAAACTTTCCCTACCCCCATTAGATCTCTAAATATATCCACTCGAGCCTTAGTGTGGATCAACTTCTCATACAGATCCCGTGGAATATCAGGAAAAGCAGAAGTGCAAGAAGAAGATGGCTGAGCTAGTAATTGTGCCTTCTCATCCTCGAGAGCAATTACTCAGTCATCAAGGCCTAAAGCCTCTTTTTCCAGCTCCCATATCCGTTCATCAAGCCGGCCGTCTTCAGAGCACTCTCCCGCTCAGAATAAAGAATGCGTACCACGATCTCCAAGGCCTCCATTTTCCGTGCAGCCCCCAACCGGGCTAACTCTTCATTCTCTCACTCTGCTTCCTTCTCAACGACCTCGCCCTCAGAGTGTCCACCTTGATTTGACACTCCTTGAGCTCGGCGTGTAACAAGAACACCTGAGCTTAAAGATCGTCACATTGGGCCTCGACCCCCTATTCACCTAAAGTTCTTCTTCCTTATCTCTTAACGCCCCCTCGAGAATGCTACTTTTTTGGATGACTCCTACCACCTCGTCATCCTTCTCCTTTAGTTCAGCTCGAAGAGCCTAGAAATTGCCGGCCTCACCAACTCGTTTGCAGATTTTGTGGTGCTTGTTACGGTACTCGCGATACTTTCGCTCCATCTTCTAGAAAATAGCATTAACCTCGTCTCTCATCTGGAACTCTCAATCTCCAAAACCACAGTCTAACAAAAGTAGAAAAGAGAATAAAAAGTGAGAAAGAAGCAGAAAACATTGAACTAGAAAAATAAAGGTCGAAAAACTATCCTGAGTGCAAGGCTTGCTATACTCCTTAATGGGGTAGCATCATCCAGTTTCTCAAGAGTTTTACCCTCCACGTCGAAGAAGAGGGTACCGAGGGAAGGGAATACGTTCTTCGTTTTCACCAGTAAGTCTCGATCCATGGGGATCGAAAAGGTCCGCATAGACCCCTCCAATCTCACCTCAGGTCGGGTAAACCCCTCCCTCATCATCCTCGCCTCGTCTGCGTCGACATCGGGGCTCATTTCATAGCCATCATCGGCTACACCCTTAACCCTTCCATCAGCTGATGGAGTAGGAACATCAGCCGGGTCGTGAAGATGAGGGTTCATTTCATGGTAAAGTATTCATAACTCTCATAGAGGGACCTCCAGCTCCAGTCTCGGCATCGAAAAAGGATACACCCTCTATAGCCTCAATTGATGGAAGGATCTCAAATAGAAACTCGTCATCTCCAAGCATTATGGCTGTGATTTCATGATCACCCCTTACTAATTCTACAGCCTGGATAGTCCCATCACTGACGTCCAATGGTCTCCTTTTACGAGAAATCAAATCCTCGTCGCTCGGTGATGACTCCTCTTCTTAGTCTATAGATGATACAGGGGGAAGTCGAAAGTGTTGTTGTAGATGTAGTCGATGATCAAGTTGATCTAGCCGCGAAAGAAGAGGGAATAGAAGCAGACAACCGGGCAGGCCTGACCGCAGTCACAACGAGAGTTGACTTTGAATAAGCATCCTTTCTATTATGAAATGCAGAGGGAGAAGCCCTCTGTCTTCTCGAAGGCCCTCGGATGAAAAAGGAAGATTAAAATATTATCACTAGGTCAAAACAATATTAAGTAAAAATAGATAAACTCACTAGTCTCGGAAGATGCAAGCCCGGATTTATTGAGAAAGGCCGGCCATTCACGAATTTCCATTGTGTGAGGCAGAACCTGGCTAACCCAATCATAAATGTCCCCGACCAAAGGAGGAGGCACAGTCTCGGCTACATAAAGAAGGAACGGAATGTCAAAACATGACTAAACAAGAAAAACAATTCTTTGATAAGAAAATAAAAGAGATACTTACGGGCATAATTCCAAGACTCATGGAACTCCCTCATGTTGACCACCACGTCCTCGGTTTATATGAAAAAGTAGTTGAGCCAAAACTGACGATTTTCCTTATCGTTCATCCTCACCACCAAATATTTACTTCCTCGGTGGCGAAGGTGCAGTATCGCCCCCTATGGAAACTAGGGGCGAAGAGTTGCATTAGGTGGTAAAGTGATACCCCGACCCTAGCCAACTCCTCATATGTCGTAAGCATACGATAAATTTGAAGATGTATGGAGAAAGTTGGGTCGGGAAAATGCCGTAATAAAGGCAAAATTCCTCGGCCAATGAGTGAATATGAAGGGAATAGCCGACGTAGAAAGGGTACCCATAGAACGTGCAATACCTGGGACGGTGTATTTGTACCACATCGCGCTCTGCTGGGATCAGATCGATATGGGTAGAAATTTTGGACTTTGCCCTAAACTCTGCAAGACGACCTCTTTCATCGCTCTCAGGGTTGTCCTTAGGTGCCTTTGAAAAGTCGAACCTAACTTTTTACTACGAAGGATTATCTCCTCCTCCTTGGGAAATATCGTCTTCAATGGCAAGAGAAACACTATTATCATAGTGAGGCATACACACCGCCAAAGGGATAGGGTAATTTGCCATGCCATAACTAGATGATATGTTAACTATTTTTTTAGAGAGATTGTTGTAAGTGCAGAAGGATTGTGAGCAGCTGGTATCACCGGAATCAGGGAAAACAGATACACAATTGTGAAACAAAGAGAAGACAAGAACTCTATGTGAAGAATGGAGAGGAGGACACAAAGACTCGATGTTAATAGTGCAAAACATAAAAAAATGCTTTCATATCCCTATTTATAAGAGTTCAAGCATCAAGATCGAGAAACTAAACATTCATTACCCAGCGCAGGTATAGAAATGGTAGATGGAGGAAATGATGAAAGGCATCCGGAAAACACGCAATAATGACATATGATGTCATGACGTCATTCTGAATCGATGTGACCCCAAAGGTTGCGATTCATGAAAGGTCACATTGCCACCTTGTCTTAAATGCCACCACTCGACTTGCTTGTCCAAATTTCCCGACCATGGCAAACAGGGTCCGCTCATAAAGGCCGTCCGAGGTCAGCCTAAATAAGCGGAGGAACTAACTGTATAGACCAAAATCTACCCTAAGGAAATTTAGCATAAAGCGATATTAAGGAAAGGGTCGGTCGAGGTCGACCAGGAAGCATTGAAATTGGTCGGGCTGTCAACAACAACCGAGGTCGAGCCCCAAGTATAGAACAATAACGGCTAGTTTTTGTAATAGGATATTAAAGAGAATATTCTATTGAATGTTCTCTACACTTATACAACTAAGATTTGTAAGGGACATGTCTCGTATAAATAGAAAAGGCGACAATGGTGTAAGATATATAATATTCACTTTATAGGAACACTTTTTAGAAGAATATTCTCTCTCTAGCAAATATGCAAACTTTACTTTTCATCAAGATTCTTACTCACATTATTTTATACTTTTCTATCAGATAGTTCAAACATTCTAGGATTTGTCCATCATTTTTCATTGTCAGAAGGAACAAGTATCTATCTCATTCATTATTGGGTGAATCATTCTCCCTATTTATATAAATGGCACTTATTGTTATTTATTGTTAGTTATTCCTCCATTATTACTCATACCTTTGGAATATTAAATGTGCGTTACTTTAAATCTCCCGCTGATTTTATCTAATCTTATCCATGCTGTCAAGTTCTATATCTTGAGATATTATCATTAACTAAGTTTAACCTCTCATAACATAAAATTTAATAGTTTAATCGAAAGTTTATATTTTTTGGGCAAACAATGTGTGTTGTTGGAAAAGCTCGGAAACATTAGCAGATAAACGTTGTTGCAAGCTTGAAGAAGTGGATATTAAATTTCGAATACGAAAATTGAGTTTAAATTAGTGTTGTTGAAAAAGCTTTAAAAACTTCTGAGAGCCTAATTTGAAATGAAAATGTATGTAGTTTGGCTTGGCTTGGCAATGACAAACTTCAGGCGTGTATGTCGGAAGTTTAGTGTTAGAAAGCAACTCCATGCACATGTATCCGAAGTTTGGCCTTGGCAAGCCAAACTTTAGTGTGTATGCTGGACATTTGCTTGCATAAGCAATATGTCAAACTTTGGTCACAAATTTTTACAACTTCGATTGTATGTCGAAACTTATTTCGGAGTGGCTACATGTGCCGAATAAGTTGACCGCTCTTAGAACGTGCACAAATTTTCATTTCGACATTTCAACATAGTGAATATCTAATTGAAAATGTGACTGTTAAACACAAATCTAACAGTGCTATGTTTAACCAACTATAGTGGGCAAAAATCACTTTCTTCTGAATCTTTAATTATAGAACAAGTGTTAATACCAAAATTTCGATATGCGTCTAGATAGAGAAGTGAGAACAATTTGGGCCTTCTCAAATCCACTTTATGTGGGGCAAGTACACAAATAACCGATTTTGGGATCCCCATTTAAGACATAGCGGAAATTTATAACTTTTTATAAGTAAACAACCAAAAAATCTTAGGAAAAAAAAAAAAAAGAACAAGAGATTTTACTCATTCGTTTCCTAGTAGTGAGAATAGCATTTGAAGAATTTTTTTTTTCCGCAAGCACTACAGAGAAGAGACTTTCTCCTTGTATATAAACATTTTTGCATATCCAACATCAAAATCTCTTCCTTTTTTCAATCAACTTCAAAATTCTCAACCCTTAAAATCTTATACCCAAAAGAAAGATTTTAGTTTCTTTTGCCATCCCCCTTTTTACCCATCATAATATAGACGAAGTAAATTAAACAAAGAAAAAAAGAGGAAGAAAGAGAACATGGTGTCCAACAACCAAGGTGGTTGTTCACAAATGTAACAAAACTTAGATTCTTCTCTGTATGTTGCCGCTCTCATACTATTATCTGGCTCCATATATATATAATGAATATACTTTGGGCATTGCCAAAGAAATGCAACACCCAAGTAGGCAACATCTCCTTAAATTGGCAACCACAAGGGAAATTTAGCAATATTTTCAAGCATTTCTATCCCAGGTATTGTTTGTGTATCCTAGCACGATTCTCTTCCCACCATAACCTGGCATGCACCTCTCCAAATTTTTCTCGGCTGCATCGACATGCATAAGCTTATATCAGCCTCAATCAGAAACAGCATACATAAAGAATAAGTGAAGAGGCGCAGAAGTAGCTATAGTAGCTTTGACACCATATCCTTGAGAAAATATATACAGGAAAATATATTTAGTGTCGCCCCAAGTTCTCGTTGCATATAAGTGCGTTCTCTCTTTATGTTTTTCTTCTTACTATAAGGGGAGACTTGGAACAACGGTAAAATTGTCTTTCTCTGACCTATAGGTCACGAGTTCGAGCCGTGGAAGCAACTACTAATACTTGCATTAGGGTAGGCTGTCTACATCACATCCCTTGCGATGCTGATCCTGCGTGAACATGTGATGCTTTGTACACTGGGTAAGAAATTAAACAAGTATGTGAAATACATCTACACAAATTAACACTTAGTCAAGCATGCTATGATGAAAACTTTAGTGAGAATGTTCTTTTAGCACTTATTCTTAAAATGGACAATAGTAGTGCAACTGCAATGACAGCATTTTGAGGCAATAATTTTGACAGTTTTCTTAGAGGTCCACCTGCATAAGTAGGCCTGCCGAGTAGGCCCATCCCCCCTCACATCATACTTGGGTCATTTGAGAAGATGTAACTTGAAATATTTGTATTATTGCACGAAATATGCCTGTTTTAGTTCAATAATTATAGTAGTATGAGGTGGTGAGATGAAGCTAACCTGAATCTGACTCGTTTGAGTTCTCTTCTGCCATTTGGTAGCGCTTGTATAGTGATGTAAACTCCAGGCTCATCTTGCTCAACCCATTCAGTTTCAAGATCACTGGCATTGCTGATGGATAGCTCTCCAGAGCGATCTGCATCTCTTGATGTGCTAGTCCTAATAGAGGCATCCATAGATGATATCTCGGTCTTTGCTCCACTGATGCTTGAGAGTTTTGGAGTTGAGGCGACACCACAAGAATCATAATTATAGCGAGAATACGTCGAGTGTTGTTCAAGAGAATCTGAAGACGAATACATTGGACGGTACAAAGTATGGGGCAGTCGTTCTTTAGTGAGCGGGGGTGTCACAGGACTGTCCTCGATGGATTCAATTTTTGAACTCTATGAAAGAATAGAAAATTGATATTCATGACAAACGAAAGAGAGTACATAAAAACGAAACAAATATTTAGCACATATAAACCACATGAAGTTGGAATTATGTGTACCCCGTCTTCAGATCTTGGAGGTGTTGGCAGGGGGAAAGCTTGGCGATTCAACCTCTGGACATTATAAAGCTCCATTACCTTCTCACAATTCTCTGCCCACCACCTCTGAGCTTGATATTTATTAAATATTTCTCGACTATTTTAACAGAATAAACACTAGTCAGAAATTTGGATGCATTTATCGAGAAAATAATCTGGAACGTGCAATTAATTTCTTGTAATAAAACATATATAAGCTCTTTTCTTAGTATTTTCATTAAATTACATTATTATGAAGTGAGCATACATGAGGTAGTTTCTTTGTTGTTACACGGTGTGTCATTCTTACCACTATTCTTGTATTTTCGTATTCTTATATCATTTTTATTACATACTTTGTCATTTGCTTCCGTTGTCCTATTACCTTGTTCATGCTATTCTTTGTTTGTTGTTGTTGTCGTTGTTATATATGAGGTAGCTTGGCCTTTCATTTAACATGAAATTAGGTCATTGATCGTTATTTGGTTTATTGAATGCATCTCCAAAGCATCTGCTATATTACCAGCTTAATGTTTTAGGTATAATTTTAGTACTATTTTAGGTAAAAAGTATGATCATAGTAAGAAGGTAGAAATGAAGAAGTGGGAACAAAAGAAAGTAAAAGAGATCAACAATAGTTTTGGTGGTAAAAACTAAACAAATCATAGCAAGTGATTTAATTACTAAGTAGTTGATTATGTTATGGAGTAAGTGTCCTCTTTCATGGCCTACCACTCACTCAAGCTTTTAGACAAAAAGGATTCCCTTGCATAATTTAAGGGGACCAATAACTCAAAAACTGGCTTTAACGCATGGATAAAATTAAATGCATTACCTTTGACTTTGCTTAGAGGACATCCTATCCTATCCCTCACCAACCTAGAAAATGATTAAATCTATTTCACGGGGATGGATAGTGACTCACAGGCCATTGAACACATTATGAAGAAAAACTGTTCAACAATGATTAATTGCAACCGTATGTTTACATACATATATTCTATGATAATAGATAATCAGAAGGTTAATGACTCATCACAAATCTTGTGATCCACGGATTGCGGTAAGGTACAGAGAAAGAGAAAGGATTCAGGATTAGAACTTGATCTAATCAGCATTTGAAGTCTAACACTGAACCTACGATGTGTTTGATACGAAGGAAAATATTTTCCTTCAAAAAATTTTCTTACAAATTAGTGGTTTTATCATTTATTTTTTCAAATTTGTTTGGTAAATGAAAAACTATTTTCAAAAAATATTTTCTATTGTTTGGTTAGTGAGTAGAAAATATTTTTTTTTAAATATATAATTTAGGCAAATATTATGGGGTGGAAGTGAAGGGTTGGGGGTGGGGCTGGGTAGGGTTGAGGGTGGGTGGGGTGGGGTGGGAATTAAGGTGGGGGAGGTTTAAACAAAGTTTCGAAAAATATTTTCGTCTTCTTGGAAGAAAATGAGTTAACGTGAAAAATATTTTTCTTCATACCAAAAACACTCTTATCATACTTTTAGAATTATGAATTCAAAATTTAATATTAGTAAAGATTTTAATCACATATAGATTCATGTATAAAAATTATTGGGTTTAGTCTAACAACTACGTTTGCCACTGCAAGGGTGAGACCTACATTATTCAATTGCACCGCAAAAGTCTTGGCTCCCACTTTCTAGCATTACTACCTTAACATAGACTCAGTTGCTAGTTATTTTCCACGCCTAAAATGGCTGTCACTATTGACATTGTGATATAGATCAGAACAAGAAAGTGATAGATCAACAGCCTTGTTCCTCCATTAGAAGCCAAAATTCAGAATCACTCCAATTTTGTAGTGATAGGGGAAGTGTGAATGCTAATTGTTCTAGGCTATTTACAGACAAAAACTTTGGCACTCAAATACTTACAAGAAGACAAAATCGAAGAACTTCGCATGATCGAGATTGAAAATAAAAGGATGGCAACTCCCGACAAAAGGACAACATTAGTAAAAGGTTTTTGCCAACATAATCAAAACAGGTCCACCAAAGTGCTTCATGATTTTATTTTATTTTATTTGCTTTTTAGACTTTAAAAGGAATCTTATTTTCTTTTGTCCTATTTTTCATGGTCATTGGCATAATTACGATTAGCACCTGTTAATTTCTCCGTATGAACAGAGGTTAAAAAAGGTGATATTTGGGTGGAGATTCAAAATTTACTTTTAGCACGCTTTCTTTTGGTAATAATCACACGTAAAACTTTTTGCATGGACTGTCTGAAACACAAATCAATTGCTTTTTGATGTCATCTTGACCATTAACTGTTGCCAATTTTGACAATACCCACATCCATTTATTAGCCACATACTTAAGTGGGAAAGAACCGTTTAATTATCGCACTGTGACGACCCACTATTGGATGAAATCATCATAGTGATTCTCAATTCGTTCCCCACTAATTTTAGAATTAAATAATATGACTCCGTACACATATCCTCCTTAAATCTTACTAAGTGAAATTACTGAATTATTATTGTTGTTGTTGTTGATAAAGATAGTTAGGTGAAATAAGTAATACTTCCATTAAGTATCTCAAATAAGAAAAATAATCTAGTTGAATCTCACAATAGAGTCTGATACGTTAGTACGTATGAATATCTTATTCCTATTCTCAGGAGAAAACACACGGTAGATGAAGCGATGTCACGGGGTATCCCACGAAAATTTTTACTAAGCATATGTAATAATACTTTGTAGAAAAACAAATAATGATATCAACAATAATAATTTAGTATAATTCTATAAAAGAAGTCTGGGAAGGATAGAATATACGTAGCCTTATCCTTCCCTTAGAAGATAGAGTGGCTATTTTCCAATAATGACACCTCTTGAAATTTATTCTCGTTTGGCATGCCAGTGAGATTTTTGGTTTTGCTTTACGAGGTTGGAGGTTGAACTTGAACAAGAACATATTTTTGGCAAATATTGAAGAGCTTCTTGTTAAAAATTATACTTCTTTCTATTTAAAATAAGTGATTTTTTTTGGATGTTTTTACACAAATTAAGAAATTTATTTTTTAGCATTAATTAGCAATAAAGTTGACCATATTAACATTTGCTATCTCACATAAACACTCCTAACATATATTCTAACACTATTTACTCCAAGGATAATGTAAAAAAAAATAATTAATTCATTCTTGAAATCTGGAAAAATCACTTATTTTGGACCGGAAGGAGTAGTTAAGTAGAACTGAGCTCAAGACCTTTTCTAACATAAGACTTCACAAAACTAATACACTAAGCGGTCGTTTGGTAGGGTGTATAAGAATAGTGCGGAATAAAGTGTATTAGTAATGCATGGGTTAATAATGTAAACATTAGTTATGCAGATATTATTTCTTATCTACTTGTTTGGTGCGTATATTAAAAACTATGATACATTGCATAGTTTTTAAGAAAAATAGATATTTATAAAAATGCCATTAATATTCTCTAGCTTTAAAAGACTTTAAGGACAATTTATTTTTAACCATACTAATGCATGCATTTATAGACTTGGTATTACAAATGTCGTAATTTCTATGCATTACTTATACATAGAATAATACCACATACTATATATAACTAATACAATCATTAGTTATACACAAATTAAAAAAGATGTACCAAACAAGATATTAACAATTCATAGAGTAATGCTTATATTATTTTTTCTAATAAGTTCTACCTAACGACCTTTAAGACTATTCGTTTAGAAATGTGATTATTAGAGTTATTTATTTATACTCTTATATTAATATCGACCCTGATGATAAAAAAATTGTTATACCTCTGCCTATTCTGAAAAGATAAATAGACTGTTTTAAAAAAAAGAAGCTAAACGGCAAATTTAGAAGCACTTTCCTAATGTGAATAAATTCCACCAAACAGTCCATCTAGATTCTAGCCTACAAAATATATACGGCAATAAAGTTGTTGGTCCATAAAAAAATAAACAATGGTCCAACAATAATAAATCGAATAAAGTACCAATGTAATGGTTTACCACTCATGAATATAACACAACAAATATAATAATAACAAAAATAAAACAATTAAGACAAATTCTGATAATTAGTTAATTACTACAGCAGAGTATAAAAAATTCCGAAAAGATTACCTGAATCGAATCCGCTTGAGATCATTGCCGCCACGTGGTAACGAAACGAAAGTGATGAGCACACCCGGTTCAACTTGCGCCACCCACTCTTTTGGCTCGCTTTCTTCAACGAACACGACCGGTTCAACTCGCCGGCCACTCGCTGACGCAGACACCGGCGTAACTTCTCCGCTCGATATCCCTTTCAGCCTCGCCTCCAGTTCCTTTCTCCCAGCCGTCGAGCTCGAACTTGAACTTCCTGTTCTCTTGTAAGACCACCGGAATTTATCCAACGACGCCGAGTCCGACGACTCGTTTTGGCTTCCGTTCTTCCGCAGAGTCGTTGGCTGAGTTGTACATGGACTACACTGCTTATATGCTCCTGATGCTTTCAATGCCATGTCCTTAATCTACACCACAAATCAACAAATCAACTCTAGTCCAATTTTCGAATATGTAAACAAAAATGTAGAGTTTATATTTACTTCACCAAAACTCCTAATACAAACGATCAGTGATACAAGGGGAGCTAAATATAGGTATAAGTATACAATTGAATCCTTTTAATCGAAAAATTAGGCTGTGCAAAATACATTCTAGTAATTTTTTGAATCTCCTTATGTAAATTTCTGGTTCTGCGCCACTGATTCATTCTATAATGGTGAAATGTGAATACATGAGAAATGTACCTGAGAAGTGAGTGTTTTAACAGCTTGTTTATTGGCCGGAGCTGAATTTGGATTGAATTTCTCAGGTTGATGATCACGCGAATCATCGCTCGGTTGTTTCGAACGAGCGATGCACGTAAGCATTTTCTCAATCTCTCGCTATATATATAAAATCAAATTCTTCCACTTTGAGGTTGAAAAGCAACTATAAATTCGAAAACAGGGGAATTAACAAATGCAATATGAAAATATGAATATTTGAGTGAATTGAGTAAAAGAGATGGTGGAGACTGAATTCTGAAGAAGTATTGAATAAGAGGAAGTGAGGGTAATAAGGAAAAAGAAACAGAGGGGGCTAAGGCGCACACCTTAAATTGCGCCATCACAGAGATTCCTGTAGTTCATTAATTAAAGACAGCCCTCAAGCTACAGTCAAACAAAATCGTTTATTCAAAAAGAAATAAAAATAATAAAGTACAAATACTACACATGGATATTACAGAAGCTTCAGAAATTAAGGGAAGAGAAAGAATGGCTACTTGGTGAGGAAGCTAAGGGAAGAAAAACAATGACTACTTTGGCTATATTTGCTTTTACTTTCTCTTTTTCTACTTTCTTTTTCTTTTTTCTCTGTAATTTTGTTGGATCCTTTTATTAGGCAAATATTATATCATCATTTTGAGTTCAAAAAAAATGTAGAACGTAGGGATCGGTGTTATCATCTGCCAGGCGAAAGTTGAAAATTACTTTCAAAACTAAGAGATCAAAAGGAAAAGGTGAAGTTTAAAAAAAAGTATATACGGAAAAAGGGGCTTAACGAACACTTCGGACTTTGAGTGGATCAAATGAAGCAAGGACATAATTACATGGGATCATAGTCGAAATTGAAAATTTCTCGTACTAAGGCCCGAGCAGAGTATTCACCATTAGACCTTATAAAATAATGCTTCCCTATATTCGGAACAAGCTCCAAAATCTAAGAAAACACAGCAATTGTTAGACACGACTTACAGACGGTCGTGCTACTCGCACCCCACCATATATCACGATGCAGACTCGCTCGACGTCGGAAGCGGATCAGTAATTGACAAAAAAGGAGGATTTTAAGCTTTTATAGAATTGTAATAGGAATAAATTCTCCTACTATATAAAGGGAAAGTTTTTCTTTGATAAAACACATTGTAAAACGCTTACCAAGGCAATCAAAAATTATTCCTATGCTTTTTGGCTACTGAAAAGTCTTTGCCTTACTATTGTTCTTCGTACTTTATTGGCTTCGAACTCAAGACATAAACGAGCGCAAAAAAAAAATATATTGCCCAATTCAAGTTAAAGCTAAGTCATAACATTGCGAGTGGTCTAGTTATTCATTGTGTCTTTAATTCATTTATCTAATGTTTTTGATTGTTTGTGTTAAATCAATCCATGTATTTTTAAAATCACATATAAATTCAGTTATTATCTATTTTAAGGGTAAACAGTTTGGTGCCCATTAGGGACTACGAGTAATAGTGGTGATTTGATATAAATTTTCATAACACGTCTTATTTTATGTTTGTTCTTTAAGTTCAGTTTCAGGTCAACCTAAAAATGTCAAATTCTCAGTCCGCTCGCTTGAACATTGAGGCTGAGTCTGGTCATCGTGGTGAAAACAACAACCTGGTGCCTAGCAATGAGGTGCCTCATGCTGATCCCAACGGGATCCCAACTGCTGACCAAATCGACGCTAATTCACAAGTCGTATAAATACACACATGCATACTAACCCCGAAAAAAGCGTTCATGGAGGCCCTTGACCAACAGTTCGAGAAACGCCCGAAGGCGAGGGTAATGGTGATTGTATAAGCCTGCGATTAATCTTCAAAATGTTGCAAGCTCAATAGGCGGTGATAAAACAGCTACAAAATAAAGGCCACCCTGCCCGGACGGTTCTGGGAGAACACCCGAGAAAACGAGAAAACCGCAGAGAGGACAATTGAAGCATAGCCCGGGGCCAACCCCGAGATACTAAAAATTCTTATAGCATTGGCAAAGCAGTGTGGAATCAGGTGAGAAGAAAATTGATGCCAACGAAAAATATGCGGAGACATAATTTTAGGGTCGATCAAATCCTAGGAGTTCCCCTAATATTAAAAGGAGTAGATTCCAAGAATTTTATCCAAAACCTTTCCCTCTGAGCGCTGCACCGAAACCGATACCAAAGAGATTTCGTATGTCCGACATTCCAAAGTTTAACGAAACCATAGATCTAAACGAGCATGTGACCTCCTATACATGTGCCATCAAGGGGAATGACTTGGAAGATGAAAACATCGAGTTGGTGTTGCTAAAGAAGTTTAGAGAAACTCTATCAAAAGGAGCAATGGTATGGAATCAGAATTTACCCCCAAATTCTACTGATTTGTTTGTTATTCTCCTCATGCCGGGGGCATCAAGGTCGAGACCGAGAAATCAGACCTTTTCAAGATTAAGCAAAGAGACGACGAGATGCTCAGGGAGTTCGTGTCAAGGTTTGAAATGGAATATAAATATCTGCCTCCAATCGTGGATGATTGGGTCGTTCAGCTATTCATTCAAGGAATTAACGCCTAAAGTTTTTTGGATTCACAACAACTAAAAAAAATTTAGTTGAATATCCGGCGGTAACTTAGGCCGACATCCACAACAAGTATCAGTCAAAAATTAGAGTCTAGGACAACCAACTCAGAGCCCCTTCTGGCCTGTTTATCCTATTAGAATCAACTATAGGTCTAAGAGAGTCATCAATCATGAAGCAAAGTCGATCCGAGACCGGTATCAACCATATGACGAGGGTCATAGGGGAAACAGTTCTGGGCGTCACCTTATGAGGAACAAAAAGAGAAGTTATCAAGGACCCAATAACCGAAGTTTGATAAGCAAAAATAGTTTTGACAGGCCACTCAATCTACAGAGGCACCAAGATTGTCGGGATATAACTTCCGCGTCGATGCTGCCAAATTGTATCGGCCATCGGGCGTATCAAGGATACCAAGTGGCCTCGACCATTGCAGTTCGATCCTACTAGAGAGATCCTAACTTTATGTATAAGTATTATGGCACTCATGGCCACATGACCGAGGATTGCCGTCAATTAAGATAAGAAGTTGACCGGTTGTTTAATAATGGGAACCTACGAGAATTTTCGAGTTATCAAGCCAAGAACCACTTTAGAAATAAGAACGTCAGCAAACAAACAGAACATGAGGATCCTCAACACATCATCAAAATGATCATCGAAGGGGTCGATACCCCTCAAGGAACGATGATAAAGTGCACTAAAGTATATATCATGAGGGAAAAATGCACTTTAGATTATATCCCAGAGGGAATCATTTTTTTTCAACGACGAGGATGTCGAGGGAATCATTCAACCTTATAATGACGCACTAGCAATATCCATACTTATCATTTAAACTCGAGTAAAACTTGTGTTGATTAATCCAAGTAGCTCGGTCAACATCATCAGATCGAGGGCCATAGAGCATTTGGGGTTACAAGATCAAATGGTGCCAGCAATTCAAGTGTTGAACAGATTTAACATGGCATGAGAAACCACTAAAAGGGAGATAACCCTACCAGTGAAAACCGCGGGGATCATCCAGAAAATAAAGTTCTATGTGATTGATGGGGATACGAGATATAATGCTCTATTCGGAAGACCATGGGTTCACAACACGAGGGTGTTTCCTTTGACCTTGCACCAGGCATTGAAGTTCCTTTCACCAGAAGGAATTACGACGGTATACAGAGAACAGCCGGCTACAAGAAAAGATGTTTGCAGCCGATGAAGTACTCCCGGTACCTACCGTTTCGATATTATAGAGCACAGAGCTGATTAGAAAGGCCAAAGTTAAATAATTATCACCGATGTCAATTCCTGTTAGATCGGAGGAATGAGGAGTCGATGAGGAGGATGGCTATAGAGTTCTGATATCATTTATATCTCCCGATGATATCGACGCCACCAAAATGATGGGCGAAGAGTTAGAACAAGTCAGATTGATAGAGCACCAACCAGATCGATAGGTATACCTAGGCACAGGGTTAGCCCCCGAGCTCATGAAAAAAACTCATTAATTTTCTTAAAGCTAACATTGATTGTTTCTCTTGGTCCATCTTGATATGACAGGGATCCCACCTGGGGAAACAGTCATAAGCTGAATTTGGGCCTGAAGTTCCATCCAGTGAAACAGAAGAGGAGACCTAGTCCGAGGTAAAACATGTTTTCGTCAAGGATGAGGTATCTAAACTCCTTAAAATAGGGTCCATTCGGAAAGTTAATTACCCGTACTGGTTAGCTAACATAGTGGTAGTGCCTAAAAAAGAAAATAAATTAAGAACGTGTGTAGATTACAAAGACTTAACAAGGCGTGCACTATGGGCTCTTTTCCTTTTCCTAACATCGATCCCGTGATCAATGTGACGTCCGAGCACGATATATTTAGCTTTCTCGATGTCTATTCTGGGTACAAGCAAATTCGAATGGACCCAGTCGATCAGGAAAAGACTTATATTATCACTAAATTCGGTACCTATTGTTATAATGTAATGCCATTCAGATTAAAGAACGCCAGTGGAACCTACTATTGCCTAGTAAACCTGATATTTGAAGAACAAAAAGGAAAATGATAGAAGTTTATATTGATGATATGTTAAGTCAAGTTCCTGTGAGCAGATGACCATTTGAAATATTTGAAGGAAACTTTCAACATATTGAAGAAATATAATATGAAATTTAATCCAAAGAAGTGCACACTCGGGTCAGATCAGGAAAATTCCTTAGGTTCATGGCATCCAACCAGGGAATTAAGATTAATCCCGACAAAATCAAAACCATAAAAGACATCACTATAGTGGACTTTGTTTAGGTCGTTCAAAAGCTGACAGGGTGCATAGCCACCCTAGGACAGTTCATATCGAAATTCTAGGATAAAATCCATTGGTTCTTCTTACTGTTGAAGACGAATAATAACTTCTCATAGACTTCGGAATGTCAACAAGTTTTGGAAGAACTCAAATGGAACCTTTAAAGTTTGCCTTTGCTCCACACTTCGAAGGCGGATGAACAATTGTACCTTTACTTGGTGATTTTTGAGGTGGCAGTAAGTGGAGTCTTGGATTGGAAAGAGGAAGGTATGCAATTTCCAATTTACTATGTCAGTAGAACTCTAGGGAGGCCGAAACAAGGTATCCTCACTTGAAAAAATTTGCGCTCGCCGTGCTAACCACCTCCAGAAATTTAAAACCGTACTTTTAGTGGCACTCTATATGTGTCGTAACATCCTACCCACTGAGGACATCATGCACAAACCTAAGCTCTCCGTCCGTTTGGACAAATTGGCTGTCGAAATCAGCAGGTACGATCTCGAGTATCGACCTTGAACCGCCATCAAGTCTCAAAATTTTGCATACTTCATGGCAGACATTACGCTGGCTTTAATACCCAAAGTCGACATGGAATTATTGCTCGGGGACTACCTCGGGTATCTGGACCCTTCTTACAGATGAACTCTCGAACTTAGGGGGTTTGGGCTCGGCATCGTGTTGAAACCACATACAGGGACTGTAATTAGGCAATCTATTAAAACTGTGAAATTGACTAACAATAAGGCTGTGTACAAGGCCATGATTGTAAGTCTCGAATTAGCTAAAAGCCTTGGGCCAAGGTGAACAAAGCCAAATGCGACTCCCTCATAGTGGTAAATCAAGTCAATGGAACTTTCGAAGTGAAAGGAACTGATGCGAAGGTACTTAGTCAATTTACAGGTAACGCCTGCATCAATTCAAGGAATAGACCCTGCAACATGTGCCTCGGTATCAAAACAGTGAAGTCGATGCATTGGTTAATTTAGGGCCGTTAGTCAACGCTGATGAATTTGGATCGGGAACAATAGTATAGCTCATGAAACTAGTGATAAAAGAAGGCCACGCCGAAGTAAACTCAACGAGTTTAACTTGGTATTGGAGAAACAAGTACATAGATTACTTGAAGTTTGGAAAATTTCCTTCAGATCCCAAAGAATCGAGGGCCTTGTGCACAAAGGTTGCCAAATTTAGCTTGGTTGAAGGACATTTGTTCAGAAGAACATTCGATGGCCCACTAACTGTATGCTTGGGGCTGGGAGATATAAAATTTGCCTTGAGAGAAGTTCACGAAGGCATTTGGGAGAACCATTCAGGTGCAGAATATTTGGTTTGGAAATTAATCAGGGTCGGCTATTACTGGAGAGAAATGGAAAAGGATGCAAAGGACTTTGTACAAAAATACAGCGATTGCCTAGAGACACGTACCGATGATTCATCAACCAAGAGAGCTACTCCACTCGGTCTTGTCCCCGTGGCCATTTATGAAGTGGGCAATATATATCTTTGGCCCCCTACCATGGGCATCCGGTGAGGCTCAATTCATACTTTTCATGATCGATTATTTTTCCAAATGGGTCGAGGCTCAAGCGTTCGAAAAGGTCCATGAAAAAGAAGCTATTGACTTCATTTGGGACCATATGATATATCGAATCGGGATATCTGCCAAAGTCATTTGTAATTATGGGAGACAATTCATCAGCAGTAAGGTAAATAAATTTTTTGAAGATCACAAGATTAAGAAGATACCATCAACACCTTACCACACTAGTGGGAATGAACATGCAGAATCAACGAACAAGAACATACTTAAAAACCTGAAAAAAAGATTGGCATATGCCACAAGAAAATAGAAGGAAATCATGTCTGAAGTCTTGTGGGCAGGGTACGACCTCGAAGTCTAGTACCGAGGCCACCTTCTTCTTATTATTCCATGGGGCTGAATCCTTAATACCAAACGAAATGGGAAAACCGAGCCTCAAGTTATGATAGGTGACCAAAGAGTCAAATGGTGAGGCCATAATCATGATCTTGGAACTATTTGATAAAATGAGGGAGGCTGCTCTGGTTCTGCTGGCCACCCAAAGACAGCAAATAGAAAGATACTACAACCAAAGATCCAATCTCTAACACTTTAAGATCGAGGATTTGGTACTAAGAAAGTAATGTTACACACACAGTACCCGAACAAGGGGAAGGTGGGACCGAATTGGGAAGGACCATATTGAGTCATCAGAATTACCTGTAAAGGCTTGTACAAACTCGAAGTAGAAAATGGTGTGCAATTGTCGAATAATTGGAATGTGACTCACTTAAAGAGGTACTATTACTAAGGTGTAAACTCAATTACTCTTTTGTGAATCGGACTAACATTTGCAGGTAAACGACCAAGGATGGATACGGATGTTAGAACTGAAAGCACGCATTGTACTTTTTTCCCTTAAATCGTTTTTGTCCCAGAATGGATTTTTTCGGCAAGATTATTAACGAGGCAAGTTAAAAGTTCTAATTTAGATTCCAAGTTAGTCAAAGGGCATTCAATTTGTATCAACAATATCTGATCCCTCTCAAGATCGACCTTGAATGCTAAGGGTCATTACCCTCGGATTAAGGTTTTTCGCAAAAGAAAAAAAGAAAATCTTGTATGTTAGAAGCTAAGGTTCAGTGGTTAGGATTCATTGTAAGGGCCAAACAGCCGTATGAACCGTGCCGACATAATACTTTAGTCTTGGTACACGCTTTTACACACTTTCGATCATGTACTTTACACATTAGAATAAAACAATGTTCTGCCTTTTATTACACATTTTCTTGTTCCTTTGATATCAGATTCTACAAGCCTATGGTCTACCCCTATTCAGGGACTATTCAGACTGAGATTTACCCCTACTCAAGGATCGAAACCCGAAAAAAGACTGTTAGACCCACGAGTTACCCCTACTTAGGGACTGCCACCTAAAGAAAGTTTGGACAACCTGGGATATCGAGTTCCAGAGGCACCAAAACTATTATGATTCCCAAATACAAAAGGCTACGTCCACCCTAAAAGTAGCTTGGAGACGTTTGAAACTCGTAATCAGAATGTAAGGCCTTAATAAAAACACAAAACCTGCAAAAATGTTACCCTCAACAAAGGTATCGTCTAAAAGTAACTTAGGCATTTTGAAAGCTTCTAGTCATACCGAGGCCTCAAAACTTTGAACAGTCAAAGTTGTATCGAAGTCAGGCTCCGTTTAGTCCCCCAAAAAATTGTCGACCTATAACTACATTGCATCCTATGTTGAGGCATCAAAAATATCACATGAATAGAAATCATAAAGAGATGCTGGAAAAGTAAAAAATGCGATATTGCTAGAAAGGGAAAATTTCATGTATATATTCCAAAATATATTTACAAAGTCTCAACATAACGGCCTGAAAACTAAAGAAAATAAAATGTACATAATGCAAAACAAAAATTTAAAAGATTCTAAGGCCTCTATGCCTAGTCTTCAACCCCGGAATCATCAATGCCCTTAGATCCTTCAGCTCCTTCGGCATCCTCGGGCTCGTAGAGCTTATTCATCTCAGCGTCGAGCCTCTTTGCTTCTTCGATCTCAGATAAAAAGTCGAAACCTCGAGCGCGGATATCTTCCATGGTCCCCCTTCGAGACAATCGCCTAATGTATTCAGCCTTTCTCTTTTGGTGGATCTTAGTTGCCTCCACATCAACCTTATATTAGGCCACTATTTCTTCAGCATCAGCTAAGGTTATGTCAACCTTGGACTTTAGTGCCTCATATTCCCTACCTAGGGCATCCCGCTCTACTATAGCCGAGCTCAGCTGTGCTCGAAGATCGTCGTTAAGCTAAGACCATTTGTCTTTTGCCACTAGGAGTTGGTTCTTCGCTGATGCGAGCTCCGTCTTCACAACCTCCTTCTCCGAGGCCAATCGGTCCATCCTGCCCTTCCATACATCACGTTCTGGTCCTTGACCTTGTCCATCTCGACCCATAGTTGGCCGGACAGATCCATCTTCTATGGAACTTGTAAATTCAGGTTGTTAGTCATCACGACTAGTTGCTCGTTCTTATCTTCAAAGACCTTTACCTTTTCGACCAGGTCGGCATGATCCCGTTTCAAGGTTGATGCTTTCTTTCGAGTTTTTTTACAGCTCGGCCTAGAGAATCGAAAGGTCCTTAAGGGCCTCGTCCTGTTTCTCGCTAAGAAGCCTATAAATGTCCATCTTGCAGGCTTTCTCCTTGAGCATGAAATTGAGCTGGCTGGTTTCCAAGTGGTACCGAAGGAAGCTCTCGCGGCGAAACACTTAAGCCTGTAAAGAAAGGGATATAAGTAAGAAACATGAAAGAAAAACTTTAAGTGATTCACAAGGGGAGCTGGACAATGTGAGAACCTTACCGATTCAATGCATGTTATGTCTTATTGAAGAGACTCGATGTGCCCACCTCATTTATCTTTGTCTGGTCCTCATCAGTTACCATACATTAGAGGTATCTAGCTATACCTATCGGAGTGGATAGGACCCGGGCATCCTCTGCGACTGTGAGAATAAATGTCCTCTTGCGCTCGGGGCCCGTGCTCGACACAAGGAGCTACTTTAACAATCTTGGGTTCGTGCTCGGCCCATTAGCTCCCTAAGGAATGTCCTTCTTCAGTATTTCCAAGTGGCCCAGCCCGGAGAAATCTTCCAATGTAGACATATCCATGCCACCGAAGAAGGAGTGGAAGGGTCTTAAACACCTTATGCTCCTTCACTTGATTTTTCTTTCCCCACTTGGGCCTCTTCGAGCATAGACTCGATGTAGGATGGCGTCTCGATGATATCAATCACATCAGTTGCCTCCTTCAAGACATGAGCGATTTCTTGAGAGGTTACATAATCCATCTCCACTTCAGTCTCTCGAACAGGAAGGGGGTCAACCTCATGCCCTTCTCCCCGCCGTTGCATGTTCCATGGTCGGGGTCGATTCGTGGGTGAAAAATATATCATCCTCTTCGTACTCATCCCTGAGCCAAAAAAGTAATTTAGGGTCCGACACCTTATACTTGGTATTCTTCTTGGGTTTGCTGGTTGGGTCGGCCGTCCTCTTCTTTATTTTTACATTGGAGTTCAGGGAGCCCGAGGACTTTCTCTTTTTATTCTTCTCCTCCTATATGGAAGCCATATGTTGTCCAGTAAGGGAGGGATCAATGGATAAGAACACTTTCTCGTCCCCTTCTTGTGGCCTAAGTTCGGTAGTCTTAGGAAAACCTGCGAAAAAAGAAGAAAAGGTTAGTTTGTGTAATTTTGAGCATAATAATAACTATTCAGAAGAGAACCTACCATGACAAAGGGCCTCCCATATGTCCTTTGAAAGTTTATGCCATGCGCGCTCGATGTATAACATGTACTTGCAGATGCCTTTGGTCCACTCCTTGATTTGGAGGGCCATATTGGGAACCTGGGCAATACCTGCACGACCGAAAATACTGATGATGAGAAAGGAAATGAAGGAAACTTGATACATAAGGATAGGCTACACTTACAAGATGCATTCCACTTCTTCGTAAATGGTAGGAATTCGGGAAGGATCAAACCTTCAGTTTTCACCCTAATAAAATGCCTCTTCCAGCCTCAGTCTCCATCCTTGTCGATGCTAAAAAAAGTGCCTCACTGCCCGGCAAGTGAGCTTGATTAGTCCCCTTCGATAAAATCGAGAGTGTGACAGATGGAGTAGGCTCGAGGCTGAATAGAGGACATTTGATGTTAAACATAAAATAGCATAAAAGGATTACGATCCTCCAAAGATACAAGTGGATTTTCCCAAGGCACACCTCGTATCTCTTATAAAAGGGCCAAAAATACTGGGTTTATGTCGCTCTCTTTTTTTCTCGCGAAATCGGGTTTATGAAATTTGGTATTGGACAATTTGTTCCTTTTGGGAACTGGGTTTTTCATTTTGAAGATTCGCCACCTAATGATTTATGGTGCATTAAGACACTTTCAAGGTTCGTTTCTAAGTCCGTTTGATAACCAAAGATAGGGTAAGGGCTTGAAATTATCCTAACGAGAATGTGTTAGGAACCCCTAAAGATCCACTAGTGTGCCGAATAGTTCTTTATGAATTTGGTTCAATTGACATATATACAGATAAGGCTCAAATAGGAGGGGATTTTAATAAAAAATCATTTGAAAGAGCAACAAGGCTATTTTAAACAGAAAGTTGCAATGCTAAAAAAAGAAGAGAAATAAAGAAATAGGTCCTAGGTTTATTTAAAATATTGATCAGATCAATGCAGTACCCGGTAGTCACTCCTCAGAAGAGAGGCTATATGTTGTATTAGCACACTGGTCATTTACCTTTTCCCACCTCGTTTATGGTACTAAAGCGCAGATCGGTCTCGACCCCTATTGCATGCTATTACCCATCCTATTCCTATCAGTCCAGGAGAAACTTAGGACTACTAATCCTAAAAGGGAGGGATATTAGGCTGACATGGGGTTTCAAAGGTGAAAAATCTAGCGCGACATATTAAACATAAAAGGGAAATACATAAACACATAAGGCTCAAGTATACCTCCTCAAACAAGGTAATCGGCTAGTATAACTCAAACAACAAACATGGTCTAATTCTAAAGTAATTTTAAGGGGATACGAGATTATTGTTGTTGAAGAAAGCCTGGTCTATTGCGTTACTCAGTTAGAAAACACGAATCAGGCCTGCGTGCTGGTTGTAGCACTTGAATAAGTAACAGAGGCGATTTCAGTTTTATTATTATTATTATTATTGCCTAAAGCTTGCCTAAGTGTTTAGGTGAGATCTTAGAAACATGGCATTTATTGCTGATTTTGAGTGTAGTCACAACTTTAAATGAAAGGTTTGAAATCCTACATACATGTTTGCTAAATCGTGTTAATAAGGAGAGATTAAGTTACTTAAGCACTGATTAAGAATAGGCTGATTTAAATTAGACCGATTGCAGATGATAGGATCATTTATTGCTGATGTTATCTAGTGTCTGCTTTTAATTAAACATGGTACTAATTTATAGCCGTTTAAATCCTAGAGCATGATGTCTAAATGGTAACACGCGTGCAGAATTTAAAGTGGAGTTCTATAGGCAGGTTATCTAGGCATGAAGTTGAACATGCAGAATTTTAAATAAATAAACCTTTATAGGCATGGTGTCTAAGGTGTAGAATTAAACACGTAGGACATAAAACAGTCATATAGGCATGCTTTCTAAGTGCAGTTTGAATATGCAGAATTAAATATCCTATAGGCATGGTTTCTAAATGCAGTCTTAGTATGTCGAATTTAAAAGTAGTCCTATAGGCATATCTTCTAAATGTTGTTTGAATATGCAAAATCAAAATACCTTATAGGCATGGTTTAATTTAAATGTAGTCATACAGGCATATTTTCTGCCTTGAACATGCATAATTACCCACCCTTTTTCACTAGCCTTCCTCGTTGTTTATTACAAATTATTAAAAACCAACAGTACTGAATTACATATAAAATAAATATAAAAATACAACCAAGGAGGTCTGATTCTTGGTTCCTCCCTGAGCTATGGAATAAACTACCTTAAGATGCTATATTTCAAAGCCTTTCTCAGATCTAGGTGTGTCAGAGTTCCCTAAGGGTCTCAAAGGACTCCGGACATTGCTTACACCCAGATTCATAGAACCAAATAGAGAGGAGTGTTGTGTAGAAGGGACAACCCTTATGTGTCCAAGTTCAAAGGGAGCTCATGCGTCCAAGGTAAGGCTTACATAAGAGGGCAGAACTTAAATCTAAGAAGATAGTGGAAGTGCAGGAATAAAATTTTAATGCTGAGGGATAAGAGAGAGGGGTAAAGGGTGATAGGCAAAATTGTGATTAGTAAAAAAAAACATAGTCAATAACTTCATACAAAGGGATTAGGGGTTGCAGATTCATTGCAAAGAGCCTATGTACTTGGGCGAAGGGCAGCTTTGGGCTTGCACAACAATAGAAGATGCTGGCATGCCTATGAGATGACTAGAACACACAACAAACAGAGGAAAAATAGAGGTTATGATCCCAGGAGGATCAAGTTTGGGTCATGGAAAACAATGTTTAATGTTGCCATGCCCCATACTAATCATAGTTGCCAAACACATTTGGGATGTGGACTTAAGATGCATAAGCTGTGATAAGTAAGTAACAGAAACATTAATTCAGAACAGAAAAAGGCAAAATGTAGCATGCTATAATAATGGGACTTAGTCAAATACAAACAAGAGACAAACAATAATGAAAGAATAGTAAAGAAACATGTTGTTAATGCTGAAAAATTAGTTAGAACATACCAGTCAGAGAAGCACAGTGTAGTAAAGAAAAGTACGCAGGACTTCAAAGTCTAGCCTTGGCTTTCAGCAGACTAAACAGACAGTAGCATAAGTAGCAGTAAAGCAAGAGAGATTTTTTGAGTGTAAGTGTGTGTTCAGAACTAAAAGTGTTCGTCTGAAAGAAGAGAAGTACATGGTATTTGTAGATTTTGAAAACAAGTAAAAGAGAAGTAATAAGACACAAACATGGAAACAATCATTATTCAGAATTAATTACGCACATGGTTGCCTTTAATTAAGGAATCACTTTCTTAACGGGTAGTGATAGATTCAAAATAAGGAAAGAAATCTATTTACATGCATACTGATTATTGCCATAAAAGAAGTAGTAAAACCATCGAGTAAGTAATTAAGTCAAAGTATAGGAATGTACTAATTTTGGGAAGGGATTCAGTAAGGCAAAACAAGAAAAAGAATCAATTAAACTTGATAGACGAGTGCAATTAGAATTTCACAAAAGAAAGGTTTGAAATCAGTCCACGATGGAAGATCAGTCAACAACGAAATTCAACATATAAATAGAGTGTACCAACACTAGACATGCGAGGCCAATATATGGCAAAGATAAGCAGCATGCAATTACAACACAAAGTTAGTAGACAACAAACATTCGAAACATAATAGTCACATAGGTCCATTGACTTAGTAGTGAAGAAACGTAGAATACCAAAGCATGCCAAGATCTCACAGTAGAAGGTGAAGAGAACCCCCCCCCCCCCCCTTGAAAAATTAGGGTTTCGAACATAATCGAGTTTTAGAGAAGATAGAAATCTACAATCAAAAGAATCACACAAAGGGATAAGAGATTTTAAAATGAAGAACTTCAAATCGAGTCATGTACTTAAACGAATGGTCTCAGACTTAAAGCCATAGGGTTTTCAACAATAGTTTTTAAAAAGAGGATAAACAAGTGAATCAGACAAAACACGAACAAACAAGGATTCGCCTAATAAACATTCAAAAGAAATTAGGGCTTTTAACATGCAAACCCAGGTAGAAGAACGATATAAGCAAACATAGAAAAAATTATGGCCAGAAAATCAGAGAAAAGTTTTGAAATAACTTAACAAGAAAACCCTAATCGGAAAAGACAAAGAGTTTTGAAAGTAGAATTTTAAAAGAAACTTTGAGAAACATGCTTAGATGTTTAAAGCAAACATAGACTTGAATCAAATCTAAAGAAATCAGAAGAACCTTAGAGCTTAGGATTTTAGAAGAACCCAAAAACAACGAGAAGGCCTTGAAAACTATCAATCTAATCAAAAAAGTTAAAGATTTGACTCGAATGGTCATAGCTGGCCGGAGAAACACAACAGATGATTAGAGAACAACCATGAACTAACATGGAACAAAGGCTGGACCAGAGTTCTTCATTGTCTGCCCTTGAAACCATACGAATAAACACAAAGGAGCCAAGGAAGGCCAACATAAGTCTCCGATGACCTTGAAAGGCCATATGTTAGGGTGGAGTGGGACGACGACGGCTAGGGTTTGAATGTGGTGTAGAGAGGATTTGAGAGATGAGGGGAATTCAAAGGCGGACAAGGGGAATTCAGAGTCGGAGAATTATGGAGAAAGAAAAGAGTTTGGAGGGGTTTTTTAGGTTTAATTAGGAAAGGAGTAATGATGTCCCTTGATCATTTTAATCAACGTCCTGGATTGAACGGGTAAGTAGGGCGGTTCGATAGAATAAGGTTTCAGTCGGTTCAGATTGAAATTGGGTCGGGGTAATTGGGGTTCAATTCAGGCTATTATTGAAATGTAATTGGGCTAGATTTTAAATAGCCAAATTTTCCCTTCCATTTTATAAAAAATGGTAAAGTAATTCCTGGAAACAAATTAAAAGGAATAAATTAATTTGTAATACATGATTACTGATTTCAAAATACTAAACTTAATTTTTATAGCTATAAACGCAATTAAATCTAAAAGAGGCTAATATTTCAATTATATGCAATTTTCCTTAAAAATACTAAACAAATTTGTAAAAAATATACAAAAGTTATTTTAGCTATATTTGGTATATGTATGAGAATCCAATAAATGAATCACAAAAAATGATTATTTTGGGAATTGTTATTGGGTTTTTATGAATAAAACATGGGGATAAATTGGTTTAAAAAGTCGTTAGAAAATTGAGAAAAAATAATAAAGCATTGGGACATACTTGTATATGTATATGTATGCTATTTTGAAAGTATATTACGTATTAAAATATATAGGAAAAAATTGTGTGTCAACAGCTGCCCCTCTTTACCTAGGAAGGATGAAAGAGTTGTTGGTTAAAGATATGATGGCCAATTTTGACCTCGAACAAAACGATTTGGGAAGATTCATTTTGCACCCCGCTTTTGAGCTGCCTACATATCCCTGGATTTACAAGAATCGGTCCTTATTTAGTTCAGGATCCTTTAGGCGGAGTATGCCGACAGGCATTTTCCGAGGACGGACGAAATGTTTTGGTCATGGTGAATGAAAGGCTTACTGGAGTAGTTAGGTCTGATGTGGCTGCAGACACTGGATCAGAAGTGCTCTTGCTGGGACAATTGTTGCTTGCCGGTTTTACCTGCAAATAAGTAATAAAAACATTATTGTGCGTAAATGTGACATGATGCAAATTCCCATCGGACCATGAATGTTGTCTTCGGACAGTTATGATGACGTCCTTTAGACCATGACGTCTTGGGCTATAAAGCGTATAATAAAGGATTCACAGGCTATGAAATGATGCTCTCGGGCTATGAGGATGGTGCCTCCGAACTATGATGCCTTTGAATAATGATATGTAATAGATTGAAGGGTCCTCAGGCCATGATATGGTGTTCTCGGGCTATAAAAATGGTGCCTCCGAACGATGATGCCTTTGGATAATTTGCGATCTTTCAGACCATGTGATGCAATTTTCTGGCGATCTTTCAGCCCATGTGATGCAGATGAGGTGGCGATCTTTTAGCCATGTAGAGGTAGATGGAGAAAACGTTTGGTCTTGGAAGGCAGAATGGTAGCCTTGTGCAATGCAGAGAATGCAGAGGGAGATAGCGTTTAGTCTCGGAAGGCAGCACGGTAGCCATATGCAAGTTGAAAGGTAGAATAGTAGACTTATACATTACAAATGCGGATAGAGGTAGATCTTAAACTCGGAAGGCATAATGGTAGGCTTATGCAAGTTGGAAGGCAGAAAAGTAGCCTTATGCAATGCAAATGCCGATGGAGGCAACATTTTAGTATAGGAAGGCAGAATGGTAGCCTTATGCAATGCAGAAAATGCAGATGGAGATAGAGCTTAACCTCGGAAGGCAGAATGGTAACCTTATGCAAGTTGGAAGGAAGAAAAGTAGCCTTACGCAATGCAAATGCAGATGGAGACAACGTTTAGTCTCGGAAGGCAGAATGGTAGCCTTATGCAAGTTACAGGGCAAAAAAGTAGCCTTATGCAAGAAATAAAAGGGCAAATGGTAATAGAGCTTTCTTAGCTGATAGCAGATTGCGATATCGTGACTGTTGGGGACACTGTGACACACACAATGCCATTGGTGTATGTGGATGACAAGTGTGGGTAGGCGAAACGGTTCTGAGATTTGTATTCCTAAACAATTTTGTGAGCGCATAGTATGTTCGATGATTTCACAATCCAAGTGCCTACATCCAAAGAAAAATTGTGAGTTTTGTAAAGGGGGAGGTTAGCTCGTATCCTCGCTGGCTCTGTTCGACCTACTTGTATTTGATCTTGTGATACTGTATGTATCATTGGGGTAGCAATGCTAAATGAAACAATTTCAATAACTGAACACGCGTGATTTTGTAAAAGTATGATATATATGTATAATATTTTTTAGATGAACCGATGACTGTGACGCAATTCGAGACATTGCCACCTCTCCTGCAATGGAGTTTTGAGGTTCCTCCTCAAAATTCTACCCTAGTGTGATAGGTTGATGCTTCTAACTGCTGCTCGTGTGACGATCTACTAAAATTACTGCGAAATTTGAGGATCCTCCTCAATATTCTGTCCCATTTTCCAATTTTGGGGAAATGAAAATTTTATTTGATTGCGACCAAACCCATAAGGCGGCCTACGTACCCTCTTAAACGTGAATTAGGTCAGACGTAGTTCAAATTACATCATAGAGGAAAGCGTAATGATTACATATAGTAACGTTTGATTGCATCTAAATTAATCGGCTTTGGCCAGACTTCTCCGTCTATTTCTGCAAGTATGAGGGCTCCTCCTGTCAAAACCCGGTGAACCATATACGGACCCTGCCAGTTGAAAGAGAAATTCCCTTTGGCTTCAGCCTGATGCGAAAATTTTTTCTTCAATACTAAATGTCCTGGTGTGAATTGCCTCGGCTTGACTCTCTTGTTGAAGGCTCTGGACATTCTATTATGATAAAGTTGACCATGACAAACTGCATTCATTCTTTCCCATCTATGTGAGCTAGTTGCTCGTAACGACTCTTCGCCCATTCTGCATCATCGAGCTCAGCTTCCTGTATGATCCTTAAGGAAGGAATTTCTACTTCGGGGGGAAGGACGACTTCTGTACCATATAGGGGGTCGCCCACTTGATGTGTGGACTGTGATGAAATATCCTAACAGGGCAAATGATAACTTCTCATGCCACTGTTTATGCTTCACTATCATTTCCTTAATATCTTCTTGATATTCTTATTGGCGACTTCTACGACTCCGTTCATTTGAGGCATGTAGGCTGTAGAATTCTTGTGCCTGATCTGAAGGTTTCACACTTAACCTTCATCAAGTCGCTATTGAGATTGGATCCATTATCACTAATGGTTCATTTTGGAATCCCAAATCAGCAAACAATGCGGTTGCGGACAAAGTGTGCCACGACCTTCTTAGTCACTGCTTTGTAGGATGTTGCTCCGACCCACTTGGTGAAATAGTCATTTTCCACCAGGATAAACCTATGTCTGTTGGAAGCAACAAACTTGATTGGTCTAGTAATATCCATCCCCCAAGCGGTGAATGGCCACGACGAGCTTATTGTATCGAGCTCATTTAGAGGCACCTTTATCATATCTGCATGTATTGGATAGTGGTGGCATTTTCGGACATACTGGATGTAGTCTGTTTCCATAGTCATCCAAAAGTAACCATCTTGAAGTATCTTCTTTTCTAAGATAAAACCATTCATATATGGACCGCTGTTCCCAGAGTGAATTTCTTCTAGCAGTTTGGATGCTTCCTTTGTGTTGACACACCTTAGTAGTCCCAGATTAGTAGTCCTTCTATACAGGATTCCTCCGCTGTGAAAGAAGTTGTTGGACAGTCTTTGCAGTGTGAACTTTTGAGTATGATTGGCATGTTTTGGGTATTCTCCTTTTGCCAAATATTCCTTGATATTCTGAAACCACGTCTTTCTGTTAGCTTCCTCTTCGACATGGCGCAGTAAGCTGGCTAAATATGAATTTTCACTGGAATAAGATCAATAAAATTCTTGTCTGGATGCTGTATCATAGATGACAAGGTAGCCAATGCATCGTTGAACTCATTCTAGATTCTGGAAACATGTAAGAATTTTATCTTTGTGAACCTCTTCCTCAATTCTTGTACCTGAAGCAGACATGGGAGTATCTTGGAGTTTTTGGTTGCCCATTTTTCTCGTACCTAATGTATAAGCAAGTCTGAATCTCCAATTACTAGCAACTCTAGCATGTTCATGTCAATGGCCATATTGAGCCCTAGGATGGAGGCTTCTTATTCGGCCATATTGTTGGTGTAGGGTAATCTAAGCTTGGCAGACACCGAATAATGCTGACCGGTTTCTAACACCAAGACTACTCTTATGCCAACCCCTTTGAAATTTGATGCTCCATCCAAAACATTTTCCAACCATCATAGAATTCTGCAATGTCTTCTCCTATGAACGATACCTCTTAATCGGGAAAATATGTTTTCAAAGGCTCATATTCTCCATCCACGGGGTTTTCAGCAAGCTAGTCTGCCAATGCTAGTCCTTTGATCGCCTTCTGAGTTATGTATACATTATCAGATTCGCTCAGCAGGATTTGCTATTTGGCGAGCTTGCTAGTGGGCATGGGTTTCTGGAAGATATACTTTAAAGGGTCCATCCTTTATATGAGATACGTGGTATAGGCACAGGAGTAATGTCTTAGATTCTGAGCTACCCAAGTCAAAGCACAACAGGTGCGCTCTAATAGAGAATACCAAGCTTCGTAGGGAGTGAACTTTTTGCTGAGATAGTAAATGTCCTATTCCTTTCTCCCTATTTCATCGTGCTGCCCCAAAATGCAACTGAAGGCACCATCTAGTACCGCTATGTAGAGTAGTAGGGGTCTACCTGGCTAGGGAAGGACCAAGACTGGTTGTGTTGACAGGTATTCGTTGATTCTTTTGAAGTCCTTCTGGCAATCATTGGTCTATTTGATAGTGGCTTCCTTCTTCAACATCCAAAAGATTGGCTCACAAATAACCGTAGATTGTTCTATGAACCGACTGATGTAGTTAAGTATCCCTAAGAAACTCATCACGTCCTTCTTGGTCTTTGGTGGTGGAAGTTCCTGAATGTCCTTGACCTTTAACGGATCCAATTCTATTCCTCGATGGCTCACAATAAACCCAAGCAACTTTATGGCCGGGACCCCAAATGCACACTTCGAGGGATTCAGTTTCAGGTTGTACCTTCGCAATTTGTTGAAGAACTTCCTCAAATCATCCATGTGATCAACGGACTTTTTGGACTTGATGATGACATCGTCTACATATACCTCAATTTCTTTGTGTATCATATCGTGAAAAATGGTTGTCATGGCCCTCGTGTAGATGGCCCCTACATTCTTTAGGCCGAACGACATCATTTTGTAATAATACATTCCCATGGCATGATGAAAGCCATCTTTTCAGCATCTTCCTCATCCATCCAGATCTGATTATAACAGGCGAAGCAATCAATGAATGACTATAACTCGTACTTGGTGAAATTGTTGATCAGGATGTGTATATTTGGTAAGGGAAAGTCGTCTTTCTAACTGGCCCGGTTGAGATCCTGGTAGTCGACACAGACTCTTACCTTCCCGTCCTTCTTTGGTACTGGAACAATTTTATCGAATACTCAAGTACCCTGAGAACTTTAACTTTGACTTGCTTAGTGACTTCTTTCTTGATTTTCAATCTCATATCAGGCTTGAACTTTTTGAGCTTCTGCTTTACCGGCAGACATGTCGGATCAGTTGGTAGTTTATAGGTCACAATAGATGTACTTAGACCAGTCATGTCGTCATATGACCAGGCGAATATGCCCTCATATTTCCTTCGAAATTTTGTGTATTCCTTCTTTTCTGATGGTGACAGATGAATATTGATTCGCGTTTCCTTCACATTCTCTACATCTCTAAAATTAACAATTTATATCTCGTCCATGTTGGACTTAGGTCGATTTTCAAATTTCTTAATGTCTTTAACAATCTCCTCTGGTATGTTATCTTCTTTTGAGTCAATGTCCGTTTCTTGCGTTATCTCATTGCATGTCACAGTCATTGGTTCATCAAGATAAATAATAGTAATGTTGCGTAAGTAAAGTAATGAGAGGGAAAAATAATAATAAGTGTTAAGTCATATGAAACAAAATCGAAATACTTTAATAAATTCCAGAACTGTTTTGAACATTGAAGAACTTATTGCAAAAAAAATGTGAAAAGAGAAATTATCTAGTAAAAATAAAAGATAGTGCATGATGCTTGTTCAACCTTGCTACTCCGAGGCTCGCCGGGCTCTAGTGGTCCTGACTCTCCAATTGTTGAGGTATGCTCCTCTACTCACAACTTGTATGGAAGGACCTTCCTCCCACTCCTCCTAAAAAATCACATCAGTCTATGTCATTGTCTTCTAAGAACAATTTCTTCACGGCAACAAGTGCCTCATATTCGTCTGTCCCATAAACAATGTCAGCATATTGGAAAGTCTGCTCCAAAGGCAGTATTGGCTGTTCCAATGGGTAGTAAGGACCGCGCCATGGTGGCGACCAGTTGTTAAATTCTTCCCAAGTGTACTCATATCCCAAACGGAAAGTAGTGTCGTCCTTCTTGAGCTTTATGGGTGTAGCAATCTCCTCGAGGTTCTTGCCAAGCCCCTTTCCAGGCTCGTACCCACTCCAATTCAATATGCTCTCGATCTTGTTGTCCCACTATTTATCTTTGCCAACAACATTGACTCGCTCAATGTGGTGGTAGGTCTCTCCACCCAACTTTCTTCTTCCCCCTATTTCTGAAACAGTCTGACGACTGTGTATAGGGTTTATGCCATCACCGTGAGTGATCACTTCCTAGTATTCCACTCAAATTTTATGTCCTGATACAATGTCGAAGCCACAACCCCCGCATAATGAATCCAAGGGTATCCTAACAACAGGTTGTAGGATGCTGGCACATCTATTACTTTAAAGTCAACCTCTAACCAAGTTGGTCCCATTTGAAGACACATGTTAATTTCTCTAACGGTGGACCTCTGGGATCCGTCAAAAGGTTTCACGTTGATCGCTTATTCTTTTATCTCGTGCATACCTTTACCCATCTTCTTGAGTGTTATTAGTGGGCATATATTAAGGCTAGAACCCCCATTAATCAAGATCCTAGTAATGAAGTAGTCTTCACATTACTTGGTGATATGCAATGCTTTGTTATTACCCAGCCCTTTAGGCGGCAGCTCATCCTCATAGAAAGTGATTTTATGTCTTTTTAACACTTTTCCCACCATATTGGCCATTTCTCCGCCAATGATGTTACGCAGCATATATGCCTCACTCAGCACCTTCAACAGAATATTTTTGTGCGTCTTGGAGTTCTGCAACAAAGAGAGGATATATATCTGTGCTTGTATTTTCTTTAGCTGGCTAATGACTGAATACTCCTTGGCTTGTATCTTCCTCGAAAGGTCATCTGGGCCTGTTTCAATAATGAGTGGCTGTTTGGAAGCTTGCTTACTTGACTCAGCTAAGTGCTCCGGGGTATAGACTCTTCTAGTTCTTGTCATACATGCTGCAATAGTTTCTTCGAACCTGACTTGCCTTTCCTTCTAGCCTCGGCCGTATAATCCCCAAGGATAGCTTTTGTATGGAATGACAGCATGGTGGTCATTTCCACTAGAATTGGTGCGGCTACCTTTACTTCAAATGGGACATGTTACTTGGTTGGTAAAATTGTAACTTCAAATGGTGTCTGTGCTTTGGCTGATGGTGCTGCCTTTAACTCAAGCGAGATAGACACGTCTCCTTTCGTGACCTCAGATGGTTGAATCTGGACCATGACGGGGTTAAGAGTAACTGCTGGCTTCCTTGGATTATCGCCTTCTACGATTAATTCAATGGATTCTTCGGGATCCCACTCATCCTCTATTTCAATCATGTGAACACCCCCGCCCTTGTGATCTGGTAAGGGGTTATTGCAAATATTCGGAGCGGCTTCCTTTACTATAATGACCTTGTTATCAATTAAAGATTGTATCTTGTCCTTTACAGAACGACATTTATCGATGGTGTATCCCTTTATGCTAGAATGGTATGCACAAGATTTGTTTGGGTTAACCCACTGAGAAGGGTTCTCAGGGGTTGAAGCCGGGATATGGGTGACATAATCGGCAGTTTGGAGTCTCTCATATAGCTTATCAATGGGTTCGACAATATTTTTTTGGGGGCCTACGATCAAAGTTAGGTCAGGGCCTAGGAAAGTTTTAGCGTGTGGGGGTGACTGGTAATGAGATGGTTGGGCATTCTAGGCTTGGTATACATGTGCGAGTTGGGAATATCTGGACAAGGCAGGCTGATATGTGGGAGGTGGAGGTGACTGACCAGTCGGTGCTGGGGGTTGGTAGGAAAGTGCTTGGTAGTTTGGAGCTGACTAATATGTGAGTGGAGGCATAGGGTAGGTTTGGTATTTGAGGGAGACTTGGTCCTTTGTGCAACCATTACGTCCCCCACGCCTCTCTTCTTAGACACGCCACACAAGGCTTTATTTATGGCTTGTAGGGCCTCGAAGTTTGTAACCATGCCGCTTTTGATATCTTCATCAATTCGCTCGCTCAACTTGATGATGTCGGAAAACTTATGATTTTCAATCAATATTAGCCATTCATAATACTGGGGGTAGGGGTGTATTCTGGGCCGGGCCCAGGCTTAAACGGGCATAACTGGCTCTTTTCGTTCCGGGCTATTTTATTTTAATTTTTTTATCTAAGGCAATTTATTGTAAATTATATATGTATATACTAATATAAATTATATATGCATAGCTATATAAATATATAGTATACGTAATATGTATAGTATGTATATATAATTATATGTTAAAGTTTGCATTTAATAAGTAAATTAACAAAAAATAGTATAATTAAATTTTCATGCATAATAAATTAATAATACTTCAAGCTAATCTAACAAACTAAAACATTAAGCATAAGTACGTCTAATAAATTTAAAATAACACAAATTGTCGAAAAATCTTAAATACAAATTTTCGGATTATGCTCAAGACAATACTTTATATGCCTCCTTAAACTGAATGTGCCAGACCCTGAACGAAAATTTAAGACTTGACCAAAGTTCTTGCACTTTAATTTCTGACCTTCTTCATTTTCTTCTAGCAGCTCAAAGTGTTGCCAAACAAATGAAGCACTCTTTCCGAATGAGGCATGATTTAACTTGAGAGTGAGACTTGAAGTCTTGAAAATTCGAGACTAAGAGAATGAGAGAAATTTAGATTGAGTAATGAATATTGAGTGAAGAAGTGAAGAAGAGAGGGGGTGGGGGAGGGGGTATTTATAGTTTTAGAGACGGTAAGTTTTGTAAATTGATAAAGTGAAAAAAAAAAACAAATAGGCTAGCAATCGTCAGTAGGGCCCAGCATTTCAAAAAAATAAATATATCATGTATATAGCTTATATGTATTATATATATATATATAATATATATATATATATATGTATATATATATATATATATATATATATATATATATATATATATGTATGTATATATATATATGTATGTATATATATATATGTATGTATATATATATGTATGTATATATATATATGTATGTATATATATATATATATGTATGTATATATATATATATATATGTATGTATGTATATATATGAATATAGTATATATAGTATATATAGTTTATAGTTTATATAGCATATATATATATATATATATATATATATATATATATATATATATATATATATATATATATATATATATATATATATATATATAGTGTATTAGATGTATGTAGAATATGTGTTAGAATAAATTATATATGTAGTATATATTGTGTATATATATATGTGTGTGTGTGTGTGTGTTAAAGTATATATAGTTTATATAGTATGTATATATGTGTGTGTGTATGTATATATATATATATATATATATATATATATATATATATATATATATATATATATATATATGTGTGTGTGTGTGTGTGTGTGTGTGTGTGTGTGTGTGTGTGTGTGTGTATGTGTGTGTGTATGTGTGTTTTATAGTATATATAGTTATATAGTATATATATTTTATATATGTATATATATATATATATATATATATATATATATATATATATATATATATATATATATATATATATATATTATGTAGTAGATATAGTATGTTATGTTTATATAGTTTATATAGTATATATAGTTTAAATCTTCTAAAGAGTCAAATTTAAACACAAAAAGAAATTGCAAAGAGATATTCAAGGGAATGTCTTATAATTTTTATTATTACGACATCAACAAAAATGGCAATATCTTTCGTAGTCTTCCTCCCCCCTAATGAAATGAGCACAACAAGGTACTAATACCATCATTAAAAGGAAAAAAACTAAGGAAGATGTGCCAAAATAAATTTATATATTAGTCTATGTATTATCTCTAACAAATCTCATAAATCCGTCAAGGTTTGGAGGAATTTCTGTTGGTGGTATTGGAAAAGAGGCTTGTTCATCACCGCTTCTGGGCGAAGCAGCATCCTGTGTAAGTTTCGCTAGAATTTCTTCATAAGCTTCGTTGGTTGCAATACTGCAAGTCCAAAATTTCTTCTTTAACGAACGGATCCAATCTCTGAAGAGTACCGATTTTTTCAAGCTCTCCCTCATAGACGCTCTATGATCACCAATTTGGAGTCTCGCTTGTCTGAAAGTACTCTCCGATGCTACTATTGAAGCTTGAATACTTAAAATATCTCGATCCATCCTTGAAAGAACCAGATAGTGTTTTTGTTTGTCCTTCCACCATTCCAAAAAATCAAAGGTGCAGTCTGGATTCTCCGTTTCAAGGCCTTGCGACAAATAGACTTGAAGCTCATTTAGTTGTGAACTATATCCAAAATTATCACCTTGAGAACCCCTGAACTCCGTCCAAGAATTAAGAGCTTTTAGACCCACAGTTCTTTTAGATGATTGCGAACTAGACAAAGTAGGAGTTGGAACATTTGGTCTAGCATGATCTACAACAAGTTAATAAGCATTATAAATCATTTGAGCAGTTATTTTAACTGAGGCTTTTGCATCTCCAAGAGTAGAAAATTCCTCAGCTAAAAGTTGGTGAAACATTATAAATTTTTGAATACCAAAAGTGAGGACCTCCTAATTTCATTGTAGGATTTAAAACTGCAACAACACAAAAAATAGGGGGGGATAGGAAAAAAAATATTTTTTAAACTTTTCATAGAATTAATAGCTTCTTGATAAATATCTCCACCCGCTGAAAATGATGTAAATAAATCTACAAGTGCTGCAATATAAACTAAACAATTAGAAATAGTAGGATAATATTGGCCAAATAATTCATTTGTAGCAATATGAAATTGTTCTAAAAAGTCTACAAGCATTTTAACATTACTACAATCTTGATTTGTAAGGTGCTCATCCTCATCATCATCACCATCACCTACATGAGCATTATATGTTGCGCTTATTGAATTCCTATATTCATATGCAACGACTAAACTTTCATACATATAGTTCCATTTAGTGGGACAAGGTTTAGGAACCTTTCTTTCTTTATGGCCAAATTCATCATATTTTTTAAAATATTCTCTAAGCCTTCTTCTATGGTTTGAATAAAAAAGCCAGTTAAGAGCCATTTTAATCTTTTCAATTCCTACATTTAAAACTTTCATTCCAGCACCGATGATTAAATGGTAAATATGACAAATACATCTAACATGAAAAATATTACTAAATGCAGGATTTAGTATGCTTGTAAGCAAGCCTAAAACGTTAATGTTACTAGAAGCATTGTCCATTGAAACCGACATAATTTTATCTCTAAGGCAAAAATATCTACAAATATCTGCAACTTTGTTAGCAATAAACTTACATGTGTGGCATGAATTAATTATTCTATAAGCAATAATGCACTTTTGCATTATCCATTCCTCATCTATCCAATAACTTGTAATCATTACCACTTCTACCAATATCAGTAGTAATAGCAATGTGACAATATATATGAGTAAATAAATAGCACAAATATTGTTCATATTCATGTTTATTTGTAAATATCACTCTTTTCAGTTACGCGAGGTCATCCTTTATAAGTAGGATTAAACACTCTTCTAATATAATGCACAGAATGAGGGTTAGAAGGAAAACTCTATGGTAAGCACATAACAGTAACCATTTTTTTCCAATTCTTCACGATGTTTATTTGGATCATAATATAAAATGCCACCGGTAACAGTATTAGTTCCCGGTTAACTACATTTGAACAATTACTAGGGTTAACCGTAGTATCTACACTTCTCCCCTATTGCGCAGCTTTCATTTGAAAAAAATTAGTTGTATCTCTAAGGTGTGTCTTTATGTGTCTAGTCGAATTACCTGTACCACTACGGTCTGTAGTAAATTTAAGAAACAACAAAGCTCCACAAGTATTACACTTAGCCTTATTTTGTTCTCTTTGTTGAGTAAAAAAGTGCCAAACAAGAGATGTTTCGGGTTGTTTAGAAGGTTGTCTACTAAAAGTAGGGGTTATTACAGCAGGGTCAGGTGGGGCATCAGTTAGATTATTAACAGGACTAGTAGGTGTGTTATCTAAATCCGGCCGCATTTCATCTAAATCATCATTTTCCTCATCATTTTCAAAGATAGTTTCATTAGATTAAAGAGCATTCATAACTTCTTCATTTAATTGTTGAACTGGTGCAACATCATGACAAAATTGATTATCGGAAAATTGAAAACAAAGGTTATCACTATCAATAATAACAGGTGGAGGAGGACGGGTAACATGTCTAGGCCGGGGAGCCGGGGGAAGAGTAGTATCTTGGCGACTAGATTCACCAATTTTAGTTTTTCTCGTACCACCAAGCATTGTTTCAATTAAAATGCTATATTAATTATAATATACAAGCCAACAAAAATAAAATTATAATATTAAACTTAAGAGTTGGAACGAGTTTACCGAATTGATGAACAACTTCTTGAAAATTGAATATATTTAAAGACTTGAAGACTTGAATACTTCAATTCACCAACTTCACAATTTTTCACAAAATTGCAATAATAAAGTAAGCAATTATAGAAGAAAATTAGAGAGAGATTGATGAATTTGTGAGTAAAACTGAAAGAAGCGGGAGGGAGGGGGGGTATTTATAGTTGAGAATTGGGAAAAATTCTAATTATAAAAGGTTTGGGGGCCAAATGGCTATTTTTTAAAGTCCCAAATGACTATTTTTTGATGGCCAACGGCTAGATTTTAAAATTTGACCATTGGTCATTTTTTAATTTTTTAAAAAAATAGTCGTTTGGACCGCTTGGGCCCGTTAGGCCCTGTTGAACCGGCCCACGCCTGCCTGCTGCTCCCGGGCTTGGCGGTCCAGGGCTCGTGGCCTCAATGGTTAGGACTAGTCCGCTACGGGCTGAGTTCACCATTTGGGACCGGCCCACTCAGACCAGTCCATTAGGCCCGTTTGGCCCCGGCCCACAGTACACCCCTAACTGCGGGTCCTGGGCTCAGACAAAGAATTTGTTCAGCTGTTCCTCCTCCAAGGTAGGTATAACCTTAGCGACTTCTGACCTCAAGTGAGTAGCATACTTGCGAAATGTTTCTGTAGGCTTCTTCTTAGATTCTGAATGTAGAATACATCTGACGCATTCTATGTGTTAAATCTGAATCTGTCTATGAAATCAGAAGCCATACCTATCCAGTTTGACCATTTCTTAGGATCCTGGATGATGTAGCAGTATAGTGAATATCCTTCAGACTCCTCATGAATAGTTTCATGTGGATCCTTTCGTCCTTTCCTACCCCGACCAGCTTGTCGCAGTATGTTCTTAGATGGACCTTCGGATAACCCGTACCGTCAAACATCTCGAACTTAGGTGGTTTGTACCCCTTTGGCAGTTCAACATCTGGTTGTATCCAGAGATCTTTGTAGTTCAACCCTTCAATACGTGTACTTCCCTCGACGTCTTGGATTTGGCTTGTCAGTTTCTTAAGTTCTTCAGCCAAATTCCTGATGAGTGATTCCTTCTCCTCAGTCCCATGGGTGTAGGGTACAAGTTAGGCGGAGAGTGGCACGATATCTATGTAAATGGGGTTGTTGTAGGTGTGGAAGCGGTCATTCGAGGAGTCTTATGGTTCAGGGATGAGTAACAAATTGTTATTTGCAGTGCAGAAAAATTGTTGCATTGATTCTTTTTTGGAATATTGGGACTATTTGGTTGCTTTTTTGGAGGTGTGGGATTTTTCCCGTTGGGGAAGATGGTGGTTGGGGTGTTGAGGGAGAAGGATAGGTTGGCCAGGTTCCGAACTTGATCAAGCTCTTCTTGGAATCTTAGCTGCTTTTGTTTGAGTTGGGATGCATTTTCCTTGGAAACCCGAGTACCATGACCATGAGTGACCTCTACCCGTTCAGTTGAGTTCTCCTTTTTTCGATGTTCAAATCTTTCATCTTCCCTTTGTTCTTGTTTTTGACATGACTAAGAGGAAGAGTGGGTTGAAGGCCCTTGAATCTGTGGAATACGATAATGTTGCCAGAGTGCTCAAACTAATCTTTGGGGAGGGGAATAAAATAAAAATGAAACAAAAGGTAACCAAGTTAGTGAGGATATAAAAACTATGGCAATGTTTAAACACATACTGCATGAATATAAAGCGTTTCCTAATTTGGGAGCCTCCTTGTGCCCGAGGTAGGCCTAGCGACAAGTTCATTTGGAGAACTTACGATGCTAAGTGCCTCATTTTATTGTTAAAATACACGAATCCAAAAATGACAGTTAAATAAACAGGAAATAATAATCACTAATGGTCATCGGCCTTATTAGATAAAGTAAAAAAGAAAGACTCTTATCTACTTGTTTTTAGAAGAACCTTCTCCATATTCGGAATCCCTGGCTCCGTCGAACAGCTTTCCCAACCCCTGAAGTCCCAGCAGTAGGTAGGCCCTGGCTAGGTGTCCGCGTTCGGTCCCTTCAACATTTTGGCAATCTTCGACCCTCTTGAGAAACTTTTTCTCCAACTCCACTATGCCTCATTCCAAGTATCCCAGTCGCTTATTGGCACTGACAGCCATCCTTCTGTTCCTCAATTAACTTCTGATTGACTTCTTGTATCCCACAATGCTCGCTTTCACACTATCGAATCCTCTTGCGTAGTTAGTTGTATTTGACCTATGCCTCGGCCTTTTCGTCTATGATCCTGTGACCTTGAACAAACCCAGACTGGCCTAGACCATCATGATTATCCTCTAACCAGCCTGAATAGTACGGAGTACAACCAGCATGGTATCAATTTGACTCGATGGTATCCCTCCCCATGAGGATCTTGCAGTGCCACATATGCTGAGATTGGCACTTATAAGGACTATCGTCATCATGGAAGTTAGCTCGGAAATGACTCATCTTGTTGACCCTGGGTATAACCTGATTCCTACTAGCTTTCCTCATAACCCGGAGAGGGATGTAAAGGTATGTTCCTCTCAGGCCGATCAACATCAGTAAAGGTGCATATCTGGATCGGGAAATGAACTCCTCGGTAGGAAACCACTCAACATCCATTGTACCTGGTCTTCAGTCAAATTTTCACAAAGTTAGACCCATTCTCTAGCATTCTCCTGTTGGGCAAACATATTGGGCATGTAATTCATTCGCTTCGGATGATGAAAAGCGATATGGTCATCCTAGTCCCTTCGCTGAATCTCTTGTCAGTATTTACCTTTTTGGAGATGCTCCGTGAGCCAAAGTTGAAGTAGAAAATTGCAGCCTTCGATGTGTTTGGATTCCTATTGACACTTCTCTAAGGCTCGGTATATTTCCGTAATGATCATGGGCACAATGCTGAACGGTTTCCTGCCAATTCCTTCCATTAAGGTCTTAGTTACTATAGCCAGTCTGGTTTAGATCCTCGCTTGCTTCATCTGAAACACGATTAGCACCAGGAAACAAAACATGAATACAAAGACCCTCTGATGGATGTGCCCCAAGGATGTGATGGAATACTCGTCAGGGTAGCCTAGGTTTATATATAATCACCCCATACAACACCCGGCAACCGTTTATACACGTGGTGTTATCACGTGGTCGTTATCACGTGGTCATCATATCCATATCTACCCTTTCCCATCCCGTTAAGGTATTAAACACGGAATGGTCTCTCTTTACTTATTGCATGCTATTACCCGCCCCCATCTTGTTTGTCCTGGAGGTATTTGGGACTACTAATCCTAAAGGGAAGGGTGTGAGGTATTATTGTTTCAAAGGACAAAATTCTAAGGTGACAATCAAAACACTTATGTAACAGATAAGGGGGAGAAGCACATAACAGATAGAAAGGCTCAATCAAACCTCCCTGAAACAAAGAGAAGCATATAATTTAGCATGACTTGCACATACTTATTAGGGTCTGATTAAAATTAAGAGCTGTGGCAGACTAATCTATTACATATTTCAAATAAGAAATCAAAATCAGGTTTGCCTGCTGGTTGTAGCTAAGAATCTGATTCAATTTACAAGTTACCTTATCGCTTGCCTAACATTATATGAAACCTATGGGTATGATATCTATTAGCTTAGAAAACAACGTGTACTGATATTAAAGAAGAGGACTTGTTAATTACAGAAAGCATAAATTCTGCAGATGCTAAGCATTGCTACTACTGATTTTAGACTTATAAGATAATGAACGATTCTGATTTCGTTGGTTGCTCCTATTGGCATGCTTTCTAGGCGTTGTTGATTTTAAACACCTTTTATAGTTGAAATAAGAGTGCAGAAGTTCTATAGGCATGGTATTTAGAATGCTGTTTGTTATTTAAACTGGTGAAGAAGTTTGCCTAGTGATAGATGCAGATGCAAAATTCAAGAAGTCCTATAAGCATAGTACCTAGAATGCTTTTTGTTATTTAACCTATGAACATGTTTGCCTAATGATAGATGCATATGCAAAATTCAGGAAGTCCTATAGGCATATTATCTATATAAAATGCAACATTTCAGAAATGAGTTATAGACATGGTCTCTATATAATACTGAAGTACAGAAACCTATAGACATGGTCTCTATATGAGATCTAAAAGAGCAGAAGCCTATAGACACAATCCCTACATGAGATGCAAAAGTGCAAGCTGAAAACATGATACATGCGTGTAGAAGTGTAAATATCCCTATGAACATGATATCTACCCTTTTGCATGCATGATTGGCCCTCCCCTTTTCATTACAGCCCCAATAGTTATTACAAGTTATTATTATAGCTCAGGATGAATAAGAAAAGTAATATTACATCAGAGAACTAAAAATTTACAACCAAGGGGAGCCTGAGTGAGACTTCATGTCTGAAGCATGAAGTAAACCAATCTTCATAAATCAGATTCCAAATCGTTTCTCTTATTTGGCATGTGTCAGAGTTCCCTAAGAGAAACAATCTTCATGAATCAGATTCCAAAGTCTTTCTCTTATTTGGGTTGTGTCAGAGTTCCCTACGAGTCTCAAATGGACTCCGGTTAGTGTTCACACCCAAATATATTGTAGAATTGAATCATAGTGCAGTGTGTATGAGCCAGCTCTCAAGTGTCCAAGTTCAGAGGGAACTCAAGGTCCCAAAGAATGGCTCACAGAAGGGGGGGAGGGGTGGGGCAGAACTTAAAAGCTAAGAGAGAGTGTAAGTGCAGAGAGGGATTTTGAGAGGATGCAAAGATAGGCTGGTGGTCATGCCTAGCAATAGAAAGTACTGGCACACCCCAACCAGCTTGTTAACCACATTGTTTGGGAGTTAGGATCCCCTAAGGGTTCAAGTACAAACATGAGAAATAACTTGGATATTGCCATGTTATGAACTTCAAACTCAAACTCATAGGAGGGGGACATGGGTGAAGGGATTCATAGTTGAAACATATGCAAGAAATTAACATGCTAATTAAAATTAAACACAGGCAGTAAAGTAGACATGGGTGTATAAGGTGTAAAATAAACACATTGGGATGAGGCTGAAAACTAAACTAGAACATACCAGCTTCAGGGAAACAAGAAAAGAAAGTAGTAGTCTTGTAAATCCAGAGTGCAAGCAATACTTAGAATTCTATGATTAAAGGACTATGATACTTGAGTAGTGTAAAAGTGTTGAATTGAAAGCTATGTAGTTGAAAGTGTCGAATTCAAGCGTCTTGGTGAGAAAGGAGTCATGGCCTTTTTATAGTGTAGAAGACAAGCTGAATAAGGTAGGAAAATAATTTTAAAATCAATTACAAAGTTTTCCCTTCAACTAAGGGATTCTGATTTCAAAGGGTAAAATGGATTAAGGAAAGAGGTTGATAAAAACTTTTTCCCAAAGCAGTACAAGAAGGGTAAATACAGAGAGATTTATTTAAGGAAAAAGTCTGATAGCACACGGTTTGTGCAAATAAGGAAAGAAAATCAATTAACAGCTAGTAAATCACAAGGTCTAAATTTTGGTATGGATGAATCCAGTCAGAAAAGGTGAAGAAAGGTTTTACTTAAGGAAATTCAGTACCAATCAATCAAACCTAAAAACAGGATTCTGAATCAATCATAAATTGGAAAACCTTTTCGAAAGAAAGAATTCATTACACATATAAAAACATACAGCCATGCTTAAGAACGAAGAACTATCATACTAATCAATAGGGTGTTTAGCATAGATAAAGTTCAGAGTCGTATACAAAGAAATTCAAACTTAGATCATAGACTTAGAATGAGTCTAAAAGGGTGAAGAGTTCCAAAATAGAACCCCAGTTCAAACACCTGACTAAACCTTGTCATAAACCCCCTAAATTCTAGGGTTACCGTTGCGAATCATATACAGAGACGAGGAGGCAAGTAACAGAAACAAGCTCAGAGATCTCTTTCAGAGACTAATAAAAAGCAAAGAGGTAAAATATCAAGTTCGAAACAACAGAGCGAAGAAACTGATTTGAAGCATAGTGAGAGAAGAGGAAACATGTTTAAGAAAAGCGTGGGAGTTAAACAAGTTCAGAAGAGAAAAGAGATAGAATAACACTTAAGAAAATCATAGGATAAACATGTTTAAAGGTACTCAAACAAGGTCCAGTAAAAGGAAAACAAAGAACTAAAACTTAATAGAAAATACAATAAAGAAACACATGGATATTGAAAAAGCCTAGCAAAAGAACATATAGGGAAACATAGCAAGATAAACATACGAGCATGGTCTAGGAACACAATAGAAAAACAAAGCATAGAAGAATCATGTAGCGTAGAAAGAAAGCATAGGAAAACATTAGGAGAACATGCGTGACAAATACACATAAAGAACGGAAAAGACAAGTCGGAGAAACATTTTGAACCTTTCAGAAAACCCTAAATCAAAGATAAGGGGTTTTAAAGGATAATTTTGAAAAAAAAATCAGGGAAAAACGTTTATGAACTCCAGTAGTGCACAGATATATGACAAATCTAAGAAAAATCAGAGAAAACTGCTAGGGTTTCAGAAGAACCCTAAAACGAGAAAGGCTTTGAAAAGGTCCGATCTTGGTCGAAAATGTCAGAGATAGGCTCATAATGCTTGGATACGCTAAACAAGCCAGAGAGGCCATAGAACCTCAAATTGTACAAGGTTTGAACGGACATCATCGAGGACAGAACTCGAAACTTTGAACACCAAGTGTTTGAGAGGAGAGAGAGATGGGTTCAAGCCATCCATGACCGTATCCATGAATTCCGGTGAGGTTGTGGTTGAAGATGGTGAGATAGGCTAGGTTTTATAGAACCTTTGAGATAGTTTGAGAGAAAGGAGGGGGCTTGGAGGCGGGTGAGAGATGGGAAATGATTTAGGGTTATGGGGTTTGGGGGATTTAAAAGGTAAGGGTCAATCGTGGTTGTTGATCAAAATGATCAACAGCCTGGATTAAAAGAACGACCGGGCATGTTGTATTAACGGGTTAGGGGTCGCATTAGTTTTAGGGTTTGGGCTGGTCCGAAGTTGGGTTAATTAGGGGATCAATTTGGCTATAATTGAAATGCAAATGAGGCTAGATTTTAAATAGCAGTTTTTCACTTTTTATTTTATAAAAATAATAAAAAAGACTTTGAAAACAAATTAAAGGTAATGAGTCACTTGATAATATATAAATATTAATTTTAAAATATTGGAACCAATTTATAATTATAAAATGCTATTAATTCTTACAATAGGCTAAAATTGTAATTACATGCAATTTATCTTTTAAAATACTAAATTTATTGTACAAAATGTATAAAAATTACCTTAGCTATATTTTTGTATAAATATGGAAATAAATAAATTATTCACCAAAAATTTTAATTTTGGCAATAATTATTAGTTTTTGTACTGCTAAAATGGACAATATATTAACTTAAGAATCCTTTAAGAATTAGAAAAAAATACTAAAACACTTCGGCATACTTATATATGCTTTTTTGAAAGTATTTGCATGTAGAAAATACATAATGAAAAATTGGGTATCAACAGCTGCCCCTCTTTATCCGGGAGAGTTGTAGGGTAAAGATATGATAGCCAATTTTGACCGAATGAAGTGATTTGAAGAGATTGACCGTGCTCTGGTTATTGAGCTGCCTACATATCCCTGGTCTTATAGGAATCAGTCCATATATAGTTCAGGATCCGTCGGTGGAGTACGCCGATGGAGATCTTTCAAGAAAGGATGCGATGTTTCAGTTGGATGGGTGGCTAAGAGTCTAATAGGGCTGCAGGAACCGGAGCGAGATTACTCCTGTTGAGATGGATATTGCTTGCTGGTTTACTTGTAGATAAGCAATACACACACATATATTGTACATAAATTTAAACATGATGCAAGTTCCCTTCGGACCATGAATATTGTCTTTGGAAAGTTAGGATGACGTCCTCAGCCCATGATGTCCTGGGCCATGAAGCATATAATAAAGGATTCGCAGCCCTTGAAATGATGTTCTCGGGCTATGAGAATGATTCCTCCGAGCGATAATGCCTTTGAATAATGATATGCAAGAGATAAAAGGGGTCCTAAGTCCATGGCATGGCATTCTCGGGCTATGAAGATGGTGCCTCCAAACAATGATGCTCTTGGATAATTTAGCGATCTTTCAGCCCATGAAATACAATAGGTGGCGATCTTTCAACCCATGAAGGGCAAATAAAAGACGCGATCTTTCAGTCGGTGCAAACATAAATAAAGGTGGCGATATTTCAGCCAATGCAAGACATAAATAAAAGTGGCGATATTTCAGCCGATGCAAGATATAAATAAAGGTGGTGATCTTTCATCCATGCAAGAAGCAAATGAGGTTGCAATCATTCAGCCATGCAGATGGAAGATAAAGTGGCAATATTTCAGCCATGCAGGTGCAAAACAAAATGGCGATATTTCAGCCATGCAGATGCAAAATAAAGTGGTGATATTTCAGCCATACAAGTGGATAAAGGGTTTAGTATTGAAAGGTAGAATGGTAGAATTAATGCAATGCAGATAATGCAAATGGAGGTAGAGCTTAACCTCGGAAAGCAGAATGGTAGCCTTATGCAATGCAGAAAATGCAGATGAAGGTAGAGCTTAACCTCGGAAGGTAGAATAGTAGCCTTATACTATGCAAAAAATGCAGATGGAGATAGATCATAACCTCGGAAGGCAGAATAACGTCCTTATGTATTGCAGAAAATGCAGATGTAGGTAGAGCTTAACCTTGGAAGGCAGAATGATAGCCTTATGTAATGCAGAAAATGCAGATGGAGTTAGAGCTTAACCTCGGAAGGCAGAATGGTAGCCTTATGCAAAACATGAAAGGCGAATACTAATGACAACTCTTAGCTCAGAGCTGGTAGCTAAAATTTCTATTGTGGATGCTGGGGATTTTGCGGATAGAGATTGTGAATAGGTGTGACAATTCTGAGAGTTGTATTCCTAAACAGTATGAGTGTATATGATTTTATGACTTAGGTGCCTGCATCCGAAAAAAACTATGAGCTTTGTAAAGGAAAAGGTTAGTTCGTGTCTGCGCTGACTTTGCTTTCCATTTTTGGTTCTGATCTAGTGACACAGTATGTATCATAGGGGGTAGCATTGGGAAACAGAGCAATTTTGGTAACAAACATGCATGAGTTTGTGAAAAATGTGACATGAGTATATATTTGAGAAATAGTTTTTAGATGAACCGATGACTGTGACGTGGTTCAGGACATTGCAACCTCTCTCGCTTCGAAATTTCGAGGGTCCTCCTCAAAATCCTGTCCCAGTTTACTGGGCTGCTGCTTCTGATGGTTGCTTGCAATGATCAGCTGAAAATTACATCACATAGGAAAAGCATGAAGATTACACATCTAGTGCTTGAGTGCATCTGAATTGATTGGTTTTGACCAAATGTCTCTGTCCATTTCTGCAAGTATTTGGGATCCTCCTATCAGGAACCGACGAACCATGTATGGGCCTTGCCAGTTGGGAGAGAACTCCCCTTTGGCTTCATCTTGACGCGAAAGAGTTTTCTTTAATACCAGCTACCCCGGTGTGAACCGTCTTAGTTTGACTCTCATGCTGAAAGCTCTGGACATTTAGCTCTAATAAAGCTGACCATGGCAAACTACATTCATTCTTTTCCCATCTATAAGAGCCAACTGCTCTTAATGACTCCTCACCCACTCTGCATTGTTGAGTTCTGCTTTCTGCATAATTTATAGGAAGAGAATTTCTACCTCGGCGGGAATGACCGCTTCTGTACCGTAAATGAGTATGTAGGGAGTTGCACCAGTTGATGTGCGGACTATGGTATGGTACCCCAATAAAGTAAATGATTACTTCTCAGTCCATCGTTTGTGCTTTTCTATCATCTTCCTTAGTATCTTCTTGATATTTTTATTGGTGGCTTCTACAGCTCCATTCATTTGGGGGCTGTAGGCTGTTGAATTCTTGTGTTTGATCTTGAAGATTTCACACATAGCTCCAATCAAGTTGCTATTGAGATTGGAGCCATTATCAGTAATGATTGACTTTGGAATCGCGAACCGGCGAACAATGCGGTAGCGGACAAAGTCCGCCATGACTATCTTAGTCACTGCTTTGTAAGATGCTGCTTCGACTCATTTGGTGAAATCGTCGATTACTACTAGGATGAACCTGTGCTTGTTAGAAGCGGCCGGTTTGATTGGTCGAATAACATCCATTCCCCAAGCGTTGAACGACCATGGTGAGCTTGTTATATTAAGCTCATTTGGAGGTACCTTTATCATATCTGCATGTATCTGTCAACGGCGGCATTTTCAAACATACTTGATGCAGTGTGTTTCTATGGTCACCCAAAAGTAACCAGCATGGAGTATCTTCTTGGCTAAGACAAAGCCGTTCATATGTGGTCCACAAGTACCGGCATGGATTTCTTCTAGTAGTCTAGATGCTTCCTTTGCATCGACACACCTTAGTAATCCTAAATACAGGGTCCTCATATATAGGATTCCTCTGCTGTGAAAGAAATTTTTAGATAGTCTCCGAAGTGTGCTCTTCTGAATAGCATTTTCGAGCTCAAGATATTCTCCTTTTGTCAAATATTCCTTGATATCATGAAATCAAGGTTTTCCATCTGCTTCTTCTTCTACATGAGCACAATAAGCTGGCTGACCATAGATTTTCGCGGCAATAGGATTAATAAAGTTCTTATCTAGATGTTTTATCATAGAGGTCAGGGTAGCCAATGCATCGGCGAACTCATTCTGTATTCTAGGATTATGCTGGAACTTTGTATTTGTGAACCTCTTTCTTAACTCCTGTACAAGCATCTAGGAATTCTTGGTCGTCCATTCTTCTCGGACCTGATGTATAGGCAAGTCTGAATCTCCAATCACTAGCAACTCTTGGATGTTCATGTCAATGGCCATCTTGAGGCCTAAGATGCATGCTTCGTGCTCGGCCATATTATTAGTGCAGGGGAACCTGATCTTGGCAGATACCAAATAATGCTAGCCAGTTTCTGATACTAGAAGTGCTCCTATGCCAGCTCCTCTGAAATTTGTTGCTCCGTCCAAAAACATCCTCCAAACATCATAGGAATCTGCAATGTCTTCTCCTATGAACGATACCTCTTCATCCGGAAAATACTTCTTTAGGGGATCGTATTCTCCATCCACTGGGTTTTCAGCGAGATGATCCACTAGTGCCTATCCCTAGACTACTTTTTAGGCTACGTAGACAATGTCGAATTCACTCAGTAGCATTTGCCACTTGGCTAGCTTACCAGTAGGCATGGGCTTCTGAAAGATGTACTTCAATGGATCCATCCTTGATATGAGATACATAGTATAGGAACAGAAACAGTGCCTCAGCATCTGAGCTAACCAAGTCAAAGCATAGCAGGTGAGTTCTAATGGAGAATACCGGGCTTCGTACGGGGAGAACTTCTTGCTGAGATAATAGATGGCCTGCTTTTTTATCCTCGTTTCATTATGCTGCCCCAAAACACAACCAAATGCTCCATCCAGTACCGCAAGGTAGAGTAATAGGGGTCTACCTGGCTCGGGCGGGACCAATATTGGAGACTTGACAAGTACTCCTTGATCCTGTCGAAGGCTTTTTGGCAATCATCAGTCTATTTAGTAGCAGCGTCCTTCTTCAACATCCTGAAGATTGGCTAACATGTGACGGTAGATTGTGCTATGAACCGGCTGATGTAGGTAAGTCTCCCAAAGAAAATCATTACTTCTTTTTTGTTCTTTAGCGGTGGCAATTCTTGGATAGCTTTGACCTTCAATGGATCTGGTTCTATCCCTCGGTGACTCATGATGAACCCAAGTAGTTTTCTGGTAGGAACCCAAATGCTCATTTCGCGGGATTCAGCTTCAAATTGTACCTTCTCAATCTATTGAAAAACTTCCTCAACTCTTCCATGTGATTAGCAGCTTTCTTAGACTTGATGATGACATCATCTACATATACTTCGATCTTCTTGTGTATCACATCATGGAAAATGGTGGTCATGGGCCTCATGTAGGTGGCCCCTGCATTCTTTAACCCGAATTGCATCATCTTGTAGCTGTACATGCCCTACGTTGTAATGAAAGCTGTTTTCTCATCATCTTCTTCATCCATCCAGAATTGATGATACTGGCAAGACAATCTACAAATGATTGCAACTCGTGCTTAGCACAATTGTCAATCAGGATGTGTCTGTTTGGCAAGGGGAAGTCATCTTTTGGGCTGGCCTGGTTGATATCCCGGTAGTCAACACAAACTCTCACCTTCCCGTCCTTCTTTGGAATTGGTACGATGTTGGCTAACCACGTTGGATACTCCACTACCCCGAGAACCTTAGCTTTGACTTGTTTGGCGACCTCTTCCTTGATTTTCAAACTCATATCTAGCTTGAACTTTCTGAGCTTCTATCTTACCGGTGGATAGGCTGGGTCACTCAGCAATTTATGAGCTATAATAGATGTACTCGAACCAATCATGCCGTCGTATGACCAGGAAAATATGTCCACATATTCCTTTAGAAACTCTGTGTATCATTCCCTCTCTGATGGCGATAGGTGAATGTTGATTCGTGTTTCTTTGATATTTTCTGCATATCCCAGGTTAACATTTCTGTCTCATTCATGTTGGACTTAGGCCTATTTTCAAAATTCTCAACTTCCTTAACAATCTCTTCTGGTATATCATCTTCCCCTGAACCTACATCCGTTTGTTGCGTTGTCACGTTGCATGTCAAAGTCATTGGTTCATCAAGATAAGTAATAGTAATGATGTATAAGTAAAGTAATGAGAGAAAATATAAGATTTATAAGAATACTGAAAAGCTTTGATAAATTCCATAAATGTTTTGAACATTAGAGCTCTTTCTTGCAAAAAAATATGCGAAAGGAAATTAAAATAATAAAGTGAAGTAGTGCATGGTGCTTGTTCGGCCTTGCTATCCCGAGGCTCGCTGGGCTTTGGTGGTTCGGATGGTCCAGTTACTGAGGCGTGTCCCTCTGATTACAGCCTATATAGAAGGGCCTTCCTCCCCCTCCTCCTCAAAAATGACAAAACAATCTATGTTATCGTCTTCTAGGAACAAATTCCTCATCGCTGCTAATGCTTCCTCTTTTTCTGACCCGTAGATAACTTCGATTGGTTGGAAGGTCTGCTCCAAATGGGGTATCAGCGGCTCCAATAGATAGTAAGGACCATGCCATGGTGGTGACCAGTGGTTGAATTCCTCCCAAATGTATTCATACCCTAATCTGAAGGTGGTGCCATATTTCTTGAGACTGATGGTCTTAACGATTCCTTAGAGATTCTTGCCATGTTCCTTGCCAGGTTCATACCCACTCCAGTTCAGTATGCTTTAAATTTTGTTATCCCACCATTTATCCTTATCGATGATGTTTACTCGCTCGATGTGGTGGTAGGTTTCCCCGCCTATCCTTCTCCTTCCTCCAATTGCTGGAATGGTCTGGCAACTGTATATGGGATTGCTACCGTCACCATGGATGATCACCTCTTGGTGGTTCCATTCAAACTTCACTGCCTGATGTAGTGTTGGTGCTATGGCCCCCGCGACGTGAATCCATGGTCGTCCCAATAACAGATTGTAAGATGCTGACACGTATATCACTTGAAAATCAACATCAAACCGAGTAGGACCCATTTGCAAACATAAGCTAATCTTCCCAACAGTTGACCTCTGAGAACCGTCGAAATCTTTGACGTTGATGGCCTCGTCCTTGATTTCATGCAACCCTTTTCCTAATGTCCTGAGTGTTACCAACAGACAAATATTGAGACTGGACCCCCATCAACCAAGATTCTGGTGATAAAATAATCTTCACACTACATAGTGATGTGCAACGCCTTGTTGTGACTTAATCCCTCTAATGGCAGCTCATCTTCATGGAAAATGATCTTGTGACTTTTCAACACCTCACCCACCATGTTCGCCGTTTATCCTCCAGTGATATTGCTTGGTACATATGCCTCGCTCAATACTCTTTACAAGGCATTCTTGTGTGCATCAGAACTCCCTAGCAAAGCAAGGATAGAAATCTGTGCCGGTATTTTGTTCAGCTGATCAATGATTGAATTTTCCTTTGATTGTACCTTTCTCCAAAAATTATCGGGCCTGGTTTTAGTGATGGTTAGCTGATGGGAAGCTTGCTTTCTTTATTTAGCCAAATGCTCAGTATACAAACACTGCCGGTTCTTGTCATACCCTGTGTCGCAACTGTTTCCCTGGACTTGGTTTCCCTTTCCTTCTTGCCTCAGCTGTGTAGTCCCAAGGGATGGGCTTCGTGTGGAATGTTTTTACAGCTGTCATTGCTACCGTAACAGACACTCTTGATTTGGAAGGTAATATAGCAACTTCAAATGGTACAGGTACCTTTGGGGACCCAAACTCGGCCTCATTTGGTGTTGGCGCCTTCGTGGGGCTGGTGTTTCAAACTCCAGTGGTATGGACATGTTCACCTCGTCGTCTCCAAAAGGTTGTATCTGGACCACAATCGGATTGAGGGTGACTACTGGCTTCTTTGGATAATTGCCTTTTATGATCAAACTGATTGATCCCTTGGGGTCCCTATCATCCTCTATCTTGATCGTGTGAACGCCTCCACTCTTATGGTCTGGAAGAGGGTTATTACGGATATTCGGATTGGGATCCTTTACTACAATGATCTTGTTGTCAATCAAAGCCTGGATCTTATCCTTTAGGGAGCGACATTGATCAATGGTGTGCCCCTTCATGCCAGAATGGTATGCATAGGTTTTATTTGGGTTGACCCATTGAGAAGGGTTTTCAGGGGTAATAGCAGGGATAAGGGTGACATAACTAGTGGATTTGAGCCTTTTGCACAGCTGGTCGATTAGTTCAGCAATGACGGTATACTATTTGGGAGGTCTGCGGTCAAAAGTTGGTCGTGGTCTAGGGAAATTTTAATGTGGGGGAGGTGATTGATAGTGGGAATGTTGGGTGTTTTAGACTTGGTAAATGTGTACTGGTTGGGAGTATTTGGGTGAAGTAGGCTGATATGCAAAAGGTGGGATGACTGATAAGTGGGTGGTGGAGTATGGTAAGAGGTTGTGGGTGCTTGGTTATTTGGGGTAGGCTAATATGTGATTGGAGGTATTGGGTATGTTTGGTAATTATAGGGGATTTGTTCCTTTGTGCAACCATTACAACACTTACGTCCTTTTTCTTGTATGTACCACCAAACTGTAAAGCCTTGTTGGTAGCTTGCAAGGCTTTAAAGTTCGTAACCATACCACTCCTGATGCCTTCCTCGATCCTCTCACTTAGCTTGATTATGTCGGAAAATTTATGATTCCCAATCAGCAACAGTCTTTATAGTATTGGGGGTCCTGAGCCTGGATGAAAAACTTGTTCATTTGTTGTTCCTTTAAAGACGGTCTGACCTTAGCAGCTTCTGACCTCCAGCGAGTAGCATACTCACGGAAGGTTTCTTTGAGATTTTTCTTCAAGTTTTGGATATGGAACACATCTGACGCATTCTCCGTGCTGAACCTGAATGTATCCATGAATTCGGACGCCATACTTACCTAATTCCGCCACTTTTTTGGGTCTTGGCTAATGTACCAAGACAGAGCATCTCCTTTCAAGCTCCTCATGAAAAGCTTCATCCGGATCTTCTCATCTCTTCCTACTCCGACCAATTTTGTCGCAGTATATTCTCAAATGAACCCTGGGATCTCTTGTACTATCAGACATTCCAAACTTGTACCCCTCCGGCAGTTCGTCATTGGGCTGTATGCATAGATCTTCATAGATTAGCCCCCCTAATTCCCTTACCACCTTCAACGCCTTGAACTCTGGTGTTCAACCTTTTAAGCCCTTCGACCAAATTTTTGATGATAGAGTCCTTATTATTGGATTCAAGTGTGCTTGGGATGGGCTAGGTGGAGTGTGGTATAGTCTCCACGTAGATGGGGGTGTTGTGTTGGGTGTGGCAGTGGTCATTTGTGGAGTTCAAAGGTTCCGGAATGAGGAGTGGAGCATTGTTGGGAGTGTGGCAAGTATTGTAGTGGTGTTGTGGAGAGAGATGGTTTTGTTGCTTTGGGACGTTTTGTGGAGGTACAATATTATGAGTATTTGGGAAAGTAACTTTTGGAGGAGTGAGGGAAAATGACAGACTTGCCAAATTCTGGAATTGATCAAGTTCTTCTTGGAACTTCAATAGTTTTTGTTCCAGTTGGGACACACTTTATTTGGAGACCTGAGCACCCTGAATGATTTCTACCCGTTTAACCGAGTTTTCCTTTCTAATGTTGCTCTATTCTCCATCTTTCCCTTGTTCCTGTTTCTGATACGACAAGGAGGAGGAGTAAGTGGAGGGCCCTTGGATCTTGTAGAATATGATGGCGATGTCAGATTTCACGAACTAATCATTAGGGAAGGGAATAAAGAAATGTAAAAACAAAAAGGTAACTAGTCAGTATGGATTGTAAGAAAAGATGCTGTGATATTTAAACACATAGTTCAGGAATGTAAATCGTGTCCTAATTTGGGAGCCTTGTTGTGCCCGAGGTAGGCCTAGAAACAAATTGATTTGGAGAAGGAAAGATATGTCTTTTGATTCCAGTAAAAATAAGTACCCCAATCGTTTGTTGGCGCTGGCAGCCATGTCTTTCCATTCTTCAATCAGCTTTTGGTTGGCTTCTTGAATTTTACGGATCTCATTTCCGCATTCCCGAATCCTCTTGCGCAATTGGTTGTACTTGACCTGTGCTTTAGCCTTTTCATCGATGATCCTGTGACCTCGAGCACACCCGGGTTGGCCCAGACCATTATGATTGTCTTCTAACCAAGTGGGATAGTATGGAGTATAACCAGCATGGTACCTTTCTAGCTCAATAGTGTCCCTTCCCATGACAATTTTGCAGTGCCACATGTGCTGAGCTTGGCACTTGTAAGGGCTATCATCATCTTGAAACTTGGCCCGAAAATGACTCATCTTGTCAACCCTTGGTATAACCTGCTTCCTACCATCCTATCTCATAACTCGAAGAGGGACATAAAGGCAAGTTCCCCTCAAACCAATAAGTATTAGAAACAGTGCATCCCGAGATCGGGTAATGAAATCTTCAGTAGAGAACCATTCGAACATCCATTGTACTCAGACCTCTTTCAGATTTTCAAACAGTTCTACCCATCCTTTGGCATCTTCCAATTGAGCAAACATGTTGGGCATGTAGTTCATCCTCCTTGGCTTATGGAATGCTATATGATCATCCCAGTCCCTACACTGAATCTCTTGTCGATACTCACCCTTTTGGAGGGGCTCCATAAGCCAGAGTTGGAGTAGCAAGTTGCAACCCTTGAAGTGTTTGTCCCCCTTGGTTAAATTTCTCCAAGGCGCAGTATATTTCTGCGATGATCATGGGCACTATGCTAAATGGTTGCCCACCAATTCCCTTTATTAATGTTTTGGCGTCCATGACTAGTCGGTTTGTATCCTTGCTTTCTTCATAGGAAATATTATCATCCCAAGAAGCAGAACATAAAGAAAAATATCCTCCTATGGATATGCCCTAATGATGTTAGGGCGAACTCATCAGGATAAGTACGGTAAGATTTGCTGTGAACGTATCTCTCGTACAAATAATCAAAGGGAATGTACGACTCCTTCAAGCAGGTTAAGTTTTGATTCTTCTTAAGACCCACCATCTTGAGAAAACCTCTACCCTTGCGATTTTCTATCATTAACAGACCCGGAGTTTCCCACGGTATACCAGCCAGTCCTCCTATTTCCTCTAGCAGGGGTGTCATCTCAATGCCTCCGAAGCAGAATACAGACCTATCATAATCCTAGAATAGAGTGGCAGCTTCTATTATTTTTTTTATTGGGTTGAATTTCCAGGAGAGAAGGTAGATTCCGTAGATATTTTCTGATAAGAGCCTGATCGCTGGAGTGAAGAACCTCCCACCAGCTTAGCAATTTGGGTGGATGTTGTCATGCGAATCTGGGGACTTTGTGCCTCATATTTCTGCAAGAAAAAAGTGTTAGGCCCTTTACCCCCACCGAACTCGACTATTAAATATCAATAATTGGCATAACAAGCATTTAGTTCTCCAAGTAAATGCACGAAATGTGGTAGCATCCATTTGGGTTTTGGGAAAGCCCGATGGACTATGGACAACACTATCTTAAAGAGTCATTATGCGGACAACATAACTGACTCTGCTAGGTTTGACCATAATGAATGCACAAATAAATGGAGTAGGGTTTCTATGGGGTATTAGACTGGTACCCTTGAGCAGACAACTTAAGAGGGAAATACACAAAACCGTCGACTACACCGTTGATCGATTGATATTAACGCAAATATGCCTTTGCCGGATTTAGTGGGTGATAATATATGTAGGGCGCAACCATTCATGATAAGCGTTGCTATGATATTTTATTTGGCACAAGTGGAATATGATGTTGAATATGCAGCTGCAATAATTAAAACAAGTTGTCACGTATTTGCATGTTCATAATGTAATAATTACAACAATTTCTCCTAATTTGCAATAGTATTAAAGGAAAGCGATAAAGGAAAGCATTAAGAGAAATAAGGAAAAGAAACAAAGAGTCAAGTTAGTTTTGAGGTAGAAGAGGAAAAATACTTAAAGGTATTTAAACAAATAAAGATATATAAAGAGGCATAAAATCACAAATAGCATGAAATGGTATAAGCCTTAAAGAAATCCCCAACAGAGTCGCCACGCTATTGATGCCCCCTTTTCTCAGTTTTATGACATTTGGGAGGACAACTAGTTTCCCTTTGGGAATTGGGTTTGAAGAGTCGCCACCTAATAATTAAGTGCATTAGGACACAAGAAGAACTTTGATTTAGAAAATCAGAAATTGGGTGAGGGCTTGAAATTATCCTGAGTAGAATGTGTTAGGCGCCCTTCAAGATCCACTAGTATGGTTCCCGACCATACTATAATTGTGACTTTAAGTGCAAACAACAAGTAGACAAATAAGAGTTAGAAATGTAAGAGGGGGGTTTTCACATAATTATTGCAAGTAATTTGAAGTTATAGCAAATTTAAAGAAGCTGAAATTTAGCAAGAAAAACAATTTTGAAACTCAGAATAAATGGGTAAAAAGAGAAGAAATTTCACGTAATTGCTGCAAGTAATTGAAAATAGAATCAATCAAAGAAGCTGAAATTTGAGAAAAAAGCAGTTTTGATATTCTGAATAAAATAAACAAGTAAAGGGAGGAGGGTCCTATGTTTATAAATAATATGGATCAAACCACACAACGCCGGGTAACCATTTATACATGTAGTGCTATCGCATGGTCATCATATCCATATCTACCCTTTTCCACCCTGTTAAGGTATTAAACGCGGAATAGTCTCGCTTTACTTATTGCATGTTGTTACCCACCCACATCCTATTAGTCCCAGTTGTATTTGGGACTACTAATCCTAAAGGGAAGGGTGTGAGGTATTATTGTTTCAAAGGACAAAATTCTAAGGTGACAATCAAAACACTTATGTAACAGATAAGGGGGAGAAGCACATAACAGATAGAAAGGCTCAATCAAACCTCCCTGAAACAAAGAGAAGCATATAATTTAGCATGACTTGCACATACTTATTAGGGTCTGATTAAAATTAAGAGCTGTGGCAGACTAATCTATTACATATTTCAAATAAGAAATCCAAATCAGGTTTGCCTGCTGGTTGTAGCTAAGAATCTGATTCAATTTACAAGTTACCTTATCGCTTGCCTAACATTATATGAAACCTATGGGTATGATATCTATTAGCTTAGAAAACAACGTGTACTGATATTAAAGAAGAGGACTTGTTAATTACAGAAAGCATAAATTCTGCAGATGCTAAGCATTGCTACTACTGATTTTAGACTTATAAGATAATGAACGATTCTGATTTCGTTGGTTGCTCCTATTGGCATGCTTTCTAGGCGTTGTTGATTTTAAACACCTTTTATAGTTGAAATAAGAGTGCAGAAGTTCTATAGGCATGGTATTTAGAATGCTGTTTGTTATTTAAACTGGTGAAGAAGTTTGCCTAGTGATAGATGCAGATGCAAAATTCAAGAAGTCCTATAAGCATAGTACCTAGAATGCTTTTTGTTATTTAACCTATGAACATGTTTGCCTAATGATAGATGCATATGCAAAATTCAGGAAGTCCTATAGGCATATTATCTATATAAAATGCAACATTTCAGAAATGAGTTATAGACATGGTCTCTATATAATACTGAAGTACAGAAACCTATAGACATGGTCTCTATATGAGATCTAAAAGAGCAGAAGCCTATAGACACAATCCCTACATGAGATGCAAAAGTGCAAGCTGAAAACATGATACATGCGTGTAGAAGTGTAAATATCCCTATGAACATGATATCTACCCTTTTGCATGCATGATTGGCCCTCCCCTTTTCATTACAGCCCCAATAGTTATTACAAGTTATTATTATAGCTCAGGATGAATAAGAAAAGTAATATTACATCAGAGAACTAAAAATTTACAACCAAGGGGAGCCTGAGTGAGACTTCATGTCTGAAGCATGAAGTAAACCAATCTTCATAAATCAGATTCCAAATCGTTTCTCTTATTTGGCATGTGTCAGAGTTCCCTAAGAGTCTCAAATAGACTCCGGGAAATGCTCATACCCAAATATATTGCAGAATTGAATTACAGTGTTGCGTGGAAGAGTCAACCCTCAAGTGTCCAAGTTAAGAGGGAACTCAAGGTCCCAAAGAATGGATCACAGGAGGAGGGGCAGAACATAAAAGCTAAGAGAGAGTGTAAATGCAGAGAGGGATTTTTAGAGGAAGAAAAGATAGGCTAGTGGCCATTTTTAGAAATTGAAAGTACTGGCACACTCCAACCAGCCTACTAGCCACATTGTTTGGGAGTTAGGATCCCCTAAGGGATCAAGTCCAAACATGAGCAGCAACTTGGACGTTTCCATGTTCTGAACTTCAAACTCAAACCCATTGAAGGGTGCATCGATTCACAGTAGAAACATATGCAAGAAATTGACATGCTAATTAACATTAAGCATATGCAATAAAATAGACAGGGGGTGTAGAAGCTGTAAAATAAACACATTGGGATGAGGCTGAAAACCAAACTAGAACATACCTACTTCAGGGAAACAAGAAAAGAAAGCAGTAGTCTTGTAAAGCCAGAGTGCAAGCAATAGTCAGAATGCTATGATTAGAGAACTATGATACTTGAGTAGGGTAAAAGTGTTGAATTGAAAGATGTGTAATTGAAAGTATTTGAAAGTGTCGAATTCAAGGTGTCTTGGTGATAAAGGAGTCATGCCCTTTAATAGTGTAGAAGGCAAGCAGAATAAGGTAGGAGAATACTTTTAATATCAATTACAAAAGTTTCCCTTTAACTAAGGGATTATGATTTCAAAGTAAAAGTTATTAATGAAAGAGATTGATCAAACACTTTTCCCAAAGCAGTACAAGAAGGGTAAATACACAGAGATTTCTCTAAGGAAAAAGTCCGATAGCACACGATTTGTGCAAATAAGGAAAGGAAATCAATTAACAGCCAGTAAATCACAAGATCTGAATTTTAGTATGGATGAATCCAGTCAGAAAAGGTGAAGAAAGGTTTTATTTAAGAAAAATCAATAACAATCAATCAAACATAAAAAAGGATTCTGAATCAATCATAAGTTGGAAAACCTTTTCGGAACAAATAATTCATTACACATATAAAAACATACAGCCATGCTTAAGCACGAAGAACTATCATACTAATCAGTAGGAGAGTCTAGCATATAAAAAGTTCAGAGTAGTATACAAAGAAATTGAAACTCAGCTCATAGACTCATAATGAGTTTGAAAGAGTCAAGAGTTCCAAAATAGAACCCCAGTTCAAACACCTGACTTAACCTTGTAAAAAACACCCAAATTCTAGGGTTTCTGCTTCGAATCATATACGGAGACGAGGAGGCAAATAATGGAAATAGGCTCAGAGATCTCTTTCAGAGACTCATGTGAAAGCAAACAGGTACAATAGCAAGTTCGAAATAACAGAGTGAAGAAACTGATTTGAAGCATAGTGAGAGTAGAGGAGACATGTTTAAGAAAAAACCTGGGACTTAAACAAGTTCAAAAGAGAAAAGAGATAGTATAACACTTAAGAAAACCGTCGGGGACATGTTTAAACGGAACTCAAACAAGGTCCAGTAGAAGGAAAACGAAGAACAAAAACTTAATAGAAAATACAGTAGATGAACACAAGGATACTGGAAAAGCCTAGCAAAAGAACACATAGGGAAACGTAGCAAGATAAACATGCGAGCATGGTCAAGGAACACAGTAGAAAAACAAAGCACAGAAGAATCATGTAGGGTAGAAATAAAGCATAAGAAAATAGTAGGAGAACATGCATGACAAATACACACAAAAAAAGGAAAAGAAAAGTCGGAGAAACATTTGAACCTTTAAGAAAACCCTAAATCGAAGAGAAAATGTTTTAATGGCTAATTTTGAAAGAAAAATAGGGAAGACGTTTAAGAACTCCAGTAGTGCATAGATATAGAACAAATGTAAGAAAAACCAGAGAAAACCTCGAATAGCTAGGGTTTCAGAAGAACCCTAAAAATGAGAAAGGCTTTGAAAAGGTCTGATCTTGGTCGGAAATGTCAGAGATAGGCTCATAATGCTTGGATGCGCCGGATCAAGCCGGAGAGGCCATAGAACATCGAATCGGAGAAGGTCTAAACGGATATCATCGAGGTCAGAGCTTGAAACTTTGAACACCAAGTGTTTAAGAGGAGAGAGAGATGGGTTCAAGCCATCCATGAATTCCGGTGAGGTTGTGGTTGAAGATGGTGAGAGAGACTTAGTTTTCAAAAACCTTTGAGAGAGTTTGAGAAAGAGAGCGGGATAGGGGGGGTTTGGAGGTGGCTGAGAGATGGGAAATGAGTTAGGGTTATGGGGATTAAAAAAGGTAAGGGTCAATCGTGGTTGTTGATCAAAATAATCAACGACCTGGATTAAAAGAACGACCGGGCGGATTGTATTAACGGGTTAGGGGTGGGGTTATTTTTAGGTTTGGGCTGGTCCGAAATTGGGTTAATTAGGGGACCAATTTGGCTATAATTGAAATGCAATGAGCTAGTTTTAAATAGCTATTTTTCCCTTTTTATTTTATAAAAATAGTAAAAATGACTTTGAAAACAAATTAAAGGCATTGAGTCACTTAGTAATATATAAATATTAATTTTATTGGAACCAATTTATAATTATAAAATGCTATTAATTCTTAAAATAGGCTAAAATTGCAATTACATGCAATTTATCTTTTAAAATACTAAATAAATAGTAAAAAATGTACAAAAATTATCTTAACTATATTTTGGTATATATATTGGGATAAGATAAATTATTCACCAGAATGTTAATTTTGGGAATAATTATTGGTTTTTGTACTGCTAAAATGGACAACAAATTGATTTAAAAATCCATTAAAAATTATGCAAAAATGCTAAAACACTTGGACATACTTAATTATGCTATTTTTGAAAGTATTTATATGTAAAAATACATGGGAAGAAATTGGGTATCAACATGTATGGTAGGATTTGTTGTGACTGTACCTTTCATACAAATAGTAGAAAAAGATGTAGCATTCTTTCAGACATGTCAGTTCTGGATTTTTTTTAGACCCATCATTTTGAGGAAGCCCCTGAATTTGAAGTTTTTAGGCATCAACAAACCTGGAGTTTCCCACACTATACCGGCCAATCCTTCTATCTCCTTTAGCCAGGATGTCATTTTAATGTCTCCGAAACAGAATATAGCCCTCTCACAATCCCAGAACAAAGTAGCAGCTTCTATAATCTTGTTGTTGGGTCGGATTTCCAGTAGACAAGGTAGGTTTCCCAAATATTTTCGAACAAGAGTTTGATCACTAGAGTGAAGACCTTTCCACCAGCTTAGCAGTTTTGGGTGGATGTTGGTGACCATGCCGAATCTAGGGACTTCGTGCCTCATATTTCTGCAAGATAAATAAGGTTAGGCCCTTACCCCCCCCCCCCCCCACCAAACTCGAATCTTTAATACCAATAATTAGCATGAAGCATTTAGTTCTCCAAATAAATGCATAGAACATGGTAGTGTCGGTTTGGGTTTAGGGAAACCCAATAGACTTTGGACGAGGCTATCTTAAAGCATCATTATGTGGAAAACATTACTTACTTGGTTAGGTTTGACCATGATGCATGCATAATTTAAATAAAGTAAGGTTTCTATGGGTTTTAGACAGGTACCCTTGAGCGGACAACTCAAGGGAGAAAGGCATGGAACCGTTGACTACACCGTTGATCGACTAATTTTACCACAAATATGCCTTTCTAAATTTAGGGGGTAATAAAATAGGAAGAGCGTAACCACTTATTATAAGCGTTGCTAAGGTATTCTTTTGGTACCAGTGGAATATAATATTGAGCATGATTATGCAATAATTAAAAAATATGTTGTCACGTATTTGCATGTTTAAAAAAGCAGTAAATACAAAATTTTATAATAGTAAATTAACAATAAAGAAAAGAAGAAGATAAGTCAGTTTTACCCGTAAAAGAAATTAAACACTTAAAGGAATTTAAACAAGTAGTTGCATATGAATTGATAGTACAAATTCACTAGTATAATCTGAGATGGTAAAAGCCTAATTATCCCTAGCGGAGTCGCCATGCTGTCGTGCCCCCTTTTCTCGCGAAATCGGGTTTATGACATTTGGTATAGGACAAATCATTCCTTTTGGGAAATGGGTTTTGCATTTTGAAGATTCACCACCTAACGATTTATGGTGCATTAGGACACATTCAAGTTTCATTTCTAAGTTCGTTTTATAACCAGAGATAGAGTAAGGGCTTGAAATTATCCTAAGGGGAAGGTGTTAGGAACCCCTCTAGATCCATATATACAGATAAGGCTCAAATAAGAGGGGATTTTGAATAAACAATCATCAGAAAGAGCAATCAAGGTTGATTTTAAGCAGGAAGTTGCAATGCAAAAAAAAGAAGAGAAATAAGGAAAAGGGGTCCTAGGTTTATTTAAATTATGGATCACATCAATTCAATACCTGGTAATCACTCTTCAGAAGATGGGATACACATGGTATTAGCGCATCGGCCATCATATCCATATCTACCTTTTCCCACCCCATTAAAGGTACTAAAGCGCGGATCGGTCTCGACCATTATTGTATGCTATTACATGTCTCATTCCTATCAGTCCTGGAGGAACTTAGGACTACTAATCCTAAAAAGGAGGGATATTAGGCTAACCTGAGGTTTCAAACGTGAAAAATCTAAGGCGACATATAAAACACATAGAAGACTGCACATTCAAGGGGAAACATATAAACACATAAGGCTCAAGTATACCTCCTCAAACAAGGTAATAAGATAACATGACTCAAACAACAAACAACGTCAGATTCTAATGTAATTCTTAGGGGAGAGGAGATTATGGTTGGTGAAGCAGACCTGTTCTGTTACGACTCAGTTAGAAAACACGACTCAGGCCTGCCTGCTGGTTGTAGCACTTAAACAAGTAACAGAGGGGAGTTCGGTTTAATTATTATTATTGCCTAAGGATTGCCTTAATGTTTAGGTGATACCTTAGAAACATGGTATCTATTGCTGATTTTGAGTGTAGTCACAACTTAAAACGAATGATTTGGAATCCTACAGACATGTTTGATAAATTGTGTTAACAAGGAGAGATTAAGTTACTTAAGCACTGATTGAGAATAGGCTGATTTAAATTAGACTAGTTGCAGATGATAGGATTCTTTATTGCTGATGATATTTAATGTACTTATTTTAATTGAACATGGTACTAATTTATAGCCGTTTAAATCTTAGAGCATGATGTCTAAGTGGTAACAAGCGTGCATAATTTAAAGTGGAGTCCTATAGGCAGGTTATCTAGGCGTGAAGTTTAACATGCAGAATTTTAAATAAATAAACCTTTATAGGCATGGTGTCTAAGATGCAGAATTGAATACGCAGGACGTAAAACAGTCCTATAGGCATGCTTTCTAAGTGCAGTTTGAATCTGCAGAGTTAAATATTCTATAGGCACGGTTTTTAAACACATCCTGAATATGCAGAATTTAAAAGTAGTCGTAAAGGCATATCTTCTAAATGTAGTTTGAATATGCAAAACCAAAATACTCTATAGGCATGGTTTCTAGACGTAGTATGAATATGCAGAATTTAAAAGTAGTCATATAAGCATATTTTCTACCCTTGAACATGCATAATTACCTACCCTTTTTCACTAGCCTTCCCCGATGTTTTTTACAAGTTATTAGAGACCAGCAGTACTGAATTACATCAAAAATAAATATAAAAATACAACCAGAAGAGGTCTAATTCTTGATTTATCCCTGAGCTATGGAATAAACTGCCTTAAAATGACATGTTTCAAAGCCTTTCTCATACCTGGATGTGTCAGAGTTTCCTACGGGCCTCAAAGAACTTCGGGAAGTGATTACACCCACATTCATAGAACCAAATAGAGATGAGTGTTATGTGGAAGGGCCAACCCTTATGTGTCCAAGTTCATAGGGAGCTCATGGGCCCAAGGCAAGGCTCAAACAAAAGGGGTCGAACTTAAGTCTAAGAAGATATTGAAAGTGCAGGAATAGAGTTTTAAAATTGAGGGGATACGAGAGAGGGGTAAATGATGATAAGGAAAAAGTAATTAGTAAAAAAAAAGAGTCAATAACTTCATACAAAAGGATCAGGGGTTGGGGATTCATTGCAAAGAGCTTGTGTACTTGGGCAAAGGCCAGCTTTGGGCATGTAAAACAATAGAAGATGCTAGCATGCCTATGAACAAACTAGAACACACAACACACAAAGGAAACGTGGAGGTTATGATCCTAGTAGAATCAATTTGGGGTCATGGATAACAATGTTTATTGTTGCCATTGCCCCATACCAACTGCAGTTGCCAATCTCTCTCGGCGTACGGTAGGTGAGCTAACATGTGCAGTGGTCGGAGATGCGTAGAGGGTGGCCAAAAGCTACTAGAGTTCCTGCTAGACATGCATCGGATGTAATTAAGGAAGCTCTAGGAGTGCGAAGCACCGAGAAATTAGAAAGAAACAGTAATGGAATGAATACACAGAGTGGTACACCGATTGGGGTTATTAGAGGAGCAACTCCGGTGCTGGAAGAACAACGGACTTTGCCACTGCACATACCTACAAGTGCAGATGTGGTAATCCAAGGAACAAACCTCAGCACTCAAACGAAAATGGGATCTACAGGAGGAGACTTCCAAATTGCGATACCAAGAGGTGAAGGTTCGAGTAAAAGGAGCTCATCAACTGAAGAAGACACAATGGGTATGATGATTGATCCTGGTGGAGTACAAAATGATGTGAGGAAAGCACTGACTCAGATTCCTAATATGAAGACACGGGAATATAGGGAGTGGGCAACACTCTTTAATTGAAAGAAAATGGCAGTAAGGGGTATGAATCTCACATATATCGCTCCAATTATATAAGATGGAGTGATGATTGTAGAGCTTAACAAAGAGGAAATTGAGAGAGACAGGGCAAAATAGAGACAAGCCCTAATTTTATATGTTGTGGGAGAAGATCCAACCATTGGGGCCCTAGAAAGATATATTGCTCCAACATAGAACTTTGTGTCAAAGCCAAAGGTATTCTACCACAATGATGGTTACTTTGTTGTTCGGTTCAATAGTCTAGAAGATAAGGATGTTGTTCTATATTCTGGGACATACATGGTAAACAACAAGCCAATTATTATCAAAAAGTGGGCACCTACGTTCAATTTCCACACCGAAATATTGCAAACGATCCCTCTATGGGTGAAACTGCCAAACTTGCCTCTGAGCTGCTGGGTAAGGGAGACACTAAGCAGAATAGGAAGTTGACTTGGAGTACCTGTCTATGCAGATGAATGCACAACAAACGTGGAAAGAATTTCATATGCTCGATTACTAGTGGAAATGGATGTTACTAGGCCCTTACCAAAGACTATAAAGGTCAAAGATCCGATGGGAGGAGTTTATGATCAAGAGATAGTATACGACTAGGTACCAGAATATTGTCATACATGCTTACAGGCTGGGCATTCATGCGATATGTCTCAAAATAAGAAAGTACTTTTAGGAAAGCAAAAAGATGAAACTACAAAATCAAAACAACAATGGATGAGACGAACATGAAACATTCAAGGGAATGAGGGGCAGTATGCACCAGAAGCTCAAAGAGAAAAGGGAAAACAGAAACATATTGAAGAAAAGCAAAATGAGGTGGAAGGAAAAAGAAAATAAATTAATCCTGAAGATGATCAATCACAAGGACGCCAATGGAAAATAGTTCGAAACAAGTCAGCTGCAAAGGGGAACTGTAACAAAGGCCAGAGGAGCAACCTGCACGAAGGAACAACAACACCTACTATACTTGCCGAACAAGAGAAACTTGTGGAAGTGGTAAATTGTTTTAATCCTCTAAGTAGTCATAATACAATACCAGAAGGATAAGGGATGATAAGAAACACAAGTATGAGTGTAGGAACACAATGGGGAGATGAAAGTCATATGCTTTTGTTTACCCCCACATGAAACTAGCTACATGGAATGTTAGAGGTCTTATTAAGACTTACAAGAAAAAGGAGGTGAAGAAGTTTATAAAGAATAATAATATAGTAATAGTAGCAATAATAGAACATATAGTCAAAGAAAGTAATGTTGCAACAATCATAAAGAAGATAGTGAATGGATGGAGCTGGTGTCACAATTACAATATGAGAGTCAGAATTTGGATAATGTGGGATCAAAATGTTGTTAATTTTGATGTCGAGCATACTACAGAACAGTTTATTCATGGTAAAGTTAAAGTGTATAACTTAGGCATGGAGTTCAAACTTACATCTGTGTATGGTTTGCACACAATAGAAGATAGGAGATGATTGTGGGATGGCTTAAAGAATATTCAGAGATCACAACAAGACTCTTGGCTTGCCATAGGTGATTACAATGCGGTCCTACAGGTTGAAGATAGGAAGTACGGCAACCCTGTCACTAAGACAGAAACTAGAGATTTTAGTGACTTTCTCTTTGATACTGGAATGACTGAAATGAAATCAATAGGAAGAGAATATACTTGGACAAATACACATATCTATCGCAAGATTGATAGAGCACTGGTACACTCAGAATGGTGTGTTGGAAATCATCGCTTGGAGGCCTCCATCATGGATCCATATTTCTTGGATCACTCTCCCCTATGTATCAAGCTAGAAGAAGAGCTACAAAGAGGACCCAGGACTTTTCGATTCCTTAATTGTCTAGCTGATCATGAGAACTTCATTAAGGCAGTAGAAACAGCTTTGAACAAAAGGACCAATAGAAATGGTATGAATAAAATATGGCAGAAGCTGAAAATAGTGAAACGGGAGATGAAGAAATTGAATTGGGGCTTTAATGGGGTAAGTGAGAAAGTGAATGTACTAAGACAACAATTAGCAGACCTGCAAACTCAAATGAGGGGACCTGGTCATACGTTGTTCGATTAGGAAGGAGCAATTAAAGCAGAGTTAGAGAAATGGAGCAATATTGAGGAAAGCATATTTTGTCAAAAGGCTCGGATACAGTGGCTAAAACTAGGTGACTCAAATAATGCTTTTTTTCTTTGCTAAAATGAAGAATAGAATGGCACAGAACAAGATCAAGAGTTTAATAAATGCTGAGGGGAACATGGTGCAGTATCACAAGACATAAAAAGGGAAATTCTTGATTTCTATGGAAAACTACTGGGGTCTGCTGCTAGTCAACTACCACCTGTAAATGCCAAAATTATGAAGGAAGGAAGAACACTGAATAGACAACAACAATTAGGCTCGTTGCACCTATAACTCTAGGTGAAGTTTTCCAAGCTCCCAAAGGCATAGATGACATAAAAGCACCTGGATTTGATGGCTTCAATGCCTGTTTCTTTAAAAAAAAGCCTGGCCGGTCGTAGGAGATGATGTTACTAAAGAAGTGTTGGAATATTTTTACATAGGGGTCATGTGTAGAACCATCAACTGTACCACCATAACACTGGTCCCTAAGGTACAAAATCCGGCAAGAATTTCAGAGTTTAGACCCATATCTTGTTGTACGATATCGTACAAGATCATCTCAAAAATACTGACATATAGAATACAAGAGGTAATGAATGATATTGTTGATCTGGGGTAGTCAGCTTTTGTTCCAGGAAGAATCATCACTGACAATATAATACTAAGTCATTAATTGGTGAAGAGCTATGGAAGGAAAAGGGTATCACCACGGTGCATGTTGAAGATAGATATGAGAAAAGCCTATGACTCAGTTGAGTGGTGCTTCATAGAGCAGATCCTCACTCATCTTCACTTCCCTGATCAATTTATTCAATGGATGATGGCATGTGTATGATCAGTTTCATATTCAGTTATCATAAATAGGTACCCTTCTTTCTATTTTTCAACAAAAAAAAGGTTTGAGGCAAGGGACCCAGTGTCTTGTGCTAGCAATGGAGTACCTTACTAGAATCTTGAAGGCACTGAAGAGGAAACCTGATTTCAATTACCACCCTAAGTGTGAAAGACTGAACATTGTACAGTTGAGCTTTGCGTATGACCTCTTATTGTTTAGCAGGGGAGATATAGTGTCTGTAAAAATGGTGCTTAACTACTTCCAACAGTTCTCCAAAGAATCTGGTCTAGAGGAAAACATAGACAAAAGCTCCATTTATTTTGGAAGAGTGCATGAGGAGGAGCAGAACAATATAATACAAATGCTGGGATTTGCAAAAAGAGAAATGCCTTTTAGGTACCTAGGGGTCCCTCTGAGTACTAAAAAGAAAAAAAATTTACAATATAAACCACTTCTTGATAAGATTATGGGCAGAGTCACCTCATGGACTGCAAAGCTACTAGCTATGATGGTAGAGTTCATCTAATCAAATCTGTCTTATTTTCGGTGTAAGTGTTTTGGTCTCAGGTATTCATCCTGCCACAAAAAGTGGCGAAGGCAATTGAATTAATATGTAATAAGTTTCTTTGGACAGGGAGTGTAGACATGGCAAAGAAAGCGGTAATACCATGGGACAAACTTTGCCATCCCAAGACAGCAGGAGGACTCAACTTCTTTGATGTGAGAACTTGGAATAAGGCTGCCATTTGTAAAATGCTGTGGAATATACATCAAAGAAAGACAAGTTATGGGTCCAGTGGATACACATTCACTATATAAAGGATGGATCTGTTTAGGATGAACGAGCAACACAAGCTTCATGGTTGGTGAGGAAGATATTGAAGGCTAAAGAAACTTATATTGATGTAGATTATATGGAGGATGATATAAATTGCATGCAACCGTTCTCTATGAAGGTTATGTATAACAGATTGAGAGGGGAGTTTCAAAAGGTACAATGGAGACGACTCATATGCAACAACCAATGATCACCTAGATGGATTTTCGTACAGTACCTAGGTCTGAAAAATAGACTGCTCACTCGAGATAGATTAGCACAATGGATGCAGATTGGAGACTTAAGGTGTATGCTTTATAAAGTAATGTCGGAGACCATTGAGCACCTATTTTTTGAATGCATAGTATCAGCTACTAATGGAAGAAGATATTGCAGTGGCAGGGCTTGGTGATGCAACCGATGGCATGGAAAATAGAAAAAGAATGGGCATAGAAACAGGGGAAAGGAAAATCTGCTGGAGCACAAATTTACAAGATTTCACTTTCAGCTACTATCTACGCTATATGGATGGAGAGGAATATGCGAATTTTCCAAGGAAAGAGCAAACCAATAATGAGTATAGTTAGCCACATCCATTATCGCAGCAGATTATGTGTTAAACTACGTCGTAAGATGATTGATTTGAATTTTTACCCTTAAATTTGTATATAACATAGCAAAGGGATAGAGATAGAAGCAATAAGAGAGATGAAGATGCCAACTGTCCAAATTGTACCAACTGTCCAAATTGTGCAATAGTTTGTTTGATATTCTTGTAAATATTTACTTGGTAAATAAAGAAATTTAATTACCAAAAAAGACTACAATTGCCAAATACATTGGGGATTTGGATTTAAGATGCACAAGCTATGATAAGTAAGTAACAAAAGCATTAATTCAGAACAGAAAAAGGCAGAATGCAACATGCTTTAATAATTTGACTTAGTCAAATACAACCAAGAGACAAACAATAATGAAACAACAGTAAAGAAAAATGTTGCTGTTGATGCTGAAAAAATAGTTAGAACATACCAGTCAGAGAAGTAAAGTGCAGTAAAGAAAAGTAAGCAGGACTTCAAAGTTTCAGCTGGCTAAACAAACAGTAGTACACGTATCAGTAAAGCAAGATAGAGTTTTTGAGTGTAAGTGCGTGCACAGAACTAAAAGTGATCAGCTGAAAGAAGAGAAGTACATGGTATTTATAGCTTTTGAAAATAAGTAAAAGATAAGTAATAAGTCACAAACATGGAAACATTCATTACTTAGAATCAATTACGCACATCATTGCCTTTAATTAAGGAATCTCTTTCTTAACAGGCAGTAACGGATTCCAAATAAGGAAAGAAATATATTTATAGACATACTGATTATTACCAAAAAAGAAGTAGTAAAACCATCGAGTAAGTAATTAAGTCTAAGTACATGAATGCACTAAATTTGGGAAGAGATTCAATACGGAAAAATAAGGAAAAGAATCAATTAAACTTGACAGACGAGTGCAATCAGAATTTCACAAAAGAAAGGTTTGAAATCAATCCGAGATGGAAGATCAGTCAAGAAGGAAATTCAAGATATAAATAGAGTACACCAAAACTAGACATACGAGGCAAAACTATGGCAAAAAGAAACAACATGCAATAACAACACAAAGTTAGTAGACAACAAATATTCAAAACATGATAGTCACATAGGTCAACCTCATTGACTTAGTAGTGAAGAAACATATAATATCAAAGCATGCGAAGATCTCACAGTAGCAGGTGAAGAAAGCCCCCTTTGAAAAATTAGGGTTTCGAGCATAATCGAGTTTTAGAAAAGATGGAAATATATAATCAAAAGAATCACACGAAGGAATAAGAGATTTTGAAATAAGGAACTTCAAATCGAGTCATGTACTTAAACGAACTTTCTCAGACCCAAAGTCATAGGGATATCAACAATAGTAGAGTTTGAAAAAGAGGATAAACAAGCGAATCATACAAAACTCAAACAAATAAGTATTCATCTAATAAATAGTCAAAAAAAATAAGGTCTTTTAACATGAAAGCCCATGTAGAAGAACGATATATGAAAACATAGCAAAATTATGTCCTGAAAATCAGAGAAAAGTTTTGAAATAACTTAACAAGAAAATCCTTATCGAAAAAGATAAAGAGTTTTTAAAAACAGAGTTTTAAAAGAAACTTCGAGAAATATTCATAAAAGTTTAAAGGAATCATAGACTTGAAGCTAACCTAAAGAAATAAGAAGGAACTTAGAGCTTTGTGTTTCAGAAGAACCCAAAAAACAAGGGAAAGGCCTTGAAAGCTATCAATCTAACCAAAAGAGTCAAAGATCTGACTCGAATAGTCATAGCTGGCCGGAGAAACGCCACAGATGACCGGAGAATAGCCATGAACTAACATCGACCAGGCTGGACCGGAGTTCTTCATGGTCTGGGCTTGAAACCATAAGAACAAACATAAAGGAGCCATGGAAGGCCGGCATAAGTCTCCAATGACCTTGGAAGGACATAGGTTAAGGCGGAGTGAGGTGGAGGCGGCTAAGGTTTGAAGGTAGTGTAGAGAGGATTTGAGAGACGAGGGGAATTCAGCGTCGGCGAATTATGGAGAATGAAAAAGGTTTGGGGGTTTTTTAGGTTTAATTTGGAAAGGAGTAATGGCGGCTCTTGATCATTTTCATCAATGGCTTGGACTGAACGGGTAAGTGGGGCGGTTTAATAGAATAAGATTTGGGTCGGTTTAGATTGCAATTGGGTGGGGGTAATTGGGGTTCAATTCAGGCTATTATTGAAATATAATTAGGCTAGATTTTAAATAGCTAATTTTTCCCTTTCATTTTATAAAAAATAGTAATTAATTCCTGGAAATAATTAAAAGTACTAAAATAATTTGTAACACATAATTTCCAATTTAAATATACTGGACTCAATTTTGATAGATATAAACGCAATTAAATCTAAAAGAGGCTAATATTGCAATTATATGCAATTAGCCTTAAAAAATACTAAATAAATTTATAAAAATATAAAACAATTATTTTAGCTATATTTTGGTATAAGTATGAAAACCCAATAAATGAATTACCAAAAATGATAATTTTTAAAATTATTATTTGATTTTTTATGAACAAAACATGGGGATAAATTGGTTTTAAAAAGTCTTTAGAAAATTGAGAAAAAATAAAGCATTGGTACATACTTGTATATGCATATGATGCTATTTGGAAAGCGTTTTTCCTATTAAAATAAATAGGAAAAAATTAGGTGTTAACAGTCTCTCGGGCCAAGCGTGAAAGGGTAAGTGTAATCACTTAAATACCCCTCCACGTGAGTAGTAATATTTTCCTCAGGCCCGGGGACAACCACGTCTTTGCCTTCCCATTTACAGTGCTCTCGGACTATATCTTCAGTAATGGAGCATATGTATCTCCATGATCCTTCATCCCGGTCCTGTTTTGATAAGGCCTTCTAGACTTTGAAGCCGTCTACAATTAAACACCCCCTGGCATAGAGCTTTTTATGGGGGCTCGGGAGAAGCTGCCTCGGGGGAAAATACTTCGGGAGCAGCCGCCTCGAAAGTAACTACCTCGTCATTTGTAGCCAGGTAGGAAGATAAAGAGGCAGCCTGTTGAAGAATCAATTTAGAAGTTTTAGCCATCGCAATCTAGGAAATGTATAGAGATTTGAAAAGGCGTATGAAGATTTGAAGGTTAGAAGAGAAGAAATGAAGTTCTGGGTTGAAATTCCAATAAAATATACGAAGGTTTGGAGGTTGAAGATAGAGATATCATGATTCAAGAGGCGAGGCATGAAGATATGAGAAAGTTGAAAGCCTTCGTGACGTTCGAAGGTCAGAGCTAGGATCAGAAAGTTAAATAAGTGAAGAGGGCAAAGCTTTTATAGGGGGAAATATACAACATTTCATATTCGAAGGCAACCTGCCGATGATTGACATGTGTTCGATGTCAGCACAATGCGACTGATGGGATATTTTTGGTTATCCGTCATCTCGGTTGTAACGTGTGAAGGAAGGAACCGGGGTTAATCTATTGTTTCTCCTTATTTCGGCAAACTTACTCTTTGGGAAACGAGGGAACCATTTGTATATAGGTAAAATCGGTGCTAATGAACACCTCGTGAGTCAAATGAAGCAAGGACATAACTACATGGGATAGGAATTAAAGCTGTGAACTTCTCATACTAAGGCCCAAACGGAGTGCTTGACACCGGAACAGATAAGACATCACTTCCCTAAACCTGGAACAAGCTCTAACACCTCGAAAAACACACAAACTGGTGGACACGACTAACTGAGGGCTGCGATATGCGCACTCAACTAGATATCACAGTGCAGATCTCGCCCGACGTTGATAGCGGATCGGTAATTAATGAGAAAGGAGGATTTTTACTTTTTTTAAAAAATTAAACTTGGAATGAAACTCTCCTATTATATGAAGGAAAAAAAATTTCTTTGAGAAGACACATTGTAACACGCTTACCATGGTAATCAAAAATTATTCCTCTGCGTTTTGGCTACTGAAAGGTCTTTGCCTTACTTTGGTTCTTTGTTGTTGATTGGTTTCGAACCCAAGACCAAACTGAGGAAAAAAAAAACAATATTTCACAATCCAAGTTCAAGCTAGGTTATAGTGTTGGGACTGATTTGATCATTTATTGTGGCTTTGTTTATTTATCTAACATTCTTGATTGTCTGTAATGAATCATTCCATTTATCTTTAAAATCAAGTACAAATTTAATTGTTATTTATTTTAAGGGTAAATAAAAAAGAAAAGGGAAAGAGAATAGCCTATTATAATTCAAAGTTACACATTAGCCCATTTAATTGCCAAGCGACATATGCGATCACAGTAATATTAGTTTTGCGATATCTGGCTGCTCATACTAGGATCAACTTACTTTTTTTGGTCAACTTATACATTTTAATTTACACGTGAATTGAGAGAAGGTAGATTTAGAAATAGAGATATTTTATTTACTTTGCTGGTGGAGGGATAGATCTAGATCGGAAGTACGAGGGTGGATAAATGTAAACTATTTGCAATAGTATAAGGATAAATTTAGTCCTTTTCCCTATTATATAAAAATTTATGGAATATTGTTTTGAACTGAAAAATCAATGATAAGTTACTATACAAATATTTTACTATACAATCAAATCCATGTACCGACTAACAACGGTCGTTCGGAAGATAAATACTCCTTTATTCTTAATTAAAAGTTTCGGGTTTGAATCTCATAAATAAAATCGTCTTGGTTAGGGAACGATTTGTCCTTTTCCCATCCCAATATAGAACTTTCCTGGCATAAATTTATATTTTGTTAGGCCTCAATACAAATACTAGACACCGCACGAAAAAATCCATCCAATGTCCTATATTTACTACGCACTGATATTATGATGAGAGTCAAAGTTGAACTGAAAGATGAATTAGTTTTTATGATAATATAATTTTTATTTTTGAAAAAAGATATGAACATTACCAAAATTTGGACTTGGACTCTAAGAGGACCATCCACAAAGCTTGCTTCGGATTTAAACTTGGATGAGTATCCAATGGACGGACTTTCTACAGTCATATTGGGCCAAGCTTAAGGGACTCGGAGAACATCCTTTTATTCGGTATTAAGTGCAGTATGTTATTGATAATTTGAAATGTCTCCGTTTGTATTTAAGGGATTGCAATTGTGATGATCAAGTTTTTTTCGCCTTACTCTGATTGATACTCTGATTGATAGAGAGTTTTTCTTTTCACCCTATTCTGTTTTTCAATTTTACTTGCATTGAAGGCTATGCATAATTTAAGTATAGGGTAAGCGGAATACTACCTGTCCTATAGTTGATATTTTGTATTAACTTGTTTTAATTTATTTCTTTTAGTAGTTGTAGCGTAGTTTAGTTGCTTTAAATCATAAGAAAAAAAAAAGCATAAAAATACAAAAGAGAATTTATTTTTTGAAAAGCTCGGACTTTTCCCGTTGACAGATTTTTTGTACAATTTTTTTGAGGGATAAAAGCCCGATTTAAAAAAACATCAATATTTTTTTTTCAAAATAGCTAGGTATTATGCCTTGATTTTTCTTTGATCATCGGTTCATTTCCAAGGATGTAGCTCGAACGGGGTACTTTATGTTTTTTTAGGATTAGTTTAAGAAGAAATTGAGTCGCTTTGAAATACGCATTGACATGGTTGATGTTGGCAAATTAGGCTAGGACATACATTATATTTTTCTGTGTATTTGGTTTGAATTGTGAAGCCTAAGTAACCTGAATAGCCTATTTTGTGATGTCTTATCTCAGTTGTTTGACTTGTACGCCACTTAGTGTAATATTACTTAAATTTCTCAATAATGTGTACTTGCTTGACTTGAGAGTTGAACAAACCGTCCTGATTGAGTCATGCGTTACGCGTGTTTGAGGTTTTGTAATTTTATGTGCTATTCTGTGTAGTCTAGAACTTGCAACGTATATTAATTGACGCGAAATTGAAGCCGTGCTAATCTAGGAGAAGACGTAGGAATTTTCTTGCTTGATCTTGGATGTGCTTGTCACATAAAAATAAAATTTTTCGTTGCTAACTCTTTTTGAGCCTATAGAACTTTTTTTGGCACCCCCATTACAACTGATACCCCTATTTTGTTCTTAATTAGATATTGATTAAACCTTTACCTCCTAAGGCACTTAATCGCTAAAAAAAGTAAGGTTAGAGATTGGGGGGTAGCCTTTGAATGGAATCATGAACGGGCTAGTTGGTGCACTAAAGTTGAAATTAAAAGACACTAGCCATGAACCTTAATGTATGGAGTGCGTGAAGAAAAGGAAAATTGCAAGAAAAGAAAAAAATATGATAGTTCAAATAATATAGAAAAACACATACCTCCAATTCTTAATGATTTGTGCTAGTGGAATATAGAAGTGCTTAATTGAAAAGGGGCTATGTTGTATATGGTTTGTGACAAGTGAATTGGTCAAGAAGAATATATGTTTGAATTGTGAATGTAGTGTATTAAAGTGATTCGGAGGATTAGTCACTATTTCTAAATATACCATACATGTCCCTTAGCCTATATGACAACCTTAAAGTCCTAATTGGTCCAAGATTTGGCTAGCTTAAATTAGTATAGATATACATTATGGTCAAACTTATGGTACGACTACGGGATGCATGTGAACTCTTTGTGAGAGTGAGAAATTCAGAAATAGCCAGATTTTAAAGTCGGTTGTTAAAAATTAGCCCAATTTCAAAAGTAATCAAAATTTAGCCACTTTTATATAAAGATAAATCTGAGCAAAAACACTATTCAAAATCCGAAAATACTTCAGTATAGTGTACTACTGGAGTTCCAGAATAAGTATGCTGGAACTCCAACATAAAATGACGGAGTTCCAGCATAAGTACACTAGAACTCTAGCATAATATACTGGAGTTCCAGCAAGTATACTGGAGCCAGCAAAGTACACCGGTCCAGCATAATATGCTGGAGTTCATACACAGGTGCACCGAACTCCAGTATATTATATTTGACCGGTCTCTACTGTAGCAAAATAGTGGCTATTTTTATTGACTTGGTAAACACTAGCTATTTTTGAATAACCATTCCGAAAATTGATTATACCAAGCTATTTTTACTATATACATTGAGCTATGCGATCTTCTAGGAAGAAATTCAAAAATAGCCAGATTTACAGGCGCTCGTTCAAAAATAGCCACCTTTTTATAAATAATCGAAATTTAGCCATTTTATATGTAAAGATAAATCTGAACTAAAGCGCTGTTCAAAATCCGAAAAATAGTCCAGTATATTATATTGGAGTTCCAGCATAAGTATGCTGGAATTACACTATAATATAGCAGAGTCCCAGTATAATATATGGTCCAGCATAATATATTAAAACTTTTAGCTTGTTGGAGTTCTAGCATATATGCTGGAAGTTAATATATATATGTACACTCATCCAGTATATTATGCTGGAACTTTCCATATTGCGGCAAAATAATATCTATTTTTCAACGATTTTGCAACGCTGATTATTTTTGAATGACCAATCCAAAAACTTACTAACATGTGCTATTTTTACAATCTTCTATAGGCAAGTTACAAATTTGACCATCGGTCAAGAATAATTATATTCGTCAAACAAATATCAAAAGATATATATTATAAATGAAAGTTTATATTATTCATTAGTATTAAAAAATATATATTTTATTATCTATTATTGTTTGAACGACTATACGATATAATTTTTCCATCTTTTTTGCCCTTCTATATTGTCCACCCATAGCTTGGAAAAAGCCCACTCCATTACTCATCCTCAGTTGAATGAGTAAGATCAAGATGGGAAAGAATTGAGCGTTTTTCACCGAATCAAGAAGCATTTTACTGCCTGGAGACCTGACTAAGAATATAAAATGTTAAATTATTATGGATAAAGAGATTAGTTGTTTCCGCCTTAGACCAATAGCTAATTTTATTTTGGGTGTTCAAACTTGAATGAAGTAAAAATCTTCGATAAATAGTGTTTAATATATGATATATACAACTAAAATTTAAGTAATTTTATTTTGGATATTCAAACTTGAATGAAATAAAAAAAATTTCGATAAAGAGCGTTCAATATACGTTATATACCACTAAAATCTAATAGTTAGTATATATATATATATATATATATATATATATATATATATATATATATATATATATATATATATATATATATATATATATATATATATATATATATATATATATATATATTGTAATCTTTTGACCAAGCAACCACTCTTAGGGCTATGTAGTGTAGCCCTTGCCTTAGACCACTCATTCAGCAAGAAATATCTGATGTGAGAAAAAGGCGTAACAAACATTGTTCTAAAGGTGGAAGTATAATTGCTATCAAAGTTGGTGTCTAAGGAATGGAAAATATTCTGAGTGTAATTGGTAAATTGCTCACAAAAAAATATGTGGGAAGTTTTTTTTCTTTTATCTGATAAATAATTTTTAGTTTCCAATATTTGTTGAGCGTAAAAGTAAGTGATCCATGTTAATCGAACAAGGTGTAAAATATGATGTGAGAATTATGTTTGATGATATTTTGGAATATAATATGATACATATTAGTTTTGGATACGAATTGACTTTAATTCATAATAATAACAATAAATTCAGTAATTTTCCACCAGTGAAATTTGAGAAGTATAAGATATTAACAATTTTATTCTTATTCAGATAAAAGAGCAGAGACTAATGAGGTTATATATATATGATGAACCATGTGAGTAAAGCATCTGTTGTCTTTTTTCTCTTCTTTTTTGTTAAAATCTCTAGCAGACGGTATATATATATACTCACATGGCTCAACCTACCTGAGCCTGTCCCTTCATACTTTCCGTTGCCTGCCCCATCCATTTTGTTGAAGTTTCTTCTCTTATGGTCATATCAATTATATTTTTATCTAACTTTTTGACATTTTTCATCCGTCTTGATTGGTTTATTTTATTCTTTTTTAATTTATTTCTAAAAAGTTTATCACTCGTACCATTTTTCTTTGCATGTTAATCTTTCAGTTGAACAAGCAAAGTAAAATTCTTATTTATTTAGCAATGGTAGGTAAACATTTATTGTTCAATATAAGCAAAAGGAATAAAATTGTTAGCACACAAAAATATATTAGGCAGGAGTAAGATTTGCCTATACACTAACTTCCATATATTTCACTTGTGGAATTACGCAGAGTTTATTGTTGTTATTGTTGTTTACCTTTAAAATCGGATAATAATTAAGTTTGTAAGTGATTTCAAGGATACGTGGATTAATTTGACAAGAAACGATAAATTGAATTAGAATGAGCAAGTAAAGATACTGTATATTCGAACCACGCGAGGAGAATGATCCTAGCCTTAGTGTAACGTTCACCCTCGATCCAGCCTCACAATGACCAGTATTGATTAACAAGAAAGAGAGTTTTGATAACAGTAAAATAATAATGTATTGCTTTGAAATACGTTTTACAATGTCCCTCATGAATTATCAGACCCCCTTTATATAGTAGGGATATCCTACTCTAGGTATAACTTTGTAGAAGGTAAAAAATCTTTGGTTAACTGATTGCTGATTCTTTATCGATACATGTAGAGATCTGGACCATGATATCCGGCCGGTCGCGAATATTGCGACCTTATGTTAGTCGTGCTTAGTTGCCTGAAATTGTTCTTCAAGGTCATTCGGGGTTAAGATCGATCCCAGACCATGACCCAGGTATTCTCGAGGTGAGAGTCATGCCTCCGAATCCTGACTCGATGAGGCCTTTGACTTTATTTCGATACCATGTCACTATGTCTCGTGCTTGGCTTACTTTACCGGAGACTGGGGTGTACCATAAGCCCGATTATACCCATATACAAATAGTCCCTTCATTCCTCGAGAGTAAGTTGACGAGAAACGACATGAGCTCCAAGATTCCTTCTTCGATAAGCCATACCATAAACGACAAAAAACCTGAAACGTCTCTCAGCCGTGTCATAACGACATTAAATGCGTGTCGGTCGCCGGTCGATCGTCCTTAGATGCGAAATGTCCCTGATCCTCTATAAATACGCCCTCATTCGTTTATTTTTCACTTTATGTTAAACCTCCTACCCTTGTACCCTCAGGACTTAAATACTTTGTAGTATTTTTACCTGCGTCACTTAAGGTTCTTCAATACTTCGCAAAAATTTCTTCTCATCCTCTACTCTAGCCAACAAGTCTAATCCTTCAACTTTCAATCTTTTTTTATTTGTTCCAAGCTCTTTCTTCATAAGAATGAAAAAAACCTCAACATATGTTCCTTAAAAGGATGCTCCTTCCTTTTTGCAGCCAAACACTGAACTTGAGGAGACCGCCCCCGAGATGGTTGTTGATGAACCGACAGAAGATCCCCCTTGAAGATGTTTATTCCTCGTGGATGTTCGGTCAGTGATGACTTCAAGGTTGAGAAGCCTTCTTATGTACATGGTTGGCGTGAGGAGGCCTTGAGATACATATATTTGATTACAGAAGTGGACCTTCCCAGGTCCGAAAAGATTGTAACTGGCCGACTTAGATATGGTGGTCCCTGACTCTGAAGATGCCATTACCACATATGTCGATAGACATCTCAGTGTTTACACTTATCCCTTTATATTGGGCCGGGTGGATCCGGTCATCTTTGACTTCTATAACGTATTCCTCAGCCAAATTCATCCATCGTTGTGGAGGATTGTGATCCTCCTCCGTTCTTCGTGAACAAAATCGATGGTTGCTCATTCACCATTGATTATCTGATCCACTTGTACAGTCTTCGAATCTTTTGGGAGGGACTGATAAACCTTGTACACCGAGCCAGCAAAGCCTCATTCTCGAGAATCTACGAGGACCGGGATCAGAGTTGGCAAGGACGTTTTTTCTGGGTGAGGACACCGACCTCTTACCTGTCGAGCTGAGGCCGTTCCCTGAGAGATGAAACGTATCAAGTAATTACAACTCCCTTTATGCGTTGAATTTATGCTTTATCTTCCTTTTTATTGATGTTTGTTATGATGCAGCCCTTGCTCGAGCTTGAATGCCATTCCTCGGCTCATGGAGTGGGTCGAGGTTATTGTGTCACAAATACCCCATTTCAAGCGCTCATGGAACAAACTTTCAAAGATCCGCTATGTGGACCATTACCATGGTAAGGTTCCTTTCCTGAGCAAGTCGTATTTGGCCTCATCTTCTAGTACTGTGCTCTCATTTCTCTTATTTTCTTTTGTATCTTTGTCTAAGACCATGGAGCTTAGGCCTCCAGTTGGGGATAAAGACATACCTGCTGAGTCTTCTACTCCGAAGCAGTCCGGAGAGAAGAAAAGAAGGAGGGCTCCGAGTTCCTCGAGCTCGGAGAAAAAGAAGTCGAGAAGAAGGCTGGTGCGTAAGCCAAAGGAAAACACCAGCTCCTGAGCACCAGATTCAGAGTTGCTATAGTGGTTTAGGGATGAGTCTGAGGGGGAAGAGCCTTTTGTGGCTCGCAAGACGTTTCCCCTCAAAGAGCACGGGGCCATTGAACTAGAGACTCGTGATGTCGTTTAAGTCACAGCCTCTATTTGAGGTGGTGAAACGGTCGATGCTATAGTAATACCCAACTTTGAGTCGTTGTTGAATTCCACATGGATCTATGAGATTGGGATTTAGGAGTATATATTACGGTATATGAGCTTGAACTATCCTAAATTATACTTCCACTGACTTGTTTTCTTTTATAGGTATATTAAATTAAGATTGCAACTAAGCAATTGAAACTAAGAAATGATACTTTTGGTTGCTTTTCAAATGTTGTAAAAAGGCTAGGGCTGTGACCAAGACCTAGGTGTTCCTTAATGGGATACAGACTTTTATGATGTTTTATTGAATGGAGTGCATTAGAGCTCACAACACTGCGTTGCCTACTCGATACCTCTCGATCAGAGAATGGTTTTACCCAATTTAATTGTCTTATGACCAAATGGGTATCTACCGAAACAGTTGATAAGAGCTCAAGTCGGGTTGTTGCTGTCACACCTCATTTTTACACCCGAGAAGGTATATAAGGAAATTTTTTCACTTAAAGTGATATAATTTGAAATTGAATTATTTTTATTTATTTTAGAGTCGCCACTTGGACTAGTTTATTTGGTGACCCAAGTAATCGGTTTATTTTAAATCCCAAATCGAGGAGAATTTTAACTTTATTTAAAAGTCTGTGAAACCAAAAATTCTAAGTATAGAATTTTGTTAATCCGGAAGAAGGTGTTAAGCATTTTCGGGTTCCGTAGTTCAAGCACGGTCACTTCACTATTAATATTTGCCTAACTATCTGATTTTTCTTCATGTTTTGAACCTAGTGCGTATTTTTAACTTTATAACCGCTTTTAATTAATTTAACCGCTTTTTGGGATTTATGGAATTATTTCTTGAACAAGTTATGATTATCATACACTTGTTTGTTTGATACACATTGCAGGTCGTGTTATGGAAACCGTACTCACAATCTACAATATGTTTAATTTATTAACGTTATTAGAAGTTATGGCCGAGCCGCATAAATGTATCCCCGAATTTAGAAATTATATATCACAAACTATGTCATAGGAACCATACCCGTATCTATGATAATTTTATTGTAAATTCGCCTAAAGCAAACTATGAATGTTCAAAGTATTTTCTACACTAGTCATGATGTTTCAAGTATTTTTCACACTGGTTTCGGTATTAATGTGAGGGCCATGAGTTATGGATTTTTCTTGCGAATAGTGCATCTCAACTTGTCTCAAAATCTATAGGATTATACTCAACTATTAGCAATTCACTAATTAAAATTGCGTAGCCTACTTAGCTAAGCATTCTAAATTTCCCTAGTTCAAATTTATTTTTGATGGGCCAATTTGATTTCTATTTATAGAAACTTGGGTAAACAGCTAGCCCAATAGGTTACTTAGTCATAATTAATGACTAGAAATGCTAAAGTTTAATTGGTCTCGACATTGAGCCCTTCCCCCCCCCCCCCCCCCCCCCCCCCCACAAGCGAAAAGAGGCAGAAATCAAAGGAATACCAGGTTTGTATTCGACCAGCGCTGCCTCACTTGGGCTACTACCTGGCCCAACCATTTCTAGCAAGAGAACCTTCAACGTTAAGGCCATAGTGAAGCTTAATTTCTTTTAAAACAGTGTAACACAAAATATTAACAAATTTTACTGGAAAAGATCAAGTTTTGAATAACCATTTTGGGTTTTTTAGTTTATTAATAGGCCATCAGTAGTACAATATTAACTTAAAATACTCATTACTCATATCAAGATCAGCCATGTAATTACTTTAACCATAAATGAAAATCTAGGATACAAACTGGATGTCACTTATCGATTAAGTACTGACTTTCTTTTGACTGTGGATGATTTTGGACATTACAAAAAACTCAAATAAAGTATCAGGTCTGCAAAATCATAACATGTGATACGGATTGGGCTCAAAATTGAGCCCCATAAGTAGTAGGAACCCAGAAATCACACAACGGGTGATTTTGACCAGGCCCCCTTATTTGGGCCAACATCAGGCCCGATGATTTCAAAGAAAGCCTTTGACATGGCTGAGATCTTACTGACCCTCAGCCTTTGATAAAACAAACATTACATCAAATGAAGACCAACATACATAAACACTATATAAATTCTGAAAATTAACATACATAAACAATCATGCTATGAGTCTTACTTCACTGTTGTGCTATTTGTAATAGCAATACTGATGTTTTAAGCATCAATACCAACACAAGAAGGGGGAGGGGGGATGATTTGTCTGATACCTAATTTTGGCTTAACTAAACTATAGCAGAACCTGGTCCTTATAGGTATTCCAACTACTACTGTTTGCGGAAAAATAAACACTGAAAATAAAGAACATAGAGATTTTACGTGGAAAAAACCTGGTTCAAAAGGTGAAAAAATAATGACCTACTACTGAGTTGGATTTTTCCAAACTTCTACCAAACTCACTGAGCCAAAACAGCATTTACAAAAACTTTTTGTAAACCTTAGGATTAACTCTAATCTCATGGTATCACACAACCTCAACTGTTGTGATAACTTCAAGTTAACTCTAACTTGAACACTCTAAGTACCTAACAAAATTGCTTCTATGAAAGCTGAAAGGTACAATGCAAAATCACCTACTACAATTGAACAAAATAAAAGATACATGAAACTGGTTCTTCTATCTCTTTTAAGTAACTTCAAGATTGCACACTCAAATCATACATAAATCTCTTGCAAAATCACCTTGCTCTTTTGCTCTCAATTTAAGTTTAACTTCTGATTAAGTGCATAGCTTGTAAAAGAGAACAACACTGACATTTAGTAGGCTAGTAATCAGAGTTTGACTGGAATTCAATTTCTACTCTTCTATCGCAGAATAGTTCATGATGATCTCAAACTCTAACACTAACCTCATCCTAAATTGTGTTCTCTTTATGTAAGGAGTTTTCCTCTCCTGATCCAATAAGCAACCTTTTCGATCAGACCAGGAGATATTGCTGCTCAATCAATTAGACTTATCTCCTTCACGTGCATATCACATATACAGGTTGATCATGATTGTGTTTGACAAGATAGACCTAGTCCATATCTGAATTCTTTTGTCAATCTTCAAAACTTCACTTGTTCTTGGGCCAACAAATTTTCACTTTTTGATGATGACAAACTCTGTGCTCTTTACTTATATGGATCCTGTAAGAACTCAGCTTAATCATCAAAACAAAGTTTAGAAAATTCACTTATCATCAACGACCGAGTTAATTAGGTTATAAATATCACTTATTCAGAATGTGTAAAGCACAATATCTCTTTTCCCTTTTGGCATCATCAAAAAGTTGCATACATAGTGTCAGTCCCAGATTTTTCTAAGTACTCATGGCCACTGGGGCAACTACAAGTGCAATCATGGTTTAATCATCACTAATCAAGAAAACATATTTAAAATATCAAGGAAAGATTAACATTGAACAAGAGAAAAATAGTAGTTATCATTGATAGAGATATGTTGTCACCATAATCCACAATAAGAAAGAAAAAACATTCAAAACGTGAACAAAAAAAGATAGAAAAAATCCCTAATCTAGGTCACTGAAGGTACTGAAAAGGTTCAGGAGGCAAAAGCTAGGAGTCCTAAGGCTTGAGGGAGCTAGAGGGTTGGTTTTGGGCTTGGAGAAGATTCAGCATATTATGAAGAATTCTATCATTCTCATCCTTTTCTTTGGTAAGCTCAGTTCTAATAAGATCCCACTCAGATTCCACCTTTGCCACACTGTGACAACCCGATCAGTCGTCTTTAGAATTAACACCCTGATCCCTTATTAACTGCTTTCCCGAAGTTTATTTCTGCTAATTTGATTTGTCGGGACGTTCGATTTTGAGTTTTGGAGAGTTTTGGGACAGTTAGTCCCTAAATGAGAGATTAAGTGTTGGAAAGTTATCCATAGTCGTAGCAGTGTAAAGATAGAATTGGAATGGAAATATGATGGTTCCGTTAGCTTTATTAGGTGGTTTTGGGGTTAGGATCATATTTGGATTGTGTTTTGGAGGTCCGTAGCGAATTTAGGCTTGAAATACCGAAGTTTGAATTTTGGAAGTTTCCGGTCCAATAGTGAGATTTTGATCTGAGAGGCGGAATGGAATTCCAAGAGTTACAGTAGTTCCATCATGTAATTTGGGATGTTTGTGCAAAATTTTATGTCATTCGGACGTGGTTTAGTTAGGTTTTTTATCGAAAGCGTATTTTGAGGAAAATTGGAGTTCTTAAATTTAAATCCTTGATTAATTCGAGTTTCCGACCTTGTGTTAGGTGATTTAAGGATTGGTACAAGTTTGATTGATGTTATGAGATATGTCCATAGGTTTGGTTGAGGTCCCGAGGGCCTCATGTGTGTTTCGGGTGCTCAACGGGGCATTTTGAGTTGGTTAAAATTGCAGACTTTTCTTAAATTGTTCCAGATCTATTTTCTTCTTCGTGATCGCGTCCTCCTCAACTCGTTCGCGTAGAGTAAATTTTGGAGAAGGGCGTATTACCTTTTACGTTCGCATTAGACCTCCCGCGTTTTTGAAGCTTTACAATCTTCTTTATTCGCATTCACGTCAAAGCCGTCGGGTTCGCATAATGTTATTTGGCGCTGAGGGCTGTGCCTAGTTTCTTCATCGCGTTCGCATGCCTATCACGTGTTCGCGTAGCTTTGCCACTCCAAGCCTTCGCATTCACATACTGTGCCATGCGTTTGGGTAGGGAAAGTGGAGCGACCTTCATTTCTCCTTCTTTGTATACGCGTGACTTCCGCCTCGTTCGCGATGCGTTAAATATCTAGACAGTTACAAAAATTTCAAAATGAGGGTTTAGCCATTTTTACCAAAACTCAAGCTTGAGAGCTCGGATTTGAGCGAGATTTTGAGGTTTTTTCAGAGGTATTGATTGGGTAATGATTCTAAATTCCCTTCTACTTGTAATCCATTAATCCAAGCGCGAATTCCCCCTTTAATTTCAGATTTGGGGTGAAAATTTAGTGAAACTTCATAGACTGAATTAATGAGTTTTGAATGGATTATTGACATCCGACTTGGGAGATTTTTATGTGGTTAGACTCGTGACAGTACGAGAATTATGAAAATGTTAGATTTGTCTAATTCCGAGATGTTGGCCTGAGGGGCATTTTGGTCATTTTATGTAATTTTGCGTCTTAGCTTTGAATTAAATCGTAGAGTCAGTTATTTGAGATGTTATTTATGATATGTAATCGAATTGAATAGATTCGGGCCATCTGTAGTTGGATAATCGTGGCAAAGGCGTGATTTCTAGTTGATTTTGAGCCGATTCGAGGTAAGTAGCTTGTCTAACCTTGTGAGGGGGACTTTTCCCCTTAGGATATGATATTTGGTAATTGAAATGCCTTATATGGGAGGTGACGAGCGCGTACTTTTGGACAAGATGGAAACGAAATGAAAAATGCCAACGAAGAAGTTAGAAAACCTCCTGGTCATTGCAAGAGCAATAGGGAGGGAGTCCAGGAAAATCCACCTTTGCCTTGTATAGTCATCAAACCCTTCAGAGGGTATGTCCAGGATCCCTTCTAGTTTTTCTATATCAAAGGACACTTGAACTCTTTTCACCGGGCTACTAACCTTACCATCCTTAACCTCTATATTTTCTATAAACTCAATAAGCTCATTTCTGGCAAGCCTACCATCTATTTGAAGGACCATGTCCTTCCATCCCTGAGCAGCTAAGGCATCCACTAGTCTTATCATTCCTGGTTTCACCAGGTCTTTCAGGAGTCTGCCCTTTAAGATCTTTCTTTTGCCAAACATGGAAAGCTTATCCTGTTCACCATCAAGATCATCTTCTACTTCTTCTCCACTCCATTCCTCATCTTCCGAATTTTTTGCGTGTTTGTTTTTCACCGTAGACCTTGTCCTCTTGTCTAGTGAAGATTCAGCAGCCTCAAACACAGAGGAAAACTTCTTGGAAGAAGTCACTTAAGTTAACCAAACCCTTCGGCAGCTTCGCCAGAACCACTTCCCCTAACTTCTTGCCACTTTCTTCTACAAGTTCTTGTTCAACCCCACATATATCAGGCACAGAAAGCTTAGCAGTGGGTGAATGATCAACCACTCTTTTCCCATTTCCCCCCTCTTTAACACATGCACACTCTCTCTTTTTTTATTTTTCAAAATTCTTTTTACCTTCACTCTTTCGTAACTCAAGTTATTCTATGTCTTTAATAGGTCCAACCAGAACTACCTATTTTCTAGATTTGCAGACATAGAGGAACTTACCTTAAAAGGGGGTTCCTGAGTCTTTTCATAGTTAGAAGACCCAGGTCCTTCCCCCTCACTAGAAGATTTGTATGAGTCAGAATCAGAGTTGGAGTCGGAGTCTGGGGCCTGGCTTGCCTTTAATTTCTCATTTAATTTCTTCCTGAGAGCTCCAGTCACTACTGTTTTTTGAGCAAGCATTTTGACCCTTCTCAGCCTGGGTTTGGGAGTTATGCTGGGTTGAGGAGGGGGAGATGAATCGAATGGAGTGTGTTGTGGAGGAATTCAAGGATTATTTTGCGGGTTGTTCATGATTGCTAAATTTTTGAGAGAATTAGTGACTTAGAATTTTGGAGAAGAAGAAGGCAAGTGAAAGTGAAGAATTATTTTTGATAGTTTGGAATAATGTAGTTGGCAGAAGGAATGTTGTGTATTTAAAGAGAAATAAACATTTAATGGGCAACGACAACTTTAGCAGTGGTCAATTAGAGGTCTAATCAACCTAAAATTTTGGGTTTGAATGATTTGTTTATCTTCCCTAAATTTTAGGTAATTTTTTCGGTTTAGAGTTCTAGGCAAACGGAACTGGTTCAAAGCTAACAGATAGAATTTTCTAGGAATTGAACATTTGTAGGACTTTTTCTCATGATTTAAACATTTATATTTCTAACTGTACAAAGTATAGAAAACATACCTTAGCTTTCGGATGACCCATACTGATGAACCAAGTTCTTCATTTAGAATTCTCTTGAACATGCCTCAAATTACCATAGAGAAAATTTATAAGAGATCAGTGAATCATATTAACATATGTCACAGGAGTATACTAATTAAAGTATGAAGCCGAGTAAGAGTTAATCTAGATATTTACACAAGTTTAGAGTTCCTAGCCAATTTGTTTTTCATTTTTTAAATATTTTTTTCATTGTGCATTCTGAGCTGGACCTATTAGGTGAAGTTCATCATCCCTAATTCCAACCTATTCCTCTCAAACTTTTCTCTACTCAGTGCTTTAGTGAAGATGTCAGCAATTTATTTATCAGTAGCACAGAATTCGATGGAGATCAATCCTTTCTCATAGTTAAGTGGTGTCTAACATCAATGTGCTTACTCCTCGTATGATGAACAATGTTCTTTGTCATACTTATAGAACTAATGTTATCACAAAATATAGGAATGTAACCAACTTCAATGCCAAAATATACCAGCTGCTGTTTGATCCATAGAAATTGAACACAACAACAGGCAACATCAACATATTCAGCCTCAACGATGGATAAGGCCACTGAATTTTGCTTTTTAGTGGCCCATGATACAAGACATGAACCAAGAAAATGAGTCATACCTGAGGTATCCTACTAGATTGAAATTACTACCTTTAGGGTACCAAAGAAACAGATCAGTAGTGCCTTTCACATATCTTAGTATCCTCTTGACAACAGTCAAGCAACCTCATCACAGATGAAAATTCCACCAAGCTCGCGAATACCAAGCCTCGTTACTCCATCAACCCAAACTAAACATTCATAGTCAGATTCCCCTTCCTCTGCCGAGAATGAGATATCAAATCTCTGAATCACATACTGAGTAGACCTCCCTTCAAGTCGTTCACCACCCCAACACATAGGAAAGAATCCTATCACCACATCAATACCGTGTGATAACCAATCATGGGCAAAAATAGCACTCTGCGCATAACCTCAAACTCTCAGAAGTGCAGATACCGAGCTGAAATGACACAATATCCTTCCGTAAGGTGATGATAATAGCCCAACCAACAATGCCGGGAGAAACATCCCGAACCACATCTGTAGTACCATTACAATTCTTCAATTTTCGATTGATAAATAATGCTTCCTGTCGCATAATATTGAGTAGTAATGAAATAAGGGCATAAGCTTCACGGGAATCAAATCACACAATGAGGAATCAAGAAGGGATGTGCTCGTAACAACCATATAGCCTCTCGAAAATAAGTACAGACGTCTCCGTACCGATTCACAAGACTCTACAAGACTCGCTCATGACTCCTGAGACCTAACGGAACCTAGTGCTGTGATTCCATGTTGTCACGACTCAAAATCCACTAAGGGTCATGATGGGCCAGATACCGCTGTCAGGCAAGCCAACCATAAATACTTTGTTAAATTCTCATTTAAATAATTGTGAAAATTCTGATTTTCCTTCAATTTACTAATAAAATATACTCATTCAAAGTAAATATAAATGTTGAGAAGTCAATAAAAAATACCCCATAATCCTCCCAGATGCCGGTGTTACAAGTGCGTGAGCATTTACTAGGGAAAGAAATAAAATACAGTAAGTGTCTAGAATACAAAGTAGATAGAAAGGAAAATACATCATAATACTCTTAAGAAGACTCTGCTGGCTGTGGGTCGTCTTGATAAATGCAGCTCACCTAAGTTTCAAAACTAATTTTTCATCATTTATACATTTACCTCAACTCAAGGAGAGCAAATATCAACATCAATAAATCCCAAGGAAAGCAATAGAAGCATGCGCAAATCATGCCGAGGACGTACAACCTGATCCAACAATATTTAAACTGTGCACTGCTAAAGGGTCGAATGGAGCGAACCATCGATGCATCTATTACCCCACTCGCGAATCATACATGTGACGCAGTCAAATGTAAATAAACAATCACCCTGCTCACGAATCATACATGCGACGCAGGTACACGTATTCAAATAGTCAATCAAAACTTCATAAGGGAAACAATTATTCAAGGAGGCGTAAATTTCTCTATTACAAGCCAATAAAATGAAGTTTAACTCTTTTATAAAATCATTTGCTACTTAAATATGATTTAAGCAATTTAAACTATCAATAAGGTTGCGATTATTACAAGTAAAGCATGCTTTTGGGTCCTAGACTACCCGTACATAAGCGTAATAGTAGCTCCGCACGGACTCTCGTCACCTCGTGTGTACGTACCCCCATAAATAGAAGCACATATCCAATTAATTCACCTATGGGGACAATCCCCTCTTACAAGGTTGGAAAGGAGACTTACCTTGCCCCGAAGTTCCATAACCGGCATTCCACACCCTTCCGAAGACTCAAATTGATGCACAACGCTCCAAAACTAGCCAATAATTATGTAAATCTATTAATATATATTTAATTACTCACAATTATCCCATTTGTAACAATTCCTAATCCCGATCGAAAAGTTGATGAAAATGCCCTCTAGCCCACGTGCCCAAATTTTGAAATTTTTCGAAGATAAAGTTTACTCATAACCTTACGAACTCAAATATATAATTTACTCTCAATTTCATACCCAAAATTGTGGTCAAAATTCAAGGATACGAAGTTTCTAGGTTTTCCATAAAGCCCCAAGTTTCTACCAATTTTCATGCTCAAATACGTAATAATATCATGTATTTAATTCACACGGGTTGGAATAAACTTACCTCATGTTGATGATGAAATCCCTCTCTTGAAGCTTTTCAAAAATTACCCAAACAAAATAAAATGGAAGGAAATGAATTAAATATTCATTTTTATAAAATCCTCTTCTGCCCAACGACCTTCGCACCTGCGGTCAGTTGACCGCTTCTGTGGTTCCGCAGGTGCGATTCAAATTCCACTTCAAGGGGAAACCTCCAGATTCCCAGTCCGCTTCTGTGTTGCCCAGACAGCATCTACGATCTCGCAGGTGTAGAAATTCCTTTGCACTTGCGGTCTCTAACCCCTTTGCTTCTAGCCAATTCTATGGTTCCCTTCCTCACTTCTGCGTGGCCGCTTCTGCGCCGAAGCCTCCACAGAAGTGGTTACACCAGCAACTAGACCCCCTTCAGCTCATCCGTTAAGTCTCAGTCGACAGTCCGAAATCCACCCGAGGCCCTCGGGACCCAGTCCAATCACACCAACCAATCCTAACACACATTACAGACTTGTTCGAGGTCTCATATCACATCAAACCACGCTAAAACCACAAATTTCACCCCAAATCAAACTTGATGAACTTAAGAAATTCAAACTTCAATGTTCCCTGAAACATATCTAATCACATCTGATTGACCTCAAAATTTGCACAAGTCATATTCGACATTACGGAACTACTCCTTCTTCCGGAATCAAAATCCGACCCTGATATCAAGAAGTCCACATCCAGTCAAACTTCTCAAAAACCTTAAAATTTCTACCTTTAGACAAATAACTCCAAAATGACCTACAGACCTCCAAATTCACTTTCGATTGCACTCCCATAACAGAATCACCATACAGAGCTATCACCAGACTCAGAATCTCAAACGGACATTGATAAAACTGAAATGAACTTCAGCGCAAAGTTATGAAATTATTCCAAAAAATCTAACTTCCACAATAGGTGCTGAAAGGTCCCCCAGTCTTCTAAAACTCGATCTGGACATATGCCCAAGTTCGAAATCATCATACAAACCTATTGGAACCTTTGAATCTCAATTTCGAGGTCGTCTACTCAAAAGTCCAATATTAGATAATACTTTCAACATAAAGTTTCCGAAATAAGAATTCTCTTTCCAAATCGACTCTGAACTTTTTGAAATTCAATTCTGACCATGCGTATAATTCATAGTACCTGAAGTGAAGCTGCTCATGGCCTCGATATGCTAAATGACAAACTAGAGCTTAAAACGACTGGCTGAGTCGTTACAATCTCCAGTCACCCTCACACCCATTATAGTGCGAACTTAAGCGCTGATTGAAGTTGAGGTCGCCACGTCAAATCCATTTGAGGTTGAAGTCACAACACCCTTCACCCTGATGGTATCACAGACTCCATCTTATAAGTCTAATTCTATACCATGGGTTTATGTTGCGGAGGCAAGAAGGAAAGGGAAGATAAAAATCGAAGAAACAGATTCAACACAGGGCATGATCCGAAATGGTAGGATTTATACACCCAAGCATTTGGGAAGAACAAGCAAAGAAGTTTCCTCTAAGCCGCATGTCATTGAGACTGGCCCAAATGACCTTTGGAGAAAGGTGCAAGCAAGAGAATATTCTATGGTTGATCATCTGAACAAACCCCTGCTTAACATATATTTTATAACTACTGCAAAACTCCGAGGCACACAGAAATGCCCTGATGAAGGTGTTGAATGAAACATATGTACCCAATAACATTATTAGTGGAGAAATGGCCAACATGGTACGGCAAGTGTTGAAAAGCCACAAATCACTTTTCATGAAGATGCATGAAGATGAGCTGCCATTGGAAAGACTGAGTGCAACAGTAAGAAGTAACCAAAATAGAAGAACAACAACAACTAGAATAGAGACAAGATAATCAACACAGAGATAACAACCAGGATCACCTAGGATACCGTCCAGTAGTCCCGACCACAACTATCCAGTAGATCTCCCGGGATACTGTCCCATAGTTATCATATATATATATATATATATATATATATATTCGAGGGATCTCATCCCGTAGTCCAACTGTCAATGCACGGGGATCTACCAGAATCCCGATCCGCTGTCCCAGATGTAAATACCCAGTATTGGGGAATCTACCGGGTGCATTCACGTAGATCCATACAACTGTACATGGGAATCTATCAGAATCCCACATCCCTAGTCCCAAATATACAAACAAGGGGATCTACCGAAATTCTACTTCCGTAGTCTTAAATAAAATAGACAAGGGGATCTACCAGAACCCCACATCTGTAGTCCCAAATAAACAAACAATGGGGATCTTCTAGAATCCCACATCTTTAGTCCCAATGTAAACACACAGTAGCAATATAAATAATATTCATAAATTGTCAACTTCATATTAAGGCAAAACATATATTTCTAACCTAGCATGTTGCACATAATTCAAATAAGGCAGCCTAAGCAAATAAGCAATTAAGTCATTTAGACATGCTTTCCAAAGCTAACAACAAGTTTAAATTTCAAGTGGTAATGACAGGAAAAAGGAAACACAATTTTAAAACACAATTTCAAGTAGCCACATCTCTGGCAGCACGTGCTGAACCTTGTCCTTGAGGACTAGCAAATGAGGATCATCATACTAACGCTCCCTGATATGATCAAATATGGAAGACCATAAGCCTCTATGATGCTGGTAAATAAGCCAAACACCCCAAACTCCCTGCCCGATGACTTAAATCATCGGCTACCACATTGGCCTTGCATATATGGTACAAAATAGTGATATCATAGTCCTTCGGCAGCTCTAACCATCTCATCTGTCACAAATTAAGGTCCTTCTACTTGAACAGATGCTGTAAACTCGGTGACCAGTATAAATCTTACAAGGGAAACCGTACAAATAATGATGCCCGATATTGAAGGCATGAACAATAGAAGATAACTCAAGATCAAGGATAGGATTATACTTCTCATGCACCTTCAACTGTCTGGACACGTAGGTAATCACCCTACTGTCCTGCATCAATACCACTCCAAGGCCAATCCTCGAGGCTTACCATAGACATTGTAAAACCACAAACCTGTAGGCAATATCAAAATTGAGGTTGTAGTCAAAGCATTCTTGAGATTCTAAAAGCTCGCCTCACACTCTTCCGTCCACTGGAACAGAGCACCTTTCTGGGTCAGTCTGGTTAGAGAGGTTGTAATTGATCAAAACCCTTCCACAAAACAACGGTAGTAACCCGCCAAGCCAAGGAAACTGCACATCTTCATAGCTGAGGATGGTCTGGGCCAACTTTGCATGACCACTATTTTCTCCGGATCCACCTGAACACCCTCACTCGCTACCATGTGGCCTAGGGATGCCACTGAATGCAACAAAAACTCGCATTTCAAGAACTTAGCATATAACTTCTTCTCTCTCGTAGTCTAAACCACAGTCCTCAGGTGTTGCTCATAATCTTCCCGACTCCGGGAATACACCAGAATATTATCAATAAAGACAATGACGAACGAGTCAACATACGGGCGAAACACACTGTGCATCAAGTGCACAAAAGCTGTTGGGGCATTGGTCAGCCCAAATGACATGGCAAGGAACTCATAATGATCATACCAAGTCCGGAAAGCAGTCTTCGGGATATCTGGCTCCCAAATCTTCAAGTGATGGTAACATGAGGACAAGTCAATCTTAGAAAATACTCGTGCACCCAATAACTAGGTCAAATAAATCATCAATACGAGGCAAAGGGTAACAATTCTTCACTGTAACTTCGTTTAACTGGCGATAATCAATAAACATACACATACAACCATCCTTTTTCTTCATAAACAAGACAGGAGCACCCAAATGTGATACACTAGGCCTAATAAAACCCTTATCAAGCGATTCCTATAACCGATCCTTCAACTCTTTCAACTCAGAAGGAGCCATACGATACAGAGAAATAGAAATGGGCTGAGTGCCCGAGGATAAATTAATGCCAAAATCTATATCTCTATCGGACGACATGCTTGGAAAGTCAACTGGAAACACATAGGAAAACTCTCGTACGATTGGGACTGAATTAACGGAAGGGGTATCAATAATGACATCTCTCACATAAGTTAAATACGTGTCACGCCCTTTCTCAACCATACACTGAGCCATAAGGAAAGAAATAACTCTACTGGGAGGTGATCTAAAGCACCGCTCCACTCAACACGGGGTACACCTGGCATAGCTAGTGTCACAATTTTAGTGTGGCAATCAAGAATAGCATAATAGGGCAACAACTAGTCCATGCCCAAAATAATATAAAAATCAACTATGCTAAGAAACAATAAATCGGATCTTGTCTCAAAACAACTAGTAGAAACCAAAAACGGCCGATAAATGCGATCCACAACAAGTGAATCTTTTATAGGAGTACAAATATGACCGTAGGAACTCAAAGAATCCCGAGATACGCCTAAATACGGGGCAAAATAAAAAGACTCATAAGAATAAGAGGAGCCTGGATAGAAGAGAATCGGTGAATCTATATGATAAACCAGTACAATACCCGTGATGACACAATCGAAGGCAACAACCTTGGTACGGGAAGAAAGGGCATAGTATTTGGTCTGGCCTCCCCCTCTAGCTGGTTGAGCAGGTAGACTAGTAACTGGTGCTGTGATCATCGCCTGAGAACTTGATGGAGCATGTTGTGGCTGAGAAGTCTGTGGAGGTGCAATCCTCCCAAGTGTAGGGAAATCCCTCACCATATAGCGTGTGTCACCACACTCAAAAAAAGCTTTGAGAGGACGTGGCAGTGGAAACTGTACGGTACGGGTACTCTAAGACGTTTGAACACCTAAAAACTATGTGAAATCTGAGATGAAAACTGAGCTGGCTGACCCAAAAAACCCCTACCATGCCGTACACTTTCCCTAAAATAAGGACCAGTGGGTCTCCCTAATCTACAAGGTCTCCTCACTTCCCTATACTTTCTGTCCTAACCTCGTTTGTCCCATTTCTCCTGGACCCACCTGGCCTCTACTTGGCAAGGGGTCCTCTCCATTTGCTGAACTAGGACCACATGCTGTGTCACTATGACACTTGGAACCCGACCAATGAGAACTCGCTACTTTGGAGTGGAGGTGGTGGAAGTCTGGGTCCCTTCCCCAATCAATGGAGTAGTTGGTACAACCGGAAGCAACCCTACCTGAACTAATGTATTAATCATGCTTAGGAACTGCGCAAATATCTCATGAAGTGCTGGAGTAGTAGTAGCAGTAGGCATATCCGGTGTTTGGGCTCTGGCTAGAACTGTTGGTGACTCCTCAATGGAATCTCGTGGGGGTGCTCGGGCTGCACCGTGTGCACGTCCTCAGCCTCTCCCTGGCCTCGGTCTCTGATGGCTCTCGCAGGGGGTGCAAGTGTATGATCATCGTTAGTAGCACGTGTCCTCACCATCTGTACAAAAATGGAAGACATAAGTTTAGGATTAAGATGTCAAAAATCTCGCACGATAGGGAAATAAAATAAAGTGAAAATTTTCCAAACGGTTACATAGGCTATCGTAGATAAGTACAGACGTCTCCGTACCGATCATCGAGACTTTAATAAGACGTCTTGTGATTCATGACTCCTATGAACCTAGAGCTCCGATACCAACTTGTCACAACCCCATTTCGCCCTCCGTGAACTAGCGTGATGGCACCTAGTCTCTACGACTAGGTAAGCCTAACAATGCGAAAAATAAACAAAACTTCTGAAATAAATAATTAAAAGACAAAATAACCAAATAGAATAGTATAAAAATGCCGCCCGACATATACAATACAACTTCACAAAAAACTAATCAAATTTCCCAAAATCCAGAATCTCATGAAACCACAAGCCTTAGAATATCTAACAGTGTCTAACTATAGAATATCTAACAAAGAAAAGAAACACAGAAGGCCTAATACTAGAAAGAGAAATCGAAAAGGAATTCTCGGTCTGCGGACACGGAAAATATACCTCGAAGTGTCTGGAGCAGTAGCCTCGCCTCAAGGGTGATATGACTGAGTAGAAATACCAAGATCTGTACATGAAAAATATGTGAAGAAAGGGCATGAATACACCACATCGGTACTTAGTAAATGCCAAGCCTAACCTCGGTTAGGTAGTGACGAGGAAGGTCAAGGCCCTACTAAGGTTAAATAAAATATTAGGTATAACAACATAGAATAAGGCAGTATAACTGAGTGCAACAGTAACCAAAAATAGAAGAACAACAACAACTAGAACAGAGATAAGATATTCATGAAGTGGAAATACAACTCAGAGATAACAACCGGGGATCTCCCAGGATACCATCCTATTGTCTCGACCACAGCTATCTAGTGGATTTCCAAGGATGCTGTCTCGTAGTCCATAATATATAAATGATCTCTCGAGATTTCGTTCCGTAGTCCAACTGTCAATGCGCGGGGATTTACCAAAATTCCGATCCATATTCCCAAATGTAAATACCCAGTATATGGGGAACCTACCAGGTGCATTCCCATAGTTCCATATAACTGTGCAGGGGGATCTACCAAAATCCCACATCCATAGTCCCAAATAAACAAATAAGGGGGATCTACTAGAATTCCACATCCGTAGTCCTAAATAAAATAGATAAGGGGATCTACTGGAATCCCACATCCGTAGTCCCAAGTAAACAAACAAGGGGGGATCTACCGGAATCCGGCATCCATAGTCCCAAGGTAAACACACAGCAACAACACAAAGAATAGTCATAAATTTTCAACTTCATATCAAGGCAAAATATGTATTCCTAACCTAGCATGCTGCACAGAATTCAAATAAGGCAGTCTAAGTAAATAAAAAATTAAGTCATTTAGACATGCTTTCCTAAGCTAACAACACGCTTACATTTCAAGTAGTAATGATAGGAAAAAGGAAACAAAGTTTTAAATTACTTAATGAAAACAGATTTTCAGCAATTAGCACAAGTACACGCTCGTCACCTCACATACGAGGCATTTCAAATATCACAATACCAATCCTAAGGGGAAGTCCCCCACACAAGGTTAGGCAAGCCACTTACCTCGAACCAGCTCAATCAAATCTATACCACGTTCTTTCTACGAGTATCTAACTCCAAATGGCCCACATCTATTCAAAGTAATTGCATAATATAAATAACACCTCAAGTAAATAATACAAATGATTAATTATAAGCTAATATGCGATTTTAGGAAAAATGACCAAAATGCCCCTCGAGCCTACGTCTCAAAATTGGGTAAAATTTAAATTTTCAAAAATATCTTCTTTGCACGAGCTTCTGTAAGCCCCAAAACAGACTCATATTACATGTGTTAAGCATTGTTCCTTTTCAAATCAAAATAAAAGACTAGAAATAAGGTCAAGTGAGGAAGCCATAATCTTCATAAGCAGACATGTGAGTCTAGCTTTCAAATAGCGATGAAGGAAGGAGGCAAAGCAAGGCTTTTTTCTTTCTTTCAGAGTGAGAAAGGGAAAGCAATCGAATTGAAGCGGGGATGCTTAAAAGGTCCTTTTGAGCTCGCCAAGGGCTTGGCTTTAGGATGCAAATGGAAAAGCAGATTAGCGGGTGTCCTCTTGACTCAGTCATAGTCTCACCTGGTACGCACTCGAAGCCTTTGTTCACTAGAAAAATTGAAAAAGGTATGGTAGTGATCTCACTCCACGCATTGCCTCATACTCTCACGAGTTCATGCATACCAAAATCATCCAAATCTAAGGCCAAATTCCCAATCAAAATTTGAATTCTAGGTCTAAGAACTTTCTTCCAATTTTCCCTATTTTTCTTCTCCAATCCTAAATTAAATGACAAAACTAACAATAGATTAATGGAATACAACTAGAAAGGGTTAAGTAATTGTTACTCAATGATCTTCTCTTCAAAGACCCTGCAGAACTGCCCTGCCCCGAGCTCCAATTTGATTTATCCTAGTTTTGAACTAAACCCTCAAAATCTTATATTTCTGCCCAGCTATTACCATATCTACAATCAAGGAAGTGCACCTGCGGTCTCGAACCTGCAAAAAAAGAATCGTAGGTGCGAAGTTCTCTTAATGAACTGGGTTCGCTTTTGCGGTTGCTTGGCCGCATTTACGGCTCTGCATTTGCAGTCACCCAGCCACACCTTCGGTCCTAGAGTTTTGGCCCAATTTCGCTTCTACAATCACCTGGCCGCTTCTGTCGTGCTACACCTGCGGTGGTAGGTTCAACAAACTCAAATTCTTCCTCAGTCCAAATCAACTTCCGTTAAGAATCCGAAACTCATCCGAGGTCCCGGGACCTCAAATAATCCTAAATATTATTCGAACTTGTTCCAACCTTCAGAACGCTCAAAATAACATCAAAACACCAATTTAGCATCAAATTCAATCCTAAGAACTTCAAAACACTAGAAATACGCTTTTGATCATAAAGTCTATCAAACCTCATCTGAATGACCTGGAATTTTGCACACGCATCGGTCATATTCAACACTATGGAGCTACTTCAACTTTCGGAATCCCATTCTAGCCCTCAGATCAAATTCTCACTATCGAACTGCAAAAATTTAATATTTGACTTTTGGCATTCCAAGCCTAAATTAGTTACGGGCCTCCAAAATACAATCCGAACACGCTCCTAAACCCTAAATCACCCAACGAAGCTAAAGGAACCATCATATTTCCATTTTGAGGATCACACTATTCTGACTATGGTCAAATTTCCAGCAGTTAAGGTGTCACTTAGGGACTAAGTGTCCCAAAACTCTTTGAAACTCAAAACCGAACATCCCATCAAATCAAAATAGTAAAAACAAATACGAGAAAAGTAGTTAATAGAAGATCAGGGTGTTAAGTCGTAAAACAACCGGTTGGGCCATTACAATAGTGTTATGAATAGGGTATGAAACCGATAAGGGTCTGGACAAGAATCTCCAAAGTATCACCAAACTGGTACAGTTAAAGTGTCATGGTACAATTTTCGGGCTAGGGTATGAGTACACTTGGAAAGAGTATAAGGATTTGTCTCCATCATGGCGTGGTCCTTATTATCTGCTTGAACGACCAATACCTCATTTGTATCAGAAATTTCAACAAACTGCCGTGATATGGGGGGTCTGAAGAAGATGAAGCTTTAGCTAGCCTATGGGATTTATTTCTGGATGATGAAGACATGGATTGCAATATGATAGTTGAGGAGGAGGAGGGCGAAGACCTTACTATTCATACCATGGAAAAAGGAACTATCCTCAAGATTTGGACCACTGCACCATCATGAGCTCGTCGAGTTCCTGGGTAGCTTGGCAATTAGCAGAATTATTTTTAAAAGAAATCTTGAGCATTTAATATTTTTCCAGTATTTTGTTTTGAAATGATTGCTCGAGTCATCGAGACGTACTTGTTTTGATGTTTTCACAATTTATTTAATGAATTGCTATGTTTAGTATTTATTATTATCCTTTACGTTTTCTCTATAATGTTATTATTGCTTATCTAGATGAACCTACGATTGTGACATGTAATGAGACAACATAGCATAAGGATAGTGATTCAGAGGATATTGAAGACGATGTAATACCGGAGGAAATTTTCAAAGAGGTGGAAAATTTTGAACACAAGCCTAAGTCTAACTTGGACAAAACTAAGGCCATTAACTTAGGAGATTCCGAAACAGTAAAGAAAACTCGTATAAGTATTCACCTATCACCATTAGATAAAGAAGAGTACATTCAGTTCCTGAAAGAGTATAAAGACATCTTTGTTTGGTCTTATGATGATATGACTGGTTTGAAGACATCCACAGTGGCTCACAAGTTACTCACCAATCCTATTTGCCACCAATGAAACATAAGCTTAGAAAATTCAAGCTAGATACGAGTTTGAAAATAAAAGAGGAAGTCACTAACCAAATCAAAGCGAAAGTTCTTAGAGTGGTTGAATATCCAACCTGGTTAGCCAACATTGTGCCAGTTCTGAAGAAGAACGGGAATGTTAGAGTATGTGTCTATTATTGGGATTTAAACAGAGCAAGTCCCAAAGAAGATTCCCCATTGCCCAATATACATATACTGATTGACAACTATGCCAAGCATGAGCTCTAGTCTTTTATGGATTTCTTCGTAGGATATAACCAAATCTGGATGGATGAAGAGGATGCGGAAAGAACAACTTTTATCACTCAGTGAGGGATGTATTGCTATAAAATGATGCCATTTTGCCTGAAGAATGCTGGAGCCACTTACATGAGGGCTATGACAACCATTTTCCATTGCATTATTCAATAATAAATAGAAATGTTCCTGGATGATGTCATTATTAGATCCAGAAGAAGCAAATATAATATAGAAAACTTGAGGAAATTCTTGAATCGGCTTCGAAGGTACAATCTGAAACTGAATCTTGTAAAGTGTACCTTCAGAGTCCCTACCGAGAAATTGCTAGATTTCATTGTCATTCTCCAAGGGATTGAATTAGAACCTACAAAGTTCAAAGCTATCCAAGACTTGCCACCTCCATAGAGCAAGAAATATGTGATGAGTTTCTTAGGGCGTCTCAACTATATTAGCCGTTTCGTAGCACAATCAGGTGTGATTTGTGAACTGATTTCAGAATGTTGAAGAAAGATGTTGCAACATGGACTAAAGAATGCCAGAAAGCTTTCAACAAAATCAAAAAATGTTTGTCCAAACCACAAGTCTTGGTCCCATCGGGACATGGAGACCTCTGCTACTCTGCCTATCAGTACTGGATAGGGGTTTCGGCTGTGTTTAGGACAACACGACGAGACATGAAGAAAGGAGTAGGCCAAATACTATCTAAGTAAGAATTTCACGCTATACGAAACACGATACTCTTTGCTGGAATTCACCTACTATGCTTTAACATGGATAGCTCAAATGTTGAGGCATTACTTCTGTGCCTACACCATGTATCTCATATCAAGAATGGATCCTCTAAAATGTATCTTCCAGAAACCCATGCCTATAGGGAAGTTAGAAAAATGGAAAGTACTACAGAGTGAGCTTGACATCATCTATGTAACTCAGAAGGTGGTCAAAGGGCAAGCGTTAACAGATCATCTTCCAGAAAATCTAGTAGGTGGAGAATACGAACCACAAAAAACATATTTTCCCGATGAAGAGGTATTGTTCATAGGAGAATATATCACCAAAACATACAATGGTTGGAGAATATTTTTTGATGGGGCTGCAAACTTCAAAGGAGTGGGTATTGGAGCTGTCTTAGTATAAAAAACAAGTCAACACTATCCAGTATGGCAAAGCTCAAATTCCCATGTACCGATAACATGGAAGAATAGACCTCATATTAGGACTCATATTAGACACTGACATGCACATTTAAGAATTGTTTTTCATTAGAGATTCAAACCTTTAGGTACATCAGGTTCTAGGAGAATGGGATACAAAGAATACCAAGATACCATATATTCACTATGTACAAGAGGTGGTGAAGAGATTCACAAAGATATAATTCAAACATGTTCTATGGATACAGAATGAGTTCGATGATGCATTGGCTACGTTATCTTCCATGATACAACATCCAGACAAGAATTTCATAGACCCTATCCCGGCAAGAATCAAAAGTCAGCCAGCTTATTGTGCTCATGTTGAAGAAGAAACCAATGGAACTCCATGGTTCCACGACATCAAAGAGTGTGTAGCAAAAGGAGAACACCCGAAGCATGCAAATCATACTCAGAAACGCACACTCCAAAGGTTATCTTATCATTTCTTCAAAATTGGAGGAATTATGTACAGGAGAACTCCGAATCTGGGGTTGTTGCGGTGTGTCGACACCAAGGGAGCATACAAATTTCTCGAAGAGATACATGCTGGAACCTGCATACCACACATGAGTGGTTTCGTCTTAGCTTAGAATATATTAAGAGTAGGATATTTTTTGATGACTATGAAAACATGATGCATCAGATATGTCCAAGAGTGTCACCTATGCCAAGTACATACTGATATGATACGAATACCACCCATGAACTCAATGCAACAAGTGCACCTTGGGCTTTCTCCGCTTAGGGCACGGTTGTCATCGGTCCAATCAAACCCTCTACTTCAAATGGGCATAGATTTATTCTGGTGGCCATATATTATTTTACAAAATAGGTTGATGCCGCATCATACAATTTTGTAACTAAGAACATCGTTGCAGAATTTATTCAGGATCACACTGTTCGTCGACTCGGGGTGCCAGAATCAATCATCACCGATAATGACGCTAATCTCAATAGTGATATGATGAAGACCATGTGTTAAACTTTCAAGATCAAGTACAATAATTCCACATCATATACGCCGCAGATGAATGGAGCCATATAAATCACCAACCAGAATATCAAGAAGATACTAACAAAGATGGTAGATAATCACAACAACGACATGAGAAGTTGCCATAGTATGATACTTGGATATTATACCATGCTTCGGACATCATTTGGGGCAACTCCTTACTTATTGGTTTACGGTAATGGAGTTGTCATTCCCACCGAAGTAGAAATTCTATCTTTGAGAATCATACAAGAGGTCGAACTCAGTGATGCAGAATAGATACAAAGCTGTTATAAACAACTGGCTCTCATTGACGAAAAAAGAATGAATGTGCTATGTCATGATCAACTTTACCAAAACAGAATGTCCAGAGCTTTCAACAAAAGGGCCAGGCCTAGACAATTCACACTAGAGCAGTTAGTGCTAAAGCGAATCTTTTCACATCAGGATGAAGCCAAATGGAAGTTTTTACCCAACTGGCAATGTCCTTACATGGTTCATCGAGTACTAACAAGAGGAGCATTCATACTTGCATAAATGGACGGAGAAATTTGGCCAAAACCTATCAACTCAAACACAGTCTAGAGATACTATGCTTAGGATTTTTTATATTTCTTCATTTGATGTAACTACACTAAACTTGACTCGATTCCCGTTTAAGAGGGATATGTAGGCAGCCTTGTAGGTTGTCACATCTTAATAAAACCTTCATTTTACATGGTCAGAAACTGGGGCAAAACTGACATTTGTTGCTTAGCTTTAAGGAGGACCCTCAAAATTCTGAAGCAAGTCCAGCCGATATCGTCATACGAAGAGCATTCAAAGAATTGCTTTTAAATTGGGGCAGAATTTTGAGGAGGACCCTTAAAATTCTAAATGAAGGAGTCCGCGATGTCTTTAAAATATGTCACAGTCATTGGTTGATCTAACTTACTTGATATCGCAAACTACAATATTTTCTAATTTAATTATAATTATTAAATGCATGCATATATTTCGAATTTTTTGTTCTTAGACATCCAGATGATACCCAGGGTCACTCAAATAGAATCTCAAGACAAGAGTATAGGCAAGGCAGAAGACAAAAGCACGAACCAACCTTCCCCCACAGAAGTCATAATTTTTCTTTGAATGAAGGAATAATAAGACAACGACATTCACAGATACATCAAGACACTGTTTTCAAGACAACAAATTATCCCGCACGGACATCTTCAGCTAAGAAATACTACACTTTTCCATTTTTCTCTATCTATTGCACGAGGCTAAGCATTGCCTCCCTAATTGCATAAGGCTAAGCATTGTCTTTCTGCATCGAGACTAAGCATTGCCTCCTCTTTTCATGAGGCTAGGCATTGCCTCCCTAATTGCATAAGGCTAAGCATTGCCTTTCCTTGCATCGATAATAAGCATTGTCTCCTCCTTGCATGAGGCTAAGCATTGCCTCCTTAATTGTATAAGGCTAAACATTGACTTTCCCTACATTAGACTAAACATTGTCTCCTCTTTTTATGAGGCTAAGCATTGCCTCCCTAAGTAGCATAAGGCTAAGCACTACCTTTCTTTGCATCGAGACTAAGCATTGTCTCCTCTTTGCATGAGGCTAAGAATTTCCTCCCTAATTGTATAAGTCTAAGAATTGCCTTTCCTTGTATTGAGACTAAGCATTGTCTCATGTTTGCATGAGGCTGAGCATTGCTTCCTGTTTGCATTAGGCTAAGCATTGCCTCCCCATGTGCTTAAGGTTAAGCACTACCATTCCTTGAATCGAGACTAAGAATTGTCTCCTCTTTGCATGAGGATATGCATTGCCTCGTTAATTACATAAGGATAAGCAGTGCCTTTCCTTGCATCGAGACTAAGAATTGTCTCCTCTTTACATGAGGATAAGCATTTCCTCCCTAATTTTATAAGGCTAAGAACTACCTTTCTTTGCATCAAGACTAAGAATTGTCTCATATTCCTACATGAGGCTAAGCACTTCCTCCCTAATTGCATCAGGCTAAGCACTTCCTTTTCCTCAAGATTAAATCCAATCTCCATTGCACTATCTAAGACTTAGCACTATCCTCTATTCACATGGGGCTAAGCACTGCCCTCATCTTACATTTGACTAAGTCTCGCTTTATTTCATTTCACATATGACCAAGTATCATATCTTTGCACTTCATGGGCAAAAACATCACCATTTGTTTCAAAGGCGTCATAGTCCCAAGGCATCGTCCTCATAGCCGGAAGACACCACTCCATGGCCTGATGATCTCTCAATAATACACATAATTATTCAAAGGTGTCATGGTTCAGAGGCATCATTCTCATAGCCCGAAGATTTCATGTCTTGCGAATCCGTTATATCACATTTCATGACCCAGGACATCATGGTCTAAGGACATCATCCACACCGTCCAAAGACAACATTCATAATCCAAAGAGATTTTGCATCATGTTTAAATTCTCGCTATAATCCATATATATATATATATATATATATATATATATATATATATATATACATGCATTGTGTAATCCAGTAAGTACTTGTTCTTCAAACGGGAGAAATCTTCACTATGATTTTGCCTCTATAATGTTCATATCCTGCAATTATTCCAAATGGATCCGACCAACAATAATTGCCCACATTTCACTCCAAGACCGCATAGATATTTGCCTTGTGATACATCCATAATGTATCGAATTCACATTCATGACTTCGCATAAAACCATCTGATAATATCCTTCCCAAAAGAACAGTTTCCAAAACATACGACCATTCTTGAAACAACTCCATCGGTTTCATTCACCTTTCGATCTAGAACTACACACAACTTGATTCCCATAACACCAGAGATGCTCAAGAACCAGGGTTCGTACCCTATATTTTAAATCACGTCACTCCTTATTCTATTCGGCCAAAATTGGTCATCATTTTCTTTACCCGACAACTCTTCTATCATTCTCGTATAAAGAGGGACAACTGTTGATTCCAAATTTTTCCCTCATATATTTTCAAATAGTACAGATACTTTCAAAATATTAATTTGCATCATCATTTAATTTATAAACCTATACAAATATTTTTGATAATTTTTCCATAATTTTTAGAGCTCTTAAATTAATTTTTTGTTATAAATAGAATTGTATTTAAGGTAAATGCCTATATTTAGAGAGATTTTAGGGCTTTTTACTTAGTAGTTAAGTCACTTTCCCGTATAATCAAAGGGTTCTATTCCGTTATAATTGATCCCAAAATTCAATAAGAATCCTCTCTCTCTCCCTCTCTACTTTTATCGGTTGTGTTCTTCTTCTTCTTTCATTATTTCATAACACATTATATGCACGAGACTCTAACAACCTGAGTAGTAGCTTTGAGATTGAGCATAATAATTGTCAATTGTTCCATGAACTTCCTTTATGATTAAGTCATGGATTTAAGGTAAGTATTTTACTTTATTTTTCTCTTTTAAATTCTTGAAATTATATAATATGACTTTAATTACAAGCAAAGACAATAAACTTTGATTATAACTCTAATAGAGTTCTCAAGAAATTTTAACCATCCAAAGTGGCAAAGTTTTATGCCTTGCCATGATCAAATAATGTATGATTATGGCAATGAATTGAAAACGCCCCATTGAATTTTCTCCATTATCATTCCTTTAAGAGAATGTGATAAGTCTAAAAAAGGATAAAATTATTACTATGAATGTATTAATGGATGTGGACGTGGCAATAGACGAAATTATAATCGTCATCATCGTGATAATGAGAAGCATAATAATTCTCAAAATAATCCTTTACATTGTGAAAGTAATATTTGTTATTGATTTGATATGAGATTTTGTAAAGCACATGTAGATGATTATGGTCCATTCATGATGTCAATGTGACAACATATGATTTATTAATACATATTCATTCTTAAAAGAATATGAACGTGCTAGTGGTAGTGAATATACCACACTCACCTTTACAGAGAAGTTTGAGATGAAATAAGAAAATAATATCATTATTATGGTTGAATGTTCACTGGGCATGTACCTATTGCAGACAAAAATAATTTGGTAATGTGATTATTAAAGGATATTAGTGATGCAAGAAAAAAATCTTTCATATAATTTTGACAATTACCATAATGGTAGAACTTTCTCTTTGAAAGAGATATTCCCTATATGGATGTTGATGAATATGTGGTACTACAAAATTAGCTGAGAGCTCTGGAAGATTCAACTATTACAATTTTGGAGGAACAATATTGATTATCAATAAAGTATTATGTTGTGGTAAGTCTCAAAGAAATTTAATTGAGTTTCTAAAGTATTCGTGAAAACAATTGATTATATTGAGACTATAAATAAAAGAAAAATTTAATATCTTCTATTACTATAACTTGTATTGGAGTAATATGTATGTGAAAAGTTACCCGCTTCACTCTTCAGGTTGTATCACATAAGTAAAAGAATACCATAACAAAATGGATGTTTATTGATATAAAAACCCATATCATTATAAACTTGTAGTTTATTGATAATTTTACACGTCATGGTATAAATCTGAACTTTTATCAATATTAATAATTTATTCAGTTGACATAATTGGTTTATCCATGTTAATTTAAGTGTGATGTGCAAAAATAAAATAAAATTCACATGGGTAAATATTAAAGTACTAGAGCATTATTTATGAATTCTCTTACGCTGCTTGTTCTTATTAATTATTAGACCAACTAAAATTGGGATTGGATCTCATTAATACTGAAGATATCTAAGGTGAATATGAGCTCATTCACCTACCATGTATATGACATAAGATGCATATATGAGATGGTTACATGTGCGGTTATTATGAACCTGCAACATGGTATTTTGCGAGGTAACTTGCTCAACAATTTAATTTCGAGCATAATTTCCACATTTTCTATTCAAGGAGTTTATCTTGATAAGTTGATTTACATCACTGTTGGTTTTGCAAAATAATTTATTGAGTGTTTCCACTTCATAGCTAAATCTATTGCTTATGAGAACAAAATTATCTATATCACTTTGACATAGGTCAGTTTGATATAGGTTATATACGAAAATATATAACATTCTCCCCTCACAAGTTGTTCAGGGTCAGGAATCAAATAATTTCATCTTATTACCATTTATGTGCGGTGAATATTTTTATTAACACCATAATGCACAAAGATAGGTTTCCAAAGTTGAGGAAATAAGTTATATTTGTGATTGGGTCATCACTTATTTATTTTCCGTTATATACTTCCGAGGCCATAAAACATCCTCTTGGGGTCGCCTCGATCTGCACGCGCAGTTCGGGCACACAACCATAAACCTTAAATATGAATTCTATGTGAAAAATGCTAAATTTTGATACTAAATTGAATAAATTTTACTTCGGTCAAAGTTTTTGGTAAATGGACCCGGGCCCGTAATTTGATAGTCCCGAAGGGTCCGTGGGAAAATATGGGACTTGAGTGTATGCCTGGAATCGAATTTCGAGGTCCCAAGTCTGAGAAATTTTTTTTTATGTGAAATTGTTTTCTGGAAATAACTAAGAAAACTGGAAACGAAATTTGATTAGAAGACTAGGGTATCGGGCCCGTATTTTGGTTCCGGTGAACGATACAAGTCGTATATATGATTGAAGCACTTTCTGTAAAGTTTTGTTGAGAACAGACGTCATTTGACATGTTTCAGACACGAAATGGGAATTTTATGTATTATGAAAAATTTGAGAAGGAATCATGAGCTTTGAGGCTTGATTCGATGTATATGATATAATTTTCGATTTGATCGCGCGGATGAGTTCGTAAGGTCTACTCGAGGTTGTGTGTATGTTTAGTTTGGAGCCCCGAGGTCTCGGGTGAGTTTCGAGTATGTTCCGGGAGGTCTTAGTCTTAAAAAACACCAGATAATGTAGGATAGGAAAAGTTGCAGAACCCAGCGCGCCCGTGGTCGCCTTAGTGCGGTCCTCGATGTATATTGCACGGCCGCAGTCGCCTTAGCACAGTCCACGGTGTTTTCTACACGGCCGCTATCGCCTTAGCGCGGTCGCGATCGTTCCATCCCGGTCCGCGTGGAAAACTTCAGAGAGCCAGTAATATTCAGTTCCACTAGCGCGACCGCGATTCTTTTTGCATGGTCTGGCTAGGCGCATCAGAGAGTATAAATTGACGGGATTTTCAGTTATTTCTCCACTTTTCAAAAACCCAAAACATAATAGGCAATTTTCTAAGCAATTCTTCATCTTCAAAACGTTTGGTAAGTGATTTCTAACCCATCTTCTTTACTCCTTAACACCTTTTAACATTATTTCAACGTCAAACCGAAGATTTTAATGGAGAAATTTGAATATATTTGGTAGGACCTAGGGTTTTCCAAAATTGGGGCTTGGACCTCAATTTGAGGTCTGATTCCAAGAAAAATCACATAATTGGATTCGTGGGGGAATGGGTAACCGAATTTTAGTTCTAACTTCGGGTTTTGACCACGTTAGCCTAAGGTATGTTTTTGTTATTTTAGCTAAATTTGCCTCTTAGCTTTAAATTGAATAGTATAATCTATTACTTGAGATGTTATTTACGATATGTAATTGAATTGAATAGATTTTGGCCATTTGGAGTCGGATACTTGTGTCAAAGGCATGGTTTCTAGTTGATATTGAGCTGGTTCGAGGTAAGTGGCTTGTCTAACCTTGTGTGAGGGACCTTTCCCCGTAGGATACGATATTTGGTGATTGAATGCCTTGTACGCGAGGTGACGAGTGCGTACTCGAGCTATTTATTGGAAATCCGATTTTACTTTGAATGTTTAGACTGAGTTTTTTTCTTACCTGTTTTACTCCACTTTCCATTTTAGCCTGTGTTACTCTACTTGCCATTATAGCCTGTGTGATTCTACATGCCATTATTGCCCGTGTTAGCTTAGAAAAGCATGCTTAGCTGATCTAAATTGCCTATTTTCTCAAATTGCCTTGATTGTACTATGTGAAGCTTGTTAGGCAAGAACTACTTCTTTCCTTGTACTTTTGCACCCTTGTTCTGAATATCTTTGATGTGGCTGCGTATATACTTTGGGACTATGGGTCCGATTCCCGATAGATCCCCCTGTATATTTACTTTGGGATTGTGGGTTTGATTCCCGATAGACTCTCCTGCATATTTACTTTAGGATTGCGGGTTTGATTCCCGATAGATTCCCCCGGCATATTTACATTGGGACTGCGGGTTCGATTCCCGATAGAACCCCCTGCATATTTACTTTGGGACTGCGGGTTCGATTCCCGATAGAACCCCCCTGCATATTTACTTAGGGAGTATGGGTTCGATTGCTGATATATCCCCCCTGCACATTTACGTTGGGATTACGGGTTAGATTCCCGGTAGATCCCCCTGCATATTGATAGTTTGATTATGGGACGGTATCTTGGGAGATCCTAGTCATTGGTATTGATATGGAAATGGACTACATGACGGTATCCTAGGAGATCCTCATTGTTGGTATTGATATGGAAATGGACTAGAGGACAGTATCCTTGGAGATCCTCGTAACTAGTACTGATATAGAGCTGTCTTACTCTATGTTATCTTATCCTCGATGTGTTGGTTGTTGTTTCTATAACCTGACCTAATTCACAGTTGTTTTCATTATTTCTGCTTATTTCATACTGTTACAAGTATTTTTACTATATTTCTTAATCTCAGTAGGGACCTGACCTTCCTCGTCACTACCCGACCGAGGTTAGGCTTGGCACTTACTGAGTACCGCCATGGTGTATTCATGCCCCTTCTGTGCATGTTTTTCATGTGCAGATCCAAGTACCTCCACTCATGCATACTATCCTCGAGGCAGAGAGATCTAGCAGAGACTTTGAGGTATATCTGTCGCGTCCGCAGACCAGGAGTCTTTATTTTGTTCTAGCATTAGCAGTTATTCTATCCTTTTGTTTCAGTTGTTTAGATATTCTGGAGTTAGAGCAGTATATTACAATTTTATTAGCCTGTGGCTCCCGTGAGTTTTCGAGTTTTGGGATGAGATTGTAGACTTCCGCGTTTTATTTCTGAGTTGTATATGCAAAGTGGAACTTATATCCCGTTTTTCTTCTAGGTTTTCTTAATTTAATTAAATGGTCCACAAGTTATATTAAGTTTACGCATTGGTAGGCTTACCTAGTTGTAGGAACTAGGTGCCATAATGACATGTTCACGGAGGGTAAACTAGGATCGTGACAAGTTGGTATCAGAGCTCTAGGTTCATAGGAGTCACAGAACACATGCCGGTTTATTAGAGTCTCGTTGATCGGTACAGAGACGTCTGTACTTATCTATGATAGGCTATGTAACTGTTTAGGTAAAGTCTTCACTTCATTGATTTCCTTGTCGTGCGATGTTTTTGACATCAGATCCAAACTTCTGTCTTCCATTCTCTCATTGGCGGTGAGGACATGCACTACTCGGGATGATTAGGCACTCGTGCCCCCTACTGCAGCCGTCAGAGGCCAAGTTCGGGGTAGAGGTCGAGGACACACATGCGGTGTCGCTAGAGCTCTTGCGCGAGCTGCCGCTGAGGAACCACCAGCAGATCGGTCGGAGCCTAGGCACCTGGTACGCCTACTATTGCCACTACTACTTCAGCCCTTCTGGAGACTTTGGCACAGTTCCTGAGCGTGTTTGGTACATTGACTTAGGAAAGATTGATTCAAGTTTTACTGAATACTTCATAGGTCAGGGGAGGGACTCAGACTCCTGCCACCCCCACTCTAGAGTAGCGAGTTCCCATTGGTCAGGTTCCAAGTGTCATGGCGACACAGTCTGTGGTCCTAGTTCAGCGGGTTGTGAGGACCTCTTACCGAGTAGGATACATGAGGGTCCAGGTGAGAGAGGACAGACGAGGTTAAGAGAGAGAGTATTGAGGACTGAGTAGGCCTCGTAGATTGGGGAGACCCACTGGTCCTTACTTTGCAGGAAGAGTACGGCATGGTAGAGGTTTCGTGGGTCAGCCAGCTCAGTTTGCACCCCAGATTTCACACAGGTCTTCATGTGTTGAGGAGTTTTGGAGTACCCATACCCCACAGTTTCCACTGTCACGTCACGCACGTGGTTGCTTCGAGTGCGGTGACGTACGCCATGTGGTGAGGTATTGCCTTAGATTTGGGAGGAGTGCACCTCCATCGGTTTCTCGTCCAGAGCATGCCCCGCAGAGTTCCCAGACCATAGTTGCAGCCCAGTTGCTACCTCGGCTACCCGTGCCAAGGTTGTTGCTTCTGATTCTGTTATCACATGTATTATTTTATATTTCCATAGAGAAGAATTAGTTCTATTCGATCCGGACTCTACTTATTCTTATATGTCTTCTTACTTTGCTCCGCATTTGGATATGCCTCGAGATTCTTTGAGTGCCCCCATTTATGTTTCTACTCTTATGGGGATTCCCTTGTTGTGGACTGCATTTATCGGTCATGTTTAGTTACTATTCATGGTTTTGAGGCCAAGGCAGATTTATTGTTACTCAACATGGTTGATTTTGATATTATCTTGGGCATGGACTGGTTGTCTCCCTATTATACTATTCTTGATTGTCACGCCAAGACGGTGATGCTGGCTAGGCCAGGTATTCCGCGTATTGAGTGGAGTGGCACTTTAAATCACACTCCTAGTAGAGTTATCTCTTTCCTTAAAGCTCAGCGTATGGTTGATAAGGGGTGTGCAGTGTATTTAGCCTATGTGAGAGATGTCAATGTGGATACCCCTTTTGTTAATTCTGTCCCAGTGGTACGGGTTTTCCTGATGTGTTTCAAGCTGATCTTTCGGGCATGCCGCCTGATAGAGACATTGATTTTGGCAATGATTTGTTGTTGGGCACTCAACCTATTTCCATTCCCCCGTATCGTATGGCTCCTCCGATTTAAACGAGTTGAAGGACCAGTTAGAGGAATTGCTTGATAAGGGTTTTAGTCGACCCACTGTTTCACCGTGGGGTGCTCTTGTCTTGTTTGTGAAGAAGAAGGATAGTTGTATGGGTATGTATATTGATTATCGCTAGTTGAACAAAGTTAAAGTGAAGAATCATTATCCTTTGCCTCGTATTGATGATCTGTTTGACCAGCTTCAGGGAACATATGTGTTTTTTTAGATTGACTTGCACTTAGGTTACCATAAGTTGGAGATTCGGGTGCCACACATCCCGAAGAATGCTTCAAGACTCGATATGGTCATTACGAGTTCCTTGTTATGTCCGTTGGTCTGACTAATGCCCCAGCAGCTTTTATGCATTTGATGCACAATGTGTATAGGCCATATCTCGACTCGTTCATTATTGTTTTTATTGTTGATATTATGGTGTATTCCTGGAGTCGAGAAGATCATGAGCAACACCCGAGGACCGTGCTTCAGACCTTGAGGGAGAAGAAGTTCTATGCGAAGTTCTCAAAATGTTGGATTTGGTTGGATTCAGTGTCATTTTTAGGCCATATGGTTTCGAGTGAGGGCATTCGAGTAGATCCAAGAAAGATAGAGGCCGTGCAGAGTTGGCCCAAGCCGTCCTCATCCAAAGAGATTCGTAGTTTCCTTGGCTTGGTAGGTTATTACTGTTGTTTTGTGTAGGGGTTTTCATCTATGGCAGCCCTTATGACTAGGTTGACCCAGAATGGTGCTCCATTTCAGTGGACAGAGGAGTGTGACGTGAGCTTTCAGAAGCTCAAGACAGCTTTGACTACAACCCATATTCTGATATTGCCTACTTGTTCGTGATCTTGTACAGCTTATTGTGATGCCTCACAGGTTGGTCTTGGAGCGGTGTTGATGCAGGATGGTAGGGTGATTGCCTACGCGTCTAGACCGTTGAAGATACATGAGAATAATTACCCTTTCCACGACCTTGAGTTAGTCGCTATTGTTCATGCCTTGAAGATCTGGTATCATTATTTGTACAATGTGCCTTGTGATATTTGTTAGATAATACGCTTAACGCTAGAGGGGGGGTGAATAGCGTTATAATAAAAATTAGTGTAAACTTTGCGGAATTAAAAAATTGCAGGAAGTAAATAAGTGCGATAAATAATAAAGTACGCACCGATGTATTCTGGTTCACCACAACACGTGGCTAGTCCAGTCCCCGAGAGATTCTCTCGAGATTTTCCACTAACTTGTCAAGCTTACGGGTGCTCAACAAACCTTTACAACTTAAAGACACAAGCCTTAACACCTTTGCTCGGAGATACAACACTCCAAGACTTCACTATTAAGCTTACGGGTGCCTAACCAACCTTTACAACTTAAGGACACAAGCCTTAACACCTTTGCTCGGAGATACAACACTCCAAGACTTCATCCAAGGAAACACAAGTTCCTTACAACAAGAGAATCACAATTCTCTTACAAGTGTACAAAACACTAAACACTCAAACAAAGCACTCCTTAATGAGTAGATATGAGTAAAGGAAGTAAGCTCAAGATCACAACAACTATGGACAAGACTTTGGCTCTCAAAAGCTTTATGAAATGAATATAAAATGATAAACAATAGTATGCAAGCTTATAGCAATAGAATGATCAGTTGTTGTGTGTTATTGTGTTTAAAACACTGAAATAAAGCTGTATTTATAGTTGAAAAACTTGGCATTACCGTTGTCTAATTGTCAATTAAGAGTTGCTGATTTTACTGAGTGACAATCGATTGTCAAGAAGCCACAATCGATTGTTTGCCAATCGTTCCAGAAATCAATCCCAGATTTTACGCTTAACAATCGATTATCCAAGATCAACAATCAATTATTGGCAACGTTCAAAAAATCATTTTCAGATTTTACGTAAAACAATCGATTATACAGAATCAATAATCGATTATTCAGCAACGTTCAAAAAATCTTTTCCAGATTTTAATTTCAACAATCGATTGTATAAAATCAACAATCGATTACTCAGCAACGTTCAACAAAAATCTTTTCCAGATTTTAATTTCAACAATCGATTGTACAAAATCAACAATCGATTACCTGACGGTATTTGAAAATATTACGACAACGGTCAGCTTCACAATCGATTGTGCAATATTAACAATCGATTATTTATCAGACTTTGAAAAATATTTTAGACACTGCCTCTTGACAATCGATTGTTATATACTCACAATCGATTATTTAATAATTTTGAAAAAGTCCGGAAGACACTGCCTCAACACAATCGATTGTCATATGTTCACAATCGATTATTTTGTGACTTTTAAAAATCTGATGGACACTGTCTCTTCACAATCGATTGTCATTAGCTTCACAATCAATTATTCTGAGTTTTGAAAAACTTTGATGTACACTGCCTCATCACAATCGATTGTCATAAGGTTCACAATCGATTGTCATGCAGGTTTGAAAAACCTGATGCTCACTACCTTAACACAATCGATTATCATTAGTTCACAATCGATTGTCATGCAGTCTTGGCTTAACATAATCGATTATCATAAGTACATAATCGATTATCTTAGTCCAGATTTTAGAGGCATGTTTAAAAATCATTTTGACTGAAGTAAATATGCATGATTTAAAATCATTTAGCATTAAATTAAATATGCATGATTTTGTAAAAATAATTTTACAAGAGAAGCCATGTCATGAGTCAAGTTGTCAGATCAAGATCACAATTAAGAACGACTCATTTAAACTATAAAACTTTGTCTTGTGCTTGAATCTCGTTATCCACCAATTGTGCGCCTGTACTTGAACTTCGTCATATATCAATTTGTGCTTGTTTGTCATTCATCAAAACCTACACATAAGAACACATGTTTTAGTATAAAGCCTTGAGAACATGTTTCCAACAATATTTATACTGATCATAGGAGTTTGCAACATTTGTTCAGGAAGAAGGATCTGAATTTGCGACAGAGGAGGTGGTTGGAGTTGCTAAAGGACTATAATATCACTATTCTGTATCACTCGGGTAAGGCCAATGTGGTAGCGGATGCCTTGAGTCGTTGGGCGGAGAGTTTAGGGAGTTTGGCATATTTACCAGCTTCAGAGAGACCTATGGCAATGGATGTTCAGGACTTAGCCAGTCAGTTTGTAAAATTGGATCTTTCCGAGCCCAGTCGGGTTCTAGTTTTGTGGTTTTTTAGTTTTCCTGATTTGATCGTATTAGGGGACGACAATATGATGACTTCTATTTCTTTGCCCTTAAGGAAAGGGTTCTTCGTGGTGATGCCAGAGATGTGACCATTGGAGATGACGGGGTGTTGAAGATGCAGGGCCATATTTGTGTGCCTAATGTTAATGGGCTACGAGAGTTGATTCTAGCAGAGGCCCATAGTTCGCGGAATTCCATCCATCCGGGTGCCGCGAAGATGTATCAGGATTTGAGGCAGCACTATTGGTGGAGGCAGATGAAGAAGGATATAGTTGGATATGTAGCTAGATGCCTCAACTGTCAGCAGGTGAAGTATGAGCACCAGAGACCAGGTGGGTTGCTTCAGCAAATAGAGATTTCGGAGACGAAATGGGAGAGGATAACAATGGATTTTGTAGTTGGTCACCCTCGGGTTGCGAAGAAGTTTGATACCATTTGGGTGATTGTTGACCGGCTGACCAAGTCCGCTCATTTTATCCCTGTGTGTACTACTTATCCATCGGAGCGGTTGGCAGAGATTTATATCCGGGAGATTGTTTGTATACATGGTATTGCGATTTCTGTTATTTCGGACAGAGGTACTCAGTTCACATCACGGTTTTTGGAGAGCCGTTCAGCAAGAGTTGGGTACTCGGGTGGAGCTGGGCACAACATTTCATCCCCAGACGGACGGATCGTTCGAGCGCACTATAGAGATTCTTGAGGATATGCTCTTTGCGTGTGTGATTGAGTTTGGATGGTCTTGGGATGAGTTCTTGCCATTAGCGGAATTTGCTTACAACAACAGCTACCAGCCCAGCATTCAGATGGCCCCATATAAGGCCTTGAATGGTAGGCGGTGTAGGTGGGTTGGTTTGATCCAGGTGAGGCCTTGCTATTGGGCACAGAGTTGGTTCAGCATGCATTGGATAAGGTCAAGGTGATTCAGGAGAGATTCCGCATGGCCCAGTCCAGACAGAAGGTTATTCGGGCCAGAAGGTTCATGATGTTTCATATATGGTCGGAGAGCGGGTTTTTTTTCGGGTTTCGCCTATGAAGGGAGTCATGAGGTTTGGAAAGAAAGGAAAGTTGAGACCGAGGTTCATTGACCCTTTTGAGGTTCTGAGACGTGTTAGGGAGGCTACTTATGAGCTTGACTTATATCCCTGTTTGGCCGGGGTTCATCCGGTATTTCATGTTTCGATGCCCCGGAGATATCACGGTGACCCGTCGCACGTGTTGGATTTCATAAGGACTTGTCTTATGAGGAGGAGCTGGTAGCCATTCTAGACCGGCAGATTTGTCAATTGAGATCCGAGAGATTTTCTTCTTTCGTGTCCAATGGAGAGGTTAGCCTCCTGAGGCATCAATCTGGGAGTCCGAGTCTGATATGCGGAGCTGTTATCCTTACCTTTTTCCCGACTTAGGTACTTATTTCTTTTGTCCGTTCGAGGACGAACGGTTGTTTAAGTGGTGGAGGATGTGATGACTCAACGGGTCATCACTTATTTATTTTCCGTTCTGTAATTTTGAGGCCTTAAAACAACCTCTCGAGTTGCCTCGATTTGCGTGTGCAGTCCGATCGCATAACCTGGAAACTTATATATGAGTTCTATGTGAAAAATGCAAATGTTTTATATTAAATTGAATAAAATTGATTTCGGTCAATGTTTTTGGTAAACGGACCCGGACCTGTGATTCGATGGTCTAAGAGGGTCTGTGGGAAAATATGTGACCTGAGCGTATGCGTGGAATCGAATTCCAAGGTCCCAAGTCCGAGAAATGAATTTTTATGTGAAATTGTTTTCTAAAAATAATTAAGAAAAATGGAAACGAAATTTAATTAGAAGACTAGGGTATCGGGAATATATTTTGGTTCCGGTGCCCGGTACAAGTCATATGTATGATTGAAGCACTTTCTGCAAAGTTTGGTTGAGAACGGACGTCATTTGACGTGTTTTGGATCCAAAATGGGAATTTTATGTCCTATGAAAATTTTGGGAGGTAATCATGAGCTTTGAGGCTTGATTCGATGTATATGATATTATTGGGCGATTTGATCGTGCGAATGAGTTCGTAGGGAATACTCGAGGTTGTGCGTACGTTTGGTTAGGAGCCTCGAGGGCTCGGCTGAGTTTTGAGTATTTTTCGGGCGGCCTTAGACTTAAAAAAACACCAGATAATGCAGGACAGGAAAAGTTGCAGGGTCCAGCGTGCCCGCGGTCACCTTAGCGCGATCCACGGTGTGTGATGCACGACTGCAGTCGTCCTAGCACGGTCTGCATGGCAAACTTCAGAGAGCCAGCAGTATTCAGTTCCACCGGCGTGGCCGCGGTCCACACAGGGCGCGGCAGAGAGTATAAATACACGAGATTTTCAGTTATTTCTCAATTTAAAAAAACCCAATACATAAGAGGCGGTTTTCTAAGCAATTCTTCTTCTTCAAAACAATTGATAAGTGATTTCTAACTCATTTTATTTATTCCTTAACACCTTTTAACATAATTTCAATGTCAAATCGAAGAATGGGGAAATTTGGGTATATTGGGTAGGACCTAGGGTTTTTCTAAAATTGGGGGTTTGACCTCAATTTGAGGTCCGACTTAAAAAAAATCACATAATTGGATTCGTGGAGGAATGAGTAACCGAACTTTAGTTCGAACTTCGGGTTTTGACCACGTTGGCTTGAGGGGTGTTTTGGTTATTTTACCTAAATTTGTGTCTTAGCTTTAAATTGAATAGTAGAATATATTGCTTGAGATGTTATTTACGATATGTAATTTAATTGAATAGATTTGGGGCATTTGGAGCCGGATACTCGTGGCAAAGGCGTGGTTTCTAGTTGATATTGAGCTGGTTCGAGGTAAGTGGATTGTCTAACCTTGTGTGGGGGACCTTTCCCCTTAGGATATGATATCTGGTAATTGAATGCCTTGTACGCGAGGTGACGATTGCATACTCGAGCTAATTTTTTGAAATCCAATTTTACTTTGAATATTTAGACTAAGTTTCTTTCTTACCTGTGCTACTCTACTTGCCATTATAGCCTGTGTTACTCTACTTGCCATTATAGCCAATGTAATTCTACCTGCCTTTATAGCCTATGTTAGCTTAGAAAAGCATGCTTAGCTGATATAAATTGCCTATTTGCTCAAATTGCCTTGATTGTACTATGTGAAGCATGTTAGGCTAGAACTACTTGTTGCCTTGTATTTTTTACACCCTAGGTCTGAATGTCTTTGTTGTGGCTGTGTATTTACTTTAGGACTGCGGGTTCGATTCCCGATAAATCCCCCTGCATATTTAATTTGGGACTGCGTGTTCGTTTCCCGATAGATCCCCCCTATATATTTACTTTGGGACTGCTGGTTCGATTCCCGATAGATACCCCTACATATTTACTTTGGGACTGCGAGTTTTATTCTCGATAGATCCCCCATGCACATTTACGTTAGGACTACGAGTTAGATTCCCGATAAATCCCCTAAACATTGATAGTTGAACTACGAGACGGTATCCTGGGAGATCCTCGTCATTGGTATTGATATGTAAATGGACTACAGGACGGTATCCTGGGATATTGACATGGAAATGGACTACAAGATGGTATCCTAGGAGATCCTCGTTATTTGGATTGATAAGGAAATGGACTACAGGACAGTATCCTGGGAGATTCTCGTAATTGGTACTGATATTGAGTTGTCTTACTCTGTGTTATCTTATCCTTGGTGTGTTTGTTGTTATTTGTGTAACCTGACCTATTTCACAGTTGTATTCCATTATTTCTGCTTATTTCATACTACAACTACAACTACAACTACAGCTACAACTACCCAGAATAGTCCCAGAAAGTGGGGTCTGGGGAGGGTAATATGCAGACAAGCCTTACCCCTACCCGAAAGGGCAGAGAGGCTATTTCCAATCGACCCTCGGCTCAGTGAAGGAAAGGAACAACAAAAACAAAAACAAAAACAAAGAGCATTAGTAACTCCAGCAGAAATAGCGTAAATAATTATCTAAACATAAGAAACATAAATAAATAGCATGCAATAATATCATACAGTAACTACCATAAATAACTACCATAAGGGAGACACAAGTCAAAACACAAATCATCTATGGATAGCCCTGCTAAGCCTCACCCAACCCCGGGTGAGGAGTATGAAAAATTGTAGGAGCCTCTATCCTACAACCCTGATACTAGACCTCCAGACTTTCCAATCAAGGGTCAGTCCTCGGAAACCTGCATTCTAGCCATGTCATGCCTAATCACCTCTCCCTAATACTTCTTAGGCCTCCATTTGCCTCGCCAAACGCCGACAATCGCCAGCCACTCACAACTCCTCACCGTAGCATCAAGACTTCTCCTCCGCACATGCCCGAACCACCTCAGCCTCGCTTCTCGCATCTTCTCATCCACCGGGGCCACCCCCACCTTCTCTCGAATAACTTCATTCTTAATCTTATCTAACCTGGTGAGCCCGCACATCCACCTGAGCATCCTCATCTCCGCAATCTTCATTCTCTAAACATGAGAGTTCTTCACGGGCCAACACTCCGCCCCATACAACATTGCAGGTCTAACCACAGCTCTATAAAATTTCCCCATGAGTTTATGTGGAACTTTCTTGTCACACAGGGCTCCTGAAGCACGCTTCCACTTCGACCACCCCGCTCCTATACGATGAGTGACGTCCCCGTCGATCTCTCTGTCCCCCTGAATCACCGACCCAAGATATCTGACACTGTCCCTCTTGGCGATGACCTGAAATCCAATCATCACGTCCCTGCCTACTCCGCTCGGCTCGGCGCTAAACTTGCACTCCAGGTATTCTGTCTTAGATCTGCTTATTTTGAAACATTTAGACTCGAGAGTCTGTCTCCATACTTCTAACCTGTTACCAGTATTTTTATTATATTGCTTAATATCAGTAGGGACCCGACCTTCCTCGCACTGTCCGATCGAGGTTAGGCTTGCACTTACTGAGTACCGCCATGGTGTATTCATGCCCTTTGTTGTGCATGTTTTTCATGTGCAGATCTAGGTACCTCCACTCAGGCACACTATCCTCGAGGCGGAGAGATCTAGCAGAGACTTCGAGGTATATCTGACGCGTTTGCAGACCAGGAGTCTCTATTCTGTTCTAGCTTTAGTAGTTATTCTATCCTTTTGTTTCAATTGTTTAGATATTTTGGAGTTAGAGCAGTATATTACACTTTTATTAGCCTGTGGCTCTCGTGAGTTTCCGGGTTTTGGGATGAGATTGTAGATTTCCGTGTTTTATTTCTGAGTTGTATATGCCAAGTGTCACTTATATATCATTTTTCTTCTAGATTTGCTTAATTTAATGAAATGTTCCGCAAGTTATATTAAGTTTCTGCATTGTTAGGCTTACCTAGTTGTAGGAACTAGGTGCCATCACGACATGTTCATGGAGGGTGAACTGGGGTCGTGACATTTTGGATGCAATAGTTGAGAAAAAGGTTATATAGAATGAATTATTATTTGTACATGTAAATCCTCGAATAAGATAATATGAACTTAAAGTTCATAAAAACTTAATTCATGTGCAATATATTGTAAAGCATGCAAGACGCATTTGACGACTCAAAGAAAGTAGCTATATTTTTACTAAAAATGCTCCTATTAGAATAAGTCCTAGAAGGAAAAAGACTATGGTATGCTTAACGCGCAAAGACAAATCGGTTTCAAATAAAATTCTTGGTAAAGAAGATGAGCAAATGATCAAAATGATCACATAAAAGAGGCAAGTAAACTTGAAGATCACTTGACATAACACTTCATAAAATCTCATGAGAGATTCAGGTACCTGAAATGAATGAAGAGCTCTTTATGTTTTGTCTTTATGAAACTATATTGGAACCGATATAAAATGTTCGTCGACGATATATATCATAATGCTAAGTATATATGAGGATATTAAGTATATCAAATACAAACAAAAAAATATTAGCCAAATGGAAGAGAAACAATTCAACTAGAATTGGTTTAAAATGAAAGACATGAGTTTTGGACTTGCAGTTCAAACACTTGAAAGTATAAGTCAATGGTATGTGCAATCGGTCTTCGATATCTTATATGTATAGCATGACATGAAAACTTGATGCGAATCTAAAGTCTATTTATATGACTTAACTTCTATAATAATCCCTGAAGGATTTAAATTGCTTGAAGCATATACAACTCTTGATCTAGAAGTACCACTTCCTCAGTGCAATTTGTGCACAAATGTATCTTGCTATAACTATAAACATGATAATATGATAGCAAGTGTTTTCACCTCTATGTGAATATATTGAAATGACTTTCCAACAAGATTATATGAAGACAATACATCTATTAGGAATGATGATTTCAAGGTGAAACAAATACGTTCAAGTTAATATAGCTTATTTGTTTGTCGAATCTTTACCAATGATCTTTTGAATATGGTGCACAAGATTGGAATGCAAAGACTTAAAGATGTGAATTGATGCTTCCATCAGGGAGAGTTAGTATGCGTTGCACTCTTTTTCTCTTACAAGGTTTTGTCCCAATGGGGTTTCCTTGAAAGGTTTTTAACGAGGCAACCAAAGAGCATATTGTTAGATATGTGTACTCTTTTTTATTTACTAGAATTTTTTTCTCACTGGGTTTTATTCTAGTTAAGGTTTTAATGAGGCACATTATCTATTGAATAGACATTCAGGGGGAGTGTTTTAAATAGAATTGTAAGGTGAATGTCTATATTTAGAGAAATTTTAAGGCTTGTTACGTGGTGACTAAGTCACTTTTCCCCTATAAATAGAAGGTTTTATTACATTGTAATTGATCCCAAAATTCAATAAAAATTCATTCTCTCTACTTTTCTCTGCAATGTTCTTCTTCTTCTTCTTCTTTATTGTTTCATAACAATTTTCTTATATTTAAATATCTAGTAATTATCCTTTCAATTATTTTGTGATGACTTAGTTCCCTAAAATAATTATCTTTCACCTATAGTACATGTTTCAAATATTTTTATTCAATTTCTATAATTACATTAGTATTTTTTCATGCTATTTATCTAATTTTGCAGTATTATGCTATATTCATACAAAAGACTCTTTATTCTATATTAGTATCAAATTTATATTTTTATAATACAAAGTTTCTATTTGGACTATTTCAGTGCATAAATAATATTGACATTCATTTATTAAGCATTTTTATAAATTATTTTGATAAATTTTGGGGTATTTAAATAATTTCCTAGTTTCTTACATATTTTCGGACATAAAACATGTCACGACCCAAAATTCACTAAGGGTCGCGATAGCGCCGGGCACTACTGTCACGCAAGCCAACCAAATTACTTGATGAAGTTCTCATTTTTAACAGTGTTGAAATCTAAGATTTTTCTTCAATTTTTCATAAATAAAAAGATAACTGCTTCAATTCAAATTAAATAATAAGCAATTAGTACAAAATATTTTAAAACCATCCCAGAACCCAGTGTCACAAGTACATGAGCATCTACTGATAAAGAAATAAAATACAACACACATCCGGAATACAATGGACAGGAAGCAAATACAAACTTTTGGAAGGGACTATACTAGCTGCGGGCCGCCTCGAAAAATTCAACTCACCTAGTCCCGGAATCATCCATGCTGCTATGCCTTGTAGGCCGCTAAAATTACATATACATGTGCAACAAAATGCACATAAGTGTAGTATGAGTACGAAATCAACGTGTACTCAATGAGTATCTCGTCTAATCTCGAAGAAGTAGAGACGAGATGGTCGACTTCAACAATTTCTAGTGGTGCAATAATGGTGTTAATAATACATTAATTGTGGTTCTATAAACATGATTTTAATCCAAGGGAGGGAAACAAGGAAGCAATTATTTCTTTTGTAGGAAATCTCAAAAAAAAAAATTCTTTCCATTATTTATCCAAATACTTTCAAGCCATGAAGAGGCAATAATAACTTTCATAAGTTCAAGGAAATAATACCAGCATGCGTAAATAACCATCGTGGGACGTACAACCTGATTTAACATAAAAGTAAATTGTGCACTGTCGAGGGTCGAACAGCTCGAACCATAGATGCATCTATTATCCCGCTCGCGAACTATCCATGCAACGCGGTCAACATAAAATAAACAATCACCTTGCTCGTGAATCATACATGCGATGCAGGTACACATAAAATAAACAATCACCCTACTCGCAAATCATACATGCGACGCAGGTACACATAAAATACATGCTCAAATACCAAATTAAGAATTTATCGGGGAATAATTATTTAAATAAAAGCCACTTTCTCTTTTAAAAATATAAGAAAAGAGGTTAATCCTTTGTGTATGTATTTATTAATGAGATATGGTTTAAGCAATTAGAGCTATAAATATGATTAGAATTATTCCAAGTAAAGCATGCTTTTGGGTCCTAGACTACCTGAACTTAAACATAATAGTAGCTACGCACGGACTCTCATCACCTCGTGCGTACATAGCCCAAAAAAATAGAGGCACATAATTAATTAATTCACCTGTGGGGACACTTCTCTTTTACAAGGTTAGAAAGAAGACTCAACTCGCTCTGAAGTTCCATAACCGGCATTCCACGCCCTTTCAAAGACTCAAATTGATGCAAAAATGCTCCAAAACTAGCTAATAATTATATAAACCCATTAATATATACTCAATTATTCATTGCAACCCAATTTACAACAATTCCTAACCCCGATCGAAAAGTTGACGAAAACGCTAAGGCCCACGTGCCCGAATTTCCAAAATTTTCAAAGAATAAGTTTACCCATAACCTCACGAACTCAAATATATGATTTACTCTGAATTTCATACCCAAAATTGGGGTCAAATTCCAATAACATTCATTCTCTAGGTTTTCATCTAAACCCCTTGATTTTCCTTACTTTTTACCTATTAATCTACCCATAATCTATGTATTTAATATAAGATGCGTAGAAGATTACTTACCTCTTTGATGATGACGGAATCCCTCCTTAAATGCTCTCAAAAATCACCTAAGGCCAAGTTGAAAATGAGGGAAGTAGGCTAAGTTTTGAATTTAATAACTAGACACAACCCATATATGTCGCATTTGCGATAGAGGGACCGCAAATGCGACTTCACAAAAGTGAAGATTTCCTCGCAAATGCGACCCCCAACTGAACTGGCCTACTTCGAAAATGTGATAAGGGGTTCACAATTGCAAACCCTTCAAGACTAGCAGAAAAGACCCAAACTATTGCAAATGCGGACGACCCCTCAGCCGCCCAGGTTCGCAATTGCGAACAAGACCTCGGAAAATGCGATATCGCATTTGCGACCAATATATCAAAATTGCGAACTTTCCCCTAGAGCCCAAGCTCGCAAATACGAGGTCGCATTTGCGGCCCATGCATCGCAATTGCGATCATACCACTACCAACACCCATATTCCTTAGCAAATCACTCTGAAGCTATCACAAATCTCACCCGAGACCCCGGGGCTTCAAACCAAACACCTGCACAAGTCCAAAAACATAATAGGACTTGCTCGAAGCCTCAAATCACATTAAACAATGCTACAACCATGAATCGCGCCCCAATCCAAATCTTATTGAACGTTTAAATTTCCAACTTCTATTTTCAATATTTAAACCTATCAAATCACGTCCTATTGACTTCAAATTTTGTAAACAAGTCATATTCGACATTATAGACCTACTCCAACTTTTGAAATCGAATTTCGACCCCGATATCAAAAAGTCCACTTCTGGTCAAACTTCTCAAAAACCTTCTGATTGCGTTCCCAACTCCAGAATCACAATACGGAGCTGCTCCCAGACGCGGAATCCCAAACGGACGTAGATATCACTGAGATGTACTTCAACCCAAACTTATGAAATTTCTTTCAAAATGCTACTTTCTACAATGGGCGCCAAAATGCTCTCGGATCGTCCAAAACTCGATCCAGGCATACGCCTAAGTCCGAAATCATCATACAAACCTGCTAGGACCTTCAGATCCTGATTCTGAGGTCGTTTACTCAAAATTTTAATCCTAGTTATTTCTTTCAACTTTAAGCTTCCGAAATGAGAATTCTTTTTCCAAATCAACTCTGAACTTCCCGAAACTTAATTCCGACCACGCGCACAAGTCATAATACCTGAAATGAAGCTGTTCATGGCCTCAGACTGCTGAACAACATGCTAGATCTCAAAATGACATGTCGGGTCGTTACATTCTCACCCGCTTAGAGATACTTTCATCCTCGAACATGCTGAGAACTACACGAAAGTAGTCTTAAATCACTGTTTAACTTCTCATGCACCTTCCCGTGCTACCACAACTTATTTGAGCACATCAGCTCAATAAATTTTGAAGATATTCCCTTTTATTCAAAGAAATAAGCCTTAGAGCCCAATCTCAACATCTAGAATTCTATGCCCGACCTGTTTCCAACATAAGATCACCATATCAATCACTTCACGTTCTACTCGAACGTGGCTGCATAATGTTTCAGAATTCACACCTAGCATCACTTTACTCACTGGACCACAATAACATTATATGATCAACTTAGTCAAAATTCCACAAATCTGATGCTCCAATTGCACCCCACGACATACACAGGTCTTACTATAACTCTTACAATGCGCCACAATGGAAGAGATGTGCAGAAATTCATAATCAACTGCCGAGTCAACCAATCATTGAGTCTATACTTCTGACAAGAAACATTACCTCATGCTGAACCAAATAATGATATTTGCTCCTTAATATGTTTCACGTAATCAGATTGCACTGATCATAAATCTAATAATATCGTCTCACCCAGTATGAACTGCTCACGAAATAAGCCATCCTAGGCATGATCTAAAGTCTCATATGATGCTACCATGTGCCAATAGGCTACAAATTAGAATGTGATACAAAAGGAAAACAAACTCTTAAAAGGGGATCCAATTACCCTGCTCGCGAATCATACATACGATGCGGGTAACATACTAAACAGATACCCCGCTCGCAAATCATTCATGTGATGCAGGCTCACAGCTAATACGAGCTTTCCGCAGAAGATAGGAAACGAAACACATAAAAACAAATATAAGGAGCCGTACTGAACATCACGTTGTTGTGGCGCGCAACCCGATCCGAACAACATACCCATGGTGGCGTGCCACCCGACCACACATAGAACTCTCATAAGGAGATATACATCGAGCTAAATTGCTCACTACAACAAAATACCAAATATTGGTCAGAAACATGCTAGGTGCATAATACCATCCTTGAGAGAAATATACAGCACTATAGGCTACAAAACTCAAGCAAAACTGAGGTGTGATACATGATCTGAATCTCAAGACCCATCCTGCTCATATAATATCATCGCCACGCGGAACCTCAACACATAAGAATTACCAAGTCGTCTCACAACTCATACGATGCAATGCATCATTACCTGGAACTGACGACAAAATAACACCCATACTACTCCTTCTTAAGGAGCGCTTTGATGAAATGAACACAAATGGCTTGACATAGAACCCATATTCATATTTGAATCAATCCATTGACCTCAAGTCGATCCTAATCGTATCAAACTAGGATAATAACCTTCCAAAGGTTCATACTCACCCTCTTTTCCAAAAAAAAACACATAAGAACCACCGTCATAACCGGAGCAAACCTCCATAGTCCATAACCTAATAAACCGAGTGCCCTCCAGGCATAAATTCTCAAATTAATGATATTACCCCAATCTCATGCTTGGTTTAAGTCATATATCAATCAAGTGACTACATGTCACACTTATAAAATCTTCCTGTGGGACACGCTTCCACAACCTTCCAAAACACATAACAGGTTCGTACACCCAAACTACCGGTTGCACTAACGCTGAAAAACGATCAAGAATTCCTAAGCCAGGATGCAAGGCCTTCCTTGCAAAACACCAATATCAAGTGACGCTGAAGAAAATATCAACTTACCTTAAAAATCAAAACTCATTTCCTGCTCATCCGAGTTCGTGACATCCTTGTCAACACCAAACCGCAACCTTGATTCTCACCTTCAAGTTCCATACCACTCACTGCACCTAACATGCAGCATATGATAGAACACACTTTTGATCATAGCTTCGGAACCAAGGCTAACACTTCATCATGTAAAAGCTTTTCACTTAACTCACTTCAGTAGAACCATAGGAACGTATAGATAAATTTTCACAGCCGTAGAATATTCAAATCTTTAAGTAGTGGTCAAAAACACCATAGCCCTTTCGGGATCCACCTCTACATAATAGGCCACAACGGTAGAATACTTTATGAATAACACTAACTACGGCGGCTGACAAGCCTCACACACACCGCACAATTCACTTGCATATATTGTTCAAGCTGAAAGAACTGATCAGTACCAGCAACATGCCAGTTTGACTATGGCTAACCAATCCCTCTTCTTCCAATTTGTCCTTGATTTCCATTGAAACAATGATAACATCATTCAACACTTAACACACTCCATCCGCACTCTTCCCGAGTGACCCTGAATCACGAAACCATGTTGTCTCAAATCCCACGAACCATTTTGTACCTCCAAATTGCTACATCGCAAGTCAAAACGTCATTGAACATTCTATTCCTCTTCTCATAGGCTACTATCAAGCTTGATTCTGAACCATACCCATAGGCTCGAAATCATTAGGCATCACACTTTATCTTTTGACTTCGCCAGGAGTGTTGTTAAGAGCCACCCGCTCTGACTTGGCCCCGAATATAATCAATTCCATAAATCCTCTAGCACATGAATACCCAATTGGTAAAGCGCCCGGCAGTATCATTCCCTTGGGATCCGCATCTTTACAAAGCACAATCCTGAACCCTTCCCCAAATTGGAGCATGGGCCAATAAGGCCAACGATACCCCACCTTTAATAGTTCCTTTGCTAAATTTATCACCTATGTTCTTTTCTTGTAGTTGAGATAACCTATCAATATGCTAATAATCATAAATCCCGCAAGTAATCAACCATGCAACCCCATCATAGGCGGTGAGACTCTCCCACTTAGCTCGAAGCCACTATTACACAACTCTGGAATTTACCAGGATTCTTAATCTCATATTCACATAACCTTGTGCAATCATTAACCAAAATTCTCGATATCTTACTGTGGAAACCCCCTTTTTATACTCTGAATAATCGACAACATTCGCATGACCGGTCCCTTTGTTGTATAGCCATTAGAATTCTTCGTAGAAGGCACACCAGTATGTGATGGCTGACCTGCTCACGGGTAATAACCCACCTATGGAAATTACTTTCTAACATCTTCCAACACTACTACACAAGGTACAATCACCATGGCCTCAATAACTATCCTGAGTCCGAGCAAATCCCTCTAGCTGCATCTGTCCTTTCAACCCTCGTGGACATCAATTAAATAAGCGGCAACATCCTTTCCATTCAAAGTTATGTTGTATCCTTCTTCATTTCCAGCATCTCTTTTCCGTTATACCAAGTCTCCAGACGCATAATAGCCCATACTTGAGAATAAATCCGTAGACCCCAATCACCAATCACTAAAATTCCTCCAAATCACTCAAAACTCTTATTAAGGTGCATAGTCATCCCACCACAATGCCCATATGCAACTCCACCACTCTCCCACTTTGGCGGATCTCATCCCTTTAATCGACTACTTAGCCCTTGGCCCCTTATACTCGGCCTTATAGATTTTTTATTTTTTATTTTTTGGCCACCACCTGTCACTTCCCACATGACTTTCTCATCCTTTGCTACTCAGTTGTTGACTTAATAAAATCTATCTTCATAGCACTTGTACACACCATCACTACTATTTTTAAACCTTTCTGAAGGTCATCTTTCTCGAGCCATCGAAATTACAAACACTAATTCAATCTTGAGCTACCGCACCCTATGATATCTGACAACTGTATTTTCAATTCTATTTAACAATAGCTTTCCCTAAAGGCGAATTGTAGAAGGTCCTAACACCGGAGAGTTTAGTACGTTCAATAAGGACAATGACACCTCATCACAGAAGAAAAACTCCACCACTCTCACAAATACCAAGTCCTGTTACCTTATCAACCCAACCTGAACACTCTCAGCCTGATTGCCTCTTCCCCTTTCCGGGAATAAAATATCAAATCTCTACATCAGGCACTGAGTAAACCTCCCTTCAAATCATTCACTACCTCGACACGTAGGCAAACATCTTACCATCATATCAATACTGCGGAATGATCGTTCATAAGCATCACAGGAACTAGTGCCTAACCTTAGAGCTCTCAAAAGTACCGCCAGTGAGCTGAAACAATAAAATATCCTTCCACAAGGCGACGGTAATAGCTCAAATAACACCGAAGGGAGAAACACCCGCACCACATTCGTAGTGCCACTACAATTCTTCCATTCTCGATTTATAACATGCGCTTCGTGTAGCATAAGATTTAGTAGGAATGAAACAAAGGCATAAGCCTCAAGGGAAGTTAAGCCGCACAATAAGGAATCAAGAAGGGAAGTACTCCTAACAGTCCTGCAGCCTCCCGAGGATAAGTACATACGTCTCTGTACCGATTCGCCAGACTCTAGTATACTTGCTCATGACTTGTGAGACCCTAGGAACCTAGTGCTCTGATACCATGTAGTCACGACCTAAAATCCACTAAGGGTCGCGATGGCACCGGACGCTGCTGTCAAGCAAGCCAACCAAATTACTCGATGAAGTTCTCATTTTTAACAATCTTGAAAACTAAGATTTTCCTTCAATTTTTCATAAATAAAAAGATAACTGCTTCAATTCAAATTAAATAATAAGCAATTAGTACAAAATATTTCTAAACCATCCCAGAATCTTGTATCACAAGTACATGAGCATCTACTTATAAGGAAATAAAATATAACACCCGTTTGAAATAAAGTGGTCAAGAAGCAAATAAAATATACTAGAAGGAACTATACTAGTTGCGGGCTCAAATAATGAAACTCATCTAGTCCAAGAATCATCCGTGTTGCTACGCCCAGTAGGCTGCCAAAGTTACATATACATGTGCTACAAAAATGCACAAAAGTGTAGTGTGAGTACGACAACAACGTGTACTCAATGAGTATCCCTTCTAATCTCGAAGAAGTAGAGACGAGATAGTCGAATTCGACACTTGATAATGGTCCAATAGTGGTGTCAGTAATACATTAAATCGTGGATTTCTATAAACATGATTTTAATCCAACAGAAGGAAATAAGGACACAATTATTTCTTTTGTAGGAAATTTCAAAACTAATTCTTTGCATTATTTATCCTAATACTTTCAAGCCATGATGAGGCAATAACAACTTTAATAAGTTCAAGGAACTAATGCTAGCATGCGCAAATAACCATCGTGGGACATACGGCCCGATCAATATAAAAGTAAACTGTGCACTGCCGTGGGTTGAACGACTCGAACCATAGATGCATCTATTACCTCGCTCGCCAACTATCTATGCGACACGGTCAACATAAAATAAACAATCACCCTACTCGCGAATCATACATGCGACACAGGTACACATAAAATAAAGAATCACCCTACTCGTGAATCATACATACGACCCAAGTACACATAAAATACATGCTCTAATAGCAAATTAAGAATTTATCGGGGAATAATTATTCAAATAAAATCCACTTTCTCTTTTAACAATATAAGAAAAGAGGTCAAATCCTTTTGTGAATGTATATATTAATTCGATGTGGTTTAAGCAATTCGAGCTCTCAATAAGATTACAAATATTCCAAGTATAACATGCTTTTTGGGTCCTAGACTACCTGGACTTAAACGATATTAGTAGCTACGTACGGGCTCTCATCACCTCGTGCATACGTAGCCCCCATAAATAGGAGCACATAACCAATTAATTTACCTATTGGGACAATTCCCTCTTACAAGATTAGAAAGGAGACTCACCTTGCTCTGAAGTTCCATAACCGGCATTCCACACCCTTTTGAAGACTCAAATCGATGCAAAAATGCTCCAAAACAAGATAATAATTATATAAACCCATTAATATATATACTCAATTATTCATTACAACCCAATTTACAACAATTCCCAACCCTGATAAAAAAGTTGACGAAAACGCCCTCGGCCCATGTACCTGAATTTCCAAATTTTCGAAGAATAAGTTTATCCATACCCTCACATACTAAAATATATTAGTTACTCTCAATTTCATATCCAAAATCATGTTCTAATTCCAACAACATAAATTTTCTAGGTTTTCATCTAAACCCCTTGATTTTCCTTTATTAAGATGCGTAGAAATTGCTTACCTTTTTTATGATGATGGGATTCCTCCTCAAATGCTCTCAAAAATCGCCTAAGGCCAAGTGGGAAATGAGGGAAATGGGCTAAGTTTCGAATTTAATAATTGGACACAGCCTTCATATGTCTCATTTGCGATATGCGGACCGCAAATGTGACTTCGCATTAGTGAAGATTTCATCGCATATGCGACCACTGATTGAACTAGCCTACTTTGCAAATGCGATAAGGGTTTCACAATTTCAAACCCTTCAGGCCTCGCAAAAGTGACCCAAAGACCTCGCAAAATGCAATGTCGCATCTGCGACCAATACATCGCAACTGCGAACTTTCTCCCTAGAGCCCAATCTCCCAAATGCGAGAAGGAACTCGCAAATGTGTGGTCGCATTTGCGACCCATGCATCGCAATTGCGATCATACCTGTACCAGCACCCATATTCCTTAGCAAAGCACTCTAAAGCTATCCTGCATCTCACCCGAGCCCCTGAGACTTCAAACAAAACACTCGCACAAGTCCAAAAATAAAATAGGACTCGCTCAAAGCCTTAAATCACATCAAACAGTTATAAAACCACAAATCGCGCCCCAATCCAAATCTTAATGAACTTTGAAATTTATCACTTCTATTTTCGATGTTTAAACCTATCAAATCACGTCTGATTGACTTCAAATTTTGCAGACAAGTCATATTCGACATTACGAACCTACTCCAACTTTTGAAATCGAATTCCTACCCTGATATCAAAAAGTCCACTTCCGGTCAAACTTCTCAAAAACCTTTCAAATTTCTATCTTTAGCCAAATGGCTCCAAAATGACCTACAGACCTTCGAATTCACTTCTGATCATGCTCCCAATTCCAGAATCACAATACGGAGCTGCTCCCAGACTCGGAATCCCAAACAGACATTGATATCACTGAAATGCACTTCAACCCAAACTAATGAAATTTCTTTCAAAATGCTACTTTCCACAATGGGCGCCAAAACCCTCCTGGGTCGTCCAAAACCTGATCCGGGTGTACGCCCAAGTCCAAAGTAATCATACGGACCTAGTGGGACCTTTAGATCCTGATTCCGAGGTTGCTTACACAAAATTTTAATCATAGATAATTATTTAAACTTTAAGCTTCTAAAATTAGAATTCTCTTTCCAAATCAACTCTGAACTTCCTGAAACTTCATTCCGACCATGCGTACAAGTCATAATACCTGAAATGAAGATGTTCATGGCCTCATAATGCTGAACGATGTGCTATAGCTCTAAACGATCGGCCGGGTCGTTACAAAATAACTACCCAAAACCTCAGCCCAATTACCCCAAGCCTAACACAAATAACTCGCTAACCCCAACCCGGTCGACACACATTTTACACGACCTGTCCTAGCTTTCTTTTAATCCTATCCGTTGATCTCTCAATATCAACACGCCACAATTAAATCCTCCCTTTAATTAACCTAAATCCTAACCCTAACCACATTCCCCATTTGCCAACAACCTTTGTATCCTCTCATCTCTCTTCTCCCTTCTTCAGAAGCCCTAGCCGCCACCCGTACCTTCTCCAAATTCGAGTAAATCATGAACTTCTGCTGCGATTTACTTGCCTTTTATCTGTTACCTTGCTATTATCTGCAAGATTATGATATTATATGGTATTTTCCCCAATTTCGGCAAGTACTAGTACCCAAATGGATTTCCACCTCCTTGAAATTTAGATGATATTTCGTCTATATGCACTCTATATGGTCCTATTGAGTGAGATCTTCGACTATCCATGCTTTTTTTTCGAACTAGGGTTTGAAAGTTTCCCTTATTTCTTACTGGTTCTCGATTGATACTTTACTTTTTCACGTTTCACTATTCTTTTTCGTATTTCTATTTAATCTGCCATGTTTCTGTATTTTCTACTTTATTTTTCCCTCAATCTGGCTCTAAATAATTTTTGGTATGATATTTTCCTTATTCTCAGTTTAATCTTCTGTACTCCTTATTTTTTGCGTGATCATTGTTATTCCCTGCTGATTTACTGAACCTCCCTTGTTTATGCCGTAAAAAATCGATTCTAATGATTCTAGTATATCTTTTTTTATTTGTGTTTGAATAATATGCTTTCCATGTTTACTTGTTCGATCTTTATACTAAATAAACCCCTCTCATGAAACCCCTTAGAGGGAGATTTTTTCTATCCTAATTCCAGCTACTATTTTTAACTACTCTCTCTCACTCACTTACTGTTACCTTCAAACTCTCTGAAACTACTGAATACCCTCCTTTGGTGCAAGCACTGCTCGAAGCCTACTCTCGAGGATCTTGTAAACTCTGAAGCATTGGGAATTTGGGGGTTTTCCTACTACACTCTACACTCTTTTAATTCTGCTAGATCATTTGTCAATGTTTACACCCTCATAATGTTTAATTTCTTTCCTTCTTTCTGCATATGTATCTGAACTTTGGTTCAACTGTCATGGTGTTCAACTTTGATATAATTATGTGTTAATTGACAAATGAGAATAGTCTATTGTTCATGTCATGCTTCACTATAATTTTCACTTTGTGATCTATTATCTCCTAAAATTAGTTATATATTTTTTAACATCTTAACATGTTAGTTTTGGACTTTAATATTGTGGTTGTATGCTATTTTGCATATTCTGTTTAGATAATACCCCAGCTCTATGGAAACCCCTTTACTTGAATAAACTTTTACTGAGTATTGTGTATATTGGAGTTTTTTGTAATACTTCCTCGAGACATGTTTAAACCTGTTTCATGCTATCTCGATTCTCTAAAAGCAAACACTTTTTTTTCAATCGACTAGGGCTTTGCTCTTATGTTAACATGTTTTTCCAGTATGCCTTCATTCATTTGCTATTTTCTCCTTTCTGTGATAATCATCCCTCCATTATGTTCGAGTGTTGATATGGCATTAGGTCAAACTTAACTTAATTTTAGTCAATCTAGGTATGTTTTCACAATTATTTTCCTTTCCCTATGATGTTTGTCTAAGTGATGATTTGCTACTGAATTTGGCTGGTCTACCTGACCAGTTATGCTGTATGGTCATCCCGGGAATTTCTATATGTTCTCTTTACTTGTTGCTTTGGCATTCTGAATCCCTATTCTTAGTCGGCTGAAAGCCAATGCTACCTAGGTTCTTTGTTGGTTTCCCTAGTCTGAGCAATTGTCAGGGTCCAATTGAGGCCCTTATGAACTCTAACACACTACAGGCTTGGCTCTAGTCATCCCTTTAACCTCCAAACTATCCCTAATGCTTTACTTCCCTATCACGTATTTATGTTGGTTGCTCCAAGTGGTGCAACACTTAGTGTTGTGGCTCATTGAATTGGATTGGACTCCCCTACGAACTTGTGATTATATGGTTGTTTATTGAAGGCCTAAGTATGCTATGTCAGAAGCATTGGGGTATTTAGCTATTTTATTTGGGCCTACTATAGGACTGGTTTCTATTATGTAGTATTGCTACTTTACTCGGCAATTAGGCCTGTATGATGTCTTTGTATAAATGATTAGGGGTGTTAGTTAAAAGGGGATGGGTTAGATTTTAATACTAATATGTGATGGGTAGATAACATGCCTATAGAATTGAATGATGCATTTGCTTTATGTCGTTCAATCTCTATGCGCACTTTAGAAATCACGCCATTAGGAACAACACACACTTGCACTACTTGTTTATTAGCAAAGCATGAGCTCAAATTCTTCAATATCTTTGTCGCTACCTGTTGTTAGAAAACCTGCCTATAGGAAAAGATTCGTTGAACTTTACTTTAATTGGCATTAATTTAGCATATCTGCTAGAGATCATGCCCATCGGACTCCAATCACCTCATTTGCCATTGCATCACATCATTCACCTAGAAAACCTTCCTATAAGGTTTAATAATAAAATCAAGTTCCCAAAGTGCTAATTATTATAGATCCTGGCTACAGGTTATCGTTGTTCATCTTAATAAGGGTCAATGTAGCATCTATCAATATAATTATTATGCACTTAGGCCATTATCAAATGCGTAAATAATTTTGGGCTCCTCTCAATCGTTTCATTACCCCTTACTGCACGTGTCACCTAGACATAACATGTTTAATAAATGGAAACGTATAATCTCAATAATCAGTGTGTTACAACCTATGCAATCCTGTCTATGAATAACGCTGGTTCCTAAAACTACTTGCATATCTTGATGCCTATCACATAGAAATTATGTCTATAGGGATTTAATTCTGTAATCTTGAACTGACTAACATGAAAATATATTTCGCGTGCATTTTCTATCTAAGTTTGGAGGCTAACTTGAGCCTTTAATTGCCTATATGAAGTTCAACATGTTTTTGTATGTCGCCTAGTTTTGACATTTGCTGAGAAACCTAAGTAAAGTCTAGAACCACCCAAAATAGAGGTCCAATGCCTCCTGAACCATAGGTTTAGGAAGGGTAGTGCACGCATACGGTATGACTTATAATGAACGAGTGCTCTTTAGGTAAAAACTCAAAGATAGTAATCGAGTAGTAGGAGATGATAGTATGTGCCTACTAAATAATACGAGTAACACCCCATCTCGTGGGAGTTACGAAGTATTATTTATGTTGCATGGGGTGATTCCTTAGGCTAAAAAACTTAGGACCCCCCATCTTATATCCTTTTTTATTTTATCGAGTGTTTGTACTCATTTACTCAAAGTCTTTTATAATAATAAAATTCCCAAACCTTTTGATCTCTCTCTCTCTCCCTTTGTTTATTTGACTAATCCGTATAATTCAAGTTTAGCCAGGATCCGTAGTTATGGACCTCGAAGAACGCCTAGCACCTTCTCTTTGAGGTAATTTTGAGCCCTTACCCGATCTTTAGTGATGAAAACTAGTCAAACAGAGTCATTTGTAAATATGTTCCCTAACGCACCTTAAAAATTGTTAAACAACTTTTCTCTTTTAACCCTTCATTTAAAAGAGTTGTGAATGTCGAATCCCACTTTCGTGAGAAAACAGGGTGCGACAATGACCGTTCCTTGTTTTTGGCATTTTAGCGGCATAAAACTAGAATTTTTCCCAATTCCCAAATTTGCGTGTGCTGTATGCATGGGCCTTATTGACCGAACCCGGATCTCCTAAAATTTTTGTCCTGCACATAAAAAATGACCTCAAAAATCTCATTGTCAGTTTTCCCAATTATAACTGCATAAGAATCTTCATTAAGGGGTTCAAAATCTTTATTATCCTCAATAGAGGTGGGTTGAATAGTAGCATTGCTACCCCCGGCAGTTCCAGCATTGCTGGCAATAAAATCTAGATATTTCTGGTAATCTGCAAAAGAGGGTCTGAAATCTATTCTGATTTGCTCCTCTTCCCCTTCCAGAGGAAGGTCTTGGCCAATTTGGCCTCATCCTACAAAACTGAAAATTAATCATTAGTAAGATATTCTCGGGTAAGAAAATCTGGTAAACTGTTATCAATTCCTTTTTTATAAACAATTTCAAAATCAAAAGGAGCCAATAATGCTTGCCATCTAGCAAACATCTGTTTAGAAACATTGTGCTTAAAATCCTTATTAAATAAGAACTTAGCAGCTTGACAATCTGTTTTGATTACAAATTTCTGATTATATAAATCCGTCTGAAATTTTAAAACACTCTTTACAATAGCTAAAATCTCTTTTGCTACTGTTGCATAATTTCTTTGACTATCATTCCATTTTCCTGAATAAAATTGTATAACATAATCTCTTTTATCAACAGGAGAAAATTGAGTCAAAATACCTGCATATCCAATATCTGAAATCTCAGTTTCATTTGCTTTAGAATTCTCAACCTTGTTTGCTTGTAAATGTAAATCAAAAGTCCTATTATCTTCTAGGTTAGAAATTCTTCTATCATGAATTTTTGACTGATTTTTCAAATAAATAATTTCTTCTTTTAAAATAACAAGTTCTTGTTTTAAATCAGAAATAGTAGTTTCTTTTTCTGGAAAATTTCTTTGGACCAAAATCCTTTTTAACTCGGCAGTTGAATAATAATCAGGTTGCTTCAAGATAGGAGTATTAGAAGATATATTGTTTTGGTTGTCAATATCAAAATCATCATTTAAAATTGTATCCAGAATTTTATTTCTTAAATCTTTATCATCTATTTTCTTTAAAATCTTCATAATTTTTCATCATTAATCATATTCACATTCAAATCCTGAAAATTTGAAATTAAATCATATAGACTATCATCTTTCTTGCAAGCACAAATATCTTCTGAAGAAGATCTATCAGAATCAGAATATAATTCTTCATTATGAAGAATTCTTAAATCATCCGAACTATAATCAGTAGAAGAATAATCAGATATTTCAGAATTAGAATCAGAATCAGAATTTAATAAAATCTTACACAAAGAATCTTTTATTTTTTCATCCAGATCCAAACTCTTAATCTTTTCCTGAGTTTTGCACTCATTCGCATAATGCCCAAATTTACCACATTTGTGACATCTTATCCTTCTTTTATAATCTTTCTTACCCTTCTTTTTGTAAACTTTCTTTTCTTTCTTATCCCAAGAGGACTTATCACGAGAAGTAAACTTTTTCTTATACTTTCTTTTCTTGTCATCTTTAGAAAATTTAGAAAACTTCTTTTTCTTTTTTGATGAACCAGGAATATCAAAAGCAAATTGATCACAAAATTCTCCTAATTGCTTCCTTTCATTCAATCTATTCTTTTTGATATGATAATTCATCTTTATATCATTACAAACAGCTAAACCTTCTTGAGTACAAACACTAATAATTTTCCCATAAGTCAAGGAATCATAAGGAATTTTATTATGCGGACCACGTAAATGTTTTCTCACTCTTTCCGCAAAAATCGAAGGTAAACCATCAATAAATTTAGACTTCCAATGCTCATGACTGCAGTCATGCAATTCCATAACACGACTTAAGAATACATCTTTATACCATCTAAAATCAGATAGTTGTCTACAACGTAAATTTTGTAATGTTGTTCTAATAGTTTCTGCTTCATCAGTCCATCTACCACAAAAATGTTCAACCATAGTAGTAATCAAAGTATAAACAGCATTTTGTTGTACTTGAGAAGTACTTGTTTGATCAGTAGTCTGATAGGCTAATTGCCCTTCAATTTTAATAACACTAGTAGTATTCATGATAGTATTCTTTTGTTCTTGATTTAAAAAATTATCCCACCAACCTTTAAGTTGGCCAGTGAAACCAGCAATAATCATAGCAGCAATATCACGATCTTGATTTTTATTAATCTTACAAATAGTACTATACATCAACATTCTATGCACAGTAGTAAAAATTTGTTTATCATTAAAACCATCAATATTCCATTCATAAATTTCCTTGCTACTGTAACTATTATTAAAAATCTGATCTCTTTCTTCATTTAAAACATCCATCGGAGTTGGTCTATTGTAATAAAACATCCTTTGAATAGGCTTATCAGCCCATTTTGTATTGATTTTATTAACAAAATCATTTTCTGAAACATTCTGAGTAATAAAATTTTCTTGTTTTGTAGATAAAACAGGTTGAGGCTGTAAATCAATTCCAGTAATATTGGAATCAAAAACAATACTCTTTAGTTTCTCTTTTAAAAGCTGTTCAATTTCTTCAGTAGAATCAGTTTTGAAACTTTTTATCTCCGGAGGAGGTTGTAAAGTATTTTTGACAATTTTTAATTCTTGTTTTGGTTTATGAAAAGCTTCTATTTTTTCTTGTAAAATCTGTGTCTGTTTTAAATAATTGTCTAAATTCTTATGCAATGCCATGACATGCTCTCCTAATACATTCAAATAATAATTAGCATAATTCTGCTGTTTAAGAATCAAATTGACATGTTCACAAGTAGTTACAGCAACTTTGTTTTCAAATAATTTTGCAAAAGCAGTAAAATTAATAGTTTTACCCTCTCTATTGATATCAAAAGACTGAGTTGGAGGTAAAGAAGAAATCATTATATCTCCATTAGACAAATGATACTCATGTTCAATGACTGACAAATGATATCCCACATATTTAATCATGAACCATGGGACAAATGGCAATGAAATATTATTTCCTTCTAACTCTTTGTAAAATTCTTTAGAAAAATACTCTGTCTCATCTTTATTAAATGAAGAGAAAAACCAATTCCTAAATTCTTCCCATTTCGGACTATAAAATTCTAAAGAAATCTTTTTTCGTGCCAGAGAACCTGGACTAAAATCAATTTTTTTACTATCCATGTAAACCAGTTGGAAAATTCATGTCAGAATCTGTAGGATCACTTAAACGATCTTCACCTTTAGCAATATTATTATTATCTAAAATAATTTTATCAAAATTTGTATCTCTAATTTGAGAAGTTGAAGCCCTTGATGGAATATCTACAATATAATCTACTGGAGAAATATAAGAAGATACAGATCGGGTTAATCTTGAAGAGGAATCTGTTAGTCTTGGGATATCGTGGGTTTTAAAACTCAAAGTTACACTACCATCTTTACTTTGTCTGATATCAGAAATCTCCTCACTAGTAATCTCACGAGGTACTGCAGCTTCTTCAATAATCCATTCAGTAGGAAAATTTATTTCTTCCCACTTAATTAATCTACGAGTAATAATTTTTGATTTAGAAAAATTATTTTCAAACAAAACAGTCTCATGATTTTGTTCAGCAATTTTACATCTAGGAGATAAAGTATAAAGAGGTCTATAAACAATTCTAGTACAAATACACATAACTTCTGTTCCGGGTAAATAATCATATCCATTAATCTTAATATTCAAAATTAATGATTGTAATATATTCACATCAGTTAGAGCAATATTTAAATTCGGATAAGCATTAAAATAAATTGCACCATAAGCCAAGGTTGATTGTATAGAACCAATCAAAGAATTTTTCCAATTTAAATTTCTACCATCTCGTAATGCAGCAACAAAACTTTCAGGTAAGCCTTTCAATGTTAATGGCTTAAAAGCAACTTGAACTAAACCAATATGTAAATAATTGAAATCTTTAGATTTGTAATAATCTATGTCATTTTGAGATAATAGATGGAAAACTCCACTATCTTTGTCCATAGTAAAACTTAATTCTGTAGTTTTCACAGTAGTTTTTCCAGCAAATTTTTCAAAAGTTCCCAATTTATAAATAGTCTCTATATTTACTTTAGGAATCACCCAAGTATTTAATAAATCTTGTTGGACAGGAAAATCTACTTGTTCCTTAATCATATGTAAAGGTTGTGGTATGGGTGTTAGTTTAAATAATTTTATAGCAAACTAAGCTTAAATCATGGCGTTGGTAAGCCCTAAGAGGGGTGTTCCCGGCATGGTTAGTGAGGGATTATATCAGGTATAAACCTTGTGATTCCGTTGGTAAGTCCTGTATGGCTGATTAAATCGCCTATGGATGTTCCCGGTCGGGTTTATAATGAATAGTTCCGTGGTTTGCATAAAACAAATTAAACTATATAAACCCCATACTTCCTAAAAGATCCTACAGCCCTAAAAAGGTCCGCTTAAATTTGGTAGTGCACAGTAACCGACATAAAATTCAATAATCCTACAGTAAACTGAATAAAATTACATAATAGCCCCTTCTAGAAACTTAAGTGGCTTTTTTGATTTTCAAAATCTCTTCTTCAGCTTTCTTGAGTAGATCCGGTAAATCTTCTGAAGTTATACTATTTATACTTTGAGAATCTTCAAAATTATCCCCCATTAAAACATCATCATCAGTAATTTGCTTCTGAATATCTTTTTTAATCTGCTCCATGTAAGCTGCAATTAGCTCTTCTTTAGATAATGTTCCTCCTTTCTTTATTTGAATCTTTTTAGTAATTTTTCTAAAATGACTTTCTTCCATTTCTGCATCATCTGGGATTTCTTTGTCATATTTGGTAATTGTAGTCTTAATAGTATCCAATAGCTCTTGCCCAACCATCTTTCCATCAGATCCTTTTGAGATTAGTTTAGGCCAAAATTTTGTATAATGTCTTCTAAATAAATATGATTCCTAAAGTAAATATAGAGACTATTTATAAATTGGGAACTTTTGAAAAATTTGCTGGAAAAACTACTGTGAAAACTACAGAATTAAGTTTTACTATGGACAAAGATAGTGGAGTTTTCCATCTATTATCTCAAAATGACATAGATTATTACAAATCTAAAGATTTCAATTATTTACATATTGGTTTAGTTCAAGTTGCTTTTAAGCCATTAACATTGAAAGGCTTACCTGAAAGTTTTGTTGCTGCATTACGAGATGGTAGAAATTTAAATTGGAAAAATTCTTTGATTGGTTCTATACAATCAACCTTGGCTTATGGTGCAATTTATTTTAATGCTTATCCGAATTTAAATATTGCTCTAACTGATGTGAATATATTACAATCATTAATTTTGAATATTAAGATTAATGGATATGATTATTTACCCGGAACAGAAGTTATGTGTATTTGTACTAGAATAGTTTATAGACCTCTTTATACTTTATCTCCTAGATGTAAAATTGCTGAACAAAATCATGAGACTGTTTTGTTTGAAAATAATTTTTCTAAATCAAAAATTATTACTCGTAGATTAATTAAGTGGGAAGAAATAAATTTTCCTACTGAATGGATTATTGAAGAAGCTGCAGTACCTCGTGAGATTACTAGTGAGGAGATTTCTGATATCAGACAAAGTAAAGATGGTAGTGTAACTTTGAGTTTTAAAACCCACGATATCCCAAGACTAACAGATTCCTCTTCAAGATTAACCCGATCTGTATCTTCTTATATTTCTCCAGTAGATTATATTGTAGATATTCCATCAAACGCTTCAACTTCTCAAATTAGAGATACAAATTTTGATAAAATTATTTTAGATAATAATAATATTGCTAAAGGTGAAGATCGTTTAAGTGATCCTACAGATTCTGACATGAATTTTCCAACTGGTTTACATGGATAGTAAAAAAATTGATTTTAGTCCAGGTTCTCTGGCACGAAAAAAGATTTCTTTAGAATTTTATAGTCCGAAATGGGAAGAATTTAGGAATTGGTTTTTCTCTTCATTTAATAAAGATGAGACAGAGTATTTTTCTAAAGAATTTTACAAAGAGTTAGAAGGAAATAATATTTCATTGCCATTTGTCCCATGGTTCATGATTAAATATGTGGGATATCATTTGTCAGTCATTGAACATGAGTATCATTTGTCTAATGGAGATATAATGATTTCTTCTTTACCTCCAACTCAGTCTTTTGATATCAATAGAGAGGGTAAAACTATTAATTTTACTGCTTTTGCAAAATTATTTGAAAACAAAGTTGCTGTAACTACTTGTGAACATGTCAATTTGATTCTTAAACAGCAGAATTATGCTAATTATTATTTGAATGTATTAGGAGAGCATGTCATGGCATTGCATAAGAATTTAGACAATTATTTAAAACAGACACAGATTTTACAAGAAAAAATAGAAGCTTTTCATAAACCAAAACAAGAATTAAAAATTGTCAAAAATACTTTACAACCTCCTCCGGAGATAAAAAGTTTCAAAACTGATTCTACTGAAGAAATTGAACAGCTTTTAAAAGAGAAACTAAAGAGTATTGTTTTTGATTCCAATATTACTGGAATTGATTTACAGCCTCAACCTGTTTTATCTACAAAACAAGAAAATTTTATTACTCAGAATGTTTCAGAAAATGATTTTGTTAATAAAATCAATACAAAATGGGCTGATAAGCCTATTCAAAGGATGTTTTATTACAATAGACCAACTCCGATGGATGTTTTAAATGAAGAAAGAGATCAGATTTTTAATAATAGTTACAGTAGCAAGGAAATTTATGAATGGAATATTGATGGTTTTAATGATAAACAAATTTTTACTACTGTGCATAGAATGTTGATGTATAGTACTATTTGTAAGATTAATAAAAATCAAGATCGTGATATTGCTGCTATGATTATTGCTGGTTTCACTGGCCAACTTAAAGGTTGGTGGGATAATTTTTTAAATCAAGAACAAAAGAATACTATCATGAATACTACTAGTGTTATTAAAATTGAAGGGCAATTAGCCTATCAGACTACTGATCAAACAAGTACTTCTCAAGTACAACAAAATGCTGTTTATACTTTGATTACTACTATGGTTGAACATTTTTGTGGTAGATGGACTGATGAAGCAGAAACTATTAGAACAACATTACAAAATTTACGTTGTAGACAACTATCTGATTTTAGATGGTATAAAGATGTATTCTTAAGTCGTGTTATGGAATTGCATGACTGCAGTCATGAGCATTGGAAGTCTAAATTTATTGATGGTTTACCTTCGAATTTTGCGGAAAGAGTGAGAAAACATTTACGTGGTCCGCATAATAAAATTCCTTATGATTCCTTGACTTATGGGAAAATTATTAGTGTTTGTACTCAAGAAGGTTTAGCTGTTTGTAATGATATAAAGATGAATTATCATATCAAAAAGAATAGATTGAATGAAAGGAAGCAATTAGGAGAATTTTGTGATCAATTTGCTTTTGATATTCCTGGTTCATCAAAAAAGAAAAAGAAGTTTTCTAAATTTTCTAAAGATGACAAGAAAAGAAAGTATAAGAAAAAGTTTACTTCTCGTGATAAGTCCTCTTGGGATAAGAAAGAAAAGAAAGTTTACAAAAAGAAGGGTAAGAAAGATTATAAAAGAAGGATTAGATGTCACAAATGTGGTAAATTTGGGCATTATGCGAATGAGTGCAAAACTCAGGAAAAGATTAAGAGTTTGGATCTGGATGAAAAAATAAAAGATTCTTTGTGTAAGATTTTATTAAATTCTGATTCTGATTCTAATTCTGAAATATCTGATTATTCTTCTACTGATTATAGTTCGGATGATTTAAGAATTCTTCATAATGAAGAATTATATTCTGATTCTGATAGATCTTCTTCAGAAGATATTTGTGCTTGCAAGAAAGATGATAGTCTATATGATTTAATTTCAAATTTTCAGGATTTGAATGTGAATATGATTAATGATGAAAAAATTATGAAGATTTTAAAGAAAATAGATGATAAAGATTTAAGAAATAAAATTCTGGATACAATTTTAAATGATGATTTTGATATTGACAACCAAAACAATATATCTTCTAATACTCCTATCTTGAAGCAACCTGATTATTATTCAACTGCCGAGTTAAAAAGGATTTTGGTCCAAAGAAATTTTCCAGAAAAAGAAACTACTATTTCTGATTTAAAACAAGAACTTGTTATTTTAAAAGAAGAAATTATTTATTTGAAAAATCAGTCAAAAATTCATGATAGAAGAATTTCTAGCCTAGAAGATAATAGGACTTTTGATTTACATTTACAAGCAAACAAGGTTGAGAATTCTAAAGCAAATGAAACTGAGATTTCTGAGACTGAGATTTCTAAAAATAATAATACTGAGAAAATTAGCCAAGATCATACAAAAGATTCTTTTTTGACAAATATCTTCAGTGAAGATAGAAATGAATTTTTACAAAAAATGAGTATTATTACATCTCAAAAGTTTTATACTAAAATTACTTTACAAATTGATTACAATTTTAGAAAGGAATTCATTGCCTTATTTGACAGTGGAGCAGATGTAAATTGTGTTCAGGAAGGACTTATACCTTCAAGATATTTTCATAAAACAACTCATTGTTTAAGATCTGCTAATGGTAGTCAAATGAAATTGAATTATAAATTACCAAAAGCTTTTTTATGTAACAATGGTATTTGTTTACCTCAAAGTTTTATGATTGTGGAAGATATTTCTTGTCCAATTATTTTAGGGGTCCCATTCATGCATGCGATATTTCCTTTGAAAAGGTGGGATCATACTAAAATAATAGGAACTTATAATGATAAAGATTTTCAATTAGATTTTATCACTAAACCATTTACTAAGTCTATAAATCAAATTGTTGAAAAATTAATTTTAAAAAATCAACAAGTCAATTTTATAAAACAAGAAATTTCTTTATTAGAAATAGATATTTTACTAAAAAATCCAAAATTACAAGGAAAAGTGAATTTATTAAAAAACCAGTTTATTGCTAATATTTGTAATGATCATCCCAGTGCTTTTTGGGATAGAAAAAAGCATGTGGTGACATTACCTTATGAAGATTGTTTTGATGAGAATAATATTCCTACTAAGGCAAGACCTTGTCAAATGAATTCTGCATATTTGGATTTGTGTAAAAAAGAGATTGATAATTTATTAAAAAAGAATTTAATTAGACAATCTAGTTCTGCTTGGTCATGTACTGCTTTTTATGTTAATAAACATGCAGAACAAGAAAGAGGTGTACCTAGATTAGTTATTAATTATAAACCTCTTAATAAAGTTTTGAAATGGATTAGGTATCCTATCCCTAATAAAAAAGATTTATTGAATAGGTTACATGATGCAATCATTTTTTCTAAATTTGATTTAAAATCGGGATATTGGCAAATTCAGATTGCTGAACAAGACAGATATAAAACTGCTTTTAATGTTCCAATAGGACAATTTGAATGGAATGTTATGCCTTTTGGATTGAAGAATGCACCTTCAGAATTTCAAAAGATTATGAATAATATATTTATTCCTTTTACAGATTTCATTATTGTATACATAGATGATATTTTAGTATTTTCCAAAAATATTGAATTACATTTCAAACATTTAGAATTATTTCAAAAAATAGTTATTCAAAATGGATTAGTTATTTCTAAACCAAAAATGTGTCTTTTTCAAAGTAATATTAGATTTCTTGGTCATAATATTGGAAAAGGAACAATTACGCCTATTAATAGGACGATTGAATTCGGATCAAAATTTCCTGATATTATTACTAATAAGACTCAATTACAAAGATTTTTGGGTAGTTTAAATTATATTTCTCCGTTCATAAAAGACTTATCAAAAGATACTGCTATTTTATATGAAAGGCTAAAAAAGAACCCTCCTGCTTGGAATGATTCTCATACTGATGCTGTTAAGAAAATAAAATCCAAAATAAAAGAACTCCCTTGTTTAACTTTGGCTAACCCAAATTGGGAAAAAACTGTTGAAACTGATGCTTCAGATATTGGATATGCAGGTATTTTGACTCAATTTTCTCCTGTTGATAAAAGAGATTATGTTATACAATTTTATTCAGGAAAATGGAATGATAGTCAAAGAAATTATGCAACAGTAGCAAAAGAGATTTTAGCTATTGTAAAGAGTGTTTTAAAATTTCAGACGGATTTATATAATCAGAAATTTGTAATCAAAACAGATTGTCAAGCTGCTAAGTTCTTATTTAATAAGGATTTTAAGCACAATGTTTCTAAACAGATGTTTGCTAGATGGCAAGCATTATTGGCTCCTTTTGATTTTGAAATTGTTTATAAAAAAGGAATTGATAACAGTTTACCAGATTTTCTTACCCGAGAATATCTTACTAATGATTAATTTTCAGTTTTGTAGGATGAGGCCAAATTGGCCAAGACCTTCCTCTGGAAGGGGAAGAGGAGCAAATCAGAATAGATTTCAGACCCTAGGGCATATTCCAGCCCAGACAAGATTTCTTGAAGAAGGATCATCTTCATCATCAAATATAAGACCTTCTTTTGCAGATTACCAGAAATATCTAGATTTTATTGCCAGCAATGCTGGAACTGCCGGGGGTAGCAATGCTACTATTCAACCCACCTCTATTGAGGATAATAAAGATTTTGAACCCCTTAATGAAGATTCTTATGCAGTTATAATTGGGAAAACTGACAATGAGATTTTTGATATAAATCCTATAAAAGAGATTATAATTTATGTTGATAACAAAGATTTTCAATGGAAACACAATCCTTGGATTGTTATGAAAAGGTATTTAAACAATGCATTATTTCCAATGCAAACTTACAAGAATAGATTGCACTATGAAATGATTTTAACATCTACTGGATCAGTAGAAATTTCTCATAACAATACTAGTAATTCTAATAAATCATATTTTTATTTTTCCAAAATGATTATTAAGAAAATTATTTTACCAGATGAATGGGGACTAAGTACTTTAAAAGATTGTCAGTATATACATCCAATTCAAAAGATGTCAATTAATTATAATTATTGGGATTATGTGGAGGCATTTTCAAAGACTTTATTTTATGAAAATGATGATCATAAGCACTCTTGGTTTATAAAAATTTGTGCTCAAGTTTTTAAAAGTACCCAGATTCCAAGTTGGTTCATTAAATGGTGGTCCTTTTTCGGGCCTTCCCAAGGAATACTACCAGTACAGTTTAAAGAGTTATATCATCAATGGGTAGAGATTTCGCCAAGGATTATGGATTTGGACAAAGAGGACAAATTATACCCAAAGACTCCGATTATGAATTTTTTTATGGAATTTTCTGTTCCTTGGATTTACAAATGGACCATTGAATTAGGGAAAGATTCAGATGAAGTACCTTGTTTATTTAGAAGACATTATACAAAATTTTGGCCTAAACTAATCTCAAAAGGATCTGATGGAAAGATGGTTGGGCAAGAGCTATTGGATACTATTAAGACTACAATTACCAAATATGACAAAGAAATCCCAGATGATGCAGAAATGGAAGAAAGTCATTTTAGAAAAATTACTAAAAAGATTCAAATAAAGAAAGGAGGAACATTATCTAAAGAAGAGCTAATTGCAGCTTACATGGAGCAGATTAAAAAAGATATTCAGAAGCAAATTACTGATGATGATGTTTTAATGGGGGATAATTTTGAAGATTCTCAAAGTATAAATAGTATAACTTCAGAAGATTACCCGACCGGGAACATCCATAGGCGATTTAATCAGCCATACAGGACTTACCAACGGAATCACAAGGTTTATACCTGATATAATCCCTCACTAACCATGCCGGGAACACCCCTCTTAGGGCTTACCAACGCCATGATTTAAGCTTAGTTTGCTATAAAATTATTTAAACTAACACCCATACCACAACCTTTACCCCTTCAAGGCAAGCTATTCATTAAGAGTCATTACCTTTTCCGATCATACTTAAGCTATATCAGTTATTATTTAACACTTATGAATTTAGCCCATCATTGGGCAAATAAACAAATAAAACACAATTATAATATAGAAAATAATATAACTCAAGGAATGGAAAGTACCTGATTATCAGAACTTCTTTTATTTATTCACAATAACTATTACAAGTAGTATTACAAAAGGGAATTTTAGAGAGAAGGGAGAGGAAAATCTTAGAGAGAGAGAGAGGGGTTCCGAAAACCTACCTCCTCTAAATGAAATCTACCTTATTTATAGAAAATATTGTGCACAGTAAAAGTGCACAGTAACCGACATAAAATTCAATAATCCTACAGTAAACTGAATAAAATTACATAATAGCCCCTTCTAGAAACTTAAGTGGCTTTTTTGATTTTCAAAATCTCTTCTTCAGCTTTCTTGAGTAGATCCGGTAAATATATATATATATATATATATATATATATATATATATATATATATATATATATATATATATATATATATATATATATATATATATATATATATATATATATATATATATATATATATATATATATATATATATATATATATATATATATATATATATATATATATATATATATATATATATATATATATATATATATATATATATATATATATATATATATATATATATATATATATATATATATGTATATGTATATATATTAATTATCTTTATAATGATGCTAGTGAAGATATTATCCTTAGTTTAAAATTTATTTTAATCGGCTATGTAAAAATTTAAATGATTCTTTAGCCGGTGAAATTTTATTTCAATATGACATCATTTTGAGTTTATCGATATCTCTAGCAACAGATTTTGAATTTGAAGAACCCTATATACAGAGGTGGATCTAGGATTTATATTTTTATTGATTCAATATTTAAGGTTTAGCATTGAACTCCTTATATTTTTAGAGTTATGGGTTCATACCTACAATTTTTATAATTTTAAGGATTTTTTACATATTAATTGCTCATCGTGAAAAGTTATGGATTAGATGGAACGTGAATTTTTTAAATACAAATTTTTTATTCTTTGAATCATTAAATGTTAAATTAGTTGGCTGTAATTATATAACATTGCATATATTATCTCAAAATTGCTAATTTTTTCTCGACATCATACTTGGCTTAACCTCAATGAAACTACTTAAATTGCATTTATATTCAAATTCAAAAATTATATCAATTTTTTAATAATAGTAATTTTATAAAAACGACACACAATGTAAATTAAAAAAATATTCTAAGATATTTTTATCTTATAATCTATGTAGTTGAGTTGAAAAAATATTTAAAATCGATGATATTAACTTTCAAAATTTGTATACTTAACATTGATGAAATAGAAGAAGAAATGCGTTGTCATCTCTTATTCTGTTTTTTTAGATTTTTCATACAATTTTTCTATATTTATTTTCTTTTATCTTATTTTTTAAGTCTTCTTTTTTTACAGAAATTAATTTATTTCTCTATAAAAGAATAAGTGTAAATAGAAATTGTCTACATAAGAACTTTATTCATATTTTTAGTCTTGAGCTGAAGTCCTTTCATTTTTTATTTTTTGCTTTATCTAATCAATCTAAATAAATGCTCGACTTACCACTTAAATTAAAAAATTAAAGAATGTGTAATTTATATATAACCATATATAATATGTGTATAATCGTTTATTGCGAGTATATCATCTATGGATATTAGCTATAAAAAGTAAATAACAAATCTGGCCAGATATTTATGTAAATTTTCCATAGGATTTCGATTTCTTGATTTTATCCATAATATGATTTCTACTATAATAATTTTAAAACTCTACCAAAATTTAAAAATATCTTATCTTTTTATTTTAAAATTACATTATATTTTAAAAAAAATCTTTTGAAATAATTTATTTACATTTTAAAAACAATATTTCATGCCACACCTGTTTTTTTGTTTAAAATATACTTTTTGTTACACTTATAAATTTTTATAGAAACTATCAATCAGAAGCGAATATCCCTTTTGTTGAATTCAAGAAAAATAACTTTTCACATAATCTAGTGATTCAAAATTGATATTCTTCAACAAAAAATATTAAACCTTTGTAATGCTGGCTTGAAAATGAAGAGGTTTCACCTTATACTCTTCAATTTCTTGTAGGTGCTAAACTAAATTAGTGATAGCAATTGTATAGCCAAAGCTTGTTATTTATTTGATGTCCATTTATACAAATTAACTCTTCAAACAAATGTTCTTCAAAAAGATTTTTTTAATATTAATTTATTTTTGTGATGTTTCTTTCTCCGGTATGTATGTTTATTTCATTGTATATGTAAGTAAACTTTTATTTGCCTTTTAAACTCTTTTTTGTTACCTGAATAACTATAGACATGTACTCTATATATTACTTAAAAATAAATTAATTTATTCAAATTTAGCTATGTTATTTTAAAGAACTATAGTTATAGGGTTTTAAATATGAAAAGTTGTATAGTTATATGGATTTTTTTTTCTTTTTTGCCATGGGCGCAGTAGTATTTAAACAATCAGAAAAGATAACAAAAGTTCCCAGCATGATTGCATATGATCATTAATCGAATTAAGTATGATAACCTAACAAAAAAAAGATAAATTCTTTTTTTTTAATTCAAAATTTTAAAAAAAAGATATATTTATATATTTGAACAACATAGTCAATAAGTCAAATATAGAATTAAGTTACCATATACGATTTGCATTTATTAGATTGCCACTTGGCTTTTATATATATATATATATATATATATATATATATATATATATATATATATATATATATATATATATATATATATATATATTGTATATAAACACGATTTTGGACAGAGATGAAAACGTAGAAAATTCCATAATCTCTCTTTGTTATGAAATAATATAAGAACAAGAACAATATAGAGAGAAGTAGAGAGAGGAGTATTCTTATTGATACTTTGGGGTGATTTACAATGGGGTAAGACCCCTCTATTTATAGGAAGAGAAAAGACTTAGCCTCAAAGTAAAACTCTTCTATAAGATAGACATTCACTCTAATTAGAGTTCTATTTATAACACTCCCCCTTGAATGTCTATTCAATAATGTGCCTCGTTAAAACCTTAACTAAAACAAAACCCAATGGGAAAAAAATTATAGAAAAGGAAAAAGAGTACTCATATTTGAATATGCGCCTATTGGTTGCCTCGTTAAAAACCTTGCAAGGAAAACCCAGTGGGACAAAACCTTGTAAGGGAAAAAGAGTGCAACGCGCATTAACTCCCCCTGAAAAGAGCATCAATTCACATCCTTGAGCATTTGCATTCTAATCTTGTGCACCATCTTGAAATTATCATTCTTGATAGATATGAAGATCTTCATATAATGTCGTGGAATGACTCTTCAATATCTCCATAGAGGTATTCTCGATGCCATCATGCTTATAGTTATAGCAAGATACATATGTACACAAGTTGCACTTAGGATGTGGTACTTCAGGACCAAGAATTGTATATGCTTCAAGCAACTTCAATTTTTCATGGATTGACATATAAGTTAAGTCATATAAGCTATATAATAGACTTTAGATGCATATCAAATTTTCATGTCATGCTAAACAAATAAGATATCGAAAACTGATTACACATACCATTGACTTTATACTTTCATGTATTTGAACTACATGTCCAAAACTACATGTCTTTCATATGGAATCAATTCTGCTTGAATTGTATCTCTTCCATTTAGCCAATATTTTGTTTGTATTCGACAAACATAAGATCCTCATCGATATTTAGCCCTATCATAGATGTCGTCGACGAACATTTTATATCGGTTCCAGTAAATTTTCATAAAGACATAACATGGAGATCTCTTTATTCATATATTCAGGTACCTGAATCTCTCATGAGATTTTATGAAGTGTTATGTCATGTGATCTTCTAGATCACTTGCCTCCTTATTATGATCACATTGATCATTTGCTCATCTTCTTTATTAAGAAGTTCTTTTTGAAACCGATTGTCTATACGCCTTAAGCGTATCAAAGACTTTGTCCTTCTAGGACTTAATATGAGCATTTTGTATTGAGAATATAGTTACTTTCTTTGGGTCAGCAAATGCGTATAGCATGCTTTGCAATATTTTGCAATTGAATTATCCTCTTATGAACTTCAAGTTCATATTATGATATTCGAGGATCTATATATACAAATGATAATTCATCCCATGTAACCTTTTCTCAAGTGTTTATCATGTCTCCCCCTCATGTTAGAAAAGCTAACTTGTTTCCTCAACTTTGAGAGTCCATCTTTGTGCATTATGGTGTTAATGAAAATATACACCGCACATCAATAATAATAAGATGAAATTATTTGGTTCCTGACACTGAACCACTTGTGAGGGGAGAATATAATATACTCTCGTATACAACGTATATCAAACTGATATATATAACTTTGTTCTCATAAGAAACAGTTTAGCTATTAAGTGGAGGCACTCAATAATTATCTTGCTAAACCAACTATAATATAAACCAACTTATCAAGATGAACTATCTTGAATAGAAAATCTGGAAATTATGCTCGAAGTTATATTACTGAGCAATTTACCCCGCAAGCACCGGCCAGGCTGCGGGTTAATAACAATCGCACATGTAACCATATCATTGATGCATCATATGTGGTATACATGGCAGGTAATGGGCCCATATTCACCTTTGATATTTCCAGAATTTATGGGATTCAACCCGAACTCTTTAGTTGGTCAATCAATTAATGAGAACAAGTAATATAAGAGAATTCGTAAAGAACTTTCTAGTTCTTTAATATTTACCCATGTGAATTCTCTATTACTACACATCATACTTAAAATGAGATGGCTAACCCGAATGCCAACTGAATAAATTATCAATATTGATAAACTTCAAATTTACACCATGACGTGTGCAATTATCAATAAACTTCAAGTTTATTATGGTATGGGTTTTTATACCAATAAATATCCACTTTATTGTGGCATTCTTTTGTTTGTGTAGTACAAACTGGAGAATAAAGCGGGTAGCTTTTCATATACAAATTATCCCGCCACAAGTTATAGTAATAGAAGATATCAAATCTTTCCTTTATTTATAGTCTCAATATAATCAATCGCTTTCGCATATACTTTGGAAACTGCATAAGATTCTTTGAGACTTACTACCACACAATACCTTATTGGTAATCAATTGCGTTTCTCCAATATAGTAATAATTGGCTCTTATAGAGCTCTCAATTAATTTTGTACTACCACAGATTCATCAACATCCATGTGGTGAATATCTCTTTTAAAGAGAAAGTTATACCATTATGGTCATGGTCAAAATTATATGCAAGATATGTTTCTTGCATTATCGTTGTCCTTTAATAGTCATATTTCCAAAATATTTTAGCGTACAATAGGTACGTGACCAACGATCATTCATGCCATAACAATAACATTATTTTCATATATCATCTCAAACCTCCTTCTAGGGGTGAGTGTGGTATATTCAATACCAATGCGTCTGGCATTCGATTTGCTATTCTTTGCAAATGGATAATATTTTGCACCTCTTTTTCACAAATAGAGGTATGTGGATCAAGATGAGACAATGATGCATTTTTCCACAAAATTTCCCGTTTGGTTTCACCAACTTCTCCCCCTAATTTTGGGAAAAGTGTCTCATCGAATTGACAGTCTGCAAATCATGCAGTGAACAAATCCCCTGTCAATGTTTCGAGGTAGCGAATAATGGAGGGCGATTCAAACTCAACATATATTCCTAACCTTCTTTGCAAACCCATTTTGGTGCAATATGGCGGTGCTACAGGCACATATACTGCACATCCACAAATTCTTAAGTGGGATATATTAGGTTCATGACCCAAAACTAATTGCAACGGGGAATATTTGTGATAATTCGCCAGTCAGAGACGAACTAGCATTGCTGCATGCAAAATGGTGTGACCCCAAACCGAAGTGGGCAGCCTCGTTTTCATGAGTAAATGAGGTATTCAAGATTATACTCATGTATTGTCTCAATCTGATATCCATTTTGAATGATATCTTTAAAACTCAACAAGTTTCTCTTAGACTTGGAGGAGAACATTGCATTCTCTATGATAAACATTGTTCCTCTAGGCAGAGTTATAGTTGCTCTTCCGGAGCCTTCAATCAATTTACTACTACCAGAGATTGTAGTAACATCTGCCTTACACATACTTAGTTGAGAGAAATATTTCTTTTCTTTGAGTATCGTATGTGTAGTACATGAATCAACTAAACAAATATTTGATCCAAGTTTGCATTGTGAGATATCCATATTTGCTTTCCCATGGTTTGACATACAAAAGAAAATACATGAACATGAGAATAAACAAATTCAATCCGTTTGTTTCACATTTAAACAATATTTTCAAAATCTGCTGAGGTTAGTTGACTAACTAAATCAGATAGTCAATTATATGTTTTCCATAATCGATTACTTTGCAGTTTGAAAATTTCAGTTTAAGCACTGTCTCAATGTAATCGATTGTTAAACATACATAATCGATTATTTGCTATTTTAAAAAACTTCAGATCACACTGTCTTAATATAATCGATTGTTAAACATACATAATCGATTATTTGCTATTTTGAAAAACTTCAGATCACACTGTCTTAATATAATCGATTGTTAAACATACATAATCGATTATTTGCTATTTTGAAAAACTTCAGATCATACTGTCTTAATATAATTGATTGTTAAACATACATAATTGATTATTTGCTATTTTGAAAACCTTCAGATCACACTGTCTTAATATAATCGATTGTTAATAAGTATATAATCGATTGTTTTGCAGTTTTAATGCGAAATATTAGATAATCGACTAACTGTTAGGTTAGTCGATTAACTCTACTGAAAAATAAAAATATCTTTGAAATTTAAGCATATTGAAACATTCTAAAGAACTAATACTAACATTATATCATAAACTAACTAATACAAATAAAATCAAACAATTCCATCTTCCTTCACCACAGATCCATCATCGATTAAGTGGTCTACTTTCCCCTCAGGGTGCTCAAAGAAGTCTGCCACACCAGGTGGGTGATGTCAAAATTATCGTCAGAGACAGAATTGGTTTCAGGGCATTTACCTTTTAGAGATGCTTGATAAAGCTCAACCAAATGTCTTGGTACACGGCAAATTTTCGCCCAGTGCCCTTTTCCACCGCAACGATAATATATAGTTTATGAACTATTTGCTTTTGGATTCTCATCGCATCGTGCTTGTGGCAGAGTGACCAACTTCAGGTTGTCATATCTCTCCTTTAAGCCATTCCACAAGATAGGTGGATCTTTGACTGTGATATATTCAATTTTCAAACCTTCATCAAGATGATGGCGCAAGAAAATCAAGGCCTTAGCATAGTCTTGGGTGGATTCATTATTTCTGTCTTTAATGGCGTCTCCAAGACCCATTGCATCCAAATGGATTTCAGCATCTAACACCCATGTCATATAGTTCTTGCCCGAGATTTCAAGGGCAACGAACTTTCTTTTCATAATGTCAGACATGAAACAAAATTACATCAAGAGCGTGTTCATACTTACGAGCTTTATTATCACATTCACTTCAGGGAATGGATTATAATCATCTGTATGTGTTATATACAACCTCATGTCAAATATTACATTCATAAAGTGAAAGATTATTTTGAGACTCTTTATTATTCTCATTATCACACTGATGACGATTATAATTCCGTCTATTGCCTCGTCCACATTCACTGATACCTTCATGGTAATAATTTTGTCTTCTTTCAGACTTATCACATACTGCTACCACATTCTCTAAAGGGAATGGAGCGAATTCAATTGGACGGATTTTGTCTTCTTTCAGACTTATCACATACTGCTACCACATTCTCTAAAGGGAATGGAGCAAATTCAATTGGACGGATTTTGTAATTCTTTGCCCACAATCATACATGAATTTGATCATGGCAAGACATAGAAATTTTACCACTTCACGTGTTTATAATTTCTTACAAACTCCATTAGAGTTATAATCAAACTTTGTTGTCTATGTTTGTATATGAAATCAAATCGTAGGATTTCAAGAATTTGAAAGGGAAAAGTAAATTACTTACCTTTAAGGTATACCAATAAATGTTGTGATATCGAATATACCTCTTGAGTTTCCATCCCGTTGCATTATTTTATGATGATACCATCTCTTCTATTTTCCGTATAGAAATTCTCATATGGAGCAGTAGCATTTGTTATTACACTTTTTTGCTTGGAAATTCACCTTTGTTGGGTTCTTCAGTGCAGCAGGGTAAAAATCGCAATTTGGGTGAGAATGGTCGCTTGGATTCTTCGATTTTGTGTTCTGACTTAAAGAGAATTTCCATTAGGGTTTTGAGATTAGAAATTGATCTCTTGAGCAGATCCCTACCCTTTTGAGTTAGGGCTTTGAGTTCTCTTCCCCTTTTGAGCGGGAGAGATTTTTGAGAATTGAGAGCGATAATTGCTGAACATTAAATTCAATTGGTTAGAGACTCGTGCTGATAACGTGTTATGAAATAATATAAGAACAAGAATAATATAGAGAGAAGTAGAGAGAGGAGTATTCTTGTTGATACTGGGGTGATTTACAATGGGGTAAGACCCCTCTATTTATAGGAAGAGAAAAGACTTAGCCTCAAAGTAAAACTCTTCTATAAAATAGACATTCACTCTAATTAGAGTTCTATTTATAACACTCTTCCTATTCTAACAAATAATTAGTTTGTTTTTTGGACGAAATTAAGTGCAACTTCCTAGGAAAGTAGTATTGATTAAGAAGTTTGAGGGAGCAAAGCGTAATGAGAATTCTCATGACTTCATAGGCTTCTTACATTAGAGACGCAACTTAAAACTATGACCAAATCAAAGTCGGTCTTTTGGATGAAGTTGCAACTTTGTTGAACATGGCTAGTAGGCATTTTTCCCATTAGAATAATCAGATTCAATGATTGATCCAGGGCCAATGAAGCAACACATGGTCAACTCATACGAAAAGTCTACAACCAAACATATATCGCAAAAGGCCGCTTAATGGCGCCTATATATTACTTGTTAAGATATTGTCATTTCTTCAGATAATTAATTATTTAAAGTCTAAACAGAAATATGGCACGATTAATATATGGCGTGGGAGATGGTGGCTCAGCAATTGAGGGTTCGGGGCTGATGACAATGGTGGGAATAGTGGTTATGTCTATTTTGATGATATCAATGGTCATTTTTGCTTAGTGGAGACTCCTCTAACGGCAAGAAAAGCCGATGGGGCCGCGGTGGGCACTACTATGGAGATGGAGGAGGTGATTATGGTGGGGAGGCGGGTGCAGTGGCGGTGGTGGAGACGGCTATAAAAGCGGTGGTGATGGTGGTGGCGGATGCTGAATTAGTCGATAATTCTTGTGGTTGTGGAGTCATGCAGTAGAGCTTGTCTTTTGGCTCGTGTAGATTATAGGTCAATTAATTCTTCTGTGAATGTTAACTCTGCATGCATGGAGCTTCCAAGAAACATTATCACTATTTCTAGATTGTAAAAGTTATTGTTATAAAATTTTGTAGGTAATAAAGTGGAGACACGTTCATTTGTTTAAGATAATTTATAGCGCGTCTGTAAGTTTATTATTTCTTCTTCTTGGTGAAGCTTTATCTCCTACTCCCTACATTTTAATTTATATGATGTAGTATAATTCAGCATAAAGATTAAAAAGAAAATGAAGATTGTTGAAATCTGCGGGCTTAAATACACCAAAATATTTATGTAGTTATAACGTATTTGAAATTAATGTCTATACTATTGTTGTGGCTATAAAAGAAAATTTTATTAAAAATAAAGTAGATAAAATAAAAAGTTCAGGAAAACTAAAGTTTATCTTTGTTTTGAGAAAGAAAAATATTACAGTAACAACCATGTATTGGAGAAGGGGAAGAGAACAATATATATATATATATATATATATATATATATATATATATATATATATATATATATACACGCACTAAAGGAGTAGTAAATCAAATAAAATCACCAATATCAATATCTTGGATTAAAAAGTGACAAAATTTAGTAAAGGTTTAGTAAACTTCACTAGATATTGTTTTTCTATAATAAATTAGTATTAGTGTTTGTGCGATGCACGGACCCAAAATATATCAAATTATAATTTATGTTATTTGAGTTATGTGCAAATAGTTTTACTATTTAACTTTCACGTAAAAATTATAGATAATCATTAGATATTAAGAAAGAAGAATACATAAAATTATTTTTCAAATCTCATAATGGTTAAGCTTTTTTTTTTTCTTTTAAATTTGTAACATAATTTCGTGATTTTATTACTCGCATCTCATTTTGTGATTAATATTAAAAAATTCTAAATATGTCACGTTGTGATATATCTTGTTTGAATATATTAAATCATATTATCTTAATGTAATTATTACTTAATCTTTGTTTTAGATCTTAAGTTCAAATATGCCTTATCCTTTTACATTGTTTACTCTTTTTGTTTTTTCTTATAGTTATTGTATCACTCATTACTTAATAATGTCTACAGTCGTGTGATTTTTTATTAGTTTACCAATTGACTTAATGTCTTGAATGTTTCCTATAATAATCATCGATAATTTTAATTTTAATTATTCTCTTACACGAGACTCTTTTATCATTTAAATGTATCAATAACATTATATTATCTAAGCTATTTTAATTTATTTACTTAAACTAATTCAAAGTACATATTTAAACTCTAAAATATAGTATTATCACATTTTCAAGTTGTTTTCATTAACTTGTCACTTCATTTAATATCCTTTTTTTTTTTAAGTAAATGTATATTGCATTCCAAAGCTTACAAATCAAGTACATGATAGATGTTGACCATCTATTCCAAATATTCTATATAACTATAGTACATAGCTAATCAATATTAAAATTTATGGGTAATGGTTTAATGTTCGTAGCACATTTCTCCACTTGTGAATTGAATCGCCTCTCGCATGGATATGGATTACCAACTCCTTGCACACTTTATCTGTCCACCAGTGTCCCCCCCTGAAATCTCATTGTGTTTCACTCGCGCCAAATAAGTGCAACCATGGTTCCAAACAGACAGGCAGTGATTCCAGCTATACCATTTTTCCGTTTCGCCTGCTTGTTAATCCATTCACATTCTGATTCCCATTTGGAGATGGGTCTTTTATGGCCCAACCAGATTAATAATCGCTTCCACAGTTCCTTAGTCTTACAACATTCAAAGTATAAATGATCGAAAGTTTCGCAACACACTCCACAAAACACACATTCTTGCGGGACCAGATTGTTATATTCCTGTATTCTGTCCACAGTAGCTAATCTTCTGTGCAACGCTAGCCATAGAGTAAATTTATACCTGGGGTGGAGTTGCTCCTGCAGTATGATGGCTCTCCATTGGACTTTGCGATATTGAGGGATTTGGTGATTATATAACTTCTTTATACTAAACTCATTCCCATTTTGAAGTTGCCGGAGTCGACTATCCAAGTTCCCCTGAAGGGTTGTGATGCCAAGTATTAGTTCTCTCGATTCAAAGATTTTCCTGATTGCCCAGGCAGAGGCTTTGGGCACAGGGACATCCGCAATGCATTTGTTTTTGATGTAATAAACATGCACCCATTTTATCCATAGACTGTCCTTTTTCTTGGTCAATGCCCAGAGATGTTTGACTACCGCATCCTTATTCCAGTTGACCAAGTTTATTATATTCAATCCCCCCGCAGTGTAAGGCATACAAAGTGTTTCCCATGCCACCAGCGCTTTTTTGGATGCAATTGTTCTTGTCCAGAGGTAAGACCGGCATATCGCTTCAGTCATTTTGAGTATCTTCTTAGGCAGCAGAAAGATTTTGGACCAGTAGGCTTGAATTCTAAATAGTACTTATTTAATCAGTTGCAGTCGGCCAGCATAGGATAGAAGTCTCGACGACCAGCATGTTATTTTTGCTGTGATTTTTTCCACCAGTGGCCAGCAGTTAGCTACGTTTAGTTTCTTTGAGTCCAGAGGTACTCCTAAATATTTAAATGGGAGATGGCCTACAGAGAAGCCTAACAGCTGAAGGATAGCCTCTCTTTGCCCATGTGAAGTACCTGCTATGTAGATAGCACTCTTGTCTGTGTTTGCTTGAAGTCCCGAGACCATTGTGAACTGCTGTAGAGTCTGTTTCAGCAACTTCACTGACAAAAGGTCCGCTTTGCAGAACAGGAGGAGGTCATCCGCGAAACATACATGTGCAATGTTCAACCTCTTGCATCGCGGATGGAACTTGAATTCTTTTTTCAGCATCAGTTGCATCATCTCTCTGTTTTCAGCATTAGGTACTCCATTGCTATAACAATGAGGTATGGGGACATCGGGTCGCCTTGTCTTAAACCCCTTTTTCCTTCGAAGGGTGTTGTGAGTCCCCCATTTATGTTGAGTGAATATCCTACAGATGAGACACATGCCATAATCCATGTGATGAACTTGCTAGGAAAGCCCAATGCTTGTAGTAATCTGTTCAGAAATGGCCATCCACTGAGTCGTAGGCTTTCTTCAAGTCAACTTTCAGTACACATCTAGGGGAAATGCACTTCATTTAATATCTTTGTCTAAATATAATATAAATATATAAGTAACATTTTGATCTAATTTTTATTTTATTTTTAAACTATTTTTCTAAAATCAGTTAGTCAATAATGTATTTTAAGTATTGCATATTTATTTTATTTATCAATAATTTATTTTTATTCTTCAACTTATTTTTTGTTTTATCTATTAAACTTCAGTTACGTGGTTTTATCCACAATATGACATTTCTGAGTAATCTATTAATGTAAAGTTTGGTATTACGATTATTTGTTTTAACTTTGTTATGTCTGGTAACAATATAATCTCTTGATTTTATTACTTAGATTTTCTTTCATGAACAATATTAAAGAATACTAAACATGTTATTGTAATCTATCTTGTTTTAGCATATTAAATCATGTTATTTTAATAAAATTCTTACTAAAACTTTGTTTTACGTCTTCAAATATGTCTTATTCTTCTATATTTTTTTCTTTTTTTGTTCTTTGCTTATAGTTATTGTATTACTCATTACTTATTATTGTCTACTGTCGATAATTTTTTATTCTTGAAATTTAACATATTTTTACACTTTATCCTCTTACCCGAGACTCTTTTATCATCTAAATGAATCAGTAATATTATATTATCTATATATTTAATTTAATATAACTATAATTCAATATATATATATATATATATATATATATATATATGTATATATATATATATATTTATATATTTAAAATCTAATATATAGTATTATCACATTTTCATGTGACTTTTCATTAACTTGTCACTTCATTTAATATATATCAGTATCAAAATATAATATAAATAGAGATGTAAATTTTTAATCTTTCATAAATGTTTATTTTATTCTTAAACTATTGCTCTAAATTCTTAAGTTATTTCAATTAGTCAATAATTTTTTCAAGTATTACATATTTATTTTATTTATCTCTAATTTATTTTTATTCTTCAATTTTTTTTGTTTTATCAATTAGACTTCAACTACGTGGCCTTCTCCACAATACGACATTTCTTAGTAATCTACCAATATGAAGTTCGGTATTACGATTACTTAGTTTAACTTTCTTAAGTCTGGTGTATAATAGCCTATCATAAAACATGAAAGCTGAAAATAAAAAACTAAACAAACCCGAAAAAAAAGAGGGAGATAGAAGATTTACATTGAATTTAGGATCGAGTTGATATTAATTAATAAATAATATTTTTTTAAGTGTTAATTGTTAATTTTATCCTAAAATTCAAATAACTTCTTATTAGCTTGCTGCTTGATTTCACTACATTACAAACTATTCTCTTATTTTATGTATATAAAAATATTGATATAGATATATAAATATAATTTATTAATTCAAAAAAATTTATTGCAATTTTTATTAGCTTTGTCCTAATTTGCTATGTGCCTTACTCTTATTGTGTTACTCTGCTTAACCACATTGTAAATTATCATTCTCCATTAAGACAAAATTTTGGAATATAAATATAGATGAATAATAACTCTGCATGTCTCTGTAATATATATATATATATATATATATATATATATATATATATATATATATATATATATATATATATATATATATATATATATATATATATATATATATATATATATATATATATATATATATATATATATATATATATATGTATATATCAGATCAAACAAAATATTTTATTATTAAATTAGCACCTAAATCGAAAGAATAATACTAGATAAACTAAACCTTGAGTTAGAAATATATCAAGAACGAAAATCAGTCCAAATTCACTCCTTCCATTTATCACTTGGACCAAAATTAAAGGCTAAATCTTCCTTAAATAGAACCTTTACTATAGAAATATTCTTGAACAATTTAAATCAGATTTGTCATAATCTTGGTAATTTATATTAGATTCGCAGAAGGACTAAAAGTATCCCTATTGTTTGGCAAATAGTTTAGAATTACTATTTATTTATCTTTTGGTCCAAAATATACCCCACCGTTATTTCTATTGCTAAAAGTATCCCTTGATTTAACGGCAACAAATCTGGGGCCGATTTTTAATGTGTTAGCAGCATTTATTATGCCAGGTAGCTCATGATTTCACTTCACCAATATGGGTAAGATAAACCTACCTTATTTTTGGGAAAAAAATGTATATTATAACAACTGGCATCCCTACTTTTCAATTTTATAAACCATATTCAAATTTACAATCAATTAACCCAAAAATAATAGGCTAAGATTCAACTCCAACTCTAATGGGTTCTTAAAATTACTATTTAATTTTTAAAAAAGATTCTTCAAGCTTTTAAGTTAAATTTCGAATGGGTAACTATGACTCAAATATTAGTTCAACAAAACTAATTTATTTGAGTGGTAAAAATTAGATTTTTAACAAGTTTAAATATGAGAATTCAAATTTCGAATTTGATTTTGTGAGAAATTTGGAGTGGATGTTATTTACTTGTTAGAAATAACATAAGGAGGTTGTATAAAAAAATTGAAGTCATTTAATCGAGATTTGGGCTGCTTTTGGACAAGAATTGTAACTGAAAATCTCGGAAGAAGTTCATCTACATACGCTTGTATAAATATGTATAAAAGTTTATAGTAATGTGTAAGGTATGTTTCTACGCTCATATACACTATTATGCAAGATTATACATAGTTATACAAAAAACTGACTTTCTCTTCTTTCTAGCGTCTTTTCTAAAATTTAACTCAAATATTGTTCAAATCTACTCCAAATCACTTCAAATTTAAATTTTGAACTCCTTTTGATATTTTTAGTCAATTGAAATAATACCAAATCCAAATAACTAACAAATTCAAAATTACTCATTTTCAAAAGCTAAATTTTTTGAATGATCTTCAATGGTGGACTTCTACTCTTTAATTTTCTTACATTGCAATTAAGTGATACAAGAGTAAAAGCAACAAATACACGGTTCTCTGAATCATATGTAAGAGATGTTAGAAAGAGAGAGTGAAATAATGGTTGTGAGAATATAAATTTAACTCCATAGATATTAGAAGCAATGGTTGTAAGAACAAATATTTTGAATTTACTAGTACTTTCAAAATATATATAATATAGAGTAGATTGGATAAAATTAAAAAACATGAGTTATTTTTGTTATGGTAGGAAATTATATATATTTTCTTGTAATTCATTCTTATTTTTTGACCTGCACCATTGTTTGACCCGCTTCATTATCTACACTAATAATTGTTGTTTTTTGTTTTTTCCTCTCTTTCTTCCTCATTGACTTGAGGGGGACTACACAAAGACCACAAACAAAAAGTGTCGCCAGAAGCCTCACATCAATTGACTCCTTGAATTCCAACTCAAATAATCATTGATTGGTGGTGAAGAAAGTTAATTTTGAGATCCTGTTTTGAAAAAAGTTGAGGCGTTTCGCCTTGGCGGTGGTCGCTTTTTTTAGTAGTGTGGTGGCTATTGCGTGGGAGGAAACTGCGAGATCATGGTTATGGAGCTGCTTTAATGGCTGGTTTTGAGGATTTTTGAAGATTGAGATCCGGAGAAAAATGAGTGGCTTAGATGGCTGAAACGAGATGATGTTTCTGAGCTGCTATACAGTGGTGTGTCCAGCTGCGTTTTTATGGATGTTCGGGGCATTTTCAGGTGGATTCGCGGTTGTTTTTGGGTAAAAAAGGGTTGTTTTAAGACATATTTTTGGGTAGAAGAAAAATGTAGGGTGGCGGCTGTAGGTCTGGTTCCCTGTGGTTTTAGTTTTACTTAGATTTATTTGTGGACAAGAGTGTCAGGTAGCTTAGTAAAAAGAGGCTAACACATTAATTGAAGGTTCAGCTGGTCTGCCGTTAAATATAAGAGTATTTTAATTGATAAAATTATCATAGTGTATACTTTTAAATTAATAGATGGATGGAATATATATTTTTTGATTTATTTATCAAATAATAGGGGTAGCTTAGGTCCTCTTTCGTATAAGATTTTGTCATCAATTAATCTATTAATTTTTTTTTAAAAGAATGCCAAATGACTTTTCTTAATATATTATTTGGTTTAACTTTATATTTTACTATTCTTGTTTAATATAATATACATATAAATATAAATAGATAGATGATTCCAAGTCAAACATGAAATAAGCTTCTAACGATAATTTACATGCATTTGTAAGAAATAAGTTGGATAAGATTTCCGCTTACGTAAATACTGTGTGGTACGAGGAATTAAAATATTCTTTTTCTTTGGTTTCTTACTTTTATGTTTGGTATTTATACTGCTCCGATTATATTTGAATTTATATCGTATAGGATTATTTTGGGGAGGGGGAAAGAGAAAAACGCCCCCTATCAAAAACTTTTTTATATTCAAAATCGGAATTTGATATTTTAAATTAAGAAAAAAATAATTTCATACGATGTACCACATTTTTCGATGATGAAATTAACATATTCGACCCTCTTGATACTTTCCTTATCCACGTACAAGACCGACCTTTTTATGAGGGAAAGTCAGTTAGGCTTTTGGATTGAATTATCCCACCTGTTTTAAACTATCTATATACATAATTGATTAAAATAATTACAGTTTTGAGCACTAAAATTTGATTATTTTTGGCATAATAATGAAAATCGTTCTAACAATGAATTGAAGGCTGGAAATTCTAGTTAGCTAAGCGCCACATGAGGTTATCATTTTATCGGTCGTCGCCCGTGGTCCTTTCTCGTTGTTTAGGTTTAGGTTTTGTTTGTTTAATCTGCTAAACAAAGTATGAATTATTGGAATCAAAAATAACAACGCATCATGCAAAAGCTAATAAAATAAAATTTAACGATTAAAAATTTGATGATAAAAGAAAAAAATATATCACAAATTATTATTATAATATGGTTTGACCAATTAACCTATATTTATATAGGAGGACATGAACAATCTATTAGGAGTATATAAAAGAGACTAAAAAAAATACTCAACGAAATGCTTCCCTCTAGGTGCAAGATAACTATTCAAGATCTAACTCTAGTTAAATTCACCTTTAATGTTTTAATGATTCTCACGAATTCGCTGGATGATTAGTTCAATCGTATAGTCAAGACTCCTCTCTTGATTAAATCCGAACTCTACGAGGTAAACTAATATAAAAGCACTGTGAAATATACAAGAACATGTTATTGCACTAGTCTTTTGGAAAACATCTCTCAAATATTCCCCTAACTTATTGGTTTCGTCAACAATTTAAAAAGATCTTTCGATTAGTTAGAATTGTTAAATTAAACCAAACAAAATAATGCAAAGATAATCACCCAAAATATCCATTTTTCAATTAAATAATTTTGTGAACAAATTTACAATCAATTCAAAGTTCCACAAACGAATCCATACAAATAACTGGAGCTAAAATTCACAAAATATCAATCAAAATAGCATATCTACCAAATCCTAAAGCAAAATAATTGATAATCATGGAGAAAGTCATTACGAGTAAAGTTGAGTAAGAAAACATGAATTTAATACAATCGAGTGTTAAAGTTGAGGAATGAATGATGAATCCTTGTGTCCTAGAGTCTCATATGTTCTTCCAGTAGTCTAGTCAAAATTATATTTTGAATGCATTTATACCATGTAGGAACCCGAAGAGACTACTATTTCCCTAGCTGAAGTGAAAAGTTGGCCAATGAAAAATACATAGGCGTGTGGCACGCCACGCCGCACATGTTGATCTTTTAGAGAGTTGATTTCACTCTGCAGAAAATTTGTACTAGCGTGATGCAGCCCACGATGCACCACACAGCGCAGTAGTATATGTTTCTTGGAATAGGAAATTTTTTAATGTTTAATTTCCAAACTTGATCCTCGAACCTGATCCCGGTTTAATTCTTTGGACTTCTACTCAAATTTTAAAGATCTAATTCATCTATTTTAGATCCAAACTCACTTCTCAACTCGAGATCACATCCTACACAGCATAACACACGTAATAAGTACAAAATACTAGCAAATAGATGCAAATACAATCAGCTTGTAGTAATTAAAGTACAAATATAGCTGAAATATGGGTTCTTAGCGTACGATCAGTGCTTCTAGTAATGACATGTATATCTTCTACAAAGATCTTTATAAATGTCAATGGAGTGGGGAATGGGTATTTTGAAGGTAAGAGTGGGCTCAGATAAGGTGGCCCATTCTCACCCCTGCTATTTGTGCGTGTAATGGGTTAATGGTCTTTATATGAGATGAGAAATCAGACTAATATATGGAGTCACTCTCCTCCTCTAGATTGCAGTTGGTACTGCAAGAAGCTTAATTCAATTAAACTTGATATATATGCACAAGGTAAATACCAATTGACTCCTAATGGAATATATATACTCAGTCAGCTGGTAGTGCATACTGTGTATAATTATAATATTACCTGTTGTCTTTTCACTTTCTTATTTTTCTTTCAAATTACTTCTTTCCAAATTTACTATAGTTTTCATATAAAATCTTAAAGCAAATTTGAAAAGTAGTCCGGTTTGTACTGTATATATATATAATTCCCTGTAATAACGGGAAGCGACTTCAAATAAGACCTATTTTAATTTGCAATTCGTGTTTGAATGTATTAAAAAACATTTTCAATTAAGGATATATATCCATGGTGTTCCTGGAAAGAAGTGAAGCAAATAAAGAACCAAATTATAATAAGTTAGTCTTATGGACAAAATTAAGTTCAATTTCCTAGAAAAATACTACTGCCTTCGTCATACGATTAAGAAATACAGGTTGACAAAAGGCAAACAAACCAAATATAATTAGTACAATTCTTAATCATAGGCAACTACTTTAAATACGTGCAGGAGGATAATGTTTTCCTGGCTCATATATACATACAAGCACATGAATATCTTCTGCATATATAAAGTCTAAGATAATTTGAATGCCGAGAATATTCAACGTTATGGTAGATGGTAACACTTGGTTTGTGAATTCTGGGATGTTGATCATGATTGGAATGGTTGCTATGTCTATTATAATGATATCAATGGCCATCTTTGCTTGTGGGGACGACGGTAAGAAGCGCAGGTGGCGGCGTGGTTTTTATGGAGAGGGAGGTGGCTGTGGCGACAGCGGCGACGCCGGCGGATGAGCGGTTAATTCATTTGCTCGAAAGTAACCATTACCAAGTTCCTATTAATTAGATTTGAAGTGCTATATATATAGGGAGGTGGCCGTGCTATATATTATTGCTCAGAACCATATTTAAAGGACTATTTTCAAAGGTTAAAGGTTAGGGAGTGTTTTTGTCATTTTTTTCATATTTACCTTAATTAAATTTTCTTTTTTCAAAAGTTTTTTATAAATTTTACATATTTAGCTAGAACTGTTTCGTGGAAGAAAATATTTTGGACTTTCATAAATTAAAAATCTTTCCTTACAGAAGAATTCTTAAGATAAAATTATCGTATTGTTTGCGTCTGACTCTTTGTAGATTGTACTCTTTTTATATAATAAATTTTTTATTTCCGCCAATAAATATTGGTTAATTGGCCAAACAATATTGAATATTTGTATTTTTATCAATATATTTCTCTTTTCTAATTTAATATATCATCGTTAAAGATACATTTTGTTAGATTCCACGCAAAACCTTGCTATTTATCCTAACAACCAACAAAGAAACGATAAGCTCGAGAGTGGTTAATAAAGCCACGTAACTTTGTTTATCTAGACATGCGATATTTCACGGATTACTATAAAAGAAGATGTAGAGAAGTTTTATTTTGTATTTCATATGATTGATATAAGTTGTTTTATTTTATAAATTTGTGAATTTAAATTTTATACTTTTAAATTTATAAAATTTAAATTTTATCTCATACAATTAGTGTCAGTTATATGAAACACACAATAAAATTTTCCTTTTTAAAGGAAAGTGAAAGGGAGTCTTCAAAATTTTTCAAACATGCTGACGTTCTATACAGTACACTAATTAATAGACTGCTGTTAGAATCAGAACTTGGATAGTGCATAATTTAGTCAAATAATATTATAATGATAATAATAATGACTGCATTTAATAAATATTGATAAATAAAGTAAATAAAAAAATATAAATTTAACTTTGTTCGATTAATGTGGCCTAGATCCACAAGCGGAGAGAAACAATTTCACAATATTAATAAGAGTACAAAAGAGAGTCAAATTTACTATATCTATAAGAGTACAAAAGAGAGTACAAATTTAGAATAAACACTCTAATTAATCTTAAATATCCCTAAAAAAAATAATCTCACAAGATCACTGTTGGGCTTCAGCAGCAGTGCCAGCCCACTACAAGTAATGGCCCAAGTTAGCAGCAGCCCAAGGGCATCGGTGTATTTAATTTGTGTGTATAATTTTGTATAGAATACAGGGGCACAAATGTAATTACACACACACATTAGATTTTTATTACACTTTTGTATATACTGAGTAGAAGTTTCGAGATGACAGATCGATCAATACAATCTTTCATTTCTTCTCTTTCCTCTCAACTGTTCATCTTCTTCTTCATTTCTTTTCTTCAAATCCGATGAGTTAGATTGTTAACATGGTATCAGAGCAGGTATGTTCTGGTTCTACTCGTCGTGAGCGTTCGATCGGTGTTACCCTCGACCGTTTCCATCCATGTTTCTGTTGATTCTCAGAAATTAGGGTTTTTCGATTCGGTTAGTTCTTCGTAAATCCTTCATATTTTCTGTTGTAAAGCTTGTTTCCTGTTGTGTAAACATCATAGAATGTATTTTTTTTGTTTTTGACTAGTTACTGTGATAGTCGTTTTGTTGTAGTTACGATTTGTTTGGTTTGTTGAGTTTTAAACATCATCAGTGGCCAAAATGGTGGAAAATGATGATGATTCTGCCTCTGCACCTACTACTTTTGTTCCTAGTCCCACAAACCCTTTATTCCTCATGTCATCTGATGTTCCCGGAATATCCTTGGATACCAATCCATTCTCAGGGGTTGGTTTTAGGGGATGGATAAGAAACGTAATAGTTTCCTTGTCCGCTAGAAACAAAATAGGTTTTATCGATGGTTCTGTGCCTAAACCTCCTGAAAATTCTCCCCAATTTAGACAGTGGGATAGGTGCAACAATATGGTCATTTCATGGCTAACAAATTCTCTTACTCCTGAGATAGCAGAGAGTGTCCAATACTCTGACACTGCTCAGAGTATTTGGAGTCAACTCAACAACAGATATGGGTCAGTTAATGGTACAAAACTTTTTGAAGTAAAACAACAACTAGCTTCTACTACTCAGGGCTCCTTAGATATAGCATCTTATTTGATCCTCAAGGGGTGCTGCTTCTGCTTGTGGTGTTGCATGTAGTGCTAGAATTGAATTTCAGAAAGAAGATGATGAAAATAAACTACATCAATTTCTTATGGGTCTGAATGAGACATACATAGGTGTTAGGAGTAATATCCTCATGATGCAACCTCCACCCTCATTGGATAGTGCATATAATATACTCCTTCAGGATGAGAGGCAGAGACAGGTCACCCATTCACCTTCCCAATTTCACACTGATTCCAGTGCTTTTAGCACCCAATTTATGAAGAAGCCTTATGGCACATATTCAAACCCTAAACAGTTCAATCAGAAAATTAGATTTGATGGTAACAAAACAGACCTAGTGTGTAGATATTGCAAGAAACCAGGTCATTCAATTGAGAAATGCTACAAGCTGCATGGGTTTCCCCCAAACTTCAAGTTTACCAAAGATAAGAGGACTGCTGCAAGTGTTGATGTACAAAAGGGTATAGATCCTGCTGCAAATGCTGGGTTGTCCAATATGGGTGAAAGTGTTCAAGCTAGTTCTACTTCAGATCCTAGTATCCCTGGGTTGACAAAGGAGCAGTACTCACAACTCTTGACTCTTCTTCAACAGACTCAAGCCTCTGAATCTCAGCATCAATCAAATGTGATGAGTTCTGCAAATTTTGCTGGTACATTTTCTTCTTCTATCAAACCTTTAAAAGATGTGTCTTATGGTGCTTGCATGTTAACTAGAGTTAGTGCATGTATTTGGATTATTGATTCTGGTGCCACTGACCATATGACTTCCAATAAATCCCTTCTCTTTGACATAAAACCTCTAGTTATCCCATACTTAGTTACCCTACCTAATGGTTACAAAGTTAAAGTAACATGTACTGGATCTCTTAAATTTCTTTGTTTCACTTTACATCATGCCCTATACATTCCCAGTTTTCAATACAATCTGATTTCTGTTTCCAAGCTTGTTCACCAGTTGAATTCTATTGTCCTATTTACTAAATTTTCTTGTCTAATACAGGCCCCTTCTCTGAAGAGGCCACTGGAAATTGGTAAATTGGATGATGGTCTTTACAGGCTTGTACAATCATCTCTTTCTACTCCTTCTCAACCTTACCATTCTCCATTAGCTGTTACTTCTTCTTCTCATTGTACTTTTCATACTGAGTTGAATAAAATGGAAATTTTGTGGCATAATAGACTTGGACACATTCCCTTTGTTAGAATGAAAGATATATCTTCTATTCCATGTAAATTTGAAAATAAACAACCTTTTATATGTACTATTTGCCCATTGGCAAGGCAGTCTAGGTTGTCCTTCCCTGAAAGTTCTATTAAAACATCTCACCCTTTTCAAATTATTCATTTGGATACATGGGGGCCTTATGCCACCCCTACTCACAATGGTTGCAAGTATTTTTTGACCATAGTTGATGATTATACAAGAGCTACTTGGACTCACCTTATGGGGTCCAAGAGCAATGCTTTTTCCATTATCCAAGCATTTATTGCCATGATAAAAACCCAATTTCAGGCTGTTGTCCAAACCATTAGAAGTGATAATGCACTTGAACTTGGCTCCAGTAATGCTGGAACCAAATTCTTCACTGATAATGGCATTATTCACCAAACATCTTGCCCACACACTCCACAACAAAATGGTGTTGTTGAGAGAAAACATAGACATCTTTTAGAAACATCCAGAGCTTTGCTTTTTCAGTCCAAACTCCCTCTCAGATTCTAGGGGGATTGTGTCCTTACTGCCACATATCTCATCAATAGATTTCCTTCTAAACTTCTTAACAATGTTTCTCCTTATGAATTACTATTTGGAAAGAGTCCATCTTATCTGCATCTTAAGTCCTTTGGTTGTCTTTGCTTTGCTTCTGTACCCAAACACCATAGAGATAAGTTTCAACCAAGGGCTGATCCTTGTGTATTCCTAGGATACCCACTAGGTAAAAAAGGTTACAAGTTATATAACTTGAAAACTAAACTTACACTCATATCAAGGGATGTTGTTTTTCATGAGGATGTTTTTCCTTTTGCATTTCCCTGGAGTACCTCTTCTGTTCCATCTTCTATTTCTTGTTCATCCCATGATTATCCTTCTACTCTTGATACACCTGATCCACCTTCTATTCATCCTTCTGATGATATGCCATCAATCAGCCCTTCCTCATCCCTTAATGATTCATCCTCCTCTCCTGCCCCTACTTCAAATTCTACTTCAAATTCACCACCTCACACTCTCCTACCCTTGTCTACTCCTGTTCACAATTCTCATTCCTCAAACAACCTGCCTGCTCCTAGGAGATCTGGCAGGCACCACACTACTCCTGCACATCTCCAACAATACATCTGTGACCTCCCTCCTTCAATTTCTGGCACCAGTTCTTTTTCCACCTGCTGCAATGGCTCTGTTAGCCCTGCATTGATTGAGCCTACATCTTACAACCAAGCAGCCTCTGATCCTGCTTGGCAGGATGCCATGACCAAAGAATTTGAGGCATTGGCAGCCAATAATACATGGTCCTTGGTTCCTCTTCCTCCTGGCAAGAAGCCTATTGGGTGCAAATGGGTTTACAAGATTAAATATAGGGATGATGGGAGTGTGGAGAGGTATAAAGCTAGATTGGTGGTTCGGGGTGATATTCAAATTGAGGGTGTGGATTACAATGATACATTCTCTCCTGTTGTGAAGTTTTCTACCATCAAATCCTTAGTTGCAGTTGCTGTCAAACAGTCTTGGCCTTTATTTCAATTGGATGTTAATAATGCATTTCTCCATGGTGATCTTAATGAAGAAGTATATATGAGGTTACCTCCTGGTTTATCAGTTGTATCTCCTTCTTCTTCTTCTTCTCCTCTTTTGTCTGCCTTCTTCAGAAATCATTATATGGTCTAAGACAAGCCTCTAGGCAGTGGTATGCCAAACTTTCTCATGCCTTGTGCTCTAAAGGATATTCTTACTCTCTCAATGATTACTCTCTCTTTCATAAGAAATCTGGTCACTCCATTGTCTTATTAGCTGTGTATGTTGATGATATTATTCTCACTGGCAATGATCTTGGGGAAATCACTGCATTGAAAGCTTTCTTAGACTCTGCCTTTAGGATAAAGGATCTGGGCATTCTTAACTATTTCCTTAGCATTGAGGTTGCTTATTGTGCTGATGGCCTTCTTCTTCATCAGAAGAAGTTCATCACTGATCTTCTCCTCTCTTATAATTGTTCTGCAGTTTCATCTGTGACTTGTCCCCTTGACCTTTCTGTTAAGCTAAGGCATGACATAGGCACTCCTCTTTCTTCCCCTGAGTCTTACAGAAGCCTAGTTGGCAAGCTTAACTTTCTCACTCATACAAGGCCTGATTTAGCCTTTGCTGTACAACATCTTAGCCAATTTATTCAAAAACCTACTTCTGTGCACGTGAATGCTGCCTTACATACTCTTAGATACCTCAAAGGGACTTCTGATCTTGGAGTTTTTCTCAATAATGCTCCTGATTTTTCTCTGACTGCTTATTGTGATAGTGACTGGGGCTCTTGCCCAGACACTAGAAGATCTGTTTCTGGCTTCAGCATATTCTTGGGAGGTTCTTTGATTGGTTGGAAAGCAAAGAAACAGCCAGTGGTGTCTTTGTCCTCAGCTGAAGCTGAATACAGGGCTATTAGCAAGACAGCTGGGGAGCTTACTTGGCTGATTAGTTATTTTCTGACTTTGGTATTCCTGTTTCATCTGCTGTGCCTATCTTTTGTGATAACCAAGCTGCCATACACATCGCAAAAAATCCAGTTTTCCACGAGCGGACTAAACATATTGAAGTTGATTGCCATTTTATTCGTACCAAACTTCAGGATGGTATCATTTCTCTACATCATGTTGCATAAGCTGGGTGTTTGTTCACCCTCCAGCTTGAAGGGGGTGTTGGGCTTCAGCAGCAGTGCCAGCCCACTACAAGTAATGGCCCAAGTTAGCAGCAGCCCAAGGGCATCGGTGTATTTAATTTGTGTGTATAATTTTGTATAGAATACAGGGGCACAAATGTAATTACACACACACACATTAGATTTTTATTACACTTTTGTATATACTGAGTAGAAGTTTCGAGATGACAGATCGATCAATACAATCTTTCATTTCTCACTTTTTCTCTCTTCTCTTTCCTCTCAACTGTTCATCTTCTTCTTCATTTCTTTTCTTCAAATCCGATGAGTTAGATTGTTAACAATCACAAAGGGTTTACACGGCACTCAACTCTCAACATTACTCGCAATAGATAAAGGGTTTGAGAAAGACAAAGAAGAGGAAACTTGAAGGTGTATGGGCATCCTATTTATAGAAATTTGTGGCTAAGTCTTGGCCAATAATGAGATAACAAGTCTTAATTCACGTGAAAGAGAATTGGCCAAGAATGCCTTAAAATGAAAGTCTAAAAAAACAAGGACGCCTTTTACGACTAACGAACATGACCCCATACACATGTTATCCTACCACTCTTAATTTGCTTATAAATTTCTCAAGAGTCAAGAGAAGTAAAAGTAAATAATAAAATATGGTGGCTCAGTACAACTTGTTGATGGTGGTTACGGGCTTCTGGTGATGTTTGGCATGATTGTTGCATCTCTAGCAGTAATGTCTATAGTCATCTTCAATTGTGGAGGGGCAAATCTTTTAGTGGATAATTCTTTTTTATTGAAATGAAGCAGCTTCAGAACTGGTGAATTTCAGTCTATTATCAGTCCTTATGGACTTGATTGAAGTTCCAAACTGATTTCTACCATAGTGAAAACGGCCTTGTCACACATAGAGCATTACTTTTGCTGCCCAAAAGATGTACAAGTAGATATACTATAATCATCTACAAGAGTTATGAAGCATATGTGACCATCATGAGTAGTTACATGATAGGAGCCCCAGAAATCAATGTGTAACAATTCAAAGACTTTGGTTGAGGTTGAGCTTTTCAGAGGAAAGGGCAATCTTGTTTGTCTAGTCATAACACAAGGATTGTTTTGGAGCAAGTTTAACTAGTATGATTGAGATACATCTCATCTTTACAAAAGGTATATGTTCCAATGGATTGAACCACAAGGAATCAACAATATAAACACCATTAACAAACACATTTAGAACAGAATGACAACTTCCTTTATTCAATTCTGGACTATGTATAGCAATTTGGGAATGAGAGGGTACTCTATTTACATATGTGTGACGTGAAGTGGAAGAACAAGACATAGAATCACAAGTAATACTAGACGTAGATTTTGAGAATTAAAAATACAGACCATCAATTGCTTTACCGATCTCCGTAGGCCTCTTCACTGAAGGGGCTTGCAGAATGAAGCAAGCAAACTTGGTAAATGCAACTATATAGTTAAGCTGAATTGTTAAGAAATGAACAGATATTAGGTTATATTTGAAATTTGGCACAAAAAGAATCTTTCTCAAAGTGAATTTGGGACTAAGAACAACATCCCCAATGAGTATCACGTTCACCTTATATCCATTTGGCGAAGTCACTAGGAAGGGATAAACTAAGGTTTTGGTGTTGGTTAATAAGGACCTTTTGAAGGTCATGTGGTTTGTGGCACTGGAGTCTAGGATCCATGAGTTAGTATTTGGTTCGAAACAATCATATGATTGATCACCATGTTTAAAAGAATTGCATCAAGTCATAGTACCTACAAACTAACAGCACCACCAGCTAAGTTGGCATTGCCGGAATTCTCCCCTGCATTTCCTGGTTGAAAGTTCTCCAGTAAATTCAGCAATTGGCCATACTGCTAAATTGTGCAAATTTCAATCTTGCTCCTGCAACATCCCTTCTTCTCTTTCTCTAGTATTCACTCTATCACCTGGTCCTCCAAATGTATCTGCAGCATTCACTTTTCCTTTGTTGAACTTATTAAAAACCTATGAATTGTTATTGGACATATTCATCCCTTGTGGGTATCCATGGAGTTTGTAACATTTGTCTTTAGTGTGCCCCGATATCTTGCAATACTCACAAAAAGGCTTAGGCCTATTAGGATTGTAGTTTCCTCTGAAACCACCAGTTCTAGTAGAGTTTTGACTGTAGTTTGTCCTAAAAGTGTTCACACCTGTAGTGTTTACATTAAGAGTAGTAGAGTCGATCATGACTTGATTCTGTGACTTGACTTCCCTTTGCGTCTTTTCCTGAATAAAAATGGAGAAGGTCTGTGCAATGCTAGGTAAAGGGTTCATCATCAGTACACTATCCCTCACTCCTGTATATACTTCATTTATTCCCACGAGAAACTGGATCAACCTCCTGTCTTGTTTAGCCTTTTGCATATTGGCCTTAGTCCACACACACATTAACAACTACACTGAGCATGACTATTCAGCATGTTTAACTCTTCCCACAACTTTTTTATCTTCGTGTAATATATAGTAATATCGAATATCCCTAGGTTTAAATCACTAATCTCCTTTTGTAATTGATATAGTTTTGCTTCATTTGTTTGATCGTACCTGTCCTTTAGATCTTTCCAGAGTTCCTTTGCATCATTAACATATTGCAGGCTATCCGCTAAATCCGTAGAGAGTGAGTTCAGTATCCACGAGGTTATCATGTCGTCACCGTTCCCATCGATCGAAGAGTGCATCATTTGCATCTGGCTTTTTATATTTTCCATTAATGAATCTTACCTTATTCTTCACAGACAGAGCTTTTAACACACCTCTTCTCCATGATCTGTATCCAGAACCATCAAAAGGAGTCGGCACTAGAGTAGTTCATGCATTCTCCGATTGATGCATGTATAGTGGGCTAGTTGAGCTCAACGGAGTGTTGGTTGAAGTATTGGTTGAATCCGCTACTTCTTCTTCTACGGCCATGATTCAAGCAGTCGATAATGTTTTAATTGGGAATTCAGCGGTTAGAGAACTCAATTTCAGAGAAATAACCGAAAAATGAAATGCGATCTAAAGAACCCTAAATTGAATAAAGAGGAGACGAAATTGAAGAAAATCAGATCGAAGAAGGAACGAACTTGATGAGGAATTAGATTGAGAGCCCGAGCTTGCGCTCTGATACCATATCAAAACTGGGAGGAAGCCATTCAAATGAGCTTCAGCTCACACGAGAGAACCGGAACTGAGAGAGAACATTCCGTAAGAAACTGATAATTCCTTCATTTCTGTAAAACTGAATTCTGTACAATGCTTGCTTATAAGCAAAATCAGAGGACGAAAAGAAGATCTAATCTAGCTGGCAATAAGCTGACCCACTAGCTACTAACTAAACCACTAACTACCCCTAACCACCTATTAACTACTTTAACTACCATGTGAAATAATAAGACATACAGTCTATTGTGTGTTACAGTGTGTATATATACATTGCTAATAGAGTCTGGCCGCGAGCACAAGCAAAAAGTCTCACACTGCTCATAACACTACAAATCATGGTGCTACAGCTGCTGTGGGAATCACTGCTGTGGACACCTCCATGTTAGCTGCTAGCGTATTGACCGGAGGGGGAGGTGGAGGCGGGGGTGGAGGTGGTTGTTAAACATCTCAAGGGAGGACGTATACCGGAGGAGGAGGTGGAGGCGGAGGTGGGGATGCATGTTAAACATCTCAAGGGAGGACGTGTACCATTTACTTGGTTCACTTTCTTATGTTTCACTTGATGTTGTGTTTGTGTCTTCTGTCATTAAATGGCTATGAGTTGCACATTAAGGGAGGAAGTATACCATTTACTTGCTTTTTATTTGGGGAACGTTTGAGCTTAGTTCTCGCAGCTGTCTTTTTAGTGGGGAAATTCTCATAATTTCTTTACAGCTTGTTCCGATGGTTGTTCCGTGTGTTTTATATTATATTATTATTTTAAATACTATGTTTGTTTTGATTATTATTAAAATACTATTGTATCATATTATTATTTTAAATACAATGATTGTTTTGATTGTTACTAAAATATTATTATATTATATCATTAAATTCGTCGTTACGTTAAAAGTACCAATTGTTATTAAAATATTATTGTATCATATCAACAAATCCGCCGTTCCATTAAAAGTACCACTTTATGAAACACTCGATTTAGTGTGGTCTCTTCATTTTCTTATTTTTTTCCTCATAGGTTTCTAAAACTTGAGTTGTTGCCCAACGCTGACTAAGATCCCATATTAGAAAATTACCCAAATTAAACATGAAGAATATACAACAGGCAACCAAAGATTCTTTCTCACTTGGTATATATGGAGTCACTGCTTCAAAGAAGCGTCCACAATTGACTCAAATATTTGCATCTTTCCAGCATTGCACACCAAAACATCTGGATGAGTTTATGACTCAAAATAACTGGAATTTTGATGAGACAAGTATTTTTTTCGAGGATGGCCTTATTCTTATTGATAAGAATCGGATGTTTTACATACAAACGAATATATGAACAGGAAGAAATAGTAATACACAAATACAAGTATAGGAAGAGCATATGAATGACCAACTCAGTTGTATTCCTAGAAATACAAGTAGTTGGAGGAATCTGGACAGTGTCTGGTGTCTCTACAGAGTATAGCTCGAGCTTCAACAATTGAACGAGGGGGCTCAATATCCTTCTCTTGTAGAGCATTTCCTTGCAGTCTTTGCATTTGGGAAGCAAATATGTCATCCAGAATCTGTAAATCATACCATGCAAATATTTCAAGAACCATTTGTATAAATATTACTACATTATATATACTGAAATTTAGCTCCACTTACCCCAAGAGCATGGTAAGAACACCACTATACCATACTCGGTTCTCTTTTCTTCCTTCTAAGAATTTCAGTATGATCTAGTATAAGAAAAGAACAAAATTCCATTAACTCAAGGGTAAAAAGAAAAAAGGTAAAATTAATCGTTGTAGTTGAATAGCTCAAATTTGAGATGGTCCCTTGATAAACCAACCTGTCCCATTTTGTCCCAAAATCCATGGCAGATTGCAACAAATATTACACTCGTAAATACTTCTTTCAAGTTGCTTATGGAATCTGAGAGTTGTGAATTCAACAGCTGCATTCTTTCACGGATTTCAGCCTCCCCATCTGCTTCCTTCGTTTCCTCCAAAATCCTTTGCAAGCGTGTGCAACGATTTTCTTGCATCTGAAGCAGCCAAATTAGAGAGAAAGTTTAACCACCTCATTTCATGCATTTATATTCCAATCAATAGTGCAATATGATAGACAGTAAAACACATGGAGTAAACACATCACAAGATTTACTCTCACTGATAAATAGCTAATTATGAGATAGTAGTTGCTTACATTACTAGCAAGCTTGATTATTACCCGTGGAGTAAACACATCACAAGATTTACTCTCACTGATAAATAGCTAATTATGAGATAGTAGTTGCTTACATTACTAGCAAACTTGATTATTATTGCTTGCATGTAGTTTTTGTATTTAGTCCTCAGTAATACCGTAACTCCATTCAGTTGCTCCCCGAAATTGGACTTCTTCTCTCCATTCCCTGGTAGATAGGATGCCCATGACTTCAAAATGTCTTCTAGTTGACAGTGTAGAACGTCTAGAATTCTCTTGATTGTGTTCAAGAAAGTGCCCAACTGTCAACAAAGGCCCCAGCATATTTAGTTAGTTATGCTTCCTCTGCATTCGTGTGTATTAGCAGTTTATGTGTCTCTTTGTTACAACACTAATGGTTATAACCTGTCCATCTATTACTAGCAGTTACCTGATTAGGAATGCTATAGAGAGTAGTTGATTGCCTTCTTGCTAATTTCTGAACTTGCATGCCGAGCTTCTTTGGAATGCTATCCTTCAGTGGGGTCAAGATATCATTGTACTGTTTCTCTATGGCTTTTATAATTGCTCTTTCTACATTAGCAACAGCCTGTGATATCAACAGAAGCGTTAATCAGCAAATGGAAGGGGTTCTCATTTATGTATACATTTGCACAGCCGATGAAACAGCATCAAGCATCTGTCTATATGTTTCCATGGATACGAAAATAGAGCTTACATTCTCCAAAATGACAGTGTACTGAGGCCAACGGTTGATTACTACTTCATACTCAGTTAACATTTGTTTGGTTTTCTCAAACATTTCTTCAGGAAAAGGAGAAGTAGAATAGTTCGTAATAACACCAGACCATAACACCTGAAAGAGGTGATAGTTAGAATATGGAAAATCTTTAAGCCTCTCTTGCACAATAACAAAACAAAAGGGCACCAGACCATAAAACCTGAAAGAGGTGATAGACAATAACATAAGAAAAGGGGTTATTTCAAGTGAAGATTAAGAGCTGAGTTACCTTTTCTGCCTTGCAAAGATCAAGTAAGTGAAGTTGCATATCCTCTATCCATACCATTATATAACTATGAAAGAGACCTCTCGAGTCTACACCACCTTGCACTCAACTGGATCATGGAAGAAAAGGTTAAATGACTTGTCTAAGAAAGCATAGCAATTTCTTTGCTTCGGTACAAATTTAATTGCGTTCAATATAACCTGATGTTCCATGAGTCTAGATTCCTCTCAAAATCAGCTGCTGCAATCAAAAGTTCATTCACGTGTAGAGAAGGACTTGATGGAGGCCATGCAGCGAGAAAGTTCTTGAGCCTCTTACACAGTTCAGTGCTATAAACTGAAGCCGTGATGGTTGTAAGGTCAATTGAACTGAAAAATGAAAGTTCCCACTGTAAGACAATCTGAAGTTTTTATCGGCAGTTTAAGTTGCACTTCTGCAACAGCCAGCATAATAGAGAACTCGGAGCAGTAATTGTTGGCATTTTAAAGCCTATCCTGACATGAATTTCATTGAAACGCATGACAATATAATCATGGATATGCACCAACAGATTGATATCAAATGCATCTTACTTTTAGTTGCATCATACCTTGGAAGTATATGTTGATTGTGGATCTTAATATCTGCCTGGATTTCATTTGATATGCGGAAGCAAAGATTCTTCATCTTCGAATAAGCAGTGGTTATTGTTACTGAATCCATGACAAAGCAATCTAAGTTTGTTGACAGGAATTCATCAGTTTCGACCATGTGTTTTCGGCACCTCTTTGCTGCTGCTATCTGTTAAATCATATTTTCATTAGACTTATGATGAGACATCAAAAAGTGTAAGCAAAACCAGACACCCGAATGCTCTACTCATTTACCTGTATATAGTTTCTAAGTGTCATCTGAGCATCTTGAGCAAGTATGTCATGAAGAAGAGTGTAAACTTGAACGGCAGGAGCAAGTGCAGGTGCTGCTGTTTCTGCTACAGGAGCTGAAATATCTGCTAAACCTGTGGGACAGTTTTCATCCAAGGACTTGTAATTTTCAAACACCGTGGCCAAGAGACTTCCAACATCTGTTTCACAATCCAGAAGCAAACTTTTCTGAAACAAGAAAAATTGTAAGTTTGCGTTCTCAGCTCAGGTGAACTTTTTGCCGGTTTACGAAACAAGCATGTCCAGTTATAACGATTTTAACAATTCAAAAAGATAAGCCAGTATTGAAATAGCAGAAGGTAAAGGATCAATTAGATAGACCACTTGTAAATGGTAACATATGCCTTCGCTTTAGTTTCTAAAAATACTTTTACCTCCTCTTTAAATATTATTTTTTCTCTCTGAAATAAAAAACTAATAAGGTTGCTTCATTGTTCTATGATCTCACTACTCGGGGAGATGATTTCTTCAGGATCCAACCAACAAAGCTTCTACATAAACAACAACAACAACAACAACAACAACAATCCAGTATAATCCCACTTAGTGGGGTCTGGGGAGGGTAGTATGTACGCAGACCTTACCCCTACCCTTGGGTAGAGAGGCTGTTTCCAAATAGACCCCCGGCATCCTTCCCTCCAAGAACTTCCCACCTTGCTCTTGGGGAGACTCGAACTCACAACCTCTCGGTTGGAAGTGGGGGTTGCTTACCACCAGAGCAACCTCTTGGAAAGACTCGAACTCACAACCTCTCGGTTGGAAGTGGGGGTTGCTTACCACCAGAGCAACCCCTCTTGTCTAACAAAGCTTCTACATAGAGGAGCCAAATTTCAATGTTCAAAGAAAATGTAAAGCAGGTCAAATAAAATGGCAGAAGAGAGTAACATATTTGAAAGACAAAAGGATGCTGCAATTAATTTAAGAAGGTTTGAGAACTCTTGATTTACGGGAAAACTAGATTAGCATTGCTGTAGAATTGGATTTTAAGAAATAATTCTGTAAAATGTCTAAATCTCCAGAATCACATCATCATCGAAGGTTTGAGAGTTCAGAGTCTGATACCTCTTGTCTTGTTAAACTTTTGTCGTTCCTTGCCTTCATCACTGGCACAAGCAACTCATGTATGAGCTCCAAATAATCTTTCGTTGGAGTGGAAACATCCATGACATATGAGAGGTACCTATCGAACTCTACTTATTCAGCTTTTCTTAAAAGAGACATAAAAGGATATAAAATTTGCGTATATCACAAGCATACCTTAATTTAGTATAGGTATCTGAGACCCCATAGTACTCAGAAAATTCTGTCAGTAACCAGTTCCAAGGTCCCTCAGACCTTAAACTTCGTGCACTGAATTGTTGAGCACGCATGGAAGCCTCCAGTAATAGATCATATGCAAGAGTCTCCGCAATAGGTCCACTCTGTCATAAATGGGAATCGAACGCATGTCACAAATTATTATTAACTCCTGCACCTATAAAATGAGCGTAGACACCATACACCAGCAGCAGTTTTTGAGTATGTAGATCTTCATAATAACAGACAAATAATACTATTGGCTACAATAAAGAAAAATGTTTGAGACCTCAAGTCAAAAAGGGCCAAAGGATAAACACCTCGAGTTAAATGGCTTAAAGTCTCCAGTCTGTAGCTGGTTTTTCTTCTTTTCTTTTATTTTATAAAAGAATCGAGAAAGAAAAAGATATATAAATATCTTTTATGCCAAACATTATGTGCTAGCTAAAAAATATGTATAAATATCAAAACAGAGATAGGAGATGATGCTGATAGAATATTACACTTAGCAAAATGAAGTAACAACCACCACCTTAAGGGAAAGATAATGAATAAGCTTAGAATCATACTTTTAGCAGATTCAAATTTAAATGTTACTCTTCTGACTTCAGTTGAAAAATGTATGATGTTACCTACTCATATTACTTCCTTCTCCTATTTAACGTAGATTACGACAAAAACATTCAGATTCCATAGGACAGAAGTTAAATATGGTGGAGTGTCCTTGTTAAAACCTTGACTTGTGTTGTCTCATCAGTTGTCAATGTACAATTGATTGATAGCTGGACCTTCCCAACACATTCATTATCATCATGATAAATCGGCCACCAGCGAATCTTATCATTCTGGAACAGTTACGAAACTGATGTAAGAAGGCGGTATAATAAGAATTTGAAAGCTGAATAAAAAAGTCATAACAATATGACCTATTGGAGGTTTTGACATACATTACTGTCAGTCACGACTGAGATCGGTATTGAAGTTCGACCAAAAGTACTTCTCTTCATATCCTGTACTTCAAGCAAAAGAGCATCTCCTTGGTTCTCTGGGAAACTATATTCAGAAATATGTTATCTTGTCTGGAGAAATTAACATCTGAGCATAACTGTTCGATATCAAATAGAAAACTGAAGTACAGGGTTATTTACGTATGAGAATGTAAGCATCGCGGCATAGTGTCACAAAACTCTAAATATAACGATCATATTTCTAAACTACTTATAAAGGTGACCATACAATTGGAATCTTGAAATAACTGTTCTTTTCCTCATCTTGCAAATTCTAATCAGAGAAAAGAAGTGAACGTAACAAAAAGAAATTCCCTAATCTCTCATAACTGGAAGTCTTCTCATCCTAACAATATTCAGGACACAGTTCACTGGATTATTCAACTGGATTGAACCAGTATGAAGTGAAAAAACAACTTACAAGTCATGGTGATCACCACTTCCAGGCTGCAGCATAACAGCAGAATTTGGTTCAAATTTAGTATCTTCCATTGAACTCTTCAGGAGAACTAAGCATCTCAGAGATTCTGCAGACAACATAGTGGAAAACAACTATGTTAGGATCCTAAAAACTCTACAAGGTTTTTGTTTGACTTTGATAGTTCCAGAAATCTACTTATTTTCAGGGCGTGCATGAATTCTTAACACGTAAATAAGAACCAATGTAGACCATCAGTGTGTTATTAGTTAATGAATCAACTAGGCCTCAATACCAAACTAGGTTGGATCGGTTGGATGAGTTGGGCCATCTCATTCCAATATATTTTGTCCTTTAGAACAAATTACGAGTTCTTTAAAACTAGAGTGTTCCCAAGTGTCACACAAATCTGTAACCACAGTAGAAAACCTCCTTAATAATACAATCTAATACAGATATAACAACTAGTTGGCATCGCCTATATGGTTCGTTGCTTCCATTTTATTAAGAATGTTGCCTTAATTGCGAGAGGTAGTAGTTCTTTTGATACACTTCTCTTCATATGATTTTAGGTCTACATTGCATATTGTCTTCACCTAATCACCAACAAATTACGAGTTCTTTAAAACTAGAGTGTTCCCAAGTCTCACACAAATCAGTAACCACAGTAGAAAACCTCCTTAATAATACAATCTAATACAGATTTAACAACTAGTTGGCATCGCCTATATGGTTTGTTGCTTCCATTTTATTAAGAATGTTGCCTTAATTGCGAGAGGTAGTAGTTCTTTTGATACACTTCTCTTCATATGATTTTAGGTCTACATTGCATATTGTCTCACCTAGAGAATTCCATCACCAACAATTTTATCAGGAAATAAGAAAAGAAAAAAACGCCAATCAGGTTGCTATTTTATCATCTAGAAAAATCATTCTAAGAGAATCAAGCAAGCCGTTCGTGTTGAATTATGTAAACCTTGTAGAAGACTATTTTTTGAACTCCACAGGCCTTTTTGGTATTCCCTCTGTTTCAAGTTAGATGACACACTTTCCTTATTAGTCCTTTCCAAAAGAATGACACATTTCTACAATTGAAAATAATTGAACTTTTAACACTTTATTTTACATATTTCACCCTTAACGAGAAGCTTTTATAATCACACAAATGTCACGGCCCCACAAAGCTTTTACCCTTAAAGCTTTTAAAACCGCAAGTTTCAAAAATCTTCTATTTTTTCTTAAACTCCATGCCGAGTCAAAATACCTCATCTAAATCGAAATGGAGGGAGTACTTGTTTCCATGATCCAATTAAAGAGAAAAGATCATTCAATAAGTACTAACCTTCGGATGTCAGCAGAGATGAATGAATTTTAAGAGAATTGATTCCATTTTTCACCCGTGAAGAAACATGTCGGACATATTCCGCTCCTGCCTGCATGCTAATTGCACCTCGCATTGAGTTAGCGCTCTTAAGCTTCCTCTTTGGTATGATTCTTAACTTTCTTACTGCAATTGGTTTTGGGATGGTGTCAAGCATTATATACTATGCAAGTAAAAGATACACATTACATTACAGAATAAGATATCTACTTGCAATATAGTGTCAAAAATTTTATTTCATTTTCTTCATCTGGAACATCTAAAAGGCTACGTGTTCTAACACATCTTAGGCGAAAGATAAGTCAACCTGTCAAATTTTAACTGGAAAATAATGAGCCTAGAAGGGAGCAAGACGTCACAGAGATTAGTAGATGAAACCATAACTTATTAATCAAATATGATTCACAACTATTATTTAATGAACTACCCATTCTAACACATCTTAGTCGAAAGATAAGTCAACTATTAAACTTTAAACAGAAAGTAATGTGTCTAGAAGGGAACACGATTTCATAAAAATTGCAGGATTAAACCATGACTTATTATTCAAATCTGTCTTCACAAAAGAAAAAATAACTAGCTCTGAACTATAAATTACCTACCTTACCTCCGAAGCTCGGACAAACACAAACACACACAAAAACAAAAACCAAGGAGCTGCACTACCTATTACCTCAAAAGTTAAGAATAAACAAGCGTTCTTGAGTTATACCTTCCACACGAACCTTCCCCACTAATTTTCTCACTTTCAAGGGCAATGTTTGTCCATTTGTCTTATTGATCCTTTCTGTTGTCTGCATGCCTCGAGGTTGGAGCAACAGTTTCTGCAAGCTGCGAAGTTGAATAAGATAGTTAGGGAATGGTATTAGTCATGGAAAAAGTGTTGTAGCCATTAAAGCTGCTTTTAAGCTATTCAATAGTTAGGGAATGGTATTAGTCATGGAACATATAAGCTAGCATACCAGAAAGCACCTCGAAGCAGCTGGCATTCATCGCGTAAAAATTCCGGTGCTTCAACACATCCTCTTGCCCAAGCATTTAGGGATAGACGAATGCAGGCATCATAAGCCAAGAGAACTTGCCATCCATTTTGACTGATGTTGTCAAAGAAATGCTCAGTAATTGCAATCTAATAAAATAAGACTTAGAAGAAGTACACATCTTTTTTGAACCCTAAGCTTTTGAGGCAGCAAGATAATTGAAGAAAAAAAGTAAAACCTGGTATCATAACGGCTTGGAAATCCCACAGAATTTCCTTGCTGGAATGAGGGCACAGTGTTTGTTTCCAAAAAAGTTGATTTATCTTCCCTGTACCAAAATGAAACTGTCATTGAAATGAAAGACATCTGCAAAAATATTTCATATGCTGAATGTCATTTCACTTTTTCATACCCTCGGCTTTTAGTCTCTGAAAGACCTTGTTCATTTCTATGAAAAACCTCTTCTGGAATATTTTTCTTATTGCTGTCCTGAGTTGGATACCAGGCTTCTTCTGGGGTTTCTTGAATATGTTTCTTATTATTGTGCTCAGTTCCAGACAACCCTCCAGAAGTGCTCAATCCACTTCCACATTCGTGTTCGGAGTTATCTCCATCTGCTCCAATATCCAATATGGGTGGTGCACTTGGGGTTCCTAAGTCATTTAGCCTACCAACAGGTGTTGCCTGCATTAAATATAGTTAACCTCTTATCAAGAATAACTCAACTTTGATCATATTATGATGCCTAAATATCTTAATTTTACCCTCCGTCATACTATATCCGTTAGAAACTTGTCTCATATTTGCCTTTGACCTTAACATACCTCCAAACTAAAGAATAACAGAAGGTAATTTAAACCACAATAAAAAATAAGTGGGTAACTTACCCATTTTACCCAAAGTTTTTTAAGATGTGGAATCTACCCACAGTCCACGCTAGAGCCAACAACAACAATAACAACCATCTAGTATAATCCCATAAGTAAGGTGTGAGGAGGATAGTGTACGGTGGCGAAACTAGGAATTTTCCCACGAATATTCAAATTTAAAATAAGTGAAAAACATTCCCTACAAAGGATGTTCAATATGTGTTATATACCTCCAAAACGTAATATTTTTCCTATATACACAATGCAATTTTTTGACGAAGGGTGATCAATTGACTACCCTTGTGAATATGTGGCTTCGGTACTGGTAGTGTGTACGTCGACCATACCTTTACCCTGGGGGTAGAGAGGTATTTCTGGAAGACCCTCGGCTCAAGAAGACAAAAAGAAATAATACTCCCTCCATTTCAATTTATGTGTACCCATTTACTTTTTAGTTCGTGTCAAAAAGAATGACTCTTTTTTCCTATTTGGAAATAATTTACCTTTTATGTAATGATTTATAGCCATATAAAATATGTGTCTCATTTTACAATACAATTTTAAAAGTCTTATTTCATTTCTTAAACTCCGCAGTAAAATTACTTCATATAAATTGAAACGGAAGGAGTAGAACAATAACAACAACAAAGGTCAGAAAGATAATACCAGCAACCTAAGGACTAGAAAAATAGATGGAAAAAGCAATAGCAATATCAAGTAACAATGGCAAGATACTAGGAAACTGGAGCAGTACATACTAGAGCCACTTAAAAGAAAGGGCAAATACCAAACTCTTTGCTGATCGCAAAGGTACAATAGATGGCCTCAAAGTATAAGGAAAAGTGAAATTAATACTATATATAAGATAGTAGTAGATACGCAAGTCGAGGTTGACAATGTGAATGAACAGAAATGTTGGAACTTACATACGCACTATGTGGTTGAACTTTATCACGCAGATAGCTCGGAACACTACTCAAAAGTGTAGCTTTCTGTGCACTTCCCATAAACTCCAGTTCACTTAATCTCCTAATACCATTTTCTGGTACTTCAATTCTAAGATTCTCTTGTAAAATTCCTCTATTCAGTGTGGAGCCATGTCGATTATTTAATCCAACTCCTTTAACTTCACATCCGTTTGTACTCAATGTTTCTTGTTCAGAGTAATGGCCATCAATTTCATCTGAAGCTGAAGCCACACTCTCACTCTCATCATCAAAGTCGTAATCATAATCATCTTCATTGCTGTCTATACTAAGTGTTTTCACTGTGTTATGGGGTTTTAAAAAACCCGAATAAAATTTCAAGGGTGGTAATATATGTGAATTTGGGGTGTAAGTGGCTAACGGAGATCTGGGAATTGAGTATCTATCATCAAATTTTTCAGATAATGGCGATCTTGTATTACATGATTGTTTTACTTCAGTCCCCTGCAAACCAAAATTTACCATATCAAGAATCAATTAGGAAACAAAATTAACAAGAACCCAGATGTAAAAAAGAGTGGATGTATACAAAGTCGCAAACTTTTTTTTTCAATTGTACCAGTAATTTGGCTTACCTGTTTGATCCAGGTAATTGCAGACTCGTCCAAACCTTCTGTGAACATTTCTGCTTGTTGACTTCTACAAGAAGCAAATGATTTAGAGAGAACTTAAAGGATTATGAAGGAACAAGAAGAAGGGGGAATTTGAGGAGGAAAAAAGGAAAGAAAACTGAGAGGTATAATGGGGGGAAAGAGAGAGACAAGGAGAGCGGTCTTGTGCTGAGTTGGGACTTGGGAGTCCACCTCCTTCTAACGGCTAGTTTGAAAAAGGCTGAGATGAATTTATTATATGCTGCCTCCCCAATAATTTTTTTATATTTGCCGTTCGAGGCTAAAGTCTTATTTTGAAGAATTAATCTAAATAACTACTCACCCAACTATTAAAATTAGAAGTAATTGACTGCTATATATATATATATATGTTATGAAATAAAGTAAAGACAAGAACAATAATGCAAGAACAATAGCAATAGAGAGAAGAGTAGAGAGAGTTCTTCTTATTGAGTTGAGAGGGGTCTCAAGGGATGATTTACAATGGTGGGGGCACCTCTATTTATAGGGGAGAGGAAGATTTAGCTACCACTAATAGAACTCTAAAATCTCTCTAATTAAATACATTAAAGACATTCACCTTAAATAGAAGTGTAAGAATCTTCTATTTCATAACACTCCCCCTTGAATGTCTATTCAACAATGTGCCTCATAAAACCTTAAAACCAAAACCCAATGGGAAAAATTAAAGTAAGGAAAAAGAGTACACATATTTGAATATGCGCCTATTGTTGCCTCGTTAAAAACCTTGCAAGGAAAACCCAGTGGGACAAAACCTTGTAAGGGAAAAAGAGTGCAACGCGCATTGACTCCCCCTAATGAGTACATCATTTTATATCCTTGAGCATTTGCATTCCAATCTTGTGCATCATCTTCAAAACGATCTTTGGTAGATGCTTGATGAATAAATCAACCATATTGACTTGAATAAATATTCTGCACCTTGAAATCATCATTCTTGATAGATATAAACATCTTCATATAATGTCGTGGAATAGCTCTTCAATATCTCCATAGATGCATTCTCAAATCCATCATGCTTATAGTTATGGCAAGATTCATATGTACACAAATTGTACTTAGGATGCGGTACTTCAGGACCAAGAATTGCATATGCTTCAAGCAACTTAATAGGAGAATTACCCCGCTACAAGTTGTAGTAATAGGAGAATCAAAGCCTTCCTTTATTTATAGTCTCAATATCATCAATCGCCTTCGCGTGTACTTTTGGAAACTGGATAAGTTTCTTTGAGACTTACTACAGCACAATACTCAATTGTGTTTCTCCAACATAGTAATAATTGGCTCTTCGAGAGCTCTCAATTAACTTTGTACTACCACAGGTTCATTAACATCCGTGTGGTGAATATCTTTCTTAAAGAGAAAGTTATACCATTATGGTCATGTCAAACTTATATGCAAGATATGTTTCTTGCATTATCGTTGTCCTTTAATGGTCATATTTCCAAAATACTTTGGCGTACAATAGGTACGCGACCAACGATCATTCATGCCATATATCATCTCAAACCTCCTTCTAGGGGTGAGGGTGGTATCATCTCAAGCCTCCTTCTAGGAGTGAGTGTGGTATATTCAATACCAATTTCATGTTCATATTCTTCCAACATTGAATATGTATTTGTGAATCACATTCACTTCGAGGATATGTGATTTTGTTATCCTTTTCAAATCTATAAATGCTTCAGGCATTTGATTTGCTATTCTTTGCAAATGGATAATCTTTTGTACCTCTTTCTTTCAAATAGAGGTATGTGGATCAAGATGAGATAATGATGCATTTTTCCACAAAATTTCCCGTTTGGTTTCACCAACTTCTCCCCCTAATTTTGGGAAAAGTGTCTCATCAAATTGACAGTCTGCAAATAGTGCAGTGAACAAATCTCCTGTCAATGTTTCGAGGTAGCGAATAATGGAGGACGCGTCAAACTCAACATATATTCCTAACCTCCTTTGCAAACCCATTTTGGTGCGGGATGGCGGTGCTACAGGCACATATACTGCGCATCCAAAGCTTCTTAAATGGGATATATTGGGTTCATGACCCAAAACCAATTGCAGTGGGAAATATTTGCGTCAATTAGTCAGTCAGAGACGAACTAGCATTGCTGCATGCAACATGGCGTGACCCCAAACCGAAGTGGGCAGCCGACGAACTAGCATTGCTTCATGCAAAATGGCGTGACCCCAAACCGAAGTGGGCAGCCGACAAACTAGTATTGTTGCATGCAAAATGGCGTGAACCCAAGTCGAAGCGGGCAGCCGACAAACTAGCATTGTTGCATTCAAAATGGCGTGAACCCAAACCGAAATGGGCAGCCTCGTTTTCATGAAGAATTCAAGATTATTCTCATCTATTGTCTCAATATGATATCCATTTTGAATGATATCTTTAAAACTCAACAAGTTCCTTTTAGACTTGGAGGAGAACACTTTGATTGATATCATTAAAACTCAACAAGTCCTTTTTAGACTTGGAGGAGAACATTGCATTCTCTATGATTAACGTCATGCCTTTGGGCAGAGTTACAATTGCTCTTCCGGAGCCTTCAATCAATTTACTACTTCCATAGATTGTAGTAATGTTTGCCTTACACAATTACTCTTCTTTTCTTTGAGTATTGTATGTGTAGTACATGAATCAACTAGGCAAATACTTTTACAGTTGGATGTTGATCCAAGTTCGCTTTGTGAGATATCCATTTTGCTTTCCCATAGTTTGACATACAAAAAAAATACATAAATATAAGTATAAACAACTTCAATTCTTTTGTTTCGCGTTTAAACAGCGTTTTGGGAAGCAGTTATTTAGGATATTCGAATATTGTATTCTAATATTCGAATATAATGCCTTGCGGAAAAAATAATACTTTAATGCGAAAAATATTAGATATTCGAATATTTAAGCACATATTCTAATATCTTGCCAGATATTCGAATATAGGAATTCTGATATTCGAATATCTGGCCCAGATATTCGAATATCAGACTCTGATATTCGAATATCTGGCCTGGCGGAAAAAAGTTCGTTTTATTGCTAAATATTAGACGATCGACTAGTTTTTAGGTTAGTCGATTACCTCTACTGTACAATAAAAATATTTGAGCATATTGAAACATTCTAAAGGGCTAATACTAACATCATATCATGAATTAACTAATACGAGCTAATGCTAATGACTATTAATTTATTCATTGACTAATACAAGTAGAATCAAACAGCTCCATCTTCTTTCATCATGGTTCCATCACCGATTAGGTGGTCTATCTTTCCCTCGGGTTGCTCAAAGAAGTCTGCCACATCCAGGTGGGTGAAGTCAAAGTTGTCATCAGAGACAAAATTTGTTTTAGGGCGTTTTCTCTTTCGAGATGCTTGATAAAGGTCAACCAAGTGTCTTGGTATTCGGCAAGTCTTAGACCAGTGCCCGTTTCCACCGCAACGATAACATATAGTTTCTGAACTATTTACCTTAGGATCTTCGGGATCCCGTTTCTGCTTTCGGTGGTTATCTCTCTTTGTGGGGTGACGGACTTCTTTGGAATTTCTTCCTTGTCCAAGTCCTTGGCTTTGACCCCGTTTATGACCATGACCATGGTCCCTTTTATGTTTGGCATAATGAGAGTGCACCATATCTGCTTCAGGCAGTGGTGTAGACCCAGTTGGTCTATTTTCGTGATTTCTCATGAGCAGTTCATTATTTCGCTCAGCCACTAGTAAGAGAGAAATCAGTTCAGAGTACTTCGTAAAGCCTTTCTCTCGGTACTGTTGCTGCAGTACCATATTGGAGGCATGAAACGTTGTAAACGTTTTCTCAAGCATATCGTAATCGGAGATGTTATCTCCACATAGCTTCAGTTTAGAAGTAATTCTGAACATAACAGAATTATACCCCTTTCTCATAAATATAGGCACGTGGATCAAGATAAGATAATGATTGATTTTTTCCACAAAAATTTTCGTTTGATTTCACCAACTTCTCCCCCAAATTTTAGGAAAAATATCTCATCGAATCGACAGTCTGCAAATCATGCAGTAAACAAATGTCCCGTCAATGTTTCGAGGTAGCGAATAATGGAGGGCAATTCAAACCCAACATATATTCCTAACCTTCTTTGCGGACCTATTTTGGTGCGATATGGCGGTGCTACATGCACATATACTACGCAGCCAAAAATTCTTAAAATGAATATATTAGGTTCATGACCAAAAACTAATTGCAATGAGGAATATTTATGATAATATGTCGGTTTGAGACGAACTAGCATTGTTGCATGCAAAATGGTGCGATCCCAAATAGAAGTAGGCAGCCTCGTTTTCATGAGTAACAGTCTGCTATCAATTGCAGACGTTTAATTAAAGACTCTACAAGACCATTTTGAGTGTGAACATGCGCTATAGGATGTTCCACTTTTATCCCAATTGATAAGCAATAATCATTTAAATGCTTGAGATGAAAACTCAACAACATTATCAAGTCTAATAGACTTAATTGGATTATTAGGAAATTGTGCCCGTAATCAAATTATTTGTGTCATTAATTTTGCAAAAGCGAGAATGCAAAATGACAGTAGGCATACATGGGACCATCTAGAAGATGTGTCTATTAAGACCATAAAATATCTAAATGATCTACTAGGTGGGTGAATAGATCCACAAATGTCCCCTTGTATACGTTTCAAAAACACAGGGGAATCAATTCCAATCTTTGTTGGTGATGGTCTAATAATTAACTTGTCTTGATAACAAGAAATGCAAGAAAATTCATTATTTAAAAGAATCTTTAAACTTTATTAATGAATGCCCATGTGAGTTTTCTACAATTCATCTCATCATAATTGATCCAGGGTTCCCTAATCAATCATGACAAAGTACAAAAGTATTGGAATCGATAATCTTTTGGTTTACGGTAGAATATGCCTCAATTGCACTAATTCTTGTGCAACATAGGCCACAAGATAAAGATGGGAACTTCTCAATAACCCTCTTTTGGCCAGAGACATTCTTCGTAATGATGAGATATTCAAGATTACTCTCATCTATTGTCTCAATATGATAGTCATTTCGACGGATATCTTTAAAACTCAACAAGTTCCTCTTGGACTTGGAGGAGAACATTGCATTCTCTATAATAAGTATTGTTCCTTTAGGTAGAGTTATAGTAGCTCTTCCAGAGCCTTCAATTAATTTACTACTACCAGAAATTGTAGTAACATCTGCTTTACACATACTTAAATGGGAGAAATATTTATTCTCTTCGAATATTGTATGTGTTGTACATGAATCAACTAAACAAATATTTTTACAATTGAACTTTGATCCAAATTTATTTTGCGAGATATCCATATTTTCTTCCCACGGTTTAACATACAAAAGAAATATATGAATAAATATTAGTATTTTCAAAGATAAAGGAAAAGAGACAAAGTGAAATCAATAACTCAATAATGACTTATAATGCAATTTCGAGCAAACTTAGCATATTAGTTGTGAAAAAAAAACTATAAGTTCTCGATTTGATAATAATGCAAATTATTACATTATAATAATTTAATGAGATGTATAAATGTATGATGGATTGATTTTACATCACAGTGGTACATCATAATAAAAATTAATTTGCTTAATGATACAGCGTAAATCTGAGGCCATATAACATTTAACTTTATGCAAGTAAATTTATGATTATTATACGAAATACAGCACTTTTAGCAGCTAAAGAAAATCATTGGCACAAACAGAGAGGGGCAACTAGGGGTGTGCATTCGATTTATCGATTCGATTTTGACCATTATCGATAATTACTTATCGATTATCGATTTGTACATATGCTTATCGTCATCATTTCGATAAGGTTTCGATTTTTTCGATTTCGATTTATCGATTTTGGGGGCTTATCGATTCGATTATCGATTACACCAATAAGAAAATTTGCGGGATTCCACGGAAAGTATATCGCTATAAACGCACCTAATTTATATGGACAAAAAGAAGCTAAAATAAGATGAGCACCATTTATAACATAAAAATTATATCAACAAGCACATACAACAAAACTAATGTAAGGGATCAAATGTATGCCACCAACACTCCAACAGTGTAAAAAAATAAAACAAAACAAAATACATCATCACGGCTAATTTTGTTTTCCATTAGTTTGAACTTCATTCCCTTGATCTTTATCATTCCTTAAATGTGGTAGAGGAAATAGTAGGTAAGGGACTTAGGGTAAATGAAAGGGTATAGATTAGGGAAAATGATATTGCATAGCCGCTTTCAAAATAGTAGCGGAATATATATACATTTTGTATGTTATACTAATCTACACATATAGGTAATTACTTATTTTACAAATGTCTACAGTCTAGGGGTATGCATTCGATTTATCGATTCGATTTTGACCCTTATCGATAATTACTTATCGATTATCGATTTGTACATATGCTTATCGTTATCGTTTCAATAAGGTTTCGATTTTTTCGATTTTGATTTTTTCGATTTCGATAACAAATAATCGACTCGATTTATCGATAAACCGATTCGAATGCACACCCCTAGGGGCAACTACTCTTAGGAGAAAACTGTAAGTTCCATGATAACGTGTTTGGATCTCCTACTTACAATATTAGCTTCTAATATATATATATATATATATATATATATATTGTTATCATCTGTCTTGATAATTGAAATTTAGCTCGAAAAACTACAAAATAACATAGAGCTCTATACATTCCGGTTACGAAGTCTTATTACGTGTTTGAATGAGCACATATTGTATAAAGCAAATATTAGAACTATATTTAATTAAAACAAACTAACACAATTTAATAAATCAAATAATACTAACTGATACTAATAATTACTGTTCATGTATGGAATTATAATTACATAATGTTTATTTATTAACTACTACGTATAGGCAAAAATAAAAATCAAACTGCTTAATCATCTTTAACCACGGACCCATCACCGATCAAGTGGTCTATTTTTTCATCAGGGCGCTCAAAGAAGTCTGCCACATCTAAGTATGTGATGTCAAAATCATTGTCAAAGACAAAATTGGCTTCAGGGCCTTTATTCTTTAGAGATACTTGATAAAGCTCAACCAATGTGTTGGTGCACGACAAATATTTGCCCAATTCTCTTTTCCACCGCAATGGTAGCATTCAGTTTCTGAACTATTTGCTTTTGGCTTCTCATCTCTCCCTTCCACTTTTGGTGGTTATTTCTCTTTGGGGCCATGACCACGGATAGGGTCACGACCCTTTCCGTGCTTAGCATAGTGGGAATACACCTCATCCACTTCAGGCAATAGTGTAGATCCAGTGGGTCGATTTTCGTAATTTCTCATGCGCAAGTCATTGTTTCTCTCAGCAACAAGGAGAAGAGAAATCATCTTAGCGCACTTCTTGAAACCTTTCTCTCTGTACTCCTATTGCAGGACCATATCGGAAGCATGAAACATTGTAAACGTTTTTTCAAGCACATCATAATAGGTAATAATAAACAAAAAAAACACTTGATCAAAATGTGGAGTAAGTGATGAACTCATAATTTGGATTTATAAAAATGTACAAATAGATCCGATGTTTCATCTGTTAAACTGCTTCATGCCCTGAACTAGGTTGCTGATCTTCATGGTCCGGACTGGTAGTGGCAAGTGTTGTTACGACGAAACTATTGAAAACAGGCATTGAGGGAGACATTCCTTGTAGCCAATCCAGGAAAGTATTGAAAGTCTTGGCAAGCCAAGTATAATTCATGGATATCAATATGATCATGGGATATGCATACCAAAATATAAATTTTGGTACTACCAGACAGACCAGCAATAATAGAGTAAGACTTGTGGAGAAATCTCCAAGTCTTATACATATTTGCCACTGCTCACTTCTGGGATGAACTTTTATGGAGGTGAAGGAGAAGATGATGAACGTGAAGAGAAGAATGACAGCTTCCATTAAAGTAAACTGGTGAGGAACTGCTACAACGTTGAACGGATTCCATTGCCAGGGAGGTCCCACTCCAGATTTGAGAATGTTTACTAACACTAACATAGTGTGCCTAAGATCAAGATGATCAATGGTCACCATTTGTTTCCTTCAGAACCTCTGTAGATGATATTGTAGAAGATGTCTTAATCTTTCCAAGTTTATATAAATCATAACAGGTGTAATACTACCAATTTTCCTACTATGAGGTTAAGGTGGTGATAGGAATAACAGAGCATTATGGGTCAAAACTTACAAATCCTATGATACTTAAGGACATGTATATGTTGACTTCTGACTACTGACTACATAAGTGAAGTCGCTGAAACAAAATGGTACTACTTCCTCCGTTGAGATGTTTTTTTAGTCAGTTTCAAAATAAATGATACATTTTTAAATTTGGAAATAATACAACTTTAAACTCTTTAATTATTTTACCATTTTTGCTCTCAATGAGAAGTTTTTATATCCACACAAATGGTATGACATCACAAACTTTTTACTCTTTAAATTTTTAAGATCAAAAGTCTTTTTTTTTTCTTCTTAAACTCGCCGAATCAAACTAGCTTAAACAATATTAAACGGAGAAAGAACTAATATAGAGCAGCTGGTCGACAGAAACTGCTAGTACATTATATTGACTTAACATTTTGTGCGTTTTTGGGTTGTATAAATCTGCAATTAAGGGTTTAATGCCTCCTCTCAGGTTGACTCCCACATCAAATGCTTCTAGCTTTTTGATAGTGACCTTCACAGGTAGACTTTGGCTATGTGGTTACTTACCCAACAGTTAGTCTTCGCCTTCTGCTCTATAGTTGCCTTCCCGAGCGCTGTAGCTGGCAAGAAAAAGAAAAAATGTATGGTATAATAGCCTATTAAGAAAATTGGCATACAAAAGTCCTAATTTTAAATATTGGCACCCTATAGTTCAATTTTTAATTTTTATTTGCTTTAATTGGTATAGCATAGCCAACTTTATTGTTATTCAAAATCAGAAATAACTTTGGTCCTTTCCCCTCTCTCCCTCCCTTTCTCCTTCTTTTCCATTTTTCTTCTCTATTTTTTCAAGTTTCAAAATTTTCAAATTCCCCAAATTTCTCCCTTTTTATTTGATTAATACTCTCTATTGTATCTTCTTAATCTTTTTCTTAACTATTTTTTTAAAATCAAGTCTCTTTTGTAGAAAGTGGAAGATAATATTTACATTCTTGTTAAGTTGACAGATGAGTAAAAATTTAACTGGTAAGAAATTAAAATCTAAAGCAACTGTGGTTAAATCTTCATCATTTCATGTTGATTATGACTCTGATTTTGAAGATGTGTTAAAGGGGTGCAAATCATCACATACAATAGTTGTTCTAAAGGACAATCAAAGGGAAAAACAGGTTAAAGCATCGCATACAAAAGACAAAGGAAAAAAATTGAAAATACGTCTAGTATGTAACAAAATTTTGCTATTAAACCCAAAAAGAGAAAGCGCGTTAGCACGGAGGAAGTTCAATGTGATAAACTTCCTGTTAAGGTATTTTTAATCTCAATTGATTTAACATATTTTATCTTATTTTTCGTTTACATTAGCTATAAGCATTCATTATTTGAGCTTGACGCACTCAATATTTATCGTCTCCAACTTACTGCTTCTATAATTCCACAGTTCTCAAATGGAAAAGAAAAGAGAATCTTACCTATAAATGCTCTCAAAGAGTGCTATAACTCTTGCAAATTATGGAGTTCGCATATAAGAATCTTAATTTTTTGTGCTACTCATTCTTCGACTATGATGTTATGTCAGCTTTTGAGAAATCTGGGAGGAGCTAGTGTTGCAGTATAGTAGTTATATAGAATTGGCAAAAGTAGCTTCTATTTAGGAACCGAGACAGCAGATTGGAGTGCTAACATGAAATAAATAAACAAATAAATAATTATTTGTAAAAAAAAGGTTGTCTGATTACTAACAAGTAAATTCTAACTAAGTGCAGACACAGGTTTGATGATTTTCAATCCTTACGATTCCGTATTTTATCTTATTTGAACTTTTTTTAGTATTGATATAGTTTTTTACATTTAATTCGTTTAATATGCATCGACTGTGAGATTGATGAACATGTATAGAACTATTCTTCTCGAGATGTGTTGTTGAGGACAATTTAATGATATTTACTGTCTACATATATAGCTTAGTATAATTAGTATTTTTTTAATATAGCAATAGGATTTCTATGTTGTATTGGATACAAAATTATCTTGTTCTTATTGGAGCTCACATACCAATGTTGGGGTTGTTGATGAGTTAAAGTTGAAATTGATGGACGAGAAAATTCAAATGTTTAGGAAGACTTATTTCGGCTATTTCCTTGATTTGCCTCCTGTTGGTGTACAGAATCAAGTTATACGGTTCTTAATGTCAAGGGAGTTGGTTCAAGATAGTGATAATGCGTTTTACGTCAAGATCAATCACACTACCTTGTGTTTTAGGATTAGAGAATTTGCAATTATATGAGGTCTAAGGTGTGTTGGTGAAGTCAATGATGAGGGAACTTATAGTGGATCAAATAAGCTCAAGGAAGCCTACTTTCCTGATCATGATAGAGTATCAAAGGACGACCTTATTGATTGTTTTAGGGAAAAGAGATGGCAGTCAGATAATGATGCTTTAAAGATTTTATTATTGTACTTCATATACACCTTTTTTGTAACAACTCGACTAATCATTTTGATTTTTAGAACCCCGTCTCCCTAAATAAAATTTCCCGCGCTTGCTTTAACTAGTTTACGACTTGCAGGGATGGTTGGTTCAGGTAGGAATCGAGGAAGGGGAAAACCAAAGATTTCACATGGTACTTTTATAAATCTGATTTATTTCGTACCTTTCGTTCAATGAGAAAATGGGTCAAATTCTACATGATCAAATTAGAAGAATTTGGGTTGAAATATGCTCATTGATTCATTAAGATTTTCTTAAAAGGCTAAGTTTGACTTTGGTCAATATTTTTAACAAACGGATCTGGATTCATATTTTGACGGTCCCAAAGGGTCTGTAGGAAAATATGGGACCTAAGCGTATGTCTAGAATCGAATTCCGAGGTCCCTAGGCCGAGTAATAAATTTTCAGTAGAAATTATTAAACTGAATTTCTAAGGAATTAAAGAAACTGAATAATGAATGGTCACATGGGTATCGGGATCATATGTCGGTTCCGGAGCCCGGTACACGTCCAATATAACATCTAAGACTTGCCCGTAAAATTTGGTATCCATCCGAGTAGTTTAAGTGCGTTTCGGCTCGTTAAAGGAGAATTAAGAACTTGAAGTTCATAAGTTTGATTCAATTGATTTTAGGGGGTGGTTCTTAGATTTAACATTGTTTCGGGCGTTCCAAAGGTTCGAGCAGGTCCGTTTCATGATTTCGGACTTGTCGGTAGTTCGGGAGGGGCCTGGGAGACCGAGCGTCAATCGAGGAGTCTCGAGTGAAGTTGGAAATGTTGAGAGGAGATGAAGCATCTGCTTCTGTCATAATCGCACTTGCGGTTGGTCGGCCGCAGGTGCGAGACCGCAGAAGTGGTCACCCTCTCGTAGATGTGGGCAAGGCAGTCCAGGTCCAAAACCGTAGAAACGGCTCCAAAATCGCAAAAGCGGTCCAGCCCGCTTGGCCAATTCCAAAAATGCCGTCTCTTCTTTGTAGAAGCAGGACCAGAGATGTGGTCCCCTAACCGCAGATGTGGAAATCACTGAAGCAGTGAGCTTCATTTATTATAGGTTCTAAGTGGTTTTTGCCATTTTCGCTCCTTCATTGGGCGACTTTAGATCTTTTGAGAGAAGACCTTCACCTAGCATCTTGAGCTAAGTTCATCCTACCTATTTTTAGTTTAATACTTGTGTCTCAGGTAGATTAAACAGTAGTATTAAGATAAAGATCATGGGGTTAGAGCAAAACATAGGATTTTGACAAAAATTAGATTTGACAACGAAAATTGTTATGAAATGAATTAGGAATCATATATTATTGATCCTTGGGTTATAAAGAAGAAATTTCTTCGACAAATTTAGGAATCCGATCACGTGAGCCCGGAGTCGATTTTGGGATAAATGTCTTTAAGGTTGAGAAATTTCTTTAATAGCGACAATGTGAACTTGTGAGCTTATATTGACTAGTTCTTACCCCATTTAACTAGTTTTGGATCTTGTGGCTCCATATTGAGAGTTTGGGCTCGTTCTTAGTATTGGAAGTTCACTTTGGAGTGAGGTGAGTCTCCTTTCTAACCTTGTAAGAAGGAATTGTCCTCATAGGAGTAATAATTATATAATTTTCCACTAAATGCGGGGGCTACGTACGCACTAGGTGACGAAAGTCCGTGCGTAGCTACAATCATGCTAAATGTCCGAGTAGTTTGGTACCCGTATCATGCTATACTTGTAAAATATTATATGTCTTCTTGCTAATGTGATCATTTAGGGTATTCTAGAGAATTGAAAATGAGCATAAATGAACATATGTATTGTTGAGCACTTGTATGAGTTGATTTGAATATAAATGCGCCTTCTTGTGTTTTATGTTGATAATTAATATTTGTTGATCAGGCCGGCCGTCGACCTCTGTATAATGTGCACATGATATTTATATGAATTATTATTGATGCCTTTTTCTGATATATGGTTTGAAATGTGAATGATTAACTGTGATAATAAAAATGACATGACTTAGAAATCCTAATCTCAATTGTTATTTAATTGTGACCTTCATGTCTGACATAATATTATATTATATTAATTTACCCTAGTAAGTATCAAGTCGACCTCTTGTCTTCTTCGAGATTAGACGATATAATTTCTGGTCACATATTATTTATGTACTTATACTATACTTATGCACTTAATTGTACAGGCTCTAAGGCAGGTACATCTGGCCATCAGACCGGTGCGTGCCCCTGATCAAAGTGCGAGACTTCCACGGTTAGATGCTTTCTTTCTTGTGTCGATCAACAACTGGATGGAGTCTTTCTTACTTTTGACTGTCTATTATATTTCAGACAATAGGATAAATGCATTATTTTAAATATTCTACTAGTTGCTCACAGCTTGTGATACTAAGTCTTGGCACACACATTAGTAGACAGTTCTTTTGGATTGTATAACTATTATTGAATTTTGCATATTATCAACTACTTTTTAACCGCAAATTAAGAAGAATGTTGTAAATGTTTTGCTAAGTAAAATAAGAATCCACTAGTAATTCCGCGTTGGTTTGCCTGACACGGTATTGGGCGCCATCATGACCTATTATGAAAATAGGTTGTGATAACATGGTATCAGAGCGCTAGGTTCACATATGTCTCACAAGTCATGGGCAAACCTAATAGAGTCTTGAGGATCGGTACAGATACGTATATATTTATCTTCGAGAGGCTATAGGTTGTTACGAAACTACTCTTTATTCATTTCCTATTGTGTAGTAGATGGTACACTAAATTTCTCTCTTCTATTATCTTACAGATGGTGAGGACACGCACGACAGACGTTCCCGACCCGGGGGGGTTGCTCCCCATGTTGCTAGAGGCCGAGGAAAAAGGTCGGGGGAGGGTACCGGCCCGAGGTAGGGGACGAGGGCATCCTAGAGTTGTTCCAGTAGCACCACCAGCAGATCTTATGGGGGTCCCTATTATTGAGGAGCAGGGCAAGGTGGCTGCAGTTGAGCCTACCCCGGCGGACTTTATGACAGCACCGAATTCCAGGAGGTCATGGGTCGTACGCTATGGTTCATGGACACCATGACTCAAGTTGGTTTATTTCCAGCAGATCTAGCTATATCACAGGTAGAAGAGGTAGCATAGACCCCTACTTCTCAGGCTCATAGCCATGCAAGTATAGTGTATTAGACTCCGGGTGCACTTCCAGCTGATGGGGCTGAGCTAGTTGCTGCAGTGAGACCCGAGCCCAGACCAGCTACGGATGGTGACCTGCAGAAGCTGTTGGATAGATTGACTAGACTTCACCCTCATGTCTTTGGGGGTGAGAATCATGAGGATGCTCAGGACTTTATTGATAGGTGTAGAGACATACAACATAACATGAGGATATTGGAGACACATGGGGTTGACTTCACTACTTTTTAGCTAGAGGGCAGGGCCCACAGATAGGGGCAGTGTTATGTTCTTGGCAGATCCGAAGGTTCTCCTCCTATCACTTGGAGTCAGTTCACATAGTTATTTCTGGCCAGGTATATTCCACCCTCAAAGAAAGAAGAGCTACGGTATCAGTTTGAGCAGGGTCAGATGTCCACGACCGATTATGAGGCGAGGTTTTTTGAGTTATACTGCCATGCATTGATGATACTTCCTACTGACGCAAATATGGTACAGAGGTTTGTTGCAGGTTGCATTCGGGCATCAGGGCCAACATGGCCTGAGAAGTGGAGATGAGGACTTATTGTCAGTTAGTAGTGGAGATTGCTCGGAGGATTGAGGGCTACCATCTGGAGAGTTAAGAGGTGCCCCAGCTAGGGGCAGAGGTCAGTTTCGGAGGGGACAGCCCAGTAGGCCCCCATATTCAGCACCACCACCTAATCGGGATGCTCTGACGCGTGCCTATTTCAGTGCCATACTAGAGAGTTCTTACCACCCACCAGCTATTCAAAGTTCCTCCGTGGGTATTCAGGTCATTAGGGTTCTTTGATTCTTATTTTAATGTTATACCGGAGAGTTCATACCATCCACCGGCTATTCAAGCTTCATCTAGTAGGTCTATAGGACATTAGGGAAGTAGGCCTCCGGACCGTAGGGTTATTTCAAGTGCGGAGACCTTGGTCATATGAGGAGATACTGCCCCAGGCTTCGGGGTAAAGCAGTACAGTAGGGTCAGCAGCCTATAATTTCAGCACCGACCACCCAGTTACCTACAGATGGAGGGCAGGCTGGTAGGGGTCGTCCTAGAGGTGTAGGCCAAGCAAGCAGAGGTCAGCCATCTACTGCTCAGTCAGGTGAAGGCCAGCCAACCACTGCTCCGTCCAGATTCTATGCCTTCCAGCTAGGCCAGATGCATTGGCCTCAGATGCTGTTATCACATGTATTATTTCCATCTGCATTAGAGATGCTTCTGTATTATTTGATCCAAGTTCTACCTATTCGTAAGTGTCATCTCTTTGATCGTTTTTTTGTTATTGCTCCCGAGCCCTTGGGCACTCATATTCTTGTGTCCACTCCTAAAGGCAATTCTCTGGTTGTAGATCAGTTCTACTAGTCCTGTATGGTCATATTTTATGGTTTTGAGACTAAAGAAGATCTCATGTTTCATAATATGATCGACTTTGAGATCATCCTAAGCATTAGTTATCTCCATATCACGCCGTCCTAGATTGCCATGCCAATATTGTTACTTTAGCTATACTAGGGTTGCTAGGGTTGGAGTGGAAGGGTACCACAATTGATACATCTAGTTGGGTTTTCTCTTTCTTGAAGGCTCGGAAAATGGTCGAGAAGAGGTGTTCGGCGTATTTGGCTTATGTTTAGGACACCACCGTGAGTCTCTGATGATTGATTCAGTTCCAGTGGTTCGGCAGTTTGCCGATATATTTCCTTCTGATCTTCCTAGCATGCTACTGGATCATGACATTGAGCTTTGTATTGATTTGGCTCAAGGCGCCCAGCCTATATCTATCCCACCATACTGCATAGCTTCGAAGGAATAGAAAACGTTGAAGGCATAGCTTGAGGAGTTGTTGTAAAAAGGGCTTGTTAGGCCTAGTGTTTCACCTTGGGGTGCACCAATGTTATTTGTGAAGAAAAAGGATGGGACTATATGGATCTGCATTGACTACCGCCAGTTGAACAAGGTTACCATCAAGAATAAATACCTGTTGCAGCGCATTGATGATTTATTTGACCAGTTGTAGGGTGATAGGGTGTTCTATAAGATCGACTTGAGGTCGAGGCCATCAATTGAAGATTCGAGACTCAAATGTTCCGAAGACTATATCTCGGATGAGGTATGTCCATTATGAGTTTCTAGTGATGCATTTTGGCTTGAGTAATGCCCAAGCAGTATTTATGGACTTGATGAACAGAGTGTTCAGACCTTATATTGGTTCCTTTGTTATCTTCTTTATTGACGACATCTTGATATACTCCCGTAGCTTGGGGGAGCACGACATCATTTGAGGGTAGTGCTTCAGTCCTTGCGACAACAGAAGCTATATGCTAAGTTCTCCAAGTGTGAGTTCTAGCTAGAGTCACTGGCATTCTTGGGGCATATTGTGTCAGGAGAGGGTATCAAGGTCGACCCCAAGAAGATTGAGGCAGTTCAGGGATGGCCACGTCCCACTTCAGTGACCGAGATCATGAGTTTCCTGGGGTTGGTAGGTTATTACAGATGATTTGTACCGGTCTTTTCATCTATTACATCACCTCTGACTAGATTGACCCATAAGAGTGCTCCTTTCTATTGGTCAAATGATTATGAGGCGAGCTTTCAGAAGCTCAAGACAATTTTGACTACAGCACGAGTTCTTGTGTTGCCTTCCGGTACAAGGATGTATACAGTATATTCCGAGGTTTTGCACGTTGGATTGGGATGTGTATTGATTCAGGAGGGGTGAGTTGTTGCATATGCTTCACGTCAGCTGAAGATCCATGAGAAAAATTATCATGTACACAATTTAGAGTTGGCCGTGATTGTTCATGCTCTTAAGATCTGGAGGCATTATCTGTACGGGGTACTATGTGAGGTTTATAGTGATCATTGAAGCTTACCACACTTGTTCAAGCAGAGGTGTATCAATTTGAGGCAGCATAGATGGATTGAGTTGCTGAAGGATTATGACATCACCATTCTTTATCACCCGGGCAAGGCAAATATAGACGCATGTGCCATAAGCAGGAAAGTAGAGAGTATGGGTACCTTGGCATTCATTCCAGCAGAGTCTAGTCCTTGGCTAACAGACTTGTAAGGTTGGACATTTTAGAGCCCAGCCGAGTTTTCGCATGCGTTGTTGCTCAGTCTTCATTGATGGGGCAAATAAATGCCGGCAGTTTGATGATCCACATTTGGCAGTTCTTAGAGAGACAATGCTCCAGGGCAGTGCTAAGGAGTTTTTTATTGGCGAGGAAGGTGTTTTGCGACTATAGGGTTGCCTATGTGTTTCTAATGCTGATAGTCCGAGGGAGAGGATACTAGAGAAGGCATTCATCTTGCGGTATTCCATTCATCTGTGTGCTACGAAGATGTAGCGTTACTTGAGGCAGCATTATTGGTGGCGGAGGATGAAGAAAGACATAGTGGAGTATATGGATAGGTGTTTGAATTTCCTGTAGGTCAAGTACGAGCACTAGAGCCTGGGTGGCCTACTTCAGCAGATGCCTATACTAGAGTTGAAGTGGGAGAGCAGTACTATGGACTTCGTAGTTTGGTTGCCTCGGACCTTGTGGAAGTTTGATGCAGTATGGGTTATTGTGGACAGATTGACCAAGTCAGTGCACTTTATTTCGGTTATGACTACTTACACTTCAGAGAGATTGGCCCAGATTTACATTCAGGAAATAGTCCAGTTGCACGGTGTACCTGTTTCCATCATATCAGGTAGAGGCACTCAGTTCACGTCTCATTTCTGGAGAGCTATTCAGAGTGAGTTGGGGACCCGTGTGGAGCTTAGCATCGTATTTCATCCACAAAACTACGGGCATTCAGAGCAGACAATTCAGATCTTGGAGGACATGCTTAAAGCATATGTGATTGGCTTTGGAGGATAGTGGGATCAGTTCTTGCCTCTGGCAGAGTTTGCTTACAACAACAGCTACCATTCCAGCATCTAGATGGCTCCATTTGAGGTCTTGAATGGGCGGAGATGTCGTTCCTCTATCAGGTGGCTTGAGCATGGTGAGGCTAATTGATACGGCACAGACTTGGTGAAAGATACCTTGAATAAGGTGAAGTTGATTCAGGAAAGGCTTCGCGCAGCTTAGTCCAGACAGAAGAGTTATGCGGATCAGAAGCGGATGTATCATTCATGGTTGGCGAGAAGTCCTTTTGAGAGTCTCTCCAATGAAAGGAATTCTGAGGTTCGGGAAGAATGGCAAGTTGAGACCAAGATTCATTGGCCCATTTGAGATGTTGAGGAAAGTTAGAGAGGTTTCTTACGAGCTTGCTCTACTACCCAGCTTATCGGGAGTTCATCCGTTTTCCACGTGTCTTTGATCCGGAGGTATCATGCCAACTTGTACCACGTATTGGATTTTAGTACTATTAAGCTAGATGGGAGTTTGGGTTATGAGGAGGATCCAATTGCCATTGTTGATAGGCAGGATCGCCAGTTACAATCCAAGAGGATTTCAGCGATGAAGGTCTAGTGGAGGGGCCAACCAGTCAAGGAGGCGACCTGGGAGTCCAAGGAGGATATGTGAATCATATATCCATATTTATTCAGAAGCTCTGGTACCTTTCTATGCCCGATTGAGGATGAATATTTGTTTAAGAGGTAGAGAATGAAATGACCCGACTGGTCATTTTGCTTTTTAGAACCCCGCCCCCCTAAATAAAACTTCATGCACTTGCTTTAACTAATTTATGACTCACGGGGATAGTATGTTCGGGATTTGGAAGAATTTGGGTTGAAATATGCTCATTGATTCGTTAAGATTTTCGTAAAAGGATAAGTTTGATCTTGGTCAACATTTTTAGCAAATGGACCTGGATTCGTATTTTGACAGTCCCGGAGGGTGCGTAGGAAAATATGGGACCTGAGCATATACCAGGAATCAAATTCGAGGTCCCTAGGCCGAGTAATGAGTTTTATTAGAAATTGTTAAACAGAAATTCTAAGGATTTAAAGAAACTAAATAATGATTGATCACATAGGTATCAGCTCATATGTTAGTTTCGGAGCTTGGTACAGGTCTAATATAACATTTAAGACTTTCCCACAAAATTTGGTGTCAACCCGAGTAGTTTAAGTGCATTTTGGGTCGTTAGAGGAGAATTTAGAACTTAAAGTTCCTAAGTTTGATTCAATTGGTTTTAGGGGGTGATTCGTAGATTTAGCTTTGTTTCGGGCATTCCGAATGTTTGAGCATGTTCGTTTCATGAATTTTAGACTTATCGGTATGTTTGGGCGGACCCCGAAGCCTCGAGCATCAATTGGACGAGGCTCGAGTGAAGTTGGAAAAGTTGAGAGGAGCTGAAGCATCTGCATTTGTCATCACCGCACCTGCAATTGGTTAGCCACAGGTGCGAGACCGCAGAAGCGGTCGCCCTCTCGTAGATGTGGCCAAGGAAGGCCAGGCCCAAAACCACAGAAGCGGCTCCAAGACTGCAGAAGAAGTCCCAGCCCGCTTGGCCAATTCCGTAGATGTTGTCTCTTCCTCGTAGATGCGTAAATCACGGGTTCTAAGTGCTTTTGCCCTTTTTCACTCCTCCATTGGGCGATTTTAGAGCTTTTGAGAGAAGACCTTCACCTAACATCTTAGAGCTAAGTTTATCCTACCTATTTTTTAGTTTAATACTTGTGTCTTAGGTAGATTAAACACTAGGATTAATGTAAAAATTATGGAGTTAGAGAAAAACCTAGGGTTTTGACAAAAATTAGATTTAACCACAAAAATTGTTATGAAATGAATTGGGAATCATTTATTATTGATCCTTGGGTTATAAAGAATAAACTTCTTCGAAAAATTTTGGAATCCGGGCAAGTGAGCCTGGGGTCGGACTTTGGGAAACTTGTGTTTAAGGTTGGGAAATTGCTTTAGTAGCGACAATGTGATCTTGTAAGCTTATATTGACTAGTTCTTACCCTATTTAACTAGTTTTGAATCATTCGGCTCTAAATTGAGAGTTCGGCTCGTTTTTGGTATTAGAAGCGCACTTTGGAGCAAGGTGAGTCTCCTTTCTAACCTTGGAAGAGGGAATTGTCCCCACATGAATAATAATTATATAATTTGCCGCTAAATGCGGGGGCTACGTACGCACTTGGTGGCAAGAGTCCCTGCATAGCTACTATCATACTAAATTTTTGAGTAGTTTAGGGCCCGTATCATGCTATACTTGCAAAATGTTATATCTCTTTCCTGCTAATGTAATCATTTAGGGTATGCTAGAGAATTGAAAATGAACATATATGTTGTTGAGCACCTGTATGAGTTGATTTGAATATAAATGTGTCTTCTTGTATTTTTTGTTGATAATTGATATTTTTGGATCGGGTCGATCGTCTCGGTTGAAATAGATGCATCTATAGTTCGCACCATTTAGCCTTTGGTAGTGCATAATTTCTTTCTGTTAGATCGGACCGTTGACCTCGGCATAATGTACGCATGATATTTATGTGAATTATTATTGATGCCTTTTTCTGATATATGGTTTGAAATGTAAATGATTAACTGTGATATTAAAAATGACATGACTTAGAAATAGTTATCTCAATTGTTTTTAATTGTGACATTCATACCTGACATAACATCATATTATATTAATGGACCCTAGTAGGTATTAAGTCAACCTCTCATCTCCACTTCTTCGATATTACACGGGATACTTACTAGGTACATATTGTTTATGTACTTATACTATGCTTCTGTACTTAATTTATAGGCTCTGAGGCAGGTACATCTGGCTATCAGACCGGTGCGCGTCCTTGATCATAGTCCGAGATTTCCATGGTGAGGTGCTTTCCTTCATGTGCCGATCAGCAGCTGGATGGAGTGTTTCTTACTTTTGACTGTCTATTCTGTTTCAGACAGTATGATAGTTGTATTATTTTATATATTTTACTAGTTGTCCGCAACTTGTGATGCCAGGTCTTGGCACATACATTAGTAGATAGTTCTTTTGGATTGTATAACTATTAATGAATTTTGCATATTATCACCTGCTTTTTAACTGCAAATTAAGAAGAATGTTTTAACTGCTTTGTTAAGTAAAATAAGAATCCACTAATACTTTTGCTTTGGCTTGCCTGGCACGGTGTTAGGAACCATCATGACCTATTATGAAAATGGATCTTTACATTCTTATTTTTCACAATTAGTAAAAGATCATTTGTAAGTAATCAAGACTTTTTTTTGATTGAGAGTGAGGAATATGAGCAGTTTCCCTGGGGGATTATTGTATTTGAAGCTTTGATTGGTTCTGCGAGAAATAAGTTTATATTTGTGAAGAAGTTTCATAGGTTTTGGGGTTAACCACTTGTATTGCAGATTTGAATTTGTGAGTGTTATTCTGAAGTAGACCTCAATATTGCCACCCGTACTGCAAGCCGAGTGCTCAGGTACTAAATTTGAATGCCACAGAAAATCCTAGCTTTGAGAAATTATGCAACGACATGTTGGGAAAATCAAGGAACAAGGTAACGTTGTTAAATTCTTAAGTACTTTAAAATATTATGTTATGTTAAAGTAATTGTTATATTTTTATAGTTTTGCTAAAACAGAATGATTCACATTTCTATGCATAATAATATTCAATTTATGATGCTTGATATACATTTTTAATGCAGAATTTATGTACTTAGCATCATAAATTATTATCTTTTTGTTTATTGTAGTTGGTGTTTACAAATATTTATGCAACTGTGAATAAGCTAGGTGCATTATATTTGATTGCCTATAAATCTTGAATATGTTGTACAAAAAGGTGTTGTTTTTTAGGATGTTTTTCAATTTAGTGTCAATAAATCTGGTTACATAGCGTCGCCTTCGAGAAAAAGCAACAAGCAGCAACAACAAAATATAAATAGTAATGCCCCAAATGATCAAAGCTTTTTGGAGAGAAAATATAGTATAAGTGACTTTGAAAAGGTATGTTTATTTTCAAATTAATTTTGTTAAAATAAGTGAATATTTTAGCAATAAATTTTTTTACTTTTGAACTCTGTTCAGCCGAGAAGGGAATATTAGTCTTTTAAAAAGTATGTGATACAATCATTCGAGAAATTTAATAATAATATACCGGTAAATGATTACGATCAAAGGTCCGAGGAGAATGTAAAAAATGATTTGAAAATGCAAGAATTCTTTATATTTATTATTTTGTGAATCTTCATTCTTTTTTTTTCTTATAAAAAGACCTTCTTATTATTTTGTTCTAATTGTGTTCAGCTTAGCATGTACTTTTGTTCATTCAAGGAGTATGTGATGGACTCTTTTGTTATATTATTTGATGAAAATAACAATCTTCATAACCGATTCTCTGAGTAGAGTGATGCAAAGGGTATTCTAATATAGAAAAGAACAATTTTATTTCAAAATTTAAAATTTAACCATTCATATTGTTATGTATATAATTAATAAAATCATTATATTCAATAACTGTGCAACAGAGTGATGAAATGGTTGACAAGCATGGTAATGTAGACATCGATTTTCCTAATAACTGTCACGATCCAGATTTTTCGCCCTCAGGAGTCATGATGGAGCCTACTAATGTGAGCTAGGCAAGACAAATTTTATTACTTTCCGTTAATAAGAAAATCCTTTTTAACAATTATCGGCAGTAATATAACAACATCGATATTTAATAATAAGCGAATGTTTTAAATTATGAAAAAACTGAACCGAAATACGGAATATTCAATGTAAGCCTCTACCCAAGACTGGTGTCACAATACTCACAAACTACTACGAGTGCTAAATACAATCGTCTGAAAGAAAATATAACTGTTTGTCTCGAATACAAAGAGATAACAGACCAAAATAAGGATAGAGGAAATGCCGGGCCTGCGGACGCCTGCAGGGCTACCTCTGTGTCTCGTTGGGCTGAAGGCTGGCTCCCAATATAATACTATTGCTCAAACGCTGCTCTGATACCTGAATCTGTGCAAAATAGCAAAGAATGTAACATCAGCACAACCGATCCCATGTACTAGTAAGTGTCTGGCCTAACCCCGACGAGGTAGTGAAGAGGCTAGGACCAGACTCCATATGAACCTGTGCGGATAGACATATACACATATACGGAGAACCAACAAAATAGCAACTAAAACTAGGGAAGGGAACATGATTTAGGGGCAACAGATAGAAACAAAATATCAAAGATAACAAGATAAATATCTACTGTTAAGCTTCTAACACGGAATAAGGAAATAAGACAGCTTTCATACTCATTTCATCTTGTTTCAAGTGTGCAACCCGATCCCATTTCAATAAATCTAGTGGTTGGCATACCACCCGCTCCAATTTCATAATATCACGTGGTAGGCGTACTATCCGCTCCCAATTTAATATCTTGTGGTAGGCGTACCACCCGATCCTATTTCAATATCTTATGGTAGGCGTACCACCCGCTCCCATTTCAATATCTTGTGATAGGTGTACCACCCGATCCCATTTGAATATCTTGTGGTAGCCGTACCGCCAGCTCCCATTTTAATATCTTGTGGTAGGCGTACCACCCGATCCCATTTCAATATTTTTTGGTAGGCGTACCACCCGCTACCATTTCAATATCTTGTGGTAGGCGTACCACCCAATCCCATTTAAATATCTTGTCGTAGGCGTACCACCCGATCCCATTTGAATGTCTTGTGGTAGGCGTACCACTCAATCCCATTTAAATATCTTGTCGTAGGCGTACCACCTGATCCCATTTGAATATCTTTTGGTAGGCGTACCACCCGCTCCCATTTCAATATCTTGTGGTAGGCGTACCACCCAATCCCATTTATATATCTTGTGGTAGGCGTACCACCCGATCCCATTTGAATGTCTTGTGGTAGGCGTACCACCCAATCCCATTTAAATATAATGATCTCTTCTCTTTTCTTACTTTTACATCATAGTTCACTTCACAACCTGAGCCAATGCTCTAGAGTTTTAGTTATCACTTATACTTTCACAGTTTGTTACACAACTGGAGCCATCGCTCTTCAATGTTCGTAATTCACAATTCTTTCCACAACTTCACACAACAAATAGGAATCATCACTAAGGCATGAGAGATACAACGAAATCAAGATATTCAAAATTTAAAGACTCACGGTCATGTTTGACACCAACGTATAGATACTCGTCATTATGCCTATATGTCGTACTCAACAAGAATCAAATAGCAAATAGGACACAATTCCTAGCTAAGGTTAGACCGAACACTTACCTCGATGCTTTGAACTTAACTCAAGCCTCAATTATAGCTCTACCCCTAGATTCCGCCACAAATCCCCTCGAATCTAGTCACAAGTTACTTAATTACACCATCAAATGCTAAATGAATCAATTTGAATGCATAAAAATAAGTTTCTCAAAGTTTTGCCCAAAAAGTCCAGAAACGCCTTCGGCCCCACGTGGTCAAAACCCGATATTCGAACCAAAATCCGGCTACGCATTCCCCCACCAATACATATCTATAATTTACTTTGAAATCGGGCATCAAATTGAGGTCCAAATCCGTAACTTTAGAAACACCTAGGTTCTACCCAAAATCCCAAATTTTACCCATGGAAACCCTTGATTTTAAGTTGAAAACATGTTAAATGATGTTAAAGATTGAAAGAAATTAGTAAAAATCGATTTACAAATGATTTTGAATGAAACTTATTCTTGAAAAATCGCCTAAGGAGTTTGAGTTTTGAAAGAATGGTGAAACATGGTGAAAATTCGACTAAGTGTAAAATTTGTTGGGCCTCAGATATGGGATTTGCAAACCCTGAACCTGCTAACTTGGAAATTGCAAAGGTGAGTTCGCATTTGCGAACACTGGACAAGAATGCAAGCATCGCATTTGCGACTGGCTCAACATCGCATTTGCGAACCAATGCAGGATTTCCCATTCTCGCATTTGCGAGCACAAGCTCGCATTTGCGAGACCTTCTTCGTAAAAGCGAAAATTGCAGAATTGAAATGCTAGATTTTTCTCAAAGTTAAAAATGCACTCACGGCATATCCAAAATTCACCCGAGCCCTCAGAGCTCCAAACCAACATACACATAACCTCAAAAGCATCCTACAGACTTGTCCTTGTAATTAAATCGTCAAAATAATATCATATACATCAATTTAAGCCTCAAAAACCATGATTCCTTTCAGATTTTCATAAAACATCAAATTTCTATTTTAAGTCCAAAACACGTCAACGACGTCCGTTTTCAACCAAACTTTACAAAAAGTGCTTAAATCATATCTAAGACTTGTACCGGGAACCGGAACCAAAATATGGGCATGATAGCATAGTCTTCTAATCAAATTTTATTTCCAATTTTTATAATTATTTTCAGAATATAATTTTACTCAAAAATTCATTTCTCAGGCTTGGGATATCGGAATTCAATTCCGGGCATACGCCCAAGTCCCATATTTTCCTACGGACCCTCCGGGACCGTCAAATCACGGTTCCAGATCGTTTACCCAAAAATGTTGACCGAAGTCAAATTTAATCATTTTAAATATCAAAAGTTAGCATTTTTATAATATAATTCATATTTAAGCTTTTTGACTACGTGCCCGGACTATGCACCCAAATCGAGGCAATCCTAAATGAGGTTTTCAAGGCCTCGAAAGCACAGAATAAATAAGAAAATAAGTGATGACCCTTTGGGTCGTCACAATAACAATCATGACCAGGGTACTAATGATGTTGTTCATGTGCATGAGACTACCCAAATGAATATGATAAACTAAGTCAATCAGGGATATACAAATATTCTGCGTGGTATATTTGGAGGATTACTAATTTAAATAATTGTTATACATGTTTATACAGTCAACAAATAAACACATTTTAATTTCTTTTATGAATTTTTTAAATAGACCACTTGGATAGTGTTGTTGAATGTCAGAAAGATTTTCTCATGTTTGATGGTGGTGATTATTCGATTCCAAGGAAGTCTCAGATTTAAATGAATATAATAAACTAAGTCAATCAGGGAGATACAAATATTCTGCGTGGTATATTTGGAGGATTACTAATTTAATTAATTGTTATACATGTTTATACAGTCAACAAATAAACATATTTTAATTTCTTTTATGAATTTTTTAAATAGACCACTTGGATAGTGTTGTTGACTGTCAGAAAGATTTTCTCATGTTTGATGGTGGTGATTATCCGATTCCAAGGAAGTCTCAGGTTTATACTTGAACAAACTAATGTTCAAAAAGCTGTTGGGTGTCGAATGACCCAATTCCAAAACAATTCACAAGAGTAAGACACATTGAAAAATATGAGAAGTCTCCATATATGCCACTTGATTCAGGAGAATGCAGTTATGTGGCACTAGTGCCTAAGCAATATTTTAACCTTAAGCATCCTTTTAACATTGACATTGGGCTTGTTTTGCGTTGGGATTTTGAACAATTTGTTGATTCAGGGACGTATAAGAAACCAAGTAAGCTAATTTTTAATATCTAGCATAAATTTTATTATTTTATTAATTCATTTCTTCTTTGGTATTTAAATTTTGTATTTTATTTTTTAAGAGTGGGTACGATATACAAAAAGGGAAAGAATTTTATTGAGCCTTATGTCTTTGGAGATCATCATATTGTCAAGAAAGAAATGGTTTCACACTTTGAATTACTGTGGTCGAGCTTTGGACGACACGGTATGATTTTTGTACTCCATTTTACATTAGATTATATATATATATATAAATATATATATATATATATATATATATATATATATATATATATATATATATATATATATATATATATATTTATATATATATATATATATATATATATGTGTGTGTGTGTGTGTGTGTGTGTGTGTGTATGTGTGTGTCCCAATATATGCTCTGTATACATGTTAATTTTAATGTAATATATATAACGCCATGTAGATCATAAACTTGCATGTATATCAGTATGTTCTAGTGTTCCCTCTCTTAACTGCCTTATTAGTGTGGATTATTTGAATGCTTATACTTTGAAGTAATAATGTAAGATTAATGCTTCAGGTCAATATCATGCTTACCAAGTTGATTTTTTATTATTTTTCATGAATTGAGAGCTCATATGAACTAAATTAGTAACACCTCCTTACATTAGGTAATGCATATTATGATAGGCCGAATTTGTCTATAATTGAATATTGTATGCATGCCTCCTTATGCCAAAGTAGTCGCTCCAGAGTCATTCTTTCGTGCAGTTGGATATGTGTTGTCTAGTGAGAGATTTAGTTTTTTTTATCTCCTTGTGTACAATACTTACTATATCATGTTTTCGGAGAAAAATTTTAGAATCTTAATTTCTACTAGTAATGCATGCCCTTATTGGTGCTTTACTGTGTGCTGATTCCTAATTATAATTTCTGCAATCTGAATTTCTAAGTATAGTTTCTGCAATCTGAAACCTATTTTTCCTAGTATTACTGTTTTGAAACTCTATGTGTATATTTAACTCTCTCTCTCTCTATATATATATATATATAGTCGGGCTGTCATTTATAACCATTTATAAATATTGAAAGTAACTGTATAACTGCCTAATGTAATTTCATATTAAAACACTCAACTATATGAATATTTTGTATATTAACATGTATATCAAGCCCAAAAATTATTAATTTCATGTATATCTTGTAGTAGATATATTTTTCATGTTCTTACATGCATACTTCCTAAAAGTATATATATATATATATATATATATATATATATATATATATATATATATATATATATATATATATATATATATATATATATATATATATATATATATCTAATAGTAAAACACATAACTATATGTTTATATTAATTTATTTCATGTATATCAAGACATTAGTTGTTTATTATACAATATTTAGCTTGAAATACATCAGTCTTTGCTTAAATACTTAGTTTTATTTTATTAAATCATTAAGTATTTTTTATTGAATGAAATCCATTCTTTCGTCAGCATATTGATGTTATCTTCTACTATCTAAGGAAAAAAATAACATATGATGTTAACATTCCAATGTCCGTCAGCACAACAAATTTTTCATTTTGTGTTGAGGTAAAATCATTGTACGGTCAGTTTCTTTCGAACAATAGGGACTATTGTGTCATCCCTAAGGATCATAAAATTGCTTAGTATATGCGAGCTTCATACATGTCATTCCATGTTCCGAAGCACACTGTTGATCATGTACTAATTCCTATAGGTTTAGAAGATGAATGATATTGGATTTTAGGTATGTTGACTTTTAAGGATAAGTGCATACACGTGTATGATTCCATTAGAGGAGCACAACATGATGCCAAATTCACGAGGCAGTTCAACCATATGCATTGTTGATTGCTCGTTCCTTGGCTAGTACAGTCTTTTACAGGAAGAGATTTGATATTGATTTGACTAATGAACCACACAGCGACACGCCATTTGCTGATCCATTAGCTGTTCACTTGGTTGATGATCTGCCACAACAAGAATACGCGTATGTTAAGTTTTTGTATATTTTATTTTTTCAAATAATAATATTTTATTAAAGGATGTTGATTCCTTCTAACTTAGCTTCAATTTGTTTTAGTGATTGTGGTGTATATATGGTATTTTTTGTCGAGTATTTTATTCATCAAATATCAATTCCAGCTGACTTCGATGCAGAGAAATATCGCAAACAACTTGGTACATTATTGTGGGATTATGGCAGATCCAAACAGGAGAATAAAGATGAAAGTGAGCCAGAATTTTGTAAAAGAAGCTTTAGAATTACTAGTCATGTAACATTAAAAAAAAAATTAGTCTTACTTTTTAGTTTAGGTATTTATTATTTTAGGGTCTGTATATACATTTGTGTATTATTAGTGGCTCACTATGGCACAATATTTTTAATATGGTATTATATTTTGCAAGTTAAACGTATTTTTTTCTTTTTTTAGTCAAATTAAGAAATTACTAGTATGTTGCATGGATATATTTATGCAATTTTTTTAGTTTGTTTACTGTTTATTCTATTTTTTTAATTTTACATATGTATGTCTTAATTTTCTTTCGCATGCTCATGTCTTTATAACATGTTAGTCACCACTCGATAGTGGGTATATTATGTCAGACAACAAACAAATATCGTGGACATTATGCAAGGTAGCAGACTATTTGTTTCACAGCATGAGTAGATACTAAAATTAGGAATTCGAAAGAAAGGCTGCAGGGTAAAGAATGCACAGATTGAATATATATAATTATAACTGGTGAATTGCTTATCTTCTTTTTATTTCGGCTATTTTGATAACTAACATAAATGAATGTTGGCCAATTTGCATTTCTCTCCCCCTAGATAGTACACATTTACTATCTTTCTTTAGTACGTAGTATAATTTAGTATTGAATTATTTTTTATTATGCTGTAAATAACATGTATATCGTGAACTATATTATGAATATCCTTAACCAGTATTGTGTATCTCTACCTCCATATATATCAATACTTAATTGTACAACTATATGTATATATTTAATTAAGCTAATATATGTTGTTGTATATCTGTAGACTAACACACTAACATTGTGTATATCTCTATCCACAAGTATATCAATACTTAATTGTACAATTACATGTAAACATTTAAGTGTGCTAACTTGTATATCCTGATATGTATACCCCTGAACTAATTATACCAATGTTGTGTACATCTCTATCCCCGTGCATATCAATAATTAATTATCAGATACATGTATACATTTGTTTGAGCTAACATGTATATCCTGTTCTATATATCCTTTAACGACACTATTATTTTGTATATCTCTATTCCCATGAATATCAATAGTTAATTATATAAATATATGTATATATTTAATTGAGATAACATGCATATCCTTCAACTAACAACACCATTATTATGTATATCTCTATTCCCATGTATATCAATTCTTAATTGTACAAATACATGCATATGTTTATTTGAGATAACATGCATATCCTTGATCTAACAACACCAGTATTTTGTACAACTCTATCCCCATGTATATCAAAACCTAATTGTACAAATACATGTGTACCTTTTTATTGTATGTTTGTATGTTAACAAGCACATAGATGTATATCCTGACTTGTATATCCTTAAGTAATGTTCCGTGTCAATAAAATTCTGTATTCCGTTTGCAACATAGTAATTCAACTTCATATAAAATGATGAAATTGTTAAAGATCATGTGCCATAATACTGTTTACATGTCTATGCAATAATATACTTGATGATATACATTTCCTACACAACTTAATATATCGACCTTGTCCAACTAAATTTATAAGATATATTTGAGACATACACAAAAATGCAACCTCTATTAAATTAAAACTTGCATACACAACTCCAAAATTTAATAACTTCTGAACATGAATAATACTTCGATCATTTAATAAACTTGATATATACACAAATCATTTATCTTTAAGGTCATTCAGTTGTGATTAGGTATATTTCTACATGTTCTCCTATTGTGTCCCTCACATCCACATTATCCGTATGAACTCTTTGGCCTCTTAGCTTGTGATTGTAAAACCTTCTTGTATCTCATCTTCTTCGGTCTTCCAGACATCTTATTCCAGACTGGTTGCAACACAACTTGTTCTAATACCTCTACAGTAATCCTTCATTCTGCTATCTATTTGTTCCATCTGTGTCATATGGTGATTAAACTCTTGAATTGTATATGCTCTTGCCGTAGCAAAAAATATCTCTCTTAACTTTTCTTGGCTCCATTATATCTGTCTTTTATATTATTTCATAGATGCCATATACAAACACAATGAGAAACTTGAGGGTACACTATTGAAGCTGCCTTCGCAATGCTCTCATTTCTGTTCGATACTATGCACATGTCATCTCTATTACAGAACGCTTCTTTGAACCTTTCAAAGAACCACCTCCATGAGGCATCATTCTCCTTATCATCAATTGCATGCAAGTGGTAAAATCGTGCCTTTTTATAATATATTAATTGTATTACGTCAATAAATTTCTTATTATAAATATATTCTTTTATTAAGTGTATAGTATATTCTTACATCAATGATGAATATTTTACAATAACATGCGCTGGGTGGGGGGGATTAAATACCTATGGATATTTAATTGATATGTATAGATTTAAAATAACTATATAAATATAAATGGCTATACACAGAATATTTATACATATACATATACCCTGATATATAATTAGGGATAAACATGAATATGTTAATGAAATACAGTAGAGTATTTATAGAACAAATCTCCAGCATCTTGCGAGCAAGATGTAAGTAACATTCCTCTGTACGTTTCTTTAAGGAAGCTTCCATCAACCACAACAATAGGTTTGCAAAATTCCCATCCTTTTATTGATGCATATAATGCGACAAAGGAATACATAAAGTGTCCTTCATCTAGTTTTCTCAGACTCACAAGTGACCCGGGGTTGGAATGTATCAACATATATAAGTAGCTTGGCAACTTTGCATACGACTCACTTGGATCTCCTCTTAAAAACTAAAGGGTCTTTTACTTTGATCTGTTTGCCTTCCAGTAGCTTAAGTCAATACCATAATATTTTTCATGTCTTTCATTATGTTCTTTGCAGTGTATATATTTTTAGGATCAACATATTTATCACAAATAATTCTTCCAATAACACGAGCCGTAGCTACACATCGTGTAAACAATCTGTCACTCGCCAAACATGTGTAATCCTTACTGAATTTTCTAACCCTAAATATTTTTGACTTGTTTAGCGATGAAGACTTGAAAAACCACGTGCAACGGCTATTGACACATACCAGGCAATATCTAATAACATCCAAATTTACACATTAGTAAATAAATTAATATAAACTATCGCGCATTGTGACAATAAAAATTGACGATTGTCTATAATTATTAAAGTTAGATATACATTCATACCTTGATGGACTTGATCGATCAACCTTAAACTGAATTTTTTTTTAATAGCATAGTTTTTCAACATCATCATCAGCGTCCCCTTGTCCTTGTAAAGTTGGCCTTCCAAAACAGTATTATGTAGAGAATCATCTATTATTGAAGTTTCACCAAAATCTACAACTTCAGGATCATCTACGTTATCAAACGCAATCAACTGGAGTATATCGCCGTTATGTATATCATATGTATTGGCAATTTGGAGGCACACAGATGAATTTTTCTCGTTTCGATTAAACGTGTGCATATCTTTCCCTTTCGTTGTTAAACACAGTGGATATTCATAAATGCATAATGTTTCTTCTTCAACTCGATATATATACACAATATCATATCATTGTGTATCATTATTGGTGGTGAATTTTCATCGCATTTATACTGGATTTCAATTTGTGATGTCAACCATCAATTGTTTTGACATTGTAGAAACAAAATCACTAAATTAAGTTTCGATACTAATCACCACGCCTTCAACTGAGTAGTCCACAAATCGATCGTTGCTATCTAGTGTCCTCCCTGCTGTATCGAAATTGGCAAAGTAGCCATTGAATCGGTATTCGATATAGAGAGATCGAAACCCTTCTTCAGCTGCTTTCTTATACCTTCAAAAATAAAGAAAATTGTTGTCAAAGAAAGAGCTAACTATTACATCAGAAGATATTCAATTTCCTTGATGACTGAAAAACCTTCGCACCCTTTTTGATTTTTGAAAGCAATATAATTTCTGCATTTTGTTTTATTTGATTGACTGGGTAGTTACGCTTCTGAAGGGATACATCATGCAAGTGTGATTGGGGGGGACAGAATCTTAAAACCCCTTATGTTTGAGGGGTTATACAATCGTGTCTTTTGGGATTTGGCTATTTTACGCCAATTTTTTTGGACTACTAGTGCCAACCTAAATTTATGACCAATAAAATACGAATTATAGTGGATTATTATTATACGGTATCAATTCCTCAAAATCAAATTTAGCAAAGTAAAAAGAAGTTTCAATATAGAGTCTTAAGTAATAAATAACTATGAGAGATTAGGGTTCTGGTTCCAACAGAGACAGAAAATCCTAAGTGATCCCTATCTGGATACCTGTTAGACCCCTTGAGCCAAGAGTGTTTGAACCCAAGACCTCTCATAGCAAACTTAAAGCTCTCAACTACTACACCATTGAACCATTTTATGTTGTATTTTTGTTTTACTTATTATATATATTTAAAAAAAATTGACCAAACGGTATCCCGTGACACCGCTTAGGTCCATGTAAATCCGTCCTTGGCCATGTCATTGGCCTATGCGTGGGGGGAATCAACATGCAAGACAATACAGGCGTTGTTAATGGTAGCAAAGTGTTGCGCAAGGCAAAGAGTGACAGACTACACTACTATTGGAAGGCTAAGTTATGACGGACTACACTAAGTCCAAGGTCTTGAAGGAACAAGGCGTGCAGGACGGAAGCTTTACAAGGCAAAGCGGGAAAGACCTAGGCGCTAAGACAAGGTGGCTTAGTGTCAAGGCAGTAGCATTCGTAACGTGGTGTTGCATTGGCTTAGGTGAGCGGGTTGGCATCTAAGGAATTTGTAGGCAAACGACTTAGCAAGGGAAATGACATCATGGATTGGTGACTTGATGCCAATATAAGCTTGGCATTGGCAAAGGCAGACTTCATCAAGTAGGGGCGACTTGACATGAACAAGCGGCTATGACAGCATGCTTGTGTGCGTGCAGCTAGGTCATGGGCGACAAGCTGTGGCTATGGCGTTGGGGCGGGGCACTGTTAAAGAGCAAAGCTGGGCGCAATGCCAGCCTTGGGCGTGCAACAGCTGTCTAGAAACACACACATGCGGCAACATGGAGCGGTTAGCAAGCGTGTTGTGCACATGTTGTGCATTTGGGCGGTTACAACTGCCTTGTCCAAGGAGTTGCTGATAATGGGGCTAAGTCTATGCACGGTTTTAGGCATGTTATAGCATGACATGCACATTTTTTTATCAGGTGTGATCATGGCCTATCAGTTGGGGGTACCAACTAAAATAGGAAAACTGAAATGGGCTGACCACACTATATATATGTGTGTTAGCAGCCCCATAAAACGTCTAAGTACCTAGGGAGGGAAATAGGCAAAGACGTAGGTATAGAGTTGTCTATGTCAAGGCTTTAGCGTGGCATATTATGCATCATTGCTTTGCCAAAATAATGAGCAACACGAAATGTTTTAGGTAGGGGCTTTTATAGGACAGTTTGTGCAAGAATCGGCAATTTTGTGAGTCGGTGTTTGCAAGGGTGGCAACACCTTGCCAAACTCGAGAGTTTCCTTTGTAATTCATTTATTATAAAAGGTTGGGAAAGGGTTCACGTAAATCTGTTGTGCCTTTACTTATTTTATGTTGCCTTGAAATTATTCTAAGTGTTAAAATTCGAAAGTGAGAAATCGGGTGAAGAGTTAGCCAAGTTGGGACTTGAATGCCGCACATCGGGCATGTTTTCGGCGGACAGAAAACACCCCTGCGACAATACATATGGTGGGATTTAGCAAGTACCTAATAGTAATAATTAGAGAACCTAAGCACAAACTAACCCAAACAACATCATTTGGAAGGAAAAAAAACGTAAAAAGTAACAACAATAATTATGAAGTAGTTGCAAAAACGGACTAATAAAATTGCAACCATGGGAAGCAGTATAAATGGAGACTGAACAAGAGCATCATACGAAACACACATTCTGCATCCTGAAGACCCCTTCTCCGAGACACAGTAGCTGGTTATAAATGAAACAAAATATACACTATTCAGTACCAAGCGACCAGCAAAGTGTATCAATGGACGGTTATTTCCCCACAGTTTCTCTATGTTTCCAAAAATTACAACACGACCAATGTCAGAACACAAGCTAGAAATCACTTTGAATACCAATGGAGCTCAGAAAGAGTGCATTTGAGAAAATAAACTATCCGGCCGCATGACAAATCCATGTAATTAGTCACACAGTAACCAACACATGATAAGATGTAGCAACAAGAAGTACCAAATATATGCATGGACTTTGATATTAACCCAAATATAGCCAGAGTATTCGTTCCAAGAGTGAATGGAACAAAACCACCTTAAACCTTTCATCCATTCCAATTACAAAGTAAGATAATCAGCTAAAATCAGTTCTCTGGTAATTTCTCCATTGGAAGTAGCAGTTATCAAGATACAAGAAATATGGGAAAATGTGATTAAAACACAATATCTAGCCTCAGAATATGACAGTAAAATAGGAAGTACAAAGGTCCTTGGCTGCAGTTCAGATACTCTTTCTGGCAGGACTAGGTAAATTTTGACAAGATACAACAGGTCTTTAGCCATCCAACAATAGTAATCACCCTGCAGAACCATTTAGTCAATCTTCACTGATGAGAAAAGATAATGCACAAAGTAAAATGATGTGAGGAAGCCGATAGTGCCAGTTGACAGCATGATTGCGACTGCCATTATCAAAGAGTAGCCGAGGTAAAGTATAGCTGATACTGGGCCACTCAAGCTCTGGAGGTCAAAAACCAAGTAATTGATGGAGTACAGGAACACATAGAGAGCAACAGAGCCTGATGCATAGAATGCTTTCCACCACCACATCCAATCCTCCACACAAAGATGCATATAAGTGAGAACAACTGAAACTTCAGCACAAACAGTAACTAACAGGAGGAGGACAATAAGTAGAAAGCCGAAAACATAGTAGAACCGTCCAAGCCAAATGCTAGAGAGGATGAAGAAGAGTTCAATAAAGAGGGTTCCAAATGGCAGAGTTCCAGCACCAAGAACAAGAAGCCAAGAGGGATACTTGCGTGCAGGGATCTCCCTAGGAATCTGGTTAGTCCGCACAGGATATGAAATAGGCTCGGCTCGTGTTCCAAGGTATCCTCCCAAGAGGGTGAGAGGCACTGAAATACAGAACCAGAGTGCTAAGAGAGTGAAAAATAGGGAGATGGGGAGTGCCCCAGTACTTCTGCTTCCCCAAAGAATAAAATTCAGCACAGTGAGGATGACGAAGACAATCCCAGGAAAAAAGCACGCAGTTGACCAAGAAACCGATCTCCAACCTTCAGAAGTGCCCTTTATTGTTCTCCAAGCACGCACACTAACGTAACCAGCAGCAATTCCCAGGAAGAGATAAAGCAATATCATACCTGTTAGCAGCATTCCTCGTGAAGCTGGTGACATGAAACCAAATGCAGCAAAAACAATAGTGACAACTGCCATTCCAGTAATCTGAACCCCATCTCCAATCATAACACACAGTAACGTTGAGTGATTTGGCTCTCTAAAAACATCACCAACCACAAGCTTCCAACCAGAAAGCTCCTCATTCATCTGTGCCTGAGCCTCTTTATCCAATTCCTCATACTTGGTCAAATCCCTTCTAACTGTTCTCAAGAAGATAACAAAAACAATACCAGCCAAGAAAAAAATTACCATCAACGAGTTGAGAATAGAGAACCAATGGACCCGAGCACCTTCCATCTTCAGATAAGCATCCCATCGAGATGGCCATCTAATATCACTTTTCACAAATTCAACCTGATACGTGAAAGACACTCTTTCTTGCTCTCTTATTATTTGAGACTTCTCAAGCTCAAGTGGACAACTAATGGATGAAGAGTTGTCGTACATATGGAGTTTTGTCATCTTTTCTGGCTCATACTTGACACTGCATGGAACAACCTCAAACCCAACAATCTCAAAACCAGATGCTTTACTCTTGTCAGTCTCTGAAATGACACCCATACCTTCTTCACCAGTACCAATTATCTGAATTCCAGCACCCTCATACTCGTGAATCAAAACCCTGAACTTAAGGTGGTTAATTATGTAATCTTCGTTACTGTTTTGTGGTGAGTAACCTACTGGAAACCCTGTCCACTGAATTTTGAGCCCATTTTGGTTGGCATATCTCAAAGCAGGCAAATTATCCAGAATCATGTTAACCTGGTATAGATCACGGGTCCTCTGCTTCAACAGCTTTACCTCATGCTCATTTAAGGGTGGCGTAGTACACAGGTAAATAGATTCATTGACATTCATCTTAAATCTATAGGGAGAGTTGTCAATCTGATCTCCCATGAGCAACTCTCCCAGATTCTCAGCACTTTTCTTGACTCCACCTGGGGGCTTGCAGTAAGGAAGACTATAGTAGCTGAATGGAAGTTCAGTTTCAATCGAAGTCAAAGAATTCACTTTGACAATGATTTCTTCACCTGTTGAATATGTATGCATGTAGCTTCCAGGAAGATAAAACCCATTACAGGCATGAGAAACAAGAATGACATATAGGAAAACAGCCCAATATCTCCTCATTGAAATCAACAGGGAAGCCATTGCTCAACAAAAATACCAATAGCCTGAAACTAGTTCGATCTAACCACAACAAATACAAGATCTCTGTAGATTACTCCAGGAACCCTGCAATAAGGATCAATGTTAGTGATCTTCCTTATGATTGATCATGAAACAACTACATATCCATACCGATCGTGTTAGTGAACAGCTTAACAGAAACTCACACATATTATCGGTAAGTTAACCACTCTTATGCAACTAATCACAGATAAGATCTAGACGCTAGAGAAGCAGAAGAAAATGAAATCCAAAAGTAACTCAAGTCAAGCCAACCCAAATCCAACTAATACTTGTAGTAGGACATCCACCAAATGGTCATACTAGGAGGATATTTGATTAAGCTTATAAGCTGGTCAAACTAACGGATAAGCATTTTTCGGCTTAACTACGCGTTTGATAATATTAAAAGTGCTTATAAGTCAAAAATAAGCCAAAAGGCATATGCTGGTCAACCTTAGCTTATGAATTTTTAGCTTATAAAATATTCTTTTTTAGAACAAAATTCTTGCATTGATATTCACTGCCTCAAGTATTCAACTTAAACTCCCCTCCCCTCCCCCCAACCCCACCTCTTCAAGTGTGCAATTCTTATTGACTATTTAAGATAAACAAATTCTCTATTCCTTTGCATACTTCTATCTGTCTAATTGTATATTAAACTTTGAACTGTATGTAATAAATGAGGACATATCAAATTTTTGGTGTGTTACTTTCTAAGTGTTGTGGTGATGAAGACAATGTTTATTTCTCTTCAAATTATTTGTCCTATTTAGGTTTATTTTTTATTGAGAAGCTTTTGTCAATTTATTAATTATTATAATTTATGCTTATATGCTCAATACTTTATTCGTGTATACGGTGTAAGCTGAGACGGGCTATTTGGCTATTTCTTTTATACTGTTGGCAGGATCTTATTTTTCTAGCTTGAATCTGGTTCAATCCATATATACGTAAAATTCTATCTCCAACAAAGACCACTTGATTAATCTCATACACTTAAAAGGTTGGTATCAGAAACAACAAAGTTGTTGTGCAATTGAGCTCGAGAAGAGCTCCAATGGCGAAATGGAGACTTGGAGAAGAAGATTGAAAGTGACAAGAGCCGAGAGGTTGTGTGTACGAGTCTCCCCAAGAACAAGGTGGGAAGTTCTTGGAGGGAAGGATGCCGGGGGTCTATTTGGAAACAGCCTCTCTACCCCTGGGTAGGGGTAAGGTCTGCGTACATACTACCCTCCCCAGACCCCACTAAGTGGGATTATACTGGGTTGCTGTTGTTGTTGCTTATCATAAAATAAAATATATTTATCATAAAAATTATCTTACCTAAGCACAATTGTATTTAAAATAAAATGATAAATAGAATATTTTGTATTTGAATCGATCTAGAATTTAAAATTTTGAAGAAATTACATCCTTATAAGTGTAAACATTTCTAACATTATTTAAGTCATTTTAACAGAAAAAGAGCTTATCAAAACTTTTTTATCAAATACTGCAGCAACTGATTATCAATTTCAGCATTTGTATGCATACACATAACTGCTTATTTATTTAATCAGTTTCAGTATTTAAAAGTATTTTTTAGCACCTAATGCTTATCAGCTACTCCAAATCAACTAATCCACACGGGCTCTAGGTAGATCCACCTACAGCAAGCAAAAATGTACAAAGTGTCAAATCATTATGTATAAACAGCAATTACACCTCAATCTCCAGTATATTTTTCTGCAATCATTATCCCACACCTACTAAACTAAAATCCTAAATCCACCTCTACATATTGGATAAACTTTTCTGACAATAGAGCAAGAAACAACTTCATATCACATAGATCGTTATTGCTGAACAGCCTAACAGCAACTCAAACTTACTACTATACATACTGAATTTCATGATTTAAAAAGAATAAACAAACAACCATTCATTCAAATCTAACTACACAAATGAAATAACTCAACTGACAAGAACACAAATTGCATGAGCAGATCCACCTTAGTGCAGCGGGTGGACGCACACGCACGTGCGCGCACACACACACACAGAGCTGTCTTCACTCGAATAATATATACCTAATTTTAATTAAGACATATGTACATATTTATGCTATATCCTAACTCATTTTAATAACAACAACAAAAAGAAGGAATAGTGAGTGCAGTAGTCTCCACAGCTACTAACTTAAAATCCTAGATCCGTTTCTCTGATACTAAATGAAGTTTTCCTACTATTAATGGAAAAAAACAAACAAGGCGTAACGGAAGAGCATTAATTGAAGTAGATCTATAAATAGAACAAGAAAGCAATAGTAATCAATTAAATTGTTACCAGCGGAGTGAGTGAGCGATCTGGAAAGTGAGAAATGACAGTGAAATCGAAGGGGAATTTGCAATTTGGCAGATGGGGTTGAAGAAAAGGGGGAAAAGCAAAAGAGTCGTGAAGTGTAATGTAGATGGCACTGGAGTTTGCAATAAAAACCGTTTGCGCGTGTTATATATGTGGACCTGTTATCGCGTGAGTTTCAATCAGGTTTTTAGATCTTGTTGTACTATCAGCCTTGATAATTGGGTAGATCTACCGCTACTGTACATTTGGGTTAAAAGGGGAAAATTATTTTGGGATTTTTACATATACATTCTATATAGCAAACCTTATAACCACTCATATTTAAGGTTTGTATTTATTACTTTTTAGTATACCATATTTCAATTTATGTACCAAAATTTACTTTAAAGGTTTAATTATCAAAGATTTATTAGGGGCTTGATTTGTGGAACAAAATATTTTCATATTTTCTTTCCCCATTTTTTTCTCTTTCTTCTAACCGATTTTTACTACATTTAAGGTTTAATTATCAAAGATTTATTAGGGGCTTGATTTATTCTATGCATGATTTTAAGAGCATATATTCTCCAATTGGTATAATTTTTCGTGTGTATTATATGTGTATTATATAGAGAGAGAAACTGCGTGGAATGTTGAGTTCAAAAGGATACTCCGGAGAGTTTCTCTCTTCAGTGCTTAAACAAACTCTCTATATTTTGAGTCCTGAAATGCAGTGCTTTTAGGGCTTTGTTTTTTCTCTCTCTAAAAAATTTGATTAACAGGAGAGAGAGTGTGTGTGTGAGTGTAAGTTGTTTGTGAGTTGTGTTTTAGCTGGGTTGATATGAGATTTGAGAACAAATAATGTTGATATATGCATTCTGTTCAGATGCTTTTTGAACTTGATTTGACTATAGTTCCCCTTCTATTGACTTCTTCATTAAATTTTGAAACTTGCTTTTGGTTTCTAAATTTTTTCAGTAACGATTTCAATATTTTTTATGACACAATATTGTAGTTTAATTGTAGTATAAATGTAGTAATTTTGTAGATACTCTTAAAAACAATACAACTTTATACAATACTTAAACTGATTTGTATTTTATTTACAGAAATTTAATCTACAAAATATCTACAAACTGAATACACTGAATCTTAATACCCCAATCACCATTTCAATTGTATCATAATTGGCATTTTCGACATAATTATAGAAGGCTTGTAGAAGTTTTAGTCTTCCCAATCTACAATTTATCTACAACTTATCTACAATTTATCTATAATTTATCTATAATTCTACAATTGAACTACAATTTAACTACAATTTCTGGAAAAATATGTCTTCTTCTTCTTCTTCGACGAGTTTCAATCTGAAAATCAGTCAAAACCAAGTCTAATCTTCACCAAAACCCCTCAAAAATTGAGATATAAACTCCTAAACGTATTTCGAAGAAGTAGAGTGTACTGTTGTAATGAACTTTGGTTGTACTGAACAATTTTTCATGAATACTGAACTCACTGGAAACACTTCATATAACCTACATCTAACTACATTTTAAAAATTCACTGGAAACACTTCATATAACCTTAACTACATTTATCTACATTTGATTACATTTTAAAAACACACTGGAAACAGCGCATATAACCTTAACTACATTTGACTACATCTGACTACATTTTAAAAACTCACTGGAAATACTTCATATAACCTTAACTACATTTACCTACATTTTAAAAACACACTGGAAACAGCAGTATAAATTAAGAAAGAAAATCTTTGATTAGAAAGTGACTTTGAATAATAACGTTCCTAAGCTTGGCTAACGTTCTTGATTGTAGGAATGGTTAACGTTCTGATGGTAGGAATGTATACAAAATATATAGAATGAAATGCTGTATTCAAAAAAATGAAGTGTCGCTAAATGGAATACAACAATATAAATTAAGAAAGTATGATTAATTGAAGGGATTTTTACCTTAACTGAATTAGCATTTATTTGGTACAAAATCAAAGATTAATTAGGAGCCATAAATACAGGCGTTATTTTAGGCTACAAATTATTTAACATAGATTTGAGCCTTAATAAATGGCGTTATTTTAGGGTGCAAATATAGTCAAATGTAGTTAAATGTAGTTAAATGTAGTTAAGGTTATATGAAGTGTAGTCAAAGAAATAAGAACACTTTGTCAAGGACACCGTCTACCTAGGTATGTAACAAAAGCTTGTTGCTGATATTTGAATGGATAGATAGAAACAGTAAATAAACAACTGTATCATATTTTCATGTTTGATTAACTCATGTTGTAGTACAGTCAAGGACATCAAAAGGTGAAAATCCTTCAAAAACAAGAACAATGAATAGTTAATAGGCAATGACTGGGAATTCAAAAGAGCTCACTAATTTGCTGCTATAATTACTGCATATCCACCATTTATAAGTACCTGATTACTTTGAAATATTAGGAAAATCAACTTTTTTGATAAAAATCGCTTAACAACTTAAAATTATACCACTAATCATATCAATTGCAGACAAAACAAACGTATCTATCCATATCAAAATTTTACGAGTGTTTAACTGGAAAAAAGTACCTATGATTCACTACACATCAATGGCACCTATATTCATCATTTTCAAATTATACCACTAACCATATCAATTTAAGATTTTACCTTAACTGATTTAGTATTTATTTGGTACAAAATCAAAGATTAATTAGGAGCCATAAATACAAGAGTTATTTTAGGATACAATTCATTTAACATAGATTTGAGCCTTAATAAAAGGCGTTATTTTAGGAGGCAACATCTGGAAAGATTCCGTTTGGTACATATTATGTAACAAAAACATGGGATATGATGGTAATAAACAAACAATGTACAATAATGGTAGTAAGGTTTGTTATATGGGATGTATATGTAAAAATCCCAATTAGTTTTAGCTCTCTACCGTGATTTGGGAACTGTAATGGGCTTTTTGTACTAAAAGCCCACGGCCTCTTCTATTTTTCGTGAAATAACATGGGCTAATCTTCGAAGTAGAAATTCAAAAATAATCATATTTATAAGTGGTTATTTAAAAATAACTATATTTTTAAAAGTAATTAAAATTTAATTATTTTTCATATAAAGATAAAATTGAACAAAAACAACATTCAAAATCCAAAAAATACTCCAGTATAATATACTGGAGTTCCAGCATAAATATACTGGAATCCCATCATATTATAAAGAGTCCCAGCACAAGTATACTGGAACTCTAGCATAATATACTGAAGTTATATTATAATATATCGGTCGAATATAATACGGTGGACGTTCATACACAGGTGTTTCAATCTCCAGTATATTATGGTGGAACTTTTCGTGTGTTGGAGTTCCAGCATAATATGCTTGAAGTTCATACATAGGTGCATCGATCTCCAGAATATTATGCCGAACCGGTCCCTATTGCAGCAAAATAATGACTATTTCTCAATGACTTTGCAAATACTGCCTTTTTTTGAATGACCAGTTCGAAAACTAGTTAGCCCGTGCTATTTCAATAGTTTTTGAACTGGTAATTCAAAAATAGCTAACGTTGTAAAATCATTAAAAAATAGCCATTAGTTTGCTGCAACAGGGACCGGTCCAACATAATATACTTGAGATCCTGGGTATGAACTTCCGGCATATTTTGTTGGAGATCTTGTGAATGAACTTCCAACATATTATGCTGAACTCCAACACACAGAAAGTTCCAGCATATGTATACTGGACCTCTAGCATAATTTAATGGAGATCCTGTGTATAAACTTCTAGCATATTATGCTGGAACTCTAAGACGCAGAAAAATCCAGCATAATATACTGAAGATTGGAGCACCTGTGTATGAAATTCCAACATATTATGCTGAATAGGTATAATATAGCTGAACTCCAGTATATTATGCTGGAGCTTCAGTATACTTATGTTGGAACTCCATAAATGGAGTTCCAGTTTACTTATGCTGGAACTCCATCATAATATACTGGAGTTCCAGTATACTTATATTGGAACTCCAGTATATATATGCTAGATCTCTAGTGTATTATGCTGGAGAATTTTTCGAATTTTAAACAATGTCTTCGTTCAAATTTATCTTTACATGAAAAGTGGCTAATTTCAATTAATGTTGATAATGTGGCTATTTTTGAATGACAATTTCTGAATCGGGCTATTTTTGAATTTCTCCCCTGTTTATATGAATATAATGTGGCTAAAATTAAACGTGTGTTTGAACATGACTATAATTTGAAGTTAGTTTTAAATTTTTCTGAATAATTTGAAGTATAATTTTGAAATACTGTTTTTGGAATATTTTCAAATTTTTGAAATTCAACTTCAAGTGGATTTAAAATTTTCATTAAACGTTGATTCCAACAAAAAGTAAAAAAAAAATCAAAAAAAGTAACAAAATTTTCTTTTTTTGCCAAATGGGCCATTATTTATGCGATGATAAATAACAAATTGATTGCTATGTGACTATTAATAATAGAAGAATTATTGTTCACTAATTACTTTTCTTTTTAAAATTTTTTTTTAATTTAAATAGTTTAATGTTTGCATTGTTACATATATATTCTATTCCGCATTTTATCTCATATGAAATAATATATAAAAATTCTCGTATAACTTAACAGGAGTATATTTAGTATTGCCAGTCAATATGCAGCGATTGTCTTTTTCTTATGTACCAATTAGTGGTGTTCAAAACCGATCAGAAATCGAAAATCGAACCGAACCGAAGTTTAATGGCTTAATGGTAACGGCTTAACGGCTTAACGGACGGAGAACGGATTGAATTTTTTTATTAACGGCTTATCGGTTTGGGGGCGAATTATTCAATTTTCTTAATGGATAATCCGTTAACCTGTTAAGAATATAAATATATATATATAGATATAAAATTTATTTTTACTTACATAATTATATATATTAAATATAAAAATAAAAAACCTCAGAAAATGAACAAGTATAAGTGTATAAAACTATAACAAAAATAAATTAGAAAAACAACCCCCCCACCGTCACTTCTGTCTATACAGTATACCCATTAGGCCATTAATTTAATTTACCCCTAATTTTCTAATTCCTCATTCGGTCATTCCAGATCCAGTCTCCAGAGAGAAACCCTAAGTCCCTAACACTGTTAAAGCAGCAGCGGGCAGCCACCAATCCTCTCCAGTATCCGCGTCCGCTCGCTCGTCGTCGTCTACTTCCACCAGTCGCCGGTCACTATCGCCATCTCGTCTCTCCAGACCCCAGGTACAAGTACTTGTCTTCTTCTTGTGTGTACAGTACAAAAAAATGAGACAAAATCTTAAAGCTCTTGTAAAGTAGGTATCAAAATGTTGCAGAGTTATAGTTAAAAATTAAAATGGAGTAATTTACTCTCTGGAAATAATTTTTTCACCTGATAATCATTATAATTTATTTTACAAATCTGAATACATTTGAGCCCTTATAATTTATTTTACAAGTCTTAAACAGACTCGCACATTTTACATGTATTTATGCTAGAGTAGTGAGTACTCAAATCTGAATATTTTGATGCTTAATTGTCCATCTCAGAGTTGAAGAGTCAAATACATGTTGAGTCTAAGACTCCCAAAGCAGAATAGATTAAATACAAAGTTATGTTTTCACTTTTGTGCTTTACATGTTAATGGTTTGTGTTCTAACTGACTTGGTCCACATCTCTTACCCTTTTGCTTGTTGAGCTGCATAAGAGGATATGTGTGATTAATTCTCCACCCTTGCCTTACTAACTGAGTTACTTGTATCAAATTCACACCTCCATTTTCATTTATCCACATACACACCCCTAGTAATACAATTCCCACAACATTTGAAGCCGAAAAAAAATTCTGAATTTCAAGGTTTGAATTCGAGATCTGAGATGCCAAAATTTGAAATAAAAACAAAATAAAAGAGTGAATTCCAAGGAAAACTAAAGCTGAATCGATTACTGTGGATTGATGAAGTTTGAATATTTTCTGGATTTTCAAAAGCTATCAAGTTCGAAGTCTGCTGCTGTTTGCTGGAATCTCTTGCTGAGCTTCGCCCTCACTGTTCTTTGAGCCTCGATTTGGCTCGATTCAGTTGTTTCCTTCGCCTAGCAGTTGGTTTTCGGCTTTCATTTGGCCTGTTTCAGTTCTCTTTGTTGCGTTTTGATTAGGTAAGTCATGAAACCTTTTCACCTCACTTTGATTGAGTAACGAAATTGTGTCAATTCTGGATCTTAATATTTGTGTAACTGTTGTATTTGATGAAGTACGATGTACGGTGAAATGACCTTTTGTAATTAATTGTTGATGGCTAATTGTTTGTCACAATGAGTTGAGTTTTGAAATAATTCGTTGAGCATTTGTATGACCTGCTATTTCGGAATATCGTTTATATGACCTGCTGTTTGGGAATATTTCCCTGCATGTTATCGGGACTATAAGCCGTTGGATGCCACTTGATGTGTACTGGGGAAAAGTTAGCATGCATTTTTGGACTGCTCACTTCTGTCGCATTTACCTATCTGTTCAATGTTTTAGAGTGCATATGATGCGCCTTCGCAGGGATGTATGCAGATGTCCCATTTGTCTGTGAATTGTGATGCAGCTTATATTCAAATTCCTTATGATTAATGGCTACCAACATATGTTTCTTATTCCTTTTAGAAAGAACTTTGTTTGAGTCTGGTTGGAACTGAAAATATTCAAATACCTTATGATTAATACCTTAAAATGATTAATGTTTTAGTGTTTTTCATGTAATTGAAGTAGAAATGGAACTGGACAGTGAGCTTGCATTATAAACTGAATGTAGTGTACGGACATAATACATTTGAGCCCTTAGGTATTAAACCGATAAACCGCCCGATAAGAACTAACCCGAAACCAATCCGCCCGATATCTTATCGGGTGGCTAACAGATGAATACATTTAAAAGCCGATAACCGTTAAGCCAAACCGTTGAGAGTAAAAAGCCGCTCAATCCGCCCGATGAACACCCCTAGTACCAATGCAATACTATATTATTATATGTGGGATTTTATGTCGGGATTATTCGCTCAAAACTACAACCGAACGATCTGGAAAGTGCAAAATCCATTAGAGCTAACGGGGCAAAAAATTACTTACACTAGGTAGTTAGCAAGGTGACCTCTTTTCAAACTTGTATTGGCCAAGTGTCCTTTAAATTTTAACTATTGTAGGATTGACCTTTATGCTTAATTAGTACCAAAGTGGGATTATAAAGTGAAGGAAAACGTTCGGCCTTTATCCCTAAAGTTTCATTTAATATACTTTGGTCCCAACATATATAATTATATTATTACCATATTTTTAGAAAAGAAAATCAAATCCCTTCCCGCCTCATCTGCTGCCCATGTTCCACGGTTGATTCCTCCATTATAGTTTTGTTTTCATGGCATTGAACACACACAGGCCGTCTCCCTTCTTCTCCATTCCCCTCAAACCTTCGTTCTTTTGATTTATCATTTACTTTGAAGAAATCGAAAAATTGGGGGATTTTTGGATCTGTCAAATTTGGGAAAGATTTTGACGGTGCATTGGATTGATAATTCATTCCAGGTGGTATATTGTGTAACTACTTTTTTTAGTAAGTGTTTCCATCACATCTTCTTCGTCATTGTTAATTTGGGTTTCTGCAAAAAAAATCTGCACAGTACTTGGCTACTAGTGTACAATAATAGACTAAAATCAACTATTTTATATGCTGAATTTAATATCATTACAAATGATTACAATTTAATCAACATATACTAAAATAAAAAAACAGAATAGTTTCCACGTCGACGAGTAAAAAGGGACTGCCTGGGATTGAAGAAAACCAGCATCCAGTAAAGCAGAAGAAAATTTTGCAAATCCATTTCGGGTCGCTTGTTTAAGTCCATAAAGGGACTGATTCAGGCGGAAAACTGATTTCTTCCCCTGTGGAGAATATCCGTGAGGGAGAGACATGTATACTTCCTTTTTTGGAACATGTTAAGGCTTTACGCTCTAGCTCACTGTAACAACTCTAGGTGCCGTCGCGCGTAAGTTATCATTCTTTTTCCACTGTCTGATTGTTTGTTAGAATAGACCATTTGTCACAATTGTCTGATGGGAGATTATATATTAGTATCGGACTATATTCTAGTGAATGGGTTGGGGGGCTAACTAGTTGGAAATGAAATACTTATACACCTATCTATATACCTAGCGATTGTACATTTGACAAATTTGTCGATGTAATCATTAAATTTGTAAAATTAACATGTTTCCCGAGAAATTTTAATATTACATATATTCTTAGCTCTGTACCAAAGAGGGATAAGATTTCTCATTCCTTCATTAAGAATGACAATGATTTACAATTGTACCTCCTTGATGTTACAATTGATGGTATGAGGGCTTGTTTGAAAATATTTATGGCTAAAAATAAGTTTGAAGAAGGGGTTGAAGTTCAATATCGCAGCTGAACCACCACCACCAACACAGCCATCAATTTTAGAAAATAGAGGAGAAAAGAATAGTGAAAGATGGCTTCATTGGATTTTGTCATGACTTGCATGATTTTTGTGATAATGAAATGAATTCGTATGGTCTGAAAGATGCAGATAGAGGGAAAGAGCTCCTAGATATTGTTAGTCGGCCATCCAGACGGTAAAGGTTTTTCCTTGGAAAATGTTTCATTAACAAATTAGATCTAATGAAACAATTGGAGATTACTTCTGCACAAATGCATTTTATGTTTCATATTAAAAAGAGTAGCAATAGATTACTTTAGTGGCATTTCGAGATGTGAGTTGCCCGTGGAAGTTACATGATTAAAGTATGTGAGTTCTAATAGGTTTTATATTACAAGGTACTATGGCGAGAACACATGCATGGTACACCATATATCAATCCTTCATATCTGAAGGATGTTATTTTTGTAGATTTCAATCAAAATCTTACTTATTAGAGAAGCTGGAAGGTAGGTAAATAGATAAGGCTATGATCAGGGGTTCTCAGAAAGAGGGGTATGCTTTGTTAGAAGTGTATCGCTATATTATGATGTCATATAATGAAGGAAGTATTGTTGATTTGGAGGTTGATGATAAATTGAATTTTAGATATATTTTCTTATCTGTTGGAGCTTTTATTAAAGGATTCACGCATATGAGAAAGGTTATTTATGTTGATGGGACATTTCTGAGTGAAAGGTATGGAGATTTCTTGTTGTCTGTTGTGGCACTAGATACAGAGAATCACATTTTTCCAATTGTGTGACAACCCGGCCGGTCGTCTTAAAAATTAACGCCTCGATCCCCTATTAACTACTTTCCCCAAGTTTGTTTCCGCTAATATGGTTTGCCGAGACGTTTGGTTTTGAGTTTCGGAGAGTTTTGAGATACTTAGTCCCTAAATGAGAGCTTAAGTGTTAAAAAATTTACCATAGTCGGAGTAGAATGAAGACAGACTCGGAATAGAAATCCAATGGTTCTGCTAGCTTCGTAAGGTGATTTCGGGTTTGGGAGCGTGTCCAGGATGTGTTTTGGAGGTTGGTAGCTAATTTAGGCTAGAAATGCTAAATTTTGAAAATTTGAAGTTGTTGGTCCGATAGTGAGATTTTGATCCAAGGGTCGGAATGGAATTATGGAAGTTGCAATAGTTTCATTATGTCATCTGGGATGTGTGTGTAAAATTTTAGGTCATTCGGACGAGGTTTGATAGACTTTTTCATCGAAAATGTATTTTTAGAGTTTTTGAAGTTCGTAAGGTTGAATTTAATGAAAAATAGATGTTTTAATGTTATTTTTAGCGTTCCGAAGGTTGGAACAAGTTTGAATAATATTATGGGATATGTACATAGGTTTGGTTGAGGTCTTGGGGGCCTCAGGTGTGTTTCGGATGCTCAAGGGGGCATTTTTAGTTGGAAAAAGATTTCAGATTTTGCTTCAGGTTTGTTGCAGACTTTTTCTTCAGTACGATCGCATCCCTTTCACCGTGTTCGCATAAAGTAATTTCGAAGGGGGGGGGGTGACTTTTTTCTACGTGATCGCATTAGTTGGTTCGCGATCGTGGAAATGTATTTCCTTCCTTCTTCACGTTCGCAATCCATTTTCTCGCATTCGCATAGCAGAAACTAAGTGGCCATTTTCCTCTTCGCTATCGCGTGGCCTAGTTCGGGATTGCATATGTTTGTTCCTTCCTCTTCTGTGATCGTATGCCTTATGCTACGTTCAAATAGGCCAATTTCCGAGCCTTTAACTTTAACTCTTCGCAATCGCATATGATTTCCTGTTATCACATTAACAAAATTACTCGGGCAGACATAAGATTTCATAATCGAGGGTTTTGCTATTTTTACCAAAACTTAAGCTTGAGAGCTCGGATTTGAGCGAGATTTCGAGGGATTTTCCGAGATATCGATTGAGTAACGATTCGAAACTCCTTTTTTCTTGTAACACACTAATCCATGCGTGAATTCCTCCTTTAATTTCGGATTTTGAATGAAAAATTGATAAAACATTATAGACCAAAATTTTGAGTTTTGAGTGGGTTTTTGAATCCGATTTGGGAGATTTATATACGGTGAGAGTACGAGAATATTAATTTCACTCGATTTCGAGACGTTGGCCTAAGAGGCATTTTGGTTATTTTACCTAATTTCGCGTCTTAGTTTTGAATTAAATCGTAGAATCAATTGCTTGAGATGTTATTTATGATATATAATTGAATTGAATAAATTTGGACCATTCAGAATCAGATACTCGTGGCAAACGTGTGGTTTCTAGTTGATTTTGGAGCCGGTTCGTGGTAAGTGGCTTGTCTAACCTTGTGTGAGGGGGCTTTTCCCCTTAGGATGTGATATTTGGTAATGAAATTGCCTTGTGTGCGAGGTTACAAGTGCGTATGTGTGAAAATTGTTGGAAATACGGTTCTTCTTAAAGTATTTATCAGCATGTTTCCTTCCTGCTTTATTACACTTACCAAAATAGCATGTTTCTAGTTAGAAGAGCATGGTTAGTTTATTTAAATTGCCTATTTGCTTAAATTTCCTTGTTTGCATTATGTAAATCATGTTAGGCTAGGACTACTTGTTGCCTTCCTCAAAAATTTCATTCTTCGAATATCTTCTTGCTGTTGCTACGTATTTACATTGGGACTGCACATGTGGGGTTCTGGTAGCTCCCCCTTGTCTGTTTACTTTGGGACTACAGGTTAGGTTCCCGATAGATCCCCCTGCACATTTACTTTGGGACTGCAGATTAGATTCCCGCTAGATCCCCCTGCATAGTTATATGGAACCACGAGAATGCACCCGATAAATTCCCCCAATATTGGGTATTGACATTTGGGACAACAGATTGGGGTTTCGGTAGATCCCGCGCGTTGATAATTGGACTAGGGGAAGGTATCCCATGAGATCCACTAGACAGTTGATGAAAGGGACTACAGGACGGTATCTTGGGAGATCTTTGTGTTACTATTGGTATTGAGCTATTCTGATTTCGAGTTTACTCTGTTCTTTTGTATAATTGTTGTTGTATGGTATAACATGTCTTATTTCGTTACTATTCTCACTTATATTGTTTATTTCATACTGTTGAAACTTAATATTATATTTAATCTAGTGGGGCCCTGACCTTCCTCGTCACTATCTTATCGAGGTTAGGCTGGATATTTACTGAGTACCGTTATGGTGTACTCATGCCCCTTCTGTGCATATTTTTCATGTGCAGATCCAGGTACTCCTATCTAGGCATATCACCCTTGAGGCGGAGAGATCTAGAAGGGACTTTGAGGTATATCTGCCACATCCGCAGACCAAAGAGTCTCTATCTTATTCTATTTTTTAGCAGTTAGCCTTCCTTTCTTACTATTGTTTTAGACGTTCTGGAGTTAGAGCATTGTACTACATTTCCTTCAGCTTGTATTCGTGTGAGTTTTCGGGTTTTGGGATAACATTGTAGGCTTCCGTGATGTTGAGTTGTCTATACTGAGCGGCATTTATATATAGCTTTCTTCTAGTTGTTCAATTTCGAAATAGTTATTCTCTCAAGTTATTTTATTTCTGTATTGTTAGGCTTACCTAGTCGTAGGGACTAGGTGCCATTATGACATGTTCACAGAGGGCTAACTGGGGTCGTGACAAATTGTCCTATGTAGTTGATAAATAGTACGATGACTCCTTGGACCTAGTTTTTTGAATAGTTGCAGCACATTGTTGACGACAGTGATGAATTATGCATTATATTTGATCGGTATCTGTCTACTAGGAATGGCTTCAAAAATGTTTTTACTTTCGCTCGTCATGGTTTTTGGATGTGTCACGTTCAAAAAAATATGCGCAAGAGGTTTCATTATGGAATTTTTATTAAGAATTTCTCTTCAGTCACACAGTCATACAATACTAAGGAATTCATTAACAATTATTAGCGAATGTGTGATAGAAGTAAGGTATTAGTAAACTACCTCGCAAATGAAATTGGGTTCCAACAGTGGAACATGATCTTCTTTCCACTAAACTTATATGGCGTGTTGACAACAAACATTGCAGAATCTCTTAACACAATGTTTAAGGATCAAAGAGACTTCTCGATCATTGGCCTATTCCATCATATTGTTCGAAAGTTTGTAGAAAAATTCGAGGATGGTAATGAAATAAAAAATGTTTTGACCCTCTTTGTTTATTTTGCTGTAAAGAAAATTAGGAATAATATGATTGTCGATGATGCACTCCGGGTGCATCAATTAAAGAATACCAGTTTACCATCGTTGATCACGACAAGAATGCAATAGTTGATTAAAATTTGAACACATGTTTGTGCTGTCAGTTTGATTTGGGGAAAATGCCCTTCCCACATGCAATGGCAGCTCTGAGATTTAAATTTTGGGATGAATATGGTTCCTCCATTTACGATCATTCCTCTTTATTCTATAAGGTTTTAACATATATTTTTTTTGGCAATCCACTAGGCATAGCCTAGGGTTAGATTTTTATTAATAGAAGAAACGAAAATTGCCACAAATAGGTGAAATACAAATAAGGGAGACAATATCGCCGGAGTTGTTACCCATATAACACAACCGGTCTAACCTTACCGTATTCATCCTATTATGATGATATTACAAATAATAAAACTAATGTGATGGAAAATTAAAAGGTTGAAATATGGCTTCAACCTTCACATTTTGTTACTCGATCGATTGGGCTTTGAAAAAGATGTTTGCGCGACCTGTTTTTGTTTTGCATTTCTCATTGGGGGTCTCCTTATGATCTGGCTGTTCATTGCATCTAACTTTTTCTTCTCCTCCAAAGTAGTGATTGAGTTTATTTGTACAATCTGATTCTGTGCAACTGTTGGCAGCGGCATTGCAATTCGATTAGCAACTGAAGTCTCGCCTGGATTTGTAGAAAGTCTTGGAAAAAATATTGGAGCATTATGGTTCAAGTTGTTAACTGAGTTTGCTGCTGGTTTTAAATTTGCAGGACACTTGATTGTCACTGATTTTCTTTGACATTTTGGCTTAAGCTGGATGTCAATGTCCTCTCCTTCACTGTCGTCATCAAAATCTTGGTCGTCATCTGAATATGAAAAACCTGCTAATCCTCCCCAGCCCTCATCATCGTCATACTCTCGTTGGTCTTTCCACAGCTTTGATTTAACGACCATGTTCTCATCTTAGCTTGTAACAATTGTTTGTTATTTTCAGTGGAGGTTGATGGATCTCCCTGTTTTTTACTAAGTGTCACCTCTTGTGTACTGGATGGCGGATTTGTTGAAGAAATATGATCCTCGGCCATTGAATCCTTTTGTCTTTGGATTTTGGAGTTGCTATTCTGTTGGAAATGGCAGAACAGTTCTTTGCAGTGTGATGTGCAATTTCTATTGTATGATGAGAATATCCTTAGGCCCTAAAACCATAATACTTTGAAATGGGCTTCATGATAAACTACAGCTGCTGCCTTGTTGAACTATATCAGATTGCCGAGAAAAATCTTGAAAATATGTGGTATGCACAGCCTCATCTTCTGAAGGACTTGCTGATCTTGAACTAATGGACTCACAGATTCAAGATTACCATTCCTAGATATGTTTCTAACAGCTGGATTGCAAAGGAGAAATATGATCTAGTTCTGAGTAAATGCACATTGCATCTTGCGATTCATTGTCTACTGTGATGACTGTTCTGTTATTGCACTTTGTAGCAACATCTTTTTCAGTATGCTCGGAATTAACCAATGCAGATGGTTTCTTCAGTTCTTTACAATGTTGTTGTCCAGGTTTTTTTGAAACATCAAAATTATTTGTTGATGTCGACTCCTCCCCTGACTGACCAGAAAGAACATTATTATCTGAGTTAGATCTGAAGTTACCCGAGGCCTCCAGATTAGTTCCATTTGCTTGACCAAACAGTGTAGTATTTTTGTTGTTAGAATTATGCAATAACTGCTGCTGCTCGATCAGTTTCTCTTCATTGCTTTTAGCATTGGCATTTTCTGGTACAGTCCATGTATCACTAAGTTCCAAGTTTGATACCTTCTTTTCAGTTTCAAGTTTACAAGGTATTTTTAATGGAGCATTAGCTTGCACTTTGCAACAGTGAGCAGGAATATCCTTTGGCTTTTGAAAGGCTTCTGCAGGTGTACCAATTGAATGAGAAAATTTTTTTTGGGCTCCTATCTGATGCACAGTGCATCTGTGATGTTGTCCAGCCAGTTCAACCAACTGCCCAGCTTGTGAACTAGGAGGAATATGATCTGCAGTAAGCTACATTGCCCCTGCAGTAGCCACATATGATCATGCATACATTGTAGCATCAGTTACATCTCTAGAAGGATTAGAGGGCCCTTTATCCAACTTCAATGCCTCCTCGAAATTCTCAGCTGGTCTTGCTGCATCTGGTGCATCTGGTACACTAGCACTTCCAGTACTCCTAGCCTCTATATATTGATCTGCTTCACCCCTATCCTTCCCAGTAGGTTCTGAAATATCCACTGGTTCAGCATTCTGCACCAAATGCTGTTGCTCGTTAGGTTTGCCCTACATACAGAGATCTAACACACTCTGGCCTGACCTTTCTACATTGTCACCTGATGGTACAGTAGCTGCAGCATTTTGTTTCAGTTTTGGCACCATCATTTCTGACTTTTTTTCACTTGCTGCCTTCAAAGGAGAATGTGATGGTGCAGAATTTGGCAATTTAAAAAATTGCACCCCGACACCATTTGGCGTTGAAATAGATTTAGTAGTATGAAGCATTGAACCCGAACCAATTGTTTGTTCTGCATCTTGAATCACATTAGGAAGCGTCTTGTCTATTCGATGACCTGCTAGATTAGCATTTAAGTAGTCTCGAGCATCACCTTTTAATTTAGCCAAACTGCCATTTCTTCCAGATTCCCCAGTATGGACCACTTCTTCATTGAGTTCCTCAGAATTCCATCGATACGATCTTACATTATTTCCTTGATGATTACAATGCGTACAGTATTCAGGAGCATTATCAAGCACGATCTGCTGGTCGAATTTTGTTATTTTTCCAGATCTCGAGTCTACTATCTTGATCTGAATTTTCTTTGGATGTTAGTCCAATAAATTGATCAAAACTTTAACTAGTGTCGTACTAGGATATGTTCGATCTTTAGTAGCCTTATCTATTGCAATAGGCTTTCCCATTGCAGAAGCGATAGACATTAAGGATTTTTTGGCGAAAAGATTTGCTGGCAGATCGGGAAAGGAAATCCAAACCACAGCTTTTGACGTTTCTTCTCGGGGATTAAATCCCATTGTCCATGGGAATGTCCTAAATAAAAAGTCATCTCCTTTTGCGTTTATATAACCAGTCTTTTTTGATACCACATGAGCATAGTCTTCAAACAGATCAAATCTTACCAGAATATGTCGATATTCTAGTTGTCCAATGTTGCAATTTCCTTTGACACCTAGTTGGTTCGGCAGAATCTGCTTTAGCTCCTGAAGATCGGGTTTTCCATATGAAAATTTGATTATCACTGCTTGATGAAGACCCTCCTCCTTTGTGAATGAATTCACGTCCTCCACTGTGAATTCTACAGCAGGAATTCCATGATCGAATGAAACTAGACAGAGCTCCAGATTTGCATTTGTTGCGGCAGATTTATGTCCAGACAGATGCGATGCATATGACTGTTTTGAACCTTGAGAAATTTGATTTTCCAGCATGTTTTGAGCAACCTCTCCCACAGCACAAGGCTGGGGAGAGGACGTCGCTTCCATGTTTGTCTCTAAACTCAACCAGAAATGAGAACATCCATGCTAACATAAGGATATAGTGCTGGAAAATTTAAAAGCTGAGGGAGCTACAGTAAATCGCAAAATTAAGATTTAAGATGTAGGAAAATTGGTTGTAGATTTGATATAAAACTCAATTGGGGATTGTTCGCAAAGAGCAGAAGATTATGTGACACAAATTTTGTGACGATTCACCATCGTATCCGGCGATATATCCGATGAATAGTGGCGGATGAATATCTCCAGTTGCGGGGTGAAAAAATAAACATGCACAAACGGTTTTAACATATTTAGCTTCATATGAAGGAACCATTCAAACAATCCATACATAAGAGAAATGGTGGTGCTTGACGAGATTCAATCCACAAAAATACTTCCACCCAATGTCAAGCCTACAAAGGGTAGAAGGAATTTTAAGAGATGGTCAAGTATTTTAGAACCTAGTTCTTTTGGCAGTAGGAAAAAAAGGAAAAAATAAATATTTCAATTGCAAAGAACTTGGCCATAAGGGTGTAAACTGGCCCGGGCCTAAACGGGCCTCACGGGCCGGGCTTCGCGGTCTCAAGCTTCGTGTGGCGGGCCTGGCGGTCCTGGGCCTGGCGGTCCTGGCGGTTGAGACCAGCTCGTGACGGGCCTAAGCCCACAGTGGTCCTGGGCCTGGCGGGCCTGACGGTTTTTTAAGGCAATATCTTATATTGTAGTTATTAGTATAGTGTAGAATATATTTTATATAGTGTACTAAGTTATTAGTATAGTATATATAATATATATTTTATTGTATATTGTGTTGTAGTAATTAGTATATATTGTGTATTATGTATATATTGTGTTGTAGTAATTAGTATATATTGTATATTATGTATATAGTGTGTTGTAGTAATTAGTATATATTGTATATATTGTATATATTATGTTGTAGTAATTAGTATATTGTGTTGTACTAATTAGTATATATTGTATATTTTGTATATATGTATATTCCCTCTATATTTTCTTGTAGTGTATATTGTATCTTATCGATATATATATTCTCTTATATAATTTCATGTAGTATATTGCAAGAACCGGAAAATACTTTTCCCTTGACTTCCACCATTCCAAAAGATCGAAAGAGTCGTCTGGATTCTCCTTTTCAAGTCCCTGAGACAAGTAAACTTGAAGCTCATTTAGACGTGAAGTTTCATCATAATTATCACCTTGAGAACCCCGGAACTCCGTCTAAGATTTAAGAGCTGTTAAGCCCGCAGCTGTTTTAGACGACTGTGAGCTAGACGAAGTAGGGGTTGGAATATTTGGCCTAGCATGCTCTTACACAACTTTATAGGCACAGTTTGAGCATTAATTTTAATTGATTCTTTTGCATATGCAAATGTGGAAATTTCCTTGTTTGAAAGATCTAAAGCCTTATAAATATTAGAATACCAAAAATGAGGACCTCCCAATTTCATTGTAGGATTTAACATTGCAGCAACACCAAAAATAGGAGAGATAGGGAAAAAATATTTTTTAAATTTTTGTTTCATTTCATTTATAGCAAGTTCATATATATCCCCACCCTCGCCAAATTCAATAAACAAATCAGCTAGTGCGACAATATAAACTAAACAGTTTGAAATAGTAGGATAATATTGCCCAGAAAATGCATTTGTAGAAACTTGAAAATGTTCTAAAAAATCTAAAAGAATTTTAACATTCGTCCAATCTTGGGTAGTAAGCATTTCATCATCATCCTCACCACCTACAGGAGAATTAAACGTTGCATTAATTGGGTTTCTATATTCATATGCAATTACTAAACTTTCGTACATACTATTCCACCTAGTCGGGCAAGGTTTAGGAACCTTTCTTTCTCTAAGGACATATTCATCTATCCAATGGCTTGTAACAGTTAGATAATCACAATCGTTATTACTTCTACCAATATCAGTAGTAATAGAAGTCCGATTAGGTATATGAGTAAATAAATAGCGCAAATATTGTTCATATTCATGTTTGAATTTATACATATCGGCCTTAACTGTTGCGCGAGGCCAACCTTTATAAGTAGGATTAAAAACTCTTCTAATTTAATGAACCCAATTAGGATTAGAAGCAAAAGTATAAGGTAAGCACATAAGAGTAATCATCTTTGCTAATTCTTCATGATCTCTATTTGGATCGTAATAATACCTCCGGTGACAGTGTTAATTCCTGGTTGAACTAGATTTGAATATGTACTAGGGTTAACAACAGAATCTACACTTGTCCCCTCTTGCTGAGCTTGCATTTGAAAAAATCTAGCCCTATCTGTAGGGTGTATTTTTATGGGCCTAACCAAACTACCTATGCCGCTACAGTCTCCAGTAAATTTATGAACCAGTAATTTCCCACAAATTTTACACTTAGCCTTATTTATTTCTCTTACTTGAGTAAAAAAATTCCAAACTAATGATGTTTCCGCATGTTTAGCAGGTTGTCTACTAAAAGTTGGAGTTTCTACAGGAGGGTGTGCCGATGCATTACTTGAGTTATGAACAGGACTAGTATGTGTATCATCTAAATCTGGTGCTTGGGTTTCATCATCATCATCATCATCATCCTCATTTTCCTCTAAGATAGGTTCATTAGGATAAAGAGCATTTATAATTTCATCATCTAATCTATCACCTACTCCAACATCATATAGAAATTCACTATCGGTAAATTGAAAACAAGGGTGATCACTATCAAGCATTACGGGAGGCGGAGTAGGACGTCTAGGTTAGAGACTACTTTCAACTTGCTTATCTTTTGTAGGTCGGGGAGCCGGAGGAAGGGTAGTATTATGACCACTACTTTCACCGGTTTTTCCTTTTCCTTTACCGAACATTTTTTTCAAAGAAAATGTCATACTAATTATAATTATGCAAACTAAACAACACAAAAATATATTATTAAAAGGTAAAAGTTGAAACGAGTTTACCGGATTGCCGAACAACTTCTTGAAATTGAAAATCGTTGAACACTTGAAAACTTCAATTCAACAACTTCACAATTTTTCACGAATTTTCAACAATAAATTAAGCAATTGTAGTAGAAAGATTGAAAGAGATTGAGAGATATTGATGAATTGGTGAATAGAAATGAAAGAATGAGGGGGTATTTATAGTTGAGATATGGGAAAAATTATAATTATATAAAGTTTGGGTCAAATTAAAGTTTGGGGGCCAAATGACTATTTTACAAAGTTCCAAACGGCTACTTTTGAAAAGAGCCGTTACTTTTTTTTAAAAAAGAGTTGTTGAGCCCGCATGGGCCCTCTAGGAACTGCCCAGACCTGTCTGGCGGTCCCGGGCCTGGCAGTCCCGGGCCTGGGGGTCCCAGGCCTGGCGGTTCTCACTTCTGGACAGGCCCGTCACGGGCTTATAGGACCGGCAGGCCGGGACCGCTAGGACCGGCCCACCAGGACCGCCAGGATCGCGGGCCCCGATCCGGTCTTTGTTCAGGCCCGGACCAGTGTAGGATATGATATTTGGTAATGAAATTGCCTTCTGTGCGAGGTGACAAGTGCGTATGTGTGAAAATTGTTGGCAATACGGTTCTTCTTAAAGTATTTATCAGAATGTTTCCTTCCTGCTTTATTACACTTACCAATTTAGCATGTTTCTAGTTAGAAGAGCATGTTTAGTTGACTTAAATTACCTATTTGCTTAAATTGCCTTGTTTGCATTATGTAAAGCATGTTAGGCTAGGACTACTTGTTGCCTTGCTCTAAAATTTCATTCTTCGAATATCTTCTTGCTGTTGCTACCTATTTACATTGGGGCTGCACATGTGGGATTCTGGTAGCTCCTCCTTATCTGTTTACTTTGGGACTACAGGTTAGATTCCCGATAGATCCCCCTGCACATTTACTTTGGGACTGCAGATTAGATTCCCGCTAGATCCCCCTGCATAGTTATATGGAACCACGAGAATGCACCCGATAAATTCCCCCAATATTGGGTATTGACATTTGGGACAACAGATTGGGGTTTCGGTAGATCCCGCGCGTTGATAATTGGACTAGGGGACGGTATCCCATGAGATCCACTAGACAGTTGATGAAAGGGACTACAGGACGGTATCTTGGGAGATCTTTGTGTTACTATTGGTATTGAGCTGTTCTGATTTCGAGTTTACTCTGTTCTTTTGTATAATTGTTGTTGCACGGTATAACATGTCTTAGTTCATTACTATTCTGACTTATATTGTTTATTTCATACTGTTGAAACTTAATATTATATTTAACCTCAGTGGGGCCCTGAACTTCCTCGTCACTATCTTATCGAGGTTAGGCTGGATATTTGCTGAGTACCGTTATGGTGTACTCATGCCCCTTCTGTGCATATTTTTCATGTGCAGATTCAGGTACTCCTATCTAGGCATACCACCCTTGAGGCGGAGAGATCTAGGAGGGACTTCGAGGTATATCTGCCACGTTCCCAGACCAAAGAGTCTCTATCTCATTCTATCTTTTAGCAATTAGCCTTCCTTTCTTACTATTGTTTTAGACGTTCTGGAGTTAGAGCATTGTACTACATTTCCTTCAACTTGTATTCCTGTGAGTTTCCGGGTTTTGGGATATCATTGTAGGCTTCCGTGATGTTGAGTTGTCTATACTGAGCGGCATTTATATATAGTTTTCTTCTAGTTGTTCAATTTTGAAATAATTATTCTCTCAAGTTATTTTATTTCCATATTATTAGGCTTACCTAGTCGTAGGGACTAGGTGCCATTACGACATGTTAACGGAGGGCTAACTGGGGTCGTGACAAATTGTCCTATGTTGTTGATAAAGAGTACGATGACTCCTTGGACCTAGTTTTTTGAATAGTTGCCGCACATTGTTGACGACAGTGATGAATTATGCATTATATTTGATCGGTATCTGTCTATTGGGAATGGCTTCAAAAATATTTTTACTTTCGCTCGTCATGATTTTTGGACGTGTCACGTTGAAAAAAATATGTGCAAGAGGTTTCATTATGGAAATTTTATTAAGAATTTCTCTTCAGTCACACAGTCATACAATAATAAGGAATTCATTAACAATTTTTAGCGAATGCGTGATAAAAGTAGGGTATTAGTAAACTACCTCACAAATGAAATTGGGTTCCAAAAGTGGAACATGATCTTCTTTCCACTTAACTGATATGGCGTGTTGACAACAAACATTGCAGAATCTCTTAACACAATGATTAAGGATCAAAGAGACTTCCTGATCATTGGCCTATTCCATCATATTGTTCGAAAGTTTGCAGAAAAATTCGAGGATGGTAATGAAACAAAAAATGTTTTGACCCTCTTTGTTTCTTTTGCTGTAAAGAAAATTCGGAATAATATGATTGTCGATGATGCACTCTGGGTGCATCAATTAATGAATACCAGTTTACCATTGTTGATCACGACAAGAATGCAGTAGTTGATTAAAATTTGAACACATGTTAGTTATGTTAGTTTGATTTGGGGAAAATGCCCTGCCCACATGCAATTGCAACTCTGAGATTTAAATTTTGGGATGAATATGGTTCTACATTTATGATCATTCCGCTTTATTCTATAAGGTTTTAACATTATTAGGTTCATATGAAGGAACCATTCAAACAATCCATACATAAGAGAAATGGGTGGTGCCTGACGAGATTCATCCACAAAAATACTTCCACCCGATGTCAAGCCTACAAATGGTAGAAGGAAGTTTAAGAGATGGTCAAGTATTTTAGAACCTAGTTCTTTTGGCAGTAGGAACAAAAGGAAAAAATAAATATTTCAATTGCAAAGAACTTGGCACAAGAAAATAACTTGTAAAGTATTTTTACATGATTCTTGATCTTATAGCTACTGGTGTTGTAATAAAGGTAACTAACTCTTTCAATATTCTAAACTTGTTGTTTGTAGTCACTTGTTATTTCTGCTATCAACTGCTATATTGTACATCATAGACTATTATTATATGGTCAACCACTAGCATTGTCTATTACAGACCTATGATCTAGAGTCAACCCTCCCTTATTTTAAGGAGTCGTGTGACCAAGTTGTCTCATAGACTAATATTTTATGGTCAACCACCTACATTGTATATTGTAGACCTATGATCTAGAATCAATCCTTCTTATTTTAAGGAGTCATGTAACCTTCTGTCATAGACTACTGTTTTTGTATCAACCACTCGCATTGTCTATTGTAGATCTATGATCTAGAATCGACCTCCTTATTTAAGAATGAGTCATGTGACATAATTATTTCATAGAGTACTGTTTTATGGTCAACCCCCTTATTCTTTCTTCAACCAGATATAATCAGCCAGTGTTTTATTGTCAGCCCCCATTGATATTTTCAATTTAACCAAGACTTGTTGCGTTGGTTTAAGTAGTCTATTGACACCCACGCTTTAGGTAGTTCATTTAACGTCTAATGTTAATTGTCACGACCTGGTTCGCCCTCTGTGAACCATTGTGACAGCACCTAGTCTCTACGACTAGCAAAAGCCCATCATGACGGCACCTAGTCTCTACGACTAGGTAAGCCTAACAATATGAAAATTAAACCATAATTGCGGAAGAAATAACTAAAACTGAACTAGTAAAATAAAATAATGTTTAAGGTGCCGCTTGGAACATGTAATAAAATCTCTTGAAACTAATAACATTCCCAAAACCCGAAATCTCACAAATCACAAGCTAAGGGATACATAAGAAGCTCTAACTCCGAAAATGTCTAAAAAAAGGAAAAATACAAAGAGCTATAGTTATTACAGAAAGATAGAGAGGACTCTTTGGTCTGCGAACGTAGAAGATATACCTCGAAGTCTCTACAGAAACACCTCCTTCCAACGCAGACGGAACTGAATGGGAGTACCTAGACCTGCACAACAAAAAAGTGCAGAAGATTAACATGAGCACACCATATGGGTGCCCAGTAAGTATCAAGATTAACCTCGGTGGAGTAATGACGAGGAACAGTCAAGACACCTACTGGTCATATAAATAATATAATTATGGAGGCAACATAACATGATATATATATATATATATATATATATATATATATATATATATATATATATATATATATATATATATATATATGTATATATATATATGTATGTATGTATGTATGTTTGTATGTAGTATGTATGTTTGTATGTAGTATGTATGTTTGTATGTAGTATGTATGTTTGTATGTAGTATGTATGTTTGTATGTAGTATGTATGTATGCGAAGACTGTACGAAATGACCTATAATGCTACAATCACAATGAGGGAAGAAACAACAAGTAACACGAGCATATAAAGAATGATGACACATAATCACGGCGAAATACAATCCAAACCCTAAGATCACAGTATAGAAAATAAACACCATAATAACTCAGGTCCTACGGTAGTGTCCACATCAGGTCTTATTTAACAGTTTCCACAAATTTTCCAAATCTCGGTCAAATCAGAAAATCACGAGTCCCGACATCCGAAATCTACACTTGGCATCCTGTGCCTCCATTAACCATACGCTCATACGGGCAACTAACTGGCTAACTAGGCCACTCTCACATATAAAATGATTAAACAAGGACATGCTCCTATACTTAGCAAATCAGGGGAACTTTCTCTCCAATAGGAGTAATTCAACTACGTATATGCTTGTGTGAGTGCTTTAATAAGATTTCTACTAGCTAATAAAGATAAGAAGAAGGGCGGGTAGCGCGCACAATATTTCCTCACTACATACACATAATAAAGCTCATACAGGAAAGCAACCACAATCAAAATATTAAATGAAAATAGAAATGTCTCCACATGCCGTCACGATCCTTACAATCAATCCCTGACATAGCCCCCCTTATTTCGCCACGTGAGAAATTAGTAACTAAAAAGATCCGCCTTATTCGCCACACGTGCATCATAATGTGCTCACCTTATTTCGCCACATACGTAACCCACATATAAGCATATAAATAGTTCCCGCCTTATTACGACGTATGTGCAATATATCAATAGAAAGAATAGCACGACAAAGACCTCGTGCAACCCCTTAACCAAAATCGTACGTAGAAACCTCGTGTATCACAGTATCAACAACTGTACGGCAGAAACTTCGTACATTACAATATCAATAACCGTACGGCAGGAACCTCGTGCATCACAACATCAATAACCGTACAACAGAAACCTCGTGCATCATAATATTCATAACCGCATGGTAGAAACTTCGTGCATCCCAATATCAATAACCGCACAGCAGAAACCTTGTGCATCAATAATATCAAATACAACAACAACAAATACAATATATGCAAGAGCACAACAAGTGAAATAACTCAAGAACCTTTTGTTCACCAAGGCGGTATGACCAGCTCACAAGGAATAACTACAATAGAAAATACTAAATGTAATAAGAACAACTTAACAAGGGAGAAAGGTAATATGAAACGATGGCCCTATAGCATGTAGTTCAACAATAAAGGAGTTAACAAGAGTCAAGTAATTTCAAATAAAGGAACATCATTACACATGGAATATCTACTCTTCTTTTGAGATTGGGCAGGTTACGAAGGATATACAACAACTTCAATTAAGACCAAATAATTACCTGAGAGATAATAGTTATTTCCAATAAAACAAGAAGTTACGAAAGATAACGTGACAATGCAGGAGGTAAACATCTCCAGTTAAGTAAGGTAAGAGTTAATTAGGCAATAATAATGAGCCACAAGGTAATTAATTCCAAATAAAACATGTAGAGGTGGAACTAGCAAAGAAAAAGTCAATCATACAAAGAACAACTTCATACTCAGTGCATATAAGGATCTAAGAATCTAGAAAGGCCAATTCCCCACAAATAAATCCGAGCACGCACTCGTCACCTCGCATACACGGAATATAATCAGCATAGAAGACTCAAATCCTAAGGGGAAGTTCCCCACACAAGGTTAGGCAAGATACTTACCTCGAATCGGCTCAAAATCAACTAGAAACCATGTTCTTGCCATGAGTACTCGACTCCAATATCCCAAACTATTCAATTCAACATCATAATGTAAATCATACTTTAAGTAATTTATTCTACAATTAAATTCTAAGCTAATACACAGAATTATGTGAAATGACCAAACCCCCCTCGGCCAATGTCTTGACACCGAGTGAAATTAACATTTTCAGAATTCTTGTACTCCTACGAGTCTAACCATCTAAAAATCTCTCAAATCGGATGTCAAAAACCCACTCAAAACTCAATAATTCGTCCTAAGAAGTTTTATCAATTTTCCATTCAAAAATCCAAAATTAAAGGAGAAATTCATGCTTAGATTAGTGGGTTACAAGTAAAAAGGAGTTTAGAATCGCTACCTAATTGTTGCCCCTCAAAATCTCTCTCAAATTCGAGCTCCCAAGCTTGAGTTTTGGAAAAATGGCTAAACCCTCGTTTTGAAATGTTTATATCTGCCCAGACATTTAATGAATCGTGAATTCGGAAGAAGTCACGCATTCGAGAAGAAGGAATTAAAGGGCTGCTCAAATTGTTCTACACGAACGCGTGGGGAAGTACAAAAGCGCGAAAGGATGGGCTGGCAGGGAAACGTGATTGTGAGATACGTCGCGCGAACTCGATGAAGGAACTTTAGGATCAGCCCTCAATGCCCAATAACTCGATGCGAACACGAGGGCTGGACGTGAACGCGAGTAGAAAAAGATAGGGCTTCACGAATGCGGGGAAGGGGATTGCGAATGCGAAAAAAATTGGCCCCACTCCGGTATTATACTATGCGATCGCGAGATATGGGACGCAATCGCAAAGAAGAAAGAGTTTGCAACAGCTAGGCTCAGATTTCTGCAATTCCAATCAACTCCAAAATGCCCTAGTGAGCATCCAAAACACACCCAAGGCCCCCGGGACCTCAACCAAACCTACGCACATATCCCATAACATCATTAAAACTTGTACCTATCCTTATACCACCTAAAATAACATTGGAAACTCGAATAATCAATGATTTAAGCCTAAGAACTTCAATCTCTCTCAAAACACGCTTTCAAACTCTCTCAAAATACGCTTTCGATCAAAAACCTAACAGAACGACGTTCGAATGACCTAAAATTTTACACACACATTCCAAATGACATGATGGAGCTACTGCCACTTCTGAAATTCCATTTCAACCCCCCGTTCAAAACCTCACTATCGAATCAGAAACTTCAAAAATTCAAACTTCGGCATTTCAAGCCTATATTAGCTATGGACCTCTTAAACATATTCCCAACACACATCCAACCCCGAAATACCCTAATGGAGCTAAAAAACCATCATATTTCCATTCCAAGGCCCTCTTCACACTTTTTTGACTACGGGTAACTTCCAATACTTAAGCACCCTCTCTGCTGACGAGGTGGTGGAAACTGTGTGGCACGGGTACCCCGAGACCTATGAACACCTTAGTCACTATGCAAAGCCTAAAGAGTGAACTCAACTTGATGAACTGCAAAACCTCTACCATGACACACCCTACCTCCAAAATAAGAACCAGTATAACTCCCTGGCCTGTGGGGCCTCTTCATCTCCTCAAACTCCCTTTCCTGATTGTCGACGCCCCCCTTTTCTCGCGAAATCGGGTTTAGTGACATTTGGGAGGACAACTTGTTCCCTTTTGGGAGTTGGGTTTTGGAATTGAAGAGTCTCCACCTATTGATTAAGTGCATTAGGACACTATAAAGGGTTTGAGTTTGAAGAATCAGAGTTTGGGTAAGGGCTAGAAATTATCTCGAGGGGAAAGTGTTAGGCACCCCTCAAGATCCACTAGTGTGGTTCCCGGCCGTGTTATAATTGTGACTTCACATTAATAAGTAGGCAATTAAAGGCTCAAAATAGAGGGACTTGCATATGACATTACAAATAAGTTGGAAACCTTTTGAAGGTAGGTAGAGAGGGCAGATTTTTTTTAAATTAAAGACTCGTATAGTTTTACAAAAAAAAGGGATGAAAGAAAATAAAGGGAGGGGGGTCCTAGGTTTATAATTAACATGGATCGCGTCAATGAAATATCCAGTAATCACTCCTTAGAAGAGGGGCTACGTGAGATACTAGCGCATCAATCATCATCTCCATATTCTACCCTTCCCACCGCATAAAGTTTACTAAAAGCACGAGTCGGTCACGAATGCTTATTGTGTGCTATTACCCGCCCCATCCTATAAGTCCTAAAGGGTATTTAGGACTACTATTCCTACGAGGTAAGGTCTATGATGACCCCTTAGGTTTAAAGGATAAAATGTTAGGCGACATACATAACAAATAAGAACACACATAAAGGGACACATAAAGGCTCACAGTTCCCTCCACAAGTAAGCACATTATTAGCACGCATCAAACACAATTAAGGTCTCAAAGATAGGAGTTTAAAATAGGAATATTGAAGTTGAAATAGTAGGTTTCGGGAGGATACATTTTGCAACCTAGCAGTGAAAACAGAAGGTTCAGCTAAGACTAAGTGACTAAAAACAGCAGTGAGATTTCAAAAAATATAGCTAAAGAATGCAGTAAGATTCAGAAGTATACAACAGATAGAAATCGTTAAAAACACGTTTTGGAAAATAGAGTAAGGTCACTGAAAAAACAATAACTTGACAAAATGTAGGATAAGTATTTGAAATAGCATAATTCTGGGTAGAAAGGATCACCCAGCGGTCTAAAAACATATTAGAACAAACATCAGTGAGAATAAGCGGATACACAATTTTCAAAATTGCTTCAAAATAGGGCAGGAGTTTTAGTAAATATCACAACCCCAACCTCGATCGTTATGGCGCCCAACACACTGCTAGGCAAGCCGGACCAGTTTAACAACCTTAACCATTTTATGCAACTCATGAGTTAATTAACATAGATAAATTACTAAGTCATAATTCTAAAAGCCTGAAATAGAGCTAAAACATGCAGAAAAACCAAATACCAATACTACTACACAACCCGAAGAATCCGGTGTCACAAGTCAGAGCCTTTAATACCTGAATATCAATCTACTACATATCATTCTAAAGAAATGCGGAAATAAAGCAAATAGGGTAGAAGTAAGATCAAGACTGCAGACATCATGCAGCTATCTTGATGCTCCTGGATAAGCTGCTCAGTAGAGAAATCCTCACTTAGTCTCAAATGTACCTGGATCTGAATACAAGGTGCAGGGAATAATGTGAGTACTCCGACCACAGTGAGTAATATACATAAATAAAGGTTGAGATTAAGAAATACTGAATAAGCACAAAGTAATTCCATAAATACAATAAGCTAAACCAGATAATGCTCAATTAGTACACCAATAACAACAATTATGGAAATGCTACAACAGATAAGTAAGTAAGTGACATGCAAATACGAAATGCAACACATAGCCTGGTACTCTCTAGTGCCCGCTGCGGCGTGCAGCCCGCTCCCTTTATTTATCACTGACGGCGCTCACTGGGGGTATGCAGACTTCGGGAGGGGCCCTTTCCGGCCCAAACGCAATATAAGCCATCTCGTGGCATCAAACAGGCCCTGAGCCTCACATCAATATCAATATAATACTGTTGTGGCGCGCAACCCTTTGATCCCATGCTCAGTCCAGAACCACATAAGCCCCTCTGGCACAATTATATATAAATATTCATCCCAAAATTCATTAGAAATATTATTTAAGTTTCAAGTTTGAGAAAAGATGGTTGAGTTAGAAAAATAGTATTAAATACCTGTACTGAGTTCAATAATACGTAAAAATGGTAAGAAACCAATAACATCAATCCTTGAAGGATTCAATCAATTGGCGCGAAGCTCAAATCATAGCGATCAGCTCAAATTATAATAATAATGATTAAATTTTTAATTAAATACGTATTATATTCATCTACCGGGACGGACCAAGTCACAATCCCCAACGGTGCTTTGCCCCACGCTCGCTATCCGGCGTGCACGTCACCTCAATATAGCACTACGATGTGCAATTCCGGGATTTCAAACCCTTACGACAACATTTACATCTATTACTCACTTCAAGCCGGCCAAAATCCTAATTTGCTATGCCCTTATCTCTCACTTAGACCTCCTCGCGCGTCGAATCTGATCAAAACCACTACGAATACGTTACAATATGCCAATGGAACAATATCCAATTGGAAATAATCGAAAAATAGCAAAAAATCTCGAAATTAGCAAAATTCGAGCCCCGGGCCCACTTCTCGAATTCCAAAATTTTTTACACCAACGGATTTATTATCTTGCCACGAGTCTATACATATCAAGAACTCCCAATTCCGAACTAAAACGGCCCTTTAAAACCCAATTTGAAATATCGACTTTAAAGCTCTAGTTCTTCCCCTTTTTGCTAAGTCTTCATGAATTTCTAAGTTGATTCTACAATTAAATCCTATTTTTAGTTCGTAGAACTCACGTCCAATCAATCCCAGTAGAAACCCTCTTCAATCCCCTTCCAAAAGCTCTCACAAATCGCCCAGAGCCAAGTAGGAAGTGAGGGAAACGGGCTAAGTTTGAATTTTTTTATAACTAGACACAACCATCAATTGTCTTATTTGTGACACCTGGTTGGCAAATGCCACAATCACAAATGCGAACAAACCATCAAAATTGCAAACTGAGCCTCCCATGCCAAGGTCGCAAATGCGACATCTGGCTCGCAAATGCGAACCCTGCCAAGATCGCAAATGCAAACCCTGTCAAGGTCGCAATTGTGATCAAACTATCGCAAATGCGAACCTGCCTCATGCCATCCCCTTTGCAAATGCGAAACCTCACTCGCAAATGTGAACCATTTCTCACATTTGCGAGGCCTGCTACTATTGATGCATCTTCAAGTCAGAAACTTCCTGTTTAGCCATCCGAATTTCACCCGAGGCCCCCGGGACCTTAACAAAAAGTGCCAATCCATCCTAAAACAGCATTCGAACTTTCTCCAATCATCACAACACCACAAACAACACCAAAACCATCAAATTATATCGGATTCACACCTAAGTTCTTCAAAAACTTTGAAACACGCATTCGACAAAAAACCCAACCAAATCACCTCCGAATGACCTAATATTTTACACGCACATCCCAAATCACCTAACAAGCTACAACAACTCTCAAAATTCCATTCCGACCCTCGATTCAAAATCTCACCTACCAACCGGAATTCAGTAAAATAATAACTCACCAATTCAAGCCTAATTCTACACCGGACCTCCAAAATCACTTACGATCACACTCTTAGGTCACAAATCATCCCCCGAAGCTAACCAAATCATCGGAATTCGCATCTGAGCCCTCTAACTCATAGGTCAACATCTTGTTGACTTTTCCAACTAAGCTTTCCTTAAAGAGACTAAGTGTCTCATTTGCTTCAAAAATCCGTCCAAACCAACTCGATCACACAACAATTTCAATGTAGCATAGGGAAGCAGAAAATGGGGTGGTAACTCACGTTACGACGGGTCGGGTCGTCATATCCTGCCTAACTTAAACAAATGCTTGTTGTTGAGCGAGCCAAGAAACATACCTGAAGCCTCAAATAGGTGAGGGTATCTGCTCTGCTTCTCCAGCTCGGTCTCCCAGGTAGCCTCATCCACAGGCTGACCTCTCCACTGCACCTTCACTTTAGCAACATTCTTTAACCTTAACTTCTGAACCTGACGATCCAGAATGGCTGCTGGCTCTACCTCATAAGTCAAATCACCCTCCAACTGAACCGTACTGAAATCCAGAACATAGGACGGGTCCCCAATATACTTTCGAAGCATAGAAACATGGAAAACTGGATGCATGCTCGACAAGCTGGGTGGCAAGTCAAGCTCATAAGCCACCTCCCCGATCTTCCTAAGTACCTCAAAGGGCCTAATAAACCGCGGACTCAACTTTCCTTTCTTTGCGAATCTCATAGCTCCCTTTGTGGGTGAAAACTTCAGCAAAATCTTCTCATATATCATATAGGATACATCTCGGACCTTCCTGTCTGCATAACTCTTCTGCCTCGACTGCATTGTACAGAGTCTCTCCTGAATCATCTTCACCTTCTCCAATGCATCCTGAATCAAATTTGTCCCCAACAATCCAGCCTCACGCTCAAACAAACCAACTGGAGATCTACACCGTCTCCCATACAAGGCCTCATAGGGTGCTATCTGAATGCTGGACTGATAGTTGTTGTTGTAGGCAAACTCTGCAAGCGGTAGAAACCGATCCTATGACCCTTTAAAATCAATAACACAGGCGCATAGCATATCTTCTAATATCTGAATAGTGCGCTCGGACTGTGCATCTGTCTGAGGGTGTAAGGCTGTGCTCAACTGTAACTAAGTACCCAATTCTTGCTGAACTGTCTGCCAAAACTGAGAGGTAAATTGAGTGCCCCGATCTGATATGATGGAAACTAGGACACCATGCAAACAAATAATCTCCTGAATATAAATCTATGTCAGCCGCTCTGAAGAATAAGTAGTACAAATCGGAATGAAGTGTGCAGACTTGGTCAGCCTATCTACAATCACCCAAATAGCATCAAATTTCTTCAAAGTCCGTGGGAGTCCGGTGACAAAATCCATAGTGATCCTCTCTGACTTCCACTCAAGAATAACCATCTGCTGATGCAAGCCATCCTGTCTCTGATGCTCATATTTCACCGGCTGAGAATTAAGACACTGGGCTACATACTCCACAATATCTCTCTTCATCCTCTGCCACCAATAGTGCTGTCTAAGATCCTGATACATCTTCGCGGCACCCGGATGGATGGAATACCGCGAGCTATAGCCCTCCTCCAATATCAAATATCGAAGCCCATCTATATTGTGCACGTAAATCCGGCCCTGCAGCCTCAACACACCATCATCTCCAATGGTCACATCCCTGGCATCATCATGCTGAACCCTGTTCTTAAGGACAAGCAAATGCGGATCTTCATACTGACACTCTCTGATGCGGTCATACAAGGAAGACTGAGAAACCACACAAGCTAACACCAGACTGGGCTCTGAAATATCTAGTCTCACAAATTGATTGTCCAAGGCCTGAATACTAACTACAAATGACCTCTCCTTAATTGGAACGTATGCCAAGCTCCCTATACTCACCACCTTTCGACTTAAAGCATCGGCCACTACATTGGCCTTCCCTAGGAGATACAGAATGGTGACATCATAGTCCTTAAGTAACTCTAGCCACCTCCACTGCCTCAAATTAAGATCCTTTTGCTTGAACAAATGCTGAAGACTGCGATGATTAGTGAATACCTTACAAGATATGCCATACAAGTAATGCCTCCGAATCTTCTATGCATGAACTATAGCAGCTAGTTCCACATCATGAACGGGGTAATTTAGCTCATAGGGCTTCAACTGACGGGAATCATAAGCAATAACTCTACCCTTTTACATCAATACACAACCAATCCCATATCCCGAAGCATCGCAATATATCGTATAAAAACCCGAAGCTGACGGCAAAACCAACACTGGAGTTGTGGTCAAAGCTGTCTTGAGCTTCTAGAATCTCTCCTCACACTCGTCCGACTATACAAATGAAACACCCTTCTGAGTCAACTTGGTCAAGGGAGATGCAATAGAGGAAAAACCCTAAAAAAACTGGCGATAATAGCATGCCAACCCAAGGAAACTAAGAATCTCCATGGATGAGACGGTCTAAGCCAACTCTGCACCCTCTATCTTCTTTGGGTCAACCGAAATACCCTCGATTGACACCTTGTGCCCCAGGAAATCCACTGAGCTGAGCCAAAACTCACACTTGGAGAACTTTGTATAAAGGTTTTCCTCCCTCAATCTCTGCAATATAACCCCCAAATGTTGCGCGTGCTCCTCTGACTACGCGAGTATACCAGGATATCACCAATGAACACGATGATAAATGAATCCAGATAAGGCCGAAGTACACTGTTCTTCAGATACATGAACACAGTTGGGACATTGGTCAGCCCGAAAGACATGACAAGAAACTCATAGTGACTATGTCTAGTCCTGAAAGTAGTCTTATGAATATCTCAATCTCTGATTTTCAACTGGTGATAACCTGAACGGAGATCAATCTTAGAGAACACCCTCGCTCTCTGAAGCTGGTCAGATAAGTCATCAATACAAGGCAGGGGATACTTGTTCTTCACTGTTACTTTTTTCAATTGCCTATAATCGATGCAAATTCTCATTGTGCCATCCTTCTTATTCACAAACAGAACTGGCGCACCCCAAAGTCACACACTAGGCCGAATGAACCCCATATTTAGGAGCTCCTGAAGCTGCTCATTCAATTCTTTCAACTCTGCTGGTGCCATACGATATGAAGGAATAGAGAGGGGCTGAGCGCCCGGCACCAGGTTAATACCAAAATCAATATCCCTATACGGTGGCATGCTCGGCAGGTCCGCAGGAAATACATCGGGAAAATCCCTCACAACTGTGATAGAATCAATGCTAGGAGTCTCAGCTCCAACATCCCGTACGAATGCCAAATAGGAAAGGCAACCCTTCCCAACCATACGTTGGGCCTTCAAGAAGGAAATCACTCTTCTAGGAACATAATCAGTCATACCACGGCACTCGATCTGCGGTACACCCGGAATAGCTACAGTGACTGTCTTATCATGACAGTCTAGAATAGCATGACACGAAGATAACCAATCCATTCCCAATATAACGTCGAAGTCCACCGCTCAATAGCAATAAATCAACTCGGGTCTCCAGACCCCCAATAATCACAACACATGACTGGTACACACGGTCCACAATAACAGTATCGTCCATCGTGGTAGACCCATGAATAGGTAAACATAGAGACTCCCGGGGCATACCAAAATAATGAGCAAAATGTGAAGACACATATGAATATGTGGAACAGGGATCAAATAATACTGAGGCATCTTTATGGCAGACTGAAACAATACCCGTAATGACAACGTCTGAAGCACGGGCATATGTACTGCCCGACATAGGATTACAACGAGCCTGGCCACTGCCTGATCGGTATCCACCTCTAGGGCGACCCCTGACTGCATGATCTCCACTCTTAGCTGGGTGGGTGGGTGATGAAGTTACTGGAGCAGAAGTCGAGGGTTGTCCCCTCTTCTGATGTATTTTGCCACGAAGTCGAGCGCACTGCCTCCTCAAGTGACCAAACTCTCCGCACTCATAGCAGTTGCCTGGTGCTGGAGACAGGGACTGAAAGGAACCCCTCGCACTAGAGTAACTAGCAGATGCACTCGGTGTAGAAGAACCCTGAGTTGATGGGGCATGAGATGAGTTCTGAGCTGGGAGGGCGCTAAGTGAAGACTGGCCCTGCTGGGACCCATGATGACCACGACCTGAAGTTCCCCGATGATACTCTAGACGGGTTGACTGAGCATGACTGAAAGAATGACCTTTACCATGGTGGAACTGGCCCCTCGAAGGAGAACCACTATAACTGCCCGATCCGCGAGGCCTCTTGGCTTCCCTCTCTCCTCGCCCTCTTCAGCAAACTGACTTGATCTCATGAACGATATCCACCATATCCTCAAACGTAGCACCCAATACTCTCTCTAGTCATCAAAATACGGAGATGGTAGTTAAGGCCGTCCACAATTCTCCTGATCCTCTCACGATCCGAAGAAACCATCCAAATAGCATGACGGGACAACTGTGAAAACCTCATCTGGTACTGAGTCACTGTCATATCCCCCTGCGTCAGCCACTCAAACTGCCTACACAACTTCTCTATGCGGGACTGAGGTACATACTTCTCCAGGAAAATAGCGGAGAACTGCTTCCAAGAAAGGGGTGCTGCACCTACAGGCCTACGCCTCTAAAAGTCCTCCCACCAAGTAAGAGCAGCCCCAATAAACTGAAAGGTGGTAAATGCCACACCAGTTGACTTAAGGATCCCCACTGTATGGAGCATACGCTGGCACCTGTCAAGAAAACCCTGGGCATCCTCGCCCTAAGCACCACTGAATATCGGAGGCTGGAGCCTATCAAACCTCTCGAGACAATGCTGCTCATCTTCTGGCTTAGCAGAACCACGAAGCCCTGAACTGGTGCAACCTACTGAGCTGGAGGTGTCTCTGGTGTCTGTAGTACCTAAACCACTTGCTCAGGTGTGCGAGCAGCGAGGGTCTGATTGCTTCCCACGGCCTGTGATGTAGTTGCTGCTACTGTTGGTAATTGAAACTTCCTGAGCCATGCCAGTGCAGCCTAATAATATCTGTGCCAAGATCTCCTGAAGACCCAGAATCATGATAGGCACCGCTGGTGCCTGAACTGGTGCTGCATGTGTATCTGCAGCCGGAGACTGATCCTGAGTTGTGGCAAACTGGTAGATCTGCAGGCGCTACCCCGACTGCTCCGCCTCTGCCACAACCACGACTGCGTCTACGGCCTCTGGTGGCCTCGGTAGGTGGTACCGGTGGTCGTTCGCTACATCCGGTAGCTATGTCCTCCCCATCTATGAAAGAATAGAGTATTAGAAGTTTAGTTCTCAGTTCAACAAAGCCGCACGAGAAGAATTTCAAGAATGTGAAGTTTTCCTAAAGGTTCTGCAGTCTCCCGAGGATAAGCACATATGTCTCTGTACCGATCCGCAAGACTCTACTAAACTGGATCATGACTCGCGAGACCAAGTAACCTAGGCTTTGATACCAACTTGTCATGACCCCAACCCCGGTCGTGATGGCGCCCAACACACTGCTAGGCAAGCTCGACCAATTTAACAACCTTAACCATTTTATGCAGCTCATGAGTTGATTAACACAGATAAATTACTAAGTCATAATACTGAAAGCCTGAAATAGAGCTAAAACATGCGGAAACCCCAAATACCAATACTACTACACAGCCCAAAAAATCCGGTGTCACAAGTTTGAGCCTCTAATACCCGAGTATCAATCTACTACAAATTGTTCTAAAGAAATGCAGAAATAAAGCAAATAAGGTAGAAGTAAGATCAGGACTGCGGATGTCATGCAACTACCTTGATGCTCCCGGATAAGCTACTCGGTAGAGAAATCATCACTCAACCTCAGATGTACCTTGATTTGCACGCAAGGTGTAGGAGTAATATGAGTACTCCGACCCAGTGAGTAGTAAATATAAATAAAGGTTGAGAATAAGAAATCCTGAATAAGCACAAAGTAATTCTATAAATACAGCAAGCTGAACCAGATAGTACTCAATAAGTACACCAATAACAACAATTATGGAAATGCTACAACAGATAAGTAAGTGACATGCAAATGTGAAATACAACACATAGTCTGATACTCTCTAGTACCCATTGTGGCGTGCAGCCCGCTCCCTTTATTTATCATCGACGACGCTCACTAGGGTTGTGCAGACTCCGAGGGGGGCCCCTTACAGCCCAAGAGCAATATAATCCATCTCGTGGCAGCAACCAGGCCCTTGGCCTCACATAAATATTAATATAATACTGCTATGGTGCGTAGCCCGATCCCAGGCTCAGTACAGAACCACATAAGCCCCTTGGTCACAACAATATATAAATATTCAGCCCAAACTTCATTAGAAATATTATTTAAGTTTCAAGTTTGAGAAAAGATGGTTGAGTTCTAAAAATAGTATTAAATACCAGGACTGAGTTCGATAATACGTAAAAATGGTAAGAAACCAGTAATAGTAATCCCTGAAGGATTCAATCAATTGCCACGAAGCCCAATCATAGCGATCAGCTCAAATTATACTAATAATGATTAAATTTTTAATTAAATACACAATATATTCATCTACCAGGATGGACCAAGTCACAATCCCCAATGGTGCTCTACCCCACGCTCACTATCCGGCATGCAAGTCACATCAATATAGCACTACGATGTGCAATTCCGGGGTTTCAAACCCTCAGGACAGCATTTACATCTATTACTCAACTCAAGACGGAAAAAATCCTAGTTCGCTATGCCATTGCCTCTCTATTCGACCTCCTCGTGCGTCGAATCTGTTCAAAACCACAACAAATACGTCAAAATATTCAAATGGAATAATAACCAATCGAAAACAATCGAAAAATAGCAAAAAATCTCGAAATTAGAAAAACCCGAGCCCCAGTCCCACTTCTCGAGTCCTTACACCAGCGGATTCCTTATCGCGCCACGAGTCTATATATATCAAGAACCCCCAAATACGAGCTCAAACGGCCCTTTAAAATCCAATTTGAAATATCGACTTTCAAGCCCTTGTTCTTCCCCATTTTGCTAAGTATTCATGAATTTCTAGGTTGATTCTACCATTAAATCTTGCTTTTAGTTCATAGAACTTACCTCCAATCAATACCATTAGAAAACCTCTTCAATCCCTATCCAAAAGCTCTAAAACATCGCCCAAAGATGAGTGGAAAGTGAGGGAAACAGGCTAAGTTCGAATTTTTTTATAACCGGACACAACCCTCAGTTTTCGCATTTGCGACACCTGGTTCGCAAATGCGACAGTCACAACTACGACCAAACCATCGGAATCTCGAACTGATCCTCCCTACAAAGGTCGCAAATGCGACATCTGGCTCACAAATGTGAACCCTGCCAAGGTCTCAATTGTGATCAAACTATCGCAAATGCGAACCCTACCTCAGGCCAGCCCCTTCGCAAATGTGAAGCCTCACTTGCAAATGTGAGATCGCAAATGCGAACCATTTCTTGCATTTGCGAGGCCTGCAACTACTGCTGCATCTCCAAGTCTGAAACTTCCCATTTAGAAATCCGAAACTCACTCGAGGCCCTCGGGACCTCAATCAAAAGTGCCAACCCATCCAAAAACATCATTTGAACATTCTCCAATCATCAAAACACCACAAACAATATCAAAACCATCAAATTACATCGTATTTACACCTAAGTTCTTTAAAAAGTTCCGAAACACGCATTCGATAAAAAACCCAACCAAATCACCTCTGAATGACCTAAAATTTTACACACACATCCTAAATCACCTAACAAAGATACAAGAACTCTCAGAAATTCCATTCTGACCCTCAGATCAAAATCTCACCTACCAACCGGAATTCGCGAAAGTACTAACTTCGCCAATTCATGCCTAATTCTACACCAGACCTCCATAATCACTTCCGATCACACCCTTAAGTCATAGATCATCCCGCAAAGCTAACTGAATCATCGGAAGTCTCATCCGAGCCCTCTTACTCATATGTTAACATCCGGTTGACTTTTACAACTATGCTTTTCTTAAAGAGACTAAGTGTCTCATTTGCTTCAAAAATCTATCCAAACCAACTCGATCACAGTCGACATTGATAATGAAGTATAAGGAAGCAGAAAATGGGGAAAATGGGCGGTAACTCACGTGACGACAGGTCGGGTTGTCATAGTAAAACAAAGTGAATTTAAAAGAGGCAAAACTAGAATCAAACTTCATGATGTTAAAGGAAACTGATTGGTCCTAAGCTGGTAAAACATGATTAATTGATTCTATACACATTCGGCCTAAAGTTTGCCTAGGCATTGCATACATTGCCTAATTATCTTAAAGGGTGAACATGCATATCAATCTCTAGTTTTAGAAAAAAAGGTACATATACAATACTTGTGTTATTAGATTATACACGCTAATAGGCGTAATTGTAACTCAAATGAGTAGAGAACCTCAAATAAGAGGATGTCTAATGCACATAGAAGTTCTTGAAACATGATTTCTAAATGGTAATGAGGATGAAAATGCAGCCGTTACCTTATAACAGTTATTATCTTATTACGATTATTAGTTGATCATGGATATGAAATGAGTATAAGAACAGGGCTGAAAGTAAAGAACCTAATGTAGGATCTCTAATGAATGAGGTGCATGTCCTATACAGGATATCTATTGCATAAATAAGTAAATAAAATCCTATAAGCATGTTTTCAACCCATTACAAGCATGTTTTCAACCCATTACTTAAACTAAGCATGCATAACCCCCCATATTCACTATCCAGCCCCAATCGTTCATTTACAAATTATTACAAACCAAGGATAGCTGAATTACAGTAATAAAGAAAAGAAGAAGTTATTTATATAGGGAGCCTTCAGTTAGGCCCATTCTTCAAACCTCACTCCTTTCGAGTTTCACAGCCTTTGCCATAGTCTGGGTGCGGCAACGCTCCCTAAGGCCCCTATTGGGTTCCTGGCCAATTCCAACACCCAAATACTTACCAAAATTGTTGGAAAGGTGTGGTGTGGAATTACTAGCCTTGTGCATCAAAGTTCTGTGGGCACTCAGGGGTACCCAAAGTGATGCTTAGACTAAGGGGGTAGAACCTAATCTCTAAGAGCAGTGAGAGCGCGTGATATAGTTTTAAAGAAATTAAGTTGAGGGAAAATAGTTTGAAGAGTCTGACAGTTCTGTAAGGAGGTGAGTAAGACAATCTCAGAACTAGAATATCACCCATAGTTTAGGAAAGCAAACACAAACAGGAAAGGGGGAATGAGACAAGTAGTTCATGTGAGCACGTGATTTTTGCTTTATATAAAAATAACTCCTAAAAATAGACCAAAATAATTTTTATTGATTTTTAGGTATTTTTCTTTATTTAGATGCATTTCATACATTTTTAATATTTTTAAGAATCATAGAAAAGCCATAGAAAGTGTCACATTATAATTTATGCCACCTTAGGTTCATTTACATTTAGGAATTAATAACATTGAGTTAATTGTATTATTAATCAAAAATCACAAAAAATGATCATTTTTACATAGTTAGGTAATTAGCTTAATTTTACAATTTGAATTGATTTAGGAATTTAGTTTAGGTTTTTTTTATTAATTAAAACAAAAAAAAGGAAAACAAAAGAGAAAGGGATTTGAAAAGGCTTGGTCCTAAATTTACTTTGAGCGAAATTAAGGTTGAGCCCAAATATAAACCCAAATCAGCCCCTACCTCAACCCCAAATCGGGTCGACCCGCCCGACCCAATACCCAAACCCATTTCTCCACCTAAAAACCCCTAATGCCTAAGTCTTGAAGGGGATAGACACAATACACGCCTGTAGATAAAAAGCTGCACAGTTGAGGACCTGAGGACCCCCCTCGCTCTTCATCTTCTTCAGCAAAGAACACCAATATACAAATGATTCCCCCTGAAACTTAATCTTCTTCGATGCCTATTGAATACCCCTATCTCCGTCTTCTTCCCCTTCCGCACACCCTAGACCAAGAAAACCAAAATTAGCCGCAACAGACCATTTTGGACACAGCCGTCGACACACGAAATCTGAAACACGCACGCACATAGGTCGTGAGAAGGGGAAACTGACAAAGGTTTTCAGTTTTGTGCTTATCTCGTTAGCTTGAGATTTCATTCTATCTAAAGTCATAAAAACACATAAAATCAAACTCGAATCCTTCTTGTTTCGTCATTGCTGCAAATCCAAAAGAATACAAAAAAAATTGATAAAATAGGTTTTCGTCTCTTCCTTTCGAATTCAGTTTTGTTGTGAAAAATGGAGATGGTCGAGGTTTTCGAGTTTGAGTCGCGTGACTACAGCTGGAGTATAAAGTTTGAGTTCTAGGCTGGATTTGATGAGGTTCTGTCAAGGTTTGATGAACGGACAGCTGGGAAGCCTAGGCCATTTAGTATTTAAATGTCCAAATGAGCCCTGCCCCCTCAAACCCCTACCCCCACCCCCGTGTCTCACCTGTTATCAGAGACCTGTAACGCCACCGTCTCTCCACCGCAAACTGCTAGTCGGAAATCGCCTTCGCCATCGGTAATCACCCAAAGGCCACCAAAATTACACCATGTGCTCCTCATAACCTCCTCTTTCCAAACCCCAAACTCCCGTGTCTCGAATCCCCGCCCTTCTCCTCGAATCTTCAAAATTGTGGACGCTGCCTCCGCCGCCCACGGTGGCCCACCGCCAAATACCACCATATTAACACCCCATGATCCCCGTCACCAACTCATCATCAAAATCTATATAGTTTTCCTCGAACCCCACCCAAACTCCTCAAATCTTGAATCAAAGCCGAAGCCCTAAAATGTTGAATATCCAGTCGAGAAGAGTTTGGGTTCAAATTGGACTTTAGCCAAGTGTTTTTCATTAAGAACACGAGGTTAAAGTCCAAATTCAATCGATTACAAGGATGCTCGAGAGGTCGAACCTTCAGGTGTGTTCAGAAGTTCTTTGTTTACTTCTTTTCCTTTTACATTCTTCTTCTTTTTACTTCTGCATGTCCAGGTTGACAGTTTAATCCTTTTTGTTTTAGTTCTGTTTTTTTCATGTGGTGCTTAGTAATATAAATTTTTTTTTCAAATCACTTTTTTTAGGTCTCACGCAATTATCTCATTCATGCATGATTAATTAGTACTTGTTTGACAATTTTAGTTTGAATGCTTTTGATCCTGGGTCCTATTTGGACCCAAATCCCATGAGTCTTTATGACTTCATGAATTAGCACTTAAGAATTTTTCGATATTGGGTTCTGAACATCAGAAAGCCCAAGAGGGAATTGGTTTGGGGTCTATTCAGACCCATTAATTTGGGTCAATTGGACCCAGGTTCCGCCTGGCATATATGGGTAAATACTGAAGGTTTAAAGGGCAATTTGGGGTTTGTAATTAGGGAATCCTATGTAACCACCTTAGGAAGCTTCCAAGAAAGGGCTTTTGGGGACTGGTTTGATAAATTGGCATTGTGAGCACGTGTTTTTGCCTCACTTTAAATGTTCCTAAAAAATTATAAACTCGGATTTTCTTTTACTATTTGAATTTTTAGGAATTAATCATGTGATTTTGTGTTTGTTTGCATCTTTTCTTTTATTGTTTGAATTTTTAGGAATTAATTGTTGATTTCGGATTAATTGCACATATTTACATTTTTCTTTTATTATTTGAATTTCTAGGGGTTAATTGCACGATTTCGTGTTTATTTGCATTTTTTGTGTGATTTCGTATTTATTTGCATCTTTGTTATATTACTTGAATATTAAGAGTTCAATTGCATAAATTGTACGTTTATTTGCATATTAGAGTTCAATTGCATAAATTGTATGTTTATTTGCATATTGAGTGCACTTTAAGTCACAAAAATACAAAAAAATAGCATTTTTGTTAATTAGCCCAATTTTGGATTTTAAATCAGTTTTTTTATTTGGTGTTGATGAAATAACTTAATTTAGATATAACAAAAAAATAGAGATTTGGAAATTTGGTCTTAGTTGTAATCAAATCTTGGCCAGACAAATAAACCTAAACAGCCCACAAACACACCTCCAACCAGCCCAACACATCTAAACATGGTCCAACCCCACTTCTTCAAAACGACGCAGTTTAACTCGGCAAATCTGAACCATCCATCCCTCATAATCCAACGAATTAAATTGGGCTTTATACTTTAGATATAAGTGTCCAAATCCCTGTAATATTTTAGGGGCAAAAATCCATCCTCCTCGTACAGTTCGATAGCCGGTGTAATGCCGCCATCGAACCACCACACCACCACCGTCCGCCGCTGACCGGAAATCATCACCGCCGGCAGCAAGTCTCCAAAATGTACCAAATTAACACCACATATGCGTCTCAACCCTCTATCCAAATATCCAACTCTTGGCCCTTGAATATTCTCCAGACTTCTCGAATATTCGAAGAAACGATCGCCGGCTCTGCCGTGTCCGGCGACGTTGCTTCCAAACCTCCCCAATATCATACACAAGGGTCTCCTCACCTTCTCCTTCCCAAATCCAAGACCAACGTCTCTCAAAAACAACCAGAATTACGTGAATTCTAGATCTAAGGTCTCGTTCAAAATGGGTTTAATTTTCAAATTGCCACTGTTTGAATAGGGGTTCCAAATAAGATTATATGCTTGTTCTTGGCAAGAAGAAGCATGCAACATTAGTTGGAGACTCTATTCGAGGTAAGTCCAAACGATAGCCTAAACCGTAAGTTTCAAAATCTTTTTCATTCTTTGTTTGTCTTTCTTTTTCTTTGCATGAGCAAATATGTTTCAATGCGTGCTTTTTTGTTCTAGTACTTCTTTTATTTTGATGTGAGTTAGGATCTTCGAATTAGGCTTCTGATTCTTGAACATTGAAGTCATTTGGTTTAGTTCGTATTTGATTGTGTGTTTGTTTTGATTAAATGATCTATGATTGTTGCTGTTAATTTGTTTTTAGTTTCTATTCTGTTAGGTTTGCTTTTAATTGATAGTTTCCGATTTAATTATGGTTGTAGGGCATAGTATTAATTAGAGTTAAAGGCCATTTTTGATTTGTTAGATTGAGTAGTTCAATTTCAAGAATTGTCTAAATATATATTGAGTGCCCCCAACCCTCAATTGGCTAACTATGGTTAGTTTCGACCCAATTAACATGGCTGGGGGTTAGTTTGACTAGGTTTGAGTTGAATTTTGGTAGTGGTAGCCTTCCATGGTTCTTCTTCTCAAGCTCGGTATTGGATTTGATTTCTACTTTGACTTCTGAGGATTGATTGATTTTGGATTGGTTATAACTGTTAAGATTAGATCATTTGGATTGGTTTTAGGGGTTAGTTCTGATACCAAATAAGTAACTTAAGGGTAGTATAGGGTTTTCTTTCTTAGTCCTGATGATTTTAGGATAAATAAAGGTAATAAAGAGTTTTTAACTTGGTTTTGGTAATATTAGGAACAAAATAAGGGTAAGTATAGGTAGTCTATAAAGGGTAGAAAATGGTAGAATCCTTTAGACTCTTCTATAAAGGGTCTTTAATACAAAATCAGTAGTACTATTGCAGTAACTTGGGAAACAAGCCAAAAATGAGGGTCCAAATAGGTAAAATCTGAAAATTGAAAAGGGACCTTTAGTTAAAACAAAATAGTAGTGGTGCCCTAGTCTTTGGCTATATAAAAGGGATTGAAAATCACTCAAAAGGGGGATCTGGAGGTAGCTTTCAGAGAATGTTTAGCCTAAAATAATATTTCAGAAACTCCTGAAACACCAACAATTTTATTGGTCCATTGCATATTTTTCAGTAACCTTTGATCAGTTCAGTTCCTGAGACAATTTTGAATCAATAGATGTAGAAATGGCTGAGTTTAGATTTTAAAAGTCTGGTTTTGAAGTTGTTGTATTCCCAACTAGTTTAGGGTTTCATTGTTTTACTATTTTCTAGGTTTGAAAGTGGGAAACTTGAAGTTGTTGTGGTTCCATTTGGTTTTGGGTACACATCTGGGCTGTAAAATTGTTTCTACTGCTGTTTGCTGTGGTTGAAATTGCTGACTTCCTTATTTTCCTATTGTATTGTAATTTCCAGGTGCATCTCATAAGCTCGTCCATGTACAAATCACTTTGAGATGAAATGAAGCTGCTGCATTAAACTATTTTCCCAAACCTGTCATTTAAATTTTAAAATAGCTTTGATTCGTTTTAATATTCATTGTAAAGAACTATGGGACTGTGTGGACTGTTAAATTCATTATATGGTTCTGTTTACTGTCAGTGGTGTAGTCATTCAAGGTAGAGAAATTTAGTAGTGTAGTGAATTTGTAGATTAGATATTCTACTCATTCATAAGTGTTAATTAAATATGAGTTTGATAGATGGTCTTTTTACTTTTGTTTCACATCCAATTTGTGATATAAGCTGGCAGTAATAGCTATTTGTGCAATACTAAGTTCGCTTGGGCTGACCAGACAATATGTCAAACCCAGCTCCAATTGTTGTACGCCTAGTTCCCTGTGTCTCTAACCTGGGTTCACGTTAGGGCCCATATGTAATGATAAATACTGGCCCACTTCAGTTGAAGACTTAAATGAAAGGGCTGCTCTTGAGCATCAAGGACTGGACTGTCAGGCTGGGCTTCGCTTGGGGCCCAGCCGTTTTATGAATCGAATGCACTTAGACGTGATATAGTTACAATTGATAATGAACCCTTGTAGCTAGTCTTTAGAGCCGCGATAAATAAAAAATAGTTCTTTAATTATGTCTTTTAAAATACTGATTTAAAAGGCTTAGAACTTGATATGAGCCGTTTAGCAAATTTCCACAGTATCTCGTAAGGATAATGAAGCGTTAGTCGTTCTAGGGCGCTTCTTTTATAATTTTATCTCCCTAACTCGGGTGCGCATTTATATGACCCATATCCGAATCCCAACAAAGTTAGAATGTGTCAACAACCACAGATGCATTTATGTGACGTGGTTCGCGGCATGTTTCGACGATGTTGCAATTTTGCTTAAAAACAATAATAATAAAAGTAGTTAAAAGATTCAAATACACATAAGTTAAAACATGTTGTAAAATCAGATAATCTAAGCCAAATATAATAATTGAGCGACCGTGCTAGAACCACGGAACCCGAGAATGCCAAACAACTTCTCCCGGGTTAACAGAATTCCTTACCCCGATTTTTGGTTTGCGTACTGTTAACAGAGTCATTCTTTTCCTCGATTCAGGATTCTAACCGGTGACTTGGGACACCATAAATCTCCCAACTGGCGACTCTGCTAGGGAACGAACCCAGAATCTCTGGTTCAGGGTTCAAGAACTCGAGCTTATAATAATTGTTGTATTTGGCTTTGTTCATTATATGATTTTATTACATGTTTGGGCCTGATGTGTTAATATGTTAAATGTGGTTTTTCACCGCTTTGACATTATCTGAATTGCACATACAAACTGTTAAGAAACCTTCTCTTTTCACCTCCGGGGATGTGCTTACTGGTTGAGACTCCCTATTCTGTTAGTGTCATACCCCAAAATATGAAAGAGTCCGGACAAGTTACTAAGCCGGATGGTCTTTTGGTTCCCGGTCGTAGCCCCCTCCTCGACTCGAGTTGTCTGCTCGGGTACACTGTCTAGAACACATACCCAGGTTTTGAACCTAGAATAACTTGACCTCATGCCGGATCCCTAGTAGGAACACTTATTTGCATCAAGCATTTGACTTAGGGAACTCAACACAGGGGTTTGGTCCGTCTAGGGCAGGTAACCCGAAATTAAAAGACCATCCAGATGCATGTTACGTGTGCATTTAACTACTTGGGACTTACATGTTGATCGGCTTGCGGATAAGGAAAGAAAATTGAGAAAATAAGTAGCATTAGGGTTGGTTGATATTAGTCATTTATCTTGTAAAACCAATGCTCAAATAGCGCCAAAATACTGTTGGATTCTTGTTTGAAGAAAAAAACAACAAAAAGGAAAAAAAGCAAAAACAAATACAAACAAACAAAAGAAAAGGGGGCTTTTTAAAGTTTTGATTTTGATAAATTGTTTTGCACGAACTACGCCAGTTTGATTATTGTCGGGAGCAAGATACATAGGCAACCCCCATCGGGTCCAACATCCCTTTTGCAAAAATAACCAAAAAAAGAAAAACAAATGTCCAATTTTATTTAATTTCCCAAAATAAATCGGGTGATGACGTTACTGCCAAGAATAGCCGAATGTTATCGAAAGGGATGTTGGAAGGCTGACTTCACACAAATGGCCACCTCTGAGTCTTATTTTGGCTGGTGAACGAGCACAAACTTAAAATCTTCCTTTGGAAGTGCTGCAAGGCTGTATTCGCAAAGCTGGGCCCTGATTTTAGAAAAATAAATTTCATAAAAGAAATCTGCCGGTTTTAATATTTTGTGGAGTCAAGTAGAACAAATTTTGAGATACTAATTCACCCTAATAAATGTGCAGAATGAGCACAGATCAGTATTTGTCGATAGCATTCATAAACAACATTCCCCTGGAGCTACACATGTGGTGGAATGACCTGGGACAAACAGGGCAGTACAGGGTCAACATGCATTTGGGAGGACTTACTGGGTTGCTGAAAATTAGCCCGAGGGGAGATATCATAAAGGCATTGATCATATTCTGGGACTCGGCTCACAATGTCTTCCATTTCTCGGATTTTCAACTCACACCTATGTTGGAGGAAATATCTTGATATATGGGGACCCCTACGATTCCTTTGAGACACCAATACCTAATTGCGCCAAGAGCCCTCACCGTGCACAAGTTCCTGGCTCCTTAAAAATCAGTAGGAAGGTTCACAATCCGGACCTGCCAGTCGGCTTTTGAAGATTGACTTGTATCAGGGTACCATCTGCTGAAGATTCGGGAGCCAGATATCCCAAAGACTACTTTCAATGCTCGGTATGGTCACTACAAGTTCAGTGTTATGTCATTTGGGCTAGCTAATGCCCCAGCAACCTTTATGCATTTGATGCATAGTGTGTTCCGGCCATATCTTGTCCCATTCATCATTGTCTTTATTGATGATATTATGGTGTATTCCTGGATTTGGGAAGATCATGAGCAACACCTGAGGACTGTGCTTCAGACTCTCAAAGAGAAGAAGTTTTTTTTAATCCAACCAAAATGTGAGTTTTGGTTGGATTCTGTGGCATTCTTGGGTCATGTAGTTTCTGGTGAGGGGATAAAGGTGGATCCGAAGAAAGTGGATGTAATGCAAAGTTGGCCTAGACCATCCTCAGCTATAGAGATTTGCAGTTTTCTTGGCTTGGCGGGTTATTACCATCGATTTGTTGAGGGGTTTTCATCAATCGCAACTCCTATGACCAGACTCACCCAAAAGGATGTTCCTTTTCAGTGGGCGGAAGAGTGTGATGCGAGCTTTTAGAAGCTCTAGATAGCTTTGACTACAGCCACAGTTTTGATATTGCCCACGAGTTCAAGGTCTTATCTATTATGATACCTCGAGTATTATCCTTGGAGCGGTATTGATGTAGGACGGCAAGGTGATTGTCTACGTGTCCAGACAGTTGAAGATACATGAGAAGAATTATCATGTCCATGATCTTGAGTTATCTGCTATTGTTCACACCTTGAAGATCTGGTGTTATTATTTGTACGGTGTGCCTTGTGATATTTATAATGATCATTAGAGTCTGCAGCATATGTTTAAGCAGCAGGATCTTAATTTGCGTCATAGGAGATGGCTAGAGCTGCTCAAGGACTATGATATCACTATTTTGTATCACCCGACAAGGCCAGTGTGGTGGCCGATGCTTTGAGCGGCCAGGCGAAGAGTTTGGGGATTTTTGCTTATTTACCAGTAGTAGAGAGACCCATGGCGATAGATGTTCAGGCCTTAGCTAGTCAGTTTGTAAGATTGGACCTTTCAGAGCCCAGTCGGGTTCTATCTTGCGTGGTCTCTCGGTCTTCCTCGTTTGAACGTATCTGGGAGTGGCAGTTTGATGAACCTCTTTTACTTATCATCAAGGACAAGGTTTTTCATGGAGATCCCAAAGATGTGACTATTAGTAATGACGGGGTATTGAGGATTCAGGGTCGGGTTTGTGTACGTAATGTTGATGGGCTTCGAGAGTTAATTCTAAGGGAGGGCCACAGTTCAAGGTATTCCATCTATCCGGGTGCCATGATGATGTACCATAATTTGAGGCAGCACTATTGGTGGAGGCGGATGAAGAAAGATATAGTTGGGTTTGTATCTTCGTACCTCAATTGTCTGCAGGTGAAGTATGAGCACCAGATATCGTATGGGTTGCTTCAGCAAATAGAGATTCCGAAGTAGAAGTGGGAACAGATCACCATGGACTTCGTAATTGGGATCACACGGACTTTAAGGAAGTTAGATGATATTTGGGTTATTATGGATCGGCTGACCAAGTTCGCGCATTTCATTCTAGTGTGTACTACGTATTCTTCGAAGCGTCTGGCGAAGATTTATATTTGGAAAATTGTTTTTCTACATGGTATTTCAATTTCCATCATTTCAAATAGAGGTACTCAGTTCACATCATGGTTCTTGAGGGTCGTTCAAAATGAGTTAGGTACTCGGGTGGAGTTGAGTACAGCATTTCACCCTTAAATGGATGGACAATTCGAGCGCACTATTCATATTCTTAAGGATATACTCCTTGCATGTGTGATTGAGTTTGGAGGGTCTTGGGATCAGTTTTTGCCATTGGCGGAGTTTTCCTGCTACAACGGTTATAAGTCTAGCATTCAGATGGCACCGTATGACACTTTATATGGTTGCAATGTAGATCCCCGGTGGGTTGGTTTGAGCTGGGTAAGGCTAGATTATTAGGCATAGACTTGTTTCATGATGCTTTGGAGAAGGTTAAGGTGATTCAGGATAGACTCCATACAGCCCAGTCCAGGCAAAAGAATTACGCGCACCGGAAGATTTGTGATGTTTCCTATATGGTTGGAGAGTGGGTTCTGCTTTGGGTTTCGCCTATGAAGGGGTTTATGAGATTTACGGAGAAAGGAAGTTGAGTCCGAGGTTTATTGGCCTTTTTGAGATATTTTGGCATGTTGGGGAGGTTGCTTATGAGCTTGCCCTACCTCCCAGTTTGGCAAGAGTTCATCCGGTATTGTATGTTTCGATGCTCCGGAGATATCACGATGATTCCTTGCATGTGTTTTATTTCAGTTCAGTCTATTTAGACAAGGATCTATCCTATGTTGAGAAGCTAGTGGCAATATTGTATAGGCAAGTTAGAATGTTGAGGTCAAAGAACATTGTATCAGTGAAGGTTCAGTGGTGGGGTAAGCCGGTCGAGGAGGCGACCTGGAGACCGAGCAGGACATGCGCAGCCGTTACCCTCATTTTTTCACTACTTTAGGTAAGTCTATATGCTCATTCTAGGATAAATGAATGTATAAGTATAGGAGGATGTGATGACCCGGCCGGTCATTTTAAGAATTTGTGTCCTGATTCCCTATTAACTATTTTGCCCGTGTTTGTTTCTGCAATTGTGAGTTGCGGGGAGGAATTATTTGGAGTTTCGAAGAGTTTTGGGACACTTAGTTCCAAAATGAGAGCTTAAATTTTAGAAATTTGACCGTAGTCAGAGCAGTGTAAAGACGGCCTCAGAATGGAATTTTGATGATTTTGTTAGCTTCGTTAGGTGATTTTGGGTTTAGAAGCATGTTTGGGTTGTGTTTTGGAGGTTCATGGCTAATTTAGCCTTGAAATGCCGAAAGTTGAATTTTTAAAGTTTCTGGTTCGATAGTGAGATTTTGATTCGAGGGACGGAATATAATTTCGGAAGTTGGAGTAGCTCCGTAGTGTTGAATGTTACGTGTATGCAAAATTTTAGGTCATTCGAACGAGCTTTGATAGACTTTTCGATCGAAAGTGTATTTTAATAGTTTTTGAAGTTCTTAGGCTTAAATTCGATGCTATTTGTTTGATTCAATGTTGTTTGAGGTGTTGTGAAGATTTGTATAAGTTTGGACATTGGTATGTGACTTGCTTGTGCTTTTGGCTGAGGTCTCCGGGGGCCTCGGGATGATTTCGGATGGTTAACGGGAAGTTGGAAACTTGGCGTTGGCAGCTAAAGTTCCTTGGATTGCTGGCATAACCGCATCTGTGGTTGAGAGGCCGCAGATGCGGAATTTAGCTGCAAAAGCGGCTAGCTAAGGAAAATCAATGAGCCACAGGTCCGGAAGGATTCACGCACATGTGTGACCGTAGATACGGTGGGTAAGTCACAAGTGCAGATTTTGGGACTTTAATGAGCTTCGCAGATGCGGTCATTTTCGGCAGAAGTGGAATCGCAGGTGCGGTCCCATTACCGCAGAAGCAGAAGTGCTGGGTAGAAAAATCAGAAATTCAGGGTTTAGCTTCAAAAGTTAGAAATTGATTTGGGAGCTCGGAATTGGTAATTATGAGGGGGCTTTTCACCTGGGTACTTTGAGTAAGTGATTCTTAGTCTGTTTTGATTGTTTTCCATGAATCTATGCTTAAATTTATCATTTAATTTTGAACTTGAGATGAAAAGTGGGAAAAAACTAGAAGAAAGTTCTTAGACCTAGAATTCGAATTTTTATTGGTACATTTGGTATGCATGAACGCGTGAGAGAATGAGGATACCCGATTCAAAGGCGTGTGCCCGAGGGGAATTTTGGTTATTTTACCTAATTTTGCATATTAGCTTAGAATTTAATTGTAGAACCAGTTACTTGAAGTGTTATTTACATTATGCAATTGAATTTAATAGATTAGGGCCATTTGGAGTCGACTACTCGTGGCAAGAGCCTGGTTTTGGGTTAATTTTTGAGTTGGTTCAAGGTAAGTAGCTTTCTTAACCTTTTATGGGGGACATTCCCCTTAGGATTGGTATTGTGATAATTGAAATTCCTTGTACACATGGTGACAGGTACATACTTGTGCTAATTGTTGAAATATCATGTTTTCACTTAAGTAGCTTTAATTGTATTTTCCCGTTCCTACTTATACTACTAGGAATTTAAGCCTACTGTTAGCTTAGAGAAATATGTCTAATTGACTTAATTGCTTTATTTGCTTAAACTGCTTTATTTATATTATGTGAAACATGCAAGGTTAGAATTACCTACTTTGCCTTGGTATGAAGTTGAGCTTAATTGAGTATTGTTTGTGTTATTGCTATGTGTTTTACTTCATTACTACGGGACAACATCCCAAGAGATCCCCTGTATGTATTTTGATTTGAACTGAAGTGAGGGATACCAAGATATCCCTAGCACATATACATTGAGTATACCAAGATATCCTCGGGATACCAAGAGATCCCTAGCATATATTCAGGATACCAAGAGATCCTCGGGATACCAAGAGATCCCTAACACATATATATTGAGGATACCAAGAGATCCTCGGATACCAAGAGATCCCTAGCATATATTGAGGATACCAAGAGATCCTCGGGATACCAAGAGATCCCTTGCACATATTGAGAATACTATGAGATCCTCAGGATACTAAGAGATTCCCGAATATTTATCTTTGTGAAAAGTGGTATTTCTTATAAATTCCTTTGTCTCTGTTTCAGTTATTGTTATCCGTATTATCATGTATTAACTCTTACTGTTATCTTGCAATTGTACTAGTTTTACCTTATACTGTTATACCTCGTATTTTTATTTAATCTCAGTAGGGCCCTAGCCTTCCTCGTCACTACCCGACCGAGGTTAGGCTTGGTACTTGCTGAGTATCGTTGTGGTGTACTCATGCCCATTTTGCGTATGTTTTTTATGTGCAGATCCAAGTACTTCCACTGAAACTTATCATGTGTGAGGCGAGGTGCTTGTAGAGACTCCGAGGTATATCTTCCGCGTCCGCAGACTGAAGAGTTCCTCTCCTCCTTTTGTATTAGCCCTACTGTACTTTCGTTCCTTTGTTATACATTCTGGAGTTAGATACTTGCAGACATTCAAAGGGTTGTGATCATGAGATCCTGGGTTTTGGGAAATGTACTTAGTTTTTTTCGAGAGTTGATATTTCATATGTCGAGCGGCACATTTAAACACTGTTTTATTTTTCTATTTTGGTTTTAATTATTTCTTTTACAAATTGGTTTATTTTTCCACATTGTTAGTCTTACCTAGTCGTAGATACTAGAACTCGTCATGATAGTTCACGAAGGCGAACCATGGTTGTGACATGGTTGATCTTCCTCCTATAAATAAACCATTGGGTTCTAAATGGATCTTTAAGAGGAAAATGAAAGTTGATGGCACTATTGACAAATATAAGGCAAGACTTCTGGTCAACATGATAGACAACAAGAAGGTCTTGACTATTTTAATACATACTCTCCAATTACAGGAATTACGTCCACACGAATGTTAGTGCATTAGATGAAGTGTATGATCTTGAAATTCATCAAATGGACGTTAAGATGGCCTTCTGAAATGGAGATTTGGAGGAAAAAATCTGCATGGAACAACCTGCAGGGTTTGTGGTTCCAAATAAAGAAAAGAAGGTATGTAGACTTACTAAGTCCATTTATAGACTAAAACAAGCACCCAAACAATGGCATGCAAAATTTAACCAAATAATATTGTCAAACGGTTTTAATATAAATGAATGTGATAAATATGTGTACCTTGAAAATGTTCCAAGTTACATAGTCATTGTTTACCTATATATGGATGATATGCTGATAATGAGTAATGACATTGCCAACATAAATGTTAGTAAGCGTATGCTAACTAGCAAGTTTGATATGGGGGACTTAGGAGTTGCTGATTTGATTTTGGGGATTAAGATCCATAAGAATCCTCAAGGTCTGGCATTGTTACAATATCATTATATTAAGACAGTACGTGAAAAATTCAAGCACTTAGAGTTTAAAGTTGCAAAAACTCCTACTGACGTGAATCTTGCATATGCAAAGAATAAAGGCCAAAGCATATCACAATTGGATTCTGCTCGTATGCTGGGATGCTTAATATATATCATGAATTGTACACACCAGATATAGCTTGTGCTATAAATTGAGTCGATACACGAACAATACATGTCCATTTCATTGGATGGTGATCAAATGAGTTTTAGGATATTAAGAACATACCCAGGGCTTTTCCTTACACTACAGTAAATATCCTGCGATGATTGAGGGATACTATGATACAAATTAGATCACCGGTTCAACTGATTCTAAGTCCACAAGTGGATATATATTCATTATTGGTGGAGGAGCGGTATCTTGGAAGTCGTCGAAACAAACTTATATTGTCTGCTCTATAATGGAGGCTGAGTTCATAGCCTTAGATAAAGCCAGTGAAGAAGCTGAGTAGCTCCGAAATTTCTTAAAGACATTCCATTATGACCCAAACCGTTGGCACCAATATGCATACATTGTTATAGTCAAGCGGCAATTGGAAGGGTTGGGAGCGCTATGTATAATGGTAAATCTCATCATATACGACGAAGACATAAAACTATTAGGCAATTACTCTCTAGATGAAATATCACGATTGGCTATGTAAAGTCAAGTGATAATGTGTCAGGTTTACTTACAAAAGGCCTAACTAGAGAGGTAGTTGAGAAATCATCAAGGAAAATGAGACTATGGCCGAGAACAAGTGATTGTGGCGGTAACTCTACCTAGAAGACTGGAGATCCAAAGATCTAGGTTCAAGGAGATCAAACTAAGTCATTAATGATGGTTCAACGTTGTTAAGTAAAATTTTGGTCCATTCTCATGATGAGACAATATTTAGTACCAAGGATAAAACATTAAGGCTTTTAATAATTTCTAAATTTGACATGGGGTATATCAAATAGTGTACCTACAGACTGACAAGTTTAGGAATCATCTATATAAGTGTAAAGTATTAGCCGCTTTAAGGAGAATTGGTAAGGCCAGTTCTCTACGAACTAATGAAACCAGGCAGTGTTCATGGATGAAACGAACACAACAATGAGAACCAAAGATGGTTAAAGATTGGTTGTGTGACTATGGTTGTCTAGGTATACACCAAAGTTTGACGGTTCAAAGATATCAAATCTACCGATTGATAGAGTATATCTATCATAAGTTTACTACAGAAAGTTCAAAGGTAAACCTACTTATCCAGATGCAATTAATCCTTGCTTTCGGATCACACAGTTTTTCATGCATATTTTCGTGATATAGCCATTCTTCATGTAGGGGATTGTTTGGGTTTTAAGCATTAATATGGCTTAAAACAGGGTAAATGAGAAATGGAGGGAAATGAAATTTTTAAGTGAAATTTTAAGTTTCTCCCATTGTCTCATATTGAAAGAGAAAGAGGTTTTTGATGGGTATATAAGAACTTGCTCTTCTCCTAGCTCTTAAAGAGTTGAGAAGAAGGCAAACCTCACGCTGTCATCGCTCACTCGGCTCGACTTCGACTTCGACTTCGGCTTCGGATTCGGCTTCGGATTCAGATTTGGATTTGGTTAAATGATCGATTTATTGATAAATATTTTTGACCAAATTTACTTGTTCATAGTAAATATTAACAGAAATATCATTAAATATTCATTTTAATAACATAATATTAATATTAATATCAAATGGAATGGTTTTCAGTTTTTCAGTTGTGTAACTGAAATTAAACTTTCCTCTTCAATTTCCAGTTTATTATTGCATAAATTAGTTATTTATGTTATGGCATTTGTACTATGACCGTTTTGCATAAACAACTATTCTGAAGAGTTGCACCTCTTCACTTTTCAGCCCAACGTTGGGTATAAATACAAGTTCATTCTATCAGAATTTTCATATAATTTTCTGAGTTTCTCCTCTTTCTTCTGCATTGTTTTAACTTCAAAAAAAATAATAGTAAGTGTGATTTGCTACCGAACTTTGTATCGCAGAAATACTGGGGTTTGAAGTACTACTACACCAATGTGTAATTCATTCTAACCTGGTAGGAAATAATACATAACCTTGGGTACTAAGAGAGGATTATATTCATTAAAGAAACACTATGAATTCAGTGGGCTCAGATTAAATTATGTTTCTATTTTTCATTTCTGTTTATATTATTTTATTTTCTCCGAAATTATTTTAGAAATACAGTTTACTAACAACTTCTTTCTTCAAGACTTCATTACTCATCTTCATTCTCCAAGAGTTTACTAATTGAAGTGTTCAAACAATACTTTTAAATTTTCAATAATTATATACTTCTATTGCTTTATAAAATTTTATTTAACATCAACAATACTTTAAGAAAAATTATATAAATTGGCTATATTATCAATCGAGCAAGAATTATGGGTGTTCAAAACCGATCCGAAACCGAAAATCGAACCGAACCGAAACTTAATGGCTTAATGGTAACGGCTTAACGGCTTAACGGACAGAGAACGGATTGAATTTTTTTTATTAACGGCTTATCGGTTTGGGGGCAAATTATTCAATTTTCTTAATGGATAATCCGTTAACCTGTTAAGAATATATATATATATATATATATATATATATATATATATATATATATATATATATATATATATATATATATATATATATATATATATATATATATATATATATATATATATAATATTTATTTTTACTTACATAATTATATATATTAAATATAAAAACAAAGAACCTTAAAAATGAATAAGTATAAGTTAAAACTATAACAAAAATAAATTAGAAAAACAACCCCCCCTCCCCCACCGTCACTTCTGTCTATACAGTATACCCATTAGGCCATTAATTTAATTTACCCCTAATTTTCTAATTCCTCATTCGGTTATTCCAGATCCAGTCTCTAGAGAGAAACCCTAAGTCCCTAACACTGTTAAAGCAGCAGCGGGCAGCCACCAATCCTCTCCAGCCTCCGCGTCCGCTCGCTCGTCGTCGTCTACTTCCACCAGTCGCCGGTCACCCTGTCGCCATATCGTCTCTCCAGACTTCAGGTACAGGTACTCGTCGTTTTCTTGTGTGTACAGTACAAAAAAATGAGACAAAATCTCAAAGCTCTTGTAAAGTAGGTATCAAAATGTTGCAGAGTTATAGTTAAAAATTAAAATGGAGTAATTTACTCTCTGGAAATAATTTTTTCACCTGATAATCATTATATTTTATTTTACAAATCTGAATACATTTGAGCCCTTATAATTTATTTTACAAGTCTTAAACAGACTCGCACATTTTACATGTATTTATGCTAGAGTAGTGAGTACTCAAATCTGAATATTTCGATGCTTAATTGTCCATCTCAGAGTTGAAGAGTCAAATACATGTTGAGTCTAAGACTCCCAGAGCAGAATAGATTAAATACAAAGTTATGTTTTCACTTCTGTGCTTTACATGTTAATAGTTTGTGTTCTAACTGACCTGGTCCACATCTCTTACCCTTTTGCTTGTTGAGCTGCATAAGCGGATATGTGTGATTAATTCTCCATCCTTGCTTTACTAACTGAGTTACTTGTATCAAATTCACCCTTCATTTTCATTCATCCACATACACACCCCTAGTAATACAATTCCCACAACATTTGAAGCCGAAAAAAGAATTCTGAATTTCAAGGTTTGAATTCGAGATCTCAGATGCCAAAATTCGAAATAAAAACAAAATAAAAGAGTGAATTCCAAGGAAAACTAAAGGTAAATCGATTACTGTGGATTGATGAAGTTTGAAAAATTTTTGGATTTTCAAAAGCTATCAAGTTTGAAATCTGCTGCTGTTTGCTGGAATCTCTTGCTGAGCTTCGCCCTCACTGTTCTTTGAGCCTCGATTTGGCTCGATTCAGTTGTTTCCTTCGCCTAGCAGTTGGTTTTCGGCTTTCATTTGGCCTGTTTCAGTTCTCTTTGTTGCGTTTTGATTAGGTAAGTCATGAAACCTTTTCACCTCACTTTGATTGAGTAACGAAATTGTGTCAATTCTGGATCTTAATATTTGTGTAACTGTTGTATTTGATGAAGTACGATGTAAGGTGAAATGACCTTTTGTAATTAATTGTTGATGGCTAATTGTTTGTCACAATGAGTTGAGTTTTGAAATAATTCGTTGAGCATTTGTATGACCTGTTGTTTGGGAATATTGTTTATATGATTTGCTGTTTGGGAATATTGCCCTGCAGGTTATAGGGACTATAAGCCGTTGGATGCCACTTGCTGTGTACTGGGGAAAAGTTGGCATGCATTTTTGGACTGCTCACTTCTGTCGCATTTGCCTATCTGTTCACTGTTTTAGAGTGCATAAGATGCGCCCTCGCAGGGATGTATGCATACGTTCCATTTGTCTGTGAATTATGATGCAGCTTATATTCAAATACCTTATGATTAATGGCTGCCAACATATGTTTCTTATTCCTTTTAGAAAGAACTTTGTTTGAGTCTGGTTGGAACTGAAATATTCAAATACCTTATGATTAATATCTTAAAATGATTACTGTTTTAGTGTTTTTCATGTAATTGAAGTAGAAATGGAACTGGACAGTGAGCTTGCATTATAAACTGAATGTAGTGTGCGGACATAATACATTTGAGCACTTAGGTATTAAACCGATAAACCGCCCGGTAAGAGCTAACCCGATACCAATCCGCCCGATATCTTATCGGGTGGCTAACGGATGAATACATTTTAAAGCCGATAACCGTTAAGCTAAACCGTTAAGAGTAAAAAACCGCTCAATCCGCCCGATAAACACCCCTAGCAAGAATTATTATTGAAAATTAATTATAAAAAAATTATTAATAACTTTATATTTCAAAAAGTTAGAAGCTAGACTTCAAATAAAAAATATCTTATAACATTTGTTTAAAAATTTAAGTTTCATATTAAACTTTGGCTTTAACCCGTATGTGCTTGAGCGTCCTTGGGGTTGAGATATTTGTTGAGAGTATTTAAGGAAACAGCCGACTCAAACTGCTTTATGTTGGTTTGATAAAGATTATCATTCGATAAATCGATCGAGTTGATTTGATTTTTTTCTTTTTACTAAATAAAATGCAACTCAAATAGAACCACATACATCCCTAATAGTAGATTCAGTTGTTCCAGTGATGATTAAGGTCAAAAAAACTTTTCCACACTCAAAGTGTAACCAAGGAAATTGGGGGTATCACTATCATTATTACTTTTGCGTTAGATGGAGCCAAATTTGGTCATAAAACCAGCAGCCCAATTATATTTATTCAGTCCATAATTTAGTCTGTCGAAGGACTAGTGAGACGAATATCCTCCATTGGCATGTAAAAAGAAACACCAGGCAAATGATTTTACTCTTAACCAAATCCAGTTTGAAATATTGTACTACTACATTGAGCTCATCTTCTATTGAAACGGCTCCTTTGTAATTAAATAAACGGTAAAAGACCAACTATATTCTTGTACTTAAAAAAAATATATTATTTGTTATATTTTGGGTCTAAACATACTCCTCCCGTAATATTATTAGTTCAAATATGCCTCTCTTCTGTTAAATTTATTCAAGGTGGACATCTAATCCTACATAATACTAATATTTGAAGATGTGGATGCCAAATGGCATGCCACCTGCGCTCCTAATCCATATATAAAAGACTAAAATTTAAAATACAATATTTTTCATGATAACGGTAATGGTGACAATAGTGATAGAAGGGAAGAAAGTTTTAGTGGTGGAGAAAAAAAGGGAGATGTAAAATGGGTTAAGGGTGCTAAGGTGACAAGCCGTGTGGTATTCACCTCATCAAATGTTAATGTCACATAAGATTGAATGTACATCTTGAACAAACTTAACGAAAAAGAGGTATATGTGAACCAATAATATAACGATATAGGTATATATATAGACTCAAAGTATAACGAAACACACATTTAAATATTTTCTTGTTGTATAAGGGTATATTTGGCTATTTTCTGTTAAATAAATCGTTTTATATTCATTTTGAAAAGAAAAAAACGAACTTTGTACATCATAATGCATCTATTAAATTATCAAAGTTGATTCAAAGTGACGCGATGGCTAATTAATTCGCATGCATTATGATAAACGGGTACCAGACAAACGTTCATAAAAGCTACTTGATCCATAAATGTTGACGTGCTCTGTAAGTGATTGCTAAACAAAACCTTTCCAACGAATGATTAGACCATTCCAAAAGAGGAACAATCCCAAGCAGTTTTCTTGAACTCTAGGCTCTAAAATTTTACTATTGGTATACTTAATCCGTTTTAATATAAATGAGGTAGTTTGATTCAATACAAAATTTAAAAATTTATGATCTTAAAAGTTTAAGGCGTAAAATTTTTGTGAAGTATGACATTTGTTTGGTTATAAAAGTATCTCGTTAGGAAAAAATGGATAAATAAAGAGTTTTAAATTGAGTTATTTTAAAATTTAAAAATATATTTATTTTAATATAGACTAATAAAGAAAGTACATCGTATAATTTGAAACAAGTACTAGTGTTGTTTCGTAGCACAAGTAGTGCAGAATTGGCAAGTCTCTCATTCAGCTCTCTGATCATTTTACGTACATCTGGCTGAACAACTTTTCTTTAATTACCCACGATATATAAGTAACTCAATTACCTCTATATATATCACAACAGAATAAAAGCAGCCGGAAAATATTAAATTTTGATTCCAATACACAAGTAGACAATTGTTTTAGCAACTTACCTTACTTAACATTCACGTGGGACCACCCATAATTTGCCATATGGTGAAAGTTAAAGTAAAGAGAGTTTTTGAAAATTGGTTGTATAGTAATTTGAACATATTGCAGCATACGTGCATTCCCGGGAACCAAATGTTGAATAGCTATTCGTAAAATTGGAAGCCTATTGTTATTTCTTCGTTTTCTTGAAAGCTCGTACTCGTACATGCGGCAGAAACTCGATTCATGAATCCATTCCCAAAGATGTCAGGATAGGGACATGCACTTATGAAGAGAGTAAAATAGTTGGTCAATTAGGGTAGATGGCTAGGAGGATAGTTATCCATCACAATGCCCTTTGTTGCATGGAATAGTGTGGCAAGCTTTGATGATCGCATTTAATTCCCAACTACCCATCTCCTTAACTATGTCCATTATTAATAAGTAGTAATAGTAGATGCTACCGATCACTGATCATATCCCCTTATTTCTCTTTTGCACTGTAAAGAAAAGACAAGAGGAGGAGAGTAAAATACTCATTCCAAAGATGGAGGATTCGAGACAGAAAATGGCCGGAAGTACTCCTCTACAGAAAGGGTCACAAGAATTTGAAGATGAGAATGGAAGCAGCAGTATGAGAACAGCTGAGACTGTGCTGCGTTTGCTACCCATGGGGCTTTGTGTTGTAGCTCTTGTTATTATGCTCAAGAATTCCCAAACTAATGACTTTGGTTCCCTTTCCTACTCTGACCTTGGAACCTTCAGGTAACTATTATCCTCTTCTCTTCATTTAATTATCTAATTCTTAATTAATTCTAGTCATAGAATAAGGTGTGAATTTTGGTGAAAGTGAAGCCGTGGTTGCTGGATTTCGTAAGGAATTTGTAGTCATGGCTTATGAGGTTCAAATCTTGAATCTGCTGCAGGTACTTGGTCCATGCAAATGGCATTTGTGCAGGTTATTCTCTTCTATCAGCAATAGTAGCAGCTGTTCCTCGTCCCATAACCATGTCTAGAGCCTGGACTTTCTTCCTCCTTGATCAGGTTCTTTCCTACTCTATTCATCTTCATAAAGCTGTATTTCTAATGCATACTGCATCTGAATTTGCATTTTACTATCACCCTAAGCTAGGAGTAGTGACAAATGGGAAGGATGGGTCGGGTCGAAGGTACATAGGCGGTCTGAAAACGAGTTATGCAAAAACGGATAAGTTATCCAACCCAAACACATAACCGGCGAGACTTGAATATGGTCACTTATTGAGAGAATTCTAGTCTCTCAAACATGAGGAACCCCTAATTTGACTCCTTGCAAATATGTGTGTTAAACTCATTGATTATCTATCTTTAAGTGTATAGTATGGATTTTATACATATTTGATCTGTTATTAAAAAGTGAATTATTTAATCCATTTTTAGTGGGTAATATGGATCGATATTTGTGTTTTCAATCCATTTTGCCACCGCTATACTAAAATACAACGCTAGCTAACACTTGCAGAATTAGTGATATATACTAGAAATAGTGAATTCAAAATGGACTGTTCTTTTATATATATATAAACATTATAAATTTATTTCATATATGTATATATCGTTCCAATCAAAAGCAATGAGTTCAATTAAACCTACCAACTGACCCTGATTATGCCTCTTGCCTGCAGATACTGACATACATAATACTGGCTGCCGGAGCTGCGTCAACGGAGGTGGTGTATCTGGCATATAAAGGGGACACAGCGGTTACATGGAGTGAATCATGTCGCTCATTTGGAGGTTTTTGCCATAAAGCCACAGCATCTGTATCTGTTACATTCATAGTAAGCCTTTGCTATGCAGGGCTTTCGTTGCTGTCATCTTACCGGCTTTTCAGCAAGTATGACGCACCAGTTGAGTTGTATAATAACAAGGGGGGTATTGAGGTCGCAACGTATTGAGAGTTCGATACTGATCCATGATCAAAGACATCTGTATTTCCCTCTTTGTTTAAGCTATGTGGTGCACTAGTTTTTGGTTCCACTATCTCATGTACGCGGCAGATGTCAATAAAAGATGGTATTTAGGTGCAATAGAGGATGTTGCTTCTCTTCAATATCATATCTGGTAGAATTGAGGCCTTCAAATCATTTTTCTGCCCCATGTGTTCAGCTTCTTTTACTAATTAATAAGCTCATGTGTTAGAATACACATATATACAGTGCCATCGCAGCAGAAATTAATTAAGGAATGTACCTTCGACCATGGTCGCATGATGTAGGGAATACCTTGGAAGAACCTTGATTGAAAATCTAAGGAGTTTTCTAGCATGTGTCTATCGTAGTATGTCAGACTGATAGAGTTACATACATATTTATAAGTAGGCTATGAATTCTTAGGCAAATACATTAACCTTAGGGACTTTTTCATAAATTATAATTACCTTAGGGATTTCTAATATATGGTAATTTCTTTCTATCAAAGAAACTACCATATATCCAAGGTAAATATTATTACCTTATATGTGGGCCACACTAGAAGTCTCTAGACGAGACGGTAATTTCTAACTATCATACTCAATCCATGCCTAAGTGCAAGGTTGTATTAAAAGCTTTACTATATATGCTAACCAGTTTGCTTAGATCATATTGAGATTAGACTATGTGCTGTTGCATCCAAGACCTAATGCTAATTTTGAACAAATTAACCGGTTCTGTGAGCAACCTACACCCGTGTCCATTCATGAACAATTCACAATATAGTTGATAATAAAATCCACATCCCAAGCACTTCAAAAGCAACTCCATTACATCCTACTTGGTGCATCCATGCACCACAAATATAACCATGCAAAATTGCAACAAAAAACACAAAAGATGCAAAATAAGTATTTGAAGGGTCTAATATAGGTATGAGTAAGCCACAAGACTTACAAGGTAAACCTTACACTGATCATTCCATAATCACAAGATGCAATGCAATACAAGAAAGGTCATGCAGAAGAGGGACATCATCCAATGTCCATGCTGAATTATTTTTGTACAAACAGTTAACTGCATAATCTCCACTATTACATGTTTTAACATCTATTACCACAGCTGAATCACTTAATGCTATTCCAACAACAACAACACAGTATAGTCCTACAAAGTGGAGTCTGGGGAGGGTAATATGTAGACGAGCCTTACCCCTACCCGAAAGGGCAAAGAGGCTGTTTCCAATCGACCCTCGGCTCAGTGAAGGAAAAGAAAAACAAAGAAAAATAAAAACAAAAGAGCATTAGTAAGTCCAGCAGAAATAGAGTAAATAATTATCTAAACATAAGAAGCATAAATAAAATAGCATGCAATAATATCACACAGTAACTACCATAATTGACTACCATAAGGGAGACACAATCCAAAACACTAATCATCTATTGATAGCCTTGCCAAGCCTCACCCAACGCCAGATAAGTAGTACCAAAAACTCTAGGGGCCCCTATCCTACAACCTTGATACTAGACCTCCAGACTTTCCTATCAAGGGACATGTCCTCGGAAACCCGCATGGCCATGTCATGCCTAATCACCTCTCCCCAATACCTCTTAGGCCTCCCTCTGCCTCGCCGGACGTCGACCATCGCCAGTCGTTCACAACTCATCACCGGGGCATCAGGACTCCTCCTCCGCACATGCCCGAACTACCTCAGTCTCGCTTCTCGCATCTTCTCATCCACCGGGGCCACCCCTACCTTCTCTCGAATAACTTCATTCTTAATCTTATCTAACCTGGTGAGCCCGCACATCCACCTGAGCATCCTCATCTCTGCAACCTTCATTCTCCGAATATGAGAGTTCTTCACTGGCCAGCACTCCGCCCCATACAACATTGCAAGTCTAACCACAGCTCTATCAAATTTTCCCTTGAGTTTCTGTGGAACTTTCTTGTCACACAGGACTCCTAATGCAAGCCTCCACTTTGACCACCACGCTCCTATACGATGAGTGACGTCCCCGTCAATCTCTCCGTCCCCCTGAATCACCGACCCAAGATATCTGACACTGTCCCTCTTGGCGATGACCTGAGATCCAATCATCACGTCCCTACCTATTTCGCTCGGCTCAGCGCTAAACTTGCACTCCAGGTATTCTGTCTTAGATCTGCTTATTTTGAAACCCTTAGACTCGAGAGTCTGTCTCCAAACCTCTAACCTCTCAATAACACCGACCCTTGTCTCGTCTATCAAGACTATATCATCAGCAAATAGCATACACCAAGGCACATTCCCTTGAATATGTCGGGTTAGAGCATCCATCACCAAGGCAAACAAGAGAGGGCTAAGCGCCGATCCTTGATGGAGCCCCATAAGCACTGGAAAATGGTCTGAGTCGCCACCCACCGTCCTAACCCTAGTCTTAGCTCCATCGTACATGTCCTTGATTACTCTGCTGTAGGCTTCCGGCACGCTCTTCGCCTCCAAGAACCTCCATAGCACCTCCCTTGGGACCTTGTCATACGCCTTCTCCAAGTCGATAAGCACCATGTGCAGGTTCTTCTTCTTATCCCTGAACTGCTCCACCAGCCTCCTGACAAGGTGGATAGCTTCTGTAGTGGAGCGCCCCGGCATGAAACCGAACTGGTTCGTAGATATAGATGTCATCTCCCTCACCCTCGCCTCGATCACCCGCTCCCAGAACATCATGGTGTGACTTATTAATTTGATACCCCCTATAGTTGTTGCAGCACTGGATGTCCCCTTTGTTCTTCTACAACGGAATCACTGCACTCCACTTCCACTCATCCGGCATCTTTTTGGTCCTGAAGATCGCATTGAACAACCTAGAGAGCCACTCCACTCCTGACCTACCCATGCACTTCCAGAACTCCACCAGGATCTCGTCAGGCCCGGTCGCTCGACCCCTACTCATCTTACGCAAAGCCCCCAAGACCTCATCCGCCCTAATGCGCCTGCAGTACCCAAGGTCTCTATATTGCTCTGAATGCTCCAACTCCCCTAGCTCTATGTTACGATCCCCATCCTCGTTAAGTAAGTCTCGAAAGTACGCCTGCCACCTCTGCTTGACTTGAGACTCCCCCATCAGAACACTACCATCCTCGCCCTTGATGCACCTAACTTGGTCAAGGTCACGCGCCTTCCTTTCCCTTGCTTTAGCTAACCGGAATAACTTCCTATCCCCGCCTATCTCCCCTAGTTCCTCGTACATCAGACCAGACGCCGCATTTTTAGCTTCCGTAACTGCCAGCTTTGCTTCTTTCCTCGCCACCTTGTAGATCTCCCTGTTCGCTCTACGTTCTTCCTCGTTTGTGATCCCTGCCAACTTAGCAAATGCCGCCTTCTTCACCTTCACTTTTCCTTCGACTACATCGTTCCACCACCAGTCGCCCTGATGTCTGCCTGAATAGCCCTTGGCTACCCCAAGCACGTCCCGGGCTACCTCCTTAACCGAGTTCTCCGTCTCTGGCCGCATAGCGTCCGCTTCCCCAGAACTTCTCCAAGCTCCGCCCTCGGCTAACCTCCTCTCCAACTCCTGTGCTTTCTCCTTAGTCAAAACACCCCATCTTATCCGCGGTTGTCCCCGAGCACCCCTCCTCTTCCTCTTCACCAAGAGAACAACATCCATCACTAGGAGTCTATGAAAAGTCGAAAGGGACTCTCCCGGAATAACCTTGCAGTCCTTGCACATACCCCTATCGCTCCTTCTGAGGAGGAGATAATCAATCTGAGTCCTCGCCGCCGAACTCTTGAAGGTGACCATATGCTCCTCCCTCTTCTGAAATGTCGAGTTCGCAATCAGAAGGTTGGAAGCCCTGGCGAAATCAAGCAGTGACGTGCCTCCTCCGTTCCTAACCCCAAAGCCAGTGCCACCGTGCACATCACCATAACCACCAACATCAGCCCAAATATGAGCATTAAAGTCCCCTACAATAACTAACTTCTCAGATTGGGGAATACTACTCACCAGATCATCCAAGCCCTCCCAAAAGCGCCTCTTAGCCTCCTAGTCTAAGCCCGCTTGCGGCGCGTATGCGCTGATGACGTTGAGGACGCAACCCCCAATAACCAACTTAATAGACATTAGCCTATCATTCACTCGCCTAACCTCGACCACGGACTCCCTTAGATCCTTATCCACCAAGATGCCCACTCCATTCTTACCTCTCACGACCCCAGAATACCACAGCTTAAACCCGTTTACATTCCTCGCCTTCGACCCTTTCCACCTAGTCTCCTGGACACATGCTATGTTAACCCTCCTCCTCTGAAGAACCTTCGCCAACTCAACGGACTAACCCATCAGAGTGCCTATCTTCCACGACCCAATCCTTAATCTATGAGCGTCCGCTACCCTTTTCCCACCCTTACCTCCCGCCCTACCCACAGGACCACTCCTTGCCCCCTACTCACCCCGCCACCGCCCCTACCCCCCGAGGACATGACCTTACACTATCATCCCCCGCCGCGGTCACTATCCCTCCAACCGACTATGGAGAATAGTGACAAACACACGCACTATAGCGGAATACGCAAAAAGATGCAAACTAGGTAGCGCGAGAGTAAACCTCACACGGAATGCTAGGTAAAAGACGTAAAAGGTGTACAAAGAAAAAAAGAGAGTGGGAGGTACCAACTCCCGGTGGAAAAATCGAAAAGTAAGCTTTGATGCGCCCAAGGTCAATTGCTACCGACTCTTGCACGTCCCGACCGGTGTTGCTTAGCTATTCACTCCCAAACACCGCGAACTGGCCTCGCCGCCACGACGGGTACCTGGGGTAAGTTTTCCTGAAGCTTATCGGAACGTGTAGTTCTGTTGCGTCCTGTCAAAAGTCTAAACGGGAGTCGCCGGAAGTACTGTAGTTTGCCGGAAATCCTCGCCGGAAAAATAAGGCACCTGTCCAAGAAAACAGAACACACCCACACACACCCACAAAAAGCAGAAGAGAGAATAGGAATAAAAGAGCAGGGGGCGCCGGAAAAATCGCCGGCGAAAAGCCAGAATTCAAAAAAAAACTGATTGGAGAATCTTTTTGTGGGCAGTGAACTAAGGCTTTTGCAGTTTCAGATTTGGCTGAAACAACAAAAAATAAGTTCCAAAATAGAGGCAGAAATCCAAATCCATATAGATTTTAGGCAGCTTCGACAAGAAAATCAGTAACTCTAATAGCCAACAGCCCTTTTAAACTCAGGAGAAGTGGATGCCAAAGAACGCAAATAGGAGAGTAAACTGAAATCCTCTCTTTTATTAATTTTTTTCGAAAATCTCAGATCTGAGAGTTAAGAGTTTTTCCAACAAGTTTGATGGTGGCCGGCACCAAAGAAGACGAGATCAGAAAACAGAGGAAAAATAGCTGAAGAAGCTGATCAGAAAACAGAGTTTCGCTTCAAGATATAGTAGTGATGAAACCCAAAAGAACAGCGGTAATGCACAATGCTTTGCAAAAAAACAAACAATGTAAGACCCAAAAATCTTTTCAGATCAAAGATACAGTAGTTAAGCATAAGCATCAGCGAGCTTGATCCTACATAACTGCAACAAAGGCATATAGCGTTCAAGAAACAATCGTTACAGTAGAAGAATCGGGATTGAGAAAAGATTAACAGCATAAAATACTGAGGGGCTATGACCAACTGTCAAGAAAGATAAAAATAATAGGAGTATAGTGAATCTGTCAAGGGTAATCTTATCTTAAAAACCGTATATGCAGAAATGTTTTACTTGACTACTAGCGCCGGTTCTTTTCAACCAGATAATTAGTTCACTTCAGAATGTGCAACTCATCAATTCTGTTTTTTTAAAGGACAAGCCAATAAGAGAATCGCAACGATATGTCACAATTATATTTGTCATAACAGTGATGCCTGACCAATTGACGCACACCTCGACCATTTCACTGAGTACCTACTATATCTCGCCCGCACATGCATGGAGTAACTATTTCCATTAAGGACTAGATAGATGAGAAGAAATAACTTAGCTGATATTTTTTAACATTGATCTCGCATGGTATTTACTCACTTCATTAAGTGTTAGGCCAACTCTTGAGTGTTATAAGTCGTCGCTTTTTTTTATAAAGATATAAATAAGATAAGAAAATATGTAGCTACCCCTTTTGATGGTTTTACAGTACCTTAGCTTTATGCTTTGATGATCTAACAAACTTACTGTGAAAAAAACATATAAGGAACCTGACACACTTGGTACACAACTCAAATCAACAGACTCCAGCTAATGTAACTTGCTATGACTTCAGAAGATAAAGAATCAACACAGGGACCTGATTCCCTTGTGTTTCCCTGACAGCAGTACGAAGTCAAGTGTCTACAGCTGGAAAGTGACTGCATGCACTTTACATGCAAACAGTGCAGCACAGTACTGCAGACACTCCTTTTTGACCAACCAAGTGATTACATTGTTCAAGTGATGTCATCCAAGTTGTAGTAATAATTTTATTAGAAAAAAAATCACTTGAACACTTAGATTCATTCAAGCATTCCAGTTGTTCATCTGTCAAGCATTCAATTCTCAAGTGCATCAAGAACAAAGAACAATACTACTACGGACCAATTCCTATAGAAAGTATCTTGTATGTCCTTAGTTGAGTTGTAAATTCATCATTATTCTTCATCATAATTCCTACTTTGCCTATCTAGAACCGTTACTTAGGAACCCCTTGTAAACCATAAATCTTCAGTGTTTGTGTTGTGACTAGAGTTAGTCATAAGTTGAAGTCTTTGTAATAGTTGTATTGCAAAGTGGCTAGTAATAGGTATATTACAAGTTAATGAGGATTAAGAGTTTAATTCTTAGATTGCATAGGTTGTAATCTAAAGTTACTCATAGTGAAGTTGAAATCCTACCGGTGTAGGTCATAGTTTTGTATCCCCTTGAGCAGGAATTTTTCCACGTAAAAACTCCATGTTCCATTTACTTACTGTTTCATTAACACTACCAGTGGAAACCTATAGAGGACCTGGTCTCTATATAGTTTGGTGAACTCATATATTCTATCAATTGGTATCAGAGAGGGTTCTTTTTATTAGGCTAACACCTAGAAAGGGTCCTCATAGCTGCTCCACCAAATTTTGAAGAAGGTCAGTCTACGTACAAACCACATAGGTTTAATGGGCAATACTATGGGTGGTGGAAGATAAGAATGCATGACTTTATCATGGCAGAAGATTTTGAGTTGTGTGATGTTATTTGTGATGGTCCTTATGTCCCAACGAATAAGGTCGGAGACCCTCCAGTGACAATGTCAAAAACTAGGAAAGAATATAAAAATGCAGATAGAAAAGTTGTTGAGAAAAACTCTCGTGCCAAGAAAATTTTGGTGTATGGCATAGGACCTGATGAATACAATAGGGTCTCAGCTTGTCAATCTGCCAAGAAATATGGGAAGCTTTGCAAACAGCACACGAGGGAACTACTCAAGTAAAGAAATATAAGATTGATATGCTCACCATTGAGTATGAGCTCTTAAGAATGAAGGACGATGAATCCATTTAAGACATGTAAACAAGGTTCACTTCCATCATAAATGAGCTACACTCGCTTGGTAAAATCATTCCCAGGAACAAGCTTGTGACAAAAATTCTCTGTGTTTTGCCAGTTCATGGGAGAGTAAAGTGAATGCCACTAATGAAACAACGGACTTGCAAGAGCTGACCATCGATGAGCTAGTTGGAAATATAAAAACCCACGAATTCAAGAAGAAGAAGGACAGTGAAATAAAAGAACCTGGTAAACAAAGTTGAAATCAATGACTCAAGTGAGGAGGATAGTGACATGGCCTACTTAACCAGAAGGTTTCAAAACATAGTCAGAAGAAATGGAGGGATACCAAAGAGAGGTAGTTCCAGCAAACCAAAGAATTATGACCATTGTTATAAATGTGGAAAGCCAGGGCATTTTATCAAGGATTATCCTCTCCTAAAGAAATAACACTTCAAGTACATCTCTGATAAAGCAGCCAAGGGGAACGTCGCTGACAATATTATGAAGCAAGCTTTTGCAGCATGGGGAGATTCCTCTAGTGAGTCAGAAACAGAAACAAATGTAGGTGATATTTCTATGATGGCTTTGAAAGTGAAGCAACAAATATCATTCAATAATTGCTTTGATTAATCAATCAGACAATAATGAAGATGATGATAATGATAAGGTAAACTTCAGGGATATTCAGAAAAATCTGAAATCCAATTCTCCCAAGAAACGCATGTCATTAGCAAATGTGTTAATGGATTTCTATCATAGTCTTGTAGATGATAAAGGTGCTTTAACCATAGAGTTAGGAGATGCTGAACAAACTAGAGATGACTTGGTAGTTTGTATGGTTGATCTGAAGGAAACCATAAGTAATCTGGAAAACAAAAAGGTGGTACTAATTTAAAAATTGCTAGTGTAGAGCATGAAACAGACGATTTGATAGTGGTAGTTGTTGACCTAAAAGAAACCATTGAAAATTTCAGTAAGGAAAAGAATGAATTACTGGAGAAAATTGATGCCTTAGAGAAAGAAAGAGATGACCTCTTAGTTGTAATTATAGATTTGAAGGAAACAATAGAGGAACTCAAAGTAGAATGTGGCCCTGGAAATTTTGATAAAGGAAAAGGAGTTTCTAGTGAAGCACATATCAGGCTAGAAAACAAATTAAATGCTGTAAAAACTAGTTTATGTGCTGCACTTGAGAAAACTAGACATCTTCAAGCAGACTTGGAAACAGTAAAAAATGACCTTGAAAAGTCTCTTAAGTGGACCTGGTCCTCAGATATTATTACTGTCATGTATGTCAAAAAAGGGGAAAACAGGCAGGGAATAAGGTTTCAAAGGGAGAGAACTCCTTATAACCCTCAAGCAAGTATGTTATTGTACCCGATAATTGGTTGTATACCCACTGTGAGAAGAACGGTCATTTCAAAGAAAATTTCCAAGCCAGTGTTCAATCTCTTCAGAAAAACAAAGCTTTGGCTGAAAGAGTAACTGCTAAAAATTGATCAGGTGCCACTCACAAAAAATGCATGTTACCTGCATGGACTAAAAGAGCACTTATTCATCCTCTACCTTATTACAAAGGACCCAAACTTGCTTGGGTTCCTAAATCTAACCCTTGATTTCTTTGTGCGGGGAACAGTGAAAGGAAGCAGCCAACTCATGGACAGTGGATGCTCAAAGCACATGACTGAGAACACCATGGACATTCTTTCACTAAAATCCCTACAAGGAGGGAGTTTATCCTTTGGTTATGGAAAAAAGGATACATTTTTGGAGTTGGAAAGATTGGGAAATCACTCACTCAATTGAGAATGTCTACTGCGTCAATGGCCTCAAATGTTGTCTCTTGAGTGTTTCTCAAATATGTGATTAAGGAAACAAGGGGGAATTCTTGTCAAAGATATGCACATTTACTAATCTAGTAATAGGTGAAGTGGTACTGGTGGCCAAAAGATACAATAACATCTACGTTTCTGACTTTGAGTCCCTACAAAGTGGTGATATGAGTTGCTTGAAAGTAGATGATGTCGAGCTGTAACATAGAAGACTGGGCATGCAAGTTTTTCTCTACTGAATAACCTAGTTTAGAAGGACTTGGTGCGTGGTCTACCCAAGTCAAAGTTCATGGAGCATAAATTTTATGATGCCTGCGCCAGAAGCAAGCATGTGAAATCCTCATTAATGCGAAAGAAGGATATCAGCACCTCAAAAACCACTTGATCTCCTTCATATTGGTTTATGTAGCCCTATGAGACCTTTGAAGTTTTTGTAGCCTTTGTGAAGAAAATTCAAGTTAAGATGGATTCAAATGTAGCATGCATAAGATTGGATCATGGAACAGAATTTGACAATGCCAAATTTGATAATTTCTGCAACGAGAATGGCATTACCCATTACTTCTCGGCCCCCAAAACTCCATAGAAAAATGAAGTTGTGGAAAGGAAGAACAAAACCCTTAAGGAAATGGAAAGGGAAATGTTGATAGATAGTGAAATTGCTAAGAATATCTGGGCTGAAGTGTCAACATTGCCTGCTACTTGGTGAACAGGTGCATGATCAGATCTCTTTTGAACCAAACTCCCTATGAGTTGCTAAATGAAAGGAAGCCCAAGTTGACTCATTTAGGAATATTTGGGTGCAAATGTTATGTTCTCAATGATGGAAAGGATAAGTGATCGCGTCCAACTATGCCTTATAAAAAGGACAAAGTGGTCGCTGTAAATATATTCCGGTTAACAAGTCTGGAGTCAGACCCTACACGGAATTAACCTATCAATCAAAGCTATTAGACTTACAAAAATTCATGTATTCAATCTTCAGAGATATTCGAGTAACAAATTGGATGTTTATTAACAAAATACGTAATAAAAATGCAGTAATTAAGAACTAACTATAAACCGTTTGTAAGAAAGAATGGGAAGTATCTAAGGTTCAGATTTCCCATATTGTCGGAATCCTTTCCTCTATGTTTGTTATAAATTTGCCTAAGTCTTCTCTATTGATTATGAGCACTCTGAATGTCGTAACTCTCTTCCCAGTAATTACAACAATATACTAGACATATTCTCCCAAATTACGTTGGTTATCTTTTAAGTAAATCTCACTTAGATCGCACCCAAGGTTTCGTTATCCCTAATCCTACCTTTAATCATTTCATATTGATCCCTCATATATGTTAGGATGATGATGTTCAACAACTACCTATATATGCACTCTCTCTGCCCAGTAATGCACACTAAATAGGAACAGCTAATTGAGGGCCCTTCAATCAACATCAATAAGCATATAGTTGAACAAATAGAGATAATACTATGGAAAGTCTATATTACGAGAATTCATCATTCAACAGGTCCCATCAAAACCCTAGATTATGAGTTTAGCTACTCATACTCATAGCACAAATATCCAAAGTAATTTGCATAATTAAATTATAGAGTAAGGACAAAGAGATGTAGAAATTAATGTTTTCAACTCCCAGGTAGTGTTCCACGAGCTATTCTTGCCTTCGATTGCAAAAGTCCTTCAAAGTGGTGTTTGTGAGTATATTTATATATGTGGGACAAGCCCTAAACATGTAGGTATACTCCTATTCAAACTAGGAAACACTTAAAACCTTCAAAACTCGAACTGGGCCTAGCCTTAGCCTGGCTCGCTTGGAAAATACCTGGATAAAGCTAGACTAGGCCTAGCTTTAAGTTGGCCTCGCCTAGATAAAGCTAGTCTAGGCTTGGCTTTCAGCTAGACTCACCTATATAAAGCTTGGTTAGGCCTGGCTTTAAGTCACTTTCACCTGGATAAAGCCTGGTTAGGCCTAGCTTTAAGCTGGCCTCACCTGGATAAGCCTGGTCGAGCTGACTTTTGCCCGGCTTCTCCTTTTCACCGTTCTCAAGCGCCCTTTCGACATTTAAGCATCCCTTTTAGCTCTACTTTCATTTTCAATGCACCTACGCATAAAATAGCCTCCATTATGCTCGAACAAACTGTATTTTAACATTAAAGAATGTAAAATCAAAGCATATAATGTGCAAAACCATGAATTATAGTGACACATCAATACCCCACACTTATACATTTGCTCGTCCTCAAGAAATCACATTACACATATGGACACAACTTATTAAGCAATTCCCTTAACTTATTATGCTAAGAATCTTTTAAATAGTTTAAGCAAAAAAGGTGTGGCATCATCGCCTCAATAATCGACTCACAAAGACCATGCTTTATTCACAATTCACTTATTTACTCTAACATGGAGGTCAAAAAGATTAACTCTCTCTTATGAATCATGTGCTCTTACCCAATCAAAGATCTTAGTTGCACGTTCTATGAATTTTAATAACATAGGAACTTAAGATAGAAAAAATTCACTCACTATCAGAAATAACACTCATATGATCCAAATGATGTACCATAAGCTTTCCCTTAGTGTATACTTCACTAATCGAGTTCATTCAGTGTAAGATCAAATAGGACTTTCATTTGTTGTAATGTAGGTTACGCGTCGGGTAGGATACATTTGGATATGAGCGACTACACCTCCCTTAAGCACTTTAATGCACATAATTAAACCTTCAGTTCAATACTTATGTCAACTCAAGATTTCACCTTACTTCACTATATTTCACCCCCTACTACTTTAAATACCAATACATCTATGCTACCAACATTAGGATTTATGTATATTGATCTTTTATACGTCAATACCACACAAGAGGAGGTGTTGATTTGTGTGGTACCCAATTTTTCACTTAAACTGCTTATGAAGAACATGGTTCTTCTAGGTGTTCTAACTATTACTGTTGCGGAATAATAAATACAGAAAATAAAGAACACATAGATTTTACATAAAAAACACCCGGCTCAAAAGGTGAAAAATCCACGATCTATTACTCAGTAGGATTTTTCCCAACACTTCAGTAAATCACTCAGCCAAAATAGCATTTACAAAACTCTTTGTAAACCTAAGGATTACCTCAAATCCTGTTATAGCAAAAAGCCTCTAATTGTTGCGACAACTTCAAGTTAAATCTAACTTGAACACTCTAGGTACCTAATATAATTGCTTCTATGAAAGTTGAAAGGTACAATATGAAAACATCTACTACAATTGAACTAGAAATAAAGAAAGACACATAAAACTCTTTATGGAGATGGTTCTTCAATCTGGTTCATGTAGCTTCAAGTTTGCACACTTGAATCATACACGAACTGCTTGCAAAAAGCCTTACTATCTTGCTCTCAATTTATGTTTATCTTATGCGTTTTTGTTAAACACTTTAATGTGAGAATATCTTGCAATTTATAAAGTTAGTAGATGAATAAATAATTAGAGTTCTGATGCAACTCTTCCTTGGTGGAAGAGTTCTAGTTGATTTCAACTTCTAACCCATTCTCTATCTTGAATAGTGTTCTCTTTGATTAAGGACTCCTTCTCCTTATCAATTATGCAACGTTTTCGATCAGGAGATATTAAATACAGCAAGTTAAGCTTATCTCCTTCACGTGCAACCCACATGCTTGAATCTTCCCGTTTTTGTACACCTATGTGATGGACCTCATTCATCCTAAGTTCCTTTGTCAGTCTTCAAAACCAACCTTTACTTGGGCCAACATATATACTTTTTTTCTTCATACACTACTATATATATATATATATATATATATATATATATATATATATATATATATATATATATATATATATATATATATATATATATATATATATATATATATATATATATATATATATATATATATATATATATATATATATATATACACATTTTTTCTATCCCAATGGCGTTTATTGACACACTTTTTCTTTTTTCCTTCCGGTGCACATTTCTCCTTATTTCATTGTTCCACTCAAAAGACAACCCACCAGTCCACACTTTAACTTTTCCATAATTCAAGTGCTCATGAGAGGTGACAAGGGTCAAATATACAGTTGATTCAAACAAAGTGGTATGGCTTGTAATATGGTTACCAAAGAAACAGGATTATTGGCTCAAAGAGGTTAACTACAATACATAACATTTAGGTGGGTACTTTATATAAATATGGCTAAATAAAGAACTGCCTATATCACTTCTCAGACTGAACAGGACTACTATTCGCTTTGCACGCACAAGGGGCAAGCTCTAGACATCAAATGCAGTGCATAGAATACATGCAAACCTCACACAGACATGGCACATAACTCATTCAGATTTGGTTCTACCACGACGCTCGAGTCAATGCAGTTAAGAAAATCTAAGAATCCACGAGTTAAGGTATTTATCCTAGAGTCAAAAATTGAGCCTAAGCGTCTCACCAAAGTACTCGCTATTCTCAAAGAATAACAAAGCTCAGAGATATTCTTGCCATTAAGTTCTTAGCACTCCTAAAAACTAAAAACCTACACCTGATTCAATTAAACACCCTTGGAAAAGAACCGCAGCCCAAAGAAAAATCAAGGGGGAATTACTACACTGCCTAAAACAAATATTTTTGGTATTTTCTTTAGACTTGCTTCCCTCAAGAAAACTATCTAGGAGATCCATTGTCAGGAAGAGTCCAACTTATTTGTGTTTTTTTCTATTTTTTTGTTTTTTATTTTACTTTAATTTCATCCTAAAAACAAAAACAAAACAATCCTAGCAAATTCTAAAAATAAAGAACAATCTAACACTACAAAACCAATGCTAACTACTGACAAGAGTTACAAGTTCTCACCCTACACTTAAATTATGCAGTGTCCTTAGTGCATACACAATTAGACACGACAAAAATAAAACGATTAGGGTGCAAGAGACTCCTTGGTCAAGTAGTGTCGTCATCCTCAGACGTTTTCCACTCCTCATCATGTTCATCTTCTTCACTATTACCATCTCCCTCATTATCTGAACGCATTGGCTCAGCCTCAGACTGCTCCGGGGCGTTGACATCTTTATCAATACGGAATGTGAATCCCTCTCCTACACCAACCAGCTATTGAGCATGAGCATTGAGCGGATATTGCAGTTCCAAATTATTTCTCTCCTCAGTTGTGTTCAGGCGACCCCCTATCCATAGTTGGAGATCGATCATCCCATAAATATGGGCCATGAAACTATCATCACGCGCATTGCGCTCAGTACTTATCAGTGACCAAACCTCGCCTCTCAACCGGAGGTTAGTGATATCAAGTTGTCAGATGATCTGATCAATAGAATGGTCAAATTTAAGCTCTACCTCAACCCCCACATGCAATAAGAACCGAGTCAGGAAATTAGGAAATGGCATTCGATCGATCCTTTTACTTGTTCTCACTTGTTCCATCTGATGGTAAATCAGGTACCCACATTCACCCTCTTCCCCGTTATAAGGAAATACAACACACAAGTCCTCACATAGTTTATAAGCGTGTCATGATTTGTTGGTAGGAGCCGTGTGTTTATCAACTTGAGCCTCCGCCTTCATCTTCTTTTTGGAGAACCTCTTGTGACGATTCGTGTCCTCGTCCTGAACCCATGTAGTAGTAAAGTCGACCCCACAAAGTTCAGCTCTCATAAGTAGTCCGGTGAATGAATTGCTCCATTGGCTCCACAGGTACATTTGGAGCACCTAAAAATCACATATGGCCTTTGATGAAAAATCAATCAACCGGCCACGAATGGAAACCAACTCCTCAATGCCCTCGTGATCAAAGCCCACAGAGAATTCCCTTACTACGTCGGGGTTTATGTACCTTGTGTTCTTAAAAACATAGCTCAACCCCAGATCCCGGATGCCTTTCCAAATAGCTGGGTACTTTGCTTTCATACTTCGTTCTTGTATAGCCCCTTCCGGATGGATATGTTTCACCCTACAGTGCTTGTACCAATCCCTCAATTCCAGAGGTATGCTTTTTAGGCCAAATTCCCAATTATCTGGGGATTGTGTATGAATGGGAGCTACAGCTGCCACCGTTTGGGCACCAGTCATACTAGAGGAAGCTTCCCCCCCTTTCCTTTCTTTGGAGGAGGTGCGGGGCTCGCCTCTTCTTTAGCTTGGGATGATGACGTAGCCTTTCCCTTGTATGTGTCTTTTCTTGGTGGCATCTTTGTTTCTGCACAAAGAGCACTAGTGAGTTAATGCTACATCACACAATACACACATTAGCTACCCTAATTTGCCAAGATTACTCAAACTTCACCTCGTATTTTGCTTAATATTAGAATCAAACAACAACACTTTGGCTACCTGTGAGCCAGCCAACACTTAAAAGGTTAATGTGGTGTACTTTGGCATAGCATTTGATGACCAATCTCGAAGACTCAGGCTCCAAAGGAGACTACTAATGCCATTGAGGCATTTCATCGAACACTTGACGAACACTAGTGCTATAGGAGTTCTTATGGACTTGAGCGATTGCCTCATCCTCCCAAATCAGCTTGGGAATTTCGTACTACCGCATATTTTCAAAACATTCAGCACCATTCCTACGGGGTTCATGGGATTAGGGCACAAAAATACCATAAAATTATGATGAACAACCACCCTTTATAAAGCACAAGCAACAATGGAGGATAACAAATAATGAAGAAGAACAACCACCACTTACCATATGTACCCAACTTGAAACTACCAAGAAAAAAGATAGAATCATACCTTTGAAGGCTTGTAAGGAGTAGCTTGACTTGGAATTTCGGGAGGGTGGAAGGGCTAGCAAGATGAAGCTTGACCTCTATGTGGATGGTGATTGTGTGAAGGTGAAAAATCAAACAGTGCAATGTGTTTGTGTGTTTGTGAAATTTCTTGTAGAGCTTTGCGTGTGTTGATGGAAGTGAGGTTAGGGTTTTCTTGAAGAGGGTTTTAGTGAGTGAGGCGCGTTTATGATATGAGTGTTTGACCAAAATAGGACGAAATAACTTAAAGAACCAAAATTACTTACCTGGCATTAATCAGGCATCGCCAGCCTAAGGCTTAACTGACCCTGGCGTTAACCAAGCATCGCCAGTCTATGGCCTGGCTGACCCTGTCGTTAACAAGGCATCGCCAGCCTAAGGCCTGGATGACCCTGGCGTTAACCAAGCATCGCCAGCCTAAGGCCTGGCTGACCTTGGCGTTAACCAGGCATCGCCAACCTAAGGCCTGACTAACCCTAGCTTTAACCAGGCGATGCCAGCCTAAGGCCTGGTTGACCCTAGCTTTAGCCAGGTGACGCCAACCTAAGGCCCTTCTTATAATGAAGCCGAGTTATGGCATCGTAGATTAAGGAATCTTCATGTGTCAAAGATGCGAGTCTTAGTTCCTAGTTTATCTGAATCAGGTGTGGTTGTCGCTGGTGTTTTCCTAACTTCGCGTAATGCATACACCTTTCTTGACTCGCCGACACTCACCTGCAAACTTGTTAGTATATAAAATAAACAGAACAATTCTGACTATACTAAAAATCAACTACGAATTGGGTTTCCTCCCAACAAGCGCCTTAGTTAACGTCGTGGCATGATGTATACAACATAACAACAGGTTGCCTCCAATGAAGCACTTGATTTAACATCATGGCACGATAGATAAGCGCAATTAAAGTACGGTCAACCTCGGATGCTCGATCAAATGGGTCACCCACACTACCTTTGCATCATCCATGCCCGCATAATGTTTTAATTTGTGCCCATTGACTCTAAATGAGTGAGAGTCATTACTCGCAACAATCTCTACGGCACCCCTGGGTGAATTTCAACCACACATAAAGGCCCTAGTATCTCCGGGTCTAAACTTTTCCTCAATAATATTTCTATCATGTATCATCCTCATTCTCTCCTTGTATAATCTTGTGCTCTCAAAGGTGTGATATCTGAACTCATCAAGCTCGTGCAACTCCCTTACTCTACTTGTGCCTGCAGCTTCAATATCAAGATTCAGCTGCCTCAACGCCTACCAAGCTCTATGCTACAACTCTTGAGGTAAATGACGCGACTTCCCAAATACCAGTTTTTATGGCAACATGCCAATTGGAGTTTTGAAAGCGGTTCGATACGCCCAAAGTGCATGATCCAACTTCCTAGCCCAATCTGTTCTAGTTGCATTCAATGTTTTAGTGAGCATGCTCTTTATTTCTCTATTCGAGACTTCCACTTGCCCGCTTGTTTGTGCATAATATGGGATGACCACCTTGTGGCGTACATTATACTTCTACAACCACTTTGTAAAGGCTCAATTGCAAAATTTAGTGCCGCTATCACTGATTATTGCATTTGGGGTGCCAAATCGGGTGAAAATGTTCTTCCTCGGAAAACCAATTACCCCATTTGTATCATTTGTATGGAGTGTTGCAGCTTCCACCTATTTGGACATGTAGTCCACAGCGACGAGTATGTACTTTTTTCCATATGAGCTGATGAACAGCCCAATGAAGTCGATCCCATATACATCAAACACATCTACTTCCTAAATTAGGTTCATGGGCATCTCATGTCTGTTTGGCAATTGAATAGTGTGGTCCAATAGAACCTGACTCCAAGACTTTCACAGCCGTTCTCACTCCCCCAAAGTTCCCACCATATGGTGATGCATGAAAAGCCTACAAAATATAAGACTGGTCTATCTCGGGGACACATCTCTAGATCATGTTATCAACACAAATCCTGAGCAGATAAGGTTCATCTTAATAATACATACGACAATCATGAAAGAACTTTTTCTTTTGAAAAGAAGAAAGGTCATAAGGAACAATACCGCTCTCCAGGTAGTTAACAATGTATGCAAAACATGGCCCTTCCTCGAGACTCATTGTTAGTAGTTTTTCATCTGGAAAGGTTTCCAGAATCTCTTCTACCTTAACCTTCTTTTCAACTGCTTCTATCCTGGGTAAATGGTCAGCTACTTGGTTCTCCAATCCATTTTGGTCCCCAAATCAAATTCTTGCAACAGTAGCACCCATCGAATAAGGCGCGATTTTGACTCGTTCTTTTCAATTAAGTACTTGAGAGCAGAATGGTCAGTATAGACAATTACCTTTTAGCCTACTAGGTAAGACCTAAACTTGTCAAGTACGAACACTGCTTCCAGCATCTCCTTTTCGGTCACGGAGAGATTTAGCTGGGCTCCACTCAATGTCCTACTTGCATAATATATTGGATGTATGATTTTATCTTTTCACTGCCCAAGCATTTCTCCCACAGTGTAGTCACTAGCATCATACACCAGCTCAAATGATTGCTCCCAGTTGGGAGTAACTATGATAGGTGTTATCACCAGTCTCTTCTTTAATTCCTCAAAAGCTACCATGCAATCATCAAAAAGCACAAAAGGGTGATCTTTTTCAAGCCATTTACACAAGGGGTTAGCAATTTTGGAAAAATACTTTATAAATCTCCTATAGAAACCAGCATTCCCAAGAAAACTTCTAATTGCTTTTACTAAGGTGGGTAGTGGAAACTTTTCTATCACATCAACTTTTGCACGATCCACCTCAATACCTTCATAATTTCCCCAAGACTATACCTTAATGTACCATGAAATGCCATTTTTCCCGGTTGATGACCAGATTAGTCTCGACACACCTTTTCAAAACTCTCCTCAAGTTTAGAAGGCAATCATCGAATGAATCTCCCACCACTGAGAATTCATCCATGAAGACCTCCATTATCTCCTCTACCATATTGTGGAAATGACGATTATGCACCTTTGGAATGTGGTTGGTGCATTACATAGGCCAAATGACATTCTCCGAAAAGCATAGATTCGATAAGGGCAGGTGAATGACGTTTTCTCTCTATCCTCTAGGGAAATGGAAATCTGATTATACCCCGAGTACCCATCCAGAAAGAAAAAGTGAGACCTCCCTATCAATCTATCTAGCATCTGATCAATGAATAGAAGAGGGAAGTGGTCCTTCTTGGTGGCCAAGTTCAACTTCATATAGTCCATATAGATTCACCAACCTGTGACTATTCGTGTAGAGATCAACGCATTCTTCTAATATTTCACTACCATCATACCTCCATTTTTTGGTACACGCTGCACTAGGCTAACTTGGTTGTTGTCAGAGATGGAGAATATGATTCCCGCATCTAACCATTTAATCACTTCCTTTTTCACCACTTTTTCATGTTGGGTTCAGCCTTCTTTGATATTCTCTGGAAGGTTTGTGCCCATTTTCCCCCAGAAACTTATGCATAGAGAATGCCAGGTTGATCCTCTTAATGTCTGCAGTAGCCTACCAAATTGCAGTCTTGCACTCAATTAGTACCTGCAAAAGTTGTTCTGCCTGCACATCTAACAAATTGGATGAGATAATAACAGGTAGAATTGAGCTAGGTTCTAAGAATGCAAACCTGAGATGAGATGGCAATGGCTTCAGTTCCAGATTTAGTGGCTCTTCTATAAACGGCTTAGCTGGAGAATGTTTTCTTTCCTCCAAGTGCAAAGGCTCAAATTTAAGCTCCCTTTTCCAAAATCTTTGGCCTTCTAGAGCAAGTACCCATTCTGCTAAGTCTTCACCATTAACTTCGTCAAAATTTATGAGACAAGTTGTTAGAGGGTTTTTAATGTTCAATGTTGCATCGTCCTCCTCCAACACTACATCCACCATATCTATTAGAGATCAATTGGAAAATTCACTAGTTCTGCATATAGATTTCTGCACATTGAATGTTATCTCTTTATCGTTTAGTTCACATTGAGCTTTCCAGTTTCACAATCAATTAGAGCTCTCCCAATGGCCAAGAATGGTATTCCCAAAATTATGGGAATTTTCTTGTCAATCTGATAGTCAAAGTGACAAAATCTGCTGGGAACAAAAACTTCACAACCGGCACCAATACATCATCAAGAAGTCCGAAGGGCCTTTTCAAAATTCGGTCAGCCAACTGTAGTAGCATAGACGTGGGTTTAGCTCTTCAAATGCCTGGCCTTTTATAGATAGCTAGGTGCATAAGGTGTATGTTTTCTCCCAAATCCCATAGTGCCTTAGCGAATGCAAAGTTTCGTATTGTGCAAGGGATTGTGAAAATCCCTAGATCAGACAGCTTCTCAGCTATGGGTCTCGTCATAATAGCATTGCAGGTCTGAGTCAGTGTAACCATGGCCAAGTCATGGAAGTCAAACTTGCGGGACATCAAGTCCTTCATCATCTTTGCATACACATGAATTTCTTTTATAGCATCAATCAATAGAATGTTTACCTGAATTTGCTACAATATCTTCAAGAATTTATTGTACTACGCATCTTTTTTATACTTAGGCATTCTCTGTGGGAATGGTTCTGGAGGTTGCTTCTCCCCTATAATTTGGTTTTTCTCTTGTTAAGGCACTGCTTCTATGGTGGCTTCAGTCTCTTTCACAACCATTTCTTATTTGTTGGTGTTCTCTCGTGCATTTTGTACCGTCACTCCGGTTAAACCTATTGAATCATCTATCTCAATGGGTACTAGCACCAGTGTATCAGTCGGCCTGCTTTCGCGAGCAATTTCTTGCTCCAGATCTAAGTCCCTACCGTTTCAGAGACTCACTGCCATCAGTTTCTTCGGGCCCTGCTCTTTTGGATTGATTTGGGTGTCTGCAGGTAATGTCCTATGAGGATTATTATTTAGGTCCATGGAAATTTGTCCTAACTGGATCTCAATATTCTTAGTCGCTGAGCCAAGTGAGTCTACTCTGTCAGATAGTTTTCCAGTGGTCTCAATCACTTGTTGCATCATACCCTCAAGTTTAGCAAACCCATCTTCATGTCTCACAATCTGTTATTGTTAAGGTTATTGATAAGCCTGTCGATTTTGTTGGTTGTACCCTTGTTGCCTTTGGTAAGGCACCATTTACCTCTGTGGTAGCATAGCCGCATGATTATTGTTGTTATTGTACAACTACTGAGCTAGTCTCTATTATTGATTTTGCTTACCTCAATTCTAACCACCTGGTCTCGATCCCTCGTAGTTGGCTACATAATTCATTTTCTCATGATATTGTTGGTTCTCACCTTCAGCACTCCATTAGCAAACATATGGTTGATTAATGCATGGTGTGCATAGACCCCCATTAGTTGCATCAACTATGTGTATGCTGTTTCTAGCCCGATTCTTCCATCTTTTCAGTGAGGATGCTCATTTGTGTCATCAAAGTAGCCATAGTTTTAGCCATAGAGTTAGCTGGGTCTAGATCTACTGAGTGAACCACATGAGAGATTGGAGCGTTCCTTGTTGTCTATTAAGAGTTTTGTTCCATCGTGTCAAGCAAGATCTTGCTCTCTCTAGATGTCTTGCTCGAAATTCTCCACCTGCTGAAGCATCAACATTAGCTTTCAAAGTATCTGCTAAATCTATGTAAAATCATCAACATTAGCTTTCAAAGTATTTGCTAAATCCATGTAAAATCTCTACCCCAACATCTGCTTCGGAATACCATGATGTGGACATGTAACCAGGAGACCCTTGAATCTCTCCAACTTTTCATGCAGTGTCTTAGTGGGTCTCTGTTTAAAGCTCAATCATAAATTCGTTGAGCAGTCTTGTTTGGTGGATGAAATTTGCTCAAATATTGCTTGACTAATTCCTCCCAAGCAGTGACGGAGTTGATACGGAGTGAATTAAGCCAAGTCTGGGCTCCTCCTATCACTGAGAATGAAAACAATAACAAATGTATTGCTTCGAGTGTCACATTGTATTGTCTATGCGTTGCACAGATTTAGAGGAGTTTCTTTTATGCTGCTGAGGATCTTCAACATATGACAGAATAGTTCCTTGTTTTACAACAAATTTAGCATGTTATTTGTTATCTGGAATGAATATTCTTGTATCTGAGGGACTACAATAGCAGTTTCTAAGTTGTCAGTTGTAGGTTGTGCTCAGTCATATAGTGCTGCTTCTAGCGCAAGAGGTGCCACACCCTAATCGATTGGTCATTGTTACACCCCGTACGTTTAGCAACCTCGATTCCATTAGATACATTTTGATATGGTATTTATTTTGAATGGAATATTTATTGTAAAACAATGTTTAAAAGAGAATGATTTTATGTAGTTATTAATATTACGACTTTCAAAAATGCTTTAAGTTATACACATAATATAAGAAAGTGTATGAGATTTTCTTTATTATAAAGATGGAAATTATTTTTTTCCCACAAGAAAAGAAGGTTATTTTTTTACTATTAAAGAATTAAGCATACGATATTTTTACTCTTTATATGACATTAGGAAAATTATTAGTTGAAAAAATATATGTATTTTTACATGGATATTTTAATAAAATAATAATGTATGTATTAATTTTATATAGTACCACATGACCATGATAGTAAGTTATATAAAATATACTAAAATTGAGTAAAATTTTAAATAATTTGAAATAATTTTTAATTATGTTGATAATTAGTTAATTACCTGATAACAAATCATTACTTAATTAATCAATATTTAAGGGATAAGATTAAACAACCCTCCCTTAATGTGGCAGCCCCCCACATATTTTATTTGTGACTCTTAATAGAGTGATAGGTGGCAATATTAGAGATGTGAGGTGTGACATCATTTTATGCTTGAGCTCTAGGTTTGACGTTTACCACGATTTTTTAGTCTAGTTACAAACATTTACATCATATACATGAAAACTCTTTTACAGAATCCTTAAATTGTGTTATACCGTATTTGTTATGAGAATGCTAGTGATTCCATTCTTGCTACTTCACACATGTTTTTTTTAAGTAGCCTAATGCAATTTCCAAGTTACAACAAAAAGCTACAAGCGTCTATCACTTTTTACCTACACAAATCTCTTTAGAGAAATACTATGCCTACTTCTATAACCCCACCTTTTAGCTCATTGCACTAGTCAGCAAAATGCTTGTGCCTTGTTTATCATTTGCCTTAGGATTACTGAAGCAATGAGAGGAGGAAACAATGTTCTTCAAATTGCTTCTTTATGATTCTAAAAGGAAATTTCTTTATGGATTGTCCTCCGTTCAGTATAGAGTCTATTCTCATCTACAATAATAACATACCCAATATAATTCCACGAGATGATCCCTATATCCAACTCTAACTAATTCAGGATTGAGGAGTAGATGCTTGATTGTTGTAGTCTCGGAATTGGAACATTAAGTTTAGAATGACAATCTTTATGGCATGGAAAGAGAGAATACTTGGTATGGCAAATGGCTTAACCAGTTTCTGCCTAAAATGTAAAAATATCAAGAAGCAATAAATTTGTCTTAATAGACAAATTGATAGAGTGTAATGGAATGAGTGTCCTGAATAGAGTGTGAGGACAAATGGAGTTGGACGTTGGAAAAGTATCACTGAATGAATTCTGCAGCAATGTCACTTTGGGATGGGAAATGGTATTCATATTAACTTTTGGAAGGACACATGGTTAAGAGGAACGTCACTGAGAAACGAATTCCCAAGTTTGCATCTTATAGCATGACATCCAGACACAAATATTGCACAAAAATAGATTAGGCAACACATAGGACGTGAGTTTTAGGAGAAATATGCAAGAGGATTATCTAGCGAATCGGTTCAAATATGTTAAGGTTATTTCTCCTTTTCTTTTGACATGATCCATATGATGTAAATGAAACGAGTAAATACATAACTTTCATAAATTATTCATTTTATATTCTTATTATCCTATTATTTATTTATGGGTCTCAAAAAATACATAAATTGATAAAGATTGTTTCATGATATAAATCATAGATCCTTTTCAACCCGGTAGTCGAAAGAATTCCCTGAGTATGAAATGCCTTTAGTAACATGGGGAATATTGCAAAAGAATAAAGAAAAACTTGTCGCCAGAGTTATAATTTCTGAGTATTTAAAAAGCACAGGCATAGTTACTAATGAATTAAAGGATCAAGAATTGCCATCTACAGTTGAAATCATGCGTGAATGTGTCGGATTTCTGCAGAATATTGGTTTAACAATTGATGATATCAATGAGTATCCCTTGATACTTGGATATAGTGTGAGGAAAAATGTAATCCGTGTTTTGACATATTTAGAAAAAATTAGGGATTCTAAGGTCAAGTCTTGGAGAATTTGCTAACAGTTATCCACAATGTTTGAATGCTAGTGTTGTAGTGGAGCTTGTTCCAGTTGTCAATTTTTTACGGGGGCTTGATGTCGAGAAGCTTGATATTGGATATGTTTTAATGAAATACCCAGAGTTGTTAGGGTTTAAGCTCGAGGGAACGATGAGTACTTCAGTAGCTTTCTTGGTCAGTATAGGGGTTAAATTGAGAAATTTTATGAACGTATTTCATATGCATATTATTCATTTATATATATATATATATATATATATATATATATATATATATATATATATATATATATATATATAATATGGAAAAGGTTATGACATTATATATGCAGCATCACCTGATAAGATGGTATACATTGACGATTTTGCCCACAGTAACTGAGATGATATAATGGGATGTCCTCAAAGGTCTAATGATGCTATGAAACATGTACCTATGCACGACATGACTTTCATACACATATACATGACATCATAATTATTTCTGAAGGGTCTAATAAAATTTTAATAGTAACAAATAATCCCAAGGTTAATGAAATGACTTAGTTTCTTAATAATTATGCTCTAACTTACTGAAATCAATTTGGTAAGGTATTAGTATGAATTATAAGGGTAAATACTTACCCGCACCGAGTGTTTACACCAAACTACATTAACTCACTATGGTTAACAAATTTAATTAAATGGGAATGCATATAATTTACCATGGTTAAATGATTGAAGTCCACATGCAAGACACATGCCATGTATCTATTGGTTTGGTGTAACACGGTGCGGGTAAGTTTTTATCCTTACATATGCAGTATATTATTTGTACTGACGTCTTTTGTTGGGGACGCTACATCATGCCTATAGGTATAGATAATCAGTTTGACGATCCCTCACAGTAGATGAGATCGGCATTCAGCGAAGGATCGGTAAGACTCTACCTTATTCGGAGTGCAATCGAGTCTATGAGTCATCGTGTCAGAAGTTTGCTACAGATGTATGGGTAGGCTGGTACCCTGTCTCATTTGATGTCAAATAATCTTAAGAGACTTTGTAGACAAAGGTTCATTTTGTGCAGTATATCAGATGCCTATACGGTCCATATGTACTCATACTTTAAGAACGATGGTTCATTAATATAGCATTTGTCAACTTATAATTGTACATTACGAGATGTGGCCATGATGGTTAATGATAGTTACGAAAAGAATGAATTACATAGTGGTTCGCACAAGCCATTACGGCATAGGGTACCAGCCACGCCTCCTCAGGTTTGGGCGTGACAATCATTTCTGTTATTTCTGTTGCTTGGGTCATTCACGTTTCTCTACTGTTTAGTTTATCGTCTTCCATGTTTTGTTCAATTTTTCCGGTTGAGTTCTGTTATTGTTTACCTTTCCTGTTTGCACGGTTCAATGCCTTGAACACCTTCTCAAGATTTGATAATGCTTCGAACAATTTTCCAGTTCTTGAGGAGTTTCGAGGCATGCACCTGTAACAACCACGGCTACAAACGTTAGTATTCAATGGTCAGTTTAAGTTGAAGAAAATTGACAACACTAAGAATTTTTACGCTTCTTTTTAACTACAATCAATAATACAGTTAATTCCCCAGCAATGGAGCCAAAATTTGATCACACCCAAATATGCCTTCTAAAAAAGGACAAAGCAATCGCTGCAAATATATTCAGGTTAACAAGTCCGGAGTCGAATCCCACAGGGAATTAACCTATCAATCATAGTTATTGGACTTACACAAATTCACGTGTTCAATCTTCAGAGATATTTGAGTAACAAATTGGATGTTTATTAACTAAGTATTACGTAATAAAAAATGCAGTAATTAAGAACTAACTATAAACGATTTGTAAGCAAGAATGGGAATGATCTAAGGTTCTGATTTCCCTAGTTGTCAAAATCCTTTCAGCTATGTGTGCTATAAATTTGCCTAAGTCTTCTCTATTGATCATGAGCACTCTGACTGTCATAAATCTCTCCCGAGTAATTTCAACAATATACTAGACATATTCTCCCGAATTGGGCTAGCTAGATTTTAAGTACAGCTCACTTAGATCTCACCCAAGATTTCGTTATCTCTAACCCACCTTTAAACTCTTTGTGTTGATCCCTCATATACATTGGGAGTGATGATATTCAACAACTATCTAAATATGCACTCGCTCCCGAGTAATGCACGCTAATAGGAACAGCTAATTGAGAGCCCTTCAATCAATAGCAATAAGCATATAGTTGAACAAATAGAGATAATACTATGGCAAATTTATAATTAACATAACGAAAAATTTATCATTCAACAAATTCTATCAAAATCCTAGATTATGAGTTTAGCTACTTATACTCATAGAACAAATATTCAAAGTAATTTGCATAATTAAATTACAGAGTAAGGATAAAAGAGATGTAGAAATCAATGTTTTCAACTCCCAAGTAGTGTTCCACGACCAATTTTTGCCTCCGGTTGCAAAAGTTCTTCAAAGTGGTGTTTTTGGGTCTATGTATATGTTTAGGACAAGCCCTAAACATATAGGTCCACTCCTAGTCAAACCGAGAAACACTTAAAATCTTCAAAACTCAAACTGGGTCTGGCCTTAGGCCTGGCGTCGCCTGAAAAATGCCTGGATAAAGCCAGCATAGACCTAGCTTTAAGCTGGTCTCGCCTGGATAAAACTAGCCTAGGCCTGGCTTTAAGCTAGCCTCACCTAGATAAAGTCTGTTAAGCCTGGCTTTAAGCTAGCCTCACCTGGAAAAAGCCTGGTTAGGTCTAGCTTTAAGTTGGCCTCACCTGGATAAAGCTTGGTCGAGTTGACTTTTGCTCCGCTTCTCCTTTTCACCGTTCTCGAGCGCCCTTTCGACATATAAGCATCTCTTTAGCTCTACTTTCATTTTTGATGCACCTATACATAAAATACCCTCTATGACGCTCAAACAAGGTGTATTTTAACATTAAAGCGAGCAAAACGCAAAGCATATAATGTGCAAAATCATGAATTATAGTCACACATCAATCAGCTTGGAAAATTCAATGCCAAGAGTGATGAAGGAATCTTTTTGGGATATTCTTCTCATAGTAAACCTTACAAGGTCTACAATAAGCGGACTCAGTGCGTAGAGGAGAGTGAACATGTAATCTTTAACGAGTCCTACCTTTCCTATGAGAAAAGCAACAAGGATGATCAGGATGGAGAGCTCTAGTTCCAAGTGAAGTCATTGATATGGCAAACGGAAAGGTAGACATGGTGAGTCAAGTGAAGGAGCCAAGTAAAGACAATGCAGTCCCTTCCTCATCAGCTGGAGAGGAACTAAGTACCACAATTGCAACTATGGAAGCTGAAGAAACAGTGGTTGATGCAATTCAAAGTAATCCACAAGTAGCTGAGAGAAGAATGCAAAGGAACCAGTTAGACTTAATCAGCTCCTCTACAAATGAGGCTCAAGTGCCCAATTGTAAACACAAAAGCTCACATCCTCTTGACAACATGATTACCCCTCTGTATTCAGGAATACAAACCAGATCAAAATCCATAAATTCATTTGCTTTCTTAGCCTTTCGTTCTAAATAAAACTCAAAACATCAAGGAAGCCTTAAAAATGCAGATTGGGTCACAACCATGCAAGATGAGTTGCATCAGTTCGAAAGAAACAACGTATGGCACCTGGTACCTAGTCTCTCAGATCGAACCATCATAGGAACCAGGTGGGTATTCATGAATAAGCTTGAAGAACATAGAAACCCTACAAGGAACAAGGCAACACTAGTGGTTTAAGGCTACAATCAAGAGGAAAGAATTACTTATTATGAGACTTTTGCCCAGTTGCTCGCATGGAAGCTATCAGAATCCTCATTGTATTTACATCACATATGGAATTCACTCTATTCCAAATGAATGTCAAAAGTGCATTTCTGAATGAATTCCTTAAGGAAGAAGTTTATGTAAAGCAACCTCCAAGCTTTGAATGTCATGAACATTCTGAATATGCGTTCAAATTGGAAAATGCATTGTATTGGTTGAAGCAAGATCCTCGAGCTTATATGAAAGAATGTCAAAGTTTCTCTTATAAAATGGTTATACAAGAGGAAAAATTGACAACACCTTGTCCCTAAAGAAACGAGGGAGGAACCTACTCATTGTTCAAGTATATGTTGATGATATCATTTTTGGGGCAACAGCTGACTCACTGTGTGAAGAATTTACAAAACTCGTGGGAGTTGAATTGAGATGAGCTTGATACGTGAGTTGAATTTCTTCTTGGATCTACAAGTAAAGCAGCCCACAAAGGGTACATACATCAGTCAGCAAAAATATATCAAGGAGCTTCTGAGAGGTTTGATATGGAAGCATCAAAAGTGATTGACACTCTAATTGTTCACATAAATTGAAACAGGTGGAAGTACATACAAACAAATACGGATATGAGCGGCCTTGATGATCGGTTCATTGAACCGCACCTACAAAGGAACCCTAGGCTAAGGCGAAGGAAAATTCATATTGAAATATCATTATTAGAACATCAAAGCAAAGAAGTTGTAATACGCTCCAAAATTTCTAAGTAGTTCCATTGTTCTCTTCCACACTAAGTAATATTTCTACCTTATGCATATAACAACAACAACAACATACTCACTATTATCTAAACTATAAGATCTGGGAAGGATAGTGTGTACGCAGAACTTACCCATACCATGTAAGGATAGAGAGGTTGTTTCCAATAGTCACTCGACTCAGGAAAGCATAAGTACCACATTAATGAAGACATAGACAAGGGACATCACCAAAAAACCATATAAAAGAAGAATAAAACAAACAAGATCATATCCTCAACGGTTAGTCATAAAAATCTACTACCAACAGAAAGCGAGACTGCGTACCAATACTAATGTTATGAACACTCTAAACTACCTACCCTACTACCTTAATCCTTGAACTCCACACCTTCCTATCTAAGATCATATCCTCGGCTAATTGAAGTTGCGCCATGTCTTGCCTAATCACCTTTCCACTTCTTCTTCGGCCTACCTCTACCTCTCTGTAGTCCCTCCAGTGTCAATCTCTCACGCCTCATCACTGGGGTGTCTGTGCTCCTCCTCTTCACATGATCAAACCACCTAAGTCGCACTTTCCACATCTTGCCCTCAATAGGGATCACACCCACCTTGTCGGGAATAACCTCATTAGTAATCCTATCTAATCTGGTGTGCTCACATATCCATCTCAATATCCTCATCTCTGCTACCTTCATCTTATGGACATGAGCGAACTTGACTGGCCAACACTCAGCCCCATACAATATAGTAGGTCGGACCACCACTCTGTAGAACTTACCTTTAAGTTTCGGTGGGACCTTCTTGTCACACATAACATCGGAAATGAGTCTTCATTTCATCCATCTCGCCCCAATACGATGTGTGACATCCTCATCAATCTCCCCTTTCCTGAATAATAGATCCAATGTACTTAAAACTTACTCTCCTAGGGATGACCTATGAGCCTAGTCTCACCTCTCATTCCCCTCCGTGAGTCTCGCCACTGAACTTACACTCCAAGAATTCTGTCTTGGTCCTACTCAACTTGAAACATTTAGATTTCAGGGTCTGTCTCCATAACATTAAGTGCGCATTTACATCGCATCACGTCTCGTCAATCAATACAATATTATTTGCAAAAAAAATCTACCACGACACTTTTCCTTGGATGTGGTGCGTCAGTACGTCTATCTCCAGGTCTCTCTACCTTAAGCATCTCACTTGCAAAAACTTAATAATCAAATGACACCCAATAATTTTTTCTTCTCTTTCCGTGATATAAACTTTTGAGATTAAGATTAGAAACTACACAGAAACACAATAATCCCATAGCTTATTATCCTAGCTGGGTCAATATGGAGTAAAAGAGAATAAACCTTGAAATTTATTACTGATTCTTCTAGGAATAATGTGACATGGTGGTCTTGGCACAGACATATAGCCAATGACTGCTTCTGTAAATTAAGTTCTTGACTCTTATTGTTCAAATGAAGTACTGACCTTTCATCAAACATGTGGAGACCAGTTTTAGCTCCTTTATACTTCAAATACTTCTCACACCAGATGTTCCGCTCTTCTAATTTGACTCCACCTGGGTCAAATGGGATTGGTGAACCACTAGAAGCCATAATATTTTGAAGTTGCAACAACCAAGTTTTCCTCAATTCTTTTTTGAGCAAAGAACCATTATCCACCAGTGAGCTATCATGAATAAATGCATAATCATGAGTTATTTTTTCCCCAATATAAAGGATCAAACAACTCATTCTTCTTAATCCTATTCAGTTCATTTCTTGGTTTCGATGTAAAGCATGTTTATAGGCAAAAACATCAATTTCTTTCGCAATATCTTCGGCCAAGTCATGCACATAACCTTCAGCAATCAAATTATTTTTACAACTATCAAAAAAATCTGACTGGAGAATTTCATCAAATGCATACCTATCATGTGATGAATACTGCAATTTGGCATCTAATTTCATGAGTGTATTCGCAGAAAGAGAATAAGGACCAAGAAAACCATGAATTATCCGGGTATCCTTAGTGTTATTCATTATAGAAAGAAATGGCTCAAGGTTCTCCGTCTTCCCCTCATTGTCTTCACGAAAATCAACATGATCAAGAACCACATTATTCTTCTTTAAATTATCACCATTACTTTCATGTCCACTACTTGAAATTGCAGATACAGATTCAGCGCTTTTGGCAAAATGTTTTCGAATATCGGCAATTTAATTTTGGGAAAGAGGGAAACCATCATCTATTTTACCTCATTAAGTAATTGTTCATGCTTGCACGCTAGTTCAACCATTGATTTCCTGATGTTATCAATGCCTTGATAGATCTCTTGATACTCAGTATCATCTGTATCGTCTTCTAACGTAGTCATTTCTATCCGAGAATCGAATTGCTTTGATACCATTGTTACAACTATAATGAAGAAGATAGGAAATCCTAAGGAACCAAGAGCAAGAATGGTCCCTGAACAGAATTTCCGGTGGACTGGCCAGAGTTGCCGACGTAGTCAATAGCAAGAACGTAACAGAGAGAGGGAAGGAAGGAATCAATTTCAATATCAAATCACAATATTGTTTACAAGCCCTAAGTTCCCTATTTATAGAAAGAACATAGGTAGTTACAAAATAGTCCCCTACTCACACATAGCTCGAGTGCCATTTAATTTGGCTTATAACAACAGTATCATTTTTCTAAATGTCCATAAGGTAGCTCTCAATTAATTTGTCACGGCCCAAAATCCAACTAGTTATGATGACACCTAACTCAACCTGTTAGGTAAGCCAAATAATAATTATCCAATTTAAACAAAACTAAAAAGATGATTAAATAAAAGAAAACATTTGAATCTTATACTTCCCTAAGGATTGGTAGTACAAAAATATGAACTTCTAAGATTGGAATATACAAAGCTAGTATGAAATAAATACATCATCTATTTAAAATGTACTTAAACAGATTGCTATGAATCTAAGGCTACCATGAACAAGAGGCAGCTACGACCACAACACAAGTACATCATCAAATCCAGCTCCCATCGATCACAGCAACGTCAGCAGCCAACATATGCATGCAAGGTGCAGAAGTATAGTATGAGTACAACCGACCTCATGTACTCAATAAGTCACAAACCTAACCTAGGTTGAAAGTAGTGATGAGCTGGAAAAAGGTCGGGTCCAACACCAATAGCTAAAAATAGTTCATAACAACGTAAGGCAAGTAATAAAAGGGGTAATTCAGAGATAAAATGCTCAACTTATTCATAGTTTCCCGACAAATAGTTTCATTTTCAAATATATCGCCGAGAACCCAAATCTTTTACCAAAATCATCGAAAATATGAGTAAGTTTGAAAATAATAATTTTCTCAAAGAAATCCTTTCAAAAATAAATAAGATGTTTCATTTTCTTTCCAGATATCCAGTGTAAAATACATCACTATGCCCATATGCCAGTATGTGTGAGAAGTCATGAATAACGTGATATCGTACAACATGTGAAAAAATACATCTCTATACTTGTATGGCATATGTGCATGTCAATGTAGTGTATCTTACAGATGAACTCGTGTACTCACACTCTCAGAGTACTCAATATCTCTGTCTCACACTTTTCACTCATCATGCTCAATCACGCGACATGCTCAATAGGGCCAATCCAGCACAGATAAGATCCATTTTGAATATATACATAGTAAATACCAGTCAGTCACTTAGTACTATATAAAGCCTATCTAGCTTGTGGAAGATCCATACCCAAAAATAAATGCTTCGGATAAGATCTATGTCTAAGGAAGTTCTACCCCTCAATATAAATCTATCGCGCTAACTGCGGTGTGTGCATCTCCGGAAGGGCTCCTTCAGCCCAACCGCTATATCAAGCCAATTTTGGTATAAATTAATGATACACATTGCGGCGAGTAACCCGGTCCATATATATACAGCCATAAGGCTCAGTGTGACGTGCACCTATCCATATATATATACATATATCGCTCACAGATCAGGCCCTCGGCCTCACTCAACCATCAGTATCTCCAGTCTCTCGGACTCACGATGCGATTAAATTAGCCCAAAATGATGATATGATGTGTCAATAATAGCAACAAAGACTGATATGTGATATGAAATGAATGAACAAGACTGAGTATGAAATTACAATTTAAAATTAATTCAACGGCAATATAACCTCGGTGGGTCCCAACAGAATAAGCATGTAGCCTAAACATGGTTTTTAACATGGATCACACCTTAATAGCTCTAATACGTAGAGATTTCATGGTTACATTAAGAACAACTGACTACACAATACCACGAGAATAATGAAGTCACAATTCACACGGTGCACGCCCACACGCCCATTACCTAGTATGTGCATCACCTCAACACTAAAAACATAATGCGTAATTCGAGGTTTCATACCTTTAGCACCAAGTTTAGGAGTGTTACTTACCTTGAACAAGACAAATCCAACATTGAGCAAGCCAAACGATGCTCCAAAAGTCAAAAGTCACACCCAGGCGTGCGCCTCGAAACCCAGTAAAACTTTTAAAATCCAACAACACATTGAATTACGAGTCCAACCATACTAGTTTCACCCAAATTCGACTCTAAATCAACATTCAAAACTCAAAAATTCGCTTTATGAAGTATTAGACAAAAATCCCCAATTTCTCTTTAAAAATCATGATCCAATTATCAAAAATGAAGATAAAATCCCGAAATATAATCAAAACCGAGCGTAGAACACATACCCCAATTCTTGTGATGAAATTTACCTCCAAAATCGCCTCAATCCGAATCCCACATCTCAAAATATGAACAGAAGGCCAAACCCTCGATTTAAAGGCTTCTGCCCAGCCATTTACTCTTTTGCGGACATATTAGCCGCTTCTACAACGTCGCTTTTGCGGCAAAGATCTTGCTTCTATGGAGAAGCACTGAATTCCTTCCTTCGCACCTGCGGTAAAAACTCCAATATTGCGCACACGCATGTGCTGTCCAAATTGCGCTCCTACATTGACATTTTCTTATGCGCCCAAACAAACCGCATGTGCGCCTTCGTAGATGCGACTAGAACTCCGCTTATGCAGCCTCCTTCTTCTAGAAACACTTCCTCTCCTACGACTCCTTTGTCGCTTCTGCGACCATCGCACCTGTGCAAACCAGCCGCAGGTGCGATCACATCAGAACTGCCACCAACAACTTAAGCTAAAAATTATCCAATCTATCTGAACCTCGTTCGAAACTCATCCGAGCCACTCGAGACCCCGTAAAAATATACGAATAAGTATCATAACATAACACATACCTACTCGAGGCCTCAAATCGCATCTAACAATATCAAAACAATGAATCGCGCCTCAAATCGAACCTTATGAACTTTTAACTTTTAACTTAAAAAACTCGTGCTGAAACATATCAAATCAATCCAGAATGAGCCCAAATTTTGCACACAAGTTCAAAATGACATAGCGAAGATACTCCAATTCCCGGAACCACAATCCAAATCGGATATCCTCAAAGTCAACTCTGGGTCAAACTTATGAACTTTCTAAACCTTCTAATTTCCAACTTTCATCACTTTGTGCCGAAATCTGCTAAAAATATCCAAATGCAAATCCGAGCATATGCCCTAGTCCAAAATAACCATCCTGACCTAACGTAACCATCAAAAACCCGTTCTAATGTCAAATTCACAAAACCCAAACTTGATCAACTCTTCCAACTTAATCTTCCTAGTTGAGAATCATTCGTCCAAATGAATTTTGAATAACCTGAAAACCAGCCGATGATTCACACAAGTAATAATATATCATACGGAAGCTACTCATGCCCTCAAACTTTCGGGTGAAGTACAAATGCTCAAAACAACCGGTCGGTTCGTTACATTCTTCCCCACTTAAACATATTTTTGTCCTCGAACGTGCTAGGATTCGTTCCAAAGCTGTAAAATTATTGTGTGACCTTACCATGCATATACCCGGAGGTGATCCCGTGTCAACATAATCCATATAGGCCAGACAACACAACATACTGAAGATCATTAATGCCATCTTAGTCCATAAACCTTAGAATCCAATTTTTCTAACATCTGAAATTTCCTACAAGACCTGAACCTCGCAATCTACACAGTGCATAAGTTTAAACAAGTTGTATCAAGCCATAACCACAACCCATGATATACCACATAACTCAAATGCTCATAGCAATAATTTCTAATCATCATAGTTGCTTAAAATAATTCGATACTAGTAATAAATCTCTTATCAAACAAAACCTCTTTCTAAAACCTTTCCACACTGTCGATGATAAAAGAAATGCACAGAAATTCATAACCATTCATTAGATCAACAAGTCATGGGACTCTCTCTCCTTCGACAATAACTATAGCCAATTTCTAAGCCGACTTCCGATATTATCCTCCATGCATGCTATAATCAATTTGATAGTATCCATTCTAGGTCCAGTGACCTCATCTCATCCAACACAACCACTCTAGTGACATGCCACATCAATACAATCTAAAGCCACAACTCGTGCAATCCCTACACCAATAAGCAACAATCCAAATGTACTCAATCATGGGAAATGACTCAAACGAGAGAATCGTACTGCCAATTCAACAAGTACCACCACAATCGAAGTGCTATGACCCATCATACCTAGTAGAACCAAGACACATGAATCTAATACAAAGGATCATATCTTATAATAACTCCATTACAATGCTTGACCCCATCCAAACACTGATCCATATGAAATATCCCACCCACCCTGCTCAAAAATCAATAACCACGTGCAATTCGACATCAAGTGCCCAAGGTGCATGACCATATAAACGGAGAAGAAAATAACACAATACTACAACATGTAAAGAACATAACCAATGCGTAATCAATCATTCAGCACCATAATGCCCATCTCTCTCAATTTCTCCATAAGGTACAACTGGAATGTCACCGTGTGTGCATATAGCCAACGAATCACAACCCCTCCTAGCATAGAAAGGTAACTCGTAGAACATATTAGAACACGAATAAGCTCAACTCTAACCGAATGGTACATCCCTCAACAATAGTTGTACGGAGTCAACCAATCTGACCCGGTGTAGAATACACAAACTCATTGGGCCTACACATGGACCCCAAATCAACTCTAGTCACCAACATATAGATAAATAACCCTCCAAAACTCCACAATGGCTGAATCATAACACATACTATCATCTGCCTAACTTTGGGCACATCTTCATTGTTCACAACCACGAAATAATCTGATTTTGAGAGTTCCCGGTCTCCAAATCCATAGAACGCACGAATCACCATATTGGATCCCAACTCTGCCACTCGAATGACTAAAACATTTCTGTTACATAATCATCCCACGAGGAATACCTCTCTAACTCTTCTATGCCTCATAGCAATGTCTGAAAATTTGCAGTCGATCAACCAGAAGAGTATCGCAATATCGATGAGGTATCCATAAATCAAAACATAGTGCGCCTTCTAAAATGTGTACCAGTCTCACGCAATACCAAGTAGTAATAGCATTCATCTAGACACCTGGAACCATCCGTGTTGTCTAATAATTCATGACCTTCCCTTCAAAACTGAACCGTGACCTTGTACATGCAAATCTCAATCCCACACAATATGCTACATCTATCATGTCGTCACAAGAAAAGCACGACAATCTCATAATAAACTTTGATACACAAGAAAACTACATTCTCAATTAGCCACGAACCTTCCATTTATCTCATCTAGGAGAAAATCACAATAGCAACATGTTCCTCACGCCAGTAGGAAATATCCACCTCGAAGCATGATAGAAATCATCAAGAACTATTTAGAATCCCTTTGCACATAACCAAGTTATTATAATCGAATCCCTCTTACTCAACCAAGCCACACAGGACACCAAACCCAAGATTATTGCCACAAAACACCTGTAGAGAGTCACCATATCATAAATACCCAAAGACTCGATCATATCTATTACTGTGCTGATCCAACCTACTACCAAGCTATCATATATCTACAAGTTCCTTTGGAATTGCCCTCAAGTTGACCCTTCTCCTTTCCAGAACACTGTGATCTTTTCCCAAAACTCACCACAAGAGGTCCTAACCTAAAATCACAACAGAGATCCCCATTTTGAAGAGACATTCTATAAATCCAAAGTCGTTTCCTTCACAAACCCCCCCCCCCCCCCGATACTGAAATGTAGAATCCATAATGATATAGAAATACCACGAGTCTCGACACCATCCAATGTAAATCTCAATTTCTAGCCATATACAAATCCACAAAATTCTCAATTGCTATATGTAAATCTTGAATCCCTTAGAACCTTCTTGAGAGTTATCCACTCTGCTCAAATCTCAATTGCACTGCCCAACTGGGCTAGACAAACATGTGCCCCATTAGTAAAACAATACCCAAAGAAGTAACCCTACTTTAATGCAACTAATCAAATTCCTACTCCATGCATACTACATCTGTCATGAATAACCACTAAATCATACCATGATTCTCATATACCATAGAGTGTAATACAACCCGTATCTAGAAATTTCCTTACTCAGGTCATCCTCGAACTCAACCTCTACAAGTCATAACTGATTCACAAGTATACCTCAAACTGAAACCAATACAACACTTAATCGTACAATCAACTCATTGGTAGCAGACTCCCCCACTTGGCTCAAAGCCATGGAATAAAATATCTGATAACTTACAATACCCCATTACTTCAGTGAGATTCAACTAAATCTTTCATTAGCTCATGTAACACAAACTATCTAATACTTCAAATTATCTGCAAACCTCGCATTCACCCTTGTAACAGTCAAGCCTACTTCTACAAGCGGTCCAAACTAAAATTGTAACACATAATATTCACCGGTAAAGGAGAACTCTCTACAAAAAACATAGGGATCATGCAACCTCAGGACACCCCGCATTAGATAACCCACCTACTTTACCTCAAACTAACATCTCTCTATACCCTTCTACAGCCACAACTACTACGCCATCACTTAATCATTCGGAGTCTGAACTAATAACAGGACATGAAAATCTACTTCACTCCACAATTAAAAACATGAAAGATCCTTTAACACACTCATAACTCGAGACTATACGTCAAATCAAGACATAAATCAAGCACTCAATAGTCTTTTTTACATCTCAAACAAAATCTTCTCGTCACATTTGAAAGATCTAAACACTTTTCGCAATCACACAATACACGTTATATAGACATCCAACCACTCATCAAGCCACAAATTCCACTATCATGACCCAAAATCCATTAAAGGTTGTGATGGCGCCTAACACCGCTGTCAGGAAAGCAAAAAATAAAACAATTAACTTGTTTCTCATTTTAGTATTTTTGAAATTATAATTTTCCTCAATTAAATGATAAGTGATAAAATTCAAAGAGTAAATTATAATATTTTTACAACTACAATAACAACTCATAAATTTCCCCAAACACCGGTATAACAAGTGCATGAGCATCAAATAGGGAATGAGATAAAATATAGTATTTGTCCGGAATACAAATTAGACAGGAAATGTATACATGACTCTAAAGGAGACTCTGTTGGCTGCAGATCGTAACATAGGATGCTGCTCACCTAAGTCCTTGCGTTAATCACACCTATGCGCCCACAAGGCCACTAGACATATATGCTCCTGCATAAAAATATGCAGCAAGTGTAGTATGAGTACGTAAATCAACTCGTACCCAGTAAGTATCTAGTCTAACCTCGAAGAAGTAGTGTCGAGGGGTCGACTACGACACTTACTATGGGCTAACAGTAAAATGTCAACATTATGTTTAAGCATGGAATATGTAACATAGCTGAAAATTCAATAATCCGAAATAATCAACAATTCTCTTTACTAATAGAAATTCCCAAATTTATTTTTTCATCATTTAACAATTTATATCCCAAGCTAATAAAGCAATGTCAATTATTATTAGTTCCAAAGAGTTATTATGCGCACTCATGTCGAGTTCGTACGGCATGATCCAATATATAAATATAAACTGTGCACTATTGAAAGTCGAACGACATGAAACAACATATAAATATAAATTGTGCATTACCGAGGGTCGAATAGCACAAACCACATATTCATCTCTTAACGAGGCGAACAGCCCACTCCCATGAGAGTAGTGAAAATTTACCCCCCTCGCGGAATATATTTGTGACGCGGTTGCACATAGATTTCTTAAGTTATTATAGTATTCTTTAATTCTTTTTCAATAATAAAAAATTCAACTAAAATCTTTCAAGTCTTGAAATCTTCAAATTCAACTCTTTTCACGGTATTAATAAGTATACTCAATCTGAATTCTTTTCATGGCGAATAATAAAGATAATAAAATAATGGTATCAACAGGGCATGGTGTAAACGTAAAATTATCCGGACATAGGCATAATTAGTAGCTACATATGGAATCTCGTTGCCCCATGCTTATGGTGTCCCCGAATAGAAGAACATATTAACTCAAGCCACTTATGGGATAAATTCCCCCTTACAAGGTTAGAAAATAGACTTACCTCGCTACGAAATTCTATAGTTGGCTCCCAATTCTTTCCAACAACTTAAACTAATGTCAAAGCTCTAAAACTAGTCAATAAATGTGCAAATCCATAAATATATACTCCAATACTTATTATAATCCAATTTACAATAATCTCCAACTCCGCTAGAAAAGTTGATAAAATTAAGACTCAGGCCCACGTGCCCGGATTCCGAAAATTTTCAAAGATAAAAATTACCCATAACATCACGAACTCAAATATATAGTTTATTCTCAATTTCATGTCCAAACTCGTGGTCTAAATCCAAAAATACTAATGTCTAGTTTTTCTACCAACACCCCAAATTTCCACTAATTTTTATTGAGTTTCCATGTTAAAATCTATATATAATCCAAGTATTTAACTTGAAATACTCCTAGGTCGGCTCCCATGGATAAAATGAGATGCAATGAGCTAACCCCAGTTTTGCAAACTTATACACTGCCTAGGCAACCTTCTTCGTGTTCGCGGGCCTCCTATCGCATTCGTGATGAACAAAATTCTCAAAAGCATTTCCAAACTCTTCTCAAATAGCCTCTAGTATAATGGTAATAACTTTTTGTAAAAAAATCCAAATTACAAATAGTTTTAACTTTATGAAAACTAGACACCAGGATCTACAATTTTTTTGTTTAGATCATCTCCCAATTCCTTATAGATTTCGAGATATAAGCTTCCAAAATCAGGCCTGTGCAACACAAATTTCTTCTTCATCTTCCCGTACAGTCTGTAGTGTACCAGCCATAATTTTTTGTACCCAAATCTAAATATTAAATAGTTTTTTTTCTGAAAACTAGACACAAAGGACTATAATTTTTGTTTTTGGATTATCTTCAAATTTCTTATAGATTGCGAGATATGAGCCTCTGAAATCATATCTGTGCAATAGATATTTCCTTCTTTGCAAAAGCGAGAGTCTCTTCGTGAACGCGAAGAACAAAATCCCAGAAGCAAAATCCTTCTTTACGAACTCGAGAGAATCTTGGCAAACGCGAAATACAACACTAGACATATGAAAATCAGCATCCAAACTAGCCCAAAATTATTAGAAACACATCTAAGGCGCTCGGGACCTCAACCAAATATACTAACGAGTCCTAAAACATCGTACGAACTTAGACGAGGCCTCAAATCACATCAAACTTTGCGAAAAACATGATTCATACCCCAATTCAAGCCTAATAAAACTAAGAAATTCTAACTTCTACATTCGATCTAAAACCTATCAAATCAACTCTAATAACCACAAATTTTGCATGCAAGTCAGATTGACATTACAAACCTACTCCAACTTTCGAAATCGGAATCCGAACCGGAAATCAAAAAGTCCACTCCGGGTCAAACTTTCCACAAACCTTCAAATTTTCAACTTTCGCCAACTGATCCCTATATGACCTACGGACCTCCAAATACATATATGGGCATGCTCCTAAGAACAGAATCACTATACGGAGTTATTCCCATGCTCGGGATCCCAAACGAACATCGACAACATTGAAATACACTTCAACCCTAATTCAAGAAATTCTTCCAAAGTATTAACTTGCCACAATAGGCGCTGAAATGATCCTGGATTATTCAAAACCCAATCCAAAACATACTCCCAAGTCCAAAAACATAATAAAAACCTGTTGGAACCTTCAAATTCTGATTTCAAGGTCGTTCACTTAAAAAATTACACCTTAGCCATTTTTCCAACTTAAAGCTTTCGAAATGAGAATTTTCTTTCCAAATTAACTTTGAACTTCCCAAAATTCAATTCTGAATACATGTACAATTCATAGTACTTGAAGTAAAACAATTTACGGCCTCAAAATGGCGAACGACGAGCTAGTGTTCAAAACGATCGTTCGGGTCATTACATCCACTAATAGGGATACTACCGGAATTATAAGCCCAACAGCATGTGCTCACACAACCAAAATCTTCGTGCTCAAGCCCCAGTAAAAACTCAACATCCAAGTCCTATAGATTGACCCATCATAAGCACACCGAAATCACATATCGCACCTAATCCTTGAATCATAAGCCATCGATGTGTAGGTCATACCGAGCGCTCACATACGCAAAGGAATTCAAAGAGTTACGCTTCAAGATGAATCAGTGTCGCACGATAAGAAAATAAAGATGGGAATTATATCCTAAATGTCTTGTAGCCTCTCGAAGATAGGTATGGACGTCAGCATACCGATCCGCAAGACTCTACTAGACACTAGCTCCTAATTTGTAGAACCTAGAACTCTGATACCACCTTGTCACGACCCAAAATCTAAATAGTCGTGATGGCGCCTAACCCAACCTGCTAGGTAAGCCAATTAATAACTATCAAATTTTTAATAAAATTAATAAGTTAACTAAATGAAAGAAATTATCTGAATCTTAAACATTCCCCAAGGACTGGTAATACAAATCATGAGTTTCTAAGATTAGAATATAAAAAGGTGCTATAAAATAAATACCTCATACGTTCGAGATGTACATAAACAGATGGTTATGAATCAAAGGCTACCATGAAGAAGAGGCAGCTACGACCAGAACGCAGGCACATCTTCAAATCCAGCTCATGTCGATCACAACAATGTCACCAGCCAACATCTGCACGCAAGGTGCAGAAGTGTAGTATAAGTACAATCGACCCCATGTATTTAGTAAGTAACAAACCTAACCTTATGTTGAAAGTAGTGATGAGCAGGAACAAAAGTCGGGTCCAACACCAATAGCCAAAAACGGTTCATAACAACATAAGGCAAGTAATAAAAGGGGTAATTCAAATATAAAATGCTCAGCTTATTCATAGTTTCCCGAAAAATAGTTCCGTTTTTCAAGTATATCACTGAAAATCCAAATCCTTTACCGAAATCGTCAAAAATATGAGTAAGTTTGAAAACAGTAATTTTTCAAAAAAATCCTAATCCTTTTAACAATAAATAAGATGTTACATTTTCTTTCCAGATAGCCAGTGTAAAATACATCACTATGCCCATATATCAGTATGTGTGAGAATTCATGAATGATGTGATACCGTACAGCATGAGGAAAAATGCATCTCTATGCTTGTACGTCATATATGCATGTCAATGCAATGTACCTCTGAGATGAACTCATACTCAAACTCTCAGAGTACTCAATCTCTCTGTCTCACATTTTTCACTCATCATGCTCAATCACTCGACATGCTCAGTCACTCAATACTGTATATGGCCAATCCAACCCAGGGAAGATCCATCCCGAATATATACATAGCAAATGCCAGTCAATCACTGAGTACTGTATAAGGCCAATCCAGTCCGGGGAAGATCCATCTCCAAAAATAAATGCTTTATACGTGTCCATGGAACATCCATCCCTCAATATAAATCAACCGTGCTAACTGGGGGTGTCTGCATACTCCTGGGGGCTCCTTCAGCCCAAGTGCTATATCAAGCCAATCATGGCATAAATCAGTGATGCATGTTGCGATGTGCAACCTGATCCACGTATATACAATGATAAGGCTCGTTACGGCGTGCAACCCGATCCGCATATATACTTATACCACTCACAGCTAAGGCCCTCGGCTCACTCAGCCATCAATATATCCAGTCTCTCGGACGTACGATGCCATGAAAATAGCACAAAATGATGAAATGATGTGTCAAAAATAGCAAATGAGACTGGGATATGATATGAAATGAATGAATATGATTGAGTATGAAATTGCCATCTAAATATATAATTCAACAACAATATGACCTAGGTAGGTCCCAATAGAATAAGCACGTAGCCTGTACAAGGTTTCTAACATGGATCACAGCTCAATAGCTCTAGTACATAGAGCTTTTATGGTTATAGATAAGAATAGATGACTACACGGTACCACAGGAATAACAAAGTCACAATTCACACAGTACACGCCCATACGCTCGTCACCTAGTATGTGCATCACCCCAACACCAAACACATAACACGTAATTCGGGGTTTCATACCCTCAACACCAAGTTTAGAAGTGTTACTTACCTCAAACAAGTCAAATCCAACATCGAGCAAGCCAAATGATGCTCCTAAAATGTCATCCCTCACGTACTGACCTCCGAAGGGCTAGAAACTAGCCAAAAGCAACTCAATTACATTAAATAAAAGCCTGGGGAAAAAATTCTGAATGATAAAGGTTGAATCCTTAATCAAAACCCAAAATCGGCCAAAAGTAACATATGGGTCCACACCTCGTAACCCGAGAAAATTTACAAAATCTAATAACCCATTCAATTACGAGTCCAACCATATTAGTTTCACTCAAATCCGACTTCGAATCGTTGTTCAAAACTTTAAAAATCACTTCATGAAGTTTTAGACAAAAATCTTTAATTTCTTTTTAAAACTCATGATCCAATTACCAAAAATGAAGATAAAATATTGAAATATTATCAAAACCGAGTGTAAATACTTACCCCAATCATTGTGATAAAATTTGCCTACAAAATTGCCTCAATCCGAGTTCTACATATGAACAAACGAACAAACCATCGATTTAAAGTCTTCTGCCCAGCCATTTTCGCTTTTGCGAACATATTAGCTGCTTCTGCAGTGTTGCTTTTGCGACCACAATCACGCTTCTGCAGAGAAGAACTGAAGGCTTGCATTCACACCTGCAGTATAAACTTCACTATTGCGCACACGCAGGTGCAAGTCCAAGTTGCGCTTGTGCACTGACATTCGTTTATGCGCCCAAACTCACCGTATCTGTGCCTTCGCAGATTCGAATAATCATCTGCTTTTGTGGAACCCTGCTCCCAGCAACACTTCCTCCTTTGCGACTCCTTTGTCGCTTCTGCGACCATCACACTTGCCCAAATCAGCCGCAGTGCGATCACTCCAGATCTACAGCCAACAACTTAAGCCAAAATGATCTAAACGATCCGAACCTCGTGCGAAACTCACCCGGGCCACGCAAGACCCCGTCCAAATATATCAATAAGTCCCATAATATAAGATGGACCTGCTCGAGGCCTCAAATCTCATCTGATAACATCAAAGCGACGAATCGCATCTCAAATTGAACTTTATGAACTTTTACCTTCCAAAACTCGCGTGGAAACATACCAAATCAACCCGGAATGAATTCGGATTTTGCACACAAATCCTAAATGACATAAAATAATTATTCTAATTCCTGAAACCGCAATCGAATCCAATATCCTCAAAATCAACTCTCGGTCAAACTTATCAACTTTCCAAACATTCAAATTTTCAACTTTCGTCAATTCGTGTTGGAACCTTCTAGAAACATCCAAATTCAAATCCGGGCATAAGTCTGAGTCCGAAATTACCATCCTGACCTAATAGAACCATGGTCAACTCTTCCAACTTAAAGCTTGCTAATTGATAATCATTCTTCCAAATCAATTCCGAATAACTTGAAAATCAAAACGAAGAGCCACACGAGTTATAATATATCATTCAAATCTACTCATGCCCTCAAACTACCGGGCAAAATATAAATGCTCAAAAAGACCAGTCGAATCGTTACACCCTCACATGTAATCCAAAGGTAGACTTAGAATTTTTACTTTAATAATATTAGCACTACATCCATGCGTGACTCCTATAACTCCCAAATGATTAATCTTGAAACAGTGGGGTTATATCTCACTCTCTATATTATTGCTTGTGGTGGTTGAAGGCTTATGAGTAGAGGCCATCTCTGAAGTTTCAAGTACACACAAGTTTGAATGAAAATCATCTCTTATCTTGTCTCAATTTTCTGTGCTATTCTCTTTTTCTTTACGATAATTTCCTTTTGGTTTTACATGTCACTTCAAATTTTTAATTATCTATCTATAGCTATTATTGTAAAAGTTGGAACCCTTAATCTAAAAAATTAGAATTACTTAAATACCCCTTAAAATAACATAAATACCCTATTTATAAAAACAATCCCGAACTAGACGTTCATACTGAGTCCGAAACTTAATTAATAAATAACTAGACAAAAAATAAATTTTTTTTTTGGTAATTAAACTTTGTATTAATCACCAAAATGGTTGCCGTACAATTCTATAGTTCAGCTTTATACACAGCTGACTATCAAAAGATAAACAAAAACTGACTAACTGTACTATACATAAAGTTCACCATTACAATAGGTAATGTTGAAGGTGTACTCTAACTCTAGGAGGTGCCCTTGCATTACAGGTGTAAGCAATGCTTCGAAGCAGTTTATCACTAGAACAGAAAGTATTTCCAAATATTCTCGCATTCCTTTCCAACCATAGGACATAGAACATTTCTGCAAAGGTCATTTTGAATATATGAGCCCGATGAGATTTCCCTTTAGCCTTATCAATGATCCAGTGGACAAACTGTGGCCAATTCTGTCCAGCAGGTTGTGTTGCTCCAATCCACTGCAGTGTGTAATACCTCAGCTGAGTAGCAAAGGGGCAGTCCAAGAACAAGTGGTCTCTGGTTTCCTTTGTTTGTTGACACATGACACAAGTGCCATCCACAGTCAAGTTCCATTTGATCAACCTATCTTTAGTAGGAAGTCTGTCTTGTAGAAGCAGCCAAAGGTTGAAAAGTGCTTTAGGTCGAGCAGGGTTCTGTATGATTAAGTTCTTCCAAGAGACTCTAGGTAACTGTCCAATCTGTTGAAGATAAAGCATTCTTATAGAACAATCAGGCTTATGTAACAATTGGTATTGCTGCAATAGAACAGTGCCTTCAATGATCTTCCGAACCATCCAACTGACTTGTTTAGGAACATTTATGGACTCCAACTGTTGATGTTTGATATAAACTATGTGAATCCATTTCACCCATAATACATCCTTCTTGTGTGCCAAATCCCAGCTTAGTTTTGCAACAGCAGCCTTGTTCCACAATAAGAGATTGGTCAAGTTTAAGCCTCCAGCAGACTTTGGCAGACAGATCTTTTCCCAGGCCACATATGCTTTCCTTGTTACATTAACTGAGCCAGACCATATGTAGGATCTACACACTGCTTCTAACAATTTTATAACTTTGGAAGGAATGAGAAAGAGTTGAGCCCAATAAGCTTGAATACCAAAGATTACTGATTGAACCAACTGGATTCTACCAGCATATGACAGTTGTGTAGTCCAGGATGTAATCCTGGCAGTAATCTTGTCGACCAGTGGTTGCCATTGGAAAACAGATAGCTTCTTGGTAGATAGTGGGACACCCAAGTATTTAAAAGGTAGTTCTCCACGTACATATCCAAGATGATCAATAATTTGTTGTTGCTCTTTAGGTTTTACCCCCCCCCCCCCCCAAATAAACAACACTCTTATGCAGATTGGCCTTCATACCAGAGGCTGCAGTGAAATGAGAGAAATATGTAAGCATGGTACGTACAGATTGAACTTCTCCTTTGACAATCAGCAAGAGGTCGTCAGCAAAGCTTAGATGAGTAATTCCTAGTTTTTTACAACCAGGATGAAATGTGAAATCTTTAGCTTGCCTCAGTTCTACCAGTGATCGACTTAAGTATTCCATCACAATAGCAAATAAAAATGGAGATATGGGATCCCCTTGTCTCAAACCTTTGGCTGCTTGGAAAGGTTCTGTTGTTTCTCCATTCACAAACACTGTGTAGCTGACAGTTTGGACACACTCCTTGATCCATCTTGTAAACCTGGTTGGAAAGTCTAGAGCCTCCATTACCTGCTGCAAAAAGCACCATTCAACTGAATCATAAGCCTTCTGTAGATCAATTTTGATCATACATCAAGGAGATATATGTGATCTTGAGTAATGCTTGATTAATTCATGTGCCAGAATGACATTATCTGCAATCCTCCTTCCTGGAATGAAACCTGCTTGTGCATTACAGATGATACTGCCCATAACTTTCTGTAGTCTGTTGGCCAGAAGCTTGGAAATGATTTTGTACAGCACTGAACAGCAAGCTATTGGTCGAAACTCTTTGACTGTTTGTGGGTTGGACACTTTAGGAATCAAAGTAAGGGAGACACAGTTTGTTGGTCTATGCATTTTGTTAGTCTCAAAGAAATTCTTGACTGCTTGAAGTACCTGCTTTCCAGTAATGTGCCAAGTTTGTTTAAAGAACAGGGCATTATAACCATCTATTCCTGGAGCTTTGTCATTACCAATTGCTTTTAGACTATCTAGGATCTCAGTCTCACTGATGTCAGCAGCTAATTCCATCTTCTGGTGGTGTGTTAGGCTCGGTCCATTACTCATGTGCAGTCTGTTAACAGCTGGGAGGGAAGTAGTTGATGTTCCCATGAGTAATTTATAGAAATCCTTGATCTCCTTCTTCGGGTCATCTGGATCAGTTACCTTCAAACCCCCATCTGTGATCAGTTCAGTAATCCTCTTATATTGGCTTCTCTCCTTCATTACAGCAGAAAAATATTTGTTATTTGAGTCCCCAAGTTGGATCCATCTGGCTCTAGATTTCTGTTGTAATACTGGTTCTTCAATCAATGACCATTTTTCTAATTGCAGCACCAGTTCTTTTTCTCTAAGTTGTAAGGCATCAGTATAGGACAGATTCATCTGGTGTTGAATATCTTCTAGTTCCTTTCTGCTAGTCTCAATCTTTTGTGTAATATTCTTAAAATCTCTAGTATTTAGAGATTTTAAGGCTGGTTCAAGGGACTTGAGATTTTTCCACACCCCTTGGAAGGTATACTGAGCATTGCCATTCCAGTTGTCCTTGATCAGAAGTTGGAAATCCTTATGTTGAGTCCATGCATTGTAGAACCAGAAGGGAGTCTTCCTGAATTTGTTATCTTCTGCCAGGGTTAACAACATGGGGTTGTGGTCAGATATGAGTGGCACTCCATATACAGTGTGTACATGGCTCCACTTAATCATCCACTCATAATTACCAAAAAGCTCTATCTAATCTGCTGCACACTCTATCATTGCCACTTTGCTTATTGGTCCAGGTAAAGTAATCCCCCTTCCATGGAAGTTCTGCCAGACCAGCCCGCTGGATACACTTAGTAAAGTCTGCAACCTCAGCTTGTTTAACTTGGTGACAGGATTGTCTATCATTACTAGACATAATGGCATTGAAGTCTCCTGCTACTAGCCAGGGGTCAGTAGTAACAGCAGCAAGGTTCTGGATTGTCTTCCACAATGTCCTCCTTTGATCAATGTCATTGAAACCATATACCATTGTGAGACAGTAGATAAGTCCACCAATGAGATTCCTAACATTACAATGGATGTATTGGGCCTCCTCCTGAAAACCAGTGACCAAAATTTTTGTAGCATCCCATAGGATCCAAATTCTACCATTCATGGCACCCCTGTAGTTAGTTAGTATACAACAAGAACTTAGATATTCTCTCTGCATTCTTCTGTTTAACCTTTGTCTCTACTAGACCAACAAGGTCAAATTTATTGATTCTAAAGTATTCTTTGGCTTCCTTCTATTTGTACCTTTTATTTACACCCATAATGTTCCAAAATAACCACTTCATTGAGTATAGCTGGTTCCCCTTCATCCAGGGGATGATCTGCCCAACTCACTGACCCTACTTCAAATCTATTAGACATCACAATAGGAGATAATGGTGGAAAGTTTGTAATGTTAAAGACTGGAGAAGCCTGTGTATCAACACCTTTCTGTTTACTCAACTCTTCACCTAAAACTGCAGGGGCACAGGGTTCATTCTGAAGGATTGGCTGCTGTATGTGAGTTTCCTGCTTACTCTGGTCAACAGGATCTGGAGCTTTAACTCTCCATTCCTGTGTCACCTTAGTCTTCTGTATGGGATTAGGTTGTGCAGGTTTGGCCAGACAATTGTGCCCCACCATAAAGCATTTCTCACAATATGATGGTTTCCAATCGTAGGTCACATCTTGCATAAAACTCTTCCCATTTGGATCCAATAGCTCAATCTCACTAGGCAATTCTTTTGAGACATTCACCTCAATAAGCATACGAGCATATGAGATTCTAGTTTGCTTAGTCGTACACTCATCAGCAAAAATGGGCTTACCCAACGCACTGGCAATCCTACTCAAAGACCTGCTGCCCCAGCATGACATAGGAAGGTTAGGGAACTTGATCCACAGAGGAATTTCCGTAGGGAAAACAGCTTTAAAGTCAAAATCAGCAGACCATTGCTTCAAGATCATAGGTCTATTCACAATAGAGTATGGTCCTGCAAAAAGGACTTCCTTGGCATCATCAAGGGATTGAAATTTAACAATATAATAGCCCTCTTCATGGTAAAAGAGATTCGGTTCAGGTACATGGGACCAATGTAGATTAATAAACCTTTTCATAGCATTGTAACCTGGGTCATTCCCTAAAACAAAGACAACTAGAGCACACTTCCATTTTTGTTCTTCTTCCTCCACTTCATTTTTAAGCAATTGACCCACTGGTTTGCCATTAATCACCGTTGGTGGAATGTACTCCAGAGACATGCCGTTAGCAGCAAGTCGATTCTTCTGAAAGAGGCTTGTCCACCCTTTGGGTGCTTCCATTTTAGTCCTTTCCTCTATGTTGGGCTTTGTCACGACTGGTTGTGGAAGTTGCTGCATGTACTCGATCCCCCTATTTCCTTGTACCATCGGTGCTATCGACGGTACAATCTTAGGGTCTTGACTGTTATCTACATTATCAGCAAGGGTAGAAAGCAAAGAAACCTCAGATGTGTTTGATTCTACAACTGCATGAGGCAATGGAACAGTGTCGACACTGTTTTGCAAAACAGTGTCGGGTGGGTTATCAGCACTTACTGGTTGTTTGACGATGGGAATAACACGATCTATGAGAGCAAGCGGAACTTTTCGAGGTCGACCTCTCCCTCTCGCCATGGAAACACCCTTGGCGTACGTTAACTAACGTGCGCCGAGAGGAGAGAAGAAGACAGTCCGATTACCAAATTTCAAAAATAAATTTTTAATATTAAAAAAGTTACAATAAAGATGTAATTTCCGTTAATGTAATTCGCAGTATAGTACTGCGAACAATAAAGATGTAAATCGCACTACTATATTATGAACTAATAAACAATTTTTTTTAATGTTGTTCGCAGTATAATATTACGATTTTTTAATTCGCAATATTATAGTGTGAACAACATTAAAAAAAATCCCTTCTTCTTCCTTGAATAAAGATCTGTTCCACCATTAAAAACAAATCTGCCCCCCCCCCCCAGTTCCTGTGCTTTAAAAAAAATTCGGCCACACTCATCACCTAAAAGCAAGGTGTGAAGGCCTCACACACAAAAGAAGCTTTGGATTCCGTCTTTCGGGTGAAAAAATTCAATTTCAATAATATTCACAAATCTTAAATCGAGATATTTTGATTTAGATTATAGCAAAACCCGTATAATACATGCATAGTTGTATTGTTTAGTGTATTTCCATATGAATTTATGTTATTTTGTGTTTAATTTTGTATCTTTTATATAGCCGGATTGGTTTATTAATTTTTGTAAATTTGTATTATTTATTTGTTTTATTTAAATTGTTAATGTTATGTTCATATTACAACAACAAATTTGTATGTAGAGCATTTTAGCGTAGTAAAATATAGTATCTTTTAGTGTAGTAAAATATAGAGCCTTTTAGCATAGTAAAATATAGAGACTTTAGCATAGAGTTTTAGTAGCTAACAAAATTCTATAATGTTGAAATTGAGACGCATAATAATTAAGGATAACTCGGTGCTACCGGGCCTCAAAAATTCGCAGTAATTCAAAAATTTTATAATTAAATTCTTTAAGGTTACAACAATATAAAAATTATTGAAATTGACACGCATAATAACTAAGGATAACTCAGTGCTACCGGGACCCAAAAATCAAGCCTGGAACACATGCATAATTATTCGCAGTAATTCAAAAAATTTATAATTTAAGTTTTTAAGTTTACAAAATTATAAAACTTGTTGAAATTGACGCGCATAATAATTAAGGATAACTAGGTGCTACCGTGCCCCAAAAATCAAGCCCGGAACCACATTAAGTCATGCAAGAACTTGTCAGAAAATATCTTCTGAAAATTGGCCTTCGGGTGCCGTACACAGTAACGGTGGTATGCATGTGGTTCCTGCCATTCAGGCAAGTGACGCACAGAACTTAAAATACCACCATGCCGATCATATATGAGACAAATACCTGAACGCTATTTGACGACGTGCTGCTTTTAGTTGTTCAAAAAAAGAGTCCACGTCTCTTCGCTTTCGTTGGCACATATGGCAAAAGCTAATAGAAATATTTGCCCACTGGTATCTACTGCAACTGCAATCAAAAGCTTAATATCATACTTTCCATAGACATGAGTACCGTCTATGGAAATAACAGGATGACAATGCACAAAACCATCAATTGCCGATTTAAATGACCAGAACACATAGTTAAAAATATATTTGGGTCTGTCCAGACTCCGCTCACGCTTCCATTCAACAACAGTCCCGGAGTTAAAGTGTTGCAGTGCGTCCATGTACCTGGGCAGATTTGAAAAAGACTTATCCTAGTCGCCATAAATAAGTTCAAAGGCACATTTGCGACCGAGATATGCCTTTTCTTTGTTATAGTACAACCATACTCCTAGTGGACGGCTGTAATACACTTTAATCTTGAACCTAATGGACACTTCCAGATATGGAATCAAGACAAGAGAAATCAAGTCCACATCCAAGTTGAAGTGATTCTCATTGTATGTGTCCATTTCACATCTGTGCTCACTAATAAATTTACCAACTTTCCACAAATTTTTTATTGGTGGCACGCAACATCAAGTGACAACCCAAAAACCACCTACGACCTTGTATTTCTCCGTAGTTGACTCACTTACTGTCATCTCACGACACTCTCTTATACTGTAGATTTTTACAACCCTAATTAAGCAAGCTTTGTCGGGGAAATACATGACCTTTTTCAGAACAGCTGGTCTAGACTCATCCCACATCTGTGACCGAAATTCATCATCAACCCATGTGAGGGCATCCACGTTCGTCATGCTTGGCAAATTATCAAGGTAGGGAATATTCCTCTCATGAAATGGCACGTGGGATTCGTATACTCTTGGTCTAGCGGGAGGTGGACGAACTTGCTCTCTCGTGAGCTCAGGTTCAACATTCACTTCCTCACCCTCCTCATCACCCTCATCATAGAAGGGTGTATCATCCCCAAACTCATCTGCATTATTGTCATAATCACTATCATCTTCCTGACTCTGCACATCTGCCAAATCACGAATTAATACATCGTCTATGGGCAACTGTGTGAGGTCAGGAGCTTCAAGAAGCTCGTTTTCATTGCACAAAAGAACAAAAATATAAGTTACCCAAACCTCTAGAAAAATAATTTAGATAACGGTATATCACTTTACTTACAAGTGGTACTGTCTTGACGTTTCATGATGGATATTTTCATGTTGGTCATGACTCCCGGATGGACCACCGTGGTCCAATACTCCAGAACTACGCATATTCCAACTAGGGGCGGGGTCATAACTTGTAAAATTCATATTCGGACGGTAGCCCCTATGAAAAATATGAGTGTTAATACAAATCCAATTAAAATATAAAACAAACATCGCTAAAGCGTAGTAAAATTGAAGTTCACCAGTCTTCTTGTTGATTATATAATGTCAAAACATTATTTTCTGGTTGCTCATTCGTCGGTGGTGACATGTTCAAATCAAGGCAAGCTCTTTCATCAGCATTCTGTCCGGCAAAAACTATTCTAGAATAACCACCCGATGATAGGGGATTATCCATGCTATGCACGCCCTTATTACTGGAGCGTCTCCCACCTTGACGTACATTACCAATAATTTTATACAATAAATTCCATGTATTCATCAGGAATCTGCAAAAAATCTCTAAGAGTTTCATCATCCTCGATGTTAAACTCTGAATAATAAGCAAACTCCTGCGGAGTCACTGAATACGGAAATCTACCGGTTACTTTAAGGTTAACCGAACGCCTCCTCTCACTCATTTTTTTTACGTAACAACGATACCAATGTATCGTACTCTATAGTAAGAGGCAACTTAACATGACACTGTGGAGGTGAGCTATACCTCACAGAGTTATTCTCCACCACAACCTCACCTCCCCCAATATAGTGAAACCCTTATTTTTGGCACTTCTGACATTGTAAAAAAATGATTGATAAGAAGAAGAGAGAAGTATGAACGTATGTTTGAAATTAAGTATTGAATGAATTTTTATACAATTGAAACGCCTATAAATAAGCAATTTTTGAAGGAATTCGTAGTATAATACTACGTTTTATGTATATGAATTATTGTTATGTCAGTTAAATTATAGGGGGCCCAAATATGTAATTTGCAGTACTATACTGCGAATTACATTTATAAAAAAATATTAATCTAATTCGTAGTATAGTACTGCGAATTGCATAATTTTTGTTATTGTAATTCGCAGTACTATACTGCGAATTACATTAACGGGAAAATTTTCGTTAACGTAATTTGCAGTACAGTACTGTGAATTACCTAGTTTTATAACTTATTTTAACATTAAAAGATGTTTTTTGTCTAATTAATTATCTATTAAGTTTCGGACTCCGTTCATACTCATTCACGAATAGTTACCACCGTTCTGATCACAATGTTTCACTAAAGATTCCTGCTTTTTGTTTCTAATAGTTGCCGCCTTTTCATATATGAAGAGAAAAAATTACTGTTTGGATTTTTAAAATGAGAAAATGCCTTAATCACTATTGTCTTTAGGGAGAAATCAAAAATAGTCAGATTTACACCTGGTTGTTTAAAAATAGCTCAATTTTAAAAGTAATTGAAATTTAGCTATTTTTTATGTAATAAATCAGAGCGAAAATACTGTTCAAAACCCCGAAAATACTCCAGTATATTATGCTAGAATTCCATCATAAGTATACTTGAACTCCAGCATATTATACTTGAGTTTCAGGATAAATATATTGGAACTACAACATAATATGGTGGAGTTCCAGCATAAGTACACTAGAATTCCAGCATAATATACTGGAGTTCCAGAAAGTATAATGGTCTAGTATATAATATACTAAAGTTTGGAGTACTGGTGCTCCAGTCTCCAGTATATCATACTGGAGCCAGCAAGTGTATTGATCTGGCGTAATATGTTGGAAATCATATACAGATGAACCAAACTCTAGTATATTATCTTGGACCGATCTCTATTGTAACAAAATAATTACTATTTTTCATTAACTTAATAAAAATAAGCTATTTTCGAATGACCAATGCGAAAATTAACTTCGTAAAAGCTCTGTAATTATTTGGACGGAGTTGTCTTGAAACAATCGAGTAGGGCCTTTTCATTAACGAGTCACCAAAAGGAGATAAAGAGAATGGAATCTTTTGAAATGTGAAACCATTTGGTATACTACAAAGTCAAGATGTTTTCATTTTTGATCCTAGATTAGGTATGATCATACTTACCTCATTATTATTCCCATTCATTCTAGTATACTTTTGGTTTGGCAGTTTCAATACTTAAAGAGTTTATGTACCTTCAGTTACACCACTATTTATTTTGAAAGGTAAAAATAACATGTTGACTAAAGAAAACAAAAGAGAGGATGTCAAGCAAATGATTTTCGACAAATTAAAAGAAACCGTTGAATGTACTTCTCATTTTATCAGCAGAAAGTTAATATACTTGATTTGCTTGTACTTTTCAAATGTTTTTTCATTATTACAAAAGGCGGAAAAGTTAACTGATGGCACTATATTTGGTAACTCTTTATAGGAATAAACAAATCATTTTTGTACATAAAAATAGAAGTAGTTGTCATGTTAGTTACGGTAAAACCATTTATTGGGGAGGGACGGAGCAGGAGAAGAAAGATAATAGTTACAAATGAAGGGTTAGTTAAAGTTACGCACGTCTCAGTGAAAAACTATCATTTCACGTAGTACATGGATAATGAAATATTATTTGTACTTTAAAACACAGATTTGATCTCATAGCTATCAAAAAGTTCTACTCATAGAAAAGCCCGTTGACAATATGCTGGTGGAAAGTGGAGAAAGGAAGGAACAAACAGAGAAAAATTAGAATGATAAAGCACTGAGCATGGGAAAGAGGTCTGAGATTTGAGAATGAGTACCATTTGTATGGATCTCCATAATGAAACTCCCAATGTAATCCAAAGGTGGATTTAGAATTTTAACTTTCATAATATTAGCATTACATCCGCGCCTAATGATTAAACTTGTACAATCAGGTTAAATCTCATTATCTATATTATTGCTTGGCGCTTGGAGGCCTATAAGTAGAGATCTATAAAGTTTCAAGTACACACAAGTTTGAATGAAAATCATCTCTTAACTTGTCTAAATTTTCTGTGCTATTCTCTTGCTTTTACAATAATTTCCTTTTAGTTTTATAACAAGTCACTTCAACGTTGACTAACAATTTGAAATGTTATTTATTCATTTTGATATAAGAAAGTTGAAATTTATAGTTTTGTTCATCTTTGAATATCAAACAAACTGGGATGGAGAAAGTAAGTGTTTCTTTTATTTTCTAGAAATGACACCGAATTGATTTGATATTTAGAAGATTTTCAGTTGAGAAAAGGAAAATCAAAACAAGATTAGCAGCACAAATACATTTGTGAAACAACTGGGAAGAGAGTGAGAGAGAGACTTCGGCTAGATACTGACGAAGATTTACGTTTCACGGAGGCCGTCGGATTACTTAAGATTGTTGGGGGAAGAAAGAATTTTGGCTATAGCAATTTTCGTCGAAATTTAAACAACTACAGAGAAACAGCAAAAACCATAGGTTATCAGAGTTTTCTTTCCAGAAAACCTTCGCACAAACACAAAAAATCTGAGGCAGGAAAAGAAGAAGGCAAAGATCTTAATGGGGACAGAAATAATCACCTGAAAACTGATCTTCTAATGCAAAGAATCAAATCAATCAAGAAATACTTGTGAATTTCCTAACAATCAAGACCAAGTAGGCTAGCCAACTGCATCTTAAAGAAACAAAACAAACATCAGAATGGCACCGAGGATAAGTCTGGCACTATATCAAGTGTTAAGGAGAGACTAATAAGTTGGCCAAATGCTTTATATAAACAGGCTTGAGGCATTTATAAGTTTACACAATAGCTTGTCCAACCTTAATGTCTCAAATTTCAGGATGTCTCAAAAGCCAATCCTACTTAATCATTGAAAGGAAAAGACCAATTCTTTTTTTCAACTGATGAGCTACAATGATAACTCAGCCTTCCTTCAAGGAATTATTAGAGGTGTTCAAACTAAGAAAAGCAATGAGAAAGGAAATCCATAATATAGCTAGAAAATCCTTCACTTCTCCACATATATAATAGCTAACAGAACTGCAACTTCACTGAGACAATCAGCCACCATGAAAAAGAAAAGTTATTTTCCCGAAAGTTTTGATGTATATTGACCAGATATTGCAAAGCTGACCATTGGCATAATTCAACATTTCTGGAACAGGCCCTGATCAAAAGAAGGATAAAATAGTCAAAAATGGTAAAAGTAACACAAGGCAGCAGCCTTTCAAAGCACTATCTAGTTGCTATATAGTTGATGTGCCAACTCATAAAATCACCTCACAAGCTGCTCAAGCAACAAAACAGACTCAGATATACTAAATCAATTGCTTTTCTCATTAAGGAAAACTGCCAGTTAACCAATGAACTATGATTATATATGCTAAGAGAGGCAGGCTCCATGGTAGAATACATAAACAGGTTAACAGTTTGAACTCAGTTATAGCTGCATCTTACAACTTCAACCCATTAAACAGGAGCCATTGCTGGAGCAATTAGTTTTAGTAAGCTAACTCCACCAAATGATGTGGTAAACAGTAAAGGGATCCTCAATATGTTATAAAGAAGAACGCAAGCAACATAGTGTACCAAATTTTATGTCTTGGGCCTAGATGCACCCTTCAGTTTTGCCCATGACGTTTGCTAAAAGAATGGTGTGCCAAGAGTTTCCTACCTGTTGCACCATGATCATCCTGCAAAAATTTGTTATTAGATACTTGACCTCAGAAATCAAGAATTGATCCAAAAAGAATCAGCCAAAAGGAAATGAACTCCAGAAGCTAGAAATCTGAAAGGGGTGTTTCTTCAAACAGACAACAAATGCCATGGTCAGAGAGGACCACGTGAAGATATTTTCTCCACATTCCTCTCGGAGAAACATACAAGAGATTTTACTCTACATACAGATTCAAAGAAATGGAGGACTAAGTATTGCTAGTAAGATGCCCAAAAACTTATATTTATTAAAGCAATCACTTCGCAGTGGGAGTTTCAAGGAACATCACATGATACTGCAACCATGCTATTGCCTTCTTTTCTTCTGTCAATCAAGCTCATATATCATGTGACAAAGATATTAGGCAAATTTACAATACCAAAATTATAACTCATGTCATATCATAAATGACACAAAAATGTCTCCCCTTCACAAAGCCAAGAAAGAAGTCCTGCTGAGAATATCACGTGCAAAATTAATTACCTTATACAGAGATGCAGCTGATTCAGATTCAACAGTTTGGACTGGAACATGTCCGAGTGACTGGAAAGAATCCAAAGCATCCAACGTCAGCTGCCAACCACAGAGAGCAATAGCACCGGCATTGGAAGAGGAACTGCCACTACTACTGCAGCCAGCAGCAGCAACATTTCCATTAACCCAAGGACAGAAAAAATTATGATGTTTAATTGGATCAAATTCAACAGCTTCGTCATAGTTGCTTTCTCCAATAGGAGGCCCTGCATAACATTTTCATTTTCGTGGCTTTAGACAGAGTCCCACATCGGCAAAACACAAAAGGGATGCTGGGTATCTAAGTTAACAAGCCTTAGACCCTAGCGACGCGTTTTAAACCCATGAGGGCCTAGGCCCAGAGCGGACAATATCACTAGCGGGTTGGGCTGTTACAGATGGTATCAGAGTCACTCTTGTGTCAGCCATGCCAATGGTGGGTCAGAGTTCAACTGAGTTTAGGCTAATCCCGGTTAGGCGGGCAAACCTCAGTGCTGAGTCTAGGCATATCCCATGCGGTGGGGCAAACCTTAGCAAGGATGCTGAGTCCATAGGAGGGGGTGTATGTAACACCCAAGGCTTTAGACAGAGTCCCACATCCGCAAAACACAAGAGGTATGCCGGGTATATAAGTTAACAAGCCTTAGACCCTAGCAACGCGTTTTAAACCCATGAGGGCCTAGGCCCAGAGCGGACAATATCACTAGCGGGTTGGGCTGTGACAGATGGTATCAGAGTCACTCTTGTGTCAGCCATGCCAATGGTGGGTCAGAGTTCAACTGAGTTTAGGCAAATCCCGGTTAGGCGGGCAAACCTCAGTGCTGAGTCTAGGCATATCCCATGCGGTGGGGCAAACCTTAGCAAGGACGCTGAGTCCATAGGAGGGGGTGTATGTAACACCCAAGGCTTTAGACAGAGTCCCGCATCCGCAAAACACAAGAGAGATGCCGGGTATAAAAGTTAACAAGCCTTAGACCCTAGCGACGCGTTTTAAACCCGTGAGGGCCTAAACCAATGTAAAGTTACAGCCAAGATGTGCTGAGCATTAACAGTTCTTTTAGAAGTAAAGTGACATTAATACCCTGCAACTCAAATAGAAAAGCTACCTGTCCCGTTTGCAAGCATATAGCCTGACTCAAAGAATCCACAATCATCAGTAGCTGGTGCATTATTTTGGGTTACTTCGTCCTTGGATGCTTCATATGCAGAATATACAACAGCATTGCAAGAAAGAGAAGGGTGTGGACTATTCGGAAGTGTAGGCTGCATGTGACGAGTCCTTTCACCACTTTCAATGGATTCTGCTTTGGCTGAGCCAACAATTTTTGAGCCACTATCAGCCCTTCCCACAGAACGAGATGTTAGATCTTGACTATCACCATTAGGATCAACTCGGTCCACTTCTTCAGGAACATAGTCACCCATTAGTCCAGGGTCTGGAGCAAATTCACCTGTGTGCCCCTGATTTTCCGTAATCTCAGCAACTGCTTCTACATCACCGGCAACACTATCTGCTCTGTGCACAGAAGCATCTGTCCCATGGATTTCAGCTTCATGACTAGCACCCATTCCAATACTTCCTCCACTGATCCCGATGCTAGGGCCATCCCTCACATTGCCAGTGGCAGTATCTGCATTCAGTACTTCTTCATCATTTGTGCTACTGACACCCATTTCACCAGCACTTCTGACCACAGCTGGACAAGTACTCTGTTGCGCTTGATTGCTGTAGTTCAATTCTGAAGTTTCCACTGGATCTGCACTTCTTAACATAGATGTTGAAGGGAAATTAACATCATCAAAGTCTCCTGGGAGATTCTCAACACTTTCCATTGAATCGTCATCTGCACTGTGAACAGTGTCCATTGCAATAACAGATGAAACATGTGTCGAGTCTCGAGTAGATGGCATACCAGTTAGCTGTTCCTGCCCTCTTCCAAAGGTATCATCTCTGGAAGCATCTCTGCCAATCTCAAAACCAAGCGAGAGGCTAGGACCAGCACCTGATGAATCCTTGCCATATGAGGTAGGCTGGGGCCCAAAGGCATCAGACTGGCATGCACGCTTTGATGGGCCAGCTGAGTACTGACTACCATCATTTACTTCATCTCCATCACGGTCTATTACAGTGCCTTCAACACTATCGGCCGGCTGTGCTGGCAACTGTGGCCTATCAACTGTGCTTCCACCTTCCTCTAAGTTTCGTTTGCGAGAACTAGGGCCTCGTGATTCATATGAAGCTGCATGACCACCAACTTCACTGCTCGAAGGATGACCAATAATTGGATGTCTTCGTTTACGGAAATCTTGGAATTGTTCCGGCCTCACATCCATGTTCACCTGTGAAGAGGATAATCCACCAGCCATTGTGAGATTCAGATCTACTCCTATATTTGACAGAGACCTTCCCTCTTCAGTTGTTGCAGCTTCATCAAGGTCCTCTGTCTGCTCCTTTCCCATGCCATCAGCAGCAACCCATCCACTAATTCCACTAGCAGCACTTACTCCACGTGTCAATGCCATCTTCTTGCTTGTCTCAGGGATATCATTCGTATTTGGAGCAAAGCAAGCAGGACGGACAACAGTAAGGAAATCCCAGATTCTCACAGTGGCTCCGCACAAGCTACAATCCAACAAGGGTGACCGAGATTCACCTTTAGTAGACCCGGTACCCACTGCTTTGTTCTTACTAGAATTTTTTTTCTTTGAAGCAGGTAATACATTTTCTCCATGGCCAAAATCTTGCAAAGAAGTGTGATATTTTGTGGGACCAATGGAGTACCCACTCCTAGCTGATTGAGCAGAATGTTCTTCACAATCTTGAATATTTGGAAGCCATCTTGGCTCCCATCCACACAGGCTTATCAACTTATGGGCCTAAAATGCAAATAATTTTCTAATTTGTTGAGAACTCGATAGTAGAGTGATAATATGTAGCAATTAAAAGAAATGAGACTCTTACATGAGAATAGACAAGGAAGACATCTTCTATGTTGGTTTCAGTTCCTGACATAATCTCTGACCTAAAGATGGGTTCCATGCCACCGAAAGCCTGCGACTGAGCTAGAAGGCGATCAATTTCTGAACTTCGAGAGATCCTAATGTGCTCAATTGCAGATGCAGCAACAATGGGGAGTGAAGGAAATTGAAGTAATCCATCACATCGATCCTTGTAACCACCAATTAAGGCTGATGGTGGTGTAGGAGGGAACTGGACCAAGCTTTCTGCACATGTGTTTCCTCTCCAAGGACAAGTGGCCTTATGCCCTTCGTCAAGTTTCTTTGCAAATTCTTCCCCCGCAATATCAGCTATCAAAAATAACTAACAGATGAGAAAACTTTCCTCAGTATGTCGGAAGCAACAATTTCAGTACACCCACTAACTAATACAGAAGGCAGCTTTTCATAGAAACCAAACATGTTAAAAGGAAGTATTATAATGATAAATGAAAACAAGCATAATGCATAACCAGCTTCTTCTTTTCCGAGACAGTTGATCTTAGCAAAAAAGCCGAGAAAGGTATGGTTACTTTGAATGGTTCCTCTTCCAGCATATAGGCATAGAAAAAGTGATCTGCATGAATTTCAACGACAACAAAAGCCACTACCAGCTGCATCTGTGTATACATACTTGGGATTGGGGTTAGCAGAAAACCATATCACTGGATCCACTTCCTTGCAAAGGAAGCAATACATGAACAAAAGCAGCAAACTAGAATTTAAGGTAAGGCAACTTTATCCCGCATAACAGAAATTACGGAGAGCTGAACAGATAACACTGGAAAAGGAAAGAAGAGTATGAAAAACTGAATTTTTTAGGCTGGATAAAACCAAACAATCAAATACTAAACAAGGGTGTAATAGCCAATTGTCCATGCAGTATTGTGGCACAGTTGAGCCATGTAGCTTCCCAAATACAATACAAACTTGCATTATAATCCCATTAATTAAACAGTAAACTCAAAGAGAAGCATGCAGGGAAAGTATGATTACTGAAGGATACTCGAAACACGCATCTAATAAAAAATATATTTCAACTTTTACAAAATTGCATTATTTAAATTCCCATTAATTAAAAAGTAAACTCAAAGAGCAATGAGCAGGTTCTACAAAACGTATTTAGTTTTCGAACCAAGTAATGCCCTTGTGATGAATATCACTCTTGCACTAAAATCCTAGTTACTGCTGGAAGCAAAGTACGCGATTATCTTGTTCATTCTTGTTTCATGACCCCCCTGGGGGTTCTTCCTACTGAAGTCTTTCCTTTTTGGAAAAACTTCAGTAATACTTCCTTCTTATGAAAGAACTGTTGAATCTATCACAGCCAGTATGAAAGAAAAGAATATAATCACCAAAAATCGGAATTGCAACATAGATCCAACCAAACAAAACAGAAAGTCTATCAGATATTTACACAAGAGAGTTCGCTAATCTGCCCTTGAGAGGATATAACTCCCGTTGTTCTTCAGAAATACCCAACCCGGAGATAAAAAATAATCAAATATTCTGCTTGATAGCTTATTTTCCTCGGTTTGTAGTTCAATTGGTCAAAGCACCACCCTGCCAAGGCAAAAGCTGCGGGTTCGAACCCCAGTTCTATTTGGAACTCTTATATGTCCACAGTTCAATACTGAAATAATTTTAGACGTCTGCCTGTGTCAACAAACAAATCGATATAACTTGACTTTTTTTTAAAAATGTCAGTGTCAATTAGCAATGATTTGAAGCACTTCTTTTTACACGGGTAGCACCATGAATAACTCTGGAAAAGATAAAAAGATCCTTGGGGTTCCATGCAACTGAAGCAGGATCTTTCAACTTAAGATTAACTCGGGTGGATTGGTTGATGGTATAGTAGTCTCCGCATAAGATATTAGTGTTTGGTTTGTTGCATTAAGAATATCGCGCATATTTAATGCAATGTTTAATTGGCGGTATTAACTAATACCCACATTAAATTATGCAGAAATTCATGTATTTTTTCTAATAACCATGGTGTCGGGGCCAACTTGCATACACCTCGACTAATTCCATGGGAACCTGCTACTTCCAGTTCCCACCAGCAACATGTTAGTGTATTATTTTATGCAATATATAATGGAATAAGAGCATATATGATCAAAGTATTTTAATGACAAAAACCACCTTTTAGTGTAAGTAATTTATGTATAACAATCTCTTCATTATTCATCACTGCTCCACAATCCCTTCACTGTTAATCAAGGTAAACTTCACAAATGGTCATATAACTATGACTTTTTTTCATCAAAATCATATAACAAAAATCACAAGACTTTCACCTATTCACACAAGTCACAATTGCCGGAAAACTCAACTTTACAACAGCAGCAAACCCAGTGTAATCCCGTAAGTGGAGTCTGGAGAGGATAGTGTGTACGCATACCTTACCCCTACCTTATAAAGGTAGAGAGGTTATTTTCGATTGACCCTCAGCCTAAGAAACAGTAAACATGAAACAACCAACAATAACAACAAGAATGAACAAAGACACTACAGGGTCATTTGGTCAGGTTTATAAGAATAGTGCTGAATAAAGTGTATTAGTAATGCGAGGGATTAATAATGCAGGGGTTAGTTATGTAGAGATTATTTCTTATCCATTATTTAGTGTGGTATATTAAAAATTAAAATCCATTGCATATTTTATAAGAAAATTAGTTATTTACAAAAATGTCTTCCATATTCTTTAGCTTAAAGGGGATTTAAAGATAATTTTGTCTTTAATCATGTTAATGCATGCATTAATAGCCTTGGTATTACTAATACCATAGTTTGTTATGCATTAGCTATACGAATAATACCAAATAGGGTGAATAACTAATGCTTCTATTAGTTATACATAGGTTTAAAAAGTCTACTAAACAACGTATTACTAATACACAAAGCTAATGCGTGCAATATTTTCTCTAATGTACTCTACCAAACGACCCCTACGTGTAATAACAAAGATTTAGAAATAAGACACAAGAATAATACTAACAATAGTGGTAAGAATGTTAAGTGGAATAACAAAGATCTAGGAACATGAAAATGTAAGAATATTACTAATACTACTGGTAAAATTAGGAGAAACTCTCGACTACCTATCGACCTTCAACCCTAATTCTCAACCTCCAGACCTTCCTATCGAGGGTCATGTCCTCGGTAAGCTGAAGCAATGTCTGTCCTGCCTAATCACTTTTCCCCAATACTTCTTTGACTTACCTCTACCGTTCCTCAGACCCGCCATAGTCAACCTCTCACACCTCCTAACTGGGGTATCGATGTCTCTCCTCATCACGTGTCCGAACCATCTCAACCTCGATTCCCACAATTTGTCTTCCATAAGGGGTCACTAGCACCTTGTCCCTAATAATTTCATTCCTAATCTTATCTTTCCTAGAATCAATGTTATCAAAGGCGCAAAATGCAAATAAAGTGCATGCTTTAACAAAAAACGGCGCAATCGGAGAAAAAGTAAATATATATATATATATATATATATATATATGTAGTCCAAGACTATATAATTATAAGCATGGATAACAAATATATGGACAAAGAAATTGAAAAAAAAATTACAATAAAGTGAAATATCAAATATTTAACGTCGCCTTTTCGGTATTACACTCGTTCGCAAGGAAAAATATGCCTTCAAGCCTTGATGCGACACTAAAGCGTCCACAAAACGACGCGAAGCACTCAACATATTTTGAGCCTCGCCTCAGGAAAGCGTGTCTTTGACAACACTTCCTAGTATGCCCACACATCCATCTCAACATCCTCATTTCTGCTACTCTCATCTTCTGACATGGGATTTCTTGACTGGCCAACACTCAGCACCATACAACATAGGCAATCTAACTACCGCTCTCTAGAACTTGTCCTTAAATCATTGTGGCACATTCTTATCACAGAAAACACAAGATGCGAGCCTCCATTTCATCCACCCCGATCCAATACGCTGTGTGACATCCTCGTCGATGTTTCTTTTAGTATATCTCAATTTATGTAAATATGTTTTAGGTCGAGTTGGTTGGGGTCGGACCTCTTTAATTAGGTCAATATTTTTGTTAGATTGAAAATAAAAAATAAACAACGGAGTAAAGAAAATACTGCATCGAAAAGTTGACTTTTCGGCCAATATGACTTTTGTGTGAATAGGTGAAAATCTTGTGATTTTTTGGATGAGAACATAGTTGTATGACTTGGATAGAAAAAAGTTATAGTTATATGAAAATTTGTGAAATTTACACTTATTAATTACTGTATAAGCAATCCCTCCATTATAGTTTTGGCATATCTTATATGCAAAAACGACCCTTTTCTATAAGGTACGTGATTTTATTAACAATTGAGAGAAACCTTGCATATAAGCCATATCCCAAGAAAAAAAGAATCTACACCAAAATATGGTTCTCAACAAAAGAGATTCAATCCTTAATGAAAGGAAAAAAATCAACCAAACGACTCCTTAAGGAAATAACTTCCTCGACAGTAGCACTTAATACACATCAAAGTAAGGACGAAGTGAGCTAATATGCAAAGACACGCCATTGAAACACTGCTTCTTTAATAAGCTAAAGATTACGGGGAGCAAAAACAAAGACGAACAGAATTAAGAGTACTTAGGAAGAGAGAGAGAGAGAGAAAAATGGTATGCAAGCTTTTAAGACATTTTCTTTAATCATTTTTATTTCTATCTCGATCCATCAAACTCAGACACACATATATACGCTGAAATAGGAAAATTTTGAAGAGAAGACACGCAAGCATCATATCTCATTGGCACATTTAGAGGATAATAGACACGCAAACATCACATCTCATAAATTCCACTTGGTTAATTGGAAAAATTTAACACTACCAAAGTCACAAGGTGGCCTAGGAATTAGAGATCTCATGGTCCATAATAAGAGCATGCTTATGAAATGGATGTGGAGATATTCACAAGAGGATCACGCCCTTTGGAAGGAGGTGGTAATTGCAAAACATGGCAAGAAAATTCACTGGAGTACCAAGGTTGCTAGATCACATATGGAGTAGGACCTTGGAAGTATATCAGCAAGCTAGGGGAGGAGTTTTATCACTAATGCAAGTTTAAGGTAAGCAATGGAGCAAAAATAAGGTTCTGGGAAGATAAATGGCTGGGGGACTCAACATTGCAAGCTGATTTTCCAAACCTCTATTCAATATCCACAAGTAAACAGTCAACCATTTCACAAAACAGAGCTGATTATTCCTGGAATCCTTTGTTCAGGAGGAACATACAAGATTGGGAGCTGCAAGATCTTCTCAACCTACTGGAAAGACTAGGGACAGTCTTAATTAATGGTCAGGCATCGGACAGACTCATTTGGGGGAATAAAGCCGATGGCAAGTACTCTGTGAAGGCAGGCTACTACATGCAATGTACTCAAAATGAATTGTTAATCGATTGGCCATGGAAATTAATTTGGAAAACTAAGCTACCTCCAAAGGTGATTTGCTTTAGTTGGATAGCCCTCTATGACGCATCGCTCACTCAAGACAATCTTAGCAGAAGAAGCATCCCCACAGTCAACAGATGCTACATGTCTCAACATACCTTAGACTAATAGACATCTTTTTTTACATTGTACAGTTGTTGCAGATTTATAGAACATGTTCATCTCAGCTTTTGGTCTTAAATGGGCTATGCCTGAGAGTGTTAAAGATGCCCTGGTTAGCTGGAGCTCATGGAAGGTTGGGAAATCCAACAGGAAAGTTTGGAAGATAATCCTTGCTTGCATTTTCTGGTGTGTCTTGACAGAAAGGAACACTAGATGCTTTGAAGGCATTACTACTCCAAATTACGTTCTTAAGGCTAGATGTTTAACAAGTATTTGTAGTTGGAGTGATCTCTCCCGTCAATTCCACTGAATCTTTTTTGGACTTTGTTAGCTCCTTTAACTTTAGATTAAGCCTTTTGTAATAGAGCTAACATTGTCTTCTTCTTTTTTCTCTATTCCTTTGCTATGTAAATTCTGAATTTGCATCTTCTTGATCCTTTCTATGAAATACATTAACTTATCAAAAAAAAAGGATAATAGTCAAGATTTATCACATTCTTTTTTCCAAGATTTCTTGTTGTCTAAATACATCGTCAACTAGAATGTAAATTTTTAAGGTCCTTGTTGTCCGGTTGACTACCTAATGAGAATAAGCTAAACAAGTTCAAATTGCAGTAACCCTCCTAAATATTACTCCCATTTTATGTGGCATGTGACAGTATTTCCTTGTTAGTCTGCTCCCAAAAAATGAACCTTTCTATATTTGGCAACAATTTAACTTTAATTTTTTTCTTTTTCCCATAATGACATGCTTTTATGACCACAAAAAATGTCATGGCAAATTTAACACCACATGTTTTAAAAGTGTTTCTTTCTTAAACCCGGTATCGAGTCAAATTAAGCCACATAAATTGGAATGGAGAGGGTATATCATTATTTCAAATTCCTGTTTCATTGGTCATACTTGTTAAAATAAACTAGCATAATATATGCATCAGCAATTTAATCATTTTGTTAAGTATCTTTGTGAAGCAAAATTTAATTAAAACACCTACCAACAAAGCCTCATAAACAATGAACAATAATTCACCTTCATCAGGGGTCCAGGTTGCAGAAGAAACAAATCTCAAATTAGCACCACAAGCTTCGCACTCAATTGTATCAGCATCCACATTCACCCAGCCTCTTCTAGCACATGTCAGTGAACTTGAAGCCTGCATCAACAATTGCATAAGAAGAGTTGTGCAAAGTATGAACATGATGGAAAGTTTACGAATCGATAAGAAGGGGAAAAAATAAACTAAAATATCAAAGGGAGAAGCAATATTGCTTGTCATTATCACGTTCAACCCTTCTTTGAGATAAAGCATAAGGGAAAAGGCAGTTGTAGGACACACCACATTCAGAGTGGAAGGAAAAAAACTACTAAGCCTCAATCTCAAACAAGTTGAGGTTGGTTGTATGAATCCTCACTTCACTATTTAAGCTCAACTCATATCATCATCATATCAAAATAAAACTGAAAGTGAAAAATAAGTTAAGTATATATATAAATAATACTCCTTCCATTCCAATTTATATGGCGGTGTTTGACTAAACATGGAATTTAAGAAAGAAAACTTTCGAAATGTGTGATCTGAAACAAACCACGGATATGTGTGGGTTGTAAATTAATTTATTAAAGGTAAAGTAGGAATTCTAAGGATAATTTATTTCTGAATAAGAAAAGATAACATTCTTTTTGGGACTAACTGAAAAGGAAAGAGCGGCACATAAACTGGAACGAAAGTAATAGTAGTAATAGTAGTAGTAGTAGTAGTAGTAGTAGTAGTAGTAATAATAATTGAAGTTCCGTAACAAGTCTAAAACCTAATCCCAACTAGTAGGAATCACCTAATCCCAACTAGTAGGTATCCCCTATATAGATTTTTTTCTTCTATTGTGTCCTATCTTTTCCCCAGACCCCACTTTGTGGGACTATACTGGGTAGTTCTTGTTTATTGTGTCCTATCTTTAGCTAAGTCTGCATTAGTTCCACGAATTTTATAGGTCTTTCGAAACTATTTCCTTTCATGTAATTTTAGGTTTGTCCCATTCCCTTTTTTAACACCTTCCCTCACCATAGTTTCACCTACAAACCGATGCATCATCTATAGGTCGACGCAATATCAAACCATCTCAAGTGACCTACTCTCAGTTCTTCCTCAATGTGCGCTACTTGCACCTTATGGCTAATGTGGCCATTTGTAATCTTATCTAATCTTGTATGACCGAACATACATCTTAGCATCTGTATCTCTGCAACATTCATCTTTGTGGATATGATGGACTGTAGCAATCTAACATCAACTGCCATATAACATCGACGGTCTTTCTTTCTTTCCTTTTATGAAGTAATTTGTTGCATCAAAAGAAAAGGCATCACAAAAAAATGCAAGATTACAAGGAGTTACCTAGAGGAAGCAGAAATACAAAAGCAACAAAAGTGGGTTGCTAGCCCCTATACAATGTCTCAATCTAGTGGTAACAAACTCCACCAGGGACAACTTTGTCAAAAAATTGGTTAAACAGTTGCCTTTAAGTGAGTTATGGAATTGAGATGCCATCAAATTATTATTTGTTTCTCTCATTCCATAGACACCAAAAAATAACTGCATGGCTCATAAGCCAAATCTTTGGATCGATTATCAACTTTCCAAGCTCCAACTCAAGTGTGCCTCTGTTCTATAGAACTTACCTCTCACTTTGATAAGTTTCCTTTTATAACGTCTTTAAACCATGTGGTTTAAATCCTATGAGCAACATCTTTATCCATCATTTCCTAGAGTGGGGAAAAAAACATTTAAACTTTTAAACAGGCCCGACAATTTATTATTTACAGGTTTGACATATGTAGTAAGCATACGCTTCTCTTTCCATGGGACACCTACAATCACATCAAAGACATGCTGATGGTTTGAAGTGTAAAAGAGTTTTTCCAGAACCAATTGAATGTTCACCTATTTAATGCAGAGTGAATGACATTGTCAGCTTTTTTTTTATGCTTGATAAAATTAACTGCCTCCAATATTCACAAAAATTTATCCACCACCTCTTGACAGTCCACAGTGGCCGGGTACTAAGCATAACTTGATTCTTTTTCTTCTAATGCCCATCAAATGTCACAGCTAGAATGTAAGTTTCTCCTTTGGGCACCTGGAGTCTCAGGTTCCTTCGCATAAATGCAAAAGGAAGACTGCATTTGGCATACGTCTACTCTTCCCTACCCGAAGGCCCAAACTAACTAGGTGCACTTCGTAAACAGGGAAAATCCTTGGACACTCGTAATAATTTAGCTCACTAAGTCGTGATGCTTAAAATCACAATAGTTAACAATCTTCTTTTGTTAAATAGCGTACCATACTGGTTACAATCTTAAACATAATTATTCAAATTCTATCACGTAAGATGCCTCGTGCTCAATCACATCCTAATCCTGGAATAAACTAACATAAAATGTGTCTCTTATCCATGTATGCAATTTGTGCAACAAGCTCTAAATAACAATAAAAGCAAAACAGGCCAGGAAATGGGTACATCCAGGAAATTTGGGTTTGGGGTTTCTTCAATAGGAAAAACAGGGTTGACAGGATCATGCAAGTGTCTTAAGAGATGATACAAAAGGAACCTTTCAGTCAGACCTTAGGCTTCCCAAACCAGTTTGTGGGTCGGAATGTGGACAGCCTCCTCAATAGATCACCCCTTTCCCATGGTCTACATGAAGGTTGTGATGATCCCAGAGCACAACCACCAGCACTAGTGCTCATTGAAGTCCACATGGGCTGTGAACCAATACGGGAAAGTGCAGCTGCTTTTGAACCCTGCGGCTGTGCAAACCGTTCCGTGCCCCCAGCATTTGTTGGAACAGCAGGAGATGATGCTCCTACAGAACTGCGTCAAAAAATTAATTTATTAATTCACTTCAGACCTAACAGATTGAAAAGATTGGAGGACAACGATCAACTTTGACCAGTAACTTCTGGGTCTACACTTTCTTTCTTTCTTCTTTCTTTTTTGTGTGTGACAAAGGCTTTCTAATCTACACTTCTCATGCAGAAGTCTGATAGATGCTCCTCAATCCCAAACTAATTGGGAGTGAACATTCGAAAACCACTCTATTTAGCCCCCATTTAATCACATGGAATTCAGATTAAGACAAACAAATACTACACTACTCTAAACTGTAGAATTCACTGTTCTGCTAGCAAACAAAGAAAGTCCATCAACCCAAATGCCAGTAATGGTAAATAGTAAATACAACAGATAGACAAGCAAAGCTCTTAATTAAAACTTTTTACGTGCATCGACTTCACACACTTCTAAAATTACTTTCTTTCTCAGTGGCATATGGACATCAATAAATAACCCATTATAATAACAACGAACTGAAAAAGTAAAAACCTTAATGTAATAGAAAAAATGAATGACAAATGTAAGCTCTTTGTTCTCATAAATATCAAGACCAATTACAATTTCATACAGCATTGTTCAATTTCTGAACTCTAGAAACCAATTAAATCGAAAAATTAAGTACTATAGTAGATAAGAAGCTCAATAAAGCACAAACGCAAGTAAAAATTGGGGAAATTGAAAAGGGTAGGGTTTTGGGGAGATATAGTATACCTAGCCGCAGGTGTATGGGTAGGGGGAGGAGAAGAAGCTTTGGGGGGCAATTGAGGATCATGGGAAGAGCTTATGGCTTCTTCCTTCATAATTTTCGCCTTCTACTGTGTGAGAGTGCGCGAGTTTGGGAAACTCTCTCTCTCTCCGTGATGGTGTTGGAGCTCGTTTTACTGGGACTAATTTCTGTATTTCAGTTTCGAGGATGCAGTCACATTTATGTTACGTTAGGTGGAGCTGTGCTGTGTGTGATGGGGTGCATTGTGCCTTAGCGTGAACCTCCAGCCAAGTGGAATTGCCTTACAGGCTTACACCTTGCACTAACAACTGAGTCAACAATACTTTCTAAGGGTCGTTTTGTTCATGGTATTAGAAAATAAAATTTCAATATGAAATCTGGCATAAAATAATATATTTGATTAAAATAAATAATTCTTGCATAGCTAATTTAGTATTTGATTGGTCATATAAGAAAAAATAATAAACACATAACAGTGCAACATTTGGTTAGCAACAAAAAAGTAATCTTTGAATAGCTAAGGTAGGATTTGATTAGTAATATCAGATAATACCTTCATAAATTAAATAAACATATATGCATTATTATTGATAAATTAAAAATATGAAATATTCTTAAAGTAGTTAAGAATAGAATTCTAATTAGAGTGAATGTCTATCTTGTAGAGAATTTTACTTTGAGGCTAAGTCATTTTTACTCCTATAAATAGAGGGGTTTACCCCATTGTAAATCACCCCAAAATTCAATAAGAATTCTTTCTCTTTCTCTGCAATATCTTCTTCTTTTATTATTTCATAACACGTTATCAGCACAAGACTCTACCGTCTCAAGACCAATGCAAAGCAAACGTGTTATAGCGCAGTGTGCTATACGCACATACGTAAGCACTCTTTCTCAAAAGTGCCAACAGAAAAGCCAACAGCCAACTCTGCCCCTGGACTTCTGCTCCGTGAGCAACTATGATGTTTACTCACTGAACAGAACATTACACGATCTTGTGAATTATGGGTCTTTAACCACCGCACTCCACCTGTTTGAAGAAATTCCTAAACGTGATGTGGTTACATGGAATATTATGATTTCTGGATATAGTCATTATGGGTTTCCAAGAAAATCAGTGTACTTGTATAGTGAAATGGTTTCTCAAAGTAAGGGAGAACTCGTCCACTTTGTCCTTTATATTGAGCATATGTGCTAACGCAGGTTTATACAAAGAAGGGCTTGAGGTTCTCAGTAGAGTAGTTGTATTGGGATTTAGTATGAACTTATATATTGCCAGCACGGGTGGGCGTCGAGGTCGTTGGAAATTTTTGTTCGTATTTCCGTTTCCGTTAAGGTCGTTGTTCGTCAAGGTCTGGCCAAGGTTTTGTCGCAGTTCCAACGCATTAGACGTCAATCATAACACGAGACTCTAACCAATTGAGTAGAAGCTTTGGGATTGAGAATAATGATCGTCAAATATTCCATGATCTTCCTTCATGATTAAATTCTGGATTTAAGGTAAGTATTCTACTTTTCTCTTTCAAATTCTTGACATTCTATAATTTGATTTTACATACAAGTAAAGATGATAAATTTTTATTCCAACTCTAATGGAGTTTGAAAGATATTATAATCATCCAAAGTGGTAAAATTTCTATGATTTGCCATGATCAAATTCATGTATAATTGTGGGCAAAGAATTGAAAACCCGTCCCATTGAATTTGCTCCATTCTCATACCATATAGAGAATGTGATAGTAGTATGTGATAAGTCTGAAAGAAGACAAAATTATTACCGTGAAGGTATCAATGGATGTGGACGTGGCAATAGACGAAACTATAATCGTCATCGTTATGATAATGAGAATAATAACGATTCTCAAAATAATCCTTCACTCTGTGAAAGTAATACTTGTCATCAATTTGACAATATGAGATTTTATGAAGCACACATAGATGATTATGGTCCATTCATTATGTGAGTGTGACAACATCTAATTTATGAATACATATTCATTCTTGGAAGAATATGAACATGCTAGTGGTAGTGAATATACCACACTCGTCTCTAGAAGGAGGTTGAGATGATATAAGAAAATAATGTCATTATTATGGCATGAATGGTCATTGATCACGTACCTATTGTACGCCAAAATATTTTGGTAATGTGATTATTAAAGGACAATAATAATGCAAGAAACATATCTTGCATATAATTTTGACCATGACCGTAATGGTACAACTTTCTCTTTAAAATAAATATTCACTATATGGATATTGATTAATATGTGATAGTACCAAATTAATTGAGAACTCTGTAAGAGCCAATTATACTATTTTGGAGAAACACAATTGATTACCAATAAGGTATTGTGTTGTAGTAAGTCTCAAAGAAACTTATTCAGTTTCCAAAGTATATGCGAAAGCGGTTGATTATATTGAGACAATAAATAAAGGAAAGATTTGATATCTTCTATTACTACAACTAGTAGCAGGATAATATGTATATGAAAAGCTATTGCTTTATTCTCCAATTTGTACTACACAAACAAAAGAATGCCACAAAATACATGGATGTTTATTGATATAAAATCTCATATCATACTAAACTTGGAGTTCATTGAAAATTGCACATATCGTGGTGTAACCTGAACTTTATCAATATTGATAATTTATTCAGTTAGCATACATGGTTTAGCCATATCAATTTAAGTATGATGTGCAAAAATAATAGAGAATTCACATGGGTAAATATTAAAGAACTAGAAAGTTCTTTATGAATTCTCTTACATTGCTTGTTCTTATTAATTAATTGACCAACTAAAGTTGGGGTTGTATCTCATGAATTCTGGAAATATCAAAGGTGAATATGGGCTCATTCAACTGCCATGCATACCACATAAGATGCATCTATGAGATGGTTACATGTGCGATTATTATTAACCCGCAACTTGGTGTTTGCGAGGTAATTTGCTCAATAATTCAACTTAGAGCACAATTTTCAGATTTTCTGTCCAAGATGGTTTATCTTGATAAGTTGGTTTATATCATAACTGGTTTAGCAAAATAATTTATTGAGTGCCTCCACTTAATATCTAAACTCTTGCTTACGAGAACAAAGTTATCTATATCAGTTTGATATAGGTTATATACGAAAGTATATTACATTCTTCCCTCACAAATGGTTCAGGGTCAGGAACCAAATAATTCCATCTTATTATCATTTATGTGCGGTGTACATTATAATTAACACCATAACGCACAAAGATGAGTTCTCAAAGTTGAGGAAACAAGTTAGTTTTTCTAACATGAGGGGGAGACATGATAAACAGTTGAGAAAAAGTTATGTAGAATGAATTATCATTTGTATGTCTAGATCCTTGATTACGATAATATGAACTTGAAGTTAATAAAAAGATAATTCATTTGCAACATATTGCAAAGCATGCCATACGCATTTATTGACCCAAAGAAAGTAACTATATTCTCATTGCAAAATGCTCATATTGAGTCCTGGAGGGACAAAGTGTATGGTACGCTTAAAGTGTATAGACAAATCGGTTTCAAATAAACTTCTTGATAAAGAAGATGAACAAATGATCAAAGTGATCATAATAAAGGAGGCAAGTGATCTAGAAGGTCACATGACATAACACTTCATAAATCTCATGAGAGATTCAGGTACCTGAATATATGAATGAAGATCTCTATGTTATGTCTTTATGAAAATTTATTGGAACCGATATAACATGTTCGTCGACGACATCTATCATAGCGCTAAGTATAGATGAAGTCTTAAGTCTATCGAATATAGACACAAAAGTATTGGCCAAATGGAAGAGATACAATGCAAGTAGAATTGATTCCATATGAAAGACATGTAATTTTGGACATATTGTTCAAACACTTGAAAGTATAAAGTCAATGGTATGCGCAATCAGTTTTCGATATCTTATATGTCTAGCATGACATGAAAACTTGATATGCATCTAAAGTCTATTATATGGCTTATATGACAATCCATGAAGGATTTAAGTTGCTTGAAGCATATACAATTCTTGATCTTGAGGTACCACTTCCTTAATGCAATTTATGCACAAATATATCTTGTGTATAACTATAAGCATGATAATGTGATAGCGAGGATACCTTTATGGAGATATTGAAGAGCCATTCCACGATATTTGTGAAGACATTATATATCTATACGAGTTATGATTTCAAGGTCCAAATATTCATTATAGTTAATATGGCTGATTTATTTATCAAATCTCTACCAACGATCTCTTGTAGACGGTGCACAAGATTAGGATGCGAAGGCTCAAGGATGTGAATTGATGCTCTCTTCAGAGAGAGTTAATGCGCGTTGCACTCTTTTTCCCTTACAAGGTTTTATCCTACTAGGTTTTCCTTGCAAGGTTTTTAACGAGGCAACCAATAGGCACATTTCTAAACGTGTATACTCTTTTTCCTTTTCTAGAATTTTTTCTCCCATTGGATTTTATTTTAGTTAAGGTTTTAATGAGGCACATTACTTATTGAGTAGACATTCAAGAGAGAGTGTTAAGAATAGAATTCTAATTAGAGTGAATGTCTATTTTGTAGAGAATTTTATTGTGAGGCTAAGTCATTTTTCCTCCTATAAATAGAGGGGTATTACCCCATTGTAAATCACCCCAAAATTCAATAAGAATTCTCTCTCTCTTTTTCTGCAATATTGCTCTTCTTCTTTTTATTATTTCATAACAAAAGTAACAATCTCCTACTTTAAAAAAATTAGCTATCACTATATAACAATAACAATAACAATATTATTTATAATTTGCCGTGTAATAATTCATTCATTACTACTCACAACTTAAATAAATAATGCATTATTATTTCTGTATAACTAGCATATAAATTAAGAGAGAGAGAAAATCCCTCATGTTGCACTTGCCAATCTTTTGGCTCGGAATTGCTTCTTAATCATAGTGTTTTGAAGAACGTTTGCAAAGCAAGGCAAATTAATCTCTACGCAACCAATCAACTATCTCTCACGAGCTAGTTGGGGTTATCGATTAGTAGTTTTTTTTTATAAACTATGAAAATGTCTTACTTTATTCGAATTTATGTTATGCAAACTTATAGGTAAAATTAACCCAGTAAAAGACCAAAATCAATATATACAAATCTTTAATAAATTAATTGTAGTGTTTAGTATAAATTAATATTGCAAGATTTCAAAAGCCCGTTGGGTAAACTAAAGTTATCTAAGGCTTGTTCTTTTAGAAGTATTTTGCTTTTAAATATGTGAAGATCTCATAACGACACTACTGAATATAAAGATTTTATGATCACGTAATTACGTACAAACTATAATTTTAAATGAGTCCTACACAAAGAACAATATTTACATTCTAATTAAATGATACAATAGCATTGGACTTTCTAAGGAATTAATCCAAATGAATTTTATGGTAATGACTAAGAAATGATAAGCACCTCTGCGAGCAGCTGAAATCAATCAAAAAGGAACACATATGCCACAAATGTGTCATATACCAGTTAACATAGAATAAAACTTATCAAGTTAAGAGAAAAAAATCTCAAGTGAGTGAGACAAATACTATACACGTACGGAGATCATATGATGTTAATAATAACCAGGAATCACATAGAATAACAGATGAAGAAGAAAGAAAATGAGAGAACGCCATAAGATAAAATACATTATTTACATAACATATTTCATTTCACACTCATATGTGCACAAATATGTAAACACAAATTATTGCACGTGTAAAAAAGAGTTAATTCAATGAAGCATACAACTATAGTTTATAAGCATAAACCTCAATTACTCTGCTATAAAGGTTATAATCAAGACATTATTCTAAAATTATATGAGCTTACTTATTTACTACTTTGAAGGCTTAAATATTATTACTTATGTTATTTTGTGTATATTATTTATAAGTTTGATCTTTTACTAATACCTCATTGCATTTGCATATTCGTGATAGTGAGTAACCATATCAAGACCCTTGAAGAGTTTGTATACGGTGAATCCGGGGGCTCAATTCCCCCATTGAAAGGCCGCCTCATGGTCATACCCCTCAGGGTTCGAAGCCAAGGTTGAGACTCACCCTCGTAGTTCTACAGATTATTGGTCCAAAGGGTATTACATTCCGACAAATACAGCAAGCAAGGGAGGAGTTCCCAATGCACGCAGTTCAGTTTGTCAAGGTCGCCCTATCGGGGGCCTATTTTCAAGACATCACGTCTAGCCATCCTGTCTTCATACCTTTATGGTTAACACGTTTTGTATTATACGGACACCCCTCTTATATAAAAGAAGATCCTCGTCACTTTGTGAGGACATCTCGTGTTGCTCTAACTATTCTACAAACGTGCAATAATCTCTCTCTCTTTCTCTTTCTCTCTCTCTCTCTTCTTTCTAAATTGCTTGTTTTCACTGGCCCGAGGCCGTCCTTATATTTATAGCTTTCGTATTTTTCCCCCAGTTATTACTTGGTATTGGCCATAAAGAGCCTTGATGGATTATATTCTAACTGTTATCCCATTCCCAGCTACCCTCCGATACCTCGAGCCCGACCTAAACATTGACCCCGAGGTCTTTCATCGGCCAGTTCTCCGCTTGAACATCAAACTCTTGGGCTCACACAACTCCCTTTTTAGCCCATATCTCCTTGGTAAAATGAGCCCGGACAACAAGCCTTCTGGCTCAAGTATCGCCCTTTTTTAGCCCACCTTTCATCATTACATTTCGTATTTTCAGCATCAACTGCTCTAAACAACTAGCTTGAGAATAGATCATGTATTTTTAGAATCCCATTTATAAATTTTACAGTAAACAGTTTGGCGCCCACCGTGGGGCGAAAAATAGTAGTAATTACTTTCTTGCTGGTTCCATTGCATAAATGCACGTTATCTTTCACACTTTTTCTTGCCCAAAATCTTTGCTTCCAGGACAGATAGCCTGACTTGGCTAGTGAAATGGGAAACCAGAACCTCAAAGGTGGCAGAGAAAAGGGCACGACTCCCCTAGAGGCCGATACACCATCGAGTTCATCCCAGACAGAGGGGAGGGTTCTCCATCATGACGTCCACATAATTATCGTGGGAACCAACATTCCCAGAGGGCCCATGTCTAAACGAACGAGAACTTTTGTCGCAGAAGAAGGACCAACCCGAAGACACTTACCCATAGAAACATTCATATTTCGCGAAGAGGATCTCGAGGTTATGAAGGAACCGCACAACGATGTGCTAGTAATCTCGTTTATCTTAAGCAACACCAAGATAAGGAACGTGCTTGTGGACTAAGGCAACTCGACTAACATAATCTAGTCAAAAGTAGTAGAGCAACTAGGGCTGCTCGATCAAGTTGTTCCCACCCCTCGAGTCCTCTATGGCTTCAATATCATCGAAGAAGAAACAAAAAGAGAGATAATCCTCCCGATCAACATGTCTGGCACGATCCAAAACATCGAGTTTCAGGTCATCGACGGCAACATGAGATACAACGCCTTACTTGGCAGACCTTGGATACACAACATAAGAGCAGTTCCATCGACCTTGCACCAGGTGGTAAGGTTTCCCACGAGAGATGGCATCACAACCATACATGGAGAGCAGTGGGAAACAAGGAAAATGTTTGCGGTCTACCACGAGATGCCATCCCCCACACGTTTGGTCTCGGACTAGGAGGGAAACGTACAGATCCTTGAACATGACGAGTAAGATTTCTTCGCCCCGCAAACATTCATCGCCCCCGAGGAGTCCGATGCGACCAAGTCAATAGTAGAGGAGCTGGAGCAGGCCGTTTTGATCGAACACCTCCCGGATTACAAGGTATACCTGGGAACGAGGCTAACCCCCAAACTCAATACAAGGTTTATTCGATTTCTTAGTAATAATATCGACTGTTTTGCCTGGTCCCATCTATATATGACAAGTATCCCACTGGAAAATAACCTCCCACAGGCTAAGCATTGATCCCAAATTTAAACACGTGAAGCAAAAGATACGAACACAGTTCGAGGTAAAACATGCCTTTATATAAAAGAAGGTAACAAAACTCCTTAAAATCGGATCCATTAGGGAGATAAAATCACCCGAATGTTTAGCTAGCGTAGTGATAGTACCAAAAAAGTGGAACAAGCTAAGGACGTGCGTAGATTATAAAGATTTGAATAAAGCGTACCCCAAAGATTCCTTCCTGTTGCCTAATATTGATCTGCTGGTCGATGCTATGGCCGACCACGAGACCCTCACATTTCTCAATGCATACTTGGGTTACAATCAAATCCAGATGAACACCGAGGACAGGGAAAAGACCTCATTTATCACAAAATACAGTACATATTACTATAACGTAATGCCCTTTGGGCTAAAAAATACGGGGGCAATATACCAACGCCTAGTTAATAAAATGTTCGAGCATCAAATAGGTAAATCAATGGAGGTCTATATTGATGACATGCTAGTCAAATACCTGCGCGCATGCGCGTAGAGGACCATTTAACTTATTTGGAGGAAACTTTCAACATCCTTAAAAACTACAACATGAAGCTTAATCCTGAGAACCATGCCTTCGGAGTAGGCTCAGGAAAATTCCCAGGCTTCATGGTTTCAAACCGAGGGATCAAGATCAACCCGACAAAATAAAAGCCATTAAAGAAATCACAATGGTGAACAACGTGAAAGTCATCCAACGGCTGACAGGGCGGATCACTACCTTGGGCAGATTCATATCAAGATCGTCGGACAAAAGCCACCATTTCTTCGCCCTACTCAAAAGAAAGAACAACTTCGAATGGACTCCGAAATGTCAACACGCCCTAGAGGAACGGAAACGATATCTAACTAGCCTGCCTCTGCTGCATACGCCCAAGGAGGATGAGACGTTTTACCTATACCTGGCCGTGTCCGAAATAGCGGTAAGCGGTGTAATGGTTCGAGAAGAGCATAGTACACAATTTTCTTGTTTATTATGTAAGACGAACCTTGGGGGACGCCGACACCCGATACCCTCATCTGGAAAAATTGGCTCTTGCACTGATAAGCATGTCGCGCAAGCTGAAGCCCTACTTTTAGTGCCACCACATCTGCGTCCTGTCATCTTATCTCCTTCGGAGTGTACTTCATAAACCTGAGTTATCGGGTCGGTTGGCTAAATGGGCTATTCAACTCGGGGGGTACAATGTCGAGTACTAACCTCGGACGGCCATCAAATCCTAAAAACTGGCGAATTTTGTAGCCGATTTCTCGTCGTCCCTCATGCCCGAGGTAGAGAAGGAACTTCTATTAAAATCAGCCATGTCCTTTGGAGCATGGACCTTGGTCACAAATGGTGCCAAAAATATAAGAGGATCCGGACTCGGTATAGTCTTGAAGCCGCCTGTTGGCGGCATATTCAAGAAATCCATAAAACCATGAAGCTAACTAACATTGAAGCCGAATATAAGGCTATGATTGCAGGTTTTGAGTTGGCTAAGAGTTTGGGAGTCGAGCCCATCAAGGCAAAATGTGATTCGCTCCTCGTGGTAAGCCAGGTGAATGGAAGTTATGAAGCCCGAGAGGACAGGATGCAAAGGTACTTGGACAAAATCTAAATCACATTACATCGCTTCATAGAATGGACCTTGGTCCATGTGCCCCGAGAGCAGAATAACGAGGTCGATGCCCTCGCTAACCTGGGATCCTTCGATAAAGAAAAAGACTTGCTCCCTGGAGTTGTCGTCCAGCTGCTCAAATTTGTGGTCGAGGAAGGTCACGTGGAAATTAATTCCACCAGCCTGACATGGGATTGGAGGAACAAATACATCCTGTATCTGAAAGATGGGAAGCTACTCACAGATCCAAAAACATTGAGGGCCCTGCGAACCAAGTCAGCTCGGTTCTCGCTCAACGAGAATGGGCTTTATAGAAGAAAATGGGCTTTATACAAAAGAACATTTGGCGGCCCCCTAGCGATATGCTTGGGATCGGGCAAAATTGATTATATGCTCTGAGAGATCTACGAGGGCACCTGCGAAAATCACTCCAGGGCCGATTCCTTAATCCAAAAGGTAATTATGGCGAGCTACTACCGGGATAGCATGGAAAAAGATGCTAAGGAATTCGTCCAAAAATGCAACAAATGTTAGAGGTCTGCTCACATGATCCACCAGCCCGGCGAACAACTGCATTATGTCTTATCACCATGGCCAGTCATGAAATGAGGGATGGACATTGTCGTTCCCTTGTCGACAATGCCAGGTAAGGCTCGATTCATTCTGTTTATGACTGATTATTTCTAAAAATGGGTGGAAGTGCATGCCTTTGAGAAAATAAGAGAGAAGTAAGTCATCAATTTTATATGGGCGCATATCATATGCCGGTTTGGGATTCCGTCTGAAATAGCATGCGACAACGGGAGGAAATTCATCGGGAGCAAGGTAACGCAGTTCCTTGAAGACAATGAAATCAAGAGAATCTTGCCGATGCCATATCACTCGTGTGCGAATGGTCAGGCCGAATCTACGAATAAAACCATCATTCAAAACTTAAAAATGAAGCTGGAGAGCGTCAAGGGAATATGGAGAGAAACCCTACCCGAGGTACTGTGGGCATATCGAACAACTCCAAAATCAAGCACCTGGGAGACACATTTCTCTCTAGTATACAGTGCCGAAGCACTCATACCGGTGGAGGTCGGGGAACCAAGTTCTAGATTCCAACACACAAAAGAGGGGTCAAACAACAACGCCATAGTAACGACCCTCGAGCTGCTCGACGAAAGTTGGGAAGTCTTGTTGATTCGAACACAAAAAGTCAAAAGATATTATAACAGAAGAATAGATCTCTGATACTTCAGAATCAGAGACTTGGTCCTAAGGAAGGTTACTTTCAACACACAAAACCCTAATAAGGGGAAGCTACGCCCGAACTGGGAAGGGTCATACCGTGTCCTTGGGATAGTAGGAAAAGAATCCTATAAGCTCGACACCATGGAGGGCGAGCAGCTTACGATTAACTAGAATATATCAATGTTTAATCGGTATTACTGCTAGGGCGCCCTACTATGAAACCCCACAGATATCCTCGAACAATCGTCGCACTCTTTTCCTTCAATCGGGTTTTTACCTCGAAATGGGTTTTTGCAGGTAAGGTTTTGAACGAGGCAACGTCTACTTGTTTCTAAGAAGGGTTCAAAGAGCCTACATGATTTTTTTTGCAACTAGTCCTGCCCCGGGAAAATGATGAACGAGGCTCCAATAAGAAACAGTCTATCATATTGAACGGTCTAGGGAGGCATGCCCGCACAGGCTGAGTTCATGACAATGAAACATTATGTATACTCTCCAAGCAATGAAGCATATATTTTTTAGCATCTCGTACTCCGGAAAAGGGGAATTCAACATGCTCAGGGCAAGGGCCCCTCCACCAAAAGCATCCCAAGATACTCGGGGACCTAGCGCTAACAATTCAGCACCCTCATGACCCCAGGGTCAAAACTCCAGGCTCATAAGGCCCTGTTGATGCAGCTCCAGGCTCATGAATAACGACCTTCGAGCCCAAGCAAACTTAATGACTCGGAGACTACCGCCAATCGCCATGTACCAAAAAAACCCAAAACTGTAAGACTCCGAGCAGGCAGATTTGGTGTAACCGGATCTATTCTACATAGCAGCAAAATTGTAAGACCTCAATTGACATGATAAAACTGTAAGACCTCAATAGGCATGAAAAACTGTAAGACCTCAATAGGCATGACAAACTGTAAGACCTCAATAGGCATGACAAACTGTAAGACCTCAATAGGTATGACAAACTGTAAGACCTCAATAGGTATGACAAACTGTACGACCTCAACATGCATGAAACTAAAAATCCCGAAGTTTAGGCTACACGTCGCATTTGTAAGAATCCCAAAATGGTATACCCTCGGTGTAGACGCCTAGACTATCAGTCAGGATCAAAAATGGCTCCGGCCAAACGCATATGACTATGGTCGAAATGGCTAATATAGCTAAATTAACACGATTGGGGGACTCTCAACCGTCACTATACAAAATCCCAGACCATTACTTTGAATATACTTGGGAAAGAACCGGTTAAAACAGGCTTCTCTCAATAGGCAAAAAAGAGCTTCGACCATGTCAGCACCAAATCACAAGGCTTCAATCTACTCAGCCTACGAGCTATGAACCTTTCAAGGTGCTCAAAACATCGCTGATAATGACTTGAAATCTAGGTTCCTCTGGAACCAACGACGGGTCAGGCAAAATTACTTCAAAAGACCTTAAAGAGTGGAAAACAAAGCCTACAAAAAGCCCACAGACAAAAAGCATAAGAGCCGTTATCGCCAGCCAAACAAGCCTCCGGGCCACACAAAAGATCTCAACAACCAAACAAGCATAAGAGCCATTGTCGTAAGCTTAAAAGTTGACAACTTGAGGATTAAAATGAGCTCCAATCATAACTCAGTTCGGAGACTGTATCTAATATAGTTAACTATGCAAGCCTCCGGGCCACACACTAAAAGGTCTCAACGACTAGAAATTGTAAGAGCCATTGTTGCTAGCTTAAAAATCGACAACTTGAGGATTAAAGTGAGCCCAGATCGTAACTCGATTCGAAGATCGAATCCAAAATAGTTAAAATACGATAGGCCTAATGGCAGTATAAATGCAACCGCCATTCACCCATATGTTCATAAAAAGCTTAAGGGTTAATTAAAGCACGAGTCGAAATACGACTTGGAGACTGAACCCAAAAACAAGACAAGTACAAATACTGAAGAGCAAGGGGTAAGAGCCGTCATCACCTGGCCGCGCAGGTATAGGAGAGCAGGAATTAATAAGGCTCGAAACAAATTCGTCTTGGAAAATCAACGCAAAACGGTTGGGCAAGGGTGCAAGACCCCTCACGACAGTTCACGTCAGAGGCCACATCAACCAGCTGAATGGTAATTCCCGAGCTAGCCTAAAACAGACCACTGAGTTATATCGCGGGTCTAAGGCTCTTTCGCCAAAATCTTTGCTGAAGTCAGAGCAGAAATGAAACAAGGGAAATGAAGATGCGGGATTCTTTTTCATACAAATGTCAAAATAAGAGCATTGCATACAAACCAGGAAATCAGCAGGAAAAAAATCATATCCTAATCTATCGCCGAGTCGACAGCATCAAAGGTCACACCCAAGGCAATTATAGACCCACCGGCAGCCCTTTCTTAACAACATCCCCTTTCTTTGGGGATACACCCCCATCGTTAACACTGCTCGATCTTCCTTCCAACGTGGCCTCAATGGTCAACCTTCGAGAGACCGGCCAAGCACAACCCACGACTCGAGGTAGAATTGGGCCAGCCCCCTCGATCGTCCTCTTAATATAGGAATCTATGACGACCACTCCTCCCCCATGCAAAGATACAAGTGTCTCATCCTCAACTTTGATACGAAATAATGCAGCTATCAGCTTGGAATGAAGGCTCTTATACTTGTCACTATCTTCCTTCGCATCCTATAGCTGGCGCTCAATCAAGGTAACTTTCCCCCCGAGGGTGTCCGTTTCGGAAACCACCTCACTCACGTGCTAACTAAGCTCGCAGATTTCAGCATCTCTGGCCTGAATCTCCCCTATCGGCAAGGCGCTCTCATTCTCAAGCTGCACAAGCATGGCCCAGAGAGTTAAAATGCTAGAATTTCACAAAGGTTCAAATGAAAGTGAAAACAAGGGAAGAATAACATGTTCAGTAAAATAGGTTTTCTCGCGTTCACGATGGCTCACCTCATCCTGATACTGGCTGAGAGCTTGGTTATAAAGTGTTTTGGCCTGAAATCACATAAAAAGCTTAAAAGGAATAAAGACCGGAGCAACCTGAGATAGCAGACAAGGATAGCTGAAGTTACCCGCTCACAAAGCCTGCCCATCTGGCCAAAAATAAATTAGGCGTTGGCCTCAGAACTACCCTCAAGAATGGTCGCTGGGATCTCGAGTTCCCCTCCGCCCTTGATAAGTGCTCCTGCTGCGGAAGGCTCCTTGCGAGACTACTCTAGCATTCCAGACGGTGGAAAGATCTCCCCCTTTAGAGAATCAATGATAACTAATGGACTAATAGGGTTAGTCGAAATCTCCTTCCTCTACTCATTCGATCGAGGTCCCTCCAAACTGCCTACCAAGGGCATCCCGGTTCAAAGAGGACTTGGGCTACTCGCCTATTTAAGGGCAGTGCTCAGTACCCCATCTACTGCCTCACCACCAAAAAGTTGGGTTGCACTAGTATCACACTCCTATCCGGAAGCATCTATCCCTATGTACTGAGGATCAATTAGTCCAAAACGCTATTCGAATAGTGCCGAGAAGCTACTTTTCCCGCACTGGCCGCACGAGGATTTCCCGTTGCCCCGGAGGACGAAACCGATGGATCAACCTCGGTATCCTTCACATTGGCCCTCTTAAGCACTGATGGCTCAGCCGATAGGCTCTCCTACCTTTTCTTCTCCTCATCAAGGACCGGGCTACCCCCTTCAAGGGACGACATCTCCATAATTAGTAGAATTCCTTCCAGATCAGCATAGATACAGAGGTTCAATGTATAAGAAGTAGAAAGTTACTAATGGCAAGCTATGCCGGAATACATGGGTACACCAAAGCTCGAGGCTTACCATGGTTTTTGGCTTCACATCGAGCTCAGGATAAATCTCGCCACTATCGATTGATATACGGGCAGACTGAATGCAAATGACAAACCCAGGACCGGAGATCCGACACCGTGCCAGGATAGATTGCTATGGCTAAAAAGCAAGAAAAGCAAAGATTAGACACATGCAGAGAAATCACCAAGAAGGGACAAAGACATCACTCTTACTTACGTCCGGTGTTCCACTTATCAAGGAATGACATCTTTTCCATCGGAATTAGATCAGACGTCCTCACTCGGACAAAGAAACTTAACCACCTATCGTCTCTAAAATCCTCAATAGAGACAACAACGTATCTCATGGCACGACGTCTAAGCTGCATTAAGCCCCCACGAAGGGTATGAGGACTATACATCTAGATCGGATGATTCAAGGTAAATGCCATTCCCTCTATCATGCTCGAGTAATGCTTGATCGTATAAACCATACGCTAGAATGAATGATGAACTTGACCTAGAGTTACCTGGTAACTCTGGTAGAAGTCAGGAATCACGAGATCGATCGGAGGCGAGAATGGCCCCACTGGCCCTAAAGTGAATAGGTAGGTGTATACTCTCAAAAACCTGTCCATATAAGTTGTAATATCTTCATCTCGAGCAAGAATCTTCGCGAGCACGGTATCTCCCCATCAACACTTGGCCTTCACCATTTCAATATCTGTTATATAGCTGATGTACCGAGTAAAATGCTCTCGACGCCTCGAGTTCGAGAAGGGTATCTCGACCCTAAAATTGGAGGTTATTGCAAAGGGTCCCGAAACACACTCCTCAATATAAGGGGGAGTGGCCACTTCTCCTTGAGAGAGAAACGAAGAAGATAAGCTCGCCATCTCCTGGGAAACAGAAGCGGAACTAGCCATCATCTCAGAGAAAATTTGAGGAAAAATGAGTGAGAACGGGAATGTACCTCACTAAAGGTTTTTTAACACGAGATGGAATCTAGAAAGTAAGAGGCGAGTATTTATAAAGACACCATGGGAGCATTGAAGGAAGCCAACCGCCACAGTCAATACCGGAATCCACAAGAATAATGTACATAGCACGCCTTGACGTCTCGTAACTAATCACAGGGAAACCATGGGGGAGCAGGAGTTTAGAACCGTTTCTTATCGCTCCTTGTCGCCTTCACTCTAAGAAATGTTGAAACTATCTGTATATGGTGAATTTAGGGACCCGATTACCCCATTGCAAGGCCCTCTCGCGGTCATACCTCTCGGGTTTGGAGCCAAGGTTGATACTCACCCTCGGAGTCTGACAGATTATCGGTCCAAAGGGTAGTATTGCATTCTGACAAATACAACGATCAAAGGAGGAGTTCCCACCGCACGCGACTCAGCCTGACAAGGTTGGCCTATCCGGGGCATATTTACAAGACATTGTGTCTAGCCATCTTGTCTCCATACCTTTTATGGTTAACACGTTTTGTATTATACAGACTCCCCTCCTATATAAAAAGAGATCCTCATCATTTTGTGAGGATATCTCATGTTGCTCTAACTATTCTACAAAAGTGCAATAATATCTCTTTGTCTCTCTATCTCTCTCTCTTCTTTTTAAATTGCTTATTCTTATTGGCCCGAGGCCATCCTAATATTTATAGCTTTCGTATTTGTTCCTCACTTATTACTTGGTATTGGCCATAAAGAGCCTTGCTCGATTATATTCTAACTGTTATCCCATTCCCAATTACCCCCGATACCTCGAGCCCGACCTAATCATCGACCCCCAGGTCCTTCATCGGCCAGTTCTCCGCCCGAACATCAAACTCCTGGGCTCACACAACTCCCTTGTTGGCCCGTATCTCCTTGGTAAAACGAGCTCGGACAATAATCCTTCTAACTTGAGTATTGCTCTGTTTTTCGCCCGCATTTCATCATTATATTTCTAATTTTCAGCATCAACTGCTCTAAACTACTAGCTCGAGAATAGATCACGTATTTTAGAATCCCATTTAGAAATTTAATTGTTGTTACCATTATCACAGTAAACATAATTTACTTTAAATAGAGGAATTAATAGAAACATATTCAAAAGAGTTTCTTTTTTACTAATATTAATGTAATACTTACATTTAGTGTTTACACTAAATAAAATAATTAAATGTTAGCATTAAAAAATTAAAATGTGAATACATATTATTAACCATGATTAAATATAAATATGGACATGATATATATATGTCTTCTATTTATTGATTTGGTGGTGCCAATAATATTTTATCTTTGCATGCATCAACTTCTAAAAAACGTTGTGACTTTTACTAGGGACGTTGCTATAAATCCACTATGCTAATGTTATACGGGTGAACTCGGGGTTAGCACATACCTCGACTTCCTGGTAAGTCAAACGAAATAAGAGTATGAATGTATGAGATCGAGATCGAATATGGGAACTCTTTGAATTGAGGCTGGAACAAGGCACTAGCCACTGGGCTTGACAAGACAACATTCCCCGAATCCACAACGAGCTCCAAGACCTCAGAAAGTACTACAAACAGTTACACACGACTAACAAAGGACCGTGATATTTGCTCCCAATCGAATATCACGGCATTGTTCTTGCTCTATGTACAGTAATGTATCAATGATTGACGAAAAAGGAGGATTTTTTCCTTTTTTAGAATTTTACTAGGGATGAAACTCTCTTACTATATAAAAGGTAAGCTTTTTATTCAATGGACACATTGTAACATGCATATCAAGGCTACAGATGCTTTCTATCTATTCAAAAGTTCTTATTTTAATCATTTTTCTATATATACATTTGGCTTCGAATCGAGGTCCCGGTCAATGACAAAACTTTTGCTCAGCTTAAATCCGAGCCTAGCCTTAACGTCACAACTAGTTTGTTTATTCATTTTATCTTTAATTAGTTTATCTAACATTCTTGATTATTTGTGTTGAATCAATTCGCGTATTCTTAAAATTGTGTACAAATTCAACTGTTATCCATTTTAAGGGTAAACTGTATGGCGCCCACCATGGGGCTAAGGATTATAGTGGTGTTTTGATACAAAACCTCCATAACACACTCTATTTTACAGGTGTTCTTTGAGGTCTCAATTTCAGGTCAGCTTAAAAATGTCAAATTATCAGTCTACTCACTTGAACGCTCAGGCTGAGGATGCCTATCATGGCGAAAATAACAAATGGGTGCCTAGAAACAAGGTGCGCCCTGTTGATACCTACTGAGTCCCAATTACATACCCAGTCGATGATAACTCACATGTGGACGTTGACGCAAACCTGCCTACTGATCCTGATCATAACATTCATGAAGGAGCACGGCCAATGGCTCGAGGAGCGGCCAAAGGCAAAGGCAACGAGGTTAGCCTACAATTAATCTTTGAAATTTTGCATGCTCAATAGGTGGCGATAGGACAACTGCAAAATCATAGTCGCGCCCCCAGCAGATTTGAGCATGAATAGTTTGAGGAAAACACCCGAAGAAATAAGAAGATCACCGAAAGACTGGTGAAGTTGAGTCTGGTGTCAGTCCCGAAGTGATGAAGATACTAAAAGCATTAACGAAACGAGTGGAATCAGGTGAAAGAAAATTGAGGTAAATGGCAAGAAGGTATGGACATACAATTCCAGGGTCGATCAAATTCCAAGAGCACCCATGATATTGAAGGATCGAATTCCAATAAATTTTTCTAAAAGACATTTCCTCCGAATGAGCATGCGACCTCCTATACATGCGTCATCAAAGACAACGACTTGGAAGATGATGAAATTGAGTCAGTGTTACTAAATAAGTTTGGGGAAACTCTTTCCAAAGGAGCAATGATATGATACCATAACTTACCCCCAAATTCCATTGACTCGTTCGCTATGCTTGCAGATGCTTTTGTGAAGGCTCACACCGGGGCATCAAGGTCGAGATCAGAATATCAGGCATTTCAAGGTTAAGCAAAGAGACAATGAGATGACAAAGGAGTTTGTGTCAAGATTTCAAATGGAATAGATGGACTTGCCTTCGATTGCGGTTGATTGGGCCATTCATCCATTCACTCAAGGACTTAACCATTGAAGCTCGTTCGATTTGCAACAGCTAAAACAAAATTTGGTAGAGTACCTGGCGGTAACTTGGGTCGACATCTAGAACATGTACCAATCAAAAATCAGAGTCAAGAATGACCAACTCAGAGCCTTTTCTATGTCTGCTTATCCCATCAGAAGTGAAAGGTCTAAAAGAGTTATTCGTTATGAATCAAGGCCGGTCTGAGATCAGTATCAACCATATAGCCCAGATTTAAGGGGAAACGATTTTGAGGAATAAAAAGAGAAGCAATTGAGGACCGAATAGCTGAGGTCTAATGAGTTAAAATAGTTTCAACATGCCGCTCAGGGGAAGGGAAGCACCAAGATAATCAGAGTATAACTTCAACATTGATGCAGCCAATAACGTATCAGCCATTGGGCACATCAAGGAAATCAAGTGGCCTCTGTCATTATAGTACAACCTTACCTAGAGAGATCCTAACTTGATGTGTAAGTATCATGATACTCATGGCAACATGATCGAGGACTACCAACAATTGAGAGAAGAAGTTTCCCAATTGATTAATAATGGGCATCTTCGAGAGTTCCTAAGTGATCGATCCAAAAACTACTTCAGGAACATGGAATCTAACAAACAGACTAATAAATATGGACTTTGACTGTTTGTTTGCTCTTTTACTTGTGTTTTAGCTAAAAACTGCTGTAAGGTATATTGGGAAACGAACCAAAAAGTGAAAATCAATTCAAAAGGAGTGAAATTGGACAAGGACCATAACAAGGAAAAAGGGTCACAACGCAGATCGCACAATATTGTGTGCGGCTGCAAACTCTGAAGGAGCACTGATGGAATTTCCTCATAAAGTGCAGACTGCATACTTATTGTATGGCCATAGAAAACAAGCTTCAGAGAGCTTGCATGTTGGGAGATTGAAGATGTGCACTATTATTATGCGGCCACACTCATAATTGTGTGGTCAGTAGAAGATGAGAATCATAAAGCCGTGTTTTTGGAAGATTGAAGATGTGCGGACCACACTATTATTGTGTGGCCACCCTTATAAATGTGTGGTCCGCATAATAAAGGCCAGCTCCAGTCCAATCTCAAGTTTGTGGCTGCACTCAAAAATGTGTGGTCCCCGCAATTAAATAAAGTGCGGATGCATTCCAATTTTATGCGACTGTAGAAAGCCCAATCGACCAGTCAATCTTAACATGCGGACTGCACAACCCCACATGGGCAATTTCGTCATATATTTTTAGCTTAGTATAAATAGAACTTTTTATCATTTTTAGGTTAAGTTTTGTTAGTTGGAAGCACTTGAGCTGTTTTTATTTACTATATTGAGTAACATTGTACTAGATTAACTTTTAACATTAGATTTTCTTCCCTTAATCAAGTATTATGAATTCTATCTTAGTTTTCCTTAATTTTTGCATTTTTTATGAGTAGCTAAACCCATAGCTAGGGATGTGACCAAACAATAGTATGGGTACTTAATGGGCGATTAATTTAGGGCTTATTTATGATTGGGTATATGGGGTTTAGCCTAGTTATTGCTTGAATTTGAAAATTGATGGTTGCAAACATTGATTCATGTCTAATTGACTTAGTCTCTACTTGAGAAGAAAGAGACTAAGTCTAGGAAAACTTGGCTACCAAGAAATTGGGCAAACTCAACAAATTGATAACCCAAGTAAAGGGTTTAATCTAGAGATGACCCAAATTGAGCATATATCTCTTGTTTTCTGAAATACCCATTTAGACCTGCTAGGGGCCCAGGGCCACAGCAGAAGGCGTGGGCTATAGCACACGAAAATTTGGGAATCGCGCGGATTTCCAATTTTATGGCCGTAAACTTCCAAAAAATGTAATTTGGTCAAGGAGGGGCGGTGACTATGCTTCCTTTGGTCGTATTCGACGTCCATGAAAAATTTTAGATGATCCGTGTCTGGGGGCCTGGGGTCACGGCAGTAGGCGTAGGCTATAGCACACGAAAATTTGGGACTCGCGCGGATTTCCAATTTTATGGCCGTAAACAGCCAAAAAATGTAATTTCGTCATGCAGGGGCGGTGACTATGGTTCCTTTGCCCGTATTTGACGTCCATGTAAAATTTTAGACGATCCGGGTCCGGGGGCCCGGGGACACTGCACAAGGTGTGGGCTATAGCACACGAAAATTTGGGACTCGCGCGGATTTCCAATTTTATGGCCGTAATCGGCCAAAAAATGTAATTTCGTCATGCAGGGGCGGTGACTATGGTTACTTCGCCCGTATTCGACGTCCATGAAAATTTTTAGCCGATCCAGGTCTGGGGGCGCGGGGACACGACAGAAGGCGTGGGCTATAGCACACGAAAATTTGGGACTCGCGCGGATTTCCAATTTTATGGCCGTAAACTGCCAAAAAATGTAATTTGGTCATGGCGGGGAAGTGACTATGGTTCCTTTGGACGTATTTGACGTCCAAACAAAATTTTAGACGAGCAGGGTCTGGGGGCCCAGGGCCACCGCAGAAGGCATGGGCTATAGCACAGGAATATTTGGGACTCGCGCGGATTTCCAATTTTATAGCCGTAATGGCCAAAAAATGTAATTTGGTCATGGAGGGGTGGTGACTATGGTTCCTTTGGTCGTTCTCGACGTCCATGAAAAATTTTAGACAATCCGGGTCCGGTGGCCCGGGGCCACGCCAGAAGGCGTGTGCTATAGCACACGAAAATTTGGAACTCGCACGGATTTCCAATTTTATGGCCGTAAACGGCCAAAAAATGTAATTTCGGCATGCAGGGGCGTTGACTATGGTTCATTTGGTTGTATTCAACGTCCATGAAAAATTTTTAGACGATCCGGGTCCGGGGGCCTGGGGCCACGGCAATAGGCGTGGGCAATAGCACACGAAAATTTGGGACTCGCGCGGATTTCCAATTTTATGGCCGTAAACAGCCAAAAAATGTAATTTCGTCATGCAGGGGCGGTGACTATGGTTCCTTTGCCCGTATTTGACGTCCATGAAAAATTTTAGACGATCCGGGTTCGGGGGCCCGGGGACACGGCACAAGGCGTGGGCTATAGCACACGAAAATTTGGGACTCGCGCGCATTTCCAATTTTATGGTCGTAAACTGCCAAGAAATGTAATTTGGTCATGTCGGGGCAGTGACTATAGTTCCTTTGGCCATATTCGGCGTCCAAGCAAAATTTTAGACGAGCAGGGTCTGGGGGCCCAGGGCCACCGCAGAAGGCGTGGGCTATAGCACACGAAAATTTGGGACTCGCGCGGATTTCCAATTTTATAGCCGTAATGGCCAAAAAAATAATTTGGTCATGGAGGGGCAGTGACTAGTGTCCTTTGGTCGTATTCGACATCCATGAACAATTTTAGACGATCCGGGTCCGGGGGCTCGGGACCACGGCAGAAGGCGTGTGCTATAGCACACGAAAATTTGGGACTCGCGCGGATTTCCAATTTTATGGCCGTAAAGGCCAAAAAATATAATTTGGTCATGGAGGGGCAGTGACTATGGTTCCTTTGGTCGTATTCGACGTCCATGAAAAATTTTAGACGATCCGGGTTCGGGGGCCCGGGGCCACGACAGAAGGCGTTGGCTATAGCACACGAAAATTTGAGACTCGCGCGGATTTCCAATTTTATGGCCGTAATCGGCAAAAAAATGTAATTTCGTCATGCAGGGGCGGTGGCTATGGTTCCTTCGCCCGTATTTGACGTCCATGAAAAATATTAGCCGATCCAGGTCTAGGGGCGCGGGGACACGACAGAAGGCGTGGGCTATAGCACACGAAAATTTGGGACTCGCGCGGATTTCCAATTATATGGCCGTAAACTGCCAAAAAATGTAATTTGGTCATGGCGGGGAAGTGACCATGGTTCCTTTGGACGTATTTGACGTCCAAGCAAAATTTTAGACGAGCAGGGTCTGGGGGCCCAGGGCCACCGCAGAAGGCGTGGGCTATAGCACACGAAAATTTGGGAATCGCGCGGATTTCCAATTTTATGGCCGTAAACTTCCAAAAAATGTAATTTGGTCATGGAGGGGCGGTGACTATGCTTCCTTTGGTCGTATTCGACGTCCATGAAAAATTTTAGACGATCCGTGTCTGGGGGCCTGGGGCCACGGCAGTAGGCGTGGGCTATAGCACACGAAAATTTGGGACTCGCTCGGATTTCCAATTTCATGGCCGTAAACAGCCAAAAAATGTAATTTCGTCATGCTGGGGCGGTGACTATGGTTCCTTTGCCCGTATTTGACGTCCATGTAAAATTTTAGACGATCCGGGTCCGGGGGCCCGGGGACACTGCACAAGGCGTGGGCTATAGCACACGAAAATTTGGGACTCGCGCGAATTTCCAATTTTATTGCCAAATAAAATGAGCTTATGCAAAACTAAAATATTGCAAGAACCATGCCGACTTTACTAAAATAATGTAAAAACTATAAAATTAAAAGATATTTTATTGTATTTAAATACTGACCGGAAATTAAGGGTGTGCATCGGTCGGTTCGGTTCGATTAAGAATATTATCGGTTTAGCATATCGGTTATTAGCTTACAAATATGATAAACCGATAACCAAACCGATAAGCTATTAGTTATTGGTTATCGGTTAATCGGTTATCAATCATTATCGATTCGGTTATCGGTTTATCCAATAAGAATAACACAATCTAGAATAACCAAAAAAGAGAAGACAATTCACTAGAGTTAAGCAAAAAAGAGAAGAATTCACATATAGTATACTACCTAATTATGTGTTCTAGCCACGACTAATATTTGAATGTTTCATTTTAACAAATTTATGATCTGCGCAATCTCAAAAAATTCATACTACAACTCCACAAGCATTCCATCTCCATTTCAGTAGAAATATTAGTTAACATGAACATAAATTATAATTTTAGGGGTTCCTACCAAACTATAATCAAGAGATCAATCATTTTCCAGAGTCCAATGGTAGCAAGAGCAATAAGAGTACTAGTAATTCAAATTTGTCCAAGCACAACTGAAATAGTGTTAATTCTTCAATAATTAAAATACATTATTATCAATACAAAGTAATAGCAATTTCACCTTAAAACTAAAAAGTACAAACATAGTACTAAAATATGAGCACAAAATAAAATATCGAAAACAATCAGAAGTCTTATATTTTTATTATCGAACTCTACTGTAAACTCAAAAGAAAGGAATGAAATTTTTTCTTAACAAAGAAGTAATTTTGGAATACAACTAAGATTCTAAGAATGTGATTGTACATTGAAATTTGAAGAAGAACTGTTCAAAAATTAAATCAGAGTCTAAAGAGTGAACATTGGAACTTCACTCTTGAATATCCATGGGAAAATTAGGAGAAATAAAAAAGAATGAAGCCCTAGAAATGAGTCCGAAATGGAAATCATAATTTTTTTGGACTCAAAGTTCTTTTTTAATGTTAAAAATAATTACATTTCTACCTATTTCGCAGTAATTTACCGCGAATTAGGTTAACAAAATTTTTCCGTTAAAGTAATTTGCAATAAAATACTGCAAATTATTTTAAAACATTTTTTGTAATTCACAGTATTTTACTGCAAATTACAAAAAAAAACTAATTTTTTATTTTTTTAACAAATAAAAAAATATATTATAGATCGTCAAATTTATTGGGAATATTGAATATGTTCCCAATAAAGGGGTGGAAGATTGTGCCATTGGGAACTGACCCTCTTTTCATACAAAGACATTTAACTCCCTGCATGAGATTACCTCCTTCCTTTCTCTTTTTATGTTCAACAATTTTTCCTTTTTAAACTGTCAAAAAATACAAATTTTTTTCATTTAGAAAATTTTAAATAATAAAACAAAAAATTCTAAGACTTATTTTACGTGATAAATTTAATACAACAATAATAACAAACCCAATATATATTATATATATATATATATATATATTCAGTTTTAGTTTTTTCATCTTTCATTTTATAGGTTTGAAATATATCTACCAGCATAAATATCGAGTAACATTTTTTACCAGCATAAATATCGAGTAACTTTGTTTACCAGCATAAATAAATATCGAGTAACATTGTTTACCAGCATAAATATGGGTTAACATTGTTTACCAGCATAAATCCTGGTAGATATAATTCGAACCTGTAAACTGAAATATGAAAAAACTAAAACTGAAAATATATATTTATAAAAAATTACATTGGGTTTGTTATTGTTGTTGTATGAAATTTATCACTTAAAATAAGTCTTATAATTTTTTGTTTTATTATTTAAAATTTTCTAAATGAAAAAAATTTGTATTTTTTGGTAGTTTAAAAAGGAAAAATTATTAAACATAAAAAGAGAAAGGAAGGAGGTAATCTCATGCAGGGAGATAAATGTCTTTGTGTGAAAAGTAAGTCAGTTCCCAATGGCACAATCTTCCACCCCTTTATTGGGAGCATATTCACTATTCCCAATAAATTTGACGATCTATTCACAAATTGAACGCAGATGCGGGATAGCTTGGAAAAAATCAGTGTTTTTTCGAGATTGGATCCGCGTAGAAAGAAGGAACTTTGGCATAGCAGAATCACAACCAGAAATAGATGAGACGTATGAAGTAATAATAGCAGAACTTTCTGAGGAAGCAACTTCACTCGGAAGTGGTGATGAACAAGCTTCATTTCCACCACCGCCAACACAACCACCTCCCAACCTTGACGGTTTTATGAGATTTGTTAGAAATAATACATAAATTATGATGTAACTTGTACATTGGCACGTCTTCTTTTAGTTTTTTTTCCTTTTAATGGTGGTATTAGTACCATGTTGTGCTCATTCCATTGGGGGAAGGAAGACTAAGAAAGATATACCATTTTGGTTAATAAATATGCTCTTTATCATATCCTTGAATATCTTTTGTCTCAATATTTCTTTGTCTTTACTTCGATATCAATCCTTGAATATTTATATAACATACAATATATAACATACAACACAATATACTAATGACAACATTCTTTTATCAATATATACTACTTATATACAATTTATACTAATTACTAACTACAACACAATATACACTACTTATATACAATATATACTACTTATATACAATATATACTACTTATATACAAAATATACACTACTTATACACAATATATACTAATTACCAAACACAATATATACTATACTAATAACATAGTACACCATATAAAATATATTCTACAATATACTAATGACTACTATACAAGATATTGAATTAAAAAAAATAAAAAAATTTCGGAACCGCCAGAACCAGAACCGCCAGAACCGGAACCACCAGAACCGGAACCGCATGGTACCTGGAACCGTCACGGGCCGGTTCCACCTTCAAAACCGCCAGAACCGGAAACGCCAGAACCGGAACCGCCAGAATCGGAACCGCAGACCCAAATAGACCCAGAACCGGGACCGGATACAGCCTTGTGAGATACTCAATTTTTACAATGCATATTCCGGGTACAACCAAATTTCAACGAACCCGGACAATCAAGAAAAGTCTTCCTTTATCACTAAATTCGGCACCTATTGTTATAACATGGTGCCATTTAGATTAAAGAATGATGGTACAACCTGTCAATGCATAGTAAATTGGATTTAGAGTTGGATCCGGTAAATAGATTGGAAAATCAATGGAAGTTAATATTAACGACATGTTTGTCAAGTCCCTACAAGCAGAGCACCATTTGAAACATTTGCATGATATCTTTGACATATTAAAGAAATATAATATGAAGCTAAAACTGGAAAAGAACGCATTCGGAGTCAGATTCGAAAAATGTCCTTGAGTTCGTGGTATTCAATCGAGGGATCGAGATCAATCCCAACAAAATTAAAGCCATTGAATACATAACCGTAGCGGAAAAATTTCAAGGCCATTCAGAGACTAACCGGGCGTATAGCCGCCCTGGGTCGATTCATTTCAAGGTCCTTGGACAAAAGCCATTGGTTCTTCTCACTTCTCCAGAAGAAGAATGACCTTTATTAGACTTCGGAATTCCAACAAGCTTTAGAAGAACTCAAATGGTACCGTTTTGCCTCCGCCCCTACTCCACACTCCAAAGGCGGATGAACAAATATACCTTTACTTGGCAGTTTCTTAGGTGGCAGTAAGTGGAGTCTTGGTCGAGGAAGAGGAAGGTACGCCATTTCCTATTTACTATGTTAGTAGAACTCTAGACGAGGCCGATAACAAGGTATTCTCACCTGGAAAAATTGGCACTCGCTTTGCTAAGCGCCTCTAGAAAGTTAAAATCATACTTCCAATGCAACCCTATATGTTTTGTACCTCTTATCCACTGAGGAACATCTTGCACAAACCAGAGATTTCAGTTAGGTTGGCGAAGTGGACCGTCAAAGTCAGCGGGTACGAAATCAAGTATCGACCCTGAACTACCATAAAATATCAATTTTTGACATACCTCATTTCCGCCAGCCATAGTTCCCGAAGTCGAAAGGGAGTTATCGCAAACCTCGGGGACTACCAGAGAATTTGGACCCTTTTTACGGACGGTGCCTCGAACGTAGAGGGGTATTGGCTTGGCATCATGTTGAAATCACCTAAGAGGGATGTAGTTAGGCAATTTATTAGAACTGTGAAATTGACTAAAAATAAGGTCGAGTGTGAGCCATGATTGCAGGTCTCGAATTGGCTAAAAGCCTTGTGGCCGAGGTAATCGAAGCTAAGTGCGATTCCTACATTGTGGTAAATCAAGTCAATAGGATGTTCGAAGTGAAAGAGGAACAGATGCAAAGGTATTTATACAAGTTACAGGTAACACTGCATCAATTCAGGGAATGAACCCTACAAAACTTGCCCCGAGATCAGAACAGTGAGGCCGATGCTCTAGCTAACTTGGGGTCATCGGTTGATGACGATAAATTCAATTTGGGAGTAGTCGTATAGCTCATGAAGTCGGTGATAGAAGAAGGCCACGCGGAAGAAAACTTAACAAGTTTAACCTGGGATTCAAGGAATAAGTACATAGACCACTCGTAGACTAGGAAACTACCCTCAAATCCCAAAGAATTGAGAGCCTTACTTACATACCAAAGTTGCCAGATTTAGCTTAGTTGAAGGGGGATTATTTAGGAGAACATTTGATGGCCCACTATCCAAATACTTGGGACCAGGAGGTACTGAATATGCCTTGAGAGGAGTTCATGAAGGCACTTGTGGGAACCATTCGGGGAGTAGAGTCTTTGATTCGAAAGCTAATTAGGGTCGGGTACTGTTGGAATGAAATGGAGAAAGATGCGAAGGACTTCGTACAGTAACGTGATGACTGCCAGAGACACGAGACACGCACCGATAAGCCATAAATCGAGAGAGCTACTCCGCCCGGTCATGTCCACGTGACCGTTTATGAAGTAGGGAATGTACATCGTCGGTCCCCTACCACGGGCTCCCCATTAAGATAAATTCATACAATTCATGATTGATTATTTTTCCAAATGGATTAAGGCCCAAGCATTTGAAAAGGTCCGGAAGAAAGAAGTCATTGACTTCATCTAAGACCCCATAATATATCGATTTGGAATATCGGCCGAGGTTATGTGCGATTATGGGAAATAATTCATCGGCAGCAAGGTAAATAAATTTTTCGAAGATCATGAGATTAAGAATATGCTATCAACACCTTACAACCCTAGTAGGAACATGCATACAGAATCAACAAATAAGATCATACTTTAAACCCTGAAAAAGAGGTTGATCGATGCCAAAGGGAAATGGAAGAAATCCTGCCTGAAGTTCTGTAGGCATATCATACGGCATTGCAGTCTATCTATAGGAACATGCGGGCATGGAACTATTGAATGAAAGGTGTGAGGCCACCCTAGTCTGATTGGCTGCCCAAAACAATTAATAAAAAGATACTATAATCGAATAGCCAACCTCTGGCATTTCAATATCGGTAACTTGGTATTCAGGAAAGTAATATTACATACTGAGAACCTAAATGAGGGGAAGTTGGGACCGAATTGTTAAGGACCATATCGTGCCACCGGAATTACCAGTAAAGGCTCATACAAACTCGTAGCAGGAAATGGTGTGCAACTACCGAACAACTAGAACATGACACGCTTAAAGCGGTATTACTACTAAGGTACGATCTCAATTGCTCTTTAACCATGTTATGAATCGAACTAACACTTGCAAGCAACAATCAGGAATAGATGTGGCTATTAAGTCAATAATATCCAAGCCTTGTCAAGCTCGACCTAGAATATTGGGGTCCATTACCCTCGGTTAAGGTTTTTAGCAAGGAAAAAGAAAAAATTTTGCACGCTAGAAGCTAAGGCTTGGTGATTACAATTCACTATAAGGACAAAACAATCGTATGAACAATACTCACATAGTCCACTCTAGCCAATACAAGTTTTTATGTGCTTTCCATTATGTACTTTATAGTTTGAGATATGAAAGAAAGTTCTGACTTGCTATTACGCATTTTCTTGCCACTTAAAGTACAGATCCTAAGAGCCCACAAGCTACCCCTACTCGGGGACTATCAAGCCCAAGGGCTACCCCTACTCGGGGACTATTGAGCCCAAGGGCTACCCCTACTCGGGGACTATCGAGCCCAAGGGTTACCCCTATTCGAAGATTGTCGTCTGAAGAAAGTTTGGACAACCCGGGTGTCACAACCCGAACCGATGGGCACCCAGTACCTAACTCAACCGAGTACTAACGTGACTCATCTTTAATATCATTTTATCATATGTAAATGAACCAGAGTAAAGCATGAGGGAATACAAATATATACATATGAAATACGAGCGTATAAGACCAAAATAACCACTCATATACTGAACATAGGCCGACAAAGCCATACAATCCTTTACGTACATGATATTTGTCTACAAGCCTCTAAGAATACATAATTTTCATAAAGATCGGGATAGAGTCCCGCCATACCAAACAATACACGTCTAAATCATACTAACCAAACAAGCAACACCGGAGTAAATGGGGCGCACCAATATCTTCCTCTAAACTGATAGCCCACTTGGAGGGCGCTCGGCCTATCTATAGGGACATGCAGGCATGAAATGTAGTGTTCCCAGGCATAAGGGATGTCTGTACAAATAATGTACCCGGTATGTAAAGCACAAAATAAGTATATAATAGACATAGAAGAAATATAGAGTGAATGACTCATCCAGTAAGTCTGGATAACTTTGTAAATAATGAAATACTTATAGTGTCATGCATATGCGTATGAATGTCATGTCTTGCATAGGTACATGAGTACATAACATTATCAAGCCTTTGAGAGCACCCATCATATCATCTCGACAACTGTAGGCAAAATTATCAATGTATACCGGCTGACTAGGTGGTGGTGCATAGGGCTAGGCATATACCGGGTATATCGATAACCAGAATCGCTAATTGTTTATTGGGTTATCAGTATCAGGTTATTGGGTCAACAATTCAGTAATGATTTAGAATTTTTTCACTATTGGTTTATCGCTTCGGCCCTTGGTTTTCCAATTTCGTTAATGGGTTAACCGATAACCCAATAAGAATTAATAAAATTACGTATTTACCCTCAACTGTATACATATGCTAGGGTTAAGTTCATTCTCTCCTATTCTTTCTCAATCGCACTCTTTAGTTGCTTTATCTTTATTCTTCATAAACCTTTGTAGTTATTCCCAGCATAAGTCTTTAGTCTTATACATTAAGCTTTTAATTTCTATAACAAAATTCATCTTCATATTGGTATTTTTGACTGTTAATGATTCTTTTTTTCTTTACTTAATTTTGTGAGCTCACGTTGTGCAAGGTATACCTACTACCAATTTCTCTTCGCACTTATCAATTCTCAATAGATAATCTTCGTCAGTTTCGGGTATATATTTGAAAATTATTCGTCTATACAGTACGCTAAGCTTTGACAACAGGACAACATTTTCTTGACTCTAGGTGTTTTTCATTTCTGTATTAGTATTGATTATGTACATATCAAGGTTTTTTCTCTATGGTTTCTTTTTTGAGGTTAACATTTGACAAACAACATCCAATTTATCTTAGACAGTTAGTACTATATGTTTGTACATGTTAGTTTTAAGATGAAATTGCTACTACTTTGTATTATTAAGTATTTGGACAACTGTTGTTGAAAAACTAGTACTATTCCAGTTGTGGTTACTGGACAGAACGCAGAAATGGGTAGTATACCATATGTGAATTCTTCTTCTTTTTTGCTTAACTCTAGTGAATTCTCTTCTCCTTTTTGCTTAACTCTATACTGAGTTATCTTATCGGGTAAACCGATAACTGAACCGATAATGATCGATAACCGGTAGCGCTAATCTATAACCAATATCTTATCGGTTCGATTATCAATTTATCAAATTTGTAAACCGATAATATTCATAACCGAAACGAACCGAAGTTGTGCATTTGCTCATTTCACTTGTGTCATATAGATCATGCCAAGAAAGAAGGGATTGCCTTAACATACCTGAACTGATTCTCTTGACAATCTCTTTTACACCCGTTGATTGTGAGATCACGTAACGGCGGATCTAAGTAGCAAAAAATTCGCATTTTGTTCTTGAGAAAGATTATACCGTGCTCTCTTAGAATTGTAAATCCCGCTGCTATTACGCAGTATAACTTTGTATGCAAATTTTGCCCAAAATCTGTCACTTTCATTAGCTTTAATTCATGTTTCTTGTGAATTAGACTTGAAGATTGTTAATCATTCTTGTGAAATAACACCGTACACTTTCTTTGTGAAAAATGATCATATTCTTGTATGGATTTAGTTGAATTTAAGAAGTCTTACCTTAGTGGATGTGGGCCCCACTAGGTGATAAGTTAGCAAATACCCCTCCAAAATTTGTCACCTTTTTAATTACCCAATCATGCACATAATTAAGAATTATCTCAATTTACTTAAATTACTAATTACTTTTAACACACCTTATACACCTAACTATCATGACCATGTAGTACCTTGTATGGTACTAATCCATAAATACCGGGTATTTTAGCTGAGGCCATATTTTATTCCAAAATATTAAATTTCGACAAAATTCATTTTCTTTGATTTGCTTACCCTCTCACCTTCACGAATTTATTCATTACTTTTTTAAAATAGCATAAAATGTTTATAATCTTAAAATAATCTCATTCCCGAACTTGCGTCGATTAACTTATGATAAAACTTTAACGTACGAAAAATGCGGAATGTAATATCTCATTTTCGAGCTTTCATCAATTTACTTATGGCATATTTTCACGTACGAAAATATGGGATGTAACAGCGGGCTACCAAATCCCGGAGGCACTAATCCTCCTAGGCGGTGTACAAATGCAAAAGGCTATGGCCACCCGAAAAATGGCTCGGAGACGTCTGAAGCCCGTAATAAGAAAGTACAGCCTTTAAAAGAAATCGAAACCTGCTAAAAGGTTACCCTCAACAAAAGCATTGTGTAACATCAGTTAAGCATCTTGAAAAAACTTCTGGTCACACCGAGTTTTCAAAGCCTCGAGCAAACAAAGTTATATCGAGGACGGGCTTTCTTTGGACCTCTGAAAAATGAACGCCCCATGACCATAATTGATTCTATGCTAAGGCATTAAAAATATTACATGAATAGAAATTATGAAATGATGCTGGAAAAGTAAAGACACAATCTTGCTAGAAAAGAAAATTTTCATATATATATATATATATATATATATATTTTTTTTTTTTCAAAGTCCCTATAAAAATGGTCTCAAAATAAACGAATATATATATATATATATATATATATATATATATATATATATATATATATATATATATATATATATATATATATATATATATATATATATATATATATATATATATATATATATATATATATATATATACATGAGACAAAAATTATAAAAGTACTAAGGCATCTACACTTGGTCTTCCCCAGGGCTCGACTCATTGCTAGAACATCTGAGCCCTTGGAACCTTCGGCATCTTTATGCTCGTAAAGATCCTTCGCCTCCGCTCGAGATTTTTGGATTCCTCAATCTCAACCGAAAGGTCAAAACCTCAAGCATAAATATCTCCGAGGGTCTCTCTTTAGGACATCCGCTCATATGTTCGTCCTTTGTCTTCGCGCGGATCTCGTCGGCCTTCACATCGACCTTGTATTGGACTTCACATCCTCATATTCTTTACTGATGACGTCCCACTCTGCGACGGTCGAGCTCAGCTGTGCTTGAAGATCATCATTCAACTGAGACCATTTGTCAGCTTTGTCCTTCGCCACCCGAAGTCGGTTCTCAACCTATGACAACTCCGCCTTAGCGGTTTCCTTCCTCAAGCCAGCAGGTCCATTTTTCTTTTCCACCTGTCAGCCATGGCCTATACCTCGTTTATCTCGGCTAGGAGCTGGTCGATCAAGTCGATATTCTGTTAGACTTGCCAGGTTGTTTTGTTAGTCACCACAACTAGCTTCTTATTTTTAGATTCAAAGACCTTTACCTTTTTAACCAGATTAGCATGTTCCCACTTCAGGGTCGAAGATTTCTTCTAAACCCTGTCCAGCTTAGCTTGAAGGTCCTTAACGGCCATATCATAGTGCTCACTAAGAAGCATGTACATGTCTTTCTTCCGTACCTGCTCTTTGAGCTCGAACTCTAGCTGGTCTATTTCCAAGCGGGTATCGGAGAAAACTCTCATGGTGAAGCACCGAGGCTTGTAAAATAACGAAAGCGGTAAGATACATCAAAACTTTAACAAAATTCACAAGGGAGTGTAAAATGTTGATGCCTTACCTGGTTCAGCGCCTACTGCGCCACATTGTAGAGACTTAGCGCCCTCACCTTATTCATATTTGTCTGGTCCTCCTCGATCACCAAGCACTAGAAGTAGCTGGTTATGCCCACTAGAGTAGATAAAACCCAAGCATCCTCCGGGATCATAATAATAACTGTTCTCTTATGGTTGGGGTCCACACTCAGTGCGGGAAAATGCTTCACAAGTTGTGGGCTTGAACTCGACCCGCCAATTTCCTAGGGCACATCCTTCTTCGAGATCTCCAGGTCACCCAGCTCGAAAAAATATTCCAAAGTAGACAACTCCATGCTGTCGAAGAAGGAATGGAGAGGTTCGTCTGCATCGTGAACCCCTTTGCTTGACTTTTCCTTGTCCACTTGGGCCTCTTCAAGCATGGATTCGATATAGGAGGGCATCTCGATGATGTCTATCACACCGGTTTCCTACTTCGAAATAAAAATGGCTTCTCGGGAGGTCACAACCCTTGTCTCTACTTCGACTTCTTGAGTCGGAAGGGGATATGCCTCATTTCTCCTTTCCTCAGTTTTTGCCCGCTCCCTGGCAAGGGTCAATTCATGAGCGACAAAGATGTCATCTTCTTTGGATTTATCCCTGAGCCGGTGAAGCGAGTCAGAGTCCGGTACCCTAGACTTAGTATTCTTCTTGGGCTTACAAGCCCGGGAAACTGCCCTCTTTTTTGGCTTCACCACGGGATTCGGGGAGCCGGAGTATTTTCTTTTCTTTTTCTCCTCCCTCGTGGAAGCCCCAGGATGTCCCATAACGAAGGGATCAACAGATAAGGACGTATCCTCATCCCCTTCCAGCTGCCTAAGTTTGGTGGTCTTAGGCAAACCTACGAAGGAAAGAGAAAAGGTTAGCATTAGGTAAGTTTGGGGCATTTTAATAACTATTCAGAGAGAGAGCCTTACCATGAGAACGAGCCGCTCATTTGTCATTCAAAAGTTTGCGCCACACGCACTGAAAGTATGACTTTATTTTTGCAAATTCATGTGATCCACTCCTTGAGCTGGGATACCAATTGGGAACCCCGACAACAACTGCATGACCACAAATATTGATGACGTGAAAGGAAATAAAGGAAATTTAACACTTAAGGAAAGACTAAGACTACACTTACGAGATTCATTCCACTTCTCGAGAAATAGCAGGAACTCGAGAGGGATCAGATCTTTAGCTTTTACCTAAACAAGGCGTCCCTGCTAGCCTCAATATCAATCCTCGTCGATACTCAAAAATGGAGCCTTGTTGGCTCGACGAACGAGCTTTATTAGTCCCCCTTAAAAAATGTTGGGCTTGTAAAGATGGATTATGAGGTCGAGGGTAAAGTAAGGATATTCGATGTTGTTCATAGAATAACGAAGGAGGATCATGATCCACCAAAGAGACGAGTGGATTTGTCAAGGAACACCTCGCACCTCTTACAAAAGGCTATAACTATTGGGTCAACCGGGCCCATCATAAAGGGGTAAGTGTAGACGCTTAAATACCCCTCCACATGGGTAGTAATATCGCCCTTAGGCCGAGGGACTACCACGTTCTTGCCTTCTCATTCACAATCCTCTTGAACTATGTGAAGGGTATATTCGGTAATGGAGGATATGTATCTCCATGCTCCTTTACCTCGGTCTTGTTTGGTTGAGACCTTATCGATCTTTAAAGAACATCCCCTAGGTATAAAGCTTTTTATGAGGGCTCTAGGGACGCTTTGGGAGAAGCCACATCGGGAGCAACCACCTCGGCATCTGTGGACGAGTGGGAAAATGAAGAGACAACCTGCTAAGGAACTGATTTGGAAGTCTTAACTATTGTGATATGGAAAGTATGAAGATTTGAATGGATAAGTATGAAGGTTGAAGAAAAGAGTATGAAGCTTTGAAAGTAGGATGGAGATATGGGTAGAAACCTAAGAACAATTATGAAGATTTGAACATAAAAGATGAAGATATGAAGAATTGAAAGAGATGATAACCGCTAGAGAATTCGAAGGTAAAAGCTAGAATTGGAAAGTAGAATAAGTACAAAAGGTCGAAGCTTTTATAGGAGAAAATGTAATAAATACGCGATGTTTCACATTTGGAGGTGACAAAACGATGATTGACACGTGTCCGAAGTTAGAACGACGTGACTGATAGGATATTTTGGCTTATTCATCATCTCGACTGTAACGTACGAGGGAAGGAACCGGTGTTTGTCTATCGTTTCCCTTCGTTTTGGCGAACCTACTCTCTGAAAAATGAGGGGACTATCTATATATGGGTGAACTCGGGGTTACCGCACACCTCGACTTTCTGGTAAGTCAAACGAAGTAAGAATATGAATATAAAATATCGAGAATGAATATGAGAACTCTTTGGTTCGAGGCTGGAATAGGGTACTTGCCACCGGTCCTGACAAGACAACAGTTTCCAAACCCATAATGAGCTTCAAGTCCCTGGAAAACACTACAAATGGTTGCACACGATTAGTAGAGGGATATGATATTTTCACCCAACCGGATATCACAGTGCGAATCTCGTCTGATGTCGGTAGAGTATAAGTAATTGACGAGAAATAAGGACTTTTACCTGTTTTAGAATTGTATTAGGAATGAAACTCTCCTACTATATAAAGAGGAGCTTTTTATTCAATAGACACATTGTAACACGCATATCAAGGTAATAAAAACTTACTTCTATACTTTCTAGCTCTTCAAAAGTTCTTATTTTAACCGTTATTATATATATACATTTAAATTCGAATCGATGGTTCAGTCGAGGACAAAATTATTGTTCAGCTTAAATCCGAGCCCGACCTTAACGCCACAACTAGTTTGTTTATTCATTTATCTAATATTTTTGATTACTTGTGTTGAATCAATCTACATATTCTTAAAATCGCGTATAAATTCAATTGTTATCCGTTCGAAAGGGTAAACACTAATCAAGGCTCACGAGAAGCACTTGGAGCCTAACTCATAGGTAGAGTCCTCATCAACGCTAATGTTAATAATTTAGAAGTGTTCTTTTAACGAACTTAATAATATTACGTAACACTTATTTCATCTCATAAATAGGTCTTGAGCTTACACTCCTAAGTCATGTGCGACAACTCTCTTGATAATTTTAATTTCATATTTTGATTGTTTGTTGACAAATAAATTATAGTAACGCTATACATGTTAATTAACATGAAGAAATATGACCACTTGTGGCACTAATGTGAATTTCTCACATATGGATGTAGGTTCATTCTCAATATCTCGGTAGCTTCTCTTTTCATAGGTGATAGGATTCCTATGTACAGGAAAAAGCTTTTTATTAAAAGAATAGAAAAAGAAAAAGTTACATAAAAAGAAAATGAAATTCCGTAAAATTTGTTATGCTATCGTGGATATAAATAAATGCGTGGATAAAATACAGAACCAAGACATTGAAAATAATTTTTGAGGGAGAAAACCTTACCCGAAGCCTTATCAGTAATCACACATTTTTGTATATCCGTTCATTCATTCCCCACTGGCTTTGATTTCAATTCCCTCTCAGCCACTCGCTCCTTTTTTCCCCCCTTTCACTCCCTATCTTTGTCTCTCTTTGCACACTCTGCAATAAACGCAAACTAACATTCTAAGCCAATTTCTTATGCGAGAACAAGGTCACTACCACTTAAAGGTAATCACTTTTCAGCTCCCTGTAAACAAATACATGAAATTCTATCTGGGGTTCTATCCTTCATTTAAAAAAGATGAGCTTTTTTAAGTTCCTTGTTTAATTACTGAAAAAGTTTCAATTTTTAGTTAGTTCTCATAATTCTTCTTATTGAATTCTAAATTTTACTGTAGACCCAGCTTCTTGATTTTTGAATATTGGAGGTAAATATACAAAGACATAAGGGAAGAGTTTCCGGAATTGAGTTTTTTAGTTGATGCATTGTTAGTCTGGAATTTGAGTTATTTTTTTACAAAAAGATAAAATTTTTCTACGTTTCTTGTTTAATTATCGTGAAAAGTTCCAACTTTTACTTTAATGCTAATTGTCATTCTTATTGAATTTTATTTCATTGTGTACTCAGATTCTTGAATTTTGAATTTTGGAGATATATGCAAAGAGATAAGAGAAGAATTTTGGGAATTGAGCTTCTTATTAGGCCTATTATGATTGCTCTTTAAGATAAGTATAAAGAGTAATGACTAGTATGGCTTCCCTGGTAAGTTTGGGGAGCGTTTGTGGATGTTCTTCTGGCGGACAGTTTGAAGGGTCATTCTCACTAGTTAGGAGGGTTTCTTTAGCCAACAACTTTAGAAACTTTAATAGAATTTGGGTTGGGAAAAGATGGCGTTATGTCTCTGTCTGTAGATTCTCTGTTACGACAGATTTCGTTGCTTCTGATCAGGGGACATCAATTTCCCTTGATTCCTCATCCAGGAGTAATAAGGAGGATGATGCTGATCTCTTACTTAAGCCGTCCCCGAAACCACAGTTAAAACCTGGACCTAAACCTGGGCCTGCTTTAGGAATGGGTCCAGTCAGTAGGAATGGACCGGTCAGTAGCTCTGGTTCTGATGATGAAAAGGGAAATCCTAATGAAGAAGAGAGAAGCAAGGTCATCGAGTCACTTGGAGAGGCATTAGAGAAAGCGGAGAAGCTAGAAACTAACAGAAAAGCAAATGCGTTGGTAAATAATAAGTCTTCTGCCAATGCACGTACTGCACAAAGAAATAGCAAGCCAGTTGATTCTCATGATTCATCCAACAGGAAGTCCAAAACTTTGAAGAGTGTCTGGAAAAAAGGGAATCCAGTTGCTGCTACACAAAAAGTTGTAAAACCACCACCCCCTAAACAGGAACCAGTGGCTGATAGTGGAATTAGGAAGAGTGAGTCTCAAACTGTTGCCCCGCCGAAACCCCCTCAGCCACCCCAGAAGGTTCAACCACAGTTACAAGCAAGACCCTCTGTAGCTCCTCCTCCTCCTGTTATCAAGAAACCAGTGATATTGAAGGATGTCGGTGCGGCGGCAAAGCCCCCACCCACTGAAGGAATTGAATCAGCTGGAAAGACCAAAGAACGCAAGACAATATTGGTCGATAAGTTTGCTTCCAAGAAACCAGCTGTTGATCCTATGATTGCTCAGGCTGTTTTAGCTCCTCCAAAACCTGGAAAGAGCCCACCTCCTGGTAGATTCAGGGAAGAGTTCCGGAAAAAGAGTGGTGCATCTGGAGGACAACGCAGGCGTATGGTTGATGATGGGATTCCTGACGAGGAAGCATCAGAGCTTGATGTTTCGATTCCTGGTTCAGCAGCAAGGAAGGGAAGAAAGTGGACCAAGGCAAGTCGCAAGGCAGCCCGACTTAGGGCTGCTAAAGAGTCTGCACCTGTCAAAGTAGAAATTCTAGAGGTTGGTGAAGAAGGCATGCCGACTGAGGAGTTGGCCTACAACTTAGCTACTAGTGAAGGTGAAATCCTTGGTCTTCTATACTCAAAAGGAATCAAGCCTGATGGTGTGCAAACTCTCAGTAATGACATGGTGAAGATGGTTTGCAAAGAATATGAAGTGGAAGTTATTGATGCTGCCACCGTTAAAGTGGAAGAGATGGCAAGAAAGAAGGAAATTTTTGATGAAGATGACTTAGACAAATTACAAGATAGACCCCCTGTCATAACTATAATGGGTCATGTTGATCATGGAAAGGTGACCATTAAAACTTCATACTCTGTACTTGTTATGCACATATTTACGATTAATGCTGCATAGTAAGCTCTAGCTGACATGTGTTTCTGGGTTGTTCTTTGACAGACTACTCTCTTGGACCATATACGCAAGACCAAGGTAGAGGCGAAGCTCCTTTTTACTATTGGCAAATTACTGAAGTTCGTAATTTGCTAGTGGTATGGTTATTGTCTGAGAACACTGTGACTTTAGTTGGAAACTGAATACTAACTAGTAGATATTGTAGGTGGCGGCTTCTGAAGCTGGTGGAATTACTCAAGGAATTGGGGCATATAAGGTGCAAGTTCCTATTGACACCAAGCCGCAGATATGTGTTTTTCTTGATACACCTGGACACGAGGTACTCAATACAGATTTAATGCTTAACTTTACCAGAAGTCAACTACATCTGATCTCTATGTTCCTAAAATCAGTTTTGTCATTCTATTTTTTGACATCAAATCAACTTTTTCCATAGGCGTTTGGGGCAATGAGAGCCCGTGGAGCAAGAGTAACAGACATTGCTATCATTGTAGTAGCTGCTGATGATGGTATTCGGCCTCAGACAAATGAAGCCATAGCACATGCCAAGGCAGCTGGAGTTCCAATTGTGATTGCCATAAATAAGGTCTTGTTTGCATAGATGTACTTAGTCTCACTTTTTCTCGTACTCTTTCTTTTTAAATTTATCAATTGATTCCTTGCCTCCATCTGATTCTAGATTGATAAGGATGGAGCAAATCCTGAGCGAGTCATGCAAGAACTTTCCTCCATTGGTTTGATGCCAGAAGATTGGGGCGGTGACGTTCCAATGGTTCAGGTAGTCAAACTGCAAACTACGCGGCAGCACCTTCCTGCTTATATCAGCATTCATTAATTTCTTTTTGATTGAACAGATCAGTGCTCTTAAAGGAGAGAATATAGACGATTTGCTGGAGACGGTCATGCTTGTTGCAGAGGTAAAATGATATTGTGACCGTCCGTTTTCTTTGATGCTTTTCTAGGTTGTTCTTCCGTACTCTTAGAATCCCATCTTATATGTCTCGACCACCACTGGTGTCAAGACATGTTGACACAGATTCCGTGTTGGGATATGTCTCTTTTTAGGAGATCCCTTTGCATGTTTTTGTGCTTGCAAATTCTGCATCCTTGTCCTATTACTCCCTCCGTTCCATTTTATGTGCCTTAGTTTGAATAAGTACACAGTTTGAGAACGTAAACAAGACTTTTGAATTTAAGGTGTGTATAACATACCAAAAATACTTTTGCTTCTTTTGGTCTTAAACATGCCATGTCATTCCTACTAGAAGTATCAGTAAGGGTAAAACAAAAATATTGGGTAAAATTTACTCCTACTGCCATGTGACCAGGAGGTCACGGGTTCGAACCGTGAAAACAGTCTCTTGTAGGTAAGACATCGTATAATAGACCCTTGTGGTCCGCTCCTTATCCGGACCCCGCGCATAGCGGAGCCTAGTGCACCCGACTGCCTTTTTTTTTATCTATAAAAAGGTGGCATTCATTTTGAAAGAGACTAAAAAGGAAAGTAAGACACATGAATTAAAATAGAGGGAGTTCTATGTATTAAGTATCCTCGGAGCTGGAAGGTCAAAGTATAAACATTTTTTTCCTCAAAATTATCCTCCATTTTCTGATCTATCTGCCATAATTTTGTCTTAAACCTTAGATACCGGAAGTGAAAAAGAATAATAACATTATATGCAAGAGTTATGGGTCTTATTTAATGTTCTTTCTTCTGTACTGTAGTTGCAAGAGTTGAAGGCTAATCCTCAAAGAAATGCCAAGGGAACTGTGATTGAGGCAGGTCTCGATAAATCTAAAGGACCTGTAGCAACGTTCATTGTGCAGAATGGTACACTTAAAGGAGGAGATGTAGTAGTTTGTGGTGAAGCTTATGGAAAGGTTAGCAGATAAGAACTTAAAAGGAATTTGGGAATTCTTTTTTATTTAATTCAATGTCGGTTTTCTCCCTATGCTTGATTCTACGGGTTAAAAAGAAACTCATAGTCAGCAGTGAGTACTTTTGCTTAATTTGATCACTTTCTAGAATTTTCCCCATTTAAAATAATACGTGTTTTACATATTTCAAGGTGCGGGCTCTGTTTGATGATAAGGGAAAGCGTGTTGATGAAGCCGGACCCTCCATACCTGTGCAGGTATGTTTCTTTTTATTGTGTCTTCTTTTCATCCCATCTACTTGTAGCCAATAAAGTGTCATCAGCTGCAATTTGTACTATATTTCTTCTTTTAATGTTTAATTACAACTGAACAAAATCCTATTAGATTCAAGGACTGACTATGAGTTGTTAAGTGGCCAATCCATTTGAGTCACAGCACCCCTTTTATTTGTCCTGTACTCGTGGGATTTTGAAATGTCCTAGCCAAGTATCTTACCAAAAGAAATTTAACGAAAGTGACAATCTTTTAGCAAGTGTCTTACCAAAAGAAAGCTAGTTCTAGTGACCGTATTCCACAACTTGTGACTTATATACATAGCAAAAAATTTGACTGAACACAACATCTCTGACTAGCTTTTAAAGGTTACTCTGTCTGTTTTACCCAACATTAAGAAAATTATTTACGTTATCAGAAAAAAAGGCACTTGCTCTGTCTTTGTATGTGCATATTTTTTATACGCGTGTCTATTTTCTCAACATGATTAGTCAATACACAGGTAATTGGATTGAACAATGTTCCAGTTGCTGGTGACGAGTTTGAGGTTGTTGGGTCCCTTGATGTTGCTCGTGAAAAAGCTAAAACACGAGAGGAGTCCTTGCGAACTGAGCGCTTATCAGCAAAGGCTGGAGATGGGAAAGTTACACTCTCTTCTTTTGCTTCTGCTGTTTCAGGAGGAACTGGTCTAGACTTGCACCAACTAAATATTATTCTGAAAGTTGATCTTCAGGTATGTATGTATTCATTACTCTAGAAAAGGCTGAAAAGCTTTATCAAGCAATCTATTTGTTACTCTAGATAGATATGCTGTAGATCAGGTTGTATGTATGGTTCTGGGTATTTCAAGAATTTATGTGAATGAATACTATTTTGAAATTCTCAGCTCAGTTAACTTTCTGGGGGCCTTCAACTAATAAAGTTATATCATGATAAGAGTCTAAATTATAATTTTAAGAAGAGTACAACTTCTTTTAGTTTCTTTTAGTTCATATTTCACTCAGTAGTGACATTGATCTAGATGCTGCCTCTTGGCATTATCCATTGCTAGTAAAGAAAATAAAATGGAACTTCTAATTGCCAAGATGCTCCAAATTTTCTCTCTCTTTTTTTTAACGTTGCTGTAAGACGTTAAAAGACAATATTGCCGAATCTTATTCCAGTTGTGAGATGCAATTTGTAACTGGTAATGATAATCATTATTAGACTGTATTTCTTTTGTAGTCTTTAGCAGTTTAAATGCTTACTTTTAGCTTCTGATGGTGCATTTTAGCTGGATATTTTTTTTGAGTGGTACCTATCTGTTGCTGACAGGTTTACTGTTTAATTTTTGTTGATCATGTCTCAGTATATTTCAACTATTGAACACCTTTTGGATGCAACAATGTGAGATCTTTTTGAAGAAAAAGTAAACTAGTATCTTTCCCTTTATTGGCTCCACAAGAATAATCAACAGTTCAGTGAATTATTTTTTGGCTTGCTATACCTATATCCTGTCAATCACTAATGTGTAATACGTCTGATGATCATTCATTATGATGACATTACCTACTACCTACTAACTACAGTTCCCTTAATCATGCATAGGGATCGATTGAGGCTGTCAGACAAGCTCTTCAGGTTCTTCCACAGGATAATGTCACTTTGAAGTTCCTACTGCAAGCTACTGGTGATGTGAGCGCCAGTGATGTTGATCTTGCTGTAGCAAGTAAAGCTATTATTTTCGGCTTTAATGTTAAAACTCCGGGTTCTGTCAAGAGCTATGCAGACAATAAAGGTGTTGAGATCCGACTATACAAAGTTATATATGAGCTTATTGACGATGTGCGAAAAGCAATGGAGGGACTTCTGGAATCAGTTGAGGTAAACATTCATAATGTTAATGTCATGTGTCTTTTCAGTCTTCCTGGAAAGGAATGGGACGTTTTCTGAGTGCATTGAGTGGGTGGGTTTTTTGTAAATCAGCCACTTTCACAGTTACAGAGTTTAATCTCGTAACTTTAATTGAATTTTAAATAAATTGTTGCTTTCTATTGCAAAAAGAAGAAGCTGGAGAAACTATTATTCTGATCTCTTCATCATATGATGTTAAATTTGCTTTGTGTTTGTTTATGAAATTTCCTGAGGTTTTTGGATTGAGGGGAAGGGACGAACTGCAGATTACTGTAACTTGTAGAGTTTCAAGTGTTTAATCTCATGACTTCACTGGAGTATAATTATTTTTAAATAATTGGAGTTTTGGTGGAAAAGTAGCATAGCTACCAAGCCTTTTTGTGGTAAAATGTCATCTTTTTTTTTTTGTGGCAAAATGTTATCATGTCTTCTGTTGGATTCTACATACTTGAAAATCATATGACTCCGTTTGTATATTTGCAGGAACAAGTGCCAATTGGTTCAGCAGAAGTACGTGCTGTGTTCAGCAGCGGTAGTGGTCGTGTTGCTGGATGCATGGTAACAGAGGGAAAAGTAGTGGAGGACTGTGGTATTCGTGTTCTTAGGAAAGGCAAAGAAGTTCATGTTGGTGTGCTTGAATCTTTAAGACGGGTGAAGGAAGCTGTGAAAGAGGTATCCAAACAAACACTCTTCTTCTTTAGATAATCTAGGGAAACGGAATACTATAATTTCAGTTTTCTATATCAAGAAAAAAACATAAATTGTTAAAGAAAAAGAGAAAAATGTTTTTGGTGTGCTCTCAAACAACTTACTTTGAGTTAATTAAGGCAAGAATGAATGGTGAATCTACTAGCACGTTCTGCTGACTTTCTGGACGTTTTAAAGTGTAGTTAGACCATTGTTTCTTGTCTTTGACTAAAAATATGAAAGTTACAGGTGGAAGTGGCACTGAGCCTGTCTTTAACTGCTTTATTCATGATTAACTTTTGTCTAAGCTGCTTAATCAACTTAGAGCTCATTCGATTATGCATGAGAAATAAATGATTCTGCATCTGGAGTTTCTTCCTTCGTGTGCGCTGTCAGGTTATTCCAATCAAATAGGTCTTTCTCCCTTGAGATTAGGTATACTCTTTGAAAATCAGCATTGCATATAAACGCTGGTCTAGATACAAAGATGTTATCAACATACTAAGGAGAGGTCCTTTGTTGGATGCAGGATGTATTATTCCAATTCTTCGTTAAGAAGGATCAATAAAATTAACAATATTGAAACCGGAATCCTAAGATTGTATTTCGTTTAAATTCCATATTGTCGTTGAAATTCAGGCTGTGTACAGTAGCCTAAAGATTGTTGGTCGGTTTTCATGATGTACTACCATTTGCCGTTTTTGACAGGTTAACGCTGGACTGGAGTGTGGAATTGGGGTTGAGGAGTTCGATGACTGGGAGGTGGGTGATATTCTGGAGGCTTTCAACTCAGTTCAGAAAAGACGAACACTTGAGGAGGCTTCAGCGTCAATGGCTGCAGCACTTGAAGAAGTGGGGATAAGTCTATAAGGAAAGCAGAGGCACATAACTTAATAACTTTTTTCGTGCCTGTTGTAGTTGGGGTTATATGACAATGCTCTTTTCCTCATGCTTGGGATTAATCAATTGTTAAAAGGAGTGGCAATGATCAGCACATCATGTGGGTGAGTTTTGCTTATTGCTTGTCAAACATACTTGATGCTGAAGAAGGTGAGCTGTAGAGAGACGGCCGTTGTTGTATGCTGTTGCAATGTATATAGTAATACATATCATTTGAGTTCCTCTTTGTAAAGGGCGACAAGTCCATCATTTGTTTGAATTTCTCAAAATGAATGATGATAACACAAGTAGTCACAGTAGCATGGAGAAAAGAAGTTCCAAAATTGAAAATCTTAGGATGCTCTAGGTTAGATGCGTCATTTTGTAAACTCAATATCATTCAATTGGAAATGAAATTCAGAAAACGAGGGAACAAATATTTCTACTGTTTCCATTACATGGTGTATGCCTTGCTGTTCAACAATGTAATTTGTTCGATATCTACTTGTTGTCAAAGGGCGTAAATGGCAAATTGGAAATCAAGTAGAAAACTGCTTGGGAGGTCTCAATGGATGTCCTCTACATTCAGAGGTTTCAGCAAGTTTAATTCCTTTCATTTTGTTTATTGTCACTTTTTTATTGTTGTCTAACTTTTAGAATTTCTGCAATTGATGGAAAGCTTTCATGGACTGAAAAGGAAAATCTAGGGTTTCAACTCTCTGGCATCCTTTCAATCCTGCGCGGGCTTTGTTATGGGGTAGCAATTGAGCGGTCTTGGGCGTGCTACTAATAGAATTTGATGTTAACCAGGTAATGTCCTTTTGATATGTGTGAGTTTAGCCGAAAAAGAAAAGAAAAACATCTTAGTTTAGCTAAATTAAAGCTTTGGAAGACAGGAAGTTAGCTCTTTGCTTATGGTATTTGAATATATTCTATTCTGCTAGTAGCCGAGGGTCTATCAGAAACAACCTCTCTATCCGCACAATGTAGGGGTAACATCTGCGAATACACTACCCTCCCCAGATCCCACTTGTGGGATTACAGTGGGTATGTATGTTGTTGCTGTTGCTATTTATTGCACACTGTTCTAAGAGTTATATTCTTCTAACTGTTATATTCGACAGTTAATAGGAGTAAGAGTGCTCATTGCAGAATAGTTTCACATCTTTTGCTTTAAGTTACAAGTCATGATGCCTGAGAAATTGCTCGAGTTTTACTGGTTTTCATATCTGTCTACGACATTACCTTCTGCTTGGTTCCATATTTTTACCCTCCTACTTGCAGAGCAGAACAGAAATTTTTTTCTTTTATTCATCATCAGGTAACAAAATTAAAGTTCTTTTTACATAGATGATTCATTCACCCCTGTGAAAAAATTGTGTGTGGGGGGCACCAAGCTTCTGAAAAACTGAACTCACACTACCAATAAAATATAGGCTGTGAATGATCAGCTCAAAACAGGGAATAATTGAAAAGGAAAACAAATATCTTGCTACTTTAGCTGGAAAACAGCTCCTAGCTTATTATCCTACTTGAGAATTCTCTGGGTTTGAACATGACTTCATTTCTTTGAGACAGCTTGTTATAGGCAGTGGCAATGCCACAAACATTATGTGGACAGACAACTTTTATGGTATCTCTCTTTTTCCAGCTTTCGGTCGACAGAAGATGAAACAGTTGATACATAAACTTCTTCCTCATTAATGGTGTCCAAAGTTTTTCTTAGAGGACCCTTCACGACAGGGATAAACTTTGGTGGTGCAACTTCTGTTGAGAACCTCATTTTAGGAGTTTTTGCCATTGTTTTACAACTTTGTTAAAAAACCAGAGAGAAACATAAAGATATATGGTTCAGTTTATTGAGGGTGGAAAAGAGGAAAAGAAATACATTGAGATCTTGAGAGGTGAATTGCATGCATACTGAGACAAGAATAAAACTAGGTTTGGTGAATTTATAGGAAAGCAATGCCCTTGTATCGTGTCCAATGCGTTGTTTCTTTGATCGTAAATCATCAAATTACAGCCGCCCCTCCTTTGTCTATTAATTGCAGGGGAGATGTCTTCTTCGTCATGGGAATAGACAAGATAGTGAAGACCTTTTAATGGCCCTACGTACCCCTCATGCATGTCTATTTCAGATGGGGTTCAAAAATCTTGAAAAGATTTCCTCCAAAACTCGGTCAATTCCCACACTTAGTAAAAGGGTAACAAACCACCTAAGGGTAGTGGGAAGGTTGAATTCCTTCACTCTTAATCAAGAGGTCTGGTTTTGAGACGAGTATTCAGAGCGGAGTACCTCTTAGTAGGGATCACGTTTACCTCCCCTCCTTAGTGGGCTTATCTAGCGTGAATCCGGAATACTTGTCCAGCTTGACTTTGTAAGAAATTGCAATACCTGTATATGGTCTTCCATTTGTCATCAGAGGCGGTCCTGTGTGTCGAGAAGAGGGGCGATTGGACTCCGTTAACCTCGGCAATTATTTTGGATATATATGTTGAAAACTATCTTATATTTTGCTTGGAATTCTGAAGATTAAAAGTCTGATGGGAGTACTGGCTGAGCAATCCGCTCATATGCACCCGCCACCTACTAATTCTGGGACCGACTCTATAATTGTCCTGACTCTTTGCTTCAGCTCTTCCCGGGTCATATACTTAGGTTCTAGAGGATAAGAGCTAAGCTTGTAAGAGCTTAAATTGATAAGAAAGAATGAGTAGAGGTCCAAAGATCTCAATCATCTGTATATTTCAAAAGAAAGTTGGGTCCCATTTTGTTTTGACGACCTTCAATAGTAGCTAAGGGTCACTTTTTGTTTATACAAGCAGATGCAGAGCTAGAATTTCAAGTTAATGGGTTCGGAATTTTAATTATATTAAGTTATTGGATTTTAAATTAATAATATACATATATTCAATGGATTTTTAAAGACAATCACAAGGTTGGAACCAAAGCTATTGGGACCCGCTCCGGGCACTCTAGCTCCGCCCCGGTATACAAGGACATTCCAAATTGCAGTTTCTGAGCACCAGCAGCATCACTTTCAGTGTCTTTTGAAGAATGCTTACCATGTCCTTCTATCCGTCTTACGCATATTCTAGATGAATCTATTTAGTTGCTTGAATTTCTGATGAAAAATAATAGTAGATTATATGTGAGTTAGTCGAGATGCTTACTCACTGATGGTTTGACTTGAAAATCATCGATATAAAAGAAAATGGATAAGTGAAGGCAAAATGAAGAATCCATATATCTGACTAAGTTTGAGAGGCATTGGCATATTCTGGATTAATTAAGCACATGCTCACCTGTACTTCCATCTAAAACAGGAAATAGGAGGACTTGACCTTTCCAAGAGGTAATCCCTTTTTGCACTAATTAATTAATTAATGACCAGAAGACAACACACGGTTTCTGTGGACCAATAGAATTGAAAAAGTACTTATGTACAAAGTGGGAAAGCACCGCGCTAGCTGGTACGATAGATGCACCAAATATATATGTGCAGTTGATACGTAAAGAAGGAACAAAATAAGGCTTGTGATATATACCATGAAGAAGCATTTTTGCGCAAAAATAGATTTTGATAACTTATATGCCTGGTTATGTTTTGATGATTTAATAAATTTAATGTTAAGAATTCAAAACTCAGAATCAAAGAAATAACAAAGAGAATAGATAGACCGCCCTTGGAGACTTACCAATCAACCCCATAGCCATAAGATCTCTGCAACTATTCCTCTGCACACACGCAACAATGCAAATAATACAGTAGTCACTTTATGGGGAATGCCTTTGTACCAAATATGCTTGCATCATTCAAGTGGTGTCACTTATGTAATATTAATATGAAGCAAAGGCAAAACATCACACTTGCACATTCGAGAATTAATCAAGCTCTCTCTTAAATGTGTTGTCAACTTGCAAATGACATTTAGAGCTGCAAGAAAAAAGAACATCATAATGAAGGACTAGTTTCCTGTTCTTTATTATTACATGTCCTTTGTTATGTTGTATATTTGTTAAAGTGATTTCCTTGTAATTCCTACTTAGCTTAGTTAGAAGCATATGTGTAGGAAATCTTTGTAAAATCATAAACCTTGTGTTTGTGTCTTGACTAGAGTTAGTCGACTTGTGAGCTTTGTAATATAGTTATTATAAAGAGGTTTGTAATATAGTTATTACAAGTGAGTGATGGATTAAGAGTTTAATTCCTAGGTTACAATATGCTATAATTTGAAGTTGCTCGATTAGTGAAGTTGAAATCCTACAAGTGTAGGTCGTGATTTTTAATCTCGTGAGTTGGGAGTTTTCCATGTAAAACTCTGCCGTGGTCATTTACTAATTGCCGTGTGTGTTTGTTCTGTGGGAACTAATAGATAACCAGGTTTTCTATATAGTTTGGCATACCCTTAGTTTCTATCGATTGGTTCTTTTTATTAGGCTAACACATAGAAATGATCCTCATGGCTGCTCCACCAAACTTTGAAGAAGTCAATCTACATATATACCACCAAGATTCATCGACCAATACTACGTATGGTGGAAGAGGAGGATGCATGATTGTACTATGGCTAAAGATTCAGAGCTTGGGGATATTATATGCGATGGACCATTCATTCCTATAAAGACCATTAGTAAACCAGTAGAGTCAGTTCCCAAAACAATAAAGTAGTACAACGATGCTTACCGAAAGGCTATAGAGAAGAACTTTCGAGAAAAAAAGATCCTCATTTGTGGTATTGGGCCAAACGAATACAACATGATTTTTGCTTGTCAATCTACCAAGGATATCTGGGAAGCTCTCCAAACAGCACACTAAGGGACAACTCAAGTCAAGCAGTCGAATATTGATATGCTAACCATTGAGTATGAACTCTTCAGGATGAAGGATGATAAGTCCATTCAAGACATGCATACTAGCTTCACTTCTATCATCAATGAGCTTCATTCTCTGGGAAAGATCATTCTAAGGAACGAACTTGTCAGGAAAATACTTACCGTATAACCTGATTCCCGGGAAAGCAAAGTAAATGCTATCACGGAGGCAAAGGATCTGCAAAAGCTGACAATTGATGAACTCATTAGTAATTTGAGGATTTATGAAATGAAGAAGAAGGATCATGAGAGAATAGAGCCCAAAAGGGAAAAGAACCCGATCCTCAAGACAAACAATAATGACTCAAGTGGTGAGGATGCTGATATGGCTTACTGACAAAGAGATTTCAGAAAATGGTTTGCAAAAATGGAGGTATTCCAAAAAGGGGCAGTTCCAGCAAGCCAATAGGGTATGACCTAGGTGATAAATTCGAGAAGCTAGGATATTTCATCAAGGATTGTCCTCTTCATAAGCAAGACCAGTACAAGCACAACACATATAAAGCAGCCAAAAGGAACTCAGTTCCTGACAAAAGATTCAAGAGAAACGATACCGTTGATAATGTTGTGAAATAAGCTCTTACTACATGGGGATACTTCTCCAACGAATCTGGAGAAGATGATGAACAAGGTGATAACTCCATGATGGCAGTAGAAAGTGAAGCAACTGATATGATTCTATCTTTGCCCAGATGGAAAAATCTGACAATGATGAAGATGAGGTAAGCTTTCTAGACGTTCAAAGAAATTTAAAGTCTTACTCTAAAAAAAAGGTTTATATATTTGGAAAATATTCTAATTGACGCTTATTATAGTTTTATAAATGATAAAAATGCACTAACTATGGAACTAGGAGAGGTAGAATACGAGAGAGATGATTTAGTAGTTGTAGTGGTAGATCTCAAAGAAACCATCGAGGATTTAAAAAAAAATAATTTTCTAATTAAAAAAATTACAAGCATAGAATATGAGAGAGATAACATCTTGGTAGTAGTTATGGACCTAAAGAAAACAATTGAGAAATTAAAAAGGAAAGAATGCATGGAAATAGTTAAAAGGGAAAGGAAGTAGCATATGAAACACATCTTAGGCTTGAAAATGATTTAAAATCAGTGAAATCTAGCCTGTGTACTGAACTTGAGAGAAACCAACAACTTCAAGAAGATCTAGGCAGAGTTAAGAATGAGCTAGAATTATCCTTCAACTGGACCTGTTCTTCTGATGTAGTCATTGTTATGTATAAGAACAATAGGGGGAACATGAAGGGAATCAGGTTTGAAAAGGAAAAAGACTCCTTATAATCCTCATAGCAGGTATGTCCTGACAACTGGCTTTGCACTTATTGTGGTAGCACTAGGAAATTTAAAGAAACATGAGCTAGATATCAGTCCTAATAAAAAAACAAGTTTTTGCTGAAACTATAGCTACTACTAAAGGACCCGATTACTCATATAAAAAAGGTATGATGCTTTCTTGGACAAGAAGAGCTTTGATTCACCGGTTTCTTCATTACAAGAGATCCAAACTTGTTTTGGTTCCTAAGTCTAAACCTTGATTTCCTTGTGCAGGGAGCAGTGAAAGGAAGCAACCGCAAATGGTATATGGATAGTGGCTGTTCTAAGCATATGACTGGAAGCAGTGATGATTTCATTTCACTCAAAGCCCTGCAAGAAATAATGTGTCCTTTGGCAATGGCAAAAAGGAATATATTCTAGAATTAGAAATAATTGGAAAGACACTCACTCACTCAATTGAAAATATATATTATGTGAAAAACTTAAAGTATAGCCTACTGAGTGTCTCTGAAATCTGCGAGAAGGGAAACAAAGTGGAATTTGTATAAAAAATCAGCACAGTCACAAATCTTGTGACTGATGAAATGGTCCCGATGTCAAAAAGATACAAAGATATTTATGTTGCTGATATTGAGTCCCTTCACAATGGGGATCTTATATGTCTGGGTGCGGTTGGGGATGATGCTGAACTATGACCCAGAAGATTGGGGCATGCAAGTTTTACGTTGCTGAACAAATTGGTCAAGAAGGACCTGTTTTGTGGGCTGCCTAAGTCAAGCTTCAAGGATCACAAGGTGTGTGATGCACGTGTAAAAGTAAAGTAAGTCAAGTCCTCCTTCAAACCCAAAAAAGAAGTCATCACCTCAAGGCGAGTTGATCTTCTCCATATGGATCTGCGTGGAACTATGGGGGTGCCAAGTAGAGAAGGAAAGAAGTACATTTTTTTCATAGTGGACGACTATTCTAAATTCACCCTAACCTTATTCCTTAGATCCAAGGATGAGAAGTTTCAAGTATTTGCTTCTTTTGTGAAGAATATCTAACTAAAGATGAGCTATAACACTGTGAGCATAAAATCTGATCATGACACAGAGATCAACAATGCAAAGTTTGACAAATTCTGTGCTGAAGATGGTATAAGTCATAATTTTTCAGCTCTAAGAACACCCAAAAAAATGTTGTTGTGGAGAGGAAAAATAGTACTCTTTAAGACATGGCTAGGGCAATGCTGATTGAAAGTGGTGTTACAAAAAGTTTCTGGTTAGAGGCAGTCAACACTGCATGCTACTTGGTGAACATGTGTATGATTAGGTCCCTCCTGAAAACCACATATGAACTGCTGAACGGAAAAAAAACCCAAGCTACCACATTTAAGGACATTCGGATGCAAATGTTTTATCCTCAAAAATGGAAAAGAAGCACTTGGAAAGTTTGATGCTAAAAGTGATAGAGAAACCTTTCTCGGCTATTCATCACAAAGCAAATCCTTCAAAGTCTACAACAAAAGAACTCAATGTGTTGATAAGAAAATACATTTCATTTTTGAAGAATCACACCACCTATGTCAGAAAGATTCACGTGATAAGATTGATCAAGATGGAGAACAGTCAAAGGTTCCTGGTGAAATCATCGACATGGCCAACGGAAATCCTGAAATAATGAGTCAAGTCAAGGAATCAAATGAAGATGGTGCAGCTGAATCTCCAACTGATGTAAAGGAACTTGGTCCCTCAATCACAATAACTGAAGTAGAGAACAAAGTTGTTGATGCCGTGCAAGGAACCCCAGATGAGAAGCGAAACTCATGAAAATAATGAATCACGTTCAGAAGAACCTGAATCCTCCCATAATGAGATTTAATTGTCTACCTGGAAGCATAAAACTTCACACTCTCTTCAAAATGTGATCACTCATCTTAACTCAGGGATTCAAACTAGATCAAAGTCAAGAAACTCTCTTTCCTTCTCAGCATTCTCTCTCAAATTGATCCTCAAAATATCAAGGAAGCATTGAAAGATGCATACTGGATTACCGCTATGCAAGATGAACTCCATCAATTTGAGAGGAACAACGTGTGGTACCTAGTTCCTTGACCCTCTGACAAAACTGTTATAGGAACTAGGTAGAACAAACTTGATGAGTTTGTTAACACGACAAGGAACAAGTCAAGGTTAGTATTTTAAGGCTACAATCAAGAAGAAGGAATCGACTATGATGAAAGTTTTGCTCTAGTTGCTTGAATGAAAGCTATCCGAATCCTCATTGCCTTTGCATCTCATATGAAATTCAAATTGTTCTAAATGGATGTCAAAAGTGATTTTCTGAATGGGTACCTGAAAGAAGAAGTCTTCGTCAAGCAAACACCTATATTTGAATATCATAAGCATCCTGAGAATGTATCCAAACTTGAAAAGGTTTTATATGGGCTAAAGTAGTCTGCTCGTGCATGGTATGAAAGGTTGTCCAAATTTCTCCTAGGAAATAGGCTTACAAGAGGAAAAATTAACAACACCTTTTTCTAAAGGAACGGTGGAGGAACCTGCTCATTGTGCAAGTTTATGTTGACGACATCATTGGTGAAACAAATGATTCTCTATGTGAGGAATTTTCTAAGCTCATGGGAAGTGAGTTTGAAATGAGCATGATGGGGAATTGAAGTTCTTCTTGGATGTGCAAGTCAAGCAAACTCCTAAGGGCGCAATGATAAGTCAGTAGAAGTACATCAAAGAGCTTCCGAAGAGATTTGAGATGGAAATCTCGAAAATCATTGATACTCCCATTGCCATTGCCACTTGTCTAGATATGGATGAACGTGGTCCTCATATGAACGAGCCCATGTATAGAGGTATTATTGGGTCACTCCTGTATCTCACAACAAACAGACCAGATATAGTTTTCAGTGTGGGACTATGTGCTAGGTTTCAATCTAATCTAAAAGACTCTCATCTGAAGGTTGCCAAGAGAATCTTGAGGTATTTCAAAGGAACGTAGGACATAGTTCTCTACTATCCTTCAGGAGACAATTTCGACTTGGTCGGGGATGTTGATGCTGGTTATCTGGTGGATAAGAAAAGCACTTCTGGCATGTCAAATTTTCTAGGATCATGTCTAATTTCATAGGGTATAAGAAAATAAAACTCTGTGACTCTTTCAACTGCAGAAGATGAGTATGTGGAAGTTGCCTCTTGCTATGTTCAATTGTTGTGGATCAAGTAGTAGCTAGAACATTTTGGCGTGTTTTATGATTGTGTGCCATTACTATGTGATGTGTGATAACACCAGTACTCCCAATATGGCAAAGAATCCAGTTCATCATATGAGAATAAAACACATTGATGTTCGATATCATTTCCTCGAAGATAATGTTGAAAGGTCTTATTTGCATGAAGTTTTGCTGTACAAAAGACCAAAATGCAGATGTCATCACCAAAGAACTGAGCAGAGAACACTTTAAAAAGAATTATTTGGCACTTGGTTTGATAAAATCAAGCTGAGTACTTAGTCCCTCGATGATTGGCTGAAATGAGCATGTAAAATAGCTAAAAATATCTTTTGGCAAGGTCTAACTCATTTCTATACCGTTACAGGTAGACAAATATGGTGATTACAGAGAAAATAAGAAGCTAATGGTATTGCACTATAGTAAAAGGATGAGGCTCACATTTACAAAATCTGCTAACTTAGTTCTCTTGACACATGTTAGCAGTTCCATTGTACTCTCATGCACAACTTCTTAACGGCTAAAAAAGGTGCCAGGTTATTAAAATGTCAGTTTCTCCTTTTTCCTTTTTAGAACCCAAACGTCCTACCCGTTACGAAATGACCCGTCTACCCAGAAAATCGATACCCGTTCCTAATCGATCCCTCGCCTTTAAATGAATCCAAACGTTGTCACTGTCATAACTGTTCACATCAAAAGACGAAATTTCCCTTTTCTCTCTACAACCAAACACTCTCTTCTTCCATAAACTCTCATTACTCTCCATTACGTCTGAGAATCTCGAAGCCTCAAATGTTCCAAATATTGTCCTCAACTGTAATTTCATCTATTGAAGCACGAGTGACATAGTCTAAATCCTTTATGCCACCCAGTTCAAATCCTAAGCAAGATTCCCAACCACCCACTACCTCTTCTCTAACCCAATCAAGTTCTGGTTCTCATCAGAGTCGCAAGACTTTGAACCTTAAGAGGTTTGTAGCTACGACCTCTCCTTCTGCCTCATCGAAAAAAATGGTTGAGGGAGAAACAATAAATGGAGAAGAAAATCAGGACGTCTCCAGTATGCAAGTGAAAGAGAGTTCTGAGCCACAATATATTGTGGTTCATAATGGTGAAGAATCAGCAATGGCTACCCCATGCCTCATTTGAATGTTGCCGATTCTACAGTTAGTATTCTTCCTATGCCTTCTGAGTTTACTTTAGGTTAAAAGAATAAGAGGACATAGAGAATATGTTGTTAATGGTTTCTGAGGGAAGTTTGGTTGGTGGGGTGAGGCTAGTGTGTCTGGTTGGGTCTCAGGGGGAAGGTGATGGTCTACATGTAGAAGGGTAGGGAACTGGTGCCTATTGAAATGTGGCCACTGAAAGTACTATTAGGGAACCACAGGAGGGACATGATCCCTCATCCCAAAAGGATCCCTCTACTCCTACATAGGATGAAACTCCCTATTCCTAAAAAAAACCCAGGTCAGTATTGATCCCGCTCCCCCTCCTCTTTCTGTGCATTGACTATTGTTGTTCCTGAGATGAGATCTCTTTCTGAGGAAGAGAATGAGAATAATGAAGAAGACTATGACAATGTGTATTTTGCAAGCTTTATTGGTGTTAGAAGTAGAAAGACAACTCCCAAGGAGCCCTTCCTAAAATACCTACTACTAGGTTGCAAAAGAGAGAAATTCTTGCATTGGTTCTAAAGAAAAACAAAGAAGAAAAGAAGAAGAGAAGGTTGGTGAAGGGTGCAAAGCTAATGAATAAGGAAGTAGTGCCTCCAACACTTGTTGTTAATTTTGATGACGAGGTGAATAAGGAACCCGGTTCCTTAGTTCGTAATTCCTCCAACAAATCTACAATTCCAAACCCAGGAAGGAGTCATCTATGAGCGTGATGGATATTAACAATGTTTAGATGGAAAAGTCTTGTAAGAAAGTGGCTGAGGAGTCTGGTGAGAAGGTGTCTAAGATATGCAGTGAAAAGGAAAAGTGTAAGACAATCAGCAAAACGGAAGGCTGGTGCCAATAAGGAACTCGGTTCCTCCAAGAAGGCCAAGATGGGTGTGACCAAGGATGAAGGAGGGGAAAATTTGAGAAATCAGAAAGTGCCATTGGGCAGAACATTTTCCCCTGATATCTTGACATGACAAGGACACGCCAACAGGTTATTATCTGCGAATTTCAATAGTGGACACATTTGTTCACAAATTAGAGTCCTAAGGTGTATGAGGCAGAGGTGCATAATTTCTATGACTTTTTCACAGTATAGGATGACAATTTCTGCATGAAGGTAAATGTTGACTTTATGATGATGGGGATGTATTAGGAACCATTTGGGGAGTGCCTACTGGCAGCATATCCTCCATTGAGAGGACTTGTTCTCCAAACTTGAGAAATGCTATCTTGAAGGATAATGCAGTGCAGCAAGGGAAACGGGTACACAAGAAGGCCCATTTTCCGGTGTAGCAACTAATTTTTGAAATGGTTAACAAAGTTTTGCTCACACATGCAAAAAGATGTTCTATAATGTCACGAGCAAACTTGTTTCTCTTGGAAGCATTGGATGTCTACACCACTATAAACCTGCCTGATTCTTATGATAGAGTATATGAAGAAAGTGGCAGATTTTAAGGATGGTAATCATAGGTTGCCTCACGGGTTCCTACTCACTAAAGTATTTGAATTCTTCAACGTCCCCCTGGAAAATGCTAAAATACGTACTCATAAGAAAACCTTCTCCAAGACCAGCTTAGAAGAGTGTGAGTGCATTGATAAGAAGGGCGTGGGAGGGGGGAGTTCCACTGTCTCTCAACTGATTGAAGCTTAGAATATTTCCAATGAAGAGATAAGGAATCTAAAGGCACAGAATGCCATTCTCGAAGGTCAGCTTAGTCAAGCTTAGGAGGCACCTGGTTCGAGCAGTTCATTAAGCACAGAGGTTGCCCATCTGACCAAGGAAAATATTGATCTTAGGAAACAGGTCGAGAACCTGAATGAGAGGTTGCTTAACAACGATGTGTTAGCAAATATCCGAATGGACATTCTCCTTAGAACCCTTTCCTCTTCATATGTACCTCCCTCTTCCAGTGCTCCTTAAAATCGTTCCCTTCCCAGTGTCAAGCTCAGGTTGTGGATGATTATGTAACAAATGGCACTACTCCCTATTTATTTCCAAAATCAATGAATATCTCGTCCTTTTGATTTGCACACTTTGCTCTTATACTCTATTTTTAGTCATGTTTATGTGCACACATGTGGTACGAGTTAACTAGGCTAGACTTAATTTTGCTTATTACTTGTTTTTGATTTTTATGTGATGCCAAAAGGGGGAAAAGTAATTGACGGGGAACAAGTTAAGGGGGAATACAAAAAAAATTAATGGTACTCTGGTTCTCAGGGAATTTCAGTTACAAATTTATCATCATCAAAAATGAGAAATGGATAAGTTATATGTTCTATTATATTTTGATTTGATGATATAACAAACTTAATGTCAAGAACCAGATAGGAACCCGTTCCACATCCTCAAAGTGCTCAAGATCAACAAATCTCAAGACTCTGACACGTTTCAACAGTTAGAGTCAAAGAAAAATAAAGGGAATAGATAGACATCAATTCCCTTGCTGATTGTGCCAGTCCTCCCCACAATTGTAAAGTCACTACAATTGTTCCTCGGCACACATGTAACAGTGCATATAGTACAACAATCACTTTATAGGAATGACCTTGTACCAAATTTGCTTGCATCATTCAAGTGATGTCACATATGTAATATTAACATGAAGCATAGGCGAAAGATCACACTTGCGCATTCCAGAATTAATCAATCCCTCTCTCAAGTGCGTTGTCAACTTCCAAGTGACATTCGGGGCTTCAAGAACAAAGAACATCATAATGAAGAACCAATTTCCTGCTTTGTGTTATTACATGTCCTTAGTTATGTTGTACCTTTGGTAATGGGATTTACTTGTAAGTCCTACTTAGCTTAGTTAGAAGCATATGTGTATGAAACCTTTGTAATAAAATAAATCTTGTGTTTGCGTCTTGACTAGAGTTAGTCAAGTTGTGAGCTTTACAACATATTTATTACAAATGGGCTTGTAATATAGTTATTACAAGTGAATAGGGGATTAAGAGTTTAATTCCTAGGTTACAATAGATTTTAATATGAAGTTTCTTGGTTAGTGAAATTGAAATCCTACAAGTGTAGGTAGTGGTTTTTAATCCCTTGAGCTGGAGGGTTTTCCACGTAAAACTCTTTTGTGTCATTTACTTACTATCGTGTGTGTGTTCTGTGGAAACTAATAAAGAACCCGGTTCTCTATATAGTTTGGTGGACCCTTAGTTTCTATCAGATTTCAAGAAGCAGTTCTGGCTCTCTGCACTCTTTCAAATAAACTTCAATAACAAACCAGGAAATGAAAGTACAACAATACCAACAAACTCAATGGAATCCAACAATAGGATATGGGGAAGATAGTGTATATTCAAACCTTACCCTTATGTTGTGAAGATATAAAAGTTTTTTCCAGTAGACAGTTAGCTCTAGAAAAACCAGGAAATGAAAATGTCACGACCCAAAATCCAACTAGTTGTGGTGACATTTAACTCAATCCGCTAGGTAAGCCAATTAAAAACAATCCAATTTAATGAGATTTACTAAGAAAATAAATGATGAAATAGCTTAACTTTTATACACTTATGAGCTTCTAAGACTTATAGTTTATAAACCTGGTATGAAATAAATACATCATCTGTTCAAAATATACTAAACATATTTTTATTAATGTAAGGCTACCATGAATAAGAGGAAGCTACAATCGGAATGCAAGTACACTTTAATGCCAGCTTCCGCCATACACAGCGACATTAGCTCCAAAATCTGCACGTAAGGTGCAGAAGTGTAGTATGAGTACAACCGAACCCATGTACTTAATACGCAATAAATCTAACCTTAGATTGAAAATAGTGACGAGCTTGGACAATGGTAAGAGTCCAACACCAACAACCAGGAATAAAATGCAACAATATTAATAAAATAGTTCAAGTAATAACTTATGATATGATGCTCAGCTCATTCATGGTCATGAAAAATAGGCATGCTTTTTAGGTATAACAGTAAGAATCCAAATCTTTCACCAAAATTACCAAAATATGAGTAAGTTTGTAAAATTATATTTTTTCCCAAAACTTTCAACAGGTAAATGTTTCATTATCAGATGGCCAGAGGAAAGTATATCTCTATGCCTATATGTAATGTGTATGAGAAGTCTTGAATGACATAATACCGTACAACATGAGAAAAATGCATCTTTATACTTGCACGTCAGGTGTGCATGTCAAATGCGATGCAACAAAGTGATAAAACCATATGCATAATCTCAGAGTATCAATTCAGTCAGTCACTCAGTCCTCACAATCACTCAGTCCTCCTAGTCTCTCAGCACTCGCTCTCGCACTCGCACTCGCACTCAGTAGGTACATGTGCTCACTGGGTGTACAGACCCCAGAGGGGCTCCTTCAGCTCAAGTGCTATAGTCAGCCAATCATGGCTTAAATCAATAACATCTGTTGCAGCGTGCAACCCACTCCCATCAAAGATCAATTTCCTTACAATCAAGCCCTTGGCTTCGCTTAGTCATCAATCTCTCCAGTCTATCAGGCTCACAAAATCATATAATTAGCCCCACAATAATGATATGGTGTATCAATAAATGGTAACAGAGATCGATATATGATATACATATGAATGCGTATGACTGAGTATGTAGTTGCAATGTAAGAAGATAGCTCAACAGCATAAATGACCTCAGTGGGTCCCAACAGCATGTACCCTAGACATGGTTTCTAACATGGATCACATCTCAAGTGTTCTATCACATAGAGTACAGTAAAAATGTTCAGATAAGATAGCTACATATAATTCCATAAAATCGACTATATCACAGTTACCACGGTGCACGCCATTACCTAGCATGCGCGTCACCTCAACATCAATCACATAACACATAATTCGGAGTTTCATACCCTTAGAACTAAGTTTAGAAGTGTTACTTATCTCGAACAAGCCAAATCCAATACCGAGCAAGCGAAACGATGCTCCAAAAATGCCATCTCCCATGTATTAACCTCTGAATGGTTTGAAACTAGCCAAAGCTCAAATACATCAAGTAAAGCCTAAGAAAATAATGGTAAAGGTCAAATATTTAATCAAAAGCCCAAAATAGGCCAAAAAGTCAAACCTAGGGTCGTGCCTCGAAAATCGATAAAACTTATAAAATCCGATAACCCATTCAATTACGAATTCAATCATGCTAGTTTCACCCAAATCCAACTCCGAATTCATGTTCAAAACTCAAAAATTCACTCTATAAAACTTTGGACGAAACTCCCCAATTCTCTCTTTAAAATCACAATCCAATTACCAAAAACGAAGATAGATTCACGAAATATAATCATCACCGAGTAGAGAACACTTACCTTAATTCATATGGTAAAAATAGCCTAAAACATTTCCCAACTCCAAGCTCCACAACTCAATATATGACTAAATGAATAAACCCCTTGATATTAAATATTTTCGCCCAGTTGTTCGATCTCATTCCGTGTATCAAACGATCCCAAAACTCGTATTTGATGCCTCTAATGGATTTCTTGTGAAATTTCAGTTAAGTTAGACTTTTGAATCACTTCATTTGACCTTATAATGAAGAAGATTGTTGGTTTCAATATTTGAAAATAGTGCAACTTTTTAAATACGACTTCAGTGGCAATTTTGTAATTAATATGAAAAAAATAACCCAATTCTTAATAAAATGACCATAAATTCCTAATACGATTTTGAAACTTGATGATTCTAGATGCCATTGTTCCGAAATTATGATACAGATTTAATGATTCAATCAAAACAAAAATTGGATCTCATTTTCTTAATGTGGTACCATTTATGCTTGAAGAAACGACGTCGAAACATAAAAAAATGAGCGGAATACAACCCAAACCTATCCGAAACTCACCTGAGCCCCTCAGGACCCCGTCCTAACATACCAACAAGTCCAATAACATAACACGGGCTTACTTGAGACCTCAAATCACACTTAATATCAAATCATGAATCGTACCTCGAATCGAACTTAATAAACTTTGAATCTTTCAATTTTCAAAATTCGTGTCGAACCTTATCAAATCAACTCGGAATGAACTCAAAATATTTCCCAAAATTCCCAAATGACATACAAAGCTACTCCAATTCCCGAAACCACAATCTGAACTCGATTTCATCAAAGTCAACCCCCGGTCAAACTTATGAACTTTCCAACCTTCAAATTTTCAACTTTCACCAATTAGTGCCGAAACCTTCTAAAAATATCCAAATGCAAATTCGGTATACGTCCAAGTGCAAAATCACCATTTGGACCTAATAGAACCATTGAAACTCCGATCCAGGGTCAAATACTCAAAAGTCAAATTTGGTTAGTTCTTCCAACTTAAAGCTTCAAAGATGAAATTCATTCTTCCAAACTAATTTAGAAATACCTGAAAACCAAAATCGATGACTCATACAAGTCATAATATATCATATGAAGCTACTCAAGACTTCAAACCACCGAGTGAAGTGCAAATGCTCAAAACGAATGATTGGGTCATTACACTAACTTACTATGCATCATTATGGAGTATAGTAACACACAACTTAATACTTGACGAGTTTACAAATTAATGACAAGGGATTTAATTTAAAATTACTTATAACCAGAGTTTACACCAAAGCGCACAACTTAGATTATGATCCTGCACTGAGCAGTTACTTCAAATTCGTTGCCTAGCTAACATGTTATCGATCAATTGCACCATTATTTAATCTATATTCTCTTCTTTAGTTCTATGATCAAGATAAGAAAACTTAAGTACCTAACCATGTATACATTTGGTAAGTAATCATCAGACGACTAACAATAAATTGAGAATTTAATCACAAGTCCGCATTGAATATATCCTAGAAGATGAGGAACTATCCTCAAAAGTCAAGAATCATGCAAAAATTTTGGAACTTTTTTGCTTTTGGAATGTTATAAATAGTAATAAACTTGTTTCCATTTGTCCGCATTTGTTTAGATTTGTTTACATTAATTTAATATTTTCATACATATAGTTAGAAAAGAGTAAGGTGTGTGAATTTGTGTGAACTAGTGTAGGCATGTATGGAATAGTGTACATGTATGGACTTAACTAATATGTACACATGAAGTTTGGGCTAGATAAATGTAGGATTTTTATTACAAATACCCATGTATGCTATCCATTTGGAGCAAGTAAAGTTGAATAGAAATCATCCTTTCCTCCACCTCTCTAATATTGAGTTTTGAGTATTTGTTTAGTTGTCTTGCTCTCCCAAAATATCTAACATTTGGTATCAGAGTCGATGTGTTGAAAGACAACCAAACTCGGAGAAAAAATGACAAACACTAATGGAACACCATTCCAAGTTCCTATGCTCACAAAAGATAACTATGGGAATTGGTGTATTCGATTGAAGGCCTTGCTTGGTGCCTATGATATTTGGCATCCGGTAGAGTCTGAAGTTGATGAAATGGAAGATGCCGCAGCCACAAATAAGAAAGATCAAAAGGCACTCACTCTCATCCATCAAGTTTGGATGACAAGATATTCAAGAAGGTTGCAAATGCGACAACCTCCAAGGAAGCATGTGACATTCGTCAAACTTCCTTTAATGGTTTGGACAGAGTGAGAAAGGTTCATCTCAAGACCTTAAGAGGAGATTTTGAATCATTGCATATGAAAGAAAATGAATCTGCTTTAGATTATATTTCAAGATTTTGGCTATTGTCAATCAAATGAAAAGATATGGTGAAGAGTTGAAGGATGATATAGTCGTTGCAAAAATACTACGATCCCTAGATTAAGATTTGATTATATTGTTGTTGCTATTAAAGAGTCCAAAGACTTGGACACCATGACCATAAATGAAATTTCGAGTTCTTTGCAAGCTCATGAATAAAAATTTAAGAAACCGAAAGAAGAATTGGTTGAAAAGGCGTTGCAAGCAAAACTTCCCTTCAAGGAGTAATATGAAAGGCGTGGTTCTCAACAAAGAGGTCGTGGAAATGGAATAGGACGTGGTAGAGGAGGAAGAGGTGGTAGTCAACCACTAAATAGAGACAATAAAAGCCAGGACTATAGTCAAAGAAGAGGTCGTGGAAAAGTCAAAGGATGAAGACAAAATCAAGGAAGGTATGACTAGTCGAATGTTGAATGTTATACTTGTCATAAATTTGGACATTTTTCCTGGGAATGTAAAGATAATTCGGAGGAGAAAAATAACTTTGTGGAGAGCAAAAATGAAGATGAAGATGACACTCTACTTCATGCATGCAAAGGATAATAAAATGTGGAAAAGAACAAAAGGTACCTTGACTCCGGTGCAAATAGTCATATTTGTAGAAATAAAAATTTATTTATGGAGCGTAAGGAGCTGAATGGTGGCCCAATCACCTTTGAAGACTCTTCACGAGTTCAAATCAAAGGAAAAGGTATGATTTTAATTCGCTTAAAATGTCAAAGTCATCAATTAATCTCAAATATTTTGTATGTACCGGAGATGAAAAGTAATATTTTAAGTTTGGGACAACTTTTGGAGAAACATTATGACATTCATTTGAAAGACAAAAAGTTGTATATGAGAGATGAAAATGGAAGATTGTTGGCCAAAGTACCTATGGCTAATAATAAAATGTTCATCTTATATCTTCAAAATGATGTTCCGAGGTGCTTGCTTTCATGTGCTATAGATTCATCTTGACTTTGGCATATGAGATTTGGTCATTTGAATTTTGATAGCCTAAGGTTGATGAAGAAGGAAATCACAGTGAATGGGTTGCCAACAATTGATCATCCCAACCAACTTTGTGAAGGATGTATCTTTGGAAAGAAAGCAAGGAAAAACTTTCCTAAGGAGTCTTTAACAAGAGCAAGATGCCCTCTCAAGTTAATTCACATAGATGTGTGTGGACCTATCAAACCATATTTACTTGGTAAAAGTAATTATTTTTTACTTTTCATTGATGATTTTTCTTGAAAAACTTGGGTTTTTTTTAAGGTAAAATCGGAGGTGTTTGAAACCTTCAAAAAGTTTAAGAGCATGGTGGAGAAGCAAAGTGGATATCAAATTAAGCCACTTAGGTCCGATAATTGTGAAGAATTCACTTCAAATGAATTTAAGATGTTATGTGAGAAAAATGGAATTCGTCACTACTTGACAATTCCGAGATCACCACAGCAAAATAGCATCGTGGAGAGAAAGAATCGAACTATTCTTAACATGGAGAGAAAAAATATGCCAAAAGAGTTCTGGACTGAAGCTATTGCTCATGTAATGTACTTATCAAATCGCTGTCATACCAAAAGTGTTCATGAAAAAACATCAAAAGTGGCATGGAGCAGTTTCAAGCCAAAATTTTCCCATTTTTGGGTTTTTGGGAGCATCGCATATGGACATATGTCAGATGAGAAGAGGCATATGCTTGATGACAAAAGTGTGAGGCATGTCTTAATTGGCTATGATCAAAGTTCTAAATGTTATGAATTGTATAATCCCAAAAATGAAAAGGTCGCCATAAGTAGAGATATTGATTTTGGTGAAGATAATGCTTGGGAATGAAAATCTAAAGAGCAAGATTACTCTTTTAGTCAATTCTTTGAACATGATAAAGAAGAAGATGGGGGAGAAGGCTATCACACCACCTTCAACACCTCCACCACAAGATCAAGAAGTTAGGGAATCAAGCTCAAGTTCAAGTGAAGCACCTCACAAGAGTAAAAATCTCTGTGACGTGTATGAAAACACGGAAGTGGTAAGAAATGACTAGTATGATTTTACTCATTTTTATTTGCCGGTGGACAATGAGCCTCTAAGCTTTGAAGATGTTTGCCAAAATTGCAAATGGAGGGATGCAATGGATGAAGAAATCAAAGCTATAAAGAAGAATGATACATGTGAGTTGGACACACTTTCAAAAGGCAAAAGCACCACTGGAGTCAAATGGATATACAAGCTAAAAAGAATTTCAAGGAAGAAATAGAAAGGTACAAAGCAAGATTGGTAGCTAAAGGCTACAAGCAAAAGGCCGGTATTGACTATGATGAAGTATTTGCCCCAGTTGCTCGTTTGGAAACAATTCACTTTGTCATTGTTTAAATCAATGAAAAATCCATCAAATGGATGTGAAGTCGACTTTCTTGAATGACATATTGGAGTAAGAGGTCTATATTGATCAACCTTCGGGATATAAGGTTGAAGGACAAGAAGATAAAGTCTTGAAATTAAAGAAGGCTTTATGTGGGTTGAAGCAAGTCCCACGAGCTTTGAATAGTAGATTTAACAAATATTTTCAAGCCAAATGATTTTTCTAAGTGTTCACATGAACATGCCCTCTATGTAAAGATTGCTAAAAATGCTGACATCTTACTTGTTTTCTTGTATGTAGACTTGATATTTACAGAAAAAAATCCAAAGATATTTGAAGAATTCAAGAAAGCAATAGCTAGAGAATTTGAGATGACGGACATTGGTCTAATGTCCTACTATCTTTGAATTCAAGTAGCACAGAGGAAGAATGTCATTTTTATTTCTCAAGGAGAGTATGCAAAGAAAATTCTCAAGAAATTTGAGATGGAGAATTGCAATTCCATAAGCACCCCCATTGAATTTGAAGATAAATTATCCAAACATGGAGATGGAGATAGAGTCAGTCCTACATTTTCCAAGAGTCTTGTTGGAAGCTTAAGGTATTTGACAAGTACAAGGCTTGATATTCTTTTTGGAGTTGGACTCTTGAGTCACTTTATGGCAACTCCTACTACCTCGCACTTAAAGGTAGCCAAAAGAATTCTTCGGTACATCAAAGGTACGCTTGATTATGGAATTCTTTGTTCATCTTCTAAAGAATCCAAGTTCGTGGGATATTGTGATAGTGACTGGGCTGGTGATATTGATGATCATAAAAGTACTATTGGGTTCGTTTTTTTCTTGGAAATTCCGCATTTACATGGAATTCTAAGAAGCAACCAATTGTGACTTTGTCAACTTGTGAAGCAGAGTATATAGCAGCTTGTTCGTGTGTTTGCCATGCAATTTGGCTAAGGAGCTTGTTGGAAGAACTTCACTAGCCACAGAAGGATGCTACAAATTTTTTGTTGACAACAAATCGGCTATAGATTTAGTCAAGAACCCGGTATTTCATGAAGAAGCAAGCATATCGATATGAAATACCATTTTATTAGAGATTGCATATCTAATAAAGGTGTGGAGCTTGAGCATGTGAAGTCTGGAGATCAAATTGCGGATATTCTCACCAAGCCTTTGAAGATTGATGCTTTTCAAAAGTTAAGGATGATGCTTGGAGTAATGAAACAAGTTTAAGAGAATGTTAAAAAGTAATAATTTTGTTTCTATTTGTCCACATTTATTTAGATTTGTTTACATTAATTTAATATTTTCACACATATAATTAGAAGAGTAAGGTATGGACATGTGTAAACTTATGTAAATTAATGTAGACATGTCTAGAATATTGTGTATATATATTGACTTAATTAATATGTATACATAAAATTTATATATAAGAGTTCTATTATAAATACTCATATTTACTAATCATTTTAAATCAATAAAATTAAATGGAAATCATCTTTTCCTCCATCTCTCTAATGAGTTTTGAATATTTGTTTAATTGTGTTCTCCCAAAAATTTCTAACAAGAAAAAGTATGATGAGGATTTGTCTGTTAGAGACAAAAGGTAAAAGACGGAAAAACATATTTGGTTCCCACATGCCCAGAGAGGCGGTGGGGCAGACACTTTTGGCCAAGGTCTTCGTCATCTATACAGCTTCGCAAAAAGTTTTCACTTTCTTAAAATTTAATTTTATACTTCTGTGTAAAAATTTGAATTTATAAATTTATGAGATAAAAATATTATCCCGTATAACTAGTATCAATTATATCATATACAAAATAAAATTTTCCTTTTTCTCGCTTAAAGACGTACGGCAACTTGGTGCACTTAATACAAAAAGGAGAAAGTACCAGTACTATGCGGACCATTAATGTTAAATGGAGTACATAAAATTCCACACAAACTCAAGGGGAAATTCTATAGAGCCGTGGTTAGACCTGCGATGTTGTATGGGGCGGAGTGCTGGCCCGTGAAGAACTCTCATGTTCAGAGAATGAAGGTTGCGGAGATGAGGATGCTTAGGTGGATGTGCGGGCACACCAGGCTAGAAAAGATTAAGAATGAAGTCATTCGAGAGAAGGTAGGGGTGGCCCCGGTGGATGGGAAGATGCGAGAAGCGAGGCTGAGGTGGTTCGGGCATGTACGGAGGAGGGGTCCCGATGCCCCGGTGAGGAGCTGCGAGCGGCTGGAGATTGTTGGCGGTCGGCGAGGCAGAGGGAGGCCTAAGAAGCATTGGGGAGAGGTGATTAGGCAGGACATGACTAGAATGCAGGTTTCCGAGGACATGACCCTTGATAGGAGAGTCTGGAGGTCTAGAATCAGGGTTGTAGGTTAGGGGCTCCTAGAGTTCTTCGTACGCCTCATCCGGGGTTGGGTGTGGGTCAGCAGGGTACCCATAGATGATTTGTGTTTTAGCTTATGTCCCCCCTATGGTTGTTAGTTATGGTAGTTACTGTATGATATTATTTCATGCGATTGTATTTATGTTTCTTATGTTTAGATAATTATTTACGCTATTTTTGCGGGAGTTACTAATGCTCTATTGTTTTTGTTTTTGTTTTTGTCTTTGTTTTTGTTTTACTGCTGTTTTTCCTTTTATCCTATGCGCCGAGGGTCGATTGGAAACAGCCTCTCTGCCCTTTCGGGTAGGGTAAGGCTCGTCTACATATTACCCTCCCCAGACCCCACCTGGTGTGAGTATACTGGATAGTTGTTGTTGTTGTTGGAGTACATATGGAACACGTTATAACGATATTATCTTAGTAATCTTACCCTATAAATTCACCATAGTGTATGTTCTTCTCTACAACTGCAATATTTCTCTATTCACTTCTTTAATTTCCCCTCCTTTCTAAATTTGAGAAAATTTTATGTGAGAATGGCCAAGATTGCAAGAGTACTAAGTAGAGAAAATTTTCCCCTCCTTTAATAATGGTTGTCTCAGTAGTATATTACTTAATCTATTAGAGGTCCTTTGCACAATTATGGTCAATGCACAAACTTTTCATTAAGAAGGAAGATATGAAATAGCAGTAAGAGAGCTAATTATTTCATGACTAAGGCATAATTTTATGTGCGCACAAAATGATTATCTGTTGTAGTTATCTAATTTTTTTAACTTGAATGCTACTGAGAAGAACATTGTCTTCACAGTTCTAACATGTTGGTTGGGATTAAAAATATTACATTAGAAGCAGAATTCTCTCTTTTCATTCAGGAACATAGACAAAGTTTCAACAATAATGTTACAAAATTCAAGGGAATCCGTAAAGATACATGATAAAGTGATACACTTCTAATTTCCGGTTACCCTGTAAAATAGGTTTCTGTCTTTGCAAATTTCAGACACTGGTCCCTTCATTCATCTGTATCTTTGTATGCTATCCGGCTGTAGAAATTATCTCAATGACTGACTTTCAGCTGTTTAGTTGTATTCATTCTTTACATCATTATACACCAAAATTGTATAAAACGACCAGCTACAATGGAAGCTTCCTCAACCTGAAAACAGAATACCAAATATGATAAGTTTTAGCTGACACTTCCCCTTCTTCGCAGCAGGAACTTCTGCTTCAGTTATGAACCTTTATCCCCATAAAGAGCAGGGCAAGGAACCAGAATAAAGCGAAAGACAGACAAAAACCATCCGTTTTATTGTTTCATGTATATTTCATCAATTGTCATGTAATGCATTAAACTCATAAAATGCTAGCAATGTGAATATTTTATCAAGCATGTCCTAAATGGCAGACCCTGTCGTCAAGGGGAATGGCATCAGTTTTATTGCATCAGAAAGGAGCTTATAAAGAAGAACATGTTTAAAGGCAAAAACCAGGGCAAAGGAATGACTTCTTTTCAAAGTTGAAGTTAATAAGTTGGAGGGTGCTCTATCGCAGCTTTCCTTCTTCCCACATTACCTCTGTGGAACAAAGTAACTTCTGATCTTCCTCAATAAAATGTTATACTCCCAACTGTTCCCACATACAAGAAGAATGGATAAAAGAAAACCAATACTAGCAATAATGAAATAAATTTTTTTGATAAAAGGCTGTTTATGGAAAAGAAGAATTTCGTCAGGAAAAAATCAAATTTTGCTGTCATGAACTACTAATCTCCATTAACAATGGATTGCATGGGAAGAAAGTGGCAAGAGAAACACTATTAACATACATGGCTTTTTAGAATTTCTTGATAGAAGTAGCTTGTAAATGAAAAAGCTTTTAATGTGTTTGATGCGGCATAACTGTGCGCATAATTCCCCAGAAATCAAAACAGAAATGACCCATTAATATATCAGGTCAGTCCTTTTCTTCCTTTTCAGCAGCCTGGTACTAAAGGATGACAACATATTAGAGAAGTTCCAATGAATGACATGCCGCAAAAAATTCCAATCAGTGAACAGTGTTCAGGGGCTTGGACAATTGCAAAAATTTTTGTTGAATACAAATAAGTAGCATCAAATTACTTGGTCCAAAAACAAAAAATGAAGTGGAAAAGAAACATGAGCAAATGTTCACTCATGGTTGCATGAAAGTGGGGAGGCTTTTGCTCCCTCCTTCCTCTTTTATAGTTTGATTTTGTTGTAAATCCTGTAGAACCAATTGACATTCAGTTCTACACTTCAAAAAAATCATTTATTGCAGTTACTCAGAATTTTTTCGAAGCTAAAATTTGCCTCATTTCAAGCTTTGAAAACAAAGAATAGCAGAAGCTAAATCACCTGACCCTTAGATTCAAATAACTAATCACAAACAACAGAGAGTGATGTTTACCTATCCCCTACTACTGTTTCCCATAGTCTTTTCCATGAACTTATTAGCTTAGCAGCTGGCTGTAGACTTAGCCCCCCAATTGTCTTCTCAAACGTAGGGCTCATTTCCTGTACAAGTTTGATCGATTCTGATAGTCGATTAAGGAGGTTTACCAGAGCAATCACTTCATTTCTTTGCAACTGCAGCTGTAAAACATAAGAAGAAGAGAGACTAAGAAACAGCACTGACGGCAAGTATTTGTTCCAGAGAGCGAGAGAGGTCTGCAAATGAAGGAAGACAACAGAAACTCACATGTTTATCATGGCGATATTCACCATCAACAGAGAAGAGAATCTTTAGTGCAGTTCCAAGACCAAGAACCTGGAGCTTTCCCCACAGTCGGCATTTCTCACATCCTACACAATCCATGATAGCGCTGCAACATGAAAAGTGCATACCAAATTGGTCAGTCATACGGTAAACTAAATACCACCAACAGCTTTTGAACAACATACACAAGATTTTTGCATCTTTCTGCAGTCTTAACACCAACACAACCTCATTAAAACATCTTCCCTATTCTTTCTAAAGTTAAAATATCTGCTGACAGTTGGATAAATGGACTGCACTATAAATGTACTGATGCTGGAGACTCAAACAAGTGTCAAAAGGGATTAATGGAGCATGTATAAGCAAGATAATAGCCTTTAGCACCTTTGTTTTCTCAATTTAAGAAATTAACTTGAGAACAGTTCAACTGAAACCTGATATTCCTGAATTGCTTTTGAATCTGCTGCTTTAGCTCAGGTCCACTTTGGCCTTTCCACAGTTTAGCTTCGTCAAAAGGAACTGGACATGCAGCCTGCAGTTTGGGGCTGTATAGTAGCTGTCGCATAAGGGACTGTGCTTTAAGATCTTCCTCAGGATTACCAGTATCATACTCAGCCTGCTCCAAGTAATCTTTTGCCTGTATAGCACATTAAGAAGGGAGTTAATAACCCAATAAATTAATTTATACAAAGTTAACATTCTAGGAGTTACCAACATATAGGCATGTAGAGCGAGTACTCACTTTTGTTACAGCTCGGAGAACAAAGAGGAAGGTAAAATACAAGTTTCTGACACGATCAGGATATTGCAGAACACGATCATACATCAGATCTGGATTTGTACCCCACTGAAATTGCAGCAAGTAGTCAAGTGTCCAGTTAAAATGCTCCGAAGAATAATAGTTCACACTTCATAATGAATTATCATATGGATGTAACAGGTTTGGCCTTCTGCTGTAAGCTTTTGCAAGTGCCATTTATCAATTGTTGGCAAGGAATATAGAAACATGTGGCATATTGAATGCAAACTAACCAGGTTTATAGTTTCATCAAGCAGGTAATCAGCAGCTATGTGTATTGAGATTGAAGAGTGGAGACCAGATATAAGCTTGTATAAAACCTTTTTCTCCTGGCAAATCTCTCCAGATGCATCTGCCCAAAAAATTGTAACTTCCGTATTCAGTTCACAATGATAATGGGTTGGAACACATGATAATTGTTGCCAAAAACAATACAGCACCACAAGGGGAAGTTCTTTGCATGAGTACCAGCAGACCTCAACAATTTAACAGCTTAGCTTAAGAAGGTTTTTCACATTTCAATGGTCTCCCTCTGAATGTAATTCCATAATACGACTCATAAGAAGATTGAAAAACAAATTGTTTCAACCAATTGAAAGGATCATTGACTCACATTTTGGACAATTCTCTGAATATACAGCATCCCATATTCGCCTGGCTGAGGGACCAGTATAACCAGTGTAACGCTCCGGGTTCAGTAAGAGATTGACATATGTCATCTCATCTGCAATGAGGAAGTTCAATAATTTAGTAGCTAACGAAATAGAAACCTTCAAGAAGTAATGAAATTATACAAGGCATTATATACGTGTTAAAACTCCCAGTTCGATACAGATGCTGAGTGTAAAAACTTCAAAATAACTCAAATTGATAAATTCAAACTTCCGTTGTGCTTCATCCTACGCTCACATAGTTGTTCATCGGAGAAGTCACCAACAAAATTTTTGGAAAGATACACAAAGATTCCAGAAATGTAGAGAGTAAAAAACTTCCACTGTGCATTGATAAATATAGAACAATTACCATTATCTGTCTCATCATCGTTTGTCCAAGGGTTATCTACCTCTATCCATCCCCTGAAAACCTTAGAGTCGAGAGTGCGGTCAACAGCTGCCTCTGGTTTTCCCTCTTGACATTTCAGATCATCAGCTGGAAGGCCAAGCGGTGGTCTCCTAAAAGATTCGGGAAATTCGTTTTCTGGACATTCACATACACTGCAATCTCGTAACTTACACATACCATCATCAGGCCAAAAAGGGCAGTCACACCACAGCTTAACCTGCAGCCATTAGATATAGATTAAGTTCACAAATCACCTTTTGACCTTAGTTTTGGGCTTATTTTATAAAAATAAAATGTGAAGAATCTTTTCCTTAGGCTTCTTTGGGATGTCAAGTTCAGAAGTCACCTTCTTGCATACATAGGTCTGGAAAGAAAAGGCAAAGACTAAAAGAAGAAGAAGAAAACCATTTTCCTTCAAGCTTCCTACATTTTCTCGCACAGTGAGTTTTAAATTGCTTTGCCCACAACTACCCTGATAACCAAATGCCGCAAAGTCAAAACAATTAACTTTGCAATTTTTTTTCCTCTCTTGGCAACCAAACCAACCATAGACAGGAAATTAGAGGAAAATTCTCAAAAGCACCTATACCATTGTAAATATGAATCATCAACTTCCTGTCAAGATTTCTTTGTAGTAAGCCTATATTCCTCAATTCTACTTTTGAACTTTTGATTAAACGGGCAAATTTGGTGATAACATTTATCATAGAAGTGATAATTAATGAGCCATTCTCCTCATATTAATTAGATTTTGCACCCCACCTTGAAGTATCTAAAAAAGGGAGTTGTAACAAGCCCTTGGAGCAAAGGATGCAGCAGAGCACCATTAATAGCGTCAACTGTTTCGTAATCACAACAGCAGTCTTCAACTATTCCAGTATATTTTATAGAATCCTGCATTAAGGTCAAGATAAAGCAAGCAGCCAGTAAGCATTATATAATTCAAATAGCTAGAAGCACACACAATCTTTTAAATTCCAGTAAGCATGCAGGGATCACCATATCAGTTACATTCCTAAAAGCTAATTTCCCGGGCAGCTCAGCGAATATCCAGATTCTCGTTGATATAAATTTAAGAAATATACTCACAAGCACCCGAAGATCTTCTTGATTGCCATTAATTAAATCAAAATTATAAGTAAACACTTTAAGTTACAAGCTAAGAACTGCAAGGTTAAACCAAACGATTTTGGCATCAAAACTCAGCTTTAGCTACCCACCATAATAAAACAAAATGAAGACTAGCTTGCTTTGTTCAAGCTCAATTCTTTTAAAATGCTCATCTTCAACAACATTATACAACAACAACCCAGTATTATCCCACTTAGCGGGGTCTGGGGAGGGTAGTGTGTACGCAGACCTTACCCCTACCCTTGGGTAGAGAGGCTGTTTCCAAATAGACCCCGGCATCCTTCCCTCCAAGAGCTTCCCACCTTGCTCTTGGGGAGACTCGAACTCACAACCTCTCTGTTGGAAGTGGGGTTGCTTACCATCAGAGCAACCCCTCTTGTCTAAATAATTTCATTATAGTTGCAGAATGCAGAGTTTACAACATCTGCAATTGATGTTTCCAGTTTTAAGGACTTGTACATACATAAGGATCATTCTCACGTTTATTTCAACACCACAAATCCCACAATTAAGCATTTACTTTATGGACCACAATTTGCAAGATCAGTAACACAAAAATTTGCACCATGCTACTAGGAATTTGAATAAGTACTCATCAACAAGTCCTTATTTCTCTATTAGATGTAAGTAATATGCATTGACTATGAAAATCATTCTAATTTAACCTACCATAGCAGGTTACTCACAATTTATTCCAATTTCCAAGTTATCAATCAATACTTATTAATAGAGTTACCTGCAAAACAGAACTTAAACTCCTCTATTTAAACAAAACTAAACAAGATAGATAAACCCTGAAAAATGACATCGGGAATTGAGCAAAGGAACCTGAAAACAAGGACATGGCTTCCCCTTCTGGGTATGGAAGAACGCTGCACCCAATGCTATTATCAACACCAAAACAGCCCAAATTGCTGATCGGCCCAATTTCCTTTGACTTCTCCTCGTCTCATTCCTCTTCTTCTTCAGCTCATTAACCTCAGTTTCTTCCACCATCACTCCAATTTTTACACACTTATTCTGTCAATCTACTGCACAATTACAGAACTCCTAAGATCGAACTTTTACAAACCCCTACGATCGAACTTTTCTCTCTTTGGGTATAAGAAATGGAGTATCCGTGTCACTGAAAATGGACAGAATCAAAGCCGTTATATTTGAAGAGCGATACGTTTATATTTTTCAAGTTTTTGTTGTAATTTCTGAAACTTAATTGGGGATGGTCAACATGTAAGCACACAGATTTTACAACTATGTCGTCGTCGGCGTAGAGGAAACCAGCAGTCGCTTTATGTGTATTTGACTTCCACGCGCGACAGAATGTTGCCACGTTCTCTTGGTTTGGAAGAATTGATGTTGGACTCGCTGAAGTTGTTAGGAAACACTTGCAATTAGTAAAAGGAACATTAAATTGGATCACTTGACATGTAAGTGACGTTGTTTAACCAATAGTAGCTTTAGTTTCTGCCTACTTGGCAAAATGAAATTGAAGAGTAGCGTCTGCCTTAGCAAACCAAACAATCATATTCGAATTTTTATCAAATAGGATCCTATTCTAAATAACACTCCTTGTTAATTTTTTTTTAATATTTTAAACTCGAACTCGAAACCTCTAATTAAAAAATAAGTAACATTATTCACTACGCTACATCTTTTAATGTTAAATGGAGGAAAAAGGTTTCTAAAAGGGAAAAATAGAGGAAGTCAGTGAATATTTTGAGGAATGTATAATTTCTAGCTGTTTCAAAAAATATTGAGTGACAATTTTTTGGTTTATATATATATATATATATTATACTATATATATTGAGTTTGATGTTGTTGTTGTTGTTATATAACAACACCTTTTTACTAGCAAATGCAATTCATTTGAACGACATGCCAAGTTTATATTTCGCTCTTCTGTTTTTTCAAGTTAGAGAGGAAAGGAACTTATCGTATATATACAAGATTTTAAACTTATTTATCTGAGTTTGTCTAAGTTTTCATATTTATAGAAGTAATAAAAGTTTTTTATAAAATATATACAAATTCGGTTAAAATCTACAACATTTACAACTTAAATATACATTTTTTGTACAAAATCCGGTCAAACTACAAGTTTCATACAATTTATATACAACTTATATACAATTGTATATGTTAATAATATTTTATATACCAAACTTGACATACAAAATATATACAATTTGTTTATGTCTTCTTTTTCGAGTTTCAATATGAAATTTAAAACAAATCCACCTCGAATATTCACCACTTTTTCTCAAAATTGAGATATAAACTCCAACGGATATTCTCAATTATTTGAAATAACTCTCAATCCAAATAAAAAATTATTTCGTAAATTTCGATTTTCGAATTCAAAACTTTAAAATTTTTAATGGCTCTCAATGGAGTTCTTAATGGATTAACATAATTTTCAATTCATTCTACTCATTTCTGATTAATACTATTTTGTTTATTCATTCCAAAAAGTCAAAAGAACGATAACTAAAATGATTCTCTTCACCAGAACTAACTTCTTTTTTATTTATTTCCTCATTTTCATAGGATCTGAAGCAAAGAACTTTGCTAGGTATTAACATTCTCCTTTTTTTCCCCACTGAACATTAGTATCATTTCTTCCATTTATCCACATGAAGATATTAATATAAGAATAGTGATAGAGAATGTGAGAGAGAGACGGAGAGAGAGATCGAAGAGGGAATTATCTGTTTAATTTTAATTCCTAATATAAAAGGATACTCATTAATACTATGTATATAATTGGTAAATTATGTATCAACTTGTACTTAAATCAAAACCTCAATAATAAGGATAAATAAGTTTCTAATGTAGTACATATATTTCTCTTTTAGACTTATGGGTAGTTTGTTTATAGATTAAAATGTTTGAATATGAATATTTGTATAATTACTCTAAATTTATTATATTGTGAATATTTATTACAGTAATCATTATTTTAAATTTTAATATTAGAAAACATAGACTATTTTTCTCAAACCGCTAACTACACTCTTTGAATCTCTTACTAAGCCTGTGTTTGAGCTCTATGCCTTTGCCTTAGCGTCTTGGCTAACCCCCGAGCACGCTACTTTCCCACTTGCCCTTTTTTACTATTTTGACTAGCGCCCGGCAAAGGAATGATTTTTTCGCATAGCCGACTTCCTTTATCGAGCGGCTCTCTCTGTTGATGATAAAAGCGATGGCTTTTCATAGCCTAGTTTTGTTAACAAGGGAATGACCCATGGCATCAGTTGACTTAAACGAGCTGGGGAACGAAGCAACTTCCGGTAGCTACCGAGCGTAGAGTTAGCTTTTGGCACATTTTTAATATGTGACAACAAATATTTATTTAAAAATTAATAAATATACAATTCAGATTAAGTAGTAATTAAATATTATACTTACAATTTATTAGGGATAATATTAATTTAAAGATTTTTTTGTTTGTTATTACTATATATTATGCATAACATGAAGCTCACTTTCAATTGTTATCAGACGTTTCAGCTAATTATTGGATCTTCCCTTTTGATGTTTTTTAGGTTAAAATGATTTTATGATTGTGTACCACTTTTTTATCCCATTGTTTGTGTTGCAAATGTGGATATTTATTTATAGAAGAAGAGACGAGAAAGTGTTAGAGCTACAAGATTATCTAGCTTCCAAACCTAGACACATATATTGATTTTGTAGTGTATATTTATTGTATACTCTCTGTATATTATGTATATCGTGTATGTTGGGCCAGAAATAGGTCTGGGCCCATTTTCTTTTGTTTTTCATTTGGCCTTATATTTGGCCCGAGTTAATATTGGCCCAAGTGGTAGATATATCCCCTAGAAGGTTCTGTAAAAGACTAAAGGAGATATTTTGGGGTTTGAGTTATTTTTGTTCATCGAGCTCTCTAGAAGCCCTCTCTCTCTCTCAACCGAATCTCTCTCTCTATTCTGCTATATTTTCATGGTATCATAGCAGGAAATCTTCGGTCTCTCCTCCGTCATCTGTTATCAACTCTGCCAGAGTTGTTTTTGAAGATTTTTTTTGGATATTTGTGAGAGATTCTGTTGTTGACAAACCCTATGTGTATCGAGCAGTCAATCGGAACTTTTACCGCTATATGATGGTTCGATCTTACCTGGGTGGACGTTTTGGGTAACTTTCCGACGTCCTCGACCTTATTCCGGTAAGTTTTCAAGTTCTAGGGTTTCTGCTGTTCGGAGTTAGGGTTTTCTCTGTCAGTTGAAGGCCGTTCTTCTCCGGTCGCGAAAAAGACGGGTAAATCTATTCTTGTTCTAGGTGCTATATGCTTTGCATGTGGTTTTGATTCAACTCTAATTTTCCAAATTGTTTACCGCGATTGTTTTTTTTTTTCAAACTTATTGCTGTTCATGACCTCTAACATGAGTGTTAATACATCCTCTGTTGACCCTACCAGCCCTCTTTTCGTTTACTCCTCTGATATTCCTGGAGGTTTTCTTGTCTCCACTCCCTTCTCGGGTAGTGGTTATGTGGTTGGAGGATAAAATGATTGTCGCCCTGTCTGCTAAGAATAAAATTGGCTTTGTTGATGGTACATGTCCCCGACCAGACACTAATGTGGCTGAACAAAAGTTATGGGACAGATGTAACAATATGGTAATCTCTTGGTTAACTGCTTTCCTATCCCCTCAGATAGCTGAGAGTGTGCAGTATTCTGATACTGCACAGAGTATATGGGCACTACTCGTAGCTAGATATGGTACTGCTAACAGAACCAAAATTTTTGAACTAAATAGAGAACTCTCTCATACTTCTCAAGGATCTCTAGATGTAGCCTCATACTTTAACAAACTTAAAGGATTGTGGGATGAATTAGGAACAATGTGTACAAACCATGGGCAAAGATGCATTTGTCCTGCCAGAAATGACATCATACAGGAAGATGATGAGAATAAGGTGTTCCAGTTCCTCATGGGCCTTAATGAAGCATACATGGGGGTAAGGAGTAACTTACTGATGATGCAGCCTCCTCCTACCCTTGACAGTGTCTATAATATGGTCCTCAATGATGAGAAACAGAGACAAGTCCAGTCCATTTCTCAGTTTAATCCAGACTCTATATCTTTCAATGTCCACACAAACAAACATTCAGTTGGAATCAATAAGGTCACAATGCCTAATCCTTCTCCTTTCAGACAAAGAGTTAATTTTGACCCAGCTAGAGGTTCTTTATTTTGTAGATACTGCAAAAAATCTGGGCACTTAATTGATAAGTGTTACAAGATTCATGGGTATCCACAAAGTCTAACATTTAACCAGGGGAGGAGACCTGCTGTTGCTCATCTCACTATTGGTGTGGATTTCCCTTCTTCTGAAGGAAATATGTCTGTTCCTTATGGGAATCCTCCTGAAAGTCATCACCCTGTTCCAAACATGGATGGCCAGAGTTCTGTGATACCAGGGTTGAGCAGAAAACAATATGACCAATTGATGACCTTGCTACAACAAACTCAGTTAGGGGACTCCACTGCCAGACTCCTCCTCCCATGTATGCTGCCAGTTTTGCCGGTACTATGCTAACTGAGAGCCCTGTTTCTGATTCCAAATTTTGCATACTTACTCACATTAATTCAGCCACCTGGATAATAGACTCAGGGGCATCTAACCATATGACTTTTAATAAAAATCTACTCTTCAAGCTCACACCTTTAACTGTGCCCTATCTTGTAACTCTTCCTAATGGATATAAATTGAAAGTGACATGCATAGGATCTTTTGCATTAAATCCATTCATCATTCTTCATGATATCTTATTTGTTCCTTCTTTCAAACACAACTTGATTTCTGTCCACAAACTAGTAAAACAGTTGCATTGCATAGTCTTGTTTACTGCAACTTCCTATTTCCTCCACATGTTACAGGCCCCTTCTCTGAAGATGCCTCTGGATCTTGGTAAAGAGGAGGCTGGTCTGTACAAGTTTGCTTGGGTGCCAACTTCCTCTTCTTCTTCTTCTAATTGTTGTTCTTCTGCTTCTGTATGTTCTTCTTCTTCTGATTCTTGTAATCATGACTGTTCTAGCCATAAAGTTGTTGCTTTACCTTCAACTGTAAATAGTTCCATCTGTAATAATGTTGTTACCACTGACATGAATTACACTTGGCATTTGAGATTGGCTCATATTTCATTTGCAAACATGAAGCAAATTTCTTCCTTGTCTTTTCCATTTGCTTCTAAACAGCCCTTCCCTTGTTCTATTTGTCCTATGGCTAGACAAACTAGACTTCCCTTTCCTGATAGCACAACAAGTACTTCTAGACCTTTCCAATTGATTCATGTAGATACTTGGGGTCCTTATCACACTCCCACTTCTTCTGGCTCTAGATACTTTCTAACAATAGTTGATGACTTTTCTAGAGCAACCTTGACACATTTATTGGGGTGTAAAAGCAATGCTTTCTGCATGCTTAAGTCTTTTCTGTGTACGATTAAAACCCAGTTTAATGTTGTTGTTCAAACTATTAGAGTGACAATGCTTTGGAATTGGGGTCTAGCATTGCTGGTGCATCCTTCTTTAGCCAACAAGGCATTATTCACCAAACAACTTGTCCCCATACTCTTCAACAGAATGGTGTTGTTGAAAGGAAACATAGGACTCTTCTTGAGACCTGTAGAGCCTTACTCTTCCAATCTGGTTTACCCATCTCTTTCTGGGGAGATTATCTATTGACTGCCACATACCTTATTAACAGAATACCCTCCAGGATCTTTCAAGGCAAATCCCCATATGAAATTTTACATGGCCAGGCCCCTACTTACTCTCATTTAAGGGTCTTTGGTTGCCTTGTCTATGCTTTTGTTCCAATCCCACAGAGGGATAAGCTGAAACCTAGAGCACTTTCCTGTGTTTTTCTAAGATATCCTTTTGCCAAAAAGGGTTACAAGTTGTATGATCTCAGTTCAAAAAAATGTTTTGTGTCCAGAGATGTTGTATTTCATGAGACTTCATTTCCTTTTAGAACTGCCTCTACCCCTTCCATTCCTTCATCTTCTTTTCCTTTTGTTTCTTCTCCTGAGCAGTCATTTTCTGACACTGACCTGTCTATTCCTACTTCTACCTTTCCTTCTTCTCCTTCTGCTGCTCCTCCTTCCTCTCCCAGCCCTGTTACTTCCTCTGTTCCTCCATCACTACCTCCTCCTCCCACCCTTCCTGCTTCCAGCCCTCCTTTTAATCTTGATATTCCTCTTCCTACTATACCTCCTTTCACAGCACCTAATGTTCCCAGAAAATCTGGGAGGCAGCATACCCTTCCCTCTTTTCTTAAGGATTATGTGTGTCACCTTCCTGCCTTTTCTAGCTCTTCTTCTTCTCCTTTGGAATCTGAACCTCTTTATTATTCTCAAGCTGCATCAGTCCCAGTATGGCAGGATGCCATGAGAAAGAAGTTTGATGCATTGGATGTTAATCATACCTGGGATGTTGTTCCTCTTCCTCCTGGTAAGAAACCCATAGGGTGCAAGTGGGTTTATAAGATCAAATACAAGGCAGATGGTAGTGTTGAAAGGCATAAGGCTAGACTTGTTATTAGAGGGGATACTCAAGTTGAAGGAGTTGATTTCACTGACACCTTTTCTCCTGTGGTTAAGATGTCCACTGTTAAATGTCTTATTGTTGTAGCTGTTAAGAATCATTGGGATCTCTTTCAGCTTGATGTTTGTAATGCTTTCTTGCATGATGATCTGGATGAGGAAGTTTATATGAAACTTCCTCCAGGTTTAACAGTTTCTGTCTTTTCTACTGCTTCTATTTCCTCTGCATCCCCTCCTCTTCGTATGCAAGTTGAAGAAGTCTCTTTATGGCCTGAGACAAGCCTCCAGACAGTGGTATGCTAAACTGTCTTCTGCCCTCTACTCCAGAGGATACACACATAATTTGAATGATTATTCTCTGTTTATCAAAGGCAAACCTGATTCTCTTGTGGTTGTGGCAGTCTATAGGGATGATATTATTATTACTGGGAATGACAATGATGAGCTTTCTGCCCTGAAACTTTTTCTGGATGACCAGTTCAGGATTAAAGACCTTGGGTCTTTGCATTATTTCCTGGGCATTGAGATATCTGTTGTTCCTGGTGGAATGCATCTTAATCAGCACAAATATGTCTCTGACCTGCTGCATCAATTTGACTGTATGAATGTCTCTCCTGTTGTTCGTCCTTTGGATCTTAATGTCAAACTCCATGCTGATTCTGGTGACCCCTTCTCCTCCCCTGATCAATATAGGAGCCTCATTGGTAAGCTCTTATTTTTGACCCACACCAGTCCTGACATATCCTTTGCTGTTCAGCATCTGAGTCAGTTTTTGAAGTGTCCTAGAATTCCACATATGACTGCTGCCCTACATGTCCTCAGATATCTTAAGGGCACTATGCATTTGGGTCTATTCTGCCACTTCTGATTTCTCCATACATGCATATTCTGACAGTGATTGGGCTGCCTGTCCTGATACTCGCAGGTCTGTTACTGGTTTTTGTGTACTTTTGGGTGGTAGCTTGATTAGTTGGAAGTCCAAAAAGAAGCAAGTGGTTTATTTGTCCTCTGCTGAAGCTGAATATAGGGCACTTAGTAAGGTGGTTGCTGAATTATCTTGGGTTTCTCGACTGCTCACTGACATTGGTATTTCTGTCTCTCTTCCCTTTTCTGTTTTTTGTGACAACCAGGCTGCTATACATATTGCCAAGAATCCAGTCTTTCATGAGCGGACCAAGCACATTGAGGTCGACTGCCATTTTGTTCGAAATCAGTTGAATGGTGGGATGATCTCTCTCTCTCTCATGTCTCTGCTTCTCATCAACTGGTTGACCTTCTCACCAAGCCCTTACCTGGCACTGTCCTTCATCCTTTGCTTGTCAAGTTGAAGGTGGTTTCCCCCTCCAACTTGAGGGGGGTTGTTGAGCTAAAAGATTATCTAGCTTCCAAACCTAGACACATACATTGATTTTGTAGTGTATATTTATTGTATATTCTCTGTATATTGTGTATATCGTGTATGTTAGGCCAGAAATAGGTCTGTGCCCATTTTCTTTTGTTTTTCATTTGGCCTTATATTTGGCCTGAGTTACTATTGGCCCAAGTGGTAGATATATCCCCTAGAAGGTTCTGTAAAAGACTAAAGGAGATATTTTGGAGTTTGAGTTATTTTTGTTCATCGAGCTCTCTAGAAGCTCTCTCTCAACCGAATCTCTCTCCATTCCGCTATGTTTTCAGAAAGGGAAGGAAAGAGTTAAGGGAATATGATAAGAGATTGACGCTAAAACTAATGGCAATAGTGGATGCTGGCAATTGGCAGGGTGGTTATGCAGTGAGCGTGAACAGAGTGCTGGTGATGGCCTGTATAATTGTATATATAATGCATGTATAATTATGTATAATAAGTGTATGATCCATGTATATCAACTAGTAAACAGTAAGTTTGGCAATGCTAGCTATTGAGGAATTTACGTAGAATACAATACTTTTCAGACTTATTTAAATTTTCTACAACTACTTTCATAAATTATATATATTACAATTTATTTTAAGATCTTACCTTTTTAATTAAATATGTACAATTTTTCATATCCTAAAATATCTCTATTGAAATTCTCTCTCACCAAAAAAAAACTCTTAAGAATCTCTCTCACCTATAATATATCTCTCACCTGAGGCATCAAAATACTTTATCCCATTTTATGTCACAGACATAAGAAACCTATGACAAATCGCACATATGCTAAGTGAAGTTTCTCAAAGAAAGACACAAATCTAACCTTGGACTTTTGTATAACTAAAGGATCCATACTAGTAGTTTGCCAATCGACAGTGAAGAGTGCCAACATATCGTGTCCCTTATATCTGAAAATGTGAAGTGATTTTGGTTATTCACAAATTTATAAATTTGTTTGTGAGACTGTTTATCTCGATTCTTAAAGTAATAAAATTATTTTGACAATATATTGAAAATAAATTTAATTTCCTCTTCTATACTCAACTACTCCCTCTTATTCCAATTCATCACCTTATTTATGTATAGTACATTATATACATACGTATAATAAATTCAATATATATTATAGATATATTAATAATCTATAATATATACTACAGGTATAGTATACTAATAATATATATTTGGTATATTGTACAAATATAAATAATAAATGTGATATATTAGTACTAATATAAATATATATTATGTATACTATGTATGTAAATAGATTATGTTATATACTACTCCAAATGTAAAACATATATTAACTATTATGCGTACATAATATAAATAATATGCATTGAATATTATACCAAATTAATATAAAAAGGTATATAAATATTCTATTTGTGTGCGCTTATATATATATATATATATATATATATATATATATATATATATATATATATATATATATATATATATATATATATATATATATATATATATATATATATATATATATATAATTGTATATATAGACTCATAGCTAAAATACTTGTAAAGAAACAAAAGACAAAAAATGAAAAGTAAAGTTTGCTCAAAGCCGATATACCATCAATACCACCTTTTTTAATAAAATGATTGAAATTTATCCTACAGTCATGCAAGCTTCGCCGGAGAAGGAAGAAGATAAAATGCAACCAATGGAAGCAGGTGTAACAACAACGGCTAGGAAGCTCACGTACTCAGCTAGATCTCAGAAGCAAATATTGGCTGAGGTTGTTAAAGGTAACAGAGCTCAAAATCAGGGCATGCAACTCAAATTCTATCATCCGATGGTGAAGGATGGAGTGAAAATTGCCAAACTGAATCCAAAAGAGATAGAACTGCAGACCTAGAAGTGGAGAAATGCATTAATATGCTATGTTCTAGGAGGTAACCCGTCATTCAAAGAAATGCTTAAATATGTATATGGAGTTTGGAATGCTGCTACAACTCCTATAATGTTGTTACATGATGATGGGTACTTCATTTTTAAATTCGAATCTATGGAGGACAAAAACCTAATAATGCAACAAGGCCATTATACTTTCAATTGTAAGCCTATGATATTGAAGAATTGGGATACAAACTTTCAGATCCAGAATGAATCGATGAGAATTGTACCAATTTGGGTTAATTTTCTTGGGTTGCCAATTCAATGCTGGGCAGAAGAGAATTTAGGGAGAATAGCTAGCTTAATAGGAAAACTTTTGTGTACTGATAAACTAACTGTTGCGTGTGAAAGAATTTCCTATGCTAGAGTTCTTGTGGAAATGGACATAACCCAGCCTTTGCCTGATGAAGTTTATATTGAGATACCAAATGGAAGAAGCTAGTTGCAGACTGTGGAATTTGAATGGAAACCAACATTTTGTCTAGAATGTAACTCGTTTGGGCATAAAAATGGGGATTGTCAGAAGGAGGAGCAACAGGATGAAAGGCCACAGAAGCAGAGAAAGAGAAAAAAGAAGAAAACCATAATGAAGTGGCAACCAAAAGCTGTAAGTGAGGGGAATATAGCCAATCAACAGCAAGAGGAATCAACAGAGCTACCTGAGGTGGAACTACAAATGAACAATAGAGGAAAGCATGTTGCAATTGTCCAAGGAGCAAATGATAGAATTAAAAATAGTGAGATCAACTATGATGAATTGGCCAAGAGGAATACATTTGCAACACTAACTATAATGGAACCATCTGATGGGAATCAACAGAAGAGAGAGAGCAGAAAAGAGACAGGTATAATGGACCAAGGAGGCACCTCAAGTAACCACTAGCCCCATGATCATTGTATCCTGGAATATTAGAGGACTGAACAAGTCCTATAAACAGCGAGAGTTAGTAAAATTCTTGCGGACAAATAAAGTAGATATGATAGCTTGTCAAGAAACTAGAGTGAAACGGCAATATTCAAAGACAATTTACAAGAAAATGGGAGGTGAGTGGAAAATAGAAAATAACTATGCATTTACACCTAATGGAAGGATGTGGATAATGTGGAAAGAGTTAAATGTCATGTTGTAATTCTGGAAAGTACTGACCAAATGATCCAGTGTCAGGTGAAAGACAAGAATTCAACATTTGCTAGCTATATCACATTTGTGTATGGCCTTCTTACCATACAGACCAGAGAATCACTATGGAGGAGTTTGAGAAATGTACAATATAGTGGTCCTTGGCTTATAATGGGTGATTTTAATAGTGTGCTAGGTGTGGATGACAGGATAAATGGACAACCAGTGCATCAATCAGAGATGGCTGATTTTCAGAGCTGCATTGATGACATTGGAGTGGGGCAGATTACCAAAAGAGGAAAACTTTTCATGGAGCAATAAAAGGGATGCTGAGGTCAGAGTTTATAGTCATATAGACTGGGCTTTTGGCAATGATGAGTGGTTCAATTCTTATACTGAGGTGGAAGCAGTATACATGCTACCTGGATGCTCAGAGCACACTCCTATAATGATATACACTGAAGTAATAAAAGTTAAAGTGAATAGACCATACAGGTTACTAACAACTGTTATGAAACAAAAGGAATACATGGAAGCAGTTCAGAGAGTTTGGAGTCAGCAGATCAATGGGTACACTATGTATTCTATTTGGAGCAAATTGAAGAAACTTGAACAAAGTAACAGAAACATTCATAAGGAGCACTCATCTGTTGATAAGAAGCTGCAACAAATGAGAGAAGAACTGAAGGTAATACAAGGAACGCTGAATGAAGATTACTTCAAAAAAAAGGTGACTGAGGAAGAAAACAATCCTTAGAGAGCATTGAAAAGTGGGAAGCAATTCAAGAACAGATAGTGAGACACAAATCAAGAGCAACTTGGATCCAACTGGGAGATAGCAAATACAAAGTATTTCCATGCATATATGAAGTCCAGACAAGCAAGAAATAAGGTGAGCTGTATTCTCTATGATAACCAACTGAAGATTAGTGATCCACAGCAGATTCAACAAGAATTCACAAAATTCTTTCAACAACTATTGGGTACAGCAGCAGCTCAATTACCATGAATTGATATCAACGTGGCAAGAGATGGTCCCTGCTTAACATTGCACCAACAGCAGAAACTGTTATCTCCAGTAACAAAGGAGGAGATCAGCCAGATAGTGCAGCACCTACTTAATGATAAGGCTCCATGAATTGATGGTTATCCTGTAGAATTTTTTAAAGAGTTTTGGGCAACTGTGGGGGAGGAAGTTACATAGGCAGTGCAACAATTCTTTCAAAATGGCAAGCTCTTGAAAGAGATTAACTGCACAACTGTTACATTGATTCCAAAAGTGAAAAATCCCAACTATGTTAAAGAATTTAGACCCATTGCTTGCTGCTCAACATTGTACAAAATTATTGCTAAGATTCTTACAAATAGGCTTAAACTGGTTGTGGATTATTTGGTTGGGCATTCACAGTCTGCTTTCGTAGAGGGGAGAAACATACTTGATAATGTTATTATGGCACATGAACTGATCAAAAGTTATACTCAAAAGGCAGTGTCTCCTAGATGCATGATCAAAGTAGACATTATGAAGGCTTATGACTCTGTGGAATGGGAGTTTCTGAAGGCAGTGCTTCTTGAATTTGGAGTACCTTACAAAATGGTAGTACTAATCATGGAATGTGTCTCCACAGTAAGTTACTCTCTTTTAATAAATGGAGGACTGACAAACAAGTTTGAAGCAAGGAAAGGACTAAGATAGGGGGACCCAATGTCTCCCTACTTGTTTGTTCTAGTCATGGAGTATCTATCTAGATCTCTGAAGAAGCTAAGCAGGAATCCAGATTTTAACTTCCATCCCAAATGCATCAAACTACAAATCACACATATCTACTTTGCAGATGACCTTTTAATGTGCTGTAGGGCTGATGAGATCTCAATGAAGTTACTGATGGAAGAATTTGAACAATTCTCAAAGGTATCAGGCCTTCAAGCAAATTTGGATAAAAGTTCTTTATATATAGCAGGTGTTTCAAGGGAATTCAGAGAGAAACTTCTTGCAGAACTTCACCTAGCAGAGGGAAAGTTTCCTTTCAAATACGTAGGAGTACCCTTAGCTACAAGAAAGATCACAATTGCACAATGTATGCCTCTAGCAGAGAAGATAGTGGACAGAATTAGGAGCTGGACTTCCAAATTCTTATATTATGCTGGAAGAATTCAACTCATCAAAAGTGTATTGTTTGAAATGCAAACTTATTGGGCTCAGGTTTTCCTCATTCCAAAAAAAGGTATAAAGCTAGTAAATGGAATTTGCAGGAATTACCTGTGGACTGGCAGTCATAAGACTAGTCATAGGGCTCCAATAGCATGGGAGACATTGTGTAAACCAGAGGCAGCTGGAGGGTTGAACATTATCTTCTATGAAAGATGGAATAAAGCAGCTTTAACTAAACTTCTCTGGGCCTTAATGTCTAAAAAAGACAAACTCTGGATCAAATGGATCCATTGTCACTACATAAAGAAGAAGGACATTGCTACTATGGAAATCCCAAAGCAAGCTAGCTGGCTAGTAAGGAAGTTATTTGGAGCAAGGGACTGGTGGGCTACTGATAGCACAGGAATGCAAGCATGTATCTAGAAGGGGCAATTTAGCATCAGGAAGGCATATATTCATACTACTCCACAATATCCCAAGGTTCAATGGAAAACATTAGTATGTTGACTGGAATGCTACCAAAATAGAAATATATCTTATGGATGGCAATGCATAGGCGTTTGGCAACAGTTGACAGATTAGCCAAATGGGAATTCAAACTGATAGGTCATGCATATTATGTGGGAGAGATATTGAAGAGACACATGACCACTTATACTTTGAATGTTCATATTCACAAAGTCTGTGGCAAGGAATGTTACAATGGTTGAAGTATCAAAGAATGACAAACAACTGGGAATCAGAAGTGCAATTGTTAACTGCTACTGTTAACAGCAGGAATCCAAGAAAAGCTATACTAGGAGTGGTGTTTGCAGCAGTAGTCTATAATATTTGGATGGAAAGGAATGACAGAAGGTTTCGACAGTTGAGCAAAAGACCAAAGATAGAGCAAAGGAGATTACACTTCAAGTGCACATTACTGGACTGAGGAAACCTAAATGGTTACACATTGTGACGAGAGTCTTTGTGTGTTAGGATTTAGCTAAACAACAATAGTTGTAGAGTATTTAGTTGATTGTAATTTTGAGATCTGTTCTATAGTCCAAAGGAACAGATGATGTAAATTGACAATTGGTTGGAATAAAAAATTTTATTTTCAACCAAAAAAAAAGTGCAAGGATTGTAGTTTGGAAAGGCCAAAAGAGAAGGAGATTGTTTAGGAAATAATTGATTGTATTTTATATTGATTTTCTTTCTATTACCCTAAATAAGGATAGTGTCTTATTTTTAGGTGTTTGCTTAGTTGGAGACTGCACTATTATGGTATATTTAGAATCAATTTCCTAATTTGTAGGAAATCTACCGTATTTGATGTATAACATGTACTATAAAGGAGAGCAGTTTGCAATGTGATTAAGTCAAGTGTCAAGTTAAAATAAAGTCACTTGGCAATTTTAAGACAACATAAAAAATTTGGATTATAAATAAAAAATATTTAATGAAAGTAATAGTCCAAGATTTTCTATAGGTATCTTTAATTAAATTTGTGTATAATTCAGTTATTGTAGGTATACTTTTTTGAGCAAGAATCAATTAAAATTTTGTTGAAAATCTTATATACTAATTTTAGTTGAAATAATAATTCTTTATTTTGTACAAATTTTGTATCTAACCTTATTTGTAAATAATATACATTATTATAAGTATCTTTAATTAAATGTTATATATAATTCAGTTATGGTAGGTATTCTTTTTTAAGAAAAAATATTTAAATAAATATTTTAGTATCTTACAAAATTGATGGTTCATATCTAACGATCCCTTGCTATTGAAAAAATATCTATTATAAATTTTATCTTTAGAGCTAAAAAGATTTTTCTTAGAAACATGTGATGTAATTAAGACTCTATATGATGATGTTTAAATTTATTGAAATGAATCTTGTAAATATTTTTTAAGGAAAAAAGACTCCTAAACTGCAATATCTCTTACATATCTTTTAGACTATTATCCTTAATGAAAAATAGAGTTAAATAAATCACTCAGATAATAAATTAAAAATAACAAGGTAATCAACCACGCCAAGTGGTGTGATAAGAAAAAAATTAAAGTAAAAGTTAATAAACATGATAGAAAAATATTGAATTTAGATTAAAATATATTTAAATTGAAGGATAAAAGTTTTTGAAATGAAATCTTAAATATTGAATTGAAAGATAATCTTTTTTTTTAATTGAGATTCTAAAATCAAGTTTGATTTAAATAAGCATTATGATACTATTAGAAAAAATTGCATATCTTATTGATTTTTCTTCGTGCTTCATTGTTGTTGGATTTTCTTTTATGAATCAAGATTTGTAAATGTGTAAATATAGTATTTATATATTGTGTATCTATATTTGTTAGAGATGTAATACTATATGATATATTATAGGAATATGACTTTACTAGAATAATCTTATGAGAGATTTTAGGGAGTATGAGCTTAAACTCATGTATATGTACTCTTCTTCCTAGGAATGAGAAAGCAAGTCTGATCTATCTAAAAGTTGTTCAATCTCTAATATATTACCCATTGAAGCAGTGGTAGAACAGTGAATCCTCCTTTTTTTCTTATTTATGAAGCTTTGAAAAAATTCTATAGCCATGATATGTTATTGCTCTTAATGTTTAATTCCTTCCTTTTCCATAAGTATATCATAATTTCTTAAAAGTAATTAGTATGATTTTCTGGTGAATTTGAATATTATAAGGTTCATCAAGTTGATATAAAATGAAGGTATTCTGTGTTGTTAATAATTTGATAATGTGTATGAGCTATATGTAATTACAGATAATTATTGTATTTAAATTTTCAATCAAATATTTTATCATATAATCTACCATTTATTTTGATTATTTTGATTTCGACAGGCTTCCTGTTTGGTTAAAGAACATAAAAAATACTCCTTAGAATATATATATATATATATATATATATATATATATATATATATATATATATATATATATATATATATATATATATATGTAAGTAATAGCTACAACAATTAAATTTTAAAGAGTTCGTTCTTTGTATGGTAATTATCTCAATTGATTGGATCCATTTGATATATTGTTCTTTAAAATAGAGCACCAAGGATCGAGAATAGCTTCTTTGTAATATAAGATGGTACTGATTATCTCCGGAGTTATTTTCTCATTAGTGTATGCATTAAAAGAACGTGATTTGAAATGGTGTATATGTCTAGAAATGATATCGAATTGAATTGTACTTCGTCTTTACTATGACTTAATTCTCTTTGCTTATTTTCAAATATTTTTATGCACTTTTTTTTGCTTTTGCAAATAATAGACGATGTTATTTGTATGGTATGCCAGGAATACAATTATTCAGATTTTTTACTACTTTTCTTTATTTAAATAGTTGTAATTTAACAGTTACAAATTATTGAACATTTAGAAAAATAAAGGTCAGATTACTTTTAAACAAAAAATATTTTGTGTCCTATTATAGCTAAACTTAATTTTGTTCTTATTTTTACCATTTTTTTCGTTCTCAACCGATTGAATTTTACTGAATCAATAAATTTCTAGGTATAAAGTAAGAGCGTGTATACGAAGTATTGCAAAATGCAATAACGAACTAACATGGTTTAAAAGTTTGAAAGAATAATACTTATTTTAGTTTGATATGAGGAATTATTTTCAATTTGTGAAAAGCAACGATATACAATAAATAATGTTACATATCTCGAATCTCATTAAGTAAAGTCAATAATAAAAATATGTAATAATAAAAGTCTTCTGAGCAACATAGTAAAATGTTAAAAATGAAAAGAAATTTCTATTGTAAAGCGTTTTTAATAATTAAAATAAAATAAAAAAAATATCGTTAATATACGTAATGCAATATAAAAAATATTAAAATATTAGATAAAAACGTAAATGAGGAAAAGTAATCAAAACATCATAATATAAAAAATAGACAAATAGGGCACATAAATTTTAAAAATAAAATAAAGTAGGAAATACAAAATTTATTTATATTATAAATATTAGAAAAACTGTTAACAATATAAGAAATAAAAAAAATTAAAATATTAGGAGAAATAAAAATATATATTGATATATAAAAAGGAGTAATGGACAAGAATACCAACGCATTAATAAAAACTTTTATATCTATGTAATAATAGGAAATAGCAATTAGTGCAAAAATTTAAAAATAATCAGGCCCCTTCTTCTTCGTTTCTCTCGGCGCACGTTAGTAAACGTACACCGAGCTTGTATCAATAGTGAGAGGGAGAGGCAGTAGTAGAGGACGAACTCGGAAGATTCCGCTAGCAGCCATTGAGAGAGTGATAACAACTATAAACCAGCCATCTAAGGAGAAAGCAATCTCCATGGCCTCATATGCACAGAGTGTCGATCCGCCAGTCGAAGATGAGAATGAGGCAACCAAGATGACATTGCAACAACCTATTGTGTCAAAGGAGCCGGATCTAACCTACCCAGCTTCGATTGAAGAAGTTTCAGATCCGATGAAGAAGATAACCAGCAAAATTGCAGACATGCAGAAGGCAATGGAGGTCCAAATCCATCCAGTGAAGGAAGTAGCAGAGAAATCGGAGGAAATCACAAGCAGAACTGAGATACCAAAACAGAACTGGGCTAACATTTTTCAGAAAAATAGATTTGCATCTAATGGTATGGCTCTAGAATACATACCTCAGGTAATGGTCGATGGTCAACCAATAGTGCAACTGAACAAATCAGAGGTGGAGGAGGAAGAGAAAAAGTCGAAATGTGCGTTAATTGTGTATATCCTAGGGGACGGTCCTGGTTTCAATGCGATGAAGAGGTTCATTAACCTCCATTGGACGCATGTCTCAGAGCCAGACTTGTTCTATCACGAGGAAGGGTACTACATAATCAAGTTCAGAATAATTGATGATGCTAAGGAAATCCTATGTGCAGGACCTTACTCTATAGCAAACAGACCCATGATCCTTAAGCAATGGTCTCCAGACTTTGATTTCACAGAGGAATTCCCTGTTGATATCCCTCTATGGGTAAAGTTCCCTAAGCTTCCCACGTCATGTTGGGGAATGAGATCACTAATCAGAATTGCAAGTGTCTTAGGAAAGCCTATCTTTGCGGATGAATGCACAACCAAACAAACTAGAGTATCATATGCTTGAATGCTTATAGAGATGAATGTTACTAAAGAACTACTGAGAGAAATACGGTTAATGGATACAAATGGGAGGAAATTACTACAAGAAGTAGTTTATAACTAGAAACCTTCTTATTGTGAAAAATGTCAAATTATTGGTCATAGATGCTTGACCCAAATGAAGCTAGATACACACCAACCTACTCAAGTGAAGAAGGCAAAAGTGACTCAGGAAGGGAGAACCAAGGCTCCAGTACAAACTGGTACTAGCCAGAATGAGGTACCAAGTCAACAGAGTGGTGCAAATGAGGCAAGTCAGAGAAATGAGATCCATAAAGAGCCTAATGAATCTCCAACACTGGTAACAGAGAAGACAAAACATGAAGAGAAAGGGAAGAAAGTTCAGAGCCCAGAATTCAACCTCATCAACTTTCCACCTTTATCCCCTATTGTTGTTAGCAATCGTTTTGAAGCAGTATCTAATAGTAGGCCTGAGATCCCACCAGGGGATAGAGGTGGACCAAGCAGCTGCCAATGAAGTGATTATTCTATAACATTAGAGGTGTAAATAAAAGGTATAAACAAAAAGAAGTTAGGGAGTATATAAGGAGAAATAAAATAAACCTTGTTGGTTTGGTAGAAACTAAGGTTAAGGAAACAAATGCAAGAAGAATTGCTAATCTGCTGGCTCCTGGTTGGGGTTCTGTAACAAATTATAATGGTAGAGTGTGGATCTTATGCGACACAAAGATGTTCACAGTTGCTGGTATCCAGGAGGAGGCTCAATTGATACACTGTAGAGTCAGAAGCATTAATGGGGATGTCACTTGCTATCTCATGTGGTATATGGGCATAATGGGTTGGAGCAAAGAAGATCTCTATGGAGACATCTGCAGGATTACTCAGCAACTATAAATGAAGCCTGGTTAGTTGCTGGAGATTTCAATGCTGTGTTATATGCCAAGGATAGACAGTCAAGCAATCTTGTTAAATATTCAGAGACTCAAGAGTTTAGCCAATGCATACAACAGGCTGGGCTTTCAGAACTACCTTGGAAGGGTGATACAAACAAGCAAACAGGAACTGATAGAGTCTGCAGTAGACTGGATAGAGTATTTGGTAACTATGAGTGGATGATCAAGTGGAGCCATGTGGAAACAGTATATGAACAACCTCTAATCTCTGACCATAATCCTATGATAGTAACACTGGCAGCAGCTACTAGGAAAGGTAAGATACCTTTCAAAATTTTCAATGCATGGACTGAGCATGAAGACTTTCAGCAGTTGGTGGAAGATAACTGGCACTATAACAATCTGGGATCTATGAAATTAGTATGGACTAAAATCAAAGCATTGAAAGGTCCCCTAAAGACTTTAAATATTAAAGAGTTTAGGAACATTACTTAGAGAATTGACCATAGCAGACAGGAACTGAAAGACATACAGATACAAATGGTACTGGCATACAATGATGAGTTGCAGCAACTAGAGAAAGAGATAGTATTGAAGCTGGAAAGATGGTCCTTGATTGAAGAAAGTATACTACAACAGAAGGCTAGAGCAAAATGGATTCAACTTGGAGACTCTAATAACAAATATTTTTCTGTTGTCCTGAAAGAAAGAACTCAATATAAGCAGATCATAGAACTCACTACATCAATGCGAGTTAAAGTTAATACACATGCAGACATTAAAAGGGAGATCATTGGTTTCTACAAGTTATTAATGGGTTCATCAGCTACTTCCCTTCCAGCCATAAACAAAATGTATATGGCTAATGGCCCTACCCTAACACAGCAACAGAGAAGGGAGTTATGTGCTGATATTACTGATCTTGAAATTGTAGAGAGCCTAAAAGCAATTGGGGATGATAAAGCTCCAAGAATTGATGGCTATAATGCAGTATTCTTCAAGAAGTCCTGGAACATTATTGTCAAGCAGGTCATAAGTGCAATCAAGGAGTTCTTCTAAACAACCAAGATGTATAAGCCAATAAAATGTGCCACTATTACCTTAATCCCTAAAGTCTCCAGTCCAACCATAGTTAAAGAGTATAGACCAATTGCATACTGCTCAGTACTATACAAAATAATTTCTAATATCCTGGCCAACAGACTACAGAAGCTCATGTCTAGTATCATTTGTGAGTCTCAAGTAGGTTTCATTCCAGCAGGAAGATTGCTGATAATGTCATCTTGGCTCATGAGTTGATAAAAAACTATACCAGAGCCCATGTGACTCCCAGCTGCATGATAAAAATTGACCTTCAGAAAGCTTATGATTCTGTTGAGTGGATCTTCTTACAACAAGTAATGGAGGGGATGGACTTCCAACTAGGTTCACTAACTGGATCATGGAATGTGTCCAAACAGTAAGCTTTACATTGTTGATTAATGGGGAAACAATAGAACCATTTGAAGCTGCTAAAGGCCTCAGGCAAGGAGATCCATTATCCCCATTCTTATTTGCAATAGTCATGGAGTACCTTTGCAGATCACTGGCTGAACTAAGGAAAGATCAAGCTTTTCAATATCATCCTAGATGTAAAAAACTGGGCATTACTCACATAAGCTTTCCTGATGATCTACTCTTATTTTCTAAAGGAGATATCAAGTCTGTCATAGCCATGTTCCAGTATTTTTCTCAATTCACTGAAGCTAATCTGGGCAAAAAGCTCAGTATATTTTGGAGGGGTTAAACAAGAAGTGAAACAACAGATTATTGACCACCTTGGCTATGTTCATGGAGAATTACCTTTCAAATACCCGGGAATTCCTCTATCCACCAAGAAGATGTCACTGATTCAATGACAACCATTAGCGGAAAAGATCACTGTTAGGATCACATCATGGAGCGCCAAGAAACTGTCCTATGCTGGGAGACTGCAACTTGTCCAATCTGTGGTGTTTGGAATACAAGCATACTGGGCTCAACTCTTCATCATTCCAGATAAAATACTGAAGCTAATTGAAGCAATCTGTAGAAGCTTCATCTGGTCTAGATCAAATGCCATCACTAAAAAAGCTTATGTATCTTGGGAAAGAATGTGTACTCCTAAATCAGCTGGTGGATTGAATCTTACTAACTTATCTCTATGGAACAAGGCTGCAATTGCTAAGCTCTGCTGGGATATAGCTCAAAAGAAAGACAGGCTGTGGATAAAATGGATACATGATGTCTATATAAAGCTGCACCAATTAGAGAACATGTCAGTTCCCAAGCAGGCTAGTTGGATGGTTAGAAGGATCATAGCAGCAAGAGATGTGTTGCAACAATACCAAGGCTTCAATATGCAAATGTGCTCCATCATGTAGATTTATCTACTACAGATAGGACAATTGCCGAGAGTCTCTTGGAAGAACTTAACTGTCCAGAACTATGCCAGACCCAAAGCTGTGTTCAACCTATGGTTAGTAATTCATGACAGACTTCCAACCAAGGATAGGCTAATGTAGGCCAGAATTGTGCGCTGTGCCAAAACCATGCAGAAACCAGAGACCATTTATTCCTTTCTTGCCCATATTCAACAGACCTATGGGAGCAAACAATGACTTGGATTCAAGAGGACCATCCCAGAATACAGAATTGGGACCAGAAACTCCAGTGGATAATTAGCAAAGCTAAAGGAAAGTCTTGCAGAGATAACATTTTCAAAATGGTGACTGCAAAATTATGCTATGCTCTGTAACTGGAGAGAAACTCGCGTATATTTGAGAATGACTTTCGTAGCAGTGAAATTTTAGTCAGGGAACTAGCCTATATATTTAATGTTAGAGGAACTCCTAAAGTTAGACAACTGATGAAGTAATTTCTCTTGTAAATATAGTTAAGGTATAGTTACAAGGATAGTTGTGTTTAAATAGATATGATGAGATAGTCAGCCGCGTATAAGCTGGACTATGATACTGTATTGCAACATCTTTGGTGATTAATAAAATTCTTAATTACCCAAAAAAAATGAAATAGCCAATAATGTAATAAATTAAAATAATAAATAGAAAAGTTAATTAAAGCTATATAATTAATTTCCTTTAATTTTATTATTTTATTTTTGGTTACATTGCATTAAAGATACAAAATAATAGCTGATAATTTTATTAAAATAATATGATTAATATTTTTTGATGTTATTCCCGCATCGCACGAGTTCTAATACTAGTTTAGTTAAAAGTTGTAAATTATGAAATATTTTTTGAATTCATCAGTAAGTATGAAAATTCCCCAATGCTATTTGTATAAAGTTTCGAACAAGAAACACAGCCTTGGTGGTTGTGATATAGGCTTTTGTCTTTGCACTTCGATTGGATTCTTACGTTTTCGTTTTGCTGGATCAGCCTACTAATTCTAATAAAGAAACATTTTGGACTTGGCGAATTGTTTCTGGACATGCTGGGCTTGATCTGGGCTTTTGTTGGTGAGCTTTCAGCGAGAAATTCAAAAATAGCCAGATTTATATATGATCATTCAGAAATAGTCACATTTTCAAAAGTAATAGAAATTTAGCCATTTCGTGAAAACATAAATTTGAACAAAAATATTGTTCAAAATTCGAAAAATACTCCAGCATAATATTTTGGAGTTCTAATATAATATGCTGGAAGTTCATACACATATGCTCCAATCTCCAGTATTTGGAAATTTCCGTGAGTTGGAGTTCCAGCATACTATGCTGGAAGTTCATACACAAGTGCTCCAATCTCCAGTATATTATGCTGAAACTTTCCGTGTGCAACAAAATAATGGTTATTTTTAATGACTTTACAAACGCTGGCTATTTATTAATTACTAGTTTGAAAATTGCTAGCCTATGCTATTTTCACGTATATTGCACCTTGAGATATGCAATCCGGATAAATAAATTTCTAGGTCAAATGATTTGGAGGCCTTTACAAATTTATTTTTAGTTTTATAACCCTATTTTATTTTATTTTATTTATACATTATAAGTTTACTTTTACGCATAAAAAATCTATCTTTTATATATAAAAGAACTAAAAAGTACACTTTTTTAATTTCAACTTTGTAACCATAAAAGCCTGTTTCCTCTGAATTTCTCTCCTGCTCATTGTTGTTTTCAATTTTGTTTTTTCGGTCGAATGAGTCTTTGCATTGAGTTTGGACCTTTTACTAAAGATCCCTTTCTTGTGCTCCTACGAAGAAATAAGGGAAAACTACATTGTATAAAAATAATAATCAGCATATATAAAATATTTTATACATAGTGAGTATATCTTTTTTGTATATTTGGCTACAAATATAATTATTTTGGCCGGTCGCCAATGTGTAACTTGCTCAAGAAAAATAAAGACATTGAAATAATTTATCTATATGAAATATTGTATCTGGTTTGAGTAACTTGCTTCAGCCAGTTAATGTGATCTGAATTTGCAATTTTTAGGTGGTTAAGTTATGGAATTCTTCTTACAATCCCTTGTACATTTCTCACAATAATATAGAATGAGCTTCTGATCTCTTTCTATTGTCAACTCAGGTGACTTAGTCATGAAAAGAGACATGGGAATTTATTTGGGGTTCTCTTTTCAGATTGTGTAGACAGAATCCAATATTCTTTATGATACTCAAGATATATACGTAGAGGTTAGTTATTTCTCACTAAGGTCCAGGTCAACTCTGTCAAGTTATGTCCTACACAGTAGACTTTTGTCCGTTCTATATTCATCCCTCAACAACAACAATATATTCATTATAACCCCTACAAATGAGGACAGTTGAGGATAGTATATACAAAGAATCACAAATCATACGCTTATCTTAAGCAAATAAAAAGACTGCTTTCAATAGACCCTTGGTATTTATCCTCGAGATTAGTTATGTTTAATTGGTCTAAATAAATGACGTTACTAGCTATAAATCGTATTGGCCGTAGAGCCAATCAAGTCGCTTATAGAAAGTGGACGGACTTGATAACTGAAGGGGAGAAGGGAATGAGGTTTAGCCAATAGAAATATATAGAAAAAATTAAAACGATTTAGTGATCATAAATTGTTTGATAATGCAGCAGTACAAGAACATCAATATTGATCTTCCAGCCCGATGGATTTGTTCTATTTATTGATCAATGATTGGGTCATAACATGTTGCCCCTTAAGTTTACCTGAGACAAGATCTTTTGGATATAACTATTTCCAGAAATGCTATACTTCTGGTTGTCTGTAAAACATGGGTGTCAAAATATATTGTGTACTATAACTCACATCATTTACGTTCACACAGCTAATGCAATCTTCACTTCAAATCTTGTCTGTACTATATGTGTTGAACTCCAACCTATCCCAAATATTTCTCTCTATAGCTATTCAACTCCAACTTGAGAAAAAAAACATTACCAAGCATTTTAAAATGTAAAAGCATTAACTGCTCTTTTCAACTCTTACTAATTTGAACCATCCAACACTTACGATACAACATACAAGATCAAATATTGGGGCCAATGGCTTCAGTCAGCTATTGAAAAGTAAGTATAATCATTCGGCACTGACTAAATAAAAAAATTTCAAGATTTAAAAATATATATAAGAAATAATTATATTTGACATATATATATATTTAGTGAAGGAGTGTTCAATTGACCACCCTTCGCTGACTGTGACATTGCTTGTGCTGGCATTATTCATGTATTTTTATTATGAATCAACCTAAGTTTTCAATTTATGTACGCTCTCCAATTTTTTCCCTTTTCAAGAGTTGGAGCTTAAAATTACTTTAGTTTCTTTGGGAGGGTTTGGGGTTGGGGGCAGATCTAGCATGTCTTTTATGTTCCGGTGAACGTAGTAGCTTTTATCCAAACAGTGTAAATATGTTCTAGAAATTTATTAAATAGCTACAAACATTTAATTAATTATGAACTCAATTGCTATTGAAAATTTACTCGAAACCGTTGCGAAAACCCATAAACATTAAATCCTGGATCTACCTCTGTTGCGGTTGGTCCCGTTTAAAGAACTTAGCTTTTCCTTCTTCAACATCTCAAAACAATCAGTACTTGAATGTACTTATTGAAATATCAACAAGCTCTCATTTAAGAAATTTAATTTGCACCATGTGTATGTCATTTTCACTGCAAACTGTGGCAACAACTGTAACCCTTTTAAATCCCTCTTTAAATGACTATACAAATTTCTATAGACAATTGTGCTTTTATTTCTGCCCCATAAACAAACATAACACAAGACACTAGCTAGTCCTTCCTTTCACTCTTGTCTTAACTTACCCTTTATTTTCTTCTTTGAACATCAATACAGATAAGAGGCTCTTCTTATATAACTGCAACAATTTATTTAATAGGAATTGATTTTGTTCTAATTGTAACCTTTCCTGCATTTGAGGGACATTTTCATATTTGCTGCCAATCATGGGTTGTCTGTTTACAATTCAATGAATCCAATCTGGTAGGGCAGCAGACAAATTAAACAGAAGCGAAAGCCAAAGCCAAAGCCAACTGTAATTGATAATAGAACAAATTAATAATCTCTACTCTCTAAAGTCATTTCTCTTTCTTCAAAGAGTCTAAATATGAGCATCTTTTTTAGTTGAGGTTGTTATTAAGGTCGTTGGTTCTATGTATTCTCCCTTTTTCCTTCTGCTCATTATATTGTCTGCGCAATAATAATTGTATATTTTATATTAGTGTGGGATCTAAACCAATCATTAGGAGTTTGTAAGGGCTGATTAAAATAATATTCCACCAAAGTTGAAAATTAAGTTCTTTCATGTGGCAATGTGGTGAAGCATAAAGGGATCTGAAAAGGAATCATTTGTTTAAGTATAGGGTACTTGACAGTAATGATAATTCTTTCGTTTTTGGACTTTGAAAGCAAATTCTACATGTGTTTAATCTTTTCATAATTGTAAATTGATACATTGCACCAGCAAAAAGTGAGACCAAAACAAAGTTTTTTTTTTTGCTTTAAACTGTTCTTAATCTTGTTAACTACCCTTTGACATTCCCAAGGTTTCAAATGATCACCAGCCGTCTTCATATAAAAGTTAAGCCCATGCACGAAAGTGATATCTTGTTTTCATTATTTGATTAATAATTTTGTGATGGTACGATTGGGGAAATTCTATGAGGGAATTTCATTTTACATGGAATATACTTTTTCTGAAAAACTTTTTCTCATGTTTGGATAGGAGTGGAAAATACTTTGTGAAAAAACTAAATTGTATCAACTATTAAAAATAATTTTTTAGTTAGTAATTAGTTAGATTTTTATTATTAAAATTGTGTACAATATACGAACATTGAATGTTGGATATCATGTCCCAACCTTTCGTCTAAACTTAGAAACTAAAATGGCGAAAAGATCATCTCAATAACAAAAGTAATTAGCGTAGGTGGTAGTTTAAATTCTCTAACCACTTTACAATCTTCACCTTCATTGAACCTCTAAAATGGATTTCCTCAACTATCTCTAGCCAGCATTTCAATACTTTGCTACTTGCCTTGAAATGCTTTATAATTCCTTTCTATGCACACATGGTAAACAACAGCCGCACACATGATAACATAAAAGTAATATTAGCAAATTAAAAAATGTCTAAGCAATTTTAGAGTACAAATTATTACTAATTATAAAGTCTAACTATTTTATTGGAATAAATAATATGAAAATAAAAAATTAAAATAGTTGGGAATGAGACAACTTCGGTTCATAAGTCATTTCCCCACAGGGTGGTAAATCGAATCCTGGAAAATTGTTTTCCATAACCATATATTGGAAATCAACTCCCTTGTAAAAGTAATTAGGCAAAGGTCACTTCTAGTGAGGCATTTTTGTATACCCACTTTTGGATATATCATTGAAGTTATTGTGCGGGATTTACGGCGATACTTTATATTTGTGCCATCTTTTAACCTATATTTTATTTTTAAAAATTATTAATTGATAGTCAGTTGACAAGAAATTTGTAATAATATGATAATTATACTCCTGACAAATCGCGTGATCTGCAACTTCATTCGTGAAAAAAGATTTTATTTTCTTCTCTCAACAGCTTTAGCAAAAAACCAGAAACTTGTCCTGATTTATTTTTAAAATCACACTTTAATGAAGTTGTTTCACCTTGAAGCTAAAACTGCATGCTAATATAGCATGAAATTGTTCTATGTTGAAGCTAAAACTTCATGCTATATTACATTAAAGCTAAAACTTCATGCTAATGGATGTTGAAGTTATTTATCCTCTAGTCTATAGTTGTAATGAGTTTTATCCGAAACTTCAGTCAAAACACGATGAAGTTATTTAGTTTATTTGCTAAAACTTCAGTTAAAAAACATGTTGAAGTTATTTAGCTCATTTGCGAAAATTTTAGAATAAACTTGCTTAAGATTTTTAGTTCATTGCTAAAACATAAGACTAAACATGCTTAAGTTTTTGTCTTGCAATATGTACTTTTTTAATGAGTTTTTGCGAATGCATACTGAAATTATTTAGTTCATTTACTAAAACTTCAGACTAAACATGCTTAAGTTATTTAGTCCATTGGCTAAAATTTCAGAGTGAATATGCTAAAGTTTCTAGTTCATTTGCTAAAATTTCAAACTAAACGTGCTTAAATTTTTATATTGCAGTATGTAATTTTTTAATGAGTTTTTGCTAATGCATGCTGAAGTTATTTAGTTCATTTGCTAAAACTTCACACCAAAATATGCTGATATTTTGTCCTGTAGTCTACAGTTTTGTCATGAGTTATCCAAAAGTTCAATCTAAACAAGCTGAAGTTTTTTAGTTCACTTGCTAAAACTTTAAACTAAACATGCTTAAATTTTTGTCTTGCTGTATGTAATTTTCTAATGCCCTGCTGAAGTTATTTATTTCATTTGCTAAACTTCATGCCAAAACATGCTGAAGTTTTGGTGCGCCATCTACAGTTTTGTCAATAGTCCTGAAGGGAAAAATTATCTTTCTAAACTGCTTATGAAAACGAAAAATAAAACGGGTATAAGTTAAAAGGGGGCAACCAAATTGGGCGCCCATATAATTTTTATAGTTATTATATCTGTATTGCAATTTTTTTTTACAATGTGTACCCTCTCGGATCAGAAGTAATTCAATATTCTCTTAAATGTAACTTGAAAAATTAAATTTGAAGTTCTTCTATTTTTCAAATGCGACTTTAAAAATTTAAATATCAAATATTTCAATCTCTTCAATACAACTTCAGGAATCAATTCAATCATGAAGTTCTTCTATCTTTCAAATGCAACTTCAAAAATTCACTTAAGTAGTTCAATATCATCAATGCAACTTCAAATTTTGAATCTTAAATTCTAAAACATAAATTTGTTCTTCGAATTTCAACAATCCAACGTTATTCAATGCTCAAATTTACTCTAGATGAGCTTAGATTTGAAACATAACTTTCAAATACCGTAAAAAAAAAAAACCACACTCATTAAATTATCATAACAAGTAGTAATAGATTTGACAACTCATTTTGCAACCAAAAAGAATAAGACGAAGAAACCCTAAGCACAACGAAGTAGAAAGCAGTAGGGAAGAAGAAGAGAAAAATGTACATATCAAAAGTTAGCAAAAATTGGGTATCGGTTATTTTTTTAAAAAAGTGGGTACAAATTCAATGGCCATGAAAATATTACTTTTTAGTTTGCGGTCGAAATTATTTATATCCGGTAGCTGTTAAAAATGTATAAATGTAGTATGTTTTTTTGGATATAGAGAAATGTGTGTGTATATATATATAAAATAAAAAATATAAAATTTTACTGTTATCATTTTAAGAGAGGCTATACAGTATTATTTTCCCAATAATTATCTCTAGTAGAGTTGAGTAGCACATCTTGCTAATTGCCGGGGTCCAAGATTATTTTCACTGGTTGGCCCATTGTTGTGGAGCCCATAGGGGACATACAACGTCACATGCCTTTCATGTATATCCCTAGAGCAAGCATTGTGTCATGTTCTAGGTTATAATGCAATTAGGTTTCCTACTTGGCACATGCATTTGCACAAAATATGTTTATTTTGAGTAGGGAGTGGGGTTATAAGGAGGTGTTGAAACTTGAGAGTGATTAAGCAACATATATAGGCATTTCCCTGGCCAAGTTTCATGAGTTATATAATGACATAAATTCGTATGTCAGTGCATGCACAATGTATATAATCTTGAGTTCACTCAACCATCTAATATAAGATTTTAGATTAAATGCTCAAATAATAGGAATTCAATTACGTAACTTGATTTACACATTTGTTTGATCTACCTGCATTGAACCACATTTTCCAAGATATCATTAACCTCAAAACAATAATGTGAGAGTATGAGAAATTGCTGAAAAGGGGGCAAAGTTTGACTCAATCACAATATCTCATTCTAATACTGTAATAAAGAGGGACGGAGAAACAAATAATACTGGCAAGTTCAGGTCGTGATCACGTGCCAATGGCAGGTTGGTGCCTTACTCTAAATTAAAATAAAAGCTAGTGTATCATTTCGTGAATTATTAAGCATTAACTCGATAGGTAAGGGCATTATTGATTAATAATGAGTGAAAGGTTATTTTATTTTAGTTTACTTTGTATTTTGTACTATTTCTTTATTATAATGTTTCTGTTCAGAAAAAGTCACTTGAAAAGGAACTATGAATTAAATTGAATCAGCTGATAGTAGCGATAGTGTAGGCCCAATGTTGACCACGTGGCAGACAGCATCGTATAAACTATCCAACCGGGTCCCACTTTAAATGGGCCCATCACGTGGGTCCATCAACCTGGCCACTTTCTATATCTGGGACTCCTATACTATATAAGTTTTCGTTACTATTTTAACATTAAGTGCTGGCGATTTGTTAATTTATTCAATTATGGATATTTAATTATACTCAGATTGGGTTAGAGGCACAAAGTCGGCTGCGTAATGGCACAGGCGTTGCGTCCGATAACTTTCGGCTATCAGCCTATAATTTCTTAATCTATTAGGGATCGTTTTGTTCAAAACCAGGTTATATATCCTGGGATTATAACAAGTTAATTATATTTAAGATTAATTATTTCACCTTATATATATGGTAAATATTTCCATGATTGTAGTATATACCTTATTCTAGGTTTAGCTAATATATACTCTCTATCAAACATAAAATAGATTCCAAATTTAGTACCGGAATAACTCACTTAATTTCTCCACCACCGACTTTCTCCGGGGGCGATTTTAAGCCTAATTTATAGGGGCTGTACGCCCATAGTCTCTCCGCCAAAATAGATATTTTACGTATATATTTTCTAAAATTAATCTAATATATCATATGCTGGCACCAATGCCTCAAAAGAGTTTAAATAGAGCATTTGTATACTAACCGTAAGTAATAATTTGTATCAAGTAGATATAAATTCAAAAATAGAGTAATTAACAAAATGTCAATAATTAGTTAATATTATATATGTTTTCTTGTACTCTGTAACTTGTGAACAATGCCACAAACAAACGATGGAACCCTTCGATCTGGAGTAGCAAAATATAGAGAAGAAGTCATAGGATGCCAGGTTATTTGACAGAAATTAAATAGAGTAGAGGTTTTTAATTATTATTTGAAACGCTATATATATTCCACCTTCCAACTAGTGCTTAATATACAAATAGTATTTTGCTCAAATAGAGGTAGAGAAGACAGATAGATAATCCAATTTAAAAGGTTCTAAAACATATATCTGAAGTTGAACGTAGAAACTTATTTGCTGGAATTAAACTTATATATTCCATTTTTAATTTAATATAGCTAGGTCCTAGTGTTCTTTTACCATAGAGAATGCCTAACAATTATATTTCTGTTATGAAATAATATAAGAACAAGAACAATAGAGAGAAAAGTAGAGAGAGGAGTATTCTTATTGATACTTTTGGGATGGTTTACAATGGAATAGAACCCCTTTATTTATAGGGAGGTGGTGACTTAGCCACCAAGTAGTAAACCCTAGAATCTCTCTAAATATAGACATTCACCTTAAATAGGATTCTATTTATAACACTCCCCCTTGAATGTCTATTCAATAATGTGCCTCGTTAAAACCTTAACTAAAACAAAACCCAATGGGAAAAAATTATAGAAAAGGACAAAGAGTACACATGTTTGAATATGCGCCTATTGGTTGCCTCGTTAAAAACCTTACAAGGAAAACCCATTGGGACAAAACCTTGTAAGGGAAAAAGAGTGCAACGCGCATTAACCCCCCCTGAAAAGAGCATCAATTCACATCCTTGAGCATTTGCATTCCAATCTTGTGCGCCATCTTCAAAACGATCTTTTGTAGAGATTTGATTAATAAATCAGCCATATTGATTTGAATAAATATTCCGCACCTTGAAATTATCATTCTTGATAGATATGAACATCTTCATATAATGTCGTGGAATAACTCTTCAATATCTCCATAGATGTATTCTCGATGCCATCATGCTTATAGTTATAGCAAGATACATATGTACACAAGTTGCACTTAGGATGTGGTACTTCAGGACCAAGAATTGTATATGCTTCAAGCAACTTCAATCTTTCATGTATTGACATATAAGTTAAGTCATATAAGCCACATAATAGACTTTAGATGCATATCAAGTTTTCATGTCATGATAAACAAATAAGATATCGAAAACTGATTACACATACCATTGACTTTATACTTTCAAGTATTTGAACTACATGTCCAAAACTACGTGTCTTTCATATGGAATCAATTCTGCTTGAATTGTATCTCTTCCATTTAGCCAATATTTTTGTTTGTATTCGACAAACATAAGATCCTCATCGATATTTAGCGCTATCATAGATGTCGTCGACGAACATTTTATAGCGGTTCCAGTAAATTTTCATAAAGACATAACATGGAGATCTCTTCATTCATACATTCAGGTACCTGAATCTCTCATGAGATTTTATGAAGTGTTATGTCATGTGATCTTCTAGATCACTTGCCTCCTTATTATGATCACTTTGATCATTTGCTCATCTTCTTTATTAAGAAGTTATTTTGAAACCGATTTGTCTATACGCTTTAAGCGTATCAAAGACTTTGTCCTTCTGGGACCTAATATGAGCATTTGCAGTGAGAATATAGTTACTTTCTTTGGGTCAGCAAATGCGTATAGCATGCTTTGCAATATATTGCAATTGAATTATCCTTTTATGAACTTCAGGTTCATATCATGATACTCGAGGATCTATATATACAAATGATAATTCATTCCATGTAACTTTTTCTCAATTGTTTATCATGTCTCCCCCTCATGTTAGAAAAGCTAACTTGTTTCCTCAACTTTGAGAGTCCATCTTTGTGCATTATGGTGTTAATGAAAATATACACCGCACATCAATAATAATAAGATGAAATTATTTGGTTCCTGACCCTGAACCACTTGTGAGAGGAGAATATAATATACTCTCGTATATAACGTATATCAAACTGATATATATAACTTTGTTCTCATAAGAAACAGTTTAGCTATTAAGTGGAGGCACTCAATAATTATCTTGCTAAACCAACTATGATATAAACCAACTTATCAAGATGAACTATCTTGAATAGAAAATCTGGAAATTATGCTCGAAGTTATATTACTGAGCAATTTACCTCGCAAGGACTGGCCAGGCTGCAGGTTAATAACAATCGCACATGTAACCATATCATAGATGCATCATATGTGGTATACATGGCAGGTGAATGGTCCCATATTCACCTTTGATATTTGCAGAATTTATGGGATTCAACCCGAACTCTTTAGTTGGTCAATCAATTAATGAGAACAAGTAATATAAGAGAATTCGTAAAGAACTTTCTAGTTCTTTAATATTTACCCATGTGAATTCTCTATTACTGCACATCATACTTAAAATGAGATGGCTAACCCGAATGCCAACTGAATAAATTATCAATATTGATAAACTTCAAATTTACACCATGACATGTGCAATTATCAATAAACTTCAAGTTTATTATGGTATGGGTTTTTATACCAATAAATATCCACTTTATTGTGGCATTCTTTGTTTGTGTAGTACAAACTGGAGAATAAAGCGGGTAGCTTTTCATATACAAATTATCCCGCTACAAGTGGTAGTAATAGAAGATATCAAATCTTTCCTTTATTTATAGTATCATTATAATCAATCGCTTTCGCATATACTTTGGAAACTGAATAAGTTTCTTTGAGACTTACTACAACACAATACCTTATTGGTAATCAATTGCGTTTCTCCAACATAGTAATAATTGGCTCTTCTAGAGCTCTCAATTAATTTTGTACAACCACAGATTCATCAACATCCATGTGGTGAATATCTCTTTTAAAGAGAAAGTTATACCATTATGGTCATGGTCAAAATTATATGCAAGATATGTTTCTTGCATTATCGTTGTCCTTTAATAGTCATATTTCCAAAATATTTTGGCGTACAATAGGTACGTGACCAACGATCATTCATGCCATAATAATGACAGTATTTTCATATATCATCTCAAACCTCCTTCTAGGGGTGAGTGTGGTATATTCAATACCAATTTCATGTTCATATTCTTCCAATAATGAATATGTATTCGTGAATCAGATGTTGTCACATTCACTGCGGGGATATGTGATTTTGTTATCCTTTTCAAATCTGTAAATGCGTCTGGCATTCGATTTGCTATTCTTTGCAAATGGATAATATTTTGCACCTCTTTTTCACAAATAGAGGTATGTGGATCAAGATGAGATAATGATGCATTTTTCCACAAAATTTCCCGTTTGGTTTCACCAACTTCTCCCCCTAATTTTGGGAAAAGTGTCTCATCGAATTGACAGTCTGCAAATCGTGCAGTGTACAAATCCCCTGTCAATGTTTCGAGGTAGCGAATAATGGAGGGCGATTCAAAATATATTCCTAACCTTCTTTGCAGACCCATTTTGGTGCAATATGGCGGTGCTACAGGCACATCTACTGCACATCCAAAAATTCTTAAATGGGATATATTAGGTTCATGACCCAAAAGTAATTGCAACGGGGAATATTTGTGATAATTCGTCAGTCAGAGATGAACTAGTATTGCTGCATGCAAAATGGCGTGACCCCAAACCGAAGTGGGCAGCCTCGTTTTCATGAGTATTCAAGATTATACTCATGTATTGTCTCAATCTGATATCCATTTTGAATGATATCTTTAAAACTCAACAAGTTTCTTTTAGACTTGGAGGAGAACATTGCATTCTATAAAATGTTGTTCCTTTAGGCAGAGTTATAGTTGCTCTTCCGGAGCCTTTAATCAATTTACTACTACCAGAAATTGTAGTAACATCTGCCTTACACATACTTAAATGAGAGTAATATTTCTTCTCTTTGAATATCGTATGTGTGGTACATGAATCAATTAATCAAAAGAGATATACGAACATGAGAATAAACAAATTTAATCCGTTGCTTCATAATTAAACAATATTTTCAAAATCTGCTAAGGTTATTCGACTAACTTAGTTGATAGTCGACTATCTTGGGAAGCAGCCATTAGGTTAGTCGACTATCTAAATTAGATAGTCGACTATCTTGCCTTGCGAAAAAGTCCAGTTTTAATGCGAAATATTAGTTAGTCGACTAACTAAGTTGATAGTCGACTAACTTAGTAAACAGTCATCAGGTTAGTCGACTATCTAAATCAGATAGTCGACTATCTTGCCTTGCGGAAAAATCCAGTTTTAATGCGAAATATTAGATAATCGACTAACTGTTAGGTTAGTCGATTAACTCTACTGGAAAATAAAAATATCTTTGAAATTTAAGCATATTGAAACATTCTAAAGAACTAATTATATCAAGCTAACTAATACGAGCTGATACTAATGACTATTAGTTTATTCACTAACTAATACAAATAAGTAAAATAAAATCAAACAATTCCATCTTCCTTCATCACAGATCCATCACCAATTAAGTGGTCTACTTTCCCCTCAGGGTGCTCAAAGAAGTCTGCCACATCCAAGTGGGTGATGTCAAAATTGTCGTCAGAGACAGAATTGGTTTCAGGGCATTTACCTTTTAGAGATGCTTGATAAAGCTCAACCAAATGTCTTGGTACACGGTAAATTTTCGCCCAGTGCCCTTTTCCACCGCAACGATAATATATAGTTTATGAACTATTTGCTTTTGGATTCTCATCGCATCGTGCTTGTGGCAGAGTGACCAACTTCAGGTTGTCATATCTCTCCTTTAAGCCATTCCACAAGATAGGTGGATCTTTGACTGTGATATATTCAATTTTTAAACCCTCATCAAGGTGATGGCGCAAGAAAATCAAGGCCTTAGCACAGTTTCAAACCTTCATCAAGGTGATGGCGCAATAAAATCAAGGCCTTAGCACAGTTTCAAACCTTCATCAAGGTGATGGCGCAAGAAAATCAAGGCCTTAGCATAGTCTTGGGTGGATGCGTTATTTCTGTCTTTAATGGCGTCTCCAAGACCCATTGCATCCAAATGAATTTCAGCATCCAACACCCATGTCATATAGTTCTTGCCCGAAATTTCAAGGGCAACGAACTTTCTTTTCATAATGTCAGACATAAAACAAAATTACATCAAGAGCGTGTCCATACTTACGGGCTTTATTACAATTATCACATTCACTTCAGGGAAAGGATCATAATCATCTGTATGTGCTATATACAATCTCATGTCAAATATTACTTTCATAAAGTGAAAGATTATTTTGAGAATCTTCATTATTCTCATTATCACAATGATGACGATTATAATTCCGTCTATTGCCACGTCCACATCCATTGATACCTTCATGGTAATAATTTTGTCTTCTTTCAGACTTATCACATACTGCTACCACATTCTCTAAAGGGAATGGAGCAAATTCAATTGGACGGATTTTTTAATTCTTTGCCCACAATCATACATGAATTTGATCATGGCAAGGCATAGAAATTTTACCACTTCATGTGAGTGTAATTTCTTACAAACTCCATTAGAGTTATAATCAAACTTTGTTGTCTTTGTTTGTATATGAAATCAAATCGTAGAATTTCAAGAATTTGAAAGAGAAAAGTAAAATACTTACCTTAAATCCTGAATTTTAATCAGATTAAGGAAGAAATTGTTTGCGTAAACAGATTGGAAAAGATGCAATAATCCGGCATGGACCATTGACGGATTGTCCGTCCCATCCATGCACAAGCCAGAAAATAGTTCATCGGGAAGCGGCAACAAATTCCGGCAACTTTGGTCGACTCCGGCGGCCAATATGATGCCGGAGAACGCGACTTATTTTTCCGTATAGAAATTTTTGGGATAAGGAAGAAATCAAATTCAATTGGTTAGAGACTCGTGCTGATAACGTGTTATGAAATAATATAAGAACAAAAACAATAGAGAGAAAAGTAGAGAGAGGAGTATTCTTATTGATACTTTTGGGATGGTTTACAATGGAATAGGACCCCTTTATTTATAGGGAGGTGGTGACTTAGCCACCAAGTAGTAAACCTAGAATCTCTCTAAATATATACATCCACCTTAAATAGGATTCTATTTATAACAATTTCGGGTTTTCATTTCATATTTTAATTTGAATGTCACTTTCAAGTTTCATGTTATTTCATTTTAAATCATATCTCACATTCTAGTATATTTTTAAAAGCTAAATCTTACCGTTAAAACTGGTAGTCATATATTGATTTTAAATTCTGTTTCGGCTTCGGGTTTAATATATACTACACTGAGTTTCCATTGGCTCCGTAAAATACTTCTTTAACTTTTTGATTATAGATGATAATTCCGTAATTGTATTTCACAACGTTATCACTACCACTCACTCAGTATGTACCTTTATATTGAAAACATAATTATTGGTCTAATTAATTGTCAATTATAGAGACTCTAACTAAAATTTATCAAGTGTTCAAAAGAATGATGGGGAATCAGGAGCATCTCCTAATTATAGCTCCGTTCGACAAGGGATATTGCTTAGAGTCTATGATATAAGGAAAAGATTTCCAATATTTTGTGGGAAAATTGTGAACATAATTACGATATACTGTACTATTTTGATTAACTATAATTATATTTTATGAAAGGAATTCATACAATTTTTTTGCTTTTTATAATGCATAATCTGGATTAAGATAGTTTAACAACAACCATATGTTATTTGTGGTTAAGATAACATTACCACAACCATATGTTTTTCACATCTACTTTTTAGTGCCGCCAAAAATCGTTAAGGAAAGTCTTTGGCCACTTGATTTTGCTACAACTACTTTTTACAATTTCCAAATTAAAGTACTCCATAATTGAAAAAGATAGATCACTAATTCCATTTAGGTGTACTGGTTTGTGATTAATGAGTTGATGCTGAAGAATCAATTGTTTTTTGGGCTTGATTTTTTTATTACATATGTCGTCGTGACTTGATGTGGTACTTAGCATTGTCAAACAAAATTGTCTTTCACATATATGGAACTAAATCTTGGCAAAAGTGGTTCGTTACGTTAATCATTTCCATACAGGTAGTATTATTTAATTTATGTAAAAAGTGAAATGCATATAGTAATCAAAACATGAAAGGTTAAGGACAGTTCAGTATTCAGCAAGATTTAAGTCCAATTTAAATTATGTTTATCTCTATTTTTTAAAAGAAAAAATAACATAGATCAACTCATATTTCTAGCAAATAGCAAAAAAATAATTGAGGGATTTTTGAGTGTTGGACTGCAAATCCCGAGGTCACCTGTTTTCTACTGCTGCTAATTTAATACTCTGAATTCAAAGAACTCATTTACTCCTCATATGAACAAGTATTATTCATTTATTGTAAGTGTGGAAGTCAGTCATCAAATTAATTATTTTTTCAAGAAAGGGCAATAATTACACCAGTGAGAAATGGAGAATCAGAGACCCGAGGTTATAGCGAGAGTTAGCTCCAGCATACTAAGCTAAAAAAGTCTTCACTTTCTTACCCACTCCCTACGCTACAGCAACTTCACGATGCATATCTTGTTTCAAACTTTACAACAATAGTTTCTTTTATATACTAGTCAAATTAATTGATGGACTCATATATCAAAAACAAAAACAAAAACAAATTATCTCGAAAATAATTACTCAACAAATAATTGTCCATAATAAGTGAAATTTCTATTCCTTCTATTCCATATCAAGTACTATCATTTTAATCCAAAAAATGATTCAAAATATTCGCTGCTATAGAGAATCAAGACGAGCTGATTTTTTTCAAAAGTGATTAATAGTTCACTTGGCAATTAATTAATTTGAGTAATAAAATGAGAGGATATAAGAAATAAAAAGTACAATAAATTATCTGTTACTCCTAATTCCGTTAAACTATATTGACAGTGTAAATTATACTTTTATCATGTCGAAGTAAATTCAGTTTACACTAATACACTCCTAATTCCGAGATCCCAATGTTAATTAGGCTGCTTCCATTGCCCTTCTAAGCTGCTTTATCACAACTAACATATTACTTTCTCTGGTCCAATAAGTAATTTTTTGGCATTTTTCTTGCGATCCAAAATAAATGATTTTTCATATTTCAAGAATAAATTAATTATTTTTTTCTTGCATTATCCTTAGAGTAAATAATATTGAAATATATGTTAAAAGTGTTTATATGAGATAATAAAGATTAATATAATCAATTTTATTATTAATAAATATTAAAAAATAAATTTCTTAATTTATGTAAAAACATAAATAAAAAGTTCTACTTATTTTAAACTAGTGGGAGTAGCAAGAAGCATCCTTCCAATTAATCTTGGAAACCTCCGTTCTCTAAATTACAATATGTATTATCTCGTTACCTTAAGTCAACCTTCCAATAACCTAACTTTGTTACCACCTTCTTTCCTTTGTCTCTATCCTTTGCTGTTGGGTCAACCAACCACGTTATTAACATTAATTATATGTCCCCAGTCCCCTGTCCTCTTCTCTCTCTCTTCATTTCATTCTTCTTTATATGTATATATCACCTCCTTCCTCTAGCATTCACCCCATTTCACAAATAGCTAAACCAAGAAACGAAAGAACCAAATTTTCTTGATTTTGAAAAACAGAATTTGGAAAGACAATAATGGAAGAATTAGATACCCTTTATCCACCAGATTCTGACCTTGATTTAAGTTTTACAAGTTGTGCTTCCGTTACTACCACCACAACTGATCGTACTCTTAGTGCAAGAAGCAGTTTGGCTCGTAGCAGCCTTACACTCAGCTTTAACGACCGTCTTTCCACTACCTCTACCACAAATAATCCCTCCACCGAAATCCCCAATCTCCACCGCCGTCCCCACCGCAAACACGACCCTAATTGGTCTGCCATTAAGGCGGCCACCACCCTTTCCTCTGACGGCGCTCTTCATCTCCGCCACCTTAAACTCCATCGCCTTGTGGGGTCTGGAAATCTCGGCCGTGTTTTCCACTGCCGCCTCCGTGATTATGATCACGCTAACTTTGCTCTTAAGGTCATTGACCGAGATTCCCTTACATCTAAAAAACTCTCCCATGTTCAAACAGAGGCGGAGATCCTCTCCTCGCTAGACCACCCTTTTCTCCCTACACTCTACGCTCATTTAGAAGTCTCTCATTACACTTGCTTGCTTATAGATTTCTGTCCTAACGGTGATCTCCATTCCTTGCTTCGCAAGCAACCTGGCAACCGTCTACCTGTTGAATCGGTCAGATTCTACGCAGCTGAGGTACTCATAGCATTAGAATATCTACATTCGCTTGGAGTAGTTTATCGTGATTTAAAACCTGAAAATATTCTGATACGCGAAGATGGTCACATTATGCTCTCCGACTTCGACTTGTGCTTCAAATCCGATGTTTCACCAAAATTAGATTTCACCACTCGCACTTTAGAAAGATCCAAAAGAAGATACAGTTGTTTCAGTGACCGGCAACGGGAAGAAACGGTCACCGAGTTCGTTGCAGAGCCTACGGGTGCATTTTCCAGATCATGCGTTGGGACCCACGAGTACTTAGCGCCCGAGCTCATCAGCGGCGCCGGCCACGGTAACGGTGTGGACTGGTGGGCGTTTGGGGTGTTACTGTATGAGTTGTTGTATGGAGCGACGCCGTTTAAAGGGAGCAGCAAAGAGTCCACCCTGCGCAATATAGCATCCAGCAAAGGAGTGAAGTTTAACGTAGAAGAAAGGCAAGGAAATGAGCCTTCAGGAATGGGTGAAGCAAAGGATTTAATAGAAAGGTTATTAGTGAAGGATCCAAGGAGGAGGCTAGGATGCGCCAGGGGTGCAACGGATATTAAACGTCACCCATTCTTCGCTGCAATAAAATGGCCGTTGATCAGAACTTACCGGCCGCCGGAGGTACGTGGGCTAGGTATAAAGAGGACCAAGAGTAAGTTGCACGTGAATCACGTGACTGGAGTAACATCATCATCATCATCCCCACGAAGAAAGCGTTGCTGGTGGAAAAGGCTGGGGTATCTAATGAGGATTAAGGGATCTAAGTACAATTTAAATTCTAATCATAATTATTATTGTTATACTAATCAGAAGGTTAGAAAATGTGCTTAAATCCATTTCAGCCTTTGTAAACATTTATTTTGTCTTCTTCCCCCTTACATTTTTATTATAAGTTTGTAAAGGAAGAGTTAGTGAACATATATCAATTTTGGGGAGCTGTTTACTTTTTTATTCTTGCTTTGTTTCCTCTTTGAGGAAAATTTAATACATATTTGTAAATGATAAAGAAAGTAATGGAAGAAAAGTATTTCACTAATTCTGTATCATGGGCTTCTATGCTTTTAGTAGTGACTTTTGTTGCTTTGTTATACTCCATCCACTCCAAAATAAGTAATTTTTTTTATATGTTTTCACATAAATTAAGAAATTTATATTTTTGCATTAATTAACAGTAGTATTGACCATAATAACCTTTATTATCTCACATAAACACTTCTAACACATATTCCAACACTATTTACTCCAAGGACAATGTAGGAAAAAAGTAATTAATTCATTCATGAAATATGAAAAAATCAATTATTTTGAACATAAAAAAATATCAAAAAATCACTTATTTTGGACCGGAGAAAGTATCCTTTATCGCTTTACCTACCACAATAAATGTGACTTCAATTTTCAGTGCTCCTTGAAATTCTATTACCATTATCTACCTCAATCTAATACTACTTAGATTTTTATCCCAATTGCTTTTCTTTGTATGCCTCACCAATTTTATGGATGAGCTTGTATCTGATATTTTAAGAAATTATTTTGTCCCATTTCTTAAAATTTTTAACTCCTGTTAATGAGATTAATATGATGATTAAACAGTCTCTGGTATTATTGATCAAAATTTTATCGCTTTGTGTGTTACAACTAAGGGTGTCTTTTGGCCCGGGTCCGGGCCTAAACGGGCATGACGGGCCGGGCTTCGTGGTCCCGGGCTTCGTGCAGGGCCTGGCGGTCCCGGGCCTGGCGGTCGTGGTGGTTGAGACCGGCACATGACGGACCTAAGCCCATAGTGGTCCTGGGCCTGGCGGGCCTAACGGGCATGACGGTTTTTTATGGCAATATCTTCTATAGTAGTTATTAATATAGTGTAGAATATATTTTATATGGTGTACTAAGTTATTAGTATAGTGTATATATAATATATATTTCATTGTATATTGTGTTGTAATAATTAGTATATATTGTATATTATGTATATAGTGTGTTGTAGTAATTAGTATATATTGTTTATTATGTATATATTGATATATATTATGTATATATTCTGTTGTAGTAATTAGTATATATTGTATATAATGTATATATTGTGTTGTAGTAATTAGTACATTGTGTTGTACTAATTAGTATATTATATATATATATATATATATATATATATATATATATATATATATATATATATATATATATATATATCTATATATATATATATATATATATATATATATATATATATATTATATCTCTTATTTATAATGTATATGTATTCTCTTATATATATTGTATCTTATGTATATATGTTATTATTTCTTGTATTTTATGTTGTACGTTATGTATATATATCTCGGATATATTTTATTGTAGTATATATTGTATGTTATATATTGTATGTTATATATATATTCAAGGATTGATATCAAAGTAAAGACAAAGAAATATTGAGAAAAAAGATATTCAAGGATATGTCTTATAATTTTTATTGACCAAAATGGCATATCTTTCTTAGTCTTCCTTCCCCCAACGGAATGAGCACAACAAGGTACTAATACCACCATGAAAAGGAAGAAAAACTAAAAGAAGATGTGCCAATGTACAAGTTACATCATAATCTACATTGTACCTCTAACAAATCTCATAAATCCGTCAAGGTTGGGAGGAGGTTGTGTTGGTGGTGGTGGAAATGAAGCTTGTTCATCACCACTTCTGGGCGAAGCCGAATCCTCCGAAAGTTCTGCTATCATTTAATCATATGCTTCATCTATCGCCGGTTGTGATTCTGCAATGCCAAAGTTTCTTCATTCCGCGCGGATCCAATCTTTAAAAAGCACCGATTTTTCCAAGCTCTCCCTCATCGCCGCTCTATGATCACCGATTTGTAGTCTTGCTTGACTGAAAGCGCTCTCCGATGCAAAAATTGAAGCTTGAATTGATAAAACATCCCGAGCCATCCTTGCAAGAACGGAAAAATATTTTTCCCTTGACTTCCACCATTCCAAAAGATCGAAAGAGCCGTCTGGATTCTCCTTTTCTAGTTCCCGTGACAAGTAAACTTGAAGCTCATTTAGATGTGAAATTTCATCAAAATTATCACCTTGAGAACCCCGGAACTCCGTCCAAGATTTAAGAGCTGTTAGCCCGAAGCTCTTTTAGACAATTGTGAGCTAGACGAAGTAGGGGTTGGAATATTTGGCCTAGCATGCTCTAACGCATGTTTATAAGCATTATAAACAGTTTGAGCATCAATTTTAATTGATGCTTTTGCATCAGCAAGTGTAGTAATTTCCTCTTCTGAAAGATCTAAAGCTTTATAAATATTAGAATACCAAATATGAGGACCTCCTAATTTCATTGTTGGATTTAACATTGCAGCTACACCAAAAATAGGAGGGATAGGGAAACAATATTTTTTAATCTTTTGTTTCATTTTATTTATAGCAAGTTCATAAATATCCCCACCCTCGCTAAATTCAACAAACAAATCTGTTAGTGCGGCAATATAAACTAAACAGATTGAAATAGTAGGATAACATTGCCCAGAAAATGCATTTGTAGCAACTTTAAAATGTTCTAAAAAATCTAAAAGAATTTTAACATTAGTCCAATCTTGGGTAGTAAGTATTTCATCATCATCCTCACCACCTACCCGAGAATTAAACGTAGCATTAATTTGGTTTCTATATTCATACGCAACTACTAATCTTTCGTACATACAATTCCACCTAGTCGGGCAAGGTTTATGAACCTTTCTTTCTCTAAGGCCATATTCATCACATTTTTTAAAATACTCTCTAAGTCTAGTTCTACGGTTTGAATAAAATAACCAATTTAGAGCCATTCGAACCTTTTCAATTTCTATGTTTAATATTCGCATACCATCACCAACAATTAAATGATAAATATGACAAATATATCTAACATGGAAAATATTACTAAATGCAGGATTAAGGGTTTGTGTTAGCATGCCTATTGCACTAGTGTTGCTAGAAGCATTATCTCTAGGGTGTATTTTTATGTGCCTAACCAAACTACCTGTGCCGCTACGGTTTCCAGTAAATTTATGAACAAGTAATTTCCCACAAGTTTTACACTTAGCCTTATTTTGTTCTCTTACTTGAGTAAAAAATGCCAACCTAATGATGTTTCTGCACGTTTAGCAGGTTGTCTACTAAAAGTTGGAGTTTCTACAGGTGGGTGTGCCGGAGCATTACTTGAGTTATGAACATGACTAGTAGGTGTATCATCTAAATCTGGTGCTTGGGTTTCATCATCATCATTATCATCCTCATTTTCCTCTAAGATTGGTTCATTAGGATAAAGAGAATTTCATCATCTAATCTATCACCTACTGCAACATCATGTAGAAATTCACTATCGGTAAATTGAAAATAAGGGTGATCACTATCAAGCATTACGGGAGGCGGAGTAGCACGTCTAGGTTGGCGACTACTTTCAACTTGCTTATCTTTTGTAGGTCGGGGAGCCGGGGGAAGGGTAGTATTATGACCACTACTTTCACCGGTTTTACCTTTTCCTTTACCAAATATTTTTTTCAAAGAAAATGTCATACTAATTAGAATTATGCAAACTAAACAACACAAAAATATATTATTAACACGTAAGAGTTGAAACGAGTTTACCGGATTGCCGAACAACTTCTTGAAAATTGAAAATCGTTGAACACTTGAAAACTTCAATTCAACAACTTCACAATTTTTCACGAATTTTCAACAATAAATTAAGCAATTGTAGTAGAAAGATTGAAAGAGAGCTTGAGAGATATTGTTTAATTGGTGAATAAAAATGAAAGAATGAGGGGGTATTTATGTGTGAGAAATGAGAAATAGTGTAATTATATAAAGTTTGGGGGCCAAATGACTATTTTTTAAATTTTCAAACGGCTATTTTTGAAAATAACCGTTACTGATTTTTCAAAAAAAATAGCGTTGGGCCCGCCAGGACCGGCCCAGGCCCGCCAGGCGGTCTCGAACCTGACGGTTCGAAGCTGAAGACCGGCCCGTCACGGGCTTAATGGACCGGTAAGACCGGTCCACCAGGCCCGCCAGGACCGCGATCCCGGTTCGGTCCCGGTTCTGAACCGACCCGTTTGCACCCTTAGTTACAACTTACCGTTGCTTGAAAATATTAGTACTCTATACCATATTGACATTGAGTAAATTCTTAGTCTTACTGAGTTCTAGACTTCTAGTGCTAGTGCTGATAAAGATCTTTAATATTACTACAATGTGTAATTTATGTAAATTAATTAAATTTTAATGATGCATAACCGAAATGAAGAGAGAAACTAGTGATTAACTGTTGAAATTAATAATTGGTGCGGCTCCAAACAAATTATTATTGTTGATGTATGAGAAAAGGTTAAATTAGACATGAACATATGTTGGCATGTGAGAGCAATATGGTATGGCACCACGAATTATGCAAATGGCAAATGGGTTCTAAGGTTTTGACATATAACTAGTCGGCAATAATATAATTAAAAACCAAAACTTTAGTGTAGGGAAATTGGGAAAGGACCAGCTTAATACTATTAACATATTGAGGACTAATAAGTTAATAATGGATATAAACCTAATTCCAGAAGGTCTTAAATTATAATCCTATTTTAACTTTAACAAAGTTGCAAGCACAGCTCAACATCTACCGACCAAAAGGAATTCTGCACAATTAAGTTACAAGACTAGTCTCAATGATGCTTCACTTGAAAGGGACTTTTGTTATAAATGTTACTTAAGATATGGTCAAAATTATACTGAGTCTTGAATCCATACTATATGTTAATTCAAGGACAGAATATGTTAACCAAGAACGCCGAATCTGACAATAGGAACTTTCAGAAATAACCAGCTGATTAGTAACTTAAGAACTGCATACAAATTAGGTAGTTAATGTGCTGAGTAGGGGTTTGGACGAGTTAAAATGGGCAGAGTCAATGAATTGACAAGTCATTGATCCGCCAAAAAGTTACTTGGGATATCATGTGTTGGGTCAAGATAGGCTAAAATTTTGGAGAAATTCAAAAATAATCATAATTACAAATGATCATTCAAAAATAGTTACAGTTACAAAACTAATCGAAATCTAGCCATTTTTCATGTAAAGATAAATCTTAACGGAAATACTGTTCAAAATTCGAAAAATACTCCATCATAATATACTGGAGTTCCAGCATAAGTATACTGGAATCTAGTATATTATAGCGGAGTTCTGGCATAAGTATACTGGAACTCCAGCATAATATATTGGAGTTCCAGTATAATATACCGGTCCAGTAAAATATGCTGGAAGTTCATAAACATGTACTCCAATCTCCAGTATATTATGCTGGAACTTTCGACGTGTTGGAGTTCAAACATATAAAATATGCTGGAAATTCATACACAGATTCAATGCTCTCTAGTATATTATGCTGGACCGTCCCTATTTAAGCAACAGTGACTATTTTCATTGACTTTGTGAATGTTGGCTAATTTTGAATAACCAGTCCGAAAACTAGCTAGCCCGTGCTATTTTTAGCTAAAATTTAGATCATAGTCCAACCTGTCCAACTCTTACCACACTTTAACTAATATGTGTTGTTTTCTTATAAATTATTTAATTGTCAAATATAATTTTCTTCTTCTTTTATAATGGTCATATATAACGAAATCAAATTTTAAAAAATATTTTTAAGATAATTTTTAGCAAAGTTACTTATGGAACAATTCAAGCTAAAAATTAGACTGATTGTAGATGGGCTGATATTAGGGGTCCTTATTGAGCGGATTACAATGCCTCTTTTTTCTCGAGGAGATTGGGGAATTTTTTTTAATTAAAGTGACGTTACCGAAATGAGATTATTTAATTAGTTAGAGTCGCCACTTGGGATAATTAATATTAGGGTGTCACAAGTCACCAATTTATTTTAAATCCCAAATCGAGGAAGTTTTGACTCTGTTTTACAATCCGCAAAACTCAAAAGACCGGGTAAGAAATTCTGTTAACCCGGGAGAAGGTGTTAGGCATTCCTGGATTCTGTAATTTTAGCATGGTTGCTCAACTATTTATAAACGGACTAATTATCTGATTTAATACATAATTAAAACATGTTGGGTATTTTTTTTTTACCTTTTAACCGCTTTTAATTAAATTGCAAACCCTTTTGGTATTTATGAAGTTATTTTTTGAACAAGTTACGATGTTGTACACTTGTCATTTGGGTAGACATTGTAAACTGCGCCATGTGAAACGCACTCGCGATTTATAACATATTTATTATTATAATTATTCGAAGTTGTAGTCGACTCACATGAGATGTACACTCAAATTGGAGATTATGTATTATGATTATGCTACAGGAACCATACCTATAATTACGATAATCTATTTATTACGCCTAAAACAAGCTATGATATTTATAAATCTTTTCCCAAATTAATTTGGTATTGTTGGTAGGCCATGAGTTATGTGGAACAAATTTATGGAGAAAGGTATATAATTGTGATGTTATTGAGTTGGACAAAGTTTAATTTTGGCCCGTACTACTTTAAAACAAAACTTAGGTGTAAAGTCCAACAATTACCGATTTTAGAACCGCTTCCCCATGGCCTACTTATCTTTATCTATGGCCCAATTCTAGAATTCTTTGCAATTTGACTAAAAAAATATTAATTTTTTTAAAATAATTCTATAAAAATGTAAAATCAATTCTAATTAATAAAAATAATTATAGATGTAAATTATTTTTTGATATTTTCAAAGATTATATTAAAATAAAAATAGGTTAAAAATAATATTTTTCTAAAAATACCTAGTACTTTAAATAGAAAAAATGAAACTATTTTTTGTATTTTTAATAATATATTTTAAAACTAAAAATGCAGATAAAAATATCTATAAACTCAAATAAATACTATAAATACTGTGAATACTAAATATAATATTAAAAATCACACGAGTCAAAATTATGTGCTTATACGGATAGGACGGATAATTATGCATTATAGTTCGGCTATCGATTATAAGATTATAAATGTAGTAATCCGTTGGACATCTAATAAGACAATGAGCGAATTGGTATCGAATTAACGATTATTGAATAATTTATTGACTAAAACAAATAGAAATAATTTAAAAAATAACTACCAAACAACCAAATATATAGTTCAAACTGTCTCTATTAGTTTTTGAACAATCAATACCATTAGTATTGGTATTCAAAAAGCAATTATAAAACCCCACTTATAGACAAACTTCAAACTCTAACGTTAAGTGAAGTAATAAAACAAATCCCACTTAAGTAAAGTGGCCGAGAGAGGAATTCAATTCATGTCCACTCATAATTCATGAGAAGTCAGAGACGACTGTCAGTAACTGTAGATAATTTTTTTTGGCAATTTAAATTTTATTCCTGGAAAAAAACGAATACATTTGTAAAATAAAAACCCATTTCTATCTTATACAGTTGGATATGCAGCCCCAATTATATGCACTACATCAACTATGCAGTATCAACATAGCAATCTAAGGATAAACATTTAAAGACTGTCGCTTTCCCTCTAAACTAGCTCTCATACTACTCGTGCAATGAATGTCTTGGATTATCAATCTAATCAAATCCTCAGCTCTCCTTTTTTGATTTTGAAAACTTCTCCAATTCCGCTCCTGCCATATGTAATAAACAGTGCTTGCTAGCATCATTCTATATAGAATTATCGATGCTCTTCTTCCTGTTACAAATTTAATGGTACAACTTATTTCTTCATTCCATTTCCAGGCAGCTCGTCCTACTCCAGCCAATTGTAGTAGCCTCTCCCACATAGTTGCTGAAATCTTGCATTTAAAAAATAAATGCTCATGATCCTCATCAATTTCCTCGCACAAGACACATACGACACTTGTTATGTTCTCCATCTTATGAGTTTGTCCTTAGTGTATAATATGCTTTGTACAACTATATAACAATGAATAGCCATTTAGGACAACTGTCATTGTTACATAGCGCTCTCCTCCATGAGACCTTTGTGAACTCACTCCTTGCTTGTTATAGATATCTCGAATGGAGTAATTGTTCCCATTTATCACCTCTGCCATATTGATATTAGCTTCTGTTAAGTATTTTTCAGCTCCTAAAATCTTTTGAGTCAGCCATGCTGCTTGTTTAGCTTTGACATTTTATACTATATCTTGCTTTATGTAATACGTGGGCATCCATTCTACTATCTGTCTCCCCTGTCCACATAAACCTTTTGCATATACTTTCAATATTCAACAAGATATTTTTTGGCAAAGGAAAGATCTGTGACCAGAAAGATTGAATATGTATCATCACACTCTTTATTAATTCTATGTTCAACTACTTATGCAACAATACAGTAACAAGTTTATATACATAGGGAAAAAAGTATTAATATAAAAAATAAATAACGAATTAACGGTTTACCCGATAAGAAAGTTGAATAATCTGTCCCCAAATCGTTAAGCCGTTAAGTGTAAAATCTCAATACGTTCACCATCAATTATCCTGACAAATCGACACCAGTAAGACAATAAGCCATCGGTTCGGTTTGGTTAATGATTTTAGTTTGATTTTGAACAACCTTAGCTGAGATGGACTTTATCAAGATAAACTGAATTTAACAACAAAAAATTAACTCAAATAGCCGCCTACCTAATCGCTTAAACTAAAAATAGCTAACATATAATATATGTAATACTTATTATATCATATGTGTATAATTGTATATAATCAATGTATAATTTATGTTCACCGACTACAAAATAAAGTGAATCTGCCAGGCTATTGTGTTAAAATCATGACTAGCTCAACCTTGAGGGGTTTAAAAATTTTGGGCTCAAATTACAACCCTTTTGTACAGACAGACCACAGATGTTTGACACCAGAGATATAGATAAGAAATTTCAAGAATTATGAGGGAGGAAATTATGGTACCGGTGTAGTTGTGTACATGAACAATGAGATGCTTCTAATTCTATTACCCTATTGTGGTTAATATCAGTGAGGGAGAATTTTGCAGCTTGAGAGAGGCACAACTTCTACAAGCTCATAATCTTTTTTGGTCTATGGTTGCACAGAACCTGCAAATAAGATAATGTTTTTGCATTTTACTTCTCCGATGATTACTATTTCAATCTATGATCTGTAACTGATGTATCAGAAATTGAGAACCTTCTTCAATTTCTATAAAGTTTAATTTCAAGACCAATATAGATAATTCGGTACACTAAAGGAAAAGGTTGGACTATAAGGGTCTAATGTACGTAGTCTTACCCTATATTTTTGCAAGAAGCTATTTTCATGGCTCAAACACGTTACCTCTTGATCACATAGCAGCAACTTTAATAGTTATACCAAGGATCCCTTTCACTTCAAGACATTATAAGATTTTTTTAATGTATATAACTATATAGATATTGAATTTCTTTGACTTTGTTGCATGCTTGCATTTTTATTTTTTAAATACCCTCGGTAAAAATTTTACATTCGCCACTGCAGTGCTTTCAACTTATGAAATTAATTTTCAAATGCTAGATTTAACATTCAACATTATATATTCCAACTTATTAGTTGATGGTGCTCTTCAATTCTCTGAAAAAATAATTAGAATTAGTACAATACACAGAATTCATTGTCGCTTCTTGCCTAGCAAACTAGCGCAACTTCCTTTTCTCAAAGAAAAAAATCCCAGAGGTGTTTACTTAATATTTTCACAATACATTTGTGTCTTTGTGGGTTTTTGCTGTCTGGAAATTAAAAGGATTTTTAATAGCGTTCTTATACCTGTGCTCAATAATTATAAACTATTCAGTAAAGTAAAAATTAATCAATCTATTTCTCACTCGAAATCATTGACAAGATACATTTGAAGGGTGGTAAGTACAAATGTGCGATGGATGGTTTTGCGCAAGAGTCATAATTTATTCGCAATTCTGGATGTTTCACACAACACAAAATTTCAATAGGAGTGACTTCAGTACTGAAGAGTCCCTTCTTTTTCTTCTCTCTAAGCATCTCTCCTCACCATGGAACCTCCACCAGTTAAACCACCATTTCCACTGAAACTATCGGACAAACATATCAAAATGGAGGTAGAGTTATCTTAACATTCCTACAATAAAATGCTCTTGGATAAACAAGTGAGCAATCAAACCAACTACTATGACATGGACAACCAATCAAGTCCAGAACTAAATAAAGGAAAGTACATTGAAGGCTCAATTCTCCTCTCACAAGAAGACAAAGATGACCTTTATCTACCATGGAGATACTCAGTAATCATTAAAATATTCAAAAGAAAGATGCCTCACTATATGCTTCGATCCAAGCTGACCGACCTATGAAAATAATCCAAACAGTTAATCTTGATTGACCTAAGGTGAGACTTCTACATAGTAAAATTTAGCTTGGAGGAAAGCATGGTAAAAATAATAAACAACAACAAAGGTAAAGTGCATAAATCACGACATGCTGCACATACGGAAGAAATGCAGGTAAACATATTTGACACCAATTCAGGTAAATTCCTACAAACTCAAACTTTTTATTACAATTCAAAAAAATAAATTAACAATACACAAAAATAAAATGAGGCCAACTGGCACAAAAAACCTCCCCATTACTGCCCCAGCTATGCCCACAAGCCCAAAAAAGCAGCCCATATCAGGGCCAAACGAAAAGCGGGGCCAACAACCCACGACCCCACTAGTTCAAATCATAAGCCCAGCTCTCAAGGGGCCTCTATCCCAAACCCCAATGACTCAATCATCATGCCTCGTGGAGTACCCAGCCGGTCCTTATCCCCAACAGGTACTCTACCGTGGGCACCACTGACAGTCCAACTCCCCACCCAAACACCCAAGCCTATGCTTTCCCTACCAAATCTACTGCAACACCCTCTAATGAAGAAATCCCAACAGTCACAAATGACAATCAAGTGCCCTATCTGCTACCCCTTCCATTTCCAGACGAAAAGACCACAACCGTAACCTCCATTACATTCCCAATTAATGAACACTCAATCATCCTAGTCCCAATGACCATCAACCCTTCCACCGTCCAAGATATGACACAAAAGGGGTTAAGGATGGGAAATAATACCTTAAACTTCACCCCTATTGTTACCCAAAGCAGTAAACCAAAAAAGCACAAAATGGCAAAAGAATTGCTACTGACCACTATCTCCGCTCATCCACTACCACCGAACAACCAACTGGGCTCATGGTTGGAGGTTGCCTTGCAGGGGCATGGCCTTTCCTATGATTTCACCTGGAAAATAGGAGGGTGGCACTAATAGTCCAAAATCTAGCCCACCTAGCCAGGGTGATGGTGGAAGCTTTGAACAAGGCCTTGGCAGTGTTTGGTTCTCTCGTATGGCAGTCGATGGCCAACAACGACAACCCCTCACCAATAACAGACCCCAAGCACTTAACAACCACAATTTATAGAGCTTCCAATCACTCCCCTTCTTCCAAATCTGATGAAGGAAGACCAACAACGGAGCCGGTCTTCATTCCGATCGACCTATCAACCAAACAGTCAACTTTTGCGCCAAAGAGAAAGAGCAGATCACCACCCCTCCAGCACATCCAAATAGGAATCTCCAAAGCATTGGATATCCTCAAGAAGAAGAATACCCTAGAAGAGCCAGAACAACCTTACCCAGCACCACAGACAGACTTCCTGCTCCTCGACTCGGTAAGATCGATAGAATTCAGTACGGAAGCAAGCAAGATAGTAGTGGTCCTCTGCCCCAAATCAATGTCCAAGTGTGGAATAAGCCTGGTCTCAGTCCAAACACACGGACCGTTAAAACCACTGCTAAACCTAACCCCGATCTTGAGTCTGAAGAGGAAGTCTCCCCCTCCCCAACTGCCAGGGATGCCTAGACCAATGAGCCCATGAGAGTGAATTCACCAATCACCCACAACACTAATGATGAACTACATCATATGGAATGTTAGGGATGGAAACTATTCGAATTCAAACAGCACTATTTAGAGATGGTGAGAATACACAAGCCTATAATGCTTTACTACTTGAAACCAAGATGGAAGACCACTAGTCCCTGGCTCAGCAACTCGAGTTCGACATGATCATCCAGTCTCCAGCTATAGGCCCATCTAGGGGTATTGTATTTATGTGGAAGTAAGAGCTAGTGGCAGTGGAGGAAGTGGAAACTACCCCTCAAGGTACCCAAGAAATGGTAAAGGTAAGCCCTGACCACCCCCAATGGCTCTTTTCAGCTATTTACGCTAGTAACCTTCTAACCGAAAGAAAAATCCTTTGGGAACAGTTAATCACAATTTCTAACACAATAAGAACTAACTGGTTCATAAGAGGAGACTTCAATGAAGTCTTAAAGGCTAGGGACAAGTGTGGGGGAAATCCAATAAACCCGAGCCGTAGCAACCTATTCTGGAATTGCATAAACAAGTGTCACCTACTAGACCAAGGGTACAAATGGAGCAAATAAACTTGGACTAATAAAAGATATACCAACAAAACCTCCTTGATCTTGGAAAGAATATATAGGTGCTTTGCAAACAAAGGTTGGATAGAACAGTACCCTGAGGCTACTATTCTACACATTCCTAGGACCCACTCAAACCACTTTCCTTTGCAAATCCAATTGGTAGGGCCTCTAAGAAATAAACCATCAAGGCCCTTCAGATTTAAAACAATATGGGCTAGCCACCCCTCTTTCCCTAGCATTATCAATAAAGCCTTCTCTAACCAAACCACCCTTCTCAAATCCACATCAAGTTTCAAGACTCTGGTAAGAAAATGGAATCAGGAAGTCTTTGGAAACATCTTCCATAAAAAAAAGAGACTCATGGCCAGAATCTATGGTATTCAAAAGTCTCATAGCTACCAATTCAGTAGCTACCTACTAAATCTTGAAACAAACCTAAATGCTGAGTTGAACCACATCCTCAAGAATGAGGAAGACTTTTGGAAACTAAAGTCTCAGATCAACTGGTTGATAAAGGGTGATATTAGCACTAGATTTTTCCACTCCTCAAACCTTAATATGAGACGGAGAAACAGAAGCCTGTCTCTCAAATATGAGAGTGGCAACTGGCTTCATGACCGAAAAGATATTCAGGCATCTATTGTAAGTTTTTTCACTGATCTATACACAACTTTCCACACTGAGGACCCTTGGGCAACCACTAATCACTCCACCATGGAGCCCACCCTGTCCTAAAGCCAAAAGGCTTTTATGGACAGACCCCTTCAAGTGAGTGAGATAAAAAGGCTATTCAAGTGAGTGAGATAAAAAGGCTATTTTTTCCAATAAACCCTTCAAATCACCTGGCCCTGATACCTCCATCCTTTCTTCTATCAAAATATTGTTTCTCCACAAGCTCCATGGATAACACCATGAACCAAGCCCTTTTGTGCCTAATTCTCAAATGCCTACAAGCTTTAATATTGAAAAACTTTAGACCCATTGGTCTGTACAACACCATCTATAAATTAGTCACAAAAATTATTATGAACTTAATAAAACCCATTCTACCCCACATCATTGAGCCAAGCCAAGAAAGCTTTTAACTAACAGAAGGGCCTTAGACAATGCAATCATTGTCCAAGAATATGTCAACCACTTCAGGAAAATGAAGGGTAAGAGTGGTAACATGATTCTAATAATAGACCTAGAGAAAGACTTTAATAGGCTGGAATAGTCTTTTATTAGAGACAATCCGGATGCCTTCAACTTCCTCCAGAGCTTATCCAAACTCATCATGCCTTGTATAAGTACTTCCTCCATTTCCATCCTTGTCAATGGAGGGAAAACTGATTCCTTCAACCCTTAAAGAGGTATTAGACAGGGTGACCCTATGTCCCCCTATCTATTCATTATGTGCATGGAAAGATTTTCTAGATCCATTGACAATGCAATTCAGCAAAATCAACGGCAATCCATAAGCATAAGTAGGCCTGGACCAAAAATCTCACATCTATTCTTTGCAGATGACCTTACTCTCTTTGCCAAAGGAAACATCAGGAACTGCAGTACCATTCTCTCTTATATTGCACAATTTTAATAATTAGTCAGGGCAAAAGATTAATCTAACTAAATCTAGAGTCTTGTTTTCCTCAAACATCACCCAAGATACCTCCCAACATCTCACCACTCTTCTGTCCATCAAACACACAACCACCTTAGGGAAATACCCAGGATTTCCAATTTTCCATAAAAAGCAAGTAGCATCAGTCCAATTTATCATTGACAATATGTAATCCAAGCTGGCTGGCTGGAAACAAAATGCCTTAACATGGCTGGGAGAATAGTCCTAGCCAAGACCATCCTGAGCAGCATCCCAAGCCATGTAATGCAATACATCAATCATTAAAAACAAAGCTGCTTTTCAAACCTGGCATGGAGAGCTTACAAAAACACTAATAGCCTTTATGCTAGAGTCCTGATTCACAAACATTGCAACATGTCTAGACCAACCCATTACTTGAGACATCCAAGGAACCCTAAATCCCCTATCTGGAAGGGTTTACTAAAGGGTTGGGAGATTTGTAGCAAAACCAACATATGGTTAGTTAATAGAGGGAATAGGGTCAACTTCTTGAATGATATTTGGACCCCTAACTATCCAGCAATCAAGCATATGATAGAAGGTCCCCTAACCCAAAATGACCTCCAAGTCATGGTTGAAGAAATGCACAATAGAAGCACTCTCCCAAACATCCTAGACCTCCTCAACTCTGTGTTCATTCCTAGTTCCACCAATAAGGAGGACAACCTAACATGGAACCTGACTGCTAATGGATAGTTCTCCAATAGCTCTGCTTACTCTTTCATAAGCAAGAACACCACATACCACCCTTTTGGGGAGAATGCACCTTTCAAATGGATATAGAAGCTTCAAAAACCCAACAAAATCAAGTATTTCTTTGGCTCCTAATCCATAGAAGGCTCCCAACTAGGAGTTTTCTCAACTATATATGAATCAACTGCCCCCGGAATGCCACTACTGTGGCAATAATCAGGAGGATATTGACCATATTTTCTTTCAATGCCCTAATGCTACCCATTTCTGGAATGATATCCTATCAAAATCATCAGGTCCCACAATGACCCAACCACTCCTAAATATCAATATGTGGAAATTATTTTGGCAAGCTTTCAAAGCTGTGAAGTATAACAGTTACCTCAGCTGGGATAACCTCATCCCCTTTTGCCTTTGGAAAATTTTGTTGACAAGAAACAATAATATTTTTAATAATAAAAAAAGAACGCATTAATGCAAATGATACTATTGCAAAGATAACAGTGTACCATGTGCTTAGTAATAACAACCCAACAATGGTAACACACCGGATCATGCTATAATAGATACCCCCTCTCAGAGGTTCCTTCAAACTAAACACTGATGGGGCAGCAAAAGTAAACCCATGATTAGGTGGAGTAGGGGAATTTTCAGAAGTCACACTGGAGACTGGATATTGGGGTACATGAACAACATATATCGAACAACAAAAACAAGAGCATAATTCTAGGCCCTTATCTGGGATCTACAACTAGCAGAACTAAACAACCTAGTTCTATTAGAAATAGATACTGATTCAGCAGAAACAATAAACATGTTAATAAATGAAAATCTAATTTTTGACCCTCTTTTGTGAATACAGACCAATCATCCAAAGATGTGGAAAGTGGTGGTGAGCAACATTTACAGGGAGCAGAACAGAGTAGCTGATGTGCTGGAAGGAAGCAACTAAAGAAAGTTTTTTGAACAAGTCCTTGTCTCTAACAGTTCCTCCGATATTTGCCAGAGATGCATTTTGGGTAGATATCCTAGGTACTCAATTAACTAGATCTTTTGTGGGTTGTAATCTAAGTACTATTATGCAAAACATTACAACAACAGGTGTCCTAAAGTACCCCAATAATGCCCCTTTTGTAACCCATGTTTAATTGACTAATATCATATCCCTTTGACCAAAAAAATAATTTATTCAATTATTTTTTGTCTTTTTATTAGACTCCTAAAGATCAATATCCATTCTATCACCTCTTTAACTGTAAATAATCGATGGCACAAGGCTTTCCTTAGGTAGTTATGCAAATATGATTTCTTGAATTCGTAAGCTTCCATCAATATTTTGATTTGGCACTTTAATATATGGAAATATAGCTCTTCGAAATTCTTATCTAAGAGAACCACGTTTTAATTTTAAGTTCTTTAAAATTAAATAAAACTTGGAAGAAGTAGGTGCTCTTCAAATATTAGAATGAAATACCTTAGCATTCATTTCAAGAATGGAAAAGGGTCATATATATCCCTCTACTAAGTCATATGTGTCCCCGTTATATCATTTAATTTAAAAAGTTCTTACCGTTTGTGCCCAAAAATTAAATGTCCCTCTGCCATCTACTCCCAAATTTAAAATAAAAATATCCACTTGGCAGTATTTTATTGGATGAATTAAACCTACCCCTTATTCTTTAATTAACCCACCAATCCAACTCATTTTATTCGATCTACCAATTAAAAAAGATCCCAAAACAGACCGGTCTCTCATTCCCTTCCTTCAACCAGTAAACCAAGTTAGGGTTCTTCAAGAAAACTTACTCTTAGTCGATGCTACCGATGCAAGAATTACTTTTTTGAAAATGTATGTTTAATCCGTGGAATTTTACTTGTTTATCTCCTTATATGTGTATTTGTCTTAGTTTACTATTAGGGTTTTATGATCAATTAGGGTTTTAATATGTTTTGTAATCTTATGTCTTAGTTTAAGATGTTATTTTCTAACCTTTTTGTCTTATTTTCTTGTGTGGAATGTCTTTGCAAGTGTTGCTTTAGTCTTTTTCTGTTAGGATTATTAATGGTCGACAATATAGTAGGGATTATTTTTTGTCTTTTTCTGATCCCGAATAAATTTTTATGATTTCTCTTGTATCAATTATGTATGTGCTGGGTTTATGTGGTTTTTATCTGTGCTGGCATATGTCGTTGAATTTTGTAAGTACTAAAGGTGGTGAGATATGAGAATATGAGGTTTTAATTGTCCCTTTTAGTCGTTTTCTTGTATGGCATATGTCTGTGCTAGGTGTCTTGAATGTTGTTACCTCACAACTTAAATCTGTGAATATTTTAGTGGTAGTAGGTTTTTACTAATTGAATTATTTGCGGTCCGCTAGTTGCTACATGTTGTTTGTGTTCCACTAAATTCGTACATTCTTTATAATTATGATTTTTTCAATTGCTTAGTTATTGTTACATGATTCACACTATAGATTTTGTGTGAAACACATAGAGGCAAACTGGTGCAAAAGATGGAGGACATATGAGTTCAAGAAGTTACAATGGTGGAGTGTCTAGAACTATTATGAGAAAGATTTGAAGGACCAGTTGAAGAGTATTAGTGAACTGAGTAAGGAAGATACTGAATGATTATTAAAGTAATCTCGCAAGTACAAATTGCAGCCAGTTATGGGTTAAAAATTTTGGAAGGTAGATCCATCGGGATCAATGAAACCACCCGAGTTAGTCAAGATGGCTGGGAGGCCTAAAATCAAGAGAACTAGACAGAAAGATAAGGCAATCAAAAGGCAAGGTGAATGAGCATCTTCAAAAAAAGGGAGAGTAATGATTTTCACCAATTGTGGGGCGCCAAATCATAATGCAAGGGGTTGTGAGAAGGTAACACCTTCAACTTATCTAACTTATTTTACTTGTTAACAACACTAACATTTACATTATCTAACTGTTTTTATTTGTTAACAATATCCACCTATGGAAAAAAGAGTAAGGAAAATGATAGACTTCTAGTTGATTAAGATGAAAGTTTGGAGCAACAATCAGAAGAAGATATACACCTAACAACACCCCAATCTAGTCAAGCAAGTCAGTCGAGTGTTCAAGGCTCAAAGGTTGTGTTCATTCCTACACCATCAGTGCGCAGTCAGTCAAACAGTGCATTCCCTAACTTTGACCTACTTGCACTTGATCCAGATGTAGTTACAAGGCCAACAACTGTGTCAGAATCTTAAACAAGATTTCTGCAAAGGAAAAAACCACCTTAAACTTCAAGTGTAAGGGTTATTTCATTCACTGGTGATACAAATGGTGTTAGTCTTCCATCATCACTTCTTTTCAAACCACCAGGGTTCAAATAGAAGGGAAAAAGTATTTTAATAGGACGTCAATTGGAGATTCAAAGCAAAAAGAAAGAAGATACGCTGAAGCCAAGAAAGGGAAACAGCTGAAGTGTATTGTAATAGAACTAAATCGGCTGTTTTTATGAAGTTTGTTGGGTTGTAAAAACTGCCATGTGACATTGTATTTCCTAGTTATGTATTTGTATAGTCCAAATTCAGACGACCATGACCATCAACGAAGAGGAGAAACAACGAGGTCCTCGTTGCTCGGTGTCTTGCGAAGGAAAATGGACATGCGGACAAAGATTGTACGACCCTTGCAGTAGTATAGGCCCAATAGGGGGCATCAGTAATATTCTTTCGAATATTCCTCTGAATAAGTCTTTGAGGGTTCTTATGGGGTGTATCCCTTATATATATTTGGGGGGGAAACCTTGTTGGGGGGGGGAAGATCTTTTCATTCGAACAAAAAAAGCATTGAATGTAATATTCTCTTACAAAAACTATAAATATCTTTAACATCGAAGAAAACACAAATTGAGCAATCCCATACGCCGTTTACATCTTATACATATTGTGCTCTAGAGATTATTATTCTTAGCTAAGATCTAACCCCCCTCATTTACTCATTGATTTATTCAAAAAGGTTGTAATATCTTTTGTGTCAAATAATTTGTCACCATTTGTGGGGATCTCTGTAGCCAAGATTTTAGTTTCATCTGGATCTTTGAAAGAAGTAATCACCTCTTCATAACCTTGTAAAGATTAGTAATGTCAGGAAAGGGAGAGGCAAGATTAAAAGTAGTAGCAGGCGTCACAAACAACCTTCTAGGATCCATCAATGAAGCCGATAGGGAAAATGATTAAAACATAATGCCAAGTACTACACCTGAGGGAGATATTATGTCCACCTCTCACGAAAGCGTGACTATCTCACGCGGGAGGAAAACCTCAACATCCGCAATAAGAGAGGCACCACCAGCTGTGAAAAGGCTATTAGAGGAATGTTTAACAAACACCTTGAGCAGCATACTCGACAAACCCACCCAAAAGAATGTCGGAGGCACAATACGCGCAGAAACCGCTGCTATCGTCGATAAGCCAGAAACTCCACATGTAGGTAACACTCACATTGTTGTTGATGCAGATTAGAATGCACTTATAGCCATTTTAAAGAAAATAGAAGATATGGAAAATTATAACAAAACTCTCTACGATCATATGAAGGAACCTCAGGAAAGGATCGATAAAATACCGGGTGCTCCGAAGTTGCTACCAAAACGTGATGCAGACCAGTTTGTTGAGCAACCGTACAGCGAAGGAGTAGCCCCCGTACTATCCCAAAAATATTCAAAATACTGCCATATTTGAAAATATAAGACAATACCATGCATCCGGAAGATCACCTGATCCACTATGTCGCTGCAGTAAAAGACATCGATCTGTCGAAGGAGCAGGTTCCCTAGGTGCTGTTGCAAAATTTGATAAAACTTTGGTAGGAGGAGTGATGACATGGTATTCCCAACTGCCAGCATGATCAATATCAACGTTTGAAGAGATGGAAGACAAATTTGTCATCGCCCATGCATGAGAGAGAAAAGCAAAAGCTAGGCAAAATGACATCTTTACCGTTAGGCAGACGACAGACGAAGGGTTACGAGATTTCCTAGCCCAATTCAACAGAGTAAGAATGAGCCTACCAAACATATAAGAAGGAATGGCGGTAAAAACCTTCCAGAATGGGCTGAATGGAAGCGAGTCGAAAGCAACCAAAAAATTGCTGAGCAGACACATGAAATATCCTCCCTCCATATGGGAAGAAATCCATATTGCCTATTGCACCGAAGTAAGGGCAGATGAGGACGACTTGAACGACCAACTCCAACGACAGACATCAATCCAGATCGAAATAAGGAGAGACGCTGCAATGATGGTCGAAGGGATCAACCACCTTGTTTCAATCGAGAAAGGCAGCAACCCTTCAACTGGGCATCCATCTCACCTCCTCGACGGCATACAGACACCACACCCCAACACACTACGCTTCACCTAAATGAAAGAGGTATGCCTACATTATTATATGCTCGTAACTTTTGCGTTTCTCCTTTAGAAACAGTGTACACACTGGAAAAGCTCGGTACAAAGGTGCAGTTGCCGCAAATGATGAAGTTAGATCCGAGTACCCGGAGATCAAACATTCTATGTGCATTCCACCAAGTATGATTAGATCCGAGTACCCGGAGATCAAACATTCTATGTGCATTCCACCAAGTATGAGTACACAAAACCGAAGACTGCATAGGTCTTGGACAAAAAGTGGTGAGAATGCTAAACTAAGGACACCTGAAAGAACTGCTGAGCGATCGAGGACGGGTTGACTTCGCTCATGGACGTGACCAACCTCAAGGACCACCAAAACTACCTTAGCTAGCCAGTACCATACAAATGATCATTCGCAGTGGCGACGATACAGTAATCAACCCATGTAAAATTCACCACCACACACAAAATCAAGCGGATAATCGCCCATGAACAGTATGACGACTCCAAAGATAATATCATCTTTGATAAGTCAGATACCAACAGTTTGTCTTTCTCTTACTATGATGCTTTGGTTATAACTTTACATATTGCTGATACCGATATAAAAAGTATAATGGTGGATGACAGAAGCGACGCGTGTATTATTCATCCGCGGGTCCTCTTACAGATGAGATTCGAGGATAAGATAGTACCACATTGCATAGTACTAACATGTTTTAAAAATGCAGTGGAACGAACCTCGGGAGAAATAATGTTGCCCATTCTGGCAGGAGGAGTTACCCTGGAAACAACGTTTCACGTCATGAAACCAAGAAAAAACCTACAACGCTATCATAAGGCATCCATGGATACATTCCATACGAGTCATCCCGTTAAGTTTCTATTATGTAATCAAATTTCCCACCTCATGAGGGATATTTAGCATCCAGGGAGAGCCACGTACCACCCAGGAATGCTACCAAATCACCCAAGATTGCACACATACCCAACAACTAAAGGGAGCAAGCGCGAAAGCATAACAATCGGCCATATCAGGAACCAAACCTGATATATAGATAGAATCCATCAAAGACCCAGATGTCATAGAAGCTTGCAAGGCAATAATAGAAGATCTTGATCCCGTTCAATTAGACAGTACCAACAACACGAAAAAAGCTTATATCAGACACAACCTCTCAGAGCCAGGTAAATTTCATGAGTTCTTAACTAACAACACCGATTTATTTGCCTTTTCCCACTCAGATATGCCGAGAATCTCGAAGGACATAGCAATACATAGGCTGAATGTCGATCCTCTTTACCCGCCTGTGCAGCAAATGAGGAGGAAGTTTAATGTTGTAATCAACAATGTAGTCAGCGAGAAAGGTGACAAGTTGCTCGCTAACGATTCTATCTGAGAGTCGAAATATCCTTAGTGGGTCTCCAATGTAGTCGTGTTAAAAAAGAAGAACGAAAAGTGATGGATGTGCGTCGACTTTACTGGCCTAAACAAAGCATGCCCAAATGACTCTTTTCCATGCTACATATATACTAACTCATTGATGCAATAGGAGGGCATGAACTATCGTGCTTCTTGGATGCCTACTCTAAGTACAACCAAATTCTAATGGAAAACAAAGACCAAGAAAAGACCACCTTCATCATTCACCAAGGGACATATTACTACAAAGTTATGCCGTTTGGTTTCAAAAATGCAGGGGAAATGTATCAAAGGTTAGTCACCAAAATGTTCAAAGAACAACTCGAAAAGACTATGGAGGTCTACATCGACGACATGTTGGTGAAGTCAAAAAGGAAGGAGCAAAACATTGACCATCTGAAATAAGCCTTCAAAATATTGAGACGATATGAGATGAAATTAAATCATGAAAAATACGACCTTTGGCATAAACCTCAGGAAAATTTCTTGGCTTCTTGGTATCGCAAAGGGATTTTGAGCCAACCTGGATCAGATCAAGGCCATCGAAGGAATACCAGAGATATTAATCAGCAAAAAGTAGGTACAAAAATTAACAGTGCGAATAGCTGCCCTGTCGAGGTTCATATCACGGTCATCGGACAGGTGTCACAAGTTCTTTATTCTATTAAGGAAAGACAACAGGCTACATTGGCATGAAGAATGTATCGACGCTTTACGAAAATGAAAGCATACCTATCTTTACCACTATTACTAGTCAAAGCAGACCCAGGCGAGTGCAACTAGCGGTCTCCGAAGTCACGGTATGTGCGGTCCTGGTATGTGAAAACAAAGGTACGCAATCTCCAATTTATTGTATTAGCAAAACCTTAGTCGATGCCGAAACAAGGTACTCCCACCTTGAGAAATTTGCTCTAGCATTAGTCGTAGCTTCACGAAAGCTTAGACCATATTTTCAATATCACCCTATTAAAGTGGTGACAACCTTCCCCCTCAGGGTAATCCTACATAAACCCGAACTATCGGGAAGTTTAGCCAAATCGGCCGTAAAATTAAGCGAGCACGATATAACCTATCATCCGCAAACCTCTATAAACTTGCAAGTGCTTGCCGATTTCGTTACCAACTCTAGCGCATAAATACTGCGTGAAGTAGAGCATTAAGCTGTCCGCACTTCCACACATTCTGACCTATGGATCCTGTACATCCACGACACTTCTAACGCCTCAAGATCGGGATTGGGACTCGTCCTTGAAGTCCCTACGGGCGAAGTAATTCGCAAGTCCATACTGTGCCCTGAAATGACTAATATCGAGGCCGAGTATGAAGCTATTATTTCAGGATTAAAGGTGGCCCTCAAGTATGGCGCTCGGCAGCTCGTACTCCATTGCGACTCTTAGCTTGTGGAGAACGTAGTTACTGGGAATTTCCAAATCAAAGAACAGAGATAACAAAGATACTAATATGAAATTCACAAGATACTACCAGAATTCGATGAATGCCGCCTCGTACTGATACCTAGGGCACAGAATATCGAATCAAGCGGTCTTGCCAAACTAGCAGCAGCCACCAAAAATATAAAGAAGGAAAATGAGTCACCCTCCTCCACTCCTCAATTGACCAAGTTGACTATAAACCTAACTTGGGACTGGCACAATAATATCAAACATATGTGCAGGAAGGGACGCTCCCATAAGATAAGAAAAAATCCAAGAAACTTTGAATACAAGCGGCCAGATACAGCCTCGTAAACCACAATATGTACAAAAGAACGTTCGGCATCCCTCTGGCCAAATATCTTGGGAATTAGATAAGGTGAGTACTAGATGAAGTACCCTAGGGTTACTGTGGTGTCCATACAAGAACTGTGCCCTCGTAAGATGCCTTATCCGCGCATGGTACTACTGGCCCACCATGAAAAAGAGGCTGTAGAGTACGTTAGAAAGTGTGAACAATGTCAAAAATACGCTCCTATGATACACAAAGTAGGGGAACTCTTGCATTGCGTCACTCCTCATGGACATTCATATAGTGAGAGATGGATATTGGCGAACCCCTCTCAGTAAGACGAGGTAAAGTACGATTTCTTTTGGTTTTAACTGACTATTTTTCTAAATGGGTGGAAGCAGGTGCATACACACAAATATGTGAGCAAGAAGTTATCGTGTTCATATGAAAAATTGTAATATGCCGCTTTGGCATTCCCAAGGAAATGAGCTGTGACAGTGGTATCCAGTTCATTGGAAGGAAAACAACTAACTATTTTGAGAAATGGCACATCAAATGGATACTCTCCATACCCTACCACCCCACTTACAATGGCCAAGGCAAATCATCCATAAGATGATTTTGAATATATTCAAAAAGAAGCTCGACGATGCCAAAGGGCTATGGCTCGAACTACTGCAGGAAGTATTGTGGGCATACTGCACCAAGCTAAAAACTAGCACAAGCGAGACACATATTCATTAGTCTACGGGATTGACGCGGTCATACCATTCAAAGTCGGAGAGTCCAGCCTGAGATACTCCAGCGAGAGGGGACCAAGTAACGACAAAAGTAGGTTACAAGACACGGATGAAGAAGAAGAGCAAAGAGATTTGGCTTATATAAGAATGGTATCCCAAAAGCAACAAGCAGAAAGGTACTATAACAAGAAGGCCAAAGTACGACCACTCAAGGTCGGAGACTACGTTCTCAAAGCTAAAACCCAAGCCTCAAACGACTCCAACGAAGGAAAACTAGGAACAAACTTGGATGGGCCATAAATAATTTTTGCCGTAATAAACAAGGGAGTATTCCAGTTAGAGACAGTGGATAGAAAGCTACTCCAAAATAATTGGAACATCGCCCATCTCAAATACTTCTACTTTTGAAAAAAGGCACCACCCAAGTTGTACTCTTTTTCCCGCATCCGAGTTTTGTCCCAATCAGGTTTTCTTGATGATTTTTTTAATGAGGCAGCAAGGGAGGCGCCTCGAGGCCTGAAGTATTATTCATTTCTCCGCCCGTTGACAAGATCTCCAAGCCAAGTAATGAAGGGACTAGGTACAGATAGCCATTGTATTCACTATATTCACAAAGTTGGCATGTACTTTCTACAGGAATAAAATCAAAATCTACAATATATGAAAATCGCAATGGCTAAGGCCATCAACAAAAGCATGAGTTCGACGTATAATCAGAATCTACAATGTATGAATGAAAGTCCCAATGGCTAAGGCCATCGACAAAAAAAAAGTTTGATTTCACTTGAACCATTACGGGATCCTACTTCGAAACCAGATCAAAGGTAACATCCTATTGGCTAAGGCAATTGACGAAAAAGGAGTTTGATTTTACTCGAACTATGACGAGATCCTACTTCGACGCTAGATCAAAGGAAACATCCCAATAGCTAAGGCCATCGATGAAAATGAGTTTGATTTCACTTGAACTACGACAGGATCCTTCGTCAATGCTAGATCAAAGTTAGTAACCCAATGGCTAAGGCCATCGACATAAAACACGTTCGATTTCACTCGAACTATGATGTGATCCTAGTTCGACGACAGATTGAAGGTAATATTCCAATGGCTGAGGACATCAATGAAAAACAAGTTCGATTTCACTCAAACTATGACAAGATCCTACTTTGACACCAGATTGAAGGTAACATCCCAATGGCTAAGGCCATCGATGAAAAACAAGTTTGACTTCACTAGAAATAAGACAAGATCCTACTTTGATGCCAGATCGAAGGTAACATCACAATTTCTTTGGCCATTAAGGAAAAATGAGTTTGATTTCACTCGAACCACGACCGGATCATACTTTGATGCTAGATCGAAGGTAACGTCCTAATGGCTAATGCCATCGATGAAAAACGAGTTTGACTTCCGTCAAACTACCACGAGATCCTACTTCGATGCCAGATCGATGGTAACATCCCAATGCCTAAGGCCATCGGCAAAAAATGAGTTCGCCTTCACTCAAACTACGACAGGATCCTACTTCGACTCCAGATTAGAAGTAACATCCTAACGGCCAAGACCATCAACAAAAGTTCAAGTTCGATCTCACCGAAAAGTAAAATCTACCCAATAGATCAACGAACACTCGAGATACCATAAGTATTATAAATATCACCACCAAAATGATAAAACAATTTTTTCGTTTACAGCAAAAGTCACTAACTAATATCTTTACAATGGGCTAAAGCGTGCCCTTACAAAAATCCTGAAACAAAAAAAAAGTAAATACAAAACTACACATCATCCCCAGCAGGGTAAGCATCCTTATACCAAGAGTCGGAGGTAAGGTGGTTTTGCATAATCAGAGATGAATTTATCCCCATCAGATGTACGGGGGTCTTACCCATATGACTCATGAGCTGAATGAGCTTCAGCACACACACCCTAAAGTTCCACTTGAACACCCTCCCTTTAGCATAAAGAGCCTTATACACATCGAGCCGGGCCTCAACATAAACCCACAACTCATATGAATTATGAGGCATGATTGATTAGGTCAAGGTAAGGGAAGTAGAAGGGCGTCCTTCGTCCTTAATAAAGACGCCTGCCTGGTCAACACAAACAACTCCTCTTCCAACTCCTTAACACGACCCTCGAGCCCCGCCACCTTGAGCATAGATGCCTCTTATTCTTGGCCCACTCCAACATAAAGGTAAGGAGGGCATCTTTTAAAACTGTCGCTTCAGAAATAGTGGCTGCCAGTCTATCAGCACTCACATTCAGCTCACTCCTAAGCTCACCAACCTTCACTGACTTCATATTCAATTTGCAATCAAACTGGCCACCTTTGCATGCAGGTCGGCATTCTCAGACACCATTGCCCTACTTAACTCCAGCTCGTCCTCCTTCACTTTAAGAGATGCCTAGAGCTCGCTATTACGGGAGATGGCTTTCACGAGGTCTTCATCTTTTTCCCTCAACTCTTCGACATTCTGCGCCAGTTGGTCTTCCCTTTACTTAAGTCCTTCACAAAAAAATTGAAAGTCCGGGTCCTAATGTAGATATTGGCCATCCCGCAGTGCTTGGTGTGATATTGTTGATATTTGGAAGACATCTTCCCCCAGATAACCATTATTTTTCTTTCCATGCGCTCACGTTCAGTCTCCATGATGAGAGTCTGCGATAATAAGAAAAATGTTAGTTTGAATGAGTCCACCAAATAGTAGAGTACCTGGTCATGTACGAGATTCTGCTGAGAGATTTTTACATGTAAAAATCCCACACATGTAATAAGGCAGGAGATTTTTACATGTAAAAATCCCACACATGGGGATAAAAAAACCATGACCTATACCTGTAGTCTTTTAACTTCACTAACTTGTAAGGACCTATTACAAGCCACTTTGCAATGAATCATTACAAAGGATTTACTCAACTAACTTGTGGTACTCTTACCACAAGCTACTTAGTGACTTCCTAGTTATAAAGGCTTTTACTAACTTGTGATTATTTCACCAGAAGCCACTTTGTAATTCTACAATTACAAGGACTTTTGCGTATGACTAAATCTAGTCACAACATAAACTCAAGAAGTTTACAGATTTACAAAAGAGGTTTCCTAATCAAACGCTTGTAGCTAAGCAGTTTAGGAGATACAATAAGTACAATCACAAAGTTACAACTCAATTAGGACAACAACATGCTATTTGTTAGGAACATGTTCGTAGTTACGTTCAAATTTGTTCTTCAAGCTTGTGGGATGATTTCTTTATTTTGGCAAGAAGCTTGAATGAGAAACTGAAACGTTCAAGAGATATTTTGTACAAAAGGTACACCTTGATCACATCACTTGAAATGATGTGAATACTTTATTTGGTTAGAGAACCTGTGGGCCCCGGAGATAGTGTAGTGTGGTAGAAACAATGCAGGTAGTCACTTCGTTTCAAGTTGTGTCCAATTGACTTTGTACTGCTACAAGGAATCCACAAGAGTATAAGATCCCTTTTTGGGTTCTTAGTTCCTGAAGCTGTAGCAGTTCACCTTTAGCTGAAATCCGTTAAGCTTACAGTATAGTCCAAGTAGGCCAGGTTCAGTAACTGGTTCTTAACAGTAAGTTTGTTAGAGCATGAAAACTTAAAGCAAGAACATTTAAAATCTATCAATTTCCCCCTTTTTAATGATGACAAACTTAACATTTAGAGCAATAAGAACTAGATGAAAAACAAAAGTTGCCCCTGACTCTATGCCCTTTCACATGAGGTCCCCCTGAGTTGATGGCACATTGTTATTCATTTTCCCCATTTTGGCATCATTAAAAAAACACAAACAGAATAACAACACAAAGAAGTCCAGCCAAGCTAATTCATGCCACATATGTGCACACAATCATGATAGAGAATAGAAACACAGAAGGAGAGTAATGCCATAATAAAACAAGGATTGATATTAATAAAGCTTTAATATGCCTTTTATTTTGAAAAAAAGCAAAAGGCAACATTGGACTTGTTAACGGGAGTAGTAATATTTCATACCAATCACACAAAAAAGAAAACAATAACGTCCACCAATACATTAAGAGAGAACTTAACAATCATTTCAAGAAACTGGTCACTTAAGGAGTACTTAGGGGGCACTAGGAGTAAAAGGCTTGGTAGTTGCAGCAAATGTTTAGAGAATGAGGTCTATTCGGGTATTTTCCGACTTTTTTTCATTGAGCAGTTCTGCTTTCAGGTTCTCTACTTGTGCCCCGAGATCAACATTCTCCTTTGTCAAATGAGACACTTCATCATTTGACATCGGAACCCCTTGGGCTTGCTGACCTTCCAGGATAGCGTTACTGGTCTTCAGCCGACGAATTTTCTCAACAACACTATTCGAAGGATTTATAAGCTGTGAGACGGTTGATGTATTCTACCCCCATACTTTTCCACTCACTCGCACTCTTCCTAAGTCGTCTGTGAGAAAGTCTGAGTCCTAGTCCCCACTTTGCTCATCCGTAGTGAGGCTTTAAAGAATTTGAACACTGGAGTAAGCAGGAACCCATAGGGAAGGCCATGACTAACATCTTTGAAGGTTGCAACCTTTTGCATGTGTTAAATCATAATATCAGGTAGACTCACTGGAGTAAAATTATCCAGTTTCTCCATCAAGAATATGTCACACTTAGAAGTCACTAACCTCATCTCAGCTTGAGGTAATAGAACTTTGTTAATCAATTCAAACAGTATCTGGTAGATAGGGAGTAGCGCTTTCTTATGGATGTGGTCCATTTTCTTATTTGCATTGTGTTTTATTGAGGCATTTATGAAGTTATATTGACGCACATCTCTTATACTGAACATACCAGATGTAGGAACTTTTAAAACCTCCCCAATCAAATATACATCAAAGACGATGTCCACCTAATTAACCACAACACAAATGTTGTCAGTATCAACTTGAAAGAGGCTAGCAAAGAAACTTTGTACCTCATCCTCATATACCTTAGGTGCATCAATTTGAAATAGATGCACCCAACGTTGAAACTCGAGCATTTCTTGAATTTGGCGCATTCCAGCCATCTCAAAGATTGCTAGGTCAAATGTATGACCCAACAGAACTTTTTGATGCCTCAGGCGCTCAGAGACAAGGCTGACTTCACTTCTTATTTGATTCACAGAACTAGGTTCATCAAAAGATTCAGACTTTCGTTTCCTGAACTTTTCTCCACTGACTTTGCCTTTTCCATTGGATTTGACTAGGACATCCTTATCAGACATGGAAAACTCACTCACCACCTCTTTCATCTTAGACCTCGATGTTGACCCTTTCTTTATTGAAGTAAGTTTTGCCTTTTTCGAAGACCGTCTCACAAGTGAACCACGTTTATCTGGGGTTTCCTCTTCCACCTCAACTACAAGGATCACCTCATCACTTACAGGCACATCGTCTTATACCAACTTTGTTCTTTTCTTTTTACTACTCTTCTTGCTCTTTTGAAGGGCAAAATCGTAGGACACTTTAACTTAAAGACTGGTAGTAGGTCATTTGATTTTATACTGAGGGGTGGACACAACCCTCCACTTACTTATGAATGCATCAAGAGCCACATTATCTAGGTCTTATTTATCACTGGATCTCATTTCAGGTGCTCGAATTTCCAAGGTCATAAAATCGAATGTAGGAACAGAACTGTCCTGGGAATGAGAGCCCTAACCTGGGTCCTCCGGAGAGGGGTCAGGTTTCTTATGTAATACCCTAGTAGTATCTTCCACTGCATCCCCTTCAACTACTACAGTGTCCCTTTCGTCCTCCACACTTTGTGCCTTGTTTTTCTGAGAAGTAATCTCATGTAGTACACCATTAGCGGACATCATATTCTTCAACCGGTGCTTCCATCACCAAGGAATTGGTAGACCTGATGGCATAACTCTTTATGACCTTAGGATTTTCACCTTCTTCTCCACTTAGTTTTTGACTGGTGGGCACCTCAGACGATGTAGAGAACAGAGCAGTTGCTTTAAGGGTTTCTGGATTCGGAAGTGACTAGGAATTTGGTGAAGTGTGACTTTAGTGGAAGGAATAATAGAGGGTGAGGAAGGATCAGTGGGAGCAAAAGGCTCCATAGATTGATCAGTGGTAGTTACAACTGAGGCAGGGAGATTGGAAGTTGCCTCAGCCATTGAAAGAAGTGGTGTGATGATGCACCTTGAAAATTCTAGTGTAAGACTTATGGTTAGGAATAGCAGAAAAGTGGGGTTTTAAAAGAAGAGGATAATTATGAAGAGAGAGGAATAGGCACCGGTTTTGAAACAATATTTAGGTGTGGAGAATTGCAGTGTTTCAGAGGGAAATGGAACAATTTGTAATGAAGAGACATGAAAAAATGATCTAAAAAGTTGATGACACGACAGTTGTGTTTTGTACCCTTTTTAAGACGTGTATTAAATGATGCACAAAACTACTAACCTTTTGGTACAAAAACCAGATTCTTGACCTTTTTTTAAAAGAATCAATCATCTTTTATCATTCATGCATTGCATCTACTGCTTCTATACTTGTCATCATGTTTACCTGCAATGGTATTGAAGTGAGTTAGACATGGCCATAAAAAACTTTGAGCCAGTTATTTCTTGAAGGTAAAAGCCAGCTAAAGAGGAATCAGGTTCTTAATTGGGATTTAAAAGCCCCATCTTCACTCTGTTTATTTCAAACCGTTCCCTACTTAGCACTTTGGTAAAAATGACTGCAATTTGATCTTCTGTGCTGCAGAAATTCATACATATCAACTCTTTCTCCACATTGTCTCTCAGAAAATGATGCCTTATATCGATATGTTTTGTCCTTTTATATTGAACTAGATTCTTGGCCATTTTGAGTGCACTGGTGTTGTCATATAGAAAGGGTACACTCTCAGTGAGTACCCCAAAGTCCTCCTGTTGCTTCTTGATCCATAAAAGTTGAGCATAGTAGGATGCTGCAACTACATATTTAGCTTCAGCTGTTGAAAGAGCCGTTGAATTTTGCTTCCTTGTACCCCAAGATATAAGACATGAACCTAATAAGTGAGCCATTCCAGAAGTGCTTTTCCTGTCCACAAGATAACCTACATAATCTGCATTAGCATACCTAATTAGATTAAAACTGTCACCTAATGAATAATACAACACCTGGTCCTATGTTCCTTTGATATATCTTTGCATTATTTTGGCAACCTTCAAGTGAGATTCCTTAGGATTTGATTGAAATCTATCATATAGACCCACACTGAACACAATATCAGGTCTGCTGGCAGTGAGATAGAGGAGAGACCTAATGACGCCTCTATATATAGTTTGATTCACAAGAGATCCAGTTTCATCCATGTCCAGTCGAGTGGCAGTAGCAATGGGAGTGTCTATCACCTTTGATGCTTCCATGTCAAACCTCTTCAAGAGATCCCTGATGTATTGTTGCTGACTAATGGATGTACCCGTTCAGGATTGTTTTACTTCAAGACCCAAGAAGAAGTTCAGTTCCCCCTTCACGCTCATTTCTAATTCACTTCCCATGAGTTTTGGAAATTCTTCACACAGAGAATCAATTGTTGCTCCAAAAATGATATCATCAACATATACATGTACAATGAGCATGTTACTTCATCGTTTCATTAAGAAAAGAGTGGTGTCAATTTTTACTATTTTAAAGCCATTTTCCAAGATAAACTTTGACAACCTTTCATACCAAGCTGGAGGAGTTTGCTTTAGCCCGTACAAAGCTTTGTCCAGTTTGAACACATATTAAGGGTTCTCATGACATTCAAATCCTGGGGGTTGCTTCACATAGACTTCTTCCTCAAGGAGTCCATTCAAATATGCACTCTTGACATCTATTTGGAATAAAGTGAATTCCATATGAGATGCAAAAACAATCATAATTCTAATAGCCTCTATGCGAGCCACTGGAGCAAATGTTTCATCATAGTCACTACCTTCCTCCTGATTATAGCCTCAGACCACTAGCCTGGCCTTGTTCCTTAAGGTAATTCCATGTTCATTGAGCTTGTTTCTGAATACCCACTTTGTTCCTATATTGGTTCGATCTGGAGGTCTGGGTACCAGGTGCCACACATTATTTCTCTCAAACTGATGTTGCTCGTCTTGTATGGCTGTAATCCAATCTACATCTTTCAAGGCTTCCTTGACATTTTTAGGCTCATCTAGGATAGAAAGGTTTAGAAGGCGAGTGAATTTCTGGCTCTTGATCTGATTTGTACTCTGAAGTCTAGAGGACTAATGATGTTGTCTATTGGATAAGAGCTTTGGTGTCTGCAATTAGACACCCGATGTTCATTATGAGAGGAAAAGGGTATGTTTGGCTGATTTTCCTTCGTCCTTCTCTCAGGTTCTAGTGGAGTTCCCTGAACTACATTGACTACTCTTTCTTCATCTTTAGTGTTTGTAATTGAGCTTCTTTGTTCTATGGAGGATGAGGCAGCGTTGTCCTCATTTAGTTCCTTTACTTGACTCATCATATCTGCCTTTCCATGTGTCATGTGTATGACTTCACCAGGGACTAGTAAGGATTCTCCATCTTGATCTTCCTCAGCACTCTTCTCACATGATGGACAAGATTCATTAAAATAACATGGAAAATTTCCTCAACACATTGAGTCCGCTTGTTATATATCTTGTAAGCCTTGCTTTGAGAAGGGTACCCCAAAAATATTCCTTCGTCACTCTTGGCATCGAATTTACCAAGCTAATCCTTTCCATTGTTGAGAACATAGCATTTGCATCCAAATGTTCTTAGGTGAGTCAGCTTGGGTTTTCTTTCATTCAACAATTCATATGGGGTTTTATTCAGAAGTGATCTGATCATGCACCTATTCACCATGTAGTAGGCAGTGTTGACAGCTTCTGCCCAGAAGTTCTTTGCAATTCCACTGTCAATCATCATTGTTCTTGCCATTTCTTCTAGAGTTCTGTTCTTCCTTTCTACTACTCCATTTTACTGGGGAGTTCTGAAGCTGAGAAGTTGTGAGTGATGCCATTTTCATTTCAAATTTGACATTGTCAAATTCTGTTCCATGTTTTGATCTAATGAATACAACTCTAGACTCCACCTTCACCTGAATTTCTTCACAAAGGCCACAAACACTTCAATAGTTTCATATTTGGTTATGAGAAACAGAGTCCATGTGAATCTAGATTAGTCATCCTCGATTACAAAAATGTATCTTTTCTCCTCTGCTTTGCATTCTCATAGGTCCACACAGATCCATATGCAAAATTTCTAGTGTCTTTGAGGTGCTCACATCTCTTTAGAATTAAGAAAGGACTTCATATGTTTTCCTCTAGCACATGCATCACATACTTTTTGCATCTTGGATAGTGACATCGGCAGACCATGGACAAGGTCTTTTTGAATTAGTTTGTTCAGAAGGGAAAAGCTTGAGTAGCCCAATCTTCTGTGTCATAGTTCAGCATCATCATCAACAACTTTCAAACAACTCAGATCACCACTTTGTAAGGATTTGAACTCAGCAACATAGATGTTCTTGTATCTTTTGCCCACCCATACTATTTCACTGATCACAAGATTAGTGACTCTGCCTATTTTGGACAATAATTCCACATTGTTTCCTTTATCACAAGTTTGAGAAACACTTAGGAAACTGTACTTAAGCCCATTGACATAGTACACATTTTCAATAGAATGAGTGAGTGACTTCCCAACTTTTCCAACTCCGAGAATGCACCCTTTTTTCCATTGCCAAAAGTTACACTCCCTCCTTTTAGGCTTTTAGTGAAAGAAAGTCAGTTATGTTCCCCGTTATGTGCTTTGAACATCCACTATCCATAAACCATTATTGATCGCTTCCTTCAGTGTTCCTTGCACAAGAGATTAAGAGTTAATTTTAGGAACCCAAGCAAGTTTGGGTCCCTTGTAGTAGGCAAGCGGATGAATAAGAGTTTTTTTAGTCCATTCAGGTAATGTGCATTTTTTGTGAGTGGAACCTGGTCCCTCTTTTATAGTCACTTTTTCAGCAAACACTTTGTTTTTCTGAACCGATTAATTCTTGTCCTAGACATCTTCTTTGAAGTGCCCTGTGTTCCCACATTGGGTACATGGCCAATCATCAGTGACAATGACTTACTTGCTGTGAGGGTTATGAGGAGTTTTCTTCCTTTGGATCCCTATTCCTTTTTTACAATCATTAGTAAGCAAGGAGGTGGTAGCTTCTGAGGACCAGGTCCACTTTAGGGACTTTTAACGATCCTTCTATACTCTTTCCATATTGGTTTGGAGTTGCTCATTTTTCTCAATTTCAGCACAAATCCTTGATCTTATAGCTTTCATCTCATTTTAAAGCCAAATTTGTTCCTCATTGGCTTTCTCCTTTCCTATTCCAGAATTTTCAGGTTTTGACTTAGTCCAATGTTTATTGTTTCCCTTAGGTCTGCAATTTCTGTCAACAAGTCATTCTTTTCCTTTATGAGGATTTCAATAGTTTTTCTATGGTTAGTAACTACAACCATTAAGTTGTCTCTAGTTTGTTCAGATTCTCCTAATTATAAGGTCAAATAATCCATATCATCTGATTGAGTCATCAAAGCAAAAGTTGAGTCATATCCAATCTCCCCGCCTTCAAGTACCATCATGGAACTATCACCAGTATCAGGTTCACCTTCAAACTATTTTACTTGTGTAGTTCCCTCATGAGCTATTTGCAAAGCTTCCCATATTTCCTTGGCAGTGTCGCAAGTGGATATTCTATTGTACTCTTCAGGTCATATTCTACATACTAGAATTTTCTTGGCACGAAAATTCTTCTCCACATCTTTCTTTTTTGCTTCAGTGTACTCTTTGCTGGTTTTTGCCATTGAAAATGGAAATTCCTCTAGTACTACGGTTGGAACATAAGGACCATCGCATATGGTATCACATAGCTCACAGTCCTTGGCCATGATAATATCGTGCATTCTAGCTTTCCACTACCATATTATTGTCCATTAAACTTGGGGGTTGGTATATAGATTGACCTTCTATAAAATTTTTTGGAGCAACCATGATGTTACTTTATAAGTGTTAGCCTGATAGGAGGAACTTGCTTAATACCAATTGTTAATTTGTACGAGTCTACCAAAAAGTAGAGTAACAAGTCGTTTACAAGATTCTGCTAAGAATGCTGATATAACAGTATGTAACTAAGGAAGGGGATTTTTACGTGGAAAAACACAAGTGGAGAAAAAAATCATGACATACACCTGTAGGCTTTTAACTTCACTAACTTGTAAAGACCTATTACAAGACACTTTACTATGACTCCATTACAAAAGATTTACTCAACATGTGGTACTCTTACCACAAGCCACTTTGTGACTTCCTAGTTACAAAGTCTTTTACTAATTTGTGATGCTCTCATCACAAGCCACTTTGTAACTCTACAATTACAAAGACTTTTGCGTATGACTAAATATAGTCACAACTTAAACTCAAGGAGTTTACAGATATATAAGATGATTTCTAATCAAACACTTCTAGTTAAGTAGTTTAGGAGATACAATAAGTACAATCACAAAGTTACAATTCAACTAGAACAACAACATGCTATTTGTTAAGAACAAGTTCGTAGTTGTGTTCAACTTTATTCTTCAAGCTTGTGAGGATGATTTCTCTATTTTGGAAAGAAGCTTGAATGAGAAACTGAAACCTTCAAGTGATGTTTTGTATAAACTCATTGTAGATACACCTTGATAACATCACTAGAAATAATGTGAGTACTTTATTTAGTTAGAGAATGAGTGGGCGTTGGAGACAGTGCAGTGTGGCAGAAACAGTGCAGGCAGCCACTTCATTTCCAGCTATGTCTATTTGACTTTGTACTACTGTGAGGAATCCATAAGAGTATCAGGTCCTTTTTTTGGTTCTTAGATCCTGATGCTGTAGCAATTCACCTTTAGCTGGAATCCGTTAAGCTTGCACTATAGTCCAAGTAGGTCAGGTTCCCTATCTCGTTCTTAACAGTAAGTTTGTTAGAATATCAAAACTTAAGGAAAGAACATTTAAAACCTATCAAAAAATTTAAATGAAAAGACAGGAAGGAAATGATGACAAAAACCCAACGGCAAGAAAGAAAATAAAACTTTACCCGCAAAGCCATGCCAGCAACACTCCAAGATAACTCCACATCTCTTATCGTCCCGATCACCTCATTTTTTGGGGGCATCATATAAAGGGGCTAAGGCAGAAGCCACCTGCTCATAGTTTGACCGCATGTTATAATCTCTGGGGATAACTGTATGCCATTCGGAACCCTATATACTGACCTTTACATAAGTGTAGCATTCTACAAATTCACACATGTCCACCAAGTCGACGTCCGAACCTGAGCCCTCGCCCTCAACATGCGGATCCTCTCCGATATTGGAGGATGTGCTTCCCTATACGAAGCGCACAGATAAACCCCCTGGGTAAGCCCCTTTTGTTTGGGGAGACCTCCCGCCAAGATTGCATCAGCCATAAAAGTAGGCACGGGTGTCGTCTGCGATGAACTCACTCTGCTTCTATCATCATCCATGACCACCCCCTTTCTAAGCTTTATTCTCCTTTTTTTCCTCAGAGACGACTCATCCCCATTAGAGGATTCGTCCAAGGGGCAAGGGGTCGGTTCAGAAGAAGCCTCTTCCCATACGACCAAATCTCGAAAATAACCTTCCACTTGAAGCGGTTGATCACAATCCCCTTGAATGGATTCAGCCAAAGGAAACTGCATTCCCGTAGCAGCGTTGGACTGTCTTAATGCAGGGACTAGGGTCCTCTTCTTGGAAGCTCCTTGACCTATCATTACGAAGATTCGTAGAAATGGTTAATGGTGTATAACCTACAAAATAATATTATGGGAAGATATTTACCAGATGCAACTTTTGGGCCATAACATTTCACGAATGAGGGCCAATCTCGAGTCTCCACTGCCTGGGGCAATAGATGAGCCACCCAATCACTTATAGTGTCAATAGGGTAGGGTGGACGCCCCATGGTTGTAAATAAAAAGCAAATAAATTGTAAGGGGTGAAGAGAAGAAGGTAGAATAAATCAAATAGAAAAACTTACGAGTCTCATTCCACTGCTTATGGAACCTAGCAGGATCAGAGGCAACATGTTGAGTTCTGACAAATAAATATTTCTGCCAAAACTTGCGACTTGCTCAGTCGTTAACCCCCACTACCAGCCCCTTTGTTCCATGGTGTCTAAAATGCAAAATGGTGCCCATGTGAAAGCTGGGCGAGAATAAGTACAAGGGATGATGTTCAGTCACCTCACATCCCACCAACTCCGATACTTCGTTAGCAGTAGAAGTACCTTAAGCGTGTATGGAGAGAGTTGTGCCAGACAGACTTGATAGAACCTCTAAAACTCCTCCGCCAATTGAGGGAGGGGGAAAGAATAACCGATCACGAAAGGGTACTCGTAAAAGGCACAATATCTAGGTCTATGGTTTTCCTCGAAGTCCTTTCACGCTGGAACCATATCGACATGGGCGTGGATACTATTCTTTGAATGGAGAAAATCTATATGAGCTTGGTCCATTTCGGAGAATACTGGGGGAGGAGTAGGGGGATGATCTTTGAGGAAGTCACTCCGAGATGTGGGGTGCCTCCGTAGTAACTCCTCCATGGTAGGAAAGCTATACCCTTTTCCACCATCATGTCCTCACCATCGGAGGGAAATGCCACGGACAACGGGTCAGCCTCATAACCCCTTCATGAGATCGATGTGTTCTAGACATTGCTTCGACAAAGAAGATGTAATAGTAGCAGCGAGAGTTTTAGGCAAAGAATGAAAGAAAAAGAAACAGAAAACTGTAAGAATGAATGCAGGAAAGATGAGGAAGGATAACCGGGAGTGAAATGGCCAAGAGTTTTTGGAAAAATTAAACCCTCCACCTATTTATAGGATTGGGTGGTACCGGAATCGAAGCAAAAAGCTATGAAGGAGCACCAACATCGAAGCCACAAGCCATTAACTCCTTTCTCAAGAATACACATAATGATGAGGCACGTGGAGGTGACGTTATTTCGTGATAAAACACTTTATCCGGTGTCTTGTTGAGTACGCCGACATCCCCTTTCTGGCCAAGCCGTAACACTTAGAAAGACCAAATTTCTCTATTATAGCAAGTGGTGTCTGCTTATCAAGAACGCACCAAGCTGTAGCCTCGACATAGCGGAGGGACTAACTGTATGTGTTCATATTTGGAGACCACGACCGTCAACGAAGAGGATCAACGGTGAGGTCCTCGTTGCTCGGTGTCTCGCGAAGGAAAACGGACCGGCAGACAAAGATTGTACGACCCTTGTAGTAGTGTAGACTCAATAGGGGCATTAGGAATATTCCTTCGAATACTCGTCTGAATAAGTCATTGAGGGTTCCTAAGGGGTCTATCCCTTATATATATGTGGGGGAAACCTTGTAAATGGGGGATCTTTTCATTCTAACAAAAAATGCATTGAATGTAATATTCTCTTACAAAAAACTGTTAGTATCTTTAACATCAAAGAAAAAAAAACTAAGGAATCCCATCCGTGGCTTATATCTTATACATCTTGTGTTCTAGACATTATTAATCTTGGCTAAGATTTGCCCTCCCTCATTTTATTTGATTGATTTATTTTAAAAAGGTGTAATATCATTTGAGTCAAACAACATTTTGTTAAGACTAGTTACTGAACGTTGGGGTTGGATGTCATATTATTACCATGTTTGTGCCAGTTTTTAGGGGGTATAATGGCATTCATATCTCAATAAACCTGAATTTATTTTGTGTAACAAAAAGTTACTAGCCAAATTTGCTGTTTTAGTTTTGATGTAGTTTTGCAGTTAATATGCAGTATGTTCAGTATGTTGAATATGTTGTTATGCAGTTAATGTTGAATATTCACTATGTGCAATGTGTAGAATCTGCAAAGAACATTTCATGTGCAGTATGTGAAATGTATGTTGAATGTGTAATATGTGTAGTTTGTGCACTTATCGAATATGCTGTTTATGTTAATATTGAATTTGTAGTTTGTTATGTCTACAGCTTGAGACTTACTATATGACACGACCCTAGTTCACCAATCGTGAACCTGTCATGACGGCGCCCAGTCTTCGGGACTAGGTAAGCCTGACACATTGCGGAAATTCGACAGTCTTTGTGGAAGCAATAATTTAAAACATAAATGACGTAAGATAATGTATAGAGTGCCGCCTGACACATACATGTCAACTCAATATAACATAAAAACCCCCAAGACCCGGAAACCCACGGGAAACGCAGGCTAAGAGTAAACATACTATAGTGCTCTAACATCGTGAAGTATCTAAATCAAATGAGAATGCGAAAGAAAACTATGAACTAGAGATAGAATAGAGGAAGGCTCGTCGGCTCTGATGACGCGGAAGATGCATACCTCAAGCCTCCAAATCAACTCCAAATCCCTAATAGCGTTCCTGACCAGATGTACCTGGATCTGCACAACAAAAGTGTGCAGAAGAGTAGCATGAGTACACCACAACGGTACTTAGTAAGTGCCTCACCTCACCTCGATGGAGTAGTGACGAGGAAGGTCAAGGCCCTACTAAGAAGAACACAAACAATAATGTAAAAATAAATAAACAGTAGGTAATGAAATAAATCCGAATAACTAACAAGACAGTAATGAAAAACAGATAGGTTACAAGTACAAACTACAAACACAAAGAAAATCACTCAACAGTCGGGATCTCCACATGGAGCTCTGGGAATCGAACCCGCAGTCCACCTTATCAAAATCTGAGGATATCCGGGAATTGAACCCGCATGCCTTCATACCAATATCAGAGGATCTCCGGGAATTGAACCCGCAGTCCTTTATACCAATAACAGAGGATCTCCGGGAATTGAACCCGCAGTCCTTTATATCAATATCAGAGGATCTCCCGGAAATTGAACCTGTAGTCCGTCATACCAGAATAAGAGGATCTCCCGGGAATTGAACCCGCAGTCCTTTATACCAATAACAGAGGATCTCCGGGAATTGAACCCGCAGTCCTTTATACCAATAACAGAGGATCTCCGGAAATTGAACACGCAGTCCTTTATATCAATATCAGAGGATCTCCCAGGAATTTAACCCGTAGTCCACGTACCAATAACAGGGGGATCTCCAAGGAATTGAACCTGTAGTCCAAAATGTAAACAATTCACAACAAGTAAATATTTTACAGAAAGAAACCAAATATAGCAACAATGTAAAAGTCTAGGCCTAGCATGCTCACAAAGAGGGCAGGTATTTGCAATTTAGTCAGATAGAGCAAATAAATTACTAACATGCTTTTCCTAAGCTAAGCAAGTAGAATCACATTTTTAATAGTTAAATACACAAAGAAACACAGTCCAAATAAGTCAAGTAAGGTGAATTTTCAGCAATTAGCACAAGTACACGCCCGTCACCTCGCGCACGAGGTCTTTAAACAACAATTAATATATCCTATGGGGAGAGATCCCCCACAAAAGGTTAGACAAAGCCACTAACCTCGAATTGGTACAAAACCGCTAAAAAAAATGCCCTTGCCACGAGTATGCGACTACGAGTGGCCCAAATCTATTCAAACCAATTACATAACGTAAATAACATCGAAAGTAACTAATTACACTGTTATAATTAAAGATAAGGCGTGAAAATAGGTGAAATGACTAAAACACCCCTCAGAAAAACGTTTGGGAATCGAATAATTTTCACATTTTCAGAAACCTCGTACTCTTACGAGTCTAACACTATAAAAATCTCCCAAATCGGAGGTCAAATGCCCCTTCAAATCAACAAAGTTAAGGCTAAGAACTTTACCCCAATTTTCATTCAAAAATCGAAATTGAAGGTTGGATTTGAGATTAGATTAATGGGTTTTAGTCATAGAAGAGTAGAGAATCGATACCCAGTGATTTCCTTTTAAAAGACTTCAAAATTTCTCCCCAATCCGAGCTTCCTAACCTTGAGTTTTGGTAAAAATGGAAGAAGGGTTCGTTTTGAAATGTTTATATTCTGCCCAGTGATTTGCTCTATGCGATCGCGTGAAATGGAATGCGACCGCGTAGAAGGAATTCTGAAGGCCGTGAAAATGAACTATGCGAACACATCCAAAGGAGTGCGATCGCAGAGAGGAACCAAACGGGGATATGCGATCGCATTCAAGGCTATGCGATCACGTATAAGAAATATGCCTTGATGCCCAGGTCCTAAATTACTCTATGCGAACGCAGGTAAGGGGATGCGATCACAATGTATGTGGGAACAAAGGTATGGGATCACAGAAGGTTTAATGCGATTGCATTGAAGGAAAACAGGCCCAGCTTTATGGACTCTATGTGATCTCAGGAGAGTCTATGTGATCGCATAGAAGGATTTGTCTGCAACACCAACAACAGAAATCTGCAACACTTAAAGTTCTGGAATTGCTCCGTTGAGCATCCGAAACACACCCGAGGCCCCCAGGACCTCAACCAAACCTAAGAACGTCGGAAACACGAATTAAGCAATGAATTGGACTTAGAAATTTCAAAACTTAACCAAACTCGCTTTCGACTCAAAACTTATCCGAAACACGTCCGAATGACCTGAAAATTTGCAGACCTATTCCTAAATCACCTAAAGAAGCCTCTGCAACTCTCGGAATCCCATTCCGAACCTCGGATCAAAAATTCACTTTTGGATCGAAACTTCAAATTTCTATCTTTCGGCATTCGTAGCCTAATTGAGGTACAAACCTCCAAAATATATTCCGAACACGCTCTCCATCGAAATAACCTAACTGAGCTAACGGAACCATCAGTTTTCCATTCCGAGGTTGTCTTGACACAGTTCTGATTACAGACAATTTCCAACACTTAAGCTCTCATTTAGGGACTAAGTGTCCCAAAACACTCCGAACTCTGTTACCGAACATCCCGGCAAACCAAAATAGCATAAATGAACTTAGGGGAAGCAGAAAATGGGGAAATGGGGTATAAATTCCAAAGACGACTGGCTGGGTTGTCACATCCTCCCACACGTAAACATTCGTTCATCCTCCAATGAGCATAGAGAACATGCCTGAAGTAGCAAAAAGATGAGGGTATCGATTGCGGATATCCCGCTCGGTCTTCCAAGTCGCTTCCTTGGCCGGATGACCCCGCCACTGCACCTTTACTGAAGCTATATCCTTTGACCTGAGCTTTTGAACCTGTCCATCCGATATTGCCACTGGCTCCTCAACATAGGAGAAGTCATTTTCCAACTAGACTGAAGTGAACTCGAACACGTGAGACGGGTCACCATGATACCTCTGAAGCATCGAAACATGAAATACTGGATGAACCCCGGCTATACTGGGAGGTAAAGCAAGCTCATAAGCAACCTTGCCAACCTGCTTCAAAATCTCAAATGGACCAATGCACCTCGGGCTCAACTTTCCTTTCATTCCAAACCTCATGACGCCTTTCATAGGCGAGACCCGAAGCAAAACCTGCTCACCAACCGTAAATGAAACATCACAAACCTTCCGGTCCGTATAGCTCTTCTATCTGGACTGGGCCGCACGGAGTCTATCCTCAATCACCTTAACCTTCTCAACAACATCTTGAACAAAATCAGTGCCCAATAACCTGGCCTCGCCCGGCTCAAACCAACCTATCGGGGATCTGCATCTCCTACCATATAAGGCCTCATAAGGCGCCATCTGAATACTAGACTGGTAACTGTTGTTGTATGCAAACTCTGCCAACGGCAAGAACTGATCCCAAGACCCTCTAAATTCAATCGTGCACGCAAGGAGCATATCCTCAAGAATCTGAATAGTGCGCTCGGACTGTCCATCCGTCTGAGGGTGAAAGGCTGTGCTCATGGTCACCCGAGTACCTAGCACATGCTGGACGGCTCTCCAGAACCGTGATGTAAACAGTGAACCCCTGTCTGAGATGATAGATACTGGAATGCCATGCAGGTGGACAATCTCCATGATATAAATCCCTGCTAACTGCTCCGCGGAGTAAGAAGTTCACATTGGAATGAAATGAGCGGACTTGGTCAGCCGATCCACAACAACCCAATTAGAATCAAACTCCCTCTCCGTCAGAGGTAGGCCAGTCACTAAATCCATGGTGATATTCTTCCATTTCCATTCCGGAATCTCCATCTGCTGGAGTAACCCTCCGGGCTCTGATGCTCAGCCTTTACCTGCTGACAACTGAGGCATCTAGCCAAAAACTCTATAATGTCCTTCTTCATCCGCCTCCACCAGTAATGGTGCCTCAGATCCTGATACATCTTCGCAGCATCCGGAAGGATGGAATACCGGGATCTATGAGCCTCGGTCAACATCAACTCCCGAATACCATCAACATCGGGCACACAAATACGACCCTGCATCCTCAATACCCCATCATCTCCAATAGTCACATCCCTAGCATCGCCATGCTGAACCGTGTCACTGAGGACAAGCAAATGAGGATCATCATACTGTCGCTCCCTGATACGATCAAACATTGAAGACCGAGAAACCACACTGGCTAGAACCCGACTGGGCTTCGAAAGGTCCAATCCCACGAACTGACTAGCTAAGGCCTGAACATCCATTGCCATAGGTCTCTCTGAAGCTGGTAGATATGCCAAACTCCCCAAACTCTCCGCCCGGTGACTCAGGGCATCGGCTACCACATTGGCCTTGCCCGAGTGATAAAGAATAGAAATATCATAATTCTTCAGCAGCTCCAACCATCTCTTATGGCGCAAGTTCAGATCCTTATGCTTGAATAAGTGCTTCAAACTTCGATGATCAGTATAAATCTCACAAGGCACACCATACAAATAATGACGCCAGATCTTAAAGGCATGAAAAATAGCAGCTAACTCAAGGTCATGGACAGGATAATTCTGTTCATGCACCTTCAACTACCTGGACGCGTAGGCAATCACCCTAGCGTCCTGCATCAACACCGCTCCAAGTCCAACTCGCGAGGCATCACAATAAACTGTATAGGACCCCGAACCAGTAGGAAAAATTAGAATAGGGGCTGAAGTTGAAGCCGTCATGAGATTTTGGAAGCTCGCTCATCCTCATACGACCACTGAAAAGGAGCACCCTTCTGGGTCATAGGAGCTGCAATCGACGAGAACCCTTCCACAAAACGGCGGTAATACCCCGTCAGGCTAAGGAAACTGCAGATCTCAATAACCGAGGAGGGCCTGGGCCAACTCTGCACGACCTCCACCTTCTTTGGATCTACCCAAATGCCCTCACTCGATCCCACGTGGCCTAGAAATGCCAGAGAACTCAACCAAAACTCACATTTTGAAAACTTCGCATATAATTTCTTTTCTCTCAGGGTCTGAAGCACTATCCTCAGGTGCTGCTCATGATCTTCCCGGCTATGGGAGTATACAAGAATATCATCTATGAAAACAATGACAAATGAGTCGAGATAGGGCCTGAATATACTGTGCATCAAATGCATATAAGCTGCTGGGGCGTTGTCAGCCCAAATGACTTGACAAGGAACTCATAATGACCATACCGAGTCCTGAAAGCAGTCTTCGGGATATCTCGCTCCCGAATCTGTAGCTGGTGATAGTCAGAGTGCAAATCAATCTTAGAAAACACCCGTGCGCCCTGAAGCTGGTCAAATAGATCATCAATATGAGGTAAAGGATATTAGTTCTTCACTGTAACTTTGTTCAACTGACGATAATCGATACACATGCGCATAGAACAATCCATTTTCTTCACAAACAATACAAGAACACCCCATGGTGAAACACTGGGTTGAATAAAACCCTTATCAAGCAATTCCCGCAACTGATCCTTCAACTTCTTCAACTCAGGAGGAGCTATGCGGTAAGGAGGAATAGATATGGGCTGAGTGCCTGGCAACAAATCAATACCAAAATAAGTGTCCCGATCGGGCGGCATGCCCGGAAGATTAGCTGGGAACACATCGGGAAAATCCCGTACTACTGAGAGAGTCAACAGAAGGGGTATCAACACTGACATCTCTCATGTAGGCTATATACGCAGCACACCCCTTCTCAACCATACGTTGAGCCTTAAGAAAAGATATAACTCTACTGAGAGTGTGATCAAAAGTACCACTCCATTCAATACAAGGAATACCTGGCATAGCCAGCGTCACAGTCTTAGCGTGACAATCAAGAATAGCATAATGGGGCGACGACCAGTCCATGCCCAAGATAATATCAAAATCGATCATATCAAGTAATAAAAGATCTGCCCTGGTCTCAATACCACAAATAGTAGCCAAACACGACTGATACACACGGTCCACAACAAGAGAATCTCCCACAGGAGTGGAAACATAAACAGGAGATCTCAAGGCCTCTCGGGCTATACCCAAATGTTGAGCAAAATAAGATGACACATAAGAATAAGTAGAGCATGCATCGAATAGAACCGATGCCTCTCTTTTACTAACCAAAATAATACCTCTGATAACAGAATCAGAGGCGACAGCCTCGGCACGATCAGGAATGGAATAAAATTTGGCTCGGCCCCTACCTCGAGTGCGACCTCTATCTCCCCAATCCCCCGCCTCTGGCTGTCTGGGCAGGTGGGGTTGCTGCTGGAGCTGGAACCATGGCCTTCTGACCATGTGGAGCATGCTTGGGTTGTGGAGTCTGAGAAGGCACACCCCTACCACGTCTGGGACACTCTCTAACCAAGTGGCGGGTATCCCCGCACTCATTACAAGCTCTAGGAAGGCGTGGTGGCCGTGGCTGACTGGGTTACCCCTGCTGGACTGACCTCGGGAGGTGCCCTGCGCATGAGGCACACTAGAAACCGGGGGTGCATAATAAGGCTCCTGAGATCTGGGAGGAGCTGGTGTACTGCTGGGTGAAGGAAGAGCTGAGTGAACTGGGCGACCCATATGGACCCTACCATGACGTCCTCCTCCTGAAGTACGGGTACCAGAAAAATGACCAGACTCTCGAGACCTCTTGGCCTCTCTCTCCTTTCGCTCCCTGGCATGAATACCCTCTATCCTCCTGGCTACACTCACCACCTGATGATAGGGTATATCCATCTCCAACTCTCGCGCCATGCCAGACCTGATGGAAGGAATAAGACCCTCGATAAACCTGCGAATCCTCTCACGAACAGTAGCGACCAAAGCAGGTGCATGCCTGGCCAATCTCGTATAACGAATGGCATACTCTAAGACAGTCATAGGGCCCTGGCGCAAGTGCTCAAAATCCGCACGCCATGCATATCAGAGGCTTTGGGGAAGAAAATCCCTCTGAAACATATCTGAGAACTGAGTCCAAGTCAGGGAGGCAGCTTCATCCGGACTGTCTAACTCAAAGGTGCGCCACCAGTTATAGGCAGCTCCTCGAAGCTGGAAAGCTGCAAAAAAGACCCCACTAGAAGCAGTGATACCCATAGTGCAAAAAAATGCGATGAAAATCCTCCAGAAACCCCAAGTCGTCATCGGTAGCCAGCCCGCTGAAAATAGGAGGGTCATACTTCTTGAAACCGCTCCAATCTTCACTGCTCATCCTCCGAAGCAGGTTCCCCATCCTCGTGCTGAACTTGTACTGCAGGCTGGGAAGGAATAACATCTGGAATCGGTCCCATATGCACCCTCTGCTCTGGGCTGCGGGCTGCGGGAGTCTGGGCTCCTCCTCAGGCCTGGGACATAGCTGCAGGAAATGGAAGTAGCCCGACCTACGACATAGTGGTATACATACTCATAAACTGCGCCAACGCCTGTTGAACAACTGAAGTAGTAGTGGCTGTGGGCATCTTTGGTGCCTGAGTCCTGTCTGGGTCTGCTGGTGGAACCTCGGCGGCTGCTCGTGCAGGTGATTTGGCTGCACCCCATGCACGTCCGCGACCCCTGCCCCGGCCCCTGCCTCTAGCGACTGCAGGATGGGGTTCAGGTGCCTGATCGTCTCGTGTCGTGCGTTTCCTCACCATTTGTGAGAGAATAGGAAAATAATAGCTTAGAATCGAGGTCAAGAACATTGCACGACAAGAATTCAAATGAAGTGAAGATTTTTCCTAAACAGTTACATAGCCTCCCATTGATAAGTATAGACGTCCCCGTACCAATCAGCGAGTCTTTAAATAACCGGCCTGTGTCTCGTGACTCCGATGAACCTAGAGCTATGATACCAACTTGTCACGACCCTAGTTCACCAATCGTGAACCTGTCATGACCGCACCCAGTCTTCGCGACTAGGTAAGCCCGACACATTGCGGAAATTCGATAGTCTTTGGGGAAGCAATAATTTTAAACATAAATTACGTAAGATAATATATAGAGTGAAGCCTGGTACATACATGTCAACTCAATATAACATAAAAAACCCCAAGACCCGGAAACCCACGGGCAACACATGCTAAGAGTAAACATACTACAGTGCTCTAACATCTCGAAGTATCTAAATCTAATGAGAATGCGAAAGAAAACTATAAACCACAGGTAGAATAGAGGAAGGCTTGTCGGCTCTGCAGACGCGGAAGATGCATACCTCAAGCCTCCAAAGCAACTCCAAATCCCTAATAGCACGCCTGGCCAGATGTACCTGGATCTGCACAACAAAAGTGCACAGAAGAGTAGCATGAATACACCACAACGATACTCAGTAAGTGCCAAGCCTAACCTTGATGGAATAGCGATGAGGAAGGTCGAGGCCCTACTGAGAAGAACATAAGGAATAACGTAAAAATAAATAAACAGTAGGTAATGAAATAAATCCGAATAACTAACAAGACAGTAATTAAAAACAGAGAGGCCACAAGTACAAACTACAAACACAAAGCAATTCACTCATCAGTTAGGATATCCATATGGAGTTTAGTAATCGAACCCGCACTCCACCTTATCAATATCCGAGGATCTCCGCGAATTGAACCGGCAGTCCTTCATACCAATATCAAAGGATATCCGGGAATTGAATCCGCAGTCATTTATATCAATAACAGAGGATCTCCGAGAATTGAACCCGCAGTCCTTTATATCAATATCAGAGGATCTCCCAGGAATTGAACCCATAGTCCGTCATGCCAGAATCAGAGGATCTCCGGGGAATTGAACCTGCAGTCCTTTATAACAGAGGATCTCTAGGAATTGAACCCGCAATCCTTTATACCAATAATAGAGGATCTCCGGGAATTGAACCCGCAGTCCTTTATATAAATATCAGAGGATCTCCATGGAATTGAACTCGTAGTCCACGTACCAATAACAGGGCGATCTCTAGGGAATTGAACCCGTAGTCCCAAACGTAAACACTTCACAACAAGTCAATATTTAACTGAAAGAAACCAAATATAGCAACGATGTAAAGGTCTAGGCCTAGCATGCTCACAAAGAGGGAAGGTATTTGAAATTTAGTCAGATAGAGCAAATAAATTACTAACATGCTTTTCCTAAGCTAAGCAAGTAGAATCACATTTAATAGTTAAATACACGAAGAAACATAGTCCAAATAAGTCAAGTAATGAATTTTCAATTATTAGCACAAGTACACGCGTGTCACCTCACGCACGAGGCCTTTAAACAACAATTAATATATCCTATGGGGAGAGATCCTCCCACAAGGTTTGACAAGCCACTTACCTCGAATTGGTACAAAACCGCTAAGAAACAATGCCCTTGCCACGAGTATTCGACTACGAGCGGCCAAAATCTATTCAAACCAATTACATAACGTAAATAACATCGAAAGTAACTAATTACACTGTTAAAGTTAAAGTTAAGGCGCAAAAATAGGAGAAATGACCAAAATGCCCCTTAGGCGAACGTCTCAGAATCGAATAATATTTACATTTTCAGAAACCTCGTACTCTCACAAGTCCAACCATATAAAAATCTCCCAAATAGGAGGTCAAATGCCCCTTCAAATCATCAAAGTTAGGTCTAAGAACTTTACCCCAATTTTCATTCAAAAATCGAAATTGAAGGTTGGATTTGAGATAGATTAATGGGTTTTAGTCATAGAAAAGTAAAGAATCGTTACCCAATGATTTCCTTTGAAAATCCTTCGAAATTGCTCCCCAATCCGAGCTCCCTAGCCTTGAGTTTTGGTAAAAATGGAAGAAGGGTTCATTTTGAAATGTTTATATTCTGCCCAGTGATTTGCTCTATGCTATCGCGTAAAATGGAATGCGATCGCGTATATGGAATTATGAAGGCCATGAAAATGAACTATGCGAACGGATCCAAAGGAGTGCGATTGCAGAGAGGAACCAAACGGGGATACGCGTTCGCATTTAAGGCTATGCGATCGCGTATAAGAAATTGTCCTTGATGCCCAGGTCCTAAATTACTCTATGCGAACGCGGTAAGGGGATGCGATCACACTGTATGAGGGAACAAAGGCATGTGATCATAGAAGGTATAATGCGATCTCATTGAAAGAAAACAGGCCCAGCTCTAAGGACTCTATGCGATCGCATAGAAGGATTTGTCTGCAACACGAACAACAGAAATCTGCAACACTTAAAGTTCCAGAATTGCTTCGTTGAGCATCCGAAACACACACGAGGCCCCCGAGACATCAACCAAACCTACGAACATATCCCACAACATCATTTTTACTTGTACCAATCCTTAAACCACCTAAAACAACGCCGGAAACACGAAATAAGCAACGATTTGGACTTAGATATTTCAAAACTTAACCAAAACGCTTTCGAATCAAAACATATCCAAAACACGTACGAATGACCTGATAATTTGCAGACATATCCTAAATCACCTAAGGAAGCAGCTGCAACTCTTGGAATTCCATTCCGACCCTCGGATCATTTCGCACTAGAACTTCAAATTTCTAACTTTCGGCATTCATAGCCTAATTGAGCTACGGACCTCCAAAATACATTCCGAACACGCTCCCCACCCCGAAATCACCTAACGGAGCTAACAGAATAATCGGTTTTCCACTACGAGGTCGTCTTGACACAGTTCTGATTACGGACCATTTCCAACACTTATGCTCTCATTTAGGGGCTAAGTGTCCCAAAACACTCCGAACTCTATTACCGATATCACGGCAAACCGAAATAGCAGAAATGAACTTAGGAGAAGTAGAAAATGGAGAAACAGGGCATTAATTCCAAAGACGACCGGCCGAGTCGTCACACTATATGAACAACCAATTAATGTACAACATCTTAAACTTCAAGTTAAAACATCACGACCAACTTAAAACTTCAACTTAAATATGGTGCAACTTAAACTTCAACTCTTAAATCTATGGTAGAACCAACAAGAGCAATTAACATTAGAACTTAAACATTAACTTAAAACATCAATATTACAAGACTTGAAGTAATCTAAACAAAGTGAACTTATATGATATATGAGCCTACATAATTCCAACAAAATTCCAACAATACCCTAGCAGCTAAAATTCAATTCCAACAAAATTCCAACAATACCCTAGCAGCTAAAATTCAATTCATTAACCTAGTTAGTAAAATTCCAACAAGAAGGGTACGTAAAATTATAGTGAAAATCATCATCTTGAGTATTTTCTCTTCTAATTTAGTCACTCGCATTCTTGCCTTCATGGCGATCATTTTCTCCTTTAATTTATTCCTTTCAGTGTTAACATTGTCCAGGGACGACTTCATAAAACTGATTTTAACATTTGCCGCATCCAATTGAGACCTTAAACTTTTAATTACAATAAGCACTTTATCGGGAATAGGATTATCTGACTATTCTCTATAACCACATGAAGCATCCTATAACATCAAAATATAACTCAAACAAATCAAAAGAAAAAAATCCGTTAATCTATAAAATATTTAACACATGACAAAATTAAATAATAATTACTTACTTCTAGTTTTTGACACTTGTAGAATTTCCATCCAGAGTTAAAAAAGAGTAATCGAAGTGAAGCGGTTAGCAAATTCATCATAGTGACACTTCCTTTTTGATGAAGAACTATTTTCTGACATGTCAACCACTTTTTGGACAATATTTACAGCGTAGTTTGGATCAAATAACTGATAATGAAATAAATTGGAGTAGCCATCTACTAAGAGTAAGCTTTCTTGAGGAACCCTAGCTTGGTCTCGTGGTTGAAGGAAGAAAATGAGAGACTGATATGTTTTGGGGTCTTTTTTAATTGATAGATCGGGTGGGCCGGGTAAAATGAGCTAGGTAAGTGGGTTAATTAAAAAATAGGGGGTGGGTTTAATTCATCCAATAAAATACTGCCAAGTGAGTATTTTTATTTTAAATTTTAAAATAAAGAGTAGAGAGACATTTTAATTTTTGGACAAAAATGGTAAGGACATTTTTAATTAAATAGTATAAACGAGACACATACATAACTTATTTAGATAGTAAAGGAACATATATGGTCATTATCCGTTTCAAGAATCCATAATCTAAAAATAACATAAAAAAAATCATAAAATGAATGTTAACTCGTAAAAATAAAAAAGAAGTCGAACATGTGAATAAATCTAATCATCTAACTTAAAACACTAAGGCAATAATTCGAGTAACTTCGATCACTATAAGCTCTGCAGGAAGCATCTACGCAGTTGATGAAGAACATGTGTGCCATTCTCAACATCTTTTGTACGTTTAATATCTGGCTATGGTGTTTGAACTTGCATTTTACTTTTAAACCTTATTTTTTTTAAGTAGAGAGAAAGGAGATGCAATAGGAGTGGAGAAATTAAGCTCAACAACCCATGGTGGGACTGTAGTAATATTGGAGTAATTTTCATAAATCGACATAGCTTAGAGTTTAGTAACTATAGTTTGCTAAATTATTATTCATAGCTATTATTCAATTATTACTAATTTGTTTCAATTATATTCAAACACTTAACAAATATATCCCGTGTCAATTGTATAATTTACACAACAAATACAACGTGTATCAATTGTATTCATTTGGGCAATTGTATTCGTTTGTGCAACGAATACAATATATATCAACTGTAACCAAGGCGAAACACAAGGGTTTACACAAAAATTACATCTTGAATCGACTTATACAAAAATGTATATGAAAAGATACAATGTGTATTGTCTGTATTTGTTTGCGACAAATACACTAAGGCAAAATACAGAAATACAGAAAAATAAAATATTCATGTAAAGCGCCGAACTCAAGGCCTCTGCTAACTAAGCGAGCACACTAACTTATTAAGCTACAAGAGCTTGTTACTTTCTTGTTTCAATTCAAAATAATTAATCTCTTATGGGTTAGCTATAAAATTCAAACATAGCTATAAATAGTAAATTTTCTGAAAATATAGCTGTGAATAATAAATATAATATAAATATTTAATGTATCGCATAATTTTTTCAAGATTAGGAATATGATAACATAGATGAGATTCCTCCGACTTAATAAGAGCCATATGATTGGAGTCTGAATGGAATGACCTTAATATGAAAATTACATGGGAAGTTTTATTTGGGTGTCTCTTTTTAACCTATAGACATTTTATTTTTCTATTTGCATTCGTACTTATTTTTGTTAAAAGCCTTTTAAAAAGACTATTTTATCCTTCTTTATTAAAAGACTACTTTTTCTCCAAGTATACGCTAGTCCTCTACTGTTTCTATATCTCTCTCCCGTTATTCGCATTTTTTGATTTGTTCTTCTCTGAAATCAAACGGGTTTCATCGTTATTTTTGATTTTTCAACTGCTAGTCGTCGTTGTTCCTACATTACGATTTAATCACATGTACATTGCATTAACTTTCTAGGTTTTATTTTAGTATTAATTTTTACCATTTACTTTCTAGTTTTGATTTGATAGTCATGCATTTATGGTAAAATAGTTTCTTAGGGTTTAGTTTGATAAATGCATTAGCTTCACAGTTACAATTGTGTTTTTAGGTTTTTTGAACGAGTATTTTTGTTGTTGATGAAAATTCTATAAATTTTTCAGTGATTAGACATCGAATCTTTAAAAAATTTTGAGAGTTAAATATATGGTACTGTTAAAGTGTGAAATTTATAATAGTTCAATGATAGCTTAGGTAGGAGCTGAAGTTTTTTTTTCTTCAAGTTTTGAATTATTTTTGGATTTGAATTTGTGCTTTATTTTTTAAAAATTGCAGCATGTTTTCTTACTGAATGTTTTGTTTTGTAACTGGTGAACTTCAGCTTTAGGAGCTGAAGTTTTTATTTTTATAACCGGTGAACTTCAGCTCTAGAGCTGAAGGTTTTGTTTTGTATCTTGTGAACTTCATCTCTAGAGCTGAAATTTTTGTATCCCAAACTTTTTGATTTCTTCAGTAGTCATGAAGTAAGTTACTTTTTTTGTCTTTGTGTTTATATGTTGACGTATTAGTTTTTTTCCCTCATAATATACTTTTTTGTATTAAACAGAATTATCATAACTTTAGGGTATTGGATATAATTCCTACAAAAGAGGAATTGAATTCAATGCCTTTAATTGAACAATTTCCATGTAGCCAGATTCGTTCAAAGATACTTAATGCGGTTCCTTCTACTGGTGAATCACTACGTAGTCTGAGTCGATCAAAAGATGCGAATTGAACTTCTGTTATTGGCTAATCACCACGTAGTCTGAGTCGAACAAAATAAGCGAATCGAACTCCTTTCATTGGCGTATCATCTCCTACCCAGAGTCATCCTAATCGTTCTACAACTGAGTTTGATGACAATGAATTACTTGACACAATATGTTCTGTAAGTTTTGATATGAAGTTTTTGTTTTAGTTTTTGTAAAAGTACATGTTTTTGAGCTGAAGTTTTCTTCTATATCTGAATTTTTGTGACATTTCTATACTATAGGGTAACGATGGAGGTTCAAAGGCATGCAAAAAAAGAAAGAAGTACGATCGTGAAAGAATTTTCTGATAAGTTTAAAAAGGATGTTCGATCTGCTATTTTGGATGTAGTTTTTTGTAAAAGTGAAGGTAAGAAAATATATAGAGAAATCTATTTATTTCTGCTAATGTTATTCAGATTAATCATTGTTAGTAATTTTTTTATAGGAATATTTCGATGAGAAGTTTGAACAGTTGTTTAAGATTGTTAACAAATCAAATGGAATGGACGATGGCAATTTTGATTTAAGTAACCAACGAGAATATGATAGGATGAAAGACTTATCGAATATTAATGCTATTGATGATGCATCACATAAAGTCACAGATGTAAATGCTACACTTGAGGAAGCGGCTTTTGAAGGTGATCAACATGTTTAAGAACAAGTTGAAGAGTAACGTTCCAATGATGATAGATTGAGCATTGATAGAAATGATGAAGAACAATTATCAACTGAGAATATTGGAAGCAAGCAAGGTGTTGATACCCAATTTTTTCCGTCTATTTTTTTTTTGTGAAAAATACTATGAAATACTATATATATGCATATATAAGTATGCCTAAATGTTTTAGTATTTTTTTCCAATTTTTAAAAGATTTTAAAATTAATTTATTGTCCATTTTTGCAATATAAAAATTAATAATTATTTCCAAAATTATCATCTTGGTGAATAATTTATTTTATTCTCATATCTATACCAAATACAACTAGAAGTAATTTTTATACATTTTTAAAAATTTATTTGGTATTTTAAAAGTCAAATTGCATATAATTATAATTTTAGCCTATTTTGAGAATTAATAACATTTTATAATTATGAAATTGGTTCCAATATTTTTAAATTAATATCTGCATGTTATTAACTTATCCTGTACAAAATTTGCTTGCAAAATCATGTTTAGACTTCTATAAAATAAAAGGGAAAAACTTGGCTATTTAAAAACTAGCCTCATTTGCATTTCAATTGTATCCAAATTGATCCCCTAATTCACCCAATCTTAGTCTCGAATCAGACTAGCCCAAACCCTGAAATAACCTGACCCCTAACCCGTTAACACAACCTGCCCGGTCAATCTTTTAGTCTAGGCCGTTGATCATTTTGATCAACGACAATGATTGGTCCTTGACGTTTTAATTCCACCAAACCCTATAACCTACTCATTTCACTTAGAGACACCGCCCTGAAACTCGTTCATCTCTCAAACTCTCTCGAATGTTCTTTAGACTCTAGTCCTCTTCTACCACTTTCAACCGCCATCTCACCGGAGTTTATGGCTTCTCAGGCCATGGATGGCCTACACTCACCTCTCTCTGCTCTTGAACGGTTGGTGCTGAAAGTTTCAAGGTTTGACCTCGAGGGTTTCCGTTCAGATCGTCTCCAATTCAAGGTTCCATGGCCTCTCCGGCCTTACTCCGGCGTATCCAAAGTGTTTTGAGCATGATTCTGACTCATCCGACTCAAGATCGGACATTTTTCCAAGCCTTTCTCATTCTAGGGTTCCTCTAAAACCCTAGCTATTTGAGGTTTCTCTGATTGTCTTCTTAAATCTAGTCTATATCTGTGCTCTACTGGATATTAAAATGTTTTCTCCAATTTTTCTTTCAAAAATTACTTCTCTTCGATTTAGGGTTTCCAAAAGTCTCAAGATGTTTCTCTGACTCTTCTTCTTCTTTTCTTTGTGGATATCTGTCTATGCTATGTTCTTATGTTTTCTTTTTCTACCTTGCATGATCTTCTACTCTGTTCTTATGTTTTCATGTTCTTTTACTATGCTCTATTTTTTATTCTACTATGTTACTATGTCATGCTCACATTTTTAACTTGCTATGTTTCCTTATGTGTTCTTTGCTAGGCTTTTCCTACATCTCTGTGTCCCTACTAAGTTTTTAAATTCTTTGTTTACCTTTCACTGGACCTTTGTTTGAGCATGTTTCCTTTACTGTTTTCTTAAGTGTTATATTGCCTCTTTTTCTCTTCTAGCCCTGATTAAGTTCCAAGCTTTTCGTAAAACGTGTTCCTTCTATTCTCGCTATGCTTCAAATCAACTTCTTCACTCTATTTGCTTTGAATTTGCTATTGTATCTGTTTGTTTTCTCATGAGTCTCCAAAAGAGATCTCTGAGACTGTTTCAGTTACTTGGTTCCTCGTCTCTGTATCTAATTCGACCTAGGAAACCTAGAATTTAGGGTTTGATGAGGTTGATATTGTGTTTGAACTAGGATTCTACTTTGGGACCCTTGACTCTCTCAGACTCATTTGGAGTCTATATATTGGATTTGAACCTCTTTGTTTATGACTCTAAACTCTTCTATAATAGACTCTTTTGATTGGCATGACAGTTCCTTATTTTTTAAGCATGTCTATATGCTTTTATATGCGTTGAACCTTTCTTCAAAAGGCTTTCCAATTTATGAATGATCCAGAATTTTTTTTAGTTTGTTTGATTGTTATTGATCTTTCTTAAGTAAAACATTTCCTCACTTTTCTTGACTTGGTTCATTCGTACAAAGCCTAAAATTTTGATTGCTTGGTTAATTTCCTTTCCTTACTTGCACAAACGGTGTGCTGTCAAACCTTGTCCTTAAATAGACCTTTATGTATTTACCCCTCTAGTACTGTTTTGGAAAAGTGTGTGATTGACTCATTTCCTTAATTATTTTGCCCGTTTGAAATCAGAATCCCTTAATTAAAGGGAGACATTGTGTAATTCATTTCCAACTATTTTCTTACCTATTTCTACTTGCTTTCTGCACTATGAAAGGGCACAGCCTTTCTGCAATTCAACACAACTTCTATTCAATACTTTTACACTTCAGATTTCACAATTCTCTTCTAAAAATATAGCATTCTGATTGCTCGTTTGCACTTTGGCTTTACAAGACTACTGCTTTCTTCTTACTTGTTTATTTGAAACTAGTATGTTATAGTTTTAACTCTCAGCATCACCCCAATGTGTTTACTTACAGCCTTCACATGTATGCCTATCTTACTGTTTATGTGAAGTTAAGTATTAACTATGCATGTTCTTTTGTTGCATCTATTCCTGTTGTGAATCTCTGTACCCCTATCCCCTTCTATGTGTTTTAGTTAAAGTTCAAAACATGGAAACATCCAAGTTGTTGCTCATACCTTGACTTGACCCCTTAAAGGGTCCTAACTCCCAAACAATGTGGCCAACAGGCTGGTTGGGGTGTGCCAGCACCTCCAATTGCTGGGATAACCACCAGCCTGTATTGGCTCTCCCCAGAATCCTCTACATTGCACGCACGCTCATTCCTAGCTTCTAAGTTCTGCCCCCGCTCCTGTGAGCCATGCTTTGGGACCTCGAGTTCCCTCTGAATTGGACACTTGAGGGCTGGCTCTTCCACACTACACTATGTCTCAATTTTGTAATGAATTTGGGTGTAAGCATGCTCGGAGTCCATGAGGTTCTTGGGAGCTATGACCCACCCAAAAAATGAGAAAGGCTTTGGATCTTTGGAGTTGGTCTACTGCATGCTTCAGGCAAGAAACCTGAATCAGGCTCTCCTTGGTTGGAAATTTTTAGTTTTCTGATGCAATTTTACTTCTTTTTCTTATTTAATTATGTGTTGTAATAATCCTGTAATAACTATTGGGGGGGTTTTTAGTGAAAAAGGGAGGGAAAATCATGCATGCAAAGGGGTAGACATCATGTCCATAGGTACTTATTATACTTCTGCAGTAATTTCCAATTTTCACTTATGCATTTTTTTACATAGAAACCCTGTTCATAAGCTCTGCATTCTTTAGAAATCCTGTCTATAGGTTCTGCATTTCATATGTAGATATCATGTCCATAGGCTTCTGCACTTCTGCATTTCATAGAAACCATGTCTATAACTTCTACATTGTATATAGAAACCATGTCTATAGGTTTCTGCATTTCTGCATACCACGTAGATAACGTGTCTATAGGGCTTCCTGAATTTTGCACATGCATCTATCACTAGGCAAATGTGTACATAGGTTTTAATAACTAACTACATATAGATGAACTGCCTATTGGATTTTTGCATGTTAATAACAATGTTCTAAGATTAACAAACACCTAGAAAGCATGCCTATAGGAGTAATCAGCAAAATATAAATCATAAACTCGCTTATAAGTCTAAAATCAGTAGTACTAATAACGACAACATAGTTTATATTCCTGTAATGGCTATTTTTTTTCCCTTAAAATCAGTATACATCTTTTCTAAACTAATAGATAACATGCCTGTAGGTTTTCGTTTGACACTTAGGCAAGTCATAAGGTAAGTTGTAAATTGAATCAGATTCAATCAATTTCAAACAGCAGGTAGGCCAGACTCGGGCTTCTCATATGAAATATGTAATATCAATCTGCCATAACTCTTAAGTTTAATCAAACCATAACCGGTACATGCAAGACATGCTAAACAATCTGTCTTTAAGTGAGGAGGCTTGTTTGAGCCTTTTAACTGTTATGTGCTTTTCCATATCTGCTTTATATATTTTGTTTGTCACCTTAGACTTTTCTACTTTTAAAACATAAAAGCCCAAATCTCCCTTCCCTTTAGGACCAGTAGTCCGAAATGCTTGCGAGGCTGATAGGATTCGGGACGGGTAGTAGCATGCAATAGGAAAACGAGACCATTCCGCATTTAATACCTTAACACGGCGGGAATGGGTAGCTATGGATATGATAACCACGCGATAACACCACGTGTACAACGATTACCGGGTGTTGTGTGGGGTGATCCATATTTTTTATAAACCTAGGACCTCCCCCTCTTTGCTTGATTATTCAGAATTTCAAAGTGTTTTTCTCATATTTCAGCTTCTTTAGCTTCTTTTAACTTCAATTATTTGCAGCAACTGTGTGAAAAGTCTCCTTTTTTACTTGTTTATTCAGAACTTTAAAATTACTTCTTCTCAAATTTCAGCTTCTTCAACTTCGTTTTAACTTCAAATCACTTGCAACAATTATGTGAAAACTCCCTCTATATTTGTAACTCTTACTTGTCCATTTGTTGTTTGCCCTTAAAGTCATAATTGTAGCATGGCCGGGAACCACACTAGTGGATCTCGAGGGGTGTCTAACACCTTTCTCTCGAGATAAATTCAATCCTTACATGTTCTCTGATTTTTCTAAATCAAAAAAATTCTTTTAGTTTCCTAATGCACTTAATCATTAGGTGGAGACTCTTCAATTCAAACCCAATTCCCAAAAGGCAAAGAGTTGTCCGTCCAATTGTCATAAATCCGATTTCCCGATTAACAGGGGCATCGACACAAGGTGCAGATAATCAAGTTATTTATACTGAAGAACATGATGCTCATGATACAACGCATAAAGTCACAGATGATAATGCTATACGTAAGGAAGCAGCTATTGAAGGCAATGAACATGTTAAAAAAGGTAGGGAGGAACAATCTAGTGTTTCTTGACTAAGTAAAGATGGAAATGATGCAGAGTTAACAACTGAGAATGGTACAGATGATGAAGTTGTTGGTACTGAAAAATATGCACCGAGTTGTGCTTTGGATAGTGATATTGCAAAAGGCAATTTGTTTGGCGATGGATATCAAACACCTGTTGGTAGTTTAGAACTGAAGCGAGTAATCTGCATAGCACTATTGGGAAAGATGATCGGTTTGCAGAAGAACTAGCTATTTGCAAGGAATGTTTAGATGATACACAGGAAATTTCCACTACAGGTATAAAGTGTGAAGTTTATAATAGTTCAATGATACCTTAGATATGAGCTGAAGTTTTGTTTCATGTTTTGTATTATTCTGTTATATTTTTTATGAACTTCAGCATTATTTTTGGATTTGAAAAAACTACAACATATGTTTTGTTGAATGATTTTTGTAACTGGTGAACTTCAGCTCTAGAGCTGAAGTTTTTGTTTTTATAACTAACAAACGTCAACTCTAGGGTTGAAGTTTTATTTTATAACTGTCGAACTTAAGCTCTTTCACGACCCGAATTTCCACCCTCGGAAGCCATGATGGCACCTGCTAATATGAGCAAAGCAAGCCAAGTAATTGCACAACTTACATTTTTACCTGTTTTATATTCATTAACAAATTTGAAATGATAACATATAAACAACAGAATTTAATATAAGCGAAAGAAAGAAACAATAAGCTATTTGAACATTAATATCTAATACAATTGTTGGGGTCTTGACTATCCAGAGCTGGTGTCACAGTTCTATAGACGGTCTAAGAATTCTACAAATAAAGATCTAAAAGAATTAAATACAACACTATAAGAATTAAATACAACACTATCTCTGGAAATACATGTAAGAAATAGGAAAGTAGATAGAAGGTGGCGCCAAGGCGTACGGACGCCTGAAGGGCTACCTCGGATCGCCTGATGAACAAGAATAAACAATCTCACCGTGGTCCGAAGTCTACAATGCTGAGGTCTGCATAAAATAATATAGAGTGTAGTATCAGCACAGCCGACCCCATATGCTGGTAAGTGTCTAGCCTAACCCCGACGAATTAGTAACGAGGCTAAGACCAGATTACTGAATAAATCTGTGCAGTTATATAATATACAACGATAAGTAAAATAGAAATAAACAAATAAAGATGGGAGGAGGAAACATGCTTTGGGGAATAACAGGTGAAAAAAAAGAATATCAAAAGAACTATAAAGGAATCAAAATCCAACCACTAACAAGAATAAGGAAAACAAAGGCAGATTTAACTTTCTTTTCACATGTTATGGTAGATGTACCACCCGCTCTCATTTCATTATAAACTTGTGGTAGGCGTACCACTCACTCCCTTTTTATTATATCTTCTGGTAGGCATACCACCTGCTCCCATTTTATTATATCATGTGGTAGGGGTACCACTGACTCCCATTTCATTATATCTTTATTGCAGCATGTGACCTGATCCACATATAATACGATTGAGACGTGCAACCCGATCCACAAGTAATACTATTGCGGCGTGCAACCCGATCCATATATAATATTATTGCGATGTGCAACCCGATCCATATATAATAATGTTGCGGTGTGCAACATGATCCATATATAATATTGTTGCGGCATGCAACCCGATCCATATATAATATTGTTGCGGCGTGCAACCCGATCCATATATAATATTATTGCGACGTGCAACCCGATCCATATATAATATTGTTGCAGTGTGCAACCCGATACATATATAATATTGTTGCGGCATGCAACCCAATCGATGTATAATATTGTTGCGGGGTGCAGCCCGATCCATATATAATATTATTGTGGTATGCAACCCGATCCATATAGGATATATACAATTATAACAAGAGTCCCGACATGGAATCAATAAGGTCTACACAAACCCGGCGAGGGATTTGACAGCATAAGAAAATACGTAGCGGCAAGGAAGAAACGGCTATAACCAAATTCCAACATCTAAGTACCTCAACTATAACTCAATCTTGTTCCAACATCTAACTACCTCAACTATAAGTCTAGTTTTTCCAACATCTAACTATCTCAGCTACAATCAAACTTGTTACAACACCTAACTACCTCAACTATAATCAAAATTATTACAACACCTAACTAACTCAGCTATAACCAAACTTATTACAACATCTATCTACCTCAGCTATAACCAAACTAATTACAACACCTAACTACCTCAGCTATAACCAAACTGGTTCTAATATCTAACTACCTTAGCTATAACAATAATCCTTACCCAACTTAAAGAATTATCGACCTATGCATCCATAATATCAATTAAGAACACAATGCAAGGGAACCACAACTCAGCAATAGCCCGGCAAGGGGGCAACATAAGGATCTCTGCTCTTTTTCACTTTTACATCACAATTCACTTCACAACTCGAGCCAATGCTCTAGAGTTTCAATTATCACTTATACTTCACAATTCATTATACAACTGGAGCCACACTCTTCAATGTTCATAAGTCACAATTATTTCATAATTTTACACAACAAATAGAAATCTTCACTAACACATGAATAATACAGCGAAATCATGGAAAATCACAATATAAGACTCACGGTCATGCTTGACACCAACGTATAGATATTCGTCACCATGCCTATACGTCGTACTCAACAAGAAACAAATAGTAAGTAGGACATAACTTCTAATCCCCCAAGCCAATGTTAGACCAAACACTTACCTCGAACTTTCACAACCAACTCATGCCTCAATCACCACTTTTCCCTTTGAATTTGGCTCCAAATCAATTGTATCTATACATAATCGACTCAATAACATCAATAAATGCTATACAATTCATTTCCAATGCTTAATTATAATTTTTCAATCATTCTTCCCAACAATCCAAAAGTCGACCCCCGGTCTGTTTGGTCAAACACGAGGTTCTGACCAAAACCCGATCACCCATTCACCCACAAGCCTGAATATATAATTTGTTTTGAAATCTGACCCCAAAACGAGGTCAAATTCCCAAATAATCAAAAAGCCCTAACTCTACCCAAATTCCCAATTTTCTACCCTTAATCGCATATTTTTAGGCCTATATTCTAATAGATGTTGATGAAAAAGGAAGAAAACAAGTTAAAGATTACTTACCTAAGAGAGTATGGTGAGGAAGTGCTTCAAAAATTGCGTAAAAGCTTTAGAGAAGAAGAGGTTTATGGAAAATAGCCAATTTCCTGTAATGCATTATATCTTTTAGCTTAAATAATTGGGCAGATTTTTGTTCTATGCGATCGCGAAGAAAGGAATGTGATTGCATAGAACAAAATTGATGACTACCAAAATTAACTCTATACGATCGCGGAAGAAACAATGAGATCGCATAGAACAAATTGATTACTACAAAATTAGCTCTATACGATCATGGAAGAACAAATTGATGACTACAAAATTAACTATATGTGATCGCGGATGAATCAACGCGATCGCATATAACAAATTGATGACGACAAAACTATCTCTATGCGATTGTGGAAGAATCAAAGCGATCACATAGAACAAATTGATGGCAACAAAATTAACTCTATTCCATCGCGGACATTCCTATGCGATCTCATAGAACAAAAACCTAGACACCAGCAACCAGCAAAAACACCAGATTTTCTAAGTCCAAAAACACTTTGACGTCTATCTGAAACTAACCCGAGCCCTCGAGCCTCCAAACCAAACATACAGACTAACTCAAAGACATGACATGAGCTTATCCGTGCAATCAAATCGCCAAAACAACATCATGAACATCGAATAAAACCTCAATATCAAAGAAATTTCTCCAAACTTCTTTATGCATCAAAATTTCATTTAAGGTCCGAATCACGTCAAATGGCTTTCGTTTCTTACCAAACTTCACAGAATTATCTTAAATCATTAATATGACATGTACCGGGCGCTGGAACCAAAATACTGGCCCGATGCCATCATGTTCTAATCAAAATTTATTTCCAAACCTTATAAACAAATCAAAAAACAATTCTTATAGAAAATCATTGCTCAGGCTTGGGACCTTATAATTCGATTTGGGGCATACACCTAAGTCCGATATTTTTATATGGACCCTCAGGACCGTCAAATCACGGGTCCAGGTTCGTTTACCCAAAACGTTGATTGAAGTAAAAGCAATTTATTTTATTGTCAAAACTTATCATTTTTCACAGATTTTCACATTTAGGCTTTTCTGCGACGCGTCCGGACTGCGCACGTAAGAGAGGTTTTTAAGGCCTTTGAATGTAGAATTTCATTTTAAACCAAGTGACATTGTCGACCTCTAAAACAACCTTTTGTCCTCGTACAGACAAAAGAAGAAAGCACCTGAGTCGGGACAAAGATGGGGATAACGACTTCGCATATCAGACTCAGACTCCCAGGTCGATGCCTCAGGAGGCTGGCCTCTCCACTGAACACGAATAGCAGGAAAACTCTTCGATCTCAACAGGCGAATTTGCTGGTCTAAAATAGCTACCGGCTCCTCCTCATAAGACAAGTCCCTGTCCAACCGGATAGTGCTGAAATCTAATACGTGGGATGGATCGCCAATATTTTCGAAGCATAGACACATGAAACGCTGGATGCATGGGTGATAAGATCGACACAATACAAGTCTATAAGCCATCTATCCCACTCGATCAAGAATCCCAAACATGCCAATGAACCTAGGGCTAAGATTGCCCTTCTTTCAAAATCTCATCACGCCCCTCATAGGCGACACTTGAAGCAATACTCGCTCACCGACCATGAAAGCCAATCTTGAACCTTGCGGTCGGCATAATTCTTTTTCCTGGATTGAGCTGTACAAAGCATATCCTGAATGATCCTGACCTTGTCCAAGGCATCCTGAACCAGATTCGTACCTAAAAGTGAGCCTCTCCCGACTCAAACCATCTAACCGGAGACCAACACCATCTACCATATAAAGCTTTATAGGGAGCCATCTAAATGCTCGACTGTTAGTTGTTGTTGTAGGAAAAATCTGCTAAAGGAAAAAACTAATCCCACGAGCCTCCAAAGTCAATGACACAAGCTCAGAGCATATCCTCCAAAATCTGAATTGTCCGCTCGGACTAGCCATCCATCTGAGGATTAAACGCTATGATCAACTCAACCTGCATGCCAAGTCTTGCTGAACTGCTCTCTAAAAAGGCTAGGTAAAGTACGCATCTCGGTCCGAAATGATAGACACGAGCACACCATGAGGGTGAAGAATCTTCCGGATATAGATCTCAGCTAACCTCTCTGAAGATATTGATATAATAATCTTTCAACAACTCCAACCACCGCCCCTGCCTCAAATTCAACTCCTTTTACTTGAACTAATACTGAAGACTCCTATGATTCGTGAATACCTCACATGCCATGCCATAGAGATAATACCTCCAAATCTTCAATGCGTGAACAATGGCTGCCAACCTCAAATCATGAACTGAGTAGTTCTTTTCATGAATCTTCAATTGCTGCGAAGCATAGAGAATGAACTTGCCACGATACATCAACACTGCACCAACTCCAATATGAGATGCATCACAATAAATTGTATAAGGCCTTGAACTTGTGGGAAAAACCAACACCGATGTTGTAGTTAGAGTTGTTTTGAGCTTCTGAAAGCTCGCTTGACACTCGTCTGACCATCTGATCTGGGCACCCTTCTGGGTCAACCTGGCCATTAGGGCTGCGATAGATGAAAACCCCTCCATGAATCGACGATAGTAGCTTGCCAATCCTAATAAACTCCAAATCTCCATAATTGATGCCGGTGTAGGCCAGTTCTTGACTGCCTCTATCTTCTTTGGATCAACTTAAATACCTTCAGGTGATACAACATGACCCTGAAGTGAAAACGAACTCAACCAGAACTATCAATTCAAAAATTTAGCATACAACTAACTACCCCCTAAAGTCTGAAAAACCACTCTAAGATGCTGCTCATGCTCTTCCCGGCTACAGGAATAGATCAAAATATTGTCAATGAAGACTATCACAAATGAATCCAAGTAACGCCTGAACACTCAGTCTAATGAAACCCTTCTCAAGAAGGTCTTGCAACTGCTCCTTCAACTCTTTCAAATCAGGCTAGGCCATACGATACATAGATATAGAAATTTGCTGAGTGCTTGGAGCCAAATCAATGCAAAAGTGAATATCCCCGTCGGGTGGCATACCTGGCAGGTCTGAAGGGAATACCTCAGGAAAGTCAGGAACAACGGGCACAAAATTAATGGAAGGAAACTCAACACTAGAATCATAAACATATGCCAAATAGGCCAAACACCCTTCTCGACCATACGCCGAGCCTTCACATAAGAGATAACACTACAGTTTGAATGACCATGAGTTCCTCTCCTCTTTAAACGAGGTAACCCAGCAAGGTTAAGGTTAAAATTTTGGCATGATAGTACAAGAATAGCATGGTAAGGTGATAACCAGTCCATCCCCAATATAACAACAAAATCATCCATGTCCAGAAGAAGAAAATCTACACGAGTCTCAAGACCTCCAATACCACTATACATGAACAATGGACGTGATCCACCACAATAGAATTACCCACCGGTGTAGTCACATAAATCGGGGAACTCAAGGAATCACTAGACATGACCAGATACCGTGAAAAATAAAATCGAAGCTTCTCTACTACAAACCAGAACAATAGCTACACCTCCACCTGTAATACCTTTACCTCTACTTCTAGCATCTCTATCTCCACCTCTACCTCTCCTTCTAATACCTCTCTTAGAGTGATGTGGAGAAAATTCTCCAGAAATAGCTGCGTAAGCTACTCTCAAGTTGAAGCTGACGATCTGCCTGGTCTAGCTAAGAGATAATCACTCCAGCAAGTCTTGGAATATCTAGACAAGTGGAAGGCAGCAAAATTGACCGTATTGGTCTCAACTATTGCCATGTTTCTGAGAACCTCATGACAGCTGTGTTGATAATCTTGGGGATCTTCAGTAGATGCACCATTGAGTGAATAGCTTAGGGAAACTTATCTAGCCTCCACAAAGCCTCCGAAGACATAGCTGATCTATCACCGGTCTGTGGTGCTGCTCAGCTGCAAAAGCGGTACATGACCTCTCCATTCGTGAAAATACAAGAGTAGAGGTTTCAATTTAGTGTTGAGAGAACAAAATTGCATGACTGGGAAGAAAGAAATGAAACTTTTCCTAACTCTCTAGCCTCTGGGGATAAATACAGACGTCTACGTACCGATCTCTCAGACTCTACTAAGCTTGTCCATGAACTGTAAGACCTATGTAACCTAGAGCTCTAATATAAACTTGTCACGACTCAAATTCCCACCCCCGGGAGCCGTGATGGAGCCTACTAATATGAGCTAGGCAAGAAAATGAATTGCACAATTTACCTTTTTACCCATTTTATATTCATTAACAAATTCGAAGTGATAATGTTTAAACAATGAAATTTAACATAAGCGGAAGAAAGAAACAATAAGCTATCTGAACATCAATATCTAATACATTGTTGGGGTCTCGACTACCCAAAATAGGTGTCACAGTTTCACAGACGGTCTAAGAATTCTTCAATTAAAGGTCTGAAAGAATTAAATACAACAATGTCTCTGGAAATACATGTAAGGAAAAGGAAAGTAGATAGAAGGAGACGCCAAGGCTTATGGACACCTGCAGGGCTACCTCGGGTCTCCTGATGAACAAGAATTAGCAATCTCACTATGTTCCGAAATCTACAGCACTGGCGCTTTCACAAAAGAGTGCAGAGTGTAGTATCAACACAATCGACCCCATGTGCTGGTAAGTGTCTAGCCGAACCCCGACGAAGTAGTGACGAGACTAGGACCAGATTACCAAATAAATCTATGTAGTTATATAATATACAACAGAAAGTAAAGCAGAAATAAATAAATAAATATGGGAGGGGGAAACATGCTTCAGGGAATAACAAGTAAAAAAATATAATATCAAAAGAACTATAAAGGAATCAAAATCCAACCACTAACAAGAGTAATAAAACAAAGGCAGATTTCACTTTCTTTTCACATTTTGTGGTAGATGTACCACCTGCTCCCATTTTATTATATCTTGTGGTAGGCGTACCACCAGCTCCCATTTTATTATATCTTGTGATAGGCATACCACCCACTCCCATTTTATTATATCTTTGTTGTGGTGTGCAACCCAATCCACATAAAATACTGTTGCGGCGTGCATTCCGATCCATATATAATATTACAGCGGTGTGCAACTCGATCTATATATAATATTGTTGCGGTGTGCAACCCGATTCATATATAATATTGTTGCGGGGTGCAACCCGATCCTTATGTAATATTTTTGCGGCGTGAAACCTGATTCATATATTATATTGTTGTGGCATGCAACCCGATCTATATATAATGTTCACAACCCTAGTTCACCAATCGTGAACCTGTCATGACGGCACCCAATCTTCGCGACTAGGTAAGCCTGACACATTGCGGAAATTCGACATGCTTTGTGGAAGAAATAGTTTAAAATATAAATGACGTAAGATATTGTATGGAGTGCTGCCTGGCACATACATATAAACTCAATATAACATAAGAACCTCCAAGACCCGGAAATCCCCGGGCAACACAGGCTAAGAGTAAAGTATAACACATGGCTCTAACATCCATAGCTGTCCACAATGAGAAAATACATGGATAAAACTACTAGATACGAGTAGAGTAGAGGGAGACTCTTCGGCTCTGCGGACGCGGAAGATGTATACCTCAGATCTCCGAGTATAGCTCCTAATCACTGAGAGCGCACCGAAACAGATGTACCATGATCTGCACAACAAAAGTGTGCATAAAAGTAGCATGAATACACCACATCGATACTTAGTAAGTGCCAAGCCTAATCCGAATATCTAACAAGACGGTAATTAAAAATAGAGCGGCTACAAGTACAAACAACAAACACAAAGCAAATCACTCAACAGTAGGATCTCTACATGGAGCTCCAGGAATTGAACCCGCAGTCCTTTATACCAATAACAGAGGATCTTCGGGAATTGAACCTGCAGTCCTTTATATCAATATCAGAGGATCTCCCAGGGATTGAACCTGTAATCCGTCATGCCAGAATCAGAGGATCTCCTAGGAATTGAACCTGTAGTCCCAAAGGTAAACACTTCACAACAAGTCAATATTTAACAGAAAGAAACAAAATATAGCAACAATGTAAAGGTCTAGGCCTAGCATGCTCACAAAGAGGGCAGGTATTTGCAATTTAGACAGATAGAGCAAATAAATTACTAACATATTTTTCCTAAGCTATGCAAGTAGAATCACATTTTTAACAGTCAAATACACGAAGAAATACAGTCTAAATAAGTCAAGTAAGGTGAATTTTCAGCAATTAGCGCAAGTACACGCCCGTCACCTCGCGCACAAGGCCTTGAGACAACAATTAATATATCCTAGGGGAGAGATACCCACACAAGGTTAGACAAGCCACTAACCTAGAATTGGCACAAAACTGCTAAGAAACAATGCCCTCGCCACGAGAATCCGACTTCCAGTGACCCAAATCTATTCAAACCAATTACATAATGTAAATAACATCGAAAGTAACTAATTACACTGTTAAAATTAAAGTTAAGGCGCGAAATAGATGAAATGACCAAACGCCCCTCAGGACAACGTCTTGGAATCGAATGCATTTCACATTTTCAGAAACCTCGTACTCTCACGAGTCTAACCTTATAAAAATCTCCCAAATCGGAGGTCAAATTCCCTTTCAAATCATCAAAGTTAAGTCTAAGAACTTTACCCCAATTTTCATTCAAAAATCGAAGTTGAAGGTTGGATTTGAGATTCGATAATGGGTTTTAGTCATAGAAGAGTAGAGAATCGTTATCCAGTGATTTCCTTCGAATTTGCTCCCCAATCCGAGATCCCTAACCTTGAGTTTTGGTATAAATGCATAAAGGGTTCGTTTTGAAATGTTTATATTCTGCGCAGTGATTTGCTCTATGCGATCACGTGAAATTGAATACAATCACGTAGAAGGAATTCTGAAGGCCGTGAAAATAAACTATGCGAACGCATCCAAAGGAGTGCGATCGCAGAGAAGAACCAAACGGGGATATGCGATCGCAGAAGGTTTAATGCGATCGCATTGAAGGAAAATAGGCCCAGCTCTAAGGACTCTACGCGATCGCAGGAGAGTCTATGCGATCGCATGAAGGATTTGTATGCATCACCAACATCAGAAATCTGCAACACTTTAAGTTCCGGAATTGCTCCGTTGAGCATCTGAAACACACTGTGGCCCCCTGGACCTCAACCAAACATACGAACACATCCACAACATCATTTGGACTTGTACCAATCCTTAAACCACCTAAAAAAATGCCGGAAACACGAATTAAGCAATGATTTGGACTTAGAAATTTCAAAAATTACCCAAACTCGCTTCCGACTCAAAACTTATCCAAAACACGTGCGAATGACCTGAAAATTTGCAGACATATCCTTAATCACCTAACGGACCTGTTGTAACTCTCGGAATTCCATACCGACCCTCAGATCAAAAATTCACTTTCGGACCGGAACTTCAAATTTCTAACTTTCAGCATTCATAGCATAATTGAGCTACGTACCTCCAAAATACATTCCGGACATGCTCCCCACCGCAAAATCACCTAACAGAGTTAACAGAACCATCGATTTTCCATTCCGGGGTCGTCTTGGCACTATTATGATTATGGACCATTTTCCAACACTTATGCTCTCATTTTGGGACTAAGTGTCCCAAAACACTCCGAATTCTATTACCGAACATCCCAGCAAACCAAATCAGCAGAAATGAACTTAGCTGATGTAGAAAATGGGGAAACGGGGCATAAATTCCAAAGACTACCAGCCGGGTCGTCACATCCTCCCACACTTAAACATTTGTTCATCCTCGAACGAGCATCGGGAACATATCTGAAGTAGCAAAAAGATGAGGGTATAAGCTGCGCATATCCTGGTCGGTCTCTCAAGTCGCCTCCTTGGCCGACTGACTCCGCCACTGCACCTTTACTGAAGCTATATCCTTTGACCTCAGCTTTTAAACCTACCTATCCAATATTGCCACTGGATTCTCAACATAGGACAAGTCATTGTCCAACTGGACTGAAGTGAACTCCAACACGTGAGACGGGTCACCATGATACCTCCGAAGCATCGAAACACGAAATACTGGATGAACCTTGGTCAAACTGGGAGGTAAAAAGAGCTCATAAGCAACCTTTCCAACCTGCCTCAAAATCTCAATTGGACCAATGTACCTCGGGCTCAACTTTCCTTTCTTTCCAAACCTCATGACACCTTTCACAGGCGAGACCCGAAGCAAAATCTACTCACCAACCATAAATGAAACATCACAAACTTTCCGATCCGCATATCTCTTCTGTCTAGACTGAGCCACATGGAGTCTATCCTGAATCACCTTACCTTCTCTATCGCATCCTGTACCAAATCAGTGCCCAATAACCTGGCCTCGCCCGGCTCGAACCAACCCACAGGGGATCTGCATCTCCTACCGTATAAGGCCTCATAAGGCGTCATATGAATACTGGACTGATAACTGTTGTTGTATGCAAACTCCGCCAATGGCAAGAACTGATCCCAAGACCCTCTAAACTCATTCGTGCACGCACGGAGCATATCTTCAAGAATCTGAATATTGCGCACAGATTGTCCGTTCGTCTGAGGGTGAAAGGCTGTGCTCATGGTTACCCGAGTACCCAACTCATGCTGTACGGCTCTCCAGAACCGTGATGTAAACACTGAACCCCTATCTGAGATGATAGATACTAGAATGCCATGCAGGCAGACAATCTCCCTGATATAAATCCCCGCAAACCGCTCCGCGTAGTAAGAAATGCACACTAGAATGAAATGAGCGGACTTGGCCAGCCGATCCACAACAACCCAAATAAAATCAAACTTCCTCGCCATCAGAGGGAGGCAAGACACAAAATCCATGGTGATTTTCTCCCATTTCCACTCCAGAATCTCCATCTGCTGGAGTAACCCTCCCGGTCTCTGATGCTCGGACTTTACCTGCTGACAATTGAGGCATCTAGCCATAAACTCTACAATGTCCTTCTTCATCCGCCTCCACTAGTAATGCTGCCTCAGATCCTGATACATCTTTGCGGCACCCGGATGGATGAATACCGTGAGATATGGGCCTCAGTCAATATCAACTCCTGAATACCATCAACATTGGGCACACAAATACGACCCTGCATCCTCAATACCCTGTCATCTCCAATAGTCACATCCCTAGCATCGCCATGCTGGACCGTGTCACTGAGGACAAGCAAATGAGGACATCATATTTTCGCTCCTTGATACGATCAAACAATGAAGACCGAGAAACCACACAGGCTAGGACCCAATCGGGCTCCGATAGGTCCAACCTCACGAACTGAGTGGCTAAGGCCTGAACATCCATCCCATAGGTCTCTCTGAAGCTGGTAGATATGCCAAATTCCCCAAACTCTCCGCCCGTTGACTCAAGGCATCAACTACCACATTGGCCTTGCCCGGGTGATAAAGAATAGTAATATCATAATGCTTCAGTAGCTCCAATCATCTCTTCTGGCGCAAGTTCAGATCCTTCTGCTTGAATAAGTGCTGCAAACTCCGATGATCAGAATAATCCCACAAGGCACACCATACAATTAATGACGCCAGATTTTTAAGGCATGAACAATAGCAACTAACTTAAGGTCATGGACATGATAATTCTTTTCATGCACCTTCAATTGTCTGGACGCGTAGGCAATCACCCTATCGTCTTGCATAAACACGACTCCAAGTCCAACTCGCGAGGCATCACAGTAAACCGTATAGGACCCCGAACCAGTAGGCAAAATCAGAATATGGGCTGAAGTCAAAGCCGTCTTGAGCTTTTGGAAGCTCGCCTCACACTCGTCCGACCACTGAAAAGGAGCATCCTTCTGGGTCGATCTAGTCATAGGAGCTACTATCGACGAGAACCCCTCCACAAAACGGCGGTAATATCCCTCAGGCAATGGAAACTGCAGATCTCTGCAGCTGAGGAGGGCCTGGGCCAACTCTGCACGGCCTCCACCTTCTTCAGATCTACCGAATGCCCTCACTTGATACCACGTGGCCTAGAAATGCCACGAAACTCAACCAAAACTCACATTCTGAAAACTTCGCATATAATTTCTTTTCTCTCAGGGTCTGAAGCACTATCCTCAATTGCTACTCATGATCTTCCCGGCTCCGGGAGTATACAAGAATATCATCTATGAAAACAATGACAAATGAGTCGAGATAGGGCTTGAATACACTATGCATCAAATGAATAAAAGCTGCTGGGGTGTTTGGTCAGCCCAAATGACATGACAAGGAACTCATAATGACCATACCGAGTCCTGAAAGCAGTCTTCGGGATATCCAGCTTCCGAATCTTTAGCTGGTGATAGCCTGAGCGCAAATCAATCTTAGAAAACACATGGGCGCCCTGAAGCTGGTCAAATAGATCATCAATACGAGGCAAAGGATATCGGTTCTTCACTATAACTTTGTTCAACTGAAATTAATCGATACACATGCGCATAGAACTATCCTTTTTCTTCACGAAAAATACCAGAGCACCCCATGGCGAAACACTGGGTTGAATAAAACCCTTATCAGCAATTCCTGCAACTGATCCTTCAACTCCTTCAACTTAGGAGGAGCCATGCGGTAAGGAGGAATAGATATGGGCTGAGTGCCCGGCAACAAATCAATACCAATATCAATGTCCCGATCGGGCGGCATGCCCGGAAGACAGTAGGGAACACATAGGGAAAATCCCGTAATACTGGGACAAAGTAAAAAGAAGGGGTATTAGCACTGACATCCCTCACATAGGCTAAATACGCAGCACAACCATTCTCAACCATACGCTGAGCTTTAAGAAAAGATGTAACTCTACTGGGAGTGTGATCAAAAGTACCAGTCCACTCAATACGAGGAATACCTGGCATAGCCAGCGTCACGGGCTTAGCGTGACAATCAAGAATAGCATAATGGGGAGACAACCACTCCATGCCCAAAATAATATCAACATCGACCATATCAAGTAACAAGAGATCTGCCGTGGTCTCAAAACCACGAATAGTAACCAAACACGACCGATACACACGGTCAACAGCAAGAGAATCCCCCATAGGAGTGGAAACATAAAGAAGAGCTCAAAGCCTCTAGGGCTATAACAAAATGCGGAGCAAAATAAGATGACACATAAGAATAAGTAGAGCCTGGATCGAATAGAACCGATGCCTCTCTGCTACTAACCAAAATAATACCAGTGATAACAGAGTGAGAGGCGACAACCTCTGCATGATCAGGAATGACATATAATTTGGTTCGGCCCCTACCTCGAGGGCGACCTCTGTCTCTCCGATCCCCCCTCTGGCTGGCTGGGCAGGTGGGGTGCCTGCTAGAGCTGGAACAATGGCCTGCTCACCCTGTGGAGCATGCTGGGGCTGTGGAGTCTGAGAAGGAACACCCATACCACGTCTGGGGCACTCTCTAACCAAGTGGCGGGTATCGCCTCACTCACAACAAGCTCTAGGAGGGCGTGGCGGCTGTGATTGACTGGGTCCATCCCTGTTGGACTGACCTCTATAGGTGCCTTGCACAGGAGGCACACTAGAAACCGGGGGTGTATAATAAGGCTCCTGAGATCTGGGAGGAGCTGGAGTACTGCTGGGTGAAATAAGAGCTGAGTGAACTGAGCGACCCGTATAACCCCTACCATGACGTCCTGCTCCTGAAGTTTGGGTACCAGAAAAATGACCAGACTCTCGAGTCTTCTTGGCCTCTCTCTCCTCTCGCTCCCTAGCATGCATACCCTCTATCCTCCTAGCTATACTCACCACTTGCTGATAGGGTATATCCATCTCCAACTCTCGCGCCATGCATGACCTTATGGAAGGAATAAGACCCTCGATAAACCTGCGAACCCTCTCACGAACAGTAGCCACCAATGCAGGCGTATGCCTGGCCAATCTCGTATAATGAATGGCATACTCTAAGACAGTCATAGGGCCCTGGCGCAAGTGCTCAAAATCCGCGCGCCATGCATCTCGGAGGCTCTGGGGAACAAACGCCTTCTGAAATATATCTGAGAGGTGAGTCCAAGTCAGGGAGGCAGCCTCATCCGGTGACTGTCTAACTCAAAGGTGCGCCACTAGCCATAGGCAGCTTCCCGAACATGGAAAGCTGCAAAAGAGACCCCACACCCATAATGAAAAAAATGCGATGACAATCCACTAGAAACCCCAAGGCGTCATCGGTAGCCAACCCACTAAAAATAGGAGGGTCATCATTCTTGGACTGCTCCAATCTACGCTGGTCATCCTCCGAAGCAGCTGCCCCATCCTGGGGCAGAACTGGTACTAAAGGCTGGGCAGGAATAACATCTAGAATTGGTCCCATATGCATTCTCTGTTCTGGACTGCGGCTGCAAGAGTTTGGGCTCCTCCCCCAGCTTGGGACATAACTGCCAGAAGTGGAAGTTGCACGGCCTGCGACAGAGTGGTATACATACTCATAAACTACGCCAACGCCTCATGAACAGCTAGAGTAGTACTGGCTGTGGGCGTATCTGGTGCCTGAGTCTTGTCTGGGTCTGCTGGGGGCACCTCGACGGTTACTCGTGCAGATGCTCTGGCTGCACCCCGCGCACGTCCACGACCCCTGCCTGGCCCCTGCCTCTAGCTGCTGCAGGAGGGGGTGCAGGTGCCTGATCGTCTCGGGTCGTGCGTGTCCTCACCATCCGTGAGAGAATAGAAAAACAGTAGTTTAGAATCGAGGTCAAGAACATAGCACGACAAGAATTCAAATGAAGTGAAGATTTTTCCTAACAGTTACATAGCCTCCCGTAGATAAGTACAGACGTCTCCGTACCAATCAGCGAGATTCTAAGTAACCGGCCTGTGTCTCGTGACTCCTATGAACCTATAGCTCTGATACCTACTTGTCACGAACCTAGTTCACCAATCGTGAACTTGTCATGACGGCGCCCAGTCTTCGCGACTAGGTAAACCTGACACATTGCAGAAATTCGATAGTCTTTGCGGAAGCAATTGTTTAAAACATAAATGACGTAAGATAATGTATGGAGTGCCGCCTAACACATACATGTCAACTTAATAAAAAATAAAACCTCCAAGACCTGGAAATCCACGGGCAACACAGGATAAGAGTAAAGTATAACACATGGCTCTAACATCCAGAAGTGTCTACAACGAGAAAATACATGGATAAAACTACTAGCTAAGGGTAGAGTAGAGGGAGAGTCTTTGGCTTTGCGGACATGGCAGATGTATACGTCAGATCTCCGAGTACAGCTCCTAACCACTGATAGCGCGCTGAAACATATGTACCTGGATTTGCACAACAAATGTGTGCGGAAAAGTAGCATGTGTACACCACAGCGGTACTTAGTAAGTCCCAAGCCTAACCTCAATGGAGTAGTGACGCGGAAGGTCGAGGCCCTACTGAGGAGAACACAAGAAATAATATAAAAATAAATAAACAGTAGATAATGAAATAAATACGAATATCTAACAAGACAGTAATTAAAAACAGAGCGGCTACAAGTACAAACTACAAACACAAAGCAAATCACTCAACTGTCATGAGCTCTACATGGAGCTCCGGGAATTGAACCCGCAGTCCTTTATACCAATTCATAGGATCTCCGAGAATTGAACCCGAAGTCCTTTATATCAATATCGGAGGATATCTCGGGAATTCAACCTGTAGTCCGTCATGCCAGAATCAGAGGATCTCCTGGGAATTGAACATGTAGTCCCAAACGTAAACACTTTACAACAAGTCAATATTTAACAGAAAGAAACCAAATATAGCAACAATGTAAAGGTCTAGGCCTAGCATGCTCACAAAGAGGGCAGGTATCTGCAATTTAGTCAGATAGAGCAAATAAATTACTAACATGTTTTTCCTAAGCTATGCAAGTAAAATCACATTTTTCACGGTTAAATACACGAAAAACACAGTCTAAATAAGTAGAGTAAGGTGAATTTTTAGCAATTAGCACAAGTACACGACCTTCCCCTAGCGCACGAGGCCTTTAAACAACAATTAATATATCCTAAGGGGAGAGATCCCCCACACAAGGAGAGACAAGCCACTTACCTCTAATTGGTACAAAACTGCTAAGAAGCAATGCCCTTGCCACGAGTATCCGACTCCGAGAGGCCCAAATCTATTCAAACAATTTACATAACGTTAATAACATCGAAAGTAACTAATTACACTATTAAAATTAAAGTTAAGGCGCGAAAATAGGTGAAATGACCAAAATGCCCCTCAGGCCAATGTCTCGAAATCGAATAATTTTCACATTTTCAAAAACCTCGTACTCTCACGAATCTAACCTTATAAAAATCTCCCAAACCGGAGGTCATATGCCCCTTCAAATAATTAAAGTTAGGTCTAAGAACTTTACCCCAATTTTCATTCAAAAATTGAAATTGAAGGTTGGATTTGAGATTAGATTAATTGGTTTTAGTAATAGAAGAGTATAGAATTGTTACCCAGTGATTTCCTTTGAAAAGCCTTCGAAATTGCTCCCCAATCCGAGCTCCCTAACCTTGAGTTTTGGTAAAAATGGAAAAAGGGTTTGTTTTGAAATGTTTATATTCTACCCAGTGATTTGCTCTATGCGATCGCGTGAAATGGAATGCGATCGCGTAGAAGGAATTCTAAAGGTCATGGAAATGAACTTTGCGAACGCATCCAAAGGAGTGCGATCGCAGAGAAGAACCAAACAGGGATATGCGATCGCAGAAGGTTTAATGCGATTGCATTGAAGGACAACATGCCCATCTCTAAGGACTCTACGCGATTGCAGGAGAGTCTATGCGATCACATAGAAGGATTTTTCTGCAACACCAACAGCAGAAATTTGCAACACTATAAGTTCTGGAATTGCTCCGTTGAGCATCCGAAACACACCTGTGCCCCCCGGGACCTCAATCAAACCTACGAACACATCCCACAATATCATTTGGACTTGTACCAATCCTTAAACCACCTAAATTAACACCGGAAACACGAATTAAGCAATGGTGTGGACTTAGAAATTTCAAAACTTAACCAAACTCGCTTCCGACTCAAAACCTATCCAAATCACGTCCGAATGACCTGAAAATTTGTAGACATATCCTAAATCACCTAAAGAAGCCGCTGAAACTCTCTGAATTCCATTCCGACCCTTGGATCAAAAATTCACTTTCGGACCGGAACTTCAAATTTCTAATTTTCGGCATTCATAGCCTAATTGAGCTACGGACCTCCAAAATACATTCCGAACACTCTCCTCACCACGAAATCACCTAATGGAGCTAACGGAACCATTGGTTTTCCATTCCATGGTCGCCTTGATACTGTTCTGATTATGGATCATTTTCAAACACATAAGCTCTCATTGAGGGACTAAGTGTCAAAAAACACTCTGAATTCTGTTACCGAACATCCCGACAAATCAAAATAGCAGAAATAAACTTAGGGGAAGTAGAAAATGGGCAATGGGGCATAAATTCTAAAGACGACCAGCCGGGTCGTCACAGTAATTTTTTCGCGGCGTGCAACCCAATTCATTTATAATGTTGTTATGGCGTGCAACCTGATCCATACATAATATTGTTGCAGCGTGCAACCCGATCTATATATAATATTGTTATGGCGTGCAACCTGATCCATTTATAACATTGTTATGGCGTGCAACCCGACCCATATATAATATTGTTGCCGCGTGAAACCCGATTATATAATATTTACAATTATAATGAGAGTCTCAACAAGGGATCAATAAGGTATACACTAACCCATCGAGGGATTCGACATCATAGGAAAATACATCCCGACATGGAAGAAAAAACTATAACTATACTTATTCCAATATCTAACTACCTCAACTATAACTCAATCTTGTTCCAACATCTAACTACCTCAACTATAAGTCTAGTTTTTCCAACATCTAACTATCTCAGCTACAATCAAACTTGTTACAACACCTAACTACCTCAACTATAATCAAAATTATTACAACACCTAACTAACTCAGCTATAACCAAACTTACACCACCTATCTACCTCAGCTATAACCAAACTAATTACAACACCTAACTACCTCAGCTATAACCAAATTGGTTCTAATATCTAACTACCTTAGCTATAACAATAATCCTTACCCAACATAAAGAATTATCGACCTATGCATCCGTAATATCAATTAAGAACACAATGCAAGGGAACCACAACTCAGCAATAGCCCGACAAGGGGGCAACATAAGGATCTCTGCTCTTTTTCACTTTTACATCACAATTCACTTCACAACTCGAGCCAATGCTCTAGAGTTTCAGTTATCACTTATACTTCACAAATCATTATACAACTGGAGCCACACTCTTCAATGTTCATAAGTCACAATTCTTTCCACAATAAATTAAAATCTTCACCAATGCATGAATAATACAACGAAATCATGAAAAATCACAATATAAGACTCACGGTCATGCTTGACACCAATGTAAGGTCGAGGCCCTACTGAGGAGAACATAAGAAATAATATAAAAAAAATAAACAGTAGATAATGAAATAAATCCGAATATCTAACAAGACAGTAATTAAAGACAGAGCGGCTACAAGTACAAACTACAAACACAAAGCAAATCACCCAACTTTCATGATCTCTACATGGAGCTCCGGGAATTGAACCCGCAGCCCTTTATACCAATAACATAGGATCTCCGGGAATTGAACCCACAGTCCTTTATATCAATATCAGAGTATCTCCGGGAATTGAACCCGCAATCCTTTATATCAATATCAGAGGATCTCCCGGGAATTGAACCTGTAGTCCGTCATACCAGAATCAGAGGATCTCCTGGGAATTGAACCTGTAGTCCCAAACGTAAACACTTCACAACAAGTCAATATTTAACAGAAAGAAACCAAATATAGCAACAATGTAAAGGTTTAGGCCTAGCATGCTCACAAAGAGGGCAGGTATTTGCAGTTTAGTCAGATAGAGTAAATAAATTACTAACATATTTTTCCTAAGCTATGCAAGTAGAATCACATTTTTCACGGTTAAATACACGAAGAAACACAGTCTAAATAAGTAGAGTAAGGTGAATTTTTAGCAATTAGCACAAGTACATGCCCTTCACCTCGCGCACGAGGCCTTTAAACAACAATTAATATATCCTAAGGGGAGAGATCCCCCACACAAGGTTAGACAAGCCACTTACCTCAAATTGGTACAAAATCACTAAGAAGCAATGCCCTTGCCACGAGTATCCGACTCCGAGAGGCCCAAATCTATTCAAACCAATTACATAACGTAAATAACATCGAAAGTAACTACTTACACTATTAAAATTAAAGTTAAGGCGCGAAAATAGGTGAAATGACCAAAATGCCCCTCAGGCCAATGTCTCGAAATGGAATAATTTTCACATTATCAAAAACCTCGTACTCTCACGAATCTAACCTTATAAAAATCTCCCAAACCGGAGGTCGTATGCCCCTTCAAATAATTAAAGTTATGTCTAAGAACTTTACCCCAATTTTCATTCAAAAATCGAAACACACCTGTGGCCCCCGAAACCTCAACCAAACCTACGAACATATCCCACAATATCATTTGGACTTGTACCAATCCTTAAACCACCTAAATTAACACCGGAAACACGAATTAAGCAATGATTTGGACTTAGAAATTTCAAAACTTAACCAAACTCGCTTCCGACTCAAAACCTATCCAAATCACGTCCGAATGACCTGAAAATTTGCAGACATATCCTAAATCACCTAAAGAAGCCGCTGAAACTCTCAGAATTCCATTCTGACCCTTGGATCAAAAATTCTTTTTCGGACCGGAACTTCAAATTTCTAAATTTAAGTGTTCATAGCCTAATTGAGCTACGGACCTCCAAAATACATTCCGAACACGCTCCCCACCGCAAGATCACCTAACGGAGCTAACGGAACCATTGGTTTTCCATTCCTTGGTCGCCTTGATACACTTCTGATTATGGATCATTTTCCAACACTTAAGCTCTCATTGAGGGACTAAGTGTCCCAAAACACTCTGAATTCTGTTACCGAACATCCCAGCAAATCAAAATAGCAGAAATGAACTTAGGGGAAGTAGAAAATGGGAAAACAGGGCATAAATTCTAAAGACGACCGGCCGGGTCATCACAATAATTTTGTTGCGGCGTGCAACCCAATTCATTTATAATGTTGTTATGGTGTGCAACCTGATCCATACATAATATTGTTGCAGCGTGCAACCCGATCTATATATAATATTGTTATGGCGTGCAACCCGATCCATATATAATATTGTTATGGCGTGCAACCCGACCCATATATAATATTGTTGCGGCGTGAAACCCGATTATATAATATTTACAATTATAATGAGAGTCTCAACAAGGAATCAATAAGGTATACACTAACCCATCGATGGATTCGACATCATAGGAAAATATATCCTGACATGGAAGAAAAAACTATAACCATACTTATTCCAATATCTAACTACCTCAACTATAACTCAATCTTGTTCCAACATCTAACTACCTCAACTATAAGTCTAGTTTTTCCAACACCTAACTATCTCAGCTACAATCAAACTTGTTACAACACCTAACTACCTCAACTATAATCAAAATTATTACAACACCTAACTAACTCAGCTATAACCAAACTTATTACAACACCTATCTACCTCAGCTATAACCAAACTTATTACAACACCTAACTACCTCATCTATAACCAAACTTGTTCCAACATCTAACTACCTCATCTATAACTATAATCCTTACCCAACACAACGAATCATCAACCTATGCCTCTATAATATCAATTAAGAACATAATTCAAGGGAACCACAACTCAACAATAGCCCGGCAAGGGGGAAACATAAGGATCTCTCCTCTTTCTCACTTTTATTTCATAATTCACTTCACAATTTGAGCCAATGCTCTAGTGTTTCAGTTATCACTTATACTTTCACGATTCATTATACAAATGGATGCGCACTCTTCAATGTTCATAAGTCACAATTCTTTCCATAATAAATTAAAATCTTCACCAATGCATGAATAATACAACGAAATCATGAAAAATCACAATATAAGACTCACGGTCATGCTTGAAACCAATGTCTAGATACTCGTCACCATGCCTATACATCGTATTCAATAAAAAACAAATGGAAAATAGGACACAACTCCTAATCCCTCAATCTAAGGTTAGACCAAACACTTACCTCGAACTTCCACGGCCATGTCAAGCCTCAACCACTGCTTTTCCCTTTGAATTTAGCTCCAAATCAATCGTAGCTATACATAATCGACTCAATAACATCAATAAATGCTAAACAATCCAATTCCGATACTTAATTATAGTTTTCCAATCATTCTTCTTTAATCAAAAAATCAACCCAGGGTTCGCTTGGTCAAAATACGCGGAACGAACCAAAACCCGATCACCCATTCACCCACAAGACCGAATATATAATTTTTTTTGAAATCCAACCCCAAAATGAGGTCAAATTCCTAAATAATCAAAAACCCTAACTTTACCCAAATCCCCAAATTTCTACCCTTAATCAAATTTTTTAGGCCTATAATCTAGTAGATATTGATGAAAATGGAAGAAAACAAGTTAAAGATTATTAATATAAGAGATTATGATGAGGAAGTGCTTCCAAAATCACCTGAGAGCTTTGGAGAAGAAGAGGTTTATGAAAAATTGCCAATTTCCCATAATGCTTTATGTTTTACTATCATTGCAGTCCTAGTTACATAGATAATGTCAAACTCGGTGAGCAGGATTTGCCACTTTGCAAGCCTCCCCATGGGCATAGGCTTCTGGAAGATGTATTTTAACGGGTCCAGGCGTGAAATGAGTAAGTAGTATATCACAGGTAGTGTTTCGGCTTTTGTGTTGCCCAAGTTAGGGCGCACCACGTTCGTCCTTTCAAGATGAGTATACTTATCCTCATAGGCTGTGCATTTCTTGCAAAGGTAGTATATGGCCTGCTCCTTTCTCTCGGTGACATTGTGCTGACCTAACACACATCCGAATGAGTTGTCCAAGACTATCACATATAAGATCAAAGGCCTCCCTGGTTTCAGTAGGACCAATACCGGTGGATTCGACAAGTACTTTTTTATATATCAAAAGTCCCTGGCATTCCTCCGTCCATTTGGCAGCGGCATAATTTCTCAATAGCTTAAAGATGGTCTCACATGTTGTTGTGAATTGAGCAATAAATCGACTGATGTAATTCAATCTCCCCAACAGACTCATCATCTTTGTTTTGTTCCTCGGAGGCGGCAATTCTTGTATGGCTTTGATCTTTGATGGGTCTAGCTCAATGCCTTGGCGGCTGACTATGAACCCTAATAACTTCCCTGATGGCACACCAAATGCGCATTGCACAGGATTGAGTTTGAGATTATACCTACGGAGCCTTTGGAAGAATTTTCTTAGATCTCTGACATGGTCAGCCTGCTTCCTGGATTTCACAATTACGTCATCCACATAGACCTCAATCTCTTTATGTATCATGTCATGGAATATAGTTGTCATTGCTCTCATATAGGTTGCCCAAGCATTCTTCAAACCGAATGGCATGAGCCTGTAGCAATATGTCCCCCATGGTGTGATGAATGCTGTTTTCTCCGCATCCTCCTCATCCATCAAAATCTGGTGATAGCCTGCGTAACAATCCACGAAAGAATCAATCTCACGTTTTGCACAATTGGCAATCAATATATGGATGTTCGGCAGTACGAAGTTATCCTTCGGACTTGCTTTGTTGAGGTCACAATAATCGACGCACACCCTGGTTTTACCATTCTTCTTTGGCACGGGCACGACATTAGCTAACCAGGTGGGATATCACGTGAATCAGATGACCTTTGCCTCAAATTGCTTGTAACTTCCTCTTCGATCTTCAATGTTGCATTAATTTTAAATTTCCTCAGCTTTTGTTTAATAGGAGGGCAGGCCGGGTCAGTGGGCAATTTGTGGACCACTAAGTCAGTGCTCTTCTCTGGCATATCATCGCAGGACCATGCAAAATTATCTTTGTATTCAAGCAGCGCTTCGATTATTTCTTCCCTAAGATACAGCTTAAGATGGACAATTATTTTGGTTTCTCTGATATTATGTGGGTCCCCTAGATTGAATGCTTCTGTATTGCTTAGGTTTGGCTTAGGTTTTTCCTCAAAGTGGCTCCACTCTTTACTAATTTCCTCAAACGCTCTTTCCTCGTCATATTTTGGTTCATCCTCATATTCTATCTCTTGAATTTTTACTTCTGAATTAGACCGACTTTCAAGACTGGGGCGAAGAGTCCTTATGCATGTCAGATCATTGGAGCCAACATATAAATTAATGTACAAGAAGGAAAAGAAAAGCAAAGAAAAATAAAACTATATGCACTAAAGAAAAAGGGAAATTGCATTTCATTAAAATTGAAAGATAACAAGGTTTTACACATCCAAACGGATGGAACATAGACTCTAAATTATAACCCTTGAATAAACCACACAAATTTGAAGGAAAAATAAAAACGAACTACCAAAACTACTTCCTGGTCGGGAGAGGAGTAGCTTCCCAATTGTTGACTTTTGCACAGGGCCCAAAAAATTACATGTCTGCCTTGCTAGAGCCCTCTCCAGCTTCTACCATATTGACATCTTCAAACAACCTTTCTAACTTTTCAAGTAACTCCTTATCAGGATCGGCCATAGGACTGGTACTTGTTGTTGGGTGCTTTTTGGGGCTAGGCTTCAGAAATGATTTGAATAGATGCAGCACGGGCTTGGTGAGGACCCATGCTCTCTGCTTCATCTTTCTGGCTCTCTTGATATCTGTACTTGTAGGCTTGAATCTCAAACCAAAGGTTTCTATGTTTTTGGGGAGAGATACTAGTTGTATGATACCCTGAAGCGATGCCCCCAAACCTTTTCCTGGAACAAACTCATTCTTTAACATTTCCACGACCACCATGACTGATGCGGCGGCTAACTTCGGTGTTGGAACACACTCTCCCTCTGAAGCCTTTCTTACTGACATTGAGTCATGAATCTGATACACCCAGGGCCCTTTGTCATCATCTACCTTAATGAATGGTACAATACCATCACTATGGGCATACAGTTTGTCCTCGTTGTGCACAACTATTTCTTGTCGATCCCATTCAAATTTCACCATTTGATGCAAAGTAGAGGGGACTGCTCTAGCAGTATGGATCCAAGGTCGTCCCAACAGCAGGTTGTAAGAGACAATCACATCAAGCACCTGGAACTCCATGGTAAAATCAACTGGTCTAATTATCAATTCGAGTACTATGTCACCGATCGAATCTTTTCTCCCGCCATCAAACCCTCGTACACAAATGCTGTTCTTGTGAATTCTTTCAGTTTCCACCTTCAACTTGTCCAACATGGAGAGAGGGCAAATTTTTGCTCTTGAACCATTATCAATCAACACTCGGGGTGACCACAGAGTCTTCGCACTTTACTGTGAGATAGAGTGCTCTATTATGCTCGGTTCCTTCTATGGGGAATTCATCATCAGAAAAAGTGACTCTAGTCAACTCTAAAATCTTATTGACTATCTTCTCCAAATGGTTGACTGTGATTTTATCAGGAACGTGGGCCTTGTTCAGGATCTTCATTAATGCCCGAGGGTGCTCGTCCGAATAGAATAATTCTGCATTTTCATCTTCTTCAGAAACTCTTCTGCTTCCTCTTCACTCACAGTTTTCTTCACCAGCATTGAGTTATCCTTGGTCGGTTTTGATTTCCTCAATTCTTTGGGGGCAAAGTACCCCTCGACTGGGTCAATCCATGGGTCTCAGAAACCTCTTCTCTAACCTCTTTCCCTTTGTAGGTCACCGTTACCCGGTCGTAATTCCAAGGTACTGCCTTGCTGCTGATCATTGGCAACTGAGTTACAGGTTTGATAATTACATGCTTTGAGCGAGAGCCTTCCACGACAACCACAGACTTGCTTGCTACACTTAGTACAACCACTTTTGCATTTTCTTGTCTCATCGTCCCGTGTTTTAGGAATTTCTTCTTGACTACAATGAAAGGCTCACTGCTTGCCCTACTCAACTTAAGCATCGACATCTCGCTTGTTAAATTCTCAGCCATCTTCTGTTCAATAGCTCGGATCATCATGATAGTTTGTGAAGGCTTTTTGGGCTCCCCCTCTTTGTGCACTATCTCAATCATATTTGTCTCTTGATGAGCAGGAAGCGGGTTTTGATTAATATTGGGTGCTTCTGGAGCTTGCACCTCAATCTGATGGGAATCAATGAGTTCTTGAATAGCACATATCAGATGCCAACATTTCTCTGTGTCATGCCCCGGGGCACCAGAACAATACTCGCAACTGACGGAATAGTCCAGATTTATTGGAGGAGGATTTGGTAATTTTGTTTCAATCAGCCTCAGCATATCTAGCTGCCTCAACCTGTGGAATAAGATGGTATATGATTCTCGCAATGGAGTGAAAGTTTTCTTCGACTGCATTCTCTCAGTTTTTAAAAATTGGCTGACTCGGAAAGCTGGTCTTGAGGGTTGTTGGTAGGCTATTAAAGGGTAGCTATTTTATGGAGCTAGGTAATTATTTTGCGGGGTTGGCGCACGCCATTGTGCGTGAGCGGGAGGTTGAGTATATGTTTGTGCATGATGAACTAAGAAACAGGGATCAGGAGGTGGGTAGCAATGATGTGTAGGCTATATGGAGTGTATGGGTAGGTTGGATGATGAAGTCGGGGTTGGCTGTAATCGTATAGACCCCGAGTCCCAAACCAAGTTCCTGATTCAACTGTCGCTACCTCTTCCTTCTTCTTCTTCTTTCCAATTGTTCCCCCGGTCCCACTTTGGATAGCCTGGGTGGTTTCTTTGATCGCAGAATAACTCATGATCTTGTTTGATTTGAGTCCCTCTTCGACCAGACTCCCCATTTTCACTATCTCATTGAAGGATTTACCCACTGCTGATATTAAGTGACCAAAATATGTGGGCTCCAAAGCTTGCAAAAAGTAATCTACCATTTCACTTTCCTTCATTGGCGGGTCGACCCTCGCTGCATGTTCCCTCCAAGGGAATCCATATTCTCTTAAGCTCTTCTTGTGCCTTTTTTACAGATTCGTCAAAGATAAGCGATCCGGGATAATTTCAAGATTCTACTGAAAATAAGAAGTGAATACTTGTGGTAGATCATCCCACGTGTACCATCGAGCATGATCCGGTCGGGTGTTCTATTCCAACGATGAGCCACACAAACTTTGACTGAAGCATTCCATCAACAATTTATCCTTTCCGCCTGCCCCTCCCATCTTGCTGCAAAAACCTTTTAGATGTGCCACCAGATCACCATGTCCATCGTATAAGTCAAACTTGGGAATCTTAAAGCATGGAGGCAATTGTACTTCTATGAACAGACAAAAGTCTTTGTATGCCACATCCACTTGGCCACCTAATCCTCACATATCTCTGAATGATTGATCTAAGCTTTTGACCTTTCTGAGCACCTTCTCTTGCTTGGGATTTATGATTGGTTTTTCAACCTCAGTAGGGGTTTCAAAATGGGGAGCGTAAGAGTAAGGTTCATGAGCTTTGAAAGCGGGTTCTGGTGGGTAATATTGGTTGTCATGAGCTTGGAGAAAAGGCTCAGTGGATAATTTTTGGAGTGTCGTGGCACATAGATGGGAGCAACTAGTGGAGGAGGGTGCGGAACAACTTTAGGTGGTGGAGCTAGAGGTGCCTAAGAATTTATACCCTTGTATTGTAGGTAGATGGGGAAGCTTGGGGATGGATCAGTGGTAGGGTGGTTGTATGATTGAGCTAATGGTGGGATTAAGGTCATGTTAGTAGGATAAGCTGGTGGTCGCTACCCTCTCACCCATGTCTGATACATTTCAGCCATCTAATGTTTCAGTTTGTACATCTCCTCTTTCATTTCATTAACATCCAACTCTTCCATCTCTTTCGAGGGATCAATGATACTTGCATCGGTTTCTTGATTGTCCATAATCAGCTTGCTTTTGGACCGAGTGTTATAAGAGTGGGTTTCCAAAATGCCGCAAAACTCACCACCTATCTAAACTGAGAGAACAGCACCAAAACTTGTCAGTGGTTAGGCTTCAACACATAGGTAGCCACATATTCGGGGATGAATGCACCTAAGCAGTTACCAGTTTCTAGTATGCACAATGAATTGGTCGCTTGCGTCATCCCGACTTTTATCCTATAGCACTTTTCTTTCTTCTATTGTTTTCCTTTCTTATTTCCTTTGCTCAACTTGTTTCTACCTTCTTTCGTTTCATTATTCTCTCTATTTCACGATTGTTTCTCTCATGATTTCCTCTCTCTCTTTTTCTTTCTTTTTCATTCTATTTTTTTCCCTTTCTTTTCTTTATTTTGGTTATGGTCTAATCCTATGGAGATTGCCTACGTATCATTCCCTCGCATGGATCCAACCGAGCATACTGGCGAATAAATACAGAAAATATTTTGAAAGAAACCAACAGACTCCGACTCAACCGAAAACAACAGACTCTGACTTAACATGAAAACAACTAACTAGACAACCTACTACAAACTCAAATAAAAGAAAATAAAGACTTCACAAATGGACCAACAAATTTAAAAATCATAAATACATTAAAGCCTCTAATGCTCCTGGGGCCTGCAGGACATCATTTGGTCTCGCCGTAGGCCTATGTGCTAAATCCCCTTGGAGTTGGTGGAGGTCTTCCATCACTTGGCGAACAAATGTCACAGTGGTGGCAAAGAACATAGATCTTGTTATATCTTCACAATGGCTACACTTTACGGTGATGTAATCAGCGATCATCCGTACCCTCTCTCTTATAGCACCCTTTTCTTGCAACAACTGCCCAATCTGGTGGGCCCTGGCCTCCAAAGTTTGTTCAGCTACATGATTTAGTTCTTGGAATTGTTGCAAATCTCTCTCCAACTTGGCTATTTCTGTGTAAGAATGCTTTCTTTCATCCTTGAAGTCCGCTTTCTTGACCATTTTGTTTAAACCATGATGACACTCTTCTTCAACCCTGCAACCTCCTTGTCATACCTTTATTTTAATTGTTCAATCATGCGTGCTCACTCCTCTACATTTTTGGCCAATTATTTTCGAGCACTGGATAGCTCACCCTCTATTTTGTTCAAGTCAAAACCATATTCTCCTACTTTCTGCCTCAGATTATCTATGAGCCTTTCATCCTTTACACTTCTGGTGGGATTCTCTGTGGCTATTTTCATTCTCTGAATTCAGGCTCGCAAAACTTCATTTTCTTTAGCCAGTCTTTTCTTCTCCCCTCGTCTGGCGCGACTTGCGAACTATTCTCGAATTGAAGATTTGATTTGTTTTTCCAACTTTCCGATTGTGGCCCTATATTCTTTTTCCTTGGCTAACCAATTCCATTATTCTTGTGACGCCTCACCAAACTCCTGAACATGTTGCTTCTTTGCCGACCTTCCGAACTTTGTTTTATTTTTATACTAAGCAAGGTACCCTGGTGCAACCTCGCCTTTAGATAAGTCTTATACTCGAGTGTTTGCCGTTATGTTCTTACATTCGCTCTAAATCTGGCAGAATACTGCTTCAGGAAACAGATCATTGGGACCAATCTCGACAACATGGCGAATAATGTCTTTGTCCCTGGAAATCATTTAGCACCTCTCTAACTGTCTCAGAACCCTGTACGGAGAAAATGGTTGATACTCCGGAGGCCCATCAAAAGAAAATGAGTCCCGGTAGCTGGTATATATATAATTTCATCAATGGGGAGCCATCTGAACGTCCACTCTATTTGATTTGCACTTATGGTACGGAGATAAGATACCCATTCCGTGCCCCACTTTAGAAACCTGAACCCATCAACCTTGGTATAAAATTCCGCCTATTCAGCTCTTTTCTGATGACCCATAACTCATGAATTGAGGTTGACGGTATAGGTGCTCAATAATCCATATCTATAATAACAGATTTCTTCCACTAAAGAAATCTCCCCTGGCTTTACAAGCTGTGAGGGCACGAAAGATTTCAGATAATACCATGGGTGCGAGGGTGCATTTTTCTTGAGTGATCAAGGTGCTGACAACCCCTGCTATCCGTATATCAATACTCCCGTCTTTCCATGGGAACACCCAAAGGCCCAAGAAGAATACCATAAATGCGAAACACCTGTGTTCTTCCCGCTTGAGTCGGCTTCCCTTGCTAAAAATATTACTTTCCGGGTCGTTGAACCCCTCTATGTGTCCATACCTCTGGTATATAAACTGTAGGGTAATAAACTAGATGACAGATCTAGATTATGAACCCTCCGTCCTATCATTAATGAATCCAAGAATTTGTGTACAACGACGGTACTTGGTGCAATCAAATACTAATGTCTCAAAGGAATTTTGGGACCCCCGATACATACGGCTATTTCTTCCAGGGTTGGGGTGAGTTCAAAGTCGGGGAAGTGGAATACGTTTGGGGCCGGATCCTAAAATGTAACCAACACCTTTACGGTATCTCCTTTATGAATGATCTTCAATAACTGGCGAGTCCTCCTAATTGCGCATTGACCTTGTTTTTCCTCAATTCACCTAAATCATCCCACCTCATGTGCACCTCCAAGAGGGATCTTGTTCATGACTGTTATTGGCAAATTTTGATTCATGCTCATTATGACATTTATTAGGGCGATTAAGCAAAAGTCATGATTTATTGGACTCAAAAACAAAATTTACTTTTTTCCAAACTTTCATTTCAAAAATGAAATCCCGGCTTCGCAAATACGGCCTTTCAGTACTTCCGGGGGAAGGTTTTAAGGCTGCACCTGCTACCAGCCAAAATTTAGAAAACAATCCAAGGCGGTTGTTCTTGCAAAAATAGTCTTCCGGCGCCCTTTTAGGGACAGTCAACTAATTTTGACAAAGCTGTTTTATTAATTATAAACAAAAAAAATTGTTTGAGGCGATTTTTTAAAAATGAAGTTGGGGCCGATGGGGGTTTCCTATGTTTCTCACGCCCTATGAGAATCAAACTGGCGTAGTTCGGGCAATTCAGACATAATTAAAAACCAGCTTCTTTTTTTCTCTTTTTTCCGAAAATTAAATCCCTTTCTTTGTGGTGTTTTTTTTCTATTTTTGAAAACAAACTCTTTTGGTTTTTGGTTTTTGTTTTATTTTTCAAAATTTCGTCAGCATTTTAGTATCAGTTTTTTTGAGACATGTAATTTCCTCCCTCATCCCTCACACTGTTGAATTTTCCTCTATTTTTAATTTTTTTTACTCTTTTTCTTCCAAAAGCCGGTCGGCATGCAAATATGGAATAAATGCACAAGTAGCACGCAAAATGCATCAGGGTTGTCCATTATTTTGGATGCACCTGTCCTAGACAGACCCAACCCCTGTGTTGAGTCCCCTAAGTCAAATGCATGATGCAAATAAGTGTTCCTACTAGGGATCCGACATTAAATTAAGTTATTCTAGGTTCAAAACCTGGTATGGGATCTAGACTATGTACCCGAGCGGACAACTCGAGTCGAGGAGGCGGCTACATACGGGGAACCAAAAAGCCATCCGGCTTTGTAACTTTTCTGAGCCTCTTTCTTATTTTATGGTATAACACTAACAGAATAGAGAGTCTCGACTAGCAAGCACATCCTAAAGATGAGAAGAAAAGGGTTTCGTGACAGTTTATAAATAGTTTAAAGCATGGAGGCAATTGCACTTCCATGAACAAAAAAAAGTCTTTGTATGCCACATACACTTGGCCACCTAATCCTCACATATCTCTAAATGATTGATCTAAACCTTTGACCTTTCTGAGCACCTCCTCTTGCTTAGGATTTATGATTAGTTTTTCAACCTCAGTAGGGATTTCAAAACGGGGAGCGTAAGAGAAAGGTTCATGAGCTTTGAAAGCGGGTTCTGGTGGGTAATATTGCTTGTCATGAGCTTGGTGAAAAGGCTCAGTGGATTATTTGTGGAGTGTCGTGGCACATAGATGGGAGCAACAGGTGGAGGAGGGTGCGGAACAACTTTGGGTGGTGGAGCTAGATGTGCCTGAGAATTTATACCCTTGTATTGTTGGTAGATGGGGAAGCTTGGGGATGTATCAGTGGTAGGGTGGTTGTATGACTGAGCTAATGGTGGGATTAAGGTCATGTCAGTAGGATAAGCTGGTGGTCGCTACCCTCTCACCCATGTCTGTTACATTTCAGCCATCTAATGTTTCAGTTTGTACATCTCCTCTTTTATTTCATTAACATTCAACTCTTCCACCTCTTTCGAGGGATCAACGATACTTGCATCGGTTTCTTGATTTTCCATAATCAGCTTGCTTTTGGACCGAGTGTTATAAGAGTGGGTTTCCAAAATGCCGCAAAACTCACCACCTGTCTAAACTGAGAGAACAGCACCAAAACTTGTCAGTGGTTAGGCTTCAACACATAGGAAGCCACATATTCGGGGATGAATGCACCTAAGCAGTTACCAGTTTCTAGTATGCACAATGAATTGGTCGCTTGCGTCATCCCGACTTTTATCCTATAGCACTTTTCTTTCTTCTATTGTTTTCCTTTCTTATTTCCTTTGCTCAACTTGTTTCTACCTTCTTTCGTTTCATTATTCTCTCCTTTATTTTACTGTTGTTTCTCTCATGATTTCCTCTCTATCTTTTTCTTTCTTTTTCATTCTATTTTTCTCTTTCCCTTTCTTTTCTTTATTTTGGTTATGGTCTAATCCTATGGAGATTGCCTACGTATCATTACCTCAGATGGATCCAACCGAGCATAGTTCTGGCGAATAAATACAGAAAATATTTTGAAAGATATTCAATTTTATAAAGCAAAGCACTTGATTACAACTACTAAAAGAAACCAACAGACTCCGACTCAACCGAAAACAACAGACTCTGACTTAACATGAAAACAACTAACTTGACAACCTACTACAAACTCAAATAAAAGAAAATAAAGACTTCAGAAATGGACCAACAAATTTAAAAACATAAATACATTAAAGCCTCTAATGCTCCTGGGGCCTGCAGGACATCATTTGGTCTCGCCGCAGGCCTATGTGCTAAATCCCCCTGGAGTTGGTGGAGGTCTTCCATCACTTGACGAACAAATGTCACAGTGGTGGAAAATAACATAGATCTTGTTATATCTTCACATTGGCTACACTTTACGGTGATGTAATCAGCGATCATCCGTACCCTCTCTCTTATAGCACCTTTTTCTTGCAACAATTGCCCAATCTGCTGGGCCCTGGCCTCCAAAGTTTGTTCGGCTACATGAATTAGTTCTTGGAATTGTTGCAAATCTCTCTCCAACTTGGCTATTTTTGTGTAACAATGCTCTCTTTCATCATTGAACTCCGCTTTCTTGACCATTTTGTTTTAATCCATGACGACCCTCTTCTTCAACCCCACAACATCCTTGTCATACCTTTATTTTAATTGTTCAATCATGCGTGGATCACTCCTCTGCATTTTTGGCCAATTATTTTCGAGCACTGGATAGCTCACCCTCTATTTTGTTCAAGTCAAAACCATATTCTCCTACTTTCTGCCTCAGATTATCTATGAGCCTTTCATCCATTACACTTCTGGTGGGATTCTCTGTGGCTATTTTCATTCTCTGAATTCAGGCACGCAAAACTTCATTTTCTTTAGCCAATCTTTTCTTCCCCCCTCGTCTGGCGCGCTTGCGAACTATTCTCGAATTGAAGATCTTTGATTTGTTTTTCCAACTTTCCTATTGTGGCCCTATATTCTTTTTCCTTGGCTAACCAATTCCATTATTCTTGTGACGCCTCAGCAAACTACTGTACATGTGGCTTCTTAGCCGACCTTCCGAACTTTGTTTTCTTTTTACACAAAGCAAGGTACCCTGGTGCAACCTCTCCTTTAGATAAGTCTCATACTCGAGTGCTTGCCGTTATGTACTTACATTCGCTCTAAATCTAGCAGAATACTGCTTAAGGAAACTGATCATTGGGACCAATCTCGGCAACATGGGGAATAATGTCTTCGTCCCTGGAAATCATTTAGCACCTCTCTATCTGTCTCAGAACCCTATACGGAGAAAAGGGTTGATACTCCGGAGCATCAAAAGCAAATGAGGCCCGGTAGCTGGCATATATATAATTTCATCAATGGGGAGCCATCCGAACATCCACTCTATTTGATTTGCACTTATGGTACGGAGATAAGATACCCATCCCGTGCCCCACTTTAGAAACCTGAACCCATCAACCTTGGTATAAAATTCCTCCTATGCAGCTCTTTTCTGATTGCCCATAACTCATGAATTGAGGTTGACGGTATAGTTGCTCAATAATCCATATCTGTAATAACAGATTTCATCCCTCAAAAAATCTCCCCCGGCTTTACAGGCTGTGAGGACACGGAAGATATCAGATAATACCATGGGTGCGAGGGTGCATTTTGCTTGAGTGATCAAGGTGCTGACAACCCCTGCTATCTGTATATCAATACTCCCGTCTTTCCGTGGAAACACCCAAAGGCCAAAGAAGAATACCATAAATGCGAAACACCTGTGTTCTTCCCGCTTGAGTCGGCTTCCCTTGCTAAAAATATTATTTTCCGGGTCGTTGAACCCCTCTATGTGTCCATAAATCTGGTATATAAACTGTAGGGTAATAAACTAGATGACAGATCTAGATTATGAACCCTCCGTCCTATCATTAATGAATCCAAGAATTTGTGTACAACGACGGTACTTGGTGCAATCAAATACTAATGTCTCAAAGGAATTTTGGGACCCCCGATACATACGGCTATTTCTTCCAAGGTTGGGGTGAGTTCAAAGTCCGGGAAGTGGAATACGTTGTGGGCCGGATCCTAGAATGTAACCAACGCCTTTACGGTATCTCCTTTAGGATTGATCTTCAATAACTGGCGAGTCCTCCTAAGTGCGCATTGACGTTGTTTTTCCTCAATTCACCTAAATCATTCCACTACATGTGCACCTCCAATGGGATCTTGTTCATGACTGTTATTGGCAAATTTTTCATGCTCATTATGTACATTTATTAGAATCATGATTTATTGGACTCAAAAACAAAATTAATTTTTTTTCAAACTTTCATTTCAAAAAATAAAATCCCTGCTTCTCAAATACGGCCTTTCAGTACTTCCAGGGGAAGGTTTTAAAGCTGCACCTGCTACCAGCCAAAATTTAGAAAACAATCCAAGGCGGTTGTTCTTGCAAAAACAGTCTTCCGGCGCCCTTTTAGGGACACTCAACTAATTTTGACAAAGTTTCTTTATTAATTATAAACAAAATTTTGTTTTTGAGGCTATTTTTCAAAAATGAAGTTGGGGCCGATGGGGGTTTCCTATGTTTCTCACGCCCTATGAGAATCAAACTGGCGTAGTTCGGGCAATTCCGACATAATTAAAAACCAGCTTCATTTTTTATCTTTTTTTCCGAAAATTAAATCCCTTTATTTGTGTGTTTTTTTTCTATTTTTGAAAACAAACTCTTTTGGTTTTTGGTTTTTGTTTTATTTTTCAAAATTTCGGCAGCATTTTAGTATCAATTTTTTTGAGACAGGTAAATTCCTCCCTCATTCCTCACACTGTTGAATTTTCCTCTCTTTTTCTCTTTTTTTCTTTTTTTGACTCTTTTATTTCCAAATGACGGTCGGCATGCAAATATGGAATAAATGCACAAGTAGCACGCAAAGTGCATCAGGGTTGTCCATTATTTTGGATGTACCTATCCTAGACGGACCCAACCTCTGTGTTGAGTCCCCTAAGTCAAATGCATGATGCAAATAAGTGTTCCTACTAGGGATCCGATATTAAATTAAGTTATTCTAGGTTCAAAACCTGGGTATGGGATCTAGACTATGTACCCGAGCGGACAACTCGAGTCGAGGAGGGAGCTATATACGGGGAGCCAAAAAGCCATCCGGCTTTGTAACTTTTCTGAGCCTCTTTCTTATTTTATGGTATAACACTAACAGAATAGAGAGTCTCGACCAGCAAGCACATCCTAAAGATGAGAAGAAAAGGGTTTCGTGACAGTTTATATATAGTTCAAATAATATTAAATCGGTAAAAACAACATTTAGCACACTGGCACATTCATATAATAAAATCAGATAATAAACAAAGCCAAATACAACAATTATCCTAAGCTCGAATCCTGAATCCTGAACCAGAGATTCTGGGTTTGTTTCCCCAGCAGAGTCGCTAGACCTGTCACACCTCCTTTTTCACTACAGCCCAAGCGAATGGCGTAGATAAGGGAGTTTTCAAATTGAAGGAAAATCGAAATAGGATTCATTTATTTAATAATTTCAGAGTCACCACTTGGAATAATTGATTGTATCCTAAGTCACCGGTTTAAATCCTAAATCGAGGAAGGTGTGACTTTGTTAATAGTCTGCGAGCCAGAAATTCGGGTAAGGAACTCTGTTAACCCAGGACAAAGTGTTAGGCATTCCCGAGTTTCGTGGTTCTAGCACGGTCACTCAACTTTTATATTCGGCATAATTATCTGACTTTAATACATTTTGTACCTATATGCTAGTTTTAACTTTTTAACCGCTTTTGTTTAATTTAAGAAGATTAAAACGTCTTAACAATACATTTTGAAACACGTCACATAAATGCACCCGTAGATCGAAGCATATTTTATCTAACGTTGAGATTCGGATTTGGGTTACATAAATGCGCACCCGCATTTAGGAAAGTACATTATTTAACTAGCGCGCCTAAGGTAGTCTCGTATTTTTAAATTTGTGAGAGCCATAATTTGCTAAATGGTGCGCCTCAAAGTCTAAAGATTTTAGAGAAAAAAAAATAATCAAAAGAGGGCCGAGCAAGTTCGAAGGACCACAGTTATTTATGTTACTATTATGGCCATAACTAAAACTAGACTATGGCAATTGCGTGTGGCCTAAACACACCTGTAATTACTCTTTGCGTTAATGCCTAAATGCAATTACTCAAATTAAGAGTCTACCAAAAGATGATGGGCCTCCTCATATTTTTATTTCAAATGATCCTATTGCTCACGCCCAAAATGCGTGCTCATCCTTTAAGGAACCAAGAGGACATGCGAACAAACCCCAAGTTCGAACCTCCTAGCATATATTCCATTTTGGAACACCAAATGGGATATCAAATCCATAATGCGAATTTCTTAAATCCTCCAATTCGAAGAAAATTGATGCTAAACCAAACCTTAGGGATTCCCAAATGGACAATTCAGTACAAAAAAATTAATCTAAAACATGCTCACGACTACAACATAATTCTGCTATACATTACTTGATCCTTAAGAACAATGGTCTTTCGGATGATTCACTTCAAAATCCCAACAACCCGGAACCATTACACAAATTCATACCAAGAACAAAATGAAATACAACAGATGAAGAATTACTACACATAACGACTAACTATGGAACACATAAGGGAATTGACTGAAATCCAACAATGATTTGAAAAATATGCAGGGAGTATCAGCACTCAAAAACCACAATTACAATGCTCAAAAACCCAAGGACCCATTTCGCTAAGCTAATAGGTGAACACACAAACAATTGAATAAGACTAAACCAATACAAACCACAGAATGACTCAATACTAATGACCAACTATAATTATCAGACTACTTCCACATGCATGGATACCACAATGTTTATTCATCCCTACAACAGCTTTGATTCAATTACAAGTGAAATTATCTACCTAACATTTTGATTATCTAAATAATATATAGAAATCTAACATGAAACAGAATGAAATAAAGAACAGTTGAGGTGGAACTGTCAAATCCTTCTTTCTCATCTTTATTCTTTAAATTCAACATTCAACAATCAATAGATTTACAATGTGTACCTGAAATGAGATAAAATCAAAGACAAACATAATCAGTTAGCAGCAACTTAGTGGATCAACAATAGATTAGAGTATCGAGCAACAAAAACAACAAACTCAACACAGGTTGACACACAACAAACCCCAGAATCCATCTTGAACTAGTTTCTAAACCCAAATCAGCTTATTTTTTACCTCAAGTGAACCAGGAAAAGCTTCAGAACATGGGAAAATTTTAGAAATCCAAACAGAATATCAATGGGACAGTGAAAACTGAACCCAAAGTATCTTCAACACACAATCAAACTCTTTTCACTCAGAAGGACCCATCATTTTGTTTGGACTAATATTTTCCTAAACTTTCAATCGTCTGCTCTTTTCTGATTTTTTTAGCCTCTAAAAACCCTCCCTTCTCAGGCAAGAAAGGCTACCTTTAAAGGCAAGAAAACTAGGGCAGCCCTTATACTTTATTTTGCATTTTAAGTCCTTTTAATTTTCTATTTTTGCTTACCAATCCTTAATGTCCCTACTTGTTACCCAAGTTATACTATCTAAGACCTTGAAATTTGAACTAGCACCCCCAACTAGAAGCTTCTAGTGGCATCTTATTTCAGTTATGCAGAGATTCTCTGCTTGCATTGCACTAAGTACCCTTTTGAAACTACTGAAATCGCTTAAATTACCTGCCTAGGCCAATTTGACCCAAGGCAAAATCATAAGTGGGCCATTAAACCTTGGATTGACCCCTTTTTAATTGGGCTTTTAGACCACCTGCTTCAGGATTCAAGCAAATGGTCCAAATGGTTTAAAACCTACAAGACCCTGAATTGAACGAACCCATTTTGATAGTAAGGAACAACTAATGAATTAACACACCTGATATCAAACCACACAATTCTAATAAAGGAGAAATTAAGGGGCATAAAATTATTAAAAATAGAAAGAAATAAACAAATTAAAGAAAAACTTGACGAACTGAACACTTGAACAAAATCATGTAATAAAAGGTAAAAAAACAAAATAGCAAATTTCCAAAATCTATTGTCCTTGCAGAAGTTAGAAGAAGAAACAAAAGAAAAGAGAAGAAAATTAAGATAATTAAAAATCGAAAACTAAACAGGACAAACGTTTGAACTCGCCGAAGTGGTCTGTTGACAATTCGAACTTTTGATTTTGTCCTCCAATAACACCAATTTTTTTTTCTTAGTAGAACAATCGATTAGAGTTATACGAAGCCATAATCAACTAAAGAAACCTCATGCACATGCTTTAGGGATTTTAGATCAGACCTTCCAACAAAAATTCAAGCCGTCTAAGGGATATTCGAAGGAAAATATTCCTGGATTTGTCATGAGGGAGGCATGGGGATTGCAGGGTATGACTTTAAGGTGATTTGGAGGTGGCGCCGCCGTAGTCAATGTTTCAAACCAATATTCGAGGGAAGGTGGTTGCAAATTTGGGTAGAGGAGAGGGAGGCGAGTCGATGGTGTTAATTTGGGGACGATTGAGTTCCGCCGCTGCCGCGGGCGATTTTCGACCGGCAGCGGACGACGGTGGGCGACGAAGATGAGGTGGTGCTAGGGTTCTGGTGAGAGGGGTTGAAGACGGGGGTGTTTGGGGGGTGGGGTAGGGTTTGGACACTTCTATACGATGAGGTTAGGCTTCCGAGCCGTTGGATCTAAAAACCTAGACGGCTAGGATTTAATCACCCAAAACGGCGTTGTTTTGGTTTAGTAAAGGTTGGACCGGGTTGGACTGGCTTGGACCGGGTTAAGGGTATGGGCTGGGTATTTTTACAGGGTTTTAGCCCAATTTTTTTATTCTTCTATTTTTTAAAATTTTTCAGATTTCTTTTCATTTTCATCCTTTTTTCTTTCATTTTAAAAAATTACTAAAAATAATTAATCCTATATAATTCTTATCGCAAATAAAATGAAATAAAAAGCAAAATCACCTAAAAATCAAAAATTAAAAATAAAAGAGCAAATTAAAACATTTTTGATATTTCCTTTATTTTTTATATAAAATAACTAATTGCTAATTAATTCTTTAAAAATGATCAATATCATTTGTAAATGTGCATGCAACATATTTTATATTTTTCACTAATTAAAATACAAACGATTAACGAACAATGCCACAAAATCCAAAAAATTGCAAACAAATAAAAGAAATATTTTTGTTTGAATTTATAGGAATAATTCGTGTAGGGCAAAAATCACATGCTCACAACTACAAAATTACCTCTATGCGTTCGCGGAATAATCGATGCGATCGCATAGAATAAATTAATGACTGCTAAATTAACTCTATGCCATCGCGGAAGAATGGATGAGATCTCATTGAATAAATTGATGGCTACAAAATTAACTCTATGCAATCGCGGACATTCTTATGCAATTGTATAGAACAAAATCCTGCACACCAGCAACCACCAAAAACACCAGATTTTCTAAGTCCAAAAACACTCCAACGCCTATCCAAAACTCACCCGAGCCCTCGGGGCTCCAAACCAAACATAGCTACTAACTCAAAGACATCATATGAGCTTAGCCGGTGCAATCAAATTGCCAAAATTACATCTTGAACATCGAATTAAACCTCAAGATCAATGAAATTTCTCAAAACTTCTTTAAAACATCAAATTTGCTTTAAGGTCCGAATCATGTCAAATGGATTCCGTTTCTTACCAAACTTCACAAAATTCTCTTAAATAATATATAAGACATGTACCGAGTATCAGAACCAAAATACGGGCCCTATGCCAACATGTTCTAATCAAAATTCATTTCTAAACCTTATAAACAGTTTTAGAAAACAATATCTTTCGAAAATTCATTTCACGGGCTTAGGACCTCGGAATTCGATTTCGGAAATATACCCAAGTACCATAGTTTTCTACAACCCTCCGGGACCGTTAAATCACGGGTCTGGGTCCATTTACCCAAAACATTGACCAATGTCAAACTAATTTATTTTATAGTCAAAACGTATCATTTAAAAAAAAAATTCATATTTAGGCTTTCTGGATATACGCCCGTATTGCGCACACAAATAAAGGTGTTTCTAAGAAAGGTTTTAAAGGTCTTGGAATGTATAATTTCATTTTAAAACAAGTGATGACCTTTTGGGTCATCAGAAGCTCTAGAACTAAAAAATTTTGTTTTGTAACTCTCAAACTTCAGCTCTAGAGCTGAAGTTTTTGTTTGTGAGTGGCGAACTTCAACCTTTTTAGAGTTGAAGTTGATAATATCCTGTAGTGAGATTTTCACTACACGTATAAATTTTTTGTTATATATAGAGAAAAACTAATTGATCTATTCCCCATCTTTATGAATATGTAGTGGAAGTTGAAACTAGTTGTGCTTCAATCGACACAACTCAAAAACTCTCTGATGATGCTAAATTGAATGAACGTAGAGTTGAGAAAAACCTTCCAGAGAATACTCCAATGCTCCTCGATATTGAGAGTATTGAATATGAATATATTACATTTGAGATAAGTATATTTTTTATAGTTTGAAATTTTACATACTTTATTTTCTTTGTTATGTTTTTGAAAGATTATTCAGAAAGACTCGAAGTAGCTCAAAAAGGACTTGGTGAGATTATACAGATATATCAAAAAGGAGAAATACATTTATTCACACATGTTAGCTCATAGACATGTGCAAAGTCTGTTGGTATTATTTTATAAATTTTGATCAGTATTATATAGGTTATTTTCATGAAGATAGTGGCATATCTGAAGGTAAAGAAAGTGTATCTGATGGAATGCAAACACCATTTGTGTCTCAACACTTAGACCATGTAGTTATTTTTTGCAATTCAATTATAAGCTGTTTTTTTTTGCCTACTGTGTTTTTGTATTAGTTTTATTTATTTTTATATTTTCCTTGCTTTTGCAGATCTCATCTGATGCATTGAAACTTCTTTCAAACCCTAAGAGAAGGAAGATTTCCAATTCTCCTACATGTGACACCAATGATATCCCCAAGTTCAATTTATGTTCACTTTCACTTGGTAGTACACAAGGGACTGATTTAGAAGGTAATTCTGCTGCTGTTGTTGTTCTTCAAGAGACAAAAGAACGTCGTGAACGTCGGGGAGCTGGTCAAGTATCTACCACGATGGCTGTGGTTTTCCCCCCTGCTGCTGAACAACAACAGTTAGTTGTGACGGAACAGCAGGAAGAGCAAGCAAAAGGAAAACTTGATAAAAAAGGAAAAAGGATTCGTATTGAGAGTATTTGGTTGAGATCTCCTTACATAATTCATAAACAAATGCAAAGGGGGCAAGACTGGTAAGTAGGAAAGGCTACATGAAGGTGTCCCTTCCATTATGTTAATCAAGATAGTGGATTCATGAAAAGATTGATAGAGTTGTTGGAGATGGTTCCAGTGAATATGATTCCAATCCATTAAGCTTAGGTGGAGTTTATATTGCCAAATCATTCTTTACCGAGCTTATGAATCCTAACTGTGATCTTGCGGATGAAGCAAGTTATTAAGTTTATTTTTATAATTGGTTTTCTACTGTATTTTCCAAAACTTCAGATAATTTTTTATAGTAAAGTTTTTGTACTGTAATTTGGAAAACTTCAGCTTTATTCATAGTAAACTACTAAAGTTTTTTAGATTAATTGATAAAACTTCAGCCTAACCGTGCTGAAGTTTTTGACAAGCATTCTCTAGTTTTTCTCAAAGCTTTTAAATCAAACATTCTTAAGTTTTTTAGATTATTTTCTAATACTTCAAACTGAATATGCTTAAGTTTTTGTCATGATGTTCATAGTTTTGTAATGCGTTTTTTCTAAACTTCATAGTTATGCATGCTGAAATTGTTAGTTCACATATTATAATTTATTGTTGATCATTTGCAGTATATGGAAGTAGGAATTTGTTACTTGAGAAAAAAATATTGCTATCACCTTCCAGGTTATCCAAAATCAAGATATGTAGTAACACATTTAATTTTTTATTAGTATATGACTAAGCTGGCGGGTATTCATCCTTCAGAAGAACAGATAGAGACAATTAGAAAAAGGAAGGAAAAGAGAATGAAGGATAAAAAAAAGAGCAAATCAAAGAGAAAGAGGATATCCAAACAACGGGCTCAAGAAGAAGAAGAAGAAACGGTTATTCAGCCACTTACGAACTTTAGTTGGTTTGAGGAAGAACCAACGAATGAAAAGGTGGCCAACAGCATAAAATGCCTCGAAATTTCCGGTGGTATCTCATGCGCATCTGCTAGAAAATTATTCTTTCCATTTCGACTTAAGCCAAGGATGGACCCGAGATCTACGCACTACTTTTTTGGAATTCTTGACTTTAAAGATAAAACTATGTATGTGTATGATTCCATGGGGAGTGTAACATATGATCGTGCGCTTGAACATGTAAGAAATTATGCCTGATTGATCTCACACTGTCTCAAATGCTTGGAATTTGGGGCACACAATAAATTTTATGGGAAAAGGTCTGTGGAAATATTTTAAATTAAGTGGATGGAGAGACCGCTGTAGGGTAACAAGTACGTGTTTCGCATATGTTTTACCATGCATCTTGTGTTTATTATTTTTTGCCCTTGTGTTAACTATTCTTCAATTTCTTTTTCATATTTTTTTGTAGTGTTGATTGTATTATATTTGATCTTAAGTGCATTGATATGCGGTTGAAAAAAGAAGATGTCTTCAATTTTGATCAAAGTCAGTCATTGACATTCAGGAGAGAATTGGTTGCTAATCTTTGGGCTCGTGGAAAGTGGAAACTAGATAGAGGCTATGAAAATCTAGAAAACAACAAGGAGATGATTATGAATATTTTGATTAATCATCCAAATATTTTAGATTTTGTGAATATACATTAAATATTTTTTTAGTTGATTTTTTATTTGATTATTGGATTTTTTTTCAGAAAAATATGTTTTGTGTCTTTTTCATGAATTTTAAGTACATTTTTGTTGAAAAAACTTATGTATGAAGTAAATGACTTCTGTTTTTTAAGCTGATGTTTTGGTTAAAAGTCATAACAAAAGTGTCGCTAAAGGACAAAAACTTCAGCTTATCAAGTGTTGAAGTTTTTAAAAATACACGAAACAACTTCAGCAGTTTGTGCTGAAGTATTTTGAAAAATCTTTACGACAAAAACTATTCAATCTAGGAAAAATATTTCAGCATATCAAGTGTTGATGTTTTTAGAAAAAAATTAAACAACTTCTGCACATAGGGCTGAAGTTGTTTGAAAAAGTTTTACGACAAAAACTTCAGCATGTTTTGGTATTGTTTAACTTGATACTTATCTTTTTTACATTTACTAGTTACTTTTTGTCATTTATCACTTATATCATCTACTTCATCTTTTATTTAAATTTCTCTAACCGTATCTTAAATGAAGTTATATTTTTACTATAGAAAACCTGTGGCCGTATTATTTACTATTTTTTATTGTATTTACCAACGACTAGCATTTACCACTTACTTGTTTTACCATCTACTTATCTTGTTAAATTCAATTCCTCTGAACAAAAAATAGATAATAATCTGTTCATCATTTATAGATATTAAATTGATATTTACTTTTATAGATATTAAATTTATTAGGTGCACTCTTTGGCTATATTAACAATCTTTTCACTTGAAAATTTCATAGTCATCAATAGACTTTTGTCATATTTCTTTAACTTTATATTCAAAGAAAAACAAGAAAATATTAGCAAAGACATGCTTATTGGGTATAGCAGGGAGTTCATGGGAAGCAAAGATAATGACGGAAAAGTCAAAATACTTCATATGTGAAGGAGAGGGGCCAGCTCAACAACTCGAGCTCCAGGACACTTTGCTCTTTTTACTAGTTGATAAATCCAACTTTTTGGAAAAAGAAAAAAATTTGCCGGAGCTTGAGTTTTTTATGTGGCCATTCTCCGTCACATATAAAGTAATTTGGACTTCTCCTTCATTATCTTTTCTTCCCACGAATTCCCAGCTGCACACCAGTAAGCATGTCTTTGCCAATATTTTCTTATTTTTTTCTTATGAAAGAAGCGGGAGTAGCTAAAAAAATCATAGTAGTAAACTTCGCCAATCTGTGTCTGACTGTCACACCTCCTTTTTACACGGCTAACCCGAAGGATAGAACATATAAGGGAATTTTTATAATTTAAGTTATATTATTCGAAATGAGATTATTTATTTATCTAGAGTCGCCACTTGGGATAAGCTTGGATTTTTGTTTCCCAAGTCACCGATTTATTTAAGATCCCAAATTGAGGAAATTTTTTGACTGCCCAATTGGAGTCTGCGAACCAAAAATTCTTGAGTAAGGAATTCCGTTGACCCGAGGGAAGGTGTTAGGAACCCTCGGATCCTGTGGTTCTATCATGGTCGCTTAAACTATTATAAATGGCTAATTTCCTGATGTTTAGACATGTTCCTCCTACAGTGCAATTTTAAAATTATTAACCGCTTTATGTCTTTTTTAGGAATATTTGCAACGTTATTAAAACACGTCTCAAACCACATCACACTAATGCACCCGGGTTCTCGACACATTTTAATATTGTTGAGATTTGGATTTGGGTCACATAAATGCGCACCCGAATTTAGGAAGATACATTATTAAAATAACGTGCCTATACCAACTACGCATTTTAAAATTTGTGGAAGGGCCATGAAATTCGCTAAACGGTACCTCCAGATTTCTATGTTCTTTATTACAGTTAGAGGGCCACATAGTGTATGAATTTTATTTAGCGTGGCACGCCCATTTTACTTTTAAGGAAAGACAACCTAAAGAGACTATAATTTTCTATTATGCTTGTCTCTAAAAATAAAAAGAAGTCCTAATTATTCAAGTTTTAGCGGTTTATCCTAATGAAAAATCAATACGCATAATTTCAGCATTTTTTTGTATAACTAATTTCTGCCATTGGGCTTTATCAATGAAGATAGACAGCCCAGAAGTATTTGTTTTACTTCATTACTTTCAAAGATCTGGGCCTTCAATTGAGCACAGAAATTTGGACTACAAATTAGTCACAAAGATAAAGATAGCATTTCTGAATTGCTACATTACAACTGTTGATATTATTCATAGTTGACCATTTTTAACACATTAAAGACATTTGACAAAAGGAAATCCTGGTAGTGATTTTTGCATTAGTGAGTTAATAAGTTACAACTCAGGTTTCGAATTTAGCATAAAAAAACTAATGTACTCGTCAGTCAGAGTACATATACGTATAATGAATCCCTATTATCGAATCAAACATGAAAATCAGGCAGGTTATTGGCTATCTTATTTGCAACCTACTGAAATTAAAACAAATTAGAGTTCAGAGTCCAAATACAATCCTACATAGTTTAGACGTTTATACACATTACAACACCAAAGATACCATGAATATCCTAAATATTACTATATTGGAAACATTTGTACGATGAAATTAACATAAAAATTTAAATATCTTCATAATCACGCATATACACAGTTGTTGCCTTTCCAGATTTTTTCTGAGTGAGAATAGTACCAGGAATTACAAAAAAGAGGAACCTATGAGTAAGGTGAACGAGAAACAACAACAAACAGCAACCAAATTAACAAGTTAAACCCAGAAATGGTATCAGGAACTCAGGAAAATATTTGAAAAGAAAATAAACAACAAGTTTCGATCCTTAATGCATGTTCCTCAAGTCATCTTCCTCTTCTAATGAACAGATTTTGATTATTATGGAAGATTTTTGCAAGGAAAACATAGGATTTCTTGAAATTTATTTTCAGACTGATGTTCTTGACCTCTTCTCTAAAAATGTATCTCTCTATCCTTTTTTCTTAGGCCATCAGAGGCCTCTTTTATAGACAAGGCCTTAGGGCAACAAACCTTTCTTGTTTTCTTATTAGTCCCTTACCCATTTTTTTGGATTTGCTTCATTGATCCTTTATTTTCTAACTTTTGCCTCAAGTTTAAGAGAGAATTAATAGAAATTGCATTTCGAACATTCACTAGAATGTTCCAGGAGTTTGTTACAAGTTTCCTATGCTCAAACACCCCCATTACCCCTACCTTCCCTTCTAAATTACTAGCCTAGATATTTTATGCCCTGGTGCCTATCCATCTAGTCAGGAATTGACCCTAGTTAAACTACTCAAAGTCATAAACCAGGGTTACATTATCAGCTGGGGGTCCAATTTTGAGAAAGATGGCCATGTCCAACTATTTAATTGGAGACTATACTATACTATGTAAAAGCAAACACACAAGGGTCAAAAACTGATAAGTAACAAATCAATGCAACACATATAAACAGGCAAATATCAAGATATTGAACTAAATTACATAGAAGCACATATAAAGCTAAACAACACAAAATTCAGAAACAATCTTTATCATACATGGACACTGATAAATTTTAAACCAGAGATGAACAATTCTGAGTTTAGCATGATAATTCAAACGAGTCGAAAGAAACAATTAAGACTTCAAATGATGAGGGGACTATTCAAAAGCAGGTTATCAAGACTTAAAAACAAAAAGCATGTGATGGAAATAAAATAACTTATCAGAAAAATTTAACATATGAGCAAATAGACATTCATGCACTTACACAAACGAAAACAAAGAAACTCAAAAGCAACCGGAAGGAAGAACAAAGGGAATAAAAAGCAATCAGAAGAGAACTTAAAAGCAATTATAAGGAAGAACAAAGGAAATTAAAACAATTATAAGGAAGAAAAAAGGAAATCAAAAACACTCAGAAGGAAGAACAAAGAGAATTAACAAAAACCACAAAGAACAAAGAAAACTAATATCAATATGAAAGACGAACAAAGAAAACTTAGCTTTTTTAAAACTGCAACCTTAAAAATTTGGGGCCCTTCATGTCTCAAGGTTTTTCGACCCTTTCTGAGAGGGATATGGCCTCTTGAGGCCTTTGTGCCATTATTTGAGAGGGGGAGAGGATATCAGGTTAGGGTTAGTTGGCTTGGGATGGGGGTCTGTGTTTCAGGCTATTTTGATTTGATTTTTGGCCAAATCTAGTTGCATTTGAAGGCTGATGGTCGTGAATTTGTGGAAAGGAAGGTGAGGAGGTCACCTGGTACCATTTTTGGAGGGTTCCGGGGAGGTTAGGTTTTTATGTCAGAGGTTCGAACTAATATTCGAAGCGATGGGTAGGGGTTTGGAGGAATACAACCATGGATTCATTATGGGGACGGGGTGAGGAGTATGTGGTGTTATTTTGGGAGGGTTCCGACGGTGCCGCTGTGGATGGTTGAGGCGGCGTCCAAAGAATCTAATATTTGAGATAAATGGCTTGTATTCGAGGTTTGATTTTTAGGGAATCGGAAAGAGGAGGGTATGGGGAGTCAGGGGTGTATTTTTGGACGGAATCTGAGCTTTACCCCCGACAGAGACGATTTCCGGTCGGCGGTCAAACGGTGGTTTATGGTGGCTCCTAGATGGTGTTACACCGGTGAAAGTTTGGTAGGAGGAGGAAAGCTTTTGTCTCTGAATATATTACACATGTTTGGACATATATATTTGTTTTTGGGGGAAGGTTTTAGGACCGCTGGATCACCGTAGATGGATGGCTGAGATTGATTGCCCCAAAACGACGTCGTTTTGGGGCGTCTTTTGGGCATTTTTGACGGGTAACGGGAATTTGGGTCACCCAGGCTTGGCCCAATTGTGGCCAGCCTTGTTTAAATCATTTTAATTCCTATTTTCATTTTCATTTTTAAAAACTTCCTAATTTTATTTTAAAATTCTAGTTAGACTTAATTTAATTAAACTAAACAAATAAGGAAATTAGCAATTTGGAAGCTACAAATAAAATAAATGCCAAAATGAACTAATTATTTTTTTGTGATTTTATATTTCGCAAAACAAAACCTTAATTACTAATTAATTTTAATAAAACATGTGAAATTAAATCCTAAATGCTTATGTAATTTTTTTTGGTATTTTTATGGCTTGTCATGCATTCACCAATGAAAACACACAGTAATATGCGCAATTAAATGCTAAAAATAAATAATAAAAGGAGAAATCCTAAGTTTGAGAATTCTGTAGGAGTAATTTTAACGAGGCAAAAATCACGTGCTCATACTGACAGAAAACGCTTTGGGGGAATTAAATTTGGTGAAATGGAGTGTTGCAGTGAATTTGCATAAACGCCTTTTCACACTTAGTGACTCCTTCCAGATGCATATATGTGGGAAATGAAAGAATATGACAAATATAATTCAGAGGTCCATACAAGGTTGTAAAGTAAGGGGCTTGTATTGCCGCTTCTGTGAATTAGTTTAAGACATAGTGAAAGTTGATGTGTATATGGTGCAAAGTTATTATGACGGGAGCTCTTCAGCATGGGCATAGAGAATAACTTGTAAAAAAGACTTATTTTTCCTTTTTTTTTCAGGGATGTAAGTGAAAAAACATTTGGATTTTGTGAATATACATTATTTTGTGTGAATTATGTGATGTATTTTAAATTTTTGTTCTATTCACATTAATTAGTTTATTAGTTGACTTGGATTGATTCAAATATGTTTGTGTCTTTTTTCATGAATTTTAAGTATATTTTTGTTGAAATTCAACATACTAGATGTCACGACCCCAGTTTTCCCTGTGTGAACTGTTGTGAAGATACTTAGTCTCTACTACTAGGTAAGCCTAACAAGTGCGACAATAATCAAAACTTGCAGAAGTATAAATCTAACACCAAGGATAAAAAAAAGGAACGGTATATAGAATGCCGCTCGGCATATACAACACAATAACTCAAAACTTCTACATCACTATCCCAAAACTCGAAAACTCACGAGGACACAAGCTAGAAGAAATACAGTAAGTGCTCAAATCTCCAGAATGTCTACATCAACAGTATGATAGAAGGGCTAACACTACAAGATAGAATAAAGATGGAGACTCTTCGGTATGCGGACGCTACAGATGTACCTTGAAGTCTCCAAAAGCTCTCCCTACCTCAATGATGGTAAGCCTGTGCATAGCTACCTGGTTTTGCACATAAGACATGCGCAGAAGGGTATGAGTATAAGGAAGCAATTCAAACTATATGGAAAATATGTAGAATCACAATTTTAAAACAAGTATCACAGTCTCAAAGAGGGCTCGAAGAATCATTAAAATTAATGCGTAAGCAATCAGAAAAACTTTAAGCGAAGAACACATAATGGTAGGGGAATGAAATACTAACAACAAAATTAAAGCAAAGAGTATGGAACACCTAGAAGAACACACAATCGAACAAATCATTCAAACACAAACATACAGCTAAGGTTTCATCAGACTTAAGAAAAAAAACGTTTAGAAATAGTACTGACGAGTTAGTACTCAAAATCAGAAAATAAAGTGATTTCGAAGAGGGGTTCAGAAACCCTAGTTTCAAAAAGGGAACGAAAACATTTAAAACCGGAGTAATCATAAAGATCAAGTAGAAAATAGTGCAAAACATAAAGGTATGCGTTAAATTATTATAAAATCTGAGATTTGAGAGGTTTGGATCGAGATTTGGGTTTCATATGAAACCAGTGAGAGAAACAAGAGAAACCTGGCTGTGAAACTAGAGAATAATGGTGTTTACCGCACCATCGGACCAAAATATATCGCAGAAAGGCTGGAAAGAAACTCCAGCAATGCTTTAGTGACCATACTGTACGGAAGAGACTCATGGGGTCTCAGAGACAGAAAGAACCGGTGAGGTAAGGGTTTACGGTGGCTGGTGGTCGAAAGAGGTGAGGTTGGAGGTGGCCGGAGAGACGGTAAAAGCCATCGGAGAAGGTGAACCAGCGCGTTCTAGAGAGGAGAAGGAGGGACAGATAGAGAGAGAGATTAGTCTCGAAGAATTAGGGGTCGAAGGGGGTATGTTGGATTTTAATTAAGGAAAATAGATCTGGGCCGTTGATATTATTTGATCAACGGCTCAGATCAATTTTGAGTCGGGTCGCGTTAATTTAGGTATTGGGCTAAAGGGTCGGGCCAAAATCAGATTGGGTCTTTTAATATTTGGGTGGAATTGTGGTCAATTGAGGCTACAATTTCAATTGGAAATGGCTATGTATTAAATAACCAATTTTTCCCTTTTTAATTTTACAAAATAATTAAATTAATTCTAAAAATATATTAAAAATACCTAACTAGTTAATAATATATAAGTATTATTCTAAAAATACTAGAAGTGATTTTATAATTGCAAAATGGTGTTAATCGTAATATAGGCTATAATTGCAATTGTATGCAATTTAGCTTAAAAATATCAATTAAATTTGTTAAAATATGCAAAAATTACCTTAATTATTTTTTGGTTTAAATATGATAATGGAAATAAATTATTCCCTAAAAATAATAATCTGGGAATAATTATTGGATTTTGTATTACTAAAAATAGACAATAAATTAATTTTAAAAATCTTTAAAATTATGGAAAAATACCAAAACTCTTGAGAATGATTATATATAAATAAAAATACTATTTTTAGAGTATTTAGAGTATAAAAATACACCAAGAAAAATTGGGTATCAACATGTGCCCCTCTTTAGCTAAGAAGGAATGAAAGATATGATGGCCCATTTGGACCGAAAGACGATTTGAAATGTTTTGACCAAGCTCTAGTTCCTGAGTTGCCTACATATCCCTGGTCTTACATGAATCAGGCCATATGCAGTTCAGGATCCATCGGCGAAACATGCCGATTGAGATTTCGAAGGACGGACGCGATGCTTAGGTTGGGAAAGATGGTTGAAGTTTGATAGGCTGTGGCAACGGGAGCAGGGTCTCTCCTGCCGAGACGCCTGCTGGTAGCCAGTGTACCTGCAAGTTAGCAATTCAAACATATATTGTGTATAAATTTAAACGTAATGCAAGTTCCCGTTGGACCGTGAATGTTGTCTTCGGACGGCTAGGAAGATGTCCTTAGACCATGACGTCCTAGGCCATGAAGCTTATGATTAAGGATTCACAGGCTATGAAATGATGTTCTCGCGCTATGAGGATGATGCCTTTGAATAATGATATGCAAAAGATAAAATAGAGTCCTCAGGCTATGGCATGGCATTCTCCGGTTATAAAGATGGTGCCTCCGAACAATGACGCCTTTGGACAGTTTGGTGACCTTTCAGCCCATGCAATGCAAAACGTGGCGATCTTTTATCCGATGCAGAATGTAAAATAAAGTGGCGATATTTCATCCAGGCAAAATAAGGTGGCGTTATTTCAGCCGTTCAGGATGGAGACAATGCTTAGTCTCGGAAGGCAGAAAGGTAGCCTTATGCAATGTGAGAAATGTACATGGAGGTAGAGCTTAACCTCGGAAGGCAGAAATGTAGCTTTATGTAATGCAAGAAATGCAGACAGAGGTAGAGCTTAACCTTGGAATGCAGAAACGTAGCCTTAAGCAATGCCAAAAATGCAGATGGAGGTAGAGCTTAACCTCGAAAGGCAGAAAGGTAGCCTTATGCAATACAAAAATGCAGATGGAGACAATGCTTAGTCTCGCAAGGCAGAAAGGTAGCCTTATGCAATGCTGAAGTGTAGATGGAGGTAGAGCTTAACCTCGGAAAGTAGAAAAGTAGCCTTATGCAATGTAAAAGATGCAAATGGAGACAATGTTTAGCCTCAGAAGGTAGAAAAGTAGCCTTATGCAATGCAGAAATGCATACTGAAGTAGAGCTTAACCTCGAAAGGCAGAAAGGTAGACTTATGCAATGCAGAAGATGCAAATGGAGGTAGAGCTTAACCTCGGAAGGCAGAAAGGTAGCGTTATTCAATGTAGAAAGTAAAGACGAATAGTAATGAAATCTCTTAGCTGACATAGGGAAGCTAATAATTGATTGTTGTATTGTGGCTGTTGGAGATATCGCGTACGGATAGTAATTATAAATAGGTGATGATTCAGAGAGGTGGAAAGAGGCAGCTAGGGTTTCAGAGAGATTGAGAGAATGGGGGATTCAAAGGTGTCTGGAGATGCAAAATGGCTATGGTTTAGGGATAACTGGAAACTAAAAATGGAAAGATTAAAAGGTGGCCGTTGATCATTTTGATCAATGGCCAGGATTCAATGGGGAATCCGGGCGGGTTATTTAAGAGGGTCGTGGGTCGAATAGATTAGGTAGTTGGGTTGGGTGATTGGATTTGAATTTGGCTTTAATTGGGGTGTCAAAATCTGGCTAAAATTGTAATGCAGATGGGCTAACAGTTAAATAGCCATTTTTCCTTTATTTACTTTATAAAAAATAGTAAATAATTTCAGGAAGTAAATTAAAGGTACTACAATGATTACTAATATATAATCATTACGTTAAAAATAGTGGAGTCAATTTTATAATTATAAAACTAATTAAACCTTTAAAGAGGCTAACATTGCAATTATATACAGTTTAGATTTTAAAAAGCTAAATAAATTTATAAAAATATGCAAAAATTATGTTAGTTATATTGTAGCATAAATATGAGAATCAGATAAATGAATCACTAAATATGATAATTTTGGGGATAACTATTTGGGTTTTCTTGATAAAATAGGGCAATAAACTAATTATAAAAAAATAATTTTTAATAATTGAGAAAAATAATAAAACCTTAGGACATACATATTTATGCATATACATGCTTCTTATAAAAGTTTTTTGCATATTAAAAAATATACAAGGAAAAATTGAACATCAATAAATGGCCCTCTTTACCCGGTAAGGATGAAAGAGTTGTCGGGTAAAGATATGATGCCCTATTTTGGCCGAACAAAATGGTTTGAAGAGGTTCGGTCATGCTCTAACTTATAAGCTACCTACATATCCATGGTCTTACATGAGTCAGGCCATATATAGTTCAGGATCCGCCGGCGGAGTATGCCGTTGGAGACTTTCAAGAACAAGTACAATATTTAGGATGGGTTGAATGGTTAAAGTGTGATGGCGATGCGAGAATTGGAGCTGAATGGCTCCTATCGAGATGGCCGTTGCTCGTTGTTTTACCTGCAAATAATCAATACAAGCATATATCATGCGGAAATTTAAACATGATGCAAGTTCCTATCAGACCATGAATGTTGTCTTTGGACGGCGAGATGACATCCTCAGACCATGACGTCCTAGGCCATGAAAAGTACAATGATAAAGGATTCGCAGGCCATGAGATGATGCTCTCGGGCTATGAGAATGATTCCTCCGAACCATGATGCCATTGACTAATTATATGCAAAAGATAAAGGGATCCTCAGGCCATGTCATGGTGTTCTCGGGAAATGTAAATGGTGCCTCCGAACAGTGATGCTCTCAGATAATTTGGCGATCATTCAGCCCATTAAATGAAGTATTTGGCAATATTTAAACCCATGATATGCGATAATGGGCGATCTTTCAGCCATGCCCGCGGAAATAAAGTGGCGATCTTTCAGCCATGCAAGCGTAAATAAAGTGCAGTCTTTCAGCCATACTGAATGTAAACCAAAACGGAGATCTTTCAGCCATGCAAGTGGAGATATTTCAGCCATGCAAGCGTAAATAAAGTGGCAATATATCAGCCATGAAGATGCAGATGGAGACAATGATTAGTCTCATAAGGTAGAATGGTAGCCTTATGCATTGCAGAAAATACAAATGGAGACAATGTTTAATCTTGAAAGGCAGAATGGTAGCGTTATGCAATGAAGAAAATGCAGATGGAGACGCTATTTAGTATCGAATGACAAAATGGTAGCCTTATGCAATTCGAAAAATGCAGATGGCGACGGTGTTTAGTCTTGGAAGGGATCAAGAGAAGCAAGGCCGGTCACATCATACTCTTCAGGGATTGTGTCATGTCAATTTTCATAGTGAATTTCTTGCGTATCCACCCTGAAAAATAGTAGCCTTATACAATGCAAAAAATGCAGATAGAGATAGTGTTTAGTCTCAGAAAGCAGAATGGTAACCTTATGCAATACATAAAATGCATGTGGAGACAATGTTTAGTCTCGGAATGAAGAATGGTAGCCTTATGCAATGCAGAAAATGCCGATTGAGACAATGTTTAGTCTCGGAAGGCAGAATGGTAGCCTTATGCAAAATAGAAATAAAGTGGCAAATGGTAACAGGGTTTCTTAGCTGGTAGCACGTTACGATGTAGTAATCGCTGGGAACATTGTGATATAGAGGATATCATTGGCGTGTTCAGATAGCAAATACCGGTAAGTGCAATCCTGAGGGTTGTATTCATGAACATTGTTCGTCTCGTGGATGTGTAGGGAAAAATCTAAGGCGACATACAAAAACACATATTGCACACTTAGGGGGAAGCATATAAATAAACAGAGGCTCAATTACATCTCCTTGGACAGAAAAACACATAATTAGCACAATTTTCACATAATGATTAAGGTCTGATAAATACAAACATGAGAGAGCTTAAAGATTGAGACAGATTGATTTATTACATAATTCAGATAAGAATCCCGAGTCAGGCCTACCTGCTGGATGTAATAATTGACGGAAACAGATTTTGTTTATAAACTTTATAACCTAAGGCTTGCCTAAATGTTGGACAATGATCCTATAGGCATGGTATCTACTAGATTCAGAAAATATTGAAATAGTAAGGCCTGAAATAATCTGTTTGAATGCATGCTTGTTAAACTTGCTAAGTGAGGGAATCGGGTTATTAAAAGTGAGGACGGATTTAAACGAATTGATTATAAGTTCTGCAGCCGATGATATCCATTATTATTTGTTTTAGATCTATGCTTGAGTGAAGTAGATTGGATTCGATTAGGAATTCCTATAGGAATGATTTATATGTGTTGCTGACTTTAAACCTTTGTAGACATGGTATAAAAATGCAATAGCCTTATAGACATAGTATCTCAAATGAATAAGACTTGTTTTAAACATATAAACATGGTGTCTAGCTTGCAAAATTTATCTAAGACCTATGAGCATGATATCTAGATGTAATTGAATTGCAAAGTTGAACAATTAAATAGGTACAATTTCTATTTGAAGATTGGACATGTAGGAAAGTAGTAGTCCTATAGTCATGATTTCTATATGAATTTGGAGATGCAGAATTCAGCATGACGTATAGGCATGATTTCTATGTGCATTTGAATATGCAAAATAAAATACCTATAGACATGGTATCTACCCTTTGCATACATAGTTACCTACCCTTTTTCACTAACTATCCCCAAGTATTTATTACAAACCAGAATGAATAAAAATTACATCAGAAAAAGTAAAAAAAAAAGTGAAACCAAAGGACAGCCTAATTCAAACTTCTTGTCTGAAATATTAAGATAAACCAACTCAAACACCACTGATCCAAAGCCTTTCTCCAAGATGAGTGTGTAAATGTTCCCTAATAGCGTCAATAAGACTCCGGTCAATGCTCACACCCAAATTATATTATTAGAATGAGGACAAGTGCAGTGTGGAAGGGTCAACCCTCAAGTGTCCAAGTTTAGAGGGAGCTCAATGGGTCTCATGGAAAGGCTCAAAAGAGGGGGGCAGAACATAAAGATTAAGAAAGAGTGCTAGTGCATAAACATATCTTGAAGAACTAGGGAAGTAAAGGAAAAGAGAAAAGGGTGTTAGGAAATAGTTACAGAATTAAGAACTTCACAAAAAAGGGATTTAGGAGTTGGGACTGATTGCAGAGAGCCCTTATGCTTGAGCATTAATTGATTCTGGGCATGCACATCAATAGGGAATGTTGTTATGCTCATAAAACCAACTAGAATATACAACATACAATGATAACATGAGGTTATGATCCCAGAGGACCAAGTTTGAGTCATAGACAACAATACTTTAATATTGTCATGCCTCAAACAACCATCAGTGTCAAACATACATAAGATACACAATAGAGGTAGAACAGGTCGAAGGAAAATGCTAAACAAGTACTGAACTAAACACATAAGTAGGCAGCCAGGAGGATAAATGTGTTAAATAAACACATAGTTGTGATGTTGAATCTTAATTAGAACATACCAGCTCAAAGAAAGCAAATAGAGAAGAAGCAGGCAGCAGGACTCGCAAACAGCTACAAGTAATAAGAGAGAATACTTTTAAGAATGAGTATAGGTTCAGAAACTACGAGTGTTCGTGTGTTTTTGTCTCAATGAAAGAATCAGGCAGTTACAGTGTGAAAATAGGCAGAAAATAAGGTAAGGATTGTAGTTCAGAAATAATTAAGAAAATATGTGTCAATAAAAATCATATCAGTATCAAAGACTCCTTTTAATTAAGGAATTAAATCAAACGATAGCATGCAAGTGCTAAATAAGGAAAGAAATCACATAGGGAAAAATATGACCAATAAGGAAATATTTCCAACATAGTACGAGTACCCAATAGGTAATAGAGGCTAGGTTCATCAGACATTAATTAAGGAAAGGTCTGTAAAAATCCCATTCTAATGTAATCAAAGTAAGTGGATCAAATTAACTTAAGTAGAAAAGGTAGGGGTCGGAAGTTAAAAGAAAAATATTCCAACAAGCCCAAGAAACAAGGGAAATAAATATAATAAGGAATGAATCAATTACGAGAGCGCAATCAGAATTACGGAGAGATTTCAAACCAGTCCACAATCAGGGATTTTTTTGAGAGGGAAATTTAATCAATAAAGATTGCATAAACATTTAGCATGTGAGGTTGAAATTAAGACAAAGAAAAGTGCCATACAATTGTAAAATCAGTAAGTAGTAGACTATAGGAACATGGTAGTCACATGGGAACTCAGCAATGGAGAAGAGAGAGGGTATCAAATATCATACAAAGGGTCTGGTAGAAAGACCTTAGAATCATGTAGTGGGGAATAAGAATCATATAAAGAAACATGGTTGAAACAAAGATTTTGGAACTTAGTCGAGCAATAGATGAAACAATCTTCAGAAACTCGAATAGGTCCAAAGAAGTAAGGATTTTGAAATCAAACAAGTTCAAAGATGAAAAACAAGAAAATCACATAGTGAATAGTCTCAATACTCGAATGAAACCCCCAAATTTAGGGTTATGCCCTCAATCGAGTGTAAAGATGAAAGGACAAGTAATCACGGCAAAAATACTAATGAAATAAGTTTAGAAATCTCAAAAACAAACTGAGACATTTAACGTGCATCTTCTAGTAGAAGAACAACATAAGAAACATGGTAGAAGAAACACACCTGAATCACAGTAGAAGAAACATAAGAAATACAGTAGAAGAAACACCATAAAAAATACAGTAGAAGAAACACCGTAAGAATCACAGTAAAAGAAACATAAGAAATATAGTAGAAGAAAACCACAAAAAATACGGTAGAAGAAACATAAAAGAAACAGTAGACGAAATATAAGAAATACAATAGAAGCCACACATGAGAAACACAGTGGAACATGCTAATGATCAGAAAAACATTAAGGAGTAACTTAACGGAACCCTAGATAGGAAAAGGATGAAGGCTCTGAAGGTATAGTTTTCAAAGAACTTTGAGAAAAGTGTTTAAAAGCTTAGTAAAACACATCTATACAAAAGATCTAAAAGAATCGAAAAAACCTTGAAGGCTTAGGGTTTCAGAAGAACCCAAGTGGTGAGAAAGGCTTGGAAAGCCACTAATCTGAGCCGAAGAAGTAAAGATCATGCTCGAATGATCATGGCTAATCCGAGTAAGGTCGGAGACGACCATAAAACTCGAATAAAATAAGGCCTGGGCCTAGCTTCTTCGTGGTCAGGCCTTGAAACTTCACTAACCAGGCGTGTAGGAGCTATAAGAGGCCAGTGTAAGAGTTCAATGGCGTTGGAACCCAAGGATTCCAGTGGTTTTAGGGCGAAAGTGGAAGGAGGCGGCTAGGGTTACAGAGAGAGATTGAGAGAATGGGGGATTCAAAGGCGGTTGGAGATGCAAAATGGTTAGGGTTTAAGGGTAATGGGAAATTAAAAATGGAAAGATTAAAAAGTGGTCATTGATCATTTTAATCAACTTCCCGGATTTAACGCGGAACTCGAGCAGGTTATGTAGAAGGGTCGTGAATCGGGTAGATTAGGTAGTTGGATTAGGTGATTGGATTTGAAATTGGGTTTAATTTGGGTGTCAAAATCTGGCTAAAATTGTAATGCAGATGGGCTAGCAGTTAAATAGCCACTTTTCCTGTATTTATTTTATAAAAAAATAGTAAATAATTTTTGGAAGTAAATTAAAGGCACTAAAATGATTAATAATACATAATTATTAAGTTAAATATACTGGAGTTAATTTTATAATTATAAACATAATTATACCTTAAAAGAGACTAATATTACAATTATATGCAATTTAGCTTTATAATAAATAAATAAATTTATAAAAATATGTAAAAAGTATGTTAGCTATATTTTAACATAAATATGAGAACCAGATAAATGAATCATCAAAAAATGGTAATTTTGGGGATAGTTATTGGGTTTTTCTTGATAAAATAGGACAATAAATTAGTTTCTAAAAAACTTTATTCAGTAAAATAATAAAACCTTAGGACATACTTATATATACGTATACATATTTTTTTTTTGAAAATAATTTACATATTAAAATATATACAGGGAAAAATTGGATATCAACATGGGATTGATTCTTTCCCTTGGCCTTGTTTGCTTATAATAACAGTTATCAGTCCAACATAGAGATGGCTCCATTTGAGGCTTTATATGGTCGGTGATGTCGTTCTCCCATCGGGTGGTTTGAGTCTGATGAGGCTAAGTTACATGGTACTGATTTGGTGAAGGATGCCTTGGAAAAGCTAAAGTTGATCGAGTCCAAAAAGATGTCTTAGGGACATGGGATGCCCTAATCCTTTACTGATTATAGCTAGACCTCAAACCGATCTTTGAAAACACCTTAGCATCCTAATGCTGATCAAATAAGTCATCAACCATCGGCAATAGGTACTTGTTTTTGATGGAGACTTTGTTCAACTGTCGGTAGTATATGCACATCCTCATCGATCTATCTTTCTTCTTCACAAACAACACGAGCACACCCCGGGGTGAGACACTAGGTCTAATGAAGCCCTTATCAAGAAAATCTTGTAAATGCTCATTTACTTTTTTCAACTCTGGCTGAGCTATACAGTACGGCGAAATAGAAATGGGTTGAGTTCCCAAAACCAAGTCAAATAGAGAAATCAATATCCCTGTCGAGTGTATCCTCGGCAGGTCTATAGAAAATACCTTCAAAAACTCTCGGACACTTGGTATTGAATTCATGGAAGGAACCTCCGCACTAGAATCAAGGACATAAGCAAAATAAGCTGGACACCCCTTCTCGACCATGCGTCGAGAGTTCATATAAGAGATAACCCTGTTGGTAGAATGACAAGGAGCCCTTCTCCACTCTAATTAAGGCAATCCCGGAAATGCTAAGGTCATCGTCTTGGTGTGACAATCCAAATAGCGTGGTAAGGTGACAATCAATCCATACCTAAAATAACATCAAAGTCTACCATATGGAGAAGTAGAAGATCCACACTAGTCTCAAGACTCCAAACACTAACCACACACAAACGGTAAACGCGATCTATTATAATAGCATCTCCCACGGGTGTGGACACATACACGGGGGCACTCAAAGAATTAAGGGGCACAACCAAAAATGAAGAAAAATAGAAGGGGACAGACGAATAAGTAGAACCCGGATCGAATAAAACTGAAGCATCTCTATTGCAAACTGTAATACTACATGTGATAACGGCAAAAGAAGACTCAACCTCAGAGTCTGGCTGGAAAAGCATAGTACCGGGGTTGATCCCCACCACTCTGGACTGCATCTCTAGGACAGGGCTAACTTGCTGGCCTCCACCTCTAGCAGCCTGACCTCCACCTCTAATGGCCTGACCACCACCTCCAGTTGCCTGACCCCTACCTCAAGCTGGCTAAGTGGGTAGTTAAGCACCCGGTGCCAGGACCATGGTACAAGAACCCTGATGTTGAGAACTGCTCGATGCATGAGGGCAAAATCTAGCAATGTGCCTTTAATCGACACAAGTATAACAAGACCTCATCTACTGCAATTGCTGGCCCTGAAAATTACCCTGCCGACCCGAGTAACCACCCTGAAAGCTCTAGAGAGGAGGTGCACTGTAGGCTTGCTGGTCGGAATAATGTATAGGAGGGCCACGACCACTTGAATCACTATGGGGTGCGTAGAGTGCTGAATGAAACGCCCTGGGAGGATGGCATTTACCAATAGTACCTCGGCCCCCAGATGAGGCTCTACTGAATCCACCAGAGTGATGAGGCCTCTTATCAGACCTCTGAGCACTCCCCTGAGCTAGAACCCCCTCGACACGCCTGGTAACATTGGCAACCGTCTGAAAAGAAATCCTAATCCCAGTCTTCTTAGCCATCTACAATCTAATAGGCTGAATAAGCTATTTAATAAACCTTCTCACCCTCTCTTTCTCGACAGGACACAGAAGAATAGCATTACGAACCTTGGATGCTCGAACTGCCTGCGATAATCCTCTTTCAGGGTGATGGAAGGAACTTCTCAAGAAATATTTGAGAGAAGTGGTCCCAAGCAAAAGCAGGCGACCCAGCTGGTCTAGTCAATACAAAATCATTCCACCAACTCATGACGGAACTCGTCATCTGAAACAGAGCAAAATCGACCTCATGGTCTCCATTATCCCCATATTCCACAAAACCTTATGATAGCGGTCAAGATAATCCCTTGCTTCCTCAAAAGGTAGACCATTGTAGTGAAATGGAAAGATCTTGGTGAACTTGTCCAACCTGAATAAGCTATCAAAAGACATAGCTGATCCACCACCAGCCTGTGCTGCAACAACCGGTTGAGGGAGTCTAATACTGGGGAGCCATCTTCTTCGTGGTGTGAGTAGCAGGAGTTTGTGCTCCTCCTCTAGCCTGAGAGACAATTGTACCATGGGAAATGTGCAATTCTGGGCCACACTCTCCATAAGGCCCACCAAATGGACCAAAGCATCTTGAAGCACTAGGGCTGCAATGAACCCCTCTGGGACCTGAACTGGTCCTGCTGGAAGAGTTTGGGCTGGAGCTTTCGCATCAAACTTCACTTGAGTCTTTACCGCTAGTGCTACTGCTTGCGCTCAGGGCTGAGCTCTACCCCCGCCTCTGCGTCTTGCACTGCCTCGACCTCAAACTCTGCCCCTCGTGGAAGCTGCCACTAGGGGCTCTAGCTACTGCTCAGTTACGGATGCGGTACATGTTCTTGCCATCTGCAAGAGAACAATAGTTGAAAAGTCTAGTTAGCAATGAGAGAACAAAAATCGTACGATAGAGATGAATAGAAGTGACATTGTTCCTAAACTCTGTAGCCACTGGAAGATAAATATAGACATATACGTAACGTTTCCCCAGACTCTACTAAGCCTACTCGTGAATTGTGAGACCTATGCAACCTAGTTGTTTGATACCAACCAACTCAATAAGTAACAAGTTTAACTATTGGGTTGAAAGCAGTGACACGCTTCACAGGTACAATCCAATTGTAGAAATACAGTAGGGAAATGTAGACATTCTCTTAAGTTTAACAGTTAACGCCCAAACAGTTAAGATATGTCAAGTACAACTAAAAACAAGAAATGGTGCATTTCAATGTCTACATGTTAGATATATATGCCAACTGAAGTACAAAATAGTGATGAAATCATATACACTCTCAGAGTATCAATCACTCAGTCCTCCCATTCACTCCATCCTCACAGTCACTCAATCCTCTCAATCGCTCGGCACTCGCGCTCGACACTATGATAAGCCAATCATGGGTTGACTCAATAAAACATGCTACAACGTGCAGTGTGCAGCCCGACCCTATAAATATTCTGACAATTAGGTCCTCGGCCTCACCCAGTCATCACTCTCTAGTATGTCGGGCTCACAAGAATCATGATAATCTTCCCAATCAATAATGATATGATGTATCAATAAATAGAAAAAGAAACTAAGATATGTTTTGCGAATAATAGTTGTGACTGAGCACATAATTGTAAATAAAGCAAATAATCAAACATGCCACGCGACCTTTGTGGGTCCCAACAATACCAGCATGTAGCCTAAGCATGATTTCTAACTTGACTCACAACTCAATTTATCTGACATATGGAGTTACTAACAAGATCATACAACTATATAGTTCCATGGAATCAGCCAAGTCATAATTTTTACGGTGTACACCCAAACACCTGTCACCTAGCACAGGTCTCACCTCAACACCCAATCACATAATACGTAGTCAGGATTTTATACTCTTAGAACCAAGTTTAAAAATGTTACTTACCTCAAATCGAACAAATCTCTACTCCAACAAGCCATTGCCTCGTGAATCGACCTCTGAATGCCTCGAATATACATAAATAATTCGATAAAAATTAACACGAGCTAAAGGTATCAATTCCATAAGAAAATATTATGCTCTAAATCAAAAGTAAAAAATCAACTCAAAAGTCAACCCCTGAGCCCACGTTTCCGAATCAAATAAAAGTTATAAAATCCAAACATCCATTCAACCACGAGTCCAACTATACTAAAATTATTCAAATACAATAAAAAATTCTCGCTCAAATCCCCAAAAATTGGCCTAAGACGTTTCCTCTATTTTTTTTCCTATTTCTCAACCCAAATTACTAATTAAATGATAAAATCAATGATATAATCATGGAACTTAATCAAAACTAAGTAAGAATCACTTACTTCAATTACTCCCTTGAAAATCTCTCCAAGAATCGCCTCCAACCGAGCTCCCAAAATCGAATTCTATAAAATGACTCAAACCCTCATTTTTTATATATTTAGGTTCTGCCTAGACATCCTTAATTGCAATTGTGAAAAATTCTTCGTGATCCAAAGAACAACTATACTATCCCACAAATTAACCTTATGCGAACATGAAAAATACCCATGCAAACGTGAAGCACTACCTCCTCAGACCAACATGATCACGTTCCTCTTCATGGGATCGCGATGAACAACACGTGACCTCAGATCTTGCTACAGTTCCTCTTCGCGAACACAACCTTAGCCACGCGTTTGCGATTCATTGCTTCACCAACTATGTGGTCGTAGCCCTTAACTCGTGAATGCGTAAAACGAAAACCCAACTGCCTAATAAGTCTACTCGATCGCGTATAAGGAAATCAGGCTTGTGCACCAGAAAAACTTCAGCAATCTCCCCAAGTTTAAAACTTGATCCGTTAACAATTCGAACTCCACCGGAAGCCGTCGGGACCTCCGCTAAAGATACCAAAAAATTCTAAAACATCATATAAACTTGCTGGAAGTGTCAAATATTATCAAACAATGTTAAAACCACAAATCGTGCATCGCTTCAAGCCTAATGAACTTTTGAACTTCTAACTTCTACATTTGGTGACAGAACCTATCAAATCACGTCCGATTGACCTTAAATTTTGCACACAAGTCATAAATGACACAGCGGACCTAGTCCAATTACCGAAACTAGGGGTGGGCATAAAATTCAAAAAACTGAATTCCAAACCGGACTGAATTAATTCAGTATTTTGGTTTCGATTTTTTTTGTATTTCGATCTAATTTGGTATTATACATATGATATTTCGGTATTACGGTACGGTCCTAGATATTAAGATCTTGAAAATTTCGGTATACAGAAATTTTAAAGACTTATTAAGTTGGACCTATAGCTATACTGCCCAGCCCAATACTTGTATATCTAATCTAATGCCCAGCCCAATACTTGTATATCTAATCTAATGCCCAGCCCATTAACCACTCTAGCGTCCCAGCCCAAGCCCACTCTCTAGTTTTTCATTCAATTATAGATTACGCATTACTCATTAGAGAATTAGAATTTAGGAAGTCAAGAGTGTCAATTAGGGCAAACAACGTCGGTGATGGTTTCAGCTTCAGGCTTTCAATTAGGGTGATAGGTTTAGAAAGTCAGAAACGGGAAACGAAGGCAGGCTGTTGTGACTTTAAAGAGCTCGACTAATGTGACCTGTGAGAATACTAACTACTGAGAGATCGAATACTATGACGTCGAAGAATCAAAGGTATGTTTCTTGTTTCTTCCATTATTTACTAGAATCAAAGGTATGTTTCCAGTTTCTTCTATTATTCTTTTGTGCTGGAGCTGTTAAAGATTGGATTTTTCTTCAGCTCTCTACCAGTTTTTCTTTGATTATCTTGAAATTAAAACATGGGGTTATTTAGAAATATCCTGAAAAAGAGGTGTTGCTATTTGCATTCAGTATTCAGTGTCTTTTTTAATCTTTAATGGGTAAAATGCAAAATATCATATATTTTTATTATTGTGTAACGATCCGTTTGTTAATTACTATGGTTTAGAGTAAACTTTGTAGAACTATGAAGATCATAGTAGAGGCCCTTGCAAATTCAATGTGAAGTGCAGCTATTCTTGGATGTATTGCATAGACTCAGTTCAAGTTATAGCTTGTTGCCAAAACATTCTTTAGCTTTTATTTTTCAAGAGAACCTTTTTTGGAATACAAGTTTTAATTTTATCAATTCATTTCCAACATTGTTGAAAGAAATCTATTAAGGATATTATAGATTCATTTAAGCAGTAACAACTAGTAGCAACTCGAATGAAGTTATGATTTATCTCTTTTTTTAGGTTCAAGTGCAATCATGACCCGTACTCCTAAGGTACGCTCTCATATTTGGGAACACTTTGAGGTGAAAGAAAATAACGGAGAAGTCCGCAAAGTAAAGCACAAGCATTGCGGTCAGATTCTATAATGTGCAACGTGTACTGTGAAGAATGAAGACAACTTCTGTGTATCCATGGTGTATCATTTTTTTAGCAAGAAGATAGTTTCTGTTTCTTGCCTTGAATTTTGCTTACTCCTTAGACCTTAAACTGCACAGAGAATATGACGAATTGCGAATTGTGAAGAAATTTTCAGGCATCAGCTGCAGTGCAGTTAAGAATGTCTTAATGATGTTCTTAATAATCTTAAAGACTGAAAAATAGTAAATAGTTGAAAGAAGAGGGATAGAGAAGTTAGTTTGAATTGTGCACTGTGGCACTCCTGGGTCCATAATCGTTAGTGTTGCTTATTTAGCGATTATTAAACCGAAACTGTATTGAAATCATATCGAACTAAAATAAAAAATATCGAACTGTACTAAAATAATTTGGTACGGTATTTGGTATACATAATTGATAAACCGAATATCGAAATACCGAGAAAAAATTCTTAAATGCCGAATCAAAATACCGAATACCCATCCCTAATCGAGACAAATATCTGAGCGCGATAATCATAAAGTCAACTCTCGATCAAACTTTTCAATTCCGAAAATTTCTAATTTTTCAAATTTCGCCAGTTCAAACCTACATCAACTATGGACCTCCAAGTCACTACCTGGACATATTCCTAAGTTCAAAGTTACCCTATAGAGCTATCGAAATCATCAAAACCTCACTCCGGAGTCGTTTATACATAAGTCAAAATCTGGTAAACCTTTTCAACTTAAGCTTCCAACCTTGAGATTAAGTGTCTCATCGCATTCCAAAACATCCCTTGAACAGAATCAACTTCGTCGGCAAGTCACGTAATAATATATAAGCATAGAATAAGCAATGAATGGAAAAACATGGCTACAACACTCAAAATAATGGGCTAGATCGTTACATTCATTCCTCTAGAAAAATATTTATCAATCCTCTACGATATCTATATGATATATGTCATATACTGATAGAGTATCATAGAGGGCTGGTTCACTCCTTAAAAAAAGTATTCCTCGATCCTCTATGATACCCATATAGATATGTCAGATACTGATAGGATATCATAGGGGTTTTGTTTATTTCTCGAAAAAAAGAAGTTCAGTCCTTTATAATACCAAATTGGTAAATATATATAGTGACGGAGTATCATAGAGGACTTTCTCATTCCTTCAGAAAATATACCCATATAGTAATATATCATATAATTCTAGGGTATCATAGAAAACAAGTTTATTCATTCAAAAAAATAGTTTAAGCTTAAATTTAATATTTTAATTTTTATAGAAAATTTTACTTGTGAAATAATACAGAAAAATAGAGTCATATTCAAGATATACAATTTATTTTTATATAAAAAAGAAAAAGAAAATTTGTAAGAACATATTATCTATTAATTTAGGTTTTAATAAATAAGCTAGTGATTTTAGTATTTTTCGTAATTACTTCTTGTCCTACTCTAAGTAATTATTTTATATTTTTATGAGTCTAAGAATAATAAGCTACTATATTTAATTTTATTTTATGATTTTGAAATGAAAAATTATAGCAACGGACCTAAAAATAAATAAAGAAAAGAAGAGCTGGGAAACATAGAGTTTCTTAAAAAAAACTCTTGACGCACGTGTTGAAATAAAATTTAATGTTAGCTAATTTACTTTCTAAATATGCTATTGAATGTGTGAGCATGATTATTGTTGGATATCTTTTTCAAAATAAAAAATAAGATAATTGTATCCTTTTGTGTTCTCTAGATTTATATATCTTTATAGTGCTACATATTATTCAGTAAATTTTACATTAAATTATTTTTTAATTAGTATTATTATGATAAGATTGTATTGGGAAAAAATTATATCTAAATATAAAAGAAACGTGTCAAGACACGTAGACTGATTGAATGATCAAAGAATTACAGCTAATCAAGAGCCACGGGCTGCAACAGGTACAAGCAAATGATAGAAGAAGAGGCACGAGCAGTTATTCAAATAACTCAGCGCCCGTATCTATTGAAGTCATTTATGTCCGGGGGTAAAAAAGAATGAATCTGACAATAGAAAATAGTGCATAACGGTATTTAATGTGCATTAAATGTGGAAAATGTTAGGAAATTTATGTTGAATGTAATGATTATGTACCGTAGCATTCAATGTCTTTAATTACACATAATAGCCTCACAATGATTCGGGAAAAATGTATATCTCCAAGATACCTATAAAAGGGAGACATCTGATCAATTGTGGACACGAAATTATTGGAATATATTTTGGTTTATTTGTTTTTCTCTTGAAATACTCTTTTTCTACGTAAATTATTTCCTTTTTATATTATTTTTATTATCAGTATCCCGTGTTCTTCTAAATTCTAACTTTGACTAAAACTCTAATTTTTTTGGTTGAACAAATTGGTTCCTCTACCGAAAATTTGATATTCTATTTTCCTCTCGCGTAACTTTTCTTATTGATCAACTATGTCGAACAATAATGACAATACTCGAGGAAACCAAGAAAACCAACAAAATCAGGGAGATCCACAGAATATTAACACTTCAATTCCTACTCCACAAGGCTTTCCCCGATAATCTTGTGAAGGAACCCCTGATGGGTCTCAAATAAATAAGCATGCTCAATTTGAGATTGCTGAAGTTGTTGATGACGCTTTGCAGAAACTAAATGCTGCTCAGCTCAATAAAGCTGTTGAAGCGCTTTTTAACCAGTTACCTGTTGCAATCCCTACATTGACTCCAAATAATAACACTTAAGAAGATCCTCGTTCCGGACTTGTTAACTCAGGCAGCGGAGGAACTCTCAGTGAATCGCAAGAGAGGGAATCAGGTAATGTGGTTAATTCTGCTTTATAAAACTTAGTACTAACCTTGCAGAAATAGCTCAAGGAGCACAGTTAGCGCATAGAGCAGATACCTGGGGTGCCGCCTATAATCAAAGGAGTAGACATATCGATATTCGCAACAACCCTGGAAGCGAAGTGTTGCTCCTTTTCCAATTCCAAAAATGTTCAAAATGCCTGACATTCCAAAATATGATGGAACGTACCAACAAGACCACGTGACTGCCTTCACAACGGGTGTAATAGGCAACGACTTGACTAAGCAGGAGATTGAATCTGTATTAGTCAAGAAATTTGGTGAAGCATTCACTAAAGGAGCGTTCACATGGTACTCTCTTCTACCTGAAAATTCTATATGTTCTTTTTTTGAGCTTGCAGATTCTTTCATCAAAGAACACTCGGGAGCTAAAAAAGTGGAAAAAAGAATGGAAGATATTTTCAAGATCAAGCAAAGGGACTCTTTGCTTAGAGAATTCGTGGACAAATTTCAGCGTGAAAGAATGACATTGCCACGAGTACCTGACAACTGGGCAGTTATAGCTTTTGCAAGAAATTTGAATGAAAAAAGCTCAAAGCTACGAGGAGACTCAAAGAAAGTCTTCGAGAATTCGCAGCTACAACGTGGAATGATGTTTATAACAGGTATAGCACGCAGTTGAAGATTGAGGAAGATATTGTTCCACAATTTCAAAAAGAAGAAAAGGTAAGTTCGAGACATGCAGAGCCTGAAAAAAGATCCAGTAAAAGTAGATACGATCCTTACAAGTGACCTACGAGAAAGGACTCACAATCAAGACAGGATAAAAAAGGTACAATCATAGATCAATAAACAGAGAATCAGGTTCTTCATCAAAATTCAAGAACAAGCGAAACAACTACGAGTCACGAGATGATGATACAAATTTAAAAGCAAGATTCGATGGCTAAAACTTTAATTTCAACACCTCCGAGTTTGTATCTGTTTTAAGAAGCATGGGAGATACGGTTTGATGGCCAAAGGAAATGAAATCGAATCCAAATAGGTGCAACCCTGATCATTGGTGCGAGTTTCATAATGACCATGGAAATAAAATAGCATACTGCAGATTTTTACAAAGTGAAGTTGATCATTTATTGAAGCAAGGATATCTTATTGAGTTGTTCAACGAGAAAGGCAAACAAGCTTACATGAAGAATAGGTAGGAGCCTCCAAAACCACCTTCCCCCAAATGGACTGCCAACGTTATAAGTGGAGGTGAAGACATCAATGGTATATCATACACGACCCCTAACAAGATTTCAAAAATAACAATTACCCAAGGGAAATGGGTGCGGCACATCTTAGAAGAGACAAAATTACATTCAACAATGCAGATGTAGATGGCGTATTAATACCTCATAACGACATACTGGTAGTATCTTTAATTGTATATGATACTAATGTAAAACGAGTTTTGATTGATCTAGGTACCTCTATGAACATTATTTTTCTAAGAGTATTGCGTGAAATTTGAGCTGAAGACAAAGTAATACCAAAGGCCCATACTGTATCTTCATTTGATAACTCCAGTGTTGTCACTAAAGAAGAGGTAACACTTACCACATTCGCTGAAGGTGTCATTAAAGATACAAAGTTCTAGGTAGTAGATATAGAGATGGCTTATAACATGATTCTTGAAAGACTATGGATCCACGAAATGGATGCAGTACCTTTAACTTTGCATCAAGTTATTAAATTTCCATCGCCATGGGGAATCTTTCAAATTCGTGGGGATTAACATACATCCAGGGCGATCAACTCTGTTGCATATACAAGCACGAGAAATGAAGGTAAATAGCAACCACAGAATGCAGTTGAGGTCACCACAACACAAACCTCAATTGAGCAAGGGTAAAAAGATATAGACTCAAGACCTGATACCATTCAAAAACCAAAAGAGAATGAAAATATCAAAACAACAATAGAGGAATTAGAGCCTGTCGTATTATTTGCTCAATGGCCAGATAAGAAAGCTTACGTCGTGGTTAACCTTAGCCAAGGTATGAGAGGTAAGTAAATTAAATTTTTAAAAACTAACGTGTACTGCTTTGCTTGGTCCCATTCTAACATGGGATACCACCGTAGGTGATGACCCACAAATTAAATGAAGATCCCTCGTACCTACCTGTCAAGCAAAAGAAAAGAAATCAAGGAACTTTTAAAAATCAGGTGATTCAAGAAGAAGTCTAAAAATTGGTTCTATTTGTGAGATATAGTATCCTAACTGATTAGCTAATACTATTGTGGTTCTAAAAAAGAATGGTAAATGACAAGTTTGTGTTGATTATACTGATCTAAATAAAGCTTTTCCTAAAGATTCTTTTCCACTACCACACATAGATCAATTGGTTGATGTGACTGCAGTCATGAGCTACTAAGCTTCTTAGATGCATATTCATGCTATAATCAGATTAAGATGGATCCAGGAGATGAAGAAAAAATTTTATTCATAACATACAGGGGGACTTATTGTTATAAGGTAATGCCCTTTGGTCTAAAGAATGCAGGTGCAACATATCAGAGGCTAATTACCAAAATGTTTCAAGAACATTTAGGAAAAACCATGGAAGTATATATAGATGATATGCTTGTTAAAACTCAGTATTCAAAGGATCACGTATCACATTTATCTGATACATTTTCAATTTTACGCAAATTTAATATGAAATACCCTGAGAAATGTGCATTTGGCGTTGCATCAGGTAAGTTTTTGGGTTTTATTATTTCTAACCATGTTATTGAAGTAAATCCTGCACAGATTAAGGCCATGGAAGAAATCCCCGATATACTTACAAACAAGAAACAAGTTCAAAGACTAATAGGGAGAATTGCAGCTTTGGAGAGATTCATTTCTAAGTCATCGGAGAAGTGCTTTAAATTCTTCTCGTCCCTTAAAAAGCAAGATTATTTTGAATGGAATGAAGAATGTCGACATGCACTCAAGAATTTGAAAACGTACTTATCAAATCCACCTTCACTAGCAAAACCAAAGGCAGGGGAAAGACTATTTATTTACCTTGCTATTTCAGAAGTAGCGGTAAGTGTTGTTTTGGTCCGGGAGGAACAAGGTAAATAAACCCCCATCTATTATGTCAGTAAATCTTTGTTAGATGCGGAGACGCGGTATCCTTAGTTAGAAAAGTTTGCACTTGCATTAAACATGACATTTAGGAAGTTCAGACCTTATTTTCAGTGTCATCCTTTTGTTGTAGTAACTGCCTACCCTTTAAGAAATATATTACATAAACATGAGTTATCAGATACATTGGCTAAGTGGGTTATAGATTTAAGTGAATAAGAAATCACATATCAACGTAGGACTGCGATAAAATCACAAGTATTAGCCGATTTTGTGGATGATTTTAGCCAAGGCATGCAATTAGAAGCAGAGAAAGAACTACAAGTGTTCAATGGAGCTAACCTACGAACTTTGACTTTATTCGTTGATGTTTTATCTAACGTAAAAGGTGCAGGTTTAGGAATTATTTTGGTACCACCTACGAGTGAAACCATTCGACAGGCTATTAAATGTAACTCCATAACTAACAATGAAGAGGAGTATGAGGCTGTGATTGCAGGTCTAGAATTGGCACGAGAACTTGGCATTAATCAGATTGTAATCAAGAGCTATTCACAAGTCGTGGTTAATCAAATTTTGGGGACTTATACAACTAGGGAAGCGAGGATGCAGCAGTACCTAGAAAATGTACGAGAATTGATAAAGCAATTTCGAACCTGGAATGTAACACAAATACCAAGGGATGAAAATGTTGAAGCAGACTCTTTAGCTAACATCGCGTCTGCGGGTGATGTGGCATGCGATGCGAACGCCTCAGTTATACATTTATTTCATTCAGTTCTCGACCCCGATAAGAATGAGTTAAATTTTAATAATTTAATTTGGGATTGGAGGAAAGAGATTGTTGCTTTTTTGCAGTATGGTACCGTGCCTGATGATAAGAAGAAATCTCATGCGCTTCGAAAAAAGGCTGCTCGGTATTGCTTAAAGCATGGCAATTTATATCGTAAAACGTTTGTAGGACCTTTAGCAAGATGTCTCGGACCTTCTCAAACACAGTATGCAATAAGAGAGATTCATGAGGGGCACTGTAGGAATCATGCAGGAGGAAGATCATTGTAAGAACCCTTATTAGAGCAGGCTATTAATGGCCTAAAATAGAAGAAGAAGCAGAAACTTTCGTGGCTAAATGCGATAAATGCCAAAAGTACGACAATAATATGCATAGACCTGCGGAATTATTACATCGAGTAATCGCACCATGGTTGTTTATGAAATGGGAAATGGAGATCATGGGTCAATTACCACAAGCAAAAGGACAGGTAATATTTCCGCCTGTACTTACTAATTATTTTACTAAATGAGTAGAGGCAGGTGCATTTAAACAGGTACGAGAAAAGAAAGTCAAGGATTTAATTTGGAGGAATATCATTACCCGATTCAGTGTACAAAGGAGATCGCGTGTGATAATGGACCTCAATTTATAGGAGCTCAAATCACTGAATTCTTTCAAAGTTGGCAAATTAAAAGGATTATGTCTACACCTTATCACTCAGTGGGTAATGGACAAGCGAAACCAACAAACAAGGTTATTATCAACAATCTAAAGAAGCGATTACAGGAATCAAAAGGCAATTGTCTTGAAGTGTTACTTGGAGTTTTATGGGAATATCGTACAACTGCAAAAACAAGCACGGGAGAATCACCGCTTTCATTGGTTTATAGAGATGAGGCTCTAATTCCAGTTGATATAGGAGAGCCAAGTACATTCACATAGGTGACACAAGAATCTAATGACGAGGAAATGTGGGTGAATCTTGATTTACTCGAAAGGGGGAGAGAAGCTACATTAATAAGAATGGCAGCACAGAAACAAGTTATAGAACGATATTACAACCGAAAAGCACACCTCGGATTTTTCAAAGTTGGGGACTTCGTGCTTAAAAAGGTTTTTCAATCTTCGAAGGCAGCTAACGCGGGTAAATTAAGTCCAACATGGGAAGGACCCTATAGATTTCGTAATATAGCAGGAAAGCGAGCATATGAACTGGAGACAATGGATGGCAAGGCACTACCATTATATTGGAATGCTATTCATTTGAAGAAATACTATTTCTAAGGAATACCCACGGTCAGATATCATTATTTTAATTTTAAATTTTCAATTATTAAAATTATACTAATGATTTTAGATGATAGGCAAAAAGCTAACCCATACTAAATGATGAGTCACAACCTGTAAGGCACATGAAATAGCCTAAAATTCCTGGCCTAGGGTTACAATTATTCTGATAGAAATCTAAACGGGTTAAGCATTCTTCATCTATAATCGCACCTTCAAGTCCCGTATGTCTTCCCTTTTCAGGAAAATGACCAAATGAGAGGAACTATCAAGTGCTCGAGGATTTATACCTCAACACTTAAACACTTGGGGGACTATATAATATACACAGACATGTGTATAAAGAAGTCACAAAGTCACAAGATGGAGCCATGAGCTAAGGCCAAAGAAAAACTTCACTAAAGTTAGGGTAAAGGCTATGTATGGAAATGAGTTTTAAGGAAAAACCCCGTGTCTATTATTCTTTTTTTGTAAAAATTTGTTATAAGAAAAATAGTCACAAGAAAGTTATAGAGGTACCTTAAATACATGTAGAGTATTATCCAAAACTTGTCAAAGTTATTTCAATGAAACATGTGTGTTCCTATTTCATTTATCGTATGACAACACCATTATGAAGTTGAGACGTCTTCTTCTTTAAGTGTCAAAATATAAAAGGGCCCTCTTTTATAAAACTCATGTTTAAGATAATTAGTCATGAGATTAAAAGAAGCATTTACACAGAACAAAAATACAAAGTTATTCTGTAAGTCCTTAAAAATAAAAACAAGAATAAACATAACAGAAGTTTGAAATACTAACATAAAAAACTTCTTAATATATAAAAGAAAGCTAAAACTTAGTCATAAAACTATGAAATTATTTATACAAATCACCCCATAAAGGACTTGGAGACTTGCATCTCTAAAATCAACCCACAAATAAAGCTAAGGGTTTGATTACAATTTTCCTAAATGAAAACAAAAAAGTCATTAAAGCTAGTCACTAAGAAGTTTGTGGAACTAAAACAGAGCATCAATAGCAACATGCTCGATTTGGGCACGTACAATAGAGTTGTGGGTTCAACTTTGCTTTCAACAGTAGGCTCGATTGGGCTTGAGTGAGTCGCAATACCGGAATCAACTTCAACGTTCACAGAAGCTTCAGCCATGGGAGAAGGGAAATCTTGAGTTTGTTGAGCCTTTTCAATGGTTTCGTTGATCTTACTAACTCTGATTCCAGGTTAAAGTTTTCTTGGCCAGCTTCAATCATGGTATTACGACGTGTGAATTCAAAAATGCCTAACTTACCTCAATAGTAGATTTTTCTTCAAGGATCTCATAATCCTTTTCCCAATCAGCAATCTCGTTCTTTAGCTCTTCATTCTCAGCCAATGCGGAGTTACAAGAAGCTTGAAGAGAGGCATGGGAGCTCTCTAAAGCACGCACCTTATCAGTGGAGATTCCAAGATTTCTTGTGCTTGAGCTAAGCTTTGCACGAGCTCCCCTGCATAACTTTTTGACTTAAGAGAGCCTTCTACTCTCTGATTTCCTCACTAGCCTTAGATAGTTTCTCTAAGAAGGAGGATTCGAGACGTTCTTTTTCTTTCTCTGCTTGGCTTGAGGAAGCTTTTTCAATCGCTAACTCTGAAACTAAGGCCCGCACCTGCTGTTCTAAGATACATTTGCTCTGTTGTAAGTCTTCCACATCGATTTGTGCATTTTCAAATTGTTCCTTCCAAATGATCGTCTCCAACTGAGAATCACATGCAATCTTCTCTGAGTAACGTGAAACCTTCTCAAAGAGGGGGATTCAATTCATCATTTCCTTGCCTATGAGATTGGCCTAAAAAAAGAGGACGGAAAATAAGAATTCCAAATATAAAAATTTTAAACAAAGTAAAAAAAAAAAAACAGGAGTAAAATACCATTAAGGTGGTATGCACGATATCGTTCATCAGAGTCAAATAACTATGCCTCTCTAGCTTTGCTTTTTCAATTGGGCCAATTAAATGCTCCTGTCATACGTCTGCTTGACCTGACTTCCTCAAAAGGCTGCAATCAGCAGGAACTTCAATAGTTACCCTACTCATAGTGGCATTTCTTCTTGACGAGCCCCCTTTCGTATGATGAATTATAGGAGGAGGAGTTGACAAAGGAGGAATAGTAGAAGAACTAATAACAGTAGAAGAAAGAACAGAAACAACTTGAGATGGTAAGGGAAGAATCACATGCACGATAGTTGGAAAAGAAGATTGGGTATTTCATCTAAAACAGGCCCTAAATTGCCACTAAAACCACTAATAAAAAGATGATCAAGAGACTCACGAGTATAAGGGGGAGGGACATCATCATCAGGAATCAGTACTGGAGTTTCAGTAGTTTCGGTAAGAGGAACAAAAATACGAGGAGAAACTTCAGCTTCGTCATCAGAGACGATGCGTCTTCTAGCTCATGGCCTCATCACCAAGGAGCCACCATGTTCTTCTTCTTCAGATTCTGGCTCCTCAATAGTTTCCTTTTCGTAGAAGAAGAACCCAAGACTATTTCTCGGGATCTTTATAAAGAGATACGGTTTCCCGAAGGAGTACGGGTCCCGAGGACACACGAGAGGCCACAACTGCTTCAGCCGTAACTCCTCGAATAGAAAATCCTGATAAAAAGAAGGGTGGGAGTTAGAGTAAAGAAGAACAATATAAATACGCGTGAAATATAATATTAAAACTCTTACCATGAGTCTTTACTTTCCAACCATAACGGTTAGATAGTGTTTTCCAAGACCTACCAACCATTGGCGTAGTCTCCAGTAATTTATCTACCCAACAATGGAAATTGGGAACATCCTCCACAACTCCCATGGTTGCTAAAAAAGAGAGGTAAAATTAGAATGGGTGATTAACTTAAAGAAAAAAGGCACGAGAAAGATAAAAGACTTACGTGCAAAATACTACTTCTCAGGAAAGAGAACGTTGATCTTCTCCCACTAAACCTACTGTGGTTGTAGCAACAAATCGGGCATACCAGCCACGTTCCTTACCATCTTCAGGACTCGCCAAAACTCTCTTACTCCTGGCTAAAAAAATGAAAACGCCATTGCGGAAAAGCCTCGGGGAATAAAGATGAATTAGGTGAGGGAGTGTAAAAGAAACACCAGTTGTATTGGTTAAATACCTCAAACATGCAATAACTCTCCATATGATTGGGCCAATTTGACCCAAACAAATATTAAAGAAACGGCAAAATTCTAGAATAACTAGGTCGATAGCTGGTCTGAACCATAAGGTGAAAGGATATGTATAAACGAAAGAGAACCCGGTTAAATAAGAGATAACTCTCTTATTTGGATTAGGAATAATGATAGGAAAATCATTACTCCAAAGGTAATCTTTACGAACTATAAGAATCAAAATTTCTGTAATCTGAGTGGGATAAGCATCGGCACGATCGAAAGTAGAAACCCGATTCCTAAGAGGTTCCCTATCATGGTAAAAGGACAGTTTAGTAGGGACTATCTCCTCCACTAAGGGCTCACGCAATGGTTCAGAAGGTTCTTTATCCCTAGAAGAATATTTCTGAAAAAGGGAGCCTTTGGTTCTAAAAGAAGGACCAGGGCTAGAGAAGGCATTGTAGAACCACCACGAGTAGATCCTAAGTTACGAAGCCTACTTCCCCTCCTACTGCTAATGGGGACATTATGGAAAGAATAAACAATAGGAACTCGCCTAGGGTTAGGATTTGATGAAGATAGAGCAAAGATAAATGCTATGAGGAAGAGAGAAGTGAACAAAGATTTGAGGAATTAATTGATTAGTAAAAGCTTTATGTGGTAAAAGAAAATGAAAAAGGAAATATTTATATTGATAAGACACCGCCAAAGGTAAAAGTGCAATGATGGAAGAGCCATAATAATGATAACTGGCACTTTGAGAATAGTGAGCCGTAAGAAAAGCATTGAAAAGGGTTGCAAAACTGCAAAACCAACGGAAAAATTACACGTCTACAAAGCATTAAATAGAAGCGACAATTGAAGCGTCAGTTTTGTCATAACATAATGGTGAAAAAAATTCTATTTTAATGAAATTCACTTCCCAAGTATTCAACTGATAAATAAATGGAAAGTGGGGGGACAATCTGTATTGCAAAAAATTATATTTAAATATAAAGGAAAATATCAAGACACGCAGACTGATTGAATGGTCAAAGAATTATATCTAGCCAAGAGGCACGAGCTGCAACAAGTACGAGCGAATGAAAGAAGAAGAGGCACGGGTAGTTATTCAAATAACTCAGCATCCGTACCTATTGAAGTCATTTATGCTCGGGGGTCAAAAGGATTGAATCTGACCATAGAAAAGAGTGCAGATATGGTATTTAATGAGCACTAAATGTGGAATACGTTAGGGAATTTGTATTGAATGTAATGATTAAGTAACGTATCATTCACTGTCTATAATTACTCATAATAGCCTCATTATGAATCGGGCAAAATGTATATCTCCAAAATACCTATAAAAGGGAGACATCTGATCAATAGTGGAAACGAAATCGTTGGAATATATTCTAGTTTACTTGTTTTTCTCTTGAAATACTCTTTTGCTACCTAAAGTATTTTTTATATATATTATTTTTATTATTAGTAACCCGTGTCCTTCTAAATTATAACTTTGACTAAAATTTTATTTTTTGGTTAAACAAAAATGATAGTAAAATATTAAAAAATAGTGATGCACTTAAAAGATACAAAAAAGATGCATAAATTAATCTCTGATAACACGAGCTTTCATGCTAAATAATGAGGAAGGTATGGATGGGTAGAGTTGGTAAAATAAATATGCTGCATAAGTATAAAATGAAAAAAAAATTGAAGATGGGAGATACGGGTAAATTATTTGACTTCTATGGGTATATAGTTTAACCAATTGTGACAGATAACAAAATAATACTGTTGGGAGATTTTAATCCAACCAGAAAAGTATTTCTTCATTGTTAAAGAAAAGCTAGCTATTGAAGACAGAAACAAGAAAATAATAAAAAGGGATACATGATAATCGATCAATGGCTAACTATAAAACGAGAACCATTACACATTTCAAAACATATCGCGACCAGATTAGGATAATCCATGATTTAAACCCCAAATAAAAATAAAAATAAAAATCAGTAGGAAACAGTTCTGTCCCACCAGACATGTCTAACAAATGCCATTTTGTACAACGTGACATTAATAAGATCAAAAGAAGGTATTGTTATAGGTTCCTTGAGAGAAATGAGAATATGAAACTAACTCCATCAAATCAACTTCCACCTTATTGTTTCCTCCTGAAGAACAACCAGTTGCTCGATTCATCTGCATATTCATGGTGTTTCCATATTCGATGCAGTCCGGATTATAAGATGAACCATCTAGAAGGTGCGGAAGGTAAACGTCAGGATAAAAATGTTGAGAATACTGTAATTGAGCCTTAGATAGCGGATTTTCACCAAAAGAATTGAATGCAGAGTTAGAGATAGATGAGTTGTTGTCGAAAAGATTTTGAGTTACTTTTGCCTCCATGGAGTGATCAATGGCTTTAGTACCATTATTGTCACTCAAGAATGAATTCTTTCCAAATAAATTTTGCATGAAATTCATTTCTTCATCACATGTTTGATGAGTGAGCAATGATGGAGAATCATCGTCAGAGTATGTTAGGGTTGCATTTGTGATGGTACTATTACTCTGTGTGACAGTGGTGGTGGTGGTTGAATTGTATTCACCGCCACCACCAGAACCACCGCCATCGTGGTATGTGGCAGTGGTGAGCGGAGACTCAACAGCGAAGCACACACTTCTTATATAACCTTGGAGAATATTGGAGCCATTTTTGCGTTCATTTTGGCCATGTTGTTGATTTTTTCTCTTCTTATCTCTCCTTGAATTCATCCTTCTTTTAGTCGCATTCCAATGGTTTTTGATTGAATTTTCAGTCCTTCCCCGAATTCTCTTTGCAATTTCTGCCCATTTATTTCCTAGTTGCTTATGTGCTTCTACTAACATCAACTCTTCTTCTTCACTCCATGTATCTTTCTAAAAGAGAAAAAAAATCAAAAGATAATTGTGATAAAGAAATATATATTAACAATGAAGATGTTCATAATTAACAAGAAATCTACATATTTAATGGAGTCACTTTTATAACAAATTTTGATGCTTTGTTAAAAGAAAAGTTTCACAGTCACGTGAAAATGGAGGTTGAAATCAGTCAAGCATTGTGAGAAGAATGAAAGAAATATACAGTAGAAAACAAACCCTAACAATACCTTTTTGGAGGAAATTCTTGTGACTAAAAAGGTAAGAGCATAAAAACTAGTTAACCAAATCGAAAAAGACATATCTCACAACAAAACTTTAAGTCCAAGCTTTAATTCCCTACCAAAAAAATGCAGAGAAAATCTTCAAACATCTGAAGTTCTATAGGTTAATTCTAGCCTTTAAAAAACATCAAAAAAAAAAAAAAAAATTCTGATAGAGGGGTCATTCATTTACAAAAAGTAAAACTACTTTTTTTCAGCGGATAAAAACAATACAAAATTTAGGGGCTTGAAACTATTTGGTTACTTAATTAGATAAAAATGGATGGTGGAGATCTGAATGATTAAACATCACCAAAATCTAGAGTCGATCTGAGTTCTCAGATAACCTTAGCATGTATCTATTTAAAAATTAACACTCTTATATAGTAAGAGCCGAACTTTTTTTTTAGGGTTGTTTTAGGCTAAATTTTAGAAATAAAAATATTAACGCTTCGGAACACAAGGGAAAATTAACAGAAAAAATTTGTAGGAAAAGAAAACCTTGATATCTGGACGCAAATGATTATGCCATCTCTCTCGACACTGTTTCCCTGCTCTAACGTCCATTTTCTCAGCAATTTGAGACCATTTCCGTACTCCAAATTGTTTTACCAACCTAAGCAGTTTCCTATATAATCCACAAAAAATATAAAAATTAGTAGAACATTTCAGTTAAACTTAAGAAGCAAACAAAAATTTGAGAAAAGAAACGAACTTCGGGAAGTAACAAAGAAAATTCATTTGTTTTTGTTTTGGGACAAGTATAGTACCTGTCTTCTTCATCAGTCCACTGACCCTTGACCAAATAAGTTGTTGTTTCTTTTGCCTTTTTCCCACTCTCACTTATATTTTTTTGAACTGATTTCGCGTCTTCTATTAAATCATTCCCTTGTTCGTTGAGAAAAAACCCTTCAATAAAACTTGGCTCTGGTAAACTTTTTGGCCAAGAAACTCCACTTGCATGGCTACTACAGCTACTATTACTACTTAAAGGGTAAAAATAATTTTCATGACTCAATAAAAACCTATCTATGGCAGTAAATGGAGGAGTTGATCCAAGGTAAATTTTTGGTAAATTTTGATAGGGACGAAAAGCACTACTACCACCTTCCATGGAAAGAGAAGAAGAAGGAGAAAAAAGGAATGTTTTCAGCAACGAAATTTGTTTTGAAAAAAAAGGAAAGTGTTTACGTTTTCTTCTTAGTTTGGAAGATACGGTCATATGACAATAGCTGAATAAAGAGCTTATAATACTGTGGCTTCTTGCAAAGAGCTGAGGGGGAATGCCAACCGTTGATCTTTGAATCCATCCAACGGTTCACAAAGGAGGTGGGTTAGCTATAACTCCTGAGCTTCCTCTTTAGTGTCAACTGTAGAAAGAAAGGTGGAGAGATTAGTGCTGTCGTTAATAAATTATCATTATTGTATCATTTTCTATAAAAATAATAATAAAAGTTTAATTAGTGGTGGTGAATTGATTGAGAATTTATTTTTATTTTGCTGACAGTAATGACATGCTAAACTACATATTATATATATTCATGTTTATCCAAATTTTCGCCCATGAAACAAGTCATTGATGAAATATATAAAAATAAAAATAAAATAAAATGTTAGAGAAAATTAAGATAAAAGAGGAAGAATTACAGCTACGACTTGAAAACTTTTTAGAGGGAAAGGTAAATTAAAAGGATCATAATTAATAAGGTAATTGGTGCTCATAATTTTCTCCAAAGTAATAGAGGGAATTATGGGCGACTTTAAGTTCCATATTAATAGCTCTACAATTACTACTAAATGCTCACTCATTCGCAGATAACATGACAACCCTAAGGTTATAATTAATTTCATTTTTCTCTACTTTTCTGCTCATTATAATTATAATGCACATACACTTTGAAAATTCTAGCTAGGGTTCATCATGCACGAATCACTAGCATAGTTTATTTTTCTAATCGTCGCGACAACCACACTAATATGCAAGGACTGGACATTATGTTCTTGAACGTGTTGTTCAGCATATTATTATTATTATTTTATAAACTCGTATGTATATCAAAGAAAAACAAAAGCTCAATTGTAGCCGTCGATAGTGTTGTAATAAGAAGTAAAATTCAGTTGGAATTACTGGATAGTCATTACGACATTCCTTGGGAAGAGCAGTCCGGCACATGTTGTATTTCCCATTCACATACATGATCCAAGGAAAGGTTGCATCAGAGGGATATGATGTTAACAATCCACTTTAATATAAATATTCATTGTACAGCTTGAACCCCTTAATTAATAAATTACACAAAAATAATTTTACCACTAATCCTATGCTTCCCTGCGATGTTCCTCAAGAAATGATATATGGGATGCTTGAATTCTTTGTCGAAAGGAAATCTTGAGCACGAAAATAACTATTACTGGTTCAAAAGATATAGTGGGTGTAATGGCAGTAAAAGAGGATAAATCTTCTGAACGAATTAAAAAGAGTAATTGATAAACGAAATGCAACGGCCGTCAACCGTGGTCATCTTTTAGCATTTGACTATAAAGTTTGCTTGGGTATTTGTTTGTAATTTTCAAAAAACGAATCATTCAAATAATTTTTGTAGGAGAAAAGTTTATAGGAAAAAATATAATATGACACGTGATCATCTAAAGAATTAGAATATGTACGATGGAAGTAGGGGCTATCCGATCGCATTCTTTGGTCAAGATAGGAAGGTCACGTCGGAGTGCCATGATGCCGAGGTCGACCTCAATTGCAGACTAGAGAGAGGTAAACTTCGAGTAACATCGGCCTAGCTCGATAACAGAAAAGGCAAGATATCTGCAGTTAATCAAGAATCGTGGCGTAAATCTCGGAACGGATTGATCATCGGCAGTTAATCAGTTGTCATATATGATATCCTACTATAATTAGAAGTGTATCTTATCTAGAACTCCCCTATTAAATAAAGAGGGATCCCATTCATTTGTAATGACATTGTTCACTGAGAAAAATATATACATTCATTACTTTCTTGCTATTTATCTTTACTGTTTATCAGAGTTGCTTTATCATCTGCTATTCTTATTATCATACCTCGAGACTACCACAAGTCGAGGTCGAAATTTGACTAGCATACTGGTTTGAATTATTTTACTCTCTAATTTATCTATTTAATTCCTTGTTTATCAATTGACATTGTATTGAATCACATATTCTTTAAACCACAATATATGTTTAATTGTTACTCGAATTTTAGAGTAAATAGTTTGGCGTCCATCGTGAGGATAAGGATAATAGTGACTGTTCAGTGCTCATTTTGATAACACAAGCTGTTTCTCACTTTTTCTTGTCAAGTATTTTGTCTCTTGCGTTAAAACATGTCAAACTCACAAAACGCACCCACACATGGTGAGGATGGTCTCAGGTTTCACGGGAAAAATGACAATGTAATTGCTCTAGGAGCTGGGTTGCCACCGGCTAATCTCAGGGTAGCACCGATTGCCGATCCTGTCGATGTCAATTCACATATTTCTCTAAATGTGGACCTAGGCACAGACCCTGAAAAAAGTGTACGCAGGAAAGGCCGATCTGGTGGTCAAGGTACATAATGTAGAGGAGATGTAGCAGTTAGTCTCCAGGTGATATTTGAGATGCTACATGCTCAACAGGACCTATTGCTCAGTTGCAAAATAACCATAGGACTCCAAATGGGGTCGAGCGAGAAATCACTCGCCGTATCGAGCTAGTGCCAAAAAGATTGAATGGTCACGAATCAGGGACTGATCCTGCACTAATGAAAATACTCGAGGAGCTCACCAAAAGAATTGAGTCAGGAGAGAAGAATCGAAGATAATGATAAAAAATGGAAATTAACATACAATTCCCGAGTTGATAAGATATCGGATGCACCCCAATCCTGAAGGGTTAATATTCAAAAAAGTTCATGCAGAATATTTTTCCTCAAAGTGCGGCTCCAAACCCATTCCAAAGAAGTTTCGTATGCCTGATATACGTAAGAACAATGGGACCACCGATCTACTAAACACGTCACTTCGTACACGTGCGGAATAAAGGGAAGTGACTTAGAAGATGATGAAATCGAATATATGTTGTTAAAAAGTTCGGGGAAACCCTTTCAAAAGAAGCAACGATTTGGTATCACAACCTGCCACCAAATTCCATCGACTCATTTGCCATGTTAATAGATTATTTTGTATAATCACATGCCAGGGCCATGAAGGTCGCAACAAGAAAATCAGACATTTTCAAGATAAGAAAAAGGGATAATGAAATGCTGAGGGAGTTTGTATTCCAATTTCAAATGGAACGCATGGAGTTGCCACCGATCATAGATGATTGGGTCGTTCAAGCTTTCACTCAAGGGTTGAAAGAACGGAGTTCCATAGCACCGCATCAATTGAAACAAAATTTGATCGAGCATCTAGATATGACTTGGCAGATATACATAATCGATATCAATCGAAGATTAGGGTCGAAGACGACTAATTAGAAGCCCTTCCTGTTCAGCACATCCAAATAAGTCGGCAGTTAAAACCTAAAGGGACGTCGACAATGAGCCAAGGTCGAATAGAGAACGATATCAACCATATATCACAAAATGAAGGAACAATAGTTCAGGATACAATTCCGCGTGGAATGATCGAAGAAGTGATGGAGGACAGAATTCTCAAGAATTTATTAGCAAATGTGGTTTTGATAAGCATGTCGATCCCACAGAGTCACCTTAGTTATCAGATTATACCTTTAGCATTCGATACATCGAGCAATGTATCGGTAATCGGAAGGATAAAAGATATTTGGTGTCCCAGACCAACACAGACAAATCCTTCCTAAGCAAACAAAAATTTGATAGGTGATTATCATGGCATGCATAGTCACAAGACCGAAAATTGCAGGAAATTGAGAGAGGAGGTAGCCTTTCTATTCAATGAGGGCCACTTTCGAGAGTACCTCAATGATCGAGCCAAGAATCATTTCAAAGAAAGGGACGCCAACATGAAAAATGAACAGGAGTAACCCCAGCATGTCATTCATATGATCGCCGGTGGGATCGACATTCCACAGGGACCCATATTCAAACGCACTAAGATATTAATCACTAAGGAAAAATGGACTTGAGATTATGTGCTCAAAGACTCCTTACCATTCAACGACGAAGAAGTAGAGGGCATTTCTCAGGCACGCAATGACGCTCTGGTAATTTCTATCTTATTAAATAAGGTTCAAGTTAAGCGTGTTTTAGTAGATCCAAGTAGCTTGGAGAATATCATCCGATCGAGGGTCGTAGAGCAGCTCGGCCTACAAGATCAAATCGTGCCCGTAGCATGGGTCTTAAACAACTTCAATATGGCCAGTAAAACAACTAAAGAGGAGATTATTCTACCGGTGAACGTGGTTGGAACCATTTAAAATACCAAGTTCCACATGATCAAGGGCGACATGAGGTACAATGCGCTACTCGGAAGACCTTGGATCCACAACATGAGGGCAGTCCCCTTGACTCTCCACCAAATCATGAAATTATTGATGCCAGATGGTGTAAAAACAATATATGGGGAGTGGCATGTCGCAAAAAAATATTTTCAGTTAATGAGCTAATGTCGATATCAACGTTATCAACCTCGGAAAGGTTGAGCATCAAAGGTAAGCAGGAAGCCAAATAGCAATCACAGTCACTGGCCTCGACCGAATCCAGAAAGTATGGGATAGAAGGAGAAGAAGAAGAAGAGGATTTTCTAATTCCTTGAACCTTTATTGTTCTTGAAGATTCTGACGCCACCAAATCAATGGTCGAATAGCTGGAATAGGGTACCTGCCCGAGTGAAAGGTGTACCTGGGAATGAGACTAACCCCCGAACTCAGGGAAAAGATTATTCAATTTCTTATTGGTAATGTAGATTATTTTTCTTGGTCCCATTTAGACATATCAAGGATTCTGCCGGAAACGATGTATTGGCTGAGCCTTAACCGTAGGTTTAAATCAATGAAACAAAAGATAAGGACCCAGTTCGAGGTAAAACATGCATTCATAAAGGATGAGGTAACTATACTTCTGAAAATAGGGTCCATTCAAGAGGTGAAATATCCTGGATGGTTTGCCAATATAGTCGTTGTCCCTAAAAAGAGAACAAACTTAGAACATGTGTAGATTATAAGGATTTAAACTAAGCATGCCCACAAGATTCTTTCTCACTGCCTAATATCGATCACATGATCGATGCCATGGCTGGCCACGAGATACTTACCTTTCTCGATGCCTATTTCGGGTATAATCAAATTCAAATGAACTTAGAAGACCAAGAAAAGATTTTATTTATCACCAAGTATGGAACATATTATTATAAAGCAGTGCCCTTCGGGCTAAAAAATACTGGAGCTACTTACCAACTCCTAGTAAATAAAATGTTCGAAGAACTAATAGATACATAAATGGAAGTTTATATTGATGACATGCTAGTTAAGTTCTTGCACAGCGGACCATTTGGCTAATTTACATGAACCTTTCGAGATTTTGAGGAAATATAACATGAAGCTCAGCCCCAAGAAATGTGCTTTCAGGGTCGGTTCGGTCAAATTCCTGGGCTTTATGCTGTCAAACCGGGGGATTGAAATCAACCTTGAGAAAATCAAGACTACCAGAAATCCAATCTATGGCAACAATATTTTGAAACGGTTTCATAACTGGTACAATTTTAGCCGTTGCAAAAGGATCTTGGGCCTATTGGAACACTATGTAATTAAACTGTTACTTTAGAGAGAGAACCATCGCCGTAGAGGTACGTATTGCAACTATTGTTGTAACCGTTGCAATAAATTACTCTATGGCGGGGGTTCTCTTAAAATTTTTATCTATGACAACATTTCTCGTATTCCTTCCATATTTTCGCTACTCTAATTTCTCAAAAAAAAACCTAAAAGCGTAGTCATTATACTTTTGTAGTCTGCACCTATTTTAAAAACAACGATGCTCTCAATATTAACTCATAAATTTATTTCTCTAGAAATTTCAAAACATTATTGGTATAAAAAACATATCTTCTTTTAGATCGGAATGATTTATCTCTGAAGAACCAAAAAACGATGCTCTAAACTTCGATATCCGAAGATTGAAGTACCGTGAACGAACGTCTGAAGGTTCTTTGAATTCTTTCACCTTAACCTTTTTATTAGTTACTTGAATCGAAGGGAAGAGAACCCAGTAACAGATCTAAATTTCTTGATTTTTAACTTTTTCAACATTTCTTGAACTCTTGTTTTGTAAAAGATTATTTGATGTTGAAAATTCATGTGTGTATGTTTTTGTAGTTAGCGCTTCGAATTTATGTGTGTATAGTTAGGGTTGTGATTTTTTGTTTATATTGACAATTTTTTGTTTCGTAAAGAAAATTTTGTATAGACCCTTTTAAAATCTCTCTCCCTCTCTCTCTAATAGCTAGAGTTTGGAGTTTTAGATTTCTATTGATGTGTGTGTATGTCTTCGTGCTTCTTGCATTTTTTTCCTCTTTTTTGATTATTTTATGTTTTTTTAGTTTGATTCATTTTCTTAGGTTAATACTTTGGTTAGCGTCCTACCTAAAATGATATTCTTGGTGGAATAATTTAAACAATAATGTCACTTATAGGGAAAGTATTCTTATCACTATTCAGATTTCTCACTTTCGAGATTGTGATACAGCCTAACTATTAGAATGCTAGGCAAACCAACGGATATAGTTCTAACACATTAACAATTAACCAAAATAGTAACTAACATTAATTTAAACTAAACATATATGAAGTGCAAAAATTTTATAACAGTTTAAAACATTACACGACTAAGAAGATCTGGTGTCACAATCTACGAACTTCTAAGAATTTTCTACAAACATTGGTTTAAAAGAAATACATCTGTTCTCAAAATGAAAAGAGATAGGAAATCTAAGATAGAGTGAAGGGGACTCCAGGGTCTGAGAACACCGGCAGATCTACCTTAGGTCTCCTGATGGACCGAAGACAGCAACCCAAATCTACTCACTAATTCTAGCGTCGAAATCTGCACAAAAAGTGCAGAGTGTAGTATCAGTACAACCGACCCCGTGTACTGGTGAGTGCTGAGCCTAACCTCGGTGAAGTAGTGACGAGACTAGAACATGACAATAATATAAACATGTACAGTTAAATCATATATGAGAAAATAATAGAAACATAAATTTAACAGATAATAACGGGAAGGGAAAGTGAAATATCAAGTTCTGGAATAATACAGTTAAAAGGCAAAGTAAATATCATGTTTTGAACCAATAGAAATATTAAAACAACAACATATGTACGACATAACCCTTAGTTCTTTTGCTCTTGTCCTTACCATAAGAAATAATAGAAACGACACGACATCACCATTCATGTATTAACTCTCTAGTAATCATGGCAAGACATCACCCTTTGTGCAATAACACACAGAATATGGCACGACTTCCCTCTTCGTGCATTAACACTCACAAAATATTGCATGATGTCACCCTTCGTGCATTAAAAATCACTCATAATATCGTGCACAGCATCACCCTGCGTGCTTTGCACTCTTCCTCACCCAAACAATACAAACTGTAAAATCCTGGCAAGGGAATCAGCAATAACCAATCTCGTTTCAACAACTAACTTCATAATATAAATCTCAACTCAAGTCAATACTCAACCAATATCCAAAACAGGGAAAAATATAATAAAACTTTTTTAGCATGAAGAATTAACCAATAAAGCATCAATAATACGTATAAAGGAACACCACAATCACAAGTATAAAACTCACTCGCATGCTATGACCCAACAGCAACGTATAGATACTTGTCACTTCACCTATATGTCGTACTCATCAACTAAACATGTAGCAAATAAGGCAACAACAACTAATCCCTCAAGCTAAGGTTAACCACGACACTTACCTCGATCCACGACCAAAATCAAGCCTCAGTTACCATTTTCCCGTTAGTTTTCACTTTCAATCTGCTCGTATTCTATTCATAATTAACTTATTAACATCAATTAACACTAAAGAAACCAATTCTAATACATAATTTTAAATTTTCCAATATTTTCCCCTAAAAGTCAAAAATCAACCCCGGGTACGGTCAAAACTCAAAGTTCGGACCGGAACCCGATTACTCATTCACCCCCGAGCCCAGATATAAAACTGGTTTTGGAATCTGACCTTAATTTGAGGTCTAAATCCCAAAATTTTAAATTCCTAAATTCTACCCAAAAACACCCAATTCCACCATGAAAACCCTAAATTTTGTGATAAAATCTTGTAAAAAGATGAAATAGATTGGGTGAAATAAGTTAAGAACAATTTTACCTATGATTTGGGGAAGAAATGGTCTTTGGAAAATCGCCTCTTGAAGTTTATGGTTTTAAAATTAGAGAAGTAAATCAAAAATCACGTCCAAAACTTGTTTTGAACAGTTTCAGATATCGCATTTGCGATCACATGTTCGCAAACATGAACTCGGAAATGTCGCCATTTCATCGAAAATGCGAAGAATATCCAGGACCTGCTTTGTCATGACCCACTTCCCCAACCCGGTCATGATGGCGGCTCTCGTGAAGACAAGGCCAGCCAGACCAAAACCAAACACCTCTGATAAGCAGTTAAATGATAGATAACAGTTCTAAGCATGATATAATAGCCAAATTTGCGGAATATAGCGATATCAAAAGAGGAGGAACATAACGATACGGCCCAAAACAGGGCGTCACAAGTCATGAGCAAATATGAATCTTGACGAAAGTCTACTAAATACGAAATCTGATACAAAAGTCTGAAAGACATAGAGTAATAAGATAAGGGAGGCACGGGGCTGCAGACGCCAACAACTACCTCGTAGTCTCCTATGCACTGCCGGGACTGGGAGGATCATCACTCAGGAGCGAAATTTGCTATGCCTGAATCTTCACATACAGTGCATGGAGTAATGTGAATACTCCGACCCGCTGAGTAATAATTATAAATAATGACTGAAAGCAAGAAAAACGCGCAAGGCACAAAGTAATTCTATATCAACCAGAAAAATCACTTGAAGTAGAAAATTAGTGAAGAAGTCAAATGAAATTCCAATAAAGCAATTAAAACAGGTAATTTAGCAGGTAAGTAACAACTAGGAATCGCCCCTCGAGCATAGTATCAATCACTCAGCAGTATCAGCCCCTCGGGCTCACTCTAGTACAGTATCAGCCCCTCAGGCACAGTATCAATCCTTCAGAAGTATCAGCCCCTCGGACTCACTCTCAGTACAGTATCAGCCCCTCAAACATAGTATCAATCACTCAAAACATGATGGGTACCCGCGCTCACTGTGGGTGTGCAGACTCTGGAGCGGTTACTTACGACCCAAGCGCTATATCAAGCCACCTCGTGGCATCATCACTCGGCACTCGACCTCACACCACTCAAGCCACCTCGTGGCATATAGATGTATCACAGGCCCCCGACCTCATATCACTCAGCATATCCTCACATATGGTATTCGGCCTCACTCAGTCCGGAAAATCATCACAAGCCCCTCGGGTATTAGTAAAACAGTAATTCTCAGCCGAAACAATCATTTAGAAATATCATTAAGTTTCATATCCGAGTAAAAAAGGATGAGTTTGTAAAACAGTAAATACTAACAGGACTGAGTTCGAGTAATAAACCAAACAATGAGGAAATAGTGAAAAAAATCCTTGAAGGGTTCAAATAATCGGCACGAAGCCCAAATATGGAAATCATCCAAAATCATGATGATAACAAATAAGTTTCAGACAAATATAAGATGAAACCCATCAAATCAAGACTGACCAAGTCACAATCCCTAGTAGTAAATTGCCCCCACGCTCATTATCAAGCGTGTGTCTCACCTCAACGTAGCATTACGTTGTCCAGTCCAGGGTTTCAAACCCTCAGGACATCATATACAATCACTACTCACCTCAAAACCGGCCCAAGCTCTAGCTCGCTATGCCCTTGCCTCTCAAATCGGCCTCCTCGCGCTTCAAGTCAGACCAAAACCGCAATGAATATGTCACAATATGCCAAGGAAACAATACCCAATCGAAAACAAATCGAAAAATATCAAAAATCCCGAAATTGGCAAAACCTTAACCCCATGCCTATTTCTCGAAACTCAAAAAATTTCACATTATCAGGTTCTTTATCTCGCCACGAGTCCATACATTTCAAACACTCTCAAATCTTACCTCAAATGGACCCTCAAATCCAAATTTAAAATCTCAAAATCCCAAGCCCTAAATTTTCCCTTTTTAGCTAAGTTCCCATGAATTTCAAGGTTAATTTCACAATATAATCATGTTTTTAGCTCATGGAACTTACCTCTAATCAATCCTCTTCGAATCCCTTAACAATTTATCCCAAATAGATCTCACAATGCTCCACAATGGTGAAAACAATGACTTAACTCGCGAGATAAAATGTTTAAAAACCCTTCTACCCAGCTGGTGATTCCTTCTGTGCAAACGCGATGGCCTTCTTGCATTTGCAATGAACAAAACTCCCCTGTTCCAAATAACCCTTCGCGAACGCGTCTTGTCACTCGCGAACGTGATTTTTTCCCAGCCTCAACTTCGCGAACGTGATGCCCTTGGTTGTCAACGCGATTAACAAAACCCGCAGAACCCCAAGGCCTCATACGCAAATGCGAATAACTCCACGCAAATGCAAAGCTCAAGAAACTCACCCTCCACAAAAGCGAGATGCCAAACGCGAACGCGAAGCACAATTCTCAGGGGCCCCAACTTCCTTCTTCGCAAACGTGGCCCCAGGCACTCGAACGCGAAGGTTAATATAGGCATGCACCTGCTGCTGCATATTTTCCAAGTCCTAAACTTCTCGTTAGCCATCTGAAATCACCCCGAGACTCCCATGGCCTCAACCAAAAGCATCAACGCATTCTAAAACATCATTCAAACTTGTTTTAATCATCAAAACACCTCAATCAATGCCAAACCTATTGAATTACATCGAACTCAAGCCTAAGTTCTTCTAAAACTTTCGAAACACGCATTTGATCAAACACCCAATAAAATCATCTCCGAATGATCTAAAATTTTTCACACACATCCCAAATCTCATAACGAAGCTACGTCAACTCCCTAAATTCCATTTCGACCCTTGGATAAATATTTCACCTCCCAACCGGAAATCGCCAAAATACTAACTTCGCCACTTCAAGCCTAATTCTACTCCGGACATCCAAAACAAATTCCGATCACTCTCCTAAATCAAAAATCATCCCCCAAAGCTAATTGAACCATAGGAAATCATATCCGAGCCCTCTAGCACATAATTCAACATCCGATTGACTTTTCCAAACTAAGCCTTCTCAAAAGAGACTAAGTGTCTCATTCCCTACCAAAACCACTTCAAATCAGCTCGATCGCATAAAACACGGATAGCGAAGCATAATGAAATAGAAAATGGGGGAAACAGAGCGATAACTCATAAGATGACTGGCCGAGTTGTCACATCCTCCCTAACTAAAACAAACATTGGTCCTCGAACAAGTCAAGAAACATACATGAAGCCTCAAATAGGTGAGGATATATGCTCCGCATCTCCCGCTCGATCTCTCAGGTAGCCTCCTCTACGGGCCGACCTCTCTACTGCACTTTCACCAAAGCTATGTCCTTTGATCTCAATTTCCGAACCTGCGACCCTAAATAGCCACTGGCTCCACCATCATAGGTCAAATTACCATCCAACTGAACCGTGCTCAAGTCCAAAACATGAGATGAGTCCCCAACATACTTCCGGAGCATAGAAACAAGTAATACTGGATGCACACACAACAAGCTGGGTGGCAAAGAAAAATATAAGCCACCACCCCAACCCTTCTAAGTACCTTAAAAGGCCCAATGAACCACATACTCAACTTTCCTTTCTTTCCAAACCTCATAACACCATTCATGGACAAATACTTCAACAACACTTTCTCACCAACCATATAGGATACATCTTGATCCTTCTGGTCCGCATAAATCTTCTGGCGTGACTGTGCTATACGAAATCTCTCCTGAATCAACTTCACCTTCTCTAAGGCATCCTACAACAAATCTGTCCCCAACAGCCTAGCCTCGTCGGGCTCGAACCATCCAACTAGAGATCTACACTGTCTGCCATACAAAGCCTTATATTGTGCCATCTAAATGCTGGACTGATAGCTGATGTTGTAGGCAAACTTTGCAAGCAGAAAAAACTCATCCCACGAACCTCCAAAATCAATAACAAAGGCATACCACATATCCTCCAATATCTGAATAGTATGCTCAGACTGTTTGTCTGTCTGAGGATGAAATGTTGTGCTCCACTCCACCTGAGTACCCAACTCTCGCTGCACGGCCCTCCAAAACCGTGAAGTGAACTGAGCACCTCTGTCTGAAATGATGGAAACCAGAACACCATGCAACCAAAAAATCTCCTGAATATAAATCCCTATCAGCCGCTCTGAAGAATAGGTAGTACACACAGGAATGAAGTGCGCGGACATGGTCAGCTGATCCACAATAACCCCAATAGCATTGAACTTCTTCAAAGTCCGAGGAAGTCCAACAACAAAGTCTATGGTAATCCTCTCCCATTTCTACTTGGGAATATCCATCCGCTGAAGCAATCCACCCGGTCTCTGATGCTCACATTTCACATGCTGACAGTTGAGACACCGAGCTAACAATCCCACAATGTCTTTCTTCATTCTTCTCCACCAATAGTTCTACCTCAAATCTTGATACATCTAAGCCCATCCACATTGGGCTCACAAATCCGGCCATGCATCCTCAACATGCTATCATCACCTATGGTCATGTCCTTGGCATCATCATGCTGAACTCTATCCTTAAGGACAAGAAAATGTTGATCATCATACTGGCACTCTATGATGCGATCATATAAGGAAGACCTAGATACCACGCAAGCCAATACCCGCTCAGAAATATCCTGCCTCACAAGCCGATTGGCCAAAGACTGTACATCAACCGCAAGAGGTCTATCCCCAACTGAAATATATGCCAAACATCTCATTCTAACTGCCTTACGGCTCAAAGCATCGGCCACCACATTGGCCATCCGCGGGTGGTACAATATGGTAATATCATAATCCGTAAGAACCTCTAGCCACCTACGCTGCCTCAAATTAAAGTACTTTCGTTTGAACAGATGCTGAAGACTGTGATGATCAGCTAATACCTCATAGGATACGCCATACAAATAATGCCTCCAGATCTTCAATGCATGAACTATAGCAGCCAACTCCAAATCATGAATAGGGTAGTTCTTCGCATGGGGCTTCAACTGACAAGAAGCATAAGCAATAACTCTACCCCTCCTGCATCAATACACAACCAATCCCAATTCTCAAAGCATCACAATACATGGTGTAGGAACCTAAGGATGATTGCAATACTAATACAGGGGTTATGGTCAAGGTTGTCTTGAGCTTCCGAAAGCTCTCGTCATACTCGTCTGACCACACAAATGAAATGACCTTCTGAGTCAACCTGGTCAAGGGCGATGTGATAGAAGAGAATCCATGAACAAACCGACGATAGTAACCTACCAAGCAAAGAAAGCTACGAATTTTGTGGCTAGAGACGGTCTAGGAAAACTTTGAACCGCCTCTATCTTCTTCGGATCAACCTGAATACCCTTACTAGACACCACATGCCCCAAGAAAGCCACTGAACCTAGCCAAAACTCACACTTGGAGAACTTTGCGTAAAGCTTCTCCTCCCTCAATCTCTACAATGCAACTCGCAAATGCTCTGCGTGCTCCTCCTGACTGAGCGAGTACACCAGAATGTTATCAATGAATACGATAACAAACGAATCCAGGTAAGGCCGAAATACACAGTTTAACAAATGCACGAACGTTGCTGGGGCATTGGTTAGCTCGAAAGACATGACAAGAAACTCATAGTCACCATATCTAGTCATGAAAGCAGTCTTAGGGATATCTGCATCGTTGATCTTTTACTGGTAATAGCCCGAACGAAGATCAATTTTGGAAAACACCCTCGCTCACTGAAGCTGGTCAAATAAATCATATATGTGAGGTAGGGGATACTTGTTCTTGATAGTTACTTTGTTCAATTGGCTATAATCAATGCACATCCTCATTATGCCATCTTTCTTCTTCACAAACAGAACTGGTGTGCCATACGGTGACATACTAGGCCGACTGAAACCATTATCTAGGAGTTCCTGGAGCATCTCTTTCAATTATTTCAACTCTGCTGGTGCCATACGATATGGCGGAATGAAAATGGGCTGAGTGCCCAGCACCAGGTCAATACCAAAATCAACATCCCTGTATGGCTACATGCCCGACGGGTCTGCAAATATGACAGACAGCCTTTTCCAACCATATGTTGTGCCTTTAAGAAAGATATCACTCTTCTAGGAACATAATCAGTCACACCACGCCACTCGATCCGTGGTATACCGGCATAGCCAACATGACTATCTTAGCATGATAGTCTAGAATAGCACGATACGGAGATAACAATCCATGCCCAAAATCACATCAAAGTACACCATGCTCAATAGAAATAGATCACCTCGGGTCTCCAGACCCCCAATTGTTACAATACAGGACGAGTACACACGCTCTACAATAATGGTATCGCCCACTAGGGTAGATACATGAACATGTGAGGCAAGAAACTCTCGGGACGTACCCAAATGGTGAGCGAAATACGAGGACACATAAGAGAAGGTGGATCCAAGGTCAAATAGTACAGAGGAATCTCTATGGCAGACTGAAATAATACCTCTAATGACAGCATCTGAAGCACTAACATCTAGACTACTTGGCATAGCATAGAAACAAGCCTGGCCACCGCCTGATCAGCCTCCCCCTATGGGGCGACCCCTGCCTGCTTGACCTCCGCCCTTAGCTGGCTGGGGGGGTGGTGAATTAATTGGAGAAGAAGTTAAGAGATGACCCCTCCGCTAGGATGAACTGGCAGAACGAAGAGGACACTGCCTCCACAAATGCCCATACTCTCCAAACTCAAAGCAACTCATAGGTGCTGGAGTGACCAGCTGATGAACTCGACATGGAAGAACCCTAAGCTGACAGGGCACGAGATGTACTATGATCTGGAAAGGTGCTAAGTGAAGGCTGGCCCTGCTGAGACCCACGATAACCATGACCTGAAGATGCCCCACGATACTCTGGATGGGCTGACTGTGCATGTCTGAAAGAACGACCCCTACCATGTCAGAACTGGCCCCTCGAGAGAGCACCATTAAAACTGCCAAAACCTCGAGGCCTCTTGGCCTCTCTTTCCTCTCTATCCTGACGCCGAACCATCTCAATCTCACGAGCGGTATCAACCACCTCCTCAAATATATCACCCAATACTCTCTCTATTGTCATCAAAACACGGAGATGGTAGTTAAGGCCATCGAAAAACCTCCTAATCCTCTCACGATCGGTCAGAACTATCTATACGGCATGACGAGCCAACTCGGAAAACTGCGACTCATACTGTGACACAGTCATATCCCCTTATCACAGCCACTCAAACTGTCTACATAGCTCCTCTTTGTAGGACTGCGGTACATACTTCCTTAAGAAGAGAGTGGAGAAGTGCTGCCAAGTAAGGGCCGCTGCACCAACCGCCCTACACGTCTCATACGCCTCTCACCAAGTGAAGGCGGCCCCTATAAACCTAAAGGTGGTAAATGAAACACCACTAGTCTCAAGAATCCCTATTGTAGGGAGCATCCACTGACATTTATCTAGAAAACCCCGGGCATCCTCACCCTCAGCACCACTGAATAACGGAGGCTGGAGTCTACCAAACCTCTCAAGATGACGCTGCTCATCATCCGTCATAACCGGTACCATAAACTCCTGAAATGGTGCAGGTGGTAGGGTTGGGGGTGCCTCGGGTATCTGTAGGTCCTGTAATACCTGCTCAGATGTGCAAGCAACGGGGGTTTGATTGCGTCCCCGAGCCTGTGAAGTAGCTGCTGCTATGGTGGCTGAAACTGCCCGAGCCAAGCCAATGCAAACTATCAAGATTTGTGCCAAGTTCTCCTGTAGACCCCTAATCACGATGGGCACAGTTGGTGCCGGAACTGGAGCCTGATCCAGAGCTGAGGCAGCTGGTGGGTCAACAGGTGCTGCCCTCACTGCTCTGCCTCTGCAATGACCACACCGCATCCAGAGCTTCTGGTGGCCTCAGTGGGTGGCACTGGTGGTCGTCCACCTCGTCCGGTAGTGCGAGTCCTTGCCATCTGCAAGAGAATACAATAATAAAAATTTAGTTCTCGAATCAACAAAGGCGCACGACAAGAATTTCAAGAATATGAATTTTTTCCTAAAGGTTTTACAGCCTCTCGAGGATAAATACAGACATCTCTGTTCCGCGAGACTCTACTAAACAGGCTCATAACTCGTGAGACCTAGTAACCTAGGCTCTGATACCAAACTGTCATGATCACTTCCCGAACCCAGTCGTGATGGAGCCTCCCGTGAAGACAAGGCCAGCCAAACCAAAACCGAACACCTCTGATAAGCAGTTAAATTATAGATAGCAGTTCTAAACATGATATAGTAGCCAAATTTGCGGAATATAGCGATATCAAAAGAGGAGGAACATCCCGACATAGCCCAAACCGGGGTGTCACAAGTCATAAGCAACTAATGAATCCTGATGCAAGTCTACTAAATACAAAATCTGATGCAAAAGTCTGAAAGACACAGAGTAATTAGACAAGGGAGGCATGGTGCTGCAGATGCTAAAAGCTATTTCGTAGTCTCCTAGACACTGCCTGGACTAGGACGATCAACATTTATGAGTGAATTCTGCTATGCTTGAATCTGCATACACAGTGCAGGGAGTAATATAAGTACTCCAACCCAGTGAGTAATATCTATAAATAATGACTTAAATCAATAAAAATGCGCAAGGAACAATGCAATTCTATATCAAGCATAAAAATCAGTTAAGGCGGAAAATTAGTGAAGAAGTCAAATGAAATTCCTTTAAAGCAAGTAAAACAGGCAATTTAGCATGTAAGCAACAAGTAGGAATCTCCCCTCGGGCATTGTGTCAATCACTCGGCAGTATCAGCCCTTCGAGCTCACTCTTAGTATAGTATCAGCGCCTCGGGCACAATATCATTCACTCAAAAGTATCAGCCCCTTGGGCTCACTCTTAGTACTATATCAGCCCCCTGGGCACAATGTCAATTACTGAGAACATGATGGATACCCGCGCTCACTATGAGTGTGCAGACTCTGGAGGGCCCCTTACGGCCCAAGCGCTATATCAAGCCACCTTGTGGCATCATCGCTCGGCACTCGGCCTCACATCGCTCAAGCCACATCGTGGCATATAAATGTATTTCAGGACCTCGACCTCATATCACTCAGCATATCATCACATATGTCCCCCGGCCTCACTCAGTCCGAAAAATCATCACAAGCCCCCGGGCATTAGTAAAACAGTAATTCTCAGCCCAAACCATCACTTAGAAATATCATTAAGTTTCAAATCGGAGTAATAGTTGTTGAGTTTGTAAAACAGTAAATACTAACTGACTGAGTTCTCGTAGTAAACCAAACAGTGAGGAAATAGTGATAAAAAGGCCCGAAGGGTTCAAATAATCATCACGAAGCCCAAATATGGCATTCAACCCAGATAATGATAATAACAAATAAGTAAGTCAAATATACAATAAAAATCATCAAATCGGGATGGAAAAAATCACAATCCTCAGTAGTAAACGACCCCCCACTCATCATCAAGCGCGTGTCTCACCTCAACATAGCACTACAATTTGCAGTCCAGGGTTTCAAACCCTCAGGACATCATTTATAATCACTACTCACCTCAAACCGGCCCGAGCTCTAGCTTGCTATGCCCTTGCCTCTCAAGTCGACGTCCTCACGCGTCAAGTCTGATCAACACCACAACAAATATCTCACAATATTCCAAGGAAACAATACCCAATCGAAGACAAATCAAAAATATATCAAAAATACCGAAATGGACAAAACCCGAGCCCCAGGCCCACTTGTTGAAACTCAAAATTTATCACATTATCGGGTTCCTTATCTCGCCATGAGTCAATAAATTTCAGAAACACTCAAATCTGACCTCAAATGGCCCCTCAAATCCCTATTTAAAATCTCAAAATCTCAAGCCCTAGTTTTTCCCTTTTTAGCTAAGTTCCCATGAATTTCAAAGTTAATTTCACAATAAGTAACTGCTAAGTTACCCTAGTTATTAATAGAAATTATGCATTTGCTCATTTTGTTTTTGTCGTATAGATCATGCCAAAAGAAAAGAAGGGATAACCTTAACATACGTGAGCCAATCTCTTGAGAATCCTTCTAAAATACATCAATTGCAGCAACTCGTAACGGCGGATCGAAGTAAAAAAAAATTCGTATAATATTCTTCAGAAAAATTGCACCGTACTCCATTAAGACTGCAAAATTTCACGTTATTGCGATACAATCTCGTATGAATTGTTGAAGAAATTACGTTGCCAGAATCATATATCTCTTCGTACATACCTCTCTTTGCTATTTCATATAGTAGTCACGTTAATGAACCTCTCTTTGCTATTTCATGTCTTAGTTACATCAACGAACCTCTCTTTAATGAATTGGAGAGGTGATCTTTAGGTTGGCCCCACTTCATAAGATGACTAAGCCACCAAAAAGAATTCTCTTAATTCTACTTAGTTAAGGATTTAAGAGTCATCTATTGGAGAAAGGCTTGTTGCCTCGTTAAGCATCCTAAAACTTATTCAAATTATGCTTAATTAGTTAATCTTACATTAAAAATAACTACCCAATTATTCACATAATTAAGTATTATCTCAAATTACTTAAAATACTATTTACTTTTATCACACTTTATACATTGTACTATCATGGTCATATAGTACCTTATATGGCACTAGTCTATAAATATTGGGTATCGAGCCGTATTTTATTCCAAAATGACAAAGTTCGGCGAAATTTCTTTTCTTCGATTCACTTACTCTCTCACCTTCATGAATTAACTTATTACTTGTTTAAAAAAGCGTAATACTTATAATCCAAAAATAAATCTAATTCCCGAACTTATATCGATTAACTTATGATAAAAATTCAACGTGCGAAATTGTGGGACGTAACATCTCATTTCCGATCATATATCAATGTACTTGTGGTTTACTTCCACATACAAAGACATGGGGTGTAACATCATTCCCTCCTTTCGAACATTTATCCTCGAATATTGACTGATGCATTTATCATTCTCATAACTAATAGCTCTTACGAATACTTTAGTACTCCTCTTGCCATCTAGGCATCTGTTTTGTGAATGAATCCCAAAGGCCGGGGAATTCCCTCCTTTAAGCCTTTTTCTCACACCATGACTTGTAGTCACAATCTTTCTAATCTCATAACTATTGATACCTTCTACCATGCAGCCTTTACGACTCTAACTTTGTTTGCGAATCTATGCGACTCTTCTCTTCTCTTTCCTCTTGATTTTAGCCAATCTCTAGGCTTCACTTTATGAACCCATACAAAATTATGTCAAGATGTCCTTGTGGGTGTCATTAGCTTTATTACTTCTAAGTAGGCCATACTATACCATAATTCTTACTTCAATTTATTGATACTAAGGTCTTCTACTAAACTCCAGGTTACACTCGTTGCTTATCATATATGCATAAAGCTAAATCCTTTAATGATTCTTCATTACTGTTCATCTTAAGACTGATGGCCCAATCTCATCTCGTAACATTGCAACTTTTACCTATCCATTGCTAATTCACTTGAATGTTGATCTACAATTATCTATTGATAACTTGAAATTTTTTACGTAATATATTTCCACTAGGGCTTACGTTGCATCGTGGAACATTTGAAGTGATCTTGCTGATCCACTTAGGGGCGATATTGTAATTCAATAATCATAGTTTGTAGCATCCTAATGTGATTCACCTTATGTGGGTATTTTAATTCCTTAAAACTCATGAAATCCTCTTCAAATCATTACTCAATCGAAGGCTTAAACGTCATCCTTTATCTATCATAATTACACCCTCATTGCACTACCAGGACAACATTCTATCTTTTCTAAATACTATTAGTCGTAGACTCCTTTGATTTCATTTAGGCTATTCTGAGCTTCCTATAATTAGAGAACCCATCAGCTCTCTTATTTTCGTAGGCTTAATCTAGAGAACTTATTCATTCTCGTCACCTTCTCACTCACATTTTCTTATCCTTACTCCTGTCTACCTAAAACCTTGTCTCTTGCTATACTTTAGCTTGCGATCTACACATATCTATTTATACTATTTGCAACCATCCTTCAACTTACTTGCACCATTGATTTCCTTATGTTATTCTGGAACATCAAGCGAGATATCACATCGTCCATAGCTCTTCTTTTCTCTCCTGACTAGGCCTCTCAATACCTAGAAACCTGGGCTAAAAAATATACCATTGACAATGCTGCTACATTCCTGAATACTGAATCCTCGTGCTTCTAGCCTTCTACCCGAAGTATGGACTATCCACAACCTTCTGTATTTAAGTGTCTCGTACATAGTTCATCTTTACCTTACTTACCTTAAAATCTCGCATCACATCTTCTATCTCTTTCATAACCTCCCTTCCACATAGGTATAATTCACATCAACAACTTGGAGCTTTATTATAATACTACAATCCTGTGGGAGCTGCATACCAACTTCTTATGAGTCTATTACTTTTCTAAATGGATTTATCATAGATGCGTTATAGACTATGGTTATTGTACTATCTCTTGTACCTCTAATATCAAGGTTGGTCCTGCAATGTTCTCGATGACAATTTTTATAATTTTCTAGGTCCAAAACTCAGACTCCTGATTTACTTAGTTGATCAACCTTCGAGTAGGCTTAAACTATCTTCCGATATGTGGCTTATGGTATTAGTTATTACTTTAATCCTTCATGGATGCAATAGAATATCCAGGATATAATCTTCTAACAATTCAATTCTTTGTCTATGACCTAGACTCTTTTAGCTTATATCGGAGTCTTCTACGGCTGTATGATTGTCAACATATATGTATACTACGAAATTGCAAGTGCATTCATAACGTAACCAACTATGGATCATTGATCGAATAGTTCCTTCATTCCTTCTCAATTTTCTTTAAACATAACTATTACTTTTCCTGGTATTTTGCCTCCTTATTGCGTGCATACTTACCTTGTCTTAGTTCCCAGGCAAGCTGGAAATTTGTGAAACTCATGTGATATCGAATATTACTTTTGACTCTACTTCCCACTTGTTAGCCACAGTAGTAGCCACTTTTTTAAAGCATGCATACAATGTGGTAGTATGACTATTTTTACATGATCATTTTTTTTCTCCTGCGAGTTACCATGTTTAGGTTGAAGCCTTCTTCCTTATTTCCTCAGTTAGTCTTTCGTTGTAATACTTAGGAAAGACCTTCTGGTTCTTGTAAAGCTGTGAACTTATTACATCACATACCTGATGGAATTATTGTTGTCCGTACTCACCTATATTTATCCGTAGTTCTTACCTCTACGCCCATGTGCTTGTAGGGTTGCTTCTGAACTAATATTTTGACTGTCTTCCCAGTGGCACTCTCCTTTATTTCCATAATATTCATACAATATCTTTAACTACCCCAACTCCTAACTGAATATTTCTCAAGTATTATAATGACATTAGTGCGAGGCTGAATTCACTATATTGGGTTTTACCATGTTTATCTTTCATGATCTGCAGACTCATATGTAACCTCCTGTTTGTCCATAACTAGGCTCTTCCTGAATCAACTACCAACTACTCGTTGGCCCATTCTCGTATCAATGTTCAGAGTAATTTTTCTTGGTTTATTTCTTTTGTCTTAACTTACCTTTTGCACTGACTCCTTATTTATCAATGACATCCCCGGTAGGAACCCTTAGTTCCTGTCCTTGGCGTCGTGTTTGCATAATGTTCTGGAATCATAGAACATCAGTAGACTTTGTATAACTGCAATCTCATCCCTTTTTCATTTTTATCGTATTCTTCTTTTACCATTAAATAATTACTAGAACCGCTTAACTTTGACTTAATGCCATTATCACTCCATATTTCCCCCTTTAGGGGAGTACTAGAAGTTGGAGTTACGACGACCTACCTATAGATATTTTACCTTTTTATATTTGGCGTCCTTTCACATCATCGATGACCCTTACTCGCATTGCGGTAATGCTTCTGTACTAAGGATAACAAAATTTCCTTACTCGTGAGGTTGACACTTAGTGTAACTAGTACATACAGTCCTTTAAGCTTAACTTTGCTCACAATGTTTCTTTCATGGAAGTGTCTTCTTGAATGTCTATTCTCTGAATTTTTCATGAATCTTCTTTTGTTGTTTATTATGTTATTGCCAGAACGAAATCTGAAATTCTTATGATGTCGACCATTATCAGCTCACTTATTCCCTAATCCATTCTTAGTTTATCTTGTTCACCAGCCTATACTGATTTCTAGTACTCTGGGGTCTAACTTTTCCTTCTAGTAGTTGCGTTAGAGTCACGAACTTATTTCTCGAAATAAGTATACAACTTTATGGCCTATACTCTTTTGTTGTCTCCAAGCCTAGTACCTCTCTTCTTTTCCTTCCCTTGACTATGGACTATGTAATACTGTTGTTTCATTTTTTTTACTGTTGTCATCCAAGTATCACATCTTACTATAATGCTTCATTAATTATCTTCTTATTTCCCTCTATCATTTATGTCTATCACTTTATTTTAAAAATTCAAACAATATATTCTTTTGCTCTTCGCTCCCCTTGATCTATCCATTAGATCTTCGAGTTGCCTAACATTCTTTCTCTACTAGGGACGGGAGCCGTACTAAGATATTATGTATCCCTTTCAAGCTTCAAGTTCCCATCTTTTTGCGGTACTCATATATAGTTGTACAGTTTTTGAGTGCACCATCTAGGTGTCTTAAAAGGGGAGATCTATTAGCACATTTATAGTATCCTTCAAAAAGGTCAACTAACACAAATAATTCATCCACCATTTTGGGTTACTCTAATCCCAGTCGGATCCTGATATCCCATCTTTTTCTTGAACCATATATGTTAGCTCCCATTGGGCACAACTATGATCGATGTAGCCAATTTTACATACCTCTGTTATTGTTAAATGTAACTCAAAACGCTTATATTCCTCTACCTGAATTGTAAATATTGTTAGCCTTCATTAACTGAGCGCCTCGTCCTGTTCTTCATCATGCTTCTTTTGCTTATTAAAACTTGTACTTATCTTCTGAATCTCTTATTGTCTTTAGCATAAATATGGATAGGTATTCTTTCCTCAAAGCTCCTTATCTAGAGGCTTACATGTCTTAGTAAACACACCATCTACTGAAGACCTTATATTTACTTATCATAAGCATCGTGAAAATCGAGTCTCTCTAACTGCTCTTCCATAACCACATTGAATCTCTTACCAACTGTTATGTAGGTATCATTTTATTACGAACAAAATAGAAGTTAGGAATTTGAGTTCTTACAGCTGGGCTCTACCACATTATCTAGAGTAAGAAGAAAGAGTGTGAGTCCTAAATTTCCCGTAGCCTCCTACTTATAAGTGTGGTGCATGACACACCCATAAACAAGACTCTCCTAGACACGGCTTGCAGATTACCTAGGAAATAACTGCTCTGATTTTACTTTTGTCACAACCCAAATTGATGAGCCGCGACGGGCATCCGGTACGTTACTCAATCGAGTACCAGCGTAGCGTATCTTTCTTATTACATCATTATTGATAGGCGGGACATAACATCTCATTTCCGATCTTATATCAATTTATTTATGATGTACTTCCACATTCAAAAATATGAGGTGTAATAATCACTCTCGTAAAATAATTGCAGCCTCTCTTTTATAGTTCCTTTCAGCATTTTACTCCCCTTCTCTGCTTCGCATTTAGAAATATTTTAATTTGTACACCAATTACATTAAATCTATTTTTTTAACTCTTAATAGTTTTGCTGGAGAGGAACTTTGGGACTGCACTTATGATTCTTAAAGAAATAAATCAACTATTTAAGAAATTTTTACGAAATTGGGCTTATTTTATTAAAGAGCTTTCTCCGAAACATATTCAAGTTACAGTAAGTTATATTGTGTTTATGAGCTCTTCATTATTCATTGCTTTTATCAGTTGGTAGTTGTTTGTCGCATGCCAGAGTTCTAAGTGATTACTCTAAGGCCTTTTTCATGGAATTCAACTTACGCCAGGGATTCATATGTTCTATCCAATAAATTTCTTTTGTATTTTCAATAATAGCGTTTTGTTATACAACAACTTTACGCCTTTTACAACTCACCTTGCAAGTCAGAAGATCTAGATATCTTATAGACAATTTCGACAAAGAAGAAGTTCACCGCTTTTATTTTTTAACTTGTACTGATATATAAGGATTGGAGTATATTGAATCATTGATATCTACATGCCTGAGTATTTAGTCCTCCTCTGAGCTCCATTTATAATGCATAATTGTTCCTACACAAAGTTCTCCACATGGGTAGACTATGTAGTATGTGTTTACCTTGAAAATGGTAATAATAATTAGATTTAATTTTGTTGTTCTAAAAATACGTAATTTATTTTTATCCTAGTTATTATGTAATAGATACTAAGCGAAAAACTAGAAGATAAGATAAGAGCTTGTAGATAGTGTAATAACCACACCGAATGAATGGAAATCGGGACCTTGAGCTGGGATATACAGGGCCTCGAGGTCGAGTTGGATGCCCGGTAAAGGGCAATCGAGGGAGGGCTAAATTTATGAGAGCTGCAATGGAGGCTCTTTATGATCAATAATAAGCAATAAATGAAGAACAATAAATAGAACACTATGAATATAAGCAATAAATGTAAGTAGTGAAATCAAGAGAATATATTAACTTAGAGCAGCGAGAATGTTCTTGTCTATTCAATATTGTGTATCAGATGTCCTACAAAATGACAAGGGTACCCTTTATATATAAGAGGGAATCCCAACATAGTACAAATGTCTTTATTATAAAAATACATAGTTGGTACAACTATTCAATGCCACTGTACGAGCTTGAACTAGCCAAATAGACTTGTTCAGCTTTAGTCACATGCCTTGTGAACTTCCCACTTTTTCACCATAACTATCAATTTGCATCGCCCTGAGGTCGGCGATAACCCCTCGGGTGTGAATATCGATCATAGCCTCGAGCATTTGGAACGTGCTTATGAAGTATCGTAATGACAAAAAATTGGACCCTCCAACTTTACTATTTATAGATAGTCCCCGCATTTTTTGAAGTGAAACAATAAGAAATAACTTTGATATCTATCTCCCCGAACTTACCATGATGATGTCATGCTTATGATGTAAGCCTTTGTGATAACTGAGCTGTCTCATCGGTTTATCTTTCTAGAATCATTCAATGTACTGCCGGTGTATATTCTCCAAAGCGATAATATTGCCACTGGTCCGTTTCCCAAAACACATTAATTACAATTGTCCGTACATTTTTTTAAAGACATTGATTGTGCCTTCAGTTACGCTGCCACCCTTCCTATTAATGGAAGCTTTCTTGAATCAAAACTTCACTCAAACGCTCTTCAACAACCTTTTACTCCTTTCTTCTCTTCATCCTCATCCAATGCTATTCCTCACATTTGAAGCCCGCAGCAAGAACATCATACGGCAGTGTTCTCATCAGACATGCCATGGCCCTTTCCTAGAGATTTCCCCTACTGAGTGGGATTGCACTGGTTTGTTGTTGTTGTTGTTGTTGTTATTATTGGCCCGAAATAATGAGAGAAAAATCTCAAACTATCTTCACATTAAAGGATATGCAGACTATGAACTTGTACTCATTTTTCTTAAATATCCAGAGCTTCATTTCTTTTGCTTTCCATGAAATGAGGTGGCGCCATTTACTAACTGTTGTATCCTGCATCGGTGCAACGTCTCAATAAGTGGCTTCACAATAGTGGCATTGGCGAGACCTATACTTGCCAAATTTTTCACCCAACCACTTCTTTATCTTTTGTGCTTCTTCCTCATCCTTGAAGATTCCATTTGGAAGGTTGAGGTGAGGCCCCGAAGAAATTATTCTTAAGGCATTGCTCCCGAGGATGTACTCTCGAGAGTAAATTATACTTTTAACTCACTGCGATGAGCTAAAGACTCGGGTGGACACCTAGCTTAAGACTAAGAAGGATGCTTTGGCCAAGGCTTCCGCCTTTGAAGTACAACTTCGCAATGCCCGTGAGAATAGCTCATTTCGAACGGACATGATTACAAGGCTCGAGTCTGAACTTCTGAAGATGAAGGCTGAAGTTATGGATGCTCGAGCTGAAGCTGAAGAGATCCGAACCAAGGCTGATAAAAAAATTTCCACCTATCTGCAAGACGCTGGCTACGCTCGAGCTGAGCTGAGAGGGGTTCTCGACCGGGAGAGTAGGAGTGAAGTGTATGTTAGGTGTAAATATCGAAGGGAAACCCTCGAGGAGATCTACGCAAGGGGTTTCGATCTCTCGAAAGAGATAAAGCAGGAAAGGGCAAACGAATATGATGATAAATTCCTTCTTTCCGATACTGAAGATAGACAGAAAGAGGTCGACGGGCTGTAGTCCCCGAGGTGGATGTAGATCAGGACTTTCTTTTCTAGTTTTAAGTATAATTTTTTTAATGATCATTATAAATGGAGCTCAATATTTTATTCACATATACGTATAAAAAGAAGCCTTTCGATTTCATTTTTCTTACACTTCCCTTTGCGTTGATGTTTGTCTGTTATTAGCCAGATGAACTAGTCTTTAAAAGAACCCTTAGGTTCATAGTACGACCATAGGGCCCGTTAGGCTAGCCCATAGGCTCTTACGCATTTGGTCTTACGATCTTTTAATACAAGCCGGCGTTTAAGCTCTTACGCTTTTGCTCTTAGGCATTTTCAGTTAACTATTTCGGGTTCAGTCTCCCAGTCGGGTTTCAATTCAAGCTCATTCACCCTTAAGTTTTTGAATTTAAAGCTGACCCTTAGGCTCTTGCGCGTTTGGTCGGTACGACCTTTTATATGGGCTGGCGGTAGTGGCTTATATGCATTGGGTCGATATGACCTTTTATATGGGTTGGTGGCAGTGCCTCTTATGCATGGGCCGGTATGAACTCTAATAAGCTTTATTTTTATATCTTTAAGGACTTTTTGAAATTGCATTTTCCTGACTCTTCGACAGTTCGATAAAAACCTCGATTGTGAGTTGTTATATGGAGATGATCGAGCACCTCGGTAGGTTTTACTCGGCGGCTTGAATGTTTCGAAGATTGTAGTTTTGAGCTAACATGGTCAAAGCTCTTTTGCCTACGTTGCGGGTAGCCTATTTATTCGGTTATTTTTGAAGTACTTTTGAAGTAATTGAAGGCCTGTGTTTTTATGGAAATGGTTGGGCATCCCTGAGTAACATTAGCGTGGCTGGTATAGCCTTGTGACCATAGTTATCATATTTTTTTGGAGCCTTTCAGTCCCCGAGTGAAGTAGTTTTTGGCATCTATATCGAGGGTATGCCTTTTTCGGGTCATATAAGTTCGATATATAGCCTTAACTTTAAGATCGGGATTTATGACTTTTGTAAGGTCTTACAAATGTTTACATGCCTTACTTGAGGTCTTATAGATTTGGTTACTTGGTACAAGTGTGAATCTTTCCTTGCTTGAGGTCTTATAGTTTTGGTTACTTGGTACAACTATGGTTCATGCCTTGCTTGAGGCCTTACAGTTTTTGGTGTTGCCTTACAAAGGTCTTACGAGGCCGAGGTCGCCCATATAGGGTCTTATGGCCTTAGGTTCTAATAAGTTGATGGGATAGCAATTGGCTGCAGTCACCAGGACATAATTTTCTTGGCTCTAGAGCCATTTTTTTAACCTTGATGTTGCCTCATGGAGGGCTTACAAGTTCAAAGCTTTCGACCGGGAGGTCATATTATTTCGAGTTTTTTTATGTCAGTTCGTGAGTGTTCGGGACGTTTTGGCTCTGGAACTATTTTTGTAAAACAATGCCAAACTTCTTTGAAATGCAAAATACTTTGATCGAGGGGAAAATATTCTTTAATTACTTGGTACAAGTATCAACATTTTTGTTGTCAAGGGCTCAGTTATTCTATACGGACATGGTTTGTTCAACCGTTTGGCCCGGTACATCGTGTTCCTATCAAGACCTCATTTAGCACATCTTGGCTTCTCCGAAGAGGTGATCTTCCAAGGGGATGCCCCCAGTATTCGAGTTTGATTGAAGAAAAGACTTGAATACTTGTTGAATCTTTCTTAGGTACAATATAGATGCTGCCTCGTTAAAACCCTTGCCAGTAAAACCATTCTTGGTATAAAAACGCACTCGAAGGAAAAAGAGTGCAAAGCATGCTTTTGGAACCTAAGGCCTTTAAGTTGGAAAGCGGTTAAGCTATTTCGATTGGATACCTGCACATAGGTTAGTGTGAAATGTAACTAAAAAGGGAGATCACTATACCTTTGTGTTGATGGCGCGTTGAGCCCTGATGTGCTTCAAAGGTTTGCTTTTAGGACGCACAGTCCTTTTCTTGTTTAGTCGGGTGTAATCAAGAATATAGCTTGTTATTGATATTTTTACTGTTTGCTTATCCCTTGGCTCCTTTGATGGTGGAGCTACTAGCGTTGGTGCTACATCGTGCCCTACAATCATCTATTTTGATGCATGTCATTCCTTGTAGGCGATTTTTATCCCATCCTTTGTCAGAAATTTCATCATTTGATAGAGGGTGGATGGTATTGCTCTTATGCAGTATATCCACGGCCTTCCAAGTAAGGTATTGTATCTCATGTCCCCTTTGATGATATGAAACTTGACATTTTAGGTTGTGTCAGCCACGTTAATCGGGAAGGTGATTTCTTCTTTTGTCACTTCGCTCTCCATGTTGAATCTTGAGGACTTGAGAGGCGGGCACGATCCGATCGAGCAGTTTGAGCTTCTCCACCACCTTCGACATGATGATTTTGGCCGAGCTACCTAGATCCACAAGCACACGCTTAATTTGAAAGTATTTACAAGAAAAGAAATTACAAATGCATCGTTATGGGACTGAGATAGAGCCTCGATGTCTTCATTGCTGGATGTGAGGGTTTCCTCCGATATGTAACTTCGAGTTTGCTTTTCCCTGGTGATGGATATTTTTGTTCTCCTGACCTTGGGTACCTGTGGAGCATCAATACCTCAACAGATTGAATGACATGTTGTGGCTCGTGTGTTTCACTCTTCTTGGTCACCTCTCTTTCCTAGAACTGATTTTTGGCTCGGTCACCGAGGAATTTTCGGAGGTTACCTTTGCTGAGTAGTCCGGCTACTTCTTCCCAGAGTTGTCGCCAATCCTTGGTCCTGTGACTGTGTGTGTTGTAAAATTCACACTTTAAGATATGGTTCCTCTGTGAAGGATCTGATTGTACAAGCCTTGGTCACTAGTATCTCTGATTTTACCGATAGCAAATACGACGTTGGAAATGTCGACGTTGAAGTTGTATTCTGACAAGTGGGATGCCTCCATCGGCCCTGTATGCCTATTGAATCCATCTCTTCTAGTAAGTCCCCGAGGATTCTTTCCTCGATCCATCCTTTGGTCATTGCAGGTATATTGTGCCTCAAGACATTTCTTCTATCTTCAATGTATGGTTGGTATCTCTATTTTTTTTTTGACTTCTTTGTCGGAAACCTGCTGGGATATACTGAGCCCGATAGAATTTCTAGTTGGTCGTCTTCAACCTTGATCATTGATTGGTGTCGGTTGTGGACATCTGACCAAGTCACGACGGGATACTCGACTAAGTTCTACTTGAGCTATTTCAAAGCTACCAAGCTCCACTCGTGCAAACCTTGAGTGAAGGACTGCAGCCCAGTCGTCGGAGACTGGTGGCAGTTCCATTCGTTGCATTTGAAAGCAAGATACAAACTCTCGCAGTATCTCATTTTCCCTTAGCTTGATTTTAAAGATGTTGGATTTCCTTGTAGCTACATTGATGTAATGCTGTATTGTGGGGCAGACCCGAGCTTAATTCGGCCAAACAAGTCGGGTCTAATGGGCCTAGGCTTGCAGGCTGGGCTCTGGCGGTCCCGGGCCAAACGGTCCCAATGGATGGAACCGGCCCACTATAGGCCTAAGCCCTCATGGTCCCGGGCTAAATGGGCCGGGCATACTGGCCTAAACGGGCCTAAGTGGTCCGGGATATTTTCTTTAAATTTTTTTTGATCTAAGGCATTTTCTTGTAAATTATATATACACTATATAAATTTTATATATATATATATATATACACTATATAAATCTTATATATATATATATATATATATATATATATATATATATATATATATATATATATATATATATATATATATATATATATATATAGATATAGTTATCTATAGATAGAAAGGTGGAAAGGGATAAAGAAAAGATGAACGTGGTTGGTCAAGTCCTATGATAAAATGTTCAAATAGGAAACTGATAGATCACTCCCCAGTGATATTGAATGTTTAGAAATCTAAAAAGTACGAATCTATTGTAGGCAAGCCAAAGACCATCAAAAATTAAGGGAAGAGGCAGAAAAGTTCCCTCCTCTAGGCACTCATGTTAATGTCAGCGAATTGGCGAATTCTGGGTATTCGCGTCAGTCAATGGATTTTCATTTCTTTTGTTCGGGTTGTGCCCTTCAAGTGCTCACTCGACGAGTAGAAGTAGAGCTTTTGAGATGGTTCGATCGATAGCAAAGGTAGGGAAAGAGCAGACTTCCAACAAGCATTAGCTCTCCCTGAAAAGGAGGTGATACAGCCGCACCTTCAAGTACGGCAACCATGTTAGGACTTCACTCCTGTCACTAGTCCTGAATCAGGCATCCCTTTCATGTGGAGTTGACGTACAATTTAGGTAATTTATAAGGACTAAACGTACTGATGGATTTTAGGCCTCCAGTTAGTCAAGGTTGACATGAGACCGGATTTTGGGGGAATTCATTCTTTGCCCTACTATCTGTGGTAAGTCAGTCTGCTTTGCCTTCTCGCTCGAATTCGTTTCAATGTAATTGAATTCAATAGTATGACTTCTATTTCATTGGGAACTTGATGAGTCGATCCGCCTACACGTCTTGCATTTGTGTGTATATATATATATATATATATATATATATATATATATATATATATATATATATATATATATAAGAGAGAGAGAGAGAGAGCTTCTATGTGTTAGATGTGTGTGTATATTTATATATATACACTATAATACATACTATATATACTATATTTCTGTCACGACCCAATTCCATAATAGGTCATGATGGCGCCCTACGCCATCGCTGGGCAAGCCATCGCGGAAAATACTAACTAAACTTTCAGTCACATTTACCCCAAAATAGTTGATATAATTCATTAAGTTTGAAATAAATCAGAAATGTTGAACAAAATTTTGATAATCATACAGCCCCAGCAAAATGCAGTCTACTAATGTGTGTGTCAATATATGGTGTCACAAGCTATGTGCAACTAGTAGAATATACAAGAGAATCACACTATCCTACCATTCGAAAGAGAATAGCCACCAAAAATGCATAAGGAAGACTTCTTCAGGTTGCAGACGGCATAGAAGGGAAGCAGCTAGCAACTCACCATAGAAGTCTCGAGTCCACTCAGAGATGTGCACCAGACTGATAGCCAGATACACCTACCTCAGACCCTGTACAATTAAGTACAGAAGTATAGTATGAGTACCTAAATAATAAGTATCCAGTAAGTATCCCATCTAATCTCAAAGAAGTAGAGACGAGAGGTCGACTTGATACCTACTAGGGTCAAATAAAATGAGAAGAGTTCATAATAAGCATGGATTTCACAAATAATTAACAATTAAAAATCATGGAATAACGATTCTTTTCCAAGTATTTTCACGGATATTCACCTATAGTTCAAGCAAATATGAAATTTAGCCCTCAGAGAAACGCAAAGCAAAACATGTGCAAATAACATCGCGGGATATACGTCCAGTCCAACATAAAAGTACATTATGCACTACCGAGGGTCGAACGGCTCGAACCATAGATGCCTCTATTACCCTGTTCGTGAATCACCCGTGCGACGCGGTTAAATATAAATAAACTCATCAATAAGCAATGATAATTTATATCTGAGGAGTAATTATTCGCAAAAGTTCCAAATATTCTCTTTTAAAAGACCAAAGAGGATAAGGTTCCTTCCCTAGTCTCATTTACCATAATCAAAATAGTTTATGCGAACCCGAATTTATCAACAAGTTACAAGAATATCAAGTAGAGCATGCTCGTGGGTCCTAGACGACCTGGACTTAACATAATAGTCGCTACGAACAGACTCTCGTCACCTAGTACGTACGTAGCCCCCGCTTATAATGGAAATTAATTCAGTTATTATACCTATGGGGACAATTCCCTCTTACAAGGTTAGAAAGGAGACTCACCTCGCTCTTAAGTGTACTTCCAATACCAACAACGAGTCCAAGCCCTCAATTCGGATTTGAACGATCTCAAACTTGTTAAACGAAGTAAGAAGTAGTCAATATAAAGTCATAAGATCGAACTCTAGTTATTTAAGCAATTTTCCAACCGTTAATACAAGTTTTCTAAAATCTGACCCCGGGCCCACGTGCCTGGGTTCCAAAATGTTTTGAAGGAAGTTGTTCTTTACAACCTAAGGATCAATAATATATGATTTCTAATTAATTCTATTACGAATTTCGTGGCTAAATCTAAGTTTTATTAACACCATATGTTTTTGCTCTAACCCCATGATTTCACCTTAATACTAGTGTTTAATATACCTAAGACAAATATAGTGAACAAGAAATAGGGTGCACACACTAACCTCAAAGTGCTAGGTGAATTCCTTCTCTCAAAAGCTCCCAAATCGCCCAAAGGAGGAGTGAAAATGTGATAAAAATAAATTATAACCCGTATTAAATGAACCTTACTGCATCGATTTCCACATCTTCCGTTAGGGGACCACATCTGTTAAAGATAGGCCACACATGCGAAAATAGGCCAAGGAGCTGGGACCACATCTGCAGTCTCTGGGCTGCATTTGCGGAGCCGCTTCTACAGCTTGGGAGCCATATCCGTGGTTCCTGACTTGGCCCACCCCGGGCTTCTTTTGCAATGGGAGAACTGCATCTGAGGTCCAAGAATAGCAAATGCGTTTATGATAGAAGCAGCAAACCTTAACTTCTCTACTTCGCTCGAGCCTCGTCCGGTTGATGCTTGAGGCTCCCGAGCCCCGCCTGAACATACCGGTAAGTCTGAAATCATGAAAAGGACCTACTCGGACCTTCATAACACCCGAAAAAATGCTAAATAAATGGATCAACTTATGAACTTTAAGTTCTTAATTTTCCTCTATCGGGCGCCCTTAAATTACTCGGATTGACAGCAAGTTTTGCGGACAAGTCCTAAATGATATTTCGGATCTGTACCGGGCTTCAGAACCAACATACGAGCTCGGTACCCATAAAATCAATCATTAGTTAGTTTCTTTAAATCCTTAAAACTCCAAATTAAAAATTTCTAATAAAAGTTCATTACGCGGACTAGGGACCTCAGAATTCGATTTCGGGTATATGCCTAGGTTCTATATTTTTTTACGGACTCTTCGGGGTTGTCAAATCATGTATCCGGGTTTGTTTACTCAAAATGTTTACCAAATTAAAACTTGGTCTTCTAAAAGAATCCTAAGGAATCAAATGAGCATATTTCACCTAAAATTCTTCCAAAACCCGAACCATCCGTCCCCGCAAGTATCAAATTAGCTAAAGCAAGCATGAAAAGTTTTATTTAGGGGAACGGGTTACAAAAAGGCAAAACGACCAGGCAGATTGTTACACTCTCCACCTCTTAAACAAACGTTCGTCATCGAACTAACATAGAAAAGCACCTGAGCTGCTGAATAAATGGGGATATTTGCCTCTGCATGTCCTCCTCGGACTCTCAGGTCGCCTCCTCGACTGGTTGGCCCCTCCATTGAACCTTTATCGTAGAAATCCTCTTGGATCTGAACTCGTGATCTTGCCTGTCAATAATGCAACTGGCTCCTCCTCATAACCCAAGCTCTCATCCAGCTGAACAGTACCGAAGTCTAATACATGGGAAAAGTCAACATGATACTTTTGAAGCATCAACACATGAAAAACTGGATGAACTCCCAATAAGCTGGGGGTAATGCAACTTCATAGGAAACCTTCCCAACTCTCCTCAACACCTCAAAGAGGCCAATAAACCTTGGGCTCAAATTGCCCTTCTTCACGAACCTCACAATGCTCTTCATGGGCGAGACTTTCAAGAGAACCTTCTCGCCAACCATAAATCATACATCACGCGCCTTATGATTTGTGTAACTCTTTTCTCTAGACAGAGCTGTGCGAATCCCCTTTGAATCATCTTCACCTTATCCAAGGCATGGTACACAAATCTGGTACCATACAGCTTAGCCTCACCAGGCTCAAACTGCCCGATAGGAGTACGACAATGTCAACCATATAAAACCTCGTATGGGGCCATCTCAATACTGGACTGACAGCTGTTGTTATATGCAAACTTTGCCAAGGGCAAGAACTGGTCTCACTGCCCTCCAAAGTCAATCACATATGCTCAAAGCATATCCTCTAAAATCTAAACTATCCGCTTCGACTGCCCGTCGGTCTAAGGATGGAATACTATGCTAAGCTCTACACGGGTCCCCAACTCACTCTGAACGACTCTTCAGAAATGGGAAGGTAACTGTGGGCCTCTGTCTAATATGATGAAAACAGGAACATTGTGCAACCGGACTATCTCCCAAATGTAAATATGAGCATACCTCTCCGCTGTATAAGTAGTCGCCACTGGAATGATGTGAGCCGACTTGATCAACCAATCAACAATGACCCACCAAGTCATGATACATCTTCGTAACACCCGGATGAATGGAATACCGCAAACTGTGATCCTCTTATACAATCCTCTCCCTCATACCATCAACATTAGGAACACATAGACGACCCTGGAGTCATAAAACACCATCCTCGCCAATAGAAACCTCCTTGGTACCTTCCTGAAGTATTATCTCTCTAAGAACCAACAAATGGAGATCATCGAACTTTCGGGCCTTGATCTGCACCAATAATGAAGACTGTGCAACCATACACACAAGCCGGTTGGGCTCCAAAATGTCCAACCTCACAAGTCTGTTAGCCAAGAACTGAATGTTGCAAGCTAGGGCCTCTCCTCTGTTTAAATGAATGCCAAGATACCCATACTCTATGCCTTCCTGCTTAGGGCATCCGCGACCATATTCTCCTTTCCCAATGAATAAAGAATGGTGATGTCATAATCCTTCAGTAACTCAAGCCACCTGCGCTGCCTCAAATTAAGATCCTTCTACTTAAATAAATTTTGTAAGCTACAATGATCAACATAAACCTCACATGACACTCCATATAGATAATGCCTCCATATCTTAAGAGCATGAACAATTGCCACCAACTCCAGATCATGCGCAGGATAATTTTTCTCACGAATCTTAAACTGAGGGGAGGCATATACAATAACCCGCCCCTCCTGCATCAATACAAAACCCAAGCCAACAGGCAAAGTGTCACAATACACTGTGTACATCGCTAAATCGAAAGGAAACATAAGAACTGGTGCTATAGTCAAAGCTGGCCTGAGCTACTGAAATCTCTCCTCACAATCATCGGACCAAAGAAAAGGGGCACCCTTCTGCGTCAATCTAGTCAAAGGTGACCCAATAGATGAAAATCCATGCACGAATCATCTATTATAACCTACTAACCCTAGGAAACTCCTGATCTCGGTCACTGAGGTAGGACGTGACCAACTCTAAACCGCTTCAATCTTATTGGGATCCATCTTAATACCCTCTCCCGACATAATATGTCCCAAGAATGCCACTGATTCTAGCCAAAACTCAAACTTGGAGAACTTAGCATATAGCTTCTATTCCCACAAGGTCTGAAGCACTACTCTCAAATGCTACTCGTTCTCTCCCAGGTTGCGAGAATATATCAATATGTCGTCAATGAAGATAATAACAAATGAATCAATATAAGGCCTGAACACTCTATTCATCAAATCCATGAACGCTGCTGGGGCATTACTCAAGCCAAAGAACATCACAAAAACTCATAATGGCCATATCTAGTCGGGAATGTAGTCTTCGTAACATCCGAGTCCTGAATCTTCAGCTGATGGTACCCTGACCTCAAGTCCATCTTAGAGAACACCCCCCTCACCCTACAACTGATCGAAGAAATCATCTATACGAGGCAATAGATACTTGTTTGATGGTGACTTTGTTCAACTGGCAGCAGTCAATGCACACTAACATAGTCCTACCCTTCTTCTTTAGAAATAACATCGGTACACCCCAAGGCGACACACTGGGTCTAATAAATCCCTTTGCTAATAACTCCTCAAGCTTCTCCTTCGAGTCCTTTAACTCCTTAAGAGCCATACGATACGGTGGAATAGATATAGGCTGGGTTCCTAGAGCCAAATCGATACAGAAATCTGCATCACAATCCAGTGGCATGCCAGGAAGATCAGAAGGAAACACACGGCGAACTCTCCAACTATAGGTAAAGAACAAATCATCGGAGACTCTGCGGTGGTGTCTCGAACTTAACCTAGATAGGACAAACAACCCTTATTGACACATACGCCAAGCCTTCAAGAAAGAAATAACCATACTAGGGGTATCAACTATGGACTCCTTCCACTCCAACCTCGGCAGCCCTCGCATCACTAGTGAAATAGTCTTGGCATGGCAATCTAGGACGGCGTGATATGGAGATAACTAGCCCATGCCCAAGATGACCTCAAAATTGATTATATCCGGCAATAGGAGATCTGCTGTAGTCTCGAAAGTACAAAATGTAACCACACAGGACCGGTAGACCTGGTCTACAGCCGTGGAATCGCCCACAAAAGTGGATACATGAACATGAATGCCCAATGGTGCAGAAGGAATAACTAGGAATCGAGCAAACAATGATGATACATAGGAATAGGTGGACCCTGGATCAAATAGTATCGAAGCATCTCTACTGTAGACAGAAATAATACCTGTGATGACGGCATCTAAGGCTAATGCATCTGGTCTGGATGGAAAAACATAGAATCTGGCTGGAGGACCAGCTTATTGGCCCCCGCCTGACTGAGTAGTAGTTGGCTGACCTCTCCTTGCCTAACCTCCACCTCTAGATGGATGGGTAGCGGGTGCTGAAATCATGGGATGCTAACCCTGCTGCACTACCTTGCCTCGAAGCCTAGGGCAGGTCCTCTTCAGGTTACTCGGATCTCCACACTCGTAGCACACTCTCAGCACCATAGCCTGTTGCCTTAGATTCAGAGCCTACTGACCCGAATACCTACTGGAAGAACCTTAGACGGCTGGTGGGTGATAGGAACTCTCTGTCACAGCACTGAAGTGAGCACTAGAAGAATCTTGATAACCAGAATACCCGTCGAAGGAACCCTAAATAGTTGGCGGTTGGTAAGAACTCTCCAGCATCGCATTGAAATAAGGTCTCACTGGAGCACGTTAGGGAGGGGTGGCGACGCTGAATATGAGCGTTTTCTAGGTTTTCCTCTCCCGAAGTGACCTCTACCCCTAGCTGGGGCACCGCTGAACTCTCCTGAAAATGGGGACCTCTTGTCATGCTAAATCTGCTCTCTACCCCTCAGGCGATACCCCTTAATCCTGTGAGGAATCTCTACTACTAGCTGATACTCAGTACTCATCTCCACCTCTCGGGCCATACTAGCTCGAATACCGAGGTGAATCCTTGCAACAAATCTCTGCACTCTCTCCGCGTCTATGGAAAGTATCATGAGTGCATGGCAAGACAACTCAGAGAACCTCTTCTCATGATCGGTCATGGACATCTGACCCTATTCAAGATGCTCAAACTGGTGCCATAGCTCTTCCTTCTCAGAGGGTGGAATATACCTATCCAAGAACAACTAGGTGAATTGACCCCAGGTGAAGGGAGTAGAACCTGCTGGCTTGTCAAGAACATGGGACTACCACCATCTATGGGCCCTGCCCTCCAACTGAAAAGTAGTGAAGTCCACTGCATATGACTCCAATATCCTCATGTTGTGCAGTCTATCCCAGCACCTGTTTATAAAATCATGGGCATCCTCATGAAGCTCACCCCCGAATATAGGAGGGTGAAGCCTAGTCCATCTATCTAATAACTTTTGCGGATCACTGTCCGCAGCTGATCAGAGCTGGGGTGCCACTACAACAACTGGTAAGGCCACATCTGCGTGTAGTGTACCCGTAATCTAATACACTACACTTTTATGTCCATGAGCCTGAGCAGTATGGGTCTATGCTCCCTCTTCTACCTGTGAGGTAGTTGGATCTGCTGCAAATAATCTAGCCTGAGTCATAGAATCTATGAACCGAAGCATACGGCCTATAACCTCCAAAAATCCTGATGCTATCATAAAGTCTGCTGGGGTAGGCTCAGTTGTGGGCACCTCGCCCTGCTTCTCGATAATAGGATCTCCCGCATGATCTATTAGTGGTGCTACTGGAATAACTCTGGGACGCCCTCATCCCCTATCACGGGCCGGTGCCCTCCTCCGGCCTCTACATCAGCCTCGAGCAACAGGGGAGCAGCACCGCCCGGGTTTGGAATATCAGCTGTGTGTGTCCTCACCATGTGCAAGAGAATAGAAAAAGGAAATTTAGTATACCAACCACTGGACGATAGGAATAAATAAATAGTAGTTCTTCTTAACACCCTATAACCTCTCGAAGATAAATACAGACGTCTCCGAACTGATCTACCAGACTCTATTAGGTTTACCCATGACTTGTCATACCTACTTGAACCTAGTGCTCCGATACCATGTTGTCACGACCCAATTCCATAATAGGTCATGATGCCGCCCAACGCCATTGCTGGGCAAGCCAACGTGGAAAATACTAACTAAACTTTCAGTCATGTTTACCCCAAAATAGTTGAAAGAATTCTTTAAATTGGAAATAAATTAGAAACGATGAATAAAATCATAATAACCATACAGCCCGAGAATAATACAGTCTACTAATGTGTGTATGTCAAGACCTGGTGTCACAAGCTGTGGGAAACTAGTAGAATATAAAAAATAATCATACTATCCTACTTTTCGAAATAGAATACATAGCAAAAATGCATAAGGAATACTTCTTCAGGCTGCTGAACGACATGGAAGGGAAGCAGCTCACCGTAGAAGTTTTGAGTCTACTCAGAGATGCGCACCAGAGTGATAGCCAAATACACCTGCCTCAAACCCTGTACAATTAAGTATTGAATTGTAGTATGAGTACATAAACAATATGTACCAAGTAAGTATCCCATCTAATCTCAAAGAAGTATAGACGAGAGGTCGACTTGATACCTACTAGGGTCAAATAAAATTAGAAGAGTTCATTATAAACACGGATTTCACATGTTATTAACAATTATTAATCATGGAATAACGATTCTTTTCCAAGTTTTTTCACGGATATTCACCTATAGTTCAAGAAAATATGAAATTCAGTCTTTAGAGAAACTCTAAGAAAAACATGCGCAAGTAACACCGTGGGACGTACGGTCCGATCCAACATAAAAGTAAATTTTGCACCGCTGAGGCTCGAACGGCTTGAACCATGGATTCATCTATTAGCTCGCTTGTGAATCACACATGCGACGCGGTCAAATATGTATAAACTCATCAATAAGAAATAATAATATATATCTAAGGAGTAGTTATTCACATAAATGCCAAATATTCTCTTTTAAAACACCAAATAGGATAAGGTTCCTTCACTACTCTCATTTACCTTAATCAAAATAGTTTCTACGAATCTGAATTTATCAACAAGTTACAATAATATCAAGCAGAGCATGCTCATGAGTCCTAGACTACCCGGACTTAACATAATAGTCGCTACGCACAGACTCTCGTCAACTAGTACACATGTAGCGCCCGCATATAATGGCAATTAATTCAGTTATTATATTATGGGGACAGTTCCCTCTTACAAGGTTATAAAAGAGACTCACCTTGCTCCAAAGTGCACTTCTAATACCAAGAACAAGTCCAATCCTCAATTCAGAGCTGCACGATCCTAAACTAGTTGAACGAAGTAAGAACTAGTCAATATAAACTCACAAGATCGAACTCTAGCTATTTATGCAATTTCTCAACCATTAACACAAGTCTCCCAAAATCTGACCCCATGCCCACGTGCCCAGATTCCGAAATTTTTCGAAGGAAGTTGTTCTCAACAACCTAAGGATCAATAATATATGATTTCTAATCAATTCCATAATAAATTTCGTGGCTAAATCTAGGTTTTATTAAAACCCTAGGTTTTTGCTCTAACCCCATGATTTCACCTGAATAGTAGTGTTTAATCTACCTAAGACAATCATATTGAACTAGAAATAGGTAACCCACACTTCTCTCAATATGCTAGGTGAAGTCCTTCTCTCAAAAGCTCCCAAATCTCCCAAAGGAGGAGGAGTGAAAATCTGATAAAAATGACTTAGAACCCGTATTTAATGAACGTCACTACCCAGCTATTTCTGCATTTGCAGTCAAGGAACCACACCTGATGTCCCGCATCTGCGAGAGATGGGACACACTTGCGACAATCTGCCAAGGAGCTGGGACAGCATCTGCGGTCTCTGGGCCGCATCTATGGAACCGCTTCTGCAGCTTGGGAACCGCATCTACGGTTCTTGTCCTGACCGGCCCTGGGCCGCAACTGCGATTGGAGGATCGCATCTGCTGTCTCGCACCTACGGTCCAAGAACCGCAGATACGGTTATGATAGAAGCAGCAAACCTTCAGCCCTTCTCAAATTTTTCAACTTCACACAAGACTCATTCAATTGACGTTCGAGGCTCCAGCGCCCCTCCCGAACATACCAGCAAGTCTAGAATTACGAAACAGACCTACTCGAACCTTTAGAACACCCGAAACTATACTAAATCTAGAAATCACCCACTAAAACCAAATGAATCAAACTTATGAACTTCAAGTTCTTAATTTTCTACTATCATTCCAAAACGCCCTTAAATTACTCAGATTGACACCAAATTTACGGACAAGTCCTAAATGACCAGTACCGAGCTTCGAAACTACATACGAGCCCGATACCAATGAAATCAATCATTACTTAGTTTCTTTAAATCCTTAAAACTTCAAATTAATAACTTCTAATAAAAATACATTACGCGGACTAGGGACCTCAGAATTCGATTCCGAGCAGACGCCTAGGTCCCAATATTTTCCCACGGACCCTTCGGGATTGTCATGTTACGAATCCGGGTCCATTTGCTCAAAATATTGACCAAAGTCAAACGTGGTCTTCTAAAAGAATCCTAAGGAATCAACTGAGAATATTTACCCCAAAATTCTTCCAAATCGCGAACCAATTGTCCGTGTAAGTTGTAACTTAGCTAAAGCAAGCACAAAAAGTTTTATTTAGGGGAATAGGATTCAAAAAGGCAAAACGACCGGTGGATCATTTATATATATATATATATATATATATATATATATATATATATATATATATATATATATATATATATATATATATATATATATATATATATATATTGTATATAATTTATATCTATATCTATACTATTTAATTTAGATAATTTATAACAAATTGTTGTATATAGTATATTGCCTTATATAATTGTATACTTTAGCTACATTAAGACGTGAATATATATGTATATGTATATATTAAGATGAACTCAGTATCAAAGATGCAAATTCATGTAATACTTCAAATTAAAATACAATAGCTTTAAGGCTTTAACATAATACTTCAAATTAATATAACAAACTAAAATATTAAGTATCATACGTCTAACAATTTTAAAATAACACAAATTTATATCAACTTAAAATCTTAAATACGAATGTGTGGAGAACGCGCAAGATAAGTCTTTATATGCCTCCTTAAAGAGATAGTGTCCTCCTTTGGACAATGAGTGTAGACTCGACCACAGTTCTTGCACTTTATTATGTAAACTTCTTTATTTTCTTCTACCATATTAAAGTGTTCCAAAACAAATGGGTGTAATCTAGAATCACCGGGCATGATTTAACTAAAATTAAGAATTTGAATTTGAGAAATGAGTGAAGACTTGAATACTTTACTTTGAGTTTGAGAAATGAGAGACATTGATGATTTTATGAGTAAAAATGAAAGAATGAGAGGGTATTTACAGTTGAAAATAGGGAAAAAATATAATAATAAAAAGTTTGGGGTTAAAACAAAGTTTGGCGGCCAAATGGCTTATTTTATAAAAGCCAACTGTTAAATTGGCAGGCCAACGACTAGTTTTTAAATAAAAAAATATTGGCAAATCATTTTAATTTTTTTTAAAAAATAACTGTTAGGCCCATTTGGCCCATTTGAACCAACCCAGGCCCGCTTTCCGATCCCGGGCTCGTAGGCTATTTATAAAGGACCGACCCACTGTGGGCTAACAGTCCATTTGTGACCGGCCCGTTTAGCTCATGGTTTCGCAGGTCTGGGGAGGTCCCAGGCTGGGCCCGGCCCATAATACAACCTTACTTTGATGGCACCAGTATGTTCCTTTTTAAAAGAATCTAGCATGGCAAATGAATCTATCGAGTTTGGGGCTAGGTTGTGATACCATATCATTTCCTCTTATCAAAAGCATCTCTCTGAACTTTTTCAGTAAGACTATTTTGGTCTTGTCATCCTTTAGGTCGTTGCCCTTCACTGCACAAGTGTAAGCATTGATGTGCTCGTTAGGGTTCGAGGTTCCATTGTACTTTGGAAGGTTGGGCATAATGTACTTTTTTGGAATGGGTTTTGGTGCCGCTTCCTGTGGGAATGACTTTTGTACGAAATTCTTTGAATCTACACCTTTCAGGATTGGGGGTCCCCTGGAATTTGATCGACCTTATAATTGTAGGTCTCTACCTTCTTGTCGTTGGCTTCTATCTTCTTCTCGCCCGACTCGATCCTCTTTGTGAGGTGCTCGAGCATCTTTATGATGGCGTGGTCAGCTGCCGAACCGTTATTGCTTGATCTTTCTGATACCTATTTGGCTTGGGGAGCCATTTCCGGTGCTACCATGTTGGAAGTTTTCTGGTTGCTTTGCATCTGAACAATCGCCAGTTGTTTTGCATGTAACATTTCAAAGATGACGTGAAGGCCAACCTCCCGTTCTTTCCTAGCTGGGATTTTCTGAGCTTCTTTTCACTCACCTTGGTGTATGCTCCTGTTAGTGTGGAAGCTTATATCGACGTGTTGGGCATCGCATGAGACCATATCTGTGGGGATTGGCTCTGGCGCATCCCTAGGGTTTAGTGGTGGTGCGCCAATACCTAGAATGGCTATACCATTCTCTCCATGGTCCTCAAGACCGTTGTTTTTATATGCATTCATTGAGTAAGAGATTTTGAACTGAAACCAAAGATTCTTGGACAAGAAAAAAGGTGAAAGATAAATTGGTTATGTAGTAAACCAGCAAGAAAATAAGCACTACCATTTTTAGCCCCACGGTGGCCGCCAAACTGTTTACCTTGAAAATGGTAATAACAATTAGATTTGATTTTGTCGTTCTAAAAATATATGATTTATTTTTATGTAGTTATTAGGCAATAGATGCTAAGTGAAAGACTAGAAGATAAGATAAGAGCTTGTAGATAGTGTAATAACCAAACTAAATGGTTGGAAATCGGGGCCTTAAGCTAGCGTATATAGGGCTTTGAGATCGAGTCGGATACCCGGCTAAGGTCCATCGAGGGAGGGTTAACAATTATGAGAGCTGCGATGGCGGCTCTTTATGATCAATAATGAGCAATAAATGAAGAACAATAAATGGAACACTATTAATATAAGCAATAAATATAAGTAGTGAAATCAAGAGAATATCTTAAGTTAGAGAAAAGAGAGAATGTTCTTGTATATTCAATATTGCGTATCAGATGTCCTACAAATGACAAGGGTCCCATTTATATATGAGATCGAATCCCAATATAGTACAAATGCATTTATAGTAAAATTACATGGTTGGTACAACTATTCAATGCCACGATACGAGCTTGAACTAGACAAATAGACTTGTTCAGCTTTAGTCACATGCCTTGGGAACTTCCCACTTTTTCACCATAACTATCAATCTGTACTGCCCTGAGGTCGGATGTCAATAACCCCTCGGGTGTGAATATCGACCATAGCCTCAAGCCTTTGGAAACATGCTTATGAAGCGTCGTAATTACCAAAACTTGGACCCTCTAATTTTATCATATACAGTGTGATTTGCAACTTTTGAATTAGAGGTAATGCTAATTATAATGTAATGATTATTCTTTATCATTCGAAAATTTGCTATATTTATTTGTCATCATTTGCAAGTGGCTCAAATAAGTTAAAGAGTTTATTGAAGCAGTGAATATGATATTTAGAGTCACGGGAGCAGTGAAGATGCTATTTAGAGTCATGAGATTGTTCGTGAAATATTATTTTGTTTAGATACTTTAATTTTTTTCTTTATGGAACTTCTAATTAATGCGCAAACTTATGTATGTTATTCTTAACAATGACTTTGGTTATGAATAATAGTATTCTTTCGTGATTTATATAAATTTTAGCGTATTAGTTTTTATTTAAATAAATAATTAACAACCAAATATAAGGATACATCTCTACTACACTTTTACAATAGGTTCAATTAACTTTTGCAATAAGCCCAATAACCATTACAACAACCCTAATAAACCGTTGCAATAGCCACAATAAACTGTTGCAATAAGCTCAATAAACTGTTGCACAGCTCCTTAAAAACTGTTGCTAAAGCATCCAAAACCTTTGCAATAGCCTCAACGACCGTTGCATAAAATTATATCACAAAGATTATGAATCGTTTGATTTGACTAAGTAATTGTTACATCTGATGGGCCTAAGGCAATGATGGCAAGCCCGTTGCAATAGAGCTATTGGCATGCGATCTAATGGAATGGTTTCTTAACCATTACAAAAGGACTATCGCAACGGTTTACTACCTTTTGCAACAGTTTCAAAACTGTTGCTATAGGTCTATTTCTGCTAGGGAGGCAATCAAAGACATCACCGTTGTAGATAGTGTGAAGTCGTGCAAAGGCTAACCGGACGGATAGCTACTTTAGGCCGATTCATCTCGAGATCATCGAATTGAAGCTACATATTTTTCTCTCTACTCAGAAAGAAGAACGATTTCGCCTGGACCCCGGAATGCCAAAAGGAATTAGAGGAATTAAAGTGATACCTGTCGAGCCTGCCACTGCTTCACACTCCAAAGGCAAATGAGAAACTTAACTTGCACTTGGTAGTATCGGAAGTCGCGGTAAGTGGAGTTCTGGTTTGGGAAGATCAAGGTACACAATTTCCCATTTAATATATAAGCCGAACCCTAGGAGAAGCAGAACTAGGTATCCACACTTAGAGAAATTGGCACTTGCACTGATGAGCACTTCTAGAAAGTTAAAAGCATACTTGAAATTTCACCCCTATATGTGTGTTAACCACTTACCCACTTCGTAATATTTTTTACAAGCCCGAATTATCAGGTGGATTGGCCAAATAGGCCGTCGAACTCAGTGGGTACGATATCAAGTATCGACCTCGAACGACCATCAAGTCGCAAATTTTGGCACACTTCATGGCTGATTTCATGCCAACCCTCGTACCCAGAGTTGAAAAAGATCTTTAGTTAAAATCAGGCACATCATCGGGGTGTGGAGACTTTTCACTGGCATTGCTTTGAATGCGAAGGGGTCCGGGCTAGGCATCATTTTGAATATTAATAACTATAGATTCTACCCTATCTATGCTCTCTTTTGCTTAGGTTTTGAATAAACAAATGTGTCAAAGTATTCCCAAAAATTAAATTATTGTGCTTGTTTGCAGGGTTTGGACAAAATGAAGCAAGAAATTCATAACTAGCTCATAAAGGAGTTAAAACTTCACGAGTTCAAACGTGAGCCAAAAACGCTGACAGCGATGAAATAGTGCGACCGTGGAAGGATATTAACTGAGGCAGCCACAATTACGTTGCCAGGAAAAATAAAATTTAGATAAGGTACTTTTGGGTACAACAAATACCACTGCCGAGGTGAAATAGAGCGGCATCAGAAAACGTTACGCGACCGCGGCCCAAATTCCGCTAAGGGCAAAATTGAGAATCAGAGGACTAGAAATTTGAGCTCAAATGAAGACCGTGATCCGTGAACATATTATGCGACCGTGGTTGAAGAAAATATTGAGGCGGTTGATTTTATGCTCCTAGTGAAATCGTGCCCGGCCCCAGTCCAAACTGGAAGAAATGCGGTCCGCGCTTACTTTTGCGCAGCCGCAAAATTTCAAGCGATGGGGCGCTCAAGTATTACACTGACAGCGGAACCTCCCTAGAGGTATTTTTTTCTAATAATATTAGTTGTGTGTAAATATATATTTTTCATATTTTTAGGGTATCTTTTGTTTTGAGGAGCTCGTGACAGCCGTATTTTACTACTTTGAGCAACTTTAGCTATAAATCTTAGATTTTCTTCTTGTAATCAACTTTTATCGCCTATATTTCATCTTCATCTTTAATTTCTGCCTTTATTATGAGTAGCTAAACCCATTAGCTAGGGTTGTGACCCAACCCTAGTGTGGGTATTTAATGGGTCTTCTATTTTAGGGCTTACTTTTTTATGGGTTAGTGATATTTAGCATAATTCATGCTTTAATTATAGAACTTGTGGTTGCAAATACTGATTCACGCCTTTATGATTTAGACTCTTCTTGAAAAAAAGGGACTAAGTCTAGAAAATTTTGGCTAAAAAGGAATTGGGATGCATTCTAGAGATTTGATAGCCCCAATTAAAGGGTTAAACCTAGAGATAGTAATTCTAGACTTGAGCCGATTTTATTTGCATTGTTTGAACACTCTATTGGATTGAGAAAGCAAAATAGGGCAAAGCCACTCAAACTACCGAGAGGTATAGAGTGAGAAATTATGTGGAATGGTTATATCATGACCCCAATATAATAAGCTTGTCCTAAATATTATATCACATTAGATACTCGCCTAAGTGTAAGTCACTTCCCTAGTGCTCTTTGTCACTTGAGAAAACCTTTACAAAAACATTGTAGTTAGTTTATTTTCAGAAATGAATAACATTAAAAGTAGAATAGTAACAAACACAAACATGGTAAGAAGTGCAATTAAAAGGAACACACATAGCTAGATTAGATAGAAACCCAATTCTCAACAAATATTAGCTCACTATGGAAATCGATCCTGACCCTTCGGGTAAGAGCTACATCGACAACTTCGGGATATATTGCTGCATTAAGGGATGAGATCTTAGCATTTCAACAGGAACAAAACGAAACCCCTTCTGAAATTTGGCATAGATATAGAACTATGGTCAAGGAATGGCCCAACAATAATATGATTGAAGTAATGATCCAACATATGTTTTACAGGGGTATAAATATGACCAATCAGTGTTTGATAAACCAAATAGAAGGGGTAATTTTCTGAAGTTGTTATAGTTTTGATTGATGAGTCGCGAACCGGTGTTAACGAGAGGCTGAAGGTTTGAAGACATGCTTTTGAATATAAGGTTTTCAAGCTTAGCAGGACAAAGACAAAATACCTGGAGTGTAAGTTTGGCACTGAGCAGAGGGAAGTGGATGTGGATGTGAGGCTTGAATCACATGTCATTTTCGAGCAGAGACAGCTTACCTTGGGTCGGTTATCAAGGGGGAAAGGGAGATTGACGAGGATGTTACATACCGTATCGGGTAGGATGAATGAAGTGGAGGTTAGCATCTGGAGTATAGTTTGACAAGAGAGTGCCACTGATACTCAAAGGGAAGTTCTATAAAGCGGTGGTTAGGCGGGCCATGATGTATGGGACTGAGTGTTGGCCGGTTAAGAAATTACATACCCAGAAGATGAAGGTAGCAGAAATGAGGATGTTGAGGTAGATGTACAAGCTTATTAGGATAGATAATATTAGGACTGATGATATTCGGGAGAATGTATGTGTGTCTCCCATTGATGACAAGATGTGGGAGCCAAGGCTCAGATGGTTTGGGCATGTTTATAGGAGAAGCCCAAATGCTCCGGTAAGGAGGTGCAAACGACTGGTTGTAGAGGGAACGAAAAGAGGTAGGGGTGGCCTAAGAAGTATTGGGGGAAGTGATTAGGAAGGGATATGGTGAGTCTTTAGATTTTTGAGGACATGGAACTTGATAGGATGATGTGGATGTCGAGTATTAGGGTTGTAGGTTAGGAGGTAGTTGGGTTTTGTCTTATGCCATAACTTTGTTTGACTAGTTTGGTAGGGACTTTTGCTTTTGCTTTGTATCATTCTTCTTGACTTCATGTTGTTCCTATTTTTAAAATTTTTTTCACATTATATCTGTGGTGTTACTAATATTGTCTTCTTTTATCTTTTTATCTTCTTGAGCCGAGGGTATTTCGGAAACAACCTCTCTACTCCTTCGGGGTATGGGTAAGGTCTGCGTAAACACTATCTTCCTGAGACCCCAATAGTGGGATTTCACTAGGTTGTTGTTGTTATTGTTGTTGTCATATGCCGAGGCCTATGATATTCTTGAAGAGATGGCTGACACTTCCCATGCCTGGTAGAGTCGGGTGAATGTTCCTCAAGAGGATTCTCATGTCATTAATTTTCACAAAGAATTTCAAGACCAGGAACAAACTATAAGTGAGTTAACAACAACCATAAACTAGTTAGCCAAAGCACAACTACAGTAATTCAATGACCAAAGAAAGTTATCACAATGGAAGGAGTAAATCTATTGGTAAACAAGAGGAGACAGTCTTGTAAACAAGTGAAAAGCAATCAAGATTTATTTTGAGCAAGGTAGCAGTGGTTACAACCAAGATAATGGTTATGGAGAGCAAAGTGAAGAGGTTTTGTATGCCAACAACTATCAAGGACAAAGAGGTAATGCTCCAAATTAACAATGGACATCACAAGGGAATAACTAGAATTGGGGAAACCAAGGCCAAGGAAATTGGAATAATAACAATAACAACTCCAACGAACAACAACCAGAATTGGGGTAACAATAGCAATTGAGGTAGAAAAAACAACCAAAGAGTTTGAATAATGGTAATCAAGGTAATCGGAGGCTGGGCTTTCAAAGGCCTCCAATGTTTCAATACCAAACAATCTGCCTTCATTTCCATCCCACGGTCCTAGCTCGTCAAACAATGAGATGGGAAGGATTGAGTCGATGTTTGAGAAAATGATGGATAAAAGCGCCGAGTCCAATACCCAATTGACATCCCATAATAGTTCTATTCGCAATCTAGAGTTCCAACTTGGTCAGATTTTGCAATCTTTGAACACTCATCCTAAGGAGGCACTACCTAGTGACACGGTAGTAAACCTAAAGGGTGGGAAAAATAACGGTCATGCAATGGCAGTGACCACGAGGAGTGATAGAAGTGGTGAAGCAAGTACCTCCAAGCAAAAGGAAGTTGTGAGTAATGATGTTGAAGTGCAAAATGAAGATGATCCTATAGTTGTTGAGCAAGTGAGTGAAAATAATGTGAATGGCTATATGAGAATTGATATAATGACAATGAGGAGGATACTCAAAATGACGTGAACCGTCTAGGGAATACGTGATGGACATGCCAAAAATGATGACGCCTAAAGCAAAGGCTCCTTTTCCAAGGCCTCCTCCACCTTACCCTCAAAGACTTTCAAAATAGAAGAATGAAAACTCGTTTAAGAAGTTTATTGAGATGATGAAAAGTTTGTTGATCAATGTACCCTTGGTAGAAGCTCTTAAGCAAATACCAGGTTACTCCAAGTTTATGAAAGACTTGATAACTAAAGAGAGATCTATGGATTGTGAGACCATCAAAATAACTCATCAAGTGAGTGCCATTATGCACTCGATGTCTCTAAAACATGAAGATCCCAATGCATTTACTATACCATGTACCATTAGGAGTGCAGATTTTGCAAAGGCCTTGTGTGATTTTTGGTGCAAGTATAAATTTTATGCCTTACTCTGTATTCAAAACTTTGGGTATTGGTCAGCCGAGAGCTACTTCAATGATACTGCAACTGGTGGATAGAACAATAAAGAGGTTGTTTGGTATTATTGATGATTTTCAGGTCCGGGTGGACAAGTTTATTTTGCTTTCTGATTTTGCGATTCTCAACTGCGAAGTCGACTATGAGGTGCTGATAATATTAGAGAGGCCTTTCCTAGCAACAGGGAAGGCATTGGTTGATGTGGAAGCATGGGACCTCACCTTCTAGGTAGGTGGCGAAAAAGTTATCTTCCATGTGTACAAATCAATAAGGTAGCCGAATAGTACTGAGGTCTGTTCTTTTGTGAATCTAGTGACAGAGGTGATAGTTGATGAAAGGAGTGCCATGATCAATTTGCAGAATCCTTTGAAAGTTGTATTTTTAAACCATGATGTGACCGAGGACGATGGTTTAGTAGAGTATGCCAATGCCTTGCGAGGAATGGGTTCTTACTCTTCTGAGCCCCATAAGCTTCCTTGGATCTTGAAAACAGAAATACTCCACCAATAAAGCCCTCAATCGAGCAACCTCCCATATTGGAGTTGAAGTCGTTGCCTCCATAATTCAGGTATGAATTCTTGGGCCCTTTTTCAACTTTACCTATTATTCTTTCTTCTTGCCTTACTATCATGCGGGTAGATGCAACCCTTGAAGTGCTGCAAACAAGGAAGAGAGCAATTGGATAGACTCTAGCTGATATTTGGGAATAAGCCCCGCCGTTTGCATGCACACGATTATACTTGAGGATGACTCCAATCCCTTCGTGGAACATCAAAGGAGGTTTAACGAGGATATTCAAGAGGTTGTCAAGAAGGAAATTATTAAGTGGCTAGATGTAGGGGTTGTGTATCCCATATCGAATAGTTCATGGACTTCATCGGTACAATGTATACCAAAAAAAAAAAGAGGTATGACTGTGGTCACAAATGAGCAAAATAATTTGATCCCTGCTAGGACTGTCACCGGATGGAGGGTATGCATGGACTACCGTAAGCTGAAAAAAATGACCTGCAAAGATCATTTTCCATTGCCCTTTCTTGATCAAACGCTAGATAAACTTCTTGGGCGTTCCTACTTTTTATTTTTGGATGGGTACTCAAGCTACAACCAGATTATAATTGTACCAGAGGACCAGGAGAAAACCACCTTTACATATCTGTATGGTACCTTTGCACTTTCCCGGATGCCATTTGGTTTGTGTAATGCACCGGCTACCTTTCAGCGGTGTATGATGGCTATATTTACAGACACGGTGGAGGACTTCTTGGAAGTTTTCATGGATAGCTTCAGTGTTGTGGGTGAATCTTTTGAATATTTTTTGGGTAATCCCGATGTGAGGAGACAAATCTAGTGCTTAATTGGGAAAAGTGCCACTTTATGGTCGAGGAGGGCATTGTCCTTGGTCATAAGATCTCAAATAATGGTATTGAAGTGGACAAGTTGAAGATTGAAGTGATTTCAAAACTCCCTCCTCCTACTTTAGTCAAAGAAGTGAGGAGCTTTCTTGGGAATGTGGGGATCTACCGAAGGTTCATCGAGGACTTTTCCAATGTGGTGAATCCCTTGTGCACATTAATAGAAAGGATGCAAAGTTCGTGTTTAATGATGAGTGCATGAACACTTTTGAGCTTCATAAGTAAAAATTGACGACCACTCGCATCATCACCGCATCCAATTTCACAACAAAAGAGAAAAAGGGGCATCTTTATGGCTTCTTCATCTTTTTATTTTACCATCACATAAGTATTATTTTGTGTAATATCATCACAGAGCATGTTATAAACTCTGTGATGATCACTCAATTCTTAGTTGTTGCGAGCTCTTTCTTTTTACATGCTTGTTAGTCGAGGAGGCTGTTATTTGCCTCAATAGGATAGCTAAGATAAGGTTTATGCCGGCACTGTTATATGGGTGACATTACCGGTGTAACTCGCCTTATTTTATATTTTCCTATTTGTTGTAATTTTCTTTTCCATTTATTTATGAAAATTAACCGTAGACGATCGCCTAGTGGAACCAAAAAAAAAATTTGGAACTTGCCTTTTGAGCTCATGTGTGATGCTGATGACGTTGCAATAGGAGTGGTCTTGGGTTAAAGGGTGAACAAGATGATTCATCTGGTGTACTATGTAAGCAGAACTATGAATGATGCCCAGGTTAATTACACGGTGTTGGCCCAAGTTCAGTTGAAGTTTTGAAGAATGACAAATGACCTCAGTGAAGGACCATGTCCATCTTGGGAGACAGAGTTGTTACTGCCTACGCACATGAGATGAACGTGAAGAATGGGATTAACCAGCCATATCTTATAAATATCCTCTGAACTGATAGAAAATATTGCATAGGATATAAGGAGAAGAGGTCTCCTTATATGAAGAGAACTATGTCCGGATCTAGGATAAGGAGTTGGAGTTCGAATGTTTTTAGGACTCGAACTTGATGAAGGATTAGCAATTCAAGTTTTTGTCAAACTCTGTTACTAACTCTATAAAAGTAATATTGTTCTCTTGTACAGGTACGCAGAAAGACAAAGTAGTTAGAGCAAAAGAGCAAGACTATTTTGCAAGCAATTTACATGAGATCAAGTGTGCATGCCTTCAGCTGCTCGAACAAGATTATAGAAGCAGTTCCATTGTGTTTTTCTAATCCTAGTTCAATTGTAGTAGGTGATTTAAAATTGTACCTTTCCAGCTTTTATAGCAGCAAATTGTATTAGGTACTTTGAGTATTTAAGTTAGAGTCAACTTGAAAGTGTCGCAGCAGTTGAGGCTGTATGTCACACTGGGATTAGAGTTAATCCGTAGGTTTACAAGAGTTTTGTAAATGTTGTTTTGGCTCATTTTTGGGAAAATCCTACTGAGAAGTAGGTCGTGATTTTTTCACCTTGAGCCAGGTGTTTTCCACGTAAAATTTCTTGTGTTATTTATTTTATGCCCTCTTAATTCCACAAACAGTTATAATTAGTACACCTAGAAGAACTAGGTTCTTCTAGTGCGAAAATTGGGCACCACACAAATCACCCCCCCCCCTCTTGTGTGGTATTAACGATTGAAACATCAATTGGTATCAAACAGGGTTATCCTTGAAGAGGCTAACACGTTAGGATAATATCAACAATGAGTGCACCACTTGAGAACTAGGAAGGGCAAGCCACTACTAGGCCTCTACTTTTCAACGGCCAGTACTATTTTTGGTGGAAGAACAGAATGAGAGATCATATCATAGAGGAAGATTATGAACTTTGAGTCATAATCACCGATGGCCCTCTAGCAACCACTAAGAAGAATCTTGAAGGAATTAAAGTACAAAATATGAGAGCTGACTGCGCTGCTGAAGAATTGAATAAATGGAAGAAAAATGCCAAAGCTAAGAATTGGCTTGTATGTGGCCTAGGGCCAGACGAGTACAGTAGGATCCAAGGTTGCACAACCGCTAAAGAAATATAAGACACTCTACAAGTGGCTCATGAAGGGACACATCAAGTGAAAAGATCAAGAGGAACACTTCTGTACTCTCAATATGAGAATTTTACCATGAAGGAAGGAGAAACTATCTAGGAGATGTACACTAGATTCACCACCTTGACAAATAAACTGGGATCTCTTGGTAGGACTATCCTTGATGAAGACAAGGTTGAGAAGATTTTGACAAGAGTTCTGCCAGTCACATGGGAAAGCAAACTTACTGCCATTCAAGAATCCAAAAACATTGCCACTCTTAGACTGGATGAACTGATTTGAATTTTGACTGCCTACAAAATGAGGAGACAAACCATGAAGATGGATACCCCAAAAAGGGAAAGAAGCTTAGCTCTCAGAATTGCAAAAGGTGCAGAACTGGAAGATGATGAAATGGCTATGATCACTGAGGATTTTAAAAGGTATCTAATGAGAGGAAAGGGTTCTTCAAGAATTACAAGCTTTAATAAAACAAGAGCTCAAGAGAAACAGGCAAATGAGGGATGCTTCAAGTATGGTAAGACTGACCTCGTGATCAAAATTGTCCTCAATGGGAAATTGAGTGGAAAAAGGAAAGAGCTAAATGAAGAAACATGAAGAAGGAACAGGTTCAACCAAAGAGAAACAAAGGTTCAACTAAGGCTATGGTCGCTGTCTGGGGAGAAACCTCAGATGAAGACTCAGAAGATGAAATTGAGGAGGAGTAAGCTCTAATGGCCATCAGGGAATCAGACGATGAACAAGAGGTATGTATTCTTCATCTCAAAGACTAGATTAAATTCTTGTCGAAAGAAAAACTGGCTGAACTATTAATAGACTTCATTGATGAGTCTGAAATAATCAACAATGAGAAGGAAGTTCTGTCTAGGGAATGTGTGATCCTAAAAGAAAAATGTAAAAGTCTAGAGTCTAGAGCAAATGAGAGCAATAATAAAAATGTTGAGTTGAAGAACCAGGTTCTTCAACTCGACAACAGTGTCTTAGAACTTAGGTCTGAAAATCTGGAATTAAAATTAGGAACAGGAAAGAAGATAGTTGATCACTCACATCTCACTCTAGAAGAAAATTTGGGAAAAATGAAAGATGAAAGTACAGAAAAGATGAATTCATCAAAGTGTTAAAAGAAGATCTAGGAAAGGAAAAACATGAACTAGACAGAACTTGCAAGTGGAACCAAGCCTCAGATGCCCTTTTTGCAAGAGCATCACAGCAGTAACAAAAGAGGACTTGGCTATCGGACTCAAGCTCCTAAATGAGATCCAAAAAGCAAGTACCTCACTCTTCCTGAAAATAAAATTTGCACACATTGCAGAAAGATTGGTCATTACAAATATGAATGTAATGCAAAAGAAATGGCCAGTCAAAGGAACAAAATCTTTGTTAAAGAAAAGAACAAGTTGCCTGGATGGGAAAAAAGGAATTTGATACATCCTTTTTCTTATTGAAAGGGACCCAAACTAGTTTGGGTTCCTCAGACTAACCCCTGATTTCCATTTTCAGGTCCAAGTGAAGGGGATGAGCCAAATATGGTATATGCATAGTGGCTACTCGAAGCACATAACTGGGGACAAGGACCAGTTCCTTTCACTTGAGTACCTAAGAAGAGGTAATGTCTCCTTTGGTAATAGAAAGAAATGTGAGATCATTGGGGTTGGAAAGGTAGGCAAGACTAATTCTCACTCCATAGAGAATGTCTACCTAATAGATGGTTTAAAATACAGCTTAATAAGTGTGTCACAATTTGTGACAGAGGCAACCTTGTCGCCTTTACCTCTACCAAATGTTTTGTGATTAACCTTATCACTGACAAAGTTGTCTTGCAGGGAAAAAGAGTTAACAATATCTATCAACTCTTTCAAAAAATAAACTCACTTGCCTAAGTGTGTTAGACAATAATCCCCTCCTGTGGCACAAAAGACTTGGCCATGCCAGTCTAAATCAGCTAAACAAATTAGTCTCCAAGGATTTGTAATAGGATTACCTAATATCAAGTTCAAGAAAGACAAAGTTTGTGAGGCATGTACAAGGGGGAAGCAGGTAAGGTCATCCTTCAAATCCAAGAAAATGGTAAGTACGTCCAAGACGTTGAAACTGGTTCATATGGATCTCTGTGGTCCAATGAGAACCATGAGCAGAGGAGGAAAGAAATATGTGTTAGTTCTTGTTGATGATTACTCTAGATTTACCTAGGTACTATTTCTGACATCTAAGGATGAGGCCTTTGAAATTTTTACTACTTTTGTTAGAAAAACTCAGAAACAATTGGGAAATCAACTTGCATCTATTAGGTCTGATCATGGAACTGAATTTGAAAATGCAAAATTTGTCGAGTATTGTGATGAAAATGGTATAGATCACAACTTCTATGCCCCTAGGACTCCTCGGCAAAATGGAGTGGTTGAAAGAAAGAATAGGACTCTTGAGGATATGGCAAGGACCATGCTCTTCTCTAGTAAACTACCCCACAACTTCTAGGCAGAGGCTGTAAATACTGTATATTACATAATAAATAGATGCATGACTAGACCTCTTGTTGAGAAGACTCCCTATGAGTTACTTAAAGGGAGAAAACCAAACATATCCCATCTTAGGGCATTTAGTTGCAAGTGCTATGTGCACAATAATGGAAAAGACTCCCTAGGTAAGTTTGATCCCAGAAGTGATGAGGGAGTATTCTTCGGATATTCTTCACGTAGCAAAGATTATAAAGTGTTTAGTAAAAGAAATTTGTGTGTAGAAGAAAGTGTGCATGTTGTGTTTGATGAAACTAACATTCTTTCTGAAGGACAGGAACATGAAGATGAAGCCATTGGACTGGTCAAGGACTTGGGTGAAGCATTAGCTCAAGTCAAAGCAGTACCTACAGAAGGAATAGGTGATGGAACAGGTTCTTCCGTACAGGTCAACCTGATAGGGGGAAGGAATCAAATAGGAAGTAAAATAAACCGCTTGAAAGAACCCGTTCATGAACCTGACTCTCAGCAAATGGCTGAAATATTCAACAGAAACAAGTTGGTCATGAAACCTCACAAATATCAAAGTTCTCATCCCATCGAGAACATTCTCACTGTTCCAACATCTTGAGTCAAAACTAGATCACAACTAAAGAATCTATGTGCATTTGATGCTTTTCTATCTCTTATTGAACCTAAAAATGTTGATGAGGCTTTGCAGGATGTAAATTGGATCAATGCTATGCAGGAGAACTCAACCAATTTGAAAGAAGTCAAGTCTGGCATCTAGTTTCAAGACCCAAGGACAGATCAGTCAATGGTACCAAATGGGTCTTCAGGAACAAACTTGACGAGGATAGAACTGTCACAAGAAACAAGGCAAGGCTGGTGGTTCAAGGCTACAGTCAAGAGGAAGGCATTGACTATGATGATACTTCTGCTCCAGTTACTCTATTAGAAGCAATCAGACTCCTCATTGCCTTTGCTGCACATATGGAATTCACTCTCCATCAGATGGATCTCAAAAATGCCTTCCTAAATGGCTACCTCAAGTAAGAAGTTTTTGTAAACAACCTCCAGGATTTGAAAGCAAGGAATTCCTTGAGCATATGTACAAGATGGACAAGGCTCTATATGGGCTCAAACAGGCCCCAAGAGCATGGTATGAGCGACTATCAAAACTCTTACTAGAGCATGGGTGCGAAAGAGGTAAAATTGACAGCACCTTATTCCTAATGGAAAAAGGTAAAGGCCTTCTTGTAGTACAAATATATGTTGATGACATAATATTTGGGGCTACTACTGATAAGCTAAGTAAGGACTTTGCAAAACTAATGGGGAGTGATTTTGAAATGAGTATGATGGGCGAATTAAACTTCTTTCTTGGCCTGCAGATTAAACAAATTCCACATGGGATTATGATCCACCAGCAAAGGTACACAAAACAACTAATCAAAAGGCTTAAAATTGCTAAAGAAATAGATACACCTATTGCAACTGCCACTAAATTAGACATTGATGAACCTGGTTCATCTGTTGATCAAAAGTTGCATAGGGGTATGATTGGTTCACTCTTGTATCTTAATGCTAGCAGACCTGGCATTGTTTTCAGTGTAGGGATTTGTGCTTGTTTCGAGGGAAGTCCAACGGAGTCACATTTGATAGCTGTCAAGAGAATTTTGAGATATCTAAAAGGCACCACTGAGTTGTGTCTCTAGTATCCCAAAGGTAGTAACTTTAAGCTAGTAGGATTTGCTGATGCTGATTATGCAGGTTACTTGGTGGACAGGAAGATTACTTCAGGTATGGAATATTTTTTGGGGTCATTTCTAGTGTCATGGGCTACCAAAAAACAAAACTCAGTAGCCCTATCTACTGCTGAAGCTGAATATGTTGTGGTTGCTTCTTGTTGTGCTCAATTGCTATGGATCAAACAACAGCTGGTAGTCTTTGGAATTGAAGTGGGATGTATTCCTATATTTTGTGATAACACTGCTGCTATAAGTATGACAAATAACCCTGTTCATCATAAAAGGACAAAGAACATAGATGTTAGACACCAGTTTTTGAGAGATAACTATGAGAAAGGTTGATCTCTATTGAATTTTGTGCTACTGATAAACAAATAGTTGACATCTTCACTAAAGCACTAAGTAGAGAAAACTTTCAAAGGAACATGTTAGAATTAGGGATGATTAAAACCACCTAATCAGGTCCATTTTGGAATGCAATGAAAAAAAATTTGGTTAGAAGTTCTGATTTTATGTGAATATCTAGATTATCTTACTCAGTCTCATACTCTAATCAGTATACTCCTGTGACGTGTTTCTCTTAATTCATTGATCTCTTACAAAGTTGTTTTCTATTTTGATACATGAGGCATAATCAAGAGAAGTTCTACTTGAAGAACGTGGTTCATAAAGTATATGCTCATGAGAAAAGGTCGGGTATGTTTCTATACTTTGCACAATTAGAAAATTTTATATTCCAATTATGAGCAGAAGTTCCACTCTAACCAAACTCCCAAAATATAACCACCAATCCTTGGAACAGTCTTCCTCTCCTAGAACTCTAAAGAATAAAGGGAACTTTTCCTAAAAACCAGTGCAAATTAAAAACTGAATCATTAATGAGAGTAGACTCCTGATGGACCACTGCAAAATGTTGTAGTTACTAATCATGCCCTTTTAACATCACTCCACTCCTAATTTGATCAATACCCATCTTTGAGTTCTGATCATCCTTCTTCTCATAAATCAACCAAAAATCTCAAAAATCTTCAGAAATCTTTCACAATGGCTAAACCTCAAGAAACTTCAGGGACACCTTTGAATCTACCAATTTGTCTTCATACACACCCCCTAGCGATAACCCTAAACCCAGATTCCACCTGCAAAAGATGCTGGCGGGAAAAACTATAGCCATTGGGGCTTTGAGAACGGCCTTAAACGAAAAATTGAGAGCTAGTCAAAAGGGGGAAGACTCTAAAAAGGAATCATATGACTCTAGTTCTGAGTCTGACCTCTTCGTTTCTACAAGTGAGGGAGAAGAACGGGGATCTTCTAACGCAAATAAAAATCAAGAAAACTCTAGGAAAGTGAATACATGCGATGATTCTTCTGATGGAGTTGATAATATGGAAAATAGGTTTGTTTTAGTGGTTCCATTAAGAGATGTGAAGGAGGATGAATCTAATGGAAGAAGAAGGAAAAAGAAACACGAGATTCAGGCAATTTGTGGAAATATTGAGGGAAGTGGCAACAAGTCAGGGGAAAATAGCTTTAGCATGTTGCAAAAGGTCTTGTTCACCTAAGTAAAAAATAGGTTAGAAATGGTTCATCTGGTGCGTAAACCTTGGCTGATCTTCTAAAGAAAATTGGAGCCAGTTATGATCCAAAGAAGCACAAGGCTTCTTCTTTAAAAGCTCCAACAACTTCCAGCCAACATAGAAAACCAAGACATCAACCCCTAAGTCTATTGTTCTCTTAGGAGCGACTAGAACCAGGGTCAAACAAAGCGAGGAACAATTGCAGAAAGCGCTGGAGGAAAGCAGGAGGAAAAAGAGAGAAAAAGGAAAGGCAAAAGTTGTGGAGAGTGTCGAGGTAGAATAGAAAGAATATGAGGATATGGGCATGGTCCATCAAGAAAGATAAACAACTGAAAAGGTACCATCACCTAAACCAAAAGGTTCCAATACCTCAACCAAAAAGACTTCCTCTGAACCCATATCTGTTGATTCCTCGTTTGCTAAAAGAACTAGGTCTACTGGGAAAAGAAAACAAAAGAAGATTATTGAAGAAGAAGAGGAAGAATGGAGTGAAGAAGAAAAGGAGGAGGAATCTGAAATGGAACAGGATAGATTTGTCATCTTTGGCAGTAGAAAGATCTTGAAAGGGAGAAGTTTGAAAGACCTGGAGGAGCCAGTTATTAAAGGATTGGTTAATGATCTGGATGCACAAAGGTGGAAGAACATGGTTCTTCAACTAGATGGCAAACTAACAAGAAAAGAGTTGATCGAGTTTATGGCAAATGCCCACAGTGGTGAATGGGGTTGTTACTAGTCTGGTGAGAGGAGTCAGGTACATTTTGATGCTCCTAAATTGGATGAGATTCTAGAAATTCCCTGTGCAGGATATGATGATTATACAAGGCAAAGGTGCCTTTGCCTGGACTCTCTTCCTAAAACACTCCAAATCACCAGAAATTTCTGTGATTCTACAACTCCTGAAGAAGTTCCTAAGGCTCGAATTGTTTAGAAAACTGAGATGAGGGCTAAGAACAAGGTGCTTTTTGAGTTTGTGAACAAATGTTTGCTGCCCAGACCAGAGAGAAGGCACACAGCCAGCAACATGGACCTGGTTCTTCTAGAGTGTCTTGTGAGAAGAAAGCAGATTAACTGGCCTACATTCATTGTAACACTACTAGATAGAGTCATCAACGGGTCTCAAGCTCATGCCACACCCTATGGGTTCCTATTAACTGCTGTTATGGAAAAGCTACATGTACCATTGAAGAAATGGGAGATGGCATCTAGCAAAGCCAAGTTTGGTGTAAAGACTCTCATGGCCTGCGACTATCTAATGAATGCCAACCCAGTTGAACTAGGTTCATCTTAAAAGACTCTTGTAAATAGCAAGGTCAGGGCTTTGGTCCAGGAGTGTGAAATAAAAGATGTTGAGATTACTAGCTGAAGGCTCGTGTTGGTTAATTAGATATTGAACGAGGTGGACTTCGAGTAGCAAAGGAAAAGGAGAAGAGTGATGGAATGCTTCAAGATATGTTCAACCTTCTCCAAACTCATCCCTCTCGTACCTCCTAAGTGTAAAAGCCAGTTTATCCTACCCCCTCAGTGACCCAGATTCAGGATATTATTGTTATGCTTTTGCTCATCGTTGGATGTAAATTTTCTTTTTTTTTTTGGTTTGTATTGTAGAAACGTCTCCAAATCAATGATAATGTGCTTTGTTTCTCTTGTTTTATACAACTTCTGATCCAAATAGTTACATGCTTTGTCTTGTTGATTATTGGTTATCTGAAACTTGTTTTCACTTGAAGTTACCCCAGTGGCAATGAATACTAATTAAAATCTAGATGTCATATAATATGCAACTTTTCGCTGAAGCCAATAGGGGGAAGAGATTGTGCTTTAGTTAGTTTTTGTATTCTGATATAAAAATGATACTTATAACCTGATTTAACCTGGTCCTTAATGATAAGTTAACCTGAAGTGTGTGACCATGTGAAAATTAAGCTAAGTTCCACAGGTTCTCCGAGTAGTAAACGCACAAAGTTTGTCATCATCAAAAAGGGGGAATTTGTTGGCCCAAGTTCAGTTGAAGTTTTGAAGAATGACAAATAACCTCAGTGAAGGACTAGGTCCATCTTGGGAGACACAGTTGTTACCGCCTATGCAGATGAGATGCACGTGAAGAATGGTATCAACCAGCCATATCTTATAAATATCCTCTGAACTTATAATATTGCATAGGATATAAGGAGAAGAGGTCTCCTTATATGAAGAGAACTATGTCCGGATCTAGGATAAGGAGTTGGAGTTCAAATTGTATTAGGACCCGAACTTGATGAAGGATCAGCAATTCGAGTTTGTGTCAAACTTTGATTACTAACTCTATAAAAGTAATATTGTTCACTTTTACATGTACGCACAAAGACAAAGTAGTTAGAGCTGAATTGAGAGCAAAAGAGCAAGAATATTTTGCAAGAAATTTACATGAGATCAAGTGTGCACGCCTGCAGCTACTCGAACAATATTGAAGAACCAGTTCCATTGTGTTTTTCTTATTCTAGTTCAAGTGTAGTAGGTGATTTAAAATTGTACCTTTCCAGCTTTTAGAAGCGAATTGTATTAGGTACTTTGAGTATTCAAGTTAGAGTCAACTTGAAAATGTCGCAACAGTTGAGGCTGTGTATCACACTGGGATTAGAGTTAATCACTAAGTTTACAAGAGTTTTGTAAATGTTGTTTTGGCTCATTGAGTTTAGTGGATTGTTGGGAAAATCCTATTGAGAAGTAGGTCGTGGTTTTTTCACCTTGAGCCAGGTGTTTTCCACGTAAAAATATCCGTGTTCTTTATTTTATGCACTCTTAATTCTGAAAACAATTATAATTAGTATACCTAGTAGAACCAGGTTCTTCTAGTGCGAAAATTGGGCACCACACAAATCACTCCCCCCCCCCCCTCTCTTGTTTGGTAGTAACGGAAACATCACACGGTGATGGAAAAAGAGTTCCTAGCAATTGTGTTTGCAATGGAGAAGTTTAGGCCTTATCTCATGGGTTCCGAAGTGATTATTCATACTAATCACGCGGCACTCCATTACTTGATGAACAAAAAGGAATCAAAGCAGATTGATTAGATGGGTTTTGTTGCTTCAAGAATTTGACTTAGAGATTGTTGATTGGAAAGGTAGTAAAAATCAAGTGGAGGACCACTTGTTCCGCTTGGAGGAGGATGGGAGACCTCGTGATGTCCTCAAAATTAATGATTACCCGGATGAACAACTCATCTCAATTTTTTTGAATAGTATGCCTTGGTTCGTCGATGTGGCCAATTTTCTTGTGACAGGCATTGTTTCGAATGAGCTCTTTTCTAACAAAAGGAAGAAGCTTAAATGGGAAAACTTGGATTATTACTGGGGCGAATGTTATCTCTTTAAGATTTGCAATGATGGTGTAATTCGGAGATGTGTTCTGGAAGAGGAGCAAATGAGTATTCTTGATGCTTTCCATTCCTCAACCTACAATGGTCATCATGGTAAGGCGAGAACTATTTTAAAGGTTATTCGTTGTGAATTTTATTGGCATACTCTGCATAAAGATTCTAGTAAGCTTGTCAAGAGATGTGATGACTATAAGAGAGCTGGTGGAATTTCCAAGGAGGATGAAATGCCTCTCACCACTATTCTTGCGGTTAACATTTTTGACGTGTCGGGCATAAATTCATAGGAAATTTTGTGAGTTTTCGTGGCAACACTCTGGTGGTTGTTGATTATGTTTCCAATTGGGTTGAGGCCATGGCTATTCCCAACAATGAAGCCTGAACTGTGGTGGTGTTTCTCTAGAAAAATATCTTCACACAGTTTGGCACTCCTCGGGCAATCATCAGTGATGGGGGTTCTCATTTCTGCAATAAGGCAATTGATACTCTGTTTGCAAAGTATAGTGTCAATCACAAGGTGTCAACTCCTTATCATCCTCAGGCTAGTGGAAAAGTTGAGGTCTCCAACAGGGAGATAAAAAACATATTGTCATACCTATCAAGGCAAATAGAACTGACTGGTCAAAGAAACTAGATGATGCTTTGTGATCTTCTAGGACTGCTTATAGTACTCTAATTGGTATGTATTTATACTGGTTGGTATATGGGAAGGCATGCCATATTCCAGTTGAGCTAGAGCATAAGGCCGTGTGGGATTTGAAGTGGTTAAATCTTGAGTGGATACGGTAGCAAATCTCTAAATAGAGCAACTTAATGAGCTTGATGAGTTCTGGTTTCATGCCTATTCCACCTCATCCTTGTATAAGGACAAGATGAAGTACTTAGATGACAAATATGCACGGATCAAGGAATTCAAATAGGGTGACTTGGTTCTCTTATTCAAATCTTGGTTACGACTGTTTTCAGGAAAGCTCAAGTTAAAATAGAGTGGCCATATTGAAGTGGTACATGTCATGTACTCCATTTGGTGCTCTTGATCTGAAGAATAAAAATGGTGAAGTTTTCATAGTTAATCGGTACCGAGTCAAACACTAACTGGGAAAATTTTATGAAAGCCACGTGGTGGCGTTGATCAATTTTAAATAATTATGGTAACATGCATCGTGTCGCGACGTTAAATCAGGCGCTTTTGGGAGAAAACCTATGTGTTTTTCTTCTTTTTGATTTTCTTCTTAGTGTAGGATTTGCTATGGACCAACTGGTTATGAGATGTGTGTAGGAATGTTTGATGTAGTGCAGGACAATACTGGAAAATTTTGGCTAAGTTTATAGTTGGACGCTGACTACGCTCAAAATTCTGCGGTCAATGAAAGCTTTTTGCGGTGGCGTAGTTTGGCAGAGGGACGTGAAAAGTCCAAAATGATACCTCTCTAAGGTTTCATTTGCGTCCGCAGTGGCTTTTCACATTCAGCACATCTATTTCGTGGTCGCACCTATTTTTCCGCTCTCAACGGTAGTGTTGAATAGGCAGCTCTTCAAAATAGGTAAATGCACGAACCGTAGTGGAATTCCACGACCACGCCAAGAAAGATATGTCGGTCCTACTGTTTTTTAGTATAAATAGAAGTCGTTAGGTCTTTCACACTTTTCACAATTTTCTCTATTAAAAAAATAAGTTACTGTTCATCTACTCTACACTGAGCCCTAATCTACAATAATATCAAATTTGAAATCCATTTCCATGACTCCTTAAACAACGTGTATGCTCAATTCATCGTATTATTTTTAAATTTATTCTTTTCTTTTCTTTCAGTTTCAATTTCTTTATCTTTTCTTTTAGTTTTAACTAGGGCTAAGTAGTTGTTAATTAGTGAGGCTGAAAACTCATGATGATACTTGTTAGACATGCCTAGTATGGGTTCCTAATGTTTATAATACTCTTTAATGGCTAAAAAAGTTAAAATCCTAGGTAGCCTGTTTATTTTTTGAATTTTGCGGTCGCAGCTATAAATCCGTGGTCACATTATTATGTAAGCCCGATGGTAGAAGTTTGCAATCGGCGGTGCAAATTCCGCTGACAGCTATCATTCTGCGGTCTCCCTCCTTTTTCAGCTATCAATGGATCTGTAATTGTGAAACACTATCAATTTTTCATATTTTTTTTCTTTGTTAATTCTTATAACACCAATACTAATGATCTTTTACTAATTTTCTCTGCAGACAATGGTACGATCTAGAGGTGATGGTGGTGCAAAAAAAAGGGAGAGTTTATTCCTCCCGAGGCAAAGGAAGGGCAAGTCAAGTAAGGATAAAAATGTAATTGGTGTCCATAAATCGATAGGAAAGCTGAGGAAAACAATCAATACTGTAGACAGAGCTGCATCCCATGCGGAGGGTAGTGAGTATGTCCCCTCCTAGAAAGTTTCAGAGGTAGAATCAGTGCCAACACACAATCCCACAAATTTTCAAGGGAGGTTTCAATTGAGAAACAAGCCTACACACCCAGCTTCCCCTACTTCTCCTACTTCTTCTGAGTCGTTTGATGGCTTAGAGAAAAGTAGTGAATCATTAGTATCATCCTCTCCTCTAATTTCTTCACCTAAACATTACCCAATTAATGTAGATGTTGAGATCCCTACTGACGAGAGGAGTGGTGACACCCAAACAGGAGGGTCGGATAGAAGAAGGAATCTGGTGGTGTGGCAAGAAAGATTTGTCAGTGAGAAAGCCTACCATAAATTTCAGGAGTGGTGGCCTCAGAGGTCACTCACACATGAGAGGCACTCATAGAAAAGGATCTTCTAGCCCACAACCCCAACGTGAAGAGGCAATATGATGAAATAGTTGGGTGGAAATTCTTCACAAGCAAGCTTCGGGAGGCCAATGAGCACTTGGTCAAGGAGTTTTACGCCAACAAACATCAAAATGGGAACCTATGTGACCAAGCTGCGGAACCAGAATATCATATTGATGGTGAAACCTTAAAATATTTTGTTGGGTTCAATGACGAGGATGATTCCTTGTATTTGGAGAAGGTGGACATGGATGAATTGGCCCGCCCATGGCTGGCATCAGTGATTGCCCTCCCGGGGACTACTCTAGCTTGGCTGACACATGTGGACCCAATATACAGGAACACATTGAGCTTTGAGGTGAAGGCTTAGGAAACGTTCGAGTACAACTAGTTAGACCCTGTCACTCATGACAGTGATATGTCGGTTTTCCGGGCGATTATAATAGGGCCCATCATGGTGGGGTGCCCGATTAACATCGGGAACATTATGTCCAGGGTGATCACTAGAGTGGTCAACAAGAATAAGAGCTCGTACCCTTCTAAAACATCCTCACCATGTACCTAGATGATAGGGAAGTCAAGGGAAGGGACTTTAATATGAAGGTGAAGCCAAAGAAACAATTCTCCTGGTACAACCTGCAGGGTTCAGATAACCCCAAGTCTAAAGGCAAAGCCTCAACTTCCACTGGCCAGTCTGAAGAGCCAAGGGTGGTGGCCACTGGTTTTGAACCTCCCATTGCAATATCTCATCCTCCCTCCGGACCATCTACTTAATGCCTTCTTCGGTGACTTCTTCATCAACTTACCTTCTCACTACACTGAGGGTTAACTAGACTCTATCCAGCATCAACAACTAGATACAACCAGCAACATAAAAGTTGTTTGTCATATCCAACAAAGTGGCAGCTCAGTCGCTCTGGCACAGCCTCAGGTGCTAGCTTCCGTGGTGAAATCACTAAAGGAGCTTCTGGACAACCAGAAACTACTTATGACCATTTTGGAGGCATAGGGAAACGCAATCACGAACCTGAGCAGGCAAACAAAGATGAAGAGGACTCGAGCTTCCAAGAAGTCGGTAATGCTGCTGAGGAATGAGGTGGAAAAAATTCGATCAGCTGGCGACATCCCATTATAGCTACTATTGGAGGACCTAATTCTAGCAGCTCAGGCAGCACAGGCACCGAAGTATGAGGCTGATAGAGAGCCTATGAGGATAGGGGTGATTCCCCATACTAATGGCCTCGAGATTGAGCTGGAGTATCCCGAGAGAGGTGACCCTGGCCAGCCACAGCACCCAGACGGTGACCCCATGTAGACAAAAGATACATAGGGAGTTTTCTTTACTCTCTAACCCCTCTTTGATCTTATTTTCCCTATTAGCATTGAGGACAATGCTAGTTTTTATTTGAGGAGTGGTCCTATTTTTATGATTTTATAACTGGATTGTCATTATGATACTTATTTTTCTTTATCATTATTTCACCTTTTGTATGTATATAACTTTACCATTACATGTATATATTCATTCCCCTTTTATGTATATTCATCTTGATCCCCCTATTGTACCTATTCGGTTTACTTTCTATATTTTACTTTACAAATTCTTTTGCAATTTTCCTTAATAGCATAGCTTCTTATTCATTTAGTAGCTTCTTTTTTAATTTGTAGTTTCTTACTTTTACATGTGTTCGTGATCAAAACATTTGGTTTCTTAATGTCGCGGTTCATTCCAAATGTGGAATTTGTGTGAACCGGGTGACTCTTTCCCGATGATAGGTTTGAGTCCGATTTCTTTTCATATATATATATATATATATAAGTGCAAGGGAGACTTTGCGTGTAGAAAAGAAAGAATTTTAATGATATAATAAAGAAAATATGATAAGGTACGGGCTTGTTCGTTAAAATGTATGCTATGTTGTGTAAATGGAGCCAATGGTCATTCTAACTGCCAAACATTCTAAGACTTTTCTTAAATGTTTTAACTTTTTTGCTAATTTATCAATTACTGATAGAAGTAAGGGTAACTGACTTTTGGTGTGTAATGTATTTCGAAAAAAATTGAACTAGCATTGACACAAAGTACTGTAGATGAGTCTAAAATTTCATCAAATAATGTTGTTGGTAAAGTGTTGGGAAAAGCGCATTCTGAAAGGGTAAGGTGCTTAGGAGTTATTTCAAGTAGAGCTTTTAGACAAACAAGACCTCGTTATAATGATTTGAGTGCTTCAAATTGTAATAATGATTCATGTTCTTCCTAATGCCAAGAGAAGTACAATCAAATGTTGAATGCTCGCAATCAAAGCCAAGAGAACAACAGAGAAATGATGAATGCTAACACTCAAATGATGAATGCTTTTAAGGCGTATATGATAATTAAAGAAGGGAAGATTCCTGAAGAATCTGCAGGGATATTTGTTTCTCCTCCTCGTTCAACGGTAAGAATAGTTCATAACTTTCTTATTTAATTTTGTAAAGTATGATTGTTCAGTCCGAGTATTATTAGTATAGGATATTGTTGAGGTACTTTTTGTTAATTATATTTTCTTTTGATTATTTTATAGCCTAGTAATACGGCTAGAGGATCCATTTTACCTATGGATATAAGAAGATCATCTGGTGGAAGTAATCCTAACGATAATCATTGAAGTTGCTTGCAAATGTATTAGATAATGAAATATCTTGATTGAATGGTCATAGTAGATCTTTTGTCCATAACGATTGGAGTGGATATTCAACTTAATATGAATTTTGAAGACTAATTATAATATTGATGTTTTGTGTTTATGGTTGGAGTAGTAGTGCTTAAAACAAATTTTTGAGACTTATAATGATAATTTATTTTAATGTATTTTGTGATTTATTAATATATTAATGTTACTTGTAAGCAATTTATATAATTTGTTGATGCTTCATTATATTAATATAACTGAAACTGGAACAATTATATGGAGCAGCTTTATATTGCACGAAAAGAAAATCAGTGAATAGCGGAGGTTATAGCTGTCGCTATTTAACTTGTAATAATATTGTATTATACGATTTGTGGGGCTTAAATAAAGAAATTGTGAGAGTTCAGACCTCCGTTATTTTTAATAAGTGACAGCCAAACTACAAAATTGGAGAGATTATATTGCCGTCAAATACCCGCCACTATATAATAAGGGCGGTATGTCAATAAACCCTCGCAAAATAGTTGTGGCGAACATTATGGTGGGGGTTTTCAAAACCGCCGTAAAAGATATTGCGAAGGTTCTTAAACGCCGCAATATGTAAATAAAATCACCACAAATTCAACATTTTTTTGTAGTGTCTTTCAGCTGGATCGGACTGTGGAACAATTGTATTAATTTCTTGTCTTAGAGAAGAATGCGAGGAAAAATCTGATTGATCGGCAGATTGATTTTGAGAAGTCGAAGTTATTTTTGGAACTTTTTTGTAAAATTTCAACAAGCTCATTGCAACTTTAATTTCCTGAATATATAAAGTAGTTAAAACATATTATTCCTAACTCATTAGGAGACACATAAAATCAGTAAACATTAACTATAACTCAAGAATTTACATGTCTTTCTACTTGTGCTCAAATATCTTGAGTAAACCCTTTTTAGCCACAGTGAAACCAAAAATCAGAAAAATTTAATACCAAAACTAAAACTTAGAAGCAAAAACACAAAAAAAGGAAAAGACAAGAGGTTTTAAGTTCTAACCAGTGCAATACATAATTGAAGTTGTCGGGGTGATGAATAACACCGAGAGAGAGAGAGCAACCAAAACTTCTAAACCCAAGCTTCAGTGATTTATGCAGAGAGATTGGAGAAGATGAAGACCAAAATTACCTAAGTTTTTTCTTTTGTCTGCGTGAGGAATGAGCAACGTTTAGTCATATAAAAACATTATAACGCAACAAAAATTGTGTTGAGTCGAGATCGAACCTGCGACTGTGAGACCTTCTTGACCACCATTGTCACTGGGCTATACCTGTTCATTGTAGTAAGGGTGAATGTATTATATATTTTTAAATTCAAAAATTTACCTATATATAGTGTAATTTTTTACGAAGGGTGGTCAGTTGACCACTCTTGCAACACTATAGCTTCGTCCCTAGGTATGATGGATAAGTAAAAATAATTTTGGAATAAAATTTAGTATTAATTTATCCCTTGTTTGGTTACTAATCTTGAGATAAATTATCACACGATTAAAAATAGTGCCAGGATAACTTATACCTATCAGAGAGTGAAATATAATTCAGGATAAATAAATCTGTAAACTTGACAATTGCAGGATTATAGAACATACCAAACAATCAAAAAGAAATAATATTACTATAATTAATCTCAGTATAATTAAGTACAGCATAACTTGTCAGGAAAATGACATTGTATAGCCGCTCTTAAAATAACAGTCAAAAAAATTATATATTTTTTCTATCTATCAATGTATGTATGTATGTATGTATGTATGTATGTATGTATGTATGTATGTATGTATGTATGTATGTGTATACACACACATTGTGTATGTTATATATAAAAAATTTATATACTTTTCTGACTACTAAATATAAATAACTTCTAGCACCGGCTAAAAATATAAGAAATCCAACACCAGAGATTTTTACATTGTTGGTTATTAATAAAAAACTATTTTAATGAAGATCAGCACCTTTGCTTTATTTCAAAAATAATAGATTATTGTTATAAAATATTCTATTTTAGGTGAATGTCCATATTTAGAGAGATTCTAGGGTTTACTTCTTGGTGGCTAAGTCACCACCTCCCTATAAATAAAGGGGTTCTATTCCATTTTAAACCATCCCAAAGTATCAATAAGAATACTCCTCTCTCTACTTTTCTCTCTATTGTTCTTGTTCTTGTATTATTGTTCTTGTTCTTATATTATTTCATAACACGTTATCAGTACGAGACTCTACCGTCTCAAGAATCCTGTTGAGAAAATTAAGGTATTTTCCTTTTTCCGAATTTGGTTTTAATTATGTCTGATATTATGAAAAGAAAGTTCGTTGCCCTTGAAATTTCGGGCAAGAACTATATGACATGGGTGTTGGATGCTGAAATCCACTTAGATGCTATAGGTCTTGGAGACGCCATTAAAGACAGAGATAAAGCGTCCACCCAAGACTGTGCTAAGGCCTTGATTTTCTTGCGCCATCACCTTGATGAAGGTTTGAAAATTGAATATCTCACAGTCAAAGATCCACTCATCTTGTGGAAAGGCTTAAAGGAGAGATATGACAACCTGAAGTTGGTCACTCTGCCACAAGCACGATATGATTGGGCTCATCTGAGGCTCCAAGACTTTAAGTCTGTTTCTGAATATAATTCTGCAATGTTCAGAATTACTTCTAAATTGAAACTCTGTGGAGATAATATCTCTGATTATGATATGCTTGAAAAAACGTTTACAACGATTCATGTCTCCAATATGGTACTGCAACAACAGTACAGAGAGAAAGGTTTCAAAAAGTACTCTGAACTGATTTCTCTTCTCCTTGTGGCTGAGCGAAACAATGACATGCTCATGAGAAATCACGAAAATCGACCCACTGGGTCTACACCATTGCCTGAAGCAGATAAGGTGTATTCTCATTATGCCAAGCATGGAAAAGGCTATGGCTTTAATCATGGTCATGGTCGTAATCGGGGTTATGGCCGTGGACGTAGACAAGGAAGAAATTTCCCTGATGTCCGTCACCCCCCAAAGAGATATAACCACCAAAAGCAGAAACGGGATTATAAGGATCCAAAGGCAAATAGTTCAGAAACTATATGTTATCGTTGCGGTGGAAAAGGGCACTGGTCAAAAGCTTGCCGTGTACCAAGACATTTGGTTGATCTTTATCAAGCATCTCTAAAGAATAAAGGCCCTGAAACAAATTTTGTCTCTGACGACAATTTTGACATCACCCACCTGGATGTGGCAGACTTCTTTGAGCAACCCGAGGGGAAAATAGACCACTTAATCGGTGATGGATCTGTGATGAAGGAAGATGGAATTGTTTGATTTTATTTTACTTATTTGTATTAGTTAGTGAATAAACTAATAGTCATTAGTATCAGCTCGTATTAGTTAGTTTATGATATAATGTTAGTATTAGTTCTTTAGAATGTTTCAATATGCTTAAATTTCAAAGATATTTTTATTTTCCAGTAGAGTTAATCGATTAACCTAACAGTTAGTCGATTATCCAATATTTCGCATTAAAACTGGACTTTTCCGCAAGCTAAGTTAGTCGACTATCTGATTTAGTTAGTCGACTAACCTGATGACTGTTTACTAAGTTAGTCGACTATCAACTTAGTTAGTCGACTAACTAATATTTCGCATTAAAACTGGACTTTTCCGCAAGGCAAGATAGTCGACTATCTGATTTAGTTAGTCGACTAACCTAATGACTGCTTCCCAAGATAGTCGACTATCAACTAAGTTAATCGACTAACCTCAGCAGATTTTGAAAATATTATTTAAATGTGAAAGAAACGGATTGAATTTGTTTATTCTCATGTTCGTATATTTCTTTTGTATGTCAAACCATGGGAAAGCAAATATGGATATCTCACAAAGCAAGCTTGGATCAACGTCCAACTGTAAAAATATTTGTTTAGTTGATTCATGTACTACACATACGATACTCAAAGAAAAGAAATATTTCTCTCAACTAAGTATCTGTAAGGCAGATGTTACTACAATCTCTGGTAGTAGTAAATTGATCAAAGGTTCCGGAAGAGCAACTATAACTCTGCCTAGAGGAACAATGTTTAGCATAGAGAATGCAATGTTCTCCTCCAAGTCTAAGAGAAACTTGTTGAGTTTTAAAGATATACGTCGGAATGGCTATCATATTGAGACAATAGATGAGAATAATCTTGAATATCTCATCATTACAAAGAATGTCTCTGGCCAAAAGAGGGTTATTGAGAAATTCCCCTCTTTATCTTGTGGCCTGTATTGGACAAAAATTAGTGCAATTGAGGCACATTCAACAGTAAACCAAAAGGTTACTGATTCCAATATTTTTGTACTTTGGCATGATCGATTGGGACACCCTGGATCAATCATGATGAGACGGATTATAGAAAGCTCATATGGGCATCCGTTAAAGAATTTCAAGATTCTTTTAAATAATGAATTTTCTTGCACTTCTTGTTATCAAGGCAAGTTAATTATTAGACCATCACCAACAAAGGTTGGGACTGAGTCACCTACGTTTTTGGAACGTATACAAGGGGACATTTGTGGACCTATTCACCCACCTAGTGGGTCCTATAGATATTTTATGGTCTTAATAGACGCATCCTGTAGATGGTCTCATGTGTGCCTGTTGTCATCACGCAACCTTGCGTTTGCAAAACTAATGGCACAAATAATTCGACTACGACCACAATTTCCTGATAATCCAATCAAGTCTATTAGACTGGATAATGCTGCTGAGTTTTCATCCCAAGCATTTAATGATTATTGCTTATCAATTGGGATAAAAGTGGAACATTCTGTAGCTCATGTTCACACTCAAAACGGTCTTGCAGAATCTTTAATTAAACGCCTGCAGTTGATTGCAAGACCATTACTCATGAAAACGAGGCTGCCCACTTTGGTATGGGGTCACGCCATTTTGCATGCAGCAATGCTAATTCGTCTCAGACCGACGAATTATCACATTCCCTGTTGCAATTAGTTTTGGGTCATGAACCCAATATATCCCATTTAAGAATCTTTGGATGCGCAGTATATGTGCCTATAGCACCGCCATACCACACCAAAATGGATCCGCAAATAAGGATAGGAATATATGTTGGGTTTGAATCGCCCTCCATTATTCGCTACCTCAAAACATTGACAGGGGATTTGTTCACTGCACGATTTGCAGACTGTCAATTTGATGAGACACTTTTCCCAAAATTAGGGGGAGAAGTTGGTGAAACCAAACGGGAAATTTTGTGGAAAAATGCATCATTATCTCATCTTGATCCACATACCTCTATTTGTGAAAAAGAGGTGCAAAAGATTATCCATTTGCAAAGAATAGCAAATCAAATTCCTGACGCATTTACGGACTTGAAAAGGATAACAAAATCCCACATCCCCGCAGAGAATGTTCCAATCCGTATTGATGTCCCTGTTGGACAATCATCTAGTGTCATATCCAATGAGTCGAATACACGCCTGAAGCGTGGCAGGCCATTAGGTTCCAAAGATCGAAATCCTAGAAAGAGGAAAGCAAACGATCAAAATGACACTACGAAAGAATCTCATGAGGAAATTCATGATTTAATAAATTCTGAGATTCATGAAGAATCCATTGAGCCCGAGACTCAAGAATATAAGGAACTATCAATAAATCCAATCGATATTGAGGCAAATTTTAATCGAGTGGATATAGTGGTGGATTATGTCTTTGCTTTTAATATCGCATTTAGCATTATGCAAGAAAGTGAGGATCTTGAACCTCAATCTGTTGGAGAATGTCGAAAAAGATATGATTGGCCAAAATGGCAAGAAGCAATCCAATCAGAATTGAATTCACTGGCAAAACGTGAAGTTTTTTGCCCTATAGTTGAAACACCTAATGGTGTTAAGCCTTTTAGCTATAAATGGGTCTTTGTACGCAAGAGAAATGAGAAAAACGAGGTACAAAGATATAAAGCACGCTTTGTTGCACAAGGATTTTCTCAAAGGCCTGGTGTCGATTATGAAGAGACATATTCGCCTGTAATGGATGCCATAACTTTTCGTTATCTCATTAGTTTTGCTGTCCTTGAAAAGCTTGACATGCATTTAATGGATGTGGTTACTGCCTATCTTTATGGCTCACTGGATAATGAGATATACATGAAAATTCCCGATGGACTCAAAATGCCAAACGCTCATAATTCAAAGTCCCCGGAAATGTTTTCAATCAAATTGCAAAGATCCTTGTATGGTCTAAAGCAATCAGGACGAATGTGGTATAATCGCCTTAGTGAGTATTTATTAAAAGAAGGCTATATAAATGATGTCATTTGCCCGGTGTGTTTTTATAAAGAAAACAACATCGGAATTTGTTGTACTTGTCGTATATGTCGATGACATAAACCTTATTAGAACCCCCATAGAACTCCAAAAGGCAATTGATTATCTAAAGAATGAATTCGAGATGAAAGATCTCGGAAAGACAAAATTATGTCTTGGTTTGCAAATTGAATATTTGGCAAACGGAATTTTTGTTCATCAATCTACCTATATAGAAAAGGTACTGAAACGGTTTTACATGGATGGAGCATATCCTTTAAGTACTCCGATGGTTGTTCGATCACTTGATGTGAATAAAGATCCATTCCGACCGCAAGAAAGGAATGAAGAGCTACTTGGTCCTGAAGTACCATATCTTAGTGCAATTGGCGCACTAATGTATCTTGCAAATACTACAAGGCCTGACATAACCTTTTCAGTTAATGTCTTAGCAAGGTATAGCTCGGCTCCCACAAGGAGACATTGGAATGGGATCAAACATATATTGCGGTACCTAAAAGGGACTACCGATATGGGCTTATTTTATAGCAATAATTGTAGTCCTGATCTTGTTGGTTATGCTGATGCTGGATATTTATCCGACCCACAAGGCTCGATCTCAAATGGGTTATGTGTTTACATGTGGAGGCACCGCCATATCTTGGCGATCGACTAAGCAATCAATTGTGGCTACTTCATCTAATCATGCCGAGATAATTGCTATTCATGAAGCAAGTCGAGAGTGTGTGTGGTTGAGGTCTATAATACATCATATTCAAGACAAATGTGGTTTGAAGTGTAACAAACTACCCACGACTTTGTATGAAGACAATGCAGCATGTATAGCTCAATTGAAGGGAGGATTCATAAAAGGAGATAGAACAAAGCATATTTCACCAAAGTTATTTTTCACACATGATCTTCAAAAGAATGGTGATATCAATGTGCAACAGATTCGTTCAAGCGATAATATGGCAGATTTGTTCACAAAATCTCTACCAACGTCAACCTTCAAGAAGCTGGTTCACAAGATCGGAATGTGAAGACTCAAGGATATGAATTGATGCTCTTTTCAGGGGGAGTTAATGCGCGTCGCACTCTTTTTCCCTTACAAGGTTTTGTCCCAATGGGTTTTCCTTGCAAGGTTTAAAACGAGGCAACCAATAGGCGCATATTCAAACATGTGTACTCTTTTTTCCTTTTCTTTAATTTTTTCCATTGGGTTTTGTTTTAGTTAAGGTTTTAACGAGGCACATTATTGAATAGACATTCAAGGGGGAGTGTTATAAAATATTCTATTTTAGGTGAATGTCCATATTTAGAGAGATTCTAGGGTTTAATTCTTGGTGGCTAAGTCACCACCTCCCTATAAATAAAGGGGTTCTATTCCATTGTAAACCATCCCAAAATATCAATAAGAATACTCCTCTCTCTACTTTTCTCTCTATTGTTCTTGTTCTTGTATTATTGTTCTTGTTCTTATATTATTTCATAACAATTATAACATTTATAGCATCTTCAAGGCTGTTTACGTGCAAACATGTTTTAAAGTTACATAATGATCTCAACTTAAGGCAACAGTTATCTTTATTAATTTATTCCCAATTCACTCTCATGATTAAATTGTCGCCCGTTCAATTTTATCTTTACAGTATTCTTACCATTTTACGTTATTTTACTCAAAAATTTGTAGGATTGGAAGAAGTGTAATTATAGGATTATAATTTTCAAATTTATTTATAAAAACCCCAGATATATATTCACAAATAAACGTATAGGGTATCAAACTATAAATTTAGTATTATATACCAGCAAATCTGGTAAATAAACTATATAAATAAACATAGATGTGCATACATTATACTACTATTATATTATTTATAAAACCAAATATGGTAATTAATTATGCAATATTATGGAATTATTCCAAAAATACACTAGCAATATTTTTCTAAATAAAATGTAGTATAAACACACACATATACATTATTCATTATTCCTTTGGTATACCATTCATATAATATGATATTTCTAATTAAAATATGAAAATACAAAATTATCATAAATATATTGGTATTATTCCGTTATTATACCATTTTGTATAACTAATACTTATTTAGAAAGAAAAGAAAAAGGGTTTGGATGGGATATGGAAGAAGGGTGATTACATGTGAGAGATTTTGTTTGTTATACGTTTTTTATATGAAAAGAAAATATCTCCATGTCATCCATGTAAATCTCCTTATGATGTTAGGATTATGTGATTATGTGTAGCATCTAGGAGTGAATAAGATAATCAATAATTCGCACCAAATTGATAATTCGAGTTAAATTGAGAAAAATATTAATTGTAGTTTGGTTTTGATTTTGTTTGGTGTTGGGAAAAAAATTCGATCATAATTGGTTTGATTTAATTTTAATTAAAAAAATTCAAACCGAAACCAAATCAACCTGTCACTACATTTTTAGAATTTTTATAAATATTTTATACATACAAATATTGATTATAACATAATTTATAAGATTTCTTGAACTTGTTCACAACTTTATCTCTAAACGTATTGTTTAAAGTTTGGACTTAATATTCTTGAATGCTCCAATAAATATTAAAGCCCATAAAGGTAGTAAGTCAAATAAAGTTCAAATTAATACTAATGCTAATAAAGAAAACTCAATTCAACACCAGGAATGACAATAATAGTGTTGGATATGACCTAAGTAACCTACCATGTGCAAGAAAGAAGCAAACAAAACCTTCTTCTTCTCTCCTCTCGGCGCACGGCGCACGTTAGTTAACGTACGCCGAGCTTGGCTCCCATGGCGAGAGGAAGGGGACGAGGCAGGGGTCGCCCTAGGAAACTGCCGATCACAACCATAGATCGAATTATCTCAACTATAAACCACCCAGTAAGTGTAAATAAATCCATTGACACTGGTCCATTAGCCGATACTGTTCCACTGGTTGACACTGTTCCATTGACACAATCAGTTGAGGTATTAGAAGCAGATGAAGTTCCCTTGCTTCCTCAACCCCAGATGGTCCAAGAAAATGGTGGAATCGACCACATGCAGAACCTATCTCAAACACCTGTGACAGAACAAAGCAAACCAGAGGAGGTGACCAATGAAGTAGCTAAAGGATGGGCAAATCTCTTTCACAAAAATCGATTTGCTTCTAATGACATGGCGTTGGAGTATATCCCACCGACTTTGATTGATGGAAAACCAGTAGGTCATTTGATTAAAGAAGAAGTGGAGGCGGAAGAACAGAAATGGAAGTGTGCCCTAGTAGTTTTTGTGTTAGGGAATGGACCAGGGTACAATGCTATGAAATGTTTCATTAACCTACATTGGTCTCATGTACCCGAACCAGACCTATATTATCATGAGGATGGCTACTATGTAGTCAAATTTCGATCACTTGAAGATGCTAAAGAAGTTCTCTGTGCTGGTCCATACTCCATTGCAAATAGACCTATGGTCCTGAAGCAATGGACTGCTGACTTTGATTTCAATGCTGCTTTTCCTACTGAAATCCCACTGTGGGTCAAGTTTCCAAAACTCCCTATGTCATGCTGGGGAATCAGATCCTTGAGTAGAATAGCTAGTGTATTGGGTAAGCCCATTTTTGCTGATGAATGTACGACTAAGCAGACCAGAATTTCATATGCTCGCATGCTGATTGAGGTGAATGTCTCTAAAGAGTTGCCAAGTGAGATTGAGCTAATAGATCCAAATGGGAAGAAATTTGTGCAGGAAGTGGCTTATGATTGGAAACCATCATATTGTGAGAAATGTCTTATGGTTGGACACAATTGTTTGGTTAATCCCAAACCTCCCCAACCTACTCAAATGCAAAAACCTAGAGTGCTTCAGGAGTGGAGAGCTAAAGCTCCAAACCAGAATGGTATGCAGCAGTAGGAGGCTCCTAAACAACAGCTTGGACCAAAGCAGAATGATGTACCCCCTAAAGATGTTGCTCCTTTAGGAAGTACAGAGTTGAACAAACAGGAAGATAGAGGTAAACAGGTGCAGTCTCCAGAGTTCAACCTTACAAACTTTCCCCGTTTATCTCCTGTTTTGATGAGTAACAGATTTCAAATAATGTCAACTAGTAGACAAGGAAATCCTCCAGATTAAGGGGGTCCTAGTTATACCCAATGAAGTGTTTATTTTGGAACATTAGAGGTGTGAATAAAAGGTATAGGCAGAAGGAAGCTAATGAATATATTAGGTATAATAATTTTAACCTTGTTGGTCTGGTAGAGACAAAGGTTAAGGAGAGAAATGCAGATAGAATAGCTAAGTTGTTCCAGGATGGGATATGCTAACTAACTATAGGGACTCTCCGAGGGGTAGAATTTGGGTCCTATGGGATACTCAGAAGTTTAGGATCACTGGTATTCAGGATGAGGCTCAATTCCTTCATTGTGGTGTCAGTACCTCTGCATGTAATCTAGTTTGCTACCTCACTGTGGTGTATGGGTTCAATGGCTTGGATCAAAGGAGAACACTGTGGCAACAATTACAGAATTTTTCTGCTGGTATTACAGACCCTTGGCTAGTAGCAGGTGATTTCAATGTTGTCATGTCTATCAATGATAGGCAATCCTGTAGTCAAGAGAAACAAGCTGAAACTCTGGACTTCACTCAATGTATCCAACTGTCTAGGCTATCAGAACTTCCCTGGAAAGGGGAGTTTTTCACATGGACCAATAAACAAACTGGCAATGATAAAGTTTGTAGCAGATTGGACACAGTATTTGGTAATTATGAATGGATGATTATGTGGAGCCATGTACAAACTGTATATGACTCTCCATTAATCTCTTATCATAACCCAGTGGTGCTCACTCTGACTGAAGATACTATGATCAGGAAGGATCCCTTCAGATTTTATAATGCATGGGCTAATCATAAGGACTTCCAGCAACTTATCAAGGAGAACTGGAAAAACACATCTCAGGGTACTATCAAGGAGGTGTGGAATAATATCAAGGTACTGAAACCAATTTTTAAAATCTCTAAATGTTAGAGATATTAAGAACATTGCACAGAAAATTGAGACTAGCAGGGAGGAGTTGAAGGACATTCAGAACCAGATGATGCTGACTTATACTGATGATTTGCAGATTAAAGAGAAAGAACTTGTCTTGAAGTTAGAAAAATGGTCAATGATCGAAAAGAATATCCTACAATAGAAGTCCAGGGCCAGATGGATCCAATTGGGAGACTCAAATAATAAATATTTTAATGTTATCTTGAAGGAAAGGAATCAATACAAAAGCATAACAGAACTGATTACAGTAGGGGGAACCAGGATTACCAATCCAGATGACCTTAGAAAGGAGATAAAGGATTTCTTTAAGTCTTTGATGGGAACATCAGCTGCCTCACTACCAGCAATTAACAGATTGTATATGAGTAATGGTCCAAAGCTTACACATCACCAGAAGAAACAGTTAGCTGCTGATATCACTGCTTCTGAGATTCTGGACAGTTTAAAATCCATTGGTGATGACAAAGCACAGGGGATTGATGGTTATAATGCTTTTTTCTTTAAACAGACCTGGAGTATCACTGGCAATCATATAATTAAGGCAGTCATGAATTTTTTCCAGTCCAGCAAACTGTATAGACCAGCCAATTGTGCTTCCCTCACCTTGGTACCCAAAGTTGCTAATCCACAATCAGTTAAGGAGTTTCGACCAATTGCTTCCTGTTCAATTTTATACAAATAATTTCTAAGATATTGGCCAACAGATTACAAAAATGCATGTCCAGTATCATTTGTGATGCCCAAGCAGGTTTCATCCCAGGCAGGAAGATTGCAGACAATGTTATACTGGCCCATGAACTAATTAAACATTACTCAAGAGCTCATGTGTCTCCTAGATGCATGATTATAATTGATTTGCAGAAGGCATATGACTCTGTTGAATGGATTTTCTTACAGCAAGTAAAGGAGGCTTTAGACTTCCCAGGCAGGTTTATGAAATGGATTATGGAATGTGTCCAAAAAGTCAGTTACACAGTGATGGTGAATGGGGAAACTACTGAACCCTTCCAAGCAGCTAAAGGTCTGAGACAGGGTGATCCAATTTCCCCCTTTTTATTTGCCATAGTGATGGAGTATCTAAGTAGAGCTCTTGCTGAATTGAAGAAGGATACAGCTTTTCTATTTCACCCAGGTTGTAAAAAGCTAGGCATTACTCACCTTAGCTTTGCAGATGACCTATTGTTGTTTGTCAAAGGGGAGCATCAATCTGTAGCAGCCATGTTTAAGTACTTTTCTCACTTCACTGAAGCCTCTGGGATGAAAGCTAATCTGAGTAAGAGTTCTGTTTATTTTGGTGGTGTTCCTACTGATATCCAGCATCAAATTGTTGATCATCTTGGCTATGTATATGGGGAGTTGCCTTTCAAATACTTGGGAGTTCCCTTATCTACCAAAAAGATGACCTTAGTGCAATGGAAGCCACTGGTGGATAGGATCACTGCCAGGATCACATCCTGGACTGCCAGAAAATTGTCATATGCTGGTAGAATTCAATTGGTTCAATCAGTGATATTTGGCATACAAGCTTACTGGGCCAACTTTTCCTTATTCCTTCAAAAATCTTAAAGATGCTAGAAGCAGTATGTAGATCTTTTATATGGACAGGTTCAGCCAGTATATCAAAAAAAGCATGTATAGCCTGGGACAAACTGTGCTTGCCTAAGTCAGCTGGAGGTTTAAACATCATGAACCTGCTAGTGTGAAACAAAGCTGCTATTGCTAAGCTTGGCTGGGATTTGGCATATAAGAATGATGTCCTATGGGTAAGGTGGATTCACACAGTCTATATAAAGCAACAGCAGTTACAATCCATATTTATTCCCAAGCAAGCCAGCTGGATGGTCCGGAAGATTATTGAAGCTACTGTTTTATTGCAGCAATCTCAGATGATACATAAACCAGTGTGTACTATAAAGATGCTGTATCTACACAAGATTGGACAATTGCCTAGAGTCATGTGGAAGAACTTAACCATCCAAAATTATGCCAGACCCAAGGCAGTTTTCAATCTTTGGTTGGTGCTGCAATATAGACTACCTACTAAAGATAGGTTGGACAAGTGGAACTTGAATGTGGATAGCACCTGTGTATTATGCCAACAAGATGTGGTGAACAGAGACCGCCTTTTCTTTTCTTGTTCCTTTGCTAGTCAACTGAGGCATCAAGCAATGGTATGGATTGGAGTAAATCAGCCTAATTTCCAGAATTGGGAGCAGTTTATTCACTGGATCATTGCCAAAGCTAAAGGGAAAATCATTCGAGCTCACATATTTAAAATGACTATAGCAGAATTGTTCAATGCTACTTGGTTAGAGAGAAACTCAAGGTTATTTAAGAATGTCCTTTGTTCTAGTGATCATTTACTTAGGATCATTGCATATGTTTGTAATGTTAGGGGTACCCCTAAAGTTAGCCTACAGCTTCAGCATTTTCTACTGTAAAAATAGAAGGATAGGTATAGTGATACTCGACGTTGTTTTTGTTAGAATATACGCTTAACGCAAGAGGGGGGTGAATAGCGTTATAATAAAAAACAGCGTAAACTTGCGGAATTTAAAAATTGCAGGAATGAAATAAGTGCGACAAGTAAATAATAAGGAACGAACGCACCGATGTTATCCTGGTTCACCACAACCCGTGGCTATTCCAGTCCCCGAGAGACTCTCTCGAGATTTACACTAACTTCGTTAAGCTTACGGGTGCTTAACAAACCGTTACAAACTGAGAACTTGAGTCACACAAGCCTCAACAACCTTTGCTCGAAGATACAACACTTCAAGACTTCAACCAAAGGAATCACAACGTTCCTTCTTACAATACAAGGGATTAACACTTCCCTTCAAGTGTATAAAAACACTTTGCACTCAAAACAAGACTCTCCTTAAGAGTAGATATGAGTAAAATAAATACGCTCAAGAACGCAACAACTTTCGTCAAGAATTTGGCTCTCAAAAACTTATGTAATGAAAAGAAAATGATGAATAAGAGAGTATGCAAGCTTTAGCAATAATATGATCAGTTGTTGTGTTTAGAAGACTGATTTGAAGATGTATTTATAGTGTCAAAAACATGCATAACAGTTGCCTAATTGCCAATTAAGAATTGTTGATTTTATGCTACGACAATCGATTGTCTAATTGGCACAATCGATTGTTTTCCAATCGTTCCAAAAATCATTCCCAGATTTTACACAGCATAATCGATTATCTAAGACATATAATCGATTACTAGCAACGTTCAAAAAATCATTTCCAGATTTTACTTAAAATAATCGATTATCAGAAATATACAATCGATTACTTGGCAACGTTCAAAAAATCTTTTTCAGATTTTACTTCAAACAATCGATTATTAAAATCCTATAATCGATTATCTGACGGAGTTTGAAAATATTTTGCGGTCATTTACATAATCGATTATGCTATCTGGACAATCGATTATTTTTCAGTCTTGAAAGATGTAATAGTCACTGCCTCAACACAATCGATTGTCATAAGGTGCACAATCGATTATTTTGTAGCTTTGAAAAATCTGATGGACACTGTCTCAACACAATCGATTGTCATAAGGTACACAATCGATTGTCATGCAGATTTCAAACATCTGATGGACACTGCCTCAACACAATCGATTGTCATAAGGTACACAATCGATTGTCTTGCAGCTGCCTTAACATAATCGATTATCATAAGTACATAATCGATTATCTTTGTCCAGATTTTAGAGGCATATTTAAAAATCATTTTGCTAAAATAAATATGCATGATTTAAAATCATTTTGCTCTAAATTAAATATGCATGATTTGATAAAAATATTTTTATGAGAGAAGCCAAGTCTTGAGTTAAATTGTCGGATCAGATCACAATTAAAGAGCGACTCATGTATAACTTTGTTTAATCTTGATCTTTGTTTGTCTTGTGCTTGAACTTCGCTACGTGACATTTGCGCGCTTGTGCTTGGACCTCGTCATATGTCAATTGCGCATCGTTTGTCATTTATCAAAACCTACAAATATGAACACACGTTTAGTTTAGTGCCTTGAGAACGTGTTTCAACAATTTCCCCCTTTTTGATAATGGCAAACCTTAATCGGGATATGCATATTTGGTAATTCATAATGACGATCCAAGACAAGTATATGTATATGCAATTAGTTCCCCCTCAACATATGAATTCCCCCTCAATTTGTGCCAATAAGTATTAAGTGCATAGCCCTTATTCTTCCCCCTTTTGACATTAGCAAAAAAAACAAAATAAGTAATAACATGTTTATTGATTAACAAAAAGGCGATTACATAAAAGAGATAATAAAAGATAGAACAATAAGCATATAAAGACATTATTCATTATCAATTCCCCCCTCGTCATCCGGTACCACTTCATAAGGGACAAGTCCAGCATATGGATAGTGAATATGATCAAAATATCCATGGATCTCATATGTCAATCGATTGACAGAGGTGGACAAAGAAGCAAGTTGGTCGGAAATAGTTTGAAGTGTAGGAGCTTGAGGCTGACGCGTTTGAGGAGTTGGAGGAGGAGCATGAGCCGCGTGTTCGCCGTCATGGGGAAAGGAGGATTCGGAAATTTCCCATTTCTTGGTGCCCTTTTTGAGCGGACCGATAGAGGTGTTGAACCCGGAGGCTTCAAGAAAATTCATTATAAGAAGGGCATAGGGAAGTGGTCTATCGTCCCTGATGGCATCAAGCATGTGGATTTTGATAAACTTACACCAATTGATGTGAGCCCCGGTTATAATGGCATGCATGAGTTTTGCGTCCTCTTGGGAGAGAGAGGTATGATTATGTTTGCGTGGTTTGAGGACTCAGGTTATGAAGTAGAAAATTAAACGATATTCGGGGAGCATGCCCGTAATGGTAGGACGACGATTGGACAGATTATGATCATAAGCTCCAAGTCCTATTTGGTTTAGGAGAATTCGTTCATCAAATAAGGCGCCGGATTCTCTAATGTAGAGAGAAATGTTTTCACCACTTCGAGGAAGGTGAGCAATAGAATGTAAGTTTTCGGTAGTTAAAAGAATTTCAATTCCATTAATATTTGACACAAGATCACCATCGTCGTCCTCATGAAGATTGGAATAGAAGGCTTGAATCAAGAGAGGATTAATGTGAGGATAGGTTAGATATAGGAAATCAAGGAGTTGGCATTCCCTAAGCATGTTTGCAGCTGCGGCGGGGCCGCTGGATTCAAGATATTTGCTGGTGGAAAAGCGAGGAGGAAGAATTTCACGCTTTTTGAATTTTGTCATGAATCGAGTTAACTCGGGTTCAGTGTTGAACCGTAAGAGAGAGCCATCTTGGTAAGGAAAACTGGGAGGAGGAGGAGCAGCTGAAGAAGATGCACCATGTCTGCCAGAACGAGGGCGTTTGGTGTGTCTGCTTGTCATTTTAAATAAGTAGTAATAGCTTTTGTAAGAAATTTGAGAGATTTTTGAAAGTTTGAGAGATAACATTGATGCTTGAGTGAAGAAATTGAAGACATGTGGTACCTATTTATAATGAGAAGGATGACATTGCATTTAAGGTAACAATCTGCAGAAATTTAAGAGGCAAAAATAGTCAGAAACGGTAAAAAATTTGCACTGTCCGTTACACAATCGATTATGGAATAGAAACAATCGATTGTTATGGAGTTTTTGAATTGTACTCGGAAATGACACAAAATCGATTGTGGGAATCTTGCAGGACCCAAACGGTAACAGAGATTTTGAATTACTGACTGAAGATAATCGATTGTTGAATTATGATAATAGATTGTTTTGACACAGTGTGCACAGTGATTTTCTGACTTCGGAAAATAATCGATTTTGCTTATGAGACAATCGATTGTTTTAGGAAGGCAGTAATGAATATCCGAGACGGTAATCGATTACACAGTAAAAAATCGATTATTTAATTAACATCAAAAACCTGCAAGGTCAAAAAAAGTTTAAATAATATGTTGATTTTCCGTAATAATAAGCATAAGACGTAAATAATCGATTAGTGATACTTGCTAATCGATTTTCCGGCACAGTAAGCATGAGACATAAAGGAATGATAATCGATTATTGACTGTAACTATCGATTGTTCTACACCATTGCCTTATAACTCCCCCTGCCTTTAGGGCGATACCTGCAAAAGAGAATTAGATGTCTCCGACGCTCAAGTTAGTAATTTGTAAACAAATGATGACTTAGATCAATGTGAAGTCAAGAGTTCCGAGTTTACTATAGATTCGGAAAAGAACTTTTTCGCTAAAAGGCCTTGTGAAGATGTTGGCCAATTGAGAACGTGATCTCTTAAGAAGTGTGTCCTAATGTGTTCTTAAGAGTGTTTCGAGTACTTACCTGTTGTTTAATGTCGCCAATTACCTGTTCGAGAGGATGGTCTTTGATTGTCCTCCACGCGTTAGGCAGTTTCATTTCTTTTTCCAGTTGTGGCGCTTCCTCCGATAATTGTTCCAAGTTTTCATCTTGAATTTTCTTAGGAGTTTCCTCTTGTACTTTGTCTTGAGGACTCATTGAGTTTAAACTACCTGCAAGTTCAAAACCAGAATCCTTTCTCGCCAAGCGAGCATTATTTTCGGAAAACACAATATGAGGGGATTCCTCCACAGTTTCGGTTCTATTATTGAATACTCTATATGCTTTGCTACGTGAAGAATAACCAATAAAAATTCCTTCATCGGATTTGGCATCAAACTTTCCCAAATTATATTTACCATTGTTATGAATAAAACATTTACAACCGAACACTCTAAGATGGGAGATATTTGGTTTCCTTCCCTTGTAGAGTTCATAGGGAGTTTCATGAGTATTGGCCTTATGACTACTCTGTTTAAAACGTAGCATGCGGTACTCACGGCATCCGCCCAAAAATGTTTGGGAATCTTAGCCTCATCGAGCATGGTTCTAGCCATCTCTTCGAGACACCTATTTTTCCTTTCCACCACTCCATTTTGTTGTGGTGTGCATGGAGCAGAGAAGGTGTGCTCGATACCGAGTTCGTCACAAAAATCCGCGAAGAGATTGTGATCGAACTCTCCCCCATGATCACTTCTTATTGAAGTGACGGTTGTGTCCTTTTCATTTTGAACACGTTTAAGAAAACATTTAAAATTATGAAAAGCTTCACTTTTATGAGCAAGAAATAGTGTCCATATAAATCTAGAATAATCATCACCAATAACAAAAGCATAACGATTTCTACCAAGACTTTCAATGCGAGATGGTCCAAAAAGGTCCATGTAAAGAAGTTGCAATGGTCTAGTAGTTGAAACAATATTTTTCGATTTAGAAGATGCTTTTATTTGCTTCCCTTTTTGACAAGAATCGCAAATGGAGTCTTTGTCAAATTTCAAATTTGGAAGACCAATAACTAAATTTTTTGAAACCAATTTGTTTAAAAGATGCATGTTGATGTGAGCTACTCTACGATGCCATAACCACATATCATCTTCTTTGCTCATAAGACAATTCACATACTCAGATGAAGAATTTTTGAGATCAACCATATAGATGTTATCCATTCTACAACCACGAAGGATAATTTTAAAATCGCTACGGCGAAAAACTAAGCATTCATCCGAATCAAATAAAACAAGATTTCCCTTGTCACATAATTGACTTATGCTCAAGAGATTATGTTTTAGACCTTTAACTAGCAATATATGCTTAATGGAAGAAGGTTCATCCTTACCGACCGATCCAATGCCGATAATTTTTCCTTTGTTGTTATCTCCAAAAATAACGCTTCCTCCTTCCTTGTGTTCTATTTGAAGGAACTTGGATTTGTCTCCGGTCATGTGTTTGGAGCATCCACTATCAAGGTACCAAAGTACACTTGATCCCTTCAAACATACCTACAAGACAAATTAATGAGTCTTTGGTACCCAAGCTGTTTTGGGTCCTTGAGAGTTAGGTGTAACATGCTGTTGTGCTTGACATGCAGTTAAGTGTCTATGTCTAGTGAAGCAAGAAGGAGCAATATGTCCAATTCGATTGCAATAATGACAAATGACATTACGATTATGCATTCGTCTAGGTTGAAAGCCATTTCTAGGTGTCCTAAAATGTTCAAAGTTTCTTCTAGTGTTTGGTCTAGCATGCATGTTGATTCTAGGATTATTATCTCTAGGATGAATATTTATTTTATTTGTCCTAGGTTGAGCCTTAGGTGGTTGGGGTTTGGCTTCAACTTTTTCTTTAGGCTCGTTTTTAAGACCTATCCCATGTTTGGTCGATTTCAAATTAACAAGAACTTCATTCAAATTTTTATGAGAAGAATTAAACTTATCTAAGGTGCCCTTAAGTCTTGCTACCTCATCTTTTAGATGCATGCAAGAAGTACAATTTTTACTAGAACTCTCGGGTTTGTCGGCGCTTCTTTTGCCAAAAAAATTGTTTTCTTCTTTCAACTTCTCATTTTCCAAAATCAGTTTTTCCAAAACCTTTTCTTTCAAAGAGAGTTGTTTTTCAAAATCTTTTTCTTTCAAAGAAGCATTTTCCTTAATGTTTTTAACAGTTTTGGAAGCTTTAATGAATTCACTATACAACTCATCAAAGGTATTTTGCATTTCCTCAAGAGAATAGAAGTTTTTGGAAGAAATTTGACATACCTCTTCTTGATTGTTTTCATGAGCCATGAGACAAAGATTTGCGGTTTCATCTTCTTCTTCCTCACTCGACTCGTCTCCGGAGTCGCATCCCCAAGATATGTATGCTCGTTGTTTCTTGAAGGCTTTCTTCTCCTTTTTGACATTTAGGCAATTTGATTTAATGTGCCCGATTTCTCCGCACCCATAGCACTCTTTACTTGATCTCCTTGTTGTTTGCCTTTTCATTCATACTCTTTTCGCATGAACTTTTGAAATCTCTTAATAACGAGTCCGAACTCGTTATCTCCGTCCTCGTTATTTTGAGGTTGGCTTGTACTTGCCTTGAGGGCGATTCTTTGTTTCCTTTGATCATTAACAAGAGGGTTAAGTATAGTAGATTCATAAGTTTTAAGATTACCTCTTAATCCGTCGATGGTGACATTTGAAATGCCAATAGACTCTTGAATCGCGTCGGCCTTGGAGCGCCATTCCGGAGTGAGACTTCGGAGAATTTTTCGGACAAGTTCCTTATCCGTGAAGGTCTTCTTAAGAGCATGTAAGTCATTAACGATTTTTGAAAATCGTTCGAACATGTCATCGACCCTTTCGCCTTCCTTCATGTGAAACAGTTCATATGCACGGGTTAGAAAATCAACTTTAGCCTCTCTTACCTGGTCCGTACCTTCGTACGTGATTTCCAGCTTATCCCAAATTTGCTTTGCCGTTGTGCAACATGATATTTTTCTGTAATCATCAGCGTTTACAGCACAATATAATAAGTTGATGGCTTTAGCGTTGTTCTGCACTTTTCGGATATCATCCGCATCGTATTCATCTTCGAGTTTTGGAACCCATTCATTTTCAACCTTTTTGGTTGGAATTTGTTCTCCCTTCATTATAACCTTCCACAGATGAAAACTATTCGATTGAATGAATATTCTCATCCTTTCCTTCCAATACGTATAGTTTGTGCCATCGAATAGTGGTGGTCGGGTGGAGCATTGTCCTTCACCTATTCCTGCAAAAGAATCACGAGTAGAAGCCATGGATTGTTTCTCTCAAACGGTTAAGTTTTTCAGAGAGTTGGGCTCTGATACCAATTGTTAGAACATACGCTTAACGCTAGAGGGGGGGTGAATAGCGTTATAATAAAAAACAGCGTAAACTTGCGGAATTTAAAAATTGCAGGAATGAAATAAGTGCGATAAGTAAATAATAAGGAACGAACGCATCGATGTTATCCTGGTTCACCATAACCCGTGGCTAGTCCAGTCCCCGAGAGACTCTCTCGAGATTTCCACTAACTTCGTTAAGCTTACGGGTGCTTAACAAACCGTTACAAACTGAGAACTTGAGTCACACAAGCCTCAACAACCTTTGCTCGAAGATAAAACACTTCAAGACTTCAACCAATGGAATCACAACGTTCCTTCTTACAATACAAGGGATTAACACTTCCCTTCAAGTGTATAAAAACACTTTGCACTCAAAACAAGACTCTCCTTAAAAGTAGATATGAGTAAAATAAATACGCTCAAGAACGCAACAACTTTCGTCAAGAATTTGGCTCTCAAAAACTTATGTAATGAATAGAAAATGATGAATAAGAGAGTATGCAAGCTTTAGCAATAATATGATCAGTCGTTGTGTTTAGAAGACTGATTTGAAGATGTATTTATAGTTTCAAAAACATGCATAACCGTTGCCTAATTGCCAATTACGAATTGCTGATTTTGTGCTACGACAATCGATTGTTTTCCAATCGTTCCAAAAATCATTCCCAGATTTTACGCAGTATAATCGATTATCTAAGACGTATAATCGGTTACTGGCAACGTTCAAAAAATCATTTCCAGATTTTACTTAAACAATCGATTATCAGAAATATACAATCGATTACTTGGCAACGTTCAAAAAATCTTTTTCAGATTTTACTTCAAACAATCGATTATTAAAATCCTATAATCGATTATCTGACAGAGTTTGAAAATATTTTGGCAACGGTCATTTACATAATCGATTATGCTATATGGACAATTGATTATTTTTCAGTCTTGAAAGATCTAATAGACACTGCCTCAACACAATCGATTGTCATAAGGTTCACAATCTATTATTTTGTAGCTTTGAAAAATCTGATGGACACTGTCTCAACACAATCGATTGTCATGCAGATTTCAAACATCTGATGGACACTGCCTCAACACAATCGATTGTCATAAGGTACACAATCGATAGTCTTGCAGCTGCCTTAACATAATCGATTATCTTTGTCCAGATTTTAGAGGCATGTTTAAAAATTATTTTGCTAAAATAAATATGCATGATTTAAAATCATTTTGCTCTAAATTAAATATGCATGATTTGATAAAAATGTTTTTACGAGAGAAGCCAAGTCTTGAGTTAAATTGTCGGATCAAGATCACAATTAAAGAGCGACTCATGTATAACTTTGTTTAATCTTGATCTTTGTTTGTCTTGTGCTTGAACTTCGTTACGTGACATTTGCGCGCTTGTGCTTGGACCTCGTCATATGTCAATTGCGCATCGTTTTTCATTTATCAAAACCTACAAATATGAACAAACGTTTAGTTTAGTGCCTTGAGAACATGTTTCAACTGTTTTGAGTTTCTTTTTGATAGTCAGCTGTGTTTAGCTGCACTATGGATTTGTAACGAAACCTCTTTGGTGATTAATACAAAATTTTAATTACCAAAAAAAATAGTGTTGGATATCTATTTTTTTTTAGTTTTGTATTGGTTTATAATGAATAACCTAGTTTATCTTTTTTTGAGTGCTTAGTTGTTAATTAATAGTACTTGTTAGTTATACATATTTTAGCATGACCTGCATAGTATTTTCAGATTATGTAATTTTTATTATGGCTTATTAATTAGTAAAAGAAATTGATACTATTTTATTATCTTTGTTATTGAATATGATAGTACAATGCTATGACTCATCCTATATTACTAGGTTATTTTTTTGATAAGACATATTATATAGTTGTATCCTACTATGATTAAAGAAATATTTGGAACACAAATTACATATTTTTTACCATAACAAATTTGCCGAAAAAACCCAAAACCCCGAAATAAATCGAAAAAAAAAAGAAATTGAAAAATTAAACATTATTGATTTAATTTTATTTAAAAATTTAAAAATTGATATTATTTATTTATTTTGGTTATTAAAATATTCAAATCAACTCAACTTATGTGCAAACCCTAAGCATCGATCTTGCAAAACCAGATTTTTCATGACATTTGAGCCGTGATATATGTATTGGGCCTAATGTTTTGCGATATTAGTCCACTAAGGAGTACACCGATAGAAACTCGTGAGTTCTCAGCATGATTCCTAATGGACCTCTTCATCATTGTGCTTTTCCCCATCAAAACGACAGAGTCACCACGTAAGCCCTTGCGGATCATCTGTAGCTGATTACAGACATTTGCATTTATAATAAGGACAATTGGAGTTATATTCATTTACACAAAAAATTGTAAGAATATTTGCTTTAGGATTTTTCTTTTTTTTTAAGTTTAACAGTTAGCTTTCATTGATATCAAAAAAAAATACAATGAAGAGTTCATAGTAGTAGTATGGACTAACCACTACTTTACAGTTCAACACTATACTAATACAAGAATTTACACCTAAGGCTAAGGGTAATGGTTAAGTTGCCGCAATCCCGTTTGCCAACGCTTACAGTTTCTGCCACGAATATGAATGAGCAATGCAACCTCGCAGCAGAACTGGTTTTCCTCTAAAGGTTTCCCCTCAAATCTATTATAGTTTCTATTTCTCCAAATGAGTGCAACTGTGGTCACAAAGGCAGTTGCAGCAACAGCCTTATGCCACAGTTTACTTCTAGCTTGGCAGCATACCCATTGGATTTCAGTATCCCAACTACCAATTGTTCTGTTATAGCCCAGCCAACAGCATATTCTAAGCCACAGTCGATTAGTGACTGGACATTCAAAAAACAGATGAGCAAAGTCTTCTACCTGTTGATCACAGAATACGCATTTCTCAGCCACATTCACTCCAATCTTCAGTAATCTGTCGACAGTAGGTAGTCGACCTTGAGCAGCAAGCCGAGCAGTGAATTTACGTCGAGGCAGAACATTAGATGTCAGCAGCAGATTCTTCCATCCACCCTAGGAAAGATAGGAAGCATTACATGGTATAGTTTCTGAATATGGAACTTGCCAAGCCTGCACAGTCCATCCAGTCAAAGTATGAGATCACCTTGCAGTTGTTGATTATTCAGAAGAGGAACTCTGCTCTCTATTATTTTTCTAACTACCCAAGATGCTGCCTTGGGGATGGGCATTGTAGCAATATCACAGTTCTTAATGTAATAGTAGTGTATCCACTTGATCTATAAACAATACTTCTTCCTAGCCAAATCCCACAGTAGCTTAGTGATAGCTGCCTTATTCCATATCTGCATGTCTATAATGTTGAGACCTCCAGCAGTGACAGGTCAACAGATCCTTTTCCATGCTACCAAAGCTCTTTTAGTTATTGTTGCACTTCCAGTCCACAGATAAGATCTGCAGACAGCTAATTTTCAGAACTCTCTTTGGCAAGATGAATATTTGTTCCCAATAATTTTGGATCCCAAATATCACAGGTTTGATCAATTGACTCCTTCCTGCATAAGATAATAATTTGGCAGACCAGCAAGTGATTTTATCAGTTATCCTCTCTATCAGTGGCAGGTAATGGTGGATGGCAAGCTTCTTCGAGTGGAGAGGTATCCCTAAATATTTGAAAGGAAGTTGACCCTCAAAGAATCCCAAAGACTCTAGTATGGCTTCTTTGACAGTCTGATGAACCCCAGCTAGATAAAAAACACTCTTAGTGTTGCTTGCATACAGCCCAGAAGCTACAGAGAATGCAAGGAAAGCATCATGCAGAATCTGGATAGATATAATGTCAGCTCGACAGAATAGGAGAAGATCATCAGCAAAACAAATATGGGCACAGTTCAGCTTCCTGCATCTTGGATGGAAGTTGAAATCTCCATTTCTATGTAACTGAGCCAGCAGCCTATTCAAGTATTCCATAGCCAGAACAAACAAGTAAGGTGACATGGGATCTCCTTGTCGAATACCCCTTCTAGCAGTGAGAGGCTTAGTGAGATCACCATTCAGCACTAGTGAGTAAGTCACAGAAGAGACACAAGCCATTGTCCAATTATCAAACTTGCAGGGAATCCTAGATCAATAAGTAATTTTTTGAGGAAACTCCATTCAAGAGAGTCATATGCCTTCCTCAAATCCACCTTCATAACACACCTAGGAGATATACCTTTTCTGGAATATCCCTTGAAAATTTCATGGCTGAGCAGGATATTATCAATTATGCTCCTCCCTTCAATAAATGTTGACTGGGCTTTTCCAACAAGATCACCAATAACAGATCTCAGCCTCCTAGTAATGACTTTGGATATGATCTTATAGATAGTGGTGCAGCATGCAATAGGTCTATAATCTTTCACTGTTCTAGGAGCTTTAACTTTAGGCACAAGGGCAATGGCAGTAGTATTGACCATGTGAGGTAGCTTACATGTAGTAAAGAAATCCTTTGTAGCAACATATACATCCTCCTTGAAAATCTCTCAGTTGCTAGTAAAGAACTCCACAGGGAAGCCATCTACGCCTGGTGCTTTGTCTTTAGGCATATCTTTGATAGCTTCAGTGATTTCTCCAAGAGTAACATCCTGGATAAGTGACCTTTGCTGAGATAAGGTCGGACAGTGTCCTTCCTTAACAATAGCAGTGTCAATACAAGGCAATTCATCAGCACATTCACCCATTAATGACTTGAATACCTCAATAAATTCCTGCTCCACAGCCAATGGATCTGTCAGCTTCATACATGCATCAGTGTATATAGAAGTAATATTATTCTGACTGGTTCTGATCTTCCACTGAGCATGAAAATATTTTGTATTGGCATCTCCACATTCTATCCAGCAAGCCTTTGATTTCTGCCTCATAATTTGCTCTTCTACATTGCTCCATTTCTCAATGTCATTAAGAGCTGCTTTCTCCTCTTTAAACAGTTGCTCTGAAAATGGATTATGTAGCAGCTGATTCTGTATAATATCCAGTAATTCTCTAGCATGGATTAGCTTCTGTTTGTAGGAAGCCATATGACTGTTCAGTTCTTTTTAGTGCTGCGTCATGTTCTTCAATTTATACCATATCTGTTGCAAAGATGAACCTTCACACTTCTGAGTCCATACATGCTGCAGAATAGAAGAAAACTGGGATCCTCCATAATAGCATTATAGAATCTGAAAGGTTTAGGATGCAATAACTTTTGATTCCCAAACTGTATGAGAATAGGAGAGTGGTCAGAGACTGAGGGATTCATAAAATCAGCTTCTAGATGTCCATACTGCTGAAGCCACTAAAAATTACCAAGTGCCCAATCAATTTTGCTATAGACCTGCTTATTTGTCCCTGAATACTTCCACCCTTTTGATCTGACGGAGGTCAATTGAAGATCAGAAATGACCTCTTTAAACCCTCTAACTTCAGCATCTGTGACAGGAGAGCCAATCATATCATCAGAGTATAAGACAGAATTAAAGTCACCACTGAGCAACCATGCATCTTGACTGAGAACATTAGCTAATCTTAGATCATCCCACAACTGCTTCCTTAGAGCTGCAGAATTATGAGCATAAATGACACTCAATTGTATTCTGATTTTATTCAAAGGATCTTCTAACAGGCAATGAATAAACTGGTCAGCCACACAGGAGATATGGATCTGAATGTGAGGCTTCCAGATTAGCCATATTCTCCCATTGACAGCTTTGGTATAGTTGCATTGGACCTTCCACCCTTTAGCAATCTTATCAACAATCCTCTGTGCTTTATGTTCCTTAACTCTAGTTTCAAGACATCCCAGGACATCAACTTTATTCCTAGCCAGAAAGTTTTTTAGTTCTTTCTATTTATGGCTTTATTAAGCCCCCTAATGTTCCAGGTGACTATAATCATGAATCATTAGGCAGCAAGCTCCAAGAAGGACCAGGATCCAGCTGTTGTCCCCTCCTACCTGTTAGGATTTATGCCCGTCACTAGAGGGGGGGTGAATAGTGTGGCACGAGAATATTGATAAATATTGCGGAATTAAAATTGCAGGAGTAAAGTAAATGCGGTAATTAAATAGTAAGGAAAGAACATACCGAATTTATACTGGTTCACCACAACGTGTGGTTAGTCCAGTCCCCGAGAGACTCTCTCGAGATTCCACTAACTCCGTTAAGCTTACGAGTGCCTAACAAACCGTTACACTTGCTCGTAGATGTACACTCTACAAGACTTCAACTTGCTCGAGGATACCGCACCTCAAGACTTCACCTTGCTCGTGGATACCGCACCACAAGACTTCACACACTAAGATTGAGGGTACTTAGCAAACCCGACAATCAATGAGAAGATATGGTCTTCTCAAACACCTTTCTCTTTTACAACAAGAACTCTCTAAAAAGAGTAGATAAAGAGATACAAGATTAGCTCTATGAACAACTCAAAGTTGTCTCTCAAATTGCTCAACAAAAGCTCTAAAATGATGCACAAATAATATCAATATGTATATGAATAATGAGAGGTATTGTGTGTATAAAATCAGCTCAAAAGACCTCTATTTATAGGTGGTAGAAGTTGTGTCCGTTGCTTAATTGACAATCAATTATGCCGATTTTATGCAAGGATAATCGATTATCAGATTTGGATAATCGATTATCAGCTTAACGTTACAAAATCGGAAGCTAATTTTATGCAGGATAATCGATTATTGTGATATGCATAATCGATTATGTTGTTACGGCGTTCAAAAACTGGCAACGGATAGAGAATAATCGATTATGCTCGTGAGGATAATCGATTATTGACTCTTGCGAAAATTTCCAATAAATGAAATTTCCCAGAATAATCGATTATCACTTTTGCATAATCGATTATTCTATTATGCTGTCCAGAATGGACAACTTACTTCAAAAAACCATTTTAGTTAAAATGAAAACGTTAAAATCATTTTGTTTGAAGTATTTGAAATATGTTTATGATAAATATGATTTGATAAAATGATTTTATGCATATTTATGATGACCTATGTTGAGCCAAAAGACGAGATAACTTAAGCGTTGCTCTTACAGTGGTTCTACCTAACGACCTACGCCTTGGGTCTTCGGTCTTGAACTTTTGAGCTCGTCTTTGGCTTTTCCATGCAATCCGTTCATCAATATTCTTCTCGGATTCAATCTTGATTGTTTGTCATATAATAACTTTGTTCGACACTTGACTTCATTGTTTGTCATTATCAAAAAGGGGGAAATTGTAGAAAATCATTCTATCCATGATATGTGCGCTTTGGTTGTATTAGCATGATTTTCAGGTATAAGTTTTGATGAATGACAAACAATGAAGTCAAGTGTCGAACAAATTTATTATATGACAAACAATCAAGATTGAATGCCGAGAAGCATATTGATGAATGGATTGCATGGAAAAGCCAAAGACGAGCTCAAAAGTTCAAGACCGAAGACCCAAGGCGTAGGTTGTTACGTAGAACCAATGTAAGAGCAACGCTTAAGTTATCTCGTCTAAATATGCATAAAATCATTTTATCAAATCATAGTTATCATAAACATATTTCAAATACTTCAAACAAAATGATTTTAACGTTTTCATTTTAACTAAAATGGTTTTTTGAAGTAAGTTGTCCATTCTGACAGCATAATAGAATAATCGATTATGCAAAAGTGATAATCGATTATTCTGGAAAATTCCATCAGGGACTGGACTAACCACTCGTTGTGGTGAACCAGGATAAATTCGGTGTGTTCTTTTCTTACTATTTTAATTACCGCATTTATTTTGCTCCTGCAATTTTAATTCCGCAATATTTATCAATATTCTCGTGCCGCACTATTCACCCCCCCCCCCCTCTAGTGACGGGCATAAATCCTAACAATTGGTATCAGAGCCTAACTCTCTGAAAGCCTTAACCGGTTGAGAGAACGATATACATTTTTTTGTTTATAATGTTGAACGCAGGAATGATGAGCGAAGGACACTCTACCATTGAGCCTCCACTATTTGATGAAACAAATTACACATATTGGAAAGAGCGGATGAGAATCTTCATCCAATCAAACAACTTTCGCATATGGCAAATCATCAAGAACGGTGAAACGCCGACAAAGAAAGTTGGGGAAGCCATGGCTCCGAAGGAGAAGAATGAATACAACGCCAAGGCCATCAATATGTTATATTGTGCGGTGAATCCGGATGACTATCGAAAGATTTCCTATTGCACAACCGCCAAAGAAATATGGGATAAACTTGAAGCCATTTATGAAGGTACGCCTCAAGTCCAAAAGCATGTGACATGGGACTCGGACCACTCGTGTGATGAAACGACTGCCATATGCTTCATGGCCGACGAAGAAGAAGAGGTAAGCACTTCTAATTCTTGCTCTTTTGAAGAATTACAAGAAGCTTTTAATGAATTACTTGGTGAATTGAAAAAGACTTCAAAAATCGCCAAAGAGGCCAAGGATAAAATCAAAGTTTTAGAAGAAGAAAATAATTTTTTAAAAACTGATAATTTTGTTCTTAAAAATAAAATTAAGGAGATGAATGAAGCCTCTTCAATTGATCAAAGTTCTAATTGTTCTTCTTGTAGTTCTTTGAAAATAGAGAACATAGAACTTAGGAACACACTAGAAAAACGTAGTGTAGATGATCCTAAAACAAGTGAAGAAATAAAGAAGAATATTAGAAAGGATGATAGAAATGAGGTTGGACCACCTAGAAATAATTCTAGGAACTTCATTAATGAGTCTAGAATGAATTATTTTAGACCACCTAGAAACGACTCTAGGAATTTTGTTAATGAGTCTAGAATGAATCATTTTTGACCACCTAGAAACGACTCTAGGAATTTTGTTAATGAGTCTAGAATGAATAATTTTAGACCACCTAGAAATGACTCTAGGAATTTCCTTAATGAGTCTAAAATTAATCATTTTAGACCACCTAGAAACGACTCTAGGAATTTCATTAATGAGTCTAAAATTAATCATTTTAGACCACCTAGAAACAACTCTAGGAATTTCAATACGTCTAGGAATAACGACTTTAGATCACCTAGAACGTTTTTGGCTCAACCAAGACATATGCACAACCCGAATGTTATATGTCATTATTGCAACCGGGTAGGACACATAGCACCCGTATGTTTTGCAAAACATAGGGATTTATCTTTGAGCTATGATCATTATTTGCCTAACCCCCAAGGACCCAAAATTGTTTGGGTACCTAAAACCTATTTTTAGGTACGTTTGCAGGTGTGCTTGAAGACTACAATATCGTAGTAGATGCACCAAGCACGAAACCTTATTGCATCGAGGGGAAATTTCGGTTAGTTATCATATTTTTTATAAAAACATAATAGTTAATATGTGTTAACAATTAATATATCCTTGTTAACAATTGATATTAATTATTTTTGTTGATTCATGTTTTGATAACTGTTATCGTGAATGACAATTGGTATCAATTATTTTTGTTAAAAATAATGATTGATTCATGTTTTGATGAATATTTTTTTTGGTTTGAATAACAGTTGATATATTCTTGAAAGATAAATGATTCATGTTTTTAATACAACTATTGGTTTGTTAAAAATTAACTGTTGATATGTTCTTAAGTAATATGATTTGCGAAAAATAACCGTTATTATGGTTGTTATGTTTTTACTAACATTTGGTATTATTTCATGTTGGTATGATTTTTTAAATATCGTCAATGTATATTCCTCATTGTATTTCCTATTTTATTCTTGACACTAACAGTTGATATACCCAAAAGGGGGAAGTGTCGAAAGGGAAAAGTAGCCTTTGTATACTCTTCTTTTTGCTAATGCCAAAAGGGGGAAAAATTAGGCGATATGCATCAAATAAGGGGGAATGAATCTACGTTATAGTATGCCTTATTTGAGGGGGAATTATCATTAAGGGGAATAGTTTGCATGAATTGTATGTTGAGATATAGCATGAATTTAAGGGGAATCCGATATGCATATCTCCTGTTGTTTGTCATTATCAAAAAGGGGGAAATTGTAGAAAATCATTCTATCCATGATATGTGCGCTTTGGTTGTATTAGCATGATTTTCAGGTATAAGTTTGGATGAATGACAAACAATGAAGTTAAGTGTCGAACAAAGTTATTATATGACAAACAATCAAGATTGAATGCCGAGAAGCATATTGATGAACGGATTGCATGGAAAAGCCAAAGACGAGCTCAAAAGTTCAAGACCGAAGACCCAAGGCGTAAGTCGTTAGTAGAACCAATGTAAGAGCAACGCTTAAGTTATCTTGTCTTTTGGCTCAAGATAGGTCATCATAAATATGCATAAAATCATTTTGTTTGAAGTATTTGAAATATGTTTATGATAAAGCATTTGTCACTTTCACAGCCATTCTTTTGGTTTTGGAAACAAAGAGCCAACAAGAGAAGAAAATGGTGGGGGAGGATCAATATGGGGTTTATATTAAAATTCAGCTTTGCTATATATATATATATATATATATAGAAAGGTGATCTTTTGCAAAACTAGTGCAGTAGGCTCGTACATAAATGGATATACGTGCAGAAGTTAAATGAAAAAATTCATGAATGGGGAACTTAGAGATATGAATTTCCGGAAAGTACACTTAGGAAAATTGAAAAACCAAATATAGGAATGAGGATGTTCTATTTATTTTAAGGTTTTTTTTTATGTGAGGGAATTAATTTTTTCGCTAATGTTTTTCTCGATTAAGTTAGTGTCTAATATATTATTGTAATGTTTTAAAAATATCCTGATATAAAATTGAGAAAATAATATTTATCATTAATGAAAAAAAAAAGTTCCATCAGTTATAGACCCAATTTACTTTACTTTGTGATCTTTCTAGCGGCAAAAGCGAAGATAGATGAGGACCAGGATATTTTATAAGTTTACAAGATGCATATAGTAACTTACTTGACCTGATCAGAAGGTTTGTTCCCTTTCTCTCTCGCTATTTCGTTTTTAATAATCTTTTATTTGAATTGGGGTTTGCATATTGTATTTCATTTTAAGCATACTATGAATAAAATGAAGGTTACTGTGATCGATTTTGACTCGGTGTTTGTTTATAAAACAGATCAAACCAAGTTAATTTTACATAAATGAAATCTAAATAAAAATAAAAATAAAAATAAAAATAAAACTAATTTTATTGTTTTGGCTTTTAACTTGTAAGTTATAACGACCCGACCGATCGTTTTGAGCTCTTGCACTTTGATCACTAATTCTCGGGCATGACTTGCCCCGTGTAATGTATTATGACTGATGTAGATCGTTGGTTGTGGTTTCAGAAAAATCGAAAAGAATTTGAAAGTAACAGATTCAGTCGAAAGCTTCGAATTTGAGAGGTTTGACAAAGATTTGACTTGTTTGTATAGGATCCCGCATCGAAATTTTTATGATTTGATTAGCTCCGTCAGGTAATTTGGAACGTAGGAGTATGATTGGAATTGGTTTTGGAGGTCCGGTATAGAATTAGGCTTGAATTGGCGAAGCTAGTATTTTGGCGATTTTCGGTTGATAGGTGAGATTTTGATTCGAGGGTCGGAATGGAATTCTGAGAGTTGCTTTAGCTTCGTTATGTTATTTGGGATGCGCATGCGAAATTTCAGGTCATTCGGACGTGGTTTGGTCGGGTTTTTGATCGAAAGAGTATTTCGAAAGATTTTAGAAAACTTAGGCTTGAATTCGATGAGTTCTGGGTAATTCGGTGTTCTTTGAGGTGTTTTGATGATTGGAACAAGTTTGAATAATGTTACGGGATAGGTTGGTGCTTTTGCTTGAGGTTCCGGAGGCCTCGGGTGAGTTTCGGGTGGTCAACCGGACCATTTCCAAGTTTAAAACTTGCAGATTTTCATTTAAGGTGTTGCAGATAAATAACCCTTTGTGTTCGTGTAAAGAGCCTCGTGTTCGCGAAAAAGGAATTGGAATGTAGGAATATAAGCCTTCGCGTTCGCGTCTGAGGGATTGCATTCGCGGAAGGCTAAGACGGTTGTGCTTCGCGTTCGCATGGGTTAGATCGCGTTCGCGTATTAGGATTGGGGTCTAGAAGCAGTTGTTCTACGCGTTCGCATAAGGAATGTCGTGTTCGCATATGAGAGGAAGGCTGAGGCATCGCATTCGCGGGGTTAGTCTCGCGTTTGTATAGTGTTAATTTGTGGAAATTGAAAGATGTGCTTCGCGTTCAGGAGGCAGTAGCCGCGAACTCGATGAAGGAAATATCAGGCCTGGACAAAAGGTTTATAAACATTTCATCCGCTTGTTGGAGCTCATTTTCACTCTATTATTGGAAATTTTAGAGAGCTTTTTGAAGGAAATTGAATAGGGATTCGAGGGCAATCGCTGAGTTATAATTTATGAACTTAAAACTCGTTTTTATTGTGAAATCCACCTAGAAATTCATGGAAACTAAGCCTAAAATTGAAGAGTTAGGGCTTGAAAAAATTGATTTTTAAATTTGGATTTGACGGACCATTTGAGGTTGGATTTTAGAACTTTTGGTATGTATGAACTCGTGGGAGGATAAAGAACCCGTAGATGTGAAAATTTTTGAGTTCCGAGATGTGAGCCCAGGGCTCGGGTTTTGGAATTTCAGGATTTGTGCCTATTACTGATTCTTTTCGCTTGGGCTTTGTTTCCTTAGCATATTGTGATGTATTAGTTTCGATTAATAGTTTTGACGCGCGTGGAGGCCGATTAGAGGGGCAAAGGCGTCGTGAGCTAGAGATTTCGCCGGTTCGAGATGAGTAATAGTTGTAAGTGATATCCTGAGGGTTTGAAACCCCGGATTCGCACATCGAAGTGCTATATTAAGGTGAGGCACGTGCTAGATGATGAGCGCGAGGTCGTTTACTACTGGAAATTGTGACTTGGTTTGTAGTCGTAAACACGATGAAAGAAATATCACGCATGGACAGCAGGTTTATAAACATTTCATCCGCGGGTTGGAGCTTATTTTCACTCTTAGCAATGTTTGAGAGCTTTTTGAAGGAAATTGAAGATGAATTCGAAGGCAATCAATTGGAGTTACGATTTATGAACTTAAAACTCGTTCTTATTGTCAAATCCACCTAGAAATTCATGGAAACTTAGCCTAAAATTGAAGAGTTAGGGCTTGAGAAAAGATTTTTAAATTTGGATTTGACGAATCATTTGAGGTCGGATTTTAGAACTTTTGGTATGTATGAACTCGTGGGAGGATAAGAAAACCGTAGATGTGAAAATTTCTGAGTTTTGAGAAGTGGGTCTGGGGCGCAGGATTTGTGCCCGTTATTGATTGTTTTTGCTTGGGCTTTGTTCCTTAGCATATTGTGATGTATTCGTTTTGATTTTGGATAGATTTGATGCGTGTGGAGGCCGATTAGAGGGGCAAAGGTGTCGCGAGCTAGAGATTTTTCCAGTTCGAGGCGAGTAATGATTGTAAGTGATATCATGAGGGTTTGAAACCCCGTATTCGCACATCGAATTGCTATATTGAGGTGAGGCACGCGCTAGACGATGAGCGCGGGGTTGTTTAGTACTGGGGATTGTGACTTGGTCCGTCCCGATTGATGTATTTACCGTATATTTGACTAAAACTTATTCGTTATTATCATAATTTGGGCTTATTGCCATATTTGGGCTTCGTGCCAATTATTTGAACCCTTCGGGGATTTTTATCAATATTTCCTCATTGTTTTGATTTTTACTTGAACTCAGTCCTGTTGATATCTACTATTTTACAAACCCAACCACTTTTACTCAGCTTTGAAACTTAAATGATATTTTGGGCTTAGAACTACTGATTTATTAATGCCCGAGGGGCTTGCGATTATTTTTGGGCTGAGTAAGGCCGAGGGCCATATGTGATGATATGTTGAGTGATATGAGGCCGAGGCCTGAGATACATTTATATGCCACGAGGTGAATTGAGTAATGAGAGGCCGAGTGATGAGTGATGATGCCACGAGGTGGCTTGATATAGCGCTTGGGCTGTAAGGGCCCGCTCCAGAGTCTGCACACCCATAGTTAGCGCACGTACCCATTATTCTAAGAGTGAGCCCGAGGGGCTGTTATGAGTGATTGTGAGACAGCCCGAGGGGCTGATATGAGTGATTGTAAGGTAGCCAGTGGGGTTGATACTATTTCGAGAACGAGCCCGAGGTGCTAATATGAGTGATTGTGAGGTAGCCTGGGGGGCTAGTACTGTTCTGATATATTGCCCGAGGGGCGAACTTTTATGTGTTCATCTTCCATATTTACTTGTCATTTTACCTATTATACTGTGGTATTTTTTCCCGAGGGGTGGATTTTCTATGCTTATCAGTACTAACTGTTTTGCAATCATTGTGTAATTGTTGAGAAAGACATTTTCAAAAGAGGTTTGAACTGAGCTACGATATTTCTAAAGATTTCACAGCTTTTCTCAAAGGGTTTTACATTGCTTCTATAAAGCATGTCGGTTTGTTTTACGTGATTTCTTGCTGCTCAGTTGTTATTTACCTTTATTACTCACTAAGTTGGAGTACTCACTATACTCCTGGAACCTCGTGTGCAGATGCAGGTATTTGTTCACAAGTAGCGGGTTTGGCTTATTGGAGGCAGGGCTATAGGAGTTTAGTGAGGTGGCTGCCAGCGTTTGCAGCACTTCTTCTCTCTCTCTTGTTTATTATTCATGTTCACTGTATTTTTAGACCCTGTAGTCGTATTTTCTCTCTAATAGTTGCTCGTGACTTGTGGTACCCCAATTAGGGCTATGTTAGGTTGTACTTCCGCTAGTTAATATCATTATATCATATTTAAATTACATAAAAGAGGTGTTTTGTAATGGTCTGGCTGGCATTGTCTTCACGCGAGGCGCCATCACGACCGGGTATGGGTTTAAGGTCGTGACAAGATGGTATTAGAACCTAGGTTACTAGGTCTCACGAGTCATGAGCAAGTTTAGTAGAGTCTCGCGGATCGGTGCGGAGACATATGTATTTATCCTCGAGAGGCTGCAGAACCTTTTGGAAAACTTCACATTCTTGAATTCTCATAGTGCATCCGTGATTCAACTTGAAGAGTAACTCTTTGAAATTCCTTCCACGCGTTCGTATGCGCCCAGGAGCGCTTTGTATCAAATGTGCCTTAATGGCTTGTGATTCCTAATCGAGGGGCGAGATGTGATCTCTGAGAGTTGATGTTGGGCCAGTCTGGAGGACTTGAGATCGGATCTTTGCCTATTGCTTGACCACCGAGGTGCTGATTGTGTGAATAAGTGTATTGAACTTATATGTTCGGTATTTTCCCTATTAGTGGAAGTGTCGGCTGGATATCCATGTGATGAGTATGTTAGTACTGCGAGATGTATTTATGTGACTTTGAAGTGTCGAGAAAGATTTGTTGGATGATAGAAGAACTATTAGGTGTTTGAATTCTATCGTGATTCGAGGTATCACCCCGAGTTATGGGCATGTGAAGGATCTTTTCATGTTTTCCGGTTGTGAGTGAAGTAAATTCCATGTTGCGGTATGAGTTCAAACTCAGGAAGACTAAGTGACTGCGAACAGTTTATGACGGTGGTAGGTATACAAAAATACTATATTGGGGCGAAGCAGGTGGATTATCTCCTGCGGAGTGTTTTGAAGTGGTTTGATCCCTATATGTATGCTAGAAGACCTCAAGTGTAATTGAAAAGTGCGTGTTGAAATTTGAAATTTTGGGTCGCTTAAGAGAGTGGGCTTAGCTGTTGCGGGGATGAATGCGAGATTTTCATAAGATTTTTAGTACTAGATGAACTTTGTTTTCACAAACTTATAAATTATTTGAGTTTAATCTCACTATAGTATTGTGGCATCAATAGAGCAAAAGTGTTATGAGTTATTGAGTGTATCTTTATCTATGGCTTCGAGCCAAGTGGGGAATCTGCAGTGAGCAGTTGATGCATGATTAGGTGCTATGTTGGTTCAAGTTCGTGTCCTGTTGGTAAGTCAGTTATGGCTTATAGGGATTGAGGTCGAGGATGGCTTGAGTGAAGAGAAATTTTGACAAAGGTTATTTGGTGGTTTGTAGGTGTGTGAGAATCACAGGATGTCTTAAGTCATTGTTGGAAAAGAATGCTCAGTGCATAGAGCAGGAAGATATTTGTTTGTATTGGTATGAGGTAACACCATGCGGTGTTAGAGTGCTAATGAGGCACGAGTGGTTTTGTTCGTTTAATCAGGTTAATTGCAACGTAAATAGAGTAAATGACTCTCGAGAATGGTTCTAATGTGTTCAAGATTCTACATATAACCATTGGTTATCTTAAAGTTGTGTATGTGATTAGAAACTGATTCTCCATTGGAAGAGGTTAAGACTTGTGGTATTTTTGTGTGAATTATATGATTCTATGTATCGGTATCAAGAAAGTAAAGGTAACAGGCTTAGATTCGCAGAAAGTTTTTCAAATTAAAGTATTCGGGAACGTGATGTTTCTGAGAATAATTGAGAGAGTATTCAGCGGCTTATGGGTCTCGGACAATGTGGTTTTATGCTTGGATCTCGTGCGGTGAGTCTGGGGTGAGAAATTGTGGTGCTACAGCAAGAGAGAATATCAAGTTGAAGGTGAATCAGAAGGAAACTTAGATAGCCGGAGTAGCTCGATAGTAAACTGGACCGAAATGGTTAGGATATGATTAATTCCTTGTGTGCTTCAAGGTGATGAGTTCTTATAGGTATTTTGCAGCAATGCTCTTAGGTTTTAATGTCTTGCTTAGCTTGGTCGTGTTAAAAGAATTCAGTCTTGGCAGGTCTGATTTGTGCAAAAGAAGCTCGGAGAGTTCTTGATAGTTCTTACCGTGATTTGGATTTGTACATCTTCTATGGGCATGCAGAGCATGGGGTGTATAGTGATTTTTCTTCTAGATGGGACCAATGGAAGGTTCTGTATTTGTTGAATACGTAGATATTTGTGGCTCTGAAGGGAGATGAAGTTCTCATGTTATCCTAGGATGATTTGGTATATGCGGGTTGGAGGATCGAGATTTGCGTGTGTAAGGTATCAGTTCATTTCCGAAAGGAAGTTCATAAAACTCTTAGGCAGTGGGTAGCCTCAGATGATTAAGGAAATGTATTGTTGGTTGGTAGTGATTTGACGAGAGTATATGTTTCAGAAAGGGGGCAATGTGAATAAGTTGATAGTACTTCGGTAGTACTGCGATACTTTTTTGTTAAATTGACTGCCAAAATTCGAGTTTGCTTGATGGCACAGGGGAATTTTAGAATATCTTTCGTGGAATGATTTGGGTACTTGAGGTGTGATATGTATTCGGATGACGGAATTTGGATCAGATATGGTGACTCATGTGCCGTGTGGATTAGAAACGAGAGTTCTTATATTCAGGCTATGTTGTGGTTGTGGACTATGTGTGTCAGCACAGTTTAGTGACTATCAGTATTTGGAAGGCTCGAGCTGACCTTTTTGTTGCTTAGGATACTAGAACTTGGATGTGATATTGGGTTTAGACTGGTTGTTTTGGTGTTGAGTTATTCTAGACTATTGTGATAAGACAGCGATGTTGACTGTGCCGGGAAATGCCATTGATTGGGTGGCGATGTTCGACAGATTATGTCCTATTGGGGATTTTTATATTTTCAAGACCCAGCGGACGGCTGGGAAGGATTACCTTTCTTACTTGGGCTCTTGTGATGAGTGTCAGTGCTGAGGCCCCTGATATTGATTTAGTTCTGGTGTTGAGGGACTTTTCGGATATGTTTCTTGTGGCTGAACATGTCGCTGGGCGAGGTTGTGGATTTGGGCATTGATTTGGTTCTGTTCACCGTGTCGTATCGCACCGACGGGAGTATAGTAGTGGAAGGAACTACTTCAGTATTTCCTTGATAAAAGAGTTCATCATTAGGCCAATATGGATGCGTGTTCTAGCTTGAGTTGGCTTGGTTAGCCCCAAATTGTATTGTTGAGTGATAGGGTGATCCGATAGTCGTTGAGCTTACTAGTGATCTGGAAGATCTATGAGCGGCATCTCTATGTTGCGAGATGTTATGATTGGTTTGCTATAGGCACATATGGTGCAGTTCTATTGGGGTTCATAGTGAAAGTCGAGCAGGGAAAGTAATTGGGTATTGCTCGGTGGATGACGTATCGGTTAAGTCTTATCGGGTCTGCACGATATATGTTACTTGTTTCACTATGGGTGTAGTGATTTGCTTTGGTTCCATGCATCAAATTATGCACAGTTGTCAATTTCGAGCATATTGACTTGAGGTGTTTTGATGTGGAACAGTGTTTGGATAGGATCATGCATTTCCAGCAAAACTATGTGGAGATGTGACCTTGCAGGTTAGATTCGTGTGTCATATTTCTATGATGTGAGATGGGTTCTCAACGTGTGTTGTGATGATACTTGTGAGCTTGAGGTACAACTCTTTCGTTTGAGTCAGTTTCGTGATGTGAGTATGTTTAGATTGTTGCTTATTGGTGTGCGGACTGTGCGGGCTATGTCCTTAGCTTGTCTTGGTGCGTCATGTCACCAGAGTAACTGTGTTGGATTAGATGAGGCTATTGGGGTATGTAATGAATACAAACGTATTCGATTTCAGCATGTTTGATGGATAAATATCGAGGTTCGGTTTAGAAATTTGCTATGGTCCTTGCCAAAGGAGAAGTAACCTTATGGATGGCCGATGTGAGATATGGTTATGGTTTATTACGTGTTTCATTTATCATTGGAAGTATATAGAAGTGTTGGAATAACACTTTAGTTGATAAGAGTTTTTCAACCGGTATTCGGGTGTTGTGTGCAACTGTTGTGAATGGAAGATTATTGCTTCATGTACTTGAGTTATGTGATATATCATATAGTTGCACCTGAGGTTGCAGGACTGGGTTACTGCAGCTAGTTCGAGCCTATTCGAAGTATAGGTGTTAGGTTTTAATCGTATTGATGGTTTTAGAAGTGAAAATGTGGTTCTATGATTTATGGGTTGGACTGGATTATGTAATTTTACTTAAGAGGTGTTATCAAACCTATATGAGAAAGGGTGACGTGGGATCATCCCCTAGTATATGCATGGTAAGGTTATTCAATGATCGGTTGGCTTTTAGAACAACATTAGGTACGTTCGAGGACAAACGTGTGTTTAAGTGGGGGAGGATATAACGACCCGACCGGTAGTTTTGAGCTCTTGTAGTTTGATCGCCAGTTCTCGGGCATGACTTGACCAATGTACTGTATTATGACTGATGTAGATCGTTGGTTGTGGTTTCAGGAAAATCGGAATGAATTTGAAAGAAATAGTTTCAGTCGAAAGCTTCGAAATTGAAAGGTTTGAACAAGATTTGACTTATTTGTATATGATCTCGGATCAAAATTTTCATGATTTGGTTAGCTCTGTTAGGTAATTTGGGACTTAGGAGTGTGATCAGAATTAGTTTTAGAGGTCCAGTGTAGAATTAGTCTTGAATAGGCGAAGTTAGTATTTTGGCGATTTCCGGTTGATAGGTGAGATTTTGATCTGAGGGTTGGAATGGAATTCCGAGAATTGCCTTGGCTTCATTATGATATTTGGGATGTGTGTGCAAAATTTAAGGGGTTTGGTCGGGTTTTTTTCAAAAGAGTATTTCGAAAGTTTTAGAAAACTTAGGCGTGAATTCGATGAGTTTTGGGTAATTCGATGTTGTTTGAGGTATTTTGATGATTGAACAAGTTTGAATGATGTTACGTGATATGTTGGTGTTTTTGGTAGAATCCCAGGGGCCTCGGGTGAGTTTCGGTTGGTCAATCGGACCATTTTCCAAGTTTAAAAGTTGCAGATTTCATTTCAGGTGTTGCAGAGAAATAACCCTTCGCGTTCGTGTAAAAAGCCTCGCATTCGCGAAGAAGGGATTGGAAGGCAGGAATATAAGCCTTCGCGTTCGCATCTGAGGTATCGCGTTCGCGTAAGGCTTAGATGGTTGTGCTTCGTGTTCGCATTGGCTAGATCGCGTTCGCTTATAAGGATTGGGGGTCCAAAAGTAGTTGTTCTACGCGTTCACATGAGGAATGTCGCGTTCACGTAGGAGAGGAAGGCTTAAGCATCGCATTCGCGGGGTTAGTCTTGCATTCGCATAAGGTTAATTTGTGGAAATTGAAAGATGTGCTTCGCGTTCGCGAGGCAGTAGTCGCGAATGCGATGAAGGAAATATCAGTCCTGGACAGAAGGTTTATAAACATTTCATCCGCAGGATGGAGCTTATTTTCACTCTATTGTTGGAAATTTTTGAGAGCTTTTGAAGGAAATTGAAGAGGTATTCGAGGGGAATAGATTGGAGGTAAGATATATGAAGTTAAAAATCGTTTTTATTTTGAAATCCATCTAGAAATTCATGGAAACTAAGCCTAAATTGAAGAATTAGGGCTTGATAAAATGGATTTTTAAATTTGGATTTGACGGACCATTTGTGGTTAGATTTTAGAACTTTTGGTATGTATGAACTTGTGGGAGGATAAGGAACCCGTAAATGTGAAAATCACTGAGTTTCGAGAAGTGGGCTCGGGGCTCGGGTTTTGGTTATTTTGGAATTTGTGCCAGTTATTGATTGTTTTTTCCTGGGCTTTGTTCCCTTAGTATATTGTGATGTATTAGTTTTAATTTCGGATAGGTTTGATGCGCGTGGATGCCGATTAGAGATGCAAAGGCGTCGCGAGCTATAGATTTTGCCGGTTCGAGTTGAATAATGATTGTAAGTGATATCCTGAGGGTTTGAAACCCCCGATTCGCACATCCTAGTGCTAAATTGAGGTAAGGCACGCGCTAGACGATGAGCGCGTGGTTGTTTACTACTGGGGATTGTGACTTGGTCCATCCCGATTGATGTTTTTACCGTATATTTGACTGAAACTTATTTGTTATTATCATGATTTGGGCTGATTGTCATATTTGGGCTTCGTGCGAATTATTTGAACCCTTCGGGGATTTTTATCACTATTTCCTCATTGTTTTGATTTTTACTTGAACTCAGTCCTGTTGATATCTTCTATTTTACAAACCCAACCACTTTTACTTAGCTTTGAAACTTAAATGATGTTTTGGGCTTAGAACTACTGATTTATTAATGTCCGAGGGGCTTGTGATGATTTTTGGACTGAGTAAGGCCGAGGGCCATATGTTATGATATGTTGAGTGATATGAGGCCGAGGCCTGAGACACAATTATATGCCACGAGATGTCTTGAGTAATGAGAGGCCCAGTGTTGTGTGATGATGCCACGAGGTGGCTTGATATAGGGCTTGGGTCGTAAGGGGGCCCTCCGGATTCTGCACACCCACAATGAACGCGGGTACCCATTATATTTTGAGAGTGAGCTCGATGGGCTGTTATGAGTGATTGTGAGGTAGCCCGAGGGGATGATATTGTTCTGAGAGTGAGCTCGGGGAGCTGATATGAGTGATTGTTTGGTAGCCCGAGGGACTGATATGAGTGATCGTGGGGTAGACCGAGGGGCTTGTACTGTTCTGAGATATTGCTCGAGTGGCGAACTTTATGTGTTTATCTTCCATATTTACTTGTCATTTTACCTATTGTACTGTGGTATTTGTGTCCGAGAGGCAGATTTTATGTGCTTATCAGTACTAACTATTTTGCAATCATTGTATAATTGTTGAGAAGGACATTTTCAAAAGAGGTTTGAACTGAGCTAAGATATTTCTAAGATTTCACAGCTTCACTGCTTTTATCAAAGGGTTTTACATTGCTTCTATACAGCATGTCAGTTTGCTTTACGTGATTTCTTGCTGCTCAGTTGTTATTTACCTTTATTACTCAGTAAGTTAGAGTACTCACTTTACTTCCTGCATCTCGTGTGTAGATGCAGGTATTTGTTCATCCAGTAGCGGGTTTGGTTGATTGGAGGCAGGGCTATAGGAGTTTAGCGAGGTGGCTGCCAGCGTTCGCAGCACCGGTTCTCTCTCTTGTTCATTATTCATGTTCAGTGTATTTTTAGACCTTGTAGTCATATTTACTCTCTAATAGATGCTTGTGACTTGTGACCCCACGATTAGGGCTGTGTTGGGTTGTACTTACGCAAGTTAATATCATTATATCATATTTAAATTACTTAAAAAATGTGTTATGTAATGGTCTAGCTGGCCTTGTTATGTAAGTTGAACGCAAAAAAATTATTAGTGTGCTCACTTTCTATATAAATGCGGCCCATTACCACATTGTATATAAATCGTGGTAATGGACCGCATTTTATATACCAGTCTTTTCAAATCCATATAAAACACGGTACAAAATTGAATTCTATATAAATCGTGGCTACAAACCGTGCTTTACCTTAATAGTCCAAACAACTATTAAAATAAAATACGTATTATATCGCGTTTTATATAAAAATATAATCTTTTTTTAACAGTTAAAAACGTATTTTGAGTCAAAAACCACTACCTATAGGTTCCGAATTCCTAATTAGTGCGAGAAAAGATACATTCTGTTATAAATAGAACTCTATTTAAGGTGAATGTCTATAATTAGAGAGATTCTAGGGCTTACTACTTGGTGGCTAAGTCACCATCCCCCTATAAATAGAGGGGTCTTACCCCATTGTAAATCACCCCTAAGTATCAATAAGAATACTCCTCTCTCTCTACTTTTCTCTCTATTGTTCTTGTTCTTGTATTATTGTTCTTGTTCTTATATTATTTCATAACACGTTATCAACACGAGTCTCTAACCAATTGAATTTGATTTCTTCCTTCTTCAAGAATTTCTATACGGAAAATATAAGAGATGGTATCATCATAAAGTAATGCAACGGGATGGAAATTCAAGAGGTATATTTGATATCACAACATTTATTGGTATACCTTAAAGGTAAGTAATTTACTTTTCTCTTTCAAATTCTTGAAATTCTACGATTTGATTTTGTATACAAACAAAGACAACAAAGTTTGATTATAACTCTAATGGAGTTCGTAAGAAATTACACTCACATGAAGTGGTAAAATTTCTATGCCTTTCCATGATCAAATTCATGTATGATTGTGGGCAAAGAATTAAAAATCCGTCCAATTAAATTTGCTCCATTCCCTTTAGAGAATGTGGTAGCAGTATGTGATAAGTCTGAAAGAAGACAAAATTATTACCGTGAAGGTATCAATGGATATGGACGTGGCAATAGACGAAATTATAATCGTCATTATTGTGGTAATGAGAACAATAAGGATTCTCAAAATAATCTTTCACTTTATGAAAGTAATATTTGACATGGGATTGTGTATAGCACATACAGATGATCATGATCCATTCCCTGAAGTGAATGTGATAATTGTAATAGAGCCCGTAAGTATGAACACGCTCTTGATGTAATTTTGTTCCATGTCTGACATTATAAAAGGAAAGTTCGTTGCCCTTGAAATTTCGGGCAAGAACTATATGACATGGGTGTTGGATGCTAAAATCCATTTGGATGCAATGGGTCCTGGAGACGCCATTAAAGACAGAAATAATGCATCCACCCAAGACTATGCTAAGGCATTGTTTTTCTTGCGCCGTCACCTTGATGAAGGTTTGAAACTGTGCTAAGGCCTTGATTTTCTTGCGACATCACCTTGATGAAGGTTTGAAAATTGAATATATCACAGTCAAAGATCCACCTATCTTGTGGAATGGCTTAAAGGAGAGATATGACAACCTGAAGTTGGTCACTCTGCCACAAGCACGATGCGATGAGAATCCAAAAGCAAATAGTTCATAAACTATATATTATCGTTGCGGTGGAAAAGGGCACTGGGCGAAAATTTGCCGTGTACCAAGACATTTGGTTGAGCTTTATCAAGCATCTCTAAAAGGTAAATGCCCTGAAACCAATTCTGTCTCTGACGACAATTTTGACATCACCCACTTGGATGTGGCAGACTTCTTTGAGCACCCTGAGGGGAAAATAGACCACTTAATTGGTGATGGATCTGTGATGAAGGAAGATGGAATTGTTTGATTTTATTTTACTTATTTGTATTAGTCAGTGAATAAACTAATAGTCATTAGTATCAGCTCGTATTAATTAGTTTATGATATAACGTTAGTACTAGTTCTTTAGAATGTTTCAATATGCTTAAATTTCAAAGATATTTTTATTTTCCAGTAGAGTTAATCGACTAACCTAACAGTTAGTCGATTATCTAATATTTCGCATTAAAACTGGATTTTTCCGCAAGCTAAGATAGCCGACTATCTGATTTAGATAGTCGACTAACCTGATGACTGTTTACTAAGTTAGTCGACTATCAACTTAGTTAGTCGACTAACTAATATTTCGCATTAAAACTAGACTTTTCCGCAAGACAAGATAGTCGACTATCTGATTTAGTTAGTCGACTAACCTAATGACTGCTTCCCAAGATAGTCGACTATCAACTAAGTTAGTCGAATAACCTCAGCAGACTTTGAAAATATTGTTTAAATATGAAACAAATGGATTGAATTTGTTTATTCTCATGTTCGTATATCTCTTTTGATTAATTGATTCATGTACCAGACATACGATATTCAAAGAGAAGAAATATTACTCTCATTTAAGTATGTGTAAGGCAGATTTTACTATAATTTCTGGTAGTAGTAAATTGATTAAAGGCTCCGGAAGAGCAACTATAACTCTGCCTAAAGGAACAACATTTTAGAGAATGCAATGTTCTCCTCCAAGTCTAAAAGGAACTTGTTGAGTTTTAAAGATATCATTCAAAATGGATATCATATTGAGACAATAGATGAGAATAATCTTGAATTCCTCATTTACTCATGAAAACGAGACTGCCCACATCGGTTTGGGGTCACGCCATTTTGCATGCAGCAATGCTAGTTCGTCTCAGAACGATGAATTATCACAAATATTTCCCGTTGCAATGAGTGTTGGGTCATGAACCTAATATATCCCACTTAAGAATTTTTGGATGTGCCTGTAGCACCGCCATATTGCACCAAAATGGGTCTGCAAAGAAGGTTAGGAATATATGTTGAGTTTGAATCGCCCTCCATTATTCGCTACCTCGACACATTGACAGGGGATTTGTTCACTGCACGATTTGCAGACTGTCAATTTGATGAGACACTTTTCCCAAAATTAGGGGGAGAAGTTGGTGAAACCAAACGGGAAATTTTGTGGAAAAATGCATCATTATCTCATCTTGATCCACATACCTCTATTTGTGAAAAAGATGTGCAAAATATTATCCATTTGCAAAGAATAGCAAATCGAATGCCAGACGCATTTACAGATTTGAAAAGGATAACAAAATCACATATCCCCGCAGTGAATGTGACAACATCTGATTCACGAATACATATTCATTATTGGAAGAATATGAACATGAAATTGGTATTGAATATACCACACTCACCCCTAGAAGGAGGTTTGAGATGATATATGAAAATAATGTCATTATTATGGCATGAATGGTCATTGGTCACGTACCTATTGTACGCCAAAATAATTTGTCAATGTGATTATCAAGGACAATAATAATGCAAGAAACATATCTTGCATATAATTTTGACATGACCGTAAAAGAGACATTCACCACATGGATGTTGATGAATTTGTGGTAGTACAAAATTAATTGAGAGCTCTAGAAGAGCCAATTATTACTATGTTGGAGAAACACAATTGATTACCAATAAGGTATTGTGTTGTAGTAAGTCTCAAAGAAACTTATTCAGTTTCCAAAGTATATGCGAAAGCGATTGATTATATTGAGACTATAAATAAAGGAAAGATTTAATATCTTCTATTACTACAACTTGTAGCGGGATAATTTATATATGAAAAGCTACCCGCTTTATTCTCCAGTTTGTACTACACAAATAAAAGAATGCCACAATAAAGTGGATATCTATTGGTATAAAAACCCATGTCATAATAAACCTGAAGTATATTGATAAGTGCACATGTCATGGTGTAAATTTGAAGTTTACCAATATTGATAATTTATTCAGTTGGCATTCGGGTTAGCCATCTCATTTTAAGTATGATGTGCAATAATAGAGAATTCACATGGGTGAATATTAAAGAACTAGAAAATTCTTTACAAATTCTCTTGTATCACTTGTTCTCATTAATGAATTAACCAACTAAAGAGTTCGGGTTGAAGCCCATAAATTCTGGAAATATCAAAGGTGAATATGGGCCCATTCACCTGCCATGTATACCACATATGATGCATCTATGATATGGTTACATGCGCAATTGTTATTAACCCGCAGCCTGGCCGGTGCTTGCGAGGTAAATTGCTCAGTAATCTAACTTTGAGCATAACTTACAGATTTTCTACTCAAGATAGTTCATCTTGATAAGTTGTTTTATATCAAAGTTGGTTTAGCAAGATAATTATTGAGTGCATCCACTTAATAGCTAAGCTGTTTCTTATGAGAACAAAGTTATATATATCAGTTTGATATACGTTGTATACGAGAGTATATTATATTCTCCCCTCACAAGTGGTTCAGGGTCAGGAACCAAATAATTTCATCTTATTATTATTGATGTGCGGTGTATATTTTCATTAACACCATAATGCACAAAGATGGACTCTCAAAGTTGAGGAAACAAGTTAGCTTTTCTAACATGAGGGGGAGACATGATAAACACTTGAGAAAAGGTTACATGGGATGAATTATCATTTGTATATATAGATCCTCGAATATCATGATATGAACCTGAAGTTCATAAAAGGATAATTCAATTGCAACATATTGCAAAGCATGCTATACGCATTTGCTGACCCAAAGAATGTAACTATATTCTCACTGCAAATGCTCATATTAAGTCCTAGAAGGACAAAGTCTTGGATACGCCGGAAGCGTATAGACAAATCGGTTTCAAAAGGAACTTCTTAATAAAGAAGATGAGCAAATGATCGAAGTGATCATAATGACGAGGCAAGTGATCCAGAAGATTACATGACATAACACTTCATAAAATCTCATGAGAGATTCAGGTACCTGATATATGAATGAAGAGATCTCCATGTTATGTCCTTATGAAAATTTACTGGAACCGATATAAAATGTTCGTCGACGACATCTATGATAGCGCTAAATGTCAATGAGGATCTTATGTTTGTCGAATACAAACAAAAATATTGGCTAAATGGAAGAGATACAATTCAAGAAGAATTGATTCCATATGAAAGACATGTAGTTTTTGACATGTAGTTCAAATACTTGAAAGTATAAAGTCAATGGTATGTGTAATCAGTTTTCGATATCTTATTTGTTTAGCATGACATGAAAACTTGATATGCATCTAAAGTCTATTATATGACTTATATGACTTAACTTATATGTCAATCCATGAAAGATTGAAGTTGCTTGAAGCATATACAATTCTTGGTCCTGAAGTACCACATCCTAAGTGCAACTTGTGTACATATGTATCTTGCTATAACTATAAGCATGATGGCATCAAGAATACCTCTATGGAGATATTGAAGAGTCATTCCACGACATTATATGAAGATGTTCATATCTATCAAGAATGATAATTTCAAGGTGCGGAATATTTATTCAAATCAATAGGGCCAGTTATTTTACTTAAAATTAAAACATTTTTTTGAAATACGGAATTATATGAATAAGGGAGAAACTCCATGAAAGGAAAATTAATGATTCATATAAATCGCTTAGTGGGAAATGTCCAGAAGAAATCCGGCTGATTTATTTATCAAATCTCTACAAAAGATCGTTTTGAAGATGGTGCACAAGATTGGAATGCAAATGCTCAAGGATGTGAATTGATGCTCTTTTTAGGGGGAGTTAATGCGCGTTGCACTCTTTTTCCCTTACAAGGTTTTGTCCCACTGGGTTTTCCTTGCAAGGTTTTAATGAGGCAACCAATAGGCGCATATTCAAACATGTGTACTCTTTTTCCTTTTCTATAATTTTTTTCCCATTGGGTTTTGTTTAGCTAAGGTTTTAACGAGGCACATTATTGAATAGACATTCAAGGGGGAGTGTTATAAATAGAACTCTATTTAAGGTGAATGTCTATAATTAGAGAGATTCTAGGGCTTACTACTTGGTGGCTAAGTCACCATCCCCCTATAAATAGAGGGGTCTTACCCCATTGTAAATCACCCCTAAGTATCAATAAGAATACTCCTCTCTTTCTACTTTTCTCTCTATTGTTCTTGTTCTTGTATTATTGTTCTTGTTCTTATATTATTTCATAACACATTCATATTTATATACGTTATTATTACTAGTATATATCTATAAGTGCATTCTTGTGACTTGTGTAGTCACCTTTTTGTTTATCATTTAATGCGTAATAATTAATAACATCAACAATAACAATTCAGTATAATCCCACTTAATAGGGTCTGTGGATGGTAATATGTACGCAGATATTATTCATACCTTTGGGTAGAAAGGCTGTTTTCAAATAGACCCCCGGCATCCTTCCCTCCAAAAACTTTCCACCTTGCTCTTGGGGAGACTTGAACTCACAAGCTCTCGGTTAGAAGTGGAAATTACTTACTGTCAGAGCAACCCCTCTTGTCAAATGTCTAATAATTAAATCACATAAAAATTTGTAAAAGAAACGCCTCCATTAGTTCCAGCGGGCAGCAGTGACAAATGCCAGGTCATTGCAGACAAAAACAGAAAGAAGGATGCAACTGCTTACCTTCTGGGTGGCTTCTAAATTCCGCAAAAACCTTATTGCATTTAATTCATATTCATATAAAAAAATAAAAGCTTGGCATGTTTTGTTTTCCTAATAGAAATATCATTAATTAGGTATTATTAATGAATAATTTGACCTATACATCGTAAACACAATTTGATATTTAATCATCATAAATTTAATATGGACCAGCAAATAAATTATCATAATTTGGCAGGACTACGCCTCGTTAGTTGTGGATAAAATGAACCAGCAATTACTCAGTATACTCTCACTAGGTGAGATTTGGAAAGGAAAATATGTAGACAAGCCTTATCTCTATTCGAAAAGGGCAGAAATGTTGTTTCTAATAGCAAAAAGGAGTAAACAACAACAATAACTACCCAGTATACTCGCACTGGGTGAGATCTGAGAAGGGTAATGTAGACAAGCCTTATCCCTATCCGAAAGGATAGAGAGGCTGTTTCCAATAGCAAAAGGAGTAAACAAAAGCTTTAAAATGACGTGCTCTTGCCACGTGGCTGCATCATTCAGATACGTCTCTAGAGTTGTTACACGTATATCCTTCTGCTCCGCTAAGGTCTACTTGAAGGAAAATCATAGACTACTCCTCTAATTAGTCAATTGAATCCAGCTCTGTAACTATCATCCTGATCAAATTATGGCTACAATTAAGGTCTACGTTGTGTAAGTCACACACACACACACCTGCCTTCTCTATGTTTTATTTTTTGTTAAGTTGGATGATATTTGATTCAGGTATTACTCTCTTTATGGCCATGTGGAAACTATGGCGCGAGAAATACAACGCGGAGTCAATTCGGTTCAAGGTGTCGACGCAACTCTTTGGCAGGTTAACCCTACAGCTCACCCTTGGAAACATATATATTCTTCAAGTTTCTGCATTAGCTTAAGCTCCCCTTTTGCCCTAATTTTTGTTTACTCCAATTAAAGATTTAAAGTACTATTTGTTTATGGAATAAGGTCAGTTTTTGACAAAATTTGAAAAAAGTTTTCATGTTCCCTAAAATTCGTTTAGATCTGCTTTTGGGCGAAATTTTTTATTCTGTTCGTAAGACTTCAGTCTTTTTCTCAAATAAAATACATGTCCAAAGATAATTTCAACCTCAAAAATTATTTTTTTAAGTTCCAACCAAATCTATTTCTAAAACCTATCTAAGTTGTTTCAGTTTAATACTTCCTCGGTTTCATATTGTTTGAGCTAGTTTGACTTGACACTGAGTTTAAGAAAGAAAAAAGAATAAGACTTTTGGAACTTGTGATCTAAAAAGTTTAAGGGGTAAAAAGTTTGTGGGGCCATATCATTTGTGTGGCAAAAAAAGTAAAATAAAGAGTTTAAAGTTGAATTATTTTCAAATTTAGAAATGTATAATTATCAGCTAAATTTATGCTTTATAGCATGTTATTTACCTTATTTTTTCAAGGTTATTAATCGGTGTCTATTGTAGCCAATTATGTGTAATTGCTCAGTTATTAGCCACGTGCAATGAAGGTCGTTCAATTGAATCCCCTTAATAAAAAGTTTATAGTGTGCAAGTAGGATAAAAATAAAGACTTCTTTTGTGAGTATATAAATATTTTGAACCTCTTCATATTAGAGGATCTTTTATTGCAGTGATCGGGGTGTTCATAACAATCCGAGAAATCGAACCAAGCCGAAAACCAAACCAAACCGACTAAAAAAATCGATATTTTTTTGTTTGATTTGGTTTTGGTTTTGAATTTTTCAAACCGTCCAAATTTGGTTTGGTTATGATTTTAATCAAAAAATAATTGAAAAAAACCGAACTGACTATAAGAGCAGCTATTTTAAATTTATTATTACACCTATATATATGTATATTTTTATACAAAGTTGTAAAAATTTTATGGTGAATATTAATCGTTTGCACTTTTAGTATGCTTTTTACCTTTATATTCTAGTTTGATTAGTTGTTTTTTCCATTAAATGTAAGAATCCATTTCATGTTAAAAAAAATAAAATTGAGTCCTTAAATTATTCATCACTATTTGATTCAATTATCATCAATGTATTTTAGTGAACAATAGATATCTCAAAGGGCAATTGATTTGACAGTATTATGTCGGTAGTGTATATTTTATATTTAAGAAAAAACCGACAAAACCCGACATAAACCGAATCGAGAAAAAAACGACTTAATTGGTTTGGTTTGGTTTGGTTCTAATATTTGAAAAACCGACTTACTTGGTTTGGTTTCTTTTTAGGAAAAAATCGATCCAAACCGAATCATGAACACCCCTAGCAGTGACAGATCAAAAATTGCATTGGGTTGCTTGTTTGAATTCCCGTGGGCTATTCTTGTATTTTTTCCTGATCTCCTTGTTAGAATTATTTGCCTCCACCGCTATGATTGGATTATAATTAAGTGCATAAAAGTTTAAATTCTATTTATTACTAGTTCCATGAATTTGATTGGTAGATGCATGTAGGTTCCCGAGACACTTCCTGAGCGGATATTGGAGAAGATGAAGGCTCCTAAAAAACCTGATGATGTGCCTGAGATCAGGCCTGAACAGCTCTTGGACGCTGATGGTTTCATTTTTGGTTTCCCTTCTCGTTTCGGTGTGATGGCAGCTCAATTCAAAGCGTTCTTTGATGCTTCCAGCGAGATATGGGCCGCTCAAGCATTAGCTGGTAAACCTGCTGGAATTTTTTGGAGTACTGGTTTCCATGGAGGTGGTCAAGAGCTTAGTGCGTGAGTACTTCATCATCTAGTCTCTGCCTTTTAATCTGCGCTCTAGATTCACTGACATCTGTATAGATTCTTGAATTGCATACTATTGACAGGTTATACTCTTGTAAGGGTTCGTCGGAAAATTACACGGCATATATAGCTAAAATATTAGGTTTAGAGGTATATAACATATATTGAACACCTTTTATCAATTTTTTTTTTTACAATCCTGCTAGATTTAGACGCTGTTGAGTATGAGGGGCAGACAAATTTTGAATTTTCCTTCGTGCTTCAACTCGGTATATGTGTGAAAGGTTACAGCATTGCTAGATGAATTAGTGGCAAATCCAGAATCTTCCGTTCCGTCGGTAGCTGTATAATGGGTCGGTGGTTTACCGTGGCTCCGATAATACAAAACATGGATATTCTCCTCTTCATTTCTGCATGTCACATGTAAGCGCATTGAATCCTAGAATTGTGTTCACTAACCGTACTGAGAAAAGTTCATAGCTATGCTGTGAGTTCTTTTTGCATAATTTCCAATTTCCAGAGTCTTAAATCTGAATCTAAATGCTAGTAGCTCTATGCTCACCTTTGCTTCTATTCTTTAAGGCCAATTTGCTTTAGCTACCATTTTTATCCTTTTCTTTCATTTGGAAGGGCAAAAGATATCACAGCCTTTTTCAATTTGATGAGGATATTTGTGACAGAACATCTTTAACGCAGTGTTAAAAATAACATGAAGCGAGGAAAAGCGACAACCCCCATTTCACTTAAAGCGAGAAGTGAGAAGCGAAGCGCTCGCTTTTTTGAAGTGAAGCGGAATGTAAAAAAATATATATTAAAATAAATACGCATAGACGACACATGTAATTATAAGTAAATGCTCAATACTTTAATGTAAAAACTAAAGAGTGACATAAATTGAAGTACAAAATGAGCATCCTATTCTTCTACAAGATTGGATCATCACTGATTAGATGCGCTTTTTGACGATAGATTCCCCCATTTGAAATCTTGTCACAAAAAAGATATCTAATTGTCGTCTTGTTGGTCTCGCTAACTCTTGTATAGTAAGCCCAAGTAGGGTCTTTCCTTTTTTCTTTTGGTGTTATTAAAAGAACAACTACATAACACATAAGAAAAGGCAATAAAAACTAAGAAACTGTGAAAGAAGAACTGAAGGTAAAACAAAAATTCTATTGCTGGATTCTGGAAGAACCGAGGGTAAAAAAAATTCGTCAGCATTATGCTACTTTTTGGACGTTGAAACAGTGAAAGAGAAGAAGAAGAAGAAGTCAGAAGAAGAAGAGAAGAAATCAGAAGAAGAAGAGAAAATCATCACATACCTGTTGTTCTCTGCTGAAGAACCCTAGTCGCAGAGACTCTCAGGTGCTTTGCTGGTTGTGTTTAATAATAGAACACTGAAAACCCTCCTTTTTTAATTAAATAGGCTGGCAGCGGTTCAAAACAAAGAAGTACTCGCTTCCGTCGCTTCGCTTCGCTTGGTCGCTTCTCGCTTTTTAGTGGGAAGTGGTCGTTTTTTCCTACCTGAGTCGCTTCACATTGCAGAAACGAGGAAGAGGTCGCTTCGCGTCTCGCTTTAAGCGAGGAAGCGACCACTTTTTCTAACACTGTTTTAACGGATCAAAGAAATCAACCTCTTGAGATTTCCAGAACAGAAAACAAAATTGAAAGTTGGTTTTGGGATGTTGTTATAATTTGTAGAGTCACAAGTGCTCCCAGAAAGTGACATGCAATATTCTCCTCTCAGGATAAAACCAGAGGTTTCAATTTAGAGTTTGGGTTGATGAACTCGAATAGGCTGCTCTGGTATCTGCAGCAATATAGGTAGCTAGGGGATATATAGCAGATACATCATGAGTTGTTAAATCATTTGGAGAGTATAACTAATGTGTTGTGACGTTTGCTTTGGATACTTATTTCTTCTCTTTTTAGTGACTGATTATATGTATATATATATATATTTCATTGAGACGAGCGCTTGTTGCTTGCAGACTAACAGCCATTACTCAGTTGGCACATCATGGCATGATATTTGTTCCTCTTGGATATACTTTTGGTAAAGGAATGTTTGAGATGGATAAGGTAAAAGGTGGATCATGCTATGGAGCTGGAACTTATGCTGCAGATGGATCTCGTCAGCCCACTGAACTGGAATTTCAACAGGCCTTTCATCAGGGAAAATATATTGCTGAAATTACAAAAAGACTCGGTAATTAGTCACAGAACCAAAGAGCAAAGAGAAATAAAACATAATTGAGCAATCTATGACTGAAATGGAAAAGAGTACATGATTGTAAAAGCCTTTAAAGCTGTAAGAACAGGTTGAATGTACCATCAGTTATCCTCTTGCTTTGCTTATATTCTGTTATTCATTCTCTTATCGTTGAAATATGTGAGCAGCAAGGGTTTACAGCACTAACACAATGGTTTTGCCAAATGGAAAAAGGTATAGTATGTTATTTGCTTAGGAGTATATACAATTACAGGAAAGGATTTCTTGTTCAAAGAAGGAAAAACGAAGCGACTGCTATTAGTCTGCTAAAGTCAACACAGCGCAAATATAATTTTAAGTCAACACAGCGCAAACATAAGGTCCATAAAATTCTTAATAGAATGTTATACTACAATTACCAATGACCTCTCAGTTATTAATAGTTTCTTCGAATATGATGCTCTTAATGTTTATCCAATACTTATATTGATGACATTTAAATTTGCTTAATTACCTTTGAATAATGCTCCATGTTTTTTTTTTCTAGTTAATAATTTGTTATAAAGTTTATCACTTATATGTGAAGAAAAAAGAGTGGTCATAACAAAGAGGAAATGGCTCAACACTTCCAACTCAACAAAACCAAAATACCTATTTCCATATTAACGAGGAACAAATAGATACCTGAAATTTTCCATTTTAGGCGCCAAAAGAAGTGACGAAGAAGTTTTGGCGACTCCGTACAACAAAACCAAAATACCTTATTTTTTCCATATTAACGAGGAACAAATAAAAACGTAAAATTTTACAGTTTAGGAGCCAAAAAAAGTGACGAAGTAGTTTTGGCGACTCTGTACACCCAAGTCCCTCCTGTTCCACGTCACCAACACTTTCCAAAAATGAGATGAGCCCAGTTCTATAACTGTCACCGACGACCGTTACTTCGCAAATAACCCACTGGTCCTACTCATCGATAACTGTAACAGCATCATGCAGCTCAAACATCTATGCCTGCGTGCACCCTACTGGGCTCTTCTTCGACCCATATTTCGCTAGCAAACTCATCGAAGTTTCTGCTTTATGGCATTTCTCATGTCTCGGTTATGCCCAGATGTGTTTGATCAAATTTCTCAACCAAATCTCTTCTCTTGGAATGTGCTTATTCGTGCCTATTCTTCTAGCCAGGACCCCATTCAATGTCTCTGGGTTTTTGTTGATATGCTTTGTGAGGGGCGTGAGCTTCCCGGTAAATTTACTTGCCCATTTGGGATCAAAGCACCTGCCAAGATGAAAGCTTTTCGACTCGGGAAAGGACTTCAATGGAATGGTAGTTAAGGGGATATTTGGTATTGATATCTTTGTTCTTGATTCATTGATTCATTTTTATGCTGATTGTGATGTTTAGATGCAGCATACTTAGTTTTCGAGAATATGCAGACAAGGGATGTTGTTTGTTGGAATACAAATGATATTGGGTTTTGCTGAAGGAGGTTATGAAGATGAGGCGTTGAAGTCGTTCATAGGATTGACGAGGAGAATGTGAAACCTATCATGTGACAATGATGGCACTTTTGTCTGCTTGTGGTAATAAGTTGGATTTCGAGTTTGGTAGATGGGTGCCCGCGTTTATCGAGAGGAATGGAATTATGGAGAGCTTAATTTTAAATACTGTGATTCTTGATATGTATATGAGGTGCGGGAGCATTGGGGTTGCAGAAAAATTATTCGACAAGATGGGGGATAAAGATATTGTTTCTTGGACAACCATGCTTGTGGGATATGCCAGGGCGGGAAATTTTGATGCAGCGAGAAGGGTATTGAATACCATGCCTAGCCCAGATATTGCTGCTTGGAATTCTAATCTCAGCTTATGAGCAGAGTGGTAAACGAAAGGAGGCTTTGGCTGTTTTCAAGTAGTTGCAGCTCATCGGGAAGGCAAAACCTGATGAGGTAACACTTGTTTGTACTCTGTCTGCATGTGCTCAGTCGTGTGCAATTGATTTAGGTAGGTGGATTTATGTGTATATAAAGAAGCAAGAGATAAAATTAAATAATCACCTCATTACTGCATTGATCGACATGTATTCCAAGTGTGGGGATGTAGAGAAAGCACTTGAGATATTCCATTCAGTCAACAAAAGATATATCTTTGTATGGACTATGGAGTGCTATGATTGCTGGCTTGGCAATGCATGGGCGTGGCAAGGAAGTGATAAGTTTGTTCCTGAAAATGCAAGAACATAATGTCAAGCCTAATTGTGTAACACTCACAAATGTATTATGTGCTTGCAGCCATTCAGGGTTGGTGGAGGAGGGGCGGGCAATATTTAACCAAATGGAAACCGTTACGGGATTGTACCTGGGGTAAAGAATTACACTTGCTAAGTTGATATACTTGGCCGTGCTGGTGAATTGGAAGAAGCTGTGGAGATGATAAATAATATGCCAGTAACCCCTGGTCCATCAGTCTGGGGTGCTCTGCTTGGGGCATGTAGATTACACGGGAATCTTGAACTAGTTGAACATGCTTGTAACCAATTAGTTGAGTTGGAACACTGAAAATCATGGTGCCTACATACTTCTATCCAATATTTTTTGTGAAATCAGGGAAATGGCACAAGGTTTCTATGTTAAGGACGGTTATGAGGGAATGTGGATTGAAGAAAGAACCAGGTTTTAGCTCAATTGAGGTCAATGGTATTGTTCATGAGTTTCTAGTGGGAGATAATGCTCACCCTTTGTTGCAAAAAATCTACGCAAATTTGGATGAGATTGCAGCTAGACTGAAGTCTGTAGGTTACATTTCCAATAAAGTCCCAAGTAATGCAACTTATTGAAGAAGAAGGAGATATGCAGGAGCAAGCCCTAAATCTTCACAGTGAGAGGCTAGCTATGGCATTTGGATTTATCGGTGCTGACTCCATCTCAAACAATTCGTATCTTGAAGAATCTACGTGTTTGTGGGGACTGCCACGCTGTTGCCAAGATTCTCTCCAAGCTTTATGATCGAGAAATACTATTGAGGGATCGCTACCGATTCCATCATTTTAAAGAGGGGAATTGCTCATGTAAGGACTACTGGTCAGTGTTAGAATTGACTGCATAGTTAACTGTAGAGAGAGCTGTCGTTCTTTTTTGTATATATTGCCTCCCTATGGAACTAATAGCTTTGGTAAGATGTTCAGATGATTGGGGATGTGTTGTTAATTTAGCATGTAGATGAAATTGATGCAGACTGGAGACACCAATTTAGTAACTGTATAAATAGCAATCAAGGTTATTTCATACGCTTAGTCTACCTCAAACCTTCAAACATTGGATGATTATTAACTTGCCTTAGTAACATAACATTCACATCGATGCAAAGTGAGACAAGAAAGAAAAGTACCAATGAAGGTAAGGTAGCATTGGTCAAACTGTACTTTTTTCCTGGGCAGATCTCTCTTCCAGTTACAAGTTGCAAGAGTAGTCTCAATGATACTTTACTTGAAAGGAACTTTTGTCATAAATGTCACGTCAGATATGGTCAAAATTATACTATCTATTAATTCAAGCAGAAAAAATATAACCAAGAATACCAAATCTGACAATAGGAGCTTTCAGAAGTAACCAACTGATTAGTAACTTAAGGAGTGATTACAATTAGGCAGTTAATGTGCAGACGGATAACAGACGTGGACAGCAGAGAATAGATAAGAAATTTCAAGAATTATTAGGGTGGGGGGGCGGGGGGGGGGGGGGGGAGTATGATACCAGTGTAGTTGTGTACATGAATAATGAGATGCTTCTAACTCTATTACTCTATTCTGCTTAAAGTCAATGAGGGAGAATTTGGCAGCTTGAGACAGGCACACTTCTGCAAGCTCATTTTCTATATTGGTCTATGGTTCTACAGAACCTGCAAATAAAATAGTGCTTGCATTTTAGTTCTCTGAGGATGACTATTTGAATCTAAATTATCAGACATCAAAAACATGAATACATAAATGCCACTGAATATGCAAACTGGTTCCTGTTAGTAAGTATATATGTATGTGATTTGGCTATTTTCCTTTGTGAACATCCACTCAATATTGAATAATTCCTTTTGACGGTTAACTAAATTTAGAATTATGAAATGGAAAGGAGATAGAGGAAATTGTATTTATGCACCTTTTGCATCAGTCTCACTCAGAGGAGTTTCTGATGTTGGAGATGGTGAAGTGCTAACAGATTCCCTGGCTTCAATCAACATCGAGATCACTTCTCGCATTGTAGGCCTATTGGTAGGGGATGTATTGGTACAGAAAAGAGCAATCCTGAGAACTAACGACATCTCCTCACTTGTTCTTTCCACACTAAGATCCAGCCTTTTGTCATAAATCTCAGATATTACCACTCCTTCTTGAATTGATCTCCTCACCCAAGTCACCAAATCACCTCCTTGATCAAGGGCTTGAACCGGAGACCTACCAGTAACCAATTCCAGCAAAACAACCCCAAAACTATAGATGTCACATTTCTCTGTCACTTTCATTGTGTATGCATATTCTGAAAAAAAAATCAAGAAACTAGTCAACTTCTCTACCTATGGACTGCTGAATATAGAGTATCATTAAGTGACTAAAAACCAGTCTTACCAGGGGCAATATAGCCGTATGAACCAGCAACTGCAGACATGGATTTTGAGTAAGGGAAGTCAATTAGCTTTGCCAAGCCAAAGTCTCCAACATGTGCCTCCAGCAGTTCATCCAACAAAATATTATTCGACTTTATATCCCTGTGAATGATATGTGGCTTACAGTCATGGTGCAGATAGCTTAAACCCTTAGCAGCTCCTAGTGCAATTTTGTACCTGGTATTCCAATTTAGCAAGCTAGTAGACTTATTCCCGTGAAGTACTTCGCCAAGGCTTCCGTTTACCATGTACTCATATAAGAGAAGATTGCAATCTTGGTGGTAGCAGAAACCAAATAGCTTTACAATATTTCTGTGATTTATTTTTCCAAGAGTAGATAATTCAGCCTGGAAGCTGCTATCAACGCTCTCCCCTTCTCCTCGGCACTTCAACTTTTTAACTGCAACAAATTCACCATCGGCCATAGTAGCTTTATAGACAGTGCCACAAGCTCCATTTCCTATGATTGCAGTGTCTGAGAAATTCCCAGTCGCTTCCACAAGGTCCTGATATGTGAACCCTTTTCGTGGAAAGTAATGATCATTCAAGGAATCAGGCTTTACTTGATTGTCCAGTGAAACAAAAGTTGTCCTGTGGAGGCCTATAATGACCCTAAGTATAAGTGCTATGAATATCAAAGAGATCGTCCCAACAGTTGCACAAACAACAGTAACTATTTTTTCTCTAGAAGAACGATGATTCAACCAGGTTGAACTCGGTGCACTCAAAGGGGCTGGAGAAGGATCACAATGTCTAGAATCCAATGTGCACAGCCCAACATTTCCAGCAATATTGCTGGAGTGCATCCTTCTAAAGGCAGGTGTATTTGGTACTGATCCGACAAGGTTATTGTTAGAAAGGTTGCATACTATCAGGCTCATCAACTGCCCAATTGAAGTTGGAATCTCACCAGTAAGCTGGTTGTCATTTAAGTACAATGTTTCAAGCATTTGCAAATTCCCAAGGTTGCTAGGAATTGATCCATTGAGAGCGTTGTGACTGAGATTGAGAGAAATCTGCAGAGTCCCAAGTTGGCCAAGTTCAACGGGAATACTACCAGAGAAAAAATTTCCTCCCATCTCCAACTCAGTAAGTCGTACTAGACCACCTAAGCCACTTGGTATCTCTCCACTAAACTCATTATCAGATAGCTTAAGCAGTTCCAGGTTCACTAGATTGCCAAGTTCACCCGGGAGAATTCCAGCGAACAAGTTGTTGCTAAGATCAAGCCGCTGGAGCTTTATACAATTCCCAAGCTCATGTGGGATCTCACAGGAGAACTGATTGGAGGAGATATTAAAAGCAACAAGCTTCACAAGTTTTCCAATATCAGGAGGAATTTGCCCGAAAAAGTAATTACGTGACAATAGCAACCTCTCTAACTTTCTAAGGTTGCCTACCTCGGGTGGTAGCATTCCAGAAAATCTGTTATGAAAAAGCTCAAGAGCAGAAAGGTTCTGAAGCTTGCAGATATCAACAGAGAAGCTACCAGTGAGCAGGTTATCTCCTAGCATCAGCTGTTCTATGGACTTGCAAGTTTTTAGGCCATAAGGTATATTGCCTGACAACTTATTAGACCCGAGGCTCAGAAATGTTAGTTTCTGAAACTGACAAAGATTTGAAGGTATGCTTCCTTCAAGATTATTCTTGGACAAATCCACGACAGAGAGATTGCTTTTGAGGCCAATGAATCGAGGAATATGACCTTCGAGTTGATTGTCAAAAAGTTGTAGATTTTCCAAGAATTCAAGATACTGAAACACAGATGGAATTCTACCTGTCAAATTGTTTATAGACAAGTCCAAATTCTTCAGCAACTTCAACTTTCCAAGCTCCTTTGGAATCTTACCATGTAGTCTGTTTTCGAAAAGGTGAAGCAACCTCAGGTTAGAAAGTAGGCCCAAGCTTTTGGGAATGTATCCACTCAACTGATTTTCGGATAAATCAATTTCCGCTACACTCAAACAATTTCCCAATTCCCATGGAATTGTTCCATTTAACTGATTAGTGTAAATGTAAAGCCTTCTCAGATTAGTTAACTTTCCAATCTCTTTAGGAAGTGATCCAGTGAAGGAATTTTCATGCAAAGCAAGCAATTCTAAATTACTCAAGTTTCCAATCTCAGGAGGAATTGCACCAGAGAAAAAGTTAGCCCAGAGAATTAAGTTGGTGAGACTCTTCAACTTTTGAAGCTCTATTGGAAAAGACCCTTCTAGCCTATTCTCTGCTACCCCAAGAATTTGTAAACTATCACATTCACTAATTTCTGCAGGAATAGGGCCAGACAAATAATTTCGACCGGCTCTGATAATTCTAAGCCTTTTCAATTTACCTATAGAATCAGGGATTTTTCCAGTCAGATTGTTACTGTAAATAACAAGCTCCTCAAGTTGTGACAAGTTTCTAATGTCCTCAGGGATTTCACCATAAATGTAATTCTCACACAAGTAAAGTTGCGTAAGGGAGCTAATAGTGCATAGTTGGACAGGAAACTCCACATTGAACCTATTGGTGCAAAGGTCCAATTTTTCCAAACTTTGACACAGTGCAAAATCATGAGGAATGTGGCCAGAAATGAAATTTGTTGACACATTCAATTTAGTCAAGTAAGGAAGCTTACAAATGCTTGAAGACAAACTACCAGTTAAGTTGAGGCGATCGATACTGAGAGAAATCACCTGACCATTTTTGCTACACCCAATACCATTCCAATTGCATGGAATCAAGTCTGAAGAATTCCAACTCTCAAGATTGTTATAAGGGTCATTAAGGGATTTTCTGAACTCCAAAAGAATAAGCCCCTCTTCATTTAAAGATTGACCAAGGCTAGCAATGAAATGAATCAACAACACCAAAAACAAATGCTGTTGAATAGCAGAATTCCTATCTTTTGCCATTTCCAAGGATAAAAGGCATCAATGACATGCCTTTTAGTTTGCTGAAATCATGTAATTTTTATGGATTAAATTATGGAGCTATGGCAATGCTCAGAAAGTTGTAGCAGAGCTAATGGCAGACCAATAAACAGATACTATTAACTAAGTTTGAGATTGCAGGCCCCATATTAAGGAAATTATATTAGAGCCACAAACTCAAGAAGAAAAATGAAAACATGAAATTCTTGACATGCAAAAATGGGGTTTAGCTTAATAAATACTTGAGCAAAGTGAGAAAATTAAATAAGGGGTAAAAAAGGAGAAAGAAAATGGGCAGAAAAAAGAAGTTGATTGATTGATAAGGAAAGAAGGAAGAGATGGAGAGCCAAAGGTCACAATTGAAAGGAGAGTCAACTAGTAGAACTTTACAGTAGTGAAAGAATGGAAGTAGTAGCAGTTGTGAGTGTGATATGTGAATGAATGCAACTACTAAATGTAATAACTCTTTAACCACTTGTTTCATCTTCTTTTTGCTTATTCCAGTTCCTCCTCTTCTCCCTCTTATTCTTCCTGTAATTCTAAATATCATCATTTCTTTCTCTACTTGGTCCCAATTACTCTGTTGGTTTATACAATGTAAGTGTTGTTGTGATAAATAGAGATAGAGATTGGTCATGAAAATTTCTTGGATATATCTTTTACCCAACTTTTCTAAGCCTAACAATATGGAATTATATCAAATGAAATGAAATTCTTGCCCACTAGGATTCTTGGGATTTCAACTTCTCTTTGTTCCTTCCTTCAAATTTTATTTATTTATAATTACAAGTGTTTGAATCAACTTGCGAGCAGCTCGACCAATTTTACGAGGTTGTTATTCTTTACCTTTAGAGGTGAAGCAAAATATTTTCTCAAGAATTTAAATTTCAAAGAAGTAAAAGATATTTCCCTACAAAAGATGTTCAACATATGTTATATACATTTAAAATCAATATTTTACTTATATACAGTGAAGGTGTTAGAGTGGAATTTTTTAATATTTTGATGAAGGGTGGTCACCCTCAGTAAAAGGTGGCTGTATGCATAACTCTATCCACCGAGTCTCGAACAAATGGAAAAAACTATCTAGTATTTTTGTCTCGGTTAGAATTTGAATATGAAACATTACGGTTCTCAACTACTTCATTGACCAACAGCTCACGACCTAGACGCATTTTTCGCGATATTATTACTTTTGCCTGTGTCAAAAAACTATTTATATTTAGTAACTAAAATAGTATATAAAATTTATATTTGCGTATAATATATCAAATATATATATATATATTTACTATTATTTTAAGAACTACTATAGAATATCATTTTCTCGCAATTTTCTGATTAGCTTTTGGTTGTCGTTTATCTTTTTCCTGTTGGAAAATTGGAAGTAGTCTACAAACGTCATGATATCTTTAAAGACTAAAGTGAGGTAAGGGATATACCCCATTAGTAGTGGGTGGATGAATTGGAAAATGTAACGTGTTGTTACATTGTATCCTACCACCACAAGCCAGACTTTCAGTAATGGGTTCTGGCAGAACAAGAATTGGTTCACATTAATTAAAAAGTTGAAACAATCTTGTCTCATCTCAAATAATATTTTCAGTTAATCAGCTAAGAATTAGTATTCTCATGGTAGGCACACATCAAAAGTTCTAACAATCTCGTCTCATCTCAAATGACGACAAATAAATTTTCAATTAACCATCACTCGTGATTGATGACTCGGATTAATGTTTTAAATTATTATTTAGATCCTTAAAATTATTTTCAGCAAATTTTTCATTCGTTCCTTTTATTTGTTGATTAAAGTTTTGGCACACCTATTAAAAAAATCATTTTATTCCACTTTTAATATATGCTATTTGATTAAATTACCCTTGCTTTTCCATAAATGAGTAATTAATGACTATATGGCTTCTTAGTATAGTAATGTTGGAATTGAAAAAAAAAAAGTTAATTTGTTTCGTAAAGCAATCAATATTTTAGACCAAATTTTGAAGGTAAGGGGGAAAGTTAAACTGTCGTATTGAGGTTACTTCCTATAGTTTCCTGGTGTGATCTTCCTTTAGGCTAAATAAATATTGATTAGTTAAATAATTTTTGGTGTAGCACTTAGTCGTTACTTTAGGCCATGTATTTTTAGGTACAACTTTTAGTAGTTTCTACTACAATCTTTTACATGGCAAATCTACTCATTTCGCATAATTTTCTCGATAGGGCATGTAAAATATATTGATCAATATCCGTCCTTCAAACAATCAAATTTCATAGGATTGAATGAAGAGTTGATCATGCAAAGTCCTAAATATTATCTTGGGTTATTGAGTTATATTTATGAAGTTATCTTGGACGCCTATTCAAAAGATGCATTAAGTTGGACTAATTTGAGGTTTGAGTAAATTTCACTTAATCGACTGGCTTTTTGTGTTACGAAAAGTAATACTCCATCTTATTCACCTACGTGTTGAGATAGAATATCCATTGGAGAACTTTTTTTTTTTAAGAAAAAAAGACAATAGGAGCAATTTCAAGATGCCAAAAATTACCTCCAATTAGTATGAAGTATAGCAAGGCAAGTATGTTTATTCAATAGTTTTAAATTAAAATTCTGCACCACTTTTTCCATTTTAATTTTCAGAAGACTCATTTTGTGTACTTTAGTTTGTGTAAAACTTTATTCTTATGTATTCCGTAGTCTAATATTTGAAAATATTTAACAAAATGTCACAAAGGTTGACCTGAATAATTTTATGTTGCTGGAATCTGGATTTACTGTATTGTACTCTCTCTTTTTGACTAGATGATGCTAATGGTTACATACAACAGTAAACGATGTGATAGTCCCCATTATTCACAGTAAAAGCAAACTTCCAATTGGTGCAACGACTTTCTTCTAGAATGATAGAAATATGAGGGTTTATTTTTGTCAGCACTGTTATATATAATGGACCTACTCGTTTTGATTTTGGAGCTGTTTGGTTAGAAATCGATTTATTCAGATTTAATTGAGCGTAATATAGCTATCGAACATCAAACGAGAAATTCAAAAGAAAAAAAGAGAAAATTTCAGAAATCATAATATTTTTTGATTATTAGTTTGCTATAGCTACTATTTACTAAATTATTTCCTATATCTATATTTTAACTTGTTGTATACGTATATTCGATGTATTTAAACTAATGTATTTATAAATACAATAGAAAAAGTCGACGGAAAAAAGAGAATTACAGCTAACATTCAAGCTGTATTCATATGTATTCGCAAGGTGTATTCGTGAATACAATAACGGAATTTGCAAAAAAGGTCTTCAATTGTTTAAAAGCGATAAGTGAATCAATGAACGCAATAGACTCCTAATATAACTCAACAAACTCAATTATAACACACAAAATTTGTATTTCCAGTTATAGAAAAGATTCACAACCGAAAAACATCCCAAAAACAGAGCAATCTTCATAGATTCAATCCATCCTTTCTTTTTTTAGTGATATCTTTACTAAAATATTTTTAGTGTTTACAAATAAATTTATATATTAAAATCATATAATTACACTTAATACAATTAAATATATATACAAAAACACATTGAACACATGAAGTATAGCAGGTCATCTATAGTGCAAAAACATATGAATACATACTATAGATACATTTGAATACATATATACATCTAAATACATAAATTATATTAATTAAAAAAACCTATGAATATATTCTACAATACGTTGAATACATACTGCTAGACAAAAAATTGGAACAAAGTGAAGCTTTGAAATCATATAATTACATTGAATACAATTAAATTTAGTAAATATATTGAAAAAGTAAAAAAAACTAAAGACAGTGAATACAATAAAATATATGGAATACACCGAGATACATTAAAATACAATAAAAAAAATAACAGGCTCCTCAAGTTCCTCAGCCCCAAGTCCCATCTCCAATCCATTGATATCCCGGCGACAACCATGTGGGGCGTTGCTGCCGATACATACGCTTTCTGAGTTGTCCAAGTAGTGAATCTCCAGATCTGCACTTGTATTTCTCCATATCTTTGTTTCTCCTTTATTTATTTTTTCTTCCAAATCTTTGTTTCTGGTAACCACAACTCTTTAGAGCAAAAAAAAGTTGAAAATTGAGAGAGTCAATGGAGATGAATTAGTGGAGAATAGTTGATAGAGAGAATAGGGAAGAGAATGACGTTGTGATAGAGAGAAATTGGAGAGAGAGATCTTGTAAAGAGAATTTTACTTCCTATACGGTAATTTTATGAGAGGAAAAAAGAAAGAAGGAGAGAGAAAAATAATACGTAACATATTTAATGATTTAAAGGTAGAAAGTGGCCATAATATTTTGCTATAAAAATTAAAAGGTAGTTATAAGAGACAATTTTTTAAAAGAATATTTATTTATAATAAATAAGATATCAACCTTCGCAAAAGGAAGTAAAATTTCCCAAAAGAAACTCATTTTGATTTAATGGAGCATACAAATACAACAATAGACAATACTTGATCCCTGTACCTTACTCCGCCTTATTCTTAATTTCTGCAACAACTTTGGTAAGGGTGAGTCTCCTCATATAATATACTTGCTTGCAAGTTCTTCATGTTTGGTGATAGCTTATAGATATATTTGTACGGGTGGATTCATAATTTAAATTTAATGAATTTAATTTTCAATATTTTTAATGTCAAACTCAATGTACTTTTGAAGTTATAAGTTTAAATTTACTATCTATTAAAATTTTAGTAGTTTTTCCCCACATATGTATTTAAATCTTGTCAAAATTACTTGTTCAGCTAAACCCGAGCACAAGGGTTACATCCACCACCACATATTTGACGTGACAAAAAATATAAAAAAAATAACTCATGTTATACCAAACACAATCTTTTTCGTAAATTAGCTGTTAAGGCTAGAATAGACTCCAAACATTAGAGCATCTAGGGTCACGACACCCCACTCAGCTAGGAATAGACTTTGTTCAAGAATGTCACTGCTCTGAGTATGCATGGATATTTTATAGTCTTATTCTTGCAAATATGTAAGCATTGAGGCTTAATTTTTTATTAACGTAAAATGGTTGGCTTAATTTCCCAAAAATAACACCACCACCTATGGTAGGTATTGATGGTGAAGGTGGTGATAGTAGTGAAGGTGGCTAATCCATAAGCATAACTATTAGTGACTACAAATGAAGAAATTGTGATTTTAGTAATTTCAAATTTTTTCATTTGCAATCACTAAATGGCAATTTCTTCATTTGAAATAACTAAAATCGCAATTTCTTATTTATTTGTAAACACTAATAGTTATGCTTATGGATTAGCATCCTTCTCCACCACTGTCACTGCCTTCATCATCAATACCTACTATTATGATGCATCTTTTCAATGCGTTGTGTTGTTTCGTGTGCATCTTTTGGTTGGATCTACCGATTAAACAGTGGTGCCAAGTAACAGTGACCTAATTCTCGGTTTCGATGCCTAAGCTCGTATAAATAGGGACGTGAATATATAATCTCAAGTTTTACAGATTTCCCATATCGAAACCCCGCGTCTTCTTTTTCTTTTTCATTGTTGTGCATCTTCTTTCCTTACCTTAGCGACCCCTATTGTTTTTAAATCCCTATTGCTTTGAATACTCTCTCTTTTGTTGGAAATAGGCCTAACGTACCTTATGGTCCCAGCGAGGAATGCGACCCGGTTCCCTTAGTGATGGTTTTCCCTACTCACTCGGAGGACGTCTCTGTTACTGTTGAGGTCGATAACTTTTCTACGGCAGAGAAGATAATTTCTCGTAGTGAGAGAGTCAGGTCTGATTTTACAAAGGCACCTGAAGTTGAGCCCGAAATCTCTGAGTCGGTGATAAAGGAGGTCGATTTATTAGAGCTTAGCTAAATACTGTGTTCCCGCTAGCATCGTGTTGATCCTTGCCAAAGGGGACATGGTACAAGTCCACCGCCGTGGGCACTGTGAATTCTACGCTTACCCCTTTCATGTTGGCTACACTCTTCCCCTTCTCCCACTAGAGAAGGACTTTTGCCGTTTCTATAACGTTTTTCAGGCTCAGCTCTCACCATATATCTACAAAATCATAAGGATGCTTACCAAGTTTGTGGAGCTGCTGGCCAAGGTTGAGATTACATTTTGGCATCTGATGCATCTATTTGCCCCCAATTTCTATAGGGGCGATATTAAACCTTCACCATCTAGGGGAAAATACAACAATAGACAATATTCACTCCCCAAAAGAAACTCGTTTTGATTTGATGGAGCATACAAATATAACAATAGACAATATTCAATCCCTATATCTTATTCCGCCTTATTCTTAATTTCTGCAACAGCTTTGGTAAGGATGAGTCTCCTCTAATACATTATACTTGCTTGCAAGTTCTTCATGCTTGGTAATGGGTAATAGATATATTTGTAGGGGTGGATTCATAATTTAAATTTAATAGATTCATTTTTTAATATTTTTAATGCCAAACTCATTGTACTTTTAAAGTTATGAGCTTAAATTTACTATCTATTAAAATTTTAGTAGTTTTTCTGCACATATATATTTAAATCTTGTCAAAATAACTTGTTCGGCTAAACCGGAGCACAAGGGTTACATCCACCACCATGTATTTGACGTGAGGAAAAATATCAGAAAAATAACTCATGTCATACCAAACACACAGTGAGTACACCTTGTCATCTTTTTCATAAATTACCTGTTAAGGCTAGAATAGACTCCAAATATTAGAGGATCTAGGGTCACGACACCCCACTCACCTAGGAATAGACTTTGTTCAAGAATGTCACTACTCTGAGTATGCATGGATATTTTGTAGTCTTATTCTTGCAAATATGTAAGCATTGAGGCTTAATTTTTTACTAACTTAAAATGGTTGGCTTAATTTCCCAAAAATAACACCACCACCTATGGTAGCTATTGATGGTGAAGGTGGTGATAGTAGTGAAGGTGGCAAATCCATAAGCATAACTATCAGTGACTAAAAATGAAGAAATAGTGATTTTAGTAATTTCAAAATTTTTCATTTGCAATCACTAAATCTCAATTTCTTCATTTGAAGTAACTAAAATCGCAATTTCTTATTCATTTGTAAACACTAATAGTTATGATTATGGATTAGCCTCCTTCTCCACCACTGTCACTACCTTCATCATCACTACCTATTATTATGATGCATCTTCTCAATGCGTTGTGTTGTTTCGTGTGCATCTTTTGGTTGGATTTACCGATTAAACAGTGGTGCCAAGTAACAGTGACCTAATTCTCGGTTTTGATGCCTAAGCTCTTATAAATAGGGACGTGAATATATAATCTCAAGTTTTACAGATTTCCCATATCGAAACCCCGCGTCTTCTTTTTCTTTTTCATTGTTGTGCATCTTCTTTCCCTACCTTAGCGACCCCTATTGTTTTTAAATCCCTATTGCTTTGAATACTCTCTCTTTTGTTGGAAATAGGCCTAACGTACCTTATGGTCCCAGCGAGGAATGCGACCCGGTTCCCTTAGTGATGGTTTTCCCTACTCACGCGGAGGACGTCTCTGTTACTGTTGAGGTCGATAACTTTTCTACGGCAGAGAAGGTAATTTCTCGTAGTGAGAGAGTCAGGTCTGATTTTACAAAGGCACCTGAAGTTGAGCCCGAAATCTCTGAGCCGGTGATGAAGGAGGTCGATTTATTAGAGCTTAGCTAAATACTGTGTTCCCGCTAGCATCGCGTTGATCCTTGCCAAAGGGGACATGGTACAAGTCCACCGCCGTGGGCACTGTGAATTCTACGCTTACCCCTTTCATGTTGGCTACACTCTTCCCCTTCTCCCACTAGAGAAGGACTTTTGCCGTTTCTATAACGTTTTTCAGGCTCAGCTCTCACCATATATCTACAAAATCATAAGGATGCTTACCAAGTTTGTGGAGCTGCTGGCCAAGGTTGAGATTACATTTTGGCATCTGATGCATCTATTTGCCCCCAATTTCTATAGGGGCGATATTAAACCTTCGCCATCTAGAGGCAAATACAACAATAGACAATATTCACTCCCCAAAAAAAACTCGTTTTGATTTGATGGAGCATACAAATATAACAATAGACAATATTCACTCCCTATATCTTATTCCGCCTTATTCTTAATTTATGCAACAGCTTTGGTAAGGATGAGTCTCCTCTAATACATTATACTTGCTTGCAAGTTCTTCATTCTTGGTAATGGGTAATAGATATATTTGTACGGGTGGATTCATAATTTAAATTTAATAGATTCATTTTTTAATATTTTTAATGCCAAACTCATTGTACTTTTAAAGTTATGCGCTTAAATTTACTATCTATTAAAATTTTAGTAGTTTTTCTGCACATATATATTTAAATCTTGTCAAAATAACTTGTTCGGCTAAACCGGAGCACAAGGGTTACATCCACCACCATGTATTTGACGTGAGGAAAAATATCAGAAAAATAACTCATGTCATACCAAACACACAATGAGTGCACCTTGTCATCTTTTTGATAAATTACCTGTTAAGGCTAGAATAGACTCCAAACATTAGAGGATCTAGGGTCACGACACCCCACTCACCTAGGAATAGACTTTGTTCAAGAATGTCACTGCTCTGAGTATGCATGGATATTTTGTAGTCTTATTCTTGCAAATATGTAAGCATTGAGGCTTAATTTTTTACTAACTTAAAATGGTTGGCTTAATTTTCCAAAAATAACACCACCACCTATGGTAGCTATTGATGGTGAAGGTGGTGATAGTAGTGAAGGTGGCTAATCGATAAGCATAACTATTAGTGACTACAAATGAAGAAATAGTGATTTTAGTAATTTCAAAATTTTCATTTGCAATCACTAAATCTCAATTTCTTCATTTGAAATAACTAAAATCGCAATTTCTTATTCATTTGTAAACACTAATAGTTATGCTTGTGGATTAGCCTCCTTCTCCGCTACTATCACTACCTTCATCATCAGTACATACTATTATGATGCATCTTCTCAATGCGTTGTGTTGTTTCGCGTGCGTCTTTTGGTTGGATCTGTCGCTTAAACAGTGGTGCCAAGTAACAGTGAGCTAATTCTCGGTTCTGATGCCTGAGCTCTTCTAAATAGGGATGTGAATATATAATCTCAAGTTTTACAGATTTTCCATATCGAAACCTCGTGTCTTATTTTTCTTCTTCCATTTTTGTGCATCTTCTTTCCCTGCCCTAGTGACCCCTAATGTTTTTAAATCGCTGTTGCTTTGAATACTCTCTCTTTTGTTGGAAATAGGTCTAACGTACCTTATGGTCCCAGCGAGGAATGCGACCCGGTTCCCTTAGTGATGGTTTTCCCTCCTCAAGTGGAGGACGTCTCTGTTACTGTTGAGGTCGATAACTTTTCTATGGCAGAGGAGATAATTCCTCGTAGTGAGAGAGTCAGGTCTGATTTTACAAAGGCGCCTGAAGCTGAGCTCGAAATCTCTGAGTCGGTGATGAAGGAGGTTGATTTATTAGATCTTAGCTAAATACGGTGTTCCCTCTAGTATCGTGTTGATCCTTGCCAATGGGGACGTGGTACAAGTCCACCGCCGTGGGTACTGTTTATCTACGCGTACCCCTTTCATGTTGGCTACACTCTTCCCCTTCTCCCACTAGCGAAGGACTTTTTCTGTTTCTATAGCGTTTGTCAGGCTCAGCTCTCACCATATATCTACAAGCACATAAGGATGCTTACCAAGTTTGTGGAGCTGGCCAAGGTTGAGATTACATTTCGGCATTTGATGCATCTATTCTTCCCCAATTTCTATAGGGGCGATATTATACCTTCACTATTGACGGGGCAAATGCCCAGTGGTAAATATGGATGACAAAGCTAGCCGCCAGTTCTGACTCGTAATTGTCTAACCTTTCTATGTTGAGGCATTTGGTTTACTTTGCTTAGTCGTGGATTCTAATCTCTTGCTCCTTTTTTATGCAACAAATATTTTGCCCCCTCTTTTGGTGGGGGATATTTCTGATTGGGTTAGTCGACTCCTCCCTAACATCGCGGGGATTCGTGAGTGGCCAGGCTTTTTTAAGAAATTTGGGTTTTCTTCCTTCCTTGACCGGTGTGCTTTGCTTAGGTTTCTTAGTTGCTTACTTTTGTGGTTTATTCTGGTTAACCTTTTTTCTTTAGCACTTCTCTTAAATCTAGCCCGAGGATCTTCAAGGAGGCCGAGAGCTCCCCCACCTGCATTTCGTAAGAGGAAAATTGCTGCCTTTTTGGCTTCTGCCCCTTCTACGATCACGACTGAGCCTGCTCCCTCCTTGTTCCCACCTGTCATTGCTTCACCATAAATTCCTTGTCTATCTGTTGATACTTATGTAGCGGAACCTTTGGCTTTCTGTTTATACTATCTTGTGGATGAAGAGGACGAATCCTTACCAGGTGAAGGAGGCCTAATGCCCAATAAAAGGAGGCCGATGGACGTTGGCGATGGGGTTACCCAGGCCGTGGACTCTGTGATGGATGATTTTAACCTTCGTGAGATGGCAACTATTGTCCTTGAACATCTACGATTTCAAGATTTACGGAGGCCGACGAAGACGTGTCTCGCCCTTCTGCTATGACGGAGGCCGAGGGCCCGAGCGTGAAGGCTTCTGATTCTTTACGGCAGGAGGGGCCGTCGACTTTGCAACGAGCTGATGATATTCCCTTGTCGTCCGATGGGAGAGAGAAAGGTGTTGCCGAAGATGATTATGAGATTGGCTCAGACGCTAATGTTGGTGACCTGAGGATGATGAAGGAAGGGTTTTCCCAACTCGAGGTAAGGTTAGAGGGGTTTACGAGGACCACTGCAATCCCTATGGATCATGCTTTGTTGAACAATACGGAGAACGTAGTCCCTGCCCTTCGCCTTATTTACTTTGAAGTGGAAGGTGAAACCCTCAGAGAACTGGACGATGTTACTTTGTCGAGGAGCATAGCCGGCCTTGCTCTAAGGGTGAGTAGCTTAGGCCTTCACCTTTCTAACAATAGTGTTTTTTTGTTTAGTCTTTCGTCTTTGTTGGTGGGGCATTCTTGTTTTTGCTTTTCTTTTTCTTCTTATGATTGGAGATCATGATCGTGGAGATTGAAAGCAGAAGGGAGGATAAACGTAAGAAAATATTTGAGAAGTTGGAACGCAAATATTTTGATTATTGCGGCAAGTACCGCATATGTTTTGGCGAGAGTGGTAACTTGTGGGACTTTCATGATGAGTTGAAGGAAAAAGGACGACGATATGATGAGGATCATTAAGAAGTGTAGCGTCCTTGAAGGGACGTCAATAGGTAAGGAGGAATAACTCGAAGTCAGCAAAGGGGTCGAAGACCAGTGCAACAATCTCCAAGCTCGGGTGGTCTTGCTGTATGCCAATCTTGAAGAGTGTCAATACATAACGGATGCTCTAAGTAGGGAGGTCACCAAGAAGGAAGAGGATCTTTAGAAGGCAGGTTTGCTCGGTCGGAGGCTTTGAGGAAGGTAGAGTCTCTTGAGGTAGTGATTCAGACTCTCCGTTCTGAGCAAAAAAATGACTTAGAAATGGCAAGGCTTGAAGAAGAATGGCCTGATGAGAGTATTGGAGAGTTGAAGAAAGAGACTTTTGGCCTCTATGACCAAGTTGTTGCTCTTGAGGCCGAGAAGACCTGATTACTAGTGCAACTGTACTCTTCCCATACTTCATATTTTCCTAATATTTCTCGAGAGATGTATGAGGAGTGGATTCATGTCTAGGCCCAGTTAGATGTGTTTCAATATTTGCATGCGGTGAGATCGTTTATGAGGCTTCCCTTGAATATGATCATGTTAAGGCTCGTAAAGATTGAGTCGCTTGCGGGTATGACCTCGCTATGTCAGAGACAGGTGAGGACGAAGGGACAGAAGTGTAGAGTGGCTCAAGGAGCATGCCTGGTATGACACTGTGTATATTGAGGCAAAGACTACGATGTCTAGGGTACTGATGGGCAAGAAGGAGATGTTGTTGAGGGTCAAGTCAACAGGGATGTCGAAGGCTGAGATAGTGGTGGACAACCGTTTTCTCTTTTGATTTTTTGTATATTTTTGCAGTGTTTTCTTGAGTCAATTGTAAACAATTTTTAAGTATATGAAATATCAGAGTTGTTCCGTGCATCTTCTTCTCTTCCTACAATTTATTTTATGTACTTGTATATATTTTTGTTTTCATTCCTTTTCGAGTGAGGTCAAATTCTAACCTAACTTTGATTACGGCCGAGGGCCAGTATGTGTTAGTTCGAACAAGGTCAAACGTAACCTGAATTTGATTAATGTCGAGGGCAGATATGTATTGGTTCGAACTTGGTCGATCGTAACCTAAATTCTATTATGGCCGAGGACCGATAAGTGTTAGTTCAAACAAGGTTGAACATAACCTAAATTTGATTACGGTAGGTAGGTGTTAGTTTGAACTTGGTCGAACATAACCTAGATTCGATTACAGGTGAGGACCGGTGGTTTTTAGTTCAAACAGGGTCGAACGTAACCTAAATTCAATTACGATAGAGGGCCAGTAGGTGTTAGTTTGAACAGGGTCGAACATAACCTAAATTCGATTACAGCCGATGACTGATACATGTTAGTTCGAATATGGTCGAACATAACCTAAATTCAATTGCGGCCGATGGCCGGTAGGTGTTTGTTCGAAAAGGGTCGAACGTAACCTAAATTTTGAAATATATGCCTATAAATGCGAAGTTTGCTGACACCATAAATTGTACGCATTGTTTCCTTGGTCATATACTTGGAAAAAAGAATAAACTTCAAGCATTGTTGCTTTGGTCATACACTTGGAGAAACTTACAAATTTGTAGGCATTGGCTGGCATTCCAGTCCCAGTCCCTTCATCAGTTGGCCTGAAGAGTGCTTGAGAGATTGAGCAATGAACTAGCCGTCCCAATTGCATCTTTGCGTACTTCAACTTAAAGTCTTCCCTTCGTCGCCTCATTAAAAGCCTTTTTGAGAAAACCCAATTGAGACAAAACTCAAGTGAGCGAAAAAGAGTACGACTTGGGGGACACTTTATCTCTTAAAAGTTGAAGTGCTTGAGGTGGGTAATATTCTAGTTGTTTGGTAGTAGATTTCCCTCCACTGTTTATAGTTGGAATAACTCTTTGTTCGCTTTTGACATGATTTTGTACGGACCGTCACAATTTGATCCTAGATTGCCTCCTAGTAGGTCTTTGCTTGCTTGTGTTTTAGCCTTAAGTACATAGTCCCCGACGTCGAGCGGCCTGACCCTTGCTTTCTTGTTATAATAGCATTCTGCTTGCTATTTTTTGGTGATCATTATTATGTAGGCCATGTCTCTTCGTTCTTTGATTTCGTCGAGCTTCTGCCTTCTGCTTTCATCATTGCTCGTACCTCTCTCGTGGGAGTACCTTAGGTTGGGTTCTCCAACCTCGACTGGTATTACTGCATCGGTCCCATAGACCAAAGAGTAGGGTGTCTCTCCTATGCTCATTTTCGGTATTCTTGGATATGCCCACAACACTTAGGTAATATTTCCGGCCACAGTCCCTTGGAATCTTCAAGCTTTTTCTTCATGATGTTCAGTATCGACTTGTTTGAGGACTCTGCTTGCTTTTGCCCGTGGTGCGGTATGGCGTCGATAGTATTCTTTTGATATGCCATTTCTCAAAAAAACTCGGCGGTCTTCTTTCCTGTGAATTGGCGGTTGTTGTTGTAGTTGATCTCTCTAGGGAGGTTTAACTGGCATATGATATTATTCCATATAAAGGCGATCACTTCCTGTTCACGTATTTTGGCGAATGCTCCTACTTTCACCCATTTAGAGAAATAGTCAGTTAAAACCAAAAAGAATTGTACTTTACCCTCGCCCTGCCGAGAGGGGGCCTACGATGTCTATTCCCCATTTGATGGGATTCGGCTATTTGGATTCATATATATATATATATATATATATATATATATATATTCACCTATGTGGTAATTCATTCTATGATATATATAAGATCCATCTGTATAGATATCATCATCTACACCTAGAAAGTTGTATGCTTTGGAAAAAGCTTGTACAGTTTGGGAAGGTGTGTTGATTGATCAAAAGAAGATGGTCAAGGTGAGGTGACCGGGTGGAGGTGTTCGCCTGCTTGGTGAATCAATAGAACGTACTTTTGGGATTGCTCACACTTTTTACGAAATCTACGACTTCCTTTTGCATGGTAGGCCAGTAATATCCTGCCCGTATGAGGAATTTGACCGGAGCCCGATTGCTGAAGTGAGCTCCATAATAACCCTCATGGACCTCTTCAAGGAATCACCGCGTCTAGTTCGAGCCCAAGCATTTTTCCGGAGGACCCCCGTAAGTTCTCTTATACAGGTCATTGTGGATGATATTGTACCTAGCTGCTTGGATTCCTAGTTTCTTGTCTTCGTTTTTATCATGCCACCCTGCAAATACACAATGATACAACTGCGCCAATCCCAAGTTAAGCTTATGGTTCTTACCTCGACTTGATCAAGCCATGATATGAGGAGGTGGACTAAGTTTTTGTCTCCGATTGTGATGAGTTTTGGTGGCTGCGGATGGTTTAGCGAGCCCGTCCCCATCAGCGTTGTTATACCACATTTTAACACGGGTCAAACTAGAGTATAATATATTGGTAATTCTGAGGTTTAATTAATTAAAAGAGTAGCCACCTAATTATTTTAAAGGTGAATTAGGACACATATTTACTAAATAAGGGTTAAAGTTAACTCTATTTTTATGGCTTGCTTAACCTTAAGATTATGAGTAAGAGTTCTATTTAATCCTATAGAGAAGGTTATGAAGGCATCCTATATGATCCGTTAATTACGATTAACCAACCAAACTTAGGTTAATTAGTTATAAGTATAAGTATAAAATTTTAATATTTTATACATAGTTGGAAATAACATGTGACAATTTTTATATACTAAAATATTACTAAATGAGTAAAACCTGAGTTTGATATGCCAAAAAAACGCTACAAAGGCCATTTTTCTGAAAACCTTAATTAGACTTGAATATTGTAAGAAAGAAGCAAGCTTTTTATGGACAAATGCTGACAAAGAATGCTAAGTATTTTCAAAATTAATGTGGGCAATTATTTTAGAAATAAATATATAATAAAGCCATTATCTCAAATTGTTGATTTTAATAGCCCTTAAGACTCCACTTGAGTAAATTTCACTAAAAAAAAAATAAAATTAGCTACCAAATATAATATAAGGAAAAATCCCAAATAAATCGATAATCATAAAAAAATTAAACAAATAATAAGAGAAAAAGAAAAATGAAAGACATCATAGGCGTCCCCAAGCATTTCGTTTGTTTTCTTGCTATCCGAGACATTCTAAAGGGATGCCATGGGATGACTTAATGCTCGGGACATGTTGAGTCTCGAATGAAACTCTATTTTTGTTCCAAGTGCATTTGCAAAGATAAGATAAGAGGGTTGCTCTGATGGTAAGCAACCCCCACTTCCAACCGAGAGGTTGTGAGTCCGAGTCTTCCCAAGAGCAAGGTGAGAAGTTCTTGGAGGAAAGGATGTCGTGGGTCTATTTGGAAAAAAACATCTCTACCCCAGGGTAGGGGTAAGGTCTGCGTACATACTACCCTCCCCAGACCCCACTAAATAAGATTATACTGGGTTGTTGTTGTTGTTGTTGCATTTGCAAAGATAAACAAGAGATAAAAATTAATAAAAGTAGATACCTAAAGGGATAAATAAAAGACAAAAATGAAATTAAGGATTCATAAATTTGAAGTTCATTCATATCTTTACTTTATGTTTTAAGATTAGATATTAGAATATCCTAATGACATGCTTTCTAGCGAGCGAAAACAGTGAGACAATTGTAGATACATATGATAATTTAATATTTCAGCATCACATCTTGATAAAAGACTCATATATTTTTACGACAAAGGTTTCAGAATATCATATATTTAAACAATGAGTAAAACTCGAACTCCCATGAGCTATTGCCCTATAAATAAGGCAAGACCTTAACAGAATACTCTCTTTACAAATTTCCCAGTTGGGTAGTAAGTTAGTATTAGTTATTCACCAAATTATTCGAAATTAGCTCATCCATTTTAAGTACGTAGACGTTCTAGACCATCATAAGAAATATTCTAAACAGATCATTATGTAACAGAGAGTTCAAAATAGCTTCCCTTAATGAACAAACTTTTATTATTCTTCTTCAAACAAGGATTCATCATCTCGATTATTTAGTTAAGTCAAATGAAGATAAGCTAAAGTCAAAACTTTCTAGAACTTGTCATATTCCAAAGAATATATTCTACATATATTTTGTTCCATTGCTTTGTTAATGTAGATATCCTAACCGTAGGATTTCTACTTTATGCATAACAAATAAGTCCTTAACAATTTATAAACAATTAGGAAAATCCTAGGACATGATTCCAAACCAAATATTAAGAATAAGCAGCCATCTACATATTAATAATTATCTCTTATTTACGTTAGCGGTTTCCTAATGTTTGAGGCATCTTGTACACTAGGGGTGTTCATCGGGCGGATTGGGCGGTTTTTACTCTTAACGGTTTGGCTTAACGGTTATCGGCTTTTAAATGTATTAATCCGTTAGCCACCCGATAAGATATCGGGCGGATTGGTATCGGGTTAGCTCTAATAGGGCGGTTATTGGGCGGCCTATCGGCCTAACATACATGTTTACTAGAATTTGATAGATCTCTTCATGCAATTATAGATCAAATACCTATTCCAGTATACCTTCATATGAGGTAGCTTGTTAATGCCTTTTCAGGGCATTCATTTTATCCCTAAGGTAGTATAGCTTTGCCCTCCTAACTTTTTTCTTGTCCATCACCTTCATCTCCTTTATGTTGGGCGAGTACATGCAAATCATCTAGATCCCGAGATTAAAAATGCTTAGAAGTAGAAATAAACTTTTGTTAATCATTTTTAAAGGTTTTAATTTTTTATATTTAATATATATATATATATATATATATATATATATATATATATATATATATATATATATATATCTATATATATATATATATATATATACATGATATATTTTTGTATTCTTAACGGGTTAACGGATTAGCCGTTAAGAAAATTGAATAATCCATCCCCAAACCGATAAGCCGTTAATTAAAAAAATTCAATCTGTTCCCCGTCCGTTAAGCCGTTAAGCCGTTACCAGTAAGCCGTTAAGCTTCGGTTTGGATTGGTTTTCGGTTTCGGATCGGTTTTGAACACCCCTATTGTACACAAATCCTATTAAATGAAAGAATCTTTAGCTCGCTGCTAATTAAGGGTGTCATTAAATTACATAGCTAAATGGTCATTTTTCTAACATCATACTTTCTATGATATTAAAAATTGGATGAGCAGTAAATTAAGAATCCAAATTTAACATAAAGAGTAAAACAATCACAACCTTAAATGAAAAGAAAATACATGCTGGTCGAATTTATATTGGTCATTTTAATCAAGAAATTGACATAAGTTGGCACTTAAGGAAGGAACATACTTTTATCAATTACATATAATTGTCGACATTTCTATTCTTATAAAAGCATAGGCAAGCTCATAGTTTCATATTCAACCAGGATACCTATGTGAAAACATATAGATTTGAAGGCAAAAATGACGAAGAACACAGTGAGAGAAAGAGAGTAGGTGAAGGAACTCTCTAGAAGAACCCAGAGGAAAAATGAATCGATTACCCAAAATATCTACAACCCTATACAATTATACACGTGCAATCTCACTTGGGTCGGGTCAACCGGCCCAAGTGTATAATGTAATAAAAATTAATTGGGCCAGAATACATTGAGGCCCAAAGCTGACTAAGCCTATAATATACAGCATATACAAAGAATATACAACAAATATACAATCCAATATCAATGTTTATGATTAGGCTTAGAGGCCAAATAATCTTGTAGCTCAACACCCCCCCCCCCCCTCAAGTTGGAGGGGGAGACCACCTTCAACTTGAGCAGCAATAGATGGAGGACAGTCCCGGGCAGAGGCTTGGTGAGGAGGTCAGCAAGCTGTCGGGAAGTAGGCACATGAGAAACAGTAATGAAACCACCATTCAGCTGGTCCCGAACAAAATGACAATCCACCTCAATGTGTTTAGTCCGTTCATGAAAAACAGGATTCCTAGCTATATGAATGGCAGCCTGACTGTCACAAAAAACAGAGAAAGGAAGAGTAACAGAAACCCCAATATCAGTTAACAAACGAGAAAGCCAAGACAATTCAGCAACCACCTTACTGAGTGCCCTATATTCAGCCTCAGCAGAAGATAAGGAAACCACAGGTTGCTTCTTGGATTTCCAACTAATCAAACAACCACCCAAAAGAACACAAAACCCAGTAACAGATCGACTTGTATCAGGGCAGGCAGCCCAGTCACTGTCAGAATAAGCAGTGACAGAAAAATCAGAATCAGAAGAGTAGAACAGACCCAAAGAAGAAGTACCCTTGAGGTATCAGAGGACATGGAGGGCAGCATTCATATGAGGGACTCGGGGACATTTAAGAAATTGACTCAGATGCTGAACAGCAAAAAACAGATGTCAGGCCTAGTGTAAGTCAAAAATAGGAGTTTACCAACAATACTCCTATATTGATCAGGGGAAGAAAAAGGATCACCAGAATCAGCATGAAGTTTGACATTAATATGCAAAGGACTAACAACAGCAGAAACACTAACACAGTCAAACTGATGCAGCAGGTCAGAAATATATTTATGCTGATTAAGGGTCACCCCACCAGGAACAACTGACACCTCTATGCCTAAAAAATAATACAAAGACCCTAGGTCTTTGATCCTGAACTGATCATCCAGAAACAGTTTCAAGGCAGCAATCTCATCACAGTCATCCCTAGTGAGAATAATGTCATCCACATAAACAGCAACAATCACAAGAGACCCAGGTGTACCTTTGATGAATAAAGAATAATCATTCAAAGAATGAGTGTATCCTCTGGAATATAGAGCAGAAGACAATTTAGCATACCATTGTTTGGAAGCCTGTCTCAGCCTATAGAGAGATTTTTTCAACTTACAGACAGGAGGAGCAGAGGAAGCAGAAACAGAGGCAGAGGAAGGAGAAGAAACAGTCAAACTTGGAGGGAGCTTCATATAGACCTCCTCATCCAAATCACCATGTAAGAAAGCATTGTTAACACCAAGTTGAAACAATTGCCAATTATTCTTAACAGCCACAGCAATAAGACACTTAACAGTGGACATCTTAACCACTGGGGAACAAGTGTCACTGAAATCAATACCTTCAACCTGAGTATCACCTCTAGTCACAAGTCTAACTTTATGCCTTTCAACAGAGCCATCAGCCTTATATTTGATCTTATAAACCCATTTGAAGCCAATGGGTTTCTTACCAGAAGGAAGAGGAACAATGTCCCAAGTGCAGTTAGCATCCAAAGCATCAAACTCCTTTCTCATGGCATCCTACCATACTGGAACTGATGCAGCTTGAGAGTAGTAAAGGGGTTCAGTCTCCAGAGGAGAAGAAGAAGACCCAGAGAAGGCAGGAAGGTTGCAAACATAATCCTGAAGGTAAGAAGGAGGATTGTGCTGTCTGCCAGATTTCCTGGGAGCAGCAGTTGATGTGGAAGAAGGTAAAGCAGGAGGGGAGATGACAGGGTTGAAAGGAGGACTAGATATTGGATTTGAAGAAGGAGAATCTGGAACAGGAGGTGGAGGTGGAGAGGAAGAGATTGGAACAGAGGAATCTTGCTCAGAAGAGGAATGCTCAAGAGGAGGAATAGAATGGAAAGAGGAAAGAAAAACTGGAGGACATAGGTGAAAGAAGAGGCAGATTTGAAAGGAAAAGAAGTTTCATGAAAGACAACATCCCTGGACACAAAATACTTTTTGGAACTAAGATCATATAGTTTATAACCCTTTTTAGCAAAAGGATACCCTAGGAAAACACATGAAATGGCCCTAGGCATTAACTTGTCCCTTTGAGAAATGGGGACAGTAGCATAGGCAAGGTAGCCTAAAGCCTTTAGATGAGAGTAAGTAGGTGCCTTACCATGCAAGATTTCATAAGGGGACTTCCCATGAAGGAGCCTGGAGGGTATTCTGTTGATAAGATAAGTAGCAGTTAATAGGCAGTCACCCCAGAATGAAATAGGTAAACCAGACTGGAAAAGTAAAGCCCTACAGGTTTCAAGAAAAGTTCTATGTTTCCTCTCAACAACACCATTCTGTTGGGGAGTATGTGGGCAACTGGTTTGGTATATGATGCCATGTTGGTTAAAAAAGGATGTACCAGCAATGCTAGATCCCAATTCTAAAGCATTGTCACTCCTAATAGTTTGTACAGTAGCATTATACTTGGTCTTGACCATACAGAGAAAAGATTGAAGCATGCAGAAAGCATTGCTTTTAGAGCCTAACAGGTGTGTCTAGGTTGCTCTGGAAAAAATCATCAACTATTGTGAGAAAATATCTAGAACCAGAAGAGGTGGGGGTATGATAAGGTCCCCAAGTATCTACATAAATTAACTGAAAAGGTTTGGAAGTACTAGTAGTGCTTTCAGGAAAGGGAAGCCTAGTTTGCCTGGCCATAGGACAGGTAGAACATTGAAAAGGCTGTTTAGAAGCAAATGGAAAAGATAAAACAGAAATGTATTTCATGTTCACAAAAGGTATATGAACCAACCTTAAATGCCAAATGTAATTCATGTCTGTGGCAACAATATTATTACACATGGAACTGTTTACATGCAAAGGCAAACTAACAGCCTGATTACTAGAATAGCCAGGTTTACAGGAATTAGAAGAAGAAGAACATACTGAAACAGAAGAACCACAATTAGAAGAAGTTGAAGGTTGCACCCAAACAAGTTTGTACAGACCATCCTCCTCTTTACCAAGATCCAGAGGCATCCTCAGAGAAGGGCTTGTAACAAGTGAAGTAAACAGGAAGTTGCAGTGAACAGTATTATGCAATGCAACTGCTTCACTAACTTGTGGACAGAAATCAAGTTATGTTTGAAAGAAGGAACAAGTAGGACATTATGAAGAGTGATGAATGGATTTAATGCAAAAGAGCTTGTGCATGTCACTTTCACTTTATATCCATTGGGAAGAGTAACAAGATAGGGTACAGTTAAAGGTATGAGATTGAAGAGTAAATCCTTATTAAAAGTCATATGGTTAGATGATCCTGAATCTATTATCCAGGTAGCAGAATTAATGTGAGTTAACATGCAAAGTTTGGAATAAGAAACAGGGCTCTCACTTAGCATAGTACCAGCAAAATTGGCAGCATACATGGGAGGAAGAGTCTGAGTAGTGGAGTCCCCTAACTGGTTCTGTTGTAACAAGCTCATCAATTGGTCACACTGTTGTCTGCTCAACCCTGGTATCACAGAACTCTGGTCATATATGTTTGGAATAGAGTGATGGCTTTCAGGAGGATTCCCTTGGGGAACAGACACATGTCCTTCAGAAGAAGGAAAATCCACACCACCAGTTAGATGAGCAGCAGCAGGTCTCCTCCCCTTGTTAAATGTTGTACTTTGTGGAAACCCATGAATCTTGAAACACTTATCAATTAAGCGCCCAGATTTTTTGCAGTATCTACAGAATAAAGGCCCTCTAGCTTGGTCAAAATTGACTCTTTGTCTGAAAAAAGGAGAAGGATTAGGCACTGTGGCCTTATTGAATCCAACTGAATGTCTATTTGTGTGGACATTGAAAGACATAGAGTCTGGATTAAACTGAGAAGGGGACTGGACTTGTCTCTGCTTCTCGTCATTGAGGACCATATTATAGACATTGTCAAGGGTTGGAGGTGACTGCATCATCAATAGGTTACTCCTTACCCCCAAATATGCTTTATTAAGCCCCATTAGAAACTGAAAAACCTTATTTTCATCATTTTCCTGTATTATACCATCTTTGGCAGCACAAACACATCTCTGTCCATGATTTGTACACATAGATTCTAATTCATCCCACATACTTTTCAGTTTATTGAAATATGAAGCTACATCTTGGGACCCTTGAGAGGTGTGAGAAAGCTCTCTTTTCAATACAAAGATTTTGGTCCTGTTGGCAGTGCCATATCTGACCTGAAGTTGGGACCATATACTCTGTGCAGTATCGGAATACTGCACACTTTCAGCAATTTGAGGGGAGAGGGAGGCAGTCAACCAAGAAATCACCATATTATTGCATCTGTCCCATTGTCTTTGCTGAGTCACATTAGTGACTGGCAGGGGACAGGTGCCATCAACAAAACCGATTTTGTTTTTAGCAGATAACGCGACAGTCACCTTCCTCCTCCAACCCCCATAGCCACTGCTCGAGAAGGGAGTGGACACAAGGGAGATTCCAGGAACATAAGAGGAGTATATCAAAAGGGGACTAGTAGAGTCCACTGAGGAGGTACTAGCATTCGTATTAGAAGCCATGAACAATAATCAGTTTGTAATCAAAAAAAAGTCTCAGAACCCACATGCAAAACGTACAATACTTAGAAAAGGGATAGAGTTACCCTCCTTCTTTGCAACCGGAGAAGAACGGTCTCAATCGCCAGATAAAACCCTAGGTTCAAAACCCTAGGTCCAACCGTCGGAAACCGTACTGGGAACTTACCGAAATAGGGTCAGGGATGTTGGAAAATCACCCAAAACATCCACCAAGTGAGGATCGAGCCACCAGATAGCAGTAAAACCCTAGGTTCAACCACCAGAAACCTAGAATCTGGAGAGTCACCAGAAAAAGGTCAGGGATGTCGGAAAATCACTCAAACATCCACCAAGTGAAGAAGATGTAGCCAGATATCTCGATAAAAGTTTCAGATCAACATCTGATTTAGATCGAAATCGTCATCGACCAAATATGTCAGAAACACCCCCAAAAGTTTCCAACGAAACTCCAACCAAGGTTACAAGATACAGGAAAGCATCATCAGATCATCAACCTTGCTCTGATACCATGAAAACATATAGATTTGAAGGCAAAAATGACGAAGAACACAGTGAGAGAAAGAGAGTAGGTGAAGGAACTCTCTGGAAGAACCTAGAGGAAAAATGAATCGATTACCCAAAATATCTACAACCCTATACAAATATACACGTGCAATCTGACTTGGGTCGGGTCAACCGGCCCAAGTGTATAATCTAATAAAAATTAATTGGGCCAGAATACATTGAGGCCCAAAGCTGACTAAGTCTATAATATACAACATATACAAAGAATATACAACAGATATACAACCCAATATCAATGTTTATGCTTAGGCTTAGAGCCCAAATAATCTTGTAGCTCAACACTAAGTTCATTATTTCTATATACCAACTAATTCTAAGTCGAAATTTCAGCACATAACAAATCACAACACATTGAGACAAACATATAATCATTTCAGATCTTCAAAGAAAAGAACGAGAAGAATTATTTTACATACCTTTTGCGGTGCAGGAACAGGGTTCGCGTCAAGGTCAACTATTTTCAGCCTCTACTTCGCGACCACGAATAACCGTTTGAAATTCGAAACAAGCAGAACAATGCCTCTGTTATGGTTAAACAAAACTAATAGAGGCTGAACGAAACGAATCCTTAAAGTGTGATTCTAACAATTAAAAATATGAGAGAAGAATAGCCATGAAAGAGTATAAAAACGGCGACTAAAGAAGGTTTAAAGCGGCAAGCGAAAGGTGCTGAAAATCTCCATCAAATCTAAAAATGGTAGTAATAGTAGTAGCAGCAGCACCATCAATAGTAATAACATTAATAATACTAGTAATTGTGATATTAAGTAAATAATAATGATAATTAGGTAATGGTAAAATAATTGTTCTTACATTATTAGTGATATTAGAAGCTTAAAGAAATAGTTTGAAATAAAGGAGGGACAAAATTGGATGTCAACAAGCATTCTGTGCTCGAGGAATTTGGTCGAGATAACATTGGCCAAACTCGGGCAGCAGCTTGCAGATTTCAGTATGGTATTTTTACAATCTTTGCTCTTTGACTTGGTAAGTCCCTGTGACTTGGTTGACTACGAGTTGGGAATCACAACGCAATTTTAAATGTATTTCCATGTACTTGAGTACTAGCTCAAACCTGTACGGCCCCATACTCGGCCTCATTGTTAGTCATATCTGGGCACCCTATGGACTGGCAAATTACTTTGCCTGTTAGGACTTCGAGTACGCATTCCAGTCAAAACCTTGACGCGTTGGATGTCCCACTGATGTATAGGACCCAGAAGTCTTGTGTTTGGAGGGAAGTTTGAGCAGCTTCTCTTTCAACTTAGGGCATTAATTTTGCACTGAATTCGGCGACGAAGTCAGTGAGCACTTACGACATTACCGTTGTTTGGGGTTGGTACGTGATATCGTGCTTGCTTCCCCCAAAAAAAGGTTCCTAAAAATAGAATTTCGCACCATGCTAAATCTGAGGGTGGCATAATATAATAGATAAAGCAGCCGCGGAGTTGCTTATGGTTTTTTGTAGGAGTTGTGGCCGACCTGGGTTCCATTCCTGGGGCTCCAGTATGGCGAACGCCCCAAAAGGAGAAGGAAAAGAGAATTGGTGATGGAAGAACGTCTTTCTTTATGGTTATGAAATCGCTTTGATTGAAAAGCAAGTCGATGATGCCATAAGTCCCTTCACTGCACTCATTGGAGAGAGGGTAACATATCCTATATAGTATTGCGGTCTTATCCCATTATTAGTAGCCGAAGTGTGGGCCGGCTAATTCAGGAAAAAACTTTCACATGTGCATAGGAAGACTAGAACATGTTTAAGAAGCCTTAGTCAACCTCCGGAGGACAACAATTTGCTTTTCCAATCTGATTGCTTAGCTCGATGGCCTATTTGGCCAGCCTTCCCGATATCTCACAGTTATGAAAAATGATTTTTAGGAGGAAAGTCATGACGACCGTGATGGGATGGCATTGGAAATACGGTCTAAGCTTTCATGAAGCTACGACTAAGGCCAGGACCAGTTTTTTGTGGTGAGGATACCTCGTCTCGCCATTAACTAATATTTTGATAATATAATAGATGGGAGATTCCGTACCTTTGTATTCTCAAATCAGGACTGTTCTCACAGCTACTTCAGATACAGCATGGTAAACGAGGAAGAATTCCCCCGGCTCTGGTTTTGACAGCAGAAGAGGCAATGACAAGTATGGTTTTAATTCCTTCTGGGCTTGGACGCACTCATAAGTAAATTTGGAGGCCGTTATCCTTCTTAAGTACATCGATGAATTTGTGACATCTATCCGACGATCGTGAAATAAAACTTGAGAAGGTGGCGATTCGGCTAGTCAACCTTTAAACCTGATTTTTAGTAGTCAAGTGTTCGGGTATTCCCTTGATGGCTTTGATTCGGTCAGGATTGACCTCGATCCCTCTTTGCGATACCAAGAATCCTAGAAACTTTCCTGATTCCATGCCAAACATATATTTTTTGGGGTACAACTTCATTTCATATCGTCTGAGTATATAAAAAATTTCTCTCATAATGGTCGATGTGGTCTTCTTTCCTTTTGGACTTGACCAGCATATCGCCTATATAGACTTCTATTATTTTGCCGAGCTGGTCCATAAACATCCTCGTTACCAGCCTTTGGTAAGTCGCTCCCATGTTCTTTAGCCCGAAGGGCATAATCCTGTAGCAGTACGTCCCTTGATGGGTGATGACTGTGGTCTTTTACTGATCCACTTCCTCATTGGGTATTTGATTGTAACCTGAATAACATCTAAGAAGCTCAGTAGTTTGTGTCCGACTGTTCCATCAATGAGTTGGTCGATATTGGGCAATAGGAGAAAATCCTTAGGGCATGCTTTGTTCAAATCTATGAAATCCACGCACATCCGCCATTTCCCGTTCTTCATTTTTACCATGACCATGTTGGTGACCTATTAGGGGTACTTCGACTCCCTGATAGAGAAATTCTCCAATAGTGTTTCTACCTTTTCACGTACCACGTCATTAATTGAGGAGTTAAACTTACGCCTGGCTTGTGTTACTATGGGGTGGAATGAGTCAATGTTCAGTTTGTGCGTGGCAATTTACTTTGGGATACCCAGCATATCTGCATGGCTGGTGATAACTATGGATTCTAGTTCATTTTACGCTCCGTTTTACTTGAGTTTTGGTTAAAAATGTAAACAAATAGTCCTAAAGGCTTAAATGTTGCGCTTGTTTGCTGGGTTTGGGTCAAAATGTTGACAAGTAGTCAAACCAACTCAAAAAGGAGTGAAACCTGCACAGGTACCAAGAACAAGTCAAATCACATTTGCAACAGACCCACTACGGCCGCAATCTATATACTGCGGTCCGCAGTGAGGAGATTCAGAGAGGTGCAATTTTGGAAGCACAAGCACTGCGTTTGCAAACAATTTTGTGTGGACTGTAGTAGCCTCATCGTGGCCGCAATCGAGTTTATGCGGTCCGCTGAGCAGAGATTCAGAGAGATGGGATTTCAAGTGTTGGAAGCCACTGCGGCTGCAAACTATTTCATGCGGAGTGCAGTGAAGCCGCCATGGTCGTGGTTCATTTTATGCGACCCGCGGTGGCCAGGTTCAGCTAAGGTATAATTAAGACAAGAAGCCTCATCACGGTACTACAGTCCGCATAAAATGCACCACGTACCGCGAGGTATAGAGTGAGTAGTTTTATGCATTGGTTATATTGTAATACCCAACATAACAATTTTTCCTTAAACTTCGAATCCCGTCAAGTAATCACCTAGGAGAGAGTCACTTCCCTAGGGCCTCTTTAGCCATTTAGACAACCTTTCAAGCATTTCACTCTTAGTTTAATTTAACATATTATTAACATAAAATTAGAAGTAACGAACAACCAAAGATGATTGGAAGTGTAATTAAGAGAATTACACCTTGCTAATTTAGATAGAAAACCATTTTCCAACCAATTCTATCTCCCTGTGGATTCGATATCGACCATCTCGAGTAAAAGCTATTTCGATCACTCTTGCCACTTAGTAGTGGTGTAGGTTGGCCACAATCGTTTAGTGCCATTTTCAGGGAGCTAACGATTGCGGCTATCTATCTAAATAGATTTGTGTATTATTTTTCTTTCCTTCTGTGTTACTAATTTTTTAGTGTCACCAATTCAGGTACGAAATGGCAGCAGACACTGCAGCTCTTTGATATCTTCCGCCGGGGGAGGAGGTAGATAACAATATTGATGATGAGGTTCCTATAGTACTTCAAGCTCAAAGGAGAGGATACCTGGCCATTGATAATGTTCCAGACCCTCCCCCACCTCAAACAGTGGCTCCTCGAGTGCTTCCCAACCAAGGATATGCAAGTGCAATTATCCCACTCTGGATCTGGGCAGGGAAGTTTTAAATTACAAATGTGATGTTGACATTGTTGGAGCAACGAGGGTATTTTACGGGTGCTCCTCGTCAAAATTCTTACAAGCACCTTAAAGATTTTGTTGATACATGTCGGGGGAGCAAGAAAATGATCGTGTCCGAGGATGTCATGTGGTTGACATTATTCCCTTTCTCTCTTAGAGGGAAGGCATTAGCTTGCTTGAGAGACTCCCTAACCACTCCATCCGTACATTGGATGAGTTGGCGGATAAATTCATTGCAAAATGTTTCTCACACGACAACCTTGAGGGATGCAATCTTAGCCTTCAAAAAGGAGCCCAACGAACCACTACATGAAATATGGGAGCGATAGTAGACCGTGGAGGAATGCCCAAATCATGATATGACTGAGGAAATGGAACATCAGATATTCTACTGAGGCATTAACACAACAAACTAGTACTGATATTCTACCGAGGCATTAACGCAACAAATCAGTGCATAGTGAACCAATTAGCCGGGGGCAATTTGATGAACACGCTGTATGATCAAGCTTCTGAGATATTGGATGAGATGGCAGCCACTTCTTCCCCTTGTCAAAGTAGAGCAAATGTGCCAGAAGTGATCTCACAGTCATTCACTTGCACAAATAGCTCCATGATCATGGACAAGCAATTGCAGAACTAACAACAACTATGAACCAACTAGCAAAGTCACAATTACAACAGGTTCAAGCTTCACGGCAATTGAATGCTATGGAGGGTGTCAACATGTTAGTGCACAAAAGATGACAAAATGGGTAATAGAACCAAGGGAATTCAGATCAATACAACCAAGATAGTGGTGGGTTTCAAGATAATGGGTATGGATAACAAAATGAAGAAGTGAAATGCGTGAACAACTATCAAAGCCAAATGGGTAATTCTTCGAACCAACAATAATAGAGACCCTAAGGCAATTGGGGAAATCAATAGAAAGGGAACAATAATTGGGGGAACAACCAAAATCCTAATTGGGGCAACCAGAACAATAGTAAGAACAATCAAGGTAACTGGGGTAACAACAATAACAACTTGGGTGGAAACAACAATCAGGGTGTTAGAACAATAACAATAAGGGAAATCGGGGGCAAGGCTTTCAATGAACCCCAATGTATCAATAACCGAACAATCCACCATCATTTCCATCCTAATGTGCTAGTTCATCCAATAATGACATGGGGAGAATTGAAATGATGTTCGAACAAATGATGAAGAAGAATGCTAACTCGAATGCTCAGTTGGCTTTCCACAATACTTCAATAAGGAACTTGGAAGTTCAATTTGGCTAAATCTCACAACCGTTGAATGCTCTACCTAAGGGGCTCTATCTAGTGATATGGTAGTGAACCCGAAGGGTGGGACCAATAGTGGGAACACAATGGCGGTAACTACAATGAGTGGATGAGACGGTGATGTGAATGACTCCAATCAACAAGCAATTTTGAATGATGAAGTTGAGTTGCAAGAAAATGAGGTCCCTTTGGTAGTTGAGAATATGATCGACGAGAACTTTAATGAAGAAGTGAGGATTAATATCCAAGAAAACGAGGTGGAAACACAGAATGACGTGACCCCATCTAGGGAACACGTAATAGACATGTCAAAAATGATCGTGCCTAAAGCCAAGTCAACTTTGCCAAGGCCACCTCCACCTTATCCTTAAATACTAGCTAAGCAGAAAACTGAGAATCAGTTCAAGAAATTCATCGACATGATGAAGAGCTTATCCATTAATGTGTCATTGGTAGAGGCTCTATAACAAATGTCGGGTTATGTTAAATTCGTGAAACACTTGGTGACGAAGAAAAGATCCATGAATTGTGAAACTATCAAGATGACCCACTATATGAGAGCAATAATGCGTTCAGTGGCTCCAAAAATAGAAGATCTCGGTGCTTTCACCATTCCTTGCACCATTGGAAGTGCCGACTTTGTGAAAGCTCTATGTGATTTGGGGGTAAGGGTCAACTTGATGCCCTACTCAGTTTTCAAGACTTTAGGTATTGGGAAACCGGGGATAACTTCCATGAGATTTCAAATGGCGGATAGATCAATGAAGATACCATTCGGTATTATTGATGATGTTCTCGTCGGTGAGGACAAATTTATCTTGCCGGCAGATTTTGTGATCCTTGATTGCAAGGTTGATTTTGAGGTGCCTATAATCTTAGGAAGACCATTCCTTGCAACTGGAAAGACCTTAGTTGCTATCGAAGCAGGGGAACTCACTTTTTGACTGGGTGATGAAAAAGTGGTGTTTCATATGTGTAAAACAATGAAGCAACCCAACTGTACTGATGTGTGCTCATTCGTGGATATTGTCATGGCAGTGATAATTAATGATACTAGTGCAATGATCAACGTGGAGGACCATCTAGAGGCGGTTTTGTTGAATCTTGATATAAATGAGGATGATGGGCGTGTGGACTGTGTCAATGCTTTACATGGAATGGGCTCTTACTCTTATAAGCCTCAAAATCTATCTTTGGATCTTGGGAATAGGAAAAATCCACCAACAAAGCCTCAATCGAGGAACCTCGGGTGTTGGAGTTGAAGTCATTGCCTCCGTTCCTGAGATATGAATTATTAGGCCCTAGTTCAACTTTGCAGTTACTCTTTCCTCTTGTCTTACTAACATGCAGGTAGATGCCATATAGGCAGCGCTCCAAAGGCGGAGGAAGGAAATTGGATGGACTTTAGCTGATATTTGGGGAATAAGCCCCGCCTTTTGTATGCACAAGATTATTCTGAAAGATGATGCAAAGCCCTTCTTGGAATATCAAAGGAGGTGAACGAGGCTATGCAAGAAGTTGCAAACAATGAGGTGATCAAGTGGTTGGATGTCAGGGTTGTGTACTCCATTTCTGATAGCTCTTGAACTTTGCCGATGCAATGTATTCCGAATAAGGGTGGTATGATCGTGGTGCCAAATGCGCAAATGAACTAACTCCCACATAAATAGTCACTGGATGCAGGGTGTGCATGAATTACCGAAAGTTGAATAAGGTGACCTGCAAAGATCACTTTCCATTTCCTAGTCTTCATCATATGCTAGACGGACCTGCAGGTCGTTCCTTCTATTGTTTATTGGATGGATATTATGGGTACAACCAAATCTTGATTGCTTTGGAAGATCAGGAGAATACCACTTTCACTTGTCCATATGTTACCTTTACCTTATCTAGCGCGCCTTTAGGGTTGTGTATTGCACCAGCTACATTCCAACGGTGTATGATGGCCATTTTTACCGACATGGTGGAGGATATTTTGGAGGTGTTCACGGACGACTTTAGTGTTGTAGGAGATTCATTTGATGAATTCTTCAAGAATCTTGATAGGGTGTTGGCCCATATGAAGAAACCAATGTTGTGCTCAATTGGGATAAATGCCACTTCATGGTTGAGGAGGCCTATTTCTTGACCATATAAATTTCAAAACATGGCGTAGAGGTGGAGAAAGTTAAAATAAAGGTGATTTCAAGGCTTCCACCCCTATTTTTGTCAATGGGCTTATAGGTTTTCTTGGGAATGCAGGGTTCTACCGAAGATTTATCAAAGACTTTTTAAATGTAGTGAATCCTTTGTGCAAGCTCTTGGAAAAAGGATGCTAAGTTCGTGTTTGATGAGAGATGTATGCAAGCTTTTGAACTTCTCAAGCACAAGTTGACCACCACTCCTATTATTATTGTACCCAGTTGGCGCTTTTCATTTGAGCTCATGTGCGACACGAGTGATGTTGTAGTTAGGGAGCATTAGGTCAAAGAGTGAATAAAATGTTTCATCCCGTGCACTACACAAGCAAGATAATGAATGATGCCCAAATGAAATCCACGGTGACTAAAAAAGAGCTTTTGGCTATTGTGTTCGCAATGGAAAAATTTTGGCCGTATCTCATGGGCGCTAAAGTCATAGTGCATACCGATCATTCCGCTCTTTGGTACTGGATGACAAAGAAAGATTCCAAAGCTAGGCTGATGCGATGGGTCTTTCTACTTCAAGAGTTTGATTTGGAAACTGTGGATCGTAAAGGTAGTGAAAACCTAGTTGCAGACCACGTGTCCCGCTTGGAAGAGGGGAAGCCTCATGATGGCCTAGAGATCAACGATTCATTTTCTATGAGCAACTACTTTCTGTGTCGATGAATGATATGCCATGGTTTGCGGACGTTGCTAATTTCCTTCTGACTGGTATAGTTCCATGTGAGCTCTCTTCTAACCAAACGAAGAAGCTCAAATGGGATAGTTTGGATTTCTATTGGGATAAGACGTACTTGTTCAAGATTTGCACTGACGAGTGATCCGGAGGTATGTTCCAGAGGATGAGAAATTGAGTATCTTAGAGGCTTGTTATTCCTCTCCTCATTATGGCCATCACGGTGGGGTGAGGACAGCTTCGAAGGTTCTTAGCTGTGGGTTTTACTGGAAACCTTTATGTGAATTTGTACATGAACTTGTGAAGAGGTGTGATGAATGTCAAAGATCGGGTGAAATTTCAAACAAAGATGAGATACCTCTCAATACTATTCTTGAAGTTGATATTTTTGATGTATGGGGTTATGGGCCTGTTTGTTAGCTTTTGTGGGAACACATACATTCTTGTTGTGGTTGACTATTTTTCAAAGTGGGTTGAAGCCGTGGCTTTACCTAACAATGAGGCTCGGATTGTTGTTATGTTTCTCAAGAAGAGCATTTTTACTAGGTTTGGTACTCCTCGTGCAATCATAAGTGATGGGGTGTCTCATTTTTGTAATAGAGCTTTTGACACTTTGTTTGCAAAGTATGGTGTCAATCACAAAGTTTCTGCTCCTTATCATCCTCAGGCGAGTGGCCAAGTTGATGTCTCAAACAGGGAAATCAAGAATATATTGGAAAAGACGGTGAACGCAAATTGGACCGATTGGTCAAAGATATTGGATGATGCTCTATGGACTTATAGGACTTCTTACAAGACTCCAATTGGTATGTCTCCATACAGGATTGTATTTGGGAAAGCTTGCCATCTACCGGTCGAGTTAGAGCACAAGGCCATGTGGGATTTGAGGAAGTGATGTGAAGGTGAAGCCAAAGGCACCTTTTTCCTAGTACAGCCTACAGAATAAGGACAACCCCAAAGGCAAAGATCCTAAAGAAAAATCCACTACTTCTATTAGCTAGGCTGAAGAGCCAGTAGTAGTAGTAGTAGCTCATACTCAGCCTCCTTCAGCTACCCCAGATATGTCCCCAAGACCTTTTACTACCACTGGCCCAGATATTCCCTCATCTTCGGCCTACCCATTGAATGCCTACCGCTTGAGCCAGACCATTGCCAATACCAACAACTTGATGCAGGCAGCCATTTTTAAGTTGTCTGTGCTTTCTACCTCGGTGGCAGACCAGTATGTACACCCTCAACCACAGGTCCCACTGTTAATGGAGGAAACTCTTAAGGACCTTGTAGAAAACCAAAAGAATCTCTTGGAGAACCAAAAATTAATATTTGACGCTGTGGGTTCTCATGGCAAAGCATTGAAGGAGCTCACAATAGAAATGAAGAAGTTGAGGAAGACTCGAGCATCAAAGGAGTCGGTGAAGGAGCTGAGGGTAGAAGTGGAGAGAATGAAGGCTGCTGATCAATTGCCCTTGGAGATACTATTTCAAGATCTGACCCCGACATCCCAGCCTGAGCTGGAGTAGGAGGTGGAGAGGCTAGCAAAGAGGAAGAGGGTGACTCCACGTGCTGATGATGTTCTGATAGAGTTGGAGGACCCATATGGAGGTTTCTCTAGCCAGCCTCAGGCCCTAGTACAGGACCAAGACCCAGTGCAAACACAGGTTACAAGGATCCAGTCATAGGTTCCCGAGTAGTCCGAGTACCCAGGGGCCTAGACTCATGATCCTATGCAGATGGAGGGCTGATACGGAGTTTCTATTTACTCTATATCTTTTATTGATCTTATTTTGGTTAGTTAGCTATAAGGAAAATGCTAGCTTTAATTTGAGAGGGTAGCCCTATTTTGATGGCATTAGGTTGTATATATGACACTACTTTCTTTTATTATGCTTTCTTTTCTTTTGGTATGTATATAATTTTACTAGTTCATTGTACTTTTCGTACTTTCTAACATTGGTCTATATATAAAGTTACCTTCTAATGTATATATTCATCCCCTCTTATGTATATTCGTTAAACCCCTATTGTACATATTCATTTTACTTTCTGCAGTTATTTTTTCTTTACTAGCTTCTTATTTCATTTCGGTAGCTTCTTATTTTGAGTTTTTGCGTGCAATAAGCCTTTGGTTTTCTTAATGTTACTGTTTTGTCCAAAGGTGGAATTTGTGTGAACCTGGTGGCATTTCTCGATGATGGATGGCATGACAACCTTCTTAAGGGTTTGAGTCTATTTTATTTTTCTTTTTGTGTAAATAGTAGCTAGTGAATAGTTGTGCCACAAGCAAAGCTTCACTTGGGACTAACACAATTGCCTTTAATCCTATGGTCAAAAACAAATTGTTGTGTATAGGATGGTGAAAGTTGTGACCTTGAGACTCTTGTGTTGGACGATAATCATCAAGTGGTTTTTCGGGACCATTGTGTTTCTATAATCTTAGCTAATGTTGTTGTGGGCCCCCGACTCTGCCTCTTTAGCAATCCTATAGATTGTGTGGTGAGAACTTGAACTGCGAGTCCAAGTTACATGCCATTAGTCTAGAACTTGCCCTAAATGTTTTTCTAGGCCAAATCCTACGTGTAGTTTGACTTGATCTGAATGATATCTTGAAAGCTTCCATAGCCTACCAATGATACTATCCCTTGTCAAACCTTTTGAGCCATAGCCTTTTTCTTTAAAAACCCACGATACAAGCCTTTACCCATTCTAAAAAGACCCTCTCTTGGCACCCTTTCTTCTTTAGCACAAGGCAAAATCATAAGTTTGGAGGGAGAGACGAGGGAAGCAACAAAGTTGTAAATGGTACAAAATGAAGAAAAGGAAAGGCAATGAAAAAGAAAGAAAATCAAAAAGTCAAAAAAATGAACAATGTAGAAGAAATGAATGGATTCAATAAAAGAAAAAAGATTAAAGGTGTGTCAAGTTTAGAAAGGAGAAAAAGGTTTGAAAAGAACACGAAAGAGTGATAGTGTGTCTCTCTAACCACTAAGAAAAAAGTAAATGACTCAGAGAGTCAAGAGAATGTGTGCCAATAATGAAGCAAATGAAGTGCTTAAAGGAAGAGTAAACCTACTTAGACAATTTATTTCCTACCTTAGAACAAAAGCCTTCACAATATCTCAACAAAAGCCCTATATGATCTTGAGTCGAATGAAGCTTACATTAGTGGTGACTCACGTAATGGGCAAGCTTATGGTACTTAGAGCCGGACGTGTGACCTTTCTTTGAGAGAGAAGAGAGTGTCTCCACTATCCCCGTTTTGAGTGTTATAATCTAAAAGTGAGGTTTGCTTAGGGAGAGTTGAGGATGTATATAGTTTGGGTTCCACAAGGACCAAAGTATTAGAGAGAGTTTCCTTGATGGATTGAGTCAATTCTTGATGCCCTTGTGTCGCACTAAAACCATGGTGCTTAAACAATTGAATGTTGTTAATGATTTATTTGAGTTGAGGGCAATTGTTAGTCCCAATTGATGCTAGATGAGGTCGCTTTATATCAGCTGAGTTAACTTGGTTTTACTCTTGAGGTTGTAGGACTTATTTTGTCTGCTTTTTAAGTTTTGGGGAGTGGATAACTAGGGATTCTAGTTCATTTTGCACTCTGATTTACTTGAATTTTGGTTAAAAAATGTATATGAATAGTCCCAAAGGCTTACATGTTGCGCTTGTTTGCAGGGTTTGGTCAAAATGTTGACAAGTAGTCAAAACCAGCTCAAAAAGGAGTGAAACCTACACAAGTACCAATAACAAGTCAAAGCACATTTGCAATAGACCCACCACGGTCGCAATCCATATAGTGCGGTCCGCAGTTAGGAGATTCAGAGAGGTGCAATTTTGGAAGCACAATCATTGCGGCCGCAAACCTTTTGTGCGGACCGTAGTAGCCTCACCGCGACCATAGTCGAATTTATATGGTCCACGGAGCAGAGATTCAGAGAGCTGGGATTTCAACTATTGGAAGCCACTATGACCGTAAACCATTTCATAATGACTGCAGTGAAGCCACCGCAGTCGCGGTGCATTTTATGCGGCCCGCGGTGGCTAAATGTAGAGAAGGTATAATCACGCCAAGTAGCCTCATCTCGGTCCGTGGTTCATTTTATGCGGACCGCACTCGTTAGGGGTATTTTTATCCAGAAAATTCAGCCCAGTATGAATACTTTCTTTTCACCTTTTTAGGGTATCTTTTGTCATCTAACTTTTAGCTGAGCACGTGAATGGTCGTTCTTGAATATTTTGAGTAATTTTATAGTGGGTTTATCATTGAATCTTCAATTATTAGCTTGTAATTAAATATTATGGGTTATTCTTAATCTATTTATTAGTTTTCTTTCATTATTATGAGTAGCTAGAACTATTAGCTAGGGTTGTGCTCAACCCAAGTGTGGGTATTTGATGGGTCTTGAGTTTTGAGGCTTAAATGTTTATGGGTATTTCATATTTTGACTAATTTGTGTTTTTCGTGTTGAATTAGTGCTTGCAAACACTAATTTGTGCCTTTTTGACTTAGGTTCTTCTTGAGAAAGAGAGTTTGAATCTAGGAAAATAAGTCCAACAAGGAATTGAGGCTAATTCAAGAGATTGATAACCCTAATTAAAGTGTTAAACCTAGAGATAGTAATACTCGACTTAAACCTATATTGCTTGCACGATTTCGATACCCAATTGGTCGTGAGAAAGTCAATTACGGAAAACCCACTCAAACTAATGAGAGGGTTCCGAGATTTGGTTATATCATAATCCCCAACCTAACAATTTTGCCTTAGACTTTGGCATCAAGTACTCACCTAGGAGAGAGCCACTTCCCTAGTGCCTCTTTAACCATTTAGAAAACCTTTCAAGAATTTCAATCTTTGTTTAATTTAGCATATTATTAACATAAAAATTAGAAGTAACAAACAACCAAAGATGATTGGAAGTGTAATTAAGAGCACTATGCATTGTTAATTTAAATAGGAAACTATTTTCTAGCCAGTTCTATCTCCATGTGAATTCGATCCCAACCGTCTTGGATAAAAGATGTTTCGACCAATCTTGCCACTTTGTAGTGGTGTAGGGTTGGCCACGATCAGCTGGAAGCAAGCCAATTTGTGTAAGTTGTTAATAATTGAAGGAATTTACCTCGTTCCCGAAGTTTACAATCAATGTAAGCTTTCTTTCCATGGTTGTTGAGGTCTAATTGGATAGGGTTGAGGTTTTCTATGGTTGATCCTGCAGCTTCGACCATATCAAGGTCTCTGATGACGTCCTCGCTGTCACATATCGACCTCGACCATATTGGTTGTTATTCCTATTTTTTTTATCCCTTATTTGTAGAGTGATCATTTTGTCTAGGGCAATGCGATAGCATTCCCAAGATGTGTGTTATTCCCCTCATAAGCTAAATATTCCCCACTGAGTCAGGAAATTGATGACCTGGTTTAAGCGGGAAGGGACAGCTCTCATAGTGTGCATTGATAACTAGGAATTTTGACATGTTTCATGCTCCTTCTTTCTTACGCTTTAATTATAAATTCTTACAAAATAGTCCCAAAAGGCTTATGAGTTGTGCTTGATTGCAGGTTTGATCGACAAAGTGAAAAAATGTCACTGATCGGCTCCAAAAGAGTGAAACCTGCTCAAGTACGAAAGACAAGGAAAACTCAGGACAAAAAGGCCTAGTGTGTCCGCTCTACACTTTGTGTGGTCCACACTAGGGGATTCAGAGAGCTGGCAAATAGAGCTTCAAGGCAGCGTGGCCGCATTCGATCTTGTGTGGTCCGCACTGAAGGTTCCGAGGATGCATTATCTGTTTCAACCCGTATCCACATACGTTGGTTCATGCCATACATTAGTTAACATAAATCCAAGAAGGAATTTTCCTTGAGATGACAAGAAGTTAATCCTATTGATCTTAAATGATACAAGGGTGTATATGGGTGATTAACAAGTATTAGAAGTTAAACGAAGCAAGGATGTTTTAACTTGTATTTTCGGGTAAACCTATAGGTGCTAATACACTCAAGAGTTCATGGTTTAATGTATTTGAATCATATAATATTCGCTTCATAGTCTTGAAGTCAAACTAATTATGAAACAAAAGTCGACAAAAGTTGTTGCATCTAGGTTCGTGGTTTTACTTATACTTTAGGTTAAATGTCATTAATCTTTTCTCCCAATCTACTTGGAATTACGGGGTGATTTATCCACCAAATTTAATATCTATAAGTCTAGTTTCCAACACATTAAACCGTTTATCAATACGACATCAGAGTAGACAAATATAAGCATTTTTGTGAGATCGCCCAAGCTGGTAGGTGACAAGTAGGTATGTCACCTACTTGGTTAAATGATACCCCAAAAGAAAGGACATTTCAGGTCGGTTATTAAGCCCTTTCAAAGGGTTATCTCCTGCAATATAACCCTCAATATATCTCACAAATTATCTGACCTAAACTCCTGCAAACCTCCTCCCAAAAGTCCCACACAAAACCTAATCGATTTTCCCTCTCTTTCAAGTTTTAATTGAGGGTAAAATCAAGAGTTTGAAGAACCAAGGGAAGGGCTGAGTTATCCAAATAGTAAGGTAATTTTACTGCTCTATTTCACGCATTTGTTCAAGTGTGAACTCATGGTAATTGGTTCAATATATGTAAGAACTCACGGGACAATGATCAGAAGTCGTGAGTTTGAGTAATTCACTTGTAGCGAACTATTTTGTGGACTGTTTTGTGTTGCTGTTGGGCTGTTTATATTATTACTGTTTTGTGGAGTTTTGGAGGAGGAAGGGTATGGAGGAACACCATATAGATTTAGGGTTGTGTTCTGGTAGTTCTTCGTAACATTTTCGGGTTGTTTGACACGACTACGGTAGTCGTCGTATGTAGGAAGTGATTAGGTTGTGCGTGGACTATTTTGGGAGGCTCAATATGATTATTATTGATGTTGTTTGGGATGTTTTGTGATTTTTTGGAATTGTGAAGTCATATTTATACGGGAGGTTCTGCCCGTTTCATCATAAAATAGGTTGTTGTCGATACATAGTAGTTATGATGCTTAAATGATAACAATAGTATCTTTTCTCTTATTGTAGACTAAGGAGTTGTCATAATTGCATAGCTTGAGATTGGAGAAGTATATTCAAGGCATAGGCTATCCCTTTCCTTCTTTTGCAGGACTCTAGTCGTACATAATGTAATGAATGAGCTCGCAAAGATACTCTACTCTTAGAAGCTAGCAATACTTACATTGTTTTCCCTCTTATGGAACGATGGATGTGATGTAACTTATCTTATTATTATGTTACCAATGTTTTTGGTACTTCCTAATTCTTATAAGGTTCATAGTGAAGAGTTAATCATAATAACATGTACAGAGGATACCAATCTTAAGTCACTCCGAAAGGTCTAGAACGTGTTTCCATGAGTCGAGCATGCATTATATATATGTATCTATTATACTCTACCGAGCCGCGCTATAGTCGGCCGGGTACGGCACCTATTGTGCAAACACTGATCAGTTTGGTTTTACCGAGCTCCATGTGGCCAGGTACGATTTTACCGAGCCTTATGATGGCTGGGTACGTTTTTTTACCAAGCCTATTACGGCCGGGTACGATATGATGATGATGATGCCCACATAGGCGTATGTTTAAAAAGTTTATGTATTTATACATATGTATCATGCATTTCAGGTCAGTAGCCTTCAGAAGTACTCAGATGTTACAGGTTGTATATTCTCTATCCATGCTTACGTTACTGTTCATATTTATGGTTCCCTGCCTTACATACTTGATACTTTATTCGTACTGACGTCCTTTTATTTGTGGACACTGCATGTCGTGCTGCAGGTCCTGATAGTCAGGCAGGTGAAGCTTCCCCACTATAGTAGGCTATCCACTTCAGCTGTGATTGGCGAGATCCCTTCTCCGGACTTGTCGTGGTCTGGGTCTGCATTTTTGTTATTGACATTATGGGTATATCGGGGCCCTGTTCTGGCTATGTTGCAGCACTTATGTTCCATTAGAGGCTCATAGACAGGCGTCGACTCATGTATAGTTTGGTATTCCTTGTCGGCTGGTTTTTGCTATATAGTCTTTCATGGTAGCGTGGTAGCTCGTAACTTATATATAGTTTTTTGATTGTTTGGTCACCACATGTTATGTATGTTTATGCCATCATCTTTTATGGTGGTTGTCCGTGATTCATGGATACCATTTATATTGATCTCATTGACCCTAAAAGATAATAAAGAAGGTTAGATAAAATGTACGTTGGTGCACGGCAAGTATGGCCGGATGCTAGTCATGGCCCTCTAGTTTGGGTCGTGACATTATCATTTTGTGTGATCTGCGGAAGAGAAGATCAAAGAGATGTAATTTGACAAGGATCAAGCCAGCGCTGTCTGCGGTCATGTTTGTGCGGACCACATTAGAGACCTCCGCGACCGCGGTCCATTCTGCGCGGTCCGCGGAGCCTGAGTTTAGAGATCCCAAACATCAAGTCCAAGAGCCTACTACAGTCGCAGTCCATTTTGTGCGGCCGACACTGACCCTTCAAAGGTATTTTTGTCAGATTTTTTCAGCTTAGTGTAAATAGAACATTTTTCTATTTTGAGGGTATCAGACATTTTGGAACTTCAACTGCGCTCGTGAGAAGACCTATTGTAGCCATTTTGGCATTTTTACTTAGATTTTATCATTGAATCTTTATATTTACTTTAGCAATTAATTAATATGTCTTTATCTTTAGCTATTTCTCCATTTTCTTCTTCAAGCATGAGCAACTTAACCCATTAGCTAAGGTTGTGGCTCAAACCTAGTGTGGGTAATTGATGGGTGTTTCAATTTATGGCTATATTGACTATGGGCATTTGTTATTTGGTCAATTTTATGGTTTAATTTATTAATTAGTGGTTGCAAACGCTGGTTTGTGCTTAGCTGACTTGGCTATTCTTGAGAAAGAGAGCCTAAGTCTCCAGAATTGACCCAACAAGGAATTGGGATGGACTCAAGAGAGTTGATAGTCCTAATTAAAGGGTTAAACCTAGAGAGAGTAATTACCCGACTTGAACCCTAGTTGCTTTAGCAGATTTGCCTACCCATTTGGTCTTGAGAAAGTCAATTAGGCAAAATCTCTCTCTCTACTGAGAGGTGTGAGAGTGGGTATAATTGTGCAACGGTTATAGAATATTTCCCCAAACATGTCAAGCATGCCTTAGAAGTAATTACCCGTCAATTAGCCACCTAGGTGAAAGTCACTACCCTAGTGTATTTTAGACCATTAGATACAACTTTGAACAATTTTCACTTAGCATAATTAGTTACAATTAGTAGTTGATAATATTAGATTGTTAAAGAAAACCCAAAAATGATGAGAAGATCAATTAAGAACACACTCACATTCTAAGCTTGATAGATACTTAACTACAATTCTAGCTCTCTGTGGATTTGATCCCGATTCAAAATTGGGTAAAAGCAATTGCGATCCTCTTCTTCTCTTTAATAGTGCAGAGTTGGTTGCGATCAACTTTTTGGCGCCATTGCCGGAGAGCTAACCGTTTTGGCTATCTGTTTAGTTAGCTTTTTATTTTGTTCTTCTTTTATTATCTGTTACTTAATTGTTTGTGTCAATTATTCAAGTACCAAATGGCTTTAAATGCTAATGACCCTCTTGGAAACGTGATAGCGGGGGAGGAGGTAGATGATCTTGAACAAGATGGGTGCCTCTAGCACCTCAAGGACAATGGAGAGGCCGGAATGCCAATGCAAATTCTATTCCAAATGATAATATTCCACACCCTCCTCTGCCACCTCCAAGAGTGGCTCCCAGAGTATTACCATATCAAGCGTATGCGAGTGGTATTGTACCTCCCCGAATCTTGGTGGGGAATTTTTAGATAATCAATGTGATGCTGCCTTACTTTGGCAGCGTGGGTACTTCACGGGTTTGGCAGATCAAAATGCCTACAAACATCTAAAGGGGTTCGTAGATACATGCTGGGGGAGCAAGCAGACGAATGTATTCGAGGATATGCTCAGATTGAGACTTTTCCAATTCCCACTTGGGGGAAAGGCATTAGATTGCCTTGAGGGACTCCCCAACCATTCCATCACAACTTGGGATGAGTTGGCGGATAAATTTATTGGCAAGTTCTTCTCACTGAGTCATATGGCAGCACTTCGGGATGAAATTTTAGTGAAGGCGCAGTTGCAATAAGTCCAAAATCCACGCCATGAAAGGTATCAATATGCTTAAGAGAAGGCAAAAAGGACAACAATCTCAAGGGAATTGTAAACAATATGAAAATGAAGGTGGTGGTTTTTCAAATGAGTGTTATGATGACCAAAGCGAGGAGGTTCAATATGTTAACAACTATCAAGGAAATAGAGGTAACTCTTCAAACCAACAATGGCGACCCCAAGGAAATTGGGTCAATCAACAACAAGGTGATGGAAATTAGAAAACCAACAATCAATAACAAGGTGGTGGAAATTGGAACAACAACAATCAACAACAAGGTGGTGGCAATTGGAACAACAACAATCAACAACAGGGTGGCGACAATTATAACAGCAACAATCAAAACAACAATTGGGGTAAACAAAACAACAATCATGGCAATTGGAATGGAAATTACAATAATTGGAGAAACAACAACAATCAAGGTAGGTGGAATAACAATGGGAACCAAGGCAACTATGGGAACGTCTTTCAAAGTCCCCCAATGTACCAACAACCGAGCTATCCACCCCGTTTCCCTTCTCAAGGTCCTAGTTCTTCTGGAAGTGATATGGGTAGAACTGAAAGTATTTTAGAGAAAATGATGAAAAAGAACCAATATTTCGATGATCAATTGGCTTCCCACAATACCTCCATCATGATCTTGGAGGTGCAATTAGGCCAAATCTCTCAAACTTTGAACACTCGCCCAAGGGTTCTCTACCAAGTGACACGGTAGTGAACCCGAAGGGTGGTAATAACAATCATGTGATGGAGGTTACAACAAGAAGTGGGAGAGGCGATGATGTGAATGTCTCAAGATAAAAACAAGTTGTAGATGATGATGTTGAGTTGCGGGATGATGAGGGACCTTTGATTATTGAAGATGTGGTTAAATAAAATATGAATAATGATGTGGGGATTAACATTGATGAAGCCGAGGTAGAAACTCAATATGTTGTGAACCCCTCTAGGGAACACGTGATTGACATGCCTGAGCCAGTTGTGCCAAAAGCCAAGGCACCTTTTCCAAGGTCACCTCCACCTTATCCTCAAAGGCTTGCAAAGCAGAGAAATGATAATCAATTCAAAAAGTTCATTGATATTATGAAGAGCTTGTCCATTAAGGTGCCTTTGGTTGAGGAACTTGAACAAATATCGGGGTATGCAAAGTTCATGAAGGATTTGGTCACAAAGAAGCGGTCTATGGACACTGAAACAATAAAAATGATGCATCAAGTCAGTCCTATCGTACATTCTATGGCCCTAAAACTTGAATATTCTGGAGCTTTTACTATCCCTTGCACTATTGGAAGTGCAAATTTTGCCAAGGCCATTTGTGATTTGGGGATAGCATGAATTTAATGCCTTATTTATTCTTCAAGACTTTGGGATTGGGCAACCTAGACCAACTTCAATGAGGCTTCAAATGGCACATCGATAGATGAAGCTACCCTTGGGAATTATTGATGATGTCCTTGTCCAGGTGGATAAATTCATATTGGCGACGAATTTGTCATTTTGGATTGTGAGGTAAATTATGAGGTTCCGATTATCTTAGGTAGACCTTTACTTGCAAGGGGGAAGGTGTTGGTTGATGTTTAAGCGGGTGTGCTCACTTTCTGAGTGGGTGATGAAAAGGTCATCTTCCGTGTTTGCAAATCCATGAAGAAACCCCATAGCAACGAGGTATCCTTATTTGTAGACCTTGTCACAGCTATGATTGTGGATGGTACCAGTGCCATGATCAACGTGGAGGATCCTCTTATGGCGATGCTGTTAAATATAGACGTCAACATTGATGCAAGTAGAGTGGAGTGCGTGAATGCCCTACAAGGGATTGGCTCTTATTCTTATGAGCCGAGAAAATTGTCTTTGGATCTTGAAAATCGAAAAACTCCCCTAACAGAGCCATCAATTGAGTTGCCACCAGTGTTGGAGTTAACACCACTTCCTTCACACCTCAGGTATGATTTCTTGGTCTCAAATTCTACTTTATCAGTTATTCTTTCTTCTTGCCTTACGAACATGCAGGTTGAGGCCACTTTGGCGGTGCTTCAAAAGCGAAAAAGGGAAATTAGATGGACGCTAGCTGACATTCAGGGAATAAGCCCCGCATTTTGCATTCACAAAATTATCTTAAAGGATGATGCAAAGCCTTTCTTGGAGCATCAAAGAATATTGAACGAGGCTATGCAAGAGGTGGTGGAGAAAGAGGTGATCAAATGGTTAGATGCCGGGGTTGTGTACCCTATTTCTGATAGCGCGTGGACTTCTCCAGTGCATTGCGAAACAAAGAAAGGTGGTATGATTGTGGTTCCCAATGACAACAATGAACTTATTCCTACTCGTACAATCACCGTATGGAGAGTATGTAAGTATTACCGGAAGCTAAACAAGGTGACCCAAAAGGACCATTTCCCATTGCCATTCCTTGACCAAATGCCAGATCATCTTGTGGGGCGTGCTTTTTATTGCTTTGTGGATGGTTACTCGGGGTAAAACCAAATTTTAATTGCCCTGTAGGATCAAGAAAAGACAACTTTTACCTGTCCGTATGGGACATTCACTTTTTCTCAGATGCCGTTCAGATTGTGTAATGCTCTGGAAACCTTTCAATGATGCATGATGGCTATTTTTACCGACATGGTGGAAGATATCTTGGAGGTATTAATGGATGATTTCAGTGTAGTTGGGGATTCCTTTGATGAGTGTTTGAATAATTTGGATAAAGTGTTGGCCCGGTGTGAAGACACAAACCGTGTACTCAATTGGGAAAAATACCATTTCATAGATGAAGAGGGTATAGTGTTGGGTCACAAAATTTCATAACGAGTAATTGAAGTGGATAAAGCCAAAATAGAGGTGATTTCGAGGCTTCTTCCCCCTATTTCTGTCAAAGGGGTAAGGAGTTTTCTTGGTCACATGGGTTTTTACCTGAGGTTTATAAAAGATTTTTCCAAAGTGATACACCCTTTGTGCAAGTTGCTAGAGAAAGATGCTAAGTTTGTGTTTGATGAGAAATGCATGGAGGCCTTTGAAATTCTCAAGCAGAAGTTGACTACTCCTATCATTACCGCACCTAATTGGAGCTTGCCCTTTGAGCTCATGTGTGATGCTAGTGATGTTGCAGTTGGAGTGGTTTTGGGTTAGCGTGTGAACAAGATGTTTCATTCGGTGTACTATGCAAGCAAGACCATGAATGAGGCTCAAAGGAATATACAGTCACCGAGAAAGAGTTGTTGGTTATAGTATTTGCTATGGTAAAGTTTTGACCATATCTCATGGGGGAAAAAGTTATAGTGCATACCGATCATACCTGACAAAGAAAGACTCAAAGTCAAGATTGATGAGATGGGTGTTACTACCTCAAGAGTTTGATCTAGAAATTATGGACCGGAAAGGTAGTAAGAATCAAGTGGCGGACCACTTGTCCCGTTTGGAGCAGGAGGGGAGGCCTTGTGATGGCCTTGAGATGAATGATTCATTTCCCCACGAGCAACTCCTTGCGGTGTCAATGAATGATACGCCATGGTTTGTCGACATTGCTATTTACCTTGTGATCATAATAATCCCGTATGAGCTCTCTTCTAACCAAAGGAAGAAGCTCAAGCAGATAGCTTGGATTTTTATTGGGACGAGCCATACTTGTTCAAGATTTGTACGGATGGTGTGATTAATATATGTGTCTTGGAGGAAAAACTATTGGGTATCTTAGAGTCTTTTCATTATTTTCCATATGGTGTCTATCATAGCGGGGCGAGGACGACTTCTAAAGTGCTTAGTTATGGATTCTATTGGCCAACCTTATTCAAAGATGTAGGTGATTTTGTGAAGAGATATGATGAATGCCAAAGAGTGGGTGGAATTTCAAAAAGGGATGAGATGCCTCTCAATACCATTCTTGAAGTGGATATCTTTAATGTTTGGGGCCTCGATTTCATGGGTCCATTTGTTAGTTCTTGTGAGAACACTACATTCTTATGGCGGTTGATTATGTCTCAAAGTGGGCTGAAGTCGTAGCTTTACCTAACAATGAATCCCAAAGTGTTGTTGCATTTCTTAAAAAGAGCATTTTCACAAGGTTTGGGACTCCTTTTGTGATTATTAGTGATTTGGGGGGTCTCACTTTTGCAACAAAGCTTTCGAAATGTTGCTTTCCAAGTACGGTGTCAATCATAAGGTTTTTACCCTCTATTATTCTCAAGCAAGTGGCCAGGTGGAAGCCTCTAACAGGGAAATCAAGAGTATCCTGTCAAAGACAGTCAATGCTAATAGGACCGATTGGTCAAAAAATTGGATGATGCTCTATAGGCTTACCTAACCGTTTACAAAACCCCAATTGATATGTCACCATACCGGTTGGTGTTTGGGAAAGCATGTCATCTACCAGTGGAGTTGGAGCATAAGGCCATATGGGCCTTGAGGAAGAATAATCTTGAGTGGGATATTGTGGCCAATCTTCGTGTTGAACAACTCAATGAACTTGACGAATTCCGGTTCCATGTATACTCTGGTTCGTCCTTGTATAAGGAAAAGATAAAGTACCTTCATGATAAATATGCTTCTGGAAAGGAGTTCAAAGTTGGTGATTTGGTTCTCCTATTCAATTCCTAGCTATGCCTATTTCCAGGAAAGCTTATTCAAAATGGAGTGGGCCATTTAAAGTTGTGTTTGTAACCCTGTTTGGTGCTATTGATCTCAAGAACAAAAATGGTAATGTTTTCAGAGTTAACGGGCACAGGGTCAAGCATTATTTAAGGAAATATCGATGACAGCCACGTGTTGGCGCGTCTTCACCTCAAGTGATATGGTAACATGTGTCGTGCTGTGACGTTAAATCAGGCGATTCTTGGGAGGCAACCCATATCTTTTTTTTTTCTTGTTTTCTTTGATTTTCTTTGTAGTGTAGGATTGATTTTTGTGCTAATTGGTTGTGAGATGTTGCAGGGCTATGTTGATGCAGTGTAAGACATGATGGAAAAGTTGAACAAGTCTCTAAAGTTGCTAATGCGGCCGCACTGCACTTTGTGCGGTCCGCGCTGGTGTGAGCCAATATGAGGAGTCTCTGAAGTTTGCCACTGCGGCCTCATTTGCGGTGGACCTTTGCGGCCTTGGTGTCTTTTGTGTGGACCGCAAAGGTCGCCTTCTCAAACTTCTTTTGAACAAACCCAGCGCGGACCATGATCCGTTTTGTGCGGCCACACTGGTAGGTGAGAATGGGTCCCAATATTGTTCTATATATTGACCTCAGGGACCCCTGTTTACACTTTTTGCAAATTTTACACTCATAGAGACTAAACACTATTCATCCCGAGCTTTGACCATGATTGCTTGCTTTCATTGCCTTATTTACCTTCTTCTTACAACCTGGTACATTAATCTCCCCTTTGCTTGTTAATTTTGTTCATTACTGTTAATGTTTAATTTTTTCTTAGCATTTATTTCTTCATCTCTCGTATTTTCTTCACTAGATTAGTTAGATTAGTTAATTTTTAGTTTAATTAGGCGTAGGTGGTACAAAATGGATTAGGTAAACATATGGAAACATCATTAGGGACAAATTTAGGCTAAAAGCAAAACTCCAAGAACCCTAACTCAGTGCCATAACTGGGCACCCTCCGTGGACCGCGACCAATTTTATGCGGTCCGCGGTGCCTTAGTGCTGTCCACGGTACCACTTTGTGCGGATCGCAGTAATGAACCTATGCAAGGTGACCTTAATCCCAGTGCGGCCGCAGTGCATTTTGTGCGGTCTGCACTAGCCCACCACGGTTGCTGTACCACTTTGTGCGGTCCGTGGTGGTCAGATTCAGAGGGTTTGTAACATGAGCTCCACCCTTGTGCGGACCACAGTTGCTTTTTTGCGGTCCGCCGTGGCCCCAGTGCAACCACACTCCTTTTGGTGCGGTCTGCACTGGCCAGTTCTGCAATTGTGTCTGCAACTGTCTACTTCTGTTATGCAATTCATTATGCATATATGTCTCATTGCTTCTATTGATACTAACAAAGTTAGATGTTTGTGCTTGCAAATAATAGTTAAACAAGCGAGGGGGAAAGGATCAAAACAACTTGGGAGAAGTGAATCCTCCCAGGGTAGAAAGAAAAAGATGATTAAGCTCACTCCCCAAGTTCGGGACAACATAAAAAGAATAAGAAAGTTGATAAAAGTTACTGACAGGGCAGCTGACAAATCGGGGAGTGAGTACAAGCCGTCTCAAGAGGTTTCCTCAAATTCTACTTCTACATAGATTCTTGATTGGCCCGGGCGAATGATATTGACAGATGACATTCCACCACTATCACCCACTGCTCAAGCAGCAGATTATGTCCCCACTGAGTCGTCTGGGGGCTCAGCAGCCGGCAGTGGTGAGTACTCCACCCTCCCCACAGCTTCATTATCAGGGGAGAGTGCAGACGGAAGTTAAGAGGGGGTACAACAGGGAGAGGAAGCATTTGAGGGGGGTGAACCTCAGGTTGCGGGAATTGCCCATACTAGGAAACCCAAAGTCTGGGAGGACAGATTTGTAAGCCAAGTAGCATACCAAAAATTTAGGGAGTGGTGACCGAGACATTTGATACTGGAGCAGAGTTTTATTAATAAAGACTTATTACCCCACTAACCTAATGTGCAGAGGCAACTTAGAATTTGAGTGGGCTGGGAACACTTCATGACGAATGTATAGATGCAAATGAACACTTGGTCAAAGAGTTCTATTGTAATGTATCCCACATCGTCAAGGTATCCAAAGTGACCAAGGTTCATAACAAAAAGGTATTGTTCGACTGGAAGTCACTGAATGAGTACTTGGGCTTCAATGAAGAGGATGAGACTCCATATCTGGCAAAGTTGGAGATGGGAAAGGATGTCCGTCCATAGTTAGCTCAGTACCTGGTAATCCCAGGTACCATTTTAGATTGGTTGAAGGTTGGGGTCAAAATATTGTGAAGGACCCTGAAATTTGAGGCAAGGGGTTGGGTAACTTTTGTTTGGATTCGGTTGGACCCTACTACACATAACCACACACTTCCTCTCCACCGGGCTGTATTGATTGCATCAATTATGGCGGACACCCCATAAATGTGGGGAATGTGATGTCCTGCATTATCTCATTAGTTGGAGTAGAGACTGACAAGAATTATCCTTTTCCCAACACCCTCTCTATGTATTTTTGGGATTTGTGGGTGGAGAATAAGTCCTACGATGTCAATGGTAAGGTGATAACCCCATTCTCCTGGTACAACTTGAAGGGGAATGACAACCCCAAGGACAAGAATTACAAAGCCCCTGCTTCTTCCCAAGCTGACCAGTCTGAAGAGCCAGTTGTGGTAGAGGCCCCAACTGAACTTGCCTCCATTGTTGTTGACCTGCCTCCCGACCCTTCCATATCTTTACCCATTCCTCTTGGCCCTTCCACATCAGCAGGCCTAGAGATCCCATCGCCCTGGATCCATCCTATCACTGCCCACCAATCGAACCAAACTCTTCAGACCCTAAACAATTGGATGTATACAACTTCATCCAAGTTGTTTACCTTGACCTCCACCATTGCGGCTCAGTCAGCACCACAACCAGTACAAATCCCATGGTCTATAGAGGATGCCTTGAAGAAGATACTTGACAACCAGGAGAACATCCTCAGTACCCAGGCTAATTTGGCAAAGGTAGTGGATTCATATGGCAAGGTTATAAAGGAGCTTGCCAAGGAGCACAAGAAGCTACACAAGACACGTCTTCCAGGGAGTCCATGAAGAAGCTAGGGCGGATGTGGATAGACTGAAGGCAGACCACCTACCTTTAGACTTATTATTTGAGGACCCAGCTCCAACAACAATTCTAGCAACAACCACAGACTCAGAGCAGACACAGAGGCCTCTGAAGAAGATGAGGAAGATCCCTAGAGCAGATGATGCCATCATCCAATTGGAGGACCCACTGGAGGCTTCCTCTAGTTAGCCACAGGATGTACCAGAGCCAGTATAGGAGGTCCCAACAGCTGAGCAGCAGGACACCGGGAACCAGTCTGAGGTTCCCGAGTACACAGAGGACCCAGGGACCACCCATGATCCTATGCATACAGACATGGCTTAGGGAGTCTTCATATCCTTTCTCTTTTATTTTGGGTACTTATTTGATTTAGTTTGCATTTGGCGACAATGCAAGATTTTATTTGAGGGGGTGCGCCCTTTATCTTTGGATGACTATACATATATACTTATTTATTTTATGCCTTTTTTATTTTCATTTGGTCTATATATAATCTTACATTTAGTTACTTATATCACCTTTTTTATTTTCATTTGGTCTGTGTACAATCTTACGTTTAGTTACTTCTATCTCTTTCTTGACTTTCATTTGGTCTGTATATAAAATTACATCATTGTATATATTCATTCCCCGTTGTATATTCAAATCCCCTATAGTATATATTCTTTCTATTTTCGCAAATTTTTCATTTTTAGCTTTTTATTTATGTTCTTAGCTTTTTGTTTTGTTTTTGGACGTTTTTAATAAGCCTTTGGTTTTCTTAATACCACGGTTCTTTCCAAATGTGGAGTATTGTGTGAACTGGGTGGCTCTTCCCAATGATGGATGGCGTGACAACCTTCTTAAGGGTTTGAGTCTGTTTTTGTTTTTTTTGAACTTTGTACATTAAGGGTACCTCAAGCAAAGCTTCACTTGGTCCTAGCGCATTTTCCTTTGATCCCATGGTCAAAGACAAATTATTGTGTTTAGGATGGTGAAATTCGTGGCCTTGAGACTCTTGTGTTGACCGATAATCATCAAGTGATTTTTTGGGACCATTGCCTGCTCAAATCGTATCAAAGGTCGTTGTGGGCCCCCAATTCTATGTCTTTAGCACTCCTCTAGCTTGTGTGGTGAGAAATCAAATTGCGAGTCCAACTCTCGAGCCATTGGTCTAGAACTTGCCCTGAATCTTTGTTGAGGTGAAATCTTAAGTGAAATTTGACTTGAGAAGTGATTATAGGCTCTCATTGATCCAAATGATAGCTGAACAATTCCATAGCCTACCAATGATATAATCCCTAGTTAACCCTTTTGAGCCTTAAACCTTTTTCTTTCAAGAACCATGTTACAAGCCTATACCCGTTCTAAAATACAACTTCTCTTGGCACTCGATATTTCCTTGTGCAATGGAAAAGTTATAAGTTTGGGGGAGAGAAGAGGAAGGGAACAAAGTGGTAAAGGGTACAAAAGTGAAGAAAAGGAAAGGCAATGAAAAAGAAAGAAAAGAAAAAGATAAAAAGAAAACCAATGTGAAAAAGAATAAAAAGGGATTCAAGAAAAGCAAAAGAGAAAAAGGTGTGGAAAGTTGAAAAAGGAGAAACATTTTGAATTGCATGAGAAAGAGTGACAATGTGTCTCTCTAACCCCTTAGAAAGAAGTAAGATGACTCAACGAGTCAACAGAATTGTGACCAAATAAATCGAAAGAAGTGCTTAAGGAACGATAGAATCCACTTAGACAAAAACATTTCCTACCCTGAACCAAAAGCCTTCGCAAGACTTCACAAAAGCCATGTATGATCTTGAGTTGATGAAGCTTGCATTAGTGTATACTTACATGTGGGGCAAGCATATAGTACTTAGAACTGGACTTGTGACCTTTCCTTGAGAGAGATAAGTGAATTCCCATTGACCTCGATTTGTGTGCTAATATTCTAAAAGGTGAGGTTTTCTTAGGGAGAGTTGAGGATAAGTGAGTTTGGGTTTCACAATGACCGAAGTGATTGAGAGAGTTCTTTGATGTTATGAGTCAACTCTAGATGCTCTTGTGTCACACTTGATCCATGGTTTTTTAAAGGTCAAATGATGTTAATGATTCATTCGTATTGAGGGAAATTGTTAGTCCCAATTGATGCTTGTTGAGGTTACGTTAGGATTGTTGAAAATACTTGGATTTTCCCTAAAGGGGTGGGTTTATTTTGTTTGCTTGAGGACAAGCAAAAGCTTAAGTTTGGGGGAGTTGATAACCAGGGATTTTCATGTATTTCATGCTCCTTCTTACTTACACTTTGACTATATTCTTACAAAATAGTCCCAAAAGGGCTCATGAGTTGTGCTTGATTGCAGGTTTAATCAACAAAGTGATGACATATCAAAGATCTACTCTAAAGGAGTGAAACCTGCTCAAGTACCAAAGACAAGGCAAACTCAGAAAAAAGCCTAGTGCGACTGAACTACACTTTGTGCGGTCCGCACAAGGAAATTCAGAGAGCTGGCAAATCGAGCTTCAAGGTTGTGCGGCCGCATTCGATCTTGCACGGTCTGCACTGAAGGTTCCACGGCCACATTACCATTATGTGCAGTCCACAGAAGAGAAGATCAGAGAGGTGTAATTTGACAAGAATCAAGCCAACGTGGTTCGCAATCATTTTTGTGTAGACCACATTAGAGATCTCTGTGGTCGCGGTCTATTCTGCGCGATCCATATAGCCTGAGTTCAGAGAGCCAAGGCTTCAAGTCCAAGACCCTAGTGCGGCCGCAGTCCATTTTGTGCGGCCCGCACTGACCCCGCAGGGGTATTTTTGTCCATTTCTTCTAGCTTAGTATAAATAGAACATTTTCCCCTTTTTAGGGTATCAGACATTTTAGAACTTCAGCTACACTCGCGAGAAGACCTATTGTATCCATTTTTGGCATTTTTACTTAGCTTTCATCATTGAATCATTATATTTACTTTAGCAATTAATTAATATGCCTTTATCTTCATCTATTTCTCCATTTTCTTCTTCAAGCATGAGTAGCTAAAGTCATTATCTAGGGTTGTAGCTCAACTCTAGGGTGGGAAATTGATGGGTGTTGCAATTTAAGGCTAGATTGACTATGTGTGTTTGTTATTTGGGTCAATTTTAAGGTTTAATTTTTGAATTGGTGGTTGCAAACACTTTTTTATGCTTAGCTGACTTGGCTATTCTTGAGAAAGAGAGCCTAAGTCTCCAAAATTGACCCAACAAGGAATTGAGATGGACTCAAGAGAATTTATAGTCCAAATCAAAGGGTTAAACCCTGAAAGAGTAATTACCCGACTTGAACCCTAGTTGCTTGAGCAGATTTGCCTACCCATTTGGTCTTGAGAAGGTTAATTGAGCAAAATCACTCTCTCTAACGAGAGGTGTAAGAGTGGGTAACATTGTGAAACCATTATAGCATATTTCCCCAAACATGTCAAGCATGCCTTAGAAGAAATTACCTGTCAATTAGCCCCCTAGGTGAAAGTCACTAATCTAGTGACTTTTAAACCATTAGATACAACTCTTAGAAATTTTCACTTAATATAATTAGTAATAATTAGTAGTTGATAATATTGGATTGTTAAAGAAAACTCAAAACTGATGAGAAGATGAATTAAGAACACACTCACAATTCTAAACTAGATAGATACTTAACTCTAATTCTATCTCTCTGTGGATTCGATCCTGACCCAAAATCGGGTAAAAGTTATTGCGACCTTCTCTTGCTACTCTTTAGTAGTGCGGAGTTGGTTGTGATCATGCATCCATGGTCACTCTCCTATGGAGTTGTATTGTGTCTTGCTCCATGTGTGGAAGATGGTTTCTATAGTGATGCTACAGACCAGAACAAAGAGTGTGATTTCACAAGAGGTTTGATCGACTACATTGTTAAAACTAGTTAGCGTGATGCAACGCGACACTATCTTGTCTTCGAGTTTTATTTGTGCAAGTACTCAAAGATGGATAATGCACGTGCTGCTCGCATCGTTTACAATAATGTGTCTCACCTCGATATCTAAAATTTGTTAAAGTAGTAACAAGGACATCATAGTGAGGAAAAGACAAACTGTTGGTATCTGACTTATCAAAGATGATACTCTCTTCGAGTTTGTCATACCTTAATGGGTGATTGACATTTTGAGCTTGTGGGTAGTGGTGAGCTTCATGCTGTTGACGAAAGAATAGTCGCCACCACAGATGATCGTGTGGATGGTACAAGTTGGTGAGGGCGGCTTCGGCGATCCTTGATGTTGTTCACATCCTCTAGAAAAGTTGGTCCTTCCCCTGTTACTCATTAACTATTTGAGGTGTCCTTGTCGTAACATGCTCACGATCTCTTGCCTTAAGGTGATGCAATCTTCTATTTGTTCCCTCATTCTTGGTGGAACTCGCAAAGGGCATTTGACTTTTTGGTACTCGAATTTGGCTTCATCTTTTGTGTCCATTTCACCTTTGGTCCGAGCTTCTCCATGGCATAGTCTATATATGTAGGCGACACACAAACGTTATGAGTGGATAATATACGGGGCATTCCTCTTTTATTCCGATGAGTCCTTGTCCTTGGTCTAGGCAGGCTTTCTTCATAGCGGGATAAGGTTGGAACAGTCATTCTGACATACAGTTGATGATGTTCCCTATTAGATCGCAAAACTGCGAGATCTCTTCTGGTATCATTTCTTCGATATTTTTCTAGATTCATCCTATACCGAGGTCAGTCGATGAGTTGGTCCATTAATGTCATCCTCATCGGCTCGAACCTCGACATAATATGCATTATGTATTTCATCCCAAGTGGTTGGGGGTACTTCATCAGTCGACTTAATAACTTTCTAGTCGCCCTTGAACCATCACTTCTCAACTCGCTCTAAAAGGCTGAGACCACCATTCCTTCTAACATGTTTGATAGGGTCATCCTTACTCGATTGAACTGGGTGAAGAAGTCCCTCAATCCCTCTCTCGGAGACTGGTTAATAGAAAATATGTCATTCACTCTCGCCTCGGCCTTCTTTTCCCCAACACGGGCCATTACAAACTTATTGGCCATCTCTTCAAAAGTTTCTATGGAACCTGCAAGTAGTTGGGAATACTATATTAACACTCCTCCCGTGAGGGTTTCAGTAAATTTTTCAACAACATAGAAGACAATTGTTCTTTAGCGAGGTCACTGCCTTTCACGGCAGTGACGTAGTTGGTCACATGATCTTCAGGGTCGATCGTATCGTCATATACTTTGAGGTAGGGAAGATTTGTAAAGGCTTTTGGTATGGTATGTGGTGTGACATCATCACTATATGGCTGCTCGACAAACTGGCAGGCGTCTCTCTTCGGCAAGAGCTTAGGGGTGTCGGTATTCAACTTTCTTGGTGTTCTTTCATTTGATACCGGAGTGTTTTGTTCTCATTCTTCCTTTTCTCCATCCTTTTCAAAACAGTTGCGAGAGTGTCATCACCTGCACTATTAATGGCATTGTGTGCAATACATGTCACTGGAGAAGGAGGGAGTTGGTTGTGTTGCTGGTTTGCTGGTTGTATAACTCAAGCCCTTGCATTTTCTATAGCCGTGTCCCGAGTGGGCTTGTGGAGGATTCTGATTAGCATGTCAGTTAGCCCTCAATGAGCTTTTTTACAGATGGCGGCGTCTCCTCCATCACAGATGTGGAGGCTCCCTTACCAAGAGATTTCGTGACGCTGTAGTGAAGAAGAGGTAAACCATCTCGTCTAGGGGAGGCATTGGCCGTTGTGTCTTCGTTTGCCATTTCAGAGCATTCATTATGAAGTTCATGAGGTTGGTTTGGATAAAACTTATTATTCTCGTCATTTCTTCTTTGTTACCTTTCATATTGGGATTCGTGCACACAAATAAAGGAGATTTTGTTCTTGCTTTTCTTTTATATTAGTGACCGTATTAGATGTAGATCTAGAAGAAACTAAAAATTTAACTAAAAAATCCCCACAGACGGCGCCAAATTGTTTAACCAAAAAGTGTAATCCTTGGCTCAAATAATTAAATTTATCAGATACGGGGTTAAACCTAGTTTACAATAATATTTCTTGATGCGAGTTCCAAAAGCGTGATTAACATTGGACAGATCTGGTAGAAATATAATAAATGATGTACAATAATTATTCCAAGTAATATGAGCAATAATAGAACATTTAATAAAAATAAATGGCATTTAGGTAAATAGAAGGAGTAATTCACCCAATAAAGGATGAACTAGGTGATTATTCCTCCTGATCTCACAACTAGAAAATTGTAAATTTTCGATGAAAACAATTGTCGGAAATATCCTACGGAATCAGTCGAAAGATTCAAGAAAATATCAATTATAGTTTTTAAAACATTTTAAACCATATTTCCCACCAAATTTGTCATAACTTTTGGCGCAAAAGCCCGGGAAATTATTTCTGACCTAATCCGTCGAAATTAAATCTTTAAAATTCTGACTTTTTTACCCGTTTGACTATAATAACGATCAATTCGGTTGGTAATTTTGTTAAAATAAATAAATAAATATTTAATGACATTTTCCACCAAGTCAGTCGATTTTTAAAAAAAAAACCCTACCCAACCCCCGTTCCCAAAAAACAGAACCCATTATTTTCATTCTTCCTCCTTGTTCTCTCATCCTCCTCCCCATTTCTCCCTCTAGTCCTTTTTAACTATCCTCCTCATCATAGGTAATGTATTTCTCTCTCTTTTCCTCCGCCCTTCTAATTTTCCCTCCTCCTCCTTTTTTCCCTCAATTTTTTAATTTTTCTTTTCATTTTTCAGCAATGATTTCGCTGCGGCAACGACAACTTTAATCTCCAATTATTTTTTCCGACGAGGTAAGTACTTCATTGACACACACACACACACACACACACATATATACATATATATATATATATATACATATATATATATAGATATATATAGATATATATATATATATATATTTATATATATATATATAGATATATATATATATATATATATATATATATATATGTATATGTATATATATATGTATATGTGTATATATATATATGTATATGTATATAGTTGAATTAGGTATGGTTGAAATTTTTGAAATTTTAATTTTTGGGCTTATTTTATTTAGGTATGGCTGAATTGACATTATGTAAAATATAATTGTATGTTTCTCTTTGTATGCTATAAGTTTTTAGGGTTCTTTATATGAAAAAATATAACACCATTGCTTTGAATTTATCAATGGAATGATATATTGACTTTATAGTTTATTGATTTTAATTGTATCAATTAGTTATAGTTTAAAGCTTGTTCTAATAGGTTCGTTGTTGCTTGTTAGTTTTACTATTAGAATGATATTAAATTAAATTTTTCAGTTTTAACATTACGATTAATTTGTAAATTTGAGAAATCATTTGTTAATTTGGATAATATAAACATCCAAGAAGCTATTCAAATTAAATTATTACATTTAAAGACTTATATTATTTAGAATAGGGATTATTGTGATATTTAGAATGCTAAAAATATTAATTTAAAAAATATATCAATTAAAGTGCTTTGACACAATGATATGCATATATCTAAAAGGAACATTTGAAAGAATATAACATGGTATTTTTGGTTAAAATAAATCAAATAATTTTAAATATCTAATTGCTAGATTTATATGTATATGTCATTTGTGCGTCATAGATAATCGTAGTAACATGAATCATCTTTATCGTGTGGGGTTAAAGAATGAATTTATTGAAAGGGTTGCTGAATTTATTGCTAAGTCTCAAACACTTGATGATTTTTCTATTGGAGAAGGATTAGGTGCCCCTGTATAAAATATAAGTGTGTTAAGTTATTGAAAACAGACAAAGATAAAGTTCATCTCTAAGAGAAAGGGTTTGTAGAAAATAATTATATATGGATTGTTTATGGGGATAATCGTGCTAGTTTAGATGATGTTAACTTTTAAAATTCTTTTGGTGGTGAGGGTAGCCAGAAAAGGGAGCATACTGTTGAAAATTCTCGATATAATAAAATGATGAGGGATGCTTTTGGGATGTTTCCTGGGGTTCAATCCAAACCAAATGGTGAGGCTTAGCATTTTTATGAACAATTAGAGGAAGTTAGTCGTCCATTATATGAAGGCTCGGTGCATTCCAAGTTGTTGGTTGTGGTTAGATTGCTAAGTATTAAATCGCATGGTTCTATTTCCCAAATAGGTATGAATTCTATTATTGGGATTATGAATAAACTTAATCCGAGTAACATTGACTTACCAAAATATTTCTACACTGCTAAGAAATTGGTTTCTATGTTTGGCCTTTCATAAGAGAGAATTGACTATTGAGAGAAAGGTTGCATGTTATTCTATAAGTATGATGCATCTCTAGAGAACTGTAAATTCTGTAATCAGCCTCGTTTTAAGGAAGTAACAAATGCCAATACCATAAATAAGGTTCCAGTTAAAACGATGCATTACTTTTCTCTTATACCTAGGTTAAAGAGGTTGTATGCATTAATGATCTATGCTCCTCATCTGAGAGGACACTGTGAACATATAAGTCTACCCGGTGGTCTATGCTATCCGTCATATGGAGAAGCATGGAAGCATTTTGATAGGGTGTTCCCCAAGTTTTCTAGTAGACCAATAAAAATTAGGTTGGGATTATGCACTTATGGATTCACTCCATTTCTGTCTATGCTGCACCACATTCATGTTGGCCAATGTTTGTTACCCTGGATAATCTTCCCTCCCGAGTTATGCATGAAAAGCCTATATATGTTTCTAACTTATATTGTTCCAGGTCCAGGCAATCCGAAAAATTTGATTGATTTATACTTGCAACCTTTGAGTGATGAGTTACAGTTATTGTGGCACCAAGGTGTGGAAATATATGATATATCAACATAACAAAAGTTCAGATAGCATGTTGCTTTGATATGGACTATAAATGATTTTCTTGCTTATGGATTGTTGTTCAGATGGTCGACTGCTAGAAACTTAGATTGCTCTTGTTGTATGGAAGACACAAAAGCATTTACTTTGAAACATGGAGGTATAAATACATGGTTCGACTGCCACCATAGATTCTTGCCAGTGAATCATTAATTTAGGTAAAATACAAGTGCATTTATGAAAAGACAAATTGATTTTGAGGAGCCACCGGCCTAGTTTTGTTTAGAAGAAATTTGAACGGATTAAGGGATCTACCTAAAGTAATAGTCTCCACCATCTAAGATACCAAGTTATGGTGTCACGCATAACTGGACTAACTAGAGCATATTTTGGGAGCTACCTTATTTGGAGAATAATCTTCTTTGGCATAATTTGGATGTCATGCATATCGAGAATAATTTTTTTAAAACTTTTTTAACATTATTATAGATGTTACTAACAAGACCAAATATAACTTGAAGGCCAAGATGGACTAAAAGGAATATTATAGGTGAAGTGAGTTGTTTCTAACATACTTTAACAACAAGATTCAAAAGCCCAAAGCCGATTACACGTTCACCTCGGATGGGAGAACAGAGATCCCTATATTATTTAGACTAGGGATTAATGTGAGATTTCGAATGCTAAAATATATCAATTAAAGTTCTTTGACACAATGATATGTATATATCCAAAAGGAACCTTTTAAAGAGTATAACTTGGTAATTGGTTAAAATAAATCAAATCATTTTAAATATCTAATTTATAGATTTATATTTATGTATATTTCATTTGTGCATCATAGATGATCGTAGATGGATGTATAACATGAATCATCTTTATTTTGTGGAATTAAGGGATAAATTTAGTGAAAAGGATGCTGAATTTATAGCTAAGTCTCAAACACTTGATGATTTTCCTATTGGAGAAGGATTAGGTGCCCCTGTATGAAATATAAGTGTGTTAAGTTATTGAAAACAGACAAAGATAAAGTTCATCTCTAAGAGAAAGGGTTTGTAGAAAATAATTATATATGGATTGTTTACGGGGATAATCGTGCTAGATTAGATGATGTTAACTTTTAAAATTCTTTTGGTGGTGAGGGTATCCAGAAAAGGGAGCATACTGTTGAAAATTCTCGATATAATAAAATGATGAGGGATGCTTTTGGGATGTTTCCTGGGGTTCAATCCAAACCAAATGATGAGGCTTAGCATTTTTATGAACAGTTAGAGGAAGTTAGTCATCCATTACATGAAGGCTCGGTGCATTCCAAGTTATTGGTTGTGGTTAGATTGCTAAGTATTAAATCAAATGGTTCTGTTTCCCAAATTGGCATGAATTCTATTATTGGGCTTATGAATACACTTAATCCGAGTAACATTGACTTACCAAAATATTTCTACACTGCTAAGACATTGGTTTCTAAGTTTGGCCTTTCATAAGAGAGAATTGACTGTTGAGAGAAAGGTTACATGTTATTCTATAAGGATGATACATCTCTAGAGAACTGTAAATTTTGTAATCAGCCTCGTTTTAAGAAAGTCACAAATGCCAATACAAAATATAAGGTTCAAGTTAAAACGATGCGTTACTTTTCTCTTACACCTAGGTTGAAGAGGTTGTATGCATCAATGATCTATGCTCCTCATCTGAGATGACACTATGAACATAGAAGGATACCCGGTGGTCTATGCCATCCGTCAAATGGAGAAGAGTGGAAGCATTTTGATAGGGTGTTCCCCAAGTTTTCTAGTAAAACAATAAACATTTGGTTGGGATTATGTGCATATGGATTCACTCCATTTTCTATCTATACAGCACCACATTCATGTTGGCAGTGTTTGTTACCCTGTATAATTGTCCTTCCCCAGTTACGCATGAAAAGTCCATATATGTTTCTAACTTATATTGTTCCAGGTTCACGCAATCTGAAAAATTTGATTGATATATACTTGAAACCTTTGATTGATGAGTTACAGTTATTGTGGCACCAAGATATGGATGTTTAACAGGAATCGCCTTTATGGTGTGGGAATAAGGGTTGAATTTATTGAAAGGGATGCTGAATTAATATCTAAGGCTCAAACACTTGATGATTTTCCTATTAGAGGAAGGATCAGGTGTCCCTGTATGAAATGTAATTGTGTTAACTTATTGAAAATAGACGAAGTTAAAGTTCATCTCTACACACCAGGGTTTGTAGAAAATTATTATATATAGATTGTTTATGGGGAGAATCATGCTAGTTTAGATGATGTTAACTTTCAGAATTCTTTTGGTGGTGAGGGTAGCCCCATAAAGAGATTATAATGTTGAAAATTCTCGATTCAATAAAATGATGAGGGATGCTTTTGGGATGTTTCCTGGGGTTCAATACAAACCAAATGATGAGGCTAAGCATCTTTATGAACAGTTAGAGGAAGTTAGTCGTCCATTATATGAAGGCTCGGTGCATTCCAAGTTGATAGTTGTTGTTAGATTGCTAAGTATTAAATCGGATGATTCTTTTTCCTGAACTGGCATGAATTCTATTATTGGGATTATGAATAAACTTAATTCGAGTAACATTGACTAACCAAAAGATTTCTACACTGATAAGAAATTGGTTTCTAAGTTTGGCCTTTCATAAGAGAGAATTGACTGTTGAGAGAAATGTTGCATGTTATTCTATGAGGATGATACATCTCGAGAGAACTGTAAATATTGTAATCTGCCTCGTTTTAAGGAAGTCACAAATGCCAATACAAAAAATAAGGTTCCAGTTAAAACGATGCATTACTTTTCTCTTATACCTAGGTTAAAGAGGTTGTATGCATCAATGATCTATGCTCCTCATATGAGATGAAACTATGAACATAGAAGGCTACCCGATGTTCTACGCTATCCATCATATGGAGAAGCATGGATGAATTTTGATAGGGTGTTCCCCGACTTTTCTAGTAAACCAATAAAAATTAGGTTGGGATTATGCACTTATGGATTCACTCCATTTTCTGTCGATGCTGCACCACATTCATGTTGGCCAGTGTTTGTTACCCTGTATAATCTTCCCTTCTGAGTTATCCATGAAAAGTCCATATATATTCCTAATTTATATTGTTCCAGGTCCAGGTAATCCGAAAAATTTGATTGATGTATACTTGAAACCTTTGATTGATGAGTTACAGTTATTCTGGCACCAAGATGTCGAAACATATGATATATCAACCAAACAAAAGTTCAGATTGCATGCTACTTTGATATGGACTATAAATGATTTTACTGCTTATGGAATGTTGTTCAGATGGTCGACTGCTGTAAAGTTAGATTGCCCTTGTTGTATGGAAGATACAAAAGCATTTACTTTGAAACATGGAGGTATAAATACATGGTTCGACTGCTACCGTAGATTCTTTCTAATGAATCATTAATTTAGGTAAAATACAAGTGCATTTATGAAAAAACAAGTTGATTTTGAGGAGCCACCGACCTAGTTGTGTGCATAAGAAATTTGGAATAGAGTAAGGAATCTACCTAAAGTAATAGAGTCTCCACCATCCAAGATACCAGTTTATGGTGTCACGCATAACTGGACTAAACAGAGCATATTTTTGGAGCTACCTTATTTGAAGCATAATCTTCTTTGGCATAATTTGGACGTCATGCTTATCGAGAATAATTTTTGTTGACAACTTTTTTAACATTATTATAGATGTTACTAACAAGACCAAAGATAACTTGAAGGCCAAGATAAACTAAAATGAATATTGTAGGTGAAGTGAGTTGTTTCTAACATACTTTAACAATAAGATTCAAAAGCCCAAAGCCGATTACGCGTTCACCTCGGATGGGAGAATAGAGATCTATAATTGTGTTACAAATTTGAGAATGCCTGATAGGTAAGCATCAAATTAATTCTGGTGTGTTGACATGAAAGACGAGAAGTTAGCGTCAATAAAAAGCCAAGATTGACATATTTTAATGGAAGTGTTGGGTCCGATTGCATTCAATGCATTGCTTGATCGAATATGGAAACTGATTACAAAGATAAGTTACTTTTTCAAGTATTTATTTTCTAGAACATTGACGATGGAGAACCTAATTTATATGGATAGTAACATTATCGTAACTTTAAACAAGCTGGCAAAAAATTTCCCTCTAGATTTTCTTGATGTAGTGGCACATCTTCCAATTCACCTTCCACAAAAGGCACGTCTTCGCCAGTTCAATATAGATGGATGTATCCTTTCGATAGATAATGCCATTTAATTATTTAACTTTTGTATTTGTCTTAAAGATTGTTTCGTCTAAAAATCGCACTATGCTAGACTATTGGCAAATGTAAATGGAACAAAAAGAATAGATCAAGAAATGAGGGTTTGATATGCGAGGCATATGTGGCTTAAGAAATATCTTATTTCTGTTCATATTATTTTGAACATGATTTGCCATGTTTAAGAAATAAACTGAATCAGCATGACAATGGAGGAGAAATCAATCCTTTGGCACCATCATTTTCTAGTTTTAATCAGAAGTGAAGGTTGTCTGAGATGGAGCTAAAGTCAGCTAAAACACATGTATTGTTGAATTCCCCCAGCGTCCAACGTTATTGTTTACCTTGAAAATAGTAATTACAATTAGATTAGATTTTTTGTTTCTAAAAATATGTAATTTATTTTAATACTAGTTGTTAGGAAATAAAAGCTAAGTATTAGTTAGGAAAGTAAAGTAAGAGTGAGAGGAAATGTTGTTATTCAAACTGAACGACTATGAATCAAGCCTCAGACTGGCCTAAGTTGGGCCTCGCGGTTGAGCTAATAAGCTCGACTGGAGATCGTCAATGAAGGATTAACAGTTAAAAGGGCCTCAATGATGGCTCTTTATGATCAATGATGAATAATAAATGAGGAAACAATCAATGAGATACAATAAATGTAAGCAATGAATAAAAGGAAAGACAATGGAGAATAATTAAATTAGAGAGCAAAGAATGTTCTTGTTCTTGTGTTGAATATCATGTATGTTACAAAATGATAAGGGTACCTTTTAAATAGGAGGGGGAATTCCATCATAGTACAGATGTATTTATTACAAAGATGTGCTGATGGTACAACCATTTAATGTCACGGTACGGACTTGTACTATTCTAGTAGACATGTTCAGCTCAAACCACGTGCCTTGGGAGTTGTCCATTTGTCCATCATAGCCATCGATTTGCACTGCCCCGAGGTTGAACATAGGGAACCCTCGGGGTCGAACCTCGAGATGTGCCTCGAGCCTTTTAGAGACGGCTTTGAAATGTCATAATGATCATAAAATTGGACACTCCAATTTTAGCGTATACAGATAGTCCTCATGTTTCTTAGAGTGAAAATGATAAGAAACTGTCTTCAATCCTTGCATCTTTGATATTCCCATCATGGCGTCATCCTATCAAAGCATCAAATGTCATGACTCAAAGGCTGCACAGGGGCCGCTGTCAGCACGATTATCGAAAAGCCCATGAACCGCTATTGGTTTGACCTTTCCTCTCCTCAAACATTCCCTAAATAGCTTCTATAAATACTTCAATTCGTTTTCCATTTGCACTTTTACAATATCTTCAAGTTTTTAGAGCTAAGCTCACAACTTTCTACATCTATCTTCTTTCTGTGCTTGTTTCTTCATCTTCTTTCTTTGAAATTAAGTTATAGTCATGGAAAAAACTTAAAAAGAAGTACCTCATAAAGAGGTTACCACTTCTTCATCACGCCCGTCCAAGGGCAAACAAAAAACATCTCCAAGTATTAAGCAATGTACCCTTGGCCACGTCAGAACGGTCTCCGATTTTACCATTGAAAATCCCCCTTCTAAACAAGGCCGATGCGAGCCCGTGTCTCGATACATTAGTGTGGTGACCAACACAAAGAGAGAAAAGAAATACTGTCGACGGGGGAGACACTGCAGGTAGAGATCCCCAAAGCTGAGGAAAGCATAGTAGAACACAAAGCTGGCTTCTTCAGTATTTACACATACCCATTCACTCTATACCCTGTAGATTCTTTTTTCCCGGCTATAAATCTGGTGATGCTTGACTTTTATCATGAGTACTGACCGACACTCAATCAGATCTACCCTTATTTCTGGAGGATTTTTTACATGCTCAGAGATTTCTCCAACCGAGTCTAGGGAATGACTTTCACCCTCGATCACTTGGTCATATCGTACAACCCCTGTCTCTTCTGAGGTTTAATCAAGCTTCATCCTTGATCCGCCAAGACATTCTTTGAGAGAATTGATTAGGAAAATGATCGGGGATTGATGAGCCAATTTGTCAGAGTAAGAATATCTGACATCATTCCTACTTATAGGATTCCATTCCCGGAGGAATGAAACAGGAAGCATATGTGTTCCTACCTTGAGCACATTTTGTTTCTCCTTTTTCCCCTTTTGAAATGGTCTTCTTTTGAATATGCAACCACCATTTGATAACCTGGCGTGGTTCAGAACCTTCTAGGATGGATCAAACAATTAGACTCTTCTTTTCCTAACAGCGAGCGTGTTTGGTGTGATTTGGCCAAAACGTGGTGGCAGGCCAAGAACCACGGTATGCTTTTCATTACTGTCATTACCAAGTTCCTTATGAGTATTCTTTGTTCAGTGAGATTAATATGTCATGCTTGTGTGGGCCTCGAAGAAGGTGTGTCGATGACACTGCCTCCTCTTACTGAAGAAGGAACCTCGAAACCCGATAAGGGTAAGAAGAGGAAAATGAAGGCATTGACCAAGTCTCCAACTAAGACCGACTCCATGGTCTTGACTTCAACTATTACAGCAAGTCTTCGTGAGGATGATGATGATGATGGTGATCATCCATTGGTACAAAGGGTAAGATAGAGTTTGGGTGTAGTCCCCGAGCCTCAAATCGAACATGGTACAGTCCATGCTGGCAAATCCTCGGCTGGCGATTTCGGAAGGCCTAAAACCGAAACTTTTCGGGGTCGAAAAGAGGCCCTTATAGAAATTAATGTCATGTGTGGCTTTGAATCGGGCCCTACATTTTCCCCTACGGGAAATAAGGGATGCCAGGATGGGGGTAATGCTGATATGGGGGCCTCTTAGGAGGAGGATGATACGCTCAAGGACTATTTCGTCGGTGTCGATGATCTCTCATTGCTCTCGAGGAGGCTGAGAGGCTTCAAAAGCTGGTGATACTCTTGACATAGCATTTGCGCTTCAAATTCTTACCCTTGCCTTTCTAACTTCTCAAGTTTTTTGTAGGTCAAGAAATTGTATGAAAACACCTTTTATAGGCTACAACATGAGCATTCAAGCCGTGAGGAGGAGCTCGAGAAGCTCACCTTGAAGCTAAATAAGTCGAAGTATTCCTCCAACCGAAACGGAGAGGAGTTGAGTAGACTTTGGGCTAGTCTTGTTGAGCAGGGAACATGACTTTCATGAGTTCATCTTTTTATTATTATAACTTGATGCTCACTATCTTGATTCGCCTATGCAGATTGGGCAAAAGAATGTCCTGGTGGGGTGACTTCGAGAAGAGGTTACAGCTAATGATACGGAGATCCTCGAGTTGAAGAGGCAGAATGAGGTCGTGACCTCAGAGAGAGACCTTTAGGGGGAGAGTTGGCTTTGAACCAAGATCATTTCTGAAGTACTCAGAAGAGGGCAACTGCATTATCTGTATCCAAGTCTAAGGTTGATGAAAATGCGTTCTTCTACAAGAGCGACACCACCACCGCAAATGATCTAGCCAGAGTGATAGACGAGAAGGCCGAGCAGAAGCTGGCTCGACCATTTCTCATGCTCAATTGCTAGCTAGAAGGCATGACTTCGAGGAAGCAAGCACCGAAGGTGTTGATCTCTTCATTGAGATTGAGAAAGCTAGAACCTTGGAGGAAGAATTAGCACTTTTAACTACTGCGAACAAGGTTCCGGAAGTGATTCAGACGGTAGTGAGGGTGATGAATAGAATCGTGCTTGAATATTTGCTTCTCATTTTCTTTTCTTTTTTGTATGGGTTTCTCAGGGGAGCTTTGTAAAGACAACCTTTGTAAATGTATTTTTGGGATGCAAAAGATTCCTTTGCTTCAAGTATTCAAATTTTACTTTTCAGTATTTATGCGAATTTAATTTTGGAATTTGACGTCAACTCCTTTAAGCCCATACTTGAAGCAACCGATATCCTCGAGATTGGGAAACATCTCGAGGCTATATTGATAGCTCTTCTAGAACCCACACTTGTGGTAACAGAGGTCCTCAAGATCGGGCACTATCTCAAGTCTATATTTGGTAGCTTTTTTAGAACCCACACTTTAACAGGGATCCTCGAGATCGGGAACCATCTCTAGGCTAGATTGATATAGGGATATCGATAGCTCTCGAGCATTGTATGACATGGTCATTTATATGACATGACTATGAAGTGACTGGGTGGTCCCACCAGTACACTTCCCCAAAGGTTGTAAACACATGGTCAGATAATTAACCTTTAGAATAGGCAAACCGTTGCTGCTTGCTCTATATATGTATTTGCTTTCTTCTTATTTGAGGATTCTGCTACTTTGAGCAACTATCCTTTTTGTAGAGCTCTCCTTCCTTGCATCAGTTCTTTCACTATTTTTATTCAAATCTTCCACCTAATTTTTCATTCCCTTTTCTTGTTTCACCATAGTTATGATTGCTATGCTCAAATTCGTTTACCAAAAATAGAAGAGTTCTGCCTCTGCTTCTCGCTCGGTCGGTGGTACACTGCCGGCCGGTAGTGCGCTAACCTCAAGATATTTTGTCTCGATGAGGGACTTTACACTAGAGAGACATCTTAATATTCAGGACCATTGGGAGGATGCATCGAGGTTTATCTTACTAATAGGAGAGGAACATCTCGAGGTAATTAGAAGAGACTGCAAATGGGGAGAAAAGGTTGTATTGCAGGTACCTTCCCAGGAAGAGAGAATCATGGCTCATGTAGAGGGATATTTGTACCTATACACATACCCCTTTACATTGGGGCCTCTCGATAGATTCATGCTCGAGTTTTGTAGGAGATACCGGGTTACCATGGCACAGGTTCACCCATCGTTTTGGAGGATAGTTTTGATGATAAGATTTTTTGCAGATAAAGCCGGGCTCGATTTCACCCTCGTCCATCTTATTAGATTGTATCGGACCTTGCATCACCAAGGCATGATTACTCTACGACATCGATCTACCCAACCCTTTGTTGCCAGTAATGAAAAGGACAGGGACCGAGGGTGGATGAGTTGATTTGTCTGAGTGCGGATTATTGACATTATCCCCATAGAGTTCTCGCCATTCCCTGAGAAATGGAATTGCACGCGTAAGGGGTACACTTGTGCTTTTATTAGTTTTGTTCATAGTGGAGGTAGAGCCTATTAAGGTGTTTTCTTTCCCTTTCCGCAACAATCCCGTGGTTTCCATACGAGGTCCCCCATCTGGCGGATTGGACTTAGAAATTAGTAGCTTTTTCGACCTACGATTAGCGTAAGTGGCGAGACCTGTCGAAGGGTAGATGGGAGGAAAAACACCACGGTGAGGACTGTATGATCCTTTTCTTTAAGAAATATTTCTCTTTATTTTCCTTAACTCATTTACTATAGGAATTAGAGAATTTTTCAAGATGGATCATGCCCTCTCGGAGAGGAGGGAGGATCATCGACATCGGTGTCAAAGATCGACAACAAGTGTAACAAATCCTTAGTGGGCAAAGAGATTTATAGTGAGGCAAGGTCTGCCCGAAGGCGTAATAGAGATGAAATTGTTGAGGTAGATCATGTACCTATCGATTTTTGTGTGAAAATTGGTGCGTCAATAGCTCAAGCCGAGAGACTTCTCGGAATAGATGAGCCTACAATACTCGAGGTTTCTAGTCTCAGGGGAGTGAAATTTTAGCTGTCGTTTTCCTCTCCCTTCGAAGGTACTTCGAGGGATGTTCAAGGCGAGAGACCGCCCAAATCAAGCGGGCCTTCGAGCGATCATATCCCTGTTGAGAGCGGTTCAACTGGGTCGATGAGACCAGGCCAATAGATGTACACTCAACTTTCGCTAAGGCTCCGCGGCTCTGTTTTGCGGTGAGTTTTGGTTGATTCTGTTGGTTTTTCAGTTCTGCATTTTCTTTTCTTAGTGAGCTTCTTTTTTATAGGCTTTTGACAAGCTCAAGTCCGAGCTACTCCTCCATGAAGCCAAGTTGCGGAAAGCCTTGGACGGGGAGAGATCCCTCAGGCTTCTTTGTGATAAAATAGGAAAGAGTATATACACCTTCGGTACGAGATTAATCTAAGCGGGAACTACGAAAATTACCTCGAGAGACAGGTAACAAATGTTTCGAGTGGATGCATGTATTCTCCTTCTATCTTCGGAGATCAATTTTTGATTAGTTGCAGAAAAATACAGAGGACCTAGAATGCCTATGGGGAAAATTTGGTTAGGCCAAGTATCAGAGTAATGAGCTAAGGGCTCAGATAGATGCCCAAGTTGTGGCCAAGAAGAATACTTTGGGGTGAAACTTCGGAATGCTCATGAAAACAGCTCGGTCCAGACGAGCAGGATTTTAAGGTTCGAGTCTGACCTTTCGAAGAAAAAGGCCGAGGTCGTGGACGCCTGGGCTAAAGCTGAAGAGATTCGAGCTAAGGATGATAAAAACGTGGTTTCTATTTTAAAGACGTTGTCGATGCTCGAGATGAGTTGAGAGGGGATTCCGATCAGGACAGTAGAAGCAATAAATATGCTCAGTGTATCTCTCGGAGGGAAACCCTCGAGGAGATCCATGCTAGGGGCTTCGATCTCTCAAAAGAGATAGAGCAGGCCAAAGAGAGTGAATACGATGCTAAGTTCCTCGTATCCGATATTGAAGATAATGAGGAAGAGGTTGATGTAGTCGCAGTCCCCGAGGGGAAAGTAGACTAGGTTTTTTCTTCTGATTCTACGAATAATGTCCTTAGAGAACATTGTTAATGAAGCCTTGTACTATTTCACATATACATATAAAAGAAGCCTTTCGCTTTTCCCCTTTCATGAATTTCCCTTTGATCGTATTTGTCTTTCTTTTGTTTTGAATTTTGAAGTTTGTCAATGATTAGCCATATGAGTTTGATTTGAGGTGAAACCCTTACGTTTACAAATCGGCCCTGCGGCTTGTTGGTGCTGGCCCGTAGGCTCTTACACATTTGCCTTTAGGTGCTTTTTTAGTTAATCGTTCTAGGTTTTGTTTTCGAGTCGGGTTTTGACTCGAGCTCATTGACCCTTAATATTTTTAATTTTAAGTTGGCTATTAGGCTCTCACACGTTGAGTCGGCACGAACTCTAATATGGGCTAGAGCTTGGGCTATTACACGTTGGTTTGGTACAACCTCTAATATAGGCTGGCGCTTAGGCTCTTATGTGTTAGATTGGTACGAACTCTAATATAGGCTGGCAATTAGGCTCTTATGCATTGGGTAGGTAGGTCCTCTAACGTAAGGCTCTAGTTTTCCCTCGTTAAAGACTTTTTTGACGTTTTTGTGTTTGCCCGACTCTTCGATGGTTTGATAAGAACCTCTACAGTGAGTCATTATGTAGCGATAAATGAGCACCTCAGGAGGTTTCGTTAGATGGCTGAATAACTTTGAAGCCTTTTCATTATTTAGAAAGAATATGGTCAAAGCTCTCTTGCTTATGCAGAGGGTAGCTTGATTAACCAGTTATTTTCGAAGATTTTTGAAGTAATTTTGCAGGCCTGTGATTTTATGGAGACGGTCAGGCATCCCCGAGTTGTGTTAGTTTGGCCGGAGCTTTATGAATGAAGCTATTATGTTTGATCGTAGTCTTTTAGTTCCTGATTGAGATAGCCTTGGCATTTATATCGAGGGTATGCCTTTCTAGGGTTCTTACAAATTCGAATATATAGCTTTGACTTTGAGATCGGTATTATGCCCTTTGTAGGGTCTTACAAATTCTTTGGTTACTTTGAACAAGTGTAACTCATGCCTTGCTTGAGGTCTTAGAGATTTGGTGTTGCTTTACGGAGGTCTTATGAGTTCGAGGTTGCCTTATGGAGGTCTTACGAACTCGAGGTTGCCCACTTAGGGTCTTATGGCCTCGAATTTTTGGTAGCTGGATGGGGTGACAGTCGGCGACAGTCCCCGAGACACTGAAAGTTTTGGATCTGGAGTTGTTCTTTGTAAACTTGACGTTGTCTGATAACTAGGGATTTTGACGTGTTTCATGCTCCTTCTTGATTATGCTTTGATTATAAATTGTTACAAAATAGTCCCAATAGGCTTATAAGTTGTGCTCGATTGCAGGTTTGATCAACAAAGTGACAAGATGTCAAAGATCTGCTCAAAAGGAGTGAAACCTGCACAAGTACCAATGACAAGACAACTTAAGACAAACAGACCTAGTGCGACCGTAGTGCACTTTGTGCGGTCGTCACTAAGAAGATTTAGAGAGCTGGGAATTGAAGGCATAAATGTAGTACGGCCGTAGCACATATTGTGCGGTCTACACTGGAGACACCACGGCCGCAGTATCATTCTATGCGGTTCGCAGAAGCCAACTTCAAAGAGATGTCAAGTCCCTAGCCTCAAGCCCATGTGGTCCGCGGTCGACTTTGTGTGGACCGCGCTGGATGCCTCTACGGTTGTGGTTCACTTTGTGTGGTTCACGGAGCCCTAGTTCAGAGACTTGATTTTGCAGAGTTTAGAGCTTACTGCGGCCGTACACCATTTTGTGCGTCCGCACTGACTCCGCAGGGGCATTTTTGTCAAGTTTTTCCAACTCAGTATAAATAGAATATTTTTCCATTTTTAGGGAATCAGATTTTGAACACAGATGCGCTCGTGAGAAGAAATTTTGTAGCCATTTTTTGGCATTTTAGCTTAGCTTTGACGATAGAATTTATGTACTTACTTTAGTGTTTAATGAATATGTCTTTATCTTCATCTACTTTCTCATTTTTCTCTTCAAGCATGAGTAGCTAAAATCATTAACTAGGGTTGTGGCTCAACCCTAGTGTAGGTAATTGATGTGTGTTGCAATTTAGGGTTACATTGACTATGGGTGTTTGCTATTTGGGTCAATTTTATGATTTAATTTATGAATAGGTGGTTGCAAACACTGGTTTGTGCTAAGTTGAATTGGCTTTTCTTGAGAAAGAGAGCCAAAGTCTCCAAAATTGACCCAATAAGGAACTAAGATTGACTCAAAAGAATTGATAGTCCCAATTAAAGGGTTAAACCTCGAAAGAGTAATTATCCTACTTGGACTGTAGTTGCTTGAGTTAATTTTCCTACCCATTTGTTCTTGAAAAAGTCAATTGGTCAAAATCACTCTCTCTACCGAGAGGTATGAGAGTGGGTAAAATTGTGCAACTGTTGTAGCATATTTCCCTAACCATGTCAATCGTGCCTTAGAAGCAATTACCCGTCAATTAGCTACGTAAGTGAAAGTTACTATCCTAGTGCCCTTCTATCCATTAGATACAGCTCTTTGCAATCTTCTCTTAGCATAATCTAGTTGCAATTTATAATTAGTAGTTGATAATAGTAGATTTTTAATGAAAACCCCAAAATATGATTGGAAGTGACATTTGGAGCAATTACACAACTCTATCCTAGATAGATACTCGACTTTGTTCCTAGCTCCCTGAGGAAATCGATCCCGACCCTCAAATCAGGTAAAAGCTATTGCGACTCTCTCTTCCTACTTAATAGTAGTAAGGAGTTGGTAGCGATCATTTTTTGGCATTGTTGCCTGGGAGCTAACGGTTTTGGCTATCTGTTTAGTTAGTTTTGTGTTTTGTTCTTCTTTCCTTCTCTGTTACTTACTTGTTTGTGATATTAATCAAGTACCAACATGGCTATAAACAACGCTAATGACCCTCTTGGAAACGCGATAGTGGGGAAGGAGGTAGATGATCTTGAGCAAGAAGAGGTGCCTCATGCACCTCAAGGAGAATGGAGAGGCCAGAATGCCAATGCAAATTTTATTCGAAATGATAATATTCCAGACCCTCCTCCGCCACCTCCAAGAGTGGCTCCCAGAGTATTATCAAACCAGGCCGACGCAAGTGCTATTGTCCCACCCCGAATCCGGGCGAGCAATTTTTAGATAACAAATGTGATGTTGACCTTACTTGAGCAGCGTGGGTACTTCATATGTGCTACTGATTAAAATGCCTACAAACATCTAAATGGGTTCGTAGATACATGCTGGGGAGCAAGAAGACGAATGTATCTGAGGATGCGTTAAGATTGAGACTTTTCCAGTTCTAACTTCGGGGAAAGGCATTACATTGGCTCGAGAGACTACCCAACAACTCCATCACAACTTGGGATGAGCTGGCGGATAAATTTATTTCCAAATTCTTCTCACCGAGTCATATAGCGGCACTTGGGGATGAAATTTTAGTCTTCAAGCAAGAGCCAATGGAACCTCAACTTTGTTAATCCTGGAGATTCTTTGATTTCTAACTCAACTCCTAGGGGTACCTTTCTTTTGCTTGATGGGAATGAACCAATACAGACCAATGAAATTGGGTGTCCAAATTCTGCACTTGAATCTATGAACGTTCATGAGGAAATCAGCGACATAGATCAGGATCTATCTGGAATAGCCTATGCAGAATGCTCAACTCTGAATAAAGAAGGTATTCTGTTTATTCTCTTGAGAAAATATTCTAAATAGAATACTTAAGCTAACATTCGTTCTTACCAATGTTGGTTGTTTTTCTATTTCTTCCATCAGGTCGTTTATGTGTCCATGCCTTATCTATTTAATAACCTTCAATTGGTGGTATTAGTACTTGGTACTCATTCCATTGGAGGGGAAGCAAGAATAGGCACAAGCATGGAAGCACGGATGACAAAAACGAGACTAGGTACTGGATATTCTACCAATACATTTAGCTTCAGAAGGTCTATTCTCATTGTAAACCACCCTAGTAATCTCGTTATTAAGATAAAAAATAGTAAACTTTGGAGCCATACAACAACTGGATGTATAAGACAAGATACTACCCAGTTTTCCTCTATAACACACAAGTTCAGCTTTTTGAGGAGTCATAGGAGCAAAGCTCGAAATAGAGTAGCTGGTAGCTTTTGGGGCGGAAGAATTAAACTCAACAACTACCCACTGAAGCATTAAACAGACTGATCAGTAACAGAATCAGTTAGGGAATTGACTCATCCACTATTCTATGTACAAAATATATGTGACATGAATTATAAGCCCAAATACAACAACAAATTAATAAATATTGAAGGAGAAAAACTCAAATAGTAGCGACAAAGGACAAAGATGAGTAGTACCATGAGAAGGTTGAGTATTTTCGACAACACTAGGCATTCTTGATGTTTGTGGTACTCGTTCATGTCCACTATTGGCGTCGGGGATCTAATAAATATTAACATGTTAAATAATAATATTTTTATATGATTAGAATTTCAATTAAAATCTCTAAAGTTTATTAAATGGAGTTACATGTTCACCCAAGGTGCCATTGCTTCTTTGAGGCATAGATGCATTAGGAGCATATTTGCGTATTAATTGTCTCATTTGGAGTAATTCTGATTGCATATTCTCCTAATTTTGTTTCATAATATTCATTTCATTATTTTGTTTCTCCTTTAACTCGATTATCTGTTGTTCTAACTTTTGTATAACCTCATTAGAAGAATCATCTGCAGCAATATTTCCTAAGGAAGACCTACTACCCCATAGAACAGAAGGAGTTAGACCAAACCCTAAACTACGAACATATCCACTTTTTTCATTTCTCAACACCTAGGAATACACATCGCCTTCCCAAGCAACACTACGAGGAGGTTGCTCAGTAGATCTCTCATTATTGCTCCTCTTTTCATTTATCATTTCCTGACCATAGAGTACACAATAAATCCACTTTTGAATTCATAAATAGGAAAAAATGCACATTGTTTGATAGAGTCATGAAAAGAAAGAATAAATCTTACGATTGTCTTGGCAGAATCATCATCCAGTGGCCTACCATCCTTACGTTTATTATGAGTTAGTAGGAAAGTTTCTGCTCGTGTAGACTCTATCCCGTTTACATCCTAATACAATAAAAATGATATCATATATATTTGCATGAGAAAAAACAAGTTAAAATATTATAGTTTGTAGTATTCACAGGATTACCTGCTCATTCATCAAGGTGGCAATAATTTTTTATCTTCCTGTGCGAGGCATTGTGTTTTCTTGGTCCTGTTGTTTCTATTTGTAAGGGTACGTGTCTGTCATTGAAATATTAAAATGATATCGTATAAACTTTAAACAAAAATGGAGCATGCCTAAAATCAAAACGCTATGAAAATGAGCAGATTAGGAGAATTTTCAAGGTTGATACCTTAGCTTTATCGGAAAGCCAATACGAGACAAGACCACTCCATTGATCCCTCAATATACGACTTGGTCTATTGTTTAGTAAAGCGTCTTTAGTCTTATAGAGAGCTTCTTCTGAAAAAATAAAAGCCAAAATTTATAAGATAACATCATGTATAAAAGATAGAGCATGTTCACAAAAAACTAAAAATACAACAACAACAACAACAACAACAACAACAACAACTACTATAAGACTAGATGGATGGTGAGGAAAATTATCCAAGCTAGAGATGTTCTACAAAGGATCCAGAATTGGAAGGAACAGAAGTGCTCGACAAGACAGTTGTACCATTCACAGATGCAAACAGTGCCAAGAGTGCCATGGAAGAACTTAATCATACATAACCAAGCAAGACCAAAAGCAACATTCAACCTATGGCTATTCCTCCAGGATAGACTCATAACAAAGGACAGACTACACAGCTGGGGAATGACTATTGATCACTAGTGCCCATTGTGCCAAAGCCACCCGGAATAAAGAGATCACTTATTAATGAACTGCCCTGTCACTGTGGACATATGGGAAAGAACAATGAACTGGCTGCAGGAAACCTACACACCAAAATCTGACTGGAACCAGAAAATGCAATGGTTGATAAGAAAAGCCAAAGGTCGAACACCCCGAGCTGCCATCTTCAAATTGGTCACAGCTGAGTTTGCATATGCTATCAGGCTGGAAAGGAATGCTAGAGTCTTCAACAAAATATTCCGATGTAATACTGCCTTACTAAGAGACATAGTGTATAATTGTAACGTTAGAGGTACCCAAAAAATTAGACAAATATTACAACGCCTTCACATATAGTAGTGCTAGATAGTTAGGAAAGTAGAAATAGTATGTATGTTAACCCCTAAACAGTCAGCTAAGTTGAAGCTCGACTGTGGTTTTGTAAAGTTCTTTCATTGATGATTAATGGAAATCCTTAGTTATCAAAAAAAAAACAACAATTATTCCATACCCTTGAAAAATCCACCATTTTCTTCTTTTCTTCGTTGTCAAAATTTCTCCAATCATCTACATGTAGAGGTGTTAGTTTTGGAGTTCTGGCAATAATTCCTAGAAAGCTAGCAAGCTTTCGACCCTCTTTCCCAATAGCTTGGCTACGATTATTAAAGGACACATCAATTGTCTTCCCTGGTAGAAGTTTCCAAATCTCTATTAGTAAAGTAGGCCACGAATCCTTTTTGCTTCTAAATTACTTAGAATGAAAAAGAGGATAGAACGTTAGGTAGTACAATAGTTATTTAGTGAGTTCTGAATAGCATATCTCCAGCTGATGCAATACATAGTGAAGCTGCTGCAGATGGTAAAGGAGCTGGTCAAAATATTAAAGTTGTCCCTAAGGCTATCACTGATTGAGTGGAGAATAAAGATGTTGTTATGCAGGTTTGTAGGCAGCAGCAGACTTTGAATTTGCAACCTCGAACTCAAGATGCTACATAAACATTCATGAAGAAGTTAATTAATCTGACACACACTCATGTTACGGGAGCTTAAAGAGAAAAAAATGCTGATTCTGTTGAAAATTTCAGCCAACATGTTGATGAAATTGTTGGGAAGGTTGATCAGCTTGAGCAGAGACTGAATGGTGTTGACCATTTCTATTCAAATACTTGTAAAATGCAATCAAACATTCCAAGAGGTAGCTCTATTCTGAAAGACAAAGAGAAACAGATTTCTAGCTTTAAAAGGTGGCAGCATGATGCATCGCGTAGAGAAGCAGCTGGTGCCAGGAGAATGCAAGAACTTGTGCGCCAATTCGGCACTATATTACGTCAGATCACTCAGCACAAGTGGGCAGAACCTTTTGTGGAACCTATGGATGTTGAGGGTCTTGGATTGCATGATTACTTTGAGGTTATTGAGAAGCCCATAGACTTCAGTACTATCAAAAGAAAAATGGAAGCAAAGGATGGTTCTGGCTATAAGCATGTCCGGGAGATATGTGCAGACATTAGGCTTATATTTAAGAATGTAATGAAATACAATGAGGAAAGGCATGACGTTCATGTAATGGCCAAAACCTTATTGGGAAAATTTGAGGAGAAGTGGTTGCAGCTTTTGCCAAAAGTTGATGAAGAGGAAAAACAGCAAAAGGAAGAGGAAGCAGAAGTCCAGCAGGATATGCAGCTCGCTCAGGAGGCTGCTCATGCCAAAATAGCTAAAGACTTGAGTATTGAGCTTGATGAGGTGGGCATGCAACTAGAAAAACTCAGGGAAATAGTGTTTCAGAAATGCAGAAAGATGTCAACCGAAGACAAGAAAAAACTTGGGAATGGGCTCACAAGGCTGTCTCCTGAAGATCTACAAGAAATAAACACCAATACCTAAAACCATGTCCATAATCAAGCATTTTGTAAAAAAAAGACTTCACCATTAACAAGCAGTTCTAACAGCGGTAAGAACACTTGTAGATCAACCTTAAGCTATAGCATGACAACCACTAAATTGACTGAAAATTGGCAAGACTAAAATGGAAAATAATCATAATCCTACATGCATAAAGACGGGTGAAGCTCACACAAGGATGTCTATATTACCATGTGCAAGCATATAAAAAGAGTTAACAAACAGTAGAAGAGAAATGGAGCATGAAGCTTTTTGCACCAAAAATGAACCAAATAATTGCAGTAATTGCAATAACTAAATTTGAACAGCAGCAACAAGAATACAACATGAATTTCAGCACTTCAAAATCAATAAAACCTCTAAAAGTCAAAGAAAACACCAAGTAAATCAAATATCACTATGCAATAAGCATTTATGATGTGCAACCATTACAAGGAAACAAGGATATACAGTGTTGAAATACATAATCTAATATTATACATTATCAAATTGCAATACTATAGAAACATTACCTGAATCGTCGTCATTTTGAATTTCAGTTCCACCTTCAGACCTATTCAACTCATTAGATTGACCATCACGTGCTTGGGTGTTAGAGTAATTCTGACTATCCATCATTTGCTAAATATATGGTTGGGTTCTAGAGTAGTTTTGACCATCCATCAAGTGCTCAATATAAGATCTCACATCTTCATCATAATCTTGTTCAATTACCAGTCGATTGCGACCTCTAGTTTGCATAGTTCCTTTTCCAAAATAAAAAAATTATCTAGATGCATTAAGTTACACTAGTACCAAATTAACTCCAACCAATCAACAGGTCACACGCAAAATAGGAGGACACATAGTCCTCGTCTTAAGCTGTAAAGAAATGAATAGCAATTCGTGCACACGAATAAAGACTTGCGACAGAGATAGTTGAAGAGATAACAAGTATTGATACACCAGTAAAAACTATTATCTAGCGATAATAACACCTTAGAACATTGCAATACAATGGCTACAATCAATAAAATATAAGCAAAAGAAATCACAAAGAATTGACTCAAATCAACCAATACAAACGTTGAAAATCCATAGCCGACTAACATGCATCTTCTGTAAAATGACTCAAATTGAAAGCAAAAAAGTATATATATTCAACATTTCTGCAGTAAAAAATCACAAGAAGTTCTTAAATAACACTTTCAAGAAAAATATTCTATAAGTTCCACCTATCTTATTCAGAATCATATTAATTTTCACTATCATTTCCTCCCTCAACACTAGCTTTACCATCATTTGGAGAAGCTTGAGAATGTACGTTTGTATCAATATCTATCCCATCGACACCACTTCTTACCCAATCATTATACTCATCTTCTGAAACACGAGTATTTTCTAATAGAGCCAAGTCAATGTCATCACTCTGCATTGATGACTAAAACTGCAAACTATTTTCCTCTTCCATATTAAAAATGTCTCGAGGTTTAGTTAACCTAGGGACAAACCATTCATGATCTTCAGGATCTTGTACAAATTTACTTGTTCAGCTTGTTCTGCAAAAATTAAGGGCTCATGACGTTCTCGATCGCCAGAGCCTGTAAGGTGTGAGAAATTCACAAGTGTGAAACCCAAGTCATCTTCCTTAACTCCTCTACCTTTGGTTACATCAATCCAATCACATTTAAATAAGACAACCTTAAATTCTTCATAGTAGTTTAACTCCACAATATCATTCAATCTGCCATAATATGTGATATTTGCATACTTTTGAGTATTGCCACTTGTACTTGTATAACTTTCAGTCTTTGAAATGACCGTAACACCACTATTTTATGTCACCATAAAATTTTTCACTTTGCTTCATTCGAAATCGATATTACATCAAATGCAGTAAATCTTTTTGCAATGTAACTCGGACCTTGCGCAGTGACTTTAACATCCTTTAAGATGTTAGATGTGGCTTCAGAATCCTTTACCTAACCAAATAAAATATACAACTATAAATGTGGATATATGTACAAGGAAAATAATTTAACGTAACCAATGACTTAGTCCTACTACTTACTTGCTCCTTGAACCACTCATGAAATGTATCGAAATGCACATGATCAAGTTGATATTGAGTCAAATGACGCTTACAATGTAATCTCTTGATTTCTGCAATATGTTCCCTATTCATGTAACTCGCATATATTAATTTTTTTTCAATTAAGTAATATACATATATTAAATAATAGATATAACACTTAACTTTTTATAATTCTCAGCCACTTCTGACTCGCAATTGAAAAGCACATGTCGATGTGCTTGCAACCTTTTATTCTCATCCAACTCAAATACATCTACTTCACTGTACGACTCCCCGACAGTTGGAGAAAGGCATTCTTCTTTACTAGTCTCATGCTCAATCTCATCACCGCATTTTCTTGAACAATAAGACCTTGAATCTCCACCCTCCAGATATCGTGAGCAAAATTCCATACACTCATTTTCTATGTATGCTTCTCCTATTGAACCTTCTAGACATGCCGATTACGAACATATGATTTTAAAGTACCCAAATACCTATGGAATAAAATAATGGTATTAGTCTGACATTATAATATTTAATAACAAAAGATATATAACAAAGATTCAGTAATATTTTTCATACTTCTCAATGGGGTACATCCAACGATAATATAATGGCCCCGCATGTTCAGCCTCAGTTGCCAAGTGAATTACCAAATGTATCATAACAGTAAAGAATCCTGGGAGGAAAAGTTTCTCCATAGTAGACAATGTTTCTGGAATTTTTTCTTCAAGTAACTTTAATTCTTTGCTACACAGAACACGAAAGAATGTACATAGTTCAATTAAAATGGAACTAACTCTTTTATCTACTGATCTCTACAAGGCAAGAGGAAGAAGTTTTTGCGCTATAACATGACAATCATGAGTTTTTAACCTAGATATCTTTCGTTTGCGAATGAAACGTGAGATATTAGATGCATAGTCATCTGGAAACTTGGTATTTTGTAGTAATTCATAAAACAACTCATTTTCCTTTTGAGACATTGTGAAAAAAGTAGGAGGAAGATATGCTTTCCCATTAGATCGATATTAAGGCCATAAACTTGGTCTTATATTTCATCGCCTTCAAGTCCAATCGAGCTTCTAAGTTATCTTTTGACTTAGCAAGATCCAATAATGTATAAATTAAGTTATCACACATATTCCTTTCTATTTGCATCACATCAAGATTATGGCGCACCAAGTTAGACTTCTAATAAGGAAGATTGAAAAAATACTCCTCTTTTTCATGTGTTTTTCATCACTCAACTTACCCCTTCACTCGACTGGCCGAGAGTAAATTTTGCATCTTGAACTTGATTCAACACAGTGACCCAGATACTGGAAAAGGTGAAGGTCTTGTTTCTTTAGGACCATCAAACGATTTTACATCATTCCGATATTTGTGTCTTGACTTCAAGAAACGTCGATGCCCCATGTAACAAAATTTCCTGCCATGTCTGAGCCTTCGAGATTGAGTGTTTATGTTACAATATGGGCATGTAAACAACCATAAGTGCATCATCCATAGAGAGTACCATGTGTTGGAAAATCATTTATAGTCCATATGAGAGCTTCTCCCATTTGAAATATCTCCTTAGCAGAGGCATCATATGTTTCTACTCCAACATACCATAATTCATTTAACTCTTCTATTAAAGGTTTCAAATAGATATCAAAATTATTTCCAAGAGCTTTTGGTCTAGGAATAAGTAAGGAAAAAATGAAGAACTCTTGTTTCATGCACATTTATGGTGGACGATTATATGGCATTAAAATCACTGGCCATGTACCGTGAATAGTTCGCATTGTGCCAAATGGATTAAACTCATTAGAAGCTAATCCCAGGTGCACATTGTGAGGATCTCCAGCAAATTCAGGATATTTACTATCAAAAATTTTCCAAGCTTCAAAATCTGCAGGATACCATAGAACTCCATCTTTGTTACGCTCTTCATGATGCCATCGCATTGCTTTAGAAGTTTCTGAAAACATAAACAATCTATGTAGCCTTTGTTTTAAAGGAAAATACCTTAGGACCTTGGCTGGAATTTTTCTAGCATCATTTTTCCATCTAGAAGCCCCACAAACTTTGCATTCATTAACATTCTTATTAGCAAACTCTTTCCTAAAAAGCATGCAATTGTTGGGTCAAGCATAAATTTTTTCATACTTTAAGCCCAAGCCTCCAACTATCATTTTGGTCTCATAGAAAGAAGAGGATATTTTTCTCCTTCAGGAAGCGCATCTTTCAATAGTCCAAGCAAAGAATTAAAAGATTCATTTGACCATTTGAACGTGCATTTTAAGCGATACATACGCAGCAAAAAAGACATTTTACTAAACTTCTTACATCCAGTATACAGTTCTTTATTTGCCTCATTCATGAGCCGTTCAAAATTATCCACCTCTGGATGAGGTTGATTTCCATATGGAGGAGCAGTATTCTCTTGTACATTTTGATCCATGCCACCACTTTCACTAATGTCATTATCCATTAACTGTGTAACATCTACAAATGCATCATGTATCATTCCTCGCATATCATCGCCCCTTAGAGTTGAATGGCTTCAGTTATTTTCTCCAGCATTGTTTGACCCTTTTAGAGACTCCCCGTAACATAACCAAGTATCATATGACGGTATAATACCATTAACCACAAGATGATCATATGTTGTAGCCCGATTTACTTGATGGATAAGCACACACTCCGTACAAGGGCATGCAATTTTTCTCCACATTGTTTTTCAGAAAATGTATGATTTAAAATATCCTCTACTTCCTCCGAATATTCTTTACTAACTCTATCACAATACATTTATTTTTTATTTCTAGGATTATCCATGACGCTCAAGATATTCCTCTCTTTTCTATAATTACTGCAAGGTAATTCTATAGTTCAATGATATTATTTTAAAAATTGAAATTATCAAACATAAATTTATTAAAACTATAATTTTAATTGTTAAACTATTTTAACAACTAATTCATAAATCTTTTAAGAATATAATTATTAAATTTATATTTTATAGAAGAACCATATATCATATATTTTTAAATTTTCAAAACATACTACTCATATTTATTGAATTTCCAGATATATACTTCATTTTTACTAATTTGTTTTTAGCTCTTTTCTTTATTGAGCGCCAATTTAACTAGTTTTAAAGCTAAATAGAATATAAGTCAGTTTATATATTAAAATTATGCAAAGCCTTATATAATTGCGATGAAATCATTCATCTAAAGAATAAAGACTACTTAAACTAAACATGACAAGAAAGAGACAGAGTAAATAAACTTGAAAAATTCAATAAATTATGCAAAGCCTAAAAGGGTATGAACTTTTTAACAATAAGACGATGATTGCGGTGATATGGGGTTACTACATATGGGATTTAATTGATATGAAATATTTTTCTATTTATAAACAGATCATAGTCATCGTACCATAAACATGTCAATGAGAAGAAATCTAACCAAAGACAACTTGCCAATTTTCACTATATTGGTTCATAAAACTTTTAAGAATGGAATTATTAAACTTATAAATTATACAAATTTTTAAGGCTGAATATTCTGACTATAACTAACAAGAAACTAATGGGTACTAACTATCGAAGGATTCTATATATTGCTAACAACCTAAGTTGTTTCTTAACAAATGAATGAATTACTGTAGTTGAGATTCATGTTGACTATTGAGCTTTTAGATGGTGAAAAGTAGCCTTAGAAAAAATATAGAGGAGCCAATTCACGAATGAGGAAACAATTCAATCAATCTAACAGCAGCCGGATATCACAAACGACTTTGCAAAAACATAAAAGCTATACTTTCACAAATTATTACTAAGTTGTTGTTCAACAACCCTTAGTTTATCGCTCTTCTTCGTCGAACATGTTTCACGATACCATAGACTAACATGGATACGCAAGAGATGAATATGACAATTCCTATTCTTTCTATAGGTCTAAGTCTTACTTGTCTTCCTTTTATTTTAGATGCCAATGGAATGAGCATGCGGTCATACTATTACTGAAAGATCCAATCGCACATCGAGCTCTGAGCTAACAAGATGCATATCGTTACCTTCAAATAGTCAAACAGAATGAGACTTTAAACCAAATGTGGCACCTAAAACTAGGAACTTTCAGCTGAGACTAAAAGAACGATAAAAAATAATACGCCATCAAATTTGGCAATGTTCGAGAATAATGAAAAAAGGTAAGGGACAATCGTGTGAAGAATGGTGCACAGAAAAATTTAGTACAAGGTCAAGTGGTAAGAAAATTATTCCAGTGGTTTCTAATAGTGTGCAACAGGTTCAAACTACTGCACATTATGGAGTCAGCAAGTTGAAGAGGATCCAGAAGAAGGTGAACTATCGAGAACCATAAATTTATTACTTGTAAGATATTTTATGTTAAAGGTTGTCATTTTATGAATTCGAATAAGTCGTCATTCCTAACAATGATGATAGAAACGAAACTTCCAATATTATATATTAAATTAACAAACTTCCAGTATTTTTATACTGGTATTTTGTTCTACGCCATTTTATTTATAATTTTTTATAGTAATTTGAATGAAAGATACTTCAAGTATAATATATTGGAGTTTTATGAGTTTTTCATTGTAATTCATAAAGCTCCAATATATTATACTTGTATTTTATTCTTGTTATGAATCAAGCGCTATAACACCATTTTATGGTGCAGACTTAATAATTTTCATATATAATCATAAAATTCTAACATTTTATTCGAGAAATTATGCGAATCTTAAAATGTTAGGTGTGTTCTTCTTATTCGAATCACATATAATTCTAGTATAATAAGCTGGAAGAATCTAACAAAACTTGTATATAATAAGCCAATACTGGGTCGGTCGAGACTCTTTCTTAGTGAAGTGGGAAGACAACACCAAATCAGACGGGCACAAAAGAAGAAGTGATTTCATCTGACAGGACGACGACTCTTCTTACCCATAGCTACCACTTCTACAGGTTCATCACTCATTGTCGCGCCACCACCTTCCTAGTTGAGTAAGGAATGAATGCACTTCAGGTTACTTCCGAGGCACCCCTAGCCCTTCCTGCCATAGAGGAAAGGAAAGATTTGTGACCTGTACTCCCGTGAAAAAAGAAGCTGAACCAAGACTCAATGGTTCACCTATCGGCTAAGAAATTTTTAATGACGAAGGATTAACCATTGGACGGGACGCTATTGTGAAGCCTAGAAAGGCGGAAGCGGAAAATTGCTTATACCAAGTTTCCCAACAGCAGCTTAAATTCAAAAAGCTGTAGCATATTATACTAGCATTATCTTTTGTACCATTTTATGCTACAAACTTGTAGATTTCACATATATAATCATAAAAGTCTATCATTCTATTCAAGAAATTATGGGAATCTTAAAAAGTTAGATGTGCTCTTCTTATTTAAATCACAGATACTTCCAGTTTAATAAGCTGGAAGAATCTGAGTTTTTATATTAATTCAAAAATCTGACGTTATCTTTTGTGCCATTTTATGCACTATTTTTCCTGGTTTTTAATTGAAGATCCCTTCAATATTATATGTTGCACACTTTGTACCTTTCACATATGTAATTATAAAAGTTTAGCATTTTATTCACAATACAATCTATTAGTTTGAATTACAGATATTTTCAATATAATATACTTGAAATTTCTTATTAACATATTAAATTAAGAAAAATGCAATATTTTATACTAGTGTTTTATTCTATACCATTTTTTTATAATTTTTTGTAGTAGTTTGTATGAAAGATACTTCCAGTATAATACATTGAAATTTTATGAGTTTTACATATTAATTCAAAATGCTCCAGCGTATTATATTTGTGTTTTGTTCATTTTTGGAATCAAGAACAATAAACCGTTATGAGATACTTCCGGTATAATAAGCTGGACGTTTCTTAGCTTTAGCTATTAATTTAGAAAGGTCCAAAAAAATTATACTGGTGTTATAATCTCACGATTTTATATTATTTTTTATGGTTTTGAACAATGCGAATTTTACTAGTTACCATCTGAATTACAAACAAGAAGATATATAATACAATTAATACATTGAGAAAAGTCAAGATTAACCCAGATTAAAACATTAAGATCAAACCAAAAAAGTCGAAGAATCAGAAGAATAATTAAAAACTTACTTCACTCAATTATTTTACTGATTCTCTGAATTTTCTGGTTTGAATTACAAATGAGAAGAATCATAGAGTATCACAATTAAGTTTGTGATCGTAGAAGAAATCTAAATAACTAGAAAAAAATTTGAGAGAGCTTACTTCGATTTGTAGATTGACACCGTAAGATTCAGCTAAAACATAATATGAGGTTAAGTCATGTAAATTTTATAAAGAGAGTAGAGGTATTTTAGTCAACAATTTGCCAGCGTTCTAACTTAGTTGCTAAATATAGTTGACATTTGATTATGTAACTATTTAATTGACCAGGTGTAAAACTGATCATTTATAAATTTTTCGTGTCATTTCTACGTTACTGTAAGAATATAACTCGAAAAGCCGAAAACGTCCAAAATACTACTCCGTAAGTAAGGTAAAAATAGCATGGTATAGCCAGTTTTTGGACTGGTCATTAAAAAATAGACAGCGTCTACCAAGTCAATAAAAATAGCCACTACTTTTCTGTAATAGAGATCGGTCCAACATAATATACTGGAGTTTGATGCACTTGTGTATGAACTCCAGCATATTATGCTGGACCGATATACTTTGCTGGCTCTAGTATATTATACTGGACCAGTATACTTGTTGGAACTCCAGTATATTATGCTGGAGTTCTAGTGCACTTATGATGGAACTCCGTCATATTATGTTGGAGTTCCAGCATACTTATCTTGTGGAACTCCAGCATAATATGCTAGAGTTCAAGTATATGTATGCTGGAACTCCAGCATATGGGTGTATTTTGACCCGGGCCCGGGCCTAACGGGTCGGGCTTCGCGGTCCCAGGCTTCGTGTGTCGTGCCTGGCGGTCCTGGCGGTTGAGAGCAGCCCGTGACGGGCCTAAGCCCACAGTGGTCCTGGACCTGGCGGGTCGGGCCTAGCGGGTTTTTTTTTTAAGGCAATATCTTGTATAGTAGTTATTAGTATAGTGTAGAATATATTTTATATAGTGTACTAAGTTATTAGTATAGTATATATAATGTATATTTCATTGTATATTGTGTTGTAGTAATTAGTATATATTGTATATTATGTATATATTATTACCCAAAATGTCATATCTTTGTTAGTCTTCCTTCCACCAATGGAATTAGCACAACAAGATACTAATACCACCATAAAAAGGAAAAAAAAAACTAAAAGAAGATGTGCCAATAGTGGTACTAGTAATTAGTATATTGTGTTGTACTAATTAGTATATTTTGTATATATGTATATTCCCTTATATATTTTCTTGTAGTATATATTGTATCTTATGTATATATATATTCTCTTATATAATTTCATGTAGTATATATCTTATATATTATGTATATATATTTTGTTCTAGTATATATATATTGTATCTCTTTTGTATAATGTATAGATATTCTCTTATATATATTTATATTGTATCTTATGTATATATGTTATTACTTATATATTTTCTTGTAGTTTAGGTTGTATGTTATATAGTATATGTTATATATATATATATATATATATATATATATATATATATATATATATATATATATATATATATATATATATATATATATATATATATATATATATATATATATATATATATATATATATATATATATATATATATATATATATATATATATATTGTAGTTTATAAATAATTCGAATTAAAGACAAAAAAATATTGAGAAAAAGATATTCAATGATATGTCTTATAATGTTTACTACCCAAAATGGCATATCTTTCTTAGTCTTCCTTCCCCCAATGGAATGAGCACAACAAGGTACTAATACCACCATTAAAAGGAAAAAAAAAAAACTAAAAGAAGATGTGCCAATGGTGGTACTAGTAATTAGTATATTGTGTTGTAGTTTAGTATATATTATATTAATATATATATATTTTTTGTGTGTGTATATATATATACATATATATACATATATATATATATAAAGTGCATGATTTACTGTTTTTGTAAGCATGCCTATAGCACTAGTGTTACTAGAAGCATTATCCATAGAAATTGCCATTATTTTATCGCTAAAGCAAAAATATCTACAAATATCTGAAATAATTTTAACTATAAACTTACCTGTGTGACGTGAATTAATTATTCTATACGCAATTATATGTTTTTGCATTGTCCAGTCCTCATCTATCCAATGACTTGTAGCAGTTAGATAATAACAATCATTACCACTTCTACCAATATCAGTAGTAATAGATATCCGATTAGGTATGTGAGTAAATAAATAGCGATTAAGGTATTGTTCATAAATATCGGCCTTATGTGAATTTGGTGGTGGTGGAAACGAAGCTTGTTCATGACGGATTTATGAGATTTGTTAGAGATACAATGTAGATTATGATGTAACTTGTACATACATAATATACACTATATACAAAAATGTTTTTTTAAAAAAAAGAGTCGTTGGGCCCGCCAGGACCGGCCCAGGCCCGCCTGGAGGTCCCGGTCCTAGCGGTCCCGGGCTCACGATTTTATTGTTTTGGACCGGCCCGTCACGGGCCTATAAGACCGCCAGGCCCGGGACCGCCAGGACTGGCCCACCAGGCCCGTGAGGCCCGCCAGGACCGCGGGCCCGGTCCCGTCACGGTTCAGGCCCAAGCCACAGTATATTATTACTCCAGTATAATATCTGGAGTATTTTTCGGGTTTTGAATAATATTTTCGCTCAAATTTTTTTTTAAATAAAAATTAAATAAATTTCAATTACTTTTGAGATTGATATATTTTTGAACGACAATTATAAATCTGGCTATATTTGAATTTCTTCGGTAAGTAAGCCGTAAGGCAAGAAGTCGGTGAGTCCATCGGCTTTATTCGCAATTCTTTACTCTTTTGGAATCTCCTCTATTGTTTTTTTTATGTTGACTAAAACTTGACAGTCTATGGTTGGAGTAGACTGCACACACCCACCTTTATTCTATTTTTAACAGCTCGAGAAAGGGACATGGATATTTTTTACGGATTCGAAACTTTTCTAATCCTTTTTTAGGCAAAAAATACATTTCTAATACTATAAACAAAAGTTACACAAATAACTAAAGCACAGTACTATACTTCGTGTCAATAAAAAAATATTTTTTTAAGAGAGTCACGGTACAATAATGCATTTCACTTAAACACAGCATTGTACTCTGTTTCCCTTATTAATTTGGCCCCACTCATGCAAGTGTGTAGAGATTATTTTGTTTTAAGTGTAAAACGCAGTATAATACTATGTTTTACACTGAAACATATTATTATACTGTGTTTTACTTTGATTTTAGGCCCCACCAATAATTAACTAAAATAAAAATAATTCAAATACATAAAACGTGGTATTGTACTGCATTTTACAATAAAAATTCTGCATCCCAAGCTCAGACTTGCCTTATTTAAAGGCGTTTCAATTTTATGAAAATCCATTCAATACTTTACTTCAAACTTCCGTTCATACTTCTCTTTTTTCTTCTTATCAATCATTTTTTTACAATGTCTGAAGAGCGAAAAATAAGGGTTTCATTATATTGGGATCGGGGGTGAGGTTGTGCTGGAGAATAACTCTGTGAGATATAGCTCACCCCCATAGTGTCATGTTAAATTGTCGTTTACTATGGAGTACGAAAAATTGATATCGCCGTTACGTAAAAAATGAGGGTGAGGAAGCGTTCGGTTAACGTTAAAGTAACCGGTAGATTTCCGTATTCAATGACTCTGCACAGGTTTTCTTATTATTGTGAGTTAACATCGAGAATGATGAAACTCTTAGAGATTTTTTTACGAATTGCGGATGAATACAGGGAATTTATTATAATAAAATTATTAAAAATGTACGTCAAGGTGGAAGACGTTTCCAATAATGAGGGCGTGCATAGTAGGGATAACCCCCAGTCATTGGGTGGTTATTCTGGAGAAGTTTTTGCCAGACAGATTGCTCTTGTAAGAGGCCTTGATTTAAAATAGTCACCACCGGCGAATGAGCAACCATAAAACAATATTTTGACTTTATATAACCCACAAGACGACTGGTAAACTTCAATTTTACTACGCTTTAGCGGTGTTTATTTTATGTTTTAATTGGATTTATATTAGCACTTATATTTTTCATAGGGAATACTGTCCGGATATGAATTTTACAAGTTATGACCTCGTCCTTAGTTGGAATATGCGTCGTTCTGGAGTACTGGAGCACAGTGGTCCATTTGGGAGTCATCACCAATAAGAAAATATCCATCATGAACCGTCAAGACAATACGACTTGTAAGTAAAATGATATAGCTATATATAAATTATTTATGTAGTTGGGTAAATTATTATTTTGTTCTTTTTGTGAAGTGGAAACGAGCTTCTTCATGTTCCTGACCTCACAGAGTTGCCCATAGACGACGTATTGACTCGTGATTTGGCAGCTGCTTAGAGTCAGGAAGATGCTAGTGATTATGACAACTATGCGGATGAGTCTGGGGATGACACATCCTAATGATGAGGGTGATAATGAGGAGGAAGTTAATGGTGAACCTGAGCTGACGAGGGAGCATGTTCCTCCACCTCCCGCTAGACCAAGAGTGTACGAGTCCCACGTACCATTTCATGAGCGGAATATTCCATATCTTGATATTTTGCCAAGTATGCCAAACGTAGATTTCCTTACAAGGGATAATGATGAAATTCGGTCTGTGATTTCGGATGAGTCTAGACCAGCTGTTCTGACAAAGGACATGCATTTCCCCGATAAAGCTCGCCTAATTAGGGCTGTAAAAATCTACAGTATAAGAGAATGCCGTGAGATGATGGTAAGTGAGTCAACTACAGAGGTATACATGGCTGTATGCCGTAGAGAATTTATGGGTTGTCACTGGATGTTGCGTGCTAGCAAGAAAAAATCAGGTTTGTCGAAAGTGGGTAAATTTATTAGCACCCACAGATTTGAAATGGATACATTCAATGAGAATCACTTCAACTTGGATGTGGCCTTGATTTCTCTTGTCTTGATTCCATATTCATAAGTGTCCATTGGTTCAAGATTAAAGAGTGTATTACAGTCGTCCACCAGGAGTATGGTTGTACAATAACCAAAAGAAAGGCATATCTCGGTTGCAAACGTGCTTTTGGACTTATTTATGGCGATTGGAATAAGTCTTTTTCAGATCTGCCCAGGTACATGTCTGCACTGCAACACATTAACCCCGAGACTGTTATTGAATGGAGGCGTGAGCGGAGTCCGGACAGACTCGAATATATTTTTAACTATGTTTTCTAGTCATTTAAAGTAGCAATGGATGGTTTTATGCATTGCCGTCCTGTAATTTCCATAGACGGTACTCATGTCTATGGAAAGTATGATATTAAGCTTTTTTTTGTAGTTGCAATAGATGCCAACGGACAAATATTTCCACTAGCTTTTTCCATTTGTGCCAACGAAAGCGAAGAGACGTCGACGTTTTTTTTTAACCACTTGAAGCAGCACGTTGTGAAACAACGTTCAGGTATTTGTCTAATATCTGATCGGCATGGTGGTATTTTAAGTTTTGTACAACACTTGCCTGAATGGTAGGAACCATATGCATACCACTGTTACTATGTGAGGCACCTGAAGGCCAATTTCCAGAAGAAATATCCTAACAAGGCCTTGCATGACTTAATGTGGATGGCAGCAACTGAGCACCAGTAGTGCAAATCCATGAGGCGCATGGAAGCGATTCGGCAGATAGATGCAGCAGCATGCCGACAGAGCCTATACTTGGTTGACGGGACATGAGCTTCACATGTGAACATTGCATGCTGATGGCGGTAGACGATGGGGAGCCCTCACTGCAAATGTGTCGGAGTCATTCAACGGCTTGTTGAAGTCTGCCCGTGGACTGCCTGTCAGTGCCATGGTCCGCATGATATTCAAACAGAGTGCAGAGAGGTTTGTTGAAAGGCATGCAGCTATATCAGCATTGATGGACAAGGGTATTCAATTTATGCCAATACCCATGAGAAGATTTGAAAGGTCCAAGATGCGAGCACATTGGTATTCATTTCTTCAGTAAGATCATGACCGAGGTGTTACTGGCGCCACATACTGAGCCTCATGATCCAACCTCGCGCCATCTCTCGCCTGAAACAGTATCGACGACCCAGCTCTGCCACCCGCCGGCCATAGTCAACGAGTGCAGCACTGTCGGCATGCTGTTGTATCTCTTGTCCTAATTGGTACACAAGGTGATGCCCAATAACCTATGAAACATGTAAACTATTAATTAAATAACGCTATATCACAAATATAAGATATTAATAAGCCACAAAAACATATCATGCCTCGTGTCTCCTGGCGTATGGTCTATAGCTCTCGCCAAGTATATGAATGGGGTTACCGATCATCAGTCGGATGTGATGGTGGTAACATGACGTATATAGATGAATAGTGGTCTCCTGGGTAAATGTAGGTGGTGGCGGAATACGATCACCTCGCAGCTACCAAATATGGACCTGCTGATCTAGTTATCCCATAATATATCGACCACCCTAACACGGTCATCCCGCTCATAGTGTGTAGGGATCTATGCAGGCTCCCCTGGTATAGGCTGGGGATGGTGAAACTGGCGAAGCACATGCTCTGTGGCATGATACTCCACCATATAGAAGAAGATCATCGGGACGGAGGTGCTCTAATGCAGTCGGTTAATGAGAAATAATCGTCATATATTTTCAATTACCTTCAGGTAATCGATTGTTGATATTTAACAATCGATGTTTTGCTTAAAATCTGGAAAAGATTTTCTGAACGTTGTTAAAATAATCGATTGTTGATTTCCGGACAATCGATGTTTTATGCCAAAAATTGGAAAGGATTTCTTAACGTTATAAATAATCGATTATTGATTTGAAGTAATCGATTGTTGACGTAAAATCTGGGATTGAATTTTTAATCTGATAGGCAAACAATCGATTGTTTAGTCTTGACAATCGATTGTCACTGAGTAATTTCAGCAATCCTTAATTGGCAATTAGACAACGGTAAGACTGAGTTTTTCACCTATAAATACAGCTTCAACTCAGTGTTTTCACAACAACAACATATACACTTTGAGTATTTTCATTGCTAAAAGCTTTCTTACATTGATCATCAGTTTCCATTCATCCATAAAGCTTTTTGAAGAGCCATTCTATTGAGCTAAGTTATTGTGATCTTGAGCGTACTATTTCTACTCATATCTACTCATTAAGGAGTGCTTTGTAAAGTGAGTGTGTTTTGTGTTTGTAAGAGAATTGCGATTCTCGTTTGTTGAGGAACTTGTGATTCCTCGGTTGAAGTCTTTGGGATTGTTATCCCCGAGCAGTTGAAGTCTTTGGGATTGTTATCCCCGAGCAGTTGAAGTCTTTGGGATTGTTATCCCCGAGCAGTTGAAGTCTTTGGGATTGTTATCCCCGAGCAGTTGAAGTCTTTGGGATTGTTATCCCCGAGCAGTTGAAGTCTTTGGGATTGTTATCCCCGAGCAATTGAAGTCTTTGGGATTGGTATCCCCGAGCAATTGAAGTCTTTGGGATTGTGATCCCCGAGCACCTGGGTGAGGCTTGTGTCCTCAGCTGTAACGGTTTGTTAAGCACCCGTAAGCTTGACAAGTTTAGTGGAAATCTCGAGAGAGTCTCTCGGGGACTGGACTAACCACGTTTGTGGCCAACCAGGATACATCATTGTGTAAGTTTATTCTACTGCACTTGTTTTAATTTCTGCAAAGTTTTTAAATTCCGCACTAAAACGCTTAATATTTTTAAAAACGCTATTCACCCCCCCCCCCCCTCTAGCGTAAAGCGTATTGTCCAACAATTGGTATCAGAGCAATACTCTCTGAAAGACTTAACCATTTGAGAGAATCTTTCCATGGCTTCTACTCTAGACTCTTTTGCAGGTATTGATGAAGGACAGTGCCCCACAAGACCTCCTTTGTTTAACGGGACTAATTATTCATATTGGAAAGAAAGGATGCAGATATTCGTCAGATCAAACAGCCCTTACTTGTGGAAGGTGTACACCAAAGGAAATGAGGTTCCTGTCAAAAAGGTGGAAGGAGAATGGGTGCCAAAATCAGAAGAGGAATTCAACGCCGAGGATAATCGAATGGTCCAAAATAATTTTAAAGCTATTAATTTATTACTTTGTGCTGTTAATGCTAATGATTACAGGAAAATCTCCTGCTGCAAAACAGCGAAAGAAATGTGGGACAAGCTTGAGATCACTTACGAAGGGACTGACCAGGTAAGAGAAGCTAAAATTGACTTTTTAACTCATGCTTACGAATTGTTCCATATGAAGGAAGGCGAAAAGGTAGATGAGATGTTTGAGCGGTTCTCATCAATAGTGAATGATCTCCACGCGCTCAAGAAGACGTTCACAGACAAAGAACTAGTTCGAAAAATCCTTAGGAGTCTAACACCGGCATGGCGATCAAAGGCCGATGCGATTCAAGAGTCAATTGGAATCACGAACGTCACTATAGACGCTCTTAGAGGTAATCTTAAGACTTATGAATCCACTATTCTTAACCCTGTTATTGATGAACAAAGAAGGCAAAAGATTGCTCTAAAGGCGAGCACAAGTCAATCACCAATTGAAGAGGATGGAGATAGCGAATTCGGACTCATCATCAAAAAATTCCAAAAATTCATGCGAAAAGAATATGACCGCAAAGGGAAAAAGCAAGGTGAGCAAGTTAAATGTTATGAATGTGGTGAAACAGGGCATATCAAAACAAACTGCCCAAATCTTAAAAAGGAGAAGAAACCCTTCAAGAAGCAACGAGCATACATATCTTGGGGAGGAGATTCCGGAGACGAATCCAGTGAAGAAGAAAATGAAGAAGCGGCAAATCTCTGCCTCATGGCACAGGAAGAAAATCAAAGTGAGGTAAGTCAAATCTCTTCTCAAAATTTTTACACTCTTGATGACATGAGAAATGCCTTTGATGAATTGTATGCTGAATTTCTCAAAGTTACAAAAACCGTCACTAGTTTAAGAGAAAGTGCTTCTCTAAAAGAACAAGATTTTCAAAAACAGTTTTCATTAAAAGAAAAAGAATTGGAAAAATTGGTTTTGGAAAATGAGAAGCTACTAGAACAAAACAAGTTTTATGGGAAAAGAAGTTCTGACAAGCCCGAGAGTTCTACAAAAAATTGTGCTTCTTGTGTAGACCTTAAGAATGAAGTAGGTAGATTAAAAGGCACACTAGATAAATTCAACTCCTCTCATAAAAACTTGAATGTGGTGCTTGATAACTTGAAATCAACCAAGCATGGAATAGGCTTCATAAATGAAGAAGAGGTTGATGCAAAAACCCAACCACCTAGAGCTCAATCTAGGATTAATAACAAAAATGCCTTTCCTAAAACAAACATGCATGCTAGACAAAATATTAGGAGACCTAGACATGACCTTCCGCCTAGCAATCGTCACCATAGACATGATGCATATTTTAGGCACAACAGTGATCATGCTAGAAGATCCCGAAATGTTCAACCTAGAAATGATTATGGTGCTCAAATTAGGAGAAATGAAAATAGAGTAAACAATGTGCATTATTCTAGCTACTATGAGCCTAGACGCATGCATAATCCAAATGTGACATGTCATTATTGTAGACAAATTGGTCATATTGCTCCCGCATGCTTTACTAGACATAGACATGCTACTCAAACATATCATTATAGTATGCATAACCCTCAAGGACCCAAAATGGCATGGGTACCAAAAGAGCATTGATTTGTTTTGCAGGTGTGCTTGAAGGAATCAAGTGTAGTGGATACTCCAAACACTTGACGGGAGACGAATTCAAAATTCCTTAAATTAAAGCACAAAGAAGGAGGAAGAGACGGAAAAGTCGATTTAGGCATTTTTTTCAAAATCGGAAGTATTTTCGAAAAATTTAAAAGACAAAATACAAGGAAGACAAATGCAAAATTGTGGAAGAAGCTTCTTAAATTGAAGAATGAGCCAAAAGACCAAAATGAACGGAGGATGTTCAAAATCAGGTAATTGGCAAAGTTGAAGGGAAGGTAAGTACCCTAAACCCTCTTAAGAACATCCTAGGACAAAATTCTTAAGAGTTCACGTTTTTCACCCGACTACACTAGTTTCGAAGTTATTATTTCATTTATAGATTACTGACTTGAGCGTCGGAGATGTTTAATTCTATTTTGCAGGTATCCCCCAAAAGGTAAGAGGAAAGTATAAATTGTCTTGATACAAGAAAAATCGATCATAATCGATTATTTATGCTTACAATCGATTATCAGTATCAATAATCGATTATTTGTTGATTCAATTTTTTTTGTCATGAAATCTTGTTGAATGTTTACATTGCTTGATAGAATTAAGTCTCATCATTTTAGCATCCCCCTTCCAAACAATCGATTATTTGTTCTGCCAATCGATTATTTGCCAAAATCCAAACTCTCTGTGAGTGAAATAATCGATTACTATATATTGACAATCGATTATCTGTTTTAAACTTATGTTACCGTTTTGGCTCTACAATCGATTCCTGTCAGGTCATAAATATGAAAAACAATCGATTACCAAGTTTGACAATCGACTATCTTTTTCAAATTTTTTTTACCGTTCTGGCGTGTAATCGATGTGTCAGATCATTTTCATTAATGATAATCGATTATTCTATTCAAACAATCGATTATTGAACGGACAGTGAATTTATTTTTACCGTTTCAGACTTCAAAGCTCTTCAAATCTTTTCAAATAAGTGTAAGATTCATTCCTTCTCTATATATAGGCTGCACATATGCTCTTGTATACTCACTCAAGCCTCCCAAGCATCAAATTATCTTGTTATCTTTGAAAAATCCTAGCACATCCTTTTCAAAAATGTCAAGCCGCAACTCCAAACGTGCTCGTTCCAAACAAGGTGCTTCTTCTTCTCGCCATCCATATCAAGATGGATCGGTTCTATTCTTTGAATCCGATGAAGAGCTCACCCGTTTCTTAACCAAATTTGAGAAACGCCTTATTCTCCCTCCTCGCTTTTCAACAAACGCTCTTGTTGCACCATTCATTCCAGCCGCGAATATGCTAAGAGAGTGCCAACTTTTCAATTTCCTACTCCTTACTCACCCCCACTACAACATTACTTTGGTTGAAGCTTTTTACTCCAACCTTCACAAAGATGATGAGGGTGAACTCGTTACCAATGTTAACGGCATTTCCATTCTAATTTCTGAAGATAACCTCCACCTCATTGCCGGCATTCCGCATGATGGTGAAGACATCTACCAGTACATAAATGATGCCGGGGACATGATTGATGAAGCTAATCTCTTCCGCCAAGCCGGAGTCGCCTATGATGAGTCTTCTTCCCGTCATCCCACCATAAAGGGTATGGACCCGAATTATCGTTTCATTCTCTATTTCATCACTCGTGTTCTCAAACCCCGTAAACTCAATCACACCACCATTTCCCAAGAGGATGCCAAATTTCTTCATGCCATTATCACCGGTGTTAAAATCAATTGGTGCAAGCTTATTCAATCTCATATGTTCAATGCCACCAGAGATGACATACCTCTCCCCTATGCCCTCTTAATAATGAAATTTCTTGAAGCTTCCGGGGTCAATATTGCTAATGGTCCTCTCAAAAAGAGCACCAAAATCTGGGAAATTTCGGAGTCTTCCTTTCATCATGATGGTGATCATGCTCCCGCTCCTCCTCAAAATCGACAAGCCCGTCGTCGCCTCCCAATGATGATGAAGGGGATGGGGGTGATGAATGATGAAATTGTTGTTTTTGATGATGTGAAATTGTTGTTTTTGATTTGTTTTTCCTTGGTTGGTTAGTTGTTGTTCGTTTTATTGTGTTTGGCTCCACCCATGTAATGTTATTTTCCAATAAATAAACTTTTGTTTATTTCATATGTTTTTTTGCATATTCTTCCCTTGTATATATTTTTGCTAATGGCAAAAGGGGGAAGAAACGGGATATCAAGAAGTATGCTATATCACTCTCAACTTCATTCATGCTTAAAGTGAGGGGGAACATCAAATTGCATACTTTACACTTGTCTTGGATTATCAAAATAATTATTGCATATATCCCGCTTATGTTTGCCATTATCAAAAAGGGGGAAATTGTTGGAAACACGTTTCAAATGCAATATACTAAACGTGTGTTCTTTTGTAGGTTTTGATGAATGTCAAACAAAGCAAAAAGCGATATATAGCAGTACTCAAGGACAAGCACAAAATGGATGCATTACAAGAAGCTCAAGACAAAGTTTAGAAATGTTATAATTGAGTCAATATTAATTGTGATCTTGATTCCTCAACTTGGCTCATAACATGGCTTCTCTACTAAAATTATTTTTCCAAAATCATGCATATTTAAATTAAGTGTCAAATGATTTTAAACTATGCATATTTACATTTGTTAAAATGTTTTCCAAGCATGCCTCAAAAATCTTGGCTAAGATAATCGATTATGTACTTATGATAATCGAGTATCTCTAAGCCAAGACTGCATGACAATCGATTGTGAATTAATGATAATCGATTGTGAGTAAGTCAGTTAACATCAGGTTTTTGCAAACTGCATAACAATCGATTGTGTACTTATGATAATCGATTGTTAACTGAGGCAAAGTTTTCAAAACTCATAAAAATCGATTATGAACTAATGGTAATCGATTAGAATGAGAAAAATGTCTCCCAGTGATTTTAAATAAAATGATAATCGATTGTGGCTTTTGATAATCGATTATATATGAGACAGAGAGTTTTGAAATTAATTAATAATCGATTATTCCATTTGATAATCGATTGTTGAAGCTGACCGTTGTCATATATTTTCAATTACCTTCAGGTAATCGATTGTTGATATTTAACAATCGATGTTTTGCTTAAAATCTGGAAAAGATTTTCTGAACGTTGTTAAAATAATCGATTGTTGATTTCCGGACAATCGATGTTTTATGCCAAAAATTGGAAAGGATTTCTTAACGTTATAAATAATCGATTATTGATTTGAAGTAATCGATTGTTGACGTAAAATCTGGGATTGAATTTTTAATCTGATAGGCAAACAATCGATTGTTTAGTCTTGACAATCGATTGTCACTGAGTAATTTCAGCAATCCTTAATTGGCAATTAGACAACGGTAAGACTGAGTTTTTCACCTATAAATACAACTTCAACTCAGTGTTTTCACAACAACAACATATACACTTTGAGTATTTTCATTGCTAAAAGCTTTCTTACATTGATCATCATTTTCCATTCATCCATAAAGCTTTTTGAAGAGCCATTCTATTGAGCTAAGTTGTTGTGATCTTGAGCGTACTATTTCTACTCATATCTACTCATTAAGGAGTGCTTTGTAAAGTGAGTGTGTTTTGTGTTTGTAAGAGAATTGCGATTCTCGTTTGTTGAGGAACTTGTGATTCCTCGGTTGAAGTCTTTGGGATTGTTATCCCCGAGCAGTTGAAGTCTTTGGGATTGTTATCCCCGAGCAGTTGAAGTCTTTGGGATTGTTATCCCCGAGCAGTTGAAGTCTTTGGGATTGTTATCCCCGAGCAGTTGAAGTCTTTGGGATTGTTATCCCCGAGCAATTGAAGTCTTTGGGATTGGTATCCCCGAGCAATTGAAGTCTTTGGGATTGTGATCCCCGAGCACCTGGGTGAGGCTTGTGTCCTCAGCTGTAACGGTTTGTTAAGCACCCGTAAGCTTGACAAGTTTAGTGGAAATCTCGAGAGAGTCTCTCGGGGACTGGACTAACCACGTTTGTGGCCAACCAGGATACATCATTGTGTAAGTTTATTCTACTGCACTTGTTTTAATTTCTGCAAAGTTTTTAAATTCCGCACTAAAACGCTTAATATTTTTAAAAACGCTATTCACCCCCCCCTCTAGCGTAAAGCGTATTGTCCAACAAGTATGTGCAACACAACTCAATTTATAACAAGTGTACGTACATATTTACCTGTCCGGCCACCAGCATATCTAACACATCCCTGAAAAGGGAGAGATTAAGATAAGCATAGGTCCATCTGTAGTTCCCACGCCGGAGAACCCACCTAGAAGCTAGAGGCAGAAACGGATAAGCCTCACTGGGCGCAAGTGGCGGTAGAGGTGGCTAGAACGACATGATCCGCTGCCAGGCCCAAACCTACGATAAAAGGTTGATGTAAAATTTATAAGCCATTTCAACCATATAGAATTCGGAGTAATGAATTGAGTATTTGAACATATTGTCACCTGTAGGGGGAAGAAAATCGGTATGCAGGTATGCAAGAAGATCAGCACCCCAGCTATACAAGGGTAAATCATCCAGCTGCTGAAGATGATGGAGAAAGCGCATACTCACGAGACTCCCCAAAGTGTTGGGAAACAAGACACACCCAAAAAGCATGAGCAACGCCAACTGCGTGTACCTTTCAATATGGAGATCCTCCATCTCGTCGGTAATGTCTGGGTGCAAAAATGCCATATGATCTCTGATGGCATACAAAGCAACCGACTGCCCCCTCTCTGTACAGCATCAACATGAGGTCTATAACCAGTAAACTGCCCCATCATATCAAAATACTGTCCACGGGTCATAGATCTAATATACTGGGACAGTGCCACGACCCGTCCATCTACGTGCAGCCCGTACAAGACTAGAACATCCTCCAACGTGATGGTGGCCTCTCCATCGGGCAAGTGAAAAGTGTGTGTCTCTGGTCGCCACCGCTCTACCAAGGCTGTGATGAGGGACCAATCAAGCTACATCCACCCAATCCAAAAAATCGCATAGAAGCTCGTAGCCTGTAGGCGCGCGACTACGCGGGCATGGAAAGGATGCTCCACGATGAACTCCCATAAATCGTTACGTCTCCTGGCACGGAGAAGCTGATCTGGTAGCTATCCCCCTCCATACAAAGGAGGACCTATGGTCGCCCTGCAACACTAATAGCTCATCCTCGGCAGGTCCAGGATGCGCAAGTGGAAAGTCCATGTTGTCTACGATAATTTAAGCAAAATTAACCAGAATCAGGGTTGTAGGTTAGGGGCTACTAGAGTCCTTCGCACGTCAGTAGGTTTTCTCATAGACGATTTGTATGTTAGCGTGTGCCCTCCTGTGGCTGTTAGTTATGGTAGTTACTGCACGATTTTATTGCCTGCGATTGTATGTATGTTTCTTATTTTTAGTTAATTATTTTCACTATTTTCTGCGGGAGTCACTAATGCTTTCTGCTTTTGTTTTGTTTTACAGCTGTTTTTCCTTTTGTCCTATGCGCCGAGGGTCGATTGGAAACAGCCTCCCTGCCCTTTCGGGTAGGGGTAAGGCTTGTCTACATATTACCCTCCCCAGACTCCCACCTGGTGGGAGTATACTGGGTAGTAGTTGTTGTTGTTGTTGTAATTGTGTGTGTTTGTTTAATAAATTAAATAATTATTTTTAATATTAGACTGGGTAATTATCTATGGGTTCTGGGCTCGATTTTTTAGGTCCAGTAACACTAAGTTATCCTTAATTATTATGCGTGTCAATTTTAATATTTTTAGAATTTTGTTAGCTTAATAAATTAAATAACTAATTATTTTAAATATTGGACTTAATAATTATGTATGGGTTCCAGGCTCGATATTTGAGGTCCGGTAGCACCAAGTTATCCTTAATTATTATGCGTGTCAATTTCAATATTTTTAGAATTTTGTTAGTTTAATAAATTAAATTAAAAATTCATGAATTGGAATTAATAATTATGTATGAGTTCCAGGCTCGATATTTGAGACCCGGTAGCACCAGTCTATTCTTAATTATTATATGTGTCAATTTCAACATTTTTAGAATTTTGTTAGATGAATAAATAAAATTAAAATTTTTGGAATTGGACTTAATAATTATGTATGGATTTCAGGCTCGATAGAGGCTCGGTAGCACCAAGTTATCCTTAATTATTATCCGTGTCAATTTCAACATTTTTAGAATTTTTTAGTTTAATAAATTAAATTAAAAATTCTTGAATTAGACTTAATAATTATGTATGGGTTTCAGGCTCAATATCTGAGTCCCGGTAGCGCCGAGCTATCCTTAATTATTATGTGTGTTAATTTCAATATTTTTAGAATTTTGTTAGCTTAATAAATTAAAGAATTAATTATTTTTAATATTGGACTGAATAATTATGTATGAGTTCTAGATTCGATATTTGAGGTCCGGTAGCACCAAGTTATCCTTAATTATTATGCGTGTTCAATTTCAGCATTTTTATAATTTTGTTAATTTAATAAATTAAATAATTAATTATTTAATTGGACTAAGTAATTATCTATGAGTTCCAGGCTCGATATTTAAGTTAATTTGACAACATATATTAATTTGTTACTTTTGTAAATTTATTTTTATAAATTAAATAATTAATTTTGCAAAGTGTAATTTGATAGAGTTTGTAATTAGTACATACTTATACTACAGAGACTCTACGCTAAAAGGCTCTATATTAAAACGCTAAAAGGCTCTATATTTTACTACACTAAAAGGCTCTATATTTTACTACGCTAAAAGGCTCTATATTTTACTACGTTAAAAGGTCACTATTACATATAAAAAACAAACATAACATACAAGTATGAACAAACTAAATAAATAATATTTATTTATTATTTAAGCAAATAAAAATAACATCAACAATAAAAATTATTTATCAAATTTAATAGTTTTTTGTCCCAAAGCTAATAAATTAATCTGGGTATAAATAAGATACAAATTTAAATACAAACATAACACAAATTAACATGAAAAGATATGCAACAATACAAATATGAATGTACTATACGAGTTTAGACATAAACAAAATCGAAATACCTTGATTTAAGTTTTTTAAAATTGATTCAAATCGAATTTTTGCACCCCGAATGAAGGAATTTGAAGCTTGTCTTATGTGCGGGACCTACACTCTTTGTTTTCTGGGTGACAGCTGGGGCCCAAAAATATTTTTAAAAAAAATTGGGGGGGGGGGGGGGGGCAGGAGTGGAGCAGGAGATTTTTTTTACTTTAATGGTGTCGTTGTCTTGGGAAAGAAGAAGGATTTTATTTAATTACAGGAAACACAGTATAATACTGCATTTCACTTAAACATATTATTGTACAGCGTTTCTTTATAATTAAATATAAATGGAGTCAAATTAATAAGGGAAACACGGTACAATACTGCATTTAGTGAAACTACAATTAAAGTTCATGTAAAGTATAGATAATTATTACAAATCTGTTATAAAATCTACCACTATACTTTCCACCCATTATTTATTATTATTATTATTATTATTATTATTATTATTATTATTATTATTATTATTATTATTTGTATTTTATAATTTATAAAAAAATTACTCTCTTTTATTCTCAATTTAGTAACAAGATAAAGTTTTGATTGCAATTAATAAAATTCTTGATATAATTTATCGTACTATGTAAATAATATATTTAAATATAATTAACTTTAAATGTTTTATTTTATACTACTCTTTTCGGTCAAAAATAAATAATTTTAATCTCTTTTCACACATATGAAGAAATTTACCTTTTAAGATTAACCAACAATAAAATTGATCATATTATTCTTTGCTATCTCACATAAATACTCCTAGCACACATATTCCAATACTATTTATTCTTAGAAAAATATAAGAAAAAATTAATTAATTCATTCTTGAAATATGAAAAATCACTTATTTTGAATCTCAAGAAAAAAACCTAAAATCACTTATTTTAAATTACAAAAAATAAAGATTAAAAATTATTTACTTTAGATGAATAATTTACTATATTACCTCATGAATATTTATACTTAGTCAAAATTTGGGGCGGTGGGGAGCGCAGAAAATTTCTTTGTCGTATAACTTCTTTTAAATTGGCAAAATTTTCGAAAAGAAATTGGAACACAAGAATGTGGGCCCCCTATTGTTTGAAACTCTACTATAGACCACGTGACGTATGCGATGATCTCTAGGTAGGCCATTAGAAAAATCTCGAAGATTACCGATATTAAAAACAAAATTAACTCTGTAAACACTCAATGGACCAGCACCACTCATATACAGAAAAAGTCGAAATAAAGTAATCTAAATTCTATAAATAGGACGTGTATTACTAGCAATCAGTATTATCAATTCTGAAATTTCTTATTCTTCTTCTCACTTGCTTTTCATAACAATGGCGAACGAAGAGGTGATTCTGTTGGATTTCTGGCCTAGTATGTTTGGGATGAGGCTGAGGATTGCATTAGCTGAAAAGGAGATAAAGTATGAGTACAAAGAAGAGGACTTGAGGAACAAAAGCCCTTTGCTTTTACAAATGAATCCTATCCACAAGAAAATCCCAGTGTTGATTCACAATGGAAAACCCATTTGTGAGTCTATTATTGCAGTTGAGTACATTGAAGAAGTTTGGAAAGACAAAGCCCCTAATTTGCTTCCTTCTGATCCTTATGACAGAGCTCAAGCTAGGTTCTGGGCTGACTACATTGACAAGAAGGTACAATCTTTGCCTTCCCATTTTTTCTTTTCCATGCTACTTCTAGGATATTGTTAGCTGATTCCCACTAATATCGAGATGGATTGTCATTCTCCAGTCCATATTTGAACTTCTAAAGATGTATTTACTAAATTAATCTTAATTAATTGTTACCTTGACACATTAAAATATGTAAATAACAGTAAATTTTGGAAAAGTAAACTTAATTCCTACTTAATTAGGTAAATAGACACTTATTTGGACCAAAACAAAAAGATTTAATGGTACTTATTATGCACCGAAGGTACTTTTTGTAATGTCAGTGTAATAGCAGGCTTATTACCATGTTTATCAGGTTACCACTTAGTGCCTATCCCAGGGGAGGAGCTAGGGTGGCCGATAGGGGCTCGTATTACACTGTATTTATAAATTCTTTTTTTTTTATGCATAATAATAGTAGGTGCCGAATGCCCTTGGCATATTCGTGTGTTTACTTAAAGATATTTGTAATACCTTGAACCTAATGAATGACCTGCTTGTCTAAATCTTTTTGTACATTTAACACTGCATAGAACTGAAAACTTGTTTGAAATTGAGGCATTGTTGTTTTGTGTTGTATTGTTAGAATTAGATGTTGATAAAAAAATTTCAATATAGTTTTGGTCAATTCTCACCTATGAGTTAGCTGTTAAGGTTAGAATCAAATCTATGGTCCACGTTGTTAGTGTGTTATCACAGTCGGACTCAATTCTTATTTTTGTATTCTCAATGTTGGCGCTCGTGTTACTCTATTCACACTCCAAATGTTTAGTCCTGGGTGTGTAAGGGTGTGAGAGTTCCACATTGCTAGGATATGAAATGTTGTCTCATCACATAGTCTTCGTCGATCTTCACCACATGACTATCTTTTGGGGTCGAGCATGAGTCCAAGATCCATTTTCTTAGTAGACTATGACTTTGTTCTTGATCTTTATGGCAACAACTGGTAATATTTTTTTGGGTTTGTTGAAATTTGCAGTTGTATGATGTTGGGAGGAAGTTATGGGCAACAAAAGGAGAAGAGCAGGAGGCAGCTAAGAAAGATTTCATAGAATGCCTCAAGGTGCTGGAGGGAGCATTAGGAGACAAGCCTTACTTTGGAGGGGAAAGTTTTGGGTTTGTGGATATTGCTCTGATTGGATACTACAGCTGGTTTTATGCCTATGAGACTTTTGGCAACTTCAGCACAGAGGCCGAGTGCCCAAAGTTTGTGGCTTGGGCCAAAAGGTGCATGCAGAGGGAGAGTGTTGCTAAGTCTTTACCTGACCAACCTAAAGTCCTTGAGTTTGTAAAAGTTCTTAGGCAGAAGTTTGGACTTGAGTAAACATATGCATATTTGGTTATGCACCATAATGTATTAAAAGAAGGCATTTCATTGTGCCTTCTTGAGTTGAAGTTTCAGATATGATGTTTGTTTGGTGGTACTGTCAGTTAGTCTACTTTTATGAGTAATAAAAGACTTAGTTGTGTCATGTTGAGTGTTGGCTTTTGTAGTCTGTGTATCAAATTCTGGAGGATGTCAACTTTGAGGAGTAATCATTTTTCCATTGGCATTATCTATAATACGAAAAAATGATTCTACTCTATGCATACATTTTGTTGAGTCTTGTTGGTTCTCTTTTTAATTGTTTCTAAAAGCAGGGGCTAATCTCACCCTTTACTTGTTTCAATTCAACATCAATGTCGTAGTAACATGTTGTGGAGTATTAGTTGATGCCAAATGCAGCAGGTTTTATTAGTTTCTATTTGCAATATGATGGTTGAGGCAATAGTAACTTACTACTGGTATAACTTATGAGGTAATGACCAGCAGATACTCAAGTAGTAATGACCTTTTCAAATAAATGAAGACAGGAGAAGAAAAGAGACATAAAAGACTTTCTTAATAGCAAGCAAAACCACCAAATATTACATTATTCATTGTATAAAATGCCAGTAAATACTATTTTACTACTTGCTACACAAAGCACACCAGATCAACACAAACACAACCTTTCGGGTTTCCCCTCTATTTTTTTTCGAAAGAAAGGAAAAACAAAAAGAATAATGGATGTCTAACAACTTAAAACATGTTATAAACTAAAGCAAAAGACAAGAACAATAGAACAAGAACAATAGCAATAGAGAGAAGAGTAGAGAGAGTTCTTCTTATTGAGAGTTAGGAGTCAATTACAATGGTAGAGAGCACCTCTATTTATAGGGAGGAGGAAGATCTTGCTACCAATAATAGGACTCTAAAATCTCTCTAATTAAATACATTAAAGACATTCACCTTAAATAGAAGTGTAAGAATCTTCTATTTCATAACACTCCCCCTTGAATGTCTATTCAATGATGTGCCTCGTTAAAACCTTAAAACAAAACCCAATGGGAAAAATTAAAGTAAGGAAAGAGTACACATGTTTGAATATGCGCCTATTGGTTGCCTCGTTAAAAACCTTGCAAGGAAAACCCAGTGGGACAAAACCTTGTAAGGGAAAAAGAGTGCAACGCGCATTAACTCCCCCCTGATAAGAACATCAATTTATGTCCTTAAGTCTTCGCATCCCGATCTTGTGAACTAGCTTCTTGAAGGTTGACTTTGGTAGAGATTTTGTAAACAAATCAGCCATATTTTCGCTTGAACGAATCTGTTGAACATTGATATCACCATTCTTCTGAAGGTCATGTGTGAAGAATAACTTTGGTGAAATATGCTTCGTTCTATCTCCCTTTATGAATCCTCCCTTCAATTGAGCTATACATGCTGCATTATCTTCATATAAAGTTGTGGGTAGTTTATCACACTTCAAACCACATTTGTCTTGGATATGATGTATTATCGACCTTAACCACACACACTCCCGACTTGCTTCATGAATAGCAATTATCTCGGCATGATTAGATGAAGTAGCCACAATTGATTGCTTAGTCGATCGCCAAGATATGGCGGTTTCTCCACAGGTAAACACATAACCCGTTTGAGATCGAGCCTTGTGTGGGTCGGACAAATATCCAGCATCAGCATAACCAACAAGATCCGGGCTGCAATTCTTTCCATAAAATAGGCCCAAATCGGTAGTCCCCTTTAGGTACCGCAATATGTGTTTGATCCCATTCCAATGTCTCCTCGTAGGAGCCGAGCTAAATCTTGCTAAGACATTAACTGAAAAAGAAATGTCCGGCCTTGTAGTATTTGCAAGATACATTAATGCACCAATTGCGCTAAGATATGGTACTTCAGGACCAAGTATCTCTTCATTCCGTTCTTTAGGTCGGAATGGATCTTTGTTCACTTCAAGTGAACGAACAACCATCGGTGTACTTAACGGATGTGCGTCATCCATGTAAAACCGTTTCAGTACCTTTTCTGTATAGGTAGATTGATGAACAAAAATTCCGTTTGCCAAATATTCAATTTGCAAACCAAGACATAGTTTAGTCTTACCGAGATCTTTCATCTCGAATTCATCCTTTAGATAATCAATTGCCTTTTGGAGTTCTTCAGGGGTTCCAATAAGGTTTATGTCATCAACATATACGGCAAGTACAACAAATCCCGATGTTGTTTTCTTTATAAACACACATGGGCAAATGGCATCATTTATATAGCCTTCTTTCAACAAGTACTCACTTAGACGATTATACCACATTCGTCCTGATTGCTTTAGACCATACAAGGACCTTTGCAATTTGATTGAAAACATTTCCCGAGATTTGGAATTGTGCGCATTTGGCACCTTGAGTCCTTCGGGAACTCTCATGTATATGTCGTTATCAAGTGAGCCATAAAGATAGGCAGTAACGACATCCATTAAGTGCATGTCCAGCTTCTCATGGACAGCAAAACTTATGAGATAACGAAAGGTTATCGCATCCATTACAGGCGAATATGTCTCTTCATAATCGACACCAGGCCTTTGGGAAAAACCTTGTGCAACAAGTCGTGCTTTGTATCTTTGTACTTCATTTTTCTCATTTCGTTTGCGTACAAAGACCCACTTGTAGCCAACGGGCTTAACACCATTAGGTGTTTCAACTATAGGGCCAAAAACTTCACGTTTTGCCAGCGAATTCAATTCAGATTGAATTGCTACTTGCCATTTTGGCCAATCATGTCTTTCTCGACATTCTTTCACAGATTGAGGTTCGAGATCCTCACATTCTTTCATAATGTTAGATGCTACATTATAAGCAAAGACATTATCTACCACAACATCCACTCGATTAATATTTGCCTCAATATTAATTGGATTTGGGAGTAGTTCCGTATTTTCAAGAGCTTCAGGCTCAATAGATTCTTCGTGAATCTCGGAATTAATCAAATCATGAGCGTCCTCATGTGATTCTTTCATAGTGTCATTTATATCGTTCTTTTTCCTCTTTCTAGGATTTCGATCTTTGGAACCTAATGGTCTGCCACGCTTCTGGCGTGCATTTGACTCATTGGATATGACACTAGATAATTGTCCAATAGGGACTTCAATACGGATCGGAACATTTTCCGCAGGAATGTGGGATTTCGTTATCCTCTTCAAGTCCGTAAATGCGTCAGGCATTTGATTTGCTATTCTTTGCAAATGGATAATCTTTTGTACCTCTTTCTCACAAGTAGAGGTATGTGGATCAAGATGAGATAATGATTCATTTTTCCACAAAATTTCCCGTTTGGTTTCACAAACTTCTCCCCCTAATTTTGGGAAAAGTGTTTCATCAAATCGACAGTCTGCAAATCGTGCAGTAAACAGGTCGCCTGTCAATGTTTCAAGGTAGCGAATGATGGAGGGCGAATCAAACCCAACATATATTCCTAACCTTCTTTGCGCACCCATTTTGGTGCGGGATGGCGGTGCTACAGGCACATATACGGCACATCCAAATATCCTTAAATGGGATATATCGGGTTCATGACCCAAAACCAATTGCAACGGAGAATACTTGTGGTAATTCGTCGGCCTGAGGCGAATTAGCATTGCTGCATGCAATATGGCATGACCCCACACTGAAGTGGGCAGCCTCGTTCTCATCAGTAATGGCCTTGCAATCAACTGCAAGCGCTTAATTAACGATTCTGCAAGACCGTTCTGAGTGTGAACATGGGCTACAGAATGTTCAACTTTTATCCCGATTGATAAGCAATAATCATTAAATGCTTGGGATGTAAACTCAGCAGCATTATCCAGTCTAATGGACTTGATTGGATTATCTGGAAAGTGTGCTCGTAGCCTAATGATTTGTGCCATTAACTTCGCAAACGCCAGGTTGCGAGATGACAACAGGCACACATGAGACCATCTACAGGATGCGTCTATCAAGACCATGAAATACCTAAACGACCCACTAGGTGGGTGAATAGGTCCACAAATGTCCCCTTGTATACGTTCCAGAAACTGGGGTGACTCAGTCCCAACCTTTGTTGGGGATGGTCTGATAATCAGCTTGCCTTGATAACACGAAGTGCAAGGATATTCATTACTTGAGAGAATTTTGAAATTCTTTAACGGATGCCCATATGAGCTTTCTATAATCCGTCTCATCATGGTTGATCCTGGGTGACCCAGTCGATCATGCCAAAGTACAAATGTATTGGACTCAGTATTCTTTAGATTTACTGTTGAATGTGCCTCAATTGCACTAATTCTTGTCCAATACAGGCCACAAGATAAAGACGGGAATTTCTCAATAACCCTCTTTTGGCCGGAGACATTCTTTGAAGTGAGGACGAGATATTCAAGATTATCTTCATCCATTGTCTCAATATTGTAGCCATTCCGGCGTACATCTTTAAAGCTCAACAAGTTTCTCATAGACTTGGAGGAGAACATTGCATTCTCTATGATTAACATCGTGCCCTTGGGCAGAGTTACAATAGCTCTTCCGGAGCCTTCAATCAATTTACTACTTCCAGAGATTGTAGTAATGTTTGCCTTACACATATTCAGTTGAGAGAAATACTTCCTTTCTTTGAGTATTGTATGTGTAGTACATGAATCAACTAGGCAAATACTTTTACAGTTGGATGTTGATCCAAGTTCGCTTTGTGAGATATCCATTTTGCTTTCCCATAGTTTGACATACAAAAAAAAAGGAGATATACGAACATAAGAATAAACAAGTTCAATCCTTTTGTGTCACATAATATTTTCAAAATCTGCTACTAACAGTTGACTAACAAAATCAGATATGTTGTCCATAATCAATTACTATGCAGTTTGAAAATTTCAGCGTTTTTCATAAGACAATCGATTATTAAACACACAATCGATTGTTGGAACATAGACAATCGATTGTTGAACACACACAATCGATTATTTGTTATTTTTGAAAAATTCCAGACCTTACTGTTTCAAGACAATCGATTGTTAGACAAAGACAATCGATTGTTGGCTATTTTTGAAAAATTCCAGAACACACTGTTTCAAGACAATCGATTGTTAGACAAAGACAATCGATTGTTGGCTATTTTTGAAAAATTCCAGAACACACTGTTTCAAGACAATCGATTGTTAGCCAAAGACAATCGATTGTTGATCAATTGTTTTTCAACTTTAATGCGAAAATAGTTGATAATCGACTAGTTTTTCAGGCTAGTCGATTACCCCCACTGGAAAATAAAAGTTTTATTGATATTTGAACATATTGAAGATATTCTAAAGAACTACTGCTAACATTGCTTTATGAACTAACTAATACGAGCTAATGCTAATGACTATTAATCTATTCATTGAATAATACAAGTAGAATCAAACAGCTCCATCTTCTTTCATCACGGTTCCGTCACCGATTAGGTGGTCTATCTTTCCCTCGGGTTGCTCAAAGAAGTCTGCCACATCCAGGTGGGTGAAGTCAAAGTTGTCGTCAGAGACAAAATTTGTTTCAGGGCGTTTTCTCTTTCGAGATGCTTGATAAAGGTCAACCAAGTGTCTTGGTATACGGCAAGTCCTAGACCAGTGCCCATTTCCACCGCAACGATAACATATAGTTTCTGAACTATTTGCCTTAGGATCTTCTGGACCCCGTTTCTGCTTTCGGTGATTATCTCTCTTTGGGGGGTGACGGACTTCTTTGGAATTTCTTCCTTGTCCACGTCCTTGGCTTTGACCCCGTTTATGACCGTGATCATGGTCCCTTTTATGTTTGGCATAATGCGAGTGCACCATATCTGCTTCAGGCAGTGGTGTAGACCCAGTTGGTCTATTTTCGTGATTTCTCATGAGCAGATCATTATTACGCTCAGCCACTAGTAAGAGAGAAATCAATTCAGAGTACTTCGTAAAGCCTTTCTCTCGGTACTGTTGCTGCAGTACCATATTGGAGGCATGAAACGTTGTAAACGTTTTCTCAAGCATATCGTAATCGGAGATGTTATCTCCACATAGCTTCAGTTTAGAAGTAATTCTGAACATAGCAGAATTATATTCAGAAACGGACTTAAAGTCCTGTAGCCTCAGATGGGCCCAATCATATCGTGCTTGTGGCAGAGTGACCAACTTCAGGTTGTCATATCTCTCCTTTAAGCTGTTCCACAAAACGAGTGGATCCTTGACGGTGAGATATTCAATCTTCAAACCTTCGTCAAGGTGGTGGCGCAAGAAAATCAAGGCCTTCGCACAATCTTGGGTGGATGCTTTTTCTTTATCTTTGAGGGTGTCTCCGAGACCCATAGCATCTAGGTGGATTTCAGCATCCAACACCCATGTCATATAGTTCTTGCCCGAAATTTCAAGGGCAACGAACTTTCTTTTCATAATGTCAGACATACTCGAAAATTAAATTAGGAAGAGGGAAAATACCTTGGATTTTCGAGAATGATACTTGAGACGGTAGAGTCTCGTGCTGATAACGTGTTATAAACTAAAGCAAAAGACAAGAACAATAGAACAAGAACAATAGCAATAGAGAGAAGAGTAGAGAGAGTTCTTCTTATTGAGAGTTAGGAGTCAATTACAATGGTAGAGAGCACCTCTATTTATAGGGAGGAGGAAGATCTTGCTACCAATAATAGGACTCTAAAATCTCTCTAATTAAATACATTAAAGACATTCACCTTAAATAGAAGTGTAAGAATCTTCTATTTCATAACAAAACACGTATTCAGAATGTGTGTGATCTTATTATATGCATACTTTTTAAAGTTATTTATATATGAAAACATAATTCGAACAAGAGACAACAAGTTTATTTGATCGCAAAACTCTCTCTAGGTCCCTCTTTTTGTCTTTAGGCAATGCCCCACTTTTGTCTTGCCATAACAATAAAATCATAGACTTTGTCCGGATCAGCAAGAGACTTTGAGACACTCTCCTTTTGCATACATTTTTTGCCCATTCCACAATCTTAGGACACTCTGCTTCTATGCTAAAGTTGCCAAATTTCTCATAAGCAGGAAACCAGCTATAGTAAGGCATAAGGGCTATATCTACAAATCCAAAACTTTCTCCTCCGAAGTATGTCTTGTCTCCTAATTCCCCTTCCAATGTTTTAGGCACTCTATAAATTCTTTATTGGCTGCTTCTTGGTCCTCCACTTTTGATGTCCACATTTTCTTTCCACTCTCATAAATCTGCATCCTCCCAAACAAGGAAAAAAGATTAAATATTTTCAATCAAATTTAGCTCATAAAAATATAACCCTCCAAAATTTCAATGTGCATATGTTTGGATGATATCGTTTGGGCGTATATATTCATTAGGGTCACTTAAATAATGAGCCAAGTTAGCACATCTAATAGCTTGAACCAACCAAATTGAATTATGAAAAGAAATTATTAAATCACACAAAAAATAAAATTTCTGGTTATGGTTAGTTAGATATAGTCATGATGAATAAAAAGGAGTTCCTTATACTAGTTTAATTTGATAATTGAACAAATAAAAGGGGGGGGGGGGGGGGGGGGGAAAAAAAAATGAAAAGTGATGTTGATCAATCAAATTGATATATCCATCTTGACCAATCAATATTTTTTATGCTATTATTTTGTATGTTTATTGATTCTCTCGATTTAATCCAGCTCGCCTATTTAATCCAATAAATAACATTAAGATAGACCAAAACAACAAAATTTTTAGTTCCGAACAATTTGGAATTTGCTTTATGAATTTTCACTGACCATGATTCTTTATTTTTGTTCATCTTAGATCAATATATTATGTGGAATAAAGAAAAGTATTTTTTTGGGGGTACATTCTATGAGCATCGAATTGAAATTTTTGATATAGCTAAATGACTTAAAAAGCATAGGACCTAAAGAAACGTACTAACAAGACTAAACAATTCCCAACTGTGTGATATTTCGCATACCTTTTTGTCAATATAATCAGCCCAAAACCTAGCTTGAGCTCTCATGTAAGGATCAGAAGGCATGAAAGGGGTTTTATTTTTCCAAACTTCATCTATATACTCAACAATAATTAGGGATTCACATATTGGTTTTCCATTGTGAATCAGGACTGGAATTTTCTTGTGAATTGGGTTCATTTGTAGGAGAAGAGGGGTTTTGTTCAACAAATCCTGCTCTTTGTATTCATACTGTATGTCTTTTTCAGCCAGTGCAATCCTAACCCTCACCCCAAACATGCTCACATATGTATCCAAAAGGACAACTTCATCAGCCATTTCTTTTTGCTGAAAATTCAGGATTATTGTTTAACAGAACTCCAAGATAATGTGGACTGTAATATGCGTTGTGTGTTGAATATTAGCCATGGTGATGATACCTCCATATATAGAAGTGGGGAAGAAGTTGCTCCGAAGTTTGATGTGGAATGTGGACCATGTTAGAAAAGTCTCTGCATATGATCTATAGGATCCCTAATCTTGCTTTACCTTTGGATTCTAGTTCTAGTTAATTAGGTACAAGGAGTGGCGATTAAGGATTCTGAGCAAGGGGGTTCAACCTTATATACGCAAGTGCAATTTTCTAGCGAAGAGGTTCGGATAAATCCCTTTCTGCTCCCCTAGATCCGCCCCTGGTACAAGGTCATGCCACTTGATTCGTTTCTCAAAAGTTAACGATTTGATGTGCTTGAAAATTAAAGGCTTGCTATATAAATTATGAATAACTTGAGCTAACTTCATTTACCAACTAAACTCAATCTCTAATATGAAGTGTGACTACTTAAATGTATCTTTGACTTATGATACATATACAGTAACTGAAGTTTACTTATTTGTATCAATAAAAGTAGTAGTTGAGTGGCAAGATTGAGACCCTCAACATTTAAAGCCATCTCGCTTATGTAGTTGTTCTCTCTTATCAAGAAAAGTAAGATGGGTAGTTGAAAACGGTGCTGCCAATATGATTATAGACTAGTTCTTCAACTAAATTGGTAACACACGAACTCTTTGATGCATGTTCTCAACTGTTACGGATTTTATACACAGGAGAACTTTCAAAAATGAATTTTGAGAAACAGTCAAAACGGTATTTTTATTTGTCGTTGAAACTATCAATCAAAATCAAGAAGAATTACGTATGAAAATAGCGTATGGATATGATGAATCCCACTTTTATTTCTATCCACACAGTCTGTGTGACACAGATGCACCACTAGTCAAATAGGGCGGCTTAAGAAATACTAGATATATGAAACAAAATAAATTAAGTGCACCTTCAATTGAGCTCGACAAATTGTGTTTTATTACAGAGGTTTTTCTCAGAGAGATTCTTCACTAATAATTAAAAATAGAAAGAACATAAGTAGAAGTGCATGAACAATCAATCTTGTCTTGTTTTTCCTTCTTTAAATGTAACAATGCCGGATTTAGAAGTTTATAAGCTTAGAATTTCAATTTGTACACATGATACAATACGCCAATTTGATCCTTATTAAAAGTGGAACATTATTATTAGCGTAAGAGAAAGAAGCTAGAAATGTGTTTTTATTATTTCTCCACTCATGTTAGCGTACCTGTAATATATAAAGTGTAGAGTACACAAGAGTTAGAGTTTTAGGTACATTCTAACACACAGTTAACTACTCTGAACCTAACCCTTACCATGTGAGAGATTGGTTTCACTAGGAATATTACGTGAAGTAGGACTTGCTCTATTACTACCCTTGTAAGCTGAAGGTAGAGATCTCAGCAGTAGCATCAGCAAGAGCCTTGTACTCTGATTCAGTGGAAGATCAAGCAACTATCCGTTGTTTCTTAGATGACCAGGAGACGAGTATTCCCAGGAAAAATGGCATAGCCATCACTCGACTTCCTATCATCCAAGGAACTTGCCCAATCCGAATCGGTGGTGAATGCTTGTAGTGGCAAACCTGGCAAAACGATGATGAAGAGTATGCTTGATATATCTAGTATACGTTTAACTGCATCCCATCGATTTAATTCACTACTAGAAATTAGGTAATTTCCGTCCACAATTTCCGACCGATACAAGTCGGAAATTGTCAATTTCTGACCAAATTTCGACCAGTTTTAATTGGACGAAAAAATAATGGTCGCAAAAGAAGGCCGACCTCAATTTGTCGGAAATTTCAATTGATTGACTGGGTTTAATTTTCAAATTTCCGACCGAAATCAGTCGGAAATTATTTTTTATTAATTATATCTTTCCGACCGAAATCGGAACCGAAACTATTAAATATCAATAATATTATTTAATTAAATAATTTTTGTAAATTACTAATTTACTAAAGAAATAAATATAATTCATAATTTCTGACCAAAATCGGTCGGAAACAGTACAATTCTAGGCAAAAAAATTAATTTCTGACAAATCTTGCTAAAAACTGGGCAGGAACTGCCTGTTTTTAGGCTCCACTACTTGCCAATTTAAACAAATATACATCGTATAATAGCAGCCTACATTGCTGTCATTCAACCATGAAAATCCAACAAAATAACAACTAATAACTACCACCAACAACTAATAACCACAACAACTACTAAAGTGTTCAATAGCAAAATAACAATATAATCATTATTCAAATAACCAACAATAAAATATTAATAAGTTCACAACTTTGTTTTGACAATACACAATATTCAATGAGTTTATGCATACTTTTTAAAGTTATTAACAAGTTCACAGCTTAAAACACGTATTCAGAATGTGCATGATCTAATTATATGCATACTTTTTAAAGTTATATTTATTTTAACATAATTCGAACAAGAGACAACAAGTTTGTTTGATCGCAAAACCCACTCTAGGTCCCTTTTTTTGTCTTTAGGCAATGCCCCACTTTTGTCTTACCATCACAATAAAATTATAGACTTTGTCCGGATCAGCAAGAGACTTTGAGACACTCTCCTTTTGCATACATTTTTTTGCCCATTCCACAATCTTAGGACACTCTGCTTCTATGTTAAAGTTGCCAAATTTCTCATAAGCAGGAAACCATGTGTAGTAAGGAATAAGGGCCATATCCACAAACCCAAAACTTTCCCCTCCAAAGTATGGCTTGTCTCCTAACTCCTCTTCCAATAACTTGAAGCACTCTATGAATTCTTTATTTGCTGCTTCTTGGTCCTCCTTTTTTGATGTCCAAATCTTCCTTCCAGTATCATAAATCTGCATCCTCCCAAAATAAAAATGAAGATTATATCTTTTTCTACCAAATTTATCTCATAAAAATACAACCCCCATTGTGCGCAAGTTTGGATGAGTTGGTGCGGACGTATATTTTCATTAGCATGTCAGTTAGACATGACTCAAGTTAGCTCATCTAAAAGTTTAGGCCGATCTAGGCAACTCGTATAATGAAATTGACTTACAAGAAAAACTTACCAACACATAGGAAAATAAGATATTCGATTGATTGGTTAAATTTAGTCATTACAAATAAATAAAAAAATTCCGTTAGTTTAATTTGTTAATTGAACAGATAATAATAGAGCAAATACACAAATAAAAAATGATTTTGAGTTGGACAAGTTCGGATATGCGCATACATATTATATAGCTCAAATTGATCCGTCCATCTTGACCAATCAAAATTAATTTAGACTACCTTACTACCTTGTTTGGTTATTGATTCAACACATCTTAATTTACCTAATTTTGTCCAAAACTTGTCCATTACTCCTAATCTCTTCCTTGACATCTTTTATAATATAAATCTTGAAATTGACCAAAAATAATAACAAGAACTACACATAGTTCCAAACAACTTGGGTTCGGATATATGAATTCTCATTGACCACGATTCTCCATTTAAATTCATCTAAGCCCTATATAAAATAGAAATAAAAATAAAAATAAAGAATAGCAGAAATTCTCTATATTTTGGACTAGAATAAAAACCTCTAATTAATATGACTAAAACATATTGTGTGATATTTTGCATACCTTTTTATCAACATAATCAGCCCAAAACCTAGCATGAGCTCTCTCATAAGGATCAGAAGGCATCAAAGGGGAGTTGTCCTTCCAAACTTCATCTATGTACTGAACAATAACGAGGGATTCACATATTGGTTTTCCATTGTGAATCAAGACTGGGATTTTCTTGTGAATTGGGTTCATTTGTAGGAGAAGAGGATCTTTGTTCATCAGATCCTGCTCCTTGTATTCATACTGTATGCCTTTCTCAGCCAAGGCAAACCTAACCCTCATCCCAAACATGCTTACATAGGTATCCAAAAGGACAAGTTCATCTGCCATTTTTTTTGGATGAGAATTATGGATTTTTCAACAGAATTACAAGATAATGTTAGAGTAAATTATGTGCTCTGTACTGAAGAAAAGCCATAGTGATGGTATAACTACATATAGAAGGGAACAAGAGGCTGGTCCAAACTTGATATGGAGTGTGGACCATGCTAGAAGTCCACTTACTTTTTTATTATTATCAGTGTGAAGTTCATTAAAATTTAAAACTTATCATAAAAGAATTAATCAGTCAAAATCATGAAAAATATATAAAAATACCGCATCAACATACAACAACAACAATAAACCCAGTTTGATCTCAACAGGTAGGGTTTGGGGAGGGTAGTCTGTACGCAGACCTTATCCCTACCTAATGCAGCTAGAGATGTTGTTTGCAATAGACCCTCGACTCAGAAAGGACAAGAAGAAGAAGTAGAAAGTAAGGAAGGAAGAGAAAAAAGGGGGGGGGGGGGGGGGGGGGGGATGGGGAGATAAAGGATAAGTGGTACCAAATAACAGCAGCAGGGAATACAATACCTGAGGCAAACACAACTACATAACGTAATAGAAATCTAAGGATACTAAGAGACATGCATGCTACTAAGACTATCGGTGAATAACTATAAACTACCTACTAGCCTTCTACCTTAGTCCTAGACCTCCACACCCTCCTATCAAGGGTCATATCCTCAGTGAGCTAAAGAAGCGGCATGTCGTGTCTAATCACCTCTCTCCGGTACTTCTTAGGCCTACCTCGATCTCTTCTCAAACTCTCCATAGCCAACCTCTCACACCTCCTGACAGGAGCATCAACGCTTCTTCTCTTAATATGTCCGAACCATCTCAGCCTCGACTCCCGCATCTTGTCCTCCATAGAGGCTACGCCCACTCTGTCCCGGATAGCTTCGTTCTTAATCATATCCCTCCTGGTACATCCACACATCCATCTCAACATCCTCATCTCTGATACTCTCATCTTCTGTAGGTGGGAGTTCTTGACTAGCTAACACTCAGCCACATACAACATAGTTGGTCGAATCACCGCTCAATAAAACTTACCCGTAAGTCTTAGAGGCACATTCTTATCATACAACATACCGGAAGCGAGCCTCCACTTCATCCATCCCGCTTCGAGCGATGTATGACATCTTCGTCAATCTTCCCGTTACCCTGGATAATAGACCCGAGATACTTAAAATTCGCTCTCTTGGGGATAACTTGAGTATCAAACTTAACCTCTACATCTGCATCATGGGTTCCGTCACTGAATTTGTACTCTATGTATTCTGTCTTGATTCTACTCAATTTGAAACCTTTAGACTCCAAGATGTGTCTCCATACCTCCAACCTCGTGTTAACTCTGCTACGAGTCTCATCAATCACCACTATATCATTGGCAAACAGCATGCACTAAGGCACCTCCCCTTGGATGTGTCGCGACAGTACATTTATTGCCAAGGAAAATAAAAATGGGCTAAGAGCCGATCCCTGGTGCAACCCCATCATCACAGGGAAATGTTCCAAGTCACCCCCACAATCATCACTCGAATCTTAACATCATTATACATATCCTTAATAGCTCTAATGTACGCTACAACATCAACATCTTGATGAATAATTATCTTTAAGTCTTTCTATAGAGATGCTCCACTGGCTAAATAGACGAAAGAAATAGTTATTAAAAAGAGGAATTACGTGCACTTTGAATTGAACTCGAAGAATGATGCGTTATTAGAGAAATTTAAAGAAAATACTAATAAAAACACGTAAGTGAGTGATCTCACGATGATTTTGTACTTTTCTTAATTTTTTATTTGAACCTAAACGACGCGCCACGCATACACTTCTTTCACTTCTATATATGGTGGTCGAAAATTGCACTTATGAGGATTCTAGTCTCTTCTTTTACAAAACTTAAGAAAAGAAGAAAAAACAGGATTCTAGTCAGAATCTAGCTTTACATTTGGATTTTTTTCAAAGTATATATGAAAACCAGGATTCTAGTCGGAATTCATATTTATTAACTTTAAATAATGGATTGTATCATTACTTTCTTATTATATGTTAGTGAAATACGTTAATTTCTTTGTTCTTTCATATTTATATGTCAAAATTTATTAAATTCTTATATTTTTTATGAGTTTGAAATGATATTTCGATAATTTAAAAGTTAATAGAACACATCATAGGTTCATATTTATTTTTATGTTAAATTATTAAATTCGGTTAAACTTGAGAGTGTACATCAACGTAAAATTATTGTTAGACGGCTAAAAATTAGCTATCATGTCTTACTAAGAAATTTCTTTCATAAGAATATTTTAATAGACCATATATTTGTTATTTTTTTAAAATGTTTACTAAGCATATATTTACTTTTAAATAAATTAACAAAGTAAAATTAAAATAATATTAACATAATAACAAAATCTTAAAACTCAATAAAACCGAAATAATTCAAACTAATATAATTAATTTGATTTAGTTATAATAAAAATCTAATCAATCCGATCCATGAATAGCACGATTTAAAATTAACATTAGAGAGTGTTTTGAGTAAGTTTTTAAGTTGGCAACACTTTTTTCTATATAAACTTTTTATAGAAGCACTGAATATATTTATAAGTCAAATCAACTAAAAGCCAATAAGGCAGTCACCCCTTAAAACATACTCCCTTCGACCTATATTGTTTAGTCAATGTCCCAATGGCGTAATTTTATTCTTTTTTAGGTTTTAATTTTATTTAGAATTAGATTTAGTTTATTTTTATTTTGAGTGAGTTTTGACTCTAAGAAAAAGCATCATTTATGATCTATAAATAGAATAACCTTGGAGAATTATTCTATGCTCATTGATACAAGTTTTTGAAAGACTTAAGCACATAAGAGTAGGTTTGAAAGAGCTTTCATCAAGAGAGAAGGGAGAAGAAAAGTATTTGTTTTGCTGCAGATTTTTATTCCGACCAGCCAACTTCAAATCACGTTTTCTGATTCCTTAACCGTTGAATCAGGCTGAAATTTTGATTGTGTATTCGTAACATTTTGGTTTTGGATTTGAACGGTGGAGATCGGATTTGGAGGCTCGTACCATCTGATTTCGAGCTTCGAACAGCAACTTTATTTTGTGGATTATACTCTTTCTTCAATTGACTAGTTGTTGCTATTGTTACTCCGTGTTTGACCCTTGTTGTGTAGCCAATTTGGAGAACTTTTGTGACCCTCTTATTATTATAGTGAAGCTTTTTGGATCTGTGATCCCGTAGTTTTTACTTTCGATTTGAAGGGTTTTCCACGTTAAAATTTGATGTTCTTTATCTTTTTTATTTTCGAGTTTGAACCTTTTTCAATATAATACAATTTATGTGAACTTATTTTTTTTTACGTATTAAAATAATGACCTCTTTTTATATTTAGAAAAAATTTACTTTTATAATCATACAAAATATATGTGTTTTATTTTATATTACAAATTTAAAAAAATAAACTCCATGCCCAATAATAAGTTTACATAAATTAAAGTAAAAAAGTAATAAAAATTATAATTAAATTTATCAGTCAAATCAAGAACAATTATGAAAATAGTGTATGGCATCAGAATCGCACTTTTATTTCTATCCAAGCAGATGCACCGCTAGTTAAATATGCCGGCGTAAGAAAGAGATATTTCGAAGAAAGAAACAAATTGAGCGCACCTTCAATTAAACTCGACGGATTGCATTTTTATTGTTGTCTAAAGATTCTTTCTTAATAAGACTAGTGTTAATACCTGAGCCGCGATGCACGAATACGAATTATATCAAATTGTAATTTATGCTATTTGAATTAAGTACAAATAATATTAAAATATAAACTTTTCAGATAAAAGTTATAGTAATTGAGAACTGTTATGAAATAATATAAAAGACAAGAACAATAATTCAAGAACAAGAGCAATAGAGAGAAGAGTAGAGAGAGCTCTTCTTATTGATACTTAAAGAATGTTAGGAGTGATTTACAATGGTAGAGGGCACCTCTATTTATAGGGAGGAGGATGATTTAGCTACCAATAATAGGACTCTAGAATCTCTCTAATTAAAGACATTCACCTTAAATAGAAGTGTATTTATAACACCCCCCTTGAATGTCTATTCAATGATGTGCCTCGTTAAAACCTTAAAACAAAACCCAATGGGAAAAATTAAAGTAAGGAAAAAGAGTACACATGTTTGAATATGCGCCTATTGGTTGCCTCGTTAAAAACCTCGCAAGGAAAACCCGGTGGGACAAAACCTTGTAAGGAAAAAACAGTGCAACGCGCATTTAACTCCCCCTGATAAGAACATCAATATATGTCCTTAAGTCTTCGCATCCCGATCTTGTGAACTAGCTTCTTGAAGGTTGACTTTGGTAGAGATTTTGTGAACAAATCAGCCATATTGTCGCTTGAACGAATCTGTTGAACATTGATATCACCATTCTTTTGAAGATCATGTGTGAAGAATAACTTTGGTGAAATATGCTTCGTTCTATCTCCTTTTATGAATCCTCCCTTCAATTGAGCTATACATGCTGCATTGTCTTCATACAAAGTTGTGGGTAGTTTATCACACTTCAAACCACATTTGTCTTGGATATGATGTATTATAGACCTCAACCACACACTCCCGACTTGCTTCATGAATAGCAATTATCTCGGCATGATTAGATGAAGTAGCCACAATTGATTGCTTAGTCGATCGCCAAGATATGGAGGTTTCTCCACAGGTAAACACATAACCCGTTTGAGATCGAGCCTTGTGTGGGTCGGACAAATATCCAGCATCAGCATAACCAACAAGATCCGGGCTGCAATTCTTGCCATAAAATAAGCCCATATCGGTAGTTCCCTTTAGGTACCGCAATATGTGTTTGATCCCATTCCAATGTCTCATCGTACGAGCCGAGCTAAATCTTGCTAAGACATTAACTGAAAAGGATATGTCAGGCCTTGTAGTATTTGCAAGATACATTAGTGCGCCAATTGCGCTAAGATATGGTACTTCAGGACCAAGTAGCTCTTCATTCCTTTCTTGTGGTCGGAATGGATCTTTGTTCACATCAAGTGATCGAACAACCATCGGTGTACTTAAAGGATGTGCTTCATCCATGTAAAACCGTTTCAGTACCTTTTCTGTATAGGTAGATTGATGAACAAAAATTCCGTTTGCCAAATATTAAATTTGCAAACCAAGACATAGTTTAGTCTTTCCGAGATCTTTCATCTCGAATTCATCCTTTAGATAATCAATTGCCTTTTGGAGTTCTATAGGGGTTCCAATAAGGTTTATGTCATCAACATATACGGCAAGTACAACAAATTCCGATGTTGTTTTCTTTATAAAAACACACGGGCAAATGGCGTCATTTATATAGCCTTCTTTTAACAAGTACTCACTAAGACGATTATACCACATTCGTCCAGATTGCTTTAGACCATACAAGGATCTTTGCAATTTAATTGAGAACATTTCCCGAGATTTTGAATTATGCGCGTTTGGCATCTTGAGTCCATCGGGAATTTTCATGTATATCTCATTATCAAGTGAGCCATAAAGATAGGCAGTAACCACATCCATTAAGTGCACGTCAAGCTTTTTATGGACAGCAAAACTTATGAGATAACGAAAGGTTATCGCATCCATTACAGGCGAATATGTTTCTTCATAATCGACACCAGGCCTTTGAGAAAAACCTTGTGCAACAAGGCGTGCCTTATATCTTTGTACCTCGTTTTTCTCATTTCTTTTGCGTACAAAGACCCATTTATAGCCGACAGGCTTAACACCATTAGGTGTTTCAACTATAGGGCCAAAAACTTCACGTTTTGCCAGCGAATTCAATTCTGATTGAATTGCTTCTTGCCACTTTGGCCAATCCTGTCTTTTTCGACATTCTTCAACAGATTGAGGTTCGAGATCCTCACATTCTTGCATAATGCTAGATGCTACATTATAAGCAAAGGCATTATCTACCACAATATCCACTCGATTAATATTTGCCTCAATATTAATTGGATTTAGGGATAGTTCCGTATTTTCCAGAGTCTCGGGCTCAATGGATTCTTCATGAATCTCAGAATTTGTTAAATCATGAATTTCCTCATGAGATTCTTTCGTAGTGTCATCTCGATCGTTCTTTTTCCTCTTTCTAGGATTTTGATCTTTGGAACCTAATGGTCTGCCACGCTTCAGGCGTGCATTTGACTCATTGGATATGACACTAGATGATTGTCCAACAGGGACATCAATACGGATTGGAACATTTTCCGCGGGAATGTGGGATTTCGTTATCCTCTTCAAGTCCGTAAATGCGTCAGGCATTTGATTTGCTATTCTTTGCAAATGGATAATCTTTTGTACCTCTCTTTCACAAATAGAGGTATGTGGATCAAGATGAGATAATGATGCATTTTTCCACAAAATTTCCCGTTTGGTTTCACCAACTTCTCCCCCTAATTTTGGGAAAAGTGTCTCATCGAATCGACAGTCTGCAAATCATGCAGTAAATACGTCGCCTGTCAATATTTCGAGGTAGCGAATGATGGAGGGCGATTCAAACCCAACATATATTCCTAACCTTCTTTGCGGACCTATTTTGGTGCGGGATGGCGGTGCTATAGGCACATATACTGCGCATCCGAAAATTCTTAAATGGGATATATTGGGTTCATGACCCAAAACCAATTGCAACGGGGAATACTTGTGGTAATTCGTCGGTCTGAGACAAATTAGCATTGCTGCATGTAAGATGATGTGACCCCATACCGAAGTGGGCAGCCTCGTTCTCATAAGTAATGGCCTTGCAATCAACTGCAGGCGTTTAATTAACGATTCTGCAAGACCGTTTTGAGTGTGAACATGAGCTACAGAATGTTTAACTTTTATCCCGATTGATAAGCAATAATCATTAAATGCCTGGGATGTAAACTCAGCAGCATTATCCAGTCTAATGGACTTGATTGGATTATCTGGAAATTGTGCTCGTAGTCGAATTATTTGTGTCATTAATTTTGCAAACGCAAGGTTGCGTGATGACAACAGGCACACATGAGACCATCTACAGGATGCGTCTATCAAGACCATGAAATACCTAAACGACCCACTCGGTGGGTGAATAGGTCCACAAATGTCCCCTTGTATACGTTCCAGAAACGTGGGTGACTCAGTCCCAACCTTTGTTGGTGATGGCCTGATATTCAACTTGCCTTGATAACACGAAGTGCAAGGATATTCATTATTCGAAAGAATTTTGAAATTCTTTAACGGATGCCCATATGAGCTTTCTATAATCCGTCTCATCATGATCGATCCTGGGTGTCCCAATCGATCATGCCAAAGTACAAAGGTATTGGAATTAGTAACCCTTTGGTTTACTGTTGAATGTGCCTCAATTGCACTAATTCTTGTCCAATACAGGCCACAAGATAAAGACGGGAATTTCTCAATAACCCTCTTTTGGCCGGAGACATTCTTTGTGATGACGAGATATTCAAGATTATCTTCATCCATTGTCTCAATATGATAGCCATTCCGGCGTACATCTTTAAAACTCAACAAGTTTCTCTTAGACTTGGAGGAGAACATTGCATTCTCTATGATTAACGTCGTGCCTTTCGGCAGAGTTACAATTGCTCTTGCGGAGTCTTCAGTCAATTTACTACTTCCAGAGATTGTAGTAACGTTTGCCTTACACATATTTAGTTGAGAGAAATATTTCCTTTCTTTGAGTATTGTATGTGTAGTACATGAATCAACTAGGCAAATACTTTTACAGTTGGACGTTGATCCAAGTTCGCTTTGTGAGATATCCATATTTGCTATCCCATAGTTTGACATACAAAAGAGATGCAAGAACATAAGAATAAACAAGTTCAATTCGTTTGTGTCACATAATATTTTCAAAATCTGCTGCTAACAGTTGACTAACAAAATCAGATATGTTATCCATAATTGATTACTTTGCAGTTTGAAAATTTCAGTTTAAGCATTTTCTTCAAACAATCGATTGTTAAACACAAACAATCGATTGTTAAACATTGACAATCGATTGTTAAACACACACAATTGATTATTTGCTATTTTGAAAAACTTCAGATCACACTGTCTTAAGACAATCGATTGTTATGCATAGACAATCGATTGTTGGCTATTTTGAAAAATTCCAGAGCACACTGTTTTAAGACAATCGATTATTATGCATAGACAATCGATTGTTGGCTATTTTGAAAAATTCCAGAGCACACTGTTATAACGACAATCGATTGTTAGGCATAGACAATCGATTGTGGATGATTTTTGAAAAATTCCAGATTACACTGTCTTAACGACAATCGATTGTTAGACAAAGACAATCGATTGTGGATGATTTTTGAAAAATTCCAGATTACACTGTCTAACGACAATCGATTGTTAGACAAAGACAATCGATTGTGGATGAATTATTTTTTAGCTTTAATGCGAAAATAGTAGATAATCGACTAGTTTTTCAGGCTAGTCGATTACCCCTACTGGAAAATAAAAATATTATTGATATTTGAGCATATTGAAGATATTCTAAAGAACTACTGCTAACATTGCATCATGAACTAACTAATACGAGCTAATACTAATGACTATTAGTTTATTCACTAACTAATACAAATAAGTAGAACAAAATCAAATAACTCCATCTTCTTTCATCACGGACCCATCGCCGATTAGGTGGTCTATTTTCCCCTCGGGTTGCTCAAAGAAATCTGCCACATCCAGGTGGGTGATGTCCAAGTTGTCGTCATAGACAAAATTTGTTTCAGGGCCTTTTCTCTTTCGAGATGCTTGATAAAGGTCAACCAAGTGTCTTGGTATACGGCAAGTCTTTGACCAGTGCCCTTTCCCACCGCAACGATAACATATAGTTTCTGAACCATTTGCCTTAGGATCTTCATGACCCCGTTTCTGCTTTCGGCGGTTATCTCTCCTTGGGGGTTGACGGACTTCATTGGAATTTCTTCCTTGTCTACATCCCTGGCTATGACCCCGTTTACGACCATGACCATGGCCCTTTTCATGTTTGGCATAATGAGAGTGCACCTTATCTGCTTCAGGCAGTGGTGTAGACCCAGTGGGTCGATTTTCGTGATTTCTCATGAGCAGGTCATTATTTCGCTCAGCCACTAGTAGAAGAGAAATCAGTTCAGAGTACTTTGTAAAGCCTTTCTCTCTGTACTGTTGTTGCAGTACCATATTGGAGGCATGAAACGTTGTAAACGTTTTCTCAAGCATATCATAATCGGAGATATTATCCCCGCATAGCTTCAATTTAGAAGTAATTCTGAACATTGCAGAATTATATTCAGAAACGGACTTAAAGTCCTGGAGCCTCAGATGAGCCCAATCATATCGTGCTTGTGGCAGAGTGACCAACTTCAGGTTATCATATCTCTCCTTTAAGCCGTTCCACAAGATGAGTGGATCCTTGACGGTGAGATATTCAATCTTCAAACCTTCATCAAGGTGATGGCGCAAGAAAATCAAGGCCTTCGCACATTCTTGGGTGGATGCTTTTTCTCTATCTTTGATGGTGTCTCCGAGACCCATAGCATCTAAGTGGATTTCAGCGTCCAACACCCATGTCATATAGTTCTTGCCCGAAATTTCAAGGGCAACGAACTTTCTTTTCGTAATGTCAGACATAATCGAAAATTAAATTAGGAAGAGGGAAATACCTTAGATTTTTCGAGAATTGTTCTTGAGACGGTAGAGTCTCGTACTGATAACGTGTTATGAAATAATATAAAAGACAAGAACAATAATTCAAGAACAAGAGCAATAGAGAGAAGAGTAGAGAGAGTTCTTCTTATTGATAGTTAAAGAATGTTAGGAGTGATTTACAATGGTAGAGGGCACCTCTATTTATAGGGAGGAGGATGATTTAGCTACCAATAATAGGACTCTAGAATCTCTCTAATTAAAGACATTCACCTTAAATATGAGTGTATTTATAACAAGAACTAGGATATAAAATTAGTTTTCAAATCTTGTTGTAGATAACCTATTTTCTTTTTCTACATTTGTAACTACCCAACCCCTTTATTTTAGTATTTTTATTTTATTTTACTACTATATTAAAGAATAATAATTAAACATGTCATGTCGAGATCTGTCTTGTTTAAATACATTAGATCTATAGTTTTTTAAAAAAAATTTACATATATTTGACCCATTATTAAAATTATCATTATCCAACTTACTTTTTAGTAAATAATATGTGTGGATACTGTTCTTTTATCCATTTTGCTACCTCTAATCTAATATAAGGTTAGAATCTCCTTCCGCCCCCTAATAAGGAAGCAGATGAAGGTCAGATCTCCGTAAGAAAGAAAAAAGGACTACTCCATAAAGGTACTTAGCTGTAGTTATTTGGAGCAATAACAAAAATAACATCTCCTTGCATTCACATAAAAATTGTGGAAAATTACAGGTTCGCGTAGTTTTTGGTTTTGACATGAGAAGGTTTCTCGTCAATAAACAGTAATTCAAGCTTCAATCTTTTCTACAACATTAAATGGGAGAAAGATGAAAGGTTAAAAATCAATTTTTTCTAATTAAAAGTACTGGATTCACCTTAGACACTTCCATTTGTTATGAATGAAAAGGCTTTATCATATATAGTGTTATGGTTTCTTTCTTGAAGATTACCCTCTCCCTCTGTCCAGTGATATTTTCTTCTCAACTGATACTAATATATAGATACAAATATCCGTGAATCTTGGATAACAAGGTTAAGCATGAAACTGTAGCACATTTAACTACTTTTCAAACAATAACATGTGCAATCATACCATAAATTACAATAACAACGATCTTGAAAAAAATGCAAAACAAATGCCAAAATACTACTTATTATATAGGAATTAGGGGAAAAGAAAGTATGGAATGGAAACATATTTCGTTAAAAAATAATAATTAGAAAGGAAAACACAATAAACTTAGTAAAATGAAATTCACCATGTTAGATATATGGACTTATATCTACATATATATGAACAATATATGGATTAATTATATGTTATGTGCTATCTTTTGGTTTGGCCTAAATTGGTGGTCTTATGGACATTGTTAAGGGGCCAATATATTGTCATATAAAGTGTAGGACTAATGTGTAGATACCCAAAAGGGTAACCTTGGTTAATGATGGGCTAACTAAGGTTACATACATGTAACCATGGTTACATGACTTTTGAGTTTCATAACTCATATGTTATAAGAGGGGGTTATGGTTCCCATAAGAATGCAAGACATTCTCTTCTTCTTCCACCCATTGAGAGAGAGAGAGCCATTGTTGTCTTGCATATCAAGTGGAAAACCATTCCTCATATTTGTCTTGGATATTCTTGTGAAAGCCATACCTCTTGGGAAAACTTCAAGATATTCTTCAAGAAGGATTAAGGAGCTTTCAAAGCCAAACATTTGGACAATCTTCAAAAGGACTAAGGATTTCCACATATGGATTCAGGTACGCTTCCGCTTATGTTATTATTCCAAATAATTCGATATGAAGGCTATTATGTTTTAGTCGGATTTATAATCCTAACACACCATACTTCCTTTGTAGAACAATTAAATTTTGTGTAGGTAGTGCCAAAATTACTATAGCATAAATTATTGGCGTTAGAGTAAACTGGCATGAAAACCAATAGCACCCGTCAGTTGTCCAAATTTGAAAAATAATATATATTTCTAACTAATATCATAAAATATTACCCAAAAATAATACTCCACCATCTCTACTTCCAATAACTCATTAGTGATAAAAATTCAAATTTTCTAAATTCTTAATAACACAATCGTCACCTAATGTGATCGATCTATTTGCTTAGGGAGAGAGGACATGAGATAAAACTCTCAAAAGAACTGTTTTAATTATGTGTTCACAGAATAACAATGAGAATCAAAGTAACCACATAAATGGACGAAAACTCTAGGGGGAAATGGTAAAACTCACAAGAAACAAATATATACGAAAAGCACCAAAATATATAGAAAATATCCAAGTAAAAACGAAATAGGGAAAGCAGGGCAGAGAGACCACCACCAAGATCCACATACTTTTGCTTTTTCATAATTATGATAGTAAAAAATAAATAAAAAATCTGAAAATCTAAAGAGTAGGTAAAATTAAACTCTTCAAGGAAGGCTCTTTTATATCAGGAGGTAATTCTGAAAAAATGGAATGTAAATTAATTATAATAGAGTCGTTATTATTTGTGGAAATAAAAGAATGCGTCGCCCTTTTGGAAGAGGCAGTGAAAGTGACTGGTGAGGCACTATGAAAGAAATGTTTAGTAGAAGTTTTATGAATTAGTTCACACTTCACAGGGTGCAATAACTATAAATATTAGAAGTCTCATATGAAAATAGCTTTGACTTGGGGTACTTCTTATTTGAAAAACTTTAAAAGTAATATCTGAGCATTGTCCCTGAGTTTTAAACTAATCACCAAATTATTAACATTACCAACAAAGGAATATCTAAGCATCTAGTTTCTTTAACAGGTTTTGGTTAATGAAATAAATTTGTATCACCTAGTGATGATCCCTTTTCTTATTTCCTCTCCTTCTTAATCCTCTTAATTAATTCTTAACTTATAAAAATAATTCACTTAGTCGCTATATGCATCAACTGGCTATTACAGTGCACATCTGGAATTTGTTATGTTTTTTTCAAATATCAGTTTTAATACCCTAGTACCTAGACTAAATCACCTATGAAATACATATTAGCTTTAACAGTCTAGTACCTAATCTTCAGTCATATGCCCCTTCTTGGCTTCATGGTCTTTCTCGATTAGGACCAGGGTTTGTACTGCTGCTCTAAATTCTCCCTCAAATTTCATACAATTTCTCCCTGTAACCATGCAACATATTTTTCTTTTGTGGCCATATTAATTCATTAATACTGGAAATAAAGATTAACTGTTCAAAAAATAATCAAAACCAAATACAGTTACCCAAATCAAGCAATGAAGTTGAAAAAAGCAGAATCTAATTAATCAAAAAATAATTACTCCAATAAAAATAAGATAAGGAGATAAAAACATGGTCAGTGCAGGACTACCAAAGAGCATTTGTTAGTGTTATCACCAGGATCAATCTAGCTACTGAGCATGCAATCAGTATCTTTTTGAACAATTTATAACCTGAGCTCATAGATGATGTTAGAGTGGGGAACCCCTACAGCTTGCCTCAAGCTTATTATTTGGCTAGACTACAGGAAGCAAGTTTTGCTGCTCAAAGTAAGGCCATCAAGGGGAAACTGCAGATCATCATTCCACTTTTAAAACAGCTTTAGGATCAGGATTTTAGTGGACCTTTTAAGGGAATTATAACTGCAAAAAAGGGGCGAGTCACTGCTCACTTTGATAACAATAAGAGAAGGAGACTCACTCCAGCTAAGATGGTGGAAAAAAGAGCTCAAGGAATATGTTTCTTCTGTGATGAAAAATTTGTGTCTGGCATAAGTGTAAGGCCAAAAAGCAGATTTATTCCTTGGAAATTGAGTAAACAGATTCAATTAGCCCTGAAGAAGTAAAACTTGAAGAGGACATCACAGACCAAAGGAAAGAAGAAGACGCTATAGAAAGCTATGAGATTTCTTTAGAAGCCTTGCAGGTTTCTAGAGGATACAAAACCCTGAAGGTCCAAGGGTTCATTGAACACTAACCCATCAATATTCTCCTCCAGACATAACTTTATCAATGAGAAGGCAGCTCGGAGGATTGGACGCAAAGTTTATCAGATAAAACCTCAAGATATGTTAGTAGCTGATAGAAGGGTTATACAATCAGTGAAGGAAGCTAGGGGTTCAAATGGTTGATGCAAGGTGTCATGTTTCAAGATGATTTCCTGGTACTTCCCATAGGAAGCTATGATGTGGTTTTGGGAATTTAGTGGTTGAGCAAGTTGGGGAATATTCAAATCAATTTTGAGAAGCTATATATGAGGTTTGAATATCAAGGCAAACAAGTTGCTCTATAGGGCATCCAACCCTCTTTCAAAATTGTAGATGCCAAGACTTTTAACAACATTACTACTTATGTTGCCCAAATTTTCATGATCAGGGTGTGCCCATCATCATTTGTTGAAGAGAAATAGGATAATAGCTTGAAGGAAAAACTAGTTCAAGTGCAATCATCACTCGAGGAGTATCAATAAACCAAGACAACTACCACCTTTGAGGGGAGTATTTGACCACCATATTCCTCTAAAAGAGGACAGTGCGCCTGTGAACTCAAGACCCTATAGATATCCCCCCCCCCCTCCCCTATTGAAGGATGTTATAGAGATGGTGTCAGAGATGTTTCAACAAGGCATAATTCAGTATAGTGCCAGCTCTTATGCCTCTCCTGTAGTACTGGTGGGGAAGAAAGATGGCTCCTGGAGAGTATATGTGGACTACAGAGCGTTGAACAAGGTCACTATAAAGGATAAGTTTCACGTTCCAATTATTGAAGAGCTATTGGATGAGTTGGGTGGAAGGGTTCAAGGATTTACTCCAAGATAGATTTAAGAGCAGGTTATCATCAAATCTGGATGGCACCCTCAAATATCTAAAAAAAAAGGTTTTAAGACTCATTCTGGGCATTATGAGTACTTAGTAATGCTCTTTGGCTTCACCAATGCACCCTCCAGTTTCCAAAGTTTGATGAATCATATCTTCCAAGCACACCTCAGGAAGTTCATATTAGTATTTTTTTTATGATATCCTAGTATTCAGCAAAGATCTGCAGGAGCATGTGCACCATCTCAGAACTACTTTTGATCTATTGATACAACACGAACTATTTGCTAAGGGAAGCAACTATGTGTTTGTAGCAACCAAAGTTGAGTACCTAGTGCACTATATTTCAGCAGAAGGAGTAGCTACTAATCCAAAAAAGATAGAATATGTACAGATATGGCCAGAACCAGCTAGTCTCAAGCAACTACAGGGATTTCTGGGACTAGCAGGGTACTACAGAAGGTTCATCAAGGGGTATTGAGTTCTTAGCAAACCCCTTACTGACCTATTGAAGAAGGACAACTTTAAGTAGTCTCCTAAGGTTGTTGAAGCCTTCAACAATTTGAAAAAGGCTTTGACTTCTGCACCAGTTCTAACCTTGCCTGATTTTTGTAGAGACATATGCATACGGCATGAGAATATGGGCTGTATTGATCCAGAAAGGTCAGCCTATAGCCTACCTAAGCAAAGGCTTATCTCCATAGCATCAAGCCTTAATAGTGTATGATAAGGAGATGTTAGCCTTGGTCATGGCAGTGAACAAATGGTCACAATATTTAACTGGCAGGCCCTTCACAGTTAAAATAGATCAAAAGGCACTGAAATTTCTCCTGGAACAGAAGCTGCACACAGGATCCCAACTGAAATGGATAACTAAACTTATGCAATATGACTTTGTGATTGAGTACAAAAAGAAAAAGCAGAACAAGGTGGCAGATGCCCTTTCTAGACTGCCATGGGTGGAATTAGCAGCCTTGACACTCTCTACCATCAAGACTGATTTGTTGAATCAGATAATGAAGACTTGGGAGTTAGATGCTGAGGTTGTAGCCATTTTGAAAACCTCAAACGAGAAGGTGGAGAATCAAACGAGTACACCTTTGTGCACAACCAGCTACGAAGAAACTGGTAGTTAGTGGTGGGACCTGATGAGCAACTAAGAAAAGAGATCATGAAGTTGTGGCATGACTCCCATACTGGAGGACATTCAGGCATAGATCACACCTAAAGGAGAATAACTGCACTTTTCTACTGGAAAGGGATAAAGGACGATGTTCAGGCAGCTGTCAAAGAATGTGATACATGTTAGAGGCACAAGTATGAAACGATACCTTATCCTGGGGTTCTACAATGACTCAAGATTCCTTCATTAGCTTGGAGTTGTATTAGCATCGATTTTATCGAAGGGTTGCCCAAGGCTAAAGGAAAGACAGTGATATGGGTGGTAGTAGACAGATTGACCAAGTATGCTCACTTCATAGGGGTGGCTCACCCTTATACTACCTCTGATATTGCTAAGCTATTTATGGAGGATGTGTTCGTATTATATGGGATGCATGAGGACATAGTGAGCGATAGGGATCCTGTCTTCACTAGTAGGCTATGTCATGAGTTATTCTCCATGAGTGGGGTCACTCTCAGCACCTCTACAGCCTGCCATCCACAGTCTGATGGACAGACAGAGGTAATTAATAGATGTTTGGAGACCTATCTCAGGTGCTTTTGCTTAGATTCTCAAAAGGACCGGTCCTCTTATCTAGCAGCAGTTGAGTGGTGGTACGACACCACCTTTCACTCCCCAATTCAGACCACGCCTTATGAGGCCCTATATGGCCAACCTCCACCATCTCACTTAACCATACATGGCAAGGGATTAAACCATGGAAGAAGTGGACAGAAGTCTAGTGACAAGAGAATTCAAATATCAACTGCTGCAACATCACTTACAAAGGGCACAACAAAGAATGGTTAATTAAGCTAATCGACGTAGGAGTGATAGATGATTCAAGGAAGGGGACTGGGCTCACCTCAAGATACATCCTTATAGGCAAGTGACACATTCAGCCATTCATTTCTCCAAGCTTTCAGCAAAGTACTATAGTCCTTACCAAATTTGGCAAAAGATTGGTAATGTGGCTTATAAGCTATCCATGCCTTCACAGCTCCTACTTCATCACACATTTCATGTCTCTCAGCTTAAAACCTGCTATAAGCTCCTTGACACCATTTCACACTCACCTATAATTGACATATCTAGCACATACTGCCCTCAACCTCAGCAAATTCTTGACAGAAGGGTGATTCAAAAGGGGAACAAAACTGTCGCGCAAGTGCTGGTTCAATTGGACAAGGCAACACTAGATCAAGCTACTTGGAAAAATTATCACTCTCTAAACTCATGTTCCCTGCATTCCTTCCTTGAGGACAAGGAAGATTTTAATGAGGGGGATCTAATACGAATCTAGTTGCAGGATGCTTCGTGTGGTGGTACCCTGTGCTTGCGCAGGAGTATCTAGCTGTTATAATTAGTTGAGAAGGAAGTTAAGAGAAGTTTGCATAATAGTCGGTTTAGTCACAATTACTATTAAGTTATACTTACTATAATTACACATTCACCCCACACATTTAGGCTAGTCAGGCACATTAGGTCCAGCTCTTTTGCTATTTCTTGATAGTGTCCTTACATCATTAGCTAGGTCATTTAGGGTTGACATGCTATAAATTGTAAGATTCTTCTCTTTTTCAGATATGAAAATATACCTACCCTTAATTGTTGCTCTCATTTTAGCTTATTTTTCTGTTCTTTCTTTCTTTTTCTTTTTTCATTTACTGTTCCAATGTTTTTCTTGCTTTCTTCTCTCTTAATTTCTGCTACTTAGCTCAACACGTATCATTCTGCGTATGTACTCTCTTCAAAAGAGGCAATAATAGCGTGACTTTTCTTTTTTCTTAAAAAAATAAACAGCAAGTTAAAGTAAGATGTGAAGATGCCTACCAAAATGATTATAAAGTAGCTCTCCGATAAAATTTGTAACACAGAAACTGTTACGGATTTTATACGCAAGAGAAGTTTCAAAATAAGTTGTGAAGGCCACCAAAGAATTTTGAAAAGCGGTGAAAACGGTACTTTTATTTGTCGTAAAAACTGTCAATCAAAATCAAGAAGAATTATGAAAATAGTGTATAGATGATGAATCCGACGTTTATTTCTATCCACACATATGCACCACTAGTCATATAGGGCGGCTTAAGAAGTAGATATGTGTGGACCACTAGTCATATAGGGCGGCTTAAGAAGTAGATATTTGAATTAATCAAGTGCAACTTCAATTGAACTCGACGAATTATATTTTGTTTCATAGGTTCTTCACTGATAATAAATAAGAGTAACAAAAAAACATCGATAGAAGTGTATGAACAATCTTGTCTTGTTTTCCTTTTCCTGAATGGAACAATGGCATGTTTAGAAGTATACAAGCTTAGAATTTCAATAGTACGCATGGTAAAATTCCGTCAATATCCTCTCTTTTTTTTTTTGTTGCTAATCAGAAAACATTTATTAAAAGCAGGAAATTAAGTAGTGTTATTACAACATGGAATTGATCTTAACGATTCAGTCTCTAAATAGTCTTTGCGGAATACTAAAGAAGCAAATAAAGGTGGTTAATCCCAAAATGAGTCTTCGCACTCAACATAGATATGTAAGTTCCAGGTATTCCCATAGTTTGCTAAGCAAATTATGTAGAGAGTTTTGGGAGAATTTCAATTGTCTATTGCTCACAAAAGTGTATATATAGAGTATAGAGGGATATCAAATCCCATCAACGATAGAACTGTAAATCCTAATCCTATCAACTATAGTACTGTACATAAATCCTAATCATATCAACTATAGGACTGTACATAAATCCTAATACGCCCCCTCAAGATGGAGGGCCGGAGGACACGCCAATCTTTGACACCAGCAGAAGAAGCCGTGGAGGTCGTAACCCGTAAGAAGAATTTCCACGCCAGGTAATTAGTGGAATCCAATTTCAGTGGGATCTGAACCGATGCATTAATGGCAATCGGCTGGAGAAGATCGTTTGATGTCGTAGCGGCCATGAAGAGCGAGGCAAAGGAGAGGAGGCGCTGAACGACGTAGAGAGAGAGGGCTGCCGGTTAGTGTAGCGGCGGCGCGGCAAGACGCCGGAGAGAAGGCGCTGAGAGAGAGAGCTGCCGGTTAGTGCAGCGGCGGCGCGGCAAGACGCCGAAGAAAAGGCGTTGAGAGAGAGGGTTGCCGGTTAGTGCAGCGGCGGCGGCAGGCTGCCGGTTAGTGCAGCGGCGGCGCGGGTAGGGAAGAATTAGGATTTCTTTGGCAATAAGCCACTTGCGTATGATACCATGTAGAGAGTTTTGGGAGAAGTTCATTGGTTTGAGGCTTCTTATTAAAATATATTGCTTACAAAGGTATATATAGAGTATAGGGAAATCAAAACCTACCAACTATAGGATTGTACAATAATGAAGGAAAATCAAAACCTACCAACTATAGGATTGTACAATTAATGAGAGAATATTCTACCAATAATAAAAAGATACACAAAAGATATTTACAATATTTCCTAATACGCCCCCTCAAATTTAAGTTTATGTTTTCATGCCCTACGTGATTACTAGTTTAGATTTTTGATGAAGAATTTTGTTCTCTTAGTAGAGGTTCTAATTAAGTGAAATATGACGGTATTTTGTATAAGTTTTATATTGTTGGTATGGTTTTTAAGCTATGGTCTACCATAAAATAATTTTATGAGCTAAATATATAGTCACTTGTAAATTGAGAATTTTATGAGTAATAAATAGTTACCACAAAAGTGGTTATTTATTTGAACTCATAAAAAATTCTTAGTAAATTTGTACATGTGAAATTATATCTATTCATGGATTGAGCATTATGATTAATAAGTAGGATCCACAAAATGGTCTATTTATTTGAGTCATTGAAATATATTTAATATACCATGTGAAAATTATCCTTGAGAAATCTACATTAATGGCGGAAGTTCTTAACTAGAAAAGGAGGTTTATCTTTGGGTACTAGCGAAACTAACTCCACCCATGAGAAGAGATATTGGGGTTTTCACCGAACGTGAGAAAATATTATATCTTAGGTTCTTATGTATTTAATAAAAAGATAATTTATTAATAGGAAGAACATAATATATGCCTTGAGCTCATAGTGTAATTATAAGGAGAATGAAAATCAATATCATATTTATTTTAATTCATGAGACTACTTAGAACGGTTATTCTCCGAGTTTGGTTACAGGCTGGTGGTCATGAATTTGACAGACTCCGAATTACCTGAAATTTGGTGGGTTCATCGAAATGATCTATTGAAAAAAACTCAATGCTATACGGTGAATCATGTTAGTTTTTGGCATTTTGAGGTCGTTTAGATGGGTTTTCAAGCAGGTTATTAAATTGAATTTGTTATAAATATAAAAAACTTATTCTTTATATATAGGCTATATTTGTGTTAAATCTGAAACATGTAATTTAACTTGATATGATATATATGAAGAATGTAAATCACATGGATTTAATCCTAACTACGCCAAAAATAATTTATTCGAATTTGGTCCAGTTTTGGCGATCATGAATTTCACGATCTCCAAATGACCTAAGAGTAGGATTATCGAAAACTGTCATTTAAGAAGAACTCACTGTTATGCAGTGAAACACATCGTATTTTGATGATTCGGGATCGTTTAGATGAGTTTTTTGGAGGTTTGACGGATTAAAATGTGATTTACATACGAAAAGTCATTCTTTCTATCATTTTATTTTTGTCTAATCTGGAACTTGATAACACATGTTGATTTGACATGAATTGATATATGATAAAAAAAAAATACAGGTGATATTTTAAATTCTTAAAAAATGCTTAAAATGATAATTTTCCAAATTTGATTGCAACTTTTGGAAATTGTGACTTTAACGATCTCCAATTGATATGAAATTTGGTAGATTTATCAGAAACAATTCAACAAATAATAATTACTGCTATGCAGTGTAAAATATTAATTTTAGTATTTTAAGATTGTTTAAACGGGGTATTGAGCTATTTTTTTTATAAATTGTGGAACTTAATACTCAAAGAAAAGTTTGTGGTTGTGATAAAGTGGTGATAGAAATTAACCTCTATGGTCTTCATTTTTTTATTTATAGTGAGATAGTATATTTACGCGTTGACAATAGGTCTTCCTCCATATCAGATAAATTTATTATGAACTCATTGGATATAGTTACTAGTTATTGATAACCTATGTTAGCTCTCCATATGAGTTTAAGTGTTAAATCAATTTTGTAACTAATATACAATCATGATTAAATGGTGATAGAATTATATTTCTATGGTCTTTCACTATTAATTTCAAGTGAGTAATAAATTTACGCGTTGACTTTAGGTGTTCTTTCATATCGGATAAATTTATTATAAGCTCACTAGGTGAAATACTAGTAATTGATATCGTGTACTTACTCTCCATCTGAGTATACATGTTGGAACAATGGAACTAGAGCTATTAAAAATGATGTTCACCTGACTTAAATTAACAGTATACTCCCATCTGAGTTGAGTCTATTTTAATTATTAAAGTGAATAATATGCCATTGCACATGCATGTTGCATGAGTAGTTCGTTTCCCATCGAAATTGCTATTCAAGATGCATGACATATATGTGTAGTGTGTTTAAAATTTTTGTATTAAAAACTTATATACAATTGACTGAAAATAATTGTATGCTCTCCATTTGACTTGGTTCTATTTATTTTTGGATTGTATAATTCTTGCACTATATAATATACTTTGTATGAATGATTCTTTTTCCATCGAAATTTATTAGTCCGAATGCATGTATGTATATAAATATCAAATGTAGTATGTGTTTTACTATTCAATGTTTTGACTTATTATGATCTATTTAATGTTTTTATCTCAACTCCACAATGATTTTATGCAACTGATCGTATTTCTTGTTAAATTTTTTTTAATGATAAGGCATTAATTTTAAGGATGCAACATATGTACTTTTATTAGAAGGAATTAAATTTTGGTTTCTGGGCAAAATAAGAGATGGATATTTGTTTTATTTTTCGAATAAATCTTGAGTTATTGAGCTTAATAAATATTTTATCTCTTGTGGTACATGAATGCATGACCTTGTTATTGTATATTGATGTCTCTCCTGAACAGAACAATATTAGTCTACCCCATAAGAGAATATGTTCTTCCAAATTGAGTAAAACTTCTCTATGCACTTTTGTCTAAGTCATATTAATCTGGATAGGATTTCAAGTTGGTCAAGGATGGACCTTAAGGTTCATTGAATGTAGAGGCACTACCAACTTGTGGATCTTATTTGGAAGGAAATTTGACTAAAAGATGTTTCCTTTTAAAAGGAAATAAAACTAGTGATAAGTTAGAATGAATCCTTTCTGATTTGTATGATTAAATGAACATACTTGTAAGAGATAGATTTTGAGTATTTTGTGACGTTCATAAATGATCACTCAAAATATTAATATATTTATTTCATGCACTGTAAGTCTTAATGAATTAAGTAATTCAAGATTTTTAAGACTTGAAACGGAGAAGCATCAAAGAAATATATTAAGTTACTACAATTTGATTGCAGTGGCGAGCACATCTCTAAAAAGCTATTTTGTTATATACCAGAATAAGGGATTACATCTCGATTGACTACACTGTAAACTTCATAATAGAGTGGTGTAGTAGAAAGAAGAAATAAGTCTCTTTTGGATATAGATAGACTAATGACGTGTTATTCATATTTGCCTTATTTATTTTTGGAATATTTCCTGTAAACTGCAAATTACATTCTGAATTTAGTTTCTTCTAAGTAAATACCTGAGCCATCTATTGAACTGTGGACTGAATGTAAGCTCGGTCTGTGGCATATTCAGATATAGGATTGTCCCACGTATGTGCTGAAAGGGAAAGCAGATATGTAAGTTGGAACTAAGAATGGATAGGTGCATGTTTATCGAATATCCAAGAAAATGAATGGAGCTTTATTTTATTGTCCTAAATAAAATAAGGCAATTCTTAAAACAATTGCATTTTTCTAGATAAGAATTGTTTAATAAAATATGTTCCTAGAAAAAAACTAATTTTACAGGATCTGGCAAAGAAATAATTAGATGTTCAAGAACATCAAAACCAACACGTCAGATTGACGTTTCATTGCATTTAAATATTAGGAGAATGTTAATAGACATGATATGCCTTTATCGTGTGGGAGTGATGTTTGTACAATGAACACTACAGTAAGAAGTTACTAATATTTCAATGTCGTGAGGTAATGAAGGTAATATTAGTAGTACTTCGTCGTAGTGGGAGAAAGCTAGATAAAGTCATAGTTCAGTGTACATTCTTGGGGATAGTTTCGGTAACAAGATACCTGAAGAGTTTAATATCAAACTAGATAGTTACGACAAAGCACTACTGGACAAATATTACATCAGATATAACTTGACAAGATTCTTTAACAAAACCTTATTTGGTGAAGACTTTTAATAGTCATGTAAAAGAATGCCTGAGAAAGTTGTAGATGCATGGTTATGAGTATAAGTAGGAGATTGTTGGGGAATATACTATTACCATGCATTTGAATTAATATATTCTAATAGTTATTATGGTTAAAATTCTAAGTGGGAGATCATTGGGATATATACTATTCACCATGTGTTTGGTTTAGATATAGTATTTATTATGAAATAATTATTTATTCTGTTTTAATAAAGTTTTAAATAGATCATATAATAGTTTATGTCCTTTGCTTATATAGTAGATGATTTAGTGCATAGAGTTTAACTTATACATGGAAGATTAAATCATCGATTCTTATAAGTATTAAGTTTGAGTTCACAATCTAATGAGGAAATTGGACAAACCATCAGGAATGATTGTAGCACAAGATTACATATAATTTATCTTGATTATGGGAATGGTTTAATTCCAGCTTCTCGTGCTAGTACATTTTGTATGTATTGAACGAACCAGGTAAAGATAAGTATTTTATAATGACTTAATAAAATAAACTCTCTAGCCATTAAATGTACTCATACTCTTAATCTTGATATAATTATTATTAGCTATGTATAATATTATTTTTTTAATTTATTAAAAGGCGAGATTCTTTCGTAGGTCAATATGCCTGGTAAATTGGATAATAATAATGTACATTGGAGCAGTAATAGTTAGTTGATGGAAACCATGTCTCGGTTTAGAGATTGATGATACATCTTTATGAAAACTTATAAGTTTTCATGTGTAAACCCGGCCTGTAGATTTTGTATCCGAAACATGAAATAAGTTAAGCGAAAGTCTAAAGAAAATAATCAATAAATTAAATCATCAGTAATTTAATTTAATTGATTCGTATCTGAATCTTAACATGAGGAGTTAAATAAGATTTAATGGATGAATTTTGAAATTGAATAAGGAATGCGATTATTAATTTTTAGTGGAATAATTCATAATTAATTATGGTAGTTATTAATTTCGAAAATTATGAATTAATTCCATAATTGGAAGCCTTGTTAATTAAATTATGTGGTTCTTACCGTGCCTAAATAATAGGAAATAAAGGAATCCTTTTTCTGGTGGAAAAGAAAACCCAACAGGTTTTGAAAAATAGTCTTATCCCTTAAAACTTGTGCTATAAATATATAAGGTTTTCCACCTAGAAGGATAGGTACATGGTGGCTGAAAGATGTCACTCTTCTAAGAGCGTACTAGCTTAAAACTTAAAAATGGAAAAGTGCAACTCTTTTTCGCTTCTATGGTAAAATTGCACTTGTGAGGATTCTAGTTTCTTCCTTTACAACTTAAAACTCAAAAAGAAGAAAATAAAATAACGATTCTAGTCCTCTGCAGACCTATCACAAATTTCGTTGTTTACTATTTTACCTTTCTACTTCTGCTTTTGATAAGGTAGTAAAAGTTGAATTTGGATTTGTTTCAAAGTGTATATGATTTGTTCTGATTGAAAATTCAAAGGTTGCTACATAAATTAAGAATAATGTTGGGCTATCTGCGTGTTGAGCCTCAGGCCCAAAGTCGTGAACATGAAAGCTTGGCCTTCGGCCCAATACATATTTGTTTGTACCAGCATGTTTTTAGTAGAATAACCTTTCCTTTTCTTTAAGTTTGACGCGTAGACTGATATTTTGTATATGGTAATGGACTGGGTTACAAGGTATGTATATAAAGAAAAAGGCCTAGAGGTAGCTTTATGTAGACCTCTTCGTCCAAGTCACCATGAAAGAATGTATTATTAATATCAAGTTGAAATAAAGACCACTTTTTCGTAACAACTTCAATAAGGCATTTAACAATATATATTTTTTCCACAGGAGAAAAAGTTTCAATAAAGTCCACATCCTCAACTTGTGTATCTCGTCGAATAACAAGCCTAGCTTTGTATCTCTCTACACTACCATAAGCCTTATACTTAATTTTGATGGACCCATTTGCATCCAATAGGCTTCTTACCATGTGGTAACTCAACAATATCCCTATTGGGGTTTGCTTCTAAAGCTTCAAATTCTCTCCTCATCCTGCCAGGTTGGCATAGGAGCTCCTTGGGAATATATATAAGGTTCAAAGTCTTCACGCTGAGTAACAGAACAAGAGAGAGAAGAAGGAAGTTGGTAATATTATCCTTCATATAGGAGGGATGAGAATAAACTCTACTAGATTTTCTTAAAGGAGGTGAGGAAGAAGAGGTTATATCAAGAGATGTTGTCAGTACAGTGGCAGGATAAATATCAATATTGTAAAAAATGTGAGAAAGAGGAACCTCAAGAACAAAGGCGAGTAGGACCGGAGCAGGAGAATAAGCAGGACGTACTAGGAGTAGAGGTAGGATCGGGACTAGTAACATGAATAGTATCAGAACTAGAAGCAAAAGGTAGTGATTGTGATGCAGCACTAGGAACATCAGAAATAAGATCAGAATTAGTAGTTGAAGGTAGAGATTGTGATGCATGTAGTAAAGAATACACAAAGGAATTTGGGATAGAGAAATTAGAAGAAAAAGGAAAACGGTATTCATGAAAGACCACATCTCTAGAAATAAAATATTGTTTAGACTGCAAATTATACAATTGGTATCCCTTTTTTAGCAAAAGGGTAACCAAGACACATACAACGAAAAGCTTTACACTTGAATTTATCTCTTTGGTGAGTTGAAACAAGTGCATAGAAAAGGTAATGAAAAGTTCTAAGGTGAGGGTAACTTAATGTTGTACCATACAATAATCATAAAGAGACTTATTGTTCAGTAATCTAGCAGGAAGCTTGTTGATATTATAGGTAGTTGTTAATAGGCAATCCCGCCAAAATCTTTTAGGAACTTTGGACTGAAACAATAAAGCCCTAAAGGCTTCAAGTAATGTTCGATATTTTTTTTCACAGCACCATTTTGTTGAGGGGTGTGGGGATAAAAAGTCTGATGTGTATTCCCATGTTCAGAGAAAAAAGAAATAGCAACAAGACTAGAGCCTAATTCTAATGCATTATCAGATCTGATGTTAATATTGTAACATGAAACTGAGTCATTACCATAGCAACAAAAGCTTTTAAGCAAGGAAAAAGCATTACTTTTAGACCTCATGAGATGAGTCCAAGTGCTTCTAGAGAAATCATCAACAATGGTGAGGAAATATCTAGACCAAAATAAGTAGGATGGTATGATCCTCGAGTGTCAACATTAATGTGTTGAAAAGGTTTGAAAGTGTGAATGAAATTTTCAAAAAATGGCAGTCTAGTTTGCCTAGCCATAGGACAAATTGTACAAAGAAAGGATTGTGGAGTAGACAAATATTGAAGGAGATTTCAGAAAAAGAACTCTTCATTTTAACAAAACGGAACATGAGCAAGTCTACTATGCTAAACAACATCCATTTTATTTGTAGCAGCTTTATTACATGTGGCAGAATCTATATGTGCATAAGAACAAGGAAAAGAACTAGAGTTACGCAAAGATGGGAAAAGAACTAGAGTTACACAATGATGAAAAGTTGATGCCATTTGAAACATTTTGTTAAAGGGTGTTGAAGTTGAGATGATTGTTCTCAAACAAACATGAACATGCCATTATCCAGTTTACTAAGATCATAGGCTTCTTCAAAGAGATTCTAGTAAATCGAAATATCCAGTCAAATTAATTAGTAATTTTGTGAACAAAAATGAGATTATATTTAAATGAAGGTAGATAAAGAACACTGTAAAGGATAATGGACTTAGTTAAAAAAATATCTTGTACATATTACTTTAACTTTGTATCCATTTGGAAGAGAAACAAGAAAATAAATAGGTAAAAGTGATAGTCTTTATGGTCATATGGTCAGATGCACCAGAGTCAATTATCCATGATGAAGAATCTGATTTACTCAGCAAAGAAGAATTAAATCTATACACAACATTCTTAGGCAATAAAGTATCAGCAAAATTATCAGAAGACATACAACTGGATCCTAAGAAGATTGAGAAAGTTTAGAACTAGCCTAGACCCACTTCAGCTACACAGATCCAGAGTTTCCTTGGTTTAGTGTGTTATTACCGTTGGTTCATGGAGGGATTTTCATCTATAGTAGCCTTATTGACCAGGTTGACCTAGAAGGGTGTCCCGTTCAAATGGTCAGACAAGTGTACGTTGAGATTTTAGAAGCTAAAGACTATTTTGACTACGACGCTAGTGTTGGTGTTGCCCATAGGTGTAGGATCTTATGAGATATATTGTGATGCATCTCGTATTGGGATCAACATAGTATTGATGTAGGATGGCAGATTAGTAGCATATATGCCACGGTAGTTGAAGGTCTATGAGAAGAATTACCATGTTCAGATTTAGAATTGGCATCCATTGTTCACATGCTAAAGATTTGGACGCATTATTTTTATGGCGTATCATGCAAGGTATTCACAAATCATCGAAGTATATAGTATTTGTTTAAGAAAAAGAATATCAATTTGAGATAGAGGAGGTGGTTGGAGCTATTGAAAGACTATGGTATCACCATTTTGTATTATCGCGGGAAGGCCAACATGGTGGCTGATGCCATGAGTAAAAAGGTAGTAAGTAGGGAAACCTTGCGTACATTCCAGTTAGTGAGAGATTGCTTGCACCGGATATTCAGGATTTGTCCAGTAAGTTTATATGATTAGATATTTTAGAGGCCATCTGTTTTTTAGCTTGTACAGTCGCTCGATCTTTCTTGTATGATCGCATCAAAGAGAGCAGTATGATGACCCTCATTTGCTTGTCTTTAGGGACACAATTTGGCACGGTTGTGCCAAGCAAGTTACTATTGGGGATGATGGGGTTTCGAGGATGAATGATCGTATTTGTGTACCAAATATAGATAGAATTCATGAGTTGATTCTTAAAGAGTCCTACAGTTCCCGATATTCTATTCATACAGGTGTCTCAAGATGTATCGAGACTTGCTGTAGCATTATTGGTGGAGAATGATGAAAAAAGATATAATTGCATATGTAGTTCGATGTCTAAATTGTCAGCAAGTAAAGTAGGAGCATCACAGGTCAGGTGGTTTGCTTCAGAAGTTAGAAATTCCTGAGTGGAAGTGGGAGAGTGTCACTATGGATTTTGTTGTTGGACTCCCATAGACTCAGATGAGGTTCGATGCGGTATAGGTCATTATGGACAGGCTGGTCAAGTCAGTGCATTTCATTCCTATGGAATTTACCTATTCTTCAGAGTGGTTGCCTGAGATTTATATCCCTCAGATCGTCTTCCTTCATGATGTGCTCGTGTCTATCAGTTTAATCGAGGTACGCAGTTCACTCGCACTTCTAGAGGGCAGTACAACATGAGTTGGGATGCAGGTTGAATTGAGCCTTTCATTTCATCCCTAGACAGACAGACAGTCCAAGAACACTATTCAAATATTGGAGGATATGTTTCGTGCTTGTGTTATAGATTTCAGGGGTTCTTTTGATCAGTTCTTGCCACATGCGGAGTTTGCCTACAACAACAGCTACCAATCGAGCATTCAGATGGCTCCCTATGAGGCATTATGTAGGAGGTGATGTCGACCGCCAATTGGATGGTTTGATCTAGGCGAGGCTCGATTGTTGAGTACATATTTGGTACAGAATGCCATGGATAAGGTCAAGATATTTAGGAACGACTTCGCATAGCTCAGTCTAGGTATAAGAGTTATGTCAACTGTTCGGTTCCCGATGTCATATACACGGTTGGAGAGAGAGTATTGCTCAGGGTTTCATCCACGAATTGTGTGATGAGGTTCAGGAAGAAGGGCAAGTTGAGCCCCAAGTATACCAGACCCTTTGAGATTCTTCAGAGAGTGGATCATGTGGCCTGGAAGCTTGCATTACCACCTAGTTGATCAGCAGTTCATCCAGTATTCCATGTGTCCATGCTCCGAAAGCATCACGGGGATCTATCCCATGTGTTAGATTTTAGCTCTGTCCAGTTGGACAAGGATTTTACTTATGAGGAGGAGCCAGTAGCTATTCTAGCGCGATAGGTTCGATAATTGAGGTCTAAGAGTTATCCATTAGTTTGAGTGCAGTGGAGAGCAGCCGGTCGAGATGACTACATGGGCGTCTGAGCCTGACATGTGGAGTAGATGTCCACACCTTTTTACCAGCCCATATACTTTTCTATGTCCATTCGAGGACAAACAGTTGTTTGTGGAGAACGTGATAACCCAATAGGTCATCTAGAGTTTAAAATCTTAATTTTGTGTGTCAAAAATCTCAAGCTTCGTTTAGCCTCCCTCAATTTGTGTGCACAGTCCGCGCATTTTTCCGGAAAGTGTTTATGTAAAAAATTGATTAAAATGAGAATTTATGCCTTAAAAATTCATTTGAGTTGACTTTGGGCAATGTTTTGATGAAACGGACCCGGATCCTTATTTTGGGTTCGAAACATGGTATATGTCCGTCACGATATTTATAACCTGTTTGCCAAATTTGGTGCAAACTGGAAATGATTCGACGTGATTTGGAGGTCCAATTGTTAAAATGAAAGTTCTTAAGTTCTATTGAAAATTTTATTCGTTTTGGTGTCCGATTCATAGTTCTAGGATTTATTTTGGTGTCTTAATCACGCGAGCGAGTTTGCATATATTTTTGGGCTTGTGGACATATTTCGTTTGGATACTAGAGGGGTCAGGTGAGTTTCAGATAGCTTACGGACATTTTGATCTTTGAAAAATATGGATTTTGAGCTTCAATTGTCATCTAGTGTGTTGTTCTGCGCATTCGCGAACGCGATCTAGGACTAGGGAGGATTCTGTTCTACGTACGCGAGAACTTGCTCGCAAATATAGACATTTGGGGGTCAGCTCTTCGCGAACGCCACCAGTCAAATGCAAATGGGTAGCGTTAGTTAGGTTGGGATGGGGAGTTGAGGTAACTCTACGTGAACTCGAGCCCAGGCTCGCGAATGCGGAGGTGAGGCGGGATAGACCTTCACAAACGCGTGGAGTTACTCGCAATCGCATAAGCCAGATAAGCCATGCTCTTTGCGAACGCGTTACGTTTCACGCGAACGCGATGAACACCTGATGCTAGTGATTTAAAACATTCCTAGGCGTGATCTCTCCCATTTTTCATAAACTCTCTATTAGAGCTCGGCCTAGAGGCGATTTTGAAGAGGAAACTCAATACAATTCATAGGTTTGTACATTTTATCTCATTTTCTTCCATTTCTAACATCATCTATTAATTCCTAGCCCTAATCTTTGTTTTTCCATGGTAGAAATTTGGGATTTGGGTATAATTAGAGATTTTTTAAAATTGGAATTTAGACCTTAATTTGAGGTCTGATATCGAAATAGATTGCATAACCGGGCTCGGAGGTGAATGGGTAATCGGGTTTTGGTCCAAACTCGAAATTTGGACCTAGCGGGCCCAAGTGACTTTTGTTGACTTTTTAAATAATGACATAAATTGAACCTTTTTCATTCTTGGATAATTCCTCTGGCTTATTTTGAACCGTTTGGTTGATAATTTGCTATATTTTTTTGGCTTTGAAGCTTGTTCGAAAGGAAAAGTCATGGTTGAGCTTTGAGTTGATTTCTAGAGTGGGGTAACTGTTGTGGTTAACCTTGACTTGAGGGAGTGGGACTTGTTTGCCTATTTGCTGCATGTTTAATGTTGGGTACAACGTATATGTGAGGTGACGAGTACTTAATGCATTCTTGTTGGGTTAAAGCATGTGGGTGGGACTTGTTTCTTATAATTTACTTCCTTCGTTGATCATGATATCCATGCTTAGACTAGTTTATTACGCAATTGATCGTTCTTTTCGCATTTATGGGCTATTTGTGATAATTGAGTATTGTTATTGAGGTTGAGGTTGAGGTTGGTATTGTGGAGTCGTCATTGACGCAAGGCTTATTCTTGATTATTCTATTTCCCAATTGTTATATGTTCATTGTTACATAGTAAGGAAGAGCGTTAAAGCATGAAGGGTAATTTCCTACTGATTGTTGTTGCAATAATTGATTGATACATAGTGAGGAAGAAAGTTAAAGCACGAAGGGTGATGTCATGACATATTTATTATTTCGTGATGAAATTGTGAGTAAAAGAACGAAGGGTGATGTCGTGCTGTATTTATCATTTTATGGAGAGATCGAGAGTAAAAGCACGAAGGGTGATGTCGTGCCATTATTACTATTTCGTGGTGAAGTTGAGAGTAAAAGCACGAAGGTAATGCCGTGTAGTTTTTATTCATTATGTTTATCCGTTTCATTGGCTCCAGGTTTATTTACTGTTTCATTTTGTCATTTCCTGTTGTAGTACTGTATCGTGTATCCCCTTTAGCATGTCCCCTCCCAATAGTACATGTTTAATATTTATTTGTTGTTATATTGTACGTATATTTTTGCTTGTAAAGGTTAATTACGTGAGTGTCCTGTTATAGTCTCATCACTACCTCATCGAGATTAGGCTCGACACTTATGGAGTACATAAGGCCGGTTGTACTCATACTACACTCTGCACCTCTTGTGCATATTTTAGTATCGGTCCCAGCTGTCCACGAGACGCATCAACTCGGATTGGCATACTTGGAGACTCAAAGTAGATCTACTAGCATCTGCAGACCTTGAAGTCCCCTTCCTTTTTCCTCTTTCACTGTTCATTTCATTCTAGATGATTGTACTCATTTCAGATTTTATTTGTAGAACTTCTAGAATTGTGTAATTGTAGAGGCGGACCTAGAGCATTGAGTATGGGTTCCCGGGAACCCAGTAACTCTTGCGTAGACCTTGTATTTATATTAAGAAATACATTAAATATTTATAAATTTCTAATTGTGAACTCAGTTATTATTGCATATTAATTTAAAATTACGATAGGAACTCATAAATTTCAAATCCTGGATCCACCTATGTGTACTTGTGACTCCAGGTCCAAGATTTGTACTTATATATTTTGGGTTAATTATGTCACTTCATGCATCATTTTAGTTTCATTTTAGTTTAAACGAGTTCTAAATATTTGAATTGTTGAAATGGCTCATAATTTACTCTAACATTGGCTTGCCTGGCGATTGAAATGTTCGGCGCTATCACGATCCCGAAGGTGAAAAATTCCCAGTCACGACAAAATTATTAATAATCAATTTTATTCCTCAAAAATAGTAATAATTGGCTCTTTTAGAGCTATCAATTAATTTGGTACTACCATATATTCATCAATATCCATATGGTGAATATCTCTCTCAAAGAGAAAGTTATACCATTATGGTCATGGTCAAAATTATATGCATTATATGTTTCTTGCATTAGTGTTGTCCTTTAATAATCGCATTGCCATAATATTTTGCCATAATATTTTCTTATTTCATATCAAACATCCTTCTTGAGGTGAGTGTGATATATTTATTCACCACTACTAGCATATTCATATTCTTCAAAAAATGAATGAGTATTCATAATTCACATATTGTCACATTCACATCATGAATGTACCATAATCATCTATATGTACCGTACAAAATCTCATTCAAATTGATGACAAATATTAATTTCACCAAGTGAAAGATTATTTTGAGAATCCTTATCATTTCCAGTACCACAAGCATCAAGACATCGCGAGGTTTCGATTTCACGAGCATCAAGGCATCTCGAGGGTTTTCAAATAATCAACTCTGAGAATTCTCGGTGACCGACTTCGAGATAGTATAAGTAATGACTGGACCAGAGGTAATGTTAATCAGTGGTCTCGGCGAATTAGGGTGAAGTTCCCAAGGCGCATGCATATAGCTGGTCAAGTCTAGAGGATTAACGAAAAGGCGAATCAAGGCATTAATAGGTTGTACATGCCCCATATCTTGGTAATTAATGCATGTGTACTATGTTGGGATTCCCTCCTATATAAAAGGGATCCTTGTCTGTATCTAAGATACTGTTGTTCAATACTAAATACACAAGAACATTCTCTCTACTCTCTAATACATTCTCTTGATCCCATTTCTTCATTTATTACTTATATTCATTGTGTTCTATTTATTATTCTTCATTTACTTCTTATCATTGGTCATAAAGAGCCATCATTGATTTATTTATAACTGTTAATCACCTATCGACCCCCTCAACTACCCTAAATAGACCATCCAGCTCGATCTCGAGATCTTGTAATCAACAGCTCGAGGTCTCCGATCTGTCACCATTTGGATCGATTATTTTGCCATCTCTAAGCTGTTGTTCTGATTTCTAATCCTTTGCTTAGAATCCATTATTTATCAGGTAGCATAAAAATAGATCACGTATTTTTAGAACCTCATACTCAAATTTACTTGTTATTACCAATTTTACAGTAAATAGTTTGGTACTCACCATGGGGATAAAAATAATAATGATTATTTTCTTGCTAGTTTTACTACACAATGCAATTTATCTTTCATACTTTGCCCAAGATCTTTAATTTCAAGTCAAAATGTCTGACTGAGTGAACAACAATCTTGAGAACCATGGATAGAATGGTGTGGATGGTCCACGTGTTGGTCTACCACCACGAAACCTTAAGAACTCACGAGAACCAATTCCCGTGGACGCGGTATCATGCGACACCCATCAGGTTGATGTAAGCTTCCATACTAATAGATGCGTGCACCAAGGAAACCAACAAAAAGCGTAGAAAACTCCAACTAGGGAAGAACGGAAGGTTAGCCTTCACGTTATTTTTGAAATATTGCAGGCACAACAACTGGCTATTGCTCAGCTGCAAAGTCACCAGAAAAATCCTAGCACGGTAGCATCGGGGATGGCCCCCCCAGCCGGGCAGTTACCTGAGATATCAAACAACAACGGGTCGGCAAGCGACCCCGCCATCGTATAGATGCTCGAGGACCTTACTGGGAGGATCGAATCTGGTGAAAAGAAGATATAGGCCAATGACAAGAAGGTTGATACCTACAACACCAGGGTCGACCAAATTTTTGGCGCATCCCCGATCTTGAAAGGTGTGGATTCAAATAAGTTCATGCAAAGGTCGTTCCCACAGGAAGCGGCCCCGAAACTCATTCCAAAGAAGTTTAGAATGTCAGATCTTTCTAAGTACAATGGAACCTCCGATCTCAATGAGTACATTACCACTTACACTTGTGGAGTGAAGGGTAACGACCTAAAGTACGACAAGATCGAGTGTATCTTATTGAAGAAGTTTGGGGAAAAACTTTCTAAGGGGGGCAATGATATGGTATCACAACCTGGCCCCAAACTCGATAGATTCGTTTGCCATACTGGCAGATTGTTTCATTAAGGCACATGATGGTGCCATCAAAGTAGCAACAAGGAAATCTAATGTCTTCAAGATTAAGCAGAGTGAGAAGGAGATGGTGTGAGAGTTCTTATCTCGCTTTCAAATGGAACAAATGAAACTACCACCAGTCTCCGATGATTGGGCAATGCAAACCTTTACTCAAGGTCTAAATTAACAGAGCTTGGTGGCTTCAAAGCAGCTGAAATAGAATTTGGTTGAATATCCTACCATTACCTGGTCAGACGTTCACAACCAATCACATTCGAAAATCAGGGTCGAGGATGACCAACTAGGATCCCTCTCGGGCTCGGTATTCCCAAGCAGGCTTCTGGAGAATTAGCCAAAGCCAAACAAAGAAAGGTACCAACCATACACCGAAGATAGGAGAAACGCCTTGAGGCCCAACATAGCCCGTTTTGATTGAAGGATGGATCGAGGACAGAATCATCAGGGACTCGTCAACAGATCCGGGTTTGCTAGGTACACAGGGCAGATGGAAGCACCCGTTGTTGGAATACAACTTTAACATCGATGTATCAGACATCATGTTCTCCATCAGTAAAATCAAAGACACCAGGTGGACAAGGCTTGTATAATTAGATCCTTTACAAAGGAACAATAACTTAGTGTGTGAATTTTGCAACACATACGGTCACAGGACCAAAGATTTTCAGCAATTCGGGAAAGAGGTATCCCGACTACTCAACAAAGGTCACCTCCGGGAATGCCACAGCGACTGAGCTAAAAAGGAATTCCTGTAAAGAGAGGCAACCAAAAAGAACGAAGAAAATGTTCCAAAACATGTCACCTATACGATATTTTAAGGTGTCGGTGCCTATAAGAACCCACGGTCAGGAGAACGAAAACATCCCTCACCGGGAAAAAGTGAATTCAAGGCTCTATCTCAGCTTCGTGATGACGCACTGGTAACTTCTTTTCATGTGAACACGTTTCAAGTTAAAACTCTTGCTTGGGGGTCCAAGTAGCTTGGCCAATATTATTAGGTCGAGGGTGACAGAGCAACTCGGACTGCTTGACCAAATAATGCCCGCCCCTCGAGTCCTCAATGGATTCAACACCGCGAGCGAAAGCCACCACATCAGTCAATGTAGCCGGCACAACCCAAAACACCAATATCTCTATCGTCGAAGGGGCTAAAGGATAAACAAATATTGAAATAGAAACCACAAGGCATATTCTCGGTTGTACCCGAATGAACAAATGAAGGACTGTGTCGCATCCTTCGAGCAAATAACTCAAGGCCTACCGAGGCTCGAAGCGCCACCACCACTAAGGTATGACCATCTCCCTTTCAATTTACACCTCGTACTAACGTTTATGCAAGTGCATGACTGATATAGTTGAAACGCTAACCCAGCTCGAAGACCTTAAGGTTTTAAAGCATCTGTTGCACTCTTTTCCTTCAATTGGGTTTTTATTAAAAAAATAGGTTTTACTGGCAAGGTTTTAGTTGAGGTTACATCGACCTGCTACCCAAGGAAGAATCAACAAGTACCTAAGGCTTATTTTGCACTCAACCTCGAATACTTGGGGGCACCCCCCCCCCCCCGGAAGGTCACCTACTCGGAAAGCTAAGATACGCCTAATGGAGTCTCGATAGGAAAATAACTTACCAGGCCAAATGGTCGAACAAACCGTGTCTGTATAGAATATCCAGGCCCCTAAGACCGGAAACATGTATACTTTTACCAAGTAATCGGAGAATACTTTCCATCAAAGCATTTCTTGCTCAGAAGAAACTCGATATTTCTGTAAAAATGGCTCCTCTTTCAAAAACACCCCAAATACTCGAGGACTGGCGTCAACAACTCGAAACAATGTGACCCCCGGGTCTGAGTTCCTGACTCGTGAGCTCTCAATGAGGCAACGCCAAGATCACAGAACAACTCCAGATGCAAAAATGTCCCAAACACTCGGGGAATGGCGTCAAAAACTCAAGGCCATGTCACCTCTGGGTTAGAAACTCCTTAATCATAAACCCTCAATAAGGCAATACCAAGCTCACAAGTAGTAGCTCCCGAGCCAAGGCACCCTCGATGACTTGGGCACTGTCACTAATCACTACTTATTAAAAACTCGAGGCCATAAAACCCCAACCGGAAGACTCGGTCTCGTAGGACCTATATAACACAATAACAATATCTGTAAGACCTCAATCAAGGCATGAACCACATTATACCAAGTGAAAAAATCTGTAAGACCTCAAGCAAGGCATGAACCATACTTGTACCAAGTATCCAAAACTGTAAGACCTTACCAAAGGCATAAACCCAATCCCAAATTTAAGGCCATATATCAAACTTTTAAGACCCCTAAAAAGGCATACCATCGACATAGACACCAAAACCACTTCACATGGGACTAAAATCCTCTGCCCAAACACAAATGACTTTGGTCACAAGGCTATACTAGCCAAACTAATGCGACTCAGGGACGTTCGACCGTCACCGCAACATTACAAGCCTTCAATTACTTTGAATCTACTTCGAAAATATCCGGTTAAATAGGCTACCCACGACATACGCAAAAGAGATTTGAACATGTCAGCTCCAAATTATAGGCTTCGAGCTACTCAGCCACCCAGCCAAACCTCCCGAAGTGCTCGATCATCGCCACATAATGACTGATAATCGAGGTATTTTCAAACCGTCGAAGAGTCGGGAAAACACAATCTCAAAAGTCCTTAACGATGGAAAAATAAAGCCAATACTAATGGTCATATCGACTCAAAGCGTATGAGCCATTTTCGCCATCTCAACCAAAAGATCATATCGACCCAAAGCATAAGAGCCAATGTTTCCAGCTCACACAAAAGGTAGCACTGACCGAAAGAGTAAGAGCCACTGTCGCGAGCATGAAATTCAAAAAACTTAAGGGACGAATGAGCTAGAGTAGATACCCAACTCAGAGACTGAACCCAAAATAGTTGATCAAACATGCCCAAAAGCACAAGCATAAGAGCTTGAATGTCGGTTTATTCTCACAGGTCGCATCGACCGAGTGCGTAAGAGCCTATGGGCCAGCCTAATAAGCCTCAGGCTATTCTAGGAATCTAAGGATTCCTTTCAATTCAAAGATCGATTCATCTGAATAAAATTAAGGCAAAAAGAAATGCAGGAGGAATAAAACCATGAGGTTTCCTTTTATACATATACACGAGAAAATACAAACTCCATTTACAACGTACTTTGAAAGTACTGTACGCAGAAACATAAAAGAAATCTACATCCCCTTCGAGACTATAGCCCGTCGGCCTCATTCTCGCTATTTTCGGTATCAGATAAAAAGAATTTAGCATCATATTTTTCTTCCTTTGCCTGCTTTATCTCGTCCGAGAATTTGAAGCCCCTGCATTAATTTCCTGGAGGGTTTCCCTCCGAGATTTACACCTCACGTACTCTTTATAGCATCTTTCATGATCAAGATCCCTTCTCAGCTCAGCTCTACCATCAACAACGCCCTTCAAATATACCGCCACTTTCTGGTCAGCCTTAGTACGACTCATTACAGCATGGGCCCTAGCATCCATAACCTCGACCTTCGCCTTCAAAAGCTCACACTCGAGCCTCGTAATCATATTCGCTCGGATAAAATTGTTTGCACAAGCGTTCCGGAGTTGCACCTCGAGGGTGGAAGCCTTAGTCGAAGCATCCTCTTTGGTTACCACTTGGGCATTTAGCCAAGCCTTCAATTTATTAGACTCACATTTGACCGGTCAAACTTCGCTTCAAAGTCGTTCCAGCTCCTCCATTGTGCTCTCTAATAGAAATATCAAAGTATTAATCACTGAAAGTGGAAGGGGGAGCACACATCAATACAAAATGCAAGATTACCTATCTTACGAGACAGATTTCTTAGTTCAAAGTTCGATCCGCCTCACTCCACAAGTATACCAGCTCACCCTCCTTTTTCCTACAAAAGAACCTACGAGATTTATCCCTATCCAAAGATTTCGCAATGTGGCCTCACGGCGAAGCAGCTCAAACTGAAGCTTGTCAAAAGCCTGCAAAAAAAAACTCAATAAGAAAGGGAGGGCGCAAAACCGAAAGAATCCTATACCAGCTACAAAAACTTACCATAAAGCTAAGCCGCTGAGCCTCGCCAAAGGCCGAGCCTACATATGATGGATTAGTTTCCCCCAAAGTGCCTTCGATAGGAGAATAGGAAGGAACCAGATGACCCTCATCCCTCGAAGTACCTTCTATGGGAGATGAAAAGTTTTTTCAAAAGCAGAAGCCTCTGAAGCTGGAAGCTCGGCCGACTCATTTCTTTTGAATCTAAGAGGAGGACTCGCCCCACTATGAGCATCCTAACACGTTGAGGATTCCATACATTTATGATCAATCCTTGGCCCCGAGTCTGGTGATCTCTCCTCCTCCCCCAGGGGAAACGACCTCATCTCAAGAAAATCTCCAACACTTGTAGCGACAGAGTTAGTGCGCTAAAAAGAAAGTACATTTTTAGAGGAAATGAGCCACCGAACACCTACCATGACATTTTTCTTCCCGTCTCCCCTTGGACAGTTCTCGCCATTTGTGCTTATCGTAAGTCGAGCAACTTGTCATCTTATGGGACCATTTAGCTAGGTCAGGAACCTCGTCTGGAAGCTAAGGAATCTCTAAGAAAATGAAGTGAAGAAACATTTTTACGGAGCCTGCCTCCACAATAGACAAAGCGATAATAATACAAGTACATCACATACATGTTAGATTTCATTTCCCATGAAATGGCAAAAACTCGACAGGGTGGTCGAACAAATCGGCTCATCCACCCTCAGTCATCGTCCTCTTCAACGTTAGTGGCAAGGAACTGGGTCGATAAACGCTATAGAGTAATCAAGCCCCGGTAATGCAGAGGCCAATATAACCTAATGAGATAAATATGGGTGAATTTGAGTCCGACCTTATCTGCAAAGTACCTTATCATTAGCATTATCTTCCAAAGGGATGGGTAAGCCGACACCAGGGTAAGTTGATACCTCCTATAGAATTCAAGCACGACCCTGTTGGGGGGACCCAACATAAAAGGATATGTATACACGCTCAAAAACCCCTAGACAAGGTGTCAATGCCACCTTTTTCTTGCGAAATCGGGTTTATGACATTTGGGAGGACAATTCATTTCCTTTTGAGAATTAGGCTGAAAGAGTCGCCACCAAATGATTAAGTGAATTAGGACAGTAAGAAGAAATTTTATTTAGCAATTAGAGATTAGGTAAGGCCTTGAAATTATCCTGAGGGGAGGGTGTTAGGCACCCCTCAAGATCCACTAGTGTGGTTTCCGGCCGTACTATAATTGTGACTTTAAGTGCAAGCAACAAGTGGACAAGTAAAAGTTACAAATATGAGGGGGTTTTCACATAATTATTGCAAATAATATAAAGTTAAAACGAAGTTAAAGAAGCTGAAATTTGAGAAGAAAAGCAATTTTGAAACTCAGAACAAACAGGTAAAAAAGAAAGAAATTTCACATAATTGCTGCAAGTAATTGAAGTTAAGCAATCAAAGAAGCTGAAATTTGAGAAAAATCAGTTTTGAAATTCTGAATAAAACCAACAAGTAAAGGGAGTGGGATCCTAGGTTTATAAATAATATGAATCGCCCCACACAACACCCAGTAACCGTTTATACACGTGGTGTTATCGCGTGGTCATCATATCCATATCTACCCTTTCCTACCCCATTAAGGTATTAAACACGGAATGGTCTCGCTTTACTTATTGCATGTTATTACCCGCCCCCATCCTATTAGTTCTAGAGGTATTTGGGACTACTAATCCTAAAGGGAAGGGTGTGAGGTTTTATTGTTTCAAAGGACAAAATTCTAAGGCGATAATCAAAACACATATGTAACAAATATGGGGGAGAAGATTATAACAGATAGAAAGGCTCAAAGAAACCTCCTTAAAACAGAAAGAAGCATATAATTTAGCATGCCTTGCACGTACTGATTAGGGTCTGATTAAACTTATGAGTTGTGGCAGATTGATCTATTACATATTTCAGATAAGAAATCCGAATTAGGCATGCCTGCTAGTTGTAGCTAAGAATCTGATTCAGTTTACAAGTTACCTTATGGCCTTGCCTAAGTGTTAAATGAAACCTATGGGCATGATATCTATTAGCTCAAAAAAGACGTATACTAATTTTAATGAAGAGGACTTTTAATTACCGAACCATACATTTTGTAGATGTTAAGAATTATTGTTGATTTTATACTTATAAGCGAATGAACGATCTAATTTCTAGGCGTTGCTGATTTTAAATACTTTTTTATAGTCGAAATAAAAGTGCAGAAGTCCTATAGGCATGGGATCTAGAATGTTATTTTTTATTTAAACCTATGAACAGGTTTTCCTAGTGATAGACGCAGATGCAAAATTTAGGAAGTCCTATAGGCATAGTATCTAGAATATTGTTTGTTATTTAAGCCAATGAGCAGGTTTGAGGAAAGATGCAGATGCAAAATTCAGGAAGTCCTATAGGCATATTATCTATAAGATATGCAGCATATCATAAATGACTAATAGACATGGTCTCTCATAATGCAGATGTACAGAAACCTATATAAATGGTCTCCAGATGAGATGCAAAAGTGTAGAATCCTATAGACATGGTCCCTATATGAGATGCAAAAGTACAAGCTGAAAATACGATACATGAGTGGAGAAGTGTAAATATTCCCTATAAACATGATATCTACCTTTTTGCATGCATGATTGACCCTCCCCTTTTCACTAACAGCCCCAATAGTCATTACAAGCTATTATTACACCCCAATATGAATAAGAAAATTAAGATTACATAAAAGAACTAAAATTACAACCAAGGAGAGTCTGATTCAGACTTTCTGTCTAAAGCATGAAGTAAACCAATCTCCAAAGATCAGATTCCAAAGCATTTCTCTTAGTTGGGATGTGTTAGAGCTCCCTAAGAGTCTTAAATGGAATCTGGGCAGTTGTCACACCCAAATATATTGTCGAATTGAATCATAGTGTAGTGTGGAAAAGTCAGCCCTCAAGTGTCCAAGTTTAGAGAGAACTCAAGGTCCCAAAGCATGGCTCACGGGAGGGGGGACGAACTTAAAAGCTAAGTGAAGTGCAAGTGCAGAGAGGGATTTTTAAAGAAAGCAATGACAGGCTAATGGTCATACCTATCAATTGAAGTGTTGGCACACCCCATTAGCTTGTTAGGCTACATTGTTTGAGAGTCAGGATCCTCACAATGGATCAAGTCCAAAGAGCAACAACTTGCATGTTACCATGTTCTGAACTTCAACTCAAAGCACATAGAGGGGAACTGGGGTGCAGGGATTCATAGTAGAAACATCTGCGAAGAAATTGACATGCTAATCAACATTGAACATAGACAGTAGATAGGAGTGTAAAAATAAACACACGGGGATGAGGCTGAAAACCAAAATTAGAACATACGAGTTCAGAGGAGCAAGAAAAGGAAGTAAGAGTCTGGTAAAGCCAAAGTGCAAGCAATCTTCAAAATTCTATGATTAGAGAACTATGATACTTAAGTAGTGTAAAAGTGTTGAATTGAAAGCTGTGTAATTGAAAGTGTCTGAAAGTGTCGAATTCAAGGAATTCTGGTGAGAAAATAGCCGTGCCCTTTTTATAGTATAGAAGCAAGAAGAATAAGGTAGGAGAATAATTTTAAAATCAATTACAAAAGTTTCCCTTTAATTAAAGGATTCTGATTTTAAATGGGTAAAAATGATTAAGAAAAGAGATTAATCAAAACCTTTTCCAAAGCAGTACAAGAAGGGTAAATACACATAGATATATTTAAGGAAAAACTCTGATAGCACACGATTTATACAAATAAGGAAAGGAAATCAATTAACAGCAAGTAAATCCCAGGGTCTGAATTTTGGTACGGATAAATCCATCAAAATAAGGAAAAATCAGTAACAATCAATCAAACCTAAAAAAAGATTCTGAATCAATCATAATTTGGAAAACCATTTTGGAATAAAGAATTCATCACACATATAAAAATATACAGACATGCTTAAGCACGAAGAACTATTATGCTAATCAGTAGGAGAGTCTAGCATAGAAAAATCTTTTGAAGCATAGTGAGAGTAGAAGGAACATGTTTATGAAAAATCTGGGAATTAAACAAGTTCAGAAGAGAAAAGAGATAGTATAATACTTAAGAAAATAGTAGGAGAAACATGTTTAAGGGGAACTCAAACAAGGTCCAGTAGAAGTCAAACAAAGAACTAAAAACTTAATAGAAAATACTGTAGAGGAACACAAGGATATCGGATAAGCTTACCAAAAGAACACATAGGGAAACACAGCAAGATAAACATGCGAGCATGGTCTAGGAACACAGTAGAAAAAAAAAGCACAAAAGAATCATGTAGGGTAGAAAGAAAGCATAAGAAAATCGTAGGAGAAAATGCGTGACAAATACACACAAAGAAAGGAAAAGACTAGTTAGAAAAACATTTTGAACCTTTCAAAAAACCCTAAATCGAAGAGAAGGGATTTTAAAGGATAATTTTGAAAGAAAAATTGGGGAAAAGTGTTAAGAAAAACTCCAGTAGCGCACAGATATATAACAAATCTAAGTAAAATCATTGAAAACCTCAAGTAGCTAGGGTTTCAGAAGAACCCTAAAATGAGAAAGGCTTTGAAAAGGTCCAATCTTGGTCGAAAAGATTAGAGATAGGCTCATAATGCTTGGATACACCGGAGCAAGGTCGGAGAGGTCCGAACCATTAATCAGAGAAGATCTAAACGGACACCATTGAGGTCAGACCTTGAAACTTTTAGCACCAACAGTTTAAAAGCAGAGAGAGATGGGTTCAAGCCATCCATGACCGGAGAGTCCATGGATTCTGGTGAGATTGTGGTTTAAGATGGTGAGTGAGGCTAGGGTTTCAAGAACCTTCGAGAGAGCTTGAGAGAGGGGGGTGTTTGGAGGTGGCTGAGAGATGGGAAATGAATGAATTAGGGTAGTCATTTGGTTTTAACTATGGAAGGGTGGATAGGGGTCGTTGATCTCAAAGATCAACAGCCAAGATCAAAAGGGCTTGGGTCGGGTAATTTGAAATGGGTTAAGGTTTGGGTCAAATGGAATTGGGCTAGTCTAAAATTGGGTTGGAAATTGGGGGATCAGTTTGGTTATAATTGAAATGCAAATGAAGCTAGATTTTAATTAGCTAGTTTTTCCCTTTTTATTTTATAAAAAATAGTAAAAATAACTTTGAAAATAAATAAAGGTACTAAATCACTTAATAATATATAAATATTAATTTAAAAATATTGGAACCAATTTTATAATTATAAAATACTTTAATTCTTAAAATAGGCTAAAATTGCAATTACATGCAATTTATCTTTTAAAATACTAAATAAATTGTAAAAAAGGTATAAAAATTACCTTAGCTATATTTTGTATAAATATAGGGGTAAAATAAATTATTCACTAAAAATGATAATTTTGGCAATAATTATTGGTTTTTATACTGCTAAAATGTATAATAAATTAATTTAAAAATCCTTTAAAAACTAGGAAAATGCTAAAACATTTGGGCATATTTATATATGCTATTTTGAAAGTATTTGCATGTAAAAAACACATAGGAAAAATTGGGTATCAACAACAGCCCCTCTTTATCCGGAAAGGATGAAAGAGTTGTCGGGTAAAGATATGATTACCAATTTTGGCCGAGTGAAGTGGTTTGAGGAGATTGATCGTGCTTTTGTTCTTATGCTGCCTACATATCCTTAGTATTACAGGAATCAGGCTATATGTAGTTCAGGATCCGTCAGTGGAGTATGCAGATGGAGATCTTTCAAGAACGGACGCTATGTTCAAGTTGGGATGAGTGGTTGAGAGTCTAATAGGGTTGCGGTAACCAGATCGGGATCGGTCTTGCTGATATGGCAGTTGCTCTCAAGTTTAATTGCAGATAAGCAATACGCGCATATATTGTGCATAAAATTAAACATGATGCAAATTCCCTTCGGACCATGAATGCTGTCTTTGGACGGTTAGGATGACGTGTCCTGGTCCATGAAGCGTATAACAGAGGATTCGTAGGCCATGAAATTATGCTTCCGAGTGATGATACCTTCGGATAATGATATGGAACAGATAAAAAGGGGTCCCCAGGCCATGACATGGCGTTCTCGGGCTATGAAGATGGTGCCTCCGAATAATGACGCCTTTGGACAATTTGGCGATCTTTTAGCCCATGAAATGAAATAGGTGGTGATATTTAAGCCCATGAAGCGTAAATACAAGTGGAGATCATTCAGCCGATGCAAGACATAAATAAAGGTGGCGATATTTCAGCCGATGCAAGACAGAAATAAAGGTAGCAATCTTTCAGCCATGCGAGAAGCAACTAAGGTGGTGACCTTCCAGTCATGCAATGGGGTGGCGATCTTTCAGAAAATGCAATAAGGTGGCAATATTTCAGCCAATGCAATAAGGTGGCAATCGTTCAGCCAATGCAATGAGGTGGCGATCTTTCAGCCAATGCAATAAAGTGGCGATATTTCAACCATGCAAGTTAAAAATAAAGTGGCGATCTTTCAACCAATGCAATGAGGTGGCGATATTTCAGCCATGCAGATGTAAAATAAAATGGTGATATTTCAGCCATGCAAGTGAAAAATAAAGTGGCAATATTTCAGCCATGCAGATGCAAAATAAAGTGACGATATTTCAGCTATGCAGATGCAAAATAAAATGGCGATACTTCAGCCATGCAGGTGGAGATAGGACTTAGTCTCGAAAGGTAGAATGGTAGCCATATGCAATGCAAAAAATGCAAATGGAGGTAGAGATTAACCTTGGAAGACAGAATGGTAGCCTTATGCAATGCAGAAAATGCAGATGAAGGTAGATCTTAACCTCGTAAGGCAGAATAGTAGTCTTATACAATGCAGCAAATGCATATAGAGGTAGAGCTTAACCTCGAAAGGCATAATGGTAGCCTTATGCAATGCATAAAATGCAGATGGAGGTAGAGCTTAACCTCGGAAGTCAGAATGGTAGCCTTATGCAATGAGAAAATGCAGATGGAGGTAGAGCTTAACCTCGGAAGGTAGAATGTATGCAATGCAGAAAATGCAGATGGAGGTACAGCTTAACCTCGGAAGGTAGAATATATGAAATATAGAAAATACAGATAGAGGTAGAGCTTAACCTAGGAAGGAAAAATGGTAGCCTTATGCAAGAGATGAAAGACGAATAGTAATGACTATTCTTAGCTGATAGCTGGTAGCTGATTATGTTATTGTGGCTGCTGGGGATTATGTGGATAGCGACTGTGAATAGGTGTGACAATTCTAAGAGTTGTATTTCTGAACAGTATGAGTGTATATGATTTTGCGACTTGGGTGCCTGCATCCAAAAAAATCGTGAGTTTTGTTAAGGGGAAAGGTTAGTTCGTGTCCGCACCGACTTTGCTTGCAATGTTTGTTTCTCATCTGATGAAACTGTATGTATCATAGGGGTAAGCATTGTTAAACAGAGCAATTTTGATAGCAGACATGTATGAGTTTGTGAAAAATATGACATGAGTATATGTTTGAGAAATAGTTTTTAGATGAATCGGTGATTGTGACGTGGTTCAAGAAATTGCAACGTCTCTTGCTTCGAATTTTCAGGATCCTCAAAATTCTACCCCAGTTTATTGGGATGCTACTTTTGACGATTGCTTGCGATGATCGGCTGAAATTACTTTGGAATTTTGAGGATCCTCCTCAAAATTCTGCCCCAATTCCACTTGAAGAGAAAATGAATATTTTATTGAATTGTGACTGAATCCATAAGGATTCCTACGTATACCCTCTTAAACGGTAATCAGGTCAGACATAGTTCAAATTACATAAGCAAATCATAAATGGTTACACATAGTATCGTTTGACTGCAACTGAATTGATTAGTTTTGTCCAAACTTCTCCATCCTTTTCTGCAAGTATAAAGGCTCCTCCTTCAGACTGATGAACCATGTATGGGCCTTGCCAGTTAGGAGAGAACTTCCTTTTGGCTTCGTCTTGATACGGAAAATTTTTTTTTTTAATACCTGCTGCCCCGATGTGAACCGTCTTGGTTTGACTCTCTTTTGAAAGCTCTGGACATTCTGTTCTGATAAAGCTGACCATGGCAAACCGCATTCATTCTTTTCCCATCTATAAGAGCCAACTGCTCGTAACGACTCCTTGCCCACTCTACATCGTCGAGTTCTACTTCCTGTATGATCCTTAGGGAGGGAATTTCTACCTTGGCGGGAACGATCACTTCTGTACCGTAAACCAGCATGTAGGGAGTTGCCCAGTTGATGTGCGGACTATGACGTGGTACCCCAATAAATAAAATGATGACTTCTTATGCCATTTTTTATGCTTTTCTATCATCTTCCTTAGTATCTTCTTGATATTCTTATTAGCGACTTCTACGGCTCCATTCATTGGGGCTTGTAAGCTGTGGAATTTTTTTGTTTAATCCTGAATGTTTCACACTTAGCATTCATCAAGTCACTGTTGAGGTTGGAGCCATTATCGGTAATGATTGACTCTGGAATCCCGAATTGGCAAACAATGTGATTGTGAACAAAGTCCTCCATGACGTTCTTAGTCATTTCTTTGTAAGATGATTCTTCAACCTATTTGGTGAAATCGACAAGTGCTACTAGGATGAACATGTGCCCGTTGAAAGTGGCCGGTTCGATTGGTGCAATAACATCCATTCCCTAAGCGGTGAACGGCCATGGTGAGCTTGTTTCATTAAGCTCATTTGGAGCTACCTTTATCATGTCTGCATGTTTCTGACAGGTGTGGCATTTTTGGGCATACTGGATGCAGTCTATTTCCATGATCATCCAAAAGTAACCAGCACGGAGTACCTTTTTAGCTAAGACAAAGTTTTTCATATGTGGTCCACAGGTACTGGCATGGATTTTTTCTAGTAGTCTGGATGCTTCTTTTGCGTGGACACACCTTAGTAATCCCAAATCCGGGGTTCTCCTGTATAGGATTCCTCCACTGTGAAACAAATTGTTAGACAGTCTCCGAAGTATGTGCTTCTGAGTAGCATTTACGAGCCGAGGATATTCTCCTTTTGCCAAATATTCCATGATATCATGAAACCAAGGTTTTCCATCTGCTTCTTCTTCGACATGAGCACAGTAAGTTGGCTGACCATATATCTTCAGGGGAATATAATTAGTAAAGTTCTTATCTGGATGGTGTATCATAGAGGCTAGGGTAACTAATGTATTGGTGAACTCATTCTGGACTCCGGAACATGCTGGAACTCTGTCTTTGTGAACCTCTTTCTCAACTCATGTACATGGTGCAGATAAGGGAGTATCTTGGAATTCTTGGTCGCCCATTCTTCCCGGACCTTATACATAAGCAAGTCTGAATCTCCAATCACTAGCAACTCTTGGATGTCCATGTCAATGGCTATCTTGAGCCCTAATATGCAGGCTTCATACTCATACATATTGTTAGTGCAGGGGAACCTGAGCTTGGAAGATACCGGATAATCTTGGCCAGTTTCTGATACTAGGACTGCTCCTATGCCAACTCCTTTGAAATTTGCTGCTCCGTCGAAAAACATCCTCCAACCATCATTGGACTCTGCAATTTCTTCTTCTATGAATGATACCTCTTCGTCCGGAAAATATGTCTTTAGGGGCTCGTATTCTCCATCCACAGGGTTTTCGGTGAGATGGTCTGTTAATGCCTGTCCCTTGACTACTTTCTCGGTCATGTAAACAATGATGAATTCATTCAGCGGGATTTGCCACTTGGCTAGCTTGCCAGTGGTCATGGTCTTTTGAAAGATGTACTTCAATAGATCCATCCTTGATATGAGATACGTAATATAGGCACAGAAATAGTGCCTCATCTTCTGAGCTACCCATGTCAAAGCACAGCATGTGCGGTCCAATATAGAATACCGGGCTTCGTGCGGGGTGAACTTCTTGCTGAGATAATAGATGGCATGCATTTTTCTCCCCACTTCAATATGCTATCTCAGACGCTCTATCCAATACCGCAAGGTAGAGTAATAGGGGTCTACCTTGCTCGGTCAAGACAAAAACTAGCGGTGTAGACAAGTACTCCTTGATCATGTCGAAGGCCTTTTGGAAATCATCAGTCTATTTGGTAGTGGTCGTCCTTCTTCAACACCTTGAAGATTGGCTCACAGATGACGGTAGATTGTGCTATGAACAGGTTGATATAGTTAAGTCTCTCCAAGAAAGTCATTATTTCTTTCTTGTTCTTTGGTGGTGGCAATTCTTGGATAGCTTTAACCTTTGATGGATCCAGTTCTAGCCCTCGGCGACTCACAATGAACCCAAGTGGTTTTCCGGCAGGAACCCAAAATGCACATTTTGTGGGATTCAATTTCAGGTTGTACCTTCTCAGTCTATTGAAGATCTTCCTCAGATCTTTCATGCGATCAATGGCTTTCTTGGATTTGATAATGACATCATCCATATATACTTCGATCTCCTTGTGTATCATATTATGGAAAATGGTGATCATGACCCTCATGTAGGTGGCCCTTCCATTCTTTAACCCCAATGGCATCATCTTGTAGTAGTGCATATGCCCCACAGCATAATGAAAGATATTTTCTCAACATCTTCTTCATCCATCCAGATTTGATGATACCTATCAAAACAATATACGAATGATTACAACTTGTGCTTGGCGCAATTTTCGAGCAAGATATGTATGTTCGGTAAAGGGAAATCATCTTTCGGGCTGGACTGGTTGAGATCTTGGTAGTCGACACAGACTCTAACCTTTCGTCTTTCTTCAGCACTGGCACAATGTTAGCTAACCATGTCGGATACTCCACTACCCTGAGAACCTTGGCTTTGACTTGCTTAGTAACCTCCTCCTTGATTTTCAAACTCATAACTGGCTTGAATTTTATGAGCTTTTGTTTTACCGGCGGACGGGCTGGATCAGTTGGCAAGTTATGAGCTAGAATAGATGTACTCATACCGGTCATGTCATCGTACGACCACGCAAATATATCCTCATATTTCTTTAGAAACTCTATGTATCCTTCCTTCTCTGATGGCGATAGGTAAATGCTAATTCGTGCTTCATTGATGTTTTCTATATCTCCCAGGTTAACAATTTTTGTCTCGTCCAGGTTGGACTTAGGCCTATTTTCAAAATTCTGAACTTTCTTAACAATATCTTTTGGTATATCATCTTCCTCCAAATCTATGTCCGTTAGTAGCGTTGTCTCCTTGCATGTCACGGTCATTAGTTCATCGAGATAAGTAATAGTAATGTTGTATAAGTAAAATAATGAGAGAAAATAATAAGAGTAAGATTTATTAGAAAACTGAAATGCTTTGATAAATTCCCTAAATATTTTGAACATTAGAGCTATTTCTTGCAAAAATAAAAATGCGAAAGGAAAGTAAACTAATAAAGTAAAATAGTTTGTGGTACTTGTTAAGCCTAGCTACCCCTAGGCTTGTCGGGCTCTGGTGGTTCTGATAGTCCAATTATTGAGGCATGCTCCTCTGCTTACAGCCTGTGTGGAAGGGCCTTCCTCCCCCTCCTCCTCCTCGAAAATTACACAATAATCCATGTTATTGTCTTCAAGGAACAAATTCCTCATCGCTGCCAGTGCTTCCTCTTTTTCTGACCCGTAGGTACCTTCGGCCGGTTGGAAGGTCTGCTCCAACCGGGGTATTGGCTGATCCAATAGATAGTAAGGACGCCATGATGGCGACCAGTGGTTGAATTCCTCCCAAGTGTACTCATACCCCAATCCAAAGGTGGTGCCCTGTTTCTTGAGCTTGATGGGCGTAACGATTCCTTGGAGATTCTTGTCAAGTCCCTTGCCAGGTTCATACCTGCTCTAGTTCGTTATGCTTTCAATTTTGTTATCCTACAATTTATCCTTATCGACAATGCTGACTTGCTCGATGTGGTTGTAGGTTTCCCCACCTATCCTTCTCCTTCCTCCAATTGCTGGAATAGTGTGGTGACTTTATATGGGATTGCTACTGTTGCCATGGATGATCACCTCTTGGTGGTTCCACTCAAACTTTACCGCATGATGTAGTGTTTACGCTACGGCCCCCCAGCGTGAATCCATGGTCGTCCCAACAACAGATTGTAAGATGCCGGCACATCTATCACTTGAAAATCAACAACAAACCAAGTAGTCCCCATTTCCAAACATAAGCTAATCTCCCCAATAGTAGACCTTTGAGAACCGTCGAAAGCTTTGATATCGATGGTACCGTCCTTGATTTCATGCAGCCCTTTTCCTAATGTCCTGCGTGTTACCAACAGACAAATTTTGATACTGGACCCCCATCGACCAGGATCCAGATGATAAAAAAATCTTCGCACTGCACAGTGATGTGCAACGCCTTGTTGTGACTTAATCCCTCCGGTGGCAACTCATCTTCATGGAAAGTAATCTTGTGACTTTAAAGCACCTGACCCACCATGTTTGACATTTCTCCTCGAGTGATGTTGATTGGTACATATGCCTCACTTAGTACTCTAAACAAGGCATTCTTATATGTATCAGAACTCTGTAGCAAAGCAAGGATTGAAATTTGTGCCGCTGTTTTGTTTAGCTAATCAATAACTGAGTACTCCTTTGATTGTATCTTTCTCGAAAGATCATCGAGCCCAGTTTAAGTGATGGTTGGCCAACTGGAAGCCTTCTTGGTTGATTCAACCAAATGCTCAGGAGTATAAACCCTACCGGTTCTTGTCATACCCTGTGACGCAACAGCTTCCCCGGACATGGTTTTCCCTTTCCTTCTTGCCTCGGCTGTGTAGTCCCAAGGGATGGCCTTTGTGTAGAATGGTGCTACAGTTTTCATTGCTATAGAGATGGAAACTCTTGCTTTGGGAGGTAATATAGCAACTTCAAATGGTATAGGTTGTCACACCTCCTTTTTGACTTACACGTGGTTACCCCGAAAGATGACACATGTATAGGAGTTTTTCCAATTAAAGTGACATTATTTGAGATGGGATTAATTATTTATTTCAAGAGTCTACACTTGGGATAAGTTTGGCTTTTGGTGCCCCAAGTCATCGGTTTATTTAAAATCCCAAATCGAGGAAATTTCGACTGCCCAATTGGAGTCTGTGAACCAGTAATTCTTGATTAAGGAATTCTGTTGACCCGAGGGAAGGTGATAGGCACCCTTGGATCCCGTGGTTCTAGCACGGTCAGCTAAACTCATTATAAGTGGCTAAAGATCTGATTTTCTATACCTGTTTAAACTTATAATGCAATTTTAAATTATTAACAGCTTTTAATATCTTTTACGAAAATTTGCAATATTATTAAAACACATAGAGAATCACGTCACATAAATGCGCACGCAATTTCAGACGTATTTTAATTCCATTGAGAATAGGATTTGGGTCACATAAATGCGCACCCGTGTTTAGGAAGGGCATTTTATTAGCAAAATCGCGCCTACATCAGCTACGTCTTTAAAATTCATAGAAGGCCGTTAAATTCGCTAAACGACACTTCCTATTTTTTTATGTATTTTAATGAATTAAGAAGTCATCGCATTGTATTTGATTATATTCACGTGGCTCACCTTATTTTATAAGGATGTTCTAATGCATACTAAGTTTTCTATCAGGCTTGTGCCTAAGTATCCTAATCATTAATACATGGGTAACATATTCTGAAAAATTAATACTTGCATTTCAGCCTCATTCATGGCTTATTATACACGCTCGACCTCAAATTTTGGCCAGCCTAGAAACATACACTGTATCCGGCCACTGTTGGACCTTTTGGCCATCCTAGAAACATACACTGTATCTGGCCACTGCTGGACCTTTCAATTAGGCCTAGAGTTAATTTGGACGGAGGAGTCCATTATGAACAAATCTTAGTAATGTTTCTTTTGGTTTGGAATTATACACAACACTAACTATTGAACATATCAACAATGTTCACAAGGAATATACTAATGATTGTTTTATACCATCTTTCAGTCTTAAATCTAATTTAAATGATCCATAATGCTCATCAGTCGGAGTATACGAATCCAGCTTCCAAAATTCAATTATGGTCCTGATTACAATACGTTAGATAAATCTGAACGAGTTATTGCTAAATGTATTGAAGTCCAAAACAATGTTTAGATCTTTGCATAATTACTAAGCTAATATTTCCTAAATCCAACATTTCTAAGTTAAACAGGAAAAAACATTTGAACCAACCATACCAATAGCTAACCTTACTATTAATTATACATATAAAAGAAAACTTAGTCAAATGTCCAATTATTACAAAGTAAATCAGTCCAAATGTTCAGTTATTACAGAATAAACCAGTCCAAACATCCCATTACTGCAGGTTGACTATCTTTATCGCGTGGTATATTAAAGTCAAAGAAGGGGAGAAAGGGTGAGGATTTGAAAGGAAAGTAATAGATACAAGTTTTCAAATTCAGCAATACATTCAACTTGGGCTTCTTACATCATAATGAGCATCAAATGTACCTGTAAATCAGCAGAAAATGGAAGCCTATGAGTAAATGAAATTTTTCAGCCAAACAAGCAGCAACCAATCGAACAATACACTCAGGATTTCAGCAGATTTTTGAGAGAATTAAAATCTCAAAAGAATACGAACAGCACTGATCATTTATCAAGGATAAAGGAAAAACTAATATGTATTTTTTTAGAATTCAAAAAAAAAGGTCCCCTTTAAAATGTTCAGATTATCCCTTTTATAGTGAAGCCTTAGGGCAACACTTTTTCCTTGGTTTTTTCCTTTTAGTCCCTGATTCATATTTCAACTTTTCCTAAATGGTCCTTCATTTCCTGACTTGTGCCTCAAGTTTGAGGCAGAAATTGTGTTTAAGTCCCTCACTAGAATGTTCTATGGGTTATTACCAGATTCTTTTAAAGCTCAAATACCCCTTATACCCCTATTTCTTTTCCTAATTAACCAACCTGAAGTTTTACCCTTAGTTATTCACTGACCCTGGTCAATTGTGCTTGAGTTATGGGCTAAGGTCTGGTCTGGATTAAAAGGCTTATTAGAAGTTTAAGAATTAGCTAGTACTATTTAGGTTTTTGGACTAGTATCTTAATGTGGATTTTTCAGCAACCAACCATTATTCCGGATGATCATTCAATGTCAAAGACAGTGAATCAAAATGACCAGAAGAGGGAAACCATCCATTAACACTTAACTTGCAGAAGTAACCCAATTAAAGTACCCAGAAAAGCTTGAGAATGAGAAACGCATAGCAGGAATTGAACACTTAGTTCATGAATTAAATCAAAAAAGTAAAGGCTAATATTAGCAATTAAAGGTTCATCAAAAACAAATCAGCCTAATCCATGGCAGTACTGAAGATTAAAATTACTATGAAAACAAATACTCAGTAGCATAGATATGATCCAAAAGATAAACATCTACCAAACTAATCAGAGTATCAGGGAATAAAACAAATGAAGATCAGGAGATGAAGATCAACAAACCATAAGAAATCACATTACTGAAGGATCATCAATCTAGGATTTCAGAATCAGGAGGCTAATATTAACATGATATCATACCAACTCAAGAGACGAAGAGATTTCGGACCAGTGACAACCAAAATCATATCGCAAGTAGAGATGACTATTTAACCTATTTCAGATAAGATTGTGGAAAAACAACCAATCATTCAAAAGAAACCAAAGAAACTAACAATTAAAAGAAATGGAGCAAATATGTACAGGGAAAGATAGAATACTTAGCTTTTACACAGGCAAATCCAACTTGAGATCATTTTTTTTGGTTTTTGGCCTCTTCTGTAGAGGTTTCTAACCCATTAAGGCAAATGGCTTTGCGGGTAATAGGCTCAGAAGTTCAGGAAGGGGCACTTATGATTATAATACCCAGTGAGGTCTCAGATCTGAATTTCTTTGGTGTTTAGTGGTATTTGGGGGTCGTGGGTGGCATGGTTGGGGAGGGGAATGGCCGGGGATTTCCTGAGACGAGTTTGACCAGACACCGACAGGGTTTGAGTTTTAGGGTTACCCTTCAAATCAATATTCGTGACATTTCAGGCGGATTAGAAGGGTGTGACATGCACGGTCTGAAATATGAGCGTGAGTTATTTCAGGGGTGTAATTTTGGATAGGTTTTGAGTTGGGTCGCCGGAGATGGTGATTCCGTTGGTCTTTCTTTTGAAGATTCGAGACGATGGGGTGTTGTTTCAAGGGAATGGATTGCAGGACGGGGAAGGGGAGATCCTGGTGGACCTACGGTGTAAAGTTGGGGTGGTTTGGAACAGGATCGCCAGAGGCGGTGGTTTCGGCGAATCTAATTTTGAATATTCGAGAAGCTAGGGACTTATTCGACGGAAACCAACCATAGGACGGGAAAGAGGGGTTGTGGTGGTTCGATGGTGTAAACTTGAGACGGTTTGGTGACCGGCCGCCACCATGAGGCGATTTCTGGGGGCGGCGTCAGGGTGGTTGATGGGTGGTCAAGGGGTGGTCAAGGGTGAGTGATACACCGGAGTCTATGTACGAGGAAGGTGGCTCGTTTGGTCCTTGAGTGTATTAGGAACGTTTGGAAATATATATATATATGATTTTGGTGGGAGTTTCATGGCCGTTTGATGGTGGGCTTATCAACGGTTGTGGTGGCCCTTCTTGAAACAGCGTCGCTTTGGGTTGGTTACAGGTGGGCTGAGTTAGGGAATGTTTTTTGGTCTAGGCACTGGTGGGTTTTAAGGGTAAAATTGTTTAGGCCACCCAGGTCTGGCCCAACTATGGCCAGCCTGGGTGGCTGTATGTATACATATTATGCTTTGTTTTCTTTTTGTTTTTTTATTATTTCCTTATTTTATTTAAAACAAAAATTCTTAATTAACACAAATAAAAATTCAACAAGTTGAAATAAACAAAAATAATTGAAGATGCCAGAAATATTACTTGCACATATTTTTGTATTTTAATTTGTAAAAATAAACCTATTTAACAATTATTCTAGCAAAACACGAAATTGAATCCAAAAGAATTTTAAACATGCATCAATGAACACACACTTGGCACAAGCAATTGAACTCTAAAATTAAATCCTAAAAATAAATATAAAAAGAAAAATCCTAAATCTGAGGATCATGTGGGAGTCATCTTAGCAGGGAAAAAAATCACATGGCCACAGTTGCCCCTCTTTGCGCGGGAACACGAAGGGTTTTCGTGCAAAGACAAGTGAGCAGATATGAGCAATTTTCATCCGACGGAATATTCCATATGAAGCATTTTGAAAAATTTCCGACCGAACCTTGCTTCAAAGTTTGCCTACATATCCTTGGCGATAAAGGAATCAGGTCAGTGTACTTTGGAAGTTTTGGTAGCTGGGACTATCAGGGAACTGTGATTTAACTGATGTTGCTGCTTGCTGATCTCCTTATTGCACCAAAAGTAAATCAAAAGCTGAGCTAACTAAGCCCATCAACTACGAGTTACAAGATTCATATCTATGAGTCTCTTGAAGCTTGATCTTGAGTCTTGGCTAGCCCTTGTAGCATACTTTGATCTGAATCTTGATGCTCATTAGCAGCAAATGCTGGTTTATTCTTCATTTTTGAGATATAGCAGGACATGCGGAGCTTGAGACTTCAATTAAACTTTGGACAGTCCATGTCTTTGTCTGCTTCATCATTTTGAATTCACTTCTTTTGTCCTTTTTCTTTTCTTTTGTTCTGATTTGATACTCATGCTTTTAATCATTCCGAATCTTGTGCCTTAAGGTGAAACCTGCTCGGGCACAACACAAACATATGAACGAAATTTTCTGCCCCAGTTTTCACTGGAAATTTTCGTGAGTTATTTGCAACACACATCTAGGCTATTTTTTATTGAAAACAACAATAAAAATCGGGATCGTGTATCCCTTGGAAAGATTGCCAGGTTATGCTGGGAAGAAGAGAGGGTCCTTATTGGGGATAAGAGGATGATCCGCGGGTTATGCCGGGATAGAAATGAAAAAGTCCTTGTTGGGGGGTAAGAAAAGATCCGCGGGTTATGCCGTGATAGGAAAGTTGCTGCTGAGGATGGAAGGAGGGTCATGGGTTATGAGGTAATTCCTGGGTTATGCCAAAGGATCCACGGGTCATGCCGGGATGAATGTAAATTATTAGGTTATACTAGAGAGATCCGCAGGTTACCCGGCCTAGATCCATTTCTGCTTTCTAACTTCAACTTTTCTAAAACCAAAGAAACTTATTCAGGCCTGGGCAGCAATATTTCTTCTTTTCGACCGACGATGCCCTTTTCGGGTTTTCGCCAATCGGCCTCTCTCATTTCTCTTCTCCCGTCGCCCAATATAGATCTTTGCGAGTTTTCGCCAAACGGACTCTCATTTTATTATTCTCTGCCCGCCATCGCCTTATGGTGCCAGGAGGTTTTCACCGATAAGACTCTCTCATTTTATTTCTCTCAAAAATTTGATTGGTGGCGAATCCCAACAATGGTATTTTTACGTCCCCAGGGATCTATAACTTTATAACCATTCGGCCGGTTTCGTAAGCGAACCAATACCTTTATGCCCCAGTTTTTGATTTTTTGTGGGTGAATGGGGTTTTTTATTTTGATATGACTGAACCTCAGGGAGAGGCTGCCTACGTATCCTTTTGGAATCAAGTCAGACGTAGTTCAGGAAAATTTTTCCTAAACTAATTTTGTTTGTATTCCCCTTTTTTATTTTTTTCTTTTTTCTTTTATTTCCTTCTTTCTCTTTTTTTCTTCTTCTCCTTTTTTTTTTGAACAACATTTCTAGGTTACAACGAGGGTTGGGGTAGCGGGAAGCAAAGCCTTCGTCATTTCAATCCACCGGGGTTATTTCTGCAGGGGGTTCAAACATAATACCTCTTTAATGCGTCTGCATTTACCGCTGCCTCGGGCTCGTCTCCTTTAACGTCACCCAGGTACAATGCTCCTTTGGAATATCTTTCCGATAATGTATGGACCTTTCCAATTTGGAGCAAATTTTCCTTTGGCTTCCTGATGATGAGGAAGTATCCATCTCAAAACCAGCTGTCCGACTTTGAAATTCCTGGGGCGCACTTTCCTGTTGTAAGCACGGGCCATTCTTTGTTGGTACAATTGCTCGTTACCACGGCCATTCATTTTTCGTTAATTAATGCCAGCTTCTCCAATCGGGTTTTGACCCATTCACTATCTTCAATTTCTGCTTTGACAATCACTCGGAGCGAAGGGATTTCTACCTCTGCGGGTATGGCAGCCTCAGTTCCATAGACCAGCAAATAGGGGGTTTCTCCTACCGATGTACGTACTGTGTGTTGGACAATACGCTTTACGCTAGAGGGGGGGGTGAATAGCGTTTTAAAAATATTAAGCGTTTTAGTGCGGAATTTAAAAACTTTGCAGAAATTAAAACAAGTGCAGTAGAATAAACTTACACAGTGATGTATCCTGGTTGGCCACAAACCTGGTTAGTCCAGTCCCCGAGAGACTCTCTCGAGATTTCCACTAAACTTGTCAAGCTTACGGGTGCTTAACAAACCGTTACAGCTGAGGACACAAGCCTCACCTAGTTGCTCGGGGATCACAATCCCAAAGACTTCAATTGCTCGGGGATACCAATCCCAAAGACTTCAATTGCTCGGGGATAACAATCCCAAAGACTTCAACTGCTCGGGGATAACAATCCCAAAGACTTCAACCGAGGAATCACAAGTTCCTCAACAAACGAGAATCGCAATTCTCTTACAAACACAAAACACACTCACTTTACAAAGCACTCCTTAATGAGTAGATATGAGTAGAAATAGTACGCTCAAGATCACAACAACTTAGCTCAATAGAATGGCTCTTCAAAAAGCTTTATGGATGAATGGAAAATGATGATCAATGTAAGAAAGCTTTTAGCAATGAAAATACTCAAAGTGTATATGTTGTTGTTGTGAAAACACTGAGTTGAAGCTGTATTTATAGGTGAAAAACTCAGTCTTACCGTTGTCTAATTGCCAATTAAGGATTGCTGAAATTACTCAGTGACAATCGATTGTCAAGACTAAACAATCGATTGTTTGCCTATCAGATTAAAAATTCAATCCCAGATTTTACGTCAACAATCGATTACTTCAAATCAATAATCGATTATTTATAACGTTAAGAAATCCTTTCCAATTTTTGGCATAAAACATCGATTGTCCGGAAATCAACAATCGATTATTTTAACAACGTTCAGAAAATCTTTTCCGGATTTTAAGCAAAACATCGATTGTTAAATATCAACAATCGATTACCTGAAGGTAATTGAAAATATATGACAACGGTCAGCTTCAACAATCGATTATCAAATGGAATAATCGATTATTAATTAATTTCAAAACTCTCTGTCTCATATATAATCGATTATCAAAAGCCACAATCGATTATCATTTTATTTAAAATCACTGGGAGACATTTTTCTCATTCTAATCGATTACCATTAGTTCATAATCGATTTTTATGAGTTTTGAAAACTTTGCCTCAGTTAACAATCGATTATCATAAGTACACAATCGATTGTTATGCAGTTTGCAAAAACCTGATGTTAACTGACTTACTCACAATCGATTATCATTAATTCACAATCGATTGTCATGCAGTCTTGGCTTAGAGATACTCGATTATCATAAGTACATAATCGATTATCTTAGCCCAGATTTTTGAGGCATGCTTGGAAAACATTTTAACAAATATAAATATGCATAGTTTAAAATCATTTGACACTTAATTTAAATATGCATGATTTTGGAAAAATAATTTTAGTAGAGAAGCCATGTTATGAGCCAAGTTGAGGAATCAAGATCACAATTAATATTGACTCAATTATAACATTTCTAAACTTTGTCTTGAGCTTCTTGTAATGCATCCATTTTGTGCTTGTCCTTGAGTACTGCTATATATCGCTTTTTGCTTTGTTTGACATTCATCAAAACCTACAAAAGAACACACGTTTAGTATATTGCATTTGAAACGTGTTTCCAACACTGTGGTTCGATTTCCCATCAATGCGAAGGGCAAATTTTTCATGCCATTGCCTCGAGCTTTTAATCATTTTCCTCAAGATCTTTTTGATGTTCTTGTTGGCTGCTTTGACCGCACTATTAGCTTTGGGCCGGTAGGGAGTGGAGTTTCTATGTGTTATCTTGAACTGTTCACATATTTCACCCATCAGCCGACTGTTTAGATTAGTCGCATTGTCAGTAATGATGGTAGCAGGAATCCCCAAGCGACAAATGATATTAGAATGCATAAAATCCACTACCGCTTTCTTGGTAACAGACTTAAGGGTGATGGCCTCAACCCTTTTTGTGAAATAATCAATGGCGACCAATATAAATCTGTGACCATTTGAGGCTTTTGGCTCTATCAGCCCAATGGCGTCCATACCCTAGGCGGCAAATGGCCAGGGTGCTGACATAGGGTGCAGTTCATTTGGTGGTGCATGAATCAAATCGTCGTACACCTGGAATTGATGACATTCGGTCAAAGCTAAAGCAGTCTTTCTCCATGGTCATCCAATAATAGCCAGCTCAGAGTATCTTCTTTGCCAGTACATAGCCATTCATATGGGGCACACACGCCCGCATGTACTTCGTGCATAATTCGCCCAGCTTCCTCGGCATCCACACATCTCAACAGATTAAGATCGGAGTCCTTTTATACAAAGTGTCACTGCTCAAGAAGAAATTTCTTGCATGTCGTCAAATGGTTTTCTTTTGTTCTCCGGTGGCTTGCTCATGGTATTCCTGTGTTTTCATGAATCTCAAGATGTCGTAATACCAAGGCTGTATTCTAGGCTCTGCTTTGGTCGCATTACAATACCCATGTCTTTCTTTGATTTGGATTTGTAAAGGATCAACATAGGCGTTCCCGGGCTATGGTAACATTGAGGCCAAGGTTGCAAGTGCATCTGCTAACTCATTGTGGCAACGTGGAATATATTTGAACTGTACCGACCTAAAATGTTGGTTGAGGTCTTCCACATGCTTTTTGTATGGGAGGAGCTTAATGTCCCGTGTCTCCCATTCTCCTTGAGCTTGTCGGATGATCATATCGGAATCTCCCATGATTAGCAATTCTTCGATATCGTGATTAATGGACATGTTCATACCCATGATGCAAGTCTCATATTCAGTTGTATTATTGGTGCAGAAGAAACGGAGCCTGGCTGTGGCTGGATAATGCTGACTTGTGGGTGAGATTAAAATTGCCCCAATCCCTATGCCTTTTGCGTTTACTGCTCCATCGAAGAACATCTTCCAGATGAAGGTGTCTTCAGTTGCTATTCCGATGAATTCACTTCTTCATCAGGGAAGTAGGTGTTTAAAGGCTGATATTCTTCATCAATGGGGTTCTCCGCCAAATGGTCTGCCAATGCTTGAGCTTTCTTTGTAGTGCGAGTGACATAAACAATGTCGAACTCGGTGAGCAAGATCTGCCATTTGGCCAGTCGTCCCGTGGGCATTGGTTTTTGGAATATACCTTAGCGGATCCAGCCAGGTTTTGAGGTACGTGGTATGAGCTTGCAGATAATGCCTTAACTTTTGAGCTACTCATGTCAAGGCGCAACACGTTCTTGCTAACAATGTGTACTTGGCCTCGTAGATGGTAAACTTTTTGCTTAGATAATAAATGGCCTGCTCTTTCTTTCCCGTGGCGTCATGCTGCCCGAGAATACAGTCGAAAGAATCTTCCAAGACCGTTAGATAGAGAAATAATGGCCTTCCTGGTTCTGACGGAACCAAAACTGGTGGATTGGACAAGTATTGTTTGATTCTATCAAAAGCTTCCTGACACTCGACCATCCACTTAACTGCCGCATCCTTTTTCAGTAGCTTAAATATGGGCTCACATGTTGAAGTCAACTGGGCGATGAATCGGCTGATGTAATTCAATCTTCCCAATAGACATATTATATCCTTTTTTGTCTTTGGCGGGGGCAGCTCTCGAATGGATTTTATCTTGGTTGGATCCAATTCGATGCCTCTTTGGCTGACGATGAACCCCTGAAGTTTGCCCGACGAGACCCCAAATGCGCACTTTGATGGATTTAATTTCAAATCATATTTGCAGAGCCTTTCGAAAAACTTCCTCAAGTCCTTTACATGATCGCCTTGAGTCTTAGATTTGATAATGACATCATCCATGTATACCTCTATTTCTCTATGCATCATGTCGTGGAAGATGATGGTCATAGCCCCCACGTATGTTTCCCCGGCGTTTTTCAATCCAAAAGGCATAACTCTATTACAGTATGTTCCCCAGGGTGTGGTAAAAGAGGTTTTCTCGGCATCTTCCTCATCCATCAACGCTTGGTCGTATCCTGCATAGCAATCTACGAAGGATTAGATCTCATGCTTGGCACAGTTATTGACAAGGATGTGGATGTTGGGAAGGAGGAAGTAATTCTTGGGAGTAGCCTTGTTCAAATATCTGTAATCCACACACACTCGAGTTTTCCCATCCTTCTTCGGCACCGGGACCACGTTGGCCAGCCATGTGGTGTACTGAACTACTCGGATTACCCACGCTTCAAGCTGTTTTGTAATCTCCTCTTTGATTTTATCACTGACATTAGGCTTGAACTTTCTTTGTTTTTGTTGGACTGGAGGGCATTCGGGGTATGTAGGCAACATATGAACCACCAAATCCATACTCAAACCAGACATGTTGTCGTAGGACCACGCAAATACATCTTTGAATTCTAGTAGGAGTTGAACTAATGAATCCCGTATTTCTTTATTCACGTGGATGCTTATTTTAGTTTCTTTGATTTCATCGAGCTTTCCCAAGTTAACCGATACAGTATCATTTAAGTTAGACTTAGGTTTGTTTTCAAAGTGTTCCTACTCTCAGTTGATTTCCCTAAAAGCCTCTTCTTCATCGTATTCCGGTTCTTGGTTCATTATTTCACAGATGGGAAGGAAGTTTGGGTCGTGGCATGAAGTCCGCGAGCATGTCATTTTATTTAAAGCCGCATTATTGGGACCGAAAGAAAAGATGAAAATAAAGAAAGACAAAAATTAGAGAAAGGCAAAGAGGTGTGAATGACAAAATATTGATTTTATTTCTTTGAACTTATAAGATAACAGGGTCTACAATTTAGATTAAAAGTGCCAAAAGGAAAACAAACAACTGAGCTACACCCTGAAATAGCTCGTGATGTAGGAAGAGGTAGCAAGGCGAGAATACCGGGTCTCCCGCCTAACCGCAAAAGGTGTGGCCTTCTAGTTTTGAAGTTTGGCATCTGGCCCTATATAAAGCATTCAGCGGCACTTGAACCTTCTCCCAGTTGGACCATGTTTACTTCGTAGAGAAACTCCCTCATAGCCCCGCAGATCTCATTAATTTCTTCCGCCGTGAAGGTTTCTTCTTCCTCCTCCTCACTGTGCTTTGGTTTTACAAAGATTTTGTAAAAGTGGGGTAGTGGTCGTGGTAAGGCCCATCCCTGGCGCTTTCTGTGATTGGCACAGGTGATATATTCTGAGGTTGGACGAAAGCCCAGTCCAAAGAACTTTTCTGTGACACACAAGGCGACCGGCTTGGTTATGCCTTATAGGGAGCTTCCGAGTCCCTTGCCTGGCTTGAAACCTTGGTGTGTCATTTCCCTCGCTACCATAGTTGAAGCATTTGACAAGAAAGGCTGGGGGAGCGGCTTGCCCTCTTCATGCTGATCAGCTACTATGACTTCAAAAGCCTGATAGACTGCGTTCACTCCCTTCCTTGGCTTCTAGACAACGAACAGAGGGGTCCCGGTAAATCGATTGTTCGTCCTCCCCATGAACTACAATCTCCTGGTTTTCATACTCAAATTTCAGCATTTGGTGCAGGGTAGAAGGCACTACCCCTGCTGCATGAATCCACGGCCTTCCTAGGAGGTAGTTGTAGGAGGTATCCATGTCCAACACCTGGAATGTTACTTCGTAGTCGACTGGACCAATATTGAGCACCAAATCAATTTCGCCTATGGTGTCCCTTTTGATTCCATTGAAGGCTCGGACACATACATTGTTAGGACGGATCCTCCCTGTCCCGATCTCCATTCTCTGGAAGGTAGACAGTGGGCATATGTCTACTCCGGAACCTCCGTCGACCATCACTCTCTTGACATAATATCCCTCACACTTGACAGTGAGGTGCAAATCCTTGTTGTGACCGCTCCCTATGGAGGCAAGTCATTCTTACTGAACGATTCCTAGTTAATAGCAAAGAATCTCTCCGCCATTTTCTCTATTTGCTCTACAGAAGTCTCAGATGGTACATAAGCTTCATTCAGAATTTTACCCAACACCTGCTGATGCTCAAGAGATTTCATCAAGAGTGACAATAAATAAATATGCTCAGGGGATTTTCGGAGCTGATCCACCACTCCGTACTCCGACATTTTCATTTTCTGGTAAAAAGCTTCTGCCTCCTCAGCATTCACTGGCCTCTTAATCGTTTGTTTGCGGCATTTAACTCTTCCATGTCTGAGTATTTCTTTGTGGGACAACCTTTTTGGGTTTCTCCGAGGACTTCTTTACCTTCGTATGAAACGATGGTTTCCTAATAATTCCAAGGGACGACTGAAGGGTTGGTCATGGGCTTCTACGGTATGCGACCGATAACCACGGGCTCATTCAGCACTGGTGGTTAATCGATCCACGTACCACATAGGCTTTCTTAGGCATATACATGGTTTTGTTAAGCTCGAACCTTTTTGGAGGGCTTAAAGTGGGTTGCCATCCTCGTGGGATTTAGAGTATTGTTTCCTTTATAGGGGTCATCTCAGCTTTAACCTCACCCTTCTTTTCTGCTTCGGGGCATTTGGCTTCATTCATTTTCTTTTCTTCCATCTTTTTCAGGGTGACTTTTGGTTTCCTGTCTGCCTCGGCGATGGCAATGATGGCTTTCATAGCGGGATCAAATTCTTTGTCCTCGCAGATCATTCTGATGACCGGCCCATTGTTGTGAGCAGGCAACGGGTTATCAGTTACATTTGGGACCTATTCATCTCTTAGTACTATCTTCCTTTGATCTTTCAAGTCCTCTACTGCTCGTTTTAAGGTCCAGAGATTTTCAATATCATGTCCCTCTACCCCATAGTGGTAAGCACAACACACACCCCTTTGGTAAGAAGGTGATTCGGGGTTCTGTCTGTCTGGGGTACAGGCTGGAAAAGACCCATGTGGACCAACTTCGAGAACAGGCTGGCGTAGGATTCTCCTATTGGGGTGAAGTTCTGTCTCCTGGTGGCTCCCTGGGATGATAATAATTTTGCTGAGGGCGGGGATTGTAGTGATTCTTAGGAAGCTGATTTCTTAGGGCTTGGTTTCTATTGTTCTGCTATTGAGGTTGAGTAAAGGGCTGAGCATTCATAATTGCATAGAGTTGAGGGACATAGTGCATGTCTCTGTGAGGATAGTAATGTTGAGGTGCTCTTTCAGAGAATGCATGCCTGTGAGTATGATGTTTCCTCACCCCAATGCTTCCTCTTTTTTCTTGTTCCTTGGGATTCCTCCCGCCCCTCCTTGTATGGCCTGGGAAGTGGCTCTTATGGTGGATTGACTCAGAATCCTCCCTGTTTTGAGGTCATTCTCTACCATCTCCCCAATATTAATTGCCTCTGCAAAAGGTTTACTCATAACCGACATCATATTCTGAAAGTAGTATGCCTTTTGTGCTTGCAGAAAGACGGTGACCATCTCTGTTTCGTCCATCAGAGATTTTACTCTCGATGCTTGCTCTCGCCATTTAATAGCATATTCTCTGAAGCTTTCAACATGTTTCTACTTCAAGTTGGCTAGGGAATTCCTATCTGGGGCTATGTCGATGTTGTACTGGAATTGTCTTACAAAATCCCGGGCGAGGTCATCCCAGATGTGCCATCGGGTAATATCCTGATGTATGTACTATTCGGATGCAATACCCACTAAGCTTTCCCAAAAGTACACCATCAGGAGTTTTTCCTTCCCGCCGGCTCCACGTAGTTGATTGCAATACTTTTTCAAATGGGCGATGGGGTCGCCGTGGCCATCGTATTTTTCGAATTTCGGCATTTTATAACCCAAAGGAAGATATACGTGGGGGAATATGCATAAGTCTGAGTAAGATACACCTTTCTGTTCACTTAGTCCTTGCATGTTCTTCAGGCTTTTCTCAAGACTCTTCATTCTCCTTGTGATTTCATCTTGTTCGGGCGTTTTGGAAGTTTTGTCTTGCACAAAAGTAAGTTCATATGCTGGCTGAGGGTAGTTGTAGGTGGGGTACGGGGGAGGCTCATTTTGGTAGTTAGGAGTTTTGAATGTAAAGGCTGTGGGGTCAAACACGGGCCTCGATACCGTAGGCTGTGTGGTAGCTGCACGGAGGGGCCGTAAAGATGTTGGGAACTGGCCCGGATGTAAACATCAGAGAAATGGTTTCATAAGGCGCCCCAAAAAAATTGGTTGATATGGTGGGCTGCCCCGGGAGAATATTTGGGTGACTGATAGGGATGGTGGAGGTACCCCCTGACCTTGGAAAAAGCTCGGGAAATCTAGGGATAGATCTGGGAGGTTCTTTCCCATTGGTCAAGGCATCCCACATTTCCATGACTCGGAGCCGCATTATCCTGTTCTTTTCAGCCGCCGCAGATTCGGAGGTTGGTACTCCTGTAATAGGGTTTTCCTCTGGAATAGGTACGGCTGGTAGAGTCATTTTGGTCGACATTTCTGTTCTTCCCTTTGACCTAGTGAAGTATCCGTGCGAAGCCAGCTTACTGCAAACAAATCACTGTTCTTAAAACACATGAACTATACACTGGAAAATGCAGTTAGTTCGGGGTAGATAACAAACCGGAAATCACATGTTTAGCATGATGCACCTATGCAAATAACAGGTTTTTATATGCTTTCCATGGTCGCATGTGTCATCCCGGCTTTTATTTTCAATTTCCTTTTTGTTTCCTACTGTTATTCCCCTTTTTTCTTAAAGAATACGGTCGAATCCTAGACATTGCCTACGTATCATGACTTTGCATGAATTAGAACGAGCGTAGTTCATTGAAAGGCTAATAGAAAGGCTAATAGAACGAAAAGCAACTACCAGACTGGGACTTAATAACCTTACAAACTCGAAAGGACATATAGACAGAACCCTTATTTAAAAAAAAATACAAATTTATGAGTACATTACAACTTCAAATATCTTTGGAGCTTGTAGGGCATCGTCTGACCCTGCCGCCGGTTTGCGCGCTAGACTTCCCTGGAGATAGTGGAGATCTTCCATCACTTGACGGACAAATGTCATAGCAGCAGTGAAAAACATAGACTTTGTCAGGTCCTCACAATGATTGCACTTCTTGGTAATATATTTTGCGATTTCCCGCACTTTTTCTCTGATAACCCCTTTTCTTGTAGCAGACGCCCTATTTGCTCAGCCTGTGCTTCTAATGTTCGTTCAGCTGCTTGATTCAGCTTTTGAAACTGTCGCAAATCTCTATCCAATCCCGATATTATCGCATAGCAATGGTCTCTCTCGGCTTTGAAATCCTTGGCTTATTTGGCCATTTTGTTTTCAGCTATGACAACCCTCTATTTTAAGCCAGCGATTTCAATGCCACTTCCTTTTTTTAACTGCTCCAGTATGCAGGCCCTTTCTTCTGCACTTTTAATTAATTGCTTCCGAGCTCTAGACAGTTCACCCTCTGCCTTATTTAGGTCGAAACTGTATTCAGTTACTTTTTGACGCAGGTTCTCTATGAGCTTTTCATCTTTTGTACTCCTCGGAGGATTTTCTGCGGTTGTCTTCATTTTCTGAATCTGGGCTCGTAGGGATTCATTTTCTTAACCCATACCATCTTTTCTCCCTCGCTGGCTGTAGTTTGCAGACTGTTTTCGAATTTGCAGTTCTTGAATTTTCTTTTCCAGCCTTCCTATAGTAGCCCGATATTCATTTTCATTTTCAAACCAATCCCACTGCTCTTGTGATGTCTCAATAAATTCCTGGAGATGGGATATCTTTGTCGGCCTCCCAGGCTCTATATCCCTCTTGTACCAAGTAACATACCCCGGTGCAACCTCACCTTTAGATACATCACATACTCGAGTATCGGCTGTCAAGTATTGGCACACGCTCCAAATTTGGCGTACAACAACTTCGGGGAATTGACCAATCGGGCTTATCTCAACTACATGGCGGCTGATATCCTCGTCTCTGGGAATCATTTGGCATCTACCCAATTTCCTGAGTACCCTATACAGCGCATAGGGCTGGATGCTTCGGATGCCCATCAAAAGGAAATGAGCGGTGGCGGGCATATACACAATTTCGTCCATAGAGAGCCAACCGAATGTCCATTCTATTTGATTTGCAGTAATAACCCGGAGATGCGACACCCACTCTTCGGCACCCTCTGGTAATTTAAACCCATTCACCCTATTATCAAATTCTTCTATGCAACCTTTTGTTGGTAGTGCGTAATTCATGAATCGAGGCATGTGACATAAATGCTCAATCATCCAGATTTGCAACAGCAAGTTACAGCCTTCAAAGAAATCCCCTCCTGCTTTACAGATGGTAAGAGCACGGAAGATGTCAGACAAAACCATTGGGGCGATAGTACTCTTAGCTTAGGTCAATAAAGTGCTAAAGACTCCCGCTATCTGTATGTCGATGTTCCCATTCTTTTGCGGGAATACTAAAAGACACAAGAAAGACACTATGAACGCGAAGCATCGATGCTCCTCCCACTTGAGCCGATTACCCTTACTACAAATAAGGTTTTCGGGGTTGTTGAATCCTCCAATGCGGCCATATCTTTGGTATATAAATATCATGGTACAAAAGCCCGCCGATAAGTTAGGATTGTGAACTTTTCTGCTGATTTTCAAAGATTCAGGAATTTATGCACAGCGAGGGCTCTGTGTGCAATCAAGTAATGATGTCTCAAAGGGATTGTATGGGTCCTGATATATCCGGTCATTTCTTCTAAAGTTGGGGTTAGCTCAAAATCCGAGAAGTGGAAGACGTTGTGGGCCGGGTCCCAAAAAAAGATTAAGGCCTTTAGGATGTCTCCCCTGGGGTTAATTTTCAACAAATCAGTAAGGCCTCCCAGGTGTGCGTTGACCCTTTTCTGTTGATCTTCCCCGAGATCAGTCCACCATAGTCACAGCTCCAAGGGAATTTTGTTCATTACCGTTCTCATTCTGCACATTTATTAGGCGAATTAGTATTCTCGAAACATTAAAGCTGGCATGAAATTTATTTTAAAGCAGGGACTGGCTTTGCGAATACGGCCTTTCAACACTTCCAAAAATTATTTTCAGGTTGTGCTTTCTTTCCAGTCAAAATAAAATTCAAAGGTGGCCATTTGCGCAAGGTCAGCCTTCCGGCGTCCCTTGTAGCAACATTCAGTTGTTATCGCAATAATGACACCATCTGACTTATTTCAAACAAGTGAACATACTTAGGCATTTTTGACGGTTTTGCAAAAGGGGTTGGACCTGGCCAAAATAATTTATCAAAACCCGCGGACATTATTGAAAAACTCCAATATTTGGTGTTTGTTGTTTTTTTTTTGTTTTTGAAAAATCTGGAAGCATTTCGGCGCTATTTGAGCATTGGTTTTAGAGGTGATTACCCTAGAACTGCTATTTTTCTCCATTTATTCCTTTTGTTTACAAGCCGGTCAACATGCAAATCCAAGGCAAAGAAATGCACAAGGAGCACGTAAAATTGCATCAAGATGGTCTTTTATTTTAAGGCACCTGTCCTAGACGGACCCAACCCCTCTGTTGACTCCCCTAAGTCAAAATACATGATGCAAATAAATATTCATACTAGGGATCCGGCATGAGGTTTTTTTATATTGAGTTTAGAACCTCGGTACAGGGTCTAGACTATGTACCCGAGCGGACTACTCGAGTCGAGGAGGGGGCTACGTACCGGAAACCAAAAGGTCATCCGACTTAGTAACTTGTCCGGCCTCTTTCTTATTTTAGGGTAAGACACTAACAGAATTGGGAGTCTCAACCAGTAAGCACATCCCCGGAGGTGAGTAGTGAAGGGTTTCGTAGCAGTTTATATGTACAGTTCAGATAATATCGAAGCGGTAAAACATGTGGCATTTAGCACAGAACATGTGAGCAAATCAGAAGAAGCCAAAAATAACAGTTATTGTAAGTTCGAATTCTTGAACTCTGAACCAGAGATTCTGGGTTCTACTCCCCAGCAGAGTAGCCAGAGCTGTCACACCTCCTTTTTACTTACACGTGATTACCCCGAAAGATGACACGTGTATTGGAGTTTTTCCAATTAAAGTGAAATTATTTGAGCTGGGATTAATTATTTATTTTAAGAGTCGCCACTTGGGATAAGTTTGGCTTTTGGTGTCTCAATTCACCGGTTTACTTAAAATCCAAAATCGAGGAAATTTTGACTACCCAATTAGAGTCTGCGAACCACAAATTCTTGAGTAAAGAATTATGTTGAGCCAAGGGAAGGTGATAGTCGCCCTCGGATCCTGTGGTTCTAGAACGGTCACTTAAAATCATTATAAGTGGCTAAGATCTGATTTGCTATACCTGTTTAAACCTATAATGCAATTTTAAATTATTAACCGCTTTTAATATCTGTTAGGAAAATTTGCAATATTATTAAAACACATCGCGAATCACGTCACATAAATAAGCACGCAATTTTAGACATATATTAATTCCATTGAGAATGGGATTTGAGTCACATAAATGCGCACCCGTGTTTAGGAAGGGTATTTTATTAGAAAACTCGCGCCTGCAGCAGCTACATTTTTAAAATTCATAGAAGGTCGTAAAATTTGCTAAACGGCACTTCCTATTTTTTTATGTATTTTAATGAATTAAGGAGCCATCACATGGTATTTGATTAGATTAACGCGGCTCACCTAATTTTATAAGAATGTTCTAATGCATAATAAGTTTTCTATCAGGCTTGTGCCTAAGTATCCTAATCATTTATACATGGGTAACATATTCTAGAAAATTAATACTTGCATTTCAGCCTCATTCATGGCTGATTATACACGCTGGGCCTCAAATTTTGGCCACCCTAGAAATACACACTGTATCTGGCCACTACTGGACCTTTCAATTAGGCCCAGAGTTAATTTGGACGGAGGAGTCCATTATGAACAAATCTCAGTAATGTTTCTTTTGGTTTTGAATTATACACAAAACTAACTATTGAACATATCAACAATGTTCACGAGGAAGATACTAACGATTGTTTTATACCAGCTTTCAGTCTTAAATCTGAATTAAATGATCCATAATACTCATCAGTCGGAGTATAGAATCCAGCTTCCAAAATTCAATTATGGTCCTGATTACAATACATTAGATAAATCTGAACAAGTTATTGCTAAATGTATTGAAGTTCAAATGAACTAAAATACTACACAATGTTTTGATCTTTGCATAATTACTAAGCTAATATTTCCTAAGTCCAACATTTCTAAGAAAAACAGGACCAAACATCTGGACCAGCCATACCAATAGCTAACCTTACAATTAATTATACATATAAAAGAAAACATAGTCAAATGTCAAACTATTACAAAGTAAATCAGTCCAAATGTTCAGTTATTACAGAATAAATCAGTCCAAACATCCCATTACTGCAGGGTGACTATCTTTATCGCGTGGTATATTAAAACCAAAGAAGGGGAGACAGGGTGAGGATTTGAAAGGAAAGTAATAGATACACGTTTTCAAATTCAGCAATACATTCAACTTGGGCTTCTTACATCAATTAACATCAAATGTAACGGTAATTCAGCAGAAAACGGAAGCCTATGAGTAAATGAAATTGATCAGCCAAACAAGCAGCAACCAATCGAACAGTATACCCAGGATTTCAACAGATTTTAGAGAGAATTAAAATCTCAAAGGAATAAGAACAGCACCGATCTCTTATCAAGGATATAGGAAGAACTAATATCCCTTTAAAATGTTCAGATTATCCCTTTTATAGTGAAGCCTTAGGGCAACATTTTTTTCTTGTTTTTTCCTTTTAGTCCCTAATTCAGATTTCAAATTTTCCTAAATGGTCCTTCATTTCCAGACTTGTGCCTCAAGTTTGAGGCAGAAATTATGTTTATGTACCTCACTAGAATGTTCTAGGGGTTATTACCAGATTATTTTAAAGCTCAAAGACAATGAATAAAAATGGCCAGGAGAGGAAACCATCCATTAACACTTAACTTGCAAAAATAACCCAATTAAAGTACCCAAAAAAACTAGAGAATGAGAAACACATAGCAGGAATTGAACACTTAGTTCATGAATCAAATCAGAAAAGTAAAGGCTAATATTAGCAATTAAAGGTTCAGCAAAACAAATCAGCCTAATCCATGCCAGTACTAAAGATCAAAATTACTATGAAAACAAATACTCAGTAGTATAGATATGATCCAAAAGATAAACATCTACGAAACTAATCAGAGTATCAGGGAATAAAACAAATGAAGATCAGGAGATGAAGATCAACAAACCATAAGAAATCACATTACTGAAGGATCATCGATCTAGGATTTCAGAATCAGGAGGATAATATTAACATGATATCAGACCAACTCAAGAGACAAAGAGATTTCAGACCAGTGACAACCAAAAGCATATCACAAGTAGAGATGACTATTTAACCTATATCAGATGAGATTGTGGAAAAACAACCAATCATTCAAAAGAAACCAAAGCAACTAACAATTAAAAGAAACTATGCAAATATGTACAGGAAAAGATTGAATACTTAGATTTTACACATGCAAATCCAACTTGAGATCATTTTTTTGGTTTCTGACCTCTTCTATAGAGGTTTCTACCCCTATAAGGCAAAAGGCTTCACGGGTAATAGGCTCAGGAGTTCAGGAAGGGGCACTTATGTTTCTGAGACCCATTGAGGTCTCAAATATGAATTTCTTTGGTGTTTAGTGGTATTTGGGGTTCGTGGGTGGCATGGTTGGGGAGGGGGATGGCCGAGGATTGCCTGAGACGAGTTTGACCAGACTCCAACAGGGTTTGAGTTTTAGGGTTATCCTTCGAATCAATATTCGAGATTTTTTAGGGGGATTCGAAGGGTGTGACATGCACGGTTGGAAAGAGGAGGGTGAGTTATTTCTGGGGTGTAAATCTGGATAGGTTTGGAGTTGGGTCGCCGGAGATGGTGATTCCGGTAGTCTTTCTTTTTAAGATTCGAGATGATGGGGGTTGTTTGAAGGGAATGGACTACGGTACGTGGAAGGGGAGGTCCTGCTGGTGCTACAGTGTAAAGTTGGGGTGGTTTGTAATAGGATCGCCGGAGGCGGTGGTTCCGGCGAATCTGAGTTTGAATATTCGAGAAGCTGGGACTTGTTCGACAGAAATCAACCACAGGACGGGAAAGAAGGGGTTGTGGTGGTTCGATGGTGTAAACTTGAGACGGTTTGGTGACCGGCCGTGAGGTAATTTTCGGCGGCGGCGTCAAGGTGGTAGATGGGTGATCAACGGTGGTCAAGAGGTAGTCAAGGGTGAGTGATACACTATAGTGTATGTACAAGGAAGGAAGCTCGTTTGGTCTATGAGTGTATTAGGAACGTTTGGACATATATATATGATTTTGGTGGGAGTTTCATGGTCGTTGGATAGTGGGTTGATCAAAGGTTGTGATGGCCCTTCTTGAAACGGCGTCGTTTTGGGTTGGTTACAGGTGGGCTGGGTTAGGGAATGGTTTTTGGGGTGGGCACCGGTGGGTTTTAAGGGTAAAATTGTTTGGGCCACCCAGGTCTGACCCAACTGTGGCCAGCCTGGGTGGCTGTATGTATACATTTTATGCTTTGTTTTCTTTTTTCTAATTAATTCCCTATTTTATTTAAAACAAAAATTCCAAATTAACAAAAATAAAAATGCAACAAGTTGAAATTAAACCAAAAAGATTAAAGATGTCAGAAATATTACTTTCACATATTTTTGTATTTTAATTTGTAAAAATAAACCTATTTAACAATTATTCTAGCAAAACACGAAATTGATACCTAAACAATTTTAATCATGCATTAATGAACAAACACTTGGAACACACAATTGAACTCTAAATTTAAATCCTAAAAATAAATATAAAACGGAAAATCCTAAACCTAAGGATCCTGTGGGAGTCATCTTAGCAGGGCAAAAAATCACATGCTCACATAGGTGCCTTTGGACCTAAACTCGACCTCAATTAGTGTTGACGCCTTCACAGAGGTTTGTGTTTAGAACTACAATGGTATGGTCATGCTCGCCTTGTCGTCTCCAGAAGGCTGAATCTGGACCATAATCGGATTGAGGGTGACTACTGGTTTCTTTGGATCGTCGCCTTCTGTGATTAAACCAATTGATCCCTCGGGGTCCCAGTCATCCTCTATCTCGATCATGTGAACGCCTCCATTTTTGTGGTCTTGCAGAGGGTTATTGCGGACATTCGAAGCGAGCTCCTTTGCTACAATGATCTTATTGTCAATCAAAGCCTGGATCTTATCCTTCAGGGAGGGCATTCATCAATGGTATGCCCCTTCATGCCAGAATGGTATGCACAGGTTTTATTTCGGTTGACCCATTTGGAATAGTTTTCAGGGGTTATAGCAGGGATGGGGGTAACATAGCCAGCCGCTTTGAGCCTTTTGTACAGTTGGTCGATTGGTTCAGCAATGGCAGTATACTGTTTGGGAGGCCTCCGGTCAAAATCTAGTCATGGTCTAGGAAAGTTTTAACGTGGGGGAGCTGGCTGATAGTGGGAAGCTTGGGTGTTGTAGGCTTGGTAAACATGTGCTGGTTGGGAGTATTTGGGTGAAGTTGGCTGATATGCGGGAGGTGGAGATGACTGATAAGTAGGTGGTGGAGTATGGTAATAGGGCGCGGGTTATTGGTAATTTGGGGTAGGCTGAAAGGTGATTGGAGGTATTGGGTATGTTTGGTATTTGATAGGGGACTTGGTCCTTTATGCAACCACTACAGCACTTACGTCCCTTTTCTTAGATGTACCACCAGACTATAAAGCCTTGTTGGTAGCTTGCAAGGCTTCCAAGTTCGTAATCATACCACTCTTGATGCCTTCCTTGATCGTCTCACCTAGCTTGATGATGTAGGAAAATTTATGATTCTTAATCAACATCAATCTTTCATAGTATTGGGGCTCCTGAGCTCGGACGAAAAATTTGTTCATTTGTTCTTCCTCTAAGGCTGGTCTGACCTTAGTAGCTTCTGATTTCCAGCGAGTAGCATACTCACAGAAGGTTTCTGTGGGTTTCTTCTTCATGTTTTGGATATAGAGCACACCTGGCGCGTTCTTCGTGTTGAACTGAAATCTATCCATGAAATCAAATGCCATGCTTACCTATTTTGACCACTTTTTTGGATCTTGGCTAATGTAACAAGATAAATCATCTCCTTTCAATCTCCTAATGAAAATCTTCATGCGGATCTTCTCGTCTCTTCCTACTCCGATCAGTTTGTCGTAGTAGGCTCTCAAGTCAACCCTGGGATCCCCTGTACCGTCAAACATTTCGAACTTGGGAGGTTTGTACCGTCGGGCAGTTCGACATCGGGATGTATGAATAGATCTTCATAGATTAGCCCCCTCAATTCCCTTACTACCTTCAACGCCTTGAATTCTGGTGGTCAACCTTTTAAGCTCTTTGGCCAAATATCTGATGAGAGAGTCCTTATCATTGGACTCGGATGTGCTTGAGATAGGATGGGTGGAGTGTAGAATAGTCTCCACGTATATGGGGGTGTTGTGTTGCGTGTGGTAGTGGTCATTTCTGGAGTTAAAAGGTTCCGGGATGAGTAGTGGAGCATTTTTGGGAGTATGGCAAGTATTGCAGTGGTGATGAGGAGCAGATTGGCTTTGTTGCTTTGGGATATTTTGTGGAGGCATGGGATTATGAGTATTTGCGAAAGTAACTTCTGGAGGGGTGAGAGAAAATGACAGACTTGCCAAATTCTGGACTTGACCAAGTTCTTCTTGGAACTTTATTAGTATATGTTCCAATTGAGAGGTATTTTCATTTGGGACCAGAGCACCACGAGTGACCTCTAACCGTTTGACTGAGTTGTTCAAAACTTCCATTCTTCTTTTGTTTTTGTATCTGACAGGACTGGGAGGAGGAGTAGGTGGAGGGCCCCTGGATCTTGTAAAGTATGATGACATTGCCAGAGTTCACAAACTAATCTTTAGGGAGGGGAATAAAAAAAAGTAAAAACAAATAGGTGATAAGTCATTGAGGATTATAAGAGAAGATGTTGTGATATTTAAACACATAGTGCAGGAATGTAAATCGTATCCTAGTTTGGGAGCCTCGTTGTGCCTGAGGTAGGCCTAGTGACAAATTTATTTGGAGAACTTCTAATGCTAAATGCCTCATTTTATTGATAGAAAATAAGACGAACCCCAAAACAACACAAAATAACAAGAAATAAAATTTCATTGATGGCTATTGGCCTTATTGCATCCATTGGCCATAAAATCCTATCTATTTGGTCCCAGAAGAACCTTCCCCAGACTCAATATCTTTGGCTCCCTCAAACAGCTGCACCAGCTCGCGAAGCACCACCAGCAAGTAGGTTCTGGCTAGGTGCTCATCTTCATTTCCCTCAGCATTCTAGCAGTCTCGACCCTTCTGATGAATTTCCTTTCTAGCTCTAATAAACCCCGCTCCAAGTATCCCAGTCCTTTGTTGGCACTGACAGCTATGTCTTTCTATTGTTCAATTAGCTTTTGGTTGACTTCATGAATTTTACGATGCTCAATTTCGCATTCCCAAATCCTCTTGCGCAATTGGTTGTACTTGACCCGTGCTTTAGACTTTTCAACGATGATCCTGTGACCTCGAGCAAACCTGGGTTGACCCAGACCATTATGAATGTCATATAACTGGCTGTGATAGTATGGAGTATAACAAGTATGGTACCTATCAGGCTCAATAGTGTCCCTTCCCATGACGATTTTGCAGTGCTACATGTGCTGAGCTTGGCACTTGTAAGGGCTATCATCATCTTGAAACTCAGCCCGCGAATGACTCTTCTTGTCAACATTTGATATAACCTACTTCCTACTGGCCTGTCTCACAACTCGAAGAGGGACATAAGGGTAAGTTCCCCTCAAACCAATAAGTAGTACAAATGGTGCATCCCGAGATCGTGCAGTGAACTCTTCAGTAGGGAACTACTTGAACATCCATTGTACTCGGTCCTCTTTCAGATTTTCAAACAATTATACCCATCCTATGGCATCTTTCGGCTGAGCAAACATGTTGGGCATGTAGTTCATCCTCCTTGGCTGATGGAAGGCTATATGACCATCCCAGTCCCTACGTTGAATCTCCTGTAGATACCCACCCTTTTGGAGGTGCTCCATGAGCTAGAGTATGAGTAGCAAGTTGTAACCCTCAAAGTGTTTGGCTCCCTGTTGACATTTCTTCAAGGCGCGGTATATTTCTGCGATGATCATGGGCACTATGCTAAATGGTTGCCCACCAATTCCCTCCATTAAGGTTTTGGTGACCATGGCTAGTTGGGTATGGATCCTTGCTTCTTCATGGGAAATACTATCATCCCCAAGAAGTAGAACATAAAGACAAGGACCCTCCAATGGATATGCCCCAATGATGTGAGGGCGAACTCATCAGGATAAGTACAATCAGATTTGTTGTGACCGTACCAATCATACAAATACTCAAAGGGAATGTATGACTCCTTCAAGCAGGTTAATTCTAGATTCGTCTTTAGACCCATCATCTTGAGGATACCTCTACCCTTGCGATTTTCTGGCATTAAGAGACCCGTAGTTTCCCACGGTATACCAGCCAGTCCTCATATTTCTTCTAGCAGGGGTGTCATCTCAATGTATCCAAAGTGGAACACAAACCTATCACAATCCCAAAATAGAGTGGCAGCTTCAATAGTTTTGTTGTTGGGTTGAATTCCAGGAGAGAAAGTAGATTCCCTAGATATTTTCTAACAATAGCCTCCTCCCACCAGCTTAGCAATTCAGGGTGAATGTTGGTGACCATGTCGAATCTAGGGACTTCGTGCCTCATATTTCTGCAAGACTAAAGTGTTAGGCCCTTTACCTCCACCAGACTCGACTATTAAATATAAATTATGGAATAAAAATCATTTAGTTCTCCAAATGAATGCACAAAAGTGGTAGTGTCCGATTGGGTTTCAACGAAACCCAGTAGGCTCTAGACAAGGCAATTTTAGGGTTTCTATAGGGTATTAGACTGGTACCCCTAAGCGGAAAACTTAAGAGGAAAAGGCACAAAACTGTCGACTACACCGTTGATCGACTGGTTTTACCGCAAATATGCTTTTGCCGAATTAGGGGGTGATAATATCGGAAGGGCGCGACCACTCATTATAAGCGTTGTTATGGTATTTTTTTGGCACGAGTGGAATATAATGTTGAATATGCAGTTGCAATAAAAAACAAGTTGTCACGTATTTGCACGTTAATAAAGTAATAATTACAACAGTTTCTCCTAATTTACAACAATATTAAAAGAAAGCGATAAAGGAACGCATTAAGAGAAATAAGGAAAAGAAACAAAGATCCAAATGAGTTTCGAGGTAGAAGAGGAAAAATACTTAAAGGCATTTAAACAAATAAAGATATATAAAGAAGCATAAAGTCACAAATAGCAAGAAAAGGTAAAAGCCTTAAAGAAATCCCCAGCAGAATCGCCACGTTGTCGATGCCCCCTTTTTCTTGTAAAATCGGGTTTATGATATTTGGGAGGACAACTTGTTTCCTTTTGGGGAATTAGGTTTAAAGAATCGCCACCTAATGATTCAGTGCATTGGGACACTAAGAACAACTTTGATTAAGAAAATCAGAGATTGGGTAAGGGCTTGAAATTATTCCGAGGGGAAGGTATTAGGCACCCCTGAAGATCCACTAGTGTGGTTTCCGGCCATACTATAATTGTGACTTTAAGTGCAAACAACAAGTGGACAAGTAAAAGTTACAAATATGAATGGGGTTTTACATAATTATTGCAAGTAATTTGAAATTAAAACAAAGTTAAAGAAGCTGAAATTTGAGAAGAAAAGCAATTTTGAAACTGAGAATAAATGGGTAAAAAGGAAAGAAATTCACATAATTGTTGCAAGTAACTGAAGTTTAAAGCAGTCAAAGAAGCTGAAAATTGAGAAAAAGTAGTTTTGAAATTCTGAATAAAACAAACAAGTAAAGGGAGGGTGTCCTAGGTTTCTAAATAGTATGGATCACCCCACACAATACCCGGTAACCGTTTATGCACTAGATGTCAACGCATAGTCATCATATCCATATCTACCCTTTCCTACCCCATTAAGGTATTAAACACGGAATGGTCTTGCTTTACTTATTGCATGCTATTACCCGCTCCCGTCCTATTAGTCCCAGAGGTATTTGGGATTACTAATCCTAAAGGGAAAGGGTATAAGATTTTATAGTTTTAAAGGACAAAATTCTAAGGCGACAATCAAAACACATATGTAACAAATTTGGGGGAGAAGCATATAACGGATAATAAATGCTCAAACAAACCTCCTTAAAACAAAGAGAAGCATATAATTTGGCATGCTTACACGTACTGTTTAGGGTCTGAGTAAACTTATGAGTTGTGGGAGACTGATCTATCACATACATTAGATAAGAAATCCGAATTAGGTATGCCTGCTGGTTGTAGCTAAGAATCTAATTCAGTTTACAAGTTACCTCATGGCCTTGCCTAAGTGTTAAATGAAACCTATAGGCATGATATCTATTAGCTCAGAAAAGACGTATATTGATTTTAAAAAAAAAGGGACTTATTAATTATAGAACCATAAATTTTGCATATGTTGAACAATGTTGCTACTGATTTTAGACTTATAAGCAAATGAACGATTCTGATTTCGTTGGTTGCTCATATAGGCATGCTTTCTAGGCGTTGTTGATTTTAAACACTCTTTTATAGTCGAAATAAGAGTGTAGAAGTTGTATAGGCATGGTATCTAGAATGTTGTTTGTTATTTAAACCTATGAACAAGTTTGCCTAGTGCTAGATGCAGTTACAAGACTCAGGAAGTCCTATAGGCATAGTATCTAGAATGTTGTTTGTTATTTAAACCTATGAACAGGTTTGCCTAGTGATAGATGCAGATGCAAAATTCAGGAAGTCATATAGACATATTATCTATAACATATGCAGCATTTCAGAAATGACTTATAGACATGGTCTCTATATAATGCAGAAGTACAGAAACGTATAGACATGGTCTCTATAAGAGATGCAAAAGTGTAGAAGCCTATATACATAGTCCATATATGAGATGCAAAAGTACGAGATAAAAATAGGATACAAGACTTCTAGAAGTGTAAATATTCCCTACGAACAAGATATTACCCCTTTGCATGCATGATTGACCCCCCTCCCCCCCCCCCCCCAGTAACAACCCCAATAGTTATTACAAGTTATTATTACAAACCAGAATGAATAAGAAAAGTAAAACTACATCAGAGAACAAAAATTACAACCAAGGAGAGCCTGATTCAAACTTCCTGTCTGAAGCATGAAGTAAACCAATCTCCAAAGATCAGATTCCAAAGCCTTTCTCTTATTTCGGATTTGTCAGAGTGCCCTAAGAGTCTCAAATGGACTCCGAGCAGTGCTCACACCAAATATATTGCAGAATTGAATCATAGTGCAGTATGGAAGAGTCATCCCTCAAGTGTCCAAGTTCATAGGGAACTTAAGGTCCCAAATAATGGCTAACAGGAGAGGGGCAGAACTTAAAATCTAAGAGAGAGTGTAAGTGCAGAGAGGGATTTTGAGAGGAAGCAAAGACAGGCTAATGGTCATACCTAGCAATTGAAGTGTTGGCACACTCCACCAGCCTGTTAGGCCACATTATTTTGGAGTTAGAATCCTCACAAGGGATTAAGTCCAAACATGAGCAACAACTTGCATGTTGCCATGTTCTGAACTTCAACTCAAAGCACATAGAGGGGAACAAAGGTGCATGGATTCACAGTAGAAACATATGCAAATAAATTGCCATGCTAATCAGCATTAAACATAGATAGTAGACAAGAGAGTAAAAATAAACACATTGGGATGAGGCTGAAAACCAAAACTAGAACATACCAATTTTAGGGGAACAAGAAAAGAAAGCAGTAGTCGTGTAAATCCAAAGTGCAAGCAATAGTCAGAATGCTATGATTAGAGAACTATGATACTTGAGTAGTGTAAAAGTGTTGAAAGTTGTGTAATTGAAAGTGTCTGATAGAACACAGTTTGTGCAAATAAGGAAAGGAAATTCATTAACAGCCAGTAAATATCAAGGTCTGAATTTTTGTATGGATGAATCCAGTCAGAAAAGGTGAAGAAAGGTTTTACTTAAGGAAAAATAAGTAACAATCAAACAAACCTAAAAAAAAGAATCTGAATCAATCATAAGTTTGACCTTTTCGGAAGAAAGAATTCATCACACTTATAAAAACACGCGGTCATGCTTAAGCACGAAGAACTATCATGCTAATCAGTAGGAGAGTCTAGCATACAAAAAGTTCAGAGTCATAAATAAAGAAATTCAAACCTAGCTCATAGACTTAGAATGAGTCTAAAAGAGTCAAAGGTTCCAAAATTGAACCCCAGTTCAAACATCTGACTAAACCTTGTCAAAAACCCCCCAAATTATAGGGTTTCTGCTTAAAATCAGATACAAAGACGAGGAGGCAAGTAATTGAAACAAGCTCAGAGATCTCTTTCAGAGACTCATGAAAAAGCAAATAGATACAATAGCAAGTTCGAAACAAAAGAATGAAGAAACTGATTTGAAGCATAGTGAGAGTAGAAGGAACTTGTTTAAGAAAAACCTGGGACTTACACTAGTTCAGAAGAGAAAAGAGATAGTGCAATATTTAAGAAAATAGTAGGAGAAACATGTCTAAAGGGAACTCAAACATGGTCCAGTAGAAGGCAAACAAAAAACTAAAAACGTAATAGAAAATACAATAAAGGAACACAAGGATATCGGAAAAACCTAGCAAAAGAACACATAGGGAAACATAGATAAACATACGAGCATGGTCTAGGAACATAGTAGAAAAACAAAGCACAGAAGAATCATGTAGGGTAGAAAGAAAGCATAAGAAAATAGTAGGAGCACATGCGTGAAAAATACACATAAAGAAAGAAAAGACAATTCGGAGAAACATTTTGAATCTTTCAAAAAACCCTAAATCAAAGAGAAGGGGTTTTAAAGGATAATTTTGAAAGAAAAATTGGGGGAAAATGTATTAAAACTCCAGTAGCACACAGATATATAAGAAATCTAAGAAAAATCATAGAAAGCCTCGGGTAGCTAGGTTTCAGAAGAACCCTAAAACAATAAAGGCTTTGAAAAGGTGTGATCTTGGTCGAAAAGGTCAGAGATAGGCTCATAATGCTTGGATACGCCAGAGCAAGGCCAAAGAGGCCATAGCACCTTAAATCAGAGAAGATCTGAACAGACACCATCAAGGTCAGACCTCGAAACTTTGAACACCAAGTGTTTAAGAGTAGAGAGAGATGGGTTCAAGCCATCCATGGCCGGAGAGTCCATGGATTCCGGTGAGATTGTGGTTTAAGATGGTGAGAGAGGCTAGGGTTTCAAGATCCTTCGAGAGAATTTGAGGGGGGTGTTTGGAGGCGCAAGAGAGATTGGAAATGAATGAATTAAGGTAGTCGTTTGGATTTAATTATGGAAGGGTGGATAAGGGTCGTTGATCTCAGAGATCAACGGCCAAGATCAAAAGGACTTGGGTCGGGTAATTTAAAATAGGTTATGGATTGGATTAAACAGACACCATCAAATTGGTTATAATTGAAACGCAAATAAGGCTATATTTTAAATAGCCAATTTTTCCTCTTTTATTTTATAAAAAATAGTAAAAATGACTTCGAAAATAAATCAAAGGTACTGAATTACTTAATAATATCTAAATATTAATTTTAAAATATTGGAACCAATATTAAAATTATAAAATGCTATTAATTCTTAAAATAGGCTAAAAATTGCAATTACATGCACTTTATCTTTTAAAATACTAAATAAATTGTAAAAAGTGTATAAAAATTACCTTAGATATATTTTGGTATAAATATGGGGATAAAATAAATTATTCACCAAAAATAATAATTTTGGCAATAATTCTTGATTTTTGTACTGCTAAAATGGACAATAAATTGATTTAAAAATCCGTTAAAAGTTAGGAAAAAATGCTAAAACAATTTGGCATACTTATATATGCTATTTTGAAAGTAATTGCATGTAAAAATATATAGAGAAAAATTGGGTATTAACACATGGGTCATGATGCTCTCATCCGGGGAAGGTATCGGCAGTACCACTTCTTCTCCTCATTTGCAGTCTTTCCTAATCGTCTCGAGTTGTTCCTCCCTTATTGATGATATGAACCTTGACGCATGCTCCTAATTCCTTTGAATGTTGGGAGGTCTCTCCAACGTAAAATCTCTCCTCAAGACAAAGCACCTCGAGGTCCTCCCACCGGATGTTGGTGGTGTACCACCGACTGGACATAACACAGAGACAGAACTCCCCTCTCCTTGATGGGCGGGTTCCGATGTAGCAGCCATGGACACACTAAAATAGGAAGAGGAGGATGAAAATATGGGTGAAGACTTTGAGTCGAAATAACAAGAGAACTAGCGTAAAAGACAAAAGCTCTATGAAAGAAATAGTTATCCAGAGTAGCAAAGTCTCCAGTCAAGAAATTAGGAGTGCATATATAAGAGGCAAGTAGCGACTATTCGCCTATCCAGAAGACCAATTAAGTCTGGACATGACAGCACTATTTTTTAGGAAATGTACTAACAGGACCACCCCGGGGGTCCCACTATTAGGTCGCATGAATGCTGCTATCACGTAATGTTCAGGAGGTATTGAGACCTCGAGGTTTCTATATAGCATAAACATTTTCCCCAACGTAGCTATCAACATAATTTCGAGATAGAACCCGATCTTGAGGGGCCTGATTACTCCAAGAGTGAGCTCCAAAGAGATAATATCAAAATTCGAAGGCTAACTCTGCAAGAATGATGAGGTATAAAGAATTGAAAGACTTGAAGTAGAAAAATTCTCTTGCATTGCCAAAAAATATATTTACAAGGGGCGTCATTACAAGACACTTTTCCCCGGGAATACATAAACAAAAAGAAAAAAGATAAGGAAAGGCGATGCATGCCTACTTATTGTCACTACCCTCTAAACCATCTTCGGGACGTTCGTCCAAAGCAACTAAGAGCGCCAGATCTTCCTCCGAGTCTCGGGCCTTATCGATATCGCTAAGAGATCGGCACCTTTGGCACTGGCTTCCTCTAAGGCTTGCCTCCTTGCCGTTGCACTAGCATGAGCGACAATCCGAATCAGCTTTTGCTCGATCTCCACTGATATATCTCGGGCTATTCGATTTGTAATGGCAGCATCATTCAGATAAGTTCTGGCCTTTTCTTCGACCTCGGACTTGGTCGCAGATAGCGTAGAAATATCTTCTCGATAATTTCAGAGAAGACACTGGATCGATGCCAATTCCGAGGTCACTACCTCATTTTGCCTCCTCAGCTCGAGGATCTCCACATTCTTTTGTCTAACCTATAAAGGAAAATATAAGTCAATAAACTTCGAACTATGAGAACAGTGAACGGATTTGTGAATGGCAAGCTACCTGCTCAGCAAGGCCAGCCTTTTCTTGGAGCACTCCCTCCAAATTCGCTCGAAGCTCGCTTAGTTCCTCCTCCTTTCGGGCAGAAAGGGCCTCCAATTCCTATAGTCCTGAGGTGAGCTTCTCGAGCTCCTTTCCACGGCGTGAAAGCTCCTCTCGGAGCCTAGAAAGAGTGTGATCATACATCCTCTTAGCCTAAAATGAGGCAGAAAAGCCAGAGAAATCAAAAAAATAAGGGAAGGTACTTGAGACTAGAAAGGTGTACACAAAGAGTTATCACCTTCTGCTGAAACCTTTCGGTCAGCATCAGGGGCGTCAAAATTGACATCATCAACGCTATCGAAGATCTTTTCAAGCTTAGCTCCCCCTTTGAGAGGACCCTCTATGTTGGCAGCCTTTGGGTCCTCAGTGTCTCTGTACTCCCCGGGAGAAAACAGAGGACCCAAATTAAGACCGTCTAGGGATTCGATATCGCCAAGAGGCAAACTCTGTCCCCAAGAAGCTCCAGGTGAAACCATCAACAACTGCCTCCTCAGTGGGGGATGCACCACAATCGAATGGGGCCTCAGGGGCTGCACCCGTGCCCTCTTAGAGGCCCTCCAAGGCATGGGCTCGAGCCGATTCGGCCATCCTCGACTTAGCACCTTCTGGCAAAGACACTTGGGGGAATCTGTGCCTAACATTGCCCTTTATACCAAAGGGACATCATCGCCATTAATGTCCTCGCCATCGGAGCCCACTCCAGAAGCCGAAGACAAGACCTCGTCCATAGCTCGAGATCTGCAAGACCTGGCCTTCTTCGCCACAGAGGACTCGACGGCCGCCCTTTTCTTCCTCTTCTTTCTCTTACCTGGCTTCGGGAACTCCTCCTCACCATCAGGAGGCAGTCTCATCTGCACTCCATCACCAAGGCTTGCGTAAACATAGTGGTCAAACTTTTGTCAGCACAAAGGGTATAGTCGTGTTTGACGGCGACCCTTGCGCGGCTTTTTTAGTATGGAATTTAATGCTCTGGTGGGATGACGTTATGACAATGATGCTTACGGAGTAGGAGTTCAAAATTATTTCCTATCACTTTGTTCTAGGAAACGCGGGGACTATTTGTATACAGTAAAAATCGACGGCTCGATTTCATGAGCATCAAGGCATCTCAAGGGATTTCCCGTAATCGACTTTGGGAATTCTCGGTGATCGACATCGAGATAGTATAAGTAATAATCGGCCCGGAGGTAATGTGAATTAGTGTTCAACGGATTAGGGTGAAGTTCCCAAGGCGAGTGCATATATCTAGTCAAGTCTAGTGGACTAGCGAAAAGGCAAATCAAGGTACGAAAAGGTTGTACCAGCCCCATATCTTTGTAATTAATGCATTTGTACTATGTTAGTATTCACCCTCATATATAAAGGGGATTCTTGTCATTTTGTAATATTTTGTTGCTCAATACTAAATACACAAGAACATTCTCTCTTCTCTCTAATGCATTCTCTTAATCATGTTTCTTCATTTATTGCTTATATTCATTGTGTTCTATTTATTGTTCATCATTTACTTCTTATCATTGGCCATAAAGAGCCATCACTGATTTATTTATAACTATTAATCACCTATCAACCCCTCTCGACTACCCCCAATCGGCCATCCAGCTCGACCTTGAGGTCCTATAATCAACAGCTCGAGGTCTTTGATCTGCCACTGTTTGGTTCGATTATCTTGCTATCTCTAAGTTGAAGTTCTAATTTCTTACCCTTTGCTTAGCTTCCATTGTTTAACAACTAGCATAAAAATAGATCACGTATTTTTAGAACTTCATAATCAAATTTAATTGTTATTACCATTTCACGATAAACAAATTATAATCAAAATTTATTATCTTTGCTTGTATTTAAAATTAAATTATAGAATTTCAAGAATTTAAAAGAGAAAAATAAGGTAAAATACTTACCTTAAATCCGAAATTTATTCCTGACAGAACCATGAAACAATTGACAATCGTTATGCTCAATGTTATGTATAAGTTGAGTACCATGCAAGTATCTCAAAGCCTCTATTCAATTGGTTGGAGTCTCGTATGTGTTATAAAACAATAAGAGAAGAAGATGAGTATTGCCGAGAAAAGTATAGAGAGAAAATTCTTATTAATTTGTGATGAATTACAATGGAATAGAACCCCTCTATTTATAGGAAAATGGCTTAGCCTCAAGTAACAAACTCAAATCTCTCTAAAATAGAGATTCATCATGAATGAAATATTATTTATAACATAGTAAAATATATTAGTCAAAATCAAGAATAAATATGAAAATAGTGTGTTGGATATCATTGAGTCTCACTTTTATTTCTATCCACGCAGATGCACCACTAGTTAAATAGGTCGGCGTAAGAAAAAGATATTTCGAAGAAGAAACCAAATTAACTGCACCTTCAATTAAACTCGACGGATAACATTTTTGTCCTTTACACGAACACGAACTATATCAAATTCTAATTTAGGTTATTTGAATTAAACAAATAACATTAAATATAAACTTTACAGACTAAAATTATAGATAAGTAATAGATAGTAATTGAAAAGTAGGGCATGAAATTATATTTCAAATTTTATGGTGGATAATTTTTTTTTTCTATATTCCTAACTACCCTACCCCATTTACTTTAGTACTTTTGCTATAAATAGAATTTTATTTATGGTGAATGTCTATATTTAGAGAGATTTTAGGATTTGTTACTTGCTGACTAACTTACGTTTCCCTATAAATAAAGGGTTCTATTCCATTGTAATTCATCCCAAAATTCAATGAGAATTCTCTCTCCCTACTTTACTCTGCAATACTCTTCTTCTTTTATTGTTTTATAATGCATTATCAGCACGAAACTCTAACCAATTGAGTAAAAGCATTGGGATTGATCATAGTAATTGTCAGTTGTTCCATGAACTTCCTTCACAATTAAATTGGATTTAAGGTAAGTATTTTACTTTATTTTCTCTTTTAAATTCTTGAAATTCTATAATTTTATTTTATATACAAGCAAAGACAAAAAAGTTTGATTATAACTCTAATGAATTTTGTAAGAAATTACAACCACCTGAAGTGGTAAAATTTCTATGCATTGTCATGATCAAATTCATGTATGATTGTGGGCAAACTATTGAAAACTCTCCCATTGAATTTGCTTCATTCTCATTCTCCTAAGAGAATGTGATAGAAATATATGATAGGTTTGAAAGAAGATAAAATTATTACCGTGAAGGTATCAATGGATATGGATGTGACAATGGACGAAATTATAATCGTCATCATTGTGATAATGAGAATAATAAGGATTCTCAAATTAATCTTTCACTTTGTGAAAGTAATATTTGTCATCGATTTGACATGAGATTTTGTAAAGCACGTATAGAAGATTATGACCAATTCATGATGTGAATGTGACAATATCTGATTTATGAATAGTATTCATTCTTGAAAGAATATGAACGTACAAGTAGTAGGAATATATCACACTCACCTCTATATGGGGGTTTGAGATGATATAAAAAATAATAATATCATTATTATGGCATAAATAGTCATTGGTCACGTACTTATTGTACGCCAAAATATTTTGGCATTGTGATTGTTAAAAGACAACGGTAATGCAAAAAACAGATCTTGCATATAATTTTGACCATAACCACAATGGTATAAATTTCTATTTAAAGGAGATATTCACCATATAGATGTTGATGAATATGTAGTACTATAAAATTAATTGAGAACTTTGCAAGAGCAATTATACTATTTTAGAGAAATGTAATTGACTACCAATAAGGTATTGTGTTGTAGTAAGTCTTAAAGAAACTTATTAAGTTTCCAAAGCATATGTGAAAGTTGTTGATAATATTGAGACTATAAATAAAGGAAAGATAGAATATCTTCTACTATTACAAGTTGTAGTTGGGTAATATATATGTGAAAAGCTATCTGTTTTATTCTCCAGTTTGTACTATACAAATAAAAGAATACCACACTGAAGTGGATGTTTATTGATAAAAAAATGCATATCATAATAAACTTAGAGTTTATTGATAATTGCACATGTCATGGTGTAAACATAAACTTTATCAATATCTATAATTTATTCAGTTGTCATAATTGGTTTGGCCATATTAATTTAAGTATGATGTGCAAAAATAATAGAGAATTCACATGGTTAAATATTAAAAGAACTAGAAAGTTCTTTACGAATTCCCTTGTGTTGCTTGTTCTTATTAATTAATAGACTAACTAAAATTGGGATTGAATCTCATGAGTGCTGAAAATATCAAAGGTGAATATGGATCCATTCACCTCCTATGAATACCACATAAGATACATGTGAGATTATTATTAACCTGCAACCTGGTATTTGCGAGTTAACTTGCTCAATAATTTAATTTAGAGCATAATTTTAAGATTTCTATTCAAGATAGTTTATCTTGATAAGTTGATTTACATCACAACTGGTTTAGCAAGATGATTTATTAAAGTTCCTCCACTTAATAACTAAACTATTTCTTATGAGAACAAAGTAATCTATATCAGTTTGATATAGGTTATATACGAAATTATATTACATTCACCCTTCACAAATGGTTCAGGGCTAGGAACCAAATAATTTTATCTTATATTATTGGCGTGCGGTGTATATTTTGATCAACACCATAACACAAAAGGTGAGTTTCCAAAATTGAGGAAGAAAGTTAGCTTTTTTAACATGAGGAGGAGACATGATAAACAGTTGAGAAAACGTTATGTGGAATGAATTATCATTTGTACATGTAGATCCTCGAATAAAATAATATGAACTTGAAGTTCATAAAAGGATAATTCATTTGCAATATACTGCAAAGCATGCCAGATGCATTTGTTGACCCAAAGAAAGAACCTATATTCTCATTGCAAATGCTCATATTAAGTCCTAGAAGGACAAAGACTATGATACGCTTAAAGTGTATAGACAAATTGGTTTCAAGTAAAACTTCTTAATAAAGAAGATGAGCAAATGATCATAATAAAGGAGGCAAGTGATTCAGGTACCTAAATATATGAATGAAGAGATCTCTATGTTATGTCTATGTAAAAAAATAAGGAGGTTGAAACCGATATAAAATGTTCGTCGACAACATTTATGATAGCGCTAAATATTGATGAGGTTCTTAAGTTTGTCGAATACAGACACAAAAATATTGGCCAAGTAGAAGAGATGCAATTCGAATAGAATTGGTTTCATATGAAAGATAAGTATTTGGACCTGCAGTTGAAACACTTGAAAGTATAAAGTCAATGGCATGTTCAATCAATTTTTGATATCTTATATGTCTAGCATGATCCGAAAACTTGATATGCATTTAAAGTCTATTATATGGCTTATATGACGTAACGTATATGACAATCCTTGGAGAATTTAAATTGCTTAAAGCATATATAATTCTTGGTCCTGAAGTACTACATCGTCCTAAGTGCAATTTGTGTACTTTTGTATCTTGCTATAGCTGTAAGCTTGATAAAGTGATAGCGAAAATTTTCAAGGTGCAACATATTCATTGGAGTTAGTGTGGCTAATTTATTCACCAAAACTCTGCCAATTTAACCTTCAAGAATCTAGCATATAATAGGAATGTGAAAGCTCAAGGATGTTAATTGATGCTCTCATCATGGTGAATTAATACGTGTTGTACTCTTTTTCCCTTACAAGGTTTTGTCCCACTGAGTTTTTTCGTGCAAGGTTTTTAACGAGGCAACCAAAAGGCGTATTGTTAGATATGTGTACTCTTTTTCCTTCTCAAGAAGTTTTTTTACTAGGTTTTATTTTAATTAAGGTTTTAACGAGGCACATTATCTGTTGAATATACATTCAAGGGAAAGTGTTATAAATTGAATTTTATTTATGGTGAATGTATATTTAGAGAGATTCTACTTGGTGGCTAAATCACGTTTTCCCTATAAATAAAGTGTTTTATTCCATTATAATTCATCCCAAAATTCAATAAGAATTCTTTCTCCCTACTTTTCTCTATAATACTCTTCTTCTTTTATTATTTTACAACAACTTTCGTTTTATTTTCAATATTAAAGAATACTAACTTGTCATGTTATGATATGCCTTTTTTGAGCACATTAGATAATATACTTTTAAGAAAATTTTAGTACCACTTTATTTTTCTTCTTAAATTTAAGTAAGTCTTATTCTTCTACGTTTTTACACAATTTCTTTTTTTTTTGTTTTTTTATAGTTATTGTAGTATTCATTACTTAAAATTGTTACAGTGTTGTGTGATATTTTATTAGTTTATCAATTGACTTATTATTTTACTTATTACTCTTTTAGTAATCACCAATTATAAAGAAAAAATTATTCTTGATATATTATTGTTATGCTTTTATGTTCATACTTGAAACTCTTTTTTTCATTTAAATCTATTAATAATATTTTTGAGTATTATTTATTTATTTATTTTTAAAATAATTCAGAATATAATATCCTCAAAATGTCTCTATTTTCCTCTTTAGACATTCTCTTTCCTACTATTATATTTTAATTGATTCTTTATATTAATGTCTTACCTATAACCCAAATAATATCACATTTTATTTTAAATTATAACTTTGAATTAGTCTGAACTTGGGTTTTAGACTTGTTTGAATTTTAGACTTAGTATTTTTTGCTTAAAGTGTTCTGGACTTGAATGTTTTTATTGGTTGAAACTTTTAGACTTTAATGTAGTTTAGTAATGTTTAAATTAGAATGATAATTACTGTTTTGAGTTTAATTGCTTGAACAATTGTGATATTAGGGGTAAGGCTCGTCTACATATTACCAGACCCCACTTTGTGGGATTATACTTGGTAGTTATTATTGTTGTTGTTAATTGTTATTAAGCAGAATTATTGGTTGTTTGATCCGGTAGGTGGTGTAGCTTAAAATAGAGGAGCATTCTGCTGAAATTTACCTAATTTTCCTTTTGATTTTCCGATCACAGTGATCGGAATACTTGACAGAAAGTTCCCTAATTTTCGACAAAAGTAGTCAAAAAAATTAATTATCTATTTAATTAATTTTAAATTTTTGACCGAATCAGTAGAAAATATTGAATATAATTTTAATTAATTTTTTAAAACTAACGACTAATTCAGTCAGAATTATTATAATTTTATTAATATTTTTTCCGACCGAATCGGTCGCACTTTACCGAAGGCTAAAATATTTGATTTATTTTGTCATCCCAATTTTTAGATTTGTGATCAAAACGGCCACAAGTTTCCGGCTGAATCGGTCGAAAATCCTTTCCAACGATTTGACTTCTTACGGTTAGAAATTAGTTTTTTACGGTTTTGCTGGTCGAAAACTTAACATTTTCTAGTTATGCCAGGAACAAGAATTATCATTGTTTATGTATTAACATGTTGAAAGAGAAACCAACAACGTTCGATACAGACATAAGTTTTATTTTTCACATTTTCATGAAAAAGATTTTCCGATATTTGGCAATTAAAAAGTATTTTTCAGGAAAACTTATAAATTAAGAATGAATAATACCATTAGCAAAACCGAGAGTGTTTTTATTAAAGAAGATTTGAGTACTAAGACCATCACCAACCCTAATTTACACTAAAATAATGTAATACAAAATTACTCCAACCATTACACCATTTTTTACACCAAAAAGAATATTTCACTTTATATTCTCCTCTCTTTTCTATATTATATTATTATCTTCTATTTAAATTTTATTTTTTATTTCCTTCAAATTTTTTCTTTTTTTTTTCATATTCATCACAAATAATTCACATTCACCACTTATATAATTATTTATTACAAAATTATTTCAAAGGATAAATCAACTAAAAGTGAAATCATTGATAAAAGATATTTAAATAAATATTATATCATAGTCAAATTTAATTTAAGTACTACATAAATATTTAACTTTCGCCTTTATTCTCCCATAAATACTCGATTAATGCATTACGAAGTGCGAAATGCACATCTTTATCCTTAATTTTTGTGTATCGAGCTAAAAGCTATTCAAATCGGTGATCTTCATTTACTGTCATTGTTGGTTGGGCATACCAAAATATGCATGCCATATTCAAAGGTCGTAATCAGTTACAGCTTCAAAAATAATTATTGGGGATCCACTACGATATGTATTGTTAATTTTATTTTTTAAATTTTAGTTTTCACTTTTCAATTGTAGCAACATTTGATATCTTACATTTGTATTTCTTATTTTTAAATAATGGTTATATTTCTTTTCATACAATTATACTAATAATAAATTTAACTTGTAATTTTATATAAATATAATATACAAAAATCAATATATCAAAAAATATGATATAAAATTAAAATTACAAAGATCTTAATATAAAAATTAATTATATATACAATATATGATAAATTAAAACTCCCAAAATTAAAATAAAATGAATAAAATAATAATAAATCAAATTTGGTGTGATGCTATTCACACGCTAAAATGGTGCAAAATTTGGTGTTCCGCTAGAGCAAAAAAATTACCAAATTTAATACCAAATTTAGATTTGGTGCAAAAAATAAAGCACCATTAAAGTTACCCTAAAGGCTTGTAATAAGATATATAATGGTTGTTTAAGCAGTTAAAGGTTACTTGTGGTAAGAAAAATGATTTTCTGAAGAAACTCAGAACCCAATTGGCAAACACTTTGAAAATGATTTCTCATGACTTTGGCCGTATCAAATACACTTAATTAGTCAAGAAAGTTACCTTCTTGTCAACATAGTCAGCCCAGAATCTTGAATGGGCTCTTTCATAAGGGTCAGAAGGCAAGAGAGGAGATTTGATCCTCCAGACTTCAGCAAAGTAATCATTAGGGACTCACAAACATGCTTTCCCTTGTGAATCAAATCTGGGATTTGCTTTTGCTTATGAATAGGATTCGTCTTAAGGAGTAATGGGCTCTTGTTGTTGGGATTTTCTTCCTTGGATTCGTAGTCTATGCCCTTTTGTCTAAGGGGAATTATCAGCCTTACTCAAAAGGGGCTAGGCCAGAAGTCGGGCACTACTATTTCACCTGCCATTTTTTAGACACACGCCTAAAATTAACTGAAGCTTGAGAAAAATTAAATAAATCTATATTTCAGTGTAGTTGATGATACCGAAATTGACGAGTCTTTACAATATATATGTAACTGCATTTTCGGAACTTCTGCCAAACCTGTCATTCCTTCATAAGGCCGTATCATGTAGCCAATGGCATTACGGAGTGCTTTAGAACTAAAGAGCAACAAATGAAGCGTCGAAATGAAAAAGAGAGGGTGAGAGATTCATCACTAATATTTGATTGAATCTCTAATTAACCCTTGACTAAGGCTCTAAACCCACTGCCTATTATTCCAGGTAACCAGTATGATACTCTTCATCTCCACAGATGGGAACTGGAAACTCAGAATAATAGTAGCAAGTATTATAACTTCACTTTCTATGTTATTGTCATGCCCCTTATGTCAGTGACAAATTGTAAATAAACATTTATCGCCAATAAAAATAACCTTTTTACTTGAAAAAAAATAAATTCCCTTGCGTTTAGAGATAAATCCGCCCATACTCCAGTCTTTTCATGTTCTCCTCAAGAATCAAGATGATTTAGATTCAATAACAAACAGCTGCAAATAAATTGCTAAAATGAACACCCATAATTTTTTCCTAGTATAGACTCAACAGAGACGAGAAAAATATGAAAGTAGTACGTACAAGAGATTTGGGTTACAAAACTATGAATATGGAATGAACACCCATAATTTTTTCCTAGTATAGACTCATCAGAGACGAGGAACATATGAAAGCAGTACGTACAAGAGATTTGGGTTACAAAACTATGAATATGGAATTACCCTAACAATTATCTAGTGGTATTATCATGTCTGTTTAAAAGTAAAACCTCAACTCTAGACAAGAATACAACCCGACCACAATTTTATGGAAAAATTGTTAAGCATCCATAAAATGAGGAATACATGCTCAACAAAGGCCAAAAAGGGCATGTCGTACAGCACGAATAGAGTGTTCTATTGGCAGACTCTATTCTCACAAGGAATTCGCAACCAGAATATGATGTTAGTGCTTTGAATTCCTCTTTTAACTGATAGAACACAGAGAATAGCTTTTGGACACATCATGGCGAAGTGAACAAAATCAAAGACAACTTATCATGTGCTACCTTCTCCGCCGTTGTATATACTGCACTAGCAATCCATTCGCAACTACATTACCACAAACTAACATCATATCTCCGAGGGACAAAAAATAGAGACCAAGCAAATCAGCACCACCGTCGATTGACTGCAAAATTGTCAAAGGTACAATTCACATAAAAAATGGGACCATAAACAAAGAAACTGAATGACCACCAAGGCTCATAATCTTTGCACCTCGAAACCTGAAAAGATCAATATGCTTCCAAACATACCATGTGTGAGTGCTTAAATACTGGAGGGTGGTTTTCCTTCACTAATTGATGTTAGGCGTTTGATAAGACTACCCTTCAATGATTCAGGAATTCGAGAGATAAACATTGATCTGGCATCTGCAATTAATACCCTCCTGCAAGACCAAAACATTCTTGGTGTGAGATGAAAAGAAATTGAGAATATTAAGGCATGTGCAAGCCTTGCCTTGTGAGTCTCAACGTCAGATCTGAATAAAAGTAGTAATGGACTCCATGCTAATTTCCCATGCAATACAAGTTCATAAATACATTCAACAGGTTTTCTATAGTTCAAGATATGACCAAGAGCCAAATGATATCCATTGATCAGTAAACCTCTAGCCCACCATTGTATTCACATTTTTCCTTTTTTTGATTGACCACAATTCTTACTCAACCAAGTTCATCACAGCCACAATGATGAGACCGTACGGATTATATTATTTCATTCCTACAATGATAAATCTTTTTAAACCAAGAAACATGATTTTTGATAATGCTTCCAGAAACTTCTTTCCAAGTTCCTGTAAATGAAAAGGAAAGAGTCTTACTTAACGTTCTTTTACATCATTGTGTACACCTATGGAGTATGGATACATTTCCAGTAAAGTGCACATGCTGCAAGTATCAATAATGCATTACTCGCTGCGACAGGCTACCTCCAAACAACAAAAATTAACAGCAACAACAACAAGAAGAAGATAATTACAATGATAAGAAACAAAGATTTCTGGGGTGCTCGGATGGTATTTTTCCTTTACATTCTTAATCAAAAGCATTTTGCATTACATGCTACAAGGATTATAAGAAAATAATACAGAGGCAAGCCAAGAGCAAGGAGCACAACAAAACAAACTAGGGGACACACTTCTCTCACACACTTCAAATTGGAAAAAAAAAATAAAAAATAAAAAATAAAATAAAAAAGGGAAAAAGCTGAAAATTGATCCTTGCAGTGGAGACGACATGCAGGAAAGGATCGAGGCAAAATCAAAGAGCACATGATGTGAGTGGCGATGCCACTAGGGGATTCAGGGAATATTTACTTGTTATCAGTTTACAACAGTCAGATCATGGATTCAAAGAGGGAAAACAGACATTCTTCACGCATCACACTAAAGCAAGAAAAGCAGAAACAAGGAGCTTGCCAATCACTTATCTGATACAATAACTACGCCTCAGTTCCAAATAAGTTGAAGTGAGCTATATCAATCCTCACTAACCCTCTTTCCTAGAAAGCATAGGAACCTAATGTAAATGTATTAATTATCTTATACAATAACTACGCCTCAGTTCCAAATAAGTTGAAGTGAGCTATATCAATCCTCACTAACCGTCTTTCCTAGAAAGCATAGGAACCTAATGTAAATGTATTAACATCACTAAAACATAGTCCTAACTATTGGTATCACTCATATAAATCTTTTTCTTCCAGTGTGCCTTATCTTTCGCGAAGTCTGAATTAAATCTGCATTGATTCCAAGAGATTATAGGTCTTCGGAGACAACTTCCTTCCATGTGATTTTAGGTCTACCTTACCCCTTTTGACACGTTCATCACTCACCAGTCCCATACTTATGATGCATTTGGAGGTCAATGCATGACATGACCGCTATTTCAAGCGACATTCTCTCATTTTATCCTCAATGTGTGCTACTTGCACATTCTGATGAATGTGTTCACTTAACTCATACCAAAAAGAACCCAATGTACCAATCACTGTCCATAAAACCCAAATTGTCAATCGCTGTCAGTAAAAATCAATTAAGTATGCCTTAATCTTAAAATTAATAGGGGTTGACACTATAAGAATCATCTGCAGTAAATCCACTCCATTCAAGCCCATTTCTTTTCAATACCAAATAAGCTTTACCAATCACACAGGTTCAACATGATGTTAGTGAACAATACTTTCTTTGTAACAAATTAATAAGTATGGTTGGCGAAACTTTAGGCCAAAGGAAAAGAGAACCAAAAAGAATGCCTTCTTTGGTCCTTTTACCAATATTAGACGCAGCAGTTCCATTATGAAGCCCTATTGAGTAGACCATGAAGCACTACAAATGTGAAACACTGTTGGGCTAATTTAAAAATTCTCAAGCAGGAAAATGCAGGAGAGGAAACAGAAAAGTCTTTGGCATGTTTCACGGAAAAAGATCAGAGAAATTTCACCTTCCTTCTTTTATTTTAGATTGTCCCTAAACTAGTCCACTTTCATAAATATAGATATTTCTTCGGTACACTCATCAAGATACTTCTTCTTCACACTTCTCCATGCTTTTCTCATTATTCTATTATAAAGAGATACTTCTGGACCAACTTTAATCCTAACAACGTTTGCCCAAAAACTGGTTTTAAAATAAACAATTGAATTTGTGTTTCAAGGTCACTAATAAATAGATTTGTCCAAAGTGTGTCTAATAAATGAAGAATAACAGTGATATCTAAAGCAGATTTAGAGAAATGAATTCTTATTGAATGTCGGCCTCTGATACGACTTTACAAGAGCGAACTACAATCTTTCAAGGATATAACTGAAATGATAACGTTTGAGAAACATATGTAGAGTGAACTTTCGTGTGTTCTCATCTCAGCGTGTGTTACAAGTAAATAAAGCAAGGTATTTGTAACTTAAGTGGGATGTAGTTGTTCCGAGTTCCTAGCCTCCACGCTGTGTATATGGCTAGTAGGGGGCGAGATCTCCAATAACTATAACCATAATAGCATAACGGATGGGGGGCCACGATTTCAGGAGGATCCCGGATGTACTGGAATTAGTCATCGGAAACATTTAGTCTGTTCCGGATACATACTTGGTGAATTTCTTTCGGCTACTCTTGTCCCGTATTTGAATGGTCGGCCCCTATCATGATTCATCAGCTCTCTCGGCTATAGCTTCCATGCTCACAGGTGTCAAACCACTCCAACCATATGTCACTACTGTGTGGTACCCCCTGGTAAGACCGAGTTTTCCAAATACAAACAATGGCAAAGTTTTTGCAACAATCAATTTTATGATCATTTGGACCATTTACATTTAGTATAACAATAGTTCTAATTTTCCATGATAACTGTACCAAAACCAAATGGGAGAACTACAACCACCAAAGAGCGAGTATTAAACTTAACCAAATAACAAAAATGAAACTTCTGCTCTTCTAAACCCAAATAGAATCAACCCGATGGATACAACTTATAAGACCTAAAACCCCAGCTTAACCAGCTTTGATATTGGTAAACCAACCAACTATGTTTTCTTAAACCCGCTCCCCATCCCCCTTTCGTGGAAGCCCCAAAGGCATTAATTCTGAACAGTCAGTAAAGGAGTTAGTTTCACAGAAAGATTTCTGTTGGAAAGAGTTAAAAATACAATGGTCTTGGAAGTTCCATCTACATCCTTGGCAGTAATTAACTTTGTCATGTTTAACACGTAAATTTACTTCAAAGTCACCTATTAATCTTTCTCCCATTATCACCCTGCGCAAGATACTCCAGGTTCCAAATTAACCAATGTAGTTTGGTCAACACAAAGATGAAAGAAGAAAGTTTGAATGAGATATTGCGCTTCAATTTGGCAGGAACAAAGATAAAGAGTTTGGAGCAAATCCATATAAAGATGTCAAACCAAATTCCAAAATATATGCAACTACGCCTCAACCGAACTAACATGTACGCGCACATACAGAAGCGGTAGATAAATTTTTGAAGGTTGTGAAATACAACATTATTTAATGAAAAAAGAGATCAAAAAAGAGAGCAGGTCAATCTAATTTGAAATAAGCGAATAATAAGAAACTAGGTAATAGGACCCAGCACGTTTTCAAGTTTCCCAAAGTATCTAATTTCTCAAATTTAGTATTGAAACAACCAAAGAAGAGGTGAGCAGTTTCGGACTCAAGGACAAACTTAATTTCTTAAATGTACTAATTCAAACTGCAAAGTTAGAGACACTTACTTCTTCACATTAAAGTCTGATGCTTCATTGTCTGCTTGTGCCCCCGATTTCTTGGAATGCATGAAAGCATAGACTTCTTCTGACCAACCACACGTTCTTAAAACTAATGAAGCCTCCTTATGGAGCCTGAAACTCATTAGAAAGATAGGGTTAAAAATCAGTTTGAGTAGATAAGATAATATTGTTAAAAGTTTATTTAGCAGGACTAGTAAAGCAGAAAGTACTTCATTATCTCTAACCACCAAACAAGATGACAGCAAAAGGGAGCTTCCCCATTAACTATGTATATAGCTTAACAACAAAACAAATTAGAACTTATCAGCTTGGCTTCATCGGAAAAAATGTCCTACTCAACTCCTTCCTCAGAACTCTTCTCAATACATTGTTAATAAGGTCAAGATAAGATATGGCTGTTCAGTAACCAATATCATAAACAACTGAGAAGAACAAGAAAATGCACAAATCACACACCGCTTCACAACCTTGTCTTAGACACTCTTTTTCTTTTCCTTTTTTTCCTCCAAACCAGTGATAAGAGACTTTTTACTGTAATCACTTCCCACTAAACTGAACGCAGGGATGGACCTGAACACAAAAAGGTTTTCCATTCTGTGGTGAGTAGTGACAAGTACGGATTCGGAAGAGATGAGTGCTTCCAGTTTATTAATTCAAAGGATATCTGGCCTAATTAAGAGAGACAGAGAATAACATAAGGCAAAACACCTGGCACCCTATGGACCTGTGCAATCAAATGTAACACTATAACGATTTCATTTTAGCAGCAGATAACCTCAAGTTCTAACAAATGTGAGTACAAGTATAATGAGTTCTAAAGTTCAAGCCCTAAAGTATAGTAATACTAAGGACGAGGATTGCAGGAAATGCAGAGATAGAATAACATACTCCTTTTTTAATTCTTCCACCTTTGCATGAGACTGAGCATCTTGCTCAAGCAGGATGCAGTCATCTGGTAATTTTCTCTTTGAACCTGAGATAGAAGAGGATTCAACACGGCCATTTGACATCTCCTTTTGTACAGAAGCCGCCTCAGCTGCCTTTTCATTATTCTCCCCATTATTTTTACGCACAGTTCCCCTCAAGGGATTAGTTGCGACACTCTGGATTTTGCCATTTCCATTTGCCTCTTTGGCGGATGAATCCCTTCCTGCAGTCTTTCCATTACTCAAACCATAATCTTTATTGTGACCGTCTGCTACAGAGCTGGTTGCTACACCCGGAAGTTTCCCATTTCCGTTTGTTAAGGCATGTGATCTTGTCATATGGCCATTACCACAACTTTTCCTAATATCATTCCTGTCTGGCAATGATTTAACCTCTTTCTCTGTAAGAACTGATGCTCTCACATCACCATTTCTATTGTCAGATTCTCTTTGATGAACAACAATTTTGATATTCCCAGAAGAAGGTATCTTCTTAATGGAAGATCTTTCAAATATGCTCAACTCCCTCACTGGGCTCGAATGCACTTTACTGACCTTAGAAGTCATTACATTTTCTTTCTCAGAGGGGTGGCCCAAAACGTGTTTGCCATTTTCTGGTTTTGCTAAGTCGCAGGTCGAGATTTTGGATCTAGCCAAGCCATTGGGATGATTGGATTTTGACCCATTAACTGATAAACATGTCTTGGTGGGTGGTGATCTCTGCTTGGTACGAGAGAAGAAAAGGATGTACACCTTCTCTGACAACACTTCTTGCAAGGTTGAAAGAGAAACAAAAGCATCATTACAGCAGTACCAACGACCCACAGCATCCTGTAAACAGCCAACCAAAATCAAAACACAAACATCAGGCAACACAAAACGATGATTGGCTCCATCATCTTATTATTATCATCTTTGACTATACAGAATAAGGAATAACGAAGAACAAAGAAAACGTTGGGACTCTTCTAAGCTTGGCCAGACGGATATTTTTCCACCCACTAATGGAATTCACGGCATGCCAGATTATGCGTGAGAAATTATGAATGTAATTTACCTTCAACAGGACACATTGAGACTACAGTTTTGAAAAAATACGAGGGGGGATTAATAGGAAATGAAGTCATCCATGTAGAAATTCACAACTATGATTCTGGCACACCTTGATATATGCATAATAATGCCCTGAATCCGGTGAAAAGCCTGAGTGGACAATAGTTCCAAAAAGATTGTATTCTGGATGAGGATCCTGCAAAATAAGGAGCATAAAGTAACTTGACTATGAGACAGAAGTACCTTATTAATCAACTTATTCACTAGAAGTTGAGTGTTCAATCAGCGAGGATGTGCAACTCCCATCGTTCACCTTTTTTCTTTCAAGTAGGCACGCTACTATTCTGTCAGCAGCAGGGGCGTGCATTCGAATCGGTTTATCGATAAATCGAATCGATTATTTGTTATCGGTTTATCGATTTATCGATTTCGATTTCAAAATTTTCCTTATCGAGTTATCGATTTCGATTTTGTCCTCTTCGGTTATCGATTTATCGATAAGCCGATAAGATATACTAAAAAAAAAAATTTACCCTTATTCTATAATACCCTTTTCTTTACCCTAAGTCCCTAACCCTATTATTTCATCTACACATTTAAGGAATGATCATATTTAAAGTTCATGGGAATGAAATTCAAATTAATGGAAAATAGTATTAGCCCTGATGATGTATTTTTTTTATACCGTTGAAGTGTTGCTGGCATACATTTGATCCCTTACTTTAGTTTCACTGCATGTGCTTGTTGACATAATTTTTATGTTATAAACGGTGTTCGTCTTATTTAGTTTCTTTTTGTCCATATTAGTTAGGTATGTCTTTCCGTGAAATCCCGCAAATTTTCTTATTGGTGTAATCGATAACCGAATCGATAAGCCCCAAAATTGATAAATCAAAATCGAAAAAATCGAAACCTTATTGAAACGATAACGATAAGCATATATACAAACTGATAATCGATAAGTAATTATCGATAAGGGTCAAAATCGTATCGATAAATCGAATGCACACCCCTAGTCAGCAGGAGTTACAGGTACAATTCTTAAGGAGGATAGGTCAAATACACATATATGCACCATACACTATTATACCTAAATTGATGCAAGCCAATATAAAATCCATTGTACCATGAATCAACAAAATCTACACCTCAATCCTAAATAAGTTAGGGTCGGCTATATGAATCCTCAATGACCATGTTCTCCATTTAGATTCATCTCATGCCAACATTATACAAAATAAAATAACAATGAAAAAGTACTAGAAGTTCCCTATATTTCCTAATAGCATAAGAATCTCTAATAGGGCTAAAAGACTCCTAAAAGGCATACAGCTAAAACTAAATGTATTAACACGACTAAAATATACTCACAGCTACCTGGTATCGCCTATATAATCATTTCCTTTCTTTCTTCATCAAAATAAATCTATTTCTTCCCATGTGCCCTATCTTTCGCTAAGTCAACAATATTCCAAGAGATTATAGGTCTTTCAAGACAAAAAGCAAGAAAAAGAATGCCAAAAAATAGTGTCTCCCAAAAACAATACACAAACCAACTCCCTGAGACGCACAAACCATCAAGTTTACCCTCTCCAATTAAGATTCTAATCCCATCTGTTAATATCATGAAATTGCCTAAATCCAGAGTTGACTACATATAAGACCACAGATTTCCCAACTCGAAGAATGGAGAACATGCATATGTTAGCAAGGAAGAATGGAAGTCATTAGCAGAAAAAACGATCTTTTTTTGGATTAAAAGTAAATATTGATAGAATTACTATCCTGTATTAAAACTATGGAGTTCAGCCCTTCCTTCTAAGCAGATTCACAGACAGTGTAGACAAAGTATGAAGCAAGCTATGAAATTTGCACCTGTTATTTTGACTGGAAACCCCAAAAACTACCTGCGTAGATTCCAAATCCAAATGAATTATCACAGCAGTATTCCCTTGTTCCCAATGATGGTTATTACATAGTTGGAATTTTTTACTAGTGCCACCCTATCTTGATTTGTCCAAGACGTGGTATTAACAATTCAAGAATTGGTAAGATAGGGCATTAGTCTTAATTGGAGAACCCACGAACAAATTATCGCGGCAGTATTCCCTTGTTCACAGTTGGAATTTCATAAAAGGGCCTCCCGCATTGATTTTTCCAAGCAGTGGTATTAACAGTTGAGGAATTAGTAAGACAGGGCAATTGTCTAACAAAGGTGTTTTCATAAACTCTTACAGATGGAACAAGATCAAACCCAGCTCATTTTTTTCCTCCTGCTTCCCTCTAGATCCTCTCTCCCAGTTACACCAGTATGGAGCAACATCATAGTCTAGCATCCTCCCTCTGGTAGCTCTCACCCATCCTGGCATCTTCAGTAACACATTTATAGCTCCCTTATTCAAACTATTAGCATCAGTGCTTCCTCCTCACATACCCTAAGATCAACATCTCTTACTCTTTCAATACCTTGATGTAATTATCATTGATGGCAGCTCCATCCTCTTGAGTAAACCCCCACCCCCTTTCCTCTTTTCTCCATCACCTACCCCACGTCATAATCGCGTTATAACTCTACACTAACCTTTGCAATCAAGAATGTAATTTTTTTCAAGGGCAATCTGAGTTTTGGATCAAACATGACAGATTGTTGATTATACCCTGTATTACTTCGACTTACCAAACCCTAGGGAGAGAGCAGTAATACTATCTTAATATCCTCCTGTATTTTTGAAATACCCAGTGTTGTGAAGAGCAGAAAGGGATGAAAAACGACAAGCACCTTTTCGCTTAAAGCGAGAAGCAAAGAGCTCGCTTTTTTGAAGTGAAGCGGAATTTGTAAAAAAAATAGTGAAATAAATATTGCATTTCAAAAAAGAAGGGCAGTATAACTGAAACGAAAAAATGGGCAGCATTTCAATCTTTTTATCACTGAAACCGTCAAGAAAATGAAGAAGAAGAAGAGGAGAACGAGAAAGAAGAACTGAGGGGCGGAAAAGCTTTTGCCAGCATTTCACTGTTATTTGGACACTGAAACAGTGAAAGAAAAAGAAAAAGAAGAGGAAGGAGGAGGAGGAAGAAGAAGAAGAAGAAATCACATACCTGGGACCAAACTTGATGATCTTGAAGTTGAAAAGTGTAAAAAACTTGAACCTGGGTCGCCTCTTTCTTTCTCTGTTGCTGCTGCTCGATGGTGTTTTAAAAAAAGACAGCTTTTTTATAAAGAGAAACGCTCGCTTCTTACGCTTCGCATCGCTTCATTGCTTCTCGCTTTTACAGGGGAAGCGGGCGCTTTTGTAAATCTGCTATGCTTCAGCTAACAGAAGCGCCAGATACCTCGCCTCAACCCTGGTAGTATCATCTTGTCAATAGATTACCTTTACCTTATCAAACAAATACTATCTTAATGTCCATCGGGGCCACCAAACAAACCCCTAAGTTGACCTAGATAAGCATGTGATTGCCTTAAACATTTTTAATAAATGCCTTGACTGAAGACTATGGGGCTTGGAGGAGTAGCGGGGAGCATTATGTGGACCATGACTGCGTATTGCATTAGGGAAGCTGCTAGAGAGGTATATTAGGGTCTCGAAGGGTTACTCTGGTGATCACAAAGGAGACTAGTGGTGTAATGGAGAGGTTCAAAGAAAAGTGGAAACCAAAAAAGCAGCGTGTGTGAAGCTAGTGGAAAGCGTAGACAAAGAAGAGAACAGGACGAGTAGGGAGTGGTACAAGATAGACTAAGAAGGAGGCAAAGTTGGCAGTTACGGTGGCCAATTACAACATTTGGTCGTTTGTATGAAGAGCTTAAGGGTAGAGGCGAGGATAAGAGGCTACTCAGGCTGGCTAAGGTGAGAGAAAGGAAGGCCCGTGACTTGGACCAAGTTAAGTGCAACAACAATAACATACCCAGTATAATCCCACGGATGGAGTCTAGGGAGGGTAGTGAGTACGACCCTTACCCCTACCTGGAGAGGCAGAGAGGTTATTTCCGATAGACCCTCAGCTCAAGAAAAAGGTGGAAAGGAAGAATAGGGGAGAAGAAGAGGAGGAAAGAGGGGCGAGAAAGGCGATAAGCAACGAGGCGAAAGAGTAGCATCAAATAGCAATCATCAGGGAGCAACAATATCCAATAAAAAGGGAGAAAATAGTAAAAAACAGGGAGCAACAATCTCTGTAGCAATTTACGAAAACAAAGGACGTGGTTGCAAAGTACCGGATACAATAACAAACTAGAAGGAAGTAAGTTTCAACCCGCAACAAGAATATTACTAGTACTACTGGTGAACCTATGAAAAACTAGCAACTACATGTTAAACCATCACCTTAATTCTCGACCTCCACACCTTCCTATCGCTATTCATGTACTCGGTTAGGTGAAGCACCGACATGTCCTGCCTAATCACCTCTTCTCAATACTTCTTAGGCCTACCCTTGACCTTCCTCAAGCCCGTCATGGTCAAACTTTCACACCTCACTGGGGCATCTATATCTCTCCTCTTCACATGCCCAGACCATCGCAGCCTCGATTCTTGTAACTTGGCTTCCACGAATGCCACTCCCACCTTGTCTCTAATAACTTCATTCCTGATCTTGTCTTTCCTGGTATGACCACACATCCATCCAAAATCCTCATTTCTGTTATGCTCATCTTTTGAACATGGGACATCTTGACGGGCCAACACTCAGCTCCATACAACATAGTTGGTCAAACCACCATCCTGTAGAATTTTTCCAGTCTAGGTGGTACATTCTTATCACATAAAACCCCAAAAGCTAGTCTTCATCTCATCCAACTCAAATGCAGTGACTAACATCTTCGTTGATTTCCCCGTTGTCTTGGATTATAGACCAAGATACTTGAAACTATCTCTTGTGGGAATGACTTGAGTATCAATCTTTACTTCTACTTCTTCATGCCTCTCCTCCTCGAACTTGCACTCCAAGTATTCAGTTTTCGACCTACTCAACTTGAAACCTATGGTTTCCAGCGTTTGTCTCCAAACATCCAACCTAGCGTTAATACCCCTTCGCGTCTCGTCGATCAGTACTATGTCATCAGCAAATAACATGCACCATGCCACCCTCCCTTGTATGTGACGTGTCAGGACATCCAACATTAGGGCAAACAAAAACGAGCTAAGGGCATCCTCGATGCAACCCCATCTCCACAGAGAAATGTTTCGAGTTTCCTCCGCAGTCCTCACCCGATTCTTAGCGCCTTCGTACATGTTCTTAATCACCCTAATGTATGCTACCGAGACTCTGCTAACCTTCAAACACCTCCATAGCACCTCCCTCGAGACTTTATCATAAGCTTCTCAAGGTCAGTGAACACCAAAGTGCAAGTCCTTTTTTCCTCTCCCTATGCTGCTCCACCAATCGTCACACAAGGTGAATAGCTTTTGTGGTTGACCGTTCCGGCATAAATCCGAACTGGTTCTCAGATATAGATATGTCTGTCCTTACTCTCTCCATCATCCTCTCCCACACCTTCATAGTGTGACTCAGCAGCTTGATACCCCTATAGTTGTTGCAGTTCTGGATATCATCTTTGTTTTTGTACAACGGAATCATCAAACTCCACCTCCAATCTTCGGGCATCTTCTTCGCCTTGAAAATGACACTAAACAAGCTAGCAAGCCACTCCAAGCCTACCCTACCCGTTTCTTTCCAAATTCCACTGGGATCTCGTTAGGCCCAGTCGCCTTACCCCCTCATCTTTGGTATAGCCACATCAACCTCCTCACACCTAATACGCCTACAAAACCCAAAATCTTTTCGACTCTCTGAGTTCTCCAACTCACCCAGCACGAGGTTCTTATCCCCTTCCTCGTTCAAGAGTCTATGGAAGTACTCCTGCCATCTACACGCCTCTTCCACCAATACCTTATCGTCTTCGACTTTAATGCACCTCACTTGATCCAGGTCCCCAGCCTTCCTCTCCCTAATTTTGGCTAACTTGTACAGCTTTCTATCCCCTTCTTTGCCCCCCAAGATCCTCAAACAATCCTTCAAAAGTTGCAGTCTTGGCCGTTGTAACCGCGAGCTTCACCTCTCTTTGCCTTCTTATATCTCTCCCTATATGACCTTCGCTCTTCCTCTTCTGTGCTCCCCACTAGCTTCAGATACGCCATTTTCTTAGCTTCCACTTTTCTACCTCCTCATTCCACCACCAGTCCCCTTTGTGGCCACCCCAATAACCCTTCGAGACCCTTAACACCTCCCTAGCAGCTTCCTTGCTGTAATTTGTTGCCATGGTCCACATACTACTCGCGTCCCCACTGCTCCTCCAGGCCCCCATAGCCAATAGCTTCTTCCCCAACTTCTGAGCCTTTCCCTTAGTCAAGGTTCCCTGTTGACCAAGTGAAGTGCATCAAAGACAAAGAGGGTAGAGTTTTGTTGGATGAGGGGCATATTCAATAGAGGTGGCAAATTTACTTCAATGGTCTCTTGAATAAGGAGGGGGACAGGAACATTGTGTTAGGCAATTTGGAATTCTCCCAGAGTCGTTGCGACTTTGGGTATTATAGGCGTATCAGAGTTGATAAGGTCAAGGGGCTATGCGTAAGATGAGCAGGAGAAAAGCAACCGCGTCAGATGTAATTCCGATGGAGTTTTGGAAGAGTGCATGCAAGACAGTCTTAGAGTGACTCACTATTTAATGTTAATTTTAGGACGAACAAGATGCCCGAAAGAATGGAGGTGGAGTACGATGGTTCCTTTGTACAAGAACAAGTGTGATACATAAAATTGCAACAGCTATCTGTTAGAAACACGTTCTCAATGCAATATACTAAACGTGTACTCTTTTGTAGGTTTTGATGAATGACAAACGAAGCAAAAATTGATATATGACGGAATTCAAGTACAAGCGCACAATGGTTGCGAATAAGATTGAAGTTCAAGATATAGCTTTTAATTGTTATTGAGTTGTTCTAAATTGTAATCTCGATCCTATAACTTGACTCATAGTATGGCCTCTCTCATAAAACTATTTTCCAAAATCATGCATATTTAATTCTGTGTCAAAAAGATTTTAAATCATGCATATTTACATTAGACAAAATGTTTTCTAAACATGCCTCAAAAATCTGGGCTAAAATAATCGATTATGTACTTATGATAATCGATTGTTTCTGAGCCAAGACTGCATGACAATCGATTATGAATTAATGGTAATCGATTGTGAGTAAGACAGTGAACATCAGGTTTTTCCAAATCTGCATGATAATCGATTGTGAACAAATGACAATCGATTGTTGTTGAGGTAAAGTTTTTCAATACTCAAAATAATCGATTATGAACTAATGGTGATCGATTGTGTTGAGTTGATGTCTTCCAGTGATTTTAAATTTAATTAAGTAATCGATTATGTCTTTAGATAATCGATTATCACTGAGACAGTAAGTTTTATGATTTTCAGAAAATAACAAGTAATCGATTGTTGCAAAGGACAATCGATTGTTGAAGCTGGCCGTTGTCAAATGATTTTCAAATACCATAAGGAAATCGATTATTGATTCTAGATAATCGATGTTCTGCTTAAAATCTGGAAATGATTTTTAGAACGTTGCTGAAGTAATCGATTATTGATTTTATATAATCGATGTTTTGCTTAAAATCTGGAAATGATTTTTAGAACGTTGCTAAAGTTATCGATTATGAACTTAGTGTAATCAATTATCTGATTTTGAATATTGCCAGTAATCGATTATAGATTATGTATAATCGATTGTGAAGCGTTAAATCTGGGATTGATTTTTAAACTGACTGGCAGATAATCGATTGTTTGGTCTTAATAATCGATTATCACTGAGTAATTTCAGCAACTCTTAATTGGCAATTAGACAACGGTTGAACCAACTTTTTCAACTATAAATACAGCTTCATTTCAGTGTTTTAAAAAACAACAACATACACAAACTGATCATTACATTGCTATAAGCTTTCATTCAATTGTTCTTCATTTTCTACTCATTTCATAAAGCTTTTGAGAGCCATATTATTGATTAAAGTTGTTGTGATCTTGAACATATTCTTTTACTCATATCTACTCAATAAGGAGTACTTTAGTTAAGTGAGTGTCCAAGTATTTGATATACTTGTAAGAGAATTGCGATTCTCTTGTTTCAAGGAACTTGCGTTTCCTTGGGTGAAGTCTTTGAGATTGCGATCTCCGAGCAACTGTTTGAGGCTTGTGTCCTCAAGTGTGTAACGGTTTGTTGAGCACCCTTAAGCTTAACAAGATAGTGAAAAATCTCGAGAGAGTCTCTCGGGACTGGACTAACCACGTTGGTGGCCAACCAGTATACATCTTTGTGTAAGTTTATTTTTCTGCATTTATTTTACTTCCTGCAAAGATTAAATTCCGCAAGAAAACGCTAAATTCTATTAATACGCTATTCACCCCCCCTCTAGCGTAAAGCGTAGTTTCTAACAATTGGTATCAGAGCCCAACTCTCTGAAAACTTAACCGTTTGAGAGAACCATCCATGGCTTCTACTCTTGACTCTTTTGCAAGAATTGAAGAAGGACAATGCTCTACACGACCTCCTCTATTCAACGGCACAAACTACTCATACTGGAAGGAGAGGATGCAAATCTTTGTGCAATCAAATAGCTTTCATTTGTGGAAAGTATTCGCCAATGGAAACCAAATCCCAACCAAGAAGGTGGAAGACGAATGGGTTCCAAAGACCGAAGAGGAATATACCGCGGAGGATATTCGTAAGGTTCAAAATAATGCCAAAGCTATAAATTTATTATATTGTGCTGTTAATGCTAACGACTACAGGAAGATATCATGTTGCAAAACAGCAAAAGAAATGTGGGATAAGCTTGAAGTGACATACGAAGGAACCGACCAGGTATGAGAAGCTAAAATTGATTTCTTAACTCACTCTTATGAACTATTCCACATGAAGGAAGGAGAGAAAGTAGACGAAATGTTTGAGCGATTCTCAATGATCGTGAATGATCTACACGCCCTCAAAAAGACGTTTACGGATAGAGAACTTGTCCGGAAGATCCTCAGAAGTCTCACTCCGGCATGGCGATCAAAGGCCGATGCAATCCAAGAATCCATTGGCATCACAAATGTCACAATTGACGCATTAAGAGGTAATCTCAAAACCTATGAATCAACTATACTTAACCCGTTTGTTGATGATCAAAGAAGGCAAAGGATTGCTCTAAAGGCTAGCCAACCACAAATTGATGAGGAAGGTGACAACGAGTTTGGACTCGTTATCAAAAGGTTTCAAAAATTCATGCGCAAAGAGTATGAACGCAAGAACAAAAAGCAAGGCGATCAACTAAAATGCTATGAATGCGGAAAAACCGGGCACATAAAATCAAATTGCCCTAACATCAAAAAGGAGAAGAAACCCTTCAAAAAGCAACGTGCATACATCTCTTGGGGAGGAGATTCCGGAGATGAAGCAAGCGAAGAAGAAGACGATGAAGCAGCAAATTTATGTCTCATGGCTCAAGAAGACGGCAAAGACGAGGTAAGTCAAATCTCTTCTCAAAATTTCTTTACTCTTGATGAAATGAGAAATGCTTTTGATGAACTATATGCTGAATTTATCAAAGCTTCAAAAACTGTCAAAAGTGTTAAAGAAAGCGCTTCTCTAAAAGATAAAGATTTTCAAACACAGCTTTCATTAAAAGAAAAAGAATTAGAAAAACTGGTTTTCGAAAATGAGAAGCTAAAAGAGGAAAACAAGTTTTATGGAAAAAGAAGTGCTGATAAACCTGAAGGTTCTACTAGAAACTGTTCTTCTTGTGTGCTTCTTAAGAATGAAGTAGCTAGACTTAAAGGCACATTAGATAAGTTTAATTCTTCGCATAAAAACTTGAATGATGTGCTTGTTAATCTAAAATCAACTAAACATGGAATAGGATTCAAGAATGAAGAAAAGGTTGGTGCTAAACCACAACAACCTAGAGCTCAACCTAGGACTAATAACCAAAATGCTTATCCTAGAAGTAGAAATCCTAGAAATAACTTGCATGTTAGACCAAATAGTGAAAATGCTAGAAGACCTAGAAATGATGCATATTTTAGGCCAAACCTTGAACAATTTAGAAGACCAAGAAATGACCCTCCACCTAGAAATAGATATTCTAGAAATGATGCATATTTTAGACAAACTTGTGAACCTCCTAGAGCTCATAATAGGAGAAACAATGGTGTTCAAAGTAGAGTAAGCAACCTTCATTCATCTAGTTACTAAGTAACTAGAAAAATGCATAATCCCAACGTGACTTGTCATTATTGTAGACGTATTGGTCATATTGCTCCCGCTTGCTTTACTCGTCATAGACATATAAATCAATTGCATCATTATAACATGCCTAACCCTCAAGGACCCAAGATGGCATGGGTACCTAAAGAACATTAATTTGTTTTGTAGGTGTGCTTGAAGGGATCAAGTGTACTATGGTACCTTGATAGTGGATGCTCCAAACACATGACGGGAGATGAATCCAAATTCCTTCAACTAGAGCACAAAGAAGGAGGAAGTGTCACATTTGGTGATAACAATAAAGGAAAAATCATCGGCATTGGTTCGGTCGGTAAGGACGAAAACTCCTCTATTAAACATATACTACTTGTGAAAGGTTTGAAGCATAATCTCTTGAGCATAAGCCAATTATGTGACAAGGGAAATCTTGCTCTATTTAATTCGGATGAATGTCTTGTATTTAGACGTAGTGATTTCAAGATCATACTTCGTGGTTTTAGAATTGATAATATCTATATGGTTGATCTTGCAAACTCCTCACCCAAATATGTTGATTGTTTAGTAAGCAAAGAGGATAACTCTTGGCTATGGCATCGTAGAGTAGCACACATGAACATGCATCTTTTGAACAAGCTTCTTTCTCAAAACTTAGTAGTTGGTCTTCCCAGTTTAAAGTTTGAAAATGATTCTATTTGCGATTCTTGTCAAAAAGGGAAGCAAACCAAAGCATCTTTTAAATCCAAGAATATTGTTTCAACGTCTAGACCTTTGCAATTACTTCACATGGATTTATTTGGTCCCTCTCGTATTGAAAGTCTTGGTAAAAATAAATATGTTTTTGTAATTGTTGATGACTTTTCTAGATTTACTTGGACTCTATTTCTTGCAAATAAAAGTGATGCTTTTCAAAATTTCAAGTATTTCCTTAAGCGTGTTCAAAACGAAAAGGAATCGACCGTCACTTCGATTAGAAGTGATCATGGGGGAGAGTTTGATCACAATCTCTTTGCGGATTTTTGTGACGAACTCGGAATCGAACACACCTTTTCCGCTCCACGGACACCACAACAAAATGGGGTGGTGGAAAGGAAAAATAGGTGTCTCGAAGAGATGGCAAGAACCATGCTCGACGAAGCTAAGATTCCCAAATATTTTTGGGCGGACGCCGTGAGTACCACTTGCTATGTTTTAAATAGAGCAGCAATTCGGCCGATACTCATGAAAACCCCATATGAACTTTATAAGGGTAGAAAACCCAACATTTCTCATTTACGTGTTTTTGGTTGTAAATGTTTTGTTCATAATAATGGGAAGGACCAATTGGGTAAGTTTGATGCTAAATCGGATGAAGGTATTTTCATTGGTTATTCCTCACGTAGCAAAGCATATAGGATCTTTAACAAAAGAACCCAAATTGTGGAGGAATCCCCTCATGTTGTGTTTTCCGAAGATAATACTCGCTTGGCGAGAAAGGAATCCGGTTTTGATCTTGCAGGTATCTTGGATAGCTTGAAAGATAAAATCCAAGAAGAACCTTCAAAGGAAAACAAAAATGAAATTGGGGAACAACCAACGGAAGAAGCGCCACAATTAGAAAAAGGAATAAATACACCTAACGAGTGGAGAACGATCAAGGATCATCCTCTCGAACAGGTAATTGGCGATGTTGGAGAAAAGGTAAGTACCCGAAACTCTCTTAAGAACACTCTAGGACACAATTCTTAAGAGTTCACGGCATTACTTGTTAACACTAGTGTAATTTATTAATTTCGCTATAAATTACTAACTTGAGTGTCGGAGACGTTTAAATCTATTTTGCAGGTACCACCCCAAAGGTAGGGGGAATTATGAAGTTTTAGCACAAAATAATCGACTATTTCAAGCCACTAATCGATTATTTTCTGTGCAGTACATCGATTATCAGTATCAATAATCGATTGTTTATGACTGATTATTACTATTATGCATCTGTGTTTAATTTTTTACTTCCTAAATTGCATAATCGATTTCCGCCTCAGTCATTCAGCAATGCTTTCTACAACAATCGATTATTTTTTCATACAATCGATTATTTGACAAATTCTGATATTCTCCAAGTTCACTGTATCAAATTAGTTCCCTAAATAATCGATTACCAAGAATTGACAATCGATTACTTCATATTAATTTTTTGTTACCGTTTGGCTCCTCAATCGATTCCTGTCAGGTCTTAAATGCTCCATAATCGATTACCAAAATTTAACAATCGATTATTTCATTCAAATTTTTTACCGTTTGACTCAAGAATCGATTTGTCAGATTCAAAATCTCAATCAAACAGTAAATACAATCAATTATTTCAGTTCAATAATCGATTATCTAACGGTCAGTAATTTTAATTCTTACCGTTTTCTGACTGCTCCTAAACCAAAATCTCAGCAAATGTCTCCATTCAATGCTTGATAATCCTTTCCTCTATAAATAGGCATCATAAGAGCTCACATTCACCCACTCAAGCACTATCTCTAGTATTCAAAAGCTAAATCTCTTCTATTTTCTTTGCCAAATTCCAGCCGTCTTTCTCCTAACATGTCTGGACGATCTTCAAAACGTTCCCGATCCAAACATGGCGCATCAGCCTCAACCGCCCCTCCTCCTTTAAATTTTCCATACCAAGACGGTTCCGTCTTGTTCTTTGAAACTGAAAATGAACTCACAAGGTTCCTATCAAAATTTGAGAAACGCACCATTCTTCCTCCTCGGTTCTCAAATAGTAAACTCCTTGAGCCTTTCACCCCTGCCGCAAATATGTTAAAGGAGTGTCAACTATATGACTTCTTGCTTCTCACTCATCCTCACATAAACACAACTCTCGTTCAAGCTTTTTACTCAAACCTCCATAAAGATGAAGATGGCGAACTTGTCACCTCCATTAATGGGGTTCAAATTCTTCTCTCTGAAGAGAATCTCCACACCATTGCCCGCCTTCCAAATGAAGGTGAAGACCTTTACCAGTATATTGATAAGGCCGGGGCTCTCTTTGATGAAACCATCCTTCTCCACCAAGCCGGTATAACCTCCTATGATCCATCTATCTCTACCCGTCGTCCTACCATAACGGGAATAGATCCAAACTACCGGTTGATTCTTTACTTCATCACCCGAGTCCTCAAGCCTAGACGGCACAATCACACCACCATCTCCCAGGAGGATACCAAACTTCTGCATGCCATTGTCACCGGAGCCAAAATAAATTGGTGTCGGCTCATCAAAATTCATATGCTCGATGCCATCGGTGATGACATGCCTCTTCCTTATGCCCTCCTCATTATGAACTTCCTTGAAGCATCCGGATTTGTCACGGAAAATGGTCCTCTCAAAAGGAGTACCAAAATTTGGGAAATCTCGGAGTCTTCTTTCCATCATGATGGTGATCATGCTCCAGCTCCTTCTTCAAGTCGTCCACCCCGTCGTGCTCGTTCGTCCCAAGAGCCTACTCTCCAAACCATATCCGACCAGCTTGCTCAACTCACTCATGAGATCCATGGATACTTTGATCATGTCAATTATCCATATGCAGCTCTCGTTCCTTTTGAAGCAGCGCCGGATAACGAACGACGGAAATGAATAAATTTTTTTTGTGTTTTGTGTGGTTTTTGCTGTTGTTCTCTTTGGTTCCCATTGATGTACCCTCTTTTTTTTCCACTAAATAAACCTTGTTTATTTCATCTTTTTGCATCTTTCCTTACTATTTTTTTGCTAATGGCAAAAGGGGGAAGAAAACGGGATATCGGGTATGCACCACCTCTTAATTCATTGATTGCTTATAAGCTAAAATTGAGGGGGAACAAGAACAAAATTGCATAATTGTTACTTGTCTTGAATTGTCAATATCTTTTGCCTAAATTGCATATCCCGCTTAATGTTTGCCGTTATCAAAAAGGGGGAAATTGTTAGAAACACGTTCTCAATGCAATATACTAAACGTGTACTCTTTGTAGGTTTTGATGAATGACAAACGAAGCAAAAATTGATATATGACGGAATTCAAGTACAAGCGCACAATGGTTGCGAATAAGATTGAAGTTCAAGATATAGCTTTTAATTGTTATTGAGTTGTTCTAAATTGTAATCTCGATCCTATAACTTGACTCATAGTATGGCCTCTCTCATAAAACTATTTTCCAAAATCATGCATATTTAATTCTGTGTCAAAAAGATTTTAAATCATGCATATTTACATTAGACAAAATGTTTTCTAAACATGCCTCAAAAATCTGGGCTAAAATAATCGATTATGTACTTATGATAATCGATTGTTTCTGAGCCAAGACTGCATGACAATCGATTATGAATTAATGGTAATCGATTGTGAGTAAGACAGTGAACATCAAGTTTTTCCAAATCTGCATGATAATCGATTGTGAACAAATGACAATCGATTGTTGTTGAGGTAAAGTTTTTCAATACTCAAAATAATCGATTATGAACTAATGGTGATCGATTGTGTTGAGTTGATGTCTTCCAGTGATTTTAAATTTAATTAAGTAATCGATTATGTCTTTAGATAATCGATTATCACTGAGACAGTAAGTTTTATGATTTTCAGAAAATAACAAGTAATCGATTGTTGCAAAGGACAATCGATTGTTGAAGCTGGCCGTTGTCAAATGATTTTCAAATACCATAAGGAAATCGATTATTGATTCTAGATAATCGATGTTCTGCTTAAAATTTGGAAATGATTTTTAGAACGTTGCTGAAGTAATCGATTATTGATTTTATATAATCGATGTTTTGCTTAAAATCTGGAAATGATTTTTAGAACGTTGCTAAAGTTATCGATTATGAACTTAGTGTAATCAATTATCTGATTTTGAATATTGCCAGTAATCGATTATAGATTATGTATAATCGATTGTGAAGCGTTAAATCTGGGATTGATTTTTAAACTGACTGGCAGATAATCGATTGTTTGGTCTTAATAATCGATTATCACTGAGTAATTTCAGCAACTCTTAATTGGCAATTAGACAACGGTTGAACCAACTTTTTCAACTATAAATACAGCTTCATTTCAGTGTTTTAAAAACAACAACATACACAAACTGATCATTACATTGCTATAAGCTTTCATTCAATTGTTCTTCATTTTCTACTCATTTCATAAAGCTTTTGAGAGCCATATTATTGATTAAAGTTGTTGTGATCTTGAACATATTCTTTTACTCATATCTACTCAATAAGGAGTACTTTAGTTAAGTGAGTGTCCAAGTATTTGATATACTTGTAAGAGAATTGCGATTCTCTTGTTTCAAGGAACTTGCGTTTCCTTGGGTGAAGTCTTTGAGATTGCGATCTCCGAGCAACTGTTTGAGGCTTGTGTCCTCAAGTGTGTAACGGTTTGTTGAGCACCCTTAAGCTTAACAAGATAGTGAAAAATCTCGAGAGAGTCTCTCGGGGACTGGACTAACCACGTTGGTGGCCAACCAGTATACATCTTTGTATAAGTTATTTTTCTGCATTTATTTTACTTCCTGCAAAGTTTAAATTCCGCAAGAAAACGCTAAATTCTATTAATACGCTATTCACCCCCCCTCTAGCGTAAAGCGTAGTTTCTAACACTATCGAGATATCAAGCTACTTATCCATACTATGAAAGTATGGGAGAAGGTGGTGGAGCTGAGAGTGAGGAGGAGTGTGTCTATTTTCGAGAACCATTCATCGACTACGGAAGTCATTCATCTTGTTGGGAGATTAATGGAGTAGTATAGAGAGAGAAACAGGGACTTGCATATGGTATTCATCAACTTAAAAAAGCCCTACGATAAAGTCCGAGGTCCTGTGGAGATGTTTTAGAGGCGAGAAGTGTACTTGTGGCATACATTATGGTAATTAAAGACATGTTTGATGGAACTAAGACCTGGGTGAGGACAGTAGGAAGGAACTCATATCACTTCCCGATCATGATAGGGTTGACCAAGGGTCGGCACTTGGCCCTTCGTTGTTTGCCTTAGCAATGGGTGTACGTACTGACACGCCATATCAAAGGGTAGGTGTCGCGGTGCATGTTATTTGCAAATGATATTATATTGGCGAGACGTCGGACTGTGTTAACGCGAGGTTAGAGCTGTGAAGGCACACCCTGGAGTCTAAAGGTTTCAAGTTGGATAGGACTAAGGCGTCTCAGGGAGTGGAATGAAAGGTGAGGCCGGAATCACAAGTCATCCAAAGAGAGAAATTTTTAAGTACATTGGGTTTATTATACAGAGGTATGGGGAGATCGATGAAGAAGTTACATACCATATTAGGGCGGGATGGATGCAATGAAGACTTTCTTCCGATGTTTTGTGTGAAAAGAAGGTTCTAGCAAAACTTAAAGGTAAGTTTTATAGATTGGTAGTCAGGCTGACTATGTTGTATAGGTATGTTTGCCAGTCAAGAGCCCATGTCCAGAAGATAGAAGGTAGCAGAGATGAGGATGTTGAGATGGATGTGCGGGCACACAGGGCTAGATAGAATTAAGAATTAAGTTATTCGGGACAAGGTCGGTGTGGCCCCCAATTGAGGACAAAGATAAGGTAAACGAGGCTTAAATGGTTTGGGCATGTAAGGAGGTGCACAGATGCCTCGGTCGGGAGGAGTGAGAGGTTAACATTGGAAGGCCTAAGGAGAGGTAGAGGTAAGCCGAAGAAGAATTGGGACAGGTGATTAGGCAAGACATGGCACAGCTTCAGCTGGTCGAGGACATGACCTTTAATGGGAAGGTGTGGAGGTCGAGGATTAGGATAAGAGGTTAGTTAGTTGAGTGTTCTCCTTGTTCATACCAGTAGTATTAGTACGTATTTTCGTATTTTGTTGGTATTAGATTTCTATGGCTACGTGTTGTTTCTCTCATTCCGGTCATCTTACTATCTGGTTGTTATTTATGCTTCTTTTACATGGCTTCTCGTTGTTGCGCTTCTTGTTTTTCTCTTCATTATGTGATGCCTATATTTCGCTGAGCCGAGATATTTCAATAAGGTAGGGGTAAGTTGCATACCCACTACCCTCCCTGGACCCCACTATATGGGATTATAGTGGATTTTTTGTTGTTATTGTTGTTGTTGTGTAATTTAAAACTTTTAGGTCCCCTAGGATAAATATAAAAAAACATCACAGATGCTGGAGAGAAATTCTCTGCCTTAACAGCTATATCTAGAGTTAGCAATCGAGAGAACACCATGTATTGGTGCCTACGTGTAGCCTATCCGGCTATGAAAAGGACATTTCAGTTACATGTGAAATCATAGTCAAGTTAAATGGTGAGAAATCAAAGACACAAAACTCATTGGCATAAAAGGTTACCCATTCTGAAAACAAGCTGACAAGGTAGGCTCTGGTAAAGTGGACTAATACTGAAAAAATACCAACATCCACATAATTATTTCTTCAAAAAGAATGGTAAAATAAAAGTTTTACTTGGCCGCACGCTAGAACATCTTCAGCAGAAGATGGTTTGAATTTAATTGGGAAAGAATTAACTCAATGGTGGGGAGCAAAACAGTATATGTTGAACTTCATCTTTACACACATACCTGACTTGCTTTGCACATGTAGCTTGAAAGCACTAGAAACTCCTCAAAAGCAATAGGCTTATCGATCTTCCCACCATATATTCCTTCAAACCTCTATCCATAACCAAAGCTAAGTTAGCATTGGCAGTTGAATATAAAATAGAAAAGACAAACATTCCAACAATTTTGTACCTTGAGCTGAATGACAAGAACATTTGGCGCTTGATGAATCGACATTTGCTTCCTTGCTGTCACCAATTTCTTACAGCTAAACAAGCATAAGTCCTCAGTCAAACAGCACAGTTATCATAAAATATGTATCAAGAAAGAGGGATAAATACTCACTTCTCACACTTGTACTTATTGTTTCCATCCAAAACCTCGGGCCGAAAAAATCTCTGCATAGCATCTTTGAGGGAGCTACTGTGCAACACATCAAGACTTATATCCATGATCTCGTCCACCTTATTTGACTCAGCACCACATGACAAGCACTTGACCTGGCTCTGTAAAGCACCCCCGAAGATTTCCTTAACAATGGTATTTCCATTCCCATCGCCACCACCACCCTTCCTTCTTTGCTGCTGCAACTTCTTTAACCGCAAACAGGTGTTGTGGCAAGCGTCAATGACATAGCGCAAGAATTCATGGGCATCCTCCTGTCTCCCATACCTAAAATGCTGGGCGAAAATCTTTAAGCAGTGATTAATCTTAGACGGAGTATCTAGGGATGATTCAAGACTCAAAGACCTAGCTATTCGCTTCTCTAATATGCAGAAAGGACATTCACTCTTCTTCTCTGAAGCAGCTGCAGCTCCAGAATCACCTGCACAATAGGAGGACATCTTTATTTCAAGAAAAGCTAAAAACTATGGCTTCAATCAAACATTCAGGTGCTCCTCCGGCTATGCATCAATCATAAAGATTAGTTGATGTCAGCTCTATAATATACTACAAATATCATGCTTCAATTCGAAACTAGTTGAGTGACTTGAGCGGTGATATGAATCCTCAATAATCATAATAAATACCAAGCCTCAAACCAATGCAATCAGACCTATATTATGTGAATCCTCAATAAACTTAAAAACTAACAGCTCAATCTCAAACTATCAGGGTCGACTACAGGAATCCTCAATAACCATAATAACTACCACGCCTCAATACCAAGCTAATTGGAATCGGCAATATACAACAACAACAACAACAACAACTACCCAGTATCGGCAATATGAATTCTAATAATAGTCCTGCTCAAATTGGGCATGTAATGATTGAATGCTCAAACAAAGGGGCTTAGCCCACACACACACACACCACAACACACACAGAGGCGCACACACAATAAAGATGAGTATAATAAATAAATAGTGGAGGAATTACAAGAAGAGGAATGTTGAGATTGGAGGCAGAAAAAGGCAAGGGGAGCGGTGTAAGTGAGGCACTGAAGAACTGAGTTGAGATAACAGGTATTGCCGATGTTTTTGAGCCCTAACGGAGGACCAGTTTTGCGTCTCTGGCTGAGCAGATTCGGCTGCCAATTCATTTGCAGCAAATAGGCCATTAACGACCTAATTCTTCTTCCTCCGCCGCCAGCACCGCCGCGTATGGGCTGCCCCAAAGCCGCAGCCACCACGATCGCATCGCCTCGAATTCCTCTCTGTCTATCTCTCTTTCTACGTTTCGCTTTTCTTTTTCTCCTGTTAGGTTTTTTTCCAATTTTTGGTTGAGGAGGGAGATTTCCAGAATATTGAGAGGTTTAATTGTGGTTTCAAATTGGCAGTGACTGCTTACATAATTCTCTATATATACAATTTGTTTTTCGGGGTGGGTAAATAATAGCGTGGCGTTAGTATGTTTTGTATTGTGTTGTTATTATATACAGAAAGAGAAGACGAGGAGAGTGTGAAAACAGGGAAGTCCCCACCCACCCCCTAAACCCAAACCAATAAGACAGACGTACCCTTCTTCTCAAACCTCTTGTCTCCTTCCTTGCCTTCGGGCCTACCCATTTCCTTTTATTCATGTTTTTTAAGGGATTTTTACATATATAAATATATGTATATATATATATATATATATATATATATATATATATATATATATACTATATATCAAACCTTATTACCTCTCATATTTAAGGTTTGTGTTTATTACATTTAAGCATACCAAATTTCAATTTATGTACCATAATTCAAATTAAGGATATAATTATTGCTTCATTTATTCTAGGCATGATTTTAGGAGCATATATTCCTTTTACCTTTTTTTCCTCTTCTCTTTCCTAATGTTCTGTTTGGTTGCATATCTTTCACCAAGTCATATCTTCTTCGTTACCTATTTAATATTTTTTTCTCTTCATTTTCATGTCAAGTATTATATCAAAGCAGAAAATACGCAATGATTCCTGAAGCCAGGAGGATATTTACATGCATAGATAAAGTTGTATTGCAAATATGGGACTTCAAATGAAACGATTTATATGCATTGGCTGTTATAAAATAAATTATGACAACAAAAGCCAATGCATATAAATCGTTCTTGCCCTTTCCAAATTTGCGGCGCTCCCAAAATTGAAATTTTGAATATGAAGAATTGATTAAATTTGGTATACTTAATTTTTTTTGACACAAGATTGTAGTTTAATTGTAGTATAAATGTAACAATACAACTTTATACAATACTTAAATTGATTTGTAGTTTATTTGTAGAAATTGTATCTACAAATTGAATACATTGAATTTTAATATTCCAATTCTCATTTCAATTGTAGCATAATTGGCATTTTTCGACATAATTATAGAAGACTTGTAGAAGTTTTAGTCTTCCCAACCTACAATTTATCTATAAATTATCTACATTTTATCTATATTTTATCTACAATTTAACTACAATTTAACTACAATTTCTGAAAAAATATGTCTTCTTCTTCGACGAGTTTCAATCTGAAATTCAGTCAAAACCAAGTCTAATCTTCACCAAAACCCCTCAAAATTGAGATATAAACTCCTAATCATATATCAAATTATTTACAACAACACCCAATCCAAGGGATTTTCAATTGTAGCATAATTGGCATTTTCGACATAATTGTAGAAGACTTGTAGAAGTTTTAGTCTTCCCAATCTACAATTTATCTACAAATTATCTACAATTTATCTATATTTTATCTACAATTTATCTACAATCTATAATTTAACTACAATTTCTGGAAAAATATGTCTCCTTCTTCGACGAGTTTCAATCTGAAATTCAATCAAAACCAAGTCTAATCTTCACCAAAACCCCTCAAAATTGAGATATAAACTCCTAAACATATTTCGAATTATTTACAACAACATCCAATCCAAACAAATAATAATTTTTAAAAATCCAAATTTGAATTCAAAGCTTTCAAGATTTTTAATGGCTATCAATGGTGGAAAATATATGGATAAGGAGAGAATTACACTGCAATGGATTTTCTTCCGTTTTAATTTTGAAATTAATGGTGATAGATCACCATTAAATATGATTCCTACAAATTTGGAGCTTTTTTAGGGTAGAATCTATCTATTTTTGGTTTGGTACATATTTTGTTGCAAAACTATGGACTAGGCGGGTAAATACAATATTATGAACATTTTTGGTAATAAGGTTTGCTATATGGAATAGATAGGTAAAAATTCACTTTTTTAATTCCGTGTTTGTTTTGGATAAGAAATTAACAATGTCTCCCTAACACTAGAACCGTCAAAACGAGATTAGTCTATTAGGCCAGCCCAATTCAACTCGCTATTTAGGTAGGATTGTACTGGAATCATTTAAAATTAAAGCTTATAAGTCTAGTCCAACTCAGCTCGTTCACCTTCGAGGCTGACCGAGATAGGGCCAAGGCCGGCCCGTGAGCTAAAAATTAATAAATTAATTAACTATTAAATATTTAATATTTAAAAACTTAAAAACTTTAAAAAAAATTATTGACTATAATCCTCATTACCCATCCCTAGATTGTTCATTTACCCTTCCATATCAACTAGAATTTAGATTCTTGACATGTATATAATATGACAAAATTAGTTTTTTTGGCTTAATTAATAACGAACTCGAAAAAATTTATTTGGCCAATAATAATTATTTTTTAAAAGAAAATATTACTTTAAGTGGCCAATGATCATTATGGATTACTTTAATATAATATTAATATTTATACTGCTCATAAGTATAGAAAAAGATCAATTTTGAATACAAAAAAAAGGAACAATTGACCACTAGCAAATATCAAGAATTTTGACAAATTTATAGGCTATAATAATTAAATCAGCAAATGATATTAATCCTAAATTAAAAGACCTAAACATTTAAACTTATTGAAGCAATCCCTGAATCGGAGGAAAATGAAGAAAAGCATTAAAAAAAATATTCATGTAACTTTAAAAAAGAAGAGTTAGAGATACAGAGATTTTGCATTTCAATTACGAGATTTCTCGTCAAATATCAAGTAGTTTTACGCTCTAAGAAAACAGAAGTTATTTATATGATTAATCGACTATATTACGAAAAAATATTAATGATATAAAGAAATTTTTTTTTCTTAAAAAAAATTGAAGTGCTGACCGCCCTAGCTCGCGGCCCTCTTGGAGCTGGGTTGGGCTGGTCAATTTAAGGCCCGTTCATATGGCGTGTCGGTTCGTCATAGCCCACCAAATTTAAAAGCCCGTGAAGCTTGGGATGGGTTGGGCTAGCCCGTTTTGACTGCTCTAGCTAACACTTAAGGATAAATACTACGGAGTGCTAGTCCGACCAACTATGTTGTATAAGGCTAAGTGTTGGCCAGTGAAAGATTAGGAATAAAGTAATTCGGGACAAAGAGAGCGTAGCCTCCATTAAGTACATGATGCAGAAGTCGATGTTGAGATGGTCCGGGCATGTTAAGAGGAGAGACACCGATACTCTTGTGGGAGGTATGAGAGGCTAGCCATGGAGGATTTTAGAAGAGGTCGAGATAGGCCAAAGAAGTATTCGGGAGAGGTGATTAGGCGGGATATGGTGTTGCTCCATCTTACTAATGAGATACCCTTAATAGGAAGGTGTGGAAGTCGAGAATTGGATATAAACGTAATTAGTAGTTGTTTGTTTCCCCTTTTCTTACATGTAGTATTAGTAACACTTATGTCCCTTCATATTCTTAGATTTATTTTACGCCATGTTATTTAGTTCAACTACAGTTATCGTCTTTCCTTGTTGTTACTATTCGTAACTCTTATTCCTCTCCTTCTTTCTCTTCTCTTTTTATTTTCCCGCTTTTTCTTTTGTTTTTCTAGTTCGCCCTCTTCTCATTTTCTCTGAGTCGAGGGTTTATTGAAAATAACCTCTTTATTTTCATTAGGTAGAAATAGGATTTATATATACATTATTCTCCCTGGATCTTACTCCAACCTAAGGGTAAAAGATTATATGGCTTCTTTTTCTTTTTCTTTTTTGCATAGTTAATCCAAATTAAGAAAGATCAAACTGAAGAGTGCTCTGATTCCTATTATTGTTGGATAGGGGTGGCAAAATGGTTCAAAAAAATAGTTAACTACCATATTATCCATTAAAAATGGGGTTGGATAATGAACTATTTAAAAACGGGTCAAATATGGATAAGAACCATATTATCTATTTAGAAAATGGATAACCAATGGATAACCAATGAGTCTATCTTTTATATTTATAAAGCCTCAGGTTGGGGATTACTCAAATTATGAAGACTAAGAATTCTTCCAAAAGTGATCATATGCAATAAGTCATGGATAATATGGTTACCCATATTATCTGTCGGTTAACCCTTTTTATCCGTATTAAATATGGGTCGGATCGGATAATTTACCCGCTTTCGACCCAAACCATATTCGTTCGATCTGCCCGTTTGCCACTCCTATTGTTGGGCTATCTTTTTGGAAATCCACGCCCTTCTTTTTTTATATTTATCATTTGTGTTTCATAGCATAATTTTAGTAACCTCTTGATCATTGGATTACTCCTTTATTAACTATCTTCCTGTTTTTCAATTTCACATTCTCGTGTAGCGTACTATTTTAGTTAGCAATTAGCACCAACTTAGCAAAGTCTATTTTGATATGGTTATTGAAATAAATCATTTAGAAGTATTTGAAATTTTTTAGAATTTTTGTTATATGAATAAAATGCTTATAGTATCAAAGAGTTCATGTTCGAAATTGTTGACATAAAAAATAGCGACAAAAGCACAGAGTGGTTCGTAAATACTTACACTTATATACTTTGAATAAAACAAACTAATTGAGTTCAATACGTAGGTATTACTAACCAATTAATCTTTTCCTTTTTCTATCACGGGTATCACAGGGTCTTTCTATTCATGCGTAGGTAGTATGTATCTTTACATACATGTCTATTTCATTTGAGTGTTTCTCCGAGACACTATCCAAATTATTACGCTTTTTGTGTGGGTTGGAACTTGTCGGACAAGAGATTTCACTACCTTAGGACCTTTATAGTTACGATCGTTGTTCACTTCGACTTTGGTTGTTGGCTCCACTATCATCAGGTCACCAACTTTCGTGACCTGTCTCATGCTACTCGGATCAAAGCATGAGCGAGTGATGCTTTCGCCTACTGAACTTTTGCCATCTAGGGTGCAATATTCGGGTTGCTTTGCCTAGCAGCAGACAGTTGTATTCCTCTCCCATAATTCTGTTTTAAGGTTTATTAAGTTGCTCCCATTTTGCTCGCCGCTACCACATGAAACACCATTTTTTTCCTTTGCACAACTTGGGAAGGAAATGATCTTCTCACAGAAATGAAAGAATCTGGAGTGACTACTGAAAAAAACATTGCAGAATTAAAAAATGATCCTAGTTTATGATCAAACAAATCAATCGCCCATAGCTTGTATGAGAGTTGGTTTGACCGCCTGAACTATGGCGGATCTCAAATCAATGATGGGCTGACGGCTCCTAAATGTGTGTCCAAATTGGACCGAACTCTTTGCCGGGCTACAGTTCCCTCAAAGTTATGGAGATTGAAAATGGAAAAAATGGAAGTTCCAAAATATGACGAATACTCGAAGGAGGCAAAGCCAGCCTTATCCTCTCTACTACTAAACAAAGTTTTAAGTTTCTATGCTAGGTGTAGCCTTCTCAAACAAAGTCAAAGTCTACATTTGTAACAATCTCATTCAGTGATTTATCTCGTGTACTATCTCGACCCTTGATTGGTCCTTGTCCTATAAACAGAAAGAATTTCACGGATAATCGTCATTGAGAAACATTTTTCACTATCTGAAGTGAGCACAACTTGAATCTGTAAGGTGTATGATTTATTGATACATAGAGGAGTCTTATTTCAGTATATAAAAAGATTATATGTACGATGCAATAAATCATGCACAAGTAGTATAATCCTCAAACTTAAGCCTTAAAGACAAACAAACAACTCATGAGAATACAAATACAGAGGAATAGAGTAGAAAATTTGAGACAAAAATTCCTTCATTAGAGTCAACGTAAGAGATCTGACAGAGAAAAAAAAATATCTAAGCTAATCCCTACATATCCTCACTTATTCATCACCTTTAACTGTTCAGTAGTAGCAACCAACCTTTCAGAGTCCTTTGTGACAAGAACTGCTATCAAAACAACAGGTGGATACAGCCAGCCCCTTTGGAACTTCCACTTATCAGTAGCCGAGCCATCCCATTCTGCAAATCTCATTTTACCAGCACGAAGTCATATTTGTTTTTATAAGTTCTATCATTCTGAAATATTTGCATAGACATTAAAACATTGTCGTGTATTTATAATTTAATTTCAACAACAGCCTTATATATATATAAAAGAATTTCATCCAAGAAGTGCTGAAATTCAAAATGACTGCAACATATTGTAGTATGTCAACTGCCAGCATCTTTCGATGTCTGTCCAGCCTTTTTCGTGCAGAACAAGGTACAAACTCTCTACATCATTCAAGTATACTGTTTTTGTATCTAATTCTCAAATATCACAAAATCCTCCAAATTCAAAAGTAGAAGCAACAATCAAAAAGGTCGCATCCACAGGTACGCTCCAAAGTCAAAAATCACTGTGTTTCACTATGGCTTCACATAAAGCAAAAACTGTGAGCCACTATGTTAGATAATGCATCATTTGAAAAGCACTCCCATCCCCCAACAAGAGCATATAAGAACTTGAACGCTTGCCATCATTTACATGCAAGAAATCAAGATAAGTTGCAACGCTGCCCTTCACATACATCTAGTTATTGGAATCTGTAGGTGGTATTAAAGGTATAGATTGAGTGGGTTGAGACTCATCTGAGCTTTCTGGGGAAGCTGCCTTTTTTAGCTTGTGATTATTATATGCAGCTACACCTGCAATAGCTGCACAAAGCACCACAACTTTATATGTTAATATTTGCTCATGGAGCAGTACCATTAACTATTTCTCGCCATACATGAAGACACAGAAGGCAGAAGCTTAGAGTCATTCCAACATAGGCAACTAGTACGAGGAATAAGCAAAAAACTTCTGAACCAACATGAATATCACAGCAGCCTTACACCTATCATTCTCCTAGTTACTTAGAAATGTTACTACTGACATCCATAAACAACAGTTTGCATCTGTCTCCAAAGAAGCACTACTAGAAGTTACGATTATGTTAGTTCAATCTAATGAAAATTTGGAAAAACAAAACCATTTGCTCAAGGTCAAAGAACCCATAGGACTATACCATGGTACAGTCCATTCTCAAAAGCTTTATAGTATGAACAAACTGACAGAGATATATCAGCAGAGACGGATGCAGTGTGATAAATGTGGGTTCAATTGAACCCATAACTTTCGACGCGGAGTAGAAATTTATGCGTAAAAATTTATTAAAATGGCAAAAATAATAGTTTTGAACCCATAACTTTAAAAATATAGTGGGTTCAATGTTAAAATCTTAAAAGTTGAACCCATAGAATTTAAATTCCGGATCCGCCTCAGTATATAAGAAGGATTAAGCAGCTACCAGGCACTAAGATGAAGCAAAGCACAAGGATATATAAATACTCTGCATGACAGCACATGTAGCAAGGATGAAGATTTAATGCATGTTTTTTCTTTCTTTATAGAGGAAAGATTCCTTATCTGAGAGAAGCCCATTTCACATACTGTTCCTCCTCACAAGAAAGAGCAACAGTAATCTCTGGACCCAAACAAAAATGCATTTATGATCTCATCTTTTACGGAATCATTTTCTTTTACTAGCAGAAGAATATGTAAAGCTCATGAAGCACAGGAGATTACTAAACATGGCTATAATGCACTTAAATAGTTAAAGTAAAATGTTCCTGGCGAACCACTCAAGGGGATTAGGAAAGGAATTTTGACAAAAGTTTAGAAAATTTACCAATAGCATAACCAAAAAGATTAATCAGTGTCAATTTTGTATCCGCAAAAAGTAGGGCAGATAGCAGTACAACGACCCAATCTTTGACAACTCCAGCAATACGAATTGTCAGGGCACTTGTATGTTGAATCACCAGAAAAACAGACAGATTCAGGGCAAAGGTACATAGAGAATTTAGGGTCAGAATAAGAGGATGGAAGCTCCATGTCCTCTGTTCGTCCATCTTTGGTTTCTCCAAAAAGATCCATGGAATTAACAAACAAAGAGCGCTGCATTTTTGTCAAGAAGGTTCAATCAAATATGAGTATTAATAGCTTCGAAACAGAAAAAGATAATGTCGATACATCAAGCTTTTAGACATAAAACTGCATGCCTGCATGGGCTGACATAGTACATCACAGATATAGGGTTGAGCTTCAGGCCCTTCCGTTTCACCAGAATCTCCATAAATATAAGCCTCAAAGCTTCGCCAACGACACCTCCCATTTGATAGACAACACCTACCCAGTTAATATTTATTTCCCCATAAGAAGCTACAAGTACACCAAAACTGATTACCGACATTATGAGAAGCATTCTGCAGCTCATCACTTCGAGTCCAGCTGCAATCCCCAGAATGAAAACTGCTACAGGCACTGCAAAACAAACCAAAAGAGAGGATGATTTCCTTGGCACAAATGAACAAAGGAAAACAGAGTACAGGAACAGGTGGTCAACTAGCCCAGCCTCTAAAGCTATCTATCAAGCATGAAGAATCCCATGAGAGCTATTCCTATGAGCTTAGCTGTATATTGCCTCTATCATCTATGGTGAACGGCACATAAAACACCTGGAAAGAAGTATACTTACTGATTGCTTTCAGCATCTGAGCAAATGAAACTGAAATATAGAGATAAGCAGTGTTCCCAAGCCAAAGTGTCATAGCGAACATTGCACCAATTGGTATGACCGAACTCATGTATCTGCATATTACAACCACAACAGCTTATTGAATGATTTATAGTATAATTGAAAACAAATCTGACAAAAGAGGACCACAGAAAAAGAATAAGAAAACAATATGATTGTTTAATATGGATGAATTAGAATGCCGGATAAAAAGCTAAGCCCAGGACAAGAGATTCTTCAACTTTTAGGCTAATTTCACACAAATAGCAAGTAAGAAAGTTCAATGTTAAACATTAGTTTCTCCTGTTAAGTGGTAAAAACCATTGGTAACTACATTAGCATAACTCTGTTTGCTACTAATTTGATTTAATTCATTTTTGTCACATTTATAATAGCAGAATTTAAATATGCATCAACTATGTAATATGTAATCATCTAATGGAAAACATGTGGAGGCAAACTGCTTTTCAATTTTCTAAAGAATTGATGAAAAAGAATAGTTTCTTTTTGAGAAGAAAACAAGGTGTTTTATTGTGTGATTTTCTTATGTTATATAAGTACATGGTCTAATCTTTCAAACAAAGTGACAAGCGGTGTCACATCCAAAAAGCATAGCTGGACCTGTAAAATGGGAACAAAGGACTAAATGAACCTAGGTAAAAAAAAAAGAGCTAAACTAGAGAAGTCGGCAAAAGAAATAAAGGCCTTGGATAGAAGCCAACCATCCGTAAGACAAATATTTGACATGAAATTCTTTCACTTGAATACTCACATATCTAGAGTCATCCCTTCCTCAACTTTCATTATCTGCATGAAATTATCAAAATTAGCACTCTAGGTTGGCATACAAGAAATCATTACAAAACTAAAGGTGAATACTCTGTACCTTCAGAACCTTGGTAAGCACAAAACACAAAATTGAGGAGAAGACCATGTGAAGTAGAGTCAATCCAAGAGGATAAGGAAAGTTTATATCTTTTGAAGACAAAACCCACTGCAACACACATCATTATATTGCAGGTCAGATAAAGGAGCTACAACAAGTCATACATGAGAACTAGTCTTAGATGCAGCAATTTAATTGACTTGTAAGGGAGCTCGATAAGATGCATCTTTTACCTAGTGAAGACATAGTGATGAACAGAACCGCATAAAACTTATCCTAGAAGATGAGAATCTTTTCACTTCAGTAACTTCTTAAAACGGGTAAAAAGGACTTTTGACTGATTGAAACTAGTTCTACTACTACTTGTTGTTCTTTTCACTTTGTTTTCCTACTATCTTGTTGTTGTTAATGTTTGGTGCTACTGCTTTTCTTTTGGTCTCTCTTGAGCCGAGGGTCTGATCAACAACCTCTCTACCTTCAAGGTAGGAGTAAGCTTTGTATACACATTACCTTTCTAGACCCCACTTGTGTGATTACATTGGGTTTTTTGTTGTTGTTACACTGAAACTAGAATGCTGCCTTAAGTTGAGGGTTAAAGGAGAAAAATGTTTTAATACCATTGAACCAAATAAATCAATGGATTTTAACATACTGGTATACTACCACTTCCATCCAAGGAAAGGAAATAGAAGTTCAATGTCATTGAACTCCAATTTATTGTTATCATATGTCTATAAATGACTTTATTCCCTTAATTATTTGATCTTTTAGCTTATCCTCTGTATCAACTCATAAACACGGAAATAAAGATAGAGTTTGACGCTATGAACATTCACACTTCATACTACCCTTGGGGCGTAATTTCACACCCTGCAACAACGTCAAACTTCTATACGTGTAATATCACCATTAAAGGCGGATCCAAAATTTTAAGTCATGAAGTACCACTGCACCAATACTCTCTTGGAAATATGGGTGCCAAATTAGTATAAATACATGATGATTTTTTTTTTGAATATTTTGAACTATATTTATAGAGGTCCGAATTGAAGGTAGTGGTTAAAGTAGCCCGTAGATCCAAGGCACAAAGCACTACTCCAGTATCAAATAATAGCCCCAAGACAAATGCAATACAAATAAGAACATTAATTTAGAGGCAAATTTATTTACGTGCTTAATTAAGAACGTAGAGAGAAGGGGAAAAGAAGGAACCTTGTTGAAGAAGATCTGGCCACTAGAGAGTGCAATATAGAGGAGAAGATATGAATATGTTACCATATCTTCGCTCACCCATTTTCTCTGCGGATCCGCCATTCCTGCACCCCTCATACTCGGCTTGAATTCACAGTGGGACTTTGATATTTGAAAAGAAGTGAAGTGTGAAATGGTGGAGTGGAATGGTTAAAAAGTGTGACGAGAATGAAAATACGGAAAGAGTGCTCAGTGTTCAGACTTTTAGCGCGCCTGACTTGGTGGATTGGTTGCTTCTTTTCCCAGTTCTCGTGTACCGAATGCCTCATTCTCGTTTACTTTCCTTCTATTGCATTTTTCCATTCCCGATGGATTAAAAACATAAGGATTCCTTTTTTTTTTCTTTTTCTTTTTAAAACTTTTAAGGAGTCCTTTTGTTTGACGGAAAATGATTTAGTTTAAAATTTATGCACTAATCAGTGTAAATGTTATAGTAGAATTCTATTTATGATATATATTTATATTTAGAGAGATTTTAGGGTTTCTTATCTGGTGGCTAAATTACCTTCTCCTTATAAATAGAGGGTTAGTATTCTATTGTAATATCACAATTTAATAAGAATCATCTCCCTCTTATTCTCTGCAATATTATTTTCTACTTTTATTGTTTTATAACACATTATTAGCACGGGACTATACTATAACCAATTGAGTATAAGCTTTAGTATTGAGCATATTGATTGTCATTTGTTCCATGAACTTCCTTCATGATTAAATTGTGTTTAAGGTAAGTATTTTACTTTTCTCTTTCAAATTCTTGACATTCTACAATTTAATTTTAAATACAAACAAAGACGATAAATCTTGATTGTTACTCTAATAGAGTTTGAAAGAAATTATAATCTACCCAAAGTGGTAAAACTTCTATGCATTGTCATTATCAAATTCATGTATGATTGTGGGTAAAGAATTGAAAACATGTCCCATTGAATTTGCTCCATTCTCATTCTCTTTAGAGAATGTGATAGAAGTATGTGATAAGTCTGAAAGAAGACAAAATTACTACTATGAATATATCAATGGATGTGGACGTGATAATAGACGAAATTATAATCGGCATTATTGTGATATTGAGAATAATAAGGATTCTCAAAATATTCCTTCACTCTGTGAAAGTAATATTTGTCATCAATTTGACACGAGATTTTATAAAGCACATATAGATGATTATAGTCCATTCATGATGTGAATGTGATCAGATCTGATTTATGAATACATATTCATTCTTGGAAGAATATAAATGTGCTAGCGGTAGTGAATATACCACACTCACCTCTACAAGGAGGTTTGTGATGATCTAAGAAAATAATGTCATTATTATGGTATGATGATCATTGGTCATTACCTATTGTACGCCAAAATATTTTGGTAATGTGATTATTAAAGAATGACATTAATGCAAGAAACATATCTTGTATATAATTTTGACCATAACCATAATGGTATAACTTTCTCTTTAAAAGAGATATTTACCACATGGATGTTGATGATTTGTGGTAGTACAAAATTAATTGAGAGATTTAGAAAAGCCAATTATTTCTATTTTGGAGAATCACAATTAATTACAAATAAGGTATTGGGTTGTATAAGTCTCAAAGAAACTTAATTGAGTTTCTAAGGTATTCGTGAAAGCGTTTGATTATATTGAGATTATAAATAAAGGAAATATTTAATATCTTCTATTACTACAACGTATAGCGGGGTAATATGTATGTGAAAAGCTACCCTATTTTATTCTCCAGTTTTTACTACACAAACAAAAAACACCACACTAAAGTGGATTTTTATTGATATAAAAACTCATATCATAATAAACTTGGAGTTTATTGATAATTGCACATGGCATGGTGTAAACCTGAACTTATCAATATTGATAATTTATTCAGTTATCATAATCTGTCTAGCCATATCAATTTAAGTATAATGTGCAAAATAATAGAGAATTCACGTGGGTAAATATTAAAGAACTAGAAAGTTCTTTACGAATTCTCTTATATTGCTTGTTCTCATTAATTAATTGACTAACTAAAGTTGGGTTGAATCCCATGAATTCTGAAAATATCAAAGGTGAATATGGGCCCATTCACCTACCATGTATACCACATAAGATGCATCTATGGGATGGTTACATGTTCGATTATTATTAACTCGCAACCTGGTCGGTGCTTGCGAGGTAACTTGCTCAGTAATTTAATTTCGAGCATAAGTTCAAGATTTTCTTACAAGAAGTTCATCTTGATAAGTTGGTTTACATTATAGTTGGTTTAACAAAATAATTTATTGAATGCCTCTACATAATAGCTAAACTATTTCTTATAAGAACAAAGTTATATATATCAATTTGGTATATATTATATACAAAGTATATTGCATTCTCCCCTCGCAAGTGGTCCAGAGTCAGAAACCAAATAATTTTATCTTATTATTATTGATGTGCGGTGTATATTTTCATTAAGACCATAATGCATAACGATGGATTTTCAAATTTGAGGAAGCAAGTTAGTTTTTCTAACATGAGGGGGAGACATGATAAGCAGTTGAGAAAAAGTTACATGAAATGAATTATTATTTGTACAACTAGATCCTCGAATAAAATAATATGAACTTGAAGTTCATAAAAGAATAATTCATTTGCAATATATTGCAAAGCACGCCATACGCATTTGCTGACTCAAAAAAAGTAACTATTTTCTCATTGCAAATGCTCATATTAAGTCCTATAAGGACAAAGTCTATGGTACGCTTAAAGCCTATAGACAAATCAGTTTCAAATAAACTTCTTGATAAAGAGGATGAGCAAGTGATCAAACTGATTATAATAAAGAGGCAAGTGATCCATAAGATCACATGACATAACACTTCATAAAATCTTATGAGAGATTCAGGTACTTGAATATATGAATGAAGAGAGCTCTATGTTATGTCTTTATGAAAAAGTATTGGAACCGATATAAAATGTTCATCGACGACATCTATCATAATGCTAAGTATAGATGAGGATCTTAAGGTTGTCGAGACAGAAACAAAATATTGGCCAAATAGACGCTACACAATTCAAATAGAATTAGTTTAACATGATAGTTCAAACACTTGACACTATCAAGTCAATTATATGTGCAATCAGTTTTCAATATATTATTTATTTAGCATGACATGAAAACTTGATATACATCTAAAGTCTCTTTAGATAGTGTATATGACTTAACTTATATGACAATCCATGAAGGATTTAAGTTGCTTGAAGCATATACAATTCTTGTTCTTAAAGTACCACTTTCTCAGTGCAATTTGTGCACAAATATATCCTGCTATAATTATGTGCATGATAATATGATAGCAATAGTTTTCATATCCACGTGAAGATATTGAAATGATGATCCCAACAAGATCACATGGAGGCAATACATCTATTAAGAATGATGATTTCAATGTTCAACATATTCATTCAAGTTAATATGGCTGATTTATTTATCAAATCTCTACCAAATATCTTTTGAAGATGGTGCACAAGATTGAAATGCAAATGCTTAAAGATGTGAATTGATGCTCTTATCAGGGGAAGTTAATGCGCGTTGCATTCTTTTTCCCTTACAAGGTTTTGTCCCACTGGGTTTTCCTAGCAAGGTTTTTAATAACGCAACCAAAAGTCGTATTATTAGATATGTGTACTCTTTTTCCTTTTCTAGGTTTTTTCCTATTGGGTTTTATTTTAGTTAGTTTTAAAGAGGCACCATTATCCGTTGAATAGAAATTCAAGGGGGAGTGTTATAAATAGAATTCTACTTATAGTGAATGTCTATATTTAGAGCGATTTTAGGGTTTATATTTGGTGGTAAGTCTGAGTCGCCCTCTCCCTATAAATAGAGGATTCCATTCCATTGTTATTCATCCCAATTCGATAAGAATCATCTCTCTCTCTTTCTTTGCAATATTATTCTTCTACGTTTATCATTTTATAACAGTAAAGAGATTTTACAAAGTAAAATCACTTATTAGGTGGTTACTTGTGAAAAAAATTTACAAATATTAATTGATAATTAGATAAAAATAGTGACTAACCTGCTATCATAACTTAAAATTAGATTAAAGTATAAAAATATTCTTTAGCCCATTAAGTGATTGTTTCTCGTTTGGCTATGAGACAAACAATGCAAGAATTAAATCCTCATTTAGTTTAGAGAAAAGCTACACAGGAATTACTAATGTAGAGATTAATAATATAAAACTATGTAATAAATGAATTAATATATTTTGGTTAACAATGTAAGGATTATAGTTATATAAGAACTACTTACTTTAATGGGAGTTTTGTCTTTAAATAATTTAATCTCTATATTACTAATTTACGTATTCTTATTTGATATTCTATCTCGCATAAAATAATACATCAATTCTCATATAACTTATGGTATTCTGATTTTATAGAAGGATGCAAAATTGCAACCAGACGAATTGGTTGATGAATTTAACTAGGAGACTAGTTCTCCTTATGTCAACCATCCAAATAAGGTATTGGTTATGATGAATTTAGTAAGGGCCTACGAGGATTAATCCCCATTCCAAGCAATCGAATGAGCTCTTAATGATATAACTTAAATCTTTATTATTGTGATACTCCATGTTTTTATACACAAAATTACGTCGTAAGTCAATTGATGTAAGATTCGAGATGAGATCATCTTTGAATTACATTGAAGGTTAAAATATTTAAGATCATGAGCAACAAGTACCATGATGATTGGAAGGCTTAGAAGTTAAACAAATTAAAGAAAATAAGTTTCGTCGAAAATCGACAAGTTGATAATATCGTAACATATATATTTGGGGTGAGATTAGGATGCTTACCATGATAAAGAGGTTATGCTATGAGTTATTTTAGTCGTGTATTACGTTTTGAAGTCAACCGAGTTGTGGAAAAAAAATTGGCAAAGGTCATCACGAGTTACATTCATAAATGTGCTGAAAATTAGGTCATATGTAGTTGAGCTTTTATCCAAATTTTATGAGAATTAAGGGACGATGTACCTACCAAATTAAATATCTACGAGTCTAGTTTCTAACAAATTAAACTGTTCGTGGATATGATATTAGAGTAGAGAGATATTCGCATTTTTGCGAAACTGCTCAACCAGCTCCCAATGGGACCTACTTAGGCGGTTGATATATATATATATATATATATATATATATATATATATATATATATATATATATATATATATATATATATATATATATATATATATATATATATATATATATATATATATATATATATATATATATGTGTGACGCCTAAAGCCCATTTTTTACTAATTAATTTTCACTATCTTCAGACCCTAAACACCTAAAAACTTTCTCTCAAAGTTCTCTCAAGATCCAAGACCCAAACCAAGGGCAAACAATACATATCAAGTGTCGGGAATCTCGTGGCACTAGTGAGTTTCTTGCTCTTCTTGTGGTTGCTGATTTTGGTGTGGTTCCAGCTCGTGTGGGAGTTTTTTAGAGTGGTCTAAGTTCTGTAAAATACTCTCCCAAGGTTTTCATATCAATCCTATGCAATTTCAAATCTTCCAAAATGATTCTAGTGCCGAGAAATCCGAGTTGATTGCTAGTTTCGCTTCCTTGTTCTTGTGGCTATTTTGGAAGATTCTTCAAGTAAAGTAACCTAAAATTTCATGTTTTTCTTATTTATTAAGGTAATAACCAGTCTCTCCTTCGTACATATTATAGTTTCAAGGAGAAATACAAGTGTTTACACACCAACTTGAACACAAAAGTAAATTCAAGAAGAGAATACAACTCCTATAATATTGTAGTGTGATTGAGGATTGTTATGAGCTACTCCAACTGGTGATTTCAAGTTGTGTGTACTAACTAAGGTAATTAAATCATGTTCTTGTTTGTTCTTATGGTTTATCATATGTTGGTTGAGGTCTTTGAGAGAAAATCTACAAGATAATAATTGACATGACATAAGGAATTATTATCTCTTTTTGTTGACTGGTTGAGGCTATATATAGTTTGTCATGGCTGAAAGTTATTATAAATAATTTGAGTATGTTATGGATACTGAGATTACCTATGTACTAGTTAATCTAATTAAAGAAGATAATATGAAAAAAATAAGAGGTTGACGATAAAGGTTGATGTGCTAGGCGTGTAGACTATTTTTGAAGAATATTCTTATGATATTTTGGGCTAAAAATGATATGGTAAAAATAAGTATGGTGTTATAGATGTCGTAGGCAGATTCATGGAAGACGAATTGAATTCAAACTATATTTTGCTAATCATAAATCGAGCTTGCCGCTCAAAATAGTTGTTGAAGTAATCAGAGAGCTTATTAGCATATTGTTATTGTTTGGGCTGTTTGGTGGCTTATATTCATTTATGGGATGTAGTAAAAGTAGGGGAGGTGCTGCTGTTTTCTTATAGAATGTTGGTTTCAACATATGAGAGTTACAAAGCTTATGTGATGAGAAGGAAATCGGTTTACTCATTGGAGACACACGAATAATATTGAGCTGAGTTGATGATTAGAGAGAAGATCGCAAAGGTATGTTAAGGCAATTTTTTCTTTCTTTTGGCATGAAATAAAGTGAAATGAGCATAAACGATATGCTATTTCATAACAGATCTACTCCTAGGAACTAAAGTTATCCATGTCGTTCTTTCTTTATAAAGTTATTCTAAGCAAATATATATGATCCTTGAATCCTATTAAGGTTCATATTGATGGTATGAATTTCAAACGGATTTTATCCCAAGAAGGATTTAAGGCATTCATTACACTCTTTTCCTTCAATCGAATTTTATCCCAAGAAAGGTTTTACCAACAAGGCTTTTAACGAGGCAACATCTATATGCTACCTAGGAGAACTTGACAAGTATTCAAGGCTTTTCTTCAATCAACCTCGAATACTGGGGAGCATTACCCCGGGAGACCACCTCCTTGAAGAAGCCAAGATGAGCCAAAAAGGGTCTTTATAGGAAAATGATGTATCGGGCCAAACGGTCGAATGAACTGTGTCCACGTAGAATAATTGAACCCTTGATGACGAAAACATGTATACTTTTACCCAATAATCAACGGAGTATCTTTTACCACCAAAACACTTCGTGCTTCAAAGAACTCTGCTATCTATACAAGAAACGACTCCAGGGCCTTAAATTTCCCGACCACCCAAGGACTGACTTCAAAAACTCGAAGCGGTAATACCTCCGGGTCGGAAACTTCAAACTCGTAAGCCCTCAATAAGGCAACATCAAAGATTACAAAGAACGGCTCCAGAGCCAAAAAAATTTTGATGTCTCGGGGACTGCCCCATCGAGCTGTCAAAACTCAAGGCCCTAAGGCCCCTTGCGGGAAACCTCGAGCTCATAAAACCTCCAAAAGGCAACATTAAATTTGTAAGACCTTAAGCAAGGCATGAATTATACTTGTTCCAAGTAACCTATCTATAAGACCTCAAGTAAGGAATGTTCAAATTTATAAGACTTTGCAAAAGGCATAATTCCAATCATAAAGTTAAGTCTATACATTCGAACTTGTAAGACCCCTAAAAATATATACCCTCGATATAGACATCGAAGCTACTTCACTCGGGGACTAAAAGGCTCCGGACAAATACAATGACTATAGTTACAAGGTTGTTCTAGCCAAACTAACGCGACTCCGGTACACATGACCGTCACCATAAAATCACAGGCCTTCAATTACTTTGAGAATACTTCGAAAAGAATCAACTAATTAGGCTACCTTCAGCATAAGCAAAAAAGATTTTATCATATCATCTCCAAACAATGAAAAGGCTTCGAAACAATTCAGCCATTGAGCGAAATCTCCCGAGGTGCTCATTTATCATCACATAACGACTCACAACGAGGTTCTTATCAAATCGTCAAAGGGTCGGAAGAACACAATAACTTCAAAAAAGTCTTCAACAAGGGAAAAATAAAGCCCAAATTAAAGGTCGTACCGACCAAACACGTAAGAGCCACTATCGCCAACTTAAATTAAAGGCCGTACCGACCAAAAGCATGAGAGCCACTGTTGCTTGCTTAAAGTAAAGGTCATACCGACCAAAAACGTAAGAGCCACTACCACCGTCTTATGTTAGAGGTTGTACTGACCCAATACGTTAGAGCCTAATGGCCAATTTAAAATTCAAAAACTTAAGGGTCAATGAGCTCAAGTCAAAATCTGACTCAGGGACTAAGTTCAAAAAAGTTAATTAAAAAATTCCTAAAGGCAAATGCGTAAGAGCCTACGAGCCAGTCCATTAAGCCTCAGGGCCGATCTGTAAGGAGAAAATTGAAGGGCTTCCTTTTATATGTATATGTGAAAAAAATATAAAGTTTCATTTTTAAATGTTCTCTACGAAAAATATACAAAGAATCAAAGAGGAAAAATCCTAGTCTACTTTCCCCTTGAGGACTGCAGCTCTATCAACCTCCTCCTCATTATCTTCGATATCGGATATGAGGAACTTGACATCATTTTTATCCGATTTTTCCCGCTTTATCTCTTTCGAGAGATCGAAGCCCCTAGCATGGTTCTACTCGAGGGTTTCCCTCTAAGATTTGCATCATGCATACTCATTACTGCTGATCTTTCGATCGGAAACCTCTCTCACTCAGCTCGAGCATCGATATCGTATTTTGACCACTTTCTTGTCAGCCTTAGATCGAATCTCTTCAGCTGCAGACCAGGTGTCCACAACCTCGGCCTTCATCTTCAAAAGATTGGACTCAATATTTGCAACCCTACTTGTCTGAACCAAGCTATTTTCACGAGCATTCTGGAGCTGCACCTCAAAGGCGAAATCCTTAGCAAAAGCGTTCTTTTTGGCTACAACTTGGGCATCTATCCGAGCCCTTAGCTCATCACACTCATTCTTGGCCTGATCAATTTTTCCCCAAAGACATTCCAGGTCCATCGTCTTTTTCTACAACTGAAATATCAAAACGTTAATCTTCGAAGATAGAAGAAGAAGCACACATCCCCTTGAAACAAAGCTTACATGTTTCTCTAGGTTTCCCTCATAGTTTAGGCTTCGATTCATCTCGTACTGAAGATGTCTCAACTTCTTTCCCCTTTTGTTATAAAGAAGCCCGAGGGATTTCTCCTCGTTCAAGGATTTTTGCAGCTTGGCTTCACCGCAGCGCAACTCAGACTTGAGCTTGTCAAAGGCCTATAAAGAAGAAGCTCAATGAGAAAATGAAAATTCAAAATCAAATAACCAACAAATTCAACCAAGCTCACCATAGAACAAAGCCATTAAGCCTCCTCAAATATTGAGCGTGCATTTATTGGCTTGGTCTCATCGGCCCTAGTAGAACCAATCTCGGTGCAAGCATGGTCGGTCGAGACCCCCCTTGATTTAGGTAGCCCCTGGCCTAGAACATCCTCGAAGTACCTTTGACAGGAGGTGAAAACACTGGTAGAAAACCTATATCCCTCAAAGTACCTTCGTTAGGAGATAAAGACGACGGTAGAACACATATATCCCTCAAAGTACCTTCGATGGGAAATGAAGACGATGGCAAAGGAGGATCCATTCTAGCCTCGGGTGCTGCAAGCTCAACCGATGCATCTCGTTTAAGCCTCCGAGTAGGTCTTTCCTCACTATGGTCATCTTCATCATTCAAAGATTCCTTCCTTTTGTTATTATTCCTCGGTCCCAAAGCCGACAATCCTTCCTCTTCTCTAAGGAGACACGGTCTCACCTCAAAAAATTCTCCAACATATGCAGTAACAGAGTTAATACGCATAAAAGAAAGTACCTTTCAAAGGAGATAAACCACACAGAACGTACTGTGGTGTTTGGCCTATCTACCTTTGGAAAGATCTTGCTACTTATGCTCATCATAGGTCGAGCAAGCTACCAGTCTCCAAGTCCAATCCGCTAGGTCGGGGACCTCATTTGGAATCCATAAGATTGCTGCAAAGAAGGGGAGGAAAACATCTTTACGGGGTCTACCTCAACCATAAACAATAGTGATAAAAGAATAAGTATACCACTTACATGTGAAATTCCATTTCTCAGGAAATGGCAGAAACTCTGCAGGGATAATATCGACAGTTCACCTTCAGGCAAATCGACTCATCTACCCTCGACCATCGTCTTCTTCATTACTGACAATACATATATGGGTGGATCAACATCATAGATTAATCAAACCCTAGTAATGCAAGGGCCGATCCAATCTGATAAGATGGCCGAGGGTGAGCTTGAGCCCGGCTTTATCCTCATCGTACCTTATCATCAGCACTATCCTCCAAAATGATGGGTGAACTTGTACCAGGGTAACCTTATATCTATTACAAAACTCAAGCACGACCCTATTGAGAGGGCCTAGTGTAAAAGGGTACATGGATACATTCAAAAACCCCTCGACCTGTGTCATGATGCTCTCTTCGGGGGAAGGTACCTGTAGTACCACCTTTTATCCCCATCCGCAGTCTTTTCTGACTGCCTTGAGGTGTTCTACCTTTATTGATGAGACAAACCTTGATACATGCTCATGATAGCCCAGAACGTTGGGAGGTCTCGTTGATGTAAAGTCCCTCTTCAAGACAAAGCACCTCGAAGTTAGCTACGGTGTACCACCAACCGAGCACGAAGCAAAGGCGAAACTCTCCTCTTCTTGATGAATAGATTTGGACATAGGAGCCATAGCTATGGTAAAATAAGAAAAGGAAGATAAAGACTTGGGCGAAAGCTTTGGGCTAGAATGGTAAAAGAACTAGCGCAAGGAAGAAGGGCAGTATAAAAAGAATAGTTACTCAAAAGTAGCAGAATCCTCAGATAAGAAGAAAGCAAATACATATATTGAGGAAGTGGCTACTGTTCTCCTATTCTGAAGGCCAATTAGTTCTTACCATGTCAGTGCCACTTTTGAGGAAATGTACCTGTGGGACCACCTCAATCACTTTGCAACCACGCCATACAAATGAGACCATCATACAATGTTTATGGGGTCAAGATTCCTATATCAATCTAGCCTCAAGATGGTTCCTGATCTCGAGGACCCTTGTCATTATAACTATAGTCTCTAAGGCCATCAATATCAATCTAAGCCTCGAGATGGCGCCCCAATCTCGAGGATCTCTATCAAAATGAAAATAAGCTCTAAGGGGCTATCAACATCGATCTAGCCGCGAGATGGTGCCCGATCTCGAGGATCTCTGTCACTACAAAATGGGCCCCGGAAGAGCTAACGATCTAGCCTTGAGATAGTTCCCGATCTCAAAGTTCTCGATTACTCCGGGTATGTGCTCTAAAAGAGCCAATATCAAAATTCAACAGACTAGCTTTACATAAGCACTGAAAAATAAATTTGAAGACTTAGAATAAAAAGATCTCTTTGCATTTTCAAAATTCATTTACAGAATGTATCTTTGAAAAACTCTCCGAGAAGCCCATACACCAAAGGAAGAAAAGAAAAAGCAGAAAGGAGCTGCCATTTTAATCACTTACAGAATCTTCATCTGAAGTAGTTGAAATCGTTGATCTTGTTTCCAAGATTATGGCTTTCTCGATCTCAATAGAGAGATCGAGACCTTCGACATTTTCTTCCTCAAGGGCCTGCCTCCGAGCTTGCAGATGAGCATAAACAACGGGCCAAGCCAACTTCTTTTCAACATTTTCAGATATCTCTCTGGCTCGAGCATTTGCAGTGGCGGTATCTCTCTACTATGAGGACACATCAGTTCCTTCCTTGGCCGCGGATAATGCAGTGACATCTTTATGAGCATTTCAAAGAAGATCCGGGGTCGAGGTCAACTCTCCCTGTAAAAGATCTCTCTCAGAGGTCACTATATCATTCTACCTCTTTAGCTCGAGGATCTCCGTATCTATGGCTGTGACCTCTTCCCAAATTTGCCCCGCTAAGGAATCCTTTTGCCCAATTTTCAAAGGCGGGACAAGATCATAAGCATCAAGCTGTAAAGATAAAAGAATGAGATCATGAATTCCACATTACCTGCTCGAAAAAGCTAGTCATTTCATGCTGGTCCCCCTCCAAGCTTGCCTGAAGCTCACCCAACTCCTCTCTCTTTCGGGTGGAGGAAGTCTCTGAATTATTTAGTTCCAAAGTGAGCTTCTCAATTTCCTTATCACGATATGAAAGCTCGTCTTGGATCTTATAGAAGGCAAGGTTATATAACTTCTTGACCTACAACCAAAGCAAAAAAGTTGAGAAGCCAAGGGGAAAACTCTAGTCTCGGCCTCCTCAAGAGCAACAGGGACAACGAGGTCTATGTACAAGTCAATGCCGATGAACCAGTCCTCGAGCATATATTCCTCTTCAATTGAGGCCCCCATCTCGACTGTACCTGTATTTTGGGAATCCCAATGTATCTTGGGAATCCCAAATTTCCTCTAGTGAAAATGAAGGGCCCAATTTAAAGCCACCCAGGATATCAATTTTTCACGACCCAAATCAAAGGGCCGCGACAAGAACCACATGACTTAATCAACAGGTTACCAACATAATATATCTTTCTTGTCATTCTATAATGGGTAATGAGCCAGAAAACTCGTCATATGATAACAAGAATAAATTATAAGGGAATACTTAGCATATGACGACCCAATATAATATACAAATTTATACATGTGACATCGGGCCTATAAGACGGACATGACCATTTGTAAACTCAAAACATAGGCTGACAAGGCCATACAAGAATCTAAACACCTGACATCTATCTACAAGCGGCCCCATCATACCAATCAATACATATCCAAAGCATACCAACCAAATAGGAAACTCTGGAGCAGGTGGAGTGCAACAACACCTTCCCTTGAGATGATAACCTACTTGGAGGAATTTCAACCTACCAGTTGGGACTTACGGGCATGAAACGCAGTGTCCCCAGGAAAAAGTAATGTTAGTACGAATAAATTACCAGTATGTAAGGCAGGAAAACATAAACAAGAACAACAATATAAGGATGGAGAAGAGATACAACCTGTATCATCTGAGTGCCTCTGGGGACTACTGACATGAAATGCATAATACATGTATACATAAAATTTTAAAAACATACGCCTCTGTGGGCATCATCATCATATGCACCGGCCGTAAAGAGGACTTGGTAAAAATGTACCCGACTATCATAAGGCTCGGTAGAATCGTACCTGGCCACTTGGAGCTCGATAAACCCAACTGATCAGTGGTTGACAATATGTGTTGTATCCGGCCAACTATAGCGCGGCTCGGTAGAGTAAAATAGATACTATATATAATGCATGCTTGACTCATGGAATCATATTCTAAACCTTTCGGAGTGACTTAAGGTCGTTGCACCTTCGATTAACATTATGCACATCCATACCCTCAATACAAAACTCAGTAGGATTCAAGGATGATACACACTTTTTTGAATAACTTTATAAGGAAAGAACAACATGGACAACCTTAGTTGCTAGGAGTAGATGAGTTATGAAATAGCGTATTCATTTCACTTTAGATCATGCCAAAAGAAAGAAAGAAATGCCTTAACATACCTTAAACCCGTTGAGTACTTAATACCTTCCAAGCAACTCTTCAAACAAGTCAATTCAATCTATCATAGTATAAGGAGATTCAAAATCAGTGCTGAGCAAAGGCTAAGTCTGTAACTTAGGCTAGTAGATCATTTACATATATTTGGGCAGCATCTCCCTAGTAACAAGGGCCTCTACCAATACCATATACAAACAATAACAACTAGAGAAATCCATCAACAAATAAATGTCAAGAACAAGATGCCATATAGCAACAAGAAGGCATAGCTACTTCACGACGAGCGGAAAACTCCCATTGGAATCCGTATAACCGATATCATCCCTTATAGACTTCTTATATTAACTTAGAAGTATCATTAACATGATAATGAAGTCATTCATCAATGATTCCATCCTTATACCATATATTTATAACAAAGGAAACAATCCACAACTCCAACTATCTTCAATTAGTAATTTTATTCACTAGTTCATGTCTACTCCCTCCATTTACCTAAATCAACATCAAGATAACCTTAAGAACATACACGAACACAATAAAAATATCTCCTACAGTAACTTCAAGTCGAAATCCAAGTTATATTCAGCTTACAACAACCCTCAATGGCAATACAACACCATAGAAGTGACTTAAGCTAATCCAAGTATTATCTTGTAGTTTATCATCCTAACAACTTAACCAACATATAAGAAAGCTTAAGCATAATTAGTAGGATGTTATACTCACCTTATCTAGCAGCAAAACTTGGAATTTCAGCCAAACACAGCCCACAATAATCCTCAATGACAACACAACCTCAAAGAGGTGTTGTTCTTCACTAGAACTAAGTTTTGATGTTAAAATATGGTGTAATCACTTTGGAATCACTTCAAACCCTTGTGGAATATATTTTTGAGGGTTAGGATAAGTTTGGAGAATAATTTGAGTTGAAAAATGAGCAAAACTAGGCGTCCAAATCGGTTATAAAGTGAAGTAGGTCGACCACCGCTAAGTTGGTCGGGAGCTGCTTGTGCGGTCTCGCAAAAATGTAAATATCTCTCTATTCCAATATTTTATCAAGGAACGGTTTAATAATTTAGAAACTAGACTTTTAGATCTTCAATATGGTAGGTAGATCAGCCTATAATTCCAAGAATATTTGGTGAAAAGCTCATATACATTTGACCTAATGTTTAGCAAATTTATAAATGTAACTCGTGATGACCTTTGCCAACTTTTGTTCCACAACTTGCTTGACTTCAAATTGCAGCACACGAATATCATACAACTAAAACAACTCATATAATAACCTCCTTATCATGTTAAGAACTATAGTATCACCCTAAGGTATATGTTATAATATTATGAACTTGTCGACTTTCGACGGAACTTATTTTCTTCAATTGGTTTAGCTTTTAAGCTTTACAACCCTCTTGGTACTCGTTATTAATGATCTTAAATATTTGTAACCTCCATTCTAGCATGATTAAACTACATTATGTACTTTCAGAGTTGATCTCATTTCATGTCCAGGCCCTCCGAGATCACCAACCGAGGTTTCATCGGCACAGACGGTACCATGTCCTGCTCGAGACTTGGGAACTGCGCCCCAACCCTCCTCAAGGGTCTCTCGAATATGGGTTTGGTCTGTATTGACCACTCCCGAACCAGCGCCCTTCTGACCAGCAACTCGTAGAGCATCAGTACTCCATCTTTCCCTTTGTACCAAAGGGTGCTCATCATCATCATCACCTTCATCTTCAGAATAAGGACTATCCACATCAGTCGATGCCTCCTTCTTTCTTTTCCTACCCTTTTCGAGTTTCGAGGTCCCTTCTTCACCCGGAAGATCCGGCCTCATCAACACACCTTCCTCGAGGCCTACATAAGCATGACATATTACACTCACCACCACAAATAATACTCATATGAAATTTGGCGACTATAACAAGAAGTGCTTACCATGATTCTTGGATTAATCCTTGGTGGAAGCCATTGTTGAATCATCTTATAGAGCAATTTGTTCTATCATATGCCTTTCTCCGATGGTTTCTAGGTAATGCTTGACTCGTTGTGTATTTACCTTGAAGGTCTGAGTCCCATCTTCTTGTTGAAACACGTTCTCAAGTCGCTAAAACTAAACGTGTGTTCATCTCTGTAGGTTTTGATAAATGACAAACCGACGCGCATGGAACATCGACATATGCCAAAGTCCAAGAACATGAGAAACAAAGAGCAAGATCAAGAATATCAACAAAGTTATAAATGAGTCACTTTATAGTGTGATCTTGATCCGACAACTTATTCAAGTCTTGGCTTCTCTCGTAAAATCATTTTCATGCATCATTGATTTAAACCAAAATGATTTTCAAACATTTTAATTTTAGCCAAAATGATTTTCAAACATGTTTTACAAATCTGGACATAAATAATCGATTATGTTAAGACAGTGTTAACCGAAATTTTCAAAACAACAAAATAATCGATTATGTCTCTTCTAATAATCGATTATGTTGAGGCAGTGTATAACCGGATTTTCAAAGCAACGAAATAATCGATTATGTCTCTTCTAATAATCGATTATGTTGAGGCAGTGTATAACCGGATTTTTCAATACAGCAAAATAATCGATTATGTCTTTTAGGTAATCGATTATGTTAAGACCGTTGCCAAAGTATTTTAAAATCGCTGAAATATAATCGATTATACACAAGGCTATAATCGATTATGCTTGCACAGAATCTGCTTCCGATTTTTTAACGTTAACTGCTAATCGATTATGTAACTTGAATAATCGATTATCATGCTTAAAATCCGCATATGATTTTTGAATGATCTGCAGATAATCGATTATGCAGATCATATAATCGATTATGCAAGCACAAAATCAGCAATTAGTGATTGGCAATTAAGCAACGGTCTTGGTGACTTTGAGCACTATAAATACACCTCAAAATCACTCTTTTAAGTACAACAACTGATTATAATTCTTGCATGAAGCTTACATACTCTTCTCTCATCATTTCATATCTATTTCATAATTTTTGAGAGGCAAATTCTTGAATAAATTGTTGTGTTCTTGAGCGTATTTGTTTACTCATATCTACTCTTCAAGAGAGTTCTGTTTAAGTGAGTGCTAAGTGTTTGTCCACACTTGAAGGGATATTCTAATCCCTTGTTGTAAGAAGGAAAGGTAGTTCCTTGGTTTGAAGTCTTGAGGTGTGGTATCCTCGAGCAGGTTGAAGTCTTGTAGAGTGTATATCTACGAGCAAGTGTAACGGTTTTTTAGGCACCCGTAAGCTTAACGAAGTTAGTGTAAAACTCGAGAGAGTCTCTCGGGGACTGGACTAACCACACGTTGTGGTGAACCAGGATAAACTTGGTGTGTTCTCTCCTTACTTCTTTACTTACCGCACTTATTTTACTCCTGCAATTTTAATTCCGCAAATTTACATTGTTTTTTATTATAACGCTATTCACCCCCCCTCTAGCGTTAAGCATATATTCTAACAATTGGTTTCAGAGCCATACTCTCTGAAAGACTTAACAGTTTGAGAGAAACTTTCCATGGCTTCTACTCGTAGTGTTTATGCAGGACTAGGTGAAGGACAATGCTTCACAAGGCCACCACTATTCGATGGCACAAACTATACTTATTGGAAGGAAAGGATGAGAATATTTATCCAATCAAATAATTTTCTACTGTGGAAAATTATCAAGAATGGAGAGCAAATTCCAACCAAAAAGGTAGAAAATGAAATGGTGCCAAAATCGGAAGATGAGTATGACGCAGACGATATTAGAAAGGTGGAGAACAACGCAAAAGCGATCAACATGATGTACTGTGCTGTAAATCCCGATGACTATCGGAAAATCTCATGTTGCACCACGGCTTAGCAAATGTGGGATAAATTGGAAATTACCTACGAAGGTACGGACCAGGTAAGAGAAGCTATAATAGATTTTCTAACCCATGAATATGAACTTTTTCATATGAAGGAAAACGAGAAGATAGATGATATGTTCGAACGATTTTCAAAAATCGTTAATGATCTTCATGCTCTTAAGAAGACCTTTCACGGATAGGGAACTTGTCCGTAAAATTCTTCGAAGTCTCACTCCGGAATGGCGCTCCAAAGCCGACGCTATTCAAGAGTCAATCGGCATTACAAATGTCACAATCGACGGGCTTAGAGGTAATCTCAAAACCTATGAATCTACTATTCTTAACCCTCCTTTGGATGATCAAAGGAAACGAAGAATCGCCCTTAAAGCAAGCACGGCTCAACCTCAAAATAATGAGGATTCAAGCGACGAAGATAACGAGTTCGGACTCGTTATTAAGAAGTTTCACAAGTTCATGCAAAAGAAGTATGAACGAAAAGGTAAGCAACAAGGAGACCAATTAATGTGCTATGGATGCAGAGAAATCGGGCATATCAAATCAAATTGTCCAAATACCAAAAAAGAGAAGAAACCCGTCAAGAAACAAAGAGCATACATCTCTTGGGGAGGCGACTCCGGAGACGAATCAAGTGTTGGAGAAGGAAACGAGACCGCAAACTTGTGTCTTATGGCACACGAAGAAACTCAAAATGAGGTATGTACCACTTCTAAGAACTATTTCACTTTAGAAGAATTGCAAGATGCATTTGATGAGTTGTATAAAGAGTTTATTAGCTTCTAAATCTATAAAGGATTTAAGAAAACAATTTTCTTCAAAAGAAAAATATTTTGATGAACTAACTCTTGAAAATGAGAAATTAAAAGAGGAAAACAAGTTTTATGGCAAAAGAAGCGCCGATAAACCCAAAAGCTCAAATAAGGATTGTACTTCTTACAAATCTCTAAAGGAAGAAGTAGAAAGTCTTAGAAGCACTTTGCACAAATTCAATTCTTCACACAAAAATCTCAATGAAGTGCTTGTAAATTTGAAATCCACTAAGCACGGTATAGGCTTTAAACACGAGCCAAAGAAAAAGTTGAGTCCATTCCTAAACCACCTAAGACTCAACTTAGGCAAAACAAAATAAATGTCAACACTCAACCTAGAAATTTTAATCCTAGAATTGCAACTCTTCCTAGAACAAATGCTAGGAGAAATATTGGAATGTATAGACCACCTAGACAAGATTTTCGAAAACCACATCAAAACTATATTTCTAAAAATATAGTGAACACTAGAAGAAACGTTGGCATGTATAGACCACCTAGACAAGATTTTCGAAAACTACATCAAAACTATGTTCCTAAAAATAGAGCGAATAAATTTAGACCCCCAAATTGTTATCATCCTAGAAGAATGCACAATCCGAATGTCATTTGTCATTATTGCAATAAAATTGGACATATTGCTCCCGCATGCTTCACTAGACATTGACATTTCACTGCAGGACAATCACACCAATATGTTGCACCTATCGCACAAGGACCCAAAATGGCTTGGGTACCGAAATCTCATTAATTTGTTTTGTAGGTGTGTTTGAAGGGATCAAGTGTACTTTGGTACCTTGATAGTGGATGCTCCAAACATATGACCGGGGATGCATCAAATTCCTTCAACTAAAACCCACGGAAGGAGGAAATGTTATTTTTGGAGACAATAACAAAGGAAAGATTATCGGCATTGGATCGGTCGGTAAGGACGAATCCTCCTCCATTAAGCATATTTTGCTAGTTAAAGGTCTTAAACATAATCTCTTGAGCATAAGTCAATTATGTGACAAGGGAAATCTTGTATTGTTTGACTCCGAAGAATGCTTAGTAATCCGTCGTAGTGATTTCAAAATTATTCTTCGCGGTATTAGAATGGATAATATCTATATAGTTGATCTTGAAAATTCTTCATCAAGTTTTGTAAATTTCCTTATGAGTAAAGAAGACGACATGTGGTTATGGCATCGTAGAGTAGCTCATGTAAATTTGAATCTTTTAAACAAACTAGTTTCACAAGATTTAGTAATTGGTCTTCCAAACATGAAATTTGAAAAAGACTATATTTGCGATTCATGTCAAAAAGGGAAACAAACAAAGGCTTCTTTTAAATCCAAAAATGTTGTTTCAACCACTAGACCTTTACAACTTCTACACATGGACCTTTTCGGACCCTCTAGAATTAAAAGTCATGGTGGTAACCTTTATGCTTTTGTTATTGTTGATGACTATTCTAGATTTACATGGACGTTATTTCTTGCTCATAAAAGCAATGCTTTTCAAGCTTTTAAAAGTTTTCTTAAACGTGTTCAAAATGAAAAGAACACAACCGTCACTTCCATAAGAAGTGATCATGGGGGAGAGTTCGATCATAATATCTTCGCGGATTTTTGTGACGAACTCGGTATTGAACATACCTTTTCGGCTCCACGTACACCACAACAAAATGGAGTGGTAGAACGTAAAAATCAATTTCTCGAAGAGATGGCTAGAACCATGCTCGATGAGGCCGAAATTCCCAAATATTTTTGGGCGGATGCCGTGAGTACCGCAAGCTATGTTTTAAACAGAGCTATCATTAGACCGATACTGATGAAAACTCCCTATGAACTCTATATGGAAAGGAAACCAAATCTTTCCCATCTTAGAGTCTTCGGTTGTAAATGTTTTATTCACAACAACGGAAAAGATAATTTGGGAAAATTTGATGCAAAATCCGATGAAGGAATTTTTCTTGGTTACTCATCGCGTAGCAAAGCATATAGAGTTTTTAATAATCGAACCAAAACTGTTGAGGAATCTCCTCATGTAGTATTTTGTGAAAATGATGCTCGCTTGGCGAGAAAGGATTCTTGTGTTGATCTTGCAGATGCTTTAAAGAAAATCAATCTTCAAGACAAGGTACAAAAGGAGGATCCAAAGGAAGTTCAAGATGAAGTCATGGAACAACCTTCGGAAGAAGTACCACCACAAGAAGAAGAATCGATGATGCCTAAGGCTTGGAGGACGTCTAAAGACCATCCTCTTGACAAGGTAATTGGCAACATCGAGAAAGGGGTAAGTACACGAAACCTTCTTAAAGACACTGTAGGACATATGGCTTTTGTTTCACAAATAGAACCTAAAACCATTTCTGAAGCAATTGGGGATGAGCATTGGACCTTGGCAATGCAAGAGGAGCTTAACCAATTCAAACGTAATGATGTTTGGGAATTGGTGCCAAGACCCGATAATCACACCATAATTGGTACGAAATGGGTTTCGGAATAAATTAGATAAAAATGGTATAATCACTAGAAACAAAGCTAGGCTAGTTGCTAAGGGATATAATCAAGAAGAAGGCATTGATTATGAAGAAACCTATGCACTCGTTGCACGCCTAGAAGCCATTCGTTTATTACTTGCTTTTTCATCATCTATGAATTTCAAATTATTTCAAATGGATGTCAAAAGTGCCTTCCTCAATGGGTTTATTCAAGAGGAAGTGTACGTTGAACACCCCCCGGGCTTTGAAGACTTTAAATCTCCCGATCATGTCTTCAAGCTTAAGAAAGCGCTATATGGACTTAAACAAGCTCCTCGAGCTTGGTATGAGCGCTTAAGCAAATTTCTTTTGGACAATGAGTTCGAAAGGGGGAAAGTTGACACTACACTGTTTATCAAAAATAAAAACAATGACATTCTATTAGTTCAAATTTATGTCGATGATATTATTTTTGGTGCTACTAATGATTTTTTATGCGAGGAATTCTCTAAGTTAATGACTAGCGAATTCGAAATGTCAATGATGGGTGAGCTAAACTTCTTCTTTGGGCTGCAAGTGAAACAAATGAAAGAGGGAACATTCATTTGCCAATCCAAATATTGCAAGGAGTTTCTAAATCATTTTGAAATGAGCAACGCCAAAGCAATGGCCACCCCAATGAGTACATCCGACCATCTTGACAAAGATGAGAAAGGTAAGGAAGTAGACATCAAGAAGCATCGAGGTATGATCGGATCCCTTCTCTGTCTTACTGCTAGTAGACCGGACATCATGTTTAGCGTGTGTTTATGCGCTAGATATCAATCATGTCCGAAGGAGTCACACTTAACTGTGGTAAAACGGATAATGAAGTATCTTGTTGGAACAATAAATGTGGGACTATGGTATACCAAAGATTCTTCATGCCAACTTGTTGGCTATTCAGATTCCGATTTTGCGGGTTGCAAATTGGACCGCAAGAGCACTAGTGGCACTTGCCATTTGCTCAGTAGCTCCTTAGTTTCTTGGTTTAGCAAGAAACAAGTTAGTGTTGCATTATCCACAACCAAGGCTGAATATATAGCCGCGGGGAGTTGTTGTGCTCAAATCCTTTGGATGAAGCAACAACTCTCGGATTATGGTCTTAGTATTGATCATGTTCCTCTTCGATGTGGTAATACTAGCGCCATAAGCTTGACGAAGAATCCTATTCTTCACTCAAGAACGAAACACATAGAAATTAGACATCACTTTATAAGAGATCACGTTCTCAAGGGCGATGTCGAAATTGAATTTGTTGAAACCAAAAATCAATTGGCCGACATCTTCACAAAGCCTTTAGAGAAAGAGTCCTTTTTCCGCATTCGTAGTGAACTCGGAATTCTTGACTCCAAGATGATCTAATTCATGCATTGCATTTTTCTTTAAATAATTACTAACTTGAGCGTCGGAGGCGCCTAATTTTTTTTTCAGGTATCGCCCCAAAGACAGGGGGAATTTTCAGGCACTGGTATCAAATAATCTATTATTTATTAAGAACAATCGATTATCTCTAACATCTCGGTTTGTAGGAATTTGGCAATAATCGATTATCATATATTGCTAATCGATTAAGTTGAGATTCAGTGTTACAGGTTTTATAATAATCGATTATTTAGTACTGCATAATCGATTACCTTTTACCGTCTCGGCTTTTCGTCATATCACTGGAATGAAATAATCGATTATCCTATTAACCAAAATCGATTATTCCCCGAGTCCGGACCCTCATAATACTTTCTTTCTTCAAATAATCGATTATCTCCTATCGCATAATCGATTTCTTCTCTGACTACAATTTCGAAATATTGGAAATAATCGATTATTCAGCCTCCATAATCGATTACCAACGGTCAGTATTCAAATTTTTTTACCGTTCATGACCGTTTGGCTTCATAAATCTGAAGCTTTTTTGCTCCATCAATGCCTCACTTCTTCAATTCTATAAATAGATGTTTTCATCCTTCAAATTTCTCTCTTCATACTTCACTCTTAGCTTCAAACAATCTTCCAAAGCCTTCAAAGTTTTGAAACAACTCCTATTTCTTCATACTAATGGCAAGCAAGCACTCTAAACGCTCTCGTTCCGGCAAACAAATTGCCTCCTCTTCCGCCGCTCCTCCACCCGTTTTCAACTCTAAAGACGGCTCTTATTTGTGTTTTGATACTCAACCCGAACTTCTTCATTTCATTGAAAACTTTGAGAGTCGAGAAATCCTTCCACCTCGTTTCTCAACTACTAGATATCTTCGAAATAGCGCACCCCCATCAATAGAAAATATTCTTATACAAAGCCAACTCATTGACTTTCTATATCTTCAAACTCCTTACATTCACCCTGCTCTAATCCGTGCCTTCTATTCAAATCTACAGCAGGACGAAGATGGTGACCTTGTCTCTAACATCAATGGAGTTCCAATTTTTGTAAGTGAGGAAAACTTGCAACTCCTCACTAACCTTCCACGGAATGGTGAAGACATTTCTCTCTACACTAGAGAAGCAGGCGCTTTATTTGATGAACAACTTCTTTTCCACCAAATTGGTATTGGCGACTGTCCGGAGAATCGTCGCCCAACTATTACTCACATGCGCCCAGAATATCGGCTAATATTTTATTTCATCACCCGAGTTCTCAAACCCCGAAAATTCAATCATACAACTCTCTCTCATGAGGATTCAAAACTCTTACATGCAATTATCACCGGGGCTCGCATCAATTGGTGCAAGTTCGCCATGACTCATATGTATGATGCAATTGGGGATGATAAGCCACTCCTATATGCCTTTCTCATAATGGCTATTTTTGAAGCCTCCGGTATCGACACCTCCGTCGGTCCACACAAAAAGGCAACAAAGCATTGGGAAATTCAAGAATCTTCATTTCCCAATATTGGTGAAAATCCTCCTCCTCATCCTGCTCAAATTCGTCGTCCTCAAGCTCCTACTCTTCAAACCATTTCGGACCAACTTGCTTCTTTGTCAACCTCAGTGGCTCGTATTGATCAAAACGTCACTCATTTGACTTATGAGCTTCATGGGTACTTTGATCATGTCAACTATTCATATGCCCAAATTGTTCTTCCGGACTGAGTGCCGGATGCCGAGCCGGATGTAAATGATGACAATGAATAATAAATTTTTTATTATGTATCGTTTGACTTATATCCTGTCTATTTTTGCTTTCTCATGTATGTTTAATATTTTTAATGAAAGTTCATTATTTTTGCTTATGTCAAAAGGGGGAAGAATAAGGGCTATGCACACTAATACATATTGGCATAAATTGAGAGGGAACTCATAAATTGAGGGGGAACTTATACTTATCTTATGCATATCCCGATATTGGTTTGCCATTATCAAAAAGGGGGAAATTGTTGAAACACGTTCTCAAGTCGCTAAAACTAAACGTGTGTTCATCTTTGTAGGTTTTGATAAATGACAAACCGACGCGCATGGAACATCGACATATGCCAAAGTCCAAGAACATGAGAAACAAAGAGCAAGATCAAGAATATACACAAAGTTATAAATGAGTCACTTTATAGTGTGATCTTGATCCGACAACTTATTCAAGTCTTGGCTTCTCTCGTAAAATCATTTTCATGCATCATTGATTTAAACCAAAATGATTTTCAAACATTTTCATTTTAGCCAAAATGATTTTCAAACATGTTTTACAATATGGACATAAATAATCGATTATGTATTTCTTATAATCGATTATGTTAAGACAGTGTTAACCGAAATTTTCAAAACAACAAAATAATCGATTATGTCTCTTCTAATAATCGATTATGTTGAGGCAGTGTATAATCGGATTTTCAAAGCGACGAAATAATCGATTATGTCTCTTCTAATAATCGATTATGTTGAGGCAGTGTATAACCGGATTTTCAAAGCAACGAAATAATCGATTATGTCACTTCTAATAATCGATTATGTTGAGGCAGTGTATAACCGGATTTTTCAATACCGCAAAATAATCGATATGTCTTTTAGGTAATCGATTATGTTAAGACCGTTGCCAAAGTATTTTAAAATCGCTGAAATATAATCGATTATACACAAGGCTATAATCGATTATGCTTGCACAGAATCTGCTTCCAATTTTTTAATGTTAACTGATAATCGATTAGGTAACTTGAATAATCGATTATTATGCTTATAATCCGCATATGATTTTTGAACGATCTGCAGATAATCGATTATGCAGATCATATAATCAATTATGCAAGCACAAAATCAGCAATTAGTGATTGGCAATTAAGCAACGGTCTTGGTGACTTTGAGCACTATAAATACACCTCAAAATCACTCTTTTAAGTACAACAACTGATTATAATTCTTGCATGAAGCTTACATACTCTTCTCTCATCATTTCGTATCTATTTCATAATTTTTGAGAGGCAAATTCTTGAATAAATTGTTGTGTTCTTGAGCGTATTTGTTTACTCATATCTACTCTTCAAGAGAGTTCTGTTTAAGTGAGTGCTAAGTGTTTGTGCACACTTGAAGGGATATTCTAATCCCTTGTTGTAAGAAGGAAAGGTAGTTCCTTGGTTTGAAGTCTTGAGGTGCGGTATCCTCGAGCAGGTTGAAGTCTTGTAGAGTGTATATCTACGAGCAAGTGTAACGGTTTGTTAGGCACCCGTAAGCTTAACGAAGTTAGTGTAAAACTCGAGAGAGTCTCTCGGGGACTGGACTAACCACACCTTGTGGTGAACCAGGATAAACTTGGTGTGTTCTCTCCTTACTTCTTTACTTACCGCACTTATTTTACTCCTGCAATTTTAATTCCGGAAATTTACATTGTTTTTTTATTATAACGCTATTCACCCCCCCCTCTAGCTTTAAGCGTATATTCTAACACTTCTGACTCAAGTTCAATAGTTCCATAGGGGGACACATGCACAACTTTGAATGATCTAGACCATTTGGACTTGAGTTTGCTTGGAAATAACTTGAGTCTTGAGTTGAAAAGTAAGACCAAGTCACCCGAATTAAACTCCCATTTCAAGATCTTCTTGTCATGGACAAGCTTCATCCATTCTTTGTACATAGCTGCACTCTCATAGGCATGAAGAGAGAATTCTTCCATCTCATTAAGTTATGTCATCCTTAGGTTAGTAACCTCAACCCAATCAAGATTCATCTTCTTTAAAGCCCACATAGTTTTGTTCTCAAGTTGCACTGGCAAGTGACAAGCTTTTCCAAAAACCAACCTGTATGGTGAAGTGCTAATAAGGGTCTTGAATGTTGTGTTATGGATTCACAATGTAGCATTTAACTTCCTTGACCAATCAGTCCCGTTTGCATTGATAGTTTTTGCTAGGATATATTTGATTTCTATGTTTGAAACTTCAACATGACCACTCGACTGAGGATGATAAGGTGCGGACAACTTGTGCTTTACACCATATTATCTAGCACCCCGGCGAAAGCCTTGTTAGGAAAATGAGACCTACTATTACTCAAGATGGCTCTTGGAGAACCAAACCGTGTGAATATGTTTTTCTTAAAAAATGCGGTCACACTCTTTAGATCATTTTCGATAAGGCGATTACTTCAACCCATTTAGAGACATAGTCCACAACCACCAAGATGTAGGTCATGCCGTATAGCTCAAGAAAGGGCCCATAATGTCTATTCCCTACACATCAAAGATCTCAAACTCTAGTACAAAGTTCATTAGAAACTCATGTCTCTTAGATATTTACCCTTTTCTTTGACGTTGCTCACATGCCTTGGCCAAAGAGTTTGCATCGTGGTAGATCGTCGGCCAATAGTAGACATATTCAAGTATTTTTCCGCAGTCTGTTTCCCTCCATGATGACCCCGAACAAGCGAATCATGGCATGCCTTGAGAATTGGCATTAACTCATCTTCTGGAACACATTGCATGAGGATGTTGTCGGCACAATTATAGAACAATAAGGGTTCTTCCCAATAGCAATGCCTAAACTCCTGCAAAAATATTTTCTTTGGATAAGCTTCTAAACCTTTGGGAACAAGGTCACTAACCAAGAAGTTAGCAGTGTCGGCATACCAAAGAGAAAATGTGTGAGACAATGCCAATTTGTGTTCATCTAGGAAAACATCATTGATTTCAAGATCTTCCTTTGGTCTCCCTGCCCCTTCAATCCTAGATAGGTGATTCACCACTTATTTTTCTGTCCATTTTCGATATTTGATTCCGAATTCAAACTCTTGCAACAACAGGACCCACTAAATAAACCTAGGTTTTGCATCCTTCTTTGCCATAAGATAGCAAACAGCAGCATGGTCAGTGTACACTATCACCTAGGGGTGTGCATTCGAATCGGTTTATCGATAAATCGAATCGATTGTTTGTTATCGATTTATCGATTTCGATTTCGATTTCAAAATTTTCCTTATCGAGTTATCGGTTTCGATTTCGATTTTGTCCTTTTCGGTTTATCGGTTTATCGATAAACCGATAACATACACTATTTTTTAATTTTTTATAAAAAAATTTTAAAATATTTTTTAAAATATATTTTTACCCTTATTTTATAATACCATTTCCTTTACCCTAAGTCCCTAGCGCTATATTTCCTCTACCACATTTAAGGAATGATCATATTTAAAGCTCAAGGGAATAAAGTTCAAATTAATGGAAAATAAAATTAGCCGTGGTGATATATTTTATTTTTTTATACTGTACAATAATGGTGGCATACATTTGATCCCTTACTTTTATTTCGTTTAATGTGCTTGTTGACACAATTTTCATGTTATAAACGATGTTCTTCTTATTTTAGCTTCTTTTTGTCCATATTAGTTAGGCGTATTTGTAGCGATATACTTTTTGTGGAATCTCGAAAATTTTCTTGTTGGTGTGATCGATAACCGAATTGATAAGCCCCAAAAATTGATAAATCGAAATCGAAAAAATCGAAATCGAAAAAATCGAAACGATAACGATAAGCATATGTTCAAATTGATAATCGATAAATAATTATCGATAAAGACCAAAATCGGTTCGATAAATCGAATGTACACCCCTACTATCACCTTGATCCCAGCAAATAAGCCCAGAATTTCTCAAAGGCATATACAATGATAAGAAGTTCTTGCTTAGTCACTGTATCATTCATTTAAGCGTCATTGAGTGTCTTGCTTGCATAATAGACAAGGTGAAGAACCTTGTTATGACATTGGCCAAGCAGTGCCCCAATAGTTACACTGTTGGTGTCACACATGAGTTCAAATGGAAGAGACCAATTGGGTGTGACAATAATTGGTGTTGTGGTAAGCTTTTTTTTCAAATCCTCAAAGGCTTTGAGGCATTTCTCGTCAATTTCTAATTTTGCATCTTTCTCAAGGAATTTGCACATTGGATTTGCAATTTTGGAAAAGTCCTTGATAAAACTCCTATAGAAGCCGGCATGCCCCTAAAACTTTGGACACCTTTAACTGTAGTATGTGGAAAAAGCTTGAAAATGATCTCGATCTTTGCCTAGTCAATCCCTATGTCTTGTTTTGAAATTTTGTGGCCCAAAACAATGCACTCGTCTATCATGAAGTGGCATTTCTCCCAATTTAGCACAAGGTTCATGTCGTCACATCTCTTAAGCACTTGTATAAGGTTGTCTAGACAATGCTCAAAAGAATCATCTACGCCCGAGAAATCATCCATGAATACTTCTAAGAAACCCTCCACCATGTCGGAGAATATTGATATCATGCACCTTTGGAAAGTAGCCGGAACATTGCATAGACCAAATGACATCTAACTAAATGCAAATGTCCCATACAGACAAGTTAATGTTGTATTTACTTGATCTTCTAATGCAATATTAATTTGGTTGTAGCCGGAGTATCCATCTAAGAAGCAGTAGAATGACCTTCTCGCTAGCCAATCAAACATTTGATCAATAAAACGCATAGGGAAATGGTCCTTACACATAGCACCATTTAGCTCCTGGTAATCCATAAACACCCTCCATCCAATCACCGTTATTTTTGGGATGGGCTCATTTTTATCATTTTCAATCACGGCCATGCTCCTTTTTTCGGCACACATTCCACCGGACTCACCCAAGAACTATTGGTAATGGGGTAGACTACCCCGGCATCCTACCACTTGATGATTTCTTTCATCACCACCTCATGCATGGAAAGGTTTAACCTTTGTTGATGCTTAACACTTGGTTTACTCTCATTCTCCAATTGGATCTTGTGTTTGCAAACTCCGGCAGGAATCTCTCGGATGTCAGCAATTGTCCACCCAATAGCTTGCCTATGCTTCTCCAAGACATTCAATAGTTGCCCTACCTGAACATCATTCAACAAAGAAGAAATGATTACCGGTATAGTGTTATGTGAGCCAAGAAATTTATATCACAAGTGTGGTGGAAGTGGTTCCAGCTCTAGTTGCGACGGCTCAATAATTGAAGGCTTTGCCAGAAGAGTGACTCTATTCTCTAAGTCGAGAGAGATCTTTGGAGCATAAGTGTAGGAACCAAGACCTTCCAATGCATTTACTAATTCCATATACCCCTACACATCTTTACCATAAAAATTAGCAAAATAGACGCTAGCGCCTCACCGAGATATTGTTCTTCCATATTCATTTCAATTGTATCTTCCACTTCATCAACAACATCAATCCTCGAGATGCTTTCATATTCATGTGGTAGTTTCATAACTTTGCTTGCTTGAAATGTTACCTATTCATTATTCACATGGAATTTGATCTCATTCCAATTTGAATCCATTAGTACTCTTCTTGTAGCAAGGAATGGTCTCCCCAAGATGATAGGGATCTCTCTATCAACTGCACAACCAAGTATTATGAAATTGGCTGGTAGATGGAAATTTTCCACTTTTAGAACCACATTATCAACAATTCCTACCGGTCTATTTATGGAATGATTAGCCATTTGCAACCTCATATTTGTGGACCTTGGCATACCTAACCTTGCTTGCTTGTAAATGGCAAGAGGCATTAAGTTGATGTAGCCCCATAATCACAAATAGATCTTGCAAAATCACGCACCTCAATAGTGCATGGGATGGTCAAAACTCTCGAGTCTTCTTTATTTTGAACGGTGGTTGTTGCAAAGATGGAACTAACTCGGTGAGTGACATTCACCAGTTCATTAACGGTGGTTCTTTTCTTGGTAATCAAGTTTTTCAAATATTTAGCAAAACCCGACATCTCTAGAAATTCTTCCACAAATGGAATATTCACCGATAACTGCTTGAGAATGTCATAGAATTTTTCGAGTTTGCTATCATCAACCTTCATACCAAGTCTTTGAGGGAAACTAGGAAGAGGTCTAGAATAGGTGGTAGAGTTTTTTGTGTCTCTTTTACCTTTTCCTTTACCTCTTCCTGTTTCACTTCTTGAACCTTCAAATCTTTCGGAAACTTTTTTAGCTTCAACAACAATTGGCTCTTCAACTTGTGCCTCAACCTCTTGTTCATACTCTTCCACTTCAACCACTTGTTTGTTCTCTCCTTGAAGTATCTTCCCACACCGAGTAGTAATTTCTATGCAATGAGAAGTTGGACCACTCCCACTATTCTTTGGGTTTGCAATTGTGTCACTTGGAAGAGTCCCTTTTTGCTTCGCATTTTGTTCCTCAGAAAGATCTCTCATTTTCATCTCCAATTTTTGAATGGATGCGGTATGAGAACCAAAAATATCAGTCATATTCCTTATAGAAGTATCAGACTTATCATGATTTTGAAATACCCGTTAAAGCATGCTTTCCAAATTAGAATCACTTGAGAAACCTTGATTTGAATATTGACCCTTTGGTGGAACATAAGGGTTTGAAATCCAATTTGAGAAGTTTTTGTTGTTTTTGTTGTTGTTATTCCAATTTTCTTGATTTGAGCTACCTTGGTCATTTAGCACTATTGGTTTCCTTGACCTTGTGGGTTAGGCCTCCATTGATTTTGTTGTCCTTGACCTTAGTATTGTTGCCTTTGATAGCCACCTTGAGAGTTGTTGACATAGTTGGCTTCCTCATAATCCTCACTTGATGATGGTTGAACGTCTTCCACCACATTTACCTTCTTTGTTTGGTTTCAGTGAACATTTTTGTCAACACATTGACATTGGTGGAAAGCCCTACAATCACTTGATCTCTTTCTTGATTATCGTTAATCGTGTTGGTCAAAGAGGGAGAACCATATGCAATTCCGCTTGTGGTGTCCTCTGAGTTCCAAGCTTGATTATGTTTTGCCATTTTGTCAAGAATTTATGTGATCCATATAATATTCATCAACTGCATTCTTGCTATAGATTGGTTGATAGCATCTAAACACATGTAGAATTTCTACAACAAGATAGAATCCGAAAACCATGACGATACCTCACAAAATATAACTTGAATCGATCCCATGCCTCATGTAGATGTTCTCCTGGTAGTTGCTTGAAAAAGAAAATTTTATCCTGGAGCTCAGATTTCATGCTTTGTGGGAACTATTTATCTAAGAATGCTCGGACAAGTTCAGGCCAAGAATGAAAGGAATTTGGTGGCATATTTTGAAGCCATTTCCTTGCGTCCCCAGCTAGTGAGTACTTGAACACCCTTAACCTTAAGGCATCATCTGAGACGTTGTTTTGCTTGTGCATCGCGCACACACCCAAGAAATTTCTAAGATGTTGTGTCGGATCATCATTAGTGGAATTCATGAAAAACCCCTTCACTTTTAGCATTAGGATTAGACCATCTTCCATCTTGAAAGTTGCAGCGCCAACTATTGGAGGTACATTAACATTTGTGTCCTCGATGTACTTATCTATGTTCGCAAAAGGATTTTTTCCCATTTATTCTTCATATTCATCCATGTTTTCCTATCAACACCAAGCAAAACAAGAAAAGTGTGATGGAATAGAAGAAGATGTAAAGTAAAGAACACACTAATTAGTAATTTCAAAATCGTATTCTCCGGCAACGGTGCCAAAATTTGACACGCTCAAATTACACTTTAATTAAATAGTGTAAGGTGGTCAGTGTCAAATATAGTAACACAATAAGGTTGGGGTTGAATCTCACAGGGAACATGCGTGAAAAGTTTACTCGAGTAGTGTGCTACTTGACTTAAGTCGTAATTCTATTCCGTTAAAATAACAAGAGAATGATATGATTGTGAATTAATGAGATAACTAATTGTAATTTTGAGAATGTTAATAATTTTATTAAGGAAAACAAGGCTGCGTCCCAATTAATGGAATGTAACGCTATCGGTGTTAATATGATATATTTCTAGTGGAAGATCCTTTGATATGCAAATGATTTCTATATGACTACTCAATACTTTCTAATGGTTGAGTAGTATTTTTCCCTTTTTGATTTTTTCAAATATAAACGAGTTGCAATTTAAGAACAATCAATTTATGCCAAGTAAAACCCACTTATTTTTAAGTGATTCTATTAAACAAGAGTTAAAGTCTTGAGTTCTTGATATTCAATTCTACCAAGCCCTAAATCACTTTTCCAAGCAAAGAAAGGGTAAAATAAAATAGATTAATGTTTGCAACCACCAACCATAAATAAAGAACAAGAATTGAATAAACATCAACCAACCATTATATATATATATATATATATATATATATATATATATATATATATATATATATATATATATATATATATATATATATATATATATATATATATATATATATTCAATGTTAAATACCCATTAACATTACACCCATCTAGTGTCCATAACCTTATTATTTAAAACTAGCAACTCATACTAAAATACAAGAACAAAATATTTGATAAAGCCATAAAGCTTACAAAAGTGCAAGATTCCTTATTCACAAACCTCCAAATAAATGAAGTATTCAATGCTCACTCATTAGGACCTTGTTTCAGACTTAAATAACCCACAAAACCCTAGTTATTCTCTTTATAGTGGACCAAAATTCATAGTCAAAATTAGAACAAAATACCCCTTCAGATGACTTATACGATCGCATACTTGTTGTAGCCCAGTTATGGAGACCGCATATCGAACATTCCATCACAGACTTGCTGAGTTCCAGATCTAACTTCCAATGCATAACGGTTATGTGGTCCGCATTCATGTTATGGTACCGCATATACCGTCGCATTACATGCTGAAGTCTTTCTTCTTATAGAGTTATACAAACATTATGCGACTCACATAGGTGTTATGTAATCGCATAATGGACCACATATTTGCTTCTTTATTTGGTCTAAATGACTATCTCTGTTTGCGATCAACATGTTAGTTATACGGTCCGTATTTGAGTTATGCGACCGCATACTTGCAACATATCCGTCTTTTTGTGACTTTTTGACTTCTTTTCAATGTTTTTGAGTCTTCAAGCTCATGCACTACAAAACAACCAAATATGATCAGAATTAACCAAAAATGCACTAAATGACAAGTTAAAATCTAAGTAATTGGTATCATATGTGGTGAAATTCTACGGCACATCAAAACGAAAGGCTAGCTGAGGAAATAAGGAAGAAGGCTTCAACCTAAGTATAATGACCTAAAGATGAAATGGCCTTGTAACAACAATCTCATAACAATATTGTATGCACCCCATAAGAAAGTGGCACATATCGTGGCTAATGAATAGGAAGAAAAAAAAACAAAAGGAATTATTCGATCAAGAGTTAGTTACATTATGAACACACGTAATCTTCGAGTATTACACATGCTATATATACTCTAGAAATCATACCACCGTAGAAGATTTTAGTGTAAGTTAAAAGAAGTAATTGAGCCCGGGTCATAGATGAAAGATTGAGTTGTTAAAAAATTGTATCATGGATATTCCATAGCACCCATGATAGGATAAAAGTAATAACTAATACCATGAGCCGCAGATCGGGAAATAGCTTAAGCCTACATAAAGGTTGATCAGAAGGAGGAGGAAACTAAGACTTACATCAACGAAGTAAATCAGGAACTGATTATTAGACCCATAAAATTATAGACCTCGTAATTGAGAACATTGCAGGATTACTCTTAGATATCAGAGGTACAAGAGAGATAGAATAGTAGCCATATTTTATAATGGTTCTATGATTAAGCCAGTTAGAAGAAGTATCAGCCTCATCAGAAATCAATATAAAGCCCAGCAAATTGTGTATGCGCCAGAGGTGCAAGTATTATAATAGAGTTTTAATTTATGGTTGTGAATTATACCTATGTGGAAGGGAGGTCATGAATGAGATAGAAGATGTGATGCGAGATTTCAAGGTAAGTAAGGAAAAGATGAACAACGTACAAGATATTCAAATACAAAAGGTTATGAATAGTCCATACTGCGTTTAAGGGGCTAAAACGGGGATTCAATATCCAGGAATGATAGCAGCGTCGTTAGTAGTATACCTTCTTGCCTATGGTTTTAAGTAACGAAAGTTTTAATTAGAGAGTGAAAGAAGAGTTAGAGACAATGTTGATGTCTCGATGTTCCAGAAAAGCCTAAGGAAATCGGTCACAGGCTAAAGTATAATAGAACGACAAGGTTTTAGAAAAACCGGAGTAAGGAGAAGAGAATAATAAGTAAGAAGATGACGAAATGTATAAGTCCTCAAGATTAAGCCCGTGAAAACAAGGGAGCTGATGGTTCCTCTAAGCTATCGAAAGCTCAGTATAGCCTAAATGAACTCAAAGGAGTGTAGGACTACTAGTATTTAGGAGATATGGAATGCTGCCCCAGCAGTAGAATAAGGGTTTGATTGAGATAGATAAAGTATGACGTTTTGACCTTCGATTGAGTAATGAATTGAAGAGGATTTCATGAATTGTAAGGGACCAAGATACCCATATATGGTGAGTCAAATTGGGATGCTATAAAGTACGGTTATGGAAGTATAGTATCACTCTAGGTGGATCAGTCTAATTACTCCAGATGCCCCCGATGAGATGCAAGCCCTAGCGGCGGTGTTACATAGGAGATCAAGTTATCATTGGTAAATGAGGGATCAACATTAAGGTGAGTCAACAATAGATGGATAAAAGTTCAATAGTTTGAGATGAGATTAGTCCATCAGTCCTAAGGATAAGCAATGAGAGTAACCAGGAGTTGGTTTCAGACCATAGTAACAATAAATCGAAGTAAAAGTTATGGTATAATATGACCTACGTAGATGCAGTAGTCATACTAATGGATAATTGTATTTATAAAATAAGATATAATACACAAGTTCTACAAAGTATCAAACAAAGAACTTTAGTAAACCTATAGATGTCCAAAGGGACATCTTGTCAAGTTTTGTATATATTCCCAAACTGAGGCATAGAGATTGGCTAAAAAGATGAATGGAAGAGTCTCATAGGCACAATACAAGGAAAAAGTCATACGGGCTGCATGATAGAAGGTGGTAATAGTTACGAGATTAGAAAGATTCCGACCACGAGTCGTGGTGTGAGAAAGAGTCCTAAAGGGGGGAATTACTTGGCCTTTGGATTTATTCAAACAACAATTGCCTGAATGGAAATGAGAGTATTAAAGTATTATCAAGAGACATGGGTTATGAGAATGATAAGTGCATCAGTCAACATTCGAGGATGAATGTTCCAAGGAGGGGGGGGGGGAGTGATGTTAAACCCTATATTTTTGTACATGGAAGTACTCCATGAGTAAATTGATATAAGCTCGGAAATGAGAAGTTACATTCTGCATTTTCATACGTTAAAGTTTCGTCATAAGTAAATCGACATAAGTTTAGGAATGAGATTATTTTAGTATTATAAATATTATGCTATTTCAACCAAGTGATAAGTAAATTCGTAAGGGTGAAAGAGTAAGCAAATCAAAGAAAATAAATTTCATCAAAGTTTGGCTATTTGGGAAAAAATACGGTCCGAGCTATAATACATGGTATTTATAGACTAGTGCCGTACAAAGTACCACATGACTATGATAGTATGCTGTATAAAGTGTATTAATGGGTAGTATTTTAAACAACTTGAGATAATTATTAATTAGGCGGGTAATTGGTTATTGATTATTTGGGGTTAATTAATTAAATAAGGGATTAGTGATGAATAAATTAAAACTTGGAAGAGTCCTAAATGAGGCCCAATGTGGCAGCCCTATTTCTCAACTTAGTGACTCTTAAGCACAATTCAAGGTGGAAAAATATGTGAACTGATGTCTTAGTCACCTTGCCAAAGTGGGGTCCACCCCTATAATAAAAATGCCTCCAAAATCACTTAAGGGGATGGATGAAATTCAGTGATGAATGGGATTTTAATTCTCATCAATTTCATATGAAACATTATTGACGTGACAAAGACAATGTAGAATCAAATGGTTTATTGCCTCAGTTGGATATTCACATGTTAATACCATCTACTACAAAATCTAATTCATTTGCAGAATATACACAGTTAAACATGCTTCACGCATAACAATCCTACCAAAGCATATGATTTTACAAGAGCTTTGTACTTTTTTTTTGGTCCACTAGGCAATCGCCTAGGGTTAGGATTTATAATTAATAGGAAAAGAAAAATTACAACAAATAGGAGAAATAAAATAAGGAGGATTACACCGGTAATGTTACCCATATAACACAGCCGGCATAGACCTTACCTTAGCTATCCTATTGAGGCAAAAAGCCTCATGGACTAGCAAGCATGTAAGAAAGAACTCGCAAGAGCTAAGAATTGACTGATCATCACAGAGTTTATACCATGCTCTGTGATTATATTACATAGAATAATACTAATGTGACGGTAAAATAAACAGATGAAGAAACCATAAAGGTGCCCTTTTTTCTCTTTTGTTGTGAAAGTTTTGATTTGTAAAATTTTGTCTTCTTCCACATAATTTTTCGAAAAGTCTTCAAAATTCATACTTTATTCTTCAGGCAGTTGGATTTCGAAAGTATTGTTTGAGCGACCTGTTTTTGTTTTGCATTTCGCATTGGGGGCCTCCTTATGTTGACGTCTTCGAACACCCTGCCGTCCCATCTTCTTTCCCTTTGACGAGACTTCTTATTTCTAGCACTATGCAATGGTGAAAGATCTCTTTTTGTTGAAGCGTCTTCTCGGCATTTCTTTTAGATATCCTCTTCTCCCCCTTCTTCATATATATGGCTCCTGTCAAAATAGGATTAGTATCTGTATTTACCATCGCTTCCAAAAGTTGTCTTTCCTCAGCCGAGATTACTAAAACAGTTGTGACGAGCTGCCCCGCCTGTGAAATTGCTTTTGTCTTGCTATCTGCAGAAGGAAAATTAACATTCCTTTGTTGCTTCTGATTTGAAAGCAGTGTTTGCGTCATGGCATCCAAAAATTTCCTGTCCTCTGCATTACAGAGTGGTTCTGTTGTTGTAGAGTGATTCTGGCTAATTGGTGGCAGCGCAGTTGCGTTTCGATCGCCAACTGAAGCTTCGGTTGAGCTTAGTTGACGATTATGTGTTGTTTCCTTCTGGTTTAACTTTGAGGTTGCTACCATGGAAATAACTGCTTTAGCATTATTTCTTGGAACAAAAACTGGGGCATTATGGATTAAACTACTGTTTGGAGTTGATGTTTGTTGCAAAAATGCACGACCATTCTTAGTTGCAGTTTTCCCTTGAACTTTTTGCTTGACTGAGTCATCACTGTCCTCTCCAGAACTATCCTGATCATAATCTTGGACGTCTTCTTCCGATGAAAAACGAGCGAGTCCTTCACTCCAGCTCTCCTCATCGTCATAATCACGTTGGTCTTTCTACAATTTCAATTTATTGACCAAGTCCCTCCACTTTGGTTGAAAACCTTTTTTGTTGCTTGAAGTTGAAGGTTCCCCATACCGTTTGACAATGTTGTTCATAAGAGGAGAGAATGTGGTTGGAGAACTTTGAAGTTTGGGCTGTATTTGCATATTGGTACCATTAACATGAGATATATTTTTTACCTCTGTATTCTGTGAATTACAAAGCTAAAATTTTTCTTCGAAGCCTTTTCCTTCATGATCATTGTCATTGGCAAGTACTTTAAATGAGTTTGAAATTGACAGTAAAGCTGGATTGTTTGCTGCAATGTGATTTTTATTTTTGGATTTTGGTGATTCTGCTTTGTTGGCCATCGATGAGCATTGTCCATCTTCCCTTTTGTGTTGTCGATGATCAGTAAACTGTAGAGCAGAATTTGCTTGGGTTAAGGCAGTATTAGATACAACATCTGCAACTCTATCTGAAGGAATGATCACACAGTCTTATTGGATCCTGCCATGGTTATATATACTCAAAGCTGATGTTTTTTTAAACCATTACATCCTGCAGCAACGTTTGAAGTATCTAGCAGTTTTGGCACTGTGGAGTGCTCCCCTACTAGAACTGGGGAATCGGCATGATTTGTAGCAGATTTACTGACATTATTGTGTAACAAAAGTTGCTGCTCAGACAGTAAATATTGACTCCTGTTTGCATTGTGATGTGCAGCCTCAGCAGATGCAGCAGCCAAATTTGATAGCTCTTTTCTTACACTGTTGTGCTATATCTGCATTCGGCATTGAATCTGAAGTAATATTTTGACACATCTGTGCAATATCAACATTCAGTGTTGAACGAGCTTCTGCAGCTGGAACCATTTGACCAGAAACAATTACATCAACAGTCACAAGAATCCCTGCCATATTTGACACCCCTTGTTCACTGGGGACATTCAAATTGGATGCAACAGTAGAAATGTTTTTACACAGCTGTGCAATATCAGCATTCAGTGTTGAACGAGCTTCTACAACTGGAACCATTTGACCAGAAACAAGTACATCAGCAGTCACATTAGGAAGAACCCGTGGCATTTTTGACACCACCTGTTCACTGGAAACATTCACATTGGATTTAACAGTATTAAAATTTTTACTCAGCTGTGCAACATCAGCATTTAGAGTTGAAAGAGCTTCTGCAGTTAGAACAATTGGAGCAGAAACATTATTTTGTCCTGCATCAGCAGTCACATTAGGAAGAACCCCTGCCATATTTGACACCACCTGTTCAATGGACACATTCACAATGGATGTAACAATAGTAGGATTTATATTCAGCTGTGCAACATCAGTATTTGGAGTTGAATGAGCTTCTGCAGTTAGAATAATTGGAGCAGAAACAGAATAAGAGCTTTGCAACAGTATTTTGATGGTTGTATAAGAGCTTTGTACTTATACAAGTGTTTACCACCATAAGCTTGTAGAAATAAATGACAGTAAAAACCATCCATTTTTACCTACTGCGATATTGCTTCCACAAATTATCATGATTGTCGTGTGCTAGACGAGTTGTCTAATAAACTGGCTCAGGTATATTACGGTTGTTTCTTCTTTCTTTTAGCATGATCTATATGACATAAATGAAACAAGAAAATGCACAACTTCCATAAATGATTCTATTCATAGAAGTATTATAAGTGCTTATGATCTTGAATTCCCATATGTCTTATTATTTCATCTTTTGTTCACGGGTCTCAGAAAATACGTAAATTGATTTTACGATATTAATCAGAGGCATAATGGTCTTATGACACCCCGAAAGATTTTATTGATGTACTTCTCATGCATTGCATTCATTTATACATGTACATTGACCCATGACCAGACAACGTTATAGACGAGTATATATATATATATATATATATATATATATATATATATATATATATATATATATATATATATATATATGAGATATCGGAAAAGGTTATGGCGTTATATATACGCTACTACCTGATCGGCTGGTAAACATTGAAGATTTTTTCCACAGTGGCCGAGATGATATCATGGGATGCCCTCAGAGGCCTAATGACGTTATGAAACATGTAACTATGCGCGCCATGGCCTTCATACGCATATGCATGACACTATAATCATTTCAAAATTTACAGAGTTATCCAGACTTACAGGTTGGGTCATTTATTCTATATTTCTTCCATGCTTGTTATGTAGCTTTTTATGTGCTTTACATACTTGCTACATTATTCATGCTGACGTCTCTTTTTCCAGGGAACGCTGTGTTTCACGCTCGCAGGTCCGGATAGATAGTTTGAGAGCCTCCAAGTAGGCTATCAGCTTAGCGGGAGATGTTGGTGCGCTCCATTTACTTCGGAGTTGCTTGTTTGGTTAGTATGATTTAGACGTATATTGTTTGGTATGGCGGGACTCTGTCCCGACCTTTATGTAAATTATGTATTCTTAGAGACTTGTAGACAAATGTCATGTATGTAAAATATTGTATGGTCTTGTCGGCCTATATTCAGTATACGAGTGGTTATTTTGGTCTTATAGGCATGTATGTCTTATATATAAGTTGGTATCACATTTTGTATTCTACTTATCTCATGGCAGCCTTCCGGCTCAATTATCTATGATTGTCAGACATAAAAAGATACGTTATATTGGTACTCGATTTAGTAAGGTGCCAGGTGCCCTTCGCAGCCTATCGATTTGGGCCGTGACATTTTTAGAGCTTTACATTTTTTTTCTGTTTCAATTACTTAAATAATTATTAATTATTCCTTTAAATTTTTTTGTGATCACGTAATCATCAAAATTACTATTTTTCATCCTCATATATATTTCATAACATTTTCACTTTATTTCGTACAATTATATTTGCCTTTTAAGCTATTTACCTAATTTTACTATAATAGCCTATATTTATATATATAATTGCTTTTGTCTATGCTATTTGTGTCAAAATAGCCTTCTATATTTTTATAGTGCTAAATTATTATTGTTGTCATTTTATTGCATAAATAATATTTTTATTTATTTATTAAGCATTTTTATAAATTATTTTTTCTAAATTTTGTGTATTCAAATAATAGCCCATTTTAAGACAAAAATACGGACGAAAATTAGCCCAATTACCCCTGGCCCCGGACCAAATGACCATGTCTAATACTCGGTCGGTACCCATTTCTAAAGCCCGACCCAGCCCTTTTTTAAATCCTCGTCGTTGATCTTAGAGATCAACAACCCACATTTAGTCCTCCCCTTTACTAAGCAAACCCCCCAAACCCTAACCATTCACTCTAAACCCACCACCTCAGAATCCTCTCTACTCTCATCCCTCCAACAATAGTCTCCTCACTCAAACTTTCTCCAAATCAGTCTTAATCATGGATTCCGTCCATCATTTTCTTACCTTTTATGTGATTCCTCAAAATTCCTTGCAAGTATGATGTTATATGGTACTTGCCCCAAATTTGGCAAGTACCAGTACCCATGCGGGATTCCACCACCTTAAATCTTCTAAATTTAGATGACGTTTCATCTATATACATTATATATAGTCCAATTCAATGAGATCTCGTCTATCCATGCTTCCTTTGAACTAGGGTTTGAAATGTTCCCTCATCTCTAACTGGTTCTTATTTGATACTTTTAATTTTCATGTTTGACTATTCTTTTTTCGTATCTCTATTTAATTTTCCATGTTCCCTATTTCTACTATTGTTTACCCTAAGTCTGACTCAAAATGATTTTTGGTATGATTTTTATTGATCTCTGTTTAGCCTTCTTTATTCCTTATTTTCATTATTATTTGTGTGATAATTGTTATTCCTTGTTGATTTACTAAAGCCTCTTTATTTATGCCCTAATCAACCGATTCAAATTGATTCTAATATATCTTTCCTTATTTGTGATTGAATAATTTGTTTCCATGTTTACTTGTTCGATTTCTACTATATAAACCTCTCTCAAAACAGATTGTGGGGACCAGGACTCTGACTACTATTTTCCACTACTCTCTCATTTACTCATTGTTACTTTCAAACTCGCTGAAACTGTTGAATAACCTCCTCCACTGCAAGCACTTCTTGGAGCCCATTCTCTAGGCTCTTGTGAACTCTAAAGCATCTGGGATTTGGGGTTTTGCTTCTACAATCTGCGCTATTTTAATCCTGCTATTAGTTAGTATTTAAACCCTCACAATGTTTAATTTCTCTCCTGCTCATGTGTCTGAACTTTGATTCAACTGGGATGGTGTTCAACTTTGATGTCATTCTGTGACACATGAGAATAAACTACTTGTGAGCACATGATTTTTATCCTATATGAATTACTCCCATAAATTCAAAATAAAGTAATTTTTTTCATTATTTGCAATTTTGTAGATTTTTGTGGCATTTTCTATTATTATTTGCATATTGTCCGTGCATGTTTACTTTATTTAATTAATAAAAAATATAAATATGTACATTTGAATTTAGGATTTAATTTAATATTTTAATATTAGTTAATTAATTAGTTATTTTATAAAATAGGGAAAATCACAAAAAATAGTTATTTGTGCACTTTTTGATTTTAATTGTTGAACTTTGGTAGTTTTCCTTTAACTTAGTATTTAACTTAGTAGTGATAATCATAACTTAAAGTTAATTGTTTTAGTTTAATAGGATAAGTTGATTAGGAATTAGTTTAGGTTTATTTTTATTTTTAATTTTAATTTCGAAAAGAAAAGAGAAGAAAAGGAAAAAAATTTAGGAGGAAAATGAATTAAAAAGAAAAGAGAACAAAAGAGAGAAAGGCTGTCTTGGGATCAGTTCAATTCATTGGCCAAGCCCAAACTTTTGCCCTTGCACCCCTCCAAACCCTTCAAAACCCGGGCTAAACCCGCGCTCATACCCCGTCCAAATTTTCCCCTTCCTTTATATGAAGTGACATCATTTCGAGTTAGTAGGCTTAAGATGATTCGAGCCTTTAATTTTGGCTCATCCAACGGTGGGGGTGGCTTCTTGTGTGTTAACTAAATATGTCCCAAAGTCCGGAGATCAACTCAGACCAAACACCCCCTTTCTATTCATCCCATTTGTCTCTCTCTTGCCCAACCCTAAACGCCAACTTCATATCCTTCACCATTTCCACCAGCGGCACAACCATAAGCCATCCAAAATCACCTCAAAATCACACTTTGGAACACCCTCCATCCTCATATCCCAAATCTCGAACACTTAGTCCTCAAATCTTACCCGAGTCCGTCTAATCTCAAATCTAAGAACTTCATTTCGCTCACTTTGCCTGGTTCAATTTTCTGGGACAATAATGACTCGAAGTTTATGTTATGATGGCTTTTTCTCCTCAAGAATGAGTGACCATTGTAATTAGCTAGATGAGAAATTCCTCTTCCTTCAGCTTGTAGTGTCCTGCTTGGATATTGTTGAAACTGAACTTCTTGAAACAATTGTCTTGGGATTAAACCAGTTTGCCTTTGTTCAACTGGCTTATTATTCTGGCTAGGAAAAGCCCCATAACCTTGTAAAAGTGTACTATAATTAGGGGCAGTTGAGTTCAACAAATAATCTTCCTGATCACTCTGCGTGGAAATTGTACTGATTTGTCTTCGTTCCACCATCTCATCCAAATACCTTACATCTGGCAATTGTAAAATTTGCAGCTCTTTATTCCTTTTTTCCTCCATAAGCTCTTTAAGATGTTTTTCCAAATTCTTTTATTCCCCGAATTGCCCATGAACTGGATCTTCCTGCCATCCATCAGAGGCAGAACTATAGTGTTAAGCTAAAACAGAAGAAGCGGATGCAACCAACATTCAATGGATTAACTAAACTGCTATAAAGGCATCTCATTCTTGTATTTGAGGTAAAGAGGAAGGGATAAAAATTTAGAAAAACAAAGACGACTAGGAATTTAGGGAAAGTACTGTATCATTGATTTTTTCTGATTTCTTAAGTTACCATTACTGAGGTGATTTCTGATCTCAGTGGAACTGAATGGTCTGATTTGAGTGGTTTTAAAGGCTTGGTTTGAAGTTTTGGTTGCTTGTTTTGATTGTTGCACAATAGTTCTTGGTTCAAGAGTTGATTCTGGGGTTACTTCTGCTGTTATCTGTTGTTGTTGTTACTACCGATGTTACCTCCCTTTTCCCGTCCTTTCCAGGTATGTTTCAGCCCCCATGGGTGTCCCTTGAAAATGGGATAAACCATGATGTTGTTCTTAAGCCTCATCTCATTTTTCAGTTTCATGATTACCATGTAGTTTTGGAATTCTGATTAGTGTAATTGTCAAAGAATGGTTGGTAATGGAAAGTTAGATCATGTTAGCTTGATATATATGGCTTCCTCATGATTTGTTGTTAGATTTTATAACCAGTGTTAGATTCCACCTTGTGTGTTCATCTTATTTCTATCCTTAAATTTGGACTGTATTAAATCTTGTGGTGCATGATTCAGAATTTCTGCAATTGCCACGTCTATGTTGCTGTTATGATAAAATAGTATTGCATTAATAGGAAATAGGAATTTGTCAAATGGCTCTCGGTTAAATCCTGTATTCAGGACGATGACATGAATATGATATTTCAAATCTCTTGTTGCTTTACAAGTTTATTTTCGATATAGGATCATTTGTAAAGGGTATTCAAAGCATGAAAATGAGTTATAAAGAAACACATGCTAATTTGTCTCTGCTGAATTTGAGAAAATCATCTTAATCGGGAGTGAGATGACTACGTAATAATATCTTGAAGAGTTCAATCGAATGGTTGCTTTAATATATGTGTTATATATTCCAAGTGTTTGTGGTTTGCTATTTCATTACATGACCAAGTGAATCACTTGAGGTTTATGTTATCATTCAAGCCTAAGGTCCCTTGATGCCCAAAAGGAATTGGGAGCCATCCAGACTCGAACTCGAGTCCTATTTGATCAAATGCAGACTGGTCCCATCACCAATTCAGGGGGAAGTCGCTATGGGGCCGTCATTAATTGGGCTTGGGCTTTTTTTGGAATAAAGTAGTATCCTTTTTAGCTTTCAACAAATCATTTAAGTAATATTTGGGTAAATAGGAGTTTTGCCATTTTTAATTAAGTAGTTAATTAACTATTAAAGTTGGATTAGAGGTGTTCCGTGTCAAACAAAAATGATAATTGCAATAGTGCACTGAAACGGGGCCGGAGCGACCTATTTGACTCTTTGGCCAAAGTTTATGCCTCAGAATCTGGGCTCAATCACAGCCTAAAGGCTTTATCTACACAAGATGAGCTTCCCGGGCTCACAACAGGCCACAATCGAATAGAATTGGGCATGTTAATGTGTGTGTTACTAATATACAACGTCTGGTCATGTAGATGACTATTAACAGTGATTTCCCCATTTACGTATAATGCAATAAGAACTGAAGCATCAAATTGTTTCGAAAATAAAATATACTGCTTCGAATCGTGTTTTTCACAAACACACAGTGAATAAGTTCACATAATCTGCTATAAAACATTTACAGTAGATAATAATTTTCTATTGAATAAAATGTTCATACTAGTTTAAACCAAAATCTCATTTCAAATTTAATTTTTCAACTAAGCATGACAGGAACATTTAAATCAATAGGTCCAAATGTCCTATTATACAAACAATTGTCTCAACTATGATAAACATAATAGTAGTAAAAGCTGATCAAAATTAATAAATTCAATGGCAACAACAGTCCATAGCAACAACAATCTATATAGTCCTATTGATACATTTAATAGGAAGCTCAAATAACTACAAATGAAAGCTACACTGCCAGGGTAAAATCACAGGAGACAAAGACAGGTTTTGACTTCAAGTCTCTTTTAAGTTGCACCATTCATTAGACTCAAAGTTACATCCTTTGGGAAGGAAAAATACATGGGAATCAAAATACAAAGGGAGAGTAAGGAATCATCAGCAATGTTCACTGATCAGCAACAAAATTACAGGCAACACAGTAGTAATATTCAGCTTGATAACCAGATCCACCAAGAATAAACCACACACATCCTTTTAATGACCTTAAACGACTTGAAACTAAACCCAGGAGCTCCAGAAATAACCAAACCCAATTAAATGATGCAAATCGCAGAAACAAAACAAAACCAGACTTTGAAACCAACTGGACCTTTAATGGAACAGTACTTTTGAATTTCTGTTTGTTTTAAAGCTCTAAATGCATAGATTTTGAAGGAAACTCCCAGATACTCAGCCTAAGTAAACATTTTTTGATTTTTTTGCTTTAGATTAGGTTAGAATTGCAGTAATCTGAATTTTGAATGTTTTGGCTACTGGACCTTATTCAGGAATTTTAAGGATTTCTTTTTCAAATATTTTTGGGAATTTTAGAGGTTCAGATTGTGAAAATCCCTCTTTTTAAATGAATTCGGGTGCCCTTTTATAGCCAAAGGCTAGGGCAACCCCTTTATTTTGTTTTAACTACTAGTCCATCTTTTAATTTTCAGATTTTACCTACTTGGTCCTTTATTTTCTGACTTGTTCCCAAGTCACTGCACTAAAACTACTAAAATTTCATACTATGGCCCTCTTCTAGAAGCGTCTAAAGGATTCTAGCATTGTTCCATGTTTATAGAATACCTATTCTACCCCTATTTTATTCTTAAATTAGAACCAAACTAAACCCTATACTATCTTTTTTGTGTACTAGATTTACCATTCTTTACTAAGCTAAGTCTTAAAACTAATTATTACTAACAGCTATAACCAAAACCATAATCAAGCTGAACTACTAATCAGAATAATAAAAAATTCAACTTAGAATTCTAAAAACTACTGGACCATAAATTCAAGAAAAAGGCTGAAATTAACATGATGCAAAGCTACAGCTAAACATGCAATAAATTATCAATTAAACACTAAACTAAGCTAATGCAAAAGAACAGAAATCAGAAATTGACTTGATTAACTAATCAAATGAATGATTTCAAAAACATGGTTGGAAACTAACTCATGGAATCATCATGAAAGGCAAAATGCAACCGAAACAAATGCTAACCAAAAACCAAAATCAAATATGAGTAGAATTAATCAATATTTTCTACTTAAAGAAAATAACCAACACTAAAGCAAGACAAAATCGTCAATAAAATAATTAAAATAAAATAATCAAAAGAAAATAAAAACTTACTGATTTGTCTCCAACTAGACTGCTTTTTGAAATTGATTTTTCAATTAATGTTATATGTTTATTTTGTCCGAAATAAACACATAACACTAATTTTAAAATCACCTGAACACTTGTAAACCCAAATGAATTGGGGTTCTTCAGACCTCTTTTTTTTTGGTTCATTGGTTTCCACTTGGATTTGAAGGGTTCCGTCTTGAAATTCGGAATGAGGAAGTCGAGGAAAGCTTGGTGTATGATTTGGGGATGATTAGAGGCATTAGGGTTTGGGTCGAGATTTGGATCTGAAATTCGAGAAGCCTCAGGCTTGTTTGAAGAAATCTAGTTAGTGATTGGGGATGAGGAAGGTTAGGAGAGGATATGGTGTGCTTTTGGCGGCCATTGGAGCCGACTCCATCGTGGACGGCAGAGCAGCTGTTCCTTTGAAGGAATATTCGAGACGTTTGGCTGGGGCTTGCGGGTTGTTTTTTGTGGGGGGTTGGAAAGAGGAGGAGACGGGGATTGAGTGGTGTTAATTTGGGTGGATTTGGGGTTACGCCGCCACCGACGGCAGGCGGTGGAGGGACGGTGGTGTTACACCGGAGGTCGGATTGGCACGAGAAGGGCGAGTTTTGTCTCTGAGGGTTGTGAGTATTGTTCAGACAGTTTTATTGAAATTGTGAGACCAAATTTGGGCCGTGTGATCAAAGGGAATAAAGGACTGAGATCAAATGGACGTCAAACGACGTCTTTTTGGGACCTTCTCTGGCTGGACCGGGCATGGGGTCTGGGTTTGGTTTAAAATGATGGGTCTGGTTATTTTGGGCCAAGTTTTATTGCCAGAAATGGCCCAAATCATGGTCTTTATTAAACACCCAAGTTGTATGTATTTTTCTCTTTATATTTTCTTATTATATTTTTCAAATTTTAATAACAAACAAATATAAATAAGCCAAAACATATTTAACTTCTACAAAATAAACCAATTAACCTGTAATATAACCTAAATTCTGAATTTCAAAAGAAAATTAAACAACTGTAAGAATAACTAAATTTCTTTTTGTTATTTTTAATATTAATTAACTAACAACCTAAAAGAGGAAAATGTAAAAAATTAAGTCCTAAATGCAAACATGCTATTTTTGTATTTTTTGTGAATTATATTAAATAAAAATGCATAACATGCAAATAACACCAAATCATGCAATTAATTCCTAAAAATTCAAATAATAAAAGGAAAAATGTAAATAAATACAAAATCACACAATTAATTCCTAAAAATTTAAATAATAAAAGGAAAAATGTAAATAAATACAAAAGCACACATTTAATTCCTAAAAATTCAAATTATAAAAGAAAAATCCTAATTTTGATGAATTTTATAGGAGCATTTCGAGCGAGGGGAAAATCACGTGCTCACAGCCGCCCCTCTTTGCTCGGAGACACGAAGAGTTTTTGGGCAATGATAAATGAGCAACTGAGATATTTTTGCCTGCTTTGCATTCAATGAGAAGCATTTTGAAAATTGTCTGACCGAACCCTGCTTCAGAGCTTGCCTACATATCCTTGGCTATAAAGGAATCAGGTCAGTATAGTTCTAGAGTGTTTGGTAGCTGGGACTACCATGAGCTGTGATTTTACTGCTGATGCTGCTGCTACTGCTTACTAACCTCCTTATTATACCAAAAGGAAATCAAAACTAAGCTAGCTACGCCTATCAACTATGAGTTATAAGATTCCTATCTATAAATCTCTTGTAGCTTGATCTTGAGTCTTAGCTGGATTCGCCGTGGACATCGATCAAAATCTTGATGCTCGTAAGTTGTAGGTTCCGGTTCTTTCTTCAGCATTGAAATCAAGCGGAACATGCACAACTTGTGACTTCGAATCAAATTTGGGCCATTCGCATCTTTCTTTTCAGCTATTCTGGATTTGTTTCCTTTTTGTTCTTTCTTTCTTTTCCTTTGTCCTGGATTGAGATTCGCTCTTCCGGTTATATCAAATCCTATTCCTTGAGGTAAAACCTGTTCGGACATCAAAACCTACAAAAGAATGAAATTTTCTGCCCCAGTTTTCACTAGGAAGATTTCGAGAGTTATTTCTAGCACAAATCTAAACTATTTCTATTGAAAACAATAAAAATCAAGATTGTTTATTTTTGGAGAGATACCAGGTTATGCTGGCTGATGGCCGGGTTATGCCGGGAGAAGAAACGGGTCCCCTGCTAGGGATAAGAGGAATATCTGCAGGTTATGTTGGGATAGGAATAAAGAGTCTCTGCTGAGGAAGAGGAAGAAAATATCCACGAGTTATGCCGGAACGTATGACAAAAATTCCTGGGTTATGCCAGGGAGATCTGAGGGTTATCCCGGGATTAAAAGGACTCCTAGGTTATGCTAGGAGGATCCGCGGGTTATGTCGGGATTTGAAATAAAAAGACTCCTGTGTTATGCCAAGGGCATCCGTGGGTTATGCTGGGATAGGAAGAAAAGACTCACGGGTTATGCCAGGAGAATCCACGGGTTATGCCGGGATAAGAAAAGGGCTCCTAGGTTATGCCAGGAGAATCCACAGGTTATGCCGGGATTAAGAAAAGGGCTCCTGGGTAATGCCAAGGCAATCCACGGGTTATGCCGGGATAGGACAGAAATCCTGAGTTATGCCAGGGGAATCTGCGAGTTATGCCGGGATTGAAATAAGGAAATCCTGGGTTATGCTAGGGGAATTTGCGGGTTATGCCGGGATTAAGAAAGAAATGACTCGTGCTGGGGAAGACAAAGATAAAGATCCTCAGGTTATTGTGGAATGTTGGGGAATAATAGAAAGAAAAGTACCTCAGTTTATGGTGGGGATAGAAGGAAATTGGTCCTCAGGTTATGCTGGAGAATGAAAGAAAGAAAGGTCCTTAGGTTATGCTGGGGATAAAAGGAAATTGGTCCTCAGGTTATGCTGGGGAATGAAAGAAAGAAAGGTACCTCAGGTTATGTTGGGGATGGAAGAAAGAAAGGTCCCTCAGGTTATGCAAGGGTAGAGAGAAAGGGACCCTCTGCTTATGCCGGGGAGTGAAGGAAAGGAATCCTCAGTTTATGTTGAGGAGAACGGAGTATGATCCTCGGGTTATGCCGGGGAGGTCCACAGGTTATGCTGGGGATATCTAGGGGATGTGATCCTAGATTTGGGGAGATGGTGTCGAGTATCGGGGTCCTATACTACCATGGTTTGTGATTCTCTTCTTCTTTTCTTTTATAAAACTGCGGGAAACGATGTAAATAGAACCTCCCTTTTGGTTGATCCTTGGTGCAAGGCTATTCTTAGATCTTGTGCATTTCCTTTGGTTGGATTTACCATCTATATCATTGCTTGGATTACCCTATTTAAAATTTTCAAACAAAGCACGATTTGTTAGTTTGAAACGGTGGTCGATTTTATGGCCTTGATTTGCTTGATCCCGGCCTCCCTTCTGTTGAGTCCGACCTTGGTCTTTCCAGACTTTTCCTTGTTGGTTGGTCGGGAGATCTCATCTTTCCGATTTGTTTCACCTTCATAGGCCTTTTGGTTACGATTTCTTTGCCCCGATTTCCATTTCAGAGCCTTTGGGTATCCTGCCTTTTGAAACCATGTTGAGGCGATTAGCCCTCTCAGGCCTAACTTTTCTAATCCTCATTTTTCCTTCGTGGGAATTTGACTTTGATTAAATTTATTTCCCCCTTTGTGCTTCTGAAGCGTCAGCCGTCATGGCCAGCCCGGATCGGCTAGATGCGCCCGCTGACAGTAGGTATTTTCTTTAATCCTTGTCAGGCGATCCCTGTGAAACTGGTCTTACCACCATTTCTTGCAGAATAGTCATGAAATCAAAGTCAAGCCGAAAGGGATTCAAGGAAGCAACAAAAGAAATCACATGGATTTAGAGAGAAATGTCTGTTCCGGGGAAAAGAAAAGGACTTATCTAGGGTCCATGCTGATTTCAAATTGACATGACATGCTTCTTGGACTGGATGCCCAACCCATACACATTTCCTGCTTCTTGCAACCCATATTTCAATCTTTCGGAACCAGGGAAAATTACTCAGACTATGGATGATGATATATTTCCTCTTTTCGATCGATGACGCCCTTTACGGGTTTTCGCCAATCGACCTCTCTCATTTCTCTTCTCCCGTCGAACGATAGTGCTTTTTACGAGTTTTCACTAAGCGGACTCTCTCATTTTATTTTCTCTCAATTTGAACGTGCCAAACCCCAACAATGGTGTTTGTCGTGTCCCTGCCTTTTGCCAATCGATGGGAAGGACTTGGGCCCGGTTCTTGGGTAAAGGAAATTGGATGGAAACTTACAACTCTGGAACCATTCTGGGGGTTCATGACCAAACCATTACATCATCTACCCCAGTTTCGATCTTGGGGAATGGGGTTTTTTTGTTTTTTATATGACTGAACCTCAGGGAGAGGTTGCCTACGTATCCTTTTGAATCAAGTCAAACGTAGTTCAGGAAGTGTTTCTTAAACTAGTTTTGTTTGGTTGTTTCTTTTTTTTCTTTTTTTCATTCATCATTCATCATTTTTCTTTTGTTGTCCTCTTTTTTTCTTTTTTTCCTTTTTTTTCTCTTTTTTTTTGAATAGCACATCCGGGTTCCAAATAGGGTGAACAAATAAATGTAACTGGCTCAAAGAGTTTGCTAACGATTGATAGTTTTTAGGGTAGCGGGAAAGAAAAGCCTTCGTCATTTCAACCAGCCCGAATCATTGCTGTAGGGAGTTCAAACGTAATACCTTTTTACTGCATTTGCATTCACTGCTATTTCGGGATAGTCTCCTTCGACGTCACCCAGGTACAATGCTCCCTTGGGCAGTATCTTTCTAATAATATATGGACCTTTCCAGTTTAAAGCAAACTTTCCTTTGGCTTCCTGATGGTGAGGGAGAATACGTCTCAATACAAGCTGTCTGACTTCGAAATTCCTGAGGCGAACTTTCTTGTTGTAAGAGCGGGCCATTCTTTATTTGTACAACTGCCTATGACAAACCGCAACCATTTATTTTTCGTCAATTAATGACAATTGCTATAGCCGAGTCTTAACCCACTCACTATCCTCAATTTCTGCTTCAACGATTATCCGGAGTGAAGGGATTTCTACCTCTGCGGGTATAACCGCTTCAGTCCCATAGACCAATAAATATGGAGTTGCCCCCACCGATGTGTGCACTGTGATGTGATATCCCAACAATGCAAAATGCAACTTTTCATGCCATTGTCTTGAGCTTTGAATCATTTTTCTCAAAATCTTCTTGATGTTCTTGTTAGCTGCTTCGACGGCACCATTGGCTTTGGGCCGGTAAGGAGTGGAGTTTCTATGTGTTATCTTGAATTTTTCACACATTTTTCCCATCAGGCGACTATTCAGGTTGGAAGCATTGTCTGTAATGATGGTTGCAGGAATACCGAAGCGGCAAATGAGGTTGAAATGCATAAAGTATACCACAGCTTTCTTGGTGACTGACTTAAGTGTGATGGCTTCGACCCACTTTGTAAAGTAGTCAATAGCAACCAATATGAATCTATGTCCATTTGAGGCTTTTGGTTCAATGGGCCCAACGACATCCATGCCCCATGCAACGAATGGCTAAGGTGCTGACATAGGATGCAGTTCAGTTGGCGGTGCATGGATCAAATCACCGTGCACCTAACATTGATGACATTTCCGAACAAAGCTGAAGTAGTCTTTCTCCATGGTCATCCAGTAATATCTCGCCCGAAGTATTTTCTTTGCCAATACATACTCATTCATATAGAACCCATACACTCACGTGTGTACTTTATGCATAATCCTTTCGTCTTCTTTGGCATCAACACACCTTAGCAAGTTGAGTTCTGGGCTTATATAAGATTTCACGGCTCAAGACGAAACCATTCGCGTGTCGTCGCATGGCTCTTTTTTGATCCCCAGTGGCCTGCTCGGGACACTTGTGTTTTCAGAAACTTCTTGATATCATAATACCATGGCTGAGTGCTGGATTCTGCCTCGGTCACATCACAATACCCATGCCTTTACCTGATTTGGATATACAAGGGATCGATGTAGGCGTCTCTGGGGTGAGGAAATATGGAGTCCAAAGTTACGAATGCATCTGCTAACTCATTGTGACAGTGAGGAATGTACCTGAACTGTACCGACTTGAATCATTTTCTAAGATCCTCCACATGTCGTCGACAAGGGATGAGTTTGACATCTCTCGTTTCCCACTCTCCTTGGGCTTGCCGGATAATCAAATCCAAATCCCCCATGATTAATAATTCCTCGACGTCTTGGTCGATATCCATATTTATGCCTATTATGCAAGCCTCGTATTCATATGTGTTTTTGGTGTAGAAAAATCGAAGCCGTGCTGTGGCTGGGTAATGTTGACCAGTGGGTGAGATCAGGATTGCCCCAATTCCTACGCCTTTTGCATTTACTGCTCCATCGAAGAACATTTTCCGCGCAGTGATGTCTTCAGATGTTACCTCCACCGAATTCACTTTTTCATCCGAGAAATAGGTACTCAAGGGTTGATATTCATCATCAACTAGGTTCTCGGCTAGATGATCTGCTAATGCTTGGGCCTTCATTGACGTGCGGGTGACATAGGCTATGTCGAACTCGGTGAGCCGGATTTGCCATGTTGGCAATATCCATGTGGGCATCAGCTTTTCTAATATGTACTTTAAAGGATCCAGCCTGGTTATGAGGTAGGTGGTGTGGGCTTGCAAGTAGTGCCTCAGCTTCTGAGCCACCCAAGTTAAGGCATAACATGTTCTTTATAGCAAGGTGTATTTGGCTTCGTAACTAGTAAACTTTTTGCTCCTGAAATAAATGGCCTGCTCCTTCTTTCCGGTGGCATCCTGTTGCCCGATAATTTAGTCTTCCCAACAGGCTCATTCCATCCTTCTTGATTTTCGAAGCAGGTAGCTCTCTAATGGATTTTATCTTTGTTGGATCCAGATCAAACCTCTCTGACAGATGATAAACCCCAGGAGCTTGCCTGACGGGACCCCGAATGCACACTTGGCTGGATTTAATTTCAAATCATACTTGCGAAGCCTTTCAAAGAACTTTCTTAGGTCCTATACATAATCACCTTGTGTCTTGGACTTGATAATCACGTCGTCCACATATACTTCTATCTCCTGATCCATCATGTCGTGGAAGATAGTGGTCATAGCCCTCATATATGTCACCCCATCATTCTTTAAACCAAAAGGCATAACCCTGTAGAAATAAGTACCCCAAGGTGTGGTGAAGGCAGTTTTCTTGGCATCTTCCTCATCCATCAACACCTGGTGATATCCTACATAGCAATCTACTAAAGATTGTATCTCGTGTTTGGTTCAGTTATCGACAAGGATGCGGATATTGGGCAAAGGGAAATTGTCTTTGGGACTTGCCTTGTTCAAATCTCTGTAGTCTACACATACTCAGGTTTTTCCGTCTTTCTTCGGCACCGGGACTACATTGGCCAAACGTACCGAACCACTCGGATTACTCCCTCCTCCAACTGCTTTGTGATCTCTTCTTTGATCTTATCGCTGATATCAGGCTTGAACCTTCTCTATTTTTGTTGGGCTGGAGGGCATGCGGGGTATGTAGGCAACTTATGAACCACCAAATCAACACTCAACCCTGGCATACCGTTGTAGGACCAAGAAAACTCATCTTTGAATTCAAAAAGAAGTTGAATCAGTGAGTCCCGGATTTCCTCATTTACATGGATGCTTATTTTGGTTTCCCTGGTTTCGCCGGGACCACCCAAGTTAACCGGTTCGGTATCATTTAGATTTGGCATAGGTTTATTTTCAAAATGTTCCCGTTCTCGATTGATTTCCTTAAAAGCCTCTTCTTCGTCATACTCCGGTTGTTGGTTCATTATTTCATAATTAGGCGGCATGTTCGGATTGGGGCGTGAAGTCCGCGAGTATGTCATTTTATTTAAATCTGCATTATTGGAACTGAAAGAAACTAAAATAAAAGGAAAACAACAAAATCAGAAAGGATATAGGAATGTAGACGATGGAATATTGATTTCATTTCTTTGAAATTGTAAGATAACAGGGTTTACATTTGGAAATTAAAGTACAAAATACTAAAGGAAAACACCCGAGTTACACCACGAAATAACTCACGACACAAGAGAAGATGGCAAGGAAGGACTGCCTGGCCTCCCGCTTGACTAGGAAAGGTTTAGCCTTCCAATTTTGCAATTTGGCATCCGGTCCCATGTAGAGCACCTCAGCGGTGCTCGAACCTTCTCCCAGCTGGACCATGTTAGCTTCATACAATAATTTTCTCATGGACCCACATATGTCTTCAATTTCTTTCGCTGTGAAGGTCTCATCTTCTTCTTCCTCACTGTACTTTGGATTCACAAATTTTTCGTACAAGTGGCGTAAAGGTTGAGGTATAGCCCATCCATTACGTTTTCTGCGATTCACCCATGTTATATCCTCCGGTGTCGGGTGGAAGCCTAACCCGAAAAACTTCTCTGTGGCAGGCAAAGCGATCGGCTCAACTATCCCTTGTAAAGAACTTCTGAGTCCCTTCCCCGGTTTGAATCCTTAACGTATCATCTCTCTAGCTGCCATGATTGAGGCATTGGAGAGGAAAGGTTGGGGACATGGTTTGCCTTCTTCTTATTGATCGGCTACAACGATTTTGAAAGTCTGGTAGACTATATTTTACCTTCCTTCTTTAGCTTCGAGGCAGGGGATGAAGGGATCGCGGTAAATTGATTGTTCATCTTCACCACGGACCACAATTTCCTAGTTCTCGTGTTCAAATTTCAACATCTGGTGCAGAGTAGAAGGCAAAACTCCTGCTGCATGAATCCATGGTCTTCCCAGGAGGTAATTGTAGGATGTGTCCATATCTAACACTTGAAATGTCACCTCAAAATCAACCGGGCAAATGGTCAACACTAGATTAATCTCATTTATTGTGTCTCTTTTAATTCCATCGAAAGCTCGGACACACACATTATTAGGGCAGATCCTCTCCGTCCAGATTTCCATTCTTTGCAATGTTGAAAGTGGGCATATGTCCACCCTGGATCCTCCATCTATTATTACTCTTTTGACGTAATAGCCTTCACATTTGACGGTGAGATGCAGGGCATTGTTTTGGGTGGCTCCCTCTGGAGGCAAATCATTCTTGCTGAATGTAATCTGACTAACATCGAAGAATCTCTCATCCGTTCTTTCAAATTGTTCCATGGAGGTTTGATCCAGTACGTAAGCCTCATTAAGAGTTTTAGCTAACACCTTCTGGTGCTCCGGAGAATCCATCAGCAAGGATAACAAAGGGTCTTTTAAGGGGACTTCGGAGTTGGTCCACCACTTCATAGTCTGGCATTTTCATCTTTCGAAAGAAGGCCTCCGCCTCTTCGGCACTTACCGGCTTCTTGGGTGGGAATCACCTTTTGTTAGAACTGTTCACTTCCTCCAAGTCAGAATATTTCTTTATAGGGGGGATTTCTTGAATTTCCCCATATTTCTTTGCCTTCGTATGTCACCACCGTTTCTTGATAGTTCCAAGAGACTGCAGAAGGGTCTGTCATAGGCTGCTGAGGTGCACGACCAACCACTACGGGCTCATTCAGCCTTGGAAATTTAGTAAGTCCACGCACCACATAGCTTCCTTTGGATCATCATCATGTTTAACTCAAACCTATTTGGGGGACTCAGAGTTGGCTGCTTTTCTTGACGACCCCGTGAAAGGTAAAGGATAGTTTCTTTGACGGGTGCCGGCTCAATTATAGCTTTAACCTTCTTTTCATCTTCTGGGTACATGGTTTTATTCTTCTTCTCCTCCTCTTTCTTAGGGGTATCCTTTGGCCTTTTATCTGCATCAACAATTGCTATTATGGCTTTCAAAGCAGGGTTAAATTCATTGTCTTCGTAGATCACCCCGATTACTGATCCGTTGTTATGAGCCGGTAATGGGTGGTAAGTCACATTCGGGATATCTTTGTCCCTCAACACTATTTTCCTTTGTTCTATTAGATCCTCCACAGTTTGCTTTAGAGTCCAACAATTTTCTGTGCCGTGCCCTTCAGCCCCTAAATGATAAGCACAACAGACACCCCGTTACTAAGAAAGTGACTCAGGGTTCTATGTGTTCGGAGGCACAAGCTGCAAGAGACCCATCTGGACCAACTTTAGGAACACGCTAGAATATGACTAACCAATTGGTGTAAAGTTTTGCCTTCTGGGGCTCCCTAGGGTGGAAATTGTTTTGAGGAGGGCGAGGATTATAGTGGTTTTGGGGAGGCTGATTTCTCAGGGCCTGGTTCCTGTTGACCTGCTGCTGTGGTCGTGCAAATGGATGGGCATTCATAACTGCGTTAGGTTGGGGAGCATAATTCATGTCTAGATGGGGATACAGTGTTGGGGGGTTCTTTCCGAGAATATGAGTCTATGAGCATGATATATTCTCATACTGAAGGGTGCCATCGAAGCTTCTTCTTTCTTTTTGTTCCTTGCAAATCCTCCTGCCCTGCCTTAGATGGCCTGGGAGGTTGCTCTTATGGCTGACTTACTCAGAATTCTTCCTGTTTTCAAACCATTTTCTACCATCTCGCCAATATTGATTGCCTCTACAAAAGGCTTGCACATTGCCGACATCATGTTTTGAAAATAATCTGCTTCCTGGGCCTGGAGAAAAACAGTGACAATCTCTATTTCATCCATGGGTGGCTTCAATCTTGACGCCTATTTGCACCACTTAATAGCATATTCTCTGAAACTCTCTAAAGGCCTCTTCTTCAAATTAGTCAAGGAATTCCTGTCTTGTGCAATGTCAATGTGGTACTGAAATTGCCTTACAAAGCCTCTGGCAAGAACGTCCCAGATATGCCATCATGAGATGTCTTGGTCCATATACCATTCTGAAGCAATGTCTGCCAGACTCTCTCCGAAGTATGCCATCAACAGTTCTTCTTTTCTGCTTGCCCCACGCAATTGGTTGCAATACATTATCATATGATCAATGGGGTCGCCATGACCATCATACTTTTTAAACTTTAACATTTTAAATCCCAGGGGAAGATGTACATGCGGGAACATGCACAGATCTGCGTAAGAAACACTCTTTTCCCACCCAAACCCTGCATGTTCTTCAAGCTTTGATCAAGGCTCTTCATTCTTCTTGCTATCTCTTGTTGTTCAGGCATTTTAGGAGTTTTATCCTGCACTGGTGTAAGTTCATATGGTGGTTGAGGATAAGTGTATGTAGGGTATGAAGGAGGATCAGTTTGGTAATTGGGAGTTTGAAATGATTGGTCGGGCTTGCCCAACCTTGCGGCCGGGAGCCATCACGACCGGGATTGGGTCGTGACAGAAAATTTCCTCGATTTGGGATTGAAAACAAACCAATAACTTGGGACACCAAAAGCCAAGCCTATCCCAAGTGGTGACTATAAATAATTAAATAATCCCATTTCGAATAATATTACTTTAATTGAAAAAACTCCCTTATACGTTTATCCTTCAGGGTAGCCGTGTAAAAAAGGAGGCGTGACAGCTCTGGCGACTCTGCTGAGGATGGAACCCAGAATCTCTTGCTTAGGGTTCAAGAATTCGAGCTTAGAATAACTGTTATATTTGGCTTTTCCTGATTTTCCTACATGTTCCATGCAAATGTGCTAAATGCTTCACTGCTTTGATATTGAATTAATTGTATATAAACTGTTACGAAACCTTTCTCTCTTTATCTTCGGGGATGTATTCGCTAGTCGAGACTCCCTATTATGTTAGTGTCATACCATAAATAAGAAAGAGGCTCAGACAAGTTACTAAGCTGGACAATCTTGCGGGTCCCTGGTACGTAGCCCCCCTTTTCTCGAGTTGTCCGCTCGGGTATACAGTCTAGAACAAATACCCAGGTTTTGAACTTAGTAAACCAAAGCCGCATGCCGAATCCCTAGTAGGAACGTTTGTTTGCTTCACGTACATTTGACTTAGGGGACTCAACACAGGGGTTGGGTCCGGCTAGGACAGATGACCCGAAATGAAAAGACCATCTTGATGCATATTACGTGCTACTTGCACATTTATTTGCTTTGGATTCGCATGTTGACCGGCTTGTGAATAAGAAGAGAAAAATTGAGGAAATAGTGGTATTAGTGCTGACTAAGAATAACCATTTTCAAAACCAATGCTCAAATAGCGCCGAAATACTGCTGGATTTTGGGAAAAAAAAAAGAAAAAGGAAAAACAAGAAAAGTGAAAAAAGGGGGGCTTTTCAACAAATTTTTGGTTTGACAAAATGTTTTGCCCGAACTACGCCAGTTTGATTCTCACCCAAATGTGAGATATGTAGGAAACCCCCATTGGGTCCAACCCCCTTCTTGTAAAAAAATAGTCAAAATAAGGAAAAGCAAATGTCAAATTTTTAGTTGTTGTCCTATATAAATTCGGTGATGCCGTTGTTTTCAAAAATAGCCGAATGTTCCCGAAAGGGGCGCTGGAAGGTTGATTTGGCAAAAATGGCCACCTTTGGGTCTTTACTATATTTTTGGCCGGCAGCCGGCACAAACTTGAAAACTTCCTCCGGAAGTGCTCAAAGGGCGTATTCGCAAAGCTGGGCCTTTGGTTTTAAAAAATAAATTTCATAAAAAGAAATGGGTCAATTTTTGATTTTTGAAGTGAAATAGGAATACGGTCTTAAGTCACTAATTCGCCTTATTAAACGTGCAGTATGAGCACAATCCAAAACGAACCCTTTTTATTTGTAAGCAGAATCCCTTTGGAATTACGGCTGTAGTGGAATGATCTAAGTATAGAAGGGAAAAATGAGGTAAAGAAATATTTGGGGTGCCTTCCCGGGCAAAGCGTGCTGGGACCCGGTGCACAATGTGTTCCACTTCTCAGATTTTGAACTTACCCCGGCTTTAGAAGAAATAGCTGGGTACATCGGATATGGTGAGCTTCCTTTGAGACACAAGTATTTGATTGCTCCGAAAGTAGTAGCGGTGCACAAATTATTAGATACCTTGAAAATAAGTAGAGTGGTACATGACTCAAACCCGGCGGCAGGGTTTTGCACCTTTTCTTTCCTGTACACCAGGTATGGTCACGTAGGGGAGTTCAACAATCCAGAAAACAAAATCTGCAGCAAAGGAAACCGTGTCAAATGGGAAGAACACAGACATTTCACTTTTATGGTGGCTTTTCTAGGGCTTTTGGTGTTTCCAAGGAAAGACGGGAACATCGACATAAAAATAGCAGGGGTTGTCAGTACTCTATGCACCCAAGCCAAGTGCACAGTCGCACCTATGATAGTAGCTGAGATCTTTCGTGCTCTCACAGCTTGCAAGGCCGGGAAAGATTTCTTTGAGGGGTGCAATCTATTATTGCAAATGTGGATGACCGAGTATCTATGCCACCATCCCCAATTTATGAGCTATGGGTCCGTAGAAAAAACTTGCATAGAAGAGTTTTACACAAGAACTGGAGGGCTCAGTTTGCCCGAAGGAGTAGCAAGATGAACATCCTACTTTCAGTCCCTCACTAACAGTCAAATAGAATGGATGCTGGGATGGTTGTCTGTGGACTAGATCATATACATGCCGGTAACAGAACCTCATTTCCTTCTGATGGGTCTTAGGAGTATCCAGCCTTATGCCCCACACCGGGTCTTGTTCCAGCTTGCCAGATAGTGCCAAAAGACGAAGATCTCAGTATCCGGGTAGTCAAGATTGGACCGGACGGTCGGTTCCCCGAAACAGTAGTCTGCAAAATTTGGAATACCTAACGGCAAACACTTGTGTACGGGATCGGTCCAAAGGCAAAATGTTGCCGGTATACCTTCTTGGTAAAGGAGAGAAATTGAGTCGGAGAGGCCGACAAAAAGGCCCCATCTCCAAGAATTCGTTGAAGCATCACAAGAGCAGTGGGATTGGTTGGCTAAAGAACGCGAGTACAGGGATATGATAAGCAAACTGGAGAATCAAGTCATGAATTTGCAATTCAAGAAAGATTTGTAGGCCGTCACCGATGAGGGAGAAAAGAATAAATTGGTCAAGGAAAATGAAGCCATTCGGGCCCAAATTCAGAAGATAAAAGGAGCAACAGAAAACCCCGTCGAGAGTGCCAAGGATGCAAAACTTATAGATGGCTTGAGACGAAAGGTGGATGACTACAGTTTGATTTGAATAAAGCAGAAAAAGAGCTAGTCAGGGTTCGGAAACAATTGGTTGAAAATGCGGCAGAACGAGCACGTCTGATCAGGAAATTAAAAGGAGAGTTCGACGGTGAGGTGTCAGGGTTGAAGAAAAGGGTCGTCACCGCGGAAAACAAAATGCTCAAACAAGCAAAAGAGTTCAAAATTGAAAGGGAACATTGCTACACAGCATTGGCACAGTTAGAATTGAATTTGCAACAGCTTCAAAAGCAGAATCAAGTAGCCAAACAAATTTTGGGAGCCAGAACCGAGCATATTGGGCGGTTATTGCAGGAGAAAGAGTCATATGAGAAAGAATCCAAAGAATTGCTCACTACATCACACTGAAATTTAACAGCTGGGAGGACATGTCTAGATCTATGTTCTTTGCCACCGTGATGATTTTTGTTCGCCGCGTAATGGAAGATCTTCATCACCTCCAAGGGGATTTAGCTAGTCGACCTGTGGGCAAGGCCGAACGATGCCTGGCGGGCTCCGGAAATTAAAGCCATAATGTATTCGTGATTTTTGAAAACTGTATTATTCTATAGAGTCTGTCAGTTTGTCTTAGAGTCTGTGTTTTCTTTTACGCATGGTTAGTTGTTCTTCGAGTTTGTAGTTTTTCTTATGTCAGAGCATTCTAGTTGCCTATCTACACTGCCAGTCTTTTTAACCGAAGTTAGTTATTATGAAAATCGAAAATTCCAAATAATATATTATTGTTTTCATTTTATTTTTCATAAACTACGCTCAGTCTGATTCATACGGGGCATGATACGTAGGAAAACTTCATAGGATTCGACCAGAATCTCAAAAACAAAAACAAAAACCACAAAAGAAAAGAGAGAGGAATAAAGAAAGAAAGAAAAACCAAAACAAAAGGAAAGCCAGAGAGTAGAAAGCACAAAAGGGGAAAGCAAGAAAATAAGAGTGGAAATCAAAAAGGAAAATTGAAATAAAATTCAGGATGACACATGCAACCATCACAAATATGTAGACATCCATTAACTGTATAGGTGCATCACACCCCAATGTGCGATTTCCTATCTGTTATCTATCTCAAACTAACTGTTTGTTGCTGTCACGATTGCCAGTCTCATATTTAGAATTGGTGGTTGGTTTGTGGTAAACTCGCATCACATCAGTATTTCACTAGATTGAAAGGAAGCACAGAAATGTCATCGAAAATGACTTTTCCGGCAATTCCCATCTTAGAGGATAACCCGATTACAGGCATCCCGGCCTCAGAATTGGCAGCAGTCGAAGAAAATAGGATCCTACGACTTAGGGTCATGGATATGTGGGATGCATGGACGAATGGAAAAGAGCCTCCGAGTTCCATCCCTAGATTTCGTGAGCTCTTACTAAGGTCGGGGGGTAATTCCACTATTCCCATCAGCCATCCAAACATTTTCTTGGGACAGCCTACCATACCAGCCAATTTTATTGGAGAACCTTCTTACGTCCACCCTCAGATGTTCACCTCTGGCACAGTCCCCAATATTTTTACGACTCCCCCATGTGAAGCCACCACACAGCCCGCAGTGCCAAGACCCATGTTTGATCCGACGGCTTTTACAAACCACAATCCAAGAAGACGAAATTTCAAGACCAACAACAAGATTTAATATCAAATTCCCAGCCATGGATAATGTATAACAAAAAAAGATATAACTGAACAAATATCCTTCCAAAACCGAGGAGTCACGAGTACAGAGCCTCTAATAAGTACCAATACACTGATTGAAAGGAAATACAGTGACTGACAACAAAACCATAAGGAGAAATAGATTGATAAAGACATAGTAAACAGGTTATGCGGACGCTGGCAGCTACCTCAATACTCTAGTACGTCTGGAACAAACAGCAACAACAACTCTACACCTCTGGAGCACCTGAATCTGCACACAAGGTGCATGGAGTATGGGGTGAGTATACCAACTCAGCAAGTAATAAGCATGTATAAAAACTCAAAAGCAGGAAATCCACAACAAAACACAGAGTGAAGCTAGTTAAATAGTTCTACACATTATAAGTCTCAAATATATCCAATTAAAGCAATTGTAAATAAGTGCATGAGATGCAATGCATGAACACTGCGGAATGTGCAGCCCGATCCATATGGGTACCCGCGCACACTGTGGGGGTTCAGACTCCGGAGGGGCTCCTACTGCCCAAGTGCCATATCATACAGTGCCAATAGTTACCACTGTTTTCATCACAATACACGGTGTCCTTTAGCTAGGCTGGGAGTCGATTAGCCCGAGTTTAAGATAAGTGGCTCTCCCACAAGTTTTATTAAAAAAAGTATTTTTCTTTACATTTGTTTCGTGATTGCAGTTATTAATTTCCTTCATTACAATAAGGTGTGTCCTTAGTTACCACCGTTTTTATTACAATACGCGGTGTCCTTAGTTACCACCATTTTCATTTAATATAATAAATAGTCCAAAAATAGCGAGATAGTACTCGACAGCCCGAGATATCATTTAAAAATCATTAGAGCTTTCAAAATGAATAATTGAGTTTGCCAAAAATAGTATTTAAACCTGGACTGATTTCAAATAATATGCAAATCATGAAAATTCTGAGATAACGATCCCTGAAGGATTCTACAAGTCGGCACAAGGCCCCAAACATAGCATCACGCCCAGATAACATCAATATAGTATGTAAAGCAATCGCCAACATAGTACAATATACCCCTTGGATTGGACCGAGTCACAATTTCCAGCATATACGACCCCGCACTAGCAATGGAGTGCGTGTCTAGCCTCATAATAGCATCACAATATGGTATACCGAGGTTTCAAACCTTCGGGTCACAAACTAGCTCTCAATTCCCTTCCCGCGAGAATCACACACCGCGGATGCAAAATCTGATCAAAACCAATAGGAATACGTCAAAATAGGCTAATGGAGCATAACCCAATCGAAATAACTCGAAATATACCCAAAAACACGAAGTTGGGAAAACCCGAGCCGAAAAATTATGAAAATTACATTTTCAGAATTCTCGTCTCGCCACGAGTCCATACATATCAAATTTACAAGAATCGGAGTCCATTTACCCCTCAAATCAACACTTCAAGGTTCACTTGGGTTTCAAGCCCTAACCTCCATTTTTGACATTTAAAACCTTGATTTCTTAGTGTTTAATTCATGATTTCACTCTATAATGATGCACTTTAGGTCCAAGAGATCGTATCTGAAGAATCCCCTCGAAAATTTGTCCTAAATCGCCCTCAATCGCCAAGTCTGAAGTTCTAACTCTTCTTCTCTTTCAAATATACAAAAACACAATGTTTCATTAAAACTGGTCGATTCTCGCTTCAGCGGCCTTCGCTTCTGCGCCCAAAATCCCGCTTCTGCTATCTGGCCCTATCCTCAGCGGCCGCTTCTTCGGTTGCTTCACTGCTTCCGCGACTCCTGCATACGCGGTCCCCCTGACCACTCATGCGGTCTCTGACCTTCCCCCTTGGCCGCTTCTACGGCTACTCGTCCGCTTCTGCGGACACCGCTTAAGCGGTCCCTAGCCCGCTTCCGCGAAAATACCAGAAGCAGCAGGTCCTTTTATGCTTAACTCCAAAAGTTCCTCATTTTAACCATCCAGAATCACCCCGGGGCCCCAACCAAAACCACCAACCTTCTCCAAAACATCCTACAAACTTGTTCCAATCCTAAAAACACATCCTTATACACAAAAATCATCAAATCATAGCGGATTCAAGCCTAAGTTTAACCATAACTTCCGAAACTAACATTCGATCCAAAACCCAACCAAAGGACGTCCGAATGACCCGAATATTTACAGGCATATCCAAAATCACCTAGCGAAGCTAGTGCAACTCTCGGAATTCCATACCGACCCTCGGATCAAAATCTCACCTATCAATCGGGATTTGCCGAAATTCAACTTTAGCCAGTTCAAGCCTAATTCTCCATCGGACCTCTGAATTCAATTCCGTCTTCTCTTCCAAGACATAAATGACCATCCAAAACTAGTCGAATCACAGGAAATAAGTCAACATCCGGTTGACTTTGCCAACTTAGGCTTTCCTTAAAGAGACTATTGGTCTCATTTCTAACCACATCCAACCCAACACATCTCAAACCCACCGAACGCATATATTAACACACGGGGAAGCATAATACGGGAATAACGGGGCTGAAATACAAAAGACGACGGGTCGGATCGTCACATCCTCCCCAACTTAAATAAATGCTCGTCTCGAGCATACTCACAGTTGTACTAGACGCAACCCAGTAACTGAGTGACCTTACCAAGCATATACCCGGGGTAATTCCACGTCACCCTATCTCACTTAGGTACCGATAACACAACACAGCTGAAATTTCACAATCCACCTCGCCCATAAATGGTAGAACCTCACTGCACTTCCCGAAATAATACACAAGACCAGAACCTCACATCTATACTCCGAATTAACCAAACCAGCTGTAATAACCCATACCTGCAACTTCAGGGGAATTCATACAATATACCACACATTCCAACACTCTCGTACTAAAGCACGCAACGAACTGTAGCAATTCTTCATATTAACCATTCATGAAGTCACTTCCATGTTGACTATTACCACAACAGATTTTCGGGCCACACCTCGATATTATTATTCTAACCAGATGAAATCAAATCTTTTCATATTCATTAATGACCCAATGCTCATCTCGAATCTAACACACCACCTCCGGTGATATGATGCCTCAATACAGGCCTAAGCCACAATTGCAAAATATACGCGCCAACAAGAAACAGTCTACACATTACCCAAATTAGGGCAAATGACTCAACCGGAAGAGTTATACCTCAAGCTCATCAATACCTACATAAAACCAAACTGAGACCCCGTCTCACATCATAGGAATAGAGTATCTGAACCCTCCTCGAGAGATCATAACTTCAAGTGGCCTCGCCACAACACGCGATCCTATCCCAACACTGTTACACATGAAGCACCTCATGTTACTATGCTCAAAGTAGACAGCCATGCATAGATCTATGCCTGAAACCAAATCTTCCATCACACTTACGATGGAACAAGTAATATACACCATTCAGTCCTGAAAGGACACAACCGATACAATATCTGCCAAGCGGTTCTCAGTACGGACTTTCCTCGGAAGCCAGGAAGCAAGGAATACAAAGCAACACATGGAAAGCATTCCTCGACATTACACTGTTGCGGCGCACAACCCGACCCAGATAACATACTCGTGGCGGTGTGCAACCCGATCCACACGACATACTCATTGTGGCGTGCCACCCGATCCATATAACTACCTCACATAGAGAGGCACACATCGAGCCAAATTTTCTCATAATAACAAAATACCAACATCGGTCGTAAGCAAACTGAGTGCGCAAAGATATCTATTAAGCGTTGTAATCTACAAGATTCCACTTTCCACTACTATGACTCATGAGGGAGCCGCACGATATGGTTCCCAGCACCAAATATTTATCGAAACCCACAGTCTCGCCCGGTGACATGCCTGGCCACAACGATGCATATGAAAAGACCCTCAATACCAGAACCGAAACAATGGTAGAATCCTCTATTCTGACATCCGCCCCGAAGGCCCAATAAAGGAACGCAATCCCTCCCAGCCGTCCGCTGGTCTTTGGAACACAACCAGTCAGCTAGAACATGGTCTAATACACTTCGCCATGCAACCTACGGCATTTCCCAACATGACTCGTAGCACAATCGTTTAGAATAATCCAACACTAAGACAATAACTCTACATTCCAATGTCGTATCCACAATTTAATATACTAAGCAAGGAAAGATCCACCCTGAATCCAAACTCCCAATAGGCGCTGATAGTACCAACACAACACACACGATCCATAACCACTACATAGACTGCACCGGAGAACTCCAAGTCTCCAACTAACCATAGAACACGAATCACTGAACCTGAACCCAAATACGAATTCAGATTACACCTCGAGCATCCAATTATTCCACTAGAGGTATTCAGAACTCCCTTGTACCATCACATAACTCGGGTATCAGCAATCGATCTCATTACAAAGTGTCGTAACACTATTGATGTATCATTTGTGGGATTAACCCCTTCCGAGACATATGCTATCACCAAATCACTTCAAATTAACAGTGCCATTTCCTTGATTAATTGAAACTACCTGCTATTTAGGACATAGCCAAATCCATCATACCTTTCAAACTAATTTGAAACCTCGCACACGCCCATCTCGGCCCTTTACAACATACCGCATATACTAGATCCTCCAAGGATAACACGAGAACTTTCATCTCCCTTCTGCACCGCAAACATCGACGCACCCAGCTGGGCTAGAACTTTCATTGATCCCATTTAGAAGAAATTTATTATACACTCCATGCTCCACATGTCCATAGAAAATATACATCTCCAAACCATGATGAACTCAATAAGAATTCTCTCCCAATTCCATTTGCACAAGTTAGACTGCCAAGGACGGAATCTCTCTACCTGAACCAAACTAAGAAGACTTTCAGTACTCAGGAGCTTCGCTTCCTAGCGCTTGTAAGAACCCCTTACCTCAAACACATACCACGGTCGATCATATCTTTACCAGACCGATTCGGTCCCCTAACAAGTTACTCGATTTCCACCTGATTCATTTTCAACTAGATATACTCTCTTGCTGTAGCACCACAATGTCTCAACCCAGACTCAGTATACGAGACTCAACACCAGACCACACCATCTAAGACCCATAGGCCATTGAATACTTTCTCAAACATGCTCAAAATTACCACATTACAAAATACTTTACCCGAAGAACTTTCTGCGACTCTAAATTAGTTACCCTTACTTTCCAAATACTATTACATAGAATTCCCGTAATCAACACAAGAATACCCTAACTCCTGACCTGTTTTAATGAAAACACTAACTTGGTCAAATACCCAACCTTAACACCTGAGTGATACATCTGGTCTCTTGAACACATCAAAATGATTCTCAAAAGTCATCACCCATATACACACTGCAAATCACTTGACTTAATGGATCGAACCACTCGTGCCTTATCAGCACTCCGACACCACAAGACACGATCTCATTCCGATAAACCCAAACAACTTCCTTCTCTTAACACTAAGCATCCCTTATTGTCAACTCAAGACATTCTCGTATTTTCCCACACATAAAAAGCACCATATAACCTTTAGCAAAATTTCGCTTCACTCGTACCACCCTCGGCTCACTTTCTGCAACCAGAACTGATTCACTCATATGCATCGAATCGGAACTACCACTGTACATAACAGTTCAATCAGCTCATCCACAGCAACCTCCCCAACTTAGCTTGAAGCCATATACATCAAAACATATGTACTCTATTGCTATCGTAATATCATGGTGAGATTAGGCTCACATTTTCATAAGCTTGAGGAAACACGGATCATCAGCAATTCTAACTCTTATGCAATTCTTGCATTCATTCACGCACCCGTTAAGTCCACTCTTAAGGCGACAAAACTTCCACTAAGTCCCAAGTTTACAAAAAAAAATTTCGCAGAGTTTCCTTTGTAATTGAGCCTATCCACCTGCCAGAGAACCACCAAAATCATCCAAACAACACATCCACAACTTGACAAGACATCACAATTTATATCAATAACAGAAATCCCAATGCTACACGTATTATTTTATCAAAATTGACACATGAACATGCATTGCACCTGTTCGAATCCTAATCATATAGAAAATACCTTTTAATTACACATAAGGTCTTCTAACATACACATAATGATCATACCACTTCAGAATAATCTGTAGGAGATACCCATCTGCTTGCTTCAATATAATATTTCAGTACATCATCCATCGTCATACTCCTCATGCAATCAATTGGTGTTCCTGAGTCTGGACTCATACCACAACACACACTACCAACTAGGAGACTCGAAAAGATTCTTCACGCGCCCATAACCCGGCAACACATCTGATCGCAATGGAAATCAATCACTTAATGGTTCGTTTGCATCCATCAAACCCTCTTCAACATTACCAAGTCACACCGACATACCACACGGAACCAACGTACTCATCATGAAGCTATCCAGCCGTCATTACCACAATTAGGGACAATACTAAACTTATAAGCTCATAACACCAGCTCACGTAGTCAGCACCTTGGTGCTCCAGCTATAGACAATAAATATCTGGTCTCAAGTTCTCCCGGCTGGCCCAACATAATCCTCATGAAGATTGCATCTCGCCCCTCGATCGGGGAATCGCAAGCCATCGAATAATATATAATAGTGAGCGTTCATACGTGCATACAAACACGTGGTAGAAATTTCAAGACTTAGTCTTTCAAGCTGAATCAAGGACGCACGATAAGATTTCAAGAAAGTGGAGTTCCTAAAGGTTCTGTAGCGTCCTGCTTATAAGTGTGGTGCACGACACACCCATAAACAAGACTCTACTAAACCGACTCATGACTCGTGAGGCCTAGTAAACCTAGGCTCTGATACCAACTTGTCACGACCCAAATCCCGGTTGTGATGGCGCCCGGCCGCAAGGCTGGGCAAGCCCGACCAATCAAACCACAATCCAAGAAGAAGAAATTTGAAGACCAACATCAAGATTTAATATCAAACTCCCAACCATGGATAATGTATAACAAAAAAAGACATGACTGAATAAATATCCTCCCAAAACAAAGGAGTCACGAGTACAGAGCGTCTAATAAGTACCAATACACGAATTGAAAGGAACTACAGTGACTGACAATAAAACCATAAGGAGAAATAGACTGATAAAGACAGAGTAAACAGGTCCTACCGACGCTGGCAGCTACCTCATTACTCTAGTACGTCTGGAACAGATAGCAACAACAACTCTACGCGGTTACTTCAATAAGGTCTGTCCTTAGTTACCACCGTTTTCATTACAATACGCGGTGTCCTTAGTTACCACCATTTTCATTTAAAATAATAAATAGTCCAAAAATAGTGAGATAGTACTCGACAGCCCGAGTTATCATTTAAAAATCATTAGAGCTTTCAAAATGTATAAATACGGTTAAAACGTATTTAAACCTGGACTGATTTCAAATAATATGCAAATCATGAAAATTCTGAGATAATGATCTCTGAAGGATTCTACAAGTCGGCACAATGCCCCAAACATGGCATCACGCCCAAATAACATCAATATAGTATGCGAAGCAATCGCCAACATAGTACAATATACCCCTCGGATTGGATCGAGTCACAATTTCCAACATATACGACCCCGTACTAGCCATGGAGTGCGTGCCTAGCCTAATAATAACGTCATAATGTGATATATCGGGGTTTCAAACCCTCGGGGTCATTATCTACACCCATTACTCACCTCAAGTCGGCCGCAAACTAGCTCGTAATGCCCTTCCCATGAGAATCACACTCCGCAGATGCCAAATCTGATAAAAACCAATAGGAATACGTCAAAATAAGCTAATAGCATAACCCAATCGAAATAACTCGAAATATACCCAAAAAAAAGAAGTTGGCAAAACCCGAGCCCCGGGCCCACTTCTCGAAAAATTATGAAAATTACATTTTCAGAATCCTCGTATCGCCACCAGTCCATATATATCAAATTTAGAAGAATCGGAGTCCATTTGACCCCTCAAATCAACACTTTAAGGTTCACTTGGGTTTCAAGCCATAACCTCCGGTTTTTTACATTTAAAACCTTGATTTCTTAGTGTTTGATCCATGATTTCACTCTATAATGATGCACTTTAAGTCCAAGAGATCGTACCTGAAGAAACCCGTCGAAAATTTATCCAAAATCGCCCTCAATCGCCAAGTCTGAAGTTCTAAATCTTCTTCTCTTTCAAAAATACAAATAGCAAACTGTTTCATTAAAACTGATCGATTCCCGCTTCAGCGGTATTTTTCCTCTTCAGCGGCTTTTGCTTCCGCGCCCAAAATCCTGCTTCTGCGGTCTGGCCCTATCCTTAGCGGCCGTTTCTGCAGTCGCTTCATCGCTTCCCCGACTCTCGCATACGCGGTCCCCCTGACCGCTCCTGCGGTCTCTGACCTTCCCCCTTGGCCGCTTCTACGGCTACTCGTCTGCTTCTACGGACACCACATAAGCGGTCCCTAGCCCGCTTCCGCCAAAATACCAGAAGCAGCAGGTCTTTTTTATGCATAACTCCAAAAGTTCCTCGTTTTAGCCATCCAGAATCACCTCGGGGCCCCCGGGACCCCAACCAAAACCACCAACCTTCTCCAAATCATCCTACGAACTTGTTTCAATCCTAAAAACATTTCCTTAAACACATAAATCATCAAATCATAGCGGATCCAAGCCTAAGTTCAACCACAACTTTTGAAACTAACATTTGATCCAAAACCCAACCAAACGGCGTCCGAATGACCAAAACATTTACATGCATATCCAAAATCACCTAAAGAAGCTACTGCAACTCTCGGAATTCCATTCGACCCCTGGATCAAAATCTCACCTATCAACCGGGATTCGCCGAAATTCAACTTTAGCCAATTCCAGCCTAATTCTCCACTAGACCTTTAAATTCAATTCCGTCTTCTCTCCTAAGACATAAATCACCATCCGAAACTAGTCGAATCACCGGAAATCTATTCCGAGCCCTCTAACTCATAAGTCAACATCTGGTTGACTTTGCCAACTTAAGCTTTCCTTAAAGAGACTATTGGTATCATTTCTAACCACATACAACCCAACACACCTCAAACCCACCAAACGCATATATTAACACACGGGGAAGCATAATACGAGAATAACGGGGCTGAAATACAAAAGACGACGGGTCGGGTCGTTACATCTTCGACTGCCCAAATGGAGTTCGCGAACCAGAAATTCTGAGTAAGGAATTCTGCTGACCCGGGGGAAGGTGTTAGGCACCCCCGTATTCCGTGGTTCTAGCACGGTCTCATAAACTATTATAATTGGCTAAACATCCTGATTTTTGTACATGTTCATCCTACAATGCAATTTTAAAATATTTTATACCGTTTAATATTCTTTAAGGAAATTTGCAATATCGTTAAAACATATCGCGAACCACGTCACATAAATGCGCACACAGTATTTGGCATATTTCAACTCCATTGAGATTTGGATTTGGGTCACATAAATGCGCACCCGTATTTAAGGAGATAAAATTATTAAAGACGCACCTAAAGCGACTAACATGTTATTATCTATGCGGGAATCTGTAAAATTCACTAAACGGCGTGTCCTGAATCATTAAACATTTTAATATAAGCATCTCACGAGCGCCACACAATCTTATGGGTTCCGTTTGGCATGGCGCACCTTATTTTTTATTTTTAGAAGGTCAATCCTAAAGGGAACTAAGGCTTTCTATTAGATTTGTCTCTATTTGTGCCTAATGAATTGATACTACATTATTTGGAAGGTCTAAACTTATAAATCCATGTTTTACATAAGCTGAGCCTCAATAAATCTACTATGCAACATTTCAATTTGTTTGACTATGACTCAGAATCTGGGCTCAATCACAGCCCAAAGGCTTTATTTACACAAGAATGAGCTGTCCGGGCTCACAACAGGCCACAATCGAATAGACTTGGGCCTGTTAACGTGTGTGTTACTAATATTCAATGTCTGGGCATGTAGATGACTATTAACAGTGATTTCCCCATTAATAGATAATGCAATAATAACTGAAGCATCAAATTGTTTCGAAAATGAAATGTACTACTTCAAATCCTGCTTTTCACAAACACACAGTGAATAAGTTCACATTATCTTCTATTTAACATTTACAGGAGATAATAATTTTCCATTGAATAAAATGTTCATACTAGTTTAAACCAAAATCTCATCTCAAATTCATTTTTTCAACTAAGCATGACAAGAACATTTAAATCAATTATGCTATTGGTTGAACTTAACTACTAACTACTGCATAAACCAAAGTTTCAGTCCAAATGTCCTATTATACAAACAATTGTCTCAACAATGATAAACATTATAGTAATAAAAGCTGATCCAAATTAATAAATTAAATGGCAACAACAGTCCATAGCAACAACAATCCTTATAGTCCTATTGATACATTTAATATGAAGCTCAAATAACTACAAATGAAAGCTACACTGCCAGGGTACAATCACAGGAGACAAAGACAGGTTTTGACTTCAAGTCTCTTTTAAGTTGCACCATTCATTAGACTCAAAGTTACATCCTTTGGGAAGGAAAAATACATGGGAATCAAAATACAAAGGAGAGTAAGGAATCAACAGCAGTTTTAGTGATCAGCAACAAAATTACAGGCAACACAACAGTAATATTCTGCTTGATAATCAGATCCACCTAGAATAAACCACACACAGCCTTTAAATGACCTTAAACGACTTGAAACTAAACCCAAGAACTCCAAAAATAACCAAACCCAAATTAAATGATGCAATCCCAGAAACAAACAAAACCAGACTCTGAAACAAGTTGGACCTCTAATGGAATAGTACTTTTGAATTTCTGTTGGTTTTAAAGCTCTAAATGCCTAGACTTTGAAGGAAACTCCCAGATACTCAACCTAAGTAAACATTTTTTTATTTTTTGCTTTGCATTAGGTTAGAATTGCAGGAATTGGATCTGAGTTTTGAAATATTTTGGCTACTGGACCTTATTCAGGAATTTTCAGGATTTTGTTTTCAAATATTTCTGGGAATTTTAGAGGTTCAGATTGTGAAAAGCCCTCTTTTTGAATGAATTGGGGTGCCCTTTAATTGCCATGGCTAGGGCAACCCCTTTATTTTGTTTTAACTACTAGTACCTCTTTCAATTTTCAGATTTTACCTACTTGGTCATTTATTTTCTGACTTGTTTTCCAAGTCACTGCACTAAAACTACTGAATTTCATACTATGGCCCTCTTCTAGAGAGTCTAAAGGATTCTAGAATTGTTCCCTATTTATAGAATACCTATACTATCCTTATTTTATTTTGAAATTACCAGAACCAAACTAAATCCTATACTACCCTTTTAGTGTTCTAGAATTACCGTTCTTTACTAAGCTAAGCCTTAAAACTAATTATTACTGACAACTATAACCAAAACCATAATCAAAATGAACTACTAATCAGGAATAATCAACAATTCAACTCAGAATTCTAAAAAGCTGGACCACAAATTCAAGCAAAAGGCTGAAATTAACATGATGCAAAGCTACAACTAAACTTGCAATAAATTATCAATTAAACACTAAACTAAGCTAATGCAAAAGAACAGAAATTAGAAATTAGCTTGATTAACTAATCAAATGAATGATTCCAAAAACATGGTTGGAAACTAACTCATGGAATCATCAGGAAAGGTAAAATGCAACTGAAACAAATGGTAACCAAAAACCAAAATCAAATCTCAGTAGAATTAATCAAGATTTTCTAATTAAATCAAATAATCAAAACTAAAGCAAGACAAAATCATCAACAAAAGAACTAAAATAAAACAATCAAAAGAAAATAAAAGACTTACTGATTTGTCTCCAACTAGACTGCTTTTCGAAATTGATTTTTCAATTAATGTTATATGTTTACTTTGTCCGAAATAAACATATAACATTAATTTTGAAATCACCCGAACACTTGCAAACCCAAATGAATTGGGGTTCTTCAGATCTTTTTTTTAGGTTCATGGGTTTCCACTTGGATTTGAAGGGTTCCGACTTGAGATTCGGAATGAAGAAGTCTAGGAAAGCTTGGTGTGTGATTTGGGGATGATTAAAGGTATTAGAGTTTGGGTTGGGATTTCGATCTGAAATTCGAGAAGGCTCAGGCTTGTTTGAAGAAATCTAATTAGGGATTGGGGATGAGGAAGGCTAGGGGAGTATAGGGTGTGTTTTTGACGGCAATTGGAGTCGGCGCCGCCGTGGACGGTGGAGCAGCTGCTCCTTTGAAGGAATATTAGAGACGTTTGGCTGGGATTGAGGGTTGATTTATGGGGGGTGGAAAGAGGAGGAGACGCAGATTGAGTGGAGTTATTTTTGGTGGATTTGAGGTTACGCTGCTAGCAGCGTGCGGTGGAGGGACGGTGGGGATACGGTGGTGTTACACCGGAGGTCGGATTGGTACGAGGAGGTTGAGTTTTGTCTCTGAGGGTTATGAGTATTGTTGAGACAGTTTTATTAAAATTGTGAGACCAAACCTGGGCTGTTGGATGAAAAGGAATGATGGGATGAGATCAAGTGGACGTCAAATGACGTCGTTTTGGGACCTCCTCTGGCTAGACCGGGTATGGGGTCTGGGTTTGGGTTAAATTGATGGGTTTGGTGATTTTGGGTCAAATTTTATTGCAAGAAATGGCCCAAATCATGGTCTTTAATAAAGACCCAAGTTATATGTATTTTTCTCTTTATATGTTTTTATTATATTTTTCACATTTTAATAACAAACAAATATAAAATAAGCCAAAACATATTTAACTTCTACAAAATAAACCAATTAACTTTTAAAATAACCTAAATTCTAAATTTCAAAAGAAAATTAAACAAATGTAAGAATAACCAATTTTTGTTTGTTATTTTTAATATTAATTAACTAATAACCCAAAAGAGAAAAATGTAATAATTAAGTCCTAAATGCAAACATGCTATTTTTGTATTTTTCTTAATTGTATAAATTAAAAATGCATAACATGAAAATAATCACAACATCATGGAATTAATTCCTAAAAATTCATATAATAAAAGGAAAAATGCAAATAAACACAAAATCACGCAATTAATTCCTAAAAATTCAAATAATAAAAGAAAAAAAATGCTAATAACACAAAATCACACAATTAATTCCTAAAAATTCAAATAATAGAAGAAAAATCTTAATTTTGATGAATTTTACAGGAGCATTTCGAGCGAGACAAAAATTACGTGCTCACATGGTTGGGGTGTTTTATTGAAGAAGGGGTCGAGTTTAAAAGTTAAAAACATTGGAGCCCTGAATCAACTACGCGATCGTATTTGCGATCGCAAAGAGAAAATGCAGTCCGTAAAATGGACCGAAAAAATGCTCCAAAACTCTTATCATTTCTGTTTGGGTTTGAGGTAGAAATGCGGTCCACATACCAAATTTGCGGTCACATAATATATCGCAGAACTGACCTTTTGCAAAATCCCAAGATAAATATGAGACGACTATGTGGTCCGCATATCAGTTATGCGATCGCATAATGGACCGCATTTTGATCTCAATTTTGATTAACACCCTGACTCACTTTGCGACAAAAATGCAATTCGCATACTTGATTTGCCACTGCACCGCGGTGAATTTTACACATTCCTAACACATATTCAAAACTTGGCACTACGAGCTACTAGGTTTTGAGTACAAATTTTCATGGGACCTTACAGTTCAGCAAGCACTAACAACAGTGAAATCAGAGTTTTTCGACAGTCTCATCTATCAAATTTTTTAGAACTACAGTGACCTGATTCCTTTATAGCCAAGCATATGCAGGCAACCTCTGAAACAAGGTTTGGTCAAACGTTTTCAAAATGCTTCTCATGGAGTTATCCAACGGGCAAAAAATTACTCGTAACTGCTCACTTTATCTTTTCCCAAACAATCTTCATGTTTATGAGCAAAGAGGTAGCTATGAACACGTGATTTTTCTCGATGAAAATACTGCTATAAAATTCATAAAAATAGAATTTTATAATTGTTTTAACTTTTCATAGAATTTCTAGGAATTTTTTGTTAATTATTGTTTGCATTTAGTTGGATATTAAATATCTTAAAATCGTAAGAAAACACCAAAAAATCCAAGATCTTCGTTGCATATCATTTTAGGTTTTATTTGCATTTTTAAGATTTAATTACTTTTATTAGTTGTATTATAAAATAAAAGAGAAAAGATACCATGGTCATTTTATATTTTTAGCTTTTAGTCTCAAATTATTAATTTCCTTTAATTAGTTTTAAATTAATTAATTATTTAAATGTTAGAAATAGATAATTAGGTTTAATTCCACGAATTAGATTTGATTTCAGGAATTAATTTAGGTGCGTAATTAATTTGATTAGGATTTAGAATTAAATTAAAGGAAAGGAAAAGGAAAGAAAGAAAGGAGAATCTTGTTTTTTTTTTTAAATTTAAAATTGGGCTCATGAACAATTCTTGTAGCCCAAAAAACCCTCAACTCATTCGTTTTCATAGCCCAATCACCCAACCTAGACCTTTAAAAATACGGTCTAACTCCCCAATGACCAACAAAACCCCGTTTTGGTGCTTGATCCCAATCATCCATTCCGCTCGATTGGACTGTCGGGAACTCCCCATTCTAATTTTTAAAACTATTTCAAACACCCCCAAAGCCTAAAGATCAGCCCTCATTTCTCTCATCTCCCTAATCTTTCCCATCTCCCACATAAACCCTAGCTGCCTAAGCATCCGCCACTGACAGCCCACCTCTAAACACCTTCAAACCTTTATCAGAAAATTTTCCCCTTCCCCGCTCCTTAAATCCCACAATCATTCCCTTCAAATTGTTGTATATTTGTCTGATTTTCAAATCTAAGAAAGAAGAAAAAGTCAGAAAAACTCTAAGTCTGTCTACTTCTGAAATCTCGGATTTGTTTTGGCTCACACTTATGTGAGTCAATTGCTCTTGACACAAGCAGTCGATTCATGTTAGTTTTGGTTCATTCTGAAGTCACCTGATCTTCATCAAATGGCCATTGACTAACCAAACCTCATGGAAAAGCGCTTCAATTGTGTCGTCTTTCTTTCAATGGGTATACATTGGCCTCATTCTATCATATTTTTGTTCTTCTTGTTATGTTGTTTGGGTTAAAAACAAGTTTATCTTCATTTTGAAATTTAATTGAGATGGTTTTTGTGACTTAATTTTAACCAGAATAGGTTAGTTCTTAATTCATCGCAACTTTGCATTTATAGTTCGTTAATTACTTAATTTTATACTTGGATTCAATAATCAGTTTGCATATTAAGTAGTTTAATTGGTCTAAAATGTGTAATGTTTGTGAGCATATGATTTTTAACCTGTTGAAATGGCTCCTACAGGACTCTCAAAAGTTTAAGATTTTCTTTAAATATTTGTTATTTAGGATTATAGTTTTAGAATTTAATTACATGCCAGCATGTTTCCATCAATGCGTGTTTCAAAATCATTTAGGATTTAAGTTTATGTTTTGACCGAAATAATTGTTAACTATGGTTATTTTTACAAATAGAAAACACAAAAAATATGTACAAGTAGTATTTTGGCATTTTTAATTATTTTTGGTTTAATTTCAACTTGTTGCATTTTATTTGTAATAATTAGAAATTTTGTTTTAAATAAAATTAGGAATTAATTATAACAACAATAAAAATAAAAAATAAAAAAAGACAAATATATATACATATGCACAGCCACTCAGGCTGGCCACAATTGGGCCAGACCTGAGTGGCCCGAACAATTTAACCCCTAAAACCCACAGACCCAGCCTAAAACATCAACCTTGATCCAGTCCACACCATACACTTCCGAAAACGATGTAGCTTAGAGATAGGGCCATCACAGCCGTCGATAAGTTGACTATCCAACGGTTCTGAAGCCTACCCAATTTTTAGATATATATATCCAACGTCTCTATAGATCTAGAGACAGATTTATCTTCTTCCTCGTACAGTCCACCTCCAACGCAACACCACCCTTGACCACCCCTTGACCACCCGTCTACCACCCTAACGCCGCCACCGGAAATCGCCTCACGACGGCGGCTGGTCACCAAACCTCCCCAGATTTACACTATCAAACCATCACAACCTCCTCTTTCCCGTCCTGTGACTAGTTTCCGCTGAATAAGTCTCCTCCGTCTCGAATATTCAAAAGTAAGGTTGTCGGAACCACCATCTCCGGCGACCTTGTTCCAAACCTCCCCAGTTTCACACCATAGGATCATCAGAACCTCCCCTTCCCAATCCTGCAATCCATTCCCTTCAAACGACCTCCCATCGTCTCAAATCTTCACAGAAAGGTCATCAGAACCTCCATAACCGGCGACCCAACTCCAAACCCCTCCAAAATAACACCCCTGAAACAACTCATCCTCCTCTTTCCAATCATGTGTATTACACCCTTCGAATCCATTCAAAACGTTTCGAATATTAAGTTGAAGTTTAACCCTAAAACTCAACCCTGTCGGAATTTGGTCAAGTTCATATCAGACCGTCCCCGTCTATTTATTTCCCCAACCATACCCCACAAAACCCCCAAATACCACCAATCACCAAGAAAACTCAAATCTAAGACCTCACAGGGTCTCAGAATCACCAGAACCCCGGTCCTGAACCCCTAAAACCCATCAGCCTAAAATAAGTTGCTAGAAACCTCTGTAGAAGGGGTCAGGGACCAACGAAATGGTCTCAAGTGGATTTGCATGTGTAAAACAAAAGCTAAGTACTTTGTCTTTGCTTGTATATATTTGCTTCATTTTTTGTTAATTGATTTCTTGTTTGTTTTCCACAATCTCATATTAAATAGGTTCAATAGTTATATGCCTTTGGTTGTTATTAGTTTGAAATCCCTTCATCTCTTGAATGATTTGATATCCTGTTAATATTAGCTCCTTGATTCTGAAAGCCTAGTTTGTTGATTCTTCAGTAGTATGATTCATATGTTTTGTTGACCTCCATCTCATGATCTTCATTTGTTTTATTCCCTGATATTCTGATTAGTTTGGTTAGGCGTTTATGCAACTAAGTGTTTGATTTTCATAGTAATTTTTTATCTTCAGTACTGGCATAGTTTAGGCTGATTTGTTTGGTTGAACCTTTAATTGCTTCCTAATTTTGTTCATGAACTAAGTGTTAAATCCCTATTTCAAGATTTTATTGAGTGATTTAGTTAGGATTTTCTTATAATGAGTATTAGTTGATTGATTTTTTTTGGTTGATAGTGATCCATTGGTTTTAATACAAAGATACCTGAAAGTTTATGATCCTAAGTTATAATAACTGATAAGCCAATCCATATTAGGACACTTAGTTATATGGATCCAATGGACCTGTTAATCCAGACCCAACCTTGGTCCATAACCCAAGCACAATCGACCAGGGTCAGGAAATAACTAAGGTTAAAAAACTTCAGGGTAGAATAGGGGTATAAGGGGGATTTGAGCCTTAAAAGAATAAGATAACAGCCCCTAGAACATTCCAGTGAGGGGCTAAAATATAATTTCAGCTTCAAACTTGAGGCACAAGTCAGGAAGTGAGAGATCATTTAAGAAAAGAAATTTAACTCAGGGACTAAAAGGAAAAAACAAGGAAAAATGATGCCCTAAGGCTCCACTATAAAAGAAACCATCTGAGTATTTTTTGAAGGATCGGGGAACATTGCTTTTGAATTCTAGAGATAAAAATACATATTAGTTCCTCATATATCTGTGATAAACAATCAGTACTATTTTATTCCTTTGAGATTTTAATTCCCTCAAAAATCTGCTGAAACCCTGGGTATATTGTTTGATTGGTTTGCTGTTTTGCTTGGCTGGTTCATTGCATTTACTCATAGGCTTCTGCTTTCTGTTGAATTACAGGTACATTTCAATGCTCATTAATGTATGAAGCTCGAGTGAAATATGTTCCTTAGTATGAAGATCTTCAGCTATTATTTTTCCCTTTTGAATCCCCACCTTGTCTTCCCTTCCTTTAGCTCTAATGAACCTGCAGATAAGATGCTGGCCTCGTAGTAATTAGGTGTTTGGATTGTTTCAATTTTGTAATAACTGGACATTGGGACTAACTTATTTTTGTAATATCTGGACATTTGGACTGCTGTTTTAGATATTTACAATTAGTAGTAATATTAGCTAGTGGTAAAGTTATTTCGAATGTTGTTTTTCCGTTTTTTTTTCTTAGAAACGTTGAATTTAGGAAATGTTAGCTTGGTAATCGTTCAAAGATCAGAACACCTAGTAGAATTTTAATTCGTTTAAGTTTCAACATATTAGCAATGCTTTGTTTCAGATTTATAAGTTGTAATCAGAATTATAATTGAAACTTGGAAGCTAAATTCGTATACTTTGACTGATGAGTATTACGAATCGTTCAGTTCATATTTAGGATTGAAAACTGATATAAATAATCACTAGTAAAAATCTTGTGTATAAACTCGAACCAAAAGAAGCATTATCGAAATGTATTCATATGGACTCCTCAGTTCAAATTAACTATGAGCCTAGTTGAAAGGTCCAGTAATGGCCAGATATGATAAAATACTTCTGGGCTGGCTAAAGTTTGAGGCCCGGCATGTGTGATTACATGTGAATGAGGTTGAAACACAAGTACTAATTTTCCAAATATGTGGCTAACGTATAAATGATTAGGGTACTTAGGCGCAATCCTGATAGAGAATTTAATACACTTTATGATGTCCTTATAAATTAAAAAGAGCCGCGTTCATCTAATCAAACACCACGAGGCTCCGTAAATGGATAAAAATATTTAGAAAATCGGAAGTGTCGATTAGCAAATTTCACGGCCTTCCATGAATTTTGAAGACGTAGTTGTTGTAGGCGCGAGTTTGCCAATAAAATACCTTCCTAAACTCGGTTGCGCATTTATGCAACCCAAATCAAAATGAATATGTCTAAAATTGTGTGCGCATTTATGTGACGTGATTCGCGACATATTTTAATGACATTGCAAACTTCCTAAAAGATGTTAAATGCGGTTAATAATCTAAAATTGCATTATAGGTTTAAACAGGTATAGCAAATCAGATCTCTAGCCACTTATAATCAGTTTGAGCGACCGTGCTAGAACCACGAGAGTTGAGGGTGCCCAACACCTTCCCTCTGTCCTTACTTAGAAATTTCTGGTTCGCAGACTCCAATCGGAAAGTCGAAATTTCCTCTATTTGGGACTTTAAATAAACTTGTGACTTGGGACACCAAAAGCCAAACATATCCATAGTGGCGACTCTTGGAATAAATAATTAATCCCATATCGAATAATGTCACTTTAATTTAAAAAACTCCTATGCACATATCATCTTTCGGGGTAGCCACGTGTAAGCCAAAAAGGAGGTGTGACAATGTTAGGTTAATTAATCTTAGATTGTGAAAATAGTTTATTTGTTAAAATGCGTACTAGTTTGTTTTAATTTATAGATTTGCATGATTGTCCTATTATAATTCTTTTGTAAATATTAGAAACTTAATAGAGTTAATTAAAATAAAGAATTTAGGAAAACGTTTTAGATATTTATGCCTTGTATCCCCCCAAATAGTTCCATAATTATAAGACCTTTTCCAGTAATCTCAAACTAGTCTTAGGAAAATATTTAAACTATTGAACCCCATAGTTTTCTTTAGGTGCGAATAATAAATCATCGTGACCATTGGTATGGTTCTCGTAGTATGGTCACGATAAGTAAAATCCTAATTTGAGTGTGCGTTTCATGCGACTCGACCACAACTCCAAATAATAATAATAGTCATGTTGTAAATCACGGGTGCATTTTACATGACGTGATTTGCAATATATAGAAAAACAAATGAGTGAGCGACATCGCAACTTGTTTAAATAAATTTCATAAATACTAAAAAGCATTTTAAATACATATTTAAAACCAGTTAGAAAGTAAAAATGCACATAAGTATTAAAATATGTAATTCATGTAATTAAGCCAAGTATTAATTTTTAAGTGACCGTGCTAAAACAACGGAACTTGGGAGTGCCTCACACCTTCTCCCGAGTGAACATAATTTCTTATCCGATCTTATGTGTTAGTGAACCAAAAATAGTGTCTATTTCCTCGATTTGAGATTTTAAAATAAATCGGTGACTTGGGACACCATAATACTTATCCCAAGTGGTGACTCTACATTAAATAATTAAACTCATTTAGAATAATGATACTTTAATTGGAAAAATTTCCTAACCCTCGGGAAAAAAGAGGTGTGACAAGTGCTATAATGAATGACTAGTTGAGAAAATAAAGAAGAAGGCTTCAACCTAAGCATAGTGACCTAAAGAAATAATGGCCTTGAAACAAGAGTCTCACTACAATATCGTATGCATTCTATAAGAGAGTGGCACATATTGTGACTAATGAACGGGAAGTAAAATCAAAAATAATATTCAACATCATATGGGTTGCATCAAATTCAAATATGTGTGGGCACTAACATAATCCAAGTATTCTTGCAACAAGTGGTAGAATGGCCAGGAAAAGTAATTGCTTACATTAAAGGCAAATAAGAAGGCACGAACTAAATCTATGATGTTAGTATCATAAAGGAAGATTGTGAACAGTATTAATAGATATGTGTAGATTTCAAGATACAGTATGGTAGAGTGATAAGGTTTTACGTAGATAGGAATAAGGATAAGAAAATATTAGTGAGAAGGTGACGAGAATAGGTAAGGCCTCGGGATTAAGCCCATAAAAACAAGAGAGCAGATGGTTTTTATAAGTTATATACAGCCCAGTATATCCTGAATGAACTCGGAAGAGTCTAAGAATAGGAGCATTTAGTATATACGGAATACTTCCCTGGTAGTATTATAAGGGTATAATTGTGATTGATAAGAGGATGATGTTTAGGACTTCGATTGAGTAATGATTCAAAGAGAATGGATTTCATGAATTGCAAGGGATTAGAATACCCATATAAGATGAATCGTGCTGGAATGCTATGAAATACGGTTATTAAAGTCTAGTGTCATCCCTAAGTGGATCAAGAAAACAACATCAGATGTTCCCCGATGAGACGTGAGCCCTAGTGACAATGTAAAGTTTCAAGTTATTAGTGGTAGATTATAGATCAACATTAACGTGAACCTACAGTATATAGATAAAAGTTCTAATGTATGAGATGGGATTAGGCTATCATTCTTAAGATGAATAGTAACGAGGAAACATTAAAGGACTTAGATTTATACGTATAGGATCAACAACAAGAGAGTAACATGGTGTTGTTAGCAGACCTCAGTAATGATAAACCAAAAGAAGTGTTATGGTATAGTATAACCTACCTAGATATTATAAAGCCATAAGTATAGATAATCAAGTCTATGAAAGAAAACATACCTATAGTCGTAAGTTCGACAAAGTACCAAGCGAAGAACTTTAATACACCTATAGATCACAGAGGGACAACTTGTCATAGTTTTGTATTTCACAAAGTGAGGCCTAGAGATTGGCTAAAAGCTGGAGGAAAAAGGAGAGAAGAGTCGCATAGGTGCATAAAAAAGGTTAGAGTTGTACATGAAAGAAGGTATCAACAGTTACGAGATTGAAAGAATTCCAACCACAAGTCATGGTGTGAGATAGAGGCCTAAAGGGGGAATTCCCTAGCTTTTGGATTTATTCACCGAACAGTTGCCTAGATGGCAAGGGCGGCACTAAAGTATTCATAAAAGCTATATATTATGAGAATGATAAGCGCACCAGTCAATATTCGAGGAGAAATGTTCCAAATGGGGAGTGGTGTTAAACCTCATATTTTTGTACACAATAGTATGTCGTAAGCCAATAATGTAAGCTCCGAGATGAGATCATATTTGAAAGTACATAAAGTAAGTTAATCATATTATTTTGGAAGTTAGAAATATTTAAGATCATGAACAACAAATACCAAGAAGGTTGGAAGATATAGAAGCTAAACAAATTGACGAAAATAAATTTTGTCAAAAGTTAGCAAGTTGGAATATTAAAACATGTACTTTTAGGGTGAGACTAGGGTGCATATCATGACAATGAGGTAATGTTATGAGTTATTTTAAATGATCGTCGTGTGTTACTTTTTAAACTCAAGCGAGTTGTGGAACAAAGTTGGCAAAGGTCATCAGAAGTTACATTCATAAATGTGCCAAAAATTAGGTCAAATATAGCTGAGTTTTTCTCCCAATTTACTTGGAATTAGGGGGTGATATGCCCATCAAATTGAAGATGTATGAGTCTAGTTTCTAATGAATTAAATTTTTTTATCAACAATATTGGATTAGAGAGATATATCTGTTTTTGCGATACTGCGCAAACTGCTAGATGGCAAGTAGGTGTATCACCTACTTGCTTAAATGAGAGTCCGAAAAAGGGCTATTTCGGGTCGGTCAAAAAGACGATTTGAGGGATTATATCCTGCAATATAACACTCATTTTATAACATAATAACCAGACCTAAACCCTGCATACATCCTCGATACAAACTAAATTGTTCGTTGATACAACATCGGAGCAGAGAGATATTTCTGTTTTTGCAAGACTGCGCAAGCAGGTCCCTGTGTGACCCACTTAGGCGGTTGATATATCTTGATATTGTCACGACCCCAGTTCTCCCTTCGTCAACAATCGTGATGACACTTAGTAAAAAGAAACAATAGAATAAAACTAGCCAAAAATTGCAAAAATAACATAATTAAGCATTTAAGATACCGCATGAAATATAAATTACAAAGTCTCAAACTCAAATTACATTTCCCAAAATCCAGAATCTCATGAAATCACAAGCTGTGGAATAACTACAAGATGTTCTACTCCAGAGTATTAAACAAAAGAAAAAGTACATAAGGGATATAACTAAAAGAGAGAGAGAGTAGATAGGGACTCCTCGATCTGCGGACATGGCAGATATACCTCAAAGTCTTTAGAGATCGCCTCGCCTCTCTAACAATATGGCCAGGTCGATGTACCTAGATCTACAGACGGTAAAATATATAAAGGAAAGGGAATAAGTACACCACAACGCAATACATGCCAAGCCTAACCTCGATCGGGTAGTGACGAAGAAGGTCAGGGCTCTACCGGTTATCAATATATATAAGACAACGCAAGACAGTGTAAGGTGCAACAATATTAGTAAATGAGACACAGACAATACACACTCAGGACACAAAAATATCGACAGGGGATCTCTCGGGATCCTGTCCTATAGTTTCAAATATAAATAATCGAGGATCTCTCAGTATCCTCAATATACGTGCTGGGGATCTCTTAGTATCCTCAATATATGTGTTGGGGATCTCTTGATATCCCGAGGATCTCTTAGTATCCTTAATTTATGTGCTTGGGATCTCTTGGTATCCTAGGGATCTCTTACTATCCTTAATAAATGTGTTGGGATCTCTCGGTATCCCACACTATAGTCCAAATCAATATATGCGCAGGGGATCTCCCGGAGTACTCATCTGTAGTCCCAAAATGAAATTACAATAATCCCAAGGAAAGAATACACAATTTCATTCAAGTCCGTACAAAGAAAATAGAGACTTCTATTCTAACATGATGCACAGAATTCACGTGAACAGTTTAAGCAAATAGGATATTTAATTCACGTAATCATGCTTCCCTATGCTGCACAATAGGCTTAAAGTAAAAGTAATGTTCAAGAAGAAAGAAAAACATAATTAATTTACTTAATGAAAATGGGTTTCCAACAATTAGCACGTGTACGCACTCGTCACCTCACATACACGACATTCATATAAGAACAATACCAAATCTCAGGGGAAATGTCCCCCACACAAGGTTAGACAATCCACTTACCTCGAACCATCTCAATCAACTCAATACCACGTTCTTGAAACGAGTATCCAACTCCGAATGGCTAATACGCGAAATTAGGAAAAATAACCAACTCGCCCCCGGGACCACGTCTCAAAATCGGGTAAAATGTATAAATTCAAAATCCTCACACTCTCATGAGTTCAGTTATACCAAAAGTACCAAAATCAAACCTCAAACAGTCCCTCAAATTACCACTCAAAGCTCTCCAATTAACCAAGACCTAATCCCCAATTTACCATTGATTTTCTTTCAAAATTCATACTTACAATGATAAAAAGCACCATAATAATGAGCTTAAGTACCAAATACCTTACCTTAATGAATCCCTCTGAAAATCTCCCTAGAAAACGCCCTCCAAAGCTTCACCCCGAATAACAAAATTAAGAGAAATGGTCAAAAATTGTGATCGCTGCCAACCCAACGCTACCCAAGGCAGGAAGAGCGGGTCGCAACAGCTTTTACCTGAATAGTGGTCGGGATCGAATTTCCACGGGGAGCTAGTGGTGGAGTTGTATTTTCTGTCGAGCCTAAAGATGTGTTTGCACTTCAAATGTCACTTCAAACATTTTTGGGTTTTTGATTTTATAATTACTATTATAAAACTAAGAATTAAAACTAAATTACGCTAAGAGAATATTGCTAAGTTGTATCTGATAGGGAGAAAGGCACTAGGGTCGTGGCATCTCCTAGGTGGTTAATTAACAGGTAGAAACTACTAAGGATAGATTGACATGTTTGGGGCTTATGTTATAATCATTGCATAATTATACCCACTCTCACACCTCTCGGTAAAGAGAGTGATTTTTCCTAATTGACTCTCGCGAGAGAAATTGGGTAGGCCTATTAGACCAAGCAATTAGGGTTCAAGTAAGGTGATTACTCTCTCGAGATTTAACCCGTTAATTGGGACTACCATTTCTCATGGGTCCATCCCAATTCCTTGTCGGGTCAATTTTGGGGTCTAGACTCTCTTTCTAAAGAAGAGGTAAACCCACTAAGCTTGAATCAATGTTTGCAATCACCAATTTTCAAAAAACATAAAATGAACCCAAATAGCAAATACCTAATATCAATCTAACCCTAGATGGCAACACTCGTCAATTGCCCACACTAGGGTTGAGCCATAACCCTAGCTAATGGGTTTAGCTACACATAATTAAAGAAAGAACAGAAGAAATAGATGAAGAACTAAACATATTAATTAATTAATAGGAAGAAACTATAATAATCTATTGTTAATGAAGACCAAAAATGGCTACAATATTGTTCCCAGGTGCTCAGCCGCGAATCTGAATACAAAACTTAACCTAAAAATGGTAAAATGTTCTATTTATACTAGGTTGGAAAAACTAGACAAAAATACCCATACGGGGTCCGCGTGGGCCACACAAAAGCAATCGCGGCCGCACTGGCTCTTTGACTTGGACATTTTCAACTCTCTAAACTGGAGGACGTAGACTGCACAAATGAGTAGTGCGACCGTAGAAGGGGTCTGGCGCAGATCGCACAATGACGATCGTGGGTCACATGTCTTGACTTAGATCCTTGACAATCTCTCTAAATCTCATTCACGCAGACTGCACAAATTAGTGAAGCGGCCGTGAAGCCTGAACGCGGACTGCATGAATCTAACCGTGACCGCGTTTCCATTAGCCTTAATATGCCATGCCTCTGAATCTCCTAGTGCGGCCGGGGTTGCTTTCACGCAGTCCGCACTAGGTCCTCTTTTCTTCACTTCACTTAATCTTTGATACTTGAGCAGGTTTCACTCCTTTTTGATCCGATATTTGACATTTCGTCACTTTGTCGATCAAACCTGCAGTCAAGCACAACTTATGAGCATTTTGGGTATATTTTTTAGCAATTTATACTCATAGCATAGGCAAGTATGGGCATAAACACGTTAAAATCCTAACTTATCAACTCCCCCAAACTTAAACATTTGCTTGTCCTCAAGCAAAAAAAATAAGACTCACCCCTTTAAAGGAAAATTCAAGTAATTCCAGCTATCCTATAGCAACCTCAACAAGCATCAATTGGGACTAACAATTGCCCTCAATACGAATGCATCATTAACACATTTAACTTTGAAAAACTATTGATCAAGTGTGATATAAGAGCATCAAGAGTTGACAAATTTCATCAAAGAACTTCTCTCAATTACTTTGGTCATTGTGGAACCAAAACTCCCACATCCTCAACTCTCCCTAAGCAAACCTCACCTTTTTAGTATTTACACACAAACCGAGGTTAATGGAATATCACTCATCTCTCTCAAGAAGAAGGTCACAAATACGGCTCTAGGTTACATATGCTTGCCCCTTATGTAAGTATCCACTAATGTAGTCTCCCTTCAACTAAAGATCAAATATGGCTTTTGTGGAGTCATTGTGAAGGCTTTTGGGTAAGGGTAGGACATGTTTTTAGTTAAGTGAGTTCAATCTTCCCTTAAGCAGTTCTTTTGATTCATTTTGGCATAACTCTTTTGACTCTTTTGAGTATTTCACTTCTTTTCAAGGGGTTAGAGAGACAAATATGTAATGTAAAGCATTTCTCCTTTTTCTACTTTTTCCACACCTTTTTCATTTTATGTCTTTCTTTGAATCCCTTTTTATTCTTTTTCACATTAGGTTTTTTTTCTTTTTGTTTCATTGCCTTCCTTTTCTTTTGCTTTTGTACCTTTTACCACTTTGGTTCCCTTCTCTCACCCCAAACTTAGATAATTGTCATTACTCAAGGGAAGATTTAGGTGCCAAGAGAGGGTAATCATTTAGAATGGGTATAGGCTTGTAGCATTAGTTCTTGAAAGAAAAAGGTTTAAGGCTCAAAAGGGTAACTATGGATCATCTCATTGGTAGGCTATGGAATTGTTCAACTTAACATTTGGATCAAGGAGAGCCTATAATCACCTCTCAAATCAAATTTCACCCAGGATTTCACCTCAACAAAAATTCAGGGAAAGTTCTAGACCATTGGCTCGAGACTTGGACTCACCATTCGGTTCCTAACCACACACGCTAGGGGATTGCCATAGACATCGAGTCGAGGGCCCACAACGACCTTAGTTACTACTCAAGCGCACAATGGTCAGAAAAGACCACATGATGATTGTTTGGTCAACGGAAGAGTCTCAAAGCCATGACTTTCACCATCCTAAACACAACATTGTGTCTTTGACCATGGGATAAAAGGCAAATGTGCTAGGCCCAAGTGAAGCTTTGCTTAAGGCACCCTTAACTACAACTATCAAAAACAAAAGAAAAATCAAAGAAACAGACTCAAACCCTTAAGAAGGTTGTCACGCCATCTATCATTGGGAAGAGCCACCCGGTTCGCACCACATTCCACCATTGGAAAGAACCGTAGCATTAAGAAAACCAAGGGCTTATTGGAAGCGCCAAAAGCAAAACAAGAGGTTACGAGCCTAACTACAAAGCTAAAAACGAAAAAACTTCGCGAGAATAGAAAACAAAATGAATATGTACAATAGGGGGTAGAATATACAACGGGGGGTGAATATATATAGAATTGTAAATTCATACACAGACTAAAAGATAGAATAAAAAGTACGAGAAAAGTAGCTAAATGTAAAGTTATGTACATCCCAAAAATAGAAAATCAAGGAAACATATACTAAGTCAAGTGTATCCAGTCATCTTGATAAAACAAAAAGTAGGGCGCCCTCATGAATAAGAGTTGGCATTGTCCCCAATGCCACTATCAAAATAAGCATTAAAAAGGCACAATAAAGGATGTAGGAGCTTTCTAGGCCTTGTCCGTCTGTATGGGATCATCAATGGTCCCCTGGTCCTGTGAATATGCGGGAACCTCAGACTTGTTCCCGGCCTCCTGCTACTTAGTTGCTGGGACTGGGGCATGTTCCTGTACTGGCTGGATTTCTAGTGCATCATGTGGCAAACTGAAGGAGGCCTCTTGTGGGGCTACCACCTCGATGACCGCATCAGCTGTACTCGGGAGCTTTCTCTTTTTCCTTGGCTACCCGGGTGCCTAATCCTACTGTGGCTTTGCAATAGGTGTTGCTGCTGGGTCAGGGTCCCCGAATAGAAAAATCTATTGGCATCTGGCCTGCAATAGCTTGTCCACATCTGTCCTGTGTGCCTTCACAGACTCCTTAGAAGCCCGTGATCTCCTCATCTTCTTGTGATCTTTGGAAAGCTCCTTCAGAGTCTTGCCTTGTGAATCCACCGCCTTAGACAAGGTGTCCTAAGTCCTCATAATCTTCTCCTGGTTGTCTAGGAGCTTCTTCAATGTATCCTCAATGGACTGAGGAATCTGAGTTAGTTGAGGTGCTAACTGGGTCTCAATAGAGGAAGACAATGTAGACAACTTGGATGTCGCAGCTGATATCCAGTTATTCAAACTAGCCAATGTCTGGCTTAACTGATGGGCAGTGATGGAATACTTTCAGGAAGATAGGATTCCCGGGTTAGCTGAAGTAATGGGACCAGCAGTAGAGGAAGGTCCTGGAGGCAAGTCCTCAACTATAGTGGTAGCAGGCATGGCTGAAGGCTCTACCGCAAATGGCTCCTCAGACCGGCCAGTTGGGGAAGAGGAAGGTAGCTTATAGTTTTTGTCCTTAGGGTTGTCTGGGCCCTTTATATTGAACCAAGTGAATGGAGCCACTAGCTCGACCATGATATCAAATGGTTTCTTCTCTACTTCCAGGTCCTTGAAGTACATGGTAAGAATATTGGGAAAAGGGTAGTTCCGATCATGCTCTTTCCCCATAGCAGTAACCACACGGGACATCATATTTCCCACATTGATAGGATACCCTGCCATAATAGAAGCAACAAAGATAGCCCCGGTAAGTGGGATAGACTGATCGTGGGTAGAGGGATCAAGTCGACTGCATACAAAAGAAAACCACCCTCGGGCCTCAAAGTTGAAAGTCTTCCAAAATATTTTGGTTCTTGCTTGCAACCACTCTAGAAAGGTACCTGGGATTGCCATGTATGAGGCTAACCATGGATGCACTTCTTCACCCATTGCCAATTTTTCATGATAAAGGGTCTCATCCTCGTCATCGAAACATAGGTAATCATTGCGTGCCTGCCCAGTAAATATCACCTTTTTGTTCCGCACTTTGGTTATCTTGGTGCCCTTAAAATGTGGGCCACATTGCTGTAAAATTCTTTTACGATGTGCTTATATTCCTTTACACAATTACCCTAAAAATGATCCTAACCCACGGGAGTGTGAAATTTCTATGCACATTGGGAAGTAGAGGTAGAAGATCTCGCTCGATAAAACTCCTTTCTAGAATCAATTTTCATTTAGGCCACCATACCCTAAACTGGTGGAATGCTAATTAGCTGACAAACCTATCCTCCCAAGCTGCGGGATCTCTAGTCCGGTCAACACCCCCAACCTGAGGTACACCACTCTCGGGCACCTCCTCATCACTGTCCTCACCACCTCCATCACCTCTGCCTGGACTCTCCGCAAATAATGAAGCTACGGGGGAGGTGGAGTATTCTTCACTACCTGTTGGGGAATCATTAGATGAATCTGACACTATATTCACCGGCCTCTTGGTAGAGGGAGATGCTGGAGGGGTATCAGTCAATTGGAAATTGGAGACGAAATAAGTTGGGATTGTACCGGAGGAGATGTCTTGGGATGGCATGTACTCACTCCCCAAAGAATGGGATGCAGCTCTATCTGCAGCTTTTATCATCTTTCGGGTCTTTTTGATGTTTTACCGAAGTTGGGGAGTGAGTTTTACCACTCTCTTGCCTATACCCCCTCGGGAGGAACCATTTCTCCTAGGTTATTGTGATTTTTTACTGCCTCTTTGTTTCACCATTATCTACAGACAAATGCATCTAACATTTCAGTTGAAGCACAGACAATGGATAATGTGAATAAATTGAAGTTGCAGACAATAGAAGAAATGTTGTAGACATTGCTGCAGAACCAGGCACCGCAGACCGCACCTTCAAGAGTGCAGCCACGTTAGAGGCACCACGGACTGCGCTGAGGCGACCGCGGGCTGCATTGAACAAGGCCCTAGAAAACGTTTTCTCTAAACATCCCACCGCGGTCCGCACAAAAACAGGGTCGCGGCCGCGGTGAGCCTGTGCAGACCGCACTAAATAGAATGCATCCTCTCTGGGAGCAATATAGGTTTCAGTCAAGCTGGGCATGGCAATCCTTGAAAAAGGGTGATGCGGATCGCGTTAGGGCCACGCAGACTGCATCAGGGCCACGCAGACCGCGTTAACGTGACCGCGGGCCGCGCTGAGCCAGAATTAAGGAACTAGGTTTGGGTGTCATGTTTTCTTCCATTTTTATCCAAATTCTTCCACCTATTTGTCCCTACTCAGTTACCCAATCCTCAATCACTTTAAACTAACATGAAATCTATCCTAGACTAACAATTTGAAGAAAAACGTGAAGAACAAGAAGTTGCAAACTACTGGTAGGCAGTTAAAATGAAAATACGGAATCAATTAATCAAGAACGCATGAAATGTTACCAGGATTAGGAAGAATGAATGCAATCTATCCAAGCAAGCAAGAATTTCTGTCTTAGAAGAGGGATGAACAGTATTTTTAAGGCTCTGAGTTTTCAAAGTTCGAAAAGGATATACTGACACCCTTGGTCTCTATTTATAGACGACCTGTGGGACCCATACTCACCTACCAGCACAGCCGCACAAAAGCAACCGCGGACCGCTGGATTTGTTCATGTGAACCTTCAGTAGGCATCCTCTGCAGGACATACAAAAGAGAACACAGCCGCGGAGGGTTACCATGGACCGCACTATATAGAATGCGGTCACGGTGGAGAACTTTAGAGAGTACCATGTTCAGCTCATTCCAGTGTGGACCGTATAAGGTGCACCGCGGTCACACTGGAAAACTTCAGAGACTGTGCAATTTTTCCACTTTGTTGTGCACTGCATCAAGACAATTCCTATAACATCTCATAAACAATTAGATCAAAAATCCTAAGCTACAAAGAAAATCAAAGAGAAAGAAAAGACATGGGTTGCCTCTCAAGAAGCGCCTGATTTAACGTCGCGGCAGGATGCATGTTACCATCACATCACTTCAAATGAATGAGTTCCACCACATGGATATCATCAAACTTCCTTATATAATGCTTGACATGATGCCCATTGACTCGAAAAACTTTACCATTTTTGTTCTTGAGATCAAGTGAACCAAACAAGGTCACACATGCAACTTCGAATGGCCCACTCCACTTTGACTTGAGCTTTCCTGTAAATAACCTCAACCGAGAGTTGAAAAGAAGAACCATATCACCAACCTTGAATTCCTTCCCCCAAGCATATTTGTCATGAAGATACTTCATCTTGTCCTTATACAAGGACGAGCTGGATTAGGCATGAAATTTAAACTCATCAAGCTCGTTAAGTTGCTCAATACAGAGATTCGCCGCAACATCCCATTCTAAGTTCAACTTTCTCAAGGCCCGCATAGCTTTGTGCTCCAACTCCACTGGTAAGTGACATACTTTCCCAAATACCAACCGGTATGGAGACATACCAATTTGGGTCTTGTATGCGGTCCGGTAGGCCCATAGAGCATCATCTAACTTTTTTGACCAACCGGTCCGATTTGCATTGACGGTTTTGGACAAGATACTCTTTATTTCTCGGTTAGAGACTTCCACTTGGCCACTAGCTTGAGGATGATAAGGGGAAGTCACTTTGTGATTTACTCCATACTTAGCAAACAATGAATCAAAAGCCTTGTTGCAAAAGTGGGACCCCCATCATTAATGATAGCACGAGGAATGCTAAACCTTGTGAAGATACTCTTTTTCAAAAATGCCACAACACTTCGAGCTTCATTGTTGGGTAGAGCTATGGATTCAACCCACTTTGAGACATCGTCCACCACCACGGGAATGTAAGTGTTCCCACAAGAGCTCATGAAAGGACCCATGAAATCGTCACCCTAAACATAAAAAATATCTACCTCAAGAATCGTATTGAGGGGCATCTCATCCCTATTTGAGATTCTGCCAGCTCTTTGGGATGCATCACATCTCTTTGCCAAACCACTAGCATCTTTAAACAACATCGGCCAATAGAAATCGCAACTCAAGACCTTTGAAGCCGTCCTCACCTCTCCATAATGGCCACCATAAGGGGAGGAGTGACAAGCCTCCAAAATGCTCAATTGTTCACCTTCCGAGACACATCTTCTAATCATACTCAGTGCAAATTTTAAAAAAGTATGGATCATCCTAATAAAAATCCAAACTTTCCCGCTTGAGTTTCTTCCTTTGGTTGGAAGAGAGCTCACACAGGACAACTTCGGTCACAATGAAGTTGGCGATGTCCGCAAACCATGGAATGTCACACATTGACATGGAAAGAAGTTGCTCATCGTGGAATGTATCATTTGTTTCAAGGTTATCACATGGTCTCCCTTCTTCCTCCAACCGAGACAAATGATCCACAACTTGATTCTCACTTCCCTTCTTGTCCACTATTTCCAAGTCAAATTCTTGGAGAATTAATACCCATCTCATCAGTCTTGCCTTGGAATCCTTCTTGGTCATCAAATACCTCAAGGCGACATGGTACGTGTGCACAATCACCTTGGCCCCCATAATATGTGGCCTAAATTTTTCCATGACAAATACAATTGATAACAATTCCTTCTCCGTCACTATGTAATTCTAATGAGCTTCATTCATAGTCTTGCTTGCATAGTACGCGGGATGAAACATTTTTCTAATTCGTTGACCCAACACCGCCCACACTACAACGTCACTTCCATCGCACATTAGTTCATAGGGCAAACTCCAATTGGGTGCGGTGATGATTGGAGTGTGGTCAACTTGTGCTTTAAAAGTTCAAAGTCCTCCATACATTTTTTGTCAAGACAAACTTGGCATCTTTCTCTAGAAACTTGCAAAGTGGATTCACGACCTTCGAGAAATTTTTGATGAACCGCCGGTAGAACCCGGCATGCCGAAGAAAACTCCTCACCCCTTTTATATAAGTAGGGGGAGGAAGCCTCAAAATCACCTTGATTTTCTCCTTATCTACCTCAATCCCATGCTTAGAAATCTTGTAACCCAGTACTATACCTTCCACCATAAAATGGCATTTTTCCCAATTGAGAACAAGATTAGTTTCTTCACATCGGACCAAGACTCTATCCAGGTTTACCTAGCACTCTTCAAAGGAGTCACCAACCACACTAAATTCGTCCATAAAGACCTCCAATATATCTTCCACCATGTAGGTGAAAATGGCCATCATGCAACGTTGGAAGGTCGCCGACGCATTGTACAGTCCAAATGGCATTCGGGAGAAGGAAAATGTACCATATGGGCATGTGTTCCTCCAGGGCAATTAAGATTTGATCATAGCCCGAATACCCATCCAAAAAATAAGAGAAAGCTCGTCCAGAAAGGCGATCAAGCATTTGGTCCAGGAACGGCAAAGGGAAATGATCCTTCTGAGTCACCTTGTTAAGTTTCCGGTAGTCCATACAAACTCTTCACCCGGTAAAGGATCGAGTAGGAATAAGCTCGTTGTTGGAAATTTTCACCACCGTCATTTCTCCTTTCTTTGGCACATATTGGACCGGAGAGGTCCATGACCTATTAGAAATTGGATAAACCACACAGGCTTCAAGCCACTTGATAACCTCTTTCTTTACCACTTCTTACATTGCCTCATTTATTTTTCTTTGATGTTCAAGTGAAGGCCTTAGATCCTCCTCCAAGATGATTTTAAGCATGCAAAAGGCGAGGCTTATCCCTCGAATGTCCGCCAGAGTCCATCCTATAGCCCTTTTTCGCCTTTGAAGCACCTCCAAAGTGGCCTCGACCTGCAAGTTAGTAAGGCAATAAGAAAGAATAACTAGAAGAGTTGAATTAGAGCCCAAAAATTCATACCTGAGGTATGAAGGAAGTGGCTTAAACTCCAGTACCGGTGGCTCCTCTTCGATGGTTTTGTTGGTGGAGTTTTCCGATTTTCAAGATCCAAAGATAACTTCCTAGGCTCATACGAATATGAACCCATACAATTCAATGCATTCACGAACTCCACTCTACTAGCATCATCATCGAAATCCATGTTAAGAAGCATGGCTTCAAGTAGATATTCAACATTTATCATGGAACCGTCTCATACACTATCACAACTGTGATAATGTCCACAAATGAACACACCTCCGTGATATTGGGTTGCCTCATTAATTTGAATACATGGAATACCACTTTCTCATCTCCCACTCGGAATGTAAACTCACCCACTTCAACATCAACCAAGGCCTTCCATGTATCTAGGAAAGGTCTCCCAAGAATAATAGGCACTTTAAAGTCCACCTCATAATCCAATATGACAAAGTTGGCCGGCAATATGAATTTATCAACACGGACAAGAAAATCATCAATTATGCCAAAGGGTCTCTTCATTGATCGGTCCGCCATTTGAAGTCTCATCGAGGTTGGCCTAGGTTGCCTGATTCCCAAAGTCTTGAAGACTGAATAAGGCATCAAATTTATGCTAGCCCCCAAATCAAAAGGGCCTTGGCAAAATCCACACTACCGATAGTGCAAGGGATAGTAAAAGCTACGAGGTCCTCAAATTTTAAGGCCATAGAATGCACGATAGCACTCACTTGATGAGTCATCTTTATTGTTTCGTGCTCCATTGACCTCTTTTTTGTTATCAAATCATTCATAAATTTTGCATACCCCGGCATTTGCTCAAGTGCCTAAACTAAAGGGACATTGATTGTGAGGCTCTTCATCATGTCAATGAACTTTTTGAATTGTTTGTCACTCTTTTGATTTGCTAACCGTTAAGGATAAGGTGGAGGTGGTCTAGGCAAAGGTTCCTTAGTTTTGGGAACCATCGGCTCGGGTATATCAATCACGAGTTCCCTGGATGGGTTCACGGCATCTTGTGTTTCCACCGAGGCCTCATCATCAATATCAATCCGCACATCATTATTCACATTTCGATCAACCACATCTTCAACAATCAACGGACCCACATCTCCTTGGATCCCAACGTTATCATCCACACTTGATTTTTTGTCGAGGCATGCACATCATCACCTCTTCCGCTTCTAGTTGTAACCGCCATTACTTGGTTGTTGTTCCCGCCCTTTGGGTTCATTACTGTATCACTTGGTAGGGCACCCTTGGGGCGGGTATTCAAAGCTTAAGAAATTTGACCCAGTTACACTTCCAAGTTCCTGATAGATGTATTATGCGAAGCCAATTGTGCATCGGAATCTTGGCTCATTTTCATCATTTGCTTGAACTTACTTTTAATTCTCCCCATATCACTCCCGGAAGAACTCGGACCTTGAGAAGGAAAAGGGGTGGATTGTTCGGTTTTTGGTACATGGGGGCCTTTGAAAACCTTGCCCTCGATTGCCTTGGTTTCTACTATTATTCCACCCTCCTAGATTGTTGTTTCTCCAATTATTATTGTTCCCATTCCAATTGCATTTACTGTTACCTTGATTACCCCAATTGTTGCCTTTGTTGTTATTGTTCCAATTGCTACTACCTTGTTGATTTCCCCAATTGTTGCTTTGATTGTTGTTGTTCCAATTGCCACTACCTTGTTGTTGGTTGTTACTATTCCAATTTATGTCACCTAGTTGATTGCCCCAATTTCCTTGGGGATGCCATTGTTGATTCCCTTGATTTCCTCTATTTCCTTGGTAGTTATTGACATATTGGAATTCCTCGCTTTGATCATCATATCACTCATTCAAATAGCCACCACTATCATAGTTGTTGTCAAATTGCTCACAATTACCTTGAGGTTGCCTTTTCAACATTGAGACACCTTCCATTGCATTGACTTGGCGCGGGTATTGGACTTGTGAAATTGCACCTTCCCCAATTGATTCATAGTTGTTGTAAGCTCAGTAATAGATTGGCTATGACCGTGCAATTCCTTGTGCAAATGGATGACCGTGGGGTCACATTTGCTCGGATTTTATCCATGTCGAAGAGGTGTCAGCCATTTCATCAAGTACATAACATGCCTCTTGGTATGAAAGTTTCATAAAGTTCCCTCCGGCTAATTGGTTCACAATGCATGATTCGTGGTGTTGATGCCCCGATAAAAGGTTTGTTGGATCATTGCCTCGGTCATGTCATTATTAGAGCACTCCTTCACCATTTTTCTATATCTCTCCCAGATTTCATGCAAAGGTTCCGTTGGCTCTTGCTTGAAGGCTAAAATTTCATTCCGTAGTGCTGCCATATGACTTGGTGAGAAGAACTTGCCAATGAATTTATCCGCCAACTCATCCCAAGTTGTGTTGGAATGATCGGGGAGCCTTTCTAACCAATCCAATGCTTTACCCCAAAGAGATAATGGGAAAAACCTCAATATCAAGCATCCTCGAACACGTTTGTCTTCTTGTTACCCCAGCATGTATCTACGAACCCCTTCAAATGCTTGTAGGAATTTTGATCGGAGGCGCGCGTAAAATACCCTCTTTTCTCGAGCAAGGTCAACATGACATTTGTGATTTGAAAGCTCCCCGCCTGGATTCAGGGTTGAACAATAGCACTCGCATACTTATGATTTGGGAGACCTCTTGGGGCCACTCTTAGCGGTGGCGAAGGAGGGTCTGGGATAGGATTGTTGTCACTTGCATTGGCCTTATGGCCTCTATGTGGAGTTTGAGGTAAATTAGAACCTCTTTTTGATCAAGATCATCTACCTCCTCCCCGCCATGACATTACCAAGAGGGCCATTTGCAATAAGAGCCATGTGTACCTGAGTGATTGACACAAACGAAATTAGTAAACAAGAGAGGAAAGAGAAGCAAAACACAAAACTAAGTAAACAGATAGTCAACACCATAAGCTCCCCGGAAATGGCGCCAAAAAGTGATGGCTGCCAACCAATGCTACACAAAGGTAGGAAGAGCGGGTCGCAATAGCTTTTACCGAAATAGTGGTCGGGATCGAATTTCCACAGGGAGTTAATAGTGGCCTAGAGATGTATTTGTACTTCTAATGTCACTTCAAAGCTTTTTGGGTTTTTGATTTTATAACTACTATTATAAAACTAAGGATTAAAGCTAAATTACGCTAAGAGAATATTGCTATGTCGTAGGAAGAAAGGCACTAGGGTTGTGGCATCTGCTAGGTGGTTAATTAACGGGTAGAAACTACTAAGGATATATTGACATGTTTTTGGCTTATGCTATAACCGTTGCAAAATTGTGCCCACTCTCACACCTCTCGGTAGAGAGAGTGATTTTGCCCAATTGACTCTCTCGAGACCAATTTGGGTAGGCCTATTAGACCAAAAAGTTAGGTTCAAGTAGGGTGATTACTCTCTCGAGATTTAACCCATTAAATGGGACTACCATTTCTCATGGTTCCATCCCAATTCCATGTTGGGTCAATTTTGGGATCATAGACTCTCTTTCTCAAGAAGAATTAAACCCACTAAACTTGAATTAATGTTTGTAACCACCAATTCTAAAAAAATATATAATCAACCCAAATAGCAAACACCCATCAATTACCCACACTAGGGTTGAGCCACAACCCTAGCTAATAGGTTAGCTACACATAATTAAATAAAGAACATAAGAAATAGATAAAGAACCAAACATATTAATTAATTACTAAGAAGAAACTACAATAATCTATTGTTAGTGAAGACCCAAAATGGCTACAATATCATTCTCAGCTACGTTTCTGAATACAAAACTTAACCTAAAAATGGTAAAATATTCTATTTATACTAGGCTGAAAAAACTGGACAAAAATACCCATGCGGGGTCAGTGCGGGCCACACAAAAGCAACCGCGGCCGCACTGACTCTTTGACTTGGCAATTTTCAACTCTCTGAACTGGAGGACGCGGACCGCACAAATAAGAAACGCGGCCACGGAAGGGGTCTGGCGCGAAACGCGCGGCGGTGACCGCGGGCCGCATGACTTGACTTGGCGCCTTGACAATCTCTCTGAATCTCATTCATGCGGACTGCACAAATGAGTGAAGTGACCGTGAAGCCTGAACGCGGACCGCGTGAATCCAATCGCGACCGCGTTGCATTAGATTTAATATTCCATTCCTATGAATACCGTAGTGCCGCCACGGTTGCTTTCACGCGGTCCGCATTAGGTCCTCTTTTCTTCACTATACTTAATCTTTGACACTTGAGCAGGTTTCACTTCTTTTTAGTCGATATTTGACATTTCGTCACTATGTCGATCAACCATGCAGTCAAGCACAACTTCTGAGCATTTCGGGCTATTTTGTAGCAATTTATCCTCAGGGCATAGGCAAGTAGGGGCATAAACACGTTAAAATCCTAACATATCAAATCGCGAAGGGTGGAATTTATAGATTCTGCCCCAGCAAAACTGCACCTGCAGTTAAATAGTCACACATGTGGACCAAGGTGTGCACCTACGAAGTTCACTTAAAACACCAGGGCTGCACCTGCGCAAGAAATTCCGCATATGCGCAATCACAGGTGCGACTAGGACCTCGCTTTTGCAATCCGAGCATGCCCCACGTTTTGGATATATTTGCGGCTTCCTATCCACTCCTGTGTACCCGCACCTGCAGTCCACTAGCCGCAGGTGCGGTTATGACAGCAACAGAACTCCTTCAGCTGCCAAACTCAACTCAAAATAACCCGTTAACCACCTGAAATCACCCCAAAGCCCCCGGAACCTCAACCAAAGGCACGAGCAAGTCATATACCACCTTTCAAACTTGTACCAACCCTCAAAACACCTAAAACAACATCAGAACATCGAATTAACCATGGATTAAAGCCCAAAAACTCTAAAGACTTCTAAATTCTGCTTTTGATAAAAAAGTCTACCAAACCTCGTCCGAATGACCTGAATATTTGCTCACACATCCCAAATGACACAACGGACCTACTACGACTTCCGAAACTTCATACCGACCCCGATATCAAAATCTCACTACCAAACTGAAACTTCAAAAATTCAGCTTTCGGCATTTCAAGCCTAATAAAGTTACCAACCCCCAAAAGACAATCCAAACTCGCCGCTAAGCCCGAAATCACCCAATTGAGCTAATGGAACCAACGGGGTTCCATTTCGAGGTTGTCTTCACCCTGTTCCAACTACAATCTAAATTCTAAAGCTTAAACTCTAATTTAGGAACTAAGTGTCCCAAAACACTCTGAAATTCAAAACGAACCTTCCCGACAATTTACAATTGCAGAAACAAACATGGGGAATGCAGTTAAAAGGGGATCGACACGTTAATTCTTAAAATGACCGGGTGGGTTGTTACATCCTCCAACACTTAAACATTCATTCTTCCTCTAACGAACATAGAAATATACCTGAAGTAGTAAAAAGATGAGGGTAACGGTTGCGCATATCCTGCTAGGTCTCCCAAGTCGCCTCCTGGATCGGCTGACCCCGCCACTGAACCTTCATTGATGCAATATTCTTTTACCTCAACTATTGAACCTACCTTTCCAATATCACCAAAGGCTCCTCAACATAAGATATATACTTGACCAACTGGATTGAACTGATACCCAACATGTGCGACGGATCACCGTGATACCTTCGGAGCATCAAAACATGAAATAACGGATGAACTCATGCAAAGTTAGGAGGTAAGGCAAGCTAATAAGCAATCTCCACAACACACCTAAATATCTCAAAAGGGTCAATAAGCATCAGACTCAACTTTCCCTTCTTTCCAAATCTCATAACGCCCTTCATAAGCGAAACCCGAAGCAAGACCGGCTCTCCGACCATGTAGGAAACATCAGGAACCTTCTAGTCAGCATAACTCTTCTATTTTGACTGGGCTGTGTGAAGTCTATCCTAAATCACTTTAACCTTCTCCAAAGCATCATGTACCAAATCTGTGCCCAATAATTAGCCTCACACGACCCGAACCAATCTACCGAAGATCTACATTGCCTACCATATAAAGCCTCATACGGTGCCATCTGATTGCTCGATTGATAACTGTTGTTGTAGGAAAACTCTGCCAATGTCAAGAACTGATCTCAAGACCCTCCAAACTCAAATCATACGCACGGAGCATATCCTCAAGAATATGAATAGTACGCTCAGATTGTCCGTCCGTTTGAGGGTAAAATGTTGTACTCAACTCCACCCGAGTACCCAATTCATACTGTACCGCCCTCCAGAACCATGATGTGAACTGAGTACCTCTATTTGAAATGATGGAAACTGGAATACCATGTAGATGGATAATCACCCAAATGTAAATCTCCACCAACCGCTCTGAAGAGTAGGTAGTACACACAGGATGAAATTCACGAACTTAGTCAGCCGATCCACAATCACCCAAATGGCATCGAACTTCCTCAAAGTCCATGGAAGTCTGAATATGAAGTCCATGGTAATCCTTTCCCACTTCCACTCCAGAATCTTTATCTACTGAAGAAACCCACCTGGTCTCTGGTGCTCAAACTTCACCTGCAAACAATTGAGGCCTCGAGCTACAAACCCAACTATATCTTTCTTCATCTGCCTCCACCAATAGGGTTGTATCAAATCCTGATACATCTTCGTGGCACCCGGATGAATGAAATATTGTGAACTCCTAAAGCCCATCAACATTCGGTATACAAACCCAACCATGCATCCTCAATACCGTTTCATCACCAATAGTCACATCTTTGGCATCGCCATGCAGAATCTTGTCTTTGAGGACAAGTAAATAAAGGTCATCAAATTGACGCTTTCGGATATGATCAAATAATAAAGACCGAGAAACCACACAAGAAAGGATCCGACTAGGCTCCAAAAGATCCAAATCGCATAAACTGACTGGCCAAGGCCTGAACATCCATATCCAGGGGCCTCTCCGTTGTTGGTAAATAAGCCAAACTCCCAAACTCTCTGCCTAGTGACTCAAAGCATCGTCCACCATATTGGCTTTTACCGGCTAATACAAGATATTGATATCATAGTCCTTCAGCAGCTCTAACCACCTCCTCTAGTGCAAATTAAGATCCTTCTACTTGAACAGATAATGTAAACTCTGGTGATCAGCATAAATCTTATAATGCACACCATAAATAATGGTGCCAGATTTGTAAGGCGTGAACAATAACAGCTAACTCGAGATCATTGATAGGATCATTATTCTCATGTACCTTCAATTGTCTGGATACATAGGCAATCACCCTACCATTTTACATTAATATTCTCCAAGTCCAATCCTTGAGGCATCACAATAGACAGTATAAGACCTTGAACCTGTATTCAATATCAAAATTAGGGTTATAGTCAAAGCTGTCTTGAGCTTCCGAAAGCTAGCCTCACACTCTTCCATCCACTAGAACGGAGCAGTCTTCTGGGTCAACCTGTTCATAAGTGTTGTAATAGGTGAAAACCCCTCAACAAATTGATGGTAATAACCCGCTAAGCCAAGAAAACAATGGATCTCTATAGCTGAGGACGGCCTAGTCCAACTCTGAACTACTTCCACTTTCTTCGTATACACCTTTATCCCCTCACTAGATACTACGTGACCCAAGAATGCCATAGAATCCAACCAACACTCACATTTTGATAACTTTGCATATAATTTCTTTTCTCTCAAAGCCTGAAGCACTGTCCTCAGGTATTGCTCATGATCTTCCCGACTCTGGAAGTATACTAGAATTCATCAATAAAGACAATGATCAATGAGTCTAGATGTGGCCGAAACATATTTTGCATCAAATGCATGAAGGCTACTGGAGCATTAGTCAGCCCAAATGATATAACAAGGAACTCGTAATGACCCTACCGAGTCCTGAAAGCAGCCTTCGAATATCTGTCTCCTGAATCTTTAACTCATGGTAACCTAAACGCAAGTCAATCTTAGAAAACACTCGTGCACCTTGTAGCTGGTCAAACAAATCATCAATACGGGGCAAAGGATAACGGTTCTCACGGTAACCTTGTTTAACTAGCAATAATCAATACACATGTACATAGAACCAACTGTAATGATATCAATATTTACATCTCTCACATAAGCTAGATACGTATCATATCCCTTCTCAATCATTCGCTGAGCCTTAAGGAAGGAAAAAACTCTATAGGGATTGTGATCTAAGGCATACCTCTACTCAATACGTAGTACACCTGGCAAAGCCATCGTCACGGTTTTGGCGTGATAATCAAGAATAGCATAATGGAGCGACAATGAGTCCATGCCCAAGATAATATCAAAATCTACCATGCTGAGCAACAATAAATCGGCTTTGATCTCAAAATGACTAAGAGCAACCAAACACGACCGATAAATGTGGTCCACAATAAGAGAATCTCCCACAAGAGTAAAAACATAAATAGGGGAACTCAAAGAATCCCGATATACATCTAAATGCGGGGCAAACTAAGAAGACACATAAGAATAGGTGGATCCTGGATCGAATAAAACCGATGCATCTATATGACATACTAGGACAATACATGTGATGATAGAATCAGAGGCGACAGCCTTGGCACAGGCAGAATGGTCATAATATCTTACCTAGACTCACCCTCTAGGGCGACCTCTACCTCCCCAACCTCCATCTCTTGCTGGATAAGCAGATGGGGTAGCAAATGGTGTTGTGATTGAGAACTCTACGGAGCGTGCTGTGGCTGAGAAGTCTGTAGAGGCGCACTCATCCCAAGTCTAGGGAAATCCCTCACCACATGGTATGTGTCACCACACTCAAAACAAGCTCTAGGAGGACGTGGTGCCTATGACTAGCTCGAGCCAAGTTTGCTGGACTGACCGCTGAAAACACTCCGCGCAGGAGGCATGCTAGATACTGAAGGTGCATAACAAGGCTCCTAAGGTCTAGGAGGAGCTGGAATACCACTGGTTGCTGGAAGAGATGAATGAACAGGGCGACTCATATAACCTCTACCATAACGACCTGCAGCTGGGGCACGAGCACCAGAATAATTGCCTGACTCTCAAGACCTCTTGGTCTCCCTCTCCTCTTTGTCCCGAGTATATATGCCCTCTATGCACCTAGCAATGCTCACCCCTGCTAATAAGAAATATCCATCTCCAGCTCACGAGCTATGTTAAACCTGATGCTGGGAATGTGCCCCTTAATAAACAGGCGAACACTCTCGCGAACTGTACAAACCAAAGCTAGTACATGTCTAACCAAGCTAGTATAATGGACATCATACTCCGAGATAGTCATAGTACCCTGGCACAAATACTCTAACTCCACGCGCCATGCATCCTTGAGGCTCAGAGGAACATACTCTTTCAGAAACATATCTGAAAACAGAGTCCAAGTCAAGGAAGTTGCCTCATCTGAATTGTCTAACTCATAAGTACGCCACCACTCATAGGCGGCTACTCATAGCTAGAATGTAGTGAAGAAAACACCCGATTGATACTAATATACTCATGGTACAAAGAATATGGTTGCATTCATCCAAAATTGCCAGAGAATCTTCTAATGCTAGACCACTAAATACAGGAGGCTTGTACTTCTTGAACCTCTCAAGCCTCCACTACTCATCCTCAGAAATCTTTGCCATGTCCTCGGGCTGATCTGGGACTATGGGCTGTATAGGAATAATCTCTAGGACCTGATCAATATGCACTCACTGCTCAGGAGTACGGGCGGCGTGAGTCTGTGCTCCTCCAATACCCTGGGATGTGGTTGCAGCAAAGGGAAGCAACCTTGCCTGAGCCAAAGTAGTGTATATATTCATGAACTATGCAAGTCTCGTGGAGTGTTGGAGTTGTAGTAGCAGTAGGTATATCAGATGTCTAGGATCTAGCAGGAGATATTGCTGGCTACTCAGTGGAAGATCGCACGGGTGCTCTAACTGTACCGCGTACGCATCCTGGACCTCTGCCTCGGCCCCGACCTCTTACGACTCCAGGAGGGGGCACGGGTTCCTAATTAGCTCTAGTAGCACATGTCATCACCATCTGTGAGAGAATAGAAGACAGAAGTTTGGAATTTTCATATCAAAAATCTCACACGACAAGGAAATCAAATGAAGTGAAATTTTCCTAATAGTTGCATAGCCTCTCTCATATAAGTACAAACATATCCGTACCGATCCGCGAAACTCTAACAAACCGGATAGTGATTCATGACTCCTATGAACTTAGAGCTCTGATACCAACTTGTCATGACCCCAGTTTTCCTTCCGTGAACTATAATGATGGCACCTAGTTTCTACAACTAGGTAAGCCTAACAAATTGCAAAAAAAGAAACAACAAAATAAAACTAGCCAAAACCTGCAAAACTAATATAAGGAAGCATTTAGCAGGCCACCCCAGAATATACACTATGATCTCTCAAACTGAAACTACATTTCCAAAACCGGGAATCTCATGAAATCACAAGTTGTGAAATAACTACAAGAAGTTCTACTCCATAGTGTCTAAACAAAAGAAAACGTAAATAAGGGCAATAACTGTTAAATAAGCATGCACAAGGTTCTTACAATTTTTCCCATAATTTTATGAATTTAAATTTATTTATTAACTTCCCTTTTATTTATAAAATCCCTAATAATTATTTTTCAAATCATTGTTGTAATGATTTAGTAATTTAATTTCTATATTTATGCCAAATTATGGTTAATATATTTTTTATGCATTTTTATAATTGCATTTGATATTTTCTAAGCTAAATTGCATATAATTGCAATGTTAGCACATTTAACGTATAATTATATTTTGTATGCGTAAAATTTATCCCTATATATTTAAAATAATAAAAATATATTTTAAATCATTTTGGTACATAAAATTATTTTCCAAAAATTGTTCATTATTTATTATAAATTAAATAGGGGGAAATTGGCTATTTATATTGTAGCCAGATTGGGATTTTAAGTACAACCTAAATTGGACTCAACCCTAGCCCAATTTCATACCCAATTATCTGACCTAGACCTTATGCACATTTACCCAACCCAGAATCCATTAAATCCTTGTCGTTGATCTCCTAGATCAACGGCCCGTATCACTTCGAGATCAACGGCCCGTATCACTTCTTTCCTTTTTTAATTCCTAATACCCTAACCCTAGCCTCATCTACAAAAGACAGTCGCCCTCAAATTCTCTCATCTTCTCTTTTCTCCCAACCTAACCCTAACCCCTTTCAACCACCTCCCTTCTCTGGTCTTCTCCGGTGACAACCCTTCAACCCCAAGCCTTCAATGGCTCCTCCCTTGCCTTGCTCATCTTCTCTGGGGCCTTCAAGGTCCCTGGTCCATGCCTACTTGTATCTAGGGTTCGCTATTTTGAATGTTCATGGCTACTCTGTGTGATTTTGAGCAAAATCACATTGTATTTGTTACGATCTTTGAAGTTCTAAACGGGTTCTTCCATCTCTATTTGGGTTTCTATTAAAACCCCAATTTTTTTTTGCATCTCTTTGATATGTGCTATTTTTAAACGATTCGAGTCTATTCCTTTTATGTTTTACATTATTCTCGAAACTCTTTTGCAAAATCATCGATTTCAAGTTATTTTTGCTTTCTTTTAAAGTCGGAGTTTTTCGAAACTTCTTCTACGCTTTGTTGAATCGATTCTTCATGTTTAAAACTTCTATCTCTTGTATATTTCAACTGATTTTATGATTTTACTCCCAACTCTCCTATGTTGAAAACCCTAATTTCTTAGTCCAAACCTTGGGAAACTGAGTTTTGTTTTGATAATATGTTCAGTTAATCTGTATGTTTTTACTAATCGCTGATTTTGGTCTTATGCTTGCTTGTTAGGGTTCCGAATTATGGTTATCCTTTCCTATTATGTGATTTTGCCCTATTTTGTTCACCAATGTTTCTGATTCTTCATGTCCCCTACTTATACCATGATTAGCCTACTAATTTAGACTATGCCTTACATGAATCCCTAATATTATATGTGATTCTTGTCCTACTCGACCTTTTAGGGTTTTGATTTTTGCTTACCATGTGCTTGTTCTTATGGAGTGGTGCTAAATCAGTGTTATCTCTTACTCTTGCATTCTTGAATTTTTGTGATTGATCATTCAATGATTCTGCATGTTATTTCTACTGATTTTTACCTTGTAGAATATTTTCTTACCTTATGCTATGGTCAATTATGCTATTAATTGATTGCTGAAGTCTTTCTTTAATTGAAGTATGTTGAACCTGACCTATATTAAATATTATGTACTTGTACTATGCAGAAGATATTTCCTTAATTCACATGTTCAGCCTTACACGATTTTCTTCCTTATTTGATGTTTATTACCGATTGAGGTTAACTCCTCAATTAAGGGAGTACTTACCTTGATTTCTTGACTTATTGATTTTGAGTTTCTTAATTACTATGGGATTTGATTTTAACGTTATTTAGTACAAGCTTTCAAACTATAAATACCCTAGTGTTTCATTAGCACAATAGGAACTTTTGGTTCAAAAACTATCTCTCCCACTTAAACTTTCTACTATCTTTTGTACTACTTGCTACTACTCTAAGTTTGTCGGCTACAAGCCAAGGCTAACCACTGTGTTCTCATGTTCTTTCACTTTGTTTACTATCCCCTTTACTGGTAAGTTCTAGTTTCACTTCAAAGTTCCAACAACAGTATGATTTTCTTATTGCTTTAGTTCATCATGTTTCTAGTTTGCCCCAATTTGCAGTTTTGTTGTGACACGTGTAATTGATGGTTACATTATTAGCATGTTATTATGTCTTCCCCTTCCTTGAGATCAATATATTTCCCCTCATGTGTGTTTCTAAGCATGTCTACTAACAATTATCTCTTACTTGTTATGTACTTACCATCATATGCCCCATGAATCCCCAAATCCCTATTACCCCTGTATGTGATTTTATTCGTTATGTCTGGTTTTGTGACTATGCAAGGTCAGCTGTTTCTGAGCATCTCTGTACCAATTCCTAGACCTTTGCTTGACTATGTGTTTACAATCAAGTGTTCCATGAATCCCAAATCCCTTGACCCCTGTGTATAACTACTGAATTTACTTTGGTTCTGTGACTATTGGCTATGTATAAATCTGTCCTAAAGTGTTGTGTTTGTACTGTTGTTCATTTCTTCAGTCTCTTTCAAACAATCTCTATTGTTTTACTAAATTACTTTCAAACAGACTTTTGTTTTAATACAGTTTTTTACTAAAACCTTTCAACTTGTATCAATCACTTTCACTATACTCCTAAGTCAATCAGTTATGCCCCCTCCAGTATGTGTACCCTCTAAACTCTGGCATACTAAGGCTGGCCCTTCCACGCTTCACTTATTCAACTTTTGGTTACTAAGTCTAGGTGTAAGCATTGCCCGGGATCCTTGAGATCCTAAGGGAACTTTGATGCACCTAGAATTTCGGTGACTTGAGGATTGTCGCCAATCATCATTCATTAAAAAACCTGAAGCCATAAGAACCCAAGCAGGTAGACTCGATGTCGTAAAACATACAAAAGATAGCAATAGTATTTGTAAGACCTCAAAGGCATGAAAATTTTGTAACACCTTACAAATGGCATAAACCTGATCTCAAAGTTAAGGCTATATATCGAACTTGTAAGACCCATAAAAGGCATACCCTTGATATAGATGCCTAAATTACTTCACTCAGAATCAAAAATGGCTTAGGCCAAGCACATATGACTATTGTCATAAGGTTGTACTAGCCAAACTAACACGACTCGGGGACGCCCGACCGTCGCTACTAAATCATAGGCCTTGAATTACTTCGGATCTACTTCAAAAAGAATCAGTTAAACATGCTACCCTCGACATAGGCAAAAGAGCTTCGACCAAGTCAACTTCGTATTATAAGCTTCGAGCTACTCAGCCACCGAGCCAAACCTCCAGGTGCTCGATCATCACCATATAGCGACTCATAATTGAGGTTTTTATCAAACCATTGAAGAGTCAGGCAAACACAATCTCAAAATCCTTGAAGAAGGAAAATAAAGCTTATATGAAAGCTCTCTTCGACCCAAGGCATAAGAGCCATTGTCTCTAGCCCGCACAAATATGAAAACTTGAGGGTCAAATTAGCTCGAGTCAAAACCTGACTCGAAGACTGAACCCAAAATAGTTAAACTAAATATGCCTAAGAGCAAGGCGTAAAAGCCATCGTTGCCAGTCCGCACAAATATGAAAACTAGAGGGTCAATGAGCTCAATCTGAAACACGACTCAGAGTCTGAACCAAAAATAGTTAAACTAAATATTCCTAAGAGCAAGGCGTAAGAGCCATTATCGCCAGCCCACATAAAAGGTCGCTTCGACCAAAGGCGTAAGAGCCAATGTCGCCAGCCTGATGAGCCTTAGGGCCACACATGAAAGGTTCCTACAACCGAAGGCATAAGAGCCATTGTCGCCAGCCCACACTAAAGGTCACTTCGACCAAAGGAATAAAAGCCACTGTCGCTAGCCCTTGCAAGCACAAAGACATAAGGGTCATAAGAGCTCGTGTCAAAATCCAACTCGGAGACTAAAACCCAAAATAGTTGATCAAAACATGTCTAATAACAAAAGCATAAGAGCTCAAACGCAAGTTTATACTAAAGGCTTGCATCAGCGGAGTACATAAAAGCCTGCAGGCCAGCCCGATGAGCCTCAGGACCATATTGTAAATCTAAGGATTCTTATTAACCAAAAATTCCAGTTCATCTGGCCAAATACAGAAGAAGTAAAGCCATGAGGTTTTCTTTTATAGACATATTCAAAAAATGCAATCTCCATCTACAAACATGCTTTGAAAATGCTATATAAAGATGGAAAAATTTATGCCCTCCCCCTAGGAGCTACAACTTGTTGACATCGGCTTTGCTTTCTTTAGTGTCAGACAGAAGTAACCGTGCATTACGTTCTTCCGCACTCGCTCGCACTAACATTTCTGAGAGGACAAAAACCCTAGCACAAATCTCCTTGAGAGTCTTCCTTCAAGACATACAACGAGCATATTCTTCGATCATATCTTCGCGATCAAGGATCTTTCTCGGGTCAGCTTGAGCATCGGTGGCATCCTTTAAATAAATTGTCATCTCCTTGTCAGCCTTAGTTTGGCTCATTACGGCAGCATCCCCAACATTAACAACCTAACCTTTGAAAGCTCAAACCTGAGCTTCTTAATCATATATGTTTGAACCAAAGCATTGCAACGAGATAAGCAGAGTAGAGCCTCAAAGGTGGAATCTTTAGCTAGGGGACCCTTCTCCTCTAAAGCCTGAACCTCCACCTGAGCTGTTAGCTCATCGTGTTCACTCTTGGGTTGGCCAGCTTCATCCCGAAGACTCTCCAGGGCCTCCATCTTTTTTTGCAACTGAGATACATGAGGTGTTAGCCTCAAAATCTAGACGGCAGAACGCATACTTAACCAGGACGAAAAACTACCCGCTCTTTCAAGTAGCTCTTGTAATTCAAGCTTCAGACCACCTCATACCGCAAGTGTGCCAGCTCGACTTCCTTTTCATCACAAAGGAACCTAAGGGATCTCTCCTTATCTAAAGATTTCTGCAGCCTGGCTTCACGATGAAGCAGTTCGGACTTAACCATGTTAAAGGCCTGCAAAACAATACCCAATAAGGAAATAAAGACGTGAAACTCAAAAGGACTATGTCAAAACTCACCATGAAGTGAAGCTGATGGGTTTCCTCGAAAGCCAAGCGGACATCTGTTAATCTAGATCCTCAACTCTGAAATAGTTGACTTTAGTTGAGGCACGGCCGCTCGGAGTATGCGACCCCGTGTTTCTAGTATCCCTCGAAGTACTATCAACGGAAAGAGAAGGCAGCGGCAACGGAGAAACCACCTTTCCAAAACCAGAAACCACGGGCACAGTGATAACTAGGAATTTTGATGCATTTCATACTCCTTCTTACTTATGCTTTGATCAAATATTCATACAAAAAACTCCAAAAGGCTCAAAAGTTGTGCTTGATTGCAGGTTTAATCAATAAAGTGACAAAATGTCACAGATCGGCTCAAAAAGAGTGAAACATGCACAAGTTCCAAAATAAGTCAAGCTCAGGTAGAACAGAGGCAGTGCCGCCGCACACCACTTTGTGTGGTCCGCACTAGGAGATTCAGAGAGGTCAAATTCAAAGAAATAGGTAGTACAACTACATTAGGTTTTGTGAAGACCACACTAATGGTAATGCAGCCGCACTACTATTTTGTGTAGTCCGCATAGCCAAGATTTAGAGAAGCTACAAACTGAAGTTTTAAGCCAACACGGTCCACAGTTAAGTTTGTGCGAACCGCATTAGAAGCCTCTATGGTCATAATAAATTCTATGTCATCCGCAGAGCCTAAGTTCAGAGAGCTAGATTTTGTAGCCAAGAGTCCTAGTGTAGCCGCAATCCATTTTGTGCGGTACGCACTAACCCCATAGGGGAATTTTTGTTCATATTTGTCAACCTGAATAGCTTCGTTTTCCATTTTTAGGGTATCAGATAGTTTTTAGAAGTAGTTACGCTCGTGGGAATGACTCTTGTAGCGATTTTGGCAATATATCTACTTTGTAAAATTGAATCTTTATTTTTATCTTAATAGTTAATTAATATGAGTTTATCTTCATCTATTTCTTGTTTTTCTTCTTTGAGAATAAGTAACTAGACCCTTTAGCTAGGGTTGTGGCTCAACCCTAGTGTGGGTAATAGATGGGCCTTGTATTTTATGACTAAATTGATTATGGGTGTTTGATATTTGGGTCAATTTCATGGTTAATTGTTGAATTAGCGGTTGCAAACACTAGTTTATGTCTAGTTGACTAGGGTTCTTCTTGAGAAAGAGAGTCTAAGTCTTTGAAATTGATCCTACAAGGAATTAGGGTGTACTCAAGAGATTGATAGCTCCAATTAAAAGGTTATACCTCGAGAGAGTAATACCCGACTTGAACCTTAGTTGCTTGTACAAATTTGCATACCCAATTGGTCTTGAGAAAGTCAATTGAGCAAAATCACTTAAACCACCGAGAGGTGTAGAGTGGGTAAACTAGTGCAATGGTTATATCATATTCCCCAAAATATGTCAAAGATGCCTTAGACTCAAGTACCTGTCAATTGACCACCTAGGCTGAAGTCACTTCCGTAGTGCCTAATAAACCTATTTGAAAAACTCGTAGCATTATAACTCTTAGCATAATTTAGCTGCAATTACCATTTGTAGTTTTATAATAGTAGAATTAATTAAAAACCCAAAAAATGATTAGATGTGTAACTTGGAACATAAACGCAAGCTAAACTAGATAGATACTCGATTCCAATTCTAGCTCTTTGTGGATTCGATCTCGACCCAAAATCGAATAAAAGCTATTGCGACTCCCTCTTGCTACTCATTAGTAGTGTGGAGTTGGCACCGATTACTTTCTGGCACTGTTGCGGGGAGCTAACAGTTTTGGCTATCTATTTAGTTAATGTTGTGTATTGTTCTTCTTTCCTTCTTTGTTACTAATTTTTGTGTGTGAATACTTCTAGTACCAAATGGCTTTAAATGCTAATGACCCTCTAATAAACGTGCTTATGGGGTAGGAGGTTGATGATATTGGAGAGGATGAGGTGCCTCTTGTACCTCCCAAACCACAACAAAGCCGCCAGGCAATGCTAATAAAAATGTCCCAAACCCTCCTCTTCCACCTCCAAGAGTGGTTCCTCGGGTGCTACTGAACCAAGGCTATGCAAGTGCTAATGTCCCACCCAAAATCCGGGTGGGAAACTTTCAAATAACCAATGTGATGTTGACCTTACTTGAGCAGTGTGGGTATTTCATAGGTGCTGCAGATCAAAATGCCTACAAACATCTTAAGGGGTTTGTGGATACATGTTGGGGGAGCAAGGAGACGAATGTGTCTGAGGATGCTCTTAGGTTGAGACTTTTACCATTCTCACTTCGGGGGAAAGCATTGGATTGGCTAGAAATACTCCCCAACTTGGGATGAGTTAGTGGATAAATTTATTGCTAAATGTTTCTCACCCGGGAACATGGAGGCACTTTGAGATGAGATATTGGTCTTCAATCAAGTGCCCATAAAACTTTTGCATGAGATGTGGGAGTGGTATAGAACGATGGTGAAAGAATGCCCCAATAATGACATGACGGAGAATATGTTGCTACAAACTTTCTATCGCGGAATCAATACTACAAAGCTATGCATATTCAATCAACTCGCTCGGGGAAATTTTATGAAATTGACGTATGATGAAGCTTGTGTCATTCTTGATGAGATGGCAGAAACATCTTCTGCATGGCAAAGTAAAGCCAATGTTCCTCAAGGAGACCCTACGGTTATTCATTTGCATAAGGAATTACATGACCATGGGCAAGCTATAGTGGAGTTGACGACTACAATGAACCAATTGGCTAAGGCATAGTTGCAACAAGTCCAAAATCCTCGCCAAGTGAATGCCATGGAGGGTGTTAATATTCTTGTAAACAAGAGAAGAAAAAGAAGGCAACAAAAGTAAGGGAATTTTGAGCAATTTGATTATACATGTGATGGGTTTCAAAATGATGGTTATGATGACCAAAATGAAGAGGTTCAATACGTAAACAACTATCAACGCCAACGGGGCAACTCTTCCAACCAACAATAGTGTCGACCTTGGAGCAATTGGGGCAATCAATAACAAAACTACAGTAATTGGGGGAATGACAATCAAAACAACAACTGGGGCAATCAGAACAACAATCAAGGCAACCAAGGGAATTGGAATGGTAATAATAATAATTGGGGCAACAATAATAATCAAGGTGGATGGAACAATGAGAACCAAGGAAATCGGGGGCAAGGCTTTCAAAGGCCCCCAATGTACTAAATACTGAACGATCCACCCCTATTTCCTTCTCAAGGTCCTAATTCTTCCAACAATGATATGGGCAGAATTGAGAAGATGTTCAAACATGATGAACAAGAATGTGGATTCAGATGCACAGTTGGCTTCCCACAATACCTCTATCAGAAACCTGGAGGTGCAATTAGGCCAAATCTCTCAATCATTGAATACTCGCCCGAAGGATGCTCTACCAAGTGATACAATAGTGAACCCAAAAGGTGGGAACAATCATGTCATGGTAGTTATAACAAGAAGTGGGAGAGTTGATAATGTGAATGCCTGTAAACAAAAGCAAGTTGTGGATGATGATGTTAAGTTGCAAGAAGATGAAGTTCCTTTGGTAGTTGAAGATGTGGTTGATGACAATGTGAACAATGAAGTGAGGATTGACATTAATGAGGCCGAGGTGGAAACTCAAGATGCCACGAACCCATCTAGGGAACACGTGATTGACATGCATGATCATGTTGTACAAAAACCTAAGGCTCTTTTGCCAAGGCCACCTCCACCTTATCCTCAAAGGCTCGAAAAGCAAACAAATGATAATCACTTCAAAAAGTTCATTGATATGATGAATAGCTTTTCCATTAATGTACCTTTGGTGGAAGCTCTTGAACAAATACCTGGCTATACAAAGTTCATGAAAGACTTGGTCACAAAGAATCATTCTATGGATTGTGAAACTATAAAGATGACTCACTAAGTTAGTGCTATAGTGCATTTAATGGCCCCGAAGCTAGAAGGTCCCAGTGTTTTCACTGTTCCTAACACCATTGGGAGTGTGGATTTTGCCACGCTTTACGGGACTTGGGAGGTAATATCAACTTGATGCCTTACTCAGTTTTACATGGAATGGACTCTTATTCTTATGAGCTTAGGAAATTGTCTTTGGATCGCGAGAATAGAAAGACTCCACCAACCAAACCTTCAATTGAGGAGCCTCTGATGTTGGAGTTGAATCCATTGCCTCCATTCCTCAGGTATAAATTCTTTGGCCCTAGTTCTACTTTACCAGTTATTCTTTCCTCCTATCTTACTAACTTGCAGGTAGATGCCACTTTGGCGGTGCTCAAAAATAGGAAGAGGTCAATTGGATGGAGTTTTGCCGACATTCAGGGCATATGCCCTACATTCTGTATACACAAAATCATTTTGGAGGAGGATGCAAAACCCTCCTTGGAACATCAAAGGAGGTTGAATGAAGCAATACAAGAAGTGGTGAAGAAAGAAGTGATAAAGTGGTTAGATGCCGGGGTTGTGTACCCTATTTCCAATAACTCATTTACTTCCCCGGTGCTATGTGTGCCGAAGAAGGGTGGTATGACTGTGGTGACAAATGAAAATAATGAACTTATTCCCACTTGGACAGTTACCAGATGGAGGTTATGCATGGCTACCGGAAGTTGAACAAGGTTTCCCGCAAGGATCATTTCCCATTTTCATTCCTTGACCAAATGATTCATCGCCTTGTAGGGCGTGCCTTTTATTGCTTTTTGGATGGATATTCGGGATATAATAAAATCTTAATCACTCTGGAGGACCAAGAGAAGACCAAGTTTTCTTGTCCATATGGCACATTTGCTTTCTCTCAGATGTTGTTCGTGTTGTGCAATACTCTGGAGACATTCCAACGATGCATGATGGTTATTTTCACCAACATGGTGGAAGATATTTTGGAGATCTTCATGGATGAGTTTAGTGTGGTTCGTGAATAATTTGAAGAGTGTTTCGGAAATCTGGAGAGAGTTTTGGCCCAATGTGAAGATAACAATCTCGTACTTAATTGGGAAAAATGCCACTTTATAGTTTAGGAGGGCATGGTGTTGGGCCACAAAATTTCAAAATATGGATTGAGTTGACAAAGCAAAGATAGAGATGATTTCAAGGATTCCTCCATCCACTTCTGTCAAAGGGGTGAGGAGTTTTCTTAGGCACGCGGGATTTTACTGGAGGTTTATAAAAGATTTTTCAAATGTGGTAAACCCTTTGTGAAAGCTACTAGAAAAGGATGCCAAGTTTGTGTTCGATGAGGGATGTATGCAAGCATTTGAGCTTCTCAAGCTTAGGTTGACTTGTACCCCTATCATTATCACACCAAATTGGAGCTTGCCTTTCGAGCTCATGTGTGATGCAAGTGACATTGCGGTTGGGGTTGTTTTGTGTCAAAAGGTTAACAAAATGTTTTACCTGGTGTACTATGCAAACAAAACCATGAATGAGGCTCAAAGAACTACACGGTTACCAAGAAAGAGTTGTTGGCCATAGTGTATGTAATGGAGAAGTTCCGGCCATATTTTATGGGGGCCAAGGTCATAGTGCTCACTGATCATGTCGCCCGTAGGTACTTGATGACAACGAAAGACTCCAATGCAAGGTTGATGAGATGGGTGTTACTACTTCAAGAATTTGATCTAGAAATTATGGACCGGAAGGCTAGTGAAAACCAAATTGCGAATCATTTATCCTGCTTGGAGGAGGAAGGAAGGTCAAGTGATGGCCTAGAGATCAATGATGCATTTCCCGATGAGCAACTACTTTCCATGTCTATGAGTGAAATGTCATGGTTTGTAGATATTGCTAACAATATTATGACTGGCATTGTTTCGTGTGAGCTCTCTTCTAAAAGGAAGAAGCTCAAGCGGGATAGTTCGGATTTCTATTGGGATGAGCCGTATTTGTTCAAGATTTTCATGGATGGTGTGATCGAAGGTGTGTCCCGGAGGAAGAGCAATTGAGTATTGGGGCGATTGCTTTCAAAGTTCTTAGTTGTGGGTTCTATTGGCCAACGTACAGATATGCTAGTGATCTTGTAACAAATTGTGACGAGTTCCAAAGGGCGGGTGGAAATTCGAAGAAAAATGAGATGCCTCTCAATACCATCCTTGAGGTTGATATTTTTTATGTATGGGGCATTGATTTCATGGACCCATTTGATAGCTCTTGTGGGAATACTTACATTCTTGTGATGGTGGATTGTATTTCAAAGTGGGTTGAAGTCATGGCTTTGCCCAACAATGAGGCCCGAAGTGTTGTCGCATTTCTCAAGAAGAGCATTTTTACAAATTTTTTCTCCTAGAGCAATCATAAGTGATGGGCAAGATTTGACACTTTGCTTTCAAATTATGGTGTTAATCACAAAGTTTCTACCCCCTATCATCCTCAAGCAAATGGACAAATTAAAGTTTCCAATCAGTAAATCAAAATCATATTGTCAAAGGCGTCCAATGCAAATAGAACCGATTGGTCAAAGAAGTTGGATGACTCTCTATGGGATTATAGGACTACTTACAAGACTCCAATTGGTATGTTGTAAGGCCCCGTGAAAAATTTGCTCAAAACCCGAGATCTCGTAATGCCAAATTAGGAATATGTGTTAGAAATTCGTGACCCTTTTGGACTAAGCTATGCATTAAAAAGTGAAGAAATTATGTTTTCTAGAAAAGTGCAATTTTTGCAGTCAATAATGCGGTCGCATATCAAGTATGCGAAGTGCATTTCTGCCGCAGAGTGAGTCAGTGTGTTGGCCAAATTTGAAGTAAACTATGCGGTCAATTATGCGATCGCATAACAAAAATAGGGACCGCATAGTCATTGCAAAATTTCCTTGGGATTTTGTGAAGGGCAATTCTGCGGTGCATTATGCGATCACAGTGTGTCCAGTTTTTGGGGAAGCATTTTTGCGGTCTATTTTGCAAACCACATGTCTATTATGCGATCATAGATCTGTTCCGGGGCTCCAAATTTCTAATTTTCTTAACTGATCCCATGTCAATATATTATATGCTACCCTTCATTTTTGGCCTATTTTCTGATGCATTTAGAGAGAGTGAGAGGGTCCTAGAGGGAGATAGGGTTCTTAATCAACATTTATCCAAAAATATTGCTTAAGCTTTAAAGATTTGTCAAGAAAGGCACCAAGGTCTTCTTCCTAAAGGTTACATAACCCAGGCTCTTGATTACTAGATATAACTAGGGTAGACCATTAGAAGGGTAAATGATGAGGATGAGGGTGGATATCTTGCATGCATGAGTTCATAAAAGTGTTTGGCTAGGTCTTGAGCCAATGATGGAATGAGGGATGGCAGGATATTTCACAAAAATTGGTTTTTAAAGCATAATTCATACTTAGTGTTTGAGATTATTCTCAAACGAGCTAGAGCTATGATCACCTCTCTAATTTGTGGTTCGATTTGTTATATTCCTAAAAGATTGACGTTACTAAGAGTCTCGAAGTATAGTAGGACTTAAGGGAAGATCAATCGAGGTATGTAGGCTAAACTTTCTCTCTCAGAAGTGAATACCATATTATTTCGTAAGTTTAAGTGTTGTTTGCCTACCAAAATGGTATAGACTTGAGTCACTTTAAGTGAAGGTTAGTATCTTAGTTGACTGAGAAGAATTCTATTTTCTTAATTTTCCTAGTTACTCTAATATGTACTAAATGTCTTGATTGAATTTTTCTATTTGTTGATAAGTTGTAAAGATGTTTGGAAGTGAATCAAATGGGAAAATGTGAAACAAATTATAAAATAAGCCTCGACCCAACTGTTATGAACTAGCTTCAAAAATAGAATGACCTAAAGGTCTTGCAGCCGAACTAAGCCCATGAGTGGTTGTTCTAGATATTACCTTGCCTTTTTAAATACATACATAATGCAAGTCCATATACATTTCGATGTTAAAATTATACAATTACTAATAGGAAAGGAACAATTTAAGTTCGATGTTAAAATTATACAATTACTAATAGGAAAGGAACAATTTAAGGATAATTGACATGACTGCTTGCTTATAATTCCAATATGTATTTTAATTGTTGGTTGACATGTCTCTCCATGGGAAGAATCCTTTGTGCTTGATGATTCTATTACTATTGAACTCGAATATATGTATAATTTCTGAAATATTTGGTACATTGATATTAGTTGGCGATCCTTGGAAAAAAAGGAGATGAAAATGTGGAAAACGAAATGCGGCCTTCGTGCCATGAGAAAGTCGAACCTCGTGAAAGGGCCAAAGAGATATTGTTATCGAGAGAGACTTAGAACATTAATAAAAGCTATACATTATGAAATGTAAGGAAATAAGTGTGGTTGCATGTATGCTATATTTGTATACTTTTATTTATACTACAATTATGTGCAATATTAAATCGAATCAAAAATATTTTTGGGAGTATTATTAGCAATAGCGAGGAAGGGTGGGTCATAAGGCCCACACCAAAAACTACATGTGCCGGTGTAGGAGTGGAGTGTGACTATTCCCCCAAAGTTGGACGAAACTAATACCTATGAATTGGAAGAGAAAAAGCCAATCCACACGGCATATGTGGGAAGGCGGCCTAGCTGATTGGGTGGAAATCAGACTCCATGTTGCACACATGGTGGTACTATTCTTGTGACAACTTTGTTTCGCATCATAATGTCAAACCACATTGTTCCGTGGGGAGATGGTCTAGCTAATCCAGTGTGATCTGACTTCGTGCTAACAAAGACGATGGTAATCAATGCTAGTGATCTCCCAACCAAATATATATAAACTATTTTCTTACTTGAAAATCGCTATGTTTCAATTAGTTGTTTGGATATTGTGGATTGCGACTTGCTGCTCCTATGTGTTGTTTCTGCTTATAGCACATTCTATTTTGAAAGAGGACTTTTAGCCTTACATACTAGTGCTATTCAACGGCACTAACGTCCCTTTTTCGGGGGGCTGTATCGTTTTATGATACAGGTTGTTCTACAGCGATAGGCATCGACCAATGATAGCAGTATTCTCTTCCCAACAGACTTGGTGAGCCCCACTTTATCCCGGGGTCATGTCATACATATTTTCTTCATTTCTCATCATGTTTTGAGGTATAGTCGGAGCCTTGTTTCCGGTATTTCCCTAGTTCTCTTCTATTATACATAGAGGCTTCATAGACTATTTGTGGGTGGTGGTTGATGTTGGGAGTCCGGACTAGAAAAGTTTATACTTGATAAATATGTCTTTCATTAGGCTTGTAAACTTGTAATATTTTGTAAACTATGAATAAATGCATTAACATAAATGAAATGGAAGTTTCTAATGGAAGATTGCTTAGTGTTTTGATAAAATAGGATAACATTCCCTCCTTATTCATGAACCAGATTGGGTAGAATAAAATCTAACAGGCTTGCTCAATCGGGTTTACTCGGTTGAGCACCGGTTGCACTCCTCGGATTTTAGGGCATGACATATGTCTCCGTATCGGTTGGTGTTTGGGAAAGCTTTCCATCTACCAGTTGAGTTAGAGCACAAGGCCATGTGGGCCTTGAGGAAGTTGAACACTGAGTGGGATGTAGCTGCTAATCTTCGGGTGGAGCAACTCAATGAGTTTGATGAATTTAGATTCCACGCCTACTCTAGTTCGTCCCTTATAAGGATAAAATGAAATAGCTTCACGACAAGTATACTTGGGGCAAAAACTCAAGGTGGAGGATTTGGTGCTCTTAGTCAACTCTCGTCTAAGGTTGTTCCCAGGAAAGCTCAAGTCAAAATGGAGCGGGCCGTTTGAAGTAGTGTGTGACCCCGTTTAGTGCTATTAATTTAAAGAACAAAAAAGGTGAAGTTTTTAGAGTGAATGGGCACCGGGTTAAGCATTATCTTGGAAAAATTGATGACAGCCACGTGGTGGCACTCTTTTATTTCAATGATGTGATGGTAACCTGCGTCGTGCCACGACGTTAAATCAGGCTCTTCTTGGGAGGCAACCCATGTGTTTTTAATTTTGTTCTTATTTTATTTTTCTTTGTAGTATAGGATTAATTTTTGGGCTAACTAGTTGTGAGATGTTACTGGGTTGTGTTGATGTAGTGCAAGAAATAGTGGGAAAAAGGCATAGGTCTGTGAAGTTTCCAGTGTGGCCGTACTATATTTTGTGCGGACCACACTGTTGAGGGTGAAATGCAACCTCTCTGAAGTTTTCCCGTGTGGTTGTACTACATTTTGTATGGTCTGCACTGAACCTATACAGCCGCAGTCCATTTTGTGCAGACCGGAGAGTGTTGCCTTCTCAAGCTTGAACAACATTGCCTAGTGCGGGTCGTGGTCCATTTTGTGTAGTCTATACTGGTAGGTGAGAATGCTCCCCAGGGCTTTTCTATAAATAGTCCCTAGTGACCTCCTGGTACACTTTTTGATCTCTTTATTTTCAAACAACTAAAAAGTATTGTTCATCATCATAATTGTTCATAATTGATTGCTTGGACTTATTTCAACTCACTCATCTCATAACTGGTAATGTGGATTCATTTTAATTACATTCATTTTGTTATTTTCCATTAGTTCTTTTGTTTTTATTGTCCTTCTTTTTCTTCCTCCCGTAGATTTCCTCATTGTGTAGGTTAGGTGAGTTAGGCTATTGATTCCTGCATATTTGGTTGGTTTAATGAACTGGGTAATGATCTAGGGACATTACTTAGGTCATCAATTAGACTTAGAATCAAAAATTATGGAACCCTAAGTGAGTGCCACTTATGGGTCACATAAATGTGCACCCGGATTTACGAAGGTATTTTATTAAATACGCACGCCTATAGCAACCACGTCTTCGAGATTTGTGGGAAGGCCGTGAAATTAGCTAAACGGCACTTCCTATTTTCTATGTGTTCTAATCAATTAAGGAGCCATCACTTAGTACTTGCTTGAATTAACATGGATCACTTTAATTTATAAGGATATATTAACACATACTAAATCCTCTACTTTTGCGGGTGCTTAAATGCACCAATTGTTCTGATGTATAAGCTTTATATTGGAAAACATTATGTGTACCTCTTCCTCATTCATGACTAATTGCAAATACTGTTTCAGATTTGGGCCAGCCCAAGAGCAGATATCGCTTGGCTGTGACTAGCAGCTATTGCGACTGGCCTGGGCTTTAATCATTCAGCCCAAAAAACGTGTTGAATCATAACATTTGGGTACTTACTGGGCCTCACGAATGAGCCCAGTAGTGATTTGAAAGAAAGATCCCAATTGTTAATAACCCTTCTTAGTTCAAAATTGCATACAAAATTGAATAACATGCTTACAAAGAAAATGTAAACAATCGTTTTTATAAGTCAAATTTTAACATTAGATCTGAATTAAATGGTTCATATACTCGTCAGTCAGAGTATATGAATCCAATTCTTCAAAATTCAATTATGACTTTGATTTACAGCATATAGATCTAAAACACAACACTACTAACATTGCGAAATTTGAGTGCACTTCACCATACGTAATGACTGGATTTTGATAATTTCTGAGCCCATATTTCAGTATTTCCTTAGTTCTAAACAACATGAAATATTCATCTAGGACAGTTATACATTTACTACCAGCACTACTGATGGTTCATACTAAAAAAAATTGAATGTCCAATTATTACAAATAGATCAATCTCTAGAGTCCAATTATTACAAGAAATGAATCAGTCTAACGTTAATTACAACATAAGGAATATCTTATCAATACATCTATAACCAAAACGAGATAGGGAAAACAAGGAGAAGGTTTAGAATGAGCTAAGGAACTCAAATCTCCACTTTCATGAATATTTTATACTTGAACTTCAATGTATCAGATGAACAAGGAAATGTACATGTAATTCAAGCAAAACAGGAGCCTATAAGTAAATATAGTAGACCAGCTAAGCAATCAACAGCCAAATACACAGTGCATCCAATAGTTCAGCAGAGTTTTTAGAAACATAAGTCTTCAGAAAATGATTCAAAACAGCACTAATGGTATTTTTGAAAATATATCAGAAAACTAATAAGTATTTCAGCTTTTTGTATTCAAAGAGAAGGTTCTGGATCCCCTTTTACAATGCCTACATGATTCATTTTATAGTAAAGCTTTTAGGGCATCAGATTTTGCCTTGTTTTCTTCTTAGTCCCTAACTCAAATTGCATTTTGTCTAAATGATCCTTCAATTTCTGACTTGTGCCTCAAGTTTGAGGCAGGAATTGTGCTTTAGTCCTTGCTAGAAGGTTCTAATGGATTCCTATCAGATTTTTTACAAGTTCAAATCCCTCTTATACCCTCATTTCCTTTCCTAAACTACCCCCCTGAAATTTGACTCTAGTTAGTTCCTTGACCCTAGTTTAGTTAAAATTGACCCTGGTCAATCAAACTTGGGTCACATTTTAACCTTGGACTAATAAGCTCATGAAAGTTCAATCAGCCAAAATTAACAAGGCTTAACACATATGCCTTAATACAGACTTCCACAAACATTATACAGGATTAACAAACAAAAGATAAAAATGACTAGAAAAATGAATACATCTATCAACACTTAGCTTTCAGAAATAGTTCAATCAAGGTGCTCAGAAATACTTTAAAAAATAAAAAAAAAAACACATCACGGGGTGAGTACTTGGTTCATGAGCAAGATTATGAAGCAAGTAGAAGTTCAAAGAGAGAGAACGGCTTAATTATGCATCAGCACTGAGGACCAAAGCTATTATGAAATAAAGATCAGGCACTCAGTAGCATAAACAAACAATCAAACCAATCAGACTATCAGTGAATCAATAGAGTTCATCAAATTATGAGAATCACACCGCTCAAAAGCTAATTTTAACAGGATGTTGAACTATTCCAGAGACGAGAGGGTTTCCAAACTAGTGACAAACAAAAGCATAAAAAAATTGAACACTATTTCAGATGAACTTGTGGACAAAAAGACAAACAACCAAAAGAAAAATCGAGTAAAAGAACTTCAAACTATTAAGCATGAAACTACTGAACCTAATCAATTATTAAATAGCAATCAAGCATTTAATTAGCTAAAGAAATGAACAATATGCAGGAAACTTAGCTTCTTATTCTTGTCCCCATTTAAGCCATTTCAAATTTGCTCTTGATCCTTTCCACAGGGTTTGGAACACTCCTAGGACGATGATAATCAGTTTAAGAGCTCAAGGGAGGGTTTTCAAGGTTCTAAGACCTCAGTAAGGTCACAGATTTGGACTTTTTAGTGGTTGGAGTTGTATTGGGACTCATGGGTGGTACGGTTGCAATCAAGAAGGACCAATTATTGACTAAGAGGAGTTTGAGGCATTTCTGGCGTGTTTTGTGTTTTAGGGTTATGCTTTGAGTTGAAATTCGAGGCGTTTCAAGAAGATTTGAGAGCGGTGAACTATACTGTTGGAACGAGGAAGTTGAGATGCCTTAGGGGTGTAAATTGGGAAGGCTTTGGGACAGAGTCACCGGAGATAGGGTTTTCGACGACCTTTCGGAGAACATTTGAGATGATCAGGGGGATTCGAGGGGAGTGGGTTGCAGGACGGGGAAGGGGGTGTTCTAGTGGTTCTAGGGTGTAAAGGTGAAGGGTTTGGAATAGGGTCTCCGGAGACGATGTTCTGACGGCCCTGTTTTCAAAGATTCGAGACGTAGGGGGCTTTTTCCATGAAAGTTAACCATAGGACGGGGTAGGGGAGGTCATGACGGTTGAGTGATGTTAATTTGGGAAGTTTTGGTTGCCGTCCGCCGCCACGAGGCGATTTCCGGAGGCGGCAGTGGGGTGGTAAGCTGGTGGTCAATGGACGGTTAGTGGTGGTCAATGGAGGCGTTACAGTACGAAGAAGACGGTACGAGGAGTGGGGTTTGGTCTCTAATCTGTGTTAGAGATGTTTGGACATATATGTATGGTTTAGGATGGGGTTTATTGATCGTTGGATTGAGGTGAGATCAACGGGGTGATGATGGGTCTTCTAAACGGTGTCGTTTGGTTTTGTATTATATGGATTGGATCAGGGTCGGTCACTTGGGCTGGGTCTTTGTTTTTTAAAAGGAGAAGCAAGTTGGGCCACTCAGGTCTGGCCTAATTGTGGCCAGCCTGAGTGGCTGTATATATATATACACATATTTTTTTTTCTTTTAGTTTAAAATAATTTCTAACTTTATTTAAAAACACAAATTCTAATTATCACAAATAAAAACTACAATAAGTTGAAATTAAACAAAAATAATTACAACTGCCAGAAATATATTTTTTTTGAATTTTAATTTGTAAAATCAATTTATTTTAGCAATTAAATCCTAATCAATCTTAAACATGCAGTAATGAACCTGCGCATGCAATTAAATCCTAAATCCTAATATTTAAAAAGAAGAATCCTAAACTTTAAGAGTCATGTAGTAATTTGTTTCGACAGGGTAAAAATCATATGCTCACAGTGCTACTACTTCAACTGGCTAGTCTGAAGATCAAATTGTGGTAGTGGCCCCTGTTGTGCCTACCTCCACTTCAACAGACATCTGTCCCGATCCTTCGTCATCCATAGCCATTTCTACCGGTCCAACCACATCAGCAGGCAAAAAGAACCCATCTTCCTGGGCCCATCCTATTACTACTCACTGACTAAGCCAAGCGCTTTTTAGAATAAACAATTGGATGCAGACTGCCTCATCCAAGTTGACCACACTTACCACTGTGGTAGAGGCTCAGTTTTCACCACCAGGCCCACAGGTTCCACAGTCGATAGAGGATGCGCTCAATGAGAGACTTGATAACTAGAAGAAGATCCTTGACACTCAGGCAGCATTCTCCAAGGCAGTTGATTCACATAGCAAGGCTCTCAAGGAGCTTGCTCAGGAGCACAAGAATCTACGGAAGACACGGGCCTCAAAAGATTTCATGAAAGAGTTGAGAACCGAAGTAGACAAACTAAAGGCGAATCACATGCCATTAGACTTATTGCTCCAAAACCCAGCACCAGCGGCTCATCCAAAGCCAGAGCAGTCACAGAGGCCTCCTATGAGGAAGAGGATGATACCTCGATCTAATGATGCAGCCATCTAGCTGGTTGACCCACAGGAGACCCCTTCCATTCAGCCAAAGGATGCACTACCTATAGAGCTTGTCCAGGCCCAGGTCCCACTAGCAGAGCATCAGACCATAGGGGACTAGTCTGAGACCCGATAATAGACAGGACCCAGGGACCACAATTGACCCTATAATGACAGACATGCCTTAGGGAGCTTCCTATATCCTTTTCTCTTATCTTTTTTGTGCTTTATTTAGGCTAGTTGGCATTGAGGGCAATTTTCATTTGAGGGGGCAGGACCTACTTTTCATTCAAATGATTGTATATATATTTGATACATTTTTATGCTTTCTTGATTTTTCATCTTTGATCTGTATATAATTCTGATATTTCATTACATTTATCACATTTTTATTTCACTTTAGGTCTGTATATAAAGTTTTATCACATTGTATATATTCATCTCACTCATTGTATATTCAATCCCCCTATTGTATATATTCATTCTATTTTTCGCAAAAGTTTTCGTTTTTAGCTTCTTATTTGTGATTCGTAGCTTTTGCTTTTTGAATTTCGCTATAAACTTTTAGTTTTCTTAATGCTACGATTTTTTCCAAAGGTGGAGTGTTGTGTGAATCTGGTGGCTCTTCCCAATGATGGATGGCGTGACAACCTTCTTAAGGGTTTGAGTCTATTTTTTTTTAGTAGTTAGTAGTTAAGGGTGCCTCAAGCAAAGCTACACTTAGGCCTAGCACATTTGCCATTGATCTTATGGTCAAGAACAATTTATTGTGTTTAGGATGGTGAAAGTCGTAACCTTGAGACTCTTGTATTGATTGATAATTGTCAGGTGGTTTTTCAGGATCATTGTGTGCTCAAATCGTATCTAAGGTCGTTGTGGGACCTCGACTCTATGTCTTTAGAAATCCCTTGGATTGTGTGGTGAGTAATTGCAAATGTAAGTCCATGTCTCGGGCCACAGGTCTAAAACTTGCCTTGAATGGTTGTTAGGGCAAAATCCTAAGTGAATTTTGAGTTGAGACGTATAGGATCTCCTTGATCCAAATGATAGTTTGGACAATTCCATAGCCTACAAATGATAAGATCCCTAGTCAACCCTTTTGAGCCTTAGACCTTTTTGTTTCAAGAACCATGATACAAGCCTATACCCGTTCCAAAAGATACCCTCTCTTGGCACCCGATCTTTCCTATAGCACATAGCAAAAGTATAAGTTTGGGGGCACACACAAGGATTGCAACAAAGTGGTAAAAAGGCACAAAAATGAAGAAAAGGAAAGGCAATGAAAAAGAAAGAAAAGTAAAAAGACCAAAAGAAAGTCAAAATGAAAAAGAATAAAAAAAGATTCAAGAAAAGCAAAGAATGAAAGGTGTGGAAAGTTGAAAAAGGAGAAAGGTTTGAAAATCATAAGAAAGAGTGACAGTGTGTCTCCCTAACCCTTAGAAAGAAGTGAAAATAACTCAAAGATTCAAGTGAGTGGATGCCAAATAAATCAAAGAAAATTCTTAAGGGAAGATGGAACCCACTTAGACCAAAACATTCCCTACCCTGAACCAAAAGCCTTCACAATGCCTCCACAAAATCCCTATATAATCTTGAGTTCAATGAAGCTTAAATTAGTGGATAGTCACATAAGGGCAAGCATATGGTACTTAGAGCCGGACTTGTGAATTTTTCTTGAGAGAGATGAGTGAATTTTCATTAACCTCATTTTCCGTGCCACTATTCTAAAGGTGAGGTTTGCTTAGGGAGAGTTGAGGATGTGTGAGTTTGGGTTCCACAATGACTAAAATTAATTGAAAGAGTTCTTTGATGTATTGAGTCAACTCTTGATACCCTTGTGTTGCACTTGATCCATGATTTTTCAAAGAGTAAATATTGTTAGTGATTCATTTGTATTGAGGGAAATTGTTAGTCCCAAATGATGCTAGTTGAGGTTGCTTTAGAACAGCTGAAAATTTCTTAGATTTTCCCTTAAAGTGTGGGTCTTATTTAATTTGCTTGAGGACAAGCAAAATCTTAAGTTTGGGGGAGTTTACAACTAGGATTTTGACGCATTTTATACTCCGTCTTGCTTATGCTTTGATCAAATATTCATACATAATAGTCCTAAAAGGCTCAAAAGTCATGCTTGATTGCATGTTTGATCAACAAAGTGACAAAATATTAAAGATCGGCTCAAAAGGTATGAAACTTGCACAAGTGCCAAAGACAAGTCAAGCTCAGGCAGAACAAGTCCAATGCGGCCGCACACCATGTTCGCACTAAGAGATTCAGAGAGGTCAAATTCAAGGTAAAGAAGTAGTGTGGTTGCATTAAGTTTTGTGCGAACTGCACTGAAGGCAATGCGGCCGCACTACCATTCTTTGCGGTTCACAGGAGCTCTAAAATGAAATTTTCAAGCCAATGAGGTCCGTGGTCGAGTTTGTGTGGACCGCGCCAGAAGCCTCTGCGGCCGCAATCCATTCTTTATGGTCCGTGGATCCTAAGTTCAAAGAGTGAGATTTTGAAGTTAAGAGCCTAGTACGGCCACACACCATTTTGTGCAGTCCGCACTAATCACGCATGGGCATTTTTGTCAGATGTTTTCAGCTTAGTAAAAACAGATCTTTTTTTTCATTTTTAGGTCAACAGATAATTTAGAACAACAGTTGCGCTCGTGGGACTTTTGTAGCAATTTTGGGCGTTATCTACTTTGCAACATTAAACCTTTAATTTGTATCTTAGTAATAAATTAATATGAGTTTATCTTCATCTATTTCTTGCTTTTCTTCTTTGAATATGAGTAGCTAGACCATTTATCTAGGGTTTTGGGTCAACCCTAGCGTGGGTAATTGATGGGTTTTGTATTTTAGGGCTAAATTGATTATGCGTGTTTGATATTTGGGTCAATTTTATGGTTAATTATTGAATTAGTAGTTACAAACACTAGTTTGTGTTCAGTTGACTTAGGTTCTTCTTGAGAAAGAGACCCTAAGTCTCCGAAATTGAACCAAAAAGGAATTGGAGTATTCTATTGTGTAGCCCCAATTAAAGGGTTAACCCTCGAGAGAGTAATACCCGATTGAACCCTAGTTGCTTGTGCAAATTTGCATACCCAATTGATCTTAAGAAAGTCAATTTGGCAAAATCACTTGAACCACTGAGAGGTGTAGAGTGGATAAATTATTACAATGGTTATATCATATTCCCCAAATATTTCAAAGATGTCGTTGACTCAAGTACCCGTCAATTGACCACCTAGGCAGAAGTCACTTCCCTGGTACCTTTTAAACCAATTTGAACAACTCGTAGCATTATAATTCGTAGCTTAATTACCACTTATAGTTTGATAATAGTAGAATTAATCAAAAACCCGAAAAATAATTAGAAGTGTAATTAAGAACATATACGCAACCCTAAACTAGATAGATACTCGATTCCAATTCTAGCTCTCTATGGATTCGATCCTGATCTTAAATCGGGTAAAAGCTATTGCGACCCTCTCTTGCTACTTATTAGTAGTGTGGAGGTAGCAGCAGTCAGAGATCCTTAGGGAACTTTGATGCACCTAAACTATGTCATTGTCTATGGAATTAAGGCATTTGAGGCCATTGGAGTTTTTTGGGAATCTAGGCCTAATGGAAGGCTCCCTATAGAAAAGCGTCTTATTTACTTATGCAATTCATTCATTGTTCTGTAATAACTTGTAAACAAATATTGGGTATTTAGTGAAAGGGATGGTTAGATGCATGTTTTGGGGGTAATACGGGTAGAAATCATGCTCATAGGATTTTATGTTTAAATATGATTGATTTAAAAAAAAGAAATCATGCTCATAGGACTTTATGTTTTAATTTGATTACCTTATCAAGAATATTTATAGGTCTTTAAATCTTATCACGTTTATCTCACCATGCTAGAAACCATGCCTAGAGGTTTCAAACAATTTCATAATAAAATCATATCTGCAATATTTTAAAATCGGCTTAACTAAAGATGACATACCTATAGGATGTAATTTAACCAAGATTCTGATATAACAAGTATTTATGTATGTTTCCCTGCCTACAAATATTCAAAATCAGTATCAAAAGCTAGATATCATGCCTATAGGGAACCATACTCAAAATTCTGTCTGTCAACCTAAACTAGTCAAAATAAATCAATCAATCCACGTTTAGACATTTTTGGATCGGTTTATTTAAGTATTTCATATTTCCTGAAACACGTTCTTTAAAACTGCCTCAATTTATCATTAGATATCATGCCTATAAGTATTATAAAAATGTGTTTCAAAACCTGCTTTGTTTCACTATATAAATGTACTAATTAGTGCTCCGCGTATAGGCAAGCCTTTAGGGAGTTTCCTAAACTGCAACTCTGAAACTGTTTCTATTGCTTAATGTTTTTCTATCCTAACAAGTGTTAGAAATCAATAGGCAACTGCTAGGGTTACTACTCTTGAGTTTATAAAAATTAAAAAATGCTTGTCTTCTGCATATTCACCTAGAGATCCCACCTTAAGAAACTAACTAATAAAAGTCCTTAATTATGCTTTAGTCGTGCTATTTATGTGCTTTGTTTGAGGAGGAAACTTTGAGCCTCTAATTGCTCCCTTTATGTGCTGAAAGTTCTGATTGTTTTGTCTGTCGCCTTAAGGGTCCGTCTAGAACCGCCTATAGGTAGAGGTCCTAAATCCCTTCAGGACCATGAAGAAGGGACGGATAGCAGCACGAAATAGAGGTTACTGACCAAACATTCGCTTTGCATGACCACTAAGGGGGGGAAGGGTAGATGTGGGACATGATGACTACGCGCTAATACCACTTGTTGTCCTTCAACGAGAAGTGTTTACTGGACATTGTGTGGGGTGATCCTATAGGATAACCAACCTAGGACCACTCTTTTACAAAAAAAATCCTTTTCTATTTAAACATTTGTTTACAACTTCGTTTAAAATCTTCATTCTGTTACTTGAATTACCCAACGTTCTTGCAACCTATTTGATTCAACTTTTTATGTATAATGGACTAATTTGTGAATATCAGTTCAGCCGGGACACAGAGTTGTGGACCAAAATAGGTGCCTAATACCTTCCCCTCGAGGTTACTTTGAGCCCTTACACTAATCTCTGGTAATGAAAATCAATCCAAGAGTTAATCACACTATGTGCCCTAATGCACCATAATTCGTTAGGTGGCGACTCTTCAAATACCTAATTCCCAAAAGGAAATGAGTTATCACACCCTATAGAATGTCAAAACCCGGACCTCTCTCTGCGATGAGGGCATAAGGGGGCTCGACAGTATGGCGACTCTGCAGGGGATATTTTTAGGCTTTTACCATAACAAACTTATCTTTCAAAAATTAGTCCAAGCATGTTTTATCCCGTACCCCTCCCTTTATTTGAATTTAACTGCCAATTTTAAGCATATATGTTTCTTTTATTCATGAAACTGACTTGCCTTTTTGTATATCTCTTCCTGTAACTGTCTTTCCATTATTTAAATATTATATTTATCATTCTTCCTACGTGTAAATACTTGACTACATGTTATTAATTGCTAAATCATGCTCTACATAATATTCCACTCGTGCGTCTCAAATCCTACAGCAACGCTTTAATGAGTGGTTGTGCTCTTCCTATTTACTACCCTTAAATTTGGAAAGACATATTTGCGGTAAAATCAATCGGTCACCGGTGCAGCCGACAGCACCATGCCTTCCCCCTCAAGTTGTCCGCTTGAGGGTGCCAATCTAAAACCCCATAGAAACCTTACTTTGGTTGAAATTATGCTTGCATCATTGTTAAACCTAATCGGATCACTTATGTTGTCCATATAATGATCCTTTTAGATAAGCCTTATCCAAAGACCATTAGGTTTTCTATAATCCCAACGGACACAACAACGTTCTGTGTGTTAATTTAGAGGACTAAATGCCGATATGTTGACCATTAATGAATAAATAGTTGAGTCCGGTGTGGGTAAGGTATAACCCTTTTGTTTCGTAAAAAATGAGGCACGAGGTCCCCAGATTTAGTATAGTTAGCAACATCCCACCATTGTAGCTAGATTGGTGGGAGGACCTTTCCTCCAGTGACAATAAATATGAGAAAAAGTACCTTAAGTAACCTGCCTTCCCTGCTGGATATTAAGGCAAACAACAAATTGATCGAAGCCTCCACCTTATTCTGGGATAGTGAAAGAGCTCTGTTTCAATTTGGTGATATAGAAATGACACCACTTCTAGAGGAAATGGAAGGACTTGCAGGACTAACTTCGGATAGTCTATGGCTATTGGTACCAGAAAATTGTACATGCAGGGGATTTTTAAAGATGATAGGGTTGAAGAAGAATGTCTACCTAGTGTGCTTGAAGGATTCTTACATACCTTTCAAATACCCGTACGAGAGGTATGGCCATAGCAAGTCTTTCCACACTTACAATGACAAAATCTCACTCACTTCACTAGGTCATATTCACCGTAGAGTGTTTGTATTCATTGTGTGCTTTCTAGGCGTGATAGTATTCCCAATGAAAAAAGGAAGAATTCGCACTAGGTTGGCCATGGTCGCTAAGACTCTAATGGAATGGATTAATGGGCAGACATATACCATAGTCCCCAAGATAATAGCCGACATCTACAGGGCTCTGGAGCGCTGCCAAAGAGGGGTCCAGTTTCGAAGGTTGCAATTTGTTGCTGCAGTTGGTTGTTGGAGCATTTTCAAAAGGGTCTCTATTGTCAGGAATTTCCATGAAGGGCTTGGAATGACCATATAGCCTTCCAGCACCCTAAGCAAATGACTTACATTCCACAGAGATTTACTCAGCTGGAAAGCGCCAAAGAATGGGTAGAGTTCTTCGACAATTTGACCGAGGAAAATGTGTAGTTGATGTTTGAATAGTTCCCCACAAATGAATTTATCATCAGATCCAGGGATGCTCCGATCTTTATGTTGATCGGGTTGAGAGAGATATACCCAAATGTCTCTATGCGGATCATGAGGCAAGCAGGCAAAAAACAGGTTGTACCAAGGGCTGTCAAGATGATTGACTTCAGGGTGGACCTTCATGACGACGATGTCCCTTACAAGTGCCAAGCTCAACACATGTGGCACTACAAAATCATTATGGAGAAGAATACTGTTGAGATGGACAGATATCATGTAGGGTGTGTGCCTCTCTACCCGAAATGGTTGGAGAACAATCTGAAAGGACTGGTGACACCAGGGGTCCGTTGGGGAAATAGAATCATAGATGAGGAAGCTGAAGCTCAAGTCAAGTACAATAGGCTACGCAAAATGGTCCACGAATCTAAGAATGAGCACCGGGAAATACATGACAGGAATGTAAAGTTGACCGAGGAATGAAAGGAGATGGAAATCACTTCCAATAGGAAATATGGAATACCTGGAGCGAGGAATAGTGGAGCTGGAGGGAAAAATCATAAAAAGGGTTAAAACAACCAGAACGCTAAACGAGTTGAAGGAGGACATTTGGCCAGATCCTACTTGTTGCTAGGGATGCAAGAGCTAGGGGATCCATACGATAGAGTCCGGAAGATCAAGTCTAGGGATGGTCCTTCTGGGACAAAATAGACTAGATTTACTCATTTTTCCTAAAATGTAAATAAGGCCAAGTGCCAGTAGTGACTTAGTTTATTATTATTTTAACGTCATTTTAGGATTCGTCTATTTTTATGTTATAGAATGAAGAATTTATTGGCATTAAAAGTTCTCCAAATCCATTTGTCACTAGACCTACCTCAGGCACAATGAGGCTCCTAAATTAAGACGCAAATTTACATTTCCGTAATATGTGTTTAAATACTACAAACATTTTAGGATCCTCACTGACTTGTTGCCTTTTGTTTTTTTCTTTATTTTTGATTATTCTCATCCCCTTAGGTTGGTTCACTCATACTGGCCTCATCGGTGTACCACACAAAATATAGAGGCCGTCCACCTCCTCCTCCTCCAAGCAACATGAAAAGCAGAGGAAAAGCAAAGATAGACAACTTAAGCAGAATCTCAAAGGAAACTACTGAGAACACAGAGACTTCCTATGGTCGAGTACTCCGGCCACAAATGACCTAGTTTTGAGACTGGAACAAAAGATACTAGAATTGCAAGGAGAATTTGAGCAGGTCTGCAACTTGGCAAACCTGTCACTCACCCTCAGTCTCCAATGTCCACCAACAAAACACAAAGAACCCAACACCTCCTAAGAACACACAAAACCAACATCCAAAAAATCCTAACGCACCAAACGAATACGTAACTCCACCCCATAATATCAATCCATTGCCGATACCAACTCCACCCCAACAATATCATCAACCAATTCAATACCTACCGACCACCACTTACCACACTCCCCAAAATACACTACCACTCATTCCCGATCTACAAAACTCTACTAATGGCCATCACTATACCCAAGTTCTTGGCACCCATCAAAGAAACCCTATATACATGGAAACTATACCCCACTCTAGCCAACCAATCTCCAATGCACTCGAGCCCTCCGAGAAGGACCTACTCAACTAAAACATGGTTGAAGAACTCAAGAAGTTAACAAGCCGAGTTCAATGTGTTGAAGGCATAGGGGAATAGAAGGATTAAACTATGAAGATCTATGCATATAGCCAGATGTTGAACTCTTAGAAGGATACAAACCTCCTAAGTATGAGATGTTCGATGGCACAGGTGATCCCAGGGTTCATCTAAGGACCTACTGTTACAAGCTTGCCAGGGTTGGGAAAGATGAAAAGATCCGTAGAAGCTCTTTATGAGGAGCTTTAATGGGGACGCTTTGTCTTGGTATATCGGCCAGAATCTCAAGAAATGGACTAATTAGGTAAGCATGGCATCGGAACTCCTGCACCGGTTCAGATTTAACACAGAAAATGAACCGAATGTCTTTTACATCAAGAATCTCAAGAAGAAACCAACTGAAACTTTCCGCGAGTACGCTACTCGTTGGAGGTCGAAAGCATCCAAAGCCAAGGCCTCTCTAGACGAAGAAAGGATGAATAAATACTTCATCAGGGTACAGGATCCATAATATTATGAGAGGTTCATGGTTATCGAAAATCACAAATTCTCTAATATCATCAAGCTCGGGGAAAGGCTCAAGGAAGTAATCAAGAACGGGATGGTAACGAGCTTTAAGGCACTGTAAGCCACAAATAAGGCACTTCAATCAGGAAGCATATCAAAGAAGAGAGATGTTGGGGCAGCAATAGTAGCCCAGGCCCAAAAACCCCACTCATATATCAAACAGCCCCACCCACATATCAAACACCTCCGCCTATATAACAAACACATACACCTACATAATCAAACACATCCACATACATAACAGCCATTATCTACCAGATATTCCCAACAAGCCTCTGTCCATCACACTTATAACTCCCAACCATCCCACTTCCAATCACCACTAGCTCGCCAAAATTGCCCAAGACCAAGACCAAACTTCGACTGTAAGCCACCTACGCAATACACTGCCATTGCAGAGCCCATTGACCAACTATATGAAAGGTTGAAAGTCATATGCTACGTCACTCATGTTCCTACTCTGGCACTAGAAAATCCATCCCAATGGGCCAACCCAAACAAAACTTGTGCATACCATTCCGGTATGAAAGGGCATACTATTGCTAAATGCTGAACATTGAAGGAATAGATTCAAACACTAATTGATAACAAGGTTATACAAGCAAAGGAAGTTGCGCCTAATGTTCAAAACAATCCCCTCACCGATCACAGATGTGATGGTGTACATGTGATAGAGACAAATGTAGAATGGGACCCTGAGGGGTCAATCGGGCTTATTCGAGAATGCGATAACTTTAAGGTTGCAGTCACGCTTACTCCTACTATGGTTCAAACTCAGGCACCCACTGATGTTGAGGTAACCATATCAATTCCATTCTATGTGGAAGTGGATCCGCCCGCAGCCACCTCATATCCATTTGAAGTAGAAGTGGTCACACCTTTTACTGTGACAATATCAACCGCACCCTCATTCAACTCAAAAGTAATACCCTGGGATCATGTTGCCAAGGCTCAGCAGAAAGGGAAGGCCAAGATAGAGGAATCTAACATTGCACAAGGAATGACTAGAGCTGGAAGAGTTTATACACCGGAACATTTAGGAGGATCAAGCAAATATGCCACTACTAGGCAACCTATCATCGAGACGGGGCCAGATGACCAGTGGTGGAAAGTACAGGCGAAGGAGTATTCCATCATTGACCATCTGAACAAAGTCCCTACATAGATATCTATCCCATCACTATTGCAAAATTTAGAGGCACACATGAACACCTTGATGAAAGTACTGAGCGAGGCTTATGTGCCCAATAATATCACTGGTGGAGAATGGACAACATGGTTGGGCAGGTGGTGGAGAGCCACAAGATTATCTTCTACGAAGATGAGTTGTCGTTTGAGGTTTTGAGTCACAATCAGGCATTGCATATCACAATGTAGTTTGAAGATAAGTTCATTTCGAGTGTCCTGGTTGATAGAGGTTCGAGCCTAAATATTTGTCCATTAGATACTCTAAAGAGGTTGGACAAAGCTTTCCACGAGATACGAGTAGGAAACATGAATGTGAAGGCTTTCGATGGGTCCTAGAGGGCCACGATCGAGGAAACTAATCTTTGCTTGCAGATGGGGCCAACTTGGTTCGACGTCGAGTTTTAGGTGCTCGACATGCCAATTTAATACAACCTTTTGTTGGGACGATCGTGGATCCATGCCACTAGAGTCGTGCCTTCCAGACTATATCAAGCCGTGAAGTTTAAATGGAATCGTCAGGAAGTGATCATTTGCGGGGATGGAAGTAACTCCACTACACCAGCCAAACTATCCGGGCCAATGGACATAGAAGAAAGTTAGGAAGGGAAACCTATCACCACATCGAACGGAACAATGCCGTCGAAAAGGATAAGTGGAAAAGTAACAAAATACAAAGCATACTAGCATGGTCCAGATATGAATCAGGTAGAGGGTTGGGAAAGAACCTCCAAGGCATAACCAAACCAATACAACTGAAAAGTCATCGTACCACTTTTGGAATTGGATACCAATGCACATGGAAAGAGTACAGGAATTGGTCTCCTCCACGGCGTGGACCATATTACACTCTTAAGCTTAAAATGCCATATTAGGAACAAGCTTTCCACTAGGCAGACATAATATGGGGAACTGCAGAAGAAAGGGCACAAGCTGGGCTGAAGGATTAATTCTTGGAAGATAAGGACATGGACTGCAGTGCCATAATTAAGGAGGAGGAGGAAAAAGGCCTCACTATTAAGACTATGGCGAAGGGAGCTGCTCTCAGAAATTGGACCAATGCACCATCCCGAGCCCGCAGAGTGTCTGGGTAGCTTGGCAGAATTTACTTCTACAGCCGTTATAGGCATTTAATATTTCCAATTATTTTGTTGTAAGATTTTTTTGTTCGAAAATAAATGCTTGATTCATCGAGCGAAGCTTTTTCTGGACAATTTTCTCAATTTTAATCAAATACATTATCATTATTCATTGCTATTTTATACTTTCCCTTTCTACACTGTTATTATTACTTTTCCTAATGAATCAGTCACTGTGACATGAAATGAGGCAACGCAACATGAGAACAGTGACTCAGAGGAACAATATGAGATACCTGAGAAAATTGTCATAGAGGTTGAAAATTTTGAACATAAGCCTAAGTCCAATCTAGAAGAGATCGAAGCAGTAAATTTGGGAGACGTCGAGACCATCAAAGAAACTCACGTCAGCCTTCACTTATCACCAACAGAGAAAGAGGAGTACATTCGTTTCCTAAGAGAATATGATGATATTTGTGCCTGATCATATGATGACATGACCAGTTTGAGCACTTCACTAGTGGCTCATAAGTTGCCTACTAATCCCATGTGTCCGCCAGAGAAGTAGAAACTCGGAAAGTTCAATCCATACATAAGCTTGAAAATCAAGGAGGAAATTACCAAGAAGATCAAAGCCAAGGTTCCTAGGGTGGTAGAGTAACCAAATTGGTTAGCTAACATTGTACCAGTACCAAAGAAGGATGGGAATGTCAGAGTATGTGTTGACTATCGGGATTTAAATAGAGCAAGTCCCAAGGATGACTTTCCACTTCCAAACTTGTAGATTCTGATTGATAATTGCGCCAAGCATGAACTCCAATCCTTTGTGGATTGCTTTGCGGGTTATCGCCACATTTGGATGGATGAAGAAGGCACGGAAAAAATAACCTTTATTACGCCACGAGGAGTATAATTCTATAAGATGATGCCATTTGGTATAAACAATCACGAGTCCTACCTACATGAGAGCCATGACAACCATCCTCCATGATATGATACACAAAGAAATAGAGGTGTATATGGACGATATCATTATCAAATCCAAGAGGGTCGCAGATCACATAGCAGACTTGAGGAAGTTCATCGACATGCTAAGGAGGAACAATTTGAAACTGAACCCCGCAACGTGTGGGTTAAAGGTTCTCACAAGAAAGTTATTGAGTTTCATTGTTAGTCGTCGGGGGATCGAGATAGATCCGACTAAAGTCAAGTCTATTCAGGAGTTACCGCAACCTAAGAGAAAAAAGGATGTGATAAGCTTCCTAGGACGGCTCAACTACATCAATCGATTCATAGCACAATCCACAGTCATATGTGAACCCATCTTTAAGATGCTGAGGAAAGACGCTGAAACAAAAAGGGCCGAGGATTGTCAAAAAGCTTTTGATAAGATCAAGGAGTACCTGTCCACACCACTAGTTCTGGTATCACCAAAACCAGGACGACCTTTGCTACTCTATCTATCTGTGTTGGATGGAGCCTTCGGATGTGTTTTGGGGCAACATGATGAGATAGGAAGAAAGGAGCAAGCCATATATTACCTTAGTAATAAATTTGCGCCTTATGAAGCACGGTATTCTTCGCTTGAAAACACTTGTTGTGCTTTTACATGGACAACCCGGGAATTGAGGCATTACTTATGTGCCTACACCACCTACCTCATATCCAGGATGGATTCTCTAAAGTACATATTTCAGAAACACATGCCCACTAGGAAGTTGGCTAAATGGCATGTACTATGAGTGAGTTTGATATCGTCTATGTAACTCAAAAGGCGGTCAAGGGACAGATATTGGCCTATCACCTTGCTCAAAATCTAGTGGAGGAGAATACAAACCCTTGAAAATGTATTTTCCCAATGAAGAAGTATCATTTGTAGGGGAACACATTACCGAAGCATACGATGGTTGGAGTATGTTCTTTGATGAAGCCGTAAATTCAAAAGGAGTATGTATTGGAGAAGTTTTGGTATCAGAAATGGTTCAGCATCATCTGGTATTTACTAAGCTTAGATTTCCCTGCACTAACTACATGGCGGAATATGAAGCCTGCATAGTAGGGCTCAAGATGCCAATCAACATGAACGTTCAGGAGTTGTTGGTTATCGTCCATTCAGATTTGCCTGTACACCAAGTACAAGGAGATTGGGCCACCAAGATATTGCCATATCTGCACCACGTGTAGGAATTGAGGAAGATATTTACAAAGATAGAATTCCGATATGTGCCCAGAGTACAGAACGAGTTTGTCGATGCATTAGCCACTTTGTCATCCATGATACAACATCCAGAAAAGAACTACATTGATCCCATTCCTGTGAGGATCCATAATCAGCCAGTTTATTGTGCTCATGTGGAGGAAAAAGCAGATGGAAGGTCTTGGCTACATGAAATAAAAGAATACTTATCAAAAGAAGAATACCCGGAGCATGCAAACCATACTCAAAAACGCACGCTCCGGAGATTTTAAAATAACTTCTTTCACAGCGAAGGAAACTTGTACAGAAGTACCCCTAATTTGGTATTACTAAGATGTAACGACGCGAAGGAAGATTCTAAGCCACTTGAAGATGGGGATGTTGGGACCTGTGGTCCGCACATGAATTGTTTCACCTTGGCTAAAAAGATACTCATAGCAGGTTACTTCTGGATGACCATGGAGACAAATTGCATCCAGTATGTTCGCAAGCACTTTCAGTATCAAGTACATGCCGATATGATAAAAGTGTCGTCAAATGAGCTCAATGCAACAACCTTACTTTGGCCATTCGTCACCTAGGGGATGGATGTTATTGGTCTGTTCGAGCCCATTATTTCAAATGAACACAGGTTTATTCTGGTCACCATTGATTACTTTACAAAATGGGTAGAAGGTGCATCTTACAAAGTTGTAACCAAGAAGGTCATCACAAATTTTGTCAAGGATATTATTGTCTACCGATTCAGAGTTCCTAAGTCCATTATTACTGAAACCGCCACCAATCTCAATAGTGATCTAATAGAAGCTATATGTGAAGCTTTCAAAATCAAGCACAAAAATTCCACATTCTACATACCTTAGATGAATAGAGCCATAGAAGTTGCCAACAAAAATATTAAGACGATACTAAGGAAAATGGTAGAGAACCACAAACAGTATAAGAAGTTACCCTTCACTTTGTAGGGATACCATATTACAGTTCGCAAATCAACCGAGGCAACCCCCTACATGTTGGTTATGGTACCGAGGTTGTCATCCCAATCGAGGTAGAAATTCCTTCCTTGAGAATCATACATGAAGCTGAACTCGGTGATGCAGAGTGGATATGGAGTTGCTATGAACAATTGGCCCATATCGGTAGAAAGAGGATGAATGCTGTGTGTCACGGCCAACTTTATCAGAACAGAATGTCCATAGCTTTCAACAAAAGAGTCAACAAAGACAGGTTGCCAGGGCAGTTGGTATTGAAAACAATCTTCCTATATCAAGATGAGGCCAAAGGGAAATTTTCTCCCAACTGGAAAGGTCCATACATGGTTCACAGAGTACTGAAAGGAGGAGCACTCATACTTGCAGAAATGGATGGGAACTCTGGCCAAAATTGATCAATTCAGATGTAGTTAAGAGATATTATGCTCAGATACTTTACATTTCCTCATTTGATGTAATATTGAATTACGCTTGATCTGATTCCAGTTTAAGAGGGAATATGTAGGCAGCCTTATGGGTTCGATCATATTATAATAAAATTTTCATTTCCCTCCAAGATCAAAACTGGGGCATAATTTTGAGGAGGGTACTCAAAATTCTGGAGCAAGTCCAGCCAACACCGTTACATGCGAAGAAGTCAATAATCAGTCAAGAACTGGGGCAAAATTTTGAGAAGGATTCTCAAAATTCCAAAAAAGGTTTAGATGGTCCGTCATCAGTAAACAGTTAAAAGATCATCTACCAAACTGGGGCAAAAGTTTGAGGAGGACCCTCAAAATTCCGGTGTGAGAGAGTTGCAATGCCTTAAATACATGTTACAGTCACTAACTCATCAAAAAATTATTTGATATATCAATATATTTCCAAAATAACCCTATTTTTATCAATAATTGCATAATTTAGAAAATGCCATATCAATCAGATGTCACCTATGGGAACTCGAAAGACTTTCAGAATGAAGCAAATTTAAGAAGGCCGACAAAAGCACGAACAAACCTCTCCCTCACAGAACTTACAATTTTTCTTTAAACGCAGGCACGTCTGATGATAACATTCGCAGATATAGGCCCATAGCACGACTAACATCAATCAAGCCACAGGAACCGAATATACATCTCCAACTAAGACACACGCTACCTTTACTTACTACTTGCTCTCTGCATGAGTCTAATCCTTGATTCCATACTTGTATGAGTCTAATCCCTGACTCCACCCTTGCATGAGTCTAATCATTGACTCTATACATTGCATGAGGCTAATCAATGTCTCCCTATTTGCATGAGTCTAATCCTTGTCTCCCTATTTGCATGAGTCTAATCCTTGACTCCATAAGGCTAATCCCTGCCTCCACATTTTCATGAGTCTATTCCTTGACTCCATAAGGCTAATCCCTTCCTCCACATTTGCATGAGTCTAATCTCTGACTCCACGTTTGCATGAGGAAAATCCTTGCGTCCCTACTTGCATCAGGCTAATCCATGCCTCCCTATTTGCATGAGTCTAATCCTTAACTCCACGTTTGCATAGTTCTAATCCTTGCCTCACGGCTTGCATGAGGGTAATCCCTTCCTCCTTATTCGCATGAGTCTAATTCATGACTCCACGTTTACATGAGGCTAATCCTTGTCTCCCTACTTGCATGAGGCTAATCCCTGCCTCCCTATTTGCATGAGTCTAATCTCTGACTCCACGTTTGCATGAGGCTAATCCTTGTCTCCCTACTTGCATGAGTCTAATCTATGCCTCCCTATTTGCATCAGTCTACTCCCTGACTCCACGTTTGCATGAGGCTAATCCTTGCCTCCCTACTTGCATAAGGCTAAGCCATGCCTCCCTATTTGCATGAGTATAATCCCTAACTCCATGTTTGCATGAGGCTAATCCTTTACTCCCTACTTACATGAGGCTAATACCTGCCTCCCTATTGGTATGAGTCTAATCCCTAACTACACGTTTGCATGAAGCTTATCATTTTCTCCCTACTTGCTTGAGGCTAATCCTTGTCTCCCTATTTGCACGAGTCTAATCCTTGACTCCATGAGGCTAATCCTTGCCTCCACATTTGCATGAGTTTAATCCTTGACTCTATGAGGCTAATACCTACCTCCACAATTGCATAAGGCTAACTCTTTCCTCCACATTTTCATGAGGCTAATCCTTGCCTCTACATCCACACTGAACTAAGCATTGTCCCTCTATGCACATATATCGTACCATTGCTAGTACTATCTATTTGCTTTTAAATCGCGCTAAGTTCTACCCTTCATTTCACAAGACTAAGCCTTGTCTTGTTAACATCATATTATTGCATGTCATAGGCTAAAATATCACTAATCTATCAGAAGGCTTCATCCTCATAGCCTGAATACACCATGCCATGGCCTCGGGATCTCTCAAATTTGCATATCATTATTCAAAGGCGCTATGGTTCGGAGGTACCATCTTCATGGCTCCAGAACAACATTTCATGGCCTGCGAATCCCTTATCATATGCTTCATGGCCAGGACGCCATGGTCAAAGGACATCATCCGCATCATGGTATGAAGGGAATCTGCATCATGTTTAAATTCTCGCAAATATGTTTGTAGCACCTTTTATCTGTAGGTAATCAGTAAGCAACCACTATCCTAGAAGGAGCAGTCTTGCTCCAGTACTCTCAAACTTCCCGAGCTTTAACCGCTCACCGTAGCCACTTCCGCATCGCGTGTCCGTTCTTGCAGTAATTTCATTGGCATTTTCTGCAAATGAATTCAGAATTACACATGATCTGAATCCTATAAAACTAGGGATATGTGGCAACTCGAAGACCGGAGCTCGGCCTTTGCCTTCCAAAGCATCACGTCCAGTCAAAATTGGCAATCATTTCTTTACCTGAAAACTCTTTCATCCTACCGAGCAAAGAGAAGGCAGCTGTTGATACCTCATTTTTTCTTAAATATTTTTAACTATGCATATATACTTTTAAAATACCATATAAAAGCATATATGAGCATGCACAAGGGTATTACAATTTTTCGGATAATTTTAGGAATTTAAATTGGTTTATTTTCTTCCCTTTTATCATAAAATCCCCAATAATTATTTTTCAAATTATTTTTGTAATTATTTAGTCATTTAATTTCTATATTTATGCCAAAATATGGATAATACTTTTTTATGCATTTTTATAATTACATTTGGTATTTTCTAAGGTAAATTGCATATAATTGCAATGTTTGCGCACGTATAATTACATTTTATATGCATAAAATTGGTCCCTATATACACTTTATATATATATATATATATATATATATATATATATATATATATATATATAAAATCATTTTTGTACATAAAATTATTTTCTAGAAATTTTTCATTATTTATTATAAATTAAACAGGGAAAGATTGGCTATTTAAATTGTAGCCAGATTGGCATTTCAATAATAGCCTAAATTGGACCCAATTTTATATCCAATTACCCGACCCAGACCCTATACACATATACCCGATCCGGAATCCATTAAATCTTGGTCGTTAATCTCCTAAATCAACGGCCCGTATCACTTCTTTCCTTTTTTAATTCCTAAGACCCTAACCCTAGCCTCATTTCCAAACGCCCACCGCCCTCGAATTCTATCATCTCCTCTCTTTTCTTCGGTGACCACCCCTCAATCCGAAGCCTCCAATGGCTTCTCCCTTGCCTTACTCATCTTCTCTGAGGCCTTTGTGGGCCCTGGACCACGCAGACTTGTATCTAGGTTTGTTGTTTTGGCTGTTCATGGCTACTCTAGTGTGATTTTGAGCAAAATCACACTGTATTTGTTACGATCTTTGAAGTTCTAAACGGGTTCTTCCATATGTATTTGGGTTTCTTTTGAAACACTAATTTTTGTTTGCATCTCTTATATCTATGATATTTCCAAACAATTCGAGTATGTTCCTTTTATGTTTTACACTGTTCTCAAACCTTTTTTGAAAAATCCATCGATTTTAAGTTGTTTTTACTTTATTTTAAAGTCAGGGTTTTGCGAAACTTCTTCTACACTTCGTTAAATCGAATCTTCATGTTTAAAACTTCTATCTCTTGTATATTTCAACTGATTCTATGATTTTACTCCTTTTTTCAACTCGCCTATGTTGAAAACCTAATTTCTTAGTCCCAACCTTGGGAAACTGAGTTTTGTTTTGATAATATGTTCAGTTAATCTGTATGTTTCTATAATTCTATTATTTTTTTCTTATGTTTGCTTGTTAGGGTTCCTAATTATGGTTATCCTTGCCTATTATGTGATTTTTCCCTATTTTGTTCACCAATATTTCTAATTCTTCACGCCTCCTACCTGTATCATGCTTAGCCTACTAATTCAGACTATGAATCCCTAATTTTATATGTGATTCTTGTCCTACTCGACCTCTTAGGGTTCTGATTTTTGCTTACCATGTGCTTGTTCTTATAGAGTGGTGCTAAATTAGTGTTATCTCTGATTCTTGCATCATTGAATCTTTGCAATTGATCTTCACTAATTCTGCTTGTTATTTCTTCTAATTTTTACCTTGTAGAATGTTTTCTTACCGTATTTTATGTTCAATTATGCTATTAATTGCTTGCTCAAGTCTTTTCTTGATTGAAGTATGCTTAACCTGGCCTTTATATTATGTACTTGTACTAAGCAGAAAATATTTTCTTAATTCACATGTTCAGCCTTAAACGATTTTCTTTCTTATTTGTTATATGTCTATTACCATTTGAGGTTAATCCTCAATTAAGGGAGTACTTACCTTGATTTCCAAATTGATTGATTCTGGGTTCCTTAATTACTAATAGGATTTTATTTTTACCTTATTTACTACCTGCTTTCAAACTATAAATACCCTAGTCTTTCATTAGCACAATAGGAACTCTTGGTTCAAAAACAATTGCTCATACTTAAACTTTCTGCTATCTTTTGTACTACTTGCTAGTACTCTAAGTTTGCCGGCTGCAAGCCAAGGCTAACCATTATGTTCTCATGTTCTTTCACTTTGCTTACTATCCTCTTTACTGGTATGTTCCAGTTTCAATTCGAAGTTTCAACAACAATATAATTTTCTTATTGCTTCAGTTCATCTTGTTTCTAGTTTACTTCCATTTGTTGTTTTGTTGTAAAACTTGTAGTTGATTATTACATTATTAGCATGTTATTATGTCTTCTCCTTCATTGAGATAATTATATTACCCCTCATGTGTGTTTCTGAGCATGTCTAATACCAATTATCTCTTACTTGTTGTGTACTTACCATCATATGCCCCAAGAATCCCCAAATCCCTATCACCCATGTATGTGATTTTGTGCTTTATGTCTGGTTTTATGACTATACCTAGTCAGTTGTTTATTAGCATGTCTATACCAATTCCTAGACCTTTGCTTGATCATGTGTTTGCAATCAAGTGTTCCATGAATCCCAAACCCCTTGACCCATGTGTGTGTCCACTGAATTTACTTTGGTTCTATGACTACTGGTATGTATAAACATGTCCTCAGGTGTTGTGTTTGGACTTCTGTTCATTTCTTTAATCTTTTTTCAAACAGTCTATGTTGCTTTACTAAATTACTTTCAATCAGACTTTTGTTTTAATACAGTGTTTTACTAAATCATTTTAACTTGTGTCAATCACTTTCACTACATTCCTAAGTCAATCAGTTCTGTCCCCTCCAGTATGTGTACTGCCTTGGGATCCTCTTGAGAACCCTCTAAACTCTGGCATATTGAGGCTGGCACTTTCACGCTGCACTTGTTCAACTTTTGGTTACCAAGTCTAGGTGTAAGCACTGCCCCAGATCCTTGAGATCCTTAAGGAACTTTGATGCACCTAGAAGATGTCATTGTCTATGGAATTGAGTCATTTGAGGCCATTGGAGGTTTTTGGGAATCAGGGCCTAATTGAAGGCTCCCTATAGAACAGTTTCTTATTTTTCTTATTTACTTATATAATTCATTCATTGGTTTGTAATAACTTGTAAATAGAAATTGGGTATTTTGTGAAAGGGATGGGTAGATGCATGTTTGAAAGGGATGACTTTATGTTTAAATCTAATTGCTTTACCAAGTAGAAATCATGCTCATAGGACTTTACTTGTTAATTTGATTACATTATCAAGTCGAAATCATGTTTGTAGGGCTTTCCATCTTGTCATATTTATCTCACCATGCTTGAACCATGCTTATATGTTTCAAACAATTCCACAATAAAAATCATATCTGCAATATTTTAGAATCAGCTTAACTAATAGATACCATCCTATGGGATCTAATTTAACCAAGATTCTGTTATAACAAGTGTTTATGTATGTTTTCCTGCCTACAAACCTTTAAAATAAATATCAAAAGCTAGATAGAATGCCTATAGGGAACTATACTTGAAATTCTGCATGTCAACCTAAACTAGTCAAAATAAATCAATTAATCCACGTTTAGTCATTTCTAGATAGTTTAATTAAGTATTTCATATTTCTTAAAACAAGTTCTTTAAAACTATCTCAATCTATCATTAGATATCATGCCTATAAGTATTATAGAAATCCGTTTCAAAACCTGCTTTGTTTCATTATACAAATGTACTAATCAGTGCTCCGTGTATAGGCAAGCCTTCAGGGCGTTTTCTAAACTGCAACTCTGAAACTGTTTCTATTGATTAATGTTTTCTTATCCTGACAGGCTTTAGCAATCAATAGGCAACTACTAGGGTTACTACTCTTGAGTTTATAAAAAATGCTAGCTCTACATATTCACCTAGACATCCTGCCTTAAGATACTGTCTAATAAAAGCCCTTACTTGTGCTTGAGTCGTGCTGCTTATGTGCTTTGTTTGAGGAGGAAACTCTGAGCCTTTAATTGCTCCCTTTATGTGCTGAAAGTCCTGATTGTTTTGTCCGTCGCCTTAGAATTTTCACCTTCAAAACCTTAAGGGTCTGTCTAGAACCTCCTATAGGTAGAGGTACTAAATCCCTCCAGGACCATTAATAACGGACGGGTAGCAGCATGCAATTGAGATTGATGATTAAACACTTACTTTGCATGACCACTAAAGGGGTGGGAAGGGCAGATGTGGGATATGATGACTACGGGCTAAGGTCACATGTAGCCCTTCATCGAGAAGTGTTTACCGGACATTGTGTGGGGTGATCCTATAGGATAACCAACCTAGGACTCCTCTTTTACCAAAACATCCCTTTTCTATTTAAATATTTGTTTACAAAATCGTTTAAAATATTCATTCTGTTACTTGAATTACCCAACGTGCTTGCATAAAAATTGTACAGGCCTGCCGCATGAGGCGACACGCTAAGCGGGGCAGCAGTGGGAAACTTCACAAAGCTCAACAATTCACAGGTAGGAAGATTTGTACTGATGCATTGCACTATGCATCGCATCTGTGAAAATTTCTCAGAGTATGGATTTTTCTTGACTTTTTGATATTTAGACGTGGTTCTCGAATCCCGAATGCAATTCCGGCTTAATCCCTTAGGATTTTACTCTTCAAATCTCCAAATGGCTTGAAATAGCTCTGTAACATCTACATCACACGAAATAACTCCTACAAGGCATAAACACTCAATAAGTTCAAAACACTAGCCATTAAATCTCAAGCACAATTAAAGTGTAATAAATTATAGTGAAATAAGTGACTAAAACATATAATTATAGCCACCATCAGATTTAGTACAAACAGGGGAGGTATTGTTTGTTTTCTTGTAGAATGTTTGTTTCAACATATGAGAGTTACAACGCTTGTGTGATGATGATGAAGTCAGTTTACTCATTAGAGACATAAGAATATCATAATGAGCTTTGCTGACAATTAAAGAGAAGATTGCAAAGGTATGTTAATGTGTTTCCTTCTTCTTTTGGCATGATCTAAAATGAAATGAACATAAACGATACGATATTTCATAATGGATCTACTCCTAGCAAGTAAGGTTGTTCATGTCTTTCTTTCCTTATAAAATTATTCTAAGCAAGTATTTATGATTCTGCAATCCTATTGAGGTTCATATTTATGGTATAGATGTCAATTATGTTCTTACGTCACTCCGAAAGGTTTATAACGTGATTCTATGAGTCCGGCAAGTATTATATATATGTATCTATTTACTTTATTGAGCCATGGTATAGTCGGTCGGGTATGGCATCTATTGTGCAACCACTGATCAATTGAGTTTTACAGAGCTCCACATGGTTGGGTACAATTCTATCAAAGCTTATGATGGTTGGGTATATTTTTACTAAGTCTTCTTCGAGGTCGGGTACGATATGATATATATATATATATATATATATATATATATGTATGTATTATGTCACTCGCCCTCAGAGGCACTCAGCTATTACAGGTTGTATCTTCTCTACCTCTCTTTGCATTTCTAATCTTGTTTATGCTTTCCTGCCTTACGTACACGGTACTTTATTCGTATTGATGTCCCTTTTACCTGGGGACACTGTGTTTATTATCTGCATGTCCCGAGAGACAGGTTGGAAGCCCTCTTAGTAGGCTATCAGTTTAGTAGAATGTGGTAGTGCATTCCACTTACTCCGGAGTTGCCTATTTGATTAGTATAATTTGAACATGTATTGATTGGCATGGCGGGACCCTATCCCGGCCTTTATGAGGTTTAGTACTCTTAGAGGATTGTAGAAATATATTCTTGTATACGTATATTTATATGGCCTTGTTGGTCTATATTTTGAGTGTACAAATGATCATGTCAGCTTTATAGGCATGTACGTCACATATACAAGTTTCTACATCATATTGGGTCGTCCTATGTCAAGTATTCCCTTATATTTTATTTTAGTTACCTCATGATGACTTACGCATCATTTACCCATGGTAGCATGATAAGAAAAATAGGTTACATTTGTACTCAGTTAAGTAAGGCATCGGGTTCCCGTCACGGCCCTTCGATTTGGGGCGTGACAATTATATGACCTTTTGCATATTTAATCAGCTTTAAATTACTCCATCAATTCTATTTTATATGATACATTTTCTTCTTTAGTATATCATAAAAACTTCTTTTAAATTATTTGACCTTAATATTCATATTATACCTTTAATGACATGACATTAGGCCTACTTAATATAAAATTTCATTCTTTTATAAGAAGATACAAAGAAAATTTTTAAAAAAACACGTGAAATTCTAACCACCCCTTGTTTAAAATGATAATTCTGATTCTTTATATATTGAATTACATTTCAAAAGCCTTATGCAAATTTTGATGTTCAATCAAACACAAATTATATAAAACAGGAAGGGTGAAGTAATATCATTTGTGTTTATTGGATTAAATTGGCCGTTGGGTGACTAATGAATCGTTCTCCATCTTTGACGAAACCTGCTTCTCATATGCCATCTTATGAGGTAATTATTTATGGATATTTTGATTTAGAAACAAACTATAAAATATTACAACATTATGCATATATATTTATGAATTATATAGTAGCTAAATACGGAAAAAAATTGTGGCTAAACACTTTAACTACAATATTGTAAAAGATAAGTATCTAGTGATTTCTATATATTTGACGAATGAGAGCCAAGGTCTGTTGCATGCTCCAGTATCGTGTATCCTTTTGAGCCACGATATCAATTAAGATATCTCTCTATCTTTGTCGAAGAAGCTCTATCCTCAGCTTCAGAATATTTCTTCATTGGATTGTGAGTCATGCCGATTTGTAGAACACCATTATATCTTGTTAGGTCCAAGGTTTAATAAGCTTTTGAGTTAGCTCATTCAGATGTTTGGGGGGTCAAGTTCTGTCGTTTCTGAAACTGGACATAGGTATTTTGTCATTTTTGTAGACGATTTTTCTTGAATGACTTGGATTTACTTTATGAATAGCCGCTATGAATTGTCTACTTACTGTTCTGCCTTTTATACTGAAGTCAAAACTCAATTCAATATTTTGGTGGATATTCTAAAGAGTGATAACATTAAAGAATACATGTTTGAGTTAAATAGGTCGTACATGATATAACATGATATACTACATTAGTCTGCATGTGTTGATACACCCTCTTAAAATGGAGTTGTTGAGAGGAAGAATAGACATCTATTTGAGATATCTCAGACATTCTGTTCCAAATGAAGGTTCCTAAACAGTTCTAAGTTGATGCGGTCTTTACGGCTTGTTTTCTGATTAATCGTATGCCATCTATTGTGTGTGGTGGTAATATGCCTTATATTGTTCTTTTTCTAAACAAATAATTATTCTCAGCAGAGCCCAAGGTATTTACATGCACGTGTTATGTTCGAGATATTCGACCATCTGTTACCATTAGATTCCAAGGCATTGGAGTGTATTTTCTTGTGCTATTATCGCCTCCAGAAGATGTATATTATTCTACTAAACTTGATGAATATCTAATGCCAAATAATGTGGTATTTTTATAGACTACAACACCTTCCATTTCTATAATAGGGGGGAGGAAGATGAGTAGCTAGTATATCGGGTTACCAGTATTTTGACAGAACAATCAAATGATGTCCGTCCATCTCCTAGTTGTTCTATTGGGAACCAAGCAATTATTGTGCCTTCGGCACCTGCTCCAATTGTGTTAGCAAGACGGCTAATTATTCAAGTTTTCTCACGGAGGCAAGAGACAAATGATATACATCATGCAATAGTTCCTTCGACATCAGATCTTTCTCCGCCTGATCCTACAAAAAAACCTTGACCTTCTTGTTGCTTTTCTCAAAGGTGCACGTACTTGAAAGTTCACATACTTAATTGCTAATCTTGTTTCCTATGATTACTTATCCTTTACATCTAAATCTATGATTGCTTGTTTGGACTCCATCACGGTACCCAAAGTAGTGAAGAAAGCTTTGAATCTTCCTAGATGGTATGATGCGATACTTGAAAAAATACATCCTCAAAGGATAACCACACGTGGGATTTGATGGATTTACCCAAGAAAAAAGCTAGTATGATGTAAGTCTATGTTCACAACTAAATGTAATCCATATGGTTCTATGTAGGGTTGTTCAAAAACAAACTGAAATCAAAACTGAAACCGGATAGCTTATTGGTATCGGTTTAAAGTTTTAACGGACGGGGAACGAATTGAAATTTTTTTATTAACACCTTATCGGATTGGTAGTGGATTATTTAGTTTTCTTAACAGGTTCATTAAGAATATATATATATGTGTGTGTGTGTGTGTATATATATGTGTGTATATATATATATATGTCTCTGATTTTCCCATATTAAAGTCAAGCTATGAACTAACCATCACAAATCATTGGTGACATTCAGAATCCCCATACTTCGATATGACTTTTGATGTATTTGGTTATTTCCTATTAGGTCTAACGGGATTATGTGTTAAAATACACAACAATGAAAATGTATATTAGTGCTAACTTCTGAAGTAAGTATTATGAGGCTACTACAACTTGTCTTTCATGTATTTTGTTTTCTAGGATTAAATTAGAATCTATATGTCTCTAAGAGTCTAACGATGATGTATAGGTGTTAACAGTGGCCATATGTTAGGCGTTAGTGTAGTCTACTTTTGGATGTAATGCACGCAATATAGATTAATGCACGCAACATAGATTGAATTAGGCCGATAAACCGCCCAAGAACCGCCCGATAAGAGCTAAATTGATACCAATCTGCCCGATATCTTATCTGGTGGATAGCGGATTAATACATTTAGAAGCCGATAATCGATAAGCCAAACCGTTAAGAGTAAATACCTACTCAATCCGCCCGATAAACAGTCCAGTTCTATGGCAAGAGATAAGGCCGGACTTATGGCTAAAGGGTATGCTCAAACTTACGGGGTGATTATTCTGACATCTTCTTTCTTGTTGCCAAACTCGCTTTTGTCTGCTTAATTATTTTTGTAGCTACTTCCTTGAATTGACTTTACATCAATTGAATCTGATTTTTAAAAAAAAAAGAAAATGTGCATAGAGTAAATTGTCACGGGATGAGAATTTTGCGCAGCTAACCCGTGCGGCCCTTAGACAACTTTGCCAAAGGTTGCTAAGTAAGCCTAGAGCTTCTCGAACTAGAGAAGAAAGCAATGGAGCCATCTGTTTGGACTTCAAAGGGATTCGTGTGGTCCGGAAGTGCAAGGACGGGTTCCTCCGAAATTGCCTTTTTTAGTTCTTCAAATGCGCATTGGCACTTTTCGGACCAATGCCACGCTCTATTTTTCTTAAGCAAATCTGTCTAGGGTATTGCCTTAGCCGAATATCCCTTGATGAAACGACGGTAGTAATTCACCATCCCAAGGAATGAGCGAAGCTCGGGCACTTTCGAGGGAGGTTCCCATTCAAGGATGGCCTTTACTTTCATGTTCTCCATCATAATCTTCCCACTCGCAATCTTGTGACCAAGGAACTCCACTTCCTGTTGGGCGAACGAGCATTTCTCTAGCTTGAGGAAGAGCTCATTGTCTCGGAGTACTTAGAGGACTTGTTGCAAATGTTGAGCATGATCCTCGAGCGTGGTGCTATACACCACTATGTCGTCCAAATACACGACTACGAAGCGGTCGAGAAATGGCTGGAGTACCTTGTTCATAAGCGTGCAAAATGTGGCGGGTGCATTAGTAAGCCCAAAAGGCATCACAACGAACTCCAAAGACCCATATCTTGTAGTGCACGCCGTCTTCGGTTCATCTCCCTCGGCGATGCGCACTTGGTAGTACCTGGAGCGTAAGTCGAGTTTGGTGAAGTACCGTGCTTTGCCAAGCCAGTCGAACAAGTCCGCAATCAATGGAATCGAATACTTGTTCTTGATGGTGATCTGGTTGAGCGCTCTATAGTCGATGCACATCCGCAGCGATCCATCCTTCTTCTTTTGAAAGAGAGCTGGTGCACCGAATGGGGCCTTTGAGGGACGAATGTATCCCGCATCCAGCAAATCTTTGAGTTGTCTCCGCAACTCCTCAAGTTTGGGTGGCGCCATGCGGTAGGGCGCCAAGGCTTGTGGCTTCGCGCCTTGTTCCAGCTCAATCGCATGATCTACCTCTCGCCGAGGTGGGAGCTTCTTCGAAAGTTCTGGCGGCATCACATCCTTGTACTCATTATGGATGGCTTGAATTTGTGGAGGGACTTGGCTTGGCGACATTCCGTTATTTCCTTCCTCGTTCACTTCCCGAATGGAGACCAAGAAGCTTGGGTCCTTCTTGAAAGCCTTCTTGAATTGCATAGCGGAGAGTGTCTTCTCCTCGGACTTGACTCTCTCCACGGGTACCATGCATGACTTGCTCCCGTCAAGTATGCTTAGGGAGTTTGTGGCGGGCAGCGGGAAGGCATGGGCTTGGTCAAAGAATTCCATGCCAAGCACCATCTTAAAGTCATCCATGGGCACAATAGAGAAATCGATCTTTCCACTCCATGTTTCGAGTGTTAAGGGCTCACCTTGTGCAGTTCCCGCAATTGGCTTGGCAGGTAAGTTTACCGCATTCATAGTGCCTCCTTCCTTGGTGACCTTGAGGCCTAATCGCTTGGCCTCGTCTATGGACACGAAGTTGTCTGCCGCTCCCGTGTCTAGCAGCGCGCGAACGGACTGGCCATTTATCTTTGCGCTAACATACATGAGCCCTTTCTTGACGGGTGTGGGTTGTTGGCGATTAAGTGCGCCAAGGCATTGGAGAGAACCCATGCAGAGTTGGGGTTTCTCCAAGGATATTGTGGGGTTGCTCTTTAGTTGGGCAGCAAGAGCGTTGAGCGGCTTCTTTTCCGGACACTCGCGTACCCAATGAGGGCCATTGCATGTAAAGCATGGGCTTCGCGGTTTCGGTGCCTCCTTCTTGCCCTCCGATTTACCTTGCCCACTCCAGTTGCTAGACGGCTTTTTCTGCCCCCAATCTTTGCGGTTGTTGCCCTTGTCCTTGCGACTCTCTCCCACACCTTTGCCTTGGTTGGCCTCTTTGTCTTTAGATTGGGTAGAGTATTCGGTGAGCGATTCCGCAACGGCGATGGCATCGTCGAGCGTTTGAACGCCACGCCTATCAAGCTCGGTCTTGGCCCAATCCTTGAGGCCATCTTGGAAGTAAAAGAGCGAGTCCTTGTCGGACATGTCGCTTATCTCCAACATGAGGGTAGTAAACTCATTGATGTAGTCCCGCATACTACCCGATTGTTTGAGGCGACGTAAGCGCGCTCGTGCTTCCTTTTCCGCATTGTTTGGGGCGAATTGCTTTCGGAGTTCTTTATTGAAGTCGGCCCAAGTGTCGATGTTGCAGATTCCCTTGCCAATCTCGCCATGCTTACGACGCCACCATAGTTGTGCAGCGCCTCTAAGATAAGTGGGTGCAGTGCCCACTTTCGATGCCTCATCTCGTACGCCAATGGCATCGAAGTATTCATCAAGTCCAAATAGGAAGTTGTCCACGATGGTGGCATTTCATGTGCCATCATAGGTGTCGGGCTTTGGCACGTCAATGCGGCGCGCATCACTCGAGTTGGCGGAAGATGGACTTGGGGAGAGTGTGCGCTTGTGCCATGCCCAATCCGAGCGGATTTCATCCACTTCCGCACGGACAGCACGTAGTTCGTCCTGGACAAAACTACGAAGTTTTAGCAACTTGTCATGAAATGAACGAAACTCCCCTTGGAGAAGGTTTGCTTATTCTTGGATGAGTGCCTTTGTTGCCACCGTGAACTTGGCATATTCCCCCTCGAGACCATCCACTCGTTCCTCCAATCCCTCGAGGCTTTCTTGAGTAGCGGAGAATATATTTTCGAGAGTGTTCACACGAGGCTCCAACGCATCCACAGATGGGCCTTTGGACTTGCTACGAATCTTGCCTTGGCCTCGTTCTCCGTCACGGCCGCGGCTTGGCTCCGGTGGAACATCCACACCAACAACACCCTCTTGTGCTATGTTCGAAGTGTTGGCCATTGCTTGTGAGTTAACTTGCGTGGGTGCAAACCTTAGCTCTGATACCACTTGTCACGGGATGAGTATTTTGCGCAGCTAACCCGTGCAGTACTTAGACAACTTTGCCAAAGGTTGCTAAGTAAGCCTAGAGCTTCTCGAACTAGAGAAGAAAGCAATGGAGCCAAATGAGAAACTTGTATTGCACTAAGAGAGAATTACAATGCTTGAGTTGCTTGTTGTAGTATTTTCTTCTTGTTGTCAAATGCCAAATGTCATCCCATATTTATAGTGGAGGCTTGCCAAGCTCTAGAGAGTCTAGAGAGTTTTATTACTTTTTAGCTAGGTACATGTGCTAGAATTCCATAGAGAATTCTAGAGAGTCTAGAGAGTTCCAACACTTTCTAGCTATGTACATGTGCTGGAATTCTATGGAGAATTCTAGAGTATTTACAAACTCAAATGGACTAGAGTTGTCTAGAACTTTCCGGAATTGGGCCAAGCTAGGACTCTTGGCCTTATGTTGGCTCACTAGCCCAAGATTGTGGGCGATTGGGCTATCAAATTGGGCGGTCCCCAACAAAATGCTCAGTTTTGTTGCTCAAAGAGAGTACGGGTAAGTTTGTCGTTTGAATAAGTTCTTGTATGGCTTGAAGCATAGTACTTGATTTTGGTTTGGCAAGTTCAGTAAAGTAGTTCAGGAGTTTGGGCTAAAATGATCAAGTATGATCACTCAATCTTCTATTGGCAATCACCAATTGGCATTGTTCCATTGTTATATATATTGATTAGGGGTGTTCATTGGGCGGATTGGGCGGCTTTTTACTTTAACGGTTTGGCTTAACGGTTATCGGTTTTTAAATGTATTCATCCGTTAGCCACCCGATAAGATATCGGGCGGATTGGTATCGGGTTAGCTCTTATCGGGCGGTTAATGGGCGGTTTATCGGTTTAATATCTAAGGGCTCAAATGTATTCTGTCTGCACATTATACTGAAATATCAAGCTCATAGCATTGACAATTTATTGATCAGTATATTGATGAACTTCTTAAGAGGTCACCAACTAGGACGCAGCACACCAAATAACTTTTATTTGTTATCTGTATAGACTATAGAGTACAGAAGTGACGGTGGGGGGTTTTGTTTTTCTAATTTATTTGTATTATAGTTTGTACACTTATACTTATTCATTTTAAGGTTTTTTATTTTTATATTTCATATATATATAATTATGTAAGTAAAAATAAATTATATATATTTATATTCTTAATGGCTTAACGGATTACCCGTTAAGAAAATTGAATAATCCGCCCCCAAACCGCTAAGCCGTTAATAAAAAAAATTCAATCCGTTCTCCATCCGTTAAGCCGTTACCATTAAGCTATTAAGCTTCGGTTCGGTTCGGTTTTCGATTTCGGATTGGTTTTGAACACCCCTAATATTGATGACATTGTTATCACATGAATTAACCATGAGGGAATCTCTTCCCTCAAGTCTTTCTTGCATACTGTGTTTCATCAAAGGTTGGGCCTATTGAAATACTTTTTGGGAGCAGAAGTAAATAGAAGTAAGAAGAAAATGCTTGTGTCTCAAAGAAACGAGAAAGCTGGTAGCTAAACCCTGTAATACTCTAATGGTTTCTGAAGTGCAACTTATGAAAGACAACGTAAATCCTTTTTATAATCTAGAGAGATATAGATATTGCTTTACGATATGTGTTGTTAGTCAGTTTATGTCCGCACCAATGCTCAAACATTAGGCAACTTTGGAACAAATTTTATATTACTTAAAAGGAGCTCATGTACGTGGCATATTAATATATAGCAATCACATTCATACTCGTATTGAGTATTTTGCAGATAATGACTATGTTGGATCAAAATTGATAGAAGATCTACTACACACTATTGTGTCTTAGTTAAAGGGGACCTGGTATCATGCATAAGTAAGAAGCAATATACTGTATCTCGATCAAATGCAGAATCCGAGCATAAAGTTATGTCATAGTACATTATCTTTTGGTTGAAACTGAGTTAGAGCATTCAATACCAAAAAAATTCTATTGTGACGATCAAGCTGTCCTCCATATTATATCAAATCATGTGTATTATTAAAGAACAAAGCATATTAAAGTTGACTATTATTTTATTCTTGAGAAGATTTAGGAGAACTTAATCTCCACTAGCTGCGTGAAGACAAGAGAGCAACTAGCTGATTTATTCATAAAGGCGTTGAATGGAACTCAAGTTAATTACCTTTATAAAAGTTGAGCATGTTAATATCTAAGCTCCAACTTGAGGGAAAGTATTACAACATAATGAACTTAGACAGATACACGTAATAAACATAGATACAAAGCTATTGAATTATAGGGATTCATACCAGATTTATAGGATTCCCTTTGTCATTCTTTATATAGTTAGTGCTATATTTACTTGTGTATATACTTGTTAGTTTTTGGATTATTACACAAAGAGATTGCTCTATATTAGAGTCTTCAATAATTTTGACATTGCTATTCATTTCTCTAAATTTTGGTCAGTGCAAGCTGCCCAGCACAGCATTCCCGTATTCCACACTCTTGCTCTGACTTCCTATACGAGGGAGCGCTAGCTCTTGCGCCCAATTCCATTCTATTGGGTAATAATAGAGCTAGTTAGATGATTCAAAATCAGAATCAACAGTGCGAAGGCAAACAAGTGGAAAACATGGGCTTGCACTAGTGTATCACTAAAGTTTCCTGCTTTTTTCCTTTTTTTCTTTTCAAAATTTCAAGACTCTTACATGCTAAGGTCAGTTTTTCGCTGCTTGAATATAAAGCACATGCCCTAATAAGAGTAGCAAGATTAGAATATACAAGACTGCAATTGACTACTTGACCTGTTGCAGCCACAGGGGTGGAGTAATTATTTTTATTGTTATAACTTATAGGTGTGAAAAAACTGTATACTGTAAATTCAGACTCGTGACATGGGTACTACTCAACTGCATAACCAATATGCCTATAATTATGGCTATTTAACACTGGAGCCATAATCCAACTGCTCTATAGCGGGCACTCAAGCAAATGTATTCAAGTCATTTGGACTTTTAGCAGAATCTCTTTTGCTAGAAAACAGTGATTCTCAATTCTCACCCCCTTATCTTCATTTACTTCTTATCTCCTTATAACCGTCTCGTATTCTGTATAACGACAAGTGGCAGATTATTAAGATGACTTATGATAAAAAGCTATGGACTTTTTGTTGAATGATGTATATAGTAGATGAATGATTTTTGGGAAATTATTGTTTGGATGAAAGTGAAGGGAAACTGTGAAACACAGAAGATGCATGTGGTAGAGAACCATCCATTTGCCCTTCTAATCAGATATGGTTTAAAATACTCACCTCCAAAAACTGATCCTCAAATTTGTGCTTCTCTCTTCATCCACACCCCACCCCACTTTGTCTTTTTCTTAATTCCTATTTAATTATTTTCTTGCCAGCTTTGTCAGTATTGTTTCTTGTTTTTTCTCTACTATTTTATCAACCAGTTGTCCACTGGTTACATTTCACTCTGCTCAAAGAGTTCTCAACAGCTTGGGTGTCCAAGGTCTGTCCTTTAGACTTCCTTACTCTTTCTTTAGTTTTGTTCTCAAGAATCTTTGGTTGTTTGAGTTCTGTTAGTTGTAAGCTTTATTTACTGCATGCATGTCTCATGCTTTATTTGTTAATTCAAGTGAAGAGTGCATTAAATGCCTAAAAGACTCAGCTTTCCTACTTTTAGATCATTTGTCTTTGTTGCTTCCTGTTATTCAGTTGTCTGTTCTGTTTCTTGTTTGTTATTTCTTCAAATTATGTGACTTTCATCTCTTGGTGCTGGTTTCTCTCTCAATCCTGAGTAGGCATATTCTTGTATCATATACTCTCATAGAGAATCTATTGTTTATCATAGTTGCTTTTACATCTTTGATGGATACTTCTTCTTCACTAATTAAGGTGTGTTTGGTATGACAAAACATTTTTCCGGAAATTATTTTACATGATGAAGTCAGTTTGGTCTTTGATTGCTGCCACCAAAAGGGGTCAATGACTTCCCTCACTTATAGGTGGAAGTCATCTTCTTTAATAACGGAGTATTTTTCGTTTGATAACCGAGTAATCCTGGAGGGAGGGCCAGGCGCACGGCAAAACTCAGTGGATAATGGCCTCTCATCTACCCTTCTCCACTTACCCAAGCTTTTTTTGTGCCAGAGTTCGAACCACCGACTCTTACTTTATATCACTTGCTTTAACTAGCTTTTAGACATTATTATTGATCTTTAATACTAAAAAATATCAGCAAAATACTATCATTTTACTTTATATAATGATAAGTTGCTTATTTTATACCCAACCAAACACTGGAAAATGATCTGGATAGAGTGTCTTGAGAAACATTTTCCTTGGTTGCTATCTTGTATTTATATATGTGCAATAGAGAATTCACAAACTGAGCTTAGATAATTATAAGACAACAACTAATCCAGCATCTTAATAGTGCTAAATTTTGTGTAGTGTCAGGAATTTTAAGGGGGGGCACAAAATAACTTGGAAAAGATGGAGGAAATAACCAATGTCATGGAGTATGAGGCGATTGCCAAGAAAAAGTTGCCAAAGATGGTTTTTGACTACTATGCCTCTGGTGCTGAAGACCAGTGGACTCTGGCCGAGAACAGAAATGCCTTCTCAAGAATTCTGTAAGCAGCTCTTGGTCTAATTCCTGAATTTGCCGATGTAAAATATGACTATTGGGATATATTCACATATATTTTATATTCTTTTTCAACTGATACAGGTTTAGGCCCCGTATTCTCATTGATGTGAGCAAAATTGATATGAGCACCACAGTGCTGGGATTCAAGATCTCGATGCCTATCATGATTGCACCAACAGCCATGCAGAAAATGGCACATCCTGAAGGTATACCTTGCACTCATACAAGTTACTTGAAGTTTAATCTTTCTATCTGGACTCTATGGGTATAACTTAGAATTTATTTCATGCTATCACGGCTAACCTCAAAGGACATAATATCAGTCGATAAGTTAATGGACTATTCAATTTAAGAATTGCTGCAATAAAACTGGAGAACTGTGAACTTGCGTTGGCCAACTCCATGCATTTCTAAAAGGCTCTGACCTCTGTCTACTTGAGAAAACTGTTGGTTACGTCTGATTTAACTATTTATGTATAAATGTTAGTAGAGTTCAGATGGCTATAGTTAATTTTGAGGGCTTGTGTATTCTTAATGTGGACAAACTGTTAAGTGTCTTGTAAGTCTGATTACTTGGTTGCTTTATGTAGGGGAGTATGCTACAGCAAGAGCAGCATCAGCAGCAGGGACAATCATGGTTAGTCTCACTTGGCTTTCTATAGCAACTTTAACTTTAGAATAATGCCATTGGATTAGAAATATGGAGGACTCATAGCTGATCTTACATGATGTCAATAAAAGTATTTTAGGAATCTTTCCGATCCAAATATCATTGCAGCCAATGTTAGTGCCTTTAAAACTTTTTTGAGACGAATAGTGCAATTGATACAATTTCTGTCAACTTTGGCTTCTCATTACGTCTTGCATATACTTGTGGATGAATTGTATAAATAATGCAATTTGATCACTGCCTCTTTATTCAAGTAGCTTAATCAAGTCATAGCCTAGTAAGTTACTGTTATTACTGTCCTGCAAAAGAGAGAGGAATTACTTACTAGAACATCGGTTCTTCAGAAGGCTCCTGAAGCCTCTTTTATGATTTAAGCGACATGGGAAATATAAAAGTAGAATTAACTGTGACTTAGAATGTGGTGTTTTTCACTTTGTTAACGTAACTCAAATTTGTGTTTCAGACATTGTCATCTTGGGCCACTTCCAGTGTAGAGGAGGTTGCTTCAACAGGACCTGGCATCCGTTTCTTCCAGCTTTATGTGAGCATGAAGTTGCAGTTAAAACTTAGGAAAATATACGCACATTATACTATGTGTAACAGTATCTATCCTCTCATGTATTCAGGTCTACAAGGACAGGAATGTTGTTGCTCAGCTTGTGAGAAGAGCTGAAAGGGCAGGTTTCAAGGCTATAGCCCTTACTGTTGATACCCCAAGGCTGGGACGTAGAGAAGCTGATATTAAGAACAGGTAATATCCTAACACTGTCATATCATTAGGTTATATCCCCTTTTCTGTCAGCGAAGGTGCTTAGTATGAAGCTCGACAAGCTAATTCTATGTCCACCGCCTTGCAGATTTGTTTTGCCACCATTTTTGACGCTGAAAAACTTTGAAGGATTGGACCTTGGCAAGATGGACCAAGTGAGTGGATAAATGGATATTTTTCTGATCCATGCTTCAAATTCTTGTAAGAATCTATTTATGTATCATCTTAAACTGTCTTCTCGTTGCAGGCAAGTGACTCTGGATTAGCTTCATATGTTGCTGGTCAAATTGATCGCACTTTGAGTTGGAAGGTACATTACCTTTCTTTGGCTCATCCTACATGTTCCATGTTTATTTTCCTTTTCCATCATATCGTGAGACTTCAGTAGGCAAAGATATGAAATACACATTTTTTGAGCCAATGTGGAAAAGAACATCTGCTGGAGCTACAAAATATGGTAGTTTCTCGGTTTGTAAGTAGTTCAAATGCACTGGGGTTAGGATTGAAAGTTGAGAGTCAATTTAACATGGCAAAGAAAATAAAGATTTGATGAACTTGCATATCAATTGAAACTGCAATCACCATTCTGTCCTTAAAAATGAATCTCAAGAAAAATTTTGACTCATCAAGAATTTCTTTCTGGACTTGAACAGGATGTTCAGTGGCTCCAGACTATCACTTCATTGCCAATCTTGGTGAAGGGTGTACTTACGGCTGAGGATGGTATATGACTCAATACTCTAACAAAGCTACCCTCTTCTATTATTCAGTCTATGCTCATGCATTAATGCTGAAACAATTTTCCACCTTGGACTTGCAGCTAGGCTTGCAGTTCAGGCTGGAGCAGCTGGTATCATTGTGTCAAACCATGGAGCTCGACAGCTCGATTATGTCCCTTCAACAATCATGGCTCTTGAAGAGGTAGGTGACTTGCTTCTAAATATCGTTATTCTTTGCGGTTCCTGTTACTTTTTCTTCTTTGTCTGGAAGTTCTGTTGGGAGCTTCTATACACATTCTGATGTGCTCCATTCGATCTATCATTCCAGGTAGTGAAAGCTGCACAAGGCCGGATCCCTGTATTCTTGGATGGAGGTGTCCGCCGTGGAACTGATGTCTTCAAAGCTTTGGCACTTGGAGCTTCAGGCATTTTTGTAAGTACCATATGCTGATTTGACCTAGATTGGCGTAGATGATAGAACCCAATCTTTTTATCTTTATCTATTCACTAGTAGACCAAGTAGTGCCTTTTTACCAAAATTCTGCCATGAGAATGATCAACTACCTGAAAAAGATTATAAAGCTCCCTTGTAGTCGTGGTTATCTTCCCTTTCTCTTGATTGATGGTCGTGGTTATCTTCCCCTTTTAGGGCACTATATTGGGAAATTCAAAGTTAATAATGACAGCTCTAGCATTTGTAGTAGAAGTACCTTGCATTTTGGAGAATGAGTTCCATAGGTTAATGGAAATGAGTTACTAAGTAAACAGAGGCATATTATTCGATGTTTCCTTCTCGTCTTAATGCATTTAGCGAGTGACATTCTGTGGTGGTCTTCACAGATTGGAAGGCCAGTAGTTTTCTCATTGGCTGCTGAAGGAGAAGCTGGAATCAAAAAAGTGTTGCAAATGTTGCGCGATGAGTTTGAGCTAACTATGGCATTGAGTGGCTGCCGCTCACTGAACGAGATTACCCGCAACCATATTGTCACTGAGTGGGATGCCCCACGTGCTGCTCTTCCAGCCCCAAGGTTGTAAAAGTGTACCTCAAGTGTCAAATTGTTTCATCAAAGCAAAGTATTGCTTCACTGTTTCAGAAGCGTATATTTTGGTTTTGAGTACTTGTTTCTGTTTAATGAGTTTACGAATATGTTAAGCTTTTCTCAGTAATCGAAAACTGATAAATGGCCAGATATGCCTCCATTTGTACATCCTCTATTTCTATATATCATTATATTCTCAACTTCTCGCATAAATTTCTCTGCTCAATAGAATTCTTTTTGCTTGTGGATACGAGTTGTTCTTGGTTGGAACAGACTTGTTCAAATTCTTGACATTGGATATACGCTTTTATGCCTATTAGGTGTATAATTTATGGAAACACAGAATGTGACATGTGTGATATGCCAAAAACCCCAACTCTTTCCGTCTGTCCCGTCATAGCCCCTTCTACACCTCCCCCCCCCCCTCCCCCCCTCCCCTCTTCCTATATTCTTATTCCCCATTCCTTTATGCCCTACCTCCTTTCTTTTTGGCCCATTCCCTCTTTATTACGCTTTGATATTAAATAATATTACCAACATTAAAATGCTTCACTAATTCACTTTTAAATCCCCTATTGGTCCCTTCCCTTCCTCATCCTTTATTTTTAACTGTCATCCACCATCATCAAGATTGAGGCCCTTCACGCCGTGAAATATTTTTCGGCCAACTACGATGTGTTTCTAAAGAAGATATGAAGGTTTATATTGCTTAGGTTGGTTTTATGGGGTTATGGGTGAGAGTGAAGGCAAAAAAGAGATTAGAAAAAATAGAATATGTTTTATCTTTAGTTGAGATATGTTTTCTGACTAAAAATACAATTTCAGATCTGTTTAGAGGAAGGTTTTGAGAAATTAGGATAGAGGAATAGATTATAGAATAGAAAAAGAACGGAAGAAAGGAGTTTCATGGTGGCCGGAGAAAATTTTCGGCGATAGCAGTGCAGAAAGTGGTGGGCGGTAAGAAGAGAGTGACGGTGAAAAAGGGAAGAAAAATAAATAAAAAGTCAAAAAGAGAAAAAAGGGTAAGTCAAGGTTATTTTAGGTTTTCTGTATTAATAAAAAATGATCTGGCATATTTTATCTAATATGAATTCTGACATAGCAATCGGAGTGACAAATTAAAACAAATACAAGTATTTAATAGATTATTTGCCTTATTAATACTCTACAACTTCATTTTTTTTTTGGGGGGGGGGGGGGGGGGGGGCTAATAGCTTGGACTATTATAGTATTATTAGAATCGCTCAAGAGTTAGATTACTTCTATTGTAAAGTTAGTGTACAAATTTTCAATGTCTCTCTCAGAGTTATCTGTTTAACGGGAGATCTCTGAATTATAATTTCTCCTATACAAATTTATAGGGTTAATTTTACTTATCATCATTCAACTAAAGTGTTTATTTCATAAAAGTTATTATTTTATTCTTTATCATTTAAAAGTTACTCAACTTACTTAAAAGTTATTCTAGCTCAAAACCTATGAAATATCCTACAAAAAATTTGATATGGCATTAAATTTAATTAAAAAATGTAATAATAATACCATATCAGCTTTAAATGATCATACTCATTCTAGTCTCATTCCCCTCAACTTTGCTTGACCCATATCCAAATAGGTTAAGACAAGATACCACGTTTCCTCCACCTAATAAAATACACTCTGTGACCACTCTTTGAACAAGGTCTTTTAAATTTCTTTTTGGGTTTTGGTCGTAGATACAGTTAATAAAATATTGTTATGTCTTTCTTTTGTTCAAACTATTAATGTTATAGGTTGCATATCGTGCTTCGCGCGGTGATAAAAAAATAATATTTAAATCATATGATAATTATATGTGTATTTCATATCACCTAAATTTCTAAAAATATTATATCCCAAGGCAAGAATGATATATATAAAAAGTAAAATATATTAAAGTTTATAAAAAAAATAAATATACAAAAGTTTATATGGTCGCATGTCTCTAAGATCTCCAGTTGATGATGCCGAGGTAGTATTCTTTTTTTGAAGAATCGTTTGTATATTTTCCGATAAGCTTTGAAATAAATAATTTCTCAAGATTGATTTTTCCTTCTCAAATATTTAAATCTCAGTTTTTAGATTTTAATGTATAATGTCTAGCACAAAATCTTCATAATCATATAATACACTTGTATATAATATGCGTTTCTTACGCTTTTCAAAAGACATGTCCAACCTCACAAAAATTCTCGTTAAACTTGAGCAACTCATCGAATTTGAAGTCATTTTATTTCGACTTCATATATCTTGCAACACAACTAAAGCCTAGTAGTATAATTAATTTATTGCCAATATCATTCTCATACTCTTATTTTAATAATTACTGTTGGTGATTTCTGTTAGCATATATATCGGGACCTAAGCTGAATTAGTTAAAAAAATTTCAAGAATATCAATTGTAAAATAGTAAAAGATAGTAATTACCAAAATAAAAATAAGTATAGGTTATATTGAAACATAGCCATACAAAAGCTTAACTCAATAAATTCTTAATGAAAGCGAGAATTGAAGAAGCAATATGAATAGCTAAAGGGTAAGGGAGAAACTTGCAGATTCTTTATTCTTTATAATAAAGAATAAATATGGATTATGATGAAAGATTGTGACGGTCCAAAATACAGAATGTGAAAGGTTGAAACTATAAAAATCATTCATATATATATATATATATATATATATATATATATATATATATATATATATATAAACTTTGAAAAACATAAGTGAATTTATAGAATGACAATTATTTTTTTGTGCATTTAGTCGAAACATAAGAAATGGATTTTTTTATATATATACATGCATACAAAATTGAATTTAACAAATAGCATTGATTTTCCATTCATAAGTCATAACTATATCTTTGTAGCTTTGTAATAGTCAAATCGGTTAAGGGTCAAATATATTCTTGTACTATTAAAAATATGACATATTTATCCTCTGTTTGAATTTCTTATCATATATGTCCCCACCGTTATACATTAGGGCCATATATATCCCTCCGTTAAAACACCCTTCCATATTTTTTAGTAGCACGTGGCATCTTATGATTGGACCAGACGACCCGCCCCATTCCTTTAATTAAACCCGCCCCATTTCCAAAGTATTGATTACCACCCGGACATGTGAATGGGAGCCTAAAAGGCGAAACAGATGTTGTTGAAAGGTTTTACTCTGTTTGAGATCGAAGCGCATTCCAGCATACATTTCAGAGTTGTCAACGTTCTTCATCATCAGTTCAATCTCTTTAAGCAACCTTTCTGCCTCATCTTTTATCTGAAAATAAACAATGGACTCCATATTCCAACTGTAATTCATCTTTATGCCCAAGGTTCAAATTAATGTTGGGCTCTAGTAATTTAAATACTGTTTGAAACAGCTAATAATGCAGCAACTCACTCTTGTGTTCTGGAGTTAATATATACCTGCAAGTGTAGTACTTAAAGTACAAAATCAGTAGCACGCTGAAGTAGCTTTTCAGCAACAAAATGCGTTTCTCATTATCTGCAAGTATCTATGAAGCCTGCTTCTTGTAAAAGTAGATTTTGACTTGTATTTGCAAATAAGTTTTCTGGTAAACCATCTGAAAGTGATTAAGAGGATTAGAAATTTCTAGAGAAGTGTGAAAATAACTTCTTGAGGTCTGTAACTTTTTAGAGGGTAATGTTGCGGACCGCCCAATTTGATAGTCCAATCGTCCACAATCTTGGGCTAGTGAGCCAATATAAGGCCAAGAGTCCTAGCTTGGCCCAATTCCGGTAGGTTCTAGGCAAATCTAGATTCCGGAACATTCTAGACAACTCTAGCACATTGGAGCTTGCAAATATTCTACAAACTCTGTAGAACTCTCTAGAGCTCTCTAGAACTCTCTAGAGCTCTCTAGAACTCTCTAGAACTCTATAGAACATTCTAGAATTCTCCATAGAATTCTAGCACATGTATCTACCTAGAATGTAGTAGAACTCTCCATAGAATTCTAGGACATGTACATAGCTAGAAGGCTATAGAACTCTCTAGAACCTCTAGAGCTTGTAAGCCTCCCCTATAAATATGGGATGGCATTTGGAATTTAAGAACACAACACCAATATCAGAAAACATACAAGCAACTCAAGCATTGTAAATCTCTCTTTAGTGCAATACAAGTTCTTCACTTGGCTTCATTGCTTTCTTCTCTAGTTCGAGAAGCTTAGGCTTACTTAGCAACTGTTGGCAAAGTTGTCTAAGTGCCGCACGGGTTAGCTACGCAAAATACTCATCCCGTGACAGTAAGCTATGCTATCGAGTAAGCAAACTATTGGGTCGGGTCGGGTTTAATTAAAGGAATGGGACTGGTTGTTTGGTCCAATCATAAGATGTCACGTGCTACTAAAAAATATGAAATGGTGTTTTAACGGCTGAGAGATATATATGGCCCTAATGTATAACGGTGGGGACATATTTGATAAGAAATTCAAATGTAGGATAAATATGGCCTATTTTTAATAGTACAAGGATATATTTGACCCTTAACAGTAGTTAAACTCACGAGCCAAACTATCATTTTTTATCTTAGTATTGCCTTAACCAGCCTGAGCTTGAGCTTTTTTTTCAGCCTTTTTCCCTCTGATTTTTTCATTTGATTCAACTATGGTAATATAAACACAAAAATCCAAATGTAAATACCATAAACTGATAAGCAAAAATAAATTTAACTAAATTTCATATTCCTGAAAAATAAGACAAAAATCAATAATGTCTATAATATACAAAAAAAGACATAAATCTTATCCAATTTAAAATACCCACAAAATTATACAAAAAACAAAAAAAAAAAGGGACAATTTGCAAAACAATTAGTTACAAAAAGAAGTTAAATATTCAAGAAATATTTTAATTCACAAGCAAAAAGAATATGATTAGATTTTATATACCAATTGGTTGTAGTAATCCAGGTATATATAGTAATTTCAACGCGAAAAGAAATAAAAAGTTTCGTTACGTTGAGATGATGGCCTTTTGATTGAGAATATTGCACTCCATAGAAGAGGACGATCACAATTTTTCATTGACAATCTGTAGGAATAAATATATGTGAACAGTTTCATCCCTCTAAAATTTAGCTTGCATTCCTGTTAAACAACCCCAAAGTATATCATAAGGTGAATAGACAAAGATTTGAAGATTCAACAATATTTATACAAAAAATCTTACAGAAAGTTAAATAATAAAAGTTACAAAATAAACTTTTTGCTTACCTCTTCATATCGAAGACTTCCACATTAGCACGGAGGAAGATATGAAAATATGAAAATGAAACAAAATTAAAAAAAATTGCTAAAAATTATATATATATATATATATATATAATCAGCGAAAGAATTTTAAAGAAACGTGAATTCTTCAATTTTACTACTTTTCACTAAAATAAGCATTTACCAAACTTCAAAACCCTATTTCACTGGATAAAAAGAAGAAGAAGAAGAAGCAAAGAAGCACATGTAATTACTCTTTTATGTTACTACACAATTACAAAATCTTTTTTGCTTCTCCCTTTCTGTGGAGAAATTCAAATGGAATTACTGAATTATTTACCACAAACTATAAAGTTAATTACTTGATATATTCCAATTCCCCTCTAAAGATTATACATTGACAAAAATTTCATCCAAACAATATGCAGATCATATCAATGTTCAATCACGTAGTAATTTTCTTACAGTATAACAATCAAAAGTAAATCAAAAGAAAGAAAGATAAAAATAAAGTGTCGTTAAAACTCTTAGTTCCTAAATTTCAAGGATTATATGGAAAAAATCACCTGTGAGAAATGAGAATCAAAAATAAAAGTAGTGAAATGATAAAGAAGTCGATTTATTGGTGCACAGTTATGACTCTATTTGAACAGGGTCCATGAAACTGACATATTTTAAAAAATAAATAGTGAAATACCTGATATTCTTCAACAAATTTCTGGCTAGCCATAGTCCCCAGTTCTTCATTTTCATTTTCTTTCACAGGGAAGGCAGCAAAACAAAGAAAGCTGAAGCTACTACTTCCAAATTCAAATTCAATTGAGGAAAATAAATATGAATAAAAATATTGCACAAACTATATTTTCATCAAGTAAAAAAATAAAGTTACATAATAATATAGGATTAGAATTGGATACCTGGAAAGTAAAATACTTCTATTGGAACACTCCTTGAGTATTGAAATTATTTTTGAGTTACGGGGAAAAAACTAATGCATAGAAAAAAAAAGGGGGTGATTAGAGGAAAGAAATACATATCACTAATGATGATGTTTAAGGGGAGGAAAATTTGTAACGGAAAAAGATAGTAGAAAACGTTTTAAGAAAAGAGATTAATAGTATATTAATGATGAAAGCAATAAATAAGGGATTCTTAATTGTTAATAAAATTTAGATGCAAAAATAAGGAAAAAGGTATAAAAATTAAGAAAAAAGATAAATGTGATCCTTGGCCAAAGAAGCATGCCACATCTTCTTTTATTTTCCCAACTTTATTATATATATAGATTTCCATTATTACTTTAGTTGGGATGTTGCTTTGAATAATATTTTTGTTCATTGAAGCAACAATTTGACATTATGGTAGGACTTTTAACTTCATCGAAAACTACAAAATGTATTAAAGATGCAAAGACTAGTTCTATTCATGTTTTTGTGAATTTTTGGTGCATTGGTGGCATTAAAGTTACTTTGTAACAAATAAAGAAAGATTTTTTAGCATAAGATCATTGTTTTTTTCTTCTCCTTTTGGTGGTCTAATATTAATAATTCACTGGGGTACGGGTCAAATCGGATTGAAGAGAAATGAGTCAAATTGGGTATGATCATTTAAGCAGATGTATAATTATTATCATTATTAGATTTTTGAAACAAATTTGATGGTAAGTCAGATTTTTGTAGGATATTTTATAAGATTTGAGTTAGAATGACTTTTATGTGAGATAGAAGTAGTTAGGTAGTTACTACAGACTTACCAAAGGAACAGGAGAAATGTATGGACCCACAAACACCAAAAACCAAACCACCATACACCATACCCTCCAATGAATCCAACCAACCAATCATCTACGCCACTCCGCCACTACCACAGAACCATGCCCCACAGTCATGGCTAGAACATGGCTTGACGGGAGTACTCTTTGAACATGAACCTTCAACTAAACGGGTTGGATATCATCATCCAATTGGAGGATCCGAGCTACCTAGCTCAGATCGTGATAGAGGCTCGGAGAATAGGATTGGACAACATAGCAAATCACCCATGGTTTACAGTGATAAACAATCAAAACTACATGCAAATCAACCACCCAATCATGGGAACCTATTCTACAGCATTGAGCCACCAAACAAGAACCACTTCTTCTGCCCAATAAGCCTCAGCATGAACATGTCTCTATTCCACAACACCATGCAACAAAACCAAGTCACCAACCCATACTATCAACCACTAACATACCACCAAGCCAAGTTGAACCAACCAACCAACAACCACAAAGCTAAATGACAAGACCAACTTCGATCTATATGTATAACCACAATAATAGTAGCTACAGCAACTGCAGTTGACACTACACATCACCAAGCTTCACCACAGATGGAAGAGGAGGACGAAGAAGGACGATCATCGACAATAAGACAAGTGGAATATGGCATAATAAAGGACCCAAAGAAAATGATGTTCAAGGAAAGAAACGAAAAAGGTACATCTTATGATGCCCACATGACTTGAGAAAATTCTCGATCAATATACGAGAATTACTAAGTTGTATAGCAATCTACAAGTATGGGACATCGATGATCCCAGCACTATATGCCAACCACTGGACGAACCAAGGCAGCACGTTCTGGGAAAGGCCGTCGTCTCTGAGCAGCTCAAGCCAGGCGCAAATGGAGATGCCCCAAACCTAAATAGATCAATGACAGTCATTATATGGAACTGTAGAGGTGCGGGGAATAATGAGTTTAGAAGAATATTTAGGTCCATGCTAGACTACAACGAACATTTTTTGGTAGCCCTACTAGAAACAAAGCTTGCAAACCACCAAGCAATCATCGATGATTTTGGGTCACTAAATGACTCAAGCTGCGGCACAAGGCAACCCTTGTGGCATGATCATGGTGTGGAATGAAGCAGAGATGACGGTGGACCAAGTAGCAACCACTGAACAGTAAACTCACGCAATGGTTAAGATGGATACTAAGTAGAGCGGCGGAGCCCATAGTGACACATGTGTTCAGGGAAGCAAATGGAGTCGCCTATCTATGGCCAAGAATGGAAGATGCTCAACTATTTTTGGAAATCCTATGGTGTATTTTGTTCCCCCGCATTTTGCTATTTCTACTTTTGAAAAGAACAAGCTACGAACCTAGTGTCCTAAAATAGTCCCAGCTTGTAATGACTCTTAAGTTTGCTTGAATAAATATCTTCATTAACAAAAGAAGAAGAAGAAGTTGAGTGATTTTTAAGTTATAAAAATAGAATAATAACTTGTGTGAAATAAATATTTACTCGAGTGACCACCACTAAAATTAACCTAGATTTTATATTTTTGTTGCCTTCCAAATTTATCCGAACAACTTGATATTGTGATGTGTGATGTAGATGCTTGGATAAAATTTGGTAGAGAAAATAAATTTTGGAATTGAGAGGCACAAAAATATACGGAGAAAGAAGGCACATCATAAGTACAAATTTTTTCAAGGTGTCATTGCGCGAATAAACTTCATACTAAATTTGGACAAAAGAGCACGATTATAGTAAATCATTGTTTAGCATATAATCAAATTAGAATGCCTCATAGAACTCGTAGAGATAGATAACTAGTTTGGAGCAGGGTAGAGTACGAGTTCGGTTGAACCAATCACTTTAGTTCAAACTAGTATTGTCTTAGAAAACAATTTAATGTACAAATTATTGGTTCAAATTAAAATCCAATATTTAAGAATCTTAAATTTTTAAACTTATAAACTTAAAATTCTGACTCCGGCTTACAAGATCTCAGCAGCTACAACTTATAGCTCCTTTCACTAATGAAGATGTGATGAAGGCACTGCAAGAGATAAGAGACTCAAAGGCACCAGGTGGGAATGTGTTCAATGCATTCTTCTACAAGAAGACTTGGCACATTATTGGTAAGGACATAATACACAACTTGATAGTCCGCTGAAAACATTATATATATATCTATATATATATAGGTATTATGGGGGTCTATTGATTTTTTGGCTGTTTATATCTTTGTTTTTAGTTTTATGATCTTACATATTTTTTCCTTTTTCTTACATAATATAATTTTACACGTAAGAGATCTGTCTTTTACACATAAAAAATTTAAAAAAATTATTTTCTTAAATTCAAAATTATAAAGGGGCATGATGCACAAATAATACATATTTATGCATAAGAATACTGGAAAGGAAATTATCAGCAAGCCCCTTCTTCTTCTTTTTTCAAGCCGCTTCTTAATATGCGACTTGCTTCTTTTTTTTTATGATTTAATTTCAAAATACTTTGACTGAATGCACAGGTAGCTGCTTTTAGGATCACTATTTAAATCATAGTCAACGTTTACAAAATATAACCACTAATAATCAAACTTCCGATCATCGAATTTAAATTTCAAACTTCAAACATTGAGTTTGAAGTTAGAGTGTGAAGTTGAATGCAGTTCAAATTCAACTCAAATTCAAGAGAAACTTAAATCGAAGCCTAACTTTAGACTTGGAGAAGTTTTATTTTGTATCTCATACAACTGACACTAATTGTATGAGGTTTCTTTTTGTCTCACAAAATTGTGGAGTCCAATCTTATACTTCTGGGTTCACAAAATTATGAGACAAAAATAATCTCATACAACTAATATAGGTCATATGAGACACAAAATAAAATTTTTCTTAAACTTAAAAGACTGAAATTTTGGTTTTGTAGTTTAAATTCAGACCTCAGGTAAGGTATGATAGTTTAAAACTTTAGACTCGAAGGTCTAAAAAGTAGAAGTAGCAGCAACAACAACATCATTAGTAGTGGAGTCAACGGGTCTTTAAAACCGCCTAAACCAATAGAATCGAATCATACCAAACCGGTTATCAGATTAATTTTATAAACTGTAGATTTTTATATAAACTTATAGTCGTGCCGAATAATAGGTTAGGTTTCTAATTTTATAAAAATGAGCCGAAAAAATATCGAACCGTACCAAATAAATTTAGATGGAAAATATATTTTATGCACTAAGATTAAAACTAACAAAACACTAATTTTTTTTTCTAGGGTCTACGGATTATGGAAATGGTTACAAGAGACCAAATAATTAGTAATTTCTATAATCTCAACTTCTAAACCTATTTGTAAGCATATGAATTTTATTGAAATTAAATTCATAAAATAATTTGGACTATATTTAAAATTCAAGATATGTTGGTCCAATAAATACTACGGGCTAATATAATTAAATTAATCCAATATATATGTATTAAATAAATAAGTCATAATCCATTGGGCTAGCCCATTTATTTGGGCTAAAAGTGATGAGCCTGTTTTATTAAGCGCAAGATGTCATTTTCCTAGAGGACCAGTTTGGCGCCACGCGTCGAGTGACATGGCACGTCAAGTCAAACGGAAGAGCCAATGGGATCATGCCACATGCCAATATGACCAGGCATGTCAAGTCACACTAAAAGGCCAATGAAATCGCGCCATGTGTGCAAGTGACATGTCCTGGCCAATCAAATGTGGTCATGTCACACTTCAATTTGATTGGTCAGAAAGAGTTTGTTTTTATCATAACTCTTCCCTTCCACAAGTATAAATAGGGGTCTTCATAACCCATAAAAGGGACCAGAAGTTATAACAAGAAGCAAGAAAGGTCTCGTGGATCAAACGCTGCAAATTCCTCCACAAGTTTCAAGCTTCAAGTTCAAGTTCAAGAAATCAACTTCAAGCTCAAGAACAAAGAAGAAATCAAGTTCAAGCTTAGGAACAAGATCATCGTTCGAGGCAACAAATATAGATTCAAGATCAAGATCAAGCTCAAAGGCTCTTGAATTTATTTACTATTGGAAGGAAGAATCAGAGGATTCACAGAGATTGTAACACTCAAATATTCGAAATAAAATACCAAGATTGTTGCGATATTTTCGACGTTGATTTTATTCTCTCGAACCAAATTTACTGTCTCCAAATTCTGGCACGCCCAGTGGGACAATCTCTACCTCTCATCTCAACTTTTCATTCACCAAATACCAAGAACATTGAAATGGCTCCAAAGAAAATCAACTCCGTTTCAACTTCCACCAAAGTTGCTAACTCCAGATTCTATGTTGATGTGGAAATCATCCTCGATATCACCTTTGGAAGCTTCAGACAAGTTACGAAGAGCAAAGCAAGCTTTTTAGGACAACAAGCACCCCAAGCGCCGTCCGCATCAACCCTTCTTTTCTGATCTTCATCATCAAAAGGAGAAAGATCTGCCACAAACGCATCTGAAGGAGTAAGAGATGTTGCTGAAAAGATCAAGAAAACACTGGATCTGCTAGACCTCTCCGGCTCCAAGCACTATGCTATGAAGGAAGATGATGATGCTTCAAGTGATGGATCCTCCCACTTACACCATATAGCGCGAGCCAATCAAGGATCAATGTGTGTGAAAATCTATGCTACTCTCAGTCATCCACGACAATCATGCAACCCATTGTGAAAAACACTTCATCCATGGAGGAGCAGTTGGCAAACTTGATGGAAGAAATCATTGGTTTGACTAAATACATGCAAAATCAAGAGGTTAGAAATGACAAGCTAACAGACAGGGTGGGAATCTTGATGGAGGAAGAATCTACCCATGCACCCGGCAAGCTCCCAGAAGTTCTAGAGAGTGACTCTCCCCCAAGATAAGTAACATCTCCTAAGGCTATCCCTGTCTCATCTGAAGGGATGATTCCAATGGATCAACTGGAGGAGTTCATCGAAGGAACCATTAAGAAAAAATACAAAGTTGCTGCCAAATCCTCCCTTACATATGCAAAGTCGTACACTATAAGGGTCGATATGTTGAAGCTGTCTACTGGCTATAAACCTCCGAAGTTTCAACACTTTGATGGTAAAGGTAACCCGAAGCAACATGGTGCGCACTTCGTGGAGACATGCAACAATGCTGGGACTTATGGAGATTACCTCATCAAGCAGTTTGTCTGCTCGCTGAAAGAAAATGCTTTTGACTGGTATACAGACCTCGAGGCTGGATCTATCGACAGCTGGGATCAACTAGAGAAAGAATTCCTCAATCACTTTTATAGCACAAGACGCATGGTGAGTATGATAGAGCTTACAAATACTCGTCAACAAAAGGGGGAACCAGTTATCGACTTTATCAATCGTTGGAGGAATGCAAGCCTCAACTGCAAAGACAGGCTTAGTGAAGCTTCAGACATAGAGATGTGCATCAAAGGCAAGCATTGGGGATTATGCTATATCTTGCAAGGTATCAAGCCTAGCACATTTGAAGAACTTGCAACTCGTGCCCATGACATGGAATTGAGCATGGCCTTCGCTGGAAATGAAAGGTTGCCCATCTACGAATCTCGCAAAGCGAACGACAATAAAGAAGTCAGGAAGTAGGGCAAGTTTATACCTAAGTCTAAAAGCAAAGAAGCTATTAATGTCAATACGTCACCTATGAAGTTCACGACGAAGGTGAGTAAGAAGCAGAGTATGAAATCCACTTCTTTTCGAGACAAGCCAAGTGGAAAGTTGACTCTAAAAGAGATGCAGGAGAAAGAGTACCCATTCCTGGATTTTGATGTGCCAACCATTTTTGAAGAACTCCTCGAGTTAAATTTTATTGAGCTTCCGAGTTGAAGCGACCAAATGAAGATGGGAAAACAAATGACCCAAATTACTGCAAATATCACCGAATTGTAAGCCACCCTCTGGAGAAGTGCTTTGTCTTCAAGGATAAAGTCATGGACTTGGCTCGCGAAAATAAGATCGTGCTTGAAGAGGAGAAAGCAAGCGCAAACCAAGTCTCTAACACCTTTGGCTCATTCAGTCTGGATGAATTATGTGGTTTTAAAGAAAGTAAAGATGAAGAATTACTGGAGAGCGACAAAGCTGAATTCAACCAACCTGATGATGATGAAGGTTGGACATTGGTGACTCGTCGTAGGCGCCACAAAAGGAGCCCACGAAAAGAATCAGTGGAACAACCAACAAGGAAGATGATGGTAAAAAGACCAATAAAAAAGAATCCAGTTAGGCATTTGAAGAAAGCAAAAGTGGAGATGCAACGCCCTCAAAAGCCACAAAATCCAGTGACCTTGGACGAGTTTTTACCAAGTTGGTTCCGTACGAATATTTCCCATGAGGGAATTGATGCCTCTTGTTGCCATGCTGACAAAGGAGAAGAAAGGAGTGATGATCTACCATTGGCTCCATCTTCAGAAAAGCCCATCAAGTCCATTCCTCAAGAAGTTAATGCTTGTGAGGAGAAGGTTACGTTCACGAATAACGATCTCTTGCTAGGTAAAACTCCTCATAACCGCCCATTGTACCTGGTTGGCTATATGCGCTATGAAAGGGTAAACCGAATTTTGGTTGATGGAGGATCCTCAGTGAATATTTTACCAATCCATACTATGAAAGAACTTGGTATTCCCATGAACGAACTCTCAGAAAGTCGTGTGATGATCCAAGGATTCAACCAAGGCGGCAAAGAGCCATAGGCGCAATCAGGCTGGGAAACACTATTGAAGATATGCAATAAAGTGCATGGTTGCATGTGATCGACGAGAAGACTTCGTACAATGTTTTGCTTGGGAGGCCTGGATACATGAGAATAAATTAGTTCCATCTATCTATCATCAATTTATAAAATACTATGAAGATAAAGTCGAGAAGATGATAGTTGTTGATGATGAGCCATTCACCGAGGTTGAGTCACACTTCGCTGATGCAAAGTTCGACTTGAAGAACAACATTATAAAGGAGATGAAAGCTGATGATGGTATGAAAAGCAAGAATAAAGAGCCCTCAACTAAAATATAAGAGGCGACTACTGGTGAAGCCAAAGCTGCTAGTAAGGAGGTACAACCTAATGTGAATAAATCTTATGGAGGGAATATTACGTCTTATGGCAAGAAAGTAAGTCCGGCGCTCCAATATGTCCCTAAAAGGAAGAAAGATGAATGTGAATCATCTAATCGGCAAGCTAAAAAGCTAAAAGAGTTAACTCTTCCAGTCAAACGAATTGAGGCAGTAAAGTCATCTTCAATGCCGCTTGCAGAGTTTGTAGCCCAAAATCGTTTGCAGAATGTGGCATTCCCTACAAAGCGAACAGATGAAGTTTTTGATCCTAATGCTTAAAAGCTATTTGTAAAAGATGGATACAATCCCAATGAGCCGTCAAGAAGCTCGCATTTGAAGCTGCAGCGAGGCAACCACGTGAAGGTCTAGGATACAAGCAACCGTCACCAGTGTGCATCTCAATAAGGAGGGCAAGTAGCAACTATATCACTGAAGAAGATGAATCAACCATTTCTAATAAGCCTTCTGTCTTTGATCGACTTGGAAAATCACCCATGAGGGCCTCCGTGTTTGAAAGATTGGGTCCACTAAAGAAGGGGAACAAGTTCCGGATAAATTGAACACTCGCTTCACCTAAAATCCAGGAGATCTCCAAGGATTTTTGAAGTTTGGTTCCTTCTAGAATGAGGCGACAAACAAAACTTGTGGTTTCATTTAAAGAGGTACTGAAGGTGAAGCCATATATCGTGGTCTATACTAAGGAACGTGATGAAGACGAAGAAAGTGTGGGTTCTTCATATCATGTTATTGTACAAGTCGAGAATGGCATTCCATCTTTAATGGAAGATAATGCGGAATTGGAGCATGTTTTACCGTGTTATCACATATCCTTCAATGATGGTGACCCTCAAGAAGATGAAGATGCGAAAGATGCTCCACCTGAACTTGAAGAAGGAGTGAAGACGACAGTTGATGCCTTAAAATAAGTCAACCTTGGCACCGATGAAGAACCAAGACCCACCTACCTAAGTGTTTTACTTGAAGCTGATGAGGAGAGCGTTTATATTGAGTTACTCAAAGAGTTCAGGGATGTCTTCGCTTGGAGTTACAAAGAGCTGCCTCGCTTGGACCTGAAAGTAGAAGTCCATCACCTTGAAGTGAAAAATGGTGTTCGCCCTGTTAAGCTAGCTCAAAGGCGCTTTACCCCAGACTTGGTTCCCCTAATTGAAACTAAAGTTAACAAATTCATTGAAGCTGGATTTATTCAGGAATTTAAATACCCAACATGGGTTTCAAGTATTGTCATTGTAAGGAAGAAGAATGGCCATATTTCAGTATGCGTTGACTTCAGGGACCTCAATAATATATGTCCCAAAGATGAATTCCCATTTCCTATTCCAGAGTTGATGATTGATGCTACTACCAGCTACGAGGCAATGTCTTTCATGGACGCTTCGTCGGGCTATAACCAAATTCGCATGGCACTAAAAGATAAAGAGCTTACTGCGTTCCGCACTCCCAAGTGTATTTATTGCTACAAGGTAATGCTTTTTGGCTTGAAAAATGCTGGTGCTACTTACTAAAGGGCTATGCAGAATATTTTTGACGATCTTCTCCACAAGAATATCGAATGATATGTTGGAGACTTGGTGGTGAAATCAAGAGAAGGGCGACCACATGATAGACTTGAGGATGGTATTTGAATTTATCCAAAGGTACAACTTAGGATGAATCCACTGAAATGTGCCTTTGGAGTTACTACTGAAAAGTTCCTTGGTTTCATTGTCCGACATTGATGGCTCGAAATTGATCAAGCCAAAGTGGATGCCATTTTGAAAATGCCTGAGCCTCGAGATATCCATGAATAAAAAGCCTGAAAGGAAAGCTAGCATACCTTAGAAGATTCATATCAAACCTGGCTGGGAGATGCCAACCAATTAGCCGCCTCATGAAGAAAGGCATTCCTTTCAAGTGGGACCAAGCTTGTAGCAATGCTTTCGAAAGTATCAAAACCTACTTGATGAAGCCTCCAGTTTTAGCAGCTCCTATACCTGGGAAGCCATTGATACTATATATTGTGGCGCAGGAAAGGTCTGTTGGAGCATTATTGGCCCAAGAAAATAGTGAGGGGAAAGAAAACTCTCTTTACTACTTGAGCAGGATGATGAAACCTAACGAGTTGAACTATTCCCCAATTGAAAATTTGTGTTTGGCGCTAGTCCTCTCAATTTAAAAGTTTAAGTACTACTTTCAAGCTCATGTTGTCCGCCTTGTTTCTAAAGAAAATACCATCAAGTTCATGATGTCAAAATTTGTTCTTAGTGATCGACTAGCGAGATGGTACCTCTAATTTCAATAATTCGAGATTTTGTACATCCCTCAAAAGGCTATAAAGGGACAAACATTGGCATACTTCTTGGCAGATCATTCGATACCTGATGACTAGCAGCTAACTGATGAACTACCTGATGAGGACGCAATGGTCGTTGAAGTTCAACCTCCATGGAAGATGTACTTTGATGGAGCTGCACATCATGGGAGAGCCGGGGCTGGCGTTGTATTTGTCACTCCCCAAAGAGAAGTCTTGCCCTACTCTTTCACCTTGACACAACTTTGTTTCAACAATGTTGCTGAGTATAAAGCCTTAATACTTGGGCTTGAAATGGCCATTGATATGAAGCAATTGCAATTGCAAGTCTTCGGTGACTCCCAGTTAGTGGTCAATCAGCTTTTGGGTAGTTACGAGGTTAAGAAGCCTAAACTACGCCCATATCATAATTATGCTAAAAAGTTCATGGGATGGCTCAGTGATGTGACTATTCAGCATGTGCCAAGGAAAGAAAATAAGAAGGTTGATGCTCTAGCTGCTCTAGCTTCATCATTAGCCCTGCCTGACCAAGCGCAAGTTACCATCTGCCAAAAATGGGTAGTAACACCGCCAAGGTTGAAGGTGAAGAAAATGAACTCAAGCATCTTGTTGTTGTTTCTGAAGTTGAGAAAGAAGAATGGCGACAACCCATCATTGACTACTTATGCTATGGATACTTCCAGAAAATCCGAGAAGAATGGCTGAAATCCGTCGTCGTGCACCTCGCTTCCTTTACTACAAAGATACCCTATATAGAAGATCATTTGAGTGAGTATTCTTGCGATGCTTAGGGGAAGATGAAGCACTCCAAGCTTTTCAAGAAGCGCATTCTGGGGTATGTCGGTCACACCAGACTGGACCAAAGCTGCACTTCCATATAAAAAGGATGGGATATTATTGGCCAACGATGGTAAAAGATTGCTTGGACTATGCCCGAAGATGCAAGGCTTGTCAATTCCATGCGAATTTTATTCATCAACCTCCTGAAGTGTTGCACCAGACTGTTGCATCCTGGCCATTTGATGCTTGAGGATTGGATGTTGTTGTACCACTACCAAAGTCCTCTAGTGGGCACCTATACATCTTGGCTGCAACTAACTACTTTTCAAAATGGGCTGAAGTTGTTGCTCTTAAGGAGGTAAAGAAGGAAATTGTTGCAAGTTTCATCCGAGTAAACATTATTTATCGCTTTGGCATTCCTCGTTACATAATAATGGAAAATGGAAAGCCATTCGATAATAGGTTGATGAACAAGATTTGTGATCTCTTTGGCTTCAAGCAACGTAACTCTTCGATGTACAATGTTACCGCCAATGGTCTAGCTGAGGCATTCAACAAGAATCTATGCAACTTGTTAAAGAAAGTCGTCTCTAAATCCAAACGAGATTGGAATGACCATATGAAACTCTATGGGCATATAGGACGACTCACCGCACGCCAACACAGGCGACTCCTTATTCACTCGTTTACGGAGTCGAAGCCGTCTTTCCACTTGAGCGTCAAATACTTTCGTTAGGACTGGCTATTCAAGAAGAGATCACTGATGATGAAGAAAATGCTTGACTTCGGTTAGCAGAGTTGGAATCTCTTGATGAAAAGTGATTGGAAGCTCAACAGAGTCTTGAATGTTATCAAGCTAGATTATCTCGTGCCTTCAATAAAAGAGTTTGCCCGAGATCCTTTCAAGTAGGAGATCAAGTCCTTGCCGTACGAAGACCCATAATTACTTCCCATAAACCTGCAGGGAATTTCACTTCAAAATGGGATAGACCATATATCGTACAAGAAGCTTACTCAAGTGGGCCTTACAAGTTGGTTGATGCAAATGGTATGAGGATCGGCCCTATCAATGGAAAGTTTTTGAAGAAGTATTATCCTTGAAGTGACACGCTCCTTGATGCACGAGCCTAAACTGAATGTTGCTATACTTCTGGCCCGCATGAGCCTAAACTGCATATGGCCCCTACAAAAAAAAAGAGTACGCTAGGTTGAAAATCTCGAAAGGGGCGGCCTAGGCAAAAGTTAGGACACAAAAAAAAGAGCCCGCTAGGTTTAAAATCTCGAAAGAGGTGGCCTAGGTAAAAGTTAGGACGTAAAAAAAATCTGCCCATTTTGAACTACGGTATGACTTGATCCTCTTCACCGAGGTACGTAGGCAGCTTAGAGTTTTATTCTAAGTTCAGTCACATAAGTTCAAAAGATACATGTTACCCCGATTGTTGTTCGAATGAAGTATGAAGGAATGTAAGATCAAGCTGAAATGTCATCCTCCTGTTGAACTTTGATCTCACTCGATTTAAAGGGTGCAACCCTCTATGGTAAATTGTTATATTCAATGGGCCGATTTTAGAAGGATGGCAAGTATTTGCATTAAAGTCCATGGATTCTCTATGTCTTCGGGTTCGCCAAACCTTCAAGTTTTTTCATCTCCAAGTCTGCCCTCTGCCTTAAAAAAAGGGGGAAGAGAAACGAGGCGTCAAAAGGAAACACAAGTATAAGGAAATGATTGCTTGGCGCAACGTTTCAAAATTCAATGAGATTTGATCCCCAAGATATTTGTAAGAATATGGCTCTTAAATTTCAATTTATGGCAAGTAGACGTAGGCTTTCATATCAAGATACAAAACTTTTGGCAAAGTCGAGCAAATCTGAAGTTTTCAACGTGGTGGAGCCTAAAGTTGATTTCAAAATATTATCCGGGACGATTCAGAGGTTGTTTGATTGAGAATGTTGGATATGTTCTAGATCTTGAAGTCTAGTTTTCAATAAATCAAATGGTTTGTACTTTCGATATTTCTACATCGAGATATGATTTTTTTTTGTGAGACTACACAAATCTGAAATTTCATACGTGGTGGAATGTACAGTTGGTTTTAAAATATTGCCTGAGTCGATTCTGAAAGTGTTTTGATTCTAAGTTTTGGATATGTTTTAGATATTGAAGTCTAGTTCTCGAGAAATCAAACGGTTTGTTATTTGGACTCTTCCACAACAAGATATGAATCTTTCATTACGAGTGCGTAAAGCGAAAAATTGTGCAACTAGGATAAATGTCGGGCAATGTAAAAAAGAAAAAAGAAAAAAGAGAAGCGATCTTTTTAAAGATGAGATAAATATCCACTAGGTCAACCTAATATAAAGATAAAAGGGGAGATAATGCTAATAGCCTAATCTAAACAAAACTTGTTGTTGATAAATTCTTGACAGCTAGCCTCTAGGTTCTTCTTCTTCTCCTCCAAATTGGCCGAATCATCAACAATCAATAAATTTACGTAGTCATATGAAGAGACCTCAATCTCGATAGTTGAAATTTTTGCCTGAATCTCTTCAACCTCCTTTTGATTCTCTTCTATAACACCTTCGAGGTTCTTCCTCTCTTGTTGTAATGTCTGTAACTTCTTCACAACTTTCTCCAGTTTCTTTTCACTAGAAACTTTCTTAACTTTCTCACTTGGTTCAAGTTTGAACGTTTTGAGACGCTCGTTAGCTTTGGAAATCAGCTCTAGCTTATCATCTTCACTTGTCTTATCAGCCATATTGGATCGCTCTTGGTCATATGATGCGACAAGTTCAAAAAGAGAATTTAATAAACCCTTTAATGGAGAAAGATCCAAAATATTCGTCTTCTTTATATCCTCAAAAATCTCAATGATTTGCTCCCTATAAGATGAGAGCAATTTCGGACGAGTTTTGGAGAGACTATTGCAAATATCATCCCAAAGTCCCAAGATGAATTCCTTTTTGCGATAATAACAATGTTTTTTCCTTCAAATATATATACCACCGTATTTGTCATTGGTGGAATGTGAGTTATCTCATTTGGAGTTTGTCTTTTTAGGGATTCGTCATGAGGGAAAGATGACGCCTTTGAAGATGACTTCACTTTACACGTAGGACCTCCAATAGATTTATCACTCACTTGCGACTTGTCGTAATGGGATACCATCGGATGCCCAATGGCGTTTAACTGCATAAAAAAGGCAAAAGAATGTAAGTAATTTATAATGAAGCTACTCATAAAAAAATAAAAAAATAAAAGGGGAAAAGGCGAAGTGATTGTATTTTACCTCTTCGTTACAAGTTGTATGCATTCTCGAAGGACTATCAACACTTTGAACCTGTACGACCTCTACTGGGATAGGCCGTATTCTTTTCCAATTTTGATCTGCATTGGTACTCTGGCTTGTATCTTGAGGAAGACGCGTGTTAACTAGAAGAACTGGAAGGTGTTTCTCTATATCTGTTGAAGTGCGCACCACTTCTTTCAAAGCTGCCTTTGAGGATTTAAGCTTCCTTCTTTTTATGTTGTATAACTATTTTTGGGATTGGAGTTGGTGGTTCTTTTACTTTTGAGAGCGTCTTTCCAATACCGCGATCTTCACCTCCTAAAGGTGTAGTAGATTTTAGCAAAACATTGTCTACCAGAGCCTGTAAATTCTTCTCGAGAAACTTTCCATGCGCTTTCTCCCACCAAGACATATAATTGGTAGAGAAAGGCTTCTCCAAAGGATTCCCCGTTGGGGGAAAATCGCACATGACATAGACCGATATAGTGTGCAGATCCTCCAAAATATGATTCCTTCATCTAGAGTGGCGCTACGGATATCATTCTCCAGAAAACCGAGAACGTTTTGGTAAAACCTAAATTGACGACCAAACCGATACATGATATATGGCTCGATGATGAATGAGTTATCATGCCTCAAAGGGAGGTGATTAAAACGTAAGCTCATGAAGTAATTTACTCTAACTCTTGAGGGGCATCATTATCCACGTAATAATAAGGACGAGAACTGGATAACATTGTTGGTGTCCAAACTATATCCTCCCCATTGTGGATACATTTTCTTGCATCCTTCTCGTCAAAGTACCTCGCAGCTCCTTCTCCAGAGTATGCCACCATCAAAGGGACAGACGGACCCTTAGCAAGTGGATAATGAGTTTTAAGGTAATGTGCAAGCCAACCATAATGGATGGGAAAACAAACTTCAACCTGATCAAGTTGTGAAGAACACGAAATCTTATTCAAACCATGATAAATACTTGCTAAAACTAGGATCGCAAGGCTATTCTTTTGTCTGCTTGCCATCATGTTTGCCATCTTAAAAGTCTCGGGACGAATGAAGTTCTCCGCCTTATTGGGAAATACGAAAGCACATAACCAAATTGATAAGAATGTCGCTATATATGTTTCATCTTTTTTGTCAAACCTCACCCTAAGCTTGAAGAATATAGTTTCTTGATCACTCGACCACCTAGTTGTCTTTGGTATAACTCCGTTAGGATTATTTTTTTTAGGCATGTGGATTTTTTTTCCTTTCGCAGTGGGGCAGGTTTATATGTTAAAGTTTTTTTATACCAGAAGTTTGTCCAATTGCTCAAGGAGACCTTTTGGTTAACACCTGTACCTTTCTTAAGGTGATGGAAAGCAACAAATAAATACTCGCGAGATCGAGGAATGAATCTCATTTGTTTTTCGTCTAAACAGATAAGTTCTCTTGTCTCAGGTACCACTTCTTCGTACGAAGAACTCACGATGGTCATACCTCAAAAGATATGTAGGTCCCAAAGAGAGATAGATAGTTCCCCGGCTGACTTAAGAAGTGTGTTCGTCTTGGGACACCAAGGCTCACAAAATGCTTGCAAAATGTCCGAGTTTCGATCATAAGTGAAAAGTGAGGCATAGACAGCATCATAAATCTTTGTTGTACTTAGGGTCTGCTAGCTTCCGCCAAGTACATCTTCAGCCCATTCCCAATATCCTGGAATATGACGATATTCGCCTTTGATTGATGTTGCGTTTCCCCAACATACTTCACCATGAATTATGCGATGCCCTAAGTTTTGAAGGGTGCTAGCAATGTTTACGTGGCAATGGTTTGGCGCTTGAAGAGACCACATCTTGGACAATAGATTAGAAATAGGCTTGTGCTCCAAGGTCTAGTTTTCTACATAGAGATAGTTCCTCAAAGAAGGCCATGAGGCTGCATACCGGCCAGCTTGTAGGGTGTGAACCAAGAGCTTGGTTTGTTTTATGCCATCTTCCATCTCGATTACTAGATATCTAAGTTTGGAGGAGGATGAGGTATAGTCTCTGAAATTTGCCATCTCTTTGGGCTGCAAAAGAGTAAAAAAAAAAAGAATATCAGAATGGGCACAAAGGTGTGAATGGAGGAAATGGTCGCTAATATTCGATCCACATTGAGAGTAATCTCTCCGATAGTTAGGCCGTTTTGAGAGTAATATCTCCAATAGTCAAGCCACATTCTATGGACATTTTGAGAGTATCTCTCAGATAGTCAAGCAACATTCTGTGGCCGTTTTGAAAGTAATCTCTCCGATAGTCAAGCTACATTCTGTAGCCATTTTGAGAGTAATCTCTAAGATAGTCAAGCCATATTCTGTGGGCGTTTTGAGAGTAATCTCTCTGATAGTCAAGCCATATTCTGTAGCCGTTTGAGAGTAATCTCTCCGATAGTCATGCCACATTCTGTGGCCGTTTTGAGAGTAATCTCTCCGATAGCCAAGCCATATTCTGTGGCCATTTTGAAAGTAATCTCTCCGATAGTCAATCCACATTCTGTGGACATATAAATCTTCCAATCTTAATGTGGACATATGAGTCCCTTTGCACCTTAAGTTGGCCTCACCGATAGTTTGAGCCACATTGAGAATAATCTCTTCAAGAATTGGGTCATGAAAGTAATCATCTCCGATAATCGGGTAAAAATGAGTACTCATTCCCTTATACCCTAAGACCGCATTCTTTATGTATAAATCATCTTGTTGAAGTTGAACAAGAACATATTTTTCAATCATCTTGTTGAAGTTGAACAAGAACATATTTTTCTTGTTTAACGTACAAAATTATAAAAATACAAAAGAAGAAAAACACAAGAATGGAGGAAGAAAATACCTTTGATGATACTTTACAAACGTGAAAGGCAGTTGAAATTGATAATAGTGAGTTGAAGAATGCGCAACCTTATATAGATGATTAGGTAGGCTACTGAGAACTAATTCTCGGTGTGGGATCATGTTAAAGGCGGCAACTTTTATCTGTTTCCAACATGGACTTGGTTGCTTGACTTTACCGATCCAAATAGAAGCCAACTGAAGAAATTTAATGTCGAGTTGGAATTGAAAGAAAATCAATATTAAATTAATGGATAAAGTCCGTACAAGATGGCTAGAGAATAATGCTTACGTGTGATTCTTCAAAGGAATTAGTACGTGACAATTTCAAAAGCACAGAAAGTGGTTACATTTGGTCATTAGATTCAATGAGCAAAAAGGATCATGACAATTAAATTCTTTATTAAATGTGCTACTTCTAAAGTGATAGCAAATAAGTTTTATTTTAATTGGACAAAATGAGTTACCTTAAGCTGCCGTGAAAGCATTCGAAAATGGCAAAATACGAATTGAAATTAACCTAATACTTCAAATCTAGTCTTTAAAGTTTACACTTTGATAATTCTAAAAATATGGGTCATTTGTAAGCATATAAATTTTATTGAAATTAAATTCATAAAATAATTTGGACTATATTTAAAATTCAAGATATATTGGTACAATAAATACTATGTGCTAATATAATTGAATTAATCTAATATATATTGATAAAATAAATAAGTCATAATCCATTGGGCTAGCCCATTTATTTGGGCTAAAGTGATGAGCCTGTTTTATTATGTCCAAGATGTCATTTTCCTAGAGGCCCAATTTGGCGCCACTTGTCAAATGACGTGGCACACCAAGTCAAACGGAAGAGCCAATGGGATCATGCCATGTGTCAATATGACAAAGCATGCTAAGTTACACTAAAATGCCAATGAAATCGCGCCACGTGTGCAAGTGACACGTTCTGGCCAATCAAATGTGGCTATGTCACACTTTAATTTGATTGGTCAGAAAGAGTTTGTTCTTATCATATTCCATTTCCATAAGTATAAATAGAGGTCTTTATAACCCAGAAAAGGGACCAGAAGTTATAACAAGAAGCAAAAAAGAGCTCGTGGATCAAACACTGCAAATTTCTCCACAAGTTGCAAGATTCAAGTTCAAGAAATCAAGTTCAAACTCAATAACGAATAAGAAATCAAGGTCAAGCTCAAGAACAAAGAAGAAATCAAGTTCAAGCTCAGGAACAAGGTCATCGTTCGCGGCAACAAACATAGATTCAAGATCAAGCTCAAAGGCTCTTGAATTTATTTACTATTGAAAAGAGGAATCAGAGGATTCACAGAGATTTTAACACTCAAATATTCGAAATAAAATACCACGATTGTTGCGATATTTTCGGTCTTGATTTATTCTCTCGAACTAAATTTATTGTCTCCACTATTATATCGAAATTAAATTAGTTTTTATCTTGAGTAGCAAGCCACAGGATATTGGATATATTTTCTCAGGTATGCTAGATTTTTCTTGTTGGATACTATTCTTTTAATAAGCTATATTTTTAAGTCTCAACTTGATTAGTATCTTTCTACTCGTATGATTTATATTTCTTTTATCTTTGCTTAATTTGTCGCTATCATAGAATAGTGAGATGAATCTTTATTTTGAACATCTTTCATGTTTCTTTGATAATCACTTTGACAATACCAAAAATTATCTATAGTATTTGTTAAAGTCCTATGCAAGTAAATATTATTGCATTCTTACTTCGATTAACGACTCTTGCATATTATTTTTAGAAAAAATTAGAGTCATACTAAAATCGAGACAATTGGGGCGGATCTAAAAAGTTTAATTTTAGTTATATAAAATAAAATAATTTAAAATTTAGTATGGTATAAATTTTATAAAATAAGCGATACAGTTCTAAGCATTGACACCGTATCTTTAGGACGAGACAAAAACTGGCTAGTATTTAAATACTTTAAAAAAATTGTATGTTGAGAGGAAAAAAGAAGAAAAAGAAAAAAACGGCTCATATATAAATGTTGGCGCACAGTGTAGCCCTAAAAAAACACAGCGAAACTGCGGAATAGAGGTTTAACCACAAGAACGCAAAAATGGGGAAGAAGAGAGAACGACTCACAAATCCAGAACCCTTTCTCGAAGATGATGATACCAAATCCAAAGCCTCCTCTAAAAAACGCTCCAAAGCTCCTAAGTCCCACCAGCAGCAACAACAGGCAAGCAAACCTTTTTCTTTCTTAAGTTAATTTAGACGAAGCAGTTGGTAAACTGGTATTACGGCAGGTGCTGAATGAAAAATTGTTGATTATTTTTGTTCTGACAGGTTATATCGTCTAGCATGAGCTCAAAAATATTGAAGGAGGCATTACTTCAGCAGAAGGAGGTAGATGAAGAGGAGACTCGAGAGAGAAATCCTAACGCTCTAGTTTTCGATGAGGATGTTGTTGCAACTAAAGCTGTAGAGGAGGAAGACGACGACGACGACATTGATAATTTTGGTGGGTTCAACGAGACCCAAAGCCAATTTGGTGATTTGGAGGTAACCCCTCTTAATTTTTTTAGCTTAATGCTTGCTAACATGGTTGATAAATGTAGTAATTATCTTATGTATCGTGTTATTAATATGCCTATATGAACTTCATTCTTTTTTCTTATATCTGGTTGCAAATGATTGTTTACATTATATTTGCATGAGATGAAGTTAAATGGAGTAACGGGGTCAGTGGGGATCTATGTTTTCTATTTTCTTTTTGTGTTACAGGATCAGGTTAATGAAGAGGAGGTGAGGCTAGTGGAGGCTTTTCTGTCTGCAGATAATCGCCCCGAGCTCACATTGGCTGACATCATTATTGGAAAGCTCAAGGAAAAAGATGCTCAAGTTTCTTCAGGTTTTATTCTCATTCACTTTAGAACGGAAAATAACTATCGCCATAGTTGACTTCTTTTGATTGTTCACGAGCAAGCAAGCTTTAATTGCATTCGTTATTTAAAAAAGAAGCAATTTGATGCCGTCTTGATGATGATAACTGATATAGTTTGTTTGCAGAAGTGCAACCAATGCCCAAATTGGATGACTCGATCATTGAGTTGTACAAAGGGTATGTTTTATTTCATGGTCGTTATTTATCAGTTCTTTATATGCAAACTTATCATTAATAACCTTGGCTGTCTGGCGGTGCTTGTTATGCAGTGTTGGCAAGCATCTTAGCAAATATACTTCAGGAAAGATGCCTAAAGCGTTCAAACACATTCCTTCGTTACAATATTGGGAAGACGTTCTATATTTAACAGAACCTGAGAAATGGTCACCAAATGCAATGTACCAAGCCACAAGAATATTTGCTTCAAATTTGGGTGTCAAGAAGGCAGAGCGCTTCTACAAGTTTGTCTTGCTACCACGGGTTAGAGATGATATTCGCAAGAATAAGAGATTGCATTTTGCTCTGTATCAATCTCTGAAGAAATCTCTTTATAAGCCTGCTGCCTTCAATAAGGGAATCTTGTTTCCTTTATGTGAGGTATATAACCACTGTGAAAGAATTCTTTCAACTGATTGGAGAATTGCAACTATATCCAAACTTCTCAATTTCTTCTGTAGAAAATAACATTGTTTTGATTAGCTATATTCTCTAGATTGTCTGTTGATTGTTTAAGTGATGTGCATTGAAGAGGGTAGTGGGTTTTCCGTTTATCTACTTCTCTACTTTACTGATACTTTATTACTGTTCTGAAAAACTTCGTGATATCTGACGATACATGCGTGCTGAGAGTTTTGTTGTTTACCGGGAGTTACTCTAGAATTTGACGTCTTTTTTCATATATAGTTTTTTTTGCCTTCAATAGAAGTTGTACACTCGAGGATAGATAGATTTATGCCTTTTGTATCAGCTTTCTGTGTAGTATACATTTATTTATCTGTCAGTTCCATGCCTTAGGCTTGTGAGTTCAGTTGCATTGTGAATTGTACACCTACGTCCTATAATAAGTTGAATAACATTCTCCCTCTCTGTAAACTATATAAATTTAGTCTTTGCTAAATTGGTATTCACAATTTCTGTATTTCTTATGCAATTTGTCCTTACGTGCTTCTTCATGAATGTTGAAAGTCCTGTCTGTGTTTTTTTGAAGAGCATTAAGCCCCAACATTTTCTCTTGATACTTTTGATTCCCCACATTGGTAATCAGTAATATTTTCCCATTAAATTTTTTAATCGCATTGCAAGTATATCATTGCCTATGTGAACAACTGAACATCGTGCTCTGATCACAAAAGTTGTTGGTGGCAGATTGGCAATAGCATGTATAGTAGTCTCGTCTCATGGCCATCCTGTATTAAGATATGGCTTGAGTGTCTGATTTTAAGATCAGTGTTCTCAGATACTCCGATGTGCTTTTCATATTGTCAGGGCAAGTGCATTTAATATGGTCTTATCCTCTGTGTATCTCTTTGTATATATATGATGCTTATCCTGTGCTTTCTGAAATGTCTCTTTTCTGATCCAGTCAAGGACATGCACCTTGCGGGAGGCTGTCATCTTCGGCAGTGTTATTGAGAAGGTTTCCATTCCACATCTTCATGCTAGGTATGGCTGCTGGAAATGTTTGTAATGATAGCAGTGACCTTTGCGTTTTTAGGGCTTCAAAAGAAGATGTTGTCATCATTGTTATACAGAGAGATTCTCATAGTTCTGTTGGGGATCAACCTAGTGTGCGAACCATTGAGAATTTTGCTTACCTGTTTATTTTATGATGATTGGGGTCACAAGCAATCTGGAAGAAATATATTCGATTCAATGTGCAAGAAACTGAAATTCAATCAAGTACTAATAAAGAAGTCAAGCAACAAATATTTGCTACAAGTGTTTGCACTTTCCCTGATAGTGTCGTCCTTCTGTCCTAATACTTGTAGTACATACACCTACAAATTGCTTGTTAATATGGGAACTGCTAGGTTAGTAAACTATTTATACTTTCTTGTATCAGGGCTAAAAACTGTCTCTCCGGCACAAAACAAGCCTTGAATGAATATAAAAACAAGATTATTGCAAGTTGTGTATGGCCTCCATCCCACTTTAGTTCTATTATCTGACTTTGAAGGTGGTCAATTTGACTGGCTTTTGGAGTGAAATTTTACTTCAGTTTGTCAAAAGAAGGAAATAAGGATAGGTGAATCAGTAAGTTTTAGTTCCAAATTGTTAGATACATTAAGTAGTTCAATAACCAAATTCAGATCAGGACAAGATTATGGACAGAAAGAGTACCTAACTTCTAAAACTTTTTTTTTTCTTGTTGCAAGTTCTTTTCATGTTTTGCAAGGGAGCACAGTTATTATCAAGCTACTGCTATTGTCACTGTAAAACCTCATTCTTGGAAAAGTCTTTAACTTTATATCATTGTGGAATGCAGTGTAGCAATGCTGAAGCTTGCAGAGATGGAGTATTGTGGCACAACAAGGTATTCGACGTGTTGTACTTCCTTACCTCATGTTGCCTTACAGTTTTCAATGTGTTTCTTTTTGGTCCTTTCAGTAATAGCTACTGTTATGATCTCATAATATTCATATTAACTAAAGCATTGTGCTGATCTCTTACACGTGGAAGTTAAAATTGTTTCTCAGTATATCATCACTTGATCAGTTGATTCCTACCACATGGCTATGCAAAAGAAAAAAGGGAGAAAAAAGAGAAGAGGTTTTAGGAAAAGATTCTTGTTTTTCTCAAGATGTCTTGCAGTGTGACATCCGAATATTCAATCATGATAAATTTCTGTACATGCATAAATAAAACGGTTGCCTAGCACAGTTAAATTTGAAGATTTTGAGACATCTTCCTTTCTTATATGGGTCTACAATCTTGGAATGGTGGAATAATCTTAGTTATTGCGCTGTTAAGGTTGGCACTAGGCGTTAGCACATGCTTCACATGGGAATATCTGGTGAATTTTATATCTCTATTTTTCAAACTTTTTATTGTTTTGAACTTTTTCCTTTTGGTCACCCATGATTCTTCTTCTTCTTCTTCTTCTTAACCCAGTATAATCCCACTTAGTGGGATCCTTAGTCTTCTTCTTCTTCCTTTTGGTCACCCATGATTCAAGGCAGTAAAAAGTTGTATACTACTATTGTAGATAGTAGATAGGAAAAAAGGCTTTTCTTTGGGTTGCCTAAGACAGTTTAGTTTGTTTATGACAGACAAACTGAGTTAATTGAGATAAGCATAACATGTGATGGTTGTCTGAATGATGGTATTAAAGTAGCGAGAACAGTGAGAAGTTGGTGTATTGTTTGATCTTATTCACTTCATTAAGGAAATAATTTTAAAAAAAATGATGATAACCACACCGCAGGGGAATTTTTGAAAGTCTTATCTCTTCAAATTGATATGGTTAAATAGCGAAATATCTGTTGCTAACTCCATCTTTCAACAAATTTGGACTAGTTTGATCTAAAAATAAAAATGTATGTTTTAATAGACTATCAGGTTCAATTTTGGTAGATAAATGCTTATAATAATAGTTAATGTGAAAAAGGTTGAATAGTTTGTGTAATATTAAGTTTGTAGTAATATAAAGTAGCAATATTCTTTGTGAAATAGTAACCCATAGCATATTTATACTGGTTACTATAAAGTAGCATTAGTTTATATTAATCTGCATTCTTGGGGAAAAATTCTGTATTTAAACAAGGATGTCAAGTTTTTAGTGATGGAACTACAGGAAATAGTTGCTTTTATTGAGATCAAGGGGAGCTAAATTATATGGATGGATTTTTAAGTATCAGGATAATTTCGATCATCCAAGTTGTGTAGGCTCATTGCAATATTCTCCGTAAGAGTTTTTTCGTGTCATTTAGTCTAATCAATTTTTTTCTTGCTTTTTGCTGCAGTTATTTTATCAAGTTACTAATTGAGAAGAAATATGCTTTGCCGTATCGTGTACTTGATGCCATGGTATCACACTTCATGAACTTCTTTGATGAAACAAGAGTCATGCCTGTGATCTGGCACCTGTCACTTCTTGTATTTGTGCAGAGGTTAGTTTCACTCTGTCATTTCTTGTGATATTTCTTCCTCTTCATGGTGGCAATATATTAAATTAAAATGGTAATAAAGCTTTAAAGTTACATGTCATACTTAACCCATTGATAAGCTACCTGTTAGACTCATTGACACGTCTCGCCTTCTAATAATTGTTGTCTTTTCTCTCAAGTACCAGGAAGAATTTTTTTGCCATTGTCCACAAGGATTGAAACTCCTATGTGAAGATGTCATAACGAATTTATCAACAATAAAAGGGCTATAAAATGACGAGTAGCAGCAATATCTTTTATATTAAGGAACAGATTTAACATCTTGCTTATTTCTAATGTATACTTCCCTATGCCGTATGGCTGATACTGCATGACTAAGTATATTTGAGGTTGACAAGTTTACTGTCACTTGTTCTGGTGATGTATGTCCTTTTCTATCAAGAGCACTTTACTAGTAACCCTTGATCTTGCCTCAGTATTAGGTTCTTTCCTTTTTGCATTCTTGTCAATTTGTCCAAGAACATGATAGCTTTTGAAGAGATGAAATTTCTGAATATTGTTTTATACTGTGGCAAAAATTGTTACAGGTACAAAACTGAGTTGAGGAAAGAGGACAAAACTAACATAAGAGCACTTGTTGAAAGGCAAAGACATAGACTGGTATGCTTTTGGATTTTATTTTCGTTGCTGCTATTCTGTTTTCTGTTGATGCAAGCAAACATTCAAGTTATGTTTGTGCCTTCGATGCAGATTACACCCGACATATTGAGGGAAATTGATAAGAGCAGAAGTCGGGGGGAAAAGGAGGATGATGCTATGTCAATTGATATCCTCTCATTGATGGTTTTTAATCTTTCAGTTACATATCTGCTTGAGCTTAATTTGGTTTATTTGTGCTGTCACCTGCTATTTCCATATCATAGAGGGGTTCTTAATGTTGTAAAAAACTGTGGACGAAAAAAAAAATCTTTTAATCTTCTTCCATAGTGCATGCTTCAGTTCTGCTATATCAGTAAATTTGCGCTTTAGGGATATCTGTGAGTGTGCATATCTGCATTGATGGGATAATTAATCACTAATGGTTCCCCTCAGATATTAGCCACCCACCCAAAACCCAAACCCACGCACAACAAACCCCCCCTCCATTTCTGACAAGCTGTGAAAGGAATCTGTGGTAGGCGGGCATGGTAAGGTTGTCATGCATAGCACATAGCAAGGTGCTATCTTCTGTTTGTAAGTTTTGTCTATCTTTGAAGCCAGTTGCTTTTTGCAAGTTGTATGCATTTTAACAGGTTTATTTCGTAAGGTTCTTTACGACTGAAATAAATTTAGTAGATGTAGATTCATCTTGCTAAGGAACACTTGTTGGATATTCATATTACTATTTTTCTGCTGCATCATTGGACAAATTTTTCTTAACTCTCTATTACCAAGTCCTCTTTCCGTGATCAATAAAGCAATTGAAGAAGATAGGTTTGATATCCCAGATGTTCCTATGGAGGAGGATTAGATTTTTGATCAGCGACCTCTACGAGTGGTAAGATTATTAACTGCTGTAAATGTGATCCTCACTTTATCATTTATATACGCACAAAGCTCCAACAAATACCGCAGACTAAAAACTGTACCTTTACTTTTTCCTATGAAGTATGTGATTCAGTATGGATAGAGACTGAGAGCTGTGCCACATGGCATATGAGCATTCCTGTGGGCTGTTGGAGTTGGGAGTTGACTAGAGATGTTGCAAGATATTCTTTCATGATATTTATAATTTTTGGTCATGTCTTCATCAGCTTATTCCTAAATAGGTATATGGGACGAACCTCGAAAGTGTAATTGCCCTGGGTTTTCAAATTTAGTGTACCATGTAATAGCCCCGTGACTTTAAAATTTTGAGAATCCCAAGTAGAGATGTGTACTCTTTTGGTAAACATTATCAAAACTGACTAAAATTTTATATTTACAGGAAACAGAGCATATATATGAGTTGAATCAAATTTATCCTCCAGGCTTTGCTTTAGATGTCAAGTATCTCTTCAGAATAATGTAATCTTTTTCTCCAATGTTTTTATGTTTGATTGGTGAAAGAAACTTGTTAGGTCTAGTATTGTTACTGGAGTTCTATATACTACTTTTCATTCCAGTCATTTTTGTGCTTGAAACATCAAAATGGACCTTAGCTTCACTAAAATAAATATGATTGGTGTAAAAATAATCGGAACGAATTTGACCTTTATTTGAATTTGATGTTCTTAGCAAAATTATGCGTAATTTATCCACCATACTTTAGACAAGTGATAAAAAAATGATGGAAAAATAAAGAGGACCTAAATGCTTATGTGGCAAGGGCATAGCTGATGTGGCGAAAATGAGTGTTAATTACACCTATGAAGCGCATGTGAACATGATTATTTTAATTTTAAAAATCTAAAAATCAGAAAAATGAATTAAAATGGAAGTAATTTTAAAAAAAGTAAGGGAAATCGTCTTTCCAAACCCTCCAGCTTTCACCAATTCTTTTCTCTATCGTCTTTCACCCCGTCTCCAACCTCCCCCCTCCCCCTCAACCTTAATGTTGTCGACACCTGCATAAGAACATAACAATGAATGTTCACTGGATAACGCCGGCTTCAACGAGAGACTTGTTTAGCCTGAAAACTTTATTCGATTATATCATCGGAGAAGATGACGGGCTAAAATTTTCTTCTCTGTTAAGATCTGGTCTTTAGGATAGTTTCAGGAGGGATATTTTGGGAAAGAAAATTAGGGGACAAGAGAGGGAAGAGATTAGGTTTATTGAGTCCTTCTACTGTTATCATAATATTTGTTTTTGAGAAAATTTTGGGAAAGAAAATTAAGGGACGAGAGAGGGGGATTAGGTTTATTGAGTCCTTCTACTATTCTCATAATATGTTATGAAATAATATAAGAACAAGAACAATTATACAAGAACAAGAACAATAGAGAGAAAAGTAGAGAGAGGAGTATTCTTATTGATACTTAGGGATGATTTACAATTGGGTAAGACCCCTCTATTTATAGGCATAGAAAAGACTTAGCCTCAAAGTAAAACTCTTCTATAAGATAGACATTCACTCTAATTAGAGTTCTATATAACACTCCCCCTTGAATGTCTATTCAATAATGTGCCTCGTTAAAACCTTAACTAAAACAAAACCCAATGGGAAAAATTATAGAAAAGGAAAAAGAGTACACATGTTTGAATATGCGCCTATTGGTTGCCTCGTTAAAAACCTTGCAAGGAAAACCCAGTGGGACAAAACCTTGTAAGGGAAAAAGAGTGCAACGCGCATTAACTCCCCCTGAAAAGAGCATCAATTCATATCCTTGAGTCTTCGCATTCCGATCTTGTGAACTAGCTTCTTGAAGGTTGACGTTGGCAGAGATTTTGTGAACAAATCAGCAATATTATCGCTTGAACGAATCTGTTGCACATTGATATCACCATTCTTTTGAAGATCATGTGCGAAAAATAACTTTGGTGAAATATGCTTTGTTCTATCTCCTTTTATGAATACTCCCTTCAATTGAGCTATACATGCTGCATTGTCTTCATTCAAAGTCGTGGGTAGTTTGTTACACTTCAAACCACATTTGTCTTGAATATGATGTATTATAGACCTCAACCACACACACTCCCGACTTGCTTCATGAATAGCGATTATCTCGGCATGATTAGATGAAGTAGCCACAATTGATTGCTTAGTCGATCGCCAAGATATGGCGGTGCCTCCACAGGTAAACACATAACCTGTTTGAGATCGAGCCTTGTGTGGGTCGGATAAATATCCAGCATCAGCATAACCAACAAGATCAGGATTGCAATTATTGCCATAAAATAAGCCCATATCGGTAGTCCCTTTTAGGTACCTCAATATATGTTTGATCCCATTCCAATGTCTCCTTGTGGGAGCCGAGCTATACCTTGCTAAGACATTAACTGAAAAGGTTATGTCAGGCCTTGTAGTATTTGCAAGGTACATTAGTGCGCCAATTGCACTAAGATATGGTACTTCAGGACAAGTAGCTCTTCATTCCTTTCTTGCGGTCGGAATGTATCTTTATTCACATCAAGTGATCGAACAACCATCGGAGTACTTAAAGGATGTGCTCCATCCATGTAAAATCGTTTCAGTACCTTTTCTATATAGGTAGATTGATGAACAAAAATTCCGTTTGCCAAATATTCAATTTGCAAACCAAGACATAATTTTGTCTTTCCGAGATCTTTCATCTCGAATTCATTCTTTAGATAATCAATTGCCTTTTGGAGTTCTATAGGGGTTCCAATAAGGTTTATGTCATCGACATATACGGCAAGTACAACAAATTCCGATGTTGTTTTCTTTATAAAAACACACGGGCAAATGGCATCATTTATATAGCGTTCTTTTAACAAATACTCACTAAGACGATTATACCACATTCGTCCTGATTGCTTTAGACCATACAAGGATCTTTGCAATTTGATTGAAAATATTTTCCGGTACTTTGAATTATGAGCGTTCGGCATTTTGAGTCCATCGGGAATTTTCATGTATATCTCATTATCAAGTGAGCCATAAAGATAGGCAGTAACCACATCCATTAAATGCATGTCAAGCTTTTCAAGGACAGCAAAACTAATGAGATAACGAAAAGTTATGGCATCCATTACAGGCGAATATGTCTCTTCATAATCGACACCAGACCTTTGAGAAAATCCTTGTGCAATAAGGCGTGCCTTATATCTTTGTACCTCGTTTTTCACATTTCTCTTGCGTACAAAGACCCATTTATAGCCAACAGGCTTAACACCATTAGGTGTTTCAACGATAGGGCCAAAAACTTCACGTTTTGCCAGCGAATTCAATTCTGATTGAATTGCTTCTTGCCATTTTGGCCAATCATGTCTTTTTCGACATTCTCCAACAGATTGAGGTTCAAGATCCTCACTTTATTGCATAATGCTAGATGCGACATTAAAAGCAAAGAAATAATCCACCACTATATCCACTCGATTAAATTTGCCTCAATATCGATTGGATTTATGGATAGTTTCTTATTTCCCTGAGTCTCGGGCTCAAAGGATTTTTCATGAATCTCAGAGTTTATTAAATCATGAATTTCCTCATGAGATTCTTTCGTAGTGTCATTTTGATCGTTTGCTTTCCTCTTTCTAGGATTTCGATCTTTGGAACCTAATGGCCTGCCACGCTTCAGGCGTGCATTCGACTCATTGGATATGACACTAGATGATTGTCCAACAGGACATCAATACAGATTGGAACATTCTCCGCGGTGATGTGGGATTTTTTTATCCTTTTCAAGTCCGTAAATGCGTCAGGCATTTGATTTGCTATTCTTTGCAAATGGATAATCTTTTGCACCTCTTTTTCACAAATAGAGGTACGTGGATCAAGATGAGATAATGATGCATTTTCCACAAAATTTCCCGTTTGGTTTCACCGACTTCTCCCCCTAATTTTGGGAAAAGTGTCTCATCAAATTGACAGTCTGCAAATCGTACAGTGAACAAATCCCCTGTCAATGTTTCGAGGTAGCGAATAATGGAGGGCGATTCAAACTCAACATATATTCCTAGCCTTCTTTGCGGACCCATTTTGGTGCGGTATGGCGGTGCTATAGGCACATATACTGCGCATCCAAAGATTCTTAAATGGGATATATTGGGTTCATGACCCAAAACCAATTGCAAGGGGGAATATTTGTGATAATTCGTCGGTCTGAGACGAATTAGCATTGCTGCATGCAAAATGGCGTGACCCCATACCGAAGTGGGCAGCCTCGTTTTCATGAGTAATGGTCTTGCAATCAACTGCAGGCGTTTAATTAAAGATTCTGTAAGACCGTTTTGAGTGTGAACATGAGCTACAGAATGTTCCACTTTTATCCTAATTGATAAGAAAAAATCATTAAATGCTTGGGATGAAAACTCAGTAGCATTATCCAGTCTAATAGACTTGATTGGATTATCAGGAAATTGTGCTCGTAGTCGAATTATTTGTGCCATTAGTTTTGCAAACGCAAGGTTGCCTGATGACAACAGGCACACATGAGACCATCTACAGGATGCGTCTATTAGGACCATAAAATATCTAAAAGACCCACTAGGTGGGTGAATAGGTCCACAAATGTCCCCTTGTATACGTTCCAAAAACGTAGGTGACTCAGTCCCAACCTTTGTTGGTGATGGTCTTGTAATTAACTTGCCTTGATAACAAGAATTGCACGAAAATTTATTATTTAAAAGAATCTTGAAATTCTTTAACGGATGCCCATATGAGCTTTCTATAATCCGTCTCATCATGATTGATCCAGGGTGTCCCAATCGATCATGCCAAAGTACAAAAGTATTGGAATCAGTAACCTTTTGGTTTACTGTTGAATGTGCCTAAATTGCACTAATTTTTGTCCAATACAGGCCACAAGATAAAGACGGGAATTCCTCAATAACCCTCTTTTGGCCAGAGACATTCTTTGTAATTATGAGATATTCAAGATTATTCTCATCTATTGTCTCAACATGATAGCCATTCCGGCGTATATCTTTAAAACTCAACAAGTTTCTCTTAGACTTGGAGGAGAACATTGCATTCTCTATGATAAACATTGTTCATCTAGGCAGAGTTATAGTTGCTCTTCCGGAGCCTTCAATCAATTTACTACTACCAGAGATTGTAGTAACATCTGCCTTACACATACTTAGTTGAGAGAAATATTTCTTTTCTTTGAATATCGTATGTGTAGTACATGAATCAACTAAACAAATATGTGATCCAAGATTGCTTTGTGAGATATCCATATTTGCTTTTCCATGGTTTGACATACAAAAGAAAATACACGAACATGAGAATAAACAAATTCAATCCGTTTGTTTCACATTTAAACAATATTTTCAAAATCTGCTGAGGTTAGTTGACTAACTAAATCAGATAGTCGATTATATGTTTTCCATAATCGATTACTTTGCAGTTTGAAAATTTCAGTTTAAGCACTGTCTCAATGTAATCGAAATTTAAACATACATAATCGATTATTTGCTAATTTGAAAAATTTCAGATCACATAGTCTTAATATAATCGATTGTTAAACATACATAATCGATTATTTGCTATTTTGAAAAACTTCAGATCACACTGTCTTAATATAATCGATTGTTAAACATACATAATCGATTATTTGCTATTTTGAAAAACTTCAGATCACACTGTTTTAATATAATCGATTGTTAAACATACATAATCGAGTATTTGCTATTTTGAAAAACTTCAGATCACACTGTCTTAATATAATCGATTGTTTTGCAGTTTTAATGCGAAATATTAGATAATCGACTAACTGTTAGGTTAGTCGATTAACTCTACTGAAAATAAAAATATTTTTGAAATTTAAGAATATTGAAACATTCTAAAGAACTAATACTAACATTATATCATAAACTAACTAATACGACCTGATACTAATGACTATTAGTTTATTCACTAACTAATACAAATAAAATCAAACAATTCCATCTTCCTTCATCAATCCATCACCGATTAAGTGGTCTATTTTCCCCTCAGGGTGCTCAAAGAAGTCTGCCACATCCAGGTGAGTGATGTCAAAATTATCGTCAGAGACAAAATTTGTTTTAGGGCCTTTATTCTTTAGAGATGCTTGATAAAGATCAACCAAATGTCTTGGTACATGGCAAGCTTTTGACCAGTGCCCTTTTCCACCGCAACGATAGCATATAGTTTCTGAACTATTTGCCTTTGGATTTTCATAATCCCGTTTCTGCTTTTGGTGGTTATTTCTCTTTGGGGGGTGACGGACATTAGGGAAATTTCTTCCTTGTCTACGTCCACGGCTATGACCCCAATTACGACCACGACCATGACTAGATCCATGGCCTTTTCCATGCTATGCATAATGAGAATACACCTTATCTGCTTCAGGCAATGGTGTAGACCCAGTGGGTCGATTTTCGTGATTTCTCATGAGCAGGTCATTGTTTCGCTCAGCCACAAGGAGAAGAGAAATCAGTTCAGAGTACTTTTTGAAACCTTTCTCTCTGTACTGTTGTTGCAGTACCATATTGGAGGCATGAAACGTTGTAAATGTTTTCTCAAGCATATCATAATCAGAGATATTATCTCCACAGAGTTTCAATTTAGAAGTAATTCTGAACATTGCAGAATTATATTCAGAAACAGACTTAAAGTCTTGGAGCCTCAGATGAGCCCAATCATATCGTGCTTGTGGCAGAGTGACCAACTTCAGGTTGTCATATCTCTCCTTTAAGCCGTTCCACAAGATGAGTGGATCTTTGACTGTGAGATATTCAATTTTCAAACCTTCATCAAGGTGATGGCACAAGAAAATCAAGGCCTTAGCACAGTCTTGGGTGGATGCTTTATCTCTGTCTTTAATGGCGTCTCCAAGACCCATAGCATCTAAGTGGATTTCAGCATCCAACACCCATGTCATATAGTTCTTGCCCGAAATTTCAAGGGCAACGAACTTTCTTTTCATAATATCAGACATAATTAAAACCAAATTCGGAAAAAGGGAAATACCTTAATTTTCTCAAGAGGATTCTTGAGATGGTAGAGTCTCGTGCTGATAACGTGTTATGAAATAATATAAGAACAAGAACAATAATACAAGAACAAGAACAATAGAGAGAAAAGTAGAGAGATGGGTATTCTTATTGATACTTAGGGATGATTTACAATGGGGTAAGACCCCTCTATTTATAGGCATAGAAAAGACTTAGCCTCAAAGTAAAACTCTTCGATAAGATAGACATTCACTCTAATTAGAGTTCTATTTATAACATAATATTTGTTTTTCTGGTTTATTTTGTTACTTATTTTGCCTGAGATTCTTCTAGATTTACAACTTATTTGGATAGTTATTCCATGTCGCATCGTATTGTATTGTTTACTTCAAAACAATATTTGTTTTAATTCACTACAACATTTTAGGCCTACAACCATCCCTGAGAAGTGTGGCCTAAGATGCCAAGAAGAGTAGCGTTTGAGCAAAGGCAACACTTTATTATTTTAGGCAACGCTTTTTCGGGTGGCCTAAAGTACCGTAACCTTTGACTTTTGACTGTGTAAATTGGTTTGAAAAACCAATTATTTATCTTTTAGTAACAATTAATAAATCGATACTTTCTTTAAAGTCATCTCCAACTGTTCATTTCAAATTTTGACTCCAAAATGAAATAAACTAACCCTAAGCATTATTCCATTTTTTACTTCAAAAAAATATTTTTTTATATTCTTCTCTTCTATATTATATTATTATATTTATTTAATTTTTATTTTCTTATTTCCATTAAACAAATCCAATCTTTTTCCCTTTTTTACATACTCATATCATATAATTTATATTTCTTTCTTATATAAATTTAAAATGAAATCATTTTATACCATAAATTTATAAATAATACAATTTATAAGCAAATATTATAAATTACATATCAATGGATAACTTAAATCAAAGTAGAATCATTGACATACAAGATAATTCAATACATATTAGAGGTAGTTTAGAATTTAGTTCAAATACTACCTAAATATTTAATTTTCACCTCGAGTATGTTCCCATAAATTATTTATTAATGCATTATGAAGTGCAAAATGAGTATCTTTAACCTTAATTTTTTTGTGTCGACCTAAAAATTATTCAAATCGGTGATTTTCATCTATTACCATTTCTACTGTTGGAGTTGAACCTTCCCAAGCATCTTGAATTGATGCATTAAGATTACACTCATCCTCGATTATCATGTTGTGCAGTACAATACATGTAGTTATTATATCATGTAGCACTTCTTTTCTCCAAAAACGTGATGGTCCTGCAATTATTGCAAAATGAGCTTGCAAAACTATGCATGCACGTTCAACATCTTTTTGACATGATTCTTGTTTCATCGCGAAATATTTCTTCTTTGGCGAACATAGCTTTACGAATAATTTGCACAAGGGTAGACCATTTTGGATATATACCGTCAGCTAAATAATAACCCACATCATATTCTTTTCCTTGAAAAATATGTGGTCAAGAGGAGCAATAACTTTAGCAAGATTAAAAAACAAATGTGACGACTCTAAAATATTAATGTAATTATTAGTGCCGGGCATATCAAAATATGCATGGCGTATTCAAAGGTCATAATCAATTACATCTTGATGAATAGTTATTGGGGATCCACTACAACCTGCATATTGGGGAGCCCATGCTAATGGACAATATTTTCCATTTCTAATATATGCAGTCTAGATTGCCTAGCATTCTAGATAAACCAAGTTGTTCACCGATGTGCAGAATTCTTGCAACTTCGTTAGTTGTGGGTGATCTCAAATACAACTCGCCAAAAACCTCTATCGTAGTTCGCCAAAATCTCTTCATGCTTTCATGTCACAACCCCAAATCGGCCCAGTCGTAATGGCACCTCCCGTGAAGACAACGCCAGCTGAAATAACACTCACATTAACCCCTTAAGCATTAAGAGTTATTTTTAAACCTTTAATTAAACAATATTTCATAATAACTTCTAAAAAAATATGGTGGGAAATACAATACAAGCCCGACATCAGGATGTCACTAGTCATGAGTATCTATCAAGGTCTGAATACAACAAGAAGTCTAAAATAATATACTAAGTACAATGATAGCAATGTGAGGAAGGAAGCGGTGATGCGAATGTCATGTAGCCACCTTGCCAACTTTGATGACTCCGCGTCTGAGCAAATCAACACCCGCTACCCAGTTCCAATATACCTGAGTCGGCACACGAGTAAGACATAGTAATATGAATACTCCAACCCAGTAAGTAATAATAGTAAATAAATATTGAGCAGTAGGAAATAATGAATCCATATCAAGTTAGGCTCAATAAACACAACACGCTTTCAAATTATAAGACGAGTCAATCTTCCATTTTAAAATCCAGCTTTTAGTAAAAATCATTTTGAAATAATTTCCAGTAGTTTCAATAGGGTTCAATATTACTTAAAATAATAACAAAGATTAAATCCATAATCGACCCCTTGGGGCAAAGCATAGTTCGTAAAAAATTCCCTCGGGCAAAACAGTAATCATAAATACTTCATAACTTGAAAACCTTGGTGGAAATAACCAAATGCTAAATCAATGATTAATTTCTGAACATCTCATAAATCTTAGTTTACATAAAAGTTGTTTTAAAATATTTGCTCGACATTTCAAAAGAGGCTCAATCTAAAAATGAGTGAAAACAATCACTAATTCAACATATTCAATAACTCATCTTAAAGAGGAGCGAATTCAACAAGTTCATAAACAGGCCTCTCAGGCAAAGCATCACTTATGTCACCCGTGACTCATCTCTTACCAATCAATATCTAACGCCCATCGGGCTAGCCTCTTTGTCGCTCGTGACTCATCTCTTACCAATTAATACTCGCACTCAGCATTCACGCTCAATAGGCACCAGCTAGTAACCGATGCGGTGTGCAACCTAATCCATATATCGTTGAGGCGTGCATCCCAATTCATATATTTCGTCGATGGCGCTCACTGAGGGTGTGGAGACTCCGGGAGGGACTCCTACATCCCAAGCGCTATATCGTTGTGGCGTGCAGCCTGATCCAACATATCATTGTGGCGTGCAGCCGGATCCATATAAGAATCGATGCGGCATATATTGTTGCGGCGTGCAGCCGGATCCAAAGATATATAATCCTCACAACTAGGCCCCCCCATCTCAAAGTCATTAACCCATACATCAAACTCTCAGTCTATTTCAGTCATCAAGCTCACCATCAGACCCTCAATCTATCGCAGTAAAACCTGAAACTCAACCCAAAATAGTTTCCACACTTTTAAGAATATGGTGATAAAGCTAGATTTGAATAATAAGAAGGTAAAACATGACTGAGGATATGCTTTCAAACAAGTAGAGTGAGGAAAGATAGTAAAAGTGCCCCTAAGGTCTCAACAAGTCAGCATAAAGGCCCAAACATGGCATAAAACTCAAAATATAATAACATCAAACAATTAACTATCAAGTACACATTAAAATAATCGTTTGGAATGGACTAGGTCACAATCCTCAGTGGTGCTCTACCCACGCTCGTAATCAAGCGTGTAAGTCACCTCAAAGTAACACAACAACGTGTAATCTGGGGTCTACAACCCTCAGTACAGTATTTACAATCATTACTTACCTCGAACCAGCAAAATTCCTAGCTCGCGATGCCTTTGTCCCTCAAATTAGCCTCCACGCACATCGAATCTATCCAAAATCAGAGCGAATACATCACAATATGCTAAGGGAACATAACCCAAGCGAAGACAATCAATAACATGCATAAATCCCGAAATTACCAAAAATCGAGCCCCGGCCTACTTCTCAAAAATTAGAAATTTTCACATCAATGGGTTCCTTATCCTCCCATGAGTTCGTACATACTAAGAACATCAAAATCCATCGACAAACAGCCATTCAAATCTCAATTATTTGGTTTCAAAATTTAAGCCCTAGTTCTTGATTTCTAAGCTTATATTTCACAAATTTCTAGGTGTAATTCGCATGATAGCGAGTTTTAAGCTCAAGAAACTTACCTCCAAACGTTTTTCCTTGAATCTCTCTTCAATCACCTTCAAAAATCCTTCAAAACAAGCAGCTATGGGTGAAAATAGACCCACTTTCGCGAACAAGATGACTTTAAAAGCATTCTGCCCAGGCCTCATTCCCTTCAATGCGATCGCGGAAAATTCCTTGCGATTGCGGAGCACAAAAATCTAACTCATAAAATTCACTCTATGCATTTGCGTTGAATTGCGTGCAAACGAAATGCCCGTGATCCGTACTCTACACGATCGCGAACACTCCTCTGCATCGCAATGAACAAAACCATCTAAGCTCCCAGGTCCAAATTTACCCTATGCAAACGCATCACTCACTACGCGTTCGCGAAGAACAACCTCCCCACACACTGTGATCGCATGCCAAACTCCGCGAACGCAAAGCACAAATGGACAGCCTTCTCAATACCTTCTACACGATCGCATGACACCCTAAGCGGTCGCAGAGAACACAGTTCTGCAACACCTTGGCAGATTTTTCTGCAACTCCCAAACTCCAAAAATGGTCCTATTGACCCCTCAAAACTCACCTGGGACCCCCCGGACCTCAACAAAAAGCACCAACACATCCTAAGACCTTATTCAAACTTTCTCCAATCATCGAAACACCTCAAACAACATCAAAATACCTAAAACTTATCGAATTCAAGCCTAAGTTTTCTAAAAACTTCTGAAACTCGCTTTCGATCAAAAACCCAACCAAACAACATCTGAATGACCTAAAATTTTGCATACACACTCCAAATGACATAACAAAGTACTGCAACTCTCAGAATTTTATTTCGACCTCTATATCAAAATCTCACCTATCAACCGTAAATTCGCCAAGATGCTAACTTTGCCAATTCAAGCCAAATCCTTCAACAGACTTCCAAAATGCGTTCCGATCGCGCTACTAAGTCATAAATCACCCAACAAAAAATTCTGATCCGATCTTATATACAAATAAGTCAAATTTTTGGTCAAACATTTAAAATTCAAAGCTTTCAATTGAGACTATTCTTCCAAATTCATTCCAAATTTTTCCTGAAAACCAAAACTAATGGTTTACATCATGCATAATACATCACACGGGGCAAGTCATTCCCCAGAACTGCCGATCAAAGTGTAAGAGCTCAAAACGATCGATGGGGTAGTTACATTTCAATTGCAGTCGACTCTCCAATTTTCACATATTCGTCAGCGGCATCCGCTGGAAAACCATATGCCAACATTGTAAACACGATTGGTCTTTTGTGGAGTAGATAATCCAAATCTACCTACTACATTAGTCTGTTGTTCTACATATCATGACATTTAAGTGCATCAACAATTTGAAGGAACAAATTTCGGGACATCCGGTATCTATGGCGAAGCATACCCTGATTACAGTGTGGATTATCTGAAAAATTATCAAAAAATAAATTATTATCAGCATCTTTCACGATCTTGATTGGTTAGCAGATGACCTGGAACGGAGCCAACTCTGATAGGATGATTATTTTGATTTTCTCCAAACACCGCAACACGTAATTGTTCAAGTGAATTGTTTTCATGCATAATAGGAATAAGGATCAAATCTATCGGACGGTTAAGATTAGGATGAAATCTATTAGACGATTGAGATCAAGATAAAATCTATCTTATTCTTCTATACTAAATTATTGTGTCTACTTTATCTTTGTATATTGAAGTGCCAATATACTCTTCTATAACCACAATTGACTTTTACCCTGTCTTCTAGATCTGCGGGATACTTTACAAATAAAAATGTTCTATTATGACTAATTTATTTAGATATTTCTCTAGATCCAGCGACGGGAGTCAATCAATCCAAAGATTGTTTTTAGGGTGGAGTCGTATATGGATACAATAATGCAAAGTTAGAGAGTTGGAAGATATACACCAAAAAATCATTGCAGTGTTGAATTCAAATGATTGAGAATGTCGTCAGAAAATTAAATAGATGTGTACGTCAAATAGAAAATTTGCGCCCTAGTGGTACTTCAGATCAAGATACTGTGATTATTTATTTTGTAGTTACTTATACTTTATGTGTATATATTTACTTAATGTTGTCGTTAAACAAAATTAGTATTTCATATTATACAAACAAAAGATTTATTTATGCAAGATCCGAACTTCAAAAAAGGTTTTAAATTTGATCACGTGTGGCTATTATGAAAGATTTTGAAAAGTTTAACGATGGGTATACTGGAAGAGAAAAAGAAAGAAAGCAAGGCTAAAACCCAGGACCTTATTATTGTCATCGTTAAACTTCTCAAAATCCTTCATTATAGCACACACATAATCAAATTTAAATCTTTTTTAAAGTTCAAATCTTGCATAAATAAATCTTTTGCTTGTATAATATGCAATATTAAAAAATTAAAAAAATATTAAGTAAATATATACAAATAAAGTATAAGTAACTATAAAATAAATACTAAAAATATTTTGATCTGAAACACCACTAGGACGTAAATTTTCTACTTGACGTACACATCCATTTAATTTTGTCGCTTTATCAATCGTTTGAATTCGAATTGTAATATTTTTTTTAGTGCAAATCTGTCAACTCTTAACTTTGAATTATTGTATTCATCTATGACTCACCCCCAAAAATAATCTCTGAATTATTAACTCCCACTATTGGGTCTTGAGAAATATCTAAATAAATTTGGCATGATAGAACATCTTCATTTATAGAGTATCCTGAAGATCGAGAGGATATTGTTTCAAGTGATTTTAGTGGAAAAGTGGATTATATGGATAAAAAAGTAAAAGCCATTTGTACTTATGGAAAGGTATGTTGGCACTTGAATATATATAGATTAAGTAGACACAATAATTTAGTATATAAGAATATGATAGATTTTACCTCGATCACAACTAATGAATTTTATCCTTATTCATATTTGTCTTCTGAAATGAATTTATATATGGGAGGTTCATTTAATAATAATGATTTAATAATGATTCAAATTCCTCTTCATCATCAACATCATCATCATCTTTAGTGTCCCGATGATGATGTTGAGATGCAATTATGTGTACAATCAATTCACATAAATAATTATGTGTTGCAGTGTTTGGAAGAAAATTAAAATAATCATGATATTAGAGTTATCTCCATTCCAGTTCATTTGGTAATCAATCGAGATCGTGAAGGTGCTGACAATAATTTATTTCTTAATTATTTTTCAGAATCCATGCTTTAATAAAGTTATGTTTCGTCGTAGATATCCAATGTCCCGGAATTTGTTCCTTCGAATTGTTGATGCAATTAAAAGTCATGATATGTACTTTGAATAACGAGCTAATGCGATGGGTAGATTTGGATTGTCTACTCTACCAAAAATTACAGCTATGTTTAAAATGTTGCCATATGGTTTGCCAGTGGATGCCACTGACCAATATGTGAAAATTAGAGAGTCAACTTCAATTGAAAGCATGAAGAGGTTTTGCCGAGCTATGGTAGAGATTTTTGGTGAGCAGTATTTCGGATCACCAACAACTAACGATGTTGCAAGGTTTCTGCACATCGGTGGCCAACATAGTTTTCCAGGAATGTTAGGCAATCTAGACTGCATACATTAAAATGGAAATTATCCGACGGTATGGGCTGGACAATATGCAGGTCGTAGTGCATCCCCAAAAATTATTCTTGAAGCTGTAGCTGATTATGACCTTTGGGTAGGGCATGTATATTTTGATATGTTTGGCACCAACAATGACATTAATGTTTTAGAGTCATCACATTTATTTTTTTAATCTTGCTAAAGGTATTACTCCTCCCGGCCATTATATTATTCAAGAAAACTAATATTGCAGCGACCCGACCGATTGTTTTGCTTTTTAGATTCATGTTTCCCTAAATAAGATTGTGTATATGCTTTTACTGTTTTACGACTTGCAGGGATGGTTGGTTCAGGTTTAGAAGGGTTAGGATTGAAATCGAAACACTTAGCTTCTTAATATTTGATAAAAGGCTAAGTATGACTTGAGTTAATATTTTGAGTAAACAACTACGGAATAGGAATTTGACAGTCCAAATGGTTTGTATTATGATTTTGGACTTGAGCATATGTTCAAATCGGATTTTGGATGACCCATGAGTGTTTTGGCGCTTAATAGTGAAAGTTGACATGTTTAAGGTTTTAGAGTTCTTTAAATTTGATTTGAAGTAGGATATAGTGTAATCGAGGTCTGTCTGGGATTCCGAGTCTGGAAATAGTTATGTATGGTGATTTAAGACTTGCAAGAAAACTTGGTGTCATTCATAGTAGTCTAAGTATGATTCGTCGCGTTCTAAAAGAATTGAAAACTTAAAGATCATAATTTGATTCAAATTGGTTCAAGGGTGTGATTCTTAGTTTTGTTGTTATGTTATGAATTTAGAGTGTACGAGCAGGTCCGTATGATGTTTATGAACTTATTGGTGCATTTGGAGGGGGTCCTGAGTGGCTCAGGTGTGTTCCGGACCACCCAGAGCTAAGATGAAAACACCAGATTTTCCAGTTCTAGTTACCTTCTTCGCAAACGCAGAAGGATCCTCGCATCCCAATGAAGGATTAGATTTGGGGGCTGATTGCTTTTGCCGTTCGTGTCCGTATAAGCAGGACCGGGTTTGCGGAGGCCTGGGCCCTTTAGCCTTTACGTTCGCATTTGGTATACCGAGTTCACATAGAAGCATAGGCCTGGGCAACCCAGTTGCCTTACATATTCGTGTGTTGGGCCCTGCGTTCATGAAGAATAGGTGGCCTTGTGCCCCACATTTGCATGGGTCCTTTAGCATTCACGTAGCCTTTTTCCTGGGCTCCTCTGTCCTTCGTGATTGCGAGAGTTTGGACACGATCGCGAATAAGGACCAATGAGCAAAATTTTTAAAAAAATGGGACTTAGGCCATTTTGGGTTTATTTATTTCAGCCTTAGGCGGTTTTGGAGCTTTGTAGAGAGGGGTTTCAACCTAGCTATTGAGGTTAAGTAATTCCCACCTAATGTAAGTTTAATACATAGATTATAGGTAGACTTTAACATGTAAAATTATAAAAAATATGGGTTTAGTTGAAAAACCTAAATTTTGGCAAAAATGGGATTTAACTATGAAAATGGCTATGGAATTGGGTGAATTTATATATTTGTTCGTGCGATTATGGGTAACATTTATCTTGAAAAATTTCCTAAATTCGGCCACGTGGGCTCGGGTAGTGAATTTTAGGAAGGTTCAAATTTGGTTTGGATAATTACTCTAATAGTTGAATTATAAACTTTTGGTATGTATTGATTAATTCAAATAAAATTTGACTAATTTCAGATTTTTCGGCATCGAGTTGAGGCTTTAGAACAAACTTTTGGGCTGAAAAGTGAGCTTTGAGGCGAGGTAAGCTAACCTTGTAAGCGAGAACTCATCCCCATAGGTATATTTAGTTGTGAATTACTTGTGTGGGGAGCTACATAATGAGAGTTCGTGCATAGTTATATTTCATGTGATGTCCGGGTAGTCATAGATTTGCATCATGCTTTTTTTGCTATGTTATATTGATTATGAATATTAATTGTTTTAAATAGAGCCGAGATTAAGGATTTTAATATTCAAAGTTTCCAGTTTAGACTTCTTATTTTTGAAAAGAATTAAAAAAATTTATGATAACTTTGAAAAATCCATGTCCACTTGTGTAGCAAATATTTCCGCGAGCGAGGTAAATTCCTCTACTCTCATTGGAGTGGGTCGTTTGCCTCGGCAGGTTAATAGATGCATATATGATTCGTGTCGCTTGACTTTCGACAGTGCACGGTATATATATTATGGATTGGGTCGTACGACCTCGGCATAAATCGTGTGTGATAATACTTGAAGCCTAGGTATACTTGATATAATGTTATGGCTTGGGAGGTTATACCTCCTTAATTAAAAACTTTACTTGGGAATTAATATTAGTCGAAAAATTATTCAATCATTGCTTGTTATTGAGTTCTTACTATTGTTTTTACATTCTATGCTTATTTAGATTTTCGGTATTTTATTTGTTGGCCCATCATAAGTGTAGATGTCGACCCCTCGCTATTACTTCTTCGAGATTAGACTGGATACTTACTGGGTATATATTGTTTATATACTCACGCTATGCTATACTAATCATGCGAGATCAGAGGCACGTGCATGTGGCACCAGCGCATACCACCGATACCCCTTGGCCTAATGGTGAGATGATTTCCTGAGCCATTATGCAGCACCCAGAGCCTCTCTTTGCCTTTAGTTTATATCTATTTTTCTTTCAAACAATAGTTAGAGTTTTGTATATTCTACTAGTCTCTCATACACTTGTGACACCAGGTATTAGGGATTATTCTAGTAGACACTTAATGACTTTGAGTATTTATTTCGTCACATTTGTCCTTATAATTGTTTACTCTTTCTTTTATTAAATTTATCACTTCTTAACCAACTATTTCTAATTTGTTAAAAGGAATAATCACATGGTTAATTCACTGATGTCGGCTTTCCTAGCAGTAATGTTAGGCGCCATCACGGCCTATAGGAGAAATTGGATAGTCACGACATAGTATTAGAGCACTAGGTTCACGTAGGTTTCACAAGTTATGATCGGGCCTAATAGAGTCTTGCAGATCGGTGCGGAGACGTTCGTACTTATTTTTGAGAGGCTATAGGATGTTAGGAAACTTTTCTTTCTTCATCTCCTATTGTGCAGTTGATGTTGTACTAAGTATCTTTCTCTTATTATCTCACATATAGTGAGAATGCGCGCAACAGATGTTCCGAATCATGGAGCAGTTGCTCCCTTTGTTACTAGACGACGAGGGAGAGCTCCAACCCGAGGAAGAGGATGAGGGCATCCCAGAGTTGCTCCAGTTGTATCACCAGTGGACCTAGTGAAGGATACTGACATCGAAGAGTACGGCAAGGTTCTTGAAGCGGGTCCAGCCCTAGTGGTTACATGTACGCACCGAGATTCCAGGAGGTCATGGGCCGTATGTTGCGGTTCATGGATTCTATGACCCAGGCTGGTCTATTTCTAGCATACCTAGCCACATCTCAAGTGGGAGGGGAGAACATACCCCTACCAGTCAGGCTCCTGGGCATGTCGCTACCGTATATCAAACCCTTGTTAGAATATACGCTTAACGCTAGAGGGGGGGGTGAATAGCATTGTGATAAAAAACAATGTAAACTTGCGGAATTAAAAATTGCAGGATTGAATTAAGTGCGGAAAATAAATAACAAGGAAAGAACGCACCGAATTTATCCTGGTTCACCACAACTTGTGGCTAGTCCAGTCCCCGAGAGACTCTCTCGAGATTCCACTAACTCCGTTAAGCTTACGGGTGCTTAACAAACCGTTACAAGCTGAGAACTTGAGTCACACAAGCCTCAACAACCTTTGCTCGAAGATACCACACTTCAAGACTTCAACAGAAGGAATGAAAACGTTCCTTCTTACAAACACAAGGGATTAACACTTCCCTTAAAGTGTATACAAACACTTAGCACTCAAGACAAGACTCTCTTTAAGAGTAGATATGAGTAAAATAAATACTCTAAAGAACACAACAACTTTCGTCAAGAGTTTGGCTCTCAAAAACTTATGAAATGAATAGAAAATGATTGATATGAGAGTATGTAAGCCTTAGCAAGAATGTGATCAGTTGTTGTACTTAGAAGACTGATTTTGAGTTGTATTTATAGTGTACAAAACATCCAAAACCCTTGCTTAATTGCCAATCATGAATTGCTGATTTTGTGCTGAGATAATCGATTATCTGATTTGCATAATCGATTATCTTCCAATCGTTCAAAAATCATTCCCAGATTTTAAGTAGAATAATCGATTATCCAAATCGTATAATCGATTACCTGACAACGTTCAAAAAATTATTCCCAGATTTTAAGCAGAATAATCGATTATCCAAATCGTATAATCGATTACCTGACAACGTTCAAAAAATCATATGCAGATTTTTACTTAGCATAATCGATTTTCAGATTGTGTATAATCGATTATCTTTCAGAGTTTAAAAATACTTTGGCAACGGTCATTTACATAATCGATTATGCTATAAGGATAATCGATTATCTTTGATGTTTTGAAAACTTCGGACTACACTGTCTTAACATAATCGATTATCATAATGTACATAATCGATTATTTTATAGTCTTGAAAAATCTGATAGACACTGCCTCAACATAATCGATTATCATAAGGTGCATAATCGATTATCTTACAGCTTTGAAAAATCTGATGGACACTGCGTCAACATAATCGATTATCATAAGGTGCATAATCGATTATCTTACAGCTTTGAAAAATCTGATGGACACTGCCTTAACATAATCGATTATCATAAGGTACATAATCGATTATTGTTCAGCTTTGTAAATCTGGTGTACATTGTCTTAACATAATCGATTATCATAAAGTACATAATCGATTATCTTTGTCCAGATTTGAGAGGCATGTTTAAAAACCATTTTGGCTAAAATAAAATGTTTGAAAATCATTTTGCTTTAAATTAAATATGCATGATTTGATAAAAATGATTTTACGAGAGAAGCCAAGTCTTGAGTCAATTGTCGGATCAAGATCACAATTAAAGAACGACTCATGTATAACTTTGTTTCTTTGCTTAAACTTGATCTTTGTTCGTCTTGTGCTTGAACCTCGTTATGTGTCAATTGCGCGCTTGTGCTTGGACCTCGTCATATGTCAATTGTGCGTCGTTTGTCATTTATCAAAACCTACAAATATGAACACACGTTTAGTTTAGTGCCTTGAGAACGTGTTTCAATAATTTCCCCCTTTTTGATAATGGCAAACCAATATCGGGATATGCATATTAGATAATTCATAATGACGATCCTAGACAAGTATATAGATATGCAATTAGTTCCCTCTCAACATATGAATTCCCCCTCAATTTATGCCAATAAATATTAAGTGCATAGCCCTTATTCTTCCCCCCTTTGACATTAGCAAAAAATAAGTAAATAACTAGTTTAATGATTAACCAATATTGCAATTACATAAAAAGGACAATAAAACAAATAATGTCAACATAATCGATTAGTGATACTTGATAATCGATTATGTACTTAAGAGAAATCGATTATTCTTAAGGGAAATCGATTATTCTGCACCAGTGCTTTATAATTCCCCCTGCCTTTAGGGCGATACCTGCAAAAGAGAATTAGGCGCCTCCGACACTCAAGTTAGTAATTATGTGAAAGGAAAAATGCAATGCACGACTTAGATCAACATGGAGTCAAGAATCCCGAGTTCACTACGAATTCGGAAAAAGGACTCTTCTCTAAAGGCTTATTGAAGATGTCGGCCATTTGGTTTCAACAAACTCAATTTCGACATCACCTTTGAGAACGTGATCTATTATGAAGTGGTGCCTAATTTCAGTGTGTTTTGTTCTTGAATGAAGAACGGGGTTCTTCGTCAAGCTTATGGCGCTAGTATTATCACATCTAAGAGGGATATGATCGATACTAAGTCCATAATCCGAGAGTTGTTGTTTCATCCAAAGGATTTGAGCGCAACAACTCCCCGCGGCTACATATTCAACCTCGGTTGTGGATAACGCAACATTTACCTGTTTCTTACTAAACCAAGAGACGAGAGAGCTACCGAGCACTTCTTAAAAGTGTTTCGAGTACTTACCTTTTGTTCAATGTCGCCAATTACCTTGTCGAGAGGATGGTCTTTGATTGTCCTCCACGCGTTAGGCAGTTTCGTTTCTTTCTCCAGTGGTGGCGCTTCCTCCGATAATTGTTCCAAGATTTCATCTTGAATTTCCTTTGGATTTTCCTCTTGTACTTTGTCTTGAGGAATATTGTGTTTAAAATACCTGCAAGATCAAAACCAGAATCTTTTCTCGCCAAGCGAGCATTATTTTCGAAAAACACAATATGAGGAGATTCCTCAACAGTTTCGGTTCTATTATTGAATACTCTATATGCTTTGCTACGTGATGAGTAACCAAGAAAAATTCCTTCATCGGATTTGGCATCAAATTTTCCTAAATTATCTTTTCCGTTGTTATGAATATAGCATTTACAACCGAAGACTCTAAGATGGGATAGGTTAGGTTTCCTTCCCTTGTAGAGTTCATAGGGAGTTTTCATGAGTATTGGTCTAATGACTACTCTGTTCAAAACATAGCATGCGGTACTCACGGCATCCGCCCAAAATTGTTTGGGAATCTTAGCCTCATCGAGCATGGTTCCAGCCATCTCTTCGAGACACCAATTTTTCCGTTACCACTCCATTTTGTTGTGGTGTACGTGGAGCAGAGAAGGTGTGCTCAATACCGAGTTCGTCACAAAGGTCCGCGAAGAGATTGTGATCGAACTCTCCCCCATGATCACTTCTTATGGAAGTGACGGTTGTGTTCTTTTCATTTTGAACACGTTTAAGAAAACTTTTAAAATTATGAAAGGCCTCACTTTTGTGAGCAAGAAATAGTGTCCATGTGAATCTAGAATAATCATCAACAATAACAAAAGCATATCGATTTCTACCAAGACTTTCAATGCGAGATGGTCCAAAAAGATCCATGTGAAGAAGTTGCAAAGGTCTAGTAGTTGAAACAATATTTTTCGATTTAAAAGATGCTTTTGTTTGTTTCCCTTTTGGACAAGAATCACAAATAGTGTCATTTTCAAATTTCAAATTTGGAAGACCAATAACTAAATTTTGTGAAACCAATTTGTTTAAAAGATGCATGTTGATATGAGCTACTCTACGATGCCATAACTACATATCATCTTCTTTACTCATAAGACAATTCACATACTTTGATGAAGAATTTTCGAGATCAACCATATAGATGTTATCAATTCTAATACCACGAAGAATAATTTTAAAATCACTCCGACGAAAAACTAAGCATTCTTCCGAATCAAACAAAACAAGATTTCCCTTGTCACATAATTGACTTATGCTCAAGATATTATGTTTTAGACCTTTAACTAGCAATATATGCTTAATGGAAGAAGATTCATCCTTACCGACCAATCCAATGCCGATAATTTTTCCTTTGTTATTATCTCCAAAAATAACGTTTCCTCCTTCCTTGTGTTTTAGTTGAAGGAATTTTGATGCGTATCTGGTCATATGTTTGGAGCATCCTCTATCAAGGTACCAAAGTACACTTGATCCCTTCAAACACACGTACAAGACAAATTAATGAGTTTTTGGTACCCAAGCTGTTTTGGGTCCTTGTGAGTTAGGTGCAACGTGGTGGTGTGGTTGACATGCGGTGAAGTGTCTGTGTCTAGTAAAACAAGCAGGAGCAATATGTTCTATTCGACTACAATAATGACAAATGACATTAGGATTATGCATTCTTCTAGGTTGGTAGTAGTTGGAGGTACGAAAATCGTTTGCTCTATTTTTGACAATATGGCTATTGCGCAATTCTTGAAAATCATTTCTCCTACTGTTTGTTCTAGGATATGCAGCGTTTCTAGAATAATTATTTCTAGGTCGAGTGTGTCTAGGTTGCGATTGTTGAAAGCCATTTCTAGGTGTTCTAAATTGTTCAACGTTTCTTCTAGTGTTTGGTCTAGCATGCATGTTGATTCTAGGATTGTTATATCTAGGTTGAACGTTTATTTTATTTATCCTAGGTTGAGCCTTAAGCTGTTGGGGGATGGCTTCAACTTTATCTTTAGGCTCGTTTTTGAAACCTATGCCATGTTTGGTCGATTTCAAATTGACAAGAACATCATTCAAATTTTTATGAGAAGAATTGAACTTATCTAGGGTGCCCTTAAGTCTTTCTACTTCATCTTTTAGATGCGTGCAAGAAATACAATTTTTACTAGAACTCTCGGGTTTGTCGGCGCTTCTCTTGCCGAAAAATTTGTTTTCTTCTTTCAACTTCTCATTTTCCAAAATCAATTTTTCCAAATCCTTTTCTTTCAAAGAGAGTTGTTTTTCAAAATCTTTTTCTTTCAAAGAAGAATTTTTCTTTACGTCTCTAACAGTTTCGGAAGCTCTAATGAATTCACTATACAATTCATCAAAAGCATTTTGCATTTCCTCAAGAGAAAAGAAATTTTTAGAAGAAATTTGACATACCTCTTCTTAATTGTCTTCGTGTGCCATGAGACATAGATTTGCGGTTTCGTCTTCTTCATCGTCGCTTGATTCGTCTCCGGAGTCGCCTCCCCAAGATATGTATGCTCGTTGTTTCTTGAAGGGTTTCTTCTCCTTTTTGACATTTGGGCAATTTGATTTAATGTGCCCGATTTCTCCGCATCCATAGCACTTTACTTGATCTCCTTGTTGTTTGCCTTTTCGTTCATACTCTTTTCGCATGAACTTTTGAAACCTCTTAATAAAGAGTCCAAACTCGTTATCTCCGTTGTTTGAGTCCTCATCATTTTGAGGTTGAGCCGTGCTTGCCTTGAGGGCGATTCTTTGTTTCCTTTGATCATTAAAAGGAGGGTTAAGTATAGTAGATTCATAGGTTTTAAGATTACCTCTTAGTCCGTCGATGGTGACATTTGAAATGCCGATAGACTCTTGAATCGCGTCAGCCTTGGAGCGCCATTCCGGAGTGAGACTTCGGAGAATTTTTCGGACAAGTTCCTTATCCGTGAAGGTCTTCTTAAGAGCATGTAGGTCATTGACGATTTTTGAAAATCGTTCGAACATGTCATCGATCCTCTCGCTTTCCTTCATGTGAAACAGTTCATATGCATGGGTTAGGAAATCAATTTTAGCTTCTCTTACCTGGTCCGTACCTTCGTACGTGATTTCCAGCTTATCCCACATTTGCTTAGCCGTTATGCAACATGATATTTTTCTGTAATCATCAGCATTTACAGCACAATACAATAAGTTGATGGCTCTAGCGTTGTTCTGCACTTTTCGGATATCATCCGCATCGTATTCATCTTCGAATTTTGGAACCCATTCATTTTCAACCTTTTTGGTTGGAATTTGTTCTCCCTTCGTTATAACCTTCCATAGATGAAAATTATTCGATTGGATGAATATTCTCATCCTCTCCTTCCAGTACGTATAGTTTGTGCCAACGAATAGTGGTGGTCTGGTGGAGCATTGTCCTTCACCTATTCCTGCATTAAAGTCACGAGTAAAAGCCATGGATTGTTTCTCTCAAACGGTTAAGTCTTTCAGAGAGTTGGGCTCTGATACCAATTGTTAGAATATACGCTTAACGCTAGAGGGGAGGGTGAATAGCGTTATGATAAAAAATAATGTAAACTTGCGGGATTAAAAATTGCAGGATTGAATTAAGTGCGGAAAATAAATAACAAGGAAAGAACGCACCGAATTTATCCTGGTTCACCACAACTTGTGGCTAGTCCAGTCCCTGAGAGACTCTCTCGAGATTCCACTAACTCCGTTAAGCTTACGGGTGCTTAACAAACCGTTACAAACTGAGAACTTGAGTCACACAAGCCTCAACAACCTTTGCTCGAAGATACCACACTTCAAGACTTCAACAGAAGGAATGAAAATGTTCCTTCTTACAAACACAAGGGATTAACACTTCCCTTCAAGTGTATACAAACACTTAGCACTAAAGACAAGACTCTCTTTAAGAGTAGATATGAGTAAAATAAATACGCTCAAGAACACAACAACTTTTGTCAAGAGTTTGGCTCTCAAAAACTTATGAAATGAATAGAAAATGATTGATATGAGAGTATGTAAGCCTTAACAAGAATGTGATCAGTTGTTGTACTTAGAAGACTGATTTTGAGTTGTATTTATAGTGTACAAAACATCCAAAACCGTTGCTTAATTGCCAATCATGAATTGCTGATTTTGTGCTGAGATAATCGATTATCTGATTTGCATAATCGATTATCTTCCAATCGTTCAAAAATCATTCCCAGATTTTAAGTAGAATAATCGATTATCCAAATCGTATAATCGATTACCTGACAACGTTCAAAAATCATTCCCAGATTTTAAGCAGAATAATCGATTATCCAAATCGTATAATCGATTACCTGACAACGTTCAAAAAGTCATATGCAGATTTTTACTTAGCATAATCGATTTTCAGATTGTGTATAATCGATTATCTTTCAGAGTTAAAAAATACTTTGGCAACGGTCATTTACATAATCGATTATGCTATAAGGATAATTGATTATCTTTGATGTTTTGAAAACTTCGGACTACACTGTCTTAACATAATCGATTATCATAATGTACATAATCGATTATTTTATAGTCTTGAAAAATCTGATAGACACTGCCTCAACATAATCGATTATCATAAGGTGCATAATCGATTATTTTACAGCTTTGAAAAATCTGATGGACACTGCCTCAACATAATCGATTATCATAAGGTGCATAATCGATTATCTTACAGCTTTGAAAAATCTGATGGACACTGCCTTAACATAATCGATTATCATAAGGTACATAATCGATTATTGTTCAGCTTTGTAAATCTGGTGTACATTGTCTTAACATAATCGATTATCATAAAGTACATAATCGATTATCTTTGTCCAGATTTGAGAGGCATGTTTAAAAATCATTTTGGCTAAAATAAAATGTTTGAAAATCATTTTGCTTTAAATTAAATATGCATGATTTGATAAAAATGATTTTACGAGAGAAGCCAAGTCTTGAGTCAATTGTCGGATCAAGATCACAATTAAAGAACGACTCATGTATAACTTTGTTTCTTTGCTTAAACTTGATCTTTGTTCGTCTTGTGCTTGAACCTCGTTATGTGTCAATTGCGCGCTTGTGCTTGGACCTCGTCATATGTTAATTGCGCGTCGTTTGTCATTTATCAAAACCTACAAATATGAACACACGTTTAGTTTAGTGCCTTGAGAACGTGTTTCAACAACCCTGACATCTACTTGTGGGCAGAGCCTAGCCAGTGGTAGCAGCCATACTTGAGCCTAGACCAGCTGTGACCGGCGAGCCGCATAAGCTATTGGACAGATGAGTCGGGCTACACCCTCCTGTCTTTGTAGGTGAGCGACATGAGTATCCCCAAGACTTTATTGACCGGTGCAGGGATAGACTGCAAAATATGAGGATACTAGAGTCTCCACAGGGTGGACTTACTACTTTCTAGTTGGAGGGAAGAGCCCGTAGGTGGTGGCAGTCATATCTACTCAGCAGACTAGCGGGTTATCCTCCTTGACTTGGGACCAGCTCACACATATTTTTCGGGATAGGTATATTCCACCCTCTTAGAGGGAAGAGTCGTGCTTTCAGTTCGAGTAACTCCAGCATGGTCAAATGTCAGTGACCGACTATGAGGCGAGGTTCTCTAAGTTGTCTCGCCACACACTTATGATACTTCCTACCGATGCAGAGATAGTGCGCAGGTTTGTTGCCGGTTTGCACTATGCTATCCAGTCCACTATGGCCTGAGAGGTCGAGATGAGGACTTCACACGAGCTAGCTGTAAAGATAGCTCAGAGGATCGAGGTTGTTCAATAGGGAAGCCTAGAGCATATATTGCGAGACAAGGTGCTCCATTTGGGTGCAGAGGTCAGTTTGTGAGAGGTCAATCTAGCAGTCCCACATATCCAGCACCACCGCCTTCTCCAGGTGCTCCAATGCGACCTTGTTTTAGTGCCATTCCAAAGAGCTCCTACCATACACTAGCTATTCAGGGTTCCTCCAATGGGTATTCAAGCCATCATGTTCATTCTTCGGGTCGGCATCCCGCTGCTCCAAGGGGATGCTATGAGTGCGAAGATCTTGGTCACATGAAGAGGTTTTGCCCCAGGCTTCGGGGCAAGGTAGTACAACATTATTCTCAACCTATGATTACAGCGCCAGCTATTGCACTAGCCGTCCGACCGCCCAAATATAGATGACAGGTGGGTAGGGGTCGTCCTAGAGGTGGAGGCCCGCTAGGTACATACCAGTCAGCTGGAGGCCAGACAGTTAGCACTCTAGCTAGGTTTTATGCTTTCCCTGCCAGGCTAGATGCAGTGGCCTCAGATGTCATGATCACAGGTATTATTTCTATTTGTAGTAAGAATGCTTTAGTACTAATTGATCCAGGGTCTATGTATTCATATGTATCATCACTGTTTTCTTATTTCCTGGGTGTTCCTCACGAGTCCTTGGGTAATCCTGTAGATGTGTCCACGCAGTGGGAAATTTTCTTATTGTGGATCGGATCAATCGGTCATGTATCGTAACTTTTTGTGGTTATGAGACTAGAGTGGATATTCTGTTGCTTGATATGACTGACTTTGAGGTCATCCTCGACATGGGTTTGTTGTCTCCATATCATGTTACCCTCGATTGCCATACCAACAGTATTACCTTGGCGATGCCAGAGTTGCCTAGGATGGAGTGGAAGGGTTTGTCTGTCAGTACATCTAGTCGGATTATCGCTTTTCTACATATATCTTTTACTGTTTTGTTGTAAATTACCTGTGTGGAGAGATACGTACGCACTAGGTGACGAGAGTCCGTGCGTAGCTATATTTCATGTGATGTTCGGGTAGTCTTCGATTTACATCATGTTTTTTTTGCACTGTTAAGTTGATGATGCATATTAATTATTTTACGAGAGCTGAGATTTTAGATTTTAAGATTTAAAGACTTCAATTTAGACTTCTTATTTTTGGAAAGAATTGAAGAATTTTATGATAACTTTGAGAAATCCATGTCCACTCGCATCGCAAGTATTTTCACAAATAGGGTAAATTCTTCTACTCTCATGGAAGCAGGTTATTCGTCTCGGTAGGTTAATAGACACATCTATTGTTCGCGTTGTTCGACCCTCGATAGTGCACATAATATATATATATATATATATATATATATATATATATATATATATATATATATATATATATATATATATATATTATGGATCTGATCGTACAACCTCGACATAAATCGTACGTGACAATATTCGAAGCCTAAGTATACTTGAATAATGTTATGACTCGGGAGGTTATACCTTTTTAATTTAAAACTTGACTTGGGAATTACTACTAGTCGAAGAATTATTCAGTCACCGTTTGTTATTGAGTTCTTACTATTGTTTACAGGTTCCATGCTTATTTAGAATTTTGGTATTTTATTTATTGGACAATAGTAAGTGTTGATATCGACTCATCATCACTACTTCTTCGAGTTTAGACATGATATTTACTGGATACATGTTTATGTACTCACACTATACTCCTACACTAATTGTGTAGAATCTGGGGCAGGTGCATCTAGCAGCCATACCAGTGTGTACCAGCGATACCCAGAGGCCTGGTGGTGAGCTGCTTTCCCGAGCCGCTCTACAGCACCCTGAGACTCTCTTTTCCATTTTGTTTATGTTTATTTTTATTTCAGACAATAGTTAGTATTTTTTATATTCTACTAGTTACTCATACACCTGTGATACCAGATCTATGAGATTATACTAGTAGACATTTAATGACTTTCAATATTTATTTTGTCACATTTGTCCTTATAATTGCTTACTCTTTCTCTTATTTAATTTCTCACTTCTTACTTATCTAATAATTAAAACCAACTATTTTAAATTGTTAAAATGAACAATCACGTGGTTAGTTCACTCAAAATTAGTTTTTAGTAATAGTTCATGAGATCTTGAATTCTCACGTTTCGGCGTGCATTATGCCAACAAGTCCCACCACCAACTCTAGTTGAGAAGTTGAGTCACCCTTTTTTTTATTTAAGAAATACAATAGAATAAAGAATGAGATGATCTATATCTGGTTGGCTTCTTTAGCGATAACGTCGGGCGCCATCACGGCCTATCGGAGAAATTGGGTCATGACAAATATGATGTGGGTTATTATTTAGCCGATGATACACACACACACACACACACACACACACACACACACACACACACATATATATATATATATATATATATATATATATATATATATATATATATATATATATATATATATCCAAAATGGTCTACCCTTGTGTAAACTATTTGTGAGCAACGTCCACAAAAGAAAATTTATTTTGCGATGAAACAAGAATCGTGCCGAGAAGATGTTGAACGTGCATTTGGAGTTTTGCAAGCTCGTTTTGCAATTATTGCAGGACCGTTACATTTTTGGAGCAAAGAAGTGTTACATGATATCATAACTACATGTATTATACTGTACAACATGATAATCAAGGATGAGTGCGATCTTTATGCACCAATTCAAGATGCTTGGGAAGGTCCAATTACAACAGTAGAAATGATAATAAATGAAAATCACTAATTTGAATAAGTTTTAGGTCGACACAAAAAAATTAAGGACAAAGATGCTCATTTTGTACTTAGTAATGCATTAATAGATCATTTGTGGAAACATACTAGATGTGAAAGTTGAATATTTAAGTAGCAGTATTTAAATGAAATTTTAAACTACATGTAATATGTATTGAATTATCTTGTATATCAATGATTTCACTTTAATTTGAATTATCCACTAATATGTATAATCTATAATATGTGCTTACAAATTATATAATTTAAAAATTCATGGTATTAAATAATTTATTTTAAATAATTATATAAGAAAGAAATATGGTTTATATGGGATGAATATGTGAAAAGAAAAAAAGATAGAATCTGTTTAATGAAAATAAGAATTAAAGTTTAAATAAAAGATATTTTCTCTGTTCCAGTTTATGTGAACCTATTTTCTTTTTGGTCCATTTCAAAAAGAATGAACCCTTTTTTTAAATTTGGTAACAATTTAACTTAAACTTACAACTCTACCCTTAATGAGAAATTTTTATAACCACACAAATACTCTGTGTCTTATTTGGACTTGTTTAGGACCACAATTCTAAAAATCTTTGTTTTTTTTAAACTCTGAATCCAATCAAACAAGTTTATATAAATTGAAACGGAGGAAATAATATATAGAAGAGAGAGGAGTATAAAAAGGAATATTTTTTGGAGTGAAAAATAGAGTAATGATTGAGTTAGTTTACTCCGTTCTGGAGTTACTCCATTTTGGAATAAAAAGATTTAGAGTGAAGGACTGGAGATGGCCTAAAGGAGTATGGTTAATATTGAGTTTTTGTAATTTCCCCTCTTTGTTGTTGAAGATTAAGCCCTTCAATTTCTTCTACATTTGCACTTTTAACTAATTTACAAATGTTAATACAAATAACTGGAACCAAATAGGCTACGAATTAACTAGTTTACAAATGTTACAGTTTTGACGGTGCTAAATTTATTTCATTTTAGACAGTAAACTACCATACGCGTTTAACAAAGCTGAGATTACGAGAAATTTTATTGTGTGTCTCATACAATTAATATTAGTTGTATGCGACTTTATTTTGTCTTATAAATTTATGGATTCCAATTTTATACTTCTGGGTCTATAAAAATTTGGGTTCACAAAATTATAAAACAAAAAAATAACTCATTCAACTAGTGTAAGTTGCATTAGATACAAAATAAATTTTTCCTGAAATTACACTAAGTAAATTCTATTAGATAGCAGGTACTGTATTTTGTCTGATAAATACAGACAAACTATATTTGGTTAAAAGTGTGCACAAGTATTCATATTTAGTTAAAGAAAACCACAACTAAAGAAAATGTCAAATTCAATTCAAAGGCAACACTACATTTTTGTTCAACAAAACTGTTTTCGGTAGACATTTAGAATAGTCTTCGCTACGATAGCTTAACACTCTCTGAATCATTGTTGTCTGTTGCTTTATAATGTAATATATTGTATCCTTTTATAAATATAATATTTAGATAGTTTTATTACTTATTAACGTTAAATAATATTTTATTTTTTGGTTTGACTGTATTGTACGCAGAAAAAGGTAAAATACTTTTAAGAAAGCATAACAAAGTAGCGAAACAAAAGAAGACAAAATGAAGGAGCATAGCTAATTAGGATTGAGTTAAAAGTAAATTACGAGAAAAAAATAAAACAGAAAGCGGCAAAACATCTTTAATATTGGTGGCACAAGTTCTTGAAAAAAATAAAATAATTCTTAAGTTGGAGATTTGGAGTTAAAACTAAAGAAAAAAGGTAAATGCTAAAATAGAATTGTGGAGTAATAAATAGTGCATAATTGAAAAGGAAAAATAGGAAACAATCTCACCATACCAAATCGATTATTTCAAAGAAGAAGACTTTTCATTATTCCGTAACAATGAATTTAACAATACAATACAATCAAATTTAATGAAACAATCACTACAACATTTTATGCCTACAGTCACACTAATTTAGGCAACGCTTAGAAAGTGTTGTCAAAAGTATATGTAGGAACACTTTCTAGGTGTGACCTTTGAGTATACTCTTCGGCCACAGCTTTTAAGGCTACACTCATAAAACGTTCATTTTAAATATAAAGACAACATTTTTTAAGTGTTACCTAAATCTAAAATTTTTGGCCACGCTCCTTAGGTGTATTACTATATTTTTAAAGGATTATTATATTATCATATTAAATACAACACTTTACAAACGTACCCCAAAATTTTTTATAAAATATTTCCCCAATAATTTCTCACCAAAATTGCACTTTATAAAATATTTCCCTCAATACCAATAAGGCTAAAGACGTTCAGTTAGGAACTACAAAAGTCTAAAAGTTTCTTATATAAAATTTCACGCAAAATTTCCCCCCTGTTATGAAATATTAGATTATGGTGGATGTCCATAACTCCTATAATACCCACTACTTTTATCCATTATCTCCATAACTCCCACTACTCCAATACTTATGGTTGTAACTCCCACCCTCCATGATCTCCCCCATGATCTTCCTCCATGATCTCAAAAGCTTAATGACATATTTATGGAATTCTTTTAGTATACCTCTATGTAGTACTATAAATAGAGGATGAGAAATCATTTTGTAATACACTTGGATACATAGAAGAAATATATTCTCTTCTCTATTCCTCTCTACTTTGTTGTCTATCTTTTTGTTTATTATCTTTTTGTTTATTACTTTGAGCTAAGTTTTGTAACACGTTATCAGCACGAAGCTCTACTATCTCAAGAATCTCTTTGAGAAAATTAAGGTATTTTTTCTCCTCCTAATTTTGTTTTAATTATGTCTGACATTATGAAAAGAAAGTTTGTTGCCTTTGAAATTTCGGGCAAGAACTACATGATATGGGTGTTGGATGCTGAAATCCATTTGGATGCAATGGGTCTTGGAGACGCCATTAAAGACAGAAATAATGCATCCACCCAAGACTGTGCTAAGGCCTTGATTTTCTTGCGCCATCACCTTGATGAAGGTTTGAAAATTGAATATCTCACAGTCAAAGATCCACTTATCTTGTGGAATGGCTCAAAGGAGAGATATGACAACTTAAAGTTGGTCACTCTGCCACAAGCACGATATGATTGGGCTCATCTGAGGCTCCAAGACTTTAAGTCTGTTTCTGAATATAATTCTGCAATGTTTAGAATTACTTCTAAATTGAAACTCTGTGGAGATACTATAACTGATTATGATATGCTTGAAAAAACGTTTACAACGTTTCATGCCTCCAATATGGTTCTGCAACAACAGTACAGAGAGAAAGGTTTCAAAAAGTACTCTGAGCTGATTTCTCTTCTCCTTGTGGCTGAGCGAAACAATGACCTGCTCATGAGAAATCACGAAAATCGACCCACTGGGTCTACACCATTGCCTGAAGTGGTGTATTCCCATTATGCTAAGCGTGGAAAAGGCTATGGCTTTAATCATGATCGTGGTCGTGGTCGGGGTCATGGCCGTGGACGTGGACAAGGAAGAAATTTTCCTGGTGTTAGTCACCCCCCAAAGAGATATAACCACCAAAAGCGGAAATGGAATTATGAGAATCCAAAAGCAAATAGTTCAGAAACTATATGTTATCGTTGCGGTGGAAAAGGGCACTGGGCAAAAATTTGCCGTGTACCAAGACATTTGGTTGAGCTTTATCAAGCATCTCTAAAGAGTAAAGGCCCTGAAACCAATTTTGTCTCTAACAATAATTTTGACATCACCCACTTGGATGTGGCAGACTTCTTTGAGCACCCTGAGGGGAAAATAGATCACTTGATCGGTGATGGATCCATGGTTAAAGAAGATTGAGCAGTTTGATATTTTTATTTTTACTTATTCGTAGTAGTTAATGAATAAACAATTATCATAGTTTACATAAGTTATCTATTATTGTGATATGGTTCAAATTTTATATTTTCTGCTTTAAGCTAGTAAAGCTGACAAATAATCTGCCTTAAGAGTTTTATCAACTTGACAAATAATCTGTATTATGATTTTAAAATATATAACTTTAGATTACACATTCATCTTATGCTTTATTTGTAATGATTTTTCAGTAAGTTAATCGATTAACATAACAGATAATCGATTAACCAATATATTCTATTAAACTGGACCTTTTCCGCAAGGCATGTTAGTCGACTATCCGATTTAGTTAATAGACTAACCTCAGCAGATTTTGAAAATATTGTTTAATTGATTCATGTACCACACATACGATATTCAAAGAGAAGAAATATTTCTCTCATTTAAGTATGTGTAAGGCAGATGTTACTACAATTTCTGGTAGTAGTAAATTGATTGAAGGCTCCGGAAGAGCAACAATAACTCTGCCTAAAGGAACAATATTTATCATAGAGAATGCAATGTTCTCTTCCAAGTCCAAGAGGAACTTGTTGAGTTTTAAAGATATCCGTCAAAATGGATATCATATTGAGACAATAGATGAGAATAATCTTGAATACCTCATCATTACAAAGAATGTCTCTGGCCAAAATAGGGTTATTGAGAAGTTTCCATCTTTATCTTGTGGCCTGTATTGGACAAAAATTAGTGCAATTGAGGCACATTCCACAGTAAACCAAAAGGTTACTGATTCCAATACTTTTGTACTTTGGCATGATCGATTGGGACATCCTGGATCAATTATGATGAGACGGATTATAGAAAACTCATATGGGCATCCATTAAAGAATTTAAAGATTCTTTTAAATAATGAATTTTCTTGCACTTCTTGTTATCAAGGCAAGTTAATTATTAGACCATCACCAACAAAGGTTGGAACTGAGTCACCTACGTTTTTGGAACGTATACAAGGGGATATTTGTGGACCTATTCACCCACCTAGTGGGTCCTTTAGATATTTTATGGTCTTAATAGACGCATCCTCTAGATGGTCTCATGTGTGCCTATTGTCATCACGCAACCTTGCGTTTGCAAAATTAATGGCACAAATAATTCGATTACGAGCACAGTTTCCTGATAATCCAATTAAGTCTATTAGACTAGATAATGCTGCTGAGTTTTCATCCCAAGCATTTAATGATTATTGCTTATCAATTGGGATAAAAGTGGAACATCTTGTAGCTCATGTTCACACTCAAAATGGTCTTGCAGAATCTTTAATTAAACGTCTGCAGTTGATTGCAAGACCATTACTCATGAAAACGAGGCTGCCCACTTCGGTTTGGGGTCACGCCATTTTGCATGCAGCAATGCTAGTTCGTCTCAGACCGACGAATTATCACAAATATTCCCCGTTGCAATTAGTTTTGGGTCATGAACCCAATATATCCCATTTAAGAATTTTGGATGCGCAGTATATGTGCCTATAGCACCGCCATACCGCAGCAAAATGGGTCCGCAAAGAAGGTTAGGAATATATGTTGGGTTTGAATCGCCCTCCATTATTCGCTACCTCGAAACATTGACAGGGGATTTGTTCACTGCACGATTTGCAGACTGTCGATTCGATGAGACACTTTTCCCAAAATTAGGGGGAGAAGTTGGTGAAACCAAACGGGAAATTTTGTGGAAAAATCCATCATTATCTCATCTTGATCCATATACCTCTATTTGTGAAAAAGAGGTGCAAAATATTATCAATTTGCAAAGAATAGCAAATCAAATGCCTGACGCAATCACGGACTTGAAAAGGATAACAAAATCTCACATCCCCGCAGAGAATGTTCCAATCCGTATTGATGTCCCTATTGGACAATCTTCTAGTGTCATATCTAATGAGTCGAAAGCACGCCTAAAACGTGGCAGGCCATTAGGTTCCAAAGATCGAAATCCTAGAAAAAGAAAAGCAAATGATCAAAAAAACACTACAAAAGAATCTCATGAGGAAATTTACGATTTACTAAATTCTGAGATTCATGAAGAATCCATTGAGCCCGAGACTCAGGAAAATAAGGAACTATCAATAAATCCAATCGATATTGAGACAAATTTTAATCAAGTGGATATAGTGGTGGATTATGTCTCTGCATATAATGTTGCATCTAGCATTATGCAAGAAAGTGAGGATCTTGAACCTCAATCTGTTGGAGAATGTCGACAAAGACTTGATTGGCCAAAATGGCAAGAAGCAATCCAATCAGAATTGAATTCACTTGCAAAACGTGAAGTTTTTGGGCCTATAGTTAAAACACCTAATGGTGTTAAGCCTGTTGGCTATAGATGGGTCTTTGTACGCAAGAGAAATGAGAAAAATAAGGTACAAAGATATAAGGCACGCCTTGTTGCACAAGGATTTTCTCAAAGGCCTGGTGTCGATTATGAAGAGACATATTCACCCGTAATGGATGCTATAACTTTCCGTTATCTCATTAGTTTTGCTGTCCTTGAAAAGCTTGACATGCCTTTAATGGATGTGGTTACTGCCTATCTTTATGGCTCACTTGATAATGAGATATACATGAAAATTCCCGATGGATTCAAAATGCCAAACACTCATACTTCAAAGTCCCGGGAAATGTTTTCAATCAAATTGCAAAGATCTTTGTATGGTCTAAAGCAATCAGAACGAATGTGGTATAATCGTCTTAGTAAGTATTTATTAAAGGAAGGCTATATAAATGATGCCATTTGCCCATGTGTTTTTATAAAGAAAACAACATCGGAATTTGTTGTACTTGCCATATATGTCGATGACATAAATCTTATTGGAACTCCCATAGAACTCCAAAAGGCAATTGATTATTTAAAGAAGGAATTCGAGATGAAAGATCTCGGAAAGACAAAATTATGTCTTGGTTTGCAAATTGAATATTTGGCAAACGGAATTTTTGTTCATCAATCTGCCTATATAGAAAAGGTATTGAAACGGTTTTACATGGATGGAGCATATCCTTTAAGTACTCCGATGGTTGTTCGATCACTTGATGTGAATAAGGATCCATTCCGACCGCAAGAAAAGAATGAAGAGATACTTGGTCCTGAAGTACCATATCTTAGTGCAATTGGCGCACTAATGTATCTTGCAAATACTACAAGGCCTGACATAACTTTTTCAGTTAATGTCTTAGCAAGATATAGCTCTGCTCCCACAAGGAGACATTGGAATGGAATCAAACATATATTGCGGTATCTAAAAGGGACTACCGATATGAGCTTATTTTATAGCAATAATTGTAGTCCTGATCTTGTTGGTTATGCTGATGCTGGATATTTATCTGACCCACACAAGGCTCGATCTCAAACAGGTTATGTGTTTATCTGTGGAGGCACTGCCATATCTTGGCGATCGACTAAGCAATCAATTGTGGCTACTTCATCTAATCATGCTGAGATAATCGCTATTCATGAAGCAAGTCGAGAGTGTGTGTGGTTGAGGTATATAATACATCATATTCGAGACAAATGTGGTTTGAAATGTGACAAACTACCCACGCTTTTGTATGAAGACAATGCAGCATGTATAGCCCAATTGAAGGGATGATTCATAAAAGGAGATAGAACAAAGCATATTTCAGCAAAGTTATTTTTCACACATGATCTTCAAAAGAATGGTGATATCAATGTGCAACAGATTCGTTCAAGTGATAACATGGCTGATTTGTTCACAAAATCTCTACCAACGTCAACCTTCAAGAAGCTGGTACACAAGATTGGAATGCGAAGGCTCAAGGATGTGAATTGATGCTCTTTTCAGGGGGAGTTAATGCGCGTTGCACTCTTTTTCCCTTACAAGGTTTTGTCCCAATGGGTTTTCCTTGCAAGGTTTTTAACGAGGCAACAAAAATGCATTTTGTTAGATATGTGTACTCTTTTTCCTTTTCTAGAATTTTTTTTTTCCCATTGGGTTTTATTTTAGTTACGGTTTTAACGAGGCACATTATCTTTGGACATCCAAAGGGGAGTGTTATGAAATATTAGATTATGGTGGATGTCTATAACTCCTATAACACCCACTACTTTTATCCATTATCTCCATAACTCTCACTACTCCAATACTTATGGTTGTAACTCCCACACCTCCATGATCTCACCCACCCTCCATGATCTCCCCCATGATCTTCCTCCATGATCTCAAAAGCTTAATGACATATTTATGGAATTCTTTTAGTATACCTCTATGTAGTACTATAAATAGAGGATGAGAAATCATTTTGTAATACACTTGGATACATAGAAGAAATATATTCTCTTCTCTATTCCTCTCTACTTTGTTGTCTATCTTTTTGTTTATTATCTTTTTGTTTATTACTTTGAGCTAAGTTTTGTAACATCTCCCAAATATTACAATTAATGAAAATATTTCCGCCCGGTATATCATCCTCCTTTCCCCAATTTTCTCTCACTGCACGTTCAACTTAATTCCCTCCTTAACCTAATTCATTCTTTTCAATTCTCTGTTGCATGTCTCTTCATATCACTCTCACCCATACATTGCAAATCTCCATCCCTTTCTCTATTGGTAAGTATTTCTTTGCTCAAAACTTTTTTATTTTTTTCAATTTTTAGTTTTATTCTTATACTTTAAGATTCGATTTTTCTAGTTTCTTAGTAATGGGGATGAAAAAATAATCTTTTATTGTGTATAATATCTGGGTACCTCTGTACAATCTTTCTTTTATACTCAAAGCTTTGAACTTTTTATAATTTCATATTCTTGGGCTAAAAAGAAGTAATTTTATTTTGTTTAATTTTGGGTATGCTTCGTTAGTTTGGGTTTTAGTTTACACTAATTTGGCTTCTGAGTAACTGTAGAATTATTGATATGTACTGTTTTGGACCTTTATTTGTTTGCTTACTTTGTGTTTTTTCTCTTGGATTAAATAGACTAATTTGGGTTCTTGGTAAACGAAATTAGATAATTTGTTTGCTTACTTTATGTATTTCGTTGGTTAAATAGACTAATTTGTTTGCTTACTTTGTGTATTTCGTTGGTTTTCTTGTGATTAATTGTTTGTGGGTTCTTTAAGATAGACTTTTTATTGATGGCGGGTTTTTTAGCCATCACAAAATTCTCCTTTACTTTTGGTTGTGTGATTATTTTTCTTTTGGGGTAGGCGATCTTTGTGTCGGTTGACGGTGATGTGTTATATATTAGCTTGAATTTTGAGATGATAGTAGCTGAAAAAATATTGTAACGTGAAGGTTGCCAAATTTACCATTGGGACTGATCTAGTCAACTCTCTATTCATAGAAAAATCATTTTCCGAAAACAGTACCAATATTTACATGTATATTGGATTTCTAAACCATTAAATCCAATTCTTGCTATAGCAAATATAGTTGCATCCACTTGTGCATACAACATGTTGTCATAATGTAGTCTTGTGTAAGGATCAATCATCCCTTGATTGGAATTGAATAGCACATAGTCTAATGAGATTTGGTTGGGATTATCTTTATATGCAAAATAAGGATATGCATTGATCCAAAAAGGTGCTCTTGTTGTAACCAAGAATTACACGAATTGTTGCATAATACCATTAAGATCAGTCCTAAATTTACCAGCTGAAGGTGGATAAGAATTTGCTAAAACTGCTAGTGAATTAGGAGAAGAGACTTGAATATATTGGCTAAGTCTTGTTTTAGTAAGTGCTGAATGAATGTTAACCATTGCCGGCACATGATATGTCATTAAAAATGTATCTTCATCTGTGAAAATCTCGTTCCCTACCGCGATTTCTGTGATGTTTGTGGCCAGAAAATATGGCCTAATATGAGTAGTTACCTATTGAAGGGCTTGTTGTTGGCTAGCATTTTCCACTGTCACAATTAGCTCTATGTTGGAGTTGGCAAATGCTGTCAAGACTTGAGCTATATTTGCATCAATAAATGAATACAGATGTATTCTTTATATTGATATTTGTAAGTTAAAACATAATAGCTAGTTAGATTTTCTCATACACAACTGACTCCCTCTACCTTCAAAACGTAAGAATTAGAGAGTGCTGCCTGCTGCACGTCAACAGAAAACCGGGTTGCTGCTTCACCAGATTGTCCAGCTTTGTCACGAGCATCATTCACATTTTTTGCACCTATAACATCACCATCTTCAACCTGTTTACCCAGAGCCTTCCTAACAGCAGCAAGTTCAGTTGTTCCGGCTAAATTGTAGCGTGCCACATTCCCCTGCAAAGGTGAAGCTTTGTAGACCTAGAGAACTCTCCAGGAAATTTAACTCCCATAGAAAGAACTCCAATCGATCCCTTGAAACATTGTCGATGTTAGAGGGTCGAAATTAAAGAAATTCATGTCTCAGTTTACATAAATCTATCTAAAAACATGAATCTCCCACTTATTAGAATGTGGTGTGACAAAAGAATTCAACTGCTATGAACTTGAATTGCAAGGGGAAGAATAAGAATAAGAATAAGAATAGATGGATGAATAGAGTGGGTTCTATTAATGTTGAAGAGATTCATATTGGTGAAAATTAGTTGAAAGCTTATTTCAGTTACAACAACAACAACTACCCAGTATAGTCCCACAAAGTGGGGTCTGGGGAGGGTAATATGTAGACGAGCCTTACCCCTACTCGAGAGGGTAGAGAGGCTGTTTCCAATCGACCCTCGGCTCAGTGAAGGAAATGAAAAACAAAAACAAAAACAAAAGACCATTAGTAACCCCAGCAGAAATAATTATCTAAACATAAGAAACATAAATAAAATAGCATGCCCTAATATCATATAGTAACTACTATAAATAACTACCATAAAGGAGACACAAGCCAAAACACAAATCATCTATGGATATTCCTGCCAAGCCTCAACCAACTCCGGGTGAGGAGTACGAAAAACTCTAGGAGCCCCTATCCTACAACCCTGATACTATGCCTCCAGATATTCCTATTAAGGGTCATGTCCTCGAAAAACTCTAGGCTGTTTCTTTCACATCAGTGTGTTAATATATTTCTGGTTGAAGTTTTAAATGTACGGTTGTCTTTGTCCGCCAGTAACTAGCTACTATCGGTAGTTAGAGCTTTGCTTGCATGTTTCATTAGAACCAACTATATTGCTTCATTGTGGTTCCTTTATTTCTTTGTATGTCTGGCTATATTTAAGGATCCAAAGGAACCATCTATCCAAATAAAATCCAAAGCACTCACTAAGAGCAGTATATTGCTTGACCACAAACTTGCATTATAGGAAATGACCTTTCATCTATGTACTGGAAATAGCTGACTGTAATAGATAAGTGTGTTTCCCTTCTCTTGTTTCATTATAGTTGCCCAGGTATCTTCTCTTAAGTGTAATTACATAACAGCGTGGATGAATTGTAAATACCAGTTTCAACTTTTATGTGAACAAGACTTTGCCATTGCCCATGACAGTGATAGTATCTTTAATAGGAAAAAACTTAGCAGCTTGCCTGAGTTGCAGTGATAGTATCTTTAATAGGAAATAGCTGATTTTCCACCCTTAGTTTTTCTCAACTAGCTGCACCTGAAGACTCCTCTGCTCCCTGCTACATCATTTTCATGACCTGATGCCAACAGTAGGAACAACTCCCCTTGTACCATCATCAGCTTGGCCTGCAACATTATGTATAATCCCAGAAGACTAATTAGGATTAACATGCACAAGTCAGTTATGTTTGTTTGAAACTTCATATTAAATTGTTACGATCCTTGTCGCCTAAAACTCCATTGACATTCTTGGCTAAATTTTGAGGTCTGCTAAACTTTTTTTTAATCTAACTTGACTCGTTGAAAGTTATTTAAGTGTTCGTTCTATCTTGACTTGTAAGTGATGTGCAATAATATTTTTTGAACAGTCTGAACTTCAGAATTGTCAAAGTTCCGGAGAAACAACAGATGATGCATTTAGGGCTATATTTGGAAAGGAGCAGCCTGGTCAGGTTAGATGCTATGGTAGATCGGTGATGACAAACTCTCTGAAAAAAGATGAAGAAATCACCAAGCTTAAACAAAAGCATGCCAATGAAATAACTTCTCTCAAGGAAGAAATGAACGAAATGATGAGAGAAGAAATGCAATGTTTTTCTAGTCAAATGGTAAAAAATAACCCCGGACTGGATTTTCATGGTATACAATGGTGTGTTGGATCTAATATTCCTTCACCAGTTGATGCAAGTAGTGTACGATCTATGAGAGGCCAAAAGCTACCACATTTCTCTAGCTCAACTCATACTCCACGTCTTGAAAAGGTATTTATATTTCCCAATTCCAAAATCTAGCTCAATCTTAACTAACAAAATCATGTTCTCTAACCAGTGTATATTATATATATGTTTCTTCCTAATTTCTAATTTTATTTTGAATGTGTAGGAAAATACGGGTGATGCAATTGGATATAGTGGTCACAAATCAATTTGATTCATTAAAGTGAATGTTGAAGACCTTTTGAACAATTGGGATGCTTATTTTTATTGATTCTATAAATATGAATACATGTGGTTTTGTAGAGGTTTTCGCTAGTGAACTCTTGAACCAACAGTGCTTTATTACTATAGATAGTACACAAAATATGGTTCTTTGTTGAATTTATTTTAAGTATATGTATTTGAATTATTTTTATTCTATTATTTATTATCTAATTTAAAGCTTGAGATATATATATGTGTGTGTGAGAGAGAAAGAGAGAACAGAATTTGATGCAAACAAATATAGTTTTTTAACTAAATAATTGTGGCTAATATAAGTATTTGAAAAATAAACACTTTGTAAGCGTAGCCCCACACTTTTGTAAGCGTAGCTTTTAACGTGGCATAATTATGTATGGCCTTACAAGCTCGATATTTGAGGCCCGGTCGCACCAAGTTATCCTTAATTATTATGCGTGGGAATTTCAGTTAATAATTATGTATGGCCTTTCAAGCTCGATATTCGAGGCCTGGTAGCACCAATCTATACTTAATTATTATGTGTGTCATTTTCAACATTTTTTATAAATTTTTTGTTTAGTAAATTAAATTAAAAATTCTTTAATTGGACTTAATAATCACAGATGGCCTTCCAAGCTCGATATTTAAGGCCCAGTAGCACCAAGCTATATTTAATTATTATGCGTGTCATTTTAAACATCTTTTAGAAATTTGTTTGTTTAATAAATTAAATTAAAAATTCTTGAATTGGACTTAATAATTACGTATGCCCTTCGAGGCTCGATATTTGAGGCCTTCTAGCACCAAGTTATACTTAATTATTATGTGTGTCATTTTTCATATTTTTTAGAAATTTTTCTATTTAATACATTAAATTAAAAATTCTTGAATTGGACTAAATAATTACGTATGGCCTTCGATGCTCGATATTTGAGGCCCATTAGCACCAAGTTAAACTTAATTATGTGTGTCATTTTCAATATTTTTTAGAAATTTGTTTGTTTAGTAAATTAAATTAAAAATTCTTGAATTAGACTTAATAATTATGTATGCCCTTCAAGGCTCGATATATGAGGCCCGATAACACCAAGCTATACTTAATTATTATATGTGTCATTTCAAATATTTTCTTGAATTGGACTTAATAATTATGTATGATCTTCCAAGCTCGATATAGTTTATTTTATAAATTAAATAATTAATTTCGTAAAGTGTTTGGATAGAGTTTGCAGTTACTACATATTTAAGACTTTATATTTTACTAAGCTAAAATGCTCAATATTTTGCACTCTACGCTAAATTGAATTTTACTGAGCTAAAAGACTCTATATTTTACTATGCTACAACGCTCTATATTTTACTACACTACAAATCTATATATCTCACTACACTAAGAGGTCATTATTACATTTAAAAACAACAAACATAACATACAATTATGAATAATAAACTAAATAAATAATATTTATTTATTATTTAACCACATAAAAACATAACATTAACAATACAATTTATTTATCAAATTTCAATATTTTTTTGTCTCAAAGCTAATAAATCAACCGGGTATAAATAAGATACAAATTTAAATACTAACATAACACAAAGTAACATGGAAACACATTAAATAATACAAATATGCATGTACTATACGAGTGTTGACATAAACAAAATCGAAATACCTCGATTTAAGTTTTTTGAATTTGATTGAAATTGAATTTTTGCACGTGAAAGAAGGAATCCAAAGCTTGTCTTGTGTGTGGGACCTACACTCCTTGCTTTTTAGAAGACGGGTGGGGCCCAAATTTTTTTTAAAATATTTTTTGGAGGGGTTGGGGGACCAGCAGAAGCTTTTTGTTTTTTAATAGGGTAGCGATTGTGTTGGTGAAGAAGAAGCATATTTATGGGTAATTCGCAATACTATACTGCGAATTAGTTACGACAAAAATTCCGTTAAAATAATTTCCAGTATAGTACTGTAAATTATATATTTAGGTAAAAAAAATTTAGTAGTAAAATATATATTTTTTCAAAAAATTATTAGAAAAGTTTCGATTTCCATCAAAACTCACTCTAATGTCTGAAGGATAGAAAAAAGACTGATTTAACTATCAAAATGCACATGCAACGTCAGAAAAGTGAAATTCTAGGTACTGGATATATGAAATATGATTAAAACTCGAGCTTTTTATTTTCGTAGGTGGATTAATTATCACAAAATAAAATCGAATTTCATAATTATATTTAATTAACTATTCCAATATCAGGTGAAGGGAACCTTTATAAGAACAGCTGGTCTAGACTCATCCCATATTGCTGACCGAATTTAGTCATCATTCCTTATGAGGACATCCACGTTCGGCATACTTGGCAAATTATCAAGGTAGGAAATATTCCGCTCATGAAATGGCACGTGAGACTCGTACACTCTTTGTCTAGCGGTAGGTAGAGGTACATGCTCCCTCGTCGGCTCAAGTTCAACATTCAATTCCTCCTCCTCATTACCCTTATCATGGAAGGGTGTGTCATCCCAGACTCATCCACATTATTGTCATAATCACTATCATCTTCCTGACTCTGTGCATCAGCCAAATTACGAGTCAATACGTCGTCTATGGGCAATCAGGAACATCAAGAAGCTCGTTTTCATTGCACAAAAAGAACAAAATGATAAGTTACCCAACTACATAAATACTTTTGATATAGCTATATCACTTTACTTACAAGTCGTAATGTCATGACGTTTTATGATTGATATTTTCTTGTTGGTGATTACTCTCGGATGGACCACCGTGTTCCAATACTCCAGAATTATGCACATTCCAACTAGGACGAGGTCATAACTTGTAAAATTCATATTCGGATGGTACCCCCTTATGAAAAATATAAGTGTTAATACAAATTCAATTGAAATATAAAATAAACATCGCTAAAGCATAGTAAATTTAAGTCTACCAGTCATCTTGTGGATTATATAAAGTCAAAAAATTATTTTGTAGCTGCTCATTCGCCGGTGGTGACAAGTTTAAATCAAGGCAAGCGCCTTCATCAGCAATCTGCCCGACAAAACTGCTCCAGAATAACCACCCGATGACTGGGGGTTATCCCTACTATGCACGCCCTCATTATTGAGAACGTCTTCCACCTTGACGTACATTTTCAATAATTTTATTACAATAAATTCTCTGTATCCATCCGGGATTTGCAAAAAATCTCTAAGAGTTTCATCATCCTCGATGTTAAATTCAGAATAATAAGCAAACCCCTGCGGAGTCACTGAGTACGGAAACCTACTGGTTACTTTAAGGTAAACCGAATGCTTCCTCACACTCATATTTTTACATAACAGCGAAATCAATTTATCATATTCCATAGTAAGCGGCAATTTAACATGACACTGTGGAGGTGAGTTATACGTCACAAGTTATTCTCCAGCATAACCTCACCACCCAATATAAATGAAACTCTTATTTTTGGCCTTCAGACATTGTACCAAAATAATTGATAAGAAGAAGAGAGAAGTATGAACGGAAGTTTGAAGTTTGTATTGAATGAATTTTCATAAAATTGAAACGCCTTTAAATAAGGTAAGTTTGAGCTTTGGATGCGTAAGGAATTTGCAATATTATACTACGTTTTATGTATTTGAATTATTATTATGTTGGTTAATTATTGGTGGGGTAAAATTATACTTTTTTTATAATTCGCATTATAGTAATGCGAATTAGTAAAAAATTTCCTTTTTTATAATTTGCAATATTATACTGCGAATTACTTAACCGCAAAATTTCTGTTAAAGTAATTCACAGTATAATATTATGAATTATATATTTAGGTAATTTTTTTTGACAGTAAAAATGTATTTTTTATCCAAAAAAAGTTAGAAATGTTTCGAAAACAAACGAGGGGATGGCGGCTAAAAATTAAAAAAAAAAAAAAAAAAGGAAGAAGGAAAAATGAAAACAGAATCGCCCAACAATTGGGCAATGAGCCTCACGCCATTAACGAAGAATAATGAGAAAAACCCAAAAAAGTAGAAATCGCGGGGATTTGTTGAATTGCAGCGGCGCTTTCTGTTTCCCATCCCTCCAAATTGGAGCAATCTAAGATGCAAATGATACAATTTTAAGGTGTTTACACGGGGTAAAATGTTAATAACCGATGCCGTTGTTCCTCAGTTGTAATTCCTCAATCAGCAGAAACCGAACCAACCAATGGTAAATTCTATTTTATCTCAGTAATTTAATGTTTATGGATGAATTTATGAAACAATATGGATACGTGATTGTTGTGATTACTGATTTCCACTAAAAGAAATAAGGGAACAGTTATAGGAGATTGTTTTCCATTTTCTTAAGGTTACTAATTTATGTTTGTATAGACTGTAGATAGCTACTTGCAGTTTCCTTTTAAGTGACCTCATTGTGTAAATCTTTTTTACTCCGTACACCTTGGCTGTTGCAATGGAGAACACTTGAATAACACATTGCTGAAAAAGTTTAAGCAGCCATTTCCTTCTCCGAGCGCACCTAGTACACCTTGATTCTCCCTTATCATCACCAGAATGACACTTGGTTATGTCACAAGTCTAACATAACCACGGAATAGAGATCAATCCATTTCTAACTTGAACTTAACCTTATGCATTTTGAAATTGAAAATGAAGGATTCATCTTGCATATCTCAACAAGTTCGATTGTAGCTGACTGTATAAGTCATGTGCAGTATCAGCCTATTGTCTGTTTAGGTTTGGGTCTAGGGCTGTGTGAGTTCTAAAGTTTTACGGCTTCTCCGAAGTTGATGTATAGTTTGCATTATTTTCAAGTAGGCCATCTTCTTGTATAAGCGCGTATTGCTTTTTTGAAAGCTATTATTGGCACATATTTACTGAAATTTTGACCATAAGGTCCTGTGAATGTGATCATTGCTCGTAGTAACTTGCATGGCCATATTGCCAAGAATAATCCTGAATTTGAGCTGCTTTGGACAAATTATGCCCACCTCTTAGTGGTTCGAACAACTTTGATGGTCATGGGGGAATTTGGAACCCATGGACACCATTCATTGTCACGCTCTCTTGAATTGCCTCTGTATCAACCTCCCCAATATTTTTTGCTATCGCCTCCTTCATTGACATTGAGGGGTTTTGGCTTGCATCAATAAAGTACTTCTAACTTCTATTCTCTTGGTCGATTATATGTTAGATTACAACAACAACAACAACAACTATCCAGTATACTCCCACCAGGTGGGGTCTGGGAGGGTAATATGTAGACAAGCCTTACCCCTACCCGAAAGGGCAGAGAGGCTGTTTCCAATCGACCCCCGGCTCATAGGATAAAAGGAAAAACAGCAGTAAAACAAAAACAAAGACAAAAACAAAAACAATAGAGCATTAGTAACTCCAGCAGAAATAGCGTAAATAGCGTAAATAATTATCTAAACATACGAAACATAAATACAATAAAGGTTTGTAAGTGAAAGACTCTATAGTATGGTAATATGGCTGAGGAACCGTTGTGTTAGGTGCTTGGTGTTCAGATTTGTTATTGGAGGGTAACTGGACCATAGAGTAGAAGTTTTCTAATCCCATTGATAGATTCCCCGTGCTACTTGTCCTTCTTACGATCTGCTAAACTTGTTGGGTTAGATATCCTTATTTTTTTGATAGGTACTATTGGGTTAAATATCCTAGGCATTAGCCTCTAAATGAAACAGGAATCGATTCACATGAATGAAGGGTTTTCTTAACGAGCATTTAAGACCTCAGTTCTTCAAACTTCTATGGATAAGATTCCACGTCATTGGCCTACTGAGCTCTCTGAATTTGTCAATCTCTATCCAGAGATCTAGTGTTTCCAGACCTTCTATAAACATCACAAATGATGTTTTCGTACAAATTACCCACCATGATCTATCATAGACCCTCAAACTATCGGTGGATCCCCCCTATTTTTATCTATCCAGATATAGCTTGTCTTCATAGTATTAGGTATTTGATGAATCTCAAAGTATTTTATTGCTTAATCCATGGGGTTGAGAATTTTGTCTCTAGGGGTTTACAGCTGAAAACTTCTTTACCAGCAGTATTATGAAGTTGCAGAGTAGGCGTGACAGTGCTGACTATTTCTGTGTTATTAGGAGGTGGTTAGCCCTGATGGGAGTTCGGAGCTGCTGCATTCTGGACGTTCGAGGATTGAGGTAATAGTACCATTCCATGTGATGGTTCACAGGATAGAAGATTGGAGAAGTCAGGTGGTTTGAATTTGGAAGATTGGAGTGGTGGGGTGGAGAATAAATTAATGAAAAAATCCCCCTCTTGATGCTAAAGGATCTTGTGGTGTCAGGCAAGGGTGCATTTTACTTTTGTTTTGCATCATTTTTTAAATCATGCACACCGCTTCACAATGACTACCCCACCTCAGTCTCATGATTATGACATTCTTATATCTGTTACAGCTTTATTTTGTTCCTTAAACAATTGTGCACTTGGCCCTGCCTCATAGGATAGAAATAGACTTTTGCATCTTCATCCTCACTTTCTCATTTATCTATATTATTGATATTGATATATGTTCTTAGATCTTTTTTAGCATGCATGAGGTATAGGTCCTCATGTTCTTTGGTCTTCCTTCTCTTTCAAATATCTTTTAAAGAGAATATGCTACAATTCCCTTTGAGTATATTTGATATACTGTAACTTGATCATATATGAAGGACCAACCAAATTTTATTCTTCCAAATATCTTAACATTTATTATGTCACCTCACTCAGAGCTTGTTCCTAAAGCAACAAAGATATATGTTTTTTCTTTCTCCTTTATTAAGGTTTGAAATGGCTTTATTCAGTATTTGTTAATACATGAGGTGTGTCACACTTTCCTTGTAATTGCTATTAGGATTCATATTAACAAGCCATTAGATGGATGTGCTTTTCTTGTTTCTGTTAGATATTCGTTGAAGGAGTACACTGTTCTCTCCTTGTTTGGTTTTGGGCGATTCTCATCTCATGAGCTAGCTTTTGAGATTGAGTTAGGCCCAAGGTCCATTTTCTTTACATGGTATTAGAGCCAAACTCATCTTTATTGTTGTGTTTCTCAATGTTGGGCCCCCATGTTATGTTATCCACAGTGTTCAGGCCTGGGGCATAGGCGGAGGGGGGCAGTGTCAGAATTTTCCATATTGTTTGAGAGAAAGGACTACTGTTTCCTTTTATGGGTTTTGACAATTCTCACCTAATGAGCTAGGTTTTGGGGTTAAGATAGGCCTAAACTCCAGTTTTTGAAGATTCAATTCATTCTTGAGCGAATCACATTCCATGAAACAATACCATATGGGTAGTTGGTTGCCATATTGGCTTCTGCCTCCAAATGAAACTATGGCTATGTTACAACATAATGAATGAGAGAAATTCCACCTTCAAAAAATTTGGCTTTTTTTATCTTTAGTCACACATGGCATCACATGTGCTGATTTTATCGTCTTTGGTCCTGTAATTATTTGTGGGTCATACTGTTTTTTTGAACCAAGTTTGTTTGGAGCTCCATTCAGACCAAATAGTTGTTTTTCTAAAGCTGAAGCTGATGAGCAGACTAAGTTTCCCATGATAGTAGTAGGATTAGAATTAGAAGAAGAACTGGGTGCTAGAATTAGGAACAAATATTAGGTTTAGGATTTAGACCAGTGTTACTACAATGACTTGGATTAGGACTTAGATGAGAATAAGGACTATGTCTATGGTTTGGGTCGAATTTGGATCCTAATTCTTTACTTGCTCCTAGACTTGGTTTAGGATTTAGACCACAAGGACTTGAATTAGGAGTTAGATCAGAAGTAGGACTAGGTCTAAGGTGGTGGATTGAATCGGAATCCTACTTCTTTGCTCACTCCTAGTACTAGATCAAATTCTCATTCCACTCTAACCTAATCCTTGTTTTAACCTAGTTTCTTGCTGTAGTCCAAATCTTTTATATACTGATCCAAATTTAGCTCCTAATGAAATGTTTTTAAGTAACGATACCTATAATCTCGTACTTGATGGAGCTGTACATAACATGGAAAATGGAGGTACCTAAGAGGTACTTCTTTTACATGGTATGCAATGTCGGGAGCAATTTTAGCAACTCAACGACCTTACTTGAGTTCAAAGCCAATTTTAACGTCCCAAGAAGTAGATGTATAGTGGTCAATTGGCGTTCACATGTAAAAATCATGATGAACGCGTGGATCACCTATTGTAATTTTGCAATGAAACTATGAGCCATGATCTTCATTCTCAACATCCATTGCTTTTTTCTCGAGAAAAAAGCACTGGTTAGTTGGAGATTGGATAAGATAAATGTGATAGGAGAAAGTTATGGAGAACAGCTCCGTGCAATAAATTTCTAGAAATACAGAAACAGGAGTATGATAACGTTTGAGGGAACTGGATATTCATTGTTAAATTACAATCCTCTGTTTTTCCCAGTGTTCTTTTGGTCTAAACAAGAAGTTCCTTACTTTATAGACTATTAGCTTGGTTCTTTGGGAGCTTATGCATCCTTCTATTTAATGTTTTTATAACAAACCTAAGACCATCTTGGTGTATATTGATTAAGAATTTTGAGTTTTCTGATTATTATTGTGAGAAAGCACGTGAGAAAAATATATTATTAATTAACAATGATACAATGAGTCCTATATATATATATAAGTAACATGTCCTACTCCTAATATATATAAGATTAGGGTTATTTATTCTTATTCTTATTTATATAACTATTCTAACACTCCTCCTCAAGCTGGAGCGTATAAATATGTACCAAGCTTGTTACATATGTAGTTAATACGAGGACCAGTGAGGGATTTGGGAAAAATATCTGCAAGCTGATCATTCGACTTCACAAACTTTGTAGCAATATCTCATGAGAATATCTTTTCTCTGACAAAGTGACAGTCAATCTCAATGTGTTTAGTTCTCTCATGGAATACTAGATTTGACGCAATATGAAGAGCAGCTTGATTATCACACACAAGCCCCATCTGACTAATCTCACCAAATTTCAACTCCTTGAGCAACTGTTTGATCCAAATTAGCTCACATGTTGCCGTAGCCATCGCTTGATATTCTGCTTCTGCACTAGACCGAGCAACCACATTCTGTTTCTTGCTCGTCCAGGATACCAGATTCCTCCTACTAAGACACAATATCCAGACGTAGAACGTGTATCAGAAGGTGATCCTGCCCAATCATCATCTGAGTATCCAATGATCTGCTCATGGCCTCGATCCTCAAATAATAAACCTTTGCCTGGAGCTAATTTTATATACTGAAGAATGCGAACAACTGCATCCCAATGACTATCACACGGAGAATCCATGAACTGACTCACAACACTCACAGAAAAGAAAATGTCAGGTCTTGTCACTGTAAGGTAATTTAATTTACCAACTAATTGTCTATATCTTGCATGATCGCTAAGAGGCTCCCCATGTCCTGGCAGAAGTTTAGAATTCGGATTCATCGGAGTGGCAACAGATCTACAACCTGTCATTTCAAGAATATCTAAAGCATACTTTCATTGTGAGATCACAATACCTGAGCTAGACTGAGCGACCTCAATACCCAGAAAATACTTTAGTTTGCCCAGATCCTTAGTCTGAAAGTGTTGAAAAAGATGTTGCTTCAATTTAGTAATACCATCCTGGTCATTGCCGGTAATAACAATATCATCAATATAAACCACTAGATAAATACAGAGACTCGAAACAAAATGCCGATAGAATACAGAGTGATCAGCTTCACTCCGAATCATGCCAAATTCCTGGATAATTGTGCTGAATTTACAATACTATGCTCGAGGAGACTGTTTTAGACAATAAAGTGACTGGCGCAAGCGATATACAAGGCCACAAGACCCCCCCCCCCCCGATAAACAAACCCAGGTGGTTTCTCCATATAAACTTCATCCTCAAGATCGCCGTGAAAGTATCTTAATGTCCAGCTGATGGATGGGCCAATGGCGAACAACAACCATGGATAGAAAAAGGCGGACTGATGCTATCTTAGCCATGAGAGAGAAGGTATCACTGTAATCGAGCCCAAAGATCTGAGTATATCCCTTGGCAACAAGACGAGCCTTAAGACGATCAACCTTACCATTCAGACCAACCTTGATTGCATACACCCAATGACAACCAACAGTAGATTTACCTGAAGGAAGAGGGACGAGCTCCCAAGTACCGTTCATATATAAAGCAGACATTTCGTCAATAATAGCCTGTCGCCACCCTGGATGAGACAATGCTTCACCTGTTGACTTAAGGATAGAAACAAATGACAAAGAAGATAGAAAAGCATAATAGGGTGATGACAAACGATGATAACTCAAACCGACATAATGGAGATTAGGATTAAGGGTGGTCCGTATACCTTTCCGAAGCTCAATCGGTGTACTAGGAAGAGACAAGTCCGCAGTAGGAGCAGGGTCAGGTGCGGGATGTGAATCAGCTGTGCCGGATGCTGGGTGCGGACGACAATAATATGTCAAGAGTGGTGTTCCTGTGGCAGGGAATCTAGGAGGACCACACTAGACTTCCCAACGGTTGGAATGGGTAAGACTTCTGTAACGGAAGGTGAAGGAGGAGTTATAGTAGGCTCGGGTAAGACTTCTGTGGCGGAAGGTGAAGGAGGAGCTATAGTAGAATCCTTAAAGGTCGATATAGGTAAGACCTCAGATATATCAAGGTGGTCAGAATTGTTAGAAGAGGTAAAGAAAGGTTTAGACTAAAAGAATGTGACGTCAGAGGACATAAAGTACCGACGAAGATCAGGTGAGTAACAACGATATCCCTTCTGAATACGAGAATAACCAAGGAAGACACACTTGAGAGCACGAGGAGCTAACTTATCTTTCCCCGTGGCTAAGTTATGAACGAAATAAGTGCTCCCAAAAACACGAGGGGGAACAGAGTATAAGGGTGATTGGGGAGACAATAATACATACGGTATCCGATTCTGGATGGGAGAGGAAGGCATCCGATTAACTAAATAACAAGCTGTGAGAACTACATCACCCAAAAAACGCAATGGAACATGAGATTCAATGAGAAGTGTGCGAACAGTCTTAATGATGTGCCTATTCTTTCTCTCTGCAATCCCATTTTGCTGAGAGGTAAGAGGTCTGATGAATAATTCCTTGAAAAGTCATAAACTGCTGAAATTGAGAGGATAAATATTCTAAGGCATTATTATTGCGAAAAGTGCGAATAGAAACACCAAATTGATTTTTAATTTTAGCACAAAAATTTTGGAATATAGAAAACAACTCAGAACGATCTTTCAAGAAAATCCACGTGCATCTTGAATGATCATCAATGTAACTAACAAAATAATGAAATCCCAAGGTTGAACTGACTTTACTAGGACCCCATATATCACAATGCACTAAAGAAAAAATAGACTCTGCATGGCTCTCAATACTACGAGGAAAGGAGGCTCGGGTATGTTTCCGTAGCTGACATGACTCACACTCTAATGTAGATAAACTAGACAAACTAGGCAACATCTTCTGAAGTTTGGATAAGTTTGGATGTCCTAAACGTTTGTGAATTAGGTCCGGAGGATCTGTAACGAGACATGACTGGGAGGAATTGAGCGAGTTAAGGTAGTAAAGACTTTCTGATTCAGGTCCTGTTCCAATCGTCTGCCCCATACTGCGGTCCTGCATAATAAATGAATCATCAATAAATATATGCCACAATGGAGGGCACGAGTCAAACGACTAGCAGATATAAGATTAAAAGGACGCCAGGGACATAGAGAACAGAATCTAGAGTGACAGAGGACAGGGGATTCGCTTGTCCAACTCCTTTTGCTTTGGTTTGAGACACATTGGCTAAAGTAATCGTAGGAAGAGATTGTGAATACGCAATATTTGACAAAAGTGATTTATTACCGGAGATATGATCAGAAGCGACTGAGTCCACAACCCATTGTCCAAGAGTACTATATTGGGAAACACAAGCAAAAGAACTACCAGCAACAGTAGTATCAGTCTGAGCAACAAAGGCTACTTGTGGAGATGTCTGCTTACTTGCTCGATACTGAAGGAATTCATTATACTCCCCTTCAGATAAAGAAAACCCCCGGTTTCCTGTCGTCTCAGTCTGAGCAACATAAGCATTTTGTTTGGTCACGTATTGAATCAAAGTCATTAGGGAGTCCAACAAGGGTAAGAACTAGAAACATCTTCTGTCGTTGCTCTTGTTGCTTTTCAATACTAGTAAAAACTGGTATCAACGTCTCAAAATCTTCCATGACTACCTGTACTTGTCCCAAGAAAGTAGACATATCCAATTTCTGTTTCTTCAAGCTTGTTATTCGCGATATATTACATCATCAAAACAAGATATGTCATTAGTGTATAAATTACGAACCTTTTCCCAAACTAAATAACATGTCTGGAATGGACGGAACAAGGGCATCAATTTGGAATCAATAGATCGCTACATGATACTACATAACTGAGTATCGACCTTCTCCCACAGTGTTTTGGCCTTTTCATCACCTTCGCTAGCCTTTTTTGTTAAATAATCTTGAACTCCTTGACCTTTAAACCACAACGCGACAGACAAAGCCCAAACTAAGTAATTTGAACCTCTCATTAAAGGTTCTGAGGTAATCATAACACCGGAATTGCCAGAACCCGTGTTTTTAGACCCGAAAGCATCGACTCCCAAAGGCATAGTTGGATTATCACCAAATAACAAAAAGAATCAACTGACAATTTACTGAAACAGATGGAGGAAACATTGTTTTTCTGGAAAAGTACTGTAGCTGCCGGAAAAATCAGTGTAGTCGCCGGAAAAAACTCAAATTGGTCAGAATCAAACAAAAACAGGATGGGTAGGGTCGGAATTAGTAGGCGACCCAACTGTTGTGAAGAATCATCACCAAAAATGGCCGGAAGTGTGCATACGCCCCAGCATGTGAGGTCATGCGCTCCCCAGAAATTTTCTTTTGCCGGCGCGTGGCAGCTTTTCTGCCAGAGAAATTTTAGCGGGTTGGTCGCCGATGAGTGATCTACCTCGTAATGGTGTTGGTTTTTGCACAACACTGATAGAAAGTGATTTGATTACGGCCAGCCTTCTAAGTCGCCGGAAAAATTGTACGGCTACGAGGTCTTTCTTCCCGGAAGTCGTTGGAATGATGCACAACGATACGTTTCTCACTAATGCTGTGATACCACGTGAGAAAACACAGGAGAAAAATATGCTATTAATTAACAATGATACAATGAGTCATATATATATATATATATATATATAAGTAACATGTCCTACTCCTAATACATATGGGATTAGGATTATTTACTCCTATTTCTATTTACATAACTATTCTAATACAAAAGACATATCGCTTTATGTGTCTTAACTGTAAATAGAGCAATTATCTCTTTCCCAAAAAGAAAAAAAAGAAAGACAGAGGCTTCCACAGGCCATTGAACGAAGAAGCGCACTAGGAGAAGAAGAAAACAAGAAATGGAGGCTTAGCAGCAGAACGTGATTCTCTATTTTCCCCAAAAGAGAAAAGAAAATAAATAGAGGAAAAAAAGATGCAGGCAGCCTAATGTTTGCCAAAAGGAAAAAAAAAAGGGAATTAGAAGAAAGAAGAATTCTGTGAAGATCTCTCTTTCCTGCACTTCTTCCGATTGAGATCGTTGATGATCTTCTCAAGTTGTTTGTTCTCTATTGTCTTCTCAATTCTCATGAGTATGTCTTTTTTGCTCCTGCAGAAGATTTCCTTTTCCTTTCCTGGATCCTAACACAACCCCCCCCCCCCCCCCCCCCCCAAACCCCCAAACTTCCGACCCCCCTTTGTTGGATTGAAAGATGCGCATGCTAAAGGCCTTGTGCCTTAACCCAGGTGTGCGCTTGTTAATCGCTTTTATGCAGCACCTCGACTGAAGTGGTGAGGCACCAATTCTGCTTTGTCGGTTGTCTCAGCAGTCAGCACCTGAAGCTTGGCTTTGGTTTTGTTGGAGGCATGTTGAATATGTTCAAAGTGTTACGTTCTAATTTAGTGACATCCTATATTGAACGAATATTGTATTGTATTTTGTTTGAGACGTATAAATATGTTTATTCATCAAATTATCTTGTCATCAATACATGTCTTTTCTTATTCGTTACAAATAGTTTAGATATACATGTTTTGCTACTGGAACTTGTTTTCATGACCATTTTCCATAGGGGTTTAGTAGTATAGGTGGAATTTTTTTCAAATAGGCCTCGTAAGTTTCTATTTTGTTCATTCGGACATGTTGCCCTGGTGCTGTAGTGTCTTTGCTTTTGTTTCTGCATTGACAACTTGTGTTTGCTGATGAAATAATGAAACCTAACACAATTGTCTTGTCTTGGATGATATGCTTGGCTTAAATCATATAGTATAGCTATCATATCGGTTGCTCATTGTATTGAAGGAGGTTTAGTCTAATCCGTTTTGGGGAAAACATTACTCTGTACAAAGACCACTGAAAACAGGTGGATTTCGAAATGCTGGCAAAGGGGTCGAGCCGTTGGGCTTATATCTTGAAGTCTGGTGAGGCGCCATTCTGCTTTGTCGGTTGCCTCAGCAGTCAGCACCTGAAGCTTGGCTTTGGTTTTGTTGGAGGCGTGTTGAAAATGTTCAAAGTGTTAAGTTCTAATTTAGCGACGTCCTATATTGAACGAATATTACATTGTATTTTGTTGAGACCTATAAATATGTTTATTCATCAAATTATCTTGTCATCAATACACGTCTTTTCTTATTCTTCAGAAATAGTTTAGATATACATGTTGTGCTACTGGAACTTGTTTTCATGACCATTTTCCATTGGGGTTTAGTAGTATAGGTGGAATTTTTTATTGAATAGGCTTCATAAGTTTCTATTTTGTTCATTCGGACACGTTCCCCCGGTGCTGTAGTGTCTTTGCTTTTGTTTCTGCATTGACAACTTGTGTTTGCTGATGAAATGATGAAACCTAACACAATTGTCTTGTCTGGGATGATATGCTTGGCTTAAATCATATAGTATAGCTATCAGATCGGTTGCTCGTTGTATTGAAGGAGGTTTAGTCTAATTCGTTTTTGGGGAAAAAATTACTCTGTACAAAGACCACTGAACACATGTGGATTTCGAAATGCTGGCAAAGGGGTCGAGCCGTTGGGCTTATATAGTGCATTCGAATACATTGGAACCTTTGGCTTTTTCATTTTCAATTTTAATGTCCCCAGCCGCCGGGGGTGGGTGTGGGGGGGGGGGGTTGAGTGGGTGGGTGGGGGGAGTTTGGGGGGGGGGGGATTTTCTCCCTAAGGCATCTAAACTTTCAAAAAGAAAAAAGAAAGAGAAGAAAACACAGATGTCCAAATTTTGTGTTATGTTTAGTTCAACAGTCTGCTCCCCTATCTCCCTGTTTCGAGCATCAGCCATGCAGTGACATTGTTTTGCTGAAGTATGGAATAAATAAAGCTTAGTAGTCCTCAAGTCATTATCTTTGGTATATTTAGCCAGTTTTTGAATGCCTTCATGATTTTGTTGAATCCAGTGATTTGGGTATTGTTTCAAAGGCTATCATTCAAATATTTTAACATGGGATTTTGGAGAATTTGATTGATTGTGTCTGTTTCTGATTATTGAGTTTTGAGATGTTACCTACTGCTGTCTTTATAGATTTCTTCTAGTGAGAGGATTAAATGAATGGTGAAATTTTTAAGTGTTTGGATTTATCTGCCTGTGTCTTTACCTTAAGGTCGTTAGACATCTAGGAATTTAGAGACTCAGATTGGTAGTACTTAAATCGAGGTCTAGGAGTTCAACGGGAAGTATGCATTTGCATTAACCTAAAGTCTATAAATAGTTCAATTTGCTAAATTGTGCATGTGTTTAGAATATCAATTAGTAGAATCTTGTAAAGTTTTGCCAAAGTTTTAATCAGTAATTTAAAGAAAGAAGGTGGAAAGTAAGGTTTGGGGGACTAGCTGCTAACATGAAGATTAAGACAATTTTTTCTGACAAGTTTGTGAAGATGAATATAATAATTAATAAAAATGACATCATTTGGAATTGAAAATTTTCATTCGAGTTGAGTCAAAGCAGTCGTTTTGGTTTTAGCTTATCAAAAGCAAAAAGACAGACATCAAAACCATGTAGGTTGAGCCTAAAAGAATTTGCTTAGGTGGAAACTAATATGAAAGTCTTGCCTTCAAGTTATTAAGAATATACAGTATGTTTTCTACACAAACCATAAAGAATATTTAGGCGTTTATGGTAGCCTTGAGGTTGCTTGTCTAAAATTTTGGGTCCGTCTTTGATGACGATAATGTTTATTATTTCCTATATGGTCATGGTTTCTGATATTCTTTTCCATTTTTTTGGCTTCAGTTATCAAATGAAAGTGGCATATCTCTGGTTTGTTAGATGCCACGTCCTAGATTTTGTTCCCTACTCAACATTATCATATCTAAATATGGGCTGTCCAGGTGTACACATGTGCAATCCACATGTCTTCTCATATAAATCATAGACACATCAAAGACTTAGTTTGCTTTCTTGCAACATTTTATCTGTTTTTAAGCTAAGGTAGGTGGTTCAAAGAGATCATTTTTTCCCCTTCCTATAATTGAATTTTTCTTCAGGATTGCGAGTGTTGGCAGTCATGTGGGGGAGGCATGCAATGATGTCAAACATTATTGTAGGATGGTATCCCCAAAAAGCTGATGTTTATGTGAGATGGACCAATAAGAGGAGGACAAACATCAGTAGCCTCTCTACTGAAAGGGACCCTCAAAAGCTTTTTCCTTTAAGATTTGTATCAAATTCTATGTCACCATTGGTTTCTTTGGGGACCCTTTTGCATTGGTGTTGACACGTTTTATTGAGAAGTTATCCCTTTACTTAATCTTCTTCTGCAGCTTTTTGAAGAGATATTGGTTGGTGGTTCAATTGTTTCGGCTGTAAATGCCTTTCATAAATTCTGTTTTCACAAAATTCCAAGCTGTCTGTCTTTTCCTTTAGCATTTTGGAGTTCTTGGAACCTTCTTAATTAAAAAGGTGAAATAGGTTTTTGTGGGCCATTATAGAATCTGTATTATGTTGGTGTTAGAGAGTTCTGATATAGAGCATATCAATATCTTGTGCTCTGATAGCTATTTTTTTTAAAAAAGGTGCGTTTTTATCTGATTCCTAACCTCAATACTCTCCTTTTGATTTTCCCTTTTGGTTCATGTGCTTTTTCGTGATGTTGTACTAGATATCCAACAGACAAAACTAGTTTTAACTCATAAATTGACTAGAAGAATGATTAATTAACAGATCTTGGCATCTTAGGGAACTTGAAAAGCCAAGATGATGTAAACAGTGATTTTATATAATGAAGTCAGTTACTCCATTATTCTTAGGAATTCCAGGGAAAGTTCTGTATCTTCCAGTATGGAATTTCCCCATTGATTTTGGAAGTTCCAGAAGAGTCGCGAAGTTTCATTGCGGCAGGTCAAAGCACATATGCAAAGTCTGGAGTTTCTTGTTTAAGTATGAGATAAGCACATGTTTGAAGATTCTTGTAGTTGTAGTTGGTTCAAAGTTTGCAATGCTGAGCTGTATAAAACTGAAGAAAAGGAAAATTTGCTTTTGGTGACTTTAATTTCAGTAGCTCTGCAGCCACTGCCTTGATTGGTAGCAATGCAGATTTTGCGCATTGCCAAAGACTTTCTCTTGGCTGATAATTTGCAGACAAAATCCCTGAAATTTGGTCATGATGTCAACGTAGTGACATGCAGTATATGCAAGCGTCTGCTTGTCGTTGCTGACTACAGAGAGATTCGTATAATTGAAGAGGCAGAGATGATGTTTGCATACTTTTCTAATTTGGGTCTAAAGAAATGTAGAAAATGAGCATATCTGTTTTAGACGAAGGGTGATAAACCAGCCAACCAGCCATCCAATGCAGTAGGCTAAGGGGCAAATAGTTAGTTACTACAAAGATCTGATTATTTGCTGCCAACCAACAATAGATATTAGCCGTTAAAATTTCTCTCTATTGGTGAAAGAAGTATTTGAACCTTCTTTGTCATATTCACACAAATAGCTTAGGCCTTAAGCAGCCAGTGGTGGGACACATTGGTTTAAAGGTGATCAGGTGAATCCTCTTTGTCTAATTATCATTGTTGATATCGATATTCATTTTATGTACATATACTTATTGTTGAATCTCATTATATAACTTTCTTTGTATGTACACGGGAGAGGAGGCTTGGTAGCAACCATTAGAACCTTGTACGCCTGATGTGCGGGCCTATGTCTAGACCTAACAATATTATAAGTGAGCGGAGCTATTACATATGATATCTTAGCCACTCCGCATGTAACCTTGACCGATGATGGGAAAATATGACTTGAGCGGAGCTATTACATATGATATCTTAGCCACCCCGCATGCAACCTTGACCGATGATGGAAAAATATGACTTTACGCAAATCCCAGATACTTGAGATATGATGGTGGGGTAAATCTTACAAAGGACCTTGAGTCCCTAAAGGGAAGGGTGTATGTAACATCATAGGCAAATTTCACATTCATAACATTGAAGAAATATTAGATATATGAAAAGTAAGTTTTAGACCCTAATGATATGTTTTTAAAGCGGTGTGGTCTAGGCGCAAAGCAAACAATATCATCAATGGGTTGAGCTGTTACAGTAAGATAGGAAATGCTTCCACTTTAGTGAAAACAGTTGCTTAAAAATGCTTTAGGTCATATATCGACTCTAGCCATAGGCTGTATACTTGTACCAAGTACATGATAGTGACAGTATACATAATTTAATTAGGAAAAGAGAAAAAACATTGTTTATAAGTGAGAATTTTGTTTGTTATTAGGATTCATGAATTATGCAGTATGAAATTGTATTAATCCAGTGAACTAACTTTTGTTGAACCTTAGAATGTTGACATGTGTACTAGGGGTGTGCATTTTATTATTTGTTAGTGGGCACTGAGCACACGCGAGACTGAATAAATTTTGTTATCTGCTTATCCCTCTAGTCGAAAAAATCCTGTTTCTAAAGCCATAACAGAAGCTTTATTACTCAGTATATGCGCAGAATAACAAGGTGGAAATCTAGTTATACAGCAAAAATGCCCTATCCCTTTTATTTAAAATGTTACTTAGATAATGCCACAGCTGCAGACAAACTTAAAAAAAAGAACGATACTTAATTATTCAGCTAAGTTATTGTCTCATGTGACGTTTAACCTAAACATTGGTGGAATTAACATTTATGAAGAGCAAACATCAAACTATTTATGGTTAAAAATGATGCCTAATATTTTCTATTAGTTCTTACTCCCATCTACAAGCAGCGGAGTCTAAGCAGAAGTAGATCCAAAATTTAAACTTGATTCGAGTTTTAATATTTTTAACAAATCTTAGGTTCAAATGTAATATTTGTTGAAATTTTAGTGGGTTTTCACATACGTATAATATATATATATATATGTGTGTGTGTGTGTGTGTGTGTGTGTGATGCATGTTGAAAATATTGAGTTCGGATGAATATATTATCGTCCAAGTTAACTACCCTTCAACTAACTATGCACTTTACAAAATGATATCTTTGGAATGTTTAAGCACATGAAAAGTTGAAAATATATGCTATATAAATTATAGTAAGAGGTTGCGATTTGAACCTCGAACGTTCTTGTCTACTTTATATCGTGCAACTCAAATCCTGAAATAGTTTTATCACTTACTCTTATAATAATAGGTTTAACGTATGCATTTACATACAAAATAGCAATGGTATGAATATTTTTATGATAGTTAGTTGGGTTAGGACCAAATACTGTGATTATTTTAAATGTGAGGAAGAAGAACACATCATGATATCCGTCATGCTCCATAGTTTTAGAAGCCAAAGGTAATGACATTTTTGTTCTATTATAAAGAGTTGGATATTAAACTTTTTCTTACTTTTCCCCATATTTTAATGTCAAAATAATTTGAATACATAGCATATGTAATGTTGTATATCCAGTGGATATGCAGGTAAAGACTTAGGTGTGGACTGACCAATCATAAGCTAAATATTCCAGGCATTTTGGGCATCTACTCTGGATCAATGGACACTTGCCTTCCTCTTTTGCCACACAAAATTGCTTACTATTTTTAGGACCCACATAATAATTCATGATGTTTCTTTCCTTCTATTTTATTTTTTTCTCTTTGGTCTAGGAGGGTAGGGGAAATCAGGTGGCGTATGCAAAATTTTTTGCCTAAAGTATTCGATTTTTAGGAGTTTGGTTTGGGATTGTAGAGGTTTTAAGATTTTATTTTTCTTATCTTCAACTTAAATATGTGTGCGTGTGGGACCTATGAGCGGTCCCTTAAACTAGGCTGGCTTTATTCAGGTCTTTTTCATTTAACACTTAAATTCATTAGTTACGTAGGAGCAGGAGTGACAAATGGGCAGATCGGGTCGGATGTGGTACGGGTTGAAAACAAGTAATGAAAAATAACTATTCGATTCAATTCATATTTAATATGAATAAAAAACAGATTAATCGGCGGATAATTATGACTTCTTATATATGATCACTTTTGAGAGAATTCTTAGTATTTTTAACTTGAGGAACCCTCAATTTGAGGTTTTACCAATGTAAAAGTTAGGCCCATTGGTTATTCATTGGTTACTCATTGGTCATCCATTTTCTAAATGGATAATATGGTTATTATCATTGATCCGTTTTTAAAAAGTTCATTATCCAACCCATTTTTTTTAGTGAATAACATGAGAGGTTAATTGTTTTTCTAACCATTTTGCCACCTCTATGTAGAGTATCATCTTTGATTTCTTGACGCAAATATGCAAAAGATCAGTTCTCTCTATATTGCAGCTAGGAGTGACAAACGGGCGGGTAGGGTCGGATATGGTTCGGATCGAAAATGGGTAATGAAAAAACGGATAAATTATCCGGCCCGAGTCATATTTAATACGATATAAAAGGCTTAACCGGCGAATAATTTGGTTAATCATATTATCCATGACTTCTTGCATGTGAGGTACCCCAATTCGAGACTTTACAAATGTAAAAGTTAGATCCATCGGTTATTTATTGGTTAACCATTTACTAAATAGATAATATGGCTCTTATCCATATTTGATATATTTTTATATAGTTTATTATTCAATCCATTTTTTAATGAATAATATGGGTGACTAACTATTTTTTTTTGGAACCATTTTACCACCCATAATTGCAGCAAATCAACTAAATAAAAAATGATGGACAAATTAGAACGCAAAATTAAATTCGAGAAAAGGGAGAAATTAACTAAGTGAAATGACAACTTGAAGGCAGCGATAAAAGATTTCCTATTAAGGCCAGTGAATGAATATTTCAGTGGTGAAAGCTCTGGTAGTTGTGGGAAAGCAGAAGATAGGGTGAGCGGGGAAGGTGGCGGAAGTCGGGGTAGTTGAAAATATGATTTCTTTCTTTTTCTTCTCAAAATTATTTTTAAATTATTTGGGAACAAATGCCACTTGTCATTGTTTCATTTGTTGTTTTCCACATAAGCCATATGTGAATTACACTCTCTTTGTATTTTGGCGTAATGACTTCCTGATCATTAAATGGCTTTTGAAAGCCGATACATGAACTTTAAATTTTTTCATTTAAACACTTTTACTTAACAAAATGGGTAATAATAAATACTTTTGACCGTTGACCATGCCTATGTGGAAGCACTGAAGCTGACATGGCTTGTGTGCAAATCACGCTCCCAATACGCGTGAATAATATTGTTTTTACTTTAAAAAATTAGAATTAGAATAAAATATAAATAAAAAAGAAAAAAAAAGAAAAAAAAAACTTTTTCAAATTTTTCATCTTCCCAGGTGTCCACCATGGATTAAGTGATGCTATCAGATGAGTAAGTGATGCTACGAACTTCGCCAGACCATGCTGAAGCATGTAAGTTCAGAATCCTAGTGAAACGTGCTAAGTAGAACTGAAGGATGCATTGACATTTGGTCTAACACTGTTATATGAACAGTATGCAGAATGACCATTTTGAATATTCAAAAGATTTGATTTGGAAACATTCTCCTAAGGAGCAGGAGTCGTTTGGCATTGGTTTTGAGTCTTTTAGTTTTCCTGATCACCTTGCCCAGCCAACTGGTGATTTTTTAAGTTTTCAACTTGGTGGTGATGGTTGATTTCTTGAATGGATTGAGCTAAATCTTTGCACAGAGGATCCATGGGTGCAGTAGAAGGGATTCCAATTGAAAATTGGTCTCTAATTGGCCTAGAATTGATAGGGGCATTTTGCCGAATACTTTGTTCAACCGGACTGACTAAGCTTTTGGATTGTAAAATTGGAAGAATTGGTTAGTACCCATATGAAATTGGAAGCGTAGGAGCATTCTCCTCCATCAAGGTGAACATTTTGGTATCTTTCTTTTCCAATTTGGATACCCGGAACACCTTGCGCATTCATTTTTGCCTCGCCGGAGTTTTGCTGCTCGTCGGAGGGGACGATTTCCAAGGTGGAATTGTCGAACACCTAGTATATTTCAGGCTCTTTTTTCCTTTTTGTAATTTGTAACTTGTTTTTCTTTCTGATTTTGTATTTAAAAATGGAATCCACAAATTACACATGGCAAGTAATAAATAATGTAGCATGATGTGTTGTACATGTCAGCACAATTGATATACACGCACTGGTGGATGTGTTTATTATTACCCATTTTATCAAGTTGGAGTGTTCAAATGAGAAAATTCAAAGTTTGTATATCAGCTTTCAAAAACCCTATAAGTTTAAGTGGTAAGAAAACTATTACGCCTTATATTTTTGATTGGTCATCGTTTTGTGTTTAAGTGACACATGGCAGAATGAGTTGACGTGTTAAAATGAAAAATGTTTGAGTAAAAGTGTAAAAAAAAATGGAGCCAACTTTAAAGGGCCGGTTATGGGTCTGGCTCTATATATATCTATATGAAAAGTACATTGCTTGACGAATATCTTCGGCAAAGCGCTATTGGATGATACCATTATTCTTTAACTGATGACCCAATATGATGACAATGCCAAATTCTAAAATGGTTGAACTTGAATTATTGCTTAAACACTATGAATTGTTCTTAACATTGGGATTTCTTGAAGGGTCATTCCCAAAGTGGTTCAATAAATTTAATAAAATAAAACAAGGATGGAATGGGCATGAATCTGAAAAGCAACATTAGTTGATCATATAGACTGATTACTTATCAAGGGAAGCAAACCTAAACGCTTTACTTATTGGAGTGACTATTAATGTAATGGTTTTCGCGTTTTGTCCTCAATAAGAATTTGTAACAATAAATATAAATTAAACAAATCCTTTGTCGAGGGTGATATTGAAAGTGCAAAATGATGTCTTCTTTTTACAATATAAATTATTTTTGTGTCGTTTGTCTCCTATGTAGAAGAATAATCTTTACCTAGTTTAATAACCCAATGAGACTTTCTTAATGCAACTCCAACTAGGGGTGTGCATTCGAATCGGTTTATCGATAAATCGAATCGATTATTTGTTATCGAAATCGAAAAAATCAAAATCGAAAAAATCGAAATCTTATTGAAACGATAACGATAAGCATATGTACACATCGATAATCGATAAGTAATTATCGATAAGGGTCAAAATCGAATCGATAAATCGAATGCACACCCCTAGACGGTAGACATTTGTAAAATAAGTAATTACCTATTTGTGTAGATTAATATAACATATAAAATGTATATATATTCCGCTACTATTTTGAAAGCGGCTATACAATATCATTTTCCCTAATCTATACCCTTTCCTTTACCCTAAGTCCCTTACCCTACTATTTCCTCTACCACATTTAAGGAATGATAAAGATCAAGGGAATGAAGTTCAAATTAAGAAAAAAAAATTAGCCGTGATGATGTATTTTGTTTTGTTTTATTTTCTTATACTGTTGGAGTATTGGTGGCATACATTTGATCCCTTACTTTAGTTTTGTTGCATGTGCTTGTTGATACAATTTTTATGTTATAAATGATGTTCGTCTTATTTTAGCTTCTTTTTGTCCATATAAATTAGGCGCGTTTATAGCGGAATACTTTCCGTGGAATCCCGCAAATTTTCTTATTGGTGTAATCGATAACCGAATCGATAAGCCTCCAAAATCGATAAATCGAAATCGAAAAAATCGAAACCTTATTGAAACGATAACGATAAGCATATGTACAAATCGATAATCGATAAGTAATTATCGATAAGGGTCAAAATCGAATCGATAAATCGAATGCACACCCCTAACTCCAACAAAAGTTAAAACTCATCATCAATTTCCACTTAATTAAACACATCGTTTAAGAATTTGGAAAGACACCTCGAGCTTATACAGTTCGGTCCTTTTCCACTCTACTTCAAGCCTTGCATTATCTTCGAGATCGGAGGTGGAACCACGTGAAAACTTATGGTTGCCGAACTTTATCATTTTAAGTAATTAGGTTCTAAATTAATGATTTTGTATACGATTAAAATCAGGTTTATTCTTTTTTGTATGACTAATCGAACTTGTAACATAGCATACCAAGATTCGACCCCATGTTATATTGGACCATGATGTAAAGTTAGATTACCGAACTCGTGACCCAGAGATCGATCACAGATGCCAAGCAGAATAGACATTAAGCAAGATAAAGGAAATCTTTCAGAGCTGAATAACAGAAAGTCAAAATATTCGTGATCGGACGAAGATCATGATAGAAATCTCGGCATGTATCAAGAAGGTGCCAATTAATTAGCTAATAATGGGGTTTCTTACTATATTTAGAATCGTATCAATGGTAGAATTCCCCTACTATATAAAAAGGATATGATCATTTGTAAAAGGTATCATATTCACGCAACATAAAGAAATATACTACCTTTCTCTTAAGCTCTCAATACTTTGTTACTTTATTCATATTTTTTAGTGCAATCGTTTGGTTCGAGGACGACCTAGCTCGAGGGACAAAGCTTTATATTCCCTTAGGTTTGATTTTTTTCTATTTATAGTCAATTTCAATCTCAGTTTATGTTTTTTCTTAGTTTGTGCCAAGTAAATTCACGTACCCTTAAAACCACATATAAGTTCAATCGCTATCCGTTTTTAGGAAAAGCAGTTTGCCGTCTACCGTGCGGCTAAGGATAATAGTGATTTTCTAGTACTAACTTTCGTGACACACACTATTTTATACTTGTCCTTGTGAGTATAATCCTTCTCCCCTGAGAGCGGCTCCTAAACCACTTCCCAAGAAGTTTTGCATGCCAGAAATCCGCAAGTATAATGGAACGACCGACCCCAACGAGCATGTCACTTCTTATACATGTGCGATTAAGGGGAATGATCTGGAGGACAATGAGATTGAGTCTGTATTATTGAATAGATTTGGGGAGACCCTGTCGAAGGGAGCGATGATATGATACCATAACTTGCCACCCAACTCATTGATTCTTTTTTGCCATGCTTGCAGATTCCTTTGTTAAAGCACACGTTAGAGCTATAAAGGTCGACACTAGGAAGTCGGACCTCTTCAAGGTAAAACAGAAAGATAACGAGATGCTTAAAGAGTTTGTGGATGTACCACTGGTCACCAAGGATTGGGCCCTTTAGGCCTTCACCCAATGACTAAACGTATGAAGCTCGATGGCTTCACAACAACTAAAGTAGAACTTGATCTAATACCCAGTTGTTACTTCGGTCAGTATGCATAATTGGTATCAACAAAAGATTAGGGCCGAGGACAATTAGCTACGGATTCCTTGCTGGCCCGTTTGTCCTATCAGGCCCGTAGACATAGCCAAAATAGATGTCGACCGAGATCCACAATCAAACATGAATCGCTACCAACCATATAATGGAGATCGAAGAGGCAATGGGCCTGGGAGAAACCCTATTCCGGGTGAAAGGAGAAATGATCGAGGTCAGATCTCTCGGGGGATCATGAGCAGGAATGGTTTCGACAAGGATGACGGGCCCAAAGAAGCACCACGACGATCAAAATATAACTTTAACGTTAATGCATCCGCCATCGTATCAGCCATAAAACATTTCATAGATACTCGATGGACTCGACCTCTTTAGACCAATCCAGCCCAACGAAATCCCAACCAAATGTACAAGTATCACGACACCCATGGCCACAGAACAAAAGATTGCAGACAACCAAGAAGTAGCCTAGTTTTTCAATGATGGGCACCTTCAAGAATTATTAAGAGATTAGGCGAAGAATCATTTCAAAAATGGAGATTCAAACAGACAGAACGATCAAGAAGAATTACAACACGTGGTTCATAGGATTGTTGGAAGGGTTGATATTCCTCAAAGACTAATACAAAGACGCACAAAGGTGTTGATCACAACGGAGAAGTGAACTCGAGATTATGTACTAGAAGGAACCTCTGTATTTCAATGACGAGGATGTAGAAGGGATCGTACAACCCCATAACGACATACTGGTAATATATGTACTTATGAATAAAACTCAAGTTAAACGTGTTTTAATTGATCCAGGTAGCTCGACCAACATCTCTCAATCGAGGGCCATAGAACAGCTCGACCTATAGGATCAATTTGTGCCCGTAACTCGAGTAGTAAACGGGTTCAACATGGAATGTAAAAGCTCTAAAGGCAAGATAACTTTGATAGTGAACGTGGCTGGGACTATACAAGAGATGAAGTTCCATGTGATCGAGGGAGATATGAGGTATAATGCCTTGTTCGGGAGGTTGTGGATCCACAACATGAGGGTAGTGCCCTCAGCCCTTCACCAAATCATAAAATTCCCGACATCCGAGGGATTCAAAATAGTCTATGGCAAGCAACCATCAGCCAAGGAAATGTTTGCCGTTGATGAAGTGATACTGATATCGTCACTTTCATTGATGAAAGGGTCAAATTTAAAGGGAAAATAGAAGGTCAAATAGCAACCACAGACATTTGCCTCGACCCAATTTGAGAAATAGAGTATTGAAAAAGATGATGACTACGGGGTTCCCCAATCCTTCTTAGTCCCATGTGATTCCGATGCCACCAAGTAATGGTCGAAGAGATGGATCAAATGATACTGGCTGAACATTAGCCTAAATGAAAGGTATATCTGCGCACGAGGCTAGCCCCTGAGCTCAGGGGAAAACTTATTAAATTCTTTAAAACTAACATGGATTGCTTTGGTTGGTCCCATCTCAATATGAAAGGGATTCCACCGGAAATCACCACCCATAAACTAAGCATGGACCTAAATTTCCATCTGGTAAAGCAAAAAAGAAGATCCTAGTCTGATGTCAAACATGCTTTCATCAAAGTCGAGGTAACAAAATTCTCAAGATAGGGTCTATCTGGGAAGTAAAATATCCCTAATGGTTAGCAAAGGTAGTAGTAGTTCCTAACAAGGGAAATAAACTTAGAATGTATGTAGATTATAAAAACCTAATTAAAGCACGCCCCACATCTTCTTTTCCTTTTCCTAATATCTATTGCATGATCGATGCCATGACCGGCTACGAAATCCTCAGTTTCTCAATGCCTATTTTTGGTATTACCAAATACAGATGAATCCGAAAGACCAGGAAAAGACCTCATTCATCACTAAGGATGGGACCTGCTACTATAATGTAATGCTATTCAAATTAAAAAATGCTGGTGCAACTTATCAATGCCTAGTAAACCGAATGTTGGAAGAACAAAAGAAAATCTATGGAAGTTTATATGATGACATGTTATTTAAGTCCCTGTGAGTAGAGGACCATTTGAATCAATTGCAGGAAACTTTCGTTATACTGAAGAAATACAACATGAAGCTAAACCCAAAAAAATGTGTGTTCGAGGTTGGCTCTGGCAAATTTCTCGGCTTCATGGTATCCAATCGAGGAATCGATATCAGCCTCGATAAAATCAAAGCTATCAAGGACATGATGATAGTAGACAATTTAAAGGTCGTGCTAAGGTTAAGGGGGCGCAATAGACGCCCTGGGGCGATTCATCTTGAGGTCATCCGAGAAGACGCATTGATTCTTTTGTTAGTAAAGAAGAAGAATAACTTCACATGAACTCCGGAATGCCAACAGGACATGGTGGAGATTAAACGATACTTATCGAGACTGTCACTGCTTCAGACGCTGAGGACAGATAAACAACTTTACTTGTATCTGGCAGTATTGGAGATAGCGATAAGTGGAGTCCTTGTCCGAGAAGAGCAATGTGCGCAATTCCCTATGTATTATGTTAGTCAGACCTTGGGTGAGGCTGAAACTAGGTATCACCATCTAGAAAAGTTAGCATTCACTTTAATAAGTGCCTCTAGGAAGCTAAAACCACGTCATCCCTTATGTGTTGTAAACTTATCCTCTTCGAGATATTTTTCATAAGCCCGAGCTTTCAGGATGATTAGCCAAATGGCCCATAGAAATTAGGAGGTACGATATTAAGTATTGACCTCGAACATCCATCAAATCTCAAATCTCGCCTGACTTCCTGGCTAAGTTCATGTGGCCTTAGTACCCGAGGTTGAAAGGGAACTATTAGTCAGCTCGGGTACTCTACATCTTCGGTATTCTAGACCCTCTTTACGGATGTTGCTTCAAACGCAAAGGGTTCCGGAGCATCATGCTAAAACCACCCACAAGTAACGTGGTTACGAAATCTATTAAAACTGTAAGATTGACTAACGACGAGGCCAAATATGAGTCCATGATTGTAGGTCTCGAACTAGCTAAAGGCTTGGGAGCACAGGTGATCGAAGCCAAATGCTACTTGCTTCTCGTTGTGAATCAGGTTAATGGAACCTTCAAGGTTCGAGAAGAACTAATGTAAATATACCTGGATAAGATACAATTAACTCTACACCGATTCAAAGAATGTACTTTGCAACGTGTGCCCCGAGATCAGAGCAGTGAAGCCGATGCCCTCACAAACCTGGGGTCATCGGTCGAAGACAATGAACTCAATTCGGGGATGTCGTACAACTCATGAGGTCGTTGGTCTAATAGGGCCACACCGAGATAAACTCTACAAGTTTGACATGCGATTCGAGAAACAAATACATAGAGTATTTGAAGAACAGAAAGATTCCTTAAGGCACAAAAGAATTGAGAGCCCTGCGCACGATGGCAACACGATTCACCTTGTCCGAAGACGGGACCTTATTCAGAAGGATGTTCCATGATCCGTTAGCTATATTTTTCAAACATGGAGATATTGAATATATTTTAAGGGAAGTCCGTGATGGCACTTTCAAAAATTATTCTGGTGTCGAATCATTGGTCTACAAAGTAATCAGAGCTGGATACTACTGTATCAATATGAAGAAAGATGCGAAAGAGCTCGTTCAAAAATCGAAAAGATCCAAGACATGCACCAATGATTCATTAACCCAGAAAGCTACACTATTCGGTCTTGTCCCCGTGACCATTCATGAAGTAGGGAATGGACATCGTTGGCCCTCTTCCATGAGCCCCAGGTAAATCTCAATTTATATTGTTTATGATTGATTATTTCTCTAAATAGGTTGAAGCACAAGCTTTCGAGAAAGTAGGGGGGAAGGAAGTCATCGACTTCATTTGGGATTACAACATATGTTGATTCAGGATGCCTTCCTAAATCATGTGCGATAATGGAAAGCAGTTCATTTGCATCTAGGTGATTAAGTTTCTCGAACACCACAAGATCAAGAGAATCCTATCGATGTCTTATCATCCCAGCAGGAAAGGGCAAGCCTTTGAGGGTATGGAGGAGGAGGCCTTGGCATTGGTGCATTAGCCTTTGACACCACTGGTTCCGACATGTCAATTACGTGTTTCCTAGACGGGTTCATTTATTCTTGTGTCTCATCGATATTTTCATCAGTATCAAATCTCACTTCTTTATTAGCTTGAACCATATTGCTTGGAATTTTATCTTTTTGAACCACAACATCATTATCCACAATTCTTCTTTAATTTGAGGTCATTTCATCTTCACCTTTTCCACTTTTTGTAGTCACAGATATAGCATGTCCCGAATTATTCCCATCATTTGGGTTCACCACTATATCATTTGGTAGTGCCCCCTTAGGATAATTTTTCAAAGAAGTATTGTGAGAGGCTAGTTGAGCATCGGAGTCGGCATTCTTCTCCATCATCTGTTTATTCATGTTTTGGATTCGTCCCATCCCATTTTTATGAGAGCACGGACTTTGAGGAGGATAGGGAGGAGGATTGCTAGGTTCTTGGAACATCAGGGGCCTTTGAAAACTCAACCCCCAATTGTTGTGTTGTTCCACCCTCCTTGGTTGTTGCCTCCCCAATTGCTTTGATCGTTGCCACCCCAATTGCCTTGATTATTGCCTCTACAATTGCCCTAGTTACCTTGATTACTCCAATTGCCTTGATTATTGTTACCACCTCTCCAATTACCTTGATGGCCTTGGTTGTTCCAATTTTCTTGATTTTCTTGAGACTGCTATTGTTGTTGATTTTGTCCTTGACCATTGTTTCTCTGGCTTTTATAATTGTTGACATATTGCAATTTTTCTTATTGCTCATTGAACGAATGACCTTGGTCATACTCACTATCATCTTGAATGAATTGTTTCAGACGGCTTTGCATTTTTTAACCTTTTTTTCCCTCTCTTGTTCATCATCATATTCACACCTTCCATCGAATTCAAATGTTTCAACCATTGAACTTTTTGAAGCCGAGCTTTGGCCAATTGATTCATTCTAGTTGTCAACTCGACAATAACTTTCCCATGATCATGTAGTTCCTTGTGTAGGTGAATGACACTTGGGTCACCTTAAGTAAGATTGGTTCTACTTTTCCATGCCGATGAAGTATCAACCATCTCATCCAAAATTTTACAAGCTTCGGCATAAGGCATGCTCATGAAGTTCCCACCGGCGAGTTGATTTATCACACATTGATTTGTTATGTTGATTGGATCATGGCCTTAGTTATGTTATTATTCGGGAACTCTTTAACCATGGTATGATATCTTTTCCAAATCTCGTACAATGGCTCATTGGGCTCTTGCTTGAACGCAAGAATCTCATCCTGAAGTGTCACCATATGCCCCGGAGAGAAGAATTTAGCAATGAAGTTTTCCGCCAACTCATCCCATATATGAATGGATAATTGGAGAGTCTCTCTAACCAGTCCAATGCCTTTCCCCATAGAGAAAAGGGAAATAGCCTCAACCATATCGCGTACTCGAAGACATTGGTTTTCTTGCTCCCGCAAAAAGTATCGATGAACCCTTTGAGATGCTTCAAAAAATTTTGACTTGGAGCTTCGGTGAAGAATCTCTCTTGCTCAAGTAGTGTAAATATCACATTGGTGATTCAGAAGTTGCCACCCTAATGCAGAGCGGGACTATAACATTTGCATAACGCTCATTTGGCAACACTCCATGTGATGCCGCTCTTAATAGAGTGGGGAGGGACTGGAACATTGTCATGAGGAAGTCAGCCTCGCCTATTTGCTTGAAGTTCGGGAAGAACCTCATCTCCTTAATCATCGTCCACTTTCTCCCCCAATGGAACATTCTGGATGGGCTCGTTGTTGAGAGCCATTCTCACACCTATATTCAAATCAAAAACAAACTTAGTGACTCGAAAGGAAAAAAAGATAAATCACATAAACATCTAGATATATAGATAAATCCGTTTAACTCCCCGGTAATGGCGCCAAAAATTGATGTCGACCCTAACTTACTCCACAATCCTCAACCAGTCCAATGCCTTTACCCATAGAGAAATGGGAAATAGCCTCAACCACAGTGCATCCTCGGAGGCATCGATTTGCTTGCTCCCCAACAAGTATCGACGAACCCTTTGATATGCTTCTAAGCATTTTGACTCGGAGTCCCGGTAACGAATCACCGTTGCTCAAGCAGTGTAAGAATCACATTGGTGATTCAGAAGTTGCTGTCCTAATGTAGGGCAGGACTATAGCACTTGCATAAAACTCATTTGGCAATACCCAATGTGTTGCGGCTCTTAATAGAGGTGGGGAAGAGACTGGAACGTTGTCATGAGGCAGTCGGCCTTGACTATTTGCTTGAAGTTCGGGAAGAACCTCATTTCCTTGATCACCATCCACTTCCTCCCCCAATGGATTATTCTCAACGGTCTCATTGTTGAGAGCCATTCTCATACCTATATTCAATTCAAAAACAAAGTTAGTGACTCGGAAGGAAAAGAAGATAAATCACACAAAACGTAGATATATAGCTAAATCCGTTTAACTCTTCGGAAATGATGCCAAAAATTGATGTCAGCCCTAACTCACTCCACAAATATAGGTTGTAAGGCGATCAACGCAATAATAAAAACCCAACACAAGTCGTGGTAGAATCCACAGTGACCTAGATTTTTGATTAGGTATACACCTAGTGTGACTGTATGATGTTCCCCAAATTACACTTTCACATTTTCAATTGTTGTTTCTACATCTACTTTTAAGCTATTGATTTTAATTGTGAGCTTAGTGACAATATTTTTGGTTTTGGTTGTTTTCAAGTTAATAAAGATCTAGGGTTGTAACTTCTATGTAGATGGATACCTACCGGGTTGAGAGCGTTAAGACATATTTGGTTGATCGGGATACAATATAGCAATCACGAGCGATTAATCACTCTATACCTCTTGGTAGTTTGAGTGATATTTTCCAATTTAGCTTTCTCAAATCCAAATGGGCATTTCACAAAACAAGTAATATATGCTCAAGTCGGGTCTTACTATCTCTAGATTTAACCCTTTAGTTGGGGCTATCATTTTCTTGAGTTCACCCCAATTTCTTGGTAGCCAAGTTTTACTAGACTTTTTATCTCTTTCTCAAGTAGAGACTAAGTCAATTAGGCATGAATCAATATTTGCAACTACCAATTCTCAAATTCAATTAAGAACTAGGCCAAATATCATATATCTTGTTATAAATAAGCCTATAAATCAATCACCCATTAAGTGCCCATACTAGGGTTGGGTTACAACCTTGGCTACGAGTTTAGCTACTTATGAAAAATGAAAAAAATTAAAGAAGAAACTGAAATATAATTCATAATACTTGATTAAGAAAAGAAAATCTAATGTCTAAAAGCTAATCTAGTACAATGTTACCCAATACAGTAAATAAAAAGGGCTCACGTGCTCCCAACATACACAACTGAACCTAAAAATAACAAAAAAGTCCTATTTACACTAAGCTAAAAATATTTGACGAAATTGCCTCTGTGGAGGTTGTGCGGTCGCACAATTATGTATGCAGTCCGCACTTTGAGACTTGGCCTAACAGGTTCCAATTCTGCAGCCGCACAATTCTGGGTTGCGAACGCACTCCTTCAACTTTTGCGGAATGCACATTTATGAGCATGGCCGCACTCTTGCTTCTGCAGATACACAATTATAGTGCGGTCTACATTTGTTAACCTTGGGCATTGGCATTGTGGAACTTCTGCGGACCACACATTTTTCAGTGTGGTTGCGCTCTTTATTGTGTGGCCATACAAAAATGGTGCGGTCCGCATTTCTTATTAACCTTAAAATCCTATCTCTCTGAACTTTATCTTCTACTGCCGCACTAGAATTGTACGACCCACACTTTGCAGAGCATTTCTTGTAAGAGGATTTCTTTATGATCTACGACCACACTCAATATTGTTCGGTCCGCACAGTGCCCTTTTAGCCTTGTTTTTGTCCTTTTACAAAATTACTCCTTCTTGAGTTGATTTTTCATCTCTTTAGCTCATATTCTAACACTTCTACTAGCAAGCACATTTCATTACTTTTTGGGAATATCTGTAAGCAATTTTGAGCTAAAACAAAAGGAAAAGTGCGGAGTAGTTTTCCACTTAATGCGGGGATAAAGGAGCAAAATGCTCTCGGCGCATGATAGCTGGGCAATAGAACAGTGAAGTGCGCACGTTAGCACGACAGTTTTGACGACGAAATGGCTCGTCGCCGGCGAAACAACCCACCCCCTATTGATACGAAGCTAGTAACACCGGAGAATGGAACAACTAAGGAGCTGAAACCACTGACTTTTGGCAGTTTTCTACCTCAAAAGCTTCAATCGAAGACCCATGCAGAGACAAATTCATGCGAGATTTCTGTGATGGAGAGTGAAGCAGTCTCACCTGTTGTTGTGAAGAGATTACAGTTCACAAATCTCGTTGCTGAGGAGGAATCGAAGGAGTTGCATGAGGAGAAAACTAAGCTTGTTGCTGAGGAGGTTCCAAAGGAGATGCATGTGGAGAAGCCAACAGTTGCAGATGTGGTGCGAGGTAATCGTGACACACAAATGGGCAAACAACTCTCATTTGTTCCTCCTATTGAGCGAGAAGGAAAAAGAGTAGTTCAGATTAGTGTTGAAGATCTGCAACCACAAGTGGATTATTGGCAAAATTCACTGATTGGGTTTGTAATTGGAGATAGACCTAATGAGCAATCTATGGAAAATTTTGTAATTCATGTATGGAACTTTGTCGCTAAACCTTAGGTGCTTATACATGCAGATGGCTACTGTATTTTTGGATTCAGTAGCTCTGAAGATAAGGAATTGATTATGCAATCTGGCCCCTATTCATTTAGAAATAGGCCACTGGTTCTTCGACCATGGGAAATTGATTTCAATTTTCAGAGTGATGTGCTTAGTATTGTGCCTATTTGGATTCGATTTCCTGGTCTTCCTGTTGGTTATTGGTCTGCTGAAGTGCTAAGTAAATTGGCTAGTGCTATTGGTCGACCATTATATACAGACAAATTCACTGCATGCTTTGAGAAGATTTCATTTGCTAGGGTCCTTGTTGAAGTGGATGCTGCCTATCCACTTCCTGATGAATTGGATATTGACACCCCATATGGCTCTAAGATACAGACAATTGAATATGATTGGAAGCCTTCCTTTTGTAATCATTGTCTCAAATTTGGTCATGATGCATTTGAATGTTGGTATTATAAGGATGATAAACCTGTGCAGGGCATGGAGGCTCAGATCAAACCTATAAAGCAAAAAGGTAGAGTGAATCAGCAGGGGAATCAGAAGGGGAAACATATCAGAACTGAATGGATTGCTAAGCAGACTGTTGTTGAGCAGCCTAATACTGTGATTCCTGCAGTAGAGGCTGTTATTGAGCAGACTAGTACTATGGTACCTGTAGTAGAGAGTCAATTAATGAAGCAATCTCATGGGGAGACTGATAGACCACAGTACACCATGCATTCTGAAACTGATCATTTAGTCAGTTCAGAAATTGCATTTACTATTGCTGAAACTGAGAATGGAGAACATCAGACAGATCATGCTAATAATGGTAAGGCTGTCATGAATGAGAATGGAAGCAGTAACTATAATGTAGACCCTGGTCCATCTTACAGGGTAGAGCCTCATTCTCAATGATTGTTGTAACTTGGAACATAAGGAGGCTTAATCAGCCTCATAAGCAAAAGGAGTTGAAAAACTTCTTAGCTAAGAATAAAGTAGATGTCATGGGAATCCTTGAAACCAGGGTAAAGGAGCCTAAATCAAAGAAGATATTAGGGAAGATTGAAAGGAACTGGATGGTGCAGTGCAATTATCCAAATGCAGCTAATGGGAGAATCTGGTTGATTTGGAAGTCTAATATTCAAATGCATATATTAGCTACAACTGATCAGGTTATTCATTGTCAAGTGGAAGATATAAGGAATCAGATCAATATTCACTTAAGTGTGGTATATGGTCTTAATACTGCTTCACTTAGGAAACATCTTTGGAGTGATCTAAGATCATTTGAGATCCCTAATCAGAATGCTTGGCTGATTAGTGGAGACTTTAATAATGTACTCAATTCTGATGACAGGATTGGATCTATTGTGACTGATGCTGAAGTAAAGGATTTCAAAGAGGTCATCTCTGACCTCCAGTTGACTGCTATTAGATCAAAGGGTTGGCATTTCACTTGGTCTAATAAGCAAGTCTACAGTAAGATTGATTGGGCATTAGGTAACTATCAGTGGTTGCAGCAGTTTGGACATTTGGAAGCAGATTACTTGAACCCTTCTATATCTGATCATTCCCCTATTCTTATCAAGTTTGGAATGCAGAAACCTTTGCATCCCAAACCTTTTCGGTTGTACAATGTTGTCATGGAGCACCCTCAATTTTCTCACATTGTTAAGCAGGCATGGAATCAAGAATGGGTAGGCAGCTCCATCCAGCAGATTTGGCAGAAGCTGAAGAGTATAAAACAGCAGCTGAAGGAGATCAACTCAAATATGGCAGCTTACCAACAAAACATTATTCAGGCCAGGGAACAACTAGACATCATCCAAACTCAGATGCAAAATAACCCTTGCACACAGGAGCTCATTTATAAGGAGAAGAAGGCACTTGAGGAACTTGTGAAATGGAGTAATATTGAAGAAAAAGTATTGAGACAGAAGTCAAAAGCAACATGGATTGAATGTGGAGATTCAAATACAAAATACTTTCATGCTCAATGGAAGATTAGAACTGGACAGAACAATATTACTTCCATTTATACTGAGGATGGAATAAAATTGACTAAGCCTTTATTTGTTGAGCAGAAATTCTTGAAGGTTTTTCACTCTTTAATGGGAGAATGTGCTGTTGAACTTCCTTGTGTGAATTATCAAATCATGAAGGAAGGGTATTGTCTGAACCTTGATCAATAAAGATTTCTCATTAGAGAGGTAACAACGGAGGAGGTTACTGCAGCAGTTAAGGATATGCCATCAGATAAGGCACCAGGGGTTGATGGCTTTCCAGTAGAATTTTTTACAAAAAATTGGGAATTGGTTAAGGATGACATCTTTTCTGCACTTAAAGGATTCTTCTCTTCAAGTGAACTGCCTTATATGATCAATACAACAGCTATAGCACTTGTCCCAAAGATCAGATCACCTTCTACTGTCAAAGATTACAGGCCAATTGCATGTTGCACTACACTATACAAGATTATATCCAAGGTACTTACTAGAAGAATGAAAGAGGTCATTGGTGATTTAGTTGGACCATCACAGTCAGCTTTTATTGAGGGGAGGTGTATTATTGATAACATTCTGTTAAGTCATGAAGTATTCAAGGGGTATTCTAGAAAAGGTATTTCACCTAGATGTGTCCTCAAAGTTGATCTTAGGAAAGCTTATGATACCTTAGAATGGTCCTTCTTGCAACAGATTCTCATTGATCTGGGCTTCCCTGCCAAGTTCACACACTGGATTATGACCTGTGTCTCTACTGTTTCTTATTCCTTGGTAATGAATGGTGGCTTCACCAAGCCATTCAAAGCTAAGAGGGGTATTCGACAAGGGGATCCTATGTCACCTTATCTCCTTGTATTGTCCATGGAATATCTAAACAGACTATTGCAGCAGCTGCATAAGAATGGAAACTTCAATTTCCATCCAAGATGTAGGAAGCTTAACATTTCTCAAGTATGTTTTGCAGATGATTTGCTCATGTTCTGTCGTGTTGATGAAATGTCTATCCAGATATTGCATAACACTTTTCTTAAGTTCTCAGCAGCCTCTGGTCTTCATGCTAATATTAGCAAAAGTGCTATTTACTTGGCTGGGATCCAACAGCATACTACAGAGCAGGTAATTAGTATCTTGGGATTCACTGAAGGACAATTGCCATTTAGATACTTAGGAATCCCTCTGGATTCCAAGAAGCTGGCCATTCGACATTACTTGCCTCTCATTGAAAGAATCACAGAAAGAATCACTTGTTGGTCAGCCAAATTCCTTTCTTATGCTGGTAGAAGCCAATTGATAAATGCAGTGGTGTTTGGCATTCAATCATATTGGGCACAAATCTTCATTCTGCCTAAGAAGGTACTCAAAATTATTGATGCTATATGTAGAACATTTCTTTGGACTGGTAAGGAAAATATTTCAAGAAGAGCATTGGTGGCTTGGGATAAAGTTTGCAGGCCAGTTTCTGCTGGTGGCCTTAATATACTGGACTTATCTATGTGGACCAAGGCTGCTATATCAAAATTATTATGGGATTTGGCAAACAAAAAAGACTGTCTATGGGTGCGATGAGTTCATGCTTATTACATCAAGAAAGGCAACATATCTTCTGTCAATATTCCAAGTACAGCAGCTTGGGTTATCAGGAAAATAATGGATTACAGAAACTTCATTTTGGAGTGTCCTCAGCAGCAAGGTGATATCACTGCTCGATTGCAAAGTGTATGCAAACTGAATAAGTTTAGCATTCAAAAACTTTATACTTCACTGCTGCCCAGTTTTACAAAAGTCACATGGAAAAACTTGTTGCTGATTGATAATGTATTGCCTAGACACAAGTTTACAGCCTGGCTTGCAGCTCACCACAGCCTTCCTACTGTGGACAGGTTAATGGTAATGGGCATTCATATTCCAATGGACTGTGTATTCTGCAAGTCTCAAGTGGAAGAGTTCAATCATCTCTTCTTTGAATGTGCTTGCACAAATAGACTATGGCAAAGAGTCTGTAAATGGTTAGGATATACTCGGAATGTAGGCTGCTGGGAGACTGAATTACACTGGATTTGTAGCTTAACCAAGAGCAGGCAATGGCATAAAGGGATTACAGCTGCTGCATTCATTACTACTACTGCATTAATCTGGAGAATGAGGAACCAAAATGAGATTTGATGGTGTCACATATGTGGAGGAATTGCTATGTCGTGAGATTGTTCTATTGATTCATTTGCGAGGCAGTAAACACAAGAAATGGCAGTTAGGACTTAGCAAGCTCAATCATTTTCCTTAGCCTTTGAATTACATACTATTCTATAGATTGTATATACATAGTTAGAATAGAGAAGTGGGATTGGTATTAGTATAGTAGTTAGTCCAAAACTACTATCATGATCTCTGATGTAAATATTCTTTGTTATAAAATTGAATTTTATTGAAAAAAAAGGAAAAGTGCGCAAATAAGTAGTCAAAATCCATACTTATCAACTCCCCCAAACTTAAGTTGCTTGTCGTCAAGCAAAAAAGGTAATTCCCACCTTCACAAGACAAGAACTATTTCAGCTAGTCTGAGGTGAATCGATCACACATCAATTGGGACCAACAATTACCAGTAACACATATGAATTATCATCAACGCAATGATTTGACTTTTTGAGTACAATGGTTATAATGTGACTCTAGAGCATCAAGAGGTGACTTTATTCATCAAGGAAGCTCGCTCTTTCATGTAGGTCATTGTGGATCCCAAACTCGTCCTCCTTTACTTTTTGTTAGCAAATCTCACTTTAGAATGTAACACTCAATTCAAGGATAGTGAAAAGTTCGCTCATCTTTCTCAAAAGAATGTCACAAGTATGTCTTTAAGTACCATATGCTTACTCCTTATGTAAATAACCACTAATGTAAGCTCACTTTACTTGAAATCATGTAGGGCTTTTTCGGGATGTTATGAAAGCTTTTGGACTAAGGTAATGATTTATTGACATAGAATAGTTCATCTTACCTTAAGCACTCCATTTTCTTTTTTTGGTCATACTTTATCGACTTTTTGAGTCATTTTCTTTTTCCCCGGGAGAAATAGAGAGATGCAATCTCACTCTTTCTTGGTCATGATAATCATTTTTCTCATTCTCTATTTACTCCTTGCCCTTTCATTCTTGTTTTTCTTTGAATACCTTGAATTATTCACTATATTCACTTTCTTTTTGGTGTTTTTCTTTTTTTTTTCTTTCTTTATTTTCTTTGCCTTCCCTTTTCTTCATTTCTTTTTCTTCTTTGTACTTTTATATCACTTTCAAACTCTTCATCTCCCCCCCAAACTTATGTTTTTGTCAATTGTTTCTAGAGAATTCTAAGTAAAGATCGGGTGTCAAGAGAGGGTCATTACAAATGGATAGATGCTTGTAACATGGTTATTGAAAGAAAAAGGGCTTACAATCAATTGTGATTAACAGGGATATCACATTGGTAGGCTATGGAAGATTTTAAATTTGAATTCGATCAAGGAGAACCTACAATAATTTCTCAAGCCAAGCTACACTTATAATTTTGCCTAAAAAACTTTCGGGGCAAGTTCTAAACTATTATCACGGGTACTTGGACTTGTAATTCAATACCTAACCTCTCATGCTGATAATTGCTATAAAAATGGAGTCGAGGTACCACAAAAACTCTAGTTAAGATTAAGAATCACAAATGGATAGACCGAACCACTTGATGACTGCTTAAGTCAACACAAGAGTAAAAAAGACACAACTAGAGCTATTTTCTGCTAACAACTTGTTTTGAACCATAAGGTTGTAGGTAAATGTGTTGGTACCAAGTGAAACATGCTTGAAACCGTTTTATTCATTACTAATATTTTGCCTAAACATAAAAACAAACTCAATTCCTTAAGAATCTTGCACACAATCCATCCTTGGGAAGAGCCACACGGTTCACAAAAAAATCATCTTTGAAAAGAATCAAGGCATTAAGAAAAACAAAGGCTTATTGTTCACTTAAATGTAGAAAGAAGCGATAAAGAAGTTACCAAAGTAAATAAGAAGTTATACTACTAAGAAAGACAAACTAAAGAATCTATGAAATAAACTATGGAAAATAAGGCAAATAAATATACAATACGAGGAGAAAATGAATATATACATCAAGGAAAAGGGAAGAATATATACATTACTAAAGAGAAAATAAAGATAAAAGAAAAATATTATAGGAGTTATTCCAGGCCAAATATCAACGTCAAATCAATCAAAATAGACCCCCTCCCCCGAATAATAAGAAGCGTTGTCCCTAATGCTTAACAAAAATAGGAACAAGGAAGGGTAGATAGTTAAGAGAACTCCCTATGTCTTCTCTATCTACATGGCATCCTCAACACCCTTGGTCTCTTTTAACTGTATCTTATCATCACCTGGCTGAGGGACAACATGGTTGGTGAGCATCTGGATAATCTCCTCAGCAGTTTGGTCAGCAAGGTCCGCCTCCTCCAACTGGCCGACTTCTATATGTGATGCCTCGGGTACAGCTTATAATGTTAGTACTGCTGGGGCTGAAGGTGTTGTCTCCATAAGTAAGTCTAGTGGTATATATCCAGCAGATGTAATATTCGAAACTTCTTTTCGTAACCTATCTACCGTCTTCAAAGCCTGAGACTTCCGAATTTTCTTTACATGTTTGCCCAACTCCTCAATGACTTCCCCATGTGCCATTAGAGTCTCCATCATGGTCTTTTGATTTTCCAGAATCTTTTTCAATGTTTTCACATTTGACAGAGATACCTGAGGTGCTGCTTGGGCAGAATACTATGTTGTAATAACATTAGATATATCGGATAGCTTTGAAGTAGCTTCATGCATCCAGTTGTTGAGACTCACCAATGTCTGGGAGACTCGTAACACAGTCTGTGGATAAGTGGATGGGATCGGCACTGATAATGACACCAATTTTCTAGAATAAAAAGGTGGTCGCATACCTACTTTCCCAATTGAAGGAACGACTCTTATGGAAGGCATGGCATCTGTGGAAGGCTTAGCAACTAAATCAGTAACTACTACCGTTGGCTCCTCAGGCTGGCTAGCGGAGGTAGTTGCCTTACCCTTGAACTTCGGGTTATCAACACCCTGCAGATGGTACCATGAGAAGGTCTTATTGGCCTTAACTTTTGTGTCATATGGTCTCGAGTCCACCTTTGCATCATTGAAGTACTTTGTGAGGAAGTTTGTGTAAGGGTAGGATCGCCATATTTAGGAAAAGCTAATGTGATGTTGGTTGACATTATAGTACCCACATTGATTGGGTACCCAGCCATAATAGAATCCACTAAAGCTACTCGGGGAAGTGGGAGGTTGTTCTCATTGAAATATGGGTTAATACGACTGCACATAAAGGTCTACCACCCTTTAGCTTCAAAACATATGGATACCCGGACTATGGTAACCCCTGCTGTGATCCACGGGGGTGGTGGTCTTTGAGCAACCAAAATCTAGTTAGCCACGGGAGAGCTGCATCACCCATAGCAAGCTTTTCCAAATACTGGACCACTTCAACTTTTTCAAAGCCAAAATAAGTGATCAAAGCACATGAGTCAAATCTGACTTTCAGGTTTCTCACTTTTGTTATCTTGGTACCCTTCTTAATTGAGCCACTGTTACATCTCGCATTTTTGTACGTGAAGGTTTTATTTTCAGTTAATCAAGACTCAAAGATGAAATTATCTTAAGGTTATGCTCATTTATGCCATGTATAACGAGCGATAAATAAGTATCATGAAGGTTGAAGGGTAAATGAATAAAAAAAAGTTTCGTCAAAGGTGGTCAATTTGGGATATAATACGATCCGAGCTATAATACCCTGTATCTATGGACTAGTGTCATACAAGGTACTCCATGACCATAATAAGTAGGGCACATAAAGTGTGTTAAAAGTGAATAGTATTCTAAGTAAGTTGAGATAATTCTTAATTATATGAATAATTGATTGATTATTGGTTAATCAGGGATTAAATAGATAAATAAGATAATAGTAAATAATTAAGTCTTTAAGATAAGCCTAAGAGGCAAGAACGTGGCAGCCTCCCTTTTAATTTAAGATGAATCTTAAGTCTTGCCTAAATATCACTCTTTGGAGAATCTAAAGTGGCTTAATCATCCTAAGTAGGGCCCATCTAAAGATAAAGGTAACATTCTTTGGTTCAAAATGAATTGCTAAAGAAACGTTACCTCTCTAAAGCTCAAAGTGAATTGCTCAAAATGAATGGCTAAAGAGTTTTCAGCAATATTTCATGCATAGTAACGTTACTCTCTTAAGAAAGAGTTTCATCAAGATGATTTTGCAGTAAGCAACGTTATTGCATCGAGCATTTTATATGAATTGTTCCTTATTCTAATTTCGCTATTACGTGTTTCGTCATTATTGACATGTATTAAAGAGATTGTCAATAAGTCAGTTCAGATATGTTAAGGCTATCCCTTCTTTCTTTTTGGTATGATCTATACGACACAAATGAAATGAGCAAATACATAACTTCCATAAATTACTCTATTCGTAGAAATACTAGAGATGCGTACATTCTTATTTTTTCATAAGTCTTATTATTCTATCATCTGTTCATGAGTCTCAGAAAATAAGTAAGTTGATAAAATTTATTTCACGACATTAATCAAAGATATAATGGTCTTATGACGCTCCGAAAGATTGTATTGACGTACTTATCATGCATTGCATTCATTTACATAGACCAATGACAAGATGGAATTATATATATATATATATATATATATATATATATATGGAAAAAGGTTACAACGTTATATACGTACCACCACCTGATCAGTCAGTATATGTTGATAATTTTGCCTATAGAGGCCCAGGTGGTATGATGTGATGCCCTCAGAGGCTTGATGATATTATGTGCACCTATACCTACGCATAACACGATATTTATATGCACGTGCATGGCATTATAAATGTTTCAGGATTTACAAAGTTATTTAGATTTACATGTGAAGTTCTTTATTTCATGTTTCATCTATGTCTTTTATGTACTGATTTGTATGCCTTATATACTCAGTACATTATTTGTACCGACTCCCCATTTCCTGGGACATGCGTTTCATGCTCGCAGGTGCAGGTAAACAAGCCGGTGTCCCCTTCTTAGTATCCTTGATCAGCGAGAGTTGTCGTGCTCCATTTGATCCGGAGTTGCTTTTGATTTTGGTATGATTTGCTTGTATACATATATGGGTATGACGTGTCCAATCCCGTCCTTGTACAATTGTATTTTCTATTAGAGATATGTAGACAATATGTATAGTTGGAGGGTTTGTGGCCTTGCCGGCTTCCTGTTTTGGATATGTAGTTGTCTATTGTAGCCTTATCGGCTCACCATACGTATTTTGCACATGTATGTATATATGTCTTTTGGATAGGTCTCGTCACATATGCAATTCTCTTGGTTCAACAGATGTTTTTCATGTTTATATCTTAGATGCATGCTTAAGGGTGTTCAATAGGTAGGACTCGGGCACCCATCGCCGCCCATCGGTTTGGGTCATTACATCCACATTAGCATAAAATTCTTTAACCAAGTGCTCATTTGCATCGATGACACTATGGGTGAACCATTTCCATCCTTTTTGTTCCTGGAAATATCTAAGGACATTTGGGTTATGAATGTCCAAATCCTTCAATAAGAACTGTCGCTCAAGTGTGAGCAATCTCTAGGGCCAACACTCCTAAATCTGGTAAAGCCAGTCATGCTCACAAATCAATCCTCCTATAACTCATTTTTGTTTGACCTCTCATTGCAGTGTCTCCCCCTCTACCATCATCTAGGACATCATCATCATCATCAATATTGATTGGTGCAGCCGGGCCATTTGAGGAAGAGGGATCAGAATCTTGGCTACCCTCTTTCTAACCCTCAGAAAAACTAGCAGCAGAAGAGGATTCATCTCTCAAGTGGAATCTACCCGGGACTTGTTCGGGTTGAGATTGGGTATTAGGTAATGCTTGCACAAAGTCACCCTCAGAAGCTTTACTATACAGGAGATACTCACTGGACTAGGAGGGTCCAGTTACACTATTGGCTGTTGCTTTCTTGCTTATGGCTCTTTGTATGGCTATGGTAGGTTATTTTTGCCTCGAGCTCGACCTCAGGAGACCCTCCCTTTTGATGTATCACCTCTACCACGTGATCTAACCATTATATTTAATACATAATGATAGGAATCAGTTAGAGTAAGAGGCGGTAGATGTATGTATGACAATTGCAGGAAAACGACTCAGAAGAGGCAGTACAGACCACATAAAAGTAAGTGCCGCTGCAGACTGCCAAGTGCGGACCACACAATTTAAAGTGCAGCCGCATAACCAAAAGTGCAGACCGCAAAATTTTAGGTGTAGCCGCACAACCCCAGCTTCATACTACTGGGTTCTCTGATCATTCAACAGTTCGGACCGTACAATTTTGTTGAGGACCGCATAATTTCACCGCGAACTACATAATTGTGAGTGTGGTTCGCACATTTCAAGCATAAACTATACCATATTTAACTATACGGACTGCAAAAGAATATGTGCACCCGCACAATTCAAATAGTAACGCCATTACACTTAGGGTTCTTGCAATGTTTTTCACAAATGACACAAGGTATGCACAAATTGACTAGATTAATGGTTTACCATGTCCCTAATGAACATATGGATCATATATTAAGCACATTTGGCATTTTTAGGCCCAAAAATAACTAAACTAATAAAATAAAAAAAATAAAAATTAAGAAGACTGAACAAAAATCTAACATGGATTGAACATTCCAATAGGGAATGATGCAGGTGAGAATCTAACTTGATTAATTGAGGGAGGATTTAGAAGTAATGATATATGCACAATGTTTGCTTAGGGTTCGAGAGTTTAGAGAGTGTAAAGTATGAATAGTACATGAAGATTCTATTTATAGGTTAACCCAGTCGGTCAAAAATGAAGCTGAGTGAGGCTGCACGATTCTGAGTGCAGTCCGCACTCTTTACCTGCACCTTTGAAGAAGCTCTACAGTCCGCAAAAAGGTGAGTGTGGCCGTATAATTTTTTTGGATCACATAATTTTGTGTGCGACCACAAATTGTTAATGAAATTTGATTGACCAATCATCAGAGAGCATGCACTTTTGGTCTTCCAGTTGTACGATCACACATAGAATTGTACGGCCACAGAGTGATTGTTCGGTCCGCATAATTATGGCGCGGTTTGCACTTTTGTGAAACTTAGCCAATTTTTTCTTTTACAGTCCCTGCAATGCAGACCATCCCTACATACACTTAAAAACTAGCCAGCAAAAAACAGACCCTATCTAATGAAGAAGAACATGAAAAATAAAAAAACACATGGGTGCCTTCCATGAAGCACCTGATTTAACATCACAACATGATGCAGATTACCAATTACTTGAAATGAAGAATGGCCACAATGTGGCCATAATCAACCTTGACAAGATAATGTTTAACCCGGCACCCATTGACTCGAATCACCATTCTTATTTTTCAAATATAGAGCGCCAAAGGGGGTTACATTCACCACTTCAAATGGGACACTCCATTTTGGCTTCAAGTTGCCTGGAAATATTCGTAGACAAGAATTGGATAATATCACAAGATCACCCTCTTTAAATTCCTTATTGTGGATGTACTTGTCATGGAGGTACTTCATCTTCTCCTTGTAAAGGGACGAGTTTGTGTAGGCATGATACCGAAATTCATCAAGCTCATTCAATTGTGCCACTCTTAGGTTTGCGGCGACATCCCACTTAAGGTTCAACTGCTTTAAATCCCACATGGACTTATGCTCAAGTTCCACTAGAAGATAACACTCCTTTCTGAACACTAAGCGGTATGGAGACATCCCAGTAGGTGTTTTGTAGGCCATTCTATAAGCCCAAAGAGCATCATCAAGTTTTCTTGACCAACTTGTCCGGCTGGCATTCACTGTCTTAGACAAATTACTCTTGATCTCCTTATTGGGGACTTCAACTATTATGCTTTCTTGAGGATGGTAAGGGGTCGATACTTTGTGAGTGATACCATACTTTGTGAGTGAGGTATCAAAAGCTTTGTTGCATAAATGCAAACCCTCATCACTAATAATGGCCCTTGGGGTACCAAACCTCGTGAAGATGTTCTTTTTCAAGAATGCCACCACACTCCCTGCTTCATTGTTCGGCAAAGAAACATCTTTGACCCATTTAGATAAATAATCTACAGTGACTAGAATATTGGTGTTCCCACAAGAGATAACAAATGGACCCATGAAATCAATACCCCTCACATCAAAAATATCTATTTCCAAATTGGTGGTGAGAGGCATTTCATTCTTTTTTGAGATTTCACCGACCCTTTGGCATTCATCACAGTGCTTGACAAGCTCACTAGGATCCTTGTATATAGTAGGCCAATATAATCAACAACTCAAAACTTTTTCCACCATTCTTGCTCCACCATGGTGATCACCATACAGTGAAGAGTGTCATCCTCCGGTACATATCTTCAAATAACACCATCGGTACAAATTAAAAGAGGTACGAGTTATCCCAATAATAGTCAAGGAAATCCCGTTGAGCTTCTTCCTTTGGTTTGAAGAGAACTAATTAAGAACAATGCCACCCACAAGATAGTTTGCTAAGTCGGCGAACCATGGCCTCCGGTCATTGAAACGGCTAGGAGTTTCTCACCAGGAAATGAATCATTGATCTCAAGGCCGTCATGTGGCCTCCTCTCCTCCTCCAATCGGGACAAATTGTCCGCCACTTGAATTTTCACTACCCTTGCGGTCTTGAATATCTAGATCAAACTCTTGCAATAGAAGCACTCGCGCATCAAACTTGCCTTAGAATCTTTCTTGCTCATCAAATACCGAAGCAACGCATGGTCAGTTTGAAAAATCAACTTCGTACCTATTAAATACGAGAAGAACTTCTCCGTTGCAAATACAATAACAAGGAGCTTATTTTCGACCACTGTGTAGTTAACTTGGCATTATTCATGGTCTTGCTTGCATAGTAGGCTAGATGGAAGATTTTGGTGATACACTGCCCAAAAAATTCTCCAACCGCTATATCACTAGTGTTACACATGAGAACTAAAGGTAATCTCCAATCCGGTGCGATGATAATAAGAGTAGTAGTCAACTTGAACTTGAGAAATTTGAATACCTTCATACAATTTTCATTGAAATGGAGCTTGGCGTCCTTCTCCAAAAGTTTGCACAAGGGGTTCACCACTTTGGAAAAATTCTTGATGAATCGGAAATAGAACCTTGAATGACCTAAGAAGCCCCTCACTCACTTAATAGATGTAGGGGAGGGGGCTAGTTTGGAGATCACCTCAATTTTTGCCTTGTCAACCTCAATACCATGATTTGAAATTTTTTTGGCTGAGGACAATACCTTCCTCGACCATAAAGTGACATTTCTCCCAATTCAACACCAAATTGGTCTCCTCACATCAAGCCAAGACCCTATCCAAATTGTGCAAGCAATCATCAAAAGAATTTCTAACCACGGGAAAAATCAACCATTAAGACCTCAAGAATATTCTCCACCATATCGGTGAAAATAGCCATAATACACCATTGAAAAGTCATCGGTGCATTACATAACACAAATGGCATTCACACGAACGCAAAAGTACCATAGGGATAAGTGAAATTGGGTTTTTCTTGAATCTCCGAAGCAATAAGAATTTAATTGTGGCCAGAATACCCATCGAGGAAACAATAGAAAGCACGCCCAACCAGCCTATCAAGCAAGGGAAATGGGAAATGATCTTTTCTTGTAAATTTTTTGAGCTTGCGATAATCCATACACACTCTCCAACCAGTCACCACTTTGTAGGAATCATCTCGTTCTTGTCACTGGTGACCACAATCATGCTCCATTTATTTGGGACACATTGCACCGGAGAAGTCCATGAACTATCAGAAATGGGGTAAACAACCCCATCATCCAACCACTTTATGATCTCCTTCTTGACCACCTCTTGTATTGCTTCATTTAGCCTCCTTTGATGTTCAATGGAGGGTTTGGCATCCTCCTCCAAAATAATCGTGTGCATACAAAAGGCAAGGCTTATGCTTCGAATATCTGCCAATATCCATCCGATTGCTTTTTTTTTTCTCCTTTGTAGCACCTCCAATGTGGAGTCTACCTGCATGTTAGTCAAACAAGAAGAAAGAATAACTGGTAAAGTATAAGAAGGTACAAGGATTCGTACCTGAGATGTGGAGGCAATGCCTTTCACTCCAAAGTGGAGGGCTCCTTGATTGAGGTCTTTGTTGGAGGAGTATTCCGATTTTCAAGATCCAAAAATAGCTTGCGGGGATCATAAGTACACGACCCGATTTATTGCAATGCATTCACACACTCCACATATCCTTCTTTATTCTCATCATCATTAAGGTTGATCAAAACGGCTCCTAATTTATCCTCAACATTCATTGTGGTACTAGCATCATCAATAATCATACCAGTTACCAAATCCACAAATGAACAAACTTCAATGCTATTCGGTTGCCTCATAGATTTGCACACATGGAAGACCAAATTTTCATCACCCACCCGGAAGGTTAGCCCACCGGCTTCCACATTAACAAGAGCCTTCCTCATAGAAAGGAAAGGTCTGCCCAAAATAATAGGCCCCTCACAGTCCCCTTCAAAATCAAGAATCACAAAGTTCGCCGAGAGGATGAACTTGTCAACATGAACCAAAAGATCATCTATAATACCCAATGGACTCTTCATAGTACGATCCTCCATTTACATACTCATGGATGTAGGTCTGGGTTTTCCAATACCTAAAGTTTTGAACACTGACTAGGGCATCAAGTTGACACTCTCCCCAAGCTCACATAAGCCTTGGTGAAGTCGATGCTTCCAATGGTACAAGGGATTGCGAAAGCGCCCATTTCTTCTAATTTTAGATCCATTGAGCGCACAATAGCACTCACTTGATGTGTAATCTTGATAGTTTAACAATTCATCAACCTCTTCTTGTGACCAAGTCCTTTATGAATTTTGCATAACCCGAAATTTGCTTTAAAGCCTAAACTAATGGTACATTGATAGACAAACTCTTAATCAAGTTCATAAATTTTTTGAATTAGTTCTCACTATTTTTCTTTGAAAGCCTTTGAGGGTTTGGAGGAGGAGGCATTGCCATTGGTTCCATAGCCTTTAGCACTATCCGTTCTAGCATGTCAATTACGTGCTATCTATATGATTTCACTTCTTCTTATGTCTCCTCCACATTTTCATCTGTATTAATTCTCACTTCTTCATTAGCTTGAACCACATTGCTTGGAATTTCATCTTCTTGAACCACAACATCATCATCCACAATTTTTCTTTAATTTGATGTGGTTGCATATTTACCTTTTCCAGTTCTTGTAGTCACGGCCATAGCATGTCCCTTATTATTCCCACCCTTTGGTTCATCACTGTATTATTTGGTAGTGCCATATTAGGACAAGTTCTCAAATTTTCCGAGATTTGGCCCAATTGAACTTTCAAATTGCAAATAAAAGTGTTCTAAGAGGCTAGTTGGGCATCAGAGTCAGCATTCTTCTCCATCATCTGTTTAAATATGTTCTCAATTCGTTCCATCTGATTGTTAGAAGATATAAGACCTCGAGGAGGATATGTAGTAGGATATCTAGGTTGTTAGAACATCGGGAGCCTTTGAAAACCCGACCCTCCGTTATTATTATTGTTGCCTCCTTGGTTCTTGCCTCCCCAGTTGCTTTAATTGCTGACACCCTGGTTGCCTTGATTATTGATTACTCCAATTGTCTTGGTTACCTTGATTATTCTTACCACCACTCAAATTGCCTTGGTGGCCTTGGTTGTTCCAATTTCCTTCAGACCGCCATTGTTTTTTATTTTTTCCTTGGGCATTTTTTATTTGGCCTTGATAATTATTGACATATTATAATTCTTCTTCTTGCTCATTGAATGAATCACCTTGGTCATACTCACTTTATCTTGCATGAATTGTTCCAGATGGGTTTGCATTTGTTGACCTTTTTGTAGTCTCATGTTCATCATCATATTCACACCTTCCATCGCATTCACTTGTTTCGGCTCTTGAACTTGTTGAAGCTGAGCATTGGCCATTTGATTCATTGTAGTTGTCAACTCAGCAATAGCTTACCCATGATCATGTAAATCCTTGTGTAGGTGAATGACATTTGGGTCATCTTGAGGAACATTGGCTCTACTTTGCCATGCCGATGAGGTATCCACCATCTCATCCCAAAATTTTACAAGCTTCGGCATAAGGCATGCTCATGAAGTTCCCACCGGCGAGTTGATTTATCGCACATTGATTTGTTGTGTTAACCCTCTCTCCTATAGAAGGTTTTTTGGATAATGGACTCAGCCATATCATTATTCACGCACTCTTTAACCATGGTATGATATCTTTCCCAAATCTCGTGCAATGGCTCATTGGGCTCTTCCTTGAACGTAAGAATCTCATCCCGAAGTCATCATATGCCCTGGAGAGAAGAATTTGGCAATGATTTTTTTCTCCTGCTGATCTCATGTATGAATGGAATGATTGGGAAGTCTCTCTAACCAGTCCAATACCTTTCCTCATAGAGAAAAAGGAAATAGCATTAACCGCAGTGTGTCCTTGGAGACATTAGTTTGCTTGCTCTCCGAAGAATTATTGACGAACCCTTTGAGATGCTTGTAAGAATTTTGACTCAGAGCCCCAGTGAAGAATCCCTATTGCTCAACTAATGTAAGCATCATATTGGTGATTTGGAAGTTGCCCACCCTAATAAGGGGTGGGACTATAGCACTTGCATAACCCTCGTTCGGAAATACCCTGTGCGTTGCCTCTCTTGGTAGAGGTGGGGGTGGGGGAGGGAACATTGTCATGAGGCAGTCGAGCTTGCCTATTTGCTTGAAGTTCGGGAAGAACCTCATCTCCTTGATCATCGTCCACTTCCTCCCTTAATGACACATTCTTGATGGACTTGTTGTTGAGAATCATTCTCATACCTATAATCAATTCAAAAACAAAGTTAGTGATTTGGAAGGAAAAGAAGAGAAATCACACGAAAACAAGATAAATCCATTTAACTCTTTGGAAACGACGCCAAAAATTGATGTCTACCAAACTCACTCCAAAAATATAGGTTGTGAGGCGTTCGAAGCAATAATAAAAACGCAACACAAGTCTGTGTTGAATCCATAGGGAGTTAGATTTTTAGATTAGGTATACACCTAGTGTGATTGTATGATGTGCCCAAACTTACACTTCCACATTTTCAATTGTGACTTTAAGCTCGAAAATACTTCCTCAATACCGGGTCGATGCGAACAGGTCTCGAGGTATATGCACCATTGCCAAAGACATCCTCAAAAAGATAAAAGAGGAGTGCAAATGGGTGAAAAAGGATGTAATATTTCCTACTCCAGAGGAATCGATCACCACGCACGTGGAGGGTTATATAAGTGTTTACACTTACCCCTTCATGGTGGGTCCCTTAGAACCCATCGTCGTGACCTTTTGCTAGAGGTACAACATCACATTTGGCCAAATCAACCCTTTGTTCTAGAGAGTGGTCATTCTCCTCTGTTTATTCAACAAGAAAAATCGAGAGTTATCCCTTCACCTCGATCACCTCATGCGCCTCTACAGCCCTCGGCTATATTGAAGGGGAGTGATTAAGTTTGTCAACTGGGCCAATAAAGCACTATTCTCTACCATAGATGAGTCTCGAGATTGAGGATGTATGGGCCGATTTGTTCGAATAAAAACTTTGGACCTGATCCCCACTGAAGATATGCCATTATATGAGAAGTGGAACATGAAACGTAAGTACACTATACCATGAATACTTAATTTGTTATTTTACTTCCTATTTCCTTTGCTCCTCTATATTTTGGTGTTGCAGCTGTGGCCTAGATTCCAAAACCAATTCCAAAACTTAAGCAATGGGTCGAATGCCTAGTGTTACAGAGACCATACTCCGAACGTGCTTGGATGGAGTTGTCGAAGGGCCTGAAGGAGTCCCATAATCATGGTAGGTTTCTTCCCTGGAATGGCTATTGCATATACTTCTTCTCGAAGTTACTCATACTTTTTTATTTTGTAGGTCTCACGAAGTATGTTACAATAAGACCGCCATCTAGTAAAGAAGAAGTACTTCCTCAACCACAAGCTCTAAAGCAGGCCTAGTAGAAGAAGAGGGAAGAGGCTCCGAGTCCCCCTAGCCTAGAGAAGAAAAGACCTGCGAGGAGATTTCGCAGGTTCGGAGGGTGCCGTTACCATGCCTTCAGACTCAATCCGCCGATTAAGGGATAAGTCCAAAGAAGAGGAGGAAGGAGACAACTCCAAGCGGTGGACCGCGCTCGGGCTAGTGCTTCGACACAAAAGCCCTTCGAATCGGAGGAAGTTGACGAGGGAGCTTAGGCTAAAGTTTCGGAGCCAAAGAAGTCGAGGCCGCTTCGTCCCAAACTGAGTTGATCAAGGGATGAATTGAAGGAGGCTTCTCTAGTAGCTTAAGATGTCCCTAGGGATGATCTTAGAGTGATTGATATCTTTGAGTCCCCTAAATTTTCGGACGCCATGATCCACGAGGCTGCAAACTTGGTAAGTTGCTCTTGTAAGGGTCTTCATGGGGTAGTTGACATCCATGGCTTCTTGGATGGGGTGGAATCTGAGGCTTTGGAAGATTTCACCGGCTTGGTGACTTATGGGTGCCGAAGAAAGCACCATCACCAGATGTTGCTGAATCTTCGTCGAGCCCGAAACTAGTGGACTGATTTTAGGCCCCCAGTGCGAACCTTGATCGTAGGAGTACCATAGTGCTTACTATCTCAAAAGATGTTCGAGTCTTCTCTGCCCCCCTGGGGATTTTTAGCTACCTAAGATACTTGGTGACCAAAGAGGACCAAGCTGCGATGGACGCAGTGGGAGCCGCTTTCCTTTTCAACGAGGCCAACACACTCTGAATCGGGTAACTTCGAGGGCCATTCCATTATCTTTTTTATAAACATTGAATTGTAGATTATTCTAAAATTTTATACCTTACTTGTAGGCTTCTGTGTTGTAACATGAGGTCTTCATTCGAATCTGGGAGGAGCGCAAGGCTAAGGTTCGAGACCTCACTAAGAAAAGCAATACCTAGGAGCTTCTCAGAAAGAAGATTCAGGTAAATTTGGTGATGGCTCGAGATGAGCATGCTGAGATGGCAGATCAGGTATTTCGAGTGCTTCACAATAGCAAAGATGAGATAAAAACTAAAGATCCAATTCTTCACGTCCGATAGAGGCTCGAACAGATCATAGACCTTCACAAATAAATAGATGTCATACGAGTTGAAGCTAAAAAGTTCAAGGAGTGTATTGACATCTTAGCTTAAAAAAAGAAGGTCATACAGGCAGAGCCAGAGTCGGCTGAGTCTCAGCTTCGGGCTACAAAGGAGAAACCTCAATGCAGGCCACAAAAATCGAAGAACTTCAATCCTAATTTGGCCATCTCTGATAAGGAGAACTTGGCCAACAAACTCGAGTTGGCTAAATCTGAGGTGGCCATGACCAACATTAAAGCTGATGCTAAAGTGGCCCATTTACGTCGAGCCCATCATGGCGAAGTCCAGGAATATGGCAGATCATGCTAAATGGCAAGCTATAAGGGAAACCCTCGAGTAGGTTCAGGATCAGCGTTTCGATATTGTGGTCGAACTCCAGATTGACAAAGTAAAAGAGACTAGAGCCTGGAAGCTGGCATTTCATGAAGAAGATTCCGAAAGCCTTAGCGGATCTAAAGATGGGGAAGATCACGAGAATGGTGATGTTGCCTCCGACGAAGTCCAAGACACTTAGGACTTAGTATTTTTTTCTTCTTTTTGCACTTTTTCTGAGGCCGTTTTGGCCGCCGTAAATATATTTTGGATTACGATGATTTGGCTCTTGTATAGAAGATCATTATACACACACACACACACACATATATACATATATATATAAGGCTTTCTTTTCCCTTTCGGCTCTTGAGTTTTACCTTTGCTTTGTTATTTTTAATCATAAAATTTGAAATGCCTTAGCATGAGACAATGAGGTTGTGTTTAAAGGTTCGAACAAACTTTGTCTTTATTATAGTTTTTGGGTCTCAATATTAGCGAATTTCCCCCCGAAGATGTCTTACACTTCTGACTTTGCAGTGGGTAGCCTTTTAGAACCAGTAGTTGATAAATAGGGATTTGACTACTTATTTGTACTCTTTTACTTTCGTTTTAACTCAAAACTACTTAAAGGTATTCCCGAAAACTAATAAAATATGCTTGCTTGCATGAGTTTTAGAATATGAGCTAAAGAGATGAAAAATCAACTCAAGAAGGAGTAACTTTACATAAGGATAAAAACAAGGCTAAAAGGGCACTGTGCGGATCGCACAATATTGAGTGCGACAATAGATCATGAAGAAAGCCTCTCATAAGAAATTCCCTGCAAAAGTGAAGACCGTACAATTTTGGTGCGGCCGCAGAAGATAAAGTTCAAATAGATGGGATTTTAAGGTCAAGAAGAAATGCAGACTGCATTATTTTTGTGCGGCCGCATAATCAAAAGCCTGGCTGCACTCAAAAATGTGCGGTCCGCAGAAGTCCCACAATACCAAAGCCCATGATCAAGAAGTGCGGACCGCACTATACTTGTGCGACCACAGAAGCAAGAGTGCAGCCGCACTCATAAATGTGCGGTCCGCAAAAGTTGAGAGATCGCGGCCGCAGAATTGGAACATGTCAGACGAAGTCTCAATGTGCAGACCGCACACATAATTGTGCGGCCGCACGAACTCTGCAGAGCAATTTTTTCAGATATTTTTAGCTTAGTATAAATAAATGTTTTGTTATTTTTATGTTAAGTTGTGTACGTTGGGAGCATCCGAGTCGTTTTTATTTACTGTATTGGGTAACACTATACTAGATTAGCTTTTAAGCATTAGATTTCTTTCCTTAATCAATTGTTATGAATTATATTTCAGTTTTTTCTTTAATTTCTATATCATTCATGAGTAGCTAAACCCATAGCTAGGGTTGTGACCCAACCCTAGTGCGGGTACTTAATGGGTGATTGATTTAGGGCTTATTTTTGATTAGATATATGATATTTTGCCTAGTTCTTCCTTGAATTTGAGAATTGATGGGTGCAAACATTAATTCATGCCTAATTGACTTAGTCTCTACTTGAGAAAGAGAGACAAAGTCTAGGAAAACTTGGCTAACAAGAAATTGGGATGAACTTAAGATAACGATAGCTCTAATTAAAGGGTCAAATCTAGAGATAATTAGACTCGACTTGAGCATATATCACTTGTTTTATGAAATACCCATTTGGTCTTGAGAAAGTCAAATTGGGCAAAATCACTCAAAACTACCGAGAAGTATAGATTGAGTAATCGCGTGTGATTGCTATATTCTATCCCGATCAACCAAACATGACCTAAAGCTCTCAACCCGGTAGGTCCATCTAGGCAGATGCTATAACCCTAGATCTTTTATAACTCGAAAAACAACCAAAACCAAAAATATTTTCTCTTAGATCTATAATTACAACCAATAGATTAAAAATAGAAGTAAAAACAAGCATTGGTTGGGCACCCTATCGGCATGAATCCCTTAGGGTGGGGTTCCGCCGGAGCCTCGTCGCTGCCTGTCGTGATGAAGAATCAGCCTCCTTTTGCGGCATGGTTTTTGACGTTTTAGTCATTGATGAACAAGAGAAAAGGGAATTGGATGATACGCGGTTTGATTAGGTTTCAAGGAATTTGGGCATGAAGATTGTAAAGCAGAAGAGATTTGTTGAAGAAAAAGCAAAAGCAGGGAGGACTTTGAGTGTAAAAGTTTGAATGAGGAAAGGCTAGTGTTTTCATAGGTAGCTGGCGATGGTTCAAAAACGATAGTGGCCAACAACAACTGATAGCCATTTAATGCCTCGGTGCTCGAACTGACGGGATATTTAAATATCCACTTTTCATTGATGTCATGGCCAGGTTCCTCGCTTACGCCATGGCCCATCGAGATAGGATTGGCAAAGCTCATATTGTTTCTCGTTGCCTTCTCTTAGATAAATGAACAGACTATCTATATACAGTCAAAATCAGGCTTGCCCTTTTTTGCATGACTAATCGAGACTGGAATGTGGCAGGTCAAGATTCGACGCCATGTTATACCAGACCATGATGTAAAGTTGGATTGCCGAGATCGTGACCCAGAGATCGATCGAGATCAGCCAAAATCGAGACCAAATAGGATAAATATTGAGCAAGATCAAGAGAAGCTTTCAGAGCCGAATAACGAAAAGCCAAAATATTCGCGATCGGACGAGGATCACGATGGAAATCTCAGCATGTATCAAGAAGGGGCCGATTAATTAGCTAATCACATGGTTTCTTATTGTATTTAGAATTGTGTCAATAGTAGGACTCGTCTATTATATAAAGGGGGTCTGATCATTTGTAAAAGGTATCATATTCACGTAACATAAAGCCATATACTACGTTTCTATTAAGCTCTCAATACTCTGTTACTTTGTTCATATCACGATGGAAATCTCAGCATGTATCAAGAAGGGGCCGATTAATTAGCTAATCACATGGTTTCTTATTGTATTTAGAATTGTGTCAATAGTAGGACTCGTCTATTATATAAAGGGGGTCTGATCATTTGTAAAAGGTATCATATTCACGTAACATAAAGCCATATACTACGTTTCTATTAAGCTCTCAATACTCTGTTACTTTGTTCATATTTTCCAACGCAATATTTGTTTGATTCGAGGGTGACCTAGATCGAGGGCCAAAGCTAAATGTTCCCTTTGGTTTGCTTTTATTTCTATTTACAATCAATTTCAATATCAATTTACGTATTTTCTTAGTTTGTGCCAAGTAAAAGAGTTCATTACTCAAATGGTCACTCAAATATTCCAAATTATCTCCTAAAGTTATTTTTCTTTCATTTGTAACATCAAAATTACTAAACTCTACCTTTTGTATTCAGAATGTCACTCAACTAGATTTTCCAAATTTTAGAGTGCCAAATACTTATTTTACCATCTAAATTATAAATATTTATTTTCTTTTATTTTTTAAAACTTTTTAATATTATAATTTTTTCTTTTTTAATTTACATTATGGACTTACCTATAGAATAGATAAATATTATTTATAAATTAAGAAAATAAAAGTATTTACGCATATATAATGTCGGAATAACAAAATAATGAGCATAGTAAAAAAATTAATTAGAATAATTTATTAGTAATAATAATTTTAGTATAAATAACAAAAATTCAAAAATTTATTTACAAAATTCAGAATGAAAGAAAATAAAGGTTGTAAAATATATATTTCACACGTAATCTAAAAATAATTATTTAAATAAAGGTATTTTTACAATATCATTATATATTCTTGAAAATTATGCTCAATTATATTATATATATTCCATGCAACGACTTAATATAGCATATTTTACCATATACAGATAGCACCACTGCTATCCGGTAATATAACTTTGTGTTGTCGGAAAGTTGGTAAATATATAATAATATATTGAGCATAATTTTCAAGAATATATAATGTATATTATCAAAACAATTTATTTAAATAATTATTTTTATATTACGTGCATGGAATATATATTTTATAACCTTTATTTCTTTTATTCTGAATTGTGTTAAATTTTTAAATTTTTATTGTTAATACTAAAAAGTTTTAAAAAAATAAAAGAAGATAAATGTTTATAATTTAGAGGGTAAAATAGATATTTGGAAATCCAAAATTTGGAAAATCACCTTCTGAATGTAATATGCATGATTTAATGACTTTGTTGTTATAAACGAAAGAAAAGTTACTTTGGATAGTTGAGTGACCATTTAAGTAATTGACTCCAAGTAAAATCTGATCTCCTTAAAACCACATATAAATTTAATTGTTGTCTATTTTAGGGTAAACAAATTAGTATATATTCAATTAATTTATAAGATTTTAACTAAAATAAATTACTAGATTTAGTCGAACCCGTAACTTATGCATTTGCTCTGTCCTATTCGAGACAGTGCTCAAATTAAGTGTAATAAGTGCGTAAAGCTCTTTGTGGACATGGGAGGAAGTCTAAATTAATTTCTTCTAAGATTTTTTTTATCATATCACGTAAAATATTTCATTAATATATTAGAGGTCCTTCGAACAATTTCAAAGAGGTTAAGTTTATTAAATGTACGTACTTTGGAAATGAGATTTATTAATTAATTCACAATTTCACATGATCCGATAGTTATCTAGGTTGGAATCTGATAAGAACGACACAATTCTTCTCATGAAAATAACCTAAATATTGTAGTGTCTTACACGTAATTTGTTAGCTCAGTTTACAAGTATTTCCATAAGTTTATGTAGTTACAGATTAAAATACGTTGACTGAGAGGAAAGAGATTTTGGTTATTAAGGAAAATATAGTGGCTACTTTCTAAAGGAAATTATTCGCATTAGGCGCCGCCATTATGCATGCTTTCCATACTTTTTAAGTAGTGCTATTTTTTCTTCTTCTTTCCAAACATAGTATGTGGCAGATAAATAAAGGCTGCTTTTTGAGTTGTAGAAGAACCGTAAATTCCCCAAAGAAGAAAGAGACTTGCCCATAGTCAAGTGGAAACTAGAAAGAGACACACATGTGGCCTTGTCTTTGCCATCAATTTTTTTTAATTCCCGTCTGTATTTATATTGAAGTTTAATTAAATTTTAATTTATTTTTTAAAATTTATTTTATATTAAAAGTATAAACTCGAAACTTTTAATTAATGATGACGGAAATACTTATCGCTCTATTACAATCATTGTTAATATCTTTGCTAATAATTCTTCCCAACCCAATATACATACACTCAACAAAACTATTTACACCATCAAGTTACTTAAAATATTTATAAAATTAAGTAAAGCTAGTGGAAGACAAATAACATTTTACAACAAATTAAGTTATAATAATAGTGTAAATATTTTAATTTGTTTATATCTTTTGTGTGATTTATGAGCTATTACACAGTGAACAAATCACCCATTATGTACTCGAAGGCTATCGCGTCGGGTTTCCCTCGGAATTTCTAAAGAAAAAAAATAGTGCAAATACCGTTATATTTATTGTCAGTGAGTAATATTAAATCCTTATTTGAGCCCATTAATAAATTTTTCTTGTCCATGAGCTATTTAATCACAAAAAGAAGTGACAATCCTTGTTCTTTTTTCTTAATTTTCTTTTGCCCAAATGTAGCATGAGTGAGAGTTCCATATATAAGATTACTATCAGAATTTCTAAAGAACGGCATTGGTGAATTCTGCAATTATATTCATTTATACAAAACATATATCATACTACGTGTCTCTCCTCCAATTAAAGCAGGAGAATCTCATTATCTATATGAAATTACATCAGTGCCGTTTGCATAGATAGGCTTTTGACCCTGATTACGTTTGAGTTATAAATTCGGATCATTTTTTACCTATTTCGTTCGTCTAAGAAAATCTTTGATTTGAATATACAGTTATACACTCAAATAACTCTTCATTTCAGCCTTTGTCTCGATCAAAATTACTGTGAAAGGGACGCTCTCATTTTAATTGCTCTAGCGCATATATTGAATAGTTATTTATGCACGTTATATATTTTTCGGGAGCAGTCACATATGGTTTTTGACGGGACCGCACGTACCCTCACTCCAACCCCGCATTAGTATGATATTGTCCGCTCTGGGCCAAGCCCTCACGAATTTGTTTTTGGGCATCTCCCAAAAGGCCTCATACTAATGAGATTGTGTAACCATATATATGTTAGTCTCTTTTTCTCTTTTCTTCCGGCGTAGGAGTTTTGTTTGCATCCCAACAGTTTTCTCGTAGGATGATCCTTAAAATCATGTTACTAATTTAAAATTTTCAAAGTTATAATAGTAAAATTTGAGCCCTCTTAAGCATAAATATCTTTATCTTGAGTTTACTCCTCACTTTTATAGAAGTATCATCCATTATGTTTTTTTTTAAATCTATGGTGCATAAGAATTATGCGAACAGCGACAAAAAGATGTTTTCCGTTGATGGTATATAATTAACTAGACTTAATTTTCACAGATATCTTTTGTTTTCATTTAGAATTCCTTAATTAATCTTCTTGATTTGTAAATTCGCGCGACTAATGTGAAAAAATGTTTGAACTCATGAAGTTCTCAAGAAGAAATTTTTGTGGTTATAAGAGAAAAGCATTTCATTGTCAATGGTGTTATCATGTCGCAACAAATTAAATTTAAAGGAGATGTGCTAGTTAGGAAGTATACAAATGACTATTAAATTCATAAGTAGAGTCACAATTTGAAGCTTAATTATATATTTATAATAATATTTTTAAGTTATTGAGTTCTAAATTAATTTTTTTTATACATATTAATAAATTTCTTGAAACAAACATCGATCAATTTGGACAAAAGTTAATAAATTCGATTGAATACGGCCGTAACCCCACTCTAACGTAACTCCACTCCTAATTGAATTGTGTGAGCAAGTGGACGAAGTTGCATGAAGCCTTACAAAACAAAACTTGGCTAGGACACAAAATTGTACTCATATATACTATTGTTTGAAAGGACAGTACTTAAAGTATTTTCTTGGAGCCGTCCCAGTAACTTTCGAACCTTTTCCAAAGTTGATAGAAGGTGTATTATTGAGGGAAAAAACTTACTTTCAACAACACAACCACTAAGTGTTAATTTATCATGATTAGGTAATAAAATTAAGCCGAAGGTCTTCCGGAAACAACTTATTTACTCCTTTAAAATAAGTGTAAGGTTTGCGTATACACCACCCTCTCCAGATATCACTAATGATAATTTACTCGATTGTTGTTGTTGTTATTGTTATTGTATATCATATATTTATCGGATTAGCGTAAACCTCCGGCATGTGTGAATTTTTTCATGCAATTTCAATAAAGTTCCAAAAGGTTTAAAAGCTTTTTCAAATAATATCCTAGGCTGACTATATATTTTTTTCAAATAGTGAAAGGAGAGCCTTGACGTAACTAATAAATTGTTGTCATGTGACTAGGAGATCACGAGTTGGAGCCGTGGAAATAATATCGTCCAGAAATAAATATGGAACCTATTTAAATTGTCCTAATTTGAGTATTAGGATAAAATACAATAACTTCAGCAAAATGAATATGGCGGACTTAATATATGCTAATCCTAATTAATTTTTGATTAAGACATAAGTGTTGATGTTGCTGCTGATTAGTACGATAATTTTCTTAATTATAAAAAGGTGCTTTATCACTCCTCCTATAAAGTTTCATTAGCCATCTTGTTTGGAATGTATTAAAATGATATTTCCAATAACGTTTCTTCTATTTTGTTTCTTTATTTTCTTTTTCTCTGCCGTATAAGACAGCCCTGTTCCTTTTTTTCTTATTTTTTCCCCAAACATGCTCGATAATTTTATATTTATACCGTCCTTTTCCAAGGTGCACCTAATATGCAATATTTCACATTTTTATACCTCATGATCCGTACACATACTCAAAATATTAATTAAGTGTTAAATCGTCAAATAAAGTTAGTTATTGGTGCTGTTGATGATCTACGAGGACCAAACAAATGACAATTTATATTTTATCTTTCTGCCGTAAATTACTCAATCAAAGCGTGATATGAACAATTAATATCTAATTAATTGAATCCTCTTTGGAAGATAATGGTCAAGGATTGGTACCTAACATCTTCTCACCTTTCTTCTTCAACATTTATCTCAATGGTCCTTTTTTTAAAAAGTAATGAGGGGTCAATTTTTAAAAAATTCTTGAACAAGAACACCCACGTATTACTCCTTGTCATGTTCAATATTGCTAAAACTATAATATCAGTTAGTTACTAATATTGTTATATAGCCACACGAAATGATATGAAAATGGAAGAATAAAATGTGAAACACAGACTACAATATATAAGATATGGTTGGAGGCAGAATTTTTATAACTAAAAATTATTGACTCACTAACCAGTTAAGTGATCAACCTTAGATTATTTCATAAAAAGCTCATAATTTCCTTTAACCAATGATAGCAGCTCACGTATACCATTTCATCATTGCTGCTGTCTAAAATATCTATCCTCCTTCAACATGATTGATCATTATCGTAAATTATTGATTCCAAGTGATCTTCTTGTTCATTTTCAAAATGAAAAACTTGTAATTCTTCTTCATGTAAATTATATCTAAATTGATTGTGTATAAGTATTCTCTAATCGGCATATCTTATATTATATCTAATTTATGAAAAACTACTGCGTATCGATTAAAATTTTCTTCTAGATCAGTTGGAGGTGGAATCGACTCAGAGGAGGAAATTCACCCCAAAATGGATTTTATTTGCTCTCTTCTTGCTACTGTTGTTCTAGACCAAAAGATGAGGCCCTTGTCCTCCTCGTCCGCTACCAAGCAACTCATAATTTGAGTATTAATCACTTTAAAAATAAAAAATATAAATTGTAGGAGCCCAAATTCGAACCTAGGTCATCAAAAGAGTGTAGGTACTTTAGCGCTCCTATAAACTACACCTTTTTCCAATTTTTGTGCTTCTAGGGGGCTGTGTTCAATATTTTAGGGATCCTCATTGCATATACAGATAACATATGCAATTTATATACAGTGCTTTTATCGAGACTAATAGGTTTCGGTAATCTCCCTCCTCCCAACATAGTCAAGGATCTCCCATGCACGAGTCTTGAAAAAAATACCAATTAGAGTACTTAGTGATCAATAATATTGCTATCAATAATATATTTTTATTTAGTAAATCATATATTAAGTGTATTCAAATTAATCGAATGCGGTCTAGTCCCAAAGGTGCACTGTGATGTTGCAGTATTTGACTGGGTAAATAAGGATCCAAAAAATATTTGCGAGTCCACTAATCAGAGAGTGTCACAAATCCAATCTGTTAAATTGCATGAAATTAGGAAGATTAAGACATTTGCTATTTCGATCATTTCGGGACAACTGATTAGCTTCCAATTTTCTGCATAGTGATTGATGCAATAAACTTTCTTTATCTTTCTTTTTTCCTTTCACTGCAGCTGTGGATTCCTGGAAAAATAGACTTCCATTCCATGTCGGCATATAACGTGAGGACCAATTGTCACCTTTTTCACGGAGTTTTAGTACTTTTCACCTCATATGCTAAAAAATTGACTCATTTAAATATAGTTCACGTTTACTTATTCACAATAGACTTATCACGCCCCATTTTATCATAACTCTCATAATAATAATAATAACGTTTTATGAAGTCATGATAAATAATTTGGTAAATGAACTGTCAATGATAGGGGTAAAATAGAAAAAAGAATTTAATTTTCTCTTTATTTGCTATAATTGACAAGTAAAAACAAAGATATATTAGCACTACATAGTGGTCAAGGACAAATACTTTTACGTTTCATTTTTTTTTGTTTTTGTTTTGAGATTTAGTTTAAAACTAAATTAATAAGAAAATAATGGCACATAAAATAAAGGGAGTGGGTAAAAAAAGAGAAAGGTAAAGAAAATGGAAGAAGAGAGTGGAAATAGTATATGGCAGTATTCATATACAAAAAACAGAGAGTTACAGAAAACATTGTATAGTTTCCTATAATGTATATACTCCCTCACATGCACATAAAAATGTGAAAGAATATGCAGAAAAACCAGCTGAGCTCCAATTACTAACTACATCCAAGCTACAAGCTGGTCTCTGAAAACCTCTCACAATTTTAAAAAAGTAAAAAAATGAAAAAACTATATTATAGAGGAAATTCCGGGGACGTATCATCTAAACCATCCCTCTGGTAAATCTCCTCTGTAATAGTTCAAATTTACCCCAACTTCAACTCTTTTTTTAGGCCTGATTTGCCAAATCTTTGGCATTTATGAACGTACCATGAAAACCATATGGCACTCTTGTTGGAAGTTTAACTGTGGCCTCTAATTTCATGGTCATTGCATTCACAATTTGTAGCTCTGATTTCCATTCTTTCTCATTGTGTACAAAAGCAAGAATATAACCATCATCTTCTGCTTTGCTGTTAGGGTCTCTTGGTAAAAACAGAGGCTCCCCACCATACTTGTTATCTCCATAAATAAACTTTTCTACTTCACCAGTAAAAAGGTCTACTTTGGCAAAGCCAGAAACTTTTGGCCATGGTTCTGCAATGGCCAAATATGCAAACCTTGTTTTCCTCCCAAGTTTGTTTCTGTTCACCATTCCTGCTTCCAAATTCACCTGATCTTCTTCCTTCTGAATAATTGCTCTTCTTGTCGATTTTCCAGTTTTCAAATTTAGCCGAATTTCTGATAAAACACTCTTTAATCCCTCATCACATTCATTGAAAATCGAGTCGGGTGGTGTCATACATGAACCAATCACCACAATTTCATCAGTTTCCGGCTCTTCCCAAGCATTCCATAAATGGAAACAAAAACAATCAGGTACTTCTACCCACTTCAAATCTTCACCATCTTTTGCATATTTGTCCAAAACACCAAATCTTGAAACTTTATTCTTATCGTAAACCACAGGCGACCCGCCCCGAATCATTTCAGACATCTTAAATACCACTTGCTGATCAGGAATTATAACAAACTTCTCAGTAATAGCAAAATCATGCATCATTGTTGGATCTTCAACTGGGATTTCAACATCATTGGATTTCTCCCCATTTTTCGAAAACCTGAAATACTTAAGGTACGGTTTTTGAATCACATCGTAGCTCAAAGCAAATAACTCCCCAGAAACAGGATCGAGTTTCGGGTGAGCTATCATTGTGGATTTCAACTGACCATCAAAATCAAATCTTCCGGCAGTTTTAAGGTCACCAGTTGGTGTCACACGTACATGGTATGGCAAATCATCCTCGGACATAGCTAACAAACGGTTATTGAAATAAACTAAACCAGCGTTTGCAACTCCAGTTCCTTTACTGTGATCAACAAGTCCAAAGAGTCCACGTGCGTAAAAAAGCATGAGCCTAGCAATTCCCGAGTGGCCATGTAATTCACCAATGGCTTTAGGAAAAACAGGGCGACCCAAAGCTTTTTCTTGAACGAGCCTTTCAGTTTCAGTGAAACGACAAGCGTAACTTGCGGACCCATTCTTGAATTGGACGGCGTGAACCATGCCGTCACCGTCAAAGAAATGGTGTCCGGCGGTTGGTTCAAAAAGAGGGTTAGCGCCGTTACGAACGTAAACGCCTTGAACGCATTCGGGTATTTTTCCGGTGACCGGAAGGGAGTGAGCGACTGGATTTTCCGGTACCGGCGCGAAATTCCCGGAAATTTGGACACGTGGGTCGGCTGTTTTTGGTAAAGGGTGTTCGAGTTCGTGTTTTGTTAAGGCACTTTCCACGGCATCCAAAGCCATTGCTGCTGCTTTTTGGACTAAATTCCATTGAGGACTTGTTGTAGAAGAAGAAGAGTTAGTACTTTCTTGTTTTGGATATGAAATAGTGGTTGGTTTTGAAGTGGAAGTGGAAATAGTACTAGTTTTGGGTGTTTGATAATTTGGAGATTGTTTTGGAAAATGGAGAATTGGAGGAGCTTGGAGTGAGGAATTAATACTAGGAAGTTGCCTATTAGACTGTTTTTTAAGTAGGGAAATGAAATTTGAAGAATAAGCCAAGTCTCTTGGCATTGATATCTTGGGCTTAATCCATGTATTTGAAGCAGGAGTTGTAGAAGCCATAGCTACCTATTTTTTATGTTTGTATTTGAGTGCTTTTGGGTGTGTTGTTGTGAAGGAAAATGTGAGAGTTTTGGAGAGAAAAGAGGTGGGAAATGAGAGAGTTTTTTGTTTGGTTAAGTTGTGGGGGGATTGAAGAGAGAGGGGGATTTGTATATATAGAGTAGGGAGAGAGTGTTGGATGGGGTCCACTTTCTAACATGTAGGAGAAGACCACGTGTTGGATATGTGAAATATGCATATTTGGACGCTTAACTGTCTTTACTACCAACACTAATACTAACAATCGAGGGTCCCTTACATTGTTTCTACTTCATAGTTAGTATACTTTTATATAGTACTAAACTTTTGCTACTATTTTCCTTCTTTCGTAATTAATAACAAATCAGAATGATATACGCAACACTTTTTGGAAGAAATATTAGTTTATCAAATTTTAATCTATTTGTATTTGAGTCTGGAGTTATAGACGTTCTAAGGCTTTTTAAGCATCACTAACCTACTATACTTACATCTACCTATTGTTCTCTAAAAGAAATATAAAATATAAAAAAAAAATTGGCGAACCAGTCATACTTAGCTAACACTTGTCAAGATATCACAATTCTAATTTATAATATAAATGTTTTTTCCTTTTACAATTTATGATACTATAGTTCGAAATATAAACTATTGATCGCCGAATTTTCTTTGACATACATACATGCTGCTCATACGTCACATTTATTTTCTTTGTAGTATTTCTGATGTATGATTTTAGGAATTTTTTTTGATTTTATTTGAATCTTCTTTTAATTATATGGAAAAGATAATTGTCATTAAAATCATAAGTTGACCTGAGGAATTTTCTTGTTCTCCATCTCCCAACACTACCCTCCATTACCAACGGTCTCCACCTCAACAAATAAGAGAGCTCTTTGTTTTAAGTTCTTTTAAATGGCAATTAGCTAACATTCAACAAAATCTTGGTAATTGTTAAGGAGTGAAAGAAAAGTTTTACTTTAATTTAATGGTGGGAGAATGACACAAATAGAATACTTTTGTGTCACTTTTGATTTTTTTATCCCAGTAAAAAAAGTTCGAAAAAAATAGTCCCACAAATATAAAGGGTAATGCTTTTACTAAATGCATTTGCATCGAATGATAAGTGTCGTATTTAGTTTATGCAAGCAACAAGTATGTCTGTATATCTAATCCTTAATTATATGCTAGAAAAACTGCAAAAGCTACAAGTCTTTTCAAATGAGTCAAAAGTTTATTGTAAAAGAGTGAAAAGAAATTTAACACCGAAAGACAAAATAAAACAAAGTAGAAGAAAGAAAGACAAGTCAGTAATATTAACTTTTAACCAACTTTATGGTCAAATATAAACATTTAATATGAAAGGAAAGCTTGAAAATGGAAAAAGTTCTAAGATAGTAACGTTTGTTGTAAATTTAAATTAAAGATAGTTATCTTCTGTTCAATTTTTCGTTTTTGAAATTTAGCAGATAATCATATTTGGTGGTGTTAATAGAAAAGAACTAGACAATTTAACTATAAAAAGCAGCAATTAAGTAAAAGCATAACCTATTCATATTAAAATGATAAAAATTGAGAGGCAAAATATATGGATTTTGTTTTGAGTATTTATTTAAGATATTATCATTTTTAGCCTGGGTCAGAAACTATTTGTATTCGATAACAAAAAAATATAAAAATTAGTAAAATACAAAATATATATATAAATAAAAAATTATTTTTTAAATATTATTTTAAGACCAACTATACAATATTATTTTCCCTATTTATTTGATATAAATATGGAGCTTAAATATACATACGAAAGGGTTTGATAGTTTCAAAGTTAGAGGGAGTTCCGTAAATGGGCCAAGCAAGTAACTTTCGGTTAAAGTGAAGGGTGTGTTTTGGGTGCGTTAATTGGTCCATTCCACTCGGCTAAAAACCCGCGTTCGACCCAATTAACAAGGGTCACCTCCTAACAACGTGTCGGTTTAATTTCTCCACTTAACCTAAATCTATGTCACATCATTATGTCCCACACGTTTGTGTCTCATCCAATTAGCCCTCATCATTTTTTTTTTCATTGAATTATCTTTTTAGTGTTGTGGACTCTTACATTCACCCAATAACCATGTTTGTCATTCATTATTAAGAATATAAATACATGTTACAATCTTCACCCAGACCTTTTGATTGAAAATGCCTACATTTTACTATTAATAGAAATAAAGGCAAGAGAGATCATTTTTATTGTTAATCCTTTTATAAATGAATGATGTAAGCTTTTGTATATAAAACAAGTACTTCTTTTGAAGTGTTGAGGATAATTTATGTCCATGTAAATGCTTGACATCATGCAGAAGATGGATATCTTGAAAATACTTTTTCACTAATATATAGTCAAGTGGCAAGTTAATTAAGCTTTTAAGTTAGAAACTTATCAAAAGTCAATATGAGGTAAGCTCATGCGTTTCAGTAGTTGTTTTAAAGATGTGAGATATACAAACATGATTGGTAACAATAAGGACTGTATTTTGGACTATATTCAAGAAATCAAATAATTTGTGACAAGACTAGTAAAATTGTTGACATTTTTTACTTAAAAATATCGAACGAAAAGTGTATATATATGTATAAAATGCCTTTTTAGTCGTATATATGTCTTACCTTAGAGAGTTAATTTACTTTATTTGCATTTCTTTAAAAGAAGGATGAATAGTGTATAAGGTTGAATTTATATGGCTCTGATCTATAGGTTCGAGGGGTTGTCTTGAGCCCGAGTTCAGGCAAGGTCGAGTTCGAGTCCGAGGGATCAGATCCAAGCTCGAAAACAGAGTGCAATGCTCGAAGCTTGAAGCAAGATGTACGCCGAGGCTGAATATGCTCGACCTCGAAATTGTACCATTATGGATCAGTAACAAAATGAGCTAGATTCCTGCCACGTTCCAAGATCATGGCGCAAATCCCGAAATAGAATTGTATAATTTCGTATTAGGTGGTTAGACAGCTGTATCAAGAATATTCCTTACTATAAATAGAAATATACCTTATTTAGGGTTCCCCTATTATATAAAGAGAACCTCAATCATTTGTAGAGATATTATCATCATTGGCAAGAATATACTAATCTATTTTTCTCTCTTACTGTTCATCAGAATCATCCTTTATATTTATTGTTCTTATTTTACTGCTTTTAATCCATCTCGAGGTCAGTACTGTTGAGTAACATTGGTTTGATTCACTTGTTTCTTTTATTTCTATTTCATATTTTTTAATTACTAATTGATATTGAACTAAATCACGTATCTTTGCAACTACAAATCAAATTTAATTGCTACTCATATTTTTCGAGGTAAAAATTTTAGCACCCACCGTGGGGTTGAAGATAATAGTGATAACTTCTTTACTGATTTTCATTACACAGATTGTTTTTACACTTTTTCTTGCCAAGAATTTTTTATTCTCAGGTTGAAATACGTCTAGCTCACATAATACACCTATTCATAACGATGAAGGTCTTTGAGAAAAAAGTAATTCAGGGGTCAGTGTACCACTGATAAACCCAAGAGAAGTTCCAAATATGGAACCAGTTGATGTTAGTTCGCACATTGCTTTTAATGCTGATCTAGCCGTGGACCCCGAAGGAAATATACGTATGAAAGCCCGGTCTTGTGGCCAAGAACACAAGGAATAGGAGATGGGGAATCAACCTCCAAGTGGTATTCGAGATGCTACAAGCTCAGCAAATCGCCATCGCTCTTTCAGAGTAAAAATAAAACTCCAAATACGGTTGAACTAGTAAATACTCGACGTACTGAGCTGGCGCTAAAAAGGCCAGGTAAAAGTGGCTCAGGGACTGGCCCCACGATTATGAGGATGCTTGAAGAGCTCACCAAGAGGATGAATTCCGGAAAAAATAAAATTGAAGACAATGACAAAAAGGTGGAAACTTATAACTCTCGCAATGACCAAATATCAGGGGCACCTCCAGTCTTGAAAAGCTTAGACGCCAAAAAGTTCATACCAAAATCATTCTTTCAGAACGCAGCTCCAATGCCCATTCCTAAGAAATTTTGCACGCCCAATATACCCAAATATAACGGAAAAACCGACCCCAACGAGCATATTACTTTATACACTTGTGGAATCAAAGGAAATAATTTGAATGACAATAAGATTGAATCGGTGTTGTTGAAAAAGTTTGGAGAAATATTATCAAAAGGAGCTATGATTTGGTATCACAACTTAGCTCCTAAGTCTATGAATCGTTTGCTATATTAGTAGATGCCTTCGTGAAAGCACACCGGGGCCATAAAGGTGGCCACGAGAAAATCGTACGTCTTCAAAATAAAACAAAGGAACGACGAGATGTTAAGGGAGTTCGTGTCTAGGTTTCAGATTGAAAGAATGGAATCACCGCCGATCTCCGATGACTGGGCAGTACAAACCTTTATGGAGGGTTTAAACGAGAGGAGTTCGATTATCTCTTGACAATTAACTTAGAACTTGATCGAATATTAAGCTGTGACATGGTCAGATGTGCACAATCGTTACTAATCAAAAATCAAGGTCGAGGATGACCAGTTGGGAGCCCCCTCGATTTTAGTTCATCCTAATAGATTTGCAGCCAAGCCCTCGTGTTCGGGAATTGAGATTTAACAAAAAATAGTATCAGCCATATGTCGATGGAAGGAATAACGACCCGAGCCATAACGCGCCTTGGAATGATCGAAGAAACGATCGAGGTCAAATTCTCGGGGACTCGTGAGTAAGAGTGGGTTCAATAAACATATCGACCCCGTAGAGAGACTTCGACTATCAGAGCATAACTTCAGCATATATGCATCGGGGATTATGTCAGCTATTGGGAGAATTAATGACAGCAAGTGACACAGCCTATACAAATCGATCCTTCTCAAAGGAACCGAAACTTGATGTGCAAGTATCATGGCACACATGGTCATAAAATAGAAGATTGCAGACAGCTACAAGAAGAAGTGGCTCGATTATTTAACAGGGGTCACCTTCGAGAATTCCTCAATGATTGAGCCAAAAACCACTTCAGTGAGAGAGATGCAAGAAAAAATAAGCAAGAAAAGCTACAATATGTAATCCACATGATCGTTGGCGGTGCCGATATCCCACAAAGACCTGTGTTCAAATGCACCAAGGTGTCAATCACAAGAGAAAAACGGACTCAAAGCTATGTGCCCAAGGACGTCTTAGCATTCAGTGATGAGGTAGCAGAAGGCATATCTCAACCTCACAATGATACCCTGGTAATCTTTATCCTTTTAAATAAAATTCAGGTTAACGTGTTTTAGTGGATCCAGGTAGCTCAGGGAACATAATCATATGAATGGTCGTGGAACAACTCGACCTACAAGATCATATCATACCTGCATCCTAGGTCTTAAATGGCTTCAACATGGCAAGCGAAATAACAAAGGGAGAGATTATCTTTCCACTAAACGTAGTGGGGACCATACAAGATACTAAATTCCATGTCAACGAAGACAACATGAGGTATAATGCACTCCTCGAGAGACCATGGATACAGAATATGAGGGTAGTGCCTTCAAATCTTCACCATATAATGAAATTCCTGATAGATGAGGGAGTGAAAACAGTATATGGAGAGCAGCACGCTACGAAAGAAATGTTTGCAATCGAAGAAGTGGGGATTAATAGCAATCACAATCCCCAGCCTCGGCGAAATCAGAGCAATAGGTAATTGAAGACGAAGAAGAGGATTTCTTTGCTTCTGAACCTTCATCGTTCTCGAAGAGTCCGATGCAACCAAGTCAGTTGTCGTGGAACTAGAGTAGGTCATTCTGATTGAATACTTACCCGAGAGAAAGGTATATGCAGGAACGGGATTGACCCCCAAAATTAGAAAAAAAACTCATTAAATTTCTTATTGATAATATGGATTGCTTTGGCTGGTCCCATTTTGATATGGCAGGTATTCCACCAGAAATAACCACACATCAGCTAAGCATTGACCCCAGGTTCAAACTGGTGAAGCAAAAAAGGAGGCCTCAATCCGAGGTAAAGCATGCATTCATAAAGGATGAGGTAACCAAACTTCTTCAAATAAGATCTATTCGGGAGGTAAAATACCTAGGTGGTTAGCTAACGTAGTTGCAATTCCTAAGAAAGGAAACAAATTTAGGATGTGCGTAGATTATAAGGGCTTGAACAAAGCATATCCAAAAGATTCTTTCCTATTGCCAAATATCAATCGTATGATCAATGCCATGGCTGGCCACGAGGCCCTAACTTTTCTAGATGCCTACTCCGGGTACAATCAGATTTAGATGAACCCATAGGATCAGGAAAAGACTTCGTTTATTACAAAATTTGGAAACTACATAATGTCCTTCGGGCTAAAAAATGCAGGAGCTACATACCAACGCCTAGTTAACAAAATATTCGAAGAACAAATAGGTAAAAATTTGGAAGTTTACATTGATGATATGTTGGTTAAGTCCTTGTGTGGAGAGGACCATTTTGTTCATTAGCAGGAAACATTCAAAATTTTGAGGAAATAAAACATGAAGCTTAATCTGGAGAAATGTGCCTTCGGGGTTAGCTCGGTAAGTTCCTTGGATATATGGTATCGAATCGGGGTATAAAAATCAACCCTGATAAAATCAAGGCATCGAGATATCACAATCGTAGATAATGTGAAAGCCGTGCAAATGCTAATAGGAAGAATTGCTGCCCTGGGTTAGTTCATTTCAAGGCATAGGATCAGACTCACTAGTTCTTTTTCTTGCTCAAAAAGAAAAAAGATTTTGCATAGACCCCGAAATGCTAATAAGCCTTAGAAGAATTAAAGCGATATCTATCGAACCTGTCTTTGCTTCACTCCCCGACGGTAGGTGAAAAACTTTACCTATACTTGGCAATGTCCAAGATAGCTGTAAGTGGTGTACTAATTCGAGAAGAGCAGGGTACGTAATTCTAGTTTATTATGTAAGCGGAACTCTAGGATATGCTGAAACTAGGTAGCCTCACTTAGAAAAATTAGCACTTGCATTGATAAGTGCATATAGAAAGCTAAATCCATATTTTAATGTTATCCCATATGTGTATTAACCACGTACCCCCTTCGAAATGTTTTGCATAAGCCCGAGCTATCGGGCCGATTGGCCAAACGGGCCGTCGAGCTTAGTAAATACGATATCAAATATCAACTCGAACGACCATTAAGTCTAAAATCCTAGCTAACTTCATGGACGATTTTACGCCAACCCTCGTACACGAAGTTCAGAAAGAAATCCTGCTGAGTTCGGGTACATCATCAGGGATATGGACCCTTTTCATGGAAGGTGCCTCGAATGTGAATGGGTCCAGGCTTGGCATTGTATTAAACCTACCTACGGGTGGTACCATCAAACAATCTATCAAAACTTCTAGATTGACTAACAATGAGGAAAGTATGAGGCCATGATTGCAGGCTTCGAGCTGTCTAAAAGCTTGGGAGCAAAGGCCGTCGAAGCCAAGTGCGATTCTCTATTAATGGTAAACCAAGTAAACAAATATTTCTAGTGCGAGAGGATAGAATGCAATGACACTTGGATAAGATACAGGTAACTTTGCACTGCTTCAAGGAGTGGACTCTGGATCATGTGCCTCGAGAACAAAATAGCGAGATTGATGCACTTGCTAATCTGGGATCATTGGTCAGAAGATGACATCGTCCGGAAACTGTCATCCAGTTATCGACGTCTGTGGTTGAGGAGGGTCACCAAGATAAACTCAATGAGTTTGACTTGGGATTGGAGGAATATGTACATTGATTATTTGAGAGATCGTAAACTTCTATCGGATTACAAAGAATCGAGGGCTCTACGAACCAAGGCTGCTAGGTTTGCATTAGATGAGGATGGAACATTTTACCAGAGAACATTCGATGGGCCATTGGCAGAATGTTTGGGACCCCGGAACACCGATTATGTTGTACGAAAAATCCACGAGGGAACTTGTAGAAACCACTCCGGCGCCGAGTCTTTCGTTCGTAAAATTATTAGAGCAGGGTATTACTGGGATAGCATGGAAAAAGATACTAAGGAATTTGTCAAGAAATGTTATAAGTGCCAAAGATTTGCACCGATGATCCATCACCTCGGAGAACAACTCCATTCGGTCCTATCCTTGTGACCTTTTATGAAATGGGGAATGAACATAGTCGGACTCCTACCAGCGCCCCCAGGTAAACCTAAGTTTTTTTGTTTGTGACTGATTATTTTTCTAAGTAGGTGGAAGCACAGGCTTTCGAGAAGGTCCGAGAAAAAGAAGTTATTAACTTCATATGGGACCACATCATATGTCGATTCAGGGTACATACCGAGATTGTGTGTGACAATGGAAAACAATTCATCGGCAGTAAGGTGATGGAGTTCCTTGAAGCACATAAAATAAAGAGAATTTTAGCGACATCGTACCACCCAACCGGAAATGGACAGGCCGAGTCAACAAATAAAAATATCATTCAAAATTTGAAGAAATTATTAGACGATGCAAAAGGGAAATGGAGAGATGTCCTACCTGAGGTTATTTGGGCGTATCGAACAACATCAAAGTCCAGCACGGGGGCCACTTCATTCTCTCTAGTATATGGCTCTGAGCCCTCATCCCTATCAAAGTCGGAGAATCCAACACCAAGTTTTGACATGCATCGGAGGAGTCGAATCATGAGGCCATGAATACTAGCCTCGAGCTACTAGATGAAAAAAGATAGGCAAAACTTGTTCAAATGGACGTGCAAAAGTAAAGGATTGAAAGATACTACAATAGAAGGAACGACCTTCAACACTTTGGAATTTGGGACTTAGTTCTAGGGGAAGTTACCTTCAATACTTGAGAACTGAATGAAGGGAAACTAAGCCCAAAATTGGGAAGGACCGTACTGAGTCCTCAAGGTTTTCAAAAACGATCTTACAAACTTAGCACAATGGAAGGTGAACGACTGCCAATCAATTGGAACATATCATTACTTATACGATACTAATGCTAATGTATAATGTATCTTCCTTGTCCATTCAAACTTGGAACTAACTTATTGCAGGTGTTTGATTGAAGCTATCGAAGGCACCTTTATGCACGAAGGCCTTAGGTTATAAAGTATGCATTTCACTCTTTTGCCCTTAGATCAGATTTACCCCAAATGGGTTTTACCGCCAAGGTTTTTAACGAGGCAACAATTATATGCTACCTAAGGAAAACTCAACAGTATCCAAGGCTTATTTTCACTAAACCTCGAATACTGGGAGGGCATCACCCTCGGAGGTCATATTTTCGAGGAAATTACTTCACGCCTAAGAGGGCCTCGATAGAAAAACTTTGTAATGGGCTAAACGATCAGATGAGCGTGTCTATATAGAATAGTCGAGCCTTCACGACAAAATAATTACGCATGTATCAATTATTCGAATAGGCATTCTGTTTATATATAAAACACTTTGTGTCTCAAAGAAATCTACTATTATACAAGCTCTACATTTATAATCCTACGGGAAACGACTCAAGAGCCAAAGCATGAATGCAACCCTGTGATACTCGGGCACTTTCATCAACAAATAGCACATCCGGGTCATAAAAAACTCGAACTCATAAGACCTCACAAAGTCATCCCCTCGAAACAAAGGCCAAGGCCAACATACCCGGTAAATAACCTTACGAACAAGTTATCGAGAAATAAGTTCAAGATACATACCCGAAGGCTATGGACATATTAAATACTACAGTCATATAAAAGGCTACGTCTGAAAGAATGCGGCTCAAAGATTTCCAGCTTCCTCCATAAACTAAAGGCCTTCAAACACTTGAAAAAATCAATTAAATCAGGCTACCCTCGGCAAAAGAAAAATATAAAGGGCTTCGATAGATTCAGCCCTCAAATAATTTAATAGCTTTGATAACATCATCCTTCGAGAAAACCTCAAGAGGTATTAGATTATGTTTACACAAACAAATTATTAATAAGGTTACGATTCATCGAACTTTCGAAAAACCCAATAGGTACAAAAATCATATTCTAAGGCATAATTAAATTTTCACTAAGTCTTTTAGCCGGACAGAGGGAAAAATTATATAGCTAGAGGCCGAATTGACCAAACTTAAAGAGCATAAGGGTCGATATAAAAGAGCCTAATGTACAATCAAAGAAGATCCTAAGGGCCAAAAATATATAGAGTTCGAGACCTTGCACTTATTCAATTCGGACTCAAAAGTCCCGATCTCCCGAGCTCGCATCAAATCAATTTAAGCTTTGCTTCAGATTAACAAAAGCCTTATGGGGTATTATATTGATCAATTAGAAACATAAGGGTTTATTATGTTCTGGTTCCAAACCAGTATTCGAATTGATCATCTGAGTTATGCAATCAAACTTTCCACAAATAAGAACAAAATGAATTTAACACAAGTAGAAAATGAGACAAAGAAATCTTTTTGTATTTCCAAGAGATTATTACAAAAGATATTTACACAAGGGGTACTTTCACAAAAAAGAACAAGAACAATAAGAAACCTAAAGCTACTCCGGGGCTGCATCTTCGGTAGCTGCATCTTTGGGAGCCGTATCTTCGATAACTGCATCTTTGGGAGTAGCATCTCTAAGAGCCGCATCTTCGGAAGCCTCCTCCTCAGGGATTTCATCTTCCCCTCCTCTGCCCTTGGAGCCACTGGCTGAGTCAACCTCACCAGAAAGGAAAACGACAGCCTCTTCTTCCAAAGTCTTCGCCCTTTTAATATCGACTGAGAGATCGAAGCTACGAGCATGACCCTCGTCGAGGTTTTCCCTCAGGAACACTCACCTGGTGTGGTTAGCTGCACATGATAACTTAACTTCAGCCGCAATAGATATCTCATTTGCACAGGCATTAGCTGTTTCAGCGTCGGCTCGGTATAAAGATATAATTGCCTCAACATCAGATTTGGCCTTGGCCAGCTCAAAACTGGATTTAACTTTAAGATCATCGACTTTGTAGCCTAGAGCTAGGCTCTCCTCCTTCACACTTTGAAGCTGACGTTCGAGTGAACTAGGTGCTCCCGAAGAGTTTCTTGCTCAGAGGTAAGACAGTCCATGCCTTCTCTCCACCCTAGTGTCTCGACCTCTTTCATCTTGAGCTCCTCTCGGAGCTACTCAACTAGCTCGTCCTTTTGTTGAAACTACAAAGTAAAAGTGTTAGAAGACCGATCGGGTAAATCCAAAACAAAACTTTAGAGGGAATATTACCTTTTTGGTAAGCTCGGTTTGTTCTTGGCGAGCCTTTGCTAGTTTGGCTCGAAGATCATTGATCTCATCCTCTTTCTTGACATAGAGGGTTTTAAGAATGTCCCTCTTTTCCAAGATCTTCTTAAGCTCGGCCTCATATCGAACAATCTCAGCTCGAGGCTTGGAGAATGCTCCCTTATGGAGTACGACAACCTTCACAAAAAGGGATATGTTAGATTTAGAACAACAAGGATAAAACCCAAGCGTAGTTTCAAAAGATAAAAAATTACCCTCGTCAAAAATGAAAGAAGCATTTGGATTAGGACTATCTTTGATCCCTACAAGTCACTCCTAAAATATATTGTGCCCTTTATGGCGCATCCCCACGTCAGGAGTCCTCATGTTTCGAGCATCTCGGAAATGCCCCTTGGAGAACATAGGACCAGGCGACGACTCATCTAAGTTTATTATCCCAAGTGATCCACTTGGGAAATTCTCTTCTCTTTGAAGGACCTTTATACTGGGCCCCTCGGTCTTACCCTCTAAATGCCCTCTAAGACGAGGTGCTCTTTTGCTGCCTGGTTGCTAGGGGTCTTTGCTTGAACTCCCCTCGGAGATGTCTTCGATTATAGAATGAATCGCATGTGCCACCACCAGTTCGATGGACTTCGAAGCATTGGTGCTTCCTATTTTACGAGCTACTAAGAAGCAGTCGTCATCTTGTTCTTCTTCTTATTGATCCCAAAGGCGTTGGGCCTTTTGTGGAGATAAGGCCACCGTGTTGGCCTTAGGGTTTTGAGCCGCGCTTTTCTTGGGCTTCGGGGGATTCACAGGCAACCCCCTCTTTCTTTTCTTTTCTTTTATTTGGAAGGCTTTGTGATATCTTCTTCACTGGGCGGGAGCGGCTTTATAACAATGACGTCTCTAAGGCCTGCATTAAGACAAAGTAAGTATTGCATTGAGAAACACAAGTAAAACAACAAGAGAACTCACCATGGTTTTTTGCCTCCCATCGGCCCTTGTCTAAATCGCGCCAGTAGAGCTCCGCGTATGAGGAGGTAAATGCTACCTTTTGGACACAACCTTTGAGGTCTGGGTCGATAACGAGAAACCAAGCAACTATTGCACTATTGGAAAATGGGTTATATAGAGAAAAAGATGAATTTGAGAAATAGAAGAGGAAGCAAGGTATAAAGCTACTATGTACTTACATTTTATGTTCCATTCATTGGGAATGGCATCCTCTTAGCAAGAATTAGGTTAGAGGTCATGACTCAGATAAACCAACTTATCCATCCTCGGTCTTTGTCCTCATCGATGCTGGAGAATAGAGATTTCGAGGATTAGGGTTGCAGTTTTATCAAGCCACCTCAATAAAGTCGAGGAATATATAGCCTGATCATATGGTCAAGGTTGAAAGGAATCCCTTCGACCTGGCTCCAGAAAAATCTGATCAAATGAATGATTTACCAGAATGAAGGGTAGATCTGGCCAAGCATCACTTGGTATTATTGGCAAAAGTCAAGAATAACTGGATCTATCGGTCTTAGAGCTGGATTTGCAAGGCCCAATGTGAATGGGCAGGTATACACGCTTAAGTACCCTGCTTTATATGTAGTGATGTTCTCCTGGGAGAAATGGATCTACGTCATTGTTCTCCCATTTGCAGTTCTTTTTTACTTGCTCAAGCTCGTCCTTGATTATCAAACAGACATTTCAAGACACGGGTTCATATCGACCTGACATCGACACACGTTTTTTCAATTTTGAAATTAGATATTGTTTCACACGACGGGGGAATACACTCCTTGATAGGAAGTGGCACTACCGTTTTACTTTTGGCTGGTCGCAATGATCAAGAGGCTTCTTCTTCGGAACATATTTAGATGTTTTGGCCATTATGGTGTAGAAATTCAGATAGAAAATAAAGTAAATGCAAACTAAAGAGAAGGATGAACTCAAAGAAATTGAAGGAGCTAAAAAATTTTGAAAACAATTAGAGAAGTAAAGTTTGTAAAATGGTGAAGTTGTCCTATTTATAGAGGCTAATCAAGAATATTGGAGAAGCCAAATAGCCGACCGTCAGCCGCCTCCAATTAATGACTTTGGGAATTGTACGAAAGTGACCTTTCAGTCACTTCAGTTGCTGACATCACGAGATTGACATTAGAATCAATGCGTTGGAATTAGGCTATAGAGCATCGAAGATCAAATCGTTTCTTATCATCCTATTTTAAGAAATACATGGACTATATGTATATGGTCGAAATCGTATGCCTCCGATCTATAGGCTCGAGGGGTCTTCTTGAGCCTGAGTTCAGGCAAGGTCGAGTTCGAGTTTGAGGGATCAGATCCAAGCTCGAAAAACATAGTGGAATGCCCGAAGATTGAAGCATGATGTACGCCGATGCCGAGTATGCTAAGCCTGAAATTATACCATTATGGATTTATAACAGAATGAGCTAGATTCTTGCCATGTCTCCAAAATCATGGCGCAAATCCGGTATAGAATTGTATGATTCTGTACTAGGCAGTTAGATAGTTGTATCAAGAATATTCCTTACTATAAGTAGAAATATACCTTATTTAGGATTCCCCTATTATATAAAAGGACCCCAATCCTTTGTAAAGATCATCTCATCATTGGCAAGTATATACTATCCTACTTTTCTCTCTTACTGTTCATCGTAATCATCCTTTACATTTATTGTTCTTATTTTATTGCTCGTAATCCATCTCGAGGTCACTATTGCTGAGTAACATTGGTTTGATTCACTTGTTTCTTTCATTTTTATTTCATATTTTTTTATTACTAGTTGGTATTGAACTAAATCACATATCTTTAAAACCATAAATCAAATCTAATTGTTACTCGTATTTTTAAGGTAAACAAATAGAAGAAATATATAAGCTACAAGATGCAAAACGAGTGAAGTTCACTACATTATTAAAGTTCGCTACACACCAACAAAATAAATAGAGAGAAGAAAATGATATCTTGAGAAAAAGGTGAAATGAAAATGGATGAAGGTGCATGGTGATTAATGGCGATGGTGGTCTTAAGGTTATCTTCTTAATAGTTAATTAAGTCTCTTATCCTTCTTACATATTTAAAAATGTCACTCATTTGTCACCCTTGGTGTAGGAATTTTCTAGTTCTAGTTTACACCTGAAAAATGTTCCATTAGTACATAGAGAGTTTGATAATTAATTAGAGCTGGCTATCCAATAAAATTGAGATGAATTCCATGAAGTGGTTCATACAAATAATTAAATTAATGCTCATGAGAAGAATAGAATTGAATCTTACAGTGGGGCAAATTGAACCCGCATCTACCTTTTAATGCTCAACACATTAATAATTTAAACCTTTAACTATGGAAATAAAAATTTCCCATCGTGAAACAACTAACCCGCATAATAAAACCGATTTGCTCGACAAAAATCGAGTCTGAACTCTGAAATCTCTACCTAAAATGAACAATGGATAGAATATTTTGATTGTATATATGATATCGTATGAAAAATAAAAAATAAAACAAAAAGTTGACGGAAAAAAAAGAAGAGAAAGAAACTCTCGAAGGATGCAAGTGATGGTTAGGTCCAATAATATTTAAATTGTTATTACGCTTATACGTTATCTTTGTATTAAGATTTGCCTTCTTAAACAAAAGTATTAGAGGAAAATTTTATACTATAAACAATTATTATGGCGCAATCAATTTCTTTTTTATTATTTAATTGGATTGCAGTTGAAGATTCCTTTTCATTTGATATCCAGGCATTGGACATAAACTGACTGGAAGAGATCACTGTTTTACCGTTAAATAGAGTATTTAATTGATTTTAAATAATAAGCTAACAGCCATATCTTTTTTGGATATTTAATAAATGATTTATTCGATAGACAGGTATTAGTCCCCTACTTGTCATGAATGACTCAAACCAACAAAAAAAGTAGGCGTATGATATAAATAAAAATATATAAAGTAGCAACCATACTGAAAGGAATATTAATTAAACGGCTGATTTTGATAGATATGATCCTGATGACAAAATATTAAACTCTGACATTTTCAAGCTATCTACGTGTTCAATTATGATAACATTGATCTTGGTAGTAAAGATTTATTTTTTAATTAAATGGATCTAAATAGTAATCCAAGCTAACTTTCTTCATTCGTTGTTTCTTGAAGTTATTGGACCACTTTTATTCTGAGTGTCAAGAAGACACAAATATGTGCCATACCGTCACCATATTCCGTACTTAATTAAGGGATTAATTGTGACATCTACTATCATTTATAGTGATCATGAACCTTGTATTAATTTTGCTCTCTCGTCCTTTAGGTTTTTGAAAGATGCAAATGTGGCACGGCATTAATTAACTACTTATTATTCTATGGACCACTTATTTGACCAAATAGAGTTTACCTTTTTATTAAACTAATTAAATAAGAAGATTTTAGGTACCTCGTCAAAGATAATATAACCTAGATCTAAGATAGGGAATATGAGTAAGTAGACATAAGATTTAACTATAATATTAGTTAAATCTCATGATATAAGAAGATGATGATGATTCTCATGACATTTGGACAACAATGAAGAATATATAAATGAAAGGGTCACCAATGAACCTCATACATTTGATATTATGAGATTCATAGTTTGCATTGATGATCTAAACTTCCTTGCTTCTTTCTTTTTCATAGAAAGGAAAAGAGATGAAGATCCCTCCTCCTCTCATAGCATGTGTCTATCGGCTTGAACCCCCTGTCCTTCTTCTTCCCCCTTATAGTTTATAGACTAAGTGAAAAGAATGAACATTGGGCCTAACTCAACCCCAAAAGCTAGCTTATGAGGTGAGGATTGCCCAAGCCATATAAGGAGACCAAACACCTCAAATCCCTCCGATGTGGGAATACTCAACACCCCCCATCATGCCCAGATCTCTGGAGCGTGGACAACATAAATGGGGGCCCAACATCGGTAACAATAATTGGGATGGGCCTGGCTCTGATACCATGAAAAGAATGAACATTGGGCCTAACTCAACCCCAAAAGCTAGCTTATGAGGTGAGGATTGCCCAAGCCATATAAGGAGACCAAAGACCTCAAGTCCCTCCGATGTGGGAATACCCAACAGTAAGTTTCTCCTTTATACAACAGTCAATGACCATAGTATTTAAATCGTTCGACCATATTACACGTTGACCCCTTGAAATGTCATAACATCTAATTTGTGGCTCAAGCGTTATGAATATATGACCTCGGCCGTGGTTGAGGTGCGCGTCGTCTTAACGATTGTCCAAGTAATTTTTCGTCTTCTCTTTCCACGTCGATTCTTGTCTTAGTCAGTTTTTTATCCATACACCACTCGACACTATATTTAATTTCATGATTAACTACTTAAGTTTTGTGTACTATAGTGTAAAAAATTGTATATTAATAGATTTCAAGGTGTGATAACATGTTAGTTAACATTTTTACAAAATTGTATAAACAATTTTTTTTTTTCTTTTACACGATCACTATAAAGAACTTGAACTCTTCCATAATTTAATGTCAAGGGACTGAAACTAATTAAATGTGCATCCTTTGGTGATAAGGAGCAGAAGTCAGAAGATCAAAAGTTTGCACATGGAATCATAGCTGCAAGGTACAATATATCAAGGTTCGAGGTATACTAAGGCCAATTTCCTCTAAGCCCTAGCAACCTAATTGAAAAAACTAATAACAAGTTTAAGTAATATGCACTGATATTTCAAGCGGCATATTCACAAGATGCTCAAATGCCACTTGAATCTACGAAGAAGACAGCTTTTAAAAGATGTGAAAAGCCACAGTAGGATTGCTCAGATTTTGACTATAGGAAGTTCAAAACCAACCAAGTAATGAAGAAAGACAGTACGTAGCTACTCAACTAATTTGAAAACTTGAACGATCATTGCCAGTGACAAGAGTAGCAACTTGGCTTCTTAATGTAGTAAGTATCTTCCCATCCCCAGCTCCATGTTGCAGAGGCATGTTCTCACATGCATATATATCTCCTCTTAGTCATTTACACATCTCCCTTTCCTCTTTCCTGCTAACTTTATCTATTCATCTTTAATCCTACCATCCCCTTAAATTAAAATGAAAAATAAACCCAACTTGGACCAAAAAATATGTATCTCCCGTTTGGCCATAGACTTTGACTTCATTTTTTCAAAAACATTGTTTGTTTATGAAATATGATAATATTTTGGAAAAAAAAAAATCAAATTCCCAAAAACTGGCTTATGATAGTTTTTGGGTGTAATATTTTTTCCACTCGCAAAGTTATAACTTTTCATCATGTCGGGACACATTAACTTTTAAAAATTATTTTTCAATACAACTTTAAAAGTTATTGTTTCAAGTTTTAGTAAAATTTATATCCAAACATTAGCTAAGTGTCTGGTTTTTGATTCCCTTAATTGCCATTGATGTTAAAGTTCAAGTCGTGTCTCGTTCTTAACCCTACTTTTAGAATCGTAATATTTTGTTCCAAGTGGCGCGCACGCACATAATCATGCAATGACAGAATGGATGTGTAAAATTTTATTGGCCATTTCACGTACATCTATTGAAGCTGCTAACGCATTAACTTGTTGAAAAAATATAATAGTGCTACTTGGTATTTCCTTATAATTTTTGGTTTGTCGTGATATTGGACAATAAGTAAAGAATACATGTGCAAAAGCAACCGACTTTACCTGAAAAAACTACCAACTGCAAGAAAAAGAACCTGAACCAAATTTTAAATTTTTAAAAAAAAATACAAACAGAACATTAATGAAGGCCAACAACAACAACAACAACAACTACCTAGTATACTCCCACCAGGTGGGGTCTGGGGAGGGTAATATGTAGGCAGTCTTACCCCTACCCAAAAGGGCAGAGAGGCTGCTTCCATGCGACCCTCGGCGCATAGGACAGAATGAAAAGCTGCATTGGAAAACAAAGACAAAATTAGTAACCAAGGCAAGACAAAACAAAATAACAAAACACATTAATGAAGGCGGTTTTAATAAAAGCAAAAAGGTAGGCTACATGCTTCAAGAAAGTAATTAAAACAATAGATGCCCATTCAAAGGCCTAATCACATACATGTTCAATTGTTCATGTATTAAAGAGGGTCAATGCCATTACTTTTTAGCTAGAGTTGACAACTGAACATGATAATGCGTTTATGGTAAACCAATGTGCAGCAGCAAAAGCCATACTTCCAAAGAATGTGACAATTCTTTCTTTCTTTCCTTTCAAACTTTATCTACATCAAAAAAAGCAGTAGACTCAGAACCAGATAGTGCCTCCATTCCCCACACCTTAAAATGGCCCCATTTTAAAGAGGATTTGTGTAGGAAGGGCACATGGAGGGATTAAGAATCAGGGGAACTAGTAAAGGCAATTGGATATTTGGGCCAAGAATGTGGGGTCCTTTTTAAAAAATATAGTTGAATAATGACAGGCGTAAGGACAAAATCAAAAATAGCCCTTTTTGTCTTATAGTTAGGTCAAAAGAAAATTTTTTATTCCCAACTTTATACAATTGTACTGTGATATTGATCCATCTATCGATGATCAATTATTCGAAGTAACCTGCCTAAAGTGATTTGGTGCTCTTGAACAAGTTTGCGTTAATGATTTGTTTTTCACTTCAATTATCTTATAAGTAGTTAAAAGTAAAATTGTTTATTCGAAAATACGTGTAACAATTAAACTTGATTAGTGATTTTAAAAATATATAATTTAGTTTAATATTTCTTCTATTTTAATATATGTGAATTTATTTGATTTGGCACAGAGTTTAACAAAAGGGAGAAGACTTTTAAACTTGTGATGTAAAATGAGGCACACATATTTTGTGTGGCTATAAATCATTGCATGAAGATAAATTGTTTCCAAATAAAGAAAGGGATCATTCTTTTTGCATGGACAAAAAATGAAATAGGTTCATATAAATTAAAACGGAGGGAATACCAATTAATAATCAAGAGATATGAAGTAGAAATGTAAGATAAAAGTGAAACTTATGTTACTTAGCAGCAATGACTTCGAGCTTAGTCACCTCCGGGTGGCTTAGGGTAGTAAGAACAATTAAGTAATCAAAATAAAGTAAGAACAATGGAGCTAACGGACAATGCCAATGAATAATAGGCAAAAAGGTAGATAGTATATTCTTTTCTCAGTGGTGGCAAGATGATCTTACAAATGTGTGGGGTCCCTTTTATATAATAAGGGCACCCTAAATAAGGAATATTTTTATTTGCAGTAAGGAATATTCTTGGTACAACTGTCTAAACACCTAATACGAAATAGTACAATCATATGCTGGAATCTGCGCCATGACTTTGTGGACGTGCCAGGAATCTAACTCGTTCCGTTACAGATTCAATGCAGTACTATTTCGAGGTTGAGCGTACTCGACCTCAGTATGCATCGTGCTGCGCCTTCGAAATCGGGTCTGGTCCCTCGAACTCGAACTTGATATTGCCCCGACTCGGACTCAGGATGGGACCCCGAGCCTATAAATCAGAGGTATATGATTTCGACCGTATACAGATAGTCCCTGCGTTTCTTAGGACAAGATGATAAGAAACGATTTGAACCTCAATTTTCCCGAACCTCTCACGATGATGTCATGCCCGTGACATAGGCGCTTGAAGTGATCGAAAATGTCATGTCAGCACACTTTCACAAAATATCAAATGTGTTCCAGCATTGGTCGGCCACTTGTGCGATTGATTCCGTTGTCGCCTTTTTATAAATAGGAGGATACTCCATTGAACAAAAAACCGTACTTATCCCATCTTCATCTACTTTTGATCTTTTCCCTTTTTTACTTTCTTATTTAATCATATATTTCCATGGTTCGAATCTTTGATCACAAAGTCACATGGAAGCAACTTTACTAGTCAAGGCAAGGCTCTTCTTTTCAAAGGTTCGATTCAAAACAACGAGAGAAGGGTGCATAATCCTTCCTACATCAGAAAATATGCGAACTTTAATTTACAATGGTGCTCATATCTCTTAACTTTAATCTGTTAGCACTTCATTCCTTTAGCTTTCCATAGAATAAGGTGGCACTATCATCTACTAACTTTTGCATCTTATACCGAAAAAATGTCCCAAGGATGGACATTCTTGGATCGTTGCTTGTGCTTCCTACAATCTTTTTGGTTTTTCTTGTGATAGAAGGTGAAGTTACATATTCTGGCCTTCCCCCTAGTCTTTTTCTTTTGCTATTTTTTTAATGGACTATGGCCTAAAATTTCAACGGAATGCTCAATCCCTGTTGCTGGAAACATAGTTACTCTTATCGAGGGCTTTCTGACCTAAATCTCTTCGGGCACAAAGACATTTCAAAAGATCAAAATGGGATTCCCGGGAAAGATTTTCCTGAAGATTACGCTCTCGAGGACATGGCTTTAAAAGTAAATTAGGTTCTTGGCTTTCATTTTTCTTCTTTGTTCCAGGGTAGGTACCTTTCGCGAGTGTTGTAGTTATATTTTGTAACCATCTCTTGTAAATATAGAAGGATCCTTTTGTCTCCTTGTTGGCTCGTGTTTCATTTTGTCTTTACTTGTGGAAAATATGATTGCATAACTTTTAGTGACTAGTCTAAATACTAGACTCAATACATAATAAAGCCCTTGATTCTAAATCGGTCAATATATACCTCTTAAGGTTCTTGTTAATCTTTGAGCTAAGCTTAAATTGATTTGATGTGAGCTCGGAAAATCGGGACTCCTGAGTCCGTGCTGAGTGAGAGCAAGGTCTCGATTTTGAAATAAAGTTTGCCTTTAGGCTTCGTAGATATTCACCAAGTGAGAGTTTTTCCAAATTCGGATAGACCTTGGGCTTAGTAGTCGAGCGAGCACTTTGCTCAAACTCAAAATAGATCGATAAAAAATGAATTAATCTTCGGCGCCTCGATCCTGATGCCAATCTCATGACATCAGAGCTGAAGAGACTAAAACTTTACTTTTCGTGCGGCTCCCAATGTTATTAATTGGAGGCGATTGATGGTCGGCTTTTCAGCTTCCTTAATATGCTTATATAACCTCTGTAAATAGATAAATTCACGCTCTTGCAAACTTTATTCTTATATAGTTCCCAAAGTCTCATTAGCTCTTTTAGTTTCTTTGAATTCCTCATTCTCTTCACTATCAGCATTCCTCATTTTCTTGAATTTCCACATTATAATGGCTAAGACCTCCAAATCGGTTTCCCAAAAAGGAAAATGCTTCTTCATCTTCCCAATCAACCAAGGGCAAACCAGTAGTGCCCCATCGTACCGAGAAGTGCATTCCCCCTCCATGCGAAATAACATCTGATTTCAAGTTCGAGAAACCTGTATTGACGCCAGGCTGATGCGAGCCCATGTCTCGATATGTCTTCTTGATAGCCAAGGACGATCTCATGTAAAGACGATTGCAACTGAGGTGACAAAGATGTAGTGATTCCTTCATCGGAAGAGGACATCACTACCCATAAAGCAGGGTACTTAAGTGTGTACACCTACCCATTCACGCTTGGCCCAAAAAATCCAACTCTGGGTCCCATAGATCCAATTATTCTCAACTTCTGCTGACGATTGGCTAGATCTACCCTTTGTTTTGGTGGATTGTTCATCTGATCAGATTTTTCTCAAGCAAGGTCGAGGGGATGTTTTCCACCCTCGACCACCTAATTAGGTTGTACAGACCTCGACTATAACGAGGTGGTTTGATAAAACGGGAATGCCGATCCTTGAAATCTTTTTTCTCCAGCATCAGCGAGGAAAAATACCGAGGGTAGATGAGCTATTTATTTCGAGTCAAGACCTCTAACCCGATTCCTGCTGAGGGGATGCCATTCCCCGAGGAATGGAATATAACTTTCTACCTTGCTTCCCTTTTCCTTTCCTGGTTTTGTCTTTTATCGATATAATCTCTTTTAGATGGTGCAGTTGTCGCTTGATTTCCTGGCCCGATCCAGGAGCTCGAGGGTTGGGTCCGCCAACTGGCATCTACTTCTTCATATGCAGAGCGTTGCTAGTCTGATTTAGCCAAGGGCCGATGGGAGGCAAAAAACCACGGTAAGCTTTGTTGTTTGCTAACTTGTGTTTCTTAAAGGAAAACTTACTTCATCTTTCATGCAAGTCTCGGGGAAGATATCAAAATGAGTCCGCCCTTATCTGGTGAAGAAGAGATCTCAAATCCTCTCAAATAAAAGAAGAGAAAGAGGGGGTCATCTGCAAATACCAGGAGGCTAAAGAAGAGCAAATCTTGAAAGGCCAAGGCTGACACCATGGCCCTATCTCTGGAAATGGCTCAACGTCTTCGGGATCAGGAGGAAGAGGATGAGAAAGATGATGATGACTGCCTCCTGGTAGCTCATGAAAGAGGAAGCCCTGACATTTCGAAGACTAATGAACTGACGGAGGTGGTTCAGTCTCAAACCGAAGAAATTTCGGAGGGGAGCTCGGGCAAAGTCCCAAAACCATCACGCTAAAAACGATCACCTTGTCCTGGAGGATGTTTGGTGAATGAGCTCAAGGAGCTAACTCTGAGGCTTATCAAAGACATGATACCACCCCAAGTAAGTCACTTGGGATAATCAACATAGATGACTCGTCCCACGGCCTAGTGTTTTCTGAAGGGCAACTCGGAGATGCCCAAGACATGGAGACTCCAGATGTGGCAACGACTCATGAAGAGAATGATATTTTTCGGGAGTGTCTCGTAGTAATCGAAGAAGGTCTCGATCCTGATGCCTCATTTATTCTTGAGGAAGCTGAGAAGCTCATCAAACAAGCAAGTTTTGTCTTTCATGATTTCGGGTTTAATCTCCATATTTTTATTCTGATATATTTTTCTTGTGAGAAGGTCGTGTCGCTTCACTGACGAGCATTCACCAAATCTCGGACTGAGCTTGCTCGACGCGAAGCCGAGCTTAAGAAAGTCTCAGAAGAGAGGGACAATCTTAAATCTCAAGAAAAAAGGGGAGATTAACGATCTTCGAGTTGAATTGATGAAAGCTTGCCAAGAACGGGCCGAGTTTTTTGAACAGGTAATATAGTCTTTGAGGGTTTGTTATGTGCTTGTTTGTTTTGATGACTAATAATTTTAATCTCGCAGTTTTATCAGAAGAGCGAAATGGTGTTGCAGCTTCAAGAGGAGTTTAAGGTGAAGGAGGCCGAGATTTTAGGGTGGAGGCAAGGCATGGACAATCGTCTCTGAGAAGGAAACTCTTCGAGAGCAACTGGCTTCACTCGAGCGGTAGCTTCAAAGTGTGAAGGAGGAGATCCTAGCTCGAGGCCATGAAATTAAGGAGCTTAAATCTAGATCCGTTGCTGAGTTGGACAAGGCCAAATCTGACGCTGAGGAAATTATGTCTTCATACCGAGCCGATGCTGAAACAGCTAATGCTCGGGAAAAGGAGATCTCTTCTGCGGCAGAAGTCAAGCTATCAAGTGGACTTGTCCATGCTAGGCGACAATCCCGTAGGGTAACCTTCGAGGAGGTACATGCCCGCGGCTTCGATCTCTCAGTCGATATTGAAAGGGCGGGTATTTTAGAAGAAGAGGTTGCCGCTTTACTTTCTGATTAGGATGATTCAGCTAGTTGCTCCGAGAGTGGAGGAGACGAAGATAAAGTCACAGAGGGCAAGGATCTCAAAGATGCGGCTCCTGAAGATACAGCCAAAGATATGACCCGAAAGTAGTTTTGGGTTTCCTTATTTTGTTTTCGTGCTAGTATCCCTTGTGTAAATATCTCACGTAATCATCTTCTCGGAATACAATGGGAACCTTTTATCTCATCTTTGGTTTGTGTTGGATTTAATAATGTCTTTATTTATGAAAAACTTCGTTTGAATGATTGGTTCGAGAACCAGTTTGTGTTCGGGATATAGTAATTCCTTTGATCTTGATCGATAGATATAATAATTTTCGAGGTAAGTTTAAATCGATCCGATATAAGCTCGGGGTATTGTGGCCTTTGAGTCTGGATCGAAATGAAGAGCGGGTCTCGAACTATAAGTTTTTGGCCCTTAAGCCTTTCGCAGTTGGCCCTTCGGCTGTTAAATATCAGCTCTTAGGCTCTTATAATTGGCCATTAGGCTCTTGAGTTAGCCATCAGGCTCTTTGTATTGGGCCAATTCAGGCTCTAAAATGGCTATGTAATTTTTCTCTTATTTCGGCTAAAAGACTTGGTGAAAGTATAGTTATGTCATAGTACGTGTTTTTTATACCCGTTGGTTTTTCGAAGGTTCAACATATCGAGACCTTATTTATGTACTGATAATCGAATATCTCTTGTATCGAGGGCTGATATTATCGAAGCCTCTAAATTATTCGAGGGCTGAATTCATCGAAGCCCATTAAATTGTTTGAGGGCTGAATATTCAAGAATTCTTGCTTCTTATTTCCAATGTTTATTACAAAAAGATAGAAAGTTTGTACAATAATTATGCTACTAGTATCAGCAAAATTTGAAAATCTCTCATATATTGAATTATGTTGGAGAAGCTAAAGGAATCAAATTTCTGAACTTGTGAAAGAAACTTGTAAATGAAGACTAAAATAAAGCTCGTAGACCAGAGAGCTTCTTATCATACTTTCTTGTGAACTAATTACACCAGAGAGATAAAATAACAGTACAAAAATTACACCCTACTTATATAAACAATTTCCTATTTTCCTACTTTGACGAGAATAATTTTCAAGAGAAATATGAATTTAAGGGTGTTGAAGTTAGAAACTTAAAATTGGAAACTAACCAGTGAAATTTGGCATTTGTAAGTAATTTTTGTATGGCAAACCATGTTTATGTTTCTATTTTTGAAAAAATTGAATTTGAACTAATTAGCTATGGTGGTGAAAAATAAAGATGGAGAAGACAAGTATTTGGGGAGAGGGTTAACTGGGGTTGGGTTGGCAGGCCACATGGGATGGTGTTAGCCATGACGGGCGGAATTAACATCCCAAGGGCAATTTTGAACCATTTTTGTAACCCTACATGCATATGCATTGTTAGACCGATAGTATTACGGAGGATAAAATTGTCATTTTCGAATAATAAAGAGATATATTTAATTCTTCACCGGATTATCTTAGATTTCATTCTAAAGAAAGCAAAATAAGAAGAAATCAGCAAGACTAGGACTGAGATTGGGATGATGATAGCATTGAGCTGGCAAACTAAGGGGTCGTTTGATTAGAATATGATTTATACCGATATAAGTTATATTGGTATAAGCTATATTGGGATAAGTTATGTTGGGATTAGTTATGCTGGGATTGTTGTTTATTCATTGTTTGGTATGTTGTATTAAGAATGACAATTGTATAATTTTTACGAAAAATGTATAAGTTATACAGGTACTAATTACCCCATCTTTTATAAGTTATGAATTATTCCGTGTTAAAATTAACACTGAAATATTTATACCTGTGTTAAAACGACTCCTAAGAATACTCAGTAAGTTGTGTAGATAAATGTCTATCTCATCTTTAATTTATATTTATAAATTTTATTGTGCAAAAACATATGCCAATACCAATAATTTTTATTTTTTTCTGATTATACCGTATTTGGTTGTTAACTATGCGTGTCAATCAAACAATCCATGTCTCCCAAGACTGTTGATCAAGATAAAGAAGATAATTACTTAATTAGGATAGAACTATATATATCTGAACCTCAATATTCTCTTTTGATATATCCAACACTAATTAAGAAATTACTATACTTAGCATAGAATATGCAAAATATCGTATATCAACTCCGAACAAGAAACTTGTTTAGGTTTAGTCGAATTGTGGAAAGGCATGTGCAATATTGTTGAAGTTTCGTATTTTAGAGTAATTAAGATGAACAATCTTTCTTTTGGAGACAATTAATTGCTGGTCCTCTACATGGAAGCCACGAGTAAAATACAATGTCCCTTGTATCTTTTTCTCTTAGTTTCATCTTTTGTGAGAATGAATGAAAATAATTGGGAGCAAAATGATTGCTATTTGGAAAAATTGGAGCCTTTAGAAGGAGCAACTCAAGTTGGCCACGTCATGATATTTCAAGAACAGGTATACTCTTACGTGGACAGCCAATATATTGTATTTCATCTTAGCAGGTCACAACTAGCCACTTGGATTTCCAAAATCACTCCTGAAACAATTATATTATCCAAAAATAAATTGTTATATATTTATTAAATTCGTCAGCACTAACATATATGAATCGGTTGAATTTGAAGCTTCGATGTTTAGCTTAAAATATATATTTTTATGTATATTATTTCATATTTTAGTTTTGTTTTGTGAATTTGGAATGTTAAGAGTTGTGAATTATATTAATTCGAAGTGTTTTTAGTTGTAGGAATGATTCGGGAGCAAAGGAGAGCAAAGCGTACAAAATTTTAAGCTAAAACGGACAAAATAAAATATTAAAGCCAGTTGGGCGCCATAGGAGTGCCTGGCGCCACAAAAACAGTGAGCACAAAAGGTTGGGCGCTATGGAGGGCACCGGGCTGGGCGCCGATTGCATGAATTGTCTCCTATTTCTCTCATGACACGATTTATTCGACCCTAGACCTACCCAATACGTATAAAAGGAAGATTAAGCCTAATTTCAGGGGGAGACGCACTTTGGAGCAATAATACACGCTAGAAACGTTGAGGAGCAAGAACAACTCGGAATTCTTTATTTTTTTAGTATTTTTAATTAATCAAAACTTATGCAATTATTTGATTACATCATGAGTGGCTAAACACCTATTGTTCTGGAGTTGTGATTTAGCCATGAATATTGTTGTTTGATATTAACTTAACCTTGATTATAATTCACCAACATATGATTGTTTCTTCAATTCTGTATTTAATTGCTTAATTGTTTGACCAGCAGTTAGGGTCTATATACTATCAATGCTATGCTTGGGAAAGTCGTGTTTAGATTAGAGAAGAATTGAAGAGAGCATGATCTTAACCCTGAAGGGGAACGAATTTGTGGTTAGGATAGGAATATACCTGGTCACCGTGGTTAATTAAATATCATGATCTTAACGCGTTCTTAATAGATTGATTTCATAGGAATATAGGCATTAATCTATTGAGAATAGGTGAGTAGTACTTCGGGAGAAGGCTATGAGAGCATTTATCGATTAATTAGCAACAATGGGTGAATTATATGAAACGAAGAATTAATTAGAACACAATACGATTGGTGAATCGATCACAACCCTGGAATACTTGTCTCTACTGAATATACAACAATCAACTCGTTACTTGATAATGTAGGTATTATTTAGAATCGAAGTATAGTATATTCATATTTTTGGACTTTGATTTTAGCTGGATTGAATGAGAATTTTAGCGAATTAGGGAGTAGTTTACACAAGTCTCTTTGGGTTCGACACTCAACTTATCATTATATTACTTATCAACCACGTATACATGCATGTGCGTTTGAGAACAACAAGTTTTTAGTTGCTATTCTTTATCAGAGCAAAATAATTAGTACAATACACACATATGTGTGTGGGGGAGGGGCGAGAGAGATGAGTGTGACTAATTTGAGTACATCCTCCCATAGAAAATTTATTATTAGGGATTTTAGCAATCCCTACCGTAGAAGACTCGAAAATTTAACTTTAAGTCTTGAGTAAAAGCAAACGAATATTTACCATATCGCCACACCCTTTCTATGTCACCATAACCCCTAGTTGACATGAGACAATGCTACTATCTTTTCTTTCTTTCCCAAATATTAAGGGCAATGCATGAACAATGACAATGAGAAAAAAAACAGTACCCACTTAATTAACTCTTGTCGAGTGATAGTAAGCTCTTAAGGTAGCCAATTTCAAAACAAGTTGTTGGTCTTTGGTATTGACATTTGCCAATGTCCAAAGGCATGGACAATGGGAATTAGAATTTACAAAATGCATGCTGACAAAATGATGACTCCGCCTATCACGAGCGGCTGTAGCCTTTCCATTAGAAGTTAATATGAGTATAATTTTTAAGATTAGAGGGGTTGTTCTGATGGTACGCTAATTTCCACTTCCAACCGAGAGGTTGTGAGTTCGAGTCTCCCCAAGAGTAAGGTGGAAAGTTTTTGGAGGAAAGGATGTCGGGGGTCTATTTGGAAACAGCCTCTCTACCCCAGGGTAGGGGTAAGGTTTGCGTACGTACTACCCAGACCCCACTAAGTTGGATTATACTATGTTGTTGTTGTTGTTATGAATATATAATTTTTGACACAAAGTATAAATATATATATATATATATGTTAACATTTATAACTTTTCAATAAATTTAAATCTGAACTTATAACTTTAGTTATAAATTACTATAATTTAAATTTAAACTCATTAAATTTTAATCTTGGAATCGTCTCACCGTGGTTGAGGATGAAAGAGTGTGATTGTGACAATGAAACTTACCATCTTTGGTGGGCCAAAGTGGGCTTCACAGACACGTCTGGTGTTTGTCGGTTAAGTGTCTTGGGCCCCATAATTATTTGACCCACAAATGTTGGGTTTCACCAATGTATTGGCCAATACAAGCTGACTTTGAATGAAAACATGCAGTCTCTGCCAACATATACGATATTCTCAATGGAAACAAACATATGACTATTAATATATTATTATATTTTAAAGATATCTAAAAATGAATGAGGACGTTGTTATATATTTCTATTGAATTTAAATTCCTTGTACTACACATTTTAAAGTTCAATGTCAAAACTTAAAGCAAATCCCTTAACATCATACTTTTATTCTGAATTTGGTAAAATGATCTTTTTATAAGAATCAATAATGTGTGAAACCTTTTTTATTTGAGTAGAGTTGATAATATTTTGAAACTACCTAAAAGGAAAATAGACAAGCATATGAGGGAATTCCAAGATTGAATAATTGCATAAAGTATATCAAGAACAATGTTACTGAATATAATAACAACCGCAAAGAAAATTTTCCCAAAAGCATTAGCCAAATGAGGGTCTGACTTTACTTTTATTGTTGCATAATGAATGATGCACAAAAAGTGGACAAGACAAAGACAAGAGATATGTTGGGTATAAAATAATTATAAAAATTTTCAACCCTTTTCCACTTCTTACATGCTAAATTAATGGAACTTTTTGGTGGAGAAAACCATATAATTTAATTAAGGATTATGTTAACATTATCAGAAAACTTTAATAATTGCAAGAGGAGAATATCCTATTGATGCTTTTCTAGTCGATTGGAAAAAAGGGGACACTTGGGTTGCAGCTCTTAATTACACTTGTACACATAAAATACTTTATGTCTTCTAGCCTCAGCTTCATTTTGCAACAGTTTCAACATGCCATTGCTCCCTCTCTTCAATACTGATGGGACTTAACACTAAAGACGTCCAGTATTAATTTTTCCCCCCCTTTTTTTGAAAAGACTCCATCTTGTACACATTATTATATTACTATAAGCAATGGTTCATGTGATATCATGTTATACAATTAACAAGTGAGCTTTGGTTGAAATAAGAACCAATCAAATTAATTGATATTGATCATCTTCTTGTTTATTTCCAATTGACGAATACTTAATATATAGTGGTTAAGCACTTAAACCCTATACAGATGAATCATGAGTGAGTTGTCTTCTAGAGACTCAGAGCTTCCAAAGAAGAAAAAGGGTAATTTGGTACACAAAGCATTCTACATTCATATAGAGTTTTTGTGGAAGGACCTGTTAGGATTATGATTCCAACTAAATATAACAACCTTCATATTGAACAATTCGGAATTAAACTACATGAGTGGAAGCTAACCTGAATCCATGTGTGGAATTTGTTGAACCTCCTTTGATGATTGTCCTTTAGTCCTTATGAAGATTGCTCCTTTGATCATTCCTTCAAGAATGTCTTGAAGATGTATGACACCACAAGAATACTTCACAAGGCTTAAACAATATGTGAATTGACCCACAACAATAATAATATGACAATGATCAAAGTTGGTATATGATTTTCCACAAGAATTTGCAAGACAACAACAATGGAGTTTTTACTCTTGATTCAATGGGAGGAAGAAGAGTTTGTCTTGCAATAATGTGGGAACCATAACCCCCACTTTATAACAAAAGAGTTACATAACCCAAGAGTCACAAGAGTTACATAACTCAAGAGTCACAAGCTTGTAACCATGGTTACATATATGTAACCTTAGTTAGCCCATCATTAACTAAGGTTACCCTTTTGGGTATCTACACATTAGTCCTACACTTTATATGACAACACATTGGCCCCCTTAACATAATGTCCATAATGTTAGAAACACGTTCTCAATGCAATATACTAAACGTGTACTCTTTTGTAGGTTTTGATGAATGACAAACGAAGCAAAAATTGATATATGACGGAATTCAAGTACAAGCGCACAATGGTTGCGAATAAGATTGAAGTTCAAGATATAGTTTTTAATTGTTATTGAGTTGTTCTAAACTGTAATCTCGATCCAATAACTTGACTCATAGTATGGCCTCTCTCATAAAACTATTTTCCAAAATCATGCATATTTAATTCTGTGTCAAAAAGATTTTAAATCATGCATATTTACATTATACAAAATGTTTTCTAAACATGCCTCAAAAATCTGGGCTAAAATAATCGATTATGTACTTATGATAATCGATTGTTTCTGAGCCAAGACTGCATGACAATCGATTATGAATTAATGGTAATCGATTGTGAATAAGACAGTGAACATCAGGTTTTTCCAAATCTGCATGATAATCGATTGTGAACAAATGACAATCGATTGTTGTTGAGGTAAAGTTTTTCAATACTCAAAATAATCGATTATGAACTAATGGTGATCGATTGTGTTGAGTTGATGTCTTCCAGTGATTTTAAATTTAATTAAGTAATCGATTATGTCTTTAGATAATCGATTATCACTGAGACAGTAAGTTTTATGATTTTCAGAAAATAACAAGTAATCGATTATGTCTTTAGATAATCGATTATTACTGAGACAGTGAGTCTTATGATTTTCAGAAAATAACAAGTAATCGATTGTTGCAAAGGACAATCGATTTTTGAAGCTGACCGTTGCCAAATGATTTTCAAACACCATAAGGTAATCGATTATAGATTTTATATAATCGATGTTTTTGCTTAAAATCTGGAAATGATTTTTAGAACGTTGCTGAAGTAATCGATTATAGATTTTATATAATCGATGTTTTGCTTAAAATCCGGAAATGATTTTTAGAACGTTGCTAAAGTAATCGATTATGGACTTAGTGTAATCGATTATCTGATTTTGAATATTGCCAGTAATCGATTATAGATTATGTATAATCGATTGTGAAGCGTTAAATCTGGGATTGATTTTTAAACTGACTGGCAGATAATCGATTGTTTGGTCTTAATAATCGACTATCACTGAGTAATTTCAGCAACTCTTAATTGGCAATTAGGCAACGGTAATGCCAAGTTTTTCAACTATAAATACAGCTTCATTTCAGTGTTTTAACAACAACAACATACACAAACTGATCTTACATTGCTATAAGCTTTCATTCAATTGTTCTTCATTTTCTACTCATTTCATAAAGCTTTTGAGAGCCATATTATTGCTTAAAGTTGTTGTGATCTTGAACATATTCTTTTACTCATATCTACTCAATCAGGAGTACTTTAGTTAAGTGAGTGTCCAAGTATTTGATATACTTGTAAGAGAATTGCGATTCTCTTGTTTCAAGGAACTTGCGTTTCCTTGGGTGAAGTCTTTGAGATTGCGATCTCCGAGCAACTGTTTGAGGCTTGTGTCCTCAAGTGTGTAACGGTTTGTTGAGCACCCGTAAGCTTATCAAGATAGTGAAAAATCTCGAGAGAGTCTCTCGGGGACTGGACTAACCACGTTGGTGGCCAACCAGTATACATCTTTGTGTAAGTTTATTTTTCTGCATTTATTTTACTTCCTGCAAAGTTTAAATTCCGCAAGAAAACGATAAATTTTATTAATACGCTATTCACCCCCCCTCTAGCGTAAAGCGTAGTTTCTAACACATAAGACCACAAAATTAGGCCAAACCAAAAGATAGCACATAACATTTAATTTATCCATATATTGTTCATATGTATGTAGATATAAGTCCAAATATCTTACAATCTCCCACTTGGACGAGATACACAAACATATATACAAACCTTAGCATTATATGTTACAAAATAACCTTAGGTGCGCAAAATTGCTATCACAATAAAATTGTCATGAACAATCCGGTTCATCAATCATATTAACATAGGAACTAAGTGCTCTTTGTTACTCATTCGTAACTAGAACCGGCATAGATCACGTATATCAATATAACCAACGACATGGATCAAGTGTAGGTATGTAGCATGGAAATAACATAAAGTGTGGTCAATAGAATACTGGGTAGTTGTTGTTGTTGTTGTGGTCAATAGAATGTCTATTTCCAACTGGTTCTCTTTATTGAGATCAATCATAAATTGTATGAGTACAAAAACTTTAAAACTGAATATCTGCAGATATAACTGAATTACTGAATTTTAATATAATGAACAATACATTAATGTACAATACAAAACTCCCACTAAAATACATAATCCTTATCTGATTTGACACCCATACAAGCAATATGCTCATGAAATACTTTTGGTGTCAATCCCTTAGTGAGCGGATCCGCAAGCATGGAGTTTGTACTAATGTACTCAATGCACAATTGTCCATTTTGTACTCTTTCTTTAACAACCCGAAATTTGACGTCCATATGTTTTGCTTTCGTCAAACTACTGTTGTTATTAGCATAAAGGACTGCCGATCTGTTATCGCAAAATAGCCTAAGCGGCTTTTTGATGCTATCAACAATTCGCAGTCCACCAACAAAATTCCGCAGCCATAATGCCTCATTAGATGCTTCATAACATGCCATAAACTCCGCTTCCATGGTGGAAGTGGCTGTAAGAGTTTGCTTGATGCTTCTCCAAGAGATAGCACCGCCCACAAGCATGTAAATATAGCCTGAAGTGGACTTCAAACTATCCTGACATCCAGCAAAATCGGAATCGGTATACCCAATGATCTCAAGCTGGTCCGATTTCCGGTATGTTAGCATGTAATCCTTTGTTCTCTGTAAGTACCTCATGACCCGTTTGGCTGCCTTCCAATGGTCCATTCCCGGATTGCTTAGATATCTGCCTAACATCCCAACAATGTATGCTATATCAGGTCGAGTACATACCTGAGCATACATCAGACTACCTACCGCCGAAGCATAAGGCGTCTTCTGCATTTCCAAAATTTCATAATTATTATTTGGGCACTGTTTGAGACTAAATTTGTCTCCCTTAGCAACAGGGGTGTTGCCTGGTTTACAATCCTGCATGCCAAATCTTTTCAGAACCTTATCGATATAGCCCTTTTGTGACAGACCGAGTACACCTTTAGAGCGATCTCGTTGTATCTGAATTCCTAATACAAAAGAAGCTTCACCGAGATCTTTCATTTCAAATTTCTTTGAAAGAAATTTCTTAGTTTCAAGTAATAATGCTATATCGTTACAGGCAAGCAGTATGTCATCGACATATAAAACCAGAAAAATATACTTACTCCCACTGAACTTATGGTATATACAGTCATCAGCAATATTCGGTTCAAAACCAAAAGATGTAATGACTGCGTGAAACTTATAATACCATTGACGAGAAGCTTGCTTGAGCCCATAGATGGATTTCTTTAATTTGCAAACCTTCTTTTCTGATTCATCCGAAACAAAGTTTTCAGGTTGCACCATATAAATTGTTTCCTCAATGTCACCATTGAGAAATGCTGTCTTAACATCCATTTGATGAAGCTCAAGATCAAAATGTGCTACTAATGACATTATAGTCCTGAAAGAGTCTTTCGATGAAACTGGAGAGAAAGTCTCTTTATAATCAATGCCTTCCTTCTGAGTGTAGCCTTTTGCGACAAGACGAGCTTTATACTTAATAACATTGCCCCCTGAATCCCTTTTGGTTTTAAAAATCCATTTACAACCAATAGGTTTAATACCTTCGGGCAATGTAACAAGCTCCCAAACGTCATTATCGCTCATAGACTTCATCTCATCATTCATGGCATCAATCCACTTTTGAGAGTTAGAACACTTAATGACTTGACGGAACTTGATTGGATCATCTTCCTCAAGTCCAATATCACTTTCTTGTTCTTGGAGAAATACTACATAATCATCCGAAATTGCATTTCTCTTCTCTCTAGTGGATCTCCTTAATGGCATTTCAGTTTCTTGAGGTTGTTGAGTTTGATTTTCATTAGTTATATCAGGGTCCTGATGGGGGAGATTTTCGAGATTGTCTTGAACCGGAGTTGTGTGATCCGTGTCATGAAGACCAAGATCAACAACTTGAGGGAAAGACACATGTTCTTCCTCAAAGACAAAATCTCTAACAACTTTATCTCCCCACCTCCCAAACTCAATATCCTCAAAGAACCTAGCATTACCCATCTCAAAAATAGTTCTAGAAGTGGGATCATAAAACTTAAAACCCCTGGATTTTTTAGAGTATCCAACAAAATAGCTACTAACCGTCTTAGCATCCAGTTTCTTTTCATTCGGCCTATAAGGCCTTGCCTCAGCTGGACAACCCCAAATGTGTAAATGCCGAATACTGGGTTTATGCCCAGTCCAAAGTTCATATGGGGTTTTGATTGTAGCTTTAGTTGGAACTCTATTAAGAATATAAGCTGCGGTTTTTAATGCTTCACCCCAGAGTGAGTCTGGCAAAGTTGTACGAGAAATCATACTTCTTACCATATCCTTAAGGGTCCGATTTTGTCTTTCAGCTACACCATTCATCGTAGGACTGCCTGGCATAGTATACTGAGGGACGATCCCACACTCATCTAGGAATTTAGCAAAAGGCCCTGGACGTTGTTAACCGGAACCATCATATCGACCATAGTATTCACTACCACGGTCAGATCTAACGGATTTAATTCTTTTGCTTAGTTGATTTTCAACTTCAGCCTTAAATGATTTGAACACGTCTATGGATTGGGACTTTTCATGAATAAGATATAGGTACCCATAACGAGAGTAATCGTCTATGAATGTGATAAAGTATTGTTGACCATTCCGATAAGGAGTAGGAAGTGGCCCCAAATATCCGTATGTATCAATTCTAAGACGTCTGAAGCTCTCTTAGCACCTAATCTAGTCTTGTTTGTTTGTTTTCCCTTGATACACTCAATACAAATTTCCGAATTTGAGGTATCAAGAGAATCAAGAATTCCATCTGACACGAGTTTCTGAATTCTTTGAATGGATATGTGACCCAAACGTTTATGCCAGAGTGATATAGAATTCTCATTAGTTAATTTTCATTTAGTACCACTTAAACTTGTATGCAAAGTTTCTTTATTTGAAGTTATTGTATCAACCAAATATAAGCTATCAAATGTTGATAAAACACCAGTACCAATAAGATTTGAATTCTGAAAGAGACTAACTTTATTGTCACCAAAAGAACATGTATAACCGGATATGTCCAATTGGGGAACAGAAATTAAATTCCGTCTAAAAGACGGTACAATAAAAGTCTCATCCAAATCTAAATGAAAACCGGTCTTAAACAACAGCCTAAATTTGCCAATAGCTTCAACTGGCACCTTGTTGCCGTCACCCACATAGATGTATCTTTCACCATAATTTGGTTTTCGGCAGTTCAGGCAACCCTGCATTGATATACTTATGTGAGTAGTAGCAGCAGAATCTACCCACCAAGTATCCTTAGGTACAGAAATTAAATTAACTTCAGAACAAACAAGAGAAAGAAATGTACCTTTTTTCGCACGCCAGGCATGGTACTTGGTATAATCTTTCTTCATATGATTAGTCCCCTTACAGAAAAAGCAACCTAATTCAGTAATTTCAACCTTAGGTTCCTTATGTTGCTTACTCTTGGGCTTTGCAACCGCAACTTCCTTACCTTTCCTCTTCTTAGTTTCCTTAGAAGAGGATGCCAAATGAGCACTTTCTGTCTTATCTAGCTTTATCCTTTCCTCTTCTTGCACACAATGTGAAATGAGCTCATTAAGAGTCCATTTCTCCTTCAGGCAGTTGTAACTGACCTTAAACTGATTAAAGTGTGCAGGAAGAGATATCAAAACAAAGTACACAAGCAGTTCCTCAGGTAAATCCAGCTTGAGTGACTTTAGTTTCGAAGCAAGATGAGACATTTCCATAATGTACTCCCTAATGTTTCCCTTGCCCTTATACCTCATGGAAACAAGTTTACTCAATAGTGTACTTGTTTCCGCCTTTTCGTTTTGCATAAAACGCTGTTCAAGGTTTCCAAGGAAAACTTTGGCATTAGGTTCATCATTCATAGTGCCCCTGAATGATTCTGGAATTGCACGTTTCATTATCATTAGACTCATGCGATTCGAGCGTTCCCACTTCTCCATCACCCTCCTTTCATCAGGAGAGGATGTATCCTCAAGAGGAGTAGGCTGCTCGGTCCGAAGAGCAAGGTCAAGATCCATGTAACCGAGAACGATCATGACGTTCTCTTTCCATTCCTTAAAGTTTGTGCCGTTAAGCACAGGAATGCTAATGATGTTGGCAGAGATCGTAGAAGCAGAAGAATTAACTGAAAATAGAACAAAAGGATTACTGAATACATGCTTACAATTACTTAAACTTTAACTTTACTTTATAGATTCAAAATAGGCATATCCCATTACAAGATACCTAGCACAACATTGATTTTAGTCTTTGGACAGAAAAACAACTTGTAAGTGGTACTCTTGGTGTAGTGATCAAACATAGACAATAAACTACTGTCAAATATCAAACCTTCCTTTGGGCCGATTTAATATTCACATGGAAAACCAAATAATTGTCTCATATTTATCACCACAAGCATGTTTGAATTCCTGCCAAATAACAACCTTCCTTTGGGTCGGTGTTAAACGCATGGAAGACTAACATCCACAGTCATCTTATATTTCAAGATTAATCAATCTACACAATAGAGGTTACTTTGGCAACATAATGCTTCAATTGACTAATTTAAAATAATAGATACTAAAAACTTTAGTTCCTTAAGCCATATTATGAATCTTAACTTAATATGTTACATGTTTTGACATGCAACAACTGAATATTAATTGTTATTTTACTTGAGAGGACAATTCCAAAATATGAAAATTGATGGACTAAAAAATAATTAACATTCAAAACTTAAATATTAATGTATAATACATTAATAATCAAACTTAAACATTTTATATCAATTAAAATCTGAAACATAAAAGATTTGAAACGTTTTTAACCTTACTGGTCCAGGATAATCGATTATACAGATAATCGATTATTCTGGCATAAAAAAAATTTCATAAGTTACTGGACCATAATAATCGATTATCTAAACCAGATAATCGATTATTCTGGTATTAAGAAAAATTTTCTGAGTTACCGGACCAGAATAATCGATTATCTGAAATAGATAATCGATTATCTGGTATACGAAAAAACGTTTCAAACTCACTGGACCAGAATAATCGATTATCTTAGACAGATAATCGATTATTCTGGTGTTCCAAAAACTGCCAGAATTCTAAAACTTGAGAGATAATCGATTATCTAAGAAAAATAATCAATTATCTTTAGGCAGTGTCTTAAAATAATCGATTAACTTCCAAGATGATCGATTACTTTTAGATACTGTTTTGCGAAAAATTTTCTGAATAAAACATGATTTTCAGCAAGAATCTTAAACAAGAAAACATGTTGTTTACCAACTAAAATCATGCATAATACAATGTTTTAATTCAAGTAAAGTTAACATGACATCAAAACATCAAATTTCAACAAAACACAACATTCATAAAATCATGCTATTTCATGGTACTAGAATTTCATAAATAAAATTCTAACATTACTTGAACATGAATTCTAACATAACATGAATCTTATGAACATCCAAATTATCCAAATATGAAGGTGGCTCTGATACCAATTGTTAGGATTATGATTCCAACTAAATATAACAACCTTCATATTGAACAATTCGGAATTAAACTACATGAGCGGAAGCTAACCTGAATCCATGTGTGGAATTTGTTGAACCTCCTTTGATGATTGTCCGTTAGTCCTTATGAAGATTGCTCCTTTGATCCTTCCTTCAAGAATGTCTTGAAGATGTATGACACCACAAGAATACTTCACAAGGCTTAAATAATATATGAATTGACCCACAACAATAATAATATGACAATGATCAAAGTTGGTATATGATTTTCCACAAGAATTTGCAAGACAACAACAATGGATTTTTTACTCTTGATTCAATGGGAGGAAGAAGAGTTTGTCTTGCAATAACGTGGGAACCATAACCCCCACTTTATAACAAAAGAGTTACATAACCTAAGAGTCACAAGAGTTACATAACTCAAGAGTCACAAGCTTGTAACCATGGTTACATATATGTAACCTTAGTTAGCCCATCATTAACTAAGGTTACCCTTTTGGGTATCTACACATTAGTCCTACACTTTATATGACAACACATTGGCCCCCTTAACATAATGTCCATAAGACCACAAAATTAGGCCAAACCAAAAGATAGCACATAACATATAATTTATCCATATATTGTTCATATGTATGTAGATATAAGTCCATATATCTTACAGGACCCACATCCTAAGAAAGTATGATGTAAGGAAGCCTAGCTAATACAAATATCAATGACTGATTTCACGGCTCGAACACGTAACTTTAGATCATACAAAAATAACTTTATCGTTGTTCCAAGGCTCCTTGTGAAGGGAATAAAAATATTACAAGTAATTGAGCAGAAAAGAAAATCTTGTATCATGTCATAATGCAATAATGCATAGGAACTTGGTATAGCAAATAGCTAGGGTTAGGGACAAGTGTGAACCGTGGAGAGATCAAAGCCACATGAGGTACATTTTGAAGGTTTTTGTATTGATGCACAACAATTATATGATGCAATCAGGGTACGAATGTGCAGATTATTTGAAATGGATGCAATTTTAAGAAGGGGTTGCTCTGATGGTAAGCAACCCCTATTTCCAACCGAGAGGTTGTGAGTTCGAGTCCCCCCAAGAGCAAGGTGGGAAGTTCTTGGAAGGAAGGATGTCGGGGGTCTATTTGGAAACAGCCTCTCTACCCCAGGGTAAAAATAAGATATGCGTACATATTAACCTCCCCAAACCCCACTATGTGGGATTATACTGGGTTGTTGTTGTTGATGCAATTGTAAGAAGCACAAGGCACCCAAGTAAAAGAGAGTTGAGTAGCTTTCTTTACTTTTTATGCGGTTGTGCTATATTATCAATTTAATCTATACATTTTCCAAAGATATAGAGACCTTGGTGCTCTTTAATATTTTATTGTTTGACCTTCCCTTTTATAGATTTGTTAATCTTGTTCAATGTACCATAGTACATGTGTCCCTTTAATATTTGTACTACATCGACCTTACCCATTACACACTTCCGAGTGCCTACAATAATTCATATATAAGAAAGTAAGATATAACTCAGGATAATTCAAAGTCCAATCTTGGAAGTGTACTATGCAGTCACTTGAAGTGATAATAGATAAGAATCATAACATGATGTTTGTGTTCACATGTTGATGGAGTTATTTTCATAATCTGTTGGAATTTACTAATACTGAAAACGCATGAACAAAAACAAAAATAAAAAAAGATTATCACCACGAAATTTGAGTGAAAATATTGAGATGGTTAGGATTTTTAGGTTTGGAAGTGTTAACGCCAAATGTCGCGCGAGCCTTCATTCCGGAGCTTTTCAGGTCGAAAACATGTTCGACGTCCGAACTTTCTTAGCAATATACTGGATATCAAGATATAATATATATTGTATATTAATATTTAAAAAGTCCTAAAAACATATTATAAGACTATGTCTAGTGTAGATAACATGTATTTAGAAGTTTCAGATAAGTGATAGATCTTTCCTAGATCACCAAAGATTGTGTAGCTAAAAGGAATATTTTGACCATTAAAAGTTTAGTTAAGTAAACAAAGTGGTTTTTGCAGGAAAGATAAGCTTGGAAATAGACAGCTACCTGCATTCCTCCTTCGCAAATCTTGCAAAAATTGGATAAAACGCGCTCTGCTATTGGAACTTTTGTTCAATTTATTAAATTTTAGTCTCATGTCATTAAGTAAAAATTAGGAGATCTTTTCAGTCTGGTAATGGTAGGTAAGTCAATAGGATTAACAATTATCCTCAACAACATTAATTTAATTTCTTTTTCACTCCAGTGATCCCCCACTGTTCCTGTATTTTTGTTTGCTCCCGGTTTATATAAATAATGCACATACAAAATGTATAGCTCGATATCTAGTTTACTTTAGTATTGATTTAGTTGTCATTTGATTACAGTCATCAGCTTAAACATTTTGCATGTGACTCGTCGCTTAATTTATTTTGATAACTTAACTTTATACCTTGATATTTTATAGTCTAACTTTAACCAACATTTGCTTGCATCTTTGGATTTTCACTCATATCTTACCTAACAAAACTCTATCAAATTGTATCATCAACGCATGGGGTTCGGGCTAGGAAAAATAATTAATTTATCGTGTGGTTACCACTAATTGGTTGAGGAACAGAAACGAAGCTGGAGACTGTTTATGATATATCCGTGAAGAAGGGCGGGTCAGGCAGGAGATGGGCGAAGCCATACTTTGCTTAGGGTGGTCAAATTAATTTTCTTTTGTCGGAAAATTACATTACGTATACGAATAAAATATTAGGCTTTAGATGTACATAACCTATATTGAACACACTTTGTCGAAATTATTTTTATTTATTTCAAGTTTGAACACCCTTGAAAAAATTCCTGGCTTCGAAATGTCAGACTTCTAGGCTGACAAACTTATGAAGAAAGGATACACATATCACCTTTGGCAAATTCCGCATCAGAATGAAAGAAGAAAGTGAAGAGCTTTATAAGGCATGACACAAGTTCACATGGTACGCGCGCTTTTAGGATCGAGATAGCTTAACCCAAAAGATAAATCTATGCGAGTCTAGGCCCAAATTGAATAATATATATGTACCATGGGTTGATGCTCAAAACGAACAACACACATGGGCTGATGCATATGATGGAGGGGGGGTGCTGCTAAGGGCGAGTCAAGCAAAGACTAACAAATTTCTAGGCTTGCAAGCTTCTAAAGAAAGGATGCTCATGTCACCTTAAGCGAATCCCACATCTAAATTGGATAGGAAAGTGAAAAGCTTTATAAGGCATGACACAAGTTTATATAGTACAGGCGCTTCCGGGGCTTGAAGTGATGTAGCCCGAAAGACAAATCTATGCGGGCCTAGGTACAAAACAGATAATACGGTACCATGAATTTGGGTCGTGATAATGTCAGAATCCGACATTGCTTGAGGATATATATGTGTTTGTCGTCTTTATTTCACAATTTGTTTTTAGTTAGATCCATAGATTCTACTTTGTATTGGAAAAAATTGTATTTATATATATATGACGTGTTAGGACACGTGAACTAGTCAAATGGTTAGAGAAATACAATTAGCCAAGAGGCACAAATGGTAGCAGTACGAGAAAAGGTAGAGAAATAGGCACGGGCAACCAGTCAAAACTCGGTGCTCGTACCTATTTAAATAATTTATACTCGAGGACTGGAAGGAATGAATCTGACAATGTGGAGAGGTACATATACGACATTTAATAGGTATTAAATGTTGAATACATTAGAGAATTTGTATTGGATGTAATGATTATGTAACGTAGCATTTAATGCCTTTAATTGGAATAGGTTGACTTTCTTTCATTTTTGTTATGGAAAGTGAAAGTCATTTCGTTTAGTACGAGATCGCTTCACACCTCGCGGTGCTTACACCTCTCGCCTATTGAAGTTCTCTTCAAAAACCTCGTCCGAGAACTTGTATAGAGAAGGATTTCCCGTGGCGCAGCAGTTCTTCCATACCAACTTAGCTGCCCGGCGCTGCTATTTACTCATAATTGCCTCATTATTATATGAACAAAACACATATCTCAAGGGTACCTATAAAAGGGAGACATATGATCAATTGTAAGAACACGAAACACTATTGGAATATACTACGATTCACTTGTTTTTCTCTTGATTATACTCTTGCTGTCTAATTTACTCTTTTTATCACTCATTTTTCTTATTATCAGTAACTCGTGTTTTTCTAAATTCTAGCTTTGACTAAAATTTTATTTTTTATTAAACAAATTGGTTCTGTTACCTGAGATTTAATAATCATAATCTATTCTCTTTAGTTGAAATTTTCTTGTTATTTCCACCTTGTCAAACAACAACGAAAAAACCTAAGAAAACTAAACACACCAACAACTTCAGGGAGATATGCAACATAATAACGCAGTGATTGCTTCTCCACGAGGTTCTCCTCGGCAATCTCGTAAAGGCTCCCCTGAGGGATCTCACGCAGATGGACTGGGTCAATCTGAAAATATGGAAGTTGTGGATACGGCTTTACAAGAAGCTATTGATGCATATGTCAATAAAGTTGTTCAGGCTCTAGTTAATCAGTTAGCTGTTGCACCACCCACACCTACACCAAATAACAACACATTGGAGAATCCTCGTTTCGGGCTTGTTAATTGACGAAATGGTGGAACTCCCAGTGAATCACAGGAGGGAGAACCAGGTAATTCAGTTAATTCCCATTTGCAAAATTTAATACTAACATTGCAGAAACAGCTCAAAGAGCAAAATGACCGTATAGAAAAATACCTGGGGTGCCACCTATAATCAAAGGGGTGGATATGGATAAGTATTCACAACAACCCTGGAAGTCAAGTGCTGCTCTTCTCCCAATTGCAAAGAAGTTCAAGATGCCTGATATCCCAAAATACGATGGAACAACAGACCCACGAGACCACGTGACTGCATTCACAACTGGTGTAAAAGACAATGATTTGACTAAGCATGAGATTGAATCAGTATTAGTCAAAAAATTTGGTGAAACACTTATCAAAGGGGCGCTTACATGGTATTCTATTTTACCGGAAAATTCTATAAACCCTTTTGCTGAGCTTGCATATTCTTTCATCAAAGCATACTCAGGAGCTCAAAAAGTAGAGAAAAGGATGGAAGATATTTTCAAAATCAAGCAAGGGGATTCAAAAAAATGTGCATTTAGAGTTGCATCAGGTAAATTTTTGAGTTTTCTTGTTTCTAACCATGGAATTTCAATAAATCCTGCACATATTAAGGGTATTGAAGAAATCCCTGATGTACTTTCAAGCAAGAAGGAAGTTCAACGATTAACAGGGAGAATTGCAGCCTTAGATAGATTCATTTCTAAATCATCAGAAAAATATTTTAAATTCTTCTCAGCCCTTAAGAAGCAAGATCATTTTGAATGGAATGAGTAATGTCAACAGGCATTAAGAAACTTCAAAGAGTACTTATCAAATCCGCCTTTACTAGCAAAATTAAAAGTTGGGGAAAGACTACTCATTTACCTTGCTATTTCAGAAGTAGCGGTAAGCACTGTTTTTGTTCAAGAAGAATAAGGTAAACAATCCCCTATATATTATGTTAGCAAATCTTTGATAGATGCTGAGACACGGTATCCTCAATTGGAAAAACTTGCACTTGCATTAATCATGGCATCTAGGAAGTTAAGACCTTATTTTCAGTGTAATTTATTGTTGTAGTAACTGCATATCCGTTACGTAATATATTACATAAGCATGAATTATCAGGAAGGTTGGACAAGTTGGCTATAGAGTTAAGTGAATAAAAAATCACATACCAACCTAGAACTGCTATAAAATCACAAGTGTTAGCTAATTTCGTGGCTGATTTTAGCCAAGGGATACAACTAGAAGAAGAAAAAGAGTTACATGTTTTCAATGGTGCAAACCTAGGAACTTGGATTTTATATACTGATGGTTCATCTAACATAAAAGGTGCAGGCTTAAGTATTGTTTGGGTACCACATACGGGTGAAATCATTAGACAAGCTATTAAATGTCACTCTATAACTAACAACGAAGCGGTGTATGAGGATGTGATTGCAGGTCAAGAATTAGCACGAGAACTTGGTATAAATCAGATCATAATTAAAAGTGATTCGTAACTCGTGGTTAATCAAATGGTGGGGACTTACAAAGCTAGGGAAGAAAGGATGCAACAGTACCTGGAAAAGGTACAAGAACTGATAAAGCAGCTTCAATCTTTGAAAGTCATACAAATACCACGGGATGAAAATGTTGAAGCGGATGCTTTAGCTAATCTCGCATCTGCAGCTGGTATGGAAAGTGATGTAAATGCCTTAGTTATACATTTATTTCAACTTTGTTCTCGAACCTAATAAGAATGCGGTAAATTTTAATAATTTAACTTGGGGTTGGAGGAACGAAATTGTTGCTTTTTTGCAGTATGGTACCGTCCCTGATGATAAGAGAAAAGCTCATACGCTTCGAAAAAAGGCTGCTCGGTATTTCTTGAAGCAGGGTAATTTATATCGTAAAATGTTCAGTGTGGTCTCTTAGCAAGGTGTCTCTTACCATCACAGACAGAATATGTAATGAGAGAAATACATGAGGGTCAGTGTGGGAGTCACATAGGAGGAAGGTCACTGGTAAAGACCTTGATTAGGGCAGGTTATTACTGGCCTAAAATGGAAGAAGAAGCAGAAAGTTTCGTGGCTAAATATGATAAATACCAGAGGTATGTACAAACCGGTAAAGTTGTTACATCCGGCCATTGCACCATGGCTCTTTATGAAATGGGGAATGAATATCATGGGTCCATTACCACAAGCAAAAGGTCCGGTAAAATTGTTGCTCGTACTTACTGACTATTTTACTAAATGGATAAAGGAAGGAGCATTTAAATAGGTACGAGAAAACGAAGTCAATAATTTTATTTGGCGTAATATTATATGCCGATTTGGTGTACCAAAGGAGATCGTGTGTGATAATGGCGCACAATTTATTAGAGAGCAAGTCACAGAATTTCTGAAAAGTTGGCAAATTAAAAAGATCACATCTACACGGAACATCAACCGGATCGGAAACCGAATCCTAAAGTGACTTCGGAACAGGTTCGAGAGCGATCGAAAACCCTTATCATCCCCTGGGTAATGGGCAAGCAGAATCAACAATAAGGCCATTATCAACAATTTAAAGAAGCGATTAGAGGAATCAAACGGTAACTGGTCTGAGGTGTTACCTGGAGTTTTATGGGCATATCGCACAACTGCAAAAACGAGCACATGAGAAACACTATTTTCATTGGTTTATGGAGTTGAGGCTTTAATCCTAGTTGAGATAGGAGAACCAAGCACACGATTTGCACAAGCGACACAAGAATCTAACGACGAAGATATGCGAGTCAATATTGATTTACTCGAAGGAAGTAGAGAAGATGCACTAATAAGAATGGCAGCACTAAATCAAGTCATAGAACGATATTACAACCAAAAAGCTCACCTCTGATTCTTCAAAATTGGGGATTTCATGCTCAAAAAGGTTTTTCAATCTATAAAGACTACTAACTCGGGTAAACTAAGTCCAACATGGGAAGGACCCTATAGAGTTAATGATATTTCAAGAAAGGGGGCATATGAACTGGAGACAATGGATATGAAAGTACTGCCTTCACATTGGAATGTTGTTCATTTGAAGAGATACTATTTTTGAGAAATACCCACGGTCAAGTTTCAATATTCTAAATTTTATTTTTATTGTTAAATTTTACTAATGGTTTTAGATGATAGGCAAAACACTAACCCGTACTAAATGATGAGTCACGACCTGTCAGGAAAAATGGAATAAACTAAAATTTCTGGCCTAGGGTTACAAGTATTTTGGTAGAAATACAAACGGGTTAAGCAGTATTCATCAATAATCGCACCTCCGAGTCCCGTGTGTTTTTTCGTTTTCAGGAAAAAGACCAAACGAGAGAAATTATCAAGTGCTCGGGGCTTCATACTTCAACATTCAGACACTTGGGGGACTACATAATATACACAGACATGTGTATAAAGAAGGCAAAAAAGATTGAGGAAAAATCAAGCCTAAAAGAGCCAAGTGCAGAGTAAAAGTCACGTAATGGAGCCACGCATTCATCATAGTGTTCTTTCCCGTGAGAACAATGGAGTCAGCTCTCAAACCCTTCCTAATGTTTTGGAGCTAATAGGATCCAATGTACTTCATTGGAGTTAGGGTAAAGGCGACGTACTGAAACGGGTTATTAGAAAAAACCTTGTATCTCTTATTCTTCCTTTGTAAAAATCTGTTATAAGAAAAATAGTTATGAGAAAGCTATATATGTAATTCAAATATATGAAAATATTATTCAAAACTTGTCAAGGTTTAGAAATAAAAAACTTGTCAAACTTCCTATTTTCAAATAAACATGTATGTTCCTATTTCTTTTATCATATGATAACACCATTATGAAGTTGAGACGTCTTCTTCATTAAGTGTCGAAATATAAAAGGGTCCTATTTTATAAAACTCATGTTTAAATTACTTGTCATGAGATTAACAGAAGCATTTTCGAAAAATAATAATGCAAATTATTCTATAAGTCCTCAAAAGTAAAGGCAAGGATAAAGCAAACAGAAGTTTAAGATAATAACTTAAACAAACTTCTTAAAACATAAAAAAAACTGAAGGACTAAGTACGAACTTAGTCGGAAAATTATAAGTTGTTTATACAGATTACCCCGTAAAAGACTTGGCAACTTGCGTTCTTAAAATCAACCCTCAAATAAAACTAAGAGTTTGATTACAATTTCCCAAAAATAAAATAAATCATTTCAAATGATTAAAAAATTTTACTAAGAAGTTTGTGGAACTTAAGCAGGAGCGTCAACACAGTCGGGCTTAGCTTGGGTAGGTTCATCAACAATCGCGGGCTCATTTTGGTTTGTTACTATAGGTTCGGTTGGGCTTGGATGAGTCGCGTTACCAAAATCAGCTTCAATGTTTGTGGAAGCTTCAGCCACGGGAGTAGAAAAATCTTGAGGTTGCTGAGCTCTCTCCATGGTTTCATTGACTTTAGCCAATTCGGATTCCAAGTTAAAGTTCTCTTGGCTAGCTTCAGTTAAGGTACCACAATGAGAATTTAAAAATGTGCGACTCACCTCAACAGCAGATTGCTCCTTAAGGGTCTCGTAATCTTTTTCCCAAGCAGCAATCTCTTTCTTTAGCTATTCAGCCAGACCCCACCTGGTGGGAGTAAACTGGGTAGTTGTTGTTGTAGCTATTCAGCCAAGGTAGAATCATGAGAAGCTTGAAGAGAGGCTTGGGAGTTCTCTAAGGCACACACCTTATCAACAGAGACTCGAATGTCTTCTTGTGCTTGAGTTAAGCTCAGTACGAGTTCCCCAGCATAAACTTCTTTTTTATCTAAGAGAACCTTCAAAGCTCTATTCTCCTCACTAGCCTTAGTTAGTTGTTCTATAAAGGAGGATTCAATGCGTTATATTTCTTTTTCTTCCTGGCTTGAGGAAGCTCTTATGACCACTAACTCTGAGGTTAAAGCCCGCACCTGTTGCTCCAAAACACTTCTTCTTTCTTGTAAGTCTTCCATTTCAATTTGAGCACTGTCAAATTGTTCTTTCCAATTATTTGCTTCTAACTAGGAGTCACGAGCAACCTTCTCTGATTCACGAGCAACTTTCTCTAAATCACGTGCCACCTTCTCCAATAAGGGGATTCTGTTAATCAACTATGTGCCAATAAGATTGGCCTAAAAACGAAAAAGAAACAAGGGAAATAAAAATCTCGGAGATAGAAATTTTTGTAAAGTAAAGAAGAGAAAGAAGGAAATACTTTCAAAATGACATGCACTATGTCATTCATTAAAGTCAGGCAGCTATCTCCAATTTAGCTTTCTCAATTGGGCCAATTAAAGGCTTGAGCCAAGCGTCCGCCTGACCCTACTTCCTTAAAAGGATGTTGTTAATAGGAACTTCAGTGGTCACGCTCCTCATGATAGCACTTCTGCTTGTAGAACCCACCTCCATATGATGAACGATAGGTGGGGAAATTGTCAAAAGGAGAAGTGGAAAAGTAAAAGCAGTAGAGGGGGAAACAGAAAAAGTTGGAGTAGGTAAAGAAGGAATCATAGGCATGGAAGGAGAAGGTAAGGAAGGAATTACAAACACGAGATTTGAAAAGGAAGATAGGGTAAGTTCATCAAAAACAGGACCTAAATTTTCACTCTCAAAACAACTAATGAAAAGCTGGTTAATAGACTCAAGTGTGTCATGGGGAGTGGTATCATTATCAGGAATAAAAATTGGGGTATCATTAGACTCGGTAGGAGAAAGGTGAGGTAAACCTCAGCTTTGTCATCAGAGATGATGCGCCTTCTAGCTCAAGGTCCCGTTACTAAGGAGTCCCCTTCCTCCTCATCTTCGGAGTCTTTTTCTTCATTGGCCTTCCTCTTTGCAGAAAAAGAACCCAAGACTATGTCTCGAGCTCTATCTAAAGAAACACGGGGTCCCAGAGAGATACGGGTTCCCAAAGAGACATGAGAGACTGCCACTGCTTCAGCAGTAACTCCTCGAATAGTAAATCATGATAAAAAGAGGGATAAAAGTAAGAACAACAAAGGAAAATATTTATATGCGGGGAAGATAAAATAGAAACCCATACCATGAGTTTTTACTTTTCAACTGTAATGGCTAGAAAGGTTTTTCCAAGACCTACCCTCTATTGGTGCGGTCTTTAGCAACTTATCTACCCAACCACGGAAATTGGGGACGTTCTCTACAGCTCACATGGTTGCTAAAAAAAAGAGGAAAGAAAAATTAGAGAAATTGGGAATTTTTTAAAAAAAAAAAGGCACCATAAGAATAAAGGATTTACGTGCAAAATTTCACTTCTCAGGGAAGGGAAAATTCTCTTCATCCACTAAACCAAAAGTGGGGGCAGCAGCGAACCGGATATACTAGCCACGATCCTTGTTATCTTCTGTGCTCACCAAAACCCTTTTACTCATGGCTACTAAAGTAAAAATGTCGTTACGCAAAAGCCTAGGGGAGTAGAGGTGAATTAGGTGAGGGAAAGCAAAGACAACATCTGCCATGTTGGTCAGATGCCTCCAACAGGCAAGAACCCTCCATATAATGGGGCCAATTTGACCCAAACAAACTTTGAAGAAACGACAGAAATCAATAATGACCAGGTCAATAGCTGGTTTGAACCCTAAAGTGAAATGGTACATGTAAACAAAAGAGAACCCAGTCATATAAGGCGTGATTCTCTGGTTTGGATTAGGGATAATGATGGGAAAATCATTACTCCAATGGCAATCTTTACGAACTAAATGGATTAAAACCTCTGTAATTTGAGTAAGATAAGCATCGGCATGATCTAAACCGACAACTTGACTCCTAAGAGATTCCCTATCATGGTGAAATGATAGTTCTGCAGGGACTATCTCTTTTAATAAAGGCTCGCGTAAGGGCTCGGATGGTTCTTTGCTTCTAGAAGAAGACCTTTGATAAAAGGAACCTCTGGTTCCAGAAGAAGGACCAAAACTAGAAGAAGGCACAGATACACTACCTCCACGAGCAGACCCTAAGCTACAAAGCTTACCACCTCTTCTATGCCTAATGGGGACATTGGGGAAGGTGTCTAAAATAGAAACTCTCCTAGGGTTAGGGTTTGGTGAAGACATGATGAGGAGGAAGAAGAAGCGAACAGAGATTTGCAGAGTTCAAATGTTCAATAAAGTTTTATGTGGTAAAAAGTAAAAGATAAAATTATATTTATACTGATGGGCAACCACCAAAAGTGAAAATGCAGTAATGGAAGGGTCATAATAATGGTAAGTAGTACTTTGTGAATAGTGGAGCCTTAAAAAAGCCTTAAAAATGGGTGCAAATTGCAGAGTCTATGAGGAAGTGACACGTGTGGAGAGCATTAAATAGAAGTGACTATTGAAGCGTTAGTCTTGTCATAGCATTAATGGTGACAAATTCTCCTTTAATGAAATTTACTTCCCAAATATTCAACTGATGAATATATGAAAAGTGAGGGAACTATCTGTATTGAAAACATATATATATATATATATATATATATATATATATATATATATATATATATATATATATATATATATATATATATATATATATATATATATATATATATATATATATATATATATATATATATATATATATATATATATATAACGTAGTAGGATATGTGAACTGGTCAAATGGTCAGAAAAATACAATTAGCCAAGAGACGCAAGTGGTAGCAGATACGAGCAAAGGTAGAGAAACAGACACGGGCAACCAGTCAAATAACTCGGTGCTCGTACCTATTTAATTCATTTGTACTCGAGGGTTGAAAGGAACGAATCTGACAATAGGGCGAGTTACAGATACGATATTTAATATGCATTAAATGTTGAATATGTTAGAGAATTTGTATTGAATGTAATAATTATGTAATGTAGTATTTAATATATTTAATTACTCATAATTGTCTCACTATGATATGAACAAAACACATATCTCAAGGGTACCTATAAAAGGGAGACATATGATCAATTGTAAGAACACGAAATATTATTGGAATATACTACGATTCACTTATTTTTCTCTTGAATATACTCTTACTGTCTAATTTACTCTTTCTGCCACTCATTTTTTTTGATTATTGATAACCTATATTGTTCTAGATTCTAATTATGCCTAAAATTTCATATTTTGGTTAAACATACTTTCCATGATATCAGACTCATCCTTGATATTTGGCACTCTTATGTTTTGTTTACTAATGCCGAGGAGGAGAGTGTTGGAATCTCCCATTAGTTACGTTATGGGTATGTGTGTACGTCGCCTCTTTAGTTAATTCTACACTATCTATTTTCTTAAATAGAGTTTGTAGGTGGACTATCATTCAAACATATGAATGCACTTTATTATCATCACCAAACCAAACAGAAATGAGAAGCAATTGAATTGATTATCCAATAATAATCATACAAAAATGATAAACCCTGCGTACATATTTGTCTATTTACTTCAATTTTATTCCTCTTTGTCATTCTCTTTAAAGGAGTAAAGATGTATTAGAAAAGCAACAAATAATACAACGGTTAAAACTACTGCCCAGAGCTTAAGCCAAGCTTACATCAATTGACACGTATGGAATTTAGAATCTTCTCTTTTGGAACCTTCACTAAAACGTGTGTAATTTAAATTGAAGGTATAAAACCATTTGGTCAACGGAGACGTGTCGCTCTCCGCGTTTTTGACACCCAAAGTAATTGACAAGGACATTCCTTTTTGTTGCCAAAGTTTGATCCAACAAAGCATGCACACTTCAATTAATCGGTCATTAAAGTTGTCTCCTGATTATAAATTACGAATTTGAGGTGCGGAAGCGATTATTAATATTTGTATTAGAATATTTTTGTTTCTATCACACTTTTCAAAATTCGATTCTTTCTCGAAATTTACATAAATACAAGATATTTTTTACATTAAACTACTATTTTACGTAATAAATACCTTATGAAAATGATGGGGATCACAGAATCTATCTTTATGTCCGGTAGGATGAGTAGAAAGTTCATTGAACGAAGAAAAATTTGACATGTTGCAAAATAGAAGCTGGCTTTCTCTTTCAGTGAGATATTTCATGGTGAGAAATGTAACGGTTTGTAGTGGGTATTAGTGAATTATGATGTTATGGGTATGAAACAATAATGGGGTTTTAGATGAAAAATTGTTGATTTCTATAGTATATGCAATAAACTTATAAGTTTATGAGGTTGAAATTTTTTTTACAGTGGGAAATCATCTCTTAAAGAACTGTATTTCGGTTGTAATACAATGATACTTAAGAAGTTAAAAACAACAATAATAATCAAGACCGAAGGAATGGATCCAGGATGAGCTCCATAGCATATCAGACCGAGACACAAAAATAAGGTTTCAAGTTCAGAATTGAAGTACCAATCAAGATTGAGACCAATAATGATCGAGATAGAACGAAATAGATATCGAGCAATACAGAAGATACCATAATAACGGAAAAGGAAAATATCCGTGACTAGTCAAAGATCCTGGTGGAAATCCCGGAACAGATCAAATGAAGGACGGTTGTCTAGTTAATCATGGGATTTTCTTCTGTAATTAGAATTATACCATAGATAGGATTACTTTGCTATATAAATGGGGTCTTAACCATTTTTAATCATCTTACATTCACGCATATCAAAGCAATACAATATTCTTTTTCCCTTATACTCTCTTGTTCATCAGTTTATTTCATAATTCCATTCTCACACACTCAGTTTGAGAGCAACCTAACTCGAGGGCTAAATTGCATTTCAATACAAGTTTTCTTTATTTTGTTATTTATTTCTACTATTAATCATTATATTTATCAACTGGTGCTAGGTGAAATTAAGTATTCATAAACCACTTATAAGTTTAGTTACTATCTGATTCTAAGGGTAAATAGTTTGGTGCCAACCGTGGGGCTAAGAATAATAGTGATTTCCTGGTACAATTTTCATAACACACATTATTTTACGCTTGTTCTTGAAGTGTCTTTGATTTCAGGATCAATATGTCAAACTCGCAAGTAGCACCCACACACATAGACAACGACTTTGGTCTTCATAGAGAGAACGGAAACATAGCCACCCAGGAAATATAATACCTCTAGTTAACCCCGATGGAGCTCCGGCCGTGAACCCAATCGATGTCAGCTCCCATATTGCCATTAGGGGAAATTTGGGCATCAACCTTTAGAATAGCGTTCGCGGAGAAGAAGACGGAATAAGCTTTTTAATGATATTCGAGATGTTGCAGACTCAACAAGCTGCAATAGCACAACTCCAAAATTATAATCGTGCACCAAGAAGGATCGAGCTCGAGCCATCACAAGAAATTGTTCATAGAACTGAATCGGTGCCAAAGAGATCGAATGAAGGAAAATCGGAGACTAATCGTCCAATCATAAAAATGCTCGAGGAACTGACAAAGCGAATCGAGACAGAGGAAAAGAAGATCGAGGAAAATGATAAGAAGATGAAAACTTATAACTTTAGTGCCGACCAGATCCCGAGGGCACCACCATTATTGAAAGGACTTGATTACAAAAAGTTTGTCCTAAAACCTTTCCCCTCGAGTACGGCTCCGAAGCCAATCCCAAAGAAGTCCGTATGTCCAAGATTTCGAAGTATAACGGGACTATAGGTCCAAACAAACAAGTTACCTCATATACGTGCGTAATAAGGGAAATGACTTGGAAGATGACGAGATTGAATCCGTGTTGCTGAAGAAATTCGGAGAAACTCAATCAAACGGTGCCATGATGTGGCACCATAATTTACCACCTAATTTTATTGATTCATTTGCTATGCTTGCAGATTATTTTGGTAAGGCGCATATTGGAGCCATTAAGGTTGCAACTAGAAAGTAGGACCTATTCAAGGTAAGGCACAAAGACAGTGAGATGCTCAGGGAATTCGTATCTCAATTTCAAATGGAATGGAATTTGCCATCGAGTCACTGATGATTGGTCTGTTCAAGCCTTCACTCAAGGTCTCAATGATCGGAGTTCCATAACTTCGGAACAATTAAAGCAGAACTTGATCGAATACCCAACCGTCACTTTTTCCGATGTACATAATCATTATAAATCGAAGATTAGGGTCGAAGACGATCAATTGGGGGCTACAATTGGTTCAATTTATCCCAACATGCCCATGGAGAGAGTTAAAAGGATGTTGATCGGGAACCACGGTCGAACAAAGATCTATATCAACCATACGGGAGAGATTGGAGAAATAGCGGGTCTCGACACAACCCCGTTCAGAATGATAGCAGGAATGATCAGGGACAAAGCTCCGGATGGCTCATGAGCAAGAGTGGTTTCGATAGGGATGCCGAGTCAAAATAAGCACCTCGACTATCAGAATATAACTTCAGCATAGATGCTTCGTCCATAGTATCGGCCATTAGGCGTATCAAAGATACCAGGCAACCTCGACCTTTGCAGACCAATCCAGACCAGAGAAACCTGAACCAAATATGCATATATCATGACACCATTGGCCATAAAACATAAGACTACAGACAACTAAGGGAGGAAGTAGCCCGATTGTTCAACAAGGGGAACCTTCGACAATTCTTAAGTGATCGGGCCAAGAACCACTTCAAAAAAAGAGATTCAAATAGATAGAACAAGCAAAAAGATCCACACCATGTGACTCGCATGATCGTTGAAGGGGTCGATATACCTCAAAGACTAGTATTCAAATAAACCAAGGTGGCAATCACAAGAGAAAAACAAACTCGAGACTACTTACCGGAAAGGACCTTGTGTTTCAACGACGAGGATGCAGAAGGATCGAACAACCTCACAAAGACGTGCTGGTAATATCTATCCTTATGAATAAAATTCAAGTTAAACTCGGCCAACATTATTCCATCAAGGGTCGTAGAACAACTTAGCCTACATGATCAAATTGGGCCCGCAACCCAAGTGTTCAAAGGCTTCAACATGGCAAGTGAAACCACCAAAGGGGAAATTATCTTGCCGGTGAACGTGGCCGGAACCGTATAGGAAACGAAGTTCTATGTAATCAAGGGTGACATGAGGTACAACGCCTTGCTTGGGAGGCCTTGAATCCATAACATGAGGTCAGTACCCTCGACCCTTCACCAAGTTCAAAGTTCCCGACATTTGAGGGAATCAAAACAGTATACGGAGAACAGCCCGCCGCCACATAGATGTTTGCAATTGATGAAGTGATATCTGTGTCAACAATTTCGTGAGCAAAGGGATCAAATTCAAAGGGAAAGTAGGAAGTCAAATAGCAACCACAACCACCAGCCTCGGCCAGATTAGAGGAGCATGAAACTTTCAAGGATGATGATTATATGATACCTCGACTCTCTTTATAATCCCCGATGATTCTGATGCAACAAAGTTGACGGTCGAAGAGTTGGAACAAATCATACTAATCGAGCATTTGCCCGATCAAAAGGTATACCTGGCACGGGTTTAACTCCCGTGCTTAGGAAAAAACTTATACAGTTCCTGTTAGATAACATAGATCATTTTGCTTGGTCCCATCTTGATATGACAGGATTCCCACCAGAGATCAATACCTATTGATTAAGCTTGGACCCGAAGTTTCGTCCAGTAAAGAAAAAGAGAAGGCCCCAGTCAGAGGTTAAGGATGCATTCATCAAAGACGGGGTAGCCAAACTTCTCAAAATAGGGTCCATTCGAGAAGTAAAATACCATGAATGGTTAGAAAATGTATTGGTAGTCCCTAAGAAGGGAAATAAACTTAGAATGTGCATAGACTGTAAGGACTTAAACAAGGCATGCCCTAAGAATTCTTTTCCTTTACCGAACATCAATCGCATGATCAATGTCATGGCCAGCCACGAGATTCTCAGTTTTTTTGATGCCTACTCCAGATACAGTCAAATATAGATGAACCCAAAGGATTAGGAGAAGACTTTGTTTATCACTTTATATGGCATCTACTAAAACGTAATGCTGTTCGGACTAAAAAATGTTGTTGCAACTTATCAACGCCTAGAAAATTAAATGTTGAAGAACAAAGAGGAAAATCTATGGAAGTTTATATTGATGACATGCTAATTAAATCCCTGCGAATAGAGAATCATTTGAAACATATTCAGGAGACTTTCGATATACTAATGAGGTACAATATGAAACTCAACCCAAAAAAGTGTGCATTCAAGGTCGGCTCAGGAAAGTTCCTCGGCTTCATGGTGTCCAATCCGGGGATCGAGATTAACCCCGATAAAATCAAAGCTATCGAGGATATCAAACTCGTAGATAATATGAAGGCCGTGTAGAGGCTGACCGAGCGCATAACCTCCCTAGGGCGATTCATCGAGAGGTCCTTAGATAGAAGTCATATGTTCTTCTCACTACTTAAGAAGAAGAGAAATTTTGCATGGACCCCGGAATGCCAACAAGCCTTAGAAGAACTAAAAGATACCTGTCAAGCCTTCCACTGCTTCATACCCTGATAACGAACGATCAATTCTATTTATACTTGGCGGTCTCGGAAAGAGCGATAAGTAGGGTCCTAGTTTGAGAAGAACAAGGTACATAATACCCTATTTACTATGTTTGTCGGACCTTAGGTGAGACCGAAACTAGGTATCCTCACGTAGAAAAATTAGTGCTTGCTTTATTAAACGCCTATGGGAAATTAAAACCGTATTTCCAATATCACCTAATATGTGTTGTAACTGCCTATCCCCTTCAAAATATTTTGCAAACTTAAACTTTCTAGGCGATTAGCCAAATAGGTCGTGGAACTCAGTGGGTATGATATTGAATATCAACCCCAAACATCCAATAAGTCTCAAATCTCGGCATACTTTGTGGCTGACTTCACGCTAGCCCTCGTACCTGAGGTCGAAAAGGAATTGTTATTAAAATCAGGCACATCATCGTGGGTGTGGACCCTCTTCACGTACGGTGCTTCAAACGTGACAGGTTCCGGGCTGGGCATCATTTTGAAGGTTCCCACGAGTAACATAATTATACAATCTATCAAAACTTCGAAGTTAACTAACAATGAGGCCTTGGATTACAGAGGTACTTGGACAAGCTAGAAGAAGCTAGAAGAAGTTTTACACCAATTTAAATGGTGGACCTTATAACAAATACCTCGGGAACAGAACAGCAAGGCCGATGCCTTACAAACTTGAGGTCATTGATCGAAGATGACGAACTCACCCCAGGGACTGTCATACAACTCTGAGATCAGTAATCGAAGAAGGCCATACCGAAATAAACTCTACAAGTTTGACCTTGGATTGGAGAAACAAGTACATTAAATATTTTTAGAATGGGAAGCTCCCATCATATCCGAAGGAGTTGAGGACTCTACGCACGAAAGCAGAATGGTTCACTTTGGCCGAGGATAGAACTCTATTCAAGAGGATGTTCGATGGGCCATTGGTGATATGTGTAGGATCGGAAGACACCGACTACGTCCGACGGGAGATTCATGAATTAACTTGTGGAAACCACTCCGGTACTGAATTACTGGCTCACAAAGTTATCAAAGCGAGGTACTATTGGGTTGATATGGAAAACAATACAAAAGAGTTCGTTCAAAAGTGTGACAAATGTAAAAGGTAAGCGCCAATAATTCACCATCCCAGGGAGCAGCCCCACTCGGTCTTATCCTCATAGGCATTCATGAAATAGGGAATGGACATTGTCGGCCCTATGCCATTGGGACCACATTATATGTTGATTCGGGATGCTTGCCGAGGTCGTGTGCGACTACGGAAGGCAATACATTGGCAGCAAAGTAACTAAATTCCTCGAGGATCACAAGAATAAAAGGATTCTATCAATGACATACCATTCCAGAGGGAATGGACAGGCCGAATCGACCAACAAAACCATTATCAAAATCTTAAGAAAAGATTGCCGACGTAAAGGGAAAATTGAGATAGATATATCTTGAGGTTCTTTGGGCGTACGTCGAAATCAAGTGCGGGGGAAACACCATCTCTTTGGTCCATGGTGCCGAAGCTCTTATCCCGGTCGAGGTCGTGGAACCTAGACTCAAGTTTTGATATGCGAAAGAAGAATCGAATAATGAGGCCATGAATACGAGCTTAGAATTGTTGGATGAAATACGAGAGGCCGCCCTCGTTTGATTGGCCACATAAAAAGAGCGGATCGAAAGGTACTACAACCGAAGAACTAATCTTCGACACTTTAAAATTGGGGACTTGGTGCTAATAAAAGTCACCCTCAACACTTGAAATCCGATTGAAGGAAAACTGGGTCCAAATTTTGAGGGGCCATATCAGGTCCTCGACATCATGGGAAAAGGATCCTATAAGCTCAGCACGATAAATGGCGAAAATTATCAAACAATTGGAACGTGTCACTTCAAAAGCAATACTAATGCTAAGTTATGACCATCTCCATTGTCATTTATATTTTAAACTAACCAATTCAGGTGATTCGATCAAGGATGGCGATGGATTCTTCAATTCAAAGACTTTAGGTCTGAAAGCACGCGTTGCACTCTTTTTTCTTTAGACCAGTTTTTGTCCCAAATGGGGTTTTCCGGTGAGGTTTTTGAGGAGACAACAATTGATCGTGCTAACTTAGAACAATCCAACTGTATCCGAGGCTTCTTTACAATCAACCTCGAATATTGGGGAGCATTACCCTTGAATGTCAACTTTGTTGTGAAGAAATTACTTCGTAACAGCAGGGTCCCGCTAGGTAAATTTTGTATGGATAAACGGTCGAATGAACCATGCCTATATAGGTTACTCGAGCCCTAACACCAAACATGTACGCATATATAATCATCTAATTAAAGAAGTATTTTCCCTTGTCGATATCTCATGCCTTAGAAAACTTTTTCTACTATACAAATTCATGCTCTTGATCTATTATGTGAACATGCTTAAGGTCCGATCATGACGGAACCCACCCTTGGGGACTGACGTCCGAAAAACCAACATGATCAAATTATTAAAACTTCGAGATCATAAGCCTTAAAGTCGACCCTTGATTTTTTTATTGGCCATGACCATCCCACTCGTGGACTGACACTTCAGACAAGCTCAAAGTAAACTAGAAAAATAAGCCTAAGAGGCATGTCCCATATAAAAAGGCTACGATCAAATCAACGCGGTTCGGAGACGTCCGAATTCCATAATGAAACAGTCCTTCAAATATTTTCATAAATTGGTTAAAATGGCTACCCTCAGAAAAATTATAAAGGACTTTGATAATATCAAGCCTTAAAAACTCTAATGAGTACAAAGTTTTTCGAAGTCTCAAACAATCCCTTATAGCTAAGGCATTATAATCTTTGCGAACATGAATGATAAACCAAAGAAAAAAATTCTTGAAAGCCAAAAAGGGTTATATATATATATATATATATATATATATATATATATATATATATATATATATATATATATATATATATATATATATATAAACGAGCATTCTACAAAGGCCATACCAGCGAAATACAAAAGGATAAGGGCTATTCTCACTTCGAGTTCAAAATATCGCTCTTACTCGACTACTAATCCTAAGGGCTGATGCAACTCGAGTTCGACTAAATTCTCACTTGGGGACTATTCTTTGAGACAAAGGGCCACCTGATTTCAAGTTCAAGATAACATTCTCACTCGAACATCAAACTTAAAGATTACCTTATTTGAGTCCAAATCAATAATCTCACTAGGCTCTGATTTATCGGAAACTGCTTCAGGACAAGTTCGAATGCCTGACCTAGGACCGTTGAATACCACCATATTAACTTGTACTAAGGTACTCTAAAACATTCATAAAATAACTAAAGGACAACAGATCCGAGAACCATGGAAAGGAAAAAGTTTATATGTATCAAGTTTTCTTACAATGGCTACACGGCCCAATCAAAAATTCTTGCAAAGGCCGATTGACCTTAAAGTAAAAAATGAAATTTACTAGGCCTAGGAAGAATGGTCATTATCATAGGAAGCTTATTCACCTTCAGAGTCTTCTCCATCAGATCCACTCAAATTGTCGAAATCCTCATCAGTAAATGCCAACTTCTGAGCCTTTGCTTCCTCAGCCTTCGCAATCTCGAGTTCGGCAAATATGTCAAAACTTTAGGCAATGACCCTCCGAGATCCTCCCTTCGAGCCTACCACTTTGAACGATCCAACATGCCCTTGGCCTACTCGAGGATGAGTTTGGCATCGACTTTGTATTGAGCTGCAGTAGCCTGGGCCATAATATTTGCCACAGCCGCTTTAGATCTAGCAACCTCGAGCTCTTTGGTCAGATTGGCTAAATTGACTCGAGCTCCTCAATATTCTTCACTTGAACCAAAGTATTTTATCTTGCATATCGAAGTTGTGACTTGGCTGAATCCAGCTCAGCTTGAACGATTTCCTTCTGTGTAGTTAAAATATCCATACATCCTTTGAAATGTTCGTCTTCGGCTCACACTTTATCTATTTGCCCTTGGAGGCCCTTGATCTGTTCGAGCCTCTATCGAATCTGCAGAATGGGATATTTAGTTGTAATCTCCGACTAGTCCTCACTATCATGAAGAACTCAGATTACCTACTCGGCCATCTCTTCATGCGTATTCGAGCCTCCACTAGGTCTACGTAAAGCTTCTCACTGAGAAGCTTGTAAGTATTGCATTTCTCAGTGAGACTCTAGACTTAGACCTTGCATTCCTCTCTGATTCGGAAAAAGGCCTCATGATGCAACAGTGAAGCCTACGGGAAAGAAAAAAGTGTTAGAAATATCTATAATTCAAAGTCATAAAAAGATAGCGGCCCTTGAACTTACCCGATTCAGAGCATGCTGGGCCTCGTTGAACAAACAGAAAACGTCTACTGCGTCCATTTTTTCTTGATTCTCTTCGGTGACCAAGCATTGAAGATAGCTCGCTAACCTTATGGGAGAAAAGAAAATGTGAGTATCTTCCAGAATCGAGAAAATAAGAGTCCACTTATGATCGGGGTCAATGCTGGTATCCGGGAATTGGTTAGTCAGTGTATAGATTGAGGAAGCCTCGTTTGAGCTCTTCCTTGGTACGTCCAAATCACCCAAACCGGTGACATCTTCCGTATCAGCAAAATAGCCTTGGAAAAAATCTTCCTCTCCATGCGCCCCTTCTCCGTGACAAGTCTCTGCATCCTGAGCGTCACGTATCATCGAATCCAGAACTGGAGGGAATGAGGAGGATTCCCTGATCACTATTGCCCTAAGTGGGTCTTTAGAGGCATCATCTTCATTCTGGGGAGCCTCGAACCCCATTTCTACACCATCCTCGACCGCCTCCTCGATAGCCTCCCTACCTCGAGGTGAGTCATCTTCAACTCTTTCCGGATCTGGCTCATCAGGTCGGGCAAAGCAGCTTCGGCTCCTACCTATCCAAAGGTTCTTTGAACCTCGGTGCTAGCTCACACACGAGGTACCGTTGCTTCTTCATCTTCATCTTCGGTCTTATCCAATAGCTGGTGGGCAGACTCCAGAGTTACGTGGATAACATCTCCGTAGGCGTACGGGACCTTCTGGCCGGTCTTTACTTTTTCGGGCATGGGGAACTCGGAGCTTGATATCTTTTCTTCTCTTTCCCCTTATTTGGGGCAAGCAGGGAAAAGAGTGCCTCTTCTTTAGCAGAGAGGGGCCTCATTGGCACGTCCTTCCCAAGGCCTACAAAATAAAAAAGATGAGTAAATACAATAATAACGCTCGACTGAAAACCTTTCCAAGGAAGAAATTTATCATGGTTATAGGCCTCCCATCGGCCCCTTGACAGCTCCATTCAAGCATGCTCGAAAAAAGTTTTTTATGATACCAATCCCTCGGCCCATTTCCTCAATTCGGGGATCACTTCTGGTATAACAAATACGGTTGCAACACAAAAAATTAGATGAGGGGAGACAAGAAGTAAAATGGAAAAAATGAGTATAAGGCAGAATGGTACTTACGTTTTATGTTCCATTTTTCAGGGAACGACATGTCTTTTGGTAGGAATTAGATCCGAAGTCTTTATTCGGACAAATATGCCCATACAACCTCGGTCTTGAGTTTCATCTATAATCGAGAACGGGGGTTTAGTATCTCGGCGGTGGAGCTTGATCATGCCTCCACAATAAATTCGGGGGGCATAGAGGCGCATGAGGTGATCAAGGGTAAAAACATGCCCCTCAATCTCACTTACAAAGAATCAAAAGAGGATCACAATCCTCCAAAACAACGGGTGGATTTTGCCCAGAGTGACATCGTACCTCGCATAAAAGTCAACGATTATAGGGTCTAAAGGACTTATCATGAAGGGGTAGGTATAAACACTCAGATACCCCTCCTTGTGGGTTGTTATGGATTCCTCGGGACTAGGCACTACTACATCCTTGCCTACCCAGTTGCACTCTGTTTTCACCTTCTCGAGGAGACCTTCTATAATCGTGCACATATAACTCGACATTGGTTCACATCGACCCGGTGTCGGGGGTATATTCTCCACCTTGAAATTGGTAGCAGTGGAACACCTTTTCGGAACAAAGTCTGTGAGGGGATGTTCCGCCACGGCCGCAGCGTTGGTGGACTTTGATGAAGAAACAGTTTCCTTATGAGGGACAATTTTAGAGGTCTTAGCCATTTTTGTGAACAAGAAAGAACATGGATTAGGATATTCATTGGCTTAAAGAAAAGATTAGTAACAAAACTTGAAGATTTGCTGATGAAGAACTTGATGGATGCAAAGAGATTTGAAGATTAGAGCAGAAGAGAATAAAAGTAAAGTTTATTTATGGGTTTCACGGCGACAGTTCAAAGTTACCATTGGCCGACCCGCAATTGACGCCCCTTAAACGCATGGAAAATTAAACCAATGGGATGGTTCGATCACCCCTGCTGCTTGCGCCGCAATGATTATGTCATGGTGAACCAAGTTTCCGCTTGAATACTCAATTCGTTTCTTGTCATCACATTTCAAGAAACGAGGAGACTATCTATATACAGTTGATCAGGCCCACCCAATTTTACTAATAAACCAAGACCAAATGGATGGATCGAGGATCAGCCCCATATCATATCAGACCGAGATATGAGGATAAGGTATCAAGTTCGGGATTCGAAGTACATGTCGAGATCGAGACCAATAATGATCGAGATCGAATAGGATAAACATTGAGCAAGATCAAAGATACCATAATAACAGAAAGGTGAGATATCCGTAACTGGTCGAAGATCATGGCAGAAATCTCGAACAGATCAAATCAAGGACGGTTAGCTAATCATGGAATTTCCTTATGTAATTAGAATTGTACCATAGATAGGATTCCTCTACTATGTAAAGGAGGTTTTAACCATTTGTAATCATCTTACATTCATGCAAATCAAAGCAATACAATATTCTTTTTCTTGTATATCTCTTTTTCATCAGTTTATTTCATAATTATATTCTCACACACTCAGTTCGAGGGCAACCTAGCTTGAGGGCTGAATTGCATTTCAATACTGGTTTGTTTTATTGTTGTTTATATCTATTACTAATTATCATATTTATCAACTGGTGCCGGGTAAAATTACATATTCTTAAAACCATTTTTAGGTTTAGTTGTTATCCGATTTTAAGAGTAAACAAAGAGCACTTGAGATATTATTAGAGAAAAATAACTTATCTCCATGAAACGAAAGTCATACTAATTTTTTTAATTTATCTAGGAAAATCATTGTCCATCAAATGTACCCAAAGTGTTTCTACCACGTCTAAAGTTCAACATATATAATGTAAGAATTGCATCTTAGATTTGTAGTTATGTGCAACCTTCTGAACATCCATATTGTTTTCCATTGGCTGTAGTGATTCAATTACCTCATGCATCTTCTTTTAGTTGTGTGATTAGTGATATTTTCGTGATGTATACCTGGCTTTGCTTCATATATCTTTCAAGGAAAACAAAAATAAAGTGCAACAAATAACGAGGAAAATATAATACAATATCATCGAAAAAATTTACACAATTAGTGCAGAGTTTGCCTTGACTTACCTAATTGTCACGAGCATTTACTCATTAATGGAGAGTTGCTTTGACTTGCCTAATTGTCATGAGCATTAAGTCAAAATTTGTTCGCAGTAGGAATATTATACACCCTCCCTTCACTTTTACTTGTTTACGGTTGACTTTGCATATCTCTTAAAAAATTATAAATAAAGTACATAATTTACTACAATACTCATATTAATTGGTATATAGTTTTAATGGATTTAAAAATTGATTTGGAATGAGTAATTGATACTAAAGGCCAAACGGAAAAAATAAATCATTTTTTAAGATATGCGAAAAGTAAAAAATAAAAATAAAAATTTATTTTTAGAATATACAAGTCAAATAAAAGTGCGAAGGGAGTACTATACAAGCGCCTAATTCTGCTAATGACAGCTAAGTATGGCAGTTAAAGTCAAAATTGAAAGGCAATAAAGTCTCAAGTTACATAAAATTATTGGCGTGTCTACGAGTTAATGATAATTTTTCTTATCACATGAATCTCTTGACGTGAGTTATTATAGATATTAACAAAAGAAAAAAGATATGTAGTGTTAAATTAGAGAAATGTATATATAGGAAAACTGCTACGTAAATAAAGATTCATATAACTTGTAGATTTTAAAATGTCTGAAGATTCTATTTTAACAGAATAAATATGACGTTATTATATGAACTGAGTAATCAGCTGGGCTTTCTAAAAAGTCCCAAATGTAATGTATCAACGGCGCTTAGAAATGGACCAAATGTGGCGCAGTCCACAATTACCCAGCCTAAAAAGCCACGAGTTTGGTTGTAGATTTTCAATCGGGCCGTCATCAAGATAACATCTGTGTCTGTTCTCTAGGCCCAAAATGAATTGATATACAATGTAGAGTTTCTTATATCAATATCTGAAAGGGATTTTTATTTATGTATACCATATACCAAACCTTATTACCTACCTTGTTTAAGGTTTGTGTTTATTATATTTAAACATATCAAATTTTAATTTATTTACCATAATTCAGATTAAGTCTTTAATTATAACCTCATTTATTGTAGGATTTAATTTAGGAACCGTATCTTCCAAATTTTTATACTACCCGCTTCTCTCTCCTCTCCCACGTTTTACCTACAGTTAATCCCCCCCCCCCCACGATTTTTCTTCAGTTTTTTTTCCCATTCTCGTACAGCTCTAACCTATAAATTTCATCATTTTCTGTTGAATCCCCCACCATTTTCAACCCACATTCCAACTTTGTATTCAACTCATAAATCATGAAAAAACCAAATACTCCACAGAAAAAAACAATCAAAAGATGTATTATCAGATATTCCGTCTTTTGATTTGGGTGTTTTAACACCTAAATCACCACCCAAAACCCCACAATCTACACATTAAAGTGAAAAAACTACATGTATTTCATCATCAAGACAAATCCATTCTGAAATGCAAAGCAAGTATTTGCACGATGTTGATGCTAGCGGAGTAGATAAACCAGTCGAAAAACAACTGAAGCGCAAGGGGAAAGAGTTGAGGGTACATGATGATTTTGTAGAAGATTCACCCAAACTTCCAACTGGGAAAAAACCAAAGGTGTCTCCTTCATCGTCAAAACAAAAAAAAGAATAAACCCTCAAAAAAATTACCAAAATTGGTTCCTCAAAAATTTTCATTAAAGGTAAACAATATTTATTTGTCCTCACTATTTTGTAGTTTAATTTTGGTTGCCAAAAAATATTCTTCAAGTGGTCTTTTGGTGTTCAAGTGTTTTTTGGCAAAATGTGATATGGTCTCAATTTTATAGATTATTTGTCGCAATTTTGTAGGTTTATTTGGCATTGTAATTACTAGACAGTCTATAAATGTAGTTAGATTGTAGTTGATTTATAGTCTACTAAGTAAATTGTAGCTGTGGTTTTTGTATTGCAACTTGTATAGCTGTTACATTTAACTTCATTCTCAATATAATTATACTACATTTTTTCAAGATTACATTAAGTAACTGTTACATTTAACTGTTATATTGTTCTTCTTTGTCTGTTCAAGTGTATTTTTGTAAAATGTGGTCTGGTCCTAATTTTGTAGATTCTTTGTCTCAATTTTGTAGTTTAATTGGAGCCATGCCTCTTAGACAGTTTATAAATGTAGTTAGTTTGTAGTTGATTTGTAATATGATGATTAAAACTGTATGTATGATATGTTCCATTGTATCCTGTATTGTTGATATATATAACTTCATTCTAACCACAGTTAATATACATTTTTTTTTACAGAATGGCCCTTACTTTGCTCAACAAAATATTAATTATAGTGTGCTTCGATTCCACAGTTTGTGTGATCCTAGCATACCTAGCCAGATTCAGGCTTTACCATCCCCAAATCAACTACGTGTTTTCAAAAAAATATGTTTTGGTTACTTATTAGATCTTCCCACAATATGTATGCAAAATCAGTCCCTTCATATTCTAATGAAATATGAGTTGTCAAAGTCTACTGACGCATACTTTTCTGTTCTTTTAAAGGGTGAAAATTGATTTTTTCATTGAGAGAATTTAGGTTGATAACTGGTTTTAATTGTGTGAATACTTTCTCAGACTATGGTTAATATTCCAACTATTTTATCCCATTAATGAATACATATTTCCCTAACAAAGAAAGGGTTTAGAAATGGCATCTGAAAAATGTAGTCACTAACAAAGCATGGGCAAACGATGTGGATGCGGTGCATTTGTGCATCCTTTATATGTTGGAATTTTTTGTTTGTCCTTCAGATAAGGACCATGTTACTTTCATGGAAAAGTTTATGTTCTTTCTAATCGAGTCTGGTAATTTTGAGTCGTACCCATGGGGTACCAAATCCTTCAAGCAGGTTATTGAATCTGTCCGACATCGTCTTAATCCCAATGTACATTCTTATCTTATACGGGGATGCTCATTAGCCTTGCAAGTCTGGCTATATGAGTGTTGCTCTTCTGTTAGCACCGAGCTTGCTACACGGTGTTCTGAATCGATTCCTCGGATTTTAAGATGGTCAGCTACAAAGGGACAGATTTGGTTAACTGCAACTGAAGACAAGATGATCAAGCGTGAGTGGCTCAAAGTGTTTTTTTAACTTTTGTATGATTCTAAAATTACAGTTATAGTAACAACATTTCATCTACATTTTTCTTTTCAATTGAATTAACTTTGACTTCCATCATTCAGTTCACAAACATGGTTGAATCTGGAGAAGAGCTTGGAATGCTTAATCTCCCAGAGAAGATTCAATATGAAGATGAAGAAGTTTCTCAACCATCAAATGTTCCAATTGCTGATTCTCCAACAGTTTAACCCAAAGAAGCTAATTCTCAAAAGGCCATGGAATATGTCAGTAGCAAGATCAGCAATTTGGAAAAGAGGCTTGAGCAGGTATTGTGAGAAACTACAATATTTTGTCATAATTTACTACCACTTGAATTCATTCCTACTATTTTGTAGTTTCTTTATAGTTTATGTGTAACAAATAGAATATGCTTACCACCTAATTATACATAATTATTTTTTAGGTTGATGTAAAGTTATATGGGTTTAAGAAGGATATTTTTGATGAACTCTCAAGCCTGACAAAGTATCTATGAGATATGGTGCTTAAATTTATACTGTCTGTTCACCCTTTTTAGACTTTAAAGTTGTAAATCTTTTTGTAAATTTTTTGTATTTGATTCATTCTTTTGTTATTACAGGAGGAAAGATTTCTTTTCAAAGAAGGATAACCAAATCAACCCTTGGCTGGATTTCGGTTGTGAGAAGATTGATAAGAAGGGCTGGTTCTATGCCCTTGCTCACTTCGGAGAAGTAATCAATAGCACAGTAAGTATATAGTGTCTACAATCATTAACAATATTTGTTTTATTTTCAGCTGTGTGGTGCAATTGTAGTTTTGTCTTTAACTATGATGTTTAAATGTAGTTATATTGTAGACATCATATATATGTTACTATATTTAGTCTTCAACTGTAAAATTTTGCTTTTTTGAACCTTATGCAATCAGTGTGAAAAATGTAGTTAATGTGTAGTTTTTATGTAAATATGATGGGTCAATTGTAGATATAGTACTTGTTTTCTATATCTTTCATGCTAAATGCCATTAAATTATATTTTGTGAGGCACTTGGGCTAACTGTTATATATTTGTAGTTATGGTGTTGTTAAAGTGAAGCAAGCTATTAGATTTTTTCATAAATTCTAATTGTAGTTGATACGTAGCTATTTTGTAGATGTAATTGGCTACACTGTAACTTATTATATATTGCCCTTTTACTTTGCCAGCACATTGATGTTATTATGTACTATCTGAGAAAAAAGGGAAAATATGGCCCCAACATCCAGACTAGGTTTACAAAAAACGATTGCTTGTTCAAGACAAAGATTGAAAGAATCTATTAGAAATCACCAGTTCTCCACTTGATCAAAGGAATTCGGTTGTTAAAGCCGAGGATGATATTGGAGAATATATTCTGGGCTACAGAATTCTTGCTAATGTTGCTTGGGATCTTGTTGACTATGTGTTCATGCCTGTTAACCTTGTAGAGAACTTTCATTGGTTATTGCTAGTTTTTGACATAAAGAACCGGCAACTTTACGTTTATGATTCATTGGTGAGAGCAAACCGTAATCAAATAGTTCAGACATTGGTTGAGAAATTTTCAATCATTATTCCTCTATATTTGTCATGCACTGGTTTATATGGTAAATGCAAAGACATTGACTTCAAGACTACAAAGTCATACATAGAGAAATCAGTTACAGACCCTCTCGACATACAATGGATGGTTGCTGAGATTCCACAACAAAAGGAAGGCTCACTGTAAAAAACTAATATCCCTTTCTATATGTTTAATTATTTTTTTAATCGTCTGTTATATAATGAAAAATTCTCATCTTCTGCAGGGATTGTGGTGTATTTGTGGCTGCCTTTGCGGAGTATATTAGCACTGGTAATTTTTCTATCCCAAAGAAAGATCTTACTGATATTGACCAACACCGTAGATGCTATGGAGCTCTACTGTGGGACTACGCCACAAAGAAGCTAAAAGATGGTTCAATCATTGATAGTGAGGTTACTGGCAGACTTGCAAAGAGGAAGGTGCACAGGCAAAGAATGAGAGGACTAAAGTTCAACGAAAGAAGAAGTAGACTATTTTGTTCCTATTTGGGTATGTGTAATTTGGTAGTTGAATTGGAAAACAATGTAGGAATTTAGTCCTTTTAGTTTTCTACAACACTTTTTCTTGATTACATTGTACTCGAGTATTCGAGTTATCTGATAGCATTTTTGCAGTAACAGCTTTGTCTTATAATTTCACTTTAATCTTCAAGTTATTTTTATACAATACCTTCAGGCGCCATTTAATATGTTTATATAACTGTCAGTTCTTACACAACATAAAGATGAGATGAAACTAGTCAGTAGATTCAAAATAGGGACCCAGCTTTGTTAAAACAAAGATAGGGGCACTCTCGGCGCATTATAACGCTTCAATAAAACAGTACCCATTTCGGCGCACATATAGCAAGACTGCAATTGTGCCGGAAATGGTTCGCCGATGTTGTAATGCTGCTCCGATAGTCCCTGAGAAACTAGTTACCCCTGCTCACGGTGTCGCTACGACACTGGAACCTCTGACCTTTGGGAATTTCCTTACACATAAATTCCAATCGCCACAAAACTTGCATGCAGAGGTTGAAGCAACTGTAAATACAATTCCTATGGACAAATCTGAAGTTTCGATAAACTCGACTACGAGACGACTCCAATTCTCTGAAGTAAGTGACAAATCTGAAATTCCAACTGCTGCTGAAGTGGTTAGAGGAAATCGCGATGCACAAATGGGCAAGGTGCTATCATTTGTACCTCAGATTGAAAGAGATGGCCAGAAGGTAGTTAAAATCAATGTAGAGGATTTACAATCTCAAATAGATTACTGGTCAAATGCATTAATTGGATATGTAATTGGAGATAATCCAAATACTAAAATGATGGAGAATTTTGAAATGAATGTTTGGAATTTTGTGTCCAAACCTCAAATATTGTTGCATGCTGAAGGTTATTGCATATTTCGTTTCAATAGTAAAGAGGATAAAGAGTTAGTTATGCAATCTGGGCCATACTCGTACAGAAACAAGCCTATGGTGTTGAAGCCATAGGAGGTTGATTTTTCTTTTCAAAATGATGTTCTCAGCATTGTACCTGTATGGATTAGATTCCCTGGCCTTCAGGTGGGGTACTGGTCGGTTGATGTTCTGAGCAAATTGGCTAGTGCAGTGGGCAGACCACTGTACACAGATAAATTCACTGCACATTATGAGAAGATCTCTTTTGCGAGAGTCTTAATAGAAGTTGATGCTGCTTATACCCTACCTGATCAGATTGAAATTGATACTCCTTTTGGTATGAAAGTGCAACAGATTGAATATGATTGGAAACCTAGCTTTTGCAATCATTGCTTGAAATTTGGCCATGATACTATTGAATGCTGGTATAATGTAGGCAATGATGTAGAACTGGTTAATGGTGAACAGGAGAAGGGCAGAAGACAGAGAGCTAGAATGCCAAGGCAGGCTAAAGTTACTAAACAGGAGTGGGTACCTAAGGCTATTGCAGATGCAATGGTACCTATTCCAGCTCAACCAGAACATATCAGTGAGGCAGTGCAACTGGAGACTAGTACTATTGGGAATCAGCAACATACTGGTGGTATGCAGCTGGTGAATAGCACTGTGGAACAGCATGAACTAGTTGGCTCCGGCAGAAATACAACAGCTACAGGGGTACCTTCTGGGATCAGTGAGGTTATGATTAATAAAGCCAACAAAAGGAAAGTAGTTATTCTGGATGCTGGTAGAAGAGGTCAACAAGTGGATCCAGGACCTTCTTGGAGTAATCCTTCTCTTACCTCATGATTATTGTTACTTGGAACATAAGAGGGCTGAATCAAGCCCATAAACATAAAGAATTGAAAAGCTTTCTGTCTGAAAATAAAGTAGATGCCATAGGAGTTCTTGAAACTAGAGTGAAAGAACATAAAGCTAAGAGGATATTAGATAAGGTTGCTAAGGGATGGAAGGTCCAATGCAACTATGCTAAAGCTGTAAATGGAAGAATATGGCTTCTTCGGAAGCCTCATATTCAAATCCTTATCTCTTGTGTGACTGATCAAGTTATCCAGTGTTTGGTAGAAAAGCCTCAAAGTAAGATCAGAATCCATATGAGTGTCATTTATGCTCATAATACTGCAAACAATAGGCAACAACTGTGGAGTGATTTAAAGGCAACCAATATTCCTAATCAGGATGCTTGGGTACTGAGTGGGGACTTCAATACTGTATTATGTTCTGAAGACAGAATAGGATCTCCTGTCACTGATGCTGAAACCAAAGGGTTCAATGATGTTATTATTGATCTTCAGCTTACTCCCCTTCGAACCAATGGGTGGCATTATACTTGGACAAACAAGCAGGGAAATGATATTAGAGTTTATAGTAAAATTGACTGGGCATTGGGTAATTTTTCAGTGGATTCAACAGTATGGACACCTTGAAGCTGATTTCATGAACTCTTCAGTTTCTGATCATTGCCCTATTCTCATTAAATTTGGCAGCCAAAAACTTCTACATCCCAAACCTTTCAGATTCTATACTGCAATTATGGAAAATCCTCAGTTCAAAACCATCCTGCAGCAAACTTGGGCTCAAAATTGTGAAGGTACACCTATGCAGATGGTCTGGAAAGAACTTGAAGCAGCATTTAAAAGGGATAAATACTCAGATGTATTCCTATAAACAGAAGCTTATTCATGCTAGGGAGACACTGGACATAGTGCAAAGTCAGTTGAAGCTTAATCCACTTTCACAGAACTTGTTCACTGATGAGAAGGCAGCATTGTATGAAATTGAAAAATGGAGCAAGGTGGAGGAGCAGGTTATGAGGCAGAAATCCAATGCTTGCTGGATTGAATGTGGAGATGCTAATACTAAATACTTTCATGCTCAATGGAAGATCAGAACTAGCCAGAATAACATTACTTCTATATATACTGAGTCAGGTATAAAACTAAGAGAGCCATCAGCTGTGGAGCAGGAGTTTATTGAGGTGTTCAAATCATTGATGGGAGAATGTGTTGGTGAGCTTCCTTGTATTAACACTGCTGTTATGAGGGAGGGACAATGCCTAACTTTATCACAGCAGCAAATGTTAATTCAAGAGGTCACAATAGAAGAAATTACAGAAGCCATAAAGGAGATGCCTAGGGACAAAGCACTAGGTGTGGATGGATTTTCTGTGGAGTTCTTTACTGGCAACTGGGAGATAGTAAAGGAAGATATTTTTGCTGCTATTAAGGATTTCTTCTCTTCTGGCATTCTGCCCCATATGATCAACACTACAGCTATTGCACTTGTACTTAAGGTTAGAACTCCTTCAACTGTCAAAGACTATAGGCCTATTGCTTGCTGTACCACTGTTTACAAAATCATTTCCAAAGTCATTACAAGGAGGATGAAAGCTGTAATTTGTGGTTTAGTTGGACATGCTCAGTCAGCATTTATTGAAGGTAGAAGCATTATTGATAATATACTGCTTAGTCATGAAATTTTCAAGGGGTATTCACGAAAAGGAGTATCTCCCAGATTTGTACTCAAGGTGGATCTAAGGAAGGCTTATGACACTCTTGAATGGCGCTTTCTTAAACAGGTCCTTATTGACCTTGGATTTCCTGCTAAATTTCTAAACTGGATAATGGCCTGTGTTACTTCTGTTTCCTATTCCCTAGTACTGAATGGTGGCCTTACTAAGCCATTCATTGCTAGGAGAGGTATTAGGCAAGGTGATCCCATGTCTCCTTATTTATTTGTTCTTGCTATGGAGTATCTGAACAGAACACTGGGACAGTTGCACAAAAATGGAGATTTTAACTTTCATCCCAAATGCAGGAAGCTAAACTGTGTACATGTTTGCTTTGCTGATGACCTTCTTATGTTCTGTCGAGCTGATGTTATTTCTATCCAGATTCTTCAAGAGGCTTTCCTTGAGTTCTCTAAATCTTCTTGTTTGCAAGCCAACATTAGCAAAAGTTCTGTGTACTTGGCTGGAATACAGCTGTCTGCTAGTGAAGAAATAATGAAAAAACTGGGATTCATTGAAGGACAGCTTCCTTTAAAGTATTTAGGGATTCCTCTCAACTCTAAAAAACTTGCTATTCATCATTACTTACCACTTATTGAGAAGATCACTGCCAAAGTCAAATGCTGGTCTGCCAAAACGCTGTCCTATGCAGGAAGGTGTCAACTGATTAAGGCTGTTGTCTTTGGCATTCGGACATATTGGGCACAAGTTTTCATATTGCCAAAGAAGGTTTTGAAGACAATTGAAGCAATATGTAGGTCCTTCCGATGGACAGGTAATGCTACTGTATCCAAGAGGACTTTGGTTGCATGGGAGAAAGTCTGTAAACCAATTTCTGCTGGGGGATTGAATATTATTGATATGGCTGTATGGAATAAGGTAGCTGTTACAAAGCTGCTTTGGGACCTGGCTAGGAAGAAAGAGTGTCTCTGGATAAAGTGGCTTCACTGCTACTATATAAAACAGTATGATGTTGGTTCTATGTCCCTGCCCAAGTCTGCTTCTTGGATTGTTAAAAAGATCCTGGATTGCAGGATTGCTGTAATGGAAAATCAGCAGCTTCAAGGGGATCTCTTTAACAGATTACAATCAATGTGCAAACTAAACAAGTTTCAGATCCAAAAACTTTATTTTGCTATGCTGCCAGAATATAATAAGGTAGAATGGAAGAATGTGATGCTGACTTCAAACGTGCAACCAAGACAAAAATTCACAGTGTGGCTTGCTGCTCATCACAGGCTTCCTACTACTGACAGACTGCAGAAGTATGGGATTCACGTGCCTACAGATTGTATATTCTGTCAGCAGCATGCTGAGAACTTTGAGCACTTGTATTTTGATTGCCAAGTTACCAGTCGATTATGGAATAGAATATGCTGTTGGTTGGGATACAAAAGAACAGTTGGAAGGTGGGAAGATGAGCTTCAATGGATCTGTAGCATAGCTAGAAGCAAACAATGGCACAAAGCAATTACTGCTTCTGCATTTGTGACTGCTGTAGCACTGATATGGAGGGACAGAAACTGCATTCGTTTTGATGGCAAGGCATTTATAGAAGACCAGTTCTGTAGGGAGGTTACACTGTTATTGCATATACGAGGCAGAAAATGTAATAAATGGAAGGATGGTTTACGGCAACTAAACTACTACCCTTAGCTATAGCTTGCATTTTTATACATAGATAGCTTGAATAGAAGTGAATAGTTTAGTGAAATTTGTAAATAGGTAGTAGCTAGTCCATGCTACTACTATAGAACTCGCTTGTAAATTCTTTGATATCAATGAAGTTAACAGTTATATTAAAAAAAAGATGAGATGAATACAGGTCTCGGATAAATAATTTAGCCATCCTTTATCAACAATTATTTTCAGAAAAAATCAATTTATATACAATTAAACTACATTGAACTACACTCTAACTACAAAGTCCCATTAGGTGATTGCCAGGACTACATTTAGACCACAATTAAACTACATTTTAACTACAATCTGGCAACAGTTTACATTCAGTGTTTTCCTTATTAATATCAGACGTTTTGTATATAGCTTATACAAAAGTTTAACTATTCAATAAATAATGACAAGAATTTACGCTTGACGGCATACATAAAAAATGTAAATAGTGCAGATAAACAAATTCCAATAATTTGAGCTCACTAACATTTATTTTGAATAACTATTCTAGCTACATGATATTCATTTCTTTTTCGGCGCATTCTTGCAAGTTCTTTTGTTATGCCCTTCACCTCCACAATTGCCACAAGACACCTTGTACTTCTTTGACTTTGTTTCATCAAATATTTTATATCTTTCCTTATAAGGTCTACATGGCTGCCTTTTATCTCCCACCGTTGGCTTTACTGCCTCATCCAAAATATGTTGTGGAACATCCCATTTGGCTTCATCAGGAAGAGGATTTACTGGCATTTCATAGGTAAGAAGAAGGCTCTTCTTTGTGTAATACGGAGAGAAATAGTTGTCAGGCCTTTCATTCCTATTCCTTAATGCTGCCAAAGCATAGGCACATGGAATTTCATCAAGTTGGAATTGTCCACAGCTACATTTCTTGTTTTCTAGACACACAATGTACCGATTCACACCATCTAACACAGTATGTATATGATCTGTTGAAGCCCTCACCTACAATTCAAGACCAAACAGAAATAATAATACATCAATCAGTTAACTAGATTAGCAACAATCAGTTACCTACAAATCAGCTACAAATAAACTACATATAAACTACAACTACATTTACCCACAATTTGACTACATTTTAACTACAAACTGGAAACACTGCAGCTGCTACTATTTTTGTTTTTTCTCCTGCACCAAACAAGAATATATTACCTTTAGTTTCTGGGATAATGTATTGTTATCTTCCAATTCTTTGTTTAATTTGTGACCAAGGAATGTGAAAGTACTCTTTGCCTTCAATAACTTTTCTTTTGTCCAACGTTCTAGAATAGTCCTCATATACTCAAATAGATCAAATATTGTCAGCTCTCTTGCCTCTTTTGTTACAGTATTCAACGACTCGGCTATGTTTAACGTCATAGTAAAAGATCTATTCACCATTGCATGTACTCTTGACCATCTATGATAGCCAATATCATGTAGGTAACACGATACATGCGGGTCTACCTCTTCAATCTTCATCATCCTTTAATTGAATTCATCCAGAGAGTGTGACCGTGCTGTAGCAAAGCACAATTCATGTAATTGTAGGTGTGCCTTCTTGAATTTTGACCTTATATTTGTCCATATATGCCACATGCAAAAGTAGTGTGCCATGCACGGATAGACAGCTGATGTTGCCTTCGATATACTCTCATGCCTATCTTAGACAACACACATTGAAGGTCTTTCAGCATATGCCTCATTGAATTGCTCAAAGAACCACTTCTATGACGCGTCGTTTTCAGAATCAACAACAGCATATTCCAAGGGCAAAATAGTACCTATATTTTTTAGACATAAAATAAGATTAACTAATAACTACAAATATATATTGAGAATGTCGGCAATTTAAATACATTCATTTATCTAACTACAGTACAACTACAAATTACCTACATTGTATAGACTGTCTACAAAATAACTACAAAATTGTTGCATTATGTATCTTCTACATCCATGGTGCTTGCTGTCAGCATAATCCCCCTATATGCTGACTTTAAGAATGTCCCATCAACCACTACTACTGGCCTACAATGTTGCCAACCATTTATTGATGTACAAAGAGCAACAAATGTGTATAAGAAGCAATCATCTGCTGCCTTCTTCAATTTAACAACAGAACCGGGATAATTCTTCTCAAGAATATAAAATATTTTAGTAATTTGTTGTAGGAGTCACACGGATTCCCTCTTAAAAACTGTAATGCTTTTTCCTTTGCTCTCCATGCTTGCATGTAGCTTAGGTTCAATCTATGTTCGGATAACATATCAGTTTGTATGTCCTTTAGTGTGTAAACAGTCTTAGGATCACAATACGTTGGAACGACCATGCTACCAACTACTGCTGCAGTACATTTGCACTGTATGAATGCTTCGTCCATTGGGCAGCATGTGTGTTGTCGGCTGAAACTTCTATCTTGAACATTGCAGAATCATTAATTGAGGTTGCCTTGAAATGCCATTTGCAGCTTTCACCTACACATATAAGCCAGTAGCTACAAAAAATTATAATATTTAGACATATTTATTAAACACTACAATTAACTACAAATTGACTACAATGTAACTACAATTGCATAAAACAAACTTATCTTCAATAATACACTAATTTTGCAAACCTATGATCCATAAATAACTACATACCTTCTATGACTTGATCTTTTCACACTGAACTGGAACTTGTGCATAATTGAATAATTCTTCATTGCAGCAGCTATTGTTTTCTTGTCCTGATACACTTGTCCTTCTTCAATACATGTTTCCGTACATTCAGTTATTATTTCACTTTGATATTCCCCTATAGCTGGTGAGGATGGAATTTCTAGTAACCTTAGGGATCTTGAAGAACCTGCAGACAATAAATTCACAAATGTAGTAACTATGTAGGTAAATTTGAAAGCAACATCACATTGTCCTTTCCGGTACTATATCATAATTGTAGTTTAATTATAGGTAAATATCGTTAAATTGTAGATAACTAGGTAACACAAAAACTCTCAGCAATGTCGAATCAAACATACATGTACTGATACTTTCATTGGTGATTGTCAATTCCATATTGAAATCTCTTACGCTAATACACAAAGGATACAAACCTAAGTTTTTATTCTCCATTTTCGTTTCCATATATTCACGAACCTCCATATCATTCCTAATCTCCAATGGAGGACAATTCTCATTCACAATTTATTTTATTTCTATAATTTTATACGATGTATCAATCGATAATTGTTCTGCAATTGTAGAAATGAGAATTCCGTAGCTTGCATTATCACCTACCAAAATGGCACCAACTTCAAAATCTCGGAATCTGCCATAGTTATCCCAATAACCATTCGATTTCAGCATTATTGGGATTTTTGACATAATTTCGTGTAGTTGATAGAAAAACAGACAAACAACATATCTAGATTCGAGAATTTATGTGCAGATGTCAACGAAGAACTGTATTCAATAATTTTGCATCTCTACAATTTGATTGCTGGAGATTTTGTAGCGTGGAACTGCATTCAACAATTTTGAATTTCTACAATTTGATTGCTGGAGATTTTGTAGCGTGGAATTTTATTCAACAATTTTGAATTTTCTATAATTTGATTGCTGGAAATTCTCGTGTTTTTTGAATTGTAGCTGAGTTACAGATGAGAGATCTATTTCCGGTACAGAATGAGAGAATCACGCTGATGTAGGATTTGCTTCCATTTTAAATCTCGAAATTAATGGTGATAGAATCACCATTAAATCTGATAACTAGAAAATTGGCGCGTTTTTGGTTTGGTACAATTTTTGTAGACAAACTATGGTCTAGGCGGGAAATACCCAATAATGAACATTTTTGGTAATAAGGTTTGCTATATGGTATAGATAGGTAAAAATCACATTTGAAAACTACGTTAAAATAGTACGGTATAGCCAGTTTTCGGACTGGTCATTCAAGAATAGCTAGCATTTAACAAATCAATAAAAAATAGCTATTATTTTTCTGCAACAGAGACCAGTCCAGCATAATATACTGGAGTTCAGTGCACATGTATACGAATTCCAAGCATATTGTGTTGAACCGGAATACTTTGTTGGCTCCAGTATAATATACTGGAGACTGAAGCACCAGTGCTCCAAACTCTAGTATATTATGCTAGACCGGTATATTATACTGGAACTCCATTATATTATGGTGGGGTATTTTTCCGAATTATAAACAGTGTTTTCGTTGAAATTTATCTTTACATGAAAAGTGGCTAAATTTCGATTACCTTTGAAACCGGGCTACTTTTGAATGACCACTTGTAAATCTGGCTAGTTTTTAATTTCCCCCCATTAGTAACGGTTATGGCCTATCTCAGGGAGAAATAAAAAAAATAACAAGATTTACAAGTGATCATTCAAAAATAGTCACAGTTTCAAAAGTAATCAAATTTAGTCACTTTTCATGTAAAGATAAATCTTAACGAAAACACTGTTCAAAATCCAAAAAGATACTCCAACATATTATAGTGGAGTTCTAGCATAAGTATACTGAAACTCCAGTATAATATATCGGAGTTCCAGTATAATATACCGGTCCAACATAATATACTGAAACTTTCTGCGTGTTGGAATTCTAGCATAATATGCTGAAAGTTCATACACAGGTGCACCAATCTCCAGTATATTATGCTGGAACTTTCTGTATTGCAGTAAAATAATGACTATTTTTCTATGACTAGCAAATACTAACTATTTTTCAATGACCAATCCGAAAACTGAATAGTCCGTACTATTTTTATTATTTCTGTCCAATAATCCAATCTTTGTGAATTTATATAGGAAGATGAAGTAAAATAGCATGAACTAGCTACTTTTTGGATTGATTCTTAAAAAATAGTCACTACTTAAAAATTTGTTAAGAAGTAGCTATTTTAAATGTGAAACACTAGATGATGTCATTGATTTCGAACGTAACAAGTGAAATGTTCAGGACACTGTCCTAATTTTTTAAATACATGATATTTTCATGGATTTAAAAAATTAGCCAATCCCCTTTTAGTTTATGGCTATTTCTGAGATACAAGTCCAGAAAATGTTTATTTTAATTTTACCTGAAAATAATACATTTGGGTGATGGATTATTCACACCGTATGACCTTTTCTAAAGTCAGGTTAATTTTGGTATCCCATTAGTCCAGTGTGGTAATTTTACTGTAGAATTAATTTAAATAACGTTTGCTTAATTGTTTAAAGTAAAATAACCGATGAACGAATGATATATATAATTTATGCATAATAGAAGTATACTCTTATATAATTCGTTGTAAGGACACCTAAAATTTTACCAAGAAATTTAAGGTATTATGGTGATGAAGTAGGCAAATGTGTTGGAAGGTTGCAGTATGAATTTTGGAACTGTGCAATGCATCGTGGAGTTGGTGGGATAATTTGCAGAGTATGGCATTTCTACGGTCAAATTCGTGACCGCATATCTGATCCGCGGACGGTAGAACCATCGCAGAGTTGATCAGGGGAAGCTTTTTGCACTCAATTATGCAACTACATTTTTGTTTCGCGGACCGCACTTCCATCGCAGTATCAACATGAGAATTTATGAAAGGAGATTTCCGGGGTCCATTTTGCGCCCACAGAACTGATTTGCGGACCACAGATCTGTCGCAAACCTGCCAGACCAACCCAGATTTCGAAGCCCATTCTGCAGTCCCTTTAGCGTACAACATATCCATTATGTGGTGCATTAAGCAACCGCAAACCCGACTCGGAGGGTTAAGTTTTGAACTTTTGTACCTGACTCTATTTTAATATAAGGACCTAAGGGGTAAACTTAGAGGAGAATGAGACTATCTTAGAGAGAGAACACACTAGAAAGAGGGGAAAGAGTTCTAACAATTCAACTCTCCAATTTTTGCTCAAATCATGATGATTCAAGGAAAGAACTCATAAGGTATAACAACCCGACTGATCGTGTTGACTATTTTAGTACCGTTCCCCTATTTATTGCCTCCTCCATGTTGTATTGTGACTATGTGACGTATCGGGGTGGTTGGTTTGGTTTAGGGTAAGTTCGAAGTGAATTGGGACACTTAGTCCCAAAGTTTGAATCTTAAGTTGAAAGAATTGACCGAAGTATGAATTTTGTATACACGACTTCGGAATGGAGTTTGGATGATTCCAATAGCTTTATATGGTGACTTTGGACTTAGGAGCGTATTCGGATATAGATTTGGAGGTCCGTAGGTCGTTTTGGCTTGAATTGGCGAAAGCTAGAAAGTTCAAGATTTAGAAGGTTAAGGAGTTTGACCGAGAGTTTATTTTAATGTTATTGGTGTCAAATTTCGCTTTCAGAAGTTGGAATAGGTCCTTTGTATCATTTATGACTTGTGTGCAAAATTTGAGATCAATCGAAGTTGGTTCGATGTGTTTCGGCGTTAGTTTTAAGTTGAGTGTTCATGGTTTTAATAGGTTGAAATTAGGTTGCGATTCGTAGATTCGATGTTGTTTGATGTGATTTCACGTCTCCGATAGGTTCATTATATGTTTTCTAACTTGATTCTATGTTTGAACGGTATCTCGGGAGCTCCGAATATGATCCAGATTGAATCCGGAACCATTGGGACTTGGGAGAAATTCTGTGCAGTTAAGGATCTAGTGCAATCGCACCTGCACATTTTGGAATGCAAGTGTGGCACTGCATAAATGAATTTGGGCCAGGTGAGTTGTGAATGTAGGTGCAGTCCTTTCTCTACAGAAGCAAACACGCGAACGTGACTTCCTTCCTCAGAAGCGCAAGCACAGACATTCTCCCAAGTCCGCTAAAGCGATTTTGGCTAGCTTAATGAAAAGCTGCACCAATGATGGATTTTTGTTGATGCGGACTCACTGGGTAGAAAATGGGCATATCGAGGGTTTGATACATTTTTATAGAGAGCTCACTTTTGGGCGATTTTGGAAGATATTTTCAAGGAGTTGATCGGGGTAAGTAACTTTTACTCGGTTTTGACTATTATACATGAATCCATCATTATTTTTATCATTTATCCAGTATTTTGTGTTGGAAAAATTGAAAAAATTTGTGAAAAATTTCATAAGCTATAATTTGAGGATTTGAAGGTTGATTTGAGGTCGGAATTGAATAATTTTAGTATGGTTAGACTCGTTATTGAATAGGTATTCGGGTCTTATAAGTTTGGTCGGGTTCCGAGATGTTAGTCCTGGGTTGACTTTTTGATTTTCTTTAAAGATTGCAACTTTATTATCTAGAATAGTTTTCTATGGTTTATATTTATGGTATAAAGTTATTTTGGCCATATTTGAGCCATTCTGAGTTAAATATTTGCGAAAAAGGCTTACTAGTGGATTGACTTAGTTTATTTAAGGTAAATATTTTGCCTAACTTTGTACGGGAAAACTACCCCTTAGGATTTGGGGTGATAGTGCTATTTTGTGATATGTGAAAGATGTATACACAAGGTGACGAGTGGGTACATAGGTTATACGTTGTATTGACTGATTTAGGCTATTTAAAACCTTTTAATGCCTTTAATCTGTCACGATCCAAACTGGAGGGCTATGACTAGCACTCGACCATACTTGCCGAGCACCAACATACATTTTATCTAACCTTCTTTATTATATTTTTGGGCTGACGAGATCAATATAAATGGTAGACATGGATTATGGACAACCAACAATAAAATATAATTGCATGAGCATACATAACATGGGATGACCAGACAATCAAGAAATTATATATAAGGTAGGAGCTACCACGCTACCATGAAAGATTATATAATAAAAACTAGCCGACAAGGCCTACCAAACTATACATGAGTCGACACCTATCTATGAGCCTCTAATGGAACATAAGTGTTGCAACATTGCCCGAACAGGGCCCCGACATACCTATAATATCTATAAAAAATGCATATCAAGACCACGGTATGTCTGAAAAAGGATTTCGCCAATCACCGCTGAACAGGACAGCCTACAGTGGTGAGGAATCTGCGCCTTCCTGTCTATCAGGACCTGCAACACGCATGCAATGTCCAAAAATAAAATAACATAGTACGAATGAAGTACTGAGTATGTAAGGTAGGGAATCATAAGTACGAACAGTAATGTAAGCATGGATGTAGAATATATAACCTATAACACATGGGTACCTCTAAGGTCTATTAACATGCAATGCATGATAAATTTGTATATATATACATAAACTTTTAAAACATAAGCCTCTATGGGCGTCATCATCATCATATCGTACCCGGCCGTAATAGGCTTGGTAAAAACGTACTCGGCCATCATAAGGATCGATAGAATCATACCCGACCACATGGAGCTCGATAAAACCCAACTGATCAGTGGTTGCACAATAGGTACCGTATCCGGCCGACTATAACACGGTTCGGTAGAGTAAAATAGATACATATATATAATGTATGCTCGACTTATGGAATCACATTCTAAACCTTGACGTAAGGTCGGTATCCTCTGTACACGTTATTAGGACTAGCTCTTCACCATGAACCTTATAATAATCAGGAAGTACAAATATTTGTCTGGAAAGACCACGATCCCTAGAAAAGCCACTATGAAAGTGAAGTGACGGTGAATCTGCCGGGTGTCCTTGTTCTATTTGTTGGCAAGGCCCTTTTCATGAATTTCAAAGCCATTTGGCTTCTTGAACCTAGAATATAAGAAGTTGAAAGAACAACACCCTTTGACAACGTTACTCTTTCTGGTTTGATTACTGATGTTTAGAAGACCAAAGAATCGGTGGATAGAGGGAGCCTTTGGGAATATAAGATTATGCTTTCTCAAATCCCACCAAAAACGGAATATCCAGCTATTTCTTATAAAGTGGGAGTAATCTCAAAGTTAGAAAAGCGAAAGACATTGTGAACATGGTCCCAAAAAGTCACTAGTGCCGCAATCAAATCATTGCGTAGTTTAACTTTCATAATATCTATGAGAGCTCCCAAATACTTAGTGACACATTCCTGACCATCTTCTCCTAATTCATAACACCATATCTGAAGCCGTAATAGAAACTCATCTACATCTGTGAATGGTGGGTTCTGGATGGTGCTCATTTTTTACCTGTGAGTGACCTTCATTTTTCTGAAAAAATCAAGACTCATTTAGACTCAAAAATCATCAATATTTCTAAAAAATAATAAAAATATCCGACTTTGTTAGTACGGCCTTTCAACACTTCAATGAAGAAGATATAAAGGTTGTGTTTGCTAACCCACCAAAAATTTTAAAAAATAACCAAAAGCGGTTGTTCTTGCAAAACTAGCCTTCCGGCGCCTTTTTAGGGACATTCGGTAGTTTTCGATCAAGAATGTCATTACCTTCCTTATGACAAAATGACGACATTTATGTACCCACATTTTTGTGATTATTATTTTTATTTATTTGTTTTTTTTTTTAAAATAGCTGGGCCCGACGTGGGTTGCCTACGTATCTCACATCCGTTGAGAATCAAACTTACATAGTTCGTAATAATTAAAAAAAGAACACTTTTTAAAATAAACACAAAATTTTCTTCTTTATTTTTCTTTCAAAATTTCAGCAGAATTTCAATATATTTTGGAAATTGGTTTTTCAAAAGCAGACAATTTTCTCTCTCGTTTCTCACATTGATTTTCCTTCTCTAACTTTTTCCCTATAAGCCGGTCAACATGCAAATACAAAACAAACGAATACACAAGTAGCAAGTAAGATTCATCTCGTTTCGGGTACACCTGTCCAAGACAGACCTAACCCATGTGTTGAGTCTCCAAAGTCAAATGCACATGATGCAATCAAACGTTCCTACTAGGGATCCGACATGAAACTGAGTTATTCTAAGTGTAAAACCTGGGATATATGGTTCTAGACTTGGCTTACCCAAGTAGACAGATCGAGCCAAAGTGGGGGCAATGTACCGGGAGCACGAAAGTCTACCCGGCCTAGTTACTTGACCCAACTTCGTTCTATTTGGTATGACTTCTAACATAAAGGTGGGTCACGCACACGTGTACACCATAAATTCAGAAGACTCAGAAAGAAGAAGGGTTTCGTAACAGTTTATATATACAATTCAGATAATATCAAAGCGGTAAAAAGCAACATTTAGCTCCTTAGACCCAAACATGTAAAAATCAGATAATAATAAAGCCAAATACAATATTTATTATAAGCTCAAATTCTTGAACCCTGAACCAAAGATTATGGGTTCCAGGTCCCCAGCAGAGTCGCCAAAGCTGTCACACCTCCTTTTTCCTACCCTCGGAAGGGTATAAGGGAGTTTTTTCCCCAGTTTAAGTAACAATCAAAACGGAATTATCTTTTTAATAAATTCATAGTCGCCAATGGGGATAATTCATGGTGTCTCATGTCACCGGTTTAAATCCTGAATCGAGGAAAAGATTGTCTCTGTTATACAATCTGCGAACATAGAAATTCGGGTAAGAAATTATATTAACCCGGGAGAAGGTGTTAGGCATTTTCGAGTTCCGTGGTTCTAGCACGGTGGCTTTGCAATTTATACTTGGCTTAGTAAAATTGTTTAGAACATATATGCATTTACTTTTTACCGCTTTTTAATTAAGAAAATTATCTTGAAACGGTTCACGCGCATGTGTACCCATTTGTTTGGGGGGTAAAAAAAATTATGTCACGCGAACGTGTCCACAATTAACAACATTTTGTTTTAAAAAAAAACTTGGTCAAAGTTGCACGTACACATACCTTAATTTATTTAAAAAATCGTAATTATGTCAAGCAAACTTATACATAATGACGATAGTTCATTTAGTAATACGCGCCTTAAGTATACTAGCGGTTTGTGAGTTATTCATTTCCTATGTTTGATTTAAGGTTATGATAGATATGGAATTATTAAGCCCATGAAACTTCTTAGTGAACTTAAAAATTCCAAATACCTTATCCAGCGATATATTTTGTTCTTTTCCCTTTTTTATTTTAAGAAAAAAAAGATATTCCTACTAAATTAACACTTGAAAGTTTTCAACTTTCATGGCTAAGTGGTTAAAAATTGTATATGCATACTTAGAGAGAAAAGACTTTTCTTTAAAAGAAACTTACTATAATCTTATAAAGAATATTTATTAGTTTATGGTCTATTCACAAGAATGAAAAAAAAAATTAATCGATTTATGACTTAGGGATACAATGTCATTATTTTGTCCATAATTAACTATGCTTTATTATTATTAAAAATTTGGTTGAAATTGTGCGAACGCATACCTCAAATCTTTTAAGAATTTAATTTGCAGTTGTGTTATGCGAACGTATACATAAGCGCAATACTAAGTGGCGTGCCCCGAGTTCTAAGGGTCAAAATAAAATCAACTAAAACGAAGGCCCAAGCGGTTGTCATTTTTGTTTGGCATGGTGCGCCTCAAGTCCAAATTTAAGAGAGGGAATTCAACCACTTTCAGAGGGCCATGACCATTTATATTATTTATTTATGGCTCACCTCCACCAATTAACGAAATACGGATGTTTAAACATTAAAAGGATTTGAGTTACTTTGGAACAATCGTGTCGGACTAATTACAAGAACTTAATGCAAACCGATTAATTGCACAACATGACTGCAGTTGCCTTTCAAGATTGGGCTCAAAGTGAGCCCCATTTTGTAGTGGCAAAAAATATGCCCAAAGCGTATGGCAAGAGGCCGAATTTTGTAGTGGCCTTGTCAATTGGGCTGTCATTAACCCAGATTTCATAAGCAGGCAATTATACATGATGCCAATTATCTAAACTATACGGGATATCTACCTAAATCAAGGGATTTTTACCTATACATCACATATAGCAAACCTTATTACCATTATTGTGCCTTGTTTGGTTATTACCATCATATTCCATATTTTTGTTACCAAAAATGTACCAAACGAAAATTTGCTGATGTTGCACCCTAAAATAACGCCATTTATTAAGGCTCAAATCAATGTTAAATAATTTATAGCCTAAAATAACGCCTGTATTTATGACTCCTAATTAATCTTTGATTTTGTACCAATTAAATGCTCAATCAGTTAAGGTAAAATCTCATATACAACGTGAATCTCTCCTCTTTTCTGCTCCTCTTTTCTGAACCGAAATCAGTCATTCTTCCATTGAAAATCAGATTTTGTAGTTATTCAGTGATAGCCAGGGTACGGAATCATTTCCCTGAAAAATTGGTATCCAGATCTCCAGTTCAACCATCAATACGGAAAAAGGCCAGAAGAAATTTTCCGAAGAATAGATACACAGAAGCTTTCGACTAACAAGGACTTAATTTTGTCTCTTGCAATTGATCTCGTTGCTGCACTACCGCGTCAAACCCTGCCTGAAACAATTGGACTGGAAAATCCCATCGAACAAAAGAGGATGTGTATACCCTCCACTTCTAGTAAGCATGGCACTTTAACTATAAGTGGAATAACAGTCATTCAAGTAATTGCTCTTTCTCTTATCAGAAGAAAGAGAGCATTGAAAACAGAAAAGAGAGTGCATTCTTGAGCCAAGAATAAGTGTCAAAGACAATATGCACAAACAAGTCTGTTCAATGAGTATAACATTTTAGCTTTACTAGGGTGGACTGGAAATTAAGCCAACATTGATGAACTTGTCTCATCGGCAATCTAGTTGACAACCACTCCACTTAGTTTGCTGGGCCTTCCACATCATACTGACCTATCGCAACCCTTTGAATCTCAATGGTTTAGTTTATCGGTCACTTCTCACTTGGACATTCAGTTACTTTTTTCTTCTTGTTTCAAAATTAGATTTTCCGATGATCTTTTGGTCTCAAATACCTCTAGTCAAATGTGGGTAAATGTAGTTAACGTTTATATGCAGTGTTTCCAGTGTGTTTTTAAAATGTAGTCAAATGTGGGTATATGTAGTTAACGTTTATATGTAGTGTTTCCAGTGTGTTTTTAAAATGTAGTCAAATGTGGGTAAATGTAGTTAACGTTTATATGCAGTGTTTCCAGCGTGTTTTTAAAATGTAGTCATAAGTGGGTAAATGTAGTTAACGTTTATATGCAGTGTTTCCAGTGTGTTTTTAAAATGTAGTCAAATGTGGGTAAAATGTAGTTAACGTTTATATGCAGCGTTTCCAGTGTGTTTTTAAAATGTAGTCAAATGTGGGTAAATGTAGTTAACGTTTATATACAGTTTGTTTGTAGCTGATTTGTAAAAATTACTTTACAAATTACAAATCAACTAGACTGTAACTACATATATATCATGACGATACATTAAACCTTATAAATAAAAAGTTAACTACATTTTACCTACATTAAACTACATTAAACTACAAAAATTATAATTAACTACATTAAACTACAAAAACTATAATTAACTACATTAAACTACAAAAACTATAATTAACTACAAATTTGAGTCAACAGTCACAGTTCCAAAAAAAAAGTACATTAAACTGCATTAAATTACAAACACTACAATTAACTACAAATTTGATTCAACAGTACATCTTGCCAATTAACTACAAATTAACTCCAAAAAACTACAATTAACTACAATTTGTATTTTTGATGAAACAATTTTCAAAAAGTATTTTTGATGAAAAGTTATTTGTGTTTAATTAATTAATTTAAAATATACTTTTGAGCAACAATCAGTATTTGGCCAAACTTTTAAAAATTGTTTCTAAATGTATTTTTCATAAAAATAAAATTTTTAAAAGTTAAGTTTTTCTGCTCTAAAAAATTATTTTTATTTCTATTCAAAATCAGTTTTTCCCTTCTAAAAGTTTTGGCCAAATATTATAATGTTAAGAAAAATAGTGGAAAAATGCATTCCACAAAGAATGCATTTTTGAAACCCGACGTCGAACTTTGAGTATATAAACTCCATCTTCAAAAATTCAAAATCTTATTTCGACTTTTTTTTTATTTTTTGAATTATTAAAATCAATGTTTTCTATTTTACTTTCTAAAATTATTTAAAAACATTATTGTGAATAACTGGAATAAACTAATTAAAAAGAAATTATGAAAAGTGAGAGGCTTCACCGACAGATGACAAGGAGTATATCTTCCATTATAAACGTGTAAAAAAAATATATGAAAAGATCCTGTTCCACAAATCAAGCCTCTAATTGTTCCAAAAAATCAAGCCTCTAATTAATAGTTGATCCTTAAACCTTAAAGATAAATTTTGGTACATAAATTGAAAGGTGGTATACTTAAATGTAATAAACACTAACCTTAAACATGAGTGGTTATAAGATTTGCTATATGAGATGTATATGTAAAAATCCCCTAAATCAACACTTGACTCATGAATCTACAATTAGTTAAAAAGTAGACCAACAACATTGACTTTCTGATTTTATTAACATATTTTGGGACTCAAATCTGTTTCAAACCCCCTTCCCCATGGCCACATTACATTTAATAAGCACGCTGGGCCTAAGTGAGCCCAAACATGGTCCTCAGTTCTTCACAGGAAATCAATACTCTGAGATCAAACCTCCCTAAAGGCCGAAGCAGCGTATACTGCAGCCTTTCAGATAGCGACAGGCCCAAACTTCAAACTATAAGGTCTGACCTTATCCTAAGAAATTTCAAAATATTATATTGATTGTCACACCTCCTTTTTTATACTGCACCCCGCAAATGGAGTAGAAGTGAGTTTTTTCAATTAAAGGATAACCAAAACGGAATTATTTATTTATTTAAATTCAGAGTCGCCACTTCAAATAATTAATGGTGTCCCAAGTCACCTGTTTAAAATCCTGAATCGAGAAAGGTTTGACTCTGTATTACAATCTGCGAACAAGAAATCCGAGTAAGGAATTCTGTTAACCCAGGAGAAGGTATAAGGCATTCCCGAGTTTCGTGGTTCTAGCACGGTCGCTCGACTGTTATATTCGGCTTAATTATCTGCTTTTAGTATATTTTAAACCTATGTGCAATTTTTAACCTTTAACCGCTTTTATTATTTCAGGATAATTGTAACGCTGTTAAAACACATCTCGAGCCACGTCACCTAAATGCACCCGCGGTCTTCGACATATTTTAACATTGTTGGGATGTAGATTTAGGTCACATAAATGCGCACCCGAATTTAGGAAGGTGAGTTTTAAATAGCGCGCTTAAAACAATTACGCACTTTCAACTTTGCGAGGGCTATGAGAATTCAACTAAATGGCACGCCTCAATTTATTTATTCGAAGTTGTTAAAATTGGGTTACATGAAATGTAATCGAATTTTATAATTAGGCATAGTAACTATGCAACAGGAACCATACACATAGTTTCAATGGTTTATTAAACACGCCTAAAGCAAGTTCCAATGTTTACAATTATTTTCCTAAGCTACTTGGAGATTCGTATGGAGGTCATGATTTACGGATTGAACTACAGTATGCCAGCTCTTTTACATTTTAACAAGACTAAGAAATTTCAACATTACCTAGCCGAGGCTTGCAGCAAGAAAGAAGAATGGAAGAATCTGTAGTATCAGTACAATCAAATAAGCATCTATAAGCTCTAGGATCAATGATATTAATTGGACAATTACAAGCACAAATATAGTATAAGCTCGATGCATATGAAAAAACTTATGATCTATGATTCTTTTCCCCTTTTGTTTTGAACATTTTTGTAAAGGACCTACAAGGTGGCAAGTATATTAGACTAGTCCCTTCATCTATGTATGACGCATATTAGTATTAACAATATCATCCTTTTAGTAAAAAAAACATATATAAATGAAGGAATTAGTCAGTTATTTATTACCTTGGACTTGGAAAGATTAGGCAATGCAAAGATTAAGAAATTTCAAGGTGGAAACAGGGGCATCGATCAATGTGAGTAGCAAAGGACCAAACAAACAAACTCGGCAGATTTCCCAAGCCTAAAGATATAGCTCCTTCATCACGTAAAGGAAGATTCATGAGATACGCACTCAAAATCTTCAAAACAGAGTTTGAACTTGATTGCGTTGACAACTTTTAAGTGTAAAAATGACGGACAACGGGCGGGTTCGATTGGCGATTGGTACCAAAACGCTCGAAACCAAAACGGCCCCAATCAAACTCCAACGGATTCCAAATAAAAAATCAGAAGTGTTATGAAATAATATAAAGACAAGAACAATAATGCAAGAACAAGAGCAATAGAGAGAATAGAGAGAGAGGAGTATTCTCATTGATACTTATAGATTGTTAGGGTGTATTACAATGATAAAAGACCCCTTTATTTATAGGGAGGGTTATGATTTATCTACCAAGAATAGAACTCTAGAATCTCTCTAATTATAGACATTCACCTTAAATAGGAGATTTCATAACACTCCCCCTTGAATGTCTATTCAACAATGTGCCTCGTTAAAACCTTAAAACCAAAACCCAATGGGAAAAATTAAAGAAAGGAAAAAGAGTACACATGTTTGAATATGCGCCTATTGGTTGCCTCGTTAAAAACCTCGCAAGGAAAACCCAGTGGGACAAAACCTTGTAAGGGAAAAAGAGTGCAACGCGCATTAACTCCCCCTAATAAGAACATCAATTTATATCCTTGAATATTTGCATTCCAATCTTGTGCATCATCTTCAAAACGATCTTTGGTAGACGTTTGACAAATCAACCATATTGACTTGAATAAATATTCCGTACCTTGAAATCATCATTCTTGATAGATATGAACATCTTCATATAATGTCGTGGAATAACTCTTCAATATCTCCATAGATGCATTCTCAATGCCATCATGCTTATAGTTATAGCAAGATACATATGTACACAAATTGTACTTAGGATGTGGTACTTCAGGACCAAGAATTGCATATGCTTCAAGCAACTTAAATCTTTCAAGTTAAGTCATATAAGCCATATAATAGACTTTAGATGCATATCAAGTTTTCCATGTCATGCTAGACAAATAAGATATCGAAAACTGATTATACATACCTTTGACTTTATACTTTCAAGCATTTGAACTATAGGTTCAAAACTACATGTCTTTCATATGGAATCAATTCTTCTTGAATTGTATCTCTTCCATTTAGTCGCTTTCTTTGGGTCAGCAAATGCGTATAGCATGCTTTGCAATATGTTGCAATTGAATTATCCCTTTTATGAACTTCAGCTTCATATCATGATATTCGGGGATATACATATACAAATGATAATTCATCCCATGTAACCTTTTCTCAAGTGTTTATCATGTCTCCCCCTCATGTTAGAAAAGCTAACTTGTTTCCTCAACTTTGGAAAATCATCTTTGTGCATTATCATGTCAATATACACGGCACATTAATAATAAGATGAAATTATTTGGTTCCTGACCCTGAACCACTTGTGAGGGGAGAATATAATATACTCTCGTATACAACGTATATCAAATTGATATATATAACTTTGTTCTCATAAGAAACAGTTTAGCTATTAAGTGGAAGCACTCAATAATTATCTTGCTAAACCAACTTTGATATAAACCAACTTATCAAGATGAACTATCTTGAGTAGAAAATCTGGAAATTATGCTCGAAGTTAGATTACTGAGCAATTTACCTCGCAAGCACCGGCCAGGCTGCGGGTTAATAACAATTGCGCATGTAACCATTTCATAGATGCATCATATGTGGTATACATGGCAGGTGAATGGGCCCATATTCACCTTTGATATTTCCAGAATTTATGGGCTTCAACCCGAACTCTTTAGTAGGTCAGTTCATTAATGAGAACAAGTGATACAAGAGAATTCGTAAAGAACTTTCTAGTTCTTTGATATTCACCTGTGTGAATTTGCACATCATACTTAAAATGAGATGGCTAATACGAATGCTAACTGAACAAATTATCAATATCGGTAAACTTCAAATTTACACCATGACATGTGCACTTATCAATAAACTTCAGATTTATTATGACATGGGTTTTTATACCAATAGATATCCACTTTATTGTGGCATTCTTTCTTTTGTGTAGTACAAACTGGAGAACAAAGCGGGTAGCTTTTCATATGCAAATTATCCCGCTACAAGTTGTAGTAATAGGAGATATCAAAGCCTTCCTTTATTTATAGTCTCAATATAATCAATTGCTTTCGCGTGTACTTTGGAAACTGAATAAGTTTCTTTGAGACTTACTACAGCACAATACTCAATTGTGTTTCTCCAACATAGTAATAATTGGCTCTTCTAGAGCTCTCAATTAATTTTGTACTACCACAGATTCATCAACATCTATGTGGTGAATATCTTTCTTAAAGAGAAAGTTATACCATTATGATCATGTCAAACTTATATGCAAGATATGTTTCTTGCATTATCGTTGTCCTTTAATAGTCATATTTCCAAAATACTTTGGCGTACAATAGGTACGTGACCAACGATCATTCATGGCATATATCATCTCAAACCTCCTTCTAGGGGTGAGTGTGGTATCATCTCAAACCTCCTTCTAGGGGTGAGTGTGGTATATTTAATACCAATTTCATGTTCATATTCTTCCAATAATGAATATGTATTCGTGAATCAAATGTTGTCACATTCACTTCGAGGATATGTGATTTTGTTATCCTTTTCAAATCTATAAATGCGTCAGGCATTTGATTTGCTATTCTTTGCAAATGGATAATCTTTTGTGCCTCTTTCTCACAAATAGAGGTGTGTGGATCAAGATGAGATAATGATGCATTTTTCCACAAAATTCCCCGTTTGGTTTCACCAACTTCTCCCCCTAATTTTGGGAAAAGTGTCTCATCAAATTTGTTGGAAACACGTTTCAAATGCAATATACTAAACGTGTGTTCTTTTGTAGGTCTTGATGAATGTCAAACAAAGCAAAAAAAGCGATATATAGCAGTACTCAAGGACAAGCACAAAATGGATGCATTACAAGAAGCTCAAGACAAAGTTTAGAAATGTTATAATTGAGTCAATTTTAATTGTGATCTTGATTCCTCAACTTGGCTCATAACATGGCTTCTCTACTAAAATTATTTTTCCAAAATCATGCATATTTAAATTAAGTGTCAAATGATTTTAAACTATGCATATTTACATTTGTTAAAATGTTTTCCAAGCATGCCTCAAAAATCTGGGCTAAGATAATCGATTATGTACTTATGATAATCGAGTATCTCTAAGCCAAGACTGCATGACAATCGATTGTGAATTAATGATAATCGATTGTGAGTAAGTCAGTTAACATCAGGTTTTTGCAAACTGCATAACAATCGATTGTGTACTTATGATAATCGATTGTTAACTGAGGCAAAGTTTTCAAAACTCATAAAAATCGATTATGAACTAATGGTAATCGATTAGAATGAGAAAAATGTCTCCCAGTGATTTTAAATAAAATGATAATCGATTGTGGCTTTTGATAATCGATTATATATGAGACAGAGAGTTTTGAAATTAATTAATAATCGATTATTCCATTTGATAATCGATTGTTGAAGCTGACCGTTGTCATATATTTTCAATTACCTTCAGGTAATCGATTGTTGATATTTAACAATCGATGTTTTGCGTAAAATCTTGAAAAGATTTTCTGAACGTTGTTAAAATAATCGATTGTTGATTTCCGGACAATCGATGTTTTATGCCAAAAATTGGAAAGGATTTCTTAACGTTATAAATAATCGATTATTGATTTGAAGTAATCGATTGTTGACGTAAAATCTGGGATTGAATTTTTAATCTGATAGGCAAACAATCGATTGTTTAGTCTTGACAATCGATTGTCACTGAGTAATTTCAGCAATCCTTAATTGGCAATTAGACAACGGTAAGACTGAGTTTTTCACCTATAAATACAGCTTCAACTCAGTGTTTTCACAACAACAACATATACACTTTGAGTATTTTCATTGCTAAAAGCTTTCTTACATTGATCATCATTTTCCATTCATCCATAAAGCTTTTTGAAGAGCCATTCTATTGAGCTAAGTTGTTGTGATCTTGAGCGTACTATTTCTACTCATATCTACTCATTAAGGAGTGCTTTGTAAAGTGAGTGTGTTTTGTGTTTGTAAGAGAATTGCGATTCTCGTTTGTTGAGGAACTTGTGATTCCTCGGTTGAAGTCTTTGGGATTGTTATCCCCGAGCAGTTGAAGTCTTTGGGATTGTTATCCCCGAGCAATTGAAGTCTTTGGGATTGTTATCCCCGAGCAGTTGAAGTCTTTGGGATTGTTATCCCCGAGCAATTGAAGTCTTTGGGATTGGTATCCCCGAGCAATTGAAGTCTTTGGGATTGTGATCCCCGAGCAACTAGGTAAGGCTTGTGTCCTCAGCTGTCGGTTTGTTAAGCACCCGTAAGCTTGACAAGTTTAGTGGAAATCTCGAGAGAGTCTCTCGGGGACTGGACTAACCACGTTTGTGGCCAACCAGGATACATCATTGTGTAAGTTTATTCTACTGCACTTGTTTTAATTTCTGCAAAGTTTTTAAATTCCGCACTAAAACGCTTAATATTTTTAAAACGCTATTCACCCCCCCCCCTCTAGCGTAAAGCGTATTGTCCAACAATTGGTATCAGAGCCATACTCTCTGAAAAACTTAACCGTTTGAGAGAACCATCCATGGCTTCTACTCTAAATTTCTTTGCAGGAATAGGTGAAGGAGAATGCAGCATGTCGCCTCCAATATTAGACGAAAACGACTACTCAGTCTGGAAATATCGGATGCAAGTTTTTACAATGGCAAACGATTTGTATCTATGGCAAGCGATTAAACACAGTGATCAACTGACGACAAAAGTCGGGAAAGATAAGGTAAGTGAATACAACACTAAAGCTATGAATATATTACATAACGCCTTGAACCAGGAACTTTGGCGAAAAATCTCCCACTATAAAACTGCTAAGGAAATGTGGGACAAACTTGAGGAATTGCACGAAAACACGCCTCAAAAAGCGGTCAGCACAAACGATGAATCAACTGGTCAGTGCCTCATGGCAGACGAAAAAGACGAGGTAAGTACATCTAACGATATGCAAATTGCTTATAACAAACTGCATGATGAGTTGGTAAATGCTTCTAAGACTATTAAAGATTTACAAAGAACTCTTTCTTTACAAGAAGAGGATTTTCAAAAACAACTCTTTTTAAAAGACAAGGACTTTGAAGAACGTCTTTCTTTAGCTCAAAAAGGTGTTGAAAATCTGTCTCGTGATAACGAGAATCTTGCAAATGAAAATCAATTTTTGTTAAATGATAGTATAGAACTTAGACAAGTCATCAAGACTATGCATGAAGCCTCTTGTGTTGATAAATGCTCTACTTGTACTGCTTGTGAGTCCTTAAAACTAGAAAACACAGAACTTAGGAAAACATTAGAAACACGTAGTAAAGAAGTTCATAAAGTTGTTGAAAAAGAAATGCCTAAGAAATATCAACGGCATAAAAACAAAAACTTCACTACTCCACCTAGAAATAACTCTAAGGTATTAAACAAGCCTAGAACAAATTCTTTTAGACCACCTAGACATTATGCTAGAATGTATGAAAATAAGGGTAGAACTAATATCTTTAGACAACCTAGATCCGAATCTAGGATTCTTGCAAACAAGCCTACAAATAGTAATTTTCGGCAACCAAGAAATAACTCTAGGAACGAGCTTAGACCACCTAGACATGACACTAGGTCCTTCAACAAGTCTAGCACTAATAACTTTAGACCATCTAGATATTATACTAGAAATGGGAACAATATGTCTAGTGTAAATCTTTTTCATTCGCCTAGAACTTTGTTGGCTCAACCTAGGCATCAACACAACCCGAACGTAGTATGTCATTACTGCAATCGTATAGGTCATATTGCACCTATGTGTTTTACAAAGCATAGAGATTCTTCATATTATTATGGTCGTTATTTGCCTAACCCCCAAGGACCCAAAATGGTATGGGTACCTAAAGAATATTAATTTGCTTTGTAGGTGTGCTTGAAGGGATCAAGTGTACTATGGTACCTTGACAGTGGATGCTCCAGACACATGACAGGAGACGAATCCAAATTCCTTCAACTAGAGCACAAAGAAGGAGGAAGCGTTGTATTCGGTGACAACAATAAAGGACAAATTATTGGCATCGGATCGGTCGGTAAGAATGAAAAATCCTCTATAAAGCATATATTACTTGTCAAAGGTTTAAAGCATAATCTCTTGAGCATAAGTCAATTATGTGACAAGGGAAATCTTGCGTTGTTTGATTCGGATGAGTGTTTAGTGTTTAGACGTAGTGACTTCAAGATTATTCTACGTGGTTTTAGAGTTGACAATATTTACATGGTTGATCTTGAAAACTCCTCATCCGAGTATGTTGATTGTTTGTTGAGCAAAGATGATAATGTGTGGTTGTGGCATCGTAGAGTAGCTCATATGAACATGCATCTTTTAAATAAATTGATTTCTCAAAATCTAGTGATTGGTCTTCCCAACTTAAAATTTGAAAGTGATACTATTTGTGATTCATGTCAAAAGGGGAAGCAAACAAGAGCATCTTTTAAATCCAAAAATGTTGTTTCAACCTCTAGACCTTTACAACTATTGCATATGGATTTATTCGGACCATCCCGTATCGAAAGTCTAGGAAGAAATAGATATGCTTTTGTAATTGTTGATGATTTCTCTAGATTTACATGGACATTATTTCTTGCACATAAAAGTGATGCATTTCTTAGCTTCAAGCTTTTTCTTAAAAGAGTTCAAAATGAAAAGGAATCAACTGTCACTTCCATTAGAAGTGATCATGGGGGAGAGTTTGATCACAATCTCTTTGCGGATTTTTGTGATGAACTCGGAATCGAGCATACCTTTTCCGCTCCACGTACACCACAACAAAACGGGGTGGTGGAAAGGAAAAATAGGAGTCTCGAAGAGATGGCTAGAACCATGCTCGACGAAGCTAAGATTCCCAAACACTTTTGGGCAGACGCCGTGAGTACAACATGCTATGTTTTGAATAGAGTAGCAATTCGGCCGATACTCTTAAAAACCCCATATGAACTCTACAAAGGTAGAAAACCTAACATTTCACATTTACATGTTTTTGGTTGTAAATGTTTTGTGCATAACAATGGAAAGGACCAACTAGGAAAATTTGATGCAAAGTCGGATGAAGGTATCTTCATTGGCTATTCTTCTCGTAGTAAAGCGTATGGGGTTTTTAATAAAAGAACCCAAGTTGTAGAGGAATCTCCTCATATTGTATTTTCCGAAGATAATACTCGCTTGGCGAGAAAGGATTGTGGTCTTGATCTTTCAGGCATTCTGGAAAGTCTAAAGGACAAAATTCAAGAAGAACCACCAAGGAAAGAAATTGACAAAACGGTGGAACAACCAATTGAAGAAGCTCCTCAACCGGAAAATGAACCAAAAGAGCAAATAGAATGGAGGACAGTCAAAGACCATCCTCTCGATCAGGTAATAGGCGACGTTGGAGGGAAGGTAAGTACCCGGAGCTCCCTTAGAAATACCTTAGATCTTACTGCTTTTGTTTCTCAAATTGAACCCAAAACCATCTCTGAAGCAATTGGGGATGAATTTTGGACCTTGGCAATGCAAGAGGAGCTTAACCAATTCAAACGTAACAACGTTTGGGATTTGGTGCCAAGACCCGAAGGTCATACCATAATTGGTACGAAATGGGTTTTTCGAAATAAATTAGATGAAAATGGCATAATCACTAGAAACAAAGCTAGGCTTGTGGCTCAAGGCTATAATCAAGAAGAAGGGATTGATTATGATGAGACATATGCTCCGGTAGCTAGATTAGAGGCCATCCGTTTGTTGCTTGCTTTTGCATCTTCTATGAATTTCATTTTATATCAAATGGATGTGAAAAGTGCCTTTTTAAATGGTTTTATCCAAGAAGAAGTTTATGTAAAGCAACCCCCCGATTTTGAAGACTTTAATTTTCCTAATCATGTTTTCAAACTCAAAAAGGCCCTTTATGGTTTAAAACAAGCTCCTCGAGCTTGGTATGAAAGGTTGAGTAAATTTCTTTTAGAAAATAATTTTATTCGTGGAAAAGTTGACACAACTTTATTTGTCAAGCATGAAAATAATGATATCTTGCTAGTTCAAATATATGTAGATGATATCATTTTTGGTGCTACTAACAATGCTCTATGCAAGGAATTTTCAAACTTAATGACTAGCGAATTTGAGATGTCCATGATGGGTGAGTTACAATTCTTTTTGGGATTACAAGTAAAACAAATGAAGGAAGGTACATTCATTTGTCAAAGCAAGTATTGCAAAGAACTGCTTAAACGTTTTGATATGAACAATGCAAAGGAAATGGCAACTCCCATGAGCACATCCGATCATCTCGACAAAGATGAAAAAGGTAAGGAAGTCGACATCAAAAAGTACCGAGGTATGATTGGCTCTCTTCTTTATCTTACTGCTAGTCGTCCGGACATCATGTTTAGCGTGTGCGTCTGTGCCCGTTATCAATCATGTCCGAAAGAGTCTCACCTTACTGCGGTAAAGCGGATTCTAAGGTATCTTGTCGGTACTACCAATATGGGTCTATGGTACCCCAAAGGTTCTTCATGCCAACTTATTGGCTATTCCGACTCCGATTTTGCTGGATGCAAATTGGACCGCAAGAGCACTAGCGGCACTTGCCACTTGCTCGGTAGCGCTTTAGTTTCTTGGTTTAGTAAGAAGCAAGTTAGTGTTGCGTTGTCCACAACCGAGGCTGAATATGTAGCCGCGGGGAGTTGTTGCGCTCAAATCCTATGGATGAAACAACAACTCTTGGACTATGGCCTACGTCTTGACCACATTCCTCTTAGATGTGACAACACTAGTGCCATATGCTTGACGAAGAACCCCATTCTTCACTCGCGAACAAAACACATTGAAATTAGACATCATTTTATTAGAGATCACGTTCTAAAAGGCGATGTCGAAATTGAATTTGTTGAAACAAAAAGCCAATTGGCAGACATCTTTACAAAGCCCTTAGATAAAGAGTCCTTCTTCCGAATTCGTAGTGAACTCGGGATCCTTGACTCCACGTTGATCTAAGTCATGCATTGCATTTTATTTCTTACATAATTTCTAACTTGAGCGTCGGAGGCGTCTAACACTTTTTTGCAGGTATCACCCTAAAGAAAAGGGGATCATAAAAGCATGACGCAAATACTCAAGTATTCTACAGGAAAATCGCCGTCAAACAATCGATTACTGTATCAATAATCGATTACTTTTGTTATCTTAATTTTCCAATAAATAAACTTTTGTTTATTTCATATTTTTTTTGCATATTCTTCTCTTGTATATATTTTTGCTAATGGCAAAAGGGGGAAGAAACGGGATATCAAGAAGTATGCTATATCACTCTCAACTTCATTCATGCTTAAAGTGAGGGGGAACATGAATTGAGGGGGAACATCAAATTGCATACTTTACACTTGTCTTGGATTATCAAAATAATTATTGCATATATCCCGCTTATGTTTGCCATTATCAAAAAGGGGGAAATTGTTGGAAACACGTTTCAAATGCAATATACTAAACGTGTGTTCTTTTGTAGGTTTTGATGAATGTCAAACAAAGCAAAAAAAGCGATATATAGCAGTACTCAAGGACAAGCACAAAATGGATGCATTACAAGAAGCTCAAGACAAAGTTTAGAAATGTTATAATTGAGTCAATTTTAATTGTGATCTTGATTCCTCAACTTGGCTCATAACATGGCTTCTCTACTAAAATTATTTTTCCAAAATCATGCATATTTAAATTAAGTGTCAAATGATTTTAAACTATGCATATTTACATTTGTTAAAATGTTTTCCAAGCATGCCTCAAAAATCTGGGCTAAGATAATCGATTATGTACTTATGATAATCGAGTATCTCTAAGCCAAGACTACATGACAATCGATTGTGAATTAATGATAATCGATTGTGAGTAAGTCAGTTAACATCAGGTTTTTGCAAACTGCATAACAATCGATTGTGTACTTATGATAATCGATTGTTAACTGAGGCAAAGTTTTCAAAACTCATAAAAATCGATTATGAACTAATGGTAATCGATTAGAATGAGAAAAATGTCTCCCAGTGATTTTAAATAAAATGATAATCGATTGTGGCTTTTGATAATCGATTATATATGAGACAGAGAGTTTTGAAATTAATTAATAATCGATTATTCCATTTGATAATCGATTGTTGAAGCTGACCGTTGTCATATATTTTCAATTACCTTCAGGTAATCGATTGTTGATATTTAACAATCGATGTTTTGCGTAAAATCTGGAAAAGATTTTCTGAACGTTGTTAAAATAATCGATTGTTGATTTCCGGACAATCGATGTTTTATGCCAAAAATTGGAAAGGATTTCTTAACGTTATAAATAATCGATTATTGATTTGAAGTAATCGATTGTTGACGTAAAATCTGGGATTGAATTTTTAATCTGATAGGCAAACAATCGATTGTTTAGTCTTGACAATCGATTGTCACTGAGTAATTTCAGCAATCCTTAATTGGCAATTAGACAACGGTAAGACTGAGTTTTTCACCTATAAATACAGCTTCAACTCAGTGTTTTCACAACAACAACATATACACTTTGAGTATTTTCATTGCTAAAAGCTTTCTTACATTGATCATCATTTTCCATTCATCCATAAAGCTTTTTGAAGAGCCATTCTATTGAGCTAAGTTGTTGTGATCTTGAGCGTACTATTTCTACTCATATCTACTCATTAAGGAGTGCTTTGTAAAGTGAGTGTGTTTTGTGTTTGTAAGAGAATTGCGATTCTCGTTTGTTGAGGAACTTGTGATTCCTCGGTTGAAGTCTTTGGGATTGTTATCCCCGAGCAGTTGAAGTCTTTGGGATTGTTATCCCCGAGCAATTGAAGTCTTTGGGATTGTTATCCCCGAGCAGTTGAAGTCTTTGGGATTGTTATCCCCGAGCAATTGAAGTCTTTGGGATTGGTATCCCCGAGCAATTGAAGTCTTTGGGATTGTGATCCCCGAGCAACTAGGTAAGGCTTGTGTCCTCAGCTGTAACGGTTTGTTAAGCACCCGTAAGCTTGACAAGTTTAGTGGAAATCTCGAGAGAGTCTCTCGGGGACTGGACTAACCACGTTTGTGGCCAACCAGGATACATCATTGTGTAAGTTTATTCTACTGCACTTGTTTTAATTTCTGCAAAGTTTTTAAATTCCGCACTAAAACGCTTAATATTTTTAAAACGCTATTCACCCCCCCCCCCCTCTAGCGTAAAGCGTATTGTCCAACAATTGGTATCAGAGCCATACTCTCTGAAAAACTTAACCGTTTGAGAGAACCATCCATGGCTTCTACTCTAAATTTCTTTGCAGGAATAGGTGAAGGAGAATGCAGCATGTCGCCTCCAATATTAGACGAAAACGACTACTCAGTCTGGAAATATCGGATGCAAGTTTTTACAATGGCAAACGATTTGTATCTATGGCAAGCGATTAAACACAGTGATCAACTGACGACAAAAGTCGGGAAAGATAAGGTAAGTGAATACAACACTAAAGCTATGAATATATTACATAACGCCTTGAACCAGGAACTTTGGCGAAAAATCTCCCACTATAAAACTGCTAAGGAAATGTGGGACAAACTTGAGGAATTGCACGAAAACACGCCTCAAAAAGCGGTCAGCACAAACGATGAATCAACTGGTCAGTGCCTCATGGCAGACGAAAAAGACGAGGTAAGTACATCTAACGATATGCAAATTGCTTATAACAAACTGCATGATGAGTTGGTAAATGCTTCTAAGACTATTAAAGATTTACAAAGAACTCTTTCTTTACAAGAAGAGGATTTTCAAAAACAACTCTTTTTAAAAGACAAGGACTTTGAAGAACGTCTTTCTTTAGCTCAAAAAGGTGTTGAAAATCTGTCTCGTGATAACGAGAATCTTGCAAATGAAAATCAATTTTTGTTAAATGATAGTATAGAACTTAGACAAGTCATCAAGACTATGCATGAAGCCTCTTGTGTTGATAAATGCTCTACTTGTACTGCTTGTGAGTCCTTAAAACTAGAAAACACAGAACTTAGGAAAACATTAGAAACACGTAGTAAAGAAGTTCATAAAGTTGTTGAAAAAGAAATGCCTAAGAAATATCAACGGCATAGAGAGAATAGAGAGAGAGAGGAGTATTCTCATTGATACTTAGAGATTGTTAGGGGTGTATTACAATGGTAGAAGACCCCTTTATTTATAGGGAGGGGGGGTGATTTATCTACCAAGAATAGAACTCTAGAATCTCTCTAATTATAGACATTCACCTTAAATAGGAGATTTCATAACAAGAAGCAGATACTTTTTTTTAGTTTAACTGTTAATTTCATTGATATAAAAGGATTTACAGTGTAAGTTCTATAGTAATAGCATTGACTAGCTACTACTCATTTACAAACATCACTAAGCTAATACAACCTTAAAACAAAGCTATCTTAGTATGAGACTATTAGACTATAGTTAAGGATAACAGTTTAGTTGCCGCAAACCATTTTACCATCTTTTACAATTTCTGCCTCGTATATGAATTAGCAGTGCTACTTCTCTACAAAACTGGTCTTCTACAAATGCCTTATCATCAAAACGAATGCAATTTCTTTCTCTCCAAATAAGGGCAACGGTAGTCACAAAGGCACAAGCAGTGACTGCTTTGTGCCAGATTTTGCTCCTAGCTTTGCTGAAGATCCATTGAAGTTCAGCTTCCCAATTGCCAACTGTTCTTTTGTACCCCAACCAACAGCATATTCTGGTCCATAGTCGATTAGTGATTGGGCAGTCAAAGAACAAATGCTCAAAGTTTTCAGCATGCTGATTACAGAACACACAGTTAGCAGGCACTTGAATTCCATACTTCTGCAATCTGTCAATAGTAGACTGCCTGTGTTGAGCAGCTAGCCATACAGTGAATTCGTGTCTAGGTTGCACATTACTAGTCAGCATCAAATTCTTCCACACTACCTCATTATAACTAGGCAATATAATTTTTGGATTTGAAATTTGTCCAGCCTGCACATTGTTTTCAACCTGTTAAAGAGATCCCCTTGTAGCTGCTGGTTCTCCATAAGAGCAGTCCTGCAGTCTAGAATCTTTCTAACAACCCAAGAAGCAGTCTTAGGCAGAGGTATAGAACCAATGTCACACTGTTTGATGTAGTAACAGTGCAGACACTTGATCCAAAGGCAATCTTTTTTCCTGGCAAGTCCCAAAGGAGTTTAGTGACAGCTGCCTTATTCCACACAGTCATATCAATAATATTAAGTCCCCCAGCAGAAATTGGTTTACAGACCTTTTCCCATGCAGCCAAAGCCCTATTAGACACAGTAGCACTGCCTGTCCACATGAAAGACTTGCATATTGCTTCAATGGTTTTCAATACCTTCTTTGGCAATATGAATACTTGTGCCCAGTAAGTCTGAATGCCAAAGATAACAACTTTAATCAATTGACATCTTCCGGCATAAGAAAGCATTTTGGCTGACCAGCAAGTGACTTTAGCAGTGATCTTCTCAATCAGTGGTAAGTAATGATGGATAGCAAGTTTTTTAAGTTAAGTGGAATCCCTAAATACTTGAAAGGAAGCTGACCCCCAATGAACCCCAGCTTTTCCATTATTTCTTCTCTGGCAGACTGTTGTACACCAGCCAAATAAACAGCACTCTTGCTAATGTTAGCTTGCAAACCAGAAGCTTCAGAGAACTCAAGGAAATCCTCTTGTAGAATCTGGATAGAAATAACATCAGCTCGACAGAACATAAGAAGATCATCAGCAAAACAGACATGTGCACAGTTTAGTTTCCTGCATTTGGGATGAAAGTTGAAATCTCCATTTCTGTGTAACTGACCCAATATCCTGTTCAGATACTCCATGGCAAGAACAAACAAATAATGTGACATAGGATCACCCTGTCTAATACCCCTCTTTGCAATGAAAGGCTTAGTTAGACCATCATTCAGTACTAAGGAATAGGAAATAGAAGTAACACAAGCCATTATCCAGTTAAGAAACTTAGCAGGAAATCCGAGGTCAATAAGGACCTGTTTAAGAAAGCCCCATTCAAGAGTGTCATAGGCCTTCCTCAAATCCACCTTTAGGACACATCTAGGGGATACTCCCTTTCTTGAATATCCCTTCAAAATTTCATGACTAAGCAGAATATTATCTATAATGCTTCTTCCTTCAATAAATGCTTACTGAGCTTGTCTAACTAGACCACCAATAACAGCTTTCATCCTCCTTGTAATAACTTTGGAAATGATTTTATAGACAGTGGTACAGCAAGCAATAGGTCTATAATCTTTAACAGTTGTAGGAGTTCTAACCTTAGGCACAAGTGCAATAGCTGTAGTATTGATCATGTGAGGCAGATTGCAAGTAGAGAAGAAATCCTTAGTAGCAGCAAGAATATCTTCCTTTACTATCTCCCAGTTGCTATTAAAGAACTCCACAGGAAACCCATCCACACCTGGTGCTTTGTCCTTAGGCATCTCCTTTAGAGCTTTTGTAATTTCTTCCAATTTTACCTCTTGAATTAGCATTCTTTGCTGTGATAAAGTTAGACATTGTCCTTCTTTCATAACAGCAGTATTGACACAAGGCAGTTCATCAGCACATTCTCCCATCAATGATTTGAACACCTTAATAAATTCCTGTTCCACAGCTAATGGATCAGTTAGTTTTATACCTGAGTCACTATATATAGAAGTAATATTATTCTGGCTAGTTCTGATCTTCCATTGAGCATGAAAATACTTTGTATTAGCATCTCCACAGTCAATCTAACAAGCCTTGGATTTCTGCCTCATAATCTGTTCCTCCACCTTGCTCCATTTCTCAATTTCATGTAATGCTGCTTTCTCATCATTACAAATTCTGTGAAAGTGGATTATGCTAACTTTGTACAATATCCAGCGTCTCCCTAGCTTGAATAAGCTTCTGTTTGTATGAATCCATCTGGATATTAATCTCCTTTAAGTGTTGCTTCAAGTTCTTCAATTTGGTCCATACCTGCTACATAGGTGATCCTTCACAATTCTGTGCCCAAGCTTGCTGCAGAATTGAAGTAAACTAAGGATCCTCCATAATTGAAATATAGAATCTGAAAGGTTTGGGGTGCATAAGTTTTTGGCTGCCAAATTTGATGAGTATAGGGGAGTGATCAGAAACTGAAGGGTTCATGAAATCAGCTTCAAGGTGCCCATACTGTTGAACCCACTGAAAATTACCCAAGGCCCAATCAATCTTACTATAGACTCTAGTGGTATTACCCTGCTTATTTGTCCAAGTATAATGCCACCCTTTGGCTCGAAGGGGAGTAAGTTGAAGATAGCAATAACCTCTTTGAACCATCTGACTTCAGCATCAGTGACAGGAGAGCCAATTCTGTCTTCAGAACATAATACAGTATTGAAATCCCCACTCAGTAACCAAGAATCCTGACTGGGAATATTGACTGCCCTTAATCACTCCACAACTGTTCCCTAATGCTTGCAGTATTATGAGCATAAATGACACTCATATGGGTGCTGATCTTACTTTGAGGGTCTTCTAAGAGACAATGAATAACCTGATCAGTCACACAAGAAATAAGGACCTGAATGTGAGGCTTCCAAAGAAGCCATATCCTTCCATTGACAGCTTTAGCATAGTTGCATTGGACCTTCCATCCCTTAGCAACCTTATCTAAGATCCTCTTAGCTTTATGCTCTTTCACTCTAGTTTCAAGAACACCCATGACATCTACTTTATTTACAGACAGAAAGATTTTCAATTCTTTCTGTTTATGGGCTTGATTAAGCCCTTTAATGTTCCAAGTAACAATAGTCATGAAGCATTAGAAAAAATGCTCCAAGAAGGTCCCGGATCCACCTGTTGACCTCTTCTGCCAGCATCCAGGATATCAATAGTAGTCTTCCCCTTATTAGATTTGTCAATCATAACCTCATTGATCCTAATAGGTTCACTTATAGCTGTAGTATTTCTGTCAGAGCCATTCAGTGCATGTTGTTCCCCAGTACTATTCCCCAACTGCATATTCTCACTGGTATGCAATTGAATAGTAGTCCCAATGGTACTATTACCCAACTGCATTATCTCACTGGTATGTTCTACTTGAACTGGCATGCTTGCCATTGCATCTGCACAAGTCTTAGGAATCCATTATTGTTTAGTAACTTTGACATGTTTTTTGCATTCTGGTTCTCTGTCTTCTTTTCTTCTCCTGCTCACCAATATCTTGTTCTATATCATTGCCTGCATTATACCAGCAGTCAACAGAGTCATGGCCAAACTTCAGGCAATGGTTGCAAAAACTAGGTTTCCAATCATATTCAATCTGTTGGATTTTCGGGCCAAAAGGAGTTTCAATTTCAATCTGATCAGGGAGGGGATGGGCAGCATCAACCTCTACTAGAACTCGCGCAAAAGAGATCTTCTCATAGTGAGCTGTGAATTTGTCTGTGTACAATGGCTTACCCACTTCACTAGCCAGTTTGCTCAGAACTTCAATAGACCAGTAACCCACCGGAAGACCAGGAAATCTAATCCATACAGGTACAGTGCTGAGAACATCATTTTGAAAAGAAAAATCAACCTCCCATGGTTTCAACACCATAGGTTTGTTTCTGTACGAGTAAGGCCCAGACCGAATAACTAGCTCTTTATCCTCTTTACTATTGAAACGAAAGATGCAGTAACCTTTAGCATGCATCAGAATCTGAGGTTTGGACACCAAATTCCAGACATGCATCACAAAATTCTCCATCATTTTCTCATTAGTATTGTCGCCAATTACATATCCAATTAATGTATTACTCAAGTAATCCACCTGAGATTGTAGATCCTCTTCACTAATTTTAACAACCTTCTGACCATCTCTTTCAATCGGAGGTACAAATGAGAGCGGCTTACCCATTTGAGCATTTCGATTCCCTCGAACAACTTCAGCAGCAGTCGGAAGTGATTTTGCAGAACCACTAGTTTCAGAGAATTGAAGTCTTCGAGCAGCGAGATTAGCCGGCACTTCAACGTTGTCCATCAGAGGTGGATTTACAGTCGCAATATCTTCTGCATGCACATTCTCTGGCGATTGGAATTTCTGTGGAAGGAAATTTCCAAAGGTCAGAGGTTCCAATTCCTTAGTGATACCATGTGCAGGAGTGACAATTTGAGTGGTAGTGCGAGCCAAATTCCGCCGGCGAAGAGCCATCGATCGAGCACGATGGCGGTCTTACTATCATGCACCGAGATTTTGCTCGCCTATGTTAGCATGCGCCGAGAGCTCGCTCCCTTTGGTTTTTTCGTTTTTAAGTTTACCGCTTTCAAAGGTCTGTTATAAGCAGATACTTTTAATTGAATGACAAACTTCAATAGATTAAAGTGTTTGTACAATGAGAATATGACGTCCAAACAAGAATTCAAGCAAGAATTATGCGCAACAACAGAGCAATGAACAAAGCCAAAATGCAGCAACAAAACAAACAAGCTGAGCTTGAATTGATGACTTCGACGGAGTAGAACTTTTCATATATAAATAAACAACTTCCAAACCAAACTTTAGTACAGTAATAACAAAAAGTTGGAGTTAATTTGAATCGAAGACTCGACAAAAGACCTCAACACTGACAAAAAAAATTCGAGTCCACATTCAGATCTTACATAGTTGTGTTTTGGGTTGCTTCAGGTGGTTTTTGAGGAGGTTTTGGAGCTTCTTTATGATGGGTTTTCAGTTGATTATTAATGGTTTCATAGCTGATTTTTGCTTCTGTCTTGACTAGTATTTTGCAAATGGCTAAATGGTGCTTAAAAGCTGCAATTTAATGGTTGAAAATGGTGTAACAGTGGCGATTTCTGAAGAGAAAAGGGGGGTATTTTGTTTGTTCTTTTGGTTATGGGAGAGGAGGGGTCTGGATATGGAGGAGGGAGCAGTGATTGAAAGAGAAGAAGAAGAAGGGCAGATGCCTCCTTTTTAGCTTTCCCAGCGTTATATTTATTATATAGGTTTTAGGTTTAGCTATACTTTTTTGTGTATTTGTCAATTAATCCCTAGGTCTTTTTATGTTAAGTGCTTAGGGTCTTTTATTTATTTTTTGTTCCATAGAAGAGCCTAGAATGGGTCTCTAGGGTTGGCTTAATGAGTATTGGTATTGGGCCAAACACTAAAAAATTACAAAAATCATAAAGATTGGATGACCCGACCCAACACTAATTTCTCTTTCTAAAATTATACAATTATAGTATAAAATATAAAACTACTTTTATAATTAAACTAACTATATTAAGACGTGAAACTAATTATGTATTTTCAAAATTATATAAAAAAATAAAGGTAAGGTGCTACTTTTGTATTATTATTATTTTATTTTATTTTAATTTATGAAAAATGCGTAAGCTAAAATATTTTTATAATTTTTCATTATTATGACGAAAATAAAGGAAAAAAATCAAAAATAGTTAAAATAGCTATATTGGCCTAAATTAAATATTTACACACTAAAATATAAAAAATATTAGGGAAGGTCAAAAATCGCATGTCTACACTAATGTATACAGAATTAAAACAAATCAAGCAACTCAAACCGCCCTTAACATAGATGCCTAACTGAATCTCACTTAACAATTAATTCTGCATACAACAAAGTTTTTAATCATGATCGGCTATACATCATTTATTTTTTCCAACTTATATTTATCCTAATGATGATTTCAAACACGAATCAACAAATCAAAGCTAAACTTCGAACATTTGAATTAACATGTTGATGCAGCACCTTTAACAATTCTATAATACCCTACAATGATAAAGCTAAGTTACTAAAACATAGAAATAAAGAAGACCCAGTTGAATCATGAACAACTTAAAATACTTTGCTGATTTTCATTCATATTCTTCATATCCCTATTTCACACTCAATAAGACTTAAAGTATACCTGAAAATTGAAATTGCACAGAAAATGTGAAGGATCATTAGATTGGCAGCAGAACAGATCCCAGATACAATCAATGTGACGGGGAGAATTGCAACTCAAATTAGTAAAATAAACCCAGCATAAGAATTTCAACCCATAAACCAAACAACCAAAACAGTTTTCACATAGAAAATAAGGTATAGCAAACTAGGCAATGTATTCAACGATTAGTACCCCCACCACTTCAAACCAAACTTACAAAAACCAGAACTCAATCAATTTCTAACCACAAATGATCCATAAGTCACTTTAGAATTTAAGCAATCATCAAAATTACAGGAGAAATCAATGAAACAGTGACTTTTTGGTGTTTTTTAGCCGTCTGGGTTTTCCTGATCTTTTTATCACTAAAGTTCTCTATATATCTGTGTATTTTAGTATTTTTAGACTATCCCATGTGTTCTCTCTTGTTCTCTGAACTTAATCTCTATGAACTCTTAAATAGGCTAATGGAAATGCCCTTTTGATTCACAATATGACCATTTAAAAATTGATTTCACTCAATTCATATTGCTTTAAATTATCAGTAGTGAAATCCTAAACCCAACCATTATAGAAGCTTCTCAATTAGGTGACTTTTGAATTAAACTTATACAGATCAATTGATTATCAAAAAATTAACCAAAATATCGTTCACATCCCTGCTATTTTCCTCAAAAATCATATGTATCAAATTGACCCATTTACTCAACCCTCAAATGAAAGGGTCGTTCGTTGAAAAGGGGTCAGAATTGAATTAGGGCCTAAACAGAATCCGAACTCTGTTTTGGCTACTCAAAAAAATCTGAAAAATTTAAACAACTAAACAATTTCAAATTTGGAATTCTTGCTAAATGACTGACTACTACATTATCAAATTACCAAGATCTAACTTAAGCTAACTAGACGCTTGGAAAAGATCAGAACTTTAAACAAACAAAAACACACTTGTCACCTCACGGACAAGGCATTTCAAATATTAATAATACCAAATTCTAAGGGGAGTTTCCCCCACACAAGGTTAGACAAGCCACTTACCTCGAACCGGCTCAAAATCAATCTAAAACCATGTTCTTGCCACGAGTAGTCGACTCCAAATAGCCCAGATCTATTCAATTCAATTGCGTAATATAAATATAACTTCAAGTAAATAATTCCACAAATACATTCCAAGCTAATATACAAAATTAGGTAAAATAACCAAAATTCCATCTGGACCCACATCTCGGAATCGGGTAAAATTACATTTTCAGAATCCTCACACTCTCACGAGTCTAACCGTACCAAAATTATAAAATTAAATGTCAACTCCCCAACAAAACTCGAATTTTTGGTCAAAAAACTTTCCCCAATTTTCACACAAATTCCGAAATTAAATGATGAATTCATGTTTAGATTAATGGGTTATAAGAAAAAGGGATTAAGAATCGTTATCCGATCGATATCTTTGAAAATCCCTCAAAGCCTCGCTCAAATCCGTGCTCCCAAGATCTAGTTTTCACAAAGATGGCTAAACCCACAATTTTGAACTTAACATTTTACCCGGACGCGTTCTTCTTCGCGAACGTGAGACAACGGTCGTGAACGCGATGCACTAAAGTTCCACTAGCCAGTCTCCCTCTTCGCGAACGCGATGCCCGAGCCACTAATACAATTATCATTTCTCTTCTCCTACGCGAACGCGAGACTGCTTTCGCGAACACATAGGCACAAGGTCCCACAGCCTCGCGAACGGGGGAGTTCCTTCATGAACGGGAAGCATTAATTCCATACCATCCCTAGCTCCTCTTCACGAATGCAAGACCCTACTCGTAAACACGAAGAAGGAAACCAGAATTGACTGCTACAACTTTTTTTGCAATTTCTAAGTTCCAAAAATGACCTTTTGAGTATCTGAAAAACACCCAAGGCCCCCAGGACCTCACCCAAACATGCCAACCAATCCTAAAATGTCATTCAAACTTATTCCAATCTTCTGAATGCTCAGTAAACATCAAAGCACCAATTTAACATCAGATTCAAGCCTAAGAACTCTAAAAACTCTCAAATTATGCTTTTGATAAAGAAATCTATCAAACCTCGTCCGAATGACCTGAAATTTTGCACACATGTCACATTCAACACTATGGAGCTACTCCAACTTCCGAAATTCCATTTCGACCCTTAGATCAAAATCTCACTATTGAACCGGAAACTTCAAAAATTCACTTTTGGCATTTCAAGCCTAAATAAGCTACGGACTCCAAAAACACAATCCGAACACGCCCCTAAGCCCGAAATCACCCAACGGAGCTAACGTAATCGACATAATTCCATTATGAGGATGTCTTCACAGTGCTCTGACTACGACCTAACTTCTAAATCTTAAGCTCTCATTTAGGGACTAAGTGTTCCAAAACACTCAAAAACTCAAAGCCAAACATCTCGACGAATCAAAATAGCAGAAACAATCACGAGGAAATCAGTTGATAGGGGATCGAGGCGTTACTTCTTAAAATGACCTGCTAGGTTACATCCTCCTACACTTAAACATTCGTTTGTCCTCGAACGATCATAGAGACATACCTAAAGTATTGAAAAGATGAGGGTAATGGCTGCGCTATCCTAGTCGCCTCCTCATTTGGCTGACCCCGCCACTAAACCTTCACTGATGCAATGTTCTTTGACCTCAGCTTTCGAACCTTCCTGACCAATATTGCCACCGGCTCATCAATATAAGATAGATCCTTGTCCAACTGAACTGAACTGAAATCCAACACATGCGACGGATCACCGTGATACCTCCAGGGCATCGAAACATGAAATACTAGATGAACTTCTACCAAGCTGAGGTAAAGCAACCTCATAAGCAGTCTCCCTAACACGCCTCAATATCTCAAATGGACCAATAAACCTCAAACTAAACTTCTCTTTCTTCCCAAATATCATGACACCTATCATACGCGAAACCCAAAGCAGAACCCACTCTCCAACCATATAGGAAACATCACAAACCTTCCAGTCCGTGTAACTTTTTGTCTAGATAAGGCTATATGGAGTCTATCCTGAATCATCTTAGCCTTCTCCAAAGTATCCTGAACCAAGTTTGTGCTCAATAATCTAGCCTCACCCATCTCGAACCAACCCATCGGGGATCTAGGCCGCCTACCATTATCTGAATGTTGGTTTGATGGTTGTTGTTGTAGGCAAACGCCACCGATTGAAAAAACTGATCCCAAACCCCTCCAAACTCGATCACACACACATAGGGCATATCCTTAAGAATATGAATAGTGCAGTCAGACTGTTCGTCCATCTGAGGGTGAAATGTTGTACTCAACTCCACCCGAGTACCCAACTCATGATGTATGGCCCTCCGGAATCGTGATGTGAACTGAGTACCTCTATCTGAAATGATGGAAACTTGAATACCATGTAGACGAAAAATCTCCCATATATAAATCTCCGCCAACCGCTCCGAAGAATAGGTAGTACACGCAAGAATGAAGTGTGTGGACTTGGTTAGCCGATCCACAATCACCCAAATGGCATCGAACTTCCTCGAAGTCATGGGAGACCAATTACAAAGTCCATGATGATCCGTTCCCATTTTCACTCCGAAATCTCTATCTGCTGAAGCAATTTACCCGGTTTTTGGTGCTCATACTTCACCTGCTGACAATTGAGGCACCGAGCTACTAACCCAATTATGTCTTTCTTCATCTGCCTCCAACAATAGTGCTGCCTCAAATCCTAGTACATCTTCGCGGCAGCTGGATAAATGGAATACACTATGGGCCTCCTCCAGAATCTGTTAGATAATACGCTTAACGCTAGAGGGGGGGTGAATAGCGTTATACTAAAATTTAACGTAAACTTGCGGAATTTAAAATTTGCAGGAAGTAAATAAGTGCGATAAATAATAACTTACACACAGATATATCCTGGTTCACCATAACGTGTGGCTAGTGCAGTCCCCGAGAGACTCTCTCGAGATTTTCCACTAATGTGTCAAGCTTCCGGGTGCTTAACAAACCTTTACAACTTGAGGACGCAAGCCTCAACACCTTTGCTCGGAGTTACAACACTCCAAGACTTCAACCAAGGAAACACAAGTTCCTTACAACAAGAGAATTACAATTCTCTTACAAGTGTATACAACACTAAAACACTCAAACAAAATACTCCTTAATTTGAGTAGATATGAGTAAAAGAAATAAGCTCTGGATCACAACAACTTTGGACAAGAATATGGCTCTCAAAAGCTTTATGAAATTGAATATAAAATGATAAACAAAAGTATGCAAGCATATAGCAATGTAATGATCAGTTGTAGTATGTTGTTGTGTTTAAAACACTGAAATGAAGCTGTATTTATAGTTGAAAAACTTGGCATTACCGTTGCCTAATTGCCAAATAAGAGTTGCTGATTTTACTCACTGACAATCGATTGTCAAACCCCAACAATCGATTGTCTGCCAGTCAGATCAAAATTCAATCCCAGATTTTACGCTTGATAATCGATTACTTATAATCCATAATCGATTACTGGCAACGTTCAAAAAATACTTTCCAGATTTTACCACAAACAATCGATTGTCCAGAATCAACAATCGATTACTCAACAACGTTCAAAAAAATCTTTTCCGGATTTTAATCAAAACAATCGATTATACAAAATCAATAATCGATTACCCAATAACGTTCAAAAAATCTTTTCCGGATTTTATTCAAAACAATTGATTATACAAAATCAATAATCGATTGCCTGACGGTATTTGAAAACTTTACGACAACGGTCAGCTTCACAATCGATTGCACAAAGTCAACAATCGATTACTTATCAGTTTTTGAAAAATATTTTAGACACTGCCTCTTGACAATCGATTGTCATATACTCACAATCGATTATTTAATAAATTTGAAAATCACTGGAAGTCACTGCCTCAACACAATCGATTGTCATTAGTTCACAATCGATTATTTTGTGACTTTGAAAAATCTGAAGGACACTGTCTCTTCACAATCGATTGTCATTAGCTTCACAATCGATTATTTTGAGTTTTGAAAAACTTTGATGGACACTGCCTCATCACAATCGATTGTCATAAGGTTCACAATCGATTGTCATGCAGGTTTGAAAAAACCTGATGTTCACTGCCTTAACACAATCGATTGTCATTAGTTCACAATCGATTGTCATGCAGTCTTGGCTTAAAACAATCGATTATCATTTAGTACATAATCGATTATCTTAGTCCAGTTTTCAGAGGCATTTAAAAATCATTTTGACTAATGAAAATATGCATGATTTAAAATCATTTAGCATTAAATTAAATATGCATGATTTTGGAAAATAGTTTTATGAGAGAAGCCATGTTACGAGTCAAGTTGTAGGATCAAGATCACAATTAAGAATGACTCAATTAAACTATAAAACTTTGTCTTGAGCTTGAATCTCGATGTATATCAATTGTGCGCTTGTTTCTTGAACTTCGTCATATATCAATTTTTGCTTCATTTGTCATTCATCAAAACCTACACAAAAGAACACACGTTTTAGTATATTGCATTGAGAACGTGTTTCCAACAATTTCCCCCTTTTTGATAATGGCAAACATTAAGCGGGATATGCAAGACAAGCAATTTATATTGACGATTCAAGACAAGTATATTCATGCAACGAGTATGCAATTTGTTCCCCCTCAATATATGAATTCCCCCTTAATTTAAGCTTATAGATATTGAGAGTGCATACCCGTTATCTTCCCCCTTTTGCCATTAGCAAAAATAAAAGAAGAAGATGCCAAAGATGTAAATAAAACTTGTTTATTTATTAGAAAGAAATTACAGCAACATCAACCCGAATAATAGCAACATAATCGATTATTGATACGAAATAATCGATTTTTAGATGACGGAAATCGATTGTTGCACGTCAAGCTTTATAATTCCCCTTTCCTTTGGGGCGATACCTGCAAAAATCGTTAGACATCTCCGACGCTCAAGTTAGAAATCATGTAATAAAAAGTGCAATGCATGACTTAGATCAACGTGGAGTCAAGGATCCCGAGTTCACTGCGAATTCGGAAGAAGGACTCTTTCTCTAAAGGCTTTGTAAAGATGTCTGCCAATTGGTTTTTGGTTTCAACAAATTCAATTTCGACATCGCCTTTGAGAACGTGATCTCTAATAAAATGATGTCTAATTTCAATGTGTTTCGTTCGCGAATGAAGAACGGGGTTCTTCGTCAAGCATATGGCACTAGTATTATCACATCTAAGATGGATATGATCAAGACTTAGGCCATAGTCCAAGAGTTGTTGTTTCATCCATAGGATTTGAGCGCAACAACTCCCCGCGGCTACATATTCAGCCTCGGTTGTGGACAATGCAACACTTACTTGTTTCTTGCTAAACCAAGAAACGAGAGAGCTACCGAGCAAATGGCAAGTGCCACTAGTGCTCTTGCGGTCCATTTTGCATCCAGCAAAATCGGAATCGGAGTAGCCAACAAGTTGGCATGAAGAGCCTTTGGGGTACCATAGACCCACATTTTTAGTACCAACAAGATACCTTAAAATCCGTTTTACCGCAGTAAGGTGAGACTCCTTCGGACACGATTGATAACGAGCGCATAAGCACACACTAGACATGATGTCCGGACGACTAGCAGTAAGATAAAGAAGAGAGCCAATCATACCTCGATACTTTTTGGTGTCGACTTCCTTACCTTTCTCATCTTTGTCTAGATGATCGGATGTGCTCATGGGAGTTGCCATTTCTTTTGCATTGTTCATCTCAAATCGTTTCAGCAATTCTTTGCAATATTTGGCTTGACAAATGAATGTACCTTCTTTCATTTGCTTTACTTGTAATCCCAAAAAGAATGTTAACTCACCCATCATAGACATCTCAAATTCGCTTGTCATTAAATCGGAAAATTCCTTGCATAAAACATTGTTAGTAGCACCAAATATAGTATCATCTACATATATTTGAACTAACAAAATATCATTGTGTTTATGCTTAACAAAGAGAGTTGTGTCAACTTTCCCCCTAATGAAATCATTTTCCAAAAGAAACTTACTCAATCTTTCATACCAAGCTCGGGGAGCTTGTTTTAAACCATAAAGAGCCTTTTTGAGTTTGAAAACATGATCGGGAGATTTAAAGTTTTCAAAACCGGGGGGTTGTTCAAATAAAACTTCTTCTTGAATAAAACCGTTTAGAAAAGCACTTTTCACATCCATTTGATATAAATTGAAATTCATAGAAGAGGCAAACGCAAGCAATAAGCGAATAGCTTCTAATCTAGCTACGGGAGCATATGTTTCCTCATAGTCAATACCTTCTTCTTGATTATAGTCTTTTGCTACAAGCCTAGCTTTGTTTCTAGTGATTATACCATTTTCATCTAGTTTATTGCGAAAAACCCATTTCGTACCAATTATGGTATGACCTTCGGGTCTTGGCACCAAATCCCAAACGTCATTGTGTTCAAATTGGTTAAGCTCCTCTTGCATTGCCAAGGTCCAAAATTCATCCCCAATTGCTTCTGAGATAGTTTTGGGTTCAATTTGAGAAACAAAAGCAGTATGTTCTAAGGTATTTTTGAGAGAGTTTCGGGTACTTACCTTGTCTCCAACATTGCCAATTACCTGTTCAAGAGGGTGATCTTTGATTGTCCTCCACTCGTTAGGCATATTCATTTCTTTTTCCAATTGTGGCGCTTCTTCCGTTGGTTGTTCCTCAGTTTCATCTTTATTTTCCTTGGGTGGTTCCTCTTGTATTTTGTCTTTCAAGCTATCTAAGATACCTGCAAGATCAAAACCGGAATCCTTTCTCGCCAAGCGAGCATTATTTTCGGAAAATACAACATGAGGGGATTCCTCCACAATTTGGGTTCTTTTATAAAAGACCCTATATGCTTTACTACGTGAGGAATATCCAATGAAAATACCTTCATCCGACTTAGCATCAAATTTACCCAATTGGTCTTTGCCATTGTTATGAACCAAACATTTGTAACCAAAAACTCTAAAATGGGAAATATTTGGTTTTCTTCCCTTATAAAGTTCATAGGGGGTTTTCATGAGTATCGGCCGAATTACTACTCTATTTAGAACATAGCAAGCGATACTCACGGCGTCCGCCCAAAAATGTTTGGGTGTCTTAGCTTCGTCGAGCATGGTTCTAGCCATCTCTTCGAGACACCTATTTTTCCTTTCCACCACCCCATTTTGTTGTGGTGTACGTGGAGCGGAAAAGGTATGCTCGATTCCGAGTTCGTCACAAAAGTCCGCAAAGAGATTGTGATCAAACTCTCCCCCATGATCACTTCTAATTGAAGTGACGGTTGTTTCTTTCTCATTTTGAACACGTTTAAGAAAATATTTAAAATTTTGAAAAGCATCACTTTTATTGGCAAGAAATAAAGTCCAAGTAAATCTCGAGTAATCATCAACAATCACAAAAGCATATTTATTTCTTCCTAGACTTTCAATGCGAGAGGGACCAAATAAATCTATATGAAGCAATTGCAATGATCTAGAAGTTGAAACAATATTTTTAGATTTGAAAGATGCTTTTGTTTGCTTCCCCTTTTGACACGAGTCACGAATAGAGTCATTTTCAAATTTTAAATTGGGAAGACCAACAACTAAGTTTTGAGAAATCAATTTGTTCAAAAGATGCATATTGATATGTGCTACTCTACGATGCCATAGCCAAGTATCATCCTCTTTACTCATAAGACAATCAACATATTCGTGTGAGGAATTAGCAAGATCAACCATATAAATATTATCAACTCTAAAACCACGAAGTATGATTTTGAAATCACTACGTCTAAATACTAGGCATTCATCCGAATCAAATAGAGCAAGATTTCCCTTGTCACATAATTGGCTTATGCTCAAGAGATTATGCTTCAAACCTTTCACAAGTAATATATGCTTAATAGAGGAATTTTCATCCTTACCGACCGAGCCGATGCCGATGATCTTTCCTTTATTGTTATCACCGAAGATACACTTCCTCCTTCTTTGTGCTCTAATTGAAGGAATTTGGATTCATCTCCCGTCATATGCTTGGAGCATCCACTATCAAGGTACTATAGTACACTTGATCCCTTCAAGCACACCTACAAAACAAATTAATGTTCTTTAGGTACCCATGCCATCTTGGGTCCTTGGGGGTTAGGCATATTATAATGATGCGATTGAGTAACATGTCTATGACGTGTAAAGCATGCAGGAGCAATATGACCAATACGTCTACAATAATGACAAGTCACATTTGGGTTATGCATCCTTCTAGGTTCATAGTAACTAGACGGATGAAAATTTCTTACTCTATTTTGAACACTATGACTATTTCGCATTTCATGAGAATTATTTCTCCTACTATGAGCTCTAGGATGGGCAGCATTTCTAGAGTGATTGTTTCTCGGTTGAGGGCCATTGCTAGGTCTTCTAAGGGGTTCATAAATTGGCCTAAAATATGCATCATTTCTAGGGTGACTATTTCTAGGTGGTAAGTCATTCCTAGGTCTTCTAAAATGTTCAGCATTATGTCTAGCATGCATAGTGGCTCTAGAGTTGTTGTTTCTAGCATAAGCATTTCTATTGTTAATCCTAGGTTGAGCTTTAGGTTGTTGGGGTTTAGCTGCAACCTTTTCTTCATTCTTAAAGCCTATTCCATGCTTGGTTGATTTCAAGTTAACAAGAACATCATTCAAGTTTTTGTACGAAGAATTAAACTTATCTAATGTGCCTTTAAGCCTACTTACTTCATTCTTAAGAAGCAAACAAGAAGTGCAATTTCTAGTAGAGCTTTCGGGCTTATCGGAACTTCTTTTTCCAAAAAACTTGTTTTCCTCTTTCAGCTTCTCATTTTCTAAAACCAGTTTTTCTAAATCCTTTTCTTTCAAAGAAAACTGTTTTTGAAAATCCTTTTCTTTTAATGAAGCATTTTCTTTTATGCCCTTAACAGTTTTTGAAGCCTTAATAAACTCAGCATATAATTCATCAAAAGCAGTTCGCATTTCTTCAAGAGTAAAGAAGTTTTTAGACGAAATTTGACATACCTCATCTTTGTTGTCTTCTTGTGCCATAAGGCAAAGATTTGCTGCTTCGTCTTCTTCTCCTTCGCTTGACTCATCTCCGGAGTCGCCTCCCCAAGAAATGTATGCACGTTGCTTTTTAAAAGGTTTCTTCTCCTTTTTGATGTTTGGGCAATTTGATTTGATGTGCCCGGTTTCACCACATTCATAGCACTTGATTTGTTCGCCTTGTTTTTTGCCCTTGCGTTCATACTCCTTGCGCATGAACTTTTGAAATCTTTTGATAACGAGTCCAAACTCGTTGTCTCCTTCCTCATCAATTTGCGGTTGGCTTGTGCTCGCCTTTAGAGCTATTCTTTGCCTCCTTTGATCATCAACAAAAGGGTTAAGAATAGTAGATTCATAGGTTTTAAGGTTACCTCTTAGTGCGTCGATTGTGACGTTTGAAACGCCAATGGATTCTTGAATTGCATCGGCCTTTGATCTCCATGCCGGTGTGAGACTTCTAAGAATTTTTCGAACGAGCTCTCTATCCGTGAATGTTTTCTTGAGAGCATGTAAGTCATTTACGATTATTGAAAATTGCTCAAACATTTCGTCCACCTTTTCACCTTCCTTCATGTGAAATAATTCATAAGAATGGGTTAGGAAATCAATTTTTGCTTCCCTTACCTGGTCCCTACCTTCGTACGTGACTTCTAGTTTGTCCCACATCTCCTTTGCCGTTGTACAACACGATATTTTCCTGTAATCGTCAGCATTAACAGCACAATATAATAAATTTATTGCTTTAGCATTATTTTGAACCTTTCGGATGTCATCCGCGTCATACTCATCCTCGGACTTTGGAACCCATACGTTTTCCACCTTCTTTGTTGGAATTTGGTTTCCCTTCATTATCACCTTCCAAAGGTGAAAGCTGTTGGACTGAATGAAGATCTTCATCCTCTCCTTCCAGTACGTGTAATTTGTACCGTTGAATAGAGGTGGTCGTGTGAAGCACTGTCCTTCATCAATTCCTGCAAAAGAATCACGAGTAGAAGCCATGGATGGTTCTATCAAACTATTAAATTTTCAGAGAGTTGGGCTTTGATACCAATTGTTAGATAATACGCTTAACGCTAGAGGGGGGGTGAATAGAGTTATAATAAAATTTAGCGTAAACTTGCGGAAATTAAAATTTGCAGGAAGTAAATAAGTGCGATAAATAATAACTTACACACAGATATATCCTGGTTCACCACAACGTGTGGCTAGTCCAGTCCCCGAGAGACTCTCTCGAGATTTTCCACTAACGTGTCAAGCTTCCGGGTGCTTAACAAACCTTTACAACTTGAGGACGCAAGCCTCAACACCTTTGCTCGGAGTTACAACACTCCAAGACTTCAACCAAGGAAACACAAGTTCCTTACAACAAGAGAATTATAATTCTCTTACAAGTGTATACAACAGTAAAACACTCAAACAAAATACTCCTTAATGAGTAGATATGAGTAAAAGAAATAAGCTCTGGATCACAACAACTTTGGACAAGAATATGGCTCTCAAAAGCTTTATGAAATTGAATATAAAATGATAAACAAAAGTATGCAAGCTTATAGCAATGTAATGATCAGTTGTAGTATGTTGTTGTGTTTAAAACACTAAAATGAAGCTGTATTTATAGTTGAAAAACTTGGCATTACCGTTGCCTAATTGCTAATTAAGAGTTGTTGATTTTACTCACTGACAATCGATTGTCAAACCCCAATAATCGATTGTCTGCCATGCAGATCAAAATTCAATCCCAGATTTTACGCTTGATAATCGATTACTTACAATCCATAATCGATTATTGGCAACGTTCAAAAAATCCTTTCCAGATTTTACCACAAACAATCGATTGTCCAGAATCAACAATCGATTACTCAGCAACGTTCAAAAAAATATTTTCCGGATTTTAATCAAAACAATCGATTAAACAAAATCAATAATCGATTACCCAATAACGTTCAAAAAATCTTTTCCGGATTTTAATCAAAACAATCGATTATATAAAATCAATAATCGATTACCTGACGGTATTTGAAAACTTTACGACAACGATCAGCTTCACAATCGATTGCACAAAGTCAACAATCGATTACTTATCAGTTTTTGAAAAACATTTTAGACACTGCCTCTTGACAATCGATTGTCATATACTCACAATCGATTATTTAATAAATTTGAAAATCACTGGAAGTCACTGCCTCAACACAATCGATTGTCATTAGTTCACAATCGATTATTTTGTGACTTTGAAAAATCTGAAGGACACTGTCTCTTCACAATCGATTGTCATTAGCTTCACAATCGATTATTCTGAGTTTTGAAAAACTTTGATGGACACTGCCTCATCACAATCGATTGTCATAAGGTTCACAATCGATTGCCATGCAGGTTTGAAAAAACCTGATGTTCACTGCCTTAACACAATCGATTGTCATTAGTTCACAATCGATTGTCATGCAGTCTTGGCTTAAAACAATCGATTATCATTTAGTACATAATCGATTATCTTAGTCCAGTTTTCAGAGGCATTTAAAAATCATTTTGACTAATGAAAATATGCATGATTTAAAATCATTTAGCATTAAATTAAATATGCATGATTTTGGAAAATAGTTTTATGAGAGAAGCCATGTTACGAGTCAAGTTGTAGGATCAATATCACAATTAAGAATGACTCAATTAAACTATAAAACTTTGTCTTGAGCTTGAATCTCGATGTATATCAATTGTGCGCTTGTTTCTTGAACTTCGTCATATATCAATTTTCGCTTCGTTTGTCATTCATCAAAACCTACACAAAAGAACACACGTTTTAGTATATTGCATTGAGAACGTGTTTCCAACAGAATCAACTCCCGAAGCCCATCAACATTGGGTACACAAATTCGACCCTACATCCTCAGTATCTCGTCATCAACAATAGTCACATCTCTGGCATCACCATTCTGAACCTTGTCCTTGAGGACAAGCAAATGAGGGTCATCAAACTGATGCTCCCTGATACGATCAAATAAGGAAGATTGAGAAACCACGTAAGCTAGAACCCGACTAGGATCCAAAAGATCAAATCTCACAAATATGCTGGCTAAGGCCTGAACATCCATTGCCATGGGTTTCTCCGCTGCTGGTAAATAAGCCAAACTCCCCAGACTCTCTACCCGGTAACTCAAAGCATCGACCGCCACATTGGCCTTGCCGATTGATACAAAATAGTGATATCATAGTATTTGAGCAGCTCTAACCACCTACTCTGGTGATCAGTATAAATCTCACAAGGTACACCGTATAAATAATGAAACCAGATTATCAAGGCGTGAACAATGGGAAAAAACTCGAGATCATGAACAGGATAATTCTTCTCATATACCTTTAATTGTCTTGACACGTAGGCAATCACCCTACCATCCTACATCAATACCGCTCCAAGGCCAATCCTCAAGGCATCACAATAGATAGTATAAGACCCCAAACCTGTAGGCAATATCAAAACTGAGGCTGTAGTCAAAGCTGTCTTGAGCCTCTAAAGCTCATCTAATACCTTTCGTCCACTGGAATGGAGTACCCTTTTGGGTCAGCTTGGTCATAGGGGCTGTAATCAATGAAAATCCCTCAACAAAATGATGGTAGTAACCCGCTAAGCTAAGAAAATTACGAATCTCTATAGCTAAGGATGGTCTAAGCCAACTTTGCACTGCCTCTACTTTATTCGGATCCACCAAAATACCCTCACTTGATACCACATAGCCTAATAATGCCACGGAATCCAACCAGAACTACTATTTAGAGAACTTTGCATATAAGATCTTTTCCCTCAAAGTCTGAAGCACTGCCCTCAGGTGCTGCTCATAATCTTCTCGACTCTGGGAATACACAAGAACATCATCAATAAAAAACTAATGACGAACGAGTCGACATATGGCTGGAACACACTGTGCATCAAATGCATAAAGGTTGCTGGGGTATTAGTCAGCCCAAATGACATAACAAGGAACTCGCAATGACTATATCAAGTCTTGAAAGTAGTCTTCGAAATATCCGGCTCCCGAATTTTCAACTGATGGTTGCCTGAACACAAGTCAATCTTAGAAACACTCGTGCACCCTGAAGCTAGTCAAACAAATCATCAATACGAGGCAAAGGATAACGGTTCTTCACTGTGACTTTGTTCAACTGGCAATAATCAATGTACATACACATAGAGCCATCCCTTTTCTTCACAAACAAGAAAAGATCACCCCAAAGTGATACACGGGGCCGAATGAGACCCTTATCAAGCAATTCCTACAATTGATCCTTCAACTCCTTCTACTCAATAGGGGCCATACGATACAGAGGAATAGAAATGGGTTGAGTTCCTGGCAACATATCAATGCCAAAATCAATATCTCTATTGGGCGGCATGCCCGAAAGATCAGCTCGAAACATATCCGAAAATCCGGCACAACTAGGACTGAATCAACTGCAGGGTATCAATACTGATGTCTCTCACATAAGCTTGATACACGTCACACCCCATCTAAACCATACGCTGAGCCTTAAGGAAAGAAATAACTATACTGGAAGTATGACCTAAGGCACCCCTCCCCTCTACTCGTGGTACACCTGTCATAGCCAGTGTCACAGTTTTGGCGTGAAAATCAAGAATAGCATAATGGGGTGACAACCAGTTCATGCCCAATATAACATCAAAATCTACTATTTTGAGAAATAGAAAATTGGCTCTGGTCTCAAAACCACTAAGAGAAACCACACATGACCGATAAACGTGATCTACAATAAGAGAATCTTTTACAATAGTAGAAATATGAAAAAAGGAACTCGAAGAATCCCGAGGTACACCCAAATGCGGAGCAAAATAAGAAGATACATAAGAATAAGTGGAGCCTGGATCGGATAGAACTGATGCATCTATGTTATAAACTAGTACAATACCTGTGATGACCGAATCAGAGGCAACAACCTTAGTACGGGAATGAAGAGCATAATATCTTGCCTGGACTCCCCCTCTAGGGCGACCTCTACCTCCCTGATCTTCATCTCTAGCTGGCTGAGTAGGTGGGTTAGCAACTAGAGCTGTAATCATAGCTTGATTACTCTGCAGGGCATGCTATGGCTGAGAAGTCTGTGGAGGTGCACTCATCCCAAGTCTAGGGCAATCCCTCACCATATGGCGTGTGTCACCACATTCAAAACAAGCTCTAGAAGGACGTGGCAGTGGGAACTGTACGGTACGGGCACTTTGAGACCCATGAACACCTGAAATACTATGTGAAACTGAGCTAGTTGATCCTCAAAACCTCTACCATGCCGTACTCTTCCTCCAAAATAAGGACCGGTGGGTCGCTCCAGTCTATGAGGTATCCCCGCTTCCCTATACTCTCTCTCCTAACCTCGCATGTCCTCTATTCGATGAGAGGTCCTCATTACCGGCTGCTGGGAACATAGGCTATGTCACCATGACACCCGAAACCCGACAAATGTGAACTCACTACTCTAGAGTAGGGGCAGCCGGAGTCTGGGTTCCTCCCCCGATCTGTGAAGTAGTTGGTACAACCTGAATCAATCCTGCCTGAACTAATGTACCAAACATACTTAGGAACTGTGTTAAGGTCTCCTGAAGTGCTGGAGTAGTAGTAGCAGTAGGCATATCAGACGCCTGGGCTCCAGTTGGAACTGCTGGTGGCTCCTTTGTTACAGCTCGCGCGGGTGCTCTGGTTGCACCGTGTGCGCGTCCTTGGCATCTACTCGAGCCTCGACCTATGATGGATCTCGTAGGGAGCACGGGTATATGGTCATCTCTGTAGCAAGTATACTTACCATCTGTGAGATAATGAAAGAGGTTTAGGATTGTGATGTCAAAAATCTCGCATGACACGGAAATCAAATAAAGTGAAAATTTTCCTAACGGTTACATATCCTATCGTAGATAAGTACAGATGTCTCCATATCGATCCGTGAAACTCTAATAAACTGGATTGTGATTCATGACTCCTATGAACCTAGAGCTCTAATACCAACTTGTCACAACCTTAGTTCGCCCTCCGTGAACTATCGTGATGACACCTAGTCTCTATGACTAGGTAAACCTAACAAATGCGGAAAGAAAATAACATAAAACTGAAATAACGAAATGAAATAGTTTTTAAGATGTCGCCTGGCCTAAACAGTACAAAAATCATAACCTAACACTTCCCAATATCCGGAGCCGCATGAATCACAAGCTAAGAGATACATAAGCAGCGCTAACTCCAGAAATGTCTAACAAAAGGAAAATACATAAGGGGTATACTATTACAGAAAGATAAAAAAGGTATTCTTTGGTTTGCATATGCGGCAGATATACCTCGAAGTCTCTACAAAAGTGCCTTGCCTCAAGGATGATAAGACTGAGTGGAAATACCTGGATCTTCACATGAAAAACATGCGCAGAAAGGGCATGAGTACACCACAGCGGTACTCAGTAAGTGCCAAGCCTAACCTCGGTCAGGTAGCGACGAAGAAGGCCAGAGCTCTACTGAGGTTAAATGAAATATAAGGTATAATGGTGTAGAATAAGACAGTACAATTAAGTGAAACAGTAAGAAATAACATCGAATGGAAAGAACAACAACAATAATTATAACAAAGACAAAATAATCACGGAAAGAGTACAGTTCAACACAGAGATAACCACTAGGGATCTCCCAGGATATTGTGTTGTAGTTCCCAAATATAAATATCCAGTGGATATCCGGGTTCAGTCCCGTAGTCCAAATCATAATGCACGAGGATCTACCAGGAATCCGATCCGTATTCCCAAATGTAAATATCTAGTATAGGCGGAATCTACCAGGTACAGTCCTGTAGTTCCAAAGTAAATGTACAAGGGGATCTACCGGTATACATATCTGTAGTCCCAAAGTAAACATGCAGGGGATCTACCGGGATACCGTCCCATAGTCCCAAAGTAAACACACAACAACAACACGAAGAAATACATCATTCAATTCAAATTACATACTAAGGTAAAATAGGTACTTCTAGCCTAGCATGTTGCACATAATTCAAATAAGGCAGTTTGATCAAGTAAAGTAATTAAAACAATTATACATGCTTCCCTAAGCTAACAACAGGCTTAAATTGAAAATAGTATAAACAGGAAAAGAAACACAATTAAAATTACTTAAAGAAAACTAGATTTTCAACAATTAGCACAAGTGCGCACTCGTCACCTCACGTACAAGGCATTTTAAATATCAATAATATCAAATCCTAAGGGGAGTTTCCTCATACAAGGTTAGGCAAGCCACTTACCTCGAACTAGCTTAAAATTAATCTAAAATTACGTTCCTGCCATGAGTACTCGACTCCAAATGGCCTAAATCTATTCAATTCGATTGCATAATGTAAATATAACTTCAAGTAGTTGATTCCACAAATAAATTCTAAGTTAATACGCGAAATTGGGTAAAATGATCAAAATGCCCTCCGAGCCGACATCTCGGAATCGGGAAAAATTTACATTTTCAAAATTATCCAAATATAATGTCAAATCCCCAATCAAAACTTGAATTTTTGGTCTAAGAACTTTCCTCCAATTTTTATATAAATTTCGAAATTAAATAATGAATTCATGTTTAGATTAATGGGTTACAAGAAAAAAGGAGTTAAGAATCGTTACCCAATAGATATCTCTAAAAATCCCTCAAAACCTCACTCAACTTCGATCTCCCAAGCTCTAGTTTTCACAAAAATGGCTTAACCTTCGATTTTGAACTTAACATTCTGCACAAACGCGTTCTTCTTTGTGAACGCGAGACAACGGTCGCGAACGCGATGCACTAAAGTTACACTGGATAGTCTCCCTCTTCGCGAACGCGATGCTCGAGCAGCAAACGCAATGATAATTTCTCTTCTCCTACGCGAACGCGAGACTACCTTCACAAACGTGATGGCACAAGGTCCCACAGCCTCGCGAATGCGAGCTCTTCTTTGCGAATGCAAAGTGTTAATTCCTCATCGGCCCCTGTTCCTATTTGAGAATTAGAGACCCCACCCGCGAACACGAAGAAGGAAATCAGAACTGACTGCTGCAACATTTTTCTACAATTTCTAAGTTCCAAAAATGACCCGTTGAGCATCCGAAAAACACCCGAGGGTCCCCGAGACCTCAACCATACATTCCAATCAATACATCATTCAAACTTGTTTATCTTTGGAACGCTAAAAAACATCAAAAAACCAATTTAGCATCGGATTCAAACCTAAGAACTCTAAAACCTTTCAAATTACGCTTTCGATCAAAAAGTCTATCAAACCTCGTCCGAATAACCTGAAATTTTGCACACATGTCACATTCAACACTCATAGCTACTCCAACTTCTATAATTTCATTCTGAACCTTAGATCAAAATCTCATTATCAAACCGGAAACTTAAAAAATTCAACTTTCGGCATTTGAAGACTAAATAAGCTACAGACCTCCAAAACAAAATCTGACCACGCCCCTAAGCCCGAAATCACCCAACGAAGCTAACAGAATAGACGGAATTCCAATCCAAGGCCGTATTCACACTGCTTTGACTAGGTCCAAACTCTAAAGATTAAGTTATCATTTTGGGGACTAAGCGTACCAAAACACTCCGAAACTCAAAGCCAAACATCCCGCTGAATTAAAATAACAGAAAAAAAATACAGGAAAAGCAGTTTATAGGGAATCGGGGCATTAATTCTTCAAACAACTGGCTGGGTCCAGGCATAAAGCCCTCCTCACTGGTTGGCAGAGACCCTATCCGATCATATGGACCTATTCCCATTTTCATTGCAAAAAATCAATCGGCACGCTACCTTATTCAAACTATAAATATGATTTCTTTCCACTATTCCATGCTATTGGGGTATTCTTATACCCGGAGTTTGAAAGATAATCCCACATTCAAGAAAATAATTTCTCATACATGTAAACTCTGTTCCATTATTGCTCCTGAAAGTCTTAACTCGCTTACTGAATTGTCTATCTATCATAGTAAATAAATTCTTCACACTTTGTAGTACTTCCTTCTTATTAATCAATAAAAATATTCACAGAACACACAAGTAATCATCTACAATAGTAAAAAATATAATGGCCACAAGCAAATTTGTTCGATAAGATCCCCACAAATCACAATGAATCAACTAAATGATAGGAATTTATCTTTTATTTGTTTAGTCTAATGGCAAACATCACAACTTTTATTCAAAGTATCACAATTCTTTTCCAAAATCTACAATAGGAATTAATTTGGTTACTTGTAGAGAGGGATGACCCAAATGCATATGGCAAAGATCCAGCAAGTCTACACTACCAACCTTTATAAAACATACCCTCTATTTGTTCCAGAAATATATAGTCCATCTTTTCGTTCACCCGCTCAAATCAATATCCTCAAGGTGCGGTCCTGTACGATATGTAAAAGTTAAGTGACAATGAACAAAAATCTATGTAATTGATTGATTGAGATACATAAATCATGTTGCATGTTAAGTCGGGCACATGAAGAACTTTTTCTAGGACAAAGTTTCCTTGAACCGTTGTTGGTCGCTACATCATTACTCCCATTAGGCAGACTAAAGAGACACTTCTCAATGTTTTGCACATTATACAATAATTTTAAATATCTTATCATATGATTCGTCTCTCCTGTGTTGATGATCCAACATAAATAATTTTGCTTACCGATCATTTACTCAAAATTTATATGTTGGTTATTCAACGCAGCAATCAACATTTTCCACTGCTCATTGCTCAACCTCGAAGGCCAATCCTTTTCAGTTTTCTCCCCGCATCACAGTTATGGAGACGCCACCTCACGTGGCATGTAAAACATTTAGGAAATATGCATCGCCACATCCTAGGCCTCTATTCATTTCACACCTCTAATATTATTGTTGTCCTCTATCGTGTCCATATGCTGTACTATTACCACATGGTCTCTCTCCCTATCATTTTGGATATCCAACAAGCTTGAAGCAATTTTTTGAATCATGTCCAATTCGATTGCAGTAGCACGTAATTTTTTCCTTCACTTTATTCCGACCATTATAGGGGGGATATCCCTTGAACGGCAAAGGCCATGATGTCTCCATGTTCATCAATCTCTCGATCCATAGTCTTCGCACATTCGTCTTGTACCAACTTTGAGTAAACTCGATTCAAAGTTGTCAATAGATCTTGATCGAATAAGTTTGACCTCACTATTCCATAAACTGTTCATCTAATCTCATAAGAAAATGGTGCACCTTCTCCTCTTCCATTTCTTGTCCAAGATCACACCAAGATCGCATGTGCACTTACCACATGTGCAAGACGACATTTGATCAAAATTAGCAAGTTCTTCCTATAGTTTTGTTGAATTTTTATATTACTTTACTATGATTATACCCTTTTGTTTGCACTTTGCAAGTTCGGCCTTCAACTGCTTTATTCTAGAACATTGGAGACCAAAAAACGTTCTTCAATACTAGTCCATAAATCTTTAGCAACTTCCATGTGTGGTATAGATGAATGCAAAGTAGGCTCAATAACATTCCGAATCCAAGAAACCAACAACGAGTTGATGGTCCACCAATCTTTAATATTTGGAGACTTTTCGTATGGTCTCTTGATTATTCTGTTAATAAATTCGAACTTCTTCCTCGCCCTCAAGGCTCTCTTCGTGGACCTTGCCCATTCATTATAGTTTTCTCCCATTAGAGTCGTATTTGTTATCAAAATCCCAGAATTGTCATTAGATGTTATATCATACAGAGATATGGTCTTTCTATTATTTGTTTCGTCACCACCACCGCTTCCGCCGGTAGCGGAGACATCTTTACTATTGTTCCTTGCCACTAGTACGTCACTCCGAGTTTCTTATGGTTTGGCCAGACTTTGGCTCTAAAACCATGCGAATACGATGTCTAAGTGTGGAAAAGAAAAGCTTGCCTTCTTTAATTGATTTACAAGAATATAAATATACAAGTCACGTAGTAAACCTTACTCCTAACAAATATGGAAAACTAGTTATAACAAATATGGAAAAGGAAAACTCTCCTAGCCCTAAGCATATAAATATATTTGCTATCCATATATAGGGGTGGCGAATGGGTCAGTTGGGTAAGATGTCGGCGGGTCAAGAACGGATAAATTATCTCACCCTACCATATTTAATTTGGATAAAATAGGTAAACCGACGGATAATTTGAGCCTACTAAACTTCTTAAATATGTTCACTTTTGGTGGAATTGTTAGTCTACTAAACTTGAGAAACACTTAATTTGAGCCTTTATAAATAAAAAAGTTAAATCCATTAATTATCCATTTTCTAAGTGGATAATATGATTTTTATTTATATTTGACACGTTTCTAACAAATTCATTATGTAACTAATTTGTTTAATAAATAATATGAAAAAGTTTAATTTTGTTAAGAATAGAATTCTATTTGGAATGAGTATCTATCTTGTAGAGAGTTTTACTTCGAGGCTAAGTCATTTTTCCTCCTATAAATAAAAGGGTCTTACCCCATTGTATACCACCCCAAAATTTAATAAGAATTTCTCTCTCTTTCTCTGCAATATTGCTCTTGTTCTTTTATTGTTTTATAACACGTTATCAGCACGAAGCTCTACTATCTCAAGAATCTCTTTGAGAAAATTTGATAGAAAACCCTAGCGTATTCTGCCTCTTGAATACGTGGTAACGGTAGACGTCCCATCAGTCAAGTTCTCTGGGCTGTGAGAGCGCGTAGCTAGTGGATCGTGAAAGTTGGTCGCAGGCTTAATCGTTGTTTGTTGTTGCTGCTGAATCGATAGAGTTTAACGGTACGCTTCCTTAGACTCTAACCCAAAATTATAATTTGATATCTGTATGATTGTGTCTTAATCTCTTCTATGGCTGCGAATTAATTATCTTACAGTTGGTATCAACGCCACCATAGTTAGATATTAAGATCAATGAATAATCTTGAGTTTCATAGTATATAGTCTGTTACCGATTTTTGAACGGCAGCGAAAAAGTTTTCGTTGAAGACTGTTTTGGGTAAACTTCTTTGACGTCGGCTACGACAGTGTCGTTTCATATTGCTTTCTACAGAATGGGTTTAACCATGTAATTGAAATTACAATAACTAATTACTACTTAAAAAAAAATTTAAATTGATGTGGGCTGACGGAGGCTGCGGTGTCTTAACAGAATAGGCAAAGTGTTTGCTATAAGAACTTCTTTGATTTTAATTATATCACCTCTTTGATTGGCTTTTTACACTATTTTGGTAAAAGAATATAAAGATTCTTTTGTTGATTTTTTTTTTGTGATTATTCATAAATAAGTAAGGCAACAAATTGATGCAGTTAAATTACCTGTACCCTCTAGGAATTAAAGATGTGTTATGAAATATTAGATTATGGTCGATGTCCATAACTCCTATAACACCCACTACTTTTATCCATTATCTCCATAACTCTCACTACTCCAATACTTATGGTTGTAACTCCCACACCTCCATGATCTCCCCCATGATCTTCCTCCATGATCTCAAAAGCTTAATGACATATTTATGGAATTCTTTTAGTATACCTCTATGTAGTACTATAAATAGAGGATGAGAAATCATTTTGTAATACACTTGGACACATAGAAGAAATATATTCTCTTCTCTATTTCTCTCTACTTTGTTGTCTATCTTTTGTTTATTACTTTGAGCTAAGTTTTGGTAATCAAACAAAAAGTCGCTGTAAATTTTTCTCATTTCACTCAAGGATAACAAGATGTTAATAATTTATATGAATGTGTTGACAGTTCAGGCTAATTGAGTTTGGTATTGTGTTATGAATGAGATCAAAAGAAACTGTCTCACATGATATTAGAATCTTCGATTTTTAAATAGAATATTAGGATTGTCAAATTAGACTACTAGTTATTAAATTTTGTAATTTTTCAGCCACAACCTATTAACAGAAATTGTTAGTATCATAAACAAAGTTTGTTTTGAAATTGCATTATAAGTTATTATTGAGTTATTGACTTCACTTTGTTTTTCTTTATCTCTGAAAATACTAATATTTATTCATATTATTTCTTTTGTATGTCAAACAATTAGAAGCAAATATGAATACCTCACAAAACAAACTTGGGTCAAAGCTCAATTGTAAAAATATTTATTTAATTAATTCATGTACCACACATACAATATTCAAAGAGAAGAAATATTTCTCTCATTTAAGTATGTGTAAGGCAGATGTTACTACAATTTCTGGTAGTAGTAAATTGATTGAAGGCTCCGGAAGAGCAACTATAACTCTGCCTAAAGGAACAATATTTATCATAGAGAATGCAATGTTCTCTTCCAAGTCCAAGAGGAACTTGTTGAGTTTTAAAGATATCCGTCAAAATGGATATCATATTGAGACAATAGATAAGAATAATCTTGAATACCTCATCATTACAAAGAATGTCTCTGGCCAAAAGAGGGTTATTGAGAAGTTTCCATCTTTATCTTGTGGCCTGTATTGGACAAAAATTAGTGCAATTGAGGCACATTCCACAGTAAACCAAAAGGTTACTGATTCCAATACTTTTGTACTTTAGCATGATCGATTGGGACATCCTGGATCAATTATGATGAGACAGATTATAGAAAACTCATATGGGCATCCATTAAAGAATTTAAAGATTCTTTTAAATAATGAATTTTCTTGCACTTCTTGTTATCAAGGCAAGTTAATTATTAGACCATCACCAACAAAGGTTGGAACTGAGTCACCTACGTTTTTGGAACGTATACAAGGGGATATTTGTGGACCTATTCACCCACCTAGTGGGTCCTTTAGATATTTTTATGGTCTTAATAGACGCATCCTCTAGATGGTCTCATGTGTGCCTATTGTCATCACGCAACCTTGCGTTTGCAAAATTAATGGCACAAATAATTCGATTACGAGCACAATTTCCTGATAATCCAATTAAGTCTATTAGACTAGATAATTCTGCTGAGTTTTCATCCCAAGTATTTAATGATTATTGCTTATCAATTGGGTAGAAGCTTTGGGATTGAGCATAATGATTGTAAGTTGTTCCATGAACTTCCTTCATAATTAAATTCTGGATTTAAGGGAAGTAATTATCTCTTTCAAATTCTTGAAATTCTACTATTTGATTTCATATACAAACAAAGACAACAAAGTTTGATTATAACTCTAATGGAGTTTGTAGGAAATTATTGTTGGAAACACGTTTCAAATGCAATATACTAAACGTGTGTTCTTTTGTAGGTTTTGATGAATGTCAAACAAAGCAATAAGCGATATATAGCAGTGCTCAAGGACAAGCACAAAATGGATGCATTACAAGAAGCTCAAGACAAAGTTTAGAAATGTTATAATTGAGTCAATATTAATTGTGATCTTGATTCCTCAATCTTGGCTCATAACATGGCTTCTCTACTAAAATTATTTTTCCAAAATCATGCATATCTAACTTAAGTGTCAAATGATTTTAAACTATGCATATTTATATTTGTTAAAATGTTTTTCAAACATGCCTCAAAAATCTGGGCTAAGATAATCGATTATGTACTTATGATAATCGAGTATCTCTAAGCCAAGACTGCATGACAATCGATTGTGAATTAATGATAATCGATTGTGAGTAAGTCAGTTAACATCAGGTTTTTGCAAACTGCATAACAATCGATTGTGTACTTTTGATAATCGATTGTTAACTGAGGCAAAGTTTTCAAAACTCAGACAAATCGATTATGAACTAATGGTAATCGATTAGAATGAGAAAAATGTCTCCCAGTGTTTTTAAATAAATTAATAATCGATTGTGGCTTTTGATAATCGATTATATATGAGACAGAAAGTTTTGAAATTAATTAATAATCGATTATAGCTTTTGATAATCGATTATATATGAGACAGTAAGTTTTGAAATTAATTTATAATCGATTGTTCTATTTGATAATCGATTGTTGGAACTAACCGTTGTCATACATTTTCAAATTACCTTCAGGTAATCGATTGTTGATATTTAACAATCGATGTTTTGCGTAAAATCTGGAAAAGATTTTCTGAACGTTGTTAAAATAATCGATTGTTGATTTCCTGATAATCGATGTTTTATGCCAAAAATTGGAAAGGATTTTTTAACGTTATAAATAATCGATTATTGATTTGAAGTAATCGATTGTTGACGTAAAATCTGGGATTGAATTTTTGATCTGATAGGCAAACAATCGATTGTTTAGTCTTGACAATCGATTGTCACTGAGTAATTTCAGCAATCCTTAATTGGCAATTAGACAACGGTAAGACTGAGTTTTTCACCTATAAATACAGGCTTAACTCAGTGTTTTCACAACAACAACATATACAATTTAAGTATTTTCATTGCTAAAAGCTTTCTTACATTGATCATCATTTTCATTCATCCATAAAGCTTTTTGAAGAGCCATTCTATTGAGCTAAGTTGTTGTGATCTTGAGCGTACTATTTCTACTCATATCTACTCATTGAGGAGTACTTTGTAAAGTGAGTTTGTTTTGTGTTTGTAAGAGAATTGCGATTCTCGTTTGTTGAGGAACTTGTGATTCCTCAGTTGAAGTCTTTGGGATTGTTATCCCCGAGCAGTTGAAGTCTTTGGGATTGTTATCCCCGAGCAATTGAAGTCTTTGGGATTGTTATCCCCGAGCAGTTGAAGTCTTTGGGATTGTTATCCCCGAGCAATTGAAGTCTTTGGGATTGGTATCCCCGAGCAATTGAAGTCTTTGGGATTGTGATCCCCGAGCACCTAGGTGAGGCTTGTGTCCTCAGCTGTAACGGTTTGTTAAGCACCCGTAAGCTTGACAAGTTTAGTGGAAATCTCGAGAGAGTCTCTCGGGGACTGGACTAACCACGTTTGTGGCCAACCAGGATACATCATTGTGTAAGTTTATTTTACTGCACTTGTTTTAATTTCTGCAAAGTTTTTAAATTCCGCACTAAAACGCTTAATATTTTTAAAACGCTATTCACCCCCCCCCCCTCTAGCGTAAAGCGTTATTTCCAACAATTGGTATCAGAGCCATACTCTCTGAAAAACCTAACCGTTTGAGAGAACCATCCATGGCTTCTACTCTAAATTTCTTTGCAGGAATAGGTGAAGGAGAATGCAGCATGTCACCTCCAATATTAGACGAAAACGACTACTCAGTCTGGAAATATCGAATGCAAGTTTTTACAATGGCAAACGATTTGTATCTATGGCAAGCTATTAAACACAGTGATCAACTGACGACAAAAGTCGGGAAAGATAAGGTAAGTGAATACAACACTAAAGCTATGAATATATTTCATAACGCCTTGAATCAGGAACTTTGGCAAAAAATCTCCCACTATAAAACTGCTAAGGAAATGTGGGACAAACTTGAGGAATTGCACGAAAACACGCCTCAAAAAGCGGTCAGCACAAACGATGAATCAACTGGTCAGTGCCTCATGGCAGACGAAAAAGACGAGGTAAGTACATCTAACGATATACAAATTGCTTATAACAAACTGCATGATGAGTTGGTAAATGCTTCTAAGACTATTAAAGATTTACAAAGGACTCTTTCTCTACAAGGAGAGGATTTTCAAAAACAACTCTTTTTAAAAGACAAGGACTTCGAAGAACGTCTTTCTTTAGCTCAAAAAGGGATTGAAAATCTGTCTCGTGATAACGAGAATCTTGCAAATGAAAATCAATTTTTGTTAAATGATAGTATAGAACTTAGACAAGTCATCAAGACCATGCATGAAGCCTCTTGTGTTGATAATTGTTTTACTTGTACTACTTGTGAGTCCTTAAAACTAGAAAACACAGAACTTAGGAAAACTTTAGAAACTCGTAGTAAAGAAGTTCTTAAAGTTGGTGAAAAAGAATCGCCTAAGAAAAATCAACGGCATAAAAACAAAAACTCCACTACACCACCTAGACATTATGCTAGAATGTATGAAAATAAGGGTAGAACTAATATCTTTAGACAACCTAGATCCAAATCTAGGATTCTTGCAAACAAGCCTACAAATAGTAATTTTTGGCAACCAAGAAATAACTCTAGGAACGAGCTTAGACCACCTATACATGACACTAGGTCCTTCAACAAGTCTAGCACTAATGACTTTAGACCATCTAGATATTATACTAGAAATGGGAACAATATATCTAGTGTTAATCATTTTCATTCGCCTAGAACTTTGTTGGCTCAACCTAGGCATCAACACAACCCGAACGTAGTATGTCATTACTGCAATCGTATAGGTCATATTGCACCTATGTGTTTTACAAAGCATAGAGATTCTTCATATTATTATGGTCGTTATTTGCCTAACCCCCAAGGACCCAAAATGGTATGGGTACCTAAAGAATATTAATTTGCCTTGTAGGTGTGCTTGAAGGGATCAAGTGTACTATGGTACCTTGACAGTGGATGCTCCAGACACATGACAGGAGACGAATCCAAATTCCTTCAACTAGAGCACAAAGAAGGAGGAAGCGTTGTATTCGGTGACAACAATAAAGGACAAATTATTGGCATCGGATCGGTCGGTAAGAATGAAAAATCCTCTATAAAGCATATATTACTTGTCAAAGGATTAAAGCATAATCTCTTGAGCATAAGTCAATTATGTGACAAGGGAAATCTTGCGTTGTTTGATTCAGATGAGTGTCTAGTGTTTAGACGTAGTGATTTCAAGATTATTCTACGTGGTTTTAGAGTTGACAATATTTACATGGTTGATCTTGAAAACTCCTCATCCGAGTATGTTGATTGTTTGTTGAGCAAAGATGATAATGTGTGGTTGTGGCATCGTAGAGTAGCTCATATGAACATGCATCTTTTAAATAAATTAATTTCTCAAAATCTAGTGATTGGTCTTCCTAACTTAAAATTTGAAAGTGATACTATTTGTGACTCATGTCAGAAGGGGAAGCAAACAAGAGCATCTTTTAAATCCAAAAATGTTGTTTCAACCTCTAGACCTTTACAACTATTGCATATGGATTTATTCGGACCATCCCGCATCGAAAGTCTAGGAAGAAATAGATATGCTTTTGTAATTGTTGATGACTTCTCTAGATTTACATGGACATTATTTCTTGCACATAAAAGTGATGCATTTCTTAGCTTCAAGCTTTTTCTTAAAAGAGTTCAAAATGAAAAGGAATCAACTGTCACTTCCATTAGAAGTGATCATGGGGGAGAGTTTGATCACAATCTCTTTGCGGATTTTTGTGATGAACTCGGAATCGAGCATACCTTTTCCGCTCCACGTACACCACAACAAAACGGGGTGGTGGAAAGGAAAAATAGGAGTCTCGAAGAGATGGCTAGAACCATGCTCGACGAAGCTAAGATTCCCAAACACTTTTGGGCAGACGCCGTGAGTACCGCATGCTATGTTTTGAATAGAGTAGCAATTCGGCTGATACTCTTAAAAACCCCATATGAACTCTACAAAGGTAGAAAACCTGACATTTCACATTTACGTGTTTTTGGTTGTAAATGTTTTGTGCATAACAATGGAAAGGACCAACTAGGAAAATTTGATGCAAAGTCGGATGAAGGTATCTTCATTGGCTATTCTTCTCGTAGTAAAGCTTATAGGGTTTTTAATAAAAGAACCCAAGTTGTAGAGGAATCTCCTCATATTGTATTTTCCGAAGATAATACTCGCTTGGCGAGAAAGGATTGTGGTCTTGATCTTTCAGGTATTCTGGAAAGCCTAAAGGACAAAATTCAAGAAGAACCACCAAGGAAAGAAATTGACAAAACGGTGGAACAACAAATTGAAGAAGCTCCTCAATCGGAAAATGAACCAAAAGAGCAAACAGAATGGAGGACAGTCAAAGACCATCCTCTCGATCAGGTAATAGGCGACGTTGGAGGAAAGGTAAGTACCCGGAGCTCCCTTAGAAATACCTTAGATCTTACTGCGTTTGTTTCTCAAATTGAACCCAAAACCATCTCTGAAGCAATTGGGGATGAATTTTGGACCTTGGCAATGCAAGAGGAGCTTAACCAATTCAAACGTAACAACGTTTGGGATTTGGTGCCAAGACCCGAAGGTCATACCATAATTGGTACGAAATGGGTTTTTCGAAATAAATTAGATGAAAATGGCATAATCACTAGAAACAAAGCTAGGCTTGTGGCTCAAGGCTATAATCAAGAAGAAGGGATTGATTATGATGAGACATATGCTCCGGTAGCTAGATTAGAGGCCATCCGTTTGTTGCTTGCTTTTGCATCTTCTATGAATTTCATTTTATATCAAATGGATGTGAAAAGTGCCTTTTTAAATGGTTTTATCCAAGAAGAAGTTTTTGTAAAGCAACCCCCCGGTTTTGAAGACTTTAATTTTCCCAATCATGTTTTCAAACTCAAAAAGGCCCTTTATGGTTTAAAACAAGCTCCTCGAGCTTGGTATGAAAGGTTGAGTAAATTTCTTTTAGAAAATAATTTTATTCGTGGAAAAGTTGACACAACTTTATTTGTCAAGCATGAAAACAATGATATCTTGCTAGTTCAAATATATGTAGATGATATCATTTTTGGTGCTACTAACAATGCTCTATGCAAGGAATTTTCAAACTTAATGACTAGCGAATTTGAGATGTCCATGATGGGTGAGTTACAATTCTTTTTGGGATTACAAGTAAAACAAATGAAGGAAGGTACATTCATTTGTCAAAGCAAGTATTGCAAAGAACTGCTTAAACGTTTTGACTTGAACAATGCAAAGGAAATAGCAACTCCCATGAGCACATCCGATCATCTCGACAAAGATGAAAAAGGTAAGGAAGTCGACATCAAAAAGTACCGAGGTATGATTGGCTCTCTTCTTTATCTTACTGCTAGTCGTCCGGACATCATGTTTAGCGTGTGCGTCTGTGCTCGTTATCAATCATGTCCAAAAGAGTCTCACCTTACTGCGGTAAAGCGGATTCTAAGGTATCTTGTCGGTACTACCAATGTGGGTCTATGGTACCCCAAAGGTTCTTCATGCCAACTTATTGGCTATTCCGACTCCGATTTTGCTGGATGCAAATTGGATCGCAAGAGCACTAGCGGCACTTGCCACTTGCTCGGTAGCGCTTTAGTTTCTTGGTTTAGTAAGAAGCAAGTTAGTGTTGCGTTGTCCACAACCGAGGCTGAATATGTAGCCGCGGGGAGTTGTTGCGCTCAAATCCTATGGATGAAACAACAACTCTTGGACTATGGCCTACGTCTTGATCACATTCCTCTTAGATGTGACAACACTAGTGCCATATGCTTGACGAAGAATCCCATTCTTCACTCGCGAACAAAATACATTGAAATTAGACATCATTTTATTAGAGATCACGTTCTAAAAGGCGATGTCGAAATTGAATTTGTTGAAACAAAAAGCCAATTGGCAGACATCTTTACAAAGCCCTTAGATAAAGAGTCCTTCTTCCGAATTCGTAGTGAACTCGGAATCCTTGACTCCACGTTGATCTAAGTCATGCATTGCATTTTATTTCTTACATAATTTCTAACTTGAGCGTCGGAGGCGTCTAACATTTTTTTTGCAGGTATCGCAAAATACTCAAGTATTCTACAGGAAAATCGCCGTCAAACAATCGATTACTGTATCAATAATCGATTACTTCCTCTATCTTAATTTTCCAATAAATAAACTTGTGTTTATTTCACATTTTTTTCATATTCTTCCCTTGTGTAAATTTTTGCTAATGGCAAAAGGGGGAAGAAACGGGATATCAAGAAGTATGCTATATCACTCTCAACTTCATTCATGCTTAAAGTGAGGGGGAACATGAATTGAGGGGGAACATCAAATTGCATACTTTACTCTTGTCTTGGATTATCAACATAATTGAACATGAATTGAGGGGGAACATCAAATTGCATACTTTACTCTTGTCTTGGATTATCAACATAATTATTGCATATATCCCGCTTATGTTTGCCATTATCAAAAAGGGGGAAATTGTTGGAAACACGTTTCAAATGCAATATACTAAACGTGTGTTCTTTTGTAGGTTTTGATGAATGTCAAACAAAGCAATAAGCGATATATAGCAGTGCTCAAGGACAAGCACAAAATGGATGCATTACAAGAAGCTCAAGACAAAGTTTAGAAATGTTATAATTGAGTCAATATTAATTGTGATCTTGATTCCTCAATCTTGGCTCATAACATGGCTTCTCTACTAAAATTATTTTTCCAAAATCATGCATATCTAACTTAAGTGTCAAATGATTTTAAACTATGCATATTTATATTTGTTAAAATGTTTTTCAAACATGCCTCAAAAATCTGGGCTAAGATAATCGATTATGTACTTATGATAATCGAGTATCTCTAAGCCAAGACTGCATGACAATCGATTGTGAATTAATGATAATCGATTGTGAGTAAGTCAGTTAACATCAGGTTTTTGCAAACTGCATAACAATCGATTGTGTACTTTTGATAATCGATTGTTAACTGAGGAAAAGTTTTCAAAACTCAGACAAATCGATTATGAACTAATGGTAATCGATTAGAATGAGAAAAATGTCTGCCAGTGTTTTTAAATAAATTAATAATCGATTGTGGCTTTTGATAATCGATTATATATGAGACAGAAAGTTTTGAAATTAATTAATAATCGATTATAGCTTTTGATAATCGATTATATATGAGACAGTAAGTTTTGAAATTAATTTATAATCGATTGTTCTATTTGATAATCGATTGTTGGAACTAACCGTTGTCATACATTTTCAAATTACCTTCAGGTAATCGATTGTTGATATTTAACAATCGATGTTTTGCGTAAAATCTGGAAAAGATTTTCTGAACGTTGTTAAAATAATCGATTGTTGATTTCCTGATAATCGATGTTTTATGCCAAAAATTGGAAAGGATTTTTTAACGTTATAAATAATCGATTATTGATTTGAAGTAATCGGTTGTTGACGTAAAATCTGGGATTGAATTTTTGATCTGATAGGCAAACAATCGATTGTTTAGTCTTGACAATCGATTGTCACTGAGTAATTTCAGCAATCCTTAATTGGCAATTAGACAACGGTAAGACTGAGTTTTTCACCTATAAATACAGGCTTAACTCAGTGTTTTCACAACAACAACATATACAATTTAAGTATTTTCATTGCTAAAAGCTTTCTTACATTGATCATCATTTTCATTCATCCATAAAGCTTTTTGAAGAGCCATTCTATTGAGCTAAGTTGTTGTGATCTTGAGCGTACTATTTCTACTCATATCTACTCATTGAGGAGTACTTTGTAAAGTGAGTTTGTTTTGTGTTTGTAAGAGAATTGCGATTCTCGTTTGTTGAGGAACTTGTGATTCCTCAGTTGAAGTCTTTGGGATTGTTATCCCCGAGCAGTTGAAGTCTTTGGGATTGTTATCCCCGAGCAATTGAAGTCTTTGGGATTGTTATCCCCGAGCAGTTGAAGTCTTTGGGATTGTTATCCCCGAGCAATTGAAGTCTTTGGGATTGGTATCCCCGAGCAATTGAAGTCTTTGGGATTGTGATCCCCGAGCACCTAGGTGAGGCTTGTGTCCTCAGCTGTAACGGTTTGTTAAGCACCCGTAAGCTTGACAAGTTTAGTGGAAATCTCGAGAGAGTCTCTCGGGGACTGGACTAACCACGTTTGTGGCCAACCAGGATACATCATTGTGTAAGTTTATTTTACTGCACTTGTTTTAATTTCTGCAAAGTTTTTAAATTCCGCACTAAAACGCTTAATATTTTTAAAACGCTATCCACCCCCCCCCCCTCTAGCGTAAAGCGTTATTTCCAACAATTATAACCACGTGAAGTGGTAAAATTTTTATGCCTTGCCATAATTAAATTCATGTATGATTGTGGGCAAAGAATTGAAAACCCGTCCAATTGAATTTGCTCCATTCTCATTCCCTTAAGAGAATGTGATCGCAGTATGTGATAAGTCTGAAAGAAGACAAAATTATTACCATGAAGGTATCAATGGATGTGGACGTGGCAATAGACGAAATTATAATCGTCATCATTGTGATAATGAGAATAATAAGGATTCTCAATATAATCCTTCACTTTGCGAAAGTAATATCTCTCATCGATTTGACATGAGATTTTATATAGCACATATAGATGATTATGGTCAATTCATGGTGTGAGTGTGACAACATCTAATTTATGAATACATATTCATTCTTGGAAGAATATGAACGTGCTAGTGGTAGTGAATACACCACACTCACCTCTAGAAGGAGCTTTGAGATTAAATAAGAAAATAATATCATTATTATGACATGAATGGTTATTGATCACGTACCTATTGTATGCCAAAATATTTTGGCAATGTGATAATTAAAGGACAACAATAATGCAAGAAACATATCTTGCATATAATTTTGACCATGGCTATAATGGTATGACTTTCTCTTTGAAAGAGATATTCACCATATGGATATTGATAAATATGTGGTAGTACCACATTAATTGAGAACTGTGCAAGAGCCAATTATATTATTTTGGAGAAACGCAATTGATTACCAATAAGGTATTGTGTTATAGTAAGTCTCAAAGAAACTTATTCAGTTTTTAAAGTATATGCGAAAGCGGTTGATTATATTGAGACAATAAATAAAGGAAAGATTTTATATCTTTTATTACTACAACTTATAGCGGGATAATCTGTATATGAAAAGCTACCCGCTTTATTCTCCAGTTTGTACTACACAAACAAAAGAATGCCACAATAAAGTGGATGTTAATTGATATAAAAATCCATATCATAATAAACTTGGAGTTTATTGAGAATTGCACATGTCATGGTATAAACATGAACTTATCAATATTGATAATTTATTCAGTTGACACAATCAGTTTAGCCATATCAATTTAAATATGATATGCAAAAATAATAGAGAATTAACAAGGGTAAATGTTGAAAGAACTAGAAAGTTCTTTATGAATTTTCTTATATTGCTTGTTCTCATTAATTAATTGACCAACTAAAATTGGGATTGAAATCCATGAATGCTGGAAATATCAAAGGCGAATATGGGCCTATTCGCCTGCCATGTATACCACATATGATGCATCTATGATATGGTTACATGTGCGATTATTATTAACCTGCAACCTGGCCGGTGCTTGCGAGGTAACTTGCTCAGTAATCTAATTTCGAGCATAATTTCCAGATTTTCTATTCAAGATAGTTCATCTTGATAAGTTGGTTTACATCATAGTTGGTTTAGCAAAATAATTTATTGAGTGCCTCCACTTAATAGCTAAATTATTGCTTATGAGAACAAAGTTATCTATATCAATTTGATATACGTTATACACGAGAGTATATTATATTCTCCCCTCACAAGTGGTTCAGGGTCAGGAACCAAATAATTTTATCTTATTATTATTGATGTGCAGTGTATATTAACATGATAATGCACAAAGATGATTTCCTAGAGTTGCGGAAACAAGTTAGTTTTTCTAACATGAGGGGGAGGCATGATGAACACTTGAGAAAAAGTTACATGGAACGAATTATCATTTGTATATATAGATCCTCGAATATCATAATATGAACTTGAAGTTCATAAAAAGATAATTCAATTGCAACATATTGCAAAGCATGCCATACGCATTTGCTGACCCAAAGAAAGTAACTATATTCTCACTGCAAATGCTCATATTAAGTCCTAGAAGGACAAAGTCTTTGATACGCTTAAAGCGTATAGACAAGTCGGTTTCAAAAAGAACTTCTTAATAAAGAATATGAGCAAATGATCAAAGTGATCATAATAAGGAGGCAAGTGATCTGGAAGATCACATGACATAACACTTCATAAAATCTCATGAGAGATTCAGGTACCTGAGTATATGAATGAAGAGATCTCCATGTTATGTCTTTATGAAAATTTACTGGAACCGATATAAAATGTTCGTTGACGACATCTATGATAGCGCTAAATATCGATGAGGATCTTAAGTTTGTCGAATACAAACAAAATATTGGCCAAATGGAAGAGATACAATTCAAGTAGAATTGATTCCATATGAAAGGCATGTAATTTTGGACCTGTAGTTCAAACACTTGAAAGTATAAAGTCAATGGTATGTGCAATTTGTTTTCGATATCTTATTTTTCTAGCATGACATGAAAAACTTGATATGCATCTAAAGTCTATTATATGGCTTATATGACTTAACTTATATGTCATTCCATGAAGGATTTAAGTTTCTTGAAGCATCTACAATTTTTGATCTTGAGGTACCACTTCCCTAATGCAATTTATGCACAAATATATCTTGTTATAACTATAAGCATGATAATGTGATAGCGAGGATACCACTATGGAAATATTGAAGAGCCATTCCACGATATTTGTGACGACGTTATATATCTATCACGAGTTATGATTTCAAGGTGCAAATATTCATTATAGTTAATATGGTTGATTTATTTATCAAATCTCTACCAACAATCTCTTAAAGATGGTGCACAAGATTGGGATGTGAAGGCTCAAGGATGTGAATTAATGCTCTCTTCAGGGGGAGTTAATGCGCGTTGCACTCTTTTTCCCTTACAAGGTTTTGTCCCACTGGGTTTTCCTTGCAAGGTTTTTAACGAGGCAACCAATAGGCGCATTACTAAATATGTGTACTCTTTTTTCCTTTTCTAGAATTTTTTCCCATTGGGTTTTATTTTAGTTATGGTTTTAATGAGGCACATTACTTATTGAGTAGACATTCAAGGGGGAGTGTTAAGAATATAATTCTATTTGGAGTGAATGTCTATCTTGTAGAGAGTTTTACTTCGAGGCTAAGTCATTTTTCCTCCTATAAATAAAGGGGTCTTACCCCATTGTATACCACCCCAAAATTCAATAACAATTTCTCCAATATTGCTCTTGTTCTTTTATTGTTTTATAACAAATTTCTTTTAATTATTTTTACTCCATTAGTACATGTACACGAGCGCGCGCTCTCTTTAATAACTATCCCACCTCTTACTCTGCAACCACTTTTGCAGCACACCGCATTGCGACCACAGCTCTGATGTTCTTACTGTGAATTTCGTTGACGATGATTTTGAACTGAAGGAGATTCAGAGGCTGGAAGGCCACACCGATAGGGTTTGGACCGTCGCTTGGAAACCACATACCAAAATCAATGGTGTTCCATCTGTACTCGCGTCTTGCAGCAGCGATAAAACCGTTCGAATCTGGGAACATGACTCCACCGTCTTTCCACTGTCAGGTTTGATTGTTTTTTATTTTCATCATAAAATAGCATTTTCTGATTGATATTCCTTGAACAACTATTACTTTATCAAAGTGGAAAAAATTAAAAGAACTATTGGACAATCTGCACTCTGATCAGCTGGATACACTAAAGAGTTGCAATTAGAATCCAAAGTATAAGTTCTGTCAAAGAAAAACAAAATTATGAATTGATGCAAATTAATTATTTACTAATACGATATGGAAATTGATTAGCTTTGGGAAGTAGTATGTTATGTTTCCGAAAGTGTACATGCGAGTTGGGTTGATTATTTCCCTATCAATTATTTATTTTTATATTTTAGTCCTATAAGTAATTACTTTATTTCCCGTAAGTTTCTTTTATTTCACTTTGAACCCTAGGTCTTACTTTCCCTGTTTGTAACAAACTTGCCATTTTGACAGGCTATGAAATGAAATCTGTTTATTTCCTTTTCCTTAGCTTAGCATCGTTTCTTCTTAGATTATCTTATTGCATCAGTGGTATCAGAGCATCGATTCTCTAACCTGTATTACAATGGAGGTCGATATTTTCTCTCACCATATGGCTATTATAATGAACCATGAGCTACAATAGAGCTTGAAGTTGCAAACCTATGTGTATATCACAGTGGTGATGCAACCTATCGAGCTAATAGTTCTTATGGTTATGGTAATAGCGGATATGGAGTTTACCATGTTGGGTACCAGCTTCAATCAAAGATACCCTCTATACTCCTCTAATTTTAGTCCGCAGAATCTTTGGCAGACTACGAGTCTCCAAATTGCCCTTATCTCTGTCAACCGTCGGAATTTTCTAGGGCATCCTCAAATTATTTGTCTATTGGGGAGATTACAAACAGAGGTTCGGCTCTGGATATTCTCTCCGACAACAACATGGCATCACTATCCATCACAATAATGGTTGGAATCAACCACTATCCTGAACATTTCCAACCAGCTTTGTCGATTCAGCCGCAACTAGAAGTAATAGAGAATCCACCTTCCAATCATGCATTTGATTTGTAGAGATTTAGAACTAATTCTCTTCTTTCTCATGATGTTTGTGTCCCTGAAACCTCTACTTTAGAGGTTACGGCCTAAAGCAACAAGGATAGTAGCAATATGAACTTAGATTTTGGGGTTGAATTAAAGGAGAATGGAGCTGATAAGGAAGAAAATGAATTGTTTGTGCGTCCTTCACCCCTTGATGTGTATGCGCACAAGATGTTTGATGAAATGCTAGATAATGAAATAGGGGAGCCTTTTAACGAATCAGTTTCTCCTGAAATGAAAGATATTAAAGAAATGGTGTAGAAGTTTGCCTTACAAATGACTAGCCTAAGCTCAAGGCAAAATAGACTAAGCTCGAGGCGAAATAGACAAGCTCAACGATTTTCTTCTCAACTAAGTGAAATTAAGGATTCATAGAAAACTAAAAGGAATTTGGATGACCACACCTATCTTGTCATGGAGGAGGTCAAGAAAAGGGAGATTGAACAAAGAAATTGTCCCTTGACCAGTGAGAAGCTTGACACACAAGTTGCTAATGCTATGGTGAACAACAATGATAGCAGTCACATAATTCATGCTCCTACAACTGCAGAGACTACTACAAGTGGAGTATTTGATGTTGGATTTGGTGAAGATACAAAGGATCATAAACTTGTTGTGGCACGTCGACTTCCAATGGTAGAGGAAGATCTTTCAACTATTCCAACTGGGGTTGAGGAAATAGATGCAAGAAAGCATAAAGAAGTGGAACCTGTTGCGACGTTAGTTGATTCACAGAAAATCCTTATACACAAAGATGAATTAATGGTGGTTGAGGAAGAGACTATTAAATTGGAAATTGATATAGGGACTGATTGAGTAGATGTATGTGAAGAGCCAGTAGAAACTAAGAATGATGTGGATGGTAACACCTACTTCACTGGTCAGGAGATTGAGAAGTACCTTGAAAAGAGTAACATCCACTTGATCGATGAGAGGTATGGGGCAATCAATATGGTGCTGAGCAACAATGTTAGCAATCACATTATTCATATTCCTGAAGCTGTATTTATTACTCTAGGTGCTGAAAAGAATCACCATGCCATGCGAGATCCTATCACTACCTCAAAGAAGTATATGTCTGAGAAAAACCTAACCAGTGAAGTGACGTTAAAGAGCATAGATAAAAAGATTGACAAGTTAGCTGGATAGGTTGTTGAGTTTGCAGATGCAACCCTTGTTCTGGATTGTAGCCAGCTGCTAGAATATGTAATTGTTGATTCTAGAAGCTGCAGAATTGGGCCTGATCCAAAGCTCAGGGATGCTCAATGTTCTCTTATGGTTAATAGTGTAGTGTGCAAAACAAGAGCAACCTCCAAGTTTGTTGAGGTACACTTTTTTGCTGAGTTCATAGGGAAACACTGGTTCCTTCTACTTTGCACCATGACAACTTTTGCACTTCATGGGATGTTGAGAAAAGAAATTCATATATGCAATGAAGAGAAGCATGTTGCCTACAAATTGAGGTTTGAGATAATAAATAATGCTTTCAGTTCTCGTGTAAGGAAAAAATGGGATAAAAGTGGTGATGATCACAGTATTGGTTGTGTTAGTATGGTGAACAAGGGCCATGGCAGATGTGGTGTTAGTTATAGAAACAAATTAGAGAATGATGATTGTAAAGTTGACTTGGTTGATTCGCCTAATCATCCTCAAAGGTGGAGACCTCCAGATTTAATTTAGAGGTTAATGGAAAAGGTTACTTCTTCATTTTTAAATATCACCCTTGAGGATGAGGGTGGCTTGATGGGGAAGTGGATTCTAGACTTCCGTCCGATTTATGTGCTTGATCAAATAGTTTATTTATATTTGTCGGTTGGAATTTCAAAGGATGGTTCAGCCAATAGCCTAGAATACTATGTATCTCTGGAAAGAGATATTATGGTGGCAGCAGCTGTCAACTTAGTTGTTGGAGAACAGCCAACAGATGTTTATAGTGAGATTTCCCTCTTTGTTCATCATGTTATCAGAGGAGATAGTACCAAGGACCATGCAGCTGATTCCAATGCCTTACTAGTAATACTATTAACTAATCAAGTTGAGAAGACGTTGCCAAAGCAGACAGTAGCAATCTCGGTGTACGAGGTTACCTCTGCCGGGCGGTGTGAACAACTCAAAAGGAAAGGGGAGGAAAAGGGTCTTATCAATGATGATATGCTTCTATTCAGTACCTCTTACTATGCAGCTAAATTTTCTCTTGGTGCATTTTATTCTTTTATTCAAGTGGACAGTCTAAGTATTATGGTTAGCAGAAGCTGTATGCTTAACTCTTCTGTTCTGTCACAATTCTTGTATAAAGGTGAGCACATATTTATGTTAATTGTCACTCCAACTGAAGGTTTATACTCTGGTTATTCAACACAAAATGTTTGTGGTGTATTAATAAACTCATGTGGACTTATGGATAAGTCATATACTGAGTTATGAGGTGTGCATGGTGATCCTCTTAGCTACTTATCATTCAAAGATAATTGTCATTATGGATTACTTGGAGAAAATGGTTGGTGAAAATCTGCCCAAGGAGTATGAAGTACTTGATGTTCAATTGAGTAAAAGGTCTTTTATATCTTCTTATTTAAATGAAAGATTGAAGACTATGAAAGAACAGAGTGATGATGTCCACTCAGTGAAGAAGGTAAAGAGGATGTTCCCTGTTTGCTTGCTCTACATTGGGATGAGAAGAGAAGGTTCACTTTGCAGGCACTTCTATGTAGCTAAGCTTCCTTTAATATTCAATTTTCTTTGTGTTGTATGGGGTTATAAACATGAAAATTCTTGGTTGACTGTAGTGAAGGCAGTAAAGAATTTAATACATAAGTACTATGTTGGAGATATCAAATGGAATAACTTTAATGTTCAGTTAATACATCCAGGAGGCAAGCCAATGTGGAGGAAAGAGTATTGATTGTTGGAAAGAGATTGGTCTTTGATAATAGTGGGTACAACATTAAGGTGGACCAGATTGTTTTGTTGAGCTATTGAAGTTTGATATGAGAGTGACTGTAACTGTTTTAGATTCAGCAAAAGCTCTTGAACAGATGCAAACTACAAGAGTGGAGGTGCAATTCATTGCTATCACTTGTGAGAATATGAAATTTCAGTTTCTTGGACTTCATCACCGTCAAAAGCACCAGCTTACAGTTGTTTCTGATCAATACTGAAGTTATAGGTAATCTTGATGAGTTGTTTCATGACAATGAAACAAATGACGACGTCTATATCCGACAATTAGTTTGGGTTCATGTCGGGTCGCTCCACCACGGAAGCTATCCACCTTGTTAGGAGGTTGGTGGAACAGTATAGGGATAAGAAGAAGGATTTGCACATGGTGTTTATTGACTTGGAGAAAGCGTACGACAAGGTTCCTAGGGAGGTGCTCTAGAGATGTCTTGAGGCAAAGGGCGTGTTGGTAGCTTACATAAGAGCGATCAAGGACATGTATGATGGAGCTAAGTCTAAGGTTAGGACTGTGGGAGGTGACTCAGAGCATTTCCGGATTGTTCTGGGATTACACCAAGGCTCTGCGCTTAGCCCGTTCTTATTTGCCTTGGTGATGGATGCAGTAACACACCATATTCAAGGGGATGTGCCATGGTGTATATTATTTGCTGATGACATAGTTCTAATTGATGCGACGAGGGTCGGTGTTAACGAAAGATTGCAGGTTTGGAATCAGATCCTCGAGTCTAAGGGTTTCAAATTGAGCAGGTCTAAGACTGAGTACCTAGAGTGCAATTTTAGCATTGAGTCGAGGGAAGTAGGCAGGGACATGAGGCTTGGACCACAGGTCATCCCGAAGAGAGATAGCTTCAGGTACCATGGGTCGATGATTTAGGGGGACGAAGAGATCGATGAGGACGTCACTCACCGTATAAGGGCAGGATGGATGAAACGAAGGCTTACATCTGAAGTTGTGTGACAAGAAAGTGCCACTGATACTCAAAGGTAAGTTTTATAGAGTTGTGGTTAGACCGGCCATGTTGTATGGGGCAGAGTGTTGGCCGGTTAAAAACTCCCATATCTAGAGGATGAAGGTAGCGGAGATGAGGATGTTGAGGTGGATGTGCGGGCACACTAGGATAGACAAGATTAGGAATGAAGATATTCGAAAGAAGGTGGGGGTAACCCCTATGGATGACAAGATGCGGGAAGCGAGGCTCAGATGGTTCGAACACGGGTAGAGCAGTGTTGTGAATAGCGCTCGCCTTAGCGCTAATAGCGTGAGGCGAGGCGATGCGAGCTGCCATCTCTATTTTACAGTGTGGCGTTGTGTTTTCAAAAAGGCGAGCCTCTGCCTTTGTAGCGTGAGGCGACCTGTAGCGTGAGGCGAGCTGTAGTGTCGTTTTTTGCTAAAAAGAAAAGAAGAAGGCAGTAGCAGCGATCTGTTAAAATAAAAAATTAGGGCTCGCGATTTCTATACTCTTTCTCCTTCAAGTCGACAGCAAACCTACCGCAGACCAGCGATTTTCTTTCTTCTTTCTTCATCAGGTATGCTTCCCTTCATCTCTTTTATTCGTTCTTCTTCTCCTTTCTTCTTTCTTCGAGTTTCTGTTCTGTGACTCTGTCCAATTTTTTTTCCTTCTTTCTTCTTTCTTCTCTCTTCTTTCTTTTTGTTTTGGGCTCTGTTTTTAATCGCTGCTGCTGCAACAGAACAGAGCAACACTGTGTTACTCTATTTTTTTTCTTCTTCTTCTTCTTCATCTCTTCTTCTTTCTTTTTGTTTTGGCTCTTTTTATCGCTGCTGCTGCAACATAAGTACATAACAGAGTCTGTGTTGCTTTGTTTTTTCTTCCTTTTTCTTCTTCTTCTTCTTCTTCTCTTTTTTTTCGGCTCTGTTTTTTTATCACTGCTGCTGCACTCAACAGATTAGTCTGAGAAAATTATGCATTTAGCAGCAGCTTACAGCTGCAGTAATGGTTTTTTCGGATGAAGAAGAGAGTTGAAATTTAGAGTTTTTAATTAATATTTAATTGTAAAATAAGATACTTTTTAGGCAAAGACACATGCTGACACATTGAATAATTGAACACTTTACCTTTTTAATTGTAAAGTAAATTCTTTTTAGGCAAAGGCACATGTTGCACATGCTGGCACTACCTTTATTGCAGAGAATCAAGTCCTTTCTCTTTGTCGTTTCTATTTCCTATTTTTTTCCCTCCGTTTTTTCGAATTAATTGCGTAGTGACTAGATAATTTTTTTTATATAAAACAGCGTGAAATGACTATCTATTAGTCTTTAATTTATGAATCTATTGTGAGTCTATGACTATCTATTGAGTTTTTAATTTTTAAATTGATATATTTATTAACATATTATTGTTATTGAGTTTTTAGTTATATATATATAATATTTTTTTTTATAAATTGTCGTCTCACGTCAAAAAGGCGAGCGCTTCGCTGCGGGCCTCTCGCCTCACTGAAGCGAGCCCTCATCGCTATTTGTCGCCGCGCGCTATCCAAAACACTGGTGTAGAGGAGAAGCCTTGATGCGCCGGTAAGGAGGTGCGAGTGATTGGCCGTGGTGGATACGAAAAGAGGTAGAGGGAGGCTTAAGAAGTATTGGGAAGAGGTGATCAGGCAGGACATGGTACAACTGCAGATTTTGTAGGACATGACCCTTGATAGGAAGGTCTGGAGGTCAAGCATTAGGGTTATAGGTTAGGGGGTAGTAGAACTTTCCTTACTTCATACTGGGGTGAGGCGGGGTTGGATTAGGGTTGATCTTAGACGGCTTGTAGTTTATGTTGAATCCACTATTTACTTGTTTATCTTAACCCCGGGCCTTAGATACTGGTTACTGTTATTGCATGTTATGCTTCTGTTACTTTTACGGTTTTTACTGGAGTTACTAATGAATTATCTTTTCTTGTTTTCTTATTCCCGTCTTCCTGAGTTGAGGGTCTATTGGAAACAGCCTCTCTGCCATATCGGGGTAGGGGTAAGGTCTGCGTACACATTACCTTCCCCAGACCCCACTTGGTGAGATTTACTGGGTAGTATTTGTTATTGTTGTAATGCTAGTACCAAGAAGTTAAGGTTGCTTCTCTTGTTGTTGAAGTTAACATGTCAAAATTATGAGAAATCTTGTATTCCATTTGGTATTGAAACATTGCTGAAGGGGAATAATACACAAGTTTGTCAACTTGCCACTAATGTTCATAGCTTGCGATTAGTGCTTTTTGAAGGACTTTTGTGGTTTATTGAAGCTAAGTTTCAAAGTCTTTCAATTTCTTTTGATTCGTCAAAATTTCCATTTGATTCCGGTAGATTACCACCCTTGAGGAAAATGGTGTTGTTTACGGGGGAGTACTGACAAGCTATGGAAATGGATCAGCTATGGGAAATAGTACGTTATGTTTTTGAAAGTGTACATGGGAGTTGGGCTGATTATTTCCCTATCAATTATTTGTTTTTACATTTTAGTCCGATAAGTAATTACTTTATTTTTCCTAAGTTTCTTTTATTTCACTTTGACCCCTAGGTCTTACTTTCCCTATTTGTAACAGACTTGCCATCTTAACAGGCTATGAAATGAAATCTGTTTATTGCCTTTTCATTAGCTTAGCTTAGTTTCTTCTTAAATTCTCTTATTGCATCATTTACATGGGAAGAAGTCAATTTGCTGGAACCAGAGGCGGACACACTATAAGTAGAGGTGTCACGCGCATCCGAAAACTTCGATAAAAACTCTATGTATACTTGTAAATGTCTTCAAGATAGTAAGATATTAGCATAGGCCCCCTACCAATCTTTATGAGCAGCGATAAATTTATATTGAATGTCATGGTGCCCCGCCGAATCTTGGGTCCGCCTCTAGATGGAACTGCATTGACCACAGAGTTACTTTTGAGAGTATTAGCTTCAAATCTGTTCTATTGGATACTGCCTTAGCCCGTTGATTTTGAGATCTAGTTAGTTTCTCTTTTTAAGAGTTATTATTACTTTTGATACAACAACTATACCGCAATTTCAAACAAGTGGGGGTCGGCCATATGAATCCTCACTAACCCATTTTACTCCATTTAAACTGTAGTGTGAGGACTGATCATGAAATTGGCTAGTTTTATGCTGGTTGTAGCCTACTACAACCCTCTTTTATTCGATCTTGGACTGACAATGTGAGCAAGATCACATAGGCGGAGTTTATTATTTACTTCTGATAGTTGATTAAATTTTTGGAAATCATACATGGGGTTATGCAGCCAAAAATCAATGTGTACTTTTTTTCTGTTTTCCTTCTTTCATCCTTCTCTAGCACTCTTTCCATCCTCAAGGAAATAATATGACCTTCATCCTCTAGCTGTAATGACTATTCTAGTAAAAGTAAAAAAAAGCAGCTATAACGACTATTTGGAGGAAATTTTGCAAGCTGTTTTGGAGGAAATACAGACACGGACTGTTAGATCATGTGAATGGTCACCGTCAGGCAAACATTTGGCAACAGCTAGCTTTGATGCCACACTGCTATTTGGGAAAATATTGGGGTTGACTTTGAGTGTGTTTCCACTTTGGAGGTACAATTACCTTTTGGTATCTCTCTATCCTATTAATTTCAGTTCATATTCATTACCCCAGCTCTGACAAAAACTAGTGTTAAAGTAGGCAAAAGTTGCATCTTTTGTCTGTTTATATCTGTGCATAGCACAACAAAAACTTCATAAATCTGTCAGTAAAATAAGGGAAATTTGTTACCTGGGCGGCTATGCTAAGTGCCCCAATAGGGCCCGAATAAAAGACCCAAGCCTATATGAATGACATGAACCATCAAAGTCCTACAAATGAAGACTTGGACCTATCAAGCCTGCTTTGGAATCATATAATTTAGCTTATATTGCTTTGTGATCGTAATTTACATCAATCTTTTGTACTTGGCCTTTTTAGTTTCTTTAATGAGTTATAAATCTACTAAACTCATGTCTGCCTTCTTTTTCTTATGCGGGTAATGTCCAGGGTCATGACAATGAAGTGAAAAGTGTTTCTTGGAATCGTGAAGGCTCACTAATCGCGACGTGTGGATGAGATAAGTCAGTTTGGATATGGGAAGTATTGCCTGGAAATGAATTTGACTGTGTTTCAGTGTTACAAGGGCACACACAAGATGTTAAGATGATTCAATGGAGTCCAAACATGGATATGTTGTTATCATGTAGTTATGATAACACTATTAATGTATATTTGAGTTGAACTTAGCGTCCCTCCTTTCTCTCTGTCTCTCTATTCTAGTTTAGAGAGATTCTTGCATGTTTTTCATACCTCTGTTACATATAAGGCATACTAGTGGTTGTTTCCCTTTCATTCACGGGCGTACACAGTAATTTTTATAAGCAGTGTCGAAATTTATAAAATAACAAGATAATAACTTTAATTGTATCATATTTCTAAACTAGAAATAGCCTTAGTCTATTGGTTTTGTTGATTTTTAAGTTATAAAAGGTCCCAAGGGACAATTCTACTTCATCACAATTTTTATCTATAAAGGCTCTCTTAAATATTTTAAAAAATGTGCTAGTTGAGTTTTAAATATTGACCTCTTAGAACAAAATCAAACACACAATCAGCGCATCAAGAGAGATTTTTTGTCAAATAGTGTCATTTTCTCCTACTTATCTGATCTTCATAGTATTGATACATATACTTAATAAAATTTCTCAACGAAGCGTGTCGCATGCCCCTGCTTCATTAAAGGTGCATTCTCCCCTGCTTCCATTTATAAGTAACAATATCTAATATTTAGCGGTGCTTGAAATGCAGGTATGGGTAGAGAATCTCGGTGATGATTGGCATTGTATTCAAACTTTGGGTGAATCTAATAGGTAAGATTCGTTATTGGGAAGAATAAAATCATAAGTTTATTGCATCCAATGGTGTGGCATAATAGTCAATGAGATGGGTGAAAATCTTAGAGATCAGGGTTCGAATCCCAAGAAAATGCTAGTTTTTTCTTCCATTCCGCATAAGCCCTGGCTGCTAGATTTGCATCTGGTACCTGTGTTGGTGTGAGGTGTCATGCAAGGGCGGATACACCAAGGCCCAAGCAGTGTCACGTTATATCGCTTCATCGAATTATTTTACTAATATATCAATAAAAGTAATCTGGAAAATGGCATACATACCAAATTAATAAACAAGTGACGCTACTTAATGTTAAACTTGCCTTGGTTAGTTGGTCAGGCGCCTGAACTATTTTGGCTAGGTTGAGGGATCGATCGAACCGTAATTTTTTTTATTATAGCCCCATTTATTTAGAAGATTATGGCACATCCACTTTCGTAGGGTAAATTAAGTAGTTAACCTTCTAGCACAAGTTGCTAACCAATCCATCCTCCTCTTTAGTTTGCATCTGCTTCTTCCGTTGTACTAAGTGATTTGCTACCTTTTCCTTAGTTCTTTCTTGTGCTTTTTAGTAGTTAGAAATTTTTAAAGTTGTTTTTACTTTATGAATAGAACTATATAGTACTTTTTAGGAATTCTCAAATGGACATTTTAATTTGTAATCTGCTTAAATTTAATAGAGTTCTACTAAAACACCTTCCAAGCCAATCAGTCGGAACAACATCGCAAAATGAAAGAGTTGATTTAAATTCCTTAAATGACCATGGTGCAATAAGAAGCGCATATCTTCAAAAGGGTCATTTTCAAGCTTGAATCAGCAGTTTTCCTCAAAGAAATTTAAATGTTAAATTGCGTCGTGGTTTTGAAAAAATCATTTGCTTACTTCTTTAAATGTGCCACCGCTTACAAAAAATTCTTGTATACGCCACTGATATCAGGTACCCGGTGGTTAGTAGAGTGGTGGACAAGCTAGCTCAAAGAGGACCAGTATTAAAAAAAGAATCTTAAATTTATTATATTAATATACGAGAAAAAAATGACTACTTGAACGATGCCATCAGGGTAGTGATTATATTCTTACTGCATTTTAAGCGCTTTTTATTTATGTAGAATACCTTAATTTTATTGAAGTGAGGTGTCTGTACCAATTCATAGCATGTAGCTTGCTCAATTTAGGTTATAAATGCTTCGTCTATCCGAATTGGCCTTCCGTGCAAGAATTGGGTTCAAATTTTTACAAGCTTTGAGAATGAGAAGTTTCTAATTTTCATCGTGGAATATGTGAGATCATAGGTTTTAAATGTTCTATAAATTGACAGAAGAGAGAGGTGCTATTCGGAAGTGAAGTTTTTAGACTACAAACAGAAGTTGTTTCCAGAAAGATTTTCGTTGACCAAGAAAGAGTAAAGGTGGGAACAGTATAGATGAGCTCCAGTTTAGTTTGATTTTAAAATTTATGATAATAGTCCTAGCAATATGTTGTTGACTCATTTATTCTTTTAGGCTTCGATTGATGAATGCGTACACATGAGTAACTCTTTTTTTTTAAAGGTAACATATTTGTGTATTAAAAAAATATAAAGACTTCACTAAAATTATGAAGTCATCCATAATTACAATGTAAGTGCACATATAAAACTACACAAAAAAGGACACTTTTCACTCTTGTTCTTCTTACAAGGAATCTAAGGCATCTAAAATGGATACACTATTCTCCAAAAGTGTTCTCCAAAAGTGTTCCTTTACACCAAAAAGAGCTAAACATTTTATCTTTATCTTTTGGATGTTGTTGGACTTCTCTTCATAGCATTTTTCATTTCTATCTTCCCAAACTGTCCACCATATACAAGCTGTGACAATTATCCATCTCTCTTTATCTCTGGAAGGTGTGCCCTCTTTACTCTAGCTAGCTAGAATATCAAGGATTCTTCCCGACATTGCCCATAAAATTTCCCATAGCGGATGAAAATCCTCCATATCTATATAGTGAAATTTCAATGCAAAAAAAAAAAGGCTAATTGTCTCTGCCTTCTCACCACATAGGTAATACCTCGAACAGCTGGAATCCTTTTTTTGTTAGAAGTCCTACACCTATACAAATTAAACCCTAGACACACAAAATGACGCCTACAATCTGAAAAAGATCATCCGTCGCAAGAGAACAACGACCCCACCCTATCGTCTCCTTCATGAAAAACCTGCAAAAACCTTGAAATCTAAGGAGATACACTGAAGGGCTGGAACCAACCATTACACAAGACCTACTCCCCCGATTTTCATCTCCTTGACACCACCCCAGTAGCCAGAACAGTGCAAAAACCCCACCCCTATCGGTTTTGATCTCCTTCTTCAAAGAAGAAAGCCAAATTTCATAGCCTCTTCTTAATCAAAGAAAGACCGAGGAGATGGACAGAAGAATCAGGAAATCGGCCGCAATTGAGCAGAAATGAGTGACCCCTCACTGCTTGTCATCTTCTTCACAAAACACACACACTCATGCTGAAAACACACCCAGTGAACAAAAACCAGAGACGCTTTGTTCTTCATCTTCTTCATTGTTTCTGAATACACACACATACAAACAGAGATAGGGAATTTTAGTCCAAAAAAATCGAATGAGCCATAGTGAGAACAGATCTGGACAAGCCGAAAACGGGGTCAAACACTTTCCGGTTTCAAGTGAGGTTCAGTTGTTGAGGTTTCCGGTGCCGGTTTAGTTGGAATCTGAGGTTATTTCATCGAGGTCCGATCAAAGTTCAGTTCGTTGTTTTGCTGTTGTTAGCTGACCTTGTGTCGCGGTTCTGTACTAATTCAATATTGAGAAAGGAATTGTTGCTATTAAAAGGTTACGCTCTAACTTTACTTTATCATTCTAATTGCTAGATCTGGTGTCGTAGCTCTTTGAATTTTTGTTTGATTTTGCTTATTTCAGTCTTACTGCTTATGTGACAGTAGTAGTTTGGGGTTTCATGAATACTTAAGGGAGGGGAATTATTGTGTGGATTCCATACGGTGGAAAACAGAAAAACAGAAATAAAGTAGGCTCTTGAGGTGGCACATGCGTTTGCTCGCTATTGAGTTTCTACACAGATTAGTATAAGATCTTCTCTTTTGCAAAGTCACAAGGAAGTAAGAAAGATCCAAATGTACAGTAGTAGCCATAAGGACATTGAGATCCGAACTTATACACTACTTTTAATTTGTGAATCAAATCAATTTGGATTTAGTATATATCAACCATGTGTTGTTAATGTGAGCTATTGAATGTTTGTTCAAAGTGGTAAATGGGGTTTGATATTGGGGTGCATTAGAAGTTGAATCCAATGATTGAAATCATTTGGTGAAGATTTGAGTGAGTCTGAAGCCGCGTATCCTACGCCTCATTCCTACGCCCTTCCTTACGCGACTACTCGACGCAACAGGTTTGACTTTTCTAAGTTAAAACTTAGCCTCATGAACTGAATTTGATCTTTGAGTTATGGGAGTTGAAAATAGCTTCTAATTCTGCTGTAGTCCGAATCCATTTAGTTAGTTAGGCAATCACCATTGCCTATTTAAGGAGTTTATAGATAGACTGAGTGGAGGACACACATAGAGAAAAATAATACTACAAAAAAAAAGAGAAGAACACAAGAGAGCTAAGAGAGAGAAATAGAAATAGAATTTCAGAAAAAATACAATAGTTCTACTGTTCCATTAAAAAAACTTCAGTGATTTCTTTACTTTCTAAAAAAACAACAAAATCTTCCGATTCTGATATTGAAAATGGATTGAAGTTTGGTTGCTGGAAATGTGGAATTCAGCTGGTTGAGGGTTAAATTTTCTACTGGTTTTGTTTAATTTCCTGGGTTTAAATTGTGGAACCTGATTGATTTTCTGCTGCTGACTGCCTGCTGATATTACTGTTGTTTCTTCAGTTTCTGATTTCATTTTGCTTCCAGGTACATGTCTCTTGAAATTCCACATGTTTGGGTGAAGCTTTGAATTGAGGAATAAATGAGAAAGAAGGATTTTGAAGCATAATTTCAATTGTTTTCTAGTTTAATTATGCTTTACTTTGAATTCCTTTTCTTATTTGACATGCCATACTGTTAGTTGGTCTCTGTGCTAAGAAAACGAGTACTTTTGTAATTGATTTGGGACTATTGTAAAGCTAAAAGGATGGTTTGTTATATAGGTTCAAGTCACACATGCATGTTTGAGAAAAAAAAATCATTTCTCTCATGTTTTAGTAGTAGTTTGAAGTTACAAAATTCTTCAAAATTAAAAGAGAACAAAAGTTTTGTTTTGCATTTTCACTAATTTCTGGGCTTCTTTTGTTGAGTTGATGCGGTTCTGATATTGATTTTGAGGCTGTTATTTTGTTGCCATCCTTGCTGGTCCAGAGGCTTTTTTTTGTCTGATTTTGACAACCAGGTACTCTTTTATGAATTCTGAGTTACATATTAGATGAAAATACACCTCTGTTGAAGAAAAGTTCTGACTATGAAAATTAATATTGAATTCCAATGTATGTTTATCTTCAGATCTGTGTGTTATGTCTTAACTTTAACCCATCCATACCCCAATTTCTTTTTTTCTATTTTAAAATTAACAGATTCGAAGCATGATCTTATAATTAGACCAATAGTAACGTTAGTCGGCATTCTAGATTTTCTTTAGACACTTTTTTTCAAGTTGTTTGTTTCAGTGGAATTTGCTAAAAATCAGACGACCACCTTGTTATTTGCAGAAAGTTCTTGCCGCTTAAGAGCTCAAGGAAGAAGCAATGCTTTCTTTTCTGTAGATCTCCGAAGTGCTCAATAGGAAGTAGTTATTTGTGATTAATAATTATTTAGTCTTTCACTAAGACTGACGCTTAAGGAGCCCTTTGTTAATGAGCTTGTTTATTGAATTGTGACTAGTATTTTATACTTTTTTTTTTTTTGCATAACCGTAATTGTCTACTCCTTTGCTCATTTTGGGATCTACTCGTTTAATGTAGAGGCTTCGCAGGAAGGTTGATTTAGGAAGATTCACTATTACTCAATATCTACTCCTTTCATAAATAAGTCGCAAATTACCTCAAGTGTTAGGAATTAATAAAGTAATTCAATAAACATCGTAGTTCGTTTTAGGCACGTAATTAAATCATCACAACTACGGGTATGGTTTCCATGGCGTGGTTGTGATACTTAATCTCAAATTAGCTTTAAATATGAATATTTGTATTCACTTAGTTGAATGCTTTTCCTTTAATAAAATTGAGGTGTGCCATGTTGAATGAAATCTCAAATGCATGGCCCTCATTAAATTCATTTTGAATTCTTAGAAATCGGGGTGTGCCATCTAGTTTGGAATTTTCCATGGTCCTCACAAAGTTGAAAGTGTGTAGTTGCTTTAGGCACATTATTTTAATAATCAATTTTCTTAAATTCGGGTCTGCATTTCATGTGACCCAAATCCAAATCTGTCACGGCTCAATTCCCACACCCGACCGTGATGGCGACTCTCGTGAAGACAAGGCCAGCCAGAACAATGCTAACACCTCTTTTAATCCAATAATTAGCATTAACAGATCCAAGACACGTGTAAAACAGTTATAAATGCGAAAAACAACGATAATAGCAAAGGATATCGTCCCGACACAGCCCAAACCGGGGTGTCACAAGTTATGAGCTTCTACAGAGTTTGCTATAAGTCTACAGAATATAATGTCTGATACAATTGTCTGAAGAAAACAAAAAGTGAGGTAAGATAAGGGAGACAAGGGGCTGGAGACGTCTACACCTACCTCGTAACTCCAACTCGCTGCCTGGTCTGGAAGGAATCAGTGGTCAGGTGCGAACTCTGCTATGCCTGAATATGCACACATGGTGCAGGGAGTAATGTGAGTACTCCGACCCAGTGAGTAATAATAATAAATAATAACCAAAGGCATGAAAACACATAAATTCACAAGGCAATTCTATATCAGGCAGTAAATCACTTAAAACAGTAAAACCGTAAAGAATCAAATGAAGTCTCCTTTTTAAAAACAGGTAAATCAAGTAAAATAACAAGTAAACGGTGAGTAATAATTTGCCCCTCGGGCCCAATATCAATCGCTCAGCATAGTATCAGCCCCTCGGGCTCAGTATCAGTCACTCAGCATAGTATCAGCCTCTCGGGCTCAATATCATTCACTCAGCATAGTATCAGCCCATCTGGGCTCAGTATCAGTCACTCAGCATAGTATCAGCCCCTCGGGCTCAGTATTAGATCATATAGGTACCCGCGCCACTGTGGGTGTGCAGACTCCGGAGGGACCCCTTATGGCCCAAGCGCTATATCAACATAAGCCTGAAAGCCTTCTTACATCACTCATACGGCCTGAAGGCATCCTCACATCACACTCAAGGCCTGAAAGCCTCCTTACATTACACTCAAGGCTTGAAAGCCTCCTTACATTACACTCAAGGCCTGAAAGCCTTCTCACGTCACTCAATCCACCTCGTGGTATATAAATGTATCTAAATCCCTCGGCCTCACTAAGTCCAAAAATATCATAAGCCCATCGGGCATCAATAAAATGATAGTGCTCAGCCCAAACAATAGCGGAAATATCATTTAAGTCTCAAAATTCAATTAAAGTGGTTGAGATAGTAAAATAGTATAATCAACAGGACTGAGTTCAAGTAGTATATCAAATAGTGAGGAAACAGTGATAAAAATCCACGAAGGACTCAAGTAGCCGGCATGAAGCCCAAAATATGGTAATAAGCCCAAATCATGTTGATAACAAACACATCTCAGTTAAATACGCGGTAAAAATATCAATCGGGACGGACCGAGTCACAATCCTCAGTAGTAAATAAATCCCGCACTCGCCATAAAGCACGTGTTTCACCTCAATATAGCACTACATTGTACAATTCCAGGGTTTCAAATCCTCAGGACATCATTTCAGTCATTACTCACCTCAAGTCGGCCAAAATCCTAGCTCGCTATGCCCTTGCCTCTCGAATCGGTCACCTCGCGCATCGAATCTGATCAAAACCACAACGAATACATCACAATAGGCTAAGGGAACATAACCCAATCGAAAAGAATAAAAAAACATAAAAAATCATGAAATTGGCAAAACCCGAGCACTTGATCCACTTCTCGAAAATAAAAAAACTTTACATCAACGGGTTCCTGATCTCACAACGAGTCTATACATATAAAGATTACCAAAATCGAAGTCCAAATGACCCCACAAATCCCAATTTTTTTGCTCTCTTAAGTTTCAAGCCCTAAACCACCATTTTTGCCCATTAATTACTTGAGTTTTCAGCTCTAATCCATGTATTCACTCCATAAATCGTGTTTTAAGTCCAAGAACCCATACCTTATCAAAACCCCCTGAAATCTCTCTTCAAAATCACCCACAATCCTCCAAGTTCGAGTTAGAAACATGAAACCCTTCAAAAGTTCGCGAAGATGGAATTAAATAGCTCTGTGCAGTCATTACCGCTTCTGCGGTCGAATTCCCGCATCTGTGGCTTCTGCTTCTTTGGGCCAAGCTCTGCATTTGCAGATCCCATTAAATTTCTGAAGTTCGTATCTGTGGTCATTTTATCGCATCTGCAACTCCACAAATACGGTCACAAATCTGCACCTGCGGTCCCTGCCACTTCTGCGGCTCTTCCCTTGCTTCTGTGGCATCGCTTCTGCGGTCCTAATTCCGCATAAGCAAAAATACCAGAAGCAGGTGCAATTCCTTAGATGTCCAAAGCCAAAACTTTCCGTTAACCATCCGAAATTACCCGGAGGCCCCTCGGGACCTCAACCAAAAGTGCCAACCCATCCTAAAACATCATTCAAACTTGCTCCAATCATCAAAATACCACAAACAACACCAAAACCATCAAATTACATCGGATTCAAGTCCAAGTTCTTCTAAAACTTTTGAAACACGCATTTGATCAAAAACCCAATCAAATAACCTCCGAATGACCTGAAATTTTGCACACACATCCTAAATCACATAACGAAGCTACAAAAACTCTCAGAATTCCATTTTGACTCCAGGATCAAAATCTCACCTACCGACCGGAACTCGCTAAAATACTAACTTTGCCAATTCAAGCCTAATTCTACACCGGACCTCCAAAATCAATTCTGATCACGCTCCTAGGTCACAAATTATCCCACGAAGCTAATCGAATCACCAGAAATCACGTTCGAACCCTCTAACTCATAAGTCAACATCCGGTTGACATTTCCAAACCAAACCTTTCTTAAAGAGACTAAGTATCTCATTTCCTACCAAAACCTCTTTGAACCAACTCGATCATATAAGATATGGATAATGAAGCATAAAGAAGCTGAAAATGGGAAAAACGACGAGGTAACTCATGTGACGACGGGTCGGGTCGTCACAAAATTCTAACAACGTTAAATAAAATATGTCGCAGACCGAGGGTGCATTTCATGCGCGAGGGTGCATTTCATGTGGCGCGGTTCAAAGACGTGTTTTAAATAACGTTGAATGCTCTTAAAATTAAAAAGCGGTTAATAAGCTAAAATTATACCATAGGCTAAAACATACATTAAAATCACATAATGGGCCAATTATAATGGTTTAAGCGATCATGCTAAAACCACGGAATTTGGAGGTGTCTAACACCTTCCCTCGGGTTAACAAAATTCCTTACTTAGAATTTCTGGTTCATAGACTTCAAAAGGAAAGTCAAAATTTCCTCGATTTGGGATTTAAAATAAAGCCGGTGACTTGGGACACCAATAAAATATTCTAAGTGTCGACTCTGAAATAAATAATTAATCTCATTTCGAATAATGTCTCTTAAATTAGAAAAACTCCCTTGTACTACCTTCGGGTGTGTAAAAAGGAGGTGTGACAAGTAGTAAATAATTAATCCCTTATATATGCATATACAAGTCAAGTAGTAAACCTTACTCCTAACAAATATGGAAAACTAGTCATAGCAAATATGGAAAAGAAAACTCTCCTAATTGTAAGCATATAAATATATTTGCTATCCATATATCGGGGTGACAAATGGGTGAGTTGGGTAGGATGTCGGCGGGTCAAAAATGGATAAATTATCTGACCCAATCCACATTTAATATGGATAAAACAGGCTAATCAACGGATAATATGAATATCCATATTAGACGGATAACATGGATTAATATCCATGACTACTTGAATATGTTCATTTTTGGAAGAATTGTTAGCCCCCTAAACTTAACAAACATTCAATTTGAGACTTTTATAAATAAAAAAGTCAAGCCCATTAATTATGTATTTTATAAGTGGATAATATGATTTTTGTTTATATTTGATTCGTTTCTAACAAATTCATTATGTTACTAAACTTTTAATAAATAATATGAAAATGTTATGAAATAATATAAGAACAAGAACAATAATACAAGAACAAGAACAATAGAGAGAAAAGTAGAGAGGGGAGTATTCTTATTGATACTTTGGGATGGTTTACAATGGAATAGAACCCTTTATTTATAGGAAGGTGGTGACTTAGCCACCAAGAAGTAAACCCTAGAATCTCTCTAAATATGGACATTCACCTAAAATAGAATATTTTGTAACACTTCCCCTTGAATGTATATTCAATAATGTGCCTCGTTAAAACCTTAACTAAAACAAAACCCAATGGGAAAAAATTAAAGAAAAGAAAAAAGAGTACACATGTTTGAATATGTGCCTATTGGTTGCCTCGTTAAAAACCTTGCAAGGAAAACCCATTCGGACAAAACCTTGTAAGGGAAAAAGAGTGCAACGCGTATTAACTCCCCCTGAAAAGAGCATCAATTCATATCCTTGAGTCTTCGCATTCCGATCTTGTGAACCAGCTTCTTGAAGGTTGACGCTGGTAGAGATTTTGTGAACAAATCAGCCATATTATCGCTTGAACGAATCTGTTGCACATTGATATCACCATTCTTTTGAAGATCATATGTGAAAAATAACTTTGGTGAAATATGCTTTGTTCTATCTCCTTTTATGAATCCTCCCTTCAATTGAGCTATACACGCTGCATTGTCTTCATACAAAGTCGTGGGTAGTTTGTTACACTTCAAACCATATTTTGTCTTGAATATGATGTACTATAGACCTCAACCACACACACTCCCGACTTGCTTCATGAATAGCGATTATCTCGGCATGATTAGATGAAGTAGCCACAATTGATTGCTTAGTCGATCGCCAAGATATGGCGGTGCCACCACAGGTAAACACATAACCCGTTTGAGATCGAGCCTTGTGTGGGTCGGATAAATATCCAGCATCAGCATAACCAACAAGATCAGGACTGCAATTAATGATATAAAATAAGCCCATATCGGTAGTCCCTTTTAGGTACCGCAATATATGTTTGATCTCATTCCAATGTCTCCTTGTGGGAGCTGAGCTATACCTTGCTAAGACATTAACTGAAAAGGTTATGTCAGGCCTTGTAGTATTTGCAAGATACATTAGTGCGCCAATTGCACTAAGATATGGTACTTCAGGACCAAGTAGCTCTTCATTCCTTTCTTGCGGTCGGAATGGATCTTCATTCACATCAAGTGATCGAACATCCATCGGAGTACTTAAAGGATATGCTCCATCCATGTAAAACCATTTCAGTACCTCTTCTATATAGGTAGATTGATGAACAAAAATTCCGTTTGCCAAATATTCAATTTGCAAACCAAGACATAATTTTGTCTTTCCGAGATCTTTCATCTCGAATTCATTCTTTAGATAATCAATTGCCTTTTGGAGTTCTATGGGGGTTCCAATAAGGTTTATGTCATCGACATATACGGCAAGTACAACAAATTCCGATGTTGTTTTCTTTATAAAAACACACGGGCAAATAATATCATTTATATAGCCTTCTTTTAATAAATACTCACTAAGACGATTATACCACATTCGTCCTGATTGCTTTAGACCATACAAGGATCTTTGCAATTTGATTGAAAACATTTCCCGGGACTTTGAATTATGAGCGTTTGGCATTTTGAGTCCATCGAAAATTTTCATGTATATCTCATTATCCAGTGAGCCATAAAGATAGGCAGTAACCACATCCATTAAATGCATGTCAAGCTTTTCAAGGACATCAAAACTAATGAGATAACGAAAAGTTATGGCATCCATTACAGGCGAATATGTCTCTTCATAATCGACACCAGGCCTTTGAGAAAATCCTTGTGCAACAAGGCGTGCCTTATATCTTTGTACCTCGTTTTTCTCATTTCTCTTGCGTACAAAGACCCATTTATAGCCAACAGGCTTAACACCATTAGGTGTTTCAACTATAGGGCCAAAAACTTCACGTTTTGCCGGAGAATTCAATTCTGATTGGATTGCTTCTTGCCATTTTGGCCAATCATGTCTTTTTCGACATTCTCCAAAAGATTGAGGTTCAAGATCCTCACTTTCTTGCATAATGCTAGATGCGACATTAAAAGCAAAGACATAATCCACCACTATATCCACTCGATTAAAATTTGCCTCAATATCGATTGGATTTATTGATAGTTCCTTATTTTCTTGAGTCTCGGGCTCAATGGATTCTTCATGAATCTCAGAATTTATTAAATCATGAATTTCCTCATGAGATTCTTTCGTAGTGTCATTTTGATCGTTTGCTTTCCTCTTTCTAGGATTTCGATCTTTGGAACCTAATGGCCTGCCACGCTTCAGGCGTGCATTCGACTCATCGGATATGACACTAGATGATTGTCCAACAGGGACATCAATACGGATTGGAACATTCTCTGCGGGGATGTGGGATTTTGTTATCCTTTTCAAGTCCGTAAATGCGTCAGGCATTTGATTTGCTATTCTTTGCAAATGGATAATCTTTTGCACCTCTTTTTCACAAATAGAGGTATGTGGATCAAGATGAGATAATGATGCATTTTTTCACAAAATTTCCCGTTTGGTTTCACCAACTTCTCCCCCTAATTTTGGGAAAAGTGTCTCATCAAATTGACAGTCTGCAAATCGTGCAGTGAACAAATCCCCTGTCAATGTTTCGAGGTAGCGAATAATGGAGGGCGATTCAAACCCAACATATATTCCTAACCTTCTTTGCGGACCCATTTTGGTGCGGTATGGCGGTGCTATAGGCACATATACTGCGCATCCAAAGATTCTTAAATGGGATATATTGGGTTCATGACCCAAAACCAATTGCAATGCGGAATATTTGTGATAATTCGTCGGTCTGAGACGAATTAGCATTGCTGCATGCAAAATGGCGTGACCCCATACCGAAGTGGGCATCCTCGTTTTCATGAGTAATGGTCTTGCAATCAACTGCAGGCGTTTAATTAAAGATTCTGCAAGACCGTTTTGAGTGTGAACATGAGCTACAGAATGTTCCACTTTTATCCCAATTGATAAGCAATAATCATTAAATGCTTGGGATGAAAACTCAGCAGCATTATCCAGTCTAATAGACTTGATTGGATTATCAGGAAATTGTGCTCGTAGTCGAATTATTTGGGCCATTAGTTTTGCAAACGCAAGGTTGCGTGATGACAACAGGCACACATGAGACCATCTACAGGATGCGTCTATTAAGACCATAAAATATCTAAAGGACCCACTAGGTGGGTGAATAGGTCCACAAATGTCCCCTTGTATATGTTCCTAAAACGTAGGTGACTCAGTCCCAACCTTTGTTGGTGATGGTCTAATAATTAACTTGCCTTGATAACAAGAAGTGCAAGAAAATTCATTATTTAAAAGAATCTTGAAATTCTTTAACGGATGCCCATATGAGCTTTCTATAATCCGTCTCATCATGATTGATCCAGGGTGTCCCAATCGATCATGCCAAAGTACAAAAGTATTGGAATCAGTAACCTTTTGGTTTACTGTTGAATGTGCCTCAATTGCACTAATTTTTGTCCAATACAGGCCACAAGATAAAGACGGGAATTTCTCAATAACCCTCTTTTGGCCAGAGACATTCTTTGTAATGATGAGATATTCAAGATTATTCTCATATATTGTCTCAATATGATAGCCATTCTGGCGTATATCTTTAAAACTCAACAACTTTCTCTTAGACTTGGAGGAGAACATTGCATTCTCTATGATAAACATTGTTCCTCTAGGCAGAGTTATAGTTGCTCTTCCGGAGCCTTCAATCAATTTACTACTACCAGAGATTGTAGTAACATCTGCCTTACACATACTTAGTTGAGAAATATTTCTTTTCTTTGAGTATCGTATGTGTAGTACATGAATCAACTAAACAAATATTTTTTCAGTTGGACGTTGATCCAAGCTTGCTTTGTGAGATATCCATATTTGCTTTCTCATGATTTGACATACAAAAGAAATACACGAACATGGGAATAAACAAATTCAATCTGTTTGTTTCACATTTAAACAATATTTTCAAAATCTGCTGAGGTTAGTTGATTAACTTAGTTGATAGTCGACTATCTTGGGAAGCAGTCATTAGGTTAGTCGACTAACTAAATCAGATAGTCGACTATCTTGCCTTGCGGAAAAGTCCAGTTTAAATGCGAAATATTAGTTAGTCGACTAACTAAGTTGATAGTCGACTAACTTAGTAAACAGTCATCAGGTTAGTCGACTAACTAAATCAGATAGTCGACTAACTTAGCTTGCGGAAAAGTCCAGTTTTAATGCGAAATATTAGATAATCGACTAACTGTTAGGTTAATCGATTAACTCTACTGGAAAATAAAAATATCTTTGAAATTTAAGCATATTGAAACATTCTGAAGAACTAATACTAACATTATATCATAAACTAACTAATACGAGCTGATACTAATGACTATTAGTTTATTCACTAACTAATACAAATAAGTAAAATAAAATCAAACAATTCCATCTTCCTTCATCACAGATCCATCACCGATTAAGTGGTCTATTTTCCCCACGGGTTGCTCAAAGAAGTCTGCCACATCCAGGTGGGTGATGTCAAAATTGCCGTCAGAGACAAAATTTGTTTCAGGGCCTTTATTCTTTAGAGATGTTTGATAAAGATCAACCAAATGTCTTGGTACACGGCAAGCTTTTGACCAGTGCCCTTTTTCACCGCAACGATAACATATAGTTTTTCTGAACTATTTGCCTTTGGATCCTCATAATCCCGTTTCTACTTTTGGTGGTTATATCTCTTTGGGGGGTGACGGACATCAGGGAAATTTCTTCCTTGTCTACGTCCACGGCCATGACCCCGATTACGACCACGACCATGATTAAAGCCATAGCCTTTTCCATGCTTGGCATAATGAGAATACACCTTATCTGCTTCAGGCAATGGTGTAGACCCAGTGGGTCGATTTTTGTGGTTTCTCATGAGCAGGTCATTGTTTCGCTCAGCCACAAGGAGAAGAGAAATCAGTTCAGATTACTTTTTGAAACCTTTCTCTCTGTACTGTTGTTGCAGTACCATATTGGAGGCATGAAACGTTGTAAACGTTTTTTCAAACATATCATAATCAGAGATATTATCTCCACAGAGTTTTAATTTAGAAGTAATTCTGAACATTGCAGAATTATATTCAGAAACAGACTTAAAGTCTTGGAGCCTCAGATGAGCCCAATCATATCGTGCTTGTGGCAGAGTGACCAACTTCAGGTTGTCATATCTCTCCTTTAAGCCTTTCCACAAGATGAGTTGATCTTTGACTGTGAGATATTCAATTTTCAAACCTTCATCAAGGTGATGGCGCAAGAAAATCAAGGCCTTAGCACAGTCTTGGGTGGATGCTTTATCTCTGTCTTTAATGGCGTCTCCAAGACCCATAGCATCTAAGTGGATTTCAGCATCCAACACCCATGTCATATAGTTCTTGCCCGAAATTTCAAGGGCAACGAACTTTCTTTTGCTAATATCAGACATAATTAAAACCAAATTCGGAAAAAGGGAAATACCTTAATTTTCTCAAGAGGATTCTTGAGACGGTAGAGTCTCGTGCTGATAACGTGTTATGAAATAATATAAGAACAAGAACAATAATACAAGAACAAGAACAATAGAGAGAAAAGTAGAGAGAGGAGTATTCTTATTGATAGTTTGGCATGGTTTACAATGGAATAGAGGTGGCCAAGAAGTATAAATATGGACATTAAAGTTTAATTTTTTTTAATTATTTTGACTCTATTAGTACCTGTACACGCGCGCACACACGCTTTAATAACTATCCCACCTCTCACTCCGCCACCAACTTTTGCAGCACACCGCAGCGCGACCACAGCTCCGCCGTTCTTACTATGAATTTCGTTGACGATGATTTTGAACTGAAGGAGATTCAGAGGCTGGAAGGCCACACCGATAGGGTTTGGACCGTCGCTTGGAAACCACATACCGGAATCAATGGTGTTCCAGCTGTACTCGCGTCCTGCAGCGGCGATAAAACCGTTCGAATCTGGGAACAGGACTCCACCGGCTCTTTCCACTGTCAGGTTTGATTGTTTTTTGTTTTCATCATAAGATAGCATTTTCTGATTGATATTCCTCGAAAAACTATTACTTTATCAAAGTGAAAAAAATTAAAAGAAGTATTGGACATCTGCACTATGATCAGCTGGATACACTATAGAATTGCAATTAGAATCCAAAGTATGAGTTCTGTCTAAGAAAACAAAATTATGAATTATTGCAAATTAATTATTTACACGGGAAGAAGTCAATGCGTTGGAACCAGAGGCGGACGCACACTATACCTAGAGGGGTCACGGGCATCCGGAACTTCGACAAAAACTGTATGTATACTTGTAAATGTCTTCAAGATAGTAAGATATTAGCATAGGCCTCCCTACCAATAAGCAGTGATACATTTATATTGAATGTCATGGTGCCCAGCCGAATTTTGGGTCCGCCTCTGGTTGGAACTATATTGACCACAGAGTTACTTTTGAGAGTATTAGCTTCAAATCTGTTCTGTTGGATACTGCCTTACCCCGTTGATTTCGAGATCTGGTTAATTTCTCTTTTTTAAGAGTTATTATTACTTTTGATACAACAACTATACCGCAGTCTCAAACAAGTGGGGGTCGGCCATATGAATCCTCACTAACCCACTTTACTTCATTTAAACTGTAGTGTGAGGATTGATCATGGAATTAGCTAGTTTTATGCTGGCGGTAGCCTACTGCAACCCTCTTTTATTCGGTCTCGGACTGACAATGCGAGCAAGATCGCATAGGCGGAGTTTATTATTTACTTCTGATAGTTAATTAAATTTTTGGAAATCATACATGGGGTTATGCAGCCAAACACAATGTGTACCCTTTTTTTGTTTTCCTTCTTTCATCCTTCTCTAGCACTATTTCCATCCTCAAGGAAATAAAGTGACCTTCATCCTCTAGCTATAATGACTATTCTAGTAAAATAAAAAAAAAGGGAGCTATAATGACTATTTGGAGGAAATTTTGCAGGCTGTTTTGGAGGAAACACATACACGGACTGTTAGATCATGTGAATGGTCACCGTCTGGCAAACATTTGGCAACAGCTAGCTTTGATGCCACCACTGCTATTTGGGAAAATGTTGGGGTTGACTTTGAGTGTGTTTCCACTTTGGAGGTACAATTACCTTTTGGTATCTCTCTATCATATTAATTTCAGTTCATATTCATTACCCCGGCTCCGACAAAAACTAGTGTTAAAGTAGGCAAAAGTTGCATCTTCTGTCCGTTTATATCTGTGCATAGCACAACAAAAACTTCATAAATCTGTCAGTAAAATAAGGGAATTTGTTACCTGGGAAGCTGTGCTAAGTGGAATCATTTAATTTAGCTTATATTGCTTTGTGATTGTAATTTACATCAATCTTTTGTACTTGGCCTTTTTATTTTCATTAATGAGTTATAAATCTACTAAACTCATGTCTGCCTTCTTTTTCTTATGGGGGTAATGTCCAGGGTCATGACAATGAAGTGAAAAGTGTTTCTTGGAATCGTGAAGGCTCACTACTCGCGACGTGTGGACGAGATAAGTCGGTTTGGATATGGGAAGTGTTGCCTGGAAATGAATTTGACTGTGTTTCAGTGTTACAAGGGCACACACAAGATGTTAAGATGGTTCAATGGACTCCTAACATGGATATGTTGTTATCATGTAGTTATGATAACACTATTAAGGTATATTTGAGTTGAACATAGCGTCCCTCTTTTCTTTCTCTGTCTCTCTGTTCTTGTTTAGAGAGATTCTAGCATGTTTTTCATACCCCTGTTACATCTAAGGCATACTAGTGGTTGTTTCTCTTCCATTCACGGGCGTACACAGTAATTTTTATAAGCAGTGTCGAATTTATAAAAGAACGGGATAATAACTTTAATTATCATATTTCTAAACTAGAAATAGCCTTAGTCTATTGGTTTTGCTGATTTTTAAGTTATAAAAGGTCCCAAGTTCATTTCTACTTCATCATAATTGTTATCCACATAGGCTCTCTCAAATATTTACAATAATGTGCTAGTTGAGGTTTGAATATTGACCTCTTAGAACAAAATCAAACACACATTCAGCGCGCCAAGAAAGAATTTTTCTCAAATGGTGTCATTTCTCCTACTTATCTGTTCCTCATAGTATCGATACATATACTTAATAAAATTTTCCAACGAAGCGGTGTCGCGAGGCCCTGCTTCATTAAAGGTGCATCTGCCCCTACTTCCACTTATAAGTAACAATATCTAATATTTAGCGGTGGTTGAAATGCAGGTATGGGTAGAGAATCTCGGTGATGATTGGCATTGTATTCAAACTTTGGGTGAATCTAATAGGTAAGATTCGTTATTGGGCATAAAAACATCATAAATTTATTGCATCCAATTGTGTGGCATAATAGTCAATGAGATGGGTGAAAATGTTGGAGATTAGGGTTCGAATCCCAAGAAAATGCTAGTTGTTTTCTTCCATTCTGAATAAGCTTGGTTGCTAGATTTGTATTTGGTATCTGTGTTGGTGGGAGCTGGGAGATGTCATGCAAGGGTGGATGCACCAAGGCCTAAGCAATGTCACGTGGTATCGCTTCGTCGAATTGTTTTACTAATATATCAATAAAAGTAATCTTGAAAATGGCATAAATACAAAATTAATAAACAAGTGACACTGCTTAATGTTAAACTTGCCTTGGTTAGTTGGTTAGGCACCTGAGCTATTTTGGCTAGGTTGAGGGATCAATCGTACTGAAATCTTTTTTTATTATAGCCCCATTTATTTAGAAGATTATGGCTCATCCACTTCCGTAGGGTAAATGAAGTTATAAACCTTCTAACACAAGTTGCTAACCAATCCATCCTCCTCTTCAGTATGCAACTGCTTCTTCCGATGTAGTAAGTGATTTGCTACCTTTTCCTTCGTTCTTTCTTGTACTTTTTAGTAGTTAAAAATTTTTAAAGTTGTTTTTACTTTATGAATAGAACTATATAGTACTATATAGAGTTCTCAAATGGACATTTTAATTTGTAATCTGCTTAAATTTAATCAAGATTCTACTAAAACACCTTCCAAGCCAATGAGTCGGAACAATATCGCAAAATGAAAGAGTTGATTTAAATTCCTTATATGACCATGGTGCAATAAGAAGCGCCTATCCTAAAAGGAGGATCATTTTCAAGCTTGAATCCGCAATTTTCCTCAAAGAAATTTAAATGTTAAATTGCGTCGTGGTTTTGAAAAGATCATTTTCTTACTTCCTTAAATGTGCCACTGTTTAAAAAGAATTCCTGCATTCACCACTGATATCAGGTACTTGGTGGTATAGAGTGGTGCACAAGCTAGCTCGAAGAGGACCATTATATAAAAAAAAAATTTATTATATTGATTAGACGAGGAAAAAATGAATACTTGAACGATGCCATCAGGGTAATGATTATATTCTTACTGCATTTTATGCTCTTTTCATTTATGTAGAATACCTTATTTTATTGAAGTGAGGTGTCTGTTCCTATTCATAGCATGTAGCTTGCTCAATTTAGGTTATAAATGCTTCGTCTGTCCGAATTGGCCTTCCATGCAAGAATTGGGTTCAATGTGAGATCATTGAATGAGAAGTTTCCATTCACAAGCTTTGAGAATGAGAAGTTTCTAATGTTCATCACGGAATATGTGAGATCATAGGTTTTAAATGTTTTAGAAATTGACTGAAGACAACGGTGCTATTCGGAAGTGAAGTTTTTTGACTACAAACAGAGGTTGTTTCAAGAAAGATTTCCATTGACCAAGAAAGAGTAAAGGTGGCAGCAGTATGGATGAGCTCCAGTATATGCTAGATTTTTTAATTTATGATAATAAGTCCTAGCAATATGTTGTTGACTCATTTATTCTTTTAGGCTTCGATTGATGAATGCTCTCACATGAGAAACTCTTAACAGATTGATAATTAGGCCAAAGGATCTAAAGTTTGCACATTAGAGGTTATGAAAACTGTGTATAACTTCGTAAAAGTGAGAATTGTTGAATAGTGGCATGTACATGCTCAGCGCTATTGTGCAAGGGCGGAGAGGTATGATTCTAACTTTGGATACGAGGAATGTTTCTTGCTTTGGCTGCAAGAGTTCCTGAGTTCGATTCACGGAATGACCTCTAACTTTCTTTAGCATATAATCTGTTTCTTTATTGAAAACAAAGATGAAACAAGAGGTCTCCATTGAATACTTGCTTGCAGTGCATTTTATGTTATAGCTCTAAAGGATCTAAGCAGCTTTCAGAACAAGGTAGGTTAAGACTGTCTGTAGCAAATCCCATAAGGCCATGTGATTTCAACGCAGTTCTAAGTTCAAACAAAGAACTAAACTGTTTTTGTCAGTCAGGAAAAAAGAACTGACCTGTTTCATGTCGAACCTACTCCAATTAGGGTCAAGAGATTTGTATTGTAGCTAGATTGGGTGATCCTTAAACAGTGTTTTTCACTCTAATGTATTGTCTAGAGTCTGTAGCGGTGCTTCTATCCATTATATTGTTCTCATTTTTGTTGTGATAAGGAAAAAAATGTTCCTTTTGCTCACTTAAGTAAGATGGAGAAATGCTTGTTATTCTGTACGAAATTTCAGACCTATGGTTAATATTCTGCTTACCATATTATGCATGCTGAACAGTTGAAAGTTCCGGATGGAAAGACTTACGAAATCCTGCTCAGTAATTGCAAAGCAATTGATATGAGATCTCCATTATCTAGAAGACCTCATAATTAGAGTCATTATGAACTTAAATATTTGGGGAAAGAGATGGAGAAGTAGTAGTTGGACAGGCATATTAACATGGATGAATACATGCATGCAGTAGAGCAAGTGGACTTAGCCAAATTTTCAAAGCTCTTGAGTTTGTTAAAATAATATTTTCCTTGTTTTTACCTTAAGAATTTGCATAAGGAGAAATTGAAGAAAAATGCGTCATCTGTCTGAATTCAAATTGAAGAAAATGTGTCAACAAGCCGAATTCTTTCTTGATGTAAAGAAACATGGGAAGGGACAGTTGTGACAATCATACTAAATAATCCTTGATTTCATGATATTTATTTATTGAAGGGCCGGGATACAGAAAAGTTGAAATATCTTCTTTTGAGCCGCTCTTACCAGCTTGCTCAGAAATGATGGAAACAATGGTGTTTGATAAATTGATGAAGTACATTTAGCAATTATGGCTAACTTAAGTTGATTGGAGAAAAAATTGTTTTGTAGTCCCTTATTGGTGGTATATAGTTCATTTTGTTATGTCTTGATTGCGCCTAAATGTATCTTTTCTCTCGACAAACGTTTTACTAAATGACTATTTGGGATCTTCATATACTGGTCATATGTTGGATTGCTATTTTAGAGTTAGATAGTTTGGGCATGTGCAGAAGAGAAGCCCTGGTGCCCTGGTAAGAAGGTGTGAGCGGTTGGCTTTGGCGGGAACGAGAAGAGGTAAAGGCTGGTCTAAGAAGTATTAAAGAGAAGTAATCAGACATGACATGGCGTGACTTCAGATTTTCGAGGACATGGTCCTTGATATGAAGGTGTGGAGATCGAGATTAGGATTGTAGGTTAGGAGGCAGTTGAGCATTTTTTTACTTCGTTCCGGGTGTGAGGTTAGACTGATTGGGTTCGTCTTAGATTTCTAGTGGTCTATGTTGTTTTCTCACTATTCTCCTTTTTTTCTTTACTAGTTATTGTATTGCGTTTCAACTATTTTTTGGTTTCTTATAATGCTTTATTATTTCCATGGTTTCTGTTGATTGTACTGATATACGATCTCTTTTGTCTTTTGTGTTTTTTTGAGCCGAAGGTCTATTGGAAACAACTTCTCTACTCCATGAGGGTAGGGGTAAGGTTTGCGTACACACTACCCACCCCGGACCCCTTAATTCTGAGATTTTATTGGGTTGTTGTTGTTGTTGTTGCTGCTGCCTCATTGTATATGTATGTGGCCTGTAACAAGCAGTTCACTGGAGAGTGTTTTAGGGTACAGATATATGATTTAGTAACTTTTAATATTGTTTGGGAGCTTATGTCACTAGTTGGTTGAACTTTCAGCAGACATACATCTACTGGGCCTGTAACAAGCAGTTCACCGGAGAGTGTTTTAGGGTACAGATATATGACTTAGTAACTTTTAATATTGTTTGGGAGCTTATGTCACTAGTTGGTTGAACTTTCAGCGGACATACATCTACTGTCTGGTCCATCTCTTCCGATGCTAGTGGACTAAAACTGGTTTCTTGCAGGTATGTTCTTCCTTTCTGCATAACTTGTTTTAAAATATATGCTCTCCAATCTCTGCTGTGTAAAAAATTGGATAATTGTTGCAGTCACTACTTAAACAGAGTTTACATTGAATTCTGCATCTTGCAGTGATGACCTTACCATTAAGGTATGGATATTGAATGATGACGACGACAGGATAATAGATTGGAATAAAGAGCCAGCCTGGTAAGTATGATGATAGCGTCCCTTTTCTAAGCATAATGATATCCTATATAGTTGATTCATGGACTTACTTTTACAGTCTGGCGTTTGTAATTAGTGCACGAGTGTTTGAAACCGTTAGTATAACTGAACTTTCTGTCAACTCTCTGTACTAAAGACTTGGAACTAACAGTTAACTTGTACTTTGTGTGAACTAATAATCTAGTGTGCACGATATTAAAGCTTTATAGCTCTTGTTTGACAATTCGTGTATGATATCTATAGTTCCACCACTTTTACCATCCTCTAGTTTGTTAGTATTTTTATGTTTTGTAGTTTACAAGTTTTTGCTTTTACATCCTAAACGAAAAATTAAAGATATCTTTGGTATAAGGTACTGTAGCGGAGTGCTTTATTGAGCCATCCTTGTGTTTCTCCCTTGGCAATGTAGTTAAGCAACACATGGTCAGTTTTACATGATTCAACCTCCACTTAACCATGTAGATTCCAGTAAATTCCTTTTGTAAAATTACTTTCAAGTGTTTTCGAAATTGATCATTATTTAGTGCACAAGTGTACAATGATTTTTGTTCACCTAAGTCAACTAATACTGGTATGTTTATTTTTTTCCTCAGGCCAATTGTGGTCTTCATGACTAACTATAGTTGATGTAATTGTTCTTGTTGAAGTTTGTGACCAATCTCGTTTAGAAGCTTAAACGGTTGGAGAGAGCACATTTTTGTTTACTTAATTATATCTTCAACCTGTGACATCCCATGCGGGCCTAAATCTTTTTCATGTGCTAAGCACGTGGATTTTTTTGTTGTTGATTTTTTTATAATGGTGGTGATGAGACTTGAACTGAGGACCTCTGCTTGCTTCGATACTATGTTGAAGCCTGTGACCATCCATTGAAATGCGTAAGCTATTAGAGAGAAGACACATACCTAATTATGTCTTGAACAGCTCTCAATAATTACTATGTTTGCCACTTTATTTGCAACCATTTCCTTTTTGTGCTTGTCAGGAAACATGTTTGCACTCTATCTGGATATCATGATAGGACAATTTTCTCAGTTCACTGGTCGAGGTAACTACTCCATATCTATCTCTTATCATACTCATGCTAATGTAGGCTTTTTCTTTTGCAATCCGCAATATTACTTTTCTTTGTTGGATTTTTTCTCTTGTCTTAAAAAGTGTGTTTGTTGGTTGTTGGGTGGGTGTGTGTGTGTGTGTGTGGGGGGGGGGGGGGGCTCAACTAAATCTATTTTTCGATGATTAAGAGTTTCGTAATTTGTGGTGTCTGTCTAGATTTTATGTTTGACCTCATTTTTGTCGGGGCTCGTATTGTTGTAGTTTCCCTTAATTGCCTCAAGGTTTTTCAGTAATCAGGGCTTATATGCTGTGATAATAATTGTATCTGTTTTCCCTGTCATCCTACAAGCTAACACTGTCATCCTTCATGCTAACGTACTTGATACCCTAAAATGTTAGGGAAGGAATAATTGCTAGCGGAGCAGCAGATGACGCTATATGTTTATTTGTTGAGAATAACGAAAACGAGGTATTGCAGAACCATCAATATCCCTATTTCTTTTAATAATAATGTAATTCATCTTACATGATATCTAGCAGAGGCGAATCTAGGATTTTATAACATGGGTGCACCACTAAAGAAAGGAGAAAAAAAAGTATTAAGTGGGATTTGAACCCTACACCTCTTAATAAATAATACAACATTCGTCCAAATGCACCATTCAGCCTTTTTGGAGCATGGGTGCCAGCAGATAATATTAGATTAATTCTAAAAAATATGTACATAAAATACCTAGTTTAGCGGAAAGACCATGGGTTCACGTGCCCCATATATATGCCTATAAATCCGCCCCTGATACCTAGTACAGTGGTGAATTTTATGCTGCTCTGTACTCCCCAACCTTTCTCCTATTCACTCAATTTCTTGTGGGAGCTGGAAGGTGGGGTGTTCTTCAAGAAAGTCATTGGTTCGCCCTTTTCCTATGTGGTTCCTTAATGAGATTCTTAAAATGTTGACGGCTTGAGTTTTCTTTGGGTCTTTGTTTCATGGGAAGGAAGTAATGATAGCTACTTACTTTTTATTCTTTTTCTAGCTGTTGGGTCGCTGTGGAAAGAGGCGGGCTTTCAGTTTTTTTACCTCAAGATCCCTGTTTAAACATCATAAACTAGTAATTACGATTCGAGTGGACCCGTTACAAACATAAAAAAGAATTAGCTTAGAGGACCACTTAAAAAGATGTATATTTTCTAGTTCGTCAAGCTAATGAGCAGATTACAATGATCCCAAGGGGATAACCTAGAGGTTGAGGCATGGGAGTAACAACATGGAGATTTCGGGTTTCGAATCCCATCTACAACACTTGGTGTGGTCCCATCAGCTCTAGCCTTGGTGAGCTGGATTACCCTGACAGCCTGTGCTTGCATGCGGGACATACTATCCTGCATATAGTTGAGGAGTGGGTAAGCTGTCCCCACCTCGAGCGCTATATTAAAGAAATGGTAAACAGAGCAGGTTACAGTGAGGGATCCTGATAACTGCTTAGGACGACACTTGGATTCTGACTTGGTTCTTCTGGCCAATCTCGCTCGATCTAAATATCTATTTTAAATTTTTATAAACTGTTAGGAAAAGAAAATATTTTTAATCAGGTAAAGTAGAAAATCCATTTGAGACAGCTAAAAGATCTAGAAAAACCAATCTCCATTAATTACAATATAATTATAACAAGTCATATGAATGATGTTGTCCATATACAACTACTGTTGATCTTCTATTATCGCCTCTTACAACCCTTCTTTGGCAAAATAATTTTTTTTGTGTCTGTCTGATCCAAAATATATAAATAAAAGTTTGCGGGGTCTAATTACAGGTTGATGAACCTACATTTAAACTACTTATGAAGAAGGAGAAAGCTCATGAAATGGATGTAAATTCTGTGCAGTGGAACACTGGGGTAAGTCAATGGGATACCACAATGATGGGATTTTTGACATTTACTTGCTCATCTATCGTTGCTTTAGTTCTGATTTATCTGCTGCAAGATGATTTAGCTTTGAGCAGAAGCCAAGATCACCTGGAAATTTTTTGAACGTGTTAGGGATGATAATCTGTTGCCCGTTCAATCCCTTGTTTAGTTACCATGTTGAAGTTTAACAAATGTCTGACCTTTCTAATGTATCTTGTGTTGGCACTTCATGATGCAGTAACCTGCTCGCTTCCTTGTTGCTTGAACTTGAAAATTTGAATTTGATACCTTTTGGAACTTTATCTTTGGGATAGCAATTGGATTGTTAATGTTATACCCAACCATAAATATAGTACAATCTTATTGTGGATGGGACTTCAAGTGGCACCTAAATTGGACAATGTTAGATTGAGCTAAGATCCTGTTCTATTTTTGATGGATGACTTTAATGTCAAACTAACAACATATATCCATTGACTCTTGTTTTTCAAGTCCACAACTCTAGAGGGAGCGCTGGGTTATGCTGCCCTGGTATAGTATTGCACATTACAGATGTTGGTTTTCATACTATGAGCGCACCAAAAACATCTAGGTTTGGACCTAGAAATGAATATTTGTTGACCTGAGTTTTGCTTTACTTTCCATTGACCCATGTGTAATAAAATATGCGCGTCAGAGCTGACAATTCGTGTTGTGGACAATAAATATGTTAGGCCTTGGAATGATCGTTGTAGGGTTTTTCAAGGAGATAATTTTTTCTTCTCAAAAATTTGTACTGACGGACAAGACACGAGTCGGTGTTAATGAGAGGTTAGAGGTTTGGAGGCAAACCCTAGAGTCTAAAGGTTCAAGTTGAGCAGGACCAAGACATAGTACTTTGGGTGCAAGTTCAGTAGTGCGACTTGGGAAGTGGATGAAGTATTGAGACTTGATTTACAGGTCATCCCTATGGGAGAGTTTCAAGTAACTTGGGTCAGTTATACAAGGGAATGGGGAGATTGACGAGGATAGATATCACACATCGTATTGGTACGAGCTGGATGAAGTGGAGGCTTTCTTTAGGTGTTTTGTGTGATAAGAATGTGCCACAAAAACTTAAAGGTACGTTCTATAGAGCGCTGGTCAGATCGATTGTGTGGTATGGAGTTGAGTTTTGGCTAGTCAAGAACTCCAATGTTCAAAAGATAAGGTGGCTAAAATGAGGATGTTAAGATGGATGTGTGAGCATACTAATTAGAAATGAAGCTATTGGGGACAAGGTAGGCATGACCCCCGTAGAGGACAAGACTCAAGAAGCTAAACTTAGATGGTTCGAGCATGCGAAGAGGAGAGGCACATATGTCCAAGCGAGAAGGTGTGAGAGGTTAGTCTTGGAGGGCCTAAGGAGAGGCGGAAGTAGGCTGTTTGAAGTAATAGAGAGAGGTGATTAGGTAATACATGACAATGCGCCAGCTCATTAAGGACATGACTCTGGATAGGAAGATGTGGAGATAGAGAATTAAGGTAAAAGGATAGGTAGTCGAGTGTTGTCCTAGCTCCTACCAATAGCTTTATTGCAATACTTAGTGTAAAGTCTTGTATTTTCTTATTCTTAGATTTCTGTTATTACTTGTTATTTCTTTTGCTTCGATTTTTCTGATTGCATTACTTAGCGTTGGTCTTGCTTGTATTTTCGCTTTGGTTTTCTGATTAATTTGCTTATTGTTGCTCATTCCTTTTATCTTTCGTGAGCCGGCTTAAAAAGATCCTGCAAGATGTTAATGCCCTTTTTGTCAAAACCTTGCAGGATAGAAGGCTTCTTGCTTCTGCCAGTGATGATGGGACGGTGAAGATATGGGAGTTGGTTCGATGCTCTGGACAGAAGCTGCCGTCAACATAGCTTCATAAGCTGATATTAGAAAGCAATGCATATTTATTTTTCGATGATGTTGAAATATAATTCGCAGTAATTTTGAGCCTTTTGAACCTTTTTTTGGTACCAGAAAATGTTAGCTTTAGGCTTCAGAACTGGGGTGTATAACTCTTCAGGTTAATCACCTAATTAATTAATTTCTCCATCGGTTTGGCTCTTGCAGCTTTCCTGGTAAGAAATTCAAAACAGCCAGATTTATAAGCGGTAATTGAAAAATGGTCACAGTATTAGAATTTTGCCACTTTTCAGGTAAAGTTGAATCTTATCAAAAATGCTGTTTGAAATGCGGAAAATAATATTGAAGTTCGAATTTTTTACATGTGAATTTGGAATTTCATAATATATCGGTATTCTAATATAATATATTGAAAGTTCATACATAATTATTTCAATTTTCAGTATATTATGTTGGAACATTCTGTGTGCTGGAGTTTCAATATAATATGTTGGAAGTTCATAGACAAGTGTTTTAATTTTCAGTATATTATGTTGGAACTTTCCGTGTTGAGGTAGAGTGGCTATTCTTTTAATGACTTGTATACGCTCACCAGTCCAAAAATTGGCTAACTTGTGCTATTTTAATGCGTTTGTTGGCCTATTGGTTCGGGCTTCAAAGATACGAGGCTGCAGTCTGCTTGTTTGTAGATGACCATCTTTTCTGGGTCGTCAAATCTGAAAATGTTTGTTGATGATGTTATACATTTAAAGAGGCTGAATTGCAGGTGTTTATTACTAATTTGTTGACAGCAGAGTGCTTTTATAAATGAGATTTTTACATATACATTCCATATAACAAATTTTATAACCACCCATGTTTAAGGTTTGTGTTTATTACATTTAAGTATACCATCTTTCAATTTATGTAACAAAATTATATTTAAGGTTTAATGATCAACTTATTAATTATTTGCTTGATTTGTGGAACAAAATCTTTTCATATTTTTTTTTACATGTTCTCTTTCTTCCAAGCAAAATCGATGCATTTTTCCCCTTTTTTAATTACATACTCCCCCCCCCCCCCCCCCCCCCCCCGCCTCTTTACTAAAACAGAATTCTCTGGTTCTCTTCTTTAATTTCATCCTCCATTATCGAAGGTTGCCATATTTTTAGTCCTACGGTTGCATCAAAGTCCCAAGCCCTCTACAAAACTATTTTCTCTCTCTCATTGCTTCAATTTCATCCGCCATTTCCGAACTCTCTGCAAAGTTTTCTCAAGAAAACACAGTTTCAGTCTCTAAAATCGTATCCATAGTCAAAAATGGTGAAAAAAGCTAGTACTCCCAAACGACAAAAAGTAGCCGATATTCCATCTTTTGATTTGGGTGTTTTAACGCCTAAATCACCAGTAAAAAGACAACAATCTGTCCATGCAAGTGGACAAAATTGGTTCCACAACAAATTTCATTGAAGGTAAACAAATTTTTTTTTCTCCTCAATGTGTTGTAGTTTAATATTTTTTGCCAAAAAATAGAATGCAAGTGTTTGTTTGGTGTTTAAGTGTTTTTTGTCTAAATGTACTGTATTATTGCATACTAGGGTTGTTTATGCAAATTGTAGTTAATTGTAGTTTTTTGGAGTTAATTTGTAGTTAATTGGCAAAATGTACTGTTGAATTAAATTTGTAGTTAATTGTAGTGTTTGTAGTTTAATGTAGTTTAATGTACTTTTTATTTGGAACTGTGACTGTTGACTCAAATTTGTAGTTAATTATAGTTTTTGTTGTTTATTGTACTTTTTATTTGGAACTGTGATAAAAATACAGTGTATAAAAGTAGTTACATTGTACATGCTCAATAATTCTATAGTTACAGTATAGTTGCTTGTAGTTATAATGTAGTTTAATGTTGTCTGTCACAATGTAGTTGATATGTGGTCTGCAATTTTTATGGTTTGGTATTTAATGAAAAATTCTCATATTCTGCAGGGATTGTGGTGTATTTGTGGCTGCCTTTGCGGAGTATATTAGCAATGGTGATTTTTCTATACCAAAGGAAGATCTTACTGATATTGACAAACACCGTAGACGCTATGGAGCTCTGTTGTGGGACTACGCCACAAAGAAGCTAAATGATGGTTCAATCAGTGAGAGTGAGGTTACCGGCAGGCTTGCAAGGAGGAAGGGTCCACCGCCAAAGAATGAGAGAACTAAAGTTGAACGAAAGAAGAAGTAGAGTATACTGTTCATATTTGGTAGTTGGATTTGAAAACAATTTAATCATTAGGTCATTTTGGTTGTAATGAACAATTTGTCATGAATACATTATACACGAGCATTCGAGCTATCTAATAGCCTATTTGCCGTAACAGCTATCTAATAGCATATATAATACCTTCAGTTGCCATTTTATATAACTGTCAGTTCTTATATAAGTGTGGGAATAAATTATTTGTGTACAATGACTATAATTACCTACATTTGCATATAACTACACAAACTGCACTACATATAACTACAATTGCATAACTACAAATTGTTGGAAGTCCAATGCTACAAACTACTGTTGCAGTACATTTGCACTGTTGTGTTTTCGGATAAAACTTCTTATCTTGAACAATGAAGAATCATGAATTGACGTTGCATAGAAATGCCATTTGCAGTTTTCAACTACTCATACCATCCAGTAGATACAAAAAATACATTATTCAGACATATTTATTAAATACTACAATTAACTACAACTGACTACAATTAACTACAAAGTTCATATAACTACAAAATTTATAATTAATTGCTTAGGCTTCATGAATAGGAACTACAAAGTTTTGTCTTTATCTACAATGTTTTGTCTTTATCTATTATGTTTAGAACACATTTAGAAATCACTTACAGTACATTATAACTACAATCTGCCAACAGTTTACATTACTCAAATATGTTGTGAAACATCCCATTTGGCTTCATCAGGAAGATGATTAACTGGCAATTCATATGTAAGAAGAAGACTCTTCGTTGTGTAATACGGTGAGCAATAGTTGTCCGGCCTTTCATTCCTATGCCTTAATGCTGCCAAAGCATGTGCACATGGAAGTTCATCAAGTTGGAATTGTCCACAGCTACATTTCTTGTTTTCTAAACATACAATGTACCGCTTCACACCATCTAACACAGTATGTATATGATCTGTTGAAGCTCTCACCTACAATTCAAGACCAAAAAGAAAATAATAAGGTGTCAATAAGTTAACTATGTTAGCAACAATCAGTTAACTACAAATCAGCTACAAACAAACTGCATATAAACGTTAACTACATTTACCCACATTTGACTACATTTTAAAAATACACTGGACATAGTGCATATAAACTTTAGCTACATTTACCCACATTTGACTACATTTTAAAAACATACTGGAAACACTGCATATAAACGTTAACTACATTTACCCACATTTGACTACATTTTAAAAACACACTCGAAACACTCCATATAAACGTTAACTATATTTACCCACATTTGACTACATTATAAAAACACGCTGGAAACACTGCAACAACAACTATTTTAACCAGTTTTTTTTTCCTGCACCAAATAAGAATATATTACCTTTAGTTTCTGGGATAATGTATTGTTATCTTCCAATTCTTTGTTGAATTTGTGCCCAAGTAATGTGAAAGTACCCTTTGCCTTCAATAACTTATCTTTTGTAGAAGAATGAGTGATTTCCGAAACTGAAATCTGGAAGAACTACAATTTTATTGACTATCACGCTGTAAATTCTGATTTTCAGTATTTGATGTAGAAAAATGAAAGATTTTCGAAACAGAAATCTGGAAGAACTACAAAATCTGGAAGATTTTCAGTATTTGATGTAGAAAAATGAAAGATTTTCGAAACTGAAATCTGGAAAAACAAATTTTCGGTGTTAGATGCGGAAGAATGACTGATTTTCGTAATAGAAAACTGGAGAGATTCACGCTGGTTAAGAGATATTACCGTTTTTGATTGACCATTTAATTGGTACAGAATCAAAGATTAATTGGGAGCCTTAAAAACATACGTTATTTTAGGCTACAAAATAGTTAATATCGTTGGGAGCCTTAAAAACAGGCGCTATTATAGGCTACAAAATCAGATTGATTTCATTTGGTACATTTTTGGTAACAAAAACATGGAATATGAGGGTAATAACCAAACAAGGCACAATAATGGTAATAAGGTTTGCTATATGGGATGTATAGGTAAAAATCCCTTTATAAATTTGTCACGGCTCTACTGTACTTCTTTGATTTGTATTTTAATATAACGTAAGTATGTATTTAAGTTTTATTTTCTTAGTGGTAAATTAATAATCTTTTAAGAGTTGGTTATTAGTTTTGCCTTTACTTTTAATAATTAAAATTATTTGTATTACCTGCATTAGGTATATGTTTATAAGTTTCTCATCATTTTTTATTCTCGATAGTGTAAATAGTTTTTTAAAATTCGATTGCTATAAATAAAGTTAATGACACGAGCAAATTATTTTATTTTAATTTTTATTAGGCTCATTCTTTTCATTATTCAACGTCATTAATTTATATATGTAATTATCATTTTTTACTTTTCAGTTTGAAATAAAATTTAACTATTATATATAGGTAAGTTCATGACATAGATCTTAGAAAAAAAATATCATGATATTAAAAAGGTATTAAAAAAATTGAAAGAGATAATGTGGGTAATATAGTGGTTAAAATAAATACTTTTAAAAATATTGAGAAATGAGGGGGAGAATGAAAAGTTTTCAAATTAGGGTGACATCAAAACTTGATATGCATCTAAAGTCTATTATATGACTTATATGACTTAACTTATATGACAACCCATGAAGGATTTAAGTTGCTTGAAGAATCTACAATTCTTGATCTTGAGGTACCACTTCCTTAATGCAATTTATGCACAATATATCTTGCTATAACTATGATAATGTGATGGCGAGGATATCTCTATGGAAATATTGAAGAGCCATTCCACGATATTTGTGAAGACATTATATATCTATCACGAGTTATGATTTCAAGGTGCAAATATTCATTATAGTTAATATGGCTGATTTATTTATCAAATCTCTACTAACAATCTCTTGAAGCTAGTGCACAAGATTGGGATGCGAAGACTCAAGGATGTGAATTGATGCTCTCTTCAGGGGGAGTTAATGCGCGTTGCACTCTTTTTCTCTTACAAAGTTTTTGTCCCACTGGGTTTTCCTTGCAAGGTTTTTAACGAGGCAACCAATAGGCACATTTCTAAATATGTGTACTCTTTTCACTTTTCTAGAATTTTTTTCCCATTGGGTTTTATTTCAGTTAAGGTTTTAACGAGGCACATTATTTATTGAGTTGACATTCAAGGGGGAGTGTTAAGAATAGAACTCTAATTAGGGTGAATGTCTATCTTATAGAAGAGTTTTACTTTGAGGCTAAGTCATTTATCTTCCTATAAATAGAGGGGTCTTACCCCATTGTAAATCATCCCAATAGTATCAATAAGAATACTCCTCTCCCTACTCTCTCTGCAATATTGTTCTTGTTCTTGTATTATTTTATAACACGTTATCAGCACGAAGCTCTATTATCTCAAGAATCTCTTTGAGAAAATTAAGGTATTTTTCTCCTCCTAATTTTGTTTTAATTATGAATTGAAATCGCTAATTGCAGAAACTTACTTTTAATCGAAACCGCCATTTAAGTTTGCATTGCTCGAATGCTCAAAGCATTCTGTTGGGAAGCACACAGGTTAGTTCTTCCTCTCCCATTTTATACTGTTGTATATGTTCTGCTTGTGTCTTATGATACCTATCTGCATTAAAAAAAAAATTATCTTGGGGGACTTTAGTATTGTTAAAACCCGCCTTTCTATATTTAGATTTTGTTAAGCTGTCACATTCTATGATAAGATCATTAGAGAAGTATTTGAATAATGATGGTGTATGTGTGGTAATCTTCTCTAAGAACTCGAATTCATTTTGTGATTAGAAAATAACTGACAATATCTTAATTATAAACAAATACATATCAATACTAATCAACATGTTGAAGTGACCTTTTTCATTAAAATCGTATGAGAATGCAATTCAATATTTTAATAGTACTATGTAATAAGTGATCTGTGTTATATGTTAAGTAAGTTGTCTGTTGTAGAAAATTTATGTTCTACACTGCTAATCGATATATTCAGAATGAGAATTAATGTATATCTGTATATTTTATCATTACCTGCAACAGCTAATGAGTATACTTAATATATATGTGATTGACAGGTAAATTAATCAATGTGATTATAAGCACCATAAAATGCTCAGTCTGTGTGCAAGTAATACAACAAATACTACTGCGTATTTGCATATGTTTTGTGTTAAATATAAAACAGAAACGTCATATAAACAATAATTATTTATATCATAACAAATTCATTATTGTATAGACCATAAGCAAGACAAGTGGTTATAAATTGATTAGATAATGTATTATAAAGCTTTCGTAAATGTATATATGTAACAATATTCATTAAAACACAAATATATCAATGGCTAAAGTGCATAAAGTTTAATCATACGGCCGTTGCTCATTGTAAATCTATGTCATTGTTCAACTTACTAACACAAGTTTACAGATAAGCTATCTCAGAATGTAGAACTCAGATGGGCCTTCCAATCCTATGGATCTTAGCTGCCCGGGATATGAGTTATGCTTTTCCCGTTTTTGTTGGAAAGTACCTTTCACTTTCATTGGCATGCAGGATTCACTTCACAGTCAATTTTTTTCTTCTTGACAGAAAGCATTCCATCCTTCCCTTCCTTCATTGATTGATTCTACACCGACCGGAATTGGAATGACCTGGCTATGACCGATGGGATTGGTTCGCTGGCAAAGCTCTCTTACCGGCTCTAAGATGCCAACACCTGTTGTATCTGATATAGCTCTATCACACAAGAATCTCCAATCCAAGCCTCTTTTGTCAATCCGGGGCAATACGAGTGGCATAAGCTATTTCTTATAAACAGGCTTTCGAGAACAAATTGGAGGATTACCGATTGATTGACCCCGGAAGTAAAGAATGACGGTTCGACGAGCTCTTATTCGCCCCTGGCGGACCTGTATACTCTTGTCCTGTTGGGTATAAAGGACACGGGGAGCTGCCTTGGGTATCTCCGAGGACTTGAGCTAAGGGATTGTTTACTGAACGTCCCATACTTTACCTATCATTCGGTGAAGTGCCCCCTTCCATTTCTTAGGTAAGAGGAATCTACCCGTAATGCGTGAACCAGTGCCCTTTTCTTTTGTACTAATCAACTATATGAAATATAGAAAAGAAGCGATTGGCCCCATCAATGGCACCCCTGCCCTGTGAAAAGGCCGATATCACCCCGAAAGGGGGCACAGAAGACAACCAGAGACAGATCCTTTACTTACTGGAAGGGCGAGACCAATCACTAATCACTAAAGGCAGGGAACTTCGCCCTTTAAGTGACAAGGGGGTGAGCCGCTCCAAGCGGAAAGCGATAGTGAATCCCGAACTTGCCCACGCTCATCCAAACCGGCCTCAAAAAGCGATCGGAAAGCGAAGCCCTTCCTTCCAATCCAAGCCGGCGAAGCCGCCCCTATATCTAACCACCGCTCACCCCGATCACATATTGGCACTGTAAAACACAAATAAGTTCCACAAAAAATGTACAGTTACAATATTTTATTGTTTATTATGGTCATAAATCAATTACATTGCCATGTTTAGCACAGTTTATCGCGTAGTAACAACCACAACTTAGATTCATGAGTTTAATCTCTTCGTTTTCACAGTGTTCCACATGTGTACTCCTTGTCACTATTCTGTTTTGCTGAAAAGTGTGAGTAATGTGACTGTTTTAGTAAAATGATTTAGAATTTAATTGTCAAACATGTGGTTAATAACAATAAAAATGTCTGCAAAATGTCTCAAAAAAAAAAACATCACTTTAGCACTTAGAAACTCCTATGAATGCGTTTGTATTTAGAAACTGCTAGAAGTATTTAAAGGAGAGATATGACAACTTAAAGTTGGTATTTATTTAATTGATTCATGTACCACACATACGATATTAAAAGAGAAGAAATATTTCTCTCATTTAAGTTTGTGTAAGGCAGATGTTATTACAATTTCTGGTAGTAGTAAATTGATTGAAGGCTCCGGAAGAGCAACTATAACTCTGCCTAAAGGAACAATATTTATCATAGAGAATGCAATGTTCTCCTCCAAGTCCAAGAGAAACTTGTTGAGTTTTAAAGATATCAGTCAAAATGGATATCATATTGAGACAATAGATGAGAATAATCTTGAATACCTCATTTACTCATGAAAACGAGGCTGCCCACTTCGGTTTGGGGTCACGCCATTTTGCATGCAGCAATGCTAGTTCGTCTCAGACCGACGAATTATCACAAATATTCCCTGTTGCAATTAGTTTTGGGTCATGAACCTAATATATCCCATTTAAGAATTTTTGGATGCGCAGTATATGTGCCTGTAGCACCGCCATATCGCACCAAAATGGGTCTGCAAAGAAGGTTAGGAATATATGTTGGGTTTGAATCGCCCTCCATTATTCGCTACCTCGAAACATTGACAGGGGATTTGTTCACCGCACGATTTGCAGACTGTCAATTCGATGAGACACTTTTCCCAAAATTAAGGGGAGAAGTTGGTGAAATCAAACGAGAAATTTTGTGGAAAAATCCATCATTATCTCATCTTGATCCACATACCTCTATTTGTGAAAAAGATGTGCAAAAGATTATTCATTTGCAAAGAATAGCAAATCAAATGCCAGACGCATTTACGGATTTGAAAAGGATAACAAAATTACATATCCTCGTAGAGAATGTGATAGCAGTATGTGATAAGTCTGAAAGAAGATAAAATTATTACCGTGAATGTATCAATGTATATCGACATGGCAATAGACGAAATTATAATCGTCATCATTGTGATAATGAGAATACTAAAGATTCTCAAAATAATCTTTCACTTTATGAAAGTAATATTTGACATGAGATTTTATATAGCACATACAGATGATTATGATCCATTCATGGTGTGAATGTGACAACATATGATTTATGAATACATATTCATTCTTGGAAGAATATGAACGTGCTAGTGGTAGTGAATATACCACATCATCTCTAGAAGGAGGTTTGAGATGATATATGAAAATAATGTCATTATTATGGCATGAATGATCATTGGTCACGTACCTATTGTACGCCAAAATATTTTGGAAATATGATTATTAAAGGACAACGATAATACAAGAAACATATCTTGCACATATTTTTGACCATGACCATAATGGTATAACTTTCTCTTTAAAGGAGATATTCACCACATGGATGTTGATGAATTTGTGGTAGTACAAAATTAATTGAGAGCTCTAGAAGAGCCAATTATTACTATGTTGGAGAAACACAATTGATTACCAATAAGGTATTGTGTTGTAGTAAGTCTCAAAGAAACTTATTCAGTTTCCAAAGTATATGTGAAAGTGGTTGATTATATTGAGACTATAAATAAAGGAAAGATTTGATATCTTCTATTACTACAACTTGTAGCGGGATAATTTGTATATGAAAAGCTACCCGCTTCATTCTCCAGTTTGTACTACACAAACAAAAGAATGCCACAATAAAGTGGATATTTATTGGTATAAAAACCCATATCATAATAAACTTGAAGTTTATTGATAATCACATGTCATGGTGTAAATTTAAAGTTTATCAATATTGATAATTTATTCAGTTGGCATTCGGGTTAGCCATATCAATTTAAGTATGATGTGCAATAATAGAGAATTCACATGGGTAAATATTAAAGAACTAGAAAGTTCTTTACGAATTCTCTAGTATTACTTGTTCTCATTAATTAATTGACCAACTAAAGAGTTCGGGTTGAATCCCATAAATTCTGGAAATATCAAAGGTGAATATGGGCCCATTCACCTGCCATGTATACCACATATGATGCATCTATGATATGGTTACATGTGCGATTATTATTAACCTGCAACCTGGCCGGTGCTTGCGAGGTAAATTGCTCAGTAATCTAATTTCGAGCATAATTTCCAGATTTTCTATTCAAGATAGTTCATCTTGATAAGTTGGTTTACATCATAGTTGGTTTAGCAAAATAATTTATTGAGTGCCTCCATTTAATAGCTAAATTATTGCTTATGAGAACAAAGTTATCTATATCAATTTGATATACGCTATACACGAGAGTATATTATATTCTCCCCTCACAAGTGGTTCAGGGTCAGGAACCAAATAATTTCATCTTATTATTATTAATGTGCTGTGTATATTAACATGATAATGCACAAAGATGATTTCCCAGAGTTGAGGAAACAAGTTAGTTTTCCTAACATGAGGGGGAGACATGATAAACACTTGAGAAAAGGTTACATGGGATGAATTATCATTTGTATATATAGATCCTCGAATATCATAATATGAACTTGAAGTTCATAAAAGGATAATTCAATTGCAACATATTGCAAAGCATGCCATACGCATTTGCTGACCCAAAGAAAGTAACTATATTCTCACTGCAAATGCTCATATTAAGTCCTAGAAGGACAAAGTCTTTGATACGCCTAAAGCGTATAGACAAATCGATTTCAAAAGAACTTCTTAATAAAGAAGATGAGCAAATGATCAAAGTGATCATAATAAGGAGGCAAGTGATCTAGAAGATCACATGACATAACACTTCATAAAATCTCATGAGAGATTCAGGTACCTGAATATATGAATGAAGAGATCTCCATGTTATGTCTTTATGAAAATTTACTGGAACCGATATAAAATGTTCGTCGACGACATCTATGATAAGCGCTAAATATCGATGAGGATCTTAAGTTTGTCGAATACAAACAAAATATTGGCCAAATGGAAGAGATACAATTCAAGTAGAATTGATTCCATATAAAAAACATGTAGTTTTGGACATGTAGTTCAAATACTTGAAAGTATAAAGTCAATGGTATGTGCAATCATTTTTCGATATCTTATTTCTCTAACATGACATGAAAACTTGATATGCATCTCTCTCTATTATATGGTTTATATGACTTAACTTATATGTCAATCTATGAAGGATTTAAGTTTCTTGAAGAATCTACAATTCTTGATCTTGAGGTACCACTTCCTTAATGCAATTTATGCACAAATATATCTTGCTATAACTATGATAATGTGATGGCGAGGATATCTCTATGGAAATATTGAAGAGCCATTCCACGATATTTGTGAAGACATTATATATCTATCACGAGTTATGATTTCAAGGTGCAAATATTCATTATAGTTAATATGGCTGATTTATTTATCAAATCTCTACTAACGATCTCTTGAAGCTAGTGCACAAGATTGGGATGCGAAGACTCAAGGATGTGAATTGATGCTCTCTTCAGGGGGAGTTAATGCGTGTTGCACTCTTTTTCCCTTACAAGGTTTTGTCCCACTGGGTTTTCCTTGCAAGGTTTTTAACGAGGCAACCAATAGGCGCATTTCTAAACATGTGTACTCTTTTTCCTTTTCTATAATTTTTCCCATTGGGTTTTATTTCAGTTGAGATTTTAACGAGGCACATTATTTATTGAGTAGACATTCAAGGGGGGAGTGTTAAGAATAGAACTCTAATTAGGGTGAATGTCTATCTTATAGAAGAGTTTTACTTTGAGGCTAAGTCATTTATCTTCCTATAAATAGAGGGGTCTTACCCCATTGTAAATTATCCCAAAAGTATCAATAAGAATACTCCTCTCCCTACTCTCTCTGCAATATTGTTCTTGTTCTTGTATTATTTTATAAGAAGAGTTTAATTTTAAAGCAAAATTCAGGGCGTAAATGATTTTAACCTTTTAAAAAATGATATTTGTTGGTCCAAGACGAAAAATCTCTTAGGAGTACATTGGATGGACAGTCAAATGTGAACCAAAAACTAACGTAGGGGGTAGTCCATTGTAGGGTAAGAGAGTGGAAATTGCAGCATTAGGTGTTGCTAGGGGTGGCAAACCGGCATGGTGGGTCGAATACGGATAATGAAAAATAAATAAATTATCCAATTCAATCCATATTTGATACGGATAGAAAATGGGTTAACCGTTGGATAATATGAATAACTATATTATTTATGATTCTTTTTTGGAAAAATTCCTAGTCTATTAAGCTTGAGGGACTTCAATTTGAGTCATTATAAATATAAAAATTATTTTGTGTAACATCGTGAATTAGTATTAATACGAATCAAACAGTTACAAACTAATACTATCCCATTGCATTACTGTAACTCTCACTTCTTTAGACCAACTACATTCCATAAACATGTGCTGGGTTGTCTCATCAACCTCATCATTACACGTACAGTTAGAGGCGGAGCCAGAATTTTAAGCTTATGGGTTCATATTTCTAATCATTTTAAGTTATTGGATTCTATTAATAATTTATGCATTTTCAATGAATTTTCTAAGCCAAATACATAATTCGAATCAAAGTTACAGGGCTCGGCCGAACCCGCCGGCTACACTCTAGCTCCGTCCCTACATTCAGTGTAACTCTTTGTAATTGAGTACTGTCCTGGTTCAACTGAACTCGCTTCACCAAAAGTAATACTATATATATATATATATATATATATATATATATATATATATATATATATATATATATATATATATATATATATATATATATATATATATATATATAAATTAGGATTAAAGCTGTGTAAATTTTATATAAATATTTATTTGAATTCACCTAATAACTATTATTTTACTAGTAAAAGTTATATACTTCTAAGACTTAACCCGCTTGCACAAAATTCTGGGTCCGTAACTTGGTCCGGGGACAATATGAGCGCAGATACTTGAATCTGTTTTTATATATAGTCCATGTATCCATTGCACTCATAAGCTATCTTTTTCCACAATAAGCTGCCAAAGCAACTTCCCGACTGAAGCCTTCGCTGAAGCCTGTTAAATCCAGCAGCTCTCTATTAGCTTTCTCAGATATCCCAGCCATGAATAAACTGAACTTATCCATATTAGTACCTCTGTCAGGAAATGCCAGCTGACCATGTCATATGCTTTCCTCATATCAATTTTCATCAAGCATCTTGGAGTAGTTTTCCTATTGTAGTGCCTTAGTATATCATGACAAATTAATACATTATGGAGCCTTGATCTTCCTAGTACAAATGCTCACTGGTTGTCTGCCACAAGCTTACTCACTGCACCCTTTAGTCTACTACAGATCATCTTGGAGATGCATTTGTAAAGTACAATGCAAAATGAGATTGGTCTGAATTGACTAGCTACTTCTGGCTCAGGTATTTTTGGAGTCAAAGCTATGCAAGTGGCAATCAATTGTTTCAGCAGTTTGCCATTCTGAAAGTAATTCAATATGGCTGTAGATATATATTCACCTATCATTGACCAAGTAGCCTTAATGAACCTACTGCCATAGCCATCTGGCCCAGGGCTCTTGTTGCTCTCTATCTGAAATATAATATAGTAGCTCTTTTAACCTCTTTTTTTCCTGGCCGAGGATCTATCGGAAACAGCATCTCTGTCCTATCGGTGTAGGGGTAAGGTCTGCGTACACACTACTTCCCCAGACCCCACTTAGTGGGACTTTACTGGGTCGTCGTTGTTGTTTTCTCAAAAGGCTTCAACAGCTGCATTTGATGGTCACTTGATAAGATAGGTCCATTAGCTAGGAATTCCTTCACAACTCCTCCTCGATACTCAACCTCCTGCCCCTGTAAGTCTTCATAATAATCTACAAACATTTGTGCAATTGTATCTGGATTAGATTACTAATTACTTTGTACATCTTTCAATTGTGTCACACTTAATCTAAGGTTCCTGTAGCATTTGACATCCTTCCACTCAGGGGAGGAGGACCCAAGTGGTGAGAAGTGGGTTCAACTGAATCTGCTTCGTCAAAAAATAATACTGTATATATGTATAAATTATGGTTAAAGCAAGGTAAATTTTGTATATTTGAACCTGCTTATATGACTTATATCGCTTATGTTAGTTATGGACTTCTTCGACTGTACCCGCTAAAAATCCTGGGTTTACCGCTTCTTCCACTTGCACATCTCATCTTGTCCTTACCACATCTAGAAACTGAGGGTGTTGAGCCTACACATCACAGCATTTAAAGGATCTTTTTCTCCTAGATTGGTCCCCTCGTGATATGATTTTGATAGGGTAGTGGTCACTTTTTCCTTCGGGCAAATATTTGTCACAACAATTTGGTATTGAATCTAGCCACTCTCCGTTTATGAATGCCAGTCAATTTTTGAATAGATTCTATGATCTCTGATGGTTACTCCGATGGTAAGCAACCCCCACTTCCAACCAAGAAGTTGTGAGTTCGAGTCTCCCCAAGAGCAAGGTAAGAAGTTCTTGGAGGGAAGGATGCTGGGGCGTCTATTTGGAAACAACCTCTCTACCCAAATATAGGGGTAAAGTATGCTTACACACTACCCTCCCTAGACCCCACTAAATAAGATTATACTGAATTGTTGTTATTGTTCTATGATCATTATGCTGTCATTCCAAGAATATTTATTTTCATGATGAGGAAGTTCAATAAGTCCACAAGCTTCAATGCAATTATCAAATCCACCACCTCTGCCCATGTAGCAGGATTTCCACCAATTCTATCTTTCATGCGTAATATAGAGTTAGTGTCTCCTACAACCAGTTCATGGCTTACTACAACCAGACAATTTCTTCTGAATGGACATATTTCCTACAAAATTGGCATAAAGTATTACCTATTTGGGTAATTTTCACAAATTAGATTTGATAATTGTTTTAAAGATTCGGGAATTAATAGCCTGTAACAAAAGAAATTATAAATAATTATTTGTAAGAAGAGAATTGATAATCCAAAGAAGGATGTAGATAATTTGCTTTAGTATGAAAAAAGAAGAAGATAATTTGAAGAGTTACGAGATATTACACAAAGAAAAAATCAAAAACAAAAAAAGTTAATTTTTTTTGAATATATTCATATATATTAAGAAATGTAGCTCAAAATGACAATATAAAACAAGAAGATAAATAGAATAAGAGAAGAGCTAACTTTCTTATTTCATCAAGTGTTCAAGTGTGTCCGATCTCACATTTCATGCCTCTATTTATACTATTACATATGAAGGTTACAAAATAATTGTCTTAAACATGACATTAACAATTGAGATCACGAGGGAAGATCATGTGGATGGGTTATGAAGGTGTGAGAGTTACAATCATAATGGTGATGAGTAATGGGAGGTTATTTACATCATGGGTGAAAGTAGTGGGAGTAGTGGACATCCATATTTACTAAATATTTTGTAACACTCCCCCTTGGATGTCCAAAAAAATAGTTAATATGCCTTGTTAAAACCTTACTAAGAAAAAACTCCGTGGAAAAAAATCTTAGTGAAGGAAAAAGAGTACACATATCTGTAATACGCTTTGTTTGCTGCCTCGTTAAAAACCTTACCAGTAAAACCCATTGGGACAAAACCTAGGTTAATGGAAAAAGAGTTCATCGCGTATGTTACTCCCCCCTCATGAAAATATTACTTTATTTCTCAAAAACGTCGCATTCCAATCTTATATCTCAACTTCTCAAATGTTGAGGTTGGTAAAGCCTTAGTGAACAGATCAACAAAATTTTACATGAACGAATCTGTTGAACATTAATTTCACCATTTTATTGAAGATCATGCGGGAAAAAGAACTTCGATGAAATATGCTTTGTTCTATCTCCTTTGATGTATCCTCCTTTCAGTTGAGAAATACAAGCAACATTGTCTTCATATAGTGTTGTTGGATTTGTTAGATAATACGCTTAACGCTAGAGGGGGGGGGGGGGATGAATATCGTTATAATAAAAATAGCGTAAACTTGCGAAATTTAAAAATTGCAGGAAATAAATGAGTGCGATAAGTAAATAAATAAGAACGAACGCACCGATATATCCTGGTTCATCACAACCCGTGGCTAGTCCAGTCCCCGAGAGACTCTCTCGAGATTTCCACTAACTTCGTTAAGCTTACGGGTGCTTAACAAACCGTTACACTTGCTCAAGGATACCACACCTTAAGACTTCACTTGCTCGAGGATACCTCACCCAAGACTTCACTGTTAAGCTTACGGGTGCCTAACAAACCTTTACAACCTGAGGACACAAGCCTCAACAACCTTTGCTCGGAGATACAACACTCCAAGACTTCAACCAAAGGAAACACAAGTTCCTTCTTACAACACAAGGGACTAACACTTCCCTTCAAGTGTATAAAACACTTAGCACTCACTTAAACAAGACTCTCTTAATAGAGTGGATATGAGTAAACAAATACGCTCAAGAACACAACAATAAATTCAAGACCTTGGCTTTCAAAATGTGATAAAAATAATCAATAAATGATATTGGAAATGTATGAAAGCTTATGAATGTTTTGGTCAGAAGTTGTGTGTTTAATGAGTGATTTTGAGGTGTATTTATAGCTCCAAAATCACTCCTAGCCGTTGCTATGATCATAAATACAGATTCTGAAAATCTGTTAGATAGTCGACTATCCGATATGGTTATTCGACTATCTTGGCAACGGTCACAAGGATAGTCGACTATCTGATATGGATATTCGACTATCTTGGCAACAGTCATCAGGATAATCGACTATCCAATATCAGATATTCGACTATCTGACCTTGCGGAAATGGTCCGTTTTTAAAACAACTAACTTATTGAAAATAAGTTATAAAATGTTTTTCAAAGCTTTGTTTGAAGATATAAATATCTTAAACATGAAAAACAATTGTAATGACCATTCCGAATCAATAAAAACATTTAAAATTATTTTGTTTTAAATGTATTGAAAATATTTATTGTGTAACATTTAAAAATATTTTTATCACAAATAAAAATATTTATGATATGCATATATTGTAAAACCATTTATGATATGCATATATTGTAAATCACTTATGATATGCATATATTGTAAAATCACTTATGATATGCATATATTGTAAAATCATTTATGATATGCATATGTTGTAAAATCATTTTATGATGTGCATTGTAAAATCATTTTATGAGAGAAGCCAAGACTCAAACTTAAAGTCGGATCAAGATCACAATAAAGACAATATAAATAAGACTCAACAAAAGGTCTTCATTTATTTTTATTGCTTCATATCTTCTCTTGATCTAGCCTTGAACTTCTTGGACTCCAATTCTTGTCCGCTTAAAATAATGTCGCATATCTTTTTCTTCCTCTATGCGCATTGTAAATTTGCATATCAATTCTTTATCTTCCTTTGTATCCTTTTACATATCTACAAAATGAACAACGCTTTAGTTAAAATATAAATTAAAGTGTATTCAATAATAACTCACATTTATTTGGCATATATTTATTTTCCATCTAAATCGGTTTGTCAGTTATCAAAACATATAAATATGAACATACATATGTGTTCCAACAGGATTATCCTTTTTCATAGGAAAACCACACATTTTCTAGATACGCTGAGTCATTGATCTCAACCAAACACATTCCCGTCTAGTTTCATGAATGGCTATTATCTCAGCATGATTTGAAGATGTGGCAGCTATTGTTTGTTTCATTGAACGCCATGATATAGCAGTACCTCCATATGTAAATAAATAGCTTTTTTTGAGATCGGTCTTTATGTGGATCAGACAAATAACCTACATCGGCATAGCCAATCATTTCTGACTTGAATTCATTAGAATAAAACAATCCCATAGCTATAGTTCCCCGAAGACATCTAAATATATGCTTAACACCATTCCAATGTCTTTTTGTTGGGAGGAGCTGAATCTTGCTAAGCTCACTACAAAAGCAATATCTGGTTAAGTATTGTTGGCAAGATACATCAGTGCCCCAATTGCACTAAGATATGGAGTTTCATCACCAATGAGCTCTTCATCATTTTCTTGAGGCCGAAATTGTCTTTATTTATATCAAGAGATCTCACAACCATTGGGGTACTCAATGGATGTGCATTATCCATGTAAAATCGCGTTAAAGCCTTTTCAGTATATGTTGATTGATGGACAAAAATTCCATTCGCTACATGCTCAATTTGTCGGCCAAGACAAAATTTGTCTTAACAAGACCTTTCATTTTAAACTATTTCTTCAAACATTCTATAGCCTTTGGAAGCTCTTTAGAAGTGCCAATGATATTCAAGTCATCAACATATACAGCTATGATGACAAATTCAAATCCAGACCTCTTAATAAAGACACAAGGGCAAATTGGATCATTTTTGTACCCTTTATTTAGCAAATACTCGCTAAGGCGATTGTACCACATTCTTCCTGATTGCTTCAATCCATATAAGAATTTCTGAAGCTTTATTAAACAAGTTTATCTTGAACTTTTATGTGCTTCAGGAAATCCAAATCCTTTAGGTTTTTTCATAAAAATTTCATTATCCAATGAGCCATATATGTAGGCTGTGACAATATCCATCAACCACATATCAAGCTTTTCATGGACTGCCAGATTTATTAGATACCTGAAAGTAATGGCATCTACCACATGAGAACATGTCTCCATATAATCAATGCCAGGGCCTTGCAAAAAACCTTGTGCCACAAGTCGTGCTTTATATCTTACGACTTCACCTTTCCCATTTCGTTTTCGCACAAAAATTCATTTGTACCCCGCTGGATTGACACCTTCAGGTGTTCGGACTATTGGACCGAAAACTTCACGTTTTTCGAGTGAAGCCAATTCTGCTTGAATTGCGTTTTTCCATTTTGACCAATCATTTCTCTGTCTACATTCATCGACAGGTTTTGGCTCAAGATCCTCATCTTGTTGCATTATTTCAACTGCGACATTATATGCAAAAATATTGTTAACAACAACGTTATTTCGGTTTCACCTTTTTCCTGTAGAGACATGACTTATTGAGGTCTTTTCATTTTCATCATTTCCAGGTACTAGAACCTCCTGGGAGGTCTTATCAAGTGCTATGTCTTTATGTTCCTCTTGAGCAATTGCCTCCACGTTATGATCAACTTGATCATTTGCTCTTTTCCTTTTTCGGGGATTCTTATCCTTGGAACCAATTGGTCTACCACGTTTAAGGCATGGCCTACACTTATTTGCATCATCATACTGTCCAACTGGGACATCAACTCGAATTAGAGCATTTACAGCTGGAATATGCGATTTAGTAACCAGTGGAAGGTTAGTAAATGAATGTGGCAATTGATTTGCAATATTTTGCATATAAATGATATTTTGAACTTCTTGTTCACATTGATTTGTACGAGGATCCAAATGAGATAGAGATAATACGTTCCAATCTATCTCTTTTTCTAGTTGTTTATTTTCTTCCCCTAATGTTGGAAAAACTGATTCATCAAAATGACAATCAGCAAATCTGGCTGTAAACAAGTCTCCTATCATTGGCTCCAAATATTTAATAATAGAAGGAGATTCATAACCAACATATACTCCCAACCTTCTATGGGGACCCATCTTTGTACGTTGTGGTGGAGCAATTAGAACATATACTGCACATCCAAAAATTCTTAGATGGGAAATATTTGGCTCCTGACCAAAAGCCAACTGTAATGGGGAGACTTTATGATAACTGGTTGGCCTTATGCGCACAAGTGTTGCTGCGTGCAAAATAGCATGTCCCCATACTGAAAGGGGAAGTTTTGTCCTCATTAGCAATGATCTAGCTATTAGTTGAAGTCGTTTAATCAATGATTCTGCTAGACCATTTTGAGTATGAACATGAGCAACCAGATGCTCAACTTTTATTCTAGTGGCCATACAATAATCTATAAAGGCCTGAGATGTAAATTCACCAGCATTATCAAGACAAATTGGCTTAATTGCATAATCTGGAAATTGTGCTCTTAACCTTATTATTTGAGCCAACAATCTCGCAAATGCCAAATTACGAGTTGACAATAAGCACACATGTGACCATCTTGTAGATGCGTCTATCAAGACAATAAAATACTTGAATGGTCCACATAGAGGGTGCATAGGCCCACATATATCACCCCGTATACGTTTCAAAAATGCAGGGGATTCAATCCCAACTTTAACTGCTGATGGTTTAATAACCAATTTTCCTTAAGAACAAGCAGCACAAGAAAATTCCTCAAAAATTAAAGAATCTTCTTGTTCTTCAATGTGTGCCCATTTGAATTCTCTATTATTCTGCGCATCATGCTAGAACTGGGATGGCCCAACCGGTCATACCAAATGATAAAACCATTAGAAATAGTAAACCTTTTGTTTACTATGGCATGTGATTCAGCCACACCAATATTTGTGTGGTACAACCCAGAAGAAAATGCGGGTAAGTTTTCGTGTACATATCTTTTGCCCGCTTTTATTGTAGTACTATAAAGATATTCAACCTTTCCTTCGTTTGATGTCTTAACATGGTAGCCATTTTGGCGAATAGCTTTGAAACTCAACAAGTTTCTTTGAGACTTACTATAATATAATGTATTATCAATAGTTAATATCGTTCATCCATGTAGTAATAAGGCTGCTCTTCCAGAGCCCTCAATCAACTTTGTACTACCGGATATTATATTAACGTAGGCCTTTTTCATAACCAAATAAGAGAAATTTTTTTTTCTCTTAATATTGTGTGAGTTGTAGCACTATCCAAAAGTAAATCTTCATTACTCATCTTGGATCCAATTGAAGACTGGGGGATTTTAATATCTTCATAAAAAAATTACATCATGAGAAATACGGATAAACTAACATTACCAACGACAACCTAAAACAATTTAAGTACTACTTGAAAATAAAAACAACTTCAAACGAGACAAAATACTGAAAATAAAAATAACAACATAATTGCATTCCCTAGTAAAATGATCAAACATTAGTTTGATCTCCAAAGAAATCTTCAACTTCCAAATGAGTAAGATCATAGAGGCCTTGAAAATCATCATCATTCAAAGCAAGATTTGCCTCAGCATTGTCATCATTTTTGTTTGAAGGCCTTGCCCCAATATCATTTTTAAAGGTCAAGTGTGACTCCACTGGGGCATTAGTTAAAGATGCTCCAACATTATTTGTCTTTCTTTTGATGGAGTTTTGATAAAGCCTGAAAAAATGCTCAGGTGCACGACATTCATTTTTCCAATGACCTTTCATGCTACAACGGTGGCGGTTAGCGCTTTTGCCTCTTGAAGGATTGTTTTGAGAACCCATATTGTTCTCTCGTTTGCCATGACCACCACGATGACGACTATTATATTGTATCTTACTATTGCCATGCTTACGTACATTCATATGGACATGATTATTATTCTATCTTTTTCCAGACTTATCACGTCTAGCTGCCATATTCACTTTAGGAAGCGGTGCTGACCCTATGGGACGGGCTTCATGATTTTTCAGCAAAAAAGATATTATGTTGCTCAGCCACCAGAAGGCATGAGATCAATTCAGAATACTTTTTAAAACCCTTTTCACGGTATTGCTGCTATAATACCATATTTGAGGCATGAAAAGTCGTAAGAGTCTTTTCCAGCAAATCCTCATCATTCACAGTTTTCCCACATAATTTCAGTTGGGAAGTTATTCGAAATACAGCAGAGTTATACTCACTTATGCTCTTTAAATCTTGCAACTGTAAGTGCATCCACTCATATCGAGCCCTTGGCAATACTGTAGCCTTTAGGTGATCATACATTTCCTTCAGGCCAGTCCACAATTCAAGCGGATCTTTCACTGTTAAATATTCAACCTTCAAACCTTCATCCAAATGATGACGAAGGAAAATCATGGCCTTTGCTTTGTCCTGGCTTGATGCCTCATTACCGTGAGTAATGGTGTAACCAAGGCCTTTGGCGGCTAAGTGAATCTCAGCATCAAGAACCCATGATAGGTAATTCTTTCTAGAAATATCAAGTGCCACAAACTCAAGCTTTGACAAATTTGACATAGTAAAAACTATCAAGGAAAATAAATGAATTAGAAATGATTAAGATAATAATGAAAATAAATAAATGGATATAAACATTACGAACGTTTAAATTGTGTTGTCATAATACATATATTGAAAATGATGACTTTAACCTATTTATTTGAACCTATGTAAGTTTCAGAACGTAAAGTTATGTATTACATCAAACAACAATTTCTATAAATAAAGACAAAATATTGATAATAATATAGGATTAAGGTGATGGATTATAACGCCAATAACAATCAATCTATCATGTTTGCTACAGTGTAGTGTGATCCAAATTAATTCGTAATGATCACTAATCATGATAATAGTTTGACTTAATTCATACAGTACCATACCGGTAGAAATGGTAAGAAGGGGAAAAGAAATATAGAAAATAACGTGTTATACCTTTCGGATGAAGAATTACACTTAAATTTGGTGAAGGCTAGAGTCGTGCTGATAACATAATAAGAAATGTAGCTCAAAGTAACAATATAAAACAAGAAGATAAGTAGAATAAGAGAAGAGATAACTTTCTTATTGCATCAAGTGTGTCACATCTCACATTTCATGCCTCTATTTATACTATTACATATGAAGGTTACAAAATGATTGTCTTAAACATGGTATTAACAATTGAGATCATGAGGGAAGATCATGGAGACGGGTTATGGAGGTGTGACAGTTACAATCATAATGGTGATGAGTAGTGGGAGGTTATTTACATTATTGGGTGAAAGTAGTAGGAGTAGTGAACATCCATATTTACTAAATATTTTGTTACAATATATATGATATCTCTACTTTAAAAGAATGGTAGAAACTAGAAACAAAAAAAGAAAAGAAAAAGCTTTAATCAGTAAGAGATAATTTGGAAAATATAAATTTTATGATGAGAATAATTATCTTGAATAAATTAATTTTCTACTTATGCTTCTGCTTCTTGCAGGAAGTCCGAATATTCTGCTTCTTAAAAGTAGAAAGTCTGCTTCTGCTGCTGGCCAAACAACTTAATTTTTTTAAAAAGTGCTTTTGATATTCCAGAAGTTTGGCCAAACAGACAATTGTGACGGTGTAGTTCTGATTGTACCAAAATTTGCTACTGAATAGTACTGGAATTAGACAACCTGCAATTATACTGGTATTGGTGAATTGTAATTTTAGTAGATTTTCCAATGATCTTAAGAGTATATTTGTTTTAACAGTGGCATCTGGAATAGCTAGTGTACATCTTAATTATTTTACTAGATACCTGGTATCTCGCATAGTTGAGAAAAATAACTTTTAACTCAACATACATGGCAACGAAGGACCTTTAATATTTGCTACTTTAGCCTTGACCGTGTCAAGGCTAAAGTCAAGTCACTGAGGATATTATTCTCACATATCCCCCTCCTAATACGTGGTTGTGGAACTTTACTAGTCAAATCAGTAAAGTTACAAAACTATTTTTTGTATTAGTGAAGTCTTTGATTCTACGGCTTGAACCCTTACACCGAACTGACCTATTTTTTTATTCTCGAAAAATACAACTTACCCGAATCTCAAATTTACAGGGGAATGACTGATTATGTGCCTCTTAATTTGAGCAATTAATTAACAGTGGTGTACTATAGACCATCTTGTTTCCACCTCAACTTTCCACTGAGTTCTTACTAATACAAGATAGATGATTCAGATTTGAACGACGGTCTCCGAGATTTGCACTCACCCTCATTGTTCATTAGGCCATACAACGATGGTCTCCAAGATTTGTACTCACCCTCATTGTTCATCAGGCCACGCACTGTTAGTAGACATAACTACATAAAAGAAAGCTTTTCAAGTTTCATCTTGAACTGCATGACAAGCTGTAGATTTTCAAGAACAAATAAGATAGTTTGTAGGTGCTGCTTGAAGCTAGTCAATGATCTACGTAACTACGGACGATGCAATAACAAAAGACTCAGTGAATTCTTACAAATAGGATTTGGGGAGTATAGTGTGTACGTATACCTTACCCATACCGTGAAGAGCAAAGTTGTTTCCAATACATAAAAGAAAGGAAGAAAAATAAATTTTGCTGTAAGACTAATTTGTTGTTATCCTCAATAGGATGAACTTTATAGTACTTCTCTGGCGAGTCAAAAGGAAAATCCAAGATTGAAGAGCATTTCTTCCTTAAAGCAAAAGAAAAGAAAGATGCAATAAGCAAGATGCAATATGAAGCATGAGCTTTTCCTCACCAAAAAATCTGATTTACTTTGCACACACTAAACAACTACAACAACAACCAAAAAAATAAAAAATAAAAATAAATAAATCAGTGTAATTCTACAAGTGACTTCTAGAAAGAGTAGTGTGTGCAGTTCTTTACCCCTACCTTATGAAGATAGAGAAGTTTTCGATAGACCCTCGGCTCAAGGAACATCAACAAACAATTGTAACAAGAAGGTAACGGAAGCGAATAGCACAACATACTCTGATAACAGACCAGGAATAAGAAAATACAACAATAGAACTAGTACTACCGGCACGCCTAGGAGAGACTTACGACTATCTGTCAACCTTCAACCCTAATACTCGTCCTCCACACATTCCTATCGAAGGTCATGTTCTCGGTAAGCTGAAGTAGTGAAAAAAAAATAGAAAAGGACAACTGAAAGAAAAGCCATTAGAATTATCACAGCACTGATTTGCCAACAAGAGTACATTTTATACAAAAAACAAAAGTAGAAATGACAACTAAAAAAGATGCCATGAAATCCAGTTGACTGATTATTAGTTAGTTCTTGTTATTCCTAGGGAAGGCATTTTTTTGGTGATCGTAGCAGGTACGCTAACGATCAAGCCTCATTTATCAAAATAAAGGTCCAAAATGACAAATCTGGATTCAGAATTCCGGATTGTCTTTCATCTCGTACAGAGCTTTTATCAATGGTTTCCCTGCACTTCTACCTCAAGCTCCGTATTTTGGAGCCTTCCACATCTTAAATGCTACTTCATGTAAAAGTCTATCAGCTGGAATCACAAGGTTTGCGCCATGCTGTTTCAAAGACGATAATACAGAATATTAGTTTCCTTATATATCCATGTTAGCAGACAATAACTCTTGTGACGACAAGTTGACGTATTACCACGTTCAATATAATTTTCCCACAATTAGACTGACCAAGGAAACAAAACATGGCATCGAATTTGGCACCATTTATCAAACTGTATTTTTTCTTTGGGAAATTAAACTTATTATGGATCAACGAAAAGCCAGGCAAGATCACACAAACTATGATGTAAAAATCATTAAGCACTTCTTAATCTTGGATACCTCTTTGAAATCCTTGTATGAATATGCCTCCACCATATCCTTTCGAGTCACAGCATTCTGCCACTGGGCCACTAACATGGGGCAAAACTGCCTGTTAAAAAATACGTCAGACACCACTAATGCGTGGATGATATAGAATGAACGCGACAAAATTGCACTTACCTAACATTCGGTCGTGGTTTTCCTTCTTTAATTGTATAACTTTGACGAGGGAAAATACGAGAAAGTTTAGAGTTATTCTCTGGTCTAGTGTCAGCAATAGAATACATGGAATCATCATCCTCGCGAACAACACCATAGCTGAATACAACTGACATGTGCAACCTAGAACCTACTTCCGTTCCAGGATGTGCCATTTGCATTAAATCGCCAACCAAGCGATTGACATGATCCAAGTCTTTGAGGACATTTGTCCTTTGACCAGCTCCAACGTGAAGGATAACCAAATCAAATTGGCTCGACTCTAAGGTCTTCCCTTGTTGAAAACCCAGCAACTCTAACAATTTGGAAGCTAAGACGAAGGACTTGACCTGGTCAATAATGCTACCAATTACCTCATTCAACTCTAAGACAGTGAAGCCGAGCTTATCACAGAAACTCTTCAATCTCAGATCATCACTGATGACAGCAGCTTTCATCCCCATAAACCTGAAACGACATTTTGTTCAAGAAGGTATTTTAACAATGTAATAATTTAAATCAACAAAACTCCACCATGTAAAGAAAAGTTGCCTACCTCTCTGATATGGTAGCCGCTACATGTTTCTCCTGAGTTTGCGTTTCAGAAAATTCTACCCCATCCTTAAGATGAGACAAAAAAGAAGAGATCTTTAGCACAATGTGTGTTCATTAAGCTAAGAAATTTCATGCATTTTTTTATTAATTGCTATAAGCAGAGTAATTGCATCTCACCAGGTTAAGATAAGCTTCACTTGCATCCACTAGCTCAGCTAATTCTCTGACTATTCTTGCATCATCGGTTTCTGTAATCTAATGCCCAAGTAAACACCAAAAAATGACAGATGAAAAGTACAAAATGAAGTAATTTGATTCTAAGCAAGAAGTGTAAAGCAATTACGATCTTTGTACTGTCCATGGAAATTACTTTCTTTAATTTAGTAACATCGTGATGTTTTCTTATGAATAAAGATAGGCATCCACCCCTAACACTAACCACCCGTAGACATAGCATAACAAGAAATATAATAGGCACCAGGCTATAGAGTTGATTTTTGGGGTGGAAGACTCTTTAGTTTTAACCTTTAAGTGGTCATGATGCATCCTACTATATAGTATCCAAAAAGAAGAATTAACCCCATGCAACCGCTTAAACTAAAAATAGCCGGTGGATGTATAGTATATGTATAATTCATATATAATATGTGTATAACTATATATAATCAGTCTATAATCTATGTATACCGGCTAGGAAAAATAAACAGTATATGGCGGGCTATTTGTGTAACAATCCCTATCAAACAATATCTAACATATTCAGGAAAGATGAGTATAAAGAAATGCAAAAGTACGCAAGTTGATAGCGATAACACTGCTTACATGAGTCTGTGTTATCGATGATTCAATCAATTACACCTCAATCCAAGCTAACAGGGGTCGATTAGACGAATCCTCTGCATTTCATTCAAATACAAAGTAATTCATCTTTTAATTAGGTGTTCTAATCTACATGCTAACACCACAAGGGCAGCCAGGTGCACGAAGCATCCAACGTTCACAGAGGGTCCGGGGAAGGACCGCAACCCAAGGGGGTGATATGCAGGCAATCACCCTAATGTGATTCCACTGCTCGAACCCGTGACCTATAGGTCACAGGGGAACAATCATACCGTTGCTCCAAGGTTCCCTTCGTACATGTTAACACCAAAAACTAAAATCCAACAACATAGTTGGCATCACCTATATATATTCTATGCTACATTACCAACCAAACCACTAGAATGAGATTAATTGACTAGCTAACCCAAAACACATAATATTCATTATTAAAAAAAAACTTGCATTAGCATACAGATTACTGTTCAAAAGCATGCAATTTCTACAATCTGCAAGTTTATAGACAAAAAACAGCATAAACCCAGTTGAAATCATCAAAAAAGAAATGATTTTCGGATTCTTTTTTGAAAAGAAATAAAAATTCAGAACGTCTTGTCTATAACCAAACTAAAATAAGATTCTTGATAAAAATTGGACATAATATGAGCATAACATGTATATACGCAGTATTAAAATAAGAACAAATTCTTGCATATGAAAATAGTTCAAAATCACGCAATCTCTACACAAATAGCAAAAACCCAGATCAAATTTATCAAAAATTAATGATTTTTGAGATAAAGAACAAAAAAGAAGCATTGAAGACCTGAAGGAGGAGAGTGAGGAAGAGACAAGAAGCCACAGCAAGCTCGAGAAGCAAAAGAATGGAGGTGGGTATGGGTCGGGTTGAGAAATCGGGCCAACCCGTCACCGTATAACACCAGTGCTCTGCTAGGCTTGTCTGCCATAATCAATCAAATGTATTTTTGCTGACCTTATTTGAATAAAGGATTAATTACTCACTGAAATTGGACAGGAAATTGAAATAGAAGAAGATATGAGTTGGTTAATTATAGTGATTATTTAAAGTTTGCAACTTGAGAAGAAAGAATCTGACTTTGAGGTTTTCTTTTTAAATTTTTGGTTCTTCTTTTGGTTGTTTAAGTTTATTTTAGTGGTAATATTTGTGTTTTGAGGAATCTAAGGTAGCGTAGGTTTTAAGTGTCACATAATAGGTTATAGGCGGACGCTGCTTATGTGGCAGTAAAAGAGGGAGCCCGAAATTAAAGTGCGGTTCTTTTGGACTTTTTTCTTTAAGCAATTAACTAGATACTTAACTAGATAAGTATCTAGGGCTAGTTTTATTATTACTTAAAAATAAAAAGAAAGGAACCACATAGAATAAGTATAAATAAGAACACAATAGCACTAGTAGTGTTGCCTCTATGCCATGGTCATATAACCACTCATCTGCACCTCACAATGCACATGTGGCAGCCTAATGTTGAGAAATCATGGTATAACTGTCGGCAAAGTCTCACGAGGGCATATAATATCATAGTCACTTGGATATTTGTCCAAAGGTCTAGGGCCAGTGCAACATAGACTAGGCTAAACCTTATCTTACTAATCCTATTGAAGTAAATAAAAAAGTTTCACCTACAAACAAGCATGCAAAAAGAAAGAACTAGCTAGAACAAAATATTTATGATCATCACAGAATTTATAATATATTCTGTGATGATATTACATGTAACTATGCTAATGTGATGGTAAAATAAAAATATGTAAAAATAACAGTAATGTTCTCTCTTATCTAGTGTTGTAAAATCTTCAATTTATATCCGCTTGTCTTCTTCCTCTACCTTCTTTAAAATGTTTTCAAAATTCATGCTTTCTTTTTTGAACGATTGAAATTTGTGGATGTAGTTGGGATGGCCTGTCTTTGTTTGGCAACTCTAATTGGAAGTCGCCTTATGTTTACATCTTTATTCACCTTGTCGTCCTAACTTTTATCCCTTGTACGAGTCTTCTTACTTCTTTCACTATGCATTGGTGATAAGTCACATTTTCTTGCCGCCTCTGCCCGACATTGATTTATAATATCATCTTCTTCACCCTCTACATATGTGTCTCTGTCCGTAACCACCAGATTTGGCACGTCTTGAGCAAGATTTTGTGTCACCAAGGTGTTACCATCCTACCTTCTAGCCAATGTTGATTTGTGTACTAGATGTTCTACATTTTTCAATTTGTTTCTGCTCCTACTCTCACGACCAGTGCTACCAGTAACAACATTTAAAGAGTTCATAGGTTTTGTACTTACCATAACATCCAATAATTTTCTCTCCTCTGCTGAAATAACTGGAACGTTTGTGACGATTTGTTGCTGCCAAGCTTCTAATATTACTGCTGCTCTTCGATCACCTGGAGGATTGCTATCTGAGGTCAATAGGAATATTTTGTTGCTACTGCTGCACAGTAGGAGTTATTACATTTTGAATTGTAGTATCACCTGGAGTGTCCTGGTTGAGAGATATTTCTGCAGAATGTGCTAATCTTCTAGTTACTACATTTGAAGTAACAACAATAGGGGAGTTTTTTGGAATGAAAGCAAAAGCATGAATGTTTAAATTGCTCTTGGGAGTTGATGGTGATGTCCCATGAGGTTTTGCCTTTACTAGAGGATAAAGCTCCTTACCTGCACTCTCCTGATCAACCTCATGCTCACCTCCTTTAGAAGAGTACCCTGCAAATTCCTCACCCCAGTCCTCTTCATCGTCTTGCTCGTGTTGATCTTGCCACAACTTGGATTTAATGGCCATCAACCTCACGTTTGCCTGTATTACATCATTATTATTCCCTGTTGACAGAAAAAGCTGCCCACTTTCTCCTTCAAACTCACCACAAGATTCCCTTGACTGTGAAGGAATATAAAACAGATGTATCCAAGGTGATCAAAGGTTGCTTAACCATCGTAGACTTCATTATCATTTCATGTTGGGCATCTTTGATGATTTGTTCTACTTGAGGATTGGAGAAGTGTAATGTAGGTGCATTAGAACTATGAGCTTGGATGCCCAATAGTTCAACCCCAAAATTATTCTTTGACTCATTACGTTGAACACCCATATTTTTAGCCAAATCGACGTTGCCTTGGCCACTACATTCATTGCTGGCTATTGGCACAAGTTTTTTGGACTTCCCAATGTTATTTAGATCTGCTGCATAATTTTTGGATCCCCAACACCAGCAAGAACCTCAAATGAATTTGAGCTCGTCCCAATGTTACATGCATTACGTCGAGCACCTAGATTCTGTTTTTTGGTGAACCCCCTTTTTTTGAGGGAGATTTTCTACATGTTACCACGTTCCAATATTATTCTTTTTTGTTTTTGTTACCTCACTTCACATCCTTTTCTACTCTCCCGTGTTTATTTTCCAGTAGTGAGCTCTTTTGTCCCTCTTTTTCAGCCCCAGAAAACTGGGCCACATCTCCTCTGTCAGAGATTGACCATGTAGTTTTGTGTTGTTCACTTCCAGATTGTATTTGGGAGATATCAGCCTCTCCACTAGTATGACCACCTAAAGAAGTCTTTCCAACATTACCATTATCCTTTCCTTCATCAATTTTACCCCTGGCTTCTCCATGTATTGTTTCATTCCCAGTAGGTGTACTAGACATAGCTCGATCTACAGCAACCTGCAATGCCCCTGCTGTAGCTAAATAAATTCTTGCAAAGATAGTAGAGGCAGAGACATCTCTAGACGGTTTAGGAGGCCCTTTGTACAGCTTTGGCACCTCCTCTATAGGAACAACTAGAGCTACAACATGTGCTGCAACTGGATTATCCCTAACACCTACAACACTACTCCTAGCCACCACACAATTTAACCCTGGATCTACCTTGTCATTGATCTTCTCAGAAGATTGATTTTTTCCTCCATTATTCACTAACACTGACTTTGCAGGACCTTTGTCAATCTATAATACTTCACCTACATGATTACCCTCAACTACACGATTCATAGCTTTAACAATGTTCCCATTACCTATTTGTTTTCCTCCTTCTGTCTGCAGAACATGCTGCCCTGCAGTATTTTCTTTTGACTCTTAATCTCTTAGTTGCCCAGCCTTTTTTGCATTGAGATATTCCCCGACATCTCCTTGTAGCTTATCAAGAATGCCCAGGCCATCTCGTTCTTCCATTACTATTTCTTCTTCCTTATTTTTATCGTTCCTCCAACGACACGATTTTTCATCGTGTCCTTGATGTTTACAACAAGTGCAGTATTTTGGTAGATTATCATACATAATCTCTTAATAATATTCAACTAGCTTTCCAGATTTCGTATCCCTAATATGAATCCTAATTCTCTTAGGATGTTTGTCCAATAGGTCTAACAACACCTTAAACCTAGCCGTACTTGTTCGAGTTCGATCTTGAGTCGCTTTGTCCACAGCTAGTGGCTTTCCTACTGTAGATGCTATAGTTATTAAAGACTTCTTTGCAAAGAAATTTGCAGGTAACTCAGGTAAGAAGATCCAAACAACTGCCTTCGACTTAACATATCCTGTGGATCTTGATAAAACTTGAACAAAATCTTCAAATAAATCAAACCTTACTAGAATATGTCGATATTCCAATTATCCGATATTACAGTAGCCCTTAACATCAAACTGTTTAAAACAAATCTGCCGCAACTCCTGAAGATCAGGTTTTCCATACGAGAATTTAAGGATTACTGCTTGATGTAAACCTTCTTCAATGGTGAAAGCATTCACCTCTTCAATGGTGAACCCACAGTAGGTTCACCTTTGTCAAACATTACTGGACAAAGCTTTAGTTTTTGCGATATTACGGCAGAAACTTTTCCTATGACATGTGATGCATACGATTGCTTGGAATTATGGTTTGGATGATTTTGTATGGGGTTTTGGATTGCCTCTCCCACAACCAAAAGCTGGGGAGAGGTCACAACAGCCATGGCTGCCTTCTACTTGAGCAGCGAGCTAGAGAAAGAAAGTAGAGAGACGAGAGAGTGCTTGGGAGCGTTGGGTGGGTTTTATTTTGGTTTTGGGTTGGTTCTTTTGGACTCAAGCGACATAAATAGGTAAAAAGGAAGTATGCATTATTTTATATATAGCGTGGTAATTCACCGCGTTATACCTTAACAACACATTTATTTGTTAAGGTACAACACAGTAAATTACCATGTTATATATAAAATGTCCTACCCCACCAATAATTCTTTTGCGCTTAACTGACCCACCAATAATTTATATAGGAATAACGCATACATAATAGGCGCTAAACATATAGCGGTATGCATGCGTTATACTTCAATTAATGTACCCAGACCGATTTTTTTCTATTTAATGAGTTCCAGAATTACGTAAAAATCATTCTGCATCCTTCAGGTCTTCTAAAATATTTGTACATGAAGTTATTTTGTATTCTGTCATGTTAGTGTTTCATCATATTGGAGGTGAGGTTATGGTGGAGAATAATTAAGTACGCTATATTTATTTCTGCATAGTGTCATGTTAAGTTGCCACTTACAATAGAATATGATAGATTGGTATCGTTATTATGTAATATAAAATACGTGTGAGGATAACGTTTGGTGAATATTAACGTAATCGGAAGATATCCATATTATGTTACTCCTCAAGGGTTGCTTGTTATGCTGAATTTAACATCAAAGAAGATGAAACTTTGACCGATTTTTTCAGGACTCCGGATGAATACTGAAAACTTCTTGTGATAAATATGTTGGAAATTTACGTCAAAGATGAAGACATTTGCAATTATGAGGTTCCGCAAAATAGGGATATCCCTCAATCATTGGATGGTTTTTTGGAGCTGTTTTATCCGAACACGTTCCGGGTGAAAGAGTTTGGCCAGATCTAAACTTATCTTCACAGATGAATGCAGAGCGAAGATATAATTTCTCCCAAAGTTTACATAATCCACATGCCGAGTGGTAAATTTCAATTTTATTTATGTTACAATGTTTATTTTTAAGTATTGAATTTGTATTAACACTCATATATTCCACAGGGGGTGTCCAGATATGAATTTTACAAGCTATATGGACAGTTATAATATGCCTAGTTTTTGTGGCATGGTGATCCATCTGGGAATTATCATCAACAGGATAATATGCATCATGAGATATCAAAATATTATGATTTACAAGTAAAGTGATAAAGTTATGTAATTTTTGGATGAATTTGAGAAACTCGTTATTTTATTGGTTGTGTAGTGAAAATGAGTAACTTGAAGGTCTTTCCCTTACTCAATTGCCCGAGGATGACATATTTAATCGGGATCTGGCAGATGCGTATATTTCATATGCAAGTTTATTATTTTATATGTTAGTTTATTATTTTACATGTTTGTGTATTATCGTATATGTTTGTTTATTATTTTATGTAACGACCGTCGTTTTGCCTTTTAGAACCCTGTTCCCCTAAATAAAACTTTTCGTGCTTGCTTTAGCTAATTTATTACTTGCGGGGACGGTTGGTTCGGGGATTGGAAGAGTTTTGAGTGAAATATGCCCATTTGATTCCATAGGATTCTCTTAAAAGACTAAGTATGACTTTGGTCAATATTTTTAACAAACGGACCTGGATTCGTGATTTGACGGTCTCAGAGGTCCGTGGTATGGGACCTGGGCGTTGTTCGGAATCGAATTCCGAGGTCCCTAGCCCGAGTAATGAATTTTTATTAGAAATTGTTAATTTGAAATTTTAAGGATTTAAAGAAACTAAGTAATGATTGATTTCATGGGTATCAAGCTCGTATGTTAGTTCCGAAGCCCGGTACATGCCCGAAATATCATTTAAGACTTGTCCATAATATGTGGTGCCAATCCGAGGAGTTTAAGGGTGTTTTGGCCTGTTAAAGGAGAATTAAGAACTTGAAGTTGATAAGTTTGATTCATTTGGTTTTAGAGGATTATTCCTAGATTTAGCGTTATTTCGGGTGTTCTGAAGGTTCGAGTAGGTTTTTCTCATGATTTCAGACTTGTCGGTATGTCGGACGGGGCCCGGGAGCCCCGAGCGTCAATCGAACGAGGCTCGAGTGAAGTAAAAAATTGTAGAAAGAGTTGAAGATTGCTACTTTTGTCATAACCGCACCTGTGATTGGTGGACCGCAGGCGTGAGATTGCAGATACGGTTGTGCCATCGCATAAGCGGCCTAGGGCATGCCATGCCAGGAACTACAGAAGCGGCTCCCAAGCCGCAGATGCGGTCCCGAATCTTTGGCCCATTTTCGTAGGTGCGACCCGTCACTCGCAATGAGGTCCCCTGACCGCAGATGCAGAAATCACTGGGCAATGAGGTTCATTTAATACGGGCTCTAAGTCATTTTTATCACATTTTCACTCCTCCATTGGGCGATTTAGGAGCTTTTCAGAGAAGAAATTTACCTAGCATCTTGAGGTAAGTGTGTGCTACCTATGTCTAGTTTAATATCATTATCCTAGGTAGATTAAACACTAGTATTAATGAGGAATCATGGGGTTAGATAAAAAACCTAGTGTTTTAATAAAACTTAGATTTAACCACGAAATTTATTATGGAATAAACTAGAAATTACATATTATTGATCCTTAGGTTGTAGAGAACAACTTCCTATTTCGGAATCCGGGCACGTTGGCCCGGGGTCGGATTTTAGGAAACTTATGTTAATTGTTGGAAAATTACTTAAATAGCTAGAATTTGATCTTGTGAGTGTATATTGATTAGTCCTTATTTTATTTAACTAGTTTGGGATAGTTCGGCTCCGAATTGAGGGCTTGGGTTTGTTTTTGGTATTGGAAGTGCACTTTGGAGCGAGGTGAGTCTCCTTTCTAACCTTGTAAGAGGGAATTATCCCCATAGGTGTAATAGTTGAATTAATATTTCCATTATATGTGGGGGCTACGTACGCACTAGGTGATGAGAGTCCGTCATAGCGACTATTATGTTAAGTTAGGGTAGTCTAGGATCCAAAAGCATGATCTATGTGATATTCTTGTGACTTGATGATAAATTCAGATGCGCATAAATTATTTCATTAAGGTAAATGAGACTAGTGGAGGGACCTTATCGTGTTTGACCTTTTAAAACAGAATTTGGATATTCTTGTGAATAACTACTCCTCAGATATATATTATTGTCTGCTTGTTGATGGACTTATTTATATTTGACTGCATCGCACGTGTGATTCGCTAGGGGGTAATAAATACATCTATGGTTCCAGCCGTTCGACCCTCCGCAGTGCATAATTTACTTTTATGTTGGATCAGGCCGTACGTCCTTCGTTTTTACTTATGCATGTTTGCTTAGCATTTTTTCTGTAGACTAAACTTCATATCTGCTTAATATATATAGATGGACACCCATGTTAATGTTTGGAAAAGAACTGTTATTTCATGCTTATTAATACTAATAACTTATGCTATTCGTGCTTATTATAGATTATTCTCATACTATTTGACCCTAGTAAGTATCGAGTCGACCTCTCATCTCTACTTCTTCGAGATTAGACGGGATACTTACTGGGTACATATTATTTATGTACTCATAATATACTTACGTACTTAATTGTATAGGATCCGAGGCAGGTGTATCTGGCTATTAGTTTGGTGCGCATCCTTGAGCTGTCCCGAGACTTCTACAGTGAGCTGCTTCCTTTCTATGCTGTTCAGTAGCCTGAAGAAGTCTTTCTTACGTATTTTATTTTGCTGTCTATTCTATTTTGAATAGTAGATAGTGTGATTCTTTTGTGTATTCTACTAGTTGCCCACAACTTGTGACACCAGGCCTCAGCACACACTTGAGTAGATATTTATTTTTGTGTTGTATAATCATTTTGATATATTATGACCGCTTCTGTTCTTAACTTTAATTGGAGAATCTTCTACACTTGTTTTGGTAAAGATAAAATGAGAACTTAATTATATTTTTCACACGTTAGCTTGCTTGATAATGGTGACGGGCCCGTCATGACATGGATCGTGACAACCTGGTATCAGAGCACTAGGTTCATGTAGCTCTCACAAGTCATGGGCAAACCTAATAGAGTCTTGTAGATCGGTACAGACTCGTCTATATTTATCTTCGAGAGGCCATAGAGAATTAGGAAAGACTACTCTTTATTCATTTCCTATCGTGCAGTGATTGGTATACTAAATTTCTGCCTTCTATTCTCTCACAGATGGTAAGAACACACACTGCTGATGTTCCAAACCCGAGTGGAGCTGCTCCCCCCGTTTCTATAGTCCAGGGGAGGGCGCATGCCCGTGGTAGGGGACGAGGGCATCCCGAATTGTCTATTTCCCTTCCACCGAGAGATCCTATAATTGAGAAGCATGGCAAGGTGCCCACAGCTGAGCCTACCCCGGTAGACTTTATGACAGTATCGAGATTTCATGAGGTCATGTGTCATATGCTACGATTCATGGATTCTATGACTCAGGCTGGTTTATTTCCAACAAATCCAGCTACTTCACAGGCATGATGAGGCTCAGCCAGTTGCTGCAGTGGCACCCCAACCTAGGCCAGTTGCGGATGAAGATCCACAAAAGTTATTGGATAGATGGACTAGACTCCATCCTCCTATCTTCGGGGGTGAGTGACACAAGGATGCCCAGGACTTCATTGATAGGTACAGAGACAGGCTGCACAACATGAGGATATTGGAGTCATATGGATTTGACTTAACAACTTTTTCAGCTGGAGGGCAGAGCCCGTAGATGGTGGCAATCCTATGTTCTTGGCGGGCCAGCCTGTTATCCTCCCCTCACTTAGGGTCAGTTCGCACAATTATTCTTGGATAGGTACATTCCACCCTCTGAGAGTGAAGAGCTGCGGTATCAATTTGAGTATCTTGAGCAAGGTCAGATGTTGGTGAGCGAGCATGAGGTGAGGTTCTCTGAGTTGTCTCGCCATGCACTCATGATACATTCCACAGATGCAGAGAAAGTGAGGAGATTCGTTGCAGGGTTACACCATACTATTCGAGCAGGCATGGCCCGAGAGGTGGAGATGGATATTGAGTATCAGCTAGTGATTGAGATTGATCACAAGATTGAGGGGTATCGCTAGAGGGGTATAGAGAAGATGCAGCAAGATAAAATGGCTAGATTTTCGGGAGAGTTCAGAGGTGCCCCAGCTAGGGGTAGAGCTCACTTTGGGAGGGTTCAGCCCAGTAGGCCCCCGTATTCAGCACCACCACCCCCTCCCGAGGTACTCCGGTGAGGCCTTATTTCAGTGCGATGCCGAAGAGTTCTTACCGCCCACCAGCTGTTTAGGGTTCCTCCAGTGGGTATTCTGGTTATCAGGGTTCTTCTAGTGCTCAATTCAGTGCCATGCCAGAGAGTTCATATCGCCCACCAGCCATCCAGGGGGTCTTTTAGTGGGTATTCAGGTCAGCAGGCTCAGACTTCAGGGCAGTATGCTATGGTGTCGAGAATATGCTACGAGTGTGGAGATCTGGATCACATGAAGAGGACCTGCCCGAGACTTCGGGGCAAGGCAGTGCAACAGGGTCAGCAGCCCATGATTTCAGCACCAGTTGCCCAGCCACCTAGAGGTGGAGGGCAGGCTGGTAGAGGCTATCCTAGAGGTGGAGGTCAGGCAGGGAGAGGTCAACCAGCTAGTGCTAAGTCAGGTGGAGGCCAGCCAGTCGGCGCTCCCGCCAGATTCTATGCCCTTCCGGCTAGTCTAGATGCATTGGCCTCAAACGCTGTTATCACATGTATTATTTCCTTCGGTGGTAGGGATGCCTCGGTATTATTTGATCCAGGGTCTACTTATTCATATGTATCATCTCTGTTTGCTCGTTTCCTAGTTATTTCTCTTGAGCCTTTGGGCACTCCTGTTCATGTGTCCACTTTTATAGGTGATTCTGTAGTTGTGGATTGGATCTACCAGTCCTGTGTGTTCTGTGGTTGCAAAACTAGAGCATATCTCCTATTGCTTGATATGATAATTTGAGGTCATCCTGAGCATGGATTGTTTGTCTCTATATCACGCCGTCCTTGATTGCTATGCCAAGACTATTTCACTAGTGATGCCAGGGTTGCCGAGGTTGGAGTGGAAGGGTTCCATAATTGATACACCTAGTCGGCTTATTTCTTTCCTGAAGGCTCAGCATATGGTCGAGAAGGGATGTTTTGCTTATCTAGCTTATGTTTGGAATACCGCCGCAGAATCTCCGATGATTGATTCAGTTCCAATGGTTTGAGAGTTCGCCAGTGTTTTTCCTTCTGATCTTCCCGGCATGCCACCGAATCGTGATATTGATTTCTGTATTGATTTCGCTCCAAGAACCTAGCCTATATCTATTCCACTGTACTGTATGGATCGTAAGAAGTTGAAGGAGCAGCTTGAGGAGTTATTGGTGAATGGGTTTGTTAGGCCCAGTGTATCGCCTTGGGGTGAACTAGTGTTATTTGTAAAAAAAAAGGAAGGGACTATGCAGATGTGCATTGATTACCGCCTGTTGAACAAAGTCACCATAAAAAACAAGTATCCATTGCCTTGTATTGATGACTTGTTCGACCAGTTGCAAGGTGCTAGGGTGTTCTCTAAGATAGACATGAGGTCAGGGTATCATCAGCTGAAGATTCGAGACTCGAATGTTCCGAAGACTGCATTCTGGACTAGATATGGCCATTATGAGTTTTTGGTGATGTCTTTTGGCTTGACTAATGCCCAAACAACATTTATGGATTTGATGAACAAGGTATTCAGGCCTTATATTGATTCATTTGTCATCGTCTTTATTGGCGACATCTTGATATACTCACGTAGCCTGGGGGAGCACGACCAACATTTGAGAGTAGTGCTTCAGACCTTGCGAGAGAAGAAACTATATGCTAAGTTCTCCAAGTGTCGGGTTTGTCTAGAGTCAGTGGCATTCTTAGGGTATGTTGTGCCAGGAGAGGGTATTAAGGTGGATCACAAGAAGATTAAGACAGTTTAGAGTTGGCCACGTCCTACCTCAGTGGCCGAGATTAGGAGTTTCCTGGGGCTAGCAAGTTATTACCGGCGATTCGTGTAGGGCTTTTCATCTATTGCATCACCTTTTACTAGGTTGACCTAGAAGGGTGCTCTATTTCGTTAGTCCGATGATTGTAAGGAAAGTTTCCAGAAGCTCAAGACAACTTTGACTACAACACCGGTTTTTGTATTGCCTTCCGGCTCGGGGATGTATACAGTATATTAGGATGCTTCACACGTTGGCTTGAGATGTGTATTGATGCAGGAGGGGCGAGTTATTGTATATGCTTCACGTCAGCTGAAGGTTCATGAGAAGAATTATCCTGTGCACGATCTAGAGTTGGCCGCGGTTGTTCATGATCTTAAGATATAGAGGCATTATCTATATGGGGTTTCATTTGAGGTTTATACCGATCATCGCAACTTACAACATTCGATCAAACAAAGGGATCTTAATTTGAGGCGGCACAGGTGGCTTGAGTTACTAAAGGATTTTGACATCACCATTCTTTATCATCCGTGCAAGGCAAATGTGGTCGTGGATGGCTTAAGCAGAAAGGCAGTGAGTATGGGCAGTTTTGCATTCATTACAGCCGATGAGAGGCCATTAGCTTTAGACATTCAGTCCTTGGCTAACTGACTTGTGAGGTTGGACATTTCAGAGCCCAACCAAGTTATAGCATGTGTGGTTGCTCTGTCTTCATTATTGGGGCAGATCAAGGCCGGGCAGTTTGATAATCCCCATTTGGAGGTTCTCAAAGAGACGGTCCTTCAGGTAGGTGCCAAGGAGGTTTCTCTTGGCGAGGATAGTGTTTTGTGGCTTTTGGGTCGTCTATATTTCCTAATGTTGATGGTCTGAGGGGAAAGATACTATAGGAGGCACACAGTTCGCGATATTTCATTCATCCGAGTGCCAGGAAGATGTACCGTGACTTATGGCAGCATTATTGGTAGGGAGAATGAAGAAAGACATAGTGGAGTATGTGCCAGGTGTTTGAATTGCCAGCAGGTCAAGTATGAACACCAGAGGCCGGGTGGCCTACTTCAGCAGATGCCTATCACAGAGTGGAAGTGGGAGCGCATCACCATGGATTTCCTAGTTGGGTTGCCGTGGACCTTGTGGAAGTTTGATTTAGTATGGGTCATTGTGGATAGGCTGACTAAGTCGGCTCACTTCATTCCAGTGGCGACTACTTATACGGCGGAGAGGTATGCTCAGATTTATATTCGGGAGATAGTCCGGTTGCATGGTTTGCCTGTTTCAATCATATCACACAGAGGCCCTCAGTTCACTTCCCATTTTTGGAGAGCCGTTGAGAGTGAGTTGGGGACCCATGTAGAGCTTAGCACAACATTCCATCCTCAAACCGACGGGCATTCGGAGCGGGCATTTCCGATTTTAGAGGATATGCTTAGAGCATATATGGTTAACTTTGGCGGACAGTGGGATCAGTTCTTGCCTTTAGTAAATTTTGGATACAACAACATCTATCAATCCAGCATAGAGATGGCTCCATACGAGGCTTTATATGGTCAACGTTGTCGTTCTCCTATTGGGTGGGTTTATCCCGGTGAAGTTATACGGTACAGATTTGGTACAGGATGCCTTGGATAAGGTAAAGTTGATTCAGGAAAGGCTTCCACAGCTTAATCCAGACAAAAAAGTTACGCAGATCGGAAGGTGCTTGATGTATCATTCATTGCTGGTGAGAAGGTTCTCTTGTAAGTCTCGCCAATGAAGGGCATTATGAGGTTAGGGAAGAATGGCGAGTTGAGCCCAAGGTTTATTGGTCCCTCTAAGGTGTTGATGCGAGTTGGAAAGGTTGCCTATGATCTTTCCTTTCCCCCCAGCTTATTGGGATTTCACCCAATTTTTCATGTAGCGATGCTTCGGAAGTATTATGTCGACTTTTCCCATGTGTTAGACTTCAGTACTATTGAGCTAGATGAGAGTTTGGGCTATGAGGAGGAGCCAGTTACCATTATTGATAGCAGGATCGCTAGTTGAGGTCCCAGAGGATTTCTACGGTGAGGGCCCAGTGGAGGGGCCAGCCAGTCGAGAAGGCGACTTGGGAGTCTAAAGAGGACATGCGGAGCAGATATCCACATTTATTCATCTGCTCGAGTACTTTTCTATGTCTGTTCGAGGATGAATGTTTGTTTAAAAGGTGGAGAATGTAATGACCCGCCCTGTCATTTTGCCTTTTAGAACCCTGTTCCCCTAATTAAAATTTCATGTGCTTGCTTTATCTAATTTAGGACTTGCAGGGACAATTGGTTCGGGGATTGGAAGAGTTTTGAGTGAAATATGCCCATTTGATTCTTTAGGATTCTTTTAAAAGACTAAGTTTGACTTATGTCAACATTTTGAGAAAACGGACCCGGATTCATGATTTGACAGTCCCGGAGGGTCCATGGGAAAATATGGACCTGGGCGTATGTCAGGAATCAAATTCCGAGGTACCTAGCCCGAGTAATGATTTTTTATTAGAAATTTCTAATTTGAAGCTTTAAGGATTTAAAGAAACTAATTAATGATTGATTTCATGGGTATCGGGCTCGTATGTTGGTTCGAAGCCCAGTATAGATCTGAAATATCATTTAGGACATGTCTGTAAAATTTGGTGTCAATCCGAGTAGTTTAAGGGTGTTTTGGCCGGTTAGAGGAGAATTAAGAACTTGAAGTTCATAAGTTTGATTCATTTGGTTTTAGGGGTGATTCCTAGATTTAGCGTTGTTTCAGGATGTTTCGAAGGTTTGAGTAGGTACGTCTCGTAATTTTAGACTTGTCGGTATGTTCGGGGGGGGGGGGGGAGCTCCGAGCGTCAATCGGACGAGGTTCGAGTGAAGTGGAAAATTGTAGAAAGAGTGAAGCTTTCTCCTTCTGTCATAACCGCACCTGCGGTTGGTGTACCGCAGATGCAGTCGTGCCATCGCAAAATCGGCTCAGGGTATGCCATGCCAGGAACCGCAGAAGAGACTCCCAAGTCGCAGAAGCTACTTCCCAGATGCGACCTGGAGATCGTAGATGCGGTCCTCTGACTGCAGATGCAGAAATCACTAGGCAGTGAGGTTCATTACGGGTTCGTAGTCATTTTTATCACATTTTCACTCCTCCATTGGGTGATTTGGGATATTTTGAGAGAAGAACTTCACCTAGCATCTTGAGGTAAGTGTATGCTACCTATTTATTGTTTAATATCATTGTCCTAGGTAGATTAAATAGTAGTATTAAGGTGAAATCATGAGGTTAGAGCAAAAACCTAGGGTTTTAATTAAACTTCGATTTAACCACGAAATATGGTATGGAATAAACTAGAAATCACATATTATTTATCATTAGGTTATAGAGAACAACTTTATTCGAAAAAATCTCAGAATTCGGGCACGTGGGCCTGGGGTCGGATTTTAGGAAACTTGGGTTAATGGTTGGAAAATTGCTTAAATAGCTAGAATTCGATCTTGTGAGTCTATATTGATTTGTTCTTATTTCATTTAACTAGTTTAGGATTGTTCGGCTCCGAAATGAGGGCTGGACTCGTTTTTGGTGTTGGAAGTGCACTTTGGAGCGAGGTGAATCTACTTTCTAACCTTGTAAGAGGGAATTTTACCCATAGATTTAATAATTGAATTAATTTCCATTATGTGCAAGGGCTACCTACACACTAGGTGACGAGAGTCCGTGCGTAGCGACTATTATGTTAAGTCCGGGTAGTCTAGGACCCAAAAGCCTGCTCTATGCGATATTCTTATAACTCATGAGAGGATTGGATAGGTTGTCACATTCTTCCTAACTTAAACAAACGTTCATCCTCGAGCGAGTCAAGAATCCTACCTGAAGCCTCAAATAAGTGAGGATATCTGCTGCGCATCTCCCGCTTGATCTCCCAGGTAGCCTCCTCCACGGGCCGACCTCTCCACTGCACTTTCACTGAAGTTATATCCTTTGATCTCAACTTTCAAACCTGATGACCCAAATTAGCCACTGGCTCTATTTTATAGGTAAAGTTACCATCTAACTGAACCGTGGTGAAATCCAAAACATGAGACGGGTCCACAACATACTTCCAGAGCATAGAAACATGGAATACCGAATGCACACTCGACAAGCTGGGTGGAAAAGCAAGCATATAAGCCACTTCCCCAATCCTTCGAAGCACCTCAAAAGGCCCAATGAACCGCAAACTCAACTTCCCTTTCTTTCCAAACCTTATAACACCCTTCATGGGCGAAACCTTCAGCAAGACCTTCTCGCCAACCATATAGGACACATCTCGAACCTTCCGATCCGCATAACTCTTCTGATTCGACTGCGCTGTATGAAGCCTTTCCTGTATCACCTTCACCTTCTCTAAGGCATCCTGAATCAAATCTATCCCCAATAGCCTAGCCTCACCGGGCTCGAACCAACCAACTGGAGATCTACCTTGCCTAAAAAACAAGGTCACATATGGTACCATATAAATGCTGGAATGATATCTATTGTTGTACGCAAAATCTACAAGTGGCAAAAACTCATCCCAAGAACCCCCGAAATCAATAACACAGGCGCGCAACATGTCCTCCAATATCTGAATGGTAAGCTCGAGTTGCCCGTCCGTCTGAGGATGAAACGATGTGCTCAACTCTACCTGAGTACCAAACTCTCGTTAAAAAGTCCTCCAAAACTGGGAAGTAAACTGAGTGCCTCTATCTGAGATGATGGAAACTGGAACACCGTGCATCTGAACAATCTCTCGAATGAAGATCCTGCCAGCCGCTCTGAAGAATAGGTAGTACACACCAGAATGAAGTGCACAGACTTGGTTAGCCGATCCAAAATCACCCAAATATCATCGAACTTCTTCAAAGTCCGAGGAAGACCACTCACAAAATCCATAGTGACTCTCTCCCACTTCCACTCGGGAATAACCATCTAATGGAGCAAGCTACCCGGTATCTGATGCTTATATTTCACCTGCTGATAGTTGAGACACCGAGCCACAAATCCACAATATATTTCTTCATTATTCTCTACCAATAGTATTTTCTCAAACCCTGATACATCTTCGCGGAACCCAGATGAATAGAATACCGCGAGCTATGGGCCTTCTTCAAAATCAACTCTCTAAGCCCATCCACTTTGGGCACACAAATCCGACCCTACATCCTCAATACCCCATCATCACCGATGGTCACGTATCTGGCATCATCATGCTGAACTCTGTCCCTAAGGACAAGTAAATGTGGATCATCATACTGGCTCTCTCTTATGCGATAATATAAAGAAGACCAATAAACCACGCACCCTAATATCCGACTAGGATCTGAAATATCTAACCGCACAAACCGATTGGCCAAGGCCTGGATATCAAATGCAATGGGTTTCTCCCCAACTGGAATGTACGCCAAACTCCCCATACTCACTGTTTTTCGGCTCAAAGCATCAGCCACTACATTGGCCTTTCCCGGATGATACAGAATAGTAACATCATAATCATTAAGCAACTCTAGCCATCTCCGCTGCCTCAAATTAAGATCCTTTTGCTTGAACAAATGCTGAAGACTTCTATGGTCGGTGAATACCTCACAAGATACACCGTACAAATAGTGCCTCCAAATCCTCAATGAATATAACTATGGCAGCCAACTCCAAATCATGAAAATTGTAGTTCTTTTCATGGGTTTTAACTGATGAGAAGCATAAACAATAACTCTACCCTCATGCATCAACACACAACTGATCCCAACTCTCGAAGCATCACAATAGACGGTATATGAACCTGAAGCTGATGGCAAAACAAATATTGGAGTTGTGGTCAAAGCTGTCTTGAGCTTTTGAAAGCTCTCCTCGCACTCGTCCGACCATACAAATGGAGCACCCTTCTAAGACAACTTGGTCAAGGGTGATGCAATAGAGGAAAATCCCTGAACAAACCGGCGATAATAACCTACCAAACCATGGAAGCTACGAATCTTAGTGGCTGAGGACGGTCTAGGACAACTCTGAGCCGCCTCTATCTTCTTCGGATCAACTGTAATACCCTCGTTGAACACCACGTGCCCCAAGAATGCCACTGAACCGAGCCAAAACTCACACTTGAAGAACTTTTCATAGAGCTTCTCCTCCCTCAGTCTCTGCAATACAACTTGCAAATGCTCCACGTGCTCCTCCTGACTAGGTGAGTACACCAGAATATCATCAATGAATACTATTACAAACGAATCCAGATAAGGCCGAAATATATTGTTCATTAAATGCATGAACACTGCTGGGGCATTGGTCAGCCCGAAAGACATGACAAGAAACGCATAATGACCATATCTGGTCCTGAAGGCAGTCTTAAGAATATCTGAATCCTTGATCTTCAACTGGTGATAACCTGAATGGAGATCAATCTTTAAGAACACCCTCGCTCCATGAAGCTGGTATAATAAATCATCAATACGAGGCAAGGGATACTTTTTCTTCACTGTTACTTTGTTTAATTTCTTGTAATGCACATTCTCATTATGCCATCCTTCTTCTTCACAAACAGAAACAGTGCACCCCGCCGTGAAACACTAGGCCAAATGAACCCCTTTTCTAGGAGCTCCTAAAGCTCTCCTTCAATTCTTTCAACTCCGTTGGTGCAATACGATACATCAGAATAGAGATTGGTTGCGTTCCCGGCACCAGGTCAATACCAAAATCAATATCTCTGTCTGGTGGCATGATCAATAGGTCTTCAGGAAGCACATCGGGAAAATGCCGCACAATTGGAATAGAATCAATGAGAGGAGTCTCAGCTCCAACATCCCTCACAAATGCCAAATATGAAAGACAACCCTTCCCAACCATATGCCGGGCCTTCAAGAAAGAAATAACTCTAGTGAGAAAATAATCAGTCACACCACGCCACTCGATATGTGTTACACCTGGCATAGCCAAAGTGACTGTCTTAGCATGAAAGTGCAGAATAGGATGACATGGAGATAACCAATCCATGCCTAAAATAACATCAAAGTCCATCATGCTCAATAGCAAAAGATCAACTCGGGTCTCTAGACCCCCAATAGTCACAACACATGACCGATACACACGGTCCACAACAACAGTATCACCCACCAGGGTAGACACATAAACAGGTAAAGCAAGAGACTCCTAGGGCGTACCCAAATAATGAGCAAAATATGAAAACACATATGAGTAGGTGGAACCAGGATCAAATAATACAGAAGCATCTCTGTCGCAAGTTGAACCAATACCTCTAATGACAACATCTGAAGCAATGGCATCTGTCCTGCCTAGAATACATAGAAATGAGCCTGATCACGACCTGATCGGCCTCCACCTCTAGGGAGACCCCTAGCTGCCTAAACTCCATCCTTAGCTGGCTGGGCGGGTGGTGAAGTAACTGGATAATAAGACGAGGGCTGACCCCTCTGTTGAATTTGACTATCATGAAGTTGAGGGCACTGGCTCCTCATATGACCAAACTCTCTGCACTCAAAGCAACTACTAGGTGCTAAAGAAGGGGACTAACAGGAACCCCTTGCACTAGAGTGACTAGCTAATGCACTCGGCATAGAAGAACCCTGAGCAGATGGGGCACAAGATGAAGTTTAAGCTGGGAGGGCGCTGAGTGAAGATTGGCCCTGCTGGAACCCATGATATCTACAGCCTGAAGATGCCCCACGATAATCTGGATGGGCCGATTGAGGAGGCTTGAAAGAATGACCTCTACCATGCTGGAACTGGCCCCTAGACGGAGCACCACTAAAACTACCAGAACCTCGAGGCCTCTTTTCCTCCCTCTCCTCTCACTCTCTATGGAGAACCGTCTCAATCTCACGAGCGATGTCAACTACCTCCTCAAACATAGCATCCAGTACTCTCTCTATAGACATCAGAAAATGAAGATGGTAGGTAAGGCCATCCACAAATCTCTTGATCCTCTCACGTTCTGTCGGAATCATCCAAATAGCATGATGGGCCAGCTATGAAAACCTCATCTCATACTTGGTCATGGTCATATCCCCCTGAGTCAACCACTCAAACTGTCTACGCAGTTCCTCTTTGCAGGACTGCGATACATACTTCTCCAGGAAGAGAGTGGAGAACTGCTACCAAGAAAGAGGTGTTGCACCGACAAGCCTACGCCTCTCAAAATCCTCCCACCAAATAAAAGCATCCCACAAGAACTGAAAGGTGGTAATTGCCATACCACTCGACTTTATAATCCCTGTTGTACGGAGCATACACTGACATTTGTCAAGAAAACCCTGGGCATCCTCACCCTCAGCACCACTGAATTACGGAGGCTGGAGCCTCCCAAACCTCTCAAGACAATGCCACTCATCGTCTGGCATAGCAGGAACCACGAAGTCCTGAACTGGTGTAATTGGATGAGTTGGAGGTGCTCCCAGCGTATGTAATTCTTGCACTACCTGCTCAGGTGTGAGCAGCAGGGGTCTGATTGCTTCCCACTGCTTATGAAGTAGCTGCTGCAGTAATGGCTGAAAATACCTAAGCCAGGCCAGTGCAAACTGATAAGATCTGATCCAAGGCCTCATGAAGACCCGGAATCACGATGGGCACGGCTGGTGCCTGAACAAGTGCTGTTGGAGTATCCATAGTTGGAGTCTGATTCTGAGCTGCGGCAGCTGGTGGATCAACAGTTTTTGTCCTTGCTGCTCTACCTCTTCCACTACCACGATCGCGTCCACGACCTCTGGCAGCCTCAGTGGGTATTACTTGTAGTCGTCCACCTCGTCCGGTAGTGCGAGTCCTCACCATCTGCGAGAGAATAGAATAACAGAAGTTTAGTTCTCGGCTAAAAAAAGTCGCACGACAAGAATTTCAAGAATATGAAGTTTTTCCTAAAGGTTCTGTAGCCTCTCGAGGATAAATACAGACGTCTCCGTACCGATCCACGAGACTCTACTAAACTGGCTCATGACTTGCGAGACCAAGTAACCTAGGCTTTGATACCAACTTGTCACGACCCTAATTCTGGTCGTGATGGTTCCCAACACATTGCTAGGCAAGCCCGACCATTTAACATCTTTAATCCCTTTCTCATTCAATTCATTATTAGCTAGCATAATTAAATTACAGAATTAAATGTATTTGAAGTCTGAAATAAGAGTTAAACATACGTAATCTGAACAAATATTGCAACTACATAGCCCAATAGATCTGGTGTCACAAGTTTGAGCCTCTAATATTCGAGTATCAACCTATTACATATCATTCTAGAGAGATACGGAAGAACAATAAAGATAAAAGGGAGAGATCAGGGCAGCAGACGCCATCCAGCTACCTCGATGCTCCTGGAAATGCGCTGCCCAACTGGAAATCTTCAACAGCCTCAGATGCACCTGGATCTGCACGCAAGGTGAAGGGAGTAATGTCAGTACTCCGACCTAGTTGAATAATAAATATAAATAAAGGTTGAGAATAAGAAATCATGGATAAACATGTTGTAATCTATAATACAATAGTTTAAATCAAGTAGCATGAAATCAATAAACTAGTGAAATCAAAATGTGGAAATGCTACAACAAATAAGCAGTTAAGAGATAGAGTACTCTCTAGTACCCGCTGCGGCGTGCAACATGATCCATTTATTTATCATCGACGGAGCTCACTAGGGGTGTGCAGACTCCGGGAGGGGCCCTTTATGGACCAAGCGCAATATCAAGCCATCTCGTGGTGTCAACTAGGCTCTCGGCCTCATATCAATGTCAATATAATACTGTTGCGGAGTGCAGCCCGATCCCATACTCAGTCCAGAAATCACATAAGCCCCTCGGGTAATAATAATAGTAGTTCTCAATCCAAACATCATTTAAGATATCTTTTAGTTTCATAAATCGAGTAAAGATAGCTGAGTTTGCAAAATAGTAGAAAACAGTACGACTGAGTTCAAGTAGTAAATCCATACAGTGAGGATATAGTTATAAAAACTCCCCGAAGGGTTCAAGTAGTTGGCACGAAGCCCAAATATAACAATTAATCCAAATCATGATGATATCAATTAAGCTTCAATCAAATAAGCGGTGAAAACATCACTCGGGACGGACCAAGTACAAATTCCCAGTAGTATACGACCCTGCGCTTATCATCAAGCACGTGTCTCACCTCAATATAGCACTACGATGTGCAAATCCGTAACTTCAAACTCTCATGAAATCATTTACATTCATTACCCACCTCAAACCGGCCAAAGCTCTAGCTCACTATGCCCTTGCCTTTCAAATCTGCCTCCTCGCGCATCAAATCTGACCAAAACCACAATGAATTCGTCATAATATGCTAAGGGAGTAAAACCCAATCAAAAACAATTGAAAAAATATCAAAAATCCCGAAATTAGCAAAACCCGAGCCCCAGGACAACTTCTCAAAACTCAAAAACTTTCACATTAATAAGTTCCTTATCTCACCACGAGTCCATACATATCAAAAACTATGAAATCCGAGTTCAAATGCTCCCTCAAATCCCAATTTAAAATTCAAATCCAAAGCCCTAGTTCTTCCCCTTTTAGCTAAGATTCCATGAATTTCTAGGTTAATTCCACAATTAAATCATGTTTTTGGTTCATAGAACTTACCTCCAATTAATCCTATTCGAATCCCTCCTCAACTTCTCCCTAAGAGCTCTCAAAATGTCCAACAATGGAGGAAAAATGACTTAGGCTCGCGGAGGAAATATTTTAAAAACCTTTCTGCCCAGTTGTGATTTCTTCTATGCTAATGCGGTCAAACCCCCACGTTCGCGTTAAACAAAAATTTCCTTGACTGCATTAACCCTTTGACAACGCGTCTACACACCCGCGAACGCGAAGCCTTAGACCTCTAAACCTACACGAACGCAGCCCCACTACCACGAATGCCAAGAGAATAAGCTCTTGGACCCCTTACTCCAAACACCACTATGCGAACGTGACCCTTGGAGTGCGAACGCGATGAACAACCACACTAATCTTTAGTGAATGCGAGACCCAAACGCGAATGCAAGGTACAACACTCAAGCCACCCAAACTCTTTCTACGCGAACGCGAGGTCCTTCTCGCAATCGCAAAGGAAAAACTTGGACTTGCACTGCTGCTGCATTTTCTGTTGTATTTTTCAACTCGAAATTTCCCGTTTGCCACCCAAACTCACCCCGAGGCCTCGGGACCTCAACCAAAAATACCAAAGCATCCTAAAATATTATTCAAACTTGTTTCAATCATCAAAACACCTCGAATAACACCAAAACCATCAAATTACATCAAATTCAAGCCTAAGTTCTTCCAATACTTCCAAAACACACATTCGATAAAAAACCCAACCAAATCACCTCCGAATAACCTGAAATTTTGCACACACATCTAGAATCATCTAACGAAGCTACTGCAACTCTTGGAATTCTATTCAGACCTTCGGATCAAAATCTCACCTACCAACCAAAAACCGCCAAATACTAACTTCGCCAAAACAAGCTAGTTTCTACATTGGACCTCCAAAACCACTTCCGATCGCACTCCTAAGTCACAAATCATCCCTCGAAGCTAACCAAAACAGCGGAAATCACATTCGAGCCCTCTAACCCATAAGTTAAAATCCGATTAACTTTTTCAAACTAAGCTTTCCTTAAAAAGACTAAGTATCTCATTCCCTACCAAAATCACTCCAAACCAACTCGATAACACATGACACGGATAATGAAGCATAAAAAGTAGAAAATAGGGGAAACAGGGCGGTAACTCATGAGACAACTAGCCGGGTCGTCACAGTGATTCACGAGCAGGGTAATATATGCATTTATGGTTCGAGCCGTTCGACCCTCGGCAGTGCACAATTTACTTTTATGTTGGATCGGATCATAGGTCCCTCAGAGTTACTTGTGCATGTTTGCTTAGCATTTTCTCTTGTACTAGACTTCATATATGCTATATATATATATATATATATATATATATGGATAGCCATGTTAATATTTGAAAAAGAACTATTATTCCATGCTTATTAATACTAATAACTTATGCTATTCTTGCTTATTATAGCTTCTTCTCATATTATTTGACCCTAGTAAGTATCGAGTCGACCTCTCATCTCTACCTCTTTGAGATTAGACATGATACTTACTAGGTACATATTGATTATGTACCATACTTATGTACTTAATTGTACAGGATCTGAAGCAGGTGTATCTAGCTATCAGTCTGGTGTGCATCCTTAAGCGTACCCGAGACTTCTACGATGAGATGCTTCCCTTCCATGCCGTTCAGCAGTCAGAAGAAGTCTTTCTTAAATTTTTTCTTTTGCTGTCTATTCTGTTTCAGTTTGTTGACAATGTGATTCTTTTGTATATTATAGTAGTTGCCCACAGCTTGTGACACCATGTCTTGGCACACACTTGAGTAGACATTTATTTTTGGGTTGTATAATAATTTTGATAAATTATTGATCGCTTCTGGTCTTAACGTAAATTGGAGAATATGCTACACTTATTTTGGTAAAGGTAAAATGAGAACTTAATTATATTTTTCACGCGATGGCTTGCCTGACAATGGTGTCGGACGCCATCATGACCTTTTATGGGAATGAGTCATGAAATTTTGTATGTTTGTTTCTTATTCAACTATGTTTGGGTATAATAGGATTATATAATTAATTTTTTTTCACTATACATGATATACTTAATAAGTATTCATATAAAAATACTTAGTTTGACAAATATTATTATTTTGTTATGTTGTTTTCTTACATTTGTTGACTAAAATTTGAGAGTGTGTTTGTTTGAACTATCATCCCTTTTAAAGATATTTTTGGGGTCAACTACCATTAGCTTAAAATTTATCATCAGTTTTATTACACTAAAGGGCACTATATTACAATTACAGGCACAACTTAACATTAAATGTAACTAAACAACAATAAGTCACATATTAATATACGTTCAACAATCAAATCCAAATAACATTAATTATTCATAAAATAACAATTTATCTATTTTACTAATTTTTAGCACATAAATAATCTATTCCAGATAAAAAAATAGTACAAATTAATTTAATCACAAAATAATCACGAAAAAATATATACTACAGTAAAAAATAACTAATAAACATTTTCTAGATCAACTAATAACATTAATTATTTATAATTTAGTAATTTATCTATTTTACTAATTTTTTAGAACATAAATAATCTAATCCGGATTAAAAATAACAAATTAATTAAATCACAAAATAATCACAAAAAAACATAAAACACAGTAAAAAAAAACAACTATTACACATTTTTTATACATGAGTTTACCAAAAAGTAAGTCGGAATACCTCGATTCAAAAGTTTTTGAAAAGTGAAGATTTGAAGATTTGGGGGCCGAAACGAGGAATACACTATGCGATAACACCATATATCCGGTATTAGCTTGCTAAAATATGGAGAAAATATACTTTTTGTAGGACGGGTGAGCTCCAACGAATATTTTTTGCTTTAAAAATTAGGGGGACCGCTAGAATGGGGTTTGGGGGGAATGCATAGTTGTTATGGTCAGGGAAGATGGAGGCACGCCTTTTTAAGTATGATGTATGTATACATGGCGCTATACTATATCGCATCCTATATGTGCGTTATATTCATCGCTCCATACCTTTAACGGACAAATGTGCCGTTAAGATATAGCGCGACGAATAACCGCACTATATATAAAATGATACTCAATTTTTTTTACCTATTTGTATCACTTGAGTCCAAAAGAACCACATTTTTGTTTCGAGACTCGCAAAAGAGGTTCACATTTTAAATATATTTTTTTGACACTATTAGCTCAATTTGTACAAATCTTGGTAACAACAAGAACCCTAAATATTCATAAGTAAAAAAGAAAAGTGAAATAGCAAAACAAACTCTAATATAGTACATAAAACGCACCAATTCTAAAGTCTAAGTGAATTATTGTTGTTTATTAGAGATGATAGTCTATAATACATATTTTAGTCGCCTATTACATTCAAATTTATTGCACTTTAATTGAGTTTAAGCGTTAATCGCTAGTGTCTTGCACTAATTATGTGTTTTATGCCTTGTAGGGGTGATTTTGTGCTATGTAGATATTATGGAATGAGTTCAAATGAGTTGGAGCTTTTATTTCTGAGTAAAAGCCCAAGGGATTAATCCAGGATCGTATTCGGGGATTAACGTATGATAGAGCAACAAAACAAAGTATCGAGTAGGTATATTGCACAATGTCTAGTAAAATGCACATAACTTTTTGCTCAGAACTCCATTTGGTCTCCAAAATATATACCATTTGTCTCCACAATATATGATGAAAATATAACCCAAAGGGATACAACTTTTATGTTTTACGTTTTTCTAAATTCTAAACGGAACAAGATGAAAAATATGGTCGAAACCGCGACCGCGGACCTGACGCTGACTGAGGCAGTACACTAGGAAAGTACCGTGCCCGGACCGCGGCCGCGGACGTCCAGGCCTAGAAACTTATCCTTTTTCGCATAGGAGAAGGAATAATTGTTTGGGCCCGATCCTACTTCGCATATATACATGGAAAAATGGTATTACTCGGGAGGAGACCAATCTTTGACACATATTCGACCTAAGGAGACAGAGACACAATAAGAGCAAATCGGGAAATTCTTCTACGAGTTTTTCCTTCCTCTTCCTATTTTCATTGTTGTTTATGACTTTTATTATTTTAGTTTTACATACCATAATGAATAGCTAATTTGTTATCTAAGGTTTGATGGAACCTTTTGTAGGATAAATTCTTGTTATGTTTTTATATAATTGAGCCGTAGTATTTTCTCTATTGTTCAATATATTATTCTTGTGGTTGTAGTATAGTATGTATTATTCGGGAGAGAGTGCAGATTTAGGTAGTTGTTGAATAACATTACTCCCGCCGTATGTGAGAAATCAATAACTAAGGGTTTAAAGGTGGGATTAGGGATAACGAAACCTTGGGTGCGATCTTAGTGAGCTGTAATTAAAGCCAGCTAGCGTAACTCAAGAGAGTATGTCTAGTAAATTGTCATAATTACTTGGGAGAGAATTACAACACGATAGAGAATACTTAGGGTAAATTATAGAAGTCATAGTGGGAAGGAGTCCGACAATTAGGGAAATCATAACTCTAGACCTCCTTAATCGTTTCTCCAACCTGTAGTATCTTTAGTGTTAATTTATTATTTTAATTTGTTAGTTAGTTAGTTCAACACAGGAATCTTAATATCTAGAAGTTAGGAATTATTCAAGCTTGTATTCTTCGTGATAGTGAATAGTTGTAGTTAAGCCTTAGTTCTCTGTGGGATTCGACTCCAGACTTTTAGACCAGATTATATTTGCAGTGACCGCTTATCCTTTTTAGGACTAGACTTGGGAGTGATCAAATTTTGGCGCCGTTGTCACAACCCCAGTTCACCCTCTGTGAACATGTCATGATAGCACCTAGTCCTCACGACTAGGTAAGCCTAACAATGCGGAAACAAAATAACTTGCAAAAGTAAATAACTTAAAATTAAGCAGCTAAGAGAAAACTGTATATAAGTTCCTCTTGGCATATACAACTCAACATCACAGAAATCTATTACAACATCCCAAAACCCGGAAACCCACAGGAAACACAGGCTAATAGAATTGAAATACAATGCTCTAACTCCAGAATGTCTAAACTACTGTAACAAAGGGAAACTATCCACTAAAGCTAGAATAAGATAGAGAATCCTGGTCTGCGGCAGCGGCAGATGTACCTCGAAATCTCTGCTAGATCTCTCTGCCTCAACGATAGTACGCCTGGGTGGAGGTACCTGGATCTACATATGAAAAACATGCACAGAAAGGGCATGAGTACACCACATCGGTACTTAGTAAGTGCCAAGCCTAACCTCGATCAGGTAGTGACGAGGAAGGTCAGGGCCCTACTTAGATAAAACATAATAAATGATAAGATAAATAAAACAGTATAGATAAAGTCTAAAACGAGAATAATGCAGTAATAGAAAGCAGAAACAAGACAATACAAGGAAATACTACTCACAACAGGAATAATAATCGGGGATCTCTTGGTATATCGATAATCTCTTGGTATCCTCATCATATACATGAGGGATCTCTTGGTATCCCGAGGATATCTTGGTATCCTAAATACTTATATATATACATATGCTAGGGATCTAACACCCTCAATTCAGAAGATATCACGTGCAGGGGATCTTCCGGGATGCCGTTCCGTAGTCCCAAATTTAGAACACACAATAATAGCTCAAACATCACGATAAATGCTAAACTCAGAACAAGTAATAGTAAATTCTAGCCTAACATGCTTCATGGAGTACAAACAAGACAGTTTAAGCAAATAGGCAAGTAGATCAACTAAATATGCTTCTCTAAACTAACACAGATTAAATTTGCAATTAGAATAAACAAGTAAGCAAGAAAGCTCAATTTAAATACTTCAAGTAAAAATGAATTTTTCAACAATTAGCTCAAGTACGCGCTCGTCACCTCACGTACGAGGAATTCAAATATAAAATATCATGTCCTAAGGGGAAAGGTCCCCCCCACAAGGTTAGTAAAGCCACTTACCTCGAACCGGCTCAAGAATCAACTAGAAACCACGCCTTTGCCACGAGTATATGATTCCAAATGTCCCAAATCTATTCAATTCAATTATATGTCATAAATAACGTCACAAGCAACTAATTCTACTATTTAATTCAAAGCTAAGGCGCGAATTTAGGTAAAATTACCAAAATGCCCCTCAAGACAATGTCTCGGAATTGGATTAATTTTACATTTTCAGAACCCTAGTACTCTCACGAGTCTAACCATATAAAAGTCTCTCAAATCGGAGGTCAAACAACCACTCAAAACTCAACAATTTGGTCTATGAAGTTTTATTCATTTTTCATTCAAAAATCCGAAATTAAGGAGAAATTCGTGATTAGATTAGTGCGTTTTAAGCATAAGAGAGTGGAGAATCGTTACCCAGTCATTGCCCTCAAAATTTCTACCAAATATGAGCTCCCAAGCTTGTGTTTTGATAAAAAATGGCAAACCCTTGGTTTTGAATTGTTTATAACTGTCCAATCATTTAATGCATCGCGAACGCGGAAGTAGGCTCGCGTTCGCGAAGAAGAAAAAGTGAAGGCTGAAAATTTTCCCTTCGTGAACACGAGGGATAGCACGCGAACGTGAAGGTTTGAGCTGATAAGGCTACGTGAACGCATCGAATTAATGAGGCTCAACCTTCAGAGCCAAACAGAGCTATGCGAACGCAATGGCTTAGCCGCAAAGGCGATGGAGGAAACGGTGGAACTTCGCGAACGCGGAAGGACCGGATGCGAACGCGATGAAGAAACATGTCCTCCTTTGGAATTACTCTACGTGAATGCGTTGAGGAGGACGCGAATGCGAGGAAGGAAAGATCGAAGCTTCACAAACACGAGAGGAGCGACGCAAACGCGAAGAAGGAATTGGACCTGCAACTGCTGAAGGATTTTCTTCTACTTTCCAAAACTCCAAAATGCTATGTTGAGCATCTGAAACACACCTGGGGCCCCCGAGACCTCAACAAAACTTACGGACATATCCCATAACATCATTCAACTTGTACCATCCTTAAACCACCTAAAAAAATGTCGGAAACCCGAATTAATCAAGGATTTGAGCCTAAGAACTTCAAATTCCATCAAAATAGGCCTTCGATCCAAAACCTAACCAAAACACGTCCGAATGACTTGAAATTTTGCACACACATCCAAAATGACATGATGGAGCAGCTGAAACTTCCAGAATTCCATTCTGACCCTCAGATAAAAGATTCACTATCAGACCGGAAACATAAAAAGTTCAAATTTCGGCATCTCAAACCTAAATTCGCTATGGACTTCCAATATAACATTCCGAACATGCTCCTCACCCTAACATCACTTAATACAGCTAACAGAACCATCAAATTTTCATTCTGATGCCGTCTTCACGCTTTTCCAACTACGAACCACTTTCTAATACTTAAGCTCTCATTCAGGGACTAAGTGACCCAAAACTCTCCGGAACCCAACACCAAACATCCCGACAATCCAAAATAGCAGAAATGAACTTAGGGGAAACAGTTAATAGGGGATTTAGGCATAAATTCTAAAAACGACCGTTTGTGTCGTTACATCCTCCCACACTTAAACATTCATTCGTACTCAAACGAGAATAGAGAACAAACCTGAAGTTGTGAAAAGATGAGGGTATCGGCTGCGCATATCCTGCTCAATCTGCTAGGTCGCCTCATCGGCCGACTGAACCAGCCACTGAACCTTTACTGAAGCAATGTTCTTTGACCTCAACTTTCTGACCTGCCTGTCCAATATTGCCATTGGCTCCTCAACATAGGATAGCTCCTTGTCCAACTGGACTGAACTAAAATCCTACACGTGCGACGTGTCACCGTGATATCTCCGGAGCATCGAAACATGAAATACCGGATGAACTCCTGCCAGGCTGGGAGGTAAGGAAACTCATAAGCAACCTCCCCAACACGTCTCAATATCTTAAAAGGGCCAATAAACCTTGGACTCTACTACCCTTTCTTCCCAAATCTCATAACGCCCTTCACAGGCGAAAACCGAAGCGAAACCCGCTCTCTGACCATGTATGAGACATCACGAACCTTCCTGTCCGCGTAGCTCTTCAGTTTGGGCTGGGCTGTACGTTGTCTATCTTGAATTACCTTGACCTTCTCCAATACATCCTGAACCAATTTGGTGCCCAATAGCCTGGCCTCACCCGACTCGAACCAACCCACCGGAGATCTGCACCTCCTACCATATAAAGCCTCATACGGTGCCATCTGAATGCTGGACTGATAACTGTTGTTGTAAGCAAACTCCGCCAATGGCAAGAACTGATCCCAAGACCCTCCAAACTCAATCACACACGCAAGGAGCATATCCTCAAGAATCTAAATAGTGCGCTCGAACTGTCCGTATGTCTGGGGTGAAATGCTGAGCTCAACTCCTTCTGAGTACCTAACTCCTGCTGAACGGCCCTCCAGAACCGTGATGTATACTGAGTACCGTTATCTGAAATAATAGAAATTGGAATACCATGCAGATGGATGATCTCCCGGATATACATCTCCACCAACCGCTTTGATGAACAAGTAGTACACATAGGCATGAAGTACGTGGACTTAGTCAGCCAATCCACAATCACCCAAATGGCATCAAACTTCTTCACAGTCCGGGGGAGACCAACTATAAATCCATGGTTATCCTCTCTCATTTCCACTCAGGAATCTATATCTGCTGAAGTAGCCCACCCGGTATCTAGTGTTCATACTTCACCTGTTGACAGTTGAGGTATCTAGCTACATATCCAACTATATCCTTCTTCATCCGCCTCCACCAATAGTGCTGCCTCAATTCCTGATATATCTTCGCGGCATCCGGATGGATGGAATACCGCGAACTATGGGCCTCTACTAAAATCATTTCCCTAAGCCCATTAATATTGGGCACACAAATCTGACCCTGCATCCTAAATACCCCATCATCTCCAATGGTCACATCCCTTGCATCAACTTGCTGAATCGTGTCCTTGAGGACAAGTAAATGAGGGTCATCATAATGTCGCTCCCTGATATAATCGAATAAGGAAGACCGAGAAACCACGCAAGCTAGGACCCGACTGGGATCCGAAAGGTCCAATCTCACAAACTAACTGGCTAAGGCCAGAACATCCATCGCCATATGCCTCTCTGAAGCTGGTAAATATGACAAACTCCCCAAACTCTCCGCCCGGCGACTCAAGGCATCTGCCACCATATTAGCCATGCTCGGGTGATACAGAATAGTAACATCATAATCCTTCAACAACTCTAACCACCTCCTCTGGTGCAAATTTAGATCATTTTGCTTGAACAAGTACTGCAAACTCCGATGGTCAGTATAAATCTCACAAGGCATACCGTAAAAATAATGACGCCAGATCTTTAAGGCATGAACAATAGCAGCTAACTTAAGGTCGTGGACATGGTAATTCTTCTCATGTAACTTCAAGTGTGTGGGTGCATAGGCAATTACCTTGCCATCTTGCATCAACACCGCTCCAAGGCCAACCCGTGAGGCATCACAATAAACTGTATAAGACCCCCGAACCAGTAGGCAATATAAAAATTGGGGTTGTAGTCAAAGCTATCTTGAGCTTCTGAAAGCTTGCCTCACACTTATCTGTCCACTAAAATAGAGCACCCTTCTAAGTCAATCTAGTCATAGGGGTTGCAATCGATGAAAACCCCTCTTGAAAACAAAGGTAGTAGCTTACCAAGCCAAGGAAACTGCGAATCTCTATAGCTGTGGACGGCCTGGGCCAACTCTACACGGCCTCCACCTTCCTCAGATCCACCCGAATGCCCTCACTTGATACCACGTGGACTAAGAATGCCACATAATCCAACCAAAACTCACATTTGAGAACTTTGCACATAACTTCTTCTGTCTCAAGGTCTGAAGCATAATCATGATTTTCCCGACTCTGGGAGTATACAAGAAATCATCTATGAAAACAATGATGAACGAGTCGAGATATGGACTGAACACACTGTGCATCAAATGCATAAATGCTGTTGGGGCATTGGTCAGCCCAAATTACATAACTAGAAACTCGTAATGGCCATACCGAGTCATGAAGGCAGTCTTCAGGATATCCGGCTCCCGAATCATCAACTGATGGTAACCTGAGCATAAATCAATCTTAGAAAACACTTGTGCACTATGAAGTTGGTCAAATAAATCATCAATACGAGGCATGATAATGGTTCTTCACTATAACCTATTTCAGCCGGCGATAATCGAGACACATACATATAGAACCATCCTTTTTCTTTACAAACAAGGCAGGAGCACCCCAAGGTGAATCACTAGGTCGAATAAAACCCTTATCAAGCAATTGCTGTAACTGATCCTTCAACTCAGGAGGAGCCATATAGTACGGAGGGATGGAAATGGGCTGAGTGCCCGGCAACAAATCAATGCCAAAATCAATGTCTCTATCGGGCAGCATGCGCGAAAGATCAGCTGGAAACACATTGGGATAATCTCGTATCACTAGGACTGAACCAACAAAAAGGGTATAAACACTGACATCTCTCACATTGGCTAAATACGCGGCACATCCTTTCTCAACCATATGATGAGCTTTGAGAAAAGAGATAACTCTAATGGGAGTGTGATCTAAAGTACCACTCCACTCAACACGCGGAATACCTGGCATAGTCTGCGTCAAGATCTTGGCATGATAATCAAGAATAGAATAATGGGGACAACCAGTCCATGCCCAAGATAATATCAAAATTCACCATGTTGAGTAATAATAAATCTGCTCTGGTCTCAAAACCACGAATAGTAACCAAACGCGACCGATAAACACGATCCACAATAAGAGAATCTCCCACATGAGTAGAAATATAGACAGGAGAACTCAAAGAATCTCGGGCTACTCCTAAATGCAAAGAAAAATAAGAAGACACATAAGAATAAGTGGAGCCTGGATCGAATAGAACTGATGCATCTGTGTGGCAAACCAGTATAATACTTTTAATGACAGAATCGGGTAACAACCTCGGTACGAGAAAGAATGGCGTAGTATCTAGCCTGGCCTACCCATCGAGGGTGACCTATACCTCCCCGACCTTTTCCCCTAGCTAGCTGTGCAAATGGAGTAGCAGCTAGAGCTTTTACCATGGCCTGAGAACTCTGCTGAGCATGCTATGGCTGAGAAGTCTGTGGAGGTGCACTCCTCCCAAGTCTAGGGAAATCCCTCACCCCATGGTAGGTGTTACCACACTCAAAACAATCTCTGGGAGGGCGCAGTGGATATGAGTGGCTCGGGCCATGTCTGCTAGACTGATCTCTGAAAGCACTTCGTGCAGGAGGCACGCATAGTAAGGCTCCTGAGGTCTAGGAGGAAGCAGAGCACTACTGGCTGATGTAAGAGCTGAATGAATGGGATGACCCATATAACCCCTACCATGACGACCTGCTGCTGGGGTACGGGCAGCATAGTAGTGACCTGACAATCAAGACCTCTTGGCCTCTCTCTCATCTCGCTCCCTAGTGAGCATACCCTTGATCCTTCTAGAAATGCTCACTACCTGCTTATAAGGAATGTTCATCTCCAACTGTTGACCCATGCTAGATCTGATGGATGGAATAAGACCCTTAATGAATTGGCTCTCTCACAGACAGTAACAACCAATGCCGGTACATGCCTAGCCAATCTGGTATAACAGATAGCATACTCCGAAACGGTCATAGCACCCTGGCGCAAATGCTCAAACTCTACGCGCCATGCGTCCCTAAGACTTTGAAGGACAAACTCTCTCATAAATATATCTGAGAACTGGGTCCAGGTCAGTAAAGTAGCCTTGAGTGGGCTATCTATCTCATAAGTGCGCCACCAATCATTGGCGGCTCCCCGAAGCTGGAAGGAAGTAAAGGAATCCCCGCTGGATCTGGCTATGCCCATAGTGCGAAGAATACGATGACACTCCTCTAGAAATCCCAAGGCATCATCTGATGCTAATCCACTAAAATCCGGAAGATCATAGTTCTTGAATCTCTCAAGCATCCTCTGCTCATCCTCAGAAGCAGCTGCCCCATCCTTGGGCTAAACAAGTAATGCAGGTTGTACAAGAATAATCTCTAGGACCTGCTCACCTGCACTCGCTGCTCTGGAGTGCGAGCGACAGGAGTCTATGCTCTTCCCTCGGCCTGGGATATGACTGCAGAAAGGGGAAGCAACCCTGGCTAAGCCAACGTGGTGTACACACTCATAAACTGTGCCAAAGTCTCCTGAAGGGCTAGAGTAGTAGTAGCTGTAGGCGCGTCAGGCGCCTGAACTCTGGCTGGATTTGCTGGTGGTACCTCAACGGCAGCTCACACAGGTGCTCTGGTTGTACTGTGTGTGCGTCCATGGCCTCTAACCCGGCCTCTGCCTCTGACGGCTATAGTAAGGGGCGCGGGTGCTTGATCATCTCGAGTAACATGTGTCCTCACCATCTGTGAGAGAATAGAAGACAGAAGATTAGAATTGATGTAAAAAATATCGCACGGCAAGAAAATCAAATGAAGTGAAGATTTTTTTTCTAAACAGTTACATAGCCTCTCCGAGATAAGTACAAACGTCTTCGTACCAATCAGCGAGACTCTAATAAACCGGCATGTGTTTCCTGACTCTTATGAACCTAGAGCTCTGATACCAACTTGTCACGACCCCAATTCACCCTTCGTGAACATGTCGTGATGGCACCTAGTCCCTACAACTAGGTAAGCCTAACAATGCAGAAACAAAATAACTTGCGGAAGTAAATAACTTAAAATTAAGCAGCTAAGAGAAAAGTGTATATAAGTGCCGCTTGACAAATACAACTCAACATCATGGAAATCTATAACAAAATCCCAAAACCCGGAAACCCACAGGAAACACAGGCTAATATAAGTGAAATACACTACTTTAACTCCAGAATGTCAAAACACCTATAAGAAAGGGAAACTGTCTACTAAAGTTGGAATAAGATAGAGTCTCCTGGTCTGCGGACGCGACAGATGTAACTCAAAGTGTCTGCTAGATCTCTCCGCCTCGGGGATAGTACGCCTGGTTGGGGGTACCTGGATCTGCACATGAAAAACATGCACAAAAAGGGCACGAGTACACCACAACGGCACTCAGTAAGTGTCAAGCCTAACCTCGGTCGGGTAGTGACGAGAAAGGTCAGGGCCCCACTGAGATAAAATATAATAAATGATAAGATAAAGAAAGCAGTATAGATAAAGTCTACAGCGAGAATCTAAACAAGATAAATAAGGAATGCAGTAATAGAAAGCAGAAACAAGACAATACAAGGAAATACTACTCACAACAGGAATAATAATCGGGAATCTCTTGGTATTCCGAGGATCTCTTGGTATCCTCATCATATACATGAGGGATCTCTTGGTATCCTCAATATTTATATATATACATGTGCCATGGATCTCTTGGGATCCTGCTCCCTCACTTACAACATATCACGTGCAGGGGATTTCCGGGGATGCCGTCCCGTAGTCCCAAATTCAAAACACATTATAACAGCTCAAACATCAGGATAAATGCTAAGCTTAGAACAAGTAACAGTAGATTCTATCCTAACATGCTTCACGGAGTACAAACAAGATAGTTTAAGCAAATAGGCAAGTAGATCAACTAAACATGCTTCTCTAAGCTAACACAGGTTAAACTTGCAATTAGAATAAACAATTAAGCAAGAAAGCTCAATTTGAAGACTTCAAGTAAAAATGAATTTTTCAACAATTAGCTCAAGTATGCGCTCTTCACCTCACGTACGAGGAATTCAAATATCAAATATCATGTCCTAAGGGAAAAGGTCCCTCACACAAGATGTCACGACCTAAAATCCACAAAGGGTCGTGGTGGCGCCGGACACCGCTGTCAGGAAAGCCAACTGAAATACTTAATTCAATTATTGTTTTAATAATTTCTAAAACACTTCTTTTATATGATTAAAAACAATACTTAGAATATTCTCCAAATGAATAATGAAATATTTAAACAACCTTTAAAACTTCTAAATAAACCCAAATATATCCAAAACCCGGTGTCACAAGTACATGAGTAATTTCTGAGAAAAATCAAATAAAGTACAACAGCTATCCGGAATATAATTGGACAGAAAATAAATAGAATACTAAGAGAGACTATACTAGTTGTGGATCGCTTCGAGGGAGTACAACTCACCTAGTCTTTTTGTCAACCTTGTCGATATGCCACTAATCCACTAGCCACACAATAAACTTGTGCAACAAAAATGCACAGCAAGTGTAGTATGAGTGCGAAAACAACGTGTACTCAGCAAGTATCCCATCTAATCTCGAAGTAGTAGAGAGGGGAGATCGACTTCAACACTTGCTAGTGGTCAATTAAATATATATTAGAAATGTGAGGAAATTATGGATTTATATAACAGTTCTAACTCATAAAGCCGGAAAATAGGTAACACCTTTAACAAATAAAAAAAGGTTTTTTCAAGATTTCTTTTCATTTATATTCATCAATTTATATCAGGCCATGAAAAGACAATATCAACATTTAATATTTTAGTTAAGCAATATAAACATGCGCATATCATGCCGAGGTCGACGGCCTGCTCCAACAGAAATATAAACTGTGCACTACCGAGGGTCGAACGACTCGAACCATAGATGCATCTATTACCCCGTTCATGAACTATCCTGAGACGCGGTCAACATAAAGTAAACAAATACCATGCTCGCAAATCATATATGCGACGCATGTACACATAGAAATACATGCTCAAATAGCCAATTAGGAATTTATAGGGGAACATTTATTCAAATAAAAGCCAATTCTCTTTTAACAATTTAAGAAAATAAGTTTAATCCTTTTAGAAATTCATTTACTAATTCAATGTGAGTTAAGCAACTCAAGCTGTCAATAAGTTTACAATTAATCCAAGTATAGCATGCTTTTGGGTCCTAGACTACCCGGACAATAGCATAATAGTAGCTACGCACGAACTCTCATCACCTCGTGCATATGTATCCCCACAAATAGGAGCACATATCCAATTTACACACCTATGGAGACAATTCTCTCTAACAAAGTTAGAAAGGAGACTCACCTTGCTCCGAAGATCCATAACCGGCATTCTACGCCCTTCCGAAGACTCGAATCGATGCACAGCACTCCCAAAACTAGCCAATAACTATGCAAATCCATTAATATATGCTAATGTACTCATAATCCAATTAATAAAAATTCCTAACCCCGATCGAAAAGTTGACAAAAATTCCCTCGGGCTCACGTGCCCGGATTCCAAATTTTTCGAAGATAAAGTTTACCCATAGCGCCACGAACTCAAATATATGATTTACTCTCAATTCCATAACCAAATTCGTAGTCAATGTTCAAGAATAATAATTTATAGGTCTTCCCTCAAACCCCAAGTTTTCTACAAATTTCATGCTCAAATCCATACATAGTTGATGTATTTAACTCAAAATAGGTGGGGATAACTTACCTGGACGTTGATGACGAAAATCCCCACTTGAAGCTCTCCAAAATCTCCCATGCCAATTGAAAAATGGGAGATGAATGGCAAAATCCCGAATTTAAAACAACTCTCTGCTTCTAGCTATTTTCGCACCTCCGACCCCTTAACCACTTCTGCGGTTTCGCATGTGCGGCCGAAATACCGCATTTGTTGTCCTTCCCAGGCTGCCCACCGCTTCTGCGCTTCGCCTACCGCAGGTGCGGTCCCACTTCTATGGCACCCTGACCGCATCTGCGGTCCCATCTCTCTTCACCAAATCCCGCATCTGCGGCTTTGTGGTCGCTTCTGCGGCTCCCCACCTGCGGCCCAATTCTCGCAGGTGCGGTTATGACAACAACCAGTAGCTTCAACCTCTTCAAACTCAAATTTCAATTCGTGAACCACCTGTAATCGACCCAAGGCCTGCGGGACCTAAACCAATCATACCAACCAATCCCATAACACATTACAGACTCGCTCGAGGCCTCAAATCACCTCAAACAATGCTAAAATTATGAATCAATCTCCAATTCAAGATTTATGAATCTTAGAACTTCAAACTTCTACTTTCGATGCCGAAACCTATCAAATCACATTTGATTGACCCCAAAATTTGCATATTTGACATTATGGACCTACTTCTACTTCCGGAATCAGATTTCGACCTTGATATCAAAAAGTCCCCTGTCGTTCAAACTTCTCAAAAACCTTCAAATTTTAATCTTTAGCGAATGACTCCAAATGGCCTACGGACCTCTGAATTCACTTCCGATCGCGCTCCTGACTTTAGAATACCACAGGGAGATACTCCTAATCTCAGAATCCCAAGCGGACATCGATAACGTTGAAATACACTTCAAGCCAAACTTATGAAATTTCTTCCAAAAGGCTAACTTCCACAATTGGTGCCAAAAGGATCCCGGTCATCCAAAACCCAATCCGAGCATACGCCTAAGTCTGAAATCATCATATGAACATGTTGGAAGCTCCAGATCCCAATTCCAAGGTCTTTTACTCAAAAATTCAATCTTAGTCAATTCTTTCCACTTTAAGCTTCCGAAATAAGAATTCTCTTTCCAAATCAACCCCGAACTTCCCGAAATTAAATTCCAAAGATGTGCACAAGTCATAACACCTGAAATAAAGAGGATCTTGGTCTCCAACTGCTGAACGACACGTTAGAGTTCAAAATGACCAATCGGATCGTTACACAAGGTTAGACAAGCCACTTACCTCGAACAGGGTTAAGAATCAACTAGAAACCATGCCTTTGCCACGAATATCCAACTCCAAATGGCTAAAATCTATTCAATTACATATGGTAAATAAAGTCACAAACAACTGTTTCTACTATTTAATTCAAAGGTAAGGCACGAAATTAGGTAAAATGACCAAAATGCCGTTCAAGCCAATGTCTCAGTATCGGATAAATTTTACATTTTCAGAACCTTCCTACTCTCACAAGTCTAACCATATAAAAATCTATCAAATCGGAGGTAAAAACCCCACTCAAAACTCAATAATTTGGTCTATAAAGTTTTACACATTTATCATTCAAAAATCCGAAATTAAGGAGGAATTCGTGATTAGATTAGTTAGTTTTAAGCATAAAAGAGTGGAGAATCGTTACCCAGTCGTTGCCCTCAAAATTTCTCCCAAAAATGGCTAACACTCGGTTTTGAATTGTTTATAACTGTCAAGTCATTTAATGCATCGTGAACACGGAAGTAGGCTCGCGTTCGCGAAGAAGAAGAAGTGAAGGCTGAAAAATTGCCCTTCGCGAAAGCGAGGGACAACACGTGAACGCGAAGGTCTAGGCTGATGAATCTACGCGAACGCGACCGTGGTAGTGCGAACGTGAATAATTAATGAGGCTCAGCCCTCAGAGCCAAACAGAGCTATGCGAATGCGATGGCGTAGCTGCGAACGCGATAGAGGAAAAGGTGGAACTTCGTGGATGCGGAAGGACCAGACGTGACCCGATGAAGAAACATGCCCTCCTCCAAAATTACTCTACACGAACGCGTGGAGGAGTAAGAAAATGCGAGGAAGGAAAGAGCAGAGCTTCACGAATGCGAGAGGAGGAATTGGACCTGCAACTGCTGAAGGACTTTCTGCAACTTTTCACAACTAAAAAATGCTTCGTTGAGCATCTGAAATACACCCGAGGCCCCCAGGACCTCAACCAAACTGTAACCATAAGACCATTCGAAATATTACCAATCCTTAAACCACCTAAAACAATGACGGAAACCCGAATTAATCAAGGATTTGAGCCTAAGGACTTCAAATTCCATCAAAATACACTTTCGATCAAAAACCTAACCAAAACACATCCGGATGACCTGAAATTTTGCACACACATCCAAAACTATCATTTATTGCAACTTCCGAAATTCCATTCCGACCCTTGGATAAAAAACTCACTATTGGACCGAAAACTTCAAAAGTTCAAACTTCGACATCTTAAGCCTAAATTAGCTATGGGACTTCCAAAATACATTTCGAACACGCTCCCAACCCTGGAATCACATAACTGAGCTAACGGAACCATTAGAGTTTCATTCCGAGGCCGTCTTCACACTGTTCCAACTACCGACCACTTTCCAACACATAATAGGGGATCGAGGCGTATATTCTAATAACAGCCGGTCGGTTCATTACAACCGCTGCCAGGGAACTAACGGTGTAGATGTGAGTCTGAAACCTAAATAATGGTATTTTGGACTCAAAATACCTTTATACAGTTAAAAAAGTTATATTTCTAACTAAAATGCAGTATAATACTGCATTTTAGTTTAACAGAAAGTTAGCCGTTAATGTAAAATGCAGCATTATACAACCTTTTACTAAAATGCAATATAATACTGCGTTTTACTTCAATTTGGGCGCACCATTCTGCTGATAACTGACAATATTTGTTTTTTGAAGGTAAAATACAGTATAATACTACGTTTTAGTAAAATGTACTATTATACTGCGTGTTACCTCCTTTTTGATCTCACCAATAAGTGTTATATGGATAACTGACATAACAATAATCAAATATATAAACCGTGGTATTAAACTACGTTTTACATAAAAAAATCTGCACCCCAACCTAGGACTTGCCTTATTTAAAGGCATTAGGATTTTATCAAAATTCATTCAAAACTTCCTTCAAGGGGGTACCGTCCGGATATGAATTTTACAAGTTATGACCCTACTTCTAATTGGAATATGCATAGTTCTGGCGTGTTGACCACGGTGGTCCATCCGGGAGTCATCACCAACAGGAAAATGTCCATCATGGAACGTCAACACAGTACGACTTGTAAGTAAAGTGATATAGCTATATGTTATTTATCTAGTTGAGTAGCTTATCATTTTGTTCTTCTTAGGTAGTGAAAACGAGCAACTTGATGTTCCTGACCATACAGTTGCCCATAGATGTCGTATTGACTCGTGATTTGGAAGATGTGCAGAGTCAAGAAGATGATAGTGATTATGATAACAATGCCGATGAGTCTGGAGATGACACACCATTCCCTGATGAGGGTGATGATGAGGAGGAAGTGGATGTCGAACCTGAGCTGACGAAGGAGCATGCTCCTCCACCTCCCATTAGACCAAGAGTGTACGAGTCCCACGTGTCGTTTCATGAGCGGAATATTCCCTATCTTGATAATTTACTAAGTATGACGGACGTGGATACCCTCACAACGGATGATGACGAATTTCATTCAGCAATGTGGGATAAGTCTAGACCAGCGGTGCTAGCAAAGGGCTTGTATTTCCCCGATTCAGGGCTATAAAAATCTACAACATAAGAGAGTGTCGTGAGATGACTATGGAGGTGTACTACGTTGTATGACGTAGAGACTCTATGGGTTGTCACTGGATGTTGCGTGCTAGCAAGAAGAAATCAGGGTTGTGGAAAGTAGGCAAAAATATATTAGCACTTACATATGTGAAATGGACACATTCAATGAGAACCACTTCAACCTAGATGTAGACTTAATTTCTCTTGTCTTGATTCCATACTTGGAAGTGTCCGTTAGGTTCAAGATTAAAAAGTGTATTACTGTCGTCCACCAGGAGTATGGTTGTACTATAACCAAAAGAAAGGCATATCTCGGGTGCAAACGTGCCGTTGAACTTATTTATGATGACTTGGACAAGTCTTTTTCATCTCTGGCCAGGTACATGGCTGCACTGCAACACTTTAACCCAGGGCTGTTGTTGGATGGAGGCATGAGCAGATTCTGGACAGACCCGAATATATTTTCAACTATGTGTTCTGGCATCTAAATCAGCAATTAATGGTTTTGTGCATTATCGTCTTCTAATTTTCATAGACGGTACTCATGTATATGGAGAGTACGATATTAAGCATTTGATTGTAGTTGCAGTAGATGCCAACGGACAAATATTTCCACTAGCTTTTGCCATTTGTGCCAACGATAGCGATGAGACGTGGACACTTTTTTTGAATCACGTGAAGCAGCACATTGTCAAACAACTTTCAGGTATTTGTCTAATATCTAATCGGCATGGTGGTATTATAAGTTCTGTACGGCATTTTTTTGAATGTCAAAAATCCCATGCATACCACCATTACCGTGTGAGACACCTGAAGGACAATTTTCAGAAGAAAGATCACGACAATGACTTGCATGATTTAATGTGGATCACTGCAACTGAGCACTAGTAATGCCAATTCACAAGGCGCATGGAAGCGATATGGCAATTAGATCCACGAGCCTATACTTGGCTGATGGGACATGAGCTTCACGTGTGGACATTGCATGTTAATGATGGCAGACGATGGGGAGCCCTGACTACAAATGTGCCAGAGTCATTTAACAGCTTGTTGAAGTGTGCATGTGGATTGTCTGTCACTTCCATGGTCTACATGACATTCAAACAGATTGCAGAGGGGTTTGTTAAAAATCATAGAGCTGCATCGGTATTGACGGACAAGGGTGTTTAATTTATGCCAATACCAATGAGAAGATTTAAGAAGTACCTGAGGCGAGCGTTCATTTTTAGTATACGATCATAACCGGGGTGTTTTTGAAGTTAAGACCGCTATCCGTGAACACCGAGGGAATAGTCTGCAGACGGTGAATGAAGCCAGCAGGTTGTGTTCATGTGGGGAATTGACCATCTATCACATGTCGTGCGCACATGCGTTGAAGTGCTTTCAACAAGTTGGTTTAGGGGCAACCAACTATATTAATAGGCAATACAGTGTTGCTGCATATGTAGGCATGTATAGTGGGCAGTTGCAGCCATTGGGTGCTTAACATTATTGGCCGTCGGAACCTTTTAAAATGGTGTGTAATAAGTACTATTTGCGCAAGCTGCAAGTGCAAAAGAGAATATGTATACGAAACCAAATGGATGTTGGTGACACCGTTTATGCACGTAAATGTGACATATTCTCGCAAATAGGAAACGACCGTCGTAAATGTCCTTTAGCTGGTGTGTGTGGTGGTGATAATCCAACTCCTGGTGCAAGTTCATCGAATGTACCCAACTATCAAGGATACACCTAGTCTTCTGTTTTCGCATTGTTTTTTATAATACGTATCTGTACTTATGTATGTTGCAATATCTATCAAATTAAATTATGTTCCACAATCGTGTTACATCCTAATTTTTAACATGACCTTTTGAATTGGGATGCTAATATGCTAGTTCAAATATTCAACTTATAGTGTTAGTAAAGAAGACCAATCTTAAAATAATAATAAAAACCTATTAAATCAAGACATCCTTTATTATCCTTCTAGAAAATTTGCTTCTTAAAATGGTCGCTGTCTTAAAAAAGGAATCGAAGAAAATAACTAAATCAACGTACAAGAATATAAAGATAATAACCAATAGGAAAATTTAATATGTAAAGCGTGGTACAATACTACGTTTTGTGTGTTGTCTTGTCGGCCTGAAAAAAGCTGAACCGACTGTGCAAAAGCTGTTTCATCTCAGAAAAATTTAATATGTAAAGTATGGTATAATACTACATTTGTGTGTTTTCTTGTCGAACTTAAAAAAGTTGAACCGACTGCGCAAAAGCTGTTTCGTCTCAGAAAAATTTAATATGAAAGCATGGTATAACACTACATTTTGTGTGTTGTCTTGTCGGTTTGAACAAAGCGTGGTATAATACTACGTTTTATGTGAAATCTTGCCTATAAATAACGGGTGAAATCTAGCTATTTTCTGCACTTAACAATAACCAATAGCAAATATTTACATAAAACCAAGGTTTCTCTTTACGCGTTAACAAATTTCTCAACAACCCCTTTATGTCCCAAGGTGCGAGTCCGGAAGAAGATGCATGATGCACGATTGTTGGGAAGAAGCTGGACGTTGCTACTTTAGTCTCTTTTAAGGAAGTTTAAGTTAGAAAAGTCAACCGAATGTTAACTTATCTGCTAGAGGGATCAGATGTGAGTTCTGACGGTTTGGTTAGCTTCGGGGGGTGTTTTATGACTTAGGAGCGTGATCGGAATGGGTTTTGGAGGTTTGGAGTAGATTTAGGCTTGAATTGGCGAAGTTGATATTTTGGGGATTTCCGATTAATAGGTGAGATTTTGATATAAAGGGTGGAATGGAATTCCGAGAATTGCAGTAGCTTTGTTGTGCCATTTGGGATGTGTGTGCAAAATTTTAGGTCATTCGGACGTGGTTTGGTTGGGTTTTTGATCAAAAGCATATTTTGAAAGACTTTAGAAACTTAGGCTTGAATCCGATGTGTTTTGGGTGAGTTTCGGGTGGTCATTCGGATCATTTTGGAGTTGGAAACTTAGAAGAAATTGCAGGTCCATGTGTTGCAGGAAATTTCCCTTCGCGGTCTTGTAGGGTGTCTCGCGATCGCGTAGTAGGATTTGAGGAGGCTGTCCGGTTGTTCTTCGTATCCACGAAGTGGGTCTTGCGATCACGCAGAGTGAGAAGGTTGTGCATCGCGTTCGCGGGCATGTAGTCGCAATCACGTAGGCTCTTTTTGGTCAGCTGGTCTGAGGTCGTGTTTGTTCTTCGCATTCGAGAGAAAGGGTATGCGTTCGAGAAAGGTAAGGTTGAGAAACCATCACATTCGCAATGGCCTTATCACGTTTGCATAGAGTAATTTTGGGAAGCTGAAAAATTGTTCTTCGCTATCACGAGGGATGTTTCGCGATCGCGATGAAGGAAAATAAGGCCTGGGAAAAAATGTTTTAAACTCGTCTTGTCTGTGATTTTAGGGTTTATTTCACCCCTAGCTTATCGTTGGGAGATAAGATTCTTGGACTAGAAACTCGATTATTATGTGAATTACACCTAGAAAATCATGAATTCTAAGCCTAAAATTAAAGAACTAGGGCTTGAGAAATTGGACGTTAGATTATGGATTTGGAGGACCATTTGGGGTCGGATTTGAGAACTTTTGATATGTATAAACTCGTGGAGAGATAAAGGAATCTATTGGTGTGAAAATTGTTGAGTTTCGAGAAGTGGGCCCTGGGGTCAGGTTTTGGTAATATCAGGATTTATGCCCTTTATTGATTTTTTCCGCTTAGGCTTTATTCCCTTAGCATATTTTGTCGCACTCGTTCTGATTTTGGATAGATTCAACGTGTGTGGAGGCCGATTCAAGAGGAAAAGGCGTTGTGAGCTAGAGATTTAGCCGGTTCGAGGTGAGTAATGATTGTAAATGATGTTTTGAGGATTTGAAACCCCGAATTTCACATCGTAGTGCTATATTGAGGTGAGACACACGCTTGACGACGAGCTTGGGGTCGTGTACTATTAGGAATTGTGACTTGGTTCGTCCTAATTGGAGGTTTTACTGCATATTTGACTGAAAACTATTTGCTATCCTCATTATTTGGGGTGAATGTCATATTTGGGGCCTAGTGCCAACTATTTGAACCCTTCGGGGCTATTTGTTGACATTTCCTCACTGATTTGACTTTATACTTGAACTTAGTCATGCTATTTTCCACGGTTTTATTACTCAGCCATGTTTACTCAATTTTAAGACTTAAATGATATTTAAATGATGTTTAGGTTGAGAAACTCTATTTTACTATTGCTCGAGGGGCTTGTGATGATTTCTGACTGAGTAAGGCCGAAGGCCTATATTGTGAGGAAACACGAATACTGATTTGAGGACGAGGACTTGATACATAAACGCCACGAGGTGGATTGATTGATATGAGGTCGAGGGCCTATATTTGATTCCACGAGATGGCTTATTATTGCCCTTGGGTTGTAAGGGGCTCCTCCAAGAGTTTGCACACCCCAATGAGCATAGGTACCCATTGTGATGTGAGATTGAGCCCGAGTGGCTGGTACTATTCTGAGATATTGCTCGAGGGGCGGAGTTGTTGATACTGTGCCCGAGGGGCAAACTTCTATTTGCTTACTTTATCTTACTTATCTGTCAATTACTTGATTTTACTGGTTTCATTGATTTTTAAATGATTTTTACTGTTTCATTATAGAATGCCTTGTGCTTTACATGTTTTCTTAATTTCTGACATTATTTACATATTTTACTCACTGAGTTGGAGTACTCACTTTACTCCCTACACCTTGTGTAGATTCAGGCATAGCTGGTTTGCTCCAGAGTGCTGATTTCCTCCAGTTCCAAGTGGGCCTTTCAGAGATTACGAGGTAGTTGTTGATGTCCGCAGCCCCGTGTCTCTACTCTTCTATCATTTCTTTTCCTCTTCAAACATTTGTAGTAGTTTATGACTTTAGCAGACTTGTATTATGGCTTATAGATGCTCGTGACTTGTGACACCCCGCTTAGGGTTGTGTCAAGTTGGATTTTCTGCATTGTTATCGATATTTCCGCTATTCAGTATTATGTAATTATATTTAGACTATTTTTGTATTGATTAACTACTTTAATAGATGAATTGGGTTATATTGGCTAGCCTTGTCTTCACGAGAGGCGCCATCACGACCAGGTTCGGAGTTAGGGACGTGACAGTAGGAGGACCTATTGTCGCCCTGTAACACTAATATCTGATCTGAGGATGGTCCCGGATGCACATGTGGCAAGTCCATGACGTCTACTATAATTTTAACAATATTAATTGTATGTTTGTGGTATAATAATTAATTTTTATTATTTAATAGGACACAATATATAACTATGGGTTCCAGGATTGATATTTCAGGCCTAGTAGCACCAAGCTATCCTAAATTCTTATGTGTGTCAATTTTTATATTTATAGAATTTTGTTTGTGTTGTAAAAATTACTATCTCCGTTCCAATTTATGTGAACCTATTTTCTTTTTGGTCCATTCCAAAAAGAATGAACCATTTTTAAATTTAGAAACAACTGTCATGACCCAAACCAAATGGGTCGCGACGAGCACCAGTGCCTTACTCAACCGAGCACCAACATAACATATCTTCCTTATCCTACTATCATGGGTAAATTAGCTAGAAAACTCGTCATGAGATAACAAGAATGGAACATAAAGGAATACTCAACGTATGACGATCCAACATGATATGCAAACTTATACATGTGACATACGGGCCTATAAGGCCAATATGACCATTTGTAAACTCAAAACGTAAGCCAAAAAGGCCACACAAGTATCCATACACCTGACATCTGTCTATAAGCCACTAAGAGTACCTAATATCATAAAGGTCAGGACATGGCCCAGCCATACCAATCAATACATATCCAAAGCATACTGACCAAATAAGCAACTCTGGAGCAAGTGGAGTGCACCAACACCTTCCGCCGAGCTGATAGCCTACTTGAAGGAATGTCAATCTATCTATCGGGACCTGCGGGCATAAAATGCAGCATCCTAGGCAAAAGTGACATCAATACGAATACAATACCGAGTATGTAAGGTAGGAAAACGTAAATAAGAACATTAATGTAAAAAGAGATAAAGAAGATATAACCTGTAACATCTGAGTGCATCTGGGGGCTACTGACATGACATGCATAATATATATATATATATATATATATATATATATATATATATATATATATATATATATATATATATACACACACACACATAAACTTTTATAAAGCATACACCTCTGTGGGCATCATCACCATCATATCGTACCCGGTCTCAAAGAGGACTCGGTAAAAAAATGTACGCGGCCATCATAAGGCTCGGTAGAATTGTATCAGGCCATGTGGAGCTCGGTAATCCCAATTGATTAGTGGTTGCACAATAGGTGTCGTACCCGGCCGACTATAGCGCAGCTTAGTAGAGTAAAATAGATACATATAAAGGATGCATGCTCGACTCATTAAATCACATTCTAACCCTTTCGGAGTTATGCAAGGTTACTGCACCTTCGATTAACGTTATGGACATCCCTACAATCAATATGAACTTTAGTAGGATTTAAGGATCATACACACTTGTTTAGAATTACTTTATTAGGAAAGAACAACACGGACAACCTTAATTTCTAGAAGTAGATCCGTTATAAATTAGCGTACCCTTTATAATCATGTCACTTTAGATCATGCCAAAAGAAAGAAGTAAGTTCCTTAACATACCTTTTATATTCTTCCTAACCTCAAGCTATGCAATTTCATGGCTCCTTAGTCTACGATAAGAGAAATGACACTTTCATTATCATTTAAACGTGGTAACAATTATGTATCGACCACAACCTATTTTACAATGAAATGCACAGCACCTTCCCTATATATATGACTTCACACTAGTCAAAACAATCACAGACAACCCAACATACCCCTATCACTTTATACATAACACGACAATCATAATAGTGTCAAACAATCCAAAAATATTACGACGAACGACCAACAAACAACCTTGCCATTATGTGGTGTTTCTCCAAAACCTTCCTCCTCCCAACTCCATAGAAATAGTAGTAAAAGAGACAACCCAATACCAACACGAAACAACCCAAAAACAGTCCCACAAGTTCATCAACTCAAAAATAATTTTTCAATTTACTTAAACACGTTTCGACTTGTCTTTACTTTCAATTGATAAATATAACCAAAAGTACATCATTATACCTCTTATCTAATAAACCAGCCAGGAATTCAACTTAAAAATAAGTTCACAACCAGACAACCATTACAAATGAACAAACAACATACCATTCTTTCGAAATTACCTAGTTCTATTCTTTAAGATCAAGTTACAACTCGCAAACGCAGAGATAATGGAATGAGAAGCATAAAATTACCTTCTACTGAGTATAACCCACGAAACCTGGTCCTTTTTCATCAAAGATAATTTTCTCAACATAGCTACAAGAAGGAGAAAGAGAAACTAGTAAGATGTCCGGACTTTTCAGCACTAGAATCACGTCGTAACACCAGGAACACCCTAGGGTTTGTGTAGGATTTTTTTGGGGAGGAGTTGCAGGGGTTCAATTAAGTTTTCTTGGTCTTAAAGACAGGTCAAATAAATTATTTTATAGTCCCTTAAAATACCCCTCTTGGCCGACTTTTGGGGCTTTTAATTAAGTCCTCTCATTTTAGCAAGTAGGTGATGCACCTACTTTTCACCTACTAGCCTGCGCAGTCTCACAAAAATACAAATATCTCTCTACCCTAATATAGTATTAACAAACGTTTTCTTGAGTTGGAAACTCTAATCATAGATCTTTAATTTGTTAGGTATATCATCCCCTAGTTCCAAGTATATTGGGATAAAATATCAGTTATATTTGACCTAATTTTCAGCACATTTATGAATGGAACTTGATGACCTTTTTCAACTTTTGTTCCACAACTCGCTTGACTTCAAACCATAACACCAACTATCATACAAATAAAATAACTCATATTATAATCTACTTATAATGTTAATCATCCTAGTTTCACCCCAAAAGTACATGGTAAAATATTTCAACTTGTCGACTTTTGACGAAACTTATTTTCTTCAATTTGTTTCGCTTCTAAGCCTTCAAACTCTCTTGCTACTTGGTATCAATGATCTTAAATATTTGTAACATCCACGTTAACATGATGAACTAACTTTGTAAACTTTTGAAAGATGATTACATTTCTGAGCTTACATTAATTGGCTTATGACGTACTCTTACATACGAAAACATGGGGTGTAACATCATTCCCCCTTTTTGAACATTCGTCATAAAATGTTGACTAATGCGCTTACCAGTTTCATAACATGTAGCTCTTATGAATACTTTAATATTTTCCTTGATGTCTAGGAAACTGTTCTGTAAATAAATCCAAGGGCCTGGGTATTCCCCCCTTCGGGCCTCTTTCTCATACCACGACCTGTAGTCGGAATTCTTCCAATCTCATAATTGTTGTTACCTTGTGACATGCAACATGTACAACCGTGTACTTATATGTTTTCCTATGCGAATCTTTCTCATTTTTCCTCCAGCTTTTGGTCAATCTCTACTCACTTTGTGAACATATACAAAACTATGACAAGATGTCCCTCTAGGAATTTATAGGTGTACTAAAGTTCTTCTCTTGGTACTTTGTCGAACATACGACTATTGCTATAAATTGCTTTATAGCGTTGGTTACCTATGCTTATGGTTTTACTACATCTAGGTAGTTCATACTATATCCTAACTCTTACTTCGATTTATTATTATTGAGGTCTTCCACCGAACTCCGGGTTACTCTTTCATTGCTTGTCCTATATGTATAACTCTAAGTCTTTTAATGCTTCCACATTACTGATCATCTTAATAATGATGGTCTAATTTCCTCTCATACTTTGCAACTTTTATCCATACATTGGTGATTCACCTTAATATTGATCCAAACAAAATGCACCGTGACGTGCACCCGGTGCCTCACTCAACCGAGCACCAGCATAACGCATTTTCCTTATCCTACTATCATGGGTAAATGAGCCAGAAAACTCGTCATGGGATAACAAGAATGCAACATAAGGTAATACTCAACATATGATGACCCAACATGATATGCAAACTTATACATGTGACATACGGGCCTATAAGGCCGACATGATCATTTGTAAACTCAAAACGTAAGCCATAAAGGTCATACAAGTTTACACATGACATTTGTCTACAAGCCTCTAAGAGTACCTAATATCATAAATTTCGGGACAGGACCCTACATACCAATCAATACATATCCAAAGCATACTGACTAAATAGGCAACTCTGGAGCAAGTGCAGTGCACCAACACCTTCCACCGAGCTGATAGCCTACTTGGAGGAATGTCAATCTATCTATCGGGACGTGTGTGCATGAAAGACCGTATCCCCAAGAAGAAGGGATGTTAGTACGAATAAAGTATCGAGTATGTAAGGAAGGAAAACATAAATAAGAATAGTAATGTAAAGATAAATAGACGAGATATAACCTGTAACATCTGAGTGCCTATGGGGGCTACTAACATGAAATTCATAATACATACATATACATAAACTTTTATAAAGCATACACCTCTTTGGACATCATCATCATATCGTATCCAGCCTCAAAGGGGACTCGGTAAAAAACCCGGCCACGTGGAGCTCGGTAATCTCAATTTATTTGTGGTTGCACAATAGGTGTTGTACTTAGCCGACTATAGCGCGGCTCAGTAGAGTAAAATAGATACATGTATATAATTCATGCTCGACTCTTTGAATTACGTTCTAACCCTTTCGGAGTGATGTAAGGTCATTGCACTTTGATTAACATTATGGACATCCCTACAATCAATATGAACCTTAGTAGGATTTAAGGAACATATACACTTGTTTAGAATTACTTTATAAAGAAAGAACAACATGAAAACCCCTAGTTTCTAGGAGTAAATCCATTATGAATTAGCGTACCATTTATGATCATGTCACTTTAGATCATGCCAAAATTAAGAAGTAAGTGCTTTAACATACCTTGTATATTCTTCCCAACCTCAAACAATTTATGATCATGTCACTTTAGATCATGCCAAAATAAATAAGTAAGTGCTTTAACATACCTTGTATATTCTTTCCAACCTCAAGCTATGCAATTTCACTGGTCCTTAGTCTATATAAGAGAAATGACACTCTCGTTATCATTTAAACGTAGTAACTATTATGTATCGACCACAACCTATTTTACAATGAAACGGACAACACCTACCCTATATATGACTTCACACTAGTTACAACAATCACAAACAGCCCAATATACCCCTATCACTTCATACACAACACGACAACCATAATAGTGTCAAACAATCCAAAAATACTACGATGATCGACCAACAAACAACCTTGCCATTATGTGGTGTTTCTCTACACCCTTCCTCCTCTCAAATACATAAAAAAAGTAGTAAAAGATACAACCCAATACCAACACGAAACATCCCAAACATAGTCCCACAAGTTCATCAACTCAAAAATAATTTTCCAGTTTACTTAAACACGTTTCGACTTGTCTTTTCTCTCAAATTGAGAAATACAACAAAAAGTACATCATTATACCTCTTATCCAATAAACCAGCCATTAATTCAACTTAAAAATAAGTTCACAACCAGCCAAACATTACACAAGAACAAACAAGATACCATTATTTTGAAACTGGCTAGTTCTATTCTTTATGATCGAGTTACAACTCGCAAACGCATAGATAATGGAAGGAGAAGCATAAACTTACCTTATACTGAGTATAACCCATGAAACCTAGTATTTTTTCCATAAAAAATAAGTTCCTCAATACGGCTACAAAAAGTAAAAATAGAAACTAGCAAGCTGTCCGGACTTTTCAGCACTAGAATCGCGTCGTAACACCCGGAATACTCTAGGGTTTGTGTGGGATTTTTTTAGGAAGGAATAGCAGGGGTTTAATTAGGTTTTCTTGGTCTTATAGACATGTGAAATAACTGAGTTTATAGTCCCTTAAAATACCCCTCTTGGCCGACTTTGGGGTTTTTAATTAAGTCCTCTCATTTTGCCATGTAGATGATGAACCTACTTGTCACCTACCAGCCTGCGCATTCTCGCAAAAATGCAAATATATCTCTACTCCAATATCGTATTAACAAACAGTTTATTGAGTTTGAAACTAGACCCATAGATATATAATTTGGTAGGTAAATCATTCCCTAATTCCAAGTATATTAGGACAAAAGATCAGTTACATTTTACCTAATTTTCAGTACATTTATGAATGGAACTTGTAATGACCTTTTTCAACTTTTGTTCCACAACTCTGACTTCAAAATATAACACCATCATACGACTGAAATAACTCATATTATAATCTCCTTATAATGTTAATCACCCTAGTTTCACCCTAAAAGTACATGCTAAAGCATTCAGACTTGTCGACTTTCGACGAAACTTATTTTCTTCAATTTGTTTCGCTTCTAAGCCTTCAAACTCTCTTGCTACTTGGTATAATGATCTTAAATATTTTTAACCTCCACATTTACATGATGAACTAACTTTGTCTACTTTTGAAAGATAATTCTATTTCTGAGCTTACATTAATTGACTTATGACATACTCTTACATATGAAAACATGGGCTGTAATAATTTAGCTTAAATTTAAAATTCTACCTTAATGGGTTTTTATAACAAAACAAATACTTTGGGCAACTTGTTTAGGACCACACATTTCAAAAAATTTCAACTTTCTTAAACTTCATGCCCAGTCAAACAGGTTCACATAAATTGAAATTGATGGAGTAAATAATTAATTATTTAAATATGTAGAGTAAATATCTTTGGGTTCTAGGCTCGATATGAGGCGCAGTAACACCAAGCTATCCTGAATTCTTATTGTCACACCTCCTTTTTCCTACCCCGGAAGGGTATAAGGGAGTTTTCCAATTAAAGTACAATCGAAACGAGATTATTTGTTTATTAATAATTTAGAGTCGCCACTTGGGATAATCTTATGGCGTCCCAAGTTACTGGTTCAAATCCTGAATCGAGGAAAAGATTGACTCTATATTACAGCCAGCGAACACAGTAAACCGAGTAAGAAAATAATTTTAATCTGATAGAAGGTGTTAAGCATGCCCGATATTCGTGGTTCTAGCACGTTCGCTCAACTGTTATTCTTTGCCTAGTTATTTGAGTTTAGAATACTTTCAAACCTACGTGCCTTTTAAGTTTAAACCAATTTTTAATCCAATTTTAGGAAGATTTCAATGTTATACAAAACACATCTTTGGATCATGCAACATGAAATGCCCCTGTGATCCGCGGCATATTTTATTTAATGTTATTAGGATTTGGAATTGGGTCATATGAAACTCACACCCGAGTTTTAGGAAATTAGTTATTAAAATAACGTGCCTAAAGCGGCAACACATTTTTAACTTTGCGAGGGCCATAAAAAATTTGCTAAATGGCGCACCTCGATTTCTAAAGAGCAAACACATTAATTTAATCAACTGAGGGTCGACCATTTAAAATTTTGTTGGGCACGGCACACCTTAATATATTTGAAAAGGGAATTCAAACTAGATTTCGGAGGTCCATAAACTATTCCTTTTAATATGGCACACCTCATGATGTAACTAGTGAAAATCCGATTAATTAAAGGAAAGAAATATCAAACACTTTTAGACTAAAGTTTGGACCAATTCAAAACTAATTGACCAACATTGGAGAGGACGAACAGGGCAGGAGGATTATTAGCCAAGAAAAGAGCATTGGGCTCAAATGACTGGCCCTACGGCCAAAAGACATGGCATGCATTTAATCTAGGCCCAAAATGAGCCCAGGGCCTTAGAGAATTAACAAACAGGTGCAGGACCCCTGAATGAGTCTCCAGGCAAGCATGGACATTAAATTAGTTGAAGTGTCAATGTGAATCTAATTTCTTTAACGAGAAGATTGTCACTGACATATTCAAGTGACCTTGACTGCATTCGATGGGCCCAAGGTGAGCCCAATTTTAGAGATTCAAAGCTACCACAAATTGGGCTCAATATCGGGCCCTTGCAACGTGCAGACGTGGATTGAAACAGAAGAAATTAATCATGGAATTAGCACAGATACAATAGTTTTAAAACACCCTTTAATGGACCAACGGACAATTACAAGAAAATTTTAGCAATTTCATGATTTGAAAACAATCAAAATCCCAATTCTTGAGAGGCTATATAGCATATGGTTCTAGATTTACAAAGCCCTGAATTAACTTCAGTTAAACCCCGCTTATATAGAACTTGTAGGATTCAAAAATCATGATTTAAAATCATCAAATCGGCTCAATTAACAAGTGAACAACAATAAACAATCACGATGTCTTTCCACACCACCAAGCTCAGCCGAATTTCTCCTACAACTAACAGTCACCAAAGTAAAATTAGAATCAAATTTGACATGAAACCCTATAAGACAATTCTGGTTTCCTGCTTAACCATGTTAATTAAACAAATTCAGACCAGCCCCTAAGAACAACACTTACTCTTGACAGATATGAAACAAAGATGCTTAGCTTAAGACTAAACTTCTATTATAATGATCACATGGCTTATATGTCAAAAAACCAATTCAATAACCTTGCAAGCTATATGATCAAACTTCAATTCAAGTGAAAAAAAACTCCATATCTGCACATTCCCAGAATCAGACTAACAAGGACACATGGATTTTACATGACATTGACAACATAAGAAAGGGCTATTCTATTAGGAAGAATATAAGATTATACCTATAACATTACAGAAATGAAAGAAACAGGAAAACATTAAGCCCAAAATATAACTCGTATCCATAGTATTTCATACTCAAACAACGGTTTGCATTTCACATGTTGTATATGGTTCCAAGAGGTACCTAGAAAGTAGAGAAAGTAAGACGAATGAGGAAATCAGTAACACGAAACAGCAATCACCCCAAATTCAACAAACCAAGCAAGGAAATCAGCTTAAAATCCAATGGAAAATTATCTCTTAACAAAGGTTGAAGGAAAACTTTTCAAATAACAAGATCAATCCATTGGGGTGGCCCCGGTGGATGAGAAGATTTGAGAAGCGAGGCTGAGGTGGTACGGGCATGTGGGGAGGAGAAGTCCTGATGCCCCGGTGAGGAGTTGTGAGCGGGTGGAGATTGTCGGCGCACGGCGAAGCAGAGGGAGGCCTAAGAGATATTGGGGAGAGGTGATTAGGCATGACATGGCTAGTATGCGAGTTTCCGAGGACATGGCCCTTGATAGGAAAGTCTGGAGGTCTAGTATCAGGGTTGTAGGGTAGGGGCTCCTAGAGTTTTACGTTCTCCTCACCCGGGGTGGGGTGAGGCTTGGCAGGGCTAACCATAGAATATTTGTGTTTTGGATTGTGTCTCTCTTATGGTAGTTATTTATGGTAGTTATGGTAGTTACTGTCTATTATTACTGCATGCTGCTTTATTAATGGTCCTTATGCTTATTTACGCTATTTTTGCTGGATGTACTAATACTCTTTTGTTCTTGTTTTTGTGTGTTTTTGTTTTTCTTTTCTTTCGCTGAGCCGAGGGTCGATTGGAAACAGCCTCTCTGCCCTTTCGGGTAGGGGTAAGGCCCGTCTACATATTACCCTCCCCAGACCCCACCTTGTGGGAATATACTGGGTAGTTGTTGTTTGTTGTTGTTGTAAGATCAATCCATTCAAATCCCCGAATGAATCAGAATTGTTTTAAAGTTGAAAACCACAAAAACAAAAATCAGAAACCAATAGAACAGTGACCCTTTTAATGAAATTTTCAGCGGTTTTTGATTTTATCCAATTTTTATATCTTCAGGTCTGACTTGAAAACTAGGGTAATGTGCATATATAGGCAAGGCACTAGGGCAGCCTCAAAGAACTAATTTTTGCATCTTTCCACTTTTTAATTCTTATTTTAGATTAGGTATCCCTATTCTAATTGTCAGATTTTCAAAAACAGTCCCACCCTACTTCCTGGAAGCTTCCCTTTCAGTTACAAGGAGATTTCCCTGTCTAAGTTCCCTACATTACCCCTCATACCCTTGATATTTATCCTAAAAAATTTCTAAACCTATAATGGGTTAAATTGATCCAAATTTATTTAGTGGGTCTAGGTTTGCAAACTCTGGGCCAGATCTTTTCTTTTGAGCCCAGTTTGACTATAGGTCTTACATAAGAAATCAAAAAAAAAGAGGAAGAGGAGGTTTGAACTGAATCAACAGGCCTTTCGACCTGGAAGCTTCACAAACCTAAATATCAAAGGCATCCCAATTTAAACTACAATTCAAGCCTAGAAACAATAATTAACTAAAAGTGGGAAAACATGCAAAAGTTCAAAGTATCAGAAAAAAAATTAAAACACACATACAAGAAAAGAAACAGATAATAAAGGAACTCACATGAAAATTCAAACTCAGAAGCTAAAGACAGCGTACCTAAAAACAACATATACCGTCTTGAATTCAAATCTTGAACCTTCGACTTTTGACCGAAATAGGCCTCAACGTGTGTTCTCAAGCGAAAACACACAAATGAATCCAATTTCTACCTCAAATCTTCAAACACTCGACGATTTGGATTTTTGGGATATAGGGTTCCGATTTAGATTTGATATTTGAGGAGTTCAGGGTGATTTGAGGGAAGCTGGCCATGGATTAGGGAAGAGGGGGTTGTAACAGTCAAGGGTTGTAGTTTTGGAGGGGATTGGGACTGACACTGCCGGGTTGAAGGCGGTGGAGAAAGGGGAGGCAGGTTAGGGAGCGTTGAAAGGTCTCTGAAGAGAGAATGGGGGGTGAGAAGACGATTGAGAGGGGGTGGGCTGGTTTGGACATTTGAATACTTAAGGGGGGAGGGCAGTTCTGATCCGTTCGATCACGAAACCTTAACGGATTAGATCTGTTGAACCTCCAAAACGAGGTCGTTTGGTTGAATGAGAGCTAGACCGGGTAGATATGAGTTCTGGGCCTCAATTAGGACGGGTATGGGGGGAAACATTTGGGCTCGGAAAAAATAGCCTAAGACAGACTTTTCTCATTTCCTCTTTTGTTTTCTTTCTTTTTAATACATTTTTACCTCCAAAATTCTTTTCTTTTCTTCTTCTTTTTTCAAAAATTAAAATTGAAAATAAACCTAAATTAACTCCTAGTCAAATTATCCTACAAATTAAAATGATTAACAATAAAACCACAATTAATACCAATCCAAATGAAAACTACCAAATTTAAACATTAAAATTAAAAGGTGCAAAATAAACTATTTTTGTGATTTTCCTTTTGTAACACAACTTAATTAATAAATAATTCCTAAAAATGTAAAATAAATCCTAATTACAAATGCAATATTTTTTTATATTTTTCATTAATTAAATAAGACAAACATGCACAGACAATATGCAAACAATTGGCAGAAAATGCCACAAAAATTTACAAAATTGCAAACAATAAAAAAAATTAATTTGTTTTGAATTTGTGGGAGTAATTCATAGAGGGAAAAAATCATGTGCTCACAGCTGCCCCTCTTTGCTCGGAAACACGAAGAGTTTTCGTGCAAAGATAAAGTGAGCGGATACAAGCAATTTTTGCCTGTTTGAATACTCCGTGGGAAGCATTTTTTGAAAAATTTGACTGCACCCTGCTTTTGAGGTTGCCTACATATCCTTGGCTATAAAGGAATCAGGTCAGTGTAGTTCGGGAAGTTTTGGTAGCTGGGACTACCATGAAGTTGTGATATTACTGTTGTTGTTGCTGCTGCTACTACTTACTGACCTCCTTATTACACCATGACAAAGTAAAAAAAGCTAGACTAATTACAAAAGCCATATCTGTATCTTCAAATTTGATCTTGTGGTTCTTGTTGCCTAGTTGACTTGTATTCTCCCGGTGAAATCCCTTTGTTGCCGACTTGAATTGTAATTTGAGATGTTTTCCCTTTTCTCTAGGTGGACGTGTGACTGATGAACTTGAACTGTATTCCTCTGCTCTCTAGGTGGGTGCCTGACTGCTGAACTTGAATTGTATTCCTATGCTCTCCAGGTGGGCGCCTGACTGCTAAACTTGAATTGTATTCCCGTGCTCTCTAAGTGGGCACCTGATTGCTGAACTAGAACTGTATTCTCGTGCTCTCCAGGTGGCCACCTAACTGCTGAACTTGAACTGTATTCCCGTGCTCTCCAAGTGGGCGCCCAATTGTTGAACTTGAACTGTATTCTCATGCTCTCTAGGTGGGCGCCTGACTGCTACACTTGAACTGTATTTCCCGTTCTCTCAAGGTGGGTGCCTCACTGTTGAACTTGAATTATATTCCCGTGCTCTCCACGTGGGCGTTTGATTGCTAAACTTGAACTTTATTCCCGTGCTCTCTAGGTGGGTGCCTGACTATTGAACTTGAATTGTATTCCCGTGCTCTTCAGGTGGGCGCCTGATTGCTGAACTTGAACTGCTTCTCCCTATTCTCCAAGTGGGTGCCTGATTTCAACAAAAATAGACAAAACAAGAAACTTTTCTGCCCCGGTTTGGTAGCTGGGCACATATGTGAGTGTCAAACTGAATCATGTTACCAAATATTACTAAGAATGTGAAAGCAAGGTCGCATTATCCAAGAGGGTCCTGACAACTCTTAATTAAACAAAAATTTTAAATCTAAGTTATATCTCCTAAAGGTGTGACTTCCGCTAAATCTTGTTATCTAAGAGGGTCGTAAACTACACCCCATTATCTAGGAGGGTCCTGAAAACTCCTGGTTAAATGACAATTTTAAACCTGAATTATATCTTCTAGAGGTGTGACTTTCGCTAAATCTTGTTATCTAAGAGAGTCTTAAAACTACACCTCAATCCTGATGTTCAGCTCTTGCTGCACCTTTTTGTCGTGAAGTTGGGCTTCAATGCTCCGATTATCCAATCTGATTCATGATCCTTATTCGACTTGTAGTGCCCGAAGGGTTTTCACCATCAAGTCTCTATCCTTTTGTTCTCTCCATCAACTCATTGTCGCCTTATGATACCCGTGAAGGTTGTAATCAATAAGACTCTCTCATTTTTATTTCTCTCAAATTTCATCATCTTACGGTGCCCATGAAGGTTTTCGGCAATAAAACTCTCTCATTTTTTTTCTCTCAGCTTTCATCGCCTTACGATACCCATGAGGGTTTTCACTAATAAGACTCTCTCATTTTTTTTCATTTTTCTTGTTTGGACCGGAGTGTTGCCCCTTATATGATTCACCTCTACTTGCTCACCTTGGTATCTCTCGAAGACTGGTCGGAAGGTCTTTCTCTGGATCGTAATGTGGGCTTTTAGATAGGGTTAGAAATAAAGGGTATCAAAAGGCTTAAAACAATACAAATGGGTTGCAAATTATAAGTTTTGGAATCAAATTTCCTGCAACAACCACAACTTCTGCCCTGGTTTCTTTACTTGGGGACATTTGGATTTTATTTTCGATAAGACCAAACCATAAGGCTGCTACATATCCGTAAAAGGAATCAGGTCGAACGTAGTTCATAGAAATTGCTTTGTTGTTGCGATTTTTCTTTTCCTTTTCTTTTCTCTTCCTTTTCTTCTTCTTTTTTTCTCTTTTTGTTGTTTTTTTTCTTTTTCTCTTTTTTTCTTTTTTCACTTTCTTTCTCTTTTCATTCTTTTCTTTCCCTTTTTATTCTTTCTTTCTCTTCTTCTCTTTTTTCCTTTACTTATCTTTTGCGCTAGCGTTTCTGAACCTTGCTATTGATTCAAAAAGAGGGGTATGAAAGAAAATAAAGAAGGCTCAAAGGGAACAAATGATAAAGTGTTTAGATATTAGAATAAAATGCCTTCGTCATTCCAATTTTCAAAGCAATGCCAGATGCAAACGGCAAAATTAAACAAATTAAAAAAATCACACATAATATCTTTTGGCTGCATCAAAATTGATAGCCATATCTATACATTTTCCTTCTACATGTGTTAAATACAAAGCACCATTAGACAACACTCTCACTTTCATTACCACGAATGACCCCTGTCAATTTGGGCAAACTTGCCTTTAGCTTCAACCCAATGTGGCGTGATGCATTTCAATAGGGTTTCTTTATGCTCTATCTACCCCAGTTTCACACAATTTGAGCTTGAAGTGATCTAAAAATGCCTTTTCTTATTTCTCCCAATGTCCCTATCATCTTCAAAATTGTTTCTTCCTTCATGACTAAATTGACTTTTAAGATCACGCCTAGAATTTTGCATGCATTTCATGTCACTATAACTAGCATTAGAAAAAAGACAAAATGTAAGGATAGGACAGAACTAAACAAAGAAAATGATTGGAAATAACAAAAGGCATGAAATTGCATTATGCAAACAGTGAAACGATTCGAATAGCAAAACAAGTGAAACAAACCAAAGTGCAACCCTGGAAAAAACTAGGTAACACTAAATGTGTTGTTACGACTAAAAGAACTAGACAAAATAAAAGGATAGAAGGATGAGTCACAAGAACATATCCAGATTACAACCCTTGAAATAACCCGGACAACAGAAATGACAAAAAAAAATATAAACCACCAAGACTTCTCCCTGGCTAACCAGGAAAAGAGCGTCTTTTCAATCACCAAACTCTACATCTTATCCACTGACTTCTGCATTAACAATACTAGGACCTTCCCAACTCTCCATGACATTGTCCTTAACAAATTGCTTTTGGGTTCCCTTTGCCTGCCCGTTCTTAAGATCAACCTCTAATAGCACTGAAATCATCGTAGCACGTGGACCTCTGAGGATCCTAGAAGAATTCTCACATTCCTTTTCAAAATAAATCATACCTACCATATGCGTCTCCTTATGCACAGGTGATGGGCTTTTGCTAGTGTCTGTTGTATCTGGATTTTGTACGAGAATGTCACCTGCATCAATAAGCTTCTGAATTGCTTTCTTCAGATTCCAACACTTCTTTATGTCATGCCCCGGGGCATCTGAGCAATATGCAACCTTTGAGAAAAATCCAACTTCTTTGGAAGAGGGTTTGGCATTTTTATCTGAATCGACTTCAACATGTCTAATTTCCTTAGCCTCTGGAACAGACTGGCATATGACTATCCCAATGGAGTGAAGGTTTTCTTCTTCTGCAACCTCTCATTCTTAAATGCTTGATTAGACTGGAAACCTGATCCAAGGGGTTTTTGATAGGCTCGTGGGGGTGGATAGGCATTTTATGGAGCTGGGTACTAGGAAAGTGATATACGACTGGGGGTTCTATGGAGAGAAGTAGCATTGGGAAGGGTCATCTGGTGCACAAGGATATCCATGGGGTTGATGTCAAAGCTGAAAGTGTTGAGCAGGACTGCCCGGCGGATCATCTTTTCTATTTCTCTTGCTTCCACCCAAACTTATTGGGATGTTCCGATTGTCTTCCGTAGTATCTTTCCATACCGGGTAACTCATGATTTTACCTAACTTAATTCCCTCTTCTACCATCTCCCCCATTTTAACCATGTCATTGAAAGTCTTACCCAAGGTCGGGATCAAATGACTGAAGTAGGTGTGCCCTTGGGCTTGTAGAAAAAGCTCAACCATTTCTTTTTCACCAATCGGGGTACTGACTAGAGCAGCTTGCTTCCTCCATCTAGGCCCAAACTCTCTAAAGCTTTCCTCTGGCTCCTTTTCTATTTTAGATAGGGAAGAGCAGTTTGGGTAACTCATGATTTATATTGAATGTATCGAACAAAATCTTGAGCCATGTCACCCAATGTAGGCCACTTACCAACATCTTGATGAGTATGCCAGTCCAAAGCTGCCCCAGTCAGGCTCTCACTGAAATATGCCATCATCAAGTCATCTTTCTCTCCAACAATTCATTTCACTGTAATAAACCTTCAGGTGGGCTACCGGATCTCCAAGCCCATCATCCAAGTTAAATTTTGGCACTTTAAACCCCACGGGCAGGCGAACGTCAGGGGACATAGATAGTTCTTTGTAAACCATGCTACCCTGGTCTCCCATTCATTGCTTGTTCTATAAGGATTGTTCTATGCCTTTCAGCCTCCTAGGTACCCCATCTCGCCCTTCTCTTCCTATGAAATTTTTATTTTCAACATGAGGCTCATCTCCCGATCCCGACTTGTATGAGTTGGGAACCTTGTGGGCAACCTCTGAGGGGTAATATTGGGCAGCATGAGCTTTTGAGTGGGTGTTCATCATCGAAGATAGTGGATGTGACAAGAAGGAAATTTTGGGGGGAGGTAATTGGAGGATGAGTAATGAAGCTACTAGGAGGGTTGGGAAAGCTATGATAAGCGGGTGGATCTGGAGAGTATGAAGGATCATTTGGCATTGTGACCGGAGTTTGGGTAAGGACAGCATCTAGGAAGCTAGGTGGCGGCGGGGATGGTGCTTTCCCAGTCATCCAGGCCTGATGAATGTCCGTCATGTGTTGTCTTAACATCCTTACCTCATCATCCAAACCAATGTCTCGTTCAACCAACTGCTTTCGAGCACCGGTATCAACCAACCCAATTTTGTTGTTGTCCGCCATTGCCTTTTTAATTTATGTTGCAGAGAGGAGCTACTACTTTGGAAACCACAAAGCAACCACATTTCTGTACTGAATTTTCAACAAAAAACTTGTTAATGATTAGAGCTTATCAGATATTCAGCCGCATATTTTGGGAATGAATGCACCTAAACGGTTAACCGTTTCTATTATGCATTTGATCGGTTGCTTGCATCGTCTGAATTTTCCTTATTTCCATTCGTCACTTCTTCTCCTCTCTTTTCACTCATGCCTTTCTCTACATGATTCCTCTTTATTTTTATCCGCTCATTTCTCTCTCTTGTTTTGCCATTGTTTCCTCCCTACGGTTTCTTATTTTTCTCTCTTTTCGTTTCTTGTTTTTTTTCTTTGTCTTTCCTCTCTTTCTTCTCTTCTTTTTTCTCTTTTTTTTCCTTTTGGTATGGTCGAATCCTATGAATATTACCTATGTATCAAGACCCCGCATGAATCAGACCGAGCTTAGTTCTCGGAGATAAGTGTAAAAATAAATAATAAAACATTTTGGGATTTTCAAATTTTCCATAAAATAAAACAGTTTTGATTACAACGACTCATCCTACCAAACAATAAAAACTAACAGACTCGAAAAGGGAAATTAACAGACTTCGACAGACTCAAAACAGACTAACAAAATCTAATAGAAAGATGAAAACACAGACTTGAAAACATACTAACAAACTCCAACAAAAGAAAATACAGGCTCGCAAACCAACTAACATACTCCAATGAAGATCATGAATACATTAATGCCTCAAATGCTCCTGGGGCCCACGGGATATCATTCGATCTTGCCACAGGCCTATACGTAAGATCCCTTTGAAGCCTCACCAAATCGCTTATTATCTGATAGACAAATGTCATCACTGCCGCGAAGAAAGTGGTGCAGGTCATATCCTCACATGTTTGGAATTTCACAACAATGTAGTTGGCGATGGCTCTGATCTTTTTTTGGATTCTACCCTTTTCTTGAAGCAAACGCTCGACCTGCTGATTCCGGGCTTCTAACACCTGAGTGTCGTGGAGATGTTGATTTTGCAACTATTGCATTTCTTCCTCCATCTGAGCCATCAAATCATAAAAGTGTTCCCTATCAACTTTAAAGTCCTTGGCATGCTTGGCTGCTTCATTCTCGAGGGTGGTCATTTTTCTCTTCAAGATGGTGATTGTCCCTTCATACTTTCTTTTCGCTTGTTGCAGAAACTGTGTCCACTCTTCCGTTTCTTTGCCCATTGTGCCCGAACTTTCGCCAGACTAGCCTCGGACTTTTTCAGGTCTTTTTGACACTCAAGGGATTTCTTTTTCAGACTGCTTATAAGCCTTTCATCCGCTCGGCTTCTTTTCGGGTTTCTAGCAGCTATTCTTATTTTCTGGATTTGAGCTTTGAGGACTTCATTTTCCTGGGCAGCTTCTTCTTCTCACCTTCATCCGCGGTGGCTTGCAAAACATTCTCAAACTGAAGGTCCCTAACTTGCTTTTCCAGCCTGTTTATGGTGGCTCAGTACTCATTTTCTTTAGCCAGCCAATCCCATTGCTCTTGTGACGCCTCGACAAACTCTTGAAGATGGGATATTTTGGTCGGCCTTCCAAACTAAACTTCCCTTTCATACCAAGCAAGGTATCCTGGTGCAACTTCTTCTCTGGAAAGACCACGTACTCAAGTTTTTGCCATCAAGTACTGACACTCGCTCCAAATTTGGTGGTTTGCTGCTTCATGAAATTGACCATCAGGACCAAATCTCGACCACATGGTGACTAATGTCTTTATCATTTGGAACCAATTGATATCTCTCTAGTTGTCTTAAGACCCGGTATAGAGCATAAGGCTGGACACTCCTAAGACCCATCAAAAGGAAATAAGGCCCAGTAGCTGGCATGTATATGATGTCATCTACAGGAAGCCACCCAAATGTCCACTCTATTTGGTTTGCAGTGATGGAACAGAGGTGTGATACCCATTCTGTAACCCCCTCTGGCAAGATAAGCCTGTCAACTCTTGTATAAAATTCCTCAATGCAACTTTTCTCCGTCGACCCATAACTCATGAATTGAGGACGTTGACATAGATGTTCAATCATCCACATATGTAACAACAAGTTGCACCATTCAAAGAAGTCTCATCCGGCTTTGCAGGCAGTGATAGCGCAGAAAATCTCATACACTATCATGGGTACAAGGGTGCTTTTAGCCTGAGTAAGCAAAGTGCTGCCAACCTCAGATATCCGTATATCGATATTCCCGTCTTTTCTGGAAAACACCATAAGGCCCAAGAATACTACCATAAAAGCAAAACACATGTGTTCTTCCCATTTGAGGCGGTTCCCTTTGCTACAGATTTTGTTTTCTGGATTGTTAACCCCCCCCCCCCCATGTGACCATATCTCTGGTATATAAACTGCACAGTAGAAAAACCAACTACCAAATCTGGGTTGTAGACCCCCTGCTTATCTTTAAGGAATCTAGAAACATGTGTACAGCGACGACCCTTGGAGCAGTCAAGTATTGGTGCCTTAGAGGAGCTTCACGGCTCCCAATATATCTATATATTTCTTCCAAAGTTTGGGCGAGTTCAAAATCTGAGAAATGAAACATGTTGTGCGTCGGGTCCCAGAACGTAACCAACGACTTTATGATATCTCCTTTAGGATTAATATTCAACAACCCCGTGAGGCCTTCCAAATGTGTATTGACCTTATCTTGCCCTAATTTACCCAGATCATTCCACCACATATACAGCTCCAAAGGGATCTTGTTCATGACTGTTATTGGCAAATTTTGACTCATGCTCATTCTGCATATTTGTTAGGGTGATTAAGCAAAATCATGACTTATTTGACTCAAAAAAACAAGATTGATACTTTTTTTTCTTTTTCTTTTTAAATTTCATTTCAAAACAAAAGACCCAGCCTTGCAAATAAGGCCTTTCTGCACTTCGGGGAGACGATTTTAAGGTTGTGCTTGCTATCCAGCCAAAACTTGGAAAAGGGACCAAAGGCGGATGTTCTTTGCAAAACAACCTTCCGACGTCCCTTTGAGACATTCGGATATTTTTTACAAGAATGACATCACCTTACTTAATCATAACAAAGCAATAAAAAATTTGGTTCTTTTGGGCTATTTTTGCAAAAGGGAAGTTGGATCCGATGGGGGTTACCTACGTAGCCCAGATCCGGTGAGAATCAAACTAGCGTAGTTCGGGCAATTTGACAAAATAAAAACCAACTTTTTTTCTTTTAAAAAAAACACAAAAATCTTCTTTTTCAATTTTTTTTCCTTTCTTTAAAACAACAAAAAATTTATCCTTTTTTTTCAAAATTTCGACAGAGTTTCAATGGGACATCGATTTTTCGAAAACAGTCAATTATCTCTCTCAACCTCCTCATTGTCTTTCTCCAAATTTTTCCTACAAGCTGGTCAACATGCAAATCCGAAGTAAATGAATGTACAAGTAGCAAGTAAGATGCATTAGGATGATCTTTTCATTTTGGTTACACCTGTCCTAGACAGACTCAATCCTTGCATTGAATCTCCGAAGTCAAATCCACATGCTGCAAACAAACTGTTCTACTAGGGATCCGACATGAGGCTGAGTTATTCTAGGTTCAAAACCTGGGTATTTATTCTAGACTTGTGTACCCAAGCCGACAACTCGAGCCGAGGAGTGACTACGTACCAGGAACCAAAAGGACATCCGGCTTAGTAACTTATTCTGAGCCTCTTTCTTATTTAAAGGTATGACACTAATAGCATAGGGAGTCTCGACCGACGAGCACATCCCCGAAGATGAGAATAGAAGTATTTCATAGCAAATTATATACATTTGGATAATATCAAAGCGGTAAAAGCAATATTTAGCACATTTAGGCCCAACATGTAAAAATCAGATAAAACAAGCCAATTATAACAATTATTCTAATCTCGAATTCTTGAACCCTGAACCAGAGATTCTGGGTTCTTGTCCCCAGTAGAGTCGCCAGAGCTGTAACACCTCCTTTTTCCTATCCCCGGAAGGGTATAAGGGAGTTTTTCCAATTAAAGGACAATCAAAACGGTATTATTTGTTTATTAAATATTCAAAGTTGCCGCTTGGGATAATTTTATGGTATCCCAAGTTACCGGTTCAATTCCCGAATCGAGGAAAAGATTGACTATTTATTACAGTCTACGAACACAAAAATCCAGATAAGGAATTCTGTTTATTTAGGAAGATTTTAACGTTATACAAAACACGTCTTTGGATCACTCCACATGAAATGCACCCCCGATCTGCGACATATTTTATTTAACATTATTATTATTTGGATTTAGGTCACTTGAAATGCACACCCGAGTTTAAGAAAATTAGTTATTAAAATAACGCGCCCAAAGCGACTACACGTGTTTAACTTTGTGACGGCCATGAAAAATTCACTAAATGGTGCACCTCGATTTCTAAAGAGCAAACACATTAATTAAATTAAATGAGGGCTGGGAATTTAAAATCTTGTTGGACGCGGCACACCTCAACTTATTTTCAAAAGGAATTCAAACTAGATTTTGGAGTGTCATAAACTATTCCTTTTAATATGGCACACCTTGCGATGTAAGTAGTGAAAATCCGATTAATTAAAGGAAAGAATTATCAAACACTTTTAGACTAAAGTTTGGACCAATTCAAAAATAATAGACTAACATTGGAGAGGACGAACGGTGCAGGAGGATTATTTATTAGACAAGAAAAGAGCATTGGGCTCAAATGAGTCGCCCTACGGCCGAAAGACATGGCTTGCATTTAATCCAGGACCAAAATAAGCCCATGGCCTTTAGAGAATTAACAAACAGGTGCAAGACCCCAAAACGAGTCTCCAGGCAAGCGTGGACATTAAATTATTTGAAGTTTCAATGTGAATCCAATTTCCTTAACGAGAAGATTGTCACTGGCATATTCAAGTGACCTTGACTGCATTTGATGGGCCCAAGGTGAGCCCAACTTCAGATGTCCAAAGCTACCACAATCTGAGCTCAATATCGAGCCCTTGCAGCGTGCAGACAGGGATTGAAACAGCAAAAAATAATCATGGAATTAACACAGATACAACATTTTTAAAACACCCTTTAATGGACCAACGGACAATTACAAGAAAATTTTAGCAATTTCATTATTTGGAAACAATCAAAAGCCACTAACAGTCACCAAATAAGTAAAATTAGAATCTAAATTGACATGAAACCCCATAAGACAATTCTGCTTTCATGCTTAACCATGTTAATTAAACAAATTCAGACCAGCCCCTAAAAATAACACAGACTCTAGATAGATATTAAACAAACATACTTAGCTTAAGCCTGAACTTCTATTATAATGATCCCATGGCTTATATGTCAAAACAACCAATTCAATAACCTTGCAAGCTATATGATCAAACTTCAATTCAACTGAAACAAAACTCCATATTTGTACATTCCCAGAATTAGACTAATAAGCACACATGGATTTTACAAGACATTGACAACATAAGAAAGGGCTATTCTATTAGGCAGAATATAACATTATATCTACAGCATTACAGAAATGAAAGAAACGGGAAACAGTTAAGCCCAAAATACAATTTGTATCCATAGTATTTCATACTCAAACAACGATTTGCATTTCACATGTTATATATGGTTCCAATAGGTACCTGGAAAGTAGAGAAAGTAAGACGAATGAGGAAATCAGCAACAGGCAACATCAGTCAACCCAAAATCAACAAACCAAGCAAGGAAATCAGCTTAAAATCCAAAGGAACAGTATCTCTTAACAATGCTTGAAATAAAACTTTTCAAAACACAAGATCAATCCATTTCAAATCCCCAGATGAATCGGAATTGCTTTAAAGTTGAAAACCTCAAAAACGAAAATCAGAAACCAATAGAACAGTGACCCTTTTTAATGAAATTTTTAGCCGTTTTTGATTTTCTCCAAATTTATCTCTTCAGGTCTGACTTGAAAACCAAGGTAATGTGCCTTTCCAGGCAAGGCACTAGGGTAGCCTCAAAGAACTAATTTTTGCATTTTGACCCTTTTTAATTCTTATTTTAGCTTAGGTATCCCTATTCTAATTGTCAGATTTTAAAAAACAGCCCCACCCTACTTCTTGGAAGCTTCCCTTTCAGTTACAAGGAGATTTCCCTACATTACCCCCTCACACACCTGCTATTTAACCTCAGAAAATTCTAATCCTATAACGGGTCAAATTGACTTAAATTTACTTAGTGGCTCTAGATTTTCAAACTCTGGGCCAGACCTTTTCTTTTGAGCCCAGTTTGACTATAGGTCTTACAGAAGAAATCAAAAAAAAAAAGAGAAAGAGGAGGTCCGAACCGAATCAATATGCCTTTTGCCCTGGAAGCTTCACAAGCCTAAATATCAAAGGCAGACCAATTTAAACTACAACGTACGCCAAGAAACAATAATTAACTAAAAATAGGAAAATATGCAAAAGTTCAAAGTATCAGAAAAAAAAAAGAAAAATTAAAACAGACATATAAGAAAAGAAACAGATAATAAAAGAACTCAAATGAAATTCAAACTCAGACGCTAAAAACACCATACCTAAAAACAACCTATACCTTCTTGAATTCAAATCTTGAACCTTCGACTTTTGACTGAAATAGGCCTCAATTGTGTATTCTCAAGCGAAAACACACAAATGAAGCCAATTTCGACCTCAAATCTTCAAACACTCGACAATTTGGGTTTTTAGGATTTAGGGTTCCTATTTAGATTTGATATTTGAGGAGTTCAGGGTGATTTGAGGGAAGCTGGCCATGGATTAGGGAAGAGGGGGTTGTGGTGGTCAAGAGTTGTTGTTTTGGAGGGGATTGGGACCGGCACCGCCGGGTTGAAGACGGTGGAGAAAGGGGCGGCAGGTTAGGGTTCGTTGAAAGGTCTGTAAAGAGAGAATGGGAGGGGGTGAGAGAGACGATTGAGAGGGGGGTGGGCTGGTTCGGACATTTAAATACTTAATGGGGGAGGGGACTGATCCGTTGGATCACGAAACCTCGATGGCTCAGATCTGTTGAACCGCCAAAACGAGGTCGTTTGGTTGAGCGGGAGCTGGACCGGTTAGAGACGGGTTCTGGGCCTCAATTTGGACGGGTATGAGGGGGGAACGTTTGGGCTTGACAAAATTAGCCTAAGACAACCTTTTCTTATTTCCTCTTTTGTTTTATTTCTTTTTAATTCATTTTTTTCCTCCAAAATTCTTTTCTTTTCTTCTTATTTTGTCCAAAATCAAAATTAAAATTAGATCTAAATTAAATCCTAGCCAAATTACAAATTCAAATTATTAACAATAAAACTACAAGTAATAACAAATCTAATTGAAAACTACCAAATTTCAACATTAAAATTAAAAGGTGCAAAATAAATTATTTTTATGAATTTTCTTTTATAACACGACTTAATTACTAATTACTTTCAAAAAAGATAAAGTTAAATCCTAAATGCAAATGTAAAATATTTTTTGTATTTTTCATTAATTAAATAAGGCAAAACATGCACAGACAATATGCTAATAATTGATAGAAAATACCACAAAAATCCAAAAAATTGCAAATAATGGAAAAAATTAATTTATTTTGAATTTGTGGGAGTAATTCATATACGGAAAAGATTACGTGCTCACACTTATGTGTGTCAATTTCAATATTTTTAAAATTTTGTTAGTTTAATAAATTAAATAATTAATTTTAATTGGACTGAGTATATAACTATGGGTTCCAGGCTCGATATTTGAGTCCTTGTAGCATCAAGCAATCCTTAATTATTATGTGTGTCAATTTCAAAATTTATAGAATTTTGTTAATTTAATAAATTAAATAATTAAATTATTTAAGTGGACAGAGTAAATATCTATGGGTTCTAGGCTCGATATTTGAGGCCCAATAGCACTAAACTATCCTGAATTCTTATATATGTCGATTTCAATATTATCTGTGTTATATTAATTAATATTCAATTATTTAATTGGATTGAGTATATATCTATGGGTTTCATGCTCGATATTTAGGGCCCAGTAGCACCAAGTTATCCTGAATTCTTATGTGTGTCAATTTCAATATTTTAAAATTTTGTTTGTTTAATAAATTAAATAATTAATTTTTAATTGAACAGGGTATATAACTATGGGTTCCACGCTCAACATTTAATTTGACAACATATATTAATTTGTTAGTTTGTTTTATAAATTAAATAATTAATTTTTGTAAAGTGTAATTTAATAGAGTTTGTAGTTGGTAGATACTTAAACTACAGAGACTCTAAGCTAAAAGGCTCTATATTTTACTATGCTAAAAGGCTCTATATTTTACTATGCTATAAGGCTCTATGTTTTACTACGCTAAAAGGTCACTATTCTGTAAGCAAGTAAATAATTTAAACTAAATAAAAACAACAAACATATGAACATAATGTTTATGAAATTACACATAAAACAGTAAAATGTATTTATGAATCATTTTATTAACAATAAAAACTATTTATTAACTTTTAACTAATTTTTAAAACACTAAAAATTTAATTCGGGTAAAAATAACATACAAATTTAATCAAAAACATAACACAAATCAACGTGAAAATACAATCAAGAAAACAAATATACATAATTATACGAGTTTTGACATAAACTAAATCGAAATACCTTGATTTATATTTTTTGAAATGTCGAAAATTTGAAAATTTGAGCCTGAAAGAAGGAATCCACAACAATCAAAGGCTTGGGTTGTACGCGGGACCTACACTCTTCACTTTTTGTGTTACGGGTACGGCCCAATCAAATTTTTTTTAAAATCAAAGGGGGGACCGCAGAAAGGGGGGTTTTGTTTTTTAGGTTTGAACCAGTGGTTCTGTCGTGGGGAAGAAGAAGAGTTTATTATTTAATAAAAAAATATAGCATAATACTACGTTTTCCTAAAACATAGTACTATACAGTGTTTTCCTATAAAAAATAAATTATTAAATAAAATATAGTATTATACTGCATTTTAAACGTCTAACTTTTTGTTAAAGTAAAACGCAATATAATACTGCGTTTTAGTTAGAAATGTAACTTTTTTTAAGTACATTTTTGAGTCCAAAATACCATCATTTAGGTTTTAGACTCGTGTAGCTGTAGGTGTACATATTTCTAGGTTGCAAGTTTGAACTGTTATTTTTGTTTTCTTGTATTTGATTATTTATTTTTAATTTCTTTTTTTAATCCGAGAGAGATGGCATCATGGAATTATGAGAATTTTGATGTTGGTAATTCTGTTTTTAATCCTCCTTATGCATATTGTGAAGGAAACCACCCAGCGCAAAGTTATCAAAATATTTTCGAGAGCGAGTTTTGTGCACCATCTCAATCTTATATGTGGAATGTATGTAAGATGTGTGGTGGTCCAGATGGCCACTTTCATGGTTGCGCTTATATTTTTTATCTTCCCCCAACCCCTTACTTTGATGGTTCTTCTTTTCCTTGTGAAGTTAATAGGAACAAAGAACCCAAGGATGATGACCGGAAAAAGAGCAAAGATATATTTAAGTGTTGCATGGAACTACATGATAAGAGAACACGGCAAATACAAAGGCAAGAGGCAATTATTCACAACTTGGAGACTTAAGCGAATAAATTAATTGAACCTTGTAGAGTGCAACAAGTTGATATTGTGAATAGTAGCCAATGTGAGCATGAATTGGCTGTAGAAATTGCCATTATACTAGAGGATTTTAAAAAAATACGAGGATGAGCTAGAGTAGGAGGCCAGAGTAGAACACCAACAATCAAGCACGCTAGATTTTAAGGATGCTGATGTCGTAGAAGAGATACTAGAGTCAACGAAGGATATTGAGGATACATATTTAGTTGACTTTTTTCCAGGTAATTAATCACTTTTTATATTAATCACCCGTAAAACTGTACAACACCATAGCATCGCTTACACAGCTAGCTACCTCATTACAAGCTCTATCTAATATACTCCTCTATACACTCAAAGGAAAATATAACTATGAACTAAACTTTGAATACTAGCAGTAGCTCTAATATTACATGTATATGTTATCTCACGAGCTATAGTATTCCTATCGCGTGTCCTTTTCTAAAGAATTCTCAAATTTCTCTCAATCCAAATAGCGTGTACTATTTCTGCATATACCAGTCGAAATATTTTTGCTCTTGTGGTCTTGCCTTTATCATGCTGCACACTCTAGTCCATATGCTGCTCCCAGTTCTATGTCCTAGTATAATCATGTTGCATCCATTGCATAAGCTTCATCCATATATTCCTTGTATACTCACACTTGACAAACACATGGTCTCTATTTTCCTCATGGTTGTGGCATAGAGTGAATTGTTTATCCAGTGTCAAGCCCTACTTTGCCAATCTATCTGTGGTTGGGAGTCTTCCATGTAATAACATCCACATAGTATACTGTTCTTTTAGCCTCGCACTATTCTGAAACAATATACATTTCCATGTCACTCGAGTTTGTTGTCCCAGCAACTGAAGATATATGTGCCTAGTTACATTAGTCAGTTCCATGCACTCGAGTTTGTTGTCCCAGCAGCTGAAGATATATGTGTCTAGTTACACTAGTCCCTGTTTGTTCCTCTATATCAGACTACAATCAGTTCTAGAATTGAAGATTTGTCTGATCATCTAGAAGGCTTGCTTGGGAGCTGGCATTTGCATAAATTGCTGCCCTTTGATATAATATGAGTGAATCCACTTAATCCACAGTCTATCTTGCTTGGCTTCCACATCCCAGCACATTTTAGAGAAAGCAGCTCTATTCCATAGATGGATGTCCACCAGGTTTAGGCCACCACAAGATTTGGGAGAGCACATATTTTCCTGGGATATTAATGCCTTCTTAGTTATGGTATTGGTTATAGACCAGATATGGCTTCGACAATATGCATCAATAGTTTTCATCACCTTAACAGGTAGAGGTATCAGCTAGGCCTAGTATGCTTGTATTCCAAAAGTTACACTTTGTAATAATTGTACTCTTCCTGCGTAAGATAGTTTCTTAGTTGTCCATGAAGATATCCTTTCTACTATTTTCTGAATGAGTGGCTGCCATTGGATCGTTGTATCTTTTTGTTGACAGGGGAATGCCTAAATATTTAAAAGGAATCTCCCCTTGTCCACATCCCAAAAACTATAGTATTTTACTTCTTTCATCTCTAGGTACCCCTCCAAAGTGCACGGAACTCTTCCACATATTTGCTTGTAATCCTGAAGCTTGAGCAAACTGCTTGAAGCATCTGTGCATGGCCTTCACTGATGATAAGTATCCTCTTGCAAACAGAAATAAGTCATCAGCAAAACTTAAGTGTGTAATACTAAGTCTAGCACATTTTGGATGGTATCTCAAATCTGTTTCCCCTTTTAGGCCATGTAGGCTCCTACTTAGATATTCCATTACAATAGCAAAAAGGAAGGGGGACATATGATCCCCTTGCCTAAGCCCTTTTTGCATCAAAATGGTAGTAGTCTCTCCATTGATCAAGATGGTGTAATTAACTGTTTTGACACACTCCATAATCCAGCTAGTGAATTGAGTAGGAAAAACCAAATTATCCATTACCTACTCCAAGTATATCCACTCCACTGAATCATAGGCTTTCTGTAAGTCCATCTTAATCATATACCTATTTGAGATGTGCTTCCTTGTATAAGCTTTAACCAATTCATGTGCCAGTATGATGTTGTATGCAATTCTCCTCCCAAGTATAAATCATACACCTATCTGAGATGTGCTTCCCTGTATAAGCTTTAACCAATTCATGTGCTAGTATGATATTGTCTACAATTCTTCTCCCGTGTATAAATCCTGCCTGATTTTCACTAATGATGCTAGCAATAACCTTCTATAGTCTTGCTGCTAATACCTTAGAAATCATCTTATAGAGCAGGTTAAAACAAGCAATGGGTCTAAATCTTTCACAATGACTAGTTTATCCACTTTTGGTATTAGTGCAAGGATAGTGCAATTTAGAGCCTTATACAATTTACCAGTAGTGAAGAATTATTTGAAAGCTGCAAAGATCTCTTTCTTAGTAACAGGCCATGTTTTCTTGAAAAAGTATGCATTGAAACCATCTACTCATGGTGATTTGTCATGCCCAATAGTTTGCAATCCTTCAAAGATCTCTTGATCAGAGATTTATGCAACTAGCTGACTTCTTTGCGGTTGGGATAGCATAGGCCATTGCTTCATGATCTCCCTGTTTATGGCAGGTAGATTTGGCGTTGCAGTCCCCATCAGTGATTTGTAGAACTCCATAATTCCATGTTTGATCTTGTCAGCATCATTCAACTTCTACCCATCTAGAGATGTGAGTTCCTTAAAGAGTCCCCAAGCTTAATCCACCTTTCTCTTGATTTTTGTTTTAGGAAACTTTCCTCCATAAGAGACCATTTCTCCAACTGGTGGAGGACAGTTTTCTCCTGCTCCAGTAGGCCATCATTATAATTTGTGATAATGTTCTCTTGTAGATCTTGAAGTTTTCCACGAGCCATGTCAATCTTGTCAGTAATATATCTAAACTCCTCATTGTTTAAAGCCTTAAGTCTAGGTTTCAATGCTTTCAACTTCAACCATATATTTTTCAGTCTCCAACTTGTCACATTCTGCTCCTATACTTTCTGCATTACTTGTAAGAAACTACCATGGTCTGCCCAAACATTTGGAAATTTGAATGGGATTTGCCAAGCCTTGTATTCATGGAAATTGAAAGTAGCATAGGTGAGTGATATGATATTTGAGGCAAATCATATTCATTTTGTACCTGTCCCCACTGCAACATCCATTCGAAGTTTCCAAACATCCTATCAATTCTGCTTCTGATTCTGTCATGTCCATCTTGCTTGTTTGACCAAGTGTAGTAATCACCATTCCATATCAATTCATTCAACTGCAGAGTTTGGATGCAACTGGCAAAGTCTTGAGTTTCAGCATATGTTACAGGATTGACCATTAGTCTATCTTGAGAATATAGTACTGCATTGAAGTTCCCTCCAATTAGACAAGGAGTGGTTATGTTTGCAGCCAGGTTATGTATGTATGACCATGGAGCTCTTCTTTGCTCAATTGTATGTCGATAAACTACTGTTACTAATCAGTCTATCTTTAATAAGTTGTCAGTAAGTTGACAATGAACATGTTGAGCCCCAGCTTTTATTAACTTCACATTGTACAATCTTGGATCCCATAGCACCCACACCCTACGATTCTAAGAATATTGATAGTTGTTTATCCCTTCCCAATCAGGAGTAATAGCTTTGGTGATTCTCTTGAAATTTTGCTCTTTAGCTCTAGTTTCCATTAGGCCATATAACTTGACATTTTTATTTTTAATATAGTTAGCCAATTCTTTCTATTTATACATCTTATTGACTCTCCTCACATTCCAGAATAGCCAATCAATCAGCATGTTAAGTGTCCTCCTCCCCTGTCAAGGGGTAATTGTTGCACATCCCATGTCCCACATGGTAATACCTCAAAAGAATTTCTAAGTTTTACAGCAGACAACAAAGGAAAATTTGTCAAATTAAACTCAGGGCTGCTTTCCACTTGCTTGCCTCGATTGTTGTTACTCAGCATAACCTTAGTTGGACTACTTGAAGGCATAGTCTCAGGTTGTCCTTGGCTACTTTCCGGCTTGGGTCTTGTTGAAAATTTTGACATTTGTTAGACCTCTGATATCTGTTGTTGTCTCTGCTCGTCAACTGGTATAGCTTGTATAGGTAGAGTATCATTTTGTTGTACATAGTCACTTTCTTAGTTTCACTTGCTTTCCCCTTTTGGTTAATCCCCTTAGAGAAATTATAGAAGACGTAGCAGGAAGGAGTCCAACAATTAGGAAATCATAACTCTAGACCTCATTAATCTTTTGTCCACCCTGTAGTATCTTTAGTGTTAATTTATTATTTTAATTTGTTAGTTAGTTAGTTAGTTAAACACAAGAATCTTAACATCTATAAGTTAAGAATTGTTCAAGCTTGTATTCTTGGTGATAGTGAACAACTGTACCCAAGCCTTAGTTCTCTGTGGAATTCGATTCCGGACTTTTAGGCCGGATTATATTTGCAGCGACCTCTTATTCTTTTTAGGACTAGAGTTGGGCATGATCAATTAATACTCATTCCGTCAAGTTGAAGTGTTCAAATGAAAAATGTAAGTTTATATATCGTTGTTTGTAAACTGATGCAAATTTAAGTAGTCACGAAGTCATTTATCCAACAAATTAAGTGACAAGATTAGAATGCGTTATTTGTGTAAATATTCTCTCGTGCTGCTTGTTCTCAAGAAAAATTAGCTATTAAACCTTAGATAAATTATATATTTGTACAATAACTTTATTATTATTAAATCATCAATAATTATTCATAAAATTATCCGACATGTCTCAATTATATTGAATAAATAAATTAATATTTAAATAACCTTATGCATTTCTCGAATTGTTTAGTTAAACATCCATTGAAGATGTTTAAACATCTCTAAGGATATTTGATAAGATTTTCCAAAATTGATTCAAATCAAATCAAATAGTCTCAAATTTTGTATTCAATTTTGAAATACTATTTCCAGCAATTTTAAATAACCCACACTTCAAAATAACACAAAATCATGTTGAAAATTTCAAACTTATGTCAAAACTTCAAGCTTAGAGTATTTAGCGAAGAATAATTTCTGTCCAATCTTATTTTTGAATTAAAAAAAATTATTTCTCAATTACATTTTAAAAACGAATCTAGATTTACTCATCTCGCCCAATTTTACCAATGGCAGCAGTACTTTTTCCGATCAGCAAAGGATGTAGTACAATCAATGGGCTTACTCTTCCTTTATTCAAAGATTTCTTGTTTACATTTTGAATATAAAAAAAGAAATCCTTATTAAGGAGCACTTTACCCGAATGAAGCTTTATACGAAGCGACTTTGAATACAGTCGGACTCCAATACATACTAGATGCCCAGTGGAAAAAAAATCACGGTATAAGGACAACTTCTCATTTAAACTCCAAAGTTTTTTTAAAAGAGAAATTACCAGTTATGTTCATTTATAAGTAGCTCGTTGTAAAAATTGGTCAATTGATAAAATATTATTACTATTAGCCAAATAAACCAATTAGCTATTTATAGCAAAAAAATATTAAATTTTTACTTTGTTTTGAGTGAGTATTATTAGAAATAGATTTAGCACAACTTAAGGAGCTTGAATCTCAGTTTTTGGATGATTTGGTGAAATTTTGAGGTGGTTTAAATTGAAATTTTGAAGTAAAAGCTAAACATGAAATAGATGATATGTATATTACACTGTGTATCATTTGTGTATCACATATGTATCATATTTGTATCAATTGTGCATCACATATATATCCATATATACCTGTGTGTCAGATCCATGCGTGATACATGTTTGATATATGTGTCGCAGAAGACTTTTTTGAACTCAATTTAATTACGAATTTTGATACAAAACCAGTCCAAATCACCTCCAATCTTCCTCAAATTTTGTATATTGACTTATCTATGTATTTTTAATGAATTTCGACTATACACATTGAAAAAGTTCCCTTTTTGTTTAGATTTTGAAATATTGTATATATATTAGTATTTCATTACCTTATTTGCTACCCCGTCCATAAAATTTCCTTTTCGTCTTGTATGTAATGTTGCTAACTACGCTTAAAAATATGAAAGGTGATTTGTGTATGTGATTTTTTGATGGAAAAAATTTTATTATTTGATTTTTAATTTTTATTGACTAGTTTTAATAAGTCTATAATTAATGATTAGAGATCGCTAAGTGAAATGATTAATGATTAGAGATCGGTAAGTGAAATGACATTTTAAGTTTCCCATTTTAAAAAACGGTTAAGGGTCAAATATATCCTTGTATTATTCAAAATAAGCCATATTTATCCTCCGTTTGAATTCTTTAACAAATGTCCCCACCGTTATACATTAGGGCCATAAATATCCCTCAGCCGTTAAAACTTGTTTCCAGATCTTTTTAACACGTGGCATGTTCAGATTGGACCAGATGACCCACCCATTCGATTAATTGAACCCGTCCGACCCAGTGTATTAAACCCGCCCCGACCCCAGCGAAATGGAGAAGACTATTGACTCCATTTTCTTTATTACTGTGTCGTCTGCCACTGGCATCTGATGACAATAAAGGAAATGGGGTAAGCTAGCCATAAATAGAGAAAATACATCTCTCTCCATCAATAAGAAACACTCTTTCCAATTCCAACAGATGCCAAGCTATATAAGTGATAAGAGAACGTGAATATATCAAAATATTGCACATGAAAGCAGGACTACCACTACAATAGGAAAAGAAAAGGAACATGCTCTATCAACCTATCAAGCAGGATATAAGAACTGTAGATGCAATTTGAACCGTGAAAAAAGTTCTAGTTCTTCTCAATTTACAAACATATAATAATAATTGTAACCAAATGATATCCACGATCAATCATCCTTAAGGCAAACACCTTCATTTTCTTGTGTCTTAATCTTGTGACAGTGAAGAATATGAGAAATTTTAACCTTTATCTTGTCAATATACTTGACAACAGTTCTTCAAATGATAAGTAAAAGTGCAGACCCCAGCTATGACTGTTTAAAAAGACAGAATACTTGAACAGCCAGCAGACGAGTATTAAAGAGGAGAGGACAACTGATCTTTTTTTTTGCTCATGAAAGTTTTCAATCATTCTTGAATTGTATGTTCAAAGGCTGAAAACATAATTCAGCACACAACATCCTGGATGCTCAAGAAAAGCAGGAGAGTTAATCGATCAAGCTATGATAAAGAGATGGTGAAACTATGAACTATCAAGCTAAGTGAAAATTTTATAATCTAAGTTGATGGAAATGCTTACTGCTTTCTTTCTGTCTCGTTTCCTTTTGACCTCATGGAAAATATCTGCAGAAAGAGATGGGTTTCAGAATTTCCTACTTGATTAGCATGGTAACTCTACCTAAAGCACGGTACACTTTAGTACATAAACTGGAGAAGACACTTGGAAATGATATAACGCTGGAGTATATAATAAGCTGGGGTCGGGGCGGGTTTAATACACTGGATCGGGCGAGTTCGATTAATGGAATGGGCGGGTCATCTGGTCCAATCAGAACATGCCACGTGTTAAAAAAAACTGGAAACAAGTTTTAACGCCCGAGGGATATATATGGCCATAATGTATAACGGTGGGGACATATTTGTTAAAGAATTCAAATGGAGTAGAAATATAGCATATTTTGAATAGTACAAGGATATATTTGACCCTTAACGGTTTAAAAGAAGGAGGGGCTTGTTATAAATAGAATCCTATTTAAGGTGAATGTCTATATTAGAGAGATTCTAGAGTTTTACTTTGAGGCTAAGTCTTTTCTATGCCTATAAATAGAGGGGTCTTACCCCATTGTAAATCATCCATAAGTATTAATAAGAATACTCCTCTCTCTACTTTTCTCTCTATTGTTCTTGTTCTTGTATTATTGTTCTTGTTCTTATGTTATTTCATAACACGTTATCAGCACGAGACTCTACCGTCTCAAGAATCATCTTGAGAAAATTACGGTATTTCCCTCTTTCTGAATTTGGTTTTAATTATGTCTGATATTATGAAAAGAAAGTTCGTTGCCCTTGAAATTTAGGGCAAGAACTATATGACATGGGTGTTGGATGCTGAAATCCACTTAGATGCTATGGGTCTTGGAGATGCCATTAAAGACAGAGATAAAGCATCCACCCAAGACTGTGCTAAGGCCTTGATTTTCTTGCGCCATCACCTTGATGAAGGTTTGAAAATTGAATATCTCACAGTTAAAGATCCACTCATCTTGTGGAACGGCTTAAAGGAGAGATATGACAACCTGAAGTTGGTCACTCTGCCACAAGCACGATATGATTGGGCTCATCTGAGGCTCCAAGACTTTAAGTCTGTTTCTGAATATAATTCTGCAATGTTCATAATTACTTCTAAATTGAAACTCTGTAGAGATAATATCTCTGATTATGATATGCTTGAGAAAACGTTTACAACGTTTCATGCCTCCAATATGGTACTGCAACAACAGTACAGAGAGAAAGGTTTCAAAAAGTACTCTGAACTGATTTCTCTTCTCCTTGTGGCTGAGCGAAACAATGACCTGCTCATGAGAAATCACGAAAATCGACCCACTGGGTCTACACCATTGCCTGAAGCAGATAAGGTGTATTCTCATTATGCCAAGCATGGAAAAGGCCATGGATCTAATCATGGTCGTGGTCGTAATCGGGGTCATGGCCGTGGACGTAGACAAGGAAGAAATTTCCCTGATGTCCGTCACCCCCCAAAGAGAAATAACCACCAAAAGCAGAAACGGGATTATGAGAATCCAAAGGCAAATAGTTCAGAAACTATATGTTATCGTTGCGGTGGAAAAGGGCACTGGTCAAAAGCTTGCCGTGTACCAAGACATTTGGTTGACCTTTATCAAGCATCTCTAAAGAATAAAGGCCGTGAAACAAATTTTGTCTCTGACGACAATTTTGACATCACCCACCTGGATGTGTCAGACTTCTTTGAGCAACCCGAGGGGAAAATAGACCACTTAATCGGTGATGGATCTGTGATGAAGGAAGATGGAATTGTTTGATTTTATTTTACTTATTTGTATTAGTTAGTGAATAAACTAATAGTCATTAGTATCAGCTCGTATTAGTTAGTTTATGATATAATGTTAGTATTAGTTCTTTAGAATATTTCAATATGCTTAAATTTCAAAGATATTTTTATTTTTCAGTAGAGTTAATCGAATAACCTAACAGTTAGTCGATTATCTAATATTTCGCATTAAAACTGCAAAACAATCGATTATATACTTGTTAACAATCGATTATATTAAGACATAATCGATTATGTATGTTTAACAATCGATTATATTAAGACAGTATGATCTGAAGTTTTTCAAAATAGCAAATAATCGATTATGTATGTTTAACAATCGATTATATTAAGACATAATCGATTATGTATGTTTAACAAGCGATTATATTAAGACATTGTGATATGAAGTTTTTCAAAATAGCAAATAATCGATTATTTATGTTTAACAATCGATTATATTAAGACAGTGTGACTGAAGTTTTTCAAAATAGCAAATAATCGATTATGTATGTTTAACAATCGATTACATTGAGACAAACGGATTGAATTTGTTTATTCTCATGTTCGTGTATTTTCTTTTGTATGTCAAACCATGGGAAAGCAAATATGGATATCTCACAAAGCAATCTTGGATCAAATATTTGTTTAGTTGATTCATGTACTACACATACGATACTCAAAGAAAAGAAATATTTCTCTCAACTAAGTATGTGTAAGGCAGATGTTACTACAATCTCTGGTAGTAGTAAATTGGTTGAAGGCTCCGGAAGAGCAACTATAACTCTGCCTAGAGGAACAATGTTTATCATAGAGAATGCAATGTTCTCCTCCAAGTCTAAGAGAAACTTGTTGAGTTTTAAAGATATACGCCGGAATGGCTATCATGTTGAGACAATAGATGAGAATAATCTTGAATATCTCATCATTACAAGAATGTCTCTGGCCAAAAGAGGGTTATTGAGAAATTTCCGTCTTTATCTTGTGGCCTGTATTGGACAAAAATTAGTGCAATTGAGGCATATTCAACAGTAAACCAAAATGTTACTGATTCCAATACTTTTGTACTTTGGCATGATCGATTGGGACACCCTGGATCAATCATGATGAGACGGATTATAGAAAGCTCATATGGGCATCCGTTAAAGAATTTCAAGATTCTTTTAAATAATGAATTTTCTTGCACTTCTTGTTATCAAGGCAAGTTAATTACAAGACCATCACCAACAAAGGTTGGGACTGAGTCACCTACGTTTTTGGAACGTATACAAGGGGACATTTGTTGACCTATTCACCCACCTAGTGGGTCTTTTAGATACCTTATGGTCCTAATAGACGCATCATGTAGATGGTCTCATGTGTGCTTGTTGTCATCACGCAACCTTGCGTATGCAAAACTAATGGCACAAATAATTCGACTACGAGCACATTTTCCTGATAATCCAATCAAGTCTATTAGACTGGATAATGCTACTGAGTTTTCATCCCAAGCATTTAATGATTATTGCTTATCAATTGGGATAAAAGTGGAACATTCTGTAGCTCATGTTCACACTCAAAACGGTCTTGCAGAATCTTTAATTAAACGCCTGCAGTTGATTGCAAGACCATTACTCATGAAAACGAGGCTGCCCACTTCGGTATGGGGTCACGCCATTTTGCATGCAGCAATGCTAATTCGTCTCAGACCGACGAATTATCACAAATATTCCCCGTTGCAATTGGTTTTGGGTCATGAACCCAATATATCCCATTTAAGAATCTTTGGATGCGCAGTATATGTGCCTGTAGCACCGCCATACCGCACCAAAATGGGTCCGCAAAGAAGGTTAGGAATATATGTTGGGTTTGAATCGCCCTCCATTATTCGCTACCTTGAAACATTGACAGGGGATTTGTTCACTGCACGATTTGCAGACTGTCAATTTGATGAGACACTTTTCCCAAAATTAGGGGGAGAAGTCGATGAAACCAAACGGGAAATTTTGTGGAAAAATGCATCACTATCTCATCTTGATCCACGTACCTCGTGAAAAAGAGGTGCAAAAGATTATCCATTTGCAAAGAATAGCAAACCAAATGCCTGACGCATTTACGGACTTGAAAAGGATAACAAAATCCCACATCGGAGAATGTTCCAATCCGTATTGATGTCCCTGTTGGACAATCATCTAGTGTCATATCCAATGAGTCGAATGCACGCCTGAAGCGTGGCAGGCCATTAGGTTCCAAAGATCGAAATCCTAGAAAGAGGAAAGCAAACGATCAAAATGATACGAAAGAATCTCATGAGGAAATTCATGATTTAATAAACTCTGAGATTCATGAAGAATCCTTTGAGCCCGAGACTTAGGAAAATAAGGAACTACCCATAAATCCAATCGATATTGAGGCAAACTTTAATCAAGTGGATATAGTGGTGGATTATGTCTTTGCTTTTAATGTCGCATATAGCATTATGCAAGAAAATGAGGATCTTGAACCTCAATCTGTTGGAGAATGTCGAAAAAGACATGATTGGCCAAAATGGCAAGAAGCAATTCAATCAGAATTGAATTCGCTGGCAAAACATGAAGTTTTTGGCCCTATAGTTGAAACACCTAATGGTGTTAAGCCTGTTGGCTATAAATGGGTCTTTGTACGCAAGAGAAATGAGAAAAACGAGGTACAAAGATATAAGGCACGCCTTGTTGCACAAGGATTCTCAAAGGCCTGGTGTTGATTATGAAGAGACATATTCGCTTGTAATGGATGCCATAACTTTTCGTTATCTCATTAGTTTTGCTGTCCTTGAAAAGCTTGACATGCATTTAATGGATGTGATTACTGGCTATCTTTATGGCTCACTTGATAATGAGATATACATGAAAATTCCCGAGGGACTCAAAATGCCAAACGCTCATAATTCAAAGTCCCGGGAAATGTTTTCAATCAAATTGCAAAGATCCTTGTATGGTCTAAAGCAATCAGGACGAATGTGGTATAATCGTCTTAGTGAGTATTTGTTAAAAGAAGGCTATATAAATGATGTCATTTGCCCGTGTGTTTTTATAAAGAAAACAACATCGGAATTTGTTGTACTTGCCGTATATGTCGATGACATAAACCTTATTGGAACCCCCATAGAACTCCAAAAGGTAATTGATTATCTAAAGAATGAATTCGAGATGAAAGATCTCGGAAAGACAAAATTATGTCTTGGTTTGCTAATTGAATATTTGGCAAACGGAATTTTTGTTCATCAATCTACCTATATAGAAAAGGTAATGAAACGGTTTTACATGGATGGAGCACATCCTTTAAGTACTCCGATGGTTGTTCGATCACTTGATGTAAATAAAGATCCATTCCGACCGCAAGAAAGGAATGAAGAGCTACTTGGTCCTGAAGTACCATATCTTAGTGCAATTGGTGCACTAATGTACCTTGCAAATACTACAAGGCCTGACATAACCTTTTCAGTTAATGTCTTAGCAAGGTATAGCTCTGCTCCTACAAGGAGACATTGGAATGGGATCAAACATATATTGAGGTACCTAAAGGGGACTACCGATATGGGCTTATTTTATGGCAATAATTGCAGTCCTGATCTTGTTGGTTATGCTGATGCTGGATATTTATCCGACCCACACAAGGCTCGATCTCAAACAGGTTATGTGTTTACCTGTGGAGGCACCGCCATATCTTGGCGATCGACTAAGCAATCAATTGTAGCTACTTCATCTAATCATGCCGAGATAATCGCTATTCATGAAGCAAGTCGGGAGTGTGTGTGGTTGAGGTCTATCATACATCATATTCAAGACAAATGTGGTTTGAAGTGTAATAAACTACCCACGACTTTGTATGAAGACAATGCAGCATGTATAGCTCAATTGAAGGGAGGATTCATAAAAGGAGATAGAACAAATCATATTTCACCAAAGTTATTTTTCACACATGATCTTCAAAAGAATGGTGATATCAATGTGCAACAGATTCGTTCAAGCGATAATATGGCTGATTTGTTCACAAAATCTCTACCAACGTCAACCTTCAAGAAGCTGGTTCACAAGATCGGAATGCGAAAACTCAAGGATATGAATTGATGCTCTTTTCAGGGGGAGTTAATGCGCGTTGCACTCTTTTTCCCTTACAAGGTTTTGTCCCACTGGGTTTTCCTTACAAGGTTTTTTACGAGGCAACCAATAGGCGCATATTCAAACATGTGTACTCTTTTTCCTTTTCTTTAAATTTTTCCCATTGGGTTTTATTTTAGTTAAGGTTTTAACAAGGCACATTATTGAATAGACATTCAAGTGGGAGTGTTATAAATATAATCCTATTTAAGGTGAATGTCTATATTTAGAGAGATTCTAGAATTTTACTTTGAGGCTAAGTCTTTTCTATGCCTATAAATAGAGGGGTCTTACTCCATTGTAAATCATCCCTCAGTATTAATAAGAATACTCCTCTCTTTACTTTTCTCTCTATTGTTCTTGTTCTTGTATTATTATTCTTGTTCTTGTATTATTTCATAAATATTTTGAGTCTTTTTCTACGAAAACTTATAGGCGGGCACACACTCTCTCTCCATTGAATCGGTAATGGCATTAATCGCTCGAAACGCTAAACGGCTAATCGAAACGGCGCCGTTCCTTCAAAGGGCGGCGACAATCCACACGACACTCCCAGTACTCTCACAGCAACCTTCTTCTTCTCCGGCCACGTATGGTCGCGCGCCGCCGCCGTCCACCACGTCGCCGGCTGGTATATCAAAAACGGCGGAGTATGTGATATCAAAGGTCGACGATCTGATGAATTGGGCTCGGCGAGGGTCTATTTGGCCCATGACATTTGGGCTGGCGTGCTGTGCCGTCGAAATGATGCACGCTGGAGCTGCGCGTTATGATTTTGATCGATTTGGTGTGATTTTCAGACCTAGCCCGAGACAATCTGATTGTATGATTGTTGCTGGTACACTTACCAATAAAATGGCCCCTGCTCTTCGGAAGTATGTATTACCTCTAACAATTAACCCTATTTATTCTGTTAAGCTATGTTTGGATTGAAAATTTTCCTTTAGAATTTAGTTTCGTTTAAGCACATTTAGGGAAATTCAGTTACTGGTAACGATGTTTGTATTTCAGTGAGATCAATCATTTAATGGAGGCTATTACGAAACACTGATAGTAATTTTGTATATTGTCAGGGGCATTTTTAGTTCGTTTGAATTGATTATATACTTGAACAAAAAGTTAGTCGGTTTGTTTGCTTAGTTATTGATTTTTTGTCTGCATTGTCTTAATGTGAGTATAACGAATGAGATTCTAGGTTATGATATTGGAACTATTCTTTTCTCAGTGTTGATGGATTTATTTGTATATTAGTACTCCCAGTATCAATCAAAACTTGTAATGGCCTATGATAACCCGCGACTCTATTGACTGGTAACCAAACACACCAGTAAAAGCTTGCAATGATATAGTGATAAATTCATTCCCAGGCTCTATAACTTCTTGGATCAATACCTCCTCTTCCACCTCAATTGTTGTGGTCATTTCTTCTTCACACACCTCCACCATAAACAGCTGCTTTCTCGACTTGCATTTGTGCCCGATATCATATTTTTCATCACAAAAGAAGCACAAACCCTTAGCCCTTTTATCATCCATTTCAGCGGCATTCAGCCTCCTTCCCAACCTATTTGATTTGTTTGAGCTGATATCAGTATTTCTTTGGTGAGTAAGGTTTGGTGTAAAGGTTTTCTGTTTGTCTTGTGATCTCTATGCAATTGGAGCGGGTAGAATAGGATTGGAGTTAGAATGAAAGGATCTAGAAATAGGTTTCAATCCCCAAGTTTTGGCTTGAGCTTCAAAAACTTCCTCTTGTAATCTGGCAATCTTATATGCTTGCATTAAGGTTCGTGGTGCTTGGATTTTGACGGCTTTATTCAACTATGGTTTAAGTCCCCCTAAGAAACAACTAATGGCATTCTCAGTAGTCAGATTATAGAGGTGGCAAAATGGTTCAAAGAAAACAGTTAACCATCCGTATTATCCACTAAAAAAATGGGTTGGATAATGAACTTTTTAAAAACAGGTCAATATGGATAAGAACCATATTATCCATTTAGAAAATGGATAACCAATGAGTAACCAATGGATAACCAATGAGTTTAAATTTTACATTTGTAAAACCTCAAATTGAGGGTTCTCGCGTTAGGGAGACTAAGAATTCTCCCATTGATCATATACTAGAAATCATGGATAATATGGGTAACCCATATTATCCGACGCTTAACCAGCTCTCTTATCCATATTAAATATGGGTCGAGTCAGATAATTGATCCGTTTTTCATTATATGTTTTCGACCCGAACCATATCCGATCCGCCCGCTTGCCATTCCTACGCAGTTAACAATCTGTCAAACTCTGCTTGGTATTCCTTAAACCCAGTAGTTTGGCTTAAATTCTTCAAAAAGCCTCCATAGGATCCTCAAAATTATCCCCAAACCTTTTATTCAAGGCTAGCACATACTCGGTCCATGATAAGTCTAGGGTAGAAGACCTAGACTTCACATAAGATCTATGCCAAGCAATGATATCCCCATCCATATGAATAGTGGCTACCTTCACCCTTTGTTCAAATGGAACCTCATCCATGGAGAAGTTTTGATCAACCTTGTACAACCATGTACGCAAATCTACACTAGATATTCGAGGAAAATCTAGTTTTGAGAATCGAGTAAAGGAGTTACCATTTCCTTGATGAGCAGAACCACTGTGCGCTTCCTTGTTTCTGACCTCCATTGGATCTCCTCTGTTAGTCGAAGACTCAGCTACAATTTGTCCCTTTCCTCTTTGAGTGATGATTCCAATGGCTTCCTTAAGGCCTAACAGTTCCTTATTAGCTTGTGAATCCTCACTCATGCTTACCATGCCATCCATCACCTTCTGCAACTGCTCTTGAATCTGAGACAGGTTGTCCTCCAATGCTCATTTCTCCAACAATCTTATACTTGCATCAGATATAATGTAACATGTTATTCATCCAGGAACTTTAGAGTTGTGCCTAAGCATCCACGGGGGGTTTGTTGTGAAAACATACCTAAGGATTTGTTTTTCAAATGTTCACATATAAAACTCTACAAATACTTGAATTCTCACAAATAGGGCTTAAATGGAGCGGACCCGAACTTACTTGGTATTGAGGCATAGTTGTTTTTATATTTTGTCATGTTATTTAGAAGTTTTGTTGGTAATATAGGGTGACAAAGTCGAGCATCAAAATGTGATGCTTCAAATAAGTAATTTATTTGGTACTGGGATGGCCAATTTCCAGATTGTTAGGAGAATAAGTACTCAGTATAGGGAAGGACAAGAAATTACAGATAAATACCATATTGCGAACATTTTTTGTGCTGGTATGATGACTATAATCTGCCTCACATTGGTGGTGCATTTTTAAATGTAGTGTAAGAGCATGTAAAAACTGAAGAGTAAAAGATGACAGACTATGATGATAGTTGTTAAAAGAGGAAGAAGTAGATGGTAGACCTAAAGTCATATGAAAATAAGCTACTTCAAAAGATTTAGAATATCTCAAAATCCAGGCAGATCTTAGCAAAAAATATAAAATAATGGAAGTTCAAAATCTCTATAGGTGATACCAACTAGAAGAGTAGTGCTTACTAGAAGACTCCTACTATATTAGAGATATAACCAGTAGAGTATTTTAGAGGAGATGGAGTTATACTTAGTGTTGTCCTCTTCAAGACTGAGTTTATAGGCGTTGAGGAGCATGGCTTAGCACATCAGTGGCTGCACTGAATTGCCGCTTAAGCAAGATGAAACACTTAGCCTGCTTTGTACATGGATTCCTGAGCCTTTAACAACACTTGTTAAATGGAACATACACTTCTAGGATTTGATTAGGGGATTAGGGAAAAAGGAAATAAAGGAACATGGAGTAGTAATACATAGTGATTTCTCTTTTTCTTCTTCTTTCAACTCCCTTTTTATTTTTATTTTTTCATTCTCCAAGGTATTCTCTTTAAATAAAAGATGCAGAGCACTACATCAGGGTAACTTGATCTGTGTCCTTTCAAGAGAAAAATAAATGAGATTTAGAAATTTTTATTTGCACTCACCATCATCCTGTGAAGTCCTAGAAGGAGACCCTCCTTTCTGTTGGAGGACATCTGTGTCAATGAATCTCAAATCAGAACTCATTCACGCTACGCTTGTTTCTATAGGTGAATGTTTTTATTGCTCTTCTGTCTTCCATCCTCTGTTGAACTTTGTATTAGTGGTATTCTACCAATGTACTTAGAACCCCTCTTCTCTTGTGTGAGCAGCTGTTCATGTATCCGACTGTTAAAAGATCTTAACAATTTGGTTTTACCATTTTGCGCCTTCCACTGCCCTATCTTATAGGGGCTTGTCATGGTATCAAGCTGATGTGATTATTTTTTTCCTATCAAGTAAATGGTGTATTGTTAGAACAGCATCCTTGGAGTTGTGGCCTTTATGGCTTACATATAAAAGCTGCTTCAAACCAAGAACATTAGTGTTTAACATTCCAGGGAAAAAACAAAGAACAATAGTGTGAAATCCAGTAGTAGAAAGGGTAGAGAAAGACTTGTAGGCTTGCACAAAAGGTATTTGACAAAAGTGGGAAGTGTTCGTCAAAAACACTCCATTGAGCATTCCCACATATTTCATGTTTATACAACAGGCACTTGCTACCATAACTGGAAAGTTGGAAAGACTGTAGAGGAACTTTTTTTTTTTTTTTGATTTGCACCGGGTGTCCGAGTCTCTAGGAGCCCCGACTAAACACGGGGGTACACAGGCCCTCGGCAAGGAGTTTCCCGCAAGTGCACCATGGTTAATTCAGGTTTTACCTAATCCGATGGCCCTCAGAAATTGTTTACACCTAGTGGGTTTCGAACTTGGAGACCTTGAAAGGGAGCAAACCCCATGGCTCAAGTCAATTGTCACCAGGCCAACCCTTGGGGGTTACTATAGAGGAACTTCCTATGGGGTTCAGCTGATGGAGCAAAATTTCACTTAGTCGCTGTTAAGACTAAGGTGGGGATGGCTAGGGGTAAAAGTTCTTGCACCAGGTCTTGTTAGGGAAATGACTATGGAGATTTGGGACAGAGGGCATGCATTGTGGAGAGAGGTGATAGGTAAGAAGTATGGCATCATCGAAAAGGGGTTGGAGAACCAAGAACATCGGTGTTCTTCTTGGTGCAGCCTTTAGAGGAATATTATATAGGGATGCAAAGAGTTTAGTGGTTGTATCTCATTTAGGGTGGGGGACAGGTGCATGTTCTTTTTTTGAGAGGGGGAGGACAAGTGGTGTGGAAACAACACATTGAGGATCACTTTCCTGAATATCTACTGTAGTTCTTGTAGAAAACAGAGGACAATCCAGCAATTTCGAATGTTACATGAGGAAAGTGTTATTTAGGATCTCTATTTAGAAGGAAATTTCAAGATTTGGAGATAGCGGAGTTTCAAAATCTACTTGAGATACTCTAAACAAACCTTACTGGTAGACAACCAGGACTTAGATGGTTGTTAGGGAACACTATAGGATTTACATGTAAGATTACTGCCTCAATTTGCTAGCTAAAGAAAAGTCATATTTTCTCATCTATTGGTTTGGATTCTAATGCATCAAGAAAGGTGTGTGTATCTTTTTAGCTTAGTCGGTGGCTAAGGATGCAATTCTGACGGCCAAAGACTTGATGAACAGGAAGATTATATATGTTAGTCGGTGTTTCATGTGTAAACAGTCAGGGAGGGCTGGATTATCTCTTACTACATCGTCAGGTAGCATCACAAGTCTGAGGTGGAAGATTTTTTAGATGGTGGGGATACAATGGGGCCCATGTTGGGTACTGTGAAGGATGCATTATTTAGCTGGGCTTTTATTAGGTGTTGGATGTTACTCCATTAGCACTTATGTGGTTGGTATAGGGAGAAGGAAATAGGAGGGCTTTTCATGGGCAAGAGCATGAATTGACGTATGAGAAATTGCCTCCAATTTTTAATGTCTTTTTGGTGCACCCCATGAGTTCTATTTGTATAGAAAAGTGGGTGTCTGACGTAGAGAATCGTATTTGTCTGTAGATTCTTTATCTTTGCCTCTTGTATACCAAGAATTTTCCATCATCGGTAAAATCATACTGATAAAAAGCCCAGTTCAAAACAGAGGTGTCAGAAATAAAATGAAACTATCCGGACCTTTCTAACTGAACCAGCTTACTCTAATAATAATACCCTTTTTGTTTAATGAGTCAAATATTAAGTCATATTGCTTTTTATTGTAGGGTCTATGATCAAATGCCTGAGCCAAGGTGGGTCATCTCAATGGGTAGCTGTGCGAATGGTGGAGGATACTACCATTACTCATATTCTGTTGTGCGAGGCTGTGACAGGATTGTCCCGGTTGACATTTATGTTCCAGGTTGCCCACCTACTGCTGAGGCCCTTCTATACGGAGTTCTTCAACTGCAGAAGAAGATTAATAGGCGCAAGGATTTCCTTATGTGGTGGACCAAATAAGATGCTTATATTTTTGTTGCCTTGGCTGTGTGGTAATAAACCTTTGGACAAGTACCCTGCAAAGGGGAAAAATCGTTTTTTTCCCCTTCTTTTGGGTGAACTCTTGGTCTCTCCGGGCCTTATACAACTCTTTTGTATTGGTACTGGGTAAGCTGTTTAAAGTTTGTATCTGAATAAAGGTGCTGTGCATCCTCTGAAAACTGAGGAAATTGATACAGAGGATTTATACAGCGTTGAATTCAAATAATTACTATCGTTCGTTTGTCAAATATAATAAATTATATACAAATTATGTATGCGTGTGTGTTGAATATTATTTTGTGGGGCAGCTAGTCTATGTAAGAATCCCACATATCCCAAACACATAAATATTTCAAGCGTACACAAAGACAACACGTGGCCGTTTAGTTGTTAGAGAAGTCACGAGGAGAACACCTAGTTTTAGAAGTATATGCCCTAAATAATTTTGGAAAAATTATCCTCTTAAAACTTTAATAGCCTATATTTTATACTACTTTTAAAAAATGGTTGTTCTGCCCAAACATATTGTATATAGAAGTCGAAATGAATGAGTATGACAACGCAAATATTTGTAGCTTAGTGGATAGGGCATCTATTTTCTAAGCTGAAGGTTGCAGGTTCGACCCTTACCTGGTGTGATAGAGCAACCCTATATTTGCCTCTTTAACTTTTATTTTGACTTTCGGATCTAATCATATTAGCTAAAAATTGAATGACAGTCTATTTTGTATATTTTTTGTATAATAACAGTCTATTTTATATATTTTTTGAATAATAATAGTCTATTTTGTATATTGACACTCTATTTATATATTTTTTGTATAGTAACAGTTTATTTTGTATATTTTTTGTATAGTAACAATCTATTTTGTATACTTTTGTATAATGACTATCTATTTTGTATAGCTTTTGTATAGTAACAGTCTATTTTGTATATTTTTGTTTAGTGACTATCTATTTTGTATATTGACAGTTTATTTTATATATTTTTTGTACAAATGACAGTCTGTTTTTGTATATCTATTGTATATAAATGGTATAATGACATAGTCTATGCTATTAATCGTTGTTGTTGTTGTTGTTGTCATCTATTCTATTACAGACAAAATTACATATATGCATCTCTTGAACACTCGACCTGAAAACAACTCCTAACTCGTTATTTTTCTCAATTCAGGACTCTAACACTTGAGGCATGTATGCACAAAGTGCCAGCATATGCTTTTGAAAGTGACAGTCCAACACTTCTGTTTGAATTGTGTAACACTTCCGTTTCCTTCTCATTCAGATCCCCAAACTTGTTGTATATTTGGATAACTTCTCATCTGATGGCAAAGAAAATCCAGCTGTGAATGTCACCACCAGAATCACGGGTGAAGATTCTGTACCAGCTTCCTCATCTTCTGTTTACTGACTAGACGATTTTCTCTTCTTTCCTGTTTTCACTTTGTGATATTGCTTGTAGTTTGATCCGTCCAGATAGAATGAGTTCCTGAAGGTGGAGATGAAACCTCTGGTCTTCTCAAGAGATCTATTCTTCAAGAAAAGAGGATCGACAGCAGTAGACTGAACCTACCTCATCGACTGATGAATCGATACTCATGGTGTCAAAAGTCATGTCAAACTATTCAGTATAGATGAAGTTTCCATCGATACTTTTGAAATAACAACAAGAGAAACAAAGAGACTTTTTTAAAGAGAGAGAGAGAGAGAGAGAGAGAGAGAGAGAGAGAGAGAGAGAGAGGTGTCGATGGAACCACAGCCATGGGTTGCTGGCGTGAGAGAAGAAGAAAGATAGTAAAGAAGAAAGATAGGGATGGGAGGCGACGGCTACCAGTTGTTATTATTTTTAGGTTATGAACTGTATGAGTCAATTTGTGGCTATTAGATAATATATGTTTTGGCCCGATGGGCTACAAATGATACGATACATTTAAGGTTGACTATATACATAGAGTATGAAGAGTTATGTGCAATTTATGTCACTTAAGAGAGACAAGGTTCACCAAAATTGCATCCGGCTCAAATGATCTCCTTCTTCTTTGAAAAATTACAACAACAAACCTAGTAGTTTCTCACAAGTAGGGTCTTGGGAGGGGGGGGGGGTAAGATATATGTAGCCTTACCCCTACCTCTGGAAGGGCAAAGATGTTGTTTCCGACCGGCCCTCAGCTAGAGATTGACTGAAAAGGAAAAGTTAATTGCAACAAGTAGGAATAACAACAACATCAACAAGTAGGAATAACAACAAGATGAAATAAGATTGAATTCAAGAATGCAATCAAACTCTAGATAATAGTTATCTATGGATAAAAGATAACATACTAACACTAATACTTACTTAGTTTGCTAGCATTAGTATTAGTATATTATCTTAATGATTGAAATTGTAAATTAAACCACAGAGATGAAAAGAAAAACAGGTTTTACCATGGTGCATCAAGGCTAGAGTAGCAAATATCAAATGTCCCTCCTTGCTAAATACATTGAGATATAGTTGTTTTTCTCAACTACAGGAGATAACACATATATGGTGAAATAGTTAAGGTGCGCACAAGCTAGCTCGGACACCATTCTAAGATCACTACATCATATGTTTTCTCATAAATATGAAATCTCTTGAAAGTTGGTACAACAAATATATACCATTACCGCATGAAAAACTGCATCGACACCAAATTTCTGAAGCAGAATAGATTCAACAGTAAATTTTGGAACATTCAGAAATCCACTCACATTAATTTAAATGTCATAGTAATTGCTCAAAGATATAGCTAAAGAAGTCTACATATTAGTGAACTGAAGAGAAATAGTACTCCAGACTTCAGCTAACTAAAATTTTCAAAGCTACCACCAGGGGATATTCAGATTTTTAATAATCTGCTCCTCACTCTCATAGTAAACCATCTTTTCAAGGCTGAAAACAATTTGCCAAAACGCAGTGAACCTCCTGTCCAATGGTGCCGTCAAATCATTACCAATATCCACCTTGATCTCATGGTTACCTAAATTTTTGAGGACTGAATGTAACTATGAAAATAACCTCTTGCAGAAATGAAGAGTAAAACTGCATACAATATATCCTTATGGTCCGGCTCTTCCTAGACCCTAAGCATATTTCCAAAACTTCATAAATCGCATTTTTTTGAGCCATAAGCCTGCTATAAGTAGCTACATACTCGAGGTTACTAGTGAGGTCAGTCAGCTTATCCGTCCCAATGTTTTTTCTGACCCAACAATAACCAACCGATTCATCCTTTCTCCGAAAAATCAAATTTTTGTTAAAATTATAAAGTGTAACTTTTGGAAAATTATAGAATAGTGTAGAATATTATAGAAGTTAGGAGATATTTCTAAGAGATATTTCTAGATTAGTGTAGGTGATAAAAATATCTAGATATTTTGTAAGAAAAGTGTGGAGTATTCTAGAAGACGAATCTCCACCGTAGGATTAAATAGACCATGACCGTCCACTGAGGAGGTGGAAAGCCTATATATATACACCCCCTCCTCCACATTTGCATCATCCAAAAAAATCCAAGTCTTCTTGAGTTAATAAAGTATTCTCCAAGTTATTCAAGTAAGTCTTCCACTTTCTTAGTTCTAGTATTTTTGGAGCTATATTTTCTTCTTCGTTCTTCTTCAATTGTGGTTGTGAGTCTTGGGCTAGTGAAGCATAATTCACTACTCTAAGGAAGCAATTTCCGGAATTTGGGAAGTTGTTTTTCTTCACATGGTATCAGAGCTACAAGGGTGTTAGCTTGGAATCTTGTCAAGTCACTCTTGGTGAAGAAGTTCGTTGGCGTTCCAAAAATGGATTCAAGTGGAAGAGTTGTCGGCCTTGGAATTGAGGTGCTTAATCAATCCAATTACAATGTATGGAAGTCTTGCATGGAATCTTATCTTCTTGGATAAGATTTATGGGAGGTTGTTGGTGGAGACAACAAGGTTGCCCCTACACCCACGGATACTAATGCCGATGTCGTAAAGAAGTGGAGGACTTCAAACGCAAAGGCGGAATTCGTGTTGAAGAGATCAATCTCTCACGATCTATTTGATCGCATTGTTGAGTGTAAGTCTGCATCTCAGATTTGGGATACTCTAAGTGCATTGCTTAACAAGAAGAACGTTGCTCGGCTGCAATACTTAGAGAATGAGTTGGCACGAACTACTCAAGGTGAGCTCTCAATCTCCGAATTTTTCTTAAAAATTAAAAATATTTGTTCGAAAATTTCTGGTCTTGATCCGGAGGAACCTATTTCGGAGGCTCGAATGAAAAGGAATATTATTCGAGGATTAAACAATGGATATATTCCTTTTGTCACTTCTATTCAGGGGTGGGCTAATCAACCCTCCCTTGTTGAGCTTGAGAATCTTCTCTCTTCTCAAGAGTCTCTAGCAAAACAAATGGCTGGAGTCTCCTTATCCTTTCAAGGTGACGCCTTATTCTCTGGAAAGAAGAAAGTCTATAGACCAGAGAAGAAGAATGAAAGAGAGAGAAGAAAAGATGAAGGGGGAGAGCCACCAAAGAGTGCCAACGGGAAAAGAAGCAATATTCGATGCTATCGATGTAACTTGCCTGGACACATCAAGAAGAATTGTAAGGTGAAGCTAAAGGGAGGAAGCGTTGCTGATAAAGCAGAACAAACCGAAGAGAATTGGGGTGGTTGCTTCTCAACGGAAACTACCTCGGTAAATGCTTACGCTAGCATCAACTTCAAGGATGACTGGATCGTGGATTCTGGTTGCGGTCATCACCTTACCGGAGATGACTCAAAGTTCACATCTCTTCAGAAACATGAAGGTAACGAAGCTATTCTCACCGCGGATAATACCGTTTATCCGGTAGAAAAGGAGGGTACAATCATTCTCAACAATGGCGGAGATCCTATCACTATGAAGAGTGTGTATCATGTACCTGGGATGAGGAAGAATCTTTTCTCGGTGGCTAACGCTGTGGATGCTGGGCACTATGTTCTGTTCGAGCCAAATGGAGTGAAGTTCTTCCGAAATATCACTAAGGTGGAAGGAGATGTCGTCCACACCGGTAAGCGAGTTAAAGATTTATTTGTTTTGTCAGCATCTACATCTTATGTTGACAAGATGAGCACGAATGATAATGCATCACTTTGGCATGCTAGATTGGGGCACCTTAATATGGATAAGTTAAAAGTCATGGTAAACAAAAATTTGGTTGATAGTTTGCCTCATATTACTACTTTTGGTAGTGGAACATTATGCGAAGGGTGTCAATATGGTAAGGCGCATCGTCTTCCATTTGATAGATCCCAAACAAGATACGAGGCACCAGTAGAACTCATTCACAGTGATGTGATGGGTCCTACACGTACACCTACCTTCTCTGGTTATCGCTATATGGTGGTATTTGTTGATGATTACACACGATATACTTGGGTATATTTCGTGGTGCAAAAATCTAAAGTATTTTCCAGATTTTTGGAGTTCAAGGAGAAGGTCGAAGGTGAGTTTCACATCAAGATAAAACGGCTGAGGACTGATAATGGGGGAGAATATACTTTCCGGGAGTTTAATCAATTCTGCTCGAGGCAGGGAATACGAAGGCAACACACATGTGCAGACACTTCTCAGCAAAATGGCATTGCAGAGAGGAAGATTCGACGTCTTACTGAGACATGTAAGAGCTGGTTATATGCTAAACATTTGCCCAAAGTTCTTTGGGCCGAAGGTATGGCTTGTGCGGCATATGTGATTAATCGGGTACCACTCAGTCCGATTAATATGAAGTCCCCGTACGAAATGCTCTATAACGAGAAGCCAAATGTGAAAGACTTTAAGGTCTTTGGATCGATCTGCTACGTCCACATTCCAGATTCACAAAGAACTAAACTAGATGCTAAGGCAAGGAAGTGCATCTTCATCGGTTATGATGAAAGGAAGAAAGGCTGGAAATGCATGGATCCCGAGATAGGCAAGTGGAAAGTATCTCAGGATGTAGTATTTGATGAAATCTCTTCCTACTACAGTCCCGGTGGTGTTCCTGGAGATGCTCCTTCACCAGCTATAGAACATGAAGAGATGCCCGTAAGTCTTCCGGTGACTTCTTCAGCTCCTTGCTCCAATATTTCATCATCGCCATCATCACCAATGACGTATAATAGTACGTCATCTTCAGAAGCAAGAGATTCTGGTGATATGGGGAGCAAGGTTACTTCTCGCGTGGATGAACAAAGGGAAAATATCAACCTGGAGGAGACAAATGGTCAAAGAACAACTCGATATGGAAGGCAAGTCATCAAACCTATTCGCTACCGAGATGGCAACATGGTAAGCATCTATCATTGCTTCAGTGCTGGTCCTATTTATGAAAATGAGCCTTCTTCCTATAATGAAGCAAAAGGTGTTAAGGAATGGGAAGAAGCTATGAATGAGGAGATGCACGCACTTGTGAAAAATGAAACTTGGGATCTTGTGCCAAAGCCCAAGGATGTGAAGCCGGTATCTTGCAAGTGGGTGTATAAACTAAAGAAGAAGGCAGATGGGAGCATTGATAGATATAAAGCAAGGCTGGTTGCACGAGGATTCTCTCAAGTTTATGGAGAAGACTATGAGGAGACTTTTAGCCCAGTGGCGAAGATGACATCAGTTCGAGTTGTGATCTCCTTGGCGGCATCACTTGGGTGGAAGCTATGTCAGCTTGACGTGAAGAATGCTTTCCTGTATGGCGAGATTGATAAGGAGATCTACATGGAACAACCTTTGGGCTACATTTCTCCTACTCATCCAGACTATGTATGCAAGCTGAAGAAAGCGCTTCATGGACTCAAGCAAGCTCCCAGAGCATGGTAAAGAAAGATTGCTGAATACTTGCAATTTTGTGGCTATCTTGCATCAGACTCAGATTCTAGCCTGTTCGTGAAGAAGCAAGGTACGCTCCACATGATTGTGCTACTATATGTGGATGATATGATTATTACAGGTAATAACGAACAGGAGGTTGCAAAACTGCGAGCTGAACTCTCGATCAGATTTGAAATGAATGATTTGGGAGAGCTTAGTCACTTTCTTGGTTTGGAAGTGAAATATGTGAAAGATGGAATATTTCTTTCACAAGAAAGCTATGCGAGGAAGCTTGTGGACAGGTTTGGAATAAACACAAGTAAGCATTGCTCTACTCCTCTTGAGCCTAACATAAAAATTAGGCGTGATGAAGGAAAGCTTTTACCAGATCCACGTCCTTATCGGGCTCTTGTTGGTAGCTTGATCTACTTGACTATTACAAGGCCAGACATTTCATTTTCTGTTGGACTTGTTAGTCGCTATATGCAAGAGCCACGGAAACCTCACTTTGAAGCGGCGAAGCGCATATTGAAATACGTGAACTCAACATATGACATGGGACTTCTTTTCAAGAAAGGAGCTGATTTTTCACTACTTGGGTTCACTGATGCTGATCTAGGAGATGACTTAGATGATAGAAGATCAACTTCCGGTTATGTATTCTCCTGTGGTTCAGCATGTGTTTCTTGGTGCAGTAAAAAGCAAGACTCGGTCTCGCTCTCTACTAATGAAGCGGAATACAAGGCTTATACTCTTGCTGCTCAGGAATGCACGTGGCTTCGTCGGCTTGTTGGGGATGTATTCTCACCAATTCATAAGCCTACAAAACTTCTTGGTGACAATCAAAGCGCTATAAAGTTGGCTACTAATCCGGTGTGTCACGCAAGAACAAAACATATTGAGATTGCGCATCATTTCATCCGAGAGAAGGTTCTAGATGGTACCATTGAAGCGTTGGAGGTTCGGAGTAATGATAATGTTGCAGACATCTTTACAAAGTCTCTTTCCAAAGGACCATTCGAGGATCTCCGTGGCGAGCTTGGACTTGTCTCCAAAAGTTCACTTTAAGGGGGAGTGTTAAAATTATAAAGTGTAACTTTTGAAAAATTATAGAATAGTGTAGAATATTATAGAAGTTAGGAGATATTTGTAAGAGATATTTCTAGATTACTGTAGGTGATAAAAATATCTAGATATTTTATAAGAAAAGAGTGGAGTATTCTAGAAGACGAATCTCCACCGTAGGATTAAATAGATCATGACCGTCCACTGAGGAGGTGGAAAGCCTATATATACCCACCCCCTCCTCCACATTTGCATCATCCAAAAAAAATCCAAGTCTTCTTGAGTTAATAAAGTATTCTCCAAGTTATTCAAGTAAGTCTTCCACTTTCTTAGTTCTAGTATTTTTGGAGCTATATTTTCTTCTTCGTTCTTCTTCAATTGTGGTTGTGAGTCTTGGGCTAGTGAAGCATAATTCACTACTCTAAGGAAGCAATTTCCGAAATTTGGGAAGTTGTTTTTCTTCACAATTTTGCACTGCCCTCCTAATGAAATACTCAAGTTCCGGGTAACTACAGGAATGATGCATCAAAACTTTGACGACAACTTCCTCTATACAGTTCCACTTTCCGAAAGCTCCTCCCCAGGTGGGAGGACATTTGGCAATCCAACCTCCTCTTTTGATAAAGGCGAATATGATCAGGGGCGGAGCTAGAACACCACTTACATGTTCGGCTGTACCCAATAGTTTTTGTTCAAATCATGTATTTATCTTAAAAGATTCATCGATTATGTACAATTTATTAATTTAGAATACAATAACTTAAATATATTAGATTCCCGAACCATAAACTTCAAATCCTGGCTCTGCCTCTGAATCTATTCCCATATGCTTCCTTCAAGAACGGGAGCCCATCCATCAAGTAGACATCTTTTTTATCAGGGTATTTTGAATGAGACTCAGCAGAATATTCGTGGAGTTCAATATTAAGAAACTCAGACCATCTAGCAGCACATTACATTTCAAAATCTTCAGTGTACTCTAAATTTACTCTATGAAAATTTTTCTTCAGACTTCTTATAAAAGGGACATTTCTCACATTGTTTTGCAACAGGCTCTAAAATTACAAAAATATTTTTAGTTTGCTGATAAGAAATAGTGAAGAGTCTGAAGACTTACCAGGTAGACCATTGCAATTCGAACTCAGTGATTCTGCCATTTAAATGTGTTCTTCTGATTACTTAATACCAAGTTGTCATCTTAGGAATTTAAGACATTATATAGGTTGAAATGGTTCCAGAAGCTACCAAAAGGTGCAGCAACAACACATTTCTTAATTAAGAAGAAGAATTGCAAAAATGTACACTTAGTTCTAGTTAAGTTCCATAGTTGAAGAGATAAATGAGAGACGGACAAACTCTGCTTTGCCACCGTGCCTCAAATCTGGGCGGATGTTATATTGAATGCAAACAATTACAAAAGCATCACATGTTCAACTACAACAACAACTACCCAGTATAGTCCCACAAAGTGGGGTCTGGGGAGGGTAATATGTAGACGAGCCTTACCCCTACCCGAAAGGGCAGAGAGGCTGTTTCCAATCGACCCTCGGCTCAGTGAAGGAAAGAAAAATAAAAACAAAAACAAAAGAGCATTAGTAACTTCAGCAGAAATAACGTAAATAATTATCTAAACATAAGAAACATAAATAAAATAGCATGCAATAATATCATATAGTAACTAGCATAAATAACTACCATAAGGGAGACACAAGCCAAACCACAAATCATCTATGGATAGCCCTGCCAAGCCTCACTCAACCTCGGGTGAGGAGTATGAAAAACTCTAGGAGCCCCTGTCCTACAACCCTGATACTGGACCTCCAGACTTTCCTATCAAGGGTCATGTCTTCGGAAACCCGCATTCTAGTCATGTCATGCCTAATCACCTCTCCCCAATACTTCTTAGGCCTCCCTCTGCCTCACCGAACGCCGACAATCGCCAGCCGCTCACAACTCCTCACCGGGGCATCAGGACTTCTCCTCCGCACATGCCCGAACCTTTAGACTCGAGAGTCTGTCTCCATACCTCTAACCTTTCAATAACACCGACCCTCGTCTCATCTATCAAGACTATGTCATCACCAAATAGCATACACCAAGGCACATCCCCTTGAATATGTCGGGTTAGAGCATCCATCACCAAGGCAAACAAGAGAGGGCTAAGCGCCGATCCTTGATGGAGCCCCATAACCACTGGAAAATGGTCTGAGTCGCCACCCACCGTCCTAACCCTAGTCTTAGCTCCATCGTACATGTCCTTGATTACTCTGATGTAGGCTTCCGGCACGCTCTTCGCCTCCAAGCACCTCCATAGCACCTCCCTTGGGACCTTGTCATACGCCTTCTCCAAGTCGATAAGCACCATGTGCAGGTCCTTCTTCTTATCCCTGAACTGCTCACCAGCCGCCTGACAAGGTGGATAGCTTATATAGTGGAGCGACCCGGCATGAAACCGAACTGGTTCCCAGATATAGATGTCATCTCCCTCACCCTTGCCTCGATCACCCGCTCCCAGACCTTCATGGTGTGACTTATTAATTTGATACCCCTATAGTTGTTGCAGCACTGGATGTCCCCTTTTGTTCTTGTACAAGGGCACCACTGTACTCCACCTCCACTCATCCGGCATCCTTTTGGTCCTGAAGATCGCATTGAACAACCTGGAGAGCCACTCCACTCCTAACCTACCCATGCACTTCCAGAACTCCACTGGGATCTAGTCAGGCCCGGTCGCTCGACCCCTACTCATCCTACGCAAAGCCCCCATGACCTCCTCTGCCCTAATGCGCCTGCAGTACCCAAGGTCTCTATGTTGCTCTGAATGCCCCAACTCCCCTAGCTCTATGTTACGATCCCCCTCCTCGTTAAGTAAGTCTCGACAGTACACCTGCCACCTCTGCTTGACTTGAGACTCCCCCATCAGAACTCTACCATCCTCGCCCTTGATGAACCTAACTTGGTCAAGATCACGTGCCTTCCTTTCCCTTGCTTTAGCTAACCGGAATAACTTCCTGTCCCCGCCTCTCTCCCCTAGTTCCTCGTACATGCGACCAAACGCCGCGTTTTTAGCTTCCGTAACCGCCAGCTTTGCTTCTTTCCTCGCCATCTTGTAGATCTCCTTGTTCGCTCTCGTTCTTCCTCGCTTGTGCTCCCTGCAAACTTAGCAAACGCCGCCTTCTTCACCTCCACTTTTCCTTCGACTACATCGTTCCACCACCAGTCACCCTGATGTCTGCCTGAATAGCCCTTGGCTACCCCGAGCACGTCCCGTGCTACCTCCCTAACCAAGTTCGCCGTCTCTGACCACATAGCGTCCGCTTCCCCAGAACTTCTCCAAGCTCCGCCCTCAACTAACCTCCTCTCCAACTCCTGTGCTTTCTCCTTAGTCAAAATACCCCATCTAATCCGCAGTTGTCCCTGAACACCCCTCCTCTTCCTCTTCACCCAGAGACCGACATCCATCACTAGGAGTCTATAAAGAGTCGAAAGGGACTCTCCCGGAATAACCTTGCAGTCCTTGCACATACCCCTATCGCTCCTTCTGAGCAGGATGTAATCAATCTGAGTCCTCGTCGCCGAACTCTTGAAGGTGACCAAATGCTCCTCCCTCTTCTGAAATGTCGAGTTCGCAATCAGAAGCTCGGAAGCCCTGGCGAAATCAAGCAGTGAAGTGCCTCCTCCGTTCCTAACACCAAAGCCGAAGCCACCGTGCACCTCACTATAACCCCCAGCATCAGCCCCAATATGACCATTAAAGTCCCCTCCAATAACTAACTTCTCAGATTGAGGAATACGACTCACCAGATCATCTAAGTCCTCCCAAAAGCGCCTCTTAGCCTCCTCGTCTAAGCCCGCTTGCGGCGCGTAAGGGCTGATGACGTTGAGGACGCAACCCCCAATAACCAACTTAATAGACATTAACCTATCATTCACTCGCCTAACCTCGACCACGGACTCCCTTAGATCCTTATCTACCAAGATACCCACTCCATTCTTAAACCCGTCTACATTCCCCGCCCTCGACCCTTTCCACCCAGTCTCCTGGACACATGCTATGTTAACCCTCTTCTTCTGAAGAACCTTCGCCAACTCAATGGACTTACCCGTCAGAGTGCCTATGTTCCATGACCCAATCCTTAATCTATGAGCGTCCGCTACCCTCTTCCCGCCCTTACTTCCCGCCCTACCCGCAGGACCACTCCCTGCCCCCCTACTCACCCCCGCCACCGCCCCCACCCCCCGAGGACATGACTTTACGCTATCATCCCCCGCCGCGGCCACTATCCCTCCAACCGACTATGGAGAATAGTGACGCACACACGCACTATAGCGGAATACGCAAAAAGATGCAAACTAGAAAGAAACAGAGTAAACCTCACACGGAATGGTAGCTAAAATACGTAAAAAGGTGTACAAAGTAAACAAGAGAGCGGGAGGTACCAACTCCCGGTGGAAAAACCTAAAAGTAGGCTTTGATGCGCCCAAGGTCAACTGCTAACGACTCTTGCACGTCCCGGCCGGTGTTGCTTAGCTCTTCACTCCCAAAGGCCGCAAACTGGCCTCGCCGTCGTGACTAGTACCTGGGCAAGTTTTCCTGAAGCTTATCGACACGTGTAGTTCTATTGCGTCTTGCCAAAAGTTTGAATGGGAATCGCCGGAAGTACCGTAGCTTGCTGAAAATCCTCGCCGGAAAAATAAGGCACATGTCCAAGAAAACAGAACACACCCACACACCACAAAAGCAGAAGAGAAAATAGGAAGAAAAGAGCAGGGGTCGCCGGAAGAAAATTGAAATAAACAAAAGAAAAGTAGAACAAAGAACTGATAGAAACAGAAATGTAAGGAAACAACTAATTAGATGTAGTAACAATACATACACAATTCAGTGGCTAAGTAAAATTCATCATTAAAAGCAGAACATAAATGATAACCATGAGAACAAGGACTAGTTGAACATAAATGATAACCATGAGAACAAGGACTAGTTTTGAAGAAAAGTGGCAGGTGGCGGCTGGCCACCTGTTCTATAAGCAGAAATGAACAGAGCCAAAAACTCGATGCAACAATATCTGCAAGAATCAACGAAACCCTTTTGAAGAAATCGCAAAGAGAAGAGAATAACCCTAAAACTTGAGAGTGGAATCGATCGATATGTGTCTATAAGGTGTAGAAATTTTATATTTTGTTAAAGTTATGAGAAGGTAAAGAAACCCTAAACTGGAGATCCTATAGAAATCATAAGGACATCAGACCAATGTAAAAAGCATTGTTTATCAGCCAATCAATTCAAGTTTTACTCCACCCATCACCTGTTCTACTACGTTATGGATATTTCAAGAGTTTTTTTAAAGATAATAATTAGGCTAAGTACGAATAATTGTTACAAAAGAGCAGTGAGTACAGTTAAAAATCTTTTATACGCACTGGTTATCACCAAAAAGACCCATACAAAAGCAGTTAAACATCAGCAAGATAAAGAAGAATATAAGAAGCAACAACATCTAGAAAACAATTTAGAAGAGCTTGGAAAAGAGTATAGAGCCAGGGGAAAAGTTATGTCAGCTTCCATATTAAATTTCTAAAAGACCCAAAACAGCCACATCAACACAATCAAGATTGACTCTTTTAGAGAAGCCTGAAAGATAATATTGGCATTGTAATAATAGGCTTGTTCATGAATGTAACCATCATGATTCGAACAGTAAGCTCATGCACGTAGTTTACGTTCAATGTACATTGAAAACTAACACTCCCTTCCTCAGTAGTTAGCAACTTTTACACACTTTGACAGTACAAAACAGTTATACTTTCCCCTTTATGTACCAGTAGCAGAAATTAGAGCAATGGAGAATCTACTTCACTACATTAAAAGTGGCACGAGGGTTGGAAATCATCACTGGACACTCGCCTTTTTCATCATAGTCAGCAAACTCATCTCCAGACAAATTGATGCCCCCAAATTTTGTTCCCTCAAGCTGCATTGACTGAATCAGGTTAGAACTGGCTCGACATTTCCCATAATACAAAACGTAAGATTGGACATAAAACCTAAGTGCAAGTGTCTTCAGCAACCTAAAAGGATTCTTACAAAGATAATCTCACGAGAAGGTTCACAAGTATGCCACGTAGAAATAAATTCAACAAAATAATGGATGTTAATCATTTCGTATGTCATCAGACCAAAATCAGTCAAGTTTATACCCATACAATTCTAGGAGGAAGAGTGGATCCAAAGACTTGTCAGATAGCCAGAAGCAGATGTAAGCAAGTATTAATAGCATTACAACAGGTTAAACTTTCCTGTCAATTGCAAACAGTAAGGAAGTGAAAAAATTAGTGTAAACCTTGTGGTTTACCCATATGTCAATTTCTGCATGAAACTGTACTATTGCTGTCACAAGCATGTAATACGTAGGAGAAGGTGTGTTTTGGGGTTCGGGAGGGTGGTTAGTGTATATCAAGAAGAAACATGCCGAATAGCATAAGGTCCAAAGCATCCTGGGCAAAGAAACTTCACAAGTAACAACCTAAAATACAGGACATATCCAGTGCCAAACAAATGGTCTTCAGATGCTTCACAAAGATGAGAAGATGGTCCAATTAGTATCTTCTGAGCACCATAAATTCTACTGATCTCCCATAAACAGGCCCATTATGCTTGTGAATGCTTTCAACCGCACAAACATATGGATGGCATTTTGTGCAATTCATAACCTAGTCAAAATTAAATCCCCCTAAGAAACAGGAAAAAAGAAAAAGGCATTTGAGCTTAGGTGGCGATCATATCCAAGGATGATGATCACCACTTATCAAGACAATGACATACTGGAAGGGTGGGAGGAAAGGCTGGAGACAACAGAAAGCATGCTGCTCTTAAGTGGAAATTGAATTTCAAGTTGGTATTCCAAAGACAATTGAAGACCTATTGGAATAAGCATAACATTCTAGTATCCACTCTGTAGGAAAGAGAAGACCTGTTCATGATTTAAAATGGAATGCGCTATGAATGACCAGACATAATAGAGGTAGAATGTACTAGAAGAATGCTTTTCCTAGAAGTTAATTAGGAGATTCATCACCTGGTTTAAAGAAACGGGAAACTTATTCAAGGAATCCCAGCATACAATTCAGGAACACGTGTAGGAAACAATAGGGCAAAGAAAATTTATGCTTACATATAATATTTTTACAACGTTTCGGTAATGAATATCTCTACATTAGAAAATACCAAACCAGAAAGCAAGGGAAAAGCTTACCGATTCAGCTTGCCATTCTCCCAGGAAAGCAAAATCCAGAGGCTCAAAACCCCTGCACTCAAATAACATCAGGGGTGCATATTTTCCAGCTTGACTATCACCATGAGTCAGTGGGCGGCCTCGGCCAGTGATCATGGTTACTGTACCATCCCTGCTACAGAACTTACACTGAAAACAGAAGTCACAAAGCACTTAATAATTAATCAAGCCTGATACAGTAACGATAATAATGAAGAGGAGTTGTAATAGCAACAGAACATCAAAGAAAAATGAAAAAAATGGGGGAATAAACCGAGGTTCAGAATAGACTTTAAGGATATTAAAGTTATTCAAAGGGATACAATTAAGAAAAAGCAGATAGAGGCAGTTACTACAAATTAACCACTTCTGATGCTATAGATTTCCTTGTTAACTCCTTACCTCAGCTCATATTTTAAGCTGTCTCGGTAATGTCAAAATTCATAGTGAAAACGAGCTGACTATGTTTTCATATCTATCTTGTCACAAATAACAGTCAAGTATACATGGACTTCACGGACATCATGGTTATTCAACATGATAGAATTAAGAAACTGTAGATAGGGGCATTTACTACAAACTAACGATTTACCTTATAGCTTTCCTACTTACTCCTTGTCTCACCTCAAATTTCAAGCTCTCAGTGATGTTAAATTCATAGTGTACTAGCTGAATTAAGTTCACTGTGTTTTTCATATCTATATTAACACATAAAACATTCAGATGTACATCAATATCTCTCTAAGCGGTATAAATATTGTCAAAGATCTCAGGAAGAGAGGTCACCTTCTGAATGAGGTGGGTCGTGCCCTTGCCTATGGGAAGAGGAACAGTCTCACTCAACATCACGTACGTCTCCTTTTGGGTGATCTCGCCACAATTGCCACACTTCAGCTGCACAATTTATTCAAAGATAAAGAAAGCATTTAATGGACTATAAAATAAATATTAATGGAGGACAAGAAATGGATAATTTCATCATGCAAAAGCAGTAAAAAATTAACTTATGGAAACAACACTATCTCATACGAACATAGCTGAAAGGAAATTTGAGTAGTAGTATATCTAAAAAGATACAGAGTGAAAGTAGTACACATTAAAAATAAAATGAAACAAGGTTCATACAAGATGGTGTAACATTTCAGAACATCTTAAAATGGAAAAAGTGGCACATAATTTAAAACTAAGTAATAAGACTTCATACAGTGAGAAATAACATTAAAAGATAAAAGAAAAGGTGGTCTTGGGATAAGAAACCTTCAACTACATAACAATAGCTCGATAATAAAATGGCTTTAAAGGTATTCAGAGGAAGAAGTACAACGACAACAACAACCCAATAAAATCCCAAAAGTAAGGGGATTGGGGAAGGTAGTGTGTACGCACCCCTACCCCTATCCCTACCGCCATGGAGTAGAGAGGTTATTTCAGATAAATCCTCGGCTCAAGAAAACGAAAAAGACAAAAATCACGGTATATCAGTATCATTAACAAAAACCATAAAAATAATAAAGCATCATAAGAAACCAAAAAATAATTGAAAGGCAATACAATAACCAGTAAAGAAAAACTGAAGAATAGTGACAACACAACATAAACCACTAAAAATCTAAGACAAACCCTATCAGTCTATCCTCACACTTGGAACGAAGTAGAAAAATGCTCTAACTACCTCCTACCCTACAACCCTAACGCTCGATCTCCACACCTTCCTATCAAGGGCCATGTTCTCGAAACTCTTAAGCTGTTTGGGGGATCTTTCCAAATCTCTTTGGTGTAAAAATGGGTCCCCCACCAGTCAAGGAACTTTTAAGCTGTTGGGGATACAAGGAACAAAGAGCTCAAAATATGGAGAACTATTCCATCTTCCGTATTGGGGACTGTATGGAAGGAGAAAAATCAAAGATATCTCAAGGGCAGATCTAGTGCAATGCAGGTGCTGAAATGCAAATGTTTAAGGCAGTTGGCACTTTGGTGTAAGTTGGACAATGCATACGAGGAAAATAGTGTGACAGGGACTTCCCCTTCTTTTGTATACAGGTCTTTTTGTGCTGAGTCTCTACTCACTCTTGTAATACCAGCACTAACGTAATGCTAGGATTTATTTGCGTCAAAAAAAGACTTCATACAGAACACAAGCAAAATAGACACAAAAATTCTGAAGCTAAAATTGTAATTAGGAAAAAGAGAGATAGTTCGACAAAGAAAAAATCACGAAAACGAAGAATGAGAAGATGAAATTGGAATGAGTTATCAGATAGCCATAAGCAAATAGCTAGAACGCATCATCAGTTAGATCAATCTTCACGGAAAAAATAACACAATATCAACAGTCAGACACACACACGCACGCACACAAAAAAACACATAAGCATGTTAGCAGTAGTTCACTTAAAGCTGTCAAAATGACTAGATCCACATTTACTATAGAGTCAACATCAAGTATATCAAATCTTCATCCAGAAATCACATAGACATAGCAATAGAGCAACTAAAATTTTAAAGAGTAAAAAAAAACACGATCATTTGACATAGAAAATCATGAAAATGAAAATACGAAGATGAAATAGCAATGAGCTTCCTGAATAACCCTAATCAACACCTAAAAAGGTAATCCTATTTAGAGTTTAGTTACAGTAAGTCAGTAAGTGCAGTCTATAAAGCATTAGAGTAACTACAAAATTTAGAGGCGTTTAGGTCTAAATAAACGCCTAATAAGTAGAAGTCATACAGTATTTTAGATTCATTAGTTAGAGTAACTGCAGTTTACTCTATATATGTCTAAATATAAACACACGCACATCTACTATTGAGTCAAAAACAGTTAAACAAATTTTTTATGGAGAAATCACATAGACATCATGCAATAGAGTAACTACCTGAATCACACACACACATTGCAATGAGCTATCTGAATAGACCTAAATAAACACCTAATAAGCAAAAGTAATCCAGTATTCTAGAGTCATTAGCTAGAGTAAGTGCAGTTTACTCTCTATGTGTAAATACACGCGTGCACACACACACATTGCAATGAGCTACCTGAATAGACCTAAATAAACACCTAATAAGCAAAAGTAATCCAGTATTTTAGAGTCGTCAGCTAGAGTAAGTGCAGTTTACTATCTATATGTGTAAAGACACACACACACACACACACACACACACACACACACATCAATTAGATCAATCTTCATCGAGAAATCACATAGACATACAAATGCGATAGCGTAACTGAAATTAACGGCGTTTAGACGGAGACCTTGAAGTGATAAGGGAAGTCAGGATCAGTAACACCGCCTTGCGGCTGAAGGTTAGTGAGATTCTCAAGCTCCGCCATGATCGCCAACAAGAAATTCACCATTTTTCCTGCTTCGAATCAACGCTTTATCTCTGGTTGTTCTGGAGAAGTGATTTGAGGAAGATTGATATTTATACCCTGGTGGAGGGTCACATTAGATACTTATATACGTGTAGTCACTTGCCTCCTTCTAATTTGGTTCGTTATCCGTTGTGCACTAGCGAGTCTTCTTTAGATTCGTCCGCACTCTAGGATGATAGATTAAGGACATATTTCGTGTGGGGCAGATTGTAGGGCCGAGGTTAGGGTGCGGGACGGGAGGCAGGGGAGGTAGAGGGGGCAAGGGAGCCTATACATTTAGAATCGAGCCATGAACTATAGGTTCGCTAACGAGTAAGTACATAGAGCTGGCGAACAGAAGAGGAAGATTAATATAGCATGTGTCCAGTAGAGTAGGTGGGTCGCATCGAGGGCGAAAAATGTGGATGGGTATAAGTTGTGGTACCCTGGAGTCCAATGGAGTAAGAACCGAGTGGGTATTTTGGTAGATAGCCACCTTAGAGAGTCGATGGTTGAGGTCAGGCGGGTGAATGATACACTAATGACTATTAAATTGTTGGTGGGTGAGTCTACTTTAAATGTCATTAGCGCATACGCGCCGCAAGTAGGCTTGGACGAGTAGATTAAAAGGCGCTTTTGGGAGGGGTTGGATGACATCGTTCGTAGTATTCCGCCTTCCGAAAGGTTATTTATAGAAGGAGATTTTAATGGTCATATTGGGTCGTCTGCAGGTGGTTATACTGAGGTACATAGCGGCTTTGGTTTCAAGGAGCGTAAAGGAGGGGGCACTTCGCCGTTGGACTTTGCCAAGGCATTCGATCTAGTGATTGCGAACTCTAGCTTTCCTAAGCGGGAGAAGCATTTGGTTACTTACCAAAATGAGGTAGTTAAGACTCAGATTGACTATCTTCTCCTAAAGAGATGCGACGGAAGGTTGTGCGAGGATTGCAAAGTTATCCCAAGTGAGACCCTTGTGACGTAACATAGGCTATTGGTGATGGGCATTGGTATTATGATAAGGAGGAACAAAAGGTCATTACGAGGTCGCTCGGGGATGAGGTGGGGCGCCTTGACTAGGGATAAAACTCAGGATTTTGTAGGAAGGTTATCGGCAATGGGAGCTTGGAAATGTAGTGGGGATGCAAACACTATGTGGTCAATGACGGCATACTGTATAAGGAAGGCAGCGAGAGAGGTGTTAGGGATATCTTCGGGACACACCGGTGGCCACGAAGGAGATTGGTGGTGGAATGCAGTTGTCCAAGGTAAAGTGGAAGCGCAGAAGGTGGCTTACATGCAGTTAGTAGGGAGCACTGGCGAGGAGGAGAAGAGAGCGAACAATGAGAGATACAAGGTTGCTAGTAGGGAGGCAAAGATAGTAGTTACGGAGGCTAAGACGACAACTTTTGCTCGTCTGTATGAGGAGCTAGGGAACAAAGGCGGGGAGAAGAAGCTATTCCGACTCACTAAGGTGAGAGAGAGGATGGCTCTGGATCTGGACCAAGTTAGGTCCATAAAAGATGATGACAACAAAGTTTTGATGGGGGGATGACCATATTAAGAGGATATGACATACCTACTTTCATAAACTTCTGACTGAAGAAGGTGATCAGGATATTGTACAAGGTGATTTGCGAAATGCTGAAAGCCCACATGGGATTTGTGATTGTAGGGACATTGAGGTCGATTAGGTCATGGAGGCAATGCATAAGATGAGGAGGGGCAGAGCTACCGGGCCAGACAAAATTTCAGTTGAACTTTAGAGGTGTGTGCGCATACCAGGCTTGGAATGAATTACTGGGTTGTTTAATGTTATATTTAAGGCTAATAGAATGCCTGAAGAGTGGAGGTGGAGTACAATAGTTCCGTTGTATAAGAACAAAGCTGATATCCAGAGCTGCAACAACTATAGGGGTATCAAATTACTGAGTCATACCATAAAAGTCTGGGAGAGAGTGGTAGAAATGAGAGTGCGAATGATGGTGTCTATTTCAGACAACCAGTTCGGGTTCATGCCGGGGCGATCTACCATAGAAGCTATCCACCTTATTAGGAGGATGGTGGAACAATACAGGGATAAGAAGAAGAATCTTCACATGGTGTTTATCGATCTAGAGAAAGTGTACGACAGGGTTCCTAGGGAGGTCTTATGGAGATGCTTAAAGGTTAAAGGGGTCCCGGTTGCTTACATTAGGGTGATTAAAGACATGTATGATGGAGCTAAGACTCAAGTTAGGATAGTAGGAGGTGACTCCGAGCATTTTTCAATTGTTACGGGGTTGCACCAAGGGTCTGTGTTCAGCTCTTTCCTATTTGCCCTGGTGATGGATGCCATAACGCATAATATTCAAGGGGAGGTGACATGGTTCATGCTATTTGCTGATGACATAGTCCTAATTGACGAGACAAGACGCGACGTCAACGAGAGGCTAGAGATTTGGAGAAAGGCCCTTGAATTTAAAGGTTTCAGGTTGAGCAGGACGAAGACGGAATATCTCAAGTGCAAATTTGGGCCCGAGCCAACGGACGCGGGAGTGGAAGTGAGGCTTGATTCTCAAGTCATCCCCCAGAGGGGTAGTTTCAAGTACCTTGGGTTAGTTATTCAGGGGACTGGGGAGATCGACGAGGATGTCACATACCGTATAAGGGTGGGGTGGATGAAGAGGAGGTTAGCAACGGGATTCCTGTGTGACAAGAAAGTGACACCGTTACTAAAAGGTAAGTTTTATAGAGCAGTGGTTAGACCGGCCATGTTGTATGGGACCGAGTGTTGGCCGGTTAAGAACTCACACATCCAGAAGATGCAAGTAGCGGAGATGAGGATGTTGAGGTGAATGTATGGGCATACGAGGATGGATAAGATTAGGAATGAAGATATTCGAGAAACGGTGGGGGTGGCGCCCATGGAGGACAAGATGCGGGAAGCAAGACTCAGATGGTTCGGGTACATTCAAAGGAGGAGCACTGATACACCGGTGAGAAGTTGTGAGCGACTGGCGGTGATGGCCTAAGAAGTATTGGGGAGATGTTATCAGGCAGGACATGACGCGACTTAGGATTACTGAGGACATGGCCCTTGACAGGGGATTGTGGAGGTCAAGCAATAAGGTTGTAGGTTAGGGGGAAGTTGGAAATTTCTACAGCGCGCTAGAGTGAGACTAGACAGTTAGGAGTTAGGCTTATGATGCTACTGATCAGCTACTGATGCAGGGCTTTATATTCTAGATATTAGTATACTTTCCTCTTTCTCGTATTTCCTATATTTCTTATATTGATGTTATTTAGTTATTTTATGTTATCTTATGTTATGTTGTGTATTTTATATTATTTATTATGAGTCTATTGCCAGTACTAATATATGGTTGCTTGTTTCTATCACTTGTTTCTTTCTTGAGCTGAGGGTCTTCTGGAAACACCCTCACTGCCCCCCGGGGTAGGGGTAAGGTCTGGATATATATTACCCTGCCCAGACCTCACTTGTGGGAATATACTAGGTTGTTGTTGATTAATATCTAGAAGCTTCCGATCATGATTATGAAAAAAAAGAATTTTTACCTCCTATAGCAAAGGTTAACACCTTATTTATTTAAATAAATACCATTAAAAAATATATTCTATAGATACCTTTTAATGTTTACAGCAAAAATATTTTTACCTCCTATCCCTAAGCTATTAAATATGTTATTCAGTTACATTATTTTCTTTCTCTCTATACTTTTATACATGTCATTCTCTTCTCTCATACAATGCTCAATCTCAAAATTCCTCTCACCGACATAACCTACCATTAGTCATAAACGGTGATTTTGCTTGGTATACCACGAAGACTTCCAGCTAGTGAGCAGCCTCCTGGCCCATCAGGCAATCCGACAAGAAAAGCCACGTTATTTCGATTTGTTGAACCCTAAAACCTTCCGTTGCAATTACAAGTGCAAAAGAAATCCTTATGTCTCCCTGTTCGCATAGCTATGGCGAAGAACAAAAACAAGAATAAGAAAAATGATTGTGTGGCTATGGATGTCTCCTCTAACAAAATGGTCACGGGTCCCCAAGCAGTGTTAGTAATTTTTTCATCCGAAATTGAATCCAAAGAAGATGAAGCCTTCGATTGACGGCGGCGTGGAAACAGTGAGATTCAAGGTTTTTGCTCGATGGCAGATTCATTGGAAATTAGGGTTTGTTCTTGAACAAAGACGACGAAAGTTAGGGCTGAGAAACTTGATTTTCTGCTAATATATTTCAATATTTTTTCAACGTATCATGCTGTATTTTCATGTAATTCATTGTATTCATTGTCTTTTTTCCGTTGTAATTCAATGTATCTCGTTGTATTCCATGTATTTCATTGTATTCCCTGTCTTTTTTCTATTGCATTTCAATGTATCCCGCTGTATTTTATGTATTTCATTGTATTCACTGTCTCACTATATGCCATGAATGTATTCATATGTTTGTTTAATTAATATAATTTATATATTCAGATGTATTATATAATTTCTCTGAAGATTGTTATATTTTTGGGGTGTTTTTCGGTTGAGAACCTTAAATACAAATTTTGTATGTTATAATTGAGTTTGTTGAGTTATTTTAGGAGTCTATTATGTTAATTGATTCACTTTCCGTTTAAAAATAGTGTAATTCCCTGTTTCGCGCCGCGAATACATTCGAATACAATAATATGTCCAGATGTAATCCCATGTTTCATGCCATGAATACAATTGAATACACTCGGATACAATAACTGATTAGCTGGATTTCCCTGATTCACGCCTATTTTTGCAACTATATTCATGAATATAGTAGCATAAATACATCTAATATACCTTATAACAACAGAAAACGAATCTACAATCCATAATACATCAAATGGTATCTATAGAGAGCTAATTACCACTAAAAGATAGTGCTTTATGAAAATTTCTCAAAAAAATGATTGCAATTTTTTTGGGCTAAAATTGAAGCATACTGGTTAACTGGGCAAGTGCACAGATGGCTCATTTTTGGGGCAAGTGCACAAATAGCCATTCTCAGATATGTTATTTAGAGATTAGCCGGTATTTATTTTTCTTCGAAAGTTTAAACTAAAAATCTTAACTTCAAGGAGAAATTCAGGACCCACGGACTAATTCCTAAATAGCAGCCCTTTAGAGTAGCTACCTTGTGCCATTTCTACCTGATTTTGGGACTAATCGAAGATTGTAATTTTCGTGAGTATAGCCACTTTGGAAACGAAGTTATAAAAACAGAGTAATTTTTATAAACCACTATTGTTTAGTAGATATTAACTTTTTATTGTTACCATATATATAATTAATTTCTGTAGCTACTATTCAGTTGTTACGGTAGTGTATTCGATGTATTCGCGCTACCGTATTCATGAATAAAGTAGCAAAAAGTGCCTAAAAATTAGGGCAGTCCAGCTGTACGTACATGCTGTTACACCTCCTTTTTAGCACTGCAACCCTGGCGAAGGGCGTAAGAAGGGTGTTTTTCCAATTAAAGGACAATCGAAACGTGATTTATTTATTTAGAGATTTCAGAGTCGCCACTTGGGATAATTAATGGTGTCTCAAATCACCGGTTTAAATCCCGAATCGAGGAAGGGTTGACTCTGTATACAGTCTGCGAGCCAGAAATCCGGGTAAGGAATTTTGTTAACCCGAGAGAAGGTGTTAGGCATTCCCGAGTTCCGTGGTTCTAGCACGATCGCTCAACTATTATACTTAGCCTAACTATCTGATTTTAATGCATTATTGTACTTATGTGCAAATTTTAACTCTATAACCACTTTTTATTTTATTTTAAGAAGATTGCAACGTTGTTAAAATACGTTTTGAACCACATCACATAAATGCACCCATAGTCTTTGACATGTTTCAACATCGTTGGGATTTGGGTCACATAAATGCGCACCCGTATTTAGGAAAGGGAATTATTTCACTAGCGCACCTAAAATGAATACGCGTTTTGCGAATTTGCGAGGGCCATGGAAATTTGTTAAATGGCACCTCGAGTTCTGATTTAAGTTAAAACTAATAATTAAAAGGGGCTCGCGATAGGAGATTTCACTTGATATGGTATGCCTCAAATTATTCCAAATGGGTCTACTCAATTAAAATAAACTACAGATGTTTCGAGATGTCTCCTAAACTATTTTGAGATTATTACAAGGCACGATTATGCAAATTATTGTGGGAGGTTGACAAAGTAAATGAAACTATAGAGGAAATAAAGAGTGGATTCCAGTTCAGCAATAAAGCTAAACAAGAAAGCTAATAGATATCTTATTCCACTTATGAACTGGATTCCATTTCTATCAAATAGAACACAACATGTTACTGCAAGACTAAGCTAGCACTATAGCGCATTATTACCTTTATACCTATCACGCCTGATTACAAACCCAACAATTATCGAAACCTTTATTCAGAAATCGAAATATACTCTTCTAAATGAAAAGCAGGCCCAAGTTGGGCCCATCTACTAATGAGTTCACTGCTGTAAACGAAAGACTCACGACTAGACCCTCTCAAAGTCCCTCCAATATGCAAAGAAACATGACCATCACTTCTATTACATTCTTCGGCTGGTTTCCACCCTAGATATGAGTACTTGAACAAGGAAGTGAGTTAGGGAAGCTTTATTTGCAAGGAAATTAACAATTGAGAATTAAATCAACATATAGTTGCTATGAACACATGATTACTTAATAACCCATTTACACTTAACAATATATCATAGTATTTCTAACACATTAAACCATATGGTCACCACCCGGAAATGTTCGAGTATAAAATCACACATGAACATAACATAATTCTAAACCACTTTAAAGCTGAAATATCTTGTGAAGAGATATATTACTGAAATTCTCTGACAGTCCCAAATTATAGCAGTCCATAGTTGAATTACAACCTATCCAATCCAAATAAAAATAACAGTCCATGGTTCCATTTCAATACAACAACCTATCTAATCCAACTGGAAACAACTAGATCACATTAAAGTAGATGATTAAGTATATGAGCATTAGGAAAGAAGTAAAAGAAAAACAATGCAGACTGGTACCATGCTTCAAATTGTCATTGCATCTTCATTATGAAATCACAATCATCAAAGTTCAAAGGCATGTACATGGGGTTTAAAGGAAGCAAAATAAAAGTAAGTTATCAGCAGAGCAATAGGAATCAACAACGGAAAAACAGAGATGAACCCAGATTCAACAACTTAGAACAAGGAATTCAGCTTAACCCAACAAAATTGTAGTGTTCAATCAGCTCGAACCACAAACTTTCACAGAAACCTAACATCCACCCATACTTAATCTCAAACCAACCAAAAAGTGCTTCAGAGTTTGAATATTCTAAGAAATTAGTCCAAAAATGAATGAAACAGTTATTTCAATATCTTAGCTTCTTAGCCTTTTTTTCAGAATTTTATCCCTCGCCCAACCTCAAAAACTTGCGTTGAAAGGCAAGGTTAGAAGGCCTTTTATAAGCAAGTATTAGGGCAATCCTCAGGTTTTAGCTTTTCAATTCAGTCCTTTAGTTAAATAACTTGTGGACCAAGTTTTTTACATCAAAATTAACAGGAAGCCCCTACTAAAGGCTTCCTATTTCAGTTATTAAAAAATTCCCTTAACCAAATGCCTAAACTACCCTCAAGTGTCCTATTAATTACTTTCTACCCCTTGACAGATTAGATTCTGAAGCTTCAAATGAGTTCAAGCAAATAAAATTCCAAATACGACAATTCTTAACAACAATGCAGAAAATCAAAAATTATCACACGAATTAGACACATACACTCATAGGATTACCTAATGAATAATTAAAAAAACCTAAACCTAAGTCGAGTAATAGTCTACTGGGCCTAATTTAAACTTCAAGGGTTACACATAATAGTCATTCAACAGAAAATATTAATGCAATTCGAATCCAAACTGATTAAACAAATGAGATTCAATTAATCCCAAATTAATTGTTCAACTCAAGTATTAACCAAACAAGACTGATACCACTTGCCTAAACTCGTGAAGACAAATTAACAGAAGGGAGATGGAGCAGAGGGAAATTAAAAGAAAGTTAGAAAACTTAGCTTGAGCGCAGTCTTCATGCACCACCTTGAAGATTCCGAAAAACCTTAAGTTTGGGTTTTGAGCAGTTGTAGGGACGTTTGAGGGAGATTGAGTGTGGATTTGGTATGAGGGAGAGGCGGGAGTCATTTGGTGTTAGTTTGGGGTTGGTTGGCGGCGTCGCCATCGTACACGGCGGAGGCAGAAATGTTTCTGGCTAATATTCGAGGAATTCTGGTGATATTCAAAGGACGGTGGTTACAGATTTGGATTGAGGAGGGTGAGGAGAATTGATGGTGTAATTTTGGGGACGATTGGAGTTCTGCCGCCGTCGTGGGTGATTTTCAGCCGGCGGTGGGCGGCGGAGACGAGGTGGTGCTAGGGATTTTGATGAAAGGGGTTGGAGAAGGGTGTTTTGGGGGTTAGGGGGATCATTTGGACATATATATACTATAGAAACCTCAGTTCTCAACCGTTGGATCAAAGATCCTAGACGATTGAGATTAAACCATGCTTATACGGCGTCGTTTTGGAGGAATTGGGGCTGGACCAGGTTAGATGGGTTTGGTTTGGGCTAGGGTTTAATTCAAATGGCCCAATTATTTTATTCTTCTCTTTTTTTAATTTTTCAGATTTCTCTTCATTTTCTTCTTTCATTTTTTATTTTGAAAAATTACTAATAATCCTAAATTAATTAAAAATTTCAAATCTACCTATAAAATGCTAATCATTCCTACATAAGCAAAATCACCTAAAAAATCAAAAATTAAAATTAATGGGTGCAAAATGACTATTTTCTGATTTTTCATTTTGTAGAATAACTTAATTACTGAATAAAAATGTAAAATTAACTTCTAAGTGCACATGCAACATATTTTTTATTTTTACTAATTAAAATATACAAACAAAATGTAAACGATTAGCAAAAAACGTCACAAAATCCACAAAATTGCGAACAAATAACAGACATTATTTTGTCTGAATTTGTAGAAGTAATGCGTGTAGGGAAAAAATCACATGCTCACACATGTATTCACATGTATCTGCGCCATGTATTCATGAATGTAACAACAAAAAAACGCCTAAAATCATGTCAATCCTGGTGTACACTCATGTATTCACATCTATTTGCGCTGCTGTACAACAGTAAAAAGCACCTAAAATCAAGGCAGTCATGCTGTACGCGCATGCATTTGCACCATGTATCCATGAATACAACAGCAACAAAAAGCGCCTAAAATAAAGGTATTCGAGCTGGACGCGCATGTATTCACGATGTTGTATTCATGAATACAACAGTAAAAAGTACCTAAAATTAGGGTAGTCCAGCTGTATGCGCATGTATTCACATGTATTCGTGCCATATATTCATGAATACAGTAACGATAATCACCTTATAAATAGGTAATAAATATATAAATTTTATTTATATTTTTAAGACTTTATAGTGATTTTTCTTTAAAAATGTAAAAATATTTGGGATCCTCTAATGTATTAACCTTGAAAGCGTAAATTAGCGAAAATTATTGTATGACTAAGAAAATAACTATTATATGTTACTAAAAAAATTCTCACATTAGAATATTTTAATAGATCATATGTTTGTCAATTTTTTTCCATATTTACTAAACATATATTCACTTATCATAGATTTATCTATAAATTTAACAAAGTAAGATTGAAATAACATTCATGTAACAAAAAAAATCCGAAAACCCAAAAGACCCGATAAAACCAAACCAATCCAAACCGATATAGTTGGTTTAGTTTAGTTTTAGTAAAACCAAACCAACCCGGTTCATGTGCACCCTAATTGTGTGTAAAGAGAGAAGGGGACATAACAGGTAACAGTAGGCCTACGTAGCGAGAAATATGTTGGATTTTTCAAATCCGACTACTGTTCTATCGGAGGTGATATATAGTCCATTTTTGTATCCATTTTAACGTGTGTGTGTGTTTTTTGAAAAAATGGGGAGGTCGGGTCAGCTAAGTGGGTTGAAATGGTATCCATTTTTTCAGCCAGAGATTGGCACATGACCCGGTAGAAAAATAACACGTCATTAAATATAGGCCCACCAGTTCTATCGTTAGTCGCTAGGGTAATTTTATTAATAGAATTAGTGTTGTATATTTTTTTGGACGGATTAATGTCGTGTATTTATAAATCACTTAGCAAACAATAGGGGCAGTTTTGACCCTTTTTCTTAAAACATAAAATGTAGCTAAGAAAATAATATTTACATAGTGTGTATACCTTTGCTATAGGAGGTAACATTTTCATAAAAATATGCATCCTGTTATGAATAGAATTACAATTAGAGTGAATGGCTATCTTTTGGAGAGTTTACTTCGTAGCTAAGTCATTTCCTCCGTATAAATAGAATGGTCTTAACCCATTGCAAGTTATCCCAAAATTCAATAAGAATTCTCTCTTTCTCATTCTATGCAGTATTCTTCTTCTTCTTTTATTCTTTTATTACACGTTATCAGCACAAGATTTTACCATCTCAAGAAGCTTTTTGAGAAGATTAAGGTACAACTATTGATTAACGCTATGAAAAGAAAGTTCGTTGTCCTTGAAATTTAGGGCAGGAACTATATGGTATGGGTATTGGATGTTGAAATCCATTTAGATGCAATGGGTCTTGGAGACGCCGTTAAAGATATAAATAAAGCATCTACCTAAGACTGTGCTAAGGCCTTGATTTTCTTGCGTCATCACCTTAATAAAGGGTTGAAAATAGAATATCTCACAGTCAAAGATTCAGTTGTTTTTTGAAATGGCTTAAAGGAAATATATGGCAACTTAAAGTTAGTCACTCTTCCACAAGCACGATATGATTGGGCTCATCTGAGGCTCCAAGACTTTAAGTCTGTTTCTGAATATAATTATGTGATGTTCAGAATCACTTCTAAATTGAAACTCTGTGGAGATACTATCACTGACTATGATATACTTGTAAAAACATTCACAATGTTTCATGCCTCCAATATGGTCTTACAACAGCAGTACCAGGAGAAAGGTTTCAAGAAGTATTCTAAGTTGATTTCTCTTCTCCTTGTCGCTGAACGAAACAATAACTTGCTCATGAGAAATTACGAAAATTGACCCACTGGGTCTACACCATTGCCTGAAATGGTTGAGGTGTACTCCCACTATGCTGTGCGTGGAAAAGGCCTTGGCCCTATTTGTGGTCGTGGTCGTGGTCGTGGTCGTGGTCGTGGCGGTAGCTATGGACAAGAAAGAAATTTTTCTGGTCTTAATCACCTAATCACCCCCTAAAGAAAAATAACCACAAAAAATGGAAAGGGAAAAATGAGAAGCCAAAGGCAAATGGTTCAGAAAATGAATGTTATCGTTGCGGTGGAAAAGGTCATTGGGCAATTATTTGTCGTACACCAAGACATTTGGTTGAGCTTTATCAGCATCTCTAAAGAATAAAGGTCGAGAAGCTAATTTTGTCTATGACAATGAATTTGACATCACCCACTTAGATGTGGTAGACTTCTTTAAGTTCCCTGATAGAAAAATAGACCACTTGATAGGTGATAGATATGTGGTTAAAGAAAATTGAGTAGTTTGGTTTTATTTTTTTTGCTTATTCATATTAGTTAGTGAATAAACATCATGTAATTATCGTAGTATACATGCATAGTAATTTTAATTAGTATCTCGAATTAGTATAATCTGTCATTGAATAAAGTTTGAGAATTATCAAATTTATAGCCAGTATCAGTTGTAATTTATGTTAGGAGTTGAGAATCGTGAAAAAAGAATTAAAAAAAAGGACGAAAACTTGCAAATGAAAAAGTGTCTTAAAGACTAGCGTGAAACAATTTGCTATAGCATTTCAATAAGTTAGGATTGATTTTAAATCAACTGACACTATACGAAATTTTTATTAAAATGCAATATTTGTTTTCTGATTAAGTTGTTCAATCAAATATTGTGTCTTATGGAAAATTATCATCACACTTATTGAATAAGTCATGATTGAGTTATTGACTTCACTTTATCTCTGAAAATACTAATATTTATTCGTATATTTTTTTTTATATCAAATCATGGAAAGCAAATATGGATATTCCACAAAAAAAACATGGAACAAAGTTCAATTGTAAAAATATTTGTTTAATTGATTCATGTACGACACTTACAATATCAAAGAGAAGAAATATTTCTCTATTTAAGTATGTATAAGGTAGATGTTACTATAATTTTTGGTAGTAGTAATTTAATTGAAGGCTCTGGAAGATCTACTATAACTCTGCCTAGGGTAACAATAGAATGCAATGTTCTCCTCCAAGTCCAAGAAAAACTTCTTGAGTTTTAAAAATATCCGCGAAAATAGATATTATATTGAGGCAATAGATGAGAATAATCTTGAATATCTCATCATTATCAATAATGTCTCTGGACAAAAGAGGGTTATTGAGAAGTTCCCATCTTTATCTTGTGGCATGTATTGGACAAGAGTTTGTGCAATTGAGGCACATTCTACCGTAAATCAAAAGGTTACTGATTTCAATACTTTTATACTTTGGTATGATCGATTGGGACACCCTGGATCAATTATGATGAGACGAATTATAGACAACTTAAATGGGTATCCATTAAATAATTTAAATATTCTACTGAATAATGAATTTTCTTGCACTTCTTGTTATCAAGGCAAGTTAATTATTAGACCATTACCAACAAAGGTTGGAATTGAGTCCCCTGCGTTTTTGAAACGTATACAAGGGCATATTTGTGGATCTATTCACCCACCAAGTGGGTCGTTTAGATATTTTATGGTCTTAGTAGATGCATCTTCAAGATGGTCTCATGTGTGCCTATTGTCATGTCGCAACCTAGCATTTACAAAATTTATGACACAAATAATTTGATTACGGGCGCAATTCCCCGATAATCCAATTAAGTATATTAGACTTGATAATACTGCTGAGTTTTCATCTCAAGTATTTAATAATTATTACTTATCAATTGGGATAAAAGTGAAACATTCTATAGCTCATGTTCACACTCAAAATGGCCTTCAAGAGTCTTTAATTAAACGTCTGCAATTGATAGAAAGACCGTTACTCAAGAAAAAGAGGTTACCCACTTCTGTTTGGGATCACGCCATTTTTCATACAACAATGCTAGTTCATCTCAGACCAACAAATTATCATAAATATTCCCTGTTGCAATTTGTTTTGGGTCATAAAACTAATATATTCCTTTTAAGAATTTTTGGATGTGCAGTATATGTGCATGTAGCACCGCTATATTGCACCAAAATGGGCCCCCAAAGAAGGTTAGGAATAAATGTTGGGTTTGAATCGCCCTCCATTATTCGCTATCTTGAAACATTAATAGAAGATTTGTTCACCGCATGATTTGCGTACTATCGATTCAATGAGACACTTTTCCCAAACTTAGGGGGAGAAAATGGTGAAACCAAATGAAAAATTTTGTGAAAAAATCCCTCATTGTCTCATCTTGATCCATGTGCCTCTATTTGTGAAAAAAAGTGCAAAAGGTTACCCATTTGCAGAGAATAACAAATAAATGCCAGACGCATTTACAAATCTAAAAAGAATAATAAAATCACATATCTCTGCAGAGAATGTTCCAATTCGTATTTACGTCCCTATTGAACAATCTTCTAGTGTCATAGCAACTGAATCAAAGCACGTCTAAAAGATGGCAGACCATTGGTTCTAAGGATCGAAATCCTAGAAAAAGGAAAAAAATGATAAAAAAAACACTACGAAAGATTCTCACAAAGAAATCCACTATTTAATAAACTTTGAGATTCATGAAGAAACCACTGAGAGTCAAGAAAATAAGGAACTATCAATAAATCCAATCGATATTGAGAAAAATTTAATTGATTGGATATAGTGGTGGATTATATCTATTCATATAATGTTCAATCTAGTATTATGCAAAATAGTGAGAATCTTGAACCTCAATCTGTTAGAGAATATCGACAAAGAATTTATTGGCCAAAATGGCAAGAAGCAATCTAGTCAAAGATGATTTCACTTGCAAAACGTAAAGTTTTTGGGATTGTAGTCTAAAAACCTAATGGTGTTAAGCCTGTTGGCTATAAATGAGTCTTTGTACACAAAACAAGTGAGAAAAAAAAGATGCAAAGATATAATAAGGCAAGCCTTGTTGCACAAAGATTTTCACAAAGGCCGGTATCGATTATGAAGAGACATATTTATCCATTATGAATGCTATAACATTCTGTTATCTCATTAGATTTGTTGTCCATGAAAATCATGACATACATTTAATGGATGTGGTTACTGCCTACCTTTATGGCTCACTTGGTAATGAGATATACATGAAAAATTTGAGAGATTTAAAATACCTAGTACACATAATTCAAAGTCCTGAAAAATGCTTTCAATCAAATTGCAAAGATCTTTGTGTGGTCTAATGCAATCAGGACGAATGTGGTATAATCGTCTTAGAGAGTATTTGTTAAAAGAAGGTTATACAAATGGTGAAATTTTCCTATGTGTTTTTATAAAGAAAACAACATCGTAATTTGTTGTACTTATCGTATATGTCGATGACATAAACCTTATTGGAACCCGTATAGAACTCCAAAAAGAAATTAATTATTTAAAGAAAGAATACGAGATGAAAGATCTCGGAAAGACAAAATTATATTTTGGTTTGCAAATTGAACATTTGGCAAACGGAATTTTTTTTCATTAATCTGCCTACATAGAAAATGTATTTAAATAATTTTTGGAAATACTTAATTATTACCTTGTACACACACACACACATCATGAGATTCTTTCGTAGTGTCATTTTGATCATTTGCTTTCTTTTTTCTAGGATTTCAATCTTTGGAACCTAATGGCCTGCCACGTTTTAGGCATGCTTTCAACTCATTAGATATGACACTAGAAGATTGTCCAATAGGGACATCAATACGGATTGGAACATTCTCTGCGGGGATGTGAGATTTTGTTATCCTTTTCAAGTCCGTGAATGTGTCAGGCATTTGATTTGCTATTCTTTGCAAATGGATAATATTTTGCACCTCTTTTTCACAAATAGAGGTATGTGGATCAAGATGAGATAATGATGGATTTTTCCACAAAATTTCCCGTTTGGTTTACCAACTTCTCCCCCTAATTTTTGGAAAAATGTCTCATCGAATCGACAGTCTGTAAATCGTGCAGTGAACAAATCCCCTGTCAATGTTTCGAGGTAGCGAATAATGGAGGGCGATTCAAACCCAACATATATTCCTAACCTTCTTTGCGGACCCAATTTGGTGCAGTATGGCGGTGCTACAGGCACATATACTGCGCATCCAAAAATTCTTAAATGGGATATATTAGGTTCATGACCCAAAACTAATTGCAACGGGGAATATTTGTGATAATTCGTCGGTCTGAGACGAACTAGCATTGCTGCATGCAAAATGGCGTGACCCCAAACCGAAGTGGGCAGCCTCGTTTTCATGAGTAATGGTCTTGCAATCAACTACAGACGTTTAATTAAAGATTCTGCAAGACCATTTTGAGTGAACATGAGCTACGGGATGTTCCACTTTTATCCCAATTGATAAGCAATAATCATTAAATGCTTGGGATGAAAACTCAGCAGCATTATCTAGTCTTATAGACTTAATTGGATTATCAGGAAATTGTGCTCGTAATCGAATTATTTGTGCCATTAATTTTGCAAACGCAAGGTTGCGTGATGACAATAGGCACACATGAGACCATCTAGAGGATGCGTCTATTAAGACCATAAAATTATCTAAAGGACCCACTAGGTGGGTGAATAGGTCCACAAATATCCCCTTGTATACGTTCCAAAAACGTAGGTGACTCAGTTCCAACCTTTGTTGGTGATGGTCTAATAATTAACTTGCCTTGACAACAAGAAGTGCAAGAAAATTCATTATTTAAAAGAATCTTTAAATTCTTTAATGGATGCCCATATGAGTTTTCTATAATCCGTCTCATCATAATTGATCCAGGATGTCCCAATCGATCATGCCAAAGTACAAAAGTACTGGAATCAGTAACCTTTTGGTTTACTGTGGAATGTGCCTCAATTGCACTAATTTTTGTCCAATACAAGCCACAAGATAAAGATGGGAACTTCTCAATAACCCTCTTTTGGCCAGAGACATTCTTTGTAATGATGAGGTATTCAAGATTATTCTCATCTATTGTCTCAATATGATATCCATTTTGATGGATATCTTTAAAACTCAACAAGTTCCTCTTGGACTTGGAAGAGAACATTGCATTCTCTATGATAAATATTGTTCCTTTAGGCAGAGTTATAGTTGCTCTTCCGGAGCCTTCAATCAATTTACTACTACCATAAATTGTAGTAACATCTGCCTTACACATACTTAAATGAGAGAAATATTTCTTCTCTTTGAATATCGTATGTGTGGTACATGAATCAATTAAACAAATATTTTTACAATTGGACGTTGATCCAAGTTTGCTTTGTGAGATATCCATATTTGCTTCCCATGGTTTGACATACAAAAGAAATATACGAAAAATATTAGTATTTTTTTTATAGATATGAGAATAAACAAATTTAAGTCTATGATTCAACATAATAGTTTCAGTGCGGTCATTATGAAAAAAAAAATATCTTTTATCATAGTTATTCTCCTTAATACTCTTGTATCCGTTGCTTAATAATTAAACAATATTTTCAAAATCTGCTGAGGTTAGTCGATTAACTAAATCGGATAGTCGACTAACATGCCTTGCGGAAAAGGTCCAGTTTAATAGAATATATTGGTTAATCGATTATCTGTTATGTTAATCGATTAACTTACTGAAAAATCATTACAAATAAAGCATAAGATGAATGTGTAATCTAAAGTTATATATTTTAAAACCATAATACAGATTATTTGTCAAGTTGATTAAACTCTTAAGGTACATATCGATATTTGATCATTGATTGAATTGTTTTGAACTGAATGTTTCACCTAGAATGATTCAACTAATTGAGTTAATTGCTGTTGGCAGTGAATCTGTTTCAGGTTCATAATACTACTAGCATAATAGCACATTTAATGTGTTAACACATTAACACCGAGTAGATTAGAAAGGATTACCAAAAAAGAAACTGATCATTCTGTTTAATATTTTTTTTTATATTTTATTTCAAGCATATTATAATTTTAACAAATACTTACTTGATACTTCGCTTTACTAGCTTAAAGCAGAAAATATAAAATTTGAACCATATCACAATAATAGATAACTTATGTAAACTATGATAATTGTTTATTCATTAACTACTACGAATAAGTAAAAATAAAAATATCAAACTGCTCAATCTTCTTTAACCATGGATCCATCACCGATCAAGTGATCTATTTTCCCCTCAGGGTGCTCAAAGAAGTCTGCCACATCCAAGTGGATGATGTCAAAATTATTGTCAGAGACAAAATTGGTTTCAGGGCCTTTACTCTTTAGAGATGCTTGATAAAGCTCAACCAAATGTCTTGGTACACGGCAAATTTTTGCCGAGTGCCCTTTTCCACCGCAACGATAACATATAGTTTCTGAACTATTTGCTTTTGGATTCTCATAATTCCATTTCCGCTTTTGGTGGTTATATCTCTTTTGGGTGTGACTAACACCAGGAAAATTTCTTCCTTGTCCACGTCCACGGCCATGACCCGACCACGATCACAACCATGATTAAAGCGATAGCCTTTTCCACGCTTAGCATAATGGGAATACACCTTATCTACTTCAGGCAATGGTGTAGACCCAGTGGGTCGATTTTCGTGATTTCTCATGAGCAGGTCATTGTTTCGCTCAGCCACAAGGAGAAGAGAAATCAGCTCAGAGTACTTTTTGAAACCTTTCTCTCTGTACTGTTGTTGCAGAACCATATCGGAGGCATGAAACGTTGTAAACGTTTTTTCAAGCATATCATAATCAGTTATAGTATCTCCACAGAGTTTCAATTTAGAAGTAATTCTAAACATTGCAGAATTATATTCAGAAACAGACTTAAAGTCTTGGAGCCTCAGATGAGCCCAATCATATCGTGCTTGTGGCAGAGTGACCAACTTTAAGTTGTCATATCTCTCCTTTAAGCCATTCCACAAGATAAGTGGATCTTTGACTGTGAGATATTCAATTTTCAAACCTTCATCAAGGTGATGGCGCAAGAAAATCAAGGCCTTAGCACAGTCTTGGGTGGATGCATTATTTCTGTCTTTAATGGCGTCTCCAAGACCCATTGCATCCAAATGGATTTCAACATCCAACACCCATGTCATGTAGTTCTTGCCCGAAATTTCAAGGGCAACAAACTTTCTTTTCATAATGTCAGACATAATTAAAACAAAATTAGGAGGAGAAAAAATACCTTAATTTTCTCAAAGAGATTCTTGAGATAGTAGAGCTTCGTGCTGATAACGTGTTACAAAACTTAGCTCAAAGTAATAAACAAAAAGATAGACAACAAAGTAGAGAGAAATAGAGAAGAGAATATATTTCTTCTATGTATCCAAGTGTATTACAAAATGATTTCTCATCCTCTATTTATAGTACTACATAGAGATAGATATACTAAAAGAATTCCATAAATATGTCATTAAGCTTTTGAGATCACGGAGGAAGATCATGGGGGAGATCATGGAGGTGTGGGAGTTACAACCATAAGTATTGGAGTAGTGGGAGTTATGGAGATAATGGATAAAAGTAGTGGGTGTTATAGGAGTTATGGACATCCACCATAATCTAATATTTCATAACAATATATATATATATATATATATATATATATATATATATATATATATATATATACACACACACACACACATATATATATATATATATATGTGTGTGTGTGTATATATATATATATGTATATATATATATGTATATATATGTGTGTGTGTGTATGTGTGCGTATGTGTGCACGCGCGTGTGTGTTCTTATCTGTGTATGCATAGATTTTAAGAGTTGAGTAATGGTTAGATAAATGGGATAGGGATTGGGCTAGCATAATTTAATTATAATTGTGCCAAAATTAGCCCAAAATTTGAGCCCAAAGAGCCCAAATCCGGTCCAAAAGGGGGTTGCGAAGAAGACCTTAAAACGACGTAGTTTTGTCTTGAAACTACGTCATTTTGGTTAAGTGACAAGATTCAATCTCATCCACTCATCTTGATTTGATCCATCGGTCCTAATTTGATCTTCATCCTAGGTATTTAAGTCTTAAAATCCCCAAAAATTTTCCCCGTTTCCCCCTTATTTCCTCCCTCTTCTTTCCCTCTCATCACTCTTTCTTCTCTCTCCCCGAGCCGCTGCCAGAAATCACCCATCGATGGCGGCCTACCTCCAATCCACCCCAAAATTTCACCATGTAATCTCCACCACCTCCTCTTTCCATATCTCCAAACCAAATCTTTCAAAAAACTCTCGAACTCCTTGAATCTTAGATCTAGAAAGCTTTTCCATTATTTTTTTGCCCAAATTCGTAAAGTTCCGGCCACCACCATCTTACAACACATACATAAACGATAGATCTCCTTGAGTCTACCCTTTCCTAACCATTTCACTCCCCCCCAAAAAAAATCTCACCACCACAGGCCGCGACCTCACCACCGCGTATTTCCCCGTCTTTTATTTTATTTTTATTTTTTAATCCAAAGGCATTTATTTTCTTTTGGAAAAACGCCAAAATCTATTTGGCTTAGCACTTTCTGAAGAGAATTAGATGCTTTCGGGGCGGACGACCACCACTTTGTATTTTGGCATTGTCTCGTTGTTCGATTTGACGTCGGATGTCCCGGATTTTGGTATAAGTTTACATCCTAATCTTTTTCCTTTCTTTTTTTTTTCTTTCAGAATTTCTGTTTTTATTTTATTTAATTTATTATGTGAGTATAAGTTTTAGTTTTAATTTTATGTTTTCTATTAGTTTGTTAAGCCATGATCGTAAGTTCGAATTTACTTTCATTAGCACTCTTCAATGTTAGTCGTTGCTTAATATTTTGGAAGTAGGTACTTAGTCATTTATTTAGGTTTCTACTAATCGTTGTACGATAGTGTATAAATACTTACTTAAGTTTATTTTAGGTAACATTTCCTATTTCCAACCGTCTATTGTTAATTTCCATAAATCGATTGGCTTTAGTTTAGTTTGTGTGAATATCTAGTTTGGGTCCATTTAAAATTTCGTCTATGTTTTATCAATTAAAGTTTCTTTGAGTTCGATTTGGTTTGAATTACATAACTTAGTATTAATATTTGTAAGAGCTGAAGTTTATGTTATTTTGTCACAAAATAGGGTGCTAGTAGCCTAGTTATACTAGTTAGGGTGGTTGAAATGACATCTTTTTCTCCTTGGTTCTGACACAATAGATTTCCTTTGACCTTTGGACAGATTTTGAATAGTGTTTAGCAAACAATGTCAGTTTTTATCGGACAGACTGTTGGTGAACCAAAATCTGTCCAAAAAAGTGGTTTTCTTTGCCTATTTAAGGGCTGCTCTTTACTTACTTTGAGGGGGGATCAAACATTTGTTGGACAGTCTTTTCGGGTTGTTTAAACATGAAAGTGCTGCTGTTTTCTGCTGTGTTTGCTACTTTTTAATTGCTGCGGAGCTCCATTTTCTCACTACTGTATTTATTTCTTGCAATCCAGGTATTTTCTTAAATTATGTAATGCAGATTTTTGTCACACCTCTGTTTTGACTACAACCCCGCGAAGGGCGTAGTTAAGGAAGTTTTTCCAATTTAAGGAAAATCGAAACAAGACTTATTTTATTTAGAGGTTTCAGAGTCACCACTTGAGATAATTAATGGTAGCCCAAGTCACCGGTTTAAATCCCGAGTCGAAGAAAGTTTGACTCTGTTTAACAGTTAGCGAACCAGAAATCCGGGTAAGGAACTCTGTTAATCCGGGAGAAGGTGTTAGGCACTCTCGAATTCCGTAGTTCTAGCACGGTCGCTTAACTATTATATCTGGCTTACTCATTTGATGTTAATGCATTTGTAACTACGTGTCAATTTTAACTTTTAGCCGCTTTTATTATTATTTTTTAAAGAAAATTGTAACGTCGTTAAAACACGCCTCGAACCACGTCATATAAATGCACACACGATTTTTGACCTATTTTAACATCGCTGAGATTTGGATTTGTGTCACATAAATGCACACCTGAATTTAGGAAGGTAAAATTATTAAAGGTCGCACTTAAAGTGGCTAACGTGTTATTAACTTTGCGGGTGGCCTTGAAAATTTGCTAAATGGCTTATCCCGAATTCTATGCATTTTAATGAAGTAATTAAAAAGGGTCACGTAGTTTATGGTTTTATTTGGCGGGACGTACCTCGTCTGTTTTAAGGTCATCCTAAAATAAACTATGATTCTCTAAAATAATTATCCCTAAAGCAGCTTAATGGATTAACACTACGAAATTCGGGCCATAAGTTCAAGTCCGAACTTAAACAAGAGAAGACCCTCTTAATTTAAGTTCGCTACTTAACTTAGAAGCCCCAAGTTGTACTATAAAATTGGATTAACAGAAGAGAATCAGACCACGGGTTCCCAGGTCGAACTCAACACCTTTTACTCATCCAAACTTAATGTTTCAATTGGTTGGCAGTTCAATGGACTACTACTATAAATCTGGAAATTTTAACAAGATTTACTATTAATTAGTGACTCCTTTAAACTATCCTGTTGCAGACTAAACAACAAGAGAAATCATCAAATGATCGAGACAAATGAGATGATCCGATTAAACCAAACATGCTGATCACCGAACACACATGGAAATATTGAAGAATTCATATGACAACTGATCTTATAAACATGTGATCTTCTAACCAACTTCAATTAGTTTTTGTTTGCATTAAATAACTCTAATCCTATACTAAATGAACTGATTCATGATTCATTTACACCTAAGGATCAATTCGCATTTGAATTGACTAGTGTAATCATGTGACCCATATACTACTTATTGCAAAAATTACCATCATGATAATTGAAACCAAAATAAGCCTAAGCTAATAGGTTTGAAATAAATAGTAGCCAATATAATTATACATCAATTCCTTATAACAAAAACAAAACCATAATGGATATGAACAAATAAAATTGAAAAGTGAAATGCCAGCGGATATAGTAAAATATATGAGCTTCAACTCGTGGTTTCCACTTCATTTTTTCAAATTTCATGACAACCAGCTGAGTTTACAAGGCATACGCCTGAAAGTTTGCACTAAAATGAGAGCAGAAGGTAGAGTCAGTAGCAGTAAACGAACAGTAGCAGCTTAGAACCAAATTCACAGCCCAGCAAATGGTGTCAAACAGTCCAGGAAATTATTTCACGCAAATCAGCTACAACAAACACTTAAACAACAACAACAACAACCCAGTATAATCCCACTTAGTGGGGGCAACAAACACTTAATCAAGCTTTTCAAATCCACATTCAAACAACTCATATATCAATTGATTCAAAATTTGTTTTCAAAATTGAACAGATCAGAGGATATTGAAAAAAATGCAATGGAACAGTGTTTTTAGCTGTATTTTTTAGAATTTCTCTCTAGGCTTTTCAACTTCTAGCAATTTTATGTGTAGTTCTTCAGATTTCCCAGCTTCTTTTTTGTTTGTGTATTTTCCTGGAATTTTAGCTATCAAAACCTTTTTTCTTGAAAAGCAATAATGCTACCTTATATAGGCTCCACTATAGGGCAGCCCTGCAGACCATTTATTTACCGTCTACTCCCCTCTTAAGTTTTTATTTTAGCTTGGTGGTCCCTAAATTCTTGGGTTGTTGCCCAAATTACTATACCTATTTGTTGAATTTCAAATTAAAACCCAATCTAGAAGTTCCTAAGGAGTTCCATTTTAAGTTATTATCAGATTCCTTATGCTGAATTACCCATATTACATTTTTTGTTTCTGAAAATTACTAACTAAGTTGAAACTAATCTTATCCCCTTTTACCCTAGTTAAACTTTGACTATATTTAAACTCACGGATTTCGAACTATTCATCAACAAACAAACTAACCAAACCATCCTAATTATAGAAGATAACTAACAATTGAACTACTTAACCTAATTACTCCTCAACAATGAAAAGATAAACAGAGCATTTAATAAAATATTAACTAAACTAATCAATAACAGGTGAAAATTAAATTAGTAAACACTGACTTACTAAAACTCAATGGGAATTGAAACAAAACAAGAGTTTTCTAAAGAACACAGAAACAAACCAAGATCGAAATAATACAAAAACAGAAGCAACAAACGAAGTAAACATATAATCCAATAAGAAGGAAACACTTACTGATTTAAAACGAACAATCGAAAAAAACTTAAACTAAAACCTAAAATACTGATTATTTTAATTATGCTAACTAAATGACCTAAATCTAATCATGCATTCAATCAACCATGACTGAAGAAAAGAAAATGACGAGCAACTAAACAGGACACAAGAAATCAACAAAAGAAAGACAACTAACTGGAATAAATCTGGGAAGCCATGACATTTCGAATTTGGAACTAACCGGACTACAACTGTCCTTAATCATGTGTTTCCCTGAGAAAACACAAGATTAAGGACTATAATAGTCCAGAATAGGTGAACCCCTGAGCCCTGAGAAGTTAGGTTTCCGGCCAAACTTCGATCTGAAATTTGAGGCGGTCCAGTGAGATTCGAGGGAATTCAGTTTACGGTTAGGAGGAGGAGGGTGAGGATAGTAGAGGGTGCGAATTTTTTCGGATTTGAAAGAGTTAGGTTTTTAGCCAGAGTCTTTGATTTGATATTCGAAGGGATTGGCTAGGATTTGAAGGAAAATAAGGTTGGATTCGGCATGGGGAGGCGACGGGGAGAACAAGGTGTATTTTTGGTGTTTGGAGACGGTGCCGCCGTGGGCGGAGGAGGCGGCGACCACAGATTTAGATATTCGATGAGTTTGAGGGAAATTCAAAAGGAACAGATGGTGGGAGTGGAAAGGGGTGGCTGAGAGGGTCTTGTGGTGTATGTTTGGAGTCGTTTGGTGGCCGGCTGCCGCCCTGAGGCGATTTTCGGTGATGGTTTAGGGCGGAGCCGATGGGGCTGTCTCTGATGATAGTAGGGGTGAGTGAGAGAGAGACAGTTTAGGGGGTAGAGTAATTTCGGACACTTATATATTATGGATCCTACCTTCCTGACTGTAGGATCAAAGATTCTCGACGGCCAGAATCAATGCACATCAAAACGGGGTCGTTTTGGGCAGAGGGAAAGCTGGACCTGGTGAGAGGCGGGTGTGGGCTCGATATTGGGTGGGTTTGGGCTGGTTGGTCTTTGCAAAAATGGCCCAACATTGGTCTTTTAGTTGAGGCCACATTTCAAATCCTTTTTCTTATTTATTTTAATTCCTAAATAATTTTATTAAAATACAAAAAATCTGATTTAAATCTAAACTTAAGCTAATTAAATAAATCCTTATTTAAAAGAAATTAAGACACATTTGAGACTTTAAAAGTCAAAATGAAAAAAGAACCATTTCTGTTATTAATTTTTATTTTTTATGCTATTTATTAATCACTGAAACTACTGGTATCATAAATGCCAAAATGCTATTTTTGTATTTTTTTATGAATTAAAATGCACTCAATATGCAAAAAAACACACAATTTATGCAATTAAATTCTAAAAATCACACAGATAAAGAAAAATCCTAATTTTGCGAACTTATAGGAGTAATTCAAGCTAGGCAAAAATCACATGCTCACAGTTGCCCCTCTTTGCTCGGCGACACGAAGGGTTTTCGGGCAAAGGTGAGTGAGCAATCGTGAGAGATCTTTTCCTAGTTGACACTCCATGAAAAGCATTTTTGAAAACTTTGACCGCACCTTGCTTCAGAGGTTGCTTACATATCCTCGGTTAACGAGGAATCAGGTCAGTATAGTTCACGAGTGTTTGGTAGCTGGGACTACCGAAGCTGCAATCTTACTGCTGCTGCTACTACTTTCTAGACACCCTTATTAGATCTTGCGAAAATAAAAAAAGAAAATAGACTAAGCTATAAACTATGGGTTACAAAAGAACCTGTCTATGTCTTCAGACTTTCTCCCGATCCTTGTTGCCTTGTTGATTATACATCTCCTTGTTGTAGCCTTGTTGACTCGTATTTCTTCTCGTAAAACTTCTTATTTTTCTCTTATTCTATGTTTGGCGTCGAATAATTGGACTTTGAATTGTATTCCCTTGTTCTGCAGGAGGGCGCCCGATTACCAAAACTTGCAACTTGAAAACTATTCCCTTGTTCTCCAGGTGGGTGCCTGATTACCGAAACTTGCAACTTGAAAAATATTCCCTTGTTCTACAGGTCGGCACCTGATTACCAAGACTTGCAACTTGAAAAATATTCCCTTATTCTCCAGGTGGGCTCCTAATTAACAAAGCTTTGAAATTTGAAGATTATTCCCCTGTTCTCCAGGTGGGCGCCTGATTACCAAAGCTTGAGATTTTAAAAATATTCCTTTGTTCTCCACGTGGGCGCGTGATCACTAAAACTTGAAATTTGAAAATATTCCCTTGTTCTCCTGGTGGGCGCCTGATTACCAAAACTTGAAATTTGAAAAATATTCCCTTGTTCTCTAGGTGGACGCCTGATTACGAACTTGCAACTTGAAATGTATTCCCTGAGACTGCTGCATGTGTACATGATCACAACAAAACAAACAAAACAAGAGAAATTCTTTATGCCCCAATTTGGTGCTGGATGCATCAATGAGTATTTATCAAATTCGATGACGACTTTAAAATTAGGATGTGTTCTCAAGAGGTATTATTTTCCACTATGTCTTGTTATCTGAGTTATATATGCTGGGAATATACTGGGGATCGGTGATTGAAGCTATTTCCCATTATCCAGAAAGGTCCTGACAACTTTTAATTAGATGGCCAGATGTGTCTGCTGGGGATTAGTATTTAGAGTTACATCCCATTATTCAAGCGGATCCTGACGACTCTTGTTGGGGAAATATTTCTGCCTGCCCATTTTACCTGTGCTTGTTTGTGTTTTAGGCTCAGTCCCATTTTTCAGGAGGGTTCTGACAACTCTTAACTGAATCCTATTTCAACATGCAAGTCATTTTATACCCTTCGCTATCCATGATTACCATTAACCATTAAATAAGTCCCATTTTCCAGGAGTGTCCTAAGGGTTCCATATTAAATTCCAATTCTTACTTCATGTTGTTTCTGCTGGGGATCATTATTCAGGCGAGTTCCGATGACTCTTACTAGGGAAGGTGTTTGTGCCTGCCCATGTTGCCTGTGCCTGTTTGAGTTTTAAACTGAGTCCCATTTCTAGGAGGTTCTTGAGAATTTCAACTTGCATGCCCCTTTTAACTCTGGGTTGTCTTTGCTAGAGTTACTAATTAAAGTTTCATCCCATTGTGCTCTTGCTGCGGAGAATATCTATGACTGGTTATGTTCCTTTTTGAGTTTTAACTGGTTTTCACTTTCCAGATGGCCCTGCGATTTTTATCATACCTGCCATGTGCCTGCCTCCCCCTGTAGATGGCTTTCTTGAGGATCCTCCAGAATTTTTCTGCCCTTGTGTCAATGAAAGAAAACTTGTTAGTTTGAAAAGTGGAGGTTAGCTTGCGACATTCTTGTTGAAAGCGGCCTCCCCACTGTCATGTTCCGTTGTGTTCAATTTCCCATGGTTATGATGAGTTGCCTGAGTTGGTTGGCTAACCCCTGAACCTTTATGGATTTACTTTGCTCCCTTGTTGTTGTGTTACACTTCTAGCCCTTTTGCAAGAATTCTTACATCTTTCCTAAGATTACCAAGTCAATGTACTATGCTCGGCTGACCCCTGACCCTTGTGGCTTTACTATGCTTCCCCATCTTTGTGTTGCACTTTCGACCCTCTTGCAAAACTCTTGCCTCTCAAGTCGGTTTTACCATCAAGGATTTCATGGATCCTTCCCTTGCTGTTCAACCTTTGCCGCTCTTGTTATGTTTTTGGCTGGCATGTGCTTTGTCCCTTTGGGAACTTGGTAGTATTCTTTGAAATTTCTCTCCTGCCTTCTTAAACAAAATGACTTTGGAGACGCGAAATAAAAAATGAAATGCAATGACTCTGAACTGTTTTAGCATAAAAGAATTCCAAATTTGGCGACTATTGAGGGAAAAACAAAATAAACTTATCTGAGGCGAGACAACTGGTTTTCATGATCATGACATGCACTTCAGCTTAGTCGACCCAGTCCGTCCAGATGATCGGCCTTCAGTTGCCATGCGTTTGTTGTTGTGACCATTTTTAACCAAACCCTAATTTTTCTTGACTTACGGTGTTCTGAAAAGATTTCCACCAATGGCCCTTTTTCCAATTGTTCGTTTCTTGACTTGCCTTCGCCTTATGGTGGACGTGAGGGTTTTCACCAATAAGACTCTCTCGGTTTTTATTTCTCTAAACTCTTGTCGCCTTACAGTGCCCGGGAGGGTTTTCACCAATAAGACTCTCTCATTTTCATTATTTTCCTGTTTGAACTAGAGTGTTGTCCCAGGGTATAACCCACCTTTCTTACTTGCCTCGGCATTTATTAAAAATTTATTGGAAGGTATTTTTTGGACTGTAATGTAGGCTCTTGGATAAGGTTATAAAGAAAGGGGTATAAAAGGCTCAGGACAATTCCTATGTGTTCAAAATTTACAACTTTCGGAATCCAATTTATAACAGACACAATTTCTGCCCCTGTTTCTTGCCTGGGGGCTTTTGGATTTTATTTGAGTATGACCGAACCGTGAGGTTGCCTACGTATCCTTAAAAGGAATCAGGTCAAACGTAGTTCCTGCCGATTCCTTGTTTTTTGTTGTTGTTTGTCTGTTCTCTGTTTTTTCTTTTCTCTTTCTGCTTTTCTTTTCTTCTTTTCTTTTCTTTGTTTTGTTTTCATTTTCTTTCTTTCTTTATTTTCTCTTCTTTTTTCTTTTATTTTTATTTTTTTCTTTTTCTCTCTTTTCTTTCTTCTTTTTTCCCCATTATTTTCATTCTTTTCTTTCCTTTCACTATCTTCTCACAATTGCGTTGTTGACTTTCATTACTGATTCCGAAAGAAGGATACAAAAAGAAAGTAATTAAATCTCAAAAAGGGTTAGCAAAGGGTAGTGTGTTTAGATAGCTGGATAAAATACCTTCGTCATTCCAATCATTAAAACATGCCAAGTATAAGCAAACATGCCAATTTTAGACAATGATTTAGAAAAAACAAAATCTTACATAGTATCTTTTGATTGCATCTGAATTAATGGCAATTTTCACACATTTTCCTTCCACAATTGTTAGATACAACGCCCCGTTGGAAAACACTCTTGACACGACAAATGGTCCTTGCCAGTTTGGGGCGAACTTGCCCTTTACCTCTGCCTGGTGAGGGAGGATGCGTTTCAATACTAGTGGGCCCACTTCAAATTTTCTGTGACACACTTTCTTGTTATATGCTTTGGTCATTCTCTGTTGATATAACTGGCCATGACATAATGCTGCCAATCTTTTCTCATCAATCAAAATCAATTGCTCTATACGGGTTTTGTCCTATTCTTCATTGTCAATTTCTGCTTCGGCCACAATCCGAAGGGACGGGATTTCAACTTCAGCCAAGATCACTGCTTCTGCGCCATATACCAACAAATATGGGGCTGCCCCTACTGAAGTGCGGATGGTAGTGCGATAGCGTAGCAATGCAAAGGGTAATTGCTCATGCCACTGCCTAGACCCTTCCACCATTTTGCGATGTATCTTCTTTATGTTCTTATTGGATGCCTCGACTACTCCATTCGCCTTGGGGCGGTATGGGGTGGAATTGCGATGTGTAATCTTGAAATACTGACATAACTCTTTCATCAAATGACTATTGAGATTTCCTCCATTATCATTGATGAGGGTCTTCGGGATTCCAAACCGACAGATGATATTTGCATGTACAAAGTCGACCACAGCTTTCTTGGTCACTACCTTGAAGGTTTTAGCTTCAACCAACTTGGTGAAATAATTAACAGCAACAAAGATGAACCTGTGTCCGTTAGATACTGCTGGCTCGATGGGCCTGATAACATCCATGCCCCAAGCGACGTAAGGCCAGGGTGCAGACATTGTATGCAATTCAGATAGCGGGAGTGAATCAAGTGTCCATGCACCTGACATTGATGACATTTGCGCACGTAGATAATACAATCCCGCTCCATGGTGAGCCAATAAAATCCTGCCTGGAGAATCTTTTTTGCCAAAACATATCCGCTCATGTGCGGCCCCCAGACTCCAGCATGCTCCTCATTCATGATGGCTATAGACTGCCCAACATCTACGCACCTTAACAGCCCAAGATCTAGTGTTCTTTTGTATAGCACCCCTCCACTGAGTAAAAACCCGCTTGATAGAGGACAGATTGTTCTCTTCTGATCATTTGTGGCATGTACTGGATACAGACCCATCCGGATATATTCTTTTATGTCGTGAATCCAAGGTTCACCGTCAAGCTCTTCTTCCACCATATTATAGTAAGCATGTTGATCATGGACCTAGATATGCATTGGGTCAACATAGGCCTTATCTGGATGATGTAACATTGATGCCAGAGTAACCAAGGCATCAGCAACCTCATTGTGAATTTTGGGGATGTGCCTGAACTCTATTGACCAGAATCGTTGACAAAGATCACGCAAGCATTGCCGATATGGTATGAGCTTTAAATCTCTTGTTTCCCACTCCCCTTGAATTTAGTGTACCAGAAGGTCTAAGTCTCCCAAGACCAAGACTTTCTGAATACCCATGTCTGCCGCTAACCTCAAACCCAAATACATGCCTCATATTCTGCCATATTGTCGGTGCAATAAAAGCGGAGCTGAGCCATAAATGGGTAATGGTGCCATGTTTCAGAAATGAGTACTTCTCCTCTCTCGACGCCTTTCATGTTGGCGGCCCTATCAAAAAATAATTTCCATCCTGGCTTCTCGCCCTATTTTGTTTCATCAATATGCATTACTTCCTTGTCTTGAAAGTATGTCTTTAAAGGTTCATATTCTTTTTCTATCGGATTCTCAGCTAGATGGTCAGCTAATGCTCGTTCTTTCATTGCAGTCCTAGTCATGTAGACAATGTCAAACTCAGTGAGCAAGATTTGCCATTTTGAAAGCCTCCACATGGGCATGGGCTTCTGGAAAATGTACTTCAACAGGTCCAAACATGAGATGAGATAAGTGGTATATGGTGATAAGTAATATTTTAACTTCTGGGCTACCCACATCAGGGCACAACATGTCCTTTCAAGATGAGTATACTTGACCTGGTAGGCTGTAAATATCATCTTAGGTAGTATATGGCCTGCTCTTTTCTCCCGGTGACATCGTGCTAACCCAACACACATCCGAATGAGTTGTCAAAGACTGTCAAATATAGGATCAAGAGCCTTCCTGGTTCCGTCAGGACCAACACCGATGGATTCGACAAATATTCCTTTATTTTATCAAAAGGCTCATGGCACACTCCCGTCCATTTCACCACAGCATCCTTTTTTAATAACTTAAAGATGGGCTCGCATGTGGTTGTGAGTTGAGCAATGAATTGATTGATGTAATCCAATCTCCCGAACAGACTCATCACCTCCATCTTGTTCCTTAGATGTGGCAATTTCTGAATGGCTTTGATCTTCGATGGATCTAGTTCAATGCCTTGGCGGCTGACTATAAACCCTAGCAGCTTCCCCGAGGGTACCCCAAATGCGCATTTTTCTGGGTTGAGTTTGAGATTATACCTGCGGAGCCTCTGGAAGAATTTTCTCAGATCTCTGACATGATCAAATTGCTTCCTGGATTTCACAATTACATCATCCACATAGATCTCAATCTCTTTATGTATCATATCTTGAAAGATGGTTGTCATTGCCCTCATAAACGTTGCCCTAGCGTTCTTTAGACCAAAGGGCATGACCCTATAGCAATATGTCGCCCACGGTGTAATGAATGTTGTTTTCTCTGCATCCTCCTCATCCATCAAGATTTGGTGGCAACTTGCGTAACAATCCATGAATGACTCGATAGCATGTTTTGCACAGTTGCAATCAGTATGTGGATGTTTGGAAGTGGGAAGTTGTCTTTTAAACTTGCTTTGGTTAGATCACGATAATCGACACATACCCTAGTTTTACCATCCTTCTTTGGCATGGGCATCACATTGACTAACCAGGTGGGATATCGCGTGACTCGGATAACTTTTGCTTTGATTTTCACACTCACATCAGTTTTAAACTTCCTCAACTTTTGTTTGACTGGGGGGAAGGCTAGGTCGGTGGATAATTTGTGAACCACCAAGTCAGTGCTCAATCTAGGTATGTCATTGTAAGACCATGCAAAGACGTCTTTGTATTCAAGCATCACTTCAATTATTTCTTTCCTAAGTTGTGGCTCCAGATGGATACTTATTTTGATTTCTCTAATGTTATCCAGGTCCCCTAAATTAACTGCCTTTGTATCGCTCAAGTTCGGTTTGGATTTTTCCTCAAAATGGCTCAACACTTTACTAATTTCATCCCATGCTCCTTCCTTGTCATACTATGCTTCATCCTTATGTTCTATTTCTTGAATTATTGTTTCTGAATTAGACCGGTTTATAAGGCTGGACCAAAGAGTCCTTATGCATGTCAGATCATTTGAGCCAGCATAAAAATAACTGTACAAAAGAGAAAAGAAAAGCAAAGAAAAATGAAAGCTATTATCATTGAGGAAAAGGGAAATTGTATTTCGTTGAGATTGGACAACTAACAGGATTTACACATCCAAACAGGCGGAACATAACATCTGAATTACAACCATGGAGATAATCTAGGTTAAACTGAAAGAAAAATCAAATCTGACTACCAAGACTCCCTGCGAGTGGGAAGAAGAGTATCTTCCCAGTATTTGACTCTTGCACGGGGTCTCGCAAACTACACATCTATCTTGCTTGATCCTTCTCCAACCTCCACCATGTTCATAGTTTCAAACAACCTTTCAAACTTCTGGAGTAACTCTTTGTCAGGGTCAACCGCAACATTGGCACTCGTTGTTGTTAAACACTTCTTGGCGTCAGGTTTCACAAATGATTTGCAGAGGCGAGGCACATGCTTAGGAAGGGCACATGCTTTCTTTCTCATTTTTCTGGATCTCTTGATATCTGCACTTGTAGGATTGAAACCCAAATCGAAAGTCTCTAGGTTCGAGGGAAGATACACCAGATGTGTGATACCCTGAAGTGAGGCCCCCAAACCTTTTCCAGGAACAAACCTATTCTTTAGCATTTCAACCGCCACCATAACCGCTGCAGTAGCTAACCTTGGTGTTGGAACATGCTCCCTTTCATAACTTTCTCCATTGTTATCGAGTCATGAACTTGATACACCCAGGGCCCTTTATCATCATCTGCTTCAATAAAGGGAACGATCGCATCAGTGTGAGCATGCAGATGGTCTTCTCCATGCACCACTATTTCTTGTCAATCCAATTCGAATTTCACCATCTGGTGCAAGGTAGAAGGCACTGCCTTGGCTCCATGAATCCAAGGTCTGCTCAGCAACAGGTTATACGAAACTACCATTTCAAGCACTTGAAATTCCATGGTAAACTCAATGAGACCTATTGTCAGCTCTAACGCTATATCCCCTACTGAGTTTTTGCCTACGCCGTCAAACCCTCAAACGCACATGTTATTCTTGTGGATCCTTTCATCGTCCACCTTCACCTTGTTCAATGTGGAAAGCGGGAAAATATTCGCACTGGACCTGTTGTCAACGAGAACCCGGTGACCACATCATCTTCACACTTCACAGTCAAATAAAGAGCTCTATTGTGCTCAGTGCCCTCCGTGGGCAGCTCATCGTCAAAGAAAGTAACCCGATTTACCTCAAATATCTTGTTTGTAATCTACTCCAAGTGATTTACTGTTATCTTGTCAGGAACATGGGCCTCGTTCAAAATTTTCATCAATGCTCGATGGTGTTCATTTGAATGGATTAGCAAGGAGAGCAAGGATATCTGAGCCGGTGTTTTCCTCAACTACTCTTGATGGAGTAGTCTTGCATTTTCATTTTCTTCAGGAATTCTTCTGCCTCCTCTTCTGATACAGCTTTCTTTACTGATTCTTGGTTATCCTTAGGGATCATGCTCTTTCTCGACTCTTCAGGGGCAAAGTATCTCCCTGACCAGGTCAAACCCGGGGCTTCACAAACTTCTTCTCTAAGATCATTCGCTTTGTACACCACTATTGCTTGTTCATATCTCCAAGGAACGGCTTCGCTGTTGATGATTGGCGGCTGGATTAGTGGTTTTAAAATAACAGGCTCTATGCGAGCACCTTCCACGACTATGACGGGTTCCCTAGATGTCCCGTGTACTATCACTTTTGCCTTTTCCTGCTTTGGTGCAACCATGCTTGATGACCTCCCTTGAACCACAATAGTTTTTCTATCTATTTCCTTCATCTTGATCGCTGACTTCTCACTGCTCATACTTTTAGTTGGCTTGAATTCACTGGATTTGATCATCATTACAGTTTATGTGGGCTTTTTAGGCTCTCCTCCCTTGTCCACTATCTCAATCATGTTTTTCTCATGATGAGCCAGCAACAAGTTTTGGTCAATGTTGGGTGCTTCCGGAGCATGCACTTCAATCCAGTGGGAGTCGATAAGTTCCTAGATAGCGTTCTTCAGATGTCAACACTTTTCGGTATCATGCCTCGGGGTGCATGAATAGTATTCACAACTGACAGAATAATCTGTATTTCCCGGAGAGGGTTTGGAAATTTTGCTTCGATTGGCCTCAACATGTCTAGCTGCCTCAATATGTGGAACAAGCTGGTATATGACTCTCCCAATGGCGTGAAAGTTTTCTGCTTCTACATTCTTTTAGTTTTTAGAACTTGGTTGGCTCGGAAAGCTGGTCTAGGAGGCTGTTGGTATGCTCTTGAAGGGTAATTATTTGGTGGATCTGGGTAATTATTTTGTGGAGCTGGCGCACGCCATTGTGCATGGGCGAGAGGTTAGGTATATGCTTTTGCATGATGGACTGATAAACGAGGTTCTAACAATAGATAGTAATGTTGTGGTGGGCCATATGGAATGTGTGGGTATGATTGGTGGTGAGGACAGGAGTGGCTGTAATGGGATGGAGCCCGGGTCCTGAACCAAGTTCCCGACTCAGCGGTCGCTACTTCTTCCTTTTTCTTCTTTCCAAATGTTCCCCCAGTCCCACCTTGGATGGCCTGAGTGGTTGCTTTGATTGTAGAGTAACTCATGATCTTGTTAGATTTGAGTCCTTCTTCGACCATACTTCCCATTTTAACTACCTCATTGAATGATTTACCTACTGTCGACGCCAGATGACCCAATATGTGGGCTTCAGAGCTTGCAAGAAATAATCTACCATCCCATTCTCCTTCATTGGGGGATCAACCCTTGTTGCATGTCCCCTCCAACGGAAAGCATATTCTCTGAAGCTCTCGTTGTGTTTCTTTTCCAGTTTTGTCAAAGACAGACGGTCTGGGGCAATTTCAAGATTATATTGAAAGTGACAGGCGAATGCTTGGGCCAGGTCATCCCAAGTGTACCATCGAGTATGATCCTGCTGGGTGTACCATTCAAGTGCCGACCCACTTAAACTTTGACTGAAGTACGCAATTATCAATTAATCTTTTCCCCCTGCTCCTCTCATTTTGCTACAAAAACCCCTAAGATACGCGACTGGATCGCCATGTCCATCAAATAAGTCAAACTTAGGCATCTTAAAACCTGGAGGAAACTGCACATCTGGGAATAAACAAAGGTCTTTGAACGCCACACTCACCTGGCCGCCTAACCCTTGCATATATTAAAATTATTGTTCTAAACTTCTGACCTTCCTGAGCACCTCCTCTTGCTCGGGAATTTTGATTGGTTTTTCAACCCCCGCCGGGATTTCGAAACGGGGAGCATAGAAGTAAGGTTCATGGGTTTTGTAAGCGGGTTCTGGTGGGTAGTACCGATTGTTGTGAGCTTGAAGCAAAGGCTCACTTGATGATCTTTGGAGTGTGGGAGGAGGAGGTGCCACATAAATGGGAACAATTAGTGGAGGGGGTCAGGAACGGCCTTGGGTAGTGGAGCTGGGGGTGCTTGAGAGGTCGTACCTTGGTATTGCGGGTAGACGAGGAAACTTAGGGGTGGATCAGTGGTGGAATGGTCATGAGCTTGGGCCAGTGGTGGGATGAAGGTCGGATTAGCAGGATAGGTTGGTGGTGGCTGTCCTCTCACCTATGCCTGATACATCTCAGCCATTTGGTGTTTCAGTTTGTATATTTCGTCCTTCATGGAATTAACGTCCAATTCCTCTACCTCTTTCGAGGGGTCAATGATACTGACATCGATTTCCTAATTGGCCATGATCTGCTTGCTCTTAGACCGCGTGTTATTGAAGTGGATTGCCAGAATGCAACAAGAACTAACCACCTACCTGGAGATGGAAAGGCAACACCAATACCGGTTAGTGGTTAGGTTTCAACACATAGGTGGCCGCATGTTTGGGGATAAATGCACCTAAGCAGTTATCCGTGTCTATGACGTACGTACGTGATTGTTTGCGTCATCCTGGCTCTTATCATGTGTCATCTTTCTCTTCACTCTTGTTTTTCCTTTCTTTTTTTTTCTTTCCCCTCAATTTGTTTTGCGTACATCTCTGGTTTCTTTATTTTACCACCCTTTCTCTCAGGTTCCTCCACTTTTCTTCCTTTTCTTTATTTGGTTATGGCTCAATTCTATGTAGATTGCCTACGTATCATGACCCCGCATGAATTAGACCGAGCGTAATTCTTGCAAAAAAATACAAGAAATATATTTTTGGATTTTTAATTTTCATAAAGTGAAGCATTTGATTACAACTACTAAAATGAATAGACTCTGACTCAACTGCAAACAACAGACTCTGGCTTAAAATAGAAATAACTAACCTGACAACCTACTACAAACTCAAATAAAAGAAACTACAGACTCTCAAATGGACCAGCAAATTTGAACAATCATGAATACATTAAAGACTCTAATGCTTCTGGGGCCCGGGGGACATCGTTCGGTCTCGCCACATGCTTGCGTGCTAAATCTCATTGGAGGTGATAGAGATCTTCCATTACTTGACGAACAAAGGTCGTAGTGGTGGCAAAGAACATAGATCTTTTCATGTCCTCGTAATGGCTGCACTTTGTGGTGATGTAGTTTGCGATCATCCATACCCTCTCCCTTATTGCGCCCTTTTTCTTGCAACAGTCGCCCAATTTGTCGGGCCCTTGCCCCCAAAGTTCGTTCGGATGCCCAATTTAGTTCTTGGAATTGTCGCAAATCTTTCTCCAATTGTGCTATTGATGCATAACAATGTTCTCTCTCAGCCTTGCAGTCCCTGGTCTGCTTGGCCACTTTGTTTTCGATCATGATGACCTTCCTTTTCAACCCAGGCACCTCGTCGTCATGCCTCTCATTTAATTGTTCAATCATGCGGGCTTGTTCCTCCATATTTTTGGCCAATTATTTTCGGGCCCTGGGCAACTCACCTTGTGCTTTATTCAATTCAAACCCATATTATGTTACTTTTTGCCTCAAAATGTCTATGAGCTTTTCATCCTTTGCGCTCCTGGTGGGGTTCTCCGCGGCTGTTTGCATTTTCTGAATTTGGGCTTGCAACACTTCGTTTTCTTTTGCTAGTCTTCTCTTTTCCCCTTCGTCTGGAGTAGCTTGCAAACCATTTTCAAATTGAAGGTCTTTGACTTGCTTTTCCAATTTCCCTATCGTGGCCTCGTATTCATTTTCCTTGGCTAGCCAATTCCATTGTTCTTATGACGCTTCAGCAAATTATTAGAGATGTGGCCTCTTAGCCGGCCTTCTGAACTCTATTTCTTTCTGATACCAATCAAGGTACCCTGGTGCAACCTCGCCTTTGGATGAGTTGCGTGCCCAAGTGTCCGCTGTCAGGCATTGACATTCGCTCCAAATTTGACAGACGACTGCTTCGGGAAATTGACCATTGGGACTAATCTCAACCATGTGGCGACTAATGTCCTCATCCTTAGGAATCACTTGGCACCTCCCTAACTGTCTTAACACTTTGTACAGAGCACAGAGTTGGATACTCCGAAGACCCATCAAAAGAAAATGAGGTTCGATGGCTGGCATATATATTATTTCATCCACGGGGAGCCACCTGAACGTCCACTCTATTTGGTTTGCATATATGGCACGGAGATGTGATACCCATTCTGTAGCACCCACTTGTAATCTAAGACCATCGACCCTGCTGTAGAATTCCTCTTTGCAGCCGTTTGTTGACGACCCATATCTCATGAATTGAGGCCCACGACACAAGTGTTCGATCATCCATATTTGTAACAACAAGTTGCATCCTTCAAAGAAATCTCCTCCGACTTTACAGGCGGTGAGAGCATGGAAGATTTCGGATATTATCATGAGAGAGAGGGTACGCTTGGCTTGAGTAATTAAACTGCCAACAACCGCTGCTATCCATATATCAATATTCATGTCCTTCCGCGAAAACACCAAAAGGCCCAAGAAGAATACCATGAATGCGAAGCATCGGTGTTCCTCCCATTTAAGTTAATTTCTCTTGCTACAAATGTTATTTTCTGGGTCGTTAAATCCCCCTATGTGCCCATACCTTTGATATATAAACTGTGGGGTACAAAAGCTGGCTGATAGGTCTGGGTTGTGAACCTTCCTACCGATCTTTAAGGAGTCCAAGAATTTGTGTACGGCAATGACCCTTGGTGCGATCAAATATTGATGCCTCAGAGGAATCGTAGGAACCCCAATATATCCAGTTATTTCTTCCAGAGTCGGAGTGAGCTCAAAATCTGGAAAATGGAATACATTGCGGGCCAGGTCCCTAAATATAATCAATGCCTTTATGATGTCTCCTCTGGGATTAATTTTCAACAGCCCAGTAAGCCCTCCTAAGTGCGTGTTGACCCTGTTTTGTCCCACTTCACCTAGATCGTTCCACCACATGTGTAGCTCCAAGGGGATTTTGTTCATGACTGTTATTGGCAAATGTTGATTCGTGCTCATTCTGCACATTTATTAGGGTGATTAATCAAAAATCAAGATTTATTGGACTCAAAAAAACAAAGTTGATTTTTTCAAATTTTCATTTCAAAAATTAAATTCCGGCCTTGCAAACAGGGCCTTTCAGCACTTTCGGGAGAAGCTTTTAAGGGTGCGCCTACTACCAGCCCAAAAATAGAAAAATAATCCGAGGTGGCTATTCTTGAAAAAACAGCCTTCCGGCACCCTTTTAGGGACACACGGCTAATTTTGACAAGAACTACTTTATTACTAGTCACAAACAAAAACTAGTTCTTTTTGGTTATTTTCGTAAAAATGAAGTTTCGCCCGATGGGGGTTGCCTACGTATGTCATACCCTGTGAGAATCAAACTGGCCTAGTACGGGCAAATAAAACTACCTTTGAAAACAATACTCTTTTTCTTCCATTTTCTTTATCTCATAAATAAAGTAACTATTTGTGAAAACAAGACTTTCTCTTTTACAGACTCTTTTTTCTTTTTTCCTTTTTTTAAAAAAAAATTCGGTAGAGTTTCGGCAGTATTTGGACATTGGGTTTTTATTCAAAACAAGCGATTAACTCTCTTTACTCTCATACTACTATTTCTTTTTTCTCAACTTTTTCCCAATATTCAGGAGTCGATTGGCATGTAAAATCCATAATAAAGAAGTCAACCCCTGTGTTGAGTCCCCTAATTCAAATGAATGATGCAAAGAAGCGTTCCTACTAGGGATCAGGCATGAGGTTAAGTTATTCTACTCTTAAAGCCTGGGTATGGGTTCTAGATTGTGTACCATAGCGGACAACTCGACTCGAGGAGGGGGCTACGTACCAGGAACCAAAACGCCATCTGGCTTTGTAACTTGTCCGAGCCTCTTTCTTATTTTCAGGTATGACACTAATAGAATAGGGAGTCTTGACCAGCGAGCACATACCTGGAGATGAGAAGAGAAGGGTTTCACGGCAATCTATATATAGTCCAAATAATATTAAAGCGGTAAAAACAACATTTAGCACATCGGGCACAACTATGCAATAAAATCATATAACTAAAGCAAAATACAACAGATATTTAAAGCTCGAATTCTTGAACCCCGAACCAGAGTTTTGGGTTCGTTCCCCGGTAGAGTCGTCGGAGCTGTCACACCTCCTTTTTACTACAACTCTATGAAGGCCGTAGTTAAGGGAGTTTTTTCAATTTAAGGACAATCGAAACGAAATTTATTTTATTAATAGATATTAGAGTCACCACTTGGGATAATTAATGGTGTGCCAAGTCACCGATTTAAATCCCGGATCGAGGAAAGTTTGACTCTATTTAACAGTCAGCGAACCAAAAATTCGGGTAAGGAATTCTGTTAATCCGGGAGAAGGTGTTAGGCACTCCCAAATTCCCTGGTTCTAGCACGGTCTTTTAACTATTATATTCGGATTACTCGTCTGATTTTAATGCATTTGTACATATGTGCCAATTTTAACTCTTAGCCGCTTTTATTTTTTTTTTTTTAAGAAAATTGCAACGACGTTAAAATACGCCTCGAACCACGTCACATAAATACACCCGTATTTTTTGACATATTTTAACATCGTTGAGATTTGGATTTAGGTCACATAAATGCACACCCGAAATTAGGAAGGTAAAATTATTAAAGGTCGCGCTTAAAGCGGCTAACGTGTTATTAACTTTGCGGGCGGCCATGAAAATTTGCTAAATGGCTCGTCCAAATTCTAAGCATTTTAATGAAGTAATTAAAAAGGGCCACACAGTTTGTGGTTTTATTTGGCACGGCGCACCTCGTCTATTTTAGGGTCATCCTAAAAGAAACTATGATTCTCTAAAAATTTTATCTCTAAATCAACTTAATGGATTAACACAATGAAATTCGGGCCATAAGTTCAAGTCCGAACTTAAACAAGAGAAGACCCTCTTGATATAAGTTCGCTACATAACTTAGAAGCCCCAAGTTGTATTAAGAAATTGGATTAACAAAAGAGAATCAGACCATGGGTTTCCAGGTCGAACTCATCACCTTTTACTCATCCAAACTTAATGTTTCAATTGGTTAGTAGTTCAATGGACTACTACTACAAATCTGGAAATTTTAACAAGATTTACAATTAATCAGTGACTCCTTCAAACTACCCAGTTGCAGACTAAACAGCAAGAGGAATCATCAAATGATCGAGACAAATGAGATGATCCAGCTGAGTTTACAAGGCACGAACTTGGAAGTTTGCACAAAAATGAGAGCAAAAGGTAGAGTCAGCAGCAGTAAACGAACAACAACAACTTAGGACCAAATTCAGAGTCCAGCAAATGGTGTAAAACAGAAGCAACAAACGAAGCAAACATATAATCAAATAAGAAGGAAACACTTACTGATTTAAAACGAACAATCGAAAAAAACTTAAACTAAAACCTAGAATACTGATTATTCTAATTATGCTAACTAAATGACCTAAATCTAATCATGCATTCAATCAACCACGACTGAAGAAAAGAAAATGACGAGCAACTAAACAGGACACAAGAAATCAACAAAAGAAAGACAACTAACTGGAATAAATCTGGGAAGCTATGACATTTCGAATTTGGAACTAACCGGACTACAACTGTCCTTAATCATGTGTTTCCCTGAGAAAACACAAGATTAAGGACTATAATAGTCCAGAATAGGTGAACCCCTGAGCCCTGAGAAGTTAGGTTTCCGGCCAAACTTCGATATGAAATTTGAGGCGGTCCAGTGAGATTCGAGGGGATTCAGTTTACGGTTAGGAGGAGGAGGGTGAGGATAGTAGAGGGTGCGAATTTTTTCGGATTTGAAAGAGTTAGGTTTTAGCCAGAGTCTTTGATTTGATATTCGAAGGGATTGGCTAGGATTTGAAGGAAAATAAGGTTGGATTCGGCATGGGGACGCGACGGGGAGCCCAAGGTGTATTTTTGGTGTTGTTTGGAGACGGCGCCGCCGTGGCCGGCGGAGGCAGCGACCACGATTTTAGATATTCGACGAGTTTGAAGGAAATTCGAAGGGAACGGATGGTGGGGGTGGAAGGGGAGGCTGAGAGGGTCTTATGGTGTAAGTTTGGAGTCGTTTGGTCGCCGACTGCCGCCGTGAGGCGACTTTTGGTGGCGGTTTAGGGCGGAGCCGGTGTGGCTGTCTCTGATGATAATAGGGGTGAGAGAGAGAGAGACAGTTAAGGGGTAGGGTAATTTCGGACACTTATATATTATGGATCCTAGCTTCCTGGCCGTAGGATCAAAGATCATCGATGGCCAGAATCAATGCACATCAAAACAGGGTCTTTTTGGGCGGAGGGAAAGCTGGACCGGGTGGGAGGCGGGTTTGGGCTCGATATTGGGTGGGTTTGGGCTGGTTGGTATTTGCAAAAATGGCCCAACATTGGTCTTTTAATTGAAGCCACATTTCAAATCCTTTTTCTTAGTTATTTTAATTCCTAAATGATTTTATTAAAATAGCAAAAATCTGATTTAAATCTAAAATTAAGCTAATTAAATTCCAAATTAACTAAACCCTAATTTAAAAGAAATTAAGACAAATTTGGGACTTTAAAAGTCAAAATGCAAAAAGAATCGCTTTTGTTATTAATTCTTGTTTTTCCATGCTATTAATTAATCATTGAACCTAAAATGTAAAACTGGTATCCTAAATGCAAAAATGCTATTTTATATTTTTTATGAATTAAAATGCACTCAATATGCAAGCAAACACACAATTTATGCAATTAAATTCTAAAAATTACACATATAAAGAAAAATCCTAACTTTGCGAATTTATAGGAGTAATTCAAGTCAGGCAGAAATCACATGCTCACGGCTTTTATATCTAATGAATGAGGATATGGGTCTTTTTCAGCTCCTAGGATATGCTAGATGTGATTTACTGGAATGAATGAGTTTTCAGCATGTTACTTATGTTTAAAGCATGTACATCGATAATGTTTGGTTAATCTTCCATTTTTCTTCACATATGTAGCTCAAACAATATTCTATGAAGTGTATATAGCTAAGGAAAAGAAACATTTTGTTTTCTAGAAAATATTTATATGCAGACGTTTAGTTTCTTTTTGCCTTGATTTCATATATCTAATGTTAGTCATTTTAACTCCCCTCTCAGTTTTGAAAAAGTAGCAAATAGTAATATATCTCTTAGTAATATTTCTCTTCATGGCAAGTTGATGAAATTGGGAAAAATATGTGACTAAGTGTGCTTGTAGGTTGTAAAGAACTAGTGGAAGAATACCTTTGTGTTATTAATATGTTGAATATCCATTATTTAAGAATAAAACATGTGTTTTCCTAGGAACGTGTTTAGGAACTCATATCTTTAATACATTATTTTATCGTTAGTCTCATGTATTAGCTTTTGCTTCATTATTTTTTTTAAAACAACAACAACAAAAAAAAATTGTTTAGGTTGTTGTCACTTTTATATTAGTTACATTTACATGTTTTTGTTAACGACGAGTTAACGATTGGACGACGAAAATTTGAAGTAATCAAGCCGGAGTAATATACAAGAGTTTTGTCTAACCTTTAAAATAATACATATTGTTCCATTTTTTATTAAGATTTTTCTTTATAAATTAGAATTACTTAATCATTTTAATAATACCTTAAACGCTAGGCAATTAGTAGGTGTTCTTTAACTCACGGAATTGCTTGCATAGCGTGTTGTTTTAACCTTAAATAAATTAATTCAATAATCTCATACCATGCACATTAGTTTAGTTAATTCTTAATTTAGTTAATTTTTGTTAAAATCGCGAATTCGCTTGCGTAGCGCGATAGTTGACTTTAATAATTTTCAAAACCAATTTCTTTGAATGTAGTAATTTCTCCCAAAAGTAATGATGTACTAATAATCCTCGTCATGACTACAGATTCGCGTGCGGAGCGTGGTTATGACAAAAATCAATAAAATTTATCTCGGTCGCACATTCACTTGGGTGGTGCGGCCAGGACAATTTTATTCAAATCTTTCTAATAATCAAGAAATAAAAGCGAATAGGTAAAGCATAAAAGTCAAATAAATTACAGTTTACCCAAGTTTAATTCAAGCCAAATGTAGTCCACATGTACTCCAGCTAAGTCCTTCTTTCCTTTCCCCGAAAGGAATACTTCTTGTTTTAAGCTCATTCTCCATTCCATTGTTTGCTTTCTTGTTTTAAGCTCATTCTCATTTGATACAAGCTAATATGCAAAAAGGCAAACAGCCTCGTCAGGGGGCGTAAGTCGGCCTCGACTGGTAATGGCAGCCGATGCTTCGAAATCAAAACTCTTGGAAGGAGAAAATCAAATTGAAGTGCCTATAAAGGCAAATGAAGTTGAAAAGGTTGAGTCCTACATGGCCAACCATCTCGGCAAAAGTTTTGGAAAGCCAAGGTCTTAAGAAAATAATACACAACAATCAAGCATCTCGATACCACGCTGACGGAATCGGTTCTTCGACAGCAGTGGCCATGAATCAACCTACTCAGGGCATCAAGGCAAAAGACCAACTACCACTTTGAAAACTCATAAATTTTTCTTTGCTTGAAACAGGAACGAAGCAGTGCAAAATGTTGATCCTAAATGAACGAAAGTCACCAAATGTAAGCTCCTTAAAATCTTTATTTTTTCTTTTTCATCATGCATCCCTATTGTTCATACCTCCTGTTTTTGAAGCTTAACCAGGTAGAACTGTTTCACCTAGGGGGATCCAGCTCAAAGTTTCCTGGTAGAAGTACTTTTCGCTCATGTTGTTTTTACGTAGCTTAACCCAGGTAGAACATTTTCGCCTAGGGGGATCTAGATCATAATTCCGGGTAGAAGTACTCTTCGCTCAGGTTATTTTACATTAGCTTAACCCAGGTAGAACATTTTTCGCCTGGGGGGATCCAGCTCATAGTTCCTGGTGGAAGTACTTTTTGCTCAGGTTGTTTTACCTCAGCTTAACCCAGGTAGAACCTTTTCACCTAGGGGGATCCAACTCATAGTCCGGGTAGAAGTACTCTTTGCTCAGATTGTTTTACATTAGCTTAACCCAAGGTAGAACCTTTTCGCCTAGGGGGATCCAGCTCATAGTTTCGGGTAGAAGTACTTTTTTCTCAGGTTGTTTTACATTTGCTTAACCTAAGTAGAACCTTTTCGCCTAGGGGGTCCAGCTCATAGTTTCGGGTAGAATTACTCTTCGCTCAGGTTGTTTTACATTAGCTTAACCCAGGTAGAACCTTTTAGCCTACGGGAATCTAGATTATAGTTCCGGGTAGAAGTACTCTTCGCTCATGTTGTTTTACATTAGCTTAACCCATGTAAAACCTTTTCGCCTAGGGGGATCCAGCTCATAGTTTTGGGTAGAAGTACGTTTTGCTTAGGTTGTTTTACATTAGCTTAACCTAAGTAGAACCTTTTCACCTAGGGGGTCCAGCTCATAGTTTCGGGTAGAATTACTCTTCGCTCAGGTTGTTTTACATTACCTTAACCCAGGTAGAACCTTTTCGCCTAAGGGGATCTAGATCATAGTTCCGGGTAGAAGTACTCTTCGCTTAGGTTGTTTTACATTAGCTTAACCCAGGTAGAACCTTTTCGCCTAGGGGGATCCAGCTCATAGTTCCAGGTAGAGTTACTCTTCGCTCAGGTTGTTTACATTAGCTTAACCCAGGTAGAACCTTTACGCCTAGGGGGATCCATCTCACAGTTGCGGGTAAAAGTACTCTTCGCTCAGGTTGTTTTACATTAGCTCAACCCAGGTAGAACTTTTTCGCCTAGGGGGATCAAGCTCATAGTTCCGGGTAGAAGTACTCTTCGCTCAGGTTGTTTTATATTAGCTTAACCCTGGTAGAACCGTTTCGCCTAGGGGGATCCAGCTCATAGTTTCTAGGTAGAAGTACTCTTCACTCAAGTTGTTTTTACGTAGCTTAACCCAGGTAGAACCTCTTCGCCTAGGGGGATCTAGCTCATAGAAGTACTCTTCGCTCAGGTTTTTTTACATTAGCTCACCCAGGTAGAACCTTTTTTGCCTAGGGGGATCCAGCTCATAGTGCCAGGTGAAAGTACTTTTTGCTCAGGTTGTTTTACATTAACTTAACCCAGGTAGAACCTTTTCACCTAAAGGAATCCAGCTCATAGTTCCAGATAGAAGTACTCCTCGCTCAAGTTGTTTTATATTAGCTTAATCCAGGTAGAACCTTTTCGCCTAGGGGGATCCAGCTCATAGTTTCGGGTAGAAGTACACTTCACTCTAGTTGTTTTACATTAACTTAACCCAGGTAAAAGCTTTTTTCCTAGGGAGATCCGGCTCATAGTTCCGGGTAGAAGTACTCTTCGCTCAGGTTGTTTTACATTAGCTTAACCCAGGTAGAACCTTTTCGCATAGGGGGATCCATCTCATAGTTCCGGGTAAAAGTACTTTTCGCTCAGGTTATTTCACATTAGCTTAACCCAGGTAGAACCTTTTTGCCCAGGGGGACCTAGCTCATAGTTTCCGGGTAGAAGTACTCTTCGCTCAGGGTGTTTTACGTAGCTTAACCCAGGTAGAACCGTTTCGTCTAGGGGAATCCAGCTCATAGTTTTCAGGTAGAAATACTCTTTGCTCAGGTTGCTTTTACGTAGCTTAACCTAGGTAGAACATTTTCTCCTAGGAGGATTTAGCTCACAGTTTTGGGTAGAAGTACTCTTCGCTCAGGTTTTTTTACATTAGCTTAACCCAGATAGAACCTTTTTCGCCTAGGGGATCCAGTTCTTAGTTCCGGGTAGAACTAATATTCGCTCAGGTTGTTTAATACAGTTTAACTCAGATCGAACCTTTTTTCACCCAAAAGAATTCAACACTTTATCAATAATACTTGGTGCTAACACCAGATTCCATTTCCTTCTAGTAAGAAAAGTTACCAGCCCCTAATTACATTTCCTTTCAGTAGTATAGGGTACCGATCCATGGTTACACTATCATTCAGTACCAAATTTCTTTTAGCTAGTTTATACTACTATTTTTGTCTGCCTTTTCAATAAATTAGATAAATTACAGATTTCTCTATTAACTCACAAAATTTTCCTAGTGCCAGACTGGGCAGAAAAATTTTGTTCGTTTTTTTTGTCTTTGATGGCTTTGTAGGCTATGCCGTTTATCACAAGTGACAATTAAAGCTTGCAGTTTTAGTTTCTCAATAGAACAAAAAAAATTCTTCGATCACAAGATAGTCGAAGTTTAGCTTTGATAATGTATCAGCAGCCCAACTTCTCAAGATTCATCTTCTCAAATTTTGATCCAGAAAGCAAGCCATCGAGGCTGAGTCAGAATCTTTTCTTCAAAAGAATTAAGATCCAATCTACGGTCAACACGAGCGAGCAGATCGAGAATCAAGATTTGACTCCAGAAGACACATAGGTAGGAATTTTTGTACTCTTAGGTTGCAGAAATATGTAGTGATATTCTCTTTTTCTTTGATGTAAGAAGTCGGAACGATAAGAGTAACAACAACAACAACAGCATCAACAACAGTCTTAACTCCAGTATCTGGTAGTTCCACCTACTAAAATTTCCAGAACTACACTGACCTGATTCCTTTATAGACAAGGATATGTAGGCAACCTCATAAACAAGGTTCGGTCACCATCTTTTTTAAAATGCTTCCACTAGAGTAAATGTGAGCAAAAATCCATGGCATTTATTTGTCTTGGCAAGAAAACTCTTCATGTCTCGAGCAAAGAAGGGCAGCTGTAAATGCCTAATTTTTGCCTTGCATATATATATATATATATATATATATATATATATATATATATATATATGTGTGTGTGTGTGTGTGTGTGTGTGTGTGTGTGTGTGTGTGTGTGTGTGTGTGTGTTTGTGTGTGTGTGTGCGTGTGTTCTTATTTGTGTATGTATAGGTTTTAAGTTGAGTAATGGTTTGATAAATGGGTTGGGGATTGGGCTAGTACTATATAATTAAAATTGTGCCAAAATTGGCCAAAAATTTGAGCCTAAAGAGCCCAAATCCGGACCGAAAGGGGACTGCCAAGAAGACCTTAAAACGACATAGTTTTGTATTGAAACTACATCGTTTTGGTTAAGTGATAAGATTCATCTTAATTTGATTCAACGGTCCTAATTTGATCTTAATCCTAAGTACTTAAAGCCTAAAATCCCCAAAATTTTTCCCCATTTCCCCCTTATTTCCTCTCTCTTCTTTCCCTCTTATCACTATCTCTTCTCTCTCTCCCCAAGTCGCCGTTGCCGCCGCTGGAAATCGTTCACCAGTGGTGGCCGAGCTCCAATCCGCCCCAAAATTTCACCATGTAATCTCCACCACCTCCTCTTTCAATATATCCAAACCAAATCCTTCAAAAAAGCTCTCAAACTCCTTGAATCTTAGATCTAGGGAAACTTTTCCGTCATATTTTTTTGCCCAAATTCGTGAAGTTCCGGCCACCACTGCAATGTTTGATTAATCTTCCATTTTTCTTCACACATGTAGCTCAAACAATATTCTATGAAGTGTATCTAGCTAAGGAAAAGAAACATTTTATTTTCCAAATATATATATATATATATATATATATATATATATATATATATATATATATATATATATATATATATATATATATATATATATATATATATATATATATATATATAGATGTTTAATTTCTTTTTGCCTTGGTTTCATATATCTAATGTTAGTCATTTTAACTTCCCTCTCAGTGTTGAAAAAGTAACAAATAGTAATATATCTCTTAGTAATATTTCTCTTCGTGGAAATTTGATGAAATTGGGGAAAATATGTGACTAAGTATGCTTGTAGGTTGTAAAGAACTAGTGGAAAAATACCTTTGTGTTATTAATATGTTGAATATCCATTATTTAAGAATAAAACATGTGTTTTCCTAGATACATGTTTAGGAACTCATATCTTTAATGCATTATTTTATCCTTAGCCTCATGTATTAACTTTGGCTTCATTCCTTTTTTTTAAAACCAAAAAAAAAGAAAAAAAGATAGTTTAGGTTGTTGTCACTCTTGTATTACAACAACAACAACAACAACTACCTAGTATACTCCCACCAGGTGGGGTCTGGGGAGGGTAATATATAGACAAGCCTTACCCCTACCTGAAAGGGCAGAGAGGTTGTTTCCAATCGACCCCCGGCTCATAGGATAAAAGGAAAAACAGCAGTAAAACAAAAACAAAGACAAAAATAAAAATAATAGAGCATTAGTAACTCCAGCAGAAACAACGTAAATAGCGTAAATAATTATCTAAACATACGAAACATAAATACAATCGCATGCAATAATATCATACAGTAACTACCATAACTAACAGCCATAGGGGGGACATAAGCTAAAACACAAATCATCTATGGGTAACCCTGCTGACCCACACCCAACCCTGGATGAGGTGTACGAAAAACTCTAGGAGCCACTATCCTACAACCCTGATTCTAGACCTCCAGACTTTCCTATCAAGGGTCATGTCCTCGGAAACCTGCATTCTAGTCATGTCCTGCCTAATCACCTCTCCCCAATACTTCTTAGGCCTCCCTCTGCCTCGCCGACCGCCAACAATCTCCAGCCGCTTGCAGCTCCTCATCGGGGAATCGGGACTTCTCCTCCGCACATGCCCGGACCACCTCAGCCTCGCTTCTCGCATCTTCTCATCCACCGGGACCACCCCCACCTTCTCTCGAATAACTTCATTCTTAATCTTATCTAGCCTGCTGTGACCGCACATCCACCTAAGCATCCTCATCTCCGCAACCTTCATTCTCTGAACATGCGAGTTTTTCACGGGCCAGCACTTCGCCCCATACAACATCGCAGGTCTAACCACGGCTCTATAGAATTTCCCCTTGAGTTTGTGTGGAACTTTCTTGTCACACAGGACTCCTGATGCAAGCCTCCACTTTGACCACCCCGCTCCTATACGATGAGTGACGTCCCCGTCAACCTCTCCGTCCCCTTGAATCACAGACCCAAGATATCGGACACTGTCCCTCTTGGCGATGACCTGAGAACCAATCATCACGTCCCTGCCTACTTCGCTCTGCTCGGCGCTAAGCTTACACTCCAGGTACTCTGTCTTAGATCTGCTTATTTTGAAACCTTTAGACTCGAGAGTCTGTCTCCATACCTCTAACCTTTCAATAACACCGACGCTCGTCTCATCTATCAATACTATGTCATCAGCAAATAGCATACACCAAGGCACATCCCCTTGAATATGTCGGGTTAGAGCATCTATCACTAAGGCAAACAAGAGGGGGGCTCAGTGCCGATCCTTGATGGAGCCCCATAACCACAGGAAAATGGTCTAATTCGCCACCCACCGTCCTAACCCTAGTCTTAGCTCCATTGTACATGTCCTTAATTACTCTGATGTAGGCTTTCGGCACGCTCTTCGCCTCCAAGCACCTCCACAACACCTCCCTTGGGACCTAGTCATACGCCTTCTCCAAGTCGATAAGCACCATGTGTAGGCCCTTCTTCTTATCCCTGAATTGCTCCGCCAGCTGCCTGACAAGGTGGATAGCCTCTGTAGTGGAGCGGCCCGGCATGAAACCGAACTGGTTCCCAGATATAGATGTCACCTCCCTCACCCGCGCCTCAATCACCCTCTCCCAAACCTTCATCGTGTGACTTATTAATTTGATACCCCTATAGTTGTTGCAGCACTGGATGTCCCCTTCGTTCTTGTACAAGTGCACCATTGTACTCCACCTCCACTCATCCGGCATCCTTTTGGTCCTGAAGATCGCATTGAACAACCTGGAGAGCCACTCCCCTCCTGACTTACCCATGCACTTCTAGAACTCCACCGGGATCTCGTCAGGCCCGGTCGCTCGACCCCTACTCATCCTACGCAAAGCCCCCATGACCTCCTCCACCCTAATGCGCATGCAGTACCCAAGGTCTCTATGTTGCTCTGAATGCCCCAGCTCCCCTAGCTCTATGTTACGATCCCCCTCCTCGTTAAGTAAGTCCCAGAAGTACGCTTGCCACCTCTGTTTGATTTGAGATTCCCCCATCAGAACTCTACCATCCTCGCCCTTGATACACCTAACTTGATCTAGATCACGTGCCTTCCTTTCCCTTGCTTTAGCTAACCGGAATAACTTCTTATCCCCGCCTCTCTCCCCTAGTTCCTCGTACATGCGACCGAACGCCGCGTTTTTAGCTTCCGTGACTGCCATCTTTGCTTCTCTCCTCGCCACCTTGTAGATCACCCTGTTCGCTCTCCGTTCTTCCTCGCTTGTGCTCCTCGCCAACCTAGCGAACGCCGCCTTCTTCACCTTCACTTTTCCTTTGACTACATCATTCCACCACCAATCACCCTGATGTCTGCCTGAATATCCCTTGGCTACCCCGAGCACGTCCCGTGCTACCCCCCTAACCAAGTTCGCCGTCACTGTCCACATAGCGTCCGCTTCCCCAGAACTTCTCCAAGCTCCGCCCTTAACTAACCTCCTTTCCAACTCCTGTGCTTTCTCCTTAGTCAAAGCACCCCATCTAATCCGCGGTTGTCCCCGAGCGCCCCTCCTCTTCCTCTTCACCTAGAGACCGACATCCATCACTAGGAGTCTATGAAGAGTTGAAAGAGACTCTCTCGGAAATAACCTTGCAGTCCTTGCACATACCCCTATCGCTCCTTCTGATGAGGATGTAATCAATCTGAGTCCTCACCGCCGAACTCTTGAAGGTGACCAAATGCTCCTCCCTCTTCTGAAATGCCGAGTTCGCAATCAGAAGCTCGGAAGCCCTGGAGAAATCAAGCAGCGAAGTGCCTCCTCCGTTCCTAACCCCAAAGCCGAAGCCACCGTGAACCTCATCATAGCCACCAGCATCAGCCCCAATATGACCATTAAAGTCCCCTCCAATAACTAACTTCTCAGATTGGGGAATACTACTCACCAGATCATCCAAGTCCTCCCAAAAGCGCCTCTTAGCCTCCTCGTCTAAGCCCGCTTGCGGCGCGTAAGCGCTGATGACGTTGAGGACGCAACCCCCAATAAACAGCTTAATAGACATTAATCTATCATTCACTCACCTAACCTCGACCACAGACTCCCTTAGGTCCCTATCTACCAAGATGCCCACTCCATTCTTGGTATCACTCTTGTATTAGTTACATTTATTTCATGTTTTTGTTAATGACGGGTTAATGATTGAACGACGAAAGTTTGAACTAATCAAGCCGGAGTAATACACAAGGCCAACCTTTAAAATAATACATATGTTATATATTCCACTTTTTTATTAAGATTTTTCTTTATAAATTAGAATTACTTAATCACTTTAATAATTACCTTAAACGCTACGCAATTAGTAGGTATTCTTTAACTCACGAAATTACTTGCATAGCATGTTGTTTTAACCTTCAATAAATTAATTCAATAATCTCACACCATGCCCATTAGTTTAGTTAATTCTTAATTTAGTTAATTTTTGTTAAAATTGTGGATTCGCTTGCTTAGCGCGATAGTTGACTTTTAATAATTTTCAAAACCAATTTCTTTGAATGTAATAATTTTCCCCAAAAGTAATGATGTACTAATAATCCTCGTTATGACTGCGGATTCGCATGCGGAGCGCGATAATGACAAAAATCAATAAAATTCATAACAGTTGCACATTGTCTTGCATGGTGCGGTTAGGACAATTTTATTCAAATCTTTGTAATAATCAAGAAATAAAAGCGGATAGGTAAAGCATGAAAAGCAATAAATCATAGTTTACCCAAGTTTAATTCAAGCCAAATGTAGTCAATAAAGCGACCGTGCTAGAACCACGGGACTCGAGGAATGCCTTACACTTTTTCTCCGATCAACAGAATTCTTTATCCAGACTTTATTTTCGGGGACCAATAATAAAAGAGTCAAACCGTCCTTGAATAGGGATTCAAATAAAAGGTGACTTGGAATACCGGCAAAAATCAATTCCAAGTGGCGACTCTGTAAATAAAAAGATCCATATTTCAAAATTGTCTTCAAATGGGAAAACTCTTTAACCCACAATCCAAACATGTTGCATTTTGCACATATCTTTTGGAGGGGTACAAAAAGGGTGTGACAGTTTTACATGGATGTAGCACATACATTAAGTACTCTGATGGTTGTTCGATCACTTGATCTGAATAATGATCCATTTCGACCTCAAGAAAAGAATCAAGAGCTACTTGGTTCTGAAGTACCATATCTTAGTGCAACTGGTGCATTAATGTGTCTTGCTAATACAATAAGGCCTAACATAACTTTTCCACTCAATATCTTTGCAAGATATAACTCTGCCCCTACAAGGAGACATTGGAATGGAATCAAACACATATTGCGGCATTTAAAAGGGACTACCGATATGGGTTTATTTTATGGCAATAATGGCGGTCCCGATCCTATTGATTATGTCGATGTTGGATATTTATCTGATCCACACAAGGCTCGATCTCAAATAGGTTATGTGTTTATCTGTGGAGGCACTGCCATATCTTGGCGATCGACTAAGCAATCAATTATGACTACTTTATCTAATCATGCTGAGATAGTTGCTATTCATGAATCAAGTCGACAATGTATGTAGTTGAGGTCTATAATACATCTTTTTCGAGACAAATGTGATTTGAAATGTGATAAACTACCTATGATTTTGTATGAAGATAATGCAGTATGCATAGCCCAATTGAAGGGAGGATTCATAAAAGGAGATAGGATAAAGAGCATTTTACCAAAGTTATTTTTCACACATGATCTTCAAAAGAATGGTGATATCAATGTGCAACAGATTCTTTCAAGTGATAATATAGCTGATTTGTTCACCAAGTCTCTATCGACGTCAACCTTCATGAAGCTAGTATACAAGATCATGATACGAAGGCTAAAGGATGTGAATTGATGCTCTCATCAAGGGGAGTTAACACGTGTTGCACTATTTTTCCCTTACAAGGTTTTGTCCCACGGGTTTTCCTTACAAGGTTTTTAACGAGGCAACCAAAAGGCGTATTATTAAATATGTGTACTATTTTTTCTTTTACTAGAATTTTTTTCACTGGATTTTATTTTAGTTAAGGTTTTAACGAACATTACTTATTGAGTAGACATTCAAGGGGAGCATATTCAATTATAATTAGAGTGAATGTTTATCTTTTAGAGAGTTTTACTTTGAGGCTAAGTCATTTTTCCCTATAAATAAAGAGGTCTTACCCCATTATAAATAATCCCAAAATTCAATGAAAATTCCCTCTTTCTCTTTCTATGCAATATTATTCTTATTCTTATATTGTTTCATTACACATCCGAAGTTTTGCTTGAAATTTTGATATTGTTTGTGCAACAAATTTTCGACATAAACGTTTAATAAATATGTATATCTAAAGTTTGAACTACCACTTTCGGAAGTTTCAGATTTATATGTTCGAAGCAAAAAATACTTTTTTTAAAGTTTGAACTACCAAACTGCATATAGGCCTCTCATAAAATTTCGTTTTAATATGAAAATTTAAACTTATTTACCTGATTTTAGTTAGATTTTCTTATTTACATAAAGTAACTAAATTTTTTTATAAAACGTACACAAATTCGGTCCAAAAAGATAACTTGAATATAATTTTTTATTATACAAATTTTGGCCAAAAGCTACAATTTATATGTATACAAAGTTTTTTGTACAGGAAATCTGGTTAAAAAAACTATAATTTATATATAATTTGTATAAATTATGTTAGTTGTATATATTTTATATATCATCTGTACAGCCGATGTATAAAATATATACCATTTAGTATATAAAAGATTGCCCAACTAATCCCATGTTAAGTATATACAAAGTTGAATTCTAAAGACCTTTAAAGTAAGTAAAAAGAGTATGAATTTGCATCATTCTACCTTTCTGTGTTGGACAAATGACTGATATCTCGATAGAAAGAATAAGTCGGACGACTTTCAATATTGAATGGTCAAAATCGAAATAATAATCGATTGACATCTCAATCTCAAATTCTCAACTAATGAATTATTGTATGGTTGTTTATCTACTTTGTGGATTCTTTTAATCCTTTTATGCTTTTTAGTATCCAAATTTGATGGAAAGATTGATGTTAATGTGATGTCCAAAGAAAATGACTACTTATTTATATAAAGAAGAAGCCTTGGCCCAAAATAATTGGGAGGGATAACCAAATTTCTTATCGCATAAATAACGACCTGCACGGATGATGTAACGACTATTCTGTTTTCACCATAAAACCACTGCTACACCAAAAAGTTGACAATATGAAATATGTATTTAACTTATATAGTGTCAATGTAAGAAATTTTTTACATTATCTAATCAGTTTTACCTTTCGTAACTGGTGACATATTTTATTTCAAGATTACAAGTCTCGTCGAAGCTTATACATAAATATCGTTTGCGTGACTTATTAATGTCTGAAAGTATTTATACTAATTGCGCATATAACTTAAACTCATGAAATATATACTAAACAAAGTTTCAAGCAACTTAAGTATTAATACATACTTATCTAATGGACTGATAATGCAAGACTGCAAAAACAAGTAATCAAATGAAAATAGAAAGATATAACAAAAATGCAGAGTAAATGGTGTTAAAAATTATATTGCTTTTGAAAAATTTGATATGCACTCAACGATATTTTTAAAAAGTCCGAACAATACAGTTCTCAAGTGTCATTTCTTTATCCCCTTCACCAAGCTAGTTCACTTGACATACTATATAGCGGTATTATAATATTTTCTTTTCTCTAATCTATATTTTTTTTATTGAATATAACAGTTTATTTATACAATGAGTGTTACTTGAATTTTTTATTCTTTGGACTTTTTTGTTAGAGTGAAGATGGAGATGTCATTGACTGCATTGACATTTTCAAGCAGCCAGCTTTGTCTCATCCTGCTTTGAACCACAAAATCCAGGTCTGCTCAATTAATTAGCTGACATTAACAATTCTAGGAATAGTTTATTAATACAATTATAAATATTAGAGTGTAAAAGAATTTTATACTATCATGTCGCTTAAACGATAATTTAACTAATGATTCATAAAATGCAGAGATAGCAACTTGAAAAATAAGGAAAATTAATAATTTATCTACTATACCATGTTAAAGTACGTGAAAAGTATATATTTCGCGTGTTCCGTTTTATATGATATTATTTTTTTTAATTTGCTCCAAAAAAATGATACATTATATATTTAAAAAGATTTAACTTTAAATTTTTCATTTTATCCTTAGTAATATGATTTTATGGCTATATAAATATATGTGGCATATTTAAGACTACAAAAAAAAGTAGCTTGGTGCACAAAACATTCGGCGTAGGACCGCTCCGTACCCCATGGGGTGTAATGTAAGTAGCTTACTCTGATGCAAGCATTTAGGGGGTAAGGTACATATCTTAAAGGATGGTCAATTCGTTAAAAAATTACACTACATCTCATAGAGGTAAAATATTAGGTTTTAGAGGCATATAACATATATTGAACACCATTTTTCGGAGAATCTTTTTACTTCTTTCTATTGTAAACACCCTTGAAAAATTCATGGGCTTCGCCACTGCAAGCATCAATTGTTGATTCTATTGTATATTTAAGACCAAAAATTTCAAATAAAATTATTTTCTTAAATTTATGCGGAATCAAACAACTTCACATAAAATTAAACGAAGAATATTAGTTATATCATTACAATATATATATATATATATATATATATATATATATATATATATATATATATAGAGAGAGAGAGAGAGAGAGAGAGATTCGTATAGTAAAAGAGTAAATTTGTATATTTTTCCTACATTATAAGTGATGGAGTTATAAGCAAACCTTGACGTTAACGGAGTTCAAACTTCAAAGTATAACAGAGAATAGTTCTAAACCATAGCAAAAACTCAAAAGTAAAAAGTAATTGGGACTTTTTCAAAATATTTTGACACACGAAATAATGTTACATTTTGAGTGCTTGGTTCGATCTCCTAACCTACAATGTATCGAACGAGAAAGTGAAAATTTTCACTCAATTTACGCTAGCTAAAACTCAATTAAATTGTCAAGGGCAATATTTTACTAATGAATTAACAGTATGAACAATGTCAAAGCATAGTAAACCTCTTTATAACAATCTCATTTATTTTGATATTTTTTGGCTTTTATAATAAGATGTTGTTATAAAGAACATAAATTATAAAATAACATAAAATCGGTTCCGAAAAAAATTAACTTTTATAGTGAATGGTTTATATAGAACTGACTTTATAGAGAGATCTGACCGTACAACAAATTAAGAGTAAAATATCAAGATATATATTTCGTATAGAAAAAGAGTAAATTTGAATATTTTGCTTACGTTATAAGCGATTAGATTATGTAAATACTGTAAAGAAATTTTTCCTTCTTATATAACCCTAATCTTTTTCTTTCTTTTTGGTCTTGTTGACATGAATATGAAGTTGGCTATACTACATACTGAAGGATATCGATATTTAGGAGCAAAAACAGACACAATAACGTGGAATCCTCATGTTGAAGCAGATGATGAATATAGTACTTTTCGAGTTGCACTTATGAGTGGAGCTTACTATGATTATCAAGATATTGAATCTGGATGGGCAGTTAGTTTGTCTTACCTTCTGATTTTTGTTATGCTTTTTAATATTTTGTTCGAACTTTTCAAAAATATTACCTCATGCATGTTGGATCTTTCTAAAAGTTATGTATTTTGGCGGATTTGACATCCATATGACAATATTGATGGAAAGTCCATGCAACATAGCTTCTAGTATTGTGCTCAAGTTTATACCCTCCGGTTTTATTATCCTTCTTAATATGTTGTTCGAATTTTTTCAAAATATTACCCGATACTTATCGAATCCTTCTAAAAGTCGTGCATTTTGGCGGATGTGGCATCCGTATGACAATATTGTTGGAAAGTACGTGCAACATAGCTTCTAGTATTGCGCTCAAGTTTATACCCTCCATCTTTATTATATCCTTCTTAATCTGTTGTTCGAAATTTTTAAAAATATTACCAGATGCATGTTGGATCCTTCTAAAAGGCGTGCATTTTGGCAGATTTGACATCCTATGACAATATTATTGGAAAGTCCGTGCAACATAGCTTCTAGTATTGTGCTCAAGTTTGTACCCTCGGTTCATTATTATCCTTCTTAATATATTGTTCACCATTGAAGTGTGTGACCATCTCATCTAAAAGCTTAAGCTGTTAGAAAGAGCCACCTATGTATAGGTCCAAATTTGGACGACCCGACCACTATTGAGTACGACGAGGAACGAGGACCTTACGATGTAGCATCCTTTGGTCGTTATAAAGGGTGATGACTGACAGTGGTTAGCGAGTGTACGACGTTTGCAGCAATGTAAGCGTAGCAGGAGACCGTATAAATATGCTTTTTGAATATTTCTTATGTTATACCTTTTTAGGTTTTAAAAGGGGATTTTCCCTTATAAATAGCTAGGGGGGAAACATTTTGGTAAAAGGGGATCGAAAAGTGAATACACAAAGTGACAACTTTGCTTACTACAGTACTGAGATTCATATATCATCTTTTATCTTGGTTAATCACATTCATTACAATATTTTTTCTACATTTGGAGTTATCACATTTACGCTTAATCATTTGGTTTCGGCATACTAGAAAGGATTATTCACCTTGTTCATCTCTTGCATCATTCAATCTAGATTTTATTATACTTGGCTGAGATTTACCCCTTCATCTTCTTTAATTGATTTAATCAAAAAGGTTTGAATATCTTTTGGTCAAACAACTTCTATTTTACTTAATTATGTCATTAACACGCCCCTCACGTGCGGGCTTGATTCTTTTTTATGAGCCAAACACGTGAAAATTATTTTTAATATTGGGTAGTAGTGAGACAATCTCATGTAAAAGCTTAAGCTATTAGAAGGAGCACGCTTCTATTTACTTAATTATATCTTCAATATTCAGACTCTTCAAAAATATTGTTATGCGTTTCAAATCCTTAAAAAAGTAGTGTATTTTGGTGATTCGAAACTGGTGCAGCAACATATTTAATATGGAGAGTTCGAATAACATATAACTTTTAGTGTTGTGCTCAAGTTATATACATAAATATTGTAAAGATTTTTATACTCTCAGTGTAGTTTTTTAGAATTAAACTCGTGCTTTATTAATAATTTGTAGCATTTACTAAATGGTTGATTAATTTCAACATTTTAGGTTAGTCCAAGGGTTTATGGTGATAGACAGACGCGATTTTTCACTTATTGGACTGTAAGTATATTTAGACATCTCCATCTCTTAGTCATTTTGTTTAAGTTATCTCGGTTTTCTACTTATGAAAATTCCTGAGTTCAACCTAATATTAATTATTTTGACAATTACTCCATTATACTTTAACTGCATTATTACAAAGAAATAGTATTACTTTTTTAAAGGTTACCAAACAATATAATCATAAAGAATTACTTGTAACTGGTTTTTGAGTGACTTGATTGTATATAGTGAAAACATGAAGATTAAGCTGAAGAACATGAAGCATACAGTGAGAGAAAGAAGAGAGAGAAAGGGAGTAGTTGAGAGAACTCTCCAAAACTTTGAGAGTCCGAAAAAATGAACCACTAATCTATCAAAATATCCGTATAAGTGTTGGTATATACACAGCCATACAACACTTTTGGGTGGGGTCAGACGGCCCAAGAGTAAAAATAAATCGGGCTCAGATAGTTACAGCCCAACAACAATCATCACAGCTCAACTCCCATATATACAGGGTATACCGTGAATATACAATAAATATACAGTGAATTAGAGCTCTATGCCATTTATGCTTGGGTTTGGAAGCCATATAATCCTTCATCTCAACACCCCCCCTCAAGTTGGAGGGGGAAACCACCTGCAACTTGAGCAGCAAAGGATGAAGCACAGTGCCAGGCAAAGGCTTGGTCAGGAGGTCAGCCAGTTGACGAGAAGTAGGAACATGAAACAGCTGTATGAGGCCATTCTGGAGCTGATCTCGAACAAAATGACAATCCACTTCAATGTGTTTAGTCCGTTCATGAAAAACAGGATTCTTAGCTATGTGAATAGCAGCCTGACTATCACAAAGCACAGAAAAGGGAAGAGAAATAGAAACCCCAAGATCAAGAAATAAACGAGACAACCAAGACAATTCTACAACAACCTTACTGAGGGCCCTATATTCAGCCTCAGCAGAAGACAAAGAAACCACTGGTTGCTTCTTAGATTTCCAACTAATCAGGCAACCACCCAGAACAATACAAAACCCAGTAATAGATCTCCTTGTATCAGGGCAGGCAGCCCAGTCACTATCAGAATAACCAACAATAAAGAAATCATTGCTGTCTGAATAAAAGAGACCCATAGAGGAGGTACCTTTAAGATATCGTAACACATGGAGGGCAGCAGTCATATGTGGAAGTTTGAGACATTTCAAAAATTGACTCAGATGTTGCACAGCAAAACAGATGTCAGGCCTAGTATGAGTCAAAAATAAGAGCTTACCAACAAGGCTCCTATACTGATCAGGACAAGATAAAAGGTCACCAGAATCAGCATGAAGTTTGGCATTAATGTCCAAAGGACAGACAACAGAAGAGACACTGGCACAGTCAAACTGATGCAGCAGGTCAGAGATATATTTATGCTAATTAAGGATCATCCCACCAGGAACAACTGACATCTCTATGCCTAAAAAATAATGCAAAGACCCTAGGTCCTTAATTTTAAACTGATCATCCAGAAACAGTTTCAGGGCACAAATTTCATCACTGTCATCCCCAGTAAGAATAATATCATCCACATAGACTGCTACAATCACAAGGGACATCCCGGTAGGGGTCAGCAGCATCGGGAGGCGGAGGTGAACAACAAGGACTCTCTCTCGTAGCCGATATCCCGCCCTTCTTCTGTAAGGATGGATTGGTGTAACTTTGATGAATAGAAAATAATCATTCAAAGAGTGTCTATAGCCTCTGGAATAGAGGGCAGAAGACAACTTGGCATACCATTGTCTGGATGCATGTCTCAGCCCATACAGGGATTTATTCAATTTGCAAACAAGGGGAGTAGATGTAGAGGAGGCAGAAACAGAAGCAGGAGCAGAAAATGTCAAACCTGGAGGGAGCTTCATATAAACCTCCTCATCCAAATCACCGTGTAAGAAAGCATTATTAACATCCAGTTGAAATAAATTCCAATGATTTTTGACAGCCACAGCAATAAGACACTTAATAATACACATTTTAACCACAGGAGAAAAAGTGTCAGTGAAATCAATACCTTCAACCTGAGTATCACCTCTGATAACAAGTCTAGCTTTATAACTTTCAACACTGCCATCAGCCTTGTATTTGATTTTATAAACCCATTTGCAGCCAATGGGTTTCTTACCAGGAGGAAGAGGAACAACATCCCAAGTATGGTTTGTATCCAAAGCATCAAACTCCTTTCTCATGGCATCCTGCCATGCTGGAACAGATGCAGGTTGAGAGTAATATAGAGGTTCAGATTCCAAAAAAGAGGAAGAGGATCCAGAAAAGGCAGGAAGTTGACAGACATAATCCTTAAGGTAAGAGGGAGGATTATGCTGTCTTTCAGATTTTCTGGGAGCAGAAATAGATGGGGAAGAGGCCAAAGCAGGAGGAGAGATATCAGGATTGAAAGAATGAATGGGATCTGGATCAGTACAATCTGAAGCAATATAAGGAGGTTCTGGAACAGATGTAGGAGGAAGAGGAGAGGAGATAGGTTTGGAAGGGTCTGGATCAGTGGAAAGTTCTACAGGTGGAACAGAAGGAAAGGACAAAGGAGAAGGATGAACAGAAGATGATGCAGTCTTAAAGGGAAAACAGGTTTCATGGAATATAACATCCATGGAAACTAAACATTTCTTGGAAGCAAGATCATACAATTTATAACCCTTTTTGGCAAAGGGATACCCCAGGAAAACACAAGAAATGGCTCTAGGCCTTAACTTGTCCCTTTGAGGAATTGGGACAGTAGCATAGGCAAGGCACCCAAGTGCTCTCAAATGAGAATATGTTGGAGCTTTCCCATACAAAATTTCATTAGGAGACTTATTGTGAAGTAATCTGGATGGTATTCTGTTAAGGAGGTAAGTGGCAGTCAACAAACAGTCCCCCCAGAAAGACATAGGTAGTCCAAATTGGAAAAGTAAAGCTCTACATGTTTCAAGGAGGGTACTATGCTTTCTTTCAACAACACCATTCCGTTGAGAAGAATGAGGGCAGGTGGTTTGATGAATAATCCCTTGGCTACTAAAAAGATGCACCCTCAATGCTAGACCCCAATTCTAAAGCATTGTCACTTCTAACAGTTTGAACCACAACATTATATTGGGTTTTAACCAAACACAGGAATGCCTTAAGCAAAGAAAAAGCATTGCTTTTAGATCCCATTAAGTGTGTCCAGGTTGCCCTAGAGAAGTAATCAACTATTGTAAGGAAATATCTACAACCAGAAGAAGTAGGAGTATGATAAGGCCCCCAAGTATCCACATGAATTAGTTGAAAAGGTCTAGAGGTGCTTATAGAACTATCAGGAAAGGGGAGTCTAGTCTGTCTTGCCATAGGACAGACAGAACAGGGAAAAGGTTGTTTAGAAGCAAATGGAAAAGACAAACCAGAAATGTGTCTCATATTTGTAAATGAAGTATGGGCAAGCCTTAAATGCCAAATTTAATTCATGTCAGTTGTAACAACATTACTACAGATGGAACCATGTACATTTGAGGGCAAGGTAACAGCCTTGTTATCAGACAAAATGTCATCATTACAAGAATCAGACATAGAACATACAAAAAGTAGATGAACAACTAATAGAGGAAGAAGGGGAAGGTGGAACCCAAGCCACTTTATATAAGCCAGCATCTTCTCTACCAAGATCCAGAGGCCTCCTCAGAGAAGGGTCCTGTATCATGTGGAGGAAGCAAGAATTTTCAGTGAACAAAACTACACAATGCAACTGTTTCACTAACTTGTGGACAGAAATCAAGTTGTGTTTAAAGGAAGGAACCAGCAACACATTGTGATGGGTAATGAATGGAGTTAGTGCAAAAGAACCTGTGCATGTCACTTTCACTTTATAGCCATTAGGAAAAGTTACAAGATAGGCACAGTTAAAGGTATGATGTTAGAGAGTAAATGTTTATCATGTGTCATATGATTAGATGCACCTGAATCTATGATCCAGGTGACAGAATTGATATGAGTGAGCATGCATAACTTGAAATTAGAAATAGGGCTCTCAGTTAGCATAGTACCAGCAAAGTTAGCAGCATACATGGGAGGGGGAGTCTGAGCAGTGGAATCCCCCAACTGAGTCTGTTGTAACAAGCTCATTAATTGATCATACTGTTGTCTGCTCAACCCTGGTATCACAGAACTCTAGCCATCTATGTTTGCAACATAGTGATGGTTGACAGGAGGATTCCCAGGAGGAACAGACACATTTGAATGCACATGAGAAGGACCAGACACATTTCCCTTAGAAGGAGGTATTTCAACACTAGTGGAGACATGAGCAGCAGCAGGTCTCCTTCCGTTGTTGTATTTGATACTTTGAGGATACCCATGTATCTTATAACACTTATCAATTAAGTGCCCAGATTTCTTGCAGTATCTGCAAAATAGGGGTCCTCTATTTGACTCAAAATTAACTCTGGGTCTGAAAACAGAAGAACTAGGCACTGAGGCCTGATTAAACCCAACTGGATGCTTATTTGTGCTAGCATTAAAAGACATGGAGTCTGGACTGAATTGAGAAACAGATTGAACTTGTCTCTGTTTCTCATCATTAAGCACTATGTTGTAAACACTATCAAGGGAAGGAAAAGGCTGCATCATCAATAGGTTTCTCCTTACCCCCATATATGCTTCATTTAGGCCCATGAGAAACTGGAATACCTCATTCTCATCATCTTCCTGAATTATCCCATTCTTAGCAGCACAGACACATCTCTGCCCATGATTTGTACACATTGTACCTAACTCATCACACAGACCTTTGAGTTTGTTAAAATATGTGGCTACATCTAAAGAGCCTTGAGATTGTAGGAAATCATTCTATCCATGATATGTGTGATTTGGTTGTATTAGCATGATTTCCAGGTATAGGTTTTGATGAATGACAAACAATGAAGTCAAGTGTCAAAGAACGTTATTATATGAAAAACAATCAAGATTGAATGCCGAGAAGCATATTGATGAAGGGATTGCGTGGAAAATCCAAGACGAGCTCAAAAGTTCAAGACCGAAGACCCAAGGCGTAGGTCGTTAGGTAGAACCAATGTAAGGACAACGTTTAAGTTATCTCGTCTTTTGGCTCAACATAGGTCATCATAAATATGCATAAAATCATTCTATCAAATCATAAATATCATAAACATTTTCATATACTTCAAACAAAATGATTTTCAACGTTTTCATTTTAACCAAAATGGTTTTTGAAGTAAGTTTTCAATTCTGGACAGAAAGGCTACATAATCGATTATCCAATGTGCATAATCGATTATCTGAAATTTCCAGCTTAAACTGGAAATTCCAGAATAGTCACATAATCGATTATCAAACTGCATAATCGATGATGTTCAATTTCCAGTTTAAACTGGAAATTCCAGAGAAGGCAAATAATCGATTATCACATAAGGGATAATCAATTATTCACTGACCGTTGCCTTCCCAACATTCCGTTTTATGAACGTTGAGAAGATAATCGATTATGTAAAGTAGATAATCGATTATCTTGGCATAAAATCAGCATTATTGATTGCCAATTAAGCAACGGACATACAACCTCTACCACCTATAAATAGAGGTCTTTTTGACTCATTTCAAATGAACAATATCTCTCATTATTCTTGAACATATTGATAACATTTCTGCATCATATTTAGAGCTTTTGTTGAGCCATTTGAGAGACAATTTTGTGTTGTTCATAGAGCTTATATTGTATCTCTTTATCTACTCTTCTTAGAGAGTTCTTGTTGTAAAAGAGAAAGGTTCTTGAGAAGACCATATCTTCTTATTGATTGTCGGGTTTGCTAAGTACCCGCAATCTTAGTGTGTGAAGTCTTGTGGTGCGGTATCCACGAGCAAGGTGAAGTCTTGAGGTGAGGTATCCTCGAGCAAGTTGAAGTCTTGTAGAGTGTACATCTAGAGCAAGTGTAACGGTTTGTTAGGCACCCGTAAGCTTAACGGAGTTAGTGTAAACTCGAGAGAGTCTCTCGGGGACTGGACTAACCACACGTTGTGGTGAACCAGTATAAATTCGGTGTGTCCTCTCCTTACTCTTTTAATTACTGCACTTACTTTACTCCTGCAATTTTAATTCTGCAAAATTTATCGACATTCTCGTGCCGCACTATTCACCCCCCCCTCTAGTGACGGGCATAAATCCTAACAGTTGGTATCAGAGCCTAACTCTCTGAAATCATTAACCGGTTGAGAGAACGATATATATATTTGTTGAGAATGTTGAACGCAGGAATGATGAGCGAAGGACACTCCACCAATAGGCCTCCACTATTTGACGGAACAAATTACACATATTGGAAAGAGCGGATGAGAATTTTCATCCAATCAAATAACTTTCGCTTGTGGCAAATCATCAAGAACGGTGAACAAATGCCGACAAAGAAAGTTGGGGAAACCACGGCTCCAAAGGAGGAAGATGAATATAATGCCGAGGACATCAAGAAGGTTGAATATAATGCAAAGGCCATCAATATGTTATATTGTGCGGTGAATCCGGATGACTATCGGAAGATTTCTTGCTGCACAACTGCCAAGGAGATGTGGGATAAGCTTGAAATCACTTATGAAGGTACGCCTCAAGTCCGAGAATCAAGAGTTGATTTTCTAACACATGAATATGAACTCTTTAGAATGAAGGAGCCGGAAAGCATCGATAATATGTTTGAACGTTTTTCAATGATCATCAACGATCTCCATGCTCTCGGAAAAGTATACTCGAACAAAGATCTAGTTCGAAAAGTCCTACGGAGTCTCACTCCCGAATGACGCTCCAAAGCCAATGCCATCCAAGAATCGATAGGAATCTCTGACGTCACAATTGATGCACTACGAGGTAACCTCAAAACCTATGAAAGCACTATTCTTAGACCTTCTTTTGGAAATGAGAAAAGTTCGACCATTGCCTTCAAAGCCTCATCTTCTAAAAGAGTAGAAGTAAGTGATTCGGAAAGCGATGATGATACTTCTTCAAATGATTTAATTGAAAAGTTTTATAAGTTTATGAAGAAGGAAATAAAGAAGGAAGAACCAAGTCCTTCATGCCAAAATTGTGGAAAACTTGGCCAAACCAAGTCACATTGTCCAAAACCCAAGGACAAGAAGAAGAAGAAACACCAAAGGCGCGTGACATGGGATTCGGACAGCTCGGGTGATGAAACTGCCGCCCTATGCCTCATGGCCAACGAGGAAGAAGAGGTAAGTACTCCTAACTCTTACTCTTATGAAGAATTACAAGAAGCTTTTCAAGAATTGTATGATGAATTGAAAAAGTCTTCAAAAATCTCCAAAGAGGCCAAGGCTAAAATTAAAGTTTAGAAGAGAAAAATAAATTTTTGAAAAATGACAATATTGATCTTAGAAATAAAATTAAGGAGATGCATGAAGATTCTTCAATTGATCAAAATTCTAATTGTTCATCTTGTGATTCTTTGAAATTAGAAAACATAGAACTTAGGAACACACTAGAAAAACGTAGTGTAGACAATCCTAAAATAGTTGATGAAATTAAAAAGAAGAGGCCCAGGAAAAATAAAAGGCGTAAGAATCATGTTAGAAATTGCGATGCTCAACCTAGAAATAATTCTAGGATTTTTGTAAATGAGTCTAGAATTAATCATTTTAGACCACCTAGAAATGATTCTAGGATTTTTGTTAATGAGTCTAGAATGAATCATTTTAGACCACCTAGAAATGACTCTAGGAATCTCAATACTTCTAGGAATAACGACTTTAGATCACCTAGAACATTTTTGGCTCAACCAAGACATATGCACAACCCAAATGTTATATGTCATTATTGCAACCGGGAAGGACACATAGCTGTTGGAAACACGTTCGCAAGGCTTTATACTAAAACGTGTGTTCTTATGTGTAGGTTTTGATGAATGACAAACGAAGCGCAAAGTGATATATGACGAAGTTCAAGTACAAGCGCATAATTGGTGGATAACGAGATTCAAGCACAAGACAAAGTTTTATAGTTTAAATGAGTCGTTCTTAATTGTGATCTTGGTCCGACAACTTGACTCATGACATGGCTTCTCTCGTAAAATTATTTTTACAAAATCATGCATATTTAATTTAATGCTAAACGATTTTAAATCATGCATATTTACTTTAGTCAAAATGATTTTTAAACACGCCTCTAAAATCTGGACTAAGATAATCGATTATGTACTTATGATAATCGATTATGTTAAGCCAAGACTGCATGACAATCGATTGTGAACTAATGACAATCGATTGTGTTAAGGCAGTGAACATCAGGTTTTTCAAAACCTGCATGACAATCGATTGTGAACCTTATGACAATCGATTGTGATGAGGCAGTGTCCATCAAAGTTTTTCAAAACTAAGAATAATCGATTGTGAAGCTAATGACAATCGATTGTGAAGAGACAGTGTCCATCAGATTTTTAAAAGTCACAAAATAATCGATTGTGAACATATGACAATCGATTGTGTTGAGGCACTGACCTCCAGACTTTTTCAAAATTATTAAATAATCGATTGTGAGTATATAACAATCGATTGTCACGAGGCAGTGTCTAAAATGATTTTCAAAGTCTGATAAATAATCGATTGTTAACATTGCACAATCGATTGTGAAGCTGACCGTTGTCGTAAAATTTTCAAATACCGTCAGGTAATCGATTGTTGATTTTGTACAATCGATTGTTGATATTGAAATCTGAAAAAGATTTTTTGAACGTTGCTGAATAATCGATTATTGATTTGGCATAATCGATTATTTTACGTAAAATCTGGAAATGATTTTTTGAACGTTGCCAATAATCGATTGTTGATCTTGGACAATCGATTGTTAAGCGTAAAATCTGGGATTGATTTTTGGAACGATTGGCAAACAATCGATTGTGGCTTCCTGACAATCGATTGTCATAGAGTAAAATCAGCAACTCTTAATTGGTAATTAGGCAACGGTAATGCCAAGTTTTTCAACTATAAATACAGCTTCATTTCAGTGTTTTAAACACAACAACACACAACAACTGATCATTCTATTGCTATAAGCTTGCATATTATTATTTATCATTTTATATTCATTTCATAAAGCTTTTGAGAGCCAAAGTCTTGTCCATAGTTGTTGTAATCTTGAGCCTACTTCTTTTACTCATATCTACTCATTAAGGAGTGTTTTGTTTGAGTGCTTAGTGTTTTGTACACTTGTAAGAGAATTGTGATTCTCTTGTTGTAAGGAACTTGTGTTTCCTTGGTTGAAGTCTTGGAGTGTTGTATCTCCGAGCAAAGGTGTTAAGGCTTGTGTCCTTAAGTTGTAAAGGTTTGTTGAGCACCCGTAAGCTTGACAAGTTAGTGGAAAATCTCGAGAGAGTCTCTCGGGGACTGGACTAGCCACGTGTTGTGGTGAACCAGAATACATCGGTGCGTTCTTTCCTTTTGTTTATTTAACGCACTTGATTATTTCCTGCAAATTTTAATTTCCGCAAGTCTACGCTAAATTTTATTATAACCCTATTCACCCGCCCTTTAGCGTTAAGCGTATTATCTAACAATTGGTATCAGAGCCCAACTCTCTGAAGACTTAACAGTTTGAGAGAACCATCCATGGCTTCTACTCGTGACTCTTTTGCAGGAATTGATGAAGGACAATGCTCCACATGACCACCTCTATTCAACGGTACAAACTACACGTACTGGAAGGAGAGGATGAAAATTTTCGTTCAAGCAAACAACTTTCATCTCTGGAAGGTGATAACGAAGGGAAATCAAATTCCAACCAAAAAGGCTGAAAACGAATGGGTTCCCAAGTCCGAAGAAGAATATGACGCGGATGATATCCGAAAGGTTCAAAATAATGCTAAAGCAATTAATTTATTATATTGTGCTGTAAATGCTGACGATTACAGGAAAATATCGTGTTGCACAATGGCAAAGAAAATGTGGGACAAGCTGGAAATTACGTACGAAGGTACGGACCAGGTAAGGGAAGCTAAAATTGATTTCCTAACCCATGCTTATGAACTATTTCACATGAAGGAAGGTGAAGAGGTGGATGAAATGTTCGAACGATTTTCAATAATCGTAAATGACCTACATGCCCTCAAGAAGACATTCACGGACAGAGAATTGGTTCGAAAAATTCTTAGAAGTCTCACTCCGGCATGGCGATCAAAGGCCGACGCAATTCAAGAATCCATTGGCGTCTCAAATGTCACAATTGACGCATTAAGAGGTAACCTTAAGACTTATAAATCTACAATACTTAACCCTCTTGTTGATGATCAAAGGAGGCAAAGAATAGCGCTTAAGGCAAGCACAAGCGAACCTCAAGTTGATGAGGACGGAGACAACGAGTTTGGACTCGTTATCAAAAGATTTCAAAAGTTCATGCGAAAGGAGTATGAACGAAAGGGCAAAAAGCAAGGCGAGCAAATAAAGTGCTATGAATGCGGTGAAACCGGGCACATCAAATCAAATTGCCCAAACATCAAAAAGGAGAAGAAACCTTTTAAGAAGCAACGTGCATACATTTCTTGGGGAGGAGACTCCGGAGATGAGTCAAGCGAAGAAGAAGAAGACGAAGCCGCAAACCTTTGTCTTATGGCGCAAGAAGACAAGCAAGATGAGGTATGTCAAATCTCTTCTAAAAACTTCTTTACTCTTGAAGAAATGCGAACTACTTTTGATGAGCTATATATTGAATTTATTAATGCTTCAAAAACTGTCAAGAGCATAAAAGAAAATGCTTCTCTAAAAGAAAAAGATTTCAAAAATAGCTTTCATTAAAAGAAAAGGATTTAGAAAAACTGGTTTTAGAAAATGAAAAGCTGAAAGAGGAAAACAAGTTTTTCGGAAAAAGAAGCGACGACAAGCCCGAAAGTTCTATTAAAAATTTCTCTTCTTGCATGCATCTTGAAAATGAGGTAGATAGACTTAAAGGTACCTTAGATAAGTTTAATTCTTCTCACAAAAACTTGAATGTGGTCCTTGATAATTTGAAGTCAACCAAGCATGGCATAGGTTTTAAGAATGAGCCTAAAGAAAAGGTTGAAGCCAAACCCCAACCACCTAAGGCTCAACCTAGGATTAATAAAACAAATGCTTATCCTAGAAAGAGCAATCCTAGAACAAATATGCATGTTAGACCAAATGTTGAACATTTTAGAAGACCTAGAAATGACTTACCACCTAGAAAAGACTACCCTAGAAATGATGCATATTTTAGGCCAAACACTAGAAGAAGTTTTGAACCTCCTAGAACATCTAGACATGACCATTACTCTAGAAACGCTGCTCATTTTAGAACAAATAGTAGGAGAAATGGTTCTCATGAAATGTGCAATAGTCATAATGAAAATAGAGTAATTCATTTTCGTCCATCAAGTTACTATGAACCTAGAAGGATGCATAACCCCAATGTGACTTGTCATTATTGTAGACGCATTGGTCATATTGCCCCTGCATGCTTTACACGACATAGACATATCACTCAATCGCATCATTATAATATGTCTAACCCTCAAGGACCCAAAATGGCATGGGTACCTAAAACGCATTAACTTGTTTTGTAGGTATGTTTGAAGGGATCAAGTGTACTATGGTACCTTGATAGTGGATGCTCCAAACATATGACGGGAGACGAATCCAAATTCCTTCAACTAGAACACAAAGAAGGAGGAAGTGTGATTTTTGGGGATAACAATAAAGGAAAGATCATTGGCATCGGATCAGTCGGTAAGGATGAAAATTCCTCTATTAAGCATATATTACTTGTGAAAGGTTTAAAGCATAATCTCTTGAGCATAAGTCAATTATGTGACAAGGGAAATCTTGCCCTATTTGATTCGGATGAATGCTTAGTGTTTAGACGTAGTGATTTCAAAATTATCCTTCGTGGTTTTAGAGTGGATAATATTTACATGGTTGATCTTGCTAATTCCTCACCCGAATATGTGGATTGCCTTATGAGCAAAGAGGATGATACTTGGTTATGGCATAGAGTTGCTCATATAAACATGCATCTTTTGAACAAATTGATTTCTCAAAACTTAGTTATTGGCCTTCCCAATTTGAAATTTGAAAATGACTCTATCTGTGATTCTTGTCAAAAAGGGAAGTAAACAAAAGCATCTTTCAAATCCAAAAATATTGTTTCAACTTATAGACCATTGCAATTGCTTCACATGGATTTATTTGGACCATCTCGCATTGAAAGTCTAGGAAGAAATCGTTATGCTTTTGTGATTGTTGATGATTATTCTAGATTTACTTGGACTTTATTTCTTGCCAATAAAAGTGATGCTTTTCAGAATTTTAAATATTTTCTTAAGCGTGTTCAAAACGAGAAGGAAACAACCGTCACTTCAATTAGAAGTGATCATGGGGGAGAGTTTGATCACAATCTCTTTGGGGACTTTTATGACGAACTCGGTATCAAGCATACCTTTTTCGCTCCACGTACACCACAACAAAATGGGGTGGTGGAAAGGAAAAATAGGTGTCTCGAAGAGATGGCTAGAACCACGCTCGAAGAGGCTAAGATCCCAAACATTTTTGGGCGGATGCCGTGAGTACCGCATGCTACATCTTAAATAGAGTAGTCATAAGGCCAATACTCATGAAGACCCCTTACGAACTCTACAAGGGAAGGAAACCAAATATCTCCCATTTTAGAGTATTCGGTTGTAAATGTTTTATTCATAACAATGGCAAAGATCAATTGGGAAAGTTGGATGCTAAGTCCGATGAGGGAATTTTCATTGGTTATTCCTCACGTAGCAAAGCATATAGGGTTTTTAATAAAAGAACCGAAACTGTGGAGGAATCCCCTCATGTTGTATTTGCCGAAAATAATGCTCGCTTGGCGAGAAAGGATTCCGGTTTTGATCTTGCAGGTATTTTAGATAGCTTGAAAGACAAAATACAAGTGGAAACGCCTAAGGAAAATAAAGATGAAATCTTTGAACAACCAACGGAGGAAGCGCCACAATTGGAGAATGAAACGAAAATGCCTAACGAGTGGAGGACAATTAAAGATCACCCTCTCGAACAGGTAATTGGCGACGTCGGAGAAAAGGTAAGTACCCGAAACTCCCTTAAGAACACCTTAGGACATACTGCTTTTGTGTCTCAAATTGAACCAACAACCATCTCCGAAGCAATTGGGGATGAATTTTGGACCTTGGCAATGCAAGAGGAGCTTAACCAATTCAAACGGAATGACGTTTGGGATTTGGTGCCAAGACCCGAAAATCATACCATAATTGGTACGAAATGGGTTTTTCGAAACAAACAAGATGAAATGGTGTAATCACTAGAAACAAAGCTAGGCTTGTAGCAAAAGGCTATAATCAAGAAGAGGGTATTGACTATGAAGAAACATATGCTCCCGTAGCTAGATTAGAAGCTATTCGTCTATTGCTCGCGTTTGCCTCTTCTATGAATTTCAATTTATATCAAATGGATGTGAAAAGTGCTTTTCTAAATGGTGTTATACAAGAAGAAGTTTATGTTGAACAACCCCCCGGTTTTGAAGATTTTAAATCTCCCGATCATGTTTTCAAACTCAAAAAGGCTCTCTATGGTTTAAAACAAGCTCCCCGAGCTTGGTATGAAAGATTGAGTAAATTTCTATTGGAAAATAATTTCATTAGGGGGAAAGTTGAAACCACCCTTTTTGTTAAGCATAAAAACAATGATTTTTTTATTAGTTCAAATATACGTGGATGATATCATATTTGGTGCTACTAACAATGTCTTATGCAAGGGATTTTCCGACTTAATGACAAGCGAATTTGAGATGTCTATGATGGGTGAGTTAACATTCTTTTTGGGATTACAAGTAAAGCAAATGAAAGAAGGTACGTTCATTTGCCAAGCCAAATATTGCAAAGAATTGCTGAAACGATTTGAAATGAACAATGCAAAAGCAATGGCGACTCCCATGAGCACATCCGATCATCTAGACAAAGATGAGAAAGGCAAGGAAGTCGACACTAAGAAGTATCGAGGTATGATTGGCTCTCTTCTCTATCTTACTACTAGTCGTCCGGACATCATGTTTAGCGTGTGCTTATGCGCCCGTTATCAATCGTGTCCGAAGGAGTCTCACCTTACTGCGGTAAAACGGATTTTGAAGTACCTTGTTGGTACTACAAATGTGAGTCTATGGTACCCCAAAGGTTCTTCATGCCAACTCGTTGGCTATTCCGACTCCGATTTTGCTGGATGCAAATTGGACCGCAAAAGCACCAGTGGCACTTGCCATTTGCTCGGTAGCTCTCTCGTTTCTTAGTTTAGCAAGAAACAAGTAAGTGTTGCGTTGTCCACAACCGAGGCTGAATATGTAGCCGCGGGGAGTTGTTGCGCTCAAATCCTCTGGATGAAACAACAACTCTTGGACTATGGCCTAAGTCTTGATCATATCCCTCTTAGATGTGATAATACTAGTGCCATATGCTTGACGAAGAACCCCGTTCTTCATTCGCGAACAAAACACATTGAAATTAGACATCATTTTATAAGAGATCACGTTCTCAAGGGCGATGTCGAAATCGAATTTGTTGAAACCAAAGACCAACTGGCCAACATCTTTACTAAACCCTTAGAGAAAGAGTCCTTCTTCCGAATTCGTAGTGAACTCGGGATTCTTGACTCCACGTTGATCTAAGTCATGCATTGCATCTTTTTTATCTTACATGATTTCTAACTTGAGCGTCGGAGACGTCTAACAAATTTTTGCAGGTATCGCCCTAAAGGTAGGGGGAATTATAAAGCATGACGCGCAATAATCAAGTCTTCTTCAGAAAATTCGGTCTCTGTCGTCTAAATAATCGATTATCTCGTATCAATAATCGATTGTTCTGCTATTACTTGAGTTATTGTACTCTCTTTAAGTAATCACGTTTTCTTTCCAATAAATAAACAGGTTTTATTTACATTTTTGGCATCTTCTTATATTATTTTTGCTAATGGCAAAAGGGGGAAGATAACGGGTATGCACTCTCAATATTTATAAGCTTAAATTGAGGGGGAATTCATATATTGAGGGGGAACTAATCGCATACTTATTGCATATCTTTACGTGTCTTGAATCGTCATTATAAATTGTTTAAGTTGCATATCCCGCATAAAGTTTGCCATTATCAAAAAGGGGGAAATTGTTGGAAACACGTTCACAAGGCTTTATACTAAAACGTGTGTTCTTATGTGTAGGTTTTGATGAATGACAAACGAAGCGCAAAGTGATATATGACGAAGTTCAAGTACAAGCGCATAATTGGTGGATAACGAGATTCAAGCACAAGATAAAGTTTTATATTTTAAATGAGTCGTTCTTAATTGTGATCTTGATCCGACAACTTGACTCATGACATGGCTTCTCTCGTAAAATTATTTTTACAAAATCATGCATATTTAATTTAATGCTAAACGATTTTAAATCATGCATATTTACTTTAGTCAAAATAATTTTTAAACATGCCTCAAAAATCTGGACTAAGATAATCGATTATGTACTTATGATAATCGATTATGTTAAGCCAAGACTGCATGACAATCGATTGTGAACTAATGACAATCGATTGTGTTAAGGCAGTGAACATCAGGTTTTTCAAAACCTGCATGACAATCGATTGTGAACCTTATGACAATCGATTGTGATGAGGAAGTGTCCATCAAAGTTTTTCAAAACTAAGAATAATCGATTGTGAAGCTAATGACAATCGATTGTGAAGAGACAATGTCCATCAGATTTTTAAAAGTCACAAAATAATCGATTGTGAACATATGACAATCGATTGTGTTGAGGCAGTGACTTCCAGACTTTTTCAAAATTATTAAATAATCGATTGTGAGTATATAACAATCGATTGTCACGAGGCAGTGTCTAAAATGATTTTCAAAGTCTGATAAATAATCGATTGTTAACATTGCACAATCGATTGTGAAGCTGACCGTTGTCGTAAAATTTTCAAATACCGTCAGGTAATCGATTGTTGATTTTGTACAATCGATTGTTGATATTGAAATCTGAAAAAGATTTTTTGAACGTTGCTGAATAATCGATTATTGATTTGGTATAATCGATTGTTTTACGTAAAATCTGGAAATGATTTTTTGAACGTTGCCAATAATCGATTGGGATTGATTTTTGGAACGATTGGCAAACAATCGATTGTGGCTTCCTGACAATCGATTGTCACAGAGTAAAATCAGCAACTCTTAATTGGCAATTAGGCAACGGTAATGCCAAGTTTTTCAACTATAAATACAGCTTCATTTCAGTGTTTTAAACACAACAACACACAACAACTGATCATTCTATTGCTATAAGCTTGCATATTATTGTTTATCATTTTATATTCATTTCATAAAGCTTTTGAGAGCCAAAGTCTTGTCCATAGTTGTTGTAATCTTGAGCCTACTTCTTTTACTCATATCTACTCATTAAGGAGTGTTTTGTTTGAGTGCTTAGTGTTTTGTACACTTGTAAGAGAATTGTGATTCTCTTGTTGTAAGGAACTTGTGTTTCCTTGGTTGAAGTCTTGGAGTGTTGTATCTCCGAGCAAAGGTGTTAAGGCTTGTGTCCTTAAGTTGTAAAGGTTTGTTGAGCACCCGTAAGCTTGACAAGTTAGGGGAAAATCTCGAGAGAGTCTATCGGGGACTGGACTAGCCACGTGTTGTGGTGAACCAGAATACATCGGTGCGTTCTTTCCTTTTGTTTATTTAACGCACTTAATTATTTCCTGCAAATTTTAATTTCTGCAAGTTTACGTTAAATTTTATTTTAACGCTATTCACCCCCCCTCTAGCGTTAAGCGTATTATCTAACAATAGCACCTGTATGTTTTGCAAAACATAGGGATTTATCTTTTAGCTATGATTATTATTTGCCTAACCCCCAAGGACCCAAAAGTGTTTGTGCACCTAAAACCTATTTTTAGGTACGTTTGCAGGTGTGCTTGAAGACTACAATATCATAGTAGATGCACCAAGCACGAAGCCTTATTGCATCTAGGGGGAATTTCGGTCAGTTATCATAAAAACGTAATAGTTGATATGTGTTAATGATTGATATATCTTTGTTAACAATTGGTATCAATTATTTTTGTTAATTCATGTTTTCGATAACTTTTATTTTGAATAACAATTGGTATCAATTATTTTTGTTAAAAATAATGATTGATTCATGTTTTGATGAATATTATTTTTGATTTGAATAACAGTTGGCATATTCTTGAAAAATAAATGATTCATGTTTTTAATACAACTATTGGTTTGTCAAAAATTAATAGTTGATATGTTGTTAAGTAATGTGATTTGCTAAAATAACCGTTATTATGGTTGTTATGTTTTTGCTAACATTTGGTATCATTTTATGTTGGTATGATTTTTTTTAAAATCGTCATCATGTATATTCCTCATTGTATTTCCTATCTTATGTTTGACACTAACAGTTGCAATTCCCAAAAGGGGGAAGTGTCAAAAGGGGAAAGTAGCCTGTGTATACTCTCTTTTTGCTAATGCCAAAAGGGGGAAGAAATTAGGCGATATGCATCTAATAAGGGGGAATGTCTCCACCTTCTAGTATGCTTTAATTGAGGGGGAATACTCAATTAAGGGGGAATGTTTTGCATAACTTGCATATTGAGATATAGCATGAACTTAGGGGGAATCCGATATGCATATCTTATTGTTTGTCATTATCAAAAAGGGGGAAATTGTAGGAAATTATTCTATCCATGATATGTGTGCTTTGGTTGTATTAGCATGATTTTCAGGTATAGGTTTTGATGAATGACAAACAATGAAGTCAAGTGTCAAAGAACGTTATTATATGACAAACAATTAAGATTGAATGCCGAGAAGCATATTGATGAAGGGATTGCATGGAAAAGCCAAGACGAGCTCAAAAGTTCAAGACCGAAGACCCAAGGCGTAGGTCGTTAGATAGAACCAATGTAAGGACAACGTTTAAGTTATCTCGTCTTTTGGCTCAACATAGGTCATCATAAATATGCATAAAATCATTCTATCAAATCATAAATATCATAAACATTTTCATATACTTCAAAGAAAATGATTTTCAACGTTTTCATTTTAACCAAAATGGTTTTTGAAGTAAGTTTTCAATTCTGGACAGAAAGGCTACATAATCGATTATCCAATGTGCATAATCGATTATCTGAAATTTCCAGCTTAAACTGGAAATTCCAGAATAGTCACATAATCGATTATCAAACTGCATAATCGATTATGTTCAATTTCCAGCTTAAACTGGAAATTCCAGAGAAGGCAAATAATCGATTATCACATAAGGGATAATCGATTATTCACTGACCGTTGCCTTCCCAACATTCCGTTTTATGAACGTTGAGAAGATAATCGATTATGTAAAGTAGATAATCGATTATCTTGGCATAAAATCAGCATTATTGATTGGCAATTAAGCAACGGACATACAACCTCTACAACCTATAAATAGAGGTCTTTTTGACTCATTTCAAATGAACAATATCTCTCATTATTCTTGAACATATTGATAACATTTTATTTAGAGCTTTTGTTGAGCCATTTGAGAGACAATTTTGTGTTGTTCATAGAGCTTATATTGTATCTTTTTATCTACTCTTCTTAGAGAGTTCTTGTTGTAAAAGAGAAAGGTTCTTGAGAAGACCATATCTTCTCATTGATTGTCGGGTTTGCTAAGTACCCTCAATCTTAGTGTGTGAAGTCTTGTGGTGCGGTATCCATGAGCAAGGTGAAGTCTTGAGGTGAGGTATCCTCGAGCAAGTTGAAGTCTTGTAGAGTGTACATCTACGAGTAAGTGTAACGGTTTGTTAGGCACCCGTAAGCTTAACGGAGTTAGTGTAAACTCAAGAGAGTCTCTCGGGGACTAGACTAACCACACGTTGTGGTGAACCAGTATAAATTCGGTGTGTCCTCTCCTTACTCTTTTAATTACTGCACTTACTTTACTCCTGCAATTTTAATTCTGCAAAATTTATCGACATTCTCGTGCCGCACTATTCACCCCCCCCCCCCACCTCCCCCCTCTAGTGACGGGCATAAATCCTAACAGAGATGTGTGAGAAAGTTCTCTTTTTAATTCAAAGATTTTGGTCCTGTTGGCAGTGCCATATCTATTCTCAATTTGTGACCATATGCTCTATGCAGTATCAGAATACTGCACACTATCAGCAATTTGAGGGGATAGGGAAGCAGTTAGCCACGATATTACCATGTTATTATATCTGTCCCATAACCTTTTATTGACTGGCCGGTGACATGAACCGTCAACAAAACCAATCTTATTTTTGGCAGAAAGGGCAACAATCATTTTCCTCCTCCAGCCCCCATAACCACTACCCGAGAAGGGAGTGGACACAAGAGAAACTCCAGGAACATCAGAGGAGTAAATGAGAAGGGGGCTGGTAGAGTCTACTGAGGAGGTATTAGTATTCATATTAGAAGCCATGAGTAATGAACCAGTTTGAGAAGAAAACAGTCTCGGTAAGCAAAATATAACGGAACCAGAGTTCACATACAAAGCATACATTACTCAAAATAAGGACAGAGTTACCCTCCTTCTTCGCAACCGGAGAAGATCGGCCTTCAATCAACAGATAAAACCCTAGGTCCAACACCAGAATCGTAGGTTCTGAAACTCACCAGAATAAGGTCACAGACATCGGAAAGTTACCCAAAACGTCTATCAAGCAAAGACAAATTCATCTGATAACATAAAAGCTCTAGGTCCGAAAATTGAAAACCTTAGAATTTGAAGAACTCGTCGGAAGAAAGCCAGGGATGCCGGAAAATTACCCAAAACACCCACTGATACAAGATTGGAACCTCGAAAAACAGGAAAATTCCGATTATCCGCTCAACATTCGTTGAAACATCTGCGAACAGTATTTCTCACCGGTAACCATAAAAAAACTTCAGCAAAAGCTTCAAACGGGATCGATAACACGCAACCGAGAAGGATCCGAAGATTATCCGGCTCTGATACCATGATAAGAATGGACCTTGGGCCTAACTCGATCCCAAAAGCTAGCTTATGAGGTGAGGATTGCCCAAGCCATATAAGGAGACTAAGGACCTCAAATCCCTCCGATGTGGGACAACTCAACACCCCCCTCACGCCCAGATCTCTGGAGCATGGACAACATAAATTGGGGTCCAACATCGGTAACAATAATTGGGATGGACCTGGCTTTGATACCATGAAAACATGAAGATTAAGCTGAAGAACATGAAGCATACAGTGAGAGAAAGAAGAGAGAGAAAGGGAGTAGTTGAGAGAACTCTCCAGAACTTTGAGAGTCTGATGAAAAAATGAACCACTAATCTATCAAACTATCTGTACAAGTGTTGGTATATACACAGCCATACAACACTCTTGGGTCGGGTCAGACGGCCCAAGAGTAAAAATAAATCGGGCTCAGATAGTTACAGCCCAACAACAATCATCACAGCTCAACTCCCATATATACAGTGTATACCATGAATATACAATAAATATACAGTGAATATAGAGCTCTATGTCATTTATGCTTGGGTTTGGAAGCCATACAATCCTTCATCTCAACATATAGTCTTTAAATCATCAATACATTATACATATAACTTAAAACGGTTACATATAGGGTTCAAGCAATATATATTATCAGTATAAATAATTTTTATACCATCAAGAAATCACTCTTATCCTTTATAACAAATTTATTTTATTTTGAGGATTACAAACCCACCAAAGCCGCCATCTGTAAATCCTTTGGTAACCTGATAATGTAAAAATTATTTATGTTGACAATATATATAACTTAAACTCAATTAATAACCATGTTAAATTAATGTAATTTATGATTCTTTGTAAAAGTTTTAATTTTTTCTGTGTGAACTTACTGTGTGTTTGGATATTCAAATGATAGACCGATGGCTCAAAAAAAACAGATTGTTTTGACTTGACTTGTCCTGGTTTTGTACAAACCAGCTATGAGATAGCACTTGGTGCAGCTACATACCCAATTTCAACCCAAAATGACCTCCCTTATTCAATTACTGTTTATATCTACAAGGTTAGTAACATCATATAATTTTTTTTGGTTTTCCATTCAATTCAATATTCATATTGGGTCCAAATTAATTCTAACTCAATCCATACGTGTAACATCCAATGTAGAAGGAAATGCTCCATATTTTTTTAATTTCCTATATTTGAAACCGAAGTCTCGAGTGAAGGGTAAAGGGTTCCTACCCATTACACTACGATCTATATGCGTTTATATGACAACATCTCGAAATATAAACATCTTTAATATATTAGACATTGACAAATATTCTATTTTTTCCCCTTCAAATAAGAATGGTTTGCTTGCATTTGACAAGCATTATTTTTGCCAAGTACATTATGTTATGAATTTAAGTTATATATATATTAACAATGTAATAATTTTATAGTACAACAACAATAATAACTATCCAGTAAAATCTCACATAGTGGGGTCTGGAGAAATAATTTTATAGTATCAACGTAATTTGATTGTTTCACACTTCCTTTTTACATTACATCCCGCGAAGGGAATAGAAGGGAGTGTTTTCAATTTAAGTGACATTATTCGAAATGGGATATTTATACAATTCAGAGTCGCCACTAGGAATGAATTATGATGTCCCAAGTCACCGGTTTATTTTAAATCTCAAATCAAGAAACTTTTATTTTAAAAGAGTCTGCGAACCAGAAATTCTAGATAAGGAATTCTGTTAACCCGAGGAAAGGTGTTAGGCACCTCCGGGTTCTGTGGTTCTAGTACGGTCACTTAGTGATTATTACTTGGATTATTGGTTCAACTACTCGTTTTTAGGACCTATGTATAATTATCTTTTTACCGCTTGAAAATCAGTTGATTTATTTGTAATTAAAGAATTGAATTACGCATACATATACTCTTTTCTTTTTAGCACGTCAAAAATCATGTCACGCGAACGTGTCCACAATTAATAACGCTTTTTGTCCATTTCATTAAGAAAAGTTTGATTGAAGTTGCGCGAACGTATCCCTCGAGTATTTTAAAAATTTAATTTGCAACCAGGTTACCAGAACGTATATATTATCGCAATACTAGCCTAAATTGGACCTAAAGCAAACTATGATTATTCGATATTTGTTAGGTCAAAGTTATGAAACTAATACGAGAGTCATGAGCTTTGGAGTTTGGTTGAACAATCAAGGAATTCTAAGAATATTCTTATTAACTTAAATGTAACAAAAGTCATTGAATATAAACGGGTTTGGGATACATACATTGGGCCTTTAATCCTTTTGGTCAAGGCTAGCAGGGGCTTAATGAATGAGTTAGCTTGAAAGTTATCCCTGGGCTTACGATTTGGCCCAGAGGTTAAAGGCCTCAGGGCGTTATAGATGAATCTAAGACAGGCAGCCCACATTGGGCTTAAAATTCAAACAGCCCAGCGCCAAAGACACTTATTAATGAAGACGCAATTAAATTCAAACCGTTCTTATGAAAAATCGATACAAAAACTGATTTGGTAATTAGTTTGAACAAATAAAAAATTCAAACCGCATGAAAAATCCAAACTCCTAATACGAAATGTCTCAATCCAGACCTGCACTGAATAGGCCTAAGATTTTGGCCTAATTGTGGCCCAATGCCAGGTTTGTATATATCTCCACGTTTGTTTATGGCACAAACAAAATAGCCCACTTTCGTAGGCTTATTAACAACTAACCGGATAAAATAGTAATAAAAAAATTAATAGTCCATCTTACAATTTTGTAGGTCCTAAAATTATACAATAAAGTTTAAATTCCTAGAGGATCAGCACATTAATAGCTGTCACCCAAGAAATTCTAAAGGTAAAAAAAATACAATAAAATGAAGGCTTTTACTGCTTCCAGGTTTCCTTTTCATTACTTCTTCAAATTCGAGGTGCCAAATCTGTAAGAACCTAGCTATAAAGCTGCTTCTGACAAAGCTATTTGCCCAGGTTTCAAACATGAGACTTCTTGTGGCTGAATCAACCCTGTTTTCTAGGTATCTCATGGATCTGACCATGGAAAAGGTCAGATTCACAGAGTTACTTCAGTTATGCCACTATCCAATATTAACAGACTTAAGTTAAAAAAAAACTTTTAATGCTGAACCAAGTAACGATTCATGAGTTTAACCATGTCAAAGGTTAAACACATGAACCACTATAGGTTTCGAACTTGAACACATGAGTTTATTTGCCTTGTGAAAATTCGCGTAGAGTCATTTGACTCTGAAGACTTAGCCTTCATTTTCCTCATCGCGTTTGCATTGATATTCTCGCGTTCGCGTAGTTTATAGGACTCCTTCATCGTGTTCGTGTAAGGGTCCACGCGTTCGTGTAGACCAATTACTAGACCACCAACTTTTTCTCTTTGCGTTCGCACTCCTCCCTTCGTGAACGCGATGGTCTGATAAGTTACCCTTCGCGAACACGATCCCCTTTCCGCGAACGCGAAGGGTAAATTTTACCCAGTTATATTTTAATTTCCAGAATCAGTATATTGCGGGAATTTCATAAAAACACCCGAGCTCCTTCTTCTCAAAGGTCTTTAGGTGTCCATTGAAGCTCCCTTTCACCAAAACTTCTTGGGTTAGCAAATCTTAACTCGTTTTCTTCATTTTCCATCAATATTTGTTGAATTCCTAAGCCTAAAACATGTAATTTAGGGTAGAAATTGAGAAAAATGGGTAGAGTTAGGGCTTTTTGAATTTTCTTGATTTAGACCTCGTTTTTGGGGTCGAATTTGAAAACAAATTATATATTCGGGCTCGTGGATGAATGGGGGATATGTGTTTAGTTTGAACCTCGTGTTTTGACCAAGCGGGCTCAGGGTCAATTGTGGTATTTTGGGAAGAAAGCTTGGAATCTATAATTAGACATTGGGTTTGATTTGTTTAGCATATATTAATATTATGAAGTCATTATTGCATAGATTTGATTCGTTGGAGCCGAATTCGAGAGGGAAAGCGGTTGTTGTGGATTGATTTCACCGTGGAAGTTTTGGTAAGTGTTCGGTTTAACCTTAGCTTGAGGAATTAGGAGTTGAGTTATATTTGTTATGTGTTTCTTGTGGAGTATGATGTATAGGCATGGTGACGAGTATCTATACGTCGGTGTCGAGCATGACTGTGAGTCCTAAATTAACATTGTTGTTCTTGAATAATATTACGGATGAAATAGTAAATGGACTTGAGTTGTTGAGCAAGGTTTAGCTTATTCTGTGGAAGTTAATTATGAGTTAGAAATTATGTTAATAGAAATGCTAAATCCGAATTGAGATTAGTTATAGCTAGTTCTCCCTTGTCGGGATGAATATACTTATACTGTTGAGTTCCCTTGCCTGGATAGAGTATTTTATAATTGATCCACTACCGAGGTTTGTGGTTGTGGTTATGCTAAGTTATGTGTATTTGGAATGGGTTGCGCGCTGCAATATACGTTATAATAGATCGGGTTGCACGCTGCAACGTAACTTAGAATGGATCGAGGTGCACGTCGCAACAAGTATATGAGATACATATTGGGTCGGGTTGCACGCCACAACAGTTATAGTGAAACGATTGGATCGGGTTGCACGCCGCAATAACTATAGTTAAAAGTATGGATCGAGTTGCGCGCCGCAGTAGTGGTATCATATGGTTTTAGACATTGTACTGTTCATTCTTATGATATTCAATTTCTGTTAAATTGAGTTGTTTTCCCCGAGGCATGTACCCCCTCCCCTTTTATCTGTTTATTTCTGCAATATATTGTATAACTGCACAGGTTTTGTCTGGAGTCTGGTACTAGCCTCGTCACTATCTCGCCGGGGTTAGGGCATACACTTACCAGCACATGGGGTAGGTTGTACTAATACTACACTCTGTGCTCTTTTGCACATATCCAGGTTTCGGGCAGCAGCAGTAGCAGTAGCGTGAGAGCAGGCCTTCAGTCCAGTGAGACACCGAGGTAGCGTTGCATGAGTCCGCAGGCCCGACGTCTCCTCTATCATTTACTTTAGTCTGTTATCTCCTTGTATTCGAGACAAAAAGTTGTATTTCTTTCAGACATTGTATTTAGTACTCGTAGTAGTTCGTGAGTATTGTGAAACCAATCTTGGATAGAGGCTTATGATGAAATTTTTCGCATTCCTATTCTTTTATCATTCATTTAAGACTTCCGCTTACTTAATTAATTCTGCTGTGTTTATATTACTCCCGATAATTGATAAAAAGGATCATGTTCTTAATAAAAAGGTAATTAAACTTGGCTTTTCTAGCTTCCATTAGTAGGCATCATCATGACTTCCGAGGATGAGAATCCGGATCGTGACAACCATGCCCTTATCTCTAACGACCCTTTGTTAGAGAAGAAAAACTTATGTATAATTTACGTGTCGGCTCTTTATTGACTGAACTTAAAAACCAATGCCAATACACTAACCCACCCGTAATCCGCAACATTACTGATCCACCCCCTATTTTTAATCATTTTAACCCAAATCTTTTATTATAAAAAGATGCAACAACTTCTTCTTCCCCTTTTCATTAAGGTTCTACATATTCTCCATTTCCCATCTCCTACCTCCCAATTTTCTATCTTCTTATGTAATTTACAGTGATAATTATTTTTCCTTTAGCTTCAAATGCCTGAATCTTCTTTTGCTTCTTTCTCTTGACCAAGGTGAGCCTTGTATACATTGTTACGGATTAATTGCCAATTATTTTATTGTAACGATACCTATAAATGGTGATCGTAGATTCTATAAATGTTATTATTCTAAGAAGATTAGTTGCTGTTGTTGGGAATGGCACGCTGAACAATTTTCACCTCATGTGCCAATTTTATCTATAATTTAAAAAAATTATTGGATGTCCTTCGTCACGAAAGGAACAAGTTAAAGTAGATAGCGACTGATATTGTTTGTAGCAAAGCTGCAAATTTGAAAAAAAGTATCTACCTTAGATTAGAAAAGTTCCAATCTAAAACTAAAAGTGAATCGATTCGAAAAATTATTGTTATGATCATACGCTACTTTCGTACTTTTTTGTCACGGTCAAGATGATGAATTGTGAAGTTGGTAACAACTGTTGGTGAAATTTTACAAGATTCTGCATTTTTTATTTTTATTTTTTTAATGTCAATTAGTTGTTATGTTGGTCATTTTTGCCAATGTTGGATAGGTTATTAAGTGAAGGGAATGGGCATATTAGTAGTTTGATAATAGAGGTTGTAGTATTTATTTTGTTTATTAGTGTTGGTTAATCTGATGTTAGCAATTTTTAGGTAATTTGCAGATTAGTATTTCAGGTAATATTCTGTATATTTTGACTATTTTGATGCATAGTCTTTTGTGTAATGTAATTCCAAGAATCTGCATAATCTCCAACTTTTATGTAATATGCTCCATATTAGTTGGAGTTTAACTAGTAATGAAAAAATATATAGTTTTTGTTGAATGCTTATTAAATCCTGTAATTTAAATATGAACTGTTTTTGTTGAATGCTTGTGAAGTTATGCAATTCAAATATGCTTATCATAAACATTATCATTGATAATTATTTTGGACATTATCATATACAACCAATCATAAGCATATATAAGTTGTCAACATGGTGTTTAACTTTACATTAAGCACAATAAAAGATCTAACTGCATAATTATATACTTTAGGATTAGGATTCGCATAAAATCGAAAAAAATTATTGTCCGATCCATTGAGAAAGAGATTAAAAAGTTGATTCTTTTTGGGTGAATCAATACAACAAATTTCAGAACTGATTCACTATTATAATAGGGAAAAAGTCTTAAATCAATCAATAAAAAAAATCCTTTTCCTAAGTCATTATAATCTTCCTTAACACTTAGCCCTCTCGGCTTTCAATTTACCAACTTTTCTTTTCTGCAGCAAACTAGTTGAATTGTTGATTTGATTTTTCAAGTGACTTCTTTGGTGAATAGGGCAAGTTGGCAGGCACCAATCTTGTCACGGCCCGAAATTCATTAATGATAATTATAACGTCGGATATCACTGTCAAGCAAACCAACACCAAGAAGTTAATCAAATTCCTAAAGCTCTTTTCCTTGCATTTAAAAATAAATAATAAACTTTATTAATTAAATAGTGATGTCTTTGGCAAATTTTAAATACTAAATAATCTCAGAGTCATCTCAGAACCCGATGTCACAAGTGCATGAGTAATTTTTAGGAATTTAAAATATAATACAATAATTGTTTGGAATACAAATTGGACAGAAAGAAAATACAATACTCTAAAGGAGACTCTGCTGACTACGAATCGTGTCGAGAGATGCAGCTCACCTAAGTCTCTGTATTAACCATGTCGTTGCGCCCAACGAGGCCACTAGACATACTTGTACCTGTGCAGTAAAAAAACACAGCAAGTGTAGTATGAGTATGAAAACAACGCGTACTCAGTAAATATCCCGTCTAACCTCGAAGAAGTAGTAACGAGAAGTCAACTCCAACACTTACTAGTGGTCCAATAATATACCAATATGAACTTCTAATTAAGCGTAATATACAACATAAGACTCAGAACAAAATAACTGAACAAGTCTTCCCCATAATTAAGGGCTTAAATCTCTTCCATCCTTTAAATCAAGCAATCACACAAACAATGAATTTATACTAATCACAAAAAGGGAATTCCAGTCCTATTATCACACACAAATACCACAGAGGATGTTCGTCCCAATCCAACATAAATATAAATTATGCAATGCCCAGGATCGAACGGTGCGAACCATATATGGATCTATTACCCCATTTGCAAATTATTCATGCGATGCGGTCAAACATAAATTTAAAGAAATATCCCGCTCGCGAATCATTCATGCGATGCAGTTAAATATAAATGTAAAGGATTACCCCGCTCAGCTTCCTCCCAAAGCGTTTAGCAACAACTAAATTTTACTACTTTATAAGGCAATAAATTTAAATTAGTAAATATTTCAACACAGCATAATGTAGGCCTAAACAATTCGGACATTTGCATAATTAGTAGCTACGCATGAACTCTCATCACTTAGCGAGTACGTACCCCCCACATATAATCACATATCAATTAAATTCGCATATGGGAAAATTTTTCTTTACAAGGTTAGAAAAGAGACTTTCCTCGATCCGGAATCCTTTCTCCGGCTCTCAAGCCTTTCCATCGACTCAAACCGATGACCAACGTTCTAAAACTAGTCAAATAATGGACAAACCAATGAAAATATATCCTAATACTTATAACAACTCGATATATAAATTCTCAACTCCGCTTGAAAGGTTGACAAAATCATCCTCAGCCCCACGTACCCAGATTCTGAAAATTTTCAAAGATAAACTTCATCCATATCCCCACAAACTCACATATACAATTTATTTCCAATTCCATGCTCAAATACATGGTGAAAAATCCAAATATACAAGATTCTAGGTTTTTCTCAAAATCCCAAATTTTTCACTAATTTTCATGCTTTAATATGTATCTAAACATGTATTAACTTATAATGAGTGGGAACAACTAACCCTAACATAGATGGTGAAAATATCCACTTGAAGCGCTCCAAAAATCGTAACCAAGAGATAATGGAAGAAAAATAGGCCAAACCCTCGTATTAAAGATACCTCATTGCCTCCAGCATTTTTGCACTTGCGGTGCAAAGGCCGCTTCTGCGGCTTGATCCCCTTCTGTGATGGCTTCCTTCGCACCTGTGCCTTCGCAAGAGTGGTCTCTGGTATGCTTCTGTGGTCACTAGTCTCCCCTTGCTAGTCCGCTTCTGCGAGTCCTTTTCCGCACATGCGGCCGTCTTCACGTAGGGGCATTTATATCAGAAGCCCAACTGCTTTAGTTCTTCCTCAACTTCAAATTTCCATCCATTAACTACCCGAAATCCAGCCGGAGTCGCCGAGACCCTATCCAATCATTCCAAATAGTCCCAAAATAAAATGTGGACCTGCTCGAGGCCTCAAATCACATCAAACAACGTTGAAATCACGAATTACACCCAAATCAAGATTTATGAACTTTAGAACTTCAAACTTCTGCATTCCATGCCAAAATCTATAAAATCACGTTTGATTAGCCTCAAATTTTGCACACAAATCATATTCGACATTACAGAGCTACTCCAACTTTCGGAATTGAAATCTGACCGAAATATCAACAAGTTCACTTTCGGTCAAACTTCTCAAAAATCTTCAAATTTCTACTTTCGCCAAATGAATCCAATATGATCTACAGTCCTCTAAATTCACTTCCATTCGCGCTCCAAATACTAGAATCACCATATGGATCTATTTCCAGACTCGGAATCCCAAATGGATATTGATAACACTAAAATGCACTTTAACCCAATTTTATGAAATTCTTCTAAAATGTTAACTTTCACAATATGCGCCGAATGCTCCCAGACCATCCAAAACCAGATTAATACATACACACAAGTCCAAAATTATCATGCTAACCTGTTGAAACCTTCAAATTTTGATTTCGATGTCGTTTAGTCATAAATCAAATCTTAGTCAATTCTTTCAACTTAAAGCTTCCGAAGTGAGAATTTTCTTTCCAAATCAACTCCAAACTTCTTGGAATTTTAATTTCGACCACGCGTACAAGTCACAGAACTTGAAGTGAAGCTGCTCATAGCCTTAAACTGCTGAACAGAGCACTAAATCTCAAAACGACCAATCGGGTCATTACAAATCTCATCTTTTATGAAGTTAATCTTCCTAGTTTCGGTTGATTTTGCAACAACTTTTTTCTGTTGAAGCCTAGTCTTTGCTTTAGACATCAATTTAAGCCTCGAAATTGGCTCTTCTTTATCTTCAAATTCACTTTTATCATTAGCAATGTTTGAACATGGAGCAGATTGTTGAAGTTTACTTTAATGTGCAACAAATGTTTTGTCTGCTGCATTCCTGTTAAAATAAATGAGCTTCCTTTAGTTGCTTCATATGTATTATTTTTCTTAACTGGTGAACACCTTCATTCCAGGAGTAGACATAAATGTATACTCCGATTTGATTGTCATGAGGTGTTCTTAGAGGCATATTATGTACTTCTTGAGAAGATCCTTCAACCTACAATAATAGTAGAGATTTTTTTCAGTTAAGAAGAATTTTATGCATGGTTGTTTTTAGTTAAGAAACAAGGTGAAAATTAGACTTACCAAAGGACGTTCTGTAAGATATAAGGACTTATATCTACATACATATGAACAATATATGCATAAATTATATGTTATGGCTATCTTTTGGATTGGCCTAATTTTGTGGTCTTATGGACATTATGTTAAGGGGGCCAATGTATTGTCATATAAAGTGTAGGACCAATGTGTAGATACCCAAAAGGGTAACCTTAGTTAATGATGGGCTAACTAAGGTTACATATATGTAACTATGGTTACATGCTTATGACTCTTGAGTGTTATAACTCATATGTTATAAGTGGGGGGGGGGGGGGGTTATGGTTCCCACATTATTGCAAGACACTCTCTTCTTCCTCCCATTGAAACTAGAGAGCCACCGTTGTTGTCTTGCACATCTTTGTGGAAAACCATTCTCCAATATTTCTTGCTTGGAAGATATTCTTGTGAAACTCTTGGGAAAACTTCAAGACAATCTTGAAGAAAGGATTAGGGGCTTTTAAACAATCTTCTAAGAAGGACTACGGATTTCCACATATGGATTCAGGTACGCTTCCGCTCATGTTGTTGTTGTTCCAAATTATTCGATATGAAGGCTATTGTGTTTTAGTCGGAATCACTATTCTAACAATTGGTATCAGAGCCTCCTTCATATTGGATAATTTGAAAGTTCATAAAATTCATGTTATATGAAGTTCATGTTCAAGTTACGTTAGAATTTTGATTATAAAATTCTAGTACCATGAAATAGCATGATTTTTTGAATGTTATGAATGAAATAGCATGATTTTTTGAATGTGATGTTTGTTGATGAACTTTAGTGTTTCAATATTTTGTCATCTCTATATGAAATGAAATATTGAATTTTGCAAAATTTTGGTTAAAGATGAACATGATTTCTTGTTTAAATTTCTTGTTGAAAACCATTTTAAGTCGTTGGACAGAATACCAAAATAATCGATTATTGCCTTATGATAATCGATTATCTTGAATTGTTAATCAAAATTTTGCAAAAACAGAAGCCGGGAATAATCGATTATCAATTTTTGATAATCGATTATTTCAATTTTTTTCATAAAATTTTTGGGACAGAACACTAGAATAATCGATTATTCATTGAGAATAATCGATTATTCAAGTTTTCAGCAAAATTTGGAAATTACAGTAAGCCAGAATAATCGATTATCAAGGACCTAACAATCGATTATCCTGGACCAGCAAGCCCTGATAATCGATTATCAAGGACCTGATAATCGATTATCAGGCAATCAAGTGCTGAAAACGTTTTGTTTTGGCTGTTTAATGAGGACATAATGTAAGAAACGTTTTTCATAATTAATGAAACGTTTTAGGTCTATTAAGTTTCAGATTTTAATTGAATATTTAAAATATGTCAATTAATATTAAGTTTTTATAATTATTAATGTATTATACAATAATATTCAGTTTTTAATATTAATTGTTTTAGTCCATCATACTTCAGATTTTGGAATTGTCCAATTAAGTCTAAAACAATTAATATTCAGATGTTGCATGTCAAAACATGTAACATATTAAGTTAAGATTCATAATATGGCTTAAGGAACTAAAGTTTTTAGCATCTAATATTTTAAATTAGTCAATTGAAGCATTATGTTGCCAAAGTAACCTCTATTGTGTAGATTGATTGATCTTGAAATATAAGATGACTGTGGATGTTAGTCTTCCATGCGTTTAACACCGGCCCAAAGGAAGGTTGTTATTTGGCAGGAATTCGAACATGCTTGTGGTGATAAATATGTGACAATTATTTGGTTTTCCATGTGAATATTAAGTCGGCCCAAAGGAAGGCTTGATATTTGACAGGAGTTTATTGTCAATATTTGATCACTACACCAAGAGTACCACTTACAAGTTGATTTTCTGTCCAAAGACTAAAATCAATGTTGTGCTAGGTATCTTGTAATGGGATTTTCCTATTTTGAATCTGAAAACTAATATTAAAGTTCAAGTTATTGTAAGCATGTATTAAGTAATCCTTTGTTCTATTTTCAATGAATTCTTCAGCTGCTTCGATATCTGCTAATATAAACAGCATCCCTGTGATTAACGGCACAAACTTTAAGGAATGGAAAGAGAACATTATGATCGTTCTCGGTTGCATGGATCTTGACCTTGCACTTCGGAATGAGCAACCTGCTTCTCTTGAGGATACATCCTCTCCTGATGAAAGGAGGGAGATGGAGAAGTGGGAACGCTCGAATTGCATGAGTCTAATGATCATGAAACGTGCAATTCCAGAATCATTCAGGGGCACTATGAATGATGAAGCTAATGCCAAAGTTTTCCTTGAAAACCTTGAAAAGCATTTTAAACAAAACGAAATGGCGGAAACAAGTACACTATTGAGTAAACTTGTTTCCATGAGATATAAGGGCAAGGGAAACATTAGGGAGTACATTTTGGAAATGTCTCATCTTGGTTCGAAACTTAAGTCACTCAAGCTAGTATTACCTGAGGAACTGCTTGTGTACTTAGTTTTGATATCTCTTCCTGCACACTTTAATAAGTTTAAGGTCAGTTACAACTGCCTGAAGGAGAAATGGACTCTTAACGAGCTCATTTCACATTGTGTGCAAGAGGAGGAAAGGATAAAGCAAGATAAGACTGAAAGTGCTCATTTGACATCCTCTTCTAAGGATATGAAGAAGAGGAAAGGTAAGGAAGTTGCGGTTGCAAGGCCCAAGAATAAGCAACATAAGGAACCTAAGGTTAAAATTACTGAATTAGGGTGCTTTTTCTGTAAGGGGACTAATCATGTGAAGAAAGACTGTACCAAGTACCACGCTTGGCGTGCGAAAAAAGGTACATTTCTTTCTCTTGTTTGTTCTGAAGTTAATTTAATTTCTGTACCTAAGGATACTTGGTGGGTAGATTCTGCTGCTACTACTCACATAAGTATATCTATGCAGGGTTGCCTGAACTGCCGAAAACCAAATGATGGTGAAAGATACATCTATGTGGGTGATGGCAAGAAGGTGCCAGTTGAAGCTATTGGAAAGTTTAGGCTGTTGTTTAAGACCGGTTTTTATTTAGATTTGGATGAGACTTTTGTTGTACCGTCTTTTAGACGGAATTTAATTTCTGTTCCCAAATTGGACATATCCGGTTATTCATGTTCTTTTGGTGACAATAAAGTTAGTCTCTTTCAGAATTCAAATCTTATTGGTACTGGTCTTTTATCAAGATTTGATAGCCTATATTTGGTTGATACAATAACCTCAAATAATGAAACCTTGCATACAAGTTTAATTGGTACCAAAAGAAAATTAACTAATGAGAATTCTATATCACTCTGGCATAAACGTTTGGGTCACATATCCATTCAAAGAATTCAGAAACTCGTGTCAGATGGAATTCTTGATTCTCTTGATTCCTCAAATTTGGATATTTGTGTTGAGTGTATCAAGGGTAAACAAACAAACAAAACGAGATTAGGTGCTAAGAGAGCTTTGGACGTCTTAGAATTGATACATACGGATATTTGTGGGCCATTCCCTTCTCCTTGTAGGAATGGTCAACAATACTTTATCACATTCATAGACGATTACTCTCGCTATGGGTACCTATATCTTATTCATGAAAAGTCCCAATCCATAGACGAGTTCAAATCATTTAAGGCTGAAGTTGAAAATCAACTAAGCAAAAGAATTAAATCCGTTAGATCTGACCGTGGTGGTGAATACTATGGTCGATATGATGGTTCAGGTGAACAACATCCAGGGCCATTTGCTAAATCCCTAGATGAGTGTGGGATCGTCCCTCAGTATACTATGCCAGGAAGTCCTACGATGAATGGTGTAGCTGAGAGACGAAATCGGACCCTTAAGGATATGGTAAGAAGTATGATTTGTCGTACTACTTTGCCATACTCACTCTGGGGAGAAGCATTAAAAACCGCAGCTTATATTCTTAATAGAGTTCCAACTAAAGCTACAATCAAAACCCCATATGAACTTTGGACTGGGCATAAACCCAGTATTAGGCATTTACACATTTGGGGTTGTCCAGCTGAGGCAAGGCCTTATAGGCCGAATGAAAGGAAACTGGATGCTAAGACGATTAGTAGCTATTTTGTTGGATACTCTGAAAGGTCCAGGGGTTTTAAGTTTTATGATCCCACTTCTAGAACTATTTTTGAGACGGGTAATGCTAGGTTTTTTGAGGATATTGAGTTTGGGGGGTGGGGAGATAAAGTTGTTAGAGATTTTGTCTTTGAGGAAGAACATGTGTCTTTCCCTCAAGTTGTTGATCTTGGTAAGGGTGTTCTCATTCATGACACGGATCACACAACTCCAGTTCAAGACAATCTCGAAAATCTCCCCCATCAGGACCCTGCTATTACTAATGAAAATCAAACTCAACGACCTCAAGAAACTGAAGTGCCATTAAGGAGATCCACTAGAGAGAGGAGAAATGCAATTCCGGATGATTATGTTGTATTTCTCCAAGAACAAGAAAGTGATATTAGACTTGAGGAAGATGATCCAATCAACTTCCGTCAAGTCATTAAGGGTTCTAACTCTCAAAAGTGGATTGATGCCATGAATGATGAGATGAAGTCTATGAGCGATAACGACGTTTGGGAGCTTGTTACATTGCCCGAAGGTATTAAACCTATTGGTTGTAAATGGATTTTTAAAACCAAAAGGGATTCAGGGGGCAATGTTATTATGTATAAAGCTCGTCTTATCGCAAAAGGCTACACTCAAAAGGAAGGCATTGATTATAAAGATACTTTCTCTCCAGTTTCATCGAAAGACTCTTTCAGGACTATAATGGCACTAGTAGCACATTTTGATCTTGAGCTTCATCAGATGGATGTTAAGACAGCGTTTCTCAATGGTGACATTGAGGAAAAAATTTATATGGTGCAACCTGAAAACTTTGTTTCGGTTGAATCAGAGAAAAGGGTTTGCAAATTAAAGAAATCCATCTATGGGCTCAAGCAGGCTTCCCGTCAATGGTATTATAAGTTTCATGCAGTCATTACATCTTTTGGTTTTGCACCGAATGTTGCTGATGACTGTATATAGCATAAGTTCAGTGGGAGTAAGTATATTTTTCTGGTTTTATATGCCGATGACATACTGCTTGCCTGTAACGATATAGCATTATTGCATGAAACTAAGAAATTTCTTTCAAAGAAATTTGAAATGAAAGATCTTGGTGAAGTTTCTTTTGTATTAGGAATTCAGATACATCGAGATCGCTCAAAAGGTGTTCTCGGTCTGTCACAAAAGGGATATATCGATAAGGTTCTGAAAAGATTTGGCATGCAGGATTGTAAACCAGGTAACACCCCTGTTGCTAAGGGAGACAAGTTTAGTCTCAAACAGTGCCCAAATAATAATTATGAAATTTCGGAAATGCAGAAGACGCCTTATGCTTCGGCTGTAGGTAGTCTGATGTATGCTCAGGTATGTACACGACCTGGTAAAGCATTCATTGCTGGGATGTTAGGCAGATATCTAAGCAATCCGGGAATGGACCATTGGAAGGCAGCCAAAAGGGTCATGAGGTACTTACAAAGAACAAAGAATTACATGCTTACATATCGGAGATCGGACCAGCTTGAGATCATTGGGTATACCGATTCCGATTTTGCTGGATGTCAGGATAGTCTGAAGTCTACTTCAGGCTATATTTACATGCTTGCTGGCGGTGCTATCTCTTGGAGAAGCATCAAGCAAACTCTTACGGCCACTTCCACCATGGAAGCAGAATTCATGGCATGTTATGAAGCATCCAATGAGGCATTATGGCTGTGGAATTTGGTTAGTGGACTACGAATTGTTGATAGCATCAAAAAGCCGCTTAGGCTATTATGCAACAACAGATCAGCAGTCCTTTATGCTAATAACAACAGTAGTTTGACGAAAGCAAACATATGGACGTCAAATTTCGGGTTGTTAAAGAAAGAGTACATAATGGACAGTTGTGCATTGAGCACATCAGTACAAACTCCATGCTTGCGGATCCGCTCACTAAGGGATTGACACCAAAAGTATTTCTTGAGCATATTGCTTGTATGGGTGTCAAATCAGTTAAGGATTATGTATTTTAGTGGGAGTTTGTATTATACAATTATGTATTGTCCATTACATTCAGTAATTCAGTTATATCTGCGCAGATATTCAGTTTTAAAGTTTTTGTACTCTTACAGTTTATGATTGACCTCAATAAAGAGAACCAGTTGGAAATAGACATTCTATTGACCACACTTTATGTTATTTCCATGCTACATACCTACACTTGATCCATGTCGTTGGTTATATTGATATACGTGATCTCTGTTGGTTCTAGTTACGCAAGAGTAACTAAGAGCTCTTAGTTCCTATGTTGGTATGATTGATGGACCGGATTGTTCATGACAATTTTATTGTGATAGCAATTTTGAGCTCATAAGGTTATAATGTAACATATAATGCTAAGGTTTGTACATATGTATGTGTATCTCGTCCAAGTGGGAGATTGTAAGATATATGGACTTATATCTACATACATATGAACAATATATGGATAAATTATATGTTATGTGCTATCTTTTGGTTTGGCCTAATTTTGTGGTCTTATGGACATTATGTTAAGGGGGCCAATGTATTGTCATATAAAGTGTAGGACCAATGTGTAGATACCCAAAAGGGTAACCTTAGTTAATGATGGGCTAACTAAGGTTACATATATGTAACTATGGTTACATGCTTATGACTCTTGAGTGTCATAACTCATATGTTATAAGTGGGGGGGGGGGGGTTATGGTTCCCACATTATTGCAAGACACTCTCTTCTTCCTCCCATTGAAACTAGAGAGCCACCATTGTTGTCTTACACATCTTTATGGAAAACCATTCTCCAATATTTCTTGCTTGGAAGATATTCTTGTGAAACTCTTGGGAAAACTTCAAGACAATCTTGAATAAAGGATTAAGGGCTTTCAAACAATCTTCTAAGAAGGACTACTGATTTCCACATATGAATTCAGGTACGCTTCCTCTCATGTTGTTGTTGTTCCAAATTATTCGATATGAAGGCTATTGTGTTTTAGTCGGAATCATTATTCTAACATGTTCTTTTTAATGTTGTGGCCTCTGTTGCCACAATACCTACATGTCATCAGAAGCCCCTTTCTTGAAGCTGTTAATTGACCTGTATCTGTAAATAATGATTCTGGAAATTAGAACGTTAGCCTATAAATGTAAATATAAATTAAACAGAAATTAATTCGAGCTCACTGAATTCACAGTGTTTCCTTAAGGAATTTAATCCCCTCCTAGTACCCAATGTTATGGGTTATTTCCTCCTAGGATAGAACGAATTACACACTGGTGTAATGGTACTTCAAACCCCAGTGTTTCAGCGAACACAAAGTTCGGTAGCTAATCACACTTACGGTTGCTTTATTTGTAGTTTAAGATAATGCAGAACAAGGGAGGAGAACTCAGAAGTCGAATGGAAATTCTGAGAGGAAGAAATGGAATTTATAGCCGATGTTGAGTTCATAAGAGAAAGAGGATATCAATGTTTTTCTAGTGTGTCTTTGCTCTAACAGCTACTGCCCATATTTATAGTGTAGTTAGCTTGTTAAGAGAATGACTAGCCACCAGTCATGGTGGAGCAATCACTAGGCTATTATAGAGGAAGCACTTAACATGGTGGAATGTAAACTTGCTCATGGAGCACTAGTTTTCCAATGGACAATGGGGCATGCACTTGGCAGAAGAATCCACGGATTGTAAAAGTCCGTCCATTTCCCATTCACCCTCTTTTTAAGAATTTTCATATTAAAATTCAACAATCCCCCACATGAATGAGGAATGGCTATATCACGGAAGTATGCATGATAAACTTATGTGATTTTCAAGCAAGGATTAATTGCATCTGGATAAGTAGGTTTCCCGTTGAACTTTCCGTAGTGAACTTATGTCGGATATACTCGGTCGTTCGGTAGATTTGATATCTTTGAACCATCTAACTTTAGTGTATACCTAGACAACCATAAGTCACACAATCAACCCTTAACCGTCTTTGGTTCTCATTGTTGTGTTCGTTTCAACCATGAACACCGCCTGGTTTCATAAGTGCGTAGAGAATTGGCCTTGCAGAATTCTCCTTGAAATGGCTAACAATTCACACTTACATAGGTGATTCCTAAACGTGTTATCTCGTAGATACACTATTTGATATACCCCGTATCAATTTTAGAAATCATTAAAAAGCCTTAATGATGTATCCTTGATACTGAACATTGTCTCATCACGAGAATGAACCAAGATTTTTGTTGACAATGTTGATCCGTCATTAATGACTTTGTTTGATCTCCTTAAACCTAGATCAAGGGAGCTCCAGTCTTCTAGGTAGAGTTACCGTCACAATGACTTATTCTCGGCCATAGTCCCATTCCCTTCGATGATTTCTCAACTACCTCTCTGATTACGCCTTTTGTAAGTGGATCCGATACATTATCACATGACTTTACATAGTCAATCGTCATAATTCCTATAGAGAGTAGTTGCCTAACGGTTTTATGTCTTCGTCGTATGTGACGAGATTTACCCTTATACATAATGCTCCCAGTCTTTCCAATTTTCGCTTGGCTATCACAATGCATGCATATTGGTGCCAACGGTTTGGGAAAAAAATGAATGTCTTCCAAGAAATTCTGGAGCCATTCAGCTTCTTCACCGGCTTTATCTAATGCTATGAACTCAGCCTCCATTGTAGAGCGGGAAATACAAGTTTGTTTGGATGACTTCCAAGATACCACCCCTCCACCAATAGTGAATACATATCCACTTGTGGACTTTGAATTAGTTGAACCGGTGATCCATTTGCATCACAATATCCTTCAATCATCGCAGGATATTTGCTTTAGTGCAAATCAAAGTTTTGGGTATGTTGTAAATATCCCAAAACTCGTTTCATTGTCATCCAATGAGATTGACCTGGATTGCTCGTATATCGACTCAGTTTACTTATAGCACAAGCTATATCTGGTCGTGTACAATTCATGACTTATATTAAGCATCCCAATACACGAGCATAATCCAATTGTGATATGCTTTGGCCTTTGTTCTTTGCTAATGCAAGATTCACGTCAATTGGAGTTTTTGTAATTTTAAACCCTAAGTGCTTGAATTTTTTAAGTACTGTATAATATAATGAGATTGTGACAATTCCAAACCTTGAGGAGTCTTTTGGATCTTAATCTCCAGAATTAAATCTGCAACTCCCAGTATTTCATATCAAACTTTCTAGTTAGCTTGCATTACTCATTATCAGCATATCATCCACATATAGGCAAACAATGACTATGTGATTTGGAACATTTTTAATGTACACACATTTATCACATTCATTTATCTTAAAACTATTTGACAACATTATTTGGTCAAATTTCGCATGCCATTGTTTGGGTACTTGTTTTAGTCCGTAAAAGGACTTAACAAGTCTATATACCTTCTTTTCTTTACTTGCAACCACAAACCCTTTAGGTTGTTCCATGTAGATTTCTTCCTCCAAATCACCATTTAAGAATGTTGTCTTTACGTCCATTTGATGAATTTCAAGACCATAAACTGCAGCTAAAGCTACTAGCATTCGTATGGACAAATTCTTGTCACTGGAGAATATATATCAAATTAGTCAAGACCTTCTTGTTGTCTATACCCTTTGACAATAAGTCTTGCCTTAAATTTATCAAAGTGCCATATTCTTTCATTTTTCTTTTAAAAATCTATTTACAACCCAAAGGTTTATTTCTAGGAGGAAGATTAACCAATTCTCATGTATGCATATGATATATGGATTCTATTTCACTATTGACTGCCTCTTTCCAGAACAATGATTCCGAAGAAGACATAGCTTCTTTAAATGTTGAAGGCTCATTTTCCAATAAGAAAGTCACAAAATCTGATCCAAACGAAGTAGACGTTCTTTGACGTTTACTACGTCTTGGATTCTCCTGATTAAATGTACTTTCTTTTGTTTCTTCCCGAGGTCGTTTAGATCCTTTACCAATCGGCTCGTATTCCTATTTACACGGATATATATTTTTAGAGAACTCAGCATTATCTGATTCTATAACCGTATTATTATGAATGTCGGGATTTTCTAATTTATGAACCAGAAATCGATATGCTTTACTATTGGTCACATATCCTATGAAAACATAATCAACTATTTTCGGTCCTATTTTTGCCCTTTTGGGTTTAGGAACTTGCACTTTTTCCAAACACCCCCACACTTTCAAATAATTCAAGTTGGGCTTCCTTACTTTCCATTTTTCATATGGAATGGAGTGTGTTTTGCTATGGGGTACTCGATTTAGTATCCGGTTGGCCGTAAGAACGACTTCCACCTATAAGTTCGATGGCAAACCAGAACTTATCAATAATGCATTCATCATCTTCTTTAATGAACGATTCTTTCTTTGTACAATCCCATTGGATTGGGGAGTGTAAGGGGATGTGATGAATAATTCCATATTCTAGACATATTTCTTCAGAAGGAGATTCATATTCACCACCCCTATCCCTTCTTATCATTTTGACTTTCTTGTTAAGTTGTATTTCAACTTCATTTTTATATTTCCTGAATGCGTCTATTGCTTCATCTTTACCATTAAGTAAGTAAACATAGCAATATCGAGTACTGTCGTCAATAAAAGTTATGAAATACTTCTTTTCACCGCGAGATGGTATTGACTTCATGTCACAAATATCTGTGTGAATTAAGTCTAAAGGATTTAAATTCCTTTCAACCAAATTATAAGGATGTTTAGCATACTTAGATTCCACACATATTTGATATTTTGATTTTTCGCATTCAAACTTAGGCAATATTTCTAAGTTAATCATTTTCCGCAAGGTTTTATAATTTATATGACCCAAACGTAAATGCCATAAATCATTTGACTCAAGTAAGTAAGTAGAATCTGAAGTCTTATTATTATTGTCAACAACTATTACATTGAGCTTGAAAAGGCCCTTAGTAAGGTAACATTTTCCTACAAACATTTCATTCTTACTTGGCACTACCTTGTCAGATACAAAGACGCACTTGCGTGCTTTACAAGAATTCCAGTAGACACTAAGTTCTTCCAAATTTCGGGAACATGAAGGACGTTGTTCAAAGTCATGACCTTTCCAGAAGTCATCTTCAGAAATATCTTCCTATATCCTTCACTTTTTGATGTAGCAGCATTTCCCATAGAAAGCGTCTCTTCGTGTCCAGTAGAAGCATATGTAGAAAAAGCTTCCCTCGCAGCACAAACATGGTGAGTGGCTCAGAATCAATCCACCACTCCTTAGGATTTCCTACCATGTTACATTCAGAAAGCATTACACATACGTCATCAACATCATCATGCTTGTCTACCATGTTTGCTTGACCCCTTTTCTTGTCTTTCTTCCGAGCAGACACTTTGTAGATTTGTGTTTGATTTTCCCACAGTTGTAGCAGTTTCTACTGAACCGCTTCTTGCTTGGGTTGTATTTCGAACCAGAACCTTCTTTCTCTTTTTGTTATCTTTAACAATATTTTCTCCCATTATTGTTGAATTTCCATGGCGTCTCCTTTCAGCAGCTTTATTGTCCTCTTCGATTCGCAATCGAATAATGAGATCTTCAAGGGTCTCCTTTCGTTTGTGTTTCAAATAATTTTTGAAGTCCTTCCACAATGGAGGCAACTTCTCAATTATTGTTGATATTTGGAATGTTTCATTGATGACAAGACCTTCAATGAAAATTCCGTTTAAAAATACTAAAAATTTTACTTTCAACAGTAGTATTCATTTGAAATATACCTTTATCAAGTATATCATGAATAATCACTTGTGATTCTTGGACTTGGTCAATAATAGACTTGCTATCTACCATTTTGTAGTCCAAAAATTTTGCGGCAACGAATTTCTTCATCCCGACATCTTCGGTTTTGTATTTCTTTTCAAGCACAGTCCATAGTTCTTTTGATGTCTCCACATTACTGTAATCGTCATACAAATTATCCTTCAGACCGCTAAAAATATAATTCTTTCACAAAAAAGTCAGAATGCTTCCACGCCTCAATCACGAGAAAGTGCTCATTCTCTGGAGTTTCATCCGGCATATCAGGAACATCTTCCTTGATGAACTTCTGTAGACATAACGTAGTCAAATAAAAGAACATCTTCTGCTGCCAGTGCTTGAAATAAATCCCGAATTTTTTTTGGGTTTTTCTATCAGTGCCAACACCGGTGTTTGGCTTGTCGATGTGTTGGTGGTCATCATCGGAATAACTTGTTTTCGTTGTCATTTGCCATTTTTTCTGTAAAAGAATGACACAAACAAATGTTTAATAAACGTTTAAACTTGGAGGAAAAAAATCACGTAGATTTTAATTTCGAATAAACCGCCATGAAGGCTTTACTCTCCAAACGGGAGTACACAAAACTACAAAGGTTTTAGTTTCAGAATAATAAGAATAACACAAATACAGAAATTAAAATAATTTAAATTCCTTAAGCTTGTTAATTGACTTGTATTTGTAAATAATGATTCTGGAAATTAGAACGCTAGCTTATAAACGTAAATATAAATGAAACAGAAATTAATTCAAGCCCACTGAATTCACAGTATTTCCTTAAGGAATCTAATCCCCTTATAGTACCAAGGTTATGGATTATTTCCTCCCAGAATAGAACAAATTACATACTAGTGTACCGGTACTTCAGACCCCAGTGTTTCAGCGAATGCAAAGTTCGAAAGCAAAACACACTTACGGTTGCTTTGTTTGTAGTTTAAAACAATGCAGAACAAGGGAGGAGAACCCAGAAGTCGAATGAAAATTTTGAGAGGAATAAATACAATTTATAGCCGATGTTCAGTTCTTAAGAGAAAGAGGATATCAATGTTTTTCTAGTGCGTCTTTGCTCTATCAGCTACTGCCCATATTTATAGTGCAGTTAGCTTGTTAAGAGAATGACTAGCTACCACTCATGGTGGAGCAATCACTAAGCTATTATGGAGGAAGCACTTAACATGGTGGAATGAGCACTTGCTCATGGAACATTAGTATTCCAATGGACAATGGGGTATGCACTTGGCCGAAGAATCCACGGATTGAAAAACATCTATCCATTTTCCATTCAATCTCTTTTTAAGTTTTTTCATCGTAAAATTTAACAGAAGCTGCCCAAACTCCCCCTCTCTTCATTGCGTCATTTTTTTCTCTCTTTTCCTATACTATTGGCATATCAACCCTTTTATGTACTTCTGGTGGATCCACTGCATTGGGTTGCTTAACTTTTCACAATTTCTCACCTTTTTACTGGTTGTATTTTATGCATGAACACCAATATATAAGCCTTTTTTGGAAACCACCAATGTACTTCACTCGATGGATCTTTTTTCTTGTGTGTTAAAGCTTTGATGCATTAAGGTTCGGTATTCTTAACAAATCTCATATCTTATGTGTAGACTTCTTTATCAGAAGATTGACTGTGTGCTTGTGTGCACCTTCAACCACTTTATATCAATGGTCTACTTTAAAAATAATATAATACCCTTGTGCATTTTTTGTGAACTTATTCGTCAACTCCATGATATATGGACTTTAATTCTCCTCTTCAAGTTATATATTCCTCTTCATGATCTTTGGACAGTCATTAATTTCCAACAATGAAATAATCATTGTCAAACAATACATAAAAAAGGTAAAGACAATGAACAAATAAATCATTATAGAATATTACCTTGACTTTAATATCTTTCAACATTTTGATAGGCTTTTGTCTAGCCTCTAGAATCTATTTATTGAATGATTTTATTAAGTTGTTATCGACCATGCAGTTCTTGCATGTGTGTCAAAGTAAGCCCTACACGAGTTTTGAGTATCATAGCAGCGCTTACAAAAATATCCTTTATTGTCTTCAAATGATCCTTTAATTTTTCTTCATAAGTGCTCCAAGTACACTGTGAATTATTTCTTTTGTTTAATCTCTACTCCCTTTAATTCTTGCCCTATATTGAATATGCCTAACTCATCATTTATGATTTTATTTAGGCACCACAATAGATATATCATCCACCAAACCCTGCAATACTAAAACACGTTATACATAATATAAACTAATAGTTAAAAAGATAGTCAATCTAGTGTTGTATGCATATCTGACATTAGTGACACTCATTCACCATCTCTCAGCTGTAAAGAAGATCTCAATAACTCCATAAATCACTTTCAAATTCTACTTATTTCTTTATCCAATACTGACCAAGCAAATGGATATAAGTGTTTCACTGAATCTGGATCCATGACAATCAGTAAAATCCTTATGCACTTCCCTTTCAAAAATATGCCATTCAGACCTATTAGGGATTCCAAACTAGCTTTCTGTCACTCTTCAAAGCTTGAAAGAACTCATATATTCTAAGAAATCTCATTTTCCTTCTAGTAAAGCATATTGAAAATATATATAACCATATTAGTGCTTGGATGTCACTCCATTCTTGAGCATAAGGCTGGAAGTGTCGCGGTTCTGAATCGGAATCGGACGGGAACCGTGGCCCTGCCGGTTCTGCCGGTTCCGGCGGTTCCGATTCTACCGGTTTCAGGGAACCGTGGCGGGGTGGTTCTACCCGTTGGAACCGCTAGAACCGAAACCGGCTCGCGGTTCTTGACCGGTTCTGGCGGTTCCAAACGGTTCTGTCGGTTCCCAACGGGCATTTTTCAAACAAAAAAAAAATTAAAATTATTTCAGCAACGGCTCTTTGCAAAAAGTAGCCGTTTGGAAGTTTAAAAAATTTTAATTTAATCCCAAACTTTATATAATTACACTATTTCCCATTTCTCAACTATAAATACCCCCTCATTCTTTCATTTTTATTTACCAATTCATCAATATCTCTCAATCTCTCTCAAGCTCTCTTTTAATCTTTCTAGTGCAAGTGCTTAATTTATTGTTGCAAATTCGTGAAAATTTGTGAAGTTATTGAATTGAAGTTTTCAAGTGTTCAAGTTCAACGATTTTCAATTTTCAAGAAGTTGTTCGTCAATCCGGTAAACTCGTTTCAACTCTTACGTGCTAATAGTAATTTTTTGGGTTTTTAGTTTGCTTAATTCTAATTATTATGGCATTTTCGTTGAAAAAAATGTTCGGTAAAGGAAAAGCTAAAACCGGTGAAAGTAGTGGCCAAAATACTACCCATCCCCCGGCTCCCCGACCTAGAAAAGATAAGCAAGTTGAAAGTAGTAGCCAACCTAGATGTCCTAATGAACCCTTCGGAATCCTTGATAGTGATCACCCTTGTTTTCAATTTAGCGATATTGATTTTCTACATGATGTAGCAGTAGGTGATAGAATAGACGATGATATTATGAATGCTCTTTATCCTAATGCACCTATCTTAGAGGGAAATTAGGATGATGATGATGATGATGAAACCCAAGCTCCAGTAGATTTAGATGATACACCTACTAGTCCTGCTCATAACTTAGGTGATGAACCGGCACACCCACCTGTACAAACTCCCACTTTTAGTAGACAACCTCCTAAACGTATAGAAACATCATTAGTTTGGCAATTTTTTATTCAACTAAGAGAACAAAATAAGGCTAAGTGTAAATCTTGTGGGAAATTACTTGTTCATAGGTATACTGGAGATCGTAGCAACACGGGTAGTTTAGTTAAGCATATAAAATTACACCCTAGCGATAAGGCTAGATATTTGCAATTGAAAGCGCAACAAGAGGGGAGGACAAGTGTTGATTCTACAGTTAACCCAAGTACTGGTTTTAATCTAGTTCAACCAGGAATAAACACAGTCACCGGAGGTATTTTATATTACGATCCAAATAAGGATCGTGAAGATTAGCGAAAATGATTACTATTATGTGTTTGCCTTATTCTTTTGCTTCTAATCCTGCATGGATTCATTATATTAGAAGAGTATTTAATCCTACTTATAAAGGTTGGCCTCGCGCAACAGTTAAGGCCGATATTTATAAATACAAGCATGAATGTGAACAATATTTGCGCTATTTATTTACTCATATAACTAATCGTATTTCTGTTACAACTGATATTGGTAGAAGTGGAAATGACTGTGATTATCCAACTGTAACAAGTCATTGGATAGACGAAGACTGAACAATGCAAAAACGTATAATTGCATATAGAATAATTAATTCACGGCACACTGGTAGGTTTATAGCTAACACTGTTTCAGATGTATGCAGATATTTTTGCTTTAGTTATAAAATAATGTCAATTTCTATGGATAATGCTTCTAGCAACACTAGTGCAATAGGCATGCTAACAAGAACACTTAATCCTGCATTTACTAATATTTTCCATGTTAGATGTATTTGTCATATTTATCATTTAATTGTTGGTGATGGTATGCGAATATTAAACATAGAAATTGAAAAGGTGAAAATGACTCTTAATTGCCTATTTTATTCAAACCTAGAAGTAGACTTAGAGAATATTTTAAAAAATGTGACGAATATGGCCTTAGAGAAAGAAAGGTTCCTAAACCTTGCCCGACTAGGTGGAATTACATGTACGAAAGATTAGTAGTAGCGTATGAATAAGAAGCCCAATTAACGCTACGTATAATTCTCGGGATTGTGGTGAGGAAGATGATGAAATGCTAACTACCCAAGATTGGACTAATGTTAAAATTCTTTTAGATTTTTTAGAACATTTTCATGTGGCTACAAATGCTTTTTCAGGACAATATTATCCGACTATTTCTAACTGTTTAGTTTATATTGCCGCACTTGCTAATTTGTTTGTTGATTTTAGCGAGGGATGGTTCGGGATGTTCTGTCGATTCAAGCGTCAACTGTTGCATCGGAGAGCGCTTTTAGTCAAGCAAGACTACAAATAGGTGATCACAGAGCGTCGATGCGGGACAGCTTGAAAAAATCAGTGCTTTTTCGAGATTGGATCCGCGCAGAAAGAAGGAACTTTGGCCTAGCAGAATCACAACCAGAAATAGATGAGGCGTATGAAGAAATGATAGCAGAACTTTCTCAGGAAGCAACTTCACCCGGAAGTGGTGATGAACAAGCTTCATTTCCACCACCGCCAACACAACCACCTCCCAATCTTGAAAGTTTTATGAGATTTGTTAGAAATAATGCATAAATTATGATGTAACTTGTACATTGGCACGTCTTCTTTTAGTTTTTTTTCCTTTTAATGGTGGTATTAGTACCATGTTGTGCTCATTCCATTGGGGGAAGGAAGACTAAGAAAGATATACCATTTTGGTCAATAAATATGCTCTTTATCATATCCTTGAATATCTTTTGTCTCAATATTTCTTTGTCGTTACTTCTATATCAATCCTTGAATATTTATATAACATACAATATATAACATACAACACAATATACTAATTACAATATTCTTTTATCAATATATACTAGTTATATACAATTTATACTAATTATTAACTACAACACAATATACACTACTTATATACAATATATACTACTTATATACAAAATATACACTACTTATACACAATATATACTAATTACCAAACACAATATATATTATACTAATAACATAGTACACCATATAAAATACATTTTACAATATACTAATGACTACTATACAAGATATTGATTTTTAAAAAAAAAATTCAGAACCGCCGGAATCGCCGGAACCGCCAGAACCGCCGGAACCGGAACCGCCAGAACCCAAACCGCATGGTACCTGGAACCGTCACGGGCCGGTTCCACCTTCAGTACCGCTAGAACCGGAACCGCTAGAACCGCCAGAACTGAAACCGCCAGAACCGGAACCGCAGACCCAAATAGACTCAGAACCGGAACCGGATACAGCCTTACTTGAGCATAAGGCACTAGCATATTGTAATCATTAATGTAGCTACTCTTCCATTTTTCTAATACAAGTCGCTTAACACTTTTCATCTTGAAATATTGCGCATTCTATTTCATATTTGGATAGCTTAAGGAAGATATTTTTCTCATGAACTCATTGTGGTTCAATTAGTTTTCTCTACCAAGAGAACATAAAATATTTCTCAAAACTCTTTTTAAACCTTTCCCACTCTATTTCTCATTCCTACCATTCCACCCCACCCCATCTCCCACCAACCCACTCCCGCCCAACCCCTATTTAAATAGAAATATTATTAATGATACTTTTTTTTATGTTATAGATACAGTATTTTTTTATTTAAATTCAATAAATATGTATTTTTTTCCTTTTTTAAAAAAGTATATTTTTCATTTTAACAAAAAATCACTTTCTTTTTCATGATGTAAAAAAATATATATTTTCTTTCATTTCAACAAAAAAAAGTTTTTTTATGATGCAAAAAAAGTATTTTCTTTCGTTTCAACAAAAATAATATTTTCTTTTTATGATGTAGAAAATTATGTTTTTATTTTAACAAAATAAGTACTTCATTTTCATATTGTAAAAGAGTACTTTCTTTTCTAATAAAAAAATATTTTTTAATTATAAAGCACAAATTTCAAAGTTATGTTTGTGCAAAAATTAATGCAACATATTAATTTCTTTGTATTTGTGTGATTTTCAAAAAATAATTAAATTATTAAAGAAAAAAAGTAATGAAAACGTTGGGTATTTAAAGGGGGAGGGGAGGAGAGCACATTAAACATATAGACTTGGGGAAAGGAGTGAATGAGTAGAGTAACATAAAAAAAATTCTAAAAAATATTTTCTACTCTCTAACTAAATAGTAAAAAATATTATTCGAAATCATCCACCAACCAAACAAGAAAAAATAAATCATAAAACTACTTATTTTCTATGAAAATATTTTCACGGAAAATATTCTTCTTTCGTAACAAACACACCCTTACATCTTTTCGGAAAAATTAATTCTATTTGTCTGTCATAGAAGCTTAATCAACGGTCTGTGACTGATAACACTCCCTTTTCCTTCACACAAGCAATCTTTCTAAAGGTCCCACCTTTTTCAATTCCGATAGAAAATCAAATTACTCAGATCATTATTACAAATTTCAAAGTCAATATTCATCAATCAATTCATCACTCCTGAACACAACTTCAAAATTTTCCCAGGTCAGTCAAGTAAATTCTACTCCCAATGCACCAAAAAAAAAAAAAAACAGATAAACATGTTGAATTTTACATTAAATATAGACTTTTTCCATATGAATTCAAGATTCGTAATCCCCATTCTATAAATGGATTGTTTCGATTTTTTGTTGTTGCAGGAATTGTAGAATTTTGATTATTTTTGAAGTTTTTTTTACCCCAATTGAGTCGGGATTGAGGGGTAGTTGATTTGTTGATTAATTAATTGATCTTTGAAGATTTTACTGCAAAGAATTCCGCAAAATCCAAAAATGTTTACGAGAATATTTGGAAAACCCAAACAAGAAACAAATGCTCTAGCAACGTTAGACAAGTTAAATGAGGTATGATCCTGAATCTTGATTGGCAGCTTTCTTTAAAATTTTGTTCAATTTTTCTTTTCCTTCTTGTTTGGACTCAAACAAATGGTTTTCTGGTATTTGAGTAAAGTAAACCCAAATAGAATGGAATGAGTGTAATGGAATCAATACAGAGGATTTATATAGTCGATCGCAACTACTAGTTTGATTGACTTCCTTTTCTTTTTGAGACTACGGATTTTTGGTGTCCAGAATCCATTGACCCTCATTCAGATTCGTACCATTAAGAGGAAGTGAGTGCTGGCTGTAGAATGTTTCCAACTTTAGGGCTCGAACCTGAACCACTGGTTAAGGATAGAGGGATCCTATCTATCCTACTACATCCCTTGGTGGTCTTTTTGTGACAATTAATTCATGGTTGGTACGCACCATAGAGGATTAATATAAGCATCCGAGTTTGGAATCGAAGCATGATTGTCTGAGCAATAAAAATATCTATTTTAGGTCACCTTATTTATGGTTGGCAGGCATCATATGGACTCTAGGGGATAAAAATTACGTTTTCTTTGTCCATTGCTAAGTTTAAAATTGATTCTAATGAAATGGTTTATTATTTGATAAATGTGAGCTAAAATATGATAGAAATATATATATCTTTTGGGACACTATTTCAGTGTCGGTAGGCATGGTGTGGACTTTAAGGGGAATCACATTACCATTTCTTTTGTCCATTTCTGTGTCTAAGTTTGATGCTTATGAAAGGTTTGTTATTTGCTGGGTGTGACAGGCATATTTTAGGTATACCGTGAGTTTAGAATGTTGTTTTATGAATTTGGTATGCTTGCTTGGATTAAATTCTTGTGGATGGTTGTGTAAAGGTTTGAATTTTTTTGAAATTTGCATATGTGCATTCTTTTATTATGATAATCATTTTATTTCTCACTTTGATTACACAGTTATGTTCTGTTGCAAATAAAAAGTTGGTGGCTTTCTGGAATAGTTTCATCAATTTGCTGTACTGCGTAATGAATCAAATAGCACCCTGATGAATAAAAACCAAAAGAATTGAGTGAATTAAGTTCACATTGATGTTTTTGTCCCATGTAATCTAATTCACTGATGAAAATGTGCTACGTTTGTGCTTTCTAAAAGGGAGTGCCAGTTCTCCGTTCTTCCAAGGGGCTGGGATGAGATACCTCTATAAAGTAAAATACCCTTTATGCTTAGATTCAAGCTTATGCAACTTGAGTTAAACCTCTGACCTCTTGGTTGGGGAGGAATTGAAGAGGGGGGAGGAGGTTTAACGTTCTTGCTTAGGAAATATTCTCTTAGACTATGCAATGGCAAGTACATATTCTTCCTTGTAGAGTTTGTTGCAGTGTTTGCCGTATCTTCAGTATTCAAGGCAAATATGGCGGCAATCACCAAAAAGATTTTGCAAGTGGCTACTATTTCGCTATACGAGTAACTAATAGCAGATATAGTTTGTATCAAGGGGCTTCCCTTTCAAGAACAGCTGGGATCGAAGATAAAAATTCATCTATTTCATTTAATCTAACTGTGAGGAATTTTGTCCATTCTTTTATTTAGAGGGCCTCTGCGCAACAAGTGCTTTATCTTTTATAATTTTCACATTTTTAATTCATGCTAGTCTTTTTCTCCACATGTATATCACATGATAATTATTATACAAAAGATCTAGAAAAATAAGAAATTGTGTATTTTGAGAAGAATTTGACTGCTTTCATTATGTCACCGTTCAAGGAAATAATGAATTTTTTTCCTTATAAAGTTAATGCTTTCCTTCCATCACCATACAATGAAATAATGAAGTTCTTTTTAATTAAAAAGGTCAAAAAAATGAATTAATGGAAATAATGAAGTTTTAAGATTTAATTGAATCCAACATGGAATGCACTTATGAAAGGTAACAAAGTGGATCAACATTTTGTGGAGAGCTTTGGGCTTTTGTAATTGCATAGATTTAGTTCATCGTCTACCCAGTACGCAGGCTGCAGCAGTCCCATAGTCGTTTCACTTCACAAAACTGTAGAACATGAATTTTCCAGTCTTCTCTTCCCTGGAAAATCAAACATGGAACTCGTCATATATGAGGATGACAAAGTAGCTATGTTATCAAAGGCGAAATGCACAAAAAGCCGCTTAGGTCCATTGGGTTTAAAGCGCAAATAAAACGTGGGAAGCACAATGCAAATGGAGAAAAAATAAAAATATGTATGTGTAGTCCAAGACTAATACTTATAAGCATGAATACAAATATATGGACAAAGAAATGCGAACAAAGTACAATAGAGTAAAATATCAATTGTTTAGTATTGCCTCTTCAGGATATGTTTATTGGTTAGGAAAAGTATACCGTAGAACCTTGGTGACGACACTAAAGCGCCCCTTTTAGTGAGTCAACTAAGACACAACTGGCTTATGGCTAAATGGTTTGATTCTAAGTATAAGAAAGGTGGAGCTACAGCACAAGGTGCTTGTATTCTTCTTGTTTACCGCATTTTAATTGAAGACATTGAACACTTTCTTCCATCCCCAAGTTTTCCATTTAACAAATGCTTTTCGAGACGCATAATGTCTACTTGTGCTAAATCTTTCCGAATACTTTCACTTATTCATTTTTTGCGTCTGCTGAAGTAGTTATTGCTTTTTGACCTTTCAAGTATTACAAAGAGCTTGAATTTAAGTTTTGGTTATGATATACAGACGCTTGAGATGCTTGAGAAAAAGGAGAAAGTTTTATTGAAAAAGGCTGCTGCTGAGGTTGAAAAAGCAAAGGAATTTACTAGAGCAAAAAATAAAAGAGGTACGATTTCTTGAAAATCATTTATCAGGAGGGGCTTCTTCTTCATATGTAGTTCTCTTGTTCTGGTTATGTTTACATATTCTGTTTTTCTAAGTCTCTTGGCTTTTCTACATTTATTATTCTCATGCACTTAAGAATGTGACTTGCTACTAAAAGAATATTTTCTTACTTGGAATGGTGAACTGTTGTTTAGAATATATTTGTAATCTCGTGAATTGTGTAATGTTTGACTGGTTTGTTTAACTTAGTATTTTGTGTTTGATGAGGTAATGTTTTCTGTCTACTAGCCAGTTTAACAGTTGAAACATCAAATTTATCAGTTCCGAAGAGATCATTAGATAGTTTTTATTTGGTACTTCCATTATATGTTTACTGCGGAAAGGGGAAAAATGAAAAATACCAAAATAGGGGTAAATATTGCTATAATAAGTTAAACCTAGAAGTCAGGACTGGGAATTGTTATAAGGTATTTACTTTTCTCATCGAGCTTCTCCTGTTAACGTGATTTCGTTTTGGCGGAGGTGGCTTGATAATATCTGTTTGACTTTTTTTTAATGTGTTAATGAAGCAACTATTATTTAGATAAGTGTCTGCTATTTCTTGGGATGACTGGAAAAGCTAATTACACATTTCAAAACTAGCTTAACCGTTGGGTGGTTTTTCCTTTCCAACTGAACACTTTATTATCTACTAATGCTTTCAGTCTTTTCTTAATAATAATTATAGATACATTGTTTTTATAACAATAAATTTTATATAACAAATCTATATAAATTAAAATGTTCCTTCTTAACATTTTCACCATGGGGGAATATACTGTGCAGGGTACAGTTTCAATATCCGATGGAAAATTGAGTTTCATATGAAGAAATAAGTGAATTTATTATCAGTTTTTTGGCTTTATTCCTGGTTAACTTTTGTCTGTTATTTGGCATTTTGTCTTAGATGCCATAGAACCTCAGAGATTCTTGCTTTTGGGATGGTCTTTAAGCCTGGGCTGATCTGGCTAAAGTCCCAAAACTTGTCCTGTTTTTTCTATTTTAGTTTCTCCTAAGAATGATAGGAGAAATTAATGTGGATAGAGTATGCTGTTATCTCTGTGGCTCACACATATATATTCCTCAATACTTAATAGTACTTTGTGGACATACTAAGTGAATATTATGATGATGTCTTTGTGTTTTATTTTTATATAATGAGTTGTTATGGCTTTGCCATCTGTTCTTCTTTTCTTCAACATTTTTGATGTCTTTTTGTTCTATTTTCAGCTGCAATACAATGTTTGAAAAGGAAAAGGCTCTATGAGCAGCAAGTCGAACAGCTTGGAAATTTCCAATTGCGTATCCATGATCAGGTGCTCCTGATATGTTGGTAGATCTCATAATCTTGCATGCATTTGGTGTCATAACATCACATTAGGCATAGGCAGGATTTATTTATTGGATTTGGGTTTCAGATGATACTGTTAGAAGGTGCAAAAGCCACAACAGAAACTGTCGATGCTTTGAGAACTGGAGCAGCTGCAATGAAAGCTATGCAGAAGGCAACGTAAGTTGTATATGCACTATGTTGCTGTAGTATCTTTAGCTTGTTTTGCATAGTTACCCAGCTTTTGCACAGAAATACTTCTGTCCTCGACCACAAAATGTTCAAATGATATGTAAGAGGTCTTCACTCTTCAGTACAGACCTTTTGCCGGATACTAGATAGAATGTTAAAGCATCAAATTTCCTTGTAGACTTCTTTGTGCAGTAAATTTGAAAGATGTATTCTGTCACAATTGAGTCATTAGAGAGGCTTGAACCATAATCTTAGCGGACAGATGCCATTTTAGTAGACTGCATCAATTCTGTAATACTTGTATTTTCCAGTTATTATTAGTAGAGTTACAAACAAGCTTTCTACACAAAAGCATGATTACAGTTTTGTTATATCACTTGCATCTATGCAAGTGTTGTCCGGAGTTTTTCGTCGCATCAAGGTCAAACTTAAATATATGGTAGAAATTAATTTCTTATTTTTTAATGGTTGGGTATCTTTTGTTAATTGGCATTTTCTTGCTGATGCTCTCTAATTTTTCTGTTCAGGAATATTGACGATGTCGACAAAACCATGGATGAAATCAACGAGCAGACTGAGAATATGAAAATGATTCAGGAAGCATTATCTACGCCAATTGGTGCAGCTGCTGATTTTGATGAAGTATCTATTTGGGCAATTCTTTGTTCTTTTATAATATCTCCTTTCTGTTTCTGGAAAATGATTTGTTTTACTTTTTGCAGGATGAGTTGGAGGCAGAACTTGAAGAACTGGAAGGAGCTGAGTTGGAGGAACAACTCCTTCAGCCTGCAACAACCGCGCCTTCTGCACCTATTCATCTGCCTACTGGTAGGCAACAAGTGCGTCCTACTGCCCAGCAGAATAGAGCAGAAGAAGATGAACTTGCTGCTTTGCAGGCTGAAATGGCTCTTTGAAGAGGTCATTTTCTTGTTCTCTCTTTCTTATGATTACAGCTAAGTATGTTAATCAGAATTGCTGAAAATGTGGTGGAGCGCGTGTCGGATCCTCCGAAAGTTATCTATTTTTGGAGGATCTGGCACGACTCAACATTATTTTGGAGAATCCACGCAACATAGCAGCTAAGTATTTGAGACTAGGAAATCATCGTCTTGCTGTTTGACATTTGTGCTGATTTAGGTGCTACTATTGATCTACTTGTAGGAAAACTGATTAAATGTTGTTTTCATTGGCCAAGAATAAATCAATAATGCTATACTTCAGTGCTTCTCCAAAGAACTTTTAGTTCTTGGCTCAATTGTTTGTGTCTTGGTTTTCTTTTGTGGGTCTTGCAGAAACAACGTTCTTGGCCTGGAGGGGCATAAGTGGGTGGTGTAATATGCTTTATTAACTACTCTGCCCGTCCCAATTGTTGTGGCGGTGTTTGACCAAACACTAGTGGCGTAGCCAAGAGTTCCGTCAAGGGTGTTCAAATTTTAAACAAATTAATAATAATTTTTTTGGTTGATGAATGATGTACCAAAGTTTTTATATCAAACTACGCAACATTTAGCTAAACAATAAGAAAAAAAACTTGAAATAGAACTATAATTTTATAAATCAAACTTAAAATAACAAAAAAAAAAAACCAAAGGAGAGAGAGAGAGTCGAGAGGATTTGTAGTTTGTAGAGAGCTTTTGTTGAAGAAATTTTTGTAGAGCTTGACTTTTTAATTATAAAATTTTGTTTAAGAAATAACTTTTAGTTAGAAAAATTACTTTTAAGATTAGCTGTTTATTAAATTTTAAGTTTTAAGAGTTATTTTATTAGAGATATTTTTAGATTGAAAAAGAATCAAATAGACCATACATGGTGATCTCCATTTAGTTTTGGCAAATAAAATGGGCGGAACTTTGAATCCGTAGACAATACATCACTTTGAACACCCTGAATCGCTGGATAGTCTCGTCCAGTTGTGTTAAGGGTGTTTAAAATATAATATATAACTATATAAAATAGTATTTAATTTATATACGTAGTATTATTTTTCGGTGAAGGGTGTGTGCTTGACCATCCTTTGGCATAGGGTGGCCATGCCACTGCTAGGCACAATATTTAATAAAGAAAGGAAGAGTTCTGAAACTTCTGATCTAAAATAAGCCATAAAAATTTATGTGGTTATAAATCATCTCATTAACGGTATAATGTTAAGTTTAAAGTTATTTTTTTTAAAATGATAAAGTATGACATTGTTTTTTCGGACTGACTAAAAAGGAAAGAGTGCCACATAAATTGGGATAGAAGGAGTAATTTTTAGCTTCAACTCCTCCTGCACTTGCATTAGTTATCAATTTAATTTATGTTGCTCATAGATTTTTCAATTGTTTGAAGGAAAGAACATTCCACGTAAAACTAGCATAATATGAAGCTGTTATTATACAAACATGTTTACATGTTGTAGGTTAAACAAGAGTAAATAGAAGTGTCAATTCCACGTCCCCCGTTTCACCTCCCTGTTTTAGCGTGGAAGTGAATCAATTTTTATTTGGATATGGAACCGAGTGTGGTGGAACTTGGAAGCCATCAGATACCTCCATTTTTGCTTGTTTTCTTTGCTAACCTGCTTCCTTTTCCGAACTCAATGTTTCTTCAATCATTCTGCTTCCTTTTCCAACTCTTGAAACCCAACTCTAGACTTACCTTCCCTCATTTCCTCCTCAACCCATGGAAACCCCCACTAAAGGTTGGGAAAAAGAAGGTACCTTGACTACTTATCAAAAAAAGAAGGTACCTTGACTACAACCTTAAGAGTTTAGAGAATATAGACTAGAAAGAACTGATTGTGAAGTCTCCTCATAAACGCTAAACAGTAATCCGACATTCCCCCTTGTGTTTCTCACTACTCTTTCAAGATGCCAATCGAATATAGAACTCATCTTCTTCATGGACATTTATTGAGTAGCAGCAAAGATGTAAATTTTTGGAATCAATGCAGACTTAGCTAAAGACATGACACAATGAACGAGAAAGATCAATATAGGTCATATTTACTAGTTAGGAATAGGGTCTTGTTAGCGAACTCCTAATATTATTATTAATTACTATTATTTATATATGAGGACAACATGAGTTGAGCTTAAATGGAGAAGTGAGGATTCATATAGCAGAAGCCTAACTTGTTTGGTACTGAGGCGTAGTTGTTGTTGTTTGAATTATATTCATGATGCAGCTGAGATATTGTATTTTCCGTTACATGTACTTGTCCGGTAATCTTTGAAAATTCCTGACTATTTCATTTGGTGTTTTGCAGTTATAATTGCCAAATAAGGAATGCTGTAAAGATTGAATGTACTCTTGTGGTGGATGATTGTTTGAATTCTTGATGACCATGCTGCCTTACAAGTAACTGTATATATTACAAGAGTTGATTTAAATTTTATGTCAAGTTGAAATGGGAAGAGTGTGCTATTTTTATATGAAATTTTCATTATTGAAATTGTACAAAAATTGTCTCTTCTAGCAAACATTAAAGTGCACCTTTTGTTCTCCAACTTGATGTTGTGAGTACCTGTCATTCTTCTGGTCAATCATATATGTCACTTTACTTATCAACTGCTTTATAAGGTATGACACAAGTTCACATGGTACGTGTTCTTTTGGGACTCGAGGTGACGTAGCCGAAAAGGACAAACATGTGCGAGCTTAGGCCCACATCAGACAATATGTGCCACGGGCTTGGTCATGACAAATATGGTATCATAGCCGAATCTCCATCAATACGATGGTGGGACAAACCTCGGCAGGCTTGTATACTGGCAGCGCACTTTTGGGGCTCGAGGTGGCGTAGTCCAAAAAGACAAATTCGTGCAGCTTAGGCCCAACGCGAATATACGTGCCGTGAGTTTGGGTCGTGACTCTGATCCCTCATGGTTTCATTTCACCATAGATCACTATGTTATACGCTATTGTCCGAATTAGTTGGCTCGCACCTTGGCTGTTTCACTTGTGAAATTTTTATTCTTGAAATTGTACAAAAATTGTCTCTTCTAGCAACATTAAAGTGCTCCTTTTGTTCTCATTTCACTGTTGATCACTATCGCATATGCTAATGTCCGAATCAGTTGACTCGCATCTCGGCTATTTCACTTAGCGGATTTCTATCTATGGTAGGATTCGGACCCTGGTTCCTCACGATTTTCATCGACTATTGTGTCACACCCTTTAGTGCCCATTTGTTAACCTGTTCTTTGGTGGAGTAAAATCCTCTTTACTGATGGGTAATTTATCGCATATAACAAATAATACTACTTGTTATGACATTGCACGTGTTGTGGTTGATTAGGTAGATAACCCTAATCAAACCATTGTGGTGCACTAATGAGAATAATAAGATTGGGAAGGTCAAATCAAAGCAAATGAGGAGGAAGCTGGTAAACATAGCTTTCTAAAATTTGAATAGAAAAAATTGATTCCTTGGAAAATAATGATTGAAGTTTAATTTTCTAATCCATTATATTTGGAATTAGTTTTATTGAGGTCATCGAATTTTTGTGTTTGTCACCAAACATCATTTATTTTGTTACGTAAAAATCATTCAACTATGTGTTCATTACTAAAAAATTACTGTTTTTTCTTTTGTTATACAAAAATTATTTACTTTGTAATATCTTCTATATTATATGCTATATAATATATTTTTACCTAGGTATTTTATTTATAACTAAAATAACTTAATGTTATTTTATTTATTATTTTTATAATATATTCGTATATTTAATTTTTCCTTAAGGTTAACATTCAAGATGTATTGGTAGCGCTATTAAATTTGTCATTAACTTTATTATGAACAAAACTCACGTCAACATTCTTAACCACTCCTAATAAATTATTTTTAATAAGAACGATAAAATCAAAGCTCACAGATTTATCAATCAACTAATCCAATAAATAAAATACAGCATTTAGTAAATTCACACATCAAATTAACAGTTTCAAATAAATAATATCAACAGATAAAGCTTAAAATTTATAATTAAACTCAAATATCTTTCAAAAAAGAATTAATTGTTTTACTCACTATAAAAACTATCATTTGTTAAACAAATATGTTTTTTTTTATTTCAAATAAATATTTTTTTGTCGCTTTCATATTTGAGAATATGTTCATGCTTGAACATGATTAAACAATGGTTCATGGGAAAATTAAACGTACTAATATACTATAAAAATAATAAGTAAAATAATATAAAATCATTTTAGTTATAAGTCAAATTCCTTGGTAAAAGTATATTATAAAATATATAATCTAGAATGTATTATATAAATTGAAGGATATATAATGTCAAAGCCACAATAGACTTTTTATGTAAATTTTATAAAATCTTGTTAAAGTGATTATTTGGATAACTAGACCATAGAAAAATAATTTATTGTGTAACAAAATAAAGAAAAGATTTTACTTTGGCACGATAATAACTTTGACAAGATAATCCCTTTGACAAGATTTTATAGAAACGCCTGCTGTGAATAAGCCTGCGCAGTGGTTAACTGGGATGGGTTCGGCGCCTACAATCTTTCACAACCCTAGCGGAAATGGAAATTCCGGAATGCAGATAACGGCGGAAAATGGAGTACAACAGCGATTACCAGTTACGTTTGGAAGCTTTTTACCGTTGAAATTCCAAACTATCAGTGAAGGAATCGACGAAGGCGAGAGTGAAATTCTGGGGATAGACAGTGTCGATACACAACAAGTTCATCGACGACTCCAATTTTATGCACAAGCAAAGCAAGTTTCAGACTGGTCAGACTTCTGGTGTTTCTATGGTAGAAAAAGGTAAAAGGGACACCATGCAACAGAATCGAAGCCCTCAAAAAGGGAAATCGTTGTGCTATGTACCACCTACTATGCGAGATGGTACATTTGTGGTACAAATTGAAGACGAGGATACGAAGGAACAAGAGGCATACTGGAGCAGTGCATTGATTGAATTTGTGCTTGGAGAAGACCCGTATGAGCGAGCAATGGATAATTCATCACAAGTGTTTGGGATTTTGTTCCAAAACCTCAAGTGCTGCATCATGAGGAAGGATGTTATATTTTCAGATTTGATAATAATGAAAACAGGGACCTTGTTCTTCAGGCTGGTCCATACACCTTTCATAACAAGCCATTTGTGTTACAATAGTGGAGAATTGATTTCAAGTATGAACCAGGTAGTATGAGTGTAATTCCCTTATGGATTACCTTCCTTGGCTTGCCATTGGGATTTTGGTCCACTGAAGCTCTCAGTAAATTAGCTAGTATGGTTGGGAAGCCTATGTATACTGATAGAATCACTGCTGAATTGGAGGTTGCCTCAGATCCAGAACAGTTAAGTGCAAAAATGTATCGTGAATATATAAAATAATATGTATCCAATAAGTATCCAATCTAACCTCAAAGAAGTAGTGACGAGGGGTCGACTTGACACTTACTGATGCTAATGATAAAAACTCAAAATCACAAATAAGCATAGATTACAATAAACGTACTAAAACTCAACAACAAGAGATGATAACTATCTTTTTCACAATTATTATTCCCAAGAGTTAACATGCGTAAATAATTCCGAGGTCGTACTGCCCAAACCAACGTAATAATATTTAAAGATGCATTGCCGAGGATCGAACAACGCGAACCATAGATACATCTATCTAATATGTCGAGATGCTCGGGTTGCTCCACAAAAGAAAACATTAAAGAATACAAGTTTTTCAATAACACTCAAGTGTCCTATCCATAACCTCAAATGAGTGGAGACTTATCCTTTTGAAATTCATGTATAATTTATGAGATTGTGATTTAAGCAATCTAATTGATAAGTAAAGGCGTAATTATTTCAAGTATAGCATGGTAGGGGTCCTAGATTACCTGGACATAGCATGAATAGTAGCTATGCACGGACTCTCGTCACTTCGTATGTATGTAGCCCCCAAAAATAATCACATATATTAATTAATTCACCTATGGAAAGATTTTCCTGTTACAAGGTTAGAAATAAGACTTACATCGTGTTAAAGCCCACTCCCCGATTCAACAACGTGCTCAAACCTCTAAATTTGGTACCAAACGACTCGAAACTAGTCAACCATTATATAAATTAATCAATATATGCTCAAAAGTTCATATTTCCCACTATTAAGGTAATTACCCAACCCAAAATGCAAGGTTCCTAATATTCACCCCGACACTACGTACCCGAATTCCGAAAGTTTTCGAAGAAAGTTGTTACCCATAAACTTAGAAACATAAATATATGATTTTTATCAAATTCCATAACCATTTTTGTGGTCAAATCTCAAATTTACCCAAAACCTAGGTTTTCATTTAAACCCTTGATTTTATCAATTTCACATATTAATCTATCCATAATCTATGTATTTTACTTATGTTGTGTAGAAATTACTTGCCTCAAAGTGCTAGGTGAAAACTCCCTTCCAAAAGCTCCAAAAATCGCCCAAGAGATGAAATAAATGGCATAAGTCCCGCATCAAATGAGTTGGGAACAAGCCTCTAATGTCGCATTTGTGACATCAGGTTCACAAGTGCGACGGTCTCAAATGCGGAAAAACTCTCACACATGCGAGGCCTGGCTCCAGCAGCTAAGGTCACAAATGCGATGGAGGGGTCGCAAATTCGATCACTACCGAGTTCGCAAATGCATCTCTAGTGTCGCAAATGCGAAAAATCTTGAGGCTGAGCTTCTTTGCAACTACGAAGATCATCTCTCAAATGCGAAATTCGCATTTGCGAACTATTTCTCGCATTTGTAAGACCTACAGCTAGTGCCAAGGAACACTAGAAAATTGGTGCGTTTTTCATCCCTTCCGCACGTCCGAAACTCACTCGAGGCCTCGAGGCTCCACAGCAAATACCCACACCTTTCTAACAACATCATAAAAACTTTCTCTCACCATCGGAACACTGAAATGACATCAAAGACCACAAATAAAATGCCAAAACGCATGAATTAACTCATGAACTCAAAACTTCTAAAAAGACTTGCGCATGTTTGATTCCTATCAAATCAACTCGGAATGACACTAAATTTGCGTGCAAGTATTCAATGATATTACAGAACTATTTTTGGTCTCGAAATTCCGTTTGGACCTCGATATTACCAAAACATGTTCCGAACCAAATTTTAAATAACTTTAAGAACCAACTTTTGATATTAGGCGTCGAAATGCTTCCGGATCATCCAAAACCCGAACCGAGCAGATGCCTAAGCCCAAAGTCATTATACGAATCTATTGGAACCGTCAAATCTCAATTCTAAGGTTGTTTACTCAAAATATTAACCAAAACTAAACTTAGCCTTTTAAGGCCAACTTAAGGAACTAATTGTTTCAATTTCAACCCGAACCCTTCCGAGTCTCAAACCAAATATCCCCGCATGTCATAAAATAATAAAAGCACATATGAGAGTCTTATTTAGGGGAATGGAATTCTAAAAAATAAAATAATCGGCTGGGTCGTTACAGGAGATAACTTCCTTTCCTAGTGAATCGACGTTTGACTTGAGAAAATTCTTTTGATTGTGAGTTTATCAATTCTTCCGCTGCATATAAAAGGTAAATAATTTGTCGTTTTTACCCTATAATTTGTTTTAATATATTACTCAATGTAGTGTCCTATATAGCAAAAGAGTTACCTCAAGCGGGCCAAATTATAATATAAGTTATGTCGCATAATGTTCTACCAAATGTAGTCCCTAGTTTATCAGCCATTAAGGTTACAAAAATAGACATGGGAGGGACTGATAGGCAACCAAAAGTATCGAAATTTGTCATTGTAGTTCCTTCCTTGATGAGCTATCTTGTCAACAACGGTATTTTGTTCTCAGAAGTTGGCACTTAGTTGGTGCATCAATAACCTACGTTTTGGATGTATATAAATTGGGCTGAATTGATTTAATTTTCTAATTATCAAACCAAATCAATGATGTTTGATATTTGAATTTATAATCAAACGAAACCACTAAAAATTGAATATTTTAAATCTCAATTATTTTCGAATTTTTAAAATTTTTCAATTTTTTGGGGTTTTTGCCATTAAAGTTTTCATAGCACAAAATATTATTGTGTGCTCCAACTATTTCTTTAGTCTTAATAAGGTATTTTTCAAGAAAATAATAAAAAATATGAGATGCGTCATGCCATTGCACTAAAATATTCAACAATAAAAATAATAAAATCGCATAACACATATATGGCTAATTAATAAGACATAATAAAAATGAATATAATTAAAAACGTACTAAGTCATGCTAAAATTAAATGAATACGGCTAATCAGTATTAATTATATGACTAAACACTAAAGAAAATAAAACTAAATTAGCATTTTTATTGTCTAAAACAATGCAGAACTAAAAAAAATAAAAATATATATCCAACTGTTATAAAATAAAACCCAAAATAGCAATATAGAATAAGCAAAAACAAACTAAGAGATATAGAGAGAAATAGAGGAAGAGAGATTCTTATTTCTTTTTCAATTGTATGTATTTTTCTATCCATTACAAGGCCTTTATATAGGCATAAAAGTGAAGAAAATAGTCATAGAATATGTCATTGAACATACAAAATATGTCATTGAATATGTTATTAAATATTTGAGATGAAGATCATGGAAGAAGAGTAGACATCCAACATAATGTGATATTTATCATAACACACTCCCCCTTGGATGTCCATAGATAATGTGCCTCGTTAAAAACATATTAGAAAAAACCCTATGGGAAAAAAATTTTAGTGAAGGAAAAAGAGTACACATGTTTAGAAATATGACTTCGGTTGCCTCGTTAAAAACCTAGCAAGGAAAACCCAGTGGGACAAAACCTTGTAAGGAAAAAAGAGTACAATGTGTATTAACTCCCCCTGATGAGGGCATCAACTCACATCCTTGAGCCTTCACATCCCAATTTTATACACCAGTTTCTTGAAGGTTGATGTTGGTAGAGATTTGGTGGACAAATCAGCCATCTTATCACTTGAACGAATCTGTTACATATTGATATCACCATTCTTTTGAAGATCATGTGTAAAAACTAACTTTGGTGAAATGTGCTTTATCCTATCTCCTTTTATGAATCCTCCATTCAATTGGGTTAGGCATGTTGTATTGTCTTCATACAAAATTGGGGGTAGTTTTTTACACTTCAAACCACATTTGTCTCGGATAAGATGTATTATAAACCTCAACCTAGACCTGTCTAACGGGCCGGTTTGACCCGGGACCGGACCGGACCGGCCCGGTATAAACCGGGACCGGACCGACCCGGTTCTTAAGGGGTGGGCTGGGCTGGGTTGAGGGGGGGGGGGACGGGTTAGAACGGTTAGGATTTTAGAAGTAGGACCCGGGACCGAACCGGCCCGGTAAGCCAAACAGTGATTGAACCGGTCGACCCGGACCGGGACCGGTACAACGGTCAATTTTTAAAAAAAAAAAATTTCTGCACATGTGGGCCCCACAGGACCGTTGGCAACGGTCCAGAACCGTTGGCCAACGGGAGTATTTTCAGAAATGGCCACTTTTTTGTTTTTTTTTTTATTTATTAAATTACATTATTAACCCTTCTTAAAATCTATAAATACCCTCCCCTCTTCTTCATTTCCTCACTCAAAATTATCAATCTCTCTCTCAATTCTCAAATTATCAATCACTCTCTTCTCTTCAATTTTCAAGAATTCATATTCTAATTTTATAATTTTATTGTCTTTGTTTTCCCGAATTTAATAACTGAAGTTGCTAATGCACATTGCACTGATCCTAGGCGTATGTTAACAACTGATACTTGGGAGGTCATTAGTGATGTTGTTAAATTTTTACATAAATTTTATACTGCTACTGTTGTGTTTTCTGGCGCATATTACCCAACTGTTACTATGGCTTTAGTACATATAGCTGAAATTTCTTTGCTACTATATGAATTTAAGAAGAAAGATAAATATACGGATGTTGTTGTAAATATGCAAGCGAAATTCAAAAAGTATTTCTTTCCAATTCCTCCAGTTTACTTAATTGGTGCAGTTTTAAATTCTTCTATTAAAATGTTTGATTGTCACCAATTAATGAATGCTTTATATACTTATATGGAGATTGTGGCCACTAAAAGCCCAAATTTGTATGATTCTATGAACAAGCTAAATGAACATTTACAACATCTATATAATTATTATGCAACTCAATATGATAATTCTCGTGCTTCAACAGATGTAAATCCCGCTATGCAATGTAGCAGTTCTAATGTAGATGATGAAGAAGGCATTGATAGTTTTAATATTTTTTAACTTTTTCTAACACTCAAAGTAGTAGTAGGAATATTGATGAACTTCAATTTTACTTGTAGAAGCAAAAGGAGCCTCGCACCAAGGAATTTTCACTGTTAGGCTAGTGGCATGAAAATGCAAAGCAATTTCCCGTTCTTTTCGCTATGGCTCGGGATGTCCTGAATGTGCCAATTTCCACTGTTGCATCTGAGAGTGCATTTAGCCAAGCAAGACAACAACTTGGAGACACACGCCACTCATTGGGAAGCAATGCTTTGGAAGTTTTAGTATGTTTAAGAAATTGGATTAGATCGGAACGAAGAAATCAAGGAAAGGAAGATCTTGATAGCCCAGAAGACGAAGAACTTGGAGATATATTAACGCATGGAAACCCATCCGAATTTAACACGCCAGAAGAAGTTCAATCGGTTCATATTGATTACGATGAACTTGCTAGGGCAATGCAAAGAATTTGATGATTCCGATTACTACTAGTTTACTACTTGTTACAAAAGATGTAAAGTTTTTACTACTTAAGATACATTTTAGTTTTTCGATTTGAATTTAAGAAATAAAGTAGCACTTGCAATAAGTGCAATTTTTTTCCCATCTTTTGTTGTGTTCATTCAATTATTACAAAGTATTAATATAACTTAATATTTATACATAATTCTAAAAAAAATACAAAATAACGAAACCCGGCCCGGCCCGGACCATTACAACCCGTAACCCCTACGGTTCAATCTTAACCCCTAACAACCCAGCCCGGTGAAAATCGGTACTGTTTGGAACCGGCCCGGCCCGGACCGGTAACCGGACGGGTCGAAAAAAAATCGACCCGGACCGGACCGGTGGAACCGGTTGACAGCCTTACCACAACCAAATATATTCTCGACTTGCTTCATGAATAGCAATTATCTCAGCATGATTAGAAGAAGTATCCAAGATTGATTTCTTAGTCGATCGCCAAGATATGCCAGTGCCGCCGCATGTAAACACATAACTTGTTTGAGATCGAGCCTTATGCGGGTTAGATAAATACCCAGCATCGGTATAACCAACAAGATCGGGATTACAATCATTGCCATAAAATAAGCCCATATCGGTAATCTCCTTTGGATATCGCAATAAGTGTTTGATCCCATTCCAATGTCTCCTTGTAGGAGCAGAGTTATATCTTGCTAAGACATTAATCGAAAAGGCTATGTTAGGCCTTGTAGTATTAGCAAGATACATTAGTGCACCAATTGCATTAAGATATGGTACTTCAGGACCAAGAATCTCTTCATTCTTTTCTTAAGCTCGAAATGGGTTCTTATTCACATCAAGTGATCGAACAATCATTGGAGTACTTAATGGATGTGCTCCATCCATGTAAAAACATTTCAATACCTTTTAATGTAGGCAGAATGATGAACAAAAATCCTATTTGTCAAATGTTCAATTTACAAATCGAGACATAATTTTGTCTTTCCGAGATCTTTCATCTCAAATTCCTTCTTTAAATAATCAATTGCCTTTTTGGAGTTCTGTAGGACTTCCAATAAGGTTTATGTCATCAACATATACGGCAAGTACAACAAATTTCGATGTTGTTTTCTTTATAAAAATACATGGACAAATGACATCATTTATATAACCATACTTTAATAAATACTCACTAAGAAGTTATACCACATTCTTCCTAATTGCTTTAGACCATACAAAGATCTTTGCAATTTGATTGAAAATATTCCGGGACTTTGAATTCTGTGCATTAGGAATTTTAAATCCCTCGGAAATTTTCATGTATATCTCATTATCAAGTGAGTCGTAAAGGTAGGCTGTAACTACATCCATTAAATGCATGTCAAGCTTTTCATGGACAGTAAAACTAATGAGATAATGGAATGTTATAGAATTCATGACAGGAGAATATGTCTCTGTATAATCGCCACCAGGCCTTTGTGAAAATTCTTGTACAACAAGGCGTGCCTTCTATCTTTGTACCTTATTTTTCTCATTCTTTTTGCGTACAAAGACCCATTTATAGCCAACAGGCTTAACACTATTAGGTGTTTGGACTACAGGCCCAAAAACTTCACGTTTTGCAAGTGAAATTAACTCTAATTGGATTGTTTCTTGCCATTTTAGCCAATCACTTCTTTGTCGCCATTCTCCAACATATTGAGGTTTAAGATTCTCACTTTCTTGCATAATGTTAGATGCAATATTATATGCAAAGATGTGATCCACCACTATATCCATTCGGTTCAAATTTTTCTCAATATCTATTGGATTTATTAATAGTTCCTTATTTTTTTTGAGTCTCAGGCTCATTGATTTCCTCATAAATCTCAAGATTAGTTAAATCGTGAATTTCTTTATGGGACTCTTTCGTTGTGTCATCTTGATCATTTGTTTTCCTTTTTCTAGAATTTCGATCCTTAGAACCTAATGATCTGCCACGTTTTAGGCGTGCTTTTGACCCATCAGCTATGACTCTAGAAGATTGTCTAATAGGGACATCAATGCGGATTGGAACACTCTCTGTAAGGATATGTGATTTGTTATCCTTTTTAGATCCATAAATGCATCTGTCATTTGATTTGTTATTTTCTGCAAATGGATAATCGTTTGCACCTCTAAGTCACAAATAAAGGCACGTGGATCAAGATAAGACAATGATGTACTTTTCCATAAAATTTCATGTTTGGTTTCACTAATTTCTACCCCTAATTTTGTGAAAAATGCCTCATCGAATAGACAATCTGTAAAACGAGCAGTGAACAAATTTCCCGTTAATGTTTCAAGGTAGAAAATAATGGAGGGCAATTCAAACCCAACATATATTCCTAACCTTCTTTGGGGACCCATCTTGGTGCGATACGGGTGTGCTACAGGCACATATACAGCGCATCCAAAAATTCTTAGATGAGATATATGTTGAAACACGTCCTCAAGTCGATATAACTAAACGCGTGTTCATCCTTGTAGGTTTTGATAAATGACAAACCAACGCGCATGGAATATCGACATATGCCAAAGATCAAGCACATGAGAAATAACGAGCAAGATCAAGAAAATCAACAAAGTTATAGTTGAGTCGTTTTATATTTATGCTCTTGATCCGACAATTGATTTAAGACTTGGCTTCTCTCGTAAAATCATTATTAAACAAATCATGCATCGTTGTGTTAAAACAAAATGATTTGCATTTTAGTCAAAATGGTTTTTAAACATGTCTTTTAAATCTGGACCTATATAATCGATTATATGAACCATACAATCGATTATATTAAGACCGCCAAAACTGTATTTTTCAAAAACAACGAAACAATCGATTATATACTTTTAACAATCGATTATATTGAGACAGTGTGTCCCAGATTTTAAAAGACAACTAAACAATCGATTATCCACTTCCAAGTAATCGATTATTTTAAAACAGTATGCACCAGATTTTTCTAAGTACAAGAATAATCGATTATGTCCTTACAGGTAACCGATTATGTTGAGGCAGTGTGCATCAGATTTTTCAAAGAAAGAAAATAATCGATTATGTGTTTTCAAGTAATCGATTATGTTAAGACCGCTGCCAACGATTTTTGAATCACCGAAAAACAATCGGTTATATAGATTCTTATAATCGATTATATGAGCGTAAAATCGGTGATTGATTTTTTAACGTTACCAACTAATCGATTATTAAGTCAAACATAATCGATTATTTAGCGTGAAATCTGCATATCATTTTTGACTGATCTTAAATAATCGATTATACAGAATCGCATAATCGATTATATGAGCAAAATTTCAGCAATCACTAATTTGCAATTAAGCAACGGTCATAGTGATTTTGAACACTATAAATACACCTTAAAATCACTTGTTTCTGCACAACAACTGATCATTATCATTGCTTAAAGCTTACACACTCTTGCTTATCAATTTATATTCATTTCATTACATTTGAGAGCCAAAATCCTTGTATAAGTTGTTGTGATCTTGAGCCTATTATTTTTTCTCATACCCACTCTATTAAGAGAGTTTTGTTTTGAGTGCTTAGTGTTTGTAAACACTTGAAGGGAAGTTGAAATCCCTTGTTGTAAGAAGGAAAGGTCAATTCCTTGTTGTGAAGTCTTGAGATGTGGTATCCTCGAGCGGATTGAAGTCTTGTAGAGGGTATATCTACGAGCACTTGTAACGGTTTGTTGGGCACCCGTAAGCTTAACAAAGTTAGTAGAAAACTCGAGAGAGTCTCTCGGGGACTGGACTAACCACACGTTGTGGTGAACCAGGATAAAATTGGTTTGTTCTCTCCTTGCTATTTTTATTTCCGCATTCACTTTATTCTTGCAAGATTAAATTCCGCAAATTTACATAGAATTTCATTTAAACGCTATTCACCCCCTCTAGCGTTAAGCTTATATTCTAACAATTGGTATCAGAGCCTAACTCTCTGTAGGACTTAACCGTTTGAGAGAATCTTTCCATGGCTTCTACTCGTAGTGCTTATGCAGGAATAGGTGAAGGTTCATGCACCACAAGGCCACCACTTTTTGATGGCACCAACTACACTTATTGGAAGGAGAGAATGAGGATTTTCATCCAATCCAACAACTTCCAATTGTGGAAAATTATCAAAAATGGAGAACAACAACCCACCAAAAAGGTTGGTGAAGAACTCGTCCCAAAATCGGAAGAGGAATATGACGCGGACGATATTAGAAAAGTAGAGAACAATGCAAAGGCAATCAATATAATGTATTGTGCAGTGAACCCCGACGACTAAAGAAAAATATCATGCTGCACCACTGCCAAGCAAATGTGGGACAAACTAGAAATCACCTACGAAGGTACGGAACAGGTAAGGGAAGCTAAAATTGATTTCCTAACCCACGAATATGAATTATTTCGTATGAAGGAAAACGAGAAGATAGACGAGATGTTCGAACGATTTTCAAAAATCGTTAATGATCTCCACGCCCTCAAAAAGATGTTTACGGATAAGGAGCTTGTCCGGAAAATTCTACGAAGCCTCACTCCGGAATGGTGGTCCAAAGCCGATGCAATCCAAGAATCAATCGGCATCACAAACGTCACCATGGACGGATTGCGAGGTAATCTCAAAACTTACGAATCCACTATTCTTAACTCTCCTTTGGATGATCAAAGGAAAAGGAAGATTGCGCTCAAAGCATCAACAACTCAACCTCAACACAATGAGGAGTCAAGCGACGAAGATGTCGAGCTTGGACTAGTAATCAAGAGATTTCAAAAATTCATGCGGAAGGAGTACAAAGGAAAGCGTCAAGGAGAACAATTAAAATGATATGGATGTGGAGAAGCCGGACACATCAAATCAAATTGTCCTAATAGCAAAGGCGAAAAGAAATCCACAAAGAAACAACGAGCCTACATCTCTTGGGGAGGTGACTCCGGGGATGAATCAAGCGATGGAGAAAAAGAGGAAACCGCCAACCTATGTCTCATGGCACATGAAGAAAACAAAGAAGAGGTGTGTTTGAAGGGGTCAAGTGTACTTTGGTACCTTGATAGTGGATGCTCAAAACATATGACCGGGGAGACGCATCCAAATTCCTTCTACTAACACCCAAGGAAGGAGGAAGTGTTGTTTTTGGAGACAATAACAAAGGAAAAATTATCGGCACGGCTCGGTCGATTTTTTAAACAAATTAAATCTTCAAGACAAAGTTCAAAAGGAAAATCCAAAGGAAACCCCAAGACGAAACCTTGGAACAACCAACGGAGGAAGCACCATCACAAGAGGTAGATTCTGTAATGGCTAAGGCCTGGAGGACATCTAGAGATCATCCTCTCGATAAGGTAATTGGCGACATTGAACAAGGGGTAAGTACTCGTAACCTTCTTAAAGACACCGTAGGTCATATGGCATTTGTTTCTCAAATTGAACCTACTACCATTTCCGAAGCAATTGGGGATGAACATTGGACCTTGGCAATGCAAGAGGAGCTTAACATGTTTGGGAATTGGTGCCAAGACCCGATAATCTTACCATAATTGGTACGAAATGGGTTTTTCGTAATAAATTAGACGAAAATGGAATAATCACTAGAAACAAAGCTAGGCTAGTTGCTAAGGGTTATAACCAAGAAGAAGGAATAGATTATGAAGAAACATATGCACCCGTAGCACGCTTAGAAGCAATTCGTCTATTACTTGCCTTTTCTTCATCAATGAATTTTAAATTGTATCAAATGGATGTTAAGAGTGCCTTCCTTAACAGATTTATTCAAGAGGAAGTATATGTTGAGCAACCCCCCAGGTTCGAAGACTTTAAATCTTCGGATTATGTCTTCAAGCTCAAGAAAGCACTCTATGGTCTAAAACAAGCTCCACGAGCTTGGTATGAACGCTTGAGCAAATTCCTTTTGGAAAATGAATTTAATAGAGGAAAAGTCGATACTACGCTTTTTATCAAAAGGAAAGGCAATGATATTCTAATTGTTCAAATTTATGTTGATGATATTATTTTTGGTGCAACTAATGAGTCTTTATGCAAGGAGTTTTCAAAACTCATGACTAGCGAATTTGAGATGTCTATGATGGGCGAACTTAATTTCTTCTTGGGGTTACAGGTCAAACAAATGAAGGAAGGAATCTTCGTTTGTCAATCGAAATATTGCAAGGAATTACTAAATCGCTTTGAAATGAGCAACGCCAAAGCGATGGCTACCCCAATGAGTACATCCGACCATCTCGACAAGGACGAAAAAGGTAAGGAAGTCGACACCAAAAAGTACCGAGGTATGATCGGCTCTCTTCTTTATTTAACTGCTAGTAGACCGGACATCATGTTTAGCGTGTGCGTATGCGCTCGATATCAATCATGTCCTAAGGAGTCGCACCTAACTGCGGTAAAACGTATAATGAAATATCTCGTTGGAACCATAAATTTGGGACTATGGTATCCCAAAGGTTCTTCATGCCAACTTGTTGGCTACTCCGATTCCGATTTTGCAAGTTGCAAATTGGACCGCAAGAGCACTAGTGGCACTTGCCATTTGCTCGGTAGCTCTCTAGTTTCTTGGTTTAGCAAGAAACAGGTAAGTGTTGCGTTGTCCACAACCGAGGCTGAATATGTAGCCGCGGGGAGTTGTTGCGCTCAAATCCTTTGGATGAAACAGCAACTCTTGGACTATGGCCTTAGTATCGATCATATCCCTCTTCGATGTGATAATACTAGCGCCATTAGCTTGACGAAGAACCCTGTTCTTCATTCAAGAACGAAACGCATAGAAATTAGACATCATTTTATAAGAGATCACGTTCTCAAGGGCGATGTTGAAATTGAATTTGTTGAAACCAAACATCAACTAGCCGACATCTTCACAAAGCCCTTAGAGAAAGAGTTCTTTTTCCGTATTCGTAGTGAACTCGGAATTCTTGACTCCACGATGATCTAATTCATGCATTGCATTTTTTTTTGAATAATTACTGACTTGAGCGTCGGAGGCGCCTAATTCTTTTTTGCAGGTATTGCCCCAAAGATAGGGGGAATTTTCAGTCACTGGTGAAATATAATCGATTATTCATACACTATAATCGATTATCTAACGTATCGATTTTGCAGGAATTTGGGCATTAGGCAAAATAATCGATTATTTGAAACTGGCTAATCGATTATTGAATGTTAAGTTTTGCAAGTGTTAAGTAAACAATCGATTATTAAAAACTGGCTAATCGATTATTACATTACCGTCTCGTATGTTTTGTAGGTGTTTAGTAAATAATCAATTATGGGACACTAGCTAATCGATTAGTATGTTACCGTCTCGGATGTTCGTAACTCACTGCCTACCATATAATCGATTATTTCAAAATCAACAATCGATTATTTCCTGTGTCCGCAAAACTCTGAGCTCACTGTCAAGCAAAAATCGATTATTCCCAAATCCATAATCGATTATCTCCCAGATTCCGAAAAACGCTAAAGTCTCTGTCACGCAATAATCGATTCTCATATCTCCACAATCGATTATCCAACGGTCAGCTTTCAAATTTTTTACCGTTTTTTACCGTTTGAGTCTTCAATTTTACAGCTTTTTTCACCTTAAATGATGTCCCATCCTCCACATTATAAATAGGGGTCTCCACTCTTCAAATTTTCTCACTTCATCTTCAATCTTTGCTTCAAACACCCTTCTCAAAGCTTCAAATCAGTTGCATCAGCTCTTAAATTTTCATAAAAATGACGAGTAGGCAGTCCGAACGTTCTCGTGCCGGCAAGAGTATTGCCTCCTCTTCCGCCGCACCTCCACCCGTTTTTCCTTATAAAGACGGTTCTTATTTGCGTTTTGATTCTCAATCCGAACTCGCTCGATTCCTTGAAAAATTTGAAAGTCGAAAGATACTCCCACCTCGTTTTTCCACTACAAGATATCTCCGCAATAGCGCACCTCCCACAACAGAAAATATTCTTACTCAATGTCAACTTATTGACTTTTTATATCTTCAATACTCCTATATACACCAAGATTTAATTCGTGCCTTCTATTCTAATCTAAAGAAGGACGGCGATGATGAACTTGTGTCTACAATGAATGGAGTTCAAATTTTTGTAAATGAGGAGAACTTGCAATTCCTCACTAAACTTCCCCGAAATGGTGAAGATATTTCTCTCTACACTAGAGATGACGGCGCATTATTTGACGAACAACTTTTTTTTCACCAAATTGGTATTGGTGACATTCCGGATAGTCGTCGCCCCACTATTACTCATATGCTCCCCGAATATCGCCTAATTTTTTATTTCATCACACGAGTCCTCAAACCTCGCAAGAGGACGCAAAAATCTTACATGCAATTATGACCGGGGCTCGCATAAATTGGTGCCGGTTCGTCATGACACATATGTATGACGCTATTGGAAACGGTAGACCACTCCCTTATGCCTTACTCATAATGGCTCTTCTTGAAGCCGCCGGCATCGACACCTCCGTCGGTCCTCAACAAAAAGCTACAAAGCATTGGGAGATTCACGAATCTTCGCTTCCCAATATTGGCGAACATCGTCCTCCTCCTCCTCCTACACAATTACGACGTCATCAAGCTCCCACTCTTCAAACCATTTCGGACCAACTTGCTTCCTTGTCCACCTCAGTGTATCGTATTGATCAAAACGTCACTCGTTTGACCACTGAGCTTCATGGGTACTTCGATCATGTCAACTATTCATATGCCCAAACTATACCTCAGGAAGGAGTTTCGGATGCTGAGACGGATGTCAATGAAGAATAAATTATTTTTCTTATTATGTGTCGCTTGATTAATCTATTGTCTATTTTTCGTGCCTTCTTATGTATGCTTATTATCGTTTAATGAAAAGTTCATTATTTTTTGCTAATGTCAAAAGGGGGAAGAATAAGGGCTATGCATACTAATAATATTGGCATAAATTAAGGGGGAATTCATAAATTGAGGGGGAATTCATTCACTTGTCTTCAATTGTCGTTATCTAATATGCATATCCCGATATTGGTTTGCCATTATCAAAAAGGGGGAAATTGTTGAAACACGTCCTCAAGTCGATATAACTAAACGTGTGTTCATCCTTGTAGGTTTTGATAAATGACAAACCAACGCGCATGGAATATCGACATATGCCAAAGATCAAGCACATGAGAAATAACGAGCAAGATCAAGAAAATCAACAAAGTTATAGTTGAGTCGTTTTATATTTATGCTCTTGATCCGACAATTGATTTAAGACTTGGCTTCTCTCGTAAAATCATTTTTAAACAAATCATGCATCGTTGTGTTAAAACAAAATGATTTGCATTTTAGTCAAAATAGTTTTTAACATGTCTTTTAAATCTGGACCTATATAATCGATTATATGAACCATACAATCGATTATATTAAGACCGCCAAAACTGGATTTTTCAAAAACAACGAAACAATCGATTATATACTTTTAACAATCGATTATATTGAGACAGTGTGTCCCAGATTTTAAAAGACAGCTAAACAATCGATTATCCACTTCCAAGTAATTGATTATTTTAAAACAGTATGCACCAGATTTTTCTAAGTACAAGAATAATCGATTATGTCCTTACAGGTAATCGATTATGTTGAGGCAGTGTGCATCAGATTTTCAAAGAAAGAAAATAATCGATTATGTGTTTTCAAGTAATCGATTATGTTAAGACCGTTGCCAACGATTTTTGAATCACCGAAAAACAATCGATTATATAGATTCTTATAATCGATTATATGAGCTAAAATCGGTGATTGATTTTTTAACGTTACCAACTAATCGATTATTAAGTCAAACATAATCGATTATTTAGCGTGAAATCTGCATATCATTTTTGACTGATCTTAAATAATCGATTATACAGAATCGCATAATCGATTACATGAGCAAAATTTCAGCAATCACTAATTGGCAATTAAGCAGCGGTTATAGTAATTTTAAACACTATAAATACACCTCAAAATCACTTGTTTCTGCACAACAACTGATCATTATCATTGCTTAAAGCTTACACACTCTTGCTTATCATTTTATATTTATTTCATTACATTTGAGAGCCAAAATCCTTGTATAAGTTGTTGTGATCTTGAGCCTATTATTTTTACTCATACCCACTATATTAAGAGAGTTTTGTTTTGAGTGCTTAGTGTTTGTAAACACTTGAAGGGAAGTTGAAATCCCTTGTTGTAAGAAGGAAAGGTCAATTCCTTGTGAAGTCTTGAGGTGTGGTATCCTCGAGCGGATTGAAGTCTTGTAGAGGGTATATCTACGAGCACTTGTAACGGTTTGTTAGGCACCCGTAAGCTTAACAAAGTTATTGGAAAACTCGAGAGAGTGTCTCGGGGACTGGACTAACCACACGTTGTGGTGAACCAGGATAAAATTGGTTTGTTTTCTCCTTGCTATTTTTATTTCCGCATTCACTTTATTCTTGCAAGATTAAATTCCGCAAATTTACATAGAATTTCATTTAAACGCTATTCACCCCCCTAGCGTTAAGCGTATATTCTAACAATATATTAGGTTCATGACCCAAAACTAATTGCAACGAAAAATGTATGTGATGATTTGTCGATCTGAGATGAATTAGCATTGCTACATGCAAAATGGCATGACCCTAAACAGAAATGGGCAATTTCATTTTTATAAGTAATAGTCTAGCTATTAATTGCAGACGTTTAATTAAAGACTCTGCAAGTCCATGTTAAGTGTAAACTTGAGCTACAAGATGTTCCACTTTTAACCCAATTGATAAGCAATAACCATTAAATGCTTGGGATGAAAACTCAACAGCATTATCAAGTCTAATAGACTTAATTGGATTATCGATAAATTATGCCCGTAATTGGATTATTTGTGCCATTAATTTTGCAAATGCAAGGTTGCGAGATGACAATAGGCATATATGAGACCATCTAGAAGATGCATCTATTAAGACCATAAAATGTATAAACAACCCATTAGGTGGGTGAATATATCCACAAATGTCTCCTTGTATACGTTCTAAAAACGCAGGGGACTCAATCCCAACCTTTTTTGGTGATGGTCTTATAATTAACTTGCCTTGATAACAAGAAGTGCAAGAAAATTCATTATTTAAAGAATTTTCAAATTCTTTAATGGTTTCCCATTTGATTTTTCTATGATTCGCCTCGTCATAATTGATCCAGGATGGCTCAATCGATCATGCCAAAGTACAAAAGTATTGGAAGCAGTAACATTTTGGTTTAAGGTAGAATGTGCCTCAATTGCACTAATTTTTGTTCAATACAGGTCACAATATAAAGATGGAAACTTCTCAATAACTATTTTCTGGCCAGAGACATTCTTGATAACGATGAGATATTCCATGTTATTCTCATCTATTGTCTCAATATGAAATTCATTTCTGCGGATATCTTTAAAACTCAACAAGTTTCTCTTGAACTTGGAGGAGAACATTGCATTCTCTATGATAATTATTGTTCCCATAGGTAGAGTTATAGTAGCTCTTCCAGAGCTTTCTATTAGATTACTACTACCAGAAATTGTGGTAATATCTGCATTACACATACTTAAATGAGAGAAATACTTCTTCTCTTTGAATATTGTATGTGTCGTACATGAATCAATTAAGCTAATATTTTTACAATTGAACTTTGATCCAAGTTTTCTTTAAAAGATATCCATGTTTTCTTCCCATAGTTTGACATACAAAAGAAGTATACGAATAAATATTAGTATATTTAGAGAAATATGGAAAAGAAATAAAGTTAAACCAATAATTCAATAGCAGCCTTTGATGCATTTTCTCGCAAATTCTAATTATTATACAAATAATTACGCAAAAAAATAACACAAGTTCACGTATGACTACTACAACTACAGCAAATTTATTTACATGTATAAAGTATTTGCATTTTCCTACATGTTATATGAAAAATAATTTACCCATATAAGAAAAGAACATATTCATAAAATAAATTGAGGGTGAAGTAAAAAAGTTGTTCCAGGGTACTTGTAAACCTTTTAAAGAGAATTAAAGCAACGTAAAGGAAAGTTAAAATCGTTAAAAGATCACTGAGACTAGAATACTAATTAATAGGATATTACACCTTGTTTGTGAAATTTAGAAAATTTTAGAAATAAAAATATTCTTAAGAACTACATAAGAAGAAGTGCAATAAAAATTACGAGATGTTTATTCATTACATACTACAAGTAGGAAAGCATAAAAATTAAATTGCTCAATCATCTTTAATCAAAGATCTATTACCGATCAAGTGGTTTATTTTTTCATCAGGTTGCTCAAAAAAATCTGCTACATCCAAGTGGGTGATGTCAAATTCATTATAATAGACAAGATTGGCTTCAGGACTTTTATTCTTTAGAGATTCTTGACAAAGCTCAACCAAATATTTAGGTATGCGATAAATTTTTGCCCAATGCTCTTTTCCACTGCAATGGTAGCATTTAGTTTCTGGACCCTCTGCATTTTGCTTCTCATTAGCATAATGGGAATACACCTCATCGTCTTTAGGCAATGGCATAGACCGAGTGGGTCGATATTCGCGATTTTCTCATAAGCAATTCATTGTTTCGTTCAGTCACAAGTAGAAGAGAAATCAACTTAGAGTACTTTGTGAAGCCTTTCTCTCGGTATTGTTGTTGCAAGATCATATTAGAGGCATGAAACGTTGTAAACGTTTTTTCAAGCATATCATAGTCACTGATGTTATCTCCACAAAGTTTCAATTTAGAAGTAATTCTAAGCATAGCAGAATTATATTCAGTAACAGAACTAAAGTTTTGCAGCCTAAGATAAGCCCAATCATATCGTTCTTGTGGAAGAGTAACCAACTTTAAGTTGCCATCTCTTTCCTTTAAACCATTTCACAAAACAAGTGGATATTTCACTGTGAGGTATTTAATTTCCAACTCTTTATCAAGGTAATGGCGCAAGAAAATCAAGGCCTTAGAACAGTCTTGAGTAGTTGCTTTATCTTTATCATTAATGGAGTCTCCAAGACCCATTGCATCTAAATGGATTCCAGCATCCAATACCCATGTCATATAGTTCTTTCTCGAGATTTTAAGGACAATGAACTTTCTTTTCATAATATCAGACATAATTTAAAAATTACAAATTTGAGAAAAAGTATACCTTAATTTTCTCAAAGATCTTCTTGAGATAGTAGAGCCTCATGCTGATAAGGTGTTATAAAATATAACCCAAAATAACAATATAGAACAAGCAAAAACAAACTAAGAGGTATAGAGAGAAAGAGAGGAAGAGAGATTCTTATTTCTTTTCCAATTGTGTGTATTTTCCTATCCATTACAAGGTCTTTATGTAAGCATAAAAGTGAAGAAAATATGTCATGGAATATGTCATTGAACATACAATATATGTCATTAAACATTTGAGATGAAGATCATGGAAGAAGAGTAAACATCCAACATAATGTGATATTTATCATAACACAACACTATTGTCATTCCTAGTGTTGAATGATTTTTTTGTTAGTATTAGTATTGATTTTGTTTGGTTTGTGCTTTATTTGAGTTACAAACATCTATGAGCTATAAAACTTAGGAGAGTTAATTTGAATAGCTGCTCACTCAACCAACCGTATAAACTAAAAATAGCTGGAGGATATACAATGCATATATAATTCATGCGTAATATGTGTATACTTGTATATAATTATTGTATAATCTATGTATACTTACTAGAAAAAATAAACAGTGAATAAGGTCGGCTATTCGTGTAAAGATCCCTAAAACTTATTGAATCATACGAAAATCCTAAGTCCGAGCTTGAAATAATATGTTAAAATGCAACAACTATGAAAACAATAGAATGAAAATTTCCTCTCAGTTAGGGGTGGGCATCGGTCGGTTCGGTTTTGAAAGTTATCGGTATTGCCTATCGGTTATCGGTTTACAAATATCATCACCCAATAACCAATCCGATAAGATATTGCTTATCGGTTATTGATCGTTATCGGTTCGATTATCGGTTTACCCAATAAGGTAAAACTACAATTAAAAGTGATAAATAAGGAACCCGAAAAGTGCTGAACATTAAAAGTAAATACAACATTGCAACAGAAGACAATGCTAGTATGTTACTGCTTTAATTATTGAATAGAGAAATAATGCTTCAAGAAATAATGCTACTCATCTTGATTTCGATTGATTTTCAGAGTGACACTTCACAGTATTAACTGGCAGTGATGTCAAAGTTTATTGTTAATATTAACTAGTTACTAATTTCGGATAAAGATGATTTTATAAAACGTTTGCACTTTATAGAATTTTAACATTATGTTCAATAAAATTCATATTCTAATCTACTTTACACTTATTATAATTTCTTATTAAATTTAAAATAACAATTTATTCCTTTAGTTTTAGTAATAGAAAGTATTTACATCTTGAATAGAAAAATGACAGAAAATCAGAAGAGACTAAACAACTTAGTCAGACTGTGAATGCATGAATTATTGGCCAAAACAAGAAAATCATTTTCATCTGACACAGTTTGTCAATTCACGGAAGCAACAATGATCTTTCCTACTGCATTTTCTCTTTAGCAGAAGCAAACATCTTGAGCCAAAACTTATAGAAGACAGAACTTACGCGATGAGGGAGTGACAGGCTCAGTTGGGCAGGCATGACCACGTGAGTCGTGAGGTGGTGGAGAACTGGCGGTGGTTTGAAGGTGAGGACTGGCATGAATATGAATGAGGAGGCAGGCGTAGGCGTACTGGTCTGAGCGTGACTGCGTGAGTGAAGCTGAAAATAAAAGTATGAAACCCTATGTTACAATGTACTAATGGTAAACTAGTAAATTTATAAATCCTTACTGGGTTCGGTTTACCCAAGAACAGAAATGCTTACCCGGTTCCAAACCAATAACCCAATAATATATTTCTTTTTACCCATTACCGAATCATTAACCCAACAACCCAATACCGATAAGCCAATAAGTAATTAACGGTTTGGGTTATCAGTTTTACCCCATATATGCCCACCCCTACTGTCAGTGAAAACTGATCATGGGAAGGAAATCGAAAGCTGGATCAGGAGAAAAAAAATGGCAGAATAACACCACAAATGGAGGAAAACAAAGTGTAACACAATCTGCAGATGCGAAGAAAACAAAAAGTATAAATGTGCTATAAGGAATCATCTCGTTAGATCTAGCGAAGGGAACAATGGATCAAATGCTAAGTCGATGCAAATTGACAAATAAAAGCGGAAACGGTAACATTCAAAGCAGGAAAAGAGCTCATGGGCTAATATGGTCGAAGAAGAAGCAATGGCGGAAATAGAGATAGGGGAAGCGCAAAAAGTTGGTAACTCATGGAGCAAGGTAGTGGGGCCAATCCCTCAAACTGAAGGATTTGAACTGAGTAGTGTGGAATTGACACATCAAAATGTGAAGATCATAATTGAAGATATCCAGGAGGAGATTGAGTACTGGAAAACAACAGTGATCTGTTACGTGCTGTGATCTAACCCCCCACTAGCAGTCATGGAGGGATATTTCAAAAGAATTTGGGAAAACAGAGGTATCGATAAAGTAGCAATTGTGAATAAAGCAGTTTTCCTTGTTAGATTCCCAATCGGAAGAAGCCAAAAACAAAACAGTTCAGGAATGAGTCCAAATGTTTGATAAAAAGTCAATAGTAATTAAGCCTTGGAAGCAGGATATTGATATGAAATAGGAGACTATTGACAGGATTCCGATATGGATCAGACTCATTGGATTGGACATCAAATACTGGGGGAGGAGTGCACTAACAAAAATTACAGGAATGGTCGGGAAACCATTGAAGGCAAATAGTGCAACATCACAGAAGGAGAGACTCACATTTGCTAGGATACTTGTTGAAGTATCAATTAACCAGCAGTACCCCTCAATAATCATGTTTGAAAATGAATATGGGAAGATTATAGAGCAACAAGACGTATGAATGAAACTAGTGTATTTTCCTACTTGCAACAACTTTGGGCATGAACAAGAAGACTGCAGGAGAAATGAGAAGAATGAGGAAACAAAGGAACAACCAAACCAAAAGCGAAATAAGCAGGAAATTGATGGTGAAGGGGAGCAGAATAAGGTGAGCACAGATAAAGCAGGAAACAACAAGAATAAAGAAAAGGAGATAGAGGAGATGGTGCAGCAAAAGAAGAAAGGGAAAAGCAGTACATTAATAAGGGAAAAAGAGAAGACTTTGTCACTTGGGAACTCTTATGCAGTACTAGCAAAGAATAGTGATGAAAATGCAAGAGAGAGTGGAAGTATAGCAAGCTCATCTAACCCTACAGATAAGCAAGCTAGTATGGGCCATGACACTGGAAAGGGTGGGGGCAACCCCTTACCGAATGGATAATATTGGATGCTGGAATGTAAGGGGCCTAAACAAGACAGCTAAGCAGAAAAAGGTCAACCTATTTTTACACAATGTCAAGGCTGGACTATTTGGGCTCCTGGAGACAAAGATTAAGAGAACAAAGGCTCAACAAGCCTCTCTTAATCTTTGTAATGGGTGGTCAGTCAGTACAAATCTGCACAAACATCCTACGGGTAGGATTTGGTTGCTATGGAAAGCTCACATCTATGAGGTTGACATAATAACAGTAATTGCACAAATGATTCACTGTCAGGTCAAGCATAGAGAAAGGAATGAGATGATGCACATAACTGTGGTGTATGGATTTAATGATCGGGCACATAGAAAAGATCTATGGAAGGAGATAAAGAAAATATATAACCAAGTTCAAGGGCCATGGAGTGTAATGGGGGATTCAACTGTGTACTTCATAAAGAGGAAAGGCTTGGGAGTTCTGTCACAATGGCTGACATAAGAGACTTTAAGATTGTGTAGAGAACTGTGATCTACATGATATAAAGTCCACTGGTGCTTACTTCACATAGAATAACAAACAAGAAGGGGATGACAAGGTAATGAGTAAGATAGATAGAGTACTAGTTAATAGCGGCTGTTTAGCAAACCTCCCTGCTTCCACAATTCATTATATGGAAAAAGGGTTGTATGACCATTGTCCTGCTATTATCAGATGGGAAAATGGAGGGAACAAGAAGGAGAAGCAATTTAAGTACTTTAACATGTGGAGTATGGTCCAGAATTCTCATAAAAAGTAAAGGAAAGCTGGCAAGTAAAGATATTAGGATGCAAGCAATACCAACTAGTGGGGAAGCTGAACAGTCTAAAGAGAGTACCATGGGAGATCAACAAGAATAGATTAAGTGAAGTGGAAAAAAAGCATACCAAGCAAAGCAGGAACTTCAATAATGCCAAGCTAATATACAGGCAAATCCTATAGATCATGGGCTACATAAATAGGAGAAGGAACTGGCAAAAGCATATAGTAGCTGGGAAGAAGCTAGATATCAGTATCTAAGGCAGAAGAGTAAAATACTTTAGGCAGAACAAGGGGATCATAACACAAGATACTTCCACAACAGTATAAAGGCAAGAAGAAACAATAACAGAATCTTCTCTATAAGGGATGCTGATGGAGCTAATGTCATAGACATGGAAAAAGTTGCTACCACCTTCATAGATTTCTATACATCCCTACTAGGCACCAGTAAGGATGAAAGAGACCATGTGTGTTGTAACTTACTGAAGCAAGGAGCTGCGGTGACTGAAGAGGATATAAAAATGTAAGTTGCACCTTACTCAGAGAAGGAAGTAAAACAAGCTCTATGGGAAATTGCAGAGGATAAGAGTCCTGGTCTTGATGGCTATGGCAGTCAATTTTTCAAAGATAGTTGGAAAATAACAGGAGGAGATGTTACTGCAGCAGTTTTGGAATTCTTCAAGAATGGAAAGTTGTTGAAAGTGCTAAATAACACAGTCATAACACTCATTCCAAAAGGGAAACATGCAGATTCAGTAGGAGACTACAGACCAATAGCTTGCTGCAATACAGTATACAAATTTATTTCAAAAATGCTATGCAAAGACTGAGGAAGGTACTGCCTAGAATCATCTCTGCAAATTAAAGAGCCTTTGTAGAAGGGAGATCCATTGTCCAGAACATCCTAATATGCCAAGACTTAGTGAGACTCTATAACAAGAAGCATACTACTAAGAGCTTTCTTATAAAAATTTACCTTAAGAAGGCATGTGACTTAGTAGAATGGGGATTTGTGGAAGAAATGTTATATGCACTGAACTTCCCAAGTCAGTTTATAAGCTGGATAATGAGGTGCATCACAACCACTCAATATACACTAGCAATCAATGGTGGAATGTATGGTTGCATAAAAGGAAAAAGGGGACTAAGACAAGGGGATCCAATATCCCAATTGCTGTTTGTGATATGTATGGAGTACTTTACCCGTATTATGAAAATGGTGGCTATCCAAGAGGGGTTTGCTTATCATACAAAATGCAAAGGGTTGCAGCTCAATCACTTATGCTTTGTAGATGATGTATTAATGTTCTGCAAAGGGGAGTATCAAACTATAGTTCTCATGTTGAGAGGACTACAGAGCTACTCAAATGCATCGGGTCTAACCATAAATGCTGCAAAGTCTAATGTCTTCAGTGCAAATATAGATGATCAAAGTCTGCGGATCCTATATGAACTAACAGGCTCTAAGAGGGGTTCCCTACCATTTAGGTATCTTGGGGTACCCGTATCACCAAGAAAGCTGGGAGCAATGGATTGTGAAATCTTAGTGGACAAGATGACAATGAAGATTAAAAGCTGGGAGACAAGGAACTTGTCATATGCAGGGAGAGTGCTATTAGTGAATATTGTCCTACTGCATATACACACTTACTGGGCATCCATCTTTGTCTTGCTAAGAAAGTCATCAAGAACATCATAGGGATATGCAGAAGCTTTTTATGGGATAGGAAATTCTATACAAACAAGCCATCTCTAGTAGCATGGGACTTGGTGTGCAGACCAAAAAGACAAGGAGGCCTAGGGGTGAAGGTCACTGCAGTTTGGAATGAAGCAACCATTACAAAATATGAATGGAACATAGCATCTAAAACTGACAACTTGTGGGTTAGATGATTAAATCATATCTACTTAAAAGGAAGAGATTGGTGGCAATACAAGGCCCCTACAGTGTGCAGCTGGTACTGTAGAAAAATATGATCTATAAGAGACAAATTTGCTGGAGGATACATAGAAAATCACTGGCTAACAGCCAATGGAGAGTACACTATAAGGAGTGGTTATGACTGGAAGAAAGGAAACAAGGAAGACTAGCCTTGGCGAGAGTGGGTATGGAATAAATTGAACAAGCCAAAACACAATATAATCTGCTGGCTGGTGGCACATAATAGACTTATGACGAAAGAAAGACTGAAAAGAATGGGCATTAGCCAAGATAGCCTTTGCGAGATATGTGGAAATGCAGAAGAAACAACTATTCACATGTTCTTTGAATGTCCGCTTGCGAGGAGATGCATAAAGGACACACTGAGGTGGTTGAACATTGACATCATGAACCTGGAACTGCAGGGGCTAGGGAGAAGAATGACCAGAAATGTCAAAGGGAAAGCATGCAGAGCTATAATGCTATCTGTTCTAGCAATAGTCACAGCATTATGGGAACACAAGGTGGTACAACCTGGGCAGTTATACAAGCAGATTAAACAAGATTGCAAACAAAGAGAACTTGAAGCAATTAGAAGAAGCCATACGATAAGTGAGAAAAACTGGATTGAAAACATCTATAGAGAAAATGTGTAGACATGACTGTAAATAAAGGATAGGAAAGACAATTAGAGAGTAGTCTAATTGTATTTGAGATATAACTTGACAAGTGATATATAAAATCTTTTTTGCTCGACCAAAAAAATTATGAAAAGGATTAAGAAATATTTATAAATTACATTTAAATAAATACTTTTTTTAAAAAAATTGCATACACATACTGCCAGGTTGATTTAATTTTTTTTAGCTAAAACATAACCAAATCAGTTATGCTCGATGTTTTTTACTACAAAATCAAGTTAAACCAAAGCACTACCAAACCCCCCCCCCCCCCCCCCCCCATTTAACATGGATTATTGATTTAGTGAAGTTCATCGATTTTTTTTTTACTCCCGTACCTTCTGTCATGCAGAATAGCTGTGTAAGCTGGAAAATTAGTGCTTGGAAGATTTATCGACTTTTATGAAATCAGTATCCATCTCCTGAGGGAAAAGTCCTTAATCACAATGGCATGTCACTCGTAAGCTTCGGCAAAAATTGTATATACACATGCACACATATATATAAGATTTAGTAGTAATATTAAAGTGCCATCCTCAATAACAAAAGTGGCTAAAACTAAAGAGGCAGACATACACAGTAGACGGAGACTGTAGCAAATATTTCTGCTGAGCTTCTTTTTTAATGTATTGTTGACATTTTTTTTTTGTTAGTTTAATAAAAATAAGGCTCCACTTATTTGTTTTTAAGCTGTGTATGTCTATATAAAAAAAATGAATAACTCGAACCAAAGTATAAAGTTGACCAAATCGATTAACTTGGTATCTGAAATCTCTTAATCCTAGATCGCCCCTGCTTAGTCGACAACAACATCAACAACAAATTCAACTTAATCTCATACGTGAAATCTGGATAGGGTAATATATACGCAGGCTTGCTCCTGCCATATAAAGACAGAGAGATTGTTTCCAATAGACACTCAACTTAAGAAACAGTAAATAAATTAAAGCAACAGGCAATATCATCAGTGATGTAATAAGTAATGGAAGCTAGTGACATATCAAGTAATAAGGAAATAAGAATAAAAGAATATAATAATAGTACTAGTACTACTGGTAAACCAAGGAGAAACTCACAATTACATGTCAACCCACCACCTTAATCCTTGACCATACCTTCCTATCGCGAGTCATGTCCTCGATAAGATGAAGCAATGACATGTCCTGCCTATCACCTCTCCCGAATGCTTCTTTGGCCTACTCCTACCCTTCCTCAAGCCGCTATGGTCAACCGCTCATACCTCCTGACCCGAGAATCTATGTCTCTCCTCTTCACATACCCAAACCATCGTAGCCTCGATTCCGCAACTTATCTTCCATAGAGGCCACTCTCACCTTGTCCCTAATAACTTCATTTATAATCTTGGCTTTCCTAGTATGTCCATACATCCATCTCAACATCTTCGTTTCAGCTACTTTCATCTTTGGATATAGGACTTCTTGATGGGGAATTCTTAGCTCCATACAATATAGCCGGTCTAACCACTACCCTGTAGAATTTGCCCTTAAGTCTAGGCGGCACATTGTTATTGCATAAAACCCGATGCTGGCCTCCATCTCATCCACCCCCCTCTAGTGCGGTGAATAACATCCTCGTCAATCTCCCCGTTGCCTTGGATTATAGACCCAAGATACTTGAAACTATCTCTTTTGGGAATGACTTGAGTGTCAATCTTCATTTCCACTACTTCTTCATGCGTCTATCACTGAGCTTGCACTCCAAGTATTCAATTTTCGACCTACTCAACTTAAAACCTTTGGATTCCAGCGTCAGTCTCTAAACTTCCTACCTAGCATTAACAGCCCCCTCGCATCTCGCCAATCACAGTACTATATTATCAGCAAATAACATACACAATGACGCCTTTTTCTTGTATGTGTTGTGTCAGCACTTCTAACACTATGTCAAACAAAAATGGCTAAGGGCCGATCCTTGATGTAACCTCATCTTCATAGGGAATTGTTCCGATACTCCTTCCGTAGTCCTCACCCGAGTCTTAACACCTTTGTATATGTCCTTAATCACCATCATGTACGCTCCGCCTCTGCTTAGAGCTAGTATATATTAGTCTCATTGAATTTTCTTTGCTGAAAAATTATATATATATATATCTGAACATTTTCTTTTTGCATCTCTTTGATGAAATTTTATCTCTGTTAATGCTTAGAAGTAGTTGATTGATCTACAATGGACAATTAACAAACATATATTTGGATTATTAATACTATCATTTCAAGGAATTTTTTATAAAATTTAATCCAAAGTGTAGAATATGTCAACATAAAAATTTGAAAAAATAAAAAATGTATTACGTCTTCTCTAACATTTTGGGTTTATGACAAAAGCTACACATTCTTTTCATGTGAATGTTTGTCCGGCCTTATTACGAAGGCCAAATATGTAGACAATTAAACTTAGCCTATTTTTTTATTTTGACACTTTAATTCAGTGTTTTGTTTTATTTTTTCTTTCAACCTTTATTTTTTTTTTTGTTTCGTTTTGACAGAAAAGCTAACTAGATTTTATGTGTAATCTGCCTCACCCTTGTATTCGCGTGAGAGCCATTTTTAAGCCACATTTCATACTCCCAACGTAGAGACGGATTTAGAATTTAATTTCTGTGAATTCAATTTTAATATTTTTAACATTGAATCCATTTATATTTTAAAGTTATCGGTTTATATCTTTTTTTTACAATTTTAATAAATTTTTACTCCGCGTCGAAAGTTATGAATTTAGTTGAACTCGTAGTTATTACTAAAATATATGTAAAAAAATATTTTTTCCGCGGAGGAGGAGGGGCAGAAAAACGAAAAAAATAATAATTTGAAATTACAAAAAACAAATTGCGGGAACAGCTGGGTATTTTACCTAGAATAAAAGTTTTTGTGTCAAAGAGGAACAAAAGAACCCATTATATTTTTAAATGTTATGGGTTTATATCTATTTTTTAATATTTTAATGAATTTTTACTCCGCATCAAAAGTTATGAGTTCAGTTAAACCCGTTGTTATTATTGAAAATATATATTCTTCCCGGGATGTGGGCAGAAAAATAGAAATAATAATAATTTGATATTACAAAAAAAAAATAAAAAAAAAAATTGTCGTGGGGTAGGGCGGGATGGGGATAGTAGCAGGGTATTTTGCACGCGCTGTACTTTTACTTGGGAGAAATTTTTTGTGTCAAAGTAGAAACAAAAAAATAGGATTGGAGGATCAAAATGGAATAAGACTGGGTTAAAGTACCAAAATAAAAAATTGAGCCAAGTTTAGCGGTCATCCATCCATTTCTTTGCGTTCCCTAACTTAAACAACGGATAAACTATGAGTTACCCAATAATTAAGGGGATAATTAACTGTGGAAAAAATAGAAAGTGTTATAAATAGACTTCTATTTAAGGTGAATGTCTATATTTAGAGAGATTCTAGAGCTTTACTTTGAGGCTAAGTCTTTTCTATGCCTATAAATAGAGGGGTCTTACCCCATTGTAAATCACCCCAAGTATCAGTAAGAATACTCCTCTCTCTCCCTATTCTCTCTATATTGTTCTTGTCTTTTATATTATTTAATAACACGTTATCAGCACGAGACTCTACCGTCTCAAGAATCATTCTCTAGAAAAACTAAGGTATTTCTCTCTTCCTAATTTGATTTTCGATTATGTCTGACATTACGAAAAGAAAGTTCGTTGCCCTTGAAATTTCGGGCAAGAACTATATGACATGGGTGTTGGATGCTGAAATCCACTTAGATGCTATGGGTCTTGGAGACGCCATTAAAGATAGAGATAAAGCATCCACCCAAGATTGTGCTAAGGCCTTGATTTTCTTGCGCCATCACCTTGATGAAGGTTTGAAGATTGAATATCTCACCGTCAAGGATCCACTCATCTTGTGGAAAGGCTTAAAGGAGAGATATGACAACCTGAAGTTGGTCACTCTGCCACAAGCACGATACGATTGGGCTCATCTGAGGCTCCAAGACTTTAAGTCTGTTTCTGAATATAATTCTGCAATATTCAGAATTACTTCTAAATTGAAGCTATGTGGAGATAAAATCTCCGATTATGATATGCTTGAGAAAACGTTTACAACGTTTCATGTCTCCAATATGGTACTGCAACAACAGTACAGAGAGAAAGGCTTCACAAAGTACTCTAAACTGATTTCTCTTCTACTTGTGGCTGAGCGAAATAATGACTTGCTCATGAGAAAACACGAAAGTCGACCCACTGGGTCTACACCACTGCCTGTAGCAGATAAGGTGTATTCTCATTATGCCAATCATGAAAAGGGCCATGGATCTAACCATGGTCGTGGTCGTAATCGGGGTTATAGCCGTGGACGTAGACAAGGAAGAAATATCCATGATGTCCGTCACCCCCCGAGGAGAGATAACCGCCGAAAGCAGAAACGGGATTATAAGGATCCTAAGGCAAAAAGCTCAGAAACTATATGTTATCGTTGCGGTGGAAAAGGGCACTGGTCAAAAGCTTGCCGTGTACCAAGACATTTGGTTGATCTTTATCAAGCTTCTCTAAAGAATAAAGGCCCTGAAACAAATTTTGTCTCTGACGATAATTTTGACATCACCCACCTGGATGTGGCAGACTTCTTTGAGCAACCCGATGGGAAAATAGACCACCTAATCGGTGATGGATCTGTGATAAAGGAAGATGGAGTTGTTTGATTTTATTTCACTTATTTGTAATAGTTAGTGAATAAACTAATAGTCATTAGTATCAGCTCGTATTAGTTAGTTTATGATATAATGTTAGTATTAGTTCGTTAGAATGTTTCAATATGCTCAAATTTCAATAATATTTTTATTTTCAAGTAGAGGTAATCGACTAAATCGACTAACCTAACAGTTAGTCGATTATCTAATATTTCGCATTAAAACTGCAAAACAATCGATTGTCAATGTTCAACAATCGATTGTCAATGTTCAACAATCGATTGTCAACGTTCAACAATCGATTGTCTATGTTCAACAATCGATTGTCTATGTTTAACAATCGATTGTCTTAAGACTGCTCTGGAATTTTTCAAAATAGTCAACAATCGATTGTCTATTGTTAACAATCGATTGTCTTAAGACAGCTGGAATTTTTCAAAATAGTCAACAATCGATTGTCTTAAGACAGTGATCTGGAATTTTTTCAAAATAGCAAATAATCGATTGTCTATGTTTAACAATCGATTGTCGTAAGACTGATAAGTTTTTCAAAATAGTCAACAATCGATTGTCTATATTTAACAATCGATTGTCTTAAGACAGATCTGAGGTTTTTCAAAATAGCAAATAATCGATTGTTTGTGTTTAACAATCGATTGTCAATGTTCAACAATCGATTGTGTGTGTTTAACAATCGATTGTTTTAAGAAAATGCTTAAACTGAAATTTTCAAACTGCATAGTAATCGATTATGGAAAACATATAATCGACTATCTGATTTAGTTAGTCAACTGACCTCAGCAGATTTTGAAAATATTGTTTAAATGTGAAACAAACGAATTGAACTTGTTTATTCTCATGTTCGTATATTTTCTTTTGTATGGCAAAATATGGGAATTAAAATTGATTGAAGGCTCCTGAAGAGCAACTATAACTCTGCCTAAAGGAACGATATTTTAGAGAATGCAATGTTCTCCTCCAAGTCTAAGAAGAACTTGTTGAGTTTTAATGATATCAGTCAAAATGTTCTCCTCCAAGTCTAAAAGGAACTTGTTGAGTTTTAAAGATATCATTCAAAATGGATATCAGATTGAGACAATACATGAGTATAATCTTGAATACCTCATTTACTCATGAAAACGAGGCTGCCCACTTCGGCTTGGGGTCACGCCATTTTGCATGCAGCAATGCTAGTTCGTCTCTGACTGACGAATTGACACAAATATTTCCCGTTGCAATGAGTTTTGGGTCATGAACCCAATATATCCCATTTAAGAATCTTTGGATGCGCAGTATATGTGCCTATAGCGCCGCCATCCCGCACCAAAATGGGTCCGCAAAGAAGGATAGGAATATATGTTGAGTTTGAATCGTCCTCCATTATTCGCTACCTCGAAACATTGACAGGGGATTTGTACACTGCACGATTTGCAGACTGTCAATTTGATGAGACACTTTTCCCAAAATTAGGGGGAGAAGTTGGTGAAACCAAACGGGAAATTTTGTGGAAAAATGCATCATTATCTCATCTTGATCCACATACCTCTATTTGTGAAAGAGAGGTACAAAAGATTATCCATTTGCAAAGAATAGCAAATCAAATGCCTGACGCATTTACGGACTTGAAAAGGATAACGAAATCCCATATCCCCGCGGAAAATGTCCCAATCCGTATTGATCTCCCTGTTGGACAATCATCTAGTGTCATATCCAATGAGTCAAATGCACGCCTGAAGCGTGGCAGACCATTAGGTTCCAAAAATCGAAATCCTAGAAAGAGGAAAGCAAATGATAAAAATGACACTACGAAAGAATCTCATGAGGAAATTCATGATTTAACAAATTCTGAGATTCATGAAGAATCCATTGAGCCCGAGGCTCTGGAAAATACGGAACTATCCATAAATCCAATCAATATTGAGGCAAATATTAATCGAGTGGATATATTGGTGGATAATGTCTTTGCTTATAATGTCGCATCTAGCATTATGCAAGAATGTGAGGATCTCGAACCTCAATCTGTTGAAGAACGTCGAAAAAGACATGATTGGCCAAAGTGGCAAGAAGCAATTCAATCAGAATTGAATTCGCTGGCAAAACGTGAAGTTTTTGGCCCTATAGTTGAAACACCTAATGGTGTCAAGCCTGTTGGCTATATATATGGCATGAATGATCGTTGGTCACGTACCTATTGTACGCCAAAGTATTTTGGAAATATGACTATTAAAGGACAACGATAATGCAAGAAACATATCTTGCATATAAGTTTGACATGACCATAATGGTATAAATTTCTCTTCAAGAAAGATATTCACCACATGGATGTTGATGAATCTGTGGTAGTACAAAATTAATTGAGAGCTCTAGAAGAGCCAATTATTACTATGTTGGAGAAACACAATTGAGTATTGTGCTGTAGTAAGTCTCAAAGAAACTTATTCAGTTTCCAAAGTACACGCGAAAGCGATTGATTATATTGAGACTATAAATAAAGGAAGGATTTGATATCTCCTATTACTACAACTTGTAGCGGGGTAATTTGTATATGAAAAGCTACCCGCTTTGTTCTCCAGTTTGTACTACACAAACGAAAGAATGCCATAATAAAGTGGATATCTATTGGTATAAAAACCCATGTCATAATAAACCTGAAGTTTATTGATAAGTGCACATGTCATGGTGTAAATTTGAAGTTTACCAATATTGATAATTTATTCAGTTGGCATTCGTGTTAGCCATCTCATTTTAAGTATGATGTGCAAATTCACATAGGTGAATATTAAAGAACTAGAAAGTTCTTTACGAATTCTCTTGTATCACTTGTTCTCATTAATGAACTGACCAACTAAAGAGTTCGGGTTGAAGCCCATAAATTCTGGAAATATCAAAGGTGAATATGGGCCCATTCACCTGCCATGTATACCACATATGACGCATCTATGAAATGGTTACAAGCGCAATTGTTATTAACCCGCAGCCTGGCCGGTGCTTGCGAGGTAAATTGCTCAGTAATCTAACTTCGAGCATAATTTCCAGATTTTCTATTCAAGATAGTTCATCTTGATAAGTTGGTTTATATCAAAGTTGGTTTAGCAAGATAATTATTGAGTGCCTCCACTTAATAGCTAAACTGTTTCTTATGAGAACAAAGTTATATATATCAGTTTGATATGCGTTGTATACGAGAGTATATTCTCCCCTCACGAGTGGTTCAGAGTCAGGAACCAAATAATTTCATCTTATTATTAATGTGCTGTGTATATTGACATGATAATGCACAAAGATGATTTCTCAAAGTTGAGGAAACAAGTTTGCTTTTCTAACATGAAGGGGAGACATGATAAACACTTAAGAAAAGGTTACATGAGATGAATTATTATTTGTATATATAGATCCTCGAATACCATAATATGAACCTGAAGTTCATAAAAGGATAATTCAATTGCAACATATTGCAAAGCATGCTATACGCATTTGCTGACCCAAAGAATGTAACTATATTCTCACTGCAAATGCTCATATTAAGTCCTAGAAGGACAAAGTCTTGGATACGCTTGAAGCGTATAGACAAATCGGTTTCAAAAGGAACTTCTTAATAAAGAAGATGAGCAAAGGATCAAAGTGATCATAATAAGGAGGCAAGTGATCCAGAAGATCACATGACATAACACTTCATAAAGTCTCATGAGAGATTCAGGTATCTGAATGTATGAATGAAGAGATCTCCATGTTATGTCTTTATGAAAATTGACTGAAACCGATATAAAATGATTGTCGACGGCATCTATAATAGCGCCAATATCGATGAGGATCTTGTGTTTGTCGAATACAAACAAAATATTGGCCAAGTGGAAGAGATACAATTCAGGAAGAATTGATTCCATATGAAAGATATGTAGTTTTGGACATGTAGTTCAAATACTTGAAAGTGTAAAGTCAAAGCATGATGGCATCGAGAATACCCATATGGAGATATTGAAGAGTCATTTCACGGCATTATATGAAGATGTTCATATCTATCAAGAATGATAATTTCAAGGTGCGGAATATTTATTCAAATCAATATGGCTGATTTATTTATCAAATCTCTACAAAAGATCGTTTTGAAGATGGTGTACAAGATTGGAATGCAAATGCTCAAGGATGTGAATTGATGTTCTTTTCAGGGGGAGTTAATGTGCGTTGCACTCTTTTTCCCTTACAAGGTTTTGTCCCACTGGGTTTTCCTTGCAAGGTTTTTAACGAGGCAACCAATAGGCGCATATTCAAACATGTGTACTCTTTTTCCTTTTCTATAATTTTTTCCCATTGGGTTTTGTTTTAGTTAAGGTTTTAACGAGGCACATTATTGAATAGACATTCAAGGGGGAGTGTTATAAATAGACTTCTATTTAAGGTGAATGTCTATATTTAGAGAGATTCTAGAGCTTTACTTTGAGGCTAAGTCTTTTCTATGCCTATAAATAGAGGGGTCTTACCCATTGTAAATCACCCCAAGTATCAATAAGAATACTCCTCTCTCTCCATGTTCTCTCTATATTGTTCTTGTCTTTTATATTATTTCATAACAGAAAGACATAATTTAAACAGGTATCGTTTAATCTTTAAAAGAAATATAAAATTCATGTATAATATATGTGTTATTTTGTATAATCTATGATATGTACTCACTTAACCTGGCCAACTATATATGTACAAATCCTGAAAAATATCGTATTTTCAAGAAAAAGGTATATAATTAAAACCTAAAGATCTCAAATTTTCCATACAGAATATATATTTCTATATAAATCTATTAAAATTTCAAAGAACTTATAGTTTTAAATGTTCAACGAAAATTTTTAGCGTAATTCACTAGTGATATTGTCTGCTCTTAGCTTGATTCTTATGAGTTTAAAACACGTTATTAAGATTTAAGACTTGTTAATTTATATATTTAATATTTTTTCTGTCTTTGTGGGACTCTTTATAAAATTTAGAGTGTTACACTATGTTATCAAGTTCGAGCATGCCTAAGCGAGGTTTGTGAGTAATAAAGTAGGCTTGTAATTTTGAGGTGTATAGCAAAATCAATACAAAACTAAATGGATGTTACTCTTGTAACTTATACGAAGTACACAAAACAGAATTGAACTTTGGAGAAATATAGGGAGTTAGAATTTAGGCATAAATTTATTTGTATTTGTATTTACACCAAATCAATAAATATAAGATACGTATCTTTTATACTCTCATTTATCATTTAGTATGTATTTTGTTTTATATAATTTGTAACTAATTATGATTCAATCGCTTTATTCAATATAAATGCTTATTAGCTTGCGATAAAATTATATTCGATAACTGATAAAGTATATAAAGTTTATATATTTTTTATATATAATATACAGAATACACACACACACACACACACACACACATATATATATATATATATATATATATATATATATATTGGTTATTGTTTTAAAATCGACTATATAATGCCATTTTTCCAAATTTTTACTAGAAAGCTTTGGCTCGTTAACAAGAAAAGAAGCCTTAAAACAAAGTGGTTAGTAGAATTTGGGGTGTTTACACCAAATCAATATATATATATATATATATATATATATATATATATACGTGTCTTATATATGGACTTCAATCATTTAATCATAGTAAATTACATGTATTCTCATCTAATTAAATTAATTAATCATAGTGAGTTAATATAGTTTGATATAAATATTCGGTATGAATAATTATTTACCGTAGGATTTGGGGTCATTAATGTGGAAATGCACCCTTTTCTCAGCTACCAAGCATTCAAACATGTTATTTACTATGATTAAATCAACCCCTATCCTTTTGTTATTTTATTATTATAATTATTCAAACATGCCAACCTTAAACCTAGATTTCATGAAACGTGCGTTGCACCTAATCTAAATACATAAATTTGAGATAATTAAAACTTAAATGAATCTTTATTGAATCTTAAATGAATCTAAAATATGTTCACCAAAAAAATTTAAAAGAGTAAAGAAGACAACTGAGTAGATAGCAAGATAAATACTGGTTTAAATCAAGACTAAAACCTAGATAATTTATCTCATGTACCGAGATTTGGTATAATATTAGTTTTAATTAGTACCTCTAGGCTCTAACCAAATATGAAAAGAAATTTTCCAAAATATTATACTGAAATAACACACATAATCGTTTGAACCAAACTGCCTATGGATTAAGACTAGTTCTATAACTCGTACTCATTTGGTTTGATATGTAAAATACCTTGGTTTAGATTGAGTTTTCTATGAAAATTGGCCTTAATTTCTACATGAAAGTTCCATAATTATCCGTGAGAATTTTTAATTGTTTGGATGGTTGGTACTTGTTATCTATCGTATTGTATCGTATTTCCGGTTATTTTCATTTTATTGAAACTCTAAAATAGTTTATGTATTTTTTGTCACAAATTTAGTTTTATGACTTTGCTTCTAGAAATCCTAAGTTCAATGATCATCTCTCAAATATAATATTTATTTTGACTGTTACTTAAATTTTATTATATTGTATCGTTAAATTCGTCGTTACATAATAATGAAAAGTGTCATCTTATATAACAATCGATTTGGCGTGATCGCATCATTATTATCTTAATTTTTTCTCATCTTACTCTTCCTAATTATTACAAAATAGTCACATTTTTAACCTACCTTTTTATGTAATAATTTTATCACATACACCCTGCTTTCTTGTATAATATTGCTAATTTATTTTTCATTTACTGGTATATGATATTATAAATTGACAATAAAAAAATATTTATTTAAATATTGTATTCATCAAAATAAAATAAAATAATATAATACAATACAATACATTATAAAATAATACTAATTGGCAAAGAAGCTAAAGGAAAAATATGTTAGGATTATGATTCCTACTAAAGACAATAACCTTCATATTGAACAATTCGGAATTAAACTACATGAGCGGAAGCTAACCTGAATCCATGTGTGGAAATAGTTGAACCTCCTTTGATGATTGTCCAAATGTCCTTGTAAAGAATGCTCCTTGATCCTTCCTTCAAGATTGTCTTGAAGTATAAGTATCCACAACAATTCTTCACAATACTTAAACAATATGTGAGTAGTATCACCACAATAATATTATGACAATAATCAAAGGTTGGTGTATGATTTTTCACAATTATTTGCAAGACAACAATGGAGTTTTTGGCTCTTGATTCAATGGGAGGAAGAAGAGTCTTGTCTTGCAATAATGTGGGAACCATAACCCCCACTTTATAACAAAAGAGTTACATAACCCAAGAGTCACAAGAGTTACATAACTCAAGAGTCACAAGCTTGTAACCATGGTTACATATATGTAACCTTAGTTAGCCCATCATTAACGAAGGTTACCCTTTTGGGTATCTACACATTAGTCCTACACTTTATATGACAACACATTGGCACCCTTAACATAATGTCCATAAGACCACAAAATTAGGCCAAACCAAAAGATAGCACATAACATATAATTTATCTATATATTGTTCATATGTATGTAGATATAAGTCCATATATCTTACAATCTCCCACTTGGACGAGATACACAAACATATGTACAAACCTTAGAATTATATGTTACAAAATAACCTTAGGTGCGCAAAATTGCTATCACAATAAAATTGTCATGAACAATCCGGTCCATTAATCATACCAACATAGGAACTAAGAGCTCTTCGTTACTCATTCGTAACTAGAACCAACATAGATCACGTATATCAATATAACCAACGACATGGATCAAGTGTAGGTATGTAGCATGGAAATAACATAAAGTGTGGTCAATATAATGTCTATTTCCAACTGGTTCTCTTTATTGAGATCAATCATAAACTGTAAGAGTACAAAAACTTTAAAACTGAATATCTGCAGATATAACTGAATTACTGAATTTCTGAATATAATGAACAATACATAAATGTACAATACAAAACTCCCACTAAAATACATAATCCTTATCTGATTTGACACCCATACAAGCAATATGCTCATGAAATACTTTTGGTGTCAATCCCTTAGTGAGCGGATCCGCAAGCATGGAGTTTGTACTAATGTACTCAATGCACAATTGTCCATTTTGTACTCTTTCTTTAACAACCCGAAATTTGACGTCCATATGTTTTGCTTTCGTCAAACTACTGTTGTTATTAGCATAAAGGACTGCCGATCTGTTATCGCATAATAGCCTAAGCGGCTTTTTGATGCTATCAACAATTCGCAGTCCACCAACAAAATTCCGCAGCCATAATGCCTCATTAGATGCTTCATAACATGCCATAAACTCCGCTTCCATGGTGGAAGTGGCTGTAAGAGTTTGCTTGATGCTTCTCCAAGAGATAGCACCGCCCGCAAGCATGTAAATATAGCCTGAAGTGGACTTCAAACTATCCTGACATCCAGCAAAATCGGAATCGGTATACCCAATGATCTCAAGCTGGTCCGATTTCCGGTATGTAAGCATGTAATCCTTTGTTCTTTGTAAGTACCTCATGACCCGTTTGGCTGCCTTCCAATGGTCCATTCCCGGATTGCTTAGATATCTGCCTAACATCCCAACAATGTATGCTATATCAGGTCGTGTACATACCTGAGCATACATCAGACTACCTACCGCCGAAGCATAAGGTGTCTTCTGCATTTCCGAAATTTCATAAGTATTATTTGGGCACTGTTTGAGACTAAACTTGTCTCCCTTAGCAACAGGGGTGTTGCCTGGTTTACAATCCTGCATGCCAAATCTTTTCAGAACCTTATCGATATAGCCCTTTTGTGACAGACTGAGAACACCTTTAGAGCGATCTCGTTGTATCTGAATTCCTAATACAAAAGAAGCTTCACCAAGATCTTTCATTTCAAATTTCTTTGAAAGTAATTTCTTAGTTTCAAGTAATAATGCTATATCGTTACAGGCAAGCAGTATGTCATCGACATATAAAACCAGAAAAATATACTTACTCCCACTGAACTTATGGTATATACAGTCATCAGCAATATTCGGTTCAAAACCAAAAGATGTAATGACTGCATGAAACTTATAATACCATTGACGAGAAGCTTGCTTGAGCCCATAGATGGATTTCTTTAATTTGCAAACCTTCTTCTCTGATTCATCCGAAACAAAGTTTTCAGGTTGCACCATATAAATTGTTTCCTCAATGTCACCATTGAGAAAAGCTGTCTTAACATCCATTTGATGAAGCTCAAGATCAAAATGTGCTACTAATGCCATTATAGTCCTGAAAGAGTCTTTCGATGAAACTGGAGAGAAAGTCTCTTTATAATCAATGCCTTCTTTCTGAGTGTAGCCTTTTGCGACAAGACGAGCTTTGTACTTAATAACATTGCCCCCTGAATCCCTTTTGGTTTTAAAAATCCATTTACAACCAATAGGTTTCGTACCTTCGGGCAATGTAACAAGCTCCCAAACGTCATTATCGCTCATTGACTTCATCTCATCATTCATGGCATCAATCCACTTTTGAGAGTTAGAACACTTAATGACTTGACGGAAGTTGATTGGATCATCTTCCTCAAGTCCAATATCACTTTCTTGTTCTTGGAGAAATACAACATAATCATCCGAAATTGCATTACTCCTCTCTCTAGTGGATTTCCTTAATAGTATTTCAGTTTCTTGAGGTTGTTGAGTTTGATTTTCATTAGTTACATCAGGGTCCTGATGGGGGAGATTTTCGAGATTGTCTTGAACCGGAGTTGTGTGATCCGAGTCAGGAAGACCAAGATCAACAACTTGAGGGAAAGACACATGTTCTTCCTCAAAGACAAAATCTCTAACAACTTTATCTCCCCACCCCCCAAACTCAAAATCCTCAAAGAACCTAGCATTACCCGTCTCAAAAATAGTTCTAGAAGTGGGATCATAAAACTTAAAACCCCTGGATTTTTCAGAGTATCCAACAAAATAGCTACTAACCATCTTAGCATCCAGTTTCTTTTCATTCGGCCTATAAGGCCTTGCCTCAGCTGGACAACCCCAAATGTGTAAATGCCGAATACGGGGTTTATGCCCAGTCCAAAGTTCATATGGAGTTTTGATTGTAACTTTATTTGGAACTCTATTAAGAATATAAGCTGCGGTTTTTAATGCTTCACCCCAGAGTGAGTCTGGCAAAGTTGTACGAGAAATCATACTTCTTACCATATCCTTAAGGGTCCGATTTCGTCTCTCAGCTACACCATTCATCGTAGGACTGCCTGGCTTAGTATACTGAGGGAGGATCCCACACTCATCTAGGAATTTAGCAAAAGGCCCTGGACGTTGTTCACCTGAACCATCATATCGACCATAGTATTCACCACCACGGTCAGATCTAACGGATTTAATTCTTTTGCTTAGTTGATTTTCAACTTCAGCCTTAAATGATTTGAACACGTCTATGGATTGGGACTTTTCATGAATAAGATATAGGTACCCATAACGAGAGTAATCGTCTATGAATGTGATAAAGTATTGTTGACCATTTCGACAAGGAGTAGGAAATGGCCCACAAATATCTGTATGTATCAATTCTAAGACGTCCGAAGCTCTCTTAGCACCTAATCTAGTCTTGTTTGTTTGTTTTCCCTTGATACACTCAATACAAATTTTCGAATTCGAGGTATCAAGAGAATCAAGAATTCCATCTGACACGAGTTTCTGAATTATTTGAATGGATATGTGACCCAAACGTTTATGCCAGAGTGAAATTGAATTCTCATTAGTTAATTTTCTTTTGGTACCACTTAAACTTGTATGCAAAGTTTCTTTATTTGAAGTTATTGTATCAACCAAATATAAGCTATCAAACGTTGATAAAACACCAGTTCCAATAAGATTTGAATTCTGAAAGAGACTAACTTTATTATCCCCAAATGTACATTTATAACCGGATATGTCCAATTTGGGAACCGAAATTAAATTCCGTCTAAAAGACGGTACAATAAAAGTCTCATCCAAATCTAAATGAAAATCGGTCTTAAACAACAGCCTAAATTTGCCAATAGCTTCAACTGGCACCTTCTTGCCGTCACCCACATAGATGTATCTTTCACCATCATTTGGTTTTCGGCAGTTCAGGCAACCCTGCATTGATATACTTATGTGAGTAGTAGCAGCAGAATCTACCCACCAAGTATCCTTAGGTACCGAAATTAAATTAACTTCAGAACAAACAAGAGAAAGAAATGTACCTTTTTTCGCACGCCAGGCATGGTACTTGGTACAATCTTTCTTCACATGATTAGTCCCCTTACAGAAGAAGAAACCTAATTCAGTAATTTCAACCTTAGGTTCCTTATGTTGCTTAATCTTGGGCTTTGCAACCGCAACTTCCTTACCTTTCCTCTTCTTAGTTGCCTTAGAAGAGGATGCCAAATGAGCACTTTCTGTCTTATCTAGCTTTATCCTTTCCTCTTCTTGCACACAGTGTGAAATGAGCTCGTTAAGAGTCCATTTCTCCTTCAGGCAGTTGTAACTGACCTTAAACTGATTAAAGTGTGCAGGAAGAGATATCAAAACAAAGTACACAAGCAGTTCCTCAGGTAAATCCAGCTTGAGTGACTTTAGTTTCGAAGCAAGATGAGACATTTCCATAATGTACTCCCTAATGTTTCCCTTGCCCTTATACCTCATGGAAACAAGTTTACTCAATAGTGTACTTGTTTCCGCCTTTTCGTTTTGCATAAAACGCTGTTCAAGGTTTCCAAGGAAAACTTTGGCATTAGGTTCATCATTCATAGTGCCCCTGAATGATTCTGGAATTGCACGTTTCATTATCATTAGACTCATGCGATTCGAGCGTTCCCACTTCTCCATCACCCTCCTTTCATCAGGAGAGGATGTATCCTCAAGAGGAGTAGGTTGCTCGGTCCGAAGTGCAAGGTCAAGATCCATGCAACCGAGAACGATCATGACATTCTCTTTCCATTCCTTAAAGTTAGTGCCGTTAAGCACAGGGATGCTATTGATGTTGGCAGATATCGTAGAAGCAGAAGAATTAACTGAAAATAGAACAAAAGGATTACTGAATACATGCTTACAAATACTTGAACTTTAACTTTACTTTATAGATTCAAAATTAGGCATTTCCCATTACAAGATACCTAGCACAACATTGATTTTAGTCTTTGGACAGAAAAACAACTTGTAAGTGGTACTCTTGGTGTAGTGATCAAACATAGACAATAAACTCCTGTCAAATATTAAACCTTCCTTTGGGCCGATTTAATATTCACATGGAAAACCAAATAATTGTCTCATATTTACCACCACAAGCATGTTCGAATTCCTGCCAAATAACAACCTTCCTTTGGGTCGGTGGTAAACGCATGGAAGACTAACATCCACAGTCATCTTATATTTTAAGATCAATCAATCTACACAATAGAGGTTACTTTGGCAACATAATGCTTCAATTGACTAATTAAAATATTAGATGCTATAAACTTTAGTTCCTTAAGCCATATTATGAATCTTTAACTTAATAAGTTACATGTTTTGACATGTAACTTTTGAATACTAATTGTTGTATACTTGAGAGGACAATTCCAAAAATAATGAGAATTGATGGACTTTAAAACAATTAATATTCAAAACTCAAATATTTTAATGTATAATACATTAAAAACTTTATAATAATTGATATGTCAACTAAAAAACTGAAACTTAAAATTTTGAAACGTTTTTATCCTTACTGGACCGAGATAATCGATTATCTAAAACAGATAATCGATTATTTTGGCAAAAAAAAAAATTTCAGACTTACTGGACCAGGTTAGGCGACTAACTTTAAGTTAGTCGAATAACCTGGAAAACGTTTCAATATTCACTGGACCAGGTTAGTCGACTAACTTTAAGTTAGTCGACTAACCAGGCTTGCGGAAATTCCAGAAAAATTAAGTTAGTCGACTATCTGAAAAGTTATTCGACTAACTTTTAAAACTGTTTTGGACAGAATTTACAGAATTAAAACATGATTTTCAACAAGCATCTTAAACAGGAAAACATGTTGTTTACCAACTAAAATCATGCTTAATACAATGTTTTAGTACATGTAAAAATAACATGGTATTAAAACATCAAATTCCAACAAAACATAACATTCATAACATCATGCTATTTCATGGTACTAGAATTTCATAAATAAAATTCTAACATAACTTGAACATGAATCCTAACATAACATGAATATTATGAACATCCAAATTATCCAAAAATGAAGGTGGCTCTGATACCAATTGTTAGGATTATGATTCCTACTAAAGACAATAACCTTCATATTGAACAATTCGGAATTAAACTACATGAGCGGAAGCTAACCTGAATCCATGTGTGGAAATAGTTGAACCTCCTTTGATGATTGTCCAAATGTCCTTGTAAAGAATGCTCCTTGATCCTTCCTTCAAGATTGTCTTGAAGTATATGTATCCACAACAATTCTTCACAATACTTAAACAATATGTGAGTAGTATCACCACAATAATATTATGACAATAATCAAAGGTTGGTGTATGATTTTCCACAATTATTTGCAAGACAACAATGGAGTTTTTGGCTCTTGATTCAATGGGAGGAAGAAGAGTCTTGTCTTGCAATAATGTGGGAACCATAACCCCCACTTTATAACAAAAGAGTTACATAACCCAAGAGTCACAAGAGTTACATAACTCAAGAGTCACAAGCTTGTAACCATGGTTACATATATGTAACCTTAGTTAGCCCATCATCAACTAAGGTTACCCTTTTGGGTATCTACACATTAGTCCTACACTTTATATGACAACACATTGGCCCCCTTAACATAATGTCCATAAGACCACAAAATTAGGTCAAATCAAAAGATAGCACATAACATATAATTTATCCATATATTGTTCATACGTACGTAGATATAAGTTCATATATCTTACAAAATACAGTTACACAAAAACTAAATAGGCAAAGAATAAAGTAGAGGAGAGAGAGAGGCGAGAAAGTATCCAAACTAATACAGCCAAGAGATTGCCAAATATTGTTGGTGAGTTGTTATGTATCCAATTTCCTTTATGGTTATGGAGTTCACGTCACTCACCAAAAGGATTTTGTACCAAATTTAAGAAAAAACCAAAGAACTAAGACATTGACACTTCACCATTTTCATTTTTTCACCAACATTTATATAGTTTCTTGATAACTCTTTCATACATTTTCTTCTTTATCTATGCTATCTCCTTTGCTACCACTTCATAGAATCAACATTACAAAATTAGTCAAGTTCGATCGATTTTGAACATTACGAAGTTAGCCAAGTTCAGTTCAGACTATAACAACAACAACGAAAATAACGACGTATTCTTCTTAAACTTTTTTCTCTCTTTGTACCTCATTTTTCACTTTGTACCAAAATGGCAACCAAACCTAGTGGCACCACCACAACTCCCACCATCACCAACCCTACCATGAAAAACCAAATATACAAGCCAAACGTCATCCCTTACCGATCAAACCGCCGACACAATCGCCATCGTCATTGCAATTTTCGTAGATGTTTATGTTTATGTTGTTTTTGGTCTGTACTCATCATTTTCTCCATTCTTCTTCTTGCTGCTATTGCTAGTGCTATTTTTTACGTCCTTTACCGCCCTCAACTTCCTTCATTCGCCATTTCTTCTCTCAAAATCTCGCAATTTAACCTCACTACAACTTCTGACGACACTACAAAACTCACCACTAAATTCAATATCACTCTCTCTACCAAACATAAAAACAAGAAACTTATTTACACTTATGATCCAATTGTTCTAACAGCAGAATCAACAAACCAAATTGTTCTAGCAAATGGAAATTTTCCAGGATTTATTAGTATGCCAAATAATATTACTAATACACATTCAACATTGTCAATTGTATCACAAGATCTTGATGTTGATTCAGTTTCAACATTGAAGTCAGAGCTGAAGAGAAAAATTGGATTGCCATTGAAGATTTTGTTGGATACAAAAATGGTTGTGAAAATGGAGAAATTGAAAAGTCAAAAAGTGGGAATTAGAATAACATGTGATAACATACATGGACTAATTCCTAAAGGAAAAATTCCAACTGTGGCTTCAATTATTGATGCTAAATGTAAGTTTGATTTGAGAATTAAGATCTTGAGATGGACTTTCTAGTTAAGACTTCTTTATTTTTATTTTTTGGTTTCAACTCAATTTGGATTGGGATTTTTTTTTTAACCTTTTTTTTTTTCCTTTTATCAAGTGTGATTATATTGTTTTTCTTCAATATTTTTTTTTCCTGGGTTTGTTTGTAAACTGCTAGCAGAACAAGCATAATAGAGAATTTAGAAGTTTTCCTATATCAAGAAATTTAAAGAAGCAGAGGGGTTGGAAATAAAAAGTATTGATTTGGTTTCCTCATACTTTCTTTGTGTTATTATAATTCTGTTTTACTTAAATTGTAATTATGCTTAAATTTGTTGGAGATCTTAATTATAAATGTTGCATTTCTGGGCTCATGTCCCTGAATGATTAAGCAATTATTCATGTGGATGTGGGTTCAGAAGTACCCATTGGGACTTAGCTGGCGGTGAAAATAGCATGGACTAGCTAATTTTTGGATTGATAATTAAAAAATAATCAGTATTTATAAAGTAATTAAAAATAACCATTATTTTGTTGCAATACGGAAAGTTCCAGCATAATATACTGGAGATTGGAACACATGTGTATGAACTTCCAGGATATTATGATGACTCAATATATTATGTTGAAACTTCAGTATATTATACTGGATCTCCAGTATATTATACTGGAACTGCAGTATAATTATACTGGAAGTCCAGTATATTATGTTGGAATATTTTCAAATTTTCAACAGTATTTTCATTCGAATTTATCATTACATGAAAAGTAGCTAAATTTCGTTACTCCACTACTATTTTTCAGTTACTACTTGCAAATCAGCAAAAGCGTACAAAGTCACTTTTCAGCCCTTTAACGGAAAATTACAATAATTATGGAGTTTTAAATTTTGTATTTGAAATTCCGTAATAATGTTCTAAAATTTCCCATATGAAATTTGAAACTCCTCGTAGCGGCTATTTCTCAATTACAATGGCTGAAAAGTGGCTATTTGTGTACTTTATCCAGCAAAGACCCCCATCCAATAATATTGGTAGAAATAGTGCCTATACCTTTGAAAAATAGCGACTACCCTGAAGTTATAAATTTCCCAAGTGAAATTCTATGATATTATCCTAGAGTTTCACTTCTGAGATTTGAAATTCCAAGACAATGATAATTTTTTAATTACAAAAGTTGAAATACACTATCCGCACCAATTTAATAGTAACTATAGCAAGTAATTATGTATATGATAATTATAAAAATTAATAATCACTAAATAACTGTGGTTTCTGAGAATTCTTTTCTCTTATTTTGGCTTGAATTGAAAATATTAAACCATTTTTTTCTTTGACCAATCTATTGGATAATTTTTTTTTTGGTAATTAAGGTTTTTTCATTAATCACCAATGAGGTAACATTACAAAACCACAGTCAAGCTTCAACTCAGCTGACTGTCTGGGAGCTAACATACTGACTACATTTACTATCCTAACTGCTTAACTCTACTATATTCTAAGGTGTTGCAATTGTTGTCTAATTCTAGGGGTGGCTCTAATATTACAATTATACACTATGTCTCTCAGTAAAGCAGTATTACATCGAAATACCTTGTTGAAAACTCTTGCATTCCCTTCCATCCATATAGCATATGCAACTTCATCTGTGGCCATTTTAAAAATGGCTGCACGACAGGTTCGCCCCTTGGCTTTGCTAATCAACCATTGCATTTTGTGGTTCCAATCAATACTAGGTAGGTATTGTTCCTGAAGCCAGTTCATTACTCTTCCCCATAGGTCCACAGTGACAGAGCAGTTCATGAGCAAATGATCTCTTGTTTCAGGTTGGATTTGGCATAGGGTGCATTGCTGATCAGTACTCATTCCCAGTTGTGTAGTCTATCCTTTGTTGGGAGTCTGTCTAGGAATAGCCACAGGTTGAAAACTGCTTTTGGTCTGGCTTGGTTTTGTATGATTAAATTCTTCCATGGGACTCTCGGCACTTCTTGCATCTGTGACTGGTACAATTGTCTAGTCGAGCATTTCTGATGTTTCCAGTTCTGGAGCCTTTGTAGAGTATCTCTTGATTGGATGATCTTCTTAACCATCCAGCTAGCTTGGTTAGGAATTGGCATGGAATCTATTGGTCTGTCTTTGATATAATACACTGTGATCCCCCTTATCCACAACTTGTCCTTTTTATGGGCTAGGTCCCAGCAGGTCTTTGCAATAGCAGCCTTGTTCCAGAGCTTGAGGTTGGTTAGATTCATTCTACCAACTGATTTTGGAGTACACATTTTGTCCCAGGAGATGTATGCTTTCTTCGTTACAGTATTCATCCCAGACCAAATGAAACTCCTGCAAATGCTTTCAATCATTTTAAGTACTTTCACAGGGAAAATAAACAGTTGTACCCAGTATGCTTGAATTCCAAAGATGACAGATTGCACCAGTTGTATCCTCCCAGAATAAGACAGTGTTCTAGCAGTCGAAGAAGTGATCTTGGATGTGATTCTTTCCACTAAAGGTTGCCACTGTAGTAGAGTGATTTTTTTTTTTGGTGGTCAGTGGTACTCCCAGATACTTGAAAGGCAGGTGGCCTTGCTCATAACCAAGATGGTCGAGAATCTGCTTCTGTATAGGCATTGGTACTCCTCCAAAATAGACTGAGCTCTTGTTCAGGTTGGCCTTTAGTCCTGAGGCTGCAGATAATTAGGAGAAGCAGTTGGATAATGCCTTGACAGAGGTAAGGTATCCTTTGGCAAACAGCAACAGGTCATCAGCAAAGCACATATGTGTAATGCCCAGTTTTTTACATCTGGGGTGTAATTGGTATGCTGGATCAGCTTGTAGTACAGGTGCATGACCTGCTTAAATACTCCATGACGAAGGCAAATAGGAAGGGGGAGATGTGGTCCCCTTGCCTCAGTCCCCTGGCAGCAGCAAATGGTACAGTAGGCTCTCCATTAACTAACACAGAGTAGCTCACTGTTGAGATACACTCCATAATCCATTTGGTGAAGGTGCAGGGGAAGCCAATCTGTTCCATAACTTGTTGTAAGAATACCCATTCCACTGAATCATATGCTTTCTGGAGGTCTATTGTAATCATGCATCTGGGGGAGACATGCTTTCTAGTATAGCTTTTGACAAGCTCATGTGCTAGAATGATGTTATCCTGAATCTTTCTACCCGGAATGAATCCTACCTGAGCTTCACTGATGATGCTTGCCATCACCTTCTGCAGCCTATTAGCCAGTACTTGTGAGATGAGTTTGTATAGCACAGTACAACAAGCAATAGGCCTGTACTCTTTGATTGAAGTTGGTTTGGACAGTTTAGGGATGAGGGTAATAGTTGCACAATTGATTGGCTTGCACATCCTAGCTGAGTTGAAGAACTGCTTAATGACAGTGGTGACTTGGCTATCAATGATGCTCAGCTCTTTTTGAAGAAAACAACATTGTATCCATCTATCCCAGGTGCTTTGTCATCTCCAATAGCCTTGAGACTCTATGTTATTTCTGTGTCAGTTACTGCAGCACAAAGTTCCTGTCTTTGTTGTTGTGTCAGTTTTGGACCATTTGACATATACAATTGGTTTATAGCAGGAAGATTTGGTGCAGAAGTGCCCATCAGTGCTTTGTAGAATCCCAGGATTTCCTCTTTGATATATGTAGTTGCAGTAAGTTTGATTCCCAGTGCATTGGTAAGCTCAGTAATCTGATTTTGTTGACTTCTGTCCTCCATTACTGCAGTGAAGTACTTAGTGTTGGAGTCCCCAAGTTGTATCCACTTTGCTCTTGCCTTCTGTTACAGGACACTCTCCTCAATCAGTGACCATTTTCCAGTTGTAATACCAATTCTTTCTCCTTCTGTTGTAGGCCATCAGTGTATGCTTGGCTCAATTGGGCTTGTAAGGCCCCCAGTTCTTGTCAACTCTGCTCTAATCTAAGTGAAATTGTCTTGAATTCCTTATTATTCAGGGTCTTCAAGGGAGTCTTCAAGGCTTTGAGTTTGTCCCATATTGTTCTCATGGTGTCTGCCTTCCCACCCTGCCAGACTCTTGTCACAATGTGCTGGAAATCCTTATGTTCAGCCCATACGTTAAAGAATTTTAAATTCCTATTCCCATGCTAGGAGGATGCATTCAGTGTCAGTATCATGGGGTTATGGTCTGAGATTAGGGGTACATCATAGTCAGTGATCACCTGGTTCCAGTTGATCATCCATTCATTGTTGCCAAAACCTCTATCCAGCCTGCTGCATACTCTGTCCATACCAGTTTGCTTATTTGTCCATGTGTAATAGTCACCTCTCCAGGGCAATTCTGTCAGTCCAGCAAGTTGTATGCATTTGTTAAAGTCCAGTATTTCAGGAAATCTTACTGGCTTGCAAGATTGTCTATCTTTGTCACATAAGACTGCATTGGAATCCCCTGCAACAACCCATGGTTCTTTGATTCCTACTGCTAGTGTCTGTAAGCTGCTCCATAAAGCTCTTCTCTGCTCTAGCCCATTAAACCCATAAACCACAGTGAGGAAACATGTTAAGTCCCATGTTCTGCTGGAAACCCTGCTGTGGATCAACTGGCTTTCCTCCAGAACACTAGTGACTGTGAAAACTTTTGGATTCCATAGAATCCATACTCTCCCATTTTCACCTGAGACATAGTTTGTTAAGACACCCCAACCTGGTGCTAGTAGATTAGCAATTCTAGTAGCTTGTGCTTGCTTAACTTTTGTTTCTACTAATCCTACTAGGTTAATGTTGTTTTTCCTAATGTATTCCCTAAATTCTTTCTGCTTGTACCTCTTATTTACACCCCTTATGTTCCACACTAACCACTTCATTGATAAGATGTTGATGGTTGAAATCCCAACCTCCCCCGGAGGTTCATCTTTACTATCAGATACTGCTGCAAATCTGTTACTCACAGTGATGGGCGACAGAGGTGGGAAATTGGTACTGTTAAGTGCTGGACTCTGAGGTTGCTTTTGTTTGAATATACGCTTAACGCTAGAGGGGGGGTGAATAGCGTTATAATAAAAAACAGCGTAAACTTGCGGAATTTAAAAATTGCAGGAATGAAATAAGTGCGATAAGTAAATAATAAGGAACGAACGCACCGATGTATCCTGGTTTACCACAACCCATGGCTAGTCCAGTCCCCGAGAGACTCTCTCGAGATTTCCACTATCTTCGTCAAGCTTACGGGTGCTTAACAAATCGTTACAGTTGCTCAAGGATACCACACCTTAAGACTTTACTTGCTTGAGGATACCTCACCCCAAGACTTCAACCACTAGGACTTTGGGTACTTAGCAAACCTGACAAATGAGAAGATATGTTCTTCTCAAACAACTCTCTTTTACAACAAATACTATTTCAATAGAGTGGATAAAGAGATACACAATAAGCTCTATGAACAACACAAAGTTGTCTATCAAATGGCTCAACAAAAGCTCTAAATGATGCTTGAAAATGATCAATATGTATAACAATGTATAGAGGAGTTGTGTGTTTAAAATCAGCTCAAAAGTCCTCTTTTTATAGGTGAAAAAGTGGTGCTGACCGTTGCTTAATTGACAAATAAAATCCCTGATTCTGTGCTCAAACAATCGATTGTTTGGAGTAGATAATCGATTGTTTGACCAACGTTCAAAAGACAGATTCCTGATTTTAGGCTAAACAGTCGATTGTATGGACTAAATAATCGATTATATTCAACGTTCAAAAATCAATTTAGGATTCTGTGGGAACGGTCAAAATATAATCGATTGTATGAAAATGACAATCGATTGTTTATGAATATAATCGATTGTATGACAAAAACAATCAATTGTTTAGATGTTTAAAAACTTCGGTTGCACACTGTCTCAAAATAATCGATTGTTAAAAGTAGACAATCGATTGTTTGCTATTTTGAAAAACTTCAGATCACACTGTCTTAATACAATCGATTGTAGGATTCAAATAATCGATTGTTGAGGCCCAGATTTAAAATACATGTTTAAAACCTTCAACATCATTTTGTTTTAACATAAAGATGCATGTTTATGATAAATATGATTTAATAAAATATTTTATGCATGTTTATGATGACCTAATGTTGAGCCAAAGGATAAGATAACTTAAACGTTGTCCTTACATTGGTTCTACCAAACGACCTACGTCTTCGGTCTTCGGTCTTGAACTCTTTGGCTCGTTCATGCAATTCCGTCATCAGTATGCTTCTCGCCATTTGATTGATTGTCATATTATATCGTTGTTTGACACTTGAATTCATTGTTTGTCATTCATCAAAACCTATACCTGAAAATCATGCTCATACAACCAAAGCGCACATATCATAGATATACATGATTTCCAACAATTTTCCCCTTTTTGATAATGACAAACAACGGAAGATATGCATATTGAATTCCCCCTAAATAGATGCTATATCTCAACATACAATTTATGCAACCAATTCAATTCAATATAATTCCCCCTTAGTTGAATATTCCCCCTCAATTAAAGCATGCATATCGCCCATATTCTTCCCCCTTTTGGCATTAGCAAAAAGAGTATACCAAAAGTTATTAATCTATTGACGATACCAATCGTTATAGACAAGATCATATAAAAAGTTAGTAAATGGCATACTAATAATAACGATCATTTTTCTCAACTATGCCAATTGTTATTTATACTAAAAAAATTCATCAAAACATGAATCAATCATTTATTATAAAACCAATTGATACTAATTGTTATTCAAAAATAAAACTTGTTAAAGCATGTATCAACCAAAACTGATATAGATTATTTGCACATATCAACTCATTGCGTTTTTATTCAAAATACGATAACTAACCGACGTTCCCCTTAATACATTAAGGTTTCGTGCTTGGTGCATCCACTACAATATTGTAGTCTTCAAGCACACCTGCAAAAAGAGCCTAAAAATAGGTTTTTGGTACCCAACTTCTTTTGGGTCCTTGGGGGTTAGGATAACAATAGTCATAATCAACACATAAATCTCTATGTTTAGCAAAACAAACGGGTGCAATGTGTCCTACCCGATTACAATAGTGACATATAACATTAGGATTGTGCATATGTCTAGGTTGAGCCAAATGCGTTCTAGGTGATCTAAAGTTGTTCCCCCTAGGAGCGTTGAATTTCCTAGAGTCATGTCTAGGTGGTCTAAAATTGTTCATTCTAGACTCATTTATAGAATTCCTAGAATTGTGTCTAGGTGGTCTAAAATTATTCATTCTAGACTCATTAACAAAATTCCTAGAGTTGTTTCTAGGTGGTCTAAAACAATTAATCTTAGACTCATTAGTGAGGTTCCTAGAATTCTTTCTAGATGGTCCGACCTCATTACTTACATCCTTTTTAATATCTTTAATTTTAGGACTATCAACACTACGTATTTCTAGTGCTTTCCTAAGTTCTGTGTTCTCTAGTTTTAAAGAACTACAAGAAGAACAATTGGAACATTTATCAATAGAAGAGGCTTCATTCAATTCCTTGATTTTATTTTTAAAATCAACAATGTCATTTTTCAAAAATTTATTTTCTTTTTCTAAAACTTCAATTTTATTTTTAAGAACACCATTTTCATTATTCAATTTTTCAAAATCTATTTCTTTCAAAGAAGAGGATTTTTCAAAATCTTTTTCTTGTAAAGAAAGTGTTTTCTGCAAAGAAAGTGTTTTCTTCAAATCTTTTATCATTTTGGAAGCATTAACAAATTCACCATATAATTCACCATAGGCATTTTGTAATTCTTCAAACGAGTGAGAGTTAGATGTACTTACCTCTTCTTCTTTGTTTGCCATGAGACACAATGCAGCGGTTTCATCGCCTGAGCTGTCCGAATCCGTGATACGCGCCTATGGTGTTTCTTCTTTTTCTTGTCCTTCTTCATAGACTTACAAGACTTTTCAATTATATTATTTGAAATATTGTCATCATCCCTTTCCGAATCACTTGCCTCTTCTCGTTTAGAGGATGAGGCTTTGAAGGCAAAATTCGAATTGCTTCTAAGATAAAGATTAAGAATTGTGCTATCATAAGTTTCGAGGTTACCTCTTAGTCCATCAATTGTGATATCCGTGAATTCCATCGACTCTTGGATGGCATTGGCTTTGGAGCGCCATTCGGGAGTGAGACTCCGTAGGACTTTTCGAACAAGATCTTTGTTCGTGTAAACTTTCCCGAGAGCATGGAGATCGTTGACGATTCTTAAAAATCGTTCAAACATAACACCAATGGGTTCCTTCTCCATTTTAAAGATTTCATATTTATGTGTTAGAAAATCAATTTTGGCTTCTCGGACTTAAGGCGTACCTTCATAAATGATCTCGAGCTTATCCCACGTCTCCTTGGCGGTTGTGGAGCAAGAGATTTTTCGATAATCATGTGGATTCACCACACAATATAATACATGGATGGCCCTTGCATTATTTTCAACTTTCTTGATGTCCTCGGCATCATATTCATCTTCCTTCTTTGGAACCGTGGTTTCTCCAACTTTCTTTGTCGGCATTGGTTCACCGTTTTTGATGATTTGCCACAAACGAAAACTGTTTGCTTTGAGGTAGATGCTCATCCGTTCTTTCCAATATGTATAGTTTGTTCCGTCAAATAGTGGAGCGCAAGTGGTGGACTGTCCTTCATCCATCGTTCCTGCGTTCAATATTCTAAACAGAAAAATATATATTTCTCTCCGGTTAAGGCTTTCAGAGAGTTAGGCTCTGATACCAATTGTTAGAATATACGCTTAACACTAGAGGGGGGGTGAATAGCGTTATAATAAAAAACAGCGTAATCTTGTGGAATTTAAAAATTACAGGAATGAAATAAGTGCGACAAGTAAATAATAAGGAACGAACGCACCGATGTATCCTGGTTCACCACAACCCGTGGCTAGTCCAGTCCCCAAGAGACTCTCTCGAGATTTCCACTATCTTCGTCAAGCTTACGGGTGCTTAACAAACTATTACAGTTGCTCAAGGATACCACACCTTAAGACTTTACTTGCTTGAGGATAACTCACCCCAAGACTTCAACCACTAGGACTTTGGGTACTTAGCAAACCCGACAAATGAGAAGATATGATCTTCTCAAACAACTCTCTTTTACAACAAATACTCTCTCAATAGAGTGGATAAAGAGATACACAATAAGCTCTATGAACAACACAAAGTTGTCTATCAAATGGCTCAACAAAAGCTCTAAATGATGCTTGAAAATGATCAATATGTATAACAATGTATAGAGGAGTTGTGTGTTCAAAATCAGCTCAAAAGTCCTCTTTTTATAGGTGAAAAGGTGGTGCTGACCGTTGCTTAATTGACAAATAAAATCCCTGATTCTGTGCTCAAACAATCGATTGTTTGGAGTAGATAATCGATTGTTTGACCAACGTTCAAAAGACAGATTCCTGATTTTAGGCTAAACAGTCGATTGTATGGACTAAATAATCGATTGTATTCAACGTTCAAAAATCAATTTAGGATTCTGTGGGAACGGTCAAAATATAATCGATTGTATGAAAATGACAAGAGATTGTTTATGAATATAATCGATTGTATGGCAAAAACAATCGATTGTTTAGATGTTTAAAAACTTCGGTTGCACACTGTCTCAAAATAATCGATTGTTAAAAGTAGACAATTGATTGTTTTCTATTTTGAAAAACTTCAGATCACACTGTCTTAATACAATCGATTGTAGGATTCAAATAATCGATTGTTGAGGCCCAGATTTAAAAGACATGTTTAAAACCTTCAACATCATTTTGTTTTAACACAAAGATGCATGTTTATGATAAATATAATTTAATAAAATATTTTATGCATGTTTATGATGACCTAATGTTGAGCCAAAGGATAAGATAACTTAAACGTTGTCCTTACATTGGTTCTACCAAACGACCTACGTCTTGGGTCTTCGGTCTTGAACTCTTTGGCTCGTTCATGCAATTCCGTCATCAGTATGCTTCTCGCCATTTGATTGATTGTCATATTATATCGTTGTTTGACATTTGACTTCATTGTTTGTCATTCATCAAAACCTACACCTGAAAATCATGCTCATACAACCAAAGCGCACATATCATAGATATACATGATTTCCAACAGCTTTCCTTTTTCATTGCTCTTATCACCCTCTGGTTCTGGACTATCATGGCTTCATGCTGAGGTCTACTAGGTTCCCTATGTTGTGTTGGGGACTGCCTCTGTATTGGCATAGCAGGGCCTTTGATTCTCCACTCCTGGACTGGCTTGGGCTTCCACACTTGTGTAGGCTGTTTTGGTGTCTATTTTTGTTGGCTTGCACAGTTATGTCCTATTGTTTGGCATTTCTCACAGAAAGAAGGCTTCCACTCATACTCCACATCTTGAAGAAAACTCTTCCCATTTGGATCCATAACCATTATTTCTGTAGGTAGCTCTTTGGTAACAGTCACCTCAATGAGCATTCTGGCGTAGGATATCCTTGTCTGTTTTGTAGTACACTCATCTGCAAAGATTGGCTTTCCTAATACGATAGAAATTCTGCTAAGAGACCTCATACCCCAGCAAGACATTGGTAGTTTTGGGAATTTTACCCACAGTGGTATTTCAGTCGGAAATTCTTCTGAGAAATCAAATTCAGGTGTCCATTGTTTGAGAACCATCGGCCTATTGGCCATTGAGTAAGGACCAGCACACAGTATCTCTTTGGCATCAGCCACTGCCTTGAATTTTACAATGTAGTATCCTTCATCATGGTAGAACAAATCTGGTTCAGGAACATGGGACCAATGATGGTTTATGAATCTTCTCATTGCGTTGAAACCAGGACCGTCACCTAGGATGTATACCACTAAGGCACACTTCCATTTGGCTTCCTCCTCCTCCTCCACCTCAGCTCTTTCCAGTTGTACTATGGCCTTCCCATCAACTATCGTTGGGGCTATGTAGTCAAGAGCCATACCGTGAGTCGCAAACCGATTCTTCTGAAATAGTGTTGACCAGGTCTTCTTAGGTTCCTCTGCTTTGTTTTTGGTAGTCTCTGGCTGTTCTTCAGTTGGCATTGTTGGTTTCATGGTCGCCTCTGTCTCAAGAACTGCTTCGACTGTAGTCGGAGGGGTTGAGATACCTTCAACCTCTGGTGTTGTTGGTGTTTCCGTAATCGTTTTAACTAGAGCCTCTGATTGTTCTGTAACTATCTCCGAAGCTGATTCCGCCACTTCTATGGCTTCTAGGGCTTCCTCCGAGGTGAAGTTCTACACCTTATTTGTGTTATTCTTCTCCATAATCAGTTGATTGAGCTTGTCAAAGGTATCAATTGGGATAATTGACAGGCTGTGACCTTAGTTAATTTAATAGTGTTATTATCATAATAGAAAGTAACCTAGTTATAGCTTAGCTATAAAGCAACATTAACAGAATTTATCAGCTTGAGTATATAGCAACTTGTCCAAGTTAAAAGGACAATAATCATTACTTAATCATTCACCTGCTTTTAATCTAATGCTATCTAACTCGTGGAAGTTTTTTTACTGAGTTTGACAACATTAACTAATTTGGTGTTTGAATTGGTTAAACATTCATTAACGACTATATATCGGAAAAGGGTCATATATGTCCCTCTCCTAGTCAAAATAAGTTACATATGTCCTTTGTTATACTATTTGGGCATATATGTCCCTACCGTTCACATCTCTAGTCATATATGTCCCTCTTACATTAATTTTTTTTTTAAATTAGAAACAAAAAACACATTTTGGAAATATTTTCAAATTTGAAAATAAAATGATTTTCTTTTTGTGAAAACAGAAATAAAAATTGTTTAACAAAATATTTTTATTTTTGACAAAAATTATTTAACAAAATTGTTTCGTGTAACAAAAAAGAAGAAGAATGTATTCCTTATCATTCCGAGTCATTTAGAGATGCTATGTTCATATTTTTAAAATATTTTTAACGGTTAAGGGTCAAAACTGCCCTCAACCTATCGACTCCGGAACAAAATTGCCCTCCGTTTACCTTTGGCGAAGAAAATGCTCCCACCGTTAACTTTGTGGCCTATTTCTACCCCTAAAATCAAACAGAATCTTGAATTTTATTTTTAATTTTTTTTTAATGCCACGTGTCACGTTTTGATTGGGACATATAAAGAACGGAAAATTGGGACATATAAAGAACGAAAAAAGGGTCAAAACTGCCCTCAACATATTGACTCCGGAATAAAATTGCCCTCCGTTAACCTTTTTGGGCCGGGTCGGTCGGGTTGGGTCGGGTTGTGTCGGAATTTGGGTGAGAATTAATTTTGGGTCAAGTTTATTTAATGTCCAATCAAAACGTGACACGTGGAATTAAAAAAAATAAAAATTAAATACAAGCATCCCGACCGACCCGACCCAAAAAACACCAAACCCTCTCTTCATCTTCCTCACAACACACCCTCTCTAACCCTAAACTACCAAACGACCTCTCATGGCTACCCCGTTGCTTCATCTTCCCCGTCCAGCCCGTCACCTTCACATCGCCGGAAAACTTCACAACCAAACAGCCCCCCTCCATCACGAACCAGGCGTCCAACCCATCCCCCATAACCAAGCCATGAAAAACCAGCCCCCATTGGATAGGAATGACCAATCCACTTTAACTGAAGATGAATATATGTGATATATCAAGCTCTTTACATTTGTTGGAAAGCGGGAAATCACATTATACTTCAACCCGACCGACCCGACCCAAAAAAGGTTAACGGAGGGCAATTTTGTTCCGGAGTCAATACGTTGAGGGCAGTTTTGACCCTTTTTCCGTTCTTTATATATCCCAATCAAAACGTGACACATGGCATTAAAAAAAATTAAAAATGAAATTCAAGATTCTGTTAGATTTTAGGGGTAGAAATAGGCCACAAAGTTAACGGTGGGGGCATTTTCTTCGCCAAAGGTAAACGGAGGGTAATTTTGTTCCGGAGTCGATAGGTTGAGGGCTGTTTTGACCCTTAACCGTATTTTTAAAAATAAAAAATTAGTTTAAACAACTTTTATTTCTTTTTCATTAAAAAATTATTTTAAATATTTTTTTGTTTTTAATATAATATTTTGTTTTTAATATAATATCTTCATTTCTTAAAATATAAAACAATGAAAAAAATTCCTAATTTTTACAAAAAAAATTCCAGTTTTTACAAATTTTTTCCCTGTTTTTTCCCCATTTTTTATATTTTTACAAATTTTTTCGTTTTAATATAAAGAAAAAGGGGAGTGGGTTTAGTTTAACCAATAGGACTCTGACACGTGGCTTTTTATTTTTTTTTATAAAAAATTAACGTTAGAGAGAAGTATATGACCAGAGATGTGAACGGTAGGGACATATATGGCCAAATAGTATAACGGAGGGCAAATGTAACTTATTTTGACTAGTAGAGGAACATATATGACCTTTATACCAACTAAACACGAGGGTTGCGTCAAAGTACAAGTTTAACACGCACTCTATCCTTACACGTTTGTTTCGTATGACATAAGTTTTTTTTGCAAACATAATTTATCTATTAAATACTTATAAATGCGAAAAAAACTAATTGATATGTTTAACGTAGTTACTCAGACGTTTTTCAATTGAGGAATTTTCAGAAATCACTATTGTATCGTGGTTAGTAATTTTCTATAGCAGTCATATATATAATTACTTCTTATAGCTACTATTCAGTTGTTACGGTAATGTATTCGCTGTATTCATGTTGTTATATTCATGAATACATCAGGAAAAAGCGCCTAAAAATCATGATAGTCTAACTGTACGCGCATGTATTCACATGTATTCGCGCCATGTATTCATGAATACATCAGCAAAAAGTGCCTAAAATCAGGGTAGTACAGCTGTATGTGCGTGTATTCACATGGATTCATGCTGCTGTATTTATGAATATAGCAGTAAAAAGCGCCTAAAATATGGACAGTCCAGTTGTACACGCATGTATTCACATGTATTTGTGCCATTTTTTCATGAATATAGTAGCAAAAAGCGCCTAAAATCAGGGCAGTTCAGTTGTACGCGCATGTACTCACATGTATCCGCCCTACTGTATTCATGAATACAGTAGTGCATAAATCAAGGCAGTCCAGCTGTACGCACGTGTATTCACATGTATTCACACATGTATTCATTAATACAGTAATGACAATCACCTTAAAATAGGTATATTCAGTTGTCTAAGAGAGAGGAAAAATATAAATAGCGATTCACATGTATTCGCCTATGACATCATTGTCATGGGCGGCTTTCCAGCCATGTCCCATGACCCTTTGGTCGCGCCCCATGGCATCCTAACAAGCCTCCCATTGCCTAGCGCCACGGATGGCCCCATGGTCTTGGCCGCCCCAAGTGACAAGCGCACATGTGCCTCTGTCGCCCCACCGATATCCTTCGCCAGCGTCTAGCCGCAGGCAGATGCCAATAGCGTCGCGCGCGCCAATCATGATGCCTGAGACGTTGCTGCTGACAACGGACATGTTTCTGTCTTGTAGAAACTAAGTCCTTTTCATTGTAAATATAGAGTAATTTTATTTCATGCACTTCCATTATGTTTCTCTAGCTTAGTCAAGTCTAGTCTTGTAGCTTTGGTTTATCTTTTTTTAAGCATTATTAGGGGGGATCAAGCAATGAAACTTTTTAGCAAGTAAACAATTTTTTGTACTGGTGTCTCTCCCCCTCGACATCGTATTGCTTTCTATAATAGCTTTTATTAATGCGATCAAGCTTTCTTTCATTCTCAATTCTCATTTTTGTTCTCTCAATTGCTCTTGACATTGGTATTCCCGTATGACACTGACAATCTAGTCTAGAGTAGCAGTCCAGCTGTACGTGCATGTATTAACATGTATTCATGTTGCTGTATTTATGAATATAGCAGTAAAATGCACCTAAAATCAGCACAGTCCAGCTGTACACACATGTATTCACATGTATTTGCATCATGTATTCATGAATATAGTAGCAAAAAGCGCTTAAAATCAGGGTAGTTCAGTTGTACAAGCATATATTCACATGTATTCGCACTACTATATTCATGAATACAGCAGTGTCTAAAATCAGGGCAGGCCAGCTGTACGCACATGTATTCGCACCATTTATTCATGAATACAGTAACGGCCATCACCTTAAAAATTGGTATGTTCAGCTGTCTAATAGAGAGGAAAAACATAAATAGCGTATTTCATACCTCCATAGTAATATAAACAATAAATACTTATTTTACTATAAAAAATAATAAATAATTATAGAAAATAATATTTTAAAATAATTTTGTTTTAAGAATAAATTGAATATATACATTTTCCATAGGAGATAAAATTTCCTTTTTCAATTAGCAGTTGTTATTGTTAGTAATGAGTACACAATACTGCACAAAACTCTATATTTGCTTTAAATCTTATATCAGAAGGGCAGTGATGAATTAACCCAATGGGTTAATGCAACGGTAACAATACTTAAAAAAAGAGAGGGCCAAAAACAAAATGATACTTATCCTTCACGAATAATTGAGTGATAATTTCCATTATTGGGTGCAAAAAAATGCTAAGAAATTTATTTTTCATTTATTAATAATCCACCAACACAAGTCATCACTTCACAGCTAAGATTAAAAACCAAATAAACACCTAATGCCACTTTCTAACTTTATAATATTTCCTTTCATTTTTGCTTTTTTTTTTTCTTTCTATACCTTCCACATTTTTCTTTTCCGTACTTTACCAAGAAGATTACTTTAAGATAATCTTGCTTTGCTTTGTAATTTATACTTTAGTCGGAATACATCGACAACTCCTTAATTATATTTGTCAGTATATATTATTTAGATATCGAAATTAAGGCATATTTAATTGAGTACCTGAACATATGATAAAATATTTTTATTTTATACTTTCGACTCAAACTTTGAAAAATCTTTTGCAAGTGTTCTCAAATATCCATTAAGTGAATAAATTAATCGCCTAAAATATGCCACATACTTTGATTATGCACATAAAATATAAGCATGTGCTATAACAAACAAAAATAAGGCAAAACACTTAAAAGAATCCAATCAACTAAAAATAAAATCCTTGCTTGGATAAACAAAATACTCGCTCCGTTAAAAGAAGAAAATCAAGAGCTATTTTTTTTAAATTTTCTCAACAGGTGTCAATTAAGAATATTTTATAATGTGTTCAAGTGCTCAACTGAAAAAATTCTTAATTTAAATATCTAAATAAAATATACTAACAAATTTAAGGGTTGTCTCGTTTCAAGTATCTACGTATGTATGCTACATCATGCATTCAACTAACTTAATCTGAAATATTGAAAATATTTTAGTTCATCAACCAAATTACAAGAAATCAGACCAAAAAAAAAAATCAAAATGAGAATAAATAAAAAGACAATTCTTATTTTTAGTTTTATTTTACTTGCACATTTTTGTGAGAAGGGCGAACCATAATTCAAAAAGGAAAAGAAGCGGAAGCAAAAACACTTGGTGAAAAAATAATATTACCATTATTATATTGTTAAGTTGAACTGTTCTATTTATTAAAAAATTTCAAAAAAAAGAAGAGAATTTATTAGAAAATTAAAGAAAATATAAAAGGATGAAAAAATATAAATAATTAAAATTAACGGTCAAGTTTAATCGTCTCTATTTATTGGTCAAAAAAAAGAATTTATTAGCAAATTAAAGAAATATAAAAGAATGAAAAATACAATAATTAAAGATAACGGTAATGTCAACATGATCAATAAGACGACAATAATATCAAATACAACCATATTACAGCTTCATTCTCCTTCTTCTACTTCTATAAACTTTTTCCAAAGAAAACAAAACTCTCCCCAAAAAAATGGTACCTCTAAATCCAAAAAACCATTTTTCTCTCTCTAAATTTCTCTCTTTCTCTCTCTTCATCTCCATCTTCTTCACCTCATGGCTAGGTGTTACGTGTCATCGCGTGACTGGTCGAGTCATTAAACTTGTACTTAATCACTTAAATCTTACTGGTTCTACACATCCTTTAATTCATCTTACTCAAATTCGTCACTTAAGTTTACACCATAATTTTCTCACTTCAATTCCAAATTTTAATTCTTGGCCTAATCTCAAACATGTTTATTTGTCACATAACAAATTTTCCGGTGAATTTCCACCTGAGATTTATCGTTTATACCGTCTCCGGCGACTTGATTTGTCGTATAATAAATTTTCCGGCGAAATTCCGGTGACTGAGTTGAATCATTTGCCACATTTAATGACTCTACATCTTGAGTGTAATTCATTTAGTGGATCACTTGGTATGGATGAAACAAGACATGTTGCTTCGTTTAAGGATTTCAATGTTTCTGGCAACAACTTTAGTGGGAAAATTCCAAATTCGTTATCCAAATTTCCAGTAGCATCTTTTAAGGTAATTTCTGAATCCAAAGTCTATTGAAAATAATTTTTGTGGTCTGCATTGATACTACCCTCTTCAGACTTCACTCGTGAAATTACCCTGAGTTTGTTGTTATTGTTGTTGTTTAGCAGATAGGCGAGTCAGGTCAAAAACCAGTCAAATCACTAAACTGAGTTATGGACTAACCTATCTAAAGTTTGTTTCGGTCAAAATAGTTTGAGTTAAGATGAACAAAAAAATGGATTATTTGCATTGTATGACTTTTTTGGAGGCCACTATTTAGATTATGTCCTCGTTATTTCAGTGGGCTAGGACTAACCTGTCTAAAGTTTGTTTCGGTTAAAATGATTTGAACTAAGATGAATAGAAAATGGATTATTTGCACTATATGGCTTTTCTGGAGGCCATTATTCAAATTTTGTCCTCGTTGTTTCAGTGAGGTAGGACTAATCTGTCTAAAGTTTATTTCAGTCAAAATGTGTTGAGTTAAGATGAAAACAAAATGAATTATTAGCACTATATGGTTTTTTGGAGACCATTATTTCAACATGCTAGTTGAAACTTAGTCAATTGGACTAAAAGGGATAAAATTTGAAGACTGGCTTCAGAAAAGGCCGTATGGTGCAAATAATCTTGAAGTAACTAACGGTCATAACTCAACTCGTCCAATGTAATCTAATTTCTCCTCCTTCTCGATTTGGCTTTTTGAAAAATAATAATATGAAAGCCAATGTAATTTTCTTAGAAATTAGCCAACTAGACTGATAAAGACATAATTTAAAGTGGCCTCAGAAAAGGTCATACGATGCAAATAATCCTGAGATCACGGTCATAATCCTACCCCTCCAACATGACTCGATCTCTTCTTTTTTTTCTTTTTTTTGTAAAAGAAATGTGAAATAGCATTTTTCTTACCGGAAACGTTCACCTCTATGGATATCTGTTACGATCACGAGTGAAACAATGAATAGTAATTCAACTGTGGTGAATACCGATCCCTCAAAACTTAATTTCCTAATCAAAAGAAGAAAAATCTAAGTGAAAACATGTTTCTTTTGATAGTTACAATTGATGCAGTGGGAGTTATGCTAACAGTTTTGGTAATAACATGGTGTTGTTATTACAGAAAAAAGAAGAAACAAGAAAAAGAAATTTACAATAAGGTCAAGAAATATCGTGATAGTAGTAATAGTTCAAGTTTGTACCATTCGTTTGAATATGGCCATATTTTAAAGGACAAAAAAAAGTGATCAATTTGCGACAATGGTCTGTTTTGAAGGGTGCAAAGGATTTAGTAAAATTGCTGAGATGTTAGGAAAAGGGAGTGCTGGAACAAGTTATACAGTGGCTATGGATTGTAAAGATGTTGTAGTGGTAAAAAAGGTGATTGAAAAGTTAAGAAAATGAAGGATTTGGATGGATTTTTGAGATTAATTGGTGGTTTGAGACATCAAAATGTTGTGTCACTTAGAGCTTATTATTCTTCTAAAGAGGAGTTGCTTCTTGTCTATGATTTTCTACCCAATGGAAGTCTTCATAATTAAGACAAGAGTTGGTTGCTCTGATGGTAAGCAACCTCCACTTTCAATCGAGAGACTGTGAGTTCAAGTCTCCCCAAGAGCAAGGTGGGAAGTTCTTGAAGGGAAGTATGTCGGGGGTCTATTTGGAAACAGCCTCTCTACCCTAGGGTCCTAGGGTAGGGGTAAGGTCTGCTTACATACTACTCTCCCCAGACCCCACTAAGTAAGATTATACTGGGTTGTTGTTGTTGTTGGAAGTCTTCATAATCTCTTACATGGTAATTTCTTTCGTCTCTTCTTTTTTAACTCCAAAGTTGAAATTATTTAGTTAATAATATAAAAAAAGTAGTTCGGTGCACGAAGCATTTCGTATTCGCAGGGTTCGAAAAGGATCTCACTCTAAGGAGGTGTAACGTAGGCAGCTTATTTTGATACAAGTATCAGTGATTGATTTTACAACTTGAACCCGTAACCTTCGAGTCATACAAAAACAACTTTACTGTTGCTCTAAGTCCCCTTCAATGGTTAAAAATAAAACAAAAGACAGATAGGATATAAACTAATTGGAGTTGAGAGTTAGTTATTTTTATTGTTGTAGTAGTTGTTATTACACTTAAATTAGGTCTAATATTTACAAGAAGTGTTTTTATTTTGATTAGAAACTTGTATATCTATGTGAGTTAAGTATGAAATTGAAAGAAAACCTTAGCTTTAGAATTCCCCTATCTTACCTTAACACAAATTAGTGTTTAATATTAGAATAAACTTACTAAATAAAATGGAATGGATATAAAGAATTCATATAATTAATCCTGATTATTATGGGATTGTGACGTAATTGATTAATTGACTTAAAGTTTAACAAACATATATATTGTTAGTACAAATACTAAAATTTAACCTTTTATAACTTGTTGTATGTCTTATTTTAATAGTTTGTTACATTTATTATAGTGTGTGTACATATATATATATATATATATATATATTATGTTCTCTGTGCATAAAACTTAAACTTACTGGAAAAACACCGTTGGATTGGACAACAAGATCAAAATATGCATTAGGAGCAGCAAAAGGACTTGCTTTTTTGCATAGTTACAACAAAACCAAGATTTGCCATGGAAATTTCACATCATCAAACATACTAATTGATCATTTTGGCAATGCTTGTATATCTGGTATATGTCTCCATTTGCTCTTACAAATGCCAAATTCATCAAATAATGGATACAAAGCACCAGAATTATTAACTCAAAACAACATGAAAACAAACCAAAATCCAAGAAAATTTTCTCAAAAATATGATGTTTATAGCTTTGGGGTGGTTTTACTAGAATTTTTAACAGGGAAAATTGCAACAAGTGAAGGAGAAATAAGTTTGGCAAAATGGGTACAAAGAGTTGTGAATAAAGAATGGACTTGGGATGTATTTGATTTTGAACTTGCTAGGTATAAAGGAATGGAAGATGAAATGGAAGTGGCTATGGCTTGTTTGGTCATCTCCAAAAGATAGGCCTAAGATGATTGTGCGGAGAAAATGATTGAAGATATCAGGAAAACGGAGAACAAATAGAGGGGCAGACTCATTATTCACCGAGTTTCAGACTTTGCGTCACTCGGTGATAGGCCAAAGATGATTATGATGGAGAAAATAATTGAAGATATCAGGAAAACGGAAAACAGATAGAGGAGAAAATGATTGAAGATATCAGACCTTTCGTCACTAACTCTCGGAGATTTCTCGGTTCTTTACTTCTAATTCTTCTCCTTATGTTGATGAACTCTATTGATTTGATTCTTAATAATCAATTAGCGATGATCACTTTTTGTTTTCAAATTTTTTTCCTAAAAAATTGTTCTCATAAGATCTTTTGTGTAATTTGGTACAATTACTATACTATTTTTTATTTATTTGGTTTTCTTGCATGTATTGTCCATTTCAAACAGTTGTGTTTGTGAAAGAGAATGAAATAAAAAATTAGTAGGATCACTAATTGTTTTCTTCTTATATGTACACTATATTTGTCATTATTATTAGAGGCAGAGCAAGGATTTGAATCTTATGGGTTTAGGAACAAATGTTTTGAACTCAATAACTTTAACAAATGTTTTTGACATATACAGCTCCACATACAACTTCCAAAATTCCCGAGGGTCGATGGCACACAATTTGAAATTTGATAATAAATATGTCCACATCTCTATCTTTTTCATTTAAATATTAGGTATTTATCTGTGGCAGGATTCAAACTCATGATACGTACCTAATCCTCATATAATGCGATGCTCTCTTACCGGTAGACCAAAATTTTAGTGGCCGTTGGTTTGACGTGCATAGTTAGAAAATCTTAATAATATATACTCATCTTAAGCTAGTATCCATTATTACATCAGAGTAACAAGTTGCAGTGACATAATATACGACGGACTTAAATTTTGGATTCGACTTTTATCTACCGAAGAAAATCAAGGGTCACAATATGAAGGAGCTATTTTGTTTTAGCTAAAAAGTGTGAATGATGTGACAAAAGGATCCCAGTGGCACACAGTTCGAAATTTTATGAATAATATGTCCGTCTCTCTATCTTTTTCCACATAAATATTCATTTTTTGTCGGTTCAAACTTCTTACGTACGCCTAATCCTCACATAACATGTTATTTTCTTACCACTAAACCAAAGCTCTAATGACCGTTGGGTGGACGTGAATAGTCAGATAATCTTAATAAAATATGCTCACTTTAAGCCGGTACACATAATAGCATAAAGTAACGGATTGTGGTGAAATAATATACAACTAACTTAAAATCTTGATTCTAACTTTGGTCTACCAAAAGGAAAGCAAGGGTCACAATATCAAGTTATTTTCACCTCTTTGCACAACTGTTGTCTTGCTGTTTCTTTACGAGGAGCCATTTTGTTTTAGCCAAAAGGTGTGAATGATCGCCAGAAGGGTCCCCAGTGACTCAGTGGCTATGACCTGTTTGATAGGACTAAGATTCTTCTCCCAAAATACAAGTTTAACTAACATGGCTCAGTGATGTCTAAAATAAGTACATTTGTCTTAAAACCGAGCTTTTGTTTTATGTTATAATATATATCTTATATAACAACATTTCACTATAGCATTTAAAAAATATCAGAACAAATGCCGCTGTTATAAATAGATTTGACTATTTATAAAGTAAAACGGAAAATCCGTTTGAGTTTAAGAAAAAAAAAATGAGTTAAAATAATGAAGGCGCTTTTAATGCGCCGATATAGCAATCAGAAATGGATTAATTTCTTACCGTCACCACCTAACATAAAATTTGATTGCTCAACAGCCGACCAAAGTGTTCTACACTTCTTCACAGACGTCTTCCGCATAGAAAGAAAGTAGAAACACAAAATGTCACATATTAAAAGAAAATTGTGAGTTTTCACCAACGCAACAAAATAAAGATGCACTGTCAAACTGCAAGATGGTAACACCAGTAAGTAGACTGATATACTTTAAGTAGGAAGGGCAATGTAGTGAAGTGCAGACATGGAAAATAACCAGGTTCTTGCACTGTGAAATTTACAATATTCCCGTGGGACTAGATATTCGAAGAAAATGGGCAAGAAAAGAAAGAAAAAATCTAAAATCTAACAAGAAAGACAATGCCCGCAATGTGAGACGAGGACTTGAAATTGCACGATGCACTTGAAAATACATGATCGCCTGCCTTTAAACTGTTAAAAAACCTTTGACCTTAAACTCACCTATATATAGAACCCCCTCGCTAACAGCTGCTCGACAATGATTGCCAAAGGGTTGGAAGTCTTGCATGAAAATAATCAACTATATGCACCTTGAATTGATAAATAGTTTTACCAATGTTTTCAGAACTAAGGTCCCACTGGAGCAATGCCTTTGGTTTTGGCAGCGGCTGCAGCAGCAGCGGCGCAGCTGCAGCTGTACTTGGACTCGAGGGAGGTCTTGAATTGGACTGTGATGTACTTTCAACTCTAACTAATGGTTGTTGTGTTTGCTGTGTTTGTTGAGAACTGACCTGGGCAATCAAGGCCTTGATCTGGCCTCCAGTTAATGTCTCCTGCTCAAGCAATGCATTAGCAAGCGCATGAAGCTCTTTACTGTGGCTAGTTAGAATCGTTTTCACGTTGTTGTAAGCCCTTTCGAGTAGTTCTTTTACTTCCTTCTCGATAAGAAGCCTAGTCTCAGTGCTCATACTCCTCCCGTTATCATCGTAGTTGTGGGAACGAGCCCCACTTCTTTGCTCATACCAAACTTGGTGACCATGGCTCTCGCTAGCTTGGTAGCTTGATTGAGATCATCAGATGGACCAGACGTTACTTCACTTTCCCCAAAAATGAGCTCTTCAGCAACTCGTCCACCCATAGTAACATCAAGCCGAGCAAGCATCTGTTTACGAGACATGGTAGTCTCGTCCTTTTCAGGCAATTGAGCAACCATACCAAGAGCCATGCCTCGTGGAACAATAGTTGCTTTGTGCACCGGAAGGGCCCCGTCTGTATGCATCGCTACAAGTGCATGGCCACCCTCGTGGTAGGCTGTGAGTTTTCTCGTCTCTTGGGATATAAAAGCCGATTTACGCTCACTTCCCATCATAATCTTGTCCTTGGCATGCTCTAGATCTGCCAAACTTACGGCTTTGGCACCATCCATTGCAGCCTTCACAGCAGCGATATTCACCAAGTTCGCAAGGTCAGCACCAGAAAATCCAGGAGTACCCCGAGCAATGATCATAAAGTCAACATCGTCCGCCTTCAGAATCTGCCAAACAGGATATTCAGATGAGAAATCAGCACTGATAGACCAAACATGGAAAAAAGGAAGCTTAACGTAGTGCAACATAGTAACTCATTTTTATTCTAGGACATGATAATAGAAAGAGAGTAGCAATTTACAATAAAAAAATAGCAACTAGATAAGAAATGATGAATCAATGACAAAGTAAAATATGCCAAGGCAAAAGAAACAGGAGAAGATATCCCATCACTGAATTTTGGAGAGGATAACATTTATTGCATCTTAGAAAACTTCAAACAATCCATCATGCAGGGTATATGAAAATATATCACCAACACACCACGAAAGAGGATGTGACGCACAACAGGTTTATCATCTAAAACAACAAATGGGAAAAGAAAACAGGGGAAAGATTACCTTTGACATGTGAGATTCAAGAACTGTTTCCGCCCTTCGACATCAGGATTTGGGACAACAATGTTGCGATCAGACCGTCCAGGTCTCACCAATGCCTTATCCAGTGACTCAGGAAAATTAGTGGCAGCAATCACAATGATACCATCATTTTGTCTGAAGCCATCCAGCTCGACAAGCAACTGATTTAAAGTCATCCTCATATATTGTTGGTCCTTTGGGTTACGGCTTCCTCCAATAGCATCAATCTCATCAATGAATATAATGCATGGTGATCGTTTCTTAGCAGCGGCGAAAAGGTCTCTCACTCTCCGAGCCCCGACACCGACAAACATTTCTTCAAACTCGCTGCCACTGCATGAGAAAAAAGGAACCCCAGCTTCTCCAGCTATGGCCCTCGCCAACATGGCCTTACCAGTTCCAGGGGGACCAACAAGTAATACGCCTTTTGGGAGCTTGCCACCAAGACGAGTGAAACGCTGTACCCAAAAGTTCGCTGAAATGAGCAATTGCAAAATATTTACCTCAAACCCTTAAAACAAAGATCACCTCTCAAGTCCAGCCAGAATCTATGTTGCTCGGACCCTCCGAAAATGTCTCCGGGTTTGTGTCAGTATCCTCCAAAAGTAATGCATTTTTGGGGGATCCGACACGGGTGCAGCACCATTTTGGAGAGTCTGCAACATAAGCTAGATAAACAATAAAAAGCAGTGGGGAAATGTGAAGGGGGACATATTGCAGATAATGAGACGTTGACACATTTGAGCCATATATAACCACATTTACTAATCATCAAAAATAAGTGTGTCATACATTACAAATTCTACTGTCCAAGATAAGTATCTTTGACCGTGGAAACCATAGGCAACAGTTTAAAAGATTTAGTATAATAGAAGGTAAGAAAAAGCACCAATAGCTACTAAAAGCCTTCTCGTGTACCCATTCTCCTCTTTTACTACCTAAAGGGTATCTATTGCTCGATGAAGACTGAAAGCAGCTGATTCCACTTGAATGTTATAACAATGGTGTAGCTACATTGAACTTAGGGAGGTCAAAACCTAACCCTTTTTTTTTCGGGTTTTAAGCAGAATTTTCATGAAAAGATAAAGAAAATACAGAATTAAACAAAAAAAGTTTACAGCTAATGACATCCATTTAAGCTCTCATGTACCTCAGCTCGTGGCTGTCCATATTAGATTAAACTCACAAGTAAACACCATGTTTTTTTGTATTCTTAATTCTTTGTTTTTTTAATAAGCATCACGTTGGAATAGAAATTCTAGAGTATCCTAAGTAAACTTGTAGGTAAGTAATGGTTAGCTGTTTGGAAACATGTTGTTTCCGTGTACTTTTCAATCACGTTTATGATATACTATTCACCAAATGGACATGCAAATAAGTGACCATTAAATGATTTGACTATCACGGCCAAAAACAATTTAGGCTTTACTTTGATCTGTGTTTAGGCACCATTATAGCATAAACTAAAACTTTCAACACTTAACCTAATAAGAGTTCAACAGCTGAATTAATTGAATGATCATGACCTACTTAAGAGCTCAAGGGGAATAACCTTATAATCCTCTAACTTCTCCTATCCATAATATCTTCGCCCCAACAGAACGTACTGTAGATATAATTAACAACTGATGAAATGTGCACACATTTCTATCCTTGGGATATTTTCAGATGGGTGTTGAAAGAGGGCTAGCGAGAACACTGTCGTAAATGATGAACTCCAGTCCTGCATTTCTAGTATATTATTGAACGGAACAGCAAAGAACAAAATTCATGATTCATCACTGTGTTTTTTTTGTTGACTTACCTGGATTAATGACACAAATATCAATAGGACTTTATTTTGCAGATGAAGTGATTGAACTGCTTGTGGTTACTGAAAAAACCACCCAGATTAACTCACCTTAGGATCTCGGAGATAGTGAACAATTTCTTCCAGCTCAGATTTTGCCTCATCAACACCCTTCACATCGGAAAATTTTGTATTGGTTTCCATACTCGGCTGCACTTCCTCATTTAAACCAAGTCCTGATTCAGAAAATGGAATAAGAAAAAGACAGTAGTAGAATGCATCTGAATAAAGTTTCAAAAGCCAAACAAAAATGGGATAATTACATTTTTGGCCCACCCTAAGAAATAATAGCCGGAAAATGTATATTTTTGGATATTAAGTACAAATATACATAATCAGTGTATATGTTTTGAATATTTGGGCTAGAGCCTGTAATAATATTTTCGGCCGACGGGACAAAAATGAAAAAGTCCAACAAAAATTGCAGAACTCCTATACCTTTGCTTATTCCTCTATCTGCAATGAGAGCACCAATTCCTGAAATCAAGAGAAAGGCCACAGCCAGAAACCGGAATGTACGCCATAACTGTTCTTTGAAGTTACCTCCTTCAACAGCCACCATATGTATAGCAGTATTACGAGTACCAAGAACACCATCCTTTGTTGCTTTCCCAACATTCCTAAAAGCAGATAGAGCCCCTAAATTTTCTTCCTCCACATGAGAACTAGTAGAACCAGAAATCCTTGAAAACAGCTCTTGTAAGCACTATTGGTATCCATGCTAAACTAATTAAAAAGACAGAAACCCTCATCAGCAAGTACTAAATGTTCAATATTTAGCGTAATCTATTATCAACAGCAAGCCAACCAAACAATACAAGGTAACAAGAGATATTCTAATTATTACTACCTCTCTGCAAAGTCCGGAGCAGCTCACTTTCATCAAGTTTGTCAGCCTTTACCAGTGCCTTAACATACGCCGACACTGCTCCTGGATTAGAAAGCAATGAAGGTTGGCTTTCAAACAACCTTATGACTGCCTCTTGGTCATTTCTATGATATGCAGCATTACTACTATCATTTGTTTCACGTGCTCTGCGGCCTAGACTGCCCACATAACTAGACTGAAACCTTTGTTTGATATTTGCAACTCCATGCACTGCACACAAAAAAGAGACAAGTTGGAAAGAGAACATAAGGTTGCTGGCTCAGTCAAAAGATGACCGAAGTTGCTTCCAAATTTGAAGTTAACAATTGTAATTTCATGTACAAATACTGTCATTGGAGGTTTACTAGCTCATTTCCATGAAGTATGCTACTTAGAAAACTGTTTCTAAAATGCATTACTAACTTTTTTTAAGGATGCATTCACTAATTGTGGTTCAACTTGTGAGCACCTCATCTATTGCATCGGAATACCTGCTACTGCCTACCAGCACAGGTATAAAGTAACTTTGCCCACTAAGGCTTAGGCAAATGGGAAGAATTCTATCTAGTGCTTTTTGTCTCGTCTAGGATTTGAACCTGAAGCCTCATGGTTCTCCCAACTTCATTAATTACCAGGCCACACCCTTGGGAGCGGATGAATTCACTAACTTATCAGTTGATGTTAGTCATTGGCGTTAAAGATAGACGTGGAAGCATATGGCCAAAAAAGATGTACTAAACTCAGGAGGTTTGCTAGCTCATTTCCGTGAAGTTTGCTCCTGGAGAAATTGCTTATGAATTTGCAATCACTAACTTATAAGCTGATAATATGTTAATTTATTAGCGTCTAACATTCACAAGACTTGGAGGTTTATGACAGAAAAGGATTGCACTGAACTGAATAGGTTTGCTTGCTCTTCCCGTGAAGCATACTAAAAAAAAAGGTTGCATTCGAGTTGAGAGGTTGCATGTTCATTTACATAAGATGGTAAAATGGTCTCCAACATTCTCTTGCAAAGCACAAGAAAACTGTTTAAACCAAATTATTTGCAAAAACAATAAACTACAGGGAGATAATCAACAGTATTAAACAACCTATAATCAAAATTTACACCACTTTGATAACATGTCTAGCATTAAATACAAAAACAGTTTTTTTGTTAGCGACATGCAAAGGTAGGCAGACATAGAGAGATTTCCATGAAAATCTCAAATGTTCAATTATTTTCTACTAGTGTGCAAATCTAATCTAGCAAGACTTATTTTATAAAAGCAGTTCCGAAAGGTTGACATAATAATCTTATTTCGACGTCTAGAGAGGTTTTCTTCCACTTGCATTGGTACATTATTCATGTCACACCCACCTCATTCTTTAACTTACTGAACCTTGTTTTCTATATCGTCATCTGTGTCTAGCTACCAGTAAATAATCAACCAGTAAAGTGATTAGAATATTTCACAAAATTTAAGGTATGGCCATTGTTCAATTTAAAGAACACAACAGCTGAACTTTTTAGAGGACCATAATAACATGCGGAAAGATAGGATAAATTACATGGGGAAAAAATTCCATGTCACCAACCATATGATATGATTCTATTTAGAGAGAAACAAAGAAATTGTACTCCATGAGTGCCAAAAATGCAGAGCATACCGTCACTTCCTATGATCCTTCTAGAAGTAAGTTCCTTTCTATTGAACAAAGAGCGTAGCTGCCTCAGTTGAGATTGATGCCTCTCAACCTATAAAACAAAAGAAGGTACTATTACAGACATAAGAGGAGAGAAAATAGGGAAATAGAACCATCATAAAACACGCAGTGTAAGATGAGGAACACTGCCAAACTAAATACGACCAATCTAAAAAAAGGCAGCTGGGAAATTTTTTTTTTTTCCAAAGAACACGAATATTTCACCTTAGAACAAAAGATACTGGTAGAAACACGTAATGAGCTAGATGAGATACAATCAATCAACTACACCTCAATCCCAAATTAGTCGGAGTTGGTTAAATGAAACATCTTTATCCATTAAGCTCTATCAACTCCATCTCATTCCAATAGTAAATAATGAGTCTTCCAAGTCAAGTTAGTGATTATCAAAGATTAGAGGTTCTCCAAATTTCACACTTATCCCTGCACGGACATACAAAACTCCAACCACAATAAAAAGATTTACTGCAAGCACCAAACCAGAGCTGAATACTCTGAAATTCCAATATTTTAATAGAAAAGAAATAGCAGAATAGGCTAGTAGATTCTTGTACTTGTCCCAGTTTGTCATCCCGGTCCCTGTATTCTATAGTTTATTAAGTGAACACTTGTGCTTTTTTGAAATTCTATGTATTAAACCCTTTTTTGAAGAGGTCAGTACGCGTGCAACACAATTGCCTCCAGAGGTCCGTATGCTTGCAACACAATTGCCTCCACATAGGATTCCATGTCATTATTTAGTGCCACATATGAAATAATATGTTAAAAATTAAATTAAAACCCCCCCAAATCCTATTCCCCTCATTTTACACAGATTGTTTCTCTTTCATCGTCTTCTCCGCTCTATCTCTCCTTCGTCTTCTTTCATTAAATTTCCGGTCATCGGTTTTTGCGCTTCTTCTGTCATTTTGTGGTAAATATTGTCATATCTTCTTAACTCACTGGTTCTGTAAGCATTTTGAAGCACAAAGCCCCTTTATTATACCGTCATGCATATAGTGACAAATTCGATTATTCTATTTTGCTTTAGGTCTTTTTGTTTTGTTTATAAAATACCAAATTAGTCTTCGATCTGATTTTTTTTGTGAAGTAAGTTGGATTTCATTCTGGGTTGTGGTTCACCAGGTTATATCGTAATATTATATGATTTTTTGGGGAAGATATAGAATCTCGGATGCTTTATCATATAAAAATTTAGAGTTTTTTGTTTGTTTGCTTATGGAGTCCTATAAAGGTGTAATTTTATCAAAAAAATCCCAACAAGGACGAAAAAACTGGAAAAAAAGTAAAGAGAAAGAAGAGATAAGATTTTGTTAAGTACCCAAGAGAGTTCCAACTAGGTTCAACAATGGAGAATGAATGAAGAATAAAGAAGAAGACTGTTAAATAATGGGAATGTTACTGCTAGGGCTTTCTAATAGCCTCACGCCCCTTAAAGGAGTGTGAGTCACGCACCGAAGCCAAGTCAGCCTTATAGTCTCAGTCAACGTCATAAGGGTTTAATATATAGAGTTTGAACAAGTACAAGTATTCACTTAACAAACTATAGAATACAGGGATCGGGATGACAAAACGGGACAAGTACAAAGAGTCCACCAGGCTATTCTGCCAAAAGTAATTGAAAGGATTCAATCTTGGAAAAAGAAACCCATAAAACTAGCAAGATTTGGGTTTCTATGACCTAATGGAGTGAAAACTCAAACCATCAATCAATTAGTGGCAAAGCCACAGCCAATGAAGTGAAATCCCCTACTTGGAAAATGTACTGCCCAAATAGGGTAAACAATTTTGTCGTATATATATAAGCTTTCATGTCCCCTTTATTTACTTTAGGTTGCAAGTTTGAAACTTTTGAATCCCCTTGTTAAAATTCTTGATTCTGCTATTGCAATCAATCAAAAACACCTCAATTCTAGGCTAGTCCAGGTCAATTATATGAGTCGTCATAAACACTTATCCAAGCGGCGTGGACTTATAATCTAACCAGAATACATAATTTTAGAGCAAACACCAAAGCAAATTCAAAACATAGCAGGAAAAACTAAACCTTAATCCTAACTAGTTGGTATTGCCTATAAGTTAAATAAGATATAGACTTAAACACATAAATACAAAATAAAACAAAAAACGCTCTTCAGTTCCATAACCATTATTATAACAAGAAAAAAGAGATAAAGAAGCTATAGTCGAGGCTGGAACCAAAAAAACAACATTTTGAACTCAAGCAACCAAAATAGGTGATAAAAAATGGATGAACAATTTTATATATAGCGCATAAAACATATGCGCTATATGTTAACGGGGTAACTATACACTTAACAGATTTGGTGTTCTTTGAACGGTGGGAATGACTAGAGTTAAACAATTAGAATATGTCTACTAATTGTCACTTAAGCTACACACACATATATATCATTGAATGCTTATTAGTGTGGAAAACTAGTACTCCTAGTGTTGTATGATATTTTAGACTAAGGTTCATTTGATTCACGTACTAATTATACATAGATTGATTATACTTTACATGATAATGTGAAGATTATTATACAGTAAATAACATTGTTATACGATAATTTTTTACTTTTAGGGAATTTTGTTTTTAGTTATTCGTATTCATGTAGTGCTAACATATGTACTCTTATTCCGTATTCTATTTCACATAACTAATACGCAAATTCTCGCATAACTTATAGAGATATTCACAAATGCAGAATTTAATAAAGCCAACCAGATGTTGTATTGAAATACATGGCCTTTTATAACTATCATCAAATATTGTATAACTTATATAAATATTTTATGTGAAAAGAATGGACCTTGGGCCTAACTCAACCCCAAAAGCTAGCTTATGAGGTGAGGATTGTCCAAGCCATATAAGGAGACCAAGGACCTCAAATCCCTCCGATGTGGGACAACTCAACACCCCCCTCACGCCCAGATCTCTGGAGCGTTGACAACATAAATGGGGGCCCAACATCGGTAACAATAATTGGGATGGGCCTGGCTCTGATACCATGAAAAGAATGGACCTTGGGCCTAACTCAACCCCAAAAGCTAGCTTATGAGGTGAGGATTGTCCAAGCCATATAAGGAGACCAAGGACCTCAAATCCCTCCGATGTGGGACAACTCAACATTATGTTGGAATTAATTTGTTAATACGATAAATCAAACAACTCCTTATTGTTTAAAGAATTTTGAATCAGTCTATCAAAGACATATACCTCTTTGAACTAACAAAGGGGTTGATTTTCGTATTGGGGAAGTGTATAACAAATCGCAATTTAAAGCTTCTAACTAAAAACAATTCAACTTTGTGAGCTTTGGGAGCGTGACTAGCTTTAGATTTTAAGTGGAATATGATAGAAAAGAAGTGCATAGCGCATGAAACATGAGCTATACATTAACGGGGTAATTGATCCATTTATTTCATGCGCTATATATAAAATTGTTCACCCTTTTTTTAACACATATTTTGGTCATTTGAGTTCAAAATATTATTACTTTGGTTCTGGACTCATTGTAGTCTCAGTAAAACATTATACTTGGAAAACAGTAGCATATTACTAAACCAATCCTATTAAGAAACCAAAAAGATAAAAAACCCAAGTTAGGACCGAGCTAATTACTCTGAAATTTTCAATACAACAACAAAAAACCTAGTGTAACCCCATAAGTAGAGTCTGATGAGGTAGTGTGTACCCACAACTTATCCCTACCTTATAAAGGTAGAAAGGTTTCTAATAGAAACCCGGCTCAGGGAATAGTGGAGATTCAGTCAAGTATCCATCAGTCAAACCATCAATCAATCAATAAACCAACCAAAAATGAAATCAAAAAAATCTTTCCGAGGAAATTGAAAAAAAAAATAAGGTTTGAATTAAAGAAGTGACCTGGATGAGAAGGCGCATTAAACCCCTCTCCTTTATTAAAAAGAAAGATTGAAATATTTCTTCAGTCTTGAGAATTTCTTCCTCTCGTTCACTATGTAGTTTTCTTGATGCTTTGTGTCGATTTTTCAGAGTTCCATTTGTTGATGGAAAAATGGAGAAGGAGAAAAAGTGGAGCAAGATGGATACTTTGTTTTTGTTTTCCCAGAGGAAATATAAATATTTGGCTATTTACTACAAATAAATAAATAAATGGACCATTCTATTTTGGGTAATATCTCAGTTGGTCTGTTTCAGCTTGGAGGCCCTATTACGAGGGGCAGACCTAGAGGGATGACACGTTCGGCTAACTTAATAATTTTAATTTGAATTTTATATTTATTTTAAAATATTTATTAATTATATATAATTATTTATTTAAAATTTAATATTTTAAAGCAATTAAAATTCTAAATCAATAAATTTGAAATTATAATTTCGCCTTTGGCTATTATGGTGCAGACTGCTAACTTGTACACCGCATAGAGAAGTTGAAGTTTAATTATTATTAATTTGTTTTAGGAAAGGAGTCAATCATATGTACACCCGTTAGTAAATTATCTCGTACTTATTTTTATTACTAGTTTTTAAACACGTGCACCCAGTGTAGAGAGGCTGTTTCCAAATAGACCCTCGGCATAAATCCCCAGAATTTGTTCCTGGGGAGACTCGAACTCACAACCTCTCGGTTGTAAGTGAGGGTTGGTTACCATCAGACCAAGCCCCTCTTGTCTGCTAGTCTTTTTCCCCTTACCATCATTGAAATATGTGTATGAATAATATGAAATTTAAAGGGAAAAAATATGAGATCATGAATAGTGAGCGTATTCGACCAATTTGATAGTTGACTCTAAAATGATTAGATAATGTCTGAACATGCAAAGTTGAATATTTATTTTTAGTTATAATGGACACAAATATACAGTGTGTCATGAAATAAATTTGATTTTATGAGATATATGTAACAAAAGAAAGCTAAACAGAGACAATTGCAGCGGCAAAAATAAAATTTTTATGGATTCTCCAAATACACAAAAAACACTAAATAGAAAACAAACTATATGAAATAGAACAACAACATTGCCCTTAACTCACTCGGATGAAACTCCTAATTGTTTGTATCTGTCTACACCGTTTTTTTTTCATGTACCTTGTCAGCTTGTTGTATTTCATATTTTAAAGTGGTTAATTTGATGTTGAAGCACATCAAACAATCAAATGCATGCAACAAAATCGAGATAAGAAAGAAGCACAACAAAGAAAAAAATTAAAACTGTCATTGAAAAATTAATTATGAGAATGAATAAGCCCCCATGAATGAAGGATTTATAGTAAGGGTGTTTAACGGGTGGGGTTTAACCGTAATAGGACTGATCCGGATCGGTTAAATCCAGAATCGGCCCAGATCGGGTACAAGGGGGCAGGGTAGGGCTGAGTTAATGGGGTAAGGGAGTTGTTCCGTTTACGTTGGGGCTACTGATTAATCGGTTCGGTCAAACCCAGTCAATGATTTTTACTGTAGAACCGGTTAACTGGCCCGGATCGGACCGGCCCAGACCAATATAACGGCTACTTAATTTTTTTTATTATTTGTAGTGGGGCCTTTATTTGACCGGCCCAGACCAATATAACACCTTTGTTTGACCGTTGTTAATAATGTTATTTTGGTGATTTGATTGCACGGATAAGTTCATATGATGTTATCGAGTTAGTAAGTATGTTTGGTTTGGAACTCCGAGGGCTTGGTGTATTTCGAATCCGTTTCGAAAGGTTTCCGACTTAGGAAAAGTTGCAGGTTTTTCAGCTTTTGGTATTCTGGTATGCCCTTTTTCGCATTTGCGAGAAGATCCTCGCAAACGCAATATGTTAAATTTTGCTGAAGGAAATTCCTTCTACACGAACGCGTAGCCCAGGTCATGAACGCGGTCTTGGCCACGCGAAAGCGAAGGCTAATTGAGCCTGGGGGTGGGGCATTCGTCATACGCGAACGCGGACCCATTGGATGCTAATGTGAGGGCTCAAAGAGTTTCTTCTCCGCCAACGCGAGCCCGCTTACGTGAATGCAAAGGTCTACATGCCTGACTCATCGCGAACATGGTGAGTCTGTCGCGAACGCGTAGAGTAATTTCGCCCAGTTATTTTAAGTCTCAAAAACATAACACTTACGGGATTTTCATAAAATTTCACAAACTTTATCTTCTTCACACCTCTTGGGTGATTTTTGAATAACTTTTTCACCATAACCTCTTGGATAAGTAAACATTAACTCGTTTTCTTCTATTTTTGTCAAAACCCACTAGATTTCTAGTCCTAAAATATGAGATTAAGGGTAGAAAATTGGGAATTTGGGTAGAGTTAGGGCTTTTTGATTAATTGTGATTTAGACCTCGTTTTGGATTCGAATTCTAGAACAAATTATATACTCGGGCCCAGGGATAAATGGGTAATCGGGTTTTGGTTCGAACTTTGTGTTTTGACCAAGCACGCCCGGGGTCGATTTTTGGATTTTTAGGAAGAATGATTAGAAAGCTATAATTAAGCATTGGAATTGGATTGTTTAGCATTTATTTATGTTATTAAGTCGATTGTGTATAGATACGATTGATTTGGAGCCAAGTTTGAAAAAGGAAAGTGGTGTTTGAGGCTTGAGTTGACCGTGAAAGTTCGGGATAAGTATTCGGTCTAACCTTAGCTTGAGGGATTAGGAGTTGTATCATATTTGTTATTTGCTTCTTGCTGAGTACGGCGTATAATCATGGTGACGAGTATCTATACATTGATGTCGAGGATGACCGTGAGTCTTAGGTTGATACTTGTTATATTCTTAAATGATACAATGGATGCTTTAGTGGGTGAATTCTTGACATTGAGCAAATACTTAGTTTATTTTCGTGGAATTTACTTATGATTGAGTAATGGTGATAACTGAGATGAGTAGGAGTTGAGTTAAGATTGGTTATAGCTGATTCTTCCTTGCCGGGACATACATACTTGTACTATTGAATTCCCTTGCCGTGATAGTGTAGTTTATTGTTGATCCCTTGCCGGGATGGTTATTATGATTGTTGACTGTATATTTGGATCGAATTGCGTGCCATAATTTTTATTATATATAGATCGGATTGCACGTCACAATATTATTATATTTGGATCGCACGCTGCAACAATGTTATGTTAGATCAGGTTGCACGCGGCAACAATGTTATGTTAGATCGGGTTGCACGCCGCAACACTATTATATCGAATCAGGTTGCACGATACAACAATTATATAGATGGATCGGGTTGCACACCGCAACAGTGTTCAATGATAAGGGATCGGGTCGCGCGCTGCAATAGTAGTATTATTGTATTGTAGTAGATATTGTACTGTACTTTCATATTTCTATTTAGTTTTTGCTAAATTTGATATATTCCTCGAAGCATGTACCCCTCCCATTTAAAATGTTTATTTTCTGACGTGCATTATGTAATTGCACATGTTTATTTGGAATCTGGTCCTAGCCTCGTCACTACCTTGCCGGGGTTAGGCGAGACATTTACTAGCACATGAGGTCGGTTGTGCTGATACTACACTCTGCGCTCTATTCAGATACCGGAGCAGCATTGGGACAGTAGCTTGGGAGCTAGCCTTCAGTCCACAGAGATTCCAAGGTAGTCATGCAGGCGTCCGCATGCCTAGTGTCTCTTCTATCTATCATTAAGTTCTGTTATCACTTGTTCCGAGACAGACTGTGTTTCTTTCTTTTAGACATTTGTATGTAGTAATCATAGACAGTCCGTGAATATTGTGACACCGATTTTCTGGGTAGAGACGCATGTTGGTATTTTTCATATTTATTTTGATATTATACTAGTCTAAGTCTTCCGCTTAATTTTATCTTCCGCTATTATTTAAATGTTAATCACCTGCTATTACAAGTTGTTAAAAAGGATTTAAATTAAAATTTTAAAATTTCTAAATTCTGTGGCTTGCCTAGCTTCTACGAGTAGGTGTCATAACGACTCTTGAGGGTGGGAAATCCGAAATGTAACAAGTTGGTATCAAAGCTCTAGGTTACATAGGTCTCACAATTCATGGACAAGCTCAGTAGAGTTTGAGGGATCGGTACAAAGACGTCTGTATTTATCCCTCAGAGGTTAAAGAGTTACGAAAACTTCACATTTGTTCTTCCTTGCTGTACGGTTTGTTTCTCAAATGCTAATTGAATTTCTACTCTATTCTTTTGCAGATAGCAAGAACATGCACTTCCTCATCCACCTCTCAGCAGCCCGAGGTAGGGGTGTCGCGCCCCCTTTTTCTCGCGAAATCGGGTTTATGACATTTGGGAGGATAACTCATCCCCTTTTGGGAATTTGGATTGAAGAGTCACCACCTAATGATTAATGTGCATTAGGACAACCAAGTGGGTTTGATTTGAGTGACCAGAGATTAGGTAAGGGCTTGAAATTATCCCAAGAGAAATGTGTTAGGCACCCCTCAAGATCCACTAGTGTGGTTCCCGGCCAGACTATAGTTGTGAAGTTAGGTGCAAATAATATGTAGGTAGATAAAACTTCAAATAAGAGGGGATTTTCGCATAATGGTTACAAATAAACAAAGTTGGAAAGAACTAAAAGGAAGCTAATTTTTCTTAAAAGAAATAGTTTGAAATCTTTAGAAGAAACAGAGGGAAAAGGCGGCGGGGGAGGGGGGTTCTAAGTTTATTAATAATATGGATCATTCCACAGAACATCCGGTAATCACTCCTCAATGAGGGGCTTCACGAGACGTTATCACGTGGTCATCATATCCATATATACCCTTTCCCACCCGGTTAAGGTATTAAAGAGCGGAATGGTCTCGTTTACTTATTGCATCCTATTACCCGTCACAATCCTATCAGTCCCGAAGGCATCTAAGGCTACTAATCCTAAAGGGGAGGGATATTTGGCTTATTTGTGGTTTCAAAGGCAAAATTCTAAGACGACACACAAAATATGTATAGCAAGTTGGGGGAAAGCACATAACAAGCAAAAAGGCTCAAATTACCTCATTTAAACAGAGAAAGCACGTAATTAGCATGACTTTCACATACTGTTTAGGGTTGATTACTAAACATAAAAGAACTTAAAGGTTGAGGCAGACTGATTTAGTACATAATTCATATAAGAAGCCCGAATCAGGCATGTCTGCTGGTTGTAGTTAATAACACAGATTTAGTTTATAACTTTACCCTAAGGCTTGCCTAATTGTTGGACAAGGATCCTATAGGCATGATATATACTAAATTCAGAAAGCAATGAAATAACAAGGTCTAAAATAAACTGACCACGTACTTGCTAAAAAGGTAGTCAGATTATTAAAGAAAGGCAAGTTTTTATGAAGGTTATAATTTCTGCAACTGATGGTACCCGTTATTACTGGTTTTAGCTTTATACGTGAATGAAGCGATTCAGATTCAATTAGAAGTTCCTATATACATGCTTTCTACGCGTAGTTGATTTTAAGCCTTTTGTAGACATGGTAAAAATGCAGAAGCCTTATAGACATCATATCTAAATGCATAAGACTGGTTTTAACCTATAAATATGGTATCTAACTGGCAGAATTTGTTTGAGACTTATGAGTATGATGTCTATGTGAATGTAGTAGTACTATGATCATGATTTCTACATGAAGATGGATATCTAGAATTCCCTATTGGCATGGTTTCTATATGTATTTGAATGTGCAGAATTCAAAAATATCTATAGACATGGTATCTATGTGAGAATGCAGAATTCAGAATAACCTATAGGCATGGTATCTATATGAGACTTGCAGAATTCAGAATGACCTATAGGTATGATATCTACCATTTGCATACATAGTTACCCGCCCTTTTTCACTAGCCGTCCCCAAGAGTTTATTACAAATTATTACAGCCCCGAATAAAGTAAAAATATATCAGAAAATATAAAAGTACAACCAAAAGAAGAGCTTGATTCAAATTTCATGTCTGAAATATGAGGTAAACCAACTCCAAGAGATCATAATCCAAAGCCTTTCTCCCATTTGAATGTTCCAAAGTTCCCTAAGAGCCTCAAATGGGACTCTAGGCAATGCTCACATCCAAATATATTATCATATTAGGACAAGTGTAGTGTGGAAGGGTTTGTCCTCAAGTGTCCAAGTTCAGAGGGAGCTCAAAGTGTCCCAAGGCAAGGCTCATAAGAGAGGAGGGTAGAACTTATAGGCTAAGAATGTGTGCAAGTACAGAAACAGAATTCTAAAGGGGGAAAAGGAAAGGGAAACAACTATAAATAGGTACACATAAGGGGTTCAGGGGAATAGGGAGATTGTAAAGGGCCTATTGCTTAGAGCATGCTTTAGGCATGCCCCGCAATGAAGGATGCTAGCATACTGTATAAGCCTGTCAGAACACATTATTTAGAGGCTAGGCTCCCAAGGATTGAGTTTAATTCATGAACATAACTTGTAGTATTAACATGCCTCAAACCATAGCTTAACACATATGGGCAGGGGTTTGGGATACATTATTGAACGGGCAGAAAGAAATCAGTATGCTAGAGTAAGTGTTGAACTATACATAAACAATAAGAAGTCATGGATACAAAAGCAGTAAATAAACACATTGTTGTGGTGCTAAAAGCTTAAATCAGGACATACCATTCAAAGAAGTAAATAGAGAAAAATAGAATGTAGATCTTATAAACATGCCATAGTACAAGCAATAAGAAAGAATATTTTTTGAGTGTAAGTGTAAGTTCAGAAAGACTACGAGTGATGGTGTGTTTTTGTCAATGAAATAGTCGTGTATTTATAGTGTGAAAAACATGAAGAAATAAGGTAAGGGAAAAATAATTATGTAATTGGGGTATCAATTAAAATCAATCAATACGAGACTTCCTTTAATTAAGGAATTCAGACTCAAACAGTAAATATTATTTATGGAAAGAAATCAAATAAACATCTCGTGCAAAGTATGCAATTAGGGGTAAATACATAAGAAATTACTTAAGGGCAGAATGAAATACACGGTTACATAAATAAGGTAAGAAAAATCAATTAGAATCAAGGATCAGAGATTCTGTAATCACTAGTCCATGAATGAACCAAGTCAGAAAAGCTGAGGAAAGTTTTTAACTTAAATCGAGTCACGGGAAAATCAGCAGACAAGGAAAAAAATCAATCAAACCTAACAGAAGAAGTCTGAAACTAATCAAAAATTGAAAGCCGTTTTAGAGGGAACTTCAGCATATATAAAGAGCACACGAATATGCTAAGATGAAAGAAAATGTCATGTTATTGCAAAATCAGTAGATAATAGACTACATGATCATGGTAGTCACATAGGTTAGCAATATATAAGAGAGATAGTAACAAATATTATACAAAAGGTCTAGTGTAAAACAACTTAGAAGAGTTTAGTGAAGAATCAGAATTGCTTAAAGAAATACAGGTTGAAACAAAGATTTCAAGACTCGGTTGAGCAACAAATGAAACAAATTCATAAACTCAAAATAGTTAGGGTTTATGAAATCAGACGGCTTCAAAGATGAAGAACAAGCATATTACATAGCCAATGTTCTCAAACTCGGATGAACCCACAAATTCTAAAGGTTTTACCATTAATCGAGTGCAGAGATGAGAGGACAAGTAATCAAGGAAAAAGATATTAATCGAAACAGGTTCAAAGGTCTCAGAAAGGAACTGTGACCTTTAACATGCTCTTTCAGTAGCAGGAACTCATGAGAAACATAGTAAAAGAACAACATGTGAAATACAGTAGAGGAACTCAAAGAAACATAGTAAAAGAACTAATAAGAAACATAATGGAAGAAACTAATAAGAACAGTAGGAGAAGTATATTAAGAAGCATAGTAGAAGAAACACATAAAGAACACAGTAGAGAAACATATAAAGAACATAGAGGAAAAGAAAAACCCTAAATCAGAAAAATATAAAGGTTTTGAAAGCACAACTTTTGAAATAAATATCAGAAAACCGCTTAAAAGTGTAGGGAAAACATGGATCTAGAATAGATATAAAGAAAAATAGAAGAACCTCAAAAGCTAGGGTTTCAGAGGAATCCAAACGGTGAGAAAGGCTTGGGTAGTTGTTGATCTAAGCAGGAAGGGTCGAAGACAGGGTCGAAACAGACATGGCTTGCTGGAGTAGGGCCGGAGATGGCCATAAAAATTGAATCAACAAGGTTTGGATGAAGCTTTTCATAGTCAGACCATGAAACTTCAGCAAACAAGCGCGTGTGCTCCATGGAAGGCTGGTAGGTGGTGAGACTACCATAGATTTAGGCCAAGAGGTGGCCGGAGAAGGTGAGTGGAACTCATCAGAGCTGAGGGGGAAGGGGGAAGGGTCTAGAGATAACCAGAGATAGAGAGATAGAGATGAGTGAGGAAATAAGAGGGGTCTTAGGGGGTCGTTTGGTTTAATTTGGTGAGGGAGGATCTAGACCGTTGATCAAAATTGATCAACGGTCGAGATTTAATTTGGGTTGGGTTGGGTAGATTTAGAATTGGGATTAGGTATTTAGGTTGGTTTAATTTGGGTTGGGTGTTGGGTTTAATTAGGTTAAATTAGAAGGCCAAATCTGGCTATAAGTTAAATAGCCCTCTTTTTCCCATTTAATTTATAAAAATAGTAAATAAATTTTTGAGAACTAATTGAATGCACTAAAATGATTATAATATATAACTAGCAATTTAAAAATATAATATCCTATATTATAAATATGAGACGAATTTAAACCTAAAAATTGCTAATATTGCAATTATGCAATTTTATCCTTAAAAATACCAAATAAATTTGTAAAAATGTGTAAAAAAATATCTTATCTATATTTTAGAATAAAAATTAGACTTAAATATATGAATCACCAAAAATTATAATTTTAGGGATAATTATTGGGTTTTTCTTGATAAAATAGGGCAGTAAATTAATTTAAAATTTTTTAAAAAATTAAGGAAAAATAATGTAACCTTTGGATTTACTTATATATGCATATACATGCTATTTTGAAAGGTATTTTTCATATACAAAGTCCAGAAAAAATTAGGTATCAACAATTGCCCCTCTTTACCTAGGAAGGATGAAAGAGTTGTCCGGTAAAGATATGATGGCAAATTTTGAATGAATGAAATGGTTTGAAGAGGTTTGGCAATGCCCTGGCTTCTGAGCTGCTTACGTATCCCTGGTCTTATAGGAATCAAGCCATATGTTTTGGAATCCATCAGTGGAGTATGCTGATGGAGACCTTTCAAGAGCGGACGCAATATTTAGGTTGAGATGAATGTCTATGGTCTAATAGGGATGGGGAACTGGAGTGGGATCGTTCCTGCCGAGATGTTTGTTGCTTGCTAGTTTACCTACAAATAAGTAATACAAGTATATATTGGGCGTAAATTAAAACATGATGCAAGTTTCTGTCGGACCATGAATGTTGTCTTTGGACGGTTAGGATGACGTCCTCAAACCATGACGTCTTGGGCCATGAATCGTATGATAATGGATTCAAAGGACATGAAATAATGTAATCGAGCTATGAGAATGATGCCTCCGAACTATGATGCCTTTGAATAATGATATACAAAATATAAAAGGGATCCTCAGGCCATGGCATGACGTTCTCAGGCTATGAAAATGGTGCCTCCGAACAATGATGCCTTTGGACAATTTGGTGATCTTTCAGCCCATGAGATGCAGTGTTTGGTGATATTTCAGCCCATGAGAAGCAATACGTGGCTATCTTTCAACCATGCAAGTGTTAAGGTGGCGATCTTTTAGCCATGGAAATGTAAATGTGGCGATCCTTCAGACATACAAATGTAAAGGTGGCGATCTTTCAGCCATGCAGATGTAAAGATGGCTATCTTTCATCCATGCAAGTGTAAAACAATGCGGTGATCTTTTAGCCATGTAAGTGTAAAATAAGGCGGTGAGCTTTCAGCCATGCAAAGTGTAAAATAAAGCGACGATCTTTCAGCCATGCAAATGTAAATGTGGCGATCTTTCAGCCATGCAAGTGTGTAGATGGAGGTAGAGCTTAACCTTGAAAGGCAAAATGGTTGCCTTGTGAAATGTAGAGAATGCATATGGAGACAGTGTTTAGTCTTGGAAGGCATAATGGTAGCCTTATGCAGTGCAAAAATGCAGATGGAGACAGTGTTTAATCTCGGAATTTGTAGCCTTATGCAATGCAAAAATACAAATAGAGATAGTATTTAGTCTCAGAAGGCATAATGGTAGCCTTATGCAATGCAAAAATGCAGATAAAGACAATGTTTAGTCTCGGAAGGCAAACTAGTTGCCTTATGCAATGCAAAAATGCAGATGGAGACAGTGTTTTGTCTCGGAAGGCAGAGTGGTAGCCTTATGCAATGCAAAAGTAAAAATAAAATGGCAAACGGTAATAGAGTTTCTTAGCTGATAGCAAGTTGCAACATTGTGACTGCTGGGGACGTTGCGATATAGGGAATATCGCCAGCGTGCATGGATAGCAAGTGCAGGTAAAAGTGAACAATTCTGAGAGTTGTATTCCTGAACAACGTTTATCTCGTGAGTGTATACCATGTCAGATGCTTTCGCAATCCAAATGTCTGCATCCAAATAAAAATCGTGAGTTTTGTAGAGGGGACGTTAGTTCGTATCCCTGTTGGTTTTGCTTGACCTGCTCGACTCTGATTTGGTGATACTGTACGTATCATTGGGGTAGCATTGCTAAGCAAAGAAATTTTGGTAGCAAACATGCATGACTTAGCAAAAAAAAAAACATAAATACATAATTGAGAATATTTTTAGATGAACCAATGATTGCGACGTGGTTCAAGATATTGCGACCTTTCTTGCTACGGAATTTTAAGTTTCCTCCTCAAAATTCTACCCCAGTTTACTGGGTTGATGCTTCTGACGGCTGCTTGCTATGAGTAGCTAAAGTTACTTCAGAATTTTGAGGGTCCTCCTCAAAATTCTGCCCCAGTTTCAAATTACGGTCAGAAATAAAAATTTTATTGACTTGTCACCAAATCAATAGGGCTACCTACGTATCCCCTCTTAAACAGGAATCAGGTTAGGCGTAGTTCAAAAATACATCATATAAAGAAAACACATAGATTACACATAGTATCTCTTGACTGCATCTGAATTGATCAGATTTGGCTAAACTTCTCCATCCACTTCTGCAAGTATGAGGGATCCTCCTATTAGAACCCGGTGGACTATATATGGACCCTGCCAGTTGGGAGAATATTTCCCTTTGGCTTCATCTTGATGCAGAAAAATTTCTTTAACACCAACTACCCCGGTGTGAATTGTCTCGGCTTGACTCTTTTGTTGAAGGCTCAGGAGATTCTATTCTGATAGTGCTGACCATGGAAAACTGCATTCATTCTCTTTTCATCTATGAGGGCTAACTGCATGTATCGAATTTTTATCCATTTTGCATCATCGAGCTCGAGTTCCTGTATGATTCTTAAGGAAGGAATTTCTACCTCGGTAGGAATGACTGCTTCTATACCATAAACTAGCATATAAAGGGTTGCCCCAGTTGATGTGCAGACTGTGGTGCGGTATCCCAATAAAGCAAATGATAGCTTCTCATGCCACTGCTTATGTTTCTCTATCATTTTCTTTAGTATCTTCTTGATATTCTTATTGGCGGCTTTTACGGCTCTGTTTATCTGAAGTCTGTAGGCTGTAGAATTCTTGTGTTTGATCTTTAAGGTTTCACACATGGCTTTCATCAGGTCACTATTGAGATTGGAACCATTATTAGTGATCATTGACTCCGAAATTCCGAACCAACAAACGATATAGTCGCGGACAAAGTCTACCACGACTTTCTTAGTCACTACTTTGTAAGATGCTGCCTCGACCCATTTGGTGAAATAGATGATTTCTACTAGGATAAACATGTGCCTGTTGGAGGTGGAAGGCTCGATTGGTCCAATAACATCCATTCCCCAGGCGGTGAACGGCCACGGTGAGCTTGTTGCAGTAAGCTCATTTGGGGTTACCTTGATCATGTCTGCATGTATCTAGCAGCAGGTGCTTTTTCAAACATATTGGATGCAGTATATATCCATAGTCATCCAAAAGTAACCGGCTCAGAGTATATTTTTTGATAAGAAAAAACCGTTCATATGTGGACCACAGGTCCTAACATGAATTTCTTCTAGCAGTTTAGATGCTTCCTTCACGTCGAGACACCTTAGTAATCCCAAATCTGGAGTCCTCATATACATGATTCCTCTATTGTGAAAGAAATTGTTAGACAACCTTCGAAGTGTACGCTTCTGAGTAGTGTTTGCAAGTTCTAGGTATTCTCCTTTTGCCAAGTTTTCCTTGATATCATGAAACCAAGGCTTTCTGTCTGCTTCTTCTTCTACATGAGCGTAATAAGCTCGCTGATCATAGATCTTTACCGGAATGGGATCAATGAAGTTCTTGAATGGATGCTTCATCATGGATGATATGGTAGGTAATGCATCGGCAAACTCATTCTGCACTCTGGGAACATGCTGGATCTATGTCTTTGTGAACCTCTTTCTCAACTCCTGTATATGATGCAGATAAGGGAGTATCTTGGAGTTTTTGGTCGCCCATTCTTCCCGGACCTGATGTATAAGCAACTCTGAATCCCCAATTACTAGCAACTCTTGAATGTTCATGTCAATGTCCATCTTGAGCCTAAGATCTAGGCTTCGTACTCGGCCATGTTGTTGGTGCAAGAAAACCTGAGTTCGGCAGACACTGGATAATGCTGATCGGTTTCTGATACCAGGACCGCTCCTATGCCGACTCCTTTGAAATTTTCTTCTCCATCTAAAAGCATTCTCCAACCGTCATAGTATTTTGCAATATCTTCTCATATGAATGATACCTCTTCATCAGGACAATATGTTTTTAAGGGTTCTTATTCTCTGTCCACGGGATTTTCAGTAAGGTGATCTGCTAGTGCTTGTCCTTTGATCGCTTTCTGAGTTACGTAGAAAATGTCAAATTTACTCAACAGGATTTGCCACTTGGCTAGCTTTCCAGTGGGCATGGGCTTTTGAAAGATGTACTTTAAAGGATCCATCCTTGATATGAGATATATAGTGTAGGCACATAAGTAGTACCTCAATTTTTGAGCTACCAACCCAAGTCAAAGCATAACAGGTGCACTCTAACAGAGAATACCATGCCCCTCGTACAAGGTGAACTTCTTACTGAGATAATGATGGCCTGCTCCTTCCTCCCCGTTTCGTCATGCTGCCCCAAAACGCAAAGGCTCCATCCAATACTGCGAGGTAGAGTAATAAAGGTCTACCTAGATCGAGTGGGACTAATACTGGTGGTGTTGACAGATACTACTTGATTCAATCGAAGGCCTTTTGACAGTCGTCATTCCATTTGGTAGCGGCATCCTTCTTTAACATCTTAAAGATTGGCTCATAGATGATAGTAGATTGTGCTATGAACCGGCTGATTAGTTGAGTCTCCCCAAGAAACTTATTTCATCTTTTTTTGTTATTTGGCTGTGGCAATTCTTGAATAGCTTCAACCTTTGATGGATCCAATTCTATTGCTCGTCGACTCACAATGAACCCAAGTAGTTTTCCGATAGGAACTCCAAATGCATATTTTGCGGGATTCGATTTCAAGTTGTACCTTCTCAGTTTGTTGAAGAACTTCCTCAAATCTTCCATGTGATTAGTGGATTTCTTGGATTTGATGATGATTCCATTTACATACACCTCGATCTCCTTGTGCATCATATCATGAAAATGGTAGTCATGGCCCTCATGTAGGTGGCCCCTGCATTATTTAACCCGAACAACATCATCTTGTAGCAGTATATTCCCCACAGTATAATGAAAGCCGTTTTCTCAGCATCTTCTTCATCCATCCAGATCTGATGATACCCAGCGAAAAAATCTACAAATGACTGCAACTAATGCTTGGCACAATTGTCGATGAGGATGTGTATATTCGGCAAAGGGAAGTTGTCTTTCGGACTGGCCCAGTTGTGATCCTGGTAGTCAACACAGACCCTGACCTTCTGTGACAATCCGGCTAGTCATCTTATGAATTAATGCCCCGATCCCCTATTAACTGCTTTCCCCAAGTTCATTTATGCTATTTTGGTTTGCTGGGATGTTCAGTTTTGGGGTACTTGGTCCCTCAATGAGAGCTTAAGTGTTGAAGGGTTATTCATAATTGGACTGTGTGAATATGGATTCAGAATGGAAATTCGATGGTTACGTTAGCTCCGTTTGGTGATTTCAAGGTTGGGAGTGTGTTTGGAATGTGTTTTGGAGGTCCGTAGCTAATTTAGCTTGAAATGCCAAGAAGTTGAATTTTGGAAGTTTTTGATTCGATAGTGAGATTTTGATCTGAGGGTCAGAACGGAATTATGGAAGTTGCAATAGTTCTATCATGTCATTTCGGATGTGTGTGCGAAAGTTTAGGTCATTCAAACGTGTTTTGGTTAGGTTTTTGATCGAAAGTGTATTTTGAGAAAGAATTGGAGTTCTTAAGCTTAAATCCTTGATTAACTCGAGTTTCATATGTTGTTTAGGTGTTTTGAGGATTGGTACAAGTTTGAATAAGGTATTAGGTGATATTGGTGCTTTTGGTTGAGCTCCTAGGGGCCTTGAGATGATTTTGGATGGTTGACGAAAGAATTTTTGGAGTTAGAGGATTTAGAAGTTGCTGGTGTCGGTCATAACCACACATGCGGTTTGGGTTCCGCAGGTGCAAAGCCGCAAAAGCGACCAGAAAATTGCAGATGCGGATATTGGGTGTTCCTTTAGATTTCGCAGATGCGATTTTGCACATGCAAAAGGAGTATCACAAATGCGGACCTTTGGCTATTTAATGAAAGTCGCAGATGCTATATATGTTCCGCATAAGTGGGGCTGCAGATGCGGTCCCTTAACCGCAGATGCAAAAATCACTGGGCAGAAATATGAAATTCGAGGGTTTAGTTTATAAAGTTAGAAAATTCAAATTCGAGCTTGGGAGAGGGCAATTTTGAGAGGGACTTGAAGGGGTTATTGGGTAACAATTCCTTAACCCTTTTTAGTTATATTCGATCAATATATAGTTAATTTCATCAATTAAATTCAGATTAGGGATTAAAAATTGGGAAAAATATTGGAAGAAACTTCATAGGCCGAATTATTGGGTTTTGATTGGGTTTGGCATCCGATTTGAGAGATTTTTATATGGTTAGACTCGTGAGAGTGCGAGGTTTATGAAAATATTAATTTCACACGATTTAGAGATATTGGCTCGAGGGGCGTTTTGGTCATTTTTACCGACTTTCGCGTCTTAGCTTGAAATTAAATCGTAGAATCAATTGCTTGAGATGTTATTTACAATATGTAATTGAATTGAATATATTTGGGCCAGTTGGAGTCGGATACTCGTGGCAAATGCACGGTTTCAAGTTGATTTTGAGCTGGTTCGAGATAAGTGGCTTGTCTAACCTTGTGTGGGGGACCTTTCCCCTTAGGACATGATATTTGGTTATTGAATGCCTTGTACGTGAGATGACGAGCACGTACTTGAGCTAATTATTGAATATCCGGTTTTACCTTAAGTATTTAAACTGAGTTCTTCTTACATGTTTTATTCTATTTGCAAATATATCTTGTGTTAGTTTAGAAAAGTATGATTATGTCACCTAAATTGCCTATTTGCTTAAATTGTTTTGACTGTATTACGTGAAGCATGTTAGGCTTGAACTACTTGATGTCTTGATGTTGAACTCCATTTCTGAATATCTTCTTGATTGTTGCTGTGTATTTATATTGGGTCTACGGATGTGGGATTCTGGTAGCTCCTCCCCTTGTTTGTTTACTTTGGGACTAGGAGTTAGATTCCCGGTAGATCTCCCTGCACATTTACTTTGGGACTACGAATCGGATTTCGGTAGATCCCCACGCATTAATAGTTGGACGACACGATGATATCCTCGGAGATCCTTCGAGTATATATATATATATATATATATATATATATATATATATATATATATATATATATATATATATATATATATATATATATGATAGACTACGGGATGGTATCTCAGGAGATTCTATAGACAGATGATGAAAGGGACTACATGACAGTATCCTGGGAGATCCTCGTGGTTGCTATTGGTAATGAGGTGTTTTATTTCCATGTTACTATGTTCGTTGTATATTTGTTGTTGTCTTGCATAACCTATCTTATTTTATTGTTATTCTCATTTATACTATCTATTTCATACTGTTGGAACTAATTATTATGCTTTAACCTCAGTAGGGCCCTTACCTTCCTCGTCACTACCCGACTGAGGTTAGGCTTGGCACTTACTGAGTACCGCTGTGGTGTACTCATGCCACTTCTGTGCATGTTTTTCATATGCAGATCCAGGTACCTATACCCATGCATTGAGGCGGAGAGATCTAGCAGAGACTTCAAGGTATATCTGCCGCGTCCGCAGACCAAGGAGTCTCTATCTTATTCTATCTATTAGCAGTTAGCCTTCCTTCTTACTATTGTTTTAGACATTCTGGAGTTAGAGCATTATACTACATTTCTTTCAGCTTGTGTTCCCGTGAGTTTCCGGATTTTAGGATACTATTGTAGGCCTCGGTGATGTTGAGTTATATATGCCGAGCGTCATTTATATTCAGTTTTCTTTTAATTGTTCAGTTTTGATTATTTATTTCACAAGTTAGTTTGTTTTCCGTATTGTTAGGCTTACCTAGTCGTAGAGACTAGGTGCCGTCACGACATGTTCATAGAGGGTGAACTAGGATCGTGACAAGTTGGTATTAGAGCTCTAGGTTCATAGGAGTCACGGAACACAGGCCGGTTTATTAGAGTCTCGCTGATCGGTACAGAGATGTATGTACTTATCTACGATAGGCTATGTAACTGTTAGGAAAGATCTTCACTTTATTTGATTTCCTTGTCGTGCGATATTTTGACATCACAATTCTAATCTTCTATCTTCTATTCTCTCATAGATGGTGAGGACACGTTCTACTCGAGATGATCAGGCACCCGTGCCCCCTACTGTGCCGTCAGAGGCCAAGGCCGGGGTAGAGGCCGAGGACACTTACGTGGTGCACCGAGAGCCCTGTGCGAGCTACCACCAATAGATCCAGCCGGAGTTTTGGCAATTGACACGCCTACGGCTACTACTACTCTTGCTCTTCAGGAGTCTTTGGCATAGTTTATGATCATGTACACCACGTTGGCTCAGGCAGGGTTGCTTCCCCTTGCTGCAGCCACATCCCAGGCCGGGGGAGGAGCACATACTCCCGTTGCCCGCGATCTTGGGCAGCGAGTGCATGTTGAGCAGTACCTAGAGAGCATTCCTGTACCGCCTGTAGTGCCAGTTCAGCCCAAGGATTGGGAAGTTGCTTTCGAGGGCGAGCAATGGAGACTTGAGAGGTTTGAGAAGTATAATCCTCCATATTTAGTGGATTAGAATCAGATGATGCCTTGAAATTTCTAGAGGAGTGCTACCATATTCTTCGCACTATAGGTATATCCGGATCTAGCGGGGTTTCGTTCACTGCTTTCCAGCTTCGGGGAGCCGCCTATGATTGATGTCCCAGTCCAGACGAGTCTTGTTCACTGATCTGGACCCAATTCTCAGATATGTTCTTGAGAGAGTTTGTTCCTCAGAACCTCAGGGAAGCATGGCGCGCAAGTGTTTGAGCTTTTGCGCTAGGGTGCTATAACTATTTCAGAGTATGCTATCTGTTACACCAGATTGGCTAGGCATGCATCGGCATTGGTTGCTACTGTCCCCGAGAGGGTTCTCCGGTCCATTGAGGGCTTTATCCCACCCATCAGATCTAGCATGGCTCGAGAGTTGAAGATGGACATTTCTTACCAGCAGGTGGTTAGCATTGCTAGGAGGATTGAGGGTATGCATGCCAGGGAGAGAGAGGGGAGGGAGGACAAGAGGTCTTGAGTGTCTGGCCATTTCTCATGTGCCTGTACCCCAGCTTTAGGTGAACATGGTAGGGGTTATATGAGTCTCCCCATTCATTCAGCTCTTCCTGCAGCCAGTAGTGTTCCAGCTCCTCTTAGACCTCAGTAGCCTTACTATGCACCTCCAGTTTCTAGCGCACCTCCTGCACAGGGTGCTTTCCGAGGTCAGTCTAGCAGACCTGGTCCCAGCCAGTCACAGTCACCACGTCCTCATAGGGCTTGTTTTGAGTGTGGTGACACACGTCATATGGTCAGATATTGCCCCAGACTTGGTAGGGGTGCACCTTCACAGACTTCTCAGCCACAGCGTGCCCCGAAGAGTTCTCAAGCTATGGTTTCAGCACCAGTTTGTTAGAAACTACGCTTTACGCTAGAGGGGGGGTGAATAGCGTATTAATAGAATTTAGTGTTTTCTTGCGGAATTTAAACTTTGCAGGAAGTAAAATCAATGCAGAAAAATAAACTTACACAAAGATGTATACTGGTTGGCCACCAACGTGGTTAGTCCAGTCCCCGAGAGACTCTCTCAAGATTTTTCACTATCTTGTTAAGCTTAAGGGTGCTCAATAAACCGTTACACACTTGAGGACACAAGCCTCAAACAGTTGCTCGGAGATCGCAATCTCAAAGACTTCACCCAAGGAAACGCAAGTTCCTTGAAACAAGAGAATCGCAATTCTCTTACAAGTATATCAAATACTTGGACACTCACTTAACTAAAGTACTCCTTATTGAGTAGATATGAGTGAAAGAATATGTTCAAGATCACAACAACTTTAAGCAATAATATGGCTCTCAAAAGCTTTATGAAATGAGTAGAAAATGAAGAACAATTGAATGAAAGCTTATAGCATGTAATGATCAGTTTGTGTATGTTGTTGTTGTTTAAAACACTGAAATGAAGCTGTATTTATAGTTGAAAAACTTGGCATTACCGTTGCCTAATTGCCAATTAAGAGTTGCTGATTTTACTCAGTGATAATCGATTATTAAGACCAAACAATCGATTATCTGCCAGTCAGTTTAAAAATCAATCCCAGATTTAACGCTTCACAATCGATTATACATAATCTATAATCGATTACTGGCAATATTCAAAATCAGATAATCGATTACACTAAGTTCATAATCGATTACTTTAGCAACGTTCTAAAAATCATTTCCGGATTTTAAGCAAAACATCGATTATATAAAATCTATAATCGATTACTTCAGCAACGTTCTAAAAATCATTTCCAGATTTTAAGCAAAACATCGATTATCTAGAATCAATAATCGATTACCTTATGGTATTTGAAAATCATTTGACAACGGACAGCTTCAACAATCGATTGTCCTTTGCAACAATCGATTACTTGTTATTTTCTGAAAATCATAAAACTTACTGTCTCAGTGATAATCGATTATCTAAAGACATAATCGATTACTTAATTAAATTTAAAATCACTGGAAGACATCAACTCAACACAATCGATCACCATTAGTTCATAATCGATTATTTTGAGTATTGAAAAACTTTACCTCAACAACAATCGATTGTCATTTGTTCACAATCGATTATCATGCAGATTTGGAAAAACCTGATGTTCACTGTCTTACTCACAATTGATTACCATTAATTCATAATCGATTGTCATGCAGTCTTGGCTCAGGAACAATCGATTATCATAAGTACATAATCGATTATTTTAGCCCAGATTTTTGAGGCATGTTTAGAAAACATTTTGTCTAATGTAAATATGCATGATTTAAAATCTTTTTGACATAGAATTAAATATGCATGATTTTGGAAAATAGTTTTATGAGAGAGGCCATACTATGAGTCAGGTTATAGGATCGAGATTACAGTTTTAGAACAATTCAATAACAATTAAAAGCTATATCTTGAACTTCAATCTTATTCGCAACCATTGTGCGCTTGTACTTGAATTCCGTCATATATCAATTTTTGCTTCGTTTGTCATTCATCAAAACCTACAAAAGAGTGCACGTTTAGTATATTGCATTGAGAACGTGTTTCTAACAATTTCCCCCTTTTTGATAATGGCAAACATTAAGCGGGATATGCAATTTAGGCAAAAGATATTGACAATTCAAGACAAGTAACAATTATGCAATTTTGTTCTTGTTCCCCCTCAATTTAAGAGTTCCCCCTCAATTTTAGCTTATAAGCAATCAATGAATTAAGAGGTGGTGCATACCCGATATCCCGTTTTCTTCCCCCTTTTGCCATTAGCAAAAAAAATAGTGAAATAAACAAGGTTTATTTATTGGGAAAAAAGAGGGTACATCAATGGGAACCAAAGAGAACAACAGCAAAAACCACACAAAACAAAAAAAATTTATTCATTTCCGTCGTTGTCCGCCTCGTTATTCGGCGCTGCTTCAAAAGGAACGAGAGCTGCATATGGATAATTGACATGATCAAAGTATCCATGGATCTCATGAGTGAGTTGAGCAAGCTGGTCGGATATGGTTTGGAGAGTAGGCTCTTGGGACGAACGAGCATGACGGGGTGGACGACTTGAAGAAGGAGCTGGAGCATGATCACCATCATGATGGAAAGAAGACTCCGAGATTTCCCAAATTTTGGTACTCCTTTTGAGAGGACCATTTTCCGTGACAAATCCGGATGCTTCAAGGAAGTTCATAATGAGGAGGGCATAAGGAAGAGGCATGTCATCACCGATGGCATCGAGCATATGAATTTTGATGAGCCGACACCAATTTATTTTGGCTCCGGTGACAATGGCATGCAGAAGTTCGGTATCCTCCTGGGAGATAGTGGTGTGATTGTGCCGTCTAGGCTTGAGGACTCGGGTGATGAAGTAAAGAATCAACCGGTAGTTTGGATCCATTCCCGTTATGGTAGGACGACGGGTAGAGATAGATGGATCATAGGAGGTTATACCGGCTTGGTGGAGAAGGATGGTTTCATCAAAGAGAGCCCCGGCCTTATCAATATACCGGTAAAGGTCTTCACTTTCATTTGGAAGGCGGGCAATGGTGTGGAGATTCTCTTCAGAGAGAAGAATTTGAACCCCATTAATGGAGGTGACAAGTTCGCCATCTTCATCTTTATGGAGGTTTGAGTAAAAAGCTTGAACGAGAGTTGTGTTGATGTGAGGATGAGTGAGAAGCAAGAAGTCATATAGTTGACACTCCTTTAACATATTTGCGGCATGGGTGAAAGGCTCAAGGAGTTTACTATTTGAGAACCGAGGAGGAAGAATGGTGCGTTTCTCAAATTTTGATAGGAACCTTGTGAGTTCATTTTCAGTTTCAAAGAACAAGACGGAACCGTCTTGGTATGGAAAATTTAAAGGAGGAGGGGCGGTTGAGGCTGATGCGCCATGTTTGGATCGGGAACGTTTTGAAGATCGTCCAGACATGTTAGGAGAAAGACTGCTGGAATTTGGCAAAGAAAATAGAAGAGATTTAGCTTTTGAATACTAGAGATAGTGCTTGAGTGGGTGAATGTGAGCTCTTATGATGCCTATTTATAGAGGAAAGGATTATCAAGCATTATATGGAGACATTTGCTGAGATTTTGGTTTAGGAGCAGTCAGAAAACGGTAAGAATTAAAATTACTGACCGTTAGATAATCGATTATTGAACTGAAATAATCGATTGTATTTACTGTTTGATTGAGATTTTGAATCTGACAAATCGATTCTTGAGTCAAACGGTAAAAAATTTGAATGAAATAATCGATTGTTAAATTTTGGTAATCGATTATGGAGCATTTAAGACCTGACAGGAATCGATTGAGGAGCCAAACGGTAACAAAAAATTAATATGAAGTAATCGATTGTCAATTCTTGGTAATCGATTATTTAGGGAACTAATTTGATACAGTGAACTTGGAGAATATCAGAATTTGTCAAATAATCGATTGTATGAAAAAATAATTGATTGTTGTAGAAAGCATTGCTGAATGACTGAGGCGGAAATCGATTATGCAATTTAGGAAGTAAAAAATTAAACATAGATGCATAATAGTAATAATCAGTCATAAACAATCGATTATTGATACTGATAATCGATGTACTGCACAGAAAATAATCGATTAGTGGCTTGAAATAGTCGATTATTTTGTGCTAAAACTTCATAATTCCCCCTACCTTTGGGGTGGTACCTGCAAAATAGATTTAAACGTCTCCGACGCTCAAGTTAGTAATTTATAGCGAAATTAATAAATTACACTAGTGTTAACAAGTAATGCCGTGAACTCTTAAGAATTGTGTCCTAGAGTGTTCTTAAGAGAGTTTCGGGTACTTACCTTTTCTCTAACATCGCCAATTACCTGTTCGAGAGGATGATCCTTGATCGTTCTCCACTCGTTAGGCGTATTTATTCCTTTTTCTAATTGTGGCGCTTCTTCCATTGGTTGTTCCCCAATTTCATTTTTGTTTTCCTTTGAAGTTTCTTCTTGGATTTTATCTTTCAAGCTATCCAAGATACCTGCAAGATCAAAACCGGATTCCTTTCTCGCCAAGCGAGTATTATCTTCGGAAAACACAACATGAGGGGATTCCTCCATAATTTGGGTTCTTTTGTTAAAGATCCTATATGCTTTGCTACGTGAGGAATAACCAATGAAAATACCTTCATCCGATTTAGCATCAAACTTACCCAATTGGTCCTTCCCATTATTATGAACAAAACATTTACAACCAAAAACACGTAAATGAGAAATGTTGAGTTTTCTACCCTTATAAAGTTCATATGGGGTTTTCATGAGTATCGGCCGAATTGCTGCTCTATTTAAAACATAGCAAGCGGTACTCACGGCGTCCGCCCAAAAGTATTTGGGAATCTCAGCTTCGTCGAGCATGGTTCTAGCCATTTCTTCGAGACACCTATTTTTCCTTTCCACCACCCCATTTTGTTGTGGTGTCCGTGGAGCGGAAAAGGTGTGTTCGATTCCGAGTTCGTCACAAAAATCCGCAAAGAGATTGTGATCAAACTCTCCCCCATGATCACTTCTAATCGAAGTGACGGTCGATTCCTTTTCGTTTTGAACACGCTTAAGGAAATACTTGAAATTTTGAAAAGCATCACTTTTATTTGCAAGAAATAGAGTCCAAGTAAATCTAGAAAAGTCATCAACAATTACAAAAACATATTTATTTTTACCAAGACTTTCAATACGAGAGGGACCAAATAAATCCATGTGAAGTAAGTGCAAAGGTCTAGACGTTGAAACAATATTCTTTGATTTAAAAGATGCTTTGGTTTGCTTCCCTTTTTGACAAGAATCGCAAATAGAATCATTTTCAAACTTTAAACTGGGAAGACCAACTACTAAGTTTTGAGAAAGAAGCTTGTTCAAAAGATGCATGTTCATGTGTGCTACTCTACGATGCCATAGCCAAGAGTTATCCTCTTTGCTTACTAAACAATCAACATATTCGGATGAGGAGTTTGAAAGATCAACCATATAGATATTATCATTTCTAAAACCACGAAGTATGATCTTGAAATCACTACGTCTAAATACAAGGCATTCATCCGAATTAAATAGAGCAAAATTTCCCTTGTCACATAATTGGCTTATGCTCAACAGATTATGCTTCAAACCTTTCACAAGTAGTATATGTTTAATAGAGGAGTTTTCGTCCTTACCGACCGAACCAATGCCGATGATTATTCCTTTATTGTTATCACCAAATGTGACACTTCCTCCTTCTTTGTGCTCTATTGAAGGAATTTGGATTCATCTCCCGTCATGTGTTTGGAGCATCCACTATCAAGGTACCATAGTACACTTGATCCCTTCAAGCACACCTACAAAACAAATTAATGTTCTTTAGGTACCCATGCCATCTTGGGTCCTTGAGGGTTAGGCATGTTATAATGATGCAATTGATTTATATGTCTATGACGAGTAAAGCAAGCGGGAGCAATATGACCAATACGTCTACAATAATGACAAGTCACGTTGGGATTATGCATTTTTCTAGGTACATAGTAACTAGATGAATGAAGGTTGCTTACTCTACTTTGAACACCATTGTTTCTCCTATTATGAGCTCTAGGAGGTTCACAAGTTTGTCTAAAATATGCATCATTTCTAGAATATCTATTTCTAGGTGGACGGTCATTTCTTGGTCTTCTAAAGTGTTCAAGGTTTGGCCTAAAATATGCATCATTTCTAGGTCTTCTAGCATTTTCACTATTTGGTCTAACATGCAAGTTATTTCTAGGATTTCTACTTCTAGGATAAGCATTTTGGTTATTAGTCCTAGGTTGAGCTCTAGGTTGTTGTGGTTTAGCACCAACCTTTTCTTCATTCTTGAATCCTATTCCATGTTTAGTTGATTTTAGATTAACAAGCACATCATTCAAGTTTTTATGCGAAGAATTAAACTTATCTAATGTGCCTTTAAGTTTAGCTACTTCATTCTTAAGAAGCACACAAGAAGAACAGTTTCTAGTAGAACCTTCAGGTTTATCAGCACTTCTTTTTCCATAAAACTTGTTTTCCTCTTTTAGCTTCTCATTTTCGAAAACTAGTTTTTCTAATTCTTTTTCTTTTAATGAAAGCTGTGTTTGAAAATCTTTTTCTTTTAGAGAAGCGCTTTCTTTAACACTTTTGACAGTTTTTGAAGCTTTGATAAATTCAGCGTATAGTTCATCAAAAGCATTTCTCATTTCATCAAGAGTAAAGAAATTTTGAGGAGATATTTGACTTACCTCGTCTTTGCCGTCTTCTTGAGCCATGAGACATAAATTTGCTGCTTCATAGTCTTCTTCTTCGCTTGCTTCATCTCCGGAATCTCCTCCCCAAGAGATGTATGCACGTTGCTTTTTGAAGGGTTTCTTCTCCTTTTTGATGTTAGGGCAATTTGATTTTATGTGCCCGGTTTCTCCGCATTCATAGCATTTTAGTTGATCGCCTTGCTTTTTGTTCTTGCGTTCATACTCTTTGCGCATGAATTTTTGAAACCTTTTGATAACGAGTCCAAACTCGTTGTCACCTTCCTCATCAATTTGTGGTTGGCTAGCCTTTAGAGCAATCCTTTGCCTTCTTTGATCATCAACAAACGGGTTAAGTATAGTTGATTCATAGGTTTTGAGATTACCTCTTAATGCGTCAATTGTGACATTTGTGATGCCAATGGATTCTTGGATTGCATCGGCCTTTGATCGCCATGCCGGAGTGAGACTTCTGAGGATCTTCCGGACAAGTTCTCTATCCGTAAACGTCTTTTTGAGGGCGTGTAGATCATTCACGATCATTGAGAATCGCTCAAACATTTCGTCTACTTTCTCTCCTTCCTTCATGTGGAATAGTTCATAAGAGTGAGTTAAGAAATGAATTTTAGCTTCTCGTACCTGGTCGGTTCCTTCGTATGTCACTTCAAGCTTATCCCACATTTCTTTTGCTGTTTTGCAACATGATATCTTCCTGTAGTCGTTAGCATTAACAGCACAATATAATAAATTTATAGCTTTGGCATTATTTTGAAACTTACGAATATCCTCCGCGGTATATTCCTCTTCGGTCTTTGGAACCCATTCGTCTTCCACCTTCTTGGTTGGAATTTGGTTTCCATTGGTGAATACTTTCCACAAATGAAAGCTATTTGATTGCACAAAGATTTGCATCCTCTCCTTCCAGTATGAGTAGTTTGTGCCGTTGAATAGAGGAGGTCGTGTAGAGCATTGTCCTTCTTCAATTCCTGCAAAAGAGTCAAGAGTAGAAGCCATGGATGGTTCTCTCAAACGGTTAAGTTTTCAGAGAGTTGGGCTCTGATACCAATTGTTAGAAACTACGCTTTACGCTAGAGGGGGGGTGAATAGCGTATTAATAGAATTTAGCGTTTTCTTGCGGAATTTAAACTTTGCAGGAAGTAAAATAAATGCAGAAAAATAAACTTACACAAAGATGTATACTGGTTGGCCACCAACGTGGTTAGTCCAGTCCCCGAGAGACTCTCTCGAGATTTTTCACTATCTTGTTAAGCTTAAGGGTGCTCAACAAACCGTTACACACTTGAGGACACAAGCCTCAAACAGTTGCTCGGAGATCGCAATCTCAAAGACTTCACCCAAGGAAACGCAAGTTCCTTGAAACAAGAGAATCGCAATTCTCTTACAAGTATATCAAATACTTGGACACTCACTTAACTAAAGTACTCCTTATTGAGTAGATATGAGTGAAAGAATATGTTCAAGATCACAACAACTTTAAGCAATAATATGGCTCTCAAAAGCTTTATGAAATGAGTAGAAAATGAAGAACAATTGAATGAAAGCTTATAGCAATGTAATGATCAGTTTGTGTATGTTGTTGTTGTTTAAAACACTGAAATGAAGCTGTATTTATAGTTGAAAAACTTGGCATTACCGTTGCCTAATTGCCAATTAAGAGTTGCTGATTTTACTCAGTGATAATCGATTATTAAGACCAAACAATCGATTATCTGCCAGTCAGTTTAAAAATCAATCCCAGATTTAACGCTTCACAATCGATTATACATAATCTATAATCGATTACTGGCAATATTCAAAATCAGATAATCGATTACACTAAGTTCATAATCGATTACTTTAGCAACGTTCTAAAAATCATTTCCGGATTTTAAGCAAAACATCGATTATATAAAATCTATAATCGATTACTTCAGCAACGTTCTAAAAATCATTTCCAGATTTTAAGCAAAACATCGATTATCTAGAATCAATAATCGATTACCTTATGGTATTTGAAAATCATTTGACAACGGACAGCTTCAACAATTGATTGTCCTTTGCAACAATCGATTACTTGTTATTTTCTGAAAATCATAAAACTTACTGTCTCAGTGATAATCGATTATCTAAAGACATAATCGATTACTTAATTAAATTTAAAATCACTGGAAGACATCAACTCAACACAATCGATCACCATTAGTTCATAATCGATTATTTTGAGTATTGAAAAACTTTACCTCAACAACAATCGATTGTCATTTGTTCACAATCGATTATCATGCAGATTTGGAAAAACCTGATGTTCACTGTCTTACTCACAATCGGTTACCATTAATTCATAACCGATTGTCATGCAGTCTTGGCTCAGAAACAATCGATTATCATAAGTACATAATCGATTATTTTAGCCCAGATTTTTGAGGCATGTTTAGAAAACATTTTGTCTAATGTAAATATGCATGATTTAAAATCTTTTTGGCACAGAATTAAATATGCATGATTTTGGAAAATAGTTTTATGAGAGAGGCCATACTATGAGTCAGGTTATAGGATCGAGATTACAGTTTTAGAACAACTCAATAACAATTAAAAGCTATATCTTGAACTTCAATCTTATTCGCAACCATTGTGCGCTTGTACTTGAATTCCGTCATATATCAATTTTTGCTTCGTTTGTCATTCATCAAAACCTACAAAAGAGTGCACGTTTAGTATATTGCATTGAGAACGTGTTTCTAACACAGTTGCTACTCCATCTGCCCAACAACTAACTAGGGCTGAAGGTCGGGGAGGTAGAGGTCGCCCTAAAGCGGGAGGCCAGGCCAGATATTATGCCATTCCGGCCCGTACCGAGGATGTTTTCTCCGATTCTCATAGGTATTATACTAGTTTGTCAGAGAGATGCATTGGTTCTATTCGATCCAGGATCCACTTATATTTATGTGTCTTCTTATTTTGCTCCTCATTTGGGTGTACCACGAGATTTTTTGAGTTCCCATATTTATGTTTTTGCTCCTGTGGGAGATTCTTTTATTGTGGATCGCGTTTATCGGTCGTATTTGGTTACTATTCATGGTTTTGAGACCAGAGCTGATTTATTGTTACTGAGCATAGTTGATCTTGATATTATTTTAGGCATGGACTAGTTGTCGCCCCATTATGCTATTCTTGATTGTCACGCCAAGACCGTGACGTTGGCTATGCTAGGTGTACCGTGTGTTGAGTGGAGTGGTACTTTAGATCACACTCCCAGTAGAGTTATCTCTTTCCTTAAAGCTCAACATATGGTTGAGAAGGGCTGTGAGCGTATTTATCTTATGTGAGAGATGTCAGTCTTGATACCCCTTCTGTTGATTCAGTCCCGGTGGTACAGGATTATCCCGATGTGTTTCCAGCTGATCTTTCGGGCATGCCGCCTTATAGAGATATTGATTTTGGCATTGATTTGCGCCGGGCACTCAACCCATTTCCATTCCTCCGTATCGCATGGCTCCTCCAGAGTTGAAGAAGTTGAAAGAACAATTATAGGAATTTCTTGATAAAGGTTTTATTCGATCCAGTGTTTTACGTTGGGGTGCTCCTGTCTTGTTTTTGAAGTAAAAGGATGGTTCTATGCATATGTGTATCGATTATCGCCAGTTAAACAAGGTTACAGTGAATAACCGTTATCCTTTGCCTCATATTGATGATTTGTTTGACCAGCTTCAGGGTGCATAAGTATTTTCTAAGATTGACTTGCACTTAGGTTACCATCAGTTGAAGATTCGGGAGCCAGATATCTAGAAGACTGCCTTCAGTACTATGTATGGTCATTACGAGTTCCTTATTATGTCATTTGGGCTGACCAATGCCCCAACAGCTTTTATGCATTTGATTCACAGTATGTTCCGGCCCTATTTTTCCTCATTCATTATTAATTTTATTGATGATATTCTGGTATTTTCTTGGCTCGGGAAGATCACAAGAAGCACCTGAGGACAATGCTTCAAACTCAAAAAGAAAAGAAGTTATATGCAAAGTTCTCCAAATGTGAGTTTTGGTTGGATTCAGTGGCATTCATAGGCCACGTGGTGTCAAGTGAGGGTATTCAGGTGGTTCCAAAAAAGGTAAAGGTCATTCAAAGTTGGCCCTGGCCGTCCTAACCTACAAAGATTTGCAATTCCCTTGGATTGGCAGGCTACTATCGTTGTTTTGTGGAGAGGTTTTCACCGATTGCAACCTCTATGACTAGATTGACCCAGAAGGGTGCTCCATTTCATTGGACAGAGTGTGAAGTGAGCTTTCAAAAGCTCAAGACAGCATTGACTACAACCCCAGTTTTGATATTGCCTACAGGTTCGGAGTCTTATACAGTTTATTGTGATGCCTCACGGGTTGTTCTCGGAGCGGTGTTGATGTAGGACGGTAGGGTGATTGCATACGCATCCAGACAGTTGAAGATATATGAGAAGAACTACCCTGTTCACTACCTTGAGTTAGCATCCATTGTTCAGCCCTGAAGATTTAGCGTCATTATTTATACGGTGTGCCTTGTGAGATTTATACAGATCATCGGAGCTTGCAACACTTGTTCGAGCAAAAGGATCTAAATTTGTGCCAGTGGAGGTGGTTAGAGTTACTAAAGGATTATGATATTACTATTCTGTATCACCCGGGCAATGCCAATGTGGTGGCCGATGCCTTGAGTCATCGGGCAGAGAGTTTGGGGAGTTTGGTATATCTACCAGCATCAGAGAGACCTATGGCAATGGATGTTCAGGATTAGCTATCTAGTTTGTGGATTGTATCTTTCGGAACCCAGTTGGGTCCTAGCCTGCGTGGTTTCTAGATCTTTCTTATTCGATCGTATTAGGGAGGGACAGTATGATGGCCCTCATTTACTTGTCCTCAAGGACAAGGTTCAACACGCCGATGCCAGAGATGTGACTATTGGAGAAGATGGGGTCTTGAGGATGCAGGGTCGGATTTGTGTGCCAATGTTGATGTGCTTCGAGAGTTGATTTTAGATGAGGCTAATAGTTCGCTGTACTCCATCCATCCGGGTGCCACAAAAATGTATCAGGATTTCAGACAGCACTATTGGTGGGGGCGGATGAAGAAAGATGTAGTTGGATTTGTAGCTAAGTGCCTCAACTGTCAGCTGGTGAAGTATGAGCACAAGAGACCGGGTGAGTTGCTTCAGTAGATAGAGATTCCGTAGTGGAAGTGGGAGAGGATCACCATGAACTTTGTAGTTGGACTCCCACGGACTTTGAAGTAGTTTGATGCTATTTGGGTGACTTTGGATCGGCTAACCAAGTCCACTCATTTAATTCCTATGTGTACTACTTATTCATAGGAGCGTTGGCGGAGATCTATATCCGTGAGATTGCTCGTCTGCATGGTATTCCAGTTTCCATTATCTCATATAGAGGTAATCAGTTCACATCGCAGTTTTGGAGGGCCATTAAGCGTGAGTTGGGCACTCTGGTAGAGTTGAGTACAACATTTAACCCTGAAATGGACAGACAGTTCGAGCGAACCATTCAAATTCTTGAGGATATGCTCTGTGTGTATGTGATTGAGTTTGGAAGATCTCGAGATCAGTTCTTTCCATTGGCGGAGTATTTTCACAACAACATCTATCAGTCCAGCATTTAGATGGCATTGTATGAAGCTTTATATGGTAGGGGGCATAGATCTCCGATGGGTTGGTTTGAGCCGGGTGAGGCCAGGATATTAGACACAGATTTGGTTCAGGATGATTTGGAGAAGGTTAAGGTGATTCAAGATAGACTTCGGATAGCCCAGTCCAGACAGAAGAGCTACGCGGACCGGAAGGTTCACAATGTTTCCTATATGGTTGGAGAGCGGGTTTTGCTTTGAATTTCGCCTATGACAGATGTTATGATATTTGGGAAAAAGGAAAGTTGAGTCTGAGATTTATTGGCCCTTTTGAGATATTGAGGCGTGTTGGGTAGGTTGCTTATGAGCTTGCTTTACCTCCCAGCTTGGCAGAAGTTCATCCGGTATTTCATATTTCGATGCTCCAGAGGTATCATGGTGATCCATCGCACGTGTTGGATTTCAGTTCAGTCCAGTTGGACAAGGATCTATCCTATGTTGAGGAGCCAGCGGCTATATTGGACAGACATGTCAAAAAGTTGAGGTCAAAGAACATTGCTTTAGTAAAGGTTCAGTTGTGGGTCAGCCGGTCAAGGAGGCGTCCTGGGAGACCGAGCAGGATATGTGCAACAGTTACCATCAACGAATGTTTAAGTGTAGGAGGATGTTAAGACCCGGCCGGTCGTCTTAAGAATTAAAGCCCTGATCCCTTATTAACTATTTTCCCTAAGCTCATTTCTGCTATTTTGGGTTATAGGGACGTTCGGTTTTGGGTTTCTGAGAGTTTTGGGACACTTAGTCCCTAAATGAGAGCTTAAGTGCTTGAGAGTTGTCCGTAGTTGGAGCACGGAATGGAAATCGGATGGTTTTGTTAGCTCCGTTAGATTATTTCGGGGTTGGGAGCGTGTTCCAAATATATTTTGGAGGTCTTTAGCTAATTTAGGCTTGAAATGCCAAGAAGTTGAATTTTGGAAGTTTTCGGTCCGATAGTGAGATTTTGATTCGATGGTTGGAATGGAATTTTGCAGTAGTTCTGTCATGTCATTTTCGATGTGTGTGCAAAATTTCAGGTCATTCAGACGTGTTTTGTTAGGTTTTTAATTGAAAGCGTATTTTGAGGAAAATTTGAGTTCTTAGATTTAAATCCTTGATTAAATCAAGTTTCTGATGTTTTTTTGGGTGTTTTAAGGATTGGTACAAGTTTAATAAGGTATTAGGTAATATTGGTACTTTTGGTTGAGGTCCCGGAGACCTCGGGATGACTTCGGATGGTCGACGGAAAATTTTTTGGAGTTAGAGGTTTCAGAAGTTGCTGGTGTCTGTCATAACCGCACCTGCGGTTTGGGTTCCGCAGCTGCGGAGCCGCAGAAGCGACCAGGCAAGCGCAAATGCGAATATTGGGTGTTCCTTTTGATTTCGCATATGCAGAAGTTTCAAGAACATATGTGATTTCGCAACTACGAAAGGAGTATAGCAAATGCATCCCTTTGGCTATTTAATGTAAGTCGCAGATGCGACATGTGTTCCGCAGATGCGGAAATCATTGGGCAGAAGTATGAAATTCGAGGGTTTCAAAAATTAGAAAAATCGAATTGGAGCTCAGGAGAGGGCGCTTTTTAGAGAGACCCGAAGAGGCGATTATTAGGTAACGATCCTTTAACCCTTTCTAGTTATATTCCATCAATCTATAGTTAATTTTAGCAATTAAATTCGGATTAGGGATTAAAAATTGGGGAAAATTGGAAGAAACTTCATAGGCCAAATTATTGGGTTTTGATTGGATTTTTCATATCTGATTTGAGAGACTTTTATATGCTTCGACTCGTGAGAGTGCGAGGTTTCTGAAAATGTTGATTTCAACTAATTCCAAGACAATGACCTGAGGGGTATTTTGGTTATTTTACCTAATTTCGCGTCTTAGCTTGAAATTAAATCGTTGAATAAGTTGCTTGAGATATTATTTACAATATGTAATTGAATTGAATAGATTTGGGCCATTTAGAGTTGGATACTTGTGGCAATGCGTGGTTTCGTGTTGATTTTGAGCCAGTTCCAGGTAAGTGGTTTGTCTAACCTTATGTGGGGGACCTTTCCCCTTAGGAAATGATATTTGGAAATTGAATGCCTTGTATATGAGCTGACGAGCGCGTACTTAATCTAATTGTTGAAATTCAGTTTTACATTAAGTATTTACACTGAGTTTTTCTTACATGTTTAATTCTATTTGCAAATATAGCCCGTGTTAGTTTAGAAAAGTATATGTAGTTGACCTATATTGCCTATTTGCTTAAATTGTTTTGATTGTATTACGTGAAGTATGTTAGGCTAGAACTACTTGATGCCCTGATGTTGAACTCTATTTCTAAATATCTTCTTAATTGTTGCTGTGTAATTACATTGGGACTACGGATGTCGGATTCCCGTAGCTCCCCCTATTTGTTTACTTTGGGATTACGAGTTAGTTTTTGGTAGATTCCCCTACACATTGACCTTTGGACTACGGATCAGATTCCGGTAGATCCTCGCACATTGATAGTTGGACTACGAGACGATATCCCGGGAGATCCTTCGGATATATATATACATATGATGACTACGGGATGGTATCCCGAGAGATCCTCTGTACAGATGATGAAAAGGAATGCAGGACGGTATCCTGGGATATCCTCGTGGTTGCTATTGGTACTGAGCTGCTTTATTTTCCTGTTACTCCGTTCCTTGTCTATTTGTTGTCTTGCATAACGTATCTTATTTATTGTACTCATTTATCCTGTCTATTTCATATTGTTGGAACTTATTATTATGTTTTAACCTCAGTAGGGCCCTGACCTTCCTCGTTACTACCCGACCGAGGTTAGGCTTGGCACTTACTGAGTACCATTGTGGTGTACTCATGCCACTTCTGTGCATGTTTTTCATGTGCAGATCGAGGTACCTCTACCCATGCGTGCGGAGAGATCTAGCAGAGACTTCAAGGTATATCTGCCGCGTCCACAGACCAAGAAGTCTCTATCTTATTCAATCTTTTAGCAGTTAGCCTTCCTTCTTACTATTGTTTTAGACATTCTGGAGCTAGAGCATTATACTACATTTCTTTCAGCTTGTGTTCCCGTGAGTTTTTGATTTTGGGATACTATTGTAGGCCTCGCTGATGTTGAGTTGTATATGCCGAGCGGCATTTATATTCAGTTTTCTTTTAGTTGTTCAGCTATGATTATTTATTTTCGCAAGTTAGTTTGTTTTCCGCATTATTAGGATTACCTATTCGTAGAGACTAGGTGCCGTCATGACATGTTCATTGAGGGGGAACTGGGGTTGTGACACCTTTCCATCCTTCTTTGGCACTGGCACTGGCACAATGTTGGCTAACCATGTCGGATATTCTACTATCCTGAGAACCTTAGCTTTGACCTGCTTAGTGATTTCTTCCTTGATTTTCATACTCATATCAGGCTTGAACTTTCTAAGGTTCTGCTTTACCGGTGGACATGTCCAATCAATTGGTAGTTTGTGTACCACAATAGATGTACTCAGACCAGTCATGTCATCATACGATCAGGCGAATATGTCCTCATATTCCATTAGAAATTCTATGTACTCTTTCTTTTTTGTCAATGACAAATGAACGCTGATTCATATTTCTTTGATGTTTTTCTGCATTTCCCAGGTTAACAATCTCAGTCTGTCCAGGTTGGACTTATGTCTATTCTCAAAATTCTTGACTTCTTTAATAATCTATTCTAGTATGTCGTCTTCCTTTGAATCTATGTCCATTTGTTGCATTGTTTCGTTGCATGTCACAGTCATTGGTTCATCAAGATAAGTAATGGGAATGTTGTATAATTAAAGTAATGAGAGAGAAATAATAATGAGTGTTGATTCATAAGAAAAGTCAAAAGGGTTTGATAAATTTCATAAATGTTTTGAACATTTAAGGTCTTATTGCGGGAATTAAAATGCGAGAAGAAAATCATTTAATAAATAAAACAATGCATGATGCTTGTTTTAGCCTTGCTACCCCGAGGCTTGCCGGACTCTAGTTGTCCTGATGGTCCAGTTGTTGAGGTGGGCTCCTATGCTTACGGCATGTATGGAAGGGCCTTCCTCCCCATCCTCCTTAAAAATGACACAACAATCCATGCCATCATCTTCTAGTAACAAATTCCTTACTACTGCCAGTGCTTCCTCTTCTTCCGATCTATAGATAATATCGGATGGCTAGAAAGCAGGACCGGGCCATGTGGCGACCAGTTGTTGAATTCCTCCCAATTGTATTCATATCCCCGACCGAAGGTGGTGCCATGTTTCTTTAGTTTGATAGGCTTAGCGATTCCTTAGAGGTTCTTTCCAAGTCCCTTGCTAGGTTAATATTCACTCCAGTTCAATATGCTTTCAATTTTTTTGTCCTACCATTTGTCCTTGTCAATGACGTTAACTCGCTCGATGTGGTGATAGGTATCCCCACCTATGTTTCTTCTTCCTCCGATTGTTGGGATGGTCTGGCAACCTAGTTGAGAAAGTTCATTGACAGGCTAAGGAGGTACAACTTGAAACTGAACCCCGTAAAGTGTGCATTCGGGGTTCCCATAGGAAAGTTATTGGGATTCATTATCAGTCGTCGAGGGATCGAGCTAGATTCGTCTAAAGACAAGGCTTTTAAGGAGTTATCACCGCCTAAGAGCAAAAAGGACGTGATGAGCTTCCTATGACGTTTCAACTATATCAATCGCTTCATAGCACAGTCCACAATCAAATGTGAACCCATCTTCAAGATACTGAGGAAAGATGTCGAAACAAGCTGGATTGAGGATTGTAAGAAAGCTTTTGACAAGATCAAGGAGTACCTGTCCACACTACCAGTTCAGGTCCCGCTAGAACCAGGATGACATTTGCTACTCTATTTATCTGTATTGGATGGAGCCTTCGAATGTGTTTTGGGACAACATGACGATACATGAAGAAAGGCACAGGCCATATACTACCTGAGAAAGAAGTTCACGCCTTACAAAGCACGGTACTCTATGAAGCACTTGCTTTGACCTGGACAACTCAGAAATTGAGGCACTATTTCTGTGCCTACAGTACATACCTCATATCCAGGGTGGACCCTCTAAAGTACATATTCCAGAAGCTCATGCCGACTAGAAAGTTTGCCAAATGGTAGATACTGTTATGTGAGTTTAGTATCGTCTACGTAACTCAAAAGGCAGTCAAAGGACAAGCATTGACAGATCACCTTGTTGAAAATTCGGTGGGAGGAGCATACAAACCTTTGAAAACATACTTTCCTGATGAATAAGTATCGTTCATAGGGGAAGACATTATCAAAACATACGACGGTTGGAGGATGTTCTTTGACAGAGTTGCAAATTCAAAAGAGTGGGTATTGGAGCAGTTTTGGTATAAAAAACGGGTCAACATTATTCGGTATCTGCTAAACCCAGATTTCCCTACATTAACAACATGGTGGAATATGAAGCCTGTATACTAGGGCTCAATATGGCAATTGACACTGAACATCCAGGAGTTGTTGTTAATCGATGATTCAAATTTGCTTATGCACCAGGTACAAGGAGAGCGAGCCACAAAAAATGTGAAAATTTTTCGATATTTGCACCATATGCAGGAATTGAGAAATAGGTTCACGAAGATAGAATCCCGATTTGTGTCCAGAATTCAGAATGAATTCGTTGATGCATTGGCCACATTGTCATTTATGATACAACATATGGATAAGAATTTCATTAATCCCATTCTAGTAGAATCCATAATCAACCAGCATATTATGCTCATGTTAAAAAAGAAACAGATGAAAAACCTTGGTTCCATGACATTAAGGAATATTTGTCAAAGGAAAAATATCCGAAGCATGCAAACCACACTTAAAACGTACATTCCAGAGATTGTCCAATCACTTCTTCTATAATAAAGGAAATTTATACAGAAGAACTCCTGATGTAGAATTGCTAAGATGTGAGACGCTAAGATGTGTCAGACGCAAGTTCCAAGAAAATCCCAAAAATCGTGTGGTCCCCATCTTCTAATTGTGAAGTGCATATCAGTAAATTTGTGACAATCACGTGAGGTGTGGGAGTGAGGCATATTCTCAAAGTTATCCCCAAGAAAAGTGAATATGAAAATTTTATCCTAAAAGAGTATAGTGAGGTGTAATTTGTTAGAGAAAGAAACAAAACTCACGAGATTTTCTTTTTGAATTATCTAAAGAGAACTTTAAAAAGTCATAATAAACCCAACTAACTAATTGAAAAGATAATGAGATAGTAGTAAATCAATTAACATACAGGAAAATGAAACGAGATCCAAAGTATGCAAACAAGACTAAAATAACACTGACTTAAATAATACTATAAGAATAACTAAAAAATGATACCATAAAACTGAAAAGATTCGAAAACTAGTTAGGCTAAGCAAATAATTAACCACTTTTATTTTAAAAATATATTATAATAGTACCAACTAATAAAGTTAAGACTAGCGTAGTAAAACCTCAAATCGTGTGAATATTTTTGTAATTGTTAATTGTCACATATAAGATAAACTTAAAATTTGCTTGACAAAAATGTTAGTTAACTAAAATAGAGGAAATGTTATAAACTAAAGCAAAAGACAAGAACAATAGAGCAAGAACAATAGCAATAGAGAGAAGAGTAGAGAGAGTTCTTCTTATTGAGTTGAGAGGGGTCTCAAGGGATGATTTACAATGGTAGGGGGCACCTCTATTTATAGGGGAGAGGAAGATTTAGCTACCACTAATAGAACTCTAAAATCTCTCTAATTAGATACATTAAAGACATTCACCTTAAATAGAAGTGTAAGAATCTTCTATTTCATAACACTCCCCCTTGAATGTCTATTCAATGATGTGCCTCATAAAACCTTAAAACCAAAACCCAATGGGAAAAATTAAAGTAAGGAAAAAGAGTACACATGTTTGAATATGCGCCTATTGGTTGCCTCGTTAAAAACCTTGCAAGGAAAACCCAGTGGGACAAAACCTTGTAAGGGAAAAAGAGTGCAACGCGCATTGACTCCCCCTAATGAGTACATCGATTTATATCCTTGAGCATTTGCATTCCAATCTTGTGCATCATCTTGAAATCATCATTCTTGATAGATATGAACATCTTCATATAATGTCGTGGAATAACTCTTCAATATCTCCATAGATGCATTCTCAATGCCATCATGCTTATAGTTATAGCAAGATACATATGTACACAAATTGTACTTAGGATGTGGTACTTCAGGACCAAGAGTTGCATATGCTTCAAGCAACTTAAATCTTTCAAGTTAAGTCATATAAGTCGCATAATAGACTTTAGCTGCATATCAAGCTTTCATTAGTGATACTGAACAAATAAGATATCGAAAACTGACTATACATACCTTTGCCTTTATACTTTCAAGCATATGAACTATAGGTTCAAAGCTACATGTCTTTCATATGGAATCAATTCTTCTTGAATTGTATCTCTTCCATTTAGTTACTTTCTTTGAGTCAGTAAATGCGTAAAGCATGCTTTGCAATATGTTGCAATTTGAATTATCCCTTTTTATGAACTACAGGTTCATATCATGATATTCGGGGATATACATATACAAATGAAAATTCATCCCATGTAACACTTTCTCAAATGTTTATCATGTCTCCCCCTCATGTTAGTAAAGCTAACATGTTTCCTCAACTTTGGGAAATCATCTTTGTGCATTATGTCAATATACACAGCACCTTAATAATAAGATGAAATTATTTGGTTCCTGACCCTGAACCACTTGTGAGGGGAGAATATACTCTCGTATACAACTTATATCAAACTGATATATATATAACTTAGTTCTCATAAGAAACAGTTTAGCTATTAAGTGGCAGCACTCAATAATTATCTTGCTAAACCAACTTTAATATAAACCAACTTATCAAGATGAACTGTCTTGAGTAGAGAATCTGGAAACTATGCTCGAAGTTAGATTACTGAGCGATTTACCTCGCAAGCACTGCCAGGCTGCGGGTTAATAACAATGGCGCATGTAACCATATCATAGATGCATCATATGTGGTATACATGGCAGGTGAATGGGCCCATATTCACCTTTGATATTTCCAGAATTTATGGGCTTCAACCCGAACTCTTTAGTTGGTCAGTTCATTAATGAGAACAAGTGATACAAGAGTATTCGTAAAGAACTTTCTAGTTCTTTAATATTCACCTATGTGAATTTGCACATCATACTTCAAATGAGATGGCTAACACGAATGTCAACTGACTAAATTATCAATATTGGTAAACTTCAAATTTACACCATGACATGTGCACTTATCAATAAACTTCGGGTTTATTATGACATGGGTTTTATACCAATAGATATCCACTTTATTGTGGCATTCTTTCTTTTGTGTAGTACAAACTGGAGAACAAAGCGGGTAGCTTTTCATATACAAATTACCCCGCTACAAGTTGTAGTAATAGGAGAATCAAAGCCTTCCTTTATTTATAGTCTCAATATCATCAATCGCCTTCGCGTGTACTTTTGGAAACTGAATAAGTTTCTTTGAGACTTACTACAGCACAATACTCAATTGTGTTTCTCCAACATAGTAATAATTGGCTCTTCGAGAGCTCTCAATTAATTTTGTACTACCACAGACTGAGGTTCGAGATCCTCACATTCTTGCATTCCGTATTTTCAAGAGTCTCAGGCTCAATAGATTCTTCGTGAATCTCGGAATTAATAAAATCATGAGCGTCCTCATGTGATTCTTTCATAGTGTCATTTAGATCGTTCTTTTTCCTCTTTCTAGGATTTCGATCTTTTGGAACCTAATGGTCTGCCACGCTTCTGGCGTGCATTTGACTCATTGGATATGACACTAGATATTCGTCCAATAGGGACTTCAATACGGATCGGAACATTTTCTGCGTGAATGTGGGATTTCGTTATCCTCTTCAAGTCCGTAAATGCGTCAGGCATTTGATTTGCTATTCTTTGCAAATGGATAATCTTTTGTACCTCCTTCTTTCAAATAGAGGTATGTGGATCAAGATGAGATAATGATACATTTTTCCACAAAATTTCCCATTTGGTTTCACCGACTTCTCCCCCTAATTTTGGGAAAAGTGTCTCATCAAATTGACAGTCTGCAAATAGTGCAGTGAACAAATCTCCTGTCAATGTTTCGAGGTAGCGAATAATGGAGGACGATTCATACTCAACATATATTCCTAACCTTCTTTGCAAACCCATTTTTGGTGCGGGATGGCGGTGCTACAGGCACCTATACTGCGCATCCAAAGCTTCTTAAATGGGATATATTGGGTTCATGACCCAAAACCAATTGCAATGGGGAATATTTGTGTCAATTCGTCAGTCAGAGACGAACTAGCATTGCTGCATGCAACATGGCGTGACCCCAAACCGAAGTGGGCAGCCGACGAACTAGTATTGCTTCATGCAAAATGGCGTGACCCCAAACCGAAGTGGGCAGCCGACAAACTAGTATTGTTGCATGCAAAATGGCGTGAACCCAAACCGAAATGGGCAGCCACGTTTTCATGAAGAATTCAAGATTATTCTCATCTATTATCCATTAACTTTGCAAACGCAAGGTTGCGTGATGGCAACAAGCACACATTAGACCATCTACAGGATGCGTCTATCAAGACCATGAAATACCTAAACTACCCACTAGGTGGGTGAATAGGTCCACAAATGTCCCCTTGTATACGTTCCAGAAACTGGGGTGACTCAGTCCCAACCTTTGTTGGGGATGGTCTGATAATCAGCTTGCCTTGATAACACGAAGTGCAAGGATATTCATTACCTGAGAGAATTTTGAAATTCTTTAACGGATGCCCATATGAGCTTTCTATAATCCGTCTCATCATGGTTGATCCTGGGTGACCCAGTCGATCATGCCAAAGTACAAATGTATTGGACTCAGTATTCTTTAGATTTACTGTTGAATGTGCCTCAATTGCACTAATTCTTGTCCAATACAGGCCACAAGATAAAGACGGGAATTTCTCAATAACCCTCTTTTGGCCGGAGACATTCTTTAAAGTGAGGACGAGATATTCAAGATTATCTTCATCCATTGTCTCAATATTGTAGCCATTCCGGCGTACATCTTTAAAACTCAACAAGTTTCTCATAGACTTGGAGGAGAACATAGCATTCTCTATGATTAACGTCGTGCCCTTGGGCAGAGTTACATTGGCTCTTCCGGAGCCTTCGATCAATTTACTTTCCATGGTATGACATACAAAAGAAATACAGGAACATAAGAATAAGCAAGTTCAATTCCTTTTGTGTCACATAATATTTTCAAAATCTGCTACTAACAATTGACAAACAAAATCAGATATGTTGTCCATAATCAATTACTTTGCAGTTTGAAAATTTCAGCGTTTTTCATAAGACAATCGATTATTAAACCCACACAATCGATTGTTGGAACATAGACAATCGATTGTTATACATAGACAATCGATTGTGGATGATTTTTGAAAAATTCCAGATTACACTGCCTAACGACAATCGATTGTTAGATATAGACAATCGATTGTGGGTGATTTTTGAAAAATTCCAGACCTCACTGTTTCAAGACAATCGATTGTTAGTCAACGACAATCGATTGTTGATCAATTGTTTTTCAACTTTAATGCGAAAATAGTTGATAATCGACTAGTTTTTCAGGCTAGTCGATTACCCCCACTGGAAAATAAAAGTTTTATTGATATTTGAGCATATTGAAGAACTAATACAAATATCATATCATGAACTAGCTAATACGAGCTAATACTAATGACTATTAGTTTATTCATTAACTAATACAAATAAATCAAACAGCTCCATCTTCTTTCATCACCGATCCATCATCGATTAGGTGGTCTATCTTCCCATCGGGTTGCTTAAAGAAGTCTGCCACATCCAGGTGGGTGAAGTCAAAGTTGTCGTCAGAGACAAAATTCGTTTCAGGGCGTTTACTCTTTCGGGATGCTTAATAAAGGTCAACCAAATTTTATGGTATACGGCAAGACTTAGACCAGTGCCCGTTTTCACCGCAACGATAATATATAGTTTATAAACTATTTGCTTTTGGATTCTTATCGTATCGTGCTTGTGGCAGAGTGACCAACTTCAGGTTTGTCATCTCTCTTCTTTAAGCCTTTCCACAAGATGGGTGAATCCTTGATGTTGAGATGTTCAATCTTCAAACTTTCATCAAGGTGATGGCGCAAGTAAATCAAGGCCTTCGTATAGTTTTGGGTGGATGCATTATTTCTGTCTTTAATGGCGTCTCCAAGACCCATAGCATCTAAGTGGATTTCATCATCCAACACCCATGTCATATAGTTCTTGCCCGAAATTTCGAGGGCAACGAACTTTCTTTTCATATGACACAATTACATCAAGAGCGTGTTCATACTTACGGGCTCTATTACAATTATCACATTCACTTCAGGGAATGGATCAAAATCATGTGCTTTACACAAGCTGCTACCACATTCTCTAAAGGGAATGGAGCAAATTCAATTGGACGGAATTCTTTATCACGTCCACAATCATACATGAATTTAATCATGGCAGGACATAGAGATTTTACCACTTCGTGTGGTTATAATTTCTCACAAACTTCATTAGAGTTATAATCAAACTTTGTATATAAAATTTATAGAATTCCAAGAATTTGAAAGGGAAAAGTAAATTACTTACCTTTAAGGTATACCAAATATATTTTCTATGTTTCTTTCTTTCTTCCTTTCCTTTCTTTCTTTCCTTTTTCTTTTCAACTTTTTCGTTCTTTTTTTTTCTTCTTGCCTTCCAGTGTCTTGCTTTCTGTTTCTTTTCTTTTTTTTTCGTTTGTCCCTTTTTTTTTTTTTCCTTCTTTGAAGCAAAACCCTACACAGACAAAAGTTAAGACAATCGAAAATTTCAATTGGTTAGAGACTCGTGCTGATAACGTGTTATAAACTAAAGCAAAAGACAAGAACAATAGAGCAAGAACAATAGCAATAGAGAGAAGAGTAGAGAGAGTTCTTCTTATTGAGTTGAGAGGGGTCTCAAGGGATGATTTACAATGGTAGGGGGCACCTCTATTTATAGGGGAGAGGAAGATTTAGCTACCACTAATAGAACTCTAAAATCTCTCTAATTAGATACATTAAAGACATTCACCTTAAATAGAAGTGTAAGAATCTTCTATTTCATAACAGGAAACTATTTTTATAATTTTCATCTTTAAGATAAGATAAAGTAAAATGGTTTAAAAAATAGTGAAAATAGTACTATTAGACCTAAAATTAATACATACGCACTAAAAGTTGTAAAATTTCAGGGAGAGTCAAAATTTACATATCTACATTATGCGCTCAATATCTCTTGGTCAAAGAGTGATTTTACAATTTGATTTTCTAAAGATCAAATGGGTGTCAAATAAAATTGTTGATATGAGCTCAATTCAGGGGGTTCTTACCTCTCTAGTTTGAACCATTTAACTAGGCTAATCAAACTCTCAATTAGCCCAGTTCCTTGTTAGCTAAGTTATCTTAGACTAGGTCTCACTTTCTGAAGTAGAAACTATATAAAAAAGATATTAATCAATGTTTGCAACAATTAATTTTAAAATTAAAGCATGAACGAAGCTAAATAATCAACACACAATCATAAACAAGCATTAAATTAAATACCCATAAGGTTTACATATTAGTTGAGCCACAATCCTTGTAAAAATATAGCTACTCATGGTGGGAATTGAAGAAAATAAAAAAGAAAAGCTAATTAAACTCATAGTAAAAGATTAAAATGGTAAAAGATAATATTTAAATAATAAAATAGTCACAAACTTCCTAAAATGGGAAAATGTAACAGTAGTAGCTCAAACTTCGAAACTTGACCTAAAAATGTGAAACTCGTCTATTTATAGTGGCCCAAATTCATTGAAAAAACGTCCCTCAGGAGGTTCTGCGGCCGCACAATTCCATATGCGGTCAGCAGGTTTCTTCAGTTGTTAGGAACTAGGAATCTGCAACTGCACATTTCTGGATAGCAGCTACGAATTATCTTCTGTGGATAACAATTCTTGTGCGGTCCACACTTTAGCAAGGCATGGGGACTTGGTCTTTTGCACACTCTCTGAACTTGAAATCATTTGTCAGAAAACCCTATTCTGCGGCCACACAATTCATGTACGGTATGCACATTGGCCAAAGTTCCGTTGGGTGCTATTACATTGTTTGCGGCTGCAGACGGAATTCTGCGGTCCACACTTTATTCTGTGCCTTGTAAATCCATCTACGGACCATACTTCTTTGCTTCTGTGCACTTTATTGCCTTATGAGTCGGAACACTCCTTTTTGGGTCTGATTTCATCATGGGAGACCAAACTTCCAACATTTCTCTAATTTGCACAATTTTATTAGTTTTTGGAACATAAATCAATACTTTCGGTCTAAAACAGAAGCAAAAAGGTTCAAGTAAATAGTCAATACCCCAGCTTATTAATGAACAGAGTTGGTTTTACTATATTCCACCAGTCAGGAACTGTGTATTAGTGGCGGCAGGCTTAAGAGGAGGGTAGCCCAGGTGATGCAGCTTCAGTCACATGGGCTCAATTTTCAGGGATGTTCTTGATAGAGTTCGTTCCTCAGAGCCTTTGGGATGCATGGCGCGCGAAGTTTGAGTTGCTTCGCCATGATTCTATGATAGTGTTAGAGTATGCTGTAAGTTTCAGTGAGTTGTCCAGGCATGCACCTGCCTTGGTTTCTACAGTCAGAGAGCAAGTCTGTAGATTAATTGAGGGGCTCAACTATGGTATTAGATTCAGCATGGCTTGCGAGTTGGAGACGTATACCCCATATCAGCACATGGTAGAGATCGCGCATAGGTCGGTGGGTATACGGGGTCGTGAGATAAAGGACAGGGAGGCCAAAAGGCCTCAAGGTACTAGAGGATTTAGTGGTAGCCACGCTGCAGCTACAACCCATCATAGAAAGGTCTATGTGAGATGTTCAGTTAATTTAGAACTTCTAACTTCTAGTAGTGCTCCGGCTACTTCCAGGTCTCACGTTGTCCATTATGCACCGCCAGTATCTAGTGCACCTCCTATACGGGGGTGCTTTCAGTGGTCAGTCTAGCCGACCAGGCCCGAGCCAGTTTCAGCAGCCATACCCATCGAGAGCTTGCTTTGAGTGTGGTGATATCAGTCATATGGTGAGAAACTGGCCCAAGCTCAGAAGGGGTACACCTCTACAGACTAGGAAGGCTCCACATATTCCATAGAGTCCACAAACTTCTTAGTCCATGGTTGCTGCTCCAGTTGCCGCTCCACCTACGAAGCTAGCTATAGGTGGAGGTCAGGCGGGTAGGGGTCACCCTAGAGGGGGAGGCCAAGCCAGATTTTATGCTTTTCCAGGTAGGACGAATGCAGTTGCATCAGACGCAGTTATCTCATGTATTGTTCTGGTTTATTATAGAGATTCATAAGTCTTATTTGATCCAAGCTCCACTTACTCATAATTTTGATCTTACTTTGCTCCGTAATTGGGTACATCTCGTGATTTTTTGAGTTCTCCTATGATGCTTCCATGCTTGTGGGAGTTCTGTTGTTGGGGACTATGTGTATCGGTCATGTTTAGGTGTTGTTGGTGATTTTGATACTATAGTTGATCTATTGTTGCTCAATATGTTAGACTTAGATGTAATCTTGGACATGGACTGGTGTCACACGATCATGTTATCTTGAATAGTCCGCCAAGACCATGACACTAGTCATGGAAAGTTTGCCGTGGTTAGAGTGGAAAGGTATATTGGATTATATTCCTAGCATGGTTGTGTCCTTCCTTAAGGCACATCGGATGGTTGAGAAGGGGTGTGATGCATATCTAGCCTTTGTGAGAGATGTCATTATTGATACTCTTACCATTGAGTCAGTTTCGGTAGTGAGAGATTTCTCAGATATCTTTTCAACAGATCTTCCAATTACACCGCTCAATAGAGATATCGATGTTGGTATTGACTTATTGTCGGACACTTATTCCATTTCTATTCCACCATATCGTATGTCCCCAATGGAGTTGAAGGAGTTAAAGGAGAAATTGTAGGAGCTGCTTGATAAGGGTTTCATTTGGCCTAGATTGTCACCTTGGGGTGCTCTAGTCCTTTTTGTGAAGAAGAATGATGGTTCTATGTGCATGTGTATTAATTATCAACCGTTGAACAAGGTTACAATGAAGAACGGGTACCTATTGCCGCGCATTGATGACTTATTTAATCAGTTACAGGGTGCTAGAGTGTTCTTGAAGATTGATTTGCGGTCAGGGTATTATCAACTAAATATTTGGGACCCGGATATCCTGAAGAATGCCTTTAGGACTCGATATAGTCATTACAAGTTCCTTGTGATGTCATTTGTGCTGACCAACGCCCCATCAGCATTTATGCACCTAATGAATAATGTATTCCATCCATATCTTGAATCATTCATCATTGCGTTTATTGACTATATCTTGGTATACTCCCACAACTGGGAGGATCATGAACAACATTTGAGGATTGTGCTCCAGACCTTGAGAGAAAAGAAGTTGTATGCAAAATTCTCAAAGTGTGAATTCTGGATTGATTCGGTGGTATTAATGGGTTATGTGGTGTCGAGTGAAGGGATCAAGGTAGATTTGAAGAATATTAAAGCTCTGCAAAGTTGGCCCAGACCGTCTTCAACTACTGAGATTCAGATTTTTCTTGGTTTCGTCGGGTATTATCGTCATTTTGTAAAGGGTTTCTCGTCCATTGCTGAACTTATGACTAGATTGACCTAGAAGGGTACTCATTTTATATGGGCCAAGGAGTGTAAGCCGAGATTTCAAAAGCTGAAGATTGCTTTGACTACAACCTCAGTATTGGTGTTGCCTATGGATTCAGGGTCTTACATTATGTATTGTGACATGTCACGTGTTGGCATTGGCGCGGTGTTGATGCAAGATGGCAGGTTTATCGCCTACGCATCTTGGCAGTTGAAGGTTCATGAGAAGAATTATCCAATCCACGACTTGGAATTGGCAGTTAATATTCATGCCTTGGAGATCTGGCAGCACTATTTGTATAATGTCCTATGTAAGATCTATACCGATCATCGGAGTCTCCTGCATTTATTCAAATAGAAAGACCTTAATTTGTGGCAACAGAGGTGGTTAGAGTTGCATAAAGACTATGATATCAATATTCTATATCATTTGGGGAATGCTAGTGTGGTGGCCGATGCCTTGAGTCGAAAGATAGAGAGTATAGTTAGTTTAGCATATCTACCGACAGCGGAGATGCCATTAGCATTGGATATTCAGGCCTTGGCCAACCAAATTTTTTAGGTTGGATGCTTTAGAGCCCAGTTGGGTTTTTTCTTGCGTAGTTTCTTGGTCTTCTTTATATGAGCGCATCAGAGAGCGTCAATATGACAACCTACATTTGCTCGTCCTTAAGGACACCTTACAACACGGAGATGCTAATGAGGTTTCTATCAGAGAGGATAGTGTGTTGCGGATGTAGGGCTGGTTATGTGTGTCCAATATGGATGGTTACGTGAGTAGATTATTCAGGAGTCCCACAGTTTGTGATAATCCATCCATCTGGCCGCCACTAAGATGTATCAGGATTTGAGGCAACATTGTTGGTGGAGGAGAATGAATAAGGACATAGTGGCGAATGTATCTCAGTGCGTAAATTGTCAGCAGGTGAAGTATGAGCATCGAAGGCCAGGTGGGTTGCTTTAGAGACTTGAGATTCTCGGGTGGAAATGGGAGTGTGTTACTATGGACTTCATTGTTGGGATCCCACAGACTTAGAAAAAATTTGATGTTGTATGGGTTATTGTGGATAGGTTGACCAAGTCGTCTCATTTCATTGGCGGTGACGACCTATTCTTCAAAGTAGTTGGCTCACATCTGTATCTGCGAGATTGTTTGACTTCCTAGTATCCATTATCTCTGGTCGAGGCTCGTAGTTTACATCGCACTTCTTGAGAGCCTACAACGTGAGTTAGGCAAGTAGGTTGAGTTGAGTACAGTATTTCGCCCATAGACAGACGGGCACTCTGAGTGCACCATTCGGATATTTGAGGATTCGCTTCGAGCTTGTGCTATGGATTTCGAGGATTCTTGGTATCAGTTCTTGCCGTTTCAAAGGTTTGCCTACAATAATAGCTACCGGTCGAGTATCCAGATGGCTCCTTATGAGGCCCTATATGGGAAGCAATATCGTTCTCCAGTTGGTTAGTTTGAGCCGTGTTAGGCTAGGTTGTTAGGCACAAATTTGGTTCGAGATTCTTTGGAGAATGTCAAATTGATCTAGGATCGGCTTCGTACAGTACAATCTAGGCAGAAGAGTTATGCCGATTAGAAGGCTCTTGATATAGCAGTTACAGCTGGAGAGAAGGTTTGCTTCGAGTTTCACACATGAAGGGTGTGATTAGATTCGGGAAGAAAGGCAAGTTGAGCCCGAGGTATATTGGTCTTTTTGAGATCCTTGAGAAAGTGGGAGAGGTGGCTTACAAGCTTGCATTACCGCCTAGGTTATCTGCAGTTCATCCACCATTCTATATTTCCATGCTCCGGAAGTATCGCAGTGATCCATCCCATATCTTACATTTAAGCTCAATCTAATTGGATAAGGATTTGATATATATTGCCAGTTGGCCATCTTGGATAGGCAAGTTCGAAAGTTGAGGTCAAAGAAAATTGCTTCAGTGAAGGTTCAGTATAGGGGTCAACTAGTCGAGGGGGCGATTTAGGAGACCTAGTATGTTATGCGTAGCCATTATCCTCATATTTTCACCACTTCAGGTATGTCCCTACACTTGCTCGAGGACGAATGTTTGTTTTAACAGGGGGAGGATGTAACGACTTGACCGGATATTTTGAGTATTTTAGACCTATTCCCCTCTTTATTGCTTCCTTTATGTTATATTATGGTTATATGACTTGTCGGGGTGGTTGGTTTGGTTTCGGTGAGTTTCGAAGTGAATTGGACACGTAGTCCCAAAGTTGGAAGCATAAGTTGAAAGAGTTGGCCAGACATTGACTTTTGTGTAGACTACTCTGGGAATGGAGTTTCAATGGTTCCAATAGTTTTTTATGGTGATTTTCAACTTAGGAGCGTATTCTGATATTGATTTAGAGGTTTGTAGGTCGTTTTGGCTTGAATTGGCAAAAGCTAGAAAGTTGAAGGTTTAGAAGGTTGAGAAAGTTTGACCGAGAGTTGACTTTATTAATATCGGGGTCGGATTTAAATTTTGAAAGTTAGAATAGGCCTGTTGTATTATTTATGACTTGTGTGCAAAATTTGAGGTCAATCGCAGTTGGTTCGATGTGTTTCGGCATTAGTTTTGGAAGTTAATTGTTCATGGTTTCAATAGGTTGAAATTGAGTTGCGATTCGTAGATTCAATGTTGTTTGATGTGAAATTAGGCCTTGAGTAGGTTCGTTATGTATTTTGGAACTTGATGGTATGTTTGAACGAGGTTCTGGGGACACCAGATGTGATTCGAATTAAATCCGGAACCATTGGGAATAGAGAGAAATTCTACCGAGCTGAGGTGCTGGTGCAATCGCACCTGCGCATTTTGGGCCACTGGTGTAGCACCGCATATGCGACCTGTGAGCTGCAGAAGAGAATTTGGTCCATGTGGTTTGTGACCGTAGATGTGGTCCTTTCTTCACTGAAGCGGACGCACAGAAGCGGTTTCCTCCTGCAGAAGCACAAAAGCAGATGAGCTCCCAGGTCCGCAGACACGATTTTGTCCGGCTTAATTAAAATCTGCACCTGCAATGGATTTTCTGTAGGTGCGCAGACACAGAAGTGGTTATTGGTTCACAGATGCGGAAGCACTGGGCAGAAAAGGGGCAGATCGAGGGTTTGTTCCATTTTTCAGGTTTTGAGATAGAGAGTTCGATTTTGGGCGATTTTGGAAGAAATTTTCAAGAAGTTGATCGGGGTAAGTGATTTTGACTTAGTGTTGACTATTATACATGAATCCATAATTAATTTTATTATTTAATTAGTGTCTTGAGTTGGAAATTTTGAGAAGTTTTATGAAAACTTCCTAAGCTATAATTTGAGGATTTGAAGGTCGATTTGAGATCAGATTTGAATAAATTTAGTACAGTTGGACTCGTTATTGAATGTGTATTCGGATTTTATAAATTTAGTTGGGTTCCGAGATGTAGGCGCAGGGTTTACTTTTTGATTATTTTAAAGATTGCAACTTAATTATCCAGAATAGTTCCCTATAGTTTGTATTTATGGTATAAAGTTATTTTGGCTAGATAATAACAGTTCAGAGTTAGATATTCATAGAAATGCTTATTAATGGATTGAGTTAGCTTGTTTGAGGTAAGTACCTTGCCTAACTTTGTGTGGGAGAAACTAGACCTTAGGATTTGGTGATCGTGCTATTTGTGATATGTGACCGTGTACGCAAAGTGACGAATGGGTACACGGGCTATATTTTAGTTAGGCTATTTAGAAAATTTTCATACCTTTAATTGAATTTCCATAACATATTATATCTTTCATTGTTAATTCTACCCTTACATGTGTTAATATATCCTTACATGCTTTATTTGACATTGTTGATACTTGTTCCATATCTTACTTATTGTTTTCCCTTACATGCTTAGTTGAAGTTATTGTTTCCTTATTGCCTTGTTTGTTACTTAAGTGTTTAGTTACCTTACTTGAAGTTGTTAATTCATGTAACATCTCTGCCGTGCCCCCTTTTTTCCCTCCTCGCGGAGAGAGGTCCAGGGTTTCGACATTTATGGGGTGCAATGACTCATTTCCTTTTGGGAATTGGGTATTTGAAGAGTCGCCACCTAACAGATTATGATGCGTTAGGACACCTAAAGTAATTAATTCTTGGGTTGGTTTGCATTACCAGAGATTAGAGTAAGGTCTCAAATTACCTCGAGGGGAAGGTTTTAGGTAGCCCTCTTGGTGCACAACTGTAGGCCCCGAACGAACGTATATTTACAAATTAGTCTATACAAATAGTTGAATCAAATAAGTATAGCACGTTTGAACAAGTCAAGTAGTGAAATAAAGGTTGAAAAAATTATAAAGAAAACAAAGTTTTAAACAAGGAGAAGGTTTGGGGTAAGGAGGGGCCCTAGGTTGTTTATCTTATAGGATCACTCCACGCAATGTCCGATAAACGATCTTCCGCGAGGGGCTACACGTGACATATACGCATAGTCATCATATCTCATATCTACCCTTCACATCCCTTATTGGTCATGCAAAACGAGTGTTGGTCACTGATTCCAATCGTGTGCTGCCACCCCTCCCTTGTTATAGTCTTGGAGGGAGTTAGGACCTCTACCTATAGGTAGTTCTAGACAGGTAGAGATGTTATTTCCAATAGACCCTCGGCTCAGGAAGGGTAAGAAGAAGAATAGGAAATCAAGAAAGATGTAAGAGGAAAGAAAAGGGAGGGATAAAGGATAAGTAGTACCAAATAATAGCAATAGAGAATACAATACCTGAGGCGAGCAAAACCACATAACGTAATGCAAAATCTAAGCATATGAAAAGACATGCATGCTACTAAGACTATTGGCGAACAACTACAAACTATCTACTAACCTTTTACCTTAATCCTCGACCTCCACACCCTCCTATCAAAGGACATGTCCTCAGTGAGCTGAAGTATCACCATGTCCTCCCTAATCACCTCTCCCCAGTACTTAGTAGGCCTACCTCAACCTCTTCTCAAACTCTCCATGGCCAATCTCTCATACCTCCTGACAGAAGCATCAATGCTTCTTCTCTTAACATGTCCGAACCATCTCAGCATTGACTCCCACATCTTGTCCTCCACGGAGGCTACTCACACTCTGTCCCGGATAGCTTCATTCTTAATCCTATTTATCCTGGTACACCCACACATCCATCTCAAAATCCTCATCTCTGCTACTCTCATCTTCTGCACGTGGGAGTTCTTGACTGGCCAACACTCAACCCCATACAACATAGCCGGTTGAACCACCACTCAATAAAACCCTGAAGTCTTAGCAGCATATTCCTATCACAAAAAAAATCAGAAGCGAGCCTCCACTTTATCCATCTCGCTCTGATGCAATGTGCAACATTTTCATCAATCTCCCTATTGCCTTGGATATTAGACCCGAGATACATAAAACTCGCTCTCTTGGGGATAAGTTGAGCATCAAGCTTAACCTCTACGTCTGCATCATGGGTCCCGCCATTGAATCTACACTCCAAGTATTCTGACTTATTTCTAATCAACTTGAAACCTTTAGACTCCAAGGTCTATCTCCAAACCTCCAACCTCGCGTTAGCTCCACTACATGTCTTGTCAATCAACACTATATCATCTATAAATAGCATGCACCAAGGTACCTCCTCTTGGATGTGACGCGACAGTACATCCATCGCCAAGGCAAATGAAAATGGGCTAAGAGTCGCTCCCTAGTGCAACCCCATCACCACAAGGAAATGCTCCAAGTCACCACCACAGTCATTACCTAGTCTTAGCATCACCGTACATATCCTTAATCACCCTAATGTACGCTACTAGAACGCCCCTAGCCTCCAAACACCTCCACAGGACCTCCCTCGGAACTTTATCGTATGCCTTCTCAAGGTCAATAAACACCATATGCATATCATTCTTCCTCTCCCTGTACTGCTCCACTAATCTCTTTACTATATGAATCTCTTTCGTAGTCGATCGCCTCGGAATGAATCCAAACTGATTCTCGGAAATAGACGTACAGTTCCTTATCCTGGCCTCCACCACCCTCTCCCAGACCTTCATAGTGTGACTCAATAACTTGATACCCCTATTATTGTTGCAATTTTAGATATCACTCTTGTTCTTGTAAAGCGGAACCATCGTAATCCACCTCCGTTCTTCGGGCATCTTCTTTGTCTTAAAAATAACACTAAACAGCGTAGTGAGCCACTCCAAACCTGCCCGCCTCGCGCCTTTCCAGAATTCTACCGAGATTTCGTGTGGCCCCGTCGCTCTGCCCCTGCACATCTTATGCATCACCCCTTCCACCTCCTCTACCGTAATCGGCCTACAGTACCCAAAATTCCACCGACTCTCAGAGTTCTCCAACTCATCCAACACAATGCATCTATCCCTTTCCTCATTCAAGAGTTTATGAAAGTATGTCTGTCATCTTCTTCTAATGAGTGTCTCGTCCATCAACACTTTGCCTCCTACAAAATTCCAAAAATTAGATTTTTCTTTTAATGATTTGTTATTTTAGGAATTATTGTAGAACTTTCTTGATTGTTTGCCTTTTGTGTGCATGTATAATTTTATGATTTATAAAAACACAAAAATATGTTTTATTTGCATTTAGGTTTAATATTACATCTTTTTAGATTAATTGGTAATTAGTGTTTTATTAAAATAGAAAAATCACAAAAATAACTCAATTTTAAATTTCTTTAGTTTTTAGCTTTGAATTTTTGTAGGTTTTCTTTTAATTTGGTATTTAATTAGTTGTGTTAATTATTATTTAGAGTTAAATTAATTTAATTTGGTAAGATAATCTAGTTTTGAGATTTAATTTAGGTTTTATTTTTATTTGGAAAAGAAAAGAATTTTTGAAAAGAAAATAAAAGGAAAAGAGTTAAGAGAATAAGATTTTGGGCCTTTATATTCAATTTTCCTCAGGCCCAAATGAATTATCCCTCAAATACTCGTCAACCCAGGCCCAAACCCGTTTTAATACCCGGTCTAACCCACCCCCCCCCCCAAAATCCAAACGACGTCGTTTTTGAAGTGAAAATTTTGAGTCGATTATCCATGTCAATCTAACAAACCGAAACTAACTTCCCCTAACTATTAAACGGTCGGAATCAGACCTCACCCCTCTCCCCCCTCAAACTCATCTTCTCACATCATCTCTCTTACCATCAGAGACGCTCCCGTAACCCTAGTGTCTCCGGTGGTGTCGGACCTCCAGTCGACTCCAAATCTGCACCACAAAACCCCCACGACTCCTTAGACCAAATCCTTAAACTTTTGCCCTCGAATCTTAAATCTAAAGTTGAACCCTAAAAATCCCAAAAATCTCCAAATCGAGATTTCAGTAAAATTTAAGGTCTAATTTTGATTTTATTCGTGTGTTCTTGATAAGAACACACGATTAACATCAAACTTGGCCGAAAATTTGAAGAATTGAAGACTCGACTCAATTCTTTATTGGTCCGAATTTTAGGTATTTTTTCTTTATATTTCGATATTTAATTCTTATTTTTAGTTCTCTTCTCACCTTGTTCTATTCTTTCTTTTATTTTTTTGATTCTTATTTTCTCCATTTTCTTCCATTTTTTTTCAAACCATCCATGTTTGCATATTAATTTTAAGACTCGTTTAGCTAGTATTTTATTTCTGGTTTTGAGTTTTTGTACATGGTTGGGTTTTCTATCTTTGTTTTTCTTTTGGAGTGCTCAGGGTTTCAGAAATTTTGAACTCTGCAAGTTTTTGGATTGTTTGGGTTTGTCTGAGTTCAGTTGAACTCAGACCTTGAAAATTTGAAGCCCGAAACCCGGATATACAAACCCATAACATTTTGAATTGGGTCAATTTGACCCATATCTGTTTGGGTTCGGTGGTAAAAACAAGATTCTTAAGGGGTAGTTTAGGGATTTAGGCTAGAGAATATTTGTGTAACTGATTGAGGGAAGCTTCCTAGAAGCTGGTTTGGGGCTATACTGAAAACTGATTTTGTAAGCTAAGGGTACAACAACAAGAATGAAAATTCTGAAAGGACTAATGTGAAAAACTAATTCCATTCTCTGCTTCCCTAAAAGCTTGCCTATAAAGGTACATTTTCTTCTTTAGCAAGTCAGATTTTTAGAGACAAAAATCCTGAAAAACGTAAAAACGGTTGAGTTGCTTTCTTTCCAGAAAAATACTGAAAAATGGCTAGAATTTCTGCTTGATTTTGAGTTTTAAATTCCTAGGATAAGTCAGGATTCAAAAGCTCAGTAGAAATAATACATTTTGGGTTTTCCAAATGCTAGAATGGTTTCAGGAATTTGAAATTTGATTTGATGGTTTTAGTACTATTTTATTGCTGAATCTGGGCTCTGTTGTTGGCTACTGATTCCTCGCTTCTTTGATTCTCCTCATTCCTAGGTATTTCCTTGAACTATCGAGTGGCCAATGAAGCTATGAATGTAGTTTGCTATGTATAAAAAATAGGGAATGCATTGAAAAATGTAATAAGTTTGTTTTCTCTTTGAAAATGAATTTTCCTATGTTAATTTAAGTTATCCATTTTTATTTATCTCACCTATTTCCTTCTTAAATGTCCCAGATAGGTAACAGCAGATATTTAACTCACTTCACGTTGAAATATTTGAGTTTGTGCAAAACTCTGAAGTGTGGTTCTGATTCTCTCATTCATGAAGTGTTTTATGTGTAAATCCTAAACTATACATATTGCTTTAGCTTTTTCTCTTGTTACTAATAAGTTGTTGAAATGAATTTATCATGTTAAGAAAATTAATATGTCTCTTGATACCCAAGTGAGTAATATACTAATTCCCTGCATGTTGTTACTGTTTATAGTGAAAGAGAGCGTTCATTTATGAGATTAGTGTAGAAATTGAATGCAAGCATGAACATCTGTTGGTTTTGGTTATCAATGCAATTGAGGATAAGAATGTTTGTTTAGTGTAAGGTGAGCTAATAGCCTTTAAAGCTTTTGTGTTAGTAGGGACTCGAAATGGAGTCTATATTCTTTCACCTTGGCTCTTGCAATGATTGAATCCCTTAGACCTAGGACCATGATGTCATTTGCGAGGAAAATGGCATGACCATTAATATTTGGGCCTACTTCTTAAGCCCAGTAATTGGTATGTTTGTTGTTGCTATATTTTTTTCATAATGGGCTTGGCTCAAGATGCCTAAATATTAATTTCAGAAATTCAGTTTAGTTGATTCACGTTTAGATAATCAAAAACCATAACTAAAAGTCAGTTCAACTTCATGTTTATATAGTTTTTTTTGGTTGATTGGTATTTAATTGATTTTGTATAATTGTTGGTTCTGAAAATTTGGGCCTAATGCTGGCCCAATTAATGGATATCTGATTTCAAATTCGATGTCTTATCATGTGTCCTTGGACATCCTCCCCTCATTAAGAATTGAGCTCGATTGGGCCTAAACCTGGAGGCATTTTAAATGGGTTCGGGTAGTTGCTATTTGCTGAAGAAATTTGTCCTTGAAGTTAATTTATCTTTAATTCAATGCCCATTAGTTAATAAGTAGCATCGAACTTTTAATTTGAAATAATTAGAGTCCCTTTAAAGTTTCTCCTTAACTAATTAGATTTTCGAAATAGATTTGAGTTGGGCCATATTAAACAAGTTATAACTTATGGCTCTCCAAACTAAGTTTAGAAATACATTTAATAGAATAATTTTGGGCGTGCCATGCCAAATAAAATTTCAAAACTCATGGCCCTCATTTTTATTAATTTTAAATCCTTAAAAATCGAGGCGTACCATTTAGTTAAATTTTCCATGGCCCTCGCAAATTCGAAAATGCATAGTTGCTTTAGGCGCGTAACTTAAATTACTTTCCTAAATTTGGGTGTGCATTTCATGTCACCCAAATCCAAATCTCAATAACATTAGATAAAATGTGTCGTGGATCACTGGGTTTATGTGATATGGTTCAAGACGTGTTTTAGATGACATTGAATCTTTCCTAAAAATAATTAAATAAAAGCGGTTATAAAGTTAAAATTTAACCATAGGTTAAAACATGTTTTAAAATCAAATAATAGGCCAATTATGATAGTTTAAGTGATCGTGCTAGAACCACAGAATCCGGTGGTGCCTAACACCTTCCTTCAGATTAACAGAATTCCATATTCAGAATTTCTGGTTCGCAGACTTCAAAAGGAAAGTCGAATTTTCCTCGATTTGGATTTTTAAAATAAACTGGTGACTTGGGACACCAGAAAACAAACTATTCCAAGTGGCGACTCTAAACAAAAATTGAATAAATAATCTCATTTCGAGTAATGCCACTTAAATTGGAAAAACTCCCTTGTGCCACCTCGGAGTGTGTAAAAAAAGAGGCGTGACAGCTCTAGCGACTTTGCTGGGGATAATGACCTAGAACTTTCGGTTCAGGGTTCAAGAATTCCACCTCAGAATAACTATTATATTTTGGCTTTATTTGTTATCTGATTTTTATATGTTCGGCCTAATGTGCTAAATGTCGCTTTTTACCGCTTTGATATTATTTTAATTGTGTATAAACTATTACGAAACCCTTCTCTTCTCGTCTTCGAGGATGTGCATGCTGGCGTGACTCCTCTTTCTGTTAGTGTCATGCCTTGAAATAAGAAAGAGGCTCAGACAAGTTACATAGCCGGATGACCTTTTGGTTCTCGGTACGTAGCCCCCTCCTCGGCTCGAGTTGTCCGCTCGGGTACACAACTCTAGAACAATATACTCAGGTTTTTAGAATAGAATAACTCATCCTCATGCCGAATACCTAGTAGGAACGTTTTTTGCATCATGTGCATTTGACTTTGGGGATTCAACACAGGGGTTGGGTCCATCTAGGACAGGTGGACCCCAGAATCAAAGACCATCCTGATGCATCATACTTGCTACTTGTGTATTCATTTGCTTCTAATTTGCATGTTGACCAGCTTACTGAATAATAGGGGAAAAGTTGGGGAAAAGAAAGTCAATGTGAGGCTGAGAGAGAGAATTGCCTGTTTTGAAAAACCAATGTCCAAAATATATTAAACGCTGCCAAAATTTTGAAAAAAGAAAAGAAAAGGAAATTTTATTTTTAAAAATAGTTGGTTTTGTTTTTATCAAATCTAACCGAACTACGCAAGTTTGATTCTCATGTGAGATACATAGGCAACCCCCATCGGATCGAACACCATTTTCAGGAAAATAACCCAAAAAATGAATTATTGTTTATTTTGCATTAAATAAAATTAGGTATGTCGTTCTTGTCTAAATAGCCTAAAAATATCCCCAAAATGACGCCGAAAGGCTATTTTTGCAAGATTAACCATGTCACAACTCAAACCCCAATCCGGTCATGATGGCACCTCTCGTGAAGACAAGGCCAGCCAACTAACCTATTTTGCCTTTTCAAAGATAGTTAATATTAATAAACAAATTAAGTATGAATAAATGACCACAAGCTAAGCAAAAGATTTTTATAAAGTGCGGAATACAACCCAAACAGAGCTTGATACAAGGGTGTCACAAGTAACGAGCATCTATTAGAGTATCGATACAATTACAACGTCCAAAATATACAAAACAAAAATGATAAACAAAAAGAGAGAAAAACGATGCTGCGAACGCTGGTAGTCACCTTGCTAAACTCTGATAACTCTGCCTCCGATCGATCAAAACCCGCTATCGAGTGTAAAAATACCTGCATCTGCACACAAGGTGTATGGAGTAAAGTGAGTACTCCAACTTAGTGAGTAATAAAAGTAAAATAACAACTGAGCAGTAAGAAATCAAGTAAACCTAACCAACACGTTGTATAGAAGCGGTGTAAAACCCTTTGAGAAAAGTAGTGAAACTGTGAAATCTTTAGAAATATCTTAGCTCAGTTTAAACCTCTTTTGAAAATAACTTTTCCAACAGCTATGCCTATCACACCTCCTTTTTGACTATTACACTCTGGAAGGGCATAACAAAGGGATTTTTTCCACTTAAAGGACTATCAAAATGAGATTTTATTTATTTAAAAGATTTTCAGAGTCGCCACTTGGGATAATTATTGGTGTCCCAAGTCAACGGTTTAAATCCTGAATCGAGGAATGTTTGACAATCTGCGAGCCAGAAATCCGAGTAAGGAATTTTGTTAACCCGGGAGAAGGTATTAGGCATTCCCAAGATTCGTCGTTCTAGCACGGTCGCTCAGCTGTTATATTCAGCTTAATTATCTAATTTTATTGCATTTTGTACCTATATGCAAGTTTTAACTTTTAACTGCTTTTATTTAATTTTAAGAAGATTGCAACATTATCAAAACACGTCTCGAACAACGTCACATAAATGCACTCGTAGCTTTTGACATATTTTAACATCGTTGGGATTTGGATTTGGGTTGCATAAATGTGCACCCGAGTTTAAGAAGGTAATTTTAAATTCGCCTAAAGAAACTACGTATTTTAACTTTGCGAGGGCCATGAAAATTTGCTAAATGGCACACCTCGATTTCTAAGGATAAACATGATTAATTAAACGACAGCCATACAATTTGAGATTTTATTCGGTACGGTACACCTTGATTCCTTTCAATTCTAAGCTAACATGACTAAATGGGTTCATGCCGATATAATCAGTCCAATATCCCTTTTAATATGATCCAACATTCACATTTTATGAATAATCTTAGCACGAGCTAAATTATAAACAGTTTATACAACCTTCACTTTTCTTTAACTTTCCAATTCATTGAGTTCTAAATAAAGAAAAATCCAACAAAAATGAAGATATCATTCTGCCTTCGTTAATCAACGGAACTTCGCTCAAATAGTAAACAATCCAGCATAATTTCATTTAGTGGGGTCTGGGGAGGGTAGTATGTATATAGATCTTACCCCTACCTTTGAATATAGAGGTTATTTTCAAATAGACCCCCGGCATCCTTCCCTCCAAGAACTTCCCACCTTTCTCTTGAGGAGACTCGAACTCACAACCTCTCGATTGGAAGTGAAGGTTGCTTCATCAAAGCAAACCCTCTTGTCTCAAATAGTAACAAATTGTATATTTACTTTAAACAATTGAAACTTAATAGGATCACCAATACAGAATGCATCCATTCGACGGCCCAACTAATGATTCAAAATAAGACAGCAATATCGTCAGCTATTAAACGTGGCATTTGGGAACTAAACTGTTATCGCTACTCTAAGGAAATTCCATTCAAATCCACATATATGCTATGAATGCATAATAAGACAGAATAGGTGAAAATTTTATAAGTTTGGATAAGCCTAATATTATATCTACTGCTACTTAATACATGCACACTAGCTAGTTCTAACAACTTTGTGTTTGACATACCAACTTGCCATTTTTTGTTGAATATTCATCAAAATTATGCTGTCTTATTCTGAATTGTAAGAGTGTTCATTGAATCACCAAAACAGAATAAGAAAATAAACAGAGAGACGAACTTGAAACGATCTCAAATAGATTTCTTCACAAACTTCAAAACAGAAATTCCAGAAGCAAAATCAAAACAGGGCACGGACTGAACTAATCTCGCCGTAGACCCTCAATGAACCTCTAACCGGACTGTCTCGCTCTAGCTCAAGGGATTCGCTGCTATCCCCTTCCCGTTTCTGTGCGTGTGTATGGCTGTGTGTAAAGGTTTTTTGGAGGGAGGGAGATGGGTGTCGTGCTTTCGTGACAGAATGGAAGAGAGGAGATCGGCTACTGCTGTGCGTGTGATCTGTGACCGGTTGAGAGGATGACTGAGAGTCGCGACATGAAGAAGCAGCAGTGCCTACTTCTGACGACGTCCGTTCATAGGGGTGTTCGGATGGTTACTGCTGAATTCCGACAAGTTTTGATGGCGATCTACGGCGACTCCGAGTTCGCTGGTTTTCTGTTAGAGTTCGTTTTTTCCACGAGCTTTGGTTGGAGACGGGTCTGGTGAGAAAGAAGGTGACAACGTGGTGATGGATTTGGAGTTGCTGCTGGTCGGGTGTGGTGATGATGAGCTGGTGGTGAGAGGAGGAGTTGAAGAAGCAACAACGACTGCTGTAGCTATTTTTTCTCCTAGGGCTAACTGCTTAGGTTCGTGGGGAAGAAGGTGACAATGGGGAGGTGTCCATCCTTCAGCTCCTCAACTGTGCTCCTTTCAATTTCCAGGCATGTATCTTTTTTTTTTTGGCTCCGCTAGGTAAGCGCCTGGGGTTAGTTTTATATTAATAAAAGAAAAGAAAATATAACAATTAGGAAAAGTAAAATAAGGGGGACAATAGCATCGGCCTTGTTACCCATATAACAAAACCGCACTAAACCTTACCTGACAATTCCTATTGAGGCCAAAATAGCCTCATCTACTGGCAAGTGTGTAAGAAAAAAGAAGTTGCACGGATCAAATATTGTATGATCATCACAGAATTAATAACATATTCTGTTATGATATGACATATGATAATACTTAATAAATGGAAGACTAAAATGAGGATAGAAGGAAATTGTTGTCCCTTCTTGGCCAAACTTGTGAAATTTTGAAATTGTAATTCTTTGTCATTAGTGTTACAAGTCTTCAGAAGGATTTCAAAATTCATGACTTATTTTTTGATCGGTTGGACGTTGTGGATGTAGTTGGTGCAGCCTGCTTTTGTTTCGAAGCTCTCATTGGAAGTCTCCTACCAATTGCTTCATCACTCACCTTGTCGTCCCAACTATTCTTTCTTGTGTGATGCTTCTTGTTACGTCCATTGTGCATGGGTGATAAGTCTCCATATTTTGCTGCATTAGCGCGGCATTCTTGCAAAACTGTATCCTCTTCTCTTTCTTCATTTGTGTCCTTTCCCACATTTGGCAAAATTTGGATTGTGCCTTGTGCCATCACAATATTTGCATCTTGTGGTTTTGTCAATATTGTCTTTTCCAATGCATCCAGTAGCATTATTTCTTCCAACGTTATCTGCTGCCCAAAATTTGAAGTTGTTGAAGCCTTTGGATCGTCTGAACTGGTAACCAATTTTATTGGGACTGTTCTGGTGCTGCTACATACTTGTCGTATCTGGTTGTAAAAATTTGTGTTGTTCAAAGGTTGAAGATGTCGCAGCAGCTCCTAATCTCCTTGCATTCTGTTGTTGCTGCTGCTCACATTTAATTTTTGCGACTGCATTATTAAAGGCAGCAAATTGAGTGTTTGTTAGCAGTTGCATTTGACTTGTAGTAGCACCTTTAGTCGACTGCTTGAGAGATGATTCTGCAGCTTGTACATCCCTTCCTCATTCTGCAGTTGTAGTACTAGCAGTAGGTGAATATCTTGGGATGAAAGCTGGAGCATTAAGGTTTAATTTTAGGTTTATTGATGTCCCTTGCGGTTTGACAGCATCCAAGTCCTCCCCTGCACTATCTTGATCAACCTCCTGGTCACTTTCTTCAGAAGAGTAACAAGAAAATTCGCCCCAGTCCTCTTCATCATCATCCTCCCGGTGTTCTTTCCAAAATTTTGATTTAGCAACTCTGTCCGTCATGTTTCCAGATGAGATCATGAGCTGTCTAGATGCTCCTTTAAATTCACTGCCCAAATGTGTAGCAAGGGGCTCAAAAGAAATTGGAGTGGAGCCAAGTTGTAAGTCATTTGTTCGAGGACATTGGTTTTACATATTTGGAGACGATCCTTTCTTTGTAGGAGAATTTTTGTTGTTTACCACTTTCCAACCATCTCTTTTAATCTGTCCAGTTGTGTTACTGCCCAGATTTTGGACCTCAACTACATGTACAATCTTTGAGGCCTTAGCCCCTGAGCAGTGTCCCAAACTTGCTCGATCATTAGAGTTAATTTGCATAGGTTGCTCAGGTTGATCAACAGCATCTTGTAAGTCTGCTGCATATGATTCAACAGTTGTACTATTTGCGAAATGCATGTAGCGTTCTTCATCTGTTGAGTCGAGTGTAGCTTCTCATCAAAACTCTTCTTGACGTCACCAGTTTGGACAGCTGCAACAGTAATTTGTTCCACAGATGCAACAATTCGATGACTAACAACACCATCAACTGAAGCATTTACAGCAGCTGTATGCAGAGAATTTGCATTATCCAAAGCTGGATTTCCAGCCTGTGAAACTACCCCCTGCTGCCCATGATTCACAGTAGCCATTTCACAGCCTCCTTCATTCAACTGGAACCCTATAGCAAGAGCATGATCAGCCTGCATTACACCAAGTGATGCTGCTACACCAGATGCACCAGAAGTAGCCATTCCAATATTTTTCCCTGTAGTTTCAGTTGTATGAACTACTTTTTCTTTGTTAGGTCGATCGACATCAAGAGCCAAAGAGGCTGGGTGTGAGTTACTCTGCCCAGTTACATTTTGTGAACTCTTAGCAGTAACCCTTTCATCAATCTCATTCAGTAGTTGTCTTAAATCTCCTTTGTATTTATCATCCGGGATTTGATGTTCCTCAATATGAGCATCACCATTATTTTGTTTCAAAAGTAATCTGCAGGTAGTCTCATCATGACCCTGGCGCTTACAACCATTACAATACAAAGGTAATTTATCATAGACGATTTGCTGTAAAAATTCCAAAATATTTCCAGAATTTTTATCAATGCTTTGAACTCTCACACAAGTAGGGTGTTTGTCCATTAAGTCTAAAATCACTCTCACCTTAGCTGTTCTAGGACTGGACTTAGTTTGTGTTTCCTTATCTATGGCAATTGATTTTCCTAAAGGTGATGCGATAGACAATAAAGAAGGCATCGCCAACAAATCTGGTGAGAGATTCGGCATCGATATCCAAACCACTGCTTTTGTTGCTTCCTCCTTTGGATTATAACCAATCATCCATGGAAATACACGATATTGATGCTGCACACCCTTATACATCATATAATTAACTGATCGAGATAAGGCAATTACATAATCATCATAACGATCAAACCTTAGGAGTAATTTCTTGGTGCGAGTAAACCGATGATGCATCGAACTTTAACACCTAAGTGTTTGGGTAGCAGATCTCATAGCTCATTCAGTTCTGGAGCTCATGTAGATAGTTTCATCACTACTGATTGATGCAAGCCTTCCTCCACAACAAATTATTTTCATTCCTCTATGGTAAAAATTACATTAATCTCACCATGAATGAACTTGACCAGTTTGAGTTTTGTAGATGTGCGATGTATGGGATCTGTTTTGTTTCAATTTGCTGAGCATATGTGAGTTTTGTTGATGGCTCTCCCACAGCCAAAGGCTGGGGAGAGGACGATGCATCCATGGTTCTTCAAAACTCCATCAAGATGAAAGCAAAAACAGAATACTAAACTGAAACAAATCTGCCCAGTTTTAGTTTTGCTACAGTAACTGACGCACCAAATCTAAGATTTGGAAAAATTGATTATGAGTTTGAGAACAAAAACAAATGGGGATTGTGTGCAAAGAAAAGACGCTTCTTTTGACACCAAAATTGCTACAATCCAACGCCGGATTCCGGTAAAAATGTCGGATGAATAGTGAAAGAATCACTATTCACGGAAATTCTAAACCCAAGAACTTATGTGATGCTAGTTTCCGCATGTATCCCTTTTGTGTCTTAGGTCTAGGGTTTTTTTAGGTGGGGAAATGGGTTTGGGTATTAGGTCGGGCGAGTCAACTTGGTTTGGGGTTGAGGTAGGGGCTGGTTTGGGTTTATATTTGGGCTCAGCCTGAATTTGGCCCAAATTAAATTTAGCACCAAGCCTTTTCAATTCCCTTTTTCTTTTGTTTTATTTTTTCTTTTAATTAATTAAAAACCTAAACTAAATTTCTAAATTGATTCAAATTGTTAAATTAAGCTAATTACCTAACTATGTAAATATGATCATTTTTTATTTTTGATTAATAACACAACTAACTCAATGTAATTAATTCTTAAATGCAAACTGAACCTAAGGTGGTATAAAATAAAAATGTGACACTTTTTATTGATATTCTATAGTTTTTTAAAAAAAATACTAGAAATGTATGAAATGAAACTAAATAAAGAAAAACACCAAAAAATCAATGAAAATCATTTTGGTTTATTTTTAGGAGTTATTTTCATTTATGGCAAAAATCACGTGCTCGCAACGCCATTGAATGCAAAACACTTAATGCCGATAAGCATAGAAAAACCTGCCACTTGGGCACAAATAACATATTATAACAAGTAAAATGGCAAGTAAATATGAAAGATGAACACATAAAAGTTCGCCCCTAGGGAAATATCTCAAAACAGTACTAGGCCCTCAGGCTCACTCTCAAAAGAGTTTCAGCACCCCGGGCTCACTTTCAGAACGACGGGTACCCGCACTTACTGTGGGTGTGCAGACTTCGGAGGGGCCCTTTACGACCCAAGCACTATATCAAGCCACCTCTAGACATCATCTCTCTACACTCGGCCTCACATCACTCGTCGCTCGACCTCACATCACTCAAGCCATCTCGTGGCATATAAAAGTATCTTAGGACCTCGGCCTCATATCACTCAATATATACTCACATATGGCCCTCAGCCTCACTCAGTCTGAAATCATCACAAGCCCCTCGGGCATTAGTAAAACAGCAGTTCTTAGACCAAAACATCATTTAGAGATATTATTTAAGTTTCAAACCTAAGTAAAAGTGGTTGGGTTTGTAAAACAATATATATCAACGGGACTGAATTCAAGTAATAAGTCAAAATAGTGAGGAAATAGTGATAAAACCCCCCGAAGGGTTCAAATAATTGACAAGAAGCCCAAATATGGCAATCACCCCAAATCATGATGATGACAAATAAGTTTCTGTCAAATATGCGGTAAAATCATCAATCGAGACGGACCAAGTCACAATCCCCAGTAGTAAACGACCCCACGCTCATCATCAAGCGCATGTCTTACCTCATCCAGGGTTTCAAACCCTCAGGATATCATTTACAATCATTACTCACCTCGAACCGATGAAATCTCTAGCTCGCGACGCCCTTGCCCCTCAAATTGGCCTCTGCGCGCGTCGTATCTATCCAAAATCAGAACGAATATATTACAATATGCTAAGGGATCAAAGCCCAAGTGAAAATAATCAATAACGGGCACAAATCTCGAAATTACTAAAGCCCGAGCCCTGTGCCCACTTCTCGAAACTAAGAAATTTTCATATCATTAGATTTCTTATCTCCCCATGAGTTCATACATATCAAAAATTCTCAAATCCGACCCCAAATGGTCCTTCAAATCTCAAATCAAAAGTCCAATTTCTCAAGCACTAGTTCTTCAATTTTAGGCTTAGTTTCCATGAATTTTAGGTGGATTTCACAATTTAATCAAGTTTTAAGACCAAAGTTCTTATCTCAAGTCGTTTCCCCTTAAATCCCTCTTTAATTTCCTTTAAGAATCTCCAAAAATGAGCAGCTATGGGTGAAAATAGAACCACATTCGCGAACAAGATGACTTCAAAAACATTCTGCCCAGGGATATTTCCTTCTATGCGATCTCCGGAAAACCTTCGCGATCGTGAAGCACAAAAATGCAACTGCCAAAATTAACCCTATGTTAACATAACAGATCCCATGCGAACACAATGCACTGCCAAAATACGCTATGTGATCACATGTCACACTCCGTGTTCGCGAAGAATAAATTCAAACTAAGGCCTCAGGTTCACTTTACTCTATGCGAACACGACCTTCCGCACGCGTTCGCGATCAACAATTTCACCAAGATATGTGATCGCATCCCTACTTGTGCAAACACGAAGAACATAAATGGAGTGCCCCCAAAAGCTTCTACGTGATCGCAATAGCACTTATGCGATTGTAATGAACAAAGCACCTGCAACTTAAGCCTGCAATTTCTGCTATCTTTTAAGGCGCAAAATGGCCTGATTGACCATCCGAAACTCACCTGAGGCTCTCGAGACCTCAACCAAACATGCCAACATATCCCATAACATTTCTCAAACTTGTTCCACACTTCGGAGAACTCAAAAAACATTGAAATATCAAATTTGCATCAGATTCAAGCATAAGAATCTCAAAATCTTCTAGATTACGCTTTTGATAAAAAACCCAACTGAACCACGTCCGAATGACCTAAAATTTTGTGCACACGTCCCAAATGACACAACAAAGCTATTCCAACTCTTGTAATTTCATTCCGGCTTCTATATCAAAATCTCACCTATCCATCGAAAAATACCGAAATCTCACTTTCGCCAATTCAAGGCTAAACCTTTCACTCACTTCCAAAATGCATTCCCATCACACTCCTAAGTCCAAAATAACCCAATGGATCTAACCAAATCATAAAAGTTCCGATCTAAGCTCATTTAAAAATAAGTCAAATCTTGGTCAAACATTTCATATTTCAAGCTACAAATTGAGAACTGTTCTTTCAAATTCATTCCAATTTCCGTGAAAACCAAAACCAACGGTTTACATCAGTTATAATACATCACATAGGGAAATTCATACTCGAGAACTAGCAATAAAAGTGCAAAAGCTCAAAGCAACCGGTTGGGTCGTTACAAACCATCTACATCCTTTTTTCAAATGTTTGGCTACCGAGCAAGCACAACCCTAAAATCTTCCCCTTTTGAACTGCTGAAGGGCCGTATTTTCAAAAGTAGTCATGTTATTTAAATGTGTGTGAAATTGACTTTTTTGTAAAAAATACATTTTGTCTTAATGAATCAAATTTAAATGTCCAGAATGCGCACAATTCAAAATTTACCAATTACAATCATGACCAAGATTCCTTTGGAGCTATATACGTGGTGGGAAGATCTAGGTGAATCAGTACAAGATAGGGTCAATCTCTACTTAGGAGGTCTCACCGTGTTATTGAAGGTCAGGCCTAGAGGAGACATAATAAAGAGCATTGGTTACGTTTTGGGACCCAACTCACAACGTGTTTCACTTCTCAGACTTTGAACTCACACCCACTTTGGAAGAAATATCTGGATATATTGGGAGCACTGAAGCTCTTCTAGGACACAAGTATTTGATTGCTCCAAGAGTCGTCGCTGCACACAAGTTTCTAGATTTGCTAAAGATAATCAGGGGTCCAATACCCAAATTTGGCAGTTGGTTTTCCACTTGACAGTTCATATACCAGCGATACAAACACATAGGGGGTTTAACAATCCAGAAAGCAAAATATGCAGCTAAGGGAATTGCATAAAATGGGAAGAACACATGTGCTTTGCTTTTATGATGGTATTTTTGGGTCTTCTAGTGTTTCCCAAGAAAGATGGGAATATCGATATACGGATAGCTGGGGCCATCAACACTTTGCTCACTCAGGCCAAAAGCACCCTCTCTCCCATGATAGTGTCTGAAATCTTTTGAGCTCTCACAACTTGCAAAGTCGGAGGAAACTTTTTTGAAGGGTGCAACTTGTTGCTAATAATGTGGATGATTGAACATCTTTGTCATCGTCCTCAATACATGAACGATGGGTCGACAGGGAAAAGCTGCATAGAGGAAATTTATACAAGGGTCGATGGGTTTAGTATGCCAGAAGGGGTTACAGAATGGATATCACGTCTCCGCTCCGTCACTGCAAATCAAATAGAATGGACGTTCGGGTTGTTTCCTGTTGATGAAATCATGTACATGCCAGCTATCGGGCCTCACTTCCTCCTAATGGGTCTCAGAAGTATCCAACCGTATGCCCCATACTGGGTTTTGAGATAGTTAGGGAGATGTCAAATAGTTCCTAAAGATGAAGACCTTAGCCTCCACGTGGTTGAGATCCGTCCTGATGGATAGTTTCACGAAACAGTAGTTCGCCAGATTTGGAGTGAATGCCTATATCTAACAGCAAATACTCGATTGCGTGATTTATCTCGAGGTGAAGTCTCGCCCGGTTACCTCACTTGGTACAAAAGGGAAGTTGAGATTGGAAGGCCAGTTAAAAGACCCCACCTCCAGGAGTTTGTCGAAGCATCACAAGAACAGTGGGAGTGGTTGGCAAAAAAATGAATATCGGGCCGCCATAATCAAGTTAAAAGGACAGATAAGAGACCTCAAGTTTACTAGTGATGTGCAATCTGCTGCAGATGAGGGTGAGAAGAAAAGGTTAGCCTAAGAAAATGAAATCCTCTGGGCCCAGATCCAAAGGATAAAGATAGCTGAGAGGAATCCTGAAAGAAGCCAAGCAGATGAAAAACTTATTAATGGCCTTAGGAACCAAATATGTGAGTATGGAAATGATCAAGAAAAATCTGAGAGCAGTTTGGCAAGAGTTAGAGCACAATTGGTAAAGAATGCAGAAGGGCGGGCACAATTTGTGCAACAAATGAAAAGAAAATATGAGGCGACAATCACCAATCTGAAGAGAAAGCTAACCACCATTGAAAATGAGGCGGACAAGTAGGCTAGGAATTTTAAAGCCAATAAGGAACATTTACATGCTTTGATTGCTCAGATAAAGGAACACATGCAATAGTTCCAGAATGAAAGCCAATATGACACGTTGGTGCTAAAAGCCCAGAATTAGAAAATCGGGCGCTTGCTTCAGGAAAAGGGAATTGTTCAAGGGAGGGTTAGAGCCATTGCCGACTATTCATCATGAAATGTTAAGCATGTGAGGATATGACTCGAACCACTTTCGTCGCTGCGGTGATGATATTTGTCCGCTAGATAATGATTGATTTGGAGAGGCTTCAAGGGGATCTCACACGTAGGCCCATTACGAGACTGAATGTATCCCAGGGCCCCAAAAGTCGAAGCATATGTATCATGATTTTTCATTTATCGAGTTTGTATTTTAGTTGTTAGTTTAAAGTGTATTTTGAGTCTGTTTGTAGTTTTAAAAATTCCAAAAAAATGAGTAGTTTGAACTATTTCGTAATAGAAAGGTTTAGAAGTTTTTATTAATGAAAATTGAAAATTCCCAAAAAAATTGTTTTCCACATATATTTTCCTGAACTATGTAATGATCTGATTCACGCGGCGTCGTGATACGTAGGCAATCCTCATCGGATCCGGTCATGATTTTTGTAAATAATTCAAATAAGAGAGGTCTGTGAAAAGAAAGAACCGAAAGAAAACCCAAAAAGAAAGAAAAGAGAGCTAGAGAAAAATCAAAAGGAAAATAAAAAAAAGAGCAAGGAAAAAGATGGAAGAAAAGAGCGGAAAAAGAGAATAGAAGCACAAAAAACCAAAGTTCAAAGAAAAGAAAATTGGGAAACGTAAGAAAAGCCGGGATGAGACATGCAACCATTGCGAAACATGTATAAACACATTTAATTGTATAGGTGCACCACACCCCAATGTGTGATTACCTATGTGTTATTTGCTCCAAACTGACCAGTTTGTTGTCCTTTGTTAAGTCTAGGTTTTATAGAAAGGTGGTTGGTTTTGTGGTAGTCTGGATTCACATCCCTACTTCACGAGGTCGAAATGAAGAGTTGAAATGTCTTCGAAAATCCCTCTGCCAACAGTTCCTATTCAAGAGGATAGTCCGATCTCGGCCATCCTAACTTCTGAGTCAGCAGCTGCTGAAGAAAATAGATTTTTCCGTCTTTGCACGATGGAAATGTGGGACGCCTGGTAAAACAGAAAAAAGAACCACCAAGTGCAACCCCTATATTTCCCGAGCTTTTTCCTAGGGCAAGTGGGACCTCCAAAGTCCCTATATATTATCCAAATACCCCACTGGGATATCCCACCATTTCCGCCCACTTTGCGGGAACACCTTATGAGGTTCTCCCCTAGGTGTTAACTTCAGGTGCGGCTTCAAACATATTCACTGCACCACCATGTTCAGCTATGGCACAACCTACTCTACCCAGGCCTAGCTTCGATCCGTCCTCGTTCACCTTTCAAGCACCATATTTCCTAATGGAACCAACCCAATTTACTATCGGTGCTTACCCTAGCCGCCTCAGTATGAGTTTACCGCAGGGTAGGAGAAAACTGCAAAACCCCTGAACAAGGGGAGATTGCCAAAAAGATGAGAAGCATGGAGCAAAGTCTAAAAAATATATATGGTCTGAGTGGGCAAAAGAGAGTATCTTACGCTGACCTGTGCATGTTCCCACACGTACATCTACCCTTGGTTTTCAAAACCTTGAAGTTTGAAAAAATGATAGGCATAGGGATCCCCTTGCCAACCTTATAAGATATTGCAATCAACTGTAGGGAGCAGGCGGAAAAGAAGAGCTACTCGTGGATTACTTTGGACAAAGTTTAGTCAGCATTTCTTCGGAATGGTATATGGATCAGGATATATCCCGCTGACATATGACCTGGCTCGGGACTTTGTCAGGAAGTTTCAATAAAACATCGACATTTCTCCTGATAGGAATTCATTATCAAATCTAAATAAAAAGTCCCAGAGAGCTTCTGGGGGTATGCAGTCAAATGGCGCGAACAAGCGCCCTGAGTCAAACCTCCAATGGACGAAACATAGATGGACAGTGTCTTTCTTCAAGCCCAAGAGGCTGATTACTATCAAAAAATGATGTTTGCGATGGATAAGCCTTTTGTCGAAGCCATCAAAATCAGTGAAATGGTTTAAAATGGGTTGAAAACAAGGCAAATCTTGAGTCTGTATGCTTTAAGGGCCACCTCCAAAACAATCCAAGGCGGATCTGGAGGAGAAGCAAATCGAAAAAAGAAGGAAGAAGCATCAATAGCAACTTCAAGTACATGAAAACCCCGTTCACCCCAGACATATTTTCTCTGAAAGAACCCCACAACATTACTATCCCACCAAGATGTGGCTTATGCTCATCATCCATACACAATGATGAATGCCCAACCCTACGTCAGGCCACAATAACCATTTAATTAGAACCGAGCTCCATTTCCCAGAAATCAACCTTCTTACCAAGCTCACTACAACCCGCGATCTCCATAGAACAACTTCCATACCTGGAAGCCACCCAAGATACCAAACTTTACACCCATCAGTGAGTCTTATTCAAGCCTTTTTCCCAAACTTGTTCAGATGGTTTTGCTGTAGCCTATACCCTAAACCAGGCATAACCCGGCGTCGCCCGCCTATAGAGTTGGTACTCGATGTGCCTACCATTCAGGGGCAAAAAGGCATGATACAGATGACTGCTATACCTTGAAGAGAGCTGCGGAAAATTTGATAGAACAAAAGAGAATAGTGCTAAAGGACAAAGACGCTCCTAATGTAACCAGCAATCCCTTACCGGCCCACAATAACATGCCGATTATTGGGATGATCTGTAAAGACATGGAGTTTGACCTGGCTCTAAAGGCCATTATTGTTATAGCCAATGTGGAAAAGAAGCCAAAAGGTGTCGCAAAACTTGATAAAGGGGATAAAAAGAGTACAATCACCCCTCAGAAGACCGAAAAGGAAGTGGAAGTTGAAACTGGGGAAATTCCCTCCAAAGATGTTGTTTTCTATGTCCTTCGAGGCTAAAAGAAATAAAAGATGTCATTGAGTCTACCTAGGAGGTTTGAGCTAAATAACGGATCTCAAATGTATGTGCCCAAGGGGACCTACGTGGTGCGGGAGCCGATAATTCCACCAAGGCTGAATGAGCCCGTGTTTATTGGCCGCACTATGCAAAGGCCCATATAATATCCCGCTGTCATGCCATGGAACTATAACAAAGATATAGTTACTTACAAAGCAAAGAGATCTTGGGAGGAGTTAAGGAAAATAACCCGGTTGAGAAATACCTCAATCTGGAGGAAGTGAATAATGCCACAAAGAAGCATTTCCTGCCTAAGAAGCTAAGAGATAGCAACTTACAAAGCAAAGAGATCTCAGGAGGAATTAAGGAAAATAACCCGATTGAGAAATACCTAAATCTGGAGGAAGTGAATAATGCCAGAAAGAAGCATTTCCCGCATAAGAAGCTAGTGAGTGCTGAAGAAGCGGAAGAATTCTTCCAGAAAACAAAAATGGTAGACTATGAGATAATTGACCAACGTCAAAAGTCTCCTGCTCAAGTCACTTTGTTGTCTCTATTAATAAATTTAACTAAACATCAAGAAGTGTTGATAAACACTCTTAACGAAGCATATGTACCCATTGAAACCACTATAGAATAGTAGAAGAGGATGGAAGAGAGGTGTTTTGCAATTAATCAAATCTCTTTCAGCAAGAATGATCTTCCCCCGGAAGGGGCCGCACATAATAAAGCCCTTTACCTGATAGTTAAATATGAAGGGTATTATATGAAAAGGGTCATGCTAGATAGTGGTTCTGGGTAGATATTTTCCCACTCTCAACTTTGCAATGTATGGAAATTGGTACGGAGAGAATCCAACCCAACAACATCTATGTACATGCATTTGATGGCATAAAGAGAGATACAATTGGCGAGATTGATCTTATTCTGACTATCGGCCCGATAGACTTCGAAGTGACCTTCCAAGTTTTGGACATGGATACTTCCTATAATTTCCTCTTGAGAAGGCCGTGGATTCACGCAGAGGGGCTGTGCCTTCTACTCTCCACTAGATTGTGAAATTCAAACATGAAGATCAGGAGATTGTAGTTCACGGGGAAGATGAGCAATCAATTATTGGGACCCCCAGGTCTCTTGTCTTGAAGCTAGAGAGGGAAGTGAACATATAGTCTATTAGGCTTTCGAGATTGTGGTCGCGGACCAATGTGAAGAAGGAAACCCTTTCCCTCAACCCTTTCTCTGAAATGCATCAATTATGGTTGCCAAAGAAATGATAAGACATGGATACAAGCCCGGGAAGGGGCTCGGGAAGTCATTGCAAGGAATCATTGAACCTATCACCCTGACTGCTAGTGAGAGGTTCTTTGCAGTAGGTTTCCAACCCTCATTATCTGATGGAAAATGGGCATATGAAATAAAGAATGACAGTTGGGTCTTGCCTCAGTCGATCCGTATTTCTATCGGACATTTTTCAAGCCTAAATCAATAGGGAAGAGGAAGATGAGGCCTTTACTACCAAGGAAATTGAAGAAATCTGTAGGGATATGAGGCAGATGTTGTATGAAATCCACATGGTCTGACCAGGGGAAGGCTCAAGCACGGCTAAGGTGCTATACATGGGGCCTAGTGCCAAACTGCAAAATTAGAAGGCTACTCCATTCCCAATCAGGTGGGAATCTAGGTAGTCCAGTCCTACCACTTTTTCTGCATAACGAGTTACTTCAGGTGTAACTCGGATGTTTTCTTTAGTTTCCTGTCTTTAAAATTCCAATGTAAACCCTGTTATTTTCAAATTCAAAGAAATGAAATCAGTATTTCATCGTTCATCTCTGTACTCTTTCTGATTTTTGTTATTTTCTCTTTTATTTCTTTTTTCGGTTCTAATAATGAGGCTTTAAATAACATGACATGCTTGCGGACTTCAGGCCCAGATACAAACATGTTATCTAACTATGAAATAACGAACCAGGAATCGGAATACGATGAAGAAGAGGCTCTTAGGGAAATAAATCGAGAATTGGAACAATTTGAGAATAAACCTAAGCCTAACTTAAATGATACTAAGCCAGTTAATTTGGGTAGTTCTGAAGAAGTTAGGGAAACCAAGATAGGCATCTACACAGATGAGAAAACTCGTGACGCATTGATGTAACTCCTATTTGAGTTCAAAGATGTGTTTGCTTGGTCATACAATGACATGCTAGGACTAAGCATTGATTTGGTGGTTCATAAGTTGCCAACTTACCCCGATTATCCCCCTGTTCAGCAAAAGGAAAGAAAGTTTAAAACTGACATCAGTGACAAGATTAAAGAAGAGTTCACAAAATAATTGAAACCGGGGCTTATCCAAGTAGTTCTATGCACCACATGGTTAGCTAATGTAGTTCCAGTGCCAAAGAAAGACGGGAAAACTCGAGTGTGCATAAATTACAGAGATCTGAACAAAGCAAGTCCTAAGGATAATTTCACTTTGCCAAACATACAGATCCTTGTTGATAATTTCGTCAAACATGAGATACATCCTTTGTGGATTGTTACGCAGGAAATCACCAGGTGTTGATGGATGAAGAGGATGAAGAAAAGACAACTTCTACCATACCCTGGGGCACATACTGTTACAAGCTCATACATTTGGTCTGAAGAACACAGGGTAACCTATATGAGGGACATGACTGCCATTTTCCATTACATGATATACCAAGAGATAGAGGTGTACGTGGATGACATGATCATCAAGTCCAGGACCCAGGATGACCATGTGTGGGACTTGAGAAAACTCTTTGAGCGGCTGCGTAAATATGATCTTAAACTAAAACCAGCCAAATGCGCATTTGGGGTACCGTCTGGCAAACTCTTAGGATTCATAATCAGTCGGAGGGGCATCGAGTTAGACCTAACAAAGATAAAGTCCATTCAAGATCTGCCTCCTCCAGGAACCAAGAAAGATGTTATGAGCTTGCTGGGACGATTGAACTACATCAGCCGATTCATTGCCCAGTTGACGTCTACATGTGAACCCATCTTCAAGCTGTTAAAGAAAGATGCAACAATTAAATGGACAGGCGAGTCCAAAGAAGCTTTTTAAAAAATCAAAGAATACTTGTCAAACCCACCAGTCTTAGTCCCGCCTGAACCGGGAAGGCCTTTGTTCTTGTATTTGACATTCTTGGAGAAGTTCTTTTTGATGTGTCCTCGGGCAACATGACATGACCGGGAGGAAAGAACAAGCAAATCTAATAATTGAGCAAAAAGTTCACAAGTGACGAGGCTAAATATACCTTGTTGGAGAGGACTTGTTGCGTTCTGACTTGGGTTGCTCAGAAGTTGAGGCATTACTTGTTGGCCTACACTACATACCTCATTACCAGGTTGGACCCTTTAAAGTACATATTCTAGAATCCAACGCCCATGGGAAGGTTAGCAAAATGGTATATCTTACTCACTGAATTTGACATAGTCTATATCACCCATACAGCGATGAAAGCCCAGGATTTAGTGGATCATTTGGCTAAAAACCCGGTTGACGATGAATACCAACCTTTGAGCACCTACTTTCCGGATGAAGAGGTAAATTCAGTTGAGACAATATCTAAAGATACTAATGCTAGTAAAATGTTCTTTGATGGAGCTGTGAACGTAAAAGGTGTTGGAATTGGGGCAATCTTGATCTCACCCACAGGTCAGCATTATCCAGCCACAACCCAATTTCATTTTTTCTGGACAAATAAGACTGCCAAGTATGAAGCTTGTATTATGGGTATAAACATTGCAATTGACCAAGATATCAAAGAATTGTTAATCATAGGATATTCGGATCTGATTATCCGACAAGCCCAAAGAGAATGGGAGACTCGAGATGTCAAACTTATTCCCTATAGACAACATGTGGAAGATCCTAGGAAGCGGTTCAAGTCAATAAAGTTCAGGTACGTTCCTCGTTGTCACAATGAACTAGCTAATGCACTAGCTACTTTGGCCTCGATGTTGCCATACCCAGGTAATGCCCATATTGATCCGTTGGAAATCCAAATCCGGGAGAAAAACAGTTACTGTAATACAGTTGAGGCAAAACCAAATATTTAGCCATGGCATCATGACATCAAAAGATTTGTAAAAACTAAAGAATACCCTGAGCAAGCCAGTGGAGACCAAAAGAAGAACATAAGATGGCACACAAGTGGTTTCTTCTTCAGCGGTGATGTCTTGTACAAAAGGACTCCATATTTCAACTTGTTAAGATGTGTCGACATCGAAGAGGTCGGAAGAATCATGTATGAAGTGCACGTAGGAGTATGCAGACCCCACATGAACGGGTATGTTTTGTCAAAGAAAATTCTTTGAGCGGGTTATTACTGGAAGGGTATGGAAAAGACTGCTTCAGTTTTGCCCGAAAATGTCATCAATGTCAAGTGCATGGTGATTTTATTCATGCGGTGCCTACAAAACTACATCCCATGTCACCACATTGGTCATTTTTTGCTTGGTACATGGACGTCATTGGGCCGATTGAGCCGAAAGCTTCAAATGGGCATAGATTTATATTGGTCTCTATTGACTACTTCACAAAGTGGGTCGAAGCAGTTACTCTTAAATCTGTCACCAAGAAAGTTGTAGTAGATTTTGTGCATTCCAACCTCATTTGCCGTTTTGGTATTCCTGCAACAATCATTACGGATAATGCTGCAAATTTGAATAGTCATTTGATGAGGAAGATATGTGAACAATTCAAGATAATGGATCAGAACTCTACTCCGTATCATCCTAAAGCCAATGGTGCCGTCGAAGGAGCAAACAAGAACATCAAAAAGATTTTGAGAAAGATGATGCAAAGTTCCAGGCAATGGCATGAAAAGTTGTCATTTGCATTGTTGGGATATTGCACTACTGTGCGCACATCAGTCATAGCAACCCAACATTTTTTGGTTTACGGCACTGAATCCGTTTACCCACGGAAGTTGAAATCCATTCTCTTTGCATCATTGTTGAAGCTGAAATTGAAGACAGTGAATGGGTCAAAACCCATCAGGAACAGTTAACCCTATTGATAAAAAGCGAATGGTCGCAGTCTGCCAGGCAGTTGTATCAACAAAGAATGGCCCGTGCCTACAACAAGAAAGTGCGACCTAGAAACTTTGAAGTGGGGAAACTCGTTTTAAGGCATATTCTACCCCATCATCAGGAAGCAAAAGAAAAATTTTCTCCCAAATGGAAAAGTCCATACATTATCAGAAAATTGTTGCTAAAATAGGCGTTATATCTGGGAGACATTGAAAGGAATGACCCTGAAATAGGTGTGAATGCCGATGCAGTCAAAAATAAAATGTTTTCCTTAAACTACGTTTGACTTGATTCCGAAAGGATACGTTGGCAGTCTCTCTCTGGGGTTCATCACACCAAAACAAAATCCAGTTTTCCCCAAAAGTGAAACTGGGGAAAATGTTATAAATGGTTCAGCGATGATCCTACCTGAATGGTACCAAAGTTGTAATTCGATCCAAATTCTTTTACTCAAACCTTGTTCAAGTCCTTTCGATCAATCGGTGAAAGGTTTTCAAAACCAGAGAATGCAGTTGTTTGGATCCGATGCAATCAAAACGAGAGAAATAAAATAAGAGAGTCTTATTGGTAAAAATCCACGGGCATCGTAAGGCGATGGTGAGCAGAGAAATTGAAATGAGAGAGTCTTGTTAGTGAAAACTCGTAAAGAGCACTATAAGGCGACGGTGAGAAGAGAAATAAGAGAGGTCTATTGGCGAAAACCCGCAAAGGGCAGATCGAAAAGAAGAAACCCCTCACCACCATTGGTGTTGAAAGAGTCCTGGCATGGTTTCTCGGTTTTAAAACACGGGTTGAAAGGGGTTTATGAGAAGTTGGATAGCTATGCAGATCGGGCATCCATTCCACGAAGCGTGTCATGTCTATTGAAGTTTGCATGCACCCCAGATAAATCCTTTCTTTCCCAAAAGGGAAACTTCTCCTTAAATCTATTTTTTCTTGTCCTTTGTTTACTTTTCATTGAACCCATTTCGGTCTAACTCTGCTCCAAAACTAATACAAAGAAAAGGTGGCAGGATTGGTTTTACAGGGTTCCGCTTAATAAAAGCCAAGTCAAAGAAAGTACCTAGCCTCAGCTGGTGCGTCAAGTCCACCCTGACTGGCCATGATGGCCGATGCTTTGAAACCAAAGTTATTGAAAATGAAAAAAAGCGAAAGTCAAAAGCACCTAGAGGCAGAATAAAGTGAAAGGGGCAAAGCCCCATACGGGTGAGCCGTTATGAGAAATTTGAAAACTGGAGTTCCTCGATTTTAGGAAAGAGAGATATCTTCAGAAAAGCCAGCGAGCAGCAGAGGTTCTCACTAAAAGAGTTGGGCCAAGATCAAGTTATCAAAAACAACGAAGGACACAAAACCAACCACCGTTTCAAACTAAAAATTGTTCTTTATTTGAAAATTTGAAACATGTGCAATCCAAAGAAACCGTAAAAGAAGCAGATACAACCAAAAGGAAAAAAGAGATGTGCAAGAGCTAGAAAACAACTTTGCAGCAATAATCAACCTAAAAGGGAAGTTTTCCTCCAATTCGTTCATGCATGTTACTAAAAAAAGAACAAAAAAGAAGAAAATCCAAACAAAAAATATAGTTTAGAATCCCCAATATCAATCTTTTATGCTTCTCAAACATTAGGTCTCCAATCACTGAGTTGAGATTTTATACATAGGGTCTCCATTCCCTAGTCACCTTTTTTCAACATTATGGCTCCAATCCCTAAGTTGAGATTTTTAGACATAGGGCCTCCATTCCCTAATCACCTTTTGCCAACATTTTGGATCCAATCCATGAGTTGATATTTTAGATATAGGGCCTCCATTCCCTAGTCGCATTTTTACCAACATTAGGGCTCCAATCCCTGAGTTGAGATTTTAGACATAGAGTCTCCATTCCCTAGTCGAAATTTTCCAACATTAGGGCTCAAATTCCTAAGTTAACATTTTTAGACACAGGGTCTCCATTCGCTAGTCACCTTTTGCCAACATTAGGTCTCCAATTCCTGAGTTGAGATTTAGACATATGGCCTCCATTCCCTAGTCGCCTTTTGCCAACATTAGGGCTACAATATCTAAGTTGAGATTTTTAGACACAAGGCCTCCATTCCCTAGTCGCTTTTTGTCAATGTTAGGGCTCCAATCCCTGAGTTGAGATTTTAGACATAGGGCATTTCTAGTCGCCTTTTGCTTACATTAGGACTCCAAACCCTAAGTTGAGATTTTTAGACATAGGGCCTACATTCCATAGTCACCTTTTGCCAACATTAGGGCTCCAATCCCTGAGTTGAGATTTTAGACATAGGGCCTACATTCCCTAGTCGCCTTTTGCCAACATTAGGGCTCCAATCCCTGAGTTGAGATTTTAGACATATGGCCTCCATTCCCTAGTCGCCTTTTTACCAACATTAGGGCTCCAATCCCCGAGTTGAGATTTTAGAGATAGGGCCTCCATTCCCTAGTCGCCTTTTTACCAACATTAGAGCTCCAATCCCTGAGTTGAGATTTTAGAAATAGGGCCTCCATTCCCTAGTCACCTTTTGCCAACATTAGGGCTCCAATCCATGAGTTGAGATTTTAGGCATAGGGCCTACATTCCCTAGTCGCCTTTTGCCAACATTAGGGCTCTAATCCCTAAGTTGACATTTTTAGACATAGGACCTCCATACCCTAGTCGCATTTTTCCAACATTAGGGCTCCAATCCCTGATTTGAGATTTTAGACATAGATTCTCCATTCCCTAGTCGCCTTTTTGCCAACATTAAGGCTCCAATCCCTGAGCTGAAATTTTTAGACATTTGGCCTCCATTCCCTAGTCGCGTGTTTACCAACATTAGGGCTCCAATCCCTGAGTCGAGATTTTAGACATAGGACCTCCATTCCCTAGTCGCCTTTTGCCAACATTAGTGCTTCAATCCTTAAGTTGAGATTTCAAACATAGTGCCTGCATTCCCTACTCGCCTTTTGCCAATATTAGGGCTCCAATCCCTGAGTTGAGGTTTTTAGACATAGGGCTTCCATTCCCTAGTCGCCTTTTTGCGAACATTAGGGTTCCAATCCCTCAGTTGAGATTTTTGACATAAGGCATCCATTCCTTAGTTGACTTTTTGCCAATATTAGTGCTCCAATCTCTAACTTGAGATTTTAGATATAGGGCTCCATTCCCTAATATCTTCCTCCTAAACAGACACAATCCTTATTTTATTGCTTTTGAAAAAATAAGAAATAGTTTAGATTTTTGTTACAAATAAGTCATAATATTTTCCTAGGAAAAACTGTGGCAAAAAAATTTTGTTCGTTAATTTGTTTTGGTATCTGAGTAGGCTTTACCTCGAGGCACAGGGTTCGAGATTACCAAAAGAGTCTTAATCCAGAACAAAGAAAAGAAGAAAAAGAACAAAAAAGGAAGTGAACTCAAAGGTTGAAGCAAAGAAAGATGTGGACTGCTCAAGATATGATTGAATTAACCAGCATTGCATGTCCCATCTTAATCTAAAGTTGAAGAAACAACACCTACAGATGACGGGCATCAAGATTCAGATCGGAGTCCACAGAAGAACCCGTTATGACTCAAGATCAAGCTTCAAGAGATTTATAGATAGGAATCTTGTAACTCATAGTTTATAGGATTAGCTAACTTAGTTTTTTATTTTCCATTTTGGTATAATAAGGAGTTCAGCAAGCAGCAGTAGCAGAAATAATGAAAGCACAACTTTTCAATAGTCTCAACTACCAAGACTTCCAGAACTACACTGACCTGATTCCTTTATAGCTAAGGATATGTAGGCAACCTCTGAAGCAAGGTTTAGTCAGGCTTTTTCAAACTTGCTTCTCATAAAGTTTCAAACAGGCAAAAATCCCTCATAATTGTTCAATTTATCTTTGCCCGAAAACCCTCTGTGTCTCCGAGAAAAGAGGGACAGCTGTAAGCACGTGATTTTTGCCTCACATGAATTACTCTTATAGAGTTCCAAAAAGTAGAATTTTCTTTTATTTATTTGTTATTTTAGGAATTATTGTAGAACCTTCCTGATTGTTTGCAATTTGTATGCATGTTTAATTTTATTTGATTCATAAAAACACAAAATATTTTGCATTTGCATTTAGGTTTAATTTTACATTTTTTTAGAATAATTAGTAATTAGTGTTTACAAAAATAGAAAAATCACAAAAATAACTCATTTTCGCATTTCTTTAATTTTTTTAGCTTCGATTTTTTGAAAAATTTCTTTTTATTTGGTATTTAATTAGTTGTGTTAATTAACATTTCGACTTAATTGATTTAATTTTATTGGATAATCTAGTTTTGAGATTTAATTTAGGTATTTATTTTTATTTAGAAAAGAAAAGAATTTTTGAAAAGAAAATAAAAGGAAAAGAATTAAAAAGAATCATATTTTGGGCCATTTTATTCAACTTTCCTTAGTCCCAAATGAATTATCCTTCAAATACCTGTCAATCCAAGCCTAAACCCATTCCAATACACGGTCCAACCCTCCCAAAATCCAAATGGCATCGTTTCTAAAGTGAAAAATCTGAGCCATTGATCCTTCTGAATCTAACAAACCAGAACTAACTTCCCTTAACTATTAAACGGTCGGAATCAAACCCCTCCCCCTCCCCTTCAAACTCATCATCTTACTTCATCTCCCTTACCATCAGGGACGGTCCCGTAACCTTAGCGCTGCCCTAGTGTCTTTGGTGGCGGGGCCACCTCCAATTTGCCCTAAATCTACACCATAGAACCCTCATGACCCCCTTATACCAAATCCATAACCTTTTGCCCTCGAATAAGTCCCAAACTCTTAAAATCTTAAATCGAAAGTTGAACCCTAAAAATCCCAATAATCCCTAAATCGAGATTTCAGTAAAATTTAAGGTCTCATTTGACTTTATTCGAGTGAGTGTTCTTGATAAGAACACTCGATTAACATCAAACTTGGCCGATAATTGGAAGATGTGAAGACTCGACTGATCAATTCTTTACTGGTCCGAGACATTTTTAGGTATTTTTTCTTTATATTTCAATATTTAATTTTCATTTTTAGTTCTCTTCTCATCTTCTTCTGTTGTTTCTTTTATTTTTTTTATTCTTGTTTTCTCCATTTTCTTCCATTTTTCTTCAAACCATCCATGTTTATATGTCAATCTTAGACTTGTTTAGCTAGTATTTTACTTCTCATTTTGAGTTTTTGCACATAGTTGAGTTTTCTGTCTCTGCTTTTTCTTTGGAGGGCTCAAGGTTTCAGAATTTTTGGACTCTGCAAGTTTTTGGGTTGTTTGGGTTTGTCAATCGGACTCAGACCTTGAAAGTTCGAAGCCCAAAACTCGAATTTACAGCCATAACCTTTTGAATTGGGTATATTTGACCCATATCTGTTTGGTTTCAAGGGTAAAAACATGGTTCTTAAACGGTAGTTTAGGAATTTAGGGTAGAGAATATTTGTGTAGCTGACAGAAGGAAGCTTCCTAGAAGATAGCTATGGGGCTATTCTGAAAACTGATTTTGTAAGCTAAGGATACCGCTGCAAATATGAAAATTTTGAAAGGACTAATGAGCAAGACTAATTCCTTCCTCTGCTACCTTAAAGGTTTGCCTACAAAGGCACATTTTCTTCTTTAGCAAGTTAGATTTTTAGAGAAAACTATCCTGAAAAACTTAAAAACAACTAATTTGCTTTCTTTCAAGAAAGATACTGAAAATGGCTAGAATTTCTGCTTGATTTTGAGTTTTAAATTCCTGGTATAAGTCAGGATTCAAAAGCTGAGTAGAAATAATACATTTGGGGTTTTCTAAATGCTGGAATGGGTTCAAGAATTTGAAGTTTGATTTGTTGGTCTTAGTACTGTTTTATTGATGAATCTAGGCTCTATTCTACTACTATTGGCTACTGATTCCTCACTTCTTTTGTTTCTCCTTATTCTCAGGTATTTCCTTAATTTATCGAGTGGCCAATGAAGTTATTAATGTGGTTTGTTGTGTATAGAAAAATAAGGAATCTGTTGAAAAATGTAATATGTTTGTTTTCTCTTTGAAGATCAATTTCTCCGTTTTAATTTAAGTTATCCAGTTTTATTTATCTCACCTATTTCTTTCTTAAATGTCCTAGATAGGTAATAGCAGATGTTTAACTCACTTCATGTTGAAATATTTGAGTTTGTGCAAAACTCTGAAGTGTGGTTCTGATTCTTTCATTCATGAAGTGTTCTATGTGTAAATCCTAAACTATACATGTTACTTTAGCTTTTTCTCTTGTTACTAATAGGTTGTTGAAATGAATTTATGATGTTAAGAATTTTAATATGTCTCTTGAGACTCAAGTGAGTAATATACTAATTCCCTGCACTTTGTTACTATTGATAGTGAAAGAGAGCTTAAAGGAGTTTAAGTTTCATGCGTTTATTTATGAGATTAGTTTATTGAATGCACGCATGAACATCGGTTGGTTTTGGTTATCAATGCAATTGAGGTTAAGAATGTTTGTTTAGTGTAAGGTGAGCCAATAGCCTTTAAATCTTTTGTGTTAGTAGGGACTCGAAATGGAGTCCTATTCTTTCACCTTGACTCTTGCAATGATTGAATTCCTAAGGCATGGGACGTTAATGTCATTTGCAAGGAAAATGGCATGACCATTGATATTTGGGCCTGCTTCTTAAGCTCAATAATTAATATGTTTGTTGTTGCTGTATTTTTTTCATAATGGGCTTGGCCCAAAGATGTCTGAATATTAATTTCAGAAATTCATTTTCATTGATTCATGTTTAGATAATCAAAAAACATAATTAAAAGTTAGTTCAATTTCATGTTTATATTGTTTTTTCAGTTGAGTGGTATTTAATTGATTTTGTACAGTTGTTGGTTCTACAAGTTTGGGCCTAAAGCTGGCCCAATTAATAGATGTCTGATTTCATATTCGATGTCGTATCATGTGTCCTTGGACGTGTCCTCCCCTCAATAAGAATTGGGCTCGTTTGGGCCTAGGACTAGAGGCATTTTAAATGAGTTTGTGTAGTTGCTATTTGTTGATGAAATTTGTCCTTGAAGTTAATTGGTCTTTAATTCAATGCCATTAGTTAATAAGTAGGATCGAACTTTTAGTTTGAAATAAGTAGAGTCCCTTTTAAGTTTCTCCTTAATTAATTAGATTCTCAAAATAGATTTGAGGTGAGCCATATTAAACAAATTAGAACTTATGGCCCTCCAAACAAAGTTTAGAAATGCATTTAGTAGAATAATTTTGGGCGTGCCATGTCAAATAAAATCTCAAAACACATGGCCGCCATTTTTATTAATTTTAAATCCTTAGAAATCGAGGCGTGCCATTTAGTTGAATTTTTCATGGCCCACGCAAATTTGAAAATATGTAGTTGCTTTAGGCGCGTAAATTAAATTATTTTTCTAAACTCGGGTGTGCATTTCAAGTGACCCAATTTCAAGTCTCAACAACTTTAGATAAAATGTGTCATGGATCGCGGCTGCATTTATATGACGGGGTTCAAGACGTGTTTTAGATGACGTTGAATCTTTCCTAAAAATAATTAAATAAAAGAGGTTATAAAGTTAAAATTGAACCATAGGTTAAAACATATTTTAAAATCATATAATAGGCTAATTATGATAGTTTAAGTGACCGTGCTAGAACCACGGAATACGGGGGTGCCTAACACCTTCCTTCGGATTAACATAATTCCTTATTCAGAATTTCTGGTCCGCAGACTTCTAAAGGAAAGTCGAATTTTTCTCGATTTGGGATTTTAAAATAAACCAGTGACTTGGGACACCAGAAAACAAACTATTCCAAGTGGCGACTCTGAAAAAAATTTAATAAATAATCTCATTTCGAATAATGCCGCTTAAATGGGAAAAGCTCACTTGTGCCACCTCAGGGTGTGTAAAAAAGGAGGTATGACAAAAATAAAGGCGCATAATTTCCTCCGCAAACAGGCATACATGCAGCACGACTCAACCACAAGTAAGGTCTTTGGTAATCAAAATCCTAAGCAGGATTTCTAAGTGATTATGCAAAAATAAACCACTTTCAAATACAGAAGTCACAACCTATTAGTTTCCTAGGATTTTTTTAAAAGCTCATTAGAATTCAGAGACGTTGAGTGAAAACACGGCTTCAGAGAAATGCAAGTTTTAAAATGCCCTAAAGCTCGCCTATATGCAGATTTGATATTTATGTTAATGCATAAACAAATAGGTTTTCGAAATAGACTCTTGTAATGCCTATAGGCAGGATATCCAATGAATTGAAGCAATGTTGAAAGAATCATTTTCAGGAAATGTCGTTGCTTAACAAGCCACAGTTTTGAGAAGTAAACTAGGCGAGACAAAATTGATCTATTGGCTAATTAGAATTACTAGACAGAATTGCGAGTTAGATCCTTATAGACATGATATCTAGGCGTATTACTGTTTTTAGTCGATTTACAGTAACATATAAAAGACTTATTAAAACAAAATTATGTCCTATATGCATGGTATCTACACATGGGTTGATTATAAACATAATGGCTCGGAACCTAGAAACATGGTTTCTAACATGACTAATGCAGAATTCATGGACATGGTTTGTATATGATGCAAGTGACATTAAAAGTGAAGTCCTTATAGGCATGATTTCTATTATGAAATTAAAAGTGAAACCCTATAGGCATGATTTTACTATGCAAAAGCAATCAGATCAATAGGAATAAAAAAAAACTTACATGCATGTTTTCTATTGGGTAGAGCAGGTAGATTTGAAAATAAATCCTAAAAGCAGGATTTCTATCAATGTTACCTCACAAAGTATACATCTACCCACCCATTTTTACTAAATACCCCAAGTATCTTTTTACAAATTATTACAGGCCAACAAATGAATTACAAAAGTGAAATAGAAATTCAAGAAGCTATTCTATTGAGAGCCTGCAATCAGGCCAAAGTTACCCAAAGCCTCTAATGGTCTTTCAAGCCTCCTTTCCATAGACAAATTAGAGTATAGGTGCATCAAAGTTCCCTAAGGATCTGAACAACCTTGGGCAATGCTTACACCTAGACTTAATAGCACAACATTGAACTAGTGTAGTGTGGAAAGCCAGCCTTAGTATGCCAAAGTTCCAAGGTTTCTCAAGAGGATCCCAAGGTAGTACAAATACTAGAGGAAGCAGAACTTATTAACGATGAGTAGAGTGAAAGTGCAGGACACATGTTTGAAAGAAGTTTATTAAACACTGGACTAAAAGGTCTGTTTTGAAAGCAATTAGTAATAAAGATTGCTAAAAAGGAGTTGGATTAGTAAACATAGTTAAAACACTTCAGGATAAGACCACACACAACAGGCAAATGAATTTAGTAATCACATAGGGGTTAAGGGGTTTAGAGATACACAAACATTGACTGCAGACACATAACCCCAACATGAGTATTAGGAATGGTATGGACATGCTCAGAGATAATTTGACACTAGCATAATCACAAACTAGTCATGAACACATAGAGGGAAATAGGGATTCACAAAGTGGTAAGTGCATAGTAGGTAAACGAATACAATTGTCCATGCATGCTTAAATCACACAAGGGAATACATGAACTCAAAGGGAGGGGGCTCATATTATCATGCTTAACTACAAACTTCACAATAAAACCACAAGTAAAAGTAGGCTAGAATTAACAGAAACTGAAACAAAAAGAGGAAGATGTTGTTGATACTTTAAGTTAAACTAGGACATACCAGTGAAGATAAAAAGTATGGAGATTGAAAGAAACAAAGAGTACATATGATCAGCCTTGGCTTGCAACCGGCTAATAGTAGTAGAATATCACAGAGATTTTAAGTGAAAGAGGGGTTTTTTGGAAGTCAAGTGTGTGTGCTCTCTGTGAAAGACTTAGAGAATATATAGTTGAAAGTAGGTAGTGGAATAAGGTAAAATTCATAGTAGTATACTAATTTAAGAACTCATAATCAATTACTTCAGAGAATCAAAGAAGTACTTCCTTGAGTTAAGGGGGTCAAGGCCAAACGAGAAGATTCAATACCATATAAGGGGAAAGAAGAGCCAGTGGATGATTAAATAAGGAAGGAGCCAGAGTTCATTAAGTATAAAATAGTCAATTAGGACCAAATTCAGAAAGACCCAAATAAGAAAGGGCTAAGTAAAACAAAGTATCATGGTAAATAAGACAATAAAATTAGTTAATCCAAAAAGACGAATAGAATCATATGACTTTGAAGGAAAATTTTTCAATTACCAAAAGTTAAGGAAAAATCAGAATCAATCACGGGGAGTCAAGATTCTGCATACTTCACCATATAAATAGAGATGATTGAACAGAAGTAGCAAACAAACAAGGTCGATTATATAGGCAGAAAGAAACAAGAGATGCGCAAACACAATCATGTAGAGTTAATGTAAATAGCCTAGAGATTCGGCAGAACATATTCAAAGCCTGTTGACCCTGAGAGATTAACAAAACCAAGGTAACGAAAATCATGTTAACACACAAAGCCAGGTCAAAGAGAATCATGCTAACCATGGGACCAAAAATGAAGAAAATAATGCTAACACACAGAAGCAGAGTAAAGAAAACCAAGCTAACACAGATAAACAAGTAAAGAAAATAATTTAAGAATTAGGGCTTTTTAATAGAGTTAGTTAAAAAGCAGTAAGAACATATAACCAGTCAAGATAAACAAGGGAAAAAGGTTTAATCATAAAGAAATCAGTCTAAACAGTTATAAAAAGAACTCTGAAAAACCCTAGTTTTCAAAGGGACTGAAAACGGTTTAGAGTCAAAGATCTTTCAAAAAAAAGCTCGAGAATAAGAAAATCACAGAAGGAAATAGGCTTAAAGCATAAAATAACATAGATCTGAGAGATTCAGGAGTGCGTTAGGGTTTCAAAAGGAAACCCAAGTAAAAAAATCGGAAAAACCTTTTGTAACTTCATCGATCGTGACATATAAGGTGTGATTTTGCCTAAAATCACACCAGAGAACCCATAAGTAACAAAAACAAAAATCCTAGGTCCAAATCGACATGGTTTAGGATCCTTGAAGGCCTTAGAAATGATGAACAAGGCAATGAGAGACCCATTAGAGGCTTGGGTTGAAAGGGATAGTCGTCCGAGATGACCAGAGACGGAGGTGAGTGGAGGAGTCTAGGGTTAGGTTTGATAGAAGGGTGGAGATGAGAGAGCATCTGGAGGCAGCGCCTTTGGAGAAATGAATTAGGGTTGGGGTTGTTTAGAAATTAAAAAGGAAATGGGGAATAAGGGTCATTGATTTAAAGGATCAACGGCCAGGATTTATGATGGCCTATGTTAGGTAAGAATAGTTGAGGACTGAGTAGGGTTAATTTATTAGGAGATTGTGCTAGGAATTGGGCTCCGATTTGGCTATAATTGAAAGTCAAATTTAGATGTTATTTAAATAGTCAGTTTCCCTTATTTAATTTATCAAAAATAATAAATTATTTTTGGAAAATAATTTTAAGGTACCAAAAAGATCTAGAATACATAATTAACAATTTAAAAATAAAGGATCCAGTTTTATTCATATAAAACATAATTAGATCTTAAAATGGGCTAATATTACAATTATATACAATTTAGCTTTAAAAATACTAAAATGTAATAGTAAAAATATACAAATAAAATTACCTTAGCATATTTTGGCATAAATGTGGAAAACTCAATAGATAAATTATCAAAACAATAATTTTGGAAATAATTATTGGGATTTTATGGATAAAAAGGGAGAAAATAAACCAATTTAACCGTTAAAATTATGGGAAAAATAATAAAAACCTTGGGCATGCTTATATATATATATATATATATATATATATATATATATGCTATTTTGAAGGTATTTATGTATATTTAAAATATATAGGGAAAATTGGGAATCAATAGTTGCCCCTCTTTACCCGGGAAGGATGATAGAGTTTTCGAGTAAAGAAATGATGCCCAATTTTGACCGGACAAGACTTTTTGAAAGACTGAGGCCAAGCTCCAATTTTCGAGTTGCCTACATATCCCTAGTTTTATAGGAATCAGGCCATGTGTAGTTCTGGATTCACCTGCGGTGTATGCCGATGAAATTTTGTAAGAACGGACATGAGATGTGAAAGCAGCTATGGTGAGCGTTTAAGGCTTAGGATGGTTAGGGGGAACTGGAGCGAGATTGCTCCTGCTAGGATAGCGGTTACTTGCCGGTTACTTGCAGATAAAAGATGCTAAAAATGTATTTGTAAAACTTTAAACATGATACAAATTCCCTTTGGACAATGAAGGTTGTCTTCGGACGGTTAAAGATGACGTCCTTGGACCATGATATCCTGGGCTATGACTTTTTTAATAAGGGATTCTTATGCCATGAAATGATATTCTCGTTCCATGAAAATGGTGTCTCCGTACAACGATGCCTTTGAATACTGATATGCAAATTAGAGAGATCCTCGAGCTATGGCATAATGTCTTCAGGCTATGAGGATGGTGCCTTTAGACTATGATGCCCTTGGACAGATTGGCAGTGTTTCGGCCCATGATATGCAATAATATGATGTAACAAGACAAGGCTTAAGCCTTGCTAATGTCGAATGTAAAGCTTAGCCCGTAAGAAAGCAAATAGATAGTGCCGGAGAGACAACGCTCAGTCTAGGTGAAAGAATGTAAAGTGGAGGCAAAGGTTAGCCTTATGCAAATATGGAGTTTGCGATTAGACTTATGCAAGATTCGGGAAAGATCTTAGTCCCATGCAAATGACGGCAGAGATTAGTCTTATGAGAACATGGAGGAAAGGCTTAGCCTCATGCAAAGATGGAGTCAAGGCTTAGACTCATGCAAATATGGAGACTGGTCTTAGTCTCAAGCAGGGAGAAGGTAGTGCTTAGTCTTATGCAAGTATAGAGGTAGAGCTTAACCTCATGTAAGATGCGGGACAGGGCTTAGTCCCATGCAAATGGAAGGCAGGGCTTAGCCTCATGCAAAAATGGAGTCAGGGCTTAGACTCATGCAGATGTGGAGTCAGAGATTAGACTTACGCAAATATGGATACAGAGCTTAGTCTCATGCAGGGAGAAGGCAGTGCTTAGCCTTATGCAAAAATAGAATCAGGGCTTAGACTCATGCAGATGTGGAGTCAGGGATTAGACTCATGCAAATATAGAGACAAAGCTTAGTCTCATACAGGGAGAAGGAAGTGCTTAGCCTTATGCAAGTATGGAGGTATAGCTTAACCTCATACAAAATGTGGGATAAGGCTTAGTCCCATGCAAATGGAAGGCAGCGCTTAGCCTTATGCAAATATGGAGGTAGGGCTTAGACTCGTGCAAAAATAGAGTCAAGGCTTATACTCATGTAGATATGGAATCAAAGCTTAGACTCATGCAAATGTGGAGTCAAGGTTTAGACTCATGCAAATGAGAATTCAAGAGATTAGACTCATGCAAAGAGAAAATAGCATATAAGGGTAGAGTACATCTTGGCTAGGATATGTTCATCATCTAACGGCGGATGGATCGTGAATTTGCTTTGTGTACGAATGCTATCATCAAGTGTGCCTGTGTTCAAAGAAAAATTGTAAGTTTCATAAGGGAGGTTGGTTCTTTCTTCGTCTACCAGCGTTGCTTTGCTCTACTTTGGAAGCCCCCTTCATGTTCCCCTAGGTAGCACCTGACTGTTATAAAAATAGAATTTAAAAAAAATATTCATTCATTAGTAAAATAGAATTATTTGGAAGCGTATCGATATAAAAAGTAACTTTTGATGAACCAGCGACTGTGACATATTTCAAAGGCATTACAGCTTTCTAATGTTGGAATTTTGAGGGTCATCCTCAAAATTCTATCCCAGTTTGGTAGATAATTTTGTAACCTTTTGCGGATGGCGAACGTTGAATTTTCTTCGGGATTTTGAGAATCCTTCTAAAAATATGCCCCAGTTCTTGATTGATGACTAAATTCCTGGCATGTGATGGCGCTGGCTAGACTTGCTCCAGAATTCTGAGGATCCTTCACAAAATTCTGCTCCAGTTCTTGATTTTGGGGGGAAATGAAAATTTTACTATGATATGACCAAACCTATAAGTTTGCCTACGTATTCCCTCTTAAACGGGAATCAGGTCAAGCGTAGTTCAATTACATTAGAAAAATAATCTAGGCAAAGTATCTTTTGATTACCTCTGAATTGATTGGTTTTGGCCAAATCTGTCCATCCATCTCTACAAGTATGAGTGTTACTCCTTTTAGCACTCTGTGAACCATATACGGACCTTTCTAGTTGGGAGAGAATTTCCTTTTGGCTTCGTCTTGGTATGAAAAGATCTTCTTCAATACTAGGTGTCCTGGTGCGATGTCTTGGTTTGACAGTTGGCCGTGACACATTGCAGTCATTCTTTTTCCATCGATAAGGGCCAACTATTCATAGTGGCTTCTTACCCATTCTGCATCGCTGAGTTCAACTTCCTGTATGACTCTTAAAGAAGGGATCTCTGCCTCGCCTGGGATGACAGGCTCGGTACCATAAACCAACATGTAAGGGTTGTCCCAGTTGATGTGCGAACTGTGGTGCGGTACCCTAACAAAACAAAGGGTAACTTTTCATGCCACTGCTTGTGATTATCTACCATTTTCCTTGATATCTTCTTAATATTTTTGTTGGCCGCTTTCACGGCTCCATTCATCTGAGGTTTGTAGGTGGTGGAATTCTTGTGCTTGATTTTGAAGGTTTCACATATAGCTTTCATCATATCATTGTTGAGGTTGGCGACATTGTCAGTGATAATGGACTCAGGAACTCCGAATCGGCAAACAATACGGTCCTTAAAAAAATATGCGATGACCTTATTTAGATGATGTATCATTGATGACAAAGTTGCTAATGTGTCATTAAACTCATTCTGAATTTTGGGCACATGTCGGAATTCTATCTTCATGAACCTTTTTTTCAATTTTTGCACATGGTACAGATATGACAATATCTTGGAATTCTTGGTAGCCCATTCTCCTTGCACCTGGTGCACAAGAAAATTTGAATCGTCGATCACCAACAACTCTTGAATGTTTATGTCGACTGCAATGTTGAGCCCAGTATGCAGGCCTTATATTCCACTATGTTGTTGGTGCAGGGAAATATGAGTTTACCATATACCGGATAATTTTGACCAGTTTTTGATACCAAAACTGCTCCAATGCTTACTCCTTTGAATTTTGCGGCTCCATCAAAGAACATCCTCCAACTGTCATATGCTTTGGTAATGTCTTCTCCTACGCATGATACTTCTACATAAGAGAAAATACATTTTCAAGGGTTCGTAATCTCCTCCCACTGGATTTTTAGCGAGGTGAAATGTTAATGCTTGTCCTTTGACCACCTTTTGAGTTACATAGACGATGTCAAAATCACTCAGTAGTTTCTACCACATAGCCAACTTCCCTGTAGGCATAGGCTTCTGAAATATGTACTTTAAAGGATCTATCCCGGATATGAGGTATGTAGTGTATGCAAAGAAATAATGCCTTAACTTATGAGTTGTCGAAGTTAAAGCATAACAGATGAGTTCAAGCAGAGAATACCGTGCTTCATAAGGTGTGAATTTATTGCTCAGGTAATATATGGCTTGCTCCTTTCTTCCGGTCTTATCATGTTTTCCCAAAACACATCTAAAGGCTCCATCTAACACATATAGATAAAGCAGCAACAGTCATCCTGGTTTTGGTGGGACTACAACTGGCAGTGTCAACAGGTATTCCTTGATCTTGTCAAAAGCTTTCTGACAATCCTTGGTCCAACTTGTCTCGGCATCTTTCCTCAGCATCTTGAAGATGAGTTCACATATTACTATGGACAGTGCTATGAATCGGCTGATGTAGTTGAGCCGCCCTAGGAAGCTCATCACGTCCTTCTTGCTTTTCGGTGGTGGTAACTCCTGAATAGCTTTGACTTTAGTAGGATCTAGCTCGATACCTCAGCAACTGACAATGAATCCTAGTAACTTTCTTGTAGGAACCCTCAATGCATATTTTGCGAGGTTCAACTTCAAATTGTATCTCTTGAGCTTGTTGAAGATTTCCTCAAGTAGGATATGTGATCGTGGCCCTTTTGTATTTAATAATGACGTCGTCCACATACACATCTATTTCTTTGCGTATCATATCATGGAAAAATGGTTGTAATGGACTTCATGTAAGTGGCCCCTACGTTCTTTAGACCGAAAGGCATCATTTTGTTACAGTATACTCCCCAAGGCATAATAAAAGTTGTCTTCTCGGCATTTTTCTCATCCATCCAGATCTGGTGATATCCTATAAAGCAATCTACAAAGGAATGGAGTTTATGCTTGGCACAGTTATGATCGGGATATGTATATTTGCAGTGGGAAATCGTCCTTGGGACTTGCTCTGTTCAAGTCTTGATAATTAACACACATCCGTACCTTCCCATCTTTCTTTGGGACTGGCACAGTATTAGCAAACCATGTTGGGTACCAAACCACCCTGAAATACTTGGCTTTGATCTATTTGGTAACATCCTCCTTGATCTTCAAGCTCATGTCTGGCTTGACGTTTCTAAGTTTCTACTTGACTAGTGGACACATAGAATTGGTAGGCAACTTATGAGCTACTATAGATGTGCTCAAACCAGTCACATCGCCATACGAACACGCAAAGATATCCTTATATTCTTTAGAAAATGGATGTATTCTTCCTTCTCAGTTGGCAACAAGTGAATGTTGATGCGGGTTTCTTTGACGGTCTCGGCGTCTCTAAAATTGTCCGCTTCTGTTTCGTTCAAGTTGGATTTACGCTTGATCTCAAAATTCTCAACTTCCTTGAAAATTTGCTCGAGTATCTCATCCTCTTCCTCTAAGTCACTATTTTCATATTTTATTGCCTCATTACATGTCATAATCACTGGTTCAACAGGAAAAGTAATAATAACACTGTAAAAGGAAAAAGTATAAAAAAAATAGTAATGAAGAATGATAAAGGATAAACGCATTTGATTAAAACTGAGAGAAATTGTTCAAATAAAGCTTGGCTCGGTGAATCGAGCATTTATTTTGAAACAAAGAAATCTTAAAACAAAATTGCTAGAAATTTTAAAATGCCTAGAATGACATAAATTCTACCAAGCTACCCAGGGACTCGGCAGGCCCGGGATGGTGTAACTGTCCAATTCCTGAGAATGGCTCCCTTTGCAGCAGTCTGAATGGAGAGGCCTTCTTCCTCCTCCTCCTCAGTTATGGTACTGCAGTCCATATCCTCATCTTCCAAGAACAGGTTTTTCAGCCCAGCTAGTGCTTCTTCTCCAGCAGTTCCCCATATTGTGTCCGCCTGATGAAAAGCTTGTTCCAAAGGGGGTATCGGTTTCTCAAGGGGGTAATACAGTTCATGCCATGGAGTCGACCATTCCTTATACTCCTGCCATGTATACTAGTATTTGATCCCAAAGGTGGTACCATGATTTTTTAGTCGTATCGGCTTGGTGATATTCTGTAGGTTCTTTCCCAACCCTTTGCCGGATTCATATCCGGACCATGCTAGTATGCTTTTTATTTTGTTACTCCACCACTTATCCTTTTTGATGGCGTTGACTCGTTCACTGTGGTGATAAGTTTGCCCTCCTAGCCTCCTTCTATGTTCGATGGCCGGAATGGTTTGACTGATGTAGACGGGATTGATCCCATCTCCATAAGTGATTACCTCTTAACAGTTCCATTCGAACTTTATGCCTTGATGTAGTATGGAGGGCAGGGCTTCAGCAGCATGGATCAAGGGCAACCAAACAAAAGATTATATGAGGCTGGTATGTCAAGCATTTGGAATTCAACGTCGAACCAAGTTGATACCATCTGCAAGCAAAGGTTGATTTCCCCGATCGTGGCCCTCTAGGACCTATCGAAAGCATTCACATTCATGCTTCCGGTTCGTATTTCATGGAAACCTTTATCCAACCTTTTCAGGGTGTCCAACGGACAAATGTTAAGACTTGAACCTCTATCAACCATGACCCTAGCAATGAATTTGTCTTCAAATTATACCATAATGTGCAATGCTTGATTGTGATTTAAACCTTCGGGCGGTAACTCATCTTCGTGGAAGATAATCTAGTGGATCTCCAATATTTGACCGACTATGTTGCAAAATTTCTCCACCAGTGATATTATTGGGTACATACGCCTTGCTCAGTACTTTCATCAAGGCATTCTTGTGTCCCTCTAAATTCTGTAGTAGTGACAGGATAGATATCTGAGGAAGGACTTTGTTCAGATGATCAACAATAGAATATTCTTTCGCTAGTACTTTCCTCCACAAATCATACGATACAGATTCAATAACAGGCTACCTAGTAGTCGCATCCTTACTTGAACCTCCCAGGTGTTCAGGTGTGTAGACTCTTCTAGTTCTAGTCATCTCATGTGCGGCGTCAGATTCCTTTATCTTAGCCTTCCCTTTGTGCCTAGCCTTAACGACATAGTCCTACAGTATTGCTTTTGAGTTGAATGGGGTGTGGTTGACACCATCACGGTAAAAAGTGTTACCACTTCTACTTCAAATGGAGCGGAGGCGGATGTGGGCGGAGTTACTTCCACCTCGAATAGAACTGATGCAGTCACCTCAACGTCAATAGGTGCCTGATTCTGAACCATATTAAGAGTAAGTGTAACTGCAGCCTTAAAGTCATCGGCTTCTCAGATAAGTCTGATTGGCCCCTCAGGGTTCCATTCCTCATTTGTTTCTATAATATGTACACTGTCACCTCTATGATCAAGGAGGGGATTGTTGCGAACATTAGGTGCAGCTTCCTTCTGTTGGATGACCTTGTTGTCAATGAGTGTATGGATCGTATCCTTCAATGTTCGGCACTCAGCAGTGGTGTGCACTTTCATATCGGAATGGTATGCACAGATTTTGTTTGGATTGACCCACTGAGATGGATTTTCTAGTGCCACAGCAGGAATATGAGCGATGTAACCTATGGCATTTAATCTTTGATACAATTGGTCGATGGGCTCAGCAATGGCGGTGTATTGTCTGGGTGGATTTCTATCGAAATTAGGTCTTGGTCTTGGATAATTTTGGCGATTTGGTAGTGATTAGAAGTGGGATAGTTGGGAATTACATGTGAGATGGATAGTGGTTGGTTTAGAATATCTGGGATATGAGGGTTGATATGTAGGTGGTGATGCTTGGTATGTAGGTGGAGGTGCTTGGTATGTCGGTGGAGGTGTTTGGTATGCGGGTAGGGGTGTTTGGTAGGCGAGTGGAGTTATTGGGCCTTAGGCCACCGTTATTGCCCCAACTTCTTTTTTTTATATGCCACCTGACTGGAGTGCCTTGTTCGTGGCTTGTAGTGCTTCAAATTTGTCACCATTCCACTCTTGATTCCTTCCCCGATCCTTTTCCCGAGTTTGATGATATAAAAGAATTTGTGATTTTCGACAACCATCAACCTTTCATAATATTGCAAATCCTGTGCTCTGACAAAGAACTAATTTATCTGTTCTTCGTACAAAGCGGTCCTGACCTTGGTGGCTTCCGACCTCCAACGAGTAGCATATTCGCGAAACATCTCAGTAGGTTTCTTCTTGAGATTCTGAATATAGAAAACATCAGGTGTATTTTTCTGTGTTGAACTGAATCGGTCCAGGATATCTGATGCCATGCTTACCCAAATGGGCATTTCTTGGGGTTATGGCTAATATACCAAGACAATGCATCCCTGGTAAGATTCCTCATAAAAAGCTTCATTCGAATCTTTTCATCTTTTCCAACCCCCACAAGCTTGTCACAATAAGCTATTAAGTGAACCATGGGATCACCTGTACTGTCGAACATTTCGAACTTGGGAGGCTTGTACCCCTCTGGCAATTCCACATCGGACTGTATGCACAGATCTTCATAATTCAAACCTGATATCCCTGTATCACCTTCAACACCTTGAACTCGTCTTGTTAAATTCTTGAGTTCTTTGGCCATGTTCTTAATCAGCATGTCCTTTTCCGAGGGTTTTGATGCACATGAGATTGGCTAGGTGGAATGTGGTATAGTTTCCACATATATGGGGTTGCTCTGATGGGTACCGTGAACTTAGGTATAGTGATGGTCATTAGTGGAGTTTTGTGGATCGGGAATGAGAGGTGGTGTGTTTTAGGGATTGTGGTAACTGGTGGTTGGTTGATACGAGATTGGCTGGTACTATTGTGGTAGAGTTGGCATCGACAACGGAATGATATTTTGTGGTGGAGTAGTGTATTGATTTGGCATGATAGGATTTTGCAGCTGTTAGTTTTGTGTGTTTTGAGAAGGTGTTGGGTTCTTATGTTCTATTGGTGGATATCACGGACATTGAGGGTGAGTGACAAGTTTACCAAATTGTAGGCCTGCTCAAGTTATCCTTGCAGTTCTAGTATCTTTTGTTCAAGTCTCAAAACTAAGTCATTCGAGGCCGGAGTACTATGGCCATCGGAGGTCTCTGCGTTCTCTATGTATTCCTTTCGAATTCCACCTATGTAATCCATCTTTGCTTTCTCTCTGCTTTTTGTGTTGCTTGGAGGAGGAGGTGGTGGAGGGCCTTTGGATCTGGTATGATATGCTGATGAGGCCAGTATGGATGAACCAACCGACAGGGATGGGAATAATAATAGCAAAAATAAACAAACAAAAGGTAACAAGTTAGTGGGGATGCTGAAATATTTGTAGTATTTAAACATATAATACGAGATGTAAACTCATATTCTAATTTGGGAGCCTCGTTGTGCCTGAGGTAGGCCTAGCAACAGATAAATTTGGAGAACTTCAAATGCCAATAAATGTTTCATTTCTTAACATAAAAGTAGACGAATCCAAAATGACACTAACATAATGAAAAAAGACAAGTCACTACTGGCACTTGGCTCTATTACATTTAAGGAAAACAAGTAAATCTAATCTATTTAGTCCCTGAAGGATCATTCCCAAATTCGATCTTCCGGACTCCATCAAATAGATCTCCTAGCTCGGACAATCCAAGCAGTAAGTAGGCTCGGGCCATATGTCCTTCCTCGGCTCCTTTTGCATTCTGATAGTTTTTGATCCTTTTTATGACTTTATCCTCCGGCTCTACTATTCCTCCCTCCAGGTATTCCAGTGTCCTATTGGAAATGGCTGTCATATCTTTCCATTTCTTGATCAATCTCACGTTACTCTCTTGCGCAGTTTGTTGTATTTGACCTGGGCTTTGGCTTCCTCATCTATGATTTTGTTCCCTCGACTAGTCCTCGGTGTCACCTCCCCTTTCATATTGTCCTACAAACCATACATGGTAGAGAGGCTCTCACCTTGTGTGATATCTGTTTGGCTCAATCGTGCTTTCCTCTATAATGATTTTATAGTGCCGCGTGTGTTGAGCTTGGCACTTGTAAGGTATTTCATCGTCTTGGAAATCTGTCCTGAAATGACCCGTCTTGATGACCCTTAGTACAACCTGCTTTCTGCCTGCTTGCCTCATAACTCGTATAAGGATTTATGGATATATCCCTCTTAACCCGATCAACACCAAATGCGGAGAATCCCTGGACCTGATAATGAACTCGTCCGTTAGAAATCATTCAACCATCCACTGCACATGTTCCTCGGTCAGATTGTCGAAGAACTCTACCCATTCACTGGCAATTTCTAGATGATCAAATCTATCCGGAATATAGGTCATTTGCTTAGGGTGGTGGAAAGCAATGTGGTCGTTCCAAACCCTTGCAAAATTCTTGGTGGTAGCGACCCTTTTGGAGATGCTCCAACAACCATAATTGCGGCAATAAGTTGTAGCCCTCGAAATGTTGGACCCCTCTTTGACAGCATTCCAGGGCCCTATAGATATCAGCTATGATCATGGGGACTATGGTATATGTTTTCCCATTAATCCCCTCATCAGAGTTTTGGCGACCATGCCAACCTGGTTTGGATTCTTCCCTTTGTCATTGGGAACATTATCATCCCCAGAAAGCGCACGATGAACACGAACACTCTGCAGTGGATATGACCCGGTGAAGTAAGGGCGCTCTCATCAAGATAAGTGCAGAAAGACTTGTTGTGGCCATACCTCTCGTGGAGATATTCGAAAGGTATATATGAGTCCCTCAAGCAAAATAAGTCGACATTCTTTTTCAGCCCCCTCATTTTTAACAGTCCCCTACCTGTACGGTTTTTAGGTACCAAAATCCCGGGATTGTCCCAAGTCAACCCCGCAAGTCCTCTTATTTCTTCTAGGAGTGGTGTCATTTTAATGTCGCCAAAATGGAACAGGGCCCTTTCACTGTCCTAGAATAAGGTGGCTGCCTCAATCAGTTTCTTGTTTGGTTCAATATCTAGCAGGTACGGCAAGTTACCCAGCTACTTCTTCACATGCTTCTTGTCACTTAAGGAAAGATCTTCCCACCAACTTAGCAACAATAGAGGGATATTGCTAACCATACCGAATCTGGGGACCTCATGCCTTATTTTCTGCAAAACAAAAGGGTTAGGCCATACCCCCCATCGGACTCGACTATTTATACATTTATGATTAGCATATTGGTATTTAGTACTCCAAAGTAATGAAGAAAACATGGTTGCTTCCATTGAGATTATGAAAAACCCGATGGACTTTGGATAAGGCTTATCTTAAAGGATCATTATGTGGACAACATAACTGATCTGACTAGGTTTGACCATGATGCATGCATAATTTAAATAGAGTAAGGTTTACATGGGGTTTTAGACAGGTACCCTCAAGTGGAAAACTTGAGGGGGAAGGCACGGAACCGTTGACTGCACTGTTGATCGACTGGTTTTACCACAAATAGCCTTTCTGAATTTAAGGGTAATACATAGGAAGAGCGCAACCACTCATTAAAGCGTTGCTATATAATTTGAGACGCACGAGTGGAATGTGATGTGGAGGATGATTTATGCAGCAGTTAATAACATCTAGGCAAGTATTTTCACGTAGGAAAATAAATACAACATTTAAATAATTGAAAAGACAATAAAACGAAAAGGAAAACAAAGAGATGTGTCAGTATTAAGAATCATAAATGCTTAAAAAACAATAGTTAAATTCATACAAGGGAGCAGGCTACAGGATAAGCATGCTTGGACTAATTTGTAAAGACAAGTTCGATATGGTAAGAGCCTAAAAATATCCCCAACAGAGTCGCCATGTTATCGCGCCCCCTTTTTTTCCCTCCTCATGGAGAGAGGTCCGGGTTTCGACATTCTATGGGGTGGAACGACTCATTTCTTGTTAGGAATTGGGTATTTGAAGAGTTTTCACCTAACAGATTATGGTGCGTTAGGATACCTAGAGTAATTAACTCTTAGGTTAGTTTGCATTGCCAGAGATTAGATTAAGGGCTCAAATTACCTCGAGGGGAAATAGTTAGGCACCATTTTGGTCCATAACTGTGAGTCCCGACTGAACTTATATTTATAAATTAGTCCATACAAATAGTTGAATCAAATAAGTACAGCACGTTTGAACAAGTCCAGTAGTGAAATCAAGTTTGAATAAATTATAAAGAAAATAAAGTTTTAAACAAGGAGAAGGTTTTGGGTAAGGAGGGGTCCTAGGTTGTTTATCCTATAGGATCACCCCACGCAATGTCCGGTAAATGCTCTTCAATGAGGGGCTACACGTGACATTAACGTGTAGTTATCATATCTCATGTCTACCCTTCCCATCCCCTTATTAGTCATGCAAAGCGAGTGTTGGTCATTGATTCCTATTGTGGGATGCTACCCGTACCTTCTTAATAGTCCCGAGGGAGTTAGGACCTCTACCTATAGATAGCTCATACCCCTAAGGTTTTAAAGGCAAAAGTCTAAGGAGATAGTCAAAGAAATAAATTTAGGACTTTCACATAAACGGAGCAAATAAAGGCTCATAGTTTCCTCCGCAAACATGCATACTTGCAGCACGACTCAACCACAAGTAAGGTCTTCAGTAATCAAAAATGCTAAGCAGGATTTCTAAGTGATTATGCAGAAATAAACCACTTTCAGATACAGAAATAACAACGTATTAGTTGCGTAGGATCTCTTTTTAAAAGCTTATTGGAATTCAGAGACGTTGAGTGACAAACACGGCTTCAGATAAATACAAGTTTTAAAAATGCCCTAAGGCTTGCCTATATGCAGAACTGATATTTATGTTAATGCAGAAATGAATAGGTTTTCGAAATAGACCCTTGTAATACCTATAGGCAGGATATCTAGAATTAAAGCTATGCTGAAAGAACCATTTTCTGGAAATGACCTTGCTTAAAAGGCCAGTTTTGAGAAGTAAACTAGGCGAGATAAAATTGATCTATTGGGCTAATTAGAATTATCAGACGAAATTACGAGTTAGATCCCTATAGATATGATATCTAGGCGTATTAGTGTTTTTAATCAATTTGCAATAACATATAAATGACTCATTAAAACGGAATTATGTCCTATAGGCATGGTATTTATACTTGGGTTGATTTAAAACATGATGGCTCGGAACCTAGAAACATGATTTCTAACATGACAAATGCAGAATTCATGGACATGGTGTGTATCTGATGCAAGTGCATTAAAAGTGAATTCCTTATAGGCATGATTTCTATTATGAAATTAGAAGTGGAATCTCATAGGCATGATTCTGCTATGCAAAAGCAATCACCTTCAACAGGAATAAAAAAATCGTGTTTTTTATTGGGTAGAATTGGTAGATTCGAAAATAAATCCTAAGAGCGGGATTTCTACCCATGTTACCCCACAAAGTATACATCTACCCACCTATTTTTACTAAATATCCCAAAGAGTTACTTACAAATTATTACGAGCCAACAAATGAATTTTTATTACGAGCCAACAAATGAATTACATAAGTGAAATAGAAAATCAAGAAACTATTCTATATAGAGCCTGCAATCTGGCCAAAATTACCTAAAGCCTCCAATGGTCTTTCAAGCCTCATTTTCATAGAAAAATCAGAGTCTAGGTGCATCAAAGTTACCTAAGGGTCTCAAGAACCTCGGGCAATGCTTACACCGAGACTTAATAGCCAAGTATTGAACCAGTGCAGTGTGCAAAGCCAGCCTCAGTATGCCAGAGTTCCAAAGGTTCTCAAGAGGATCCCAAGGCACTACACATACTAGAAGGGGCAGGACTTATTAACTAGGAGTAAAGTGAAAGTGCAGGACACATGCTTGAAACAAGTTTATTAAATACTGGACTGAAAGGTCTGTTTTGAAAGCAATTAGTCATAGAGATTGTTGAAGAGGAGCTGGATTAATAAATAGTGTTCAAACACTTTAGGATAAGACCATACACAGCAAGGGAATGAATTCAGTAATCACACCGGGGTTAAGGGGTTTAGGGATGAATAGACATTGATTGCAGACACAAAACCCCAGTAGGAGTATTAGGACTGGTATGGACATGCTCAAAGATAGTTTTACACTGGCATAATTACAAACTAGTCATGAACACACAGAGGGAAATAGGGATTTGGGATTCACAAAGCGGTATGTGCACATTAGGTAAAAGAATACAATTGTCCAGGCATGCTTGAATAACACAAGGGAATACATAAACTTAAAGGGAGGGGGGTCATACCAACATGCTTAACAACGAACTTCACAATAAAACCACAAGTAAAAGTAGGCTAGAAATAACATAAACTGAAACAAGAAAAGAACACATGTTGTTGTTGAGACTTTAAGTTAAACTGGGACATACTAGTGAAGATAAAAAGTAAGCAGAATGAAAGAACCAAAGAGTACAAATGATTAGCCTTGGCTTGCAGCCGGCTAATAGTAGTAGAATAACACAAAGATTTTAAGTGAAAGGGGTTTCTTTTGGAAGCCAAGCGTGTGTGATGTTTGTGAAAGACTTAGAGTATTTATAGTTGTAAATAGGTACTGGAATAAGGTAAAAATCATAGTAGTATACTAATTTAAGAACTCAGAATCAATCACTTCAAATAATCAAGGAAGTACTTCATTGAGTTAAGGGGGTCAAGGCCAAACGGGAAGATTCAGTACCATATAAGGGGAAAGAAGAATCGGTGCATGATTAAATAAGGAAAGGAGCCGGAATTCATTGAGTATAAAATAGTCAATTAGGACCAAATTCAGAAAGACCCAATTAAGCAAGGGCTAAGTAAAACATAGTACCATAGTAAATATGGCAATAAAATCAGTTAATTCAAACAGAAAAGTTGAATTCTAGGACTTTGAAGGAAAATATTTCAATTACCAAAAATTAAGGAAAAATCAGAATCAATTATAGGGAGTCATGATTCTGCATACTTCAACATAAATAGAGACGATTGAACAGAAGTAGCAAACAAACAATGTCGATTATATAGGTAGAAAGAAACAAGAGATTAGCAAACACAGTCAAGTAGACGTGATGTAAGTAGGCTAGAGATTTAGAAGAATATATTGGAAGCATGGTGACCATGAGAGATTAACAAGACCAAGACAAAGAAAATTGCTAACACATAGAGCCAGGGCAAAGAGAATCATGCTAACCACGGGAACAAAAATGAAGAAAATCATCCTAACACATAAAAGCAGAGTGAAGAAAACTAAGATAACACAAAGAAACAAGTAAAGAAAATCATGCCAACACAGATAAACAAGTAAAACAAAAATCATGCTAACTCACAGAAATAAGTAAAGAAATCTATTTAAAATTAGGGATTTTTAACAGATTTGAGTTAAAAAGTGGTAAGAACATACAAACGGTCAATATAAACTAGGGAAAATTGTTTTATCATAAAGAAATCGATCGAAACTAAGGGTGTCAACCGGGCCGGGTTGACCCGGGACCGGCACGGACCGGCCGGTCAAAACCGGCCCGGACCGGACCGGTTTAGCGCGGGGGGGGGGCCGGGCTGGGTTAGGGGGGGGAAGGGGGTTGGGACGTAAGGCCTTACCGGGCAATTAACCCGGACCGGACCGGCCCGGAAAGAGAAATACCGGGCGAACCGGCCAACCCGGACCGGCCCGGTTATAACGGTAAAATTTTTTTTTTTTTTTTTTAAAAAAATTTTTTTTAGCTGCTGGGGCCCACTTGCCCGTTGGCAACGGTCCAGAACCGTTGGCCAACGGGTCTTTTTGCATTTTTGGCCCTTTTTTATTTTTTTTTTTTGTTTTTATTAAATTACATTAATAACCCTTCTAAAAATCTATAAATACCCTCCCCTCTTCTTCATTTCCTCACTCAAAATTATCTATCTCTCTCTCAATTCTCAAATTAGCAAATATCAATCACTCTCTTCTCTTCAATTTTCAAGAATTCATATTCTACTTTCATAATTTTATTGTCTTTATTTTCCCGAATTTAATTTATCGTAATTTCTTATTTGGAAATCGGCATTCGAAGCTTGATTCTTGAAGTTCAAGTGTTCAACATTCTTGAAGTTCAACTGTTCAAGTGCTCAATTTATTGTCGAATTCGGTGCACTCTCTCCAACTCTTTCTCTTATTTAATATTTTAATTGCATATTTGATTTTAGCTTATATATTAAATTTTCCAATATGTTGAATGCTGCTAAAAGAGCGTGTAGAAAAGTTACTGGTAGGAGTGGAAGTGGTAGTGGAAGTAGTAAAAAAAGTCCTGTAGCTTCTGGTAGTAATAGTAATAATGAACCAATAACACATGTTTCTGAATCATCGCCTAATTTGCAAGATGTAAATATTGATTATGAACAATTACACCAAGATTTCGGAATAGAAGATAACGAAATTGGAATAGAAGATGAGATACCACCTACACCTACTAGTGCAAATGTTGGTAGTATTGGAGTTGGAGTTGCTAGTGCAACAAGGGGTAGAAGACCACCAGTCGCTCCAACTTCTAAATCTAATCGTAGAAAAAGAAGTCCTGTTTGGAAATTTTTTGATGAGATAGAAGATAGTGATAGAGTTAAGTGCAGACTTTGTAACGAAACGTTTAAACATTTGACCGGAGGTAATTTAGGGGGGACTGGCACACTAATTAGACATATGCAAAATTATCATCCTATAGAATGGGGGGTTAATGGGGATGGAAGTCAAACAACCGGTAACCCTACTACTGCAGGTCTCCTAAAATATGATAAAATGAGGGATCGAGAGGAATTAGCGAAAATGATCGCTTTGGGTTGTCTACCTTTTTCTTTTGCTTCTTCCTCTTATCTTGTTACGTATATTCAAAGGATATACAACCCTATGTTTAAAGGTATCCCTAGAAGTACCTGTAGATCTGACATCTTTAGACTTCACGGCCAATATCAAACATACATACGTTATTTGTTTAGTCACCTTCCTTCTAGAGTATGTCTAACTTCTGATATTGGCCATGCTGTAAATGGAAATGATTATTTAACAATTACATGTCATTGGATAGATGACAATACTTGTATGCAAAAACGTATTATTGCTTTTAAATATGATGAAGATCAGAGTCATACTGCAACATTTATTAGTAGTACAATTGTTGAAGTTGTCGAATTTTATAATCTAAACCAAAAAGTTTTGTGTATGTCTTTTGATAATGCTTCAAACAACAATGCTGCAGTTTCAATTTTAAAATTGAATTTACATCCACCTCTTGATGATATTTTTCATGTTAGATGTGCATGTCATGTTTACAATTTAATTGTTAAAAGTGGGCTCGATTTATTTTCAACTGAGATTACTCTAGTTAGAAGAGCTGTTGGAGTAATTCAGGGAAATAATAGACAATCTAGAATAAGAGAATTTAAGAACAAGTGTATGCAATATAACCTTACACCTAGATTCATGCCCGACGAAGTAGTTACTAGATGGAATTATACGTATATATTTTTAAAATGTTGCTACAAATATAGATTTCCAATAACAGAAGTTGCTAATGCACATTGTACTGATCCTAGGCGTATGTTAACCGGTGATACCTGGGAGGTCATTAGTGATGTGATTAAATTTTTACATAAATTTTATACTGCTACTGTTGTATTTTCTGGGGCATATTACCCAACTATTACTTTGGCTTTAGTACATATAGCTGAAATTTCTTTGCTACTATTTGAATTTAAGAAGAAAGATAGATATACGGATGCTGTTGCAAGTATGCAAGCAAAATTTAAAAAATATTTCTTTCCAATTCCTCCTGTTTACTTAATTGGTGCAGTTTTAAATCCTTCAATTAAAATGTCTGATTGTCAACAATTAATGAATGCTTTATACAATTATATGGAGATTGGGCCTACTGAAAGCCCAAATTTGTATGAATCTATGAACCAACTAAATGAACATTTACAATATCTATATACTTATTATGCAACTCAATGTGATAATGCTCGTGCTTCAACTGCTGCAAATCCCACTATGCAATGTAGCACTTCTAATGTAGTCGGAGATGATGATGAAGGCTTTGATAGTTTTAATATTTTTTCAACTTTTTCTAACACTCAAAGTAGTAGTAGGAATATAGATGAACTGCAATTTTACTTGCAGAAGCAAAAGGAGCCTCGCAGCAAGGAATTTTCACCGTTAGGCTGGTGGCAGGAAAATTCAAAGCAATTTCCCGTTCTTTACGCTATGGCGCGGGATGTCCTGAATGTCCCAATTTCCACTGTTGCATCCGAGAGTGCATTTAGCCAAGCAAGACAACAACTTGGAGACACGCGGCACTCATTGGGAAGCAATGCTTTGGAAGTCTTAGTGTGTCTAAGAGATTGGATAAGATCTGAACGAAGAAATCAAGGAAAGGAAGATCTTGATAGCCCGGAAGACGAAGAACTTGGAGATATATTAACGCACGGAAACCCATCCGAATTTAACACTCCAGAAGAAGGTCCAGAGGTTCATATTAATATGGAAGAACTTGCTATTGCAATGCAAGCCATTTGATGTAAATTGTAAACTAATTATGATACATTTTAGTTTTGAAATTTTGAATTTAAGAAATAAAGTAGCACTTGCAATAAGTGCAATTTTTTCCCCATCTTTTGTTGTGTTCATTCAATTATTACAAAGTATTAATATAACTTAATATTTATACTATACGTAATTCAAAAAAAAAAAAAAGATTAACCCGGCCCGGCCCGGCCCGGCCCGGCTCAACCCAGCCCAATTGCAACCCGCCCCCAATTGAACCCGGACCGGAGCGGCCCGGACCCGGACGGGTCATAAAATTTGGACCCGGACCCGGCCCGGCCCACCCACTGGTCACCTATAATCGAAACAGGTATAAAAAGAATTTAGAAAAACCCTGGGTTTCATAGGGAGAGAAAACGGTTTAGAGTAGAAGATCTTTCAGAAGAAAGCTCGAGAATAAGCAAATCACATAAGGAAATAGGCTTAAAGAATAAAAATAACATAGATCTGAGAGATTCAAGAGTGATTTAGGGTTTCAAAAGGAAACCCAAGTAAAAAACTGAAAGAATCTGTTGTAACTTCACCAATCGTGACATATAAGGTGTGATTTTGCCCAAAATCATACAAAATAACCCATTAGTAATAGAAATAGAAACTCTAGGTCCAAATCAACATGGTCCATGATCCTTGAAGGCCTTAGAGATGACGAACAGGGCGATGAAAGACTCGTTGGAGGCTTGGGTTGAAAGGGATAGTCACCGGAGATGACCGGAGACCTAGGTGAGTGGAGGAGTTTAGGGTTAGGTTTGAGAGAAGAGTATAGATGAGAAAGCATCTGAAGGTGGCACCTTTGGATAAAATGAATTAGGTTGGGGTTGTCTAGAAATTAAAAAGGAAAGGAGGAATAAGGGTCATTGATCTAAAGGATCAACGACCAGGATTTATGATAGCCTGTTTCAGGTAAGAATAGTTGGGGTCTGGGTCGGGTTAATTGATTAGGATATTGGGCTAGGAATTGGGGTCCAATTTGGCTATAATTGAAATCTAAATTTGGTTGTTATTTAAATAGCTAATTTTCCCTTATTTAATTTATAAAAAATAATAGATAATTTTTGGAAAATAATTTAAGGTGCAAAAATGATTTATAATATATAATTAATAATTTAAAAATACAGACTCTAATTTTATGCATATAAAACATCATTAGATCTTAAAATGGACTAACATTGCAATTATATGCAATTTAGCTTTAAAAATACTAAAATATAATTGAAAAAATATACAAAAGCTACTTTAGCCATATTTTGGCATAAATATAGAAACCTAATAGATGAATTATCAAAACAATCATGTTGGAAATAATTATTGAAGATTTTATGGATAAAAAGGAGAAAATAAATCAATTTAAACCCTTAAAATTATGGGGAAAATAATAAAAATCTTGGGCATGCTTTTATATATATATATATATATATATATATATATATATATATATATATATATATATATATATATATATATATATATATGCTATTTTGAAGGTATTTATGCATATTTAAATATATAGGAAAAAATTGGGTATCAACAATCTCTTATTTTAGATATTGGTGTTGCAGTTGTAAAAGCCGTTACCACTTTGAGGCGAAGTTGTTAATTATTGAGACTTCATTTTTGTTGAGCTATTCATCATTATTTTGTTATTGTTAAGATTCTTGTACACATTGTGGTTGAGCCATGGGCTATTTGCTGTGGGAACATTGGTATTGTTAATTCTTTGGCAAGATGTGACATATGGGCACTTGTAATGTGAGTTATTATTGTATTGTGATATTAATCTGCATACGGAGGTACAAGGATAGGAGTTAATGTGCATGTGGCAGTATAAAGTGGAATTTATGTACGTGTTACTAGTAAGAGGATTACTTGAATCCACGTAGTGATGTAAGATGGCTAAAGTGTGTGTAGCTATTTGAGAAAAATATTTTCAAACTATGTAAATGTAAGGTTCACGCGACAGTATAAGGAAAGACTGTGATTGAAATTCTGAAAAGTGAATACAAGGCGGTACCTCAATTGTGATTCTTGTTGTTATCTTTCATTTACCTCACTTGTATTTGCCCACATTATTTTCATGATATTCTTATTATGTGTTTCTTCCATGTTGCATTTATTGATCTAAATCTAGTTGCCGCTTATCTTGTTGTATTTCTTTATTGCCTCATTTTCCTCGTTTTCCTTATTAGACTGTACTACACTTGTTTAGCTTATTTTTCTTATCCTAGTAGGTGTCTTGACCTGGCCTTGTCTCTACTCTACCGAGATTAGTCTTGATACTTACTTGGTACTATTATGGTGTACCCTTACTACACTTATGCACATCTTTTTGTGCAGATCTAGGTACTTCATGTCAGGCTAGGTATCAGTAATTTGGCTATACATCTCAGAGACCTCAAGGTATACCTATCAATGTTCGCAGGCCTCGGAGTCACCCTTTGTCACTGTTTTCTACTGCTTACTCTTATTTAGAAAGTGATGTATTAGAGATTTTACAGTATATTCTTGTAGAGCTTATGACTCAGTCTCACCAGATTTTAGGAGTTATTTTCTTGTATTATTGAGTTTTATTATGATAGCTAGATGGTTTAAGTTTAAAGTTATATTGTTATTTTTGCTATTTCTCCATGCATGTTAGGCTTACCAAGTCTTAGAGACTAGGTTCCATCACTACATCCTACTGTGGGAGATTAGGGTCGTGATACAAGGTCTTCTACTACGAGGTAAGACTTTGCTCCTAAGGTTCCATGCAAAGCTTGTACTGAATTTATGAGTATGATTTTATTATTTTGAGGCGTATCGGATGGTGATCGGAAGTCGTAGTCCCTCTATCTCTAAATTTGGTATGCGTGAGGAGTGGAGGATGTGATTCTTGTGTGGGGATATTGTATATGGATTTGTGTCTTAAATTCGTCGCGGGGTAGAGAAATTTTTATTATGGAGCATTGTAGTCGATTTTTGCATGTTAAGTATTTGGTGAAATACCTAAAAGAGCTTTATCGTAAGAGTCCTTCTAGTAATGGTTTGTTTTGTTTATGTTGCAATAGATTGAGGTATTTCGAGTAGTGGAACTTCATAGGAACTCTAAGGAAAATTTAAAACAAGGTATGTTGGCTAAACTCCCTTTCTAGAATCTGAATCCATTAGTTCCACATACATTTCAAATGTGGTTTTGTTCAAACTCCTATTCCTACTGTTCCAAATTGCTTTGATGATTGAATTGCTTAAATGCTTATGTGCTCGAGTCATGTTCAAATTGCCTCTATCATGTTATGGTCCCCCTTCATGGGAAAATTTTCAAATATGGTAGTTATCACTAATGCAGATGATTTGAATCCATGATTCAATTGTAAATCACCATGCTCTCCTTTGTAAGTATTTTCAATGTGTTTTGAGTTCTTACATACTCATAACTTGAAACTACAGATATCATGCTCTCCTATGACAAGAGTATTCCAAGAAAAAATGATGTATTAATCGCTTAAGATTTTAACTTGTATTTTGATTGCCAATCATTATGCTACACTCTTTGAAAGAAATTCAATGTGTTTATGTCACTCATTACTAACGAGCTCAAAGCTATTATTACCAGAATGTTCTATATATTGATGTTTATGACAATGATCTTTGGAAGTAAACAAATGGAAGTGTAAAATATGAAATGCGGTCATCGTGCCATTGATCAAGAACAACCATGAGAGCCAATGAAATGAAGATGTTGTGAATGGTTAAAAGTGCTAATGAAGCGATAGATGGTTTGAAAGGCTATAAGATGAATACATTTATATTTCTATTTTCTTAATAAATAAATATTTTTGGGAGTATCATTGGAGTATTGAGGAAGGGTGAGTTGTAAAGGCCCATGCCCGAAACTACACGTGCCGCTGTAGGAGATGATTGAGAGACAGAAATTTCCTTGTACTATGATGAGATTATTCCCCTTAATTGGGATGAGTTTACTGCTAATATATGTTCATATCACCATGTCGACCCATACGACATTGTGGGGAGACGACTTAGCTGATCGAGTGGTGATCGAACACCATGTCATGCACATAGTGATTCCTCCTTTATTACCATTATATTTGATTCGTATTACCATGTAGATCCATATTCATTCGTGGTGAGATGGCTTAGCCGATCGAGCGGTGATCGGACTCAGTGCCTCATGCATGGTATGGCGATTGGGTATCCATATCCACCCGCATATATTGGAGTGAGACGCCTTAGCCGATCGAGCAACAATCGGATTCCATGCCTCGTGCAATGTGTATGACCGGTGGCTAATAATCTCCCAACCAAAATTGTTAATACTTAATTGGAATTGGTTATGTTTTATCTTGGCATTTAGTTTTACTTGAGTTCTTATTGATTACATGATTCTCTCCTTTTATGTTGGTACTCTATTCCATGAGAGGGTATTTAGTTTTACATACTAGTACTATTTCATATGTACTAATGTCCCTTTTGCTGGAGGTGCTGCATCTTTAATGGATGTAAGTGTTTCCTCGGCAAATGGCTTTGATCCTCGTTAGTAGCTTACCCTCTACTCAACGGATTTTAGTAAGCCTATTCTGCTCAGGGCCTTATGTCACTTGATATCGTATATTGTGTTTTGAGGTATAGTCGGGATCTTGTCACCGACACTTTCATACTACTCTTCTGTTTCACTTAGTGGCTCTGTATACATGCTATGAGTGGTATTCGATTTGGGGTAATGAACAAGAAATGTTATAGTTGTCAAACATGTTTCCTCTCGTAAATATGAACTTGTAATATTTTGGAAATTGTAAATGAAGCTTTTATAAGTAATGGAAAAATGATGTGGTACACTTTACTCTTCACATGTTTATTTTCTTGTTACTGATTCTTAAATAGTTCACGGATAAGACTAAGTAGAAGGCATCAAGTAGTCTTGCTAGACTGGGATGTCTCAGTCGAGCGCTGGTCACGCTACCTATGGTCGGGGCATGGCATTAGTATATAATTTATGTATATCTGCTAGAAAGAATAAATAATAAATTCAGCTGGCTATTTATGTAAAGATTTCAATTTTATTTTGAGAAATTTTCATAAAGCACTATCTTTTAGTAGTAATTATCCATCTATATATATCATTTGCTACATTACGACATATAGATACCTTTCTGTGGTTATAAGATGTATTCGATATGTTTAAGCTATTGTATTCATTAATATAGTAGCAAAAATCGGTGTGAATCAGTGAAGTCCAACTAATCAGTTGTTGTATTCGAGTGTATTCATGGATTGAAACATGGGATTACAGTTGGACAAATTATTGTATTCGATTGTATTTACAGCGTGAAATAGGGGATTACACTGTTTTTAAAACGAAAAGTGAATCAATTAACATAATAGACTCCTAATATAACTCAACAAACTCAATTATAACACATAAACTTTGTATTTTTCAGTTATAGAAAAGATTCTCAACCGCAAAATACAATGAAATAGATAAAATACCGAGGGATACATTGAAATACAATGAGAAAAAAGAAACTGAATACAATGAAATACGAGATATATTGAATTACAATAAAAAAAGATAGCTAATACAATGAAATACAGCGAGATACATTGAAATGCTATTAAAAAAAAAGATAACAGAATCTTCAAATTACTCAACCCCAAATTTTAGACAACCTATTTTAGTCGATAATTTTCCGACCCATCGGATTACGAACATGATTCCATAAGCAATTTGACTATCAAAATCAAAGCTTAAAGAAGAGGTTTTAGGATTAGAAGCTTTCAACAAAGAGGTTTCTGAAATAGATAGAATCAGAAACAATTTCAGTTGTACCAATTAGTCAGAAAAGCCATTTAAGAATAACATTCATTTTGACATTCCAAGCATAGTCATAAAATCCAATTGAGAAGTAGTGTGACTATCAAAATCAAAGCTTAAAGAAGAGAGATTTTAGGAGTAGAAACTTTATACAAAGAGGTTTTTGAAGTGGGTATCTCTCAACCGGATGCGAGAGCTGGAGCAACTTTTAAAGTGGGCTTTGTACAAAACTAGTGAAAGGAGGAGGAAATAGAAAATTTTAATGGGATGAGAAAAGACAATGTGATGTATTAAAGTAAGAGAAAAAAAATAGTGTAACAGATTAATATATTTAGTGGCTCAGGGCTAGGAGGTAATCAAAATTAAATATTTTGCTATAAATTTTAAAAAGATATCAATAGAATATAATTTTTTAAATAATATTTATTTAAAATAAATAAGTTATTAACCTTTACGGGTAAAAATTACTTTTATTTTTAATAGTAATTGGATGAATTTTATTTTTTGATAAATTCATCCCATTTAAGCGAACAGAGGACTAAAAGAGCCATTTGCGGCAAATGCCTTTTAAAGTAATAAGATATGAAAATTATTGTTCGACATTAAAACCTCCATTAATGGGTCTTTTATGATGTCACTCAGTTTGACTAATTTGAGCACCGAATCTAAACGGTTGATTTTAACTTAATGGCGGATGACTTAACCCTGCGTAATTCGGCATAATAGGTGGGAGATAAAAAGAGTTGACATTTCCTCTCCATCTGTGTCTCCGGCGACTTCGTCGGAATCTCTTATCCGGCGTTACTTAGTTGTAAGTTCTTTCTCTATTCGCTTCTCTGTTTCTTACGTTGCAGTAACCCTAATCCCTTTCACCGTAATTTTAGTCACGAATACGAATTGCGACGTGGCTTGCTATATTCCTTTATTTACGAAGTTTTTTCTTCTTCTTTTTTTTCTTAAAAACAAATTTACGAAGCTAATTATACTTCAGGTTTGATAAAATAATTGTGCGTTGAAGTTGTGATGTTGCAGTAATCTGCTTTTGAGTGTTAATCATTAAGTTTCCTCGACGTTTTGAGGCTAACGAAGTAAATATTTATTGCTGAATTTTTGGTTTTTAGTTATTGGGATGGAAGTCGATAAAGTTGAATCCTTTTCCCAATCCATTAATTTTTTCAACCTTTTGAGGAATAAAGATAGTAACATTTTTTGTTGGTTTTCAGTTGTTGGGATGGAAGTAAAACAATTTGATTGATATTCCCCATGATCTTACTATCCGGACCTCATTTTTGTTCTCTAAGCATTTTAAATCAATTTATCTAGAATATAAGTACTAAAGCAAAATCAGCTATCCGAATAGGCTCCAGTTTGTTGCAAAACTGGATAATTGAAGATTTTAGAAGTGGGGAGTAGTGGAATAGGTTATTGAGAATGAGAAATGAGGGTGGTGTACCCTTTTTTTGTGGTGCAGCATTTCTCATGGCACATTAGTGAAGAGCCGACAGTTGATAATGTTTACTACCCAGTTCCTCTTCTGTTATAATAACTTCATCATATGTACTTATCAAAATAATGATAGTAATTATAATCATGACTAATTATACAATTTCATCTTTTGTGAAAAACTATTGAAAAGAGAGTTTCACTGGATGATGTGTGCTCCGTTAATGGACTTCAGACACAACTTTTTGTGGGAGGCCGTCCTGCATATTTGCCTTCTGTTTCATTCATATAGTTACGTATTAATCACTATGTTGCTACTAAATAAGTCTTTCTTTTTTAATGTATATGTGAGCAGTGTTAATTTTGATTTTGGAGCTATATGCACTAAGTTTTGAGAATAACTTTGTTGATGTATTAGTATTTTTCGCAACTATTTAATCCTTCAGATTCTAAATCCCTTTCCTTTCATGAATTGATGTCCTTATGCTGCAGTGCTGTCGATACAATAGAGAGAGTAATTTATTGAGGTGATTGTCCATCATGGATTGTAACTGCTTTGATCCACAATTGCCTGCTGATGAGTTGTTAATGAAGTATCAGTACATTTCCGATTTTTTCATTGCAGTTGCTTATTTCTCTATCCCAATCGAGTTGGTATACTTTGTCCAGAAATCGGCAGTTTTTCCATATAGATGGGTGCTGGTGCAGTTTGGTGCTTTCATAGTTCTTTGTGGAGCAACACATCTTATCAACTTATGGACATCTACTGCCCATACAAGGACTTTGGCAATAGTGATGACTACCGCAAAGGTCTTCACTGCTGTGGTATCATGTGCAACTGCTCTCATGCTTGTGCACATCATTCCGGATCTATTAAGTGTCAAAACTAGGGAGCTATTCTTAAAAAACAAAGCAGCAGAGCTTGATCGTGAAATGGGTCTTATTCGGACACAGGAGGAGACGGGTAGATATGTTAGAATGCTAACACATGAAATCAGAAGTACTTTGGATAGACATACTATATTGAAGACTACACTTATTGAGCTTGGAAGAGCATTGGCACTGGAAGAGTGTGCATTGTGGATGCCAACTCGTACTGGACTGGAGCTTCAACTTTCTTACACTCTTCGTCATCAAAATCCAGTTGGATTTACAGTACCTATACAACTTCCTGTAATTAATCAAGTTTTCAGTACAAATCGTGCTGTTAAAATATCACCAAATTCTCCCGTCGCAAGGCTTCGACCTGCTGGGAAGTACATGCCAGGTGAGGTGGTTGCTGTCAGGGTCCCCCTTCTGCATCTCTCAAACTTTCAGATTAATGATTGGCCTGAACTTTCTACGAAGCGCTATGCTTTGATGGTTTTGATGCTTCCTTCGGATAGTGCTAGACAATGGCATGTCCATGAATTGGAGCTTGTTGAAGTGGTAGCCGATCAGGTTTGAATATTTTTTTATACGCGATGTAATATTTGATAGCTCCCCTCTTGACAATGATGTTCAATGCTAGATTGATTTTGGTGTTGAAATTAGATATTACTATCATATAAGAAGAGACAAGAGGGGCTTGCTCTGATGGTAAGCAACCCCCACTTCCAACCGAGAGGTTGTGAGTTCGAGTCTCCCCAAGAGCAAAGGTGGGAAGTTCTTGGAGGGAAGGATGCTGGGGGTCTATTTGGAAACAGCCTCTCTACCCCAGGGTAGGGGTAAGGTCTGCGTACATACTACCCTCCCCAGACCCCACTAAGTGGGATTATATTGGGTTGTACTTTTTATCATATAAGAAGAGCTACCGAACCAATTAATGAGAAATTAATTGATGCAGTTTCATCTGCACTGATTATCTTCATAAAAATTATTCCTCTTGATTCACATCCTTTAATAAATGCTTGGGCTGAATTTTTTATCTTTCCCGGAAATAGTTAAATATCGTCTATCATCTATGTCACTTTTGAAATAGACTGTGCCAATGAAGCCAGACTACAACAACAACAACAACAACAACCCAGTATAATCCCACTTAGTAGGGTCTAGGGAGGGTAGTGTGTACGCAGACCTTACCCCCCCTACCCTTGGGTAGAGAGGCTGTTTCCAAATAGACCCCCGGCATCCTTCCCTCCAAGAACTTCTCACCTTGCTCTTGGGGAGACTCGAACTCACAACCTCTCGGTTGGAAGTGGGGGTTGCTTACCATCAGAGCAACCCCTCTTGTCTTAATGAAGCCAGACTACAAAATCCGAATAATCCAGTGGCTGATGGGATGCAACAAGAATTAACTGCTAAATCATGATGCTGTGATTTTCAGATTCTTGCTTTCCTTGATTGCTTTTTGCTGGATAGGGTGCCTACGCTGTGTGGTTGCTTACATAATTGTCTTTTCGGTCATTACAACTTTTGTCCACGGGGAGAGAAAAGCTGGGGAGAGATATGAACGATGGTTATATTAATTATTTATTATAAATTATAAAAAATAAATTCTAAATGTGGTTTATTCAGTGTGTCATAGCAGATTTTGTTTTGGAAGGACTGTATGCCTCCTTCGCTTTTGGTTCCTCCATTACTTTAAAAGGCGAAAGCAAACAAAAGCACTGAGGTCTATTAGGCCTTCAAGTGAAAAGGGCAAATATAGTGAGGATAATAACCATAAACATAAACAACAGTTGTATGGCTAAAGAATTGAAAAGATTACAGTTAAGTGAATATTTGTTATTTAGTGTCACCCTCTTCAAGAAAGAATTTATTGGTGATGAGATCCACACTGTAGCCCCTTAGTGCATATGTACTGAAGCGTGGTATAAGCAAAGCAAAGCACTCAGCTTGTTTTGCACCTATCTCTTAAAGATAGCACTTGACAAAACTGGCTTCCACGACTTTTATGATTTATTAGCTTTTTTTGGGGTGGGTGGGTGGGGGGGTAGGGGGTGGGTATATGCGCGTAGAAGAAAAGACGCGTGCGTGGTCTTCAGGAGGAGTTTTTCTGAAGGAGCAGTTCTCCATCCCTCAGCCCCCCCCCCTCCCCCCCCCCCACACACACACAAATCCTAGTAATTTGAGAAAATAAATGAAAAAAAAAAAGAAATTAAGTATAGGAAATTGAAATTAACAGAAGTTTGTGAAGTGATTGTAGTATCTTTGTTAAAGTGGATAAGTTCAAGCTTCTAGTAGACTATGATTAATTTGTCAACTAGGGCTCAAATGAAAGCAGCTCTCCTTTGGGGGGGGGGGGGGGGAGTCAAATCCATAATTGCCTGAGTAGAAGTCAGGAACCTTATCAATTAGGCCATGGGCGGTCTTGCATAAGGATGAGGCTGCCTGTTGTGGGTTTCAATACACCTCACTCAACTACTAAACCCCTTTGAATATTCCTCTGCGGCTTTCAGACTTAGGTTTAATATAAATATACTTCCGTTTTTCTTTTCCTTCTAATTTGAGTTTTAAAAAGAAAAAAGAAATTACAATGGTGTTATAGATTTCAGGGCATCTAGAACTGCATGTGAGCCAAGAGGAAAAGAGAGAATTTCACAAATGGTTATTTAATAATGACTTCGGTTGGCCTAGTGACAATCGACTTGAGCCTTGGGGTTTGCTCCCTTTCAATGTCTCCAAGTTCGAAACCCACTGGGTGCAACAAGCCATTGGACTGGGTAAAACTTGAATTAACCATGGTGCACTTGCGGGAAACTCCTTGCCGAGGGCCTGTGCACCCCCGGGATTAGTCGGAGCTCTTAGAGACTCGGAAACCATGTGCAAATCAAAAAAAAATTTGAAACCATTTTTTCTTTTTTATTTCTGTCTAATAAATAATAATCTCATTAAAATAGGAATGACCCAACCCGGCCCGACTCACCTGACCTAATATCCATATATAAAAAAAATTTCAACAATACACGTCTATCATTCAAATTTATAGCATTTTTGTTTCAAGTGCCCTCTAATTATTCCTTTTATTTCTTTTTTTTTCCAGTATCCCTTGCATTTCAAACTAAGTTTTTTGTGGGGGAAGAATTTATTTTATATATATATATATATATATATATATATATATATATTAGGTCGAGTTATGTGTGTGTGTATATATATTATTTGCTATTATTTTTTGGAGTGGCTACAAATATATTTTTCTTCTATTTTAATTTGATTATTATTTATTAGACTGAAAATAATAAATGAAAAAACGTGAAAGTAGAAAAACTACTGGAAGATTATGTTCTTTGGTCACTATGATTTGTATGTGAATTATTGGAAGTTTTATGATTTTTGTGTGAGAAAACAAAGTTATATGACTTTGGTGAAAAAAAGTCAATATGACCATTTATGAAATTTACCCGGAAAAGAGAACAAAACTCTTATTTCTTTGTAAGTTTGGAGCACTATGTTTGTGTATTTGAGAAAACTAATTTAATTTGATGAAACTATATGGTCATTATTGTGGAAAATGATTAACCCCCCCCCCCCCCCCCCCCCCCAAAAAAAAAAATGTTGCGGGGGATATGATTTTTAGAATGTCATCCCATTTTAGTGATCGACTTTGTTGAGAATTTATCAAAATTTGTGTTGGAATAAAATTTTCTTTTAAGGGGACTATTATTTGTCTCGAAAGTTCACTAGTCTCACGTAATTTTTTGGCTCTGCCCCTCTTTGTCTTTGCTGAACTTGATTAGCTGAGTCATGAGGTTGCAATTTCACTATTAAATCGAACATATTAAATATTCATACTGCCACTTATGAACCAATATGCTATTTGCTAAGCTTCTAAAATCAATTTATTTTGAAAAGTATTTTTTGTAGAAACAGTTTGTACTTGGCTAATTTGAAATTTTTGAGCAGCCATTAGTGTTTGGCCAAGAAAGTATTTATAAGCGTAATTTTCTCAAAAGTGCTTTTGCGAAGAAGCTACTTTTTTTCTGCTTGTTAAAAACTGCTTCTACTTAAAAGCAGTTTTTTCTTTCTTAACGCTTGGCCAAACACGTTAACTTTGAGAAAAGATTGCTTTGGGCAACAAACAAAAACACCTTTGGCCCAAAAGAAGCTTGGCCAAAATAGGCTATAAGGTCCCATCTTAAAACTTTTTACTGTTTGTCTTGCTCATTCTTCATGAGTTATTACTTCCCTCATCCCAATTGATTTGGTATTCCTTTCTTTTTCGTCTATCCCGTAGAGATAGACATCTTTATAAATTTAGGAACAATTTAATTTTCATGTTCCCATTTTTCCAGTGACTTGATCTAGGCACCACTAGCTACAAAAACTTAAATAGTTTGGTTCATTGGGCACTTTGGTATTTTATGCATATGTGTCAAAAGCCTTCCTTCTTCTTTAAGCTCCGTGTATAGTCAAGCACCGCAAAACAAATTGGGCAAAAGGAGTACTTTTTGCACAGACTTGGGTTATTACTTATCTTTTTGATCCTTGGATAAGAAAAGAGGGGTTGCTCTGATGGTAAGCAACCCCCACTTCCAACCGAGAGGTTGTGAGTTCGAGTCTCCCCAAGAACAAGGTGGGAAGTTCTTGGAGGGAAGGATGCCGGGGGTCTATTTGGAAACAGCCTCTCTACCCTAGGGTAGGGGTAAGGTCTGCGTACACACTACCCTCCCCAGACCCCACTAAGTGGGATTATACTGGGTTGTTGTTGTTGTTGTTTTGATCTTTGGATATTTCCTGGATAAATGGTTGAAATGAAATTTCACGTAGAACCCCCACCCTTTGAAAACCCTTTTCCTATTGGAGATCTTGGGATCTCTTCTCTTATGCTGGATGTTATTGTCACATAGGGAAGCTTCTATCCATTTCACCTGGTCTGCTCGCAACTAATTTGCACCTCTCTGGGTTTTATCTGTTAAAAGGGTGACACCGGAGTGTGACTGAATGGAGTGACTTTTTTCTATTTGTTGTCGATTCAGGTAGCTGTTGCTCTCTCACATGCTGCCATCTTGGAGGAATCAATGAGGGCTCGGAATCTTCTTATGGAGCAGAATGTGGCTCTTGATCTGGCTAGAAGAGAAGCAGAAATGGCTGTTCGTGCGCGTAATGATTTCCTGGCTGTTATGAATCATGAAATGAGAACTCCTATGCATGCAATAATTGCACTTTCATCTTTACTACAAGAAACGGAGCTGACACCGGAGCAGCGTCTGATGGTGGAAACAATCCTTAAGAGCAGCAACCTTTTAGCAACGCTCATCAATGATGTCTTGGATCTTTCAAGGCTTGAGGATGGAAGCCTTCAACTTGACATTGGGACTTTCAATCTTCATGCTCTCTTCAGAGAGGTAAGCCTACTATTCTGTATACTTGCATGTTCTAGATTATTTGAGAAAAAGAACTATGAAAAGAAGTTCTAGATCTGTTAAATATATTACTTTTGATTTCCAGTTTTCCAACATGTTATGCTGGAAACTATTGACTGATTCAGCTGTCTGCTTATTGCTTTAGGTCCTTAACTTAATCAAGCCTATTGCATCTGTGAAAAAGCTGTTTGTCACGCTTAGCTTGTCTTCGGATCTGCCGGAATTTGCTATTGGAGATGAAAAACGGCTAATGCAAATTCTTTTAAATGTTGTTGGCAATGCTGTAAAATTTTCAAAAGAAGGCAGTGTGTCAATTTCTGCTGTTGCTGCAAAATCAGAATCTTTAAGAGATCCTAGAGCTCCCGAATTTTTCCTTGTGCAAAGTGAGAATCACTTCTATTTACGTGTACAGGTATGTTTAGAAGTTTATTTTCATGCTTGATATTTAATATTTGCACTATAAATGGTAGTTTCTCTATTTATTATTTTGAGATGGTGATTTTATTGCTACTTTTTTACTGTAATTTAGGTAAAAGATACTGGATCAGGCATTAATCCGCAGGATATCCCAAAGCTATTTTGTAAGTTTGCGGAAAACCAGGCACTAGCTTCTAAGAGTTCCGGTGGCACTGGGCTTGGCCTTGCAATTTCTAAGAGGTATCTCACTTCATTGGTGTTTGTTTTGAATGGGGTTTTTAGTTTTCCATGATCTGGAGAACTGCTCAAGATTGAATTTTCATTCTTGGCTGATGCACATTCCTTGGAAAATTTGTTCATTGTATGTGGAGACACTTACAGCAGTGATTATTTATCTAACGTATTGTTTTAATGGCCTGGATCAGGTTTGTTAATCTTATGGAAGGTCATATTTGGATCGAAAGTGAAGGTCTTGGCAAGGGGTCTACTGCCATCTTTATTGTTAAACTTGGGATTCCTGGGCGCTCAAATGAGCCTAAGCTTCCCTTTATGCCCAGATTGCCTGCAAATCACATGCAGATGACTTTTCAAGGGCTAAAAGTTTTGGTTATGGATGATAATGGGTGAGTACTGATACTACCTCTTTATCTTTAGACTCTTTTTTGTCCTGCTGTTTGACGACTTGTTCTGGGCAATGATTCTCGTTTTGCTATGTGTTGGTCTATGTTGTGCGAGACTGGACACGTACAAGCTGAAAAAAGTGGTAGTTGTTGGACATCACTTTGGAACAAAGATCCTGACCATGTATTAAATGTCTATGGAAGTTAAGAGTCTATTTATTGTATGTCTTATGGAAAGTGCTAGATGGTATATTAGGAGTACAATCTAGACTTTAAAGTCAGTGCTTCATGTTCCTTTTGGAGAAGAAGTAGAGGAGGTGAAGAAAGATGGCCCTAAAGTTGCGGAAAATGGAGAAGGGAAACATGTTAGCGTGCCATCGAGGCACACATCATTGTCTTATCATAGAATTGTAGGAAGTATTGTGGCCAACCCAGCTTAAATCTTTTCCCATCCAAGGACAGGGATACACCATTCCAAAGAGTGAGAAGACATAGGATAAAGTGGCTGCATAAATGTTTTCATACCATCTTTGGGTGTATTTTTTGGTACAAAGATGTTATGGTCCATTAACTAACACCTTAATATGCCGTCTGTGCCTTCTCTACTGTTAAGATAGAAATGGTCATATGTTTATCTCAAAAATAACTTCTTGATTAAAAAAAAATTGAATAGCTTATCAATTGTTCTTGTCAGACATGAAATTCCTTTTAAAATCAGACAGCGTGCTCTGCTTCCCCCCCCCCCCCCTCCCCCCCCCCCCCCCCACAAAAAAAAAAAGAGAAAAAGAAAAGGCCCTCAAGTGGTAAGCGAAGTGAGAGTCCAATATGGGGACGGTAAAAACAAGAGGCTCTTTTTCCTAAAAGTTCATTTAATTATTTCCTGCAAAAATTTTGGTTCTGGTTCCACTTGCTGCTGAAGTTTGATCTTCACTGCATAGCTCATTTAGCTTGTTAATTATTTCTTGATATGTAGTTATTAAATGCATGATGTTTCGTCTTGCATTAGTAAAATTGGATAAGCAGTACATTATAGGTCTTATCGTGCTAAAAGTATTGAAGGAGGTTAAAGAAAAAAGTGGAGGGAGGTACTTATTCCCCCCACCCCCACAAAAAAAAACACGAGGAAGAAGACAGCAAAGCAGCAGGAAAGATTAGAATTCAAACCTCTATTTCGGACCCTATCTTAAACTATGAGAAAATGTGATTTATAGTATTTTTATGTGGTTTTCAAATTTAATTATTTTAAAGGATTAAGTAATAAATATATGCAAGTGAATAAGCTCCTTTATTCTTTTCATGGCAAAGGGGTCAATAAATATTTATAAAGACACATCTTAGAGCAAGGTATAGAGGATTCTTTCGAACAAAAAAGTTATTAAGTCAGACCTCTCTATAACATCCCTATATAATAGTCATTCACTATAAAAGCGAAGTTTTTATCGGAACTGGTTTTTATATTATGTTATAATGTATATCCTTATAATAATAGCACTTCACAATAGCAGCCAAAGAAATGGGAACAAACAAGGTTATAGAGAAGTTTGATTGTAGTCTCTTTTTACCTTTTTGATAAATATCCATAACTTTTTCTTTTTTTTTCTTTATTCTCCTTCACTGTTGGTGGCTATAAATTGATTACAAAAATTTGTGTTAGTGGCAGCGATGTCTCTATTCATCAGGTTTTTGCAAATATAGTATATTTTGAAAATGATCTATACGATTATTTATCGACTTAAGAGATTAATATGATGTATCCATTTCGAATCTTTTTTATGCAGGTTTAGCAGGATGGTGACCAAGGGTCTGTTAGTACACCTAGGGTGCGATGTAACCACGGCTTGCTCCGGTGATGAGTGCTTGAGATGTCTTACTCAGGAACACAAAGTATTATTCATGGACGTGAGTATACCAGGTATAGACTGTTATGAAGTTGCTGTGCAGATACATGAAAAGTTTGGGAAACGTCACAACAGGCCACTTATTGTGGCACTAACAGGAAACACTGACCGAGTGACAAAAGAAAACTGCATGAGAGTTGGTATGGATGGAGTTATTCTGAAACCTGTTTCAGTTGACAAAATGAGAAGTGTTTTATCCGAGCTTTTAGAGCATGGAGTTGTTCTTCAATCCTAGTGAAAGAGGGATTGCTTGTACGATCAGAAGTGTTTGTCAAGGCTGAGTGTCGCTGTACATACATTTTTCAGACTGCGGGCAAAACGAAGAGTTGTTCACAATGAAAGCGCAATATGCTAATTGCAGGTTCAAATATCTTATAAAAGTGACTGCACGATGATTTAATCCTCAACAGATTTGTATAAAGAAACTAGCTTGTTCTACATCTTTGAAGGAGAAGTCCCGTCTTTCCTGGGAGGTTGGAGCTTGAAAACATGTTCGTTCATCTTCTTTTCGGGTAGAACTAATTGAAAATATTTGTATAAATGTATATGATGTGCATGACATTGGCCTGAAAATTGGTACAAAAGCTTGTCCTAACCGTCCCTCTCTCCTCTCTTTTTCACAATTCTTAGTGATTAACCCGTAATAGAACAATCTAATTTCATTTTGAAGAATTTGGTATTTTTGGAAAGGATAAAACTAAAGGTATTACTACATAGATATGACGTTGCGTTTGAATGAATTCGATTACATAATTAGGCTTAAATTAGCAAGTAATAGTGCTAAATCAAGTATAGAATCGTCCACGCAATTCATGGACGTCCACACGATTCCCTTCAAGAGTTTGTTAGATGGATATGCCTGAGTTGGACTGCTAACTTTAGCTAATGCACAATATTGACTTTATACGCTTATTTTAAAAAAACAAGTTCACCAATTTAAAACGTAAGATTCGCTCGTTCCACTCGGAGAGAATAACAAATTAATTATATACTCTACGGTTCAGTTTTCCCTCGTCATATTTAGCTCAGAATTGTTATAGGTCTAGTTAAAATCCATATATATATATATATATATATATATATATATGCAATGACGAAGTTCTCTTTTTTTTTATATGATAGAGTTGCCTAACAAAGGTAAGACTGAAAATTTTACATTTATTTCTGTATTTTATAGAGTATCGCTTGAAAAAAAATAATGGCGACAAATTGGCGGGTTGAAGTTATTGAAAGAAAAAATTACCAACATGTGAGGGAAGAAAATAAAAAATGTGTCCAACAACCACCTTATAATTATGCTACCAAACTTTGGTAAGATTAATAATTTATGAAATGATTAGTCAGAAAAGAAGAGGATGCCAATGATAAGGCAGACAACTGATTCCTCATTGTCAACACTTGTTTTTTTTTTTTTTACATTTACAATTATGCATGTATCTTGTTGTTCAAGTGACTAAACCACATTGGTATTCCTTTATAGGAGCAGCACTTTTGTTTTATGCACTTGACATAACGTTAGAGAAGGTGATAGACAAGTGAGTCTTGCTCAGTTGGTAAATTATGTCCTAGGTTCGAGTCACCAGGGAGGGTAACTGTTGAAGCACTATATATCCTTTTAATTTGGGAAGGGTCTAAAAAATACAAGGTGATAGGTCAATAGTTGAAGTCGAAATCAAGAACCCATAAAATTAAAATCTTGAATCCACCTCCGGAATCAAGTAGTGTTTCTGCATCGTGGGGTTTAACAGTACATTTTCTTTTGGTCATAATTGACCTGCTTCCTGTTTTACTTGAGAGAACCAAAGAAAAGAGTAAAGGGTAAAAATGAGTGATTTATGCAGTCTGCTTGACGAGTGATAGTAAGCATTTCCATTTAATAAGTTTATCTTTGATCTGGTGTTCATAGAAATGTCGTGGTTAAGAGATCAACTATCTACAGTAAAATGGAAAAGAGGGGCATAATTTTTTTGGTGTTTGTCCGTGTTTGACTATATATTTACTACATATTATAATACCTAGATAACTATTACAGCAAAAAACTATTTTTCTATTCGGTCCATTTTAATTAATTTTATGGTTTTTTATGGTTCATAATATTTGATTTTTTCAAATATTAAGAAAGAATAATTTTTTTTCTTCAAAATTAGCCCTGGAGTAAAGAGCCTAGGAATATTTGTTGTATTTTCAATAAACAAATTAAAATTAATATGGTCAATTATATGAGTAATTAATGTTAAAAGATTATAACAACAACAACAATGGCCTAGTATAATCCCACAAGTGGGGTATGGGAAGGGTAATATGTACGCAGACCTTACCCCTATCCCGAGGGGCAGAGAGGCTATTTCTAGAAGACCATCGGCTCAAGAAGGCAACAAGAAACGATTTATTAGTACCATCAATAGAATCATAATAAAATAACAGCAATATAAGAAATACAAAATAGATAGAAAGTACAATAATAACCAGTAGATAAAGTCCTGCATCAGTAGATGGCCACTAGCATCCTAAAACTAACTCCTAACTGGCTAATCTCACTCTGGTTCACCGAAAAAATATTCACAACTTTTCCCTAACCTACAACCTTAATGCTCGACTCTGCAATTTCCTGTCAAGGACCATGTCCTCAATAATCCTAACACTACTAGAAATTCGGGTTTTAGCGATCACAAAAAACGACCAACGTTGCGCTTATCTCAATATAGCGACCGGAACGCGTCCAAACAAGCTTGGTAGCTATGTTAGTGGTGTTAGCAACCAAAGTTGGTCGCTAAACTTTGGTCGCTTAGCTAAAATGACCAAATTTTCACTGTAAATAAAATACCGACCAACTTTGGTCGGTAAAATATTTTAATAATATAAATTTAGCGATCAACGTTAGTCTCTACATTTAAATTACAATATTTTTTAAATTATTATATATCAAAAATTAGCAACCAATGATGGTTGCTAAATTAATATATATATATATATATATATATATATATATATATATATATATATATATATATATATATATTATTTAAAGAAATATATATTTAACAATCTGGGTTCATAAGCGACCAACTTTGGTCGCTTTTTTATTTTTATTTTTATTTATACATAAGCGACCAACCTTGGTTGCTAAATTCTATTATATTTTCTTAAAATAAAATCTGGATTTATTAGCAACCAACCTTGGTTGACAATTTTTAATTTTTAATTTTTTTTATATATAAACAACCAACCTTGTTCGCTAATTGCCAGAATTATTTTTTTTAATAGGTAAGCAACTAACTTTGGTCGCTTTTCTGGGTAATAATTTTGGCTTAAAATACCTGTTTTGGCACCTACACCACCTGCCAGCATATCAAAATCCCTAAATAACAATATAATTCAACTCATAAACTACAATTTCAATACCAAATCTCCACAACAACCCAATAACAACACCACAACAACGCAAATTAAAATTTTGCTTGGTTGATATGTCATATGTTTCAACACCATCGTACCACAATTGTTTTAGCTCATCAATCAAAGAATGCAAATATACATCAATCAAACTTTTCGAATTATATGGACCGGGGATAATACAATTTAAGAATATATATGGGCTAGTCATGCACAACTCGGGTTGTAGATTATAAGGTGTAAGAAAGACATGTCAACATGAATATGGTGTCGCAGATACAGAAAGAGGCATGAATCCATCCACACACAGAACTAACCAAATGTTCCTTGGTTCACTAGCAAAATCTGAATATGTCCTATCAAAGTGCTTTCAAGCTTCTCTATCTGAAGGATAACACGTAACACCAGGTGGTCTTCTATTTTCAAGTGACATCTTATATGAGAAGCATAACTCATCCACGCATATAACTTCTTTAACTTAGGTATAAGAGGTAAATAATGCATCAACTTGGTAGCGATCATATTTTCACTGGAAAGCCTCTTGAAACGAGACTTTTCGCAAAATTTATAATTGTGTAAAGTTGCATCCTCTTTATAATATAACATGCAACCATCTTCACAACAATCAATTCTCATTGACGAAAGTCCTCACTTAGGAACTAATTTTTTTTCCTAATAGAAATCACCAGGTAATTTGATATTAGGATCAACTAGTTCGCTCATAAGGTCAATGAAAGAGTCCATGGCTGTTTGAGAAATATTCCAATCAGATCTGATATTTAGTAATCTAAATGTAACACACAGCTCAAAGTGCGGACTTTCTTTACGTAGTGGACGGCTAGCTTCCTCTAACTTTTCATAAAATATTTCACGTTATCATTAGGAGTTTGTTCAATATTTTTATTGGGTTCACCCCCTAAGTACATTCCAAAAGCATCTGCAACCATATTATGAATTCTAGAATCACGATTTGTATTCTCCACTGACCTACTATTTTCACCCACTATCATGTTATAAAATATCTAATGGCTACCATCGATCTCTCCATGATTAGTCCATACAAAGTAATTCGCTATAAACCCATCCCTAAAGATGAAGCTTAACTTCCTCCGAAATTCCAAACTTCATACAGTAGCACCTAACACAAGGGCACATAATTACTCCTTCATTTCGGTGTGGTGGAAGTGACATTGCATATCTAATAAAGTCATCAACCCCAAAATCCTCCCGCCATTCCCGCCAATTAGGATAATTCCTATTGTACATCCAAGTACGGTGTTCCGTCTATACAATAAAACAAGAACAAATTATTTTAGTTAATTCATATCCCAATCTTTTTTTAGTAATTAATTTCATGTCCTAAAATTTCAGTTGATATCCTAAATTTTCAATTTACAAACTAATACTTCGATTTATAAACTAAAAGTTCAATTCATATCCAAAAAGTTCAATTCATACACTAAACTTTCAATTCATATCCAAAAGATATAATTCATAAACTAAAAGTCCGATTCATATCCTAAAATACTCTATTATAAACTAAAAGTTTAATTCATATCCTAAAAGTTTAATTCGTAAACTAAAAGTTTAATTCATATACAAAAAGTTCAATTCATACGCTCAAATTTCAATTCGTATCCAAAAGGTTCAATTCATAAACTAAATGTCCAATTCATATCCTAAAATACTCAATTTATAAACTAAAAATTCAATTCATATCCTAAAATTTCAATTTACAAACTAAAAATTCAACTCATATCCAAAAAGTTCAATTCATAAATTAAAAGTTCAAATCATATCCTAAAACTATATTTTATAAACTACAAGTCCAATTCATGAACTAAAATTCCAATACATAAACTAAAAGTCCAATTCATATCTTAAAGGTTCAATTCATAAACTAAAGGTCTAATTCATATCTAAAAAGTTCAATTCAAATTAAACGTTCAAATCATATCCTAAAGGTCCAATTCATATCCTAAACCCTATATTCTAACTAAATTATCTAGACAATACAAAGTATAATTCAAAATTTAACTAAACTAAATTCAACACTAATTAAACTAATTAGTTAATAAAATTAATTAACAAAACAAATTAACACAAGACCTAAACCCTGATCCTCAATAAAATACAATGTCAAAGTGTAGACATGTGATTTTTGACCCTCTCGAAATTTCACCCATTTTAGCATGTAAATATTTAGTTTAGGCCTAATATCGATATTTCGGCTAATTTTGACTCTTTTACTTTATTTCTTTCCACAAAAATTAAAAATTATAAACAATATTTTAGGTTACGTATCTTTCGTAAACTTAAATAGAAAATATACAAAAATAGTTCATTATCTTTGTTTTCATATAATCTTGAAAAACACAAAAATAGTTTTATGTTTTATAGCTTAGTTCAATTAATTAAAATTAGTTTTATATTTTTATATTACAATTGTACATAATTTTAGAAAAAGGAATTAGTTTTAGGTTAGTTCACCCCGTCTTTATAAATCTTGTAATCCATTTTTCTAGTCTTTGACCCAATTTTCTAACCTATATTTCCTAGGCCATGTCTCTAACCTAATTCGTACCCCTATAAAATAATACCTACACCCAATACGCCAAAAAAAGGAGATCAGATCCCTAAGCTACACAAATTCCACCGTTCTTTATAAAAAAACCAATACAACCCTTCATCTTCTTAACAGAAACAAAACGGAGCTCCCCTCTCTCACACCAACCAGCGACCCTATCGTCCACCTCTGTTTGTCGTCGGCGGACAACCCTCCATTTCAACCATAGAAATAACTTCTCCTACTATGAGAATGGAAGTCATTTGAGGGGTCAGTAATCGTCCAAAACTCGAAGGCGTTGTCGAGTTCGTTGTTGAGAAACTCCCTGCGGTTGAGGTTGACGGAGCTCAGGCCGTGGTCCCTTATTTTCGGCCGAAATTTTGTTGCCGATTTCTAAGTTGTGATCCATCGGTTAGTTTATTCTGTACGAATTTTGGTTGAAGTTTTGTTCCATGAATATTGAACGAAAGTTTTCCTTACTACATTAGAAAGTTCCAAATTTTCTATTTCTATTTGATGGTTATTTTTGATACATTTGTTCATTGTGTTTTATTTAGATGACGTTGGGTAAGTGTTTATATTCTCATTGTGTCTCATGGCGTATTCAATGTATTACAGTAAACCTACCAAATACATGCGAAGATAAATATTGCTTCTCGTATCTCGCTGTGCTTAGTAGATTTCTTCCTGAAAGTTGATGTAATAATTTCTTTCTTGAAAAATTACTGATCTTTTCATGTTAAAGATTTTCACTCTTACAAATTTTTATGTGAGTGAAATAAAAGACTGGCAGTTCCTTGTCTCTTGTTTGTAGAGAAGGCTACACAAATATTATCCAGAGTGTTCTAATTTCTGCAGCAATATGCAAATTCTCTTAATGGTTTTTAAAGTTAGGTTTTTGTTTAATGATCATGAAATCCGGCGATCATTTATTAAGATAACAACTTTTTATTATTAAAAGTTGATTAGTTTCATTGTTATGTTAAGTGTAAAGCTAAGAGAATTTTCATTTGAAGTTGACCAAACCCACTGGAATGTAGGGTTGTTTGATTTAGCAAAAGGGATTTTTACACATGCATATATATATATATATATATATATATATATATATATATTTATATATATATATATATATATATATATATATATATATATTTATATATATATATATATATACGATATAGCAAACCTTAGTACCTCCCATGTTTAAGGTTTGTGTTTATTACATTTAAGTATACCAAATTTCAATTTATGTACCATAATTCAAATTAAGGGTATAATTATTACTTCATTTATTATATGCATGATTTTAGGAGCATATATTCCTTTTTTTTCCTCTTCTCTTTCCTAACGTGATTATTGCACAAACACAATGTACAATATTGTTGACTGGTAAAGTATCGCATGCCATTAAATGATTAAAACATTACAACTGTAAATGGTACATTTAATGGTGATTTTGAATTTCTTTACATGTGATTTATGCATTACAATTCTTTTTTACCTATTAATCCTAAGAAGCCATTGCCACCTTTATTTAATAAAATTATGTGGCCCGCCAGGATTGCGCTCATTTTAATTGATTTGAAATTTTGAACATAGAAATATAACAGAAAGATGATATCAAATTTTATATCAAAGATTACTCAGTTTTCTTTATTACTATAAGAGAAATTAAATAACATAAATTGGGATATATGTGAAGATATAGTTAAATTTTTAGGACAATTTTGCTTTGCTACTGCACACTTTTCTAGTTCTAATCATCCAACTTGTAATTCTATACTTATTTATTTGAATGACATAACTTCATTATCAAAATTGAAATTTTGAATATTAAGAATTGATTAAATTTGGTATGCTTAAATTATTTTGACACAAGATTGTAGTTTAATTGTAGTATAACTGTAACAATACAATTTAACTACAATTTACAGTTTATCTACAAATTATCTACATTTTATCTACAATTCTACAATTTAACTACATTTTAACTATAAATTCTGGAAAAATATGTCTTCTTCTTCTTCGACGAGTTTCAATCTGAAATTCAGTCAAACCCAGTCTAATCTTCACCAAAACCCCTCAAAATTGAGATATAAACTCTTAAACATATTTCGAATTATTTACAACAATACCTAATCCAAGGGATTTTCAATTGTAGCGTAATTGGCATTTTTGACATAATTGTAAAAGACTTGTAGAAGTTTTAGTCTTCCCAATCTACAATTTATCTATAATTTATCTATATTTTTTCTACAATTTAACTACAATTGAACTACAATTTAACTACAATTTCTGGAAAAATATGTCTTCTTCTTCGACGAGTTTCAATCTGAAGATCAGTCAAAACTAAGTCTAATCTTCACCAAAACCCCTCAAAATTCCTAAACATATTTCGAATTATTTACAACAATACCCAATCCAAACAAATAATAATTTTTGAAAATTCAAATTTGAATTCAAAGCTTTCAAGCTTTTTAATGGCTATCAATGGTGGAAAATATATGGAGAAGGAGAGAATTACGCTGCAATAGATTTTCTTCTGTTTTAAATTTCGAAATTAATAGTGATAGAATCACCATTAAATGTGATTCCTACAAATATGGAGCCTTTTGAGGGTAGAATCTATCTATTTTTGGTTTGGTACAATTTTTGTAAACAAAACATGGTATAGGCGGGTAAATACCAAACCATACACAATTTTGGTAATAAGGTTTGCTATATGGTATATATAGGTAAAACTCCCTTAGCAAAATAGGGCTAATGACTGAACCGATGGCCCAACAACGTGGGTGGCAATTAATTCGGATAATTCCCTCTTACAAGGTTAGAAAGGAAACCCACTTCGCTCCGAAGCGCACCTCCAAATATCAAGAACAAGTCCAAGCCCTCAATTCGGAGTCGAACAATCCAAAACTAGTTAAATGAAGTAAGAACTAGTCAATATAAACTTACAAGATCGAATTCTACTATTTAAGCAATTTCCCAACCTTTAACACAAGTTTCCTAAATTTCGACCCCGGGCCCACGTGCCCGGATTCCAAAATTTTTCGAAGGAAGTTGTTCTCTACAATCTAAGGATCAATATATTTCTAATTCATTTCATAACAAATTTCGTGGTTAAATCTAAGTTTTATTAAAACCCTAGGTCTTGCTCTAACCCCTTGATTTTACCTAATTTCTAGTGTTTAATCTACATAATGCGCAAGTATTAAACTAAGGATGGTTGGAATAGACTTACCTCACAATGCTAAGTGAAAGTCCCCTCTCCTAAGCTCCCAAAATCGCCAATGGAAAAGTATATAAGTGATAAAAATGATCTTGAATTCGTATTAAATGAACCTCACTGCCCAACGATTTTCGCATATGCGGTCAAGTGATCGACCGCATCTGCAGAAAGGGGGAGGGAAGGCTGGGACGACTTCTGCGGTCTGAGGCCCGCATCCGCGAAGACGCCTCTACGGCAAGGCAGCCGCATCTGCGGAGCCGCTTCTGCGGCAAGGGAGCTGCATCTGCAGTTCCTGGCCTGGCCTACCCTGGGCCGCTTTTGCGATGCACTGACCGCTTCTGCAGTCTAGCACCTGCGGTCCACCAACCACAAATGCAGTTATGACAGAAGCAGCAACCTTTAGCCCTTTCTCAAATTTTCCACTTTACTCGAGCCTTGTCCGATTGATGCTCAGGGCTCTTGAGCCCCGCCCGAACATACCAACAAGTCTGAAATCACGAGACGGACCTACTTGAACCTTTGGAACACCCGAAACATCGCTAAATCTAGGAATCACCCCCTAAAACCCAATGAATGAAACTTATGAACTTCAAGTTCTTAATTTCCCTCTAACGAGCCAAAACGCCCTTAACTACTCAGATTGGAACCAAATTTTACGCACAAGTCTTAAATGATATTTCGGACCTGTACCAGGCTTTGAAACAAATATACGAGCCCGATACCTATGAAATCCACCATTATTTAGTTTCTTTAAATCCTTAAAACTTCAAATTAACAATTTCTAATAAAAATTCATTACTCAGGCTAGGGACCTCGGATCCGAATCCGGGCATACACCCAGGTCCCATATTTTTCCACGGACCCTCCAGGACCGTCAAATTACGAATCCGGGTCCGATTTCTAAAAACGTTGACCAAAGTAAAACTTAGTCTTTTAAAAAAATTCTAAGAACTCAAATGGGCATATTTCACTCAAAACTCCTCCAAACCTCAAACTAACCATCCCGGCAAGTCGTAAATTAGGTGAAGCAGGTGTGAAAAGTTTTATTTAGGACAGGGTCCAAAAAGGCAAAATGACCAGTCAGATCGTTACACCAATATATACATATATATATATATATATATATACATATATATATATATATATATATATATATATATATATATATATATATATATATATATATAACGCTTCGTTGTACTAATTTAACTACATATATAGCATGTTAGAGTATATTTTAATGTATTCATCCCTTGTATTGCAAAAGTATTAACGGATTACATTTATATTATTTAGATAGTAAATACAAAAGTGATTTTTTATTTTGACCAATGTTGACCTGAAAAGAGACCAACTTTGGTCCATAATTATCCAAAATTAAAGAATAGCGACCAATGTTGGTCGCTATTTGAATAAAATTTATTTATATTTTATAAAATATTTTAAATAATAATATAATTATTAAAACTTTATAACTGGGTCCCGCATTAGCGATCAAAGTTGGTTGCTAATTTCAATAGTTCTTTGACCAAGCAAGTTTGACCAGCCCAGTCAATATGTTGACCAATTTACCGACCAAAAAGCGACCAACCTTGATCGGTAAATTATTTAAAATAATTATTTAATAATTTTCTCCATATAGTGACCTACGTTGGTAACTTTTTTTGACCAGCCAACTTTGGTCGCAAATTTTTGGTTGCTAATCCCCAGATTTCTAGTAGTGTAAGTCGCGCCATGTCCTGCCTGATCACTTCTCCCCAATACTTCTTAGGACGTCCTCTACCTCTCCTCGTACCCACCATAGCTAGTCGTTCACACTTCCTCACCGATTTCTCAGTCCTCCTCTGAATGTGCCTGAACCATCTGAGTCTTGCTTCATACATCTTGTCCTCTATGGGGCCATGCCCATCTTCTCTCGGATTTCGTTATTCCTAATCTTATCCATCCTTGTATGCACATCCACCTCAACATCCTCATCTCTGCTACTTTCATTTTCTGGATGTGTGAGTTCTTAACCGGCCAACACTCAGTCTCATACAACATGGCAGGCCTATCTGTTGCTCTATAAACTTACCTTTTAGTAACGGTGACACTTTCTTGTCACACAGGACTCCCGACGCTAACCTCCATTTCATCCACCCCACCTCTATACGGTGTGTGACATCCTCGTCGACCTCCACGATCCCCTGAATAACCGACCTAATATACTTGAAACGACCTTTGTTGGGAATGACTTGAGAGTCAAGCCTCACGTCCACTCCCGCTTCCGCCGGCTCGACCCCAAATTTGCGCTCGAGGTATTCCGTCTTCTTCCAACTCAACTTGAAACCTTTAGACTCAAGGGCATGCTCGTTGATGCCACCTCGTGTCTTTTCAATCAGAACTATATCATCAGCAAATAACATGCACCATGGTACCTCCCCTTGAATATGATGAGTTAGTGCATCCACCGCTAGGGCAAATAGGAATGAGCTGAATGTAGACCCTTGGTGCAATTCCGTAACAACCGAAAAATGCTCGGAGTCACCTCCTACTGTCCTAACCTGAGTCTTAGCTCCATCATACATGTCTTTAATTATTCTAATGTATTATTAAAAGATTGATCTCTTAATATGTGTGAGAACAATTAAAAAATTAATTAAAGTAGACCGAAAGGAGTAATAATTAAGTAAATGTAATTTATTATTCTAAGCTTCAAATTTGACAACACATTCGCAACGTTTAGTTCATTGGCAGCTCAAACAACATGACTTCTTTCTAAAGCGTACGACAAAACAAATTGGTCTATGTTCGGATTAATCAAGAAAACAAAAATTAACTAAATATTCATGTGAATCATATGTTCCCGAGCTTCAGTACATTGAAACTTTTTAGGAATTTTACCCTAAAAATAATATTTGTCGTTTAATCTATTGACCTTGGCCGCTTCAATTTTGTCTCTTGTTTAAAACAGCCTCTTTTATAGATGTAAAGAAGGAATTTGGATTGACTTATAAAAAGTAATAGTTTTTTCGTTAAAGGTCAAAAGTTATAAGTTAATAATACTTAACTTTTGGTTTTTGATTTATTTTTGTATATTTTTTATGCCTAAAAGTAAGTGTTTTTAAACAACTTTTATGATTGTCAAGCATCACACAAATTAAAAAAAAAAGCTTAAAATCCAATAAGCACTCAAATTAAGCCAATCTAAATGCCATCATAATCTGTTTGGCTAAGCATCTCCAATCATGTAAGTACTTTTTTTATAAAAAAAAGTAAAAGTTGAAGTGTTTGGTCAAGCTTTTGGAAGAAAAAATACTTTTGAGGAGAAGCAGAAAAAAATAGCGTTTATCCAAAAATACTTTTTGGAAAATTATTTTTGAGCAAAATATATTTAGAAGTAGTTTATAAAAGCTTGGTCAAATACTAATTGTTACTTAGAAGTGCTTTTTAAACTTATTAATCAAATACAAACTACTTGTCACCAAAATTACTTTTGGAGAAAACATTATAAAAAAAATACTTTTTAAAATAAGCTGAATTTTGTAGCTTGGAAAAATATGCTATAAGACTGTTTATCATGGACCCACTGAATTACTTGATTTTTAATTGGGATTTTTACATATACATCCCATATAGCAAACTTTATTACCATTATTGTGCCTTGTTTGGTTATTACCCGCATTTTCCATGTTTTCGTTACCAAATATGTACCAAACCATATGTGGCTGATTTTATAGCCTAAAATTGTGCCACATTTTAAGGCTCCCAATTAATATTTGATTCTGTCCCAATTAAATCATCAATCAAAAACGGATATGGCTGATTTTATAGCCTAAAATTGCGCCACATTTTAAGGCTCCCAATTAATATTTGATTCTGTCCCAATTAAAGATCAATCAAAAACGGTAAAAAATCTTAGCCAGCGTGAATCTCTCCAGATTTCAGTTTCGAAAATCACTCATTCTTCTTCCATTTTGTAGTTCTTCCAGATTTCTGTTTCGAAAATCTTTCATTTTCCTACATCAAATACTGAAAATCAGAATTTACAGCGTGATAGTCAATAAAATTGTAGTTCTTCCAGATTTCGGTTTCGGAAATCACTCATTCTTCTACAATGTCAAAAATTCTAATAATGCTGAAATGTAATGGTTATTGGGATAACTATGGCAGATTCCGAGATTTTGAAGTTGATTCCATTTTGGTTGATGATAATGCAAGCTACGGAATTCTCCAGTCTACAATTGCAGAACAATTATCGATTGATACATCGGATGAAATTGTAGAAATAAAATACATTTTGAATGATAATTGTCCTCTGTTGCAGATAATTGTCCTCCGTTGCTCATCGAATATATTCTTGTTTGGTGCAGGAAAAAAAACAAAAAAAAAAGTAGCTGTTGCAGTGTTTTCAGTGTGTTTTTAAAATGTGGGTAAATGTAGTTAATGTTTATATGCAGTGTTTTCAGTGTGTTTTTAAAATGTAGTCAAATGTGGGTAAATATAGTTAACGTTTATATGCAGTGTTTCCAGTGTGTTTTTACAATGTAGTCAAATGTGGGTAAATGTAGTTAACGTTTATATGCAGTGTTTCCAGTGTGTTTTTAAAATGTAGTCAAATGTGGGTAAATGTAGTTAACGTTTATATGCAGTGTTTCCAGTGTTTTTTTAAAATGTAGTCAAATGTGGGTAAATGTAGTTAACGTTTATATGCAGTGTTTCCAGTGTGGTTTTAAAATGTAGTGAAGTGTGGGTAAATGTAGTTAACGTTTATATGCAGTTTGTTTGTAGCTGATTTGTAAAAATTACTTTACAAATTACAAATCAACTAGACTGTAACTACATAAATATCATGTCTTCTAATCACAGTTCCAAACAACACTATAAAATTGCAGACCACATATCAACTACATTGTGACAGACAACATATGCTACATTATAACTACAAGCAACTATACTGTAACTAGAGAATTATTGAGCATGTACAATGTAACTACTTTTATACACTGTATTTTTATCATAGTTCCAAATAAAAAGTACAGTAAACCACATTACACTACAAAAACTATAATTAACTACAAATTTGAGTCGACAGTTACAGTTCCAAATAAAAAGTACATTAAACTACAAGCACTACAATTAACTACAAATTTGATTCAACAGTACATTTTGCCAATTAACTACAAATTAACTCCATTTAACTACAATTTGTATAAACAACCCTAGTATGCAATAATACAGTACATTTAGACAAAAAAACACTTAAACACCAAACAAACACTTGCATTCTATTTTTTGGCAAAAAATATTAAACTACAACACATTGAGGAGAAAAAAAAGGGGAGAAATGTGGCAGATGAAATTGAGAAAACTACAACACATTGACTGAATATGTGTTTTCTTGAGAAAACTTTGAAGAGGGTTCGGAAATGGCGGATGAAATTGAAGCACTGAGAGAGAGAAAATTGTTTTGTAGAGGGTTTGGGACTTTGATGCAACCGTAGGACTGAAAATATGACGGATGAAACTCTTGATCTGAAACAATGGCAACCTTCGACAATGGAGGATGACAATGGAGGATGAAATTAAACCAGAGAAATCAGAGAATACTGTCTTGGTAAATAAATGTGGGTGGGGGGGGGGGGGAGGGGATGTAATTAAAAAAGGGGAGAAATGCATCGGTTTTGGTTGGAAGAAAGAGAAAAATATGTAAAAAAAAAGATATGAAAAGATTTTGTTCCACAAATCAAGCCTCTAATTAATAGTTGATCCTTAAACCTTAAAGATAAATTTTGATATATAAATTGAAAGGTAGTATACTTAAATGTAATAAACACTAACCTTAAATATAAATGGTTATAAGATTTGCTATATGATACGTATATGTAAAAATCCATTTTTAATTTAACGTCTATGTGACATCCAACTTAAGCCGAACATTATTAGAAATAACATGACTGAGACCTCACTTTTCACATCACAATTATACGTATGAATCATGCGCTTAGCAATCATGAGCACCAAAATTAAGCCAGAATAATTGCACTAACAAAACAAAGATACCACTAGCGTGATCCTCCAAGCAAAATTCCAAAAATTAAAAATCAAATAGTAACACTAATTTATGATTTCCTAATCTGTTATTAATTTACATACTACTAATTTAATGGCAGATGATACATATTTGTACTAAATTTGTATTATTTGTACCCCGCAGGCTCCGACTTAAAATTTTAAATGTCACTACATATAGGTTTTACGAAATCAAATAAGGTAATTAACAAGGTTTGTAATGTAGTGGTAAGTATTATTTTATTATTAACTAGAGGTTTTGTGTTCGAACTTTGTTATGAAGTTACTTTTGTTAGGGAGCTCTTTACCTAGATGCAGATGTAGGATTTGTAAAAGATGAGTGCACTACTAATAAAAAAAGGTTTTAAGTGGGAATTGATCCTTGAGCCTTAGTGTAAATAATTTAACACTCAACAAGTGCACAATTCAATCTTTTTGGAGCATGGGATCCAACAAGTTATATTAGATTACTTCAAAAAGATATGGACATAAAATACCTAATTTGGTAAAATGATCATGTGTTCATGTACACTATTAATAAAGCATTAAATACATCCCTGTCTTTACTCCCTCCCCCTTTCATATAGGATTTTTCATCGCGAATCCAAATTTAATCACCTTCAATATAAGTATCGAACATCGAACGAACATCGAACAAGAAACCCCAAAAAAAGAAATCAAACAAGGAAATGGAAGATTTGATTCTTAATCTTGTTAAATTATGGAGTATTGTTTATTTTAAGTGATAACTTGAATAATGTCATAGTTTTGCAAAAAACAAACATTTGACAATGAATAAAAGAAGATATTAATGTATTATTGTGAAAAAAGTGCGGATTCATGCATGCCCACACACAACCAAAGAAAAAAAAGAAAAATACTAAAAGCACCACTGCTAACACAAAGATGACCAATTTGACCATCAGAATATGTACAATCACTTTCATTCCCCGCCAACACCTCAACTCCATTACTTATGTTGGGGTAATCATATCAAATCAGACAATTTAATTGTAACCAGTTTTTTTTATTTTATATATTTATAAGCACACAATAATAATTAAGTGTAAAAGTGTGTATAAAAGAAATGTGCCTTGGATTTATTTATTTAATATTTTATCACGCTCCTTTTTTATCCAAAACAAATCTCTCTTCGTCTCTGTAGTAAAACTAACATAATCGAATTATAACAGAGTTCAACACTAGTTTTAACCACATTTATATATATAGAGTTAATGAAGCAACAAGAAAAATCTAATTTTAGTTTATTTAGTGTTAAGGATTCAAGCTCGTAGTATTATCATTTACTCCCTCATCTCGTATTAACAGTTGTGGTTACTAAAAATAGTTGTCTCAAATTATTTATCATTTTAAAATTTCAAAACAAAATTGATTGTTTTTTTACCCTTAGTGATAATTATTCTTAAAGACGAAAATAATACATAAATAAAATAAATATTCAATGAAGAGAAGCTATATCTTAATAAATACGGGTAAAATAATCTAATTTCTTTTTTAATTAATATTTTTTAATGGACGTGTAAAAGAGAAATACGACCGATAATATGAGACAGAGGGAGTATACAATAGGGGAATTACCAGTTATGTCCATTTATAAGTAGCTCATTACAAAAATTGGCCAATTGATAAAATATTACTAATATTAGCCAAATTAGCCAATTAACTATTTGTAGCAAAAAAATATCAAAATCTTGCTTTGTTTTGAGTGGGTGTGTTATAATAGATTGGGCACAACTTAAGGAGCTTGAATATCAGTTTTTGGATGATTTGGTAAAGTTTTGAGGTGGTTTGAATTGAAAATTCGAAGTAAAAGCTGAACATGGAAAAAAATTATATGTGTATCACACATGTATCAATTGTGTACCACATGTATATCCATGTGTACTTGTGTGTGAGATACATGCCTGATACATGTTTGATACATGTTCGCAGAGGACTTTTTCGAACTCGATTTAATTACGAATTTTGATACAAAACCAGTTCAAATCACCTCCAATCTTTCTCAAATTTTGTATATTGACTTATCTATATATTTTCAATATTTTTCGTCTATACCCATTGAAAAAATTCCCTTTTTGTCTAGATTTTTGGAATATTGTATAGAATTTTATATATCATTTGTTATCCCGTCTATGAAATTTTCTTTCCATCTAGTATCTAATGTTGCTAATTGCGCTTAAAAATATGGAATGTGATTTTTGCATATGATTTTTAACAGAAAGAACCCTATTATTTAGTTTTTCAATTTTTGTTGATTAATTTAAGTAAGTCTATAATTAATGACTAAATATTAATAAATTAAAATTTATTTAAAATATTTGTGTAAGTTTCCTATATAATACTTGCATTTACATGTTTTCAAATCCGAGAAAAATGGATCTGTATTTTATGTTTTCTATGTCTGGTCTATACAAAAGGGGAATCTCCAATCATAACGCACTCCATTGTGCGCAGCAGCACGAAGCGAAAAAAGCAGAAAGATGAGGAAAGTAGACAAACAACTTGTGACCTTGAAAAATGATAAAAAAGTTGCACTGAACATTGAATAATTTTTAAATAAAAAAATTGAGAAAAGTTACAATCCCAATAAACATTAAAGAGGCAGTTATGAATTGCATATCCAAATACTTCACAAAGTAACAAAAGCAAGGCTACTCATTCTTGCGTTAGCTGTATTCTTTAATTTTAATACAACATTCAACCTCTTTTGGCTTCTTCTCTCTCCCTTTATATGCCTACACGGCATAAATTACAATAACAACAACTATCTAGTATAGTCCCATAAAGTACAGCTGTACAGTGGTTCGGTTCAAGTTCGGGACCGGACCGAAACCGCATGCCTGGCGGGCCTGGACCGGTTCTAGCGGGCCCAACGGCTATTTTTTAAATTTTTTTTAAAAAAATTCAGTAACGGCTCTTTGCAACAAGTAGCCGTTTGGAAGTTCGAAAAATAGATATTTGGCCCTCAAACTTTAATTTAACCCCAAACTTTATATAATTACAATTTTTCTCATTTCTCAACTATAAATACCCCCTCATTCTTTCATTTTTATTCACCAGTTCATCAATATCTCTCAATCTCTCTCAAGCGCTCTTTCAATCTATCTAGTACAAGTGCTTAATTTATTGTTGAAAAATCATGAAAAATTATGAAGTTGTTGAATTGAAGTTTTCAAGTGTTCAAGTTCAACGATTTTCAATTTTTAAGACGTTGTTCGGCAATCCGGTAAACTCGTTTCAACTCTTACGTGCTAATAGTATATTTTTGTGTTTTTAGTTTGCATAATTCTAATTAGTATGACATTTTCTTTGAAAAAATATTCGGTAAAGGAAAAGGTAAAACCGGTGAAAGTAGTGGCCATAATACTCCCTTCCCCCGACTTCCCGACCTAAAAAAAAATAAGCAAGTTGAAGTAGTAGCCAACTTAGACGTCCTAATCCGCCTCCCGTAATGCTTGATAGTGATCACCCTTTTTTCAATTTACCTATAGTGAATTTCTATATGATGTTGCAGTAGGTGATAGATTAGATGATGATATTATGAATGCTCTTTATCCTAATGAACCTATCTTAGAGGAAAATGAGGATGATGATGATGATGATGAAACCCAAGCACCAGATTTAGATGATACACCTACTAGTCCTGCTCATAACCTAGGTAATGAACCGGCATACCCACCTGTACAAACTCCCACTTTTAGTAGACAACCTGCTAAACGTCAAGAAATATCATTAGTTTGGCATTTTTTTACTCAAGTAAGAGAACAAAATAAGGCTAAGTGTAAAACTTGTGGGACATTACTTGTTCATAGGTATACTGGAGACCGTAGCGGCACGAGTAGTTTGACTAAGCATATAAAATTACACCCTAGAGATAAGGCTAGATTTTTGCAAATGAAAGCGCAACAAGAGGGGGGGGGGGACAAGTGTAGATTCTCAAGTTAACCCAAATACTGGTTCAAATCTAGTTTAACCAGGAATAAACACTGTCACCGGAGGTATTTTATATTACGATCCAAATAAGGATCGTGAAGAATTAGCGAAAATGATTACTGTTATGTGCTTGCCTTATACTTTTGCTTCTAATCCTAATTGGATTCATTATATTAGAAGAGTCTTTAATCCTACTTATAAAGGTTGGCCTCGCGCAACAGTTAAGGCCGATATTTATAAATTCAAGCATGAATATGAACAATATTTGCGCTATTTATTTACTCATATACCTAATCGTATTTCTATTACAACTGATATTGGTAGAAGTAATAATGACTGTGATTATCTAACTGTAACAAGTCATTGATAGATGAAGATTGGACAATGCAAAAACGCATAATTGCATATAGAATAATTAATTCACGGCACACGGGTAGGTTTATAGCTAACACTGTTTCAGATATATGTAGATATTTTTGCTTTACTGATAAAATAATAGCAATTTCTATGGATAATGCTTATAGCAATACTAGTGCAATAGGCATGCTAACACAAACCCTTAATCCTGCATTTAGTAATATTTTTTATGTTAGATGTATTTGTCATATTTATCATTTAATTGTTGGTGATGGTATGCGAATACTAAACGTAGAAATTGAAAAGGTGAGAATGGCTCTTAATTGGCTATTTTATTCAAACCGTAGAACTAGACTTAGAAAATATTTTAAAAAATGTGACGAATATGGCCTTAGAGAAAGAAAGGTTCCTAGACCTTGCCCGACTAGGTGGAATTACATGTACGAAAGCTTAGTAGTAGCGTATGAATATAGAAACCCAATTAATGCTACGTTTAATTCTCGGGTAGGTGGTGAGGATGATGATGAAATGCTAACTACCCAAGATTGGACTAATGTTAAAATTCTTTTAGATTTTTTAGAACATTTTCAAGTGGCAACAAATGCTTTTTCTGGATAATATTATCCGACTATTTCTAACTGTTTAGTTTATATTGCCGCACTCGCTGATTTGTTTGTTGAATTTAGCGAGGGTGGGGATATTTATGAACTTGCAATAAATGAAATGAAACAAAAGTTTAAAAAATATTTTTTTTTCAATCCCTCCTATTTTGGGTGTAGCTGCTATGTTAAATCCAACAATGAAATTAGGAGGTCCTCACTTTTGGTATTCTTATATTTATAAAGCTTTAGATCTTTCAGAAGACGAAATTGCTACATTAGCTGATGCGAAAGCATCAATTAAAATTAATGCTCAAACTGTTTATAATGCTTATAAACATGCGTTAGAGCATGCTAGGCCAAATATTCCAATCCCTACTTCGTCTACATCACAATCGTCTAAAAGAGCTGCTGGCTTAACAGCTCTTAAATCGTGGACGGAGTTCAGGGGTTCTCAAGGTGATAATTTTGATGAAATTTCCCATCTAAATGAGCTTCAAGTTTACTTGTCACATGGACTAAAAAAGGAGAATCCAGACGGCTCTTTCTACCTTTTGGAATGGTGGAAGTCAAGGGAAAAGCATTTTTCCGTTCTTGCAAGGATGGCTCGGGATGTTCTGTCAATTCAAGCGTCAACTGTTGCATCGGAGAGCGCTTTCAGTCAAGCAAGACTACAAATCGGTGATCACAGAGCGTCGATGCGGGAGAGTTTGGAAAAATCAGTGCTTTTTAGAGATTGGATCCGCGCAGAAAGAAGGAACTTTGGCATAGTAGAATCACAACCGGCAATAGATGAGGCATATGAAGAAATGATAGCAGAACTTGCTGAGGAAGCGACTTCACCCGGAAGTGGTGATGAACAAGCTTCATTTCCACCACCGCCAACACAACCTCCTCCCAACCTTGACGGATTTATGAGATTTGTTAGAAATACAACATAAATTATGATGTAACTTGTACATTGGCACGTCTTCTTTTAGTTTTTTTTTTCCTTTTAATGGTGGTATTAGTACCTTGTTGTGCTCATTCCATTGGGGGAAGGAAGACAAGAAAGATATGCCATTTTGGTCAATAAATATGATCTTTATCATATCCTTGAATATCTTTTTTCTCAATATTTCTTTGTCTTTACTTCGATATCAATCCTTGAATATTTATATAACATACAATATATAACATACAACACAATATACTAATTACAACATTCTTTTATATACATTATATACAATATATACTACTTACTACAACACACAATATACATAATATACAATATATACTAATTACTACAACACAATATATACATAACATACAATATATATACTAATTACTAATTTGATAGAACACATTATATGCATAACATATATCCATATATACATAACATTCCTATGCGGGTCGACTGCAGTTAGTTCAGGCAGTCATTTCTGGTATCCAATCCTATTGGGCTCAGTTGTTCCTGCTCCCCTCCAAAGTGATAAAGCTCATAGAGGCAATGTGTATATCTTTTATATGGTCTGGATCAGTTAGTATTACTAAGAAAGCCTATGTGGCATGGGACAAGATTTGTCTACCAAAATCTGTTGGAGGCCTCAACTTAACCAACCTGCTGCTGTGGAACAAGGCTGCTGTAGCAAAGCTGGCCTGGGATTTGGCACACAAAAAAGACCTCTTATGGGTGAAATGGATTCATGCAGTGTACGTCAAACAACAACATCTGGAAGACATGAAAACTCCTGCTCAAGCTTGTTGGATGGTTCGAAAAATTATTGAGAGTGCTAGGCTGCTTCACCAATACCAGTTGCTGCACAGCAATACATGTTCTATCCGCCTTATCTATTTGCAACAAATTGGCCAATTGCCTAGAGTTTCGTGGAAAAACCTAACCATGCAGAATGCTGCCCACCCCAAATCTCTCTTTAATCTCTGGCTGTTGCTTCAGGACAAGCTTCCTACTAAAGAGAGACTGATCAAATGGAACTTGAGTACTTATGCTAACTGTGCTATGTGCCAACACACATTGGAGACTAGAGATCATTTGTTCCTGTCCTGCCCCTTCGTTGTGCAACTGAGACAGCTCATCTTGAATTGGCTTGGCATAACTCAGCCTTCTGGACAGAATTGGCAACAATATGTGAACTGGATTGTTGGGAAATCTAAAGGCAAATCTCCACAAGCTCATATATTCAAAATGGTTCATGCAGAGATGTTCTATGCTCTTTGGTTGGAAAGGAATGCACGAATCTTCAGAAGCACCTACTGTCCCAGTGAAATTTTACTTAGGAGCATTGCTTACATCTGTAATATCCGAGCGACCCCTAGAGTTAAGATATACCTCCAACAATATTTTTTGTAATGCTTGAACTTTAGGTATAGTCGAGATAGGTTAACTCTTTTTTGTGATAGGCAGTTTTGTATATAACTGACCTATGGTTCTGTAAGATGAACACATTGGTGATTAATATAAATTTTTAATTACCAAAAAAAAATATATACATAACATACAATATATACTAATCTACAACACAATATATACATAATATACAATATATACTAATTACTACAACACAATATATACTATACTAATAACTTAGTACACCATATAAGATATATTCTACACTATACTAATGACTACTATACAAGATATTGACTTAAAAAAAGAAACAACCCGTCAGGCCCATTAGGCCCGCCAGACCCGGCCCACCAGGCCCGGGACCGCAGTGTGCTTAGGCCCATCACGGGCCGGTCCCAACCTGGAGGACGCATACCCGGGACCGCCAGGCCCGGGACCGTGAGGCCCGGCACGGCAGGCACAAATAGGCCCAGAACCGGGGCTCTTTACAGCCTTACCATAAAGTGGGATCTGGGGAGGATAATGTGTAGACGGGCTTTACCCCTACCCAAAAGGGCAGAAAGACTGTTTCCAATCGACCCGCGGCTCGGTGAAGGAAAGAAAAAACAAAAACAAAAGCATTAGTAACTCTAGCAGAAATAGCATAAAAAATTATCTAAATATAAGAACCATAAATAAAATAGTATGCAATAATATCAGACAGTAACTACCATAAATAACTACCATAAGGGAGACACAATCCAATACACAAATCATCTATGGATAGCCCTGCCAAGCCTCACCCAATCCCGGATGAGGAGTACGAAAAACTCTAGGAGCCCATATCCTACAACCCTGATACTAGACCTCCAGACTTTCCTATCAAGGGTCATGTCCTCGGAAACCCGCATTCTAGCCATGTCATGCCTAATCACCTCTCCCCAATACCTCTTAGGCCTCCCTTTGCCTCGCCGTATGCCGACCATCGCCAGCCGCTCACAACTCCTCACCGGGGCATCAGGACTCCTTCTTCGCACATGCCCGAACCACCTCAGCCTCGCTTCTCGCATCTTCTCATCCACCGGGGCCGCCCCCACCTTCTCTCGAATAACTTCATTCTTAATCTTATCTAACCTGGTGAGCCCGTACATCCACCTGAGCATTCTCATCTCCGCAATCTTCATTCTCTGAACATGAGAGTTCTTCCCTGGCCAGCACTCCATACAACATGGCAGGTCTAACCACAACTCTATAAAATTTTCCCTTGAGTTTCTGTGGAACTTTCTTGTCACACATAACTCCTGATGCAAGCCTCCACTTTGACCACCCCGCTCATATACTATGATATGAGTAAGGTTAATCGAAGGCCGGGGACGTCCCCGTCAATCTCTCTGTCCCCCTGAATCACCGACCCAAGATATCTGACACTGTCCCTCTTGGCGATGACCTGAGATCCAATCATCACGTCCCTGCCTACTTCGCTCGGCTCGGCGCTAAACTTGCACTCCAGGTATTTTGTCTTAGATCTGCTTATTTTGAAACCCTTAGACTCGAGAGTCTGTCTCCATACCTCTAACCTCTCAATAACACCGACCCTCGTCTCGTCTATCAAGACTATGTCATCATCAAATAGCATACACCAAGGCACATCCCCTTGAATATGTCGGGTTAGAGCATCCATCACCAAGGCAAACAAGAGAGGACTAAGCGTCGATCTTTGATGGAGCCCCATAACCACTGGAAAATGGTTCGAGTCACCACCCACCGTCCTAACCCTAGTCTTAGCTCCATCGTACGTGTTCTTGATTACTCTGATGTAGGCTTCCGGCACGCTCTTCGCCTCCAAGCACCTCCATAGCACCTCCCTTGGGACCTTGTCACACGCCTTCTCCAAGTCGATAATTACATATCTACATTTTCTGCGCAAATAGAATTATATAAAACACATATATTGCTGTTAAATGCAATAAAAGTTATACTACTAACTAATTTTAAAATGCTGAACTCACTCTCGACTTCAATTTTTTTTTTTTGAATAAAAGCTTTTTTACTCTATTAATTGGTTTATTAGTACGAATCTAAGTCATAGCCTGTTTGACCAAGTTGCAAAAATTATCTTATTTTAAAAATTATTTTTTCTCAAAAATACTTTTGGTGAAAAGTCGTTTGTGTTTAGCTAATTAATTTAAAAAATACTTCTGGGTTGTTTGACGAAGCCTTTAAAAATTGCTTCGAAGTGTATTTTTCTCAAAAGTACTTTTTAAATAAGTGTTTTGGAGAAAAGCTACTTCTTTCTACTTCTCCAAAATTACTTCGACTTTTTTTCAAAAACACTTTATTCCCTTACAAAAACTTGACCAAACACCTTAAAATTATGAAAAAAACACTTTTGATTATAAAAAAAACACTTTTGGCTTAAAAGAAAACCTGGCCAACAGACTATTAGTCCACCAATATATTTTGAATTTTCTATATGATTGAAACAGAAAAATTCTGAATTTAAATATCAACAATATTATGCTCATAGTGGTGAAGTAATTTGTATGGTTTCATTTTTAATCAAAGGTTCAACTTCAAGTTGTGAGTATAAAATTGGATTTAACATGAATATTTAGAAATTTTGAGCATAAATCTAAATTAATAGAGTCCCAAAGCTGTAAAGAAACAATTAACTTCTCTAGGCAAAACAATGTGAGCTAAAGAAAGGCCAAACCCCAAAGCCACCTCTTCTTTGTAATTTCCATACATAAATCACCTCTCAACATCCACTGATCAGAATTTTGTTACAAAAACCCTTAAATCAGTTTCTCTCTCTCTTTCATCACCTTCTTTTCTGACCTTAACTTTGAGTCGGTTTCACTCTTCACATTTCAAAGATCATCTAAATCTGATCTTTATCTATATCTATTTTTTCACATACAAATATTGGATTTTTGCACATACTCTTTTAATTTATTGTAAATATAGAATTCTGGGTTCATATTTTCTTCAGTTAAGTTTTGAGGTGCATTTTCAATGGCTGCTGATGCACAAGCAGTGATTGAGGCTCCTACCCTTCAATCAAAATATTCTGATGCTGGTTCTGAAGAATCTGACTTTAATTCCAACCAAAATGTGAACATTTCTGAATCTGTTGTTACACCTAATGGTGTGAAGGACTCATTAAATGCTAAATCGGATTCTTATCAAATGCAACATATTGTTGACATGTTGAAGAATCTCAAGTTGAATCCACTCGCAAAAGAGTTTGTTCCTTCTTGTTATAATAATCGTGATCAGATGCTTTTTCTGCCTGCTAATAAGACTCTGGCTGCTGATGATGCTTTCCCAAATAACCGAAGGGTATTGTTTCCACTCTAAGTCACATTGATTAAACGGCTGTTGAATTTTTATTTTGTTATTTGTGTTGACCGTTTCATGACTTAGATTATTATTTACTTCACTGATTTCACTTGAAAGAATTGCAATTCTGATATATTTGAAGTATTGAGGACTGACTCCATAGTGAATTTGTTATAGTCTCTGCTGCAGTGTGTTTCAGTTTACATGTTCTGCTTTTCTAGTCTATTTTATTTCCTTATTTTATAAAATAATAAAAAAAGTATCTTTTTTGTTTTCTATTAGAGTAATATTTTTGTGTTGGACTTTTGTAAGGGTGTCTTTCCATGCATTAATTTGTGGTAAACTTGTTGAATTATGGAAAATACAGTTCGTTTGACAATTTCCTAATTTTCCTAGTAAGAAATGATTCTTTCAGATATGGGAATGTATTTGGAAGCATCATTTAATCTTACGAGATATTCGATGATCAATCTCTCGAATAGGTTGTTGTAAAAGGTTCATTCTTCGGGCCATTCACCATTTATCAAGGGTTGTTGGAATGAATGTAGAAGCTGGATTTCAAAGTTGGATGGAATTTTGGATTTTGATGCTTTTCTTGTCAAAATGGATTCTTGGCTCTTCTTTTAGTAATTAATTGCTGACTTTCCCTTCTTTAAAAAGGGAAATTTGAGATTGAGTTAGTTATTAGTATCATTGACTTTAGTTGTTAGAATAGTTGGGGATGCTTAGCTGGTAAAATATCTATGAATGCTAGTTTTCCGTTGTTGTGAATGAGGTGGAAGTTGTAGTTTTGATCTAAGTGTCGACTTGTTAGGTGTACCTTTTCATTACTCTGGTTGTTTCAGTGGTAATTGCATGCAACGTTTTGCTATATGTGGACTAGATATTAGGGAATAAATTCATTTTCGTATAAATTGGATGAAAAGTTTTGGTCTAAAAAGGTTACCAAATGTGACAGCCTTCCCTTGCATCAAAGAGGTTGTTTCTATGACTCGAACCCCTGACCCGGCACAAGTCACCTAAGGAACAACTCTACCATTGCTCCAAAGCTCATTCTCTTTAAAAAGTTTCATCTATTCACATAAGTTTATTTATTTTCATAAAGAGAGTGCATTTTAAGAAGGTTCACCCTTCCATGCTTTTCAACTCGAGGATTGCGTTTCAGACCATAATTAGTTAATTACCATGATTTAATAAATACTCTAGTGTATTGTGAATGGCATTTCGCCGTTCTTGAATTGATTTTGATAGTTCAATTAAGCAATCCGACCCTCACTAATTTTCTTTCAGCAGAGAGGTAACAACTATAACCAGGGCAGAAGGAGAATGAACAATAGAGCTTTTAGGGCTGAAAGAGAAGATAGCATTAGGAGAACAGTCTATGTTTCTGACATCGATCACAATGTAAGGATGGATGCTCATTAATCTTCTTATTATATTCTGTTTAGTATTTATATAGTTCCTCTTTCTGACTCTGCCCCACAGGTCACGGAAGAGCGGCTTGCTGCATTATTTAGCGCTTATGGACAAGTAAGTGACTATGCTCTTCTAGACATTGATGTGGTCCGTTATATTGGATATTTGAGTGCTTTAAGTGCAAGGTGGATGCTTCTATTTTGTACTTTGAGAAACCTAAAAGCTATTAACGCATTTAGTTTCATACTTTAGCAGATGAAAAGCCTTGCTTGGATCGCCCATAGAGTATGTTTGTCGCTCTATCTACAGGATGATGAAATTCCATGACTCGTAAATAATCAATAACCTTTACAACAACAACAACAATAACAACAACCCGTTATAATCCCACTTAGTGGGGTCTGGGGAGGGTAGTATGTACGTAGACCTTACCCCTACCCTTGGGTAGAGAGGCTGTTTCCAGATAGACCCCCAGCATCCTTCCCTCCAAGAACTTCCCACCTTGCTCTTGGGGAGACTCGAACTCACAACCTCTCGGTTGGAAGAGGGGTTGCTTACCATCAGACCAACCCCTCTTGTCTTAATCAATAACCTTTAGACTGTCTAAAATTACAAGTTATCATCAGTATTAATCATTAGGTTGTTTTACACGTTAATATCGTCAAGTTATCTTGATCATTGCCATAATGATGCCTAGAGGAGCTGGCTTCAAATTACTGATGAGATGCAGCAACATATCGTTTTCTGCCTTTGGCAGATGGAGATGTTCTTTTTATTTGTTGTGTGTGGAATTAAAAAACAAAAGTGGAAGCCCTAAAGGCAGGTCTGGTAGATGCACATGCCAAACTTAACAGCTTCAACAAAAAACACGTTTTAATTCATATAGTGATAGATATTTTCTGTAAACTCGAAGAATAGAAGGTTAATAAGCTGCCAACTTTCATATTCCTTGTAGGTTTACTACTGAATACCAAGGGAACTTCTATCATTGACTTCGAGTTTCACATAATGTTGTTGTTTCACATAATCTTTCACCTTTACAGAGATCTGTACATTAGGAAGACTCTAAAGAAAGTTACAATATTCAGAAGGAAATAGGTAGCTGAATTTTGAACTACAAGGTCCCTAGAGCTCAAAATGACTCTTATCTTTTGCTTGGTACCTCTTTTTTTTCATTCTTTTGGTTTCTGGAATGCGCCAGAAGTTGGAATTTCCTTATAGATCCTTATCTCCACTTACTTTCATGTCATAGTGACGTGCTTAAACTGGTCTTCTACACAGTAGCGAGATGCCATTGTGCTTATTATGGTTAAGGTTTGCATGAATTAGTGTATGCAAATTGGATGTTTTGTCTCTTAATTTGTGTCATCAGCTCAGGAGTTTGTTTACAGTTTGGTTACGGTTCGTCACCAATTATATTGTGTGATTTAGGGGGCTTAAGATTTTTTCCTTGCATGATCCAATCCATTTCTGGCTTGTGTTTCCAAAGGTCCCCATCATGAGAATTGATACTCCATATACTCGCTTTTACTATTCTTAGTCTGGAATAGTCCAAATAAAAGTTTGATTTGTATGGAAATCTAGATTAAGTGGTTTGTTGTCAGACTGCGAGGTGTTGGTGAAGGTTGGACAAAGTCACGATGCTTATATTCCTGTTTGTTATAGTTGAATTTATTTTCAACTAGCCATTTTGATATTAATTGGACTGTTCTGAGATTATTTAAGGCACATCCCCAGTGTGCAGCAGATCTATTTATTTTTGTACTTAATTTGGCATTGTCTTGGTATTATGAGGTTTCTTTTAAGGAGTGTAATATTGACTGTTTTTGTTTTGGCTGCATTTGCTCTACAGGTTGTTGACTGCAGAGTTTGTGGTGATCCACATTCCCGCCTTCGCTTTGCTTTTGTGGAATTTGCCGATGAATGTAAGTTGGAGTGGCTTGAAGTTTTTCTTAGGACTGCTGAACATTCAGAACTAACTTGTCATATGGAATCGTTCCAACAGACTCAGCAAGAGCAGCACTTAGCCTTTGTGGGACGATATTAGGATTCTCTCCTCTGAAGGTTCTACCTTCCAAAACTGCTATTCTACCCGTGAATCCAACATTCCTTCCCAGGGTATGCACAGATCTGTGTTGTTCTGTTAACTTGTATATGGATGATGTGGCAAATAAATCTGTTGTTCTGTCTCATGTTAACAAGTAAGGCCATGGAAGTAAATGCTTAGTTTTCCATTATGTGTACATTCTATATGCAGTCTGAGGATGAGCGCGAGATGTGTGCCAGGACAGTCTACTGCACAAATATAGATAAGATGGTATAAATTCTTAACTTTGAAATCTTCTGAAGTTATCATGCTATTTTTAGCACATCTTTCTGTGGGATACCAGTATGTGATGCCCAGTTTATGACAATCTGGCTCAGTTACTTGTTGCTGGTTGTATATTTTTATTTTTCCGGTAGCTTCTATTATTGTCATAATCATCAGAAAGTTCAAACGTATTGTACTCTATCCTGAACAGGTTTCTCAAGCCGATGTCAAGAATTTCTTTGAAACAAGATGCGGTGAGGTTAGTATGATGTCTGAAACTTCTTATCAAGTTTAAGAATGTTTGCTTAAGAAGTGGTGCTGAAGCTGCTCTTCTCTTTACAGGTGTCTCGCCTGAGGCTTTTGGGGGATCAAGTGCATTTTACCCGTATTGCTTTTGTTGAATTTGTTATGGTACACTGATTTCCTTTTCCTTTTTCTTTGAATTTAAATTGGGATGTAGCATCAATAACCCATTGTTACCTTCACCCTTATATTTCGATATTTATGTATTCATGTCCCACCTGCATCAAAGAGAAATAGGTGCATTGCCTGCACCTATAGATCTTAATGTCCCACTTATTTTAGTTTTGTGTCATGGGATTGTCAACACCATTTTTATTTTGTAATTGAGCTTCTCTTCTTTCATCTGTTATTCCGTGGCAACCTAGCATAATATTTAATATTTTCCTTTTGAAGATCTAAACAGGTGTTGGAATATAATGGGAAAAACAGGAGAAAAAGGAAGTGGAAATAATTGACCGCTGACTCTTCTTAAAAAGAATGTGTATCTAGTAAATTTTGCATGTAAAGAGATACTTGATAAATGTGCAGGCTGAGAGTGCAATTTTGGCATTGGACTGTTGTGGACAGATTTTGGGATCCCAACGCATCAGGTACCTTAGTTAGAAGTATCTTTGATTGCAGCTAATATTACATCTTTGTGAGCTTGGTATGTTGGGTTCTTTTCCTTTCAAGTAGGCACCACACTTGTGCATTATAAGGTTCCCCCTTAAACTACAAAAGCTTTCTTCTCTCTTTCTCTGAATATATACTATGTCATTGCGTGCTTTCTGCGTTTCTGTCATCTGAAAATGAAACTCAAAAGTAATGCTTGAGATACGGGCAGTGCATGTGAGATGCTAGACTTGATATCCGTCGGTTATTTAGTTTTTGGGACTTGCTAAGGCGAGGGAATATTTTTGTGTTTGTCCCTTGTTCTAAGTGTGAGTTTATGCACTGTAGTCTTGAGAAATATGGCAGTCCCATGTGCCTGCTTGTACATACAAGCATTTCAACTGAATTAGTAATCCCTTTGAACAGGGGCGGCTCGGGGAGGCTAGTAAAGCCTTTGCTTCAAGCCCCTAAATTTTTGGGTGCCTCAAATTTTTAACTGTATTATGACTTTTATTTTTCTCCAACTTGTTCGGGACTGAAGTGTAATAGTTATTATTATGATTTTATTTTTACTTAAAAGTATTGAAGCTTGTAGGAAAAGAAAAAAATAGAAAATCTTTATAGAAAGTTGCAAAAGAAAATTTGCCCATTATTTAACAACAAAAATTCTTCGGAACCTTGAATTAAACCACTCAAATCTTAATGTCATTAAAGAATAAATTTTGCAACAAGATCCAATGTAATATATTGCAAACACATGGCTAACATCTTATTAACTTGAATTAGCAGTTACCAATATAAATAATAATATTACTATGAGATATTGTTGTGAACTTAAATTGGTCTTCTAACAATATTATGTTGGTACGAAAAAAAGAAGCGCGCCACCATTTTTTTTTCTTCATATATGTGTTTGTGAATGTATGAATGTATGTGTGTGTATATATATATATATATGTTCTATTAAAAAAGTTTAAGGGCTCTTATTTTATTGAGCAACCCTTGTCTTTGTACTAATAAGAAACGGCCTTCACTCATGTACTGTTTATACTCTAGCCATAATAACTTTTCCACCCTCTTTGCCAAATTTTATTTTTTACACTGTGCATTTGATAACATTTATTGCCACTGAGTTGTACATTTTTTCATTCAGCTATGCATATCATAGGGCTTTGTCTTCAAACTTTCCCCCTTCCCCTTTTCGCCTGGGTGCTCTGCTCTTTAAATAGTTTTTCTTCTGCAAGAGGGTATGCCATCCTATCTAATGTCTGTTCTAATCTTACAACTTTGTTAATGCCAAGGGTGAGTCCTTCAAAGACACCGGTAAGGCCACGAGTTCTTCGGCCCACCATGCATTAGTCAATCCTTTGTAGCTCAAGGTCTGGAAAGTGGTCAGCGCAAGCCCTCTTGGAAGACTTGAGATTTCACGATCGGAAAGGTGAAACAAGCTTTTGTTTCAGTAATTTTCATTTTTCTTTTTCCCCTCTTCATTTCACCCTGCAGTGACTCTTTATCGAAGATATTGTTGATCCTGCTTTAATTTCCGAAATGTCCCAACCTTTATGTACTTCCAGCTTTTATGTCATTTAATCACTTGTTGGTTGGTGGTTGCTGGAAATTTGATTTAAGGCGTAGCAATGCATATGCATGATGCATTTTCTTTTCTAATAAATGGCTATTTGTGCAATTAAAGAAGGGAGATTTTCCTCATTAAAGGGTAGAATGAAGGCAATATTTGGTGCCCCTTTAAAAAGTCCATTGTTAGGATGATCATGAGATTAGATGGCAGCCTGCACTTTTGAGGCCCAAATATCAAGTTCATATGCAAAATTTCTAAGGCACAATATCAGTAAAACCAAGATATTTATTATTTAATTAGTTTATATTTGCTTGTAATAAATTCAGTTGTGGTCCTCATAAAAACTAAATCCATGCTTATATATATATATTAAAGCAAGAAAGTTTGCATTGTGGTTAAGCCAAGTGGTGGCAATCTTAAAGAGTTTGTGGGAGATTGTCAAATAAGGAAATATCACTTAAGAACTATATATGGAATTTCATTTACTGAAATTACGTAATGGGTAACACAGTAACAATAGATAAAGAACAAAAAAATAAAGAATTTCTTTTTGTAAACAAATAATATTATTGTATATATATAGAAGGATTAGACATTTAAATTTGATATAAGAAAATCTTTTGAATTATTACGAGAAAAAACATACTATTTGGATAGTATCACGCAATTGAAAACATAATTTATAAACCTAAAATTTAAACCATTTACAATGAAATAATGCCAAGCAACAAATTAATAATATAAAGATGTAATTAAAATTGTCATGTAGTTGAGTTATAAAAAAATTAAGGTCAAAACTCTATACAAAAACAAAAAAAAAATTGCTTATTGCAGATAATACGAAATAATAATTATTAAAAGTGTAGATTTATGGAAAATAATAAAAGCACTTCTTCGTTTAAACTTTGGAATATTTTCAAAAGAATTAGGAAAATAATAAGATAATGTTTGTATTGTAGATACAACACAAAATGTGAAAATAATTAAAATATTATTTGATAGAAGATAATGTATATATATAGGAGAATAGAAGTAATGTGAAGGGATCTACACTTTAAATTTATTTAATAAAATAATTAAATATGAAAAATAATATTATTGATAAATTTAAACAAAGCAATTGGAGATATGGAACAAAAGAACAAAGTTAAATTAAATTTTGGGGTTATACAAAACTATATTTATTGTATTATATTAAAAGTAGAGTAATGAGTAAGGACATTAAGGCCTTATTTGTTTTTTTTAAGATCAAGACATCTTAATTTGAATACACATTTGAATATCAAGATGTATAGTAAGATTAAGACATTCAATTTGAATACACATGTAAATATATTAAAATGTGTACTAAGATCTGAATACTTTTGATTTTTAATATCTGAATATATAAAATTTATCTTTATTTAAAACATAATAAACATAAAAATTAAATGATATACTAACTAGTTCAATATTCTATCAATAAAATATATAGTTTTTTAAAATATGATAGTTGTTGGTGGTGATGGTTAAAAGGTGAATGTCGGCTAGAGGCGGTAGTTGGTGGTAGTTTTGATTGATGATGGTGGTTTATACTAGTAGCTGGTAGTGATTGGTAGTGGTGACGATTTGATTGAGGATGGTGGTGGTGATGATTAATAATGGCAGGTGGTGGTAGTAGTTGTGACTGAGGAAGGTAGTGGGTGGGTGGTGGTAGCTTATAATGAAGGGTAGTGCTGGTTGTGGTTGTTGATGGTGATGGGTTGCTGAGCTGTGGTAGTTGAGGTGGATGAGGGTTGATTGTGGGTGAGAATGATGGTGGTCGAAGTGGTGGGGATCAAAGGCTGATTTGGGGGGGGGGGGGGGTAATATTTTGAATTCTTTTGACATAGCTTAAAAACATAGCTTAGTGGTCAAGGGGGTTCAAAACTTTTTTAAAGTCATTGGTTCTATTCCCTATAGCTATAATCTTTTTAATATTTTTCTTTTTTTGAACCCCCTTAGGGTTAATCTTGCCTCTGCCACTGGTGGGGATAGTGGGTGGTGATGGTTGATAATCGTGGCAGCTATGATTGAGGATGATAGTGTCGTTGTGATGGTGGTGGTGGAGGTGGTGGGGGTTCAGTACGTTGATGGTAGCGGCATGGTGGTAGTTGATAATGGTAGGTGATGGCGGCCGTTAATAATGAATATGTGATAGCATCTTAATGAAATTAAGTCTGTGTTATAGATCTTAATCATACAGACCTATTCAGACCCATTTAGGATTGTGAAGTAAAAAAATAAACACACTTAATAATTAAGATCTGAATAATTAAAATTCTGATTTTAAAAACAAACGCACTTAATGTCTGAGATCTGAATAATTAAGATTCAGACCCCCATTAAAAGCAAGCGAATGAGGCCTAAGTAACGCGATAAGCTAATAAAAAGTCGCATGAAAATATAGCAAGTGGGCGTTATGGTTAAGCTAAGTGGCAAGCTAATATAAAGCCACTTGATAAATTATAACTATATTTGTTATAATATTTAATTTAAATGGAAAGACAAGGTATTTATTTAAATTTAAATAGAAAGATAGTAAATAAGTTTCTTTTGAATCAGAATGGAAAGAAAATTAACTGTGAATTGATTCGTTAATTAATTAGGAAAGTTAATCAATACATAAATATTCCAATACAAACGGGAGACTAAACGAATGAGGCAAATTAATCTAAATAATGATAAAGAGTTTTTTGAAATTCGAGTTTACAATAAAAGTAACAGAAAAAATAAAAATGTGTTTGTTACTAGAGATAAGACTAAAAAATCTAGGTTTGAAGACTGAGTTGTTGGACCAAATTTTACCTTATAATGTTTAACTATGAATTGACTCAGACATTGGCTAAACAAATGTCTATTATATTGTCATATGGTAAAATTAATTATCCAATATTTTATAATTTATTTTATATCTCAATTGTTTGGAAGAAATACATTTTTTTTTTATTTTTCTATTAGTGCTAGCAGTTGTTATGCTAAAATATATAAGAATCAAGGATATATTCTTCTCTAATGGCTTAGTATGGACAACTTTTTGGCGTGTTGTTAATATTTATGTTCTCTTTAAATTGTACGAGTCAGTTGATTGAGCTCTGTGTGTGTGTCAATTAGAATGAAATAGATTTGAATAGGGTAAAAATATAGATGAATATAATTGCACTATTTAAAATTGCTATTGACACAAAATATAGTGACTCATAGAATCATAAGGTAATATTCATTTAATTAAGAATTACATGTAAAAACTCATCTTCTTTTAGTGCATGTGCATTGTGGAAGAAAATATTTACAGTAGGTTAATATTTATTTAATTAATAATATATTAATCTTAACTATATCTCAAAGGCATCCTTTAAATTGTTAAAAATAATGTACTTTAATTGTGTGGTTAAAATTGAGGTAACTAACAAAATTATTGAGCAAATTACGATCCAACTGTTTTATAAGTTGGTAACTCCCAAAAGTTAGAATATATTGGTTGTGAATAAATTATCATGTATGAATTTGTCACCGTATAATTTTAGGTTAGTAGAAGGTGATGTTGATGTGGGAATTTATTATGTTGAGATAATTATATAATATATTTTTATAATTTCTTTTTTGGTAATTAAAGATTTTATTAATCACCAAATTGTTCCGCGTACAATCCCATAGGTCAGTTTTATACTCAAACTGCCTATCAAAATTTCAGGTAAGCTAACTATCTAGACTATAACTAGAGTTCTTTATTTACAGAAAGAGTTGTTGAAGATATGTCCTAACTCTAGGGGTTGCTCTAACATTGCAAATATAAACAATGCTCCTAACTAGAACTTCACTGGGACAATAAGTGCTTCTGAAGATACGTGCATTTCTCTCCAACCAAATGGCATAGAACATCTCTGCAAATACCATTTTGAACACTTGAGCTTGGGGAGATTTGCCTTTAGATTTCTCTGTGATCCAGCTAACATATTGCAGCCACGACTGTCCGGGAGGTTGAGACATGCCAATCCATTGCAAAATGAGATGTCTCAATTGTTCAGCAAAAGGACAGTACAGGAACAAATGTTCTCTTGTCTCCATTGTGTGTTGACACATAACACAGCTACCATCAACACTCAAGTGCCATTTGATCAACCTCTCTTTGGTAGGGAGTCTGTCTTGGAGCAGTAACCAGAAGTTGAAAATAACTTTAGGTCGGGCAGCATTCTGCATGATTAGATTTTTCCATGGCACTCTAGGCAATTGGCCAATTTGTTGAAGATAGATTAGTTTGATAGAACATGTATTGGTATACAGCAGCTGGTGTTGTTGTAGAAGCCTAGCACTCTCAATGATCTTCCGGACTATCCAACTTGCTTGTGCAGGAATATTCATGTCCTCCAGATGTTGTTGTTTGATGTACACTGTATGAATCCACTTTACCCATAGTAAGTCTTTCTTATGAGCCAAGTCCCAGGCTAGTTTTGCAACAACAGACTTATTCCACAACAGAAGGTTGATTAGGTTCAGGCCTCCAGTAGACTTTGGCTGACAGATCTTGTCCCATGCTACATATGCTTTCCTGGTAATATTAGCTGAAGCAGACCATATGAATGATCTACACATTGCCTCTATCAGTTTCATGACCTTGGATGGAAAGAGAAACAACTGAGTCCAATAAGATTGGATACCAAAAATAACTGCTTGTACCAACTGCATTCGACCCGCATAGGACAACTGTTTAGCAGTCCAGGATGTAATCCTAGCTGTGATCTTATCAATGAGTGGTTGCCACTGGAGAACAGATAGTTTCTTGGTTGATAGTGGAACCCCTAAGTATTTAAAAGGAAGCTCCCCACGTATATAACCAAGAAGACTAAGGATTTGTTGTTGCTGATCCGGCTTTACTCCTCCAAAATATACAGCACTCTTCTGCATATTAGCTTTCATTCCAGATGCTGCAGTGAAGTGGGCAAAATATGTAAACATGATTTGCACAGCTTGGCTATCTCCTTTAGCAAATAATAAGAGGTCATCAGCAAAACTAAGGTGTGTGATTCCCAGCTTCTTGCATCCAGGATGAAAGGAGAATCCCTTAGTTTTATTCAGCTCTGCCAGAGACCGACTTAAGTATTCCATCACTATAGCAAATAAGAAAGGTGATATAGGATCACCTTGTCTCAAACCTTTGGCTGCTTGGAAGGGTTTTGTAGTTTCTCCATTAACTATCACTGTATAGCTAACAGTTTGCACACATTCCATGATCCATTTTGTATATCTGGTTGGAAAATCTAGTGCCTCCAATACCTGTTGTAGGAAACACCATTCAACTGAATCATAAGCCTTCTGGAGATCAATCTTGACCATACATCTAGGTGATATATGGGATCTTGTATAGTGTTTAATGAGCTCATGAGCCAAAATGACATTGTCAGCAATTCTCCTCCCTGGGATGAAACCAGCTTGTGCATTGCATATGATGCTGGCTATAACTCATTGCATTCTGTTGGCCAGCAATTTGGAAATAATTTTATAGACAACTGAACAACAGGCTATTGGTCTAAATTCTTTTGCTGTTTGTGGGTTGGAAACTTTAGGAATCAGAGTAAGGGAGACACAGTTTGTTGGTCTATGCATTTTGGTGGATGCAAAGAAATTCCTAACTGCTTGCATTACCTGTGGCCCTGTAGTCTGTCAAGTTTGTTTAAAGAATAGTGCATTAAAACTATCAATACCTGGGGCTTTATCACTGTCAATTGCTTTTAAGCTTTCCAAGATCTCAGTGTCACTGATATCAGCAGCCAAATCCAGTTTCTGTTGGTGAGATAATGTAGGACCATTTTGTTGAAACACGTTCTCACAAGGCACTAAACTAAACGTGTGTTCATATTTGTAGGTTTTGATAAATGACAAACGATGCGCAATTGACATATGACGAGGTCCAAGCACAAGCGCGCAATTGATACATAACGAGATTCAAGCACAAGACAAACAAAGATCAAGATTAAGCAAAGAAATAAAGTTATACATGAGTCGTTCTTTAATTGTGATCTTGATCCGACAATTGACTCAAGACTTGGCTTCTCTCGTAAAATCATTTTTATCAAATCATGCATATTTAATTTAAAGCAAAATGATTTTAAATCATGCATATTTATTTTAACCAAAATAATTTTTAAACATGCCTCTAAAATCTGGACAAAGATAATCGATTATGTACTTATGATAATCGATTATGTTAAGGCAGCTGCAAGACAATCGATTGTGTACCTTATGATAATCGATTGTGTTGAGGCAGTGTCCATCAGATTTTTCAAAGCTGCAAGACAATCGATTGTGTACCTTATGATAATCGATTGTGTTGAGGCAGTGTCCATCAGATTTTTCAAAGCTACAAAATAATCGATTGTGCACCTTATGACAATCGATTGTGTTGAGGCAGTGTCTATTCGATTTTTCAAAACTGTAATATAATCGATTATACATATAGCATAATCGATTATGTAAATGACCGTTGCCACTGGTAATCGATTGTATGATTCTGATAATCGATTATCCTAAGTAAAATCAAAAAAAGATTTTTTGAACATTGCCAAGTAATCGATTATATGATTTTGATAATCGATTGTTTTAAGTAAAATCTTGAAAAGATTTTTTGAACGTTGCCAGATTATCGATTATACGATTTAGATAATCGATTATTATGCGTAAAATCTGGGAATGATTTTTGGACGATTGGCAATTAGATAATCGATTATCGATTGTTTTAGCACAAAATCAACAATTCTTAATTGGCAATTAGACAACGGTTGTGCATGTTTTCAACACTATAAATACATCTTAAAATCAGTCTTTTAAGTACAACAACTGATCATATTATTGCTAAAGCTTGCATACACTCTTATTCATCATTTTCTGTTCATTACATAAGTTTTTGAGAGCCAAATTCTTGACGAAAGTTGTTGCGTTCTTGAGCGTATTTATTTTACTCATATCTACTCTTGAGGAGAGTCTTGTTTTGAGTGCAAAGTGTTTTTATACACTTGAAAGGAAGTGTTAATCCCTTGTATTGTAAGAAGGAACGTTGTGAATCCTTTGGTTGAAGTCTTGAAGTGTGGTATCTTCGAGCAAAGGTTGTTGAGGCTTGTGTGACTCAAGTTCTCAGTTTGTAACGGTTTGTTAAGCACCCGTAAGCTTAACGAAGTTAGTGGAAATCTCGAGAGAGTCTCTCGGGGACTGGACTAGCCACGGGTTGTGGTGAACCAGGATAACATCGGTGCGTTCGTTCCTTATTATTTACTTATCGCACTTATTTCATTCCTGCAATTTTTAAATTCCGCAAGTTTACGCTGTTTTTTATTATAACGCTATTCACCCCCCCTCTAGCGTTAAGCGTATATTCTAACAATTGGTATTAGAGCCCAACTCTCTGAAAAACTTAACCGTTTGAGAGAAACAATCCATGGCTTCTACTCGTGATTCTTTTGCAGGAATAGGTGAAGGACAATTCTCCACCCGACCACCACTATTCGATGGCACAAACTATACGTACTGGAAAGAGAGGATAAGAATATTCATTCAATCAAATAATTTTCATCTATGGAAGGTTATACTGAAGGGAGAACAAATTCCAACCAAAAAGGTTGAAAATGAATGGGTTTCAAAATCCGAAGATGAATACAATGCGGATGATATCCGAAAAGTGCAGAACAACGCTAAAGCCATCAACTTATTGTATTGTGCTATAAACGCTGATGATTACAGAAAAATATCATGTTGCACAACGGCGAAGCAAATGTGGGATAAGCTGGAAATCACGTACGAAGGTACGGACCAGGTAAGAGAGGCTAAAGTTGATTTTCTAACGCATGCATATGAACTGTTTCACATGAAGGAAGGCGAAAGGGTAGAGGACATGTTCGAACGTTTTTAAAAAATCGTTAATGACTTACATGCTCTTAAGAAGACCTTCACGCATAAGGAACTTGTCCGAAAAATTCTCCGAAGTCTCACTCCGGAATGGCGCTCCAAGGCCGACGCGATTCAAGAGTCTATTGGCATTTCAAATGTCACCATCGACGGATTAAGAGGTAATCTTAAAACTTATGAATCTACTATACTTAACCCTCTTGTTAATGATCAAAGGAAACAAAGAATCGCCCTCAAGGCAAGCACAAGTCAACCTCAAAATGATGAGGACGGAGATAACGAGTTCGGACTCGTTATTAAGAGATTCCAAAAGTTCATGCGAAAAGAGTATGAACGAAAAGGCAAACAACAAGGAGATCGAGTAAAGTGCTATGGATGCGGAGAAATCGGGCATATTAAATCAAATTGCCCAAATGTCAAAAAAGAGAAGAAACCCTTCAAGAAACAACGAGCATACATATCTCGGGGAGGCGACTCCGGAGACGAGTCAAGTGAGGAAGAAGAAGACGAAACCGCAAATCTTTGTCTTATGGCACACGAAGACAATCAAGAAGAGGTATGTCAAATTTCTTCCAAAAACTTCTATTCTCTTGAGGAAATGCAAAGTGCCTTTGATGAGTTGTATAGTGAATTCATTAAAGCTTCCAAAACTGTTAAAAACACTAAGGAAAATGCTTCTTTGAAAGAAAAAGATTTTGAAAGACAACTCTCTTTGAAAGAAAAAGATTTGGAAAAATTGATTTTGGAAAATGAGAAGTTGAAAGAAGAAAACAAATTTTTCGGCAAGAGAAGCCCCTACAAACCCGAGAGCTCTAGTAAAAATTGTATTTCTTGCATGCATCTAAAAATTGACGTAGAAAGACTTAAGGGCACCCTAGATAAGTTCAATTCTTCTCATAAAAATTTGAATGAAGTTCTTGTTAATTTGAAATCGACCAAACATGGGATAGGTTTTAAAAACGAGCCTAATGAAAAAGTTGAAGCCAAACCCCAACCACCTAAGGCTCAACCAAGGACAAATAAAACAAATGTTCATCCTAGAGATAACAATCCTAGAATCAACATGCATGCTAGACCAAACACTAGAAGAAACTTTGAACATTTTAGGACACCTAGAAATGGCCTTCAACCTAGAAATAACTATTCTAGAAATGATGCATATCCTAGACCAAACACTAGAAGAAACTTTGAACTTTTCAGGACACCTAGAAATGGCTTTCAACCTAGAAATAACTATTCTAGAAATGCTGCATATCCTAGAACAAATAGTAGGAGAAATGATTTTCATGAAATGCGCAATAGTCATATTGTCGAAAATAGAGTAAAAAAATTTCGTCCGTCCAACTACTATCAACCTAGACGAATGCATAATCCTAATGTCATTTGTCATTATTGCAATCGAATTGGACATATTTCTCCTGCTTGTTTCACTAGACATAGACACTTAACTGCATGTCAAGCACAACAGCATGTTACACCTAACTCTCAAGGACCCAAAACAACTTGGGTACCAAAGACTCATTAATTTGTCTTGTAGGTATGTTTGAAGGGATCAAGTGTACTTTGGTACCTTGATAGTGGATGCTCCAAACACATGACCGGAGACGAATCCAAGTTCCTTCAACTAGAACACAAGGAAGGAGGAAGCGTTATTTTTGGAGATAACAACAAGGGAAAAATTATCGGCATTGGATCGGTCGGTAAGGATGAACCTTCTTCCATTAAGCATATTTTGCTAGTTAAAGGTCTAAAACATAATCTCTTGAGCATAAGTCAATTATGTGACAAGGGAAATCTTGTTTTATTTGATTCGGATGAATGCTTAGTTTTTCGCCGTAGCAATTTTAAAATTATTCTTCGTGGTTTTAGAATGGATAACATCTATATGGTTAATCTCGAAAATTCTTCATCTGAATATGTGAATTGTCTTATGAGCAAAGAAGATGATATGTGGTTATGGCATCGTAGAGTAGCTTACATCAACATGCATCTTTTAAACAAATTAGTTTCACAAAATTTAGTTATTGGTCTTCCAAATTTGAAATTTGAAAAAGACTCTATCTGTGATTCTTGTCAAAAAGGGAAGCAAAAAAAAGCATCTTTTAAATCGAAAAATATTGTTTCAACTACTAGACCTTTGCAACTTCTCCACATGGATCTCTTTGGACCATCTCGCATTGAAAGTCTTGGTAGAAATCGTTATGCTTTTGTTATTGTTGATGATTATTCTAGATTTACATGGACACAATTTCTTGCTCACAAAAGTGAGGCTTTTCATAATTTTAAATGCTTTCTTGAACATGTTCAAAATGAAAAGGACACAACCGTCACTTCAATAAGAAGTGATCATGGGGGAGAGTTCGATCACAATCTCTTCGCGGACTTTTGTGACGAACTCGGTATCGAGCACACCTTCTCTGCTCCACGTACACCACAACAAAATGGAGTGGTGGAAAGGAAAAATAGGTGTCTCGAAGAGATGGCTAGAACCATGCTCGATGAGGCTAAGATTCCCAAACATTTTTTGGCGGATGCCGTGAGTACCGCATGCTACGTTTTAAATAGAGTAGTCATAAGGCCAATACTCATGAAAACTCCCTATGAACTCTACAATGGAAGGAAACCAAATATCTCCCATCTTAGAGTATTCGGTTGTAAATGTTTTATTCATAATAATGGAAAAGACAATTTGGGAAAATTTGATGCAAAATCCGATGAAGGAATTTTTATTGGTTACTCTTCACGTAGCAAAGCATATAGAGTATTCAACAATAGAACCGAAACTGTGGAGGCATCCCCTCATATTGTGTTTTCCAAAAATAATGCTCGCTTGGCGAGAAAGGATTCTGGTTTTGATCTTGCAGGTATTTTAAACTCAATAAGTCCTCAAGACAAATTACAAGAGGAAAATCCAAAGGAAATTCAAAATGAAACCTTGGAACAATTATCGGAAGAAGCGCCCCAACTGGAGAAAGAAACGTAACTGCCTAACGCGTGGAGGACAATCAAAGACCATCCTCTCGAACAGGTAATTGGCGACATTGAACAACAGGTAAGTACTCGAAACACTCTTAAGAACACCTTAGGACACACTTCTTAAGAGATCACGTTCTCAATTGGCCGACATCCTCACAAGGCCGTTAGAGAAAGAGTCCTTTTTCGAATTCGTAGTGAACTCGGAATGCTTGACTCAGAATTGATCTAAGTCATGTATTGCACCTTTTTCCACAATTACTAACTTGAGCGTCGGAGACGTCTAATTCTCTTTTGCAGGTATCGCCCCAAAGGCAGGGGGAATTATAAGGCAATGGTGTAGAATAATCGATTTTTTAGTCAACAATCGATTATCATGCTTACTGTGCCGGAAAATCGATTAGCAAGTATCACTAATCGATTATTTACGTTTTTACGTTTATTATGCCGGAAAAATAACATATTGTTTAACCATTTTTGCTTTGCAGGTTTTTGATGTTAATTGTGTCAATAATCGATTTTTTTAACTGTATAACCGATTACCGTCTCGGCTAAATTACTGCCCTTCCTAATATAATCGATTATCTCAAAGGTATAATCGATTATTTCCCAAGTCAGAAAATCACTATGCACACTGTGTCAGAATAATCGATTACCATAATTCAACAATCGATTATCCTCTGTCAGTAAATTCAAATCTTTGTTACCGTTTGGCTCCTGCAATCGATTTTTTTTGTCATTTCCGAGTACAAGTCAAAAACTCCATAATAATCGATTATTTCGATTCCATAATCGATTGTGTAACGGTCAGTGCAAATTTTTTTTTCCGTTTCTTACTCTTTGAAATCTCTAAAATTGCAGCTTTTCCCAGTACATGCTCTCTTACTTTCCACTCTATAAATAGGATCATCTTCCTCGCTTCACAATCAATCTAAGCTTCAGGGAGAATTATAAAAGATTGGTGCAGAATAATTGATTCCTCTTCAGAATAATCGATTTCTCTTTAATATATAATCGATTATCAAGTATCACTAATCGATTATATTGACATTATTTGTTTTATTATTCCTTTTGTGAAATTGCAATTCTAGTTAATCAATAAACAAGTTATTTGCTTATTGTTTTTTGCTAATGTCAAAAGGGGGAAGAATAAGGGCTATGCACTTAATATTTATTGGCATAAATTGAGGGGGAATTCATATGTTGAGGGGGAATTAATTGCATATCTATTTACTTGTCTTGGATCGTCATTATGAATTATCTAATATGCATATCCCGATTAAGGTTTGCCATTATCAAAAAGGGGGAAATTGTTGAAACACGTTCTCACAAGGCACTAAACTAAAACGTGTGTTCATATTTGTAGGTTTTGATAAATGACAAATGATGCGCAATTGACATATGACGAGGTCCAAGCACAAGTGCGCAATTGATACATAACGAGATTCAAGCACAAGACAAACAAAGACCAAGATTAAGCAAAGAAATAAAGTTATACATGAGTCGTTCTTTAATTGTGATCTTGATCCGACAATTGACTCAAGACTTGGCTTCTCTCGTAAAATCATTTTTATCAAATCATGCATATTTAATTTAAAGCAAAATGATTTTAAATCATGCATATTTATTTTAACCAAAATGATTTTTAAACATGCCTCTAAAATCTGGAAAAAGATAATCGATTATGTACTTATGATAATCGATTATGTTAAGGCAGCTGCAAGACAATCGATTGTGTACCTTATGATAATCGATTGTGTTGAGGCAGTGTCCATCAGATTTTTCAAAGCTGCAAGACAATCGATTGTGTACCTTATGATAATCGATTGTGTTGAGGCAGTGTCCATCAGATTTTTCAAAGCTACAAAATAATCGATTGTGCACCTTATGACAATCGATTGTGTTGAGGCAGTGTCTATTCGATTTTTCAAGACTGTAATATAATCGATTATACATATAGCATAATCGATTATGTAAATGACCGTTGCCAAAATATTTTCAAACTCTGTCTGGTAATCGATTGTATGATTCTGATAATCGATTATCCTAAGTAAAATCTGAAAAAGATTTTTTAAACGTTGCTAAGTAATCGATTATATGATTTTGATAATCGATTGTTTTAAGTAAAATCTGAAAAAGATTTTTTGAACGTTGCCAGATTATCGATTATACGATTTAGATAATCGATTATTATGCGTAAAATCTGGGAATGATTTTTGGACGATTGGAAAACAATCGATTATGCAACGTAGACAATAGATTGTTTTAGCACAAAATCAGCAATTCTTAATTGGCAATTAGGCAACGGTTGTGCATGTTTTCAACACTATAAATACATCTTAAAATTAGTCTTTTAAGTATAACAACTGATCATATTATTGCTAAAGCTTGCATACTCTCTTATTCATCATTTTCTATTCATTACATAAGTTTTTGAGAGCCAAATTCTTGACGAAAGTTGTTGCGTTCTTGAGCGTATTTATTTTACTCATGTCTACTCTTGAAGAGAGTCTTGTTTTGAGTGCAAAGTGTTTTTATACACTTGAAGGGAAGTGTTAATCCCTTGTATTGTAAGAAGGAACGTTGTAATTCCTTTGGTTGAAGTCTTGAAGTGTGGTATCTTCGAGCAAAGGTCGTTGAGGCTTGTGTGACTCAAGTTCTCAGTTTGTAACGGTTTTTAAGCACCCGTAAGCTTAACGAAGTTAGTGGAAATCTCGAGAGAGTCTCTCGGGGACTGGACTAGCCACGGGTTGTGGTGAACCAGGATAACATCGGTGCGTTCGTTCCTTATTATTTACTTATCGCACTTATTTCATTCCTGCAATTTTTAAATTCCGCAAGTTTACGCTATTTTTTATTATAACGATATTCACCCCCTCTAGCGTTAAGCGTATATTCTAACACGTTTGCCATATACATTCTATTGACAGCTGGGAGAGAATGAGCTGAAGTCCCCATAAGGGATTTGTAGAAAGCAGTGATTTCCTTCTTCAGATCATCTGGCTGTGTAATCCTCAAGCCTTCCTCTGTGATCAATTCAGTTATCTTCTTGTGTTGGTTTCTCTCTTTCATTACAGCAGAAAAGTATTTGTTGTTACCACCCCCTAGTTGAATCCATTTGGCTCGAGCTTTCTGTTGTAATATTGATTCTTCCAGCGAAGACCATTTTTCCAGTTGGAGTATCAGTTCTTTTTCTCTTAGTTGTAGTGAATCAGAATATGCACTAGACATCTGGTGTTGTAAGGCTTCCAGTTCTTTACGGCTGACCTCAATTTTCTGTGAGATTGTCTTAAATTCTTTGGTATTTAGAGATTTCAATACTGGTTTAAGAGACTTGAGGTTGTTCCACACTCCTCGAAGGGTAGGCTGAGCATTGGCATTCCAGGAAGCTTTGACTAATTGTTGGAAATCCTGATGCTGTATCCATGCATTAAAGAATCTAATAGGTGTTCTCCTGATTGAAACATCCTCTGTCAAGGTCAGTATCATGGGGTTATGATCAGATACTAGTGAGGCTCCATATACTGTATGCACATGGCTCCATTTTAGCATCCACTCACAGTTACCAAAACATCTATCCAGACGACTGCATACCCTATCATCTCCACCTTGCTTATTAGACCAGGTTAAAAAGTCTCCCTTCCAAGGCAGTTCAGTCAGGCCAGCATGCTGCACACATTGAATAAAATCAGTAACTTCAGCTAATCTAACTTGATGACAAGATTCTCTATCAGTGCTGGACATAATAGCATTAAAATCCCCTGCTATCAACCAGGGGCCAGTGATACTAGTAGCAAGGTTCTGAAGGGCTGTCCACAGTGAATTCCTTTGTACAATGTCATTATGGCCATATACCACTGTGAGGCCACAGATTAAATCATCAGTGAGCTTCTTAACAGTGCAATGGATGTATTGTGCTTCTTCCTGAACACCAGTGACCAAGAGCTTGGTTGAATCCCATAAGATCCAAATTCGACCATTTATGGCACTGCTATAGTTAGCAAGCATACCCCAGTTAGGCAGTAAAACTTCAGATATTTTTGCTGCATTATTCTGTTTAACTTTAGTTTCTACTAGACCAACAAGGTCAAATTTATTGACTCTAAAGTATTCTTTAACTTCCTTCTGTTTGAATCTTTTATTTACACCCCTAATATTCCAAAATATCCACTTCATTGGGTATAACTTGTTCCCCCTTCTTCTAAGGGGTGATCTGCCCAACTTACTGACCCTATTTCAAATCGATTTGACATCACAACAGGAGACAAGGGTGGAAAGTTTTTGGTGTTAAAAACTGGGGCTGAATTAATATCAATACCCTTCTGTTTTCTCACTTCCTCAAATGTTGTCACAGTGGTGCATTGTTCTTTCTGCTTTGGCTGCTGGTGCTTGTCATGAGTTGGAGCTGCAGGTGTACCACTATCCTCAAAAGTAGCCTCAGTAATAAACTGATCCTTATGAGCTGGCTGCTTATCCTGACTAGGCTGAATTGGTCCCTTTGCTCTCCATTCCTGAATTACCTGTGGCTTCTGTATGTTGTTAGACTGGATAGGTTTAGCCAGACAATTGTGCCCAACTGTAAGGCACTTCCCACAATAGGAAGGCTTCCAGTCATAGGTTACATCCTGCAGAAAAATCTTCCCATCTGGATCCATTATCTCAATTTCAGTAGGTAACTCTTTAGAAACATTCACCTCAATAAGGATCCGAGCATATGAAATTCTAGTTTGTTTAGTCGTGCATTCATCAGCAAAGATGAGCTTACCCAACACACTAGCAATTCGACTAAGGGCCCTATTACCCCAGCAAGACATAGGCAGATTGGAAAATTTAACCCAAAGAGGAATCTCTGATGGGAAAGCAGCCTTAAAATCAAAATCAGCCGACCATTGTTTCAAAATTATCGGTCTATTTGCAATAGTATATGGTCCTGAACATAATACTTCCTTAGCATCATCAATAGATTGAAATTTTGCAATGTAATAACCTTCTTCATGATAATAGAGATCTGGATCTGACACATGGGACCAATGGAGATTTATAAATCTTTTCATAGCATTGTATCCAGGAGTATTTCCTAATACAAACACAACTAAAGCACATTTCCATTTTTGTTCCTCTTCCACAACCTCTTCTTTGAGAAACTGACCTACTGGTTTGCCATTGATAACCGTCGGCGGGATATACTCTAGAGACATGCCATTAGCAGCAAGTCTATTGTTCTGGAACAAATTTGCCCATACCTTTGGTTCCTCTGTGGTATCCTTCTCTAGATCTGCACGAATTGGTTGTGGATGTTGGTGCATGTGCACATTTTCACTATTAGCTTGTACCATCGAAACCAATGGTGCATCTGGTCCAGATTGAGGTCCTTGATTTCTAGATAAACTTTGAGGGATGGAAGGATCTGCAGGTGGAATCACTGGTCCAGACTGAGGCTCTGAGTTGTTATCAACCTTATCAGCTACTGTTGGAAGTACTGGAACTCCAGATGGCTGTGAATCAACAGTTGCATGAAGCAATGAGACAGTTTCTTCCATAGGCTTCAATGGAACATTATTAACTGCCTGTGGAACAATATTAACAGATTTGGGGGAAACAGTGTTGTTTGCATAGATTGGCACCAAAACCTTCTTAGGCCGACTTCTCCCTCTCGCCATAGCACCCTCAGTGTAGGTTGACCTACATACACAGAGGAAGCAGAGAAGAAGAAGATGAAAACAGCGGAGAAGATGAAAAGTTAGAAAGAAGGCAGAGCTTCTCTCTCTAGATTGACCTTGATAATATATTTTTATAATTTAAATTAAGATATTACTAAATGTATTTTTATTTGTTATTACTCTTTATAGTACGATTTCACTCAGTTTATAGATGAGATAGTTTGATTTGACACAAAATTTAAGAATGATTTTTTTTAAAAACTTATGATTCTAATAGTTTTAATGGGCCATGATATTTGTATGTAAGAACTGCTCATTATATGTAAAGTAGGTTAAAATAAAATATTTAAAGTTAAATTATTTTCAAATATAGAAATGTGTCATTCTTTTGGAACAGACAAACAAAAAATATATTTTATGTAAATTGAAAAGGAAGGAATATTTGTTATTGAATCATATTGTATTTCTATTTGTTGGTATCACAGACTATATATAAGGTTATAATATTTAAGTTTATGTCAATAGTTATTCCTATAATTTGTTCTTTTCAATTTATAGAATTTAGCAGGATTATAATGTTAGCCGTTCATCATACGGGTGCTAATACTAATTTATTTAGGTGGTAAGTTTCTTTAATACGTAATTACATAAGTAAGACAGAATAGGGGAAGGGAGTGGTGTCTTGAAAGAAAATTTTGCGTTGACGATCGATAAACTTGGAGTTTGTCAACTTGTCATAATCTAGAAAATGAGGTTTTAGCAAGATGGTTGGACCACTAGATTTGCTTGGTTTAAAAGGAAACTCAATTAATATCGCTATACCAAAGACCCTACAATATTCTATGTGAATTTATGTGACTGAAATATGTTAAAAAAAGAAACAAAAATAGTTGAAACTTACGGTCTTAAGTATTGAAAAATATTTATGCAGTCATAAAATTATGTCATTTAAACTAAAAATTAAAATTAATTTGTTTTTATTGTAGGAAGATGCCATTTTTAACAAACACATAAAATGAAACACAAGGAATATACAAAAATAAATAAAGAATGCTATTCGGTTAATAGCACTTTTGGTCCCTCACTTATTGTTAAATTTTAATGTTGGTCGTTGAAATTTAACTCAACACATTTAATTAAAATGTGTGCTGTCCCTTCAAATAAAAAATATGCTAATGTTTGGACCATTTATAAAGTTATGTTACCCTCATATATGATATAATAAAACCAATTTAACACAACACGTAGATAATTACATATTCAAACGGGTAATAATTATGTTAAACTTGTAAATATTTACAAGAAAAGGGATCAAAAGTGTACATTTAAGCTAATTGAAGGTTAAATTTACTTAGAAAAAAGTACTATTAATATCAAAAGGACTAAAACCAGAATTATCAATAACTGAAGGACCAAATATGCTAATTACCCAATACTATTTGTACGGTATTTTAAATAATCCGTTCTCGCCGCAAAAGTAGAAAATTGCACAAGTCAGCACGGGATGCTATGACACGATCCCAGGAGTCTTGGGGAAAACTCAAAATTTGCCGTACAAGAAATGATTGGTGACCAATTTCTAGGTAATTTGGCCACGTATTCTCTCTCTCCTTTGGGCTCTACGGATTAGAAATACAAATTTTACATACCTATACAATATTAAAAACTTTATTATTATCCCTATTCAAATATTAATTTATTACATTGCATATATAAATTTAGCAATTATATATACTTTAGAAATTACATAAGTATACCTTTATATTAGGAATCATTTTTTCTCTCTCTCGTTCTCTCTTTCCCCTAATTCCAGTAATATAAAACAAAAGAAAAGAGATCAGCAGTTCCATTATTAACGGTCATTACAAGCTTTGAAGCTTCAAATTAGACTTTGGGTTTTCAAAAAAATTATTTGTTTGAATTAGGTGTTGTTGCAAACAATTAAAAATTCTCTCTACGTCTCTATCTATCTCTCAATTCCTAATTTCAGTAATATAAAGCGAAGGAAAAAAGAGCAACAATTCTACCATTGACAATCATTAAAAAGCTTTGAATTCAAATTTGGGTTTTCAAAAATTACTATTTATTTGGATTGACTGTTGTTGCAAACAATTGAGAATATGGTTTGGAGTTTATATCTCAATTTTGAGGGTGTTTTGGTGAAGATTAGACTTGATTTTAGCTGAATTTAAGATTGAAACTCGAAGAAGAAAAAGAAGAAGAAGACATGACATACCTTATATTATGAAAGTTGAAAAATATTGTATAAAATTATATTTAAGTTGTACTATATTGTATTTATATATAACTGGGTAGAAATAATGTATTAAAAATTGTAGATAAGTTGTATAATATATAATTAGTTGTATGAAATTTATTTTTACTATGTATAAATCAGATACAAAATATACAAAATACATATTGTATAAAATTTGTATAGAAATTATATGCAAAATACATACTTTACCCATCGACCTTGTCCTCAAATTTCGCTTACACACCTGTTAAAGACGAGAATCATATTACACACCAAATTTTTTAAAGGTATGTCAATTACACACCACTTCGGTATTTGACCATATCTTCTTAAAGATTGCTATTACACGCACCAATCAGCATCTGACATGTGTCATAAATTGAAAAAAGAAAAAATAAACTGAAAAAGAAAACCTCTGCCCCTCCCCCAACTCCACCCTCTCTCCTCATCATCCTAAAGAAAACAAATACAGAAAATAAAAAATCTCACCCCCTCCTCATCTCCCCATTCCCATCATCTTTTCCACCACCATCATAGTACCACCAATCCTTCCACTATAAATCACCTTCTTCCCTAACTATAGATTCAACTCCTTGCCTGATTTTTAACTAGTTTTAACAACATTCATCACAAATACTTATACAAATTTCAAATTCAAGCTCAAACCCAAACCTTTAAACTTGTTAATGGTGTTTTTTGAATTTTATCAAAACTAATCACCTAAATAAATTTTTATTCAACAATAATTACGAACTCAAACTAGTTTTCTAGGTCTAGGAACACCAAAATCAACAAGGCCCAATTAAATCTTCAAGCTTTTTCAAAAGGTCAATAATGGTAATTTTTACAAGACTCAATAGCTCCTCTTTTCTTCTTCTTTTTCTTTTTCTTCTTATTCATAGGGGTTGGTTGGAAAAACAAAATATGAGGGGAGTAGACACAACTAAGATGGAGGTTATGGAAGAATATGAGATGGGGGGAGGGCGTTGGGGTGTATGTTGGGGAAGAAGACATGGATTATTTTTTTTCTTTAATTTGGAAAGAAAGTAGTTAAAAAAGGGAAGGAAAAAAAATTAATTTCAGATGAATTTTGTAATATTCACAAGCCTCTTTCATGTGTAAAACATGTGTATGACACATGCCAAAAGAGATGTATAATTGACACTTTTAAAAGTTTTGGTGTATAATACTATTTCTGCGTTTAACAGGTTTGTAAGAGGGATTTGAGTACAAGGTTGATGGGCAAATTATGTATTTTGTCAAATTATATTTACGTGGTATGATATTGTAGTTATATATAACTGAGTAGAAATAATACATGAAAGTTGTAGATTGCAGATAAGTTGTATAATATATAACTAGATATATGAAATTTATTTTTACTATGATAAATCTGATAAAAAAAATACAAAATACATATTGTATAAAATTTATATAAAAATATTTATGTGGTATGATATTGTAGTTGTATATAATTGGATAGAAATAATGTGTGATACTTGTTGTCACGACCCTAGTTCGTCCTCTGTGAACATGTCATGACGGCACCTAGTCTCTACGACTAGGTAAGCTTAACAATGCGGAAAATAACTAACTTGTGAAAAAAATAATCAAACTGAACAACTTGAAGAAAAACAGTATATAAGATGCCGCTCAACATGTACAACTCAACATCACTGAAACCTACAATATTATCCCAAAACTCAGAGACTCACAGGAACACAAGCTAGAAGGAATACAGTAAAGTGCTCTAATTTCCAGAAATCTCTACATCAATAGTACGAATGAAGGCTAACACTACAAGATAGAGTAAAGAAGGAGACTCTTTGGTCTACGGACGCGGCAGATGTACCTCGAAGTCTCCAAAATACCCCCTGCCTCAAGAATGGTAAGCCTGTGTAGAGGTACCTGGATTTGCACATGAAAAACATGCGCAGAAAGGGCATGAGTGCACCACATCGGTACTCAGTAAGTCCCAAACCTAACCTCGGTCGGGTAATGACGAGGAAGGCCAGGGCCCTACTGAGGTTAAACATAACATAGAGTTTTAACAGTATGAAATAGACAATGTAAAGGAGTACAACAGTGAAATAAGACATGTTATACAAGGCAACAAAAAATATACAAGAACGGAGTGAACACGGAAATAAGAATAGTTCAATACCAGTGGCAACAACGAGGATCTCCCAAGATACCGTCATGTAGTCCCTTCATCAACTGTCCAATGGATCTCTCAGGATACCGTCCCGTAGTCCAATTATCAACGCTCGAGGATCTACTAGAACCTCGGTCCATAGTTTCAAATGTAAATACCCAGTACTGGAGGAATCTACCATCTGCATTCCCGTAGTTTTATATAACTGTGCTGGGGGGGTCTACCGGAAATCTAACCCATAGTACCAAAGTAAACAAATAAGGGGGAGCTACAAGAATCCCATATCAGTAGTCCCAATGTAAATACGCAAAAAAAAAAATAAGAAGATATTTGGAAATGAAATTTATCATCACGGAAAAAAAGTAATTCCAGCCTAACATGCTCCATGTAGTGCAATCAAGAAAATTTAAGCAAATAGGCGATTTAAGTCAACTAAACATGCTCTTCTAGCTAAAAACATGCTAAATTTACAAGTATAATAAAGCATGAAAGGGAACATACTAATAAATACTTTAAGAAGAACCGGATTTTCAATAATTTGTACAAGTACACGATCGTCACCTCATGCACAAGGCAATTCAGTTACCAAATATACAAATCCCAAGGGGAAGGTCCCCCACACAAGGTTAGACAAGCCACTTATCTCGAACCAACTCAAAATCAACTAGAAACCACGCTTTTGCCACGAGTATCCGACACCAAATGATCCAAGTCTATTCAATTCAATTACATAATGTAAATAACATCTCAAGCAACTGATTCTACAATTTAATTCAAAGCAATAACGCAAAATTAGGTAAAATGACCAAAACACCCCTCAGGCCAACATATCAGAATTTGGTAAAATTTATATTTTCAAAATCCTTACACTCAAACGAATCTAACCATATAAAAATCTCTCAAATTGGATGTCAAAAACTCAGTCAAAACTCAATAATTCGGCCTATGAAGTTTCATCAAATTTTCATTCAAAAACCGAAATTAAAGGAGGAATTCATGCTTAGATTAGTGGGTTACAAGCAAAAAAGAGTTTAGAATCGTTACCCAATCAAAATATCTGAAAATCCCTTAAAATCTCACTCCAATCCGAGTTCTCACCCTTAAGTGTTGATAAAAATGGCTAAACCCTCGATTTTGAAATCTTATATTTGCCTAGGTGATTTGTGCATCGCGAACGTGGAAGGACCATCGCTTTCGCGAAGAAGATATTGAAAATGCCAAGAAAAAGGCCATCCCAAACGTGAGATATGGTACGTAAAAGCGGAGAGTAAAAGGGCAAGGCTTATGCGAATGCGAAGGCTGTGCTGCGAATGCGAAGAAGAAAATAGCCACAGCCCCTCAACGCCAAATTATACTATGCGAACGCGAGGGGTTGGATGCGAACGTGAAGAAGGAAAAAGGCAAACCTTTGCAAACGCGAGAGGCTTAACGAGAATGCGAAGAACAACAGTTCCTCCTCCAAGATTACTCTTCGCAAACGCGGAGGAGAAGACACGAACGCGAAGAAGGATATCACTGACAGATTTTCTACAATTTTCTATGTTCTAAAGATGACCCATTGAGCATCCGAAACACACCCGAGGCCCCCACGACCTCAATCAAACCTACGAACATGTCCCATAACATCATTCAAACTTGTTCCTACCTTCGGAACACCATAAACAACATCAAAACATCTACTTTTCATTGAATTCGACTTTAAGAATTTCAAAACTCTAAAAACACATTTTCGATCAAAAGGTCTATCAAACCTCATCCAAATGACCTAAAATTTTACACACACCTCCCAAATGACATGAAAAAAATACTGCAACTTTCGAACTTCCATTTCAACACTCGGATCAAAATCTCACTATCGAACCGGAAACTTCCAAAATTCAAACTTTGGCATTTCAAGCGTAAATTAGCTATGGACCTCCAAAACACAATCCGAATATGCTCCCAACCCCAAAATTACCCAACAGAGATAACAGAACCATCAGATTTTCATTCCGAGGCCGTCTTCACACTATTCCGACTACAGACCACTTTCCAACACTTAATCTCTCATTTAGGAAATAAGTGTCCCAAAACCCTCCGAAACTCAAAGTAGCAGAAATAAACATTGGAGAAGCAATTAATAGGGGATCGGGCCGTTAATTCTTACGACGACTGGCCGGGTCATCACATCCTTCTACACATAAACATTCGTTCATCATCGAACAAGCATAGAGACATACCTGAAGTAGCGAAAAGTTGAGGGTAACGACTGCGCATATCCTTCTCGGTCTCCCAGGTTGCCTCCTCGACCGGCTGACCCCGCCACTTAATCTTTACTGAAGCAATGTTTGTTGACCTCAACTTTTTGACTTGCCTGTCCAATATATCCACTGGATCCTCAACATAGGATAGATCCTTGTCCAACTGGACTGAACTGAAATCTAACAGGTGCCATGGATCACCGTGATTTCTCCCGAGCATCCAAACATGAAATACCGGATGAACTTCTGCCAAGCTGGGAGGTAAGGTAAGCTTATTATCAACCTCCCCAACATGCCTCAATATCTCAAAAGGGCCAATAAACCTCAGACTCAATTTTCTTTTATTGCCAAACCTCATAACGCCCCTTATAGGCGAAATCCGAAGCAGAACCCGCTCTCCAACCATATGGGAAACATCACAAACCTTCCAGTTCGCGTAACTCTTCTGTCTGGACTCGGCTGTACGGCGTCTATCCTGAATCACTTTAACCTTCTCCAAAGCATCCTGAACCAAATCTGTGCCCAATAGTCTGGCCTCACCCGGCTCAAACCAACCCACTGGAGATCTACACCGCCTACCATATAAAGCCTCATACGGTGCCATTTGAATGCTGGACTGATAGCTGTTGTTGTACGCAAACTCTTCCAATGGCAAGAATTGATCCTAAGACCCTCCAAACTCAATCACACACGCACGGAGCATATCCTCAAGAATTTGAATAGTGCGCTCGTACTTTACATCTATCTGAGGGTGAAATGTTGTACTCAACTCTACCCGAGTGGCCAACTCACGCTGAACGGCCATCCAAAACCGCAATGTGAACTGAGTACCTCTATTTGAGATAATGGAAACTGGAATACCATGCAGACGAACAATCTCCCAGATATAAATCTCCGCCAACCGCTCCAACTAACAGGTAGTACATAGGAATAAAATGAGCGGACTTGGTCAGTCGATCTACAATCACCCAAATAGCATCAAACTTCTTCAAAGTCCGTGGGAGTCCAACTACGAAGTCCGTGGTGATCCGCTCCCATTTCCACTCCGGTATCTCTATCTACTGAAGCAACCCATTCGGTCTCTGGTGCGTGTACTTCATATGCTGAGAGTTGAGGCATATAGCTACAAATCCAACTATATCTTTCTTTATCCGCCTCCACTAATAGTGCTGCCTCAAATCCTGATACATCTTCGCGGCACCCGGATGGATAGAATACCGCGAACTATGGGCCTCCTCCAGAATCAACTCTCGAAGCCCATCAATATTGGGTACACAAATACGACCCTGCATCCTCAACACCCCATCGTCTCCAATAGTCACATCTCTGGCATCCCTGTGCTGAACCTTGTCCTTGAGGGCAAGCAAATAAGGATCATCATACTGTCACTCCCTGATACGATCAAATAAGGAAGACCGAGAAACCATACAAGCTAGAACCCAACTGGGCTCCGAAAGATCCAATCTCACAAACCGGCTAGCTAAGGCCTGAACATCCATTGCCATAGGCCTCTTTGATGCTGGTAAATATGCCAAACTCCCCAGACTCTCCGCCCGGTGAATCAAGGCATCAACCACCATATTGGCCTTGCACATGGGATATAAAATAGTGATGTCATAATCCTTCAGCAACTCTAACCACCTTTTCTCGCGCAAATTTAGATCCTTTTGCTTGAAAAAATGTTGCAAGCTCCGATGGTCAGTATAAATCTCATAGGGAATCCTGTATAAATAATGGCGCCAAATCTTCAGAGCGTGAACAATGGAAGCTAATTCAAGATCGTGAACAGTGTAGTTCTTCTCATCTATCTTCAACTGTCTGGACGCGTAGGAAATCACCCTACCGTCCTGCATCAACACTGCTCCAAGGCCAACCCTCGAGGCATCACAATAGACTGTATAAGACACCGAACCAATAGGCAATATCAAAACTAGGGTTGTAGTCAAAGCTGCCTTGAGCTTCTAAAATCCTGACTCACACTCCTCTGTCCATTGAAATGGAGCACCCTTCTGGGTCAATCTAGTCATAGGGTCTACAATCGATGAAAACCCCTCCACGAAATGACGGTAGTAGCCCGCTAAGTCAAGGAAACTACAAATCTCTGTAGCTGATGATGGTTTGGGCCAACTCTGCACGGCCTCTTCCTTTTCGGATCCACCCGAATACCCTCACTCGATACCATATGTCCTAAGAATGCCACTGAATCCAACCGAAACTCACATTTAGAGAACTTCGCATATAACTTCTTCTCTCTCAAAGTCTGAAGCACGGTCCTCAGGTGCTGCTCATGATCTTCCCGACCCCAGGAATACACCAGAATATCATTAATAAAGATATTGACAAACAAGTCGAGATACGACCAAAACACACTATGCATCAAATGCATAAAAGCTGCGGGGGCATTGTCAGCCAAATGACATAATAAGAAACTCGTAATGACTATACCGATTCCTGAAGGCAGCCTTCGGGATATCTGGCTCCCGAATCTTATGGTAACCTGAGCGCAAGTCAATCTTAGAAAACACATGTGCGCCCTGAAGCTGGTCAAATAGATTATCAATAGAAGGCAAAGGATAATGGTTCTTCACTGTAACCTTGTTCAACTGGTGATAATCGATACACATACGCATAGAACCATCCTTTTTCTTCACAAACAAGATAGAAACACCCCAAGGTGAAACACTGGGTCGAATGAAACCCTTATTAAGCAATTCCTGTAACTGATCCTTCAACTCCTTCAACTTAGGGGGAGCCATACGATACGGGGGAATAGAAATGGGCTGAGTACCCGGCAATAGATCAATGCCAAAATCAATATCTCTATCAGGGGGCATGCCTGGAAGATCAGTTGGAAACACATCGGGAAAATCCCGCACTACTGGGACTGAATCAACTGAAGGGGTATCAATACTGACACCTCTCACATAAGCTAACTATGCGTCACACCCCTTCTCAACCATACACTGAGCTATAAGGAAAGAGATGACCATACTGAGAGTGGATCTAGGGTACCACTCCACTCGACACGCGGTACACTTGGCATAGCCAACGTCACTGTCTTGGCATGATAATCAAGGATAGCATAATGGGGCGACAACCAGAACATGCCCAAAATAATGTCAAAATCAACCATGCTGAGTAGCAATAAATCGGCTATGGTCTCAAAACCAAGAATAGTAACCAAACACAATCGATAAATGCGGTCCACAACAAGAAAATCTCCCACAAGAGTAGAAACATAAACAGGGGAACCCAAAGAATCTTAGGGTACACCCAAATACGGAGCAAATAATAAGACACATAAGAATAAGTGGATCCTGGATCGAATATAACCGATGGATCTCTATGAAAAACTAGTATAACACCTGTGATGACAGAATTAGAGGCAACAACCTCGGTACGGGCATGAATGGCATAGTATTTGGTAGGGGTGTACATAGGCCGGGTTGGTTCGAATCTTATAATTACCAAACCAAACCAATTGTGTCGGGTTACTAAATCTAAATACCAAACCAAACCAATAAAATTCGAGTTTTTCGCTCTCGGATTTTTTGGGTTTTCTCGGGTTTTCAGGTTATTCGAGTTTTTTCTAAATTTTTTCCAATAAAATTTTCATAGAACAAAACATATAAATTATGCTCAAAATATTACTTTAATCTTAGTAAGATACAACTATATAAAGTATTTTCCAAGAAAATAATACAAAATATATGATGTGTCATGACATTATCCTAAAATATTTAACAACGAAGACAATAAATATGTGTAATATCAATTTTGCTAATTAAAAAGCCATAATAAAAATAAACATAATCTAAAAATACTAAGTCATACTAAAATAAGGAGACTAATAAGGGAATATTAATTACATGACTAAACGCTAAAGAAAAATAAAAATAGGTTGTGCATTTATCTAAATTATTGCAAAACAAAAAATAGATATTCAATACATTCCCATTCATAGTATTGAAGTGAATGTCATTTGTTAGCATTAATATTGATTTGATTTTGGTTTTAATTTGGCTTTTGTTAGCATTATTTAATTTACTAATGTTAATGACTATAAAACTTATTGGAACATTCAAAAAGTTCTAAGTCCAACCTTGAAATAATACCTTAAAAGATAAAATTATGATTTTTTTAAGAAATATTTATAAATTACATCACAATAAGTATATTTATATATTAAATATATCTAAAAGTTCTATATATGTAATGTCGGGTTTGTTTGGTTTCGGTTTGACTTTCTTTAGTTAAAACCAAACCAAACCAATTATGGTCGGGTTTATTTTTCCAACACCAAACCAAATCAAACTAAATCATTGTCGGATTTTTTTTTCTCGGTTTGACTTGGATTATCGGGTTGGTGCGGTTTGTTGGTTTTCTTTGTACACCCCTAGTATCTGGCACGGACTCCCGCTCTAGGGCGACCTCTACCTCCCCAACCTCTACTCATAGCTGGCTGGGTAGATGGGGTAGCAGCTAGTGCTGGAACCATAGTCTGAGAATTTTACGAGGCACGCTGTGGCTGAGAAGTCTGTGAAGGTGCACCCCTTCCAAGTATGGGGCAATCTCTAACCATATGGCGTGTGTCACCACAATCAAAACAAGCCTTAGGAGGAAGTGGTGACTGTGACTGGCTGGGGCTAGCTCTGCTGGACTGACCTCAGAAAGCATCCCGCACAGGAGGCGCACTAGAAACTGGAGGTGCATAGTAAGGCTCCTGAGGTCTAAGAGAAGTTAGAGCACTCCAGGCTGCTGCAAGAGCTGAATGAACGGGGCGAATCATATGACCCCTACCATATCGGCCCGAAGCTGGGGTACGGGCACCTGAGAAATGACCCGACTTTGAGATCTTTTGGCCTCCCTCTCCTCTCTTTTCTTGGAATGCGTACCCTCAATCCTCCTAGCAATGCTCACCACCTGCTGATAAGAAATATCCATCTCCAATCACGAGCCATGCTATCCCATGGGAGGAATAAGCCCCTCAATAAACCAGCGAACCCTCTCACGAACAATGGCAACCAAGGATGGTGCATGCCTAGCCAAATTGGTGTAACTGACAACATACTCTGAAACAGTCTTGGCGCCCTGTCGCAAATGCTCAAACATTGCGCGCCATGCGTCCCAGACGCTCTGAGGAACATACTCTCTCAGGAACAGATCCAAAAACTAAGCCTAAGTTAGTGAAGTAGCCACATCTGGACTGTGTAACTCATTGGTGCACCACCAATCATAGGCAGCTCCTCGAAGCTGGAAAGTAGTGACAGAAACCCTGTTCGATCCAGAAATACCCATAGTACGGAGAATGCGGTAACATTCATCAAGAAATCCCAGAGCATCCTCCGATGCTAGACCACTAAACTCAGAAGGCTTGTACCTCTTGAACCTCTCAAGCCTCAACTGCTCCTACTCGTAAGCCGCTGCCATGCCATCGGGCTGAACTGCCACTGTAGGCGGTACAGGAATAATCTCAGGGACCTGTTCAACATGCACTCGTTGCTCAGGAGTGGGGCAGCAGGAGTTTGTGCTCCTCCTCGGTCTGGGATGTGGCTGCAGTAAAGGGAAACAACCCTGAGCCAAAGTGGTGTACATACTCATGAATTGCACCAAAGTCTCCTGAAAGGCTGGAGTAGTAGTAGCAGTAGGCACGTCAGGTGCCTGGACTCCAGCTGGATCTGCTGGTGGTACCTTGGTGGCAACTCGTGTAGGTGTTCTCGCTGCACCACGTGTGCATCCTCGGCCTCTACCCTAGCCCCGACCTCTAAAGGCTACAGTAAGGGGTGAGGGAGCCTGATTATCCTGAGTAGCAGGTGCCCTCACCATATGTGAGAGAATAGAAGAGAAAAGTTTAGAATTGTGATGTCAAATATCGCACGACAAGGAAATCAAATAAAGTGAAGATTTTTCCTAACAGTTACATAGCCTCTCTTAGATAAGTACAGGCGTCTCCGTACCGATCAGCGAGACTTTAATAAATCGGCCCGTGTTCTATGACTCCTATGAATCTAGAGCTCTGATACCAACTTGTCACGACCCTAGTTCGCCCTCCATGAACAGTCACGACGACACCTAGTCTCTAGGTAAGCCCAACAATACGGAAAATAACTAACTTGCAAAAATAATAATCAAACTGAACAACTTGAAGAAAAACAGTATATAAGATGCCGCTCGGCATGTACAACTCAACATCACTGAAACCTACAATATTATCCCAAAACCCGGAAACTCACAGGAATACAAGCTAGAAGGAATACAATAAATTGCTCTAATCTCTAAAAATGTCTAGATCAATAGAACGAATGAATTCTAACACTACAAGATAGAGTAAAGAAGGAGACTCTTCGATCTGCGGACGCGGAAGATGCATCTCGAAGTCTCCAAAATGCTCCCTACCTCAAGGATGGTAAGCCTATGCAGAGGTACCTAGATCTGCACATGAAAAGCATGCAAAGAAAAGGCATGAGTACACCATAGCGTTACTCAGTAAGTGCCAAGCCTAACCTCGGTCGGGTAGTGACGAGGAAGGTCAGGGCCCTACTTAGGTTAAACATAACATAAAGTTTTTACAGTATGAAATAGACAATGTAAAGGAGTACAACAGTGAAATAAGACAGGTTATACAAGACAACAACAAATATACAAGAACGGAGTAAAGAAGGAAATAAGAACAAGTTCAATACCAATGGAAACAAAGAGATCTCCTAGGATACCGTCCTGTAGTCCCTTTCATCAACTGTCCAATGGATCTCCTGGGATACCGTCCCGTAGTACAATTATCAATGCGCGAGGATCTACCAAAACCCCGATCCGTAGTCCCAAATATAAATACCCAGTACTGGGGGAATCTACGAGATGCATTCCCGTAGTTCCATATAACTGTGCAGGGGGATCTACCGGAAATCTAACCCGTAGTCGCAAAGTAAACAAACAAATGGGAGCTACCAGAATCCCACATCCGTAGTCCCAATGTAAATACGCAACAACAACAAGAAGATATTTAGAAATGAAATTTATAATTATGGAAACAAGTAATTCTAGCCTAACATGCTTCACATAGTGCAATCAAGGCAATTTAAGTAAACTTAACATGCTCTTCTAGCTAACAACATCTAAATTTACAAGTATAATATAGCAGGAAAGGAAACATGCTAATAAATACTTTAAGAAGAACTAGATTTCCTACAATTTGTACAAGTACGCGCTCGTCACCTCACGCACAAGGCAATTCAATTACCAAATGTACAAATCCTAAGGGGAAGGTCCCCCACACAAGGTTAGACAAGCCACTAACCTCGAACCGACTCAAATTAACTAGAAACCACGCTTTTGCCATGAGTATACGACTCCAAATGGCCCAAATCTATTCAATTCAATTACATAATGTAAGTAACATATCAAGCAATTGATTCTATGATTTAATTCAAAGCTAAGATGCAATAACCAAAATGCCCCTCAGGCCAACATCTCGGAATCGAGTGAAATTTATATTTTCAGAATCCTCACACTCACACGAGTCTAACCATATAAAAATCTCTCAAATCGAATGTCAGAAACCTAATCAAAACTCAATAATTCGGTCTATGAAGTTTTATCAAATTTTCATTCAAAATCCGAAATTAAAGGAGGAGTTCATGCTTATATTAGTGGGTTACAAGCAAAAAGGAGTTTAGAATCCTTACCCAATCGATATAACTAAAAATCCCTCTAAATGTCGCTCCAATCCGAGCTCTCAAGCTTACGTTTGGATAAAAATAGCTTAACCCTCGATTTTGAAATCTTATATCTGCCCAGGTGATTTGTGCATCGCAAATGCGGAAGGACCATCATTCGCGAAGAAAGAATTGAAACTGCCAAGAAAAAGGCCATCGCGAACGCGGGATATGGGACGCAAATGCAGAGATTAAAAGGGGAGGGCTTACGCAAAAGCGGAGGCTGTGACGTGAGCGTGAAAAAGTAAATAGCCACAACCCCTTAGCGCCAAATTATACTACACGAATGAGAGGAGTTGGATGCGAACGCGAAGAAGGAAAAAGGCAAACCTTCGTGAATGCGGAAGGCTTAACGCGAACGCGAAGAACAATAGGGCCTCCTCCAAGATTACTCTTCGCGAACGCGGAGGAGAAGACGCGAACGTGAAGAAGGATATCAGCTGACAGTTTTTCTGCAATTTTCTAATTTCTAAAAATGACCTGTTGAGCATCTGAAACACACAAGAGTCCCCGGGGACCTCAACCAAACCTACGAACATGTCCCATAGCATTATTCAAACTTTTTTCCAACACTGTAACACCATAAACAACATCAAAAAATCTACTTTTATTGAATTCGACCTTAAGAATTTCAAAAACTCTAAAAACACATTTTCGATCTAAAAGATTATCAAACCTCGTCCGAATGACCTATAATTTTTCACACACCTCCGAAATGACATGAAGAAACTACTGCATCTTCTGGAATTTCATTCCGACCCTCGGATCAAAATCTCACTATCGAACTGGAAACTTCCAAAATTCAAACTTTGGCATTTCAAGCCTAAATTAGCTATGGACCTCGAATACATAATCCGAATATGCCCCCAACCCCAAAATCACCCAAGGGAGCTATCAGAACCATCATATTTCTATTTCGAGACCGTCTTCATACTGTTCCAACTACGAACTACTTTCCAACACTTAAGCTCTCATACTAAGTGTCCTAAAATTCTCCGAAACTCAAAACCGAATGGCCCGGGAAACCAAAGTAGAAGAAATAAACTTGGGTGAAGCATTTAATAGGAGATCGAGGCGTTAATTCTTAAGATGATCGGCCGGGTCGTCACAGTTGTAATTGTGTATCAACTGATAGATGCCCTGTAATGGATGAAAGTAATGCGTCGTAACTTAACTTCGAATTGATCACAGTTTTTTCGATATTGAAATTAACATATTGACAACTAATATCCTATCCATATGAATAGATAGCAAAGGAAATGCAAGAATTTAATTATAAGAGAAGATGGTGTAACGGTAACTTTGAATTTTCCTTGAGCATTCTCCAATAGATTTTATTCCTTTGAAGAACTTAGGGCATGGTAGTTGCCGGTTGGAACAACAATTCGTAATATTCATCTTTGTTAATTAAAGGACAAGATTTAAGGGTAAAACGGCTTATCTTAAAATAGTACTTGAATTTTCTGCAATAGGTTTGTTCTTGGTGAAGGGCAGGATAGTTGGAAAGAATTTTCAATACATTATCATTCAATTCAGTGATTACCTTTTACTAGTACATGAGGTTAGCTGATCTATTGACACTTTACAGAGTATATAAATAAGATAAAAAAGAATAGTAAGAAAGAGGATTTTGAGCAAAGTTTGTTAGAGTAGCAGCTTTAGTTGGGAAATTTGTTATTATTCATTAAAATATGGGAAAAGTAATAGCAAGCAACAATGACAAAGACATAAGATATCTCTTTTAATTCCTATGAAGATTATGTATTGAAACTGACGTAGACTTCCTTAAACACAACCTTCATATTGTCCGTATATTTTAAAGAAAAGAATGGAAATGATGCCGACAAACGAATAGCAAGAGTAACACCTTTCGTAGTTACGAGAAACACGCGAATAACCGAGCTTGAATTTGGGGCCCCTTGTTAACATTTAAAAAGTAGCAACTGTCTTTGATCTCTCAAGGATAATGTTATCTTACCCCTCTGTTTACTCGAGATATGGGGAGAGAGAGAATCTGGAGAGAAGAGGGGAGAGACTAAAGAGGAGAGAAAAAAGAAAAAAATGTGTAACTAAATTTCTGGATTGAGGGTATAAATAATGAATTGAGAGTTTTTTAAGGTGAATTGTATATATTTTATTATTAAAAAGTATTTAGATCGAGTAAATACCAATACATGAATATTTTTATTAATAAGATTCCAAATAATGCATAGGAATTAAAAACCATGTTATAAGCTTTAGGGAAAGTGAAAGTGTAGAGTTTTTTAGGCCCTATACTTTTTGTTGTTAATTAATGGAGTAGTGGAACATCTCTTTGTAGAATCTTCTTGAATAAAGAATAACATTCCAAAAATTTGACCATTTCTCTTGTTGAATCCAGTGGTACCCCCTTGTGTTTGGGAAATACTTCGTCATCCTACAAGGCTTTACCTCATATGTTATGACATCGATCGATTTTTCTGTAAAAAAGTAATTATATATTTTTATATTTTCTTTGTTTAATTTATATGACGGAATTTGAGTCGATTCAAAATGAAAACTTTTGAAATTTATTGTCATGACCCAAACTGCAGGACTGTGATTACCATATCTTTCTTATTATACCCTCGTGGATAAGTGGGCCAGAAATGCCGTCATGAGATAACCAGAATAAAACATAAGAGAATAATCGAAATATGATGACCAAATATGATATACACTTATTCATATGACGTACAAGCCTATAAAGTCGACTTGATCACTTGTACACTCAAACCATAGACCGACAAGACCATACAAGTATCCATATAGATGACCTCTGCGTACAAGCCTCTAAGATTACATAAGCGTTATAAAGGCCGGGACAGGGACCCACCATACCAATCAATAAATGTCCAAATTATACTGATCAAATAGGCAACTTCGGAGCAAGTAGAGTGCACCAATACCTTTCGCTGAGCTGATAGACTATAAGAAGGACTGCAACCTGTCTATCTGGACCTGTGGGCATGAAGCACCACATCCCCAGGAAAAAGGGACATCGGTACAAATAAAGTACCCAGTATGTACATAAAGGACATGAAAGAAACATGGAGTAAAGGACTCAACCTGTAAATTTGAACAACACTGTGAAGCATGAAACATTTATAATGTCAACGCATATATGTATAAATATCAAACCATGCATAGGTATATACATACATAACATTATCAGTCCTCTGAAGACATCCCGTTATATCCTCTCGATTTCTACATGCGCAATCATCAACGTATACCAGCTGATGAGGTAATAGCGTATATAATATTGTAACCTTTCCCCATATACCCTATACATATAATATACATGTATATAACGCCATCTGGTCATGGATTAATGTATATGGATAAATGAATTCAATACATAAGGAAGTAAGTCGATAAGATCTCTCGGAATGTCATAAGATCAATATACCTTCGGTAACATCATGAAATAAAATTTATCAATTTATATATTTTCTGAGACCCATGAACAGACGATATAATATTAGGATATATGGGGAATCAAGAACGTAGGTAACCCTAGTACTCCTAAGAATAGAGTCATTTGTGAAAGTTGAGCGTTTGCTCGTTTTGTTGTATCATATGGATCATGTCAAAAGGAAAGAAGGGATATCCTTAACATATCTTATCACAATATGTCCCATAACAACGTTGAACTCATCTTGTTACACTTTAATCTACAACAACGATAATAAGGCAATTGTTAAGCTATGAAAGATACAATTACCATACATGGAACGACAAACTTATTTTATATTAAAACATGCTGCATCTCCCCTGTTTCCATTACTTTCCCAAGTCCATAAACTAACAAGAACTTATACATCCTCAACTATATAATTTCAGTACCACAACACAATTCAATCTACAAAACAACAAGTTCATAAACATCACCCATGAAACTACTATTTAATACTACGAACAACAAGCTCAGATTGAATCCCTTTTGAACCCTTTAATCCCAAAGTCCTTAATTCATTAACTTAACATCATATCCAGCATGAAATTAAGTACAATGGGAGGACTTCTAATCTCCTATCCATCTCCTAACTTCCCCTCAAACAGTCCAACAATCGAATAACAACAAGAAGTACAACTTTTCATTATTATGTTGTCCTTTCTCTTCATATTCACACTACCATATATATATATATATATATATATATATATATATATATATATATATATATATATATATATATATATATATATATATGTAAAACAACATCACAAAAAGTCATTTTTCAAGGTTTTCAACTATTTAAAGTTCATGGAAACAACCCTTTCAAAATAGTCTATTAAGAACAATAACATCTCAACCTATTGCAAGTCTTCTCTTGTAGTATCTTACTCAAATAATCCAACTAAACATACAAACAACTTCAAGCACATGTAATAGGCTGTTATACTCACCTTGACCAGTAGAAAAAACTTAAAATTTCGGCCAAACACAGCCACAACGATCCTCAATGACAACACAACCTCAAAGAGGGGTTGTTCTTTACCAAAACTAACTTTTGATGTTGAAATATGGTGTAATCACTTGGATTACCTTCAAACCCTCATGGTACCTTTTTAGGAGGATTAAGAGGAGTTTAGAGACGAAGTTGAGTAAAAAATGAGCAAAAAATAGGCGTCAAATCATTTTTAAAGTGAAGTAGGTTGACCACCACCTAAGTGGGTCCTACTGGGAGCTACTTGCGGGGTCTCGCAAGAACGTAAATATCTTTATGCGACAATATCTTATCAATGAAAGGTTTAATGTGTTAGTAACTAGAATCGTAGATCTTAAATTTGGTAGGTTGATCATCCCGTAATTCTAAGTATATTGCGAGAAAAGATCTGACTACATTTGACCTAATTTTCAGCATATTTATGAATGTAACATTTGATGACCTTTACCAACTTTTGTTCCACAACTTGCTTGGCTTCAAAAGTTAATACATGACTATCATGCGACTAAAATAACTCATAACATAACCTCCTTATCATGATAATCAACCTAGTCTCACCTCAAAACATTCATGTTATAATATTCCCAATTTATCGACTTTCGACGAAATTTATTTTCTTCGATTCGTTTAGCTTCTAAGCTTTCCAACCCTCTTGGTACATGTTATTCATGATCTTAAATATTTATAATCGCCACATCAACATGATTAACTCACTTCATGTACTTTCAAAGAGGATCTCATTTTTGAGCTTACATCAATTGACTTACAACATACGCTCACATACGAAAATATGGGGTGTAACATCATTCCCCTTGGAACATTCGTCCTGTAATGTTGAATGGTGCACTTATCAGTCTCATAACCTAAAGATCTTACAAATACTTTATTATTATTCTTTCCATATAGGTAATTGTTCAGTGAATAAATCCAAAGGGCAGGGTATTCCCCCTTTTAGGCCTCTTTCTCACGCTACGACTTGTGGTAAGAATTCTTTCAATCTCGTAACTATTGCTACCTTCTTTCATGCTGTCTATTCGAATTTTTCCTTTTATGTGTGCCTATGCGGCTCTTATCTCCTTTTTCCTCAAGCTTTTAGCCAATATCCTTCCTCACTTTGTGAACGTATACAAAACTATGACAAGCCATCCCATTAGAATCTATAGGTGTATTGAGTTCTTCGCTCGGTTCTTTGTCGAACTTACGACTATTGATATATCTTGTTTCATAGCCTCGAATATATATATATGCTTATGGCTTTACTATATTATGTAGGTTATACTATATCATAACATTTATTTCGATTTATTACTACGGAGATCTGCTACCAAATTCAGGTTACTCTCTCGCTGCTTATCATATTTGTATAAATCCAAGTCCTTTTAGGCTTCTTCATTATTGTCCATCTTAAGAATTATGGCCTAATATCATCTCATACTTAGTAACTTTTATCCATCCATTATTTATTCACTTTAATATTGATCCAAAATCTACAACTGATAACTTGAAACCTCTTATGTAATACATTGTAACTAGCGCCCAAGTCTTATTGGGGTACATCTGATGTTATTTTCTAATCTACCTAGGGAAAATAATATGCTTCAATAACTTTATTTCATAGTATCCCAATGTGATTCATTTTATTGGGGTATTCTAATTCGGTGCAATTCATGAAATACCTTTTCTTTAAATTATTGCTAATCAAAAGCCTAAGTGTCATCCTCACCCTTATTCTACTACCAGGTGTAGATACCCAATTTTTCCTCACTTTTAACTATATATAGATATACTTTCAAAATAGTGTATATGCATCATCATTTTAATAAATGAGCGCACACAAGAATTTTTACAATTTTTTCTAATTTTTAAAGGCTTTAAATCAATTTATTTATGCATTTTATTATACAAATATCCAATAATTACCGTCCAAATTATTTTTATGATGATTTAATCATCTAGAGTTATCATTTATACCAACATGAGGTTTTGAATATTTTCAGTGCATAATTACATATCGCAGATCAAAGGAACAATGGTTCAAGACGCAATCCCGCCCGGAATGATTGAAGAAGCGATCGAGGATATAATTCTTGGGGACGTATGAGCAAAAGTGGTTTTGATAAGCATGCCAATTCCGTAGAGTCACCTCGATTACCAAATTATAAGTTTAGCATCAACGCATCAGGAATTGTATCGGCAATTGGAAGGATCAAAGATACTATGTGGCCTAGACCCATACAGACCGATCCTTCCCAAAGAAATCCAAATTTGATGTGCATGTATCATAGCACGCATGGTCAAAAAACCAAGGATTGCATGCAACTAAGGGAGGAGGTATCCCATCTATTCAATGAGGGCCATCTTTGAGAGTTCCTCAGCGATTGAGCTATGAATCATTTTAGAGAAAGGGACGCCAATAGGAAAAATGAACATGAGAAACCCCATCATGGCATTCATATGATCGTCGATGGGGTCGATGTTCCAAAGGGACCCATATTCAAACGCACTAAGGTGTCAATGACTAAGGAAATGAACCTGAGATTATGTGCTCAAAGGCTCCTTATCATTCAACGATGAAGAAGTCGAAGGCCTTTCTCAGCTACACAACGACGCACTGGTAATTTCTACCTTATTAAATAAAGTTCAAGTTAAGCGTGTTTTAGTGGATCTAGGTAGCTTGGTGAATATCATCCGATTGAGGGTCATGGAGCAACTCGGCTTACAAGATCAAAACTTGCCCACAGCTCAGGTTTTAAACGGCTTCAACATGGCCAGTGAAACAACTAAAGGGGAGATTATTTTACCGGTGAACGTGGCTGGGACCATTCAAGATACAAAATTCCACGTGATCGAAGGGCGACATGAGGTATAATTCCCTACTCAGGGAGGCCTTGGATACACAACACGAGGGTAGTCCCCTCGATTCTCCACCAAAATAATGAAATTTTCGACGATGGACGGTGTAAAAATAGTATACGGGGTGTAGCATGCTGCAAAGGAAATGTTTGCACTCGATAAGGTAACTCCGATATCAACACTATCAACTTTGGAAAGGTCGAGCATCAAAGGTAAAAATGAATCCAAATAGCAAAATAGCCATCAGCCTTGACCGAATCAGGAAATCGAGAATGGAAGAAGAAGAAGAGGATTTTCTAACTCCTCAAACTTTTATTGTTCCCGAAGAATCTGATGTCAGCAAATCAACGGTTGAAGAGTTGGAACAAGTTATATTGGTCGAGTACATGCTCGAGTGAAAGGTATACCTGGGAACGAGATTAACCCCTAAACTCAGGAAAAAGCTTATTCAATTTCTTATTGATAACATAGATTTTTTGCCTGGTTCCATTTAGACATGATAGGGATCCCACCGGAGATAATAATGCACCTGCTAAGCCTTGACCCTAGGTTCAAACCGATGAAAGAAAAGAGAAGGCCCCAGTCCAAGGTAAAGCACGCATTCATAAAGGACGAGGTAACTAAAATTCTCAAAATAGGGTCTATTCGGGAGGTAAAGTATCCTGAATAGATAGCCAATGTAGTCGTGGTTCCTAAAAAAGGAACAAAATTAGAATGTGTGTAGATTATAAGGATTTAAACAAGGCATGCCCCAAAGATTCTTTTCCACTGCCTAACATCGATCGCATGATCGACGCTACGGCTGGCCACGAGATCCTTACCTTTCTCGATGCCTATTCCATATATGATCAAATTCAAATGAACCCGGAAGACCAGGAAGTTTTATTTATCACCAAGTATGGAACATATTGCTATAACATAATGCCCTTCGGGCTAATAGGAAGAAGAGGAAGAAGAAGAAGAAGCTTTCTCCTTTTGTGGGACGGTCTTGAAAGTTTTTGCCATTGTTTCGGATAAAGGGAAGCGGAAAGAGATAAAAATTGGTGTTTTTTGCTAACTAAGTTGATTCAATGTGTGGTGAAAGAGAAGAGATGGAAATATAAGGAAACTTAGAAGATTTGGTGGAGGTGAAAGTAAAATTTGATTTTAACCTAAGAGCCTAAATTTATAGACTCACGGCGACGGTTTGGTAGTGCTAGTGGCTGACTGTTACTGGCAAGCATTAATGGTTTGGGAAACTGTACCGACAGGGCGTTTCGGTCACCTCGACCTCTTATGTCACGGGGATGACATAATTCTCGGGATCTCCAGAAAATCGAGGCTCAAGTCGTTTCTTATCATTTTAATCTAAGAAACAAGGGGACTATTTGTATATGGTAAAAATCGGGGCTACCTGATTTCAATCTCTGGTCTAGGTAGGAACATCATGTCTAAGAGCTGCGATGTCGAGTCTGGATTGAGGCAGACACCAATTGCAACTAGAAAGAGGCAGACCTCGAAAGGCATCGACATAGCCTGATAATGGAAAATGGGAGATATCCGCGATTGGTCGAGGATCGTGGCGTGAATCCCGGAACGGAAATTAGATGTTAATATAATTTCCTACTATAATTAGAAGTGTACCTTTTATAAGATTCCCCTATTATATAAAGGGGGATCCCATTCATTTGAAGGGATGATTGTTCACTGATAAGAAAATATACGCTCATTACTTTCTTGCTATTTCATTCAGTATTCTTCAGAGTTGCTTTATCATTTGTTATTCCCATTATCACACCTCAAGACTACCATAGGTCGAGGTCGGGATTTTGCTTGCATACTGGTTTGATTTATTTTGTTCGCCAATTTATCTATTTAATTCCTTGTTTATCAATTGGTATTGGATTGAATCACGTATCCTTAAAACCATAATATAAATTTAATTGTTACTCAAATTTCAAGGTAAAGAAAACAATAATTAGAAACTATGATTTCTCTAGTTCCTTGTTTGGTCTTGAAAACTATGTATAGTAGTTATGTAAAATTAGACAAGCTAAAGAACATGAAGTGTTGAGTCCCATATGATCAGTTGTGGATTTTTTAGTCGGTCTCTTGATATAGTCTTGGGCAATATCATGAGCTAGTTTTTAAAGTTTAATTAGAACCCAAAGTCCTTTTTTTTAATCATGGTATGAAATAGACTTTCCCATTATGATTCACCCGATTGTTGGCCTCCCTTCTTATTAGAAACAAACTTTCTAATTATTTTATTCAATGTTGAACCCCTATCTTAGTATTATATTATTCAAGCGCCAAATGTATAGTTCTAGGAGTGTGAGGGAGTATTGAGTCCCATGTCGATTGTGGATGTAGCAACTAATCTCTTAACATGATCTTGAGTCATTCTTATCTCATGAACTAACATTTGAGATTGAGTAAATGCAAAATCTATTTTCTTATCATGAAGCACCATAAAAAGATATGACAGGAGCATGGAGGCATTGCAGGATATATAGTTTAGTAGGGTTGACTCCTTCTGTCAGAGACTTAAGAATATATAACCTTAAAGACAAAAAACAAGTTGCCATTGCCCATTGGCAGCACAACTTGGTACTATATATAACAATTTAACAACCCCACTATCCTTGCTGTTTATGTTTATAGCTATTCTAACGTGTAGGCTAGTTTGAAAAGTACAAATTAAATGTGTAGCACTAGAAATCCTGCAAATATTAGAAATGGTCTATACTTGGTTTCCTCCGACGGAATCTATTTATATATTTAATGAAATAAATCACTCAAATAGAAGCTCTTGCCTGTTGTTTCTTTGCTGGAAATAAGTTTGATACATGGTATTTTTTTTATGCCGAATCAATTTTAGTCAAGGAACATAAACAAACTTACTCCGTAGTATGATCATGCTAATACATTTCTTTTTGGGCAGGGGCGGCCCTTACATAAAGCAGGTAGTGGGTCTCATTTTTTGTTGCATCTAATAAGTTATATATAAGTTTTTTAAAAAATTATGTGAAGTAAAAAAGTTTGATTTCTTTATCTGCAACTGTTATGATTTCTGCCAAAGAAATTGCATTGTGATATATAAGAACAAATAATTTGATGAGAATATTGATAATGAAATCTCAAAATCTCTCGAAGAGTCTTTTAGAGTTGATTATTTTCTATAAATAGTAGACTAGGCTATTTTTCACTTCAAAAGAGATTTGAACAATTCGAAGCATATACTATATTTTTGATTTTTCTATTTAGCGGTAAAAGACCTAGATAAAAAAATTGAAAATCTATTACCTTAATATTGAATGTTCCTTAATTAAAGCATAACAATCAATCTGATATTGATGGTTTAGATCTATTTTTGAGCAAATATTGCTAAAAAATAGTACAAGTAGAAAATAACAGTTTAATTAATATGTTAAATCAAATAAAAAGATTTGATTCTTTTCCAAATGCTTATATTGCTTATAGAATATTCTTAATAACTCATATTACTGTTACTTCATCGAAACGAAATTTTTTAAAATTAATATTGATAAAATCTTACCAAAGATCAATAATGTCCCAAGAGATGTTAAATAGATTAGATATATTGCCAACTGAGAAAGATTAATTAGGAGAAATTGATCATAAGAAAATCATTAATAACTTTGCATCTAAAAAAAGTTTTAAAAATAGAATTAAAATTAAAAATAATATATATTTTTAAAAAAATTAACACACCTCATAAAGTTTGACTTTATGTCACAAAATTTGTCGGGCCCGCCTTGTTTGTTTCTGGGGCTCGTTCTGTTAATACCTGCAACACATACCATGTTTTTATCACACTTAGAAAGTTACTGAGACCTTTCTTCTACATTCAACATACATATTTCAAGGATAATTAGGATATCTGATCCGGTCAATATATTTATAACAAATCCCACCTAGCTACTGTATGCATGAGCCCCCCTATTTTTGTCAATAACTGGTAGCCAAAATTAATCGATGCAATTTCGTGGATCGTGCGAAAAGAGTACATTTTCTCTAATGCGTGCTTTGACAATTTTTCTTTTTTTTAAAAGAAATAATCATCATTGACTTAACACCTCTAGTCTTTCTAGACAGCACACAACGGTCAACTATTTTTTAACGACGCCATTTCTAAACTGTCAAACTGTCAACCATGTCAACGTTAACAAGAACTAAAACAATGGAACTTCAATTATTTGCTGTACATACTTCCAAATCCTACACCCATGTACCCACATATTATCTTCAGTAATCAAATAAACAGCCCCTCCTTCCTTAATTAAAGCCAGTTATCAACATTTTTTCATTTAAACGTCAAAGAAACAGAAGCTAATAGCTGTATTAGTTTCTAGCAATAAGAAGAAGAAGAAGGCTTAGAAAATAATTAAACATGTCAAAAGCAGCAAAAAATATGAGAGTTCCAGTGAAGATAGTTGTAATCAACACACAATATATAGAGATGGATGCCAGCAGCTTCAAATCAGTAGTTCAGAGACTAACCGGCAAGAATTCCACTGTAGAGCTGGAGGTAGCGGCCGCTCCACCGCCAATCGCGGCAGCTAATTACTACGGTCACGGCTACACTAAATGTGATGATCAAAGAAGTGGAGCATTAATTTCTGAGACCGAGTCCATTGCGTGCAAACCAAGTCCAAGTTTAGGGCGGAGGATGTCATTCAACGATTTTGACAAGTTGTTTAAAGAGTTGCCTCCTGTGGACGACCTTCTTCGCCTTTATGCAGATGAATATCGTTCTAATTAGCCCACGCATGACTTGTTCCTACATGCTACTGCTTCTTTATTCTCATTTGTTGTACTAAAACATTTCTTCTACCATTATTTAATTCGTTCATTCTTTATTATCCTTCTCTGGCTCTGCTGAGCCCCCAAATTTTTATGCTCTTGTCAATAAAGGGGGATTTAGTATTTTGGGAAGATTGGTCTACTATTATGAAGAGGTTGATTCAACATATAAATTTTACGGGTTTAATCTTTAGTTTTTACTATTACAATTATAAGCTTAAAATTAGTCTTTTAAAAATAATAACTTTCTTCCATCTATATCTGTATTTTACGTCCAAAATGGTGGGATCAGTTGAACCCCTTGACTATATACTACATCATCAACTGTTATTAGTTTTAATATACACATTTCGCTTAATTGTATGGGGTCAAATTTGATTATCCACGTCCCTAAACCAGCACGACCAACCACCAAACATGCACAAGCCAAGATAGAAGCACGACTCAAGGGTAGTGGGAGGAACGACTCCATAATCCCGTCGGCCCCTCTATAGTGTGTACTTAATCTCTATTCTTTAATATTTCAAGAAGGTTTGCCTACTATATAAAGGGAATCCAAGAATTGTAAAGGACACGAGATATTTTACAAACTCTCTTGTTCTCTCTCACCTCTCTAACATTCTCTCTCTCTATCTCTCTCCCTCTCACATATAGTGTGACTGCTAAAAACTGGGTATTAAGAATATCCTAGGATCTTATTATTTTTTATTACGATTTACCCATTCTTTTCTTTTGATTGATTTGCTTAGAAAGTATTCAATAACATTTGAGTCAAACAATTTGGCGCCGTCTGTAAGAATTTCGATAATTGGAATTATAGTTTACGCCTAGGATACCAAAAACAACAATCACTGTCCTTCAGACTCCATAGAAACTAACAAATGCCAGAGAAAGAATCAAGACAGAAGATGATAGCATATGTCGCAACTAATGGTGTATTCTGGGCCGCGCCCGGGCCTAAACGGGCCAAACGATCCCGAGCTTCACGGTCCTAATGGGTGGAACTGGCCCACAACAGTCCTAAGCCCACATGGTCCCGAGCTTAATGGGCCGGGCCTAACGGGCTTTTTGATTCCGAGTTCTTTTTTTAATTTTATTATTTAAGGCAATTTCTTGTAAACTATATATGTATATACTAATATAAATTGCTTATACATAGCTATATAAATATATATAATATGTATAGTATATATATATAATTATATATTAAAGTTTGCATTTAATAAGTAAATTAACAAAAATATAGTATAACTAAATTTTCATGCATAATAAATTAATAATACTTCAAATTAATCTAACAAACTAAAATATTAAGCATAGATACGTCTAATAATTTTAAAATAACATAAATTGTCGAAAAATTTAAATACGAATTTCCGGATGATGCTCAGGACAATACATTATATGCCTCCTTAAACTGCACGTGCCATACCCTGAACGAAAATTTAGGACTTGACCACAGTTCTTACACTTTAATTTCTGACCTTCTTCATTTTCTTCTAGCACATCAAAGTATTGCCAAACGAATGAGCGCACTCTTTCCGAACGAGGCATGATTTAACGTGTGATTTGAGAATTTGAGATTGAGACTTGAAGTCTTGAAAATTGGAGTCTGAGAGAATGAGATAAATTTAGATTGAGAAATGAGTATTGAGTGAAGAAGTGAAGAAGAGGGGGGAAGGATATTTATAGTTTTAGAGAAGGATAGTGTTGTAAATTGAAAAAATATAAAAAAATAGGCTACTTGTGCAATATTACCATTGGCAACGGTCAGTAGGACCCACCATTTTAAAAAATTAAATATATCTTGTATATAGCTTATATGCATTATATACATACATATATATATAGATGTATATATCTAGATGTATATATATATATATATATATATATATACATATATATATATACATATACATGTATATATATATACATATACATATACATGTATATATATGCATATACATATACATATATATATATACATATACATATACATATATATATATATATATATACATATATATATATATATATATATATATATATATATATATATATATATATATATATATATATATATATATATATATATATATATATATATATAATGATAGTTTAAATCTTCTAAAGAGTCAAATTTAAACATACAAAAAAATTGCAAAGAGATATTCAAGGAAATGTCTTATAATTTTTATTATTATGATATTAACAAAAATGGCAATATCTTTCGTAGTATTCCTCCCTCCAATTGAATGAGCACAACAAAGTACTAATACTACCATTAAAAGGAAAAACTAAGGAAGATGTGCCAAAATACAGTTTACATATTAGTCTATGTATTATATCTAACAAATCTCATAAATCCTTCAAGGTTCGGAGGAATTTCCGTTAGTGTTGGTGGAAAAGAGTCTTGTTCATCACCGCTTTCGGACGAAGCAGCATCCTGCGTAAGTTCCGCTAGCATTTCTTCATAAGCTTCGTCTATCTCCAGTTGCAAGTCCAAAATTTCTTCTTTCCGAATGGATCCACTCTCTGAAGAGTATCGATTTTTTCAAGCTCTCCCTCATAGACGTTCTATGATCACCAATTTGAAGTCTCGCTTGACTGAAAGTGCTCTCCGATGCTACTGTTGAAGCTTGAACACTTAAAAATATCTTGAGCCATCCTTGAAAGAACCGGATAGTGTTTTTGTTTGTCCTTCCACTATTCCAAATTATTAAAGGTGCTGTTTGGATTCTCCGTCTTAAGGCTCTGCGACAAATAAACTTGAAACTCATTTAGTAGTGAAGTATCACCAAAATTATCACCGTGAGAACCCCTGAACTCCGTCCAAGAACTAAGGGCTTTTAGGCCCGCACTTCTTTTAGATGATTGAGAACTAGACGAAGTAGGAATTGGAACATTAGGTCTACCATGATCTACAACAAGTTGATAAGCATTATAAATCGTTGAGCATTTATTTTAACTGAGGCTTTTTGCATCTCCTAGTGTAGCAAATTCTTTAGCTGAAAGTGGTAAAGCATTATAAATTTTTGAATACCAAAAGTGAGGACCTCCTAATTTCATTGTAGAATTTAAAACTGCAGCAATACCAAAAATAGGGGGGATAGGGAAAAAATAATTTTTCACACTTAGCTTTCATAGAATTAATAGCTTCTTGATAAATATCTCCACCCTATGAAAATGCTGTAAATAAATCTACAAGTGCTGCAATATAAACGAAATAGTTAGAAATAGTAGGATAATATTGGCCAGATAGTTCATTTGTAGCAATATGAAACTGTTCTAAAAAGTCTACAAGCATTTTAACATTATTCTAATCTTGATTTGTAAGGTGCTCATCATTATCATCATCATCATCACCTATACGAGCATTATATGTGTCGCTTATTGGGTTCCTATATTCATATGTAATAACTAAACTTTTATACATGTAGTTCCATCTAGTGGGACAAGGTTTTGGAACCTTTCTTTTTCTAAGGCCAAATTCATCACATTTTTTAAAGTATTCTCTAAGCCTACTTCTATGGTTTGAATAAAAAAGCCAATTAAGAGCCACTTTAACCTTTTCAATTTATACATTTAAAACTTTCATACCAGCACCAACGATTAAATGGTAAATATGAAAAATACATCTAACATTAAAAATATTACTAAATGCAAGATTTAGTGTGGTTGTAAGCAAGCCAACATCGTTAGTGTTACTAGAAGCATTATCCATTGAAACCGACATAATTTTATCTCTAAGTCAAAAATATTTACAAATATCTGCAACTGTGTTAGCAATAAACTTACCTGTATGGCGTGAACTAATTATTCTATAAGCAATAATGCATTTTTGCATCATCCACTCCTCATCTATCTAGTGACTTGTAACAGCTAGATAATCACAATCATTACCACTTCTACCAATATCAGTAGTAATAGCAATGCGACAATTTATATGAGTAAATAAATAGCGCAAATATTGTTCATATTCATATTTATATTTGTAAATATCGCTCTTTACAGTTGCACGAAGCCATCCTTTATAAGTAGGATTAAACACTCTTCTAATATAATGCACAAAATGAGGGTTAGAAGGAAAACTATATGGTAAGCACATAACAGTAACCATTTTTGCCAATTCTTCATGATATTTATTTGGATCATAATATAAAATATCACCGGTAACAACGTTAATTCCCCGTTGAACTACATTTGAACATGTACTAGGGTTAACCGTAGTATCTACACTTCTCCCCTCTTATGCAGCTTTCATTTGAAGAAATTTAGCTTTAACTCTCGGATGTGTCTTTATGTATCTAGTCAAACTACCCGTACCGCTACGGTCTCCAGTAAATTTATGAACCAACATAGATCCACAAGTTTTACACATAGTCTTATTTTATTCTCTTAGTTGAGTAAAAAAGTGCGAAACAAAAGATGGTTCGGGCCGTTTTGAAAGTTGTCTATTAAAGGCGGGGGTTACTACAGGAGGGTCAGGTGGGGCATCGGTTGGGTTATTAACAGGACTATTAGGTGTATCATCTAAATCAGGTTGCATTTCATCTAACTCATCATTTTCCTCATCATTTTCAAATATAGTTTCATTAGGATAAAGAGAATTCATAACTTCTTCATTTAATTGTTGACACGGTGCAACATCATGACAAAATTGACTATCCAAAAATTGGAAACAATGGTTATCACTATCAAGAATAATAGTTGGAGGAGGACAAGTAACAGATCTAGGTCGGGGAGCCGGGGAAAGAGTAGTATCTTGGCGATTGGATTCACCAATTTTAGCTTTTCCCTTACAACCAAATATTTTTTTCAAAGAAAATTCCATATTAATTATAATTATACAAGTTAAAAAAATAAAATTATAATATTAAACTTAAGAGTTGGAACGAGTTTAGCGAATTGATGAACAACTTCTTGAAAGTTGAATATCGTTGAAGACTTGAATACTTCAATTCACCAACTTCACAATTTTTCACGAAATTGCAATAATAAAGTAAGCAATTATAGAAGAAAATTAGAGAGAGATTGATGAATTTGTGAGTAAAAATGAAAAGGGGGGGTGGGTATTTATAGTTAAGAATTGGGAAAAGTGTAATTATAAAAAGTTTGGAATTAAAATAAAGTTTGGGGGCCAAATGGCTATATTTGAAACTCGCCAACGGATCAAAATACAAGGCCAATGGCTAGATTTTAAAATCTATCAGTTGGCCGTTTTTTAAATAATTGTTTTTTGAAATATTACTGTTGGAACCTGCCAGGCCCGCCTGCCGGTCCGGGCTTGACGGGCTCGGTCTCACGGTCTTATTTGGTTTAATCGGCCCACGATGGGCTTATGCACCATTATAGCCCAGGCCCACCAGAACTGGCCCGCTAGGCCCGTTAGGATCGCGGTCCTGGGCTGGTTCCGGACCACAATACAAGCTTAGTCGCAACCAACCTCATAGGCCCCCTTAACGAAGCTGGTATAGAGAATACCACAAATATAACACCCAATAATGTACCGGACAGGTGATCTCACCCTCTTCACTCGAAGAATGATTTTGCCTAAAAAAGGGACCTATACATCTGCAGCCAAGGAAATACCCTCAGTAGTAAAAAAAACTACAAGAGCAATGGTTGAAAAACACTCTAAGTAGCATGCTCGAGAAACCACCTCAGGGAAATATCAAAGATTCGTCAACGGCAGAAATCGCTACCACTATGGGTGAGCCTAGTGTTAAACGAACAAACAGTGCCCACACCGATAGCAATGCCAGCAATGATGCACTTGCAACCATCCTTATGAAATTGGAAGAAATGGAAAATGAGAACAAAGCGCTTCATGATCAAATGAAAGAGCACCAGGAAAGGGTAGACAAAATTCCTGGCGCTCCTAAGCTTTTGCCGAAACGCGATATGGGAAGGTTCGTCGAAAAACCGTATATTGAGGAAGCTGCCCCTTACCTAATCCCAAAAACCTTCAAGATGCCACCATACTTGGGAATATATGACCGGACCAGGGATCCGGAAGACCATCTGATCCATTATGGGACCGCCGTAAAAGGCAATGACCTATCAAAAGAACAAGTGTCGTCCGTGCTGCTGAAAAATTTGGTGAAATGTTGACAAGAGCGGCGTTAATGTGGTACTCTCAACTACCAGCTAGATTAATATCAATGTTTGAAGAAATGGCAGACAAATTCTCCACTGCTCATGTAGGAGCAAAGAAGGCCAAAGCGAGGGTCAACGACATCTTTGACATCAGGCAAACAATGGGTGAAGGACTTAGGGACTTCCTGGCCCGATTCAACAGTGTAAGAATGGGACTGCCAAATGTATCAAAAGGAATGGTAGTCACAGCTTTCCAAAACAGGCTGAACAGAGAGGGGTCAAAAGCTACCAAGAAGTTGCTCAACCGACTCATGTAGTATCCCCCCCCCCCCCCCACATGGGAAGAGATCCATAATGCCTACTGTGCCGAAGTAAGAGCAGACGAAGACGATCTTAACGGTCCAACCCAATGACTAACATTAGTACAGTCAGAGGTAAGGAGGGATCGACGCAATGACGGGCGACCGGAACAACCCCCCACGCTTCAATAAAGAAAGGCATCAGCCTTGCGTCATAACTCTCAATCCACTTCCTCTGAGGCATCCATACGTCGCGCAGCTACATGTCGCCCGCTTCGAAATGAAAGAGGTATTCCCCCATTATTATCTGCTTATAACTTTTGTGTCTCCCCTATGGAAATAGTATATGCACTGGAGAAGCTGGGCACAAAGGTGCAGTGGCCACAAAAAAAGAAATCAGATCCTAGTGCAAGGAGGTCGAACGTCTTATGCAAATTCCATCAGGAAAAAGGACACAAGACCAAAGACTGCATAGGTCTACGACATGAGGTAGTCAGAATGCTGAACCAAGTATACCTGAAGGAGCTGCTTAGCGATAAAGGAAAAACGGATTTCGCCAGAGGATGCAACCAGTCCCAAGGACAACCAAAACCACCTTCTCTAGCACGAACCATACAGGTGATCTTCGGTGGCGGCGATGACTTAGCATTCAACCATGTAAAGTCACCACCATACACAAATTGAAGCGCACTATCGCTCACGAACGGTATGATGACTTCGAAGACAGTATCACATTCGATAAGTCTGATACTGATGGTTTGTCTTTTTCTCATTATGATGATTTAGTTATAACTTTATGTATTTCTAATACTGATGTGAAAATAATCATGGTAGATGACGGAAGCGCCGCTTGTATTATCCATTCATGATTCCTCATTCAAATGAGGCTCGAAGATAAGATAATACCGCGTTGCATAACACTAACGGGTTTTAACAATATAGTATAGCGGACCTCCGAAGAGATATCACTGCCAGTCTTGGTAGGGGGGGTCATGCTAGAAACCACATTCCATGTCATGAGTCAAGAAACAACTTACAAAGCCATTATATGGCATCCTTGGATATACGCCATGCGAGTCGTTCCCTCGAGCTTCTACCAGGTAATCAAATTTCCTACCCCATGGGGAATATTCAGTATTCGAGGCGAGCCACATACCGCCCAGGAATGCTACCGGATCGCCCAAGACTGTATGCATACCAAACAACTGAAGGGAGCAAGCGCGAAAGCATAGCAATGAGCTATGTCGGGAACTAAAATCGACTCGACGGCAGAAGTCATCAGGGACCCAAATGTCGTAGAAGCTTGCAAAGCAATAGTCGAGAATCCTGACCCAGTTCGGCTGGACGACACTGATAAATAAAAAAAAACCTACATCAGGCAAAATCTCTCCGACCCAAGTAATACCATGAATTCTTAACTAACCATGCAGATTTATTTGCCTTCTCTGATTCAGATATACCGGGAATCCCAAAAGACGTCACCACTGATAAGCTGAATGTCGACTCACTCTATCCACCTGTACGGCAAATAAGAAGGAAATTCAACGCCGTAATCAACGACGCGGTCGGTAAAGAAGTGGAAATACCATTAGCCAATGGTTCTTTTAGAGAATTGAAATACCCGCAATGGGTCGCTAATGTCGTCATCATTAAAAAGAAAAATGGGAAATGGAGAATGTGCGTGGACTTCACCGACCTGAACAAGGCATGCCCAAAAGACTCCTTCCCATTGCCCCACATCGACTAGCTGATCGACACAATCGCGGGGCACGAACTGCTAAGTTTCTTAGATGACTATTCGGCTACAACCAACTCACGATGGCCGGGGAGGATCAAGAGAAGACGACTTTCATCACCCATCAAGGGAAGTACTGCTATAAAGTGATGCCCTTTGGACTCAAGAATACGGGAGCAACATACCAAAGGTTGGTCACCAAGATGTTCAAGGAACAACTTGGCACGACAATGATGGTTTATATCGACAACATGTTAGTAAAATTGGCAAAAAAGGAGGACCATATCGATCATTTGAAAGAAACCTTCGGGATACCGAGGCAGTATGGGATGAAATTGAACCCAGAAAAAAGCACCTTCTGCGTGGCCTCAAGAAAATTCCTAGGTTTCCTCGTATCATACAAGGTATCAAAGTCAACGCGAATCAGATCAAGGCCATAGACGTAATACCTAAGGTTTTGAACAACAAGAAGCAGGTACAGAAATTGACGGGGTGAACAGCTGCCCTATCAAGATTCATCTCACGGTCCTCTTAACAGATGCCACAAGGTTTTTCAGCGTACTGAGGTAAGATCGTAGGTTACAATGGAATGGGGAATGCATCGAGGCCCTAAGGAAACTTAAAGCATATCTATCTTTGCCTCCATATATCGTCAAAGCAAACCCAGGAGAATGTTTGCTGGTGTATCTAGTAGTGTCCGAAGTTGCTGTCAGCGCACTCTTGGTCCACGAAAATAAAGGTGCTCAATCCCCTATTTACTATATCAGCAAAACATCAGTAGATGCCGAAACGCAGTACCCATACCTCGAGAAACCAGCTCTAGCACTGGTCGTAGCTTCACGGAAGCTTAGACCTTATTTTCAATGCCATCCTATAACAATAATAACAACATTCCCCCCTGAGAAGCATTTTGTATAAACCCGAACTATCGGGTAGGCTCGCCAAATGGGCCATAGAGCTCAACGAGCATGACATAACCTACCACCCAAGAATCGCCATTAAGATGCAAGTACTTACCTAATTTGTCACCGACTTCAGCGCAAGATATTGCCAGAGGTGAAGCAAGAGGACTTTTGCGCCTCCACCTACACTGATCTTTGGACTCTCTATGCTGATTGTGCTGCGAATGCCTTGGGATCGGGACTTATTCTCGAAGTCCCCACGGGTGAAATATTCTTCATTCTATATGATGCCCCGAGATGACTAACAATGAGGCCAAGTATGAGGCTGTGATTGTAGGTATGAAATTGGCCATCAAATATGGAGCCCGCGGACTCATCCTCCACTGCGACTCCCAACTCGTCGTAAATCAAGTCACCGGGACTTACCAAATCCAAGAACAAAGACTACAAAAATACCAATCAGAAATCCATAAGCTGATGCCTTAGTTCGACAAATGTCGTTTCGAGCAAATCCCAGGGCACAAAATGTCGAGGCAAATGGCTTAGCTAAACTGGCCGCGGCCACCAAGAATATCAACAAAGAAAGTGTGGTCACTCTCCTCCATTTGTTTATTGATCACATCGAGGTATTCTGTTTAAACCTAACTTGGGACTTGTGCAACCAGTTTGTATCCTATCTGCAAGACAGAACACTCCCGCGTGACAATAAGAAGCCAAGAAGCTCCGCGAACAAGCCGGCCGATACATCCTGATAAATTATGGCCCCTACAAGAGAACGTTTAGCGGTCCCCTTGCTAAATGCCTCGGACCACATCAAATGAGACAAGTATTAGAAGAGGTGCATGAAGGCCACTGAGGCGCCCATACAGGTAATCGCACCCTCATCCGATGATGCATCCCTGCCGGTTATTACTGGCCTACTATGAAAAAAAGGGCGACAGATTATGTCCAAAGATACAAACAGTGCCAAGGTACTCCCCCATGATATACCAAGCGGGGGAGCTTCTCTATTCAGTCACCTCGCCATGGCCCTTCACCAAGCGAGGAATGGATGTAATCGGCCCTCTACCAGCAGGGCGAGGAAAGGTATGTTTTCTTTTAGTTTTGGCTGATTATTTTTTCAACTGGGTGGAAGTAGGTGCGTATGCACAGATACGCGAGAAAGAATTCATCACCTTTATATGAAAAAAATCATATGCCGCTTCGGCATCCCCAAAAAAAACAGCTTTGACAACCCCCAGTTCATCGGTAGGAAGATGATTGAGTTCTTCGAGAAGTGGCACATCATGCAGATACTCTCCACTCCGTATCATCCCGCCGCTAACGGCCAATCCGAGTCTTCCAACAAGACGATATTGAACATACTAAAAAAGAAGCTCGAGGAAGCTAAGGGGCTATGGCCCGAATTACTATCTAAACTATTGTGGGCATACCGGACCATGCCTAAATCCAGCATGGGAGAAATGCTGTACTCACTGGTCTACGGGACCGATGCAGTCATACCCATCAAAATTAGGGAGCCAAGCCTGAGATATTCCCATACCGGTGGGGCAGATAACGACAAAAGCAGATTGCAAGATCTAGACAAAGCCAAAGAACAAAGAGACATGGCCCATATAAGAATGATAACCCAAAAATAGCAGGCAGAAAGATATTACAACAAGAAACCCAAAATAAGATCGCTCAAAGTGGGTGACTACATCCTCAAAGCCAAAACATTAGCGTTGAAAGACACGAATGAGGTAAAACTGTAAACCAACTGGGACAGACCATACAAAATTACAGCAACGGCGAACAAAGGAGCACTCCATTAGAAATAATGGAATCGTCGCCCACCTCAAACACTTCCACTTCTGAAAGGCATCTCCTTAGTCGTACTCTTTTTCCCTACTCGAGTTTTGTCCTAATTGGATTTTCTCGGGGAGGTTTTTAACGAGGTGGCGAAGGGGATACCCGGTAGTATTAGAGTGCAAATTCATCACATCGACCAATCGACACGGTCTCCAGGACAATGTAATGAAGGGACTACACTAATTATTTACCATTACATAAAGTCTCCATTGTATGAACAAAATGTCTCTATTGTATGAACAAGAATGTCTCCATTGTACGAAAAAAAATCTCCACTACACAAACGAAAGTAATCTCCATTCTATGAATAAGTCTCTACTAAGCAAACACCCTAACGGATAAGGTTATCGACATCAGGTTCGATCGCATTCGACTACGACGGATAACACTTCGACGACACTCGAAGCATCCTAATGGATAAGGCCATCGACATCAGGTTCGACCTCATTCGACGATGATGGATAACACTTTGATGACTGTCGAAGCAACATCCTAATGGCTAAGGCCATCGACCTCGTTCGACTACGACGGATAACACTTAGATGACAGTTAAAGCATCCTAATGGCTAAGGCCATCGACATCAGGTTCGGCCTTGTTTGACTACGACGGATAACACTTCGACGATAGTCGAAGCAATATCCTAATGGCTAAGGCCATCGACCTCGTTTTGACTACGACGTATAGCATTTCGACGATAGTCGAAGCAACATCCTAATGGCTAAGGCCATCGACCTCGTTCGACTATGACGGATAATACTTTGACGACAGTCGAAGCAACATCCTAATGGCTAAGGCCATGGACCTCGTTTCACTATGACGGATAACACTTCGATGACAGTCGAAGCAACATCCTAATGGCTAAGGCCATTGACCTTGTTCGACTACGACGGATAAAACCTCGATTGAGAGTTGAAGCATCCTTATGGCTAAGGCCATCAACATCATGTTCGACCTCGTTCGACTACGATAGATAACACTTCGGTGATAGTCGAAGCAACATCCTAATGGATAAGGCCATCGACCTCATTTCACTACAACGGATAACACTTTGATGACAAACGAAGCAACGTCCTAATGGCTAAGGCCAACGACCTCGTTTGACTATGATGGATAATACATCGACGATAATCAAAGCAACATCCTAATTACTAAGGCCATCGACCTCGTTCGACTATGACGGATACTACTTCGATGACTCTCAAAGCAATATCCTAGTGGCTAAGGCCGTCAACATTGCTTCGACCTCGCTCAAACAACGACGATCTTTTAAGCAAGCAACAAACACCATCTCTACGGAGGCTAAGTAACGAAAAAAGAAAGAAAAACCCGAGGAGGGAAAAACAACAAGCAAAAAACCAACAAAAATGAAGTTTATATCACAACCAAAAATATATTTACATTCGACCCCACAAACGGGCCCCATTACATTCCAAAAAAACAAAAAATATGTACAAATTCATGGTTGCCCGTTGTCCTCTGGGCGATAACAATCATTATACCAGGAATCCGAGTCAAGCCGATCGACATCCTCAAAAGTGCTACCTTCCCCATTAAGGGAGTCGGAATAATACCCGCACGCTTCAAGGGCAATGCGAGCATCGCGCTTCCGTGCCTGAACTTCCTCCTCCATCACCCGGCCCTCACCATGAAGTTCTCCATACACGCCAAGTTTGGCCTCCGCAAAAATCCACATCTCATGCGCGCTATGACGCATACTTTGACCAATCGTGGAACGCGATGAGGAGGGTTGAGAAGGTCAAACCGCGTCCTCCGACCTTGGGGGAGCGACCTACCTGAACATTAATTTCTTTCATCCTGGCTTTAAGCTCAGCGGCCAAGTCCGCTACCCTCCGTCGGAGCTCTGCCACTACCCCCAGGCTGAGCTTGAGCTCATCATATTTTGCCTTGAGGAGCGCTTCCAATTCGCTGCTACGGGCAACGGCCTCATCAGCTCTTTGTCCGTCTTCTCCAGCTCAGCCCCCCTACGCTTTTACTGGGCCTCCCTCTGCTCAAGCCCCTTGTGAAACACCCAAAACTAAGGGTCTTGCTGGAAAAGATCCACTACCACTTGATGCTTTGAGCGGTACATTTGGTACTTTTTCACCATCTTATGAAAGATGGGCGCCTTTTTCTACTCGCGATGTCCCCTCTCCACCTCCAAAACGAGGGCCTAAAAAGAAAAGCAGAAGTAAGAATGCCTCAGGTCAACCTTACCATATGCAAACGAGAGGAATGAGGGCTACCTGTAAAGCCATGCCAATGACCATTCGTGATAGTTCTGCATCAATTATGGCACTGAGCATCTCGCTCTCAGGGGCGGCGCATAACAGAGTAAGGGCTGATGCAGCATGTTCGCTGTTCAACAACAAATTGTAAGCCCCAAGAATCACAATACGACGTTTGGACTCGTCTATCATCATCTCCACATGAGTAAGGACCTTCACGAGCTCGTCCATATCCCCATGGGAAATTTTGGAATCCGATTCCTCAACTCCCTTATCAGTTCCATCGACGTTGGTCATTGAGCCCCCCTCATCGCCACGCACCGAGCTAGTACCGGGAGCAGCACTCCTCTGATGGGCCGACCTCCCGAATAGGATGGCGTCGGCTATAAACACAGGTCTTGGCGCCAATCAGGACGCCCCACTTCCTTCATCTTCTGTAGCCACCCCTTGCCCGTCTCAAGCCTCCTCCTTTTTCTCTCTAATGATTCTTCGCCCTTTGGAGACACGTCTGTGGGTTGCAAAGCCGGTAGCGATGACGTCGACCCCCTCACAACTGTTGCCACAAGCGTGACTCCCTGCAAAGGAACTATGGAGAGGCCTCATCGCACAGATTCACATAATATCTCGCGAGTATCCGAGGTAGCATTGGACCGTGTGGAAGTAGGGATCGTTGCCATCTTCCTAGAAGCACCTTGTCCTGTCGCCATGAAGATAGACCAATCAGTAAAACTTGTAAAACCTGCTGAACAAAATTCATAAATCTACCTAAAGATACTGCGGCACCATAATAGTGCTTGAAGGTAGGACACATGCGGGTCTCCTCTGCATAAGGCAGCAAGCTGGCAACCTACCTCCTGAGACCGGTGACAAGTCGGGGTGGGTGAGCCATGGCTGCGATAGAAAAGTTAGAACTACAACAGTCACAAGTAACGAGGAACTCAATAAATTGTAATACTCACGCTTCGAATTCCATTTCTCTAGGAACCCGGCAGGGTTAGAGACCAAGTGCTTGGTCCTAATGTCTAAATACCTACGCCAGAACCCGCGACTAGGTCGGTCATATGTTTGGACAACCAACCCCTTTGTACCATGGCTCCTCAAGTGTAGCATGGTCCCTCTCAGGTAACCAGCATTGAATAATTGTAAAATATGATTGATAGAGACCTCACATCCGACCAGCAACGCATACTTGGTCAGCAGCCGAAGTACTTTTAGGGTATATAGTGTAAGTTGATCGGGGTATAAGTTATAAAAGCGGCAGAGCTCCTCCGCCAAAGGGTAAATAGGGAGGCCGTAGCAAATCAAGAAGGGATATTCATAAAAGGTGCAGTATCTCGGCCTATGGACATCTGCATGATCCCTCCCCCCGCTAGAACTATCACGAGCGAGTATGTCGTACTTCACACGGAGATCATCTAAATGATTTTGTAGCAACTCAGAGAGTTCAGGAGGTAGCACGGGAGAGTCTTTATTGAAATCACTTAGAGATAGGAGACGTTTCAGTAACAATGCTTCCACTGTAAGAGGGCTAATGTCCTCTTCTTCCTCCCTCTCGCCGCCGCCGGAAAGAGGCGGCATATGCGATGGAGCAGCTTCTAGGACCCTCTCATTATCTCGTCGAAATTTACGCATGGTTCTATTCAATAGAAAATCACATGCGGCACAACAGAGAAGAAGGGAATTCCTGACCAAATGAAAGGTACCAGAGTATGAAAATGGGTGTTGAAAGGTTGGAACGCTCTTACAAATGATCAAAGTTTGCATCAAGTTAAACCCTTCCCCTATTTATAGGGTTAGGTGGCGTCAGAATCGAAGAGACAGATTTCAAACCGAAGCAAGAAAGCAAACGCCAGAGTACGTGTTTCATTGCCTCGAAAATATGCGCAATGATGATGCATGCAAGTACTGACGTCACACAAAGGAAAGGTATTTCGTTTTGGCACTCTGACAGTTACAAGTGTTGTCTCCTACCTGTCACATCAAAACTTTTGGACAAAGTCAAACTCTCCCTGAAAGAGGGCACCGATTCCGTCCATCGAGGGCGCACCTCGCTGTGACCCCGACAAACGGAGGGACTAACTGTATGGGGTCAAATTTGATCAACCACATCCCTAAACCAGCACGACCAACCGCCGAACATGCACAAGCCAAGATAGAAGCACGACTCAAGGGTAGTGGGAGGAACGACTCTATAATCTCGTCGGCCCCTCTACAGCGTGTACTTAATCTCTATTCTTTAATATTTCAAGAAGCATCCCCTACTATATAAAGGGGATCCAAGCATTGTAAATCACACGAGATATTTACAAAATCTCTTGTTCTCTCTTATCTCTCTAACATTCTCTCTGTCTCTCTCTGTCTCTCTCCCTCTCAAAATATACTGTGACTGCTAAAAACTGGGTGTTAAGAATATCCTAGGATCTTATTATTTCGATTACGATTTACCCCTTCTTTTCTTTTAATTGATTTGCTTAGAAAGTGTTCGATAACTTTTGAGTCAAACATTAATCAAATAAGATTTTACGGTGCCAAAAAAATATCAATTTTAATGTGCTAAATTTTTTGAAAGAATAAACAAAAGAATTAAATAAAGGAAAACTACTTAATAAATATGGAAAAAATTGATACCAGCATGCGCATCTCATGCGGGAGCCTAGTTCTTGAAAGAAAAAAGGAAAAATAACAAGATTGATAATAAGATTTAAATATACAATCTCATATAAGGAGGTGCACCCAATAACAATCGCATCACATGATACTTAGTGTTTAGGTGCACCCACATATACTTAAGCATTTTTGAAAAAATTAGATTATACTAAAATTTACGGTACGATACATGATCTAGAGAGACGATCACGCATTCACGTGTCCTATAGAACCCCTTCATATAAACCCTTGCTGGTTAGGTGATATTTGCGTCCTATAGCTTTGACCTGGCCTCATTAATTTTTACCTTCTATAACTATTTGAATCACCAAATTATATCTAAGATTTTCTAGATCGTCTCAGAATCGCACTGGTATTTATAGGTGTTAATATTAATCTTTTTAATATAATTTACTAGATACATAGCTTCTAATAATTATGTACATCCAAATAATACTTTTGTGCAATGACTTTGACCAATTAGAAGCATCTATTTTTTCTCTAACAAGCAAATCAATATATAATTTAAGACAATGATTTCGTAAGAAATGACGCACACACTAATTAGGTCTAAATCTAGCTATTAGACGGTAAAAGATGTAGTATTCATTTATATATGGCAGCAACAATTAATCTTTTTATCCCTCATTATGCTCCACATAGCGTATGCGTTCAAAATCGGGCTTGCCCTTTTTGTGAGAGTGATCGAGACTCGAGCATGATAAGTCAGGGATCGGCTTCGATTTATATCGGACCATGACATATAGATGGATTGCTAAGTTTATGAATCAATGACCGATCAAGATCAAGGTCAGTCGTGATCGAGACCGCACTGAGATAGAGATCGAGCGAGATCGAAGGAAGCCAGCTAAGTCAAATAACAGAAAGTTGAGATATCCGTAATCAGCAAGGATCGTGGTAGAAATCTCGACATGTATCAAGTCAAGACCGATTATTTAGCCAATCATGGGATTTGCTTCTGTATTTAAAATTATACCATAAGTAGAATTCCTCTACTATATAATGAGGGTTCTAGTCATTTTGTAATCATCATATTCATGCATAACAAAGCAATACATTATATTTTCTCTCTTAAGATCTATTTTGTCAGTTCATATTTTTCATTAGCACACTTAGTTGGTTCGAGGGAGATCTACCTCGAGGGACATAACCACTTTATACATTAGTTTGCTTTATTTTACTTTTAATTTCTAACATTAATTTATATATTTCTCAGTTTGTGCCAAGTAAAACGTATCCTTAAACCTATAGTTTAAATTCAATATCCGATTTTATGGGTAAACAGTTTGGCGCCTACCGTGGCTAAAGAATATAGTGATTGCATGGTATAAGTTTTCATAAAAACACTATTTTACACTTGCTCTTTGAAGTGTATTTGATTACAGGGTTAAAAAATGTGAAACTCTTAGTCAGCAACTCAACACATTGACAATGTTCTCAGCCACCACGGCGAAATGAGAACATTGCACCAGGAAACCCTCTGCTGGCCTCGATGGCATTCCAGCTGTAGACCCAATTGATGCGAGTTCAAAAGTAGCCATCAATGGGAATTTGGCGACGACCAAGAAAATAGCATTCGTAGGGGTACCAGATCAGCTACTCAGAACGTACAAGACAATGAAGATGGTGGGATCAGCCTGCAGGTGATCTTGGAAATGTTACAGGCTCAACAGGCAGCAATAGCCTAGTTTCAAAACTAGAACCATGCTCCGAGCAGGGCCGAGCTCGAACCATCCCAGGAAGTCATATATAGAGTTGAATCAGCCTCGAGAAAACCAAATAAGAAGGAGTCGGAGACTAATCCAGCTATCATAAAATGCTCGAAGAATTTAAAAAGCGAATCAAGATCGAGGAAAACAACAAGAAGAGAAACCATGAACCAGAATAGAAGAGCTTACCACTCCAGGGACGCCCAAATCCCCGGGGCACCTCCGATATTGCAAGGACTAGATTCCAAAAAATTTTACAAAAATCTTTTTCCCCAAGCGCGGCTTTGAAGCAAATCTCTAAGAAGTTCCGTATTCCCGAGATTCTGAAGTATAATAGGATGAAAGATCCAAATGAACACGTCACCTCATGCACGTGCTCCATTAAGGGAAATTACCTGGAAGATGACGAGATTGAATCCGTATTGTTGAAAAAATTCGGGGAGACTCTATCGAGGGGTGCTATGATTTTGTATCATAACTTACCATCTAATTCTATTGATTCATTTGCTATGCTTGCAGATTCTTTTGTAAAGGCACACGAAGGAGCTATTAAGGTCACTACAAAAGAGTCAGACATTTTCAAGGTAAGGTAGAAAGACAATGAGATGCTCAGGGAATTCATATCTCGATTCAAAATGGAACTAATGGATTTGCCACTAGTCACTGATGATTGGGCTGTTCAATATATTACTCAAGGTCTCAACGTTCAGAGTTTCATAGCTTCACAGCAGTTGAAATAGAATTTAACAAATATCTAGCTGTAACCTGGGTCGATTTGCATAATCGGTACCAATCAAACATTAGGGTTGAGGACGACCAATTAGGGGCTCCTTCTGGGTCTATTTATCCAAACAGGCACATCAACAAAATTAAAATGTATATTGACCGGGAACCACAGTCAAGCAGAGATCGATACCAGCCATATGGTGGAGACTAGAGAAATAATGGGCCTGGACTCAACCCCATTCAAAATGATAGAAGGAATGATCGAGGATAGATCACCTGAGGACTCATGAGCAAGAGTGGTTTTGATAGGGATGTCAGGCCCAAAGAAGCACATCCTCTATCGCATTGACCATCGGACATATCAAAGATACCCAATGGACTCGACCTCTTCAGAGCGATCGGGCCTAGTGAAATATAAATCAAATATGCAAGTATCATGGTACCCATGACCATAAAACAGAAGATTGTAGGAAGCTAAGGGAGGAAGTTGCCCGATTGTTCAACGAGGGGAATTTTTGGGAATTTTTAAGTGATTGGGCCAAGAGCCACTTCAAAAACAGAGACTCAAATAGACAGAACGAGCAAGAAGAGCCATATCATGTGATTCACATGATCTTTGGAGGGGGCGATATACCTCAAGGACTTAAACATACCAAGGTGTCGATCACAAGGGAGAAGCAAACTCGGGACTACTTACCAGAAGGGACCTTTTCTTTGAATGATGAGGATGCAGAAGGAACGAACAACTCCCCAACGACGCACTAGTGATATCTATACTTATGAATAAAATTCAAGTTAAACGTGTTTTGATTGATCTAGGTAGCTCGGTCAACATAATTCGAACGAGGGTCGTAGAACAGCTCGGCCTATAGGATCAGGTTGTACTCGTGGCCCGAGTTCTAAACGGCTTCAATATGGCATGTGAAACCACGAAAGGGAAGATAACTTTGCCAGTAAACGTGGACAGGACTATCCAAGAAAAAAGTTCCATGTGATCAAGGGAGATACGAGGTATAATGCCTTATTCGGGAGACGCTGGACCCATAACATGAGGGCAGTACCTTTGACCCTTCACTAGGTTCTGAAGTTCCCAACATTAGAGGGAGTCAAAATACTCTTCAAGGACAAATCTGCCTCCAGGGAAATGTTTGCCTTCAACGAAGTGATACCGATATCGGCAATCTCATCAACAAACGGGTCAAGCTCGAACAGAAAGCAGGAGGTTAAATAGAAACCATTGACACCGACCTCGACCCAGCCAGAGGAGCAGGGGACTTACGAGGATGATGACTATATGGTACCTCAATATTTCATAATACCCGATGATTCTGACGCCACAAAATCAACGGCCGAGGAGCTGGAACAGATCATACTGATCGAGCATTAACCCTATCGAAAGGTATACCTAGGCACGGGGTTAAATCCCGAGTTTAGGAAAGAACTTATTCAATTTCTTATAGCTAATATGGATTGTTTTGCCTGGTCCCATCTCGACATGACAGGCATCCCACTGGAGATCACTACTTATAAACTAAGCTTGGACCCAAAGTTCCGCCGGGTGAAACAAAAAATAAGGCCTCAGTGCAAGGTCAAACACACTTTCATCAAAGACGAGGTAACCAAACTTCTCAAAATAGAAATTCATTCGGGAAGTAAAATATCCCAAATGGTTAGCGAATTTAGTAGTAGTCAAAAAAAAGGGAAACAAGATTAGGATGTGTGTAGACTAAAAAGATCTAAATAAAGTATGCCCCGAGGATTCTTTTCCCTTGCTTAACATCAATCGCATTATTGATGCCACGACCGGCCACGATATCCTCAATTTTCTCGATGTCTATTCCAGGTACAACTAAATACAATGAACCTAGAAGACCATGAAAAGACTTTGTTCATCACTAAGTATGGTACCTATTGTTATAATGTAATACCATTCAGACAATAAAATGATGGTGCAACCTACGAACGTCTAGTAAACAGAATGTTCAATGAAGAACTAGGGAAATCAATGAAGTTTATATTGATGACATGCTAGTTAAGTCCCTGCGAGAAGAGGACCATATAAAGCATTTGCAGGAAACTTTCAATATATTGAGGAAGTACAATATGAAGCTGTACCCAAAAAAGTGCACGTTCGGGGTTGGCTTGGGCAAGTTTCTTGGTTTCATGGTGTCCGATCAAGGGATCGAGATCAACCCCTAATAAAATCAAAGCTATCAAGGATATCACGATCGTAGATAATGTAAAGGTTGTGTAGAGGATAACAAGGCGCATAGATGCCCTAGGGCGATTCATCTCGAGATCTTCGGATAGGAGTCACCGATTCTTCTTACTGCTTAAGAAGAAGAGCAGTTTTGCATGGACAACTGAATGCCATCAGCACTTAGAGGAACTAAAGCGATATTTATCGAGCCTGCCGTTGCTTCTTACCCGGAAAGTGGATGACCAACTTTACTTGTACTTGGCAGTCTCCGAGATAACGGTAAGTGGACTCCCGGTCCAAGAAGAACAAGGTACGCAATTCCCTGTCTGCTATGTGAGTCGGACCTTAGGTAAGGCCGAAACTAGATATCCGCCACTTAGAAAAATTAGTGCTTGCTTTAATAAGCACCTCTAGGAAACTAAAACAATATTTCTAATGCCATATAATATGTGTTGTGACAACTTATCCTCTTCGAAATATTCTGCAGAAACCCGAGCTATCGGCTCGATTGGCCAAATGGTTCATGGAAACCAGTGGGTACGATATTGAATATCGACCCTCAGCCGCCATCAAGTCTCAAATCTTGACAAACTTCGTGGCTGACTTCGTGCCGGCCCTTGTACCCAAGGTTGAAAATAAGTGCTGATAAAAACCGGTACATATTCGGGAGTCTGGACCCTTTTTACGGATGCTTCTTCGAACGTGAAGGGTTCCGGACTAGGCATCTTGCTAAAATCACCCATGGGTAATATAGTTAGACATTCTATCAAAACAACAAAATTGACTAACAATTAAGCCGAGTATGAGGCCATGATTTCAGGTCTCGAACTAGCTAAAAGTTTGGGAGTGGAGGTCATAGATGCCAATTGTGATTCCCTCCTCATGGTAAACCAAGTTGACAGAACATTTGAATTCCGAGAAGACTGAATGCAGATGTACTTGGACAAACTACATATGAATCTACATCGATTTAAGGAATGGACCTTGCAACATATACCTTGAGAACAAAACAGCAAGGCCAACGCTCTTGCCAATCTGGGTTCATCGGTCGAAGACGACGAACTCAACTCGGGAACTGTGTACAACTCATGAGATCGGTGATCAAAGAAGTCCACGCCGAACTAAACTCCACGAGTTTGGCCTGGGATTGGAGAAACAAATAGATAGAGTACATAAAGAACATGAAGCTTCCATCTGACCCAATAGAGTCGAGAGATCTGCGCCCACAGGCAGGGCTGTTCACTTTATGTAAGGACGGAACATCATTTAGTAGGATGTTCGATAGACCATTGGCAATATGTTTGGGACCGGGAGATACCGACTACGTCCTACGAGAAGTTCACGAAGGAACTTGTGGAAATCATTCTGCTGCCGAATTGTTGGTCCACAAAAGTAATCATAGTAGGTACTGCTGGACCGATATGGAGAAGGATGGAAATGAGTTCGTTCGAAAATGCGACAAATGCCAAAGTTATACGATAATGATTCACCAGCCCAGAGAGCAACTCCATTCGGTGTTATCCCCTATGGTCGTTCATGAAATAGGGAATGGACATAGTCGACCCTCTTCCATCGGCCCCAGGTAAAGCTCAATTTATTTTATTTATGACTGATTATTTTTCTAAGTGGGTTGGAGCATAGGTTTTCAAGAAAGTCAGAGAAAAAGAAGTCATAGACTTCATTTGGGACCATATCATATGTCGATATGGGATGCCCTCCGAGATCGTATGTGATAATGGAAAGCAATTCATCGGCAGCAAAGTTACTAAATTTCTCAAGGATCACAAGATCAAAAGAATCCAATCGACGCCTTATCATCCCAGCTGGAGCGAACAAGCCGAATCAGCCAACAAATCCATCATTCAGAACTTTAATAAGAGATTGACCGACGCCAAAAGGAAGTGGAGGGAGGTACTACCTGAGGTTCTATGGGCCTACCGCACAACATCGAAATCCAGTACTACAACAGCACCGTTCTTGTTAGGTTATGGTACTGAAGCTCTAATCCTGATCGAAGTTGGAGAGCCTAGCATCAGATTTCGATATATAATAGAGAAGTTAAATATTGATGCCATGAATACAAGCCTAGAATTGTTGGATGAAAGATGCAAAGCCGCCGTTGTATGTTTAGCCGCCCAAAAATAGCGGATCGAAAGATACTACAATCAAAGAGCCAATCTTTAACATTTTAACATTAGGGACTTGGTGCTAATAAAAGTCACCCTCAACACCCAAAATCCAAATGAAGGGAAACTGGGTCCGAACTGGGAAGGACCGTACCTAGTTCTCGAAATCGTCAGAATATGATCCTACAAGCTTGACACGATGAACGACGAACAACTACCGAGCAATTGGAATGTATTCAACCTAAAATGATGCTACTACTAAGGTATGACCCCTTCCATTTTCATTTGCATTTTAATCTAACTCTTGCAAGTCTTCGATCAGAAACAACATAGACTCCTTGACACGAAGTCCTTAGGTCTGAAATCACATGTAGCACTTTTTTTCCTTAGACCGATTTTGTCCCAAATGGGTTTTCCGGCGAGGTTTTAATGAGGCAACCATTGGTCGTGCTAACTTAGAACAATTCAAAAGTATCTGAGTCTTCTTTATAATCAACCGTGAATACTGGGGGCATTAACCTCGAATGTAGTTTTTTGTGAGGAAACAACTTCATGGCATCAGGGTATCGATAGGCAAATTTGTAAGGGATAAACGGTTAAATGAACCGTGCCCACGTATTTTGCTCGAGCCCTAGCGCGGAATATGTATGTATGTATAATTAATTATAAAAAGAAGTATTTTACCTTGCCAATCTCTCATGCCTTAGAAAATATTTTCTACATTACAATTTCATACTCTCGATCTATTATATAAACAGGACTTAAGGGCCGATCATAACCAGAGTTCGGATAATTACCCCCACGCTCGGGGACTACCGTCCAAAAAATAAACGAGATCAAATTATTAAAACTTCAAGATCATAAGATCTTTTAGGTAACTCTCAATTTTTACAGGCCATGGACACCCTACTCGGGAAGTGACATATTGGGCAAGCTCGAAGTAAAATGGGAAAATAAGCCCAAGGGGCAAATTCGAACTAAAAAGGCCACAACCAAATTATCACGATTCGGAGACGTCTAAATTCCGTAACAAGACAGGGCTTCAAATTCTTTCATAAATTAATTAAAATAGCTATCACCCGGCAAAATCATAAAAGGCTTTGATAATATCAAGCGTCGAAAAATTTAATGAGTACAAAATTGTTCGAACTCTCAAACAGTTCCTTATTTCATGCTAAGGCATTACAACCTTTGTGAACACGAATGATAAACAAAGGGAAAAGTTTGAAAGTCGAAAAGGGTAGAAAGCCTTATATATATGATTAAATGATCATTTTACAAAGGCCAGATCGGCCAAATACAAAACATACAAAGGCCTAAGGGATGCTTTCACTTCGAGTTCTAGAGATCATTCTCACTTGACTAGAAGGCCTAAAGGCTACCTTATTCCAAGTTCGAGTATGTCCCCACTCAACCATTAAGCTAAAAGTCTATATAAATTCAAGTTCGAATAATCATTAAGGGTCTATCGATTAGAAACGGTCGAAGACAATACTGATTATCGGTCCTTATTACCTCGATCTTAGACCTTTAAATGAAACATCAATTTATAACAAATTATAAATTTATGCTAAGGCATTCTGACCTTCGAATAGATCAAAAGGACAACAGACTTAGAAGACATGGAAAGGAAAAAAGTTATATATATATTCATCAAAATCGTTTTACAAAGGAAACATGGCTCGGTGGAAATTCTTTACAAAAGCCGAAGCAACCTCAACAAAAATTCAAAAAACTCTCTGAAGGCCTAAGTGGACTGGTCATCTCTGGGAGAGGCATCTCAGCCCTTGGAGTCTCTGCACTTGCGGATTTGCTCAAGCTTCTAGACTCGTCATCATCGTCTGCATAAGCTAATCTCCATGTTTCATCTTCAAGCTCCTTAGCACTCTCGATCTCGGTTGTAAGATCAAAGACCCGAGCATGGATTTCCTCAAGGATCTCCCTTCAAAATTGACATTTGACCTGCTCGGCGACCTTCTCTGCTGTAACTTAAGCGGCCTCGGCAACCTCCTTTGCTCGAATTTGAGTGGCTCCAAAATCGGCCTGGTAGATAGCCACTACTGCATCAGCATCGATCTTGGCTACCCTGACTTTAGATTTGGCCGCTTCAAGCTACACGACCAGATTTGCCCAAGCATAAACTGCTGAACCTAACCGAGACTGGAGCTCCTCAACTTTCTTGTCATGTGCCAAGATTTCCTATTTCATACCTCGTAGCTGGTTTTGAGCCAAGGTCAGTTGGGTCCCAGCAGTTTCCTTCTCTGAGGCCAAGCGGTCCATTTTCTCCTCCAGCCTTCAGCCTCAATTTTTTGTGCATCAGCCTCTTAACGAAGTTGCCTGATCACATCGATATTTTGTTGCACCTGCGGGTTCAAACCATTAGATTCTATGCCTGAATCGCCATCACTAACTTTAAATATTCTTCTTACCTGCTCGACCAATTCGGCGTGGTCTTTCTGAGCTATTTCTAGCTCAGTGCGGAGGCCTTTAGCTTCCCCTTCTCTTTGCTCGTTGAGAAGCTTGAAGGCATATTTTTCCTCAGTAATCCCTCAGACCTCGACCTCATACTGACTCAGCTACCCTCGTAATTAGAGGAAAGCCTCACGATGAAGCACCAAAGCCTACAAAGATAGGCAAGGAAGTTATATAAACAAAGTAAAATCTAAGTACGAAAACTGACATTAGCAGGGAAATTTGGGATGACCCAATTTAGAGCTTGTTGTGCCTTGTCAAAAAGACAATATGTTTCCATCTCATCAATCTTGGCTTGTTCTTCTTAGGTGACCAAGCACCAAAGGTGGCTAGACACCCCTACAGGGGTAGAGAGAACCTGAGCATCCTCCGAGACCGAGATTGCGATTGTCGTTTATGCCCGTGATCGACGCTGGGGGGGGGGGACCTATTCAGTCAGTTAAAACTCGAGGAGGCTTCATTCGAGCCCTTACTCGATACTTCAAAGTCACCCAGACTGGTGACGTCTTCCACTCCAACAAAGTAACCACGGAAAGGGTCTTTGGCCCCATGGACCCCTTCCCCGTGGAAGGTCTCTATTGCCTGAGCATCCTTGATTGTCGAATTAGATAATGAAGGAAATGAAGGGGAATCTACAATCTCTATCGCCCCAAGTAAATCTTTTGAGGCACCGCCTGGAACTAGGCTCTCTAAGATCGTGCGAAAGGGTTCTTCTTTACCGAAAAGATTGTCATGACTATTTCTATAAGTAATAGAATGTATGAAGTTTCATCTTGGGGGGGCCTCGGATGTGGTTTCCACATTAGAATCGCCGCTTCATCGATAGCCTTCTCACCTGAAGGGGAAGCGATTTCAGCTCGCTATGGCTTGGGGACTTCGGTTAAGGCTTTCCCCTCGGGCTCACTAAGTCGAGGTGGAGTAGTCTCAGCTCTTGCTGGCTTGGAGATTTTTTTAGCATCAATGCCGGCTCACGATCGAGCCACTATCTCAGTTTCTTCTTCATCCTCTTCGGGCTCATCTAGTAGCCGACGGACTGAGTCCATTGTTACAGGGATGATATTTCCCTCACGGGTTCCTCTTTTTGGTCTTCTCCTCATCCAACTTCATGTAACTCGGAGCTTGTCTCCTCTTCTGGTTTGGAGAAGATATTTGGGGAAGGTTTTCTTCACTGACACATGGGAGCCACATCGACAGGTCCTTTCGAGACATGCAAAATAAAGACAAGCAAGATCGAGAAAAAATTCATAGAACGTTCAAAATTGTCGAGTCATAGAGGAAAACAAAAATTTATCACGGTTTCGGGCCTCCCGATGACCCTTCACCAAATCACGCCATGCGCTCAGCATATGTCGATTTTGATACTAGGCTCCTGAACCTCTTCTCGAGTTGGGGAATCACACCCGACACCCAGGCGACGGCTGCACCAAGTAAAACGCCGGTAAGAAAGGATGAAAAAATAAAGAAAATAAATCAAAATTAATGAACGGAGATGCGTGCCTTATATTCCATTTCTCAGGAAATCACATACTCTCAGCCGGGATGAAGTCTGAGGTCTTCACTCGGAAAAAATGGGCCAATCCAGCCCCGATCCTTATCCTCATCTATGCTCGATAAAGGTGTCTTAGATAGCTGACGTTGAAGCTTTATTAGTCCCCCTCAATAGAGTCGAGGGCTATATAGGCGTACGAGGTGATCGATGGTAAAGGGAAGGCTATCGACTTGGCTCACAAAGAAGCGAAGAAGCAATATCACTATCCTCCATAAAGAGGGGTGAATCTGACTGAGGGTCACCTCATACTTCTTACAGAAGTCTATAATGACCGGGCGCAAAGGACCCAATGTGAAAGGGGAAGTGTATGCACTTAGAAACACTTCCACATGGATAGTGATTAACTCTTCAAGAGAGGGCACCACCACATGCTTATCAATCCAGTTGCAGTCCTCTTTAACTTGGTCGAGGGGATCAATGGTGATCGTTCATATACACCCGATATAAGCTCACATCGGTCGGCACCAGGAAGTAGCTTCCTTTCGCGGGATAGTTTTTGAAGACTTAGCAATTTTTACTTTTACGAGTGAAGAAGAATGAAAAGTAAGAAGAAAAGCTTGGTATTTTGTGATGTAAGAGGCAAAGAAACACCAAAGGTTTGTGAGTTCAGAGCTTTTAGGGAGAAAAAGGATTTTAGAGATTATAGCAAAGAAGATTTGAAGGTAAAGCTTGGGAAAAAGAAAAAAGATACATTTATAGGTTGAAGAAGACAATTCAGAACCAGTAGTGGCCGACAGTTACTCATACGCATTTAATGCCTTGATATCCAAACTGACGGACGTTTCAGTACCTAGTTATCGATGACGTCATAATCGGGCTCGCCGCTTACGTCATAACCAATCGAGGTGGGATTGGAAAATATCAAGTCGTTTCTTGTCGTTACTCTCCAAAAAATGAGGGGACTATCTGTATACAGTCAAAATCAAGCTTTCCCTTTTTGTGAGACTGATCGAAGCTGGAGCATGATAAGTCAGGGATCAGCTTCGTCTTATATCAGACTATGACATGAAGATGGATCGGTAAGATCAGGAATCAATGACCGATCAAGATCGAGACCATCCATTATTGAGGCCGTAGCGGGATAGAGATCGAGCGAGATCGAAGGAAGCTAGCTAAGTCGAATAACAGAAAGCCGAGATATCCGTGATCTAGCAAGGAACGTGGCGGAAATCTCGGTATGTATCAAGTCAAGATCAGTTATTTAACCAACCATGGGATTTTCTTATGTATTTAGAATTGCACCATAAGTAGAATTCATCTACTATATAAAAGGGGTTCTAATTATTTTGTAATCATCATATTCACACATAACAAAGAAATACATTACGTTTTCTCTCTTAAGCTCTGTTGTTCAGTTCATATTTTTCATTTCAGTTGGTTTGAGGGCGATCTAGCTCGAGGACCACTCATTACATTGGTTTGTTTTATTTTACAGTTAATTTATAACATTTACATATTTCTCAGTTTGTTTCAAGTAAAATCACACATCCTTAAAACTATAGTATAAATTAAATTGTTATCCGATTTTAAGGGTAAACACATACTCATTTTGAAGAGTAAGGATTCAAACTTATTCTAAGACATTATACGCAAATTACTTGTATGGGTTCTAAAAGTCTTTACCAAGTCTTAATTTTATAAACAATTTCTATATCGTGTTTTTTTTATTTTTATAAATGGTATCCTATGATCACTTATTGTTTAAATATAAGTAAACGACCTTACAAAGATTTCTTATATTTTATTTACAAACCTCCTACGCCAATTTTTTAATTAAAAAAGTTGAATAACTATAATAACACTTGTAACGGATTAAGAAACCAAACCTCGCTCCTGCTCCACTGTCTTTCAAGTTTGTTAGTATTGTCTGGTACGATAATAAAAGACAATACGCATGAAACTACTCATTGGATGTTGATGTATTTTTAACAGAGAAATAATGGTTTTTCAAGATAAATAGTAAATGTGTTCAAAGTAATTGGGGAACTGAGATACTTAGCAAATTAATTGTACAAGAAGTGCATTGTTGAAGCTATAGGGAAATAAAGAAAATTCTAAGTAGATTAGACTACTATCCAAAGTAATAGTTAGAATAGTAGAAGGCTAGTAAAAAGAGTGTATAGGGGAGGGGGGATGTGTAGTAAACTTTGCAAGGGTTCTGTCTGGATTGTAAATACTTTCCCATATATATATATTAAATTTTTAATTATCAAAAAAAATATTTAAAAAATAGTAAATATGTTACTTCACAGGCTGACAGGAAAATAACCATGGGCCTTTTGCTCGAGATTGAGCTCCGCAAATAGCCCAATTTTTGAAATTGTACAGAAAATAGGAAATGGCTTAGTCAATAAAGTTAGGTAGAATTTGGCATGGCATGATAACTAGGTCCAATAATTGGCATAAAAAGTTTATATCTTAAAATGAGATTTTTATATTCCTATATATTATTTGAAACTTTATTACCTTTCCTACTCAAGTTTCAATTTACTTACATAAGCATATACAATTTACCAATTATGTACATTTTAGGAATTTAATGAGAATCAATTAACTCATATAATCTCTCTAACATACATATCTCATCCCTCCTTCTACGTTTCTCTCTCCATACCCTACGTTTCTGCACTATCTCCCTCCATTAACGCCCGTCTTTCACTTTTCTTCAAAAATCTCTCTCAATTTTTGTGAATTCTAGCTCTAAATCCTACCAAAATATTAGCTGCTTAAATTTTTCCTTCCCTTTCAATGAAGAAGAAAGTAGTTCCTAAGATTATCCCTAAAAAAGCTAATGTTGGTGATATTTCTACTTTGAATTTGGGTGTTTTTCTACAGTTTCACAACCCCGGTTCGCCCTCCGCGAACCAACGTGATGGCACCTAGTCTTCTACAACTAGGTAAGTCTAAATTGCGGAAGATAAACCAAAGCGAGGAATAAAAACAATTTAAAATAGAATAAAGTGATATACTAGAGTTTAAAAGTATCGCTTGGCATACCGAATAAAAATTCTCGAAACTAATACAGTTTTTCCAAAATCTGGAAATCCATGAATCACAAGCTAAAGATCACTACATAGTGCCCTAAGTCCAGAATAATCTAAAACAAAATAAATATATAATGGGTGTAACTATTAGAGAGAATGGAGAGAGACTCCTCGGTTTGCGGACGCGGCAGATATACCTCGAAGTATCCGAACGGTCGCCTCGCCTCAAAGGTGGTAAGTCTGAGTCGAAGTACCTGGATCTGCACATGAAAAATATGCGCAGAAAGGGTATGAGTACACCATATCGGTACTTAGTAAATGCCAAGCCTAACATCGGTCGAGTAGCGACGAGGAAAGGTCAGGGCCCTACTGAGATTATATAAATATAGAAATAACAAAATAAAATAAGCAGTGCAATTGAGAATCTACAGTGATAATTTAATACAGGATAATAAGGAATGTAGTAACTGAAAAGAGATAAAAACAAACACAAGGAAGTACCACTCATAACAAGGATGATAGCTGAGGATCTCTTAGTATCCTCAATTTATATTTGCCGGGGATCTTTTGGTATCCTCAATGTATGCTAGGGATCTCTTGGTATCCGTATGATCTCTTAGTATCCTCAATATAGGTTCCCAGGATCTCTTGATATCCCGCACCTCAGTTCAAGTCTTTAATACATATAGGGGATCTCCCGGGATGCCGTCCCGTAGTCCCAAAATAAAACACACAACAGCAACACAAGAAAACTCAATTAAGCTCAGTTACGTACCAAATATATTGGAAATTCTAACCAAACATGCTTCACATAAATCAACTAAGGCAATTTAAGCAAATAAGCAGTTAAGATAATTAGACATATTTTTCCTAAGCTACCAGTAGGTTTAAATTGTAAGTAGAATGAAACAAGAACAAGGAACACAATTAAAATTACTTAAAGAAAACTGAATTTTCAACAATTACCTAATTTACACGCCCGTCACCTCATATACAAGGCATTTCAATTATTAAATATACCAAATCCTAAGGGGAAGATCCCCCAAACAAGGTTAGGCAAGCCACTTACCTCGAACCGGCTCAAAAATTAACCTGAAACTATGTCTTTGCCACGAGTACTCAACTCCAAATGACCCAAATCTATTCAATTGAATTGCATAATGTAAATAACACTTCAAGTAACTGATTCTACAAAGAAATTTTAAGCTAATACGCAAAATTAGGTAAAATAACTAAAACACCCCTCGGGCCCATGTCTCGAAATCGGATAAAATTTATATTTTCAGAATCCTCATACCCTCGCGAGTTAATTGTCCAAATCTAAGGTCAAATTCCCAATCAAAAGTTGAATTTTAGGTCTAAGAATTTTCTTCCAACTTTTTCCCAATTTTCATCTTCAATCCAAAATTAAATGATAAAACTAACTATATATTGATGAAATATAATTAGAAAGGATCAAAGAATCATTACCCAATGATCTCCTCTTTATTTTCTCCAATTTTCATATTCAATCCAAAACTAAATGATAAAACTAACTATATGTTGATGGAATATAATTAGAAAGGGTCAAAGAATCATTACCCATTGATCTCCTCTTCAATTCTCTCTCAAAATCGCCCTCTCCCGAGCTCCAAATCAAAATTTTAACTTTTGAAACTAAACCCTCGAAATTTTATATTTCTGCCTAGATATAATTAAATATGCGGTCAAGGGAGTGCACCTGCGGTCCCTCACTTACGGAAGAATGCATCGCAGGTGCGAAAAGCCACTTAACAGGCGGGGTCCGCATCTGCAGTCGCTTGGCCGCATCTACGACACCGCATTTAAGAAAAACCTAGCTGCACCTGCAATATCCCAGAGCTTGGCCCAAACTCGCTTCTATGTCCACTAAGCCACTTCTGCGGCACAGCACCTGCGGGATCCAAATCGCAGGTGCGGTTATGACAGAAAACCAGCAGCTAAAGCTACAACTCCAAAATCCTTCGGTCAACCTTCCGAAATCATACAGAGGCCCCCGGGACCTCAACCAAAGGCACCAAAAAGTCAATACCACTTTTCAAACTAATACCAATCCTTAAAACACCTAAAACAACATCGAAACAACGAATCAACCGCGGATTTAAGCCTATGAACTCCAAAACCTTAGAAATACCCTTTCGATAAAAAATTCTATCAAACCTCATCCGAATAACCTGAAATTTTTCATACACTTCACTTTCAACATTATGGATCTACTCCACCTTTCGTAATTCCATTCCGACCCTCGGGTCAAAATCTCACCATCGAACCGGTAACTTCAAAATTCAACTTTGCGATATTTCAAGCCAGAATTACCTATGGCCTTCGAAAACTCAATCCGAACACGATCTTAAGCCCAAAATCACTCAACGGAGTTAAGGTTTGAATTTCTATTCCGAGGCCGTCTTCACACTATTCTGAATATGGTCAACTTTCCAACACTTAAGCTCTCATTCAGGGACTAAGTGTTCTAATACTCTCTGAAACTCAAAATCGAACACCCCGGCAAATCAAAATAGCAGAAATAAACTCGGAGAATGTAGTTAATGAGGGATCAGTCCATAAATTCTTAAGTCTACCGGCCGGATCGTCACGCATTGGATTTACCCAAAAAATCAGTAAAATCGGCATATGCAAAACTAGAGACAAAGTCCAAGTTTTCCCCTCGTGAAGCTAGGGCAAAAGCTCTAACAATACTTAAGAATGATACGGATACTGGTGAAACTACGACATTTGCTAAATCAGTAAACTGGAAGGGAAAAGAAATTGCTCGCGATGATGATTTCGTCAAAGAAGAAGTTATCCCGAAAGCTGCAAAAAAAATAGTCAGAGTTTCTCCTACTGTCAAATCTTCAAAAAAGAAGAAGGTTAAAAAATCACCTAAAACTATATCCCAACAGTCATTGGAGAAGGAAAATTTTAGTATTTACAATTTGTATTTTTTTTAAAGTCAAAAAACTTGTTCTCATTCTCATGACTATACATATTTTTTATTTTTTGTATTTGTAGAAATTTTATCTACATTGTGTATATTCGTTATAGGTTATCAACTTTTCTACATTTTCTTGTAAATTGTAGTTTTTTGTATTTTATTCGACTTTATTTTGGTAGGGAATGTATTACATGATTTAGTTGATTTTATTGATTATTATTTGCTCTATTTTGTAGATGTTAGTTTCTTTTTCTGTCAATAAAAATTATATTTTATGATAAGTTGTTATTTTCTAATTTTTTGCTCTAAAAATAATTTTATCAGCGCATTTGTAGCTTCAATATAGTGAGTTGTTATATATGTTTACTAATTTCGTAACTTATTTGTATGCAATGTATAATGTCTTTTTGATTGTAATTAAACTGTAGTAGAAATATATCTATTTTGTTTTCTGATCTTCAAATAAGTTTTATTAACTTACCATTTCTTTTAGCACAGAATCGAATATTTTTTGCACTACATAATGTTGATTATGGTATCACTACGTTCCAAACATTATCTGACCCAGCAGTTCCTGGCCAAATCAAGGTATTATCATCTGAAAATAGGTTAAAGTTATTCAAAAAGATTTGTTTTGGGCATTTTCTTTCTCTGCCTAAAATATATATCCAAAGTCAGGAAATTCACCTTCTCATAAAGTATGAATTGAACGCATACGGTTCTGACTTTTTTACAGCAGAGATAAAGGGGAAGAAACTGAACTTTGGCTTGAGGGAGTTTTCCCTTATCACTGGCCTTTGATGTTTTAAAGAAGTGACGGACTTTGGTTACACAAATAAGTATGATAGTAAAATAATGAGGAGCTATTTTTCGAACAAGGAAAAAGTTGGCCAGCCGTAGTTAGGTGAATGATGTAGATGCAGTCAAGCAGTGTATTCTCTATCTAATAGAATTCTTCATCTGTCCTTCCGACAAAGATAATTAAGGTTTGATAGACCATTATAGGTTCTACTTGGTGGACTCGGGCCAGTATGCAAATTATGCATGGGGCATCGAAGCTTATACATAATTGCTTCAGTCCGTTAGGCACAAGCTCAACTCTTCTGTGCATTTTTATCTCATTCGAGGTTTTGCACTTGCTATGAAAATATGGTTGTGGCGAGTGTTGCTCTACAGTCAACACTGGTATAGATACAAGGTTGGTAATTCCATCCCCCACATACTTAACTGGATAACTAGTAAGGACAATATATGGTTATCTGCATTAGAAGATAGAATGATCCAACCATCATTGATCAAGGTAAATATTTTTCACTTCGGGACAGACAACATAATACAAATTATCTGCACATTTTACAGATATTATGACTAGCTCCCTCACATTTTTTTTCACTCAGTTGACCAAAATACTTGAAGCCCCAAAAGAGATTACAAGAATGACTTTGCCAGATAAAGTTGAATACATACTTGAAGATGCTGAAACAAAGTACGAACATCCCATAGATGCTCCATCTTCATCTGGACTTAAGCAGAAAATAGGAATAGATGACAAGAAAGACATTGCGAAACAAATTAAAAAATTTAAAAAATATTGATAAGGTAACATCAGTACATAATTCTAGATGGTTTCTTTAATTTATGGTGTGCAAATTATTTCGATAACTCTTTCTATTTTAATACGTAGGTGGATTCAGCCCTTTGAACCTTCAAGAAAGAGGTATACCTAATTCTTGGTTATTAGTCTTTATATACAGGGAGAGTTGGTAACAGTATTATTACAAAGGCACCCCTGCCAAAGTTATATAGATCCCGGGGAGTTGAGTATCGAGGACGAATATTTCTAAAGGGGGAAAGATGTTACATCTCGCGTTTTCATACGTTAAAAGTTTCGTTTTCAGTTAATTGACAAAGGCTCAGGGATGAGATTATCTTGAGGTTAACATATTTATGCTATTTATAACAAGCGATAAGTGTCATGAAGGGTAAAGGGTACATGAACTAAAGAAAACAAGTTTCGTGGAAGATTGTCGATTTGGAATAAAATACGCTTCGAGCTATAATACCTGATATTTATAAACTAGTACCATACAAGGTACCATATGACTGTGATAATATAATGTATAAAGTATATTAAAAATGAGTAGTATTTTTTAAATAATTAGAAATAATTATTAATTATGCATGTAATTAATTAATTACTGAATGACAAATATTATCTGATTAATTAAAAAATTTAATGGATAAAATTAGATCCTTCCCATAACGTGGCAGAAAGCCACAAACTAAAGAGAATGACTCTTTAGTCTTCTTGAATAGGTGGCAATTATGTTAGCCAAAGAAGGGACATTACTTTTTTTGTAATCATTATACAAGTCTTACTATAACCTTAGAAACTCTTTACTTATTCAAAAATACTGGAGTTGGCAATCCAAAAAAAAAACGTTACCTTTCTTTATATCTTGGAAATGTTAAATCTTACGTTATGGTGAGAGAAGGTCTCCCTTTTTTCTACTCCGAATTCCTTAGCCATGGCTACTACTAACCAAAACATCAATAATCTGGAAATGTCCATCTCTCCAAAATCTCCTGATGTCAAACTTCTTCCTTCCCAATATACTCCGATAGAGCAAATTAACTCCTACAAGGATAAACTATTGGGAAAGATACAATCCCCCGATGGAAGCCATAGTGCAAACGTCTCTTCACCAATGTCCTTGGATCCTCCATATTCCACTCATATCCCAAAAACACAAAGAACATAAGAGCAAGGGATCAAAAGTGTAACTATTTCAGCCGATGATATCCAAAGAATCTATGAACTTTGGAAATTCTAAAAGAGTTTTACATCACCACCTCAAGGTAAAAATCCAAAATCTTTAGAGACCTACAAAAAACTTCTCCCTAATAAACCTAGGAGAGGACTATTATACAGTCAAATTTAAAAAAGAAGAAAATGCAATGAAAGCACTACAAATTGGCCCTTGGTTCATCAATGAATTATTTCTTTTTGTCCAAAAATGGACTCTAAATTTCCTACCAACCAAAGCCGCTCAAAGTTATACGGTTATTTGGATAAGACTGCCTCATCTCTCAATTAAATTTTACGATGAGATTATCTTATCCAAGATTGGAAATGCTATAGGAAAATTACTTAAAATAGATGCATGTACTCCATCCACTATTAGAGGAAGATACACAAGGCTGTGTATCTTCCTCTGGAACAAACGGTTCAATCCTATATTACTATTGGATCTCATAAACAACCTTCCTCTATGAAGGAAAAAATATCCTATGTAAGTCCTGTGGGTGCCTAGGCCACTCTTCATTAAAGTGTCCCACTCAAAATCCTCATAACCAACCAGGGCCAATCAGGAGAATGAGAAGCAAAAGAAGCTGCCCAAAAATACTACAAACGAGGGGCAGTATGTTTCCTTTCCCAAAAAAAAAAAGCCATTCATTGCTTAAGGAGAAGGATCATTAGCAAAAGAAATTGTTACTGCACCATGTATAAATGTTAGAATCTTTAAAGCTACCACAGGTAAGTTTCTCAACACCCAAAAATTAAAGTATATTGATAAAAATTCTATTATTTCTGATAATCTTGAAACTATAAGAATTATTGATAATAACCTATTAAAAATAGCTTATCCTATTAAAGAGACTGAAGATACGCAAAATAATATTTACGCTACTATTAATAATGTTAATGACCATGGACACACTGTTTCGGTTGAAAACAGTGGTTTCCCTAATACCACTAAAATTAACCATGCGAACTACTTCTACCAGCAGCCAAGTGGAAGAAATGTGTCTCCACAAAAGGCTCCCGTTAATAACAACATCCGAATGATTGCTTCTATAAACTACCCTGGTAATGATTCCCCTAAATCCATAACAACCAATCACCTCCCTTGTAACAATGCTTCTACTCATGTTGTAGAAATAAATCATGACGAGTCTTCTAGAAATCTGGTTAATAACAAACGCATGCATCGCTCCAAAATTACAAACTTGGCAAACTCAAGCCAACAAGTGTCGGAGGAAAAATCTAGGGAAGATTTTAATAAATCTCCCACGAAACCTTCCTAACCCTCCACGCAAATAGACATTCTACTTCCTACCACACTTATTACCTTATCATCAACTCTTACTGTTGATGCTGCTTCTTCTATATTAACTATCAACCCAAACAAAATTGCCTCGGACACCTCTAACTCTAAGGAGAAGGTACAGACTAATACAATTTCATCGTCTCCATCGACCTTACCTAATGGATAACCTTCCCCCTCTACCACAACAATTATCAACCTCTCTAGTGATCTACGCACAACTTCCAAACCCTCCAATTCACCAACCTCAGTCTAGGATAGAGCTGGGACTAATGGGTTATGCAATATCGTTCAACCTCTAAATCAATGGCCATGACTCAGTCCTAATAATCCAGAACATCAATTATTTGGCTCAGCTAATCTCATAAGGCATGCATCTTGCAATGAACAATTATATCAACCAGATATGGATGAACAACATCTTACAACCACTGGTACCATCAATGAACCAGAACATTGCAAACAACATGCAAAACATGTGGAATATCCTGGGGAACCTTCAGACACTAATGCCACCAAAAATTCCTCTCAACCTCCCCTTATTTGCCCCGAAGGAAATGTCCATAATGAATCCAATATTCACTCGTTGGGATGTACAACAACCTCCATCCCCAATTGTCCAACAACAAGAACAACCTGCTCCAGTAGAAGAACCAGCTCAACTACAACCTTAGGAGAAGATGCAAGGACAAGAACAAGGTCCAGAGGAGGAGGAAGAGCACATCCATCACCAGGGGGAACCAAGGGTGGCATTCTCAATCCTAAACGAGGTAAACATTCTTATATTCATAGAAAGGCTCGACAAGAAATGCATCCTGAGTTGTCCAATGACCCTGTTCAAATGCTTTATCGATATACGACCACCACACGATCTAACAGTAGAAAAAACGTGTAGTCTTGGTACCATCACACAAGACAAACATTGCAAGAGAAATAAGGAACAACTCCCACAACACCCTGATCCCCCTACAAATGAATCGGCCTATTAACTTTATTATCTGGAATATGTATGGTGCTAATAATCCAAACTTCAGAAGAAATCTAAGGGAACTCATGGACACCCACAAGCATAGTTTGGTTGCATTACTGGAGACCAGGATGGCAACTCACAGCTCCATACACGAGGAGTTCAACTTCACTGAAATGATCGAAGTCTCAGCTGAAGGTCAGGCGAGTGGAATGGTGATCCTTTGGAATCACAATAGGGTTGTATTGAACAACTTCACACGAAGAAACCAAGAGATCCATGCAATGATAGTGGTACAACCCAATCATAAACATTGGCTATTTAGTTCTTTTTATGCTAGTACTAACAAATATAATAGAGACATCCTTTGAAAAAACATAGAAACTATTTCGGATAACTATAAAGGGGCTTGGTTAATGGGAGGTGATTTTAATGACGTAGTTAGATCAGATGAAAAATTAGGTCGTAAGGAAGTCAATCAAAAAGGGACAATAAAAAACAATTGATAGTCTTGATTATTGTAAACTTCTCGACTTAGGCTTTAAAGGACCAACATTCACTTGGTCAAACCATAGGGAAAAAAGGGCCTTATAATAAAAAAGGCTTGATAAAGTTTACTCTAATGTGGAATGACTTGATCAGTACCCCCAATCCTCCATGATCTACTTGCCCAAGACATACTCGGATCACAACCCTATCCTAGTCTCCCTTAATAATTTTAATAGAAATTACTTGAACAAACCTTTTAGGCTAGAAACTATGTGGTGTTGCCATCCGAATTTTATTAATCTTGAAAAAAAATTGGTCTAATAAAGACCTCCTAAATGCTACGGCTTCTTTTGAGGAAGATATAAGATATTGGAGTAAAGAAAGTTTTGGTAGTATCAATAATAGAAAAGGAAAAATTTTAGCTAGATTAGGAGGATTACAGAGAAGTCCTGATTACCATACAAGTACCTTCCTCCAAAACCTAGAAGACAGCCTCACATAATAATATAATGAAATCCTCAAATTAGAAGAAGTTACTGGAAATTTAGGTCTAGGGTAATGTGGCTAAACGATAGAGATGTAAATACCACATTTTTTCACATACGTGCTACCAATAGAAGAATGATCAATAGAATAGTTTTCTTCAAGGATGATATGGGAAACTGGATAGACGACCAACAAAGTATAATGACTCACATAACAAACTACTTCAAAGCTCTCTTTACCACCCCCTATTCTTACTCAAATTGGCACACAAACAAAAAGGACCCTACTATATACACTAACAATTCCCTTCTAAGTCTAGATATACCTATTGAGAATCAAGAAATAAAGGAATGTAATATTCTCCTTGAAACCCTAAAGTCCCCTGGGCCGGATAGCCTACACCCCTGTTTCTATCAAAAGTATTGGGGTACCATAAAAGAGAGTGTGCATGCCTTATGCCACAAAGTATTCAGAGATTGCCACATTCTTACTCCCATAAATAACACTTATTTGTGCCTAATTCCTAAGTTTGAAAATGCAACAATATTAAGAACTTCAGGCCTATTAGCTTATGCAACACCATCTATAAGGTCATCACAAAAATCATCACCAATAGACTAAGACCCCTTCTTAGTAATCTAATTGGTCCTCATCAAGCCAGTTTTATTAAGGAAAGACGTTCTTGTGACAATGCTTTAATTATTCAAGAAATAGTGAACTACATCAAAAAATCAAAAGAAGACAACATGTTACTAAAAATAGATCTCGAAAACGCTTTTGATAAACTTGAGTGGTCCTTTATACATAGAACTCTAAATTATTTCAAATTCTCTCCTAAAGTCATTAGTATAATTATGTCTTGCATAGCTACCCCCAGCTACTCAATCCTAGTAAATGGTACCAAATCAAACCCTTTCACACCAACAAGAGGGATTAGACAAGGTAATCCAATGTCCCCCTACATATTTATTTTATGCATGGAAATGCTCTCTATTATGATTAATCATAAAGTTGATACGAGGATGTGGTATGCCTTAAAAATTAGCCTTAAAAGTCCTGCGTCATCTTACCTTTTCTTTGCTGACGACATAACTCTTACCGATAAAGCTAATACTAAAACAACCCTCACAATTATTCAAATTCTCAATAACTTCTGTCTTCTATCGGGCCAATCTATTAACAAACAAAGTCAAAATTAATTGTTTCTCCAAGCTGTTGTAAAACATCTAGGAAGTGTAGACATGTGATTTTTGACTCTCCCCGAAATTTCACCCTTTTTAGCATGTAAATATTTAGTTTAGGCCTAACATTGCTATTCAGCTCATTTTGACTCCTTTTATTTTATTTCGTCACAAAAATAAAAATTACATAAAATATTTTTGGTTTACGTATCTTTCGTAAATTTAAATTAAAAAAATATACAAAAGTAGTACCTTATCTTTAGTTTATATAATCTTGAAAACAAAAAATATAATTTTATGTTTTATAGTTTAGTTCAATTAATCAAATTAGTTTTATATTTTATATTATAATTATACATAATTTTAGAAAGAAAAATTAATTTTAGGTTGGTTTATCTCATCTTTATAAATCTTGTAGTCCATTTTTTTAAGTTTTTGGCCCAACAACAACAACAACAGTAACAACAACCCAATATAATCCCATTTAGTGGGGTGTGGGGAGGGTAGTATGTACGCAGACCTTACCCCTACCCTTGGGTAGAGAGGCTGTTTCCAAATAGACCCTTGGCATCCTTCCCTCCAAGAACTTCCCACCTTGCTCTTGGGGAGACTCGAACTCACAACCTCTCGATTGGAAGTGGGGGTTGCTTACCATCAGAGCAACCCCTCTTGTCTAACTCATAATCTCTAGGCCCATACCCCTAACCTAATCCCTACCCCTATATAATAGTACCTAACACTCTAAGAAAAACACAACAAATACACCTAAAAATCCATATGAGCATTGCAACAGCACTGCCAACATCTGCCCAGAATCAGATTGTACCGATAAAATCAATCACTACTTTGGAGGAGACGAAAATATCGGATGCAATGATGCAACCTTCCCATAACATAATGGATGTGAGGGCAGAAAGACATATATATGAAGAAGGGGAGGAAGAGGAATATTAAAGCAATACCGGGCAGACGCGTCAAGAAAAGGTGATTTGTCATCAATGCATAGTAAAACAAGTAAGAAGTCTCGTGAAAGGGATAGAAGTTGGGATGGCAGGATGTTTGAAGACTTAAACATAAGAAGACCTCCAATGAGAAATGCAACACAAAACAGGTCACTCAAACAATTATTACAAAGGCCAATCGATCGAGGAACAAAGCATGAATTTTGAAGTCATATTGAGAAAAATTGTAGACGAAGACCTTAATCTACCAATTAAAATTGTTACAAAATTGGAAAAAAAGAGAGCACCAAGATGGTTTCTTCAACTTTTATATTTCCATCTCATTAGTAATTTTCAATGTAATATCATCACAGAGCATATTATAAACTCTGGGATGACCATACTTTTCTTAATTCTTGCTACTTCTTTCTTTTTACATGCTTGTTAGTTCATGAGGCTTTTATTGGCCTCAATAGGATTAATAAGGTAAGATTTTCGTCGGTTATTGTTATATGGGTAACAATACCGGTGTTATCCCCCCTTCTTTTATTTTTTCTATTTGCTGTAATTTTTATTTTAATCATATTAATGAAAATTAGCCCTAGGCGCCTGCCTAGTGGTTTGCCAGCGTCGTAATGGTCAAAAAATAGAGAAGACCCTGAAAATTCTTCTTCTTCCATGAACAAAAATCAGAAAATGCCTAAAGAGCCAAAAAGAAAATCAGCCGCATCAATCAATAAAAAAGAAACGACCAGAACTCCATCTTCTAGAGAAAACATCGAAAGCAGACCCCTGATTTCTTAAAAAACAAATTGGCTATCTCCCTAGCTGGGAACGAAAATCCAAAAGACAACAAATCAAAGTCGTAAAAGAAGGTTCATCTTCAGTTCTTGTTCAAATCACGATCATCCGTCGTCTTTCTTTCTCCATCGCTATAAGTTGTTGTTTAGCATTGTTTGTCGCTGAAATTTGGATTTCCGGTGAGCTCGAGTTTGTTGCTGTTTATGGGCTTCCGTCTGTGGTTCCGTTTCAAGATTTTGTTCCAACCCGATCCACAGTTTTGCTCGAATAATTGTAAAGCTCAGGTTTATTTTGAGATCCAGTCTTAAACTCTACATCTTTTATTCTTCTCTTATATGAATATACTGTGTTAGTTTATTTGGAATTTTAGTTAATCTTATGTGATGATTTGTAGTGTTTACTTCAGATTTGTTTGAGTCAGTTCTTTGTTTGAATTTTTTTTTATTATAAAGTAGTTGAACTCACGTTATATTAATGCAAATATATGCTGAAGAATGAAATTGCTCAACAGGTGGATGAGTCTAGCTAGAATGCCTTACCGATATGTATTTAGATTGTTTCACTTAATTGGATTGATGAATGCATTTATCTCGTAAATTTGATTTAGTTGAAATCTGGGTTTTGGACACAGTTTATGCATTGAAAAGGACATATATTAAGTTTACTCATGTTTTATTTTTGGACATTGTAAAATTTATTTTATTTATCAATATAATTTAATCAAGTTGGTTAGTTCACATCGCTATCATACTTTTAGGCGCATTTTTAATCTATCACTGCCGATTGTATACGCATTCGCGTGACGTAATTGCGACGCTCTTGAATTAGATCGAAGGTGAGCCATATTATATAATATAAGTAGTTTATGGCCCTCCGAGCTTTAGTTTGAATACCCTTTAAAAATGGAATTGAGATGCGCCGCGCCAAATAAAATTTCAAATGCGTGACCCTCGTTTAATTAATTTTGAAATCCTCAGAACTCGAGGCGTGCCATTTAGCAAATTTTCATGGCCTTCGCAAAGTTGGAAACGCTTAGTCACTTTAGGCGTGTTATTTTAATAATTAACTTCCTTAAACTTGGGTGTTCATTTCATGTGACCCAAATCTAAATCTTAATAACGTTTTATAAATGTGTTTCGGATTATGGGTGCATTTCATGTGATACGATCCAAAGACATGATTTAGACGACGTTAAATTTTCTTTAAAATGAATAAAAGCCATTATAAAATTAATATTATACCATAGGTTAAAACATGTATTAAAATCAGATAATAGGCCAGTTGTAATAGTTTAAGTGATCGTGCTAGAACCACGGAATCCGGGGGCGCCTAACACCTTCCCTCGGATTAACCAAATTCCTTTTTAGAATTTCTGGTTCGCAGACTTCAAAAGGAAAGTCGAAGTTTTCTCGATTTGGGATTTTAACATAAACCAGTGACTTGGGACATCAGAAAATAAACTACCCCAAGTGGCGACTTTGAATTGAATAAATAATCTCATTTCGAATAATGTCACTTAAAGTGGAAAAGCTTCCTTGTACTACCTTGGGGTAGAGGAAGTGTAACAGGAAGGAATTGTCCTCTATCCTCAACATCAAGCTAAGTGACTAACTTGGAATCTACTTGGGTTTTTCAATTACTAACACAAAACCAAATCACAAAGACTATCAATTTATAATTGATAAAATGAGAACTAGATTGGAGAATTAGAAAGCTAGATGGCTAAATATGGCTGGTAGATGCACCTTAGTCACCTCAACTCTTAATAATATTCCTAATCATATCATGCCATTTTCTCACCGCCCTACAAAAACAATCAACGAAATTGACAACATTCAAAGAAATTTCTCATGGAATTCTACTCCTGAAAAAAGAAAATTACATCTCCTAAATGGGGATATTATTACAAAGGATAAGCAAATAGGGGGATTAGAAATTAGGAAAGCTAGAGGCAAGAACCTATCCTTGCTTACCAGTCTAGCCTGGAGACTTGTCAATACTACCTCCCTTTGGACTCAAGTCTGACTACTAAATATGCCACAACTAAAAATAAAAACGACTACTCCTTCATCTGGAAAACTCTATTGAAAGGCTTGTACTACTGTAATAAGGGAACTAGGTGAGATATAAGTAACAATATAATATTTGGGAATCAAACTGGATCTCCATTATTAATAATCTTAGAGCGTCAATTCAAGGTCCCCTTAATTACAATGAAGAAAAGCTCACTATTGGTAACATTTTATCCAGGAAGAATTGAGACCCCACAAAAATTTTCTTTGACTTGCCAATAAACATTTCTAAGAATATAAATGCTACTGTTAAGTTATAATACTTATAAAGCTAATTCTCTTAATAATATATGGAGTCTCAGATCAAACAGACTTTTTTCTACCTCCTTGTGCTACAAGCTCATTGAACAACATAACCCCTATGATAAGGATTACACTTGGTTGTGGAAGCTCCAATGCCCTAGTAAAATAAAAATATTCATCTCGAAATGCTACCACAATAGAATTCCAACAAGGTACTATCTAGCACATATAAGGATAAACATAAACCCAAAATGCCCCACCTACAAAGTATATGATGAAACCATTCACCAGATCTTTTGGGATTGCTCATCTATTTCACATATTTGGTCAGACCTAGGAATTAAGCTAAATACCAGAACAAAAGATCACTGGATTGACCAAATAAGACGTACAACTCACACTTTCAACCATGCTCACCTCAAATGTGCAGATATTTATCCTTTTGTTATCTGGCTAATTTGGAAAAACAGGAATAATAATAACCATAATAATACAAACATCAGACTTAATTGGGACACTATCTTAAAAAATATTGTTGAATATACCTTTCTCACAAAGAAAGGTATCAATTGTACTGTGCAGAAACAACTACAAATACAATGGCATAAACCTCCTAAAAGTTGGTATAAGTTTAATATTGATGGAGTTTTCAGTAAAATTAATTGCCATGGTGGTATAGGAGGAGTAGCTAGAAGTAACACAGGAAGCTAGATACTAGGATTTCAAATGAAAGTCCCTACATTATCAGCAACACAAGTCGAGCTCCAAGCCTTGAGAGAATATCTACAACTTACAATGTAGCATAATCTACTGTCGGTGGAAATTAAGACAGACGCGTCAGAAATTATTAATATGATAGTTAATGACCACCCTACTTATACCAAATTAATCTATGAATGCAGGTGATTGATGAAACAAACAAGGAAGAAAGGCAAGGTGGTCCTCAGGCATAGCTTTAGACAAGGAAACAGTGTTGTTCATGCCTTGGAAAAATGGCACTAATGTAGTCCAACCTAAATAAAATTACCCTTTTGGCAATTTCATCGGAGCCGACGATACATCAGTATCAACAGGATCAGGAGGGCTTTTCTTCTGTTAAATATGTTTGTTCTTGTGTATGTTTAAAGTTGGCTGCCTTAGGTAACTTAGATGACTTGCAAGACACAAACATTATCGTGTAATATAATTGCCAGTTATTAATATTATCTCCTTATGTTCAAAAAAAGAAAGAAAATGTTAACTCTTTTTAGCCATATCAAGCTTTCAACAAAGCTAAAAAATTTCTGTTCTTGAAAACAAAACACCAACAGAACGTTAGCAAGCAAGAAAACGTTTTCCAACCAAAAAAATCCAACGAGAATTATTGAAAGTTTAACAACGTACAGATTTTATGGTTCTAAAGGAATACGGTGCAATCTTCTACAAGAATATTATATGGAGTTTTCTCTATTCCAGGTATGTTAAGGTTATCCGCTCTTTTTTTTTGGCATGATCCAAGTTATACAGAAGAAACGAGTAAATACACAGTTTTCATAAATGCTATTCTTAGAAATACTAGGGGTCTTTGTGTTCTTGATTCCCCATGTGACAAATTATTATATCTTCTGTTCATGGGGCTCAGAATAATACGCAGTTGAAAAAGTTTATCCGTAAGGAATATTGAGATTATTACATATTTTGCATGCATTTCATTCATTTATACATGTATACTGACCCATGATCAGATGGCGCTATATATATATATATATATGGGACATAGGAAAAAGGTTACGACGTTATATACGTACCACCACCTGATCAGTTGGTATATGTTGATGATGTTGCCCACAGTAGCTGAGACGATATGATAGGATGCCCTTAGAAGCTTGATGATATTATCTACACCCGTACCTATGCATGACACGACATTTAAATGCACATGCATGACATTATAAATGTTTTAGAATGTACAAAGTTATTCAGATTTACAGATGGATTTCTGTATTCATGTTTCATCCATGTCTTTTACATATAGATTTTCATGCATTACATATTCAGTATATTTTTCGTACTGACGCCCTATTTCACAAGGTAGCATTTCATGTCCGCAGGTGCATGTAGGCAAGCTGATGGTCCCTCTCCTTAGGATCCTTGATCAGTGAGAGTTAGCATGCTCCACTTGATCCGGAGCTGCTTTTGATTTTGGTACGATATGCTTGTATATATATATATGGGTATGACGTGGCTCACTCGCGTTTTTGTACATTTGTGTTTCTATTAGAGGTCTGTAGACAGTATGTCTAGCTGGATACTATTTGTCCTTACCGGCTTCCAGTTTTGAGGTACATAGTTGTCTATAGCAGTCTTGTCGGTTCGTCCTACATATGTTGTATGTATATGTACATTATGCCTTTTTGGGAAGGTCTTCTCCATGTATATTATTCTCACAATTTAGCAGATATTATTCAGGTTTATATCTTAGACGTATGCTTAGGGGTGCTTAACAGGTAAGACTCGGGCACCTGTCGCGGCCTATCGGTTTGGGTCGTGACAAGGGTAACGGGTGTGTGGGCGTACCGCTATGGGGATTGTGACTTTTTCCATCCTATAGAAACTGTAAAGTTGAACAATCTGTTGTTAGCTATATGCTTCATATGTGTTATAGAAAGATTGACTGTAAATCATGCTTAGGCCTTATGCCAGTATTGTTGGGACCTTTTGTGGTCGTTTCTTATTGTCATCTCACTATTTCATTGATATCCCATACTCAGTCATGTTCATGTATTTTTATATCATACCTCAGTCTCTTTTATTCTATTTGACGCTTCATGTCATTGTTGTTTAGATAAAGAGCGCATATGTGGAAAATGCTGGGAAGAATGTATAAAAGGTTTCCTTCACGAATTTTTGCCTATTTCCTCCATTTTTGAAGACGGGTTTTAAGTTTTGGACAGTGATTTTCAAGAGGAATCGAGAGTTATCAGATGTGTAAGTTACTTGGGCTTTATTACTTGTGTTTATGATGATTTTCCTACTATTTAATCATGAAATTAGTGGAAATTTAGGGTGAAGTTGAAGGGGTCAGGGCTTCAGTTGTGGAGAATTTGATTTAAGGATTAAAGGGACCATTTGAGGTCGGATTTTGATGACATTAGTATGTATAGGCTTGTGAATGAAACAAGTTTCTCATTATATGAGTTTTGTCGAATTCCGAGATGTTGGTCCATGGGCCAGGTTTGGGTGAATTTAGAGATTTTTGTATAATTTGATACTTTTTCGTATAGAATTGATTCATTGGCCTATATTGATCGCATAATGTCGATTTTGGTCAGACTCGGGATGTTCGGAGGCCGATTCTAGAGGCAAGAGCGTGGCAGAGTAGGGATTTGACCATTTTGAGGTGAGTAATGACTATAAATCTTGTCATGTGGGAATGAAACCCGAGACTACACATCGTTTCACTATTTTGAGGTGACACGCCTGCTAGATGACGAGCGTGTGAGCGTGCATCGTTGAGGATTGTGACTTGGTCCGTCCTATAGCAACTATTAAGTTGCGTATTTGACTGTAAAATATTTTTATACTTATTTGCTTTAGAAAAAATTTCTATGATTTGGGTTGAATGCCATATTTGGGCCTCGTGCCAAGTTGTTTAGACCCTTAGGGGCCTTTTACTTTCCTCACTGTTTTGACTTAAGATATGTACTTATTCATGCTATGTTTTAATGATTTCATAACTTAGTCTTTATTACCCCGTTTTGAAGCATAAAAATGATATTTCTGGTTGAGCACCCTGTTTTATTGATAGCCCGAGTGGCTTGAGAGGTTTCTGACTAAGTAAGGCCAAGTGCCTGTATTATGAGGATATTATGGGATCGGGCTACGTGCTGCGACATGTTGTTACTGATTTGTGATTATGAGAGACCAAGGGCCTGATTTGTTATGCCACGAGGTGGCTTGTTATAGCGCATGGGCTGTAGGAGACCCTCCGGAGTCTGCACACCCCCAGTGAGCGCGGGTACCCTATGTGAGTGATATGATGTTATGCCTGAGGGGCTATTATTGATTCATGTTGTGCCCGAGGGGCTGTTACGAGTGACTATGAGGTTTGCCCGAGGGGCTGGTTCTGAGTGATGTTATGCCCGATGGAAGTTTATGATTCATGTTGCCCGAATGGCTATGTACGAACTATGTTTTTCCCGAGGGGATATTATGATTTTTTCCATTTTTACTTTAAATTTCATTGATATTCTATTGAAACTGTTGTAAGGCATCTTCAAATGATTTTTCTAAAAAACTATGTTTTTAAAAGGAGAGGATTTTGTCTCATATACTAATTTAAAAGCATGTTGAACTTACTGAGTTTTGTGATGTAGATTTCCCTATGTTTCTTTCTGCTCATTCATTATTTACCTTTATTACTTACTGAGTTGGCGTACTCACATTACTCGATACAACTTGTGTGAAGATCCAGGGGCTACTGGATGTGCTAGTGAGCGTTGATCTTCATCCACGGCGGATACTTGGAGATGACAAGGTAGCTGCATGGAGATCGCTGCCCTGCCATTCTCCCTCCTATCTTCCAATAGATATTAGCACTTGATTTCTAGACTATTTTCGATCTTGTTAATTTTCGGAAAAATTGTAGTATTGCTCATGACTTAGTGACACCCGAGATCGGGCTTTATTTTTTTGTGTTTTGGTTTTTGACTTTATATTTTTATGAGGATTTCAGTATCAAAAAGGTTGTTACTTAAATTTTAATGAAATACTGAACTATTTTGGGAATGTGTCGGCTGGCCTAGTTGCATGATAGGCGCCATCACGACTGTTTTGGGGTCGTGACATAAGCAATGAGAAATAATGAAATCTATTTTTTTTTTGCAGTACATTGATGCTATTTTATACTGTTTGAGGAAGAAAGGAAAGTATGGTCATCAAAATAAAACGCGGTATATAACCACTGATTGTATTTTCAAGACTAGAATTAAACAAATTTATCAGAGGTATATTAATGCTCCTACTAATAAGAAGCTTGTTATTGTCAAACCCCAGCACATCATAGTAGAATACATATTGAGGTACAGGTTACTTGCAAATGTTGCATCGGATAATGTTGATGTACACGGCAAAATCAGAAGACTTGATTTTTTTCTATCAAGATGCCTCGAAAGTTTTTTCTAAGACCCCGAGGGTGGAAGGCCGTGAACGAGTGCTTAGGTTCGGGGCTTGATGGAGCCCCGCTTGAAGAAACCAAGGTCCGAGGTCGGGATGAAGAATAAGTCTCCTAAGCGCGTGGCTACACCTAACAGATCCGGCCTATCTAGAGCCTACTATGAGCTCTTGTGTCAAGCCATCCCATCTGTGTACCATCACAAATGACACCCATGTACAATACCAGGTCCCTTCGCCTATATAAGGAGGACTCGCCCTACCTTGTAAGGGATTGACGTTGCTCCACTTCTCCACAAAAGGCAATAATCTCTCTCTCTCTCTCTCTCTCTCTCTCTCTCTCTCTCTCTCTCTCTCTCTTTCTAAAGTTGTTTGTTCTCCATAATATGAAGTTATTTATATCTGAACGTCTCTTTTATTGGCTCGAAGCCACCCTTATGTCCATTGTCACTTAATCTACACTCAATTAAATAGCTTAATATTGGCCGTGGGAAGCCTTAGTCAATCGGATTCCCGCTTGTTATCCCCATCTCGACTATCCCCATTAACTCGATCTCGGCACAAACCTCAGCCCCGAGGATCCCATCGATCCTCCCCATGCTCGGGTAGCAGACCCCTTCGGTTTGCTTACTGCTTCATTTTAGCTCGCCTCTTATATTTATACTTAGTATTTCTCGGCATCGACTGCTCTAACAACTAGCTTATAAACATATCACATACTTTTAGAATCTCATTTACAAATTTAATTGTCGTTACCATTTTCACTTTAAACAGTTTGGCGCCCACCGTGGGGATAAAAATATAATGATTTTTTTCTTGCTGGTTTCGTCATACAAACATACGATATGCTTCATACTTTTCTTGTCCAAGATGTCTTGATTACAGGTTAATATCTGGCTCGGTAAGTGAAATCGAGAACGGCTACCCCGAGAGCCATGGCAGGAGCATTATGGCTATTCCGACGGTTGGTACGATGCCATAGGACTCTGATAACGCATGTGGGCCGATTCAAGCGGACTCGGGCTCGTGAGGCACGCGACAAGTCGACGAAACCTCATGCGCTAGTGATATCATGTGGCTCACTGACCAACAGAAAGCTCAAGAAAAGCTCCAGCCCGGTTAAAATGGGAAGGTAATCTTAATGTCATCTTTGGAATGTTGCAGGCATGATGACTGGCTATTGTACAGCTACAAGATCGACCGGAGACCCCTGATGCAGAAGAAACAAGAGCACCTTCTCATAATAAACCGGTATCCAGGAAGTCATGTAGCGGCAAGTCGGTAACCGACTCTGATGCAACAAAGGTGTCGGGGAATTCCTCGAAAAGATCGAATCGGGCGACGACCCCCAAAATGATGAGTTTGAGCCCGTCCCTTTGAGGAATCCCGAAGACACCCTCCCAAAAGACACCATGACACAGCGCCACCGCTTGGCACCTAGGCCCACGGGCTCACTCGCCAACATGTTCTTCCACAAAATCACGCGCAAACATCATCAAAACAATACCGAGAGGGCCCGGCACACCCGAGGTCAAGCAAGGAAGAAATGAAATATCGCGATAAACTACACCCAATATCAGCCACAAATCAGAACCATCCTGGAACCTCCTCATGATCGGCACATCCAAACAAACTCTCGACAAAGAAGCTGATGCAAAGCAAAGAGAGATAGAACCTGGGGATGGCATACCCAAGGAATAACTGACGCGACCAGATCCAATATTTCGCACTTGGTAAGGGAATCCCCCCCAACCGGGCACAATTACGACATAACTGCGCCAAACATCAGGATCGCCGTAAGAGAGTCAAGAAACGTCGGGCGGCTCAGACCTGTTCGACAAGCACTCCCCCTTGGAAATTGCAGTCTGGTGCGAGAACCGCAGGTGCACGGGATCGCCAGACCAAAAGAACAACGACTGTGCTAGTTTAGTAAATTTTGCCTCCAAGTATCATCGAGTGTTCAAGGAGCAATGGGAGCAAGAAAGATAAAGTTGACATGTTGCAGCGTGTTGTCACGACGGTTAAAGGGCAAAAACACCCTTCAAATATCCGTAGAATATAAAAGAGAAAACATTCATCGCCAGAAAAGGACGGATCCGAGGAGTGTGTCCAAAGGACACCCTTCAAACCAGGAAAAGGGATGCCAGGATTTCACCTCGACCTCATGTCCACGCATTGGTAACTCCCTCCCTCATTTAGCAATTTTTATAGTAAAGCATATGCTCATAAATGCAGGCGTCTCGACCAATTACACCAATGGTGTCAGGCCAGAGCCAAATATGGCATTTTGGACCAGCAAACCGAATCATTCCCCACTTCAAACCTTTGATAGTTCCCATACGTTGACCGCCATAGCAACCGAGAGAGAAGCCTCCCTCTATTCATCTCATCGAGGATCGAACTAGGATGCCGAACGCACGAAGTACAAGCGTTTTATTCAAATAGTAGTGGGTGCATTACCCAGAAGCAATTTCAACACCTCTTCGCCAAGGAGGATGGAGCCCCCTACAAGGGTGGAACTCAGACATTCAATAAAGGGCCACACGTGACGGAAGGTAGTTCCTCACCATCAAACCAGCTGTCAACAACAGCACCAGACCTTGAAACATCGCCTACATATCCCGCAGCAGGGAAGAACTATTCCACTCTTTCGATTGACTCTTCTCTTTTTACTAACCTACATGCAGGTATCTGGCCGAGGCCTTCATAAATCCTGAACTCTACCAAGAGATCCAAAGACCCTTGCAGGATCTTCTGGGCTCCCTTTCCTCGACCGGGTATGCAACCCATAGGTCTAGCCAGCAAGATTATTAGCGGAACGATGCACCCCATGAAAAAGACCATGACGTGATCGCGGGGCTTCCTTCTATAGTCGGATGACGTGTGATGGTCTTTCTCTTGCAAGAGCGCCATTTCCTCGAAAGGGCGAATAAACAGCGGGTTGGGTCTCGATATACGACCGTACGAGCATGCTAAATGATCAGAGGAGCCGGGCATGTATGGGAAGAGTTCGCAACAACAGAGCAATGAGCACTTATAGCATATATCTACGCCGACCTTCCAAGATTATATATATTCTCGGCATTCCATCACAACCCATATCTACTCTAAGTAATGAAGAATATCTTTGATATTTTGACATATTCACGACTAATACTTCTCCATTGCTTAGAGGTCTCTACGGCCGGATAGCGTAAGAGTCATCGTTGCCTGCTAATCAAGCCTACGGTCCACAAACTTAAAAGGTCTCTCCACAAACTTAAAAGGTCTCTTTGACCACCTTGGGGCCACAAACTTAAAGGTCACTACAACCAGACAGCGTAAGAGCAATTGTCGCCAGCTAAAAAATCTTGACAACTTGAGGATTAAAATGAGCTCAAATCGTAACCCGATTGAGAGACCGAATCCAGAATAGTTACCTATACAAGCCTATGGGCCACCGATTAAAAGTTCTCAATGACCAGACGGCATAAAAGCCATCGTCGCTAGAAAATTCAAATAAATTTTCGAGGGTCAATCGCAGCTCGAATCTCAACGCGATTTGATGACTGGGCTCGAGGATCACGATACGCCTACGGGCGCGGCACAAGTGCTACTGTCGCCAGATTCTCAACGTGATTTACAAGTCAATTACAGTTTGGGTCGCAATGCGACCCGAAGACTATGCCCAAAAGTAGTTAAATGCCTAAGGGCGAAAATGAGAAGACATCATCGCCACCCGGAGACTCGATGAAATATATTGGTCAATTGCGGCCCGAATCGCAGCACAATTTGGAGACCGGACCCGAAGAATTGCAAATACACCAAAAAGTGTGGTGTGTAGGAGCGTGGCATGCAAGCCATTATCACCCGCTGGAAACCAGGGAAACTCAAAGGGGTCGATTACAGCCTAGATCGCAATTCGCCCCGAGGAGTGAACCCAAGAACTGCAATAAGCCTAAGGGCATCACGTGTACGTCGCCATTGCCAACTGAGTAAACCTTCTGAACCGAGCACCCGTAAGGTCATCTCCACCCAAAAGACACAAAAATCAGTATCACCTGCCTTTGCAGGCGAGGAAAAACATATGGATTAACTAGAGCTCGAGACACGATGTGACCCGGAGACTGGACCCAGAGCAATCAAAACACCAAATGCTCGAGGGCACAAGCTAAATACGACTGTCCGACCAGTTTTGGATCAAGAGAGGCCTCACAAAATGCCAGGACCAGCCTACCTAATCGAAAACAACAGCAGGAAAAAGGTATAGAGAAAATAAAATTCCAAAATTTTGCCTTATATATCATGTGCGCCAGGGAAAGCATATTCTCTATCTACAGGCATGTCCTATATATATTCGGAACAAAGCTACAAAATGACAAAACCTACACTCCAAAGAGCTATAGCTTGCTAAAATCACTCTCGGCAACATCGATAAGGAGTGAGCAAGCATTGCGCTCATCCGCCCGCGCTTGAGCTAACCCCTCCAAGAGAAGGAAGCCCATTGCGGCAATCTCCTCGTGCACCTCTCTCCGAGACTTGCAGCGAACATACTCCTCGATCCTCTGCTCCCGGTCAAGGTCCCGTGCTATCTCAGCTTGGGCATCAGCAGCATCCTTCACACAAATTTCCATCTCAGCGTCAATTATCTCGGTCCTGACCTTCGAGAGGTCAGATTCAAGTTTCCAACTCATGTCCGTTTGAACTTTGGCATTATCATGAGCCAAGCAGAGCTGGACCTCGAGAGCAGGGACCATGGCTAAAGCATTCATCTCTTCCAAAGCTCGAGCGTGAGCTTGAGCCCTCAGCTTCCCCCGAGAAATTCTGACGCGGTCGACATCGCCTTTGATGTACTCCAGAGCCTCCTACTTCTTCTGCAACTGATACGGCAAAGGGAAGTTAGCCTCGACATCATAAAAGAATAAAGCGCGCACTATGGAAAATTACTTACTCCGACAGATAGCTTTGATAATCCGAGCCCCGATGCGCCTCATGTCGCCAATGCTGCAGATCTACTTCCCTCTCCTCATTAAGGAGCCTAAGGGACTCACACTCACCCCAAATTTCTGAAGCTTAGCTCCTTGACGGAGCAGATCGGCCTTAAGCCTATTGTAGGCCTGTACAAGGGAAGTTAATAGAGGGAGAAAAGCACGAAATGCAGGGAAGATATACATGAACTCACCACAAAGTGAAGCCGACGGACTTCCCCAAAGTCGAATCACACTTGTGACGATCCTTCTCTTACGGCCCTAGAAGAATCAACTTCAGGCACGGCATGCTCGCTCAAAGAAACCGTCGGCCAAGAGTCCGGTATCCTGGGGGCCACAAACTCGAGTACCCGAATTCCCTAGAAAACCAAACCTGACTAGCGCTACTGGACGTTCCATCACGCAGTAAGTGCCGATCTCTCTCGTCTCCATGATCCCCCAAACCGGAGGCCCTCGACACCTCCCTCTTTTCATAATAAATTCACCTCATCCCAAATGATCGCCCGATATCCATAAATGGCGAATCCAATGCAAATGGAAGGGGAAAATGTTAGCTCAGGTATACAAAGACAAAACAAAGGTGATGTACGCACATACCTCGGTATGGCATTCTCCATCCGTACGAAGCATAGCTTATCACCTGCGTTCGTCACGGGATGAATGGGTTACCAGCTTCTGGACCCAACTAGGCAGATCGTAAACTTCATCAAGTGTCCACGAAGTTGCTGCAATGAAGGAAACAACGTTATTACTCGGCTGACTTTTGCTATAGACAAAATCTGGAAAAGCACCAAACCCTTCACTCGTGTGCGGGATTCCACCCTTCAGTAAATAGCAAGAACTCCACAGGAATAATATCAGCCGTACGAACCCGGTCAAACCAACTGGCCCACTCCCGATCCTGCCTTCCTCGTCATCAACAATGAAGGGCGTAGATGAGTGGCACCTCAGAGTTAGCAGGCCTCGATGATGTAAGTGCCAGTATAGCCTGACAAGGCGATCAAGCATGAATTCGAGCTCAGCCTTCTTCGCGAAGAACTTCATCATCAACATCGTCCGCCAAAACGACAGGTGAAAGTGCGCCAGAGTGACCCAATATTTCAGACAGAATTCAAGCACAGTCCTATCAGGGGGACCAAAAGCGAAAGGATACAAATACACGTTCAGGAACCCATCAATGGAGTCCGCAATTCCTTCATTGGGGGAAAGAGCCTGTAGAACTACCTTCGCTCCACCCGTAATATCTCCTCGCCATCTCTAGATGCTCCCCCTAGAAAAGATTCCATCTCCAAAGCGAATTCCTTTGATTCCCGGGCACCAGGAGCAGCACTTCCGACCCATTATCGGATCTACCCTAGAGCAATTTCCATGGCTATGGAAAAACAAACAGGCCAAAGCAAAAGTACCTAGCAACACTCTCGCACCTAGAAGGATGCAGTACTCTATATCGGAATGGAAAGGCTGCTATGCGAAAATCGTAAATCCTGCGAAGAAGCCGAGGCAGCTCCATTTATATGCAAAAGGCAGCGATAATTCGTCTGCCCGAGGCAAGCCCCGAGAAGCCAACAACCTCGATACAGATCGACTAGTTGACATTCGGTCCCAGAAGCATCCTCCAACGAAGAATCATAATTTGAAGAGTCGTTCGTATCATCTCCACGCTCGGAGCAGCATTCCCTAACAGAAACTCTAGCTTAATAAGGTTGAGCCTCGATAAGCTCTTGACGACCAACATTTGGTGCAAGGCAAGCAACTGATCTGACAAGTCACTCTCTCTAAGGGGTAGAGCAAATGAAGAAAGCTTCGATCACAAAAACTACACACAAGCTCCTCGGCGGAAGTCTATTCTACATGACCTGGAAGAGGCCATATGCATTGAGACCGATAGGGACCCCCGGGTACCCAAAGATGACCTATATTAGGGGCACCGCCCCCATAGGCCTCAGAACTCAACGCTTGATCTTCGAATAAACCAAAGGGTCCCACAGCCCCAACTTGTCAGGATAGTTCAAAATTGGTCTGAAGCTCAGTGATGGATTCGGAAGAAGAGCCATGTCGATCAGCAAAGGGTCCGAATAGAACACTTACGGCCAAGCTAGATATCAGCGATCAACAATAAAAAGAGACATTCGAAGGGCCTCGAAGGGCGTGAAAACATACAGAAAACAAAGCAAATTCAAAAGTAGAAATCACCAAAAGTTCATTTTTATTCATAAAAGTTGGTATACAAGAAAACCTCGAGGGGTCTTACATACACTTACAAAAAGCCTATGGAGGATTTCCACAGCTAAAAGGCAGAGGCGAAAGGATGCACACGCAAGGTGAAGACCTGGAAGCTAATCCACCTTAGAAAGTCCAATACAGGATATTACGAGCGTGCCTTCTCGGAAGTTTCATCCTGTCCTTCCATACTGATATCCCCAAGAGGACTAGGTGGGTTGCAAGGAAGGATGAAAAAATGTGAAAGCTCTCTGAAGCTCGAGGAACTTCTTTAGCCAAACAAGCCTCGAAGAGATAGCGGACCGAATAGTCCTCAATCCCGCCTGCACGGCTACTATGAATCCACTTCTTAGCACGTCCACCCGTGCAAGACCCCGACTCGAAGTAGAGCATCACGTCGAGCCGGGGTATGAAGGTGAACATCGGTGTATATTCTGAGCCCCCTTTTGAGTAGCGGTGCATAATCCGAGCAATCATCTACATAAGGGAGGAACCAACTCTCTGTCCATCATCATCGCCTCAACCCAGTAATGGCAGCCTAGGTTGGTGTATTAGTAACCACGGTGGTGGCGTGGCAGTACATCTACGTCTGGAGAGAAGATGTCTCAATATAAGGCTATGACATAGTCCAAAGGAATTCCTCCAAATAGCCTTAAGACAAAAAGCATTCATTATGGTGATAAAGGGCAAAAGAAGATGACGGGAAGGAAGAAGCAAGGTATGCCAAATAAAAGTGTTGATATGAAGAAAGCAAGGCCACAAAATACCCTCATTTATAGGGGAAAAACGACATGGTCATTGATGCTCTGGAAGATTGACCGACGGGTGCACTTATTGCTTTTTGTGAATAAATGAATCGGCGGCAGTGTTTTCGCATCGAGAAGTGAAAATGACAAGGCATCGAGCAGAGATCTATGTGATACGCCATCTATTATGAAAGATTGCGCCTTAATTCAAATCGCCAGCATAATGTCGCCAGAAAAAGCTCAAAGATTCGAGTATCAGAATCATTTCCCATCACTTCTTCATGGGAAATACGAAGGCTATCTGTACGCGGCAAAATCAGTAGATTTGATCTTTTGCTATCTAGATTCCTCGAAAGCTTTTTCCAAGACCCCAAGGGTGGAAGGCCATGACCGAGTGCTTAGCTTCAGGGCTCGATGGAGCCCAGCTCAAAGAAAGCAAGGTCTGAGGTCAGGATGAAAGAAGAAGTCTCCTAAGCACGTGGCTACACCTGACGATCCGGCCTATCTAGAGCCTACTATGAAGTCTTGAGTCAAGCCATCCCATTTTTGTACCATCACAAATGGAACCCGTGTACTATACCAGGTTCCATCGCCTATATAAAGGGGACTCACCCTACTTTGTAAGGGACTGATGTTGCTCCACTTCTACACAAAAGGAAATAATCTCTCTCTCTCTTTCTAAAGTTGTTTGTTCTTTGTAATAGAAAGTTATTCATATCCGAACATCTCTTTCATTGGCTCGAAGCCACCCTTATGTCCATTGTCACTTAATCAGCACTCAATTATATAGCTAAATATTGGCCGTTGGAAGCCTTAGTCAATCGAATTACCGCTTGTTATCCACATCTCGACTATCCCCGTTAACTCAATCTTGGCAAAAAACTTAGCCCCAAGGACCCCATGGATCCGCCCCACGCTCGGGCAGCGACCCCCCTTCGGTTTTCTTACTATTTCGTTTTAGCTCGCCTCTTATCTTTATACTTAGTATTTCTCAGCATCGACTGCTCTAACAACTAGCTCGGGAATAGATCACATATTTTTAGAATCTCATTTACAAATTTAATTGTTGTTACCATTTTTACGATAAACAATTAATTTTTTGACTATGCCCATAAACAATGTGGAGAAATTTCATTGGTTTTTGGTTGTGTTTGACATTACCGATAGGATTCTATGTGTTTATGATTCTATTGTCTCTTCACGAAATCACAACATTGTTGAATCTTTTGTCAACAAGTTTGTTGTTATGACCCCCTATACTTTTCATGCACCGACTTCTATGACAAGCGTCCAGAAATCAACTACAAAAACACAAAAGGCATATGAAAAAGATGTTACTGACCCTCTTGACATTTGATGGTTGGTCGGTAAGATACCCCAGCATAAAGAGGGATCACTGTATGAAAAAGCTATTTTTCCTTCTATCTATTTAACAAATTGTACATTACACTGAAGGCTAAATCTTTCCCATCTTTTTTTGCAGTGATTGTGGTGTATACGTGGCGACATTTGAAGAATATGTTAGCACTGGAGAGCAAGGGGCAGGGGTGTGGGCCGCACAACAGCTAGGGCAACACCTGCAGATCCACCTGCTTCCCTAGTTCATGATCAGGTCCCGGTTGTAGATGCTCCAACAGGACCAGCTCAGGCACCGGTTGTGCCTATTTTTATCCTAGGTCTTCAAGAGACCTTAGCATATCTTGACCGTGTGAACCAGTCTTACTTAGGCGATCGAAGTTTCTACTATAGCAGCTACTTTTTAGGCCGGGGAGGCACTCAAACTCCCGCCGCTCGTACACCTGACCAGGCTGTTCAGGGACTATAGACACCCAGCCCTGCCAGTTGCACCTGATCAGGATTATGTAGTACCAATCGTGCTTGATGGCGAGCAGTGTAGATTGAATAGATTTGGTAGACTTCAGCCTCCAATTTTAAGTGGTATAGAGGGATGCCTATGGTTTCTTGAACAAGTGTAAGAGGATTCTATGCACAATTGGTACTTTGGAGACCAATGGGGTCTCATTTACTAATTTTCAATTTTATGGAGCTACCTTTACTTAGTGGGAGGCTTATGAGAGGCGTGGTCATGTTGGTGCAACACCCCTCACCTAGCAGCAGTTCACTGTTCTCTTTCTAGAGAAGTATGTACCATTGTCCCGCAGAAAGGAGCTGCACAAGCAATTCGGGCAGTTGCGTCAGGATGATATGACTGTGACGTAGGAGAAGATGAGGTTTTCTGAGTTAGCCTATCATGCTATCTGGTTGGTTCCCACAGACAAGGAGAGAATCAGGAGGTTCGTGGATGGCCTTTTGTATCAGTTACAGATTTTTATGACCAGAGGGGATATCTAGTGCTTTTTAAAAGGAGGTTGTTGACATTGCTCGGGATGTAGAGTCAATTCTCCGTTAAGAACGAGAAGAGAGGGAGGCAAGAGGCCCCATAGATCTTGTAGTTTTGGGGGTGATCCTCATGGGGGTCAATTTCAACATGGTAGAGGTCGTCCAGTCAGACATACTTAGTTAGCTCGCTCGGTTCATCGTGGGGCATCATCGGGTCATGGTTCTCACAGTTCTTATTAGGGTCATTCGTCACTTAGTGCTCTCCCAGGTCAGAGTTCGTCCCGAGTGTCACATCTCCTTTTTCCACCCCTGAAAGGGTATAAGGGAGTTTTTTCAAATTTAAGTGGCAATCGAAACAAATTATTTTTATTAAATTCAGAGTAGCCACTTGGGATAATTTATAGTGTCCCAAGTCACCGGCATAAATCTCGAATTGAGAAAAAGATTGACTCTATTTTACAGTCCGCAAACACAGAAATACGGGTAAGAAATTCTGTTAACCTGGGAGAAGGTGTTAGGCATTAACGAGTTTTGTGGTTCTAGCACGGTCGCTCAACTGTTATTATTGGCCTATTTATCTTATTTTAAAACACTTTTGAACCTATGTGCATTTTAAATTTTAAAATCACTTTCAATTATTTTAAGGAAGATTTCAACGTCATCTAAAACACGTCTTTGGATCACTCCACATGAAATGCACCCGCTGTCCGAGACACATTTTATTTAACGTTGTTAAGATTTGAATTTGGGTCACATAAAATGCACACCCAAGTTTAGGAAGGTAATTGTTAAAATAGCACGCTTTAAGTAACTACGCACTTTAACTTTGCGAGGGCTGTAAAAATTCGCCAAATAGCACACCTCGATTTCTAATTTCAAAGAATTTTATTATTCGAAATTGTTATAATTAGGTTACATTAAATGCACCCCGAATTGAAATTCACGTATTGTAACCATGCCACAAAAATCGTACCCATAGCCACTAACAAATCACGCCACAATCAGGGTCAGAGAAACGAAAGAAAACTAAACAAAATATTCATTTTCGGAAGCCCAAATTCATTTCATTCAAAATAATTCCCCCACCCAAAAATATGTCCAACATAGAAAATGAATTTCGGACTGGAAAAGTATAGGCCAAAACAATCAAATTACACTTATGTCTAAATTTGGTTTGTAAGGTGCCGCATATTAGAATTTACTTCCTTTCACTGATACTTCCAAAGTTCATTAATAAATTGAAATAACACTTTCTGACAATTATGACCCCATTCCTAAAAAATAAATAAAATGATACATTAGTACCAACCAAATATTGGATATAGAATTTCACAAAGAGCAATTAATAACATGAACAACTCATTTCCTTTATACAAGCAACATAAACTTCTTAAGAACGCAAGAGCAAACACAAAGTGCAAACAAATATTTTCGTTTAAACATGGACAACCATACGAGTTGGAAATTAACAAATGAACAAGAATTAGAATTGGACCTTCAATTGAGCTCTCTAATTGAAAATATCCTCTACCCAGTACACCCAAGAGATGTCGACGACAAAAAATAGGATTCAAGCAATTGAAATCCGATCGGAAAACAAACACAACAACAGAAACTTCGGCGGGAAGAACAAAGGCAAGATCAAAACTTCCAATAGGCGACGAACTCAATCAACCTCGAACAAACTCCATTTTTGGAGCAAGAACCTGGAATTAAATTAATTTTGCAGAAGTGAAACAGGGCTTAAACCAAAACCTTCGCGAAACTTGTTCAGCGCGGAGCTCCGATTTCTATGAAATGGAGCTGACAGGAGAGGATGGACGTTAGTGTTTGGAATCATGCTCACCGGCTAGCCGATGATGAAATCCGGTAGCGGCAATGGTATTGGCTGAGATGAGGTGTTTGGACGGCTTCTAGTCTCTCAAAAGTTGAGAGAACTTCAATTCACTAAGGGGGAACACTAATGTTCTTCTCTAAATAAAGATGTAGATTGTCATTTTTCTTTTGCGGAGATCAGCTTTCCTTCTTTAGAATTGGGGGTCCGTTCTTTGTGAAAATGCGGCACTGCTTCTTTTTTGTCTCCTCCTTTTAGGTCTTGATTTAGGTATTAAGAAGAACAAGGGTTTGGGTGTTGGACCGGGTCGGATCGATCCATTTTGGGTTGTGTTGGGTTGGGTTGGGGAAATTTTGGCTTTCTAAAAGGGATTTTTACCTATACATCACATATAGGAAACTTTATTACCATTATTGTGCGTTGTTTGGTTATTACCCTCATATCCCATGTTTTTGTTACAAAATATGTACCAAACGAAATCTTTGCTGATGTTGCACTCTAAAATAACGCCACTTATTAAGGCTCAAATCTATGTTAAATAATTTGTAGCCTAAAATAACGCCTGTATTTATGGCTCCTAATTAATCTTTGATTTTGTACCAAATAAATGCTAATTCAGTTAAGGTAAAAATCTCTTCAATTAATCATACTTTCTTAATTTATATTGCTCTATTCCATTTAGCGACACTTCATTTTTTTGAATACAGCATTTCATTCTCTATATTTTGTATACATTCCTACCATCAGAACGTTAACCATTCCTACAATCAAGAACGTTAGCCAAGCTTAGGAACGTTATTATTCAAAGTCACTTTCTAATCAAAGATTTTCTTTCTTAATTTATATTGTTGTTTCCAGTGTGTTTTTAAAATGTAGTCAAATGTAGGTAAATATAGTTAAAGTTATATGAAGTGTTTCCAGTGAGTTTTTAAAATGTAGTCAAATGTAGGTAAATGTAGTTAAGGTTATACGAATGTTTCCAGTGAGTTTTTAAAATGTAGTCAAATGTAGGTAAATGTAGTTAAGGTTATATGCAGTGTTTCCAGTGTGTTTTTAAAATGTAGTCAAATGTAGTTAAGGTTATATGCAGTGTTTCCAGTGTGTTTTTAAAATGTAGTCTAATTTTTGTAGTTATATGAACTTTGTAGTTAATTGTAGTTACTTGTAGTTAATCGTAGTCAGTTGAAAAATATATCTGAATAACGTATTTTTTTGTATCTACTGGATGGTATGAGTTGCTGAAAACTACAAATGGGACTTTGATGCAATCGTAGGACTGAAAAATATGGCGGATGAAACTCTCGATCTGAAACAATGGCAACCTTCGACAATGGAGGATGAAATTAAAGAAGAAGGCACAATAATGGTAATAAGGTTTGCTATATGGCATGTATATGTAAAAATCCATTAAATTAAATGTAGCAAGTATTTCTACTTGTATCAAACTCAAAACTAGTATCGAATAACATAGTGGAAAACTGGAAACTCCACTCACAAACAAAAACAAAATCGTTGTTAGGGACGAATCTACTCCTTCTCCAACCGAGTTCGATTTTGCTAATAATCAATACAGAAATCACATATTTTCCCCCAAAAAACCCTCGTTTCTCACTCATAGAAAAATGGAATTTGGGAATTTGGGACTGAGAAGAAGAAGGAGCAATACAATATATTTTTACAAAAAACACTTACACGCCAAAATATGAAGAGATTTTGTTGAAATTGGAAGATATGAAATTGGAAGATATGAAAACATATGAAAAGATCAGGCAAGGCAACGAACAATCAGGCAAGGATATGAAAAGATATGAAATTCCCGTTAGCTTTAGTATGAAATTGGAAGATATGAAAAGATTTTGCCTGATTGTTCTTCAATCACCTTGCAAAATATGAAAAGATTTTGTTACACAAATCAAGCCTCTAATAAATAATTGATCATTAAACCTTAAAAGTAAATTTTGGTACATAAATTGAAATATGGTATACTTAAATGTAATAAACACTAACCTTAAACATGAGTGGTTATAAGGTTTGCTATATGGGATGTATATGTAAAAATCCCTTTCTAAAATGTGTAGCCCAATTCAATTCAAAACTAGTCTTTTCCAATTTCCTTCTCTCTTTGTTTTCTTTTCTTGCCTTAATTAATTAAAATTTTAAATTAAATGCCTAAATCAATTCAAATGTATAATTAAACTAACTATCTAACTATAATATTTATAAAACTTAGTTGATCCTAAATCAAAAGAGGAAACTTAATAACCGAAAATTTAAAGCTAAGAATGTAAAATGAGTCTTTTTTTTTGTGATTTTTATTTTTTAATAAAGCAACCAACTAATTAATTAATTAATCCTAAAATGTGAACAAAATCTAAATGCAATGCATGGTATGTATGGGTTTTTTTTTTTTATTTTTAAAGGAAATTAAATATGCACAAAAATGCGAATAATTAACAAAATTCTACAAAAAATCCTATAAAATTGCAAAAAAATTGTAAAAGACTATTTTTCTTATATTTTATGGGAGTAATTCATATGGGTCAAAAATCATGTGCTCACAGCTGCCCCTCTTTGCTCGGAAACATGAAGAGTTTTTCGTGCAAAGATAAAGTGAGCGGATACGAGCGATTTTTGCCTGTTTGGATACTCAGTAGGAAGCATTTTTGAAAGATTTGACCGAACCTTACTTCCGAGGTTGCCTACATATCCTTGGATATAAAAGAATTAGGTCTGTGTACTTCAGAAGTGAATGAGACGATGGAGTATACCGAGGTGGAGAGTCGATCGAGGTGTCGTTCCGCTGAGGTTCCAGTCCACTGTCTTGTTATTACATCAGAAATCAAAATATGAAAAAGACTAGCTAAGCCTGTCAACTACAAGTTACAAGATTCATATCTATAACTCTTCTAAAGCTTGATCTTAAGTCTTGAATAGTTCTTCATGCAGACTTTAGATTTGAACCTTGATGCTTGCTAGTTGCAGGTGCCAATTCATCCTTCTTCAGCTATTCGGATTAAGACTGGACACACCATGCTTGTGACATCAGTCATGTATTGAGCAGCTCACATCTTTCATCAGCTTATGTATTTGGATTCACTTCTTTCCTTTCTTTTTTTTTCCTGGATTGTGACTAACTTTCGTTGATCAGCTCGGACTGTTGACTCTCATTCTTGCTGCGAGCTTCCTTTGTTGCTGACTTTAATTGCGTTCTAAAGTGAATTCTCTTTATTCTCCAGGTAGGCACTTGATTGCCAATATTCAAACTATCTTCCTAAATGAACTAAAATTTCAATGAACCAAATTAGGAAGTGTGTCTCCTACAGGTAAAATTTCAATGAACCAGACTAGAAAGTGCGTCTCCTAGGGCCAAAATTAAATGACTCAAACTAGGAAGTGCATCTCCTAAGGGTGAAATCTTAATTTAGGAAGTGCGTCTCCTACAGGTGTATCCTAAAAGACCCAAACTAAGAAGTGTGTATTCTACAATAATAACTTGAAAGACCTTGATTAGGAAGTGTGTCTCCTAGGGTCGAACTTAAATGACTCAAACTAGGAAGTGCGTCTCCTAGGGGTGAAATCTCAATTCAGGAAGTGCATCTCCTGCAGATGAACTCTCAATTTAGGAAGTGCATCTCCTACAGGTGTATCCTGAAAGACCCAGACCAAGAAGTGCGTCTCCTAAAAGAATAACTTGAAAGACCTTGATTAGGAAGTGCGTCTCCTACAGGTAAAACTTCAATGAACTAGACTAGGAAGTGCGTCTCATAGGGTCGAACTTAAATGACTCAAACTAGGAAGTGCGTCTCCTAAGGGTGAAATCTCAATTCAAGAAGTACGTCTCCTACGGATGAAATCTCAATTTAGGAAGTGCATCTCCTACAGGTGTATCCTGAAAGACCCAGACTAAGAAGTTCATCTCCTAGGGGTGAAACTTCAATGACTCAAACTAGGAAGTGTGTCTCCTACGAATGAACTATCAATTTAGGAAGTGTGTCTCCTATGGATGAAAATAAACTTAGGAAGCGTGTCTCCTAGGTGTGAAACTTCAATGACTTATGCTAGAAAGTGTGTCTCCTACGGATGAACTCTCAATTTTGGAAGTGTATCTCCGACAGGTGTATCCTAAAAGACCCAGACTAAGAAGTGCATCTCCTAGGAGTGAAACTTCAACGACTCAAACTAGGAAGTGCATCTCCTATGAATGAACTATCAATTTAGGAAGTCAATCTCCTATGTGTGAAACTAAACTTAGGAAGTGTGTCTCCTAAGGGTGAAACTTCAATGACTCATACTAGGAAGTGCATCTCCTACGGATGAACTCTCCATTTAGGAAGTGCGTCTCCTACAGGTGTATCATGAAAGACCCAGACTAAGAAGTGCGTCTCCTATGGGTAAAACTTCAATGACTCAAACTAGGAAGTGCGTCTCCTATGAATGAACTATCAATTTAGGAAGTGCATCTCCTATGGGTGAAAATAAACTCAGAAAGTGCGTCTCCTAGGGGTGAAACTTCATTGACTCATACTAGAAAGTGTGTCTCCTGTGGATGAACTCTCAATTTAGGAAGTGCATCTCATACAGGTGTATCCTAAAAGACGAAAACTAAGAAGTGTGTCTCCTAGGGGTTAAACCATCAGTGACTCAGGCTCATATGATCCAAACTAGGAATTGCGTCTCCTAAGGGCTGAACTTAAATGACTTAAACTAGGAAGTGCGTCTCCTAGGGTGATGTATGATCTTCTCAATAACCGTTGCGTAAGCAGATTTGGGGCATTACACCTGAAAAATTCAAGCTTCCAAACTTTGATATGAACATAGCTTTCGTCCTTGTTTCAAACAAAGAAAACTTGTGAGTTCAAACATGGTGGTTAGTTTGTGGCCTTGACTTTAAGGGCGATTGCTCCTTCACTTTCCATGATAATTTTTATTTCACCTTGAAGACACTTCTTGCTTATTAACTAACCAATTTCTCTGTCACCCTTATCATAGAAAATACCTCTTTTCCGTTCAGACCCAATGCCCCTTTATATGTTACATTCTCATGAACTGATATTTATCAAACCTTTACATTTCACATGAATCCTAGAGCACGTTAATTGTTAACAAATCAGTGTGCATATTGTTCTTTCCTGACTTATGTTGCTTTGATGTGCTAGCCAGACTCCGCTTTCTGCAATTAGAAAGCTGGTGGACAATTTTGAAGTCATTTCTCCCTTGTTCTGACCAGACTCGGGAAGAGGAAGTAAACAAGACAAAAGGAACAAAGTAAAGGACAATGGAAGGAGATCATTCCTAACAAGAAAACTACAAAGTAGAAACCTATCAGATGTGGATACCAACTCTAATGACCATGACATGCAACTGTGGCCTAATTTGTCAAGAAAGTCTAATGTTCAACTCTTATTGTACCTCTTCATCGTGAACTGGGCCTCAATGCTCCGCTTTCCAATCTGATTTACGATCCTTATTCGACTTGTAGTGCCCGGAGGGTTTTCACCATCAAGCCTCTCTCATTTTGTTCTTTCTCTCAACTTACCGTCACCATATAATGCTTGTGAAGATTTTCACCGATAAGACTCTCTCATTTTCATTTTCCTTGTTCAGAACGAAATGTTGCCCCTAATTTAAATTACCTCTACCTTGCTCTACTTGGCATATCTCGAAGATTGGTCAGAAGGTCTTTCTTTGGACCGTATTGTGAGCTTTTGGAAAGGGTTAGAAAAAAAAGGTATCACGAAGGCTCAAAACAACATGAATGGATTCAAACTTATAACTTTTGGAATTAGACCTTTTACATAACCACAACTCCTGCCCCAGTTTCTTTGCCTGGGGGCTTTTGCTTTTTTATTTTGATTGGACCGAACCGTGAGGCTACCTACGTTCCTTAAAAGGAATCAGGTTAAACGTAGTTCATGACGTAGGAATTGCTCTATTTTTTTGGTACTTTTCTCTCCCTTTTTTCTCTTTTTTTTCTTTTTTCCTTTTTTTCTTTTTTTCTATATCTGTATTTCCAAACACTGCTTCTGGTTCCAAAAGAGGGATATGAAAGATAATAAATAAGGCTCAAAGGGATAACAAAGGATAAAGTGTTTAATAGAATGACTTCATCATTCCAATCTTCAAAGAAGGCCATATACAAACAACATAATTAAACAAACCAAAGAAATCGTACGTAATATCTTTTGATCGCATCAGAATGGATAGCCATATCCCCACATTTTCCTTCTACATTTGTTAAATACAAAGCACCACTGGACAACACTCTCATTACCATGAACGACCCCTACCAATTAGGTTTGAAAACTTGCCTTTAGCTTCAACCTGATGCGGCATGATGCATTTCAATAGTGTTTCTTTATGTTATATCTGCCCCAGTTTCACACAATTTGTACTTGAAATGATCTCAAAATGCTTTTACTTATTTCCCGCAAATGTCCCTATCATCTTCAAAATGATTTCATTGCTTCATGACTAAACTAACTTTTTAAGCCCAGGCTGAGAATTACGCGTGCATGTCATGTCATTAGAGTCAGCAGGAAAAGAACTATAAAGGGAAAAGAAAACTAAACAAAAATGACTAGAAATAACAGAAAATAGAAAATTGCATTAGACAGATGGTGAAAGGGTTTGAACAACAAAACAAGAAAACTAAACTGGGGTTACAACCTTGGAGCAAACCTAGACAACACTAAATGAGCTACTACGACTAAACAAACTAGGAAAAATAAAAGGATATATGGGTTTGAGCACAAGACAATGTTCGGATTACAACCCCGAAAATAACTCAGACAACAGAAATGACAACAAAATAAACCACCAAAATTCCTCTCCGGCTAACCAAGAAATGGAGCATCTTTCCAATTACCAAGCACGGTATCTTAGCCACTGAGTTACGCATAAATATTGCCAAGACCATTACCAACTTCAGTCAACAAGTTCCCAAGAGGATTCACGTGCTCCCTTTCACTGTCATTAATCACAATTACCCCTTCTGAAATCATTCTTTCTATTTCCCTTTTCAAAGAATGACAATCTTCAATTTTATGCCTTTGGACATTAGAGTGGTGCATTCATCGTACAGTACGATTAAAGCCTTTTGCATAAGGGTCTGGAGTATAGCCGAGGAGCGGCTCAATCAGGCCAGAATGCTTTAACTTTTCAAACAAGCTTGTGTAGGACTCCCCAATTGGCATGAAACTATTTTTTTGCGTTTGTTCCCCTCCCTGACCCTGATTTCTTGGGTTGTTGGGTGCTGAAAAATATTGTGAAGGCAAGAATGCGTTATGCGGTGCTGTCACTCGCCATAAGGAGCGACCTGGCGGTTGGACAGATGATCGTACTTTGTTCAGAGGATAATACTGTGGTGGATTATGTGGAGCTCGGGGATAGGTTTGGGGTTGGAATTGAGGCTGGGTATATTGGTGAGGCGGACCCTTTGGTCCATGTCGTGACTCTGAAACAACCATGGCAACATCATCGTGTTCTTTCTGACCCAGCAAGCTTCCTGTGTCGTTCTGCATTGCTTGTGTTGTGGATTTTAAAGCAGAACAACTTATGATCTTGCTGGACTTCAGCCCATCTTCTAGAATTTCTCCCATTTTTACCACATCATTAAAAGGCCTATTCATAGCCATAATCAAATGCCGAAAGTAATTTGATTCTTTAGTTTGAAGAAAGTAGTCGACCATCTTTTTTTCTTCCATATGAGTATTGACTCTAGCAGCTTGCTCTCTCTATCTGAGCCCATATTCCCTAAAGCTTTCATTAGGCTTCTTTTTTATCTTAGTGAGGGACCTGCGATCCGGGACGATTTCTATATTATACTGAAAGTGCCTGGCAAAGGCCCGAGCCATATCGTCCCACGTGTACCACCTGTTAGCATCTTGGCGGGTGTACCTCTCCAGAGCTGCCCCACCCAGTCTCTAACTAAAATACACCATCAATAATTTGTCTTTCCCACCAGCGCCTCTCATCTTACTGCAATAACCTCTTAAATGGGCAACGAGATCTCTGTGCCCGTCGTACAAATCAAACTTTGGCATCTTAAACCCAACAGGTAGTTGGACGTCAGGAAATATACACAAGTATTTGTAAGACACGCTCATTTGGCTCCCTATCCCTAGAATTTTTCTTAATGACTGCTCTAAGATTTTCACCTTCCTGGATGTCTCATCTTTCCCCACTGTCTTAGCAGGCTTTTCAGTTTCACCAGGAGACTTAAAATGAGGAGCGTGAGAGTATGGATTCGAGACTTTTAAAGTTGGTTCTGGAGCATAGTGTTGGGCATCGAGGACTTTAAACACATTCTCGTTAGAGGATCGAGGAAAAATAGCTGGTGGAGGAGCTGCAAGAGCATGAGTGGCCAATGGAGCGGTATATGAGGTAATTTTGGCGGGTAGAGTGTAAAAAGGTTATGGGGAGATATCAGCAGCAGTGGGAATCTGGATTTGTGATAGTGGTGAGATAGTTGTAGGGTTTTCAGTATAGTTAGTGGGGAATGAAGGTGGAGGATGCCCCCTCATCCAAGACTGATACATTTATGCCATATGCTGTTTCACCCTATGGACCTCCTCTTTCAATTTAGACTCCGACTCCACAAACTCCCTTGAGGGGTCAACAACTCTTGTTCCCAAGTTTTTTCTAGCCATCGCTATCTTGCCCTTTGACCTTGTGTTGTATGGACGACTTACCTTAAAAACCACAAACCAATCACCCTTCTGCTATAACGAGGAGAACAAAGAGGAACCAAATGAAGTCATCATGTTAGCATTAGGGTATTTAATAGCTAAAAATATCACATTTAATGCAATACACCTAGCCACAATTATTTGTTCTAAAATGACTTCCGGGTACGAAGGTCAGTTGGCATCATCCCAATTTGTTAATTTAATCCTCTCTTTTCTTTTCTTTTCAAGCACTTGCTTGATCATTTTCCTTCCATTTTTTCTAATTATCACTCTTTTCTTTACTCTCATTTCTCATATTCCATAATTTCACCCTTTTTTTCTTTTTTTTCTTTTTTTCCTTTTTTCTTTTGTTTTTTTATATTTTTTTCCTTTTCCTTTTAATAAAAAAATTAATTCGATTAAACCCTATGTAGGTTACTTATGTATCATGACGCCGCATGAATAAGATCTTTGTGTAGTTCTAGAAGAATGAAAATAAAGTAAACAAACTGATATTCTTCTTTTCTCTTTTTTTACCTTAATGACTAATTTGATGAAAAAAGAAAAATAAAAGAAGCAACTCTTTTTTTTTTTGAATTTTCTAGACTTAATGTTCTATTATACATTCCAAACTCAAGCTTAACGAGCATATATTTTTTGTTTTTTTTCTTTTTGAAAAAAACACTCTATAGAAAATTATTAAGGAAAACCTTTAGAAGAGAAAAAATATTTTTTGATTCTTTTTTTAGGAAAAAAATCTAAAGAATAAACCACAGATTAATATTTCGAATTTTTATTTGATATTCTGATGCAAGATTTCGAAACTAGCAATGAAAATATAAAACAAAATATTTTTGGATTTCAATTTGATTGCCTAAAGGAAGAAACTTTAAACAAAAGATAAAGTATGTTCTTTTTCTTTTTTTTCTAAGTACAATATTTTAAAGTTCTAATGAAAATATTTGTTTTTTATTTTTCATTAATTTCACCAAGAAGAACTTCAAAATAAGATTTTTTTGGATTTTTAAAATTAATACCTTAAAAAACCTTTTAAAGAGGTACTAACGGAAAATTCTCTTCCTTTTTTTTTTGGATTTGTAGTCTTAATGTACTAAAAAAAAATTAAAAAAATTATTTTAAGTTCTAGATATTAATTGCCTAAAGGGAAAATCACCTCAAATGAAATATTTTTTGTTTTTTAATTACTAGAATTAGCTATTCTAAAGAAGACTTCTAGCGAAAATATAAAAATACAAATCTCTTTGTTTTTTGGATTTTTTATTTATAACACATATTTTCCAGATACAAAATAGAAAGTGCAATAATAATTAAAATCTCAACATTACTATACAAAACTAGAAGGTAGAAAGACAACATAAAAAGAAAAACATTCTCAAAATATAAATAAAAAAGCAGAAAATCTTCTATTAATCCAATCTTGAATGAGCGATCCTAACTAGATAGTCTTGGGGCTCTGTCATGATTAATCTCCGGTAAGTGGATCCCCACCTGTATGAGAAAACTGAAACCAACATTGCGTGAGACAATAACATTCCCTACTAGACACATGCAGGACATGGTTGAGACTATTTTGCAAAACAACTTACGTGGCCAAAAGTACAAAATATGGCTAAGACCCTGCAAAGCCAAGAACCTAAGATTTACTAGGAGACCGAACCCTATGTGGTTTGCCTTCGTATCCCGCCCCGAATAACGAGAATCAGGTATGCATAGTCCAGACAGATTGGATACAGGAAGAAAATAAAATTAACAAATAACTTAGAGAAAATATTTTTTTTGCTTTTCTTGAAAAATGATGAAACATGAAAAATCTTTTTGAATTTCTTTTTCTCTTCCTTTTTTTATATTATAATTTTCGGCAAATGATGAAAGGTGCAAAAAAGAAATTTTATTTTTGAATTCTCAGGCTCTTTTTTATAACATAATTGGGCCTAGCTCGCTTTATCTTCACACTTAATCCTCTCTTTTTTCTTTTTTTTCATTTGCCGTCAAATATGATTGTCAGCCAATGACTCTTTTACCTTTGAATAAAATGCAACAGGTAGCACATAGGATGCACCAAGATTACCTCAAATGAAATGTTTTTTGTTTTTTAATTCCTAGAATTAGCTATTCTAAAGAAGACTTCTAGCGAAAATATAAAAATACAAATCTCTTTGTTTTTTGGATTTTTTTATTTATAACACATATTTTCCAAATACAAAATTGAAAGTGCAATAATAATTAAAATCTCAACATTACTATACAAAACTAGAAGGTATAAAGACAACATAAAAAGAAAAACAGACTCAAAATATAAAATAAAAAAGCAGAAAATCTTCTATTAATCCAATCATGAATGAGCGATCCTGACTAGATAGTCCTGGGGCTCTGTCATGCTCAAACTCCGGTAAGTGGATCCCCACCTGTATGAGAAAACTGAGACCAACACTGCGTGAGACAATAACATTCCCTATTAGACACATGCATGACATGGTTGAGACTATTTTGCAAAACAACTTATGTGGCCAAAAGTATAAAATTTGGCTAAGACCCTGCAAAGCCAAGAACCTAAGATTTACGAGGAGACCAAACCCTATGTAGGTTGCCTTCGTATCCCGCCCCGAATGAAGAGAATCAGGTATGCATGGTCCGGACATATTGGATACGGGAAGAAAATAAATTAACAAATAACTTAGAGAAAATTGTTTTTTGCTTTTCTTGAAAAATGATGAAACATGCAAATCTTTCTGGATTTCTTTTTCTCTTCCTTTTTTTTATTTTCTAATTTTCGGCAAATGATAAAAAAGTGCAAAAAAGAATTTTTATTTTTGAATTCTCAAGGTCTTTTTTTAACATCATAATTGAGCCTAGCTCGCTTTATCTTCACACTTAACCCTCTCTTTTTTCTTTTTTTTTCCATTTGCCCTCAACTACCATTGGTCCGCCAAATGACTCTTTTACCTTTGAATAAAATGCAACAGGTAGCACATAGGATGCACCAAGATGGTTTATTATTTTGGGTACACCTATCCTAGACAGATCCAACCCCTGTGTTGAGTCCCCTAAGGCAAGTGCACATGATGCAATCAACATTCATACTAGGGATCCGGCATGAGGCTGAGTTATTCTAGGTTTAAAAACCTGGGTTTATTTGTTCCAGATCTGGTTTACCCGAGCGAACAGCTCGAGTCGAGGGGATCCAGCGTATCGGGATTACAGAAGCTTCACCGGCTTTGCAAATTGTACGAACCTCGTTCTAAAATTGGATAAGACTCTAAGAAGAGAAGTCACATGAAATTCACACTCCCCAAATGATTTAGAAGATTCAGAGAGAAGAAGGGTTTCGTTCCAGTTTATATACAGTTGACAGAATATCAAAGCAATAAAAGTAACATTTAGCACATTAGGCCAAAATATGTGAATAAAACCAGATAATAAATAAAGTCAAATATAACAATTCATCTAAGCTCAAATTCTGAACCCTGAGCTAGAAGTTCAGGATTCTTCTCCCTAGCAGAGTCGTCAAAGCTGTCACATTTCCTTTTTTCACCCTCGAAAGGGTATAATGGAGTTTTTCTAATTGAAGTGACAATCGAAATGGGATTAGTTTTATTAAATTCAGAGTCACCACTTGGGATAATTTATGGCGTCCCAAATCACCAGTATAAATCTCGAATCGAGGAAAAGATTGACTCTGTTTTATAATCTGCGAACACAGAAATTCGGGTAAGGAATTCTATTAACCCGGGAGAAGGTTCTAGGCATTCCCAAGTTCCGTGGTTCTAGTATCATTCAACTAGTTCTAGTACGATCATTCAACTGTTATTATTGGCCTATTTATCTGATTTTAAAGCACTTTTGAACATATGTACATTTTAAATTTTAAAATCGCTTTCAATTATATTCAGGAAGATTTCAACGTCATCTAAAATACGTCTTTGGACCACACCACATGAAATGCACCCGCAGTCCGAGACACATTTTATTTAACGTTGTTATGATGTAGATTTGTATCACATGAAATGCACATCCGATTTTAGGAAGGTAATTTTTAAAATAGCGCGCTTAAAACAACAACGCACTTTCAACTTTGCGAGAGCCATGAAATTTCGCTAAATGGCACACGTCGATTTCTATTTTCAAAGGATTTTATTAATCGAAATTGTTATAATCAGGTTACGTGAAATACACCCCGAATTGAGATTCACATATCGTAAACATGCCACGGGAACCGAACCAATGGACACTAACAAATAACGCCACTAGCGGGGTCAGAGAAACGAAAGAAAACTAAACAAAATATTCATTTTCGGATGTCCAAAATTCTTTTCGTTCAAAATAATACCCCCCCCCCCCCCAAAATATATCCAACATAGAAAATGAATTTCAGACTGCTACAATATAGGCGAAGACAATCAAATTACATTTATGTCTAAATTTAGTTTGCGAGGTGCCGCACATTGGAATTTACTTCCTTTGACGGATGCTTCCAAGGTTCATAAATAAATTGAAATGACACATTCTGACAATTATGACCCCATTCCTAACAAATAAATAAACTGATACATTAATACTAACCAAATATTGGTTACAGTATCTCACAAAAAGCAATTAATAACATGAACAACTCATTTACTTAATCCAAGCAACATAAACTCTTAAGAACGCAAGAGCAAACACAAAGTGCAAACAAATAATTTCGGTTAAACATGGACAACCACACGAGTTGGAAATTAACGAATGAACAAGAATTAGAATTGGACCTTTAATTGAGCTCTTCTAATTGAAAATATCCTCTACCCAGTACACCCAAGAGATGTCGACGATGAAAAATAGAATTCCAACAATTAAAATCCGATCGAAAAATAAGTACAATAACAGAAACTTCGGCGGGAACCACAAATGGCGCGACCAAAACATCCAATAGGCGACAAACTCAATCAACTTCGAAAAAACTCCATTTTTGGAACAATAATCTGGAATTAAATTAATTTTATAGAAGTGAAACTGGGCTTAAACCAAAACCTTGGTGAAACTTGTTCATCGCCGAGCTCCGGTTTCTGTAAAATGGAGCGTACAGGAGAGGATGGACATTGGTTGTTGGAATCACGCTCGCCGGCCAGCCGGTGATGAAATCCGGTGGTGATGGTATTAGCGGAGAGGAGGTGTTTGGACGGCTTCTAGTCTCTCAAAAGTTAAGAGAACTTCAATTCACTAAGGGGGAACACTACTGTTCTTCTCTAAATAAGGATGGATATTTTCATTTTTCTTTTGGGGAGATCAGCTTTCCTTCTTTAGTATTGGGGGTTCGTTCTTTGTCTCCTTCTTTTAGGTCTTGATTTAGGTATTAAGAAGAACAAGGGTTTATGTGTTGGTCAGGTCGGGTCGACCCGTTTGGATTGAGTTGGAAGAAAATTTGGGCTTCTAACATGTGTGGCCCAATTCAATTCAAAACCAGTCTTTTTCAATTTTCTTTTCTCTTTTTGTTTTCTCTTTCCTTAATTAATTAAAAAGCTAAATTAAATTTCTAAATTAATTCAAATTATAAAATTAAGCTAATTATCTAACCATAATATTTATAAAAATTAGTTGATCCTAAATTAAAAGAGGAAATTTAATAACCCAAAACTTAAAGCTAAGAATGTAAAAATGAGACATTTTTGCGATTTTTATTTTTTATTAAAACAACTAACTAATTAAATAATCTTAAAAAGTGACAAAATCTAAATTCAATGCATGGTATTCTTTTATATTTTTTTATTTTTAATGGAAATTAAATATGCACAATAATGTAAATAATTAACAAAATTCAACAAAAATCCAATAAAATTTCAAAAATTGGAAAAGACAATTTTTCTTATATTTTATGGGAGTAATTCATATGGGCAAAAATCACGTGCTCACACCGTGCTCCATCGTTTCAGGGCTCTTCAATGCCAGGTTCTTCTGCTAGTCATCTCGGTGCTAAGGGTTCCCTTCATTCCCCCTCACCAACACTAGGGATTGCTATGAGTGTGGAGAGTTAGGTCACATGTGGAGGTAGTGTCCTCGTCTCCGTGGAGGTAGTGTCCTCGTCTCCATGGCGGTCCGCCTCAGTAGAGAAATCTATCGAGTTCAGCATTAGTTACTTCACCACCCACCCAGTCAACTAGGGGTGGAGGACAGTCAGCTAGGGGCCACCCTATAGGGGGAGGTCGATTAGGTGGTGGTCAGGCCCGTTTGTGTGCACTTCTAGCCATATTAGATGTTATTGCTTTAGATGTTGTGATCACAAGTATTGTCTCAGTTTGCCACACAGATGTCTATGTATTATTTGATCCTGGTTCCACTTTTCCATATATGTCGTCATATTTTGCTCATATTTGGATACGCCCCGCGAGTCTCTTGTTTCATCTGTTCGTGTATCCACTACGATGGGCAATACTATTATTTTGAACTGTGTATATCAGTCATGTGTGGTGACTATTGGGGGTTTGGTGACCCGAGTGGATCTTTTCTTGCTGAGTGTGATTGATTTTGATGTGATACTGGGCATGGATTGGTAAGCTTCGTGTCGTGCTATTTATGAATGTTATACTAAGACAATGATGTTAGTTATGCCGGGTCTGCCATGGATTGACTGGCTAGGTTCGTCGGATTATATTCCCAGAAGGGTGATTTCATTCTTGAAAGCCTAGCGGATGGTTGGGAAGGGTTGTCTTTCATATTTGGCTTTTGTTAGGGATGTCGGTATAGAGACCCCTTCCATTTATTCAGTTTTGGTAATGAGGGATTTTCAGGATGTATTTCCTGCAAAACTGTCAGGCATGCCACAGGACAAGGATATGACTTCGGTGTTGATTTAATGTTGGCAACTCAACCCATCTCTATTCTATTGTATCGTATAGAACCAGCAAAGTTAAAGAAGTTAAAGGAGCAGCTTCAAGAACTCCTTGATAAGGGTTTTATCCGTCCTAGTGTGTTGCCTTGAGGTACCCTTATTCTATTTGTGAAGAAGAAGGATGGCACAATGAGGATGTGCATTGATTACAGGCAGTTGAACAAAGTCACAATCAAGAACAAGTATCCTTTGCCTCGTATTTGATGATTTATTTGACCAACTTCAGGGAGCGAGAGTGTTTTCCAAGATTGATCTCAGGTGAGGGTATCACCAGTTGAAGATTAGGGACTTGGACATATTTAAGACAACTTTCAGGACCCGATATAGTCATTATGAGTTCCTTGTGATGTCTTTTGGGATGACCAATGCCCTAGTAGCATTCATCCATTTGATGAACAGCGTGTTTCAACCTTATCTCGGCTCGTTTGTGATTATTTTCATTGATGATATTTTGGTGTACTCGCGTAGTGAGGAGGAGCACATTTAGCATTTGAGAGTTGTATTGCAACGATTGAGGGAGGAGAGGCTTTATGCAAAGTTCTCCAAGTGTGAGTTTTGGCTCGATTCAGTTGCGTTCTTGGGGCACGTGGTGTCTAGTAAAGGTATTCAGGTTGATTCGAATAAGATAGAGGTGGTTCAGAGTTGTCCCAGACCGTCCCCATCCATAGAGATTCATAGCTTTCTTGGTTTGGCAGGTTATTATCGTCGGTTCGTTCAGGGATTTTCATCTATTGCATCACCTTTGACCAAGTTGACTCAAAAGGGTGCTCTTTTCAGGTGGTTGGATGAGTGTGAGGCGAGCTTTCAGAAGCTCAAGACTACCTTGACTACAGCTCCAGTGTTAGTTTTGCCATCAGCTTCAGGTTCGTATACAGTATATTGTGATACTTCTCGGATCCGCATCTGGTGTGTGTTGATGCAAGAGGGTAGAGTGATTGCTTATGCTTCTCGTCAGTTGAAGTCCCATGAGAAGAACTAACCTGTTCCTGATTTGGAGTTGGCTGCCATTGTTCACACGTTGAAGATTTGGAGGGCCGTGCAGTGAAAGTTGGGTACTCAGATTGAGTTGAGCATAGCTTTCACCCTTAGATGGACGAACAGAGCGAACGCATTTAGCGCCCTCTTTTTCTAGCGAAATCGGGTTTATGGCATTAGGAGGGCAACTCGTTCTTTTGGGAACTGGATTTTTTGCATTTGAAGAGTCGCTACCTAATGAGTTAAGGTGTATTAGGACACCAATAAAGATTCAATTCTGAGTTATTTGAATCAACCAGAGATTGGGTAAGGGCTTGAAATTATCCCAAAGGGAAGGTGTTAGGCACCCCTCAGGATCCACTAGTGTGGCTCTCGGCCAGACAGTTTATTGTGAATTTAACAAATAGACAAGTATGGGCTCAAATATTATGGGATTTAAACACATAAAAGAAAGAACAATTGGAAGAAGAGTTTTAAAAGAAAACAGTTTGCAAATAAAGGGGTCCTAGGTTTATATTTAATATGGATCACCCCACACAATGTCCGGTAAATACTCCTCAATGAGGGGCTACACGTGACATTATCGCATGGTCATCATATTCATATCTACCCTTCCCACCCCGTTAAAGTATTAAAGCATGGATTGGTCTCGATTGCTATTGCATGCTATTATCCATCCCGTTCCAATCAGTTCCGGAGGCACTTAGGACTACTAATCCTAAAAGAAAAGAATATTAGGCTGACTTGAAGTTTCAAAAGTAAAAATCTAAGGCGACATACAAAACACATAAAAGACTGCACATTAAAGGGGAAACACATAAACACATGAGGTTCAAGTATACCTCCTCAAACAAAAAAATCCAATAGCATGACTTAAACAAATGAGTAAGGCCTGACTCTAAAAAATACTTGAGGAAAAAGAGATTATTGTTGTTGCAGCAGCCCTGGCTTATTTCATAACTCAGTTAGGAAACACGAATCGGGTCTACCCGCTCATGGTAGCACTTATCAAAATAACAGGTGTGAGTTTCAGTTTTATTTATATTGCCTAAGTGTTTAGGCGGGGTCCTATAGGTATAATATCTACTTAATCCAGAATGTGGCAAAATAATAAAACTTTAAAAGAATTGTTTGAAATCCTATAAGCATGCTTGCTAAACCTTGTTAAGTAAGGGAATTAGATTATTAAAAAGAGATTCAGAATGGACAAAATTAAATTAGACCGGTTACAAATTCTGCAGGTGATAGTATCTACTATTACTGATTTTAATCCATAGGAACATGATATCTAACATTGAATGTGAATGAAGCGAATCAGATTTATTTAAGAATCCCTATAGGCATGATTTTTATATGTAGTTGCAGAATTAAAATACCTTATAGACATGGTTTTTAAATCCAGTTTGCAGAATTAAAATCCCTTATAGGCATGGTTTCTAAATGCAGTTTGCAGAATTAAAATACATTATAGGAATGGTTTCTAAATGCAGTTTGTAGAATTAAAATTCACTATATGTATATTTTCTACCCTTGATATGCATAAATACTCAACCCTTTTCACTAGCCAGCTCCAAATATTTGTCACAAATTATTACAAACCCGGAATACTAAATACATCAAAATACATAAAAATACAACTATAGGAGGTCCGATTCTTGGTTCCTCACTGAGCTATGGAATAACTGCCTTAAGATGCCATTGCTTCGAAGCCTTTCTCAGACTTGAGTGTGTCAGAGTTACCTAAAGGCCTCAATAGGACCCCGGGTAGTGGTGCTCACACCCAAGTTTCATAACCAGAATAGTGACAAGTGCAGTGTGAAAATGCCGACCCTCATGATTCCAAGTTCAGAGATAGTTCATGGGTCCAACTATTAACACTTCAAAGAGTTGATAACTTCACACAATAGGGGCAGGGGATTAGTAATCCATTACAAGGAGCCTATTTACTTAGGCATAGGATTCACAGGTCATAATACATTGATTCAAGACAAGGAAATTACATCATGCTAAAGAATGGTACATGGTTAAATACAAGCAGTAGACAGACAAGAATGCAAGAAAACCAGTAAACAAGCATGTCGTTGTTGGTGATGAAAACTTAATTAGAACATACCAGTCAAAGAAGCAAAGTACAGTAAAGAAAAGTAGCAGGACTTAAAAATATAGCCTTGGCTTTCAGTCGGCTAAACAGGCAATAGCACAAGTAGTAAAGCAAGAGAGAGTGTTTGAGTGTAAATGTGAGTTCAGAACTAAAAGTGTTCATATCTGTGTTAATGAGAGAGTATGTACATATAATAGTTCGAAACTATGTAAAATAAGGCAAGAATCACGATTGTATAGTAATTATGGAACGCAAAACCAATTTAGAGCAAAACTCAGTACAAGTACTCCATTAATTTAAGGGAATCAGTTCAAACAGTAAAAATAAGTAACAAATAAGGAAAGAAATCAATGTGTAGACAAGGGAATAATTCAAACATATTAGGCATAGAGTAAACCATTAGGGCTAGGTTAAGAAAACTCTAATTAAGGAGATAGTCAGTAAGAATCAAGTACCAATGCAGCCAAGGTAAAGGAATCAATCAAATTAAGTAGAAAAGTAGGGATCGAAGGACTAAATGAAAGTGTTTGAATTAGACCAAGAAACGGGGAAATCGGAATCAATCAAAGAGAAAGTCATGAGTCAATGTTTTGCATATAAATAAAGTAAGACATAGATGGTCAAGAGTTGGCATACAACTCTAACAAACATGAGAGTCAAACAAAACTAATTCAAAGAGGCAAGTTTTGAACGGGCAAGATGAACACAAGCACATAGAATCAGTGTAAGTTTAGGCTAAGAAACTGAGTAAAATCATATCAAGGCAAGTAGTTACAAAAAATCACAAAAACTCAAAAACGAGAACCGACCAGTCATGTTGATACACAAAACCAAACAAAGAACCCCTTATAAAAATTAGGGCTTTCAACATAGACGTGCTACATATGTAGAAAACTCATAGAGTCAGTATATACATGCAAGATATATAAGCTTAAGCATAAAGAATCAGTTAAACAAGGTTTTAAAAAGAAGTTCCGAAAACCCTAGTTTTTTAATAAGATGAAAAACACTTGAAACCACATAATTTTTGTAAAAAATCTTAATGGGAGTGTAAAACATACGAGAAAAAAACTTAGATCGTTAGGGTTTCGGAAGAACCTGTAGCAAGACAAAGAAACCTGTCAAGAAACTCAAAGACCGTGTCAAATATAGAATGATTCTGCTTGTAATCACACTCAAGAACAGGCAGGAGATGAACCCTAGATGCAAATCGGCATGGCCTTGGGCCCTTGAAGACCTTAGAGAAGGCAAGAATAGCATTAGAGAAGCCATTGAAGGCTTAAGAGATGATGGGAGGTCACCAAAGATGGCCGGAGATGGGAGGTCGGCCTTTGAAAATTAGGGTTAGGTTGAGAGTGTTTTCGGAGAAAAGAGGATTTTAAAGCAGTGGCGTATTGAAAATGATTAGGATTCGGGGGTAGTTCATAATTAATTAAGGCAAGGATGGTTGTTGGCCGTTGATCTGATTGATCAACAACTTGGCTTAAAACTGGTGAGTGGGCGGGTTATGAAGATGGGTTTGGGTCGGATTAAACTGGAATTGGGTCAGGGGCTAGATGGTTTCAAATTGGTTCAATTGTGGTCAGAATTGGGCTACAATCGAAATGAAATTAGGCTAACATTTAAACAGTCAATTTCCCTGTTTGATTTATAAAAAATATTAAATTAATTTTTGGAAATAAATTAAACATACCAAAATGATTTATAACACATAATTAACTTTAAAAATATTAAATGACTTTGTAAAAAATATGCAAAAAATTATATTAGCCCTACTTTAGTATAAATATGAAAATCCAATAAATGAATTACCAAAAGGATAATTTTTGAAATAATTATTGGTTTTTATGACTAAAATAGGGCAATAAATTGATTTAAAAAATCTTTCAAAATTAAGAAAATTAATAAAATATTGGGACATACTTATATATGTATAGATATGCTATTTTGAAAGTATTTGGCATATAAAATTATATAGGAAAAAATTGAGTATCAACAGCTACCCCTCTTTACTTGGGAAGGATGAAAGAGTTTCCGAGTAAAGAAATGATGGCCAATTTTGACCGAGTGACATAGTTTGAGGAATTAGGCTGCATCCTGGCTTCTAAGTTTCCTACATATCCCTGGTCTTACAGGAATCATGCTATATATAGTTCGGGACCCGTCGGCAGAGTATGACGATGGAGACTTTCGAGAACGAACGGAATATTCATGGCAGGGGAATGGTTAAGGTTTAACGTGGTTTTGGGAACTAGAGCGAGATCGTTCCTGCCGAGATAGATGTTGCTCGCCAGTTTACCTGCAAATAAGCAATGAAAACATATTGTGCATAAATTTAAACATGATGCAATTTCCTGCCAGACCAAGATGATTGTCTTCGGACGGTTAGAATGACGTCCTTAGATCATGATGTCCTGGGCATAAAGCGTATAATAAGGATTCACTGGCTATGAGATGATGCTTTCGGGCTATGAGGATGATGTCTCCGAACCATGATGGCTTTGAATAATGATATGCAAAGCTTAAAAGGGGTCCTCAGGCCATGACATGGCATCCTCGGGCTATGAAAATGGTGCCTCCGAACAATGACACCTTCGGATGATTTGGCGATTTTGATGCAGTATTTGCGATGTTTTAGCTAGTTCAATGAAGCAAGTGGTCATCTTTCAGCCATGCAAATGTAGATAACATGGCGATCTTTCAGCCGTGCAAATATAGATAAGGTGGAGATCTTTTAGCCATGCAAATGTAGATAAAGTGGCGATCTTTCAACCATGCAGTGTAGATGAGGTGGCGATCTTTTAGCCATACAAATGTAGATAAGGTGGCGGTCTTTTAGCCATGTAATGAAGTAAAGGTAGTGATCTTTCATCCACGAAAAATGTATATGAGGTAGAGCTTGACCTTGGAAGGCAGAATGGAAGCATGTGATGGAAAAATGCAGATGGAGAGAGCGTTTAGTCTCAGAAGGCAGAATGGTAGCCTTATGTGATGCAAAAATACATATGGAGACAACATTTAGTCTCGGAGGGCAAAATGATAGCCTTATGCAATGTAGAAATGCAGATGGAGACAGTGTTTAGTCTCGGAAGGCAGAATGGTAGCCTTATGCAATGCATAAATGCATATGGAGACAACATTTAGTCTCGAAAGGCATAATGGTAACCTTATGCGATGCAGAAATGCAAATGGAGACAGCGTTTGGTCTCAAAAGGCAGAATAGTAGCCTTATGCAATGCATAAATGCAAATGGAGACAACATTTAGTCTCGGAAGGAAGAATGGTAGCCTTATGTAATGCAGAAAAAGCAGATGGAGACAGCGTTTAGTCTCAGAAGGCAAAATAGTAGCCTTATGCAAGGCAGAAAATGCAGATGGAGACATCATTTAGTCTCGAAAGGTAGAATGGTAGCCTTATGCAAGAAATAAAAGGACAAATGGTGATAAAGATATCTTAGATGATAGCATATTGGGGTATCGTGACTGCTAGGGACATTGTGACACACAAAATATCACCGGCGTACGTGGATAGCAAATGTTGGTAAGTGCGATAGTTCTGAGAATTGTATTCTTGGACAATGTTTGTCTCGTGAGTGTACAACATGCCTGATGCTTTCATAACCCAAGTTCCTGCATCCAAAGAAAATAGTGAGTTTTGTTAGGGGGAGGGGAGGTTAGTTCGTATCCCCGGTGGCTCTGCTTGACCTGCTCAGCTTTGATCTGGAGAGACTGTATGTATCATTGGGGTAGCGTTGCTAAACAAGGAAATTTTGATAATAAACATGCATGAATTTGTAAAAATATGACATACGTATATAATTAAGAAACAACTTTTAGATGAACCGACGACTGTGACGTGGCTTAAGACATTGCGACCTCTCTTGCTATGAAATTTTAAGGATCCTCCTCAAAATTCTATCCTAATTTAACAGGTTGATGTTTCTAATTATTGCCTGCAGGCTGAAATTACTTCGGAATTTTGAGGGTCCTTAATATTTTGCACCTAGTTTCCAATTGCGGGGGGAATGAAATTTTTATTGAATTGTGACCGAACCTATAGGGCTGCCTATGTATCTCCACTTAAACGAGAATCAGGTCACGCATAGATCAATTACATAATATAAGGAGAGTATGGTCGATTACACATAGTAACGCTTGACTGCATCTGAATTGATCGGCTTCGGCTGGACTTCTTCGTCCATTTTTGCAAGTATGAGGGCTCCTCTTGTCAGAACCCGGTGAACCATGTGTGGACCCTACCAGTTGGGAGAGAAATTCCTTTTGGATTCATCTTGATACGAAAATTTTTTCTTTAATACCAACTGTGCCGGTGTGAATTGTTTCGGCTTGACTCTTTTGCTGAAGGCTCGGGACATTTCGTTCTGATAAAGTTGACCATGGAAAAATTCATTCATTCTCTTTCCATCTATAAGAGAATGCTGCTCATAACGACTCTTTACCCATTTTGCACCGTCGAGCTCAACTTCTTGTATGATCCTTAAGGAAGGAATTTCTACTACGGTGGGAATGACGGCTTCTATACCGTAAACCCGTATATAAGGGCTTGCCCCAGTTGATGTGCAGGCTGTGGTGAGATATCCTAATAAAGAAAATGATAACTCCTTATGCCACTGCTTATGCTTCTCTATTATTTTCCTCAGTATCTTCTTGATATTTTTGTTGGCATCTTCTATGGCTCCATTCATCTGAGGCCTGTAGGCTGTAGAATTCTTGTGTCTGATATTGAAGGTTTCACACATGGCTTTCATCAAGTCGCTATTGAGATTGGAACTATTATCAGTAATGATTGACTCAGGAATACCGAATTGACAGACAATACAGTCATGGAGAAAGTCTGCCATGACTTTCTTGGTTACTGCTCTGTAAGATGCTGCTTCGACCTATTTGGTGAAATTGTCGATTGCTACTGGGATAAACCTGTGCTTGTTTGTTGCGGCAAGCTCGATTGGTCCAATGACATCCATTCCCCAAGCGACGAATGACCACGGTGAGCTTGTTGCATAAGGTACCTTTATTATGTCTGCATGTATCTGATAGCGGTGGCATTTTCGGACATATTGGATGCAGTCCATTTCCATATTCATCCAAAAGTAACAAGTTCAGAGTATCTTCTTTGCTAAGATAAAGCGGTTCATATGTGGCACGCAGGTCCCAGCATGGATTTCCTCTAGCAGCTTGGATGCTTCTTGCAAGTTTTGGGTATTCTCTTTTTGCCAAATATTCCTTGATATCGTGGAACCAAGGCATTCCGTCTGCTTCCTCTTCGACATGGGCACAATAAGTTGGCTGATCATGGATTTTTACTAGAATTGGATCAATGAAATTGCGGTCTGGATGTTATATCATAGATGATAGTGTAGCCAATGCATCGACGAACTCATTCTGGAACCCTAGGTACATGTTAGAATTCCGTCTTTGTGAAACTCTTTCTCAACTCTTGTGCATGATGTAGATATGGGAGTATCTTGGAGTTCTTGGTTGCCCATTCTTCTTGGGCCTGATGTATAAGTAGGTTTGAATCTCGGATCACTAGCAACTATTGAATGTTCATGTAAATGGCCATTTTGAGCCCTAGGATGCAAGCTTCATATTCGGCCATGTTGTTGGTGCATGGGAACCTGAGCTTGGCAGACACCGGATAATGCTGGCCGGTTTGGATACTAGGATCTCTCCTATGCCAAATCCTTTGAAATTTGTTGCTCCATCAAAAAACATTCTCCAACCATCATAGGATTCTATAATGTCTTCTCCTATGAATGATACCTTTTCGTCAGGGATATATATTTTCAGGGGTTCATATTCTCCATCTACAGGATTCTCGGCAAGGTGATTTGCCAATGCCTATCCCTTGATTTCTTTCTGAGTCGCGTAGACAATATCAAATTCACTCAACAGGATTTGCCACTTGGCTAGCTTGCCAATGGGCATGGGCTTCTGGAAGATGTATCTCAAAGGATCCATCCTTGATATGAGATATGTAGTATAGGCACAAAAGTAGTGCCTCAGCTTCTGAGCTACCCAAGTCAAAGCATAGCAGGTCTGCTCTAAAATAAAATATCGAGCCTCGTATGGGGTGAACTTCTTACTGAGGTAATATATGGACTGCTGCTTCCTCCCCATTTTATCATGCTGCCTAGAACGCAACCAAAAGCTCTATCCAATACTGCAAGGTAGAGTAACAGAGGTCTACCTGGCTTGGGCAGGACAAAGATTAATGGTGTTGATAAGTATTCCTTGATTCATTCGAAGGCTTTTTCGCAGTCATCGGTCCATTTGGTTGCGGCGTCCTTTTTTAACATCTTAAAGATCGGCTCAAAGATGACTGTAGACTGTGCTATGAACCGGCTGATATAGTTAAGTCTTCCTAATAAACTCATCATGTCCTTCTTGTTCTTTGGAGGTGGAAACTCTTGAATAGCTTTGACCTTTGATATAACTAGTTCTATTCCTCAGTGACTCACAATAAACCCAAGTAGTTTTCCAACAGGAACCTCAAATGCACACTTTGCGAGATTCAGTTTCAGGTTTTACCTTCGTAGTCTATTGAAGAACTTTCTCAAATCGTCCGTGTGATCAGTGGCCTTCTTGGACTTGATGATAACATTATCTACGTACACCTCTATCTCTTTGTGTATCATATCATGGAAAATGGTAGTCATGGCCCTCGTGTAGATGGCTCCAGCATTCTTTAGCCCAAATTGCATCATCTTGTAACAGTACATTCCCTACGTTGTAATGAAAGCCTTTTTCTCAGCATCTTCTTTATCCATCCAGATCTGATGATAACTAGCGAAACAATCCATAAATGATTGCAACTCGTGCTTGGCACAATTGTCAATCAGGATGGAAAAGGGAAACGTCTTTTGGACTGGCCCGGTTGATATCCAAGTAGTCAACACAGACTCTGACCTTCCCGTCCTTCTTTGGTACCGGCACGATGTTGGCTAACCATGTCGGATATTCTACCACCATGATAATCTTAGTTTTGACATGCTTAGTGACTTCTTCCTTGATTTTCAAACTCATAGTAGGCTTGAACTTTTGAGCTTTTATTTTGCTGATGGACATGTCGGATTGGTTGGCATTTTATGAGCCACAATAGATGTACTCAGACCAGTCATGTCATTATACGACTAGGGGAATATGTCCTCATATTCCCTTAGAAATTCTATGTATTCCTTCTTTCCTGATGGCAATAAGTGAACGCTGATTCGTGTTTCTTTGACGTTTTCTGCATCTCCCAGGTTAACAACCTCGGTCTCGTCCAGGTTGGACTTAGGCATGTTCTCAAAGTTCTTAACATCTTTAATGGTCTCTTCTGGTATGTCATCTTCCTGTAAATCTATGTCCGTTTGTTGCATTGTCTCGTTGCATGTCACAGTCATCGGTTCATCAAGATAAGTAATAGTAATGGTTTATAAGTAAAGTAATGAGAGAAAAATAATAATGAGTGTTGATTCATAAGAAAGGTCAAAATGCTTTTATAAATTGCATAATTGTTTTGAGCATTGAAGATCTTATTGCGGGAATTGAAAAATATGAGAAGAAAATCATTTAGTAAATAAAATAGTGCATGATGCTTGTTTTAGCCTTGCTAACCCTAGGCTCGTAGGACTCTGTTGTTCTGATGGTTTAGTTATTGAGGCGTTCCCATCTGCTTACAGCCTGTATGGAAGGGCCTTCCTCCCTCTCCTCTTGGAGAACAACACAACCGTCCATATCATTGTCTTCTAGGAACAAGTTCTTCACAGTTGCTAGTGCTTTCTCTTCTTCTGACCCATAGATAAGATCGACCGATTGGAAAGTATGCTCTGTATATGGTATTGGCTGCCCCAACAGATAGTAAGAACCGTGCCATGGTCGTGACTAGTTGTTGAATTCTTCCCAAGTGTACTCACATCCCAGACTGAAAGTGGTGCCATATTTCTTGAGTTTTATGGGCTTAGTGATTCCTTGAAGGTTCTTTCCAAGCCCCTTGTAAGGTTCGTACCCACTACAATTTAGTATACTCTTGATCTTGTTATCCTACCATTTGTCTTTGTCAATAACATTTACCCGTTCGCTGTGATGGTAAGTCTCTCCACCCAGCTTCCTTCTTCCTTCGATTGACGGAATGGTCCGACGACTGTATATAGGGTTGCAACTGTCGCCATGAATGATCACCTCCTGGTGATTCTACTCAAACATTATCGCTTGATGTCGTGTTGACGCTACAATCCCAGCAGCATGAATCCATGGTCGTTCCAATAGCATATTGCAAGATGCCGGCACATATATCACTTTGAAACCAACATCGAACCAAGCAGGCCCCATTTTTTAACACAAACTAATCTCCCCAATGGTGGACCTTTGGGAGCCGTTGAAAGATTTCACTTGAGAGCTCCGTCCTTTATTTTATGCAGCCCTTTACCCAACTTCTTGAGTGTTACCAGTGGAAAAATGTTAAGACTGGACCCTTCATCGATCAGGATTCTTGTGATAAAGTAATCTTCGCATTACATAGTGATATGTAGTGCGAAGTTGTGTCCCAACACTTCAGGTGGTAGCTCATCCTCATGAAAAGTAATTTTATGATTTCCAATACCTGCCCTACCATGTTGGCCATTTCTCCACCAGTGATGTTGCTTGGCACGTACACTTCACTCAGAACCCTCAGCAGAGCATTCTTGTGTACCTCAGAATTTTGTAGCAAAGCAAGGATGAAAGTTTGCACCGTTGTTTTGTTCAACTGGTCGATAACCGAGTATTCCTTGGCCTGTATCTTTCTTCAAAGATCGTCTAGACCTATCTCAATGATGGGTGACTGATTGGAGTCTTGCTTGCTTGACATAGCTAGGTGTTCCGTGGTATAGGCGCTACGAGTTCTCGTCATACCCTGTGTGGCAACAGTTTCCTAGAACCTAACCTTGCCTTTCCTCCTTGCCTCAGTTGTATTGTCCCATGGTATAGCCTATGTATGTAATGGTGTCATGATCGACATCGCCACTGGGATCGGCACAGGTATCTTTACTTCGAACGGAGCATGGGCCTTGAGTGGCAAAACCGCAACTTTTACTGGTGTGGGTGCATTCGATGGAGACACGAATTCGACCCCAATTGGCACTAGTGTCTTTGCAGATGACATTGTTCAAACTCAAGTGGCACAGACATATTTACCTTGGCATCCCCAGAGGGCTGAATATGGACTACGATCAGATTAAGAGTAACTATTGGCTTCTTTGAGTCATCACCTTCTGCGATTAAACCGATCGATCCCTCAGGATCCTAATCATCCTCTATTTTAATTATGTAAATGCCTCCACCATTGTAGTTTGGCAACTGATTATTGCAGACATTTGGAGCTGGCTCCTTTGCCACAATAACCTTGTTATCAATTAAAGTTTGGATCTTGTCCTTCAGAGAATGGCATTTGTCGATGGTGTGTCTTTTCATGCTGGAATGGTATGCACATGATTTGTTCGGGTTAACCCACTGAGAAGGGTTCTCAGAAGTTGCAGCAAGGATAGGGGTGACATAAGCAGCACCTTTGGGTCTTTTGTACAACTGGTCGATAGGTTCGGCAATGGTTGAATATTGTTTCGGAGGCCTTCGATCAAAGTTTGGTCGAGGACTAGGGAAGTTTGGCGTGCAAGGGGGGATTGATAGTGGGATGGTTGAGCATTTTAGGTTTGGTAAACATGTGCGGGTTGAGAATATCTGGGTGAAGTAGGCTGATGTGTGAGAGGTGGAAGTGATTAATAAGTGGGTGGCGGAGTTTGGTAAGAGGATGAAGGTGCTTAGTAGTTTGGAGTAGGCTGATATGTGAGTGGAGGCATTGGGCAGGTTTGGTATTTGATGGGAGATTTGGTTTTCTATGCCACAATTACGGCTCCTACGTCCTTTTTCTTGGACATACCCTCGAAGTTCGTAACCATGCCACTTTTGATGCCATCTTTGATCCTTTCACCCAGCTTGATAATGTTAGAAAATTTGTGGCTCTCAATCATCATTAGCCTTTTATAATACTGCGGGTCCTGAGCCCGGACAAAGAATTTGTTCATCTACTCCTCCTCTAAGGCAAGTCTGACCTTAGCAGCTTCAGACCTCCAGCGAGTAACATACTTGCGAAATATTTCTGTGGACTTCTTTAGATTCTGAATATAGAATACATCTGGCACACTATCTATGTTGAACCTGAACTTGTCCATGAAGTCGGACGCCATGCCTACCCAGTTTGACCACTTCTTCATATCTTGGCTAATTACCAAGACAAAGTATCTCCCTTCAAACTCCTTATGAACATCTTCATGCAGATTCTTTTGTCTTTCCCTACTCCAACCAGCTTGTCATAGTACCTTCTCAAATGGACCTTTGGATCTCACATACCATCAAAAATTTTGAACTTTGGATGTTTGTACCCTTCGGGCGGTTCAACATCTGGATGTATGCAAAGATCTTCATAGTTCAGCCCTTCAATTCCGTTGCTTCCTTTAACGCCTTGAATTCGGCTAGTTAATTTCTTAAGTTCTTCAGCTAGGTTCCTGATGAGCAGATCTTTGTCATTAGACTCGGGTGTGCTTGAGATGGGTTGGGTGGAGTGTGGTATGGTCTCCACGTAGATAGGGGTGTTATGGTGGGGTGTGGAAGTGGTCATTTGTGGAGTTTAGGGGTTCTAGGATGAGCAGTAGGGTGTTGTTTGAGGTATGACAGGTGTTGCAGTGGTGGTGAGGAGCGGGATGGTTTTGTTGCTTGGGGATATTCTGTGGAGGTGTAGGGTTTTGAGCATTTGGGAAATTGATATCTGGAGTGGTGAGGGAAAATGGTAGATTTGCCTGATTCCAAACCTGATCAAATTCTTCTTGGAATTTCAGCAGCTTTTGTTCGAGTTGGGATGCATTTTCTTTGTAAACCTGAGTGCCATGACCATGAGTGACCTCTACCCATTCAGTTGAGTTCTTCTTTCTGGCATTGTTCAAGTCTTCCATGTTGCCCTTGTTCTTGTTTTTGACTGGACTAAGAGGAGGAGTGGGTGAAGGGCCCTAGATCTTGTGGAATAAAATGATGTTGCTAGAATGTACAAATTAACCTTTGGGGAGGGGGAATAATAAACATAAAAGTAAAAACAGAAAGGTAACCAAGTTAGTGAGGATTATAAAAAGCATTGGATATTTAAACACATAGTGCAGAATGTAAGGTGTATCCTAATTTGGAAACCTCTTTGTACCCAAGGTAGGACTAGAGGCAAATTAAATTGGAGAAATTAGAATGCTAAATACCTCATTTTATTGATAGAAAATAAGAGGAATCCCAAATCGACACTAATCAAACAGGAAATAAATATAACTAAGGGCCATTGGCCTTATTACATTTTATAAAGAGGAAAAAAAACTCCTATCTATTTGGTCCCAAAAGGACCTTCCCCGAATTTAGCATCCTTGGCTCCATCAAACCGCTTTCCCAACTCACAAATTCCAAGCAATAGGTCGGCTCTTGCTAGATGTCTGCCCTCGTTTCCTTCAGCATTTTGGCAATCCTCGATCCTTTTGAGGAATTTCCTTTCTAGCTCCACTATGCCTCATTCCAAGTATCCCAGTCGCTTGTTGGCACTAACAGCTATGCCTTTCCACTCCTCAATCAGCTTTTCGTTGGCTTCTTGTAGCTCAAGGTGCTTGCTCTCGCATTCACGGATCCTCTTGCGTAGTTGATTGTATTTGACCTATGCCTCGGCCTTTTCATCTATGATTCTATGACCTCGAACAAACCCAGGCTAGCCCAGACCATTATGGTTATCCTCTAACCAACCTGAATAGTAGGTAGCACAACCAGTGTGGTATCTATCTGGGTCGATGGTATCCCTTCCCATGACGATCTTGTAGTGCCATATATGCTGAGCATGGAACTTGTAAGGGCTATCATCATCCTAGAAATGACTCATCTTGTCGACCCTGGGAACAACTTGCTTCCTACCAGCTTGCCTCATAACCGGAGAGGGACGTAAGGGCAAGTTCTTCTCAGACAGATCAATATCAGAAATGGTGCATCCCTGGATCGGGCGACGAATTCCTCGATCAGAAACCATTGTAACATCCATTGTTCCTGGCCCTCACGTAAATTAGCAAATAACTCTACCCATCCTTTGGCGTCTTCTGGTTAAGCGAACATATCGGACATGTAATTCATTCGCCTTGGATGATGGAAGGCTATACGATTATCCAGTCTCTTCTCTGAATCTCTTGTCGGTATTCATCCCTTTGTAGATTCCATGAGCTAGACCTGAAGTAGCAAATTGCAACCTTTGAAGTGTTTGGATCCTTGTTGACACTTCTCCAAGGCTCGGTATATTTTTGCAATAATCACGGGCACAATGCTGAATGGTTGTCCACTAATTCCCTCCATTAAGGTCCTAGTTACCATAGCCAACCTGGTGTAGGTTCTTGCTTTCTTCATTGGGAACAGGATCAACCCCAGGAAACAGAACATGAATACAAAGACCCTTTGGTGAATATGCCCTAATGATGTGATGATAAACTTGTCAGGATAGGTACGGTAAGTTTTATTGTGACCGTAACTATCGTACAAATAATCAAAAGGGATGTAGGATTCTTTCAAACATGTCAGTTTTAGATTCTTCTTCAGACTCATCATTTTGAGGAAACCCCTGCCCTTGCGGTTCTCAGGCATTAACAAATCCGGAGTTTCCCATGCTATACCGACCAATCCTCCTATTTCTTCTAGCAAGGGTGTCATTTCAATGTCCCCTAAGTGGAACACAGACCTCTCACAATCCCAGAAAAAATTTGCAGCTTTTATGATCTTGTTGTTGGGTTGGATTTCCAGGAGAGAAGGTAGGTTTCCCAAATATTTTCGGACAAGAGTTTGATCACTAGAGTGAAGATCCTCGCACAAGCTTAGCAGTTTTGGGTGGATATTGGTGACCATGCCGAATCTAGGGACTTCATGCCTCATATTTCTGCAAGACAAATAAGGTTAGGCCCTTACGCACACTAGACTCGACTATTTAATATCAATAATTGGCATAAACCATTTAGCTCTCCAAATAAATGCACAGAACGTGGTAGTGTCCGTTTGTGTTTTGGGAAACCCAGTGGATTTTGGAAAAGGCTATCTTAAAGAGTCATTATGCGGACAACATAGCTAACTCGGCCAGGTTTGACCATGATGCATGCACAGTTTAAATAGAGTAAGGTTTCTATGGGGTTTTATAGTGGTACCCTTGAGTGGACTACTCAAGGGGGAAGACGCGAAACCATCGACTATACCGTTGATCGACTGGTTTTACAGCAAATATGCCTTTTTGGATTTAAGGGATGATAATATAAGAAGAGCACAACCACCCATTATAAGCGCTGTTATGGTATTTATTTGGCATGAGTGGAGTATGATGTTGAGCATTATTATGGAAAAAACTAAAAACATGTTGTCACGTATTTGCACGTTAAGAAAGCAGTACAACAGTTTCACAATTTAAAGCAGTAACAAAGAAAATAAACAAAATACAAGTCATTTTTGCAGTTGAAAGGGAATTGAATGGTTAAAGGAATTAAACAAGTAATTGCATATAAAGAGGTATGAATTCACAATAATGGTAAAAGCCTAAACTCCCCAGCAGAGTCACCATGCCGTTGTGCCCCCTTTTTCTCGCGAATCGGGTTCATGACATTTGGAGGGACAACTCGTTTCTTTTAGGAAATGGGTTTTTTGCATTTGAAGAGTCACCACCTAATGAATTAAGGTGCATTAAGACACCAATAAAGATTCAATTTTGAGTTATTTTTATCAACCAGAGATTGGGTAAGGGCTTGAAATTATCCGGAAGGGAAGGTGTTAGGCACGCCTCAGGATCCACTAGTGTGGTTCCCGTCATGACAGTTTATTGTGAATTTAGCAAATAGACAAGTATGGGCTCAAATATTAGGGGATTTAAACACATAAAATAAAGAACAATTGGAAGAAGAGTTTTAAAAGAAAAGAGTTCGCAAATAAAGGGGTCCTAGGTTTATATTTAATATGGATCACCCCACATAATGTCCCGTAAACACTCTTCAATGAGGGGCTACACGTGACATTATCGCGTGTTCATCATATCCATATCTACCCTTCCCACCCCGTTAAGATATTAAAGCACAAATTGCTCTCGATTACTATTGCATGCTATTACCCGTCCCGTTCCTATCAGTCCCGGAGGCACTTCTACTAATCCTAAAAGGAAAGGATATTAGGCTGACTTGAAGTTACAAAGGTAAAACTCTAAGGCGACATACAAAAAACATAAAAGACTACACATTAAAGGGGAAACATATAAACACATGAGGCTCAAGTATACCTCCTCAAACAAAAAATTCCAATAGCATGACTTAAACAAATGAGTAAGGTCTGGCTCTAAGAAAATACTTCTAGGAAGAAGAGATTGTTGTAATTGCAACAGGCCTGTCTTATTACATGATTCAATTAGGAAACATGAATCGGGCCTACCTGCTGATGGTAGCACTTAACAAAATAACATGGGTGAGTTTCAATTTTACTTATATTGACTAAGGTGTTAGATCATGTTTTAATGATGCAACTATATACATGTGAAGGAACTCAAATAAGTAAAGAATAACTATTGGAATCTTTCATGACAAACAAGGGAATAATTCACTCGACATGAGTTCTAGATTCAAGAAACAAAGAAGACTACTGAACTGGAGCGATGAAGATGACACAGACCATAAAGAAATAGCAAATATTTGTTTCATGAAAATTTTGGAAAATGAAATAAACAAAACCTCAGGATGCAGGATAGATGAAGATGATTCAGATGACGAAAATTGTTTCATGGTACGAGGTGAAACTAGCAAGGTAAGATCCTATGACTGTTCAAGATGTAATGAATTGCAGGATATTCTTGATTCAATCTTAAAGGAGTCTCAAATAATGATGAATGAACTTAAGAGACTCACTAAGGAAGTCAAAGACTGGAAACTCAAACATGACGTGTGTGAAATCGAAAAAAAAGTACTTCAAGAAGAGTTTAAGGAGTTGCAAATGCAGCTTAACAGCTTACAAAAATCCACTAGTCATAGTTATATCACGTCAAATCAGATGACTTAAAAGTCAACTGGAAAGGAACCAATTAGAACCAAATCGACCAGTCGGTCAGACCAAATAATTTACAAGTCAACTGGGAAGGAACCAGCTAAATCTATGTCCGCTAGTTCTAACACTTATGAAAGACCTAAAACTAGGTCTAGAGCTAAAAGTCATTATTGTAATAAAAGTGGGCATAAATATTCTGGTTGTCACTTTCGTAAATCTAATATGTCAGGGTGTGTTTGGAAACCAAAAAATTCTGAACCTAGTAACACTAACTCACCAAGACCCAGGCAAGCTTGGGTACCAAAAAGAAAGTGATCATCTTGTCTTGCAGTAACACCACAGGGTAAGCCGCAAAGGAAAATGGTATCTAGATGGTGTGTGTTCCAGACACATGACAGGTTATAAAAACATGTTCAACGAATTTATAAAGATCGATGGAGGTAGTGTAAAATTTGGACACGATTCAAGGGGCAAAATAGTTGGCACTGGAACAATTCCCTTCAAAAACAATTCTGACATTACTGAAGTATATCTCGTTGATGGCCTAAACTATAATCTCCTGAGTATAAGTCAACTCTGCGACTCAGGATATGTGGTAATTTTTAAAAAAACAGGATGTTCTATTGAATATAAATCAGGATGAAGCCTTAAGAAAATTTGAAGTTTTCTGCAAAAGGATTGAATGAGAAAAGGGATATCCGATCTCAAAAATTCAAAGTGACCATGGAGGAGAATTTGAAAGCAGATCTTTTGAAGACTTCTGTAACGATTAAGGATACACGCACAATTTCTCTGCACCACGCTCACCATAGCAAAATGGGGTTGTGGAAATAAAGAACAGACCTCTCTAAGACATGGCAAGAGCCATGCTACTAAAAGATTCATTGCCAATCCACTTTTGGGCACAAGGCATAAATATTGCATGTCACATCCTCAATCGTTGCCTCATAAGGCCAATTCTGAAAAAGACTCCTCATGAACTCTGGAAAGTTAAACGTCAAAATATTAGTTATTTTCATCCCTTTAGAAGCACGTGTGTTATTTACAATAACGGTAAGGACAATCTTGGAAAGTTTGATCCAAGAAGTGATGAAGGTATTTTTCTTGGCTATTCATTAAATAGCAGATTCTTTAGAGTCTATCATAAACGTACTTTACGTGCAGAAGAATTTGTACATGATATATTCGATGATAATAATCCCTTGGTCAAGAAAGGAACTACTGCAGGTGATAAATATCAAACTCAAGAAGCTCAGGACAAAGGAAAATCACATGAGTCGACTAAGACGTCCGGGATGATTGAGTCAACTAATGAAAATGGCAGCAATACTCCAGTTCAACAAGCAGATTCGACTACAAATATAATCTGACTAAATGAATTGAGAAGCGAACCTGAATATCCTTAGAAATATGTTATAAGGGGTCCAAACGAAGGAATGAAAACCAGGGCTGCCCTAAAAAAGAAAGTAAATATTGCAATGATTTCTCAAATTAAACCAAAAACGTAGAGGAAGCACTGAAGAATTCAAGCTGGGTGCAAGCCATGAAAGAGGAATTAGATCAGTTCAGCAAGAATCAAGTGTGAAAACTAATACCCAAACCTGATAATATGTCTGTGATCGGAGCAAAAGAGGTATTTAGAAACATACTGAACGAGGATGGAAAGGTCATAATAAATAAAGTGAGATTAGTTGCTCAGAGCTATTCAAAACAAGAAGGAGTCGACTATGATGAGACTTTTTCCCCAGTAGCTCGCTTGGAGTCTATACGAATTCTATTGCCATACGCATCATTTAAAGAATTCAAATTGTTTCATCGAGGAAGAAGTATTTGTAAAATGGCCTCCTGACTTTGTGGATTCAAAATTTACATACCATGTATACAAGCTTACTAAAGCATTATATAGGTTGAAATAGGCTCCACTTGACTAGTATGATAGGCTCGGTACTTTTCTTGTTGATCATGGATTTACCAGAGGAATTTTCAAATCTTATGCAAAGCGAGTTTGAAATGAGCATGATGGGTGAGCTCACGTTCTTCCTTGGCTAAAAATTCAACAAATCGAAGAAGGAACTTTTATTTGTCAGATTGAATATACAAAGGAGCCGATGCAAAAATTTTGCATGAGCAATGCAAAATAAATTGGCACTCCTATGAGCCCTGCTACAAATTTAGACAAAAATGAATAGGGCACCTCAGTCGATGAGACCAAATACAGGGGAATGATTGGATCACTACTATATCTAATAGCAAGTCGACTAGATATTATGTTCAGCGTATGTAAATGTGCCAATTTCAGTCGGCTCTTAAGAAGTCACAACTGACTGTTGTAAAACAATCATTCAATATCTCATTGGAACAGTATCTCATTAATTATGGTATCCTCGATCTAACTCGATTAAATTAGAAGATTTTTCAAATGTTGATCTTGCAGGTGATAAAGAAGATAGAAAAGCACAAGTTGCACTTGTCAATTACTAGAAAAGGAATTAATATCTTAGAACAGTAAAAAGCAAGCATCAATCACCTTGTCCACTACCGAAGCTGAATACATTGCTATAGGACAGCGTTATGCACAACTTCTGTGGACGTCTCATCAATTGGATGACTATGAACTTTCTTTTAAAACTATACAAATTTTTTGTAATAATTCTAGTGCTATTTTTCTTTCAAAAAATCTTGTGCATCATTCTAGAGCAAAGCATATAGATATTAAGCATCATTTTATTAGAGATCATGTTCTTAAGGGAGATATAGAAATAGCCTTTGTTGGCACCTCTTCTCAATTAGCTGATATTTTTACTAACTCTTTATTGGAAGAAAGATTTTGTACTTTGAGAAAATTACTTGGTCTTATTTGATTTTCTAAAAACTCTTAGGACCTATGTGATCAATTATTTTAAAAAATGCTATAATTGTCCTTTTCCCACGCATTAATTATGCCCCCGATATTTTCCCTCTCTTTTCACTTTGTTCACATCAGTTCGCAGTTCGAAGAAGGAAAACATATCATCACGTCTTCTCAACTGATAACTTTTCCTTTTATGTACTCAACCGTTGAAATTCTCTTCTTAACTTAGAAAACCTCTTCAGTCACTCTCATCCCCATCTTCTCTCCAAAACCTTGTGCAATCCCCTCTTCTTCAATGGAGAAACATTCCAAGAACCCCTCTGCATCTACCAAAAAAACCACCCGCTCTAAGGCAAACCCCCTTCTGCGCCTCCTGAGCAAGTAGACCTAGGCTCGGATCACTCTGAAGGCTTCGCCTCATCTCAGGGTGATTTCTCTAAACACTCTCAACTTATAGTGGAAAAAGACTTAGGCAAACGACCCATGGAAGATCCTCCCGTCTCATCCACTCCAAAGAAATCAAAGGTTGATTTCTCTTTTCTCTGTGTCACTCGATTTTGACCTAAATTTCTAGGATACCCCAAATAGGGATCTTTTTATTACTCTCAAGGATAAGCCTATCGCCCATGGAAGAGTCATGGATCTTGATGATATGGAATACCTCAATTGTAAAGTAAAATATCTCTTTATCTATCAGGGTGGGAAATATTTCTCTCTATTTCTTCGCCTAAGGTATATGAACCCTTAGTTCGAATATTTTATGCCAATCTTCACTTAGTTCGGTTTTCCTACTCTTTTTAAAAATGTATGGCCTAAGAACTTTGAAATTTCTTTTGACCAAGCCAAACAATGCATTGTTGAATGTCCCTCTGAAACCCTTCCAAACTAATTGGGTCTTAGTGATGTATGTCTTGAAACTCGGGTCCTAGTGGCAACCACCCTGTTTCCCTGTACTGGTTCCTTTTCTACCTTCTCTCAAAGGGATACATTCTTTGTATAATTCCTCATCACCAAACTCAAACTCAAGCTTTAATCATGGGTCATAAATTTCATGATAGAGAGTGTCGAAGATCCCACTAGTTTACCCTATAGTATCGCAATCACCTATTTTTTGGAAGCCCATCAAATTTCATTGTCTGATTATCCTTCATTACTGTCTCCAATTCTTACAATTCTAGAGCTTTTCTAGTATGGGATGTGTGAGTATCAAGGGCTCCTAGGTTAAGAAAAGTGAGAATGAAGCAAAATAGTCACCTATGGAAACCAAAACTTCATCACTTGTTCCTCCTCCTACTCTTGTTAGTTCTGAGCTGAGTGAGAAGCTTAGCTCCATTGACTCCAAACTCTTTGACATCAAGACTCTTCTTTCCGCTGCTCAGTCCAATGTGGGTGACATTCATGATATTCAAAGGAAACAGGGTCTGACGTATCAAAAATCAGAGTTGTCGTTCTCAGAGTAAGGGAGAATGCTGTCAAAGCTTTCAAGGAGGTTCATGACAGGCTGGATGGTATGAGCGTCACTGCAAATACCAGCTTCGAACAGTTGAAGGAGACCATCTGCAACACTCTTACATATTTCCTATGCTGCTAGTATGGATATTTTTCAAAACTATCTTTTTTGCAACTTGTTTTGGTGGTATTGTTGGTTGTGCCCTTGGATAATTCTGATTTTTTTGCTACTATGGGCTATTACATCAGCCGCTGGATAATTCTTTTTTTTTGCTAGCTGTTTTATTTGGTATCTATGTTTCTAATCCCTCTTTGTTGATGTCAAAAAGGGGAAGAAAATATGTTATGTGTATATGTACAGGTCCAAGTCGACTATGTGGGGGACACGACTGCCACATCTTATATATGCATAGGTAGTACACTATATGTATACTTTACAGGTACAAGTCGACTGCACACATTGAGGGGGAGATTCATGGATAGGTCAAGTCGACTGCATACATTAAGGGGGAGTCAAGTCGACTAGTAAAACACAGGGAAGTCAACTGATGTTTACTTCATTACACATAGTATATTAAATCATCAAAAAGGGGGAGATTGTTAGATCATGTTTTAATGATGCAACTAATATACATATGCAGGAACTCAAAGAAGTAAAGAAGAACTGCTAGAAGGGTTCATGACGAACAAGGGAAGAATTCACTCGACATGAATTCTAGATTCAAGAAGCGAAGAAGACTATTGGAATGGTTCAAGATTTATAAGGAAAGAAAAAAATAAGCATGAGATCAGCAAATCAAGATTAGTCTCGTAAATCTGGGGAAATCAAATCAGAAATTTTAGTAATTAATGGAGCTGGAATAATCAAGGCACGAGAAGATCAGTGATTAGCTGAGCTAGAATAATCAAGGCAGAATCACGGAAGAATAAAATATGCGAGAAGATCTGGCAAGCGACCGCTTTTGGAAGATCCAACAATCAAGGAGAAATCTTGTAAAGCAATCTTCTGCTAAATGAAAGAAACCAAGAGAAGTAATGGCTCACTCCTTATTATTGGAAAGAATCAATTCTTTCCAAGGATCAAAACTCTTGGGTTCTCAACCTATACCATTTATCATAGTATATATATACTCCTTCGTAAACCCTAGCTTAGTCATACTTTGACCAAACCAAATCACTCTCTTTATTCTACTGCAAACAAGCATAGTAGCTTACTTAAATTTGTTGTTTAACAAGTCAGGAATTGAAAGAGAGTACACAACTGGTGAAGCATTGTATCAAAATGAGTGCTAGAAAAATTTAGTGATATACATCACATCTGTACTCGGAAGAAACTCATTTACTAAAAGAGAACTCCCTTGCAACTCAAGGGGACTGGATTAGGATTCACATTGAATCCGAACCAGTATAAAATCCTGGTGTCTTTAATTCCCGCAATGATTTTATGCACTTTACTTTCAATTATCATATCTGCTAGATTACCATATTCAATCGACTACTCCAGTGCTCACACCCAAGTTAATAACCATAATAGGGATAAGTGCAGTGCGGAAATGCCAGCCTTCATGTGTCCAAGTTCAGAGGTAACTCATGGGTCCCAAGGATAGGCTCACATGAGGGGGTAGAACTTAAGTCTAAGAAGATAGTGCAAGTATAGAAACATAGTTTTAAGATATAAGGGAATAAACGAGAGGGAAAGGGTTATGGGAGACAACCATTAACACTTCAAAGAGTTGATAACTTCACACAAAGGGGGCAGAGGTTTAGGAAGCCATTGCAAGGAGCCTATATACTTAGGGATGGGTCAACTTTCGGCATGCACAGTAATAGGGGGTGCTGACATGCTTGTATATCAACCATAACACACAACATATAAGGGAACATAGAGGTTATGATCCTATGAGGATCAAGTTTGGGTCATGTATAGCAATGTCCAATGATGTCATGCCCCAAACAAACCATAAGTATTAAACATATTGGGATAGGGATTTAGGATTCACAGGTCATAATACATTGATTCCGAACAGGGAAATTACAGCATGCTAAAGAATGGTACAGGGTAAAATACAAGTAGTAAGCAGACAACAATGCAAGAAAATCAGTAAACAAGCATGTTGTTGTTGATCCTGAAAACCTAATTAGAACATACCAGTCAAAGAAGCAAAGTGCAGTAAAGAAAACTAGCAGGAATTTGAAATATAGCCTTGGCTTTTAGCCGGCCAAACAGGCAACAACACAAGTAGTAAAGCAAGACAGAGTGTTTGAGTGTGAGTGTGAGTATGAGTTCAGAACTAAAAGTGTCCATGTTTGTGTTAATGAGAGAGTATGTATATATAGTAGTTCGAAACTATGTAAAATAAGGCAAGAATCACAATTGTATACTAATTATGGAACTTAGAACCAATTTAGAGACAAAGTACAAGTACTCCCTTAATTTAAGGGAATCAGTTCAAATGGTAAAAATAAGTAACAAATAAGGAAATAAATCAATGTGTAGACAAGGAAATATTTCGAACATATTAGGCATAGAGTAAACCATTAGGGCTAGGTTCAAAAAACTCTAATTAAGGAGATAGTCAGTAAGAATCAAGTACTAATGATCAATCAAATTGAGTAGAAAAGTAGGGATCGAAGGTCTACAGGAAAGTGTTCAAATTAGACCAAGAAACAGGGAAATCAGAATCAATCAAAGCGAAAGTCATGAGTCAATGTTTTGCATATAAATAGAGTAAGACGTAGATGGTTAAGAGTCGACATACAACTCTAACAAACATGAGAATCAAACAATACTGATTCAAAGAGGCAAGTTTTGAACATGCAAGATGAACACAAGAACATAGAATCAATGTAAGTTTAGGCTAAGAAACTGAGTAGAAACATATCAAGGCAAGATAGTCACAAAAAATCACAGAAACTCAAAAACGAGAACCGACCAATCATGTTGATACACAAAAGCAAACAAAGAACCCCCTAAAAATTAGGGCTTTCAACATAGACGAGTTCAAGATGTAGCAAACTCATAGAATCAATCAAGACATGCAAGAAATATAAACTTAAGCACAAAGAATCAGTTAAACAATGTTTTAAAAAGAAGTTCCGGAAAAACTAGTCTTTGAAGAAGATGAAAACCACTTGAAACTGCATGATTTTTGTAAAAAACCTTGAGGACAGTGTAACACACTCAAGAAACAAAATCAGATCGTCCTAGATTAGTCAGATCTAGGAAGTATAGAAAAGAAATTAGGGTTTCAGAAGAACCCATAATGAGACGAAGAAACATGTCTAGAAATTCAAAGAACGTTTCAAATATAGAATGATTCTACTTGGAATAATACTGGAATAGCCAAGAACAGGCAGGAGACAAACCCTAGATGCAAGTCGGCATGGCCTCGGGCCCTTGAAGACCTTAGAAAAGGCAAGTATAGCATGAGAGAAGTCATTGGAGGCTTAACAGAAGATGAGAGATCACCAGAGATGGTCGGGGATGGAAGGTCAGCCTTTGAAATATAGGGTTAGGTTGGGAGTATTTTCTAAGAAGAGAGGATTTTAGGGCGGCAGCATATAGAAAAAGATTAGGGTTAGGGGGTACTTCAGAAATAATTAAGGCTATATTGTTGTTGGCCCTTGATCTGATTGATCAACGGCCTGGATTAAATGATTGATCAACGGTCTGGATTAAAACTGGTGAGTGGGAGGCTTATGAAGATGGGTTTGGGTAGGATTAAATTGGAATTAGGTCGAGGGATAGATGGTTCAAATTGAGGTCACAATTGGGCTATAATCGAAATGAAATTAGGCTAACATTTAAATAGCCAATTTTCTCTATTTGATTTATAAAAAAATAATAAATTAATTTTTAGAAATAAAGTAAAGGTACCAAACTGATTTATAACACATAATTAACTATTTAAAAATAGCAGACCTAATTTATATATGTATAAACGTAATTAATCCTAAAAGAGGCAAATATTGTAATTACATGCAATTTAACTTTAAAAATACTAAATGACTTTGTAAAAAATATGCAAAAAAAATTATATTAGACATGTATTAGTATAAATATGAAAATCCAATAAATGAATCACCAAAAGGATAATTTTGAGAATAATTATTGGTTTTTATGAATAAAATAGGGTAATAAATTAATTTAAAAATCTTTAAAATTTAAGAAAATTAATAAAACATTGGTACATAATTATATATGCATATATATGCTCTTTTGAAAGTATTTGGCATATAAAAGTATACAGGAAAAAATTGGGTATCAACAACGCACTATTCAGATATTGGAGGACATGTTGCGCGCTTGTGTCATTGATTTTGGGGGTTCATGCGACAAAATTCTACCACTCGCAGAGTTAGCATATAACAACATTTATCAGTAGGGTATTCAGATGGATTCATATGAGGCTTTATATGGTAGGGGATGTAGATCTCCAATGGGTTAGTTTGAGCCTGGTGAGGCTAGACTTTCGGGTACTGACTTAGTTCAGGATGCTTGGACAAAGTGAAAGTGATTCAGGAGAAGCATCATACAACACAGTCAATACGAAAGAGTTATGCTAACAGAAAGGTTCATGATGTGTCTTACATGGTTGGGGAGAAGGTTCTACCAAAGGTTTCACCCATGAAGGGTGTTATGAGATTTAGTATGAAGGGCAAGTTGAGCACTCGGTTCATTAGGCCTTTTGAGGTGCTTCATAGGATTGGGGAGGTGGCTTATGATCTTGCCTTTCCACCTAGATTGTCGAGTGTGCATCCGGTATATTATATTTCTATGCTCCGGAAGTATATTGGTGATCCGTCTGGATTTCATCAAGATTTAGTTAGATGGTGATTTGACTTATGATGTGGAGCCAATGGCTATTTTAGAGCGGCATGTCCGAAAGTTGAGATCAAAGGATATAACTTCAGTGAAAGTATTGTGGAGAGGTCGGCCCATGGAGGAGGCTGCTTTGGAGACCGAGCGGGAGATGCAAAGCACATATCCACACATGTTTGAGGCTTCAGGTATATTTCTAGACTCGTTCGAGGATGAATATTTGTTTAAGTAGGGGAGGATGTTGTTGGAAACACGTTTCAAATGCAATATACTAAACGTGTGTTCTTTTGTAGGTTTTGATGAATGTCAAACAAAGCAATAAGCGATATATAGCAGTGCTCAAGGACAAGCACAAAATGGATGCATTACAAGAAGCTCAAGACAAAGTTTAGAAATGTTATAATTGAGTCAATATTAATTGTGATCTTGATTCCTCAATCTTGGCTCATAACATGGCTTCTCTACTAAAATTATTTTTCCAAAATCATGCATATCTAACTTAAGTGTCAAATGATTTTAAACTATGCATATTTATATTTGTTAAAATGTTTTTCAAACATGCCTCAAAAATCTGGGCTAAGATAATCGATTATGTACTTATGATAATCGAGTATCTCTAAGCCAAGACTGCATGCTAATCGATTGTGAATTAATGATAATCGATTGTGAGTAAGTCAGTTAACATCAGGTTTTTGCAAACTGCATAACAATCGATTGTGTACTTTTGATAATCGATTGTTAACTGAGGCAAAGTTTTCAAAACTCAGAAAAATCGATTATGAACTAATGGTAATCGATTAGAATGAGAAAAATGTCTCCCAGTGTTTTTAAATAAATTAATAATCGATTGTGGCTTTTGATAATCGATTATATATGAGACAGAAAGTTTTGAAATTAATTAATAATCGATTATGGCTTTTGATAATCGATTATATATGAGACAGTAAGTTTTGAAATTAATTTATAATCGATTGTTCTATTTGATAATCGATTGTTGGAACTAACCGTTGTCATACATTTTCAAATTACCTTCAGGTAATCGATTGTTGATATTTAACAATCGATGTTTTGCGTAAAATCTGGAAAAGATTTTCTGAACGTTGTTAAAATAATCGATTGTTGATTTCCTGATAATCGATGTTTTATGCCAAAAATTGGAAAGGATTTTTTAACGTTATAAATAATCGATTATTGATTTGAAGTAATCGATTGTTGACGTAAAATCTGGGATTGAATTTTTGATCTGATAGGCAAACAATCGATTGTTTAGTCTTGACAATCGACTGTCACTGAGTAATTTCAGCAATCCTTAATTGGCAATTAGACAACGGTAAGACTGAGTTTTTCACCTATAAATACAGGCTTAACTCAGTGTTTTCACAACAACAACATATACAATTTAAGTATTTTCATTGCTAAAAGCTTTCTTACATTGATCATCATTTTCATTCATCCATAAAGCTTTTTGAAGAGCCATTCTATTGAGCTAAGTTGTTGTGATCTTGAGCGTACTATTTCTACTCATATCTACTCATTGAGGAGTACTTTGTAAAGTGAGTTTGTTTTGTGTTTGTAAGAGAATTGCGATTCTCGTTTGTTGAGGAACTTGTGATTCCTCAGTTGAAGTCTTTGGGATTGTTATCCCCGAGCAGTTGAAGTCTTTGGGATTGTTATCCCCGAGCAGTTGAAGTCTTTGGGATTGTTATCCCCGAGCAGTTGAAGTCTTTGGGATTGTTATCCCCGAGCAATTGAAGTCTTTGGGATTGTTATCCCCGAGCAATTGAAGTCTTTGGGATTGGTATCCCCGAGCAATTGAAGTCTTTGGGATTGTGATCCCCGAGCACCTAGGTGAGGCTTGTGTCCTCAGCTGTAACGGTTTGTTAAGCACCCGTAAGCTTGACAAGTTTAGTGGAAATCTCGAGAGAGTCTCTCGGGGACTGGACTAACCACGTTTGTGGCCAACCAGGATACATCATTGTGTAAGTTTATTTTACTGCACTTGTTTTAATTTCTGCAAAGTTTTTAAATTCCGCACTAAAACGCTTAATATTTTTAAAACGCTATTCACCCCCCCCCCTCTAGCGTAAAGCGTATTGTTCAACAATTGGTATCAGAGCCATACTCTCTGAAAAGCTTAACCGTTTGAGAGAACCATCCATGGCTTCTACTCTAAATTTCTTTGCAGGAATAGGTGAAGGAGAATGCAGCATGTCGCCTCCAATATTAGACGAAAACGACTACTCAGTCTGGAAATATCGGATGCAAGTTTTTACAATGGCAAATGATTTATATCTATGGCAAGCTATTAAACACAGTGATCAACTGACGACAAAAGTCGGGAAAGATAAGGTAAGTGAATACAACACTAAAGCTATGAATATATTACATAACGCCTTGAACCAGGAACTTTGGCGAAAAATCTCCCACTATAAAACTGCTAAGGAAATGTGGGACAAACTTGAGGAATTGCACGAAAACTCGCCTCAAAAAGCGGTCAGCACAAACGATGAATCAACTGGTCAGTGCCTCATGGCAGACGAAAAAGACGAGGTAAGTACATCTAACGATATGCAAATTGCTTATAACAAACTGCATGATGAGTTGGTAAATGCTTCTAAGACTATTAAAGATTTACAAAGAACTCTTTCTTTACAAGAAGAGGATTTTCAAAAACAACTCTTCTTAAAAGACAAGGACTTTGAAGAACGTCTTTCTTTAGCTCAAAAAGGTGTTGAAAATCTGTCTCGTGATAACGAGAATCTTGCAAATGAAAATCAATTTTTGTTAAATGATAGTATAGAACTTAAACAAGTCATCAAGACTATGCATGAAGCCTCTTGTGTTGATAAATGCTCTACTTGTACTGCTTGTGAGTCCTTAAAACTAGAAAACACAGAACTTAGGAAAACATTAGAAACACGTAGTAAAGAAGCTCCTAAAGTTGTTGAAAAAGAAACGCCTAAGAAATATCAACGGCATAAAAACAAAAACTTCACTACTCCACCTAGAAATAACTCTAAGGTATTAAACAAGCCTAGAACAAATTCTTTTAGACCACCTAGACATTATGCTAGAATGTATGAAAATAAGGGTAGAACTAATATCTTTAGACAACCTAGATCCGAATCTAGGATTCTTGCAAACAAGCCTACAAATAGTAATTTTCGGCAACCAAGAAATAACTCTAGGAACGAGCTTAGACCACCTAGACATGACACTAGGTCCTTCAACAAGTCTAGCACTAATAACTTCAGACCATCTAGATATTATACTAGAAATGGGAACAATATGTCTAGTGTTAATCTTTTTCATTCGCCTAGATCTTTGTTGGCTCAACCTAGGCATCAACACAACCCGAACGTAGTATGTCATTACTGCAATCGTATAGGTCATATTGCACCTATGTGTTTTACAAAGCATAGAGATTCTTCATATTATCATGGTTATAATTATTATTTGCCTAACCCCAAAGGACCCAAAAAGATATGGGTACCAAAAACCTCTCCGTAGGTATTTTTGCAGGTGTGCTTGAAGACTACAAAATTGTAGTAGATGCGCCAAGCACGACACCCAAAAGGCATCGAGAGGAATTTCGGTTAGCTATTCTTTTTGATAAAACCGAATATGTGCAAGCTATTAATGTTGACAGATCTGTTGATATATGGCAGCTGGTGTTATTAACATATAAGTTGTCAACTTGATTCTCACCCTGAAAAACGTTGACATGCGTTAATTGTAAGAATCAATTTGTGAAATTTCTTGTTGACTATACTTGTGGATTGACATGCTGAAAATTCATTTTTGATTACTAGTATCAACTATTAAATGCTTGATCCATGCTTTGACAAATGTTGATTCGTGCATTGAATGAGTACCTACTAGAATCATGTTTAGTTGAATTATGTCTTGGCAATCTTTTCAAACAGCAAAGTGTTTTAAATCATGTTTTAATATATGTTTTGATAAATGTTTTTTTTTGCATACTCTCATAATCGATTTCCAGGACTTAAAACCTTTTTGGTCTAGTCCACAATCGATTGTTCACAGGCACAATCGATTGTCCGTATTTTTCTGAGTTTTCAAAAACTGTTTCTTGCAAATTTTTCAGGAACTGTGTCAAATAGTTCAACAATCGATTGTCCCTTTTCAACAATCGATTGTCAATCGGTAAAAATCTCAAGATTTGTTACCATTCTAAATTCTGAACTTGACAGCTATCTTTTATCATCGTGTCAGTTCAAAATAGGCATAAACGTTCTTGAACTCCTTTTTTAAAGGCTAGGCTTTCATCTTTATCATGCCCAATTGTATGTGTTGATATGTCTTTGTTAAACCATTCGTATCAATTCTCCTTGAATCATGCTTTGTTTTGGTTCTCATTATTGCAAATGCGCCTAATTGAAATATTTAACATTTGTTGCAATATGGATTGCTGAAAATAACCTTGTGTATCACTGTTAATAAAATAACATTTGATGCATTTGTTATCCTCTCCGTCAAATGGATTTTTCATTGCTTTTGTAACAATCGGTATTTCCTGAAAAATGTCAAATTGATGTGTTGTGCTTAAACAGGTGATAAGATGGTTGATTCATGATTTGACTATCTATTTGAAACAGCATGCAATATATGTTTTGACAAATGCCTTTCAAAATAACAATAGGTATTTTTTTTGTTGATAAATTTATAGAAATCGTCATATTTTATATTCCTCAATATCCTTCCTATTCTTATGCGAATATGGTAAAAGGAATTAGCCTTAATACAATCTTCTTATCAAAAGAAGAAATATTTTAGGCAAATTTGTTACAAGTAAGAGGAATGTCATTACATTCCATTTTGTCTTACTTAAGAGGGAACTTGTGCTTTGAAAGAATTGATTGCATAAATTTTATTGATGATATTCTCTTAACAAATATCTGTTTGGGTTTTGAATTGTTATTATGGTGATAAATTGTTTATATATATATATCGGAAATGGCTTCACTTGATTAAGTGTTGGAAATGCTAATGTGCTCGCATGAAGCATTCAATTCAATCTCTAGCAAATTGAGATGTCAACGATGGAGGATGACATCAAGACAAACCGGGTATGATCGTTCCTTACTCTACCCTTTAGCTAGTTGAATTGGTATTATATGTCACAAGTATTGATATGAATGTTATTTTGATAAATTGCATAATTGATTAAGTGCATAAATTGTATTGAGTTTTGATTTTCTAAATTGGTATTTATAACAATTGGTGTTGATTATATGTATTCATGATGGAAAATCTATTTTCATAAAAACGTTTTCATCCGAAGAATCATTATCTTCCACCATGTGTTGATGACGTTGTTTCATTCATAATCAATTGTCATAAATCCAAAATTGATTATAATATATTCAAAATTGATTACCATACTTCCAAAATCAATTTTCAGGACTTAGACCATTTTTGCCCAGTACACAATCGATTGTCAAGTTCCACAATCGATTGTCAGTGATTTTCTGAAATTTCAAAAACATTCTGTTTCAAGCCAAATTCTCAGAATCTAAGTGTCAAACTTGACACAATCGATTGTCTCTATCACACAATCGATTTTCCAACGGTATTAATTCAAAAATTCTTACCATTCTGAGTCCTGCAGCTCTCGTTAATCGATTATCAGTTTTTATCAGTCAATCCAACTGGCATAACACTGTTCAACAATCGAGTGTCTCAGGTATACAATCGATTGTCTCAACGGTCAATTCCAAAACTCGACCGTTTTTGAGTTAACTTCAGGCATAATTTTTTTCCTATTCTCCCCTCTATAAATAGGAGATGGTGTCTTCATTCTCATCACCAAATATTCAAGCTCAAAGCCTCAAATCCTCCTCCAAATCAAGATCCAAATTCGGATATTTTAAATCATCTTACCCGCATTGAGACAAAAGTTGATCTTAACCCGCTATGTCCAGGGATACTTTGACCATGTCAACTATCAATATGGTGCTGTTGTCCCATTTGAGGCACCGCCGCAAAACATGGACGAAGATGATGATAACGAGGATTAAATATTTTCTTGTATTTTTATTTATTTAATGGCCTATGTAATATTTTATCTATTTAATGAAAGTTGATTTTTATTTGAAATATCTCTCCTATTTCCATTATATGAATTATTTGATATTTTCAAAAGGGGGAAGTACATATTTTTTAAAAGGAAGAAAAGAAAGGCTATATGCAAGACTAGAGTTTATGTATACTTACATGCTTTCTTTGAATGTGTTGCATAAATTCAGGGGGAATCTTATATTAAGGGGCAATTTTTTTTTCCAGTGCAAACGATTCGATTATCCCATATAATAATCGATTATGTTGACGTTTGTTGAACTAGCATGCTATTATTAGACTTGTTATCTAGCCACTTTTTTGTTAATGGCAAAAGGGGGAAGAAACGGGATATCAAGAAGTATGCTATATCACTCTCAACTTCATTCATGCTTAAAGTGAGGGGGAACATAAATTGAGGGGGAACATCAAATTGCATACTTTACACTTGCATACTTTACACTTGTCTTGGATTATCAAAATAATTATTGCATATATCCCGCTTATGTTTGCCATTATCAAAAAGGGGGAAATTGTTGGAAACACGTTTCAAATGCAATATACTAAACGTGTGTTCTTTTGTAGGTTTTGATGAATGTCAAACAAATCAATAAGCGATATATAGCAGTGCTCAAGGACAAGCACAAAATGGATGCATTACAAGAAGCTCAAGACAAAGTTTAGAAATGTTATAATTGAGTCAATATTAATTGTGATCTTGATTCCTCAATCTTGGCTCATAACATGGCTTCTCTACTAAAATTATTTTTCCAAAATCATGCATATCTAACTTAAGTGTCAAATGATTTTAAACTATGCATATTTATATTTGTTAAAATGTTTTTCAAACATGCCTCAAAAATCTGGGCTAAGATAATCGATTATGTACTTATGATAATCGAGTATCTCTAAGCCAAGACTGCATGCTAATCGATTGTGAATTAATGATAATCGATTGTGAGTAAGTCAGTTAACATCAGGTTTTTGCAAACTGCATAACAATCGATTGTGTACTTTTGATAATCGATTGTTAACTGAGGCAAAGTTTTCAAAACTCAGAAAAATCGATTATGAACTAATGGTAATCGATTAGAATGAGAAAAATGTCTCCCAGTGTTTTTAAATAAATTAATAATCGATTGTGGCTTTTGATAATCGATTATATATGAGACAGAAAGTTTTGAAATTAATTAATAATCGATTATGGCTTTTGATAATCGATTATATATGAGACAGTAAGTTTTGAAATTAATTTATAATCGATTGTTCTATTTGATAATCGATTGTTGGAACTAACCGTTGTCATACATTTTCAAATTACCTTCAGGTAATCGATTGTTGATATTTAACAATCGATGTTTTGCGTAAAATCTGGAAAAGATTTTCTGAACGTTGTTAAAATAATCGATTGTTGATTTCCTGATAATCGATGTTTTATGCCAAAAATTGGAAAGGATTTTTTAACGTTATAAATAATCGATTATTGATTTGAAGTAATCGATTGTTGACGTAAAATCTGGGATTGAATTTTTGATCTGATAGGCAAACAATCGATTGTTTAGTCTTGACAATCGACTGTCACTGAGTAATTTCAGCAATCCTTAATTGGCAATTAGACAACGGTAAGACTGAGTTTTTCACCTATAAATACAGGCTTAACTCAGTGTTTTCACAACAACAACATATACAATTTAAGTATTTTCATTGCTAAAAGCTTTCTTACATTGATCATCATTTTCATTCATCCATAAAGCTTTTTGAAGAGCCATTCTATTGAGCTAAGTTGTTGTGATCTTGAGCGTACTATTTCTACTCATATCTACTCATTGAGGAGTACTTTGTAAAGTGAGTTTGTTTTGTGTTTGTAAGAGAATTGCGATTCTCGTTTGTTGAGGAACTTGTGATTCCTCAGTTGAAGTCTTTGGGATTGTTATCCCCGAGCAGTTGAAGTCTTTGGGATTGTTATCCCCGAGCAGTTGAAGTCTTTGGGATTGTTATCCCCGAGCAGTTGAAGTCTTTGGGATTGTTATCCCCGAGCAATTGAAGTCTTTGGGATTGTTATCCCCGAGCAATTGAAGTCTTTGGGATTGGTATCCCCGAGCAATTGAAGTCTTTGGGATTGTGATCCCCGAGCACCTAGGTGAGGCTTGTGTCCTCAGCTGTAACGGTTTGTTAAGCACCCGTAAGCTTGACAAGTTTAGTGGAAATCTCGAGAGAGTCTCTCGGGGACTGGACTAACCACGTTTGTGGTCAACCAGGATACATCATTGTGTAAGTTTATTTTACTGCACTTGTTTTAATTTCTGCAAAGTTTTTAAATTCCGCACTAAAACGCTTAATATTTTTAAAATGCTATTCACCCCCCCCCCCCTCTAGCGTAAAGCGTATTGTTCAACAGATGTAAGGAACCGGCCGGTCGTTTCATGATTTATTGCCACGTTTCTCCCATTTTTGCTTTTTTGTGTGTTCTTCAGCTATATTTCATCGCATCGTGTTGGTTGGTTCGGGTTCAGAGCAGTTTTGCAGTGAATTAATATCGAGGTCGAAATGAGATTCTAGAAATTGGAGTAAGTATGTAGTGCCATTTGTGATGTGTGTGCAAAATTTAGGTCACTCGGACGAGGTTTGATAGGTTTCGGCATCGTTTGCAAAACTCAAAAGTTTTGAGGTTCTTGGGCTTGACTCCTAGGGTGATTTGGTGCTTCGATGTTTTTATGAGAGTTTCGAAGTTGGAATAAGTTTGAATGATGATATGTGACTTGTTGGTATCTTTGGTTGAGGGCCTAAGGGTCTCGAGATGATTTCGGATGGTTATCGGAAGAGTTGGAATTTAATTTGTGCAACTGAAGCTGCTACTTCTGTTATTTTTGCACCTGCGGATTAGGGACCGTAGGTGTGAGGTTCCAGATACGAAAGGGAGATCGCAGATGTAGAGTTTGGCCATCAGGAGAAAAATAGCAAATGCAGTGAGTTGGACGCATATGCGGGACCGCAGGTGTTGTGCTTGGGGAGTAGATGTGATCCTAGGTGTTTAAATGGAAACCGCATGTGCGATTGATTGGACCGCAGAAGCGGTGGTGCAGGTGCGAGATAAAGACCGCAGATGCAGAAAATGATGGGCAAAATGTATAAAAAGGTTTCCTTCGCGAATTTTTGCCTATTTCCTCCATTTTTTAAGACGGGATTTAAGTTTGGATAGTGATTTTCAAAAGGAATCGAGGGTTATCAATTGGGTAAGTTACTTGGGCTTTATTACTTGTGTTTATGATGATTTTCCTACTGTTTAATCATAAAATTAGTGGGAATTTGGGGTGAAGTCGAAGGGGTTAGGGCTTGAGTTATGTGAAGTTTGATTTGGGGATTTGAGGGACCATTTGAGGTCGGATTTTGATCATTTTGGTATATATATACTTGTGAATGAAAGGAGTTTCTAGTTTTGTGATTTTTGTCGGATTCCGTGACCTGGGCCAAAGGATCGGGTTTTGGTGAATTTCGGGATTTTGTATAATTTGATAGTTTTTAGTATGGAATTGGTTCATTGGCCTATATTGATTGCATTATGTTGCTTTTGGTCAGACTCGAGACGTCCGAAGGCCAATTCCAAAGGCAAAAGCGTGACAGAATAGGGATCTGACCTGTTTGAGGTAAGTAATGATTGTAAATCTTGTCCACAGGGTATAAAGCCCTGAATTACACATCGTTTCACTATTTTGAGATGACGCGCCTACTAGATGGCAAGCGTGTGGGCGTGCACCATTAGGGATTGTGACTTGGTCCATCCCGTAGCAACAATTAAGTTGCGTATTAGACGTTAAATATTTCATACTTATGTGCTTCAGAAATAATTTCTATGATTTGGGCTGAATGCCATATTTGGGCCTTGTGCCAAGTTATTTGGACCCTTAGGAGCCTTTTACTACTATTTCCTCACTGTTTTGACTTAAGATCCGTACTCAGTCATGCTATATTTTACTGATTTTATAAATTAGTCTTTTTTAAAGTACCACTAGGCATTGTGCCCAGGGCTGGTATTCATATATATATATATATATATATATATATATATATATATATATATATATATAACACATAACGTACAAAATTGGAGGGGGACATAAACCTTACCTCCAGAAATAAGATGAAAGGGCATTTGTTTGTCCAATATTGACAACCAAATGACACATGTATGCTGTGAGAAGTTAGACCTATCCTGATGTTCCAATTATCTACCTCTAAGTGGTAGGTAATCAGATATGCAAAAATAATCTGAATATAACCTAGATCAACTATACATAATAGCACAATAGAACCTAAATCTATCCAAAAGATTGGTTGGAAGATCATCTTCCATATACAGATAGTTTTACATCTCTTAAAAGTGTAGAAATTCCTTAGAGAATATGACAAAAATAGTTCTATGATATTTATTCTATCTTCAATCTAGCTTTGACACTGAGTACAAGGAAAGCTAGGTTGAAGATAGAAAATAAAAGAGTGCAGACAGTTGGATCTTGAGTGTTAGAGCATTATCTTGGCATTGATGATGTTTGTTGTTAAGCTAGAGGTTGAATATTTGCTTGCTTGAAGCTGGCATTCTGTTGTGTTTCCATCAGTTTTACAGAATCAGAAGCACAAGGTTGTAGTCTACTTGAAACTAGGGATCAACTGGTGCATTTCTAGCAGAATGAGCATCTTGGATTCTGATACCACTGACTGGGATTGCATCAGCTGATCAAATCTGCTCCTAGAACCTGCAACATGTAACAAACCAGTTAGTGAAAGGGAGCTCATTATCCAAGTTCTTGTGGCATCTGGATATGAGTCTGGGGAGAGGGGGAAAGTTATGACCCCTGAATTATGAAGAATGACTGACTGCAGGTTCTTGTGTTTACTGCAGTTAGTGGCAGACAACTTCAATTGCCTAGTAGTGTTGATGTTGCTTGCCTGCATATGTGTATCATTTGTGATACTGCATATATATGCGTGGCTTTGGCTAGAATGTTGGTGCTCAGTTGCCTGTATCAGGAGATCTTTCTGAGAATGCAAGTTCTGGTACACAGGTGCCAGCAGGTTCTTATGATGACTGCTGGCATTGATATGAGACATTCCTAGTTCCCAGATTCTTGTATGTTCCAGTACTATCAATGAGAGTTGAAGAGCAAAGGGCATAGGCTGCAGGTTCTTGTGCTGAGAGCAGCTGAGATAGAATTATCAACCCAGTTTCTGCATTCTGCTGCTTGTATTGGTGTTTTGGAGTTTGGTTATGTGTTGTCAGGTCTCTAATTTGTGGGACTGGGAGTATTTATTAGCAACCATAGAGATGGGAAAATAGGTTTGTATGTATTCTTTGGATCAGACGATATGGTGAAAGGTGGATTCTATAAGGGGTTGTGTTGTTGAGCTGGTATTTGGAGATATGTGTGTGTGCTAGGTTCAAGTATGTGCCTCCAATGAAGATGACCCTCTATTGATGTAGTAAATTGCTTCCTTCCTACACCCTAAACCAACCCTTTGTTGTAGTTTCATGAGGATGAGCATTATAGTTAATACCACACCCTGAAACATCAGCAAGGAGTTGGATGGTTTATAAGAGAGAAAAACCTGCAAAAGAACAAACATGGTTAGTGAAAAAAACTTGATTGTGCTGGTGCATGTGGTATTTTGGATCATGGTGAGGCTTTGGACTGCTGAGGAGATCTCCATTCTCACTATGGCATCAACTATAACTATTAGATGAATTGGATATGTTTACATAGTTTGGATGGACCTGGATCTTTCTGATTTTCTTATGCCTGAAAGCAGGGGTACCCAAATAGTCTTGTTGGAACTGCCCTCTGATGTGAGGAGGTAAAGATTATACATTGTTAAACTCAGTCTTTGTGGAGAGGACATGACCGAGTTTTGACAAAGGGTTTGCAGGGCAGTTAGCTTCCCTGTAAGTGTGAGAGCAAATGAAGCTTTCGCAGGAGTTGCATAGCTCTTGGTGCTGCAGGAGCTTCATTTTGATGGTCCAAGGGAAGTTTTTGCTTTTGGTTAACCATAAAATAAGGAGGGCAGAGTCTGTTTCCAAATGGATTTTAGAGAATCCATTTTCCAAAGACCACTGGATCCCTATAAAAGCAGCCCCAGTTTCTGTAAAATTGTTGGTTCCTTCCCCTAAAGGAGCAGCAATTGCATGGATAAAGTCAGAGTTGTGATCTCTGATGATCACTCCTGCTCCAATCTTGCCAGGGTTTGAGGAGCACTCCCATCACTGTTGACCTTAACATAACAATGGTTTGGCTTCATCCACACTACTTGAGTAGAGATGGTTTGATGCTTCAGGTTCTCAATGAAAGGGTAAAGGTCCTACCAGTTGAGAGGCCACTTGATATCTGGAAAGTTATCCCTTAGCAACATATTGATATCTGAATTGATGGAGAATATGACTCTAGTCAAAGAAGATGATTTTGCTTCATACTTTGCACTGCACCTATTTTTCCATAAATTCCAGCATATTATGATAGGGATTGAATGGATAATGAGCTTTTGGACTTCATTGTTACTGTGAAGCAACCACCACTTCATCAATAGGAGTATTAGGGGTAGTTCTTTATTTTGGACCCTAACAATTCCTGCAAATCTTTTCTATACAATTCTGGCAAAGTTACCCCTACTGAGAATGTGATCAACAGTTTCATTTATGTGTAGAGAACAACACATACATCTAGTCATGGTAGGACTACTAAAATGAAGCACCCTGTCATCTGTGAGGAGTTTGTTTCTGATAGCTCTCCAGAGGCAGAAAGACCACTTGAATGGTCTCTTCTTATGCCAGGTCATCTTTTTGGTAAAATTAGGTTGTTTCTTGATTCTAATTAGCCCCAAGCTGATGCACATGTAAATTTTCCATCAGTGTTTGGATTTCAAATAGCAGTATATTGACTATTCTTGTGGGAGTTGATGGGGATCTGCATGATCCAAAGAATCATGTTGGCAGTGGCATCAGTATTAAGTCTTTGGATACTCCATTGACCGTTGTCCTAGTAGTGAAAGATTGTAACATTTCCTGGCCTGCCTCCTTCTTGTCTGTGGAAAGCTAAAAGACCAACTCCTAGCTAGTTGTCCCACCAAAAACTGCAATTCCTTGTATGAAGCATCCAGTGAATATACTTCTCTGCTTCTCTTTTGTTGGTCATTAGCCTTTTCCATGCTTGTGATTGACATGTATCCCATTTTTGGAGATAGGATTAGATCTCTGGAAGTACTTGGCTTTCAGGAATTTGCTCCAAAGTGATTGATAAGTTCTGAAGTGCCACCATTGCTCCATTTTCCTGTATCCCAAACCACCTTCTTTTAGAGGATGGCATAATTTGTGCCATGAAGCCTAGTGGTATTTCCTTTTGTTATTATACATTCCTTAGAAAATGTTAGCAGCAATCTTCTCCACTTGTCTCATACAGTCTTAGGAGGAGAGATAGCTGCCAAAAGGTGAATTGCCACGGACTGAAGGACATGTCTGAACAGAGTTGCTATTCCTCCATAAGACAGCATTTTTCCATGCCAACCCCTAATTCTGTTCACAATCTTTGATACCAAGGAGCTGAAGTGCATGATTCTCAGCCTGCCAATGCATAGAGGGCAACCCAGGTATTCTAGAGGAGATGATTTCTTGGTAAAACCTGTAACATATTGGACTCTTCTAACAACAGAAGGAAGGGCATAAGGGGAAGTCATGAAATTGCTTTTTTGCCGATTAATCTACTGGCCAAAAGTTTTTTCATAGTTTTTCAATATCCATACAATAGTTTTAAGAGAGGACCTTTTCCCAAAAGTGAAGATGATAACATCATCATCAAAACTCAAATGATTAACTTGAGGGCCTCTCCTTTGCATGTAGAATCCATTGAAAAGTTGTTCATGATTGAGCATATTGAGCATTTTGGAGAGAAGTTCAGCACCAATGATGACTAGAGCTGGGGCAAGAGGGTCTCCATGTTTTAGACCCCTTGTGGAGTGAAAAAATCCCCTTCTAGAGCCATTGACATTTACTGAATAACAGTTGTTAGACATAGTTCTCCAGATCATGTCAATGATCATTTCACAGAATCTCATTCTCCTAAGAATTATGCAAGTATAACTCCATGATACCCTATCAAATACTTTTGCCATGTCTAGCTTGATGACATTATTTGAACTTTCATTTGATTTCTTATTACCCTAACAATATCTTGGGCTAGCATGATGTTCTCAGAAATATTCCTTCCTTTCACAAAGCTAGATTGGTTAGCTGAGATTACTCTAGGGAGGATAGGGCCAAGTCTGGTAGATATGACTTTTGATATGATCTTGTTTATGAAGTTACTAAGACTTATGGGCCTGAATTCAGTCAAAGAGTTGAGAAATTCTACCTTTGTAAACAAAACCAAACATGTACTAGTCATGTATTTAGGCATAGAACATCCACAAAAGAAAGCTAACACAACATTAAGGAGGTCATACTTGATAATGTCCCAACATGATTGGTAAAATTTGCGACTGAAACCGTCTCGCCCAGCTGCACTAGTAGGGTTCATTGAGAAAATAATTTCTTTGAGCTCTAACAAGGTGGGATCTGCAGACAGTATGTCATTATCCTCTTGAGTGATCATAGAGGGGATACATGACGGAAGGTCTTCTCTGATTTATCCTCCAGGATCAGTGAAGAGGTGTCGGTAGAATTAACAAGTAGTACTCCCAATTGCCTCATCTCCTTGGATCCATTGCCCATCCTCATCTTTAATCTTGTGGATGTACAACTTTCTTCTTCTTCCTCTAATTAGGCTGTGAAAGTATTTGGAATTTGCATCTCCTTCTTTAAACCATTGAAGGTAAGTTTTTTGTTTTAGGAGATTCTCCTCTAGCTTCATGTATCTTAAGTATTGAGCCTTAAGATCATGAAGGCTTTCTATGTTAGATTCATCATTGGTCTGTGCCCAAACCATCTCTGCTGCCTTCACCTTCTCTTCATATTCTTTTGCTTTTTGGAAGATATCCCCATATTCCTGCCTTGACCATTGACCCAAACCAGTAGAGAAAGCTTTCAGTTTTTTATGAAAGATCCACATAGCACTACCAATTATCTATTTGTCCCAAATTCCTATAACAAATGGTTTCAAGTTAGGATAATCAATCCACAGATTCAGGAACTTGAAATAATTAATTCTAGTATCTTGCCTAACTCTGATTTCCATAAAGAGGGGCTTGTAATCTGAACCTGCTGATGATAAGTGGGAGACGGTAGTAGTAGGCAATGCAGCTAACCATTGGTCATTAGCAAGCCCTCTATCCAATCTTTTCCAGACGATAGAGCATTTGATCTCTTCCATTGGACCAAGTACATCTAGGGCCATAGAAACCCAGATCCACCAAGCCATAATCTTCTATCATGATGAGAAAATCCAAGCTTTTGTTCATGTGATAGGGGATGCCTTCAATTTTTTCTTCAACTGAAGCAATGACATTGAAATCACCTATCACACACCATGGAGTATCATAAGTTTCTAATTTGAGTCTTAGCACCTCCCACAAGGGCCTTATTAGATTTGCTTGCATTTGGCATAGACTATTGTGAGAAAAAATAGGGTGTCACATTCCACATGTCTCAACTCCAGGGTTAACTGTTGTTCATCATGAGCATTGACTAAAGCATTGAACTCCTAGTCCCAGAAGACCCAGATCTTGTCATTGACATTGGAAGCAGCTTGGCGCATGGACAATTGAAGTTTGAAGATATTGATATAGGTACTGTTAAGGAATGGTTCTAGTACTGTAATGAAATAAAGGTTGTGAATGTTTTTTTAGAATTCTGAGCCTCTCAATGGCTCCAGAGGTTTTGTGCCTCTTGCATTCCAAATGATTGTACTAATCATTGGAAGGGGGTTTAAGTTGTTTTTTTGGTGGGGCACTGCTGCTTCTATTTCTAGCAGCTCCACTCCTAGTTAACCTTGGAGATGGAGTTTTCCTGGATGACAAAGTGGCATGCTCAATCTTTGAAATTTTTGATTCTCCATTCACAACAGCAATCAAGAGCTCATAGTGTTGTTCCTTTTCAGGATCCTCACCAGAGTCGCTATCAACTTCTTGATTGGCATCCATTTCATCTTCAGATTCAATTGGCTTGTACTCATTCTTTTGAGGAGATTCTTCCAAGACCATATCTAAAGGTTGTAGAAGGTGATTTTTTCTGGGAATGCTGGTTTGGGAGTGGGTGGATCTGTATGATTTGGACTTGGGGAACTTTTTATTGGTACTGGGTGGTTCAAATTCATTGCCATCTAAGTGTATAACCTTGTTAGGAAGCAAAAGCTGGGAAAGGGAAGGATTGACAATGATAGGGTTCCTGTAAGCAGGGAGTTCCTTTGTTGTGTCATGATCTGATATGCATTTTTGTTGGGTTTTTGGACTTAAAATTTGGGGAGCATATGGTGGTTGATCACTGATGTTGATACCTGAGTTCTGCTTTCTCATTAACTGCTTTTTCTTTTTGCTGGGTTTGTTTTTTGGTTTGGGGTGTTGTATGTTGAAATATGAGATTAAAGATTTTCCTTTCATAACCCTCCTAATGTGATCTTCATCCTTGATTAACCTTTCATCTTCATAGCTAGTGACTTTAAGTTCTTCAGACAACTAGACATGGTTAGCTTATTTGTTGCGAGTTGTGGTTGCAGGGGCTTGACAGTCCAACCTGGGGTCAGCCATTTGTGCATCTGCACCCTCATGCAAAACATAAGGAGCACCCACCCCTGTAGGTGCCCCTACCTGTATAAAGCTAAGTTTCTCCTGACAGCAGATCATTTCTCCTTTGTCTTCTTTAGTAGACAAATCAACAAGGGCAACTGGATTGGAGTACAGAGTTCTGGGCACCAGAATCCTTAACTACTGCTTCACCTTGAGCCTGAGAGGCAGCATGAGGCATATGACTCGGATCACTCAGCACCAAGGTTGTTGTAGTTGTAGTAGCATTATTGGGGGCTTCATGTTGATTTTCTTGAATCTTTGGCATATAACTCTATTGTTGCTTATTGTTTTGGGATTCCCTCTAATTTATTTCTCTTTTGTGTTTTCCATGCATCTTTTGATTGTTCAGCTTCTTCAGTTTGAACCTGGTTCTCTTGGTAATGTTCTGCATTTTTTGGTTACTAATTTGGTCTTGTCCTCCCCCCCCCCCTTCTTTGGTTTGGCCTGTGTTTTGTTGGTCTGGTGCTGCTGGCTTGTTTTTGCTTTGTCTATGTGTTTCTACTCAATGTTGTATTATGAGGATATGGTTGTAGTTGCTTCTTCGTCCTTCCTTTTCTGAGCTTCAAAATCTCTAAGTTTAACTGGGCATGCCTGAGTGTGATGACCTAGATGTCTGCAGTAAGAATGGTAAGATGGAGATTCTCATATTGTACTTCAAGCCATTTGCCATCACCATTGAATTCTTGATCTTCATCGTACCCCAAACACACATGAGCTTGCCTATCCTTTCTGAGGTCAATATGCATTTTGATTTTCACTACACTGCCTCTGGTTTTTTGGAAATAGGCAAGATCCAAGAACAGGGCTTTACCAATTGGAGACAGTAATGGAGTGACTATCTCCATATAATACAGATGCCAAGGTAATTCAGGGATCACGACCCAGATTGGAACAATTAGGGATTATTCATTAGGTTTAAATATATGATTCCATACTTCTATCTTCATCAATTGGCCCTAGATGTACATGTTTTGTTTTGACCAGACAGTAGAGTGATCATATTCATTGTCAAGGTCAATGTATACTGTCGTTGCATTGAAATAAGTTATTTTGAATCCACTTATTAATTCAGTTTCTGCAATGAAGCTCTTTCTAATAACTTCTATCTGAGGCATGGTACGTTGGAATTTGCCCACTACTGTGTATTTACACCTATTAGCAAACTTAACAATGTAGTCTTCTTTTTTTCAAAATCACAGCAGGTTTTCCTTGTTTAGTGGTGATGACTGGAGTTGTAAATTGGATTATTGATATTTCTGCATCTTGTCTGGCCCTCAACCTTGTGACATAAGACTGTTTAACTTTTGGTGGGGTGGATTGGAGGAATTGTTTGGTGTTTTGTGCTTATTGGTAGTGTTGGTAGGCTGGGAGTTACCGTTGGTAATAGGAGGAATATGTGGTGTGGCTTGTACAAGTGTCTTGTTGTTTGCATATTTGGCTGGTGGTTTGGGATTATTCTTAAATTGTCTTGAGTTATAAAAGTTGGAGGAAACTTTAATGGAGGTTTTGGGAGGTGAAATGAATTGTACCTGAGGTTGTTGGTGAGGCTGGACAGTTGAGTCTGTGGGCTTTGCACTACCTCTAGGGATTCCTATAGCTTGACTGTGATCACGAGAACCAGCAGGGGCTTCATGAGTTGCCAACTATGTAGCTAAATGTTGTGACCTGGTATTATCTTTTTCTTTTTGAATTGAATCATTAATTGTATGGTCAGCTGACTCCTTGGAAGTGGTTGAGTCATTTGGTTGAACATTTATGAAGGTTAAGCCTGCAGAATTGGCGTTTTGGTTGTTCAAAGAGATTGGTTTGCTTATGGCCTGACTTGGTAATTTGGAAATAGTTTCCTGGATAATAGAAATTGATTGGCCATGGTCATGGGCCATATTTATCACTTAAACTCCACAGCCGGCTAACTCGTGGTGTTTTGAGCTTTTCTTTTTTGATTGGTGATCATCTCCCACATGAAATTGGTCTTAAACTTTGCTTATTTGCTCCTTAGGGGATGTGAAGGTATCTAGAATTTGTGGTTGCATGCCAATTGGCCCAGAAGGAAGGGATACAGTTTGTCGAACACCTGGAAATTTTGAACTGACGGGATAAAGAGATTGCAAAATCGAAGCAGTTGATTGATAACCATACAGAGTGGCTTAAGCGGCTTGAGAGGTTAAAATCGAAGCAGTTGGTTGATTGATGCATAAAATGATATTTTGGGCTGAACACCCTATTTTACTGATACCCCGAGTGGCTTGAGAGGTTTCTGACTGAGTAAGGCCGAGGGCCTGTATTATGAGGATATTATGGGATGGGGCTACGTGCCGCAGCATGTTGTTACTGATTTGTGATTGTGAGAGGCCGATGGCCTGATTTGTTATGCCACGAGGTGGCTTGTTATAGCGCTTGGGCTGTAGGATCCCCTCTAAAGTCTGCACACCCATAATGAGCACGGTTACCCTATGTGAGTGATATGATGTTATGTACGAGGGTTGTTACGAGTGACTGTGAGATTTGCCTGAGGGGCTGGTTTTGAGTGATGTTATGCCTGAGGAGCTATATGCAAACTATGTTTTGCCAGAGGGGCTATTATGGGTTTTATCATTTTTACTCTAAATTGCATTGAGATTCTATTGAAACTGTTGAAAGGAATTTTCAAATGAATTTTCTCTAAAATTGGGTTTTTAAAACGAGAGGATTTAGACACATATACTGATTTGAAAGCATGTTGAACTTATTGAGTTCTGTGATGTGGATTTCCCTGTGTTTTTCGCTGCTCCGTCTTTATTTACCTTTGTTTCCCTGTGTAAAAGAAAACTTTAAACTGTATCAATTTTTATTTCCTTTTGGGAGCATTCCTACAAGATCTTTTAATCCACAGTTGCCACATGAGACCTTGTACATTTTTATATTTACTTCATCATATGATTTGTATCTTTATTTGTGAGGTCTTTCTAGCTGCCTTTTCCCAGTAGGTAGCTTTACAAGTTCTTCAACTATATATTGTGCCACATTTCATTTGCTTTCGTCAGGCAGCGGGTCTACTGATATTTTATAAGTCTGTAAAAGACCCTCCCTCGTGTAATAAGGAGAACAATAGTTTTCATAAGACTCTTTCCTATGCCTCAAAGCCTCCAAAGCATGTACACAAGGAAGTTCATAAAGATGGAATTGTTCACAACTACATCTTTTATTTTAAAGGCAAACAATGAATCGCTTCACACCATCTATCATTGTATGGATATGATTTGTGGAAAACCTCACCTACAATTTCATTACAAACACACAATAAGTTGTTAGTAACAAATAAAAAATAAAATAACTACAATTATTCAACAACTTTTCTACAATTAACATCATATATTTAGTTGATGGAATCAATAGTCTGATGTTAATGGCTAATAGCTTACTCTCATCTTCTGCAATAATGTTATGTTGTCCTCTAACTCTTTGTTGTATTATTTCCCAAGGTATGTGAATGTACTCTTTGTATTCAATAACTTTTCATTAGTCCAACGTTCAAGAAGAGTCCTCATATACTCTAATAGTTCTACTACGGAAAGCTCTACTGTATCTTTTGTTACCACATTCAATGACTTTGCAATGTTTGATGTCATCGTCCATGTTCTATTTACCATAGAATGTACCCTAGACCATCTATGCTAGCTAATATCGTATAGATATGCTTTAACACTCATGCCGATCTTCTTCAATTATTGACATTCTTTCATTAAATTCATCAAGTGTGTATGATCGTGCCGAGAAAAGTACAATTCGCTTAACTTTAGATGAATCTTCTTGAACTTTGACCTTACATTTGTCCAAGTATGCCATGTGCAAGCATAATGTGGTATGATGGTACAAACATTAGTTGTTGCCTTCAAGATACTCTCATTCAGTCCAAAACAACACACATATTTGGTTTTTCACCACATGCATGTTTGAATTGCTCAAAAAAACTACCTTTTTGATGCGTCATTTTCTGAATCAACAACAACATATGCGAGTGGTAATATGCTACCTATCAAAAAAGAAGCAAAAAGAGATTCAATTTCTGTAATAAAACTTGAGAGTATAAAAAATACATACTGAAAAACAACTTTATAACAATATTCTTCAATTAATCTACAATACCTGTTGCATCCATTATGCTAGCTGTTAGCATGATTCCCATATATGCTGACTTCAAGAAGGTGCCATCAACTACTACAACTGGCCAACAATACTACCAACCCTTAATTGTAGAAAATCATTCTATCTTTGATATGTGCGCTTTGGTTGTATTAGCATGATTTTCAGGTATAAGCTTTGATGAATGACAAACAATGAAGTCAAGTGTCAAACAACGTTATTATATGACAAACAATCAAGATTGAATGCGAGAAGCATATTGATGACGGAATTGCATAGACAAGCCCAAGACGAGCTCAAATGTTCAAGACCAAAGACCCAAGGCGTAGGTCGTTAGGTAGAACCAATGTAAGAGCAACACTTAAGTTATCTCGTCTTTTGGCTCAACATAGGTCATCATAAATATGCATAAAATTATTTTATCAAATCATATTTATCATAAACATATTTTAAATACTTCAAACAAAACGTTTTCATTTTTGGTTTTTGAAGTAAGTTGTCAATTATGGACAGCATAATAGAATAATCGATTATGCAAAGTGATAATCGATTATTCTGGAAAATTCCATTTATTGGAAATTTCCGCAGAGTAGGATAATCGATTATCAGAATTGCATAATCGATTATCTTGTGTCCGTTGCCAGTTTTTGAACACTGTAACAACATAATCGATTATGCATATCACAATAATCGATTATCCTGCATAAAATCAGCTTCCGATTTTGTAACGGTAAGCTGATAATCGATTATCCAAATCTGATAATCGATTATCTTGGCATAAAATCAGCATAATTGATTGCTAATTAAGCAACGGACATACTACTTCTACCACCTATAAATAGAGGTCTTTTGAGCTGAATTGTAACACACAACACCTCTCATTATTCATATACATATTGATATCATTTGTGCATCATTATAGAGCTTTTTTGAGCCATTTGAGAGACAACTTTGAGTTGTTCATAGAGCTAATATTGTATCTCTTTATCTACTCTTATAAGAGAGTTCTTGTTGTAAAAGAGAAAGGTGTTTGAGAAGACCATATCTTCTCATTGATTGTCGGGTTTGCTAAGTACCCTCAATCTTAGTGTGTGAAGTCTTGTGGTGCGGTATCCACGAGCAAGGTGAAGTCTTGAGGTGCGGTATCCTCGAGCAAGTTGAAGTCTTGTAGAGTGTACATCTACGATCAAGTGTAACGGTTTGTTAGGCACCCATAAGCTTAACGGAGTTAGTGGAATCTCGATAGAGTCTCTCGGGGACTGGACTAACCACAAGTTGTGGTGAACCAGGATAAATTCGGCGTGTTCTTTCCTTACTATTTTAATTACCAAATTTATTTTATTCCTGTAATTTTAATTCCGCAATATTTATCAATATTCTCGTGCCGCACTATTCACCCGCCTCTAATGACGGGCATAAATCCTAACATTAATAGACGTACTAAGTGCAACAAATGCATACAAGAAATAGTCATCTTCAGTCTACTACAATTTCACTACCGATCTCGGATAAGTCTTCTCCAAAATATACAAATAACTCGGCAAGCGAATCTAGGAATCAACAAGATGAGCTCTAAAAAATTCTACAGCCTTTTCTTTTGCTCTCCAAGCTTGCATGTATGCTAAGATCACACCATGATCCAACTACATATCAGTTTATATGTCTTTTGGTGTGTATATTATCTTAGGATCCGCATATTTTGGTATCACCTTGCTGCTAACTACCATGGAAATAGGTTTATATTGTATATATGTGTTGTCCATCAAAGAGCATGTGTGCAAGCTGTTGAATTTTCGAACATTGAACAATACTGATTCGTTTATGCTGGTGGACTTCAAGTACCACGTACAATTGTCCCCAGCACATACGAGGCAGTAGCTACAGAATAAAAATAGTTCAATTAATGTTATGAAAAATGTAGCTACAAAATACGAGGCTGTTTAAGCACAAAAATCTTGTATTATACAATTCATATACAAATAAACTACAAATTATACAAAAATATGAATTTGACAAATGAAATGTTCCTAACTTCTTGCACTAGACCTTTTCACCCTAAATTAAAACTTATTCATGACAGAATAGTGTTTCATTGTACTGATAGTTTTTTGCTTGTCTTGGTAAACTTGGCCTACTTCAATAACTTTTGGCGTATGTTTTTTTATGATGATACTTTCATATTCCACAATTGCCATTGATGTTGGCCTATCAATCAATTGTTCCTGATACTTCTCCAATTGTGTTACAATTGCTTGACAATTGTACCACGTTAGACATACGATAATCAGATGAACCTATACTCAATTAAAAGTATCTATAATTTAGACCTCTGTATATTTATGTGTTCAGTATTTGACAGAATACTTGAAGAGACATAACAATTTGACTACATTTGTTATGTAGTATTATTGTGGATAAGTTGTAGTAAAATTATAGACCAAGTGAAATTGACAACACATAAGCACTGAAAAAATAGAGCAAACCTGCAATTGTGCTCAAACTTGAGATATTGCATTCCAAATCGAAATCACGCACTGATATACACAGCGGATACATTCCTAATTTTTGTTTTCCTTTTTCGTCTCCGTATATGATTTCGATATCTTTTGCGGAGGTATCGATCATTACTTGCTCTGTAATTGCAGAATTTAATTGACTATAATTTGAATATTCATTGACTATGAGTCTATCAACATCAAAATCTTTGTATCTCCCAACACTATCTCAGTGACCATTTAGCTGAAGTGTAAACGCTAATTCTGACATTATGTCACGAAATTCAATACAATTTTAGCTAATTGTTTGCAAATTTTTTTCAAAACCTTCGTCTATGGAAAACCATAGGAAATAGAGAAAACCAGAGAATAGAACTTGATTATCAGGGAAATCGACGTAATAGCAGGATTCAACAAATATATTGGCTTATTTAAAGTGTGATGATTGCGTCAGTAAAATCTCTGAAGAAATATACGCAATCCCAAAATCCCGCGTCTAAATAAGGAAGACTACTGCAGAAAGGATTCTAGTTTAAACAAATATATATGTTTTGTAGCTAAAACTTGTTTAGGTCGGGATATGTTACGACCTAAATTTTCCTCTGTTGGGTATCGTGATGGCACTTAGTCTTATGGACTAGGTAAACCTAATAATTAATGAAACAACAATAATATTTAAATAAAATCTAACGATCTTTGAAATAGAAATCTCTATAAAATTTATAATTCCAAAAATAGGTAATACAAGTTATAAGCTCTACAGGGTTTGCTACAACTTCTAAATACAACTATTTGGAAATAAGTAAAAACTGTGTGAATACAAAATAAGAAGCTGACTCTGAAGCCTGCGAACGCAGAAACAGGGTTACCTTGAGTCTCCTCGGCAAGAATCCGCACAACTACTAACGATCAATACTTGGATTTCTACAAAATAATGTATCCAAGTATAGTATGAGCATACCATATCGATGCCCAATAAGTATCAAGACTAACCTTGCTGGAGTAGTGACGAGGAACAGTTAAGACACTCGCTGGTCTAAAAATCATAACAAGTAGAAGTGTAGGAACAACAGAATATAATATATCTACATAAAGACTACGCAATATGGCTAAAAATACAGTAATTGGGATAAGAAAGGAACAACAAGTATCAGCGGAATACCATAAAAATGACACAGAAGAGTTAATCGAAACACAACCTAAATTCGAAATCACAAATACAACAAGGACAAGTAGTAACTCAGCAACTATGGCATCTTTTGTATCAGGTTTTAGAACAAACTCCATGAGGTACCGAACCTCAGACAAATCACAACTTACGAGTCTCAATATCTGAACCCTAACACTTAGCATCCCGTGCCACCATAATACCTTATAACCGCACTGACGACTCATGTTCCAATAGATCCATTTTCACAAAAAGGCAAATAACAAGAGAGTGCATCTATACCTAATAATATCAAGAAATCTCTTATCCGAGAAGAGTGTTTAACTACGTGTATTCTTGCGCAAGTGTCATAACGTAGTCAATGCCAGCAAATAAGCATAATAAAAAGAACTGACAATACATAGAATGTTTTCCCACAACTTTTACGAGATAAAGCTCACACAGGTGGGTATACCACTACACAAATATCGAAAACAAGAATGCCCCCAAGCCATCACAAATTAATCCCTGACATAGCCCACCTTGTCTCGCCATGTGTGCAATAGTAAAGTAAATGACTACCTTGTCTCGCCACACGTGCATAATAATGCTCCCACCCTGTCTCGCCACATGTGCAACCTACCCACCCCTATATATATATATATATATATATATATATATATATATATATATATATACCACCTTGTCACACCGTATGAGCAAATATCAATAGTAACAAAAGCACGAATGAAACCTCATACAACCCCATAATAACAACCGCACGGCAGAAACATCATGCATCACAATGTTAACAACTGCACGACAGAAACCTCATGCATCACCAAAACAAGTACAACAACAATGACAATAATACAAGGTACGACAAGTAAATCAACTCAAGAACTTTAAATCACAAAGAAACGGCAGAACCAATTCACAAGGAATAACCATAATAAAGAATGCTAGGCATAAAGAGAACAACTCAACAAGGGAAAACTAACATGTAGCAACGATCCCATAATATACAATTCAACATCAAGGAAGCTAACACGAGTCAAATAATTTTAAATAAAGACAATTCATATAAGATATAGGACATTAAGCTTCTTTTAAGGTTGAACAGTATACAAAGGATATTTACCGATTCAATTAAGAATAAGCAGCGAAAAGATAATCATAACCTCAATTAAGACTAAGCAATCATAGGATGAGATAATAATAATTCCAAATAAAGATAGCAATTATGAAAAGATAGCATATCAATAGAAGAGGTAAAATCTTCAGTTAAGTCAAATAAGATTCAAATAGGCAATAAGAGTGAATTCTAAGGTAATTAATTCTAATTTAAGCATGTATAGGTAAAACTAGTAATTAACTCAGTCGTATCTAGAACAACTTCATACACAGTGAATATAAGGACCTAAGAACTCTAAAAGACCAATTTTCCATAAATAAGTCCGAGTACGCACTCGTTACCTCGCGTACACAGACTACAATCAGCATAGAAAACTCAAATCTTAAGAGAAAATCCCACACACAAGGTTAGGCAAGATACTTACCTAAAAAAAGACAAATTGATACTCTAAAATGAATTCTCGGGTGAAAAGACCTCACTACGGCTCAAATCTAGCACAAATAACTTCAAAGTACAAATAAAACTCATAAGAAACAATTCCAGGTCATAAAGTCTTATCCTTAATGAAATCTAAAAATCGCTCCAAAAGTTGATCCCCTGGCCCCCACCTCGTGATTCGATAAATTTTACAAAATCCAAACACCCATTCTGATATGAGTTCAACAATAAAAAAGTTATCAAACTTTGACCATTTCGCCCTTCGAATCATGATTTTTCATTATGAAAATTTTCTTACAAAACTAACATTTTCCTCAACTCAAAACACAAATTAAATGATAAAAATAGAGATAAAATCATGGAATATATTAAATTAGAGGAAAAGAACACGTACTAATCGATTTTCTTGAAAACCCTACAAAGAATCGCTCAAAATCGAGCTCTACAAGTCAAAATATGATGAAAATGGCCTAACCCTCGACTTGGGAAAACTTATATTCTGCCCAGATGACTATGCATCGCGAATGCGGAGAAAGGGCCGCGTTTGCAGAGGAGAAAATTGAGGCTGTAAAGAAGACCTTCGCGAACGCGAGTGGAGGGATGCGAATGTGAAAAATAAGAAACAGAAGCTCCGCAAACACGAGAAGAATGACGCGAATGTAAAGAAGAAGTAGCCACCAGCCTCCAACTCCTAATATCTACTATACAAACGTGAATGAGTGGCTACAAACGCGAAGAAGGGGAAAGGCAAACCTTCGCGAAAGCGAGAGGTTGAACATGCACGCGAAGAAAAATTACGAGGTGATCAGTACTAACACTTTGCAAATGCGAGGGGCATTTTTTATGATTGCGAAGAAGGATACCAGAAGACAGAAACAGCAGTTCAAAATAGGAGAAAAATGACCCGTAGCCCACCGGGAACACACCCGAGGCCCTCGGGACCCCGTCTAAACACACAAACAAGTTTCATAACCTAACACGGACTCGCTCGGGGTCTCAAATCACATCATGAAACGCCAAAAATGCAAATCGCGCCATGAATCAAACTTAAAATCTTCCAACTTCTAAAACTAGCATCGAAACCTATCAAATCAACTTGGAATGACGCCAAATTTTGCAGACAAGTCCCAAATGGCATGACGCAGCTGTTCCTACTCTCAGAATCGCATTTTGACTCCGATATTGCAAAAGTATATCATGGGTCAAACTTTTCCATTTTCCAAATTTTAACTTTTTCTTTCCAACTTTCGCCAAAATGCTCCAATTACCCCACGGACCTTAAATTTGCATCCGGATGCACGTGTAAGTCTAAAATCACCATACGAACCTTTTGAGATCATCCAAAATCCATTCCAGAGACGTTTACTCAAAAGCCAAATTTCGGTCAAATTCTCACCGATTAATCCATCCAAAAGTAGAATCCTTCTTCCAATTCGACTCCGAATCATCTGGTAATTGAATTCAATCATGCACTCAAGTCTATGCATATAATATGAAGCTGTTCAAAACCTTATTCCATCAAAGGGAGTTTAAATTCTTGAAATGACCGACAGGGTCGTTACAAGTAAATAACTAAATGTGGACATTTTTGGTAATAAAGTTTCAAATAGTGTATAGGAACGAAAAAATAACGTTTAGAATTTGACATATGGTAGCCTAAAATTATTTTCTCTCTTCAAACGTTTCAACCACCATCCTAAAAATAAGCTCCAACAAAATTAGTTTTCTTAAAAATAGCAAAAAAAAATTTAGAACCATCTCTCTCTTCTCTCATAGCAACCATCATCCTAGAAATTAGGTATTATTTCCCTAGAAAAATAACATTGTATAGCCCCTCTCAAAATAATAGCGGGAAAGCCCCTCTCAAAATAATATATATATATATATATATATATATATATATATATATATATATATATATATATATATATATATATATATATATATATATATATATGTATGTATGTATGTATTTGTAAATTATTTGTATATAGATACATTCTGTGTATTATATACAAAAGTTATACTATAGTCTTTCGGCTATCAAATATATATAGTTTCTGGTACGATCTAAAAGTTAAAAAAGCCATATTTCTTCCTTAAATAGTATCTGAAGAATCTCCTATATTTTTCTAAATAATTTTCTAATTTTTTATATGTATATCCCAATATATAAAACACAATAATAATTATTTTAGTTGCATATCACATTATATAACATAATAATAATTCTTCAAAATTTTATTTCATTCTTTGTGTAACACATTTCTGATTGATAACCCAAGTTTCAAGACAAATCCACCTATATAACCCCTCATTATATCTCGTGGATATCTACATGTACATCAATGATATCTCTATCATGTGTATGTATACTCACGAAAATTTGTGTTGTATACACATTATATAATGTAATAGACACAGAGTTTATCTGTGTATATCCATGATAATTTGTGTTTTATACACGACATACAAAGTGATATACACAGACGTCCATAAAAACCTGTGTGTGATATACACTGATGTACACGATATACAACGTGATACATACATGTTGCGGTTGAATTTTTAGGTCTGATTTTTTACCTATAGCTAGTCTAAATCACTTCTAATCTCGCTCAAATTTTGTATATAGCCTCGTCTAAATGTTTTCAACAAATTTCAACCACACCCACTCGTTCAATCCAATAAAAAGAAAAAGAGAAGAAAAACAAAGTTGAACTCTAGTTTTTCCTATTTTCTCTCTTAGTGTTTGCTTCTGATTTCTCTTATGTGAGAGCAACCTTACCTATTCATCCTACTGATTTGTTGCATAACTTACAATAATTTTCACTAAACCATGAGAGAGAAAGAGGAGAGAAAGGGAAGGGATAGAAGAAATATAAAGAGAGAAATGGAGAGGAAAAAAGAAAAAGACACGTACGTTATAGAGAGTAAAATGAAGGGGGGAGGGGTTAGAAGTAGTTTTTTTTAGTTTGGCTATGCAATGCCAAATTTTTTGGACTGCTTTTGCCAACTAATTTATGGGCAATAATTTGTCAATTTCTCTTGTATGATGTTACCTAGTGTCAATTTTCTAAAGGTAAGAGTCCAAGATCAAATAAATAAAGCATCTTGCTCGCATATATATATATATACACACACACACACACACACCAGGCTATGAAGGTAGCTAATAGTCTCGATCATATGACCAAGCTGCGAGAGAGGTATTAGGGGTCTCGATAGGTGCCTATGGCGGCCACAAAGAGACTTGTGGTAGAATAAAGTGGTCCAAGGTAAGGTGGAAGCGAAGAAGGCGGCGTACCTAAAGTTAGTGGGGAGAAAAGGTAAGGATGAGAGACGAGTAATCATGGAGAGGTATAAGGTAGCTAGAAAGGAAGCTAAGCTGGCGGTCACGGAAGCTAAGGATGTGGCATATGGTCGTATATGAGGAACTGGGGGAGAAAGGCGGGGATAAGAAGTTGTTCCAGCTGGCCAAGTTGAGAGAGAGGAAGGCTCGTGAGTTAGACCGTGTAAGATTCATCAAGGACGACGAAAGTACATTATTGATAGAAGATTCCCAGATTAAGAGGAGATGGCAAACTTGCTTTAATAAACTTCTTAATGAAGAAGGAGATTGAGATATTGTGCTAGGTGAATTGGAGCATTCCGAGAGTCATCGAGATTTTGGGTACTGCATGCGCATCAAGGTTAAGGAGGTGGTGAGAGCTATGAGTAAGATAAGTAGGGGCAGAGCGACCTGGCCTGACGAGATACCGGTGGAATTTTAAGAGTATGTGGGAAGAGCAGGTTTGGAGTGGTTGACTGGGTTGTGCAGCGTTATTTTTAAGGCAAAAAAGATGTCAGATAAGTGGAGGTAGAGTACGAAGGTTCCACTATAGAAGAACAAAGGTGATATCTAGAGTTCTAACAATTATAGGGGTATCAAATTACTTAGTCACACCATGAAAGTGTGGGTGGGGTGGTTGAAGTGAGGGTAAGGATGTCAGTGTCTGTATCCGACAAGCAGTCCGCGTTCATGCCGGGTCATTCTATTATATAAGCTATACACCTTGTTAGGCGGTTGGTGGAACAATATAGAGATAGGAAGGAGTACCCACACATGGTGTTTATTAAGTTAGAGAAAGCATATGACAAAGTTCCTAAGGAAGTTCTTTGGAGATGCTTGGAGGTAAAAGGTGTGTCTCTTCCCTACATTATGGCGATTAAAGACATATATGATGGGGAAAAGACTCAGGTAAGGACGGTAAGAGGTAACTCTAAGCAACAACAACAACCCAGTATAATCCCACTGAGTGGGGTCTGGGGAGGGTAATATGTACACAGATCTTACCCCTACCCTGGGGTAGAGAGGCTGTTTCCAAATAGACCCCCGGCATCCTTCCCTTCAAGAACTTCCCACCTTGCTCTTGGGGAGACTCGAACTCACAACCTCTCGGTTGGAAGTGGGGGTTGCTTACCATCAGAGCAACCCCTCTTGTCTTAAGAGGCGACTCTGAGCATTTTTTGGTTATTATGGGATTAAACCAAGGCTCTGCGCTCAGTCCATTCTTATTCGCCCTGTGATGGACGCGTTAACACACCATATTCAAAAGGAGGTGTCATGGTGCATGCTATTCGCCGATGACATAGTTTTGATTGATGAGTCGCGTACCGGTGTTAATGAGAGGCTGAAGGTTTAGGAAACACTCTTGAGTCTAAATGTTTCAAGTTGAGTATGACGAAGATGGAATACTTGGAGTGTAAGTTCGGCGCTGAGCTGGGGTCAGTGGGTGTGGATGTAAGATTGGACTCATAGGTCATCCCAAGTAGATGCAGCTTCAAGTACCTTGGGTCGGTTATCCAGAGAGGAGGGGGATCGACGAGGATGTCACACACCGTATTGGGGTAGGATGGATGAAGTTGAGGTTAGCATTTGGAGTCCTGTGTGACAAGCGAGTGACACCAATACTCAAAGGTAAGCTTTATAAAGTGGTAGTTAGGCTGGCCATAATGTACGGGGCTGAGTGTTTGGCCTATTAAGAACTCACATAACCAAAAGATAAAAGTAGCTGAAATGAGGATGTTGAGGTGGATGTACGGGAATATTAGGATGGAAAAAATTAGGAATGATGATATTCGGGAGAAGGTGCACGTGGCTCCCATTGATGACAAGATGCGAGAAGCGAGGCTCAGATGGTTTGCGCTACAGATAAGAAGCCCAGATGCTCCGGTAAGGAGGTGTGGGCGGCTAGTTGTGGAGGGCATGAGAAGAGGTAGAGGGCGGCCTAAGAAGTATTTGAGAGAGGTGATAAGGCAGGACATGGCGAGGCTTCAGATTTCCGAGGACATGGCACTTGATAGGAAGATGTGGAGGTCGAGTATTAGGGTTATAGGTTAGGAGATAGTTTGGTCTTGCATTAGTTTGTTCTATTGCTAGAGTAATCTTGTAGGTGTTTGTCTACGTAATGGACGGTAATGTCGTGTCTTTCTATTTCTTTTTTATTGCCAGACCTATTTACTAATTATTGCCTTTGTTTTGTAGCTTTCTTTAAGATTTTATGTTGTTTATGTTTTTCTTTTATTTTCTTATGATTTCTGTGATAATACTGATATTATCTCTTTTTGTCTTCTTGAGCCGAAGGTCTTTCGAAAACAACCTCTCTACCCCTTTTGGTAGGGGTAAGATCTGTGTACATTCTACCCTCCCCTAGACTCCATTAGTGAAATTTTACTGGGTTGTTGTTATCGTTGTATATATTATTTTGAGAGCGATTATGTAGTATTATTTTCCATATGTATTTTCAATTTGTTCAGGCCCAAAAAATTGTAAGCTCTTAGGAGTTGACTTTTTAGTTGTTTGATGAAATTATATGAAAAATGTATATTTTTAACTGTTCTAAAAAATAATAGCTGACAAAATATATATATTTGCATATATGTGTAGTATATACAGAAAAAAAAAAAATATTTTGTATAAGTTTTTGCTATTGAATACAATTAATTTGTACTGACCGACCAATTTTATATTTTGCCCAATTTAAGCACACGCGAATTTGAATATTCAATAAACCCTCTCACAGAATGCAAAGATCTTGTCTTGGTCATATACGCTTATAAGTAGCTTGATGAAATCAAATTACTGGGTGAAAATAAAATGTCATTTTGCCTCTAAACTACCGGAATTTCTTGTAAGTTGTAATCATGTTAAGAATATTGATATTTCTATATTATACTTTTGAAAATGAGATTCTTATAGTTGTAAATTTGGAGAATAAATGGATAAAACTATATCACAAGTTAATTAGATCGGACAAAAATGGAGATACATTCAAGAGAGAAATTGATTAGTTTGTGTACGACCAAAAAAAAAAGTTCGTTTGTGTATAAGAGTCACAAAAATGGTGTACAAAATTTTTGTGCCTCACAAAATAAGACGGAGTCAGGATGTTAGCTTATGAATTCATAATTTTGGAATCATAACTTTAAGTATTACTAATTAATTCTAGATTTAATATTTATATATATTTATAAATTCAAAATATAAAATACATTATTTAAACAAAAATTACTGGATTTGACCGAACACGCAAGTCAACTTGTGCCTCTTGCCTCACGCGCAACAATTCATTGCACCATCGACTAATTAGGGGAAGCTGGATATCATGTGACTCTTGAATAATTATTTAAATGCCTAAACTTGTCACCCCATAAATATATTATTTGTACAGTAATACAGTTGCAATATATCTGGTATAGTTGTTATGACTAATTTAAAGTAGTACCAAGAGAAGACACATTTGGTGAACCTTTAGCAACTACAGTTCCTCAACATCCTAGTACCATACCCTAGGCTGATCAGATCCTTAATCAAACCACGTAGTTGAACAACTTTGGAACAAATAACCCATTACTTTGTACTTTGTGTGTAGTCCCTAACTAATAAGCTCATTCAATAAAAAACACAAATTAAACTAATCTTAATCCTTTCTAATCAACTAGGCGAACCAATCAACAACATGACAAACGAAGGCCAAATATTAAGTGTTGATAATTAACAAAGTATTTGCACCTAATAATGTATCATTTTATTAAACCATCAGTTTAAATTAAAGAAGCATCCCCTTTTCTCTTTTGTTTTTGAAGTTAATTAATGATGTTGTATAAACCATCTCGTTTTAGTAAATCAGAGGCATAATGGAGTAACAAAATCAAGATTCTTGGTCAACCAATTTGCGTCTAAATTTATGATAGTGTGGTCCAAATTCTTAATGCTACAAATGTTGACCCCCAACCCCCCCCCCCCCCCCCAAATAAAAAAACAAAAAAAAAAAAACAAACCGTTTTACGGCCCCCATATGCGCAAGAACTCTGGATTTTAAAATGTTGTTGTTTTATTGGGCCACTTTATTCCAGCTAATACGACATGATTTGCTAGTAATTCCAAAATTTCTGACCTCTAAATTAAGGTGCTTTTGTAATATGGAATATTAAAATGGGGCTACGAATTATATCAAATGTGTGTTACGTTCTTTATTTTTCGTTTGCTTTCACGTTTAATATCTTCCTTTGGAAAAGGACCGTTAATAATATGTGAATATTCAATGGAAGATGAGAGTTTTAATCCGAAATATTAACTTAATTACTTAGGAAAACAGTATAATTCATGTAATTTCTAATTGTGTTTTGAGGTGTAATTGATGGTTATTTTCTTTAAGAAATAAGTTAATTTTCCATTAAAAATGAGCGATACTTCTTAAATTAGAAAATCAAGATAAGTAATTGTAATGAACATTTTGAAGCTTCCATAAATGTGTTGCCAAACACAAATATTTTAGTTAATTTGCAATTGTTAAGGCTTCCGCAATTGAGTTACAAAAATCAAAGGTGGATCTAAATTTTAAATTAGTAAAATTTAAAATTTTTGCATGAGAAATTAATATAAAATTTAAATTTTTTTGATACTATATAGGTGAGTATAATTAAAACAAAATTTGGATACACTGCAGTAAGGTGCATCAGTCCTTGATAAATAGAAATTAATAACAAGTATATCTATCCAAGAACCTCGATTTAATTTGTGTAATGTTTCTTATTTAAAAAGAAAAAAAATGAAGGTTCATGTCGCATATAAGATTAATTAGTGGCAGACCAACCAATCACAGAAATTAATAATGGATTGCTTCACTCTTTGGAGTAGCAATTAATAATTTAACTTGTGCAACATAAAAAATTACATAATTTGACAAAATTATCATCACCCCACCATCCCTTTTCCCTATAGGGGTGGGGAGGGGGTCGGATTCTTTCCGGCTCGACTACTCTTTCTCACACGATGGGGAGGGGGTCGGATTCTTTCCGGCTCGACTACTCTTTCTCATACGGTGCTTTGCTTTGCGGTTTGCTTATCTCATTCTCTTCTACTAGTAATTGTATGCGCACGATGCACGGTTAATAATAAAAAATTAAATTATAATTGAATTTGTTTGATCCTATTAAATTATATTGCTTTAATAAAATTAAATTATTATCTTACTTGTCAATACAATATACCCAATAATAAAATATATTAAAGTAATGCTTTTGTATTTACAAAGCCATTTGGCATTTTGTGGTTAAGACACTTGTTTTAATGTAATGTTTTTGCTTCTAAATTTGAAATGCTAGTTTTTAACTTTTTGTTTTTTATTGTAAAATAATTTTAAAACTCTAATTCAATTAGTGTAACTAATTACTTTAAAATTCAAAATTCAAAATAAATTAATTAAAAAATAATTTATTTTGTCTTAACAAAGCCACTTGACATTTTATGATTAAGACATTTGTCTTAATATATTTATTTTACTTTTCCTATTCTATATAAATAGATTTGCACGCTATCCCCTGATATACAAAACAAATTCCCCCATTTATATAACAAAAAAAAAACAGACATTTCTTAGAGAAAGTACCACTTTATTTTTTATAAAAAACTTTAAAAAATACGTGTAAATCACATATCGAAACACACACTACAAATTTTGTATCAGAGAAGAAACTTCTGATCTTGTTCCCCCCCCTCTCTTTCTCTCTCTCTCCTATTGCCTTCATTTTCAGGTGTGTCGTACCTCGTTTGCTTTTTTTTTTTTTTTTGTGAAAAATTGAATTAGGTATTTGAGTCTTAATGTTTTTCTTTTGCTGGTAATTTGCAGGATGTGTGAATATCTTTTTTTTCATATTTCGGTATTTATGTATTGGAAGTTTTGTATTTTGAGATGTGAAAATTAGGGCTAGGAATTATTGGTTTGTGTTGTTTTTGTGGGTTATTATTGTGAATATTTTGGAATGGGTAATAAATTGGGAAGGAGGAGGCAAGTGGTGGATGAGAAGTACACTAGGCCTCAGGGGTTGTACCAACTTAAGGATGTGGATATTAAGAAGCTTCGTAAGCTCATTCTTGATTCCAAGCTCGCGCCTTGCTATCCTGGTGATGATGATTGTCCCAACTCTGACCTCGAGGAATGCCCCATTTGCTTCTTGGTTTGTTTTTCTTTTCTTTTCATTATTCACCTTGAAAATTTGTTGGAATATGTTTGTCTAGAACGCAATTTATATAGTGGTCCTCAACTTGTTTAGGCTTGGGATGCAGTTTTAGTTCTTATAGTTGCAAGGCCTAGTGGTAAATGAAGAGCCATGAGGTCTCAGGTTCAAAATACTAGGCATAAATACTAGACATTTTCTTCCTATCTGCCTAAGCCTTGACGGGCAGAGTTATCCTGTACCTGTGCTGGTAGAAGGAGTAGGTACTTGGTAGAATAGTCGAGGTGCTCAAGCTGGCCCCAACATCACCAATAACAATAACTACGCTTCAGTCCCAAACTAGCTAGGTCGGCGATATAAATCCTCATTACTTTCATTTAGCTCAACTCATATCATCATAATTACCAAAGTCAAATGAAGTTCAAGTAAAAAAGATAAATAAAAAGTGTAGTAGTTTTTGTTGTTTTTTGTTGTGACTCCTCAGTTATGTTGGACTAGCGTGGAATTTATGTCCAGCGATATTTGTTATGATTAATACCTTTGTTCGTTTTGAACTTTGCAGTATTATCCTAGTCTAAACCGTTCAAGATGTTGCATGAAAGGCATTTGTACAGGTATTTATTGTCTTTGTGTTTGTAATTGCCTGTGCTTATTATGGCTCTACTTTTGCTGTAATAATATTTACCATTTTTGGAAGTGGATTTGTGACTTGTTTCCTTGCAACAGAGTGTTTTTTGCAGATGAAGACCCCCAATTCAACCCGTCCAACACAGTATCCTTGATTTCTAAGATTACTGGTTGCTTATTGTTAAATGCATTTCGCATATCTCCTCTCTCTCCTTCCAGATTCTCATTCTACACTGACCTCCTTAACGTTATAAGATGCCCATTTTGTAAAACATCAAATTACGCGGTGGAATATCGTGGGGTTAAGACGAAGGAAGAAAAGGGGATAGAGCAGATTGTAAGATCCTATCTACTGTTGTATTTCTTTGGGTGATTGCATGGATATTATTACATATTGATAAAGGAGTCTAATAATGAACTTGGGCTGTTTTTATCCTTTTCTATCCCTCTCTTGTCATTATTTTAGGAGGAACAACGGGTTATAGAAGCCAAAATAAGGATGAGACAGCAGGAGCTGCAGGATGAAGAAGAGAAAACACAGAAACGAAGAGAGCTTAGTTCTTCCAGTGGTATTGCTGGACCAAGTGAGATAGGGTATTGCTCTACAGCAGGTATTTATTTTAAGCTCTGATGTTAGTCTTTTTGGCTTCACTATTTTCTGATTATAATCCAGTCTTATATTTCCTTCTTGTCTGCAGCACCATCTTTTGCTTCTGCCATGGAAGGTGGAGAAATCATTACTTCTCAAGAGACATGTGCAGCTTCTACAATTAGACAGCCTCAACGCATGAGGCAGAATAGGTACAAACTGTTTTTTGGTGCTAATTGGTTCAAATCATCTTTCCTAATTTGCGATGAATTTACTGTAGAATTTACTCATTTAGGTCATGTTGATGGACTAGATAGTTTGATACTAGCCACTAAATCATCTTAAATGTATTGAAAAAGGTAACCCGAATGGTGGAAGTAGAGTGAAAAATTAGTTAGGGATCTGGATCTGCATGATGTTTTGAACGAAATATTACTGCTTACTTCTTTAGATTGATCAAGTTATATTGAATGTTACTTAATCCAATATATTTTTCAAGCAGTTTCTTAGATTTACCAGATAGTGCCTAAGATTTAAGCTTATTAGTTATGAGTTTGTGGAATAATTTAAGGTTTTTGTGTAACGGGATCCATATTTATGCTTGTGGATGCAACTTCTTGGGGGGACCAGGGAGAAAGCAGTGTTTAGATCCTTTTCCAGGGCATTTTGTTATTCCACATGATAATAGTTTATTATGCAATATTGTTGATTGTAAGATTAGATGTGATTGTGATGCCTAACCGCAGACAGTGTAGATATCTAGGCTCATTGTTCTTGGAGAATGGTACAATGGTTTAACATGTGCATATAAATTAAAATAGGATGGATGAAATGGAGGATTGCGACAGTAGTGTTTGTGCGATAGGAAAGTAAATATCCAAGTGAAAGGAAAGTCTTATACAATGTTCATGAGATCAGCAATATTATATGGGAATGAATGTTGGGTTGCTAAGGAACATCTTATTGGAAAGATAAGTGCAATTGTTGGGACTAGCTTACACACACCTCCGCCAATTTGACCAATTTACCAAGCAGTCTGTCCAGCCTCCAAGGACATGTTACCAAGTTAATGTTTTCCATTCTGGATGGAGTAAGCGGGCGCAAACCAAGTGTTGTAGTTGGACTTTGAATCTATGTTCTTTAGGTTGTAACTTTGATGCCTCACCCACGAGGCCATTCCCTTGGGGACTTATAGAAATAATGATATTAGGATGGATGTGGAGTAGACACACACAAGATTAGAAATTTTTATATCTAACAGCATGTGCAATTAGTACCAAAAGGATGAAATGAGAGAAGATCGTCTAAAATTGTTTGGTCATGCCCTATGAAGTGAAAAAATGCAATCTTTAACATATAAAAACAAACTTTAATACATTAATGGGATCAGTCGAGATCAGATCTGTTTATCAAAGTGCTTCTCTGATTGTTCAGACATCTTTTTTCGACCAAGGAACAAAACTACATCATTTTGTTAATCGTGAAGGGTGGAAGTTGTATATATTATTCAGGTCAATTAGAAGGTGTAGAAGTAGCGGCCTTACACCAAAGATTTGTTTAAGCAATCTATTTGGAAGCCCGTTCGGATTTTTAACCAACTTTGAGAATAAAAGGACTCACTAGGATTCTATTTCCTTGCTTACTTGTAAATGAACAAGCCTGGAGGTGCGATAAAGATTTTAGAGAGGGAGGTAGACCTAAATCATACAGCTAAAAAATCTTCCTAAAGTATCTACTATCTCCTCGAATTCTTGCAGACTTAGTTAAGAATATAACTTGATGGAAATCAAGGATCCATATAAGTAATAGTCGTCATGCCAATATTTGTTTGATACACAATTTGACACATCAACTTGTAGGTTTTCCTTAAATTCACTAGGAGTTTGGAGTTTGTGGTGGTTTTAAGGGGTTATCATGAAAAGCGTTGATGAAGGAACATATCTTTTACTGTCAAAAAGTATCGTTGAACTTATATTATTTATTTGTGTAATATCTTTCTCAAATTATATGAGGGTTGAAGTTAGCCAATTTTCAGAGAGACTAGAAATTAATTAATATTCCTTTCAATAAAGTAGATGGATTCAGAAGTCGAACTATGTAACGAAAATTTGTTGTATCGCAGTGATGTAAGACAAATGACAGCACAAACTAGGTATCTTAATAATATTTTTTGTGAAAATGAAATTTAAAGTATAAATGAGTGAATGATTCTGGAAATACAAGACGTTGGAGGAAAACAACAACAACAACAACAACTACCCAGTTATCCCACCAGGTGGGGTATGGGGAGGGTAATATGTAGACGAGCCTTACCCCTGCCCGTAAGGGCAGAGAGGCTGTTTCCAAACGACCCTCGGCGTGTAGGATAAAAAGAGGGAAAGCTGCATTACGAAAACAAAGGTAAAATTAGAAACACAAGCAAAACAAAACAAAATAATAAAGCATAGGTACTCCTGCAATAATAATGTAAGTACTCATGAAAACATAAGCAACATAAATACAGTCGCATGCAATAATGCAATAATAACAAACAGTAACTACCATATTAACAACCATATGGAGACATAAGCTAAAACACTAATCACCTATGGGTAACCCTACTATCCCACACCCAACCCCGAGAGATGCGGACGAAGGAGTCTAGGAGCCCCTAGCCTACAATCCTGATTCTAGACCTCCAAACGCCCCTATCAAGGGTCATGCCCTCGGTAACCTGCAATCTGGTCATGTCCTGCCTAATCACCTCTCCCCAATGCTTCTTAGGCCTCCCTCTCCCTCGCCGACCACCAACAATCTCCAGCCGCTCGCAGCTCCTCACCGGGGCATCGAGGGCCCTCCTCCGAACATGCCCGAACCACCTCAGTCGCGCTTCTCGCATCTTCTCGTCCACCGGGGCCACCCCTACCTTCTGTCGAATAACTTCATTCTTGATCTTATCCAGCCTGGTGTGCCCACACATCCACCTAAGCATCCTCATCTCCGCAACCTTCATTCTCTGAACATGCGAGTTCTTCACGGGCCAGCACTCCGCCCCATATAACATCGCAGGCCTAACCACGGCTCTGTAGAATTTCCCCTTGAGTTAGTGTGGAATTTTCTTGTCACACAGGACCCCTGAAGCGAGCCTCCACTTTGACCACCCCGCTCCAATCCGATGGAGGAAAATGATTGAAAAATTTAGTGATAGGTAAAGTACACAAGAATTCTTCTTTAATGAAATACTTTTAGAATTATAACATATGTAGTCTTACTAAAAGAATTATGACATATGTAGTACTGTAAAAAAAATATTTTATGGCAAAGAGAACTATACAATAAAGGTCAAATTGAAACAAAAAGCTCCTCCAAGATACTTAATCTAGTATGTAGTAGCTTTTTGAGGACTCTAGGCTTTTGAAGTGTTCTATTTGTTAGTTCCAGCTTGATTATTTTTTTTGTTTTTAAATCAGTTTTCCTACAACCTTCAAGCACGAAGTGGAATTTTAGTACAAGCCAAAGAGAGGATTAAAGATTATCAACAACAACAACAACAACGACCCAGTAAAATCCCACAAAGTGGGGTCTGGGGATTAAAGATTATCATCCAACTTATTTGTTCGATGCTGCTAACAGTTAAAAGGTTAAGTGATTGTAAGAAATGTGAATGAATGGCAAAGTGATTGTAAGAAATCTGAATGAATGGCAGCCTTGTGGCGCAGTTGATAGTACAAAAAATAGTCAACATTTAACAAACACAAATGTAAAATTTTTTGGTGGCGTGGGGTTTGGTGGGTGGCGAGGGGAGTGATTGTTATTTTGAAATCAAATGCGTTGTGTTTGTGAGGATGAAATTGATGGAAAAATTGCTTGGGCTTGTTGAACCCTAATTCAACGGTATGAGATTAGTAGAAAGTTAATGGGTAAGTCAGAATCAGTAGGTTGCTCCAAAGAAGCAAAGATCACAGTCGGAGTCTCGGAGACGACGGGAAAGTGGCTCTCACACTCGGTGCATTTGACCACGTGCTGGGAATTAGGAATCTCGCCAGAGCATGGGTTCAGCTTGCGGAAGGTCATGCGTCTTATGGTGGTGGTGTTGGTTTCTGCACAACATTGACGAAAACTTGAAAACTGAAGATAGCACGGACAACCTCTCCGGTTCCCCCCAAAATGCGCGATGACTATTTTCTCTTCCTTCTAAAACTGAAGATTGAGCGGATAAACCTTATGCTTCCCCGAGAATACGCGATGACTACCATCTCTTTTGAATGTTGCCTGTAATTGTACCGCGGCAACTTTCACTTTCACACGCCAGCTCTGATACCATGCTAAGAAAATGTACATGGAATTTGGGCCTGGCTCAGCGGTCTCAACCCCAAAAGCTAGCTTATGTGATGAGATTGCCAAGATCACATAAGGAGACAATCGCTCATTTCCTCAACCAAATGCAAATGTGGAATGCATTAAACAATTTTTAAGTAGTTAGTGGAGATGAAAGATGAGATTTTATCCCATTAGTTGAAGCTCCCATCTATAGTGTCCCATATTTTTTAAACTTGTCGTTGGTAAACCGGTCCATGACTGTCTCGTCGATATCAGGGAGCTAAAGTTATAGCTTACTTTTTGTTGCTTTTATGTCGAACTTTTTGTGCGTAATGTTATCCACGTTTGTCAAAGAAAAATAAAAAACAATAAAAAGGACATCCCATTAGTTGAAGCTCCCAGCAATAGCATACCACATTTTTTAAACTAGTCATTGGTGAATCGGTCCATGATTGTCTTGTCGATGTCAGAGAGCTAAAGGTATAGCTTGGTTTTGTTGCTTTTATGTCAAACTTTTTGTGAGTAAGGTTATCCACGCTTGTCAAAGAAAAATAAAAAACAATAAAAAGACCAGCTCGATACACTAAGCTGGAAGGGCCGAGCCACATTGGATCTAGTGAAGCAATAGATAGAAGAAAGAAATTCATATTCTATTTGCTATAATTTCAGATTGAATTTTAGTGCTTGATGTTGCTACAAACACCTAGCTTATCTACATATATGGTCTTAGCTGGTTTCCTGTATATGTGACACAGGGAGGATGACTTTGATTTGGATCTTGAGGATATAATGGTTATGGAAGCCATATGGTTATCCATACAGGTAAATTATCCATTCACTATCCTTTTTCTTCTTTCTTGGTCATTTTCTTTTCTTATTGTTGCGGGGAGGGAGCATTAGGTGAAAAGTTAAGAGTTTCCTATCCTTTGCCCGATGTAACCCTTTTCTTTAATTGAAGTGTCTGATTTCTGTTTTCTGAGCAAACAGTGTCATCTTTCTGTCAGCTCGAGTTTGATGGAAACAGGCATTTTCTTGTTTTCTATCGGGGTAAATCTTGCTAATTTTGAATTCTGGTATTCATCTTTTCACATTTTGAAAATCTTATGGCAGAAATTATTTAACTTTGTGGCATGGGATATCATTTATTTTCTTTCGCTGCGTCACCTATTGCCACTTTTAACATCTGATCATCTTTGGGATGATAATTTTGGTCGTGCTTTTTGCGCTATTCAACTATATTTAATGGCATAGCACTTAATTTTCCACACGAAACTGATGACATGATAGGAGAATGGCAGAAATCGAACTATGGACTACAGTGATGTTGGCCCATCAGAACAATATACAGCGGATCATCGAGGTGTCCCAGCAGTCAACACCCCTGCAGCTTCAGGATCATCGTCTTCTCCTTCTGGTGGTCTTGCTTGTGCAATTGCAGCCCTTGCTGAGCGCCAGCAAATGGGTGGAGAGTCCAGTAACTATGATCGGAACATGTCATCATACAATGAGCATCTTGCTTGTGATAGGTTTTCCAATAGGGAGGAGATAGAGAATGATGATTACTCTCATGCTGAGAGCACCATGCATGCATCACCTGAAAGACAGCTGGAAATAACGAGGGACGATGGTGAATGGGCTGATCACGGGTCCATGGTTGCCGAAGTTGGAACTAGTTATGCAGTCTCTGACGAAATGGAAGATGATGCTTCATTCCCTGTGCAAGGTGAAATGGTAAGTGATCTTCAACCCAGCACCGGTTCAATAGTTCCTGAGAATTTTGAAGAGCAGATGATGTTAGCCATGGCTGTTTCACTGGCTGAGGCAAGCTCGCGGTCTAGTCCACCTGGAGTGTCATGGCACTAGTAGTGCTTGTGATGTGGGGTTGAGTGGATTCCCCTGATATTGCCTCGCCACTCATCAGAAAGAAAATGAAACAAAAAAAGACAAGAAAAAGAAAATGCAACCAGTATTTTAATCCTCTTGTCCTCTACGTTTCACCCTCTGTTTTCCTACTTTTCCTTCCTTTTGTACTCTGGTATACTGCTGTACGAAAACAGAGAAATTGATTCTAGTGAATGAATGTTGTTTGAGCCTGCACATAACAGGTTTATTAGTTCAGCTCATTTACAAATTGTAAATAGTTGTCGATTTACTTCAAGATGTATTTCAAGAGGTGGTTCTATTGTGAAAAAAGGTAGAAGCAGATAACTCCTTGTGGCACTAGAATTGTAAGGCACTGGTTTTGGATTCATGAAATTGGATGTCCAGCGAAGCAGTTTTTCGTGTAGATAACCTTTTTGTATCTCGAGGAATTGTAACAAGTACCTAGTACGCGTCAAAAGGAAAAGAAAACGAGTGGGGGAGGGAGAAGGGGAGGGCCGAGGGGTTGTTGCATAGTTTTATTTATTCGTCTTTCTAAAGAAAACTAAATAAATAAGTCCAACATGTGTATTTTTAGATCGAATTGAACTGTCTTCCCTGTCTAGTAAAATATGTCATCGATTAAGGACTGTTTAAAACCGAATCGTAAAATTGGCTTAGTCGCTTATTGGTATCAGGTTATCAGGGTAATGTTTGATGGACGGATTGAAATTTTATAATTAGCGGTTTAGGTGAGGATTACTTAATTTCTTTATCGGATAAATTGTTAATCCGTTAAGAATTTTTATATTTAAACTGTTACCTCTTTATTCCTCTTCGACTTTTGCTATTTCTTTTTCTTCGGTCTTTCTTTCTTTGAGTTAACAAATTCTAAATATTTTACTACTACTTCCTTTTTATTTAGAATCTACGATATATCTTATTTTCTTTTTAGATATAATTGAGAACTTATAGTATTTTGTACCAAGGCTGAAGAAAGATGGACTCCCAAGTGGGAGTATGTGTGATTTTTAACTTTTCCTTATGTGATGGTTATCTGTAACGTACAGTTACATAATAGTTGTCTATCAGGAATATTATAGTTGGCATTAGATCAAATCGATTGGAGGAAATATTATATAAATAAATATGGACTTAAAGTTTCCCTTATCTTTGTTCTCTATTTCTTTTTATTATTATTATTTATTTTAGCCGATAAATTGTCCAATAATCGCTAATTCGATACCAATCTGTCCTACGCCTTATTGGTTGGTTAGCGTAATATTACATTTATAAATCGATAATCGACAAATCGAATCATTAAGCATAAATATCCGGCTGGTCCGCCCGATAAGCATCTCTATCACATCGATATTTGATTGTGCAATGCTTGAGTAAGTACTAAGCAAAGTCCTTCGTATGCCTTTTCTTTAAAGGTTAAGCTAAACATGTTGAGAGCTATCATCTACAGGCGAACAAGAACTTTACAGGCGAGTTATCTGACCAAAAAATATAATCTTTGGTTAAATCAATTAATTAGATAGATAAGGGGTTACTCCTAATTAAAGATAATAATTTCAGATCTAAAATTGACCTACTTGGATGATGTAGAATAGTGTTGGCACATATTCAATGTAACGTGTATTAAATGTTCAAGGTCAATAATAGGACAAGAATAACAAGCATTAAATAACAATAAATGGCACTAAATAAAATAAGGAGAATGATTCACCCAATATTAAATGAGGTGGATGATTCTTCTTTCTAACAATGATGAATGACAAATAACTTATGAGAATATTGGAGACTTTCTCAGATCTTATGTAAAAAGTATAGAATAATCAACAAAATGAATCTCTTTACAAAGGTGGTGTTTGTACTTATCTAGAGAGTCTCCTCTTCATGAGAGTTCTTGTCAGAATCAATAATACCTCATTTCACCTTATCTCTCTTTCTATTTATATGAGATATACCCCCATCAACCCTAAAAGTACAAGTACAAAGAATATTCAATGGAATATTCTCCTAAAGACCCTAGTATAAAACTAGCCGTTACTGTTGCTCTCAACATTTGCCTTCGGTCATGATCGACTGCTCGGCGGTGAGTTCCATCTGTCATTAATCGACCTCGGTCAAATTACTTCTAATAATACCTCTTTGTGTCGAATTTTCTTAGTCAGATTTTGACCTATATAGTTAGTCCCTCTGCTTATCGAGGTCGTCTCTTGGACAGGCTGGATGACGGACTTCACAAGTCGTAGTTCAGAGATTTAGGTGGGCAGGTCGAATAATAACGCCCATGGCAAGGTGATAGCGTGGCCCTTTGAAAGCCATATCTTACTGTTACGTCGGTCCAAAATGATATCATGCGTCATTATTACGCATTTTTCCGATGCATTACGTCATTTCTTGCACCTCTGCTGTTTCAGTATTAGTGCAACGACGATTTGTATTATCGATTAAGGTTCCCGGATTTCTTATAAATAGGGATAGAAAATCCTTTATTTGGTCCACTGTGTTTTCAAGCTTTCGAATCTCCATATTTTTCTCTCTTCTTCCCCCAGTGTTCTTGTTTTAGTCATTTCCACCTTTTCATCCCCGTCTTTCCTAATTTCACCAGCTTCTGCTATTAACATTTCCTTTGTGTTTGCAATTTCCTCACGTATAATCAACCAAAGATGGTTGATACATCTTCTAACCTTGGGGGGAGGGGGAGGGGTGAGGGGGGAGGCATCTGACCCGATTCCTTGGAAGTGAGCATTTCCTTCATGATGATGGGGATGCCATTGTTGCAGAGGATGATACCTTCCTTACCGTAGACAAGAAGCGGCTTGAGGACGATTCTGAGGCCGAGGAGTTTGAAATGGACGTGGCTACCCTTGCTGAATTCAGGGCCAAGTTCAAGATTCCGGCTCACATTGACCCGGTCCCGGTCATTCGTGATGTGGTGCAAATTCACCGCCCTGGATATTGCACATTCTACGCATATCTATTCTACGTGGGCTATTCTTATCCCATTCCTTTATTGGCGGAGGAGTTCTGCCGCTACTATGGCGTTTGCCCAGCCCAGTTTCCCCTTACATCTATAAACTCATCTCATGCTGACAAACTACGCGGAACTGGCCGGCCGCGGAATCTCTATTCGCCACCTGATGCTTCTCTTCGTGCCCAGTTTCTATAGGGGGACGATGTTACACCTTCGTCACCGTGGAAGTATGTGTCTTGTAGTGAAGATGGGTGATAAAGCCAATCGTCAATTCTAGTTGAACTACTTCTACGTTAAGACCGAGGACGTAGACAAATGCTAATGAATTTCCGGAGACGTGGAATTATTTCCGTAAGTACTTCTACTGAGTTTTAATTCTCTTGTTTCAGCAATAGCATAATCGTTCTATTTTTTTCCTTATTTAGCCGAGGCCGAGCCCCCTCTATGTATTACAAACATTCATGACTGGGTTAGCCATGCCTTGCCTCATACGGTGGGGATCCGCGAATGGCCGGCCTTTCACAAGAAGTTTGGCCCAAGCCTTCATTACTTTTTATCGTATCGTGGAAAGTTGAACTAACCTCGTTTTCGTTGTTAGGTCGGAGAGCTTCGAGGAAGGTAAGGGCTCCTACTCCTGCATTCCGCCCAACGAGTGTCGCTACAGGATCTGCCCTTGTTGCGAATGTGGATAAGCCTGCTCAGCCTACCACTTTTTCTTAACTCATGGCATCAAGTAGATCAAGTCAACCATCAGCGACTCCGGCAGCAGAGACTCTGACTTCTCCCGTGCTATACTTGATTGATGAGTCGTCGCCAAGTGAGGGAGATTTGGTTCCCTGCAAGGAGGGTGGATGTAGGCGACGATACCATCCTAGCAGTGGATTCTTCAAGGGATAGCCATGGGCCGACCACTGCTGTACTGGAAAGTGGCGCCTTCCCGCATATGAAATTCTGATGTCGATGGGGACCGTGGAAGGTGCGCCCTTGCCTGAGGCTAGGGTTGGAATTGGCCGGTCGGAAGTCACAGATACTATGCCAAGAGATGAGTCGTCATCTTTGTCATCCCCGAACCTTAGGGGCGAGACTGACACTTGGTGCCTCACCTAACCTTGCGTAGCAACTTGCGACTAGGGGACTCTGAACATATAATGTCATACTTTGTCCATGGGGACACATTGCAAGACTAATTGCAAAGAAAAATATAAAACTGAATGGAAACTAATGTTGACTAAACATTAATATAAAGCTGAGCCGATAAGGCCGTCATGACTACTACATCTGACAAACTAACAAAATATACATATAAGGCCTACAAGCCTAACATATTGCACTAACTGATATGATATGTCTACAAGCCTCTACTGATGGATGTATTGTGACCGGAACAGGACCCCGACCTACCCATGACATATATACATATATACATAAGATGTACATAAAACTCTAGACCCTACAACTCCAAAGGACGCGGAGCTTACCGATCAGGCTGAACTCGGGCCACACCTACTCAGGAGATCTACCCGTCTGTCTGTTTGAACCTGCACGCATGAAATGCAGCGCCCCCAGAAAAGGGACGTCTGTACGAAATAATATACCGAGTATGTAAGGTGATAAAATAACCGAAAGCTGAAACTGAACTGATAACATAATAATTGAAAGTAGCTGGGAGTCAAAGATGATCTGGAGATATACTTACCTGTTGATACTGACTCAACTCTCTCAATATAGTAAGTAAAATAAATGTCCTACCGTATAAGGCTCAGAACGTATAACTGCTCTGCCGTAATAGGCTCACTCAGTGGCGCTCGACCATACTAGGCTCTATATATCGGCCATTTAGGGCTCACTTATAGGCGCTCGGCCATAGTAGGCTCGATATATAACTTACCATCTGATCAAAGGTTGCCTAATAGGGGCCTGCCCATTGATTATAGCTTGATGGTGGTGAAAATAATATATATATATATATATATATATATATATATATATATATATATATATATATATATATATATATATATATATATATATATAGACTCTCTTCTTTCTTGACTAGAAGAAGATAATATTCAGTTGAATATAAAGTCCCGATAAGGGAGAATAGAGTAACTTATGAGACTAGGATAATGTATATAAATTCGGGAGTATGAACTTCTCTTTATGCCTCGTCATCAAACGCATGTAGTTACGAGATCGTGCCAAAATGAAGGAAGGGCTTAGCCTTAACATAAATTATCACAATATTTCCAATCACCAAGCTGAACTCGCCTCTTCGCACCTTAATCTACAACAACGATAATAATAATATCATTATGTTACGAAAGGTACAACTATCGCATAACGAACGACAAGCTTATTTTGTATTAACACGGGAAACATCTCGACTATAATTCTTACTTCCTCCAAATTCAAGATAAGACCAACACCACAAGAACACAACAATAACAACATATATACATTAATTTCCAGCCTTATATACACCATAAAATACTATAAAACAACTGAACACACTGCAATCTCTTCATACACAAAACAACCACCGTAGTAGTGTAAAACGACCCGAAAATATTACGACGAACGACCATCCCACCACCCTACATATATATGGGTATTCTACAAACCCTTTCTTCTCCAAAACTCCACACAATAGTAGTAAAACACGTAGCCCAACAACAACACAAAATAGTCTGCTACAAGTGAATAACTCGAACTCACGGCTTTCGATCATCGTCCCGTGAGTTATTACTAGTATTGAATGAATTACCATGAATTTACAGAGGAAAAATGGATGAATGAGAGCAGTAAACTTACCTTATTTTTTGGATAACTTATCCCTTATCTCAGTTCTTCACACTCTAGGTTTTACCCGCAATTAGAACTTTAAAGAGAGAGAAAATCAATTAGGGTTTGTGGGTAATTTTTGGAGGATGTTTGCAGGGGTTTAGGTCTGGTTATCTGTGATATATAATGAGGTTTATATTGCAGGAGATAAGACCTTAAATGGGCTCTTTGGCTGACCCGAAATTTCCTCTTTTTGGGATCTCATTTAACCAAATAGATGACATACCTATTTGTCACCTAGTAGCCTGCGCAGTCTTGAAAAAATGCATATATCTCTCTACTCCAATATTGTCTTGATAAACGATTTAATGAATTAGAAAATAAACTCATTTAGCTTCCATTTTATTGGTAGAACACCCCATAACCTCTTAGTATATTGGGAGAAAATCACAGCTTCATTTGACCCAAAGTTTTAGTAAAACTTATGAATGTAACTTGTGATGACTTTCATCGACTTTTGTTCCACAACTCGCTTGACTTCAAAACATAGCACACAACTATCATATGACTAACCTAATTTATAACATAACCTCCTAATCATGTTAAGCACCATAGTCTCACCGCAAAATTACATGTTATAACATTCCCATCTTGTCGACTTTCGACGAAACATTGTTTTCTTCCATTCCTTTAGCTTCTGAACCTTCCAACCATCTTTGCACTTGTTGTTCATGATCTTCAATATTTTTAACCTCTGAGGTAACATGATTAATTTACTTTATATACTTTCAAATATTATCTCATGTTGAGTCCTATATTAGTTTACTTATGACACACTTTTACGTATGCAAATTCGTTGCTTTCTAGGGTTAGCAGGATACTATCGGAGGTTTGTAGAGGGGTTTTCTTCCCTTTTGGCATCATTGACGAAGTTGACATAGAAATAAACTAAGTTTCAATGGAGGGAGGCTTGCTAGCAGAGTTTCTAAGAGCTTAAAAACAGGTTGACCTCAGCGCTAGTTCTAACACTTCTAGAGGATCTAGAGGGTTATGCCGTGTATTGTGATGCCTCAGGTGTCGACTTAGGATGTGTCCTGATGCAACATGGGAAGGTAATTGCTTATGCTCCAAGGTAGTTGAGGAAGCAGGAGAGGAATTATCCGACCCACGACCTCGAGTTAGCTGCGGTTGCCCATGCACTTAAGATATAGTGGTATTATTTATATGGTGTTCATGTTGATGTATTTATAGATCATAAAAGCCTACAATATATCTTCAAGAAAAAGAGTTGAATTTGCGAGAGAGGCGATGACTTAAGTTATTGAAAGATTATTATATTGATATTCTTTACTATCCAGGGAAAGCTAATGTTATAGCAGATGTCTTAAGTCGTTGATCTATGGGTAGCTTAGCACATGTAGAGGCCAATAAAAGATAATTAACTAGAGAGGTTCATCAATTGGCTTTTTTGGGGGTTCGGTTGGTATATTCTGATAATGGCAGACTTGTACTCCAAAACACTGCAAGATCATCTCTCATAGTTGAAGTCAAGTAAAGGCAGTACATGGACCTAGAGTTAGCTGATTTAAGAGAGCAAGTTCTGCATTAATAGGAGCCATTGTTAGAGCTCAAGGGAGATTGAGTTATCAGATACAGGGTCACCTATGTGTTACATGATTATGTCAGAGTTACATTATTCGTGATACTCCATTCATCCTGGGTCAACGAAGATGTATCATGACATTAAGGATGTGTACCGGTGGAACGATATGAAGAAGAACATTGCTGAGTTTGTTTCCCAGTGTCCTAGTTACCAGCAGGTGAAGGTAGAGCACCAGAAGCCCGGGGGGCTAATGCATACAATAGAGATCCCAACGTGGAAATATGAGGCGCTAAACATAGACTTTGTCACATGTTTACCTTATTCTCATCGTAAGTTCGATTCTATATGGGTGATAGTCGATAGGCTCACAAAATCTGCTCATTTCCTATCGATTAGATATATATATATACATAAGAAGATTATGCAAAGTTACATATTAAGGAGATAGTGCAGCTACACGGAGTACCAATATCTATTATATCTGATCGTGAGGTCTAGTTTACAACACATTTTTGGAGGTCATTTAGAGAGGTCTAGGGACTCAGGTGAATCTCAGCACAAATTTTCATCCACAGGCTGATGGACAAGCCGAGCTCACAATTCAGACACTCGAGGATATGTTACGAGCATGTGTGTTAGATCTTAAAAGAAGCTGGGATGAATATCTACCTCTTATCGAATTTGCATAGAATAAAATTACCACTTCGGTATCCAGATGGATCCATACGAGGCTTTGTATGGGCATATGTTCATATCACTATAGGGTGATTTGATGTTGGAAAATCTGGGTTACATGGGCCAGACCTGGTTCAGCATGCCATAGAGAAAGCAAAGCTTATCCGGGAGTGACTGTTGACAGCTCAGAGTCGTCATAAGTGATATTCTGACGTGCGGCAACAAGACTTAGAGTTTGGGGTTAATGATTGGGTATTCTTAAAGGTTTCACCTATGAAGGGCGTGATGAGATTTGGCAAGACAGGCAAGCTTAGCCCACGGTGTATTGGGACTAATAGGATCACTCGTAGAGTGGGCCAAGTAGCATATGGGTTAGAGTCTCTCATAATTGGAGTCTATCTATCCAGTTTTTCGCATATCTATGCTACGGAAGTGCATTGGCGATCCTACCCGAGTGGTGTGCATAGATGATGTATAAACTACGGAGGACTTGCCATACAAGGAAATTCAAGTTACCATCCTATACTGACAAATCCATTATCTACGAAATAAGGAGGTAGCCTCCGTGAAAGTTTTGTGGAGAAGCCAGAATGTGGAAGAGATGACGTGGGAAGCGGAGGAAGAACTGAAGTCTAGTACCCCCTATTTCAAACTGAAGATATGGACCGAGATAGGATTCTACAGCACAACTCTATTCAGGCTAGTAGGTTATCAGGTAAGCTCTTATTTTTGACTTTAAGTATTTATGATTTACGGATGTGTGAGGCAAAGTGTTGTTATTTAAAGACATTGGCCATGTGTGGCATGCATAGAATGTTTTCTGGCTGCGTGCAAATTGATTTTAGTCTAGCGTGCAAAGGAGATTCCAGAAAATTTTTCTAAAGTCTCCAAGATTAAAAATTCGAGGATGAATGTTCCCAAGGGGGGAATGATGTTACACCCTATATTTGCATACGTAAAAGTATGTGGTAAGCAAACTAATGTATGACTAAAACTGAGATAATATTTGAAAGTATATTAAGTAAGTTAATAATGTTAACTCGAAGGTTAAAAATATTGAAGATCATGAGTAACATGTACAAAGAGGATTGGAAGGTTCAGAAGCTAAAGGAATAGAAGAAAATAATGTTTCGTCGAAAGTCGACAAAATGGAAATGTTATAACATATACTTTGGGTGAGACTAGAGTTCTTAACATGATAAGGAGATTTTATGAATTAGATTAGTCATATTATAGTCATGTGTTATATTTTGAAGTCAAGCGAGTTGTGGAATAAAAGTCGATGAAAGTCTTTCAAGTTATATTCATAAATTTTACTGAAACTTTGGGTCAAATGTAATTGCGATTTTCTCCAAATATAATTAGATTTATGGGGTGTTATACCATAAAATGGAAGCTCTATGATTCCATTTTCTAATGCATTAAACCTTTTATCAATACGATATTGGAGTAGAGAGATATATTTAATTTTGCAAGACTGTGCAGGCAGCTAGGAGACAAGTAGGTGTGTCACCTACTTGGTTACATAAGAGCCCAAAAAGAGGCAATTTAGGGTCCTCCAAAGAGACCATTTAAGGGATTATTTCCTTCCATAAACCTCATTATATATCAGAAATAACCAGACCTAAACCCCGCAAACTTCTTCCCAAATATTACCCACAAACCCTAATTGATTTTCTCTCCTTTTCAAGTTCTAATTGGGGGAAAACCTAGAGTTTAAAGAACCAAGATAAGGGCTGAGTTATCCAACAAATAAGGTAAGTTTAATACTCTCTTTCATCTATTTTTTCTGTTGTAAATTCATGGTAAGTCGTTCTATACTTGTGAGAACTCACGGGATGGTGCTCAGAAGGCGTGAGTTCGAGTTATTCACTTGTAGCAGACTGTTTTGTGGAGATGTTGGGATGCATGTTTTGCTACTATTTTATGGAGTTTTGGAGGAGGAAGGGTTTGGAGGAACACCATGTATATGTATGGTGGTGGACTGGTCATTCTTCATAACATTTTCGGGTAGTTTGATACTACTACGGTGGTCGTTTTATGTATAAAGAGATTGCGGTGTGTTGGACTATTTTGTAGTATTTTATAGTGTATATAAGGATGAAAATTATTGTATACATGTTGTTATTGTTGTGTTCTTGTGTTGTTGGGGTTATCTTGAATTTGGAGGAAGTAAGGATTATTGGGAAGATGCTGCCCCTGTTAATACAAAATAAGTTTGTCGTTCGTTGTGCAATAGTAGTACCTTTCGTAACATAACAATAGTATTATTATTGTTGTTATAGATTAAGGTGCAAAGAGGCGAGTTCAACTTGGTGACTGGAAAGATTGTGATAAGGTATGTTAAGGCTAAGCCCTTCCTTCATTTTGGCTTGATCTCGTAACTACATGTATTTGATGACGAGGCATAAAGAGAAGTTCATACTCCTGAATTTATATACATTATCCTAGTCTCATATGTTACACTATTCTTCCGTATCGGAACTCTGTATTCAATTGAGTATTGTCTTCTTCCAGTCAAGAGAGAAGAGGGTATATATATATATATATATATATATATATATATATATATATATATATATATATATATATATATATATATATATATATATATATATATATATAGTATTACCATATTTTCACCACCATCGAGCTATAATCGGTGGGCAGGTCCCTATTGGAAAACCTCTGAATAGATGGTAAGTTATATACCGAGCCTACTGCGGCCGAGTGCCTATAAGTGAGCCCAGAATGGCCAAGATACAAAGCCTAGTATGGCCGACCACCTATGAGCGAGCTTACTACAGAAGAGCAATAAAACATTCCGAGCCTTATAGGGCCGGACATTTATTTACTTACTTTATTGAGAGAGTAAAGTCAGTATCAATAGGTAAGTATATCTCCAGATCCTGTTTGACTCCCATTTATTTTCATTTATTATGTTATTAGTTCAGTTTCAGCTTTCGGTTATTTTATAGCCTTACATACTCGGTACATTATTTCATACTGACTTCCCTTTTCTGGGGGCGCTGCATTTCATGCATGCAGGTTCAGACAGAAAGACGGGTAGACCTCCTCAGTAGGTATGGCCCGAGTTCAGCCTGATCGATAAGCTTTACGTCCTACAGAGTTTCCGGGTCTAGATTTTTGTGTACATTTTATGTATATATGTATATATGTTATGGGCAGGTCGGGGCCCAGTTCCGATCACAGTACATCCATCAGTAGATGTTGTAGACATATCATGTCAGTTAGTGCAATATGTTGGGTTTGTAGGCCTTATATGTATATTTTGTTGGTTTGTCACCTGTAGTAGTTATGATGGCCTTATCGGCCTAGCTTTATATTGATGTTTAGTCAGCATTACTTTTCATTCAATTTTATATTTTGCTTTGCAATTAATCTTGCAGTGTGTCCCCATGGCCAAAGTATGACATTATATGTTCAGAGTCCCTTAGTCGCAAGTTGGTACGCAAGGTTAGGCGAGGCACCAAGTGCCGGTCTCGCCCCTCAGGTTCGGGGCGTGACAATCTTTGAGGTTAGTTGACGTTCCTTCCATGTCTACTTGTGAGAGAGACTAAGGGGCCGTTGAGGGCGACTATGAGACAGGATCCAATCTAGATCCTAACGAGGTTCGGATACTAAGCGAGGGTTCACTTGCGTCGAGGTTAGGTTGGACGGATCCTCGAGGACCATAGTGGTTCCTATTGATCGAGACTTGTTGGTAAATACGAAAGATGTAGTCCCCTCCTTAGGTCGCCTTTTCTCCTATGGGCAGGACCCTTGGGACGTTGTTTCCACCACCCTATTGTCGTGCATAACTGGTCTTGCCTTCAGGGTAATCTTTCCAACCTTTCTGATTCACATACCTTATATTTTACTCTAAGTTTAACTGATTTTTTCTTTTTTTCCTCCTTTCCTTTCAGGCCATTATTCTTGAGATTAAGAGTTCTTGCCGATAGAATAGGTAAAAAACTATTTTCAATAAGATGGAGAGGAAGTACCATGAATATCGCGCCAAGTATTGTGATGTACGTATGCGGTTCAACGAGAACGACAACTTCCAGCCCATTAGGGACGAGCTCAGGAAAAAAGATGATCAACTGGTGAGAGTCACTGGCAAATACAACTTCCTTGAAGGGGCGTTGAAAGACAAAGAAGAGGAGCTCGAAGTGAGCAAGGGGGTTAAGGCCCAACCTGCAGACCTTCAGGTCCAGGTGGTGTCTTTGCGGGCCGAACTTGAGCAAAGTTTGGTTAGGGCCGATGACTTGAGAGATGAGATTGCCGAGAAGCGGCATATTTGGAGAAGGCGGAGTTGGCTTGTTTGGCGGCCTCGACAAAAGTGGAAGCTTTAGAAGATGCAATCCGTGTTCTTTGATCCCAGCGAGTAAACGATCTGGAGATGGCTAAGCCTAGGGAGGCTCAGCTTGATGAACGGATAGGGGAGCTAGAAAAAGGGGTTTCTAACCTTGAAGATCAAGTTTCCATTCTCGAGCACGAGAATTCCCAGCGATTGGCTCACCCATCCTACTCTCATGCATCTGCCTTCCCTGATGTCCCGTGGGATATATAGGAGAAGTGGATCCATGCCCTCAGTTTGACATATTCAGAGATTTCATAAAGGCGGGGAGAGTCCCTAAGGCTGATTTTGAGGATGCTCGTGCTAAGGTGCGTGCAACTGGATCACTTGTGGCTATGACCCCACTACACTGGGGATCAAAGAAGGCGAGAAGGATTTGGATGGGATTGAGAAGGATGCTTAGTACGAAGACGAATATCCTCATAGCAGATAGCACTGTTTGGTCGGGTGGCGAGTAGTTTTTTCCTTTGGCTTGTAATTTTGTTTTTGCATATTTTGTGGGCGTCTGTTTAGCCTTTGTAAAGTATATTTTTGAAGTGTGAAATACTGTTTTTTCTTGTTAGTCTCTAGATATTCTTTGTTTGGTCATGTGCTTCTATCGTTTGGTCACCTTAATCATAATAATTTTGGTTTTGGCCATGCTCGAGGCTGGTAAGTGTTAATCTAAAAAAGGTTGAATGTAAGTTAATTCAGGCGAGGTCGAATATCACTTGGCTTAATCCGAACAAGGCCGAATGCCACTTTAATTAATTCAAACGAGGTCGAATGTGATTTGATTCGAATGAGGTCGAATGTTTAGTTAATTCATACGAGGTTGAATGTTTACTTAATTCGAATGAGGTCGAATGTTTAGTTAATTTGAATGAGGTTAAATGTGAGTTTTGCTTGATCAATGCAACGTTGTTTTGGCAAAAACATGGGTGAACTTCATGCATTTGTGCTTATATATATATATATATATATATATATATATATATATATATATATATATATATATATATATATATATATATATATATATATATATATATATATATTTGAGAAATTTATATGTTTTCTAGGCTCACTTTCCAGTCTTAGTCTATCTAGTCCTTTTACTGGTCGACCTGGAGAAGTATTTGAGAGGTTGGGCAATGAACTAATAGACCCACGTCCTTGTCTATTCATACTTTAGCATGAAATGTTCTCTTTGTCGCCTCATTAAAAACTTCTCGAGAAAAACCCAATTGGGACAAAACTCACGTGAGGGAAAAAGAGTACAGCTTGGAGAACATTTTTCCTTAGAAGTTAAAGTACTTGAGGTGGGAGATGTTCTAGTTGTTTGATAGTAGTTTTTCTTCCATCGTTTCTAGTTGAAATAACCCTTTGTTTTTTCTGCCATAATTTTGTATGGGCCATACCAATTCGTTCCTAGTTTGCCCTCATACAGGTCGTTTGCTTGCTTGTGCTTTGGCTTTTAGTACGTAGTCCCTGACTTTGAGTGGTCTGACCTTGGATTTTTTGTTGTAGTAGCGTCCTGCCTATTATTTTTGGGCGATCATCCTTATATAGGCCATATATCTTTGTTCTTCTGCTTCGTTGAGGTCCTACTTTCTACTTTCGTCATTCCTCGAACCACTCTCATGAGAGTATCTCACACTTGGTTCTCCGATCTCGACTGTTATTACTGCATCAGTCCTATAGACTAATGAGTAGAGTGTCTCTTCTATGGTCATTTTTGGCGTTGTGTGGTATGCCCATAACACTTCTGGTAGTAGTTCCAGCCATTGTCCCTTGGCATTCTCAAGCTTTTTCTTCATGATGTTCAATATTGATTTATTGGAGGACTCCGCTTGCCCTTGCCCGCATGATGGAATCGGGTGGAGATTTTTCTTTTGATATGCCACTTCTCGAAGAACTCAAAGATCTTTTTCCTGGTCAATTAGGGTTCGTTGTCACAAATAATCTCTTTGGGGAGGCCGAAGCAACAAAAAATATTTTTCCATATGAAGGTGATCAATTCTTGTTCAGGTATCTGGGTGAATGCTCCTGCTTCTATCCACTTAGAAAAATAGTCAATTAAAACCAAAATAATTGTGCATTACCTCGCCCCGCAGGGAGGGGGTCGACGATGTCCAACCCCCACTTGATTAAAGGCCAAGTTGAGGTGACCAGGTGGAGGTGCTTGCCCGCTTGGTGTATCATAGGGGCATACTTTTGGCATTGCTCGCATTTTCTCACGAAGTCAGCAACCTCTTTTTTCATGGTGGACGAGTAGTAGCCTGCTCGTTTGAGACATCTGACTAGAGCCCGTTGGCCAAAATGGGCTCCATAGTGGCCTTCGTGGGCTTCTTCTAGAATGCGCTGTGTTTGATTTAGGCCTAAGCATTTTTCTAGGGGCCCACCATACGTCCTTTTGTACAGGTCGTTGTCTATGATGCTGTACCTAGCCATTTGCATTCAAGCATCTTGGCTTCTTTTTTATCATCTGGGAGTATGTCGTCATGCAAATATGTAATAATACAGTTGCGCCAGTCCTAAGTTAGGTTTATAGTTCTTACCTCGATTTGATCGATTAATGAGTGGAGGAGGGTGACCACGTTTCCTTATCCGGTTATGTATTAGTGGCCGCAACTAGTTTTGCGAGGCCGACTGCTTTGATATTTAGTGCTCGAAGGATTTGATTGAGCTGGCAGTTGTCGAATTCATGCAGCAACTTGCAGATTTTGGCCTGATACTTTTGTAACCTTTGCCTTTTGGTCCGAAAATTCCATGTGACTTGGTTTACGATAAGTTGAGAGTCGCAACGTAGGACGACTCGTCTCGCCCCATTGTTGAGTGCCAGTCTTATCCCTATAATCACGACCTTATACTTGGCCTCATTGTTAGTCATGTCTGGATATTTTATGGACTGTTGAATTACTTCGCTTGTCGGGACCTCGAGTACGAGTCCTAGTCTGGACCCTGATGCATTAGAGGCACCATCGATGTACAAAATCCATATATCCTGTATTTTAGGAGAGTTGTTGGAGGCTTCTCTTCCGACTTCAGGCATTAATTTTGCGCTGAAGTCGGCGACGAAGTCGGCAAGTACTTGCAACTTTATCATTCTTCACGGTTGATATGTGATATCACGTTCGCTTAATTTTATGGCCCATTTGGCCAATTTACCCGATATCTCGAGCTTATGTAAAATATTTCTCAAGGGAAAAGTCGTGAATATCGAGATGGGGTGGCACTAGAAGTAGGGTCTAAGCTTTCGTGAAGCTACGACCAAGGCCAGGACCAGTTTTTCCAAGTAAGGGTACCTCATCTCGGTGTCGACTAGGGTTTTGCTAATGTAATAGATGTGATATTGCGTATCTTTATTTTTTCGGCCCAGGAATGCACTCACCGCCACTTCTGATACGGCAAAGTAGACGAGGAGGCGTTCTCCAAGCTCTACCTTGGAAAGCAGTGGCGGTGATGATAGGTAAGACTTTAAATCCTTAAGGGTGTCGATGCACTCGGAGGTCCATTAGAGGCCGTTGTCTTTCTTGAGTATGCCAAAGAACTTGTGGAATCTACTAGATGACCATGAGATGAATCTAGACAAGGCGGCTATACGACCGGTCGGTCTCTGAACCTATTTTTTGTTGGATAAGTTCTTCGGCGTCCCTTCTATAGCTTTGATTTGGTTGGGTTTGACCTTGATCCCTCGTTTTGACACTAGGAAGCCCAAGAATTTCCTTGATGTCAAGCCGAATGTGCATTTTTCAGGATTTAATTCATTCCGTATCGCCTAAGTATATTAAAGACTTCTTCCAAGTGATTGATGTGGTCCTCTTTCCTTTTTGATTTGACCAACATATCGTCTATGTAGACCTCAATGATGTTTTCGGTTGGTCTTTGAAGATTTTTGTCACCAACCTTTGATACGTCGACCCTACGTTTTTAGTCCGAAAGGCATCACCCTATAGAAATACGCTCCTTGGTGGGTGATGAATATGGTCTTCTCCTGGTCTTCCTCCTCCATAATGATCTGATTATATACCGAGTATGCGTTTAAGAAGCTTAACAGCTCATGCCCGGCCGTTGCATCAATAAGCTGATTGATAAGAGGTAGCGAGAACGAGTCCTTTGGGCATGCTTTTTTCAAATATGTGAACTCTACGCACATCTGCCATTTTCCATTCTTCGTTTTCACCATGACCAAGTTGGCGACCCATTGTGGATATTTTGATTCTCTGATGGAGCCATTTTGCAGCAGCTTTTCAACCTCTTCGCGAATTGCATAATTTATTATGGAATTGAACTTCCGCCTAACTTGCCTTATCGGGGGGGAAAATGGACCGACGTTCAACTTGTGTGTCACTATCTCCTTCGGGATACTTGGCATGTCTGCATGGGAGAATTAGTTAAGAAATGATAGAATTTACTTGGTTTATGAAGCTTGTGGCCGATATAGGCTTTCTTGCTGTGGTCATTTTCATCAAGTTGGACGGGGTCAAGGTCTTCTACAGTTGATCCCATGGCTTCTATGATTTCGGGGTCTTTGCTGACGTGGTTCCTTTTATCACTTCTTGACCTCGACCATGTAATTGCTATTCCTCTTTGGCTTTTCCCGTCATTTATTAGGTGTATGTACAATCCTGGGCGATGCGATAGCATTCTCGAGAAGTGTGTTTTTCTCCTTGGATGCTGTATAATCCCCACAGGGTGGGAAAATTAATAACTTGGTACAAACTGGAGGGGATGGCCTTCATGGCGTGTATACAAGGATGGCAATAAAAGTCGTATCCTAATCCATGATATGGAATATGTTCTCTAAAGTGATGCCCCCGGCCAGGACGGGGAGTGTGATTTCACCAGACGTTTGTTCAACTACATTGTTAAAACCGGTTAGTGTGATGCAATATTTTACTATCCTATCCACGAGTTTCATTTGTGCAAGTACTCGAGGATGGATAATGCACGTGCCGCTCCTATCGTCCACCATGATACGTCCCACATCTATATCTAATATGCGTGAAGTGATAACAACAACATCATAGTAAGGAAAAACCAAACCGTGGGTATCTGACTTTTGTAAGATGATACTTTCTTCGAGTTCATCGTACCGTTCATGAGTGATCGACCGTTTGAGTTTGTGGGTGGTAGTGAATTTTACGATGTTGATCGATGCGTCATCACCCGTTCCAATGATCATTTGAATGGTTCGGGTTGGAGAAGGCGGTTTGGTGGGCCCTGGTGTTCTCCCTCAAGCATAGTTGGCCCTTTCTTGGTTGCTCAACATCTCTTTCAAGTTTCCTTGGTGAAGCATGTTCACGACCTCTTGTCTTAGAGCAATGCAATCCTCGGCTTTATGACCTCGTTCTTGGTGGACTTCGTAGATGGCGTTTAACTTCCTGGTGTTCGGGTCTGACCTCATCTTCTGCGGCCACTTCACTTTTGGGACGAGCTTCTCCAATGCATAGACTATTTCTGAGGGTGAAACACAAAAATTGTGAGCATATAATAAGGGAGGCATACCTCGCTCACTTCGGTGAGTCCCTGTTATTGGCCTAGATGAGACTTCGTCATGGTTGGAAGGTAGCATGATAGTGCCTCTGACATATGGTTGATGTCTTTCTTGGTTGGGCCCTGGACTTGCTTGATCCTTTCTGTTGTCGTTTCTCCGGTCTTTTCTGGACTTGGCTTGTACTGAGGTTAACCGTTGGTTTAGTCCCTTTAGGTCCTCCTCATCAACCTGGACCTCAGCGCAATAGGTGTTGTGTATTTCGTCCCAAGTGATGGGGGGATACTTCATGAGCTGAATCAGCAATTTTTTGGTCGTCCTTGAACCATTTATGTTCAACCGATTCTGGAAAGCTGTTACAAGCACTCCTTCCGATACATTCGATAAGGTCATACTTACATGGTTGAATTGAGCGAGAAAGTCCTTAGTCCTTCTCTAGGTGATTGTTTGATGGTAAATATATCATTCACTCTTGCCTCTACCTTCTTAACTCTGGCATTGGCTTTACGAACTTATCGGCCATCTCTTTGAATGTTTCAATGGAGCACGAAGGAAGCTGCGAATACCAAGTTAATACTCCCCTGGTGAGGGTTTTGCCAAAGTGTTTCAATAATATGGAGGATACTTGCTCTTTGGCTAGGTTGTTGCCTTTTACTGCGATGACATAGTGAGTCACATGATCCTCAGGTTTTGTTGTTCCATCGTATATTTTGAGGTACGACGGCATTTTGAAGGTTTTAGGTATGACATGTGGTGCGGCATCATCATTGTACGACTGCTCAACAAACAGACCGACGTCACTTTCTGGTAAGAGTTTTGGGGTGACCGGTATTTTGTCTGCCCTGATGCTGTTTCATTTGGTCCCTGAGCATTTTATTTTTGTTTTCCACCTCTTCCATATTCCTTAAAACGACTGTGAGGGTATCGTCACCTACATTATTAACATTGTGGATGATATCTGCTGGGTATGGGGGGAGGGTCGTGCAGCTCGATTGCTATTGGTGCAACGCAAGTTCTTGCGCTCTCTCTGATCGCCTTTTGGGTGGGTTCGTCGAAGATGCTGGTCAATGTGTTTGTTAGCCAAGCTTCGAGCAACTTCTTTTCCACTAGTAGTGCCTCTTCCGTTGTGGACGTGGAAGCTCCTTTACCGTAGGACGTTGTAAAACTACCATGAGGAAGAGGTGAGCCACATCGCTTGGGAGAGGCATTTGGTGTTATTCTCACCCTCTGTTTCAGAGACCTCATTGATGGTGTTTAAGAGGTTGGCCGTGAGATCGGCTACCACCTTCATCCTTTCTTATCCGTTACATGTCATCTTAGATCTGTTTGCACAAAAAGGTATAGGGTTTTGCGTTTTTTTTTGTGTTATAGATCTAGAAGAAACTAAAATTTTACCTAGGAAATCCTACAGACGACGCCAAATTGTTTGACCAAAAAATATGAACCTTTTGTTAAACCAATTAATTAGATAGATAATGGGCTAATCCTAGTTAAAGATAATAACATCTGATCTAAAATCGGCCTACGTGGATGATGTAGAATAGTGTTGGAACAGATTTAATGTAACATGTATTAAATGTTCAAGGTCAATAATGGGATGAGAATAACAAGCATTAACAACAATAAACGACACTAAATGTAAATAAGGAGAATGATTCTCCCAATATTGAATGCGGTGGATGATTCTTCTTTCTGACAATGATGAATGACAAATAACTTATTAGAATATTGGAGACTTTCTCAGATCTGATCTGAATAATGTAGAATAATCAACCAAACGAATCTCTTTAGAAATATGGTGTTTGTACTTATCTAGAGAGTGCTCTTCATGAGAATTCTTATCAGAATCAATAATACCTCCCTTTTACCTTATCTCTCTTTCTAATTATACGAGACATACCCCCATCGACCCTAAAAGTACAAGTACAGAGAAATTCAATGGAATATTCTCCTAAAGACCCTAATATAAAACTAGTCGTTACTGTTGCTCTCAACATTTGACCTCGGCCATAATCGACTGCTCGGTGGTTAGTTCCATTAGTCATTAATCGACAGCCGAATTACTTCTAATAATACATTTTCATGCCGAATTTCCTTAATCAGATTTGGCACCATACATTATCCTGATGGCGAACCTTACTAGACGGATTAAAAAGGTCCAATAATAGTATTCAACAAATATAGTTACTATTATAAAGTGAGGATGCATATATGGACAGTATAAAAGCTTTCACAAATTTAAATTGTGGTTACATTATTTAGAACTAACTTTGCAATAGAAGATTACGTTATCTCAAAATCCCGTACGCATTCGACCAACAATATCACAATAACATGAGACGCCAAAGAATAATCAAAGTTGTTGGCTGTTCCCCTCATTGGATGATTTGGAGATGAGAAATTTGAGACTCTGCTGGTGACTTTGGTCCCAAAAGTCTAATGCTGTGTCCATACAATGATGCTTCTTCCTTCGTAGTATTCAACAATGATCTTAACTATATACATTGATAATGTAAATTGTTTAATTTACATTATATGCTCGCTTGAAATGTAATTGCAGGTAACTACATAAAATAACTGATTGCACAAGCTGCAACCTTATGCACTAGGTTAAATTGCAAGGGGGTGTAAAAATTTGATTGCACCATCAGTAAATAAAAGTTAAGTCCTACAGTTCTATCATATACAAGACTGCAAGTTTGCCGTTTTGAAAAAGTTGTGTTTTCATGCGCATAATTTGTTAATATAATTTAATAATGTTGTCCGTCAAAATAACCTATTTGATCAATTTAGCAGAGAGGGAATGCAATACAAAAATCTTGGATAAATGCACTTGTAATTAGCGGAAAGGAGAAAACACATGAAATCATGAAGTTGACTGATCTTAACATTTTCAAATAAGGAAACGGAGCTGTTGTAAAGAAAAAGGGACAATCTTATAGACACTTTACATAAGGATAATTTATTAAATTTTGGTTTAAGGTATATTGAAAAACAATATAAAAAATTGTGGTTTATGGTACATAGAAATAGATATGTAAAAATGGTGGCCATTTTGGTAATGAGAAAATTAGTGGTTGATGCCATAGACCACAAAAGTATGCATCAAACAAAAAAATGTATGAGGAAACGACAAGACAATTAATCTTGCGGTGTATTATAACATCAACAACAACCCGGTATAATCTCACTTATTGTAGTCTGGGAAGGATAGTGTGAGCAGACCTTACCCTTATTCTGGGGTAGAGAGGCTGTTTCCAAATAAAAATCCGGCATGCTTCCCTCCAAGAACTTCTCACCTTACTCTTGGGGAGGTTCGTACTCACAACCTCTCGATTGGAAATGGAGGTTGCTTACCATCAGAGCAACCCCTCTTATCTTGCGGTGTATTATGTTTACGCTATATACAAAAGCTTAAGTGGGTGTTCTTGAATATACAAGAGTTTAAAAAAAACAATTTTGTTTATGTAAGTTAAAAACACATAGTGAAAAATCTATATTTTGGGCGTAAGTGCGTGTATACAAACAATTAATACTAACCAATACTCTTTCGAGACCAAAGTCACCAACAAAGTGTCATCTTCTGCTTCTTCTTCAATTTCCCCTTAGTATATCGAGTGTGGCAGATTTGACTCCTTTTATAGATTAGTTCTACCATGACACAACCATACATTTTTTTTACAACAATAGTAGCAAGTACACTGATTGTACTACAAGTAGTAAAATCTTGTCCATTTTATTAAAGTCCCAAGTTTTTTTTTTGGGTACATCATTATACTAGGTTCTTGTACTGCTAATATTGTCCATCTCATTTCATAAACTATTGCAAACTTGATATCCTGGAGCATTGAGTACTACTCAGTGTACTATCCATTTTAGAGTAGTACCAGATTTACAAATATAGAGTACTACAACTTCAGATGATGCTTAACCTGATTTTGATATTAGTATTACTTTAATCTAGACTAATCAGATAAGTTTATTCTCTAATTTATTCAAACTTGGTGGGCTTTACCTCTGATCCCATCATCACTTTATTTATTCTTTAATTACTGTTTTGGATCTTAGTTTAATTCACTAACTGCCTAATCACCAAAATATGTTGCTTTCAACCAAAATATTAATTAGGCAAAATCAAAAAATTCCTTTTCTTCTATTTTTTTGTGTAATTCGTGTCACGGTTTTAAAAGCTTGCTCACTATTCGTACCTCAGCGTCATCGAGAATATCAAATTGAAACGGTGATTCTTGGACGGGAAAAGATTAACCAAGTTCATTTGTAGGTTAAAGTTTTATGGGGGATTATCCAAGTATATATCTAATACTATAGCGTCACTATTATTCACAAACCACAATTGTTTAGTGATTATTAGTTAATTGTAGTTATTATTTACTTTATTATTTCGTATAGATATGTTTCAATTTTTTTTTAGATATTTTAAGCTACTGTATTCATAAATATAGTAACATTTTTAGGCGTGAAACATGGAATTACAACTAAATTTTGTCACGATTCCAGTTGGCCCTCCCTGAATTGTCGTGATGGCACCTAATCTCTACAACTAGGTAAGCCTAACAACGTGAAAAATAAACAAAAATTACGGAAGAAATAATTAAAAGCTAAAATAACCGAATGGAACAATATTAAAATTTGCCGCTCGACATATACAATACAACTTCACCAAAAACTAATATACTTTTCCAAAACCCAGAATCTCATGAAACCACAAGCTTTTGAATATCTACAAGTGTCTAACTCCAGAATATCTAACAAGGAAAAGAAATACAGAAGGTCTACTACTTAAACGAGAGAATAAAAAAAGACTCCTCGGTCTACGGACGTGGCAGTTGTACCTCGAAGTCTCTAGAACAGTCGCCTTGCCTCAGGAGTAATAGGACTGAGTCGAAGTACCTGGATCTGCACATGAAAAACATGCACAGAAAGAGCATAAGTACACTACAACGGTACTCCGCAAGTGCCAAGCCTAACCTCGGACAGGCAGTGACGAGGAAGGTTAGGGCTCTACTAAGGTTAAATAAAATATAAGGTATAACAACGTAGAATAAGGCAGTATAACTGAGTGTAACAGTAAGAAGTAACCAAAATAGAAGAACAACAGCAACTAGAATAGAGACAAGATAATCACGAAAGGAAATACAGCTCAACACAGAGATAACAACCAGGAATTTTCCAGGATACCGTCTTGTAGTTCCAATCACAACTATCCAGTGGGTCTCCTGGGATACTGTCCTGTAGTCCATAATATATATATCTGAAGGATCTCCCGAGATATCATCCCATAGTCCAACTGTCAATGCGGGGGATCTAACAGAATTCCAATCCGTAATCCCAAATGTAAATACCCAGTATTAGGAGAATCTACCGGGTACATTCCCCTAGTTTCATATAAATATGCAGGGGGATCTACGGTAATCCCACATTAGTAGTTCCAAATAAACAAACAAGGGGGATCTACTGGAATCCCACATCCGTAGTTCCAAATAAACAAACAAGGGGGATCTACTGGAATCCCACATCCGTAGTCCCAAATAAACAAACAAAGGGGATCTGCTGGAATCCCACATCCGTAGTCCCAATGTAAACGCACAGCAGCAACATGAAGAATAGCCATAAATTGTCAACTTCATATCAAGACTAAACAGGTATTCTAAACCTAGCATGCTGCACATAATTCAAATAAGGCAATCTGAGCAAATAAGCAATTAAGTCATTTAGGCATGCTTTCCTAAGTTAACAACATGCTTAAATTCCAAGTAGTATAAGCAAGAAAGGAAAAACACAATTAAGGCTATTTTAATGAAAATATAATTTTCAACAATTAGCACAAGTACACACTCGCCACCTCATGTACAAAGCATTTCAATTATCACAATACCAATCCTAAGGAAGAGTCCCCTATACAAGGTTAGACAATTATCATGTTCTTTCCACGAGTACTCGACTCCAAATGGCCCAAATCTATCAATTAAATTGCATAATGTACATAACACTTCAAGTAACTGATTCTACAATTAAATTCTAAGCTATTACACAAAACTAGATAAAATAACTAAAATGCCCCCAGGCCCACGTCTCAAAATCGGGTAAAATTTATATTTTCAGAATTCTCATACTCTCACGAGTTCGTGCATACCAAAATTATCTAAATCTAAGGTCAAATTACCAATAAAAAATTGAATCCTAGATCTAAGAACTTTCTTATTTTCCCAATTTTCATCTCCAATCCTAAATTAAATAATGAAACTAACTATAGATTAATGGAATATAACTAGAAAGGGTTAAAAAATTATTACCTAATGATTTTCTCTTCAAATTCCTCCCAAAATCTCCCTTTCCCCAGCTCCAATTTGATTTTTTTCAAGTTTTGAACTAAACCCTCGAAATTTCATAGTTTTGCCCAGCTATTTCCTCATCCGCGGTCCCGCTTTTGCAGACCAAAGGTCACATCTGCGACAATCACTAACCCATCCTAATTTTTGCATCTGCGACTCCTCATCCGCAGATGCGATACCGCTCATGCGGACACTCCACCGCTTCCGCGGCTCATGCTTAACCTCCCTATTTCCGCTTCTGCAATTCCAAATGCAGCATTTTCGGCTCCGCAGCTGCGGAAGTCAAACCACAGGTGATGTTATGACAGATACCAGCAATGAAAAATCTTCCTAAGTCCAAATTCAAACCTAAAACATTATTCAAACTTGTTCTAACCTTCAGAACGCTCAAAACAACATCAAAAGACCAATTTAACCTCGAATTCAAGCCTAAGAACTCCAAAACTCTAAAAAACACTTTCAATAAAAAAGTCCACCATCCCTCGTCCGAATGGCCTGAAACATTACACACACGTCATATTTAACACTACGGAGCTATTCCAACTATCGAAATTCGATTCTAACCCTTGGATCAAAATCTCACTATTAAATCGGAAAACTTCAATATTTGACTTTCAGCATTCCAAGCCTATATTAGCTACGGACCTCCAAATCACAATTCAAACACGCCCCTAAAAGCGAAATCACCCAACGGAGCTAACAGAACTATCAGATTTCCATTCAGAGGTCGTCTTTACACTGTTCCAACTACGGTTAAATTTCTAACACTTAAGCTCTCATTTAGGGACTAAGTGCCCCAAAACTCCTAGAAACTCAAAACCGAACATCCTGACAAATTAAAATAGCATAACTAAACACGGGAAAAGAGTTAATAGGGGATCAGGGCGTAAATTCTTAAAACAACCGGCCGAATCGTCACAGATTTTTGTATTCGACCATATTCACTACTATCAACTAATATCACCACCAGTCACTACCCAATCGACACCCAAAACCAACACTGCTAGCCATCATCAATACAAATTACTCTCTTTGTTTCATATTGTTTGAGCTAGTTTGACTCGGCACGGAGTTTAAGAAAAAAGAAGAAGACTTTTGAAACTTGTGGTCTTAAAAGTTTAAGGGGTATAAAGTTTGTGGAACCATACCATTTGTGTGGCTATAAAAGCTTCTCATTAAGGATAAAAAGGTTAAATGAAGAGTTTAAAGTTAAATTATTTCCAAATTTAGAAATGTGTCATTTATTCTGGAACAGACTAAAAAGGAAAGTAGCTCATTTAATATGAAATGGAGGGAATACTATATAATATTTTAAAAATATTTTATTAGTACGGTATTAGACTAATTAGTACTATTTGATTTGAATTTATACTTAAAATAAACAAAACAAAGACCACTTTTACACATTCAAATTTAGAGACGACAAACGCTCTTAGTTATTCAATATTCATATCTTAATACAGTATCTTGATATTCAGATGTGTATTTTAGATTCAGACATTTTAATCTTAATACAAAAATTAATATTCAGACATGTATTCAGATTCACCACTAATGATTTAAAAAATGGATTAAAATGTTTCACTTATTTCCCCAACATTCCTATAGTAAAGGTTTTAAGACAAAGAGAAATAAAAATAAAAGAGTCTCCAGAAAATCTTCTGATTGTTTAATTGTAGCCTTGTAGAGAAGAGAAAGAACTTCTAGATTTGAATAAATGTGTAGGTGAAAATGATATTAGTATATTGCACCGGCATTCACATATGACTTTTAAATTTGATATTAATGGTCGAAAAACATACCCCACGACGGAATTGCAATCAATCATTTCTTTACTTAATGGGCTATAAGACAGATGACATATGGTAGACATGTAAGGTGGATGATGTGCTACGAATATTGTGTTATGATGATATTTTTAAAATATAAAAGTTGACAATATGTCTACCTATTGATTAGAGCAAATAATGTGGAAACAGAGGTAGAAATTTTACATTCTAACTACTTATAACGAATAGATTTTTTTAAACTATCAAATTTTATTAATTACCACAGCAATGCATTACAATTCCATCCACACAACCTCAGTTTATTGTACTTGTTACGAATCTCAGTACGTGGAACAAGGAAATATATATATATATATATATATATATATATATATATATATATATATATATATATATATATATATATATATATATATATATATATATATATATAGATATATATGTCTCAAATCTACTTTAAAATACTAGGAAATAAAATTATCTTTCACCAATTAAATACCCTAATTTGTGTGTGTTTTTCATATAGAGAAGATCTACAGAGAGAAAAATTCAAGCGTTCAAGAAGTTCGATGTTTTCTCTTTATAAATGTCATAATCCAATTTTTAAATAAGCTGGGACCGGGACTCGATCACTAAATATGATCGAGTGAACAATCTGCACTTATCAAATTTATTATAACCTTAAACTTTATATGCAATAAGGCAATACTATAACCAAATACTTTTAATTAATTTAAATATCTATAATAAACCAACTCCAAAACTTTATTCATAAAAAACAAACAATGAAATACTGCTAAATTATAGTAAAAAACGTCTGAATCTTAACCAACCGACTATGTCTATGAAGCCTCTACCGATAAACTGAGGCATTGCTCAGGACATGAGATTTCCTGGCCAGTTCTCTAAGTAAACAAAGAAATAGCTAACTAAAGATGACTCTAAGGAATACTCCACGAACAAAAGCGGAGCTCACCAATAGTACTGGAAGGGAAGGAAGTCCTAAACTGTAGCTTGCTCGCCTGCAAAATCGGTTCCTACGTTGTACCGCAGATCAACGTAGGTTTCCAAAAGAGAACGTCAGTACCATCCATTGTACTTGGTGAGTCTCAACGATAGGGAATGAAACTTTAATACAATACACATTACGAGCAAAGAATCTAAATGCATAGAAAACATAAAGCTTCTAAGAATAATTCTAAAATTATTGCATAATAGCAGTTTATGAATATTCTAAAAGAAATTCTTTTCTTTTAAAAAAAAATACTTCTCTTTATACCTAGGGAGTTCCAATTATTCTGACCTATCTCGGTCTTTGTCACCGTATCTTCGACACAAGTTAGATCCCAACCTGATCGAATAGGTCTAATGCATGATGTGCCACTCGCTTCATGGTTCTCAACGCTCATATATCATACCTTAGCCTGGGTAAGCCAATTCTCATCAACGAGACCCTCGGCTCGTGTGCTCCCTACTTGGCACAAGTAGTTTCAGCAAGTCAACACCTTTGTTAGGACCCTCGGCCTGGACGATGACCCTTTCTCAGAATAAATGGTACTCCCAAAAATCTTTTCTTTCTAAAACTTCTTCTTGTGGCTTTTTAAGTCTAAATCTTTCAAACATACTTATTCTAGAATTCTTAAATGTAAGGTATGTCATAAGAATGAAATAAACTTTCAAAATTATTCCTAAATATTCTTGTTTTTTCATGAATTTTCAACATGAAAATGGCATATAAGAATAACACAAAAATTTAAAAATTTATGCGCCATATATCCAAGTAAATCATTTAACTTCAACTAAAATAATTCTAAGCTAATAGGAACTCACTCACTTCAATTAAGTACATATTCACTCTTTTAGCCAATTCATCAAACACCTTGTATGCATACTTTTGTAAGTTAAGCCACTTTGGTAAAGGGTTATATCACTACAAGAAATGAGGTTTTTAGTGACAAATAAACTTAGGTTGCAACAAACTTGTAATTATACGCTAAATTTCATTTTTCCACAAAAATAAAAAGTTGATGTAAAAGTTTTAGTGGCAATTCATAGATAGTCGCCATGTATGAGAATGCGTGGTGACTTAGTCGCCACAGAAACTGTAAATTCTTTAAATAATATAAAATTAATCTTTCTTTGAAAAACAGATGGGGAAAACCAAAGTCAAAGTTTTGTTTTCCGCGAAACCAATAAGTCAGGAACCAAAAAAACCCTACAATTTTGTTTCAATAAGGTGAAAAGATCTCTTTTCCAACTACAATTCTTCCAAATAAAAAAAACCTAAGGAAAGAAGGTCTATATGGTGCAACTACAATTCTCGGAAAAGTAAACCAACAAAAAAATTCTCTATGCTCACATTAGATTTCGGTCGTTTCTCTGCTCAGATTTCTCTAGGCAATATGTTTTTTCATCTTCAGTATCATTGTGTCTTCTTTATCTGTAGCTTAACCTGTTGTCCATGACTCAAAAAGATTCTGACCATGTCGTTTGCTTCTATGCTGGAATCATGGGGAAAAGGTTTACTACTATTTGCTTATATAGCTTTAGTATTGTGTTTGACTGACTTCCGCTCTGCTGATCTATACTGAAAATTAAGGTCAAACACCCGAGAACCGTGGCAACTTGTACCAAAAATATAGCAAATTTGCAAGTTGCAAACCCAACTTATGTTCTAGTTGCTCTACTAAAACAGGATAGTCACCCACCTATAGACAAGGCAAGTAGCTTGATGACCATTAAGGCGTGTGTTGGCATAGTTAGAGATTCTTTCATCCTTAACCAGAAGTACCATATCAAATTATTGCATATAAACAGTAATGACACCGCCTAAAAATTATTTATCCGTAGCCTAAAGCTTAATCTTGACTCGTAGCCTAACTGTTAAGTGACTGACTATCATGTTTTAGATCAAGGGTTCGATCCCAATAGGCTCTGAATTTTAATGAATTTTTGAGCTCTTTTTGTTTCTAAAAATGGACGTCCTACGGTATCAAACTCCTGATCTCTCCATAGATGAAAAGAAATAGCTAAACCAATAGGCTTAGGCTTGGTGTGTGAGCTAAAGCGAAATATGAACTAGGTTTATTAGTGTGAGCTAAAGTGAAAGTAATCTGCACATTTTAATCCATAGAATTAGATATTATATTTAATAGTTTGGTAAACTGTAATAGCTATAATTTCATTGCCTCCGCCATTATACATTGATTTAGTATCGACGATACACTTTGCCTTTAAAGATTAAGTTTTGTCCCTTATAATTTAGGATAATTGTTTGGAGATCGATCACATGTTATTATCAACATATTTGATTTCCTATGTAATTTAGTTCCTTGTATCCTTTGTTATTTGATTTCCTATGTAATTTATTATTTGATTTTCACTTTAGAGGTGAAATAATGTTAGTTATTTTATAAGACGAAATGCTAGTGTTAAATTAGTTTTTAGAATATTCAATGTGTTCTCATTTACTATGTTTTTAAAGTCTTATATCCTAGTATTTGTACTCGTATAGATGAGTTCAACACTTTCTTATATAACGTAGTTAGTTTTGATTAGTGACGTGCTTATATTTTTTATTGCATTTTTTGTAGAAAATAGCAATGGATAAAAGTTGGATGAACATTAAGAATAAATGTGATAAAAGGTATATTAAAGGAATAGATAACCTTCTTTATTGGGCATACAGTCAACCAAATGTGAGCACTGTGATAAGATGTCCTTGTAAAGGGTGTAGAAATACATAGCACATGTTAAAACTCCAAATAAGAAGATATACTTGTTGAGCAATGGGTTTTGTGAAAGTTATAAAGTGTGGGACTTGCACGGAGAGGTGTTGGGAAGAGTTGAAAATTCTGATGTGATAAACAATGATGAAGTAGAGGATGATAATGCTGAAGAAGATGATATTACTAGGATGATTCATGATGCTTATGGATACGCAAATACAACTGAAGCAAATAACCTTCCACACCATAATGAAGAACCAAATTTGCAAGCACAAAAGTTCTACCAATCACTTGAAGATGATGAGACAGAACTTTATCTTGGTTGTAAAACTGTGTCCAAGTTGTCTTTTGTGGTTAGACTACTTCACTTGAATTACCTTAATCATTGGACCAACAAATCAATGGATGACTTGTTGAGCTTCTTTAAAAAAGTTCTTCCAGTGGAGTCATTTGTTCCAAATTATTTCAATGAAGCAAAAAAAGTACTTCAAGACTTAGGCTTGGGGTACCCCAAAATAGATGCATGTCAGAATGATTGTATCTTATATTGGGGCGAGAATGCCAATGCACAATCATATCCTAAGTGTGGTGAGTCTAGATGGAAGTCAAAAGAGAATGGAGGCAAGAAAGTAGCTCATAAAGTCTTGCGACATTTTCCTATCAAACCAAGACTGCAGAGATTATACATGGCAAGAGAGACAACAAAAAAGATGAGGTGGAATAAGGAGGAACGTGTTGATAATGGTATATTGCAACATCCGTCTGATGCAATGGCATGGAAATCTTTTGATGAGAAACATCCCAGCTTTTCTGTTGAATTAAGAAATGTTCGATTAGGTTTAGCAAGCGATGGGTTCCATCCTTATGGGAACATGAGTTCCAACCATAGCATATGGCAAGTCGTACTAGTTCCGTATAATTTACCCCTATGGAATTGTGTGAAGAGTGAGTATTTCATGATGACACTTCTTATTCCAGGTCCTACGTGTCCAGGAAATGATATAGATGCATATTTACAACCGATGATTGAAGAATTAAAAGAATTATGGGAAGGAAGAGAAACTTATGATCCATACTCAAAATCTAAATTTATGATGCGTGCGACTATCATGTGGACAATTAATGACTTTCATGTATATGAGAACCTTTCGAGATGGTCAACCAAGGGCAAACTTGCATGCCCTTGTTGCCACAAATATACACAATCGGTTTTATTACGTAGTAAGTTGTGTTATATGGGGCATCGTTGCTTCCTTCCATTAGACCATCCATGGCGCAAAAATAGGAGGTTATTTGATGGGAAAGTAGAAAAGGGAGTTGCACCTAATCCTTTAATAGGTGATGATGTACTTATTCAACTACAAGGGTAGGGTAATGTGACATTAGGTAAAGGGCAAAAGAGAAAGCGTAATGCCCCTAATAATGCTTACAATTTGAAGAAGAAAAGTATTTTTTTCGAATTTTCATATTGGAAGACACTTTTGTTATGACATAACCTTGATGTGATGCATGATGCACATAGAAAAAGTGTCAATAACATTTTATCAACTGTGATGAATTTTGTTGGGAACACAAAGAACACGTTAAAAAGTAGGTACGATTTGGTAGACCTTGGTATTAGGCAAGGTTTGCATCCAATTCAGGATAGGAACAATGTGTTGTTACCAGCAGCATGCTACGCATTATCCCCAGAAGAGAAGCTGAAAGTGTGTAATTTCTTAGCTAATTTGAAGGTTCCTGATGCCTTTTCATCGAATATTTCTAGGTGTGTCAAGGTTGAAGAGAAAAAGATACATGGATTAAAAAGTCATGATCACCATTTATTATTGGAAGATATTTTTCCATTAGCAATTAATGGTGTTTTGCCTAAGGAAGTGAGTGAACCAATTATACAAATAGGACATTTTTTTCAAGAATTTATGTTCTAAGTGCTTGACAATTGAAGATCTTGATATCTTAGAGGCTGAAATTGCTATCACATTGTGCAAGTTCCAAATGGTTTTTCCTCCTGCGTTTTTCGATGTCATTGTTCATTTGCCAATTCAAATGGCAAGAGACACAAAACTAGGTGGACCAGTTCAATATCGGTGGATGTACCATTTTGAAAGGTAACGTGTCATCCTTTAAATTTCAATACTATAATTTCAGAATGTCACATTGTTTTTAACTAGTCATTTGTATACAAGTATTTGTGAATACTTAAGTCGTATGTTCACAACTATGCTTGTCCTGAAGGCTCAATTGTAGAAGGTTATTTTGTAGAAGAAAGCCTCACATTTTGCTCGCGCTACTTAAAGAATATCTCAACCAAGTTCAATAGGCCAGCTAGGAATGATGATGAATCTATGTCACATAGTGAGATATTTATCTTTAAAAATAGTGGACGAACAAAAGGTAGTTCAGATCCTGCCCCGCTATCTCGTGATGAGTTAAACCAAGCATCCATATATGTGCTTCAAAATTGTGAAGAAGTTTGGCCGTTCCTTGAGTAAGTTTCTGGAGAACTTCAAGATAATTTTGTGTTAGGATATTTCAATTACGTTTTCCTAACTGACCCATTATTAAAATGTAGGGAACACACCTGAGAGATGGAAAGCCAAAGTGCAATAGGGGATGGAAGGCATAACAATGACTTTTTTGATTGGTTTCATGCACATGTAAGTGATGAATAAAATGGCACACTGAATATTAATGTTATTATCACATATGTTATTGATTACGAGAGTATTGTTTGTCTTTTGTAGATCTTACAACTATCTGCACAAGTACATGCAAATGATGATCTCATAAGCTTAACACTCGGTCCTGGACCTTTAATGATTCAATATTCCACGTTAATGGTGAATGGATTTAGATTTCAGACAAGAGATATAGAGTCGAGAAGAAAAACACATAATTGTGGAGTTCTTGTTAGAGGAGATGATTCACACTCAACAAAGGAGTATTACGGTATACTGGAGGACATTTACGAGTTATCTTATGTGGGAAATAAGAAAGTTTACCTCTTTAGGTGTCATTGGCCGGATGTATATCACTTAGGAAAAAGGATATAAGATTGACAAATATAGCTTCACAAGTGTGAATACTCGTTATGCCTTGAATATAAATGAGCCATTTGTGTTGGCATCTCAGTGTGAATAAGTTTTCTATGTGGACGACATGTCTAACAAATATTGGCTTGTTGTTGTGAAGACAAATCCTCGTGACCTTTTTAATATGTCTGAAAAGGATATTAATTCTATAGAAATTGAAGATGAAGTATTATCGAGTGAAGATGCTTATCAACAAGAGCAAGTTGAAATTAATACATTGCACATTCATGCTCAAGAAATTGATATTGTAGCGTCCTTGTATAGGGATGATGTTGAATCACAAATTATTGATTATAACCAAGCGACTGAAGCTCAGACAACTGTGCATAATGAGGATGATGGTTTCATTAATTACGATCATATGGATCTATATAATAGTGAAAAAAGCGATAAAGAGTTACTTGATAATAACGATGGAGATGACACCGCCATAGATGATAGGGATATGGAGTGACCAAATAGATAGCTTTTGTGTTTCTTTCTATGAATTCTTATCAGTAGCTTCTTTATCCCCCTTATTATTCTGTGATTCAATGAACCTTCATCTTAATTACTACCTTTAATATACTGGAACATCCCTTTTACTTTTATATGTGATGATGACTTGAATTTTATAGCTTTGCTAAGCTTCTAAATGTACATATACAGCAGTTGTTGAGTTTAAGAATGATAGAAATCTTAATAATGGCACGATCCTTTACTAGACAAACATGGATCTTCACTAGAACTTTGATTTTTGTTTTCATATTTTTTATTTTGAGATATTGTAGGAAATGGTAGGATTTGGACGAGGTAGAGGTGCACGAGGTGGAGGTTGAGGTAGTCGTGCAGGTGGTAGTATTGGAGTTCGTGACAGTTCTACAGCGACGTCATCCTACAGGGCTAATGAACCATTGACAAGGCTTGAGCGTTCTTCTCAACTACAAGCATCTCAGGTACAAGTATTAGAACCTTCAGAGACCAGACATTCAAGTCAACCTTGTCAAGAACCTAATGGATCACAGTCATCAAGAATTGTTGTCGAAAGTGCGCATCCTACTATAGAAACCGAAAGTACTGCAGGTTAGTTCTCTCAATCTTTCTGTTAACTAATTAAAAACTCGATTTGTTTAGTGTTTTTTGCAATACTGGTGAAAATCTTAAGACAAACATATACTATTAATTCGTTTAATATGCCAAGAGATGGAATATTATTGGAGATATCTACAGCTCACATATTAGTTTCTGTTAAATTGAGTGCATAATAGACGAATTAGATTCAGGGCTAGAAAACTTGCTATGATCACCACAGATTAGTAAGTATAATTCGGAATCCTAACCCTTTCTCTAAAGGTTAATTATTATGTGGCCTATTCTTCTGCCATCAGTTTTGCTAATAACTGTCTTTAACTTCTAATATTTCATAGTTTAAGAAGATAGTCTTATATATGCCTGTTTCTTTTAGAGCAAAAAAGTACACAACATGAACAAAGAACCATTAGCGATCCCTTGAATCATGTGAAAACAACATTGGAGGAAATGCATAGAAAGGTAAAAAGATTTGCATATGTGCACTAACACATGTACATGAAAAAGTACAAGTTGGAGAAAAAAAATAAGTTAGGTACTCTTAGCAAGGTATGTTCAACAATAAGCACTTACATAACTGCTAACATTATCTGTAGACACAAATGGAAGGCAGAATATAAGGTGACCAAACTGGTCCGGATTAGTATATATCTAAGGAATATAACAAAGTAGGAACTAACCTGCTCGAGTCAATGTTGTAAATAGCGCTCGCCTCAGCGCTAATAGCGTGAGGCGTACCGATGCGAGCCTCCATCGCTTTTCTGCTGTGTTGCGTTGTGTTTTAAAAATAGTGCTCGCCTCTACCTGTGCAGATAGAGGCGAAACTGTAGCGAGATGCGATTGTAGATTCGCTTATTAAAAAAAAAAAAAGAAACAGCGCAGGGATTAAAGAAATAGCAGAGCAGCCACATTTTTCTTCTTCTTCCCTTCTTTTCTTTTTGGCACTATTTTTGCTCGAGCAACCGTCAAAAGAACAGAGTACTGCTTGGTTGTGAATGTTAAATAATACTGATTGTTGAATACGAATTTTACTACTGCTTGCTTTTGAAGCTAAATAATTGCAGCGGCTCATCATTATATAGTCATATTCCGGATGCTATATGATTGTTAAATATATATTCTTTTGCGCAACTTCTTGCAACAAATCCAATAAGTAAATATATATACTTGTAGATTTGAAAACTAAGCATGGTAGTAAAATTTCTATTGTCATTCCAAATGACATTGAGAGAGCTGTAGGTCACGGGTCTAGGGACATTGTTAACTATTGTGGTTTGGTTATGCGGATCACTATCTCATTCAGAAATGATAATTGGAAAAACATTAATCACAAAATATTGAGATGCGATGTGGTTGAAGATTAAGGTAATAATTTGTTAATAAAGTTTATATCGACTTTTTATCACATGTTTTATTTACTCTCAAAAGCTTTACGTATTTGCATTTAGGATAAATTTGAAGCTCCCGGAGTTCGAGAGCATGTATTGCAAGATCTTGTGGTCAATACTATGAAAAGACTTTTTAGAACATGGAAGACTCGATTGCATGTTGAATACTCTTGCTATGCTACTAATGAAGAAAGATTATCTCATAGGCCAAGTGATGTTACACTTGAGGATTGGGTGTTTCTATTAGGACATGTTGGAAGTCCGGAATTCAAGGTAACTTGGTAATATAAATATGTGACAAATTACTATTTCAATTCTGGTTCTTAATTTATGGATATAATTTCAGGCTGTGAGTGAACGAAACAAAATAAACAGGGAAAACAAATAATTAAACACTCATGTGGCTCAAAGTCATTTGCTCAAGTGGAGGAATCAACGGTACAAATTAATTTACCACAATAATATTTCATATATTTGTCATTATTTCTTAGGTCACATTATGTACTTAAATAGTTTCCTCTACTTTAATAAATTGTAGAGAAATCCTGTTAATGGACAAGAGGCACCACCGGATCGAGTTTGGGAGCTCCAACATACTCGTAAGAATGACAAAGAAGAACTGGTGTAGTCAGATTCACAGTTGCAGCAAATTCATGTAATCTCTTGAAATTGTGTTTTATTTAGTTTATTTTATATCTCCTATTTTATATCATAAATTGTATGCATAATTGCAGGGGCAGCTCCAAGAAATTGTTGAGCAACAAAAAAAAAAAAAAAGAAAAAAAGAGTATAACCCAGTATAATCCCATTTAGTGGGGTCTTGGGAGGGTAGTATGTACGCAGACCTTACCCCTACCCTGGGGTAGAGAGGCTATTTCCAAATAGACCCCCAGCATCCTTCCCTCCAAGAACTTCCCACCTTTGCTCTTGGGGAGACTCGAACTCACAACCTCTCGGTTGGGAGTGGGGGTTGCTTACCATCCGAGCAAGCCCCTCTTGTCTTTGTTGAGCAACAACAATTTGAAGAAAATTCGATGAATGCAGATGAGATTTTAGTCACTGTACTTGGCGAACGAACTGGCTATGTTCGTGGGAAAGGGTACGGAAAAAGGCATGCAAAAAAGAGCCGAGTGCAGCAGGTAGAATTAGAAGCAAGTATGTCTTCTGCAAAGGAAAGTATGCGTCAAGATATGCAAGTTGAAATGGACAGAAAATTACAAGAAGAACGTGAACAAGCTGCTGAGTTACAAAGAAAGTTAGAAGAACAAATGGCTGCTGAATTGTCCCCGAAGCTAGAAGATGATCGTTTTGAGTTACAAAGAAAGCTAGAAGAAGATTGTGCTGAGTTGAAAAAAAAACTAGAAAAGGAGTGCGCACACATGAATCTACAACTTGACAAAAGATTTAAAAAGCAGATGGCTATGATGATTGCTAGAATTCAAAAGGTAAATGCTAATGTTTCTGTACTCTACAAATGTAATATACAACTGTTAATACAATGTTGCTAGTTTCAACACTATAAAGGATAAAAATTCAGTTTATATAGCCTCTCTATAATCGCAACTCTCTGTTCCAACATCTGCATATGCACAAGGTATGAAGTCATTAACAGTGAGATTTGCATAGCGACATCGTGACCACCTATCCAAATAAATACAGGAAGATAAATGGAAATCACGATTATCACCATTTGCAAGGAGTTGGAAATGAAGTAAAACATAAAACAAATGAAAAGAAAATGAGAAAAAGTAAGGTTGACAGAATTTTCTCATAGTAGCTGAAGCATATCTTTAAGATTGCGCAAAAAAAAAAAAAAGGAATTATGTGTGATCTAATATTTCTGTTAATCCAAAAGATGCACATCACAAGGATGAGTAATCATAAGAATTTCAAATGTTAGGAAAACTCTACCAAATTCATTTGCATACAGTTTTGCATGTAAATTCTCCTAGAGACTTCGTTCTGCTACATTGTTAACTTTTCTTTACTAATGTCTTCGAAGGTTCAAGTCATGCTTGCTCTCTAACAGTTAGGTTGTATGACTTGAGGATTTTCATTCAATAATGGTTCAATTGTAAAGCACTTATTATCCGTGTATAATAATTGTCATTGTTGATAAGCTATACATTAATCTATTGTCTTTGAATCCTCTGCTAACATTTGGTTATATGTTAAGATTGATATTGTCAAGAAATGTTCTTAGCCATGTGTAATTTATGTTTGTTTCCAATATAATTCCACGAAGCACAGCAACTCATAAGAGAAAATTTCACAGCGGAATCTGTTTCATCCTGAATGAGATTGGTTATATTAGCTGGCATACTGAAGGCTCAAACTGAAGTTTGATCTAAGTTCATCTTTTTCTTTTTTCATTCTTTCGTGTTGTTGCTACTTGTAGAGATATTTCCTTTAGTACGTGCATTTGCTAAGTTTGTTCATCATATATTTTTTTTTTTACAATGACACGAACAAAGAACTTCAACAATGAAGAAATGAAGTTGCAGTAGAGCATTTTACAAACATTGGTGTAGTTTGAAAATTTTGGAGTATCTTAAATAAATTGTATTCTTTTTATTGAGGACGTGCAATGACAATGATACTTTAGATTGATTACACTTTTACCAATGAAAAAATTATATACAATTCTATTTCGTGAAATATTTTGTTACCACTATAAATAGGTTATTTTATTATTGTTCGACTACTAGTATGAATCTATTATAGTTTTATATAAATATTTTTAAAACATGAAATTTTTATTGTAACGACTATTGTAGTCGCGGAAATAATAGTATTGTAGCGATATTTCACCGTCACAAAAAGGTTAGTTTTGGTAACAATCCCATGTTGCCACAAAAAGTAAGTGAATTTGACAAAAAAGGCGAGGAATTTGGGGCGACTAATGTTGTCACGAAAGATAAAACAATTTGTGGCAAAAAAGATTCGCCACCAAAAAAGAATATTCAGTGGCGACTAACGTCTCTTGAAGCTGTATTTTGTGTCAATCTAAGTCAACTTTTGTGGAGATTAATGTTGCCACTGAAATCATATCTTTTGTGTCGACTAATTTAGTCGCGACGATTGACTATCTGACTCACTATAGCCGACGACTATATGCTCACCACTGATGGTCTTCTATGGCGACCTTTGCACTTTCAGGGACGGCTTATGTCGCCACAATAGGCCTATTTTCTTGTAGTGTATCAATAAACCTCAAAATTTCTCGAGCCAATACGTAGGCACGATCCAATTGATACAAGTCAAATAATCGATTCTACAATACCAAGTGCATTTTAATCAATTTTAAAGTTTCACACCTAAAGATGAAATCTATTATTAATATGGATAAAGAAGGGAATTAACTATTCAACTCTTACCGATTACTACTGTAGGGTAATTGAGAATAGAAAATTTTATATACCTTAGTGAGAAAATAAGTGAATTATGAAGAACCTTAGAATTTTTGTTGCCGTGCATGAATAGTTGCTGCTCTGTTTCTCGAGCAAACAGAATTAAGATTTAAGATTCTGTTTGCTTTTGGTAAGGTATTCACGGCTCCGTGAGGCTATTATGTTTGGTCCAATAGTCCTTTATGGGCTTACTTGGCACGTGCTTCCCTTTTTTTGATTTAAGTAGTATTTAATTATACATACTTTTAATAATTACTAACATTAAAATTATTAATATTCCTCTAATTGTATATCTAATTATATATATATATATATATAGACACACACTATAGGCAACATGATGATGATGATGATGATGATGATGATGATGATGATGATGATGATGATGATGATGATGATAATAATAATAATAATAATAATAATAATAATAATAATAATAATAATTTTATTCTATAATTAGCGTATCTCGAAACTTTTATAAATTTGAGGAGTGTTACAATCTTCCGTCCTTAAAAGTATTCCTCTGAAATTTTTTAGCAATATTGACTTTTCCAAGAGACTCCAAATTTTGGCTTAATTCCCTAAATTTTCAAAAATTTCGGTAGAATTTTCCTTGTAAATTGAACTATTCAAAAATTTCCTTTCACAATTACCACAACTACACCAACAATAACCAAATATACCATAACGGCCATTCATAGGTACCATATACATCTGATAAATGAATTACTCACACTCCGAAAAACAAGGAGGTACCATAATAACCAACAAGAATCCAAAGCACAACACTTTAGTAAAAGTAAATTACTTTTACGAGTTAATTGTACTCTGGCATGGCTAAATTGTTAAATAACTAAATATACTCTGACGAAAATTAAACTAATTCAACAACTAACTATAATCTAGCAAGGACATAAATACATGCTAACTTGTATTTAATAAATAAAAATTTCCAACCAAACCTAGGTTCACATACCTTTTTCCTCAAAAATACAGGATGGACAGAGGACAGCTCAACGGGAAACACAAGCTCATAAGCGACGCTTTCCTTTTTTTTTTTTTGTAATCTCGTAAGGTCCAATAATCTAAGATTAAGTTTTCCCTTCTTACCAAACCTCATAACTCCTTTCATTGGTAAGACTTTCAAAAATACCTTGTCACCAACCATGAACTCTAAGTCACGATGCCTATTATCAGAACAGGACTTTTGACTTCTCTAAGCCGCTTTCAGTTTTTCTATGATTAGCAGGACTTTCTCTAAGGCCTCACAAACAAAATTTGGACCAATCGAAGACACCTTTGTTGGTTCAAACCAACCCACTAGAGACTAACAATCTTCGCCCATACACCGCTTCATAAGGAGAAATATCAATGCTGGCTTGATAGATGATATTGTAAGTAAATTCTATAAGTGGAAAGTGATCAACCTAATTACCACCAAAATCTATAACACATGCTCGTAACATATCTTCGAGAGTCTGAATGGTCCTTTCTACGTGACCATCAGTCTGTGGATGGAAAGCGGTGCTCAAATATACCTTGATACCTGATCTTTTCTGAAATGCTTGCTAAAAATGTGCCGTGAACTGAGGACCTATGTCAGATATGATTGTAACTGGAGTACCATGCAATTGGACTATTTTTTTGATGCACAACTGCACATACTGCTCTACGGAATCTGTCGTCATTACTAGTAGGAAATGCGCGGACTTTGTCAGTCGGTCTATAATAACCTAAATTGAATAATGCTTATGGTATGTGCAAGGTAGACCTTCTACAAAATCCATATAAATTATCTCCCACTTCTACTATAGTATCTCTATATCTTGAGCTAGACCACCAGGTCTCTGATGCTCGGCTTTGACTTGCTGGCAAATTCAAACATTTAGCCACATGATCTGCTACTTGCTTCTTCATGCCTTTCCACCAATATAACTCTTTCAAGTCCAGATATATTTTGGTAGCACCTAGGTGGATAGAGTACCTCAAACTGTGAACTTCTTCCATTATGGCCTTCCTAAGACCATCTACATCAGGGACACATAACCGATCATTCAACTTCAAAACTCTATCACTTCCTAAAATGAAAGCAATGATTTCTTTGATTCAAACTCCTTCTTTTAACTTCACTAAGTACGGATATTCATCTTTCTTAGCCTTAACATGTGCAACTATAGAGGATTTCACTAAGGCATAAGCAATTATACCTCCTTCTTCGGTCTCATCCAATCTAATTCCATCATTTTCTAGATTTTGAACTTCTCGACCCTAAGTTCGCCTTTGTACTGCAAGATGGTTCAATACACCCATTGACTTCCTACTAAGTGCATCTTCTACCACATTAGCTTTGCTCGGGTGATAAAGAATATTGAAATCATAATCGTTCAATAGCTCGAGCCACCTTCTCTGTATCAGATTTAATTCCTTTTTCTTGAAAATGTACTAGAGGCTTTTATGATATGTAAACACTTCAGAATACTCTCCACAAAAGGTAGTGTCACCATATCTTTAATGCAAACACCACTGTTTCAAGCTCCAAATCGTATGTGGGGTAGTTCTTTTCATGATTCTTTAACTGCATGGAAGTATAAGCAATAACTTTTCCATTTTGCATAAGAACACAAGCGAGACCCACTCTAGAGGCATCATAATACACAGTGAACCCACAAAAACCTGTCGGCAAGGTTAACACAGGTGCAGTGGTCAACCTCTTCTTTAACTCTTGAAAACTCTACCTTCACAAGCGTCTGACCACTGAAACTTAACCGTTTTCTGAGTCAACTTAGTTAATGGAGTTGCTAGTGAGGAAAACCCCTCTACAAACCTTCTATAGTAGCCCGCTAACCCCAAGAAACTCCTCATTTCGATTGGCATTGTCGGCCTATGCCAGTTCTTGACTGCTTCTGTCTTCTGAGGGTCAACTTTTATGCCTTCACTAGATACCACGTGGCCTAAGAATGCCACTAACTGCAACCAGAACTCACATTTTGAAAATTTGGCATAAATCTCATCCTTCTTTAAGGTTTGCAAGGCTATCCTGACATATTTAACATGCTCATCCTTGCTCTTAGAGTATACCAAAGTATCGTCTATAAACACGATAATAAAGTTATCCATGAATGGCTTGAAAATTCTGTTCATGAGGTCCATGAATGCAGTTGGAGCATTTGTCAATCCGAAGGATATTACTAGAAATTCATAGTGCCCATAGCAAGATATAAAGGCTATTTTAGATTATCTTCTTCTCTGATTCTCAACTGATGGTACCTGGACCTCAAATCTATTTTTGAAAAGTACTTTGCACCCTGAAGTTGATCAAATAAATCATCAATTCTTGGCAGTGGGTACTTGTTCTTAATGGTGACTTTATTCAACTGTCTATAGTCGACACACATTCTAAGAGACCCATCTTTCTTCTTGACAAACAAGACCAAGGCAGCCCATGGTAAAACACTCGGCCTGATGAAGTCCTTGTCAAGAAGGTCTTTCAACTGTTCTTTCAACTAATGAAGTTGTGTTGGATCCATCCTATAAGGAAGTATAGATATGGGTTGGGTGCTTGGCATGAGATCAATGCCAAAGTCTATGATTCTTTCAGGAGGAAGCCCGAGAGGGTCATCTGGGAAAACTTCTGGAAACTATCTAATAAATGGCACAGACTAAAGAGCTAGTTGTTTTGATTCTGGATTAATAATGTGAGCCAAATAAGCGAGACACCCCTTACCGATCATTCGTTTTGCCCTAAGGTAAGAAATAAACTTACCTACAAGCGATGTTGAACTACCCTTCTATTCTAAGACTTCTTCATTTGGAAATCAGAACCTGACTATCTTGGCATGACAATCTAACATGGTATAGTAGGAAGACAACCAATCTATACCCATGCTCACATTGAAATCCACCATTTCTAATTCTATGAGACCGACCTTGGTGTTGAGACCTTGACTGAAACTATATAACCTCTATAGACTTTTGTGACTTTCATTGACTCACAAACTGGTGTAGATAGTAGGAATGTCTCACTAAGTTGTTCATGTTCTAGCTCGAGATTAATTGCAAAGTATGGAGTCATATATGAAAATGTTGAACCTAGATCCATTATGGCATAAGCATTATGTGAGCAGACTAAACGTGTTCCTGTAATAACTTCTGCAGATGCCTTTGCACTCTGACGATCAAGTTTAGAAAACAAACGGGGTTGTCCCTCTCCCTGAGTAACTCGATCTGGATCTCTGCCTGCCCCATTCCCGGTTTGATTATGAGAACCACGAGCCTGAGGTGGTGCAACTGCAGTAGATGAGGAACTAGAAGGACGAGTTGATCCATCACTGAAATTACATTGAAACTTTTGGCAGTTGGACTTTATATGACCAATGTCTCCATAATGATAGAAACCATGAAACCCGAACTTGCATTGATCTGAATGTTGCTGCTTTCAGGTTCCACAAAGACCCTGTTGGTTTGAATGTTGCTCAACATGACTTTGGCCATGTAAGGATGGTGTCCTAAATTTATGATTTTGGCGAGACTACTTTCCATAACTCTGAGTACGTCTAAAGGAAGACCCACCACCTGACTGATGATTGAACTGAGCTTGTGCTAATGACCCCTTATTAGAGGAATCCCTTCTGCCTCCGCTGGATGTACCATTAAACATGCCCGCTGTCCAAGCTTTCTTGCTATGATCTTTTTCTTCTCCCATTTATTGTTTGTCTTTTTCTAAGTGCTTGGCTTATCCCACAACAGAGGAGAAGGCTGTCATCTCTACCACTGCAGCTGCTGTCGTATCCTTAATATAGTAAGCTAAACCACCAACAAACCTGCGAATCTTTTCTTTTTCTGTCTTAACCATGTGAGGAGCATGCTTAGCTAACCTTATGAATTCTATGTAGTACTCTTGTACACTTTTATTCCCTTTCTCGAAATGTTCGAACTCTATAGACTTAGCTTCCCTATCCTCTTTAGGGATATTTAGCCATGAAGGCCTCTTTAAATTCTTCCCAAGTAGGAGGACCATCATCTTCATCTTTTACCTTTTCCCACATTTCAAACCAAGTGCCAACGACATCTCTAAGATGGTAAACAACCAACTCCACTGCTTTATCATCAAATGCTTTCATCGCTCGGAGGGGCTTTCTTAACACCCTCCAACCACAGCATTGGATCTTCATCAACTATATAACCATGGAACACTAGAGGACTCAACTTCAAAAATTCATTCACTCTTGAACTCAGAATTGTTCTGTCTATTTGATTGAGGTGGAATCTCATCTCTTCTCTCATTCTGGTTGGCCATGAAGGCTTTAAACATCTCCATAGCACTGTTGACTGCAATAAACATCTGACCCACTGTTAACTAGGGATTTTAACGTGTTTCATGCTCCTTCTTGCTTATGCTTTGATTATACATTGTTACAAAATAGTCCCAAAAAGCTCATAAATTGTGCTTGATAGCAGGTTTGATCGACAAAGTGACGAAATGTCAAAGATCGGCTCAAAAGGAGTGAGACCTGCTCAAGTATCAAAGACAAGGCAAACTGAGGGCAAACAAGCCTAGTGCGGCCGCATTCGAATTTGTGCGGTACGCATTAGGTGATTTAGAGAGTTGGAAAATTTGGGCTTCAAGGTAGTGTGGTCGTATTCAATATTATGCAGTCTGCACTGAAGGTTCCGCGGCCGCACTACCATTTTGTGCGGTCCGTGAAAAGAGTTTCGGAGAGGTGAAAATTTCCATGACTCAAGCTGCATGGTCCGCGGTCATATTTGTGCGGACCGCATTTGAGACCTTTGCAGCCGCGGTCAATTATATGCTGTCCGGGGAGCCCAAGTTCAGAAAGCCAAGATTTGAATTCTAAGAGCCTAATGCGGCCGTGGTCCATTTTACGCGGACCGCACTGACCCCACAAGGGTATTTTTATCCAGTTTTTCTAGCTTTAGAACATTTTGCCATTCTTAGGTTATCTATGAACTCTAGAATATAGTGGCGCTCGTGGGAACTTCATCTGTAGCCATTTTTGGCATTTTCACTTGGTTCTAATGATAGATTCTTGTATTTTACTTTAGTAATTAATTAATATGTCTTGTTCTTCATCTATTTCTCTATTTTCTTACTCAAGCATGAGTAGCTAAACCCATTATCTATGGTTGTGGCTCAACCTTAGTGTGGGAAATTGATAGGTGTTGCAATTTAAGGCTAGATTGACTATGGGTATTTGTTATTTGGGTCACTTCTATGGTTTAATTTATGAATTGGTGGTTGCAAACACTGGTTTATGCTAAGTCGACTTAGCTCTTCTTGAGAAAGAGAGCCGAAGTCTCCAAAATTGACCCAACAAGGAATTGGGATGGACTCAAAAGAATTTATAGTCCCAATTAAAGGGTTAAACCTTGAAAGAGTAACTACCCGACTTGAATCCTAGTTGCTTGAGAAAATTTGCCTACCCATTTGGCCTTGAGAAAGCCAATTGGGCAAATTCACTCTCTCTACCGAGAGGTGTGAGAGTGGGTAAAATTGTGCAACGGTTATACCATATTTTCCCAACACGTCAAACATGCCTTAGAAGCAATTATCCATCAATTATCCACCTACGTGAAAGTCACTACCCTAGTACCTTTACAAATATTAGATACAACTCTTTGCAAATTTTCACTTATCATAATTAGTAGTTGATCATAATAGATTGTTAAAGTAAACCCAAAAATGATGAGAAGATCAATTAAGAACACACTCACAATTCTAAGCTAGATAGATACGTAACTCCAATCCTAGCTCTCTGTATATTCGATCCCGACCCAAAATCGGGTAAAAGCTATTGCTGCCCTCTCTTGCCACTCTTTGGTAGTGTGGAGTTTGCAGCGATCACCCACCTCTGGAGATATAGTTGTCTGAGCCAGAGCTACTATTGGGGGAAGCACCGGATCCTATGGTACTGGATCATCATACTCCACCCCTGCTTCCTGTTCAACCCCGGGTACTTGAACCCCTTTTGCGGATTTACCCTTTCTTTTCTTAGTTGAAACCTTTTTAGTTTTTCCTTGAGCCATAATAGTAGCAATAGTTTCTTGAGCAACATCCTGAGTGTTGGTTTTAGAGTTACGAGTACCAGCCGTTTCTACGAGTTTTGGAGAAACGGATAGATTAGATAATTTCTTAGGGGTAGGTTCTACTGCACGATGTAAAGTATGAAAAAAATGAGACTTTTCCTAAATGCTTATATCCTCTTATTTATACGTATGGCGCTCTTCATACCTATAAACAAGACTCTACTAAAACGGCTTCATAGACCCCTAGGACTCCATAAACCTGAGGTTCTGATACCAAGTTTGTCACGACCCATTTTCTAAACAAGCTGGGACCAGCACTCGATCACTAAACATGATCGAGTGAACCATCTGCACTTATCAAATCTATTATAACCTCAAACTTTATATGTAATAAGTTAATACTATTACCAAATACTTTTAATTAATATAAATATCTAAAATAAACCAACTCCAAAACATTATTCGTAAAAAAAATAATGAAATACTTCTAAGTTATTATCAAAAAATGTCTGTATCTTAATCCACCGACTACGTCTATGAAGCCTCTACTGATAAACTGATGCACTGCTCAGGACATAAGATTCCCATCCAGTTCTCTAAGTAAACAAAGAAATAGCTAACTAAAGATGACTCTAAGGAATACTCCACGAACAAAAGTGGAGCTTACCAATATACTGGAAGGAAGGGAAGTCCTAAACTGTAGCCTGCTTGCCTGTAGAATCGGTTCTCACATTGTATCGCAGACAAACGTATCTTTTCAAAAGAGAACATCAGTACAATCCGTTGTACTCAGTGAGTCTCAACGACATGGGATGACAATTTAATATAATACACATTATGAGAAAAGAATCTAAATGCATAGAAAATATAAAGCTTCTATGAACAATTCTAAAAGAATTGCATAACAGCAGTTTATGAATATTCTACACGAAATTCTTTTCTTTTTCAAAAAAATACTTCTCTTTATACTTTGTTAGTTCCAACTATTCTAACCTATTTCTGTCTTAGTCACTGTGTGATCGCCACAGGTTTGATCCCAACCTGATCGAATAGGCCCAATCTACGAGGTGCCACTCGCTTCGTAGTTCTTAACGCTCATATATCAGACCTTAGCCTGGCTAAGGGAATTCTTAGCAACGAGACTCTCGAGTCGTAAGCTCCCTAAATTGGCCCAAGTAGTTTCAGGAAGTCAACGCCTTGGTCAGGACCCGCAGCTTGGACGATGACCCCTTTTCAGAATGTAGGATACTCCCAAAAATCTTTTCTTTTTAAAACTTATTCCTATGATTTTCAAGTCTAAATCTTTCAAACATACTTATTCTAGAATTTTGAAATGTAAGGTATGGCATAAGAATGAAATAAACATTCAAAATTATTTTTAAATATTCTTGCTTTTTCATGAATTTTCAACATGAAAATGGCATATACGAATAACACAAAAATGTGAAAATTTATGTACATATATCAAAATAAATCATCTAACTTTAACTAAAACAATTCTAAGCTAATAAGAACTCACTCACTTCAATTAAGTACATATTCACTCTTTTAGTAAATTCATTAAACACCTTGTATGCATACTTTTGTGAGTTAAACCACTTTGGTAAAGGGTTATATCAACTCATTTCAAAACTTCTCGAGCCAATACATAGGCCCCAGTCTAATTGACACCAGTCAAACAATCGATACTACAGTAACTAATGTATTTTAATCAATCTTAAAGTTTCATACCTAAGCATGAAATCTATTATTGATATGGAGAAAGAAGGGAATTAACGATTCAACACTTACCTATTACTGCTGTAGGGTAATTTAGAATAGGGAGTTTCATATACCTGAGTAAAAAAAATAAGTGAGTTATGAAGAACCCTAGAATTTTCATTGCCCTGCTTGAATAGTTGTTGCCTCTGTTTCTCGAGCAAGAAAAATGTTAACCCTAGCATTCTGAGGATTATTAATTTACCTAGAAATTCAATTTTGACTTTGTAGGTCTCACACAATAAAGAAGTAGGGATCCGTTCTTTCATAAACCCACTGGTCACTAAGCCCATGTGGTATGAAACACGTGCTATAGTACTCTTGCATTATATTGGCGCGTGCGTCTCAATATTATTTTTTTCTCATCTAACATCATACATATCATGGTCTAGACACCTCCAGATATCTAACCCGAATTTTTCCCTTTAATAATCCTCAAATTCTACTTCTTAGAGAAACTCACATCCCATTTACAAAATAAGCCATAATCGACTAGTGGAATTGTAATTTTGACTAGTTGTCAAGACTGACCTTTACAAGGAAAATATAACCTCTCACTATTCAAGGTTCTATAAAGTCTCATCTCTTCAAGATTCTCAACGTAAGATGCAATTGTTCGTGTGAGAGAGCCAATCTCGCGACTTGTTCGACATATTTTATCAACAAAACATCATCACATGGATACGAGATTTAAGCATATTAAAGACCAATATTGATGAGCATATTATACTAGTCAAGTCATTTTACATTATATAAATATGTTCTTATCCTTCACAAACCTAGAGCCATAACATATTTCTCAAACAGGTCTCTAGTTATCACCTTTCTAAAAAGATCAGCTATCATAATGTAACGACCCGATCGGTTGTTTTGAGCTCTACATGTTGTTCCGTAGATTTGAGGCCATGAGAAACTTCACTTAAAGTATTATGACTTGTACGCATGGTCGGAATTGAAATTCTGGGAAGTTCAAATATGATTTGGAAAGATAATTTTCATTTCGAAAGCTTTAAGTTGGAAGAATTGGCTAAGATTTGATTTTTGAGCAAACGACCTAAGAATCGGGATTTAAAGGTTTTAGCAGGTTCGTATGGTAATTTTGGACTTGGAAGTATGTTCAGATCGAATTTTGGATGACCCAGGAGCATTTCAGCATCTATTGTGGAAGTTAGCATTTTTGGAAGAATTTCATAAGCTTGGGTTGAAGTACATTTCAATGTTATCAATGTCTGTTTGGGATTCAGAGACTGGGAATAGCTCTGTATGGTGATTCTTGTTTTGGGGGCGAGTCCGAAAGTAGATTCGGAGGCTTGTAAGTCATTTTGGAGTCATTTGGCCAAAGTTAGAAATTTGAAGATTTTTGGAAAGTTTGGCCGGAAGTGGACTTTTTTATATTTTGGTCATATTCCGATTCCGGAAGGTGGAGTAGGTCCGTAATGTCAAATTTGACTTGTGTGCAAAAGTTGAGGTCAATCGGATGTGATTTGACAAGTTTCAGCATTAAATGAAGAAGTTCAAAGTTCTAAAATTCATCAAGTTTGAAATGGAATGTGATTCATGGTTTTTGCATTGTTTGATACAATTTGAGGCCTCGAGCAGGTCCGCTTTTTGTTGTGGGAATGGTAGGTGTGATTGGATGTGGTCCTGGGGGCTCCGGGTGGATTTCAGGTGGTTAATGGATCGAATTGGAGTTGGGAGGAAGAGTTGAAGCCTATTATTATCTAGTGTACCTGCACCTGCAAAGTCTTGGTCGCAGGTGCGGAGCCGCAAAAGCAGCCAAAAGAGTGTAGATACGGTTGATAAGGGAAAAACTGGGACTGCAAATGCGGTCTTCTTGCCATAGAACCGGGACCGCACTTGAAAGAGGAGAAGTGCACAAGCAAATTGAGGGGGCTGGTGAAGAACTGCAAATGTGCTAGTGGGGCCGCACCTACAGAACCACAGAAATGGTCAACTGACCGCATGTGCGGAAAACTGGAAGCAGTGTGTTCTTTTAAAATGAGGGTTTAGCTCATTTTTACCATATTTCCTCTATGGGAGCCAATCTTGGAGCAACTTGAGAGTGTCATTTTCATCACCAAACATGAGGTACGTGATTCATACTAGTTTTGAGTTAAATACATGAATATATACGAAGTTGAGCATGGAAATTAGTGGGAAATTATGAGATTTGGCAGGAAACCTAAGATTCGATGTTTTTGGATTGTTACCACGAATTTGGGTATGAAATTGGGAATAATGATATATTTGAGTTCGTGAGGTTATGGGTAAACTTTATCTTCGAAATTTTTTTAAATCCGGGCACGTGGGCCTGAGGGCGATTTTTATTGAATTTTCGATTGGGGTTAGAAATTACTATAAACTAAATTTTTATGAGTAATTGAATATACATTTATGGGTTTGGAAAATTATTGGTTAGTTTTCGAGCGTCGAGCATGGGGTTGAGTTGTCGGAAGGGCTTGGAAATCGGTTATGAAACTTCGGAGCAAGGTAAGTCTTCTTTCTAACCTTGTAAGATGGCATTAATCCCTTAGGTGTAAATTATTTTGTTCTTTTATGTGTGGGTGATACATACGCATGAGGTGATGAGAGTTCGTATGTAGCTACTAGCTACGCCTATATCCGGATAATTTTAGACTTACATCATGCCTTGTAGATATTGTTATTAATTTATATTTAATGCTTGCCTTGAGAGGTATCGAGATGGAGTTTGCTTATTAAATGTATTGAAATGAGTGAAATTGAAGAATATAAGATTTAAAAGTTTTCGTTTGAACTTCGTATTTTAGAAAAGAATAGAGAAATGTTATAATAGCTTAAGAAATCTATGTGTAACCGTGTTTCATATATTGTTCGCGAGCGAGGTAATTTCCTTAAAAAACTACAAGCTGAATTCCCTTATTTCTTTTTAAAGAATTAAGAAAGAGATATGATTTAAATGTTAAACTTCTATTTGACTGTGTCACAAGTTTGATCCGCTAGCGGGGTGATTCCTTAAATTTATGTATGACCGCGTCGCATATTTGATTTGCGAGCAGGGTATTTCCTTCTACTACTCTTATGGGATCGAGCAATTCGCCTCGGTAGGAATCAAGTACCCCACTCTCATGGTAGCGGGCAATTCGCCTCGGCATGTTAATAGATGCATCTATGATTTGCGTCATTCGACCCTCGACAGTGTACAATTTACTTTTATATTGGATCAAGCTGTATGCCTCGACATTTTCTATATATGTTATCCTCATGGAATCGTGCGTAATATTTAGCAAGAAGCTAATGTATCTGAGGATGTTTTTCTTGATTTAAATTATGACAACCTTTTTGATGAAATCCACTGTATCTATAAATAAGCTCCGTTATCGGTGGCACTTGCTAGTTGAGAGTTTAGTAAATTGTAGAGAAGGGAATTGTACCTCGTATTTTATGCTAGCTTATTTCATATTTATTCACTTCTTTAATGTATCTGATATTATTTGACCACTAGTAAGTGTTTAAGTCGACCTCTCGTAACTACTTCTTCGAGGTTAGGATGGATACTTACTGGGTACGCGTTGTTTTGTACTCATGCTACACTTACTCTACATTTTGTTACATAGGTACATATATGTCTAGTGGCCTAGTTGGGTGCAACGTCATGGTTGATACGGAGACTCAGGTGAGCTGCATCTCTCGAGGCGAACAGTAGCCAGTAGATTCTCATTCAGAGTATTCTATTTTTTCTTTTTGTCTCACTTGTATTCCGAGCAGTTATTGTACTACATTTTGTTTTTCCTAAAAATTTCTCATTCACTTATAACACCGGGTTCTGGGATGACTACGGGATCATTTAGTATTAAAATCTGTTAAGGACATCACTATTACACAGTAAAGTTCATTTTTTATTGTTTAATGTAATGAAAGGAATGATTTAAAAAATGCTAAAATGAGAATTTAATTAACTTCTTGGTGTTAGCTTGCCCGACGGTGGTATCCGGTGCCATCACGATCTTTAATGAATTTTGGATTGTGATACATGATTTGCGTAGGAATGTAGTGTAAATTTACTATCCACTTGCTGTCATATCTCTCACAAAGTTATACTTGATGTCAATGTGTTTTTTCCTGCCGTGATACTTAGGATCTTTTGTGTATGCAATAGCCACTTGACTATCACAATATTGATTCATGGGACCCCGAGAGTTCTTTATAATATCCAAATGCTCAAAGAATTCATTTAACTAAACAACTTCTTGTATTTCAGACGCACAAGTCATAGACTTAGCTTCCATCGTCGAAAGGGTTATACAAGTTTGTTTCTTAATTTTTCACGAATAACACTACCACTAAGTGAGAAAGCATAACTGGATATTGATTTCTCTATCATTTAGTGACCAGCCCAATCATCATCTGTATATCCTCTCAAGTATAAATTATTTATATTATAACATAGTGAATAATTAGCAGTTCCCTTCAGGTATTTGAAAATTGTATTTACAACTTCCCAATGATCTTTTTCAGGATTGGATTGTTACCTGCTAACCAAGCCTATGGCATAACTAATGCCCAGACAAGTACATATCATAGCATACATCAAGCTCATGACAACATTTGAATACAGAACTCGAGACACGTCTTCTTTTTTATTTTCAATCTTTTGACATATTTTAAGGCTTAAAGTTTTAACTCTTGCTATTGGAGTATATATGTATTTGTAACTATTCATGCAAAAATGCTCCAAATTTTTCTTTATATAAGTTTCTTGAGATAGACTCAATAACTTTTTGGAACAATCTCTTCGGATATTAACTCTAAGTACACAGTCTACATCACCCATATCTTTCATGTCAAATGATATTGAAAGCCATGAATTGATAGTTTTCAAATACTCCAAATTATTTCGGCCAATAAAATATTGTCTACATAAAGAGAAAGAATTATAAATATCCCATTGAACTTCTTCACATAAATGCAATGCTCTTCATTGATCATGGTGAAATCATATGAGAGCACCTCTTGTGAATTCTCAAATACCACTGCCTTGAAGTTTGCTTCAGGCCACAAATAGATCTTTTCAATTTCAAAAAACCTTATTTTCTTGCCTTTAATGATGAAGTCTACATGTTTTTCTTGTAGTTTTCTTATTTAGTTCTCCATGGAGAAAAGCTTTTTTCACGTCCATTTGATGTAACTCCAAATTCAAACATGCAACAATAGCCAAAAGTAAGACACTTGAGGTAAATTTCAAAATTAGTAAAAATATTTCTTCATAATATAATCCAGCTTTTTGAGTAAAGCTTTTTGCCACCAATCGTGCCTTGTTTCTTCTATTGGCCCATCCTCATTGAAAGTAACTTTGAAAACCAATTTGTTCACAATAGCTTTATGTCCTAGGGAAAAGTAAACTAGATCCTAGACTTAGTTTATTTTCATGGACTCTAATTCTTGTTTCATTGCTTTCATCCACTCATATCTTCTAGGGCTCGATGAAACCTCAGCTACAGGCTTTGGCTCATCCATTTATGTGGGAGATACCAAGAAAATGTAATATTCAATCTCATAAGTGTGTTTGGGTACATTTTCCTGGCAATCTTTCGTAGTTGAAATTAAGGTTCGTCAGAAGCAGTTTAGGATTGAGAATTCCAACTCTTACTTGGATCAAGAACAAGAACCGATCAATCTGATTATCAACTGTGTCTGAAGATACTTGATGACCATCTGAGTTCAACATTTTATAAAGAAGATCTCCATTCTTTACCTCGCCCTTTTTTGGAAAATTATTTTTTAGAAATGTTACATATCGTGATTTAATTTCAGTAACATTTCTATCCTCTAATTCATCAATGAACACATACCTTTAGGAGTGTTCTGAATATGTTATAAAGATATTTTTTTTGCCTTTTGGACCTTATTTACTAAACTTGCTAAAAGATTTTTTTATATTTTCATCACGGCCCCAAGATTATAAATCATTTAAGTTTGTTCTATGACCAGCCGAAACCTTATAAAGAATGGAAGGAACTGATTTAGAAGGCACTTTCTTTAATATGCATACTACAATCAATAACACATCTCCCCAAAAAGAGATGGGTAAATTTGTTTGAGCCATCACGGACCTTACCTTTTCTAATAATATTATATTATTCCTTTCTAATACACTATTTTATGGAGGTATTTAAGGAATAGTTAATTTCTGGTGATGCCCTTTTTCGTACCATAATTCATCAAATTATTTTGATAGATATTCACGCCCTCTAATGGTCCTTAACGTCTTAAATCTTTTTTTCTAATTAATTCTCAACTTCATTCAAATATTTCTTAAAAAATTCAAATGCTTCAATTTATAAGAAACCAAATAGACATAGCCAAAGCGCATGAAATCGTCAATAAATATAATGAAATATAAAGCACCAGACCTAGCCCTCATATTCATTGGACTATATATATCAGAATGGATTAATTGCAATGAAGATCAACTCTCTTAGCCTTTTCAGATTGTTTAAGTATAAGCTATTCAGACAGACAATTTTCATGTGTTGGCATTTCAGCTTTAGAGAAAGAACCTAAATGTCCCTCCTTACCCAATCTATTCATTTGATCCTACCTTATGCGGCCTAATCTTGCATGTCATGTAATAGCATCAACACCATTATTACTAGAAAACTATGTCATAACATAGCATTCGACATAATAGTTATACGTAAAAGGATTACAATCTAACACAATAAAATTATCATACGACGTCCAAAACTATAAAAAATATTGTCTAGAGTAATTCTAACACCATTACGACTAAAGTCAAATTGAAATATAAATCTGGAAGAATAGACACAGAGACTAAGTTTTGTCGAATCTCTGGAACATATAAGACGTCATGCGACATAAAAGATCAGCCACTACACATGTCCATTCTGCAAGTCCTATCCATTTGACTTCAAGCTTTGCATTATTTCCGACATATACATGTCTTGATCAAGGCAAAACTCAATTAAACTCTATAAACACTTCTCTAGTACGATTTACATGATCGGTGGCCTCTAAGTCAACACTCCACACAGGATAAGATTTAGTTATTAAAACAGTGCAAGCAATATATATGTGTATGTGTGTATTACTTAGAGATGCCTTTCGAAATGCTACTTTTTTTGGCTCAGTGCACTCATGAGCAAAATGCCCTGAAACTTGGCAACTGTACCACTTCATTTTTCTATTGTCTTTTTTCTTATAGAACCGTCTCTCTTTCTTGGAATTTGGCTTGTTTCTTTTTTTGGAGGATCCTTCTCTGGTCTCCTTACCCTTCACGTTATTTTCTAGTTTCTCTTGCACTTGAAGCTTGAACTCTTTGTACTACTTGATTCTGCCACAAAGGCACTAGGTACAACTTAGCAGCACCAGGTCGCTCGTCCTCAAGCTCCATATGATGGGCAATAACAACAAAAGTTTTGATGCTCTCATTATGGGTCAACTTAACCTTGAGATGTTCCCAATAACTGGTAAGAGACCGAATCTGTGACTATACTTGCTGCTCATCAGAGAGAACATGAACAACACTTTTGAGTTGAGCAATCATATTTGAAATTACTGTTAGATGTTACTTGACACTGCGATTGTGATGCTTTTTGTATGTGCCAAACTTGATTGTCAGATTTTTAAGGTGAGTCAAAGTTGTACTGTCATATGCCTCTCTTAAATGTGCACACATGAATTGAGCAGTAGGATATTGCTCACATTCATGAATGACATCATCAGCAACTGAACAGTAACTCCAAGTGCGCTGGAATCTTTTAAGTTTCCAAATCCCTCCTGTGTTGGGCAGTTTTATCCTCCTTTGGGTAACTCATAACATGGTTAATACTTTTAAGAGATTATTGTTCTTCATATACATACCACATCTTAAAACTCCAGATGTCGTAAGTTTCAGCATTAAGTTTGTCATTCTTGTTTAAGTCAGCAATGATACTTTTCGATGCCATGTCTGTTGTTAGATACAATATTACAGTGATACTCATCAATATATACTTCAATCAACTTATGCATGTAATTACATTCAAGAAAATTAATTATAATATTAATTCTACATTTAATATAGAATCGAAAGATCATTACGTTTTCATTCATCATCTATATCTATTTTTTATTAATATTAAAATTATTTATTGGTGTATGCTTCATCTAATGTCTCAATCTATTACAAAATAAAATAATAGATAATATATGTGACTAGTGAGACATATAACAAATAATTCAAACTTCATTAAAATAAGCACATAATGATAATTTACATGTTTGCTAGGATATACATATACCAATTGAATATTAACTCTAGTAAATATACGCTAATATGTGCACTAGACCAAATATCATGATAAATATCAGTTAAAGCTATAGGTGTCTAACGAGCCTAATGGTCCGGGCTGGGTTAATTGTTTTTTGGCCCGTATGGGTTACGGGCCGGGCCGGTTTCGGGTTGTACCTTAACGGGTTTGGGTTTATACGGGTAAAAATTGAACCGTACGGGTTACAGATTGAGTGGGTTGGGCCGGGCCGGGTTTAGTATAAATATTGTAAGTTATATTAATACAAAGTACTAACATAAAGAATATAAGGAAGATGGAAAAAATTGCACTTATTGCAAGTGCTACATTTATTTCATAATTCAAAATTTCAAACTTACAAATTAAAAGGTTTACATTTTTAACAACAAGTAAATTCAAAGGTTTTGCATTGCCCTTGCAAGTTCTTCATAATCAATATGAACTGATTGACCTTCTTCTGGAGTGTTAAATTCGGATGGGTTACCATGATATATCTCCAAGTTCCTCGTCTTCTGGGCTATTAACATCTTTACGTCCTTGAACTCTTCGTTCCGATCCAATCCAATCTCTTAAACTTACTAAGACTTCCAAAGCATTGCTTCCCAATGAGTGACGGGTGTCTCCAAGTTGTTGTCTTGCTTGGCTAAATGCACTCTTGATGCAACAGTAGAAATTGGCACATTCAGCACGTCCCAAGCCATAGAAAAAAGAACATGAAATTGCTTTCCAATCTCATGCCACCATCCCAACGGTAAAAATTCCTTTGTGCGAGACTCTTTTTACTTATGCAAGTAGAATTGAAGTTCATCAATGTTCCTGCTACTGGTATGAGTATTAGAAAATGTAAAAAAAATATCAAAGCTATCAAGGCCTTCTTCATCATACACAGTAGCAGAAGTGGTACAATGCACAGTGGGATTAACATTGTCTACAGCACGAACATCATCATCAATTACATTTGCATAATAATTATATAACTATTGTAAATAATCATTTAGCTTGTTCATAGAAACATATAAATATGGGGTTTCAGTTGGTCCAATCTCCATATAAGTATGTAAAGCATTCATTAACTGGTGACAATCAGACATCTTAATAGAAGGATTTAAAACAGCACCAATTAAGTAAATCAGAGGAATTGGAAAGAAGTATTTTTTGAATTTTGCTTGCATTTTTTCAACAACATCCTTATATTTTTCTTTCTTCTTAAATTCAAAGAGTAGAAAAGAAATTTCAGCTATATGTAGCCATAGTAACAGTAGGGTAATATGCTCCAGAAAATTCAACAGTAGCTGTATAAAATTTCTGTAAAATTTAACAACATCATTAATGACCTCCCAAATACTAGTTGTTAACATATGGTTTGGATCAGTACAATGCGCATTAGCAACTTCAGTTATTGGGAATCTATATTTTTAGCAATATTTTAAAAATATATATATGTATAATACCATCTAGTAACAATTTCGTTTGGCATGAATCTGGGTTTAAGATTATACTGGACACACTTATTCTTAAATTCCTTTATTCTAGATTGTCTATTATTTCCTTGAATAATACCAATTGCTCTTCTAATATGAGTAATCTCAGTTGAAAATAAATCAAGCCCACTTTTAACAATTAAATTATAAACATGACATGCACAACTAACATGCAAAATGTCTTCAAGAGGTGGTTGCAAATGCAGTTTTAATATTGAAATTGCGACATTATTGTTAGAAGCATTATCAAAAGACATACATAATACTTTTTGCTTTAGATTATAAAATTTAACAACGTCACAAATAGTACTACTTATAAACTCGGCAGTATGACTTTGATCTTTATCATATCTAAAAACGATAATACGTTTTTGTATACAAGTAGTATTATCTATCCAGTGGCATGTAATTGTCAAATAATCATTTCTATTAACAACATGGCCAATATCAGAAGTTAGAGAAACTCTACAAGGAAGGTGGCTAAACAAATAACGTATGCATGTTTGATATTTTCCATGAAGTCTTAAGATATTAGCTCTACAAGTACTTCTAGGGATACTTTTAAATAAAGGATTGTAAATCCTTTGAATATACATAATAAGATACGATGAAGAAGCAAAAGAAAAAGGTAGACAACCTAAAGCAATTATTTTTGCTTACTCCTCACGATTCTTCATTTTATCATATTTCACTAGAACTCCACCAGTAGGATTAAGAGTTGTTTGTTTTCCATTACCATCAGCGCCCCATTCTATGGGATGCTCAATTTTCATATGTTTACTAAGCGTCCCAGTCCCCCCTAAATTTTCACCAGTCAAATGTTTAAAATCACTGTTACAAATTTTGCATTTAACTCTACCAATACCCCCTATTATTTCAAAAAAAGTTCCAAATTACTTTTTTTTCTACGATTAGTAGTCGAAGTCACAGGTGGTCTACTCCTAGTACCACGACCACCACCCCTTGTAGCAACTCCAACACTACCAACTCCAGCACTAGTAGGTGTAGCTGGTATCTCATCTTCCATTCCTATTTCATTAACTTCTAGTCCAAAATCTTCTTGTAATTGTTCATAATTTATATCTGTATTATCATAAGACGATGTTTCAGAAACATGTGTAAATGATAATGAGTTATTACTATTACTACCAGATGCTGAAGAACTACCTCTTTTTTTATTCCCCTACCAGTAACTCTTTTACACGCTCTTTTAGCAGCACTAAACATATTGTAAAAATTAAAGTATAAGCTAAAATTAAATATGCAATTAAAATAGTAAATAGGAGAAAGAGTTGGAGGGAGTACATCGGATTCGACAATGAATTGAACACTTGATTACGCAATTTCGATGTTACCACGAACAAACTTCAAGTCGTTAAGCAAGAATTCCAAATTTGAACTTCAATTGATCAAAGTTGAAACTTCAAACTTCAAATTCCAAATGACAAAACACGATAAATTAAATTCAAGAAAAGTGAGCCGAATAAAATTAGAAGATGAACTGATGTATTGAAGTATTGCAATTTGCAAATTGGAGAATGAGAGAAATTGAGATTGAGATAGTGAGTGAAGAAATGAAGAAGAGGGTGGGAAATATTTCTAATTTTAAAAAAGGCTAATTTTGTAAATTCAAAACGGGTTAAAAACTTAAATTTAAAAAAAAAAGGCTATTTCATCAATAGATCCGTTGGCTAACGGATCAATTATAAAATATGACATTTCCAACAGATAGTGGGCCCCACTTTGAAAATTTTTAAAAAAATATGACCGTTGAACCGGGCTGGTTCCGGTCCGGTTTAACTGGTTACGCACTGTTCACACTTACCGCTTTTATCGGGTTCGGTTAACCGGTAATTTTTTTTAAACCGTCCAATCCCCTCCCACCCCCTACCCAGCTCACCCTATCCCTTAAGAACCGGGCCGGTTCCGGTTTGAACCGGTCTGGGCCGATCCGGTAGCGGGTCTAACCGAACCGTTAGACAACAATAGTTAAAGCTACACCCTAAAGTTTTCGAAGAAAGTTTGTTAAAATAGCTAACGCAATCCAATCAGTAATCTTTGTGTAATAAACAATTCAACTCCTTTTAACTAAAAATGATATACATGTTCAAGAATAGAAGCACATGACCCCATTTTAAATTCCTTAAACTTCATTGTTTTCTCCTTCCCTTCGCTCAGCCTTTGACCCCTCAAGTCATTTTGCATCGCTCTCGAGGCATTACTGATGACCTTATGCTCCGAGTCTGAATTGTTATAAAAATAAGTCCAACGACGATGCATCCTTCTACGTTGTCATCTTCCTCGACTTCAAAAACTCCCATTTGGAGTAATTTGAACTTGCCCCTATTCAGCCATGTATGAAATAGGATAAAGGAAAATATAATAATGGCTACAATCATTCAATATGACAATATATATCACAATTACTTATAGAATAATATCAATTGAGGAATTAAGACTAAACTAATTTTAATTTACTAACAATAATAGGTATTAAGATCAATTCTGTTTTATGTGAGAAATCTAAGAAATAACTAATATACTCTTATGTTTTGTCTATTAAAAAGAGATAAACCAAAGTAACTCCAAATTTAATTGTTTTAACAAAAAAAGAATTCATCACTACTTTCTGTGAATGTTTATCAAAGTAAACTTTAAAAAAGATATCAGCTTAAGCTTTCTACAAAATAATTTGGTGCTAAGCAACTTCTTTAAAATTAGTGTACAATATATATTTGTTCTAGAAGCACCATCAGATGCAAAGAAGGTCAAAATAAATAGTTAATTCACAAATTTCTTCTCTGCACCTACATATTTTCTTATGCAAACTTTGTTTCAATTCCAATAAAGATTAACAGTTCTATCAAAGCTAAAGTTAAAACACCAAACGACACCGCAATGGTTATCCAAATAACTTATCAACGCTATTAGAATTGTTATCAAATAATTGTATCGCTTTCTTTCTTTACTGCTATAGTGCAAAAGAAAATTGCAGTAGCAATCTTAAAAAAATTATATCATCGTTTGGGAAGATGTAACCAGGAAAAAATATCGCTTGCTCTAATACCATTGTTTATTTAAATTACGGAGCAAGAACAACAAATTGTATGCACTTTGCTACATGCAGCGAAAATTGTTATGGTTGCTACCAAAATAATTACCCCAACTTTATTTGAATCACTAAGAAACAAAGTTAATTTATCACCCATTAAATGCTCTAATTTGTGTGTGTTTTTCATATGAAAGGGATCGATCAAAGAGAAAAATTCATGCATTCGAGAAGTTCAATGTTGTCTCTTTAATATGAATAGGTATAGTAAATGCAATTAAGGAAGATAACTTGCAACCCTTGTGCATGTTTACTTTAGAGGGAGTTTCAATTATGTGGTAGTTTTTTTACTTATATCTTTTAACCGGATTGAATCATACCATATAAAGAGATTCACGATCCATAGTCCAATATTAGATTATGCTCATCAACAACTTGAAAGATTTCTTGATGTGGTCAATGTAAGTATTAGCTAATCATACGTCAAATTCACAAAGTTTAAATCGAGCGACCGTGAATTATAATCTGGAAATTTCATGTCTGAAATTGAGGTTCAGGTATTTCAATTTTTACGAAAAAGTTGGTGGAAAATATTTACATATTTCGGTCTTAAGAGTTAATATTTTTTTTGGTAATTAAAGTATTTTATTTACCAAGTAACAGTATTTACAATTCTTACGAACATTGTCAAAGCGGGGAATTATGGTAGCCCTAACATTGTCACGATCCGGAATTCTCACCCTCGGGAGTCGTGATAGCGCATACTCGTAGAAGATAGGCAAGCTGCAAAATAAAGAATCACTAACTATCTCATTTAAGCCATTTTTAACAATTTGGATTAACAAGTAACCAACATTGAAATATTAACGATAAATGAGAATCAAGCGAAAGACTAAATATGATAAAATAACTAAAGGCAGTACGACAATGCCAACATATGTCTCTACCCGGAATCTGGTGCTACAATATCACGGACTGTCTATAAATGCTACAAGTAAATGTCTAAAAAGAAAGTACAATATGTCTTGGAACAAATGAAAACAGAATACATAATAAGATAGAAGAGAACACCGGACCTGCAGATGAATGCAGGACTACCTCGGGATATCTAACTGGACTAAAGGCAACCACCCTAAATGCTACTGCCCAAAAGCTGCTCCGGGATCTGCACATAGTGCAGAGTATAGTATCAGCACAACCAACCCCATGTGCTGGTAAGTGCTAGCCTAACCTTGGTGAAGTAGTAACGAGGCTAGGATCAGACTACCAATTAAACCTGTGCAGTTATATAATATACAACAATAAATAAATAAATAAATAATAATAGGAGGGGGTACGTGCTGTGGGGGAATATCAATTCCAGCAATAATCTACGAGAAATATAAGAGAACAATTTAAGATCTACATCAAAACAATAATAATACTATTGCGGCGCGCAAACCGATCCCGATCATTTATCGCTGTTGCGGCGTGCAACCTGATCCAACTGTATCATTGTTGCAGCATGCAATCCGATCCATTTATGTCATTGTTGCGGAGCGCAACCCGATCCATTTATATCATTGTTGCTGCGTGCAACCCGATCCATTTATATTACTGTTGCGACATGCAACCTGATTCATTTATATCATTGTTGCGATGTGCAACCCGATCCATTTATATTGTTGTTGCGGCATGCAATCCGATCCATTCATATTATTTTTGCGTCATGCAACCCGACCCACATATAATATTGTTGCGACGTGCAACTCGACCCAAATTTAACATTGTTGCGACGCGCAACCCGATCCACATATACAATCAATAACAATCATAACAAGAGTCCCGACAAGGGATCAATACTATCCTGGAAAGGGAATCGGCGGTGTAAGTAAATACGTCCCGGTAAGGGAGAAACAACTATAACTAATCTTGTTCCAACATCTAACTACCTCAGCTAAAATCAATACTCAATCATAAGCAATTTCCACGAGAACGATGTTAATCCTTGCTCAATACTTAGAATCATTAATTTAAGCATCCATAGTATTATTTAAGAACACAATAAACCATGATTTAAGACACACGGTTATGTTCGACACGAACGTATAGATACTCGTCACCATGCCTATATGTTGTACTTGACAATAAGCAAATAACAAATAGGACACAACTGGTAATCCCTCAAGCTAAGGTTAGACCAAACACTTACCTCGAACTTCCACGGTCAACTCAAGTCTCAAACACCGCTTTCCCTTTTGAAGTTGGCTCTAAATCAATTGTATCTCGACATAATTGACTTAATAACATCAATAAATTCTAAACATTTCCTATCATTCTTCCCAAAAATTCAAAAATCCACCCCGGGCCCGCTTGGTCAAAATATGAGATTCGGACAAAAACTCGATCACCCATTCACCCACGAGCCCAAATATGCAATTAGTTTCGAAATCCAACCCCAAATGAGGTCTAAATTTCATTTATACAAAAAACCCTAACTTTACTCAAATCCCTATTTTTGTACCCTTAATAACATCGTTTAAGCCTAGAAATCTAATGAATGTTAATGAAAATTGAAGAAAATGAGTCTAAGATTACATGCCTATGAATTTGTGGTGAAGTTCCTCTTCAAAAATCGCCCAATTTCAAGTTTGGAAGAAAAAGTTATGAAAATTATGAAGACTCCCGTTTCTGCTATTGTTTTAAATGACTGGGCAAAAATACACTATGCGATCGTGAAGTGGCCTATGCGATCGCATAGGTTTTACTTTCCTAACCTACACGTTCACGATCTAGGGGCCGCTTTCGCATAGGGTTAAAAGTACCCAACCCCTTACATGCTACGGCATACAGATAATACCTCTAAATTTTCTATGTGTGAACAATGGATGCTAACTCTATGTCATGAACCAGATAGTTCTTCACATTAATCTTCAACTTTCGTGAAGCATATGCAATGAACTTGCAATCGTGCATCGACAATACACCAAGTCCAATACGAGACGCATCACAATAAACAGTATATGGTCCTGAACCTGTGAGAAAAACCAATACCAATGCCATAGTCAAAGCTGTCAGAGCTTCTAAAAGCTCGCCTGGCACTCGTCTAACCATCTGAACTGGCCCCCCTACTAGGTCAACCTGGTCATCGGGGCTGCAATAGTTGAAAACCCCACCACGAACTGATGATAGTAGCCTGCCAATCCCAAGAAACTCTGGATCTCTGTAGCTAATGCTGGTCTAGGCCAGTTCTTGACTGCCTCAATCTTTTTCAGATCAACCTGAATACCCTCTGCTGATACAATATGACCCAGGAATGCAATTGAACTCAATCAGAACTCACACTTCAAAAAGTACAATTGACTGGACCTAAAAGTCTGAAGAACCACCCTTAGATGCTGATCTTGCACCTCACCGCTGCAGGAATCGATCAAAATCTCGTCAATGAAGACTATCACAAACAAATCCAAGTATGGCCTGAACACTCGGTTTATCAAATCTCTAAAAGCTGCAGGGGCATTTGTTAACCCAAATGGAATTATCAAGAACTCATAATGTCTATTTCAGTGCGGAATGATGTCTTAGGGACATCAGATGCCCTAATCCTCAATTGATGGTAGCTAGATCTCAAGTCAATCTTTGAAACTACCTTGGCACCGGTTGATCTTATTCTTGATCATAACCTTGTTCAATTGCTGGTAATCAATACATATTATCATCGATCATCCATCTTCTTAACAAACAACACCGGTGCACCCCAAGGTAAAACACTGGATCTAATGAAACCCTTCTCAAGAAAGTCTTACAACTGCTCTTTCAATTCTTTCAACTCAGTGCTATATGATACTGTATAATAGAAATGGGCTGAGTGACCGGAGCCAAATCAATGCAAAAATCAATATCCCTGTCGGGTGGCATACCTGGCATATCTCAAGGAAATACCTCAGGAAACTCCCAAACAATGACACAGAATCAATAGAAGGGACCTCAGCACTAGAATCGCGAACGTAACCCAAATAGGCCAAACACCCCTTCTTGATCATATGCCGAACCTTCATATAAGAGATAACATTACGAGTAGAATGACCAAGAGTCCCTCTCCACTCTAAATGAGGTAAACCGGGCAAGGCTAAGGTCACAGTCTTGGCATGAAAGTCCAAGATAGCATGGTAAGGTGATAACCAGTCCATCCCCAATATAACATTGAAATCAACCATGTCCAAAACCAACAAATATGCATAAGTTTCAAGACTCCTAATCACCACAATACAAGAATGATGGACTCGATCTATCACAATAGAATCACCTACATGTGTAGACATACATACAAGGGCACTCAAGGAATTGCTAGGCATGACCAGATACGATGCAAAATAAGATGACACATAGTAGTAGGTAGACCCTAGATCAAATAAAACTGAGCATCTCTGCCTCAAACCAGAATAGTACCTATGATAACTCTATAGAAAGCCTCAGCCTCAAGCCTAGCTGGAAGAGCATAACATCGAGGCTGGGCCCCACCACCCTAGACTACATCTCTAGGACGGCTTGCTGCTGGATGGACTCCACCTCTAGCTACCTAAGCTCTACCTCTAAAACCTCTACCTCTACCTCTAGCACCTCTACCCCCACCACTAGCTGGCAAAGAGGGCGATGGAATTCCTGGTGCCTGAACCATAACACAAGAACCCTGCTGCTGCGACTAATTACCCACAAATCTCGGACAAGACCTCTAGATATGACCATACTCACAACACTCATAGCATGAACCTGAGTATTACTTCTGAAACTAAGACTGACCTTGGCAACCTGAATGACCACCCCAGAAACTCTAGAGCGGTGATGCACTGATTGGAGCATGTGGTGCACTGTAGGGCTGTTAATCAGAATACTGCATATGAGAACCATGACCACCTGAAGCGCCATGAGAAGCCGGAAGTGCTGACTGAAAGAGCCTAGGGGGATGTCCTCTACCATACGAATCCCTGTCTCCAGACGAGACACTACTAAATCTTCCTGAACGAGGAGGCCTCTTGTCCGACCTATGATTACCTCCCTGCAACAAAACCATCTCCATTCTCTTGGCCACATTGGCGACCTCCTAGTATGTAATCTCACTCCTAATCTCCGTAGCCATCTGAGGTCGAATTGGCAAAATAAGTCCCTCAATGAACCTCCTCACCCTCTCTCGCTTGGTGAGAAATATGACAAAAGCATGACAAGCCAAGTAGATGAATCTGGTGTCATACTGAGTAACGGTCATAGAACCCTACTAGAAACGCTCAAACTACCTCCGATAGGTTCACTCTGAGTGATAGGGAGAAACTTTTCCAGAAATAGCTGATTAAACTGCTCCCAAGCCAAATCTAGTGATCCGGCTAATCTAGCCAAACAATAATCTCTCCACCAAGTCTTGGCAGATCCAGATAAGTGAAAAGTTGCAAAATTGGCACTATTGGTCACCACTATCCCCATGTTCTTTAGAACCTCATGAGTGCTGTCTAGATAATCCTGGGGATCCTCAGAAGATGCACCACTGAAAGTAGTAGTGAAGAGCTTAAAGAACCTGTCCAATCTCCACAAAGCATTGTCATACATAGTTGTTCCACTACTGGTTTGAGCCACTACACCCAGCTGAACTACTCCAACTGGCTGAGCTACTGGAGTCTCAAACTGGGGAGCCATCTACTCCAGAGTGCGAGTAGTAGGATTTTGGGTTCCTCCTCCAGCCTGAGAGACGACTGGTGCTATAGGAAGCAAGCCTACCCGGATGACACTCTCTATAAGGCCCATTAAATGGTCCATAGAATCCTGGAGTACCGGGGTAGCAATAAACCCTCTGATACCTGAGCTGGGCCCACCAAAATTGTCTAGGCCAAAACCTCATCATCAAAGTCACCCTGAGGCTCCGCTGCTAGTGCTGCTGCTCTGGGCTGACTTTGCCCTGCCTTGGCCTCTAGCATGACCTCGGCCTCGCCCTCTAGCACGGCCTCGGCCTCGACCTTTGACCCTTATGGGAGCTATTGTTGGGGGCTCGGGCTGCCGATCGTTGGATGAGGAAGCACGTGTTCTTGCCATCTGCGAAAGAACAAAGTAAAAATTCAATTAGTATTGAGAAACCAAACCGTACGATAAGAAAGAATAAATGTGAAGATTTTCCTAACTATGTAGCCTCTGGGGGATAAATATAGTACTGATCACTCAGACTCTACTAAGCTTTTCCGTGAATTGTGAGACCAATGTAACCTAGAACTCTGATACCAACTTGTCACGATCCGAATTTCCCACCCTCGGGAGTCGTGATGATGCTTACTTGTAGAAGCTAGTCAAGTCGTGAAATAAAGAATCACTAACTATCTCATTTTATTCCTTTTTAAAAATTTTGTTTAACAGGTAATCAACATTGAAATATTAACGATTAATAAGAATCAAGCAAAAGATTTACTCTGATAAAATAACTAAAGCCAGTACGACAATGCCAACATATGTCTCTACTTGGAATCTGGTGTCACGATATCACGAACTGACTATGAATGCTACAAGCAAATATATGAAAAGAAAGTACAATCTATCTTAGAACAACTGAAACAGAATACATAATAAGATAGAAGAGAACGACAGGCCTGAAAACACCTGCAGGACTACCTTAGAATCTCTTACTGGATTGAAGGCAACTACCCCAAATGCTACTGCCCAAAAACTACTCTGGGATCTACACATAGTGCAAAGTGTAGTATCAGCACAACCGACCCCATGTGCTGGTAAGTGCCTAGCCTAACCTCGGGAAAGTAGTGATGAGGCTAGGACCATACTACCAATTAAACTTGTACAGTTATATAATATAGAGTGAAAAATAAAATATAAATAGACAGCTAAAGATGAGAGGGGATACATGCTACGGGGGAATATCAATTCCAGCAGTAACATACGAGAATGAGAGAGGGTACATGTTGCGGGGGAATATCAATTTCGGCAATAATCTAATAGAAATATAAGAGAACAATTTAAGATCTACATCAAAATAATAATAATACTATTGTGGCACGCAACCCAATCCCTATCATTGATCACTATTTCAGCATGCAATTCAATCCAGCTGTATCATTGTTGCGGCGTGCAACCCGATCCATTTATATCACTAATGCAGCATTGAACCCCATATATTTTATATTATTATTGTAGCGTGCTACCCAATCCATTTATAACATTGTTATGGCATGCAACCGATCCATTTATATCATTGTTACGGCGTGCAACCCAATCCATTTATATCATTGTTGCAGCGTGCAACCCGATCAATTCATATTATTGTTGCGGGGTGCAACCTGATCCATATATAATATTGTTGCGGTGTGCAATCCGATCCAAATTTAACATTGTTGCGGCGCGCAACCCGATCTACATATACAATCAACAATAATCATAACAAGAGTCCCGTCAAGGGATCAATACTATCCCGGCAAGGGAATCGACGGTATAAGTAAATACGTCCTGGAAAGGGAGAAACAACTATAACCAATCTTGTTCCAAGATCTAACTACCTCAGCTAACACCAATACTCAATCATAAGTAATCTCCACAAGAACGATCTTAATCCTTGCTCAATACTGAGAACCATTAATTTAAGCATTCATATTATTATTTAAGAACACAATAAGTCACAATTTAGTACTCACGGTTATGCTCGACACTAACGTATAGATACTCGTCACCATGCCTATATATCGTACTCGACAAGAAGCAAATAGAAAATAGGACACAACTCCTAATACCTCAAGCTAAGGTTAGACCAAACATTTACCTCGAACTTCCACTACCAACTCAACCCTCAAACATCGCTTTTCCTTTTGAATTTGGCTCCAAATCAATTGTATCTAGACATAATCCACTTAATAACATCAACAAATGCTAAACAATGCAATTCCAATTCTTAATTATAGATTTCTTATAATTCTTCCCGACAAGTCAAATATCGACCCTGGGCCTGCTTGGTCAAAACACAAGGTTCGGACCAAAACTCGATCACACATTCACCCACAAGCCCAAATATGTAATAAGTATCGATATTTGACCCCAAAACGAGGTCTAAATTCCATTTATACAAAAAGTCTTCAGTCTACCCAAATCCCTAATTTTCTACCCCTAAGAACATGATTTAAGCCTAGAAATATAATGGGTGTTAATAGAAATTTAAGAAAATGAGTCTAAGATTATATACCTATGAATTTGTGGTGAAGTTCCCCTAAAAATCGCTTAATTTGGAGTTTGGAAGAAAAATTTATGAATATTATGAAGACTCCCATTTCTACTATTGTTTTGACTGGGCAAAAATACTCTACACGATCGCGAACAGGCCTATGCGATTGCATGACTTTCCTAACCTACGCATTTGCGAGCTAGGGGCTACGTTCGTATAAGGTTAAAACTACATATCCGCCAGGCCCCTTCCTACTCTATCGTTCACGGCTAACCTGGTGCGTTCGCGTAGAGTAAATTCCCAAAGCTCCGCGTTCGCACCCAGGTCTACGCATTCATATAGTGCAAACATGCACCCTTTCCAATTTGTGCTCAGCGTTCGCGGGGGTTACCATGCGGTCGCATAGAGTTAAAAACTCAAGCACCAACAATCAGCACAAATACCAGATTTCTAAGTCTAAAAAATCTCTGATGCCAATCTAAAACCCACCTAAGCCCTCGGGACTCCAAAACAAACATGCGCACTACCTGAAGAACACCCTGCAGACTTACTCGTGTGATCAAATTGCCAAAATAACATCAATAACTATGAATTTAGCATCAAAAATCATGAAATCAGTTAAGAACTTCAAATTCCAGTTTTCTCAAATACGGTCCAGTTCATGTCATTCCAAGTACGTTTCTTACCAAATTTCAGAGACTCGACTACCATATATAAGACTTGTACTGGGCTTTGGAACTATAATACAGGCCTGATACCATCAAATTTAAACACACCTCATTTTTAAAACTCATAATTAATTGCAGAAAATAATTTTCTTTAAAAATTTATTTCTCAGGCTTGGGACCTCGGAATTTGATTCCGGACATACGCCCAAGTCCCATATTTTCCTTCGGACCTTCAAAACCGTCACATCACGGGTCTGGGTCCAATTATCTAAAATGTTGATCGAAGTCAACTTAAATTCATTTTAAAGTCAAAATTAATCATTTTTATAGATTTTCACATAATGGCTTTCCGGCTATGCATCCGGGCTGCGCACGTAAAGTGAGTTGATGCTAAAAGAGGCTTTTAAGGCCTCGAAATATAGAATTCATTTTAAAAATAAGTGCTGAACGTTTGGGTCATCACATATATGTATTTCCTAAATGATCAATCGTATTATAGAATTAGTTGTTCTCTTATTCTTTTGAAATGTCACATTATTTCTTTCTCGCCAAATATGGTAGACTGCAGCTGATAGGGTCATTCTACACACTTTTGCACCTCTACTCTTTTCTTTTTTTAACCTATTTCGTCCATGTCAATTCCTCCTGCCAAGATTTCTTTATTCTCTATATACCTTGTCATTGCAGTAGGTGCTGCCATATATCTCCTGATATATATCAGTCAAAGAATAGGTGTTGCACAATTTAATTCTGTCTTCGGCATAGTGCACATATTTGTTGTGAAATGATCCTCCATCTTGCAAATCTTTTTTTGTAGCAAGCCTTTGTTGTGTTGCCGACCCTAGTATGAATATCCACTCGGGTTGTCCCTGATTGTTGCATACTAATTTTCTCCATGTCATCTTTGGAAATTCTCCTTGTACGACTTTGTATATTTGTTTGGCAGAGCATTTCTCCATCTTTCTGATATCCTCTTTTGTAAATCCTGCATGTGCAAAGTAGCTCCTTGCTTTGAATATCTTTTGGATAACCCATGATGGATTTTTTTTTTGCTCTGTAACCGTGTTTCCTTTTATATAGTACGCATGTCTCTATTGCACTTACAGTTTTTCCTTTCCCAAATGTTCCATAGTAGCTTGCATATAGCTGTCACACCTCCTTTTGGCTAGTACAACCCGGAGAGGGGCGTAGATAAGGGGAGCTTTTTCAAATAAAGTACAATCCAAACGAGATTCAATTATTTAAGAGAATTTCAGAGTCGCCACTTGAGAGATTTATGGTGTCCCAAGTCACTGTTTAGAATCCTGAATCGAGGAAAGAATGACTATGTTTAACAGTCGGCAAACCAGAAATCCGAGTAAGGAATTCTGTTAACCCACGAGAAGGTGTTAGGCATTCCCGGGTCCTGTGGCTCTAGCACGGCCGCCCAAATGTTATATTTGGCTTGCATTATCTGATTTTATATAATTTAGAACCTAAGTGCATTTTAATCTTTTATCCACTTTTATTATTAAAGAAAATTGCAACATCGTTGAAACATGTCTCGAACCACGTCACATAAATGCACATGTGAATTTTGACACATTTCAACTTCGTTGAGATTTAGATTTGGGTCACATAAATGTGTACCCGCATTTAGGGAAGGTGAATTATTAAAGACGTGTCCTAAGGCGACTAGCGCGTTATTTTCTTCGTGAGAGGCCATAAATATTCGCTAAACGACTCGTCTCAAATTCTAAGTATTTTAAACTTTGTATTCTACAGGAGATGACCCAAAGGACTATTTGAATCTAAAACTATTTGATCGTAAAAATTAACTACGAGGGTCTATTGTCAATGCCACACTCGAATGGCCTAGGTTCATATATCAGCTGGGCCTCAATGGAGCTCAGCTTGACAGCCCTAATCTTGGGTCCAAGGGCAACCCTTTCACTTAACCTTCAAATGAGATGAGTAATTATTTATTACTGTACATTGGGGCCTATCATGAATCCAAGATGAATCGCAGGGATTATATATATAGACTACTGAAGTTGGTGGGCCAGGTGGGCCAATCAGCCCAAACAGGCTTGGCATTGTGCAAATAATTGCTACGTGATGGCTTATGTCACGCAATGGATGTGACCAATGTCACCTGCTCAACTTAAATTTATTCAACACAACCAACTATCAAGCTCGAATTTAGCTAACACTTAGGAAATCTCAGACGCAATTATATTACTAACAAGTATCATATAATGAATTTTAACAATCCAAATAGTCCTTCAAGTTGGTCCGACCCTTAGAAAACCCAGAACCAAATTACAACTACTAACAATTATATCACTGATCTAACAGTCCAAACAGTCCTGATTTATTTATATTCAGAAAAAAACTTAACTAAATCAAGGAATTCAATCAAAATGTAAGAACAAGAGACAACAAGTTGACAGCAAAATTGCAGTTGACTTCATCTCAAGTACCAACTAGATCTCTACATTTGCATTAAGCTTAGTAAGTGTACCTGGAAGTCACAAGGCAATAGAAAAGTGGTGGTCAGCAGATTCAACCACATCAATGCAACAACTGAAGCAGCCTATACCCAGATGTATACCCCAAAGACCAATAGAAAACCCCAGAGACTTCAAATTTCAATTTTTGAACCCCAGGAAAGCAATGTAACAGTGAGATAATGAAATTTCAAGACAAGTTGGAACCACAACAACCTCAAAACCAAATTTTATAAGCCACACTCGATTGTTTCCATACTAACTAAGACAAAAATGGTTTCCAAACATGATGTGATCAAATGATACTATGATGAGTAATGGAACAGTATTTCTGGATTTTAGCTTCAAAATTATAAGAGAATTATAGGGAGGCTTTTTCCAGATTTTCCAACCCCTGTTTTGAGTGATTTTAACCCATTTATAGCCAAAAGCTAGGGCATCATTTTTTTAATTATTTTTTGCCCTTAAGTCCCTCTTTAATTTCCAGATATTACCTATTTGAACCCTCATTTCATGACTTGTTCCCAAGTTACTGCAGCAATATTGCTGATTTTGTATTAAAGACCCTTTCTAGAAAGGTCTAAATGCTCCTACCATTTTCTACCATTTAGATGCCACCTATATTACCCTTGTTTGTCCCAATATTACCATTAACACCCTAAAAGGTCTATATTTCCCTTGATTGTCTTAAAACTATCAGAAATGTCTGTACAAATCCTGTGCTACCCTTTAATTGTCTATTTGGATTCTAAATCAACTCCTAAGACTAATTTTCTAATCCTAATAGCTATGATCAATCGAAATGATACTACTCAAGGACAAGCAGTCCAAATTCAGCAAACAACTAGAAATCCAAACCCACTAAGTTTACTCAAAGCTTAACAATTGGTTCCTCAAAACATGCTAATCATTAATTGACCTTGTGAAATTAAAATGATCAAGAAATCATAAATACTAATGAATAATTACTAGAGAAGTCCAGGTCTATTTCTACTTGCATTCAATTTCAAAGGTCAAGCATGGTATTGCTGGCATCAAACAAAATCTATCACCCAATTCCATCATCACCCATTCAGCAATTAAACCAAATAATGAAAGACAAAATGGGAAACAATGGACTCACTGACTCTATGATAACTCTAACATTATTCATGAATTAGGCAAAACTATTTACACAAAACACCTGAATATTCAGATTATGCAAGCAAAGGCATGAATTAATTAATTTTTTTCATAAGAATTGATATCAGGAACAAACATACTATTACTGACCACGGGACGCAATCATGAATGAAACTAGCATGCAATTCAGCCTTTGAAATCAAGATATGCTAAAGCCAATTAAAATTTGCCCTAACAGCCCGAATTTGTTCAGAATAGGCACAAAACAAGAGAAAAAATAACTAAAACTAAAAAGAGAATGTGGACTTATCAGATTTTTTCAATCTGTCAATGCCAGAGTCAATCAAAATCCTCGAATGACTTCAAATCTTGGATTTGTCTTCAATTGGTTGGTACCGATACTGGGGGCATTTTGGGACCAATTGAGTGAGTTTAGATGGGCTATTAGGTGGATGAGGGCTAGAGGAGGGCGGGGTGTGGTGTTTGAAGGGAATTGGATGGTAGCCACCGCCATGCATGGCGGAGCTGGCATCTTCAGACGAATATTTGGTGAGTTGTGGCCATGTTTGAGGGTAGTCACCGACAAGGTTAGGGTAAAGATGGTGAGGAGGTTTATTGGTGTTGATTTGGAGGTGGTTGCCACCGGCCACCGCCGTGGACGGCGGATCTGCCATATTTTAATCGAATATTCGAGCAAATCGGTGGTGATTCGAAGGGTGATATTTATGGGGTTGGGGTTACGCCAGCGGCGGCAGATGGTGGTGTTAGGGTGGCTCATTGGTGAAATTACACTGTTGAGTGAACTATACGAGAAGGGTTGATTTTGTCTCTAATGTTATTACATAACGTTTGGACACTTTTATGTAAAATGCATGGCTTCATGTGAGTTGTTGGATGATGGGTGATGGACGGCCAAGAGGAAAGGCTATCATACGACGTCATTTGGAACCCCTGGGGCTGGACGGTGTTGATGGACGGGTGGACTGTGCATTTGGGCTAGGGTTTATATCAAAATGGCCCAGATAAATATATATTTGAATCAGATTTTCAGGTTTTCTTTAAATCTTTTTCTTTATTTCATTTCCAAATTATTTAAAACATAAAAATTCCTAATCACCCTAAAAAACCCAATTAGCCATACAATAATTATTACCACATAATTAAAAATATTAAAAGGAAAAATTACTTAACAAACAATATTAAATGCAAATTTAGCCATTTTTTGGATTTCCTTTTCCAATTACTAATTAATTTCTAAAAATAAAAAATTACTCCTAAGATCAGATGCTTCATGTATTTTTGTTATTTAAAAATGCACAGAAATGCCAACAATTAACACAATAATGCCACGAAAAATCAAAATTGCAATTAAACCAACGATTTTTTTTTGTTTTTAATTTATGGGAGTAATTCTTATAGGGAAAAAATCACATGCTCACAGCTGCCCCTCTTTGCGCAGAAATACGAAGAGCTTTCGTGCAAAGATAAGTGAGCAAACATGAGTGCTTTTTGCCCGTTTGAATACTCCGTGAGAAGCATTTTTGAAAACTTTGACCGCACCCTGCTTCAAAGGTTGCCTACATATCCTTGGCTGCAGAGGAATCAGGTCAATGTAGTTCAGGAATGTTTGGTTGCTGAGACTACCGAGGCTGTGATTTACTATTGCTGCTGCTGCTACTTCTGCTAGACCCCCTTATTGCACCATTGTGAAAAATAAAGAATCTAGACTAAGATATTAACCGTGGATTACAAGAAAACATATCTATATCTTCCGACTTGCTCTGAATCCTTGTTGCTTTGTTGTCTTGTATTTCTTGTTGTGGAACTCCTCATTGCTTTATTAACTGGTATTTCTTCCTGTGGAACTTCTTGTTGTCTTGTTGTCTTGTTGTCTCGTATTTCTTCCTGTGGAACTTTTTATTTCCTTGTTGACTTCTTGTTTTCTCTTCTATGTTTGATGTTGAATTACTGGTCTTGAGATGTATTCCGTTGAAAGCATTCCCTCGTTCTACAAGTGGGCGCTCACTACTAGAACTTGCAATTCGAAAGATATTCCCTTGTTCTACAGGTGGGCACCTGATCATCAAGACTTGACTTTTGAAGGATATGATGCTGCCCGAGAATACAACCAAAAGAGCTCTCCAGGACTATTAGATATAGAAACAATGGCCTTCCCAGTTCTGGCGGGACCAAGACTGGTGGGTTGGGCAGGTATTGTTTGATTCCTTCGAAAGCCTCTTGACACTCGCCAGTCCATTTAATTGCTGTGTCCTTTTTCAATAGCTTGAATATGGGCTCGCATGTGGAAGTCAACTGGGCGATGAATCGGCTGATGTAATTCAGTCTTCCCAGCAGGATCATTACATCCTTCTTAGTTTTTGGAGGAGGTAGCTCTCAAATGGATTTTATCTTAGTCGGATCCAACTTGATACCTCTTCGACTGACATTGAATCCCAACAGTTTGCCTGACGGGACCTCAAAGGCACACTTGGATGGATTCAATTTCAAATCATACTTGCGAAGCCTTTCAAAGAACTTTCTTAAGTCTCTTACATCATCACCCTGAGTCCTGGACTTAATAATCACATCGTCCACATATACTTCTATTTCCTTATGCATCCTGTCATGGAAAATGGTGGTCATAGCCCTCATATATGTTGCCTCGGCGTTCTTTAAACTGAAAGGCATAACTCTATAAAAGTAAGTTCCCCAAGGTGTGGTAAAAGTAGTTTTCTCAGCATATTCCTCATCCATCAACACTTGGTGGTATCCTGCGTTGCAATCTACAAAGGACTGTATCTCGTGTTTGGAATAGTTGTCAACAAGGATGTGGATATTAGGTAGAGGGAAGTTGTCTTTGGGATTGGCCTTGTTTAAATCTTTGTAGTCTAGACACGCTCTAGTTTTCCCATCTCTCTTCGGCACTGGAACCACATTGGCCAACCATGTGGTGTATCGAACCACTCGGATTACCCCCGCCTCTAACTGTTTTGTGATCTCTTCTTTGATCTTATCGCTGACATCGGGTTTGAAATTTCTTTGTTTTTGTTGGACTGAAAGGGCATTCGGGGTATGTGGGCAACTTATGAAACACCAGATCAACGCTCAACCCGGGCATATCATCGTAAGACCAAGCAAATACATCTTTGAATTCCAGAAGAAGTTGAACCAGTGAATCCCGGATTTTTCTATTCACATGGATGCTTATTTTAGTTTCCTTAGTTTCACTAGGACAACCCAAATTAACTGGTTTGGTATCATTTAAGTTCGGCTTAGGTATATTTTCAAAATGTTCTAACTCTCGGTTGATTTCCCTAAAATCCTCTTCTTTATCATACTTTGGTTCTTGGTTCATTATTTCACAAATAGGCAGCATGTTTGAGTCAGGGCATGAAGTCCGCGAGCATGTAATATTATTTAAAGCCGCAATATTGGGACTGAAAGAAATGATAAAATAGAAGAAAAACAAAAATCGGAAAAAATAGAGAAGTGCAAACGATGAAATATTGATTTCATTTCTTTGAAACTGTAAGATAACAGGGTTTACATCTGGAATTTAATGGACAAAATACTAAAGAAAAACACCCGAGCTACACCCTGAAATAACCCGTGATGCAAGAAAAGGTAGCAAGGCAGGACTACCGGGCCTCCCGCCTGACTGGGAAAGGCCTGGCCTTCCAGTTTTGCAATTTGGCATCCGGTCCCATGTAGAGCACCTCGGCAGTGCTTGAGCTTCTCCCAGCTGGACCATGTTGGCTTCATACAATAATTTTCTCATGGCCCCACATATATCTTCAATTTCTTCCGCTGTGAAAGTCTCGTCTTCTTCTTCCTCATTGTATTTTGGTTTTACAAATGTTTGTATAAGTGGTGTAGGGGTTGTACCAAAGCCCATCCATGACGTTTCCTACGGTTGGCCTAGGTGATATCCTCCGGCATGGGATAGAAACCTAGCCCAAAAAACTTCTCTGCGGTAGGTAAAACGATTGGCTCAGTTATTCCTTATAGAGAACTTCCAAGTCATTTGCCTAGCTTAAACCCTTGGTGTGTCATCACTCATGCCACCATGATTGAGGTATTGGAGAGGAAAGGCTAGGGGAATGGTTTGCTTTCTTTGTGTTGATCAGCTACCACAATTTCAAAAGCCTGGTAGACTATATGTTTACTTCCCTCTTTAGCTTCGAGGCAGGGGACGGAGGGATCACACTAAATTGACTGTTCATCTTCTCCGTGGACCACAATCTCCTAGTTCTTATGTTCTAATTTCAACATTTCATGCAGAGTGGAAGGCACCGCTCCTACCGCGTAAATCCATGGTCTTCCTAGAAGATAGTTATAGGATGTGTCCATGTCTAATACTTGAAATGTCACTTCAAAATCGACTGGATCAATGATCAATACTAAGTTAATTTCCTCTATGGCGTCTCTCTTGATTCCATCAAAGGCTCGAACACACACATTGTTGGGACGGATCCTCTCTGTTCCTATCTCCATTCTTTGCAACGTCGACAATGGGCATACATCCACCCCGGAACCTCCGTCTATCATTACTCTTTTGACATAATAGCCTTCACTTTTGACGGTGAGGTGCAAGTCTTTGTTGTGGGCAGCTCCTTCTGGAGGTAAATCATTCTTGCTGAATGTTACCTGATTATTAGCAAAGAATCTTTCCTCCATTTTCTCCAGTTTCTCCACGGAGGTTTCAACCGGTACATATGCTTCATTCAAGGTTTTGGCCAACACTTTCTAGTGCTCTGGAGAGTTCATCAGTAATGATAATAATGAGACTTGCTTGGGAGACTTCCCGAGATGGTCCACCACCTCATATTCTGGCATATTCATTTTTCAAAAGAAGGCCTCTGCCTCTTCAGCATTTACAGGATTTTCGGGTGGAAACCGCCTTTTGGTGGTAGTGTTCACTTCTTCCATATCCGAATATTTCTTTGCGGGATGGCCCTTTCATGTTTCCCCAATGATTTCTTTGCCCTTGTGTGTTACTATAGTTTCTTGGTAGTTCCATGGGACGGTAGAAGGGTCCATCATTGGCTACTGAGGCGCGCGACCGATCACCATATGCTCATTCAGCCTTGGTGGTTTAATCGGTCCCCGTACCACATAAGCTCCCTTGGGTATGTACATTGTCTTATTCAACTCAAACCTTCTTGGGGGGCACAGAGTGGGCTGTTTTTCTTGACGCCCCTGTGGGATGTAAAGTATGGTTTCCTTGGTGGGTGCCGTCTTAGTTTTAATTTCAAATTCTTTTCTTCTTCTGAGTGCTTAGCTTCACTCATTTCCTTTTCTTCAACCTTCTTGGGGGTAACCTTTGGTTTTTTGTCTGCATCAGCAATGGCTATTATGGCTTTTAAATCAGGATCGAACTCTTTATCCTCACAAGTCATCCCGATGACTGACCCATTGTTGTGGGCTGGCAATGGGTTATTGGTTACGTTCGGGACCTCTTCATCTCTCAGCACTATTTTCTTTTGTTCTATTAAATCCTCCACCGCTTATTACAAAGTCCATTAGTTTTCGCGGTCATGTCCTTCAGCCCCGAAATGATAAGCACAACGTACACCCCGTTAATAGGAAGGTGACTCGGGGTTCTGCCTGTTCGGGGGCACTGGCTGCAAGAGACCCATCTAGACCAGTTTTGGGAATAAGCTGGCATAAGACTCCCCTATTGGTGTAAAGTTTTGTCTCCTGGGTGGTTCCCTGGGATGGTAATTATTTTGTGGAGGGCGGGGATTATAGTGGTTTTTGGGAGGCTGATTTCTCGGGGCCTGGTTTCTGTTGCCTTGTTGTTGTGGTCGAGCAAATTGCTGGGCATTCATGACTGCATATGGTTGGGAAGGAAATGCATGTCTTGATGGGGATATTAGTGTTGAGAGGTTCTTTCTGAGAACACGGGCCTGGGGGAATGGTGCCTTCTTATGCCGGAGGCTGCCATTGAAGCTTCTTCTTTCTTTTTGTTTCTTGCGAACCCTCCTGCCCTATTTTGTATGGCTTGGGAGGTCACCCTTATGGCTGACTGGCTCAGAATTTCCTGTTTTCAAACCATTTTCTACCATCTCGCTGATTTTGATTGCTTCCGCGAAAGGTTTGCCCATTGTTGACATCATATTTTGGAAATAATCTGCCTCCTGTGCCTGGAGAAAAATAGTGACCATCTCTGTCTCATCCATAGGCGATTTTACTCTTGACGCTTGTTCACGCCACTTGACAGCATATTCTCTAAAACTTTCTGAACATTTCTTTTTCAAGTTGGCCAAAGAGTTCCTGTCCGGGGCGATGTCAATGTTATACAGGAATTGTCTTACGAAATCCTAGGCATGGTCATCCCAGATATGCCATCGAGTGATATCCTAGTTCATGTACCATTCAGAAGCGATGCCTACCAAACTCTCCCCGAAATATGCCATCAATAGTTATTCTTTTCCACCTGCCCCACGCAATTGATTGCAGTATTTTTTCAAATGAGCAATGGGGTCGCCATGACCATCGTACTTTTCAAACTTCGGCATTCTGAATCCCAGGAGAAGGTGTACATGCGGGAACATGCATAAGTCCGAGTAAGACACACTCTTCTTCCCACTCAAGCCTTGCATGTTTTTCGAACTCTGCTCAAGGCTTTTCATCCTTCTTGTTATCTCATCTTGTTTAGGTGTCTTAGGAGTTTTATCCTATATCCGTGTGAGTTCGTATGCCGGTTGAGGATAAGTGTATGTGGGGTATGATGGAGGCTCGGTTTGGTAGTTGGGAGTTTGAAATGTGAAAGCTGTAGGATCAAACATGGGCCTTGGCACTGCAGGCTGTGTGGTGGCTGCACATGGAGGAGCCGTAAAAATATTAGGCATTGGGCCAGATGTGAACATCGGGGGACGGGCTTCAAAGGGTGCTTCGACAAAGTTGGCTGATATGGTAGGCTGCCCCAAGAGGATATTTGGGTGGCTGATGGGGGTAGTGGAGGTACCCCCCAACCTTGGAAAAAGCTCAGGAAATCCGGGGATGGCACTTGGAGGTTCTTTTCCATTTGTCCAAGCATCCCACATCTCCATAACTCTCAGTCGAAGGATCCTATTTTCTTCAGCTGCCACAGATTCTAAGGCTGGGATCCCCGCAATCGGTTTGTCCTCTGGATAGGAACTTCTGGTAGAGTCATTTCGGATGACATTTTGCGCTTCCTTTTGATCTAATAATGTATATGTGCTATGCCAGCTTACCACAAACCAATCACTGTTCTCTAAAAACCTGGACTGGAAACTGGAGTTACAAATTGTTAGATTGGGATAGATAACAAACAGGAAATCGCATATTGGGTATGATGCATCTACATAGTTAACGGGTTTCTATATGTTTGCAATGGTCGCATGCGTCATCTCGACATTTATTCTGAACTTCCTTCTGGTTTCTACTTCTCATCTCCTATTAGCTTTCCCTTTTTAAGAATACGGTAGAATCCTATGAAGATTGCTTACGTATCATGACGCCGCATGAATCAGAACGAGCGTAGTTCATGAAAAAATGTGATGGAAATAAAAAGATACTTTTGGGATTGTCAAATTTTATAAAGACAAAATTCTGATTACAAAAGCTAACAAAGTTAAAAGCAACTACCATACTTGGACACAATAAAACTTACAGACTCGAATGGTGCGTTAAAGAACAAACAGACTGATAAACTCTTTTAAGAAAAATACAATTTTTCAGAAATTAAGAATACATTAAGACTTCAACTGCTTTTGGAGCTTGCGGGGCATCATCCGTCCTTGTCGCAGGCTTGCGTTCTAAACTTCCTCGGAAATGGTGGAGGTTGTCCATCACTTGACGAACAAATGTCATGGCGATGGCAAAGAACATGGATTTCGTCATATCCTCGCAATGATTGCACTTTGTGGTAATGTACTCTGCGATTGCCCCTATCCTTTCCTTGATAACACCTTTTTCTTGCAGCAAACGCCCGATTTGTTGGGCCCTTGCCTCTAGAGTTCATCCTGCTACCTGATTAAGCTTCTGGAATTGCCGCAAATCCCTTTCTAATCATGCAATTACTGCATAACAATGTTCTGTTTCGGCTTTGAAGTCCCTGGCTTGCTTGGTCATTCTATTTTCAGTCATGATGACCCTCCGCTTTAAACCAGCAACCTCATCGTTATTCCCTTCCTTTAGTTGCTACAGGATGCGGGCTCGTTCCTCCGCACTTATAATCAGTTGCTTTCGAACCCTAGATAGCTCACTTTCTGCCTTATTCAGGTCAAACCCATAATCAGTTACTTTCCGCCGCAAATTTTCTAAGAGTTTTTCATCTTTTGTACTTCTGGGGGGATTTTCTATGGCGGCCTTAATTTTCTAGATTTGGAACTCGTAAGGATTCATTTTCTCAGGTTAATATCTTCTTTTCTCCCTCATTGGCTACGGCTTGCAAACTATTTTCAAATTGCAGCTCTTGGATTTGCTTTTCCAATCTTCCTATAATGGCCCTATATTCATTTTCCTTAGTTAGCCAATTCCATTGCTCTTGTGACGTCTCAGAAAATTCTTGGAGATGTGGTCTCTTAGCCGGTCATTCAGGCTCTATTTCTCTTTTGTACCAAGCAACATACCCCGCGGCGACCTCCCTTTTAGATATGTCGCGCACTCGAGTACCTACTGTTAAGTATTGGCATTCACTCCAGATTTGGCGTACAACAGCTTCAGGGAATTGACCATTTGGGCTAATCTCCACTGCATGACAACTAATATCCTCGTCCCTGGGGATCATTTGGCATCTACCTAATTGCCTTAGTACTCTGTATGGCGCATAGGGCTAGATACTTCGTAGACCCATTAGAAGGAAATGAGGCCCGGTGGTTGGCATATATATAACTTCATCCACGGGGAGCCACCTGAATGTCCACTCTATCTGATTTGCAGTGTTGGCCCTGAGATGCGACACTTATTCTGTGACACCCTCAGGTACTCTAAACCTGTCAACCCCATTGCAGAATTCTTCTACACAGCTCTTTGTTGGCGACCCATAATTCATGAACCGAGGCCGGTGGCTATATGCTCGATCATCCATATTTACAGCAGCAAGTTACATCATTCGAAGAAGTCTCCTCCTACCTTACAGGCGATGAAAGCGCAGAAGATTTCAGATAAGATCATGGGGGCGAGGGTACTTTTAGCCTGGGTCATTAAAGTGCTAACAACCCCTATTATTCATATGTCAATATTCTCATCCTTTCGCGCAAATACCAGAAGACCCAAGAAAAATACAATGAATTCAAAACATCGGTGCTCCTCCCATTTGAGCTGAATTCATTTGCTACAAATAAGATTTTCGGGGTTATTGAATCCCCCGATATGTCTGTACCTCTTATATATAAATTGCGGGGTGCAAAAGCCAGCTGATAAGTCCGGATTGTGAACCTTCCGACTGATTTTCAAGGAGCCCGAGAATTTTTGCACGGCAAGGGCTCTTGGTGTCTCAAAGGAATTATGGGGGCCCCAATATATCCAATTATTTCCTCCAATGTCGGGGTGAGTTCAAAGTCCGAGAAGTGGAAGAGATTGTGAGCCGGGTCCCAAAATGTGATTAATGCTTTTATGATGTCTCCCCTTGGATTAAGTTTCAACAAACCAGTGAGGTCTCCCAGATACGTATTGACCCTTGTTTGCCATGCTTCCCCCAGATCATTCCATCACAGTCGCAAATCCAAGAGAATTTTGTTCATGAACATTATCGTGCTCATTCTGCACATTTATTAAGGTGAACTAATATCAACAAAATACTAAAACCAGCATTTTATGAAATTCATTTATTAAAATCAGGGACCGGCTTTGCGAAGACGACCTTGCAATACTTTTGAAAGAAAGTTTTTCAGGCTGTGCTCGCTTGCCGGTCAAAAAATAAGAGTTAGAGGTGGTCATTTGTGCAGGATCAGCCTTCCGGCGTCCCTTGCGGTGACATTCGGCTATTTCCGGCAGTAATGTCATCACCCGATTTATTTCGAAACTAGTGGGTAAAATCAGACATTTGCTTTTCTTGTTTTGGTTATTTTTACAAAAGGAGAGGTTGGACCTGATAAAACAACTTATCAAAACCAAAATATTATTAAAAATTTTCCCAAATTTCTTTCCCTTTGTTTTGTATTTTTGTTTTTATTTTTGAGAAATCCAGCAGCATTTCGGCGCTATTTGAGCGTTGTCTTTTTTTTTTTTTTTTTGCAAATGATTTATCTCAGAAACTCTCAAATTTCCTTTTATTCGCAAGTTGGTCAACATGCGAATCCAAGAAAATAAATGCGCAAGTAGCACATAATATGCACCGAGATGGTCTTTTCATTTCGGGTCACCTGTCCTAGACGGACCCAACCCCTGTGTTGAGTCCCCTAAGTCAAATGAATGATGCAAATAAGCGTTCCTACTATGGATCCGGCATGAGGTCAATTTATTCTAAGTTAAAAACCTTTGTACAGGGTCTAGACTGTGCACCCGAGCGGACAACTCGAGTCGAGGAGGGGGTCACGTACCGTGAACCAAAAGGCCATCCAGCTTAGTAACTTGTCTGGCCTCTTTCTTAATTTCAGGTATGACACTAACATAATGGGGAGACTCAACCAGTAAGCACATCCCCCGAGATGAGAAGTGAAGGGTTTCGTAGCAATTTATATGTACAGTTAAGATAATATCAAAGCGGTAAAAGCACTTAGCACTTAGCACAGAACATGTAATGAAACTAGAAGAAGCCGAATATAATAGTTGTTCTAAGCTCGAATTCTTGAAACCTGAACCAGAGATTATGGGTTCGATTCCCCAGCAGAGTCTCCAGAGCTGTCACACCTCCTTTTTACATGGCTACCCCGAAGGATGATGACACGTATAATGGAGTTTTTCAAATTTAAGTGACATTATTCGAAATGAGATTATTTATTTATTAAAAGTCACCACTTAGGATAGGTTTGGCTTTTGGTGTCCCAAGTCACCAGTTTATTTAGAATCCCGAATCGAGGAAATTTTTTCGACTGCCCAATTGGAGTCTGCAAACTAGAAATTCTTGAGTAAGGAATTCTTTTGACCCGAGGGAAGGTGTTAGGTACCCTCAGATCCCGTGGTTCTAGAACGGCCGCTTATACTATTATAAATGGCTAATTTTTTGATTTTTATACATGTTCATCCTACAGTGCAGTTTTAAAATTATTAACCGCTTTATGTTATTTTAGGAATATTTGCAACGTTATTAAAACACGTCTCTAACCACGTCACATAAATGCACCCGGGTTCTCGACACATTTTAACATAGTTGAGACTTGGATTTTGGTCACATAAATGCGCACTCGAATTTAGGAAGATACTTTATTAAAATAACGTGCCTACAGCAACTACGCGTTTTAAAATTCGTGGAAGGGCCATGAAATTTGCTAAACGGTACCTCCAGGTTTCTATGCATTTTAGTATAATTAGAGGGCCACATAGTGTATGACTTTTGTTTAACGTGGCAAACCCTTTTTATTTTTAAGGAATGACAACCTAAAGAGACTATAATTTTCTATTATGCGCGTCTCTAAAAATAAAAAGAAGTCCTAGTTATTCAAGTGCTAACGGTTTATCCTAATAAAAAATCAATATGCGTGTATTCAACATTTTTGTGTAACTAATTTCCGCCATTGGGCTTTATCAAGGAAGACAGACATCCCAGAAATATATTTCCATATTTCATAACTTACAAGGATTTGTGCCCTCGATTGAGCCCAGAATTTTGATGTTATAGAGTATTCATAAGGCAGGAAAGGCATCACTACACTACAGCTATTGAAGTTATTTATAACTGGCTATTTAACAAATTTTAAAAAAACATTTGACAGAATGATATCCCAGTAGTGATTTTCAAGATAGAAAATTAATAAGCTACAACTTCAGGTTTTCGAATTTAGCATCTATAATTAATGTACCCATCAATCAAAGTACATATACATACAACGATTCCCTATTGACAAATCAAACATGAAAAACATGCATGTTATTTGACTACCTTATTTATACCTACTGAAAGTAAAATAACTTGACATTAACAGCTAAAAGTGATAGTCCAGCATAGTCCGATTGTTCTTATATTACAGCGCCAGGATAAGAAAAATATCTTAAACATACTCGACTAATAATATTTGCACTACAATATTAGTATAAAAGTAAATGTCTTCATTATCGAACATGACTATGCATATACAACTATGCATTTCCAGACTTTCCTGGGTGAGAGTTGGTACCTGGAGTTACAGCCAAAGAGGAAGCCTATGAGTGAGGTAAGCGAGAAACAGGCAAGCAACAGCAGCCAAATCAACCAGTTAAACATGGAATGTATCAGGAACTCAGAAAATTTTGAGAAGCAAATAACAACACAGGTTTTGATCCCAGACTTGAACAAAGTAAACCCGCCTAAGAGCAATTCCTAAAATTGCTTCTCAAAATTCTAACAACTTAAAATGCATATGTCTCAATTCATCTTCAACTTATAATGAACAGAATTTTGATTATCATGGAAGATTTTGCCAGGAAAACTTATGATTTTCAGGAATTGGTTTTCAGAGGAATATTCTCGACCTTGTATATATATCCTTCTCAGAAAAATGTATATATCTCAATGTATCTCCCCTTCTTAAGCCATAAGATGTCTCTTTTATAGCCAAAGCCTTAGGGCAACGAAATCTTCCTTGTTTTCTTTTTAGTCCCTTATCCATTTTTTAGATTTGCTTAATTGTTCCCTCATTTTTTAACTTGAGCCTCAAGTTTGAGAGAGAATTAGCAGAAATTGCATTTCGAACCTTCACTAGAATGTTCCAGGGGTTTGCTACAAGATTCATGTGCTCAAATGCCCCAATACCCCTTTTTTCCCATCTTAATTACTAGCCCATATTTTTTATACCCTGTGTCTATCCATCTAGTCAGGAATGGACCCTAGTTAACTACCGAAGTCATAAATCAAGGTTACATTATCAACTGGGGTTGAATTTTGAGAAAGATGGCCATGACCAACTACTTAATTGGAGATTATACTATACTATGCAAAAGCAAAAAACCAAGGGTCAAAAATTGATAAGTAACTATTCAATGCAACATATATTCAGGCGAATTATGAAATATCCTCCCTCTCTTTACTATTATTCAACAAAATTATGAAATACCCATCATTACGGAAGAGTACCTTAGTTTATGAATATTAATCTACTGATTAGCTATGAATCTCTCAGTAACCACCAATAGATGGTGTATTCTCCACCACATAGAGAATAATTGCTCGTTTCCACTTTTGGTTCTCTTCTTCGGTGTCCTCTTCCATCAATTGTACCATTGCTTCACCATCTTTCATCTCTAAGGTATGTAGGTTAGATTCATACTTTTTTCTGCCAATTTGTTTTCCCGGAATAGCCTTGCCATGATCTTCCTGTCTCCATAGTTTGTTTCCGTAGTTTGTTCTATTTTTTTCCGCTAATTTTTTTTCTGGTTGTCAATCTCTACACCCCTTTGTTTGTTTAGTGGACTTATATGTAATGTTCCATTGGTTTGCCCCTTGCTCGAGCTTGGCCGCTCATTTGTAGTCGGCACTATAGCGATTCCTTTCACAGAGTTCACCACACGTGTCAATATTGCTTGAACTCACCAGCGTTACAAATATTGCTCGAGAGCTACCCAGATCTGGCCAATTTGGGTCACTATTACTGTCTTGATCCTAGTCTCCTATTGCATTTTCCCTTTTACTTTAGCAGTTTATTTCCCTTTGCTCACGCATGATGATGTCCGTTAGTTTCCTTTCTACCACTGGCGTTTTGCTGGTGTTCTTCTTCGCTCTTCCTCTTCCTCCCATTTTCGACGATGATACAGGTTAGCAAGCTCACCTAACGTACGTCGAGACAGAAAGTCTTATTCAGCTAGTACCATTTTTATTGTTCATCATCATTATTTTTTTGTGCATGCAGAGTCAATTTTAAATGGAAGATACATATGATTTAAGCATAAGTTAGTATGGAGTATTATATATCTATATATAAAGGGGGGGGGGGGGGGGGACCTACATGGACAATTGAGGGATCACCGGAACCCGTTAGCCTCGGCAAAAACCATGTATATATATTTGTATGTACAACAAGGACCGTTAAAAAATTTTGATGTGCCTCTTAAACACAAAAGATGGACTGGCTCTGCTGGTTTAATACGTTGCATTTGTCTCCATTTGAGCCGGTTCGAGACCATCACTAACCCTTTCTTTTCATTCAATTTTTTTTCCTCTTTCAATTCAAAATAGATTGGTATCTCCTGTATTTAGTGCTCTACCTTGCTATTTTTTTTCCCTTTATGTTTTCTAACTTCATGAATAATTATTTAGTACTAGTACATGTAGTCAATTTCTACACAAAACAGTCTCAAACGCTTTTTGAGAAATATCCTTCTAGACATCAAAAAGGTAATAGATAGACATAAAAAAAGTATTAAAGAAAATTAAAAGGGGATAAGATATTTCATTAGCAAGAAGTCAATCATCTTCTTTATCATGATAGCCAAGTTTATTAGCATTATTAGTTTCTTTACATGTATAAAAATAAGTAATTCCATTTTTCCCAAAAACAGTATTTAAAAAAACTTCAAAAAAGCTTCTGTCTTCAAGGATCATTTCGCCAAAGTAGCAGATGTTTATCGATTTAACGACAACGACCGGGACTTTTGCTTTATGGACTTTCAATCGTGATCTTATTAAACTAAATTTTTGAACATACTTTCGAGCACTGACTCATAGTCAATAAGTTTTTAAGGAGTTTACACGTCAGATTTTGTCGTTACTAGCTGACATATCTATATCAATAGTGGTGCTCTCGCTGTGCTCAAATCCTGGGTCCGCCTCATATCTATGTTGTAAGCACTAAGTGCATGTATTTTCTTTTCATTTTTTGAAAAAAAGTTGGGGTGGTGGGTATTTGGGGATGGGGGGTTGATGCAGCAACAATCTGGCTCCATGAAGTAGTTGGGATGCATTTAGACCTCACATGCAATGTTTCTTTTCATATATTAAAGCCCATCTACTTCTTTTGATCTGAATGCATAATCATGGGCCAATCCATCTCAACCTCTAAATTTTCAATTGTCCCAATCCTTGACCTTAAATGATGATGAGACCCACTTGATTAATTGATGATTGAATGACTTTTCAAGGTCCTGGTTTTGAATCTGTTACTAAATAATACATGAAAATCCAGAATGTCTAAGAGACCCTCATAAATGAACTACTAGTATATAAGAACATGCTGCAGGTATAGGATAAAATCAAAAGCTAAAGACAAAAAGTTTCTTCTTTTATCAAATGTTGGGAAGTGTTAATGATCTGGTTTCTTGCTTAATGGCTGGATTATGTCTACGATTGATTCTAATTATGGATGGACAACCAGAGTCAAACATAAAATATCCTAACAAAACCTGCATGATTAGCTTAATTGACTTTAAAGATTTTCCTTTTAATAAGACTACAATGAGAACCACGCATAGAAACAGATTGTTTTTCTAATACTAAACACTGCCTAATTAAGAAATTGTTGCTCTAAGTTACAGACTAGATATATATGATTGAATAATAAAGGAAGAAGATTAGTAAAAGTTATCTTCTGAAACATAAAAGTGAAAAATAGGGAATTACTTTAGTAAGATCATTAGAAATTCCCTATGGTATATACTTATTCAGTACTGTATTCAACTGTTTCTTGGAAATTGCCTGTGGTCAAGGCGCTAGTCATAACAAGTTACACCTAATGGGACACATGGTTTCTTTGTTACATGGTTCAAAGTCCAATACTTTGATATTAAAGGGCAGTTCGATACATAAAAATTTTCATATTTTCGTAGGATTCAAGAAAAGATCGCATATGAAGAATGTAATGTGGCCGCCTATGCTAATGGGCCGATTATTATGTTTTAACCCTTAAATTATAAATCACACAATAATAATTTTATCGTTATCCCAAAATTTTCTTTGGAATTTACCTTTCTTGGTATTGGTAGGTGAAGTTCAAAGGTCAAATGCCCTTCACTATTATCCATAATTTAAGATGCTGATACAGAGACAGAGATTCAGTAATCAAGAAAGGTAAGTGGTGTGAAAAGAAGCAAAAGGAGTTGAAGAAAAGTAAAAAGAGAAAAGGTCAGCTTTGCCATTGTTACAGATAGATTTTCCCAATAACACAAAGTTGTATTATTTTGGTGTCCCCTTACTCTTAACGTTCAAATTTACCCTCTTGTCCTCTTCCTCTCTCTATCCACCTTTAATTCAAACTTTAAATATTTCAAAGTTCAAATCTTTATAGTATCTGTCCTAAGCTTATAAAATTCTACTGAAATATTACTGTTGCTCTCCTCATTCAAAAAAGAAAAGTGTTTTTAATGCTGGTAAGCTCCTCACTCACTCATTCATTCACAAACTAACATTCAATTCTCAAAAGCTAAAGCCTTTTTCTTGATTCCTTGCTTTCTGGGTGTTTCTTCTTTCTTCATTCTTAAGGCTTTTAGTAATCAAGTACTGAAAGAATAATCAAGAAAGTGAAGTTTTGCTGGTAAGAAATGATGGACATTATTTTGATTTTCCATTTTCTCTTCCTATGAGATAATGCCATTTCCTTTGCTTTTTCTTTATTTATTAAATAAAGCATTTAGAGCCGGAAAGATCAATTTTTTCTCCCTTTTCATAAACTTTTAATGAATGACTTATTTGGTAGATCTTCATTTTGCTTAACATTTGTGTCTGTCCAGACAAACATGCTTTATGATAACAGTTTCAAGTGAGTAATTCCAATCTGAAAAATCTAATATTTGGAACCTCTTTTTAGTTTTTTGAGAAAATATGCTCATCTTCCAATGACATTGATATTGACATATGCATGGGGATAAAGGTGTCTGGAAATTTCCTTTTGCTCTGTTCTAAACGCATGCTTCACTACTCTCTGTTCAATTTTGTCTCTCCTTTCATCATTAAAATACCCTACCCCCCCCCCCCCCACCCAAATTTTTTTTTTCTCTCTTTTTTTATTTTAAATTACTTTTTGTGATTGCTTTGGGGGGGATGCTTGTTATACTCCTAAAAAGGTGTTGTTGGACATTTCTGCCTTTGCTGCAAAAAGGGTGTGATTAAATTTTTTACTCCATTGAGATTAATAGTAGTAACTGATTTTCCTGCTTTTATTGGGTTGTATATTTCAAATTAGTTTCAACTTTCAATTCCCATGCAATATAGAGAACTTGATGCCTTTTGTATACTTCAAACCTGATTGATCCTCCACTTCTACAGATCAAGACTTAAAAAGTGGTAGAAGATTGCATCATTGAAATGCCGCGATCAAGGTGAGTGACATGGAATGGCTTGAACTCCCTATCAAATCAGTAGGACTTATATTTTCTACTGTAATGAATTCATATTTCAATTCGCATATGACTATCAAATGAATTGTGAATAATCCGTCCTCCTCTCTTTCATAGAGGGGCTGTGCTTGAGTACAATTTTGTCTAATTTCTAACTGCACTTTTTCCGTTTTGTTTTTAATTTTGAGGGAATAGGGGATCAGAAATGCCTCAGAGGCAATCTCCTCGAGTCCATTTGCAACTCCGAACATCAAGCTCTGATTCTGATCCTCTACACCATCGATCAGTGACTGACCGGAGTCCTAAATTGGGTGATCGCCGTTCGCCACGAGGCGCTCAATCTGATCCACTGAATCAAAGGAAACTTGGAACAAGAATTGCAGATTTGGAATCTCAACTTGGGCAAGCACAAGATGAGCTCAAATCTCTGAAGGGGCAGTTAGCTTCAGCTGAGGCTGCAAAGAAAGCAGCTCAAGAACAGCTTGAGAAGAAAACCAAGAAACCAACTGTTGCTGAGCCTGAGCAAATCCAAGAAACCAGCAACAACAACAACAACAACAACAATCCAACTCATGAAATTCCAGATGATGACCAGAAAGAAGTTTTCGAAGTTCCAGTTGAGAAGGTAACAGTGGAGCCTCCTCCAAATGTTGAAATAAGCCACCCGTCTGTCGAAGAGGACCTGAAAAGTGCAAATTTATCACCTGCTGAAACCCCAGCCATTGCTAAACCGGTAGCTGAACAGGAGAAATCATCAGTTGAGGAGCTGAATTTAAAGGATGAGGAAATAAGCTCATTGAAATCCAAGTTGGAGGAGAAAGAAAAAGAGCTTCAGGTTTTTAGCCAAGAAAATGAGAGCCTGAAGAAGGAGCTGAATGAAAAAATGCTAGAGATATCGTCCGTTAAGGCCAAAGAAGAGGAAACGAGCCTCAATCTAAACCAAGTAACACAAGAGCTGGAAACAAGCAAGAATAATGCAGTTAATATACAGGAGAAACTTGAGGCCACTGAAAAGGCAAAAGACGCATTAGAAAATGAGATGAAGAAACTGAGAGTCCAAACAGAACAATGGAGGAAAGCTGCAGATGCTGCAGCAGCAGTATTAGCGGGAGGTGTGGAGATGAATGGGAGAAGACTATCTGAAAGGTGTGGATCAATGGATAAGCATTATGGTAATGTATTTGAACCAGCAGTTGGAGGATACGGCAGTTACATGGGTTCGCCAGGGTTGGGTGATGATTCTGATGATGTTTTTGGACATGGGAAGAGAAAAGGTTCTGGTATTAAGAAGTTTGGTGACCTCTGGAGGAAGAAGGGACAGAAATGAGTGTCTTTTATTGAACACTTGAGAACAATGTATGTTAAGTATGGCCAGCAAAAATGGTTCCTCACCATTTTTTTCTTCTCTAATGTATGGATCTTTTTCTTGGCATCTGGCAACTATTATATGCTTGTGTTAAATTTCTGTTGTTAATTGTTTCTTTCTTTCTGGCTTAGCTTGATGCTAACCTGTCATTCATGAAGCTCGTATCTTCGAAATGTCAAGTGGTTGTCTTTTCTTCTAAGGCCAAAAAAAAGAAGAGAAAGATACTGACGAAATCGAAGATGGTAGAATCTGCTTTTAGTGTCCATTTTAAATCGATACTCCTTTCTTGAACGTGTATTGACTACATGTTAATTGGGCCTCGACATTGTGATTGCCTGCAAATCTTTACACGACTAGAGAGGTGCACATAAACCTCATGTTCCTAAAAAATGTATCAGAGGCATTTCCTCAGTGAAATCAAACAACAACAACAACCACCCAGTATAGTCCCACAAAATGGAGTTTGGGGAGGGTAATATGTAGACGGGCCTTACCCCTACCCGAAAGGCAGAGAGGCTGTTTCCAATCGACCCTCGGCTCAGTGAAGGAAAGAAAAAACAAAGACAAAAACAAAAGAGCATTAGTAACTCCAGCAGAAATAGTGGAAATATTTATTTAAATATAAGAACCATAAATAAAATAGCATGCAATAGTATCTGACCGTAACTACCATAAATAACTACCATAAGAGAGACACAGTCCAAGACAAAAATCATCTATGGATAGCAATGCCACGAATCACCCAACCCTCGGTGAGGAGTACGAAAAGCACTAGGAGCCCCTATCCGACGACACTGGTACTAGACCTCCAGACTTTCCTATCAAGGGCCATGTCCTCGGAAACCTGCATTCTAGTCATGTCATGTCTAATCACCTCTCCCCAGTACCTCTTAGGCCTCCCTCAGCCTCGCCGGACGCCGACCATCGCAAGCCGCTCACAACTCCTCACCGGGGCATCAGGACTTCTCCTCCGCACATGCCCGAACTACCTCAGCCTCGCTTCTCGCATCTTCTCATCCACCGGGGCCACCCCCACCTTTTCTTGAATAACTTCATTCTTAATCTTATCTAACCTGGTGAGCCCGCACATCCACCTGAGCATCCTCATCTCCGCAACCTTCTTTGAACATGAGAAATCTTCACTGGCCAGCACTCCGCCCCATACAACATGACAGGTCTGACCACAGCTCTATAAAATTTCCCTTTGAGCTTCTGTGAGACTTTCTTGTCACACAAGACTCCTGATGCAAGCCTACACTTCGACAACCCCACTCCTATGCGATGAGTGACGTCCCCGTCAATCTCTCCGTCCCCCTGAATCACCAACCCAAGATATCTGACATTGTCCCTCTTGGCGATGACCTGAGATCCAATCATCACGTCCATATCTATTTCGCTCGGCCCGGCGCTAAACTTACACTCCAGGTATTCTGTCTTAGATCTGCTTATTTTGAAACCCTTGGACTCGAGAGTCTGTCTCCATACCTCTAACCTCTCAATAACACCAACCCTCGTCTCGTCTATCAAGACTATGTCATAAGCAGATAGCATACACCAAGGCACATCCCCTTGAATATGACGGGTTAGAGCATCCATCACCAAGGCAAACAAGAGAGGGCTAAGCGTCGATCCTTGATGGAGCCCCATAACCACTGGAAAATGTTCTGAGTCGCCACCCATCGTCCTAACTCTAGTCTTAGCTCCATCGTACATGTCCTTGATTACTCTGATGTAGGCTTCAGGCACGCTCTTCTCCTCCAAGCACCTCCATAGCACCTCCCTTGGGACCTTGTCATACACCTTCTCCAAGTCGATAAGCACCATGTGCATGTCCTTCTTCTTATCCCTGAACTGCTCGACCAGCCTCCTGACAAGGGGAATAGCTTCTGTAATGGAGCGACCAGGCATGAAATCGAATTGGTTCACAGATATAGAAGTCATCTCTCTCACCCTCACCTCGATCACCCGCTACCAGATCTTCATGGTGTGACTTATTAATTTGATACCCCTATAGTTGTTGCAGCACTGGATGACCCCTTTGTTCTTGTACAAGGGCACCATTGTACTCCACCTCCACTCCTCCAGCATCCATGGTCTTGAAGATCACATTGAACAACCTGGAGAGCCACTCCACTCCTGACCTACCTATGCATTTCCAGAACTCCATCGGGATCTCGTGAGGCCCGGTCGCTCGACCCCTACTTATCCTACGCAAAGCCCCCATGACCTCCTCCGCCCTAATGCGCCTGCAGTACCCAAGGTCTCTATGTTGCTCTGGATGCCCCAGCTCCCCTAGCTCTATGTTACGCTCCCCCTCCTCATTAAGTAGGTCTCGGAAGTACGCCTGCCACCTCTGCTTGACTTGAGACTCCCCCATCAGAACTCTACCATCCTCGCCCTCGATGCACCTAACTTGGTCAAGATCACGCGCCTTCCTTTCCCTTGCTTTAGCTAACCGGAATAACTTCTTGTCCCTGCCTTTCTCCCCTAATTCCTCATACATGCAACCAAACGCTGCATTTTTAGCTTCCGTAACCGCCAGCTTTGCTTCTTTTATCGCCACCTTGTAGATCTCCATGTTCGCTCTCCTTTCTTACTCGCTTGTGCTCCCTGCCAACTTAGCAAACGTCGCCTTCTTCACCTCCACTTTTCCTTCGACTACATCATTCCACCACCAGTCACCTGATATCTGTCTGAATAGCTCTTGGCTACCCCGAGTACGTCCCGTGCTACCTCCCTAACCAAGTTCGCCATCTCTGACCAGATAGCGTTCGCTTCCCCAGAACTTCTCCAAGCTCCGCCATCAGTTAACCTCCTCTCCAACTCCTGATCTTTCTCCTTAGTCAGAACACCCCATCTAATCCGCGGTTGTCCCCGAGTACCCCTCCTCTTCCTCTTCCTCTTCACCCAGAGACCGACATCCATCACTAGGAGTCTATGAAGAGTCGAAATGGACTCTCCCGGAATAACCTTCCAAGTCTTTGCACATATCCCTATCGCTCCTTCTGAGGAGGAGGTATCAATCTGAGTCTTCGCCGCCGAACTCTTGAAGGTGACCAAATGCTCCTTCCTCTTCTGAAATGTTGAGTTCGCAATCAGAAGCTCGGAAGCCCTGGCGAAATCAAGCAGCGACGTGCCTCCTGCGTTCCTAACCCCAAAGCCGAAGCCACCGTGCACCTCACCATAACCACCAACATCAGCCCCAATATGACCATTAAAGTCCCCTCCAATAACTAACTTCTCAGATTGGGGAATACTACTCACTAGATCATCCAAGCCCTCCCAAAAACGCCTCTTAACCTCCTCGTCTAAGCCTGCTTGCGGCGTTTAAGCGCTGATGACGTTGAGGACGCAACCCCCAATAACCAACTTAATAGACATTAATGTATCATTCACTCGCCTAACCTTGACCACAGACTCCCTTAGATCCCTATCTACCAAGATGCCCACTCCATTCTTACCTCTCACGACCCCAGAATACCACAGCTTAAACCCGTCTGTATTCCTCGCCTTCGACCCTTTTCACCTAGTCTCCTGGACATAGGCTATGTTAACCCTCCTCTTGTGAAGAACCTTCGCCAACTTAATGGACTTACCCGTCAGAGTGCCTATGTTCCACGACCCAATCCTTAATCTATGAGCGTCCACTAACCTCTTCCCACCCTTACCTCCCGCCCTACCTGCAGGACCACTCCCTGCCCCCTCTACTCACCCCCGCCACCACCCCCACCCCCCGAGGACATGACCTTACACTACCATCCCCCGCCGCGGCCACTATCCCTCCAACCGACTATGGAGAATAGTGACGCACACACGCACTATAGCGGAATACGCAAAAAGATGCAAACTAGATATCAACACGAAATGCTAGCTAGAATACGTAAAAAGATGTACAGAGTAAATAAGAGAGCGGGAGGTACCAACTCCCGATGGAAAAACCTGAAAGTAGGCTTTGATGCACCCGAGGTCAACTGCTACCAGCTCTTGCACGTCCCGGCCGGTGTTAATTAGCTCTTCACTCCCAAACGCAGCAAACTGGCCCCGCCGACGCGACTAGTATCAGGGGCAAGTTTTCCTGAAGCTTGTCGGAACGGGTAGTTCTGTTGCGTCCTGCCGAAAATCTGAACGGGAGTCGCCTGAAGTACTGTAGTTTGCCGGGAATCCTCACCGAAAAAATAAGGCACATGTCTAAGAAAACAGAACGCACCCACACAAAAGGCAATTCATGAGCTCTAGAGTTAATCTCTTTCGAAGACCACAGAAATTCCACTTGACCCCCTTCAAGATTCATTCCCTCACACCCTTCCATAACTCAATCAAATATTGGCCAACAACCTCAATTTTCTTCAAATCACCACCCATCTTGTTATTTAGCTGTGCAAACCAATCTGCAATCCAGATCTTCACCTTGCAGCCGGCAGAAGTCAGTTTGTTGACATTGAGTGCCTTCAAAACTCCCTGTTAAGCAAAGAAGTTATATAACAAAAAAAAAAAAGTCACAACATGCTAAAAGAACATATAAGCGCACAGAAGCTCCTCCCGTAAAATTTCATAGCAATCCCGTACTAATGTAACAAGAAGAAAGAAAGCCATAAAATATAATTTTATGTAACAGCTTGTCAATAGAAGCAATTGATCATGAATTAATTTCATTGTATGACACGCAAACAGTTCATTGGGACTTTTTAATCAATCTCTACCCTTAGAACAAAGACAGGTGAACAGAGCTCCATCTGGAAGAAGTATATTAGGACTACCAATCATGAGAACAGGAAAAACAGTCATGAACAAACCTTAATAAAATAAGTAGAATTCTAAACAAAATAAGCCACACGCATTGTGCAATCCGGACACTTTGCAAATGGCGAGATTTTTATCATCTTCATTCCTGTAAGTTAGAATGCCCTGGGGGAACTTATATCTACGTACCTGAGCCATGAACATTCGACCAGAAGGCTCAAAACCATCATAGCAGACGGGCTGCGGCTTCTTTGCTAAGATTCATCAACTCATCCTCCTGTATGCATTCCTCCCCAATACTCCTAATAATCTTGAACCTCTCCTCCACACTCATCCTAAAATATTAGCATAATATAACAAATTCAATCTCAAATTTGAAAAAAAATGCATTCATATGCAAACAAGAAAAACCATTCCATAGATCTCACCATAGAACTCAAAGAATCCTCAATTCCGAACTAATTGGGATGGCTATATGAGTTACTTTTTTATTTTTGATGGCGGTGGTATTCGGGCTAGTTACGGCACATCGACTACTCCATTGTGGGCATTTGGTACCTCCAACTAGCACATGGACCGGGTAACGGGTAACGCTGCCTATCAAGGCTTAGGCAGATGAAAAAATTATCTAATGTAGTATTTATTTGCTTCCCATTGAAATTTGAACCTAAGACCTCATGATTATGCTCCCACTTTATTGACCACTGAGACATACCCTTGGGCATGGAACGACTATATGAGTCTTCTATATATGTTTCACGCTATTTGGGTCCATTTCATTCCAATATTCAATAATTTGTCAGGGCTCTTTATAAATCTCTAAGATTACAGGTTATTATTAACAGAATTCACTAGCTCTTCAGAAATAAAAATACTCCAAACTAATTGGACGTTTAGAATCCTTCAAAGAGAGAGCATTAATGGCTTCCGAAGCCTCTTGATTATCCATCTTCCTCTGCAGCCAATGTTGAATGATCACACTATTTATATCTTTCCCGTAGGTTTTTAAAACTTATACATCAGCTCTCAGCTCTAATCTAACGGATGCTACAAAATCTTTTTATAGTTAAAGTCAATGAATTATTAAGCAGACCGCGAAACTGGGAAATTGGCTAAATAATGTATTTTTAAATATTTTTTTCATCACCTTGTTTTAAGTGCTCCAGAGAGCAAGAGAAACTCGTTGCTTATTTAATTTCTGTAATCAGTTCTTACTCTGAATTGAAGAATAAATGCGTCTATTTCCTAAAACGTCGGGCGAACATAAAATTTAGCAATCTCGAAATTAAGGGTGTATTGTGGGTCAGGTCTAGTTCGGGATCACTGGCAAACGGGTTAGTTCAAATGGGCTGGTCCCTATCGATTCTAAAAGTTCATTGTGGGCCGGTCCTCACCAAATAAACTGCGAGCCCGAAATCGTTTAGCTCGGACCGGCAGGCGGGCCTGGGCCGGTTCTACCGAACCCAACGGATATTTTTCAAAAAAAAGGCTAACGGTCTGAAATTTAAAAAGTAGCCGTTGGCCTGCAATTTTAACCGTTTGGCTTTTTCAAAAATAGTCATTTAGCCCACAAACTTTGTTTTAACCCTAAACTTTTTATAACTACACTTTTTTCTTATTCTCAACTATAGATACCCCATTATTCTTTCATTTTTACTCACAAATTCATCAATCTCTCTCTATTTGTTTTCTATAATTGCTTACTTTATTATTGCAATTTCGTGGAAAATCATGAAGTTGGTGAATTGAAGTCTTCAACGGTATTCAATTTTCAAGAAGTTGTTCGTCAATTCGGTAAACTCGTTCCAACTCTTAAGTTTTCACATTGTAGTTTTGTTTGTTTTAGTTAGTATAATTATAATTAATATGGACTTTTCTTTGAAAAAAATATTTGGTGGTAAGAGTAAGGGAAAATCTAAAATTGGTGAATCTAGTCGCCAAAATACTACTCTTCTCTCGGCTCCTCGAGCCAGACCTGTTACCCGTCCTCCTCTACCTGTTATTCTTGATAGTGATAACCCTTGTTTTTAATTTTTCGATGGTCAATTTTGCCATGATGTTGCACCAGGTCAACAATTAAATGATGAAATTATGAGTGCTCTTTATCCTAATGAAACTATCTTTGAAAATGATGAGGAAAACAATGATTTAGATTAAACGCAACTGGATTTAGATGATACACCTACTAGTCATGTTAATAACCCAACTGATATTAATCCAAATGATTCCCACCCCCATGATCCTCATATAGTAACCCCTACTTTTAATAGACAACCTTCTAAATAGACCGAAACATCTCTTGTTTGGCGCTTTTTTACTCAACTAAGAGAACAAAATAATGTTAAGTGTAAAACTTGTGGGTCTTTGATGGCTCATAAATATACTTGAGACCATAGCGGTATAAGTACTTTGACTAGAGACATAAAGAAAGACCCTAGAGATAAAGCTAGATATTTACAAATGAAAGCTGTGCACGAGAGTAGAAGTTTAGATACTAAGGTTAACCCTACTACATGGTCAAATCTAGTTCAACCGGAAATTAACATTGTTACCGGTGCCACTTTATATTATGATCCAAATAAAGATTGTGAAGAATTGGCAAAAATGATTACTGTTATGTGCTTACCCTATAATTTTCCTTCTAACCCTCACTTTTTCCATTATATTATATGGGTTTTTAATCCTACTTATAAAGGATGGCCTCGCGCAACCATAAAGAGTGATATTTATAAATATAAATATAAATATGAATAATATTTGCGTTATTTATTTACTCATATAGATTGATGTATTGCTATTACTACTGATATATGTAGAAGTCGTGATGACTGTGATTATTTAATTGTTATAATTCATTGGATAGATGAGTACTGGATAATACAAAAATGCATTATTGCTTATAGAATAACTAATTCACGCCACACAGGTAAACTTGTTGCTAACACAGTTGCAGATATTTGTAGATATTTTTGCATTAGAGATAAATAATATCAGTTTCAATGGATAATGCTTCTAGTAACACTAATGCTATAGGCTTTCTTACAACTACACTAAATCCCGTATTTAGTAATATTTTTCATGTTTGATTTATTTGTCATATTTATCATTTAATCATCAGTGATGGCATAAAAGTTTTAAATGTGGAAATTGAAAAAGTTAAAATGGCTCTTAATTGGGTTTTTTATTAAAACTGTAGAAGTATACTTAGAGTATATTTTAAAAAATGTGATAAATTTGGCCTTAGAGAAAGAAATGTACCTAAATCCTGTCCAATTAGATGGAATTACATGTATGAAAAGTTTAGTTGTTTCATATGAATATAGAAACCCAATAAACGTAATGTCTAATGCTCGTGTTGGTGATGATGATGATGATGATGATGATGATGATGATGATGATGATGAGCACCTTACAAATCAGGATTGGACTAATGTTAAAATGCTTGTAGACTTTTTAGAACAATTTCATGTTGTTATAAATGAATTATCTGGGCAATATTATCCTACTATTTCTAGCTGTTTAGTTTATATTGCAGCACTTGCAAATTTATTTACTCAATTTTCAGAGAGTGGGAAATTTATCAACTTGCTATTAATTCTATGAAAGATAAGTTTAAAAAATATTTTTTCCCTATCCCCTATTTTTGGTGTTGCTGCTATGTTAAATCCTATAATTAAATTAGGAGGTCCTCACTGTTGGTACGCAATCATTTATTAGCTTTATCACTTTCAACTGACGAATTTGCTACACTTGGAGATGCAAAAGCCTCAATTAAAGTTAATGCTCAAATAGTTTATAATGCTTATCAATTTGCCTTAGATCATGTTAGACCAAATGTTCCAACTCCTATTTCGTCTAGTTCGCAATCTTCTAAAAGAACTGCGAGCCTAAAAGCCCTTAGTTCTTGGACGGAGTTTAGGGGTTATCAAGATGATACTATTGGTGGTAGTTCACAAATAAATGAGCTTCAAGTTTATTTGTCGCAGGGACTTGAATCAGAGAATCTCTACGGCTCCTTCGATTTTTGTAATGGTGGAAGGAAAATCAAAAAATACTATCCGGATTTTTCAAGGATGACTTGAGATATTTTAAGTGTTCATCTTCAACAGTGGAATCAGAAAGCGCTTTCAGTCAAGAAGGACTTCAAATCGGCGATCATAGAGCGTCTACGAGGGAGAGTTTGGAAAAGTCAGTACTCTTCAGAGATGGGATCTGTTCGGAAAGAAGAAATTTTTGACTTGTAGAATCACAACCAGAGATAGACGAAGCTTATGAAGAAATGCTAGTGGAACTTGCACAGGATGTTGCTTCGCCCGAAAGTGGTGATGAACAAGCTTCTTGTCACGCCCCAAAATCAGAGAAGCGCGACCGACCCTCAACCAAGTAAACCCGACTGAGCAAGCCTGTTAGGACTATCCAAACTAATTCATGAATAAATAAGAGATGGACTCCATTTCAAGTTCTATAAACATTTCATTAACGATTTTCATTAGCAACTTCATTCACAATTTTGAAGATATTACAAATTTTATACATCATTGCCAAATATCAATATTTCAATTTTAATTCTAATACCCAACACTACCCTCAACCTGTATATGGAGCCTCTAAATACAACTGAAGAATAATATGAAAATGCCAGTAACAAGGCTCCGGCTATACCTCAAATACAAAGTACATGATTAACAGATGAAACAGGACCTCGAAATGAAGTGGGCTCACCAAGTCAGCTGAAAGGATGATGTGGAACTAGCAGCGAACAACATTGTATGCTATTGAAAAACCTACATCCATTTAAAGACGTAGCGCCCCGGCAAAAGGGAAGTTAGTGCCATCGAATAGCACTAGTATGTATAACTAAACACCATCTCATTAGAAAGAACAACCATACAAGGACAAGGAAATCATATGGATTTAACAAAATCTTTAAACAATCACTACATCATCAAATAAAAGGAAATACATAGATCTTACATAAGTTCCATACCTTTAGTGTGGGGTTTTTACTACTGTTCATCATTATTCACAATACCACCGCTTTCTTGAGCGGAGTCCGATCACGGCCCGATTGGCTAAGCCGTCTTCCCGAGACATTACCATTATTTCATTCACATTTTCTAGTTTCAATCATCAATACATTACCACCATATATATATATATATATCATGGCGTCCGATCACGGCCCGTTCGGCTAAGCCATCTCCCAGAGACGTTACTATTTTTCGTTATTCATCTCACACCAATCTTTGGTTTCATATGTATTATTCATCTGCACTTGGGGTCATGATTATCGCATCATACTTGGCACTAGGCCATATTTCATAACTCTTATTCCACGTCACTTTCACTTTCAACATCAAACTTTCAATTTACGATAATAGGCACATACAAGAGCAATTCAAGTTATAAGCATAGGGAGGAATTCTCATGATTCGCATAATAATCACAATTTAACTTGACTTGAAATATAAAAAATTTAGCATATAGTTCACATTCTTCACATATTCCCAATTACCAAGAATAGCACATTGAACATATTGGGACACACTTTTCACATATATTCTTGAAACACTAGTTACTTTGAAGCAACAAATACTACGTCAATCAAAATCCGGACTTATAATTTTACATGGACACCATGGGAGCTCCATTTCTAGGAAGAGGGGGTTTTATCCATACATACCTTGTTTAAGCTCTTCTTAAGTTACTACTGTTAGAAACACGTTCTCAATGCAATATACTAAACGTGTACTCTTTTGTAGGTTTTGATGAATGACAAACGAAGCAAAAATTGATATATGACGGAATTCAAGTACAAGAGCACAATGGTTGCGAATAAGATTGAAGTTCAAGATATAGCTTTTAATTGTTATTGAGTTGTTCTAAATTGTAATCTCGATCCTATAACTTGACTCATACTATGGCCTCTCTCATAAAACTATTTTCCAAAATCATGCATATTTAATTCTGTGTCAAAAAGATTTTAAATCATGCATATTTACATTAGACAAAATGTTTTCTAAACATGCCTCAAAAATCTGGGCTAAAATAATCGATTATGTACTTATGATAATCGATTGTTTCTGAGCCAAGACTGCATGACAATCGATTATGAATTAATGGTAATCGATTGTGAGTAAGACAGTGAACATCAGGTTTTTCCAAATCTGCATGATAATCGATTGTGAACAAATGACAATCGATTGTTGTTGAGGTAAAGTTTTTCAATACTCAAAATAATCGATTATGAACTAATGGTGATCGATTGTATTGAGTTGATGTCTTCCAGTGATTTTAAATTTAATTAAGTAATCGATTATGTCTTTAGATAATCGATCATCACTGAGACAGTAAGTTTTATGATTTTCAGAAAATAACAAGTAATCGATTGTTGCAAAGGACAATCGATTGTTGAAGCTGGCCGTTGTCAAATGATTTTCAAATACCATAAGGTAATCGATTATTGATTCTAGATAATCGATGTTCTGCTTAAAATCTGGAAATGATTTTTAGAACGTTGCTGAAGTAATCGATTATTGATTTTATATAATCGATGTTTTGCTTAAAATCTGGAAATGATTTTTTGAACGTTGCTAAAGTTATCAATTATGATCTTAGTGTAATCAATTATCTGATTTTGAATATTGCCAGTAATCGATTATAGATTATGTATAATCGATTGTGAAGCGTTAAATCTGGGATTGATTTTTAAACTGACTGGCAGATAATCGATTGTTTGGTCTTAATAATCGATTATCACTGAGTAATTTCAGCAACTCTTAATTGGCAATTAGACAACGGTTGAACCAACTTTTTCAACTATAAATACAGCTTCATTTCAGTGTTTTAAAAACAACAACATACACAAACTGATCATTACATTGCTATAAGCTTTCATTCAATTGTTCTTCATTTTCTACTCATTTCATAAAGCTTTTGAGAGCCATATTATTGCTTAAAGTTGTTGTGATCTTGAACATATTCTTTTACTCATATCTACTCAATAAGGAGTACTTTAGTTAAGTGAGTGTCCAAGTATTTGATATACTTGTAAGAGAATTGCGATTCTCTTGTTTCAAGGAACTTGCGTTTCCTTGGGTGAAGTCTTTGAGATTGCGATCTCCGAGCAACTGTTTGAGGCTTGTGTCCTCATGTGTGTAACGGTTTGTTGAGCACCCTTAAGCTTAACAAGATAGTGAAAAATCTCGAGAGAGTCTCTCGGGGACTGGACTAACCACGTTGGTGGCCAACCAGTATACATCTTTGTGTAAGTTTATTTTTCTGCATTTATTTTACTTCCTGCAAAGTTTAAATTCCGCAAAAAAACGCTAAATTCTATTAATACGCTATTCACCCCCCTCTAGCGTAAAGCGTAGTTTCTAACAATTGGTATCAGAGCCCAACTCTCTTAAAACTTAACCGTTTGAGAGAACCATCCATGGCTTCTACTCTTGACTCTTTTGCAGGAATTGAAGAAGGACAATGCTCTACACGACCTCCTCTATTCAACGGCACAAACTACTCATACTGGAAGGAGAGGATGCAAATCTTTGTGCAATCAAATAGCTTTCATTTGTGGAAAGTATTCACCAATGGAAACCAAATTCCAACCAAGAAGGTGGAAGACGAATGGGTTCCAAAGACCGAAGAGGAATATACCGCGGAGGATATTCGTATGGTTCAAAATAATGCCAAAGCTATAAATTTATTATATTGTGCTGTTAATGCTAACGACTACAGGAAGATATCATGTTGCAAAACAGCAAAAGAAATGTGGGATAAGCTTGAAGTGACATACGAAGGAACCGACCAGGTACGAGAAGCTAAAATTGATTTCTTAACTCACTCTTATGAACTATTCCACATGAAGGAAGGAGAGAAAGTAGACGAAATGTTTGAGCGATTCTCAATGATCGTGAATGATCTACACGCCCTCAAAAAGACGTTTACGGATAGAGAACTTGTCTGGAAGATCCTCAGAAGTCTCACTCCGGCATGGCGATCAAAGGCCGATGCAATCCAAGAATCCATTGGCATCACAAATGTCACAATTGACGCATTAAGAGGTAATCTCAAAACCTATGAATCAACTATACTTAACCCGTTTGTTGATGATCAAAGAAGGCAAAGGATTGCTCTAAAGGCTAGCCAACCACAAATTGATGAGGAAGGTGACAACGAGTTTGGACTCGTTATCAAAAGGTTTCAAAAATTCATGCGCAAAGAGTATGAACGCAAGAACAAAAAGCAAGGCGATCAACTAAAATGCTATGAATGCGGAGAAACCGGGCACATAAAATCAAATTGCCCTAACATCAAAAAGGAGAAGAAACCCTTCAAAAAGCAACGTGCATACATCTCTTGGGGAGGAGATTCCGGAGATGAAGCAAGCGAAGAAGAAGACGATGAAGCAGCAAATTTATGTCTCATGGCTCAAGAAGACGGCAAAGACGAGGTAAGTCAAATCTCTTCTCAAAATTTCTTTACTCTTGATGAAATGAGAAATGCTTTTGATGAACTATATGCTGAATTTATCAAAGCTTCAAAAACTGTCAAAAGTGTTAAAGAAAGCGCTTCTCTAAAAGAAAAAGATTTTCAAACACAGCTTTCATTAAAAGAAAAAGAATTAGAAAAACTGGTTTTCGAAAATGAGAAGCTAAAAGAGGAAAACAAGTTTTATGGAAAAAGAAGTGCTGATAAACCTGAAGGTTCTACTAGAAACTGTTCTTCTTGTGTGCTTCTTAAGAATGAAGTAGCTAGACTTAAAGGCACATTAGATAAGTTTAATTCTTCGCATAAAAACTTGAATGATGTGCTTGTTAATCTAAAATCAACTAAACATGGAATAGGATTCAAGAATGAAGAAAAGGTTGGTGCTAAACCACAACAACCTAGAGCTCAACCTAGGACTAATAACCAAAATGCTTATCCTAGAAGTAGAAATCCTAGAAATAACTTGCATGTTAGACCAAATAGTGAAAATGCTAGAAGACCTAGAAATGATGCATATTTTAGGCCAAACCTTGAACAATTTAGAAGACCAAGAAATGACCCTCCACCTAGAAATAGATATTCTAGAAATGATGCATATTTTAGACAAACTTGTGAACCTCCTAGAGCTCATAATAGGAGAAACAATGGTGTTCAAAGTAGAGTAAGCAACCTTCATTCATCTAGTTACTATGTACCTAGAAAAATGCATAATCCCAACGTGACTTGTCATTATTGTAGACGTATTGGTCATATTGCTCCCGCTTGCTTTACTCGTCATAGACATATAAATCAATTGCATCATTATAACATGCCTAACCCTTAAGGACCCAAGATGGCATGGGTACCTAAAGAACATTAATTTGTTTTGTAGGTGTGCTTGAAGGGATCAAGTGTACTATGGTACCTTGATAGTGGATGCTCCAAACACATGACGGGAGATGAATCCAAATTCCTTCAACTAGAGCACAAAGAAGGAGGAAGTGTCACATTTGGTGATAACAATAAAGGAAAAATCATCGGCATTGGTTCGGTCGGTAAGGACGAAAACTCCTCTATTAAACATATACTACTTGTGAAAGGTTTGAAGCATAATCTCTTGAGCATAAGCCAATTATGTGACAAGGGAAATCTTGCTCTATTTAATTCGGATGAATGTCTTGTATTTAGACGTAGAGATTTCAAGATCATACTTCGTGGTTTTAGAATTGATAATATCTATATGGTTGATCTTGCAAACTCCTCACCCGAATATGTTGATTGTTTAGTAAGCAAAGAGGATAACTCTTGGCTATGGCATCGTAGAGTAGCACACATGAACATGCATCTTTTGAACAAGCTTCTTTCTCAAAACTTAGTAGTTGGTCTTCCCAGTTTAAAGTTTGAAAATGATTCTATTTGCGATTCTTGTCAAAAAGGGAAGCAAACCAAAGCATCTTTTAAATCCAAGAATATTGTTTCAACGTCTAGACCTTTGCAATTACTTCACATGGATTTATTTGGTCCCTCTCGTATTGAAAGTCTTGGTAAAAATAAATATGTTTTTGTAATTGTTGATGACTTTTCTAGATTTACTTGGACTCTATTTCTTGCAAATAAAAGTGATGCTTTTCAAAATTTCAAGTATTTCCTTAAGCGTGTTCAAAACGAAAAGGAATCGACCGTCACTTCGATTAGAAGTGATCATGGGGGAGAGTTTGATCACAATCTCTTTGCGGATTTTTGTGACGAACTCGGAATCGAACACACCTTTTCCGCTCCACGGACACCACAACAAAATGGGGTGGTGGAAAGGAAAAATAGGTGTCTCGAAGAGATGGCTAGAACCATGCTCGACGAAGCTAAGATTCCCAAATACTTTTGGGCGGACGCCGTGAGTACTGCTTGCTATGTTTTAAATAGAGTAGCAATTCGGCCGATACTCATGAAAACCCCATATGAACTTTATAAGGGTAGAAAACCCAACATTTCTCATTTACGTGTTTTTGGTTGTAAATGTTTTGTTCATAATAATGGCAAGGACCAATTGGGTAAGTTTGATGCTAAATCGGATGAAGGTATTTTCATTGGTTATTCCTCACGTAGCAAAGCATATAGGATCTTTAACAAAAGAACCCAAATTGTGGAGGAATCCCCTCATGTTGTGTTTTCCGAAGATAATACTCGCTTGGCGAGAAAGGAATCCGGTTTTGATCTTGCAGGTATCTTGGATAGCTTGAAAGATAAAATCCAAGAAGAACCTTCAAAGGAAAACAAAAATGAAATTGGGGAACAACCAACGGAAGAAGCGCCACAATTAGAAAAAGGAATAAATACGCCTAACGAGTGGAGAACGATCAAGGATCATCCTCTCGAACAGGTAATTGGCGATGTTGGAGAAAAGGTAAGTACCCGAAACTCTCTTAAGAACACTCTAGGACACAATTCTTAAGAGTTCACGGCATTACTTGTTAACACTAGTGTAATTTATTAATTTCGCTATAAATTACTAACTTGAGCGTCGGAGACGTTTAAATCTATTTTGCAGGTACCACCCCAAAGGTAGGGGGAATTATGAAGTTTTAGCACAAAATAATCGACTATCTCAAGCCACTAATCGATTATTTTCTGTGCAGTACATCGATTATCAGTATCAATAATCGATTGTTTATGACTGATTATTACTATTATGCATCTGTGTTTAATTTTTTTACTTCCTAAATTGCATAATCGATTTCCGCCTCAGTCATTCAGCAATGCTTTCTACAACAATCGATTATTTTTTCATACAATCGATTATTTGACAAATTCTGATATTCTCCAAGTTCACTGTATCAAATTAGTTCCCTAAATAATCGATTACCAAGAATTGACAATCGATTACTTCATATTAATTTTTTGTTACCGTTTGGCTCCTCAATCGATTCCTGTCAGGTCTTAAATGCTCCATAATCGATTACCAAAATTTAACAATCGATTGTTTCATTCAAATTTTTTACCGTTTGACTCAAGAATCGATTTGTCAGATTCAAAATCTCAATCAAACAGTAAATACAATCGATTATTTCAGTTCAATAATCGATTATCTAACGGTCAGTAATTTTAATTCTTACCGTTTTCTGACTGCTCCTAAACCAAAATCTCAGCAAATGTCTCCATTCAATGCTTGATAATCCTTTCCTCTATAAATAGGCATCATAAGAGCTCACATTCACCCACTCAAGCACTATCTCTAGTATTCAAAAGCTAAATCTCTTCTATTTTCTTTGCCAAATTCCAGCAGTCTTTCTCCTAACATGTCTGGACGATCTTCAAAACGTTCCCGATCCAAACATGGCGCATCAGCCTCAACCGCCCCTCCTCCTTTAAATTTTCCATACCAAGACGGTTCCGTCTTGTTCTTTGAAACTGAAAATGAACTCACAAGGTTCCTATCAAAATTTGAGAAACGCACCATTCCTCCTCCTCGGTTCTCAAATAGTAAACTCCTTGAGCCTTTCACCCCTGCCGCAAATATGTTAAAGGAGTGTCAACTATATGACTTCTTGCTTCTCACTCATCCTCACATAAACACAACTCTCGTTCAAGCTTTTTACTCAAACCTCCATAAAGATGAAGATGGCGAACTTGTCACCTCCATTAATGGGGTTCAAATTCTTCTCTCTGAAGAGAATCTCTACACCATTGCCCGCCTTCCAAATGAAGGTGAAGACCTTTACCGGTATATTGATAAGGCCGGGGCTCTCTTTGATGAAACCATCCTTCTCCACCAAGCCGGTATAACCTCCTATGATCCATCTATCTCTACCCGTCGTCCTACCATAACGGGAATGGATCCAAACTACCGGTTGATTCTTTACTTCATCACCCGAGTCCTCAAGCCTAGACGGCACAATCACACCACCATCTCCCAGGAGGATACCAAACTTCTGCATGCCATTGTCACCGGAGCCAAAATAAATTGGTGTCGGCTCATCAAAATTCATATGCTCGATGCCATCGGTGATGACATGCCTCTTCCTTATGCCCTCCTCATTATGAACTTCCTTGAAGCATCCGGATTTGTCACGGAAAATGGTCCTCTCAAAAGGAGTACCAAAATTTGGGAAATCTCGGAGTCTTCTTTCCATCATGATGGTGATCATGCTCCAGCTCCTTCTTCAAGTCGTCCACCCCGTCGTGCTCGTTCGTCCCAAGAGCCTACTCTCCAAACCATATCCGACCAGCTTGCTCAACTCACTCATGAAATCCATGGATACTTTGATCATGTCAATTATCCATATGCAGCTCTCGTTCCTTTTGAAGCAGCGCCGGATAACGAGGCGGACAACGACGGAAATGAATAAATTTTTTCTGTGTTTTGTGTGGTTTTTTGCTGTTGTTCTCTTTGGTTCCCATTGATGTACCCTCTTTTTTTTTCCAATAAATAAACCTTGTTTATTTCATTTTTTTGCATCTTTCCTCACTATTTTTTTGCTAATGGCAAAAGGGGGAAGAAAACGGGATATCGGGTATGCACCACCTCTTAATTCATTGATTGCTTATAAGCTAAAATTGAGGGGGAACAAGAACAAAATTGCATAATTGTTACTTGTCTTGAATTGTCAATATCTTTTGCCTAAATTGCATATCCCGCTTAATGTTTGCCATTATCAAAAAGGGGGAAATTGTTAGAAACACGTTCTCAATGCAATATACTAAACGTGTACTCTTTTGTAGGTTTTGATGAATGACAAACGAAGCAAAAATTGATATATGACGGAATTCAAGTACAAGCGCACAATGGTTGCGAATAAGATTGAAGTTCAAGATATAGCTTTTAATTGTTATTGAGTTGTTCTAAATTGTAATCTCGATCCTATAACTTGACTCATAGTATGGCCTCTCTCATAAAACTATTTTCCAAAATCATGCATATTTAATTCTGTGTCAAAAAGATTTTAAATCATGCATATTTACATTAGACAAAATGTTTTCTAAACATGCCTCAAAAATCTGGGATAAAATAATCGATTATGTACTTATGATAATCGATTGTTTCTGAGCCAAGACTGCATGACAATCGATTATGAATTAATGGTAATCGATTGTGAGTAAGACAGTGAACATCAGGTTTTTCCAAATCTGCATGATAATCGATTGTGAACAGATGACAATCGATTGTTGTTGAGGTAAAGTTTTTCAATACTCAAAATAATCGATTATGAACTAATGGTGATCGATTGTATTGAGTTGATGTCTTCCAGTGATTTTAAATTTAATTAAGTAATCGATTATGTCTTTAGATAATCGATCATCACTGAGACAGTAAGTTTTATGATTTTCAGAAAATAACAAGTAATCGATTGTTGCAAAGGACAATCGATTGTTGAAGCTGGCCGTTGTCAAATGATTTTCAAATACCATAAGGTAATCGATTATTGATTCTAGATAATCGGTGTTCTGCTTAAAATCTGGAAATGATTTTTAGAACGTTGCTGAAGTAATCGATTATTGATTTTATATAATCGATGTTTTGCTTAAAATCTGGAAATGATTTTTTGAACGTTGCTAAAGTTATCGATTATGATCTTAGTGTAATCAATTATCTGATTTTGAATATTGCCAGTAATCGATTATAGATTATGCATAATCGATTGTGAAGCGTTAAATCTGGGATTGATTTTTAAACTGACTGGCAGATAATCGATTGTTTGGTCTTAATAATCGATTATCACTGAGTAATTTCAGCAACTCTTAATTGGCAATTAGACAACGGTTGAACCAACTTTTTCAACTATAAATACAGCTTCATTTCAGTGTTTTAAAAACAACAACATACACAAACTGATCATTACATTGCTATAAGCTTTCATTCAATTGTTCTTCATTTTCTACTCATTTCATAAAGCTTTTGAGAGCCATATTATTGTTTAAAGTTGTTGTGATCTTGAACATATTCTTTTACTCATATCTACTCAATAAGGAGTACTTTAGTTAAGTGAGTGTCCAAGTATTTGATATACTTGTAAGAGAATTGCGATTCTCTTGTTTCAAGGAACTTGCGTTTCCTTGGGTGAAGTCTTTGAGATTGCGATCTCCGAGCAACTGTTTGAGGCTTGTGTCCTCAAGTGTGTAACGGTTTGTTGAGCACCCTTAAGCTTAACAAGATAGTGAAAAATCTCGAGAGAGTCTCTCGGGGACTGGACTAACCACGTTGGTGGCCAACCAGTATACATCTTTGTGTAAGTTTATTTTTCTGCATTTATTTTACTTCCTACAAAGTTTAAATTCCGCAAGAAAACGCTAAATTCTATTAATACGCTATTCACCCCCCCTCTAGCGTAAAGCGTAGTTTCTAACAACTACAACGTTTCGAAAATTCTAGAAATCCTAATCTACTTTGAGACATAACAAAATTGAATACAAATTAGGAAGGTATTCATGGTTTCAGCTCATCTGAGCATTTTATCAAATACTAATTGAGCATCCTGATTTCAAATCTCTTTTACAAGGTTCCTTTTATTCCCCCAACCCAATATTTACTTATTTATGTTCAACAATCTTCCTACAAACCTAATTTGTACATGCATGTATACATAATACTATTACATCCAAGAATCATATCTCAATAACCCATCTTATACCGCAAACTCGAAATTAAAGATAGAACCTTACCTCTTAGATGAAGAACATGTGATTGGGTTCTTTTATTCTTGAAGACTTGAGCAAGAGATGGGTGATTATGAAGCTAGGCCCCTCATTTCTCTCTCTATATATGCTCTCATCTCTCTCTAAAATCAGTAGGAAATGACCCCAAAATGAACCCCAAAGCCTATATATTAAAAAGGGGTCAGGTTATAAAAATAGGAAAAATAACAATCCAAAACCGGGTATGCGATTGCAGAATGGACCGCAAAATAAGAATGTGGGCCGCAGAATGAATCGAAAAATAAGTTCCCAAAATTGGGCAACACTGGCCCACTTTGAGACAGATCTGCGATCACAAAGTCAAAAAATGCGACAGATTTGTGATTGCAGATTCGACACAGGATCGAATTTTTTTAGCTTTTTCTAATTTGATCATAACTTTGTGTAGGAATGTCCAAACGATTAACATGTTAAAGCGTTAGAAACTAGACTCAAAGACCTCTCATTTGATAGGTTATTCATCATATAAAACCTTATACATATTTACATATGCTCATTCAAAGTATGGGCTAGCGTAAGTACCTTTGGAATCTTTGCCTGTATGAAAATTTTCCTATTATGCTTACACTTAGGCCTCTCCTTCGATCCCAACTTATTTAATATATGACTCATACACTTGTTTACCAAATCTAATTAACTATGTTAATAGCACATAAAATATTATAATTAGCCTACGTGGCATCAATAAATCCTAGATTACTTAGCGATATTTTCCAGGGCCTTACATTCTCCCCCCCCTCTAGGATCATTCATCCTCGAATGAGAAGTAGAGTCTGACTTAAACGCTTAATATAATAGATCTATTTCTCGCCTACCTCAAGTCCCTAAATTTTGACTAACTCCTAAATTTTTCAGAAATTTCCGTAGAGTCTCCTTTGTAACTGGGCCTATCCACTTTCCAGAGAACTACCAAAACCATCCTAAAAATACATCCACAAATCTACAAATCACCACAATGAATATATCAATAACATGAACTTCAGCATTACAAGCACTACATTATCATAACGACACATGAACATTGACTGAAAATTTTCAGATCATAACACCTATAAACTACCTTTCTAGTCAAAGCTTATTGATTTTCAATCAAGCAAAAATATTTTACTTCCACGACATTTTAGGCCTTCAAGGTGGCCTCCTCGACTCATAAGCTTTTCCATAACACATCCAAGGGAGCACTCCCAACCTCTAAACTTATCTAACAAGGATGACAACTAGACACCTTGCATAAGCTAACTATCCATCAACATTCACCTTCAATAATTTACACTAGGATGATACACAAATGATCTCCACCTACTTTCTTAGACATAAACATGTGAATACAGAATATGGTGAAAAACTATGGGGAAACTTCATACTCTTAGTGCGGCCTAATATGGAATACACTTATGCAACCTTTATTATCAACTCATATAGTATCTTCGAGGGAAAATATTGAGAATAGCCTATTCACCCTTCTAAACTCTAAACCTTTAGGCGAACCCTCGCACTAAACCCTTGATGCTTTTTGAAAGTTAATCTAAGATGTGCTATCATAAACTTACCATAAATTTACCTATCGAATATATGTGATCATATGGGGATGCTCCCTCTTTGACATGTTTGAACTTCAATATCCAACAGATTTAATGCAATGAGGAGAAACTGAGCTCAAAATCGGGCTAGAATTGTTCAGGAACCCATTAATGTGCTGAGTCGGTTATTTTACGAGGTTATATGGTAAGAGACACAAATATTACTACTAAAAATAATGACTTGGTTAACCATTGCGACAACATCAATTATTAGACAAATGAGACATATGGGTAACTTGTGCATTGGCAATAGGAATCCTTAAAAGGGAATATTAAAGTACGCGACCCCCCAACTCCTACAGTGTGGGGAAAATCCGTTTATCAAAGGCATTGATTGGGTAACGATTCTAGACTCCCTTTTACTTGTAACCCACTAATCTTATCATGAATTCCTCCTCTAATTTCAGATTTTTGAATGGAAAATGGGTAAAACTTCATAGACTAAATTATTGAGTTTTGAATAGGTGTTTGACCTATGATTTGAGAGATTTTTATATGATTAGACTCATGAGAGTACGAGGGCTCTGAAAATGTTAATTTCATCCGATTATGAGACGTTGTCCTGAGGGGCGTTTTGGTTATTTTACCTAATTTTGTGTCTTAGCTTTGAATAAATAGTGGAATCGGTTGTTTGAGATGTTATTTACAATATGTAATTGAATTTTATAGATTTGGCCATTTGTAGTCAGATACTCGTGGCAAAAGTGTGATTTCGAGTTGATATGGAGCCGGTCGAGGTAAGTGGCTTGTCTAACCTTGTGTGGGGGACTTTCCCCTTAGGATATGATATTTGGTAATTGAATGCCCTATACATGAGGCAACGAGCGCGTACTTGAGCTAATTGTGAAAAGATTTTACTAAAATATTTCAATTGAGTTTCTTTCATACCTGCTTTATTCTATCTACAATTGTAGCCTGCGTTAGTTTAGAAAAATATGTTTAGTTCATCTAAATTGCCTATTTGCTTAAGTTGTTTTGTTTGTACTCTGTGATACATGTTAGGCTAGAACTACCTGTTTCCTGGTACTTCTTTGAACAACATTGCTGAATATTTTCTTGTTGTGGGTGCGTATTTACATTAGAACTACAGATATGGGATTCCGGTAGCTCCCACATTGTTAGTTTACTTTGGGACTACGGGTTAGATTCCTGGTAGATCTGACTGCGGGTTTGATTCTTGATAGATCCCCCTATACATTGATTGTTGGACTACTGGACGGTATCCCGGGAGATCCTTCAGATATACACATGTGATGGATTACGGGATGGTATCCTGGGAGATCCTTGGACAGTTGATGAAATTGAATATAGGACGGTATCCTGGGAGATCATCGTTATTGGTACTGGTATTGAGCTATTTACTCCATGTTACCTTACTTTCTGTATGTTATTTGTTGCCTTGTGTAACATGTCATACATCATAGCTGTACTCATTATTCTTGTTTCTTTCATATTGTTTCAATATTTTTTATTATGTTTATTCTCAGTAGAGCCCTGATCTTCCTCGTTACCACCCGATTGAGGTTAAGCGTGGCACTTACTGAGTACCGCTGTGGTGTATTCATGCCCCTTCTGCGCATGTTTTTTAGTTATAGATCCAGGTACCTCCACCCATGCGTATTATCCTCGAGGCAAAGAGATCTAGGTGAGATTTCGAGGTATATCTACCGCATCCGCGGACCAGGAGTCTCTATCTTATTCTAGCTTTAGCAGTTAGCTTTTGTTTTGTACTATTGTTTTAGATATTCTGGAGTTAGAGCAGTGTACTACATTCTGTTAGCTTGTGTTCCCGTAATTTTTCGAGTTTTGGGATAGTGTTGTAATAGTTGAGATATTATGTTGTAGGTGCCAAATGGCATTCTATATTTCTGATTTCCATTTTATGGTAAATCTTGAGTTAGGTTATGATTTCCGCAAGTTATTTTTTTCCATATTCTTAGGCTTACCTAGTCGTAGGGACTAGGTATCATCACGACATGTTCACGGAGGGCGAACTGGGGTCGTGGCAAGTTGGTATCAGAGCTCTAGGTTCATAGGAGTCACGAAACACATGCCGGTTTATTAGAGTCTCGCTGATTGGTACAGACATGTATGTACTTATCTAAGAGGCTATGTGATTGCTAGGAAAATTCTATTTCATTTGATTTCCTAGTCGTGTGAGGTTTTTGATATCACAACTAAAATTCTATCTTTCTATTCTCTCATAGATGGTTAGGACACGTGCTATTCGAGGTGATTAGGCACCCGCGCCCCCTACTACATCCGTCAGAGGCTGAGGCCGGGGTAGAGGTCTAGGACGCACATGTGGTGTAGCCAGAACACTTGCGCGATCTGCCACCGAGGTACCACCAGCAGGTCTAGCTGGAGTCCAGACACCTGATACACCTACTACTACTACTACTACTACTACTACTACTACTACTACTACTACTACTACTACTACTACTACTACTACTACTACTACTACTACTACTACTACTAGTGCTATCACTACTCCAGCTCTCCAGGAGGCTCTGACACAGTTTATGAGTATGTACACCACCTTGGTTAAGGCAGGGTTGCTTCCCCTTGCTGCAACCACATCCCAGGATAGGGGAGGAGCACAAACTCCCACCGCCGCACTCCTGAGCGCGTGTGCATGTTGAGTAGGTTCCACAGGTTTTGCCTATGTTGCTTTCAGTAATAGATCAGCCCTGAGATAGGGTAGCGACTTCCGAGGATGAGCAGTTGAGGCTTGAGAGGTTTAAGAAGTACAAGACTCTTATATTCAGCAGTCTAGCATGGGAGAATGCTTTGGGTTTTCTTGATGAGTGTTACTGTATTCTCCATACTATGGGTATTTCAAGATCTAACGGGGTTTCTTTCACTAGCTTCCATTTTCGAGTGGCCGCCTATGAGTAATGCCGCACCTATGAGTTAGATAGTCCATATGAGGCTGCTTCACTGACTTGGACTCAGTTTTCATATCTGGTTTTACGAGAGTATATTCTTTCAGAGCCTCAGGGACGCATGGCACACAGATTTTGAGCATTTGCGGTAGGGTACTACGACTGTTTCAGAGCATGCTATCCGTTACACCGGTTTGGCTAGGCATGCACCAACCTTGGTTTCTACTACTCGCAAGAAGGTTCGTCGATTTGTTGAGGGGCTTATTCCTAGTATCAGATCTAGCATAGCTCGTAAGTTGGAGATGGATGTTTCTTATTAGCAGGTAGTGAGCATCACTAAGAGGATTGAGAGTATGCATGCTAGAGATAGAGAGGAGAGAGAGGCCAAGAGGTCTCGAGTGTCGGGCCACTATTCTGGTGCCCATACAGGTCGTCATGGTAGGGGATATATGGGTCGCCTCGTTCATTTAGCTCTTCTAGCAGCTAGCAGTGCTTAGCTCCATCTCCTTCTAGGCCTTAAGAGCCTTATGATGCACCTCCTGTTTCTAGCGCGCCTCCTGTGCGGGGTGTTTAATGAGGTCAGTCCAGCAGACCAGGCCCTAGCCAGTCGCAGCCACCACGTTCTACCATATCTTGTTTTGAGTGTAGTGACACATGCCATATGGATAAGGATTTTCTCAAACATCGGAGGGGTGCATATTCACAGATTTCTTAGCCACAGCATGCAGCGTAGAGTTCCCAGGCTATGGTTACAACTTCAATTGTCTCCCCACCCGCTCAGCCAGCTAGAGGTGGAGGCTAGAGAGGTAGAGGTCGCCCTCGAGGGGGAGGCCATGCAAGATACTATGCACTTCCCAGTCGTGTCGAGGTTGTTGCCTCCGATTCTGTTATCACATGTATTATATTGGTTTGCCACAGAGATGCATCATATCTATTTGATCCAGGCTCTACTTACTCTTATGTGTCCTCTTATTTTTCTCCACATTTGGGGGTATCTCGGGATTCTTTGAGTTCCCTTATTTATGTTTCTACTCCTGTAGGGGATTCACTTGTTGTGGACCGTGTTTATCTATCATGTTTGGTTACTATTCTTTGTTTTGAGACCAGAGTAGACTTGTTGCTACTCAGCATGGTAGATTTTGATATTATTTTGGGATGGACTGGTTATCGCCCCATTTTGTTATTCTTGATTGTCATGACAAAATTGTGATGCTGGCTATGCTAGGTGTACCGTGTGTTGAGTGGAGTTGTACTTTAGACCACTCTCCCAGTAGAGTTATATCTTTTCATAATAACGTATGGTTGAGACGAGGTGTTAGGCGTATTTAGCTTATATGAAATATGTCAGTGTTGATACCCCTTCTGTTTATTCAGTCCCAGTGGTGCGGGATTATCCCGATGTATTTCTAGATGATCTTCCAGGCATGCCACCTGATAGAGACATTGATTTTGGCATTGATTTGTTGCCGGGCACTCAGCCCATTTCTATCCCTCTGTATCGTATGGCTCCTCCTGAGTTGAAAGAGTTGAAGGATCAGTTACAGGAATTGCTTGATAAAGGCTTTATTCGGCCTAGTGTTTCACCTTGGGTTGCTCCTGTCTTGTTTGTTAAGAAAAAGGATAGTTCCATGAGGTCACAATGAATAACCGTTATCTCTTGCCTCGTATTGATGATCTGTTGGACCAGCTTTAGGGCGCCAGGTGTTTTCTCAGATTGATTTGCGCTTAGGTTACCATTAGTTTAAGATTTGGGAGCTAGATATCCTGAAGACTTCTTTCAGGACTCAGTATGGTCATTATGCGTTTCTTGTTATGTCATTGCAGCTAACCAATGCCCCCAACAACCTTCAGTCATTTGATGCACAGTGTATTTCGACCATATATCGGTTCTTTTGTCATTGTCTTTATTGATGAAATTCTGGTGTATTCCCGGAGTAGGGAAGATCATGAGAAGTATCTGAGGACAGTGCTCCAAACTCTAAGAGAGAAGAAGTTATATGCAAAGTTCTCGAAATGTGAGTTTTGGTTGGATTTAGTGGCATTCTTAGGCCACGTAGTATCGAGTGAGGGCATTTGAGTGGATTTGAAGAAGGTAGAGGCTGTGTAGAGTTGGCCTAGGCCGTCCTCAGCTACAGAGATTCGTAGTTTCCTTAGCTTGGCAGGCTACTACCATTGTTTTATGGAGGGGTTTTTTATCGATTGAAGCCACTATAACTAGATTGACCCATAAGGGTGCTCCATTTCAGTGGACAGAGGAGTGTGAGGCGAGCTTTCGAAAGCTCAAGACATCTTTGACTACAGCCCTAGTTCTGGTATTGCCTACAGGTTTAGGGTCTTATACCGTCTATTGTGATACCTTGAGAGTTTGCTTTTGAGCAGTATTGATGCAAGACAGTAGGGTGATTGCCTACGTGTCCATACAGTTGAAGATACACAAGAAGAATTACCCTATCTATGATCTTGAATTAGCTTCCATTGTCCATGCCCAGAAGATTTGGCGCCATTATCTATACGGTGTGCCTTGTTAGATTTATGCTGATCATAGGAGTTTGCAGCATTTGTTCAAGCAGAAGGATCTAAATTTGCGCCCGAGGAGGTTGTTAGAGTTGCTGAAGGATGATGACATCACTATTTTATATCATCAGGGTAAGGCCAATATAGTGGCTGATGCCTTGAGTCGCCGGACGTAGAGTTTGAGGAGTTTGGCATATCTACCAGTATTGTAGAGGCCTATGGCGATGGATGTTCAGGCCTTAGCCATCCAGTTTGTGAGATTGGATCTTTCGGAGCCCAGTTGGGTTCTAGCTTGAGTGGTTTTCTGGTCTTCATTATTTGATCGTATCAGGGAGAGGCATTATGATGACCCTCATTTGCTTGTCCTTATGGACATGGTTCAACATGGTGATGCGAGAGATTTGACCATTAGCGAAATCGGAGTATTGAGGATGTAGGGTCGGGTTTATGTACCCAATGTCGATGGGCTACGGGAGCTGATTCTAGAGGAGGCCCACAGTTCACGGTACTCCATCTATCTGGGAGCCGCAAAGATGTATCAGAACTTGAGGTAGCACTACTGGTGGAGACAGATGAAGATGGATATAGTGGGATATGTAGCTAGATGCCTCAACTGCTAGCAGGTGAAGTATGAGCACTAGAGACCGGGTGGGTTGCTTCAACAGATAGAGATGCCTGAGTGGGAGTGGAAGTGGGAGCCTATCACTATGAACTTTGTAGTTGGACTCCCACGGACCTTGAAGAAGTTTGATGCTATTTGGGTTATTGTGGATCGGCTGACCAAGTCCGCTCATTTCATCCGTGTGTGTACCACTTACTATTCGGAGCATTTGGCATCGATTTATATCTGGGAGATTGTCCGTCTGTATGGTATTTCAGTTTCTATTATTTTAGATAAAGGTACTCAGTTCACATCACGGTTCTGGAGGGCCATTCAACATGAGTTGGGTACTCAGGTGGAGTTGAGCACAAGATTTCACCCCTAGACGGACGGACAGTTAAAGCGCACTATTCAAACTTTTGAGGATATGCTCCACGCGTGTGTGATTGGGTTTGGAGTGTCCTGGGATCGTTTCTTTCAATTGGCTGAGTTTGCGTACAAAAACACCTACCGATTAGTATTCATATGGAACGGTACGAGGCCTTGTATGGTAGGAGGTGTAGATCTCCGGTGGCTTGGTTCGAGCCGGGCGATGCCAGACTATTGGGCATAGATTTGTTTCAAGATGCTTTGGAGAAGGTCAAGGTAATTCAGGATAGACTCCGTACAGCCCAGCCAAGACAGAAGAGCTATGCGGACCGGAAGGTTTATGATGTTTCGTTTATGGTTGAAGAGCGGGTTCTGCTCCGAGTTTCGCCTATGAAGGGCGTTATGAAATTTGGGAAGAAAGGGAAGTTATGTCCAAGGTTCATTGGCCCTTTTGGGATATTGAGGCGTTTTAGGGATGTTGATTATGATCTTGCCTTACCTCCCAGCCTGGCAGAGATTCATCTAGTATTTCATATTTCGATGCTTTGGAGGTATCACGGTGATCCTTCACATGTGTTGGATTTCGGTTCAGTCCAGCTGGACAAGGATCTATATTATGTTAAGAGGCTAGTTGCTATATTGGACAGGTAGATCCGAAAGTTGAGGTCAAAAAACATTTCTTCAGTAAAGGTGCAGTGGTGGGATCAGCTGACCGAAGAGGCGACTTGGGAGACCGAGTAGGATATGCCAACCAGTTACCCTCACCTTTTCACTACTTCAGGTATGTCTTTATGCTAATTCGAGAATGAATGAATGTTTAAGTGTAGGAGGATGTGATGACCCGGCCTGTCGTCTTAAGAACTTACGCCTCGATCCCTTATTAACTGCTTCCCTGAAGTTTATTTCTGTTTATTTGATTTATCGGGATGTTCGGTTTTGAGCTTTAGAGTGTTTGCGACACTTAGTCCCTAAATAAGAGCTTAAGTGTAGGAAAGTTATCCATAGTCAGAACAGTGTAAACATGACCTTGGAATGGAAAACTGATGATTATGTTAGCTTCGTTAGGTGATTTCGGGGTTAGAAGGGTGTTTAGACTGTGTTTTTGAGGTAAGTAGCTAATTTAGGCTTGAAATGCCGAAATTTGAAATTTTGAAGTTTCCGATTGATAGGTGAGATTTTGATCCGAGGGTCCGAATGGAATTCCGAGAGTTGCTATAGCTTCGTTATATGATTTTGGATGTGTGTGCAAAATTTCAGGTCATTCAAAAGTGGTTTGGTTGGGTTTTTTTTTTTTTATCAAAATCGTTTTTAGAAAACTTAGTCTTGTATTCGATGCGAATTGATGGATTTGGTGTTGTTTGAGGTGTTTTGATGATTGGAGCAAGTTTGAATGATATTATAGGAAATGTCCATAGGTTTGGTTGAGGTCCAGGGGGCCTTGGGTGTGTTTGGGATGCTCAACAAAGCATTTTAGAGTTGTGAAAAATTGTAGAATTCTCTTCAGCTGTTGCAGACCATTTTCTGCTTCGCGATCGCGTCGCAGCTCAGACGTTCACATAGAGCAATCTCGCAAGGGGGCCCAAATTACTTAAACACGATCGAATGGATTGGTTTGTGATCACGTAGCTCTGCCAATTTCTCCTTCACGATCGCATCATCACCCTCGCATTCGCGTAGTAGAAACTGAGTCAGTGACTTAGTGGCCAATTTCTTTCTTCGCATTCGCATGCCTTTAGGGGCGATCGCGTAAGGCCAACTCCTTTCCTTCCGTGACCGCAAGATTCTCCTCACATTCATATAGGCCTTTTTCCTGGAGCCTTCCTTTTACTCTACGCGATCGCGGCCTTATCTTTGCGATCTTTATTCATTAAATTACTTGGTAGATATAAACATTTCAAAACGAGGGTTTAGCCATTTTACTAAAACTCAAGTTAGAGAGCTCGGATTTGAGAGGGATTTCGGGGGGATTTCAGAGGCATTGATTCGGTAATGATTCTAAACTCCTTTTTACTTGTAACCTGCTAATCTAATCATGAATTCCTTTTCTAATTTCGGATTTTTGAAGTGAAAATGGGTAAAACTTTATAGATCAAATTATTGAGTTTTGATGGGATGTTTGACCTCTGATTTGAGAGATTTTTATATGGTTAGACTCGTGAGAGTACGAGGGTTCTGAAAATGTTAACTTCATCCGATTCTGAGACATTGTCAGAGGGCATTGTGGCCATTTTACCTAATTTCAGGTCTTATCTTTCAATTAAATAGTGGAATTAGTTGTTTGAGATGTTATTTATGATATGTAATCAAATTGAATAGGTTTGGGACATTTGGAGTTGGATACTCGTGGCAAAAGTGTAATTTCGAGTTGATTTTGGAGTCAACCAAGGTAAGTGGCTTGTCTAACCTTGTGTGAGGGACTTTCCCCTTAGGATATGATATTCGGTAATTGAATACACTGTACGTAAGGTGACGAGCACGTACTTGAGCTAATTGTTCAAAATACGATTTTACTAAAATATTTAGATTGAGTTTCTTTCTTACCTGCTTTATTCTATCTGTAATTATAGCCTGTGTTAATTTAGAAAAACATGTTTAGTTGATGTAAATTTCCTATTTGCTTAAGTTGTTTTGTTTAAACTACGTGGAGCATGTTAAGCTAGAACTACCTGTTGCCTGGTACTTCTTTGATCTTCATTGTTGAATATCTTCTTGTTGTGATTGCATATTTACATTGGGATTACGGATGTGCGATTGCGGTAGATCCCCCTACACGTTAATAGTTGAACTACGAGACAGTATCCCGAGAGATCCTTCAGATATACACATGTGATGTTCTACGAGACGGTATACCGGGAGATCCTTGGACAGTTGATGAAATGAACTACAAGACGGTATCTTGGGAGATCCTCGTTATTGGTACTAGTATTGAGTTGTTTACTCCGTGTTACCTTACTTTCTATGTATTATCTGTTGCCTTGTATAACTTGTCTTACTTCATAGTTGTACTCATTATTCCTGTTTATTTCATACTGTTGCAAGATTTATTATTATATTTATTCTCAGTAGGGCCCTGACCTTCCTCGTCACTACTCAACCGAGGTTAGGTTTGACACTTACTAAATAGTGATGTGGTGTTTTCATGCCCCTTCTGCGCATGTTTTTCATGTGCAGATCCAGGTACCTCCACCCAGGCATATTATCCTCGAGGTGAAGAGATCTAGCAGAGACTTCGAGGTACATCTGCTGCGTCTGCATACCAGGAGTCTCTATCTTATTCTAGCTTTAGCAGTTAGCTTTTCTTTTGTACTGTTGTTTTAAATATTTTAGAGATAGAGCAGTGTATTACATTCTGTTAGCTTGCGTTCCTGTTTGTTTCCGAGTTTTGGGATAGCGTTATAGTAGTTGTGATATTGTGCTGTAGGTGCTAAGTGGCATTCTACATTTTTGCTTTCCATTTTTTGGTAAATCTTTATTTGAGTTATGATTTCCACAAGTATTTGTTTTCGCATTTTAAGGCTTACCTAGTCGCAGAGACAAGGTGCCGTCATGACCTATTCATGGAGGGCGAATTGGGGTCGTGACATTAATACCAAACTAGATGGTTATGACAAAGCACTATCGCACAAATATTGCATCAAAAATAACTTGGCAAGATTCTTTAACAAAACTTTATTTGGTGAAGATGCTTAATAGTCTTGTAAAAGAATGCATGAGAAAGTTATAGATGCATGATTATGAGTCTAAGTGAAGATTGTTGGGGCATATACTATTAATCATCCGTTTAAATATAGTATATTTTGACAATTGTCATGGTTAAAAGTCTAAGTGGGAGATTGTTAGGATATATACTATTAACCATGTATTTGGTTTAGATATAATATTTATTATGATAATATTGTTCATTCAGTTTTAATAAAGTTTTAATAGATCATATATTAGTCGGTGTCCTTTGCTTATATAGTAGTTGATTTAGTGTATAGAGTTTAGCTTATACACGAAAGATTAAATTATCGGTTTTTATAAGTATAAAGTTTGAGTTCACAATATAATGATGGAATTGGACAAACCATCAGAAATAATTGTAGTACAAGATTAAATATAATTTATCTTAATTATGAAAATTGTTTAATTCCAACTTCTTGTCCTAATATATTTTGTGTGTATTGAACGAACCAAGTAAAGATAAGTATTTTATACTGACTTAATAAAATAAAACTCTAGCCATTAAATGTAACTATACTCTTAATCTTGATATAATTATTATTACTTGTGTATATTATTATTTGTTCTGATTTAATAAAGGGCGAAATTCTTTCGTGGGTCAATATGCCTAGTAAATTGGATAATAATAATGTACATTTGCGAAGTAATAGTTAGTTGATAGAATCCATGTCTCGATTTAGAGATTGATGATACACCTTTACGAAAGCTTATAGTTTTCATGTGTAAACCCGGCCGGTGAATTTTATATCCGACACATGAAATAAGTTAAGTGAAAGTCTAAACGAAATAATAAATAAATTAGATCGTCAGTAATTTAATTTAATTGATTAGTATCTGAATCTTAACACGGTGAGTTAAATAAGATTTAATGGATGAATTTCGAAATTGAATAAGGAGTGCAATTATGAATTTTTAGCGGAATAATTCGTAATTAATTATGATAAATATTAAATTCAAAAATTAGAAATTAATTCCATAATTGGAGCCTTGTTAGTTAAATTTTGTGGTCTCTGTTGTGCCTAAATAATCGGAAATAAAGGAATCATTTTTCTGGTGGAAAAAAAAACCTAACAAGTTTGAAAAAGGGTTTTAACCCTTAAAACATGTGCAATAAATACATAAGGTTTTCCACCTATAAGGGGTAGTATATGCTGTCTAATATTTTCATCCATATTTTCTTAGAAATTTCATCCACAAGAAATTGCTATTTTCAGATATTATTTGGGTAACATAGCAGAAAACCGTGGAACGTTCAAGGATCAAGATTGCATGGGTGATGAAAATTCCATTGAAAAGTTATGGAATTGAAGACACACGTGATAGACGAGTTTTGTTCACGCTTCAAGACGTAACCCGTGAAATTTCGTTTATACTAGTTTTCTAGATTATATGTGATTTTGATACTGAAAGTGCTTCCGTTGCTAATTATAATCCATCACTTCTCCCTATTCTTCCTTTCCACCTTTTCGTGAATCGAGAGTCTATCGGAAACAATCTTTTATCTCTTCGGGTAGGCGTAAGGTCTACATATACATTACCTTTCCTAGATATCACCCGTGAGATTATACTGAATATGACGTGGTTGTTGTAGTAATTTGATATAAACATTAATTACAAATAAATATATATCTAATTTAGTTTAACATATTAGAAGTTTCAATAATGGTAACATTTTTTATGCAGACTTTGTAAAATTGAATTGATAGGTTTATTTCACAATGTGAAACCCCAATATCCGAAAATGTATAAATTATATTTATGCAAATAACGCCTTAAAACAAAATTCTTGTTGGAATAAGAACTGTGGTAAGGTTATAACTCCATCCTACACTAGTTACTTGTAAGGTTTTAGTCGCACCAAAAGCTCTTCTATATTTTTAGGTTTTTACATTCATTTTCTGACAATTAATGAGCCCACAACTCTAGGGGTGTTTGTCGATCGGTATGGTATGATATTTAGATATTTAGGTTCGATATTTTTGATATTCAGTTTCATAAAATATTATATTAATACCATACCTAATTAAATTCAATATGATTCGATTTTTCTCTTTTCGGTTTATTCAAATCGGTAACTTTAATTTATTCAGTTTGAATACTAACAAGTGTATAGAGTCATAGACTATAATATTATTAATTAAAATACTCAAAATTACAAAACAAAAAGTTTGTTGACAAAAGTTTTGTCCAAAACCAGCAAATATCAGCTTGGAGAGAGTAAACTGCATATAAAAGAATAAATTTGATCATTAGAAATGCCTTAGTACTTGCTTAGAGTTAATTGATAAACTTAGAGAATAAAGACAAATAAGCTTTTATAGTATAATATTACGGTTCTTTATCGGTATTCGGTATTTTATTTAATAATATCAAATATTGTACATAATACTATATTTTTTAAAATCTTAAACTAAATATTATTGAATACCGAAATATCAAGTACTAAATACCAAAATTTTTGATTTAGATACAATAATTCAATATGTACCAAATTATGCGCAGCCCTACACCCCTCTAAAAACTGTCTAAAAAGAAGCACAAAAGCTCAAAAGGTAATCCAGACTCTTGGGGATCGTCATCTTACTCGCACTCGCAGTAAGAAAGGTCTAAATACGTGTGATGGCTCGAAGTAAAGGTGAAAAAAAGAAGAAAGTAGTACGGAAATGCTTGAATGTCTAGGGATTTGTCTTGGACGTGTCAAGCATACCAAATAAGCACGGACAAGGCTCTCAACGTAGAATTGTTTGAACAAAAATATAAATTTTGGTTCAATCAATTAATATAAATGAAAAATAGTCAATTTTATCTAATAATAATATTCAAAATATGAAATTATTGATTTTACGACAGATAGTATGTACAATTAACCGAACGGTAATAAATGTGAGCACTAATAACAATATTCAATGATCCAAAAGGATATAAGATAGTTTTAAATTGTAATAAATAGCAATAAATGAAATTTAAGTAAATAAAAATATGTAAATCACCCAAACAACACTCGCGATACCCACATATGGATCAAATTCTTTTTCCCATGACGAAACTCAAAAGATACTCTTTGATTTGTGACGACAAGGATCATACCCTAGTATATCTCAATTTACATGTTATGAACGTGTTTTCCACTTTACTGAAATGCTTGAATGTCCAGGGATTTGTCTTTGGACGTGTCAAGCATACCAAATAAGCACGGACAAGGCTCTGAACGTAGAATTGTTTGAACAAAAATATAAATCTTGGTTCAATCAATTAATATAAATGAAAAAGAGTCAATTTTATCTAATAATAATATTCAAAATATGAAATTATTGATTTTATGACAGATAATATGTATAATTAACCGAACGGTAATGAATGTGAGCACTAATAACAGTATCAATGATCCAAAACGATGTAAGATAGTATTAAATAGTAATAAATAGCCATAAATAAAATTTAAGTAAATAAAAATATGTAGATCACCCAAAAAATGTGAGATCCGCGGATAATTTTTTCTGATAATGAAGAATGATTGAAGAATGATTAGCCTTAGAACACTCAACTTGTTCTTGGATCAAGTGTGACGACCCATAGGGTCTTCACCTGTTTTCTTAGCAAATTCAGTTCGAGGCCTTGAAAACCTCATTTAAATCTGCCTCGATTTGCGTGCACAATCCGGGCACGTAACCGGAAAGATTTAAATATGAAATTCTGTTAAAAATGCTAAGTTTTGACGTTAAAATGAATAAATTTGACTTCGGTCAACATTTGGACTAAACGGATTCGGAAGGTCCATAGGAAAATATGGGACTTAGATGTTTGCCCTAAATTGAATTCCGAGGTCCCAAGCCCGAGAAATTTTTTTTTTTTGTAAAATTATTTTCTGGAAATATTTAAGGAAATTCGAAATGAAATCTAATTAGAACGCGATGGTATCGGGCCGGTATTTTGATTCTGACGCTCGGTGCAGGTCTTATTTATGTTTTAAAATATTTCTGTAAAATTTGGCTAAAAACATATGTGTTTTGATATGATTCGGACGTAAAATGAAAATTTTGATATTTTGGAAAGTTTGAAAGAATTCATGGATTTTGATGTTTAATTCGATGTGTATGATGTTATTTTGGCGAGTTGATCGCACAAATTAATCCATAGAATATTTTGAGGTTGTGTGTATATTTGGTTTGGAGCCCCGAGGCTCCAGTGAGTTTTCGATGGGTTATGGGTGCATTTTAGACTTTGAAAAAATAACTGGTAACTCTGATCTATAGGCTTCGCATTTGTAAAGCTAGTCTTGAAAAAGCGAGCAATGCATCATTGATGCGAGATGAGACCTGGGCCGACCTGGTCGCAAATGCAACTCATTTGTTCACAAATGCGACGTCTGGGATCACAAATGCGAACTTCCCTTTTTTCGTCTGGGATCGCAAATGCGACGCTACTATCGCAAATATAATGTCACAAATGCTACAAATCTCTCGCAAATGTGAAAGCTGGGAATTTTTGAGGGGTTCGCAATTCCCATATCTGAGACCTGCATTATTCTATACTTAGCCGATTTTAAGTTATTTTTCACATCTTTTTCAAACACAAACTCCTTTGGGCGATTTTTCAAGAACGAATCTTCTTCCAAATTGATTGTAAGTTAGCTTTTACTCAATTCTTTCAATTATTAATATCTTTTAACATGATTTAAACCTAAAATCAACGATTTTCATGGGGGAAATTGGTGTTGGGTAGAACTTAGGTTTCTCAAAAATTGGAGATTTGGACCTTTATTTGAGGTTCGATATTTTCAGTTTGTGAAGGAATGGGTAATCGGATTTTGGTTTGAAACTCGGGTTTTGACCACGTGGGCCCGGGGGCGATTATTGACTTTTTCGGTAATACTTTTAAAAACTCATTTTCATGCATTGGGGTTGATTCATTTAGCGTTTATTGATGTAAATAAGTGATTTGTAATAAGATATGAACAAATTGGCGATGGAATCGAGGGGCAAGGCTATAATTGAGATTTGAGTAATGTTCAAGGCATTGAGGTAAGCATTCGATCTAACTTTAGCTTGAGCAATTAGGAGTTGAGTCATATTTGCTATTTTGTCCTTGTTGAGTAGGACGTATAGACATGGCGACGAGTATCTATATGTTGGCGTCAAGAATGACCGTGAGTCTTAAATTGAAAGTTGTTGTATTCTTAAATAACATTAGGTATGCCTTAACAAATGATCTACCATATCGAGCAAAGATTTGTTTATCCTCGTTGATCCCATTTATGATTGAGCATATTCACTAATCAAACTGATTTAAGGTTGGTTATAGCTGATTCTCCCTTGCCGGGATAATTATTTTTATATTATCGCTCCCTTACCGAGAAGTTATTATATTGCTTGTTCCTTTATCGAGATTTCTTGTGATTATGTGAAAACATGAAATAGGATCGGGTGGTACGCCTACCAGAAGTTACTGATGAAAAAAGAGCGGGTGGTACGCCTACCACAAATATTGATGAAATGGGAGCGGGTGGTACGCCTACCACAAGTTATTGCTCAGATAGAAACGGGTGGTATGCTTACCAAGAGATTTGATGAAATGGGAGCGGGTGGTATGCCTACCACAAATTATTGCTGAAATGGGAGCGGTTGGTATGCATACCAAAGAAATATGAGAAACGGAATCGGGTTGCACTCCTGCAACGAGATGTGTACTGACTGTGAAAACCTGCTTTTATTTCCCTTATCCATGCTAGATTTAAATTATTAATTTTCCATTATATTTTCTTTGAAGTTCTGTATTATATGCTATTCCGGAAGCATTTTCCCCTCCCATTAAAATGTTTATTCTTGTTTATCTTCTGCTGTATATGAATATAACTGCACAGGTTTATTTGGAGTCTGGTCCTAGCCTCGTCACTACCTCGCTGGAGTTAGGCCAGACACTTACCAACACTTGAGGTCAGTTGTGCTGATACTACACTTTGTGCTCTTTTGCACACGTCCCGATATCGAAGCAGCATATGGTGCGCAGCAGTAGTTTGGGAGCAGGCCTACAGTCCACGAGATCCCGAGGTAGTTCTGCTGGCGTCCGCAAGTCCGGCATCTCCTCTATCTTTTGTATCCTTGTTTCATCTCCTCGTTTCTGAGACAATGTGTCTTTATTTTAAGACTTTGTATTTAGCATTCTTAGATCGTTTGTGATACTGTGACGCCAAGTTATGGGTGATTAAGGTTTATGTTGATGTACTCGACATGGATTTCAGTTATTTTATCATTGTCTTCCGCTTATTTATTAAATCTCCGCTGTTATCATAATTATCACTCTATAAATGCTAATAAGAAGTAATGGGTTAATGAAGTAACTAAATAAGTTTTTTGCTTGCCTAGCTCTTATTAGTAGGCGCCATCACGACTCCGAAGTGGGAAAACCGGATCGTGACAAGTTGGTAGCACATCTCTAGGTTACATGGGTCTCAAAGTTCACAGACAAGCTTGTAGAGTATGATGGATTGGTACGGAGACGTCTATATTTATTCCACACAGTCTACAGAGTTAGGTAAAGTTTCACATTTGTTCTTTCTTGTCGTGCGGTTTGGTTTCTCAATGCTAATTGAATTTCTTCTCTGTTCTTTCGCAGATGGTGAGAACACGCGCTTCCTCATCGACTAATCAGCAGTTCGAGCCCCAGGCAGCTCCCACTAGGGGCAGGGGCAAGGCTGAGCCCGTGCTAGAGGTCGAGGTAGGAGCAGAGCTCAGCCCCGAGCAGCAGCACCAGTGGCGGAGCCTCAGGCTGATTTTGATGAAGAGGTTCCAGCCTCAGCAGTTCCAGTGGGCCCAGCTTAGGTCCCAGAGGGGTTTATTGCTACCCTAGTCCTTTAGGACGTTCTGGTCAGATTGGTGGGCCTCATGAAGAGTGTCACCCGAGCAGGTTTACTTCCTTTAGCACCAGCCATCTCTTAGGTTGTAGGAAGAGCTTCAGAGCACGTATCTCTTCAGATTCAGACTCTAGCAGTCCATCCAATTGGAGCGGCTCAGCGGGGTATAGTGGCCCAGCCCAGCTATGGAGCGACGATGTCTGCCGATGCTTTGTGGAGGCTGAATAGGTTCACCAAAATCTTCACTACTACTTTCAGTGGTGCTTCTCCTGAGAATCCCCAATATTTTCTATATAGATGCCATGAGGTTCTAAGGAACATGGGCATTATTAAGACCAATCGGGTCAATTTTGCTACTTTTCACTTAATTGAATCTGCCAAGACTTGGTGGAGGGACTTTTTCTTAGCTAGACCAGCCGGGTCGCCAGCCTTGACCTGAGAGCAGTTTTGAGTGTTGTTTCTGGAGAAGTTTCTCCCTGTGACTCAGAGAGAGGCCTATCGGAGGCAATTCGAGCGCCTCCAGCGGGGTTCTATGGCGGTTATTGATGGACTCATCCAGCAAATTCGTCTCCAGATGGCTAGAGAGGCTGGGAGTAAGATCACTTTTTAGGAGGCGACCAATATGGCTCGTAGAGTTGATATTCACATGGTAGAATCCATCCTCCTATGCCCTTTCAGTCAGGTCTTCAGGTCTCTCATGGTGCTTCAAGTAGCCGTGGTCCTCAGATGGAGTATTGCGATCAACAGTCCTTCAGTGCACCACCAGCACCTATCAGTGCACCACCGCTTTAGAGATTCCAGGGCTGTAAGCTGAGGGCTTGTTTTAATTGTGGTTACACGAGGCACATTACTAGGTATTGCCCTCTAGCTTCGAGCAGTTCTTCGTAGCAAAGTTCTTGTACTATGGTGCAGGCACCAGATGTTCCACCGCCCGCCCGCCCGGCCAGCTAGAGGTGGGGGTACAGGTGCTAGAGGTGGAGGTAAAGGTCCTAGAGGTGGAGCTCAGGCCACCACAGGTGGAGGCCAACCAGCAGCAGGCCATCCTAGAGAGCTAGATCAGGGTGGTGGGGCCCAACCCCGATGTTATGCCCTTCCAGCCAGGCCCGAGAATGAGTCTTTAGATTCAGTCATTATAGGTACCATTATAGTTTGTAATAGAGATGTTTCAGGGCTATTTGATCCAGGGTCTACCTATTCGTACCTGTCATCTTATTTTGCATCATACCTGGTCATGCCTAGTGATTCATTGAGTGTTTCTGTTTATATGTCTACACCGGTGGGTGATTCCATCATGGTTGATCGAGTCTATCATTCATGTATTGTGGTGATTGAGGGTCTTGAGACGTGCATAAATTTGTTGCTTTTAGACATGGTTGACTTCGATGTAATATTAGGGATGGACTAGTTATCACCTTACCATGTATTGTTGATTTCCATGCCAAGGCTGTGACCTTAGATTTACCGGGTATGCCTCGTTTAGAGTGGAGAGGGGCTCCTGGTCATTCTACCCGTAGCATTATCTCTTATGTGAATGTTCGACGTATGGTCGAGAAGGGGTGTTTGGCCTATTTGGCGTATGTTCATGATTCTAGTATAAAGGTCCTTTCTATTGACTCTATGCCTATTATTCATGAGTTCCCTGATGTTTTTCCTTTAGACTGCCGGGTATGCCGCCCGACAAGGATATTGAATTTTGCATTGATGTGGCTCGGGGCACCCTACCCATTTCTATCCTGCCATATCGTATGGCCTCGCCTAAGTTGAAAACGTTAAAGGAAAAGTTGCAGGACTTGCTTGAGAAGGGTTTCATTAGACTTAGTGTATCGCCTTGGGGTGCACTGGTGTTGTTCGTTAAGAAAAAGGATGATGGTTCGATGAGAATGTGCATTGATTACTGGTAGTTGAACAAGGTAACAATCAAGAATAAATATCCTTTGCCAAGGACTGATGATTTGTCAATCAACTTCAGGGTGCCAAGGTATCTTCCAAGATTGACTTGAGATCTGGCTACCATCGGTTGGGGATTAGGGCTTCCGATGTCCCTAAGACAGCTTTCCGCACTCAGTAGGGCATTATGAGTTCTTGGTTATATCTTTTGGGTAGACAAATGCCCCAACATCTTTTGTGGATTTAACGAACCAAGTGTTCAGGCCTTATTTGGATTCATTCATAATAGTCTTCATTGATGATATCTTGATATATTCCCGCAGCTAGGAGGAGCACGAGCATCATCTCAGGATGGTTATTCAAACTTTGAGGGATAGTCAACTATATGCTAAAATTTTGAAGTGTTAGATCTTGTTGAGTTCGGTTGCATTCATGGGTCATGTTGTATCAGTAGAGAGTATTCAGGTTGATCCAAAGAAGATTGAGGCATTCAAGAACTAGCCTAGACCAGCATCAGCTACAGAGATTCGAAGTTTCTTGGGATTGGCAGTTACTATCGCCGGTTCGTCGAGGGGTTCGCATCCATCGCAACCCCGATGACCAGAATGACCCAAAAAGGTGCCCGATTCATACGGTCGGATGAGTGCGAGGCGAGCATTAAGAGGCTCAATACATCTCTAACTACGAGACCGGTATTGGTTTTGCCCACAGGTTCAGGTTCTTATATACAGTTTATTATGTTTCTTCCTGTGTTGGGCTTGGTACAGTGTTGATGCAGGATGGCGAGGTCATTGCACATGCTTCGAGACATCTAAAGATTCATGAGAAGAACTATCCGGTTCATGACTTAGAGTTGGCAATCATTGTTCACGCATTGAAGATTTGGAAGCACTATCTGTATGGCATGACATATGAGGTGTTCACTGACCACAAGAATCTTCAGTACTTGTTCAAGCAAAAGGAATTGAATTTGAGGCAGAGAAGGGGTTGGATTTGTTGAAGGATTATGATATTACCATCTTGTATCACCCGGGGAAGGCCAATGTAGAGGCCGATACCTTGAGTAGGAAGTAAGCCAGTATGGGCAGTCTTGCTTACATTCTGGTCAATGAGAGGCCGCTTGCTTAGGATGTTTAGGCTTTGGCCAATCGATTTGTGAGGTTGGATATTTTCGAGCCTAGTTGAGTGTTGGCTTACACGGTCACTCGTTCTTCATTATCAGAGCGTATCAGTGATCGGCATTTTGATGATCCTCATTTGTCTGTCCTTGGGGACACGGTGCAGCATGGAGGTGCCAATTAGGTTATCTTAGATGGTGACGGAGTTTTGAGATTGTAGGGTCGAGTTTGTGTGCGCAATGTGTATGGGCTTTGAGAGTGGTTTTTGAGGAGGCCTATAGTTCTCGGTGTACTATTCATCCGGGCGACGTGAGGATGTATTAGGATTTGTGGCATCATTATTTGTGGCGTAGAATGAAGAAGGATATCATTGCATATGTGGCTTGGTGTTTGAATTGTCAGCAGGTTAAATATGAGCATTAGAGGCCTGGTGATTTATTTCATAGGATTGAGCTTGCTGAGTAGAAGTGGGAGCAGATCACAATGGACTTCGTTATTAGGCTTCCGCAGACCCGGAAGAAGTTCGACGTAGTATGGGTCATTGTTGATAGGCTGACTAAGTCAACACATTTCATTCCTGTGGCAGTATCCTATCCTTCTGAGAGGTTAGCTGAGATCTACATTTGGGAGATTGTTTGCCTTCATGGTGTGCCTGTATCTATCATTTCGGACCGGGGTACGTAGTTTACCTCACTTTTCTAGAGAGCAGTTCAGCGAGAGTTGGGCACATGAGTTGAGTTGAGCACAACATTTCATCTCCAGACGGACGGTCAATCCGAGTGGACTATTCAAATTTGGGAGGATATGCTCCGAGCTTGTGTTATTGACTTTGGAGGTTCATGGAATCAATTTTTGCCCTCACCAAATTTTTCCTACAATAAAAGCTACCAGTCGAGTATCCAGATGGCTCCTTATGAGTCCTTATATGGCAGACGGTATCGATCTCTGGTTGGATGGTTTGAGCCGGGAGAGGCTCGATATTTGGGTACGAATCTGGTTATGGAGGCCTTCGACAAGGTCAGGGTCATTTAGGATAGGCTTTGTTCAACTCAGCCCAGATGAAAGAGCTATGCAGCCGCAAGGTTCGAGATGTGGCTTTCATACTTGGTGAACGGGTGTTGCTCTGAGTGTCGCCTATGAAGGGCGTGATGAGATTTGGGAAGACGGATAAGCTTAGCCCTAGATTCATTGGCCCATTTGAGATTCTTGATCGAGTGGGAGAGGTGGTTTATAGACTTGCTTTTTCGCGGAGCTTCTCAGCCGTGCATCCAATGTTTCATGTGTCCATGCTTCGGAGGTATCACGGCGGATCCATCTCACGTGTTAGATTTCAGCACTATCCAGTTGGACAAGGATTTTTCTTACGAAGAGGAGTCGGTGGCTATTCTAGATCGGCAGGTTCATCAGTTGATATCCAAGAGTTTTCCTTTTGTTCGTGTTTAGTGGAGATGTTAGCCTCCTAGGGCTTTGACCTGGGAGTCCGAGTCCGATATGCGAAGCCGTTATCCTCATCCTTTCCCCGATTCAGGTACTTCCTTCTTCTGTTCATTCGAGGACGAACGATTATTTTAGAGGTGAAGCATGTGACAACCCAAAGGGTCATCACTTGTTTTCTTATCAAATTCAGTACTTCCGAGGCCTTGAAAAGCTAATTTAGAACCGCCTTGATTTGCTTGCGCAGTCCGGGCGCGTAGCCGGAAAGTTTAAATATGAAATTCTATGAAAACTTCTAAGTTTCGATGTTAAAATAAATAAATTTGACTTCGGTTAAAATTTGGAGTAAACGGACCCGGACCCGTGATTCGACGGCCCTGGAGGGTCCGTAGGAAAATATGGGACTTGGGCGTATGCCCGAAAACGAATGCCGAGGTCCCAAGCCCTAGAAATAATTTTTTTTAAAATTGTTTTCTGGAAGTGTTGATGGAAATTTGAAATGAAATCTAATTAGAACACGATGGTATCGAGCCCGTATTTTGGTTTCGGCACCCGGTGCAGGTCATATATATGTTTTAAGACATATCTGTAAATTTGGTTGAAAACGGATGTCGTTTGATGTGATTCGGACGTAAAATGGAAATTTTTTTTGGAAAGTTTGAAAGTATTCATGGATTTTGAGGTTTAATTCGATGTATATGGTGTTATTTTGGCGATTAGATCGCACCGATAATTCCATAGTATGTTTTTACGGATATATGTATATTTGGTTTGGAGCCCCGAGGGCTCGGGTGAGTTTTAAAAAGGCCATGGGTGCATTTTGTACTTTGAAAACAAATAACGGGTATCTCTGATCTGCAGGCTTCGTATTTACGAAGTCAGCCTCGGAAATGTAAGATTGCAAATGCGAGATGAGACCTGAGCAGGCCTGGTCTCAAATGCGACGTCTGGGACTGCAAATGCGAACTTCACTTTTTCTGTCTGGGATAGCAAATGCGACGCAACTATCGCAAATTCGACATATTTCTCGCAAATGCGACAAATTTCTCGCAAATGCGACAAATATCTCGCAATTGCGAAAGGTGGGAATTTCTGAGGGGTTCGCAAATTGCGAACTCATGTTCTCAATTCCCACATCTAAGACCTGCATTTCTATACTTAGCCGATTTTATGTTATTTTGTACATCTTATTCAAACACAAACTCCTTTGGGCAATTTTTCAAGAACAAGTCTTGTTCCAAATCGATTGTAAGTTAGTTTTTACTCATTTCTTTCAATCATTAACATTTTTAAACATGATTTCAACCTAAAAGCAAAGATTTTCATAGGGGAAATTGTGTGTTTTGGGTACAACCTAGGTTTTTCAAAAATTGGGGATCTGGACCTCAATTTGAGGTCTAATTTCAAAACAAATTACATATTTGAGTTTGTGGAGGAATGGGTAATCTGGTTTTTGTTCGAACCTCGAGTTTTGATCACGTGGGCCCGGGGGCGATTTTAGACTTTTTGGGTAAAACTTTGGGAAACGCATTTTCATGCATTGAGGTTGATTCATTTAGTATTTATTGATGTAAATAAGTATTTTGTGATTAGATATGAATGAATTGGCGGTGGAATCGATAGGCAAGGCTATAATTGAGACTTGAGTAGCGTTCAAGTATTGGTAAGTGTTCGGTCTAATATTAGCTTGAGAGATTAGGAGTTGAGTCATGTATGCTATTTGCTCCTTATTGAGTACGTGTAGGAATGGTAACGATTATGTACACGTTGGTGTCAAGCATGACTCTTGAGTCTTAATTTGAAAGTTGTTGTATTCTTAAATGGTATTATGTATGCCTAAACAAATGATCTACCATATCGAGCAAAGATTTGTATCCTCATAGATCCCATTTATGATTGAGCATCTTCATTAGTCAAACTAAGTTAAGGTTGGTTATAGCTTATTCTCCCTTGCCGGGATGATTGTTTCTATATTGTCGCTCCATTGCCGGAAAGTTATTATATTGCTTGTTCCATTGTCGGGAAGTTATTAAATTGCTTGTTCCCTTGCCGGGATTTCTTGTGATTATGTGAAAACATGAAATGGGATCGGGTGGTACACCTACCATAAGTTATTGATGAAATGGGAGCGGGTGGTACGCCTACCACAAGTATTGATTAAATGGGAGCGGGTGGTATGCCACAAGTTATTGCTGAAATGAAAGTGTGTGGCACGCCTACCATGAGATTTCATGAAATGGGAGTGGGTGGTATTACTACCACAAGTTATTGCTGAAATGGGAGGGGTGGTATGCTTACCACGAGATTTAATGAAATGGGAGCGAATGGTACGCCTACCACGAGATTTAATGAAATGGGAGCGGGTGGTACGCCTACCACAGAAATATGAGAAACAGGATCAGGTTGCATGCCTGTAACGAGATGTGTACTAATAGTGAAAACCTGTTTTTATTTCCCTTATCCGTGCTAGAGTTAAATTGTTAATTTTCCATTATATTTCCTTTGAAGTTTTGTATTCTATGCTATCGCCGAAGCATGTTCCCCTCCCATTAAAATATTTATTCTTGTTTATTTTTCGTTGTATATGAATATAACTGCAAAGGTTTATTTGAATTTTTGTGCTAGCCTCGTCACAACCTCACCAGGGTTAGGCCAGGCACTTACCAGCACATAGGGTCGATTGTGCCGATACTATACTTTGTGCTCTTTTGCATAGATCCCGATACCGGAGCAGCATACGGTGCACAACAATAGTTTAGGAGCAGGCCTTCAGCCCACAAGATCCCGAGGTAGTCCTGCTAGCGTCCACATGCCTGGCGTCTCCTCTAACTTTTGAATCCTTGTTTTATCTCCTCGTTTCTAAGATAGTGTTGTCTTTATTTTCAGACTTTGTATTTAGCATTCTTAGATCGTCTGTGATACTGTGACACCGGGTTTTGGGTTGTTAAGGTTTAAGTTGATTTAATAGACGTGGATTTTAGTTATTTTATCAGTCTTCCGCTTATTTATTAAATCTCCGCTATTATCATAATTATCGCTCTATAAATGTTAATAAGAAATAATTGATTAATTAAGTAACTAAATAAGGTTTTGGCTTGCGTAGCTCTCATTAGTAGGCACCATCACGACCCCGAGGGTGGGAAATACGGGTCGTGACATCCACCGGAAAAGTTAGACAAGAATCTTAGTAAAAAGGTTATTTTTGTATGCTTGAAATATGGACTGATTCTCTTTATAAAGTCAATGTGTCTTCTTACAAGTGAATATCTCATTCCCCGTACCATTGTGTCTCTTTCAATTTATAGGGAACATGTTCCTAGAAATAATAATAGTATAGGTGCAGGAAATATCCACTAGAAGATTCTCTTTTGTATCATATCTTAAAACTACTCGTTATAACTCTAGCTAATATGCTCTACCTCGACCTTGATCTACAATGACTTCACTACCTTGATCTTTGTTGACTCTTCGACCGCACCCTTCATCGCTTCAAGTCTACTTTGACCTGGGGCAGATCATTGTTGAGACCTTACTGATATCGCGTGGCATCCGATGAAGGCTGTCATGGTGCTGGCATGGCTTACTTATATCAAATATTTTTTGGCCCATACAATATTTATCCCTCCGTTTATCGAGTTCATCCTCACAGGCGAGGTCAATGAGTGGATAATGCTATCTGCGGTCAAGCTTCTCGATCTGGCTATACAGGTCGTAGTCGTAACAATCAGGCAATGTGACTCTCTAAGGAACACATATTTTGAATTCTTTGAATCTCCCAGGAAGTCTGTTATAGTCATTTGGTCTAAGAGAAAGAGTGATATCAGGATGTCATGCGTAATGATGACTCTGTTTCCCGATGCATTGCTTCAATTCTCGTATGACCCTTGATTGGTTATGTCGTTTCGATCTTCGTGCTAATCATAGCCTGTTATTTTGATTTTGTTGCCCCTAAGCCTTATAAATGGGGGTGGTTTGTTGATTTTGAAACTTTTCCACATTTCTTCTACTTCATAAGCAGAGCTTCTTCTTTTCTTTCACAGAACCCTATCACATCGATGTTGCTTTCTCTGCTTCTCTATATCTTTACCCAACAATGTCAGACCTCCCATGAGTTATCCACATGGAAGATCATCCTATCACTCTAGATTTTGTTTTCCCAGACCAGTGGGAAGACATCAGAGCTGCCTTTAAGGAAGAAACCCTTCATACGGTAGAGGAGATCGTACCTCTGTACCCCGATGCTAAACCCAACTTCCACAAGGCACTGTATATGGTGACAGAGAGGTTTAAACCTATGATGATGGTTTAGCAATTATCCGAATTCAAGGCTAGGCTCAATCTTCCTGGTCACGAGGATTTGGTGCTTGCAGGCGACGACGAAGTGCAGATTTGTCATCCTAGCTTTTACACCCTTTATGCATATCTGTTTATAATCGACTATTCATTTCCTTTGCTACTATTGGTAGAAGAGTTATGCCGCTACTACAACGTATGTCTTGCACAACTTGCCTCTTATGTCATTAAGGTGGTCAAAATGTTGACGTAATTTGTTGAGTTGACTGACATCGATACGACAAAATGCCACCTGATCCATCTCTTTGCCACTCATTTCTATCGAGGGACATTGGTGAATCTTCTTACAGCAAGGGGAAATGCTTAGGGGTGAGAATGAACGAGAACGCTAGTTGACATTTCTCGCTTGACTATTTCTTTGTGTTGACTGAGGCCGCAATGTCCACCTCGGCCGGCTTACCTAAGGCTTGGAACCGTACCCGTAAGTGCTCGTTTTATTTGGCCTTTTCCTTGCTGTGGGTTGGCCTATCAGTTTTCCTATGCTGCAGCTATTGTTCGACCTCTCCAAATAGTAACCCACATTGCTGATTAGGTCTGACAGATCCTTCCTCATGCGGTAGGATATGTGATTTTTCAATTGTTTCTTATATATTTAAGCCTTCTCTTCCCTCGGGAGGTAACCTTTTCTCTACCATTAACGTTGGGATTCTTTCGCCTATGCCTATTTTTCTTTAGGTTCGATCGGAAGGTCAATGTGGAGGTCGAGAGCCCCCATGCCTTTGTTCTGGAAGAGGAGGGCCACTACGCCTTCACTCTCCGTCCCCTCCTCGACTATGACTGCTCCTACCTTTGTCACCCATTGCCGCTTCTGTCTCTATTTTTGCTCTCGCTATTGAGACTTCTGCCCCTCATCTATATTCACCCATTGATGAGAATGACGAGCATTTACCTGGTGACAGGGATATTGAACCTCAAAAAATGATGTCTGTGAATATGAGTGATGGAGTGTCATTGGCCGTTCATGCAGCGGAAGAGGACTTCAGGGTACGTGTAAACTATTATATGTATTTGGATATGATTGATGGAGTGCCTTTATGTGATGATGTTGAATCGAGTCTCGAGGATTCAGGGTAGGTGTAAACTATTATATGCATGTCTCTACATTCCGATGGGATAGAGACCGAGGGGGCGGTGGCTGGAGGCCATGAGCTTTCGCAGCGAGAGGAGGCTTCAACCTCTCAGACAGTCGTGGATGCTTCTCTACGTACTTATGATAGGGGCAAAAGTGTTTATAAAGAGGGTGACAAGTCAGGATCCGATGTCAACTTAGATGATCTAAGAATGATCGACGAGGGGATCACCTAGCTTGAGGTGAGGTTGGAGGGGTTTGAGTACTATCACAATCCCGATGGATCGTGACTTATTAGTAGATACTAAGGAGATATTTCCTGCCCTTGGCCATATCTGTTCTGATGTTGAGGGTATGAACCTCAAGGAGATAACCGACAACACTTTGTCGAAGAGCATTACCGGCCTCACATTTAGGGTAAGCATTATCGTACGACTCCTTCCCAACTCCTTAGAACATTCCAAGTTCTAACCATTTTTTTGTTTGAAGACGTCGATTCTATAAATTGAGAGCGCCTGGAGGGAGAAAAGGCGCAAAGAGATCTTCGTGAAGCTAAAAAAGAAATACACTGTGTTTCGCGACAAGTACTGGGAAGCGATGTGTAGGCCCTAAGGGAAGATTTGAAGAAGAGGGACAAGGAACTGGTGCAGGCCATAGAGAAGTAGGGAGGAGGAGCTTGAGATTAGCACGGGCGTAGAGGCCTAATGTAGTGATCTTCAAGACCAAGCGGTTGAGTTACGAGGACAACTTGAAGAGTGCCAATTTCAGTTGGAAGCCTTCAGCAGCGAGCTTTATGAGAAGTAGGAGGAACTTGAGAAGGCAGATTCCTCTTATTTGGATGCCCCGGATAAAGGAAAAGATCTTTGAGTTGGCGAAGAAGACTCTTTGTTCCAAGCGGGAAAATGATAAATCAACAACGAGGGCTAAGGAGGACCGGCTTGAGGAGAGGATAGGGGAGCTAGAAAAGGAGAACTCCGACCTTCATGACCGAGTGGCCACTCTTGAGGCCGAAAAGTCTCAAATACTTGCACTGTGGTCCTCTTCCAATGCTTCTGATTTTTTTATTGTACCTCGGGAATTATACGAATAGTGGATCCATGCTTAGGCCTAATTAGATGTGTTTTGGGACTTGTATGCAGTGGGATCCATTTTTTAGGCTGCCTTTGAGGATGCCCGGATTAAGGCTCGTGAAGCTCGGGTCACTTGTGGATATGATCCCACCATGTCTCGACCTGTTGATAACTAGGGATTATGGTGCATTTCATACACCTTCTCAGTTTAGTTTTGATTATAAATGAATACAAATAGTCCCAAAGGCTTGCATATTTTACTTGTTTGCAGGGTTTGGTCAACAAGGTTAAAATTTGTCAAAACCAGCTCAAAAAGGAGTGAAACATGCACAAATATGAAGAATAAGTCCAAGCACAGTGCAACAGGTCCACAACGCCCGCACTCCATTTAATGCAGTCCACAATGAGGAGGTTAAGGAAGGTGCCTATTTCAGGAAGTCAAGCCTTGCAGCCGCAAAGCATTTCATGCTGACCGTAATGGACTCACCATGGCCGCACTCGATATTGTGTGGTCCGCAATGAGGAAGTTCAGAGAGTTGCCAATTTGGGGAATCATTGCCAATGCTGTCCGTAGTCCTCTTTTTGTGCGACCGTAATAGAAGCCATTGAGGCCGCAGATCATTTTGTGTGGTATGCGTGTGGCCAAGTTCATAGATCATAGTTTTAAGCCAAGAAGCCTCAATGCGGCCGCACTCTATTTTGTGCGGACCGCACTACCCTGCAGGGGTATTTTTGTCCAAATAATTTAGCCTAGTATAGATAGTTTCTTTTCCTATTTTTAGGTCATCAGTTGTATTTTAACTGTCGGGCTGCACTCGTGAACAATGTTTCTTAACAATTCTGAGTAATTTTAGAGTACTTTTATCATTGATTTTTCAAGTATTAGGTTGTATTTAAATACTATGGAATTTCCTTCATCTATTATCAGTTTTCTTCTATTATCATGACTAACTAGACCCATTAGCTAGGGTTGTGGCTCAACCCTAGTATGGGTAATTGATAGGTCTTGTCTTTTAAGGCTTGGATGTCTATGGTTGTTTGATATTTAGACTAATTTATGGGTTCAATGTTGAATTAGCGGTTGCAAACACTAATTTGTGCCTATTTGACTTGGGTTCTTCTTGAGAAAGCGACCTTGAGTCTTGGAAAATTAGTCCAACAATAAATTGGGGCGTATTCAAGAGATTGATAGTTCCAATTAAAGGGTTAAACCTAGAGATAGTAATACCCGACTTGAACATAAATTGCTTGCACAAATTATCATTTGTCTTGATAGTCAATTAGGGCAAAACCTCTCAAACTATGGAGATATATAAAGTGAGAAGTATCGTGCATTACTTATATCGTCATACCTAACATGAAAACCTATCCTTAGACTCGAAAACACATAAAGTATCCACCTAGGAGAAAGTCACTTCCCTAGTGCCTTTTTAACTATTTGGACAACCTTCAAGTATTTCACTCTTAGTTTAATTTAGCATCTTAATATTATAATATTATAAGTAACCGAAAGACCAACTATGACTACAAGTGCAATTAAGAGCAATCATTTCTTATTTAGATAGAAACTCAATTCCCATTTCTAGATCCATGTTAAAATCGATCCCGACCTTCTGGGGTAAAAGCTGCGTCGACCACTCTCGCTACGTTGTACTAGTGCAGGGTTGACTATGATCACCTTTTGGCGCCATTGTCGGGGAGCTAACGATTTTGGATATCTATCTAAGTAGTTTTGTATATTGTTCTTCTTTCCGTCTACCTTACTGTTAGATAATACGCTTAACGCTAGAGGGGGGTTGAATAGCGTTATAATAAAAATTAGCGTAAACTTGCGGAATTTAAAAATTGCAGGAAATAAATAAGTGCGATAAGTAAATAAATTAGAAAGAACGCACCGATGTATCCTGGTTCACCACAACCCGTGGCTAGTCCAGTCCCCGAGAGACTCTCTCGAGATTTCCACTAACTTGTTAAGCTTACGGGTGCTCAACAAACCGTTACAACTTGAGGACACAAGCCTCAACAACCTTTGCTCGGAGATACAACACTCCAAGACTTCAACCAAGGAAACACAAGTTCCTTCTTACAACACAAGGGACTAACACTTCCCTTCAAGTGTACAAAAACACTTAGCACTCAAACAAGACACTCCTTTAAGAGTAGATATGAGTAAAAAGAATACGCTCAAGATCGCAACAACTTTCAACAAGAATTTGGCTCTCAAAAGCTTATGTAATTAATATAAAATGATAAGCAATAAAGTATGCAAGCTTTAGCAATTGTATGATCAGTTGTTGTGTGTTGTTGTACTTAAAAGACTGAATTGAAGCTGTATTTATAGTTGAAAAGCTTTGTATTACCGTTACCTAATTGCCAATTAAGAATTGCTGATTTTACTCAGTGACAATCGATTGTCAAATTACCACAATCGATTGTTTGCCAGTTCTTCCAAGAATCAATCCCAGATTTTACGCATAACAATCGATTATCTAAGATCAATAATCGATTACTGGCAACGTTCAAAAAATCATTTCCAGATTTTACGTAAAGCAATCGATTGTCAGAAATCTACAATCGATTACTCAGCAACGTTCAAAAAATCCTTTCCAGATTTTAATTAAAACAATCGATTATAGGAAATCAATAATCGATTACTCAGCAGCGTTCAAAAAATCCTTTCCAGATTTTAATTAAAACAATCGATTATAAGAAATCAATAATCGATTACCTGACGGTATTTGAAAACATTTTGGCAACGGTCAGTTATACAATCGATTATATATCAGTCTTGAAAAATTAATTTAGACACTGCCTCTTGACAATCGATTGTTATAGGTTCACAATCGATTATTTAATAACTTTGAAAAAGTCTGGAAGACACTGCCTCAACACAATCGATTGTCATAAGTTCACAATCGATTATTTTGTGACTTTGAAAAATCTGATGGACACTGTCTCTTCACAATCGATTGTCATTAGCTTCACAATCGATTATTTTGAGCTTTGAAAAACTTTGATGGACACTGCCTCATCACAATCGATTGTCATAAGGTTCACAATCGATTGTCATGCAGATTTGAAAAATCTGATGCTCACTGCCTTAACACAATCGATTGTCATAAGTCCACAATCGATTGTCAAGCAGCTGACTTAAACATAATCGATTATCATAAGTACATAATCGATTATCTTAGTCCAGATTTTAGAGGCATGTTTAAAAATCATTTTGACTAACGTAAATATGCTTATTTAAAATCATTTTGCTCTAAATTAAATATGCATGATTTGTTAAAAATATATTTACGAGAGAAGCCAATTCTTGAGTTCAAGTTGTCGGATCAAGATCACAATTAAATACCGACTCATATAAAACTTAATCTCGATCTTTGTCTTGTGCTTGAATCTCGTTATATATCAATTTTGCGCTTGTGCTTGGATCTCGTCATATGTCAATTTGCGCATAGTTTGTCATTCATCAAAACCTACAAATATGAACACACGTTTAGTATAATGCTTTGAGAACGTGTTTCCAACAATTTCCCCCTTTTTTTGTAATGGCAAACTTTAAGCGGGATATGCATATTAGGCAATTCATAATGACGATTCAAGACAAGTAAAGATATGCAACAAGTATATAGATATGCAATTTGTTCCCCCTCAATTTATGCCGATAAGTATTGAGAGTGCATACCCGTTATCTTCCCCCTTTTGCCATTAGCAAAAAAAATATAGAATAATAAAAAAATTTGTCTATTTATTAATAAAAAACGGTTACATAACGGGAACAATAAAAACATAGAACAATAAAATAGAAAAATTATTCATCATCATTTCCCGCCTCATCATCCGGCACTGCTTCATAGGGAACAAGACCGGCATATGGATAATGAACATGGTCAAAATATCCATGGATCTCATGTGTCAATTGACCGACAGAGGTGGTCAATGAAGAAATTTGGTCAGAAATGGATTGAAGAGTAGGTTCTTGAGGCTGACGCGATCGACGAGTTGGAGGAGGAGCAGGAGCTACATGATCGCCGTCATGGGGAAAGGAGGATTCGGAAATTTCCCACTTCTTGGTGCTCTTTTTGAGAGGACCGATGGAAGTGTTGAACCCGGAAGCTTCAAGAAAATTCATAATAAGGAGGGCATAGGGAAGAGGCCTATCATCTCCGATGGCATCACACATGTGAATTTTGACGAACTTACACCAATTGATGTGAGCTCCGGCTATAATGGCATGCATGAGCTTAGCGTCCTCTTGGGAAAGAGTGGTATGATTATGCTTCCGAGGCTTGAGGACTCGGGTGATGAAATAGAAAATCAAACGATATTCGGGGAGCATTCCCGTAATGGTAGGACGTCGAGTAGATAGATTAGGATCATAAGCTCCAAGTCCTATTTGGTTTAGGAGAGTTTTCTCATCAAATAAGGCGCCGGCCTCTCTAATGTAGCGAGTAATATTTTCGCCATTTTGAGGAAGATGGGCAATGGAATGCAAGTTTTCATTGGACAAAAGAATTTGAACACCATTAATATTTGACACAAGCTCACCATCGTCATCCTCATGAAGGTTTGAGTAAAACGCTTGAATGAATGGAGGATTAATATAAGGATAGGTAAGATATAAGAAGTCAAGAAGTTGACATCCCTTAAGCATGTTTGCAGCGGGGGCATATGATTCAAGATACTTGCTTGTTGAAAAGCGAGGAGGAAGAATGTCACGCTTTTCGAATTTTGTCAAAAATCTAGTAAGCTCGGTTTCAGTATTGAATTGTAAAATAGACCCATATTGATAAGGGAAATTTGGAGGTGGAGGAGCAGAAGAAGATGCACCTTGTCTACCTGAACGGGAACGTTTAGAGTGTCTGCCCGACATTTTCAAAAAGTAGTAATGAACTTTGTAAGAAACTTGGAAGATTTTTGAAGGTTTGGGAGCAAAGATTGATGCTTGAGTGAATAAAATTGAAGACTTATGATGCCTATTTATAATGGGAGGAATGGCATTTCATTTATGATGAAAATCTGCAGAAATTTATGAGCCAAAACAGTCAGAAACGGTAAAAATAAATTGTACTGACCGTTGGACAATCGATTGTTGAAACGAAATAATCGATTGTTGTGATACAGTGAGCACGGTGATTTTCTGACTTGGAAAATAATCGATTATATTTATGAAACAATCGATTGTTTTAGGAAAGCATTACTGAATGACTGACACGGTAATCGATTATGCAGTGAAAAAATCGATTATTAAACACAAATGCATAATAAGCATCAAACATAAATTATCGATTAGTGATACTTGCTAATCGATTGTCCGCACAGTAAAATAATCTATTATTTGCTGTAACAATCGATTGTTCTATGCCATTTCTTTATAATTCCCCCTGCCTTTAGGGCGATACATGCAAAAGAGAATTAGACGTCTCCGACGCTCAAGTTAGTAATTTGTAACGAAATAATGCAATGAGGACGTGATCTCTTAAGAAGTGTGTCCTAATGTGTTCTTAAGAGAGTTTCGGGTACTTACCTTTTCTCCGACGTTGCCAATTACCTGTTCGAGAGGGTGATCTTTGATTGTCCTCCACTCGTTAGGCATTTTCGTTTCTTTCTCCAATTGTGGCGTTTCCTCCGTTGATTGTTCCAAGATTTCATCTTGAATTTCCTTAGGAGTTTCCTCTTGTACTTTGTCTTTTAAACTATTTAGAATACCTGCAAGATCAGAACAAGAATCCTTTCTCGCCAAGCGAGCATTATTTTCGGAAAACACAATATGAGGGGATTCCTCCACAGTTTGGGTTCTATTATTAAATACCCTATATGCTTTGCTACGTGAAGAATACCCCATAAAAATTCCTTCATTGGATTTGGCATCAAATTTTCCCAATTGATCTTTTCCATTGTTATGAATAAAAACTTTACAACCGAATACTCTAAAATGGGAGATATTTGGTTTCCTTCCCTTGTAGAGTTCATAAGGGGTTTTCATGAGTATTGGCCTTATGACTACTCTATTCAAAACGTAGCATGCGGTACTCACGGCATCCGCCCAAAAATGTTTGGGAATCTTAGCCTCTTCGAGCATGGTTCTAGCCATCTCTTCGAGACACCTATTTTTCCTTTCCACCACCCCATTTTGTTGTGGTGTTCGTGGAGCGGAAAAGGTATGCTCGATACCGAGTTCGTCACAAAAGTCCGCAAAGAGATTGTGATCAAACTCTCCCCCATGATCACTTCTAATTGAAGTGACGGTTGTTTCCTTTTCGTTTTGAACACGTTTAAGAAAATATTTAAAATTCTGAAAAGCATCACTTTTATGGGCAAGAAATAAAGTCCAAGTAAATCTGGAATAATCATCAACAATAACAAAAGCATAACGATTTCTACCAAGACTTACAATGCGAGATGGTCCAAACAAATCCATGTGAAGCAATTGCAATGGTCTAGTAGTTGAAACAATATTTTTTGATTTAAAAGATGTTTTTGTTTGCTTCCCTTTTTGACAAGAATCACAAATAGAGTCATTTTCAAATTTCAAATTTGGAAGACCAACAACTAAATTTTGTGAAACCAATTTGTTCAAAAGATGCATGTTGATGTGAGCTACTCTACGATGCCATAACCAAGAATCATCCTCTTTGCTCATTAAACAATTCATATATTCGGGTGAAGAATTTGCAAGATCAACCATATAAATGTTATCCATTCTAAAACCACGAAGGATAATTTTAAAATCGCTACGTCTAAAAACTAAGCATTCATCCGAATCAAATAAAACAAGATTTCCCTTGTCACATAATTGACTTATGCTCAAGAGATTATGTTTTAATCCTTTCACAGGTAATATATGCTTAATGGAAGAAATTTCATCCTTACCGACCGACCTGATGCCGATAATCTTTCCTTTGTTGTTATCACCAAAAATAACACTTCCCCCTTCCTTGTGTTCTAGTTGAAGGAATTTGGATTCGTCTCCCGTCATGTGCTTGGAGCATCCACTATCAAGGTACCATAGTACACTTGATCCCTTCAAACATACCTACAAAACAGATTAATGAGTTTTAGGTACCCATGCCATTTTTGGTCCTTGGGGGTTAGGCAAATCATAGTGATGTGATTGATTGTTATGTCTATGTCGTGTAAAACAAGCAGGAGCAATATGTCCAATTCGTCTACAATAATGACAAGTCACGTTAGGATTATGCATCCTTCTAGGTTGATAGTAATTGGACGGACGAAATTCATTTACTCTATTCTTAACAATATAACTATTGCGCAAATCATGAAAGTCATTTCTCCTACCATTTGTTCTAGGATATGCATCATTTCTAGAATAGTTGTTTCTAGGTTGGAAGCCATTTCAAGGTGTTCTAAAAGGTTCAAAATTCCTTCTAGTGTTTGGCCTAGAATGTGCATTATTTCTAGCATGATTATTTCTAGGTTGCGATTGATGAAAACCATGTCTAGGTTTGTTGTATCTAGGATGAACGTTTGTTTTATTTATCCTAGGTTGAGCCTTAGGTGGTTGGGGGTTCGCTTCAACTTTCTCTTTAGGCTCGTTTCTAAAACCTATGCCATGCTTGGTCGACTTCAAATTAACAAGCACTTCATTCTTTTATGAGAAGAGTTAAACTTATCTAAGGTGCCCTTAAGCCTTTCTACTTCATTTTTGAGATGCATGCAAGAAGTACAATTTCTAGAACTCTCGGGCTTGTCGGCGCTTCTCTTGCCAAAAAATTTATTTTCCTCTTTCAACTTCTCATTTTCTAAAATCAGTTTTTCCAATTCCTTTTCTTTAAAAGAGAGTTGTTTTTGAAAATCTTTTTCTTTTAAAGAAGCATTTTCTTTTATACTCTTAACAGTTTTTGAAGCTTTAATAAATTCGCTATACAACTCATCAAAAGCATTTTGCATTTCTTCAAGGGAAAAGTAATTTTTGGAAGAAATTTGACATACCTCTTCTTTGTTGTCTTCTTGTGCCATAAGACAAAGATTTGCGGCTTCGTCTTCTTCTTCTTCACGTGACTCGTCACCGGAGTCGCCTCCCCAAGATATGTATGCTCGTTGCTTCTTGAAGGGTTTCTTCTCCTTTTTAGCATTGGGCAATATTATTTAATGTGCCCGGTTTCTCCGCACTCATAGCACTTTATTTTATCTCCTTGCTTTTTGCCCTTTCGTTCATACTCTTTTCGCATGAACTTTTGAAATCTCTTGATATCTCCGTCCTCATCATTTTGAGGTTGGCTTGTGCTTGCCTTGAGAGCGATTCTTTGCTTCCTTTGATCATCAACAAGAGGGTTAAGCATAGTAGATTCATAAGTTTTAAGATTACCTCTTAATGCGTCGATGGTGACATTTGAAATGCCAATGGATTCTTGAATCGCGTCGGCCTTGGATCGCCATTCCGGAGTGAGACTTCGGAGAATTTTTCAAACAAGTTCCTTATCCGTGAAGGTCTTCTTAAGAGCATGTAAATCATTTACGATTTTTGAAAATCGTTCAATCATCTCATCGACCTTTTCGCCTTCCTTCATGTGAAACAATTCATATGCATGGGTTAGGAAATCAATTTTGGCTTCCCTTACCTGGTCCGTACCTTCGTACGTAATTTCCAGCTTGTCCCACATTTGCTTCGCCGTTGTGCAACAAGATATCTTCCTGTAATCATCAGCATTTACAGCACAATATAATAAATTAATAGCTTTAGCATTATTTTGCACCTTTCGGATATCATCCGCATCGTATTCATCTTCGGACTTTGGGACCCATTCATTTTCAACCTTCTTGGTTGGAATTTGTTCTCCATTCATTATGACCTTCCAAAGATGAAAACTATTTGATTGTACAGATATTCTCATCCCCTCCTTCCAGTATGTATAATTTGTACCATCGAATAGCGGTGGTCGGGTGGAGCATTGTCCTTCACCTATTCCTGCAAAAGAATCACGAGTAGAAGCCATGGATGTTTCTCTCAAACGGTTAAGTCTTCAGAGAGTTGGACTCTGATACCAATTGTTAGATAATACGCTTAACGCTAGGGGGGGTGAATAGCGATATAATAAAAATTAGCGTAAACTTGCGGAATTTAAAAATTGCAGGAAATAAATAAGTGCGATAAGTAAATAAATTAGAACGAACGCACCGATGTATCCTGGTTCACCACAACCCGTGGCTAGTCCAGTCCCCGAGAGACTCTCTCGAGATTTCCACTAACTTGTTAAGCTTACGGGTGCTCAACAAACCGTTACAACTTGAGGACACAAGCCTCAACAACCTTTGCTCGGAGATACAATACTCCAAGACTTCAACCAAGGAAACACAAGTTCCTTCTTACAACACAAGGGACTAACACTTCCCTACAAGTGTACAAAAACACTTAGCACTCAAACAAGACACTCCTTTAAGAGTATATATGAGTAAAAAGAATACGCTCAAGATCGCAACAACTTTCGACAAGAATTTGGCTCTCAAAAGCTTATGTAATGAATATAAAATGATAAGCAATAAAGTATGCAAGCTTAGCAATTGTATGATCAGTTGTTGTGTGTTGTTGTACTTAAAAGACTGAATTGAAGCTGTATTTATAGTTGAAAAGCTTTGTATTAGCGTTGCCTAATTGCCAATTAAGAATTGCTGATTTTACTCAGTGACAATCGATTGTCAAATTACCACAATCGATTGTTTGCCAGTTCTTCCAAGAATCAATCCCAGATTTTACGCATAACAATCGATTATCTAAGATCAATAATCGATTACTGGCAACGTTCAAAAAATCATTTCCAGATTTTACGTAAAACAATCGATTGTCAGAAATCTACAATCGATTACTCAGCAACGTTCAAAAAATCCTTTCCAGATTTTAATTAAAACAATCGATTATAGGAAATCAATAATCGATTACTCAGCAACGTTCAAAAAATCCTTTCCAGATTTTAATTAAAACAATCAATTATAAGAAATCAATAATCGATTACCTGACGGTATTTGAAAACATTTTGGCAACGGTCAGTTATACAATCGATTATATATCAGTCTTGAAAAATTAATTTAGACACTGCCTCTTGACAATCGATTGTTATAGGTTCACAATCGATTATTTAATAACTTTGAAAAAGTCTGGAAGACACTGCCTCAACACAATCGATTGTCATAAGTTCACAATCGATTATTTTGTGACTTTGAAAAATCTGATGGACACTGTCTCTTCACAATCGATTGTCATTAGCTTCACAATCGATTATTTTGAGCTTTGAAAAACTTTGATGGACACTGCCTCATCACAATCGATTGTCATAAGGTTCACAATCGATTGTCATGCAGATTTGAAAAATCTGATGCTCACTCACTGCCTTAACACAATCGATTGTCATAAGTCCACAATCGATTGTCAAGCAGCTGACTTAAACATAATCGATTATCATAAGTACATAATCGATTATCTTAGTCCAGATTTTAGAGGCATGTTTAAAAATCATTTTGACTAACGTAAATATGCATTATTTAAAATCATTTTGCTCTAAATTAAATATGCATGATTTGTTAAAAATATATTTACGAGAGAAGCCAATTCTTGAGTTCAAGTTGTCGGATCAAGATCACAATTAAATACCGACTCATATAAAACTTAATCTCGATCTTTGTCTTGTGCTTGAATCTCGTTATATATCAATTTTGCGCTTGTGCTTGGATCTCGTCATATGTCAATTTGCGCATAGTTTGTCATTCATCAAAACCTACAAATATGAACACACGTTTAGTATAATGCCTTGAGAACGTGTTTCCAACACTTACTAGTTTGTGTGTGTCACAACTTTAGGTACAAAATGGCAGCAAACAACAAGGTCCCTCTTGGAAATATGATTGCGTGGGGGGAGGGAGGGGAGGAGATAGATGATAATGGAGATTATGAGGTGCCTCTTGTACTTTAAGGACAATGGAGAGGCTGCCAGGCCAATGCAAATGATAATATTCCAGACCCTCCTCTGCCACCTCCAAGAGTGGCTCCTTGAGTGCTTCCCAACCAAGGGTATGGTAGTGCAATTATCCCACTCCGGATCTGAGCGGGCAATTTTCAAATTACTAATGTGATGCTGACATTGTTGGAGCAGGGGTGGGGTATTTCATGGGTGCTCCTACTAGCAATGCTTACAAATAACTCAAGGGTTTTGTGGATACATGTTGGGGGAGCAAGCAAACTAATGTGTCGGAGGATGAAATTTGGTTGAGACTATTCCCTTCTTATTTAGATGGAAGGCATTTTATTGGCTTGAGCGGCTTCCCAACCATTACATCACTACTTGAGATGAGTTGGTAGATAAGTTCATTGCTAATTTTTTCTCTCCGGGGCACATGGTAGCATTGAGGGATGAGATCCTAGCTTTCAAGAAGGAGCCACTAAACTATTACATGATATATGGGAGAGATATAGAACCATGGTACAGGAATGCCCGCCCCAACAATGATATGACTGAAGCAATGATACATCAGACTTTCTACCGGGGCGTCAACACAACAAATAAATGCCTGGTGAATCAACGTGCTGGCGATAATTTTATGAAGCTATCTTATGATGAGGCTTGTGACATTTTTTACAAGATGGCTGACATGTTGTCCGCTTGGAAAAGTGTAGTCAATGTGCCACAGGGTGACCCCATGGTCACTCACTTGCAAAAAGAGCTATATGATCATGGGCAGGCTATAGCAGAGATGACAATAATAATGAACCGGCTAGCAAAGGTACAGTTGCAGTAGATTTAAAATCCATGCCAAGTAAATGCCATGGAGGGTGTCAACATGCTAGTGAACAAAAGAAGACAAAGAGGTCAACAGAACCAAGGGAGTTCGGATCAATCTGTCAATGATTGTGGTGGATTCCAAGATGACAGTTATGATGGGCAGAATAGAGAACTGCAATATATGAACAATTATCAGAACCGAAGGGGGAATTCTTCTAACCAACAACAATGGAGACCCCAAGGCAATTGGGGAAATCAACAACAACAAAGGAATAGTAATTGGGGAAACAATAACCAAAATTACAATTACGGAAATAAGAACAGTAAAAAGAACAATCAGGTAACTAGAATGGCAACAACAATAACTTGTTTGGTAAACACAATCAGGAAAGTTGGAATAATGGAAATCAAGAAAACCGGGGGCAAGGCTTTCAAAGGCCCCCAATGTATCAACAACCGAACAATCGACTCCCATTTTCATCCGAAGGTCCTTGCTCTTCCAACAATGAAATACAGACAATTGAAATGATGTTTGAACATATGATGACAAAGAATGCGGACTCTAGTTGGCTTCCCACAATACTTTAATTTGAAACTTGGAGGTTCAATTAGGCCAAATCTCACGGTCATTGAAACTCGCCCTAAGGGGGCTCTACCAAGTTATATGGTAGTTAAACTGAAGGGTGGGAACAATCATGTTATGGCAGTAACTACAATAAGTGAATGAGTCAGTATTGTGAATGCCTCCAATCGAAAAGAAATATTGAGTGATGAAGTTGAGTTGCAAGAAGATGAGATTCCTTTGGTGGTTGAAAAAGTGGTTGATGAGAACATGAATAAGGAAGTGACTATTGATATTCAAGATACCGAGGTGGACACTCAGAATGATGTGAACCCGTCTAGGCACATAATGGACATGCCGGAAATGGTTGTGTCTAAGCCAAGATTTCTTTGCCAAGACCACCTATACCTTATCCTCAAAGGCTTGCGAAGCGGAAAAATGAGAATCAATTTAAAAAGTTTATCTACATAATGAAGAGCTTATCCATTAATGTGCCTTTGGTTGAGGCTCTAGATCAAATGCCGGGTTATGCTAAATTCATGAAAGACTTGGTGACATAGAAAAGATATGTGGATTGGAAAACTATCAAGATGACCCACCAAGTTAGTACAATAGTGCACTCAATGGCCCCGAAGCTAGAAGATCCCGGTGCTTTCACCATTCCTTGTCGCATTGGGAGTGCGGACTTTTCTAAAGCTCTGTGTGATTTGGGGGAAGTATCAACTTGATGCCCTACTCAATTTTCAAAATTTCGGGTATTGTGAAACCGAGGCTGACTTTCATGAGATTGCAAATAGAGGATAAAACTATGAAAAGATCATTGGGTATTATTGATGATGTTCTTGTCCGAGTGGACAAATTTATCGTGTTAGATGATTTGTGATCTTGGATTGTGGGTATTGGGAAGACCTTTCCTTGCTACTAGGAAGGCCTTAGTTGATATGAAAGCATGGGGAACTCACCTTCTGGGTGGATGATGCGAAAGTGGTGTTTCACTGTGCAAGTCAATGAAGTAGCCTTGTCACGGTAGTAATAGTTGACTTAGTTGCTATCAACAGTTTTGAGGTGTGCTCGTTTTTGGACCTTGTCACGGTAATAATAGTTGATTATACCAGTTCACTGATCAATGTGGAGGACCCTCTAGAGGCCGTATTGTTGAATCTTGATGTCAATGATGATGAAGGCCGAGTAGAGTGCATGAATGTTCTACATGGAATGGGCTCTTATTCTTATGAGCCTAGGAAACTCTCTTTTGATCTTGAAAATAGGAATACTCCTACAACAAAGCCTTCAATCGAGAAACCTCCGGTGTTGGAGTTGAAGCCGTTGCCTCCACACTCAGGTATGAGTTCTTAGGCCTTAGTTCAACTTTGCCAATTATTCTTTCCTTTTTTCTTATAAACATGCATGTTGATGCCACATTGACACTGCTTCAAAAGCAAAAGAAGGAAGTTGGATGGACCTTATCTAATATTCGAGCGATAAGCCCCACATTCTGTATGCACAAGATCACTCCGGAAGATGACGCAAAGCCCTCCTTGGAACATCAAAAGAGGTTGAACGAGGCAATGCAAGAAGTTATGAATAAGGAGGTGATCAAGTGGTTTAACGCCAGGGTTGTGTACCCCATCTCTGATAGCTCTTGGACTTCACCGGTGCAATATGTGTCGAAGAAGGGTGGCATGGCGTGGTTGCAAATTCACAAAATGAGTTGATTCCTACCGGTACCATCACCAGGTGGAGGGTATGCATGGACTACCACAAGTTGAAATAGTGACCCGCAAGGATCACTTTCCCTCTCTTTCTTGATTAGATTCTAGATCGAGTTGCTCAGCGTGCCTTCTACTGTTTCTTGGATGGGTATTCTAGATACAACCAAATCTTAATTGCTCTGAAAGATTAGGAGAAGACCACATTCACTTGTCCAATGCCACCTTTTCTTTTTCTAGGATACCTTTTGGGTTGTGTAATGCACGGACTACACTTCAGCGGCGTATGATGGCCATTTTCACCGATATAGTGGAAGATGTTTTGGATGTAGTGTTGTGGGTGATTCATTTGATGAATGTTTGGAAAATATAGATAAAATGTTGGCTAGGTGTGAAGAAACTAATCTTGTTCTTCATTGGAAGAAATGCTACTTCATGGTGGAACAGGGAATAGTTCTTGGGCATAAAATTTCAAAGCATGGTATAGAGGCGGACAAAGCAAAAATTGATGTGATTTCAAGGCTCCCCTACCCTAGTCAAGGGAGTTAGAAGTTTTCTTGGGCATATAGGATTCTACTGGCGATTTATCAAAGACTTTTCAAAGGTAATGAATCCCTTATTCAAGCTATTGGAAAAAAATGCCAAGTTCGTTTCGATAAGAGATGTATGCAAGCCTTTGAACTTCTCAAGCACAAGTTGACCACCACTCCTATTCTCACTGCACCTAATTTGAGCTTGCCTTTTGAGCTCATGTGTGATGCAAGTGATGTTGCGGTTGGGGCGGTTTTGGGTCAAATAGTGAATAAAATATTTTATCTGGTGTACAACACAACCAAGACAATGAATGATGCTCAAGTTAACTACACAGTGATTGAGAAAGATCTTTTGGATATTATGTTCACAATGGAGAAATTTCGGCTGTACCTCATAGGTGCCAAGGTCATAGTTCACACCGATCATGTCGCACTCCGGTACTTGATGACGAAGAAGGATTCCACATCTAGGCTGATGCGATGGGTCTTGTTACTTTAAGAGTTTGATTTCGAGACTGTAGACCGGAAAGGTAGTGAAAAGCAAGTGGCAGACCTGTTGTCCCTCTTAGAGGAGGAGGGCAGGCCTTGTGATGGCCAAGAGACTAATGATTCATTTCCTAATGAACAACTCCTTTATGTGTCGGTGAATGGTATGCATGGTTTGCGGATATTGCTAATGTTCTTATGACTTGTGTAGTCCCATGAGTGTTCTCTTCTAACTAATGGAAGAAGCTCAAACGGGATAGTTTGGATTTCTATTGGGATGAGCCATACTTGTTCAAGATTTGCACGGATGGTGTGATCCGAAGGTGTGTCCTGGAAGAGGAACAATTGAGTATCTTAGAGGCTTGTCATTCCTCTCTCTATTGTGGCCATCATGGCCGGGCGAGGACGACTTCCAAAGTTCTTTGTTGTGGGTTTTTCTGGCCAACTTTGTACAAAGATTCAAGGGAACTTGTGAAGAGGAGCGAGAGCGGGTGGAATTTTGAAGGAATATGAGATGCCTCTCAATACCATTCTCAAAGTTTATATTTTTTATGTATGGGGAATTGATTTTATGGTCCTATTTTTTAGCTTGTGTGGGAAGACATACATTCTTGTGGCAGTTTACTATGTTTCAAAGTGGGTTGAAGCCGTGGCTTTACCCAACAATGAGGCCCAGAGTGTTGTAGCGCTTCTCAAGAAGAGCATTTTTTACAAGGTTTGGCACTCCTCGTGCAATCATAAGTGATGGGGGTCTCATTTTTGCAATAGAGCTTTTGACACTTTGCTTGCAAAGTATGGTGTCAATCACAAAGTTTCTACTCCTTATCATCCTCAGGAAAGTGGCCAAGTTGAAGTCTCAAATAGGGAAATGAAGAGTATATTGTCAAAGACGGTTAATGCAAATAGAACCAATTGGTCAAAGAAGTTGGATGATGCTCTATGGGCTTATAGGACTACTTACAAGACTCCTATTGGTATGTCTCCATACTGGTTGGTGTTTGTAAGAGCTACATGATCACGGGCAGGCTATAGCAGAGCTAACAATAACAATGAACCAGCTAGCAAAGGCACAGTTGCAGCAGGTTCAAAATCCACGCCAAGTAAATGCCATGGAGGTTGTCAACATGCTAGTGAACAAAAGAAGATAAAGAGGTTAACAAAACCAAGGGAGTTCGGATCAATCTGACAATGATTGTGATGGATTCCAAAATGATAGTTATGATTGGCAGAATGAAGAAGTGCAATATGTGAACAATTATCAAAACCAAATGGGAAATTCTTCTAACCATGTTTGGAAAAATGATCACTCTTTGAAGTTTGCAATGCGGACCGCAGAGTTCATTTGTCAAAGTGAGGAGTGTCTGAAGTTTTCCACCGTGGCCGTATTATTTCATGAGCGGCCCGCGGGCATTGCATTTCTTGCGTTCTGTAGTGATCACGCTCCCAATGCTTCATGTTGTGGAGGACGACTACCGCAATGGATTTTATGCGGACCGCAATTTATTCTGTGTGGTCCGTGGTGGGTAGATGAGATGGTCCCCAGGAACTTTATTCTATATACAGGACCTGAGGCCCTTTTTTTAAACTTGTTGACCTTTTACTCTCAAAAGCTTAAAAATTACTATTCATCACTTATTTTCCGTGAATTTAACTTCTAAGGATCGTTAATCAAGTTTGTATCTCACATCTGGTAACTTTAATTCTTTCTTAGTTGTTTAATTTTGTTATTTATTTTCACTTTATTTTTCTTTGATTTTCTTCCGTTTTTCTTTCAATTTTATTGCATAGGTTTGTTTAATCATGTTTAAATTAGGCATTGTTAGTTAAAAATAGTGATTCAACACTTAGGGGGATCAAGAATAGATAAAAAAATTGGACTAAAAATGTGAAAAACTTGAACCCTAGGTTGGTATTGCTGCTGGGTACTCACAACAGTGGATTTTATGCGTTATTTTGTGTGGACCCTGGTGATAAAAGTTCTGAAAGCAGAAAATTGAGGACCGCGACCACAATGGATTTTGTGCGGTCCGCGGTACCTAAATGCGGGCCGCAATGCATTTTGTGCGATCCGTGTTGCATAGATTCAGAGAATCGGGAGTCTGAACCCCACCGCAGTGCTGCACATCATTTTATAAGGTATACAGTCTGCAACTTTTGAATGTCTGAAATTTTTCTGCAGTGCTTCACTAAATCTGTTGATACTAACAAGCATAGACTGTATTCTCTTGCAGATAATGGTAAAATCACAAAGCAGAAGTGATAAACAAAAAGGCGAAAGAGAGTCCTCCCGGGGTAGGAGACGGGTCATGATAAGATTGGCCCCGCAAGCCCGACAAAATGTCATATACACCAGGAGGCTCATAAAGGCTACTGATAGAGCAATTGACAGATTTGGCAATGAATATGATCCTTCCCTAGAGTCAACTGACTCAGACTCCGTGCCAGAGTATGTTCTAACTGGCCGGAGAGGAACAGATTGGGATACACCTCCAGTCTCTCCCACTGCCCAAACATTAGTGCGCATATCTTCTTTGTCATCTGAGGGCTCAGCTGCATGCAGTGACAATGAATATTCCACCTCACCTAGAGCTTCACTATCCAGGGAGAGGCATGTAAAAGAAGAAGGAGAAGAAGAAGTAGGAGCAGGTGGGCCCCAAGTGGGAGGAGTAGACAGAACCAGGAACCCGGGGGCATGGCAAGATAGATTCATAAGTAAGGTGGCGTACCACAGATTTAGAGAATGGTGGCCTTAGAGGAGTTGATAACCCAGCGGAAGTTCATTATAAAGGACCTCTTGCTCACAAACCTAATAAGTTGAGGCAGTTCAGAGAGAAAGCAGGCTAGGACTATTTCGTAGGCCATGTGAAAGATACCAATGATCACTTGGTGAATGAGTTTTACATGAATGTTGCCTACATAAAAAGGACACCACAAAGACCAAAATGCGTAACTTTAAGGTAAAATTTGATGGCAAAACAATAAATGATTATTTGGGCTTCCCGAAGAAGGATGAGGCACTGTACTTAAAAAATGTGGCATTAGGTGAGGTTGCTCGACCTTGGTTGGAAGAGTACATGGAAATACGAGGTACCACCCCAGATTGGTTGACTGCGGGAGTGTGTGAAGGACATTGAACTTCGAAGCTAAAGGGTGGGAAAATATTTATGTGCAACAGGCTAGACCTCACCACTCATGACAACTCATTTCCTATTCCCCGGGCTATATTGGTGGTATCAATCATGGCAGGGTACCCAATCAACATCGGTAATATGATGTCCCAGGTAATTACACGGGTGGTGAACGAAGGTGACAGATTCTATCCCTTCCCCAACTTCCTGAGCATGTACTGTGAGGACTTAGATGTGAAAAAGAGTAAATTCGATGTGAAATGGAAAGCGAAGGCACCATTCTCCTAGTATAGCACCAAGGGTCTTGACAGCCCCATGGACCCTAAGGGCAAAGTCTCTACTTCAACTGGCCAGTCTGAAGAGCTAGCAGTAGTAGTGGCTCCTAATCAGCCTCCTTCCACCACAACAGACATGGCACCAGGACCATCTACCTCTACAACTCCAGAGATTCCCTCATCCACTACATACCCCTTGACTACCCAGCGCTTGAGCAAGACCCTTGCCAATATAAAAAACTAGATGCAGACAGCCACTTCTAAGCTGTTTCTAGTATCTACTTCAGTTGTAGCTAGTCAGCACCTCCTCTGCCACAGGTCCCAGGGTCGGTGGAGGACACTCTCAAGGAGCTTTTAGAGAACCAGAAGAAGCTCCTAGAGAAACCAGAAAGTGATCATGGATGTTGTTGATTTGTAGGTAAAAGAATTAAAGGAGCTTGCTAGGGAGGCAAAGAAAATGAGAAAGACTCGTGCTTCCAAGGAGTCGGTGAATAAGCTAAGGGTTGAGGTAGAGAGGTTGAATGCGGATCACTTGCCTCTAGATTTCTTATTGCATGACCCGACTCCAGCAGCCCAGCCCCAGCCAGAGTAGGAGTCACATAGGCCACCCAAAAGGAAGAGGGTGATTCCCCGTATTGACGATGTTGTCATAGAGTTAGAGGACCCGTAGGGAGATTCCTCTATCTAACCCCAAATTTCAGTAATGGCCCAAGACTCAGTCTAGGCCCGGGTCCCAGTGGAGACACAGATCGCAGGGCCAGTCACAAGATCCTATGCAGAAAGAGGGCCTAGGTACCCAGACTTAGGATCCCATGCAGACGGAGCCAGTAGGGAGTTTCTTTTTCCTCTCTTCCGTGTTTTGTGCTTATTTTTGTTACTTAGCATTGAGGACAATGCATTTCATCTGAGGGGGTATCCCCATTTTGGATTATTGTATATATGATATTATTATTTTTTTTCTTTATGATTTTTTTTACCTTTGGTATATGTATAATTTTATTATTTTATTTCACTTTTCGTGTTGTTTAATTTTGGTCTGTATATAAAGTTATGTTCTTATCTGTATATTCATTATCCCAATTATATATTCGACTAATTCTCCTCTTGTACATATTCATTTTATTTTTTGCATTTTTCCTTTCATAGATTCTTATTTTATTTTCGTAGCTTCTTGTTTATAGTTTTTGCATGCAATAAGCCTTTGGTTTTCTTAATCCCACAGTTCTTTCAAAAGGTGGATTTTTTATGAACCGGGTGGCTCTTCCCAATGATGGATGGAATGACAAGCTTCTTAAGGATTTGAGTCCATTTTATTTTCTTTTTAGTAGCTAGTTCGTAAGGGTGCCTCAATAAAATCTTTACTTGGGCCTAACACATTTGCCTTTGATCGTATCATCAAAAATAAATTGTTGTGTATAGGATGGTGAATGTTATGATCTTGAGACTCTTGTGTTGTCCGATAATCATCAAGTGGATTTTGTGGACCATTTCGTTGCTCAAATTTTAGTTAGGGTTGTTGCGGTCCCCCGACTTTGTTTCTTTAGCAATCCATAGCTTGTGTGGTGAGAATTTGAATTGCAAGTCCATGTTCTGAGCCATTAGTCAATAACTTGCCCTAAATGTTTGTCTAGGCAAAATCCTAAGTGTAATTTGACTTGAGTTGTGATTATAGGCTCTCCTTGATCCGAATGATATCTTGAGCACTTCCGTATCCTACCAATGATAATATCCCTAGTTAAACCTTTTGAGCCTTAGACCTTTTTCTTTCAGAAACCACGATACAAGCCTTTTCCAGTTCTAAAAATACCCTCTTTTGGCACCCGATCTTTCCTTAGCACAAGGCAAAAGATTAAGTTTGGGGGGAGAAACGAGGAATGCAACAAAGTGGTAAAAGATATCAAATGAAGAAAAGGAAAAGCAACGAAAAAGAAAGAAAATCAAAAAGACAAAAAGAAGGCTAAATGTAGAAAAGAATGAAAGTATTCAATACAAGCAAAGGGATGAAAGGTGTGGAAAGTTGAGAAAGGAGAAAAAAGATTTGAAATGAACAAGAACGAGCGACAGAGTGTCTCTCTCACCACTTAGAAATAAGTTAAATGACTTAAAAGTCAATAGAATATATGCCTAAATGAAGCAAAGGAAGTGCTAAAGGGAAGATGGAACCTACTTAGACCAAACATTTCCTACCCAAAACCAAAAGCCTTCACTATATGATCTTGAGTTGAATGAAGCTTACATCAGTGGTGACTTACATAAGGGGCAAGCTTATGGTACTTATAGACGGACTTGTGACCCTTCTTTGAGAGTGATGAGCATGTTTCCACTATCCTTGTTCTGAGTGCTACAATCTTATTAGGCGATGTTTACTTAGGGAGAGTTGAAGATATAAGAGTTTGGGTTCCACAATAACCAAGGTTGTAGAAAGAGTTTCTTTGATGTGTTGAGTCAACTCTTGATGCTCTTGTGTCGCCACTAAATCCATGGTGCTTAAAAGGTCGAATATTGTTAATGATTCATTTCAACTGTGGGAAATTGTTAGTCCTTATTGAGGCTATATGAGGTCACTTTAGGTCAGCTGAATTTTCTTGAATTACTCTTAAGGGGCGAGTCTTATTTTGTTTTCTTGAGGATAAGCAAAAGATTAAGTTTAGAGGAGTTGATAATTAGGGATTATAATGCATTTTATACTCCTTTTTTACTTCATTTTCTATTATAAACGTGTACAAAATAGTCCCAAAAGCTTACATGTTGTACTTGTTTGCAGGGTTTGGTAAACAAGGTGACAATTTGTCAAAACCAGCTCAAAAAGGAGTAAAACATGCACACGTACCAAGAACAAGTCCAAGCATGGTGCAACATGTCCACTACGGCTGCACACCAAATGGTGTGGTCCGTAGTGAGGAGGTTCAGAGAGGTGCCTATTTCAAGAAATCAAGCATTGCGGCCCTAAAGCATTTCATGTGGACCCAATGGACTCACCGTGGACACACTCGATATTGTGCGGTCCGCACAGAGGAAGTTCAGATAGTTGCTAATTTGGGAAATCATTGCCAATGTGGCCTGCGCTCCTTTTTATATGGACCGCAATCGAAGCCACCACAGTGGTGGAGAAGTTTTTTGCGGTCCGAGGTGGCCAAGTTTAGAGAGCATCGATTTAAGCCAAGAAGCCTCAAAACGGCCGCACTCTATTTTGTGCGGACTGCACTACCCCCGCAGTGATATTTTTGTCCGGAAAATTCAGCCTAGTATAAATAGTTTCTTTTCCCATTTTTAGGCCATAAGTTGTATTTTAACATTGGGTTGCGCTCATGAACAGTGTTTCTTAACAATTTTGAGTAATTTAGAGTACGTTTATCGTTGAATCTTCATGTATCAGGTTGTAATTAAATATTATGGGATTTTCTTCATCTATTTATCAGCTTCTTCTATTATCATAAGTAGCTAGACCCATTAGCTAGTGTTGTGGCTCAACCCTAGTATAGGTAATTGATGGGTCTTGTGCTTTAAGGCCTGAATGTCTATGGGTGTTTGATATTTGGGCTAATTTATGGTTTCAATGTTGAATTACTGGTTGCAAATACTAATTTGTGCCTATTTGACTTGGGTTCTTCTTGAGAAAGAGAATTTGAGTCTAGGAAAATTAGCCCAACAAGGAATTGAGGCGTATTCAAGAGATTGATAGCCCCAATTAAAGGGTTAAACCTAGAGATAGTAATACCCGACTTGAACCTAAATTGCTTGCACAAATGATCATACCAAATTGGTCTTGATAAAGTCAATTAGGGAAAAATCACTCAAACTACCGAGAGGTATAGAGTGAGAAGTATCGTGCATTGGTTATATCGTTATCCCCAACATGACAACCTAGCCTTATAATAAACAATCCGTCAAGTATCCACCTAAGAGAAAGTCACTTCCCTAGTGTCTTCTTAACTATTTAGACAATCTTCAAGTATTTCACTCTTAGCTTACTCTTAGTTTAATTTAGCAACTTAATAGTATAATATTAGAAGTAACCAAAAGACCAACTATGACTATAAGTGCAATTGATAGCAATTACACATCTCATATCCAGATAGAAAATCAATTCCCATTTCTAGCTCTTTGTGAAAATCGATCCCGACCTTCTCGGGTAAAAGCTGTTTCGATCACTCTCGCTACTTTGTAGTAGTGCTGGGTTGGCTACAATCACATGTCAAGGAGGATGAGGAAGAGGTCATAGACCGGCTTGAGGATGATGCATGGGATGATACCATTTATTCTCAAGGGCAAAGGTGGAGATTATGTCGGGGACTGAGGTGATGAGGGAGCAGGAGGCCGTGATGGCGCGGTCCAGTAGTCTTTATTTTAGACTTTTTTGTGAATTTTTACCGACGTCTTTAAGAGAATTGTAATGAAATATTTATTTATATATGAATGCTTAAGTTGTTTTATGCGCCTTCTTTCATACCTGTCACGGTTTATGCACTTTTATACTTTTCCTTTGTTGTTTGCTTGTTACGATTTCTTATTTTTTTACTGTCGTAGTCTTCTGGTTATTCGTATCCTTCCTGACGAATATTTATGGGCCATATCTGTTCTTTTTTTATGTAGGTCGAGTATGCCTCTTCATTTAGATCAATCCGATAGGTATTTCTCTGAACTGGGTCGAGTTTAACATTTCCTAAGATCGTAGATGGAGGATGATAGGTGTTACAAGAACTCGGGAAAGCTTAACCTATTATTAAATTATGGCCTAGGGCCGATAGGTATTCGAACTCGGTCGAACTTAACCTTTCCTTAAATTGCTGTTGAGGACCGATAGGTGTTGTTCGAGCTGAGTTAAAATTAACCTTTGTTAAGTCGCGGCCGATGGCTGATAGGTGTTGTTCAAACTCAGTCAAACTTAACCTTTCCTTACATCATGAACCAATGGACGATAGGTGTTGTTCGAGTAGGGTCGAACTTAACCTTTACTGAGTCGTGAAGATGTTGTTCGAGCTAAGTCTTACTAACCTTTGGTAAGGTGCAGTCAAGGGCTAATAGGTGTTGTTTGCATTGGGTCGAACTTAAACTGTGATAAGGTGCTTTCGAGAGACGACATCTCACGCCCCGAACTTGGGATTGGACGTAATGTGGCACCCGACGCCTGACTACAAGTGATTGAGCAAACCAACTAGCTGGCTGAATAGACATATGATATCATAACATACTGAATCCAAAAGATAAACTAACACATGCTGATATATTGAAAATATGGATGATATACAACAAATTGCGGAAATAATAATACAATACTGAAATATATTTGTAGCCAACATGGCTTAATATGAAAAGCATGTGAATCTGTCTAGCTGTTACTCTTGTCTATGAAGTCTTAATGAAGTACTGAAAACACTGACCATATGAAAATACTGAAGACTACAAGGTAATGATAATGCCCCAAAAGAACTAGGGAGCAACAAATAGTTGGTACAAGAATCCTCGCACTCTGAATCATCAACCTGTAATTCATTACCTGCATCATGAGATGCAGGCCCCTGGCAAAAGGGACGTCAGTACATTTGAATTGCATTGGTATGTAAAGCAACTGAAAGAAAGAATTATAAATCTTGAAACTGAAACTACGTTGATAATTGAGAATTGATACTGAAATGATAACTATTGAAATAGATATTGAAACGATAACTGATAACTGATAATTGAAATGATAACTGATAGCTGAAATGATAGCTGATAACTGAACAGAACAAAGGAAGTAAGGATATGAATACTCCCTCTTCTAAATGATGAACCACCTTTATATGAATAAATAAACTATAGCCTCAGGCCTAATATATGTGCACAAACTGCGGCCTCAGGCCCAAGTATACATATAAATAACTGCGGCCTTAGGTCCAAAGATTCATAAAGCATTACTTGTGGCCTCAGGACCAAATATGCATATCGCATTAACTGCGGCCTCATGCCCAAATACAGGTGTTCAACATTTAGGGATATAAAACCAGGAACTGAGAATCATACTGCAATACATGATAGTGTAATACTAACCATATGCAGTTACATGATACTGGAATACAGGATTATACTGAATTATATAATATTATATAGGACTATACTGAGACATGTATTCTTTAACTAATTATGAATAATGAAACTTCAACTGTTTATAGCATGCTAAGTGATCTATACTAAGACTCGAGAGCATCAAACCCAAGTCTTCATTGAATACGCACAGAGCTCACAACATTCAGAATGAAAGTCATGAACGAGATACGAAGCTAGAGAATAGATGTTCTGCAACTATTCAAGGAAGTAGCTTGACTATATTTCTGAGGCAATTGATAATGTGGTAAAAGAACATAAGTTAGGGAGAATCATTGACATTTCCAGACATAGAGAGTTAGCCTCACATACCTTAATTTTGCCCCTTAGTGCTACTACCATGATCCACAATACTAAAAACCTTCAATCTATAGTAGTAATATACAATGGAACCAATATTATTAACAAATTCCATAACTTAAGCCATTTAGACATATCATCAAACACCTTGTAGGCATAAATATGAACATCTCATCACTATATAATTAGTTCATGCTCATCCAACTACCACCATTCATGAACAATTTATCCTACCATCACGATTTACTAATTTATAACTTCCAATATCACATATATGACAATCCATCCACACTAACCAACAAAATTCCATCAATTAATCATCTTTCAATCTCTACAATTGTTATGTAATTAAATAGGGAACTTATGGCTTTCAATCACCATACCAAGATTTTCAATACTCATTCATACTCATATTCCCTTAATAAATGAATTCATGTAAGTCTAAGGATGTAGGATTACCTTTTTGGAAGAAATCTTCGAATACCCTCCTTTGAGTTCTTGAACAAATCTCTTGAAGATCTAAGTATTTTATGTGTAGATTTCATTAATATTAGTGAAGAAATTTTGGAATTTCAAACAAAGATAATGGGGATTGCATACCTTGAAGAATGGAGGGGTTGGAGGTCTTGAGAGAGTGGAGGAAACACTAAAAATCGTCCAAAAGAAATAGGCCTCCTCTCAGAAGCTTGGATTCTGACCCGAATGCAATGGCAGCACTTCACTGCCAGCCCCTCATTTTGGATGTAGCCTCGGATGCTTCGTATCTACGCAGTCCTCCACTAACTTTGGTAATTTGATTATAACTTATTGTAGGAAAGTTCAAATGACGAACTGTTTAAAGCGTTAGAAACTAAACTCCAAGAACTTTCATTTTATAGGTTGTTCATCACCTGAAGCCTCATATATTGTATATATGCTCATCCAAAGTGTGTTCTTGTGCGTACTCATTTGGCATTTTAGTCTATCATGTAATTTTCCAACTTGGGTTATACTTAGGTATCTCCTTGGACCCCACATTACTTATGATATACCTCGTACAATTATTATCATATACAATTGATAAACATAATATAAATAGTCCTCGTTTGCACACAGTTGATTCATATTTACGGAGTGTTACATTAGCCATACTCAACCTAATAGCGCTTCACATGTATAAAATATCACATTAATACTCATCTAACACATCCACAACTAATCCGGATTTTATGGGGTGTTACATTATTTCCCCTTTGGGATCACTCGTCCTTGAATGATTGTTCTGGTTGTATCTTAGTCTAACTCCGAACCTTAAATTGGTCTGGTGGGAACATGAACTTTCATTAACATTTCCATACTAAGATGAATGAATACACGATTATTGAACTGATAAGATACTAAACTAGATTGTACTTGGGTGAATGGCTACTAAATTGGCTAGACACTGAAAGGCATGGAGATTGTATTATAAGGTCTGAGTGAGAAGGTTAGATACCTTTGACATTTCTCCAATATGCCTACCAGCTAACATAGCATAACAATAGCTCCATATGGCATAATAATACGTATAACATGATAGATATACATGAAATGTTTGTTATGGGTACTTGAATTCTGAACTAACATGGATATATGAATACTAAACTGGCATGAATAATAGAGTGTTGAAATGATACGAGTATCTGCTCACTGAACTCACATCAATATCTGAGTATTAAGCTGGCATAAATATCTGAGTACTGGACTGACATGAGTAACTGAGTACTAAGTTGACTTAAGTGTTCTAACATGAATTTGAAAACTGGAAACACAAATGTCGTGACATGAGATTTGAATACTGGAAACTTGAATGTTATAACATGACACGTAAAATACTAGTTTACAACCACTAATTATGGTGGAAATCATAACTCATAAGCTACTTACCCGATCCTTCATAGGATCATATATGGGCCGATATATCTGCAATTGATCTGTTCTTTCTTCCGAAATCTTATAACACCTTTCATAGGCGAAACTTTTAGAAACACCCAATCAACTTGAAACTCTAAGACTCTATGTTGCATGTTCGAATAGTACTTTTGGCGACTCTGAGCTATCTTCAAATGCTCTTGAATCAACTTGACTTTTTTCATAGACTGATTGACCAATTCTGGTCCCAACAACTCCGCTTCGCCAGCTTCAGACCAACAAATGGGCAACCTACACCTTCTCCTATAAAAATCATGCTTTCAAAATGAGCGAGATAATCCTACTATAAGGTCCATATTTACCATCTCCACTAAAGGATGTGTGTGTTCTGAGATAAACACTTGGTTTTCTACTGCTTGACTTTCACTAGCTGACAATTCAAATACTTGGCCACAAAGTCTGCAACTTTCTTTTTCATGTCGTTCCACCAACAAATCTCCTTACTATCATGATACATCTTTGGGAAACTTATGTGGATAGAATATCTGGAATTATGGGCTTTCCACATGATCTTCCTCTTTAAGTTCATCTATGTCTAGAACACACAATCTGCCATGGTACCTCAGAGTACCATCATCTCCTCCTTCTATAAAAGCCATCATCTTATGCATGTGAATCCTCTCTTTCAGCTACACCAAGTAGGGATCATCAAGCTATTTCACCTTTACTTCGGCTACTAAGGAGGAACAAGCCATATTATAGACAACAACACTACTATCTTTGGAGTATGCAAATTGAACTCCTAGCTAGGCTAAGAGGTGAAGATCTTTCACTAGAGTTCTCTTATCCACCTCAGTCATGAGTTATACTTTCCTACGCTTGATTATCTTCTTAAGAACTTCCTGAAAACGCTGATAATATTATTGTGAACTAGTATTTGACATGTACTCTAAATTTTTGAGTCCCGTTCAATGGCAGTACCCTCATAACACATAAATAGGCATGATTTTATAGTTTTTCTGTGATCACTTTATCATCAACAACTAAGCTCTGTGTTCATTCTACTCACTTTGTGTTTCTTACACATGCTAGACATATTCCTTGTGGTAATTATATAATTTTCCCTCATTACCGAACTGACTTTCTTTTTCATATCCCATGCTAACTATTCGGGTTTCAAATCTGTAACTGGACTTACTGATGATTTTCACATCTCTCCCTTAAAACAAAGGTTAGGATCTTGTACTTGCGGATCATTCTCTTTTGTTGATATCTGAACAACTTTCCTTATCTTTTGCAATTTTTGGCACTTTACATCAATGCGACTCATCTCCCAACTTACTTCTGAGTTAGGAAAAACTAAATTACTGACATAACAGAAAGCTAAAATATTCACACCTATCATACAAAATCTTAGTAATTTAAGTCTGCTCACACTGTCAATCTTAGACAAATCACATTTCGATAATTCCTAAAGGCTATTTTTCTATAGCTTTCTATCTATCTATTAGCTGATTTTATTCCATTGCCACTGTACTTAGGGTTTAACATATACTCTTTGTGTTCCAATATGCATTTGGTGTTTAAAAATGTTACCCACTCACTATTGTTAATTGGCTAAGTGAATCAAATATTACCTCTTGTAGCTCTGTTGAAATTTGCTAATTCGACGTATTTACTCTAAACTTATTTACTATTCTTTTATTAACCACCTGCTAGCATCGTATTTTCTTGCTCTTCTTTGAATAGCTAAAGTGAAACACAAGGTTTTTTCTAGCTTCCCTCACCATCCGACCATATTCTACGGTCCCACACTATCTTTCTTTTGTACTATATACATGGATCACACAGGGAAATTTCACCTGTATTAAACAAAATTGGAATATCTAATTTCTATACACTTCAAAATCATATCAAACTATAAATGTTTGGGGTAAACATTTAGTCCCATAGCTAAGGGGAACTGTCATATCCTTTATCTCAAAATAATACCTACTTCTTATAGTAACTTACCAAGGTGGTACTTTCTATTTTATAGTATGAAATAAATCAGACAACTTAAAATTATTCCCTGAAATTCAATATCGGTTGCTATATGTTCTTATTTTTGTACACCATATCTTCTTAGTCATATGAATGAGTCGTAATAAAAATACCTCTCTAGTAATATTGAACATTTTTTTACTGCTAGGAATTTTTCCATTAGTCTATTTTTTTGTCCAAAACTATAATGACCAATTCTAGGCCAGTTGCGGTCAAATTCTTAACCTGCTCTACTATAGGGTCTGACGTCTAAATTATCATCATCCAACTTGTGGCGCAATTTATAAGAACTAAAAATGAAATTATTTTGTGAAGTAAAACACATACGGATACACAAGCATACATAAACATGTCCTTCAGAGATACCATCACCTTATAAATCACTTCCACGACAATTCAACGAGTCTTGGTCTTAGTTAAGACCTAAAACATGTGACAATTTTCCTATAGTCATTGTTCTTACATTTTCTCTTAATACCTGTAGGCATCACTGTATACTCCCAAGTCAGCAGACGTTTGATACACTAGAAATGGGAGATCTAGTAACTGAATAACAAATAGCTAGAATACTAATTAACCATAAACCTAGTAAATAAAAGACTGTATAACTTGTAACTGAGTTAAACTGGTAACTATAAAACATAATGATTTCCCTTGTACCTTTTGATAAGGTTATGTCCTAATCTGTACTACTATCCATTGCGTCACACTTTCAACATCCTCTCAAATCTCATTTGTTACCAACATGAACTCTATCATAATACCATGATAGGCAAATCATCCTTACAGGACCTTGGACTTTTCTTTTTTTCCTCACACGTTGCTTGGGCATTCAATACGTCTAGAATTCGATAGGAAGAGAATGTTACCTATTTCTCCAAGATGTATGGTACGATCTAGAATAGAAGCAATTAGACAATCCCGAATGTCTTGGTAGTTAACAATTTATATGAGTGGCCGTCACACATATATAAAGGAAACTCCACTGGATACGGCTTCATAGACTCCCTAGGACTCTTGAACCTAGTTTTCTAATACCAAGCTTTGTTATGCCCCGAACCTAGGCCTGGACGTAACACTACACCCAAATCATGACTACATGCGACCACGCGAACCAACTAATTGGCTGAATAAACATGTGATATCATAACACACTGAATGCGGAAGATAAACTAACACATGTTTATATACTGAAAGTCTGGATGATATGCATCAAAGTGTAGAAATAATAATACAATTATGAAACATATTTGTAACCAACATGGCTTAATATTAAAAGCCTGCGACTCTGTCTAGTTGTTACTCTAGTCTATGAAACCTCTGATAAAGTACTAAAAACACTGTTGTCTAAAAATACTGAAGAAGGTAAGGCAATGATAATCCCCTAAAAGAACTAGGTACCACCAAATATCTGGTACGAGAATCCTAGCGCTCTGAATCATCAACCTGTAATCATTACCTGCATCGTAAGACGTAGGCCCCGGGCAAAAGGGATGTTTGTACATTTGAATATCACTGGTATATAAAGCAATTGAAAGAAAGAATTATAAATTTTGAAACTAAAACTAAGCTGATTACTGAGAAATGATAATTAAATGATAACTACTGAAACAGAAATTGAAATGATAACTGATAACTGATAGATGAATTGATAGTAGATAACTGAATTGAACAAAGGAAATAAGGATATTAATACTTCCTCTTATGATTGAGGAATCACATGTTTATCTGAATAAATAAACTACAGCCTCAGGCCGAATATATATGCACATACTGCGGGCTCGGGCCCAAGTATACGTATACATAACTGCAGCCTCAGGCCCAAATATGCATAAATCATTAACTGCAGCCTTAGGCCCAAAAATGCGTAAAGCATTAACTGCGGCCTCAGGCCCAAATATATGTGTTCAACATTCAGGGATTTAAAAACAGGAACTCGGATTCATACTACAATATATGATAGTGAAATACTGAATCATACTGAGTTACATGATATTGGAATACTGGATTACACTAAGTCACATAATACTAGAATACTGAATAGGACAAGACTGAGACATGTATTCTTGAACTAATTATGAATATTGAAACTTCAACTGTTTAAAGCATACTAAGTAATTTATACTAAGATTCGGGGACATCAAACCCAAGTCTATGTTGAATATGCACTAAGCTCACAACGTTATGAATGAAAGTCATGAATGAGTGATGGAAGTCATCCGTACTGCTGCGCCAGTAGGCCACTAGAGATGCATGGGCCTGTGCAATAAAAAATCAAAAAAGTGTAGTATGAGTACGAAAACACATGTACCTAGTGAATATCACGTCTAATCTCGAAGACGTAGTGACCTAGAGAATAGAAGTTCTACAACTACTAAAGGAACTAGGCTTAACTATATTTCTGAGGCAATTGATAACGTGGTAAAAGAACATAGTGTAAGGAGAATCATTAACATTCCCAAACATAGAGATTTAGCCTCACGTACCTCAATTTCGCCCCTTAGTGCTACTACCATGATCTACAATACTTAAACCCTTCAATCTAAAATAGAAATATCCAATGGAACTAATATTAGTAACAAATTCCATAACTTAAGCCATTTAGGCTTATTATCAAACATCTTGTAGGCATAAATCTCAACATCTCATCACCATATAATAGTTCATCCAACTACCTCCATTTATCAACAATTTATCTTACCATCACGATTTACCAATTTATAACTTCCAACATCACATATAGGACCATCCATCCCCTCCTAACCAACAAAATTCCATCAATTAATCATCTTTCAATCTCTATAATAGTTATGTAATTAAATAAGGAACTTATGGCTTTCAATCACCATACCAAGATTTTCAATACTCATTCATACTCATATTCCCTTAATACATTCATATATATAAGTCTAACGGTGTAGGATTACCTTTCTTGAAGAAATCTCGCAAAACCCTCCTTTGAGTTCTTGAAAATATCTCTTGAAGATACAAGTAATTTATGTGTAGATTTCATCAATATTAGTGTAGATATTATGGAATTTCACACCAAGATAATGGGGATTGCATACCTTTAATATGGGAGGAATTGGAGGCCTTGAGAGAGTGGAGGAAACCCCTAAAAGTCGTCGAAAAGAAATGGGTGAAACTGAACCTCGAAATTGTGTTTACTTGCCCAAATTTCAGATGCAGCCTAGGATGCTTCAAATTTCCACATCACTCCTCTCAGGAGCTCGGATGCTAACCCGGATGCTATGGAAGCATGTCACTGCCAGCCCCTCTTTTCCGACGCAGCCTAGGATGTTTCACATCCGCGTAGTCCTCTGCCAGCCTTTGGTAATTTGGTCATAACTTCTTGTAGGAAAGTACAAATGACGAACGGTTTAAAGCGTTAGAAACTAGAATCAAAGAACTTTCATTTTTTAGGTTTTTAATCACCTGAAGCCTTTTATATCTGTATATATGCTCGTCTAAAATCATTTAGAATTTTATTCTATCATGTAATTTTCCAACTTGGCTTAGACTTAGGACTCTCCTTGGACCCCAAATTACTTACGATATACCTCGTACAATGATTATCATATACAATTGATAACCATCATATAAATAGTCCTCGTCTGCACACACCTGATTCATATTTATGGAGTGTTACACTACCCATACTCATCCTTATAGGGCTTCACATATCTAAATGATCACATTAATACTCCTTTTACACATCCACAACCCATTAGAATTTACGTAATGTTACATGACAATTGTCGCTTGAGCAGGGTCGAACTTATACCTTAACAAAACAGGTGTTATGATAAACCTAAGTTTCTTACTACTTTGATGTTGTTGCTTTGGATACATGGTTGGGGAAAGTTATTGATTTTGGGAATTAGCTGGATTTCTAGTACTAGTCCCGGTATATATAGTCCCTTCATTGTTTGACTTGGAGAGTATTGAGGAGTCAGATAATGAAAGATAAAAGCAACCCCTCCCTCACATACTTCAACTCCAAATGTCCCTTTTGTCGCCTTGTTAAAAAATCCTTGAGAAAATCCTAGTGGGAAAAAACTCATATGAGGGAAAAAGAGTACGACTTATGGGAGCCTCTTCTTTTAGAATTTGAAGTATTTGAGGTGGCTAATGTTCCGATTGTTCAATAATTATTTTCCCTCCATCGTCTCTAATTGGAACAAAACCTAGTTTTAGTTGTCAATTATTTTTTATAGGTTGTCCAAGTTTGTTCCCAGTTTGCGTTCGTGCGGGTCTTTGCTTGCTTGAGTTTTAGCTTTGAGTATGTAATCCCTGACTTTGAGCGGTCGGACCTTTTCTTTCTTGTTGTAGTAATGCTCTCCTTACTGCTTTTGAGCAACCACACTTATGTATGCCATATCTCTTTGTTCGTCGATATCATCAAGTTCCTGCCTTTTACTCTCGTCATTACGAGTACCGCTTTTGTGGGAGTACCTTAGTTTGGGTTATTTGACTTCAAGTGGTAAGACTACTTTGGTCCCATAGACTAGAGAGTAAGGTGTCTCTCATGTGATCATCTTCGGGATGGTTCTATACACCTATATTACTTTTGGGAGTATCTCCGGCAAGATTCATTTGGAGTCTTCGAGATTTTTGTTCATGATGTTTAAGATGGAATTTTTGCAAGATTCTGCATGACCATTACCCACCGAGTGATACGAGGTTTATAGTATTCTCTTAATATGCCATTTCTCAAAGAATTTAGAGATTTTATTTCCCATGAATTGGGGTCCACAATCAAAGCTGATCTCCTTGGGTAGTCCAAATCGGCATATGATATTTCTCCATATAAAGATGATTACCTCTTGTTCACGTATTTAGGTGAGCTCTACTACTTCCACCCATTTTGAGAAGTATTCAGCTAAAACCAAAAGGAATCATACAATACCTTGCCTTGTTGGGAGGGGGCTTACGATGTCCATTCTCCACGTGATGGACGACAACAAAAAGGGGACTGAATGAAGATGTTCACGTACTTGGTGAATTATTGGGGCAGTTTTCTAACATTGTTTGTATTTCTTCACAAATTCTAAGGCATCCTTTTTCATGGTAGGACAATAGTATCTTGCCGTATGAGGCATCTAAGGAGTGCTCGATTACCGGAATGAGCACCGCAATGGCCTTTATTGACTTCTTCGAGGACGTGGTTGGTTTTGTTTGGGCCCAAACATTTTTCCAGAGTGCCTTTCTATGTCCTTTTCTATAGGTCACTATGGAGGAGATTGTATTTGGCTGCTTGAATTCTTAGTTTTTTGGCTTCCTTTTTGTCGTTTGGGAGTGTGTCGTCCTGCAAGTAGGCGCTAATAGGTTCTTTCTACCCCGTAGGGATGGAAAGATATCTCTGATGCTTGGTCACTAAAGATGACCAAGCTAAGGTGGATGAGATGGAAATACCCAATCTAATAAACGAAGCCCGTTCTAAACTGGGCAATCCCCGATTTTCTTCTCGATGTCAATTTTTGTACATAAATTTTTCTCCCTTTATACAACTCTCCTTTCTATGTTTGTAGGCTGCAGTGATTTATCATAAGGCTTTCTTCCGATCTCGAGGGGAGATGAGTCGGTATGAGGCCAAGATCTGAGGGATTACCGAGGAAAAGGATTCCTTCAAGCTTCTAAGTGAGCAAAGAGAAAGGAAATATAAAGGCCTCCGTTGAGCTAGATATGGCTCATAAAAGAACACGCAGAGCTAGATGAGCATGTAAGAAGAATCTTGAAGTTAGTGACGGTGACTCGGGCGTGGTGGCTGAAGGTTCGAACTCGCAGGTACAACAAAAGCTCGATGTGATCGGGAAACTCTGTGAGGAAGTAGACACATAGAAAACTGAGGCCAAATAATGGAAGAAGAATATAGAGTCCTCACACCTGCGGAAGAGTCCTCGCAAGTGCGGTTCCGAAGATGCGGAGACTATCGCAGAAGCGAAATACCCTCTAAAACTCTGTAATCACAGATACGGTTCAAAAGGCATGGATGCGCCTCTGCAGAAGCGACATTCTAACTACAAATGTGGTTTCTTGCATACTCAGCCATTTCCGCAGAAGTGATTCTTTTTTTTGCAGAAATGGGGTCGCTTGTGCGACCATCCTTCCGCAAATGTGGAATCACTGGGGAGTTTTTGCACGCTTCTACCCTTTTTTTCCTCAATTCCACTTTAATTAAATTTAAACCACTTCTTCGCATCATTTTCCTAAAATTCTAACAATACACACCATAAATGGCCTCATAATATAGTTATAGGACATAAAAGTTAAGGAAAAGAGACTAGATTGAGTTGTAAAATCATCGCTCATCAACACCCCCAACTTAATACTTTTTCTTTTCCTCAAGCAAATCAAAACCAACAATTCAATGAAGATTTACCATTCAAAACACAAGTGATATTGCTATTATTTACAAATCACATTCTCCAATTAAGCACCATACTTATGGATTTTGTTTGTACTAATAATTATGCTCAAGTATGTGTATCTTTCCTGAATGGCTCCCTCATTTAAAAACAACTTCAGGAATGTGCAAGGAAATTTCTAAATGATCAAGTGACAAGAATAAGCCTCAAGAAGTGACTCAAAAGCACTACATATGCTCAACTTACTCGATTTCACCGATCCTTCCTAATTCATGTGCCCTCACAAGAAAGAAGGTCACAAAATCACTATATTCATAATACAACATATGGGACAAATTTACAAAGACACTCACTCTTACAAAGAATTTTAAGTGTTACAACATCTCATACTATAAGCTTGCCCTTATTTTAATTCATTGTCTATTCAAAAATGTATTATTGGAGGTCCCATAAGGTCTTTTAAACTTATAATGTAGGTTTAGGGAAGCGTTGGATAAGCATTTAGATACAAGTGACTTCATCCTCCTTGAACACTACTCACATTTGCAACTCTTTTTGCACTTAAATACCTCTATAATTTTCTTCAAGGCTCCATGATTATATATATACAAATATATATTCTCTTTTTTTCCTTTTTTGCCTACACATTTTTGTTTTGGAGCTTGAATAAATTCATATGAACACTTTGAGGTATATGCTCCTATACTCAATGAACAACCTTACCCATTTCCACTTTGACACCACACCCCCAACTTAGGCTTTTATCCTCATTCTCAATGTTCAAGGAGGGACGGGTTCAAAAGAAATATTTTACAAAAAGGGGAAAAGTTTGCGATGAGGTGGCCAAATAAAAAGGTTAAAGGCTCAAATAGGGTACTAGTGATATTATTTATGCAAAGGTAGGCTTGAAAGGCTAACGAGGTTCTGCAAATAAAATAAAGAATGCCTAAGATCATCCCTTCAACCAAACATACTGTCATTAGCGTTGAAAGACCAACCGGACAAGTTCTAGATGAGAGAAGTAAACACAAGATTTATTTGTACAAACACTAACACACATGTCACTTAAATTAATCAAGAACTCAATCATTTTCTAATAAGACGTATAGAGCAATATTATTCAAACTAGTGGGTAAAGAATCACTAAAAGAGCCAAAAAATTTTATCACAAAAATTATTCTTCACCATGCAACTTACTTGTTTAAGTTCAAAATCAAAATTCTGAGGGGTACTCTTGATTCACATTTTACATACAAGCGACTAATTTTATTAGTACCAAATAATCCAAAAGTCTCCTCCTACCAATACAAGACTAATTCCCTTAAAAAAGTTGTCACGCCATTTATCATAAGGAAAAGTCACCCGGTTCAATTTAAAAATGTTCCTTGGGAAAGAACCGTAGCATGAATAAAACCCAAGGAAATATTAATTAAGGAAAAAAAATATAAGAGAAAAGAAAACTACTAAAAAGATACTAAAAGCGACAAATATAATAACAACAAGCTACGAAAGAAAATAAACAGCGAAAGAAAGATAAGATAAATAAAAAGAACATATTAATCATACCAAGCTCATCAAGATCACTTGCTACACACAATATCCACAACAACACAATAAGCCTGGCAAGGGCACACAGTATCCATCGCAACAAAATAAGCCCGGCAAGGGCACATAATAGCATATCATGAATGCAGTATACTCTTACAGCCACCCCCCAACTATTGCAATGTCCTCACTGCACAATATAAAATATAAAGCATAAATAGTTTGAGGATCTCCCTAAGGTCTGCATCAGACTAGCAGACTGTGGGAGGACGGATGATCAATGCTTTGCTCAACTCGTGGCCTCATCATCATTGGTTTCATCATTAACTTCATCATCATCACCAGCATCTTCTAACATGAAGGAATACTCCTCGCTATCATCTTTGTCCGCTACTAGTATTTTCTTGCTTGGGTTTTCCCATTTGAAGATGGCATTTATGCCTCTCCACATTTTGACCATGAACTTTTTCTTCTTCTTGTTCTTCTTATTCTCCTTCTCGAAGTCTGACTGGAGATCTGCATGCGTCTTGGCCAAGGTGTTGTAGGCTGTCTCAAGTCTGGTCACTGATGCTGCCATCTTCTCATGAGATTCTTTCTGGCTCTTTTGCGCATCTAAGTAACTCTTTATTTCTTACATGAAGAAGTATGACGGCCTATGCTGTGAGGATGAAGGCCCACTCGGGAGTTGTGACGCTAATTACCGAATAGATACAAGCTCAGAGTTTAGCACCCTAAATGGTCCCTCAGGTGCAACTGCATGTGATGAAGACTCTGGACATGTAGTAGAAGTGGAGACCTTTCTTTTCTTGCCTTAGACTGCACTACCCTCTCATGTCACTTCTACAAGTGTTCCAGGAATGTTAGACTGTCGTTGGTCCATAGCGAACATAAAGGGTACCAGCCCAGCTTTTTGTATGCACAAGATTCTCTAGGAAGAAGGGCACAAACCTTCTAAAGAACATGCATGAAGGCTGAACCCGAATATGAAAGAGGTGGTGAAGAAGGAGGTGATCAAATGGTTAGATGCGGGTACCATTTTCCCTATCTCTGATAGCAATTGGGTCAGCATGTTCAGCATGTGCTGAAAAAAAGAGTAATGATGGTCGTACAAAATGAGAATAATGAGTTGATCTCGACTCGTACAGTCACAGGTTGGCAGATTTGCATGGATTATCGGAAATTGAACACAATCACTCAGAAGGACCATTTTCCCTTTCCATTCATTGACCAAATATTGGACAGGTTAGCTGGGCAATCTCACTTTTGTTTCTTGGATGGATATTCTGGGTACAATCAAATCTCAATAGCCCCAGAAGATAGAGAGAAAACATCCTTCACCTATCTGTATGACATCTTTGCCTTTCGAAGAATGCCTTTTGGGCTTTGTAATGCACCAGCAACGTTCCAATGGTGCATGTAGCCATTTCACGGACATAATTGAAGACATTGTGTAGGTATTTATGGATGGTTTCTTCATGGTGGGGGATTCATTCGAGAACTGTCTTCACAATTTAAGAATAGTGCTCAGAAGACGCGTGGAGACAAATTAGTACAAAATTGGAAACGTGCCATTTTATGGTACAAGAAGGGATAGTCTTGGGACATCAAGTATCCAATAAAGGAATTGAGGTTGACCATGCTAAGGTCGACGTGATTGAGAAGTTGCCACCGCCTACTTCAGTCAAGGCAGTGAGAAGTTTCCTTGGGCACTCCAAGTTCTACAGACGCTTCATAAAAGATTTCTCCAAGATTTCTAACCCTTTATGTAAACTCCTTTAAAAGGAATAGCCCTTTGTGTTTTCTAATGATTGCAGGTTGGCGTTTGAGGAGCTGAAGAAGAGATTGGTGATTGCACCCATCATTGTTGCACCCAACTAGGAGGAACCGTTCAAGCTCATGTACGACGCAAGTGATTATGTTATAGGAGAAGTCTTGGGGAAATGAAAGGATAAATTGATGCACCCAATATACTATGCAAGCAAAACTCTAAGTGGTGCACAACTCAATTACACCGTGATGGATTAAGAGATATTGGTTCTCGTTTTTGCATTCGATAAATTCATGGCATACTTGATTGGTTCAAAAGTCATTGTTTATACTGACCATGCAACCATTAGGTACTTGATAGAAAATAAGGAGTCAAAGCCACACTTGATTTGCTGGGTTCTTTTGCTACAAGAATTCTATCTCGAGATCCTTGACAGAAACAGGACAGAGAACCAAGTAGTTGACCACATCTCATGGTTTGAAGGAGCTGAAAGGAAGACAGAGGTTGAGGATATAACAGAGACATTATCGAATGAACGGTTACTAGCAGTGGCAATGGAGAAAACGTTGTCGTATACTGATAGTGCTAATTATTTAACAAGTGGTATTGTACCTTATGAACTCTCTTCAATTCAAAAGAAAAATTTCTTTTGTGATTGTGAGTCATATTATTGGGATGAACCTCTACTATTTAAAATATTTGTAGATAACATGATCCGGAGGTGTATCCCTGGGAAAGATCAACATTCTGTTTTGCAGGCTTGCCATGCTTCACCATATGGTGGACACTTTGGAGGAAATCGGACAGCAGCTAAGGTGTTAGAATCAGGTTTGTATTGGCCAACTCTATTCAAGGATGCCCATGCCTAGGTCAAAAGTTGCGATGAATTCCAAAGAACAAGCAACATATCTCGAGGTCATGAGATGCCAATGAGCACAATTCAAGAGGTGGACGTTTTTGACATGTGGGGGATTGACTTTATGAGGTCATTTGTCAGCTCGTATGGTAACAAATATATATTGGTAGCGGTTGGCTTTGTCTCAATGTGGGGTCGAAGCGGTGGCTATCTCAACCAATGATGCAAAAGGGGTAACAAGTTTTTTAAAGAAAAACATCTTCAGACATTTTGGTACCCCGGGAGCTATATTCAGTGATAGTGGAACCCATTTTGCAATAGAGCATTCACACGCCTGTTGGAAAATTATGGAGTTCTTCATAAGGTGACCACCTCTTAACACCTACAGTCGAGCGGGCAAGTTGAAGTGTCAAATAGGGAAATTAAAAGTGTCCTTACAAAAATAGTGAATGAAAAAGGACTGATTGGGCGAAGATGCTAGATGATGCATTGTGGGCGTACCGCAACATTCAAAACTAAAATTGGTATGTAACCGTACAAGTTGGTGTTTGGAAAGGCATGCCACCTTCCAGTAGAGCTTTAACATAAAGCAATTTGGGCATTGCGGTAGCTGAATTTGGATATGGAGACAGTACAAGCAGAGTCACTGGGTTACATGAGCTCGAAGAATTCAGGTTCCAGGAATTTGAGAGTGCTAGATTATACAAAGAAAGGATGAAACTAATGCATGATAAGCACAACTTGGATTGGAACTTCAAATCCGGAGATCTACTATTGTTATAAAACTCGAGATTGAGATTGTTTCTGGGTAAGTTGAAGTCGCGACAGTCAGGACCCTTCAGATTGGTGCAAAAGTTATTAAGTGGAGCTATGGAGATTGAATTAGAAGATGTGACAAATACGTTCATAGTGAGTGGTCAAAGGTTAAAACATTACCTTAGAATGGCTGAAGAAAAATGGGATAGCTTCATAATAATTTTGAAAGACACCAATATGCGAATGAGGAGTGATGATCAAGCCTGCATCATGTTGCGACGTTAAATCAGTTGCTTTATGAGAGGAAACCCAATAGTTTATTGTTTGTCATGCCACGACATTAACTAATGCAGGTGAGCTTTGGTGGGTGACTATTCTATCGGAAGCGAAAAGAACATGTGAAAAAAATTTAAAAAATGTGCTCACGAGCGCGCCGCGCTATAGGCTGCGCATATGGGAAAGTGTTCTACAGACCGCACATGTGAGTGCGCTATAAGCGCGACTGCTAGTGACCACGTATATGGCCAGGTGTTTGGCCTGGACTAGCACAGCCACTCTCGTACTGTACTACGACCGCGCTATCCAGCCCATCTGGCGTATTTTTTCCTTTAACTTAATATTAGTTTTTCTTTTTAATTTATTTTACTTTTTATTTAAGTCTAAATAATCCCCCCCCCCCCATCTAATTCCCCCTTCTTCAATCCCAAATTCCCCCTACGCTCAAAGAAAATCAAACGACCCCCCCCCCCCCAATCCTAACCCCCTTCTTCTTCAAATATTCTATCTTCTTCAACTCCCCTCTTCTTCAGATTCCCAACCCATCTTCCCCAAGTACTATTCTTCTCTTCTCCCTACAGTATCTCATACAAGTACTATGGCTCTATCTAAGAAATGTCCCACCATCAATGAATCTTCCAGCAGTCAAGTTGGATCATCTAGGGCGCTCGGATCAGCTCTTGCTCGTCCCTTTGATGCTAATAGGTTCGTATATGCAAGGCTTAGGACCGCTTTACGGATAAGGCCCCTAAAAGCCTATATCAGAAAGGGGCATAGATATTGGGTCGGTCCAGCTGGGTTCCCGGCACATGTATACTGAGCTGGTAAGGTGGGGGTTACAAATCTTCATTGACGAGTCGAGCGAGGGGAATGTGATGGTTGTCCGAGAGTTTTACACCAATCTAAAAGAAGATGTGAATGGCGTAGTAACTGTGCGCAGAAAGGCAGTGGATGCCTCTGTTGAGGCTATATGGACGATTTACCAGCTGCCCCTCCTGTGGATCCTTATGATGTCTATTATGAGGGGTATGGTAGATCACAAACATAGTGGGTGATGTTCCTTAAAACAATCTGTACCCCGAAAGGACATTGTATGGATGAAGTATGGTCGAAAGTTTCACTCGTCGGTGCTAAATTTTGAAGGTAAGTGTTGGTTCTTTATTATCAATAACGTTTGATCCCGTCTTCCATCACTACGGAGGTTAATGGTTCTCATGCGGCTCTGACTTGGTGCTATACTAATGGTCAAAACTTTGAGGTGGCCAATGTGATTCATGAGGAGATGTTCACCATTGTCATGTGAAACGGTATGGGTTCTACTTCCATTTCTTGGTTATTAAGCTTTGCCGGGCAGCTGGGGTGCTGGAAACTCTGGATGTGGATGGGAGAGTGCCAAGAGACCAAAAGTTCCGAGCAGACAAGGTCATTACTAGCAAGGAGCTGGTGGTAGTAGGTGGTAATGATAGTGGTGAATTTGATGACTCTAAGAATGAGGAGGCTGAGCAGGAAGATGTGCGGTCCGAGCCGAAGGCCCATGAGTAAATTGAAGCAGCTACAACGCCATCTGCGACTGCAGCACCATCTGGAGCTGCTCGTGTTACTCGGTTCACAGCATTGCAGCAGGAAGTGGTTGGATTGCATACCTCGGTTGCTGACTTAGGTACACATGTTGATATGGTGGCTGCCCAGCAGGTGAAGTCAGAGAAGAAAATATTGGGCTGGCTGAGAGCTCTGAATCGTGCTTGCAATTTGAACCCAGAAACTATCTCCGATCAAGAGTGATACTTCAGGGAAGTTCCTTTTATGCCATGAGGACATGTCTTCCTTTTAAGTGTGGGTTGGGGGATACTTCAATATATATATGTAACAATTTGACTATTCGATGTTTCTTTGTTTCTTCTTGATTGTTTTTGGTGTTTTGAGTAATAGTGAATTAGATATGTTCAAAGTAGGTAAGTTGACTTGTCCCCATGACGGATCTCTTTCGATGGGGTTCTTGAGGGTCTAAGTCGACATATAATGGGAAAAAAGGAATATGGGAATAATACTTGATGACAGATCTTTTAGACATTTTTCTTGAGGGATGTAAGTCTAAAGAAAATACCAAAAAGATTTTTTTTGTTTTAGGTACTGTAGTAATTTCCCCTTAGTTTTTATTTGGTCCACGTTTCTTTTCCAAGGCTTTATCTTGAACTGGGTGCAGTTAGTTTTTATTTATTTTGCTTTTATTTTTTTGTTATTATTGATGGGCTACGAGCTAAAATAGAAAGAGAAACTCTTGGCATTGATACACCTGAAGATAGTAGACACTAGAGTGTAACGCTTAGTCTCGGAGGTTGATTGTTGCTAAAGTGCCTTAAATTGTATGTTTATAACTGACTTGAATACTCAAACGTGAGTGTCTTGATAAGCCAATCTGGAGTGAGTCATGTGAAATGTGTATGTGAGATGTACTATATTCTATGCTCTACAGTTGATTCCTAGAACTTGCCCTGTATGTTTGCAAAGTAAAATAGTAGCTTTATTCGGTCATAGAAGTGATATAGGCATTTCTCTGTTAAGCCAGAATATTAAATAGACCCACCTAAATGAAATATATTGTAGTCAACCTCGTTGAGTCTATAAGCCTATTTCTTTGGCAACCATATTGCGAACCTTATCCAATTGTTTGAATGGCCATCTGTTTGAACCCTTTTACCTTTCATAAGCACTTTAATGGTATTGAAATATGCGAAAGCTAAAGTGTGGGGTTGTGGTTTAGTTTTTGAGTGGAACTGATGAAATAGAGTAAAAGGTGCAGTTTTGGAAAAGTAAAAGAATAAGCACCACTTAAAAAGAAGACAAAAGAGAATGAGTAAATGTAGTAGTTGATAAGTGGTGACTTTATACAATTGCACCTAATGAAGTGGGATGTTATAAAAAAATGTGGTAGAATGTCTGGTTGACATAAGTATGATTTTGAATGTTAATGTGATTGTATTAAAAGTGCTTAGGGAGGTTAGTCGCTATATTTAAATATATCCTACCCGTCGCTTAGCCTACATTACTACCAAGTGAAGTCCTAATTGATCTTAGACTGAATGGGCTCGATTAGTATAGTAGTACACTATGGGCAAGCCTATGGTGCATCTTTGTGGCATGTGAATGTTCTTTTTTAGAGTTAGTGAATTTTATCTATCTAAGTTCCTACTTGTTCTTAATATTATTATTTGTGGAACTACCCTCTTGTGTGATGTGAGGGCATGTGATTCATGAAGGAAATGTAAGTCTTGACTTCCATATACCATAATTTGAGTAAGCACAAATAATGCACGGCACGTGAGAGTAGACTTTTGAGGCAAAGATTGTTCACTACTAGGTCTAACTTTGGTGATTTGTTCTTGGTGTGATGCGTTAGGGGAGAAGTCATAGTGACGGAACCTTTACAGAATGTGTTGGATTGCATGAGGACTAGAAATGATTTAAGTGTGGGGTGTTGATAATGGACTACATTTATATAATTCGGCGGCTGTTTCCCAGCTTGATGTTTCACTATTATATGATAGTTAAATGATGATAAATTGGCTCTTATTGTCAATTTCATGTTGTGCGGGAGTGAGTTGCGCGTATGAGGACTTAGAGCTATATTTGGAGCTAAATTGAGGTAAGTGAAGCCCCTCGAAGCTGAGTACATTGAAAGAAGAGAGAAAGAAAGGCTAAAATGATGACCCAGACTAGCACGACCACGCTAGCCTAGGAATTCGAGGCAAAATTTTATGCCATATGCACGTTTAGTAATACGACCGTGCTAGTCCAGTTCGTAAAAATACAAGTCAAGGGTAAATTTAGAAGTTCGGGGATATTTCCACTTAACCTATAAGAGGTACAACTCGCCCAAAGGGATATTATCAAGTATAAGCTTGTTTTTAGACTGGTTTTGAAGGAAGAACAAGTGTGTGAAGAGAAACCAACCATTAGAGTTTTTCTATCTTCTCTTTGTTATTTCAATTGCACATTATGAATATTTTTGTAGTTTTATCTTGTTTTACTCTTAGTAGCTAAACATTTAATCTAGGATTGATGGAACTAATTGTTAGATGAAGTTTTCACACAATTGTCACTGATCGGTGGCAACTCCATTCATTCCATTTGGAATCGAGATACGAATTCTCTGAGCATCTCGTAGTCCTTTTACCTTACCTTTAAAAGGTTTGACTTTCTTGTTGCGAACTTTTTGGCCCATGCATATGCCATTACAAAAGAATCTGCAAGCATAGAAAATGAGTCAATAGAATTAGGCAGTAAATCATGATACCATATCATAGAACCCTTCGTAAAGTATCCCCGGATTTCTTCAGCAAGACAGATTCGATCTCGTCATCTTCCAACTCATTTCCTTTAATAGCACACGTGTAGGCTATTAAAGTAATAGTTAGTAAAACGCTTACTATTACTAAGGTACATTGATTAATTAATCACCAATAACTAAGGTAAATTTTCATATTCATCGTTGTATACAAGCTAAAATGACATTAATGAGGTGGTGGATTAGGTGTACATGAACACATGATCATTCCGTCATACTAGGTATTTTATGTATATATTTCGTAAAATTGGCTTAATATTATCTGTTGGCTTATATGCTCCAAAACGATTGACTGGTGCACCTGACCAAATGCGGAGTTATTTATTCAAAGATACATGGATTAATTCCCACTTAATATTTTTTTTCTTTTTTTGCTTTTTTACTGGTGCAGTTATGCTCTAGAAATCTTAAATACGCCTCTGGTATGATGTAAAAATATGAAGGACATTATTTACAGAAAGGAAATGAATGAATTTGGAGGTTTAATTTTATTTCTGCTAATAATATGATATAACGGAGGTGTAAGGAAATAATTCCTCTCCTACTTTACATAATTCACAAGACGACTGCTAAACTTCAATTTTCCTTTGTCTTACGATGTTTAATTTTTGTTGAAATGAATATATATTATCACTCATATATTTCATAGGGGGGTACCATCCAGATATGAATTTTACAGGTTATGACCCCACGCCCAGTTGGAATTGTGGTGACCTTTCACTTGTTTTTAATTGAATTTTGTGATCCCGAGGCCTTGAAAATCTCATTTAAAGTCACCTTGATTTGGGCGTGTAGTCCGGCGCATAACTGGAAAGCTTAAATATGAAAATTCATGAAAAATGATAAAAATTTGACTATAAAAATAAATTAATTTGACTTTGGTTAATGTTTTGGGTAAATAGACCCAGACCCGTAATTTGACGGTCCTAGAGGATTGGTAAGAAAATATGGGACTTGGGCGTATACCCGGAATCGGATTCCGAGGTCCCGAGCCCAAGAAATGAATTTTTAATGAAATTGTTTAAGGAAATTGAAATAAAATTTGATTAGAACATGTTAATATCGAGCCCGTATTTTGGTTCCGGGGGCCGGTACAGGTTTCATATGCAATGTTAAAGCTGTTTAGTACTCACGCCACGGGCACAAGTTGATCCTGTAGGCTGAGCTGTTCTATGTCCCTCGATCTAATGATTGGGCGAGCTACCTGGATCAGTTAAAACACATTTATGTTCAGTCTTATTCACAAGTACAGATGTTGCTAGTGCATCGTTGTAGGGTTGTACTATCCCTTCTGCATCCTCGTCATTGAAAGACAAGGTTCCTTCTAGTACGTAATCCCGAGTTCGCTTCTCCTTGTGATCGACACCTTGGTGCGTTTTAATACTGGTCCTTGAGGAATATTTACCTCTCCAACGATTATGTGAATCATGTTCTATGGCTCATCTTGCTCGTTCAGTTTGTTTGAATCTCTATTTTTGAAGTGATTCTTGCCCGACCGTTCAAGAATTCACAAAGATGCCCCGCATTGAACAACCGGGCTACTTACTCCCGTATCAGTATGCAATCTTCTATTTTATGGTTGTGGATACTATGATACTTGCACATTTAGTTGGGATTTCTCTGGGCTGGATCGGTCTGTAGAGGTCGAGGCCATCTACTATTTTTTATACGTCTGATGGATGATACAATGGCGGATGCATCAACGTTGAAGCTATATTCTGACAATTGCGGTGCTTCTTTGGGACAGATACATCTATCGAAGCCATTTTTACTCATAAGTCACCGTAAACTTTGACCTCGATCATTTCTTCTCTCATTCCGTGTAGAAATTTGCCTAGATCCACTGCCTTTACGTTCTCCATTATACGGTTGATATCGATATTGGTTCTCGTTCGATATCCCTCTTGATTCTATCTACGGGCCTGTTAGGATAAACGGGCCAAGAAAGAGTCCCCAGTTGATTATCCTCAACCCTGATCTTCGACAGATACTGATTGTGTACATCGACCCAAGTGACAGCTGGATACTCAATCAAATTCTTCTTCAATTTTTGTGAAGCTACAAAACTCCGAACGTTGAGAGCCTGAGTGAAAGCTTTGAACAACCCAATTGTCGGTGATCGGTGGAAAATTCATTCGTTCCATTTGGAATCGAGATACGAATTCTTTGAGCATCTCGTTGTCCTTCTACCTTACCTTAAAAAGGTCTAACTTTGTTGTTGTGAACTTTTTGGCCCAGGCGTGTGCCTTTACAAAAGAATCTACAAGAATAGCAAACGAGTCAGTAGAATTAGGCGGTAAATCATGATACCATATCATAGAACCCTTCGATAGAGTCTCCCCGAATTTCTTCAGCAAGACAGATTCGATCTCGTCATCTTCCAAGTCATTTCCTTTAATAGAACACGTGCAGGAGGTGACGTGTTCGTTCAGATCATTCGTCTCGCTATACTTAGCAATTTGGGGCATATGGAACTTCTTGGGGATTGGCTTCGGAGCCGCACTTGGGGGAAAAGGTTTTTGTACAAACTTTTTGGAATCTAATCCTTTCAATATCGGAGGTGACCCAAGATTTGGTCGAACCTGAAGTTATACATCTCCATATTTTTTATCGTTTTCCTCGATCTTCTTATCCCTATCTCGATTCGCTTTGTCAGTTGTTGAGCATCTTTATGATATCAGGATTGGTCTTCGATTTCTTGTTGTTTGATTTCCCAAATACCATTTCGACTCTGTGTACAATTTCCTGGGATAACTCGAGTTCTACCCTGCTCGGTGTGTGATTCTGATTTTGGAACTGCGCTATTGCTGCCTGTTGAGCCTGCAACATTTCGAATATCACCTGTAAGCTTATCAAGCCATCTTCTCCACCATGTATGTTTTGAGTAGATGACCGGGTACCTCGCAAACGCTGCTTTCGGGTTCGACGACCAAATTTTCATTGATGGCTACATGGGAACTGACGTCGATCAGATCTACAACCGAATTCCATCGAGGCCATCCGGGGGTACAATGTTTCCTGGTGCAATGTTCTCATTTTCGCTAGTGGTGGCTGATATCATTGTCAATGTATTGAGGTGCTGAGTGAGAGTTTGACATTTTCTAATCATGCAATCAAATATACTTCAAAGAACAAGTGTAAAATAATATGTTTTGTGAAAGTTTGTACCAGGTAACCACAATTATCCTTAGCCACACGGTGGGCGCCAAACTATTAACCTAAAAACGGATATCAATTGAATATATATGTGGTTTTAAGGATACGTGATTTTACTTGGCACAAACTGAGAGAAAATGTAAATTGATATTGAAATTAACTGCAAATAGAAATAAATGCAAACCAAAGGAATGTGTAGTTTTGGCCCTCGAGCTAGGTCGCCCTCGAACCAAACGAGTATTTCGCTGGAAAATATGAACAAAGTAACAGAGTATTGAGAACTTAAGAGAAAGATAGTATATTGCTTGATCAAACCCTGTTTATATAGTAGGGGAATCTTACTCTTGGTATAATTCTAAATACAGTACGAAATCCCATGATTGGTTAATTAATCGCCTCTTCTTGATACGTACCAGGATTTGCGTCGTGATCCTCGCATGATTGTGGATATTTTGTCTTTCCGTTATTCGACCTAGTAAGCTTCCTTCGATCTCCTTCTTATTTGGTTTCAATCTTGGCCGATCTCAATCTTGGTCGATCTCGATCTTTATCGGTCTCAAGGTCTCGAGCTCGGCAACCTAACTTTGCACCATAATTTTATATAAAACGAAGCTGATCCTTAACTTATAATATATACTCCAATCTCGATCAATCGACAAAAAGAACAAACCCGAATTTGATTGTATACCGATTTAATTTGTAACTTTGATCATGTGGGTAAGATGGGTTTGGTCCATGGCTTTGCTGTTCTGTTTCTGTTACCTCTACCATATGTAGCTGAGCAAAAGCCTGTGACCTATTCTAGTCTATATCTTGTAAAGTTGAGCAGTAGTACGTAGTAGCACATCTACAAAATGTGGAGTATTTTCTTTCACGTGATTTTTAAGTACTATACTAAATACAAAGTAGGAGTACTAACCTTTGCAGTTACCAATAGAAGCGAGAAAATACCCATGTTTTTTTTCTAGCACTTGCTCTTGTCATATTCTTCTGGGTATCTGTGTGTCAAAAAGTAGGCTGAAACAAGAAAATTACTAGACTTCTCAAAAACCGCGGACTTCAACTTGCTTCCTCTCATATATTCTCAATTTCGTATAGAGAAACTCTGTGCTCTGGTCCCCGAGGGACGGTCCAGTAGGTATGGGGGAGTTTTACACACGAGAGATGCAGGTTCGATCACCCTTCAATGTCTTCTCGATTTGAGCCTATCGCATAGTTTCTCTAGTGCGGTTTATATTTCATGTGTGATTTGGAGGTTATTACACAGTGAGGGATTTATCCAGTGCGTATAGATTGCTTACTACAGAGTGCTCATCCGAAAGGTAGAGGCTGTAGCAGAAACTATTGTGACTGTGAATTTTTATGGAGTTCCAAAAATAAAAAAGCTATGTGCTCTGCATCTTCTACCTGTTGCTGCTAATTAGGGTGGTACCATCTCTAGTATACTTATAGCGTACGTTTTTGCCTTTACCTTTTTAAAACACGTATGGGCTGATCATAATTTTTTTCATAGAAATTAAAATACAGATCAACAAGAAGATGCTTTAGATTGTCATATCTTATAAATATATCATTAACATAGGTTTCAATTAGTACAGTATCTCACTTCATATGCAAAAAGAGTTTAGGATCACTATTACTCATGGAGATCCCACGATAACAACATTCTTACCAAGAGTACTATGACTTTTTATTTAGTTATTATCTTACCACTATGAACAATTTTCATGGTACTTAATGCAAAGGCTGGGAAGAGCACATGCTATGTGAAATCACAAATATTATAGGATATGCTTCCGTTACGCATATTCTTGAAAAATATATCTATTCAAGTATGGTAGAGAGATATGAGATTGGAATTTTCTCTAGAGAACTCAAGAATCAAGGGTGGATTAGCGGTCACACTAAAAATTTGTGCCACCTTTTAATCTGTATTCTATTTTTAAAAATTATCGATTTGGTAGCCAACTGACAAAAAGTTCGCAATAATATAATAACTACACCCTTGACAAAAGATATAAAATATGCAACACATATTAATCATATGATCTACAACCTTATTCGTAAAAAAAGATCTTCTTTTCTCCTCTCAACAACTTTATCAAAAAATTAGAAACATATCCAAATTCATCTTCACAATCACACTTGCATGAAGTTATTTCACGTTGAAACTAAAACTTCATGCTAATGTAGCATGAAGTTGTTTCATGTTGAAGCTAAAACTTCATGCTAATATATCATGAAGTTATTTCACATTGAAGCTAAAACTTCATGCATTACATGTTGAAGTTATATATCCTGCAGTATGCAATTTTAGCATGAGTTTTATCCGAAACTTCAGCCTAAACATGCTTAAGGTTTTTAGTTCATTTGCTAGAATTTCATACTAAATATGTTTAAGTTTTTTAGTTCATTTGCTAAAGCTTCAGACTAAATATGCTTAAGTTTTTGTCTTGTGTTATGTAATTTTCTAATGAGTTTTGCTAATGCATCCTGAAGTTATTTAGTTCATTTACCAAACTTTAGGCAAAATATGCTGAAGTTATTTAGTTCATTTACTAAATCTTCAGAAGAAATATGCTTAAATTTTTTAGTTCATTTGCTAAATTTCAGACTAAACATTCTTGCAGGATGTAATTTTCTAAAGAGTTTTTTCTAATGCATGTTGAAGTTATTTAGTTTATTTGCTAAACGTCATAACAAAACATGTTGAAGTCAAGGGCGGCTCAACAAAATTTGTGGTCTAAAATCAATTTTTAATATGGGACTTTAAGAAGAAAAAAATAATAATTTAAGAAGAAAAAAATAATAATTCTCTATATTTTTAATTCAAGTCTATTTTACTAGTTCTCTAAATGTAAAATTGTTAATAGTTTCTTATTATGAATAATTTAGTCTCTCCTAAGATATTGTTGATCTTGGATAATAGAACCAGATTCAAGAAGTTGATAATTTGATATCAAAATAATTTTTGATTTCTAATATACTTGTTGAAAGGCTTGAAACGTGAGGAGGGAAAAGGAAAAAAGAATGTGAATATCATCTTATTCAACGGTACTCTTCAACTCTTATTTTTTATAGAAAAAATTCTTTCTACAAAGAATAATACAACTTTTAATTGAAAAAAGAGAATTACTTCCCCTAAATCCTTGTCCTAATATAAAACTCTTCATTATTTAATTTTACAATTATATAATTAGTGAAGTACCTATATTATTATTCTCCTTTTAAATTTGTCACTAAAAATGTGTAATACCTTTTAGAATTCGTTTGTTTTATATTTTCAATAGTTCAAGTCTTATTTTTATCTTACCTTTCATAAAAAAAATTACTTTTTATTTTAATATACAATAAATTTAGACTCCTGTGATTAAACAAATTCTGTTAAAATATGTTCTCTCTTTTATTAGGCTTTACTCGGTACGAATCTAGATTAGTCGGGTCTCAATATAAATACGAGTACTAAAAACAAAAAGAAAAATTTGGAGCCCCCAGAATTTGGGGCCTAAAGCCTTTGCTTTAGTGGCTTGACCCTTGAGCCGCCCCTGGCTGAAGTTTTATAACACACTCTACAGTTGTCTTTTGAGTTTTATTTCGAAATTTCAGTCTAAACAAGCTGAAGTTGTTTAGTTCATTTACTAAAATTTTAACCTTAACATACTTAAATTTTTTGTCATGTAGTTTGCCAATATATTTTATTATAGAAGAGCAAAATCTTCCTTTTAAAACACTTTTAACAAAAAGAAAAAAGAAAAAGAGTACGAATGGAAACAAATAATAAAATAAATATAAATTAAAAAGGCACAACTAAGGTGCCTCGTGCAATATTTAATAATTCAAGATACTAGTGTAAGTTCGTGAAAACACGACCCACTTTATGAACTCGACAAAAATCTCGTATAATGTGATATTTATTGAAGTCGGGCTGGAAGGTCCTAATTCAAGACTAAAGTTCACTATGGCCTGGGATTTTTCCATACAAATGATGTTCATGTCCACAAGACACCTTCATCTATTGCATTTATAGAAGACTGCTTTTGTGTTCCTTAAATTCTTGAATCAAGTGAGAGATTGTTGGAACTTGGAATTTATTTGAGTGATCCGAAATTTAATGTAACTGTGTGACATGTAGTATCTTTTTAACTAATTGAAGAGATGTATCCAATTTTTTTTTCTCGTAAATTCATAAAAATTACAATCGTTATCATATTGCTCTTTATAATACTTTATCCCATTGCAGAAATTAACACTAAGAAATCTTCATCATTTGAATCTTCGTCTTGTCATTAATCAACTTCAATCTAAGTTAATATATCATCAAAATTTGCATATTTAATCTTGCTTTCTGCATTAACTTCGCAATCGAAGTAATTAATTAAATTACATACTTGCTTAGTTCAATATAAGAAACCCATTTAGTGCATTATAAATTTTTTGCACTACATATTCAAGCCAAACGTGGGTGACCATATATATAGTTGTGCTGCGGCACAAATTATTGGTAGTTTGATGAGTACATGAATATGATAAGTTGTATCATTAACAAGTCTGGTAGTTACAAAACAGTATGAGAAAGACAAATAGAAAAAATAAAAAAGGAAAATACAAAGTTTTCTATCTATAGGAATCCAATAAACTATCCATCTAAACCTACAATGAGCATCTTGACAACCCATTATTCCTAACAAAGGTGGGACTTTGACATGAAAAATAATTATTTGGCTGCAATTTTTTCAAACAGGATCAACCTATTATCAGCCAATCTAGTTTTGTGTGCAGATTTTTTGTACTCAAACCACGTAAATTCTTTATATAAGCTGTCTTCTCCTTCCATTAATGATGCCAAAGGTGCTATCTTTTCACTCAATGGCGGCCCGCCAAAATATATCATTGATAGCCTTGATTTTACACTGTTCGCCAATACTCTATGCTTTACGCTCTTAAACTTCCCGTTTGTCATAACCTGCAATAAAAATAACACCCGACTATATAAGGTATATTTTCAAATCCACCTCTTGTTTATACAAAACTAATAAAATTTAAGCAATTAAGCAATGCAGGACTAACAGAACCAATTAGGCTTAAGAGGCCAATTAGGCTTAAGAGGTTGTTTGGTACGATGGATAATAAAAATAATCTGAGGTAAAACTATAGTACGATTATTAATTCTATAAGTTAACAAGGATTAAAATAGTATCGGGATTACTTATACCTGCTAAAAAATGTAGTAGTAATGTTATGATAAAACAGTAAAATTGACAATCACATAATTAATACAACATACCAAACAATTAATAATAAATAATATCAGTATAATTAATTACATCATAACTAATTTCAATATAACTAATTACAGTATAACTTGTCTTCAAACCAAACCACCTTTCAAGGGGTCGTTTGGTATGAGGTATAAGAAGATATAGTGCTGGTAAAAAAATTTAATACCATCTTAATACATTATTTGGTTAATAAATTTGGTATAAGTTATTCCGGGATTAAAATTAGTATTGGAATAACTTATACTTTATTTTTTGAAATTATATAATTATCATTTTTAACACAACATGTCAAACATTGAATACAGAACAATACTAAAATAACTAATTCCAGCATAACTAATTTCGGTAGAAGCCGTATTTACCCGGAACGACCCCAAAGAGAATATATATCACTTAACTATGATAAACCGAACTAATTAGTAAGTGCAAAGAAAGCAATAAGAAGAAACTTCCTCTAGACAAGAACATGAATGGGCAAATAAATAAATGAACGTTTTAATGTTGTTTAACGAGCACAAATGCCTCGAGAGGTGTACCTGCAATGAGTCACCAACATTGACGAAGAAAGAATTTTCATCAGGTGGGACAGAAAACCAGTTGCCATTTTTGAGTAATATTTGAAGCCCCGAAGTGTTGTTGGATCTCAATACTGATATGATTTGTGGGTCAGTATGCTCTCCAAATCCTATCAAATTATTGTCACTGAATTGTTGAATCTCAGGACAAGGGGGATAGTGATTCAGCCTGAAAACAGAGTCACTCTTTTCGTCCATTAGAAGCTTACTGAAAACATTCCTGGGATGAATATTTAATCCCTCTGCTAACATTTCAAGAATCTCACACGCCATTTTCTTCACTGCTGACACGTAATCGTTTACTGCATCCCTGCAATAACAATGACTAAATGAAGAATAAGAATCAAGATATTGAAACATTACTTACTGTGTTATAATATCTTACCGAATGTTTTCTGGATTTACACCTAATATAGACGCAAATTTGTGGTAATTGAATTCAGAGTTTGTTGATACTAAAATGTGTTCGACCCAACCAACATCGCCAGTACGTCCAATCTGTTTATTGCCATAGCCATAAGGGTCGGGAGGTCCAGCTTTTTGTTTCTCAGAAAGTGGAGAGGAAAAGAATTTGATGGCTTCAGATTCAAGTTTAGTTATGAATTCCGTTGGGACGCTATGGTTGATGACTTTAAAGAATCCAAATTCTTCACAGGCCTTAACAATGAGGTTCTTTGAGTCAGGTTTTGAGAGGTCTATCAATGGAACACCATTGAAGAATGAGATTGGTTTGCAGTTGTTGGCCATATAGTTTGATAGGATGAATTCAAAACTCTCTGTATTTGCTGTATAGAACTATATGACTAGTTGTGAATACTTTGATGCAAGCCCTGCTTTGCTAGTTATAGGGAACTCCGAGTCAAAAACCACGGACCCACATTATCATGACAATGACGTACATAGAATTTTATACAAGCAACACTCATTTATTGTCAAAATTCGATTTATAGTTGCGTTTGATTGTTTGCATAAGGCTGTACCTGGTTCTGGTTTTATTTAGGTTTGCGATTCCGGTTCTTGCGGTTTCGGTTCTGGCGGTTCTGGTTCTAGCGGTTCTGGCGGTTCCGGTTCTGGCGGTTCTGAAGGTGGACTCGGCCCGTGACGGTTCCAGGTACCATGCGGTTCCGGTTCTGGCGGTTCTGGCGGTTCCGGTGGTTCTGAAATATTTTTTTTTAAATCAATATCTTGTATAGTAATCATTAGTATATTGTAAAATATATTTTATATGGTGTACTATGTTATTAGTATAGTATATATTGTGTTTGGTAATTAGTATATATTGTGTATAGGTGGTGTATATTTTGTATATAAGTAGTATATATAATATTTAAGTAGTATATATTGTATATATGAAGTGTATATTGTGTTGTAGTTAGTAATTAGTATAAATTGTATATAAGTAGTATATATTGATAAAAGCATGTTGTCATTAGTATATTGTGTTGTATGTTATATATTGTATGTTATATAAATATTCAAGGATTGATATCGAAGTAAACACAAAGAAATATTGAGACAAAAGATATTCAAGGATATGATAAAGAGCATATTTATTTACCAAAATGACATATCTTTCTTAGTCTTCCTTCCCCAATAGAATGAGCACAACATGGTACTAATACCACCATTAAAAGGAAAAAAAACTAAAAGAAGACGTGCCAATGTACAAGTTACATCATAATTTATGCATTATTTCTAACAAATCTCATAAAACCGTCAAGGTTGGGAGGTGGTTGTGTTGGCGGTGGTGGAAATGAAGCTTGTTCATCACCACTTCCGGGTGAAGTTGCTTCCTCAGCAAGTTCTGCTATCATTTCTTCATACGCCTCATCTATTTCTGGTTGTGATTCTGCTATGCCAAAGTTCCTTTCTGCGCGGATCCAATCTCGAAAAAGCACTGATTTTTCGAAGCTCTCCGGCATCGACGCTCTGTGATCACCTATTTGTAGTCTTGCTTGACTAAAAGCGCTCTCCGATGCAACACTTGACGCTTGAATCGACAGAACATCCCGAGCCATCCTTGCAAGAACGGGAAAATGCTTTTCCCTTGTCTTCCACCATTCCAAAAGGTCGAAAGAGCCGTCTGGATTTTCCTTTTCTAGTCCCTGTGACAAGTAAACTTGAAGCTCATTTAGATGGGAAATTTCATCTAAATTATCACCTTGAGTACCCCTGAACTCCGTCCACGATATAAGAGTTGTTAAGCCAGCAGCTCTTTTAGACGATTGTGAGGTAGACGAAGTAGGGGTTGGAATATTTGGCCTAGCATGCTCTAACGCCTGTTTATAAGCATTATAAACAGTTTGAGCATTAACTTTAATTAATGCTTTCGCATCAGCTAGTGTAGCAATTTCTACTTCTGAAAGATCTAAAAATTGATAAATAGTAGAATACCAAAAGTGAGGACCTCCTAATTTCATAGTTGGATTTAACATAGCAGATACACCAAAAATAGGAGGGATTGGAAAAAAATATTTTTTAAACTCTTTTTTCATTTCATGTTTGCAAGTTCATAAATGTCCCCTCCCTCACTAAAATCAGCAAACAAATTAGCAAGTGCAGCAATATAAACTAAACAGTTAGAAATAGTCGGATAATATTGTCCAGAAAAAGCATTTGTAGCCACATGAAAATGTTCTAAAAAATCTAAAAGAATTTTAACGTTAGTCCAATCTTGGGTAGTTAGCATTTCATCATCATCCTCACCACAATCCCGAGAATTAAACGAAGCATTAATTGGGTTTCTATATTCATACGCTACTACAAAATTTTGCACATGTAATTCCACCTAGTCGAGCAATGTTTAGGAACCTTTCTTTCTCTAAGGCTATATTCGTCACATTTTTTAAAATATTCTCTAAGTCTACTTCTACGGTTTGAATAAAATAGCCAATTAAGCGCCATTTTCACCTTTTCAATTTCTATGTTTAATATTCGCATTCCATCACCAACAATTAAATGATAAATATGAAAAATACATCTAACATGAAAAATATTAGTAAATGCAGGATTAAGTGTTTTTGTTAGCATATCTATTGCACTAGTGTTGCTAGAAGCATTATCCATAGAAATTGACATTATTTTATCACTAAAGCAAAGATATCTGCATATATCTGAAACAGTGTTAGCTATAAACCTACCCGTGTACCGTGAATTAATTATTCTATATGCAATTATGCGTTTTTGCATTGTCCAGTCTTCATCTATCCAATGACTTGTTACAGTTAGATAATCACAGTCATTTCCACTTTTACCAATATCAGTTGTATTAGAAATACGATTAGTTATATGAGTCAATAAATAGCGCAAATATTGTTCATATTCATGCTTAAATTTATAAATATCGGCCTTAGCTGTTGCGCGAGGCCAACCTTTATAAGTAGGATTAAATACTCTTCTAATATAATGAATCCATGCAGGATTAGAAGCAAAAGTATAAGGCAAACACATAACAGGAATCATTTTCGCTAATTCTTCACGATCCTTATTTGGATCGTAATATAAAATACCTCCGGTGACAGTGTTTATTCCTGATTGAACTAGATTTGAACCAGTACTTGGGTTAACTGTAGAATCAACACTTGTCCTCCCCTCTTGTTGCGCTTTCAATTGCCAAAATCTAGCCTTATCGCTAGGGTGTAATTTTATATGCTTAACTAAACTACCCGTGCCGCTACGATCTCCAGTATACCTATGAACAAGTAATTTCCCACAAGATTTACACTTAGCCTTATCTTGTTCTCTTAGTTGAATAAAAGATTGCCAAACTAACGATGTTTCTGTACGTTTAGGAGGTTGTCTACTAAAAGTGGGAGTTTGTACGGGTGGGTGTGCCGGTTCATCACCTAAGTTATGAGCAGGACTAGTAGGTGTATCATCTAAATCTGGTGCTTGGGTTTCATCATCATCATCATCCTCATTTCCCTCTAAGATAGGTGTATTAGGATAGAGAGCATTCATAATATCATCGTCTTTTCTATCACCTACTGCTACATCATGTAGAAAATCAATATCGCTAAATTGAAAACAAGGGTGATCACTATCAAGGATTCCGAAGGGTTCATTAGGATTTATAGGTTGGCTACTACTTTGAACTTGCTTATCTTTTCTAGGTCGGGGAACCGGGGGAGGGCGAGTTTTTTGTTCACTACTTTCACCGATTTTACCTTTTTCTTTACCGAACATATTTTTCAACGAATATGCCATAATAATTGAATTAAGCAAACTAAAAACACAAAAAAATACTATTAGCACGTAAGAGTTGAAACGAGTTTACCGGATTGACGAACAACTTCTTGAAAATTGAAAATCGTTGAACTTGAACACTTGAAAACTTCAATTCAACAACTTCACAATTTTACACGAATTTGCAACAATAAATTAAGCACTTGCACTAGAAAGATTGAAAAGAGAGCTTGAGAGAGATTGAGAGATATTGGTGAATTGGTGAATAAAAATAAAAGAATGAGGGGGTATTTATAGTTGGGAAATGGGAAATAGTGTAATTATATAAAGTTTGGGGCCAAATGGCTATTTTTTAAACTTCCAAACGGCTACTTTTTGCAAAGAGCCGTTACTGAAATTATTTTTAAAAAATTTTTTTTTTTTTTTTGAAAAATGGCCGTTGGGACCGCCAGAACCGCGAGCCGGTTCCGGTTCTGGCGGCTCCGGTTCTAGCGGTTCCAACGGGTAGAACCGCCCCGCGACGGTTCTTTGGAACCGGTAGAAACGGAACCGCCGGAACCGACAGAATCGGCAGGGCCACGGTTTCGCTTCGATTCCAATTCGGAACCGTTATGCAGTACAGCCTTATGTATGCATGTCATTGTTATTAAAAATATAAATAAATTATTAAATAAATATTGTACATACTAAATAATTATATATTTCAACCAAGTAACATCGAACTAGGGTTTAATGTTATCCACACACAATATGCATTTGGTCGTACAATGGACTTGCATAACAATAAATGCATCTTTTGTACATCGGTTTGATGCAAATACCTAATACCAAACAATTTATTGGTTCGCTCCTAATTACCATGTTCTGGAAATATAATTTAGATTAAATGAATGACGTAATAGTATTTCTTTTGCTTTTTCTTAAAAACCTTAATGAACAAGTAGCCAAGGACCCAAGAGTCGGTATGAACAGTGCCTGATTGGTCCTCCCTTGTTTGTTATTTATTGATGTGGTTTGACTGGGTACAAGATTTAAAAAAATTAAGAAGACTTTAAAAGTTATGATCTTAAAAATTTATGAAATAAAATATTTGTGTGCCATGATATTTGTGTGTCTATTAAAGTTTTTCATTAATAACAAAATGAATAAAATGAAAAATTTAAAATTAAATTATTTTTAAATTTAAAAACGTGCCAAATTAAAAAAAATTATCTTATTTAATATAAAATGGATAGAGTATAACCAAAATCCCTACATAATTGTCAATAGTTAGTTGGGATACCAAGTTAGAACAAAATCTTATCACAGTGAAGGTCTAAAGGTCTCTCTCAGTGGCTATAGGTACAGGGAAGTACCTCATCTAATCAACTGTCACAAATAACACGTCATTGTGGTAGCTCAATTCACATATCTATCAATAGACAGTGATATCTTTTGACCTAAATCAAACCAATGGATGAGAATGAACACATACTACCATCACGGAATTAGGTAAAACTAAAAATAAAATAGAATAGAAAATTTTGTTACTCTTTGTTTAATTCATTGGTATTTAGAACTTACTTATTCGATTAATTGAAATTAAGGTTGTTAAAATTCATTTAAGGGTGAAACACTCTCTACTTGGAATTTCTCTACACCATTTCGAGACATGTGGTTGCGAATAAAGAAATATTGTCCAATCCACTATATTCCTAGATGGTACATAGAAAATCAGTTATCCCAATATCAGTCCAAAAAATTGAAAGGAGTACTAGCATTCCAAGTAGAAGTAAGCAAGCAATACATGTTTGCTTAAAATATATGAATAAATTATTATACCACTTAAGAAAAAATTTATGTTGGCGAAAATACAAATACATTTGAAAACTAAAAGGAAAAAACTAAAATATCTTCAGGATAAAGCGCGATATCTTGCTCTTTTTTAGAAGATTCAAATTTACTGTAGCAAATTCTTCACTGGTCCAGCAGTAACCCTCTTGACTTGTCTCCTATAGGATACAACAATCCGATCATAAAGTATGCCTCTGCATAATATGTTGAGTCCAAAGCCACACCAACATGAAGAGTCCGGAACCTAAATGTTGTTCTTTTTGCTCAAAGTACTTTTTTAAGTGTAAAAAAAGAAATTACATTAATATAAAACGCGGTTCATTACCTCGTTTTATATAGAATGCGGAAACAGACTGCAATTTAGTGGAAGCTGAAAAGACAAGTATATAAAACGTGGTATATTACAGCATTTTATATGAATCGCTCTAATGAACCACGTTTTACATGTTAAGTAGGCCCACCAGTAACTCTTATGCGCTTAACTGACATAACAATAATTCAAATATATAAAACCCCCTTTTAAATCTCGTTTTATTTCCAAACATTTCACCCCCGGATTGGTCATTACCTTATATAAAGACATTAAGGGCTTTGAGAATTATCATTCAGAAACACTCCAACTTCGTGATAAATTTATCTTGTTGTTAAATTCTCAAGCTTTTTTCAGAAGAGCTAAAATTAACGGTTCCATTATATTGGGCGTTGAGGTTGTGGTGGCGAATAACCTAGTGAGCTATAGTTTATCTCCACATAGTCATGTTAAGTTAGCTTACAATGGAGTACGATATACGGTATTGTTGTTATGCAATAAAATGAGATTGAGAAAACATTCAATGAATCTTAAAATAACTAGAAGATATCTGTATTTTGTGACTCCAGAGGAGTTTGCTTGTTATGTTGAACCTCGAGGGATTTTTTAGGGACTCCGGATGAATAATTAATTGTGATAAAATTATTGTAAATGTACGTTAAGGCTGAAGACATTCGCAATAATGAGATTGCGCAAAGCAGGCATAATCTTTAATTATCGGATGGTTATTCTGGAGCAGTTTTAGCCCAACAGGTTCTGGCTGAAAAAGTTTTGCCGGATTTAAACTTATCACCACGGACGAACGAAGAGCGATGAGTGAGGAAATAATTTCTCTCCTACTTTACATAATCTACAAGACAACTGGTAAACTTCAATTTTTCTTTGTGTTATGATGTTTATTTTTTGTTGAATTGAATTTATATTAGCACACATATATTCCATAGGGGGTACCATCCTGATATATATTTTACAAGTTATGCCCCCAAGCTCAATTGGAATATGCGTAGTTTTGGCGCGTTGGATTACGGTGGTCCAGCCAATAGTCATCAACAATAGGAAAATATCCATTACGAAATGTCAACACAGTACGACTTGTAAGTTAAGTGATATAACTATATGTAAAGTATTTCTCAATTTGAGTAGCTTATCAGTTTGTTGTTTGTGTAGTGAAAACAAGCATCTTGATGGTCCTGACCTTGCTTAGTTGCCGGTAGACGATGTATTTACTTGTGATTTGGCAGATGCACGGAGTCATGGAGATAATAGTTATTATGACAATAATATTGATGAGTCTAGAGATGACACACCCTTCCTTAACGAGGGTGATGATAATGAGGAAGTGAATGTTAAACCTGAGCTGATGAGGGAGCATGCTCATTCACCTCCCGTTAAACCAAGAGTGAACGAGTCCCACGTGTAGTTTCGTTCAAGGCATATTCTCTACCTTGATAATTTGGCAAGTATGTCGTATGTGGATGCCCTCACAAGGGATCTTGGCAAAATTCGATCAGCAATGTGGGATGAGTCTAAACCAATGTTCTGGCAAAAGGCATGTATTTTTCCGATAAAGCTCGCCTAACCAGGGCTTGTAAAATGTACAATGTAAGAGAGTGTTGTGAGATGACATTAAGGGAGCCAACTTTGGAGCTATACAAGGTTGTACGATGTAGATACTTTATGGATTGTAACTGGATGTTACGTGCGAGCAAGAAGGAAACAGGGTTGTGAAAAGTGGGTAAATATATTGACACCCACGTTTGTGAAATGGATACATTCATTGAGAATCACTTCAACTTAGATGTTGACTTGATTTCGCTTGTCTTGATTCTACACTTGGAAGTGCCCATTAGGTACAAAATCAAAGTGTGTATAAAATCCATCCACCAAGAATTTGGGTGTACTATTGCCAAAATAAAGGCATATCTCAGGTGCAAACGTGCATTTGAAATTATTTATATTGACTAGGATAAGTCATTTTCATCTCTACCTAGGTACATAACTGCATTGAAATACTTTAACCTCAGGACTATTGTTGAATGGAAGCATGAGCGTAGTCCAGATATACCAGAATATATATTTAGATACGTGTTCTAGGCATTTAAACCAGCAACTAATGGTTTTTTGCATTGTCGTCCGATAATTTTCATAGACGGTACACATGTCTATGAAAAGTATGATATTAAGCTTTTGATCTCCGTTGCAGTAGATGCCAATGGACGAATATTTCCACTAGCTTTTGCCATCTATGCTAATAAAATCCAGGAGACATGGACGCTATTTTTGAACCACTTGAAGCAGCACATTGTCAAACACTGCTTAGGTATTTGTCTAATATCTGATCAGCATGGTGGTATATTAAGTTATGTAGAGCATTTTCCTGAATGGCATGCATACCACTATTACTATTTGAGGCACCTGAAGACCAATTTTCATAAGAAATATGCCAACAAGGACTTACATGATTTAATGTGGATGGCTGCAATTGATCACCAACAGCGCAAATTCAAGAGACGCATGGAATCGATTTGGCAGTTATATGCAACATGAGCTTGACAAGTGGACATTGCATGTTGATGGTGGGAGACAATGGTGAGATTTGACTACAAATGTGTCGAAGTCATTCAATGAGTTATTGAAGTCTACACATGGATTGCCTGTCCTTACCCTGGTCCGATGACATTCAAGCCGATGGCGGAGATTTTTGTTGAAAGGCATAGAGGTGCATCGGAATTGATGGACATGGGTGTTAAATTTATGCCAAACTACTGAGAAGATTTGATAAATATAGGAGACGAGCACATTGGAATTCATATTTACAATATGATCATGACTGGGGTAGTTTTGAAGTTCGCACCGCTATCCGTCAACATTAGAGGATAAATCTACACACCGTAAATAAAGCCAGCAAGTTAATGACCGTGCTCACATGCCGTGAAGTGCTTTCAACAAATAAGTTAAGGGGAAACCAATCTCTGTTGATAGGCAATATAGTATTGCTGCATACTTAAATATATATAGTGGGTAGTTGCAGCCAATGGATGCTGAGCATTATTGGCCTCCGGAACCATTTAAAATATTATGTAACAACGACTATTTATGCAAGCTACAAGTCCAAAAGAGAACGCGTATATGAAACCAAATGGATGTTCGTGATAACGTTTATGCGCGTAAATATGGTATATGCTCGCAAACAGGATACAACCGTCATAAATGTCCTTTAGCTGGTTTGGGTGGCGGTGGTAATCCAGCTCCAAGTGTCTGACGACCCAGCCAGTTGTCTTAAGAATTAATGCCCCGATCCCTTATTAATGGCTTTCCCCAAGTTTATTTTTCTTATTAGATTTTCCGAGATATTCAGCTTTGAGTTTCGGAGAGTTTTGGGACACTTAGTCCCTAATTGAGAGCGTAAGTGTTGAAAAGTTATCCATAGTCGGAACAGTGTGAAGACGGCCTCAGAATGGAAATTTGATGGTTCCGTTAGCTTCATTAGGTGATTTCAAGGTTAGGAGCGTGTTTGGATTGTATTTTGGAGATCCGTAGCTAATTTAGGCTTGAATGCCAAGTTCGAATTTTGGAAATTTCCCGTTCGATATTGAGATTTTGATTCGAGGGTTGGATGGAACTCCAAAAGTTGTTGTAGCTTCGTTATGTCATTTGTGATGCGCGTGCAAAATTTTAGGTCATTCGAACGTGGTTTGGTTGTGTTTTTAATCGAAAGCGTATTTCGGAAGTTTTTAGAAAAATTAGGCTTGAATTCGATGTAAATTGATGGATTTGGTATTGTTTGAGGTGTTGTGATGATTGGAACAAGTCTGAATGAGGTCTTAGGATGTGTTGGTGCATATGGTTGAGGTCCTGAGGACCGCGGGGTGATTTCGAATGGCTAACGGGAAGTTGAGTCTTGGAAGATTTGCAAAAATTACAACAACACTTGCAGAGGATTTTGTCCTTCACGATCGCATGAGGACCCTCGTTCGCGTAAAAGGATTTTGGAAGGCCAGTGCTATGATCTTCATGCTCGCGGTTGAGCTTCCGTGATTGTATAAGGTCTTCATCTGGCGCTTCGTGATCATGGGGTAACGTTCGCGTTCGCGTATGAGGATCTGGGTGGTATTATACTTTTGTTCTTCGCGATCCCGTAGGTGCGACCACGTTTGCGTAGGAATATGAGTCTAAAACATGGCGTTCGCATAGGGTTAATTTTTAGAAAACTTGCAATGTGCTTCACGATCACGAGGCTGAGGTCACGATCGCGATAAAGGATTTCCGAAACTGGCCAGTGGGTTATAAAATATTTCATCCGCGATTTGAGCAATATTTTCCACCATGGCTGAGTATTTGAGAGCTTCTTTAAGGGAGATTCAAGAGGGAATCAAGGAGAATCATTTGGATGTAAGATTTTTGAACCTAAAACGTGATTCTATTGTGAAATTAACCTAGAATTTCATGGAAAATTGGACAAAAATGGAAGAACTAGGGCTTGGGATTTTAAATTTTAATCTGGGATTTGAGGGGTCATTTGGACTCCGATTTTTGTGTTCTTATTATATATAGACTCATGAGAGTATAAGGTTTACGAAAATATAATTTTCATCCGATTCCGAGACATTGGCCTGGGGGGAATTTTAGTTATTTTACCTAATTACGCGTCTTAGCTTTGAATTTAATCGTGGAATCAGTTGTTTGAGATGTTATTTACGATATGTAATTGAATTGAGTAGATTTGGGCCATTGAAAGTTGGATACTCGTGGCAAAGGCGTGATTTCTAGTTGACTTGAGTCGATTTCAGGTAAGAGGCTTATCTAACCTTTTGTGGGAGATCTTCCCCTTAGGATATGATATTTGGTAATTGAATGCTTTGTATGTGAGGTGACTACTTAAGAAATTTGTTGAAAATCTGGTTTTTACTTTAAGTATAAAAAACTGAGTTCCTTTAGCTCGTTGTCAGTTAGAAGAGCATGTTTAGTTGATTTAAAATTGCCTATTTGCTAAATTGCCCTGGGTTTCGTTACGTGAAGTATGTTAGGCTAGAATTACTTGTTTCCTTGGGATGGAATTTCATTTCTGAATATCTCCATGCTGTTGTGGTGTATTTACATTGAGACTACGGATGTGAGATTCGGGGAGCTTCCCCCTTGCTTGTTGACTTTGGGATTGCGGGTTCCATTCCCGATAGATTTCCGAATATATTTACTTTGGGACTGTGGGTTTGATTCCTGATAGATCCCCCTGCATATTTACTTTGGGACTGCAGGTGAAATTCCTGATAGATCCCCTTGTACAGTTATATGGAACTACTGAGTATTTACATTTGGGACTACAGACCGGGGTTCCGGTAGATCCCCACGCATTGATAGTTGGACTACAGGACGGTATCCCCGAAGATCCTTCGAATATATATATATATATATATATTCGAAGGATCTTCGGGGACCCGGAAGGTCCGCTGGACAGATGATGAAAGGGACTACAAGATGGTATCATGGGAGATCCCAGTGTTACTATTGGTATTCAGCTATTCTGATTTCCGAGTTTACTCTGTTATTTGTATAATTATTGTTTGTCTGGAATGACATGTCTTATTTCATTGTTGTTTTTATTTTTATTGCTTATTTCATATTGTTGAAACTTATTATTATGTTTTACCTCAGTAGGGCCCTGACTTTCCTCGTCACTACCCATCTGAGGTTAGGCTTGGCACTTACTGAGTACCACTGTGGTGTACTCATGCCCCTTCTTCTCATGTTTTCCATGCGTAGATCCAGGTACCATTGCCCAGGCGTATCACCCTTGAGGCGGAGAGATCTAGCAGAGACTTTGAGGTACATCTGCTGCGTCCGTAGACCGAGGAGTCTCTATCTTATTCTATCTTTTAGCAGTTAGCCTTCCTTCTTACTGTTGTTTTAGACATTCTGAAATTAGAGCATTGTACTACATTTCATTTAGCTTGTGTTCTCGTGAGTTTCCGGGTTTTGAGATTGTATTGTAGTAGTTGAAACATTGTGCTGTATGTGCCAAGTGGAATTCTACATCCGCTTTTCATTTTGTTAAACCTTGGTTTGAGTTAAAATTTTCGCAACTTATTTATTAGTTATTTATTTTCGTAGTGCTAGGTTTACCTAGTCGTGGGGACTAGGTGTCATCATGACATGTTCACGGAGGGCAAAGTGCGGTCGTAATATGGTGCAAGTTCATTTAACGTGCCCAACTATCAAACAATATAATATGTTGTAATAAGTATCTATTTCATTTATGTTGCAATATGTATCAAATAAAATTTATTAAGTATGATTAGAACATATTGGAACGACCTTTTGAATTGGGATGATAATATGATGGTTCCAACATTCAACTTACTGGTGTTAGTAAAGAAGACCAATATGAAGATTGAAATTTCATAACATAATACTTCAAGAAAAAAGAAGCACAACAACCATAACTAAAGAAACATACATGAAAATAAAAGATAATAAAAGGATAAATCAACACAAACAAATCCTAGTAGAAAGTAAAAAATGGATTAGTACAAACATGATATCCATATCCCTTCATTTGAACATTGAAGATACCACCCAATGGTGAAACATCAACACATGTAAATTTGAAGACGAAACCTTGCCTGATAAAATTCCTTAAAACAAAAAGTCTCCAGCCTAACTTGAACCTTCTTTGATCACCAATGCTCATATTTACATACCACTCTTTGCCACGATGATGAACAAATGCGTGATCTGATATTGGAGCAAGATGCTTGTAGATTTTTCTTTAAATATACCTTAAAAAAAGCATTATTATTAAGTTTCGGAAAATATGAAACTGAATAAAGATATACAATACTAGTGTATAAATATTTCCGCGGAGTTAAGATATAAGAAACAACAATATTTTATGTAAAAAGATAAAGATTAATAGACATAATAATTTATCATATCGTTTTTGTCGACGCATGAATCAGCCATAACCACTTCAAATATTGTAGGATTCTCTTTTTCATTATCATTGCTAGTAGAAGATCAAGATAGGGGTCGTTTGGTAGAGGAAGATGCATCCATAGTTTAGGATTTGAGTATGTGAGTGTGAGTATGTGAATATATATATATATATATATATATATATATATATATATATATATATATATATATATATATATATATATATATATATATATATATATATATATATATATAACAACAACAACAACAACTACCCAGTATGTTCCCACCAGGTGGGGTCTGGGGAGGGTAATATGTAGACGAGCCTTACCCCAGCCCGAAAGGGCAGAGAGGCTGTTTCCAATCGACCCTCGGCGTATAGGATAAAAAAGGGAAAGCTGCATTAAGAAAACAAAGGTAAAATTAAAGACACAAGCAAGACAAAACAAAATAATAAAGCATAAGTACTCCCGCAAAAATAACGTAAATAATTATGAAAGCATAAGCAACATAAATACAGTCGCATGCAATAATAACAAGCAGTAACTACCATACTAAAACACTAATCACCTGTGAGCCCCTAGCCTACAATCTTGATTCTAGACCTCCAGACTCCCCTCTCAAGGGTCATGTCCTCGGTAACCTGCATTCTGGTCATGTCCTGCCTAATCACCTCTCCCCAATGCTTCTTAGGCCTCCCTCTCCCTCGCCGACCACCAACAATCTCCAGCCGCTCGCAGCTCCTCACCGAGGCATCGGGGCCCCTCCTCCGAATATGCCCGAACCACCTCAGCCTCGCTTCCCGCATCTTCTCGTCCACCGGGGCCACCCCTACCTTCTAACGAATAACTTCATTCTTGATCTTATCCAGCCTGGTGTGCCCACACATCCACCTAAGCATCCTCATCTCCACAACCTTCATTCGCTGAACATGCGAGTTCTTCACGGGCCAGCACTCCGCCCCATACAACATCGCAGGTCTAACCACGGCTCTGTAGAATTTCCCCTTGAGTTTGTATGGAATTTTCTTGTCACACAGGACCCCTGAAGCGAGCCTCCACTTAGACCACCCCGCTCCTATCCGATGGGTGACGTCCCCGTCAATCTCTCCGTCCCCCTGGATCACAGACCCAAGATATCTCACACTGTCCCTCTTGGTGATTGCCTGAGAACCAAGCATCACTTCCCTGCCTACCCCACTCGGCACGTCGCCAAACTTGCACTCCAGATATTCTGTCTTAGATCTGCTTATTTTGAAACCCTTAGACTCAAGGGTCTGTCTCCATATCTCTAACCTTCCACTAACACCGGCCCTCGTCTCGTCTATCAATATTATATCATCAGCAAAGAGCATACACCAAGGCACATCCCCTTGGATATGACGGGTTAGAGCATCCATCACTAAGGTGAACAACAGGGGGCTCAGCGCCGATCCTTGATGGAGCCCCATTACCACAGGAAAATGGTCTGATTCGCCCCCCACCGTCCTAACCCTAGTCTTAGCTCCATTGTACATGTCCTTGATTACTCTGATATAGGCTTCTGGCACACTCTTCGCCTCCAAGCACCTCCATAGCACCGCCCTCGGGACCTTGTCATACGCCTTATCCAAGTCGATAAGCACCATATGAAGGTCCTTCTTCTTATCCCTGAATTGTTCCGCCATCGGCCTGACTAGGTGAATCGCCTCTGTGGTAGAGCGTCCCGGCATGAAAACGAACTGGTTCCCAGATATAGTTGTCGCCTCCCTCACCCGCGCCTCAATCACCCTCTCCCAAACCTTCATCATGTGGCTTATTAATTTGATGCCCCTGTAATTGTTGCAGCACTGGATGTCCCCTTTGTTCTTGTACAGGGGCACCACTGTACTCCACCTCCACTAATCCGGCATCCTTTTAGTCCTGAAAATCGCATTGAACAGCCTAGTGAGCCACTCCCCTCAAGCTTTACCCATGCACTTCCAGAACTCCACCGGGATCTCGTCAGGTCCGGTCGCTCGACCCCTACTCATCCTACGCAACGCCCCTAAGACCTCCTCTACCCTAATGCGCCTGCAGTACCCAAGGTCTCTATGGCGCTCTGAATGCCCCAACTCCCCTAGCTCTATGCTCCGATCCCCCTCCTCGTTAAGAAGGTCCCGAAAGTACGCCTGCCACCTCTGTTTGACTTGCGATTCCCCCATCAGAACTCTACCATCCTCGTCCTTGATACACCTGACTTGGTCTAGATCACGAGCCTTCCTCTCCCTTACTTTAGCCAACCGAAATAACTTCTTATCCCCACCTCTCTCCCCTAGTTTCTCATACATGCGACCGAACGCCGCGTTTTTTGCTTCCGTGACTGCCATCTTAGCTTCTCTTCTCACCTCCATGTAGACCAACCTGTTCGCTCTCCGCTCCTCCTCGCTTGTGCTCCCTGCCAACCTAGCGAATGCCGCCTTCTTCACCTCCACTTTTCCTTTGACTACCTCGTTCTACCACCAATCACCCTGATGTCTGCCTGAATATCCCTTGGCTACCCCGAGCACGTCCTGTGCTGCCCCCCTAACCAAGTTCGCCGCCACTTTCCACATAGCGTCCACTTCCCCGTAACTTCTCCAAGCTCCGCCCTCCACTAACCTCCTTTCTAACTCCTGTGCTTTCTCCTTAGACAAAGCGCCCCATCTAATCCGCGGTTGACCCTGGGCGCCCCTCCGCTTCTTCTTCACCCAGAGATCGACATCCATCACTAGCAGTCTATGAAGAGTTGAAAGAGAGTCTCCCGGAATAACCTTACAGTCCTTGCAGTCCTTGCACAAGCCCCTATCGCTCCTTCGGATGAGGATGTAGTCAATCTGAGTCCTCGCCGCTGAACTCTTGAAGGTGACCAAATGCTCCTCCCTCTTCCGGAATGTCGAGTTCGCAATCAGGAGCTCGGAAGCCCTGGCGAAATCAAGCAGCAAAGTGCCTCCTCCGTTCCTGGCACCAAAGCCAAAGCCCCCGTGCACCTCATCATATCCACCAGCCTCAGCCCCGATATGACCATTAAAGTCCCCTACAATAACTAACTTCTCAGCCTGGGGAATGCTCCCCACCAGATCATCCAAGTCCTCCCAAAAGCGCCTTTTAGCCTCCTCGTCTAAGCCTGCGTGCGGCGCGTAAGCGCTAACGACGTTGAGGACTCCACCCCCAAAAACCAGCTTAATAGACATTAACCTATCATTCACTCGCCTAACCTCGACCACGGACTCCCTTAGGTCCCTATCAACCAAGATGCCCACCCCATTCTTACCCCTCTCGAGCCCAGAGTACCACAGCTTAAACCTATCAGCTTCCCGCGCCTTTGACCCTTTCCACCTAGTCTCCTGGATGCACGCTATGTTAACCCTTCTCTGCTGAAGAACCTTCACCAACTCAATGGACTTACCCGTCAGAGTACCTATGTTCCAAGACCCAATCCTCAATCTATGGGCGTCCGCCGCCCTCTTCCCACCCTTACCTCCCGCCCTGCCCGTAATGCCACCCCCTGCTCCCCTACTCACCCCCGCTACCACCCCCACCCCCTGAGGACATGACCTTACGCTATCATCCCCCGCCGCGGCCACTATCCCACCAACCGATATGGGGTACAGTGGCACGCACACGCACTATAGCGAAAAACGCAAATGTATCAAACTAGATAACAACAGAGTAGAACACACTCGGAATGCTAGCTAAAATACGTAAAAAGGTACACAAAATAAGCAAGAGAGCGGGAGGTACCAACTCACGGAGGAAAAACCTGGAAGTGTGCTTTGCTGCGCCCGAGTTTAACCGCACTATATATATATAGTGCGATTAAATACTATGTTATGTGTGTTGTCTTGTTGAACTAAAAATGTTGCCCGCCTGAGGAAAAACTATTTTGTATCCGACGGAATCTTTAACACGCATAGCATAGCGCAGTTAAATACTATGTTATATGTGAAAATATATAACGTGGTTGAATACTATGTTATATGTGTTGTATTGTCGTTCTGAAAAGCTGCATGACTGCGAAAAAGTTATTTTGTTTCAGAAAAAAATATTTAACACGCTATATATAGTGCGGTTAAATATTACATTTTGTGTCAATATGTATAGCGCGGTTAAATACTACATATTTTGTGTTGCCTTGTCATTCTAAAAAGCTAATTGACTGAAAAAAATTATTTTGTATCAGAAAGAATCTTTAACAAGCCAAGCATATCATAGTTAAATACTACGTTTTGCATGAATATATATAGCGCAGTTAAATACTATGTTTTCAGTGTTGCGTTTCCTATAAATAACGGACACATTCTTGTTATTTTTTATGCTTACAATAACCAATAGCAAATATTTAAATAAAAGCAAGGTTTTTTTATGCTTTATCAAATGTCTGAAACCATTTATGTACCAAGGTGCGAGTGCATTAAAAATTTCATGACGAAAGACTGATGGGATGATGGTGAAGTTGGACGCCGCTATTGAATGTGTATGAACAAGTTTTATAGGGTTCCCGATGAACCTGTTTGCAATTTTAAGGTATGGATTGATGAACCCTGTCAGCAGGAATACTACAATGATTCTTTGCAGTATCTTCATGATTTAACCAAAAAATAATGGAAATATGAATGAAAATACAAACGAGAAGTTGAGGAGTTGAATGATAAACTCAAAGAGGTGAAAGAAGAAAAAAAATAAGTTGGAAGAAAAATTTAAATGGTTGGAGCAGATAAAACAAGCGGCGGTGACGAAATAATAACATGTATGTGTTGAGTACAATAGTATATCTTTATGTTTCCCATGTTATGTGTTTTCATTAGTTATACTGAATTTAAGTTATGTTAAGTCTCGATGTTTATATTTGTGTTGTTGTGTTAATATAAAGAAGACACGGGGTAAAAAAAAAAATAATGCACATATTATGTATGCATAAAAAATTGTTATTATTATTTACATAAAATACAAAAAAGAAAATCAATGTGTCTCACAACTTGTGTACTTCAATGCAGCTGCTGGCCTAAGGGGCATCCCTCCTACCTGGATACGCTATCAAGATCATCCTCATTACATCGCCTCTTTATATGAGGATGCGCTACAGCATAATCGTCAGTAGGGCTGGCAGGATTGGTAGAAGGGGTCGTCGGTCCATCAGCGACCTACAAAATAATAAGTAAGCTTAGTATATAAAATTATATATTAGTACTGTACGTATTAAGCTAAATAATTTTACTTACATGGTCTCGTCGGCCTCCTAAATATAAACATCCGTGGTGTCCTGCTCAGCATAACACAAAATTGCCTACGTGACGAGCTAGGATGAATCCTTAATACGAAAATTATATAAAGTTATTTATATAGAATCAATGAGATAAGAATAAAATAAAATTTAATAGTAATACAAACATACATGCGCATATGATAGATCCACAACACCCGTCGACGATGAGTCAAAACTCAGTTTGTTCCTACCATCCACATCTCGGGTCGGTCGATCCTCAGCTGCGCTCGATGGCCTAAAAAGAACTGCTCCTAATACACGGTAAGGATTGTGCCCGTGGTGAAAAATGGATATGACAGGTTCACCTGCAATCCTGCTAGAGTGAATGCCAGTTGAAGGCTGTATGGCGACATGCTGTTGGGATACTCGTCTGGCTGAGTGAGGTAACCCAGAAGATTAGCTCCAGCATCCTTATCAGGTGCCTTAACAGGTACCCCAATTCCCCCTTGTTAGGGACCACCTCCTCGCCGGGCCCCACGATCCCGTAGGGCACCCCTGCCTCGTAAGACAACCCTACCTCATGGGACAGCCCTGCCTCATGCCTATCCCCTCGCGCGTTGGATAGGCCTACCCCGATGGTAGTGCCCTAGCAACACATAAATAGGGTCGTAATCTAAGCGCTCGTCCTCTCTGGCTCGATGCATTGTCCAGGCAGCCAGCTCTGTAAATTGCCGGCCATACTCCTGCAAAGCAACCGCAAGATTACTGGCATGTTGCTGCATCTGTAGTCCCAACTGATGGACTAAATGTAGACTAATAGCATGCACAACATGTAATAAATTACATAATGCTATATAACAATTATAAGTAAGAATACCAAATAACATACCAGTACCTCGTGCCTTCCGGCGTATAGAACGTACCGACCGCCAGCTCGGCGAACGGGATTCTCGATAATAAGCTGGGTAACGCCGCGGTACCAGGGCATATAGTCATGCTCAATATCCTACTGACTCGCTGAGGGGGGGGGGAGGGGGCAGGATTAGGTCAGCTTATTGGTCCTATGTAAATATCAGATCCTGTAGGCATGCCAAAAATATGTTGTTCACCTTGGTACGATCATCCCGCTGGTGATATGTTGTCTCCCAGGTGGGAAGTGTCTACGAGCTGCAACCTGCCAAACTGGCTAAGTAACCTCTCGGTGGCATGATGCTTCAAAGTATTAAGGAAGAACAACAGGACGGATGTTCCCTACATAAGTCGGTCGTGTCATGCCCCAAACCTGGGGCGAGACCAGCACCCAGTACCTCACCTATCCTTACGTATTAACTTGCAACTAAGAGACTCTGAATTTATAATAGAATACTTTGGCCATGGGCCACATTGCAAGACAACTACGAATGCTGACTAGGTACCAATATAAAACTAGGTCGACAAGGTCGTCAAAATCATTGCAGTTTACAAACCATCCGAATATGGATACAAGCCATGCAAGTCCAACATACCGCATTAACTGACAGGATATGTCTACTAACTTCTACTGATTGATATACTATGATCGGAATAGCTTCCCGACCTACTCATAACATATATACATATACATACAAGATGTATATAAGGTTCTAGACTAGGTAACTCTGAACAACATGGAGCTTACTGATCAAGCTAAACTCGATCAACACGTAATGAAGAGGTCTACCCGTCTGTCTGTCTGAACTTGCACGCATGAAATGCAGCGCCTCTAGAAAAAGGGACGTAGTACGAAATAATGTACTGAGTATGTAAGGAAATATATTAAATGCTGAAACTGAACTGATAATATAATAATAATAAGTAACTGGAAGTCAAAAATAATCTGAAGATATGCTTACCTGCTGATACTAACTCAATTCTCTCAATATAGTAAGCAAATAGTTGTCCGGTCCTATATATATATATATATATATATATATATATATATATAACTTCTCTGACGTAGTAGGCTCGCTCATAGGCGCTCGGCCATACTAGACTCTGTATCTCGACCAACTGGGCTCGGTCACAGGCGCTCGGTCACAGTAGGCTTGGTATATAACTTACCATCTAATCAGAGGTTACCAAATAGGGGCCTGCCCATCGAATATAACTCGATGATAATGAAAATACTTTAATACATATATAAACTTTATGCTCTCTTGACGGAAAGAAGGAAATACTCAAATGAATATGAAGTCCCGGTCAAGAGAATATTGTAACTTGTGAGACTAGCAAAATATACATAAATTTCGGAATATGAATTTTTCTTTGTAGCTCATTATCAAACTTGTGTAATAATAAAATTATGCTATAATAAAGGAAGAGCTTAGCCTTAGCATATTTAAAGTAGAAAAAAAATCAACATAATTTTCCTGAAAAAAATTGCACCGTATTTCTTTAAAATCGCAAAATTTCTCTGTTGCCAAGACTTTAAAAATTCTCGTTGAATTTTGTTCCGTGTGAATTGGTTGCAAGAAGAATATTGCTAATATTGTAGTGTCTTGAAGATGAGATTTTGTTGAAACTCCATTAGAATGGTTAACGTCCTTTCTTTCACTTCTCATTGTAGTATTTGATATGGAAAACATATGTAAGGAAACGAATGTGTATTAACACATTAGTTGCCACCTAATAAGGTTGATCAAGAATCATATGGGTAAACAGTGGCTTGCTGCCACGTTACTCTTTTCATCTTTATCCAAAGCTTCTCAATTAATTTAATTAGATAATATTTCGTTATTCGATAATTAATTAATTATCCGTATAATAAAGAAATATTTTAAATTACATAAAATTCTACTTATTTTTAATACATTTCATATACTTTATTATCATGGTCACATAGTACCGTGTATGGTACTAATCCATAAATATCGAATATTAACGCTCGACCCGTATTTAATCTCTATATGCCAAAATTGGACGAAAAATCATTTTCTTTGACTTGTTTTCCCTTTCACCTTCACGAATTTACTCATAACTTGTGAAATAGCATAACCCTTATAACCTCCAAATAATCTGTTCCTTGGACTGATGTCAATTATCTTACGACAAATTCAACGTACAATACTACATGGTGTGATATCATCGTAATTTAATGCTGCGAAGCATAATACCATTGTAATATAATACTATAGGTCGTAATATCGACGTAATATTGCGGGGCATAATAGGCTAGCCAAGCAATAATCGGGCAAGCCAACTATCACCGCATTGCTGTATGGCGTCCAGATGAACTATAAAGGAAGAACAGAAAAAGTTAGTATACACAACTTGTGTTTTAAGCAATGACAAGTAAACTCAGATATACATTTACCTGTGTGCTAAAGGGAGCAACTCCGGTGGTACAACCTGATCTAATGGTGGTAGAGGTGGCTGGAACTGCAGAAATCGTTCTCAAGACCAAACCTAACATAAAAACTTGACGTCAAATTTAAGATATATTTTTACTAGGTATGTTAAATGATTTGACGATACAAAGGGGTTATCACTTATTTTCTACTCATTCTGTACTTCCGAGGCCTTGAAATCCTCATCTAGGGTTGCTTCGATATGCTTGAGCAGTCCGGACATGTAGCTAGAAAGCTTAAATATGAATTCAGTGAGAAAAAAGCCAATTTTGATATTAAATTGAATAAATTTGACTTCAGTCAACATTTGGATAAACGGACTCGGACCCGTAATTTGACGGTCCCGGAGGGCCTGGAGGAAAATATGAGACTTGGGCGTATGCTCGGAATCGAATTCCGAGGTACCAAGTCTGAGAAATATTTTTTTTATGTGAAATGGTTTTCTGGAAATAGATAACGTAATTGGAAATAAAATTTGATTTGAAGGCTATGGTATCGGGTTAGTATTTTGGTTTCGGCGCCCGATACAAGCCATATATGTGTTTTAAGCACTTTCTGTAAAGTTTGGTTGAAAACGGACGTCATTTGACGTGTTTCGGACTTAAAAATTAGACTTCGATGTTTTATGAAAATTTGAAAGAAATCACGAGTTTTGAGGCTTGATTCGATGTATATGATGTTATTTTTGCAATTTGATCCCACGGATAAGTCCGTAGGATTTTGTTTGAGGTTCTGAGTAGGTTCCAGAATGATTTAGATTAAAAATATTAGTTGTTGTATGTTCAGAAAAATACTGCAGACTCTGAACCCTCCACCACGGTCCACGAGAAATCACTTGCGACCGCGGTCGGCTTAGCTCGGTCCGTGGTGGTTGCTGTGCGGCCGCAATCGGCTTTGCGCGGTCCGTGCAAGGCTAGAACCCGCAGGTCTTCAGGAAGGTCGGCATGGCCGCGTTCCTTTTTGCGTGGTCCGCACTAGGGAGTTCAGAGGGATATAAATAAACGGGAAACTCAGTTATTTTTCACTTTTCAAAAATCCAAAACATAAATGGCGATTTTCTAAACGGATCTACTTTTTCAAAACGATTGGTAAGTAATTTCTAACTTATTTTCTTCACTCATTAACATCTTCTAACATAATTTCAACTTCAAACTAAAGATTTTAATGGGAAAATTTGGGTATGTTGGGTAGAACCTAGGTTTTTGCTAAAATTAGGGGATTTGACCTCCATTTGAGGTCCGATTAATAAATAAATCATATATTTTGGCTCGTGGGGGAATGGGTAATCGGGTTTTAGTTCGAACCTCGAGTTTTGACCACGCTGGCCTGAGGGGCATTTTAGTTATTTTACCTAAATTTGCGTCTTATCTTTAAATTAAATTGTAGAATCAGTTGCTTGAGATGTTATTTACGAGATGTAATTGAAATGGATAGGTTTGGGATATTTGGAGTCGGGTACTCGTGGAAAAGGTATGATTCAGAGTTGATTTTGGGGCCGATTTGTGGTACGTGGCTTTTCTAACCTTGTGTGAGGGACTTGTTCCCCATAGGACATGATACTTGGTATTTGAATGCTTCGTACGTGAGGTGACGTGTGCGTAATTGAGCAAATTGTTGGAAACCCGTTTTTACTTGAAGTTTCTAAAAACTGAGTTTTCTTGCTTACCTACTTATCTTAAATTGCCAGTTTATTCTATGCTAGTTTAGAGAAGCATGCTTACTTGACTTACTTGCCTAAGTACTTAGACTGTCTTGTTTGTGCTCCGTGTAGTATGTTTTGCTAGGATTTTCTATTTCTTGTCCTAAGTTTAGTATCTATCCTAATGTTTGGGATGCTATTGTATATTTTTAAATTGGGACTACGGGTTGGCCTCTCGAGAGATCCCTCTGCACTCTGGATTGAGGGTGCGGGATACCAAGACATCTCTGGCATATGAAATTGTAAGTTTTGAGAATACCAAGAGATCCCTAACACATGAAATTTTAAGTATTGAGGATACCAAGAGATCCTCGGGATACCAACAGATCCCTGGCACATGAAATTGTATGTTTTGATGATACCAAGAGATCCTCAGGATACCAAGAGATCCCTGGCACATGAATGTAAGTTTTGAGGATACCAAGAGATCCCTGACACATAAAATTATAATTTTTGAGGGATACGAAGAGATCCTCGGGATACCAAGAGATCTCTGGAACATGAAATTGTAAGTTTTGAGGAAATCAAGAGATCCTCGGCACATGAAATTGTAAGTTTTGGGGGATACCAAGAGATCCTTGGCACATGAAATTGTATGTCCTGGGGATACTAAGAGATCCCTAGTTGTGGTTCCTGTTGTGAGTAGTATTAACTAGTATTGTCCTGTTTTTCTGCTTTCTATAATGGTTTCCGTATTTATCTTTTTTAGATTCTCGCTATACACTTTATCTATACTGTTTTTCCCTCATCTTATTATTTATTATGTTATATCTCAGTAGGGCCTTGACCTTTCCTCGTCACTACCCAACCGGGGTTAGGCTTGGCACTTACTGAGTACCATTGTAGTGTACTCATGCTTCTCCTACGAATGTTTTTCATGTGTAGATCCAGGTACTTTATCTCATGCACACTACCATTGAGGCATGGAGAGCTACAGAGACTTCGAGGTACATCTCCAGTGTCCGCAGACCGAAGAGTCTCCTTCTTTACTCTATTTGTAGTGTTTAGCCTTCTTCCATACTTTTGCTTTAGATATTCTAGAGTTAGAGCCATGTATTATTTTTCGTTAGCTTGTGTTCCCATGAGTTTCCTGGTTTTTGGGTGACATTCTAGACTTTCGCATTTTTGAGTTGTATATGCCGAACGACATTTATATGCAGTTTTCTTTTTTAGTTGTTATGAGCATGTGATTTTTGCCCTATATGAATCATTCACATAAATTCAAAATAATATAATTTCTTTTTTTATTTGCAATTTTGACTTTTTGTGGCATTCTCTGTTAATGGTTTGCATTTGTTTGTGCATATTTATTTTAACTTAATTAATAAAAAATACTAAAAATATGTGGCATGTACTTTTAGGATTTAATTTTGCATTTTAGAAATTATTAAGTAATTGGTTCATTTTATAAAAAAAGATCAAATTCAAAAATAGTATAATTTGCGCTTTTAATTTTATGTAGTTTTCCTTTTAAATTACTTCTAAATTAATTGAGTTGACTATCATGTATGTTCAATTATGACATTATTGAGTTAATTAACTTCTTGGATTTAATTTAGGAATTATATTAATTTTGAGAAAAGAAAAGAAAAGGATTTGTGTTAAAATACAAGAGGATTTCGTATATTTGGGCCAGTCTTCGAAATTCTCTCAGCCCAAATTAACCCAGACCAGCCCAATACACTACCCCTACCCGGTCCAGTCCCCTGCCCACCAAATGACACCCCCTAGTTAATCTGAGCCATCAATCCTTCTAATCCAATGGCCAGGATCCGTCCCCTAATTCACATAATAATTTCCCAATAACATCGTACCTTGTCTCCCATCAGTCTCCAACCCCATCTCACAGAAACCCTAACGTCGCGGTCGGAAATCATCGCCGTTGGCTGCAAGTCTCCAAACTGTACCAAATTAACACCGTATATGCATCTCGACCCCTTCTATCCGAATATTCAACTCTCGTTGTTCGAATCATTCCTAGACTCGTCGAATATTGAATCGAAACCATGACTGTTCCGCCGCCCACGACGTCGCCGCCTCCAATCCTCCCCAAAGTTATACCACATAGCTTCCTCACCTCACTCTCTTTGAATCCATAGTCTATAGCTTTCAAATAAATTTGAGCTTCTCGAATTTCAAATCTCAGAAGTGGAGAAACCCTAAAAGTTCGATTGGCTCAAGTTCTTAGTTCAAAGTCTAATACAGGGCACGAAATAACGTGCTCGTTTATTCTTGATGAAGAATAAACATTCATATCATTCTGGGGCTCGAATCAAAGTTCAGCTTTGTTTAACCTTCCATAATGTAAGTTTTCTTTTCTTTATTTGTGTGATTTCTTCGTTAGTTTAAGCCTAGTTTCTTTTAGCAATTCACCATAAGCGCTCTAGGATTTTGTTGATTGTTTTGAGTCTTTGATTACTCTTCTGGAAATTCAAGCTTACAGTTGATTAATTTCTTATCATTCTCTTAGATTCATATTTAATCGATGTATCCTTTAACTCTATTTTTTAGTTAATTCAAGATTAAAATAGGTTGGTTGTTTTGTTAATCGAAGAGATGTTTGGTTGTAGCTGAATAAGCTAGATTTTTATCTAACTATGATCACTTCTTGACCAAGTAATCAGGGTAAAATGTGTTGGGCTTAGTTTTCACTAGTGTAGTAATTTTCAGAATTGGAAAAGGGTAGTCTAGGTATTTTAGACAAGGGAATATTATAGTAACTGAAATTGGAATCCCCTAGAACTTTCTAGATGGGATTCCAATTAGAATTTTAGTAACATAGTGATATAGCTTGAGGAACAAGTCAGTCCCTTAAGGACGTAAAAACTGAAATAAAAGAGGGACTTAGGGTGTAAAGCAAAAATCTGAAAGAAGCCGTAAGTTTTGCTTATATAAAGGCACATTCCTACTTTGTTTTAGAAGTTAGTTTTTTGAAAGCCTGTGAGAAAAAAGAAAAAGAGGTTGAAACAATCCAGATATATACAAATTTCTAAATAGCTTGAGAGCTAGTAAGTGATTTCAGTTTTAGGTGTCTTGGCTGTTAGAAATTGGTATCAGTTGCTCAGATTACATACCTCTGGGTTTTGAACTGTTGAGTCTACGGTTCCACTGAATTTTGGAGTCATTTTCTGGGTTTTAACATTGTATCTGTGGTTGTGTTGTTGCTGTTGTTGATCCTGCTGTTCCCTTTGCTGGTCCTCATTGTTTTTCATTGTTTCAATATCCAGGTATTTACCTCACACCTTAATGTATGAAACTGGGAGAACTTGAAGTTGGCTTATTCAAGTTGGAATTTGTATTTGAGCAGTGATATAACAAGGAATTTGTAGTTTTCCAGCCATTTAGTTTGTGTGTTTGATTTGGTTGTAGTATCTATGAATAGTGCATTTTCATTTCTGTTGTTTACTTCCTCCTAATGCTTGTAAGGTTTTGTATTAAAAGGGACATGGACTTCATTTGGTCATCAGATCTCCTATATTCTGCGTCCATGAGTATTGAGAGGGTCGAAAGTGATTCTCATACACTGTTAGTGGTAAATTAGATCGCTAACTGATAAAAAGCCAAATCAGTGTTGAAATGTCATATAACTGTCCGTCAAAGAATAAAATTGACCTCAAGTTAAATTATATATGTATTAGTTTATATGTTGGCTTTTCTGAATCTGCATCCAAAATGTTTGCTAACTCAGATGCTCATTTGTGCATGGTACAAGTCTACAAATCTGGGTTCACTCTCGGGCCCAGGTGTAACAATCCTTTTCTAAAAGGGTACGGGCGTTGTCCTTTTGTTTGGCCATTGTTGGGGTCGTATCCCTTTGCTTACAATAAGTAATTATTTCGCATGAGATCTTTTAGGTAGTCCAGGTGAAACTATTAAGTGAATTCAGTGTTTTCACAAACTATTAATTGGGTTAGAGGTGGCAGTATTAGATAAACAGTCACGGTCCCTCGAATCTTGGTTTAAACATCCTTTTAACATAAACGAGGTGCGCCTCACCAAATAAAATGATAATTGCGTTGCCCTCATTAATCATGTCTTTAAAAATATTTAGAATTTGGGACGTATCATTTAGTAAATTTTCATGTCCTCCCGCAAAGTTAATAACGCGTTAGTTGCTTTAGGTGTAAGCTACTTTCTTAAACTCGGGTGCGCATTTATGTGACCCAAATCCAAATCTCAACAGTGTTGAAGTGTATCAAAGATCACGGGTGCATTTATGTGATGTGATTCGAAACGCATTTTAACATTGTTGTAGTTTTCCCAAAAATTCAATTAAAAGCGGTAAATAATTTAAAATTGCATTATAGAATGAAATAAAATCAGACATTAGGTAAAATATGATAGTTCAAGTGACCGTGCTAGAACCATGGAATCCGAGGGTGCCTAACACTTTCCCTGGGGTTAACAGAATTCCTTACTCAATAATTTCTGGTTCGCAGACTCCATTCGGGAAGCCGAAAATTTCCTCGAATTGGGATTCAAAATAAATCAGTGACTTGGGACACCAAAAGCCAAGCCTATCCCAAGTGGCGACTCTGAAATAAATAAATAATCCCAATTCAAATAATGTCACTTTAAATGGAAAAACTCCTTTATACACAACTCTTCGGGGTAGGTGTCTATAAAAAGGAGGTGTGATATCTTTGGCGACTCTGATAGGGACCGAACCTAGAATCTCTGGTTCAGGGTTCAAGAATTTGAGGTTTAAATAACTGTTGTATCTGGATTTATCATTATATGATTTTATTGCGTAATTGTGCCCAATGTGTTAAAATCTTACTGCTTCAATATTATTTGGACTGTATATAAATTGCCACGAAACCCTTCTCTTCTCATCTCCGGGGACGTGATCGCTAGTCGAGACCCCCTATTCTTTTAGTGTCATACCTTAAAATAAGAAAGAGGCTCGGAAAAGTTACAAAGCCGGATGGTTTTTTGGTTTCCGGTACGTAGCCCTCTCCTCGACTTGAGTTGTCCGCTCGGGTACACAGTCTAGAACCTATACCCAGGTTATTAAACATAGAATAACTTAACTTCATGTCGAATCCCTAGTAGAAATGCTTCTTTGCATCATGCATTTGACTTAGGGGATTCAACACAGGGGTTGGGTCCGTCTAGGACAGGTGCACCAAAAATAATGGACCATCCCGATGAATTTTGCGTGCTACTTGTGCATTTATTCCAGATTTTGCATGTCGACCGGCTCATGAATATTGGGGAGAAAGTTGAGGAAAGGGAAATAGCAGTATAAGGGTAAAGAGAGTTAATCGCTTGTTTGAAAAACCAATGTCCAATTACTGCCGAATCTCTGCCGAATTTTTTTTTTAAAAAGGAAAAAAAAAACAGAAAAAGCAAAAAGGGTTTGTTTTATTTGCCCAAGAAAAAGAGAAATAGTCTTCTTTTCAAAAATAGTTTGTTTATTTATGAGACCAAAAAAGGAGAAGAAAAAGAGTCTTGTTTTCAAAAGCAGCTTTATTTGCCCGAACTACGCCAGTTTGATTCTCACAGGGTGTGAGATACGTAGGCAACCCCCATCAGGCCCAACTTCATTTTTTACAAAAATACCCAAAAAGAACTAGGTTTTGTTTGTGAATAATAAATAAATCAGTTTTTGTCAAAATTAGTCGAGTGTCCTTAAAAGGGCACCGGAAGGCTGTTTTTGCTAGAACAACCGCCTTGGATTATTTTCAACTCTTGAACGGTAGCAAGCACAGCCTTAAAATCTTCCTCCTGAAGTGATGAAAGGACGTATTTCCAAATCCAAGATTTAATTTTTGAAATAAGAATTTGAAAAAATCAATTTTGTTTTTGAGTCCAATAAATCTTGATTTTTGCTTAATCACCCTAATAAATGTGCTAAATGAGCACGAGTCAGCATTTTCCAATAACAGTCATGAATAAAATCCCTTTGGAGCTACACATGTGGTGGAATGATTTGGGTGAAGCAGGGAAAAACAGGGTCAACACGCACTTGGGAGGACTTACTGGGCTATTAAATATTAATCCCAGAGGAGACATCATAAAGGCATTAATCACATTCTAGGAACCGACCCACAATTTATTTCATTTCCCAGACTTTGAGATGACTCCAACCCTGGAAGAAATAATTGGATATATTGGGGTGCCTACGATTCCTCTGAGGCATCAGTATTTGATCGCACCAAGGGCCATCGTCGTACACTAATTCTTGGATTCCTTAAAAATCAATAGGAAGGTTCACAACCCAGACCTATCAGCCGGCTTTTGTACCCCCACAGTTTATATATAAGAGGTATGGGCACATATGGGGATTTAATGACCTAGAAAATAATATTTGTAGCAAGGGAAATCAACATAAATGGGAGGAACACCGGTGCTTCACATTTATGGTAATCTTCTTGGGCCTTTTGGTGTTTCTGCAGAAGGACGAAAATATTGACATACGGATAGCAGGGGTTGTCAGCACTTTAATCACTCAAGCCAAGAGCATGCTCTCTCCCATGATATTATCTGAAATCTTCCACGCTCTCACCACCTGTAAAGCCGGAGAAGGTTTCTTTGAAGGATGCAACCTGTTTTTACAAATATGGATGATCGGACACTTGTTCCATCAGCCGCAATTCATGAGTTATGGTCCGTCAACAAAAAGCTTCATAGAGGAATTCTACAATAGGGTTGATGTTCTTAGATTACCAAAGGGTGCTACAAAATAGGTATCACGTCTCCATGCCATAAATGCAAACGAAATAGAGTGGACGTTCGGGTGGCTCCCCGTAGATGAAGTCATATATATTCTAGCCACCAGACCTCATTTGATGGGTCTTCAGAGTATCCAACCCTATGCTCCGTATAGAGTGTTAAGACAGTTAGGGAGGTTCCAAGTGATATCCAGGGATGAGGACATCAGTTTCCACGTGGTTGAGATTAGGCCTACTGGTCAATTTTCCGAAGTCGTCGTCCTTCAAATTTTGAGCGAATGTCAATACGTGACGGTGGACACTCGGGTACACGATGAATCTAAAGGTGAGGTTGCACTAGGGTACCTTGCTTGGCATAAGAAAGAAATAGAGTTCGGAAGGCTGCTAAGAGGCCACATCTCCAAGAATTTGCTGAAGCGTCACAAGAACAATGGAACTGGTTAGCCAAGGAAAATTAATACAAGGCCATGATAAGGAAATTAGAAAACAAGTCAAAGACCTTTAATTTGAAAATGGTTTGCAAGCCGCTGTAGACGATGGGGAAAATTAAAGACTATCCAAAGAAAATAAAGCGTTGTGAGTTCAAATCGATAAAATGAAAACAGCCGCGGAGAATCCCATCAGGAGCGTGAAGGATGAAAAACTCATAGACAATTTGAAGCGAAAAGTAGCAGAATATGGGTTTGACTTGAATAAAGCAGAAGATGAGTTGTCTAGGGCCCGAAAACAATTGGCCAAAATACGGAGGAACGCGCCTGCATGATTGAATAATTAATGGAAAGGCATGACAACGAGGTTGCTTGGTTGAAAAGGAAGGTCAATCATGGTTGAAAACAAAGTGGCCAAGCAGACTAGGGACTTCAAGGCTTAGAGAGAACATTGTTACGCAGCAATAGCACAGTTGGAGAAAGATTTACAATAATTCCAAGAATTGAACCGGGTAGCCGAACGAACTCTGGAGGTAAGGGCCCAAAAAATTGGGCGGCTCTTGCAAGAAAAGGGCGTTATAAGAGATAGGGTACAAATGATCGTTGACTACATCACCACAAAGTGCAACCATTGCGATGACATGACAAGATCTATGTTCTTTGCCACCGCCATGACCTTTGTTCGTCAAGTAATGTAAGACCTCCAACACCTCGAAGGGGATTTATCATGCAATCCTGTGGTGAGACCGAGTGATTTCCTCTGGTCCCTAGGAGCATTAGAGTCTTTAATGTATTCATGATTGTTCAAATCTATTGGCCCGTTTGAGAGTTTTTAGTTTCTTTTTTTGAGTTTGTAGTAGGTTGTCGAGTCAGGTATTTCTATTTTAAGTGAGAGTCTGCTATTTGCAGTTGAGTCGGAGTCTGTTCATTTTAGTTGTTGTAATCAAATGCTTTGTTTTATGAAAATTGTAATCAGAATTGAGTTGGTTGGCACCGGTACCCCAAAATAGTTAATTGAACGGGATAATGGTCGGATGAAGATGTGCGTGTGTTAATACAACATATGACGAACATTTATCATGCCTGGATGACCGGGAAGGAACTGCCCCCTCCACCACCTGGCTTCTTAGATTTTTCCTTTACCCAAACTATGGCCCTTTCCAATCACCTGTAGCTCCATCAATCATAGCAATGAATACCCACTCAAAGCTCATGATGCCCGATATTACCCCTCCAAGGTTGCCCACGAGAGAACCCTCAAGATAAGCTTCAACCCAATAATGAAAAGGATATAGGAAAAGAAAGGTGGGATGAGATTTATGGGATGCTGAAAAGCATAGACAATCATCAAAGAAAATGCAAGGGGATTTTGTGCAACACTTTCAGCACAATATAGACATTGTCCCAAACCGCTCCTCCCTACCTCATATGGAAAAGAAACCCAGGGAGAGCTTTAGGGACCTTTGGCTCAGGTGGAATGAACAAATTGCTTGGGATAGTTATCCTATCAATAGAAAAGATATTACTAAGCCCTGCCGATGACAGGGTCCAGTAGTCGTCCTTGCTAAACGTTTTCAGCCTCAACAGCGGCCCCATGGACATCTTGGTACACCAGATGACCCTCCAAAATACTACCTTTATCCGTAGAACCCTCGGAGTCGTGCTTCATTTTCCTAGTATCCTGTATGCAATGCACCACCATATGCTCCACACCCACGAGGCCCGCGATGGCCCGCACCACTTCCCCAGAGGTCTTACCCCCCCTCAGGAATGGCAACCACCTACCTGCAAAAGATTCCAACCAAGGCCAGAGTATAAGATGAAAAGGCTAATGGAAAAAGAAAATATTTTCACACCCATCGAAGAATCCTATACAAGCTTGTTCGGAAAGTTAAAGCATGCTGGTCTAATTAAGCCACTTCTTGGTTATACTCCAGACCCACATGCGAAAAGCTTTGATCCTGCTGTTCGATGCATGTACTACTCTAACGTCCAGGACCATAGCATTAAGGATTGTCGTTCTTTGAAAAAGGGAAATAGAAAGAATGATTCAATATGGGTAGTTGTTGTCAACGGCAGCGACAAGGGGGAATGCGAACCCTATCAGGAACTTGGTGGTTAAAGATAATAATAGGTCTAGCAATATTGATGTGAAACTCAGCGGCTAATATGTCGTGCTTGGTAATTGGAAAGACGCTCCATTTCTTGGTAAGCCAGAGAGGAGTTTTGGTGGTTTATTTTGTTGTCATTTCTGTTGTTTGGGTTATTTTCCGGGTTGTAATCCGGATATTGTCTTGTGATTCAAACCATTCTATCCTTTTATTTTGCCAAATTTTGTTTTTTTTTGCAGTAACTCGTTTAGTGTCATCTAGGTTCGTTCCAGGGTCGTAACCATAGTTTATTTCACTTGTTTTGTTGTTCAAACTCTTTCACCATATGTTTAATGAAATTTTCTACTTTCCATTATTTCTAGTCGTTTGGTTTAGTTTTCTTTTCTTTTTACAATTCTTTTCCATGTTGGTTCTAGTGACATGACATGCATGTATATTTCTAAGCCTGACCTTAAAAAGTTAGTTCAGTCATGAAGCAATGAAACAATTCTGAAGATGACAGGGACACTTGAGGGAAATAAGAATACATTTGGACACTTTGAGATCTTTTGAAGCCCGAACCATGTAAAAGAGGGGCAGATAGAACATGAAGAAATCCTAAAAGCAAGTTTGACAAATTGATAGGGGCCGTTCGTTGTAAGGAAAGTGAAAGTGTTGTCCATTGATGCTTTGCATTCTCCCAAATATAGAAGGCGGATGTGTGGATTTGGTTATCAAGTCTGGTACAATCAAATGTTACGAATGTTTTCTGTGGTTTTTTTAATAATGTTGTTTGTACTTGGCATGTTTTGAAGATTGAAATGACGAAGGAATTTTGTTCTGCTATCTAAGCACTTTATCCTTCGTTACCCCTTTGAGCCTTATTTATTTTCTATCATACCCCTCTTGTGGAATCAGTAGTGATGTTCAGAAACACAAGCGGAAAATATAAGTAAAAAAAGAGAAAATGAAAAGAAAAAGATAAAGAAAAGAAGAAAATAAAGAAAAGAGAAGGAAAAGAACAAAAAAGAAAGAAGAAACAAAAAACCAAAAGAAGAAAATAAGGGAAAACGAAAGGGAAAAGAAAAATCACAACAACAAAAAAGAGAGAGTAATTTCTATAACATGAACTACGTTCGACCTGATTCTTTTTAAGAATATGTAGGCAGCCTCACGGTTCGGTCCCATCAAAACGAAAATTGAAAAGCCCCCAAGCAATTAAACTAGGGCAGACGTTGTGGTTATGTAAAATATCTGATTCCAAAGGTTGTAATTTTGACTCCATTTAATTGTTTTAAGCCTTCGTGATACTATTTCTTTCTAACCCTATTCAAAATCCCGCATTACGGTTCAAAGAAAGACCTTCTGATCAGTCTGCGAGAGATGCCAAGTCAATCAAGTAGAAGTGATTCATATCAGGGCCGCAGGTGCATGTCATGGTCATTGAAGTTCGCATCCACATCCAATAGGTCTCTACTGTGTAGTTCTCCGGTTGGGGATTAACTTTTTCCACTGTCCCTTACTCTATTCCTTTTGTATTGTTTATTCCCTCTTCTTCAGTCCGTTTGGCTAAAACAAGTGATAAATGACTTCAAAATTTGCCACCAGCTTTCCAATTGCACAAAAGGGGATCTGCTTGTCACATCAAAGAGTCACAAGCCAGGAAAAATAGCAAGACCACTGAGCTAGTAACATTCAACAAGCTTCGGGATTCGTTTGAAATACAAAGGCTTGGTATATATAAATTCACGGACAATGTAACAGAATGAGGGCTAGGGTGAACAGATCAAAAATGTTTTATCTGATAAGATTGACGAGAAGGGTGGTAAACCAGTGACAAGCAAGATCTTCCACGAAGAAATCGAAGTTATCATGGCTAGCGATGGAGCAGTAGAATTCAAGGCCAGAACCTGTGGTTTGAGTCAAGAAAGAACATCATAAACAGTGTGGTTGGTAACAATTATTATGCTTTGGGGATCAAGTGAAGAACAAAGGTTTGGTAGATGTCAGTTCATAAGCAATGCAACAAATAGAGGATATTGGGTCTGAACGGAGAAGAGGTATTTTCTGTGATAACGGTGACAGAGAAGTTGGTTAGCAAATAAGCAAGAAACATCTTTCAAGGTGAAATCAAAGTTATCATGGCAAGTGAAGGAGCGTAGCACAAAGATGAGGGGTAAAGCAACAAGGGTTCAGGGGTCAGCCAAGCAATGTAAATCGACTCGTAATATCAGGAAAGACGTAAGAGCTCTAGCAATAGGGTCGGAAGTGCAAGCGCTTCCCCACTTCCAAGACTGAAAATCCAATGATAGAAGAATCCAATCAAAAGGAGTGAACATGAATCTGACTTCGAAGACTTCCGGGCAGAGGCTAGCCTCACACAGGAATACAAGAAGCCCCCCCAAATGTGGATTTGGCATTATGATTTTCACATTGATCTCAACCATGCTCGGGAAATCCTTTTAAAGTCTTCTTCAGGAAGATTGACTCGACAAATAAAGCACTGAATTGGCGAACTATTTCAGAATATAGAAATGCCGAAAACGAAGAAGGACACAAAGATAGGGAGCAGGGTAAAGCCACAAGGGTCAAGGGGTCAGGCGAGCATAGTACATTGACTTGGTAATCTCAGGAAATATGTAAGAATTATAGCAAAAGGGTCAGGAGTGTAACACAACAACGGGGGAGCAAAGTAAGGCCATAAGGGTTTGGGGGTCAGCTGAACAACTCAGGCAACTTATCATCAGTGCAGGAAGCTAAACAAAATGAAACACGACAGTGGGGAGGCTACTTTCAACAAGAATGCCGCAAACAAACCACCGCTTTTCAAACTATCAAGTTTTCTTTGATTGACATGGGAAGAAAAATTCCAGGAGATCCTACAGGAGACCAACCACAGGGGAAGGCAGACACATGGTAGGTATGATCAAAATCTCAAGGCCTATCTGGAAAACGGGACCTAGTTAAAACTCAAAAAGGAACATAATCTGTCATAAATATTCTCCCCGGCAAGAGTACAATGGGATGAAACTTTAATTAGAAACCCCCAACAGAGACAACCGAGAGTTAAAAGGGGCATGCAAGTTGATATTCTCAAGACCCTCCTGGAAATGGGACTTAGTTTAAAACTCAAATAGGTGTGGGTAACATGAGCAGGCACAAACACCTTCCCTAGTAAGAGTCGTCGGAACCCTCCTGAATAATGATCAATAGCAGAAACAATTGGAAGTTGGAATTGGCATTTAATTTGGAACCCTTAGGACCCCCCTGTAAAATGGGACTCTGTTAAAGGTTAGAGGTAGTCATGGATAGCAAAGAGCATAAAATGACTTGCATGCTGAAATAGGATTTAGATAGGAGTTGTCAGAACCGTCCTGAAAATAGGACTTAGCCTAAAACACAAACAAGCACGGGTAACATGGGCAGGCACAAATATTTCCCCAACAAGAGTCAACAAGAGTCGTCAGGACCCGCTTGGGTAATGGGATGTAGTCTAAATACTAATCCCCAACAGACACATTTATCACATAATTAAAAGTTGTCAGGAGCCTCCGAGATAATGAGAAGTAGCTTTAATCATCGGTCATCGAAAGATCCCCAGCAAACAAAACTCAGATAACAAGACATAGTGGAAAATAATGCCTTTCGAGAAACATAGCCTAATCTTAAAAGTTGTTGCTACTTCAAAGCTGTCAGGACCTTCCTATATAATGGGTTTAGCCTTCAGATTTTAGAAATGGTTGATAACGGAATTTGATTAACGCTCACAGATGTACCAAGCACCAAACTGGGGCAGAAAGAATTTCATGTGCTTTGTTTTTTTTTGTTGTGATCAGGTACAAATGCAGCAGCCTCAGGGAATATTTTTCAAGTTGCAAGTTTCGGTAATCAGGCGCCCACCTGGAGAACAAGGGAATACTTTTCAAATCCTAAGTTTTGGTAATCAAGCGCCCACCTACAAAACAAGGGAATACGTTTCAAATTTAAAGTTTTGGTAATCAGGCACCCACTTGGAGAACAAGGGAATACTTTTCAAATACCAAGTTTTGGTAATAAAGCGCCAACCTGTAGAACAAGGGAATACACTTCAAATTTCAAATTTTGGCAATCAGCTGCCTACCTGTAGAACAAGGGGAAACTTTTCAAATTGCAAGTTTTGGTAATCAGGAACCCACCTGTAGAACAAGGGAATACTTTTCAAATTTCAAATTTTGGCAATCAGGCGCCCACCTGTAGAACAAGGGAATAAATTTCAAGTTTTATGTTTTGGCAGTCAGGCGCCCACCTGGAGAACAAAGGAATACTTTTCAAATCGCAAGTTTTGGTAATCAAGCGCCCACCTGCATAACAAGGGAATAATTTTAAAATTGCAGGTTTTGGTAATCAGGCGCCACTTGTAGAAAAGGGGAATAAATTTCAAATTTTGGCAATCAGGCGCCCACCATTAGAACAAGGGTATACTTTTTATGTTTAAAGTTTTTGTAATCATGCGCCCACCTGGAGAACAAGGGAATACTTTTCAAGTCGCAAGCTTTGGTAATCAGGCTCCCACCTGGATAATAAGGGAATATTTTTAAACTTTCTAGTTTGGGTAATCAGGCGTCCACTTGGAGAATAAGGGATTATTTTTCAAATTACAAGTTTTTGGTAATCAGGCGTCCACCTGGAGAACAAGGGAATATTTTTCAAATTTTAAGTCTTGATAATTAAGGGTCCACCTGGAGAACAAGGGAATACTTTTTAAATTTCAAGTTTGGTAATCTGGCGTCCACCTGTAAAATAAGGGAATATGTTTCAAATTTCAATTTTTGACAAACAGGCGCCCACCTTGAGAACATGGGAATACTTTTCAAATCGAGAATTTGGCAATCAGGCGTCCACCTGGAGAACAAGGGAATACTTTTCAAGTTGAAAATTTTGATAATTAGGCGCCCACCTGGAGAGCAAGGGAATATTTTTTCAGTTTTCAAGTTTTGGTAATCACGCGCCTTCTTGTAGAACAAGGGAATACTTTCCAAATTGCAAGTTTTGGTAATCAGGCTCCCACCTGTAGAACAAGGGAATATTATTCAAGTTGAAAGTTTTGGTAATAATGCGCCCACGTGTAGAACAAGGGAATACTTTTCAAATTTCAAATTTTGGCAATCAGGCGCCCACCTGTAGAATAAGGGAATACATTTCAAGTTTCAAGTTTTGGCAGTCAGGCGCCCACTTGGAGAACAAGGGAATACTTTTGAAATCGCAGGTTTTGGTAATGAGGCCCCCAATCGTAGAATAAGGAATGCATTTGATATTTCAAGGTTTGGTAATCAGGTGCCCACCTGTAGAACAAGGGAATACATTTCAAATTTCAAATTTTGGCAATCAGGCGCCCACCTGTAGACAAGTGAATACTTTTCAAAATTCAAGTTTTGGTAATTAGGCGCCCACATGGAGAACAAGGGAATACTTTTTGTTGGACAATACGCTTTACGCTAGAGGGGGGGGGGGTGAATAGCGTTTTAAAAATATTAAGCGTTTTAGTGCGGAATTTAAAAACTTTGCAGAAATTAAAACAAGTGCAGTAGAATAAACTTACACAATGATGTATCCTGGTTGGCCACAAACGTGGTTAGTCCAGTCCCCGAGAGACTCTCTCGAGATTTCCACTAAACTTGTCAAGCTTACGGGTGCTTAACAAACCGTTACAGCTGAGGACACAAGCCTCACCTAGGTGCTCGGGGATCACAATCCCAAAGACTTCAATTGCTCGGGGATACCAATCCCAAAGACTTCAATTGCTCGTGGATAACAATCCCAAAGACTTCAACTCCTCGGGGATAACAATCCCAAAGACTTCAACTGCTCGGGGACAACAATCCCAAAGACTTCAACTGCTCGGGGATAACAATCCCAAAGACTTCAACCGAGGAATCACAAGTTCCTCAACAAACGAGAATCGCAATTCTCTTACAAACACAAAACACACTCACTTTACAAAGCACTCCTTAATGAGTAGATATGAGTAGAAATAGTACGCTCAAGATCACAACAACTTAGCTCAATAGAATGGCTCTTCAAAAAGCTTTATGGATGAATGGAAAATGATGATCAATGTAAGAAAGCTTTTAGCAATGAAAATACTCAAAGTGTATATGTTGTTGTTGTGAAAACACTGAGTTGAAGCTGTATTTATAGGTGAGAAACTCAGTCTTACCGTTGTCTAATTGCCAATTAAGGATTGCTGAAATTACTCAGTGACAATCGATTGTCAAGACTAAACAATCGATTGTTTGCCTATCAGATCAAAAATTCAATCCCAGATTTTACGTCAACAATCGATTACTTCAAATCAATAATCGATTATTTATAACGTTAAGAAATCCTTTCCAATTTTTGGCATAAAACATCGATTGTCCGGAAATCAACAATCGATTATTTTAACAACGTTCAGAAAATCTTTTCCAGATTTTACGCAAAACATCGATTGTTAAATATCAACAATCGATTACCTGACGGTAATTGAAAATATATGACAACGGTCAGCTTCAACAATCGATTATCAAATGGGATAATCGATTATTAATTAATTTCAAAACTCTCTGTCTCATATATAATCGATTATCAAAAGCCACAATCGATTATCATTTTATTTAAAATCACTGGGAGACATTTTTCTCATTCTAATCGATTACCATTAGTTCATAATCGATTTTTATGAGTTTTGAAAACTTTGCCTCAGTTAACAATCGATTATCATAAGTACACAATCGATTGTTATGCAGTTTGCAAAAACCTGATGTTAACTGACTTACTCACAATCGATTATCATTAATTCACAATCGATTGTCATGCAGTCTTGGCTTAGAGATACTCGATTATCATAAGAACATAATCGATTATCTTAGCCCAGATTTTTGAGGCATGTTTGGAAAACATTTTAACAAATGTAAATATGTATAGTTTAAAATCATTTGACACTTAATTTAAATATGCATGATTTTGGAAAAATAATTTTAGTAGAGAAGCCATGTTATGAGCCAAGTTGAGGAATCAAGATCACAATTAATATTGACTCAATTATAACATTTCTAAACTTTGTCTTGAGCTTCTTGTAATGCATCCATTTTGTGCTTGTCCTTGAGCATTGCTATATATCGCTTTTTGCTTTGTTTGACATTCATCAAAACCTACAAAAGAACACACGTTTAGTATATTGCATTTGAAACGTGTTTCCAACACTTTTCAAGTCGCAAGCTTTAGTAATAAGGTGCCCACCTGGATAACAAGGGAATATTTTTCAAATTTCTAGGTTGGGTAATCAGGCGCCCACCTGGAGATAAAGGGAATATTTTTCAAATTACAAGTTTTTGGTATTCAGGCGCCCACCTGGAGAAGAAGGGTATTTTTCAAATTTCAGCTCTTGGTAATCATGCGCCCACCTGAAGAACAACGGAATACTTTTCAAATTTCAAATTTGGTAATCAGGCGTCCACATTCAAAACAAGGGAATACGTTTCAAATTTCAAGTTTTGGTAATCAGGCGCCCACCTGGAGAACAAGGGAATACTTTTCAAATCGCAAGTTTTTCTAATCATGCGCCCACCTGCAAAACAAGGGAATACGTTTTATATTTCAAGTTTTGGTAATCAGGCGCCCACCGGATAACAAGGGAATACTTTTCAAATCGCAAGTTTTGGTAATCAGGCGCCCACCTGTAGAAAAAGTGAATAGATTTCAAAATTCAAATTTGTACAATCAGGCGCTGACCTATTGAACAAGGAAATACATTTTAGGTTTCAAGTTTTGGCAGTTAGTCACCCACCTGGAGAATACGGGAATACTTTTTAAATCACAAGTTTTGGTAATCAGGCGCCCACCTGTATAACAAGGGAATACTTTTCAAATTTCAAATTTTTTCGATAAGTCTCCCACCTATAGAACAAGGGAATACATTTAAAGTTTCAAGTGTTGGAAGTCAGGTGCCCACTTGGAGAACAAGGGAATACTTTTAAAATTTCAAATTTTGGCAATCAAGCTCCCACTTAGAGAACAAGTGTATACTTTTCAAATCGCAAGTTTTGGTAATCAGATGCTTACCTAGTGAACACGGAAATACTTTTCAAATTGCAAGTTTTGGTAATCATGCGGCCACCTGCAAAACAAGGGAATACATTTCAAATTTCAAGTTTTGGTAATCAGGAACCCACTCGGAGAACAAGGGAATACTTTTTAAATCGCAAGTTTTGATAATCAGGCGCCCACCTATAGAAAAAGGGAATACATTTCAAAATTCAAATTTTTGCAATCAGGTGCCCACCTGTTGAACAAGGAAATACATTTCAAGTTTCATGTTTTGGATTCCATTCGCCCACCTGGAGAACAAGGGAATATTTTTCAAATCGCAAGTTTTGGTAATCAGGCGCCCACCTGAAGAACAAGGGAATACTTTTTAAATTTCAAATTTTTTAATAAGTCGCCCAACTATAGAACAAGGGAATACATTTCAAGTTTCAAGTTTTGGAAGTCAGGTGCCCACCGTGAGAACTAGGGAATAATTTTCAAATTGAAAGTTTTTGTAATCAGGCGTCCACCTGGAGAACAAGGGAATACTTTTAAAATATCAAATTTTGGCAATCAGGCGCCTACCTAGAGAACAAGGAAATACTTTTCAAATCGCAAGTTTTAATAATCAGGCATCCACCTGTAGAACAAGAGAATACATTTAAAATTGCAAGTTTTGGTAATCAAGCGCCCACCTGGAGAACAAGTGAATACTTTTCAAGTTGCAAGATTTGGTAATCAGGCGCCCACCTGAAGAACAAGGGAATATATTTCCACTTTTCAAGTTTGGGTAATCAGGCGCCACCTTAGAACAAGGGAATACCTTTCAAATCGCAAGTTTTGGAAATCAGGCGCCCACTTGGAGAACAAGGGAATACTTTTCTAATTTTGAATTTTGGCAATCAGGCGCCCATTTGTAGAACAAGGGAATACATTTCAAGTATCAAGTTTTCGCAGTCAGGCATCCACCTGGAGAACAAGGTAATATTTTTCAAATCCCATGTTTTTTTAATCAGGCGCACACCTGTAGAACAAGGGAATACTTTTTAAATAACAAGATTTGGTAATCAGGCTCCCCCCTGTATAACAAAGGAAGACTATTCAAATTGCAAGATTTTGCAATCAGGCGCCCACCTGGAGAACAAAGGAATACATTTAAAATCGCAAATTTTGGTAATCAGGCGTCCACCTGGAGAACAAGGGAATACTTTTCAAATCGCAAGTTTTGCAAATAAGGTGCCCACCTGGAGAACAAGGGAATACGTTTCTAATTTTGAATTTTGGCAATCAGACGCCCACCTGTATAACAAGGGAATACATTTCAAGTTTCATGTTTTCGCAGTCAGGAATCCACCTGGAGAACAAGGTAATATTTTTCAAATCGCATGTTTTTGTAATCAGGCGCCCATCTGTAGAACAAGGGAATACATTTAAAATAACAAGATTTTGTAATCAGTATCCCCCTGTAGAACAAAGGAATACTTTTAAAATTGCAAGATTTTGTGATCAGGCGCCCACCTAGAGAACAAGCGAATACTTTTAAAATCGCAAATTTTGGCATACAGGCGGCCACCTACAGAACAAGGGAATACATTTAAAGTTTAAAGTTTTGGCAGTCAGGCGCTTATCTGGAGTACAAGGGAATACTTTTCACATTGCATGTTTTGGTAATCAGGCTCCCACCTGTAGAATAAGAGAATACTTTTCAAATTTCATGAATTGGTAATCAGGCGCCCACTTAAAGAATAAGGGAATACTTTTCAAGTTGCAAGTTTTAGTAATCAGGCGCCCACTTGGAGAACAAGGGAATATTTTTCACTTTTTCAAGTTTTGGTAATCAGGTGGCCACCTGTAGAACTAGGGAATACTTTTCAAATCGTAGGTTTTGGAAATCAGGCGCCCACCTGGAGAACAAGGGAATACTTTTTAAATTTTTAATTTTGGCAATCAGGCGCCCACCTGTAGGAAAAGGAAATACATTTCAAAATTTAAATTTTAGCAATCAGGTGGCCATCTGTTGAATAAGGAAATACATTTCAAGTTTCAAGTTTTGGCAATCAGTCACCCACATGGAGAACAAGGGAATACTTTTCAAATCGCAAAGGTAATCAGGCGCCCACTTGTATAACAAGGGAATACTTTTCGAATCGCAAGTTTTGGTAATCAAGCGCCAACCAGTAGAACAAGGGAATACTTTTCAAATTGAAAGTTTTGGTAATCAGGCGCCCACCTGTAGAACAAGGAAATACTTTTCAAATTTAAAATTTTGGCAATCAGGTGAAGGGAATACTTTTCAAATTTCAATTTTTTTCAATAAGTCGTCCACTTGTAGAACAAGGGAATACATTTCAAGTTTCAAATTTTGGCAGTCAGCTGCCCACCTGGAGAATATGCGAATACTTTTCAAATCACAAGTTTTGGTAATTAGGCGTCCACCTGGAGAACAAGGGAATACTTTTAACATTTCAAATTTTCGCAATCAGGCGCAAACCTGCAGAAAAAGGGAATAAATTTCAAGTTTCAAGTTTTTGCAGTCATGCGTCGACCGGGAGAACAAGGGAATATTATACAAATTGCAAGTTTTTGTAATCAGGCGCCAACTAGTAGAACAAGGGAATACTTTTCAAATAGCAAGATTTGATAATCAGGCTCCCACTTGTAGAACAAGGAAATATTTTTCAAATTGCAACTTTTGGTGATCAGCGCCCACCTGTAGAACAAGGGAATACTTTTTAAATTTTTAATTTTGGCAATCTGGCGCCCACCTGTAGCAAAAGGGAATACATTTCAAAAGTTAAATTTTAGCAATCAGGCGGCCACCTGTTGAATAAGGAAATACATTAAAAGTTTAAAGTTTGGCAATCAGTCGCCCACCTGGAGAACAAGGAAATAGTTTTCAAATCACAAAGGTAATCAGGCGCCCACTTGCATAACAAGGGAATACTTTTCGAATCGCAAGTTTTGCTAATCAAGCACCCACCTGTAGAACAAGGGAATACTTTTCAAATTGCAAGTTTTGGTAATACGGCGCCCACCTGTAGAACAAGGAAATACTTTTCAAATTTAATGTTTTGACAATCAGGTGCCCACCTGTAACAAGGGAATACTTTTCAAATTTCAATTTTTTTCAATAAGTCATCCCCTTGTAGAACAAGGGAATACATTTCAAGTTTCAAGTTTTGGCAGTCAGCTGCCTACCTGGAGAACAAGGGAATACTTTTCAAATTGCATGTTTTGGTAATCGGGCGCGCACCTGTAGAACAAGGGAATACTTTTCAAATTGCTTGTTTTGGTAATAAGGCGCCTACCTGTAGAACAAGGAAATACTTTTGAAAATTAAAATTTTGGCAATCAGGCGCCCACCTGTAGAACAAGGGAATACTTTCCAAATTTCACATAATACATTTCAAGTTTCAAGTTTTGGCAGTCAGGTGCCCACCTAGAGAACAAGGGAATACTTTTCAAATTGCAAGTTTTTGTAATCAGGCGTCCACCTGGAGAACAAGGGAATACTTTTAAAATTTCAAATTTTGGTAATCAGGCGCCCACCTATAGATCAAGGGAATACATTTCAGTTTTAAGTTTTGGCAGTCAGGTGCCTACCTGGATAACAAGGGAATACTTTTCTAATTGCAAGTTTTGGTAATTTGGAGCCCACCTAGAGAACAAGGAAATAGTTTTCAAATCGCAAGTTTTAATAATCAGACGCCAACCTGTAGAACAAGAGAATACTTTTAAAATTGCATGTTTTGGTAATCAAGTGCCCACCTGGAGAACAAGGGAATACTTTTCAAGTTGCAAGTTTTGGTAATCAGGCGCCCACCTGGAGAACAAGAGAATATTTTTCTAGTTTTTATGTTTTTGTAATCAAGAGCCCACCTGTAGAACAGGGAATACGTTTCAAATTTTGAATATTTGCAATCAGTCAACAACCTATAGAAAAAGGGAATACATTTCAAGTTTCAAGTTCTTCCAGTCATGCGTCCACCTGGAGAACAAGGGAATTTTTTACAAATTGCAAGTTTTTGTAATCAGGCGCCCACCAGTAGACCAAGGGAATACTTTTCAAATAACAAGATTTAGTAATGAGGCACCCACCTGTAGAACAAGGGAATACTTTTCAAATCGCAAGTTTTGTTAATCAGCCGCCCACCTGGAGAACAAGGGAATACTTTTCAAATTTTTAATTTTGGCAATGAGGAGCCAAACTTTATAAAAAGGGAATAGATTTTAAGTTTCAAGTTTTTACAGTCATGCGTCCACAAGGAGAACAACGGAATGTTTTACAAATGACAAGTTTTGGTAATCAGGCGCCCACCAATAGAACAAGTGAATACTTTTCTAATATCAAGATTTAGTAATGAGGCTCCCACCTGTAGAACAAGGAAATACTTTTCAAATTGCAAGTTTTGGTGATCAGGCGCCCACTTGTAGAAAAAGGGAATACTTTTCAAATTTCAAATTTTTGCATTCAGGCGTCCACATATAGAACAAGGGAATACTTTCAAATTTCAAATTTTTGCAATCAGGCGCCCACCTGTAGAAAAAGGGAATACATTTCAAGTTTCAAGTTTTGGCAGTCAAACACCCACCTGGAGAACAAGGGAATACTTTTCAAATCGCAAGTTTTGGTAATCAGGCGCCCACCTTGAGAACAAGGGAATACTTTTCAAATTTCAAATTTTGGCAATCAGACGCCCACCTCTAGAACAAGGGAGTAGATTTCAAGTTTCATGCTTTGGCAGTTGGGCGCTCACCTAGAGAACAAGGGAATACTTTTCAAATTGCAAGTATTGGTAATTAGGCGGCCACCTGGAGAACAAGGGAATAATTTTCAAATAGCAAGTTTTGGTAATCAGCCGCCTATCTGGAGAACAAGGGAATACTTTTCAAATTGCAAGTTCTGGTAATCAGGTGCCCATCTAGAGAACAAGGGAATACTTTTCAAATTTTAAATTTTTGCAATCAGACGCTCACCTGGTGAACAAGGGAGTATTTTTCCAGTTTTCAAGTTTTGGTAATCAAGCGCCCACCTGTAGAACAAGGGACTACTATTCAAATTGCAAGTATTGGTAATCCGGCGCCCACCTGTAGAACAAGGGAATACTTTTTAAATTTCAAATTTTGGCAATCTAGCGCCTATTTGTAGAACGAGGGAAAACATTTCGAGTTTCAACTTTTGGTAGTCAGGAGCCCACCTGCAGAATAAGGGAATACTTTTCAAATAGCAAGTTTTGGTAATCAAGCGCCCACCTGGAGAAAAAGGGAATACGTTTCAAATAACAAGATTAGGTAATCAGGCTCCTACCTGTAGAACAAGGGAATACTATTCAAATTGCAAGCTTTTGTGATTAAGCGCCCTTCTGGAGAACAAGGGAATACTTTTCAATTTTCAAATTTTTACAATCAGGCGCCCACCTATAGAACAAGGGAATACATTTCAAGTTTCAAGTTTGGCAGTCGGGCGCCCACCTGGAGAACAAGGGAATACTTCTCAAATTGCAAGTCTTGGTAATCAAGCGCCAACCTGGAGAACAAGGGAATACTTTTTAAATTTCAAATTTTGAAAATAAGGCGCCTACCTATAGAACAAGGGAAAACATTTCGAGTTTCAACTTTTGGCAGTCAGGCGCCCACCTGCAAAATAAGGGAATACTTTTCAAATAGCAAGTTTTTGTAATCAGGTGCCCACCTGGAGAACAAGGGAATACTTTTCAAATAACAAGATTTGGTAATCAGGCTCCCACCTGTAGAGGAAGGGAATACTTTTCAAATTGCAAGTTTTTGTGATCAGGCGCCCAACTGTAGAACAAGGGAATACTTCTCAAATTTCAAACTTTGGAATCTAGGCGCCCACCTGTAGAACAAGGGAAAACTTTCAAATTTCAAATTTTTACAATCTGGCGCCCACCTGTAGAACATGGGAATACTTTTCAATTCGCAGGTTTTGGTAATCATGTGCCCTCCTGGAGAACAAGGGAATACTTTTCAAATTTTGAATTTTGGCAATCAGGCGCCCACCTGTAGAACAAGGGAATACATTTAAATAACAATATTTAGTAATTAGGTTCCCACCTGTAGAACAAGGAAATATTTTTCAAATTGAAAGTTTTGGTGATCAGGCGCCCACCTGTAGAACAAGGGAATACGTTTCAAATTTCAAATTTTGGCATTCAGGCACCCACCTGTAGAACAAGGGAATACTTTCAAATTTCAAATTTTTGCAATCAGGCGCCCTCCTGTTGAACAAGGGAATACATTTCAATTTTATAGTTTTGGCAGTCAAGCGCCCACCTGGAGAACAAGGTAATACTTTTCAAATCGCAAGTTTTGGTAATCAGGCGCCCACTTTGAGAAAAAGGGAATACTTTTCAAATTTGAAGTTTTGTTGATCAGACGCCCACCTGTAGAACAAGTGAGAATATTCAAGTTTCATGTTTTGGTAGTTAGGCACCCACCGAGAGAACAAGGAAATACTTTTCAAATTGCAAGTTTTGGCAATCAGGCGCCTACTTGGAGAACAAGGGAATACTTTTCAAATCGCAAGTTTTGGTAATCAGGCGCCTACCTGTAGAACAAGGGAATACTTTTCAAATTGCAAGTTTAGTTAATCAGGTGCCCACCTGGAGAACAAGGGAATAATTTTCAAGTTGCAAGTTTTGGTAATCAGAAGCCCACCTGGAAAACAAGGGAATATTTTTCAACTTTTCAAGTTTTAGTAATCAGGCGCCCACCTGTAGAACAAGGGAATACTTTTGAAATTTTATCATTTTGCAATCAGGAGCCCACCCGTAGAACAAGGGAATACATTTCGAGTTTCAAGTTTTGGCAGTCAGGCGCCCTCCTGGAGAATAAGGGAATACTTTTAAAATAGCTAGTTTTGGTAATAAGGCGCCCACTTGGAGAACAAGCGAATACTTTTCAAATCGCAAGTTTTGGTAGTCAGGCGCCCACCTGGAGAACAAGGGAATAATTTTCTAATCGCAAGTTTTGGTAATCATGCGCCCACCTGGAGAACAAGGGAATACTTTTCACGTTTCAAATTTTTGCAATCAGGCTCCTACTTATAGAACAAGGGAATACATTTCAAGTTTCAAGTTTTGGCAGTCATGCGCCCACATGGAGAACAAGGGAATACTTTTCAAATTTCAAGTCTTGGTAATCAAGCGTCCACCTGGAGAACAAGGGAATATTTTTCCACTTTTTAAGTTTTGGTAATCAGGCGCCAACCTGTAGAACGAGAAAAAACTTTTCAAATTGCAAGTTTTGGTAATTAGGCGCCAGCGTGGAGAACTAGGGAATACTTTTCAAGTTGCAACTTTTGGTAAACAGGTGCCACCTAGAGAACAAGGGAATATATTTCCAGTTTTCAAGTTTTTGTAATCGGGCGCCCACCTGTAGAACAAGGGAATACATTTTAAATTTCAAGTCTTGGTAATCAGGCGCCCACCTGGAGAACAAGGGAATGCTTTTCAAATTTCAAATTTTGGTCATCAGGCGCTCACCTGCAGAACAAGATAATACATTTCAAGTCCAGTAATTCGGCATCAAACTTAGAAGAAGAGAAAACAAGCAGTTATACGGAAAGAAATACAAGTCAGCTAGAAGTTTATAGAAAAACACACGACAACAAAGCAACAAGGATCAAGAGAAAGCCTGAAGACGTAGATAGGTTCTTTTGTAACTCATAGTCATAGCTTAGTCTAGCTTCTTTTCATGTTCAGAAAGTGTAATAAGGGGGTCTAGCAGCACTAGCAATAGCAACAGCTACAGTGAGATCACAACTTTAATAGTCCCAGCTACCAAACACTCTTGAACTACACTGACCTGATTCCTCTGCAGCCAAGGATATGTAGGCAACCTATGAAGCAGGTGCGGTCAAGCTCTTCAAAAATACTTCACACGGAGTATTAAAACGGGCAAAAATCGCTCGTATTTTCTTACTTATCTTTGAATGAAAATTCTTCGTGCTTCCGCTCAAAGAGGGACAGCTGTGAGCATGTAATTTTTGCCCTATATGAATCTTTCCCATAAATTCAAAACAAAATAATTTCTTTTATTTATTTGCAATTTTGACTTTACGTGGCATTCTCTGTTAATGTTTTGCATTTGTTTGTGCATATTTATTATATCTTAATTAATAAAAAATATAAAAATGATGTGGCATGTGTTTTTAAGAGTTAATTTTGCATTTTAGGAATTATTAAGTAATTGGTTCGTTTTATTTAAAGAAAGAGGAAATTCAAAAATACTGTAATTTGTGCTTTTAATTTTAAGTAGTTTTCCTTTTAATTTACTTCTAAATTAATTGAGTTGGCTATCATGTAGGTTTAATTAGTGATATTATTGAGTTAATTAGCTTCTAGGATTTAATTTAGGAATTATATTAAATTTGAAAAAAGAAAAGAAAAGGATTTGTGTTAAAATACAAGAGGATTTCGTATTTTTGGGCCAATCTTCGAAATTCTCTAAGCCCAAATAACCCAGACCCAGCCCAATACACAACCCCTACCCGGTCCAGTCTCCAGCTCACCAAAATGACTTTGTCCCCCCCCCCCAAGTTAATCTGAGCCATCAATCCTTCTAATCAAACGGCCAGGATTCGTCCCCTAATTGACATAATAATGTCCCAATAACATCATACTGTGTCTCCCATCCGTCTCCAACCCCACCTCACAGAAACCCTAACGCCACCAGACGAAAATCGTTGTCACCGGCGGCAAGTCTCCAAACCAAGCCAAATTAACACCGTCTATGCATCTCGACCCCTTCTATCCGTGTATCCAACTCTCGTTCTTCGAATCATTCCCAGACACGTCGAATATTGAATAGAAACCATGACTGCTCCGCCGCCCACGACAGCGCCACCTCCAAACCTCCCCAAAGTTATACCACATAGCTTCCTCACCTCACTGTCTACGAATCCATAGTCCATAGCCTTTGAATGTAATTAGAGCTTCTCGAATTTCAAATCCTACCTAGAAGTTCGATTGGCTCATGTTCTTAGTTCAAAGTCTGATAGGGGGCACGAAATAATGTGCTTGTTTATTCTTGATGAAGAACAAACATTACATCATTCTGGGGCTCGAATTAAAGTCATGCTTTGTCCAACCTTCCATAATGTAAGTTTTCTTTTCTTGATTTATGTGAATTCTTCGTTAGTTTAAGCCTAGTTTCTTTTAGCAATTCACCATCAGTGCTCTAGGATTTTATTGATTGTTTTGAGTCTTTTATTACTCTTCTGGCAATTCAAGCTTACGGTTGATTATTTTTTTATCATTCTCTTTGTTCATGCTGAATCGATGTAGCCTTTAACTCTATTTTTTTAGTTAATTCAAGATTAAAATAGGTTGGTTGTTTTGTTTATCGAAGAGCTGTTTGGTTGTAGCTAAATAAGCTAGATTTTTGTCTAACTATGATCATTTCTTGACCGAGTCATCAGGGTAAAAGGGGTTGGGTTTAGTTTTCACTAGTTTAGTAATTTTCAGAATCGTAAAAGCGTAGTCTAGGCATTTTAGACAAGAGAATCTTATAGTAACTAATATTGGAAACCCCTAGAACTTTTTAGATGGGGTTCCAATTAGAATTTTAGGAACATAGTGATATAGTTGAGGAACAGTTCAGTCCCTTGAGGACTTTTTAAGTAAAAAAATAAAATAAAAGAGGGACTTAGGGTGTAAAGCAAAAATCTAAAAGAAACCCTATGTTCTGCCCATATAAAGGCACATTCCTGCCTTGTTTTAGAAGTAAGTTTTTTGTAAGCCTATGAGAAAAAGAAAAAGAGGTTGAAACAATCCAGATATACAAAAATTTTGAAATAGCTTGAGAGTTAGTCAGTGATTTCAAATTTGGGTAACCTGGCTGTCAGAAATTGGTATCAGTTGCTCAGATTACGTTGAACTGTTGAGTCTACTGTTCCATTGAATTTTGGAGTCATTTTCTGGGTTTTACATTGGATCTATTGTTGTGTTGTTGCGGTTGTTGATCCCTGCTGTTCCCTTTGATGATCCTCATTGTTTTTCCTTGTTTCAATCTCCAGGTATTTACCTCACACCTTAATGTATGAAACTGGGAGAACTTGAAGTTGGCTCATTCAAGTTAGAATTTGTATTTGAGTAGTGATTTAACAACGCGTTTGTACATTTCTAGCCATTTAGTCTGTGTGTTTGATTTGGTTGTAGTATATATGAATACTGTATTTTCATTTCTATTGTTTACTTCCTCCTGATGCTTGTAAGGTTTTTTACTAAATGGGACATGAACTTCATTTGGAAATCAGATATCTTATATTCTGCCTCCATAAGTATTGGGAGGGTCGAAAGTGATTCTCATACACTGTTAGTGGTAAATTAGATCGTTAACTGATAGAAAGAAAAATCATTGTTAAAATTTCATATAACCGTCAATCAAAGAATAAAATTGACCTCAAGTTCAATTATATATGTATTAGTTTATATGTTGGCTTTTCTGAATCTGCATCCAAAATGTTTGCTAACGCAGATGCTAATTTGTGCATGGTACAAGTCTGCGAATCTGGCTCAATCTAGGGCCTAGGTGTAAAAATCCTTTCTAATAGGGTACGGGCTATGTCCTTTTGTTGGGCCATTGTTGGGATCGGATCCCTTTGCTTACGATCAGTAATTATTTCTCATGTGAGCCTTTAGGTAGTCCATGTGAAACTATTAAGTGAATTCAGTCTTTTCACAAATTATTAATTGGGTTAGAGGCGGGCCATATTAGATAAATGGTTACGGTCCCCCGAATCTTGGCTTAAACATCATAATAAAATAAATGAGGTGTGTCGTGCCAAATAAAATGATAATTGTGTGGCCTCATTAATCATATCTTTAAAAATATTTAGAATTTGGGACGTGTCATTTAGCAAATTTTCATGGCCTCCCTCAAAGTTAATAACACGTTAGTTGCTATAGACGCGCCTTTGATGAAGCTACTTTCTTAAAATCGGGTGCGCATTTATGTGACCCAAATTCAAATCTCAACGGTTTTGAAGAGTGTCAAATAACCTAGGTGCATTTATGTGACGTGATTTTAAACGCATTTTAACATTATTGCAATATTCCCGAAAATTCAATTAAAAGCAGTAAATAATTTAAAATTGCACTATAGGATGAACATGTTATAAAATCAGACATTAGGCCAAATATGATAGTAAAAGTGATCGTGCCTAACACCTTCCCTCGGGTTAACAGAATTCCTTACTCAAGAACTTCTGGATCACAGACTCCATCCGGGAAGTCGACAATTTCCTCGATTTGGGATTCAAAACAGTGACTTGGGACACCAAAAGCAAACCTATCCCAAGTGGTAACTCTGAAATAAATAAATAATCCCAATTCAAATAGTGTCACTTTAAATGGAAAAACTCCTTTATACACTACTCTTCGGCGTAGGTGTGTACAAAAATGAGGTGTGCCAGTTGTTCTTTTTTTTTCTTAATTACTCTGCAAGCATGTTTTTTTTCCACATTGTTAAGTTTACCTAGTTATAGGAACTAGGTGCCATCACGACATGTTCACAGAAGGTGAACTGGGGTCGCGACAAGTTGGTATAAGAGCTCTAGGTTCATATGAGTCATGGAATACAAGATGGCTCATTAGAGTCTCGTTGATCGGTACGGAGACGTTTGTATTTATCTACGAGAGGTTATGTAACTGTTAGGAAGCTTTACACTTCATTTGATTTCCTTTTCGCGTGATATTTTGAAATCACAAATTCTAAACTTTCATCTTCTATCCATTCACCGATGGTGAGGACACGCGCTACTCAGGATGATCAGGCACACACGCCGCCTGCTACAGCCGTCAGAGGCCGATCCAGGGTAGAGGTTTAGGATGTGCTTGTTGTGCAGCCAGAGCACTTACGCGAGCTGCCACCGAGGCACCACTAGCAGATCCAGCCAGAGCCCAAGCACCTGGCAGGCCCACTACTGCCACTACTACTCCAACCCTTCAGGAGACTTTGGTTCAGTTCATGAGTATGTATACCACCTTAGCTCAAGCAGGGTTGCTTCCCTTTGCAACAGCTACATCCTAGGCCGAGGGAGGGGCACAGACCCACGTCGTCCACACTCTCGAACAGAGAGTGCAGGTTGAGCAGGTTCCTGAGATTATTCCTGCACGACCTACACTGCCAGTTCAACCTAAGGATGGGTTAGCTTCTTCATCGGATGAGCAGCGGAGACTTGAGAGGTTTAAGAAGTATGATACCCCAGTATTCAGTGGATTAGCATCAGATAATTCCTTGGGATTTCTAGATGAGTGTCACCGCATTCTTCGCACTTTGCGCATAGTAGAGTCCAACAGGGTCTCCTTCACTACCATTTAGCTTCGGGGAGCCGCCTATGATTGGTGGCGCACTTATGAGATAGACACTCCAGCTGAGGCTGCCTCACTGACCTGGACACAATTCTCAGATATGTTCATGAGAGAGTTTGCACCCTAGAGTCTCAAGGGTACATGGCGCGCAGAGTTTGAGAATTTGCGCCAAAGTGCTATGACCGTTTCGAAGTATACCGGGTTAGACAAGCATGCACTGACCTTGGTTGCTAAAGTCTGCGAGAGAGTTCGCAAGTTCATCGAGGGTCTTATCCCACCCATCAGATCTAGCATGGCTCAAGAGTTGGAGATGGATACTCCTTGTCAGCAGGTAGTGAGCATTGCTAGAAGGATTGAGGCTATGCTCGAAAGGGAGTGAGGGGTGAGGGAGACCAAGAGGTCTCGAGAGTCGGTCACTCCTCTGGTTCCCGTACCCCAATAGCAGGTCATTATAGTTGGGGTTATGTAGGTCACCCTGTTCATTCAGCTCTTCTAGCAGCCAGCAATGCTCCAACTCGACCTATACCTCAAGAGCCTTACAATGCACCTCAAGTTTCAAGCGCGCCTCCTGCGTGGGGTGCTTTCAGAGGCCAATCTAGCAGATCTGGCTCGAGCCAGTAACACCCACCGCGCCTTCCCAGAGCTTGTTTAGAGTGTGGAGACACCTGCCATGTGGTGAGGGATTGCCCTAGACTTGGGAGGAGTGCACCCCCACAAACTTCTCAGCCACAATGTGCTCAGTAGAGTTCTCAGGCCATGATCACAGCTCCAGCTTCTATCCCATCTGCTCAGCCGGCTAGGGCGGAGGTTGGGGAAGTAGGGGTCGTCCTCGAGGGAGAGGTCGCGCCAGATATTATGCTATTCCTGCTCATATCAAGGTTGTTGCCTCTAAATCCTTCATTAGAGGTATTATACTGGTCTGTCACAGAGAGGCATCGGTTCTATTAGATCCGGGCTCTACTTATTGTTATATATCTTTTTACTTTGCTCTGAATTTGGGTGTACGTCTGGATTCGTTGACTGCCCCGTTTACGTTTCTACTCCTGTGGGGGATTCTCTTGTTGTGGATCGCATTTATCGGTCATGTTTGGTTACTATTCGTGGGTTTGAGACCGGAGCGGATTTATTGTTACTTGATATGGTTAATTTTGACATTATTTTGGGCATGGACAGGTTATCGCCCATTTTGGTATCCTTGATTTTCATGCCAAGACCGTGACGCTGGCTATGTCAAGTATTCTACGTCTTGAGTCTAGTGGTACTTTAAATCACAGTCCCATTAGAGTTATCTCTTTTCATAAAGATCAGCGTATGGTTGAGAAGGGGTGTGCCGCGTACTTAGCTTATTTGACAGATGTCAGTGTTGATACCCCTTATGTTGTTTCAGTCCCAATGGTAAGTGATTATCCCGATGCTTTTCTGGGTGATCCTCTAGGCATACTGCCCAATAGAGACATTTACTTTGGCATTAATTTGTTGCTGGGCACTTGGCCCGTTTCTATTCCCCTGTATTGTATGGCCCCTCCTGAGCTGAAGGAGTTGAAGGATCAGTTCTAGGAATTTCTTGATAAGGGTTTTATTTAACCCAGTGTTTCACCGTGGGGTGCTCCCGTCCTGTTTATGAAGAAGAAGGATGGTTCTATTCGTATGTGTACTGATTGTCGCCAGTTGAACAAGGTTACAGTGAAGAACCGTTATCCTTTGCCTTGTATTGATGATCTGTTTGACCAGCTTCAGGGTACACAAGTGTTTTCTAAGATTGACTTGCGCTCAAGTTACCATCAGTTGAAGATTTGGGAACCAGATATCCCGAATACTGCCTTCAGGGCTCGAAATGGTCATTATAGTTCCTTGTTATGTCATTTGGGATGACCAATGCCCGGACAACTTTCATGCATTTGATGCACAGTGTGTTCGGGCCATATATTGACTCATTTGTTATTGTTTATATTGATGATATCCTGTTGTAATTTTGGAGTCGGGAAGATCATGAGCAGCACGTGAGGATCGTGCTTCAGACTCTGAGAGAGAAGAAGTTATATGAAAAGTTTTCAAAATATGAATTTTGGTTGGATTTAGTGGCATTCTTAGGCCACGCGGTATCGAATTAGGGCATTCGGGAGGATTCGAGGAAGATAGAGGCCATACAGAGTTGGTCTAGGTCGTCCTTAGCTATATAGATTCGTATTTTCCTTGGTTTGGCGGGTTACTACCGTCGTTTCGTGGAGGGATTTTTATCGATTGCGGCCCCTATGACTAGATTGAGCCAGAAGGGTGCCCCATTTCAGTGGACAGAGGAGTGTGAGGAGAGCATTCTTATGCTCACGATAGCTTTTACCACATCCCAAATTTTGATGTTGCCTACCAGTTCGGGGTCTGATGCTGTGTATTGTGATGCCTCGAGAGTTGGCCTCAGAGTAGTGTTGATGCAAGACGATAAGTATATTGCTTACGCATCTAGATAGTTGAAGATACATGAGAAGAACTACCTTGTCCACGACCTTGAGCTAGCTGTTATTGTTCATGCCTTGAAGATCTGGCGTCATTACTTGTACGGTGTGCTTTCTGAGATCCATATTGACCACCAGAGTTTGCAGAACTTGGTCGAGCAAAAGGATTAAATTCCTGCTAGAGTATATGGTTAGAGTTGCTGAAGGACCATGACATTACTATTCTGTATCACCCGGGCAAGGCCAAGGTGGTGGCGGATGCCTTGAATTTCCAGGCGGAGTGTTTGGGGAGTTTGGCATATATACCAGCTTCAGAGAGGGCTATGGCAATGGATGTTTGGGCCTTAGCCACCCAATTTGTGAGAGAACCCAGTCAGGTTCTAGCTTGTGAGGTTTCCCGGTCTTCTCTATTTGATCGTATCAGGGAGCGGCAGTATGATGACCCTTATTTTCTTGCCTTAAGGACAAGGTTCAGTGTGGTGATGCCAGAGATGTGACCATTGGAGATGACGGGGTATTGAAGATGCAGGGACAGATTTTTATGCCTAATGTTGAGGAGCTTCGAGAGTCGATTTTAGCAGAGGCCCATAGTTTGTGGTATTCCATCTATCCGGGTATCGCTAAGATGTAACAGGACTTAAGGCAGCACTACTGGTGGAGGCGGATGAAGAAATATATACTTGGGTATGTGTTAAGATGCCTCAACTACCAGCAGGTAAAGAATGAGCACCAATGACCGGGTGGGTTGCTCCAACAGATAGAGATTCCAGAGTGGGAATGAGAACACATCACTATGGACTTTGTATCTGGACTCTCGCGGACCTTGAAGAATTTTGATGCCATTTGGGTTATTGTGGATCGGGTGACCAAGTAAGCTCATTTTATTCCTGTGTGCACCACTTATTTGTCAGAGCGGTTGGCGGATATTTATATACGGGAAATCGTCCGTCTGCATGGTATTCTAGTTTCTATTATTTTCGACATAGGTACTCAGTTTACATCGCGGTTTTGACGAGCCGTGCAGTAGGAGTTAGGTACTCGGGTGGAGTTGAACTCAGCATTTCACCCCAGACGGACGGACAGTCTGAGCGCACTATCGAGATTCTTGAGGATATGCTCCGTGCGTGTGTGATTGAGTTTGGAGGGTCTTGGGATCAGTTCTTGACTTTAGCGGAGTTTTCCTACAACAACAACTACCACGAGCATCCAGATGGCTCCTTATGAGACTTTATATTGTAGACGGTGTTTATCTCCGATTGGAGGGTTCGAGCTGGGAGAAGCTCGATTGTTAGGTACGGATTTGGTTTATGAGGCTTTAGACAGGTCAAGATCATCCAGGATAGGCTTCGCTCAGCTTAGTCTAGGAAAAAAAGTTATGCAGATCGCAAGGTTTGAGATGTAGCGTTTATGGTTGGTGAGCGAGTATTTCTCCGAGTATCACCTATGAAGGGCGTGATGAGAGGGAAGAAGGGAAAGCTTAGCCTTACGTTCATTGGTGCGTTCGAGATTCTTGATCGAGTGGGACAGGTGGCTTATAGACTTGCATTTCCGCCTAGCTTATTAGTCATGTATCCAGTTTTTCATGTATCCATGCTCCGGAGGTATCACGGCGATCCAGCCCATGTATTAGATTTCAGCACTTCTAGTTGGACAAGGACATGTCTTATGAGGAGGAACCAGTAGCTATTATAGACCAGCAGGTTCGTCAGTTGAGGTCAAAGAGATTTCCTTCTGTTCGTGACCCGTGCAGAAGTTAGCCTTCTGAAGCATTGACCTGGGAGTCCGAGTGTAATATGTGGGACCGTTATCCTCACATTTAGTCCGACTCGGGTACTTCCTTCTTTTGTCCGTTCGAGGACGAATGGTTGTTTTAAGTAGTGGAGTATGTGACGACCCAAAGAGGTCATCACTTATTTCCTACACATTTTGTACTTCCTCAGGCCTTAAGAACCTCATTTAGGATTGCCTCAATTTGCGGGCTCAGTCCGGGCATGTAACCGAAAAGCTGAAATATGAATTCTGTGAGAAAATGCTAATTTTGATATTAAATTAAATAAATTTGACTTCAGTAAGAATTTGGGTAAATGGAACCGGACCCATGATTTGACGGTCCCGGAGGGCCTGTAGGAAAATATGGGACTTTGCACATGCTCGAAATCGAACTCTGAGGTCCCAAGTCCGAGAAATGAATTTTTTGTGTGAAATTATTGTTTGAAAATAATTAAGGTAATTGGAAATGAAATTTGATTAGAAGACTGTGGTATCGGGCCCGTATTTTAGTTCAGGCGCCCGGTACAAGTCTTATATGTGTTTTAAGCATTTTCTGTAAAGTTTGGGTTAAAACGGACGTCATTTGATGTGTTTCGGACTTAAATGGGAAGTTGATGTTTTATGAAAATTATGAAGAAATCACGAGTTTTGAGGCATGATTTGATGTATATGATGTAATTTTGGTGATTTGATCACAAGGATAAGTCCGTAGGATGTTTTTCAAGGTTGTGTGTATGTTTGTTTCGGAGCCCCGAGGGGTCGGGTGAGTTTTGAGTAGGTTCCGGAATGCATTAGATTTAAAAGATCAGCTGTTGCAGGTTCAGGAAAATGTTGCTGACTCTGAACCCTCCAGCGCGGTGTGTGAGAAATCGCGTGCGGCCGCAGTCGCCTTTGCACGGTCCGCAGTGGGTGCTGTGCGGTTGCAGTCAGCTTTGAGCGATCTGCACAAGGCTAGAACCCGTAGGTCTTCGGGAAGGTCGATGCAGCCGCGGTCCTTATTGCGCGGTCCCCGCTGGGGACTTCAGAGGGGTATAAATAAACGGGAAACTCAGTTATTTTTTACTTTTCAAAAACCCAAACATAAGAGGCGATTTCCCAAATGATTCTCCTTCTTCAAAACGATTGGTATGTAATTTCTAACTTATTTTCTTCACTCCTATCTTCTAACATAATTTTAACTTCAAATCAAAGATTTAAATAAGAAAATTTGGGTATGTTGGGTAGAACCTAGGTTCTTGCTAAAATTGGGGGATTTGACCTCCATTTGAGGTCCGTTTCCAAAACAAGTCATATATTTAGGCTCGTGGGGGAATGGGTAACCCGATTTTGGTTCGAACCTCGGGTATTGACCACGCTGGCCTGAAGGGAATTTTGGTCATTTTACCTAAATTTGCGTATTAGCTTAAAATTAAATAGTAGAATTAGTTGATTGAGATGTTATTTACGAAATGTAATTTAAATAGATAGATTTGGGCTATTTTGAGTTGGGTACTCGTGGCAAAGATGTGGTTTTGAGTTGATTTTGGAGTCGATTTGAGGTAAGTGTCTTGTCTAACCTTGTGTGGGGGACTTCTTCCCCTTAGGACATGATATTTGGTATTTGAATGCTTCGTATGTGAGGTGACGAGTGCGTACTTGAGGAAATTGTTGGAAACCCGTTTTTACTTGAAGTTTCTAAAAATTGAGTTTTTTTGCTTACCTACTTATCTTAAATTGCCAGTTTATGCTAGTTAGAGAAACATGCTTATTTGACTTACTTGCCTAAGTGGTTAGATTGTCTTGTTTGTGCTCCGTGTAGTATGTTTGGCTAGGATTTTCTATTTCTTGTCCCGAGTTTAGTCTCTATCCTAATATTTGGGTTGCTATTTTCTATCCTAATATTTGGGTTGCTATTGTGTGTTTTTAAATTGGGACTAAGGGTTGGCCTCCCGAGACATCCCCCTGCACTTGATATGTTATGGACTGAGGGTGCGGGATACCAAGAGATCACTGGCACATGAAATTGTAAGTTTTTAGGATACCAAGAGATCCCTGGCACATGAAATTTTAAGTTTTGAGGATACTAAGTGATCCTCCAGATATCAAGAGATCCCTGGCATATGAAATTGTAAGTTTTGAGTATACCAAGAGATCCTCGAGATACCAAGAGATCCCTGGCACATGAAATTTAAAATTTTGGGGGATACCAAGAGATCATCAGGATACCAAGAGATCCCTGGCACATGAAATTGTAAGTTTTGAGGATACTAAGAGATCCTCGGGATACCAAGAGATCCCTGGAACATGAAATTGTAAGTCCTGAGGATACCAAGAGATCCTCGAGGTACCAAGAGATCCCCGGTTGTGGTCCTGTTGTGAGTAGTATTTACTAGTATTGTCCTATTTTTCTGCTTTCTATTATGGTTTCCGTATTTATCTTGTTTAGATTCTCGTTGTACACTTTATCTATATTGTTTTTTCCTTATCTTATTCTTTATTGTGTTATATCTCAGTAGGGCCCTGAACTTTCCTCGTCACTACCAACCGAGCGTAGGCTTGGCACTTACTGAGTACCGCTATGGTATACGCATGCTTCTCCTGCACATGTTTTTCATGTGCAGATCCAGGTACTTCATCTCAGGAACACTACCCTTGAGGCAGGGAGAGCTACAGAGACTTCGAGGTACATTCGCAGTGTCCGCAGACCGAAGAGTCTCCTTCTTTACTCTATCTGTAGTGTTTAGCCTTCTTCCGTACTTTTGCTTTAGATATTTTGGAGATAGAGCCATGTATCATTTTTCATTAGCTTGTGTTCCCATGAGTTTCCCGGTTTTGGGGTGACATTGTAGACTTCCGCATTTTTTAGTTGTATATGCTTAACGACATTTATATGCAGTTTTCTTTTTAGTTGTTCTTTTTTTCTTAATTATTTCGCAAGCTATGTTATTTTTTCGCATTGTTAGGCTTACCTAATTATAGGAACTAGGTGCCATCACGACATGTTCATGGGGAACGAACTGGGATCGTGACAACTGAATAGAGTATTCGAATATGTTGTCACCTATAATAGCGGCAAAAATCCAGCAGCCTCACACTGGGTGACCGTGCTCGCCCGACACATGCATCTTTACAAGTAGGTGAGAACAGCAGAGCCCCAACTGTACTTGGGTAAATCATCTAGCCGCTCAACATGATAAAGAGATCTCAAGCTGACTAGGTTCCTTGAAGTATTCGGGAACAAGACCCCTCCAAACAACAACACCAACGTCAACCTCGTATACTGATCAACATGATAATTCGGGTGTATCATCATCGATCTGAGGATGCAATGCCTCCAACCACAGTCGAATAGTCGTCAACAAAAAATGACTGGCCCCATGCAGTACAGCCTCATCCTCTGGCCGGAAAGTAGTGCGCACTACTGCAGTATGCCCAGGTATTGCACACGTGTCATCTCTCTCATGCGAGGCACGAGAGAAATAGGGTGTCCATCAACGGGCATCCCATTTAAAACCTTCACGTCCTACAGTGTGATGGTGCTTCGCTAATGGACAGGTGGAAAGTGTGCATCTCCGGTCTCCACCGCTATATCAGGGCCGTGATCAAAGACCAATCGAGCTGCAGCCGTCCGATCTCAATCATCCTGTAGAAACTAGTGTCCCGCATGCGCGCGACTACACGGGCATGGATCTATCATGCAGAAACTCCCACATGTCGTCCGCTCTCCTGGCACGGAGAGTTTGGGTGAATAACTCACCCTCCCATATGTGGGCTAACCTATGGTTGCCCTATAACGTGAGTAGCTCATCACTAAAAGGTTCGGGATGAATAGACGGTGCCTCCATATTGTCTACGGTAAATTAAATAATATTAGTTACATGTTAGTTTTATAATTTTACGTATTTATTTGTGAATAAAATAATAAAAATTATATAATTAAATATTCAAATATGTGTTACAGGCTCGATATTTGGAGCCCAATAGCACCAATTAATCCTGAATTTTTGTATGTGTTAGTTTTATTATAATTTTATATGTTAATTTATAAATTAAATAATTGAGTTTTATAATTAAATATTCATATATGGATTTCAGGCTCCATAATTGGAGCCTAGTAGTGTCACGGCCCAAAATTTTTATCCTTGGGGGTCGTGATGGCGCGCCTACTCGTAGAAGTTAGGCAAGCCACACATTTAGCATCCTTGAATACTTTTGTTTTAAATCCATTGTTACCAATTTAATTAGCAGGAAATACATAATAAAACGACAGCGAAATGTAAAATTTAGCGGAAGACATAAATGAAATAAATAAAAATAATAAGGAGAATCCATATATACTTCTACCCAGGACTGATGTCACAACATCCACGGATTACTAAGATTTTTCTACATACAAATTTTGAAAGAAAATAACATTGTCGGTCTTAAATACAATAGATAACAAATCATATATAAAGATAAAAGAGATGCCGGGCCTGCGGACGCCGACAGGACTAAATAAGGATCGTGTGGACTGAAGGCTGGCTCCCGATCTACTGCTGCGTGCTGTAAGCTGCTCTGGTACCTGGATCTATGCAAAAAAGCACAGAGTATAGCATCAGCACAACTGCCCCATGTGCTGTTAAGTGTCTGGTCTAACCTCGGAGGGGTAGTGATGAGGCTAGGACCAGACTCCAGACAAACCTGTGCAGTTGTATAATATATGGCGTAAATAAACAAGTAACAAGCAGTTAAAAGGAAGGGGGTACTTTTTCCAGGGAACAATTTAACTTAACAAAAAACGATAAATATGAAGGATCAGTACACTATCTAAAACAACATAATCATACAACTGTTGCGGCGCGCAACCCGATCCATATGTATATATATAACTATTGTGGCAAGCAACCCACTCCAATAAATATAATATATCTGTTGCAGTGTGAAACTCGGTCCAATAAATATAATATATGTGTTGCGGTGTGCAACCCGATCCAATATAATATAATATATTTGTTGTGGCGTGCAACCCGATCCAATAAATATAATATATGTGTTGCGGCATACAATCCGATCCAATATAATATAATATATCTGTTGTGGCGTGCGACCCGATCCATACATATATATTCATTAATAAAAATGTTGTGGTGCGCAACCTATTCCAAATGTACAACTTACAGTGATCACAACAACAATCCCGGCAAGGGATTAACTACAATTTATACTATCCCGGTACGGGAACTCAATAGCTCGAGTATATATGTCCAGGCAAGGGAGAATCATCTATAACCAATATCAACTCAACTTCTAACATCTCTATTATCATCAATTTTAACTTATAATTAACCTTCATGAAACTAAACTAAGCTTTTGCTCAATTCCACGGACTTTCTCATTATATCAACCTTAGCAATATTCAAGAATTCAACAAGTATCACTTTAAGACTCATGGTCATGTTCGACACCAACGTATAGATACTAGTCATCATGCCTATACGTTGTACTCAACAAGAAACAAGTAGAAAATATGACTCAACTCCTAATCCCTCAAGCAAAGGTTAGACCGAACACTTACCTTAAATTTTCACATCCAAGTCAATCCTCAATCACCGCTTTGCCTCTCGAATTCGGTTCCAAATTAATTGTATATATACATAAATGACTTCATAACATCATTAAATGCTAAATAATCCAATTCCAATATTTAATTTTTACTTTTCCATTATTTTTCCCAAAAAACTCAAAAAATCGACCCTGGTCCCGCTCTGTCAAAACATGAGGTTCGGACCAAAATCAAACCCCCCCCATTCACCCTCGAGAACAAATATATAATTTGTTTTCAAATTCGACCCCAAAACGAAGTCTAAATCAAGAAAAATCAAAAAGTCCTAACTCTACCCAAATACCAATTTTTCTACCTTAAATCACATGTTTTAGGCCTAATATTCCAATAGATGTTGAAGAAAAATAAATAGAATAAGTTAAGGATTACTAACCCCAGAGATTTTGGTGAAGAATCGCTTCAATGGTCGCATGTGAGCTTGGAGAAGAAAGGTTTTGTGAAATTTTTGGTGAATCATGTAATGACACCGTTCTGGAATTTTAAAATATAACTGCGAAAATAATGGTCTGATCGCGAAGAATGCAATGCGATCGCATAGAGGAAGGGGAAAATGGTCACCGTGATTGCGAAAGGAGCACTACGATCACGTAGAAGAAACAGGTCGCTCACTACGATCGCGAACAGGACTATACGATCGCATAGGGGAAAATATAGGGCTTCTCAAGTTAACACTATACAATCGCAGGAGGAGCTATGCGATTGCATAGAAAGCTAGACCCCTGAAACTTTACACTATGCGATCGCGGATATGGCTGTGCGATCGCATAGCACAAAGGACTAGACAACAGTTCTGCAATTTTTTTCTAAGGCTAAAACAACCCCGAAATACATCTGAATCACACCCAAGACCTCAGAGGTATTAACCAAACACATGAACTAACTCAACAACATCATACGAAATTATCTGTGCGACTAAATCGCCTAAATAACCTCAAAAACAAGGAATCAAACCTCAAACTCAGGATTTTTTTCCCAAAACTTCATCAAGTTTTAAATTTAAAACTTTATGTTTGAAACACGCCAAATGACATCCGATTTTAACCAAACCTTACAGGAAGGACTTAAAGCATATATAAGACATCCACCGGGCACCATAACTAAAATATGGACCCGATATCATAGCTTTCTAATCAAAGTTCATTTCGATTTTCCTTAAACATTTTCAGAAAACAATTTTACAGAAAAAATTATTTCTCGGGCTTGGGAGCTCGGAATTCTATTCCGGGCATAAGCCCAAGTCTCATATTTTTTTATGGACTCTCCGGGACCGTCAAATCACGGGTCCGAGTCCGTTTTTCCAAACTATTTATCTAAGTCAAATTTTATTTTAACATTAAAACTTAGCATTTTCCAAAGAATTTCATATTTAAGCTTTTTGATTACGTGCCCGTACTGCACATGCAAATCGAGGCATCTATAAATAAGATTTTCAAGACTTCAGAAATACAGAATTGATTTAAAACAGATCATGTCCCTTTGGGTCGTCACATGTAGAACCAATTTATCATGAATTCTTGTATACGTTAGTTTTATTATAATATTATATGATAGTTTGTAAATTAAGTAATTAATTTTTATAATTAAATATTCGCATATGGGTTACAAGCTCTATATTTGGAGCCTAGTAGCGCCCATTTATCCTGAATTCTTCTATGTGTTAGTTTTATAATTTTATATGATAGTTTTGTAAATTAAATTATAAATTTTTATAATTAAATATTCACGAATGGGTTCCAGACTCGATATATGCGGCCCAGTAGCATCAATTTATCTTGAATTCCTCTATTTGTTAGTTTTATTATTTCACGTGTTAGTTTTATAAGTATTATATTTTTGTTTGTAAATTAATTAAGTAATTTTTTTAATTATATAATATTTAATTGTTAAATATTCATATGGGTTCTAAACTCATATATTTCTGGCTCAGTAACACCAAATATATGTTGACTATAATTGGACAAAATTTGTGTTTGATCTATCAGTTATTTTGATATATTTTTGGGTATAAAAGATACTTATACTACAGGAAAACTACGCTAAAAGACACTACATTATACTACGCTAAAAGACGTTATATTTTACTACGTTAAAAGACATTACATTTTACTACCCTAAAAGGCATTCCGATGTATTAGTCTTTATGCGAAAAAATAATTTAAACCAGGTAAAACACAACTAATACATTGTAACAATAAAAATACATATAAAAAAGTAATAGTATTATTTTTATTAATAAATTTCACAATTTTTGCATATCTTTTACAACATTAATATTTTAATTCGGATAAAAATGACATTCCTATTTAATCGCAAAAAAAAACCCAAAACAACATACAATTCATTTAAAACAATTAATATGCATTATATATATGAGTTTGGACATAAACTAAATCGGAATACCTCGATTTATATTTTTCGAAAAGTTAAAGATTTGAAATTTTTGACTCCGAAACAAGCAACCCACGATAATAGAAAACATGAATAGGATTTGAGACTAATAATATCTACTTTTTAGGGGACAGGTGGGTCCACACAAGCTTTGTGGGTCGTTAATGGAGGGGGGACCGATTTTGTTTTTCAATAGAAAGAGGGAAGTGGGTAGAACGTGGGGAAGGGAAGGGGATATGATATTTATATATATATATAATGCGGTTCATTACCGCAATTTATATAAAATGCAGTAATGTATCACGTTTTATATACTTGTCTTTTCAGCTTCCACTTAATCTCGGTTTGTTTTCGCGTTCTTTATAAAATGCGGTTCATAACCACGTTCTATATAGAAATATAGCTTCATTTTTTTACACTTAAAAAAATATTTTTAGTCGGACTCCCAAGATGAACACATTCCTTCAATAAAAGAAAAACTCTCTTCTTTATTTTTTACAACTTAATCTAACTATTTTTAAGCGCTCTACAATTATTTTTCGCACCACATTATGGAAAGACTCATATTTATAGGTGTAGAAATTCTTTCTTAAATTAAATTGGAAGAAAGTGAGATAATAAGTTATAAAATCATGAACAAAATTGGATAACGGATGAATTAGTGAGTAATTAGTTGTAGAACATGGAGGAGATTTATGGTCATTTTCTACATCATAGAGTAGTGGAGTAATAGAAGTTATGACCATTTTCTATATCATGGAGTAATGAGAGTTATAATATATTTTTTAAACAATAAAATGCTAATATGTTAATATTTCTCACTCATTTTAATATTAAAATAAGAGATTTTACCGGTTGAAGGGAGAGTATTATGCATAATGAATGTGTGTTTTGCATTGAAACTCCACTTAGAAAAATTTTTATCTCTAGTTTAGAGCAATAGTAGTCTCAAACTTGAACTATGATTGTTTTAGGGAAATAAATTATTACTGATTACACATAATAATCAAGGTGTTGACATGATCTTTATTAGCCAGACATTACAGCCTTATCCTATCCCGATTTTTATAAGTGTTTTTTAGAATAAATCTAATTCTCATAGAAAGCGACGTACTTACACACTCATATATGTGAAATTTAAGGGTGCCCCTGTAACTCTAGATCCCCACTCATATGAGCTACAGATTTTCGTTAAGAGTTAATAAAACTCAACCTCTCAACTCATTATAGAATAAACACACTCACACCAAATGGATGGAATGACAATAAATATGATAGTGCATTTCAAAGCATTCCATCATATGATTCGTTCTTCCCAGTAAACTTTGTTATAGGATCTCTAGTCCCTGGGTTGGGCTTCCTCATATATTATTTATGAGTTTATGGGATTTAATCTCATCCCTCTCGATGTGCTCTGGACCCTTTCTCTTGCTAAGGCCTTAGTCAGTGGATATGTAATATTATCACAAGATTTAATATATACTTTCTTCTAATAGGTCTAGATTTATCATTATAATAACAGGTTTGTACTCTACAAATAGCACCGGTGCTATCACAATGAATTAAAATATAAGAAATTGATTTTTCAAAATAAGAAATTAAAAATAATAAGTCTCAAAACTAATTCTCTTTTCACTAGCTGAAGCTAAAGCAATTAGTTCAGCTTTCATGGTAGAGTTAGCAATTATTGTCTATTTTTATTGATTTTTAACAAATAGAACCATCTCTCAAAGTAAAAATATAACCTATAGTAAAACAGGAATCACCAGATAAAGTATTCCAATATGCATTAGAAAAACCTTCGAGTACATTAGGGTATTTTTTATAAAACAAGCCATCGATTTTGTACCAAGTAAATATCTCCTAACTCTTGTTATGGCATGCCAATGTTCATTATCCGGCATACTTGTAAACCTGCTAAGTACTCCTATTCCATATGCAATATCAGGCCGAATATAATCAATCATATATCTCAAGCTTCTAATTAAGCAAGCATATTCTTTTTAATTTATCACATATTATCACTTTGTACAGGAGATGAATGAACACTTGAATCAAAAGGAGTTACAATATGCTTGCAATCAGTAAAATTATATTTTGTCAACAAAAAATTCAACATAATGTGACTAGTCAAGGAAAATTTCAATACGTGTTCTAGGAATTTTTATTCCAAAAGTGAAATTTTCCTCACCCAATCTTTCATGTAAAAATGGTTATTAGCTTTTAGTTTCTCCAATAACAATTATGTTAGAGTCAAATATTATTGAATCATCAACATAGAGGCAAACGATAGCATGTGAACTATTTCAAGTTCATGATAGATACACTTATCACACTCATTTGATTTAAAATCATTTTTATTTATGCAGGAATCACACTTTTCATGACATTGCTTAGGTGTATTTTTCAAGTCATTTAGGGATTTAGTAAGTTTACGCACTTTGCTTTCTGGGTCTGTTTCTATAAAATTCTCATGTTGATCCATATAAATGTTTTCATGTAGATTTCCATTTAAAAAAGTAATTTTTACATTTATTTGATGAATATGCAAATCAAAAATTGAAACAATAACTATAATGGATGTAACTTTAGTTATTGAAGAAAAAAGATCAAAAAATTCTAGGCCTTTTAATTGTTTGAAATCTTTAACAACTAACCTGGTTTGTACTTATCAACAGATTTATCCGGTATTAACTTTATTATTAGGACCCATTTGCATCCAAATAGTTTATAACCTGGTGGTAAATTAACTAACTTTCAAGTGTTATTAGAAATTAGTATTTCATCATTTACATCCCCTTTTCAAAACATAGCATCAAGTGACAATAAAACTTTTTGTAAAGTAAAAGGATTATTTTCAATAAACACAAAACTCAGGATCAAAATCTTTTTCTATCCTAATTGATTTACTTATTGTTAACTTAAAAGAATTATTATTTTTATTTTGTAAAAGAGAAGAAGAAGAACTAGGCAGAGACGAGGAATTATCTTTATTTCTTTGACTTTATTTTCATGAAAAACGCATTACCAAATTCTATAGTTATATATTAATCTAGATTTATAAATTTATAGATTGTACTATAAGAAGCATAACCAGAAAAGGCAAAAGTAGTAACTCTTTAACCAAATTTTATAGTTTGTGGATCCATTAGCCTAACATAGGCTAAATGATCCCAAACTCTAAGATAACCCAAATTTGATTTGTAATTTTTTTTACAACTCAAATGGTATAATTTTTTTTATGAGGCACTCTAACACATAATATGCAGTTAAATAGTTTCATCCCACAAATTTAAAGTGCAATTGACTCAACAAGCATGTCATTAGTTAACTTTACCAAAGTCCTATTTTTTTCTTTCCGCCACACCATTAGATGTACGAGAATAAAGTGAAGTAGTTTCATGAATTATTCCCAATAATCTAACAAAAAAATTAAATTTATTAGACTTATATCACGGCCTCTATCATTTCTAATTCTTTTTAATTTTTGACCGAATTGATTTTCTACCTCATGGAGATAATTTTTAAAATTTTCAAATGCATCACTTTTATTTTTTATCAAGTAAATATATGTATACTTAGAGAAATCATCAATAAAAGGGATAAAATATCTATTTCCTTCACATGCTAATATTCTTCCAGCTTCACAACTCTCGGTGTGAACTAATTCTAGCAATTCATTTTTTCTTTTAACTTGTAAATGTGACATTTATTCATTTTAGCTTCACTACAAGCGTCATATTTTAAAAAAAAATTAATTAGTGAGATTAATTCTAAACTACTCAAGATTCCCACATGATGATTATTAATATGACACAAATGAACATGCCAAATTTTAGTATAAGAAAACAAATAAACAAAACTAGAAGAAATTTTATTCATCTCAATATTCAACTTGAACATCCTATCACATGGATACCTCTTGCCCATAGAGATGTCCTTTTTCACTATTACATATTGATCACTCTCAATAATTCATATGAAGCCTGCCTTATTAAGAAGAAAATTAGATATCAAATTGTTTTCATTGAAGGAGTATAAAGTACGTCTTCTAGCGTCAATACTTTTCCTGAAGTAAACTTCAACTCGACCTCTCCTTTTTCGAGCATTTAAGTTGTATGAGGATAACCAAGCATAATGGTTCTAGGCTCCTTAAATGGAGTATATACTTTAAACCAATCTATATCATAGCAAATATGATAGTTTTCTGTAGAATCAGTTCACCATCCATCAATATTTTCTACCATATTTATGTTTATTATCATCTCCATAAGTGGCTCTTCGATAACGTTCGTCGGTGGTGTAGGACCACAGTTTTGAAATTTACAAAATTGAGTTATATGCCCACTCTTGCCACAGAAAAAGCATGGTCTTATAATTTGAATTTGTTGACTCTGTACTTGGTTGTTTGCACCATTATTCTTCTTGGGAGGTCTATCATAATTTTTCTTAAAAGTTTTCTTATTCGGCTTCAAAGAAGTATTCTTGTAAGTTTCAGGAGTAATATTATTTGAAATAACTAAATTTACCTTTGCAGTGACGGATTATATTGTGCTCTCTTTCGATTAAATAAGGGCATCTTAGCCTCTTGCCTCTTCTTCTATGCAAATCTGCATTATAAACGTCTCAAGCAAAGTTTTAGCGTCATGGCCTCTTGCCTATTTTTCCATGCGAATCTACATTATCAACGTCTCAAAGTGAAGTTTCCTTTTGTTTGTGGCAAATAGTTTTTCGAAATTCCTATCATGGAAGTGAAAGTTTATCTATTAAGCCACGAATAATAAGGTTGTCTCCAATTTTAATATCCTCGGACATAACAATTATTATGAAGTCTTGAGCATGATCTACTTCAAATTTATTGTCCACCATTTAAAAATAAAAAAATCATCTAACAGTACATTTTCGCAGATGCCTCATCGGTATCGCGCTTACTTTGTAATGCTTTCAAGTTTTTTCTGTAGTAGAGTAATTTCTATCATAATAAGCATAAAATTACCAGATAGATAATTAAGAAGATAATACCGACACTTGTATGAGTCATCATTGTATTCTTCAGATTTTTTTTCTGGGAGCCTAATTAGCTCATCATCATTCTTGAAGAAATTGTCCACTTTGCTTGGATTCTTCTCAATTAATTCATTAGAAACATCGAGAAAACTCAAATAAAAAAAACACTTTACGCTTCCATCTCTTGAAATGATTATCATTAGAACGGAATGACTTTTTTTAGATCTCTCATCTTGTTATCTGCGGATTTTTACTTGTAGCCAATTGAATCTCCTTAAAATTGTTGGTGAAAATAAAATTACAGTTGGAAAATAAAATATCTTCAGGATGAGGTGCGGACATCTCGCTTTCCTTAAGGAGATTCAAGTCCATTGCAATAAATTCTTCAGTGGTCCTGCAGTAACTCTCTTGACTTGTCTCCCCAATGATACAACAACCTGATCACGTCGTATGACTTGAACAAACTCTGGACAAATTGTTGAGTTCAAAGCTCCACCAAGATGAACACCTTCCTTCAACAAAAGTAAAACTCTTTTCTTCCTTTTTTTACAACTTTAATATCATTTTTTAGGCACTCTACAATTATTTTTACACCAATTGTAGAAGAAAGACTCTTATTCATAAGTGTAGAAATTATTTGTTGAATTAAATTCGAAAAATTGGAGTAATAAGTTATGAAATCATGAAAAGTATGAGGTAACGGATAAATTAGTGTAAAATTAGTGGCAGAACATAGGAGAAGAGTTACAATAGAGTTATCATTATTTTCTATATTATAGAGTAATTGAAGTTAAGGCCATTTTCTACATCATGAAGTAGTGAGAGTTATGACGTATTTTGTTTTAATATTAAAATGCTTAACAATTTATAACTAATAGCCTGTTTGGTCAAGCTGCAAAAATTACTTATTTTGAGAAGTATTTTTTTCTTAAAAGTGTTTTTCTCAAAAGTGCTTTTGGTGACAAGCAGTTTGTGTTTGACTAATTAATTTGAAAAACACTTCTGAGCAGCAATTAGTGTTTGACCAAACTTCTAAAAATTATTTCTAAATGTATTTTTCTCAACAGTATTTTTGAAGATAAGTTACTTTTGTTTACTTCTCAAAAACTAATTCTGTTTCTCTTCAAAAGCACTTTTTTATTCCAAAAACTTGGTCAAACACATCAATTTTCATAAAGGAACACTTTTGATTTTAAAACAAAAAGCACTTCTAGCCCAAAAAAATCTTTACCAAATAGACTATAATACTCCCTCTGTCCCAATTATATGGAGGAGTTTAGATTCCCAGGGTCAAATAATTTTTTTTTACGATCTTTTAAATTTGTAATTATTATGATTTAGTGTACTTTTGACATAGTTCTAAATATATAATTTTTGTTTTAAAAGACTTTAAAATTCTATGCCTGAATTTACGGTAATAATTATGAAGTGTGATTCTCGAAATCCGAGCTTCGTCACATAAATAGGGACGAGGAAGTTCCTTACTATTTATAGAATAATTTAAAATTTGTAATTAAAAGAATATGTTTGCTTCACAAGAAAAGATATTGTCCTATTTTTAGGACGCAAGGAATGTATAAGTTTACATTGGTAATTCGTCTACTTCCCTAGGTAAGTATTTGGAGAAAAGATTTAACTAATACTGTTGAGATAAGATATGCTACATGATTTAACTTTGTATATACTTGTACATTTTGTATATATTCAGTGTATATTGTAGGTATATTTTCGATATATTTCCGGCATTGGGTTGTAACTGGGCTGTGATGATTTGTGTGTCTGAGCCCAATATCCATTATTTAATTTTGGGCCGGATCACCCGATCCAACCCGTCCGTGTATAATAATTATATATGTAGGTGAGATATTTTCTCACCTACCGAGACTCATTTTCTTCCATTCATTTTCTGTAATAGACTTCTCTCACCTTCCAGAGAATTCTAAAAGCTCTGCCTTCTCTCTACTTTCTCTCTCTAGATTTTCTATGATTTCTCGGTCTAATATGAATGTTTACATGGTATCAGAGCCTCGACGACGATCCGACTATGTTTCTGTGTACTTCGTTGTCTTGGATGAAGTCTTCGAAGTTTTGGGGGTGTTTTCTGAGACCTCACGGTCGATGAAGATTCCGACCTATCGGACACCTTTCTGAGACTTTCGTCGTAATATTAGAGTGTATTTTCTTCTCCTGAACGCTCTGGAAGGTTTTATGATGATTTTTGGTTGATTTTTGGGTGACCTATCGGCTTCTAGGGTTTCTGGTGGTTTAACCTAAAGTTTTACTGCCATCCGGTGGCTCGATTCTCACTCAGTGGACGTTTTGGGTTCCTCTCCGACGTTCCTGACCACATTTCCAGTAAGGTTTTCCAAGGTTACACTAGGGTTTGATACCTAGGGTTTCTCTGTTGCTTGAAGGCCGATCTTCTCCGGTCGCGAAGAAGGAAGGTAACTCTGTCCTTATCTTCGGTATTGTATGTGATTATTTGACTGTGTATATGTGAGCATCTGGTGTTGTTTGTGAATACCTGATTTGGTTATACTCTGTTTGTTGGTTATTGTGTGTGAATACCTGTTTTGGTTATATTTGTTGAAAAGTTGTTCCTTTAAGCCGGTTCATTGACTATAGCTTCTAACACAAATACTGGTGCCTCCTCTTCTGTAGACTCGTCCAGTCCCCTTTTTGTATATTCTTCTGATATTCCTGGGGTATGTCTCGTTCCCACTCCCTTCTCGGGTAGTGGTTATGGGGGCTGGAGACGTAAAATGATTGTTGCCCTATCAGCCAAAAACAAAATCAGTTTTGTTGATGGCACATACTCACGACCTGCCACTAATGTGGCTCAACAAAGGTTGTGGGATAGGTGCAACAACATGGTGATTTCTTGGTTGACTGCTTCCATCTCCCCTGCAATTGCTGAGTCTGTGCAGTACTCTGACACTGCACAGAGCATATGGTCCCAACTCCAGGCCAGATATGGCACTGCAAACAGGACCAAAATCTTTGAACTGAAAAGAGAGTTGTCCCACACCTCTCAAGGGTTCTTAGGTCTAGCTTCCTATTTTAACAAGCTAAAAGGTCTGTGGGATGAACTTGATTCTATGTGTGCTAATCATGGTCAAAGGTGTTATGTGCTGCAAAAGATGGTATAGTTCAGGAATGTGATGATAATAAGGTCTTTCAGTTTTTAATGGGTCTGAATGAAGCTTATATGGGGTTCAGGAGTAATATTTTGATGATGCAGCCTCCTCCTTCTCTTGACAATATAATATGGTCCTCAATGATGAGAAACAAAGACAAGTTCAGTCTTCTTCTCACTTTGATCCAGCCTCTGTCTCTTTCAATGTACATACAAACAGGCAGCCTGTTGGATCTAACAAGGTCACAGTGTCTGTTCCTCCTCCTCCTTTCAGATAGAGAGTCAATTTTGATCAAATCAGAGGACCTTTATTCTGTAGATACTGTAAGAAATCTGGACACTTAATTGATAAGTGCTTCAAGATCCATGGGTATCCACAAAGTACCACTTTTAACAAGGGAAGGAGACCTGTTGCTGCTCATTTGAGTACTGGTCTGGATTCTCCTATTTCTGATGGGTTGTTGTCTGTTCCTCAAGGAAATCCTCCTGCTAGCCATCACTCTGTTGCAAGAATAGATGGCCAGAGCTCTGTGATACCAGGGTTGAGCAGACAAGATTATGACCAGTTGATGAACTTGTTACACCAGACCAAGTTAGGGGAATCCACTGCTCAAACTCCTCCTCCCATCTATGCTGCAAACTTTGCTGGTACTTTGTTAACTGAGAACCCTATATCTGATTCCAAACTTTGTTTGCTTACTCGTATTAATTCTATCACCTAGATTATAGATTCAGGTGCCTCTAATCACATGACACATGATAAACAACTACTTTTTAACATCACACCTTTAACTCTACCATATCTTGTCACTCTTCCTAATGGTTATAAAGTGAAAGTGACATGCACAAGCTCTTTTGCATTGACTCCTACCATTGCTCTTCACAATGTACTGCTTGTCCCTTCTTTTAAACACAACTTGATTTCTGTTCACAAGTTAGTGAAGCAGTTGCATTGCATAGTTATGTTCATTGAACATTCCTGCTTAGTACACATGATACAGGACCCTTCTCTGAGGAGGCCACTGGATTTTGGTAGAGAAGCTGCTGGCCTATATAAATTGGCTTGGGTCCCTCCTTCCCCTTCTCCCTCTGTTAGTTGTTCCTCTACTTCTGTTTGTCTTGTATCTGCTTCTTGTAATGATAGCAAAGTTGTTTCATTGCCTTCTGTGTCTGTTTCTTGTAATGATGACATCTTGTCTGATAATAAGACTGTTCCTTTGCCTTCACATGTGAATAGTTCCACTTGTAATAATGATTTTGCATCTGATATGAATTACATTTGGCACTTAAGACTTGCACATACTCCTTTTGCAAATATGAAATGCATTTCTGGTCTGTCTTTTCCTTTTGCTTCCAAACAACCCTTTCCCTGTACAGTCTGTCCCATGGCCAGACAGACTAGACTTCCTTTTCCTGATAGTTCCATTAAGACTTCTAGACCTTTTCAACTGATTCATGTGGACACCTGGGGACCTTATCATACTCCAACCTCTTCTGGTTGTAAATATTTCCTTACAATTGTTGATGACTTTTCAAGGGCAACTTGGACACACCTGTTGGGATCCAAAAGCAATGCTTTTACTATTCTTAAGTCATTTCTTTCTCTGGTCAGAACCCAATTTAATGCTGTGGTTCAGACTATTAGAAGTGACAATGCTTTGGAATTGGGGTCCAGCAATGAGGGTATTTCTTTCTTTAGCAGCCAGGGGATCATACATCAAACCTCCTGCCCTCACACCCCTCAACAGAATGGTGTTGTTGAGAGAAAACATAGAACTCTCATTGAAACCTGTAGGGCATTGCTTTTCCAATCTGGCTTGCCAGTATCTTTCTGGGGGGATTGCTTGTTGACTGCTACCTATCTCCTTTACAGAATACCCACCAGATTGCTTCATAATAAGTCTCCTCATGAAATTTTGTATGGGAAAATTCCAACCTCTACTCACTTGAGGATTTTTGGTTGCATTGCCTATGCCACTGTCCCATCCCTTAAAGGGACAAGTTAAAGCCCAGAGCCATCCCTTGTGTTATCCTGGGTTATCCTTTAAAAAGGGTTATATACTACATGATCTTGCATCTAAGAAGTATTTGGTCTCCAGGGATGTTCTCTTTCATGAATCATGTTTTCCTTTTAAATCTATGCCTCCTTCTACTCATCCTCCTGCTTCTCCTTATCCCTTTTTTTCATCCGGAGAACATGATGATGCCTCTGATTCTCCCATTCTCCTCTCTCCTCCCTCTTCTCCCTCATCTGTGCATGTGCCTTTTCCTGTCCCTGTCACTGTCCCCAGTGCTTCAGTCTTCCCTTCTCCTTTCAATCCTGCTGGTTCACCTCCTGTTTTAGCTTCTTCTCCCCCTATTCCTGCTCCTAGAAAGTCTCAAAGACATCATAATCCTCCTTCCTATCTTAAGGATTATGTCTGTCAACTCCCTGCCTTCTCTGGCTCATCTTCCTCCTCTTTGGAATCTGAGCTCTATATTACTCTCAGGCTGCATCTGTTCCAGCATGGCAAGCTGCCATGAGACAGGAGCTTGAAGCTTTGGACACTAACCATACTTGGGATGTTGTCCCTCTTCCTCCTGGTAAGAAACCCATTGGTTGCAAATGGGTTTACAAAATAAAATACAAGGCTGATGGCAGTGTTGAAAGGTATAAAGCCAGGTTGGTTATTAGGGGTGACACACAGGTTGAGGGGATTGATTTTACAGAAACTTTCTCTCCAGTGATTAAAATGACTTCTGTGAAGTGCCTTATTGCTGTGGCTGTCAAGAATCATTGGCCTCTTTTTCAGCTTGATTTCAATAATGCCTTTCTTCATGGTGATTTGGATGAGGATGTTTATATGAAACTTCCTCCAGGTTTGACAGTCTCTCCTTCTACTTCTGGTTCTATTTCTTCCCCTTCTTCTCCTTCTCCTCCTCTGGTCTGCAAACTCAAGAAATCCTTGTATGGGCTGAGACAAGCATCCAGATGATGGTATGCCAAATTGTCTTCTGCTCTTTATTCCAGAGGGTATAAACATTCTTTGAATGACTACTCCTTGTTCATCAAAGGTAAGCCTGGCTCCTTTGTGGTGGTAGCTGTCTATGTGGATGACATAATACTTACTGGGGATGACAGTGATGAACTGACTGCTCTGAAACTGTTTCTGGATGCACAGTTTAAAATCAAGGATTTTGGGTCCTTGCATTATTTTTTGGGCTTTGAAATGTCTGTTGTCCCTGGTGGGATGCACATTAATCAGCACAAGTATATTTCTGATTTGCTGCATCAGTTTGACTGTGTTAATGTCTCTTCTGTTGTGTCCCCTTTGGACATCAATGTCAAACTTCATGCTGATTCTGGTGACCTCTTGCCCTCTCCTGACCAGTACAGGAGTCTAGTTGGCAAGATGCTCTTCCTGACTCATACTAGGCCTGGCATTTGTTTTGCAGTCCAGCATCTGAGTCAATTTCTCAAATCCCCCAGACTTCCCCATATGACTGCTGCCCTGCATGTTCTGAGATACCTTAAAGGCACTCCATCCTTTGGGTTTATTTTACTCTGCTCATGCTGATTTTTTTGTTACTGGGTATTCTGATAGTGACTGGGCTGCTTGCCCTGATACTAGACGCTCTGTTACTGGATTTTGTGTGCTTTTGGGTGGCTGTTGATCAGTTGGAAATCGAAGAAACAGCCTGTTGCTTCTCTTTCCTCTGCTGAGGCAGAATACCGAGCCCTTAGCAAGGTTGTTGCTGAATTGACTTGGCTCTCTCGCTTGTTGGTTGATCTTGGGGTCTCTGTTTCCTCTCCTATTTCTGTTTATTGTGATAGTATGGCTGATGTTCATATTGCTAACAATCCTGTTTTTCATGAACGTACGAAACATATCGAGGTGGATTGCCATTTTGTTTGGGACTTGTTGCTTTATGGTTTTCTCAAGTTGCTTCATGTACCTACTTCTCGTCAGCTGGCCGACTTGCTCACCAAGCCCCTGCCTGGCACTTTACTTTTTCCGCTGCTCACCAAGTTGCAGGTGGTTTTCCCCTCCAACTTGAGGGAGGGTGTTGAGATAAGAGATGCTACATGATTTAGCTTTGTATATACTTGTACATTTTGTGTATACTCAGTGTATATTGTAGGTATAGTTTCGGTATATTTTCGGCATTGGGTTGTAACTGGGCTGTGATGATTTGTGTGTCTGAGCCCAATGTCCATTATTTAATTTTGGGCCGGATCACCCGATCCGGCCCGTCCGTGTGTAATAAGTATATATGTAGGTGAGATATTTTCTCACCTACCGAGACTCATTTTCTTCCATTCATTTTTTGTAATAGACTTCTCTCACCTTCCAGAGAATTCTAAAAGCTCTACCTTCTCTCTCTAGATTTTCTATGATTTCTCGGTCTAATATGAATGTTTACAAATACAGAGCCTTCGTTATGGTTCTCATCGTTCTAAACAGCTTTTATGTTTGCACTAGAAAGACCTCGTCGAAAAAAAAAGTCATTGACAAGAACACTGAATGAATCTTTAAATATGGAATAATTATTCTAATATAATGAAACTTGTACAACATTGATAACTGATTATGACTTTCAAATTAGGCTTGACTCATTTCTCTTTTTACATTGGTAGGGCGTTGTAAAAGGAATAATCGAAAACGACACCTAATAAAATGGTGCAGATATAGATATGTTAATAAACTTCCAAGAAATATCTTGGAAAAGCTGTTTATTTCTTTTTCTTCTTTTTTTTTTTAGAAAAAATATGCTTGTTCATAAAAATTTGTAAGTTTTAAAAAAAAGAATTTTGAAAATGAGTTTTTGACCATTTTTGAAAATTTTTGAAAATTTTTTTTCCTACTAACAAAAGTGCAATATTTTTTCAAGAAAATACATATTTAAACATATTTTTAAATATTATTTTTCAACTTAGCTTCAAAATTATAATATTTATGTCCAAACGCCAACTTAGTACAATATCTCATAAGATCCAGCTGGTATATTCCTAACCAACTTTTCTTTTTAACATGATTAAAATTATTAAAAAATTTATGTTTTAACTCTCCAACTCTTTCGTTTTTGTTTTTTTTTCTTTTCTTCTCAAATCTTTCATTCTTGTTAGGAGTCAATTTCATTGGGATCCCTTCGTTTCCCGTTTTCCTTGAGATGTTTTCTTTGGTATTCTCCCATATTCTCCATCTTTTTCAATTCTCTTTGAATTTTGAATTTAACGCCATGTCATCATCAGCAGTCCAATTATAATTTTCGTTTTAAAAAGTAAAATAATTTTCTGGTCACTTAAATTTGTTAAATTTTTTTAAGCTCATACATAAAATTTTTATTTTTTCATTTGAACACTGAACTCGTTTTTTCCGTAACTTGTAAACACATCTGACAAGAGACTATGTGCGCATGTATTACACATACACTTACGTGTCCATCCGGGCAACAAATGACCAATGGATATCTTATACGTCAAAGGTGCGAAAACCGTAACCCTGGTCCCCTCTTTCATTCCGTAGATAGACCGTCCCCCCTCCTCCCCCATTATTTTGACCTCTCTCTCTGACGAAATCTCCCCTATTTATTCCAGAATATTGATGATCGGAGAAGGTGAAAAGAATCTGAAAAGTGAGGGAAACATATCTAATGCCCTTCTCGCTGTCGATGGACTCTCCATAAGTTCGGAAAATCTCATCGAGAATGCCACAGATCTATTCATTGCTGAATATGACCTTAGAGTTTACAGCAACCACCAAAGCCGCCATTTTATCGTGGTTAAGACCCTCATCGCTATTTGCATCAAAATTTTAAAGGATTCTTTTCACCTTCTCCGATCGCTAATTTCTAAAATCTTCCATATTCTTTTCACCTTCTCCAACATTCAAAAGGACTTGTTTATGGTAGTGGATATGGTCGAGCTTCTTTTGGTCCAAGTGACACAAAACTTCGCTTCAATTCTATAATGACAATATACAACTTTCCACCATTTTCAAGGTATGAAATTTTTAAAAAAAAATGAAAATGGAGCTTCAAATTTTACAAGGATGAATGGAGCTTCAGATTTTTAAAAATGGAGAAAGGGGATATTTTAGAAGGAATGAATAAGAACACAATTAAACACAACCTATTTTGTAATGTTGGGCATTGAAAAGGGGATTTTCACGCTCCTGTGCATCGTGTGCCTCATGCGAGCTGTTGATTAGAACTGACTAATGCTATCTGGGCATGATCAATGGTCAAATATATTTATAAGTTACCGAAAAAGCGAATTCAGTGTTCAGATAAAAAAATAAAAGGTTTATATAACAATTTTAAAAAATCCAATAAATTTGTATAACCAGAAAATCATTCTTGCCTTTTCAAAAGAAATGCTAGTTATACTGACAAGCTTTTCAAAAATAAATGCTCCGTATATGTACAACTAGTAATATTTGTTTTTTTAGTCTGTTTTATGTTATCTTCTGATATTTGAAAATAACTTTACTTTAACCTTCACATTTTATCTTTAATTATATAGTTTTATGAACATACAATACATAATATCTTTAAAATTGTAAGTTTTAATTTATGCCAATTAAAGATCGCTATATGAAATAAATCGGAGGAAATAATTTTAATTTGTAGTACAATGAAATCACACGTGTTATCACATAGAACCACATAAATTGTGCCACGTTGACGCTACTAGATATTGTCTGGGACAGTCCATATAGGTTTTATCCCGAGCAACGTGGCTTTTTATTATTCCTACAACTTTTTTCTCCTCGTCGGTTACGTTCATGTTCATAGTATTAAAGTAAAAAGACTGTGGTTGGGTCTGGCCAGCCAACGTGGAACATCATTCTTCTCAAAAACAAAAAATAAAAAGGAGAAAACTATGTTATTTTCCTTTTTATATGAGAGTTAAGTGGACCCCTTTGGAATTGAAATTTAATTTTCTCAGTTTGATAGAACGTAGACTGGTCACATTTGACATTTTTGGTACTTTGATAATTTAGTTTCGTTTAGTTGTATTTCATTGTTCCCATATTTTAGGGGAAGTATGCTCCATTTGTAGGTTTTTCTTCTAGTGTCATTGTCCACGTCAAGAAGAATCAAACTCAGTTTTCTCTCCCAACCTAATTATATAGAAACGTTTTAATTTAATTAAGCCAAATTTAAGAATAAAGTAGAAGTTTAATAAAGACTGAGCTATTATTAGTATCAATTTTAATGATTCAGAATTGAAAAAAGGGGATTAATTTAAAGAGGGTACTTATTATGGGGCCGATTGCGACCTATGTGACATGCAACAAATTAAATTCTTGTTTTTTTGGTACAACATTATTATTGATGGAATTGGATTTCTAAACATTAAGAATGTGCTTTCTAACTAACATATATTTGTTTTTAGTTACGGAAAAGGGTCAGGACTACCCTTTAACGTATTGACGTCAGTTTAAAAATGCCTTCCGTTAACCTATTTTGAAAAAAATGCCCCTACCGTTAAAAATGTGGCATATTTGTGCCCCTAACGTATTGACTCCAGTTTAAAAATGCCCCTACCGTTAAAAAAATGCCCCTACCATTTTAAATATAAGTACAGTCAGTTGTTAGATTTAGGGGCACAAATATGCCACATTTTTAACGGTAGGGGCATTTTCTTCAAAATAGATTAACGAAGGACATTTTTAATCTGGAGTCAATACGTTATGGGCAGTTCTGACCATTTTCCCTTTTAATTATAGTTAGTGTTTCTAAAATTGTGATCCTGAGGTGGGACATTTTATCTGGTATGGGATAAGACGTATGCTTTGAGAATGATGTCGACGTCAAATTCCATTAAGTCTATAGCTATTTTATAAGTTATTAAAATAGCGTAATAACATAAAAGTACGGAAAACAAAATTAAAAAGTCTTAGAACATCTAAAAACATTTGTTGTATTTTACTTGCATAAAATATACAGAGAATAATTGTTAATCTACTCTTACATGCTCTATTTGATGTTATTAATATTTGTTCTGCTTCTTGCTCGTTATTTTGCTCTTATATGCTTTAGTTGAAGTTATTGTCTTCATTATTGTCTTGTTACCTCCCGCATTTATTTGAAGTTTTTATTTTATGGAATATTATCTTGTACTAATATTAATATAAACAATATAAAAAAATAAAAGTTATTATAGACGTATTTAAATCAGTTATGACTTCTTAGACAATCGAAAAATTTTAAGGATAACATCGTAATTCGTTGTAAAATTTTTATCAAGCTCTGCATCATATCTCTCAACAAGTAAGTAATAGGGAAATTTCTTAATGTGTTATGAAATAATATAAGAATAAGAACAATAATACAAGAACAAGAACAATATAGAGAAAAGTAGAGAGAGGAGTATTCTTATTGATACTTTGGGATGATTTACAATGGGAGAGAACCCCTTTATTTATAGGGAGGTGGTGACTTAGCCACCAAATAGTAAACCCTAGAATCTCTCTAAATATAGACATTCACCTTAAATAGGATTCTATTTATAACACTCCCCCTTGAATGTCTATTCAATAATGTGCCTCGTTAAAACCTTAACTAAATAAAACCCAATGGGGAAAAATTATAGAAAAGGAAAAAGAGTACACATGTTTGAATATGCGCCTATTGGTTGCCTCGTTAAAAACCTTGCAAGGAAAACCCAGTGGGACAAAACCTTGTAAGGGAAAAAGAGTGCAACGCGCATTAACTCCCCCTGAAAAGAGCATCAATTCACATCCTTGAGCATTTGCATTCCAATCTTGTGCACCATCTTCAAAACGATCTTTTGTAGAGATTTGATAAATAAATCAGCCATATTGATTTGAATAAATATTCCGCACCTTGAAATTATCATTCTTGATAGATACGAACATCTTCATATAATGTCGTGGAATGACTCTTCAATATCTCTATAGAGGTATTCTCGATGCCATCATGCTTATAGTTATATCAAGATACATATGTACACAAGTTGCACTTAGGATGTGGTACTTCAGGACCAAGAATTGTATATGTTTCAAGCAACTTCAATCATTGATTTTATACTTTCAAGTATTTGAACTACATGTCCAGAACTACATGTCTTTCATATGGAATCAATTCTACTTGAATTGTATCTCTTCCATTTAGCCAATATTTTTGTTTGTATTCGACAAACATAAGATCCTCATTGATATTTAGCGCTATCATAGATGTCGTCGACGAACATTTTATATCGGTTTCAATAAATTTTCATAAAGACATAACATGGAGATCTCTTTATTCATATATTCAGGTACCTGAATCTCTCATGAGATTTTATGAAGTGTTATGTCATGTGATCTTCTAGATCACTTGCCTCCTTATTATGATCACTTTGATCATTTGCTCATCTTCTTTATTAAGAAGTTATTTTGAAACCGATTTGTCTATACGCTTTAAGCGTATCAAAGACTTTGTCCTTCTGGGACTTAATATGAGCATTTGCAGTGAGAATATAGTTACTTTCTTTGGGTCAGCAAATGCGTATAGCATGCTTTGCAATATGTTGCAATTGAATTATCCTTTTATGAACTTCAGGTTCATATTATGATATTCGAGGATCTATATATACAAATGATAATTCATCCCATGTAACCTTTTCTCAAGTGTTTATCATGTCTCCCCCTCATGTTAGAAAAGCTAACTTGTTTCCTCAACTTTGAGAGTCCATCTTTGTGCATTGTGGTGTTAATGAAAATATACACCGCACATCAATAATAAGATGAAATTATTTGGTTCCTGACCCTGAACCACTCGTGAGGGGAGAATATAATATACTCTCGTATACAACGTATATCAAACTCATATATATATAACTTTGTTCTCATAAGAAACAATTTAGCTATTAAGTGGAGGCACTCAATTATTATCTTGCTAAACCAACTATGATATAAACCAACTTATCAAGATGAACTATCTTGAATAGAAAATCTGGAAATTATGCTCGAAGTTATATTACTGAGCAATTTACCTCGCAAGCACCGGCCAAGCTGCGGGTTAATAACAGTCGCACATGTAACCATATCATAGATGCATCATATGTGGTATACATGGCAGGTGAATGAGCCCATATTCACCTTTGATATTTCCAGAATTTATGGGATTCAACCCGAACTCTTTAGTTGGTCAATTAATTAATGAGAACAAGTAATACAAGAGAATTCGTAAAGAACTTTCTAGTTCTTTAATATTTACCCATGTGAATTCTCTATTACTGCACATCATACTTAAAATGATATGGCTAAACCGAATGCCAACTGAATAAATTATCAATATTGATAAACTTCAAATTTACACCATGACATGTGCAATTATCAATAAACTTCAAGTTTATTATGATATGGGTTTTTATATCAATAAACGTCCACTTTATTGTGGTATTCTTGTGTAGTACAAACTGGAGAATAAAGCGGGTAGTTTTTCACATACAGATTATCCCGCTACAAGTTGTAGTAATAGAAGATATCAAATATTTCCTTTATTTATAGTCTCAATATAATCAATCGCTTTCGAATATACTTTGGAAACTGAATAAGTTTCTTTGAGACTTACTACAACACAATACCATATTGGTAATCAATTGTGTTTCTCTAACATAGTAATAATTGGCTCTTCTAGAGCTCTCAATTAATTTTGTACTACCACAAATTCATCAACATCCATGTGGTGAATATCTCTTTTAAAGAGAAAGTTATACCATTATGGTCATGTCAAAATTATATGCAAGATATGTTCCTTGCATTATTATTGTCCTTTGATAATCACATTGACAAATTATTTTAGCGTACAATAGGTACGTGACCAATGACTATTCATGCCATAACAATGACATTATTTTCATATATCATCTCAAACCTCCTTCTAGGGGTGAGTGTGGTATATTCAATACCAATTTCATGTTCATATTCTTCCAATAATGAATATGTATTCGTGAATCAGATGTTGTCACATTCACTGCGGGGGTATGTGATTTTGTTATCCTTTTCAAATCTGTAAATGCGTCTGGCATTTGATTTGCTATTCTTTGCAAATGGATAATATTTTGCACCTCTTTTTCACAAATAGAGGTATGTGGATCAAGATGAGATAATGATGCATTTTTCCACATAATTTCCCGTTTGGTTTCACCAACTTCTCCCCCTAATTTTGGGAAAAGTGTCTCATCGAATTGACAGTCTGCAAATCGTGCAGTGAACAAATCCCCTGTCAATGTTTCGAGGTAGCGAATAATGGAGGGCGATTCAAACTCAACATATATTCCTAACCTTCTTTGCAGAGCCATTTTGGTGCAATATGGCGGTGCTACAGGCACATATACTGCACATCCAAAAATTCTTAAGTGGGATATATTAGGTTCATGACCCAAAACTCATTGCAACGGGGAATATTTGTGATAATTCGTCATTCTGAGACGAACTAGCATTGCTGCATGCAAAATGGCGTGACCCCAAACCGAAGTGGGCAGCCTCGTTTTCATGAGTAAATGAGGAATTCAAGATTATTCTCATTTATTGTCTCAATATGATATCCATTTTGAATGATATCTTTAAAACTCAACAAGTTCCTTTTAGACTTGGAGGAGAACATTGCATTCTCTAAAATGTTGTTCCTTTAGGCAGAGTTATAGTTGCTCTTCTGGAGCCTTTAATCAATTTACTACTACCAGAAATTGTAGTAACATCTGCCTTACACATACTTAAATGAGAGTAATATTTCTTCTCTTTGAATATCGTATGTGTGGTACATGAATCAATTAATCAAAAGAGATATACGAACATTAGAATAAACAAATTCAATCCGTTTGTATCACATTTAAACAATATTTTCAAAATCTGTTGAGGTTAGTCGACTAACTTAGTTGATAGTCGACTATCTTGGGAAGCAGTCATTAAACTGGACTTTTCCGCAAGGCAAGATAGTCGACTATCTGATTTAGATAGTCGACTAACCTAATGACTGCTTCCCAAGATAGTCGACTAACTTAGTTGATAGTCGACTATCTTGGGAAGCAGTCATTAGGTTAGTCGATTATCTAAATCAGATAGTCGACTATCTTGCCTTGCGGAAAAGTCCAGTTTTAATGCGAAATATTAGTTAGTCGACTAACTAAGTTGATAGTCGACTAACTTAGTAAACAGTCATCAGGTTAGTCGACTATCTAAATCAGATAGTCGACTAACTTAGCTTGCGGAAAAATCCAGTTTTAATGCGAAATATTAGATAATCGACTAACTGTTAGGTTAGTCGATTAACTCTACTGGAAAATAAAAATATCTTTGAAATTTAAGCATATTGAAACATTCTAAAGAACTAATACTAACATTATATCATAAGCTAACTAATACGAGCTGATACTAATGACTATTAGTTTATTCACTAACTAATACAAATAAGTAAAATAAAATCAAACAATTCCATCTTCCTTCATCACAGATCCATCACCAATTAAGTGGTCTATTTTCCCCTCAGGGTGCTTAAAGAAGTCTGCCACATCCAAGTGGGTGATGTCAAAATTGTCGTCAGAGACAGAATTGGTTTCAGGGCATTTACCTTTTAGAGATGCTTGATAAAGCTCAACCAAATGTCTTGGTACACGGTAAGTTTTCGCCCAGTGCCCTTTTCCACCGCAACGATAATATATAGTTTATGAACTATTTGCTTTTGGATTCTCATCGCATCGTGCTTGTGGCAGAGTGACCAACTTCAGGTTGTCATATCTCTCCGTTAAGCCATTCCACAAGATAGGTGGATCTTTGACTGTGATATATTCAATTTTCAAACCTTCATTAAGGTGATGGCGCAAGAAAATCAAGGCCTTAGCACAGTTTCAAACCTTCATCAAGGTGATGGCGCAAGAAAATCAAGGCCTTAGCATAGTCTTGGGTGGATGCATTATTTCTGTCTCTAATGGCGTCTCCAAGACCCATTGCATCCAAATGGATTTCAGCATCCAACACCCATGTCATATAGTTCTTGCCCGAAATTTCAAGGGCAACGAACTTTCTTTTCATAATGTCAGACATAAAACAAAATTACATCAAGAGCGTGTCCATACTTACGGGCTTTATTACAATTATCACATTCACTTCAGGGAAGGATCATAATCATCTGTATGTGCTATATACAATCTCATGTCAAATATTACTTTCATAAAGTGAAAGATTATTTTGAGAATATTTATTATTCTCATTAGCACAATGATGACGATTATAATTCCGTCTATTGCCACGTCCACATCCATTGATACCTTCACGGTAATAATTTTGTCTTCTTTCAGACTTATCACATACTGCTATCACATTCTCTAAAGGGAATGAGAATGAAGCAAATTCAATGGGACGGATTTTCAATTCTTTGCCCACAATCATACATGAATTTAATCATGGCAAGACATAGAACTTTTACCACTTCACGTGGTTATAATTCCTTACAAACTCCATTAGAGTTATAATCAAACTTTGTTGTCTATGTTTGTATATGAAATCAAATCGTAGAATTTCAAAATTTTGAAATGGAAAAGTAAATTACTTACCTTTAAGGTATACTAATAAATGTTGTGATATCAAATATACCTCTTGAGTTTCCATCCCGTTGCATTATTTTATGATGATACCATCTCTTCTATTTTTCCGTATAGAAATTCTCATATGGAGCAGTAGCAATCGTTATTACACTCTTTTGCTTGGAAATTCACCTTAAAAAAGAAAACAAAAGTAAACAACGAGAAAGAAAAAAAAAATTGAAGAATTTCAGAAACCAAAATATCACAAATCTCGTTTCACTCGAATAGAAAAACCCAAACAACGGAACACGAATTAGAGTGGGTGAATCTGATTGCAACTCGAGATTCTGAGAGCGATAATTGCTGAATATTAAATTCAATTGGTTAGAGACTCGTGCTGATAATGTGTTATGAAATAATATAAGAACAAGAACAATAATACAAGAACAAGAACAATATAGAGAAAAGTAGAGAGAGGAGTATTCTTATTGATACTTTGGGATGATTTACAATGGGAGAGAAACCCTTTATTTATAGGGAGGTGGTGACTTAGCCACCAAATAGTAAACCCTAGAATCTCTCTAAATATAGACATTCACCTTAAATAAGATTCTATTTATAACATAATGCATAATTTAAAATATTATTCTCTTCAATATTGAATTTTTAGGTTAGATTCCAAAAAAAAATTAAAAAATATTTCTAGCCCTAAATAAATACAAAACATACACAGAGTACAAGCTATCATACCTACATCAATAAACGAGCAAACAACGTTGCTATAACAATTGATCACTGAAATATGAGTTCGTTATAGATAATAATTTGAGATGATCATTATTAATTTGTTAGCTCTTCATTTTTTAACTTTTGGTCGCTTCATAGTGAATACAAAAAGGGTAGTACTGCTAAAATAGAAATAGATAACTAAACCCGGAGACTAATCAATTGAAGGCATGAAACATAATTATCTAGTTTTAGAAGCAAGGTTTCAAGTGAAGTTCAATCTTGTGATTTCCCATGATATTAGGGCTAAAAGTTTTGCTGTATAATTCTCAAACTTCATATTTAAGATAGGTGACGGGGAATTTTGACTTCGAAAGAATTATTAAAGATTTTTTACGATCAATATTGTATTATATCGCTTAATAAATTATTCTGCACATGATTTGAATAGAATCTGAGTAACAATTAAATTTGATTTGCAGGATATGTGATTAAATTCAATACCAATTAATAATCAAGAAATATAAAGTAGAAATTAAAGAAATGAATGAATCAAACAAATGTTACTCATCAGTGATGACCTCGAGCTTAGTGACCTCGAGATGGACTAAGAGCTAAAGTAAGGACAATAATACTAAGGACAATTCTGATAACAGTAAGAGAGAAAAGTAGGATAGTATATTCTTGTCAATGATGACATAACATTACAAATGATTGGGAGTCCCCTTTATATACAATGATGAGATAACATTATAAATGATTGGGAGTCCCCTTTATATAATAGGGGAACCCTAAATAAAGCATATTTCTATTTACAGTAAGGAATATCCTTGATACATTTGTCTAACCTTCTGGTATAGAATCGTACAATTCTATTGTGGGATTTGTGCTATGATCTTGGGTACGTGTCAGAAATCTAGCTTGTTCTGTTACAAATCCATAAAGGTACCATTGCGGGGTTGAGCATACTCGGTTTGGGTGTACGTCATGTGCCAATCTTTGAGCATTGCACTTTGTCTTTGATATTGGATTTGATTCCTCGATCTCGACTCAACCTTGCCTAAACTCGGGTTCAAAACGACCCCTCGAGCCTATGGATCAGAGGCATACGACTTCGACCGTATACAGTGAGCATTTATATCTGGGGCGTAGACATCACGAGACTAACACATCCGACGTGTGTCTCGGGTCATTTTCCGATCACCTTCCTTGCTGTGAAATGAACCCAAGGCGAGTTCCACGAATTAATGCTTCAAAAAACTCTGGCTACCTGTCGAAATCAAGATCAATGTGAAATCATTGACCATTTCTGCTAATGAATTCATAGGTAGTTAAGAGTGATGTTTTGTTAGTTCAAGATCTTGTTATAGATGTTGATTACATTGAATGAAGAAAAGGACATATAACGTACAAGTGATGCGCATATAGATTTGGAATGATTGTTACCGCAACACTAATTACACACATTAGGAAACTTTACTTAAATAAGTGAGATCGACTTGGAGCATTTTCTTTTCGAAGGGCAAGCAAAAGAATCTAAAACAAAGCGATGTGACAATTATTTTTTTAAAATTTATAAAAATTGCATGGTTACAGAAAACTTATTTTGGACGAAGAAATCATGGCTTGGGGCACTTCTGAAATGTATACGGTCAAAATCGGGTATGCCTAATTTTTCGGACTCGAGGAGTTGTTCTAAGTCCGAGTTCAAGATAGACCGAGTTTGAGCTCGATGGATTAGGCTCAAGCTCGATGACACAGTTCAAGGCTCGAAGAACCATGTGTTCTAGGAACGTCGAAGCCTAATATGATTGGCCTTGACATATTGCTGTTATAGATTTATAACGAAATGAGCAAGATTCATGTCACGTCCCCAAGATTGTTGTGCAAATCTTGGAACAGATCTGTACGAATCCGTACGAGGCAGTTGGACAGCTGTCGCAATAAAATTCTTTACTGTAAATGGAAACGTACCTTATTTAGGGTTGCCCTATAATATAGAAGGAACCCCAATCATTTCTAAACATATCTAATCACTGGCAAAGAATATATTCTCTTACTTTTCTCGCTCATTGTTCATTAGAATTGTCTTTTAGTTTTATTTTTCTTGCTTTATTATTGTTGATACATCTCGAGGTCACTTTTGCCTGAGGTCAAGACTGACTTATCTACTGGTTTGATCTTACTTATTTCTTTCATTTATTAATCAGGTTTCATGGTTATTAATTAGTATTGAATTAAATCATGTATCTTTGAAATCATAAATCAAATTTAATTGTTACTCGTACTTTCGAGGTAGACAGTTTGGTGCCCACCGTGGGGCTAAAGATAATAATAATTATTTTAATACTAATTCTAATAACGCACATTATTTTCACACTTGTTCTTGTTAAGAATTTTTGTTCTCATGATTAAACATGGCAAACTCGTAAAACGCACCTATTCACGACAACGAAGGTGTTGGATTTCATACGGAAAACAACAATGTAGGGGGTGGTGTACCACTGATAAATACGGGGAAAGTGCCAAATGTGGAACCATCTGACGTCAGTTCAGACATTGCTTTAAATACAGATTTAGGTACGGACCTTGGAGGAAGTGTACACATGGAATCTCGATTTTGGAGCCAAGAAACACATGGTATAAGAGATGGGGGAGTCAGCTTTCAAGTGATATTCGAGATGTTGCAAGCTCAACAGATTGTCATCACTCAACTTAAAAGTCAAAATAAAACTCTAAGTATAGTCGAACCAGAAAATGGTCGACGTACTTAACCGGTGCCAGAGAGGTAAAACGAAAATGGCACAAGGACTAACCCCACAATTATGAGGATGCTCGAAGAATTCACCAAGAGGATCGAGTCTTGGGATAATGGCAAAAAGGTGGAGACTTATAACTCCTGTATTGATCAAATACCGGGGGAACCCCCGGTCTTGAAAGGTTTAAATACCAAAAGATCATATAAAAACCATTCCTTCAGAGTACGGATCTGATGCCCATTTCTAAAAAGTTTCGCATGCCCTATATACCCAAATATAATTGGACAACCGACCTTTATGAACATATTACCTCATATACTTGCGGGATTAAAGGAAACAACTTGAATGAGGATGAGATCGAGTCAGAGCTATTAAAAAAATTTGGGGAAACTTTGTCAAAAGGACCATGATTTGGTACCACAACTTGCTCCCTAACTCAATTGATTCATTTGATATATTAGCAGACGCCTTCATGAATGAACATGTTGGGGCCATAAAGGTGGCGACGAGGAAATCAGACGTTTTTAATATAAAATAGAAGAGCGACGAGATGTTAAGGGATTTCATGTCCCTGTTTCAGATGGAGTGGATAGAATTACCACCGGTCTCGGATGACTAGACAGTACATGCTTTTATGTAGAGTTTTGATGAGTGGAGTTCGATAGCGTCTCGACAATTAAAGAAGAATCTGATAGGGTATCCAGCTGTGATATGGTCAGACATGCACAATCGTTATCAATCAAAGATCAGGGTCAAGGACGACCAGTTGGGATCCCCCTCTGGTTTAGTTCATCCTAATAGAGTAGCAGCCAAGACCTAGAGGGATACAGAAATTGAGATCAAACAAGGAACAATATCAGTTGTATGTCGATCGGAAAAACAACAGCTTGGGTCGTAACGCTCCTTGGAATTATCGGATAAATGATCGAGGTCAAAGCTCTTGGGGACTCATGAGTAAGAATGGGTTTGATAAACATACCAACCTTGTGGAGGCACCTTGATTGTCGGATGTCGGCTATTGGAAAAATCATAGACACTAGGTGGCCCAGGCCTATACAAACCAATCCTTCTCAAAGGAATCAAAACTTGTTGTGTAAGTATTATGGCACACATGGCCATAGAACCAAAGACTGCAGGCAGCTAAGGGAGGAGGTAGCTCGGTTGTTCAACGAGGGTTACCTTCGAGAATTTCTTAGTGATCGAGCTAAGAACCACTTTAGGAAAAAAGATGCAAAAGGAAAAAATGAGTAGAAAGAACTGCAACATGTAATCCATATGATCGTTAGCGGAGTCGATGTTCTATAAAGGTCTGTGTTCATGTGCACCGAGGTGTCGATCGGCAGAGCAAAATGGACCCGGAGTTATGTGCCCGAGGACATCATATCATTCAATGACGAGGAAGTGGAAGGCATATCTCAGCCGCATAATGACGCCCTGGTAGTTTCTATTTTGTTAAATAAAATTCAAGATAAATGTGTTCTAGTGGATCTAGGTAGCTCGGCAAACATAATCAAATCGAGAGCTGTAGAGCAGCTCGACCTACAGGATCAGACCATACTTGCATCCCGAGTCCTAAATGGCTCCAACATGGTAAGCAAAATAACAAAGGGGGATATAATCCTACCAGTCAATGTAGCGGGACCATCCAAGATAAAAATTCCATGTCATTGAAGGCGACATGAGGTATAATGCATTCTTAGGGAGACCATGGATCCACTACATGAGGGTCGTGCCTTTGACCCTCTATCAGATGATGAAATCCCAATATAGGATGGTATGAAAACTATTTTTGGAGAACCATATGCTGCAAAGGAGATGTTTGCAATCGAAGAGGTGATATTGGTATCAGTGCCTTTGACCTCGGAAAAGTCAAGCACCAAAGGTGAGCAGGCGACCAAGTAGCAACCACCGATCCAAGTCCCGGTTGAGCTGGGTGAACAGGTAACCGAAGAAGAAGAAGATAATTTCCTTACTCCTCGAACCTTAGTTGTTCCCGAAGAGTCAGATGCAACCAAATCAACAAATGAGGAACTGGAACAGGTCATACTGATCGAGTACATGCCCGAGAAAAAGGTATACCTGGAATGAGGTTAAGCCCCGAACTCAGGAAAAACTCATTCAATTTCTTATCGATAATATGGATTTCTTTTCTTGGTCCCATTTAGGCATGGCAAGGATCCCGCCGAAAATAACAATGTAGCGGCAAAGCATGGACCCTAGGTTCAAAGAAGTGAAGCAAAAAAAGAGGCTCCAGTTCGAGGTGAAGCATGCATTCATAAAGGATGAGGTAACCAAACTTCTTAAAATTGGGTCTATACAGGAGGTAAAATACCCCGATTTGTTAGCCAACGTAGTCGTAGTTCCTAAAAAGGGAAGCAAACTTAGAATGTGCGTAGATTATAAAGATTTAAACAAAGCATGCCCTAAAGACTCTTTTCCGCTGCCTAATATCGATTCTATGATTGATTCCACGGCTGGCCATGAGATCCTTACCTTTATCGATGCCTACTCTGGGTGCAATCAGATTTAGATGAACTCGAGAGACCTGGAAAAGACCTTGTTTATCTCTAAGTTTGGAACTTATTGGTACAACGTAATGCCCTTCGGGCTAAAAAATGTAGGAGCTACATACCAACGCCTAGTTAACAAAATGTTCGAGGAACAGATAGGTAAATCGATGGAAGTTTACAATCGCATTGATGATATGTTGGTTAAGTCCCTGTGCATAGAGGACCATTTAACTCATTTGCAGGAAACATTCAAAATCTTGAGGAAGTACAAAATGAAGCTTAACCCAGAAAAATGAACCTTAGGAGTCGGCACGGGTTTATTCCTCGGCTTCATGGTATCAATCGGAGTATCGAGATCAACCCTGACAAGATCAAGGTCATCAAAGATATCATGATAATGGATAGTGTGAAAGCCATGGAAAGGCTAACAGGACGAAAAATGATCTTGGGTCGGTTCATTTCGAGGACAAGATCGAAATCATAGGTTCTTTTCCTTGCTCAAAAAGTGGATTTTGCATGGACCCAGGAATTCCATCAAGACTTAAAAGAATTGAAGTGATAATTATCGAGCCCACCTTTTCTTTATACCCCCAAAGGTAGATAAAAATCATTACTTATGCTTGGCAGTGTCTGAGATAGCGATAAGTGGGGTACTAGTTCGAGAATAGCAAGGTACAAAATTCCCTGTTTATTATGTAAGCCAAACTCTAGGAGATGCTGAAACTAGATACCCTCACTTAGAAAAATTAGCACTTACATTAATAGGCTCATCATAGAAGCTAAAGCCATTTCAGTACCATCCCATATGTGTGATAACCACTTATTAATAACTAGGGATTCTAGTCTATTTTATACTCATTTTGTCTTGAGTTCTGGACTAAAAATGTATAAAAGTAATCTTGAAGCTTACATGTTGTGCTTGTTTGCAGTGTTTATCAAAAAGTGACAAGGAAGTCAAAACCAGCTCGCAAAGGAGTTAAACCTACTCAAGTTCCAAGAACAAGTCAAAGCACCACTACAGTAGCAAATCCACCGCAGCAGCAATAGACCTACCGCAATCGCAGTACATTTGTTGCAGTTTGTGGTGGAAAAGACTAGAGATGATGCAATTGTGGAAGCTCAAGCAATGTGATCCGCAATAGATTCTCTACAGACACGGTAGCCTCATTGCGCTGCAATCCTTTTGTTGCGGTCCACGGAGAAGGGATTCAGAGAGCTAAGATTTTTGAAGTTTTCAAACCATGCTGACCACAGTGCATTTCGTGCGGCAACAGTAAAGCCACTGCGGTCACGGTCCATTTATTGCGGTCCGTTGTGGTTGGATTCAGAGCATAAAGAATTGAAGCTAAAAGCCCTACTGCGACGACAGTCCATTTCTTGCAGACCACGGTACCTCCGTCAGGGGTATTTTTCAGAAAATTTGGCCTTGCACAAATACTTCTTTCTCAGATTTTTAGGGTATATTATCTTAGCAGACTACGTGAACGGCGGTTTTATTCTATTTTGAGTAATTGTGTAGCTACTTTAACATTGAATCTTCAAATCTTAGCTTGTAATTATATTTTATGGGTTATTCTTCATCCAAATATCTAATTTCTTCCACTATTATGAGTAGATAGACCCATTAGCTAGGGTTGTGGCTCAATCCTAGTGTGGGTATTTGATGGGTCTTTTGTTTTAAGGTTTAAATATTTAGGGGTGGTTGATATTTAGCCCGATTTGTGTTTTCCATGTTGAATTAGTGGTTGCAAACACTAATTTGTGTCTTTTTGACTTGAGCTCTTCTTAAGAAAGAGAGTTTGAATATAGAAAAATTAGGTCAACAAGGAATTGGGACACATTCAAGAGATTTGATCTCCCCAATTAAATGGTTAAATCTAGAGATAGTAATACCCAGCTTGAGCCTATATTTCTTGCACAATTTAGACACCCAACTGCTATTGAGAAAGTCAATTAGGGCAAAGTCACTCAAGTTACATAGAGGTATAGAGTGAGTAATGTCGTGCATTGGCTATATCGAAATCCTAAACATAACAACTTTGCCTTAAGCTTTGAAACCTTTTAAGTATTCATCTATGAGAAAGTCACTTCTCTAGTGCCTCTTTAACCATTTAGAAAACCATACAAACATATATACTTAGCTTAATTTCGCACATCATTAGTATAAATTTAGAAGTAGAAAAAACAAATATGATTGGAAGTGTAGTTAAGAGCACTACACACTGCTAGGTTAGATAGAAATCCAACTCCAAACATTATTATAGCTCCGTGTGGATTCGATCCTGACCTTCTCGGGTAAAAGCTACTTTGACCGCTCTCGCTACTCTGTAGTGGTGTAGGGTTGGACCCAATCATATTTTGGCGCCATTGACAGGGAGCTAAATTGTTTTGGCTATCTATCTGAATAGTTTTGTGTATTGTTTTTCTTTCCTTCTATGATACTAACTTGAATGTGTCACCCATTCAGATACAAAACGGCAGTAACAACAACAATGAGCCTCTGCAAAATGTGATCTCGAGGGAGGAGGTTAATGATAATGGTGAAGATTAGGTGCCTCTTATACTTCAAGACAAAGGAGAGGCCGCCAGGCCAATGATAATGTTCCAGACCCTCGCATGCCACCTCCAAGAGTGGCTCCTTGGGTGCTTCCAAACCAAGGATATGCTAGTGCAATTGTCCCACCTCAGATCTTGGCGGGCAATTTCCAAATTACAAATGTGATGATGGCTTTGTTGGAGCAGCGAGGGTAATTCACAGGTGCTCCCCATCAGAATGCTTAAAAAATCTTAAGGGCTTAGTGGATACCTGTTGAGGGAGCAAACAAACAAATATGTTAGAGGATGCCTTTCGGTTGAGATTATTCCCCTTTTTCACTTAGAGGGAAGGCTTTGGACTGGCTTGTAAGGCTTCCCAACCATTCCATCACTACTTGGGATGAGTTGGCGGATAAATTCATTGCAAATATTTTCTTGCCAGGCCACATGGAGACCTTGAGGGATGAAATCTTAGCTTTTAAAAAAGAGCCCAAAGAACCACTGCATGAGATATGTGAGAGATACCGCACCATGGTAAAGGAATTTCCAAATAATGATATGACTGAAGCAATGATACAACAAATATTCTATCGAGACATTAACATAACAATAAGTGTATAGTAAACCAATTTGCCGGAGGCAATTTCATGAACACACCGTATTATAAGGCTAATGCAATATTGGATGAGATGGCTGATATGTCCTCCACTTAGAAAAGTAGAGCCCATGTGCCACAAGGTGACCCCTCGGTCATTCACTTGCACAAAGAGCTCCACGATCATGGGCAGTCAATTGTAGAACTGACAACAACAATAAACTAGCTAGCAAAGGCAAAGTTACAGCAGGTTCAGTTACAGCAGGTTCAAACTCCACGACAAGTAAATCCTATAAAGGGTGTCAACATGTTAGTGAACAAAAGAAGATAAAGAGGTCAACAAAACTATGGGAGTTACAATAAATATGACCAAGATAGTGGTGGATTCCAAAATGATGGGTATGATGAGAAAAATGAAGAAGTGCAATACATGAACAACTAGCATGGCCAAAGGGCCAATTCTTCTAACAACAACAATAGAGACCCCTAGGAAATTGGGGAAATCGTCAACAACAAGGCAATATTAATTGGGAGAACATCAACCAAATTTCAAATTGGGGAAACCAGAATAATAATCAGAACAATCAGGGTACTTGGAGTGTCAACAACAACAATTGGGGTGGAAACAACAATCGGGGTGGTTGGAAAAATACCAATCAAGGAAATCGGGGGAAAGGCTTTCAAAGTCCCTCGATATATCAATAACCAAACAATCCACCCCCATTTCCATCCCAGTGTCCTAGTTCTTCTAATAACAAAATGGGGAGAATTGAAATGATGTTTGAATAAATGATGAAAAAGAATGCTGACTCTAATGCCGAGTTGGCATCCTATAATACTTCAATCAGAAACTTGGAGGTTCAATTAGGCCAAATCTCACAATCCTTGAATACTCGCCCTAAGGAGGATGTCGGGCATGTAATGGCGGTAACTATAAGAAGTGGATAAGGCGGTGATGTAAATGCCTCCAAACAAAAAGAAACTTTGAGTGATGAGGTTGAGTTGCTAGAGGATGAGATCCCTTTGGTGGTTGAGATATTATTGATAAGAACGTGAATGAGGAAGTGAGGATTGATATCCACGATAACAAGGTGGAAACTCAAAATAACGTGAACTCGTCTAGGGAATACGTAATAGACATGCCGGAATCAGTAGTGCCTAAAGCCAAGTCTTCTTTGCCAAGGCCACCTTCACCTTATCCTCAAAGGCTTGCGAAGCAAAAAAATAACAACCGGTTTAAGAAGTTTATTGACATGAAGAAGGGCTTATCAATTAATGTGCCTTTGGTGGAGGCTCTAGAATAAATGCCGGGGTGCGCCAAGTTCATGAAAGACTTGTTGATGAAGAAAATATCCATGGATTGTGAGACCATCAAGATAACCTACTATGTTAGTGAAATAGTGCACTCGATGGCTCCGAATCTAAAAGATCTCGGTTCTTTCACCATTCCTTGCACCATTGGGAGTGTAAACTTTGCGAAAGCTCTATGTGATTTGGGGGAAAGTATCAACTTGATGCCATATTCTGTTTTTAAGACTTTGGGTATTGGGCAACCTAGGGCTACTTCAATGAGGTTACAAATGGCAGATAGAACTATGAAGATGCCGCTTGGTATTGTAGATGATGTTCTTGTTTGGGTGGACAAGTTCATTTTGCTCGCTAATTTTGTGATCTTGGATTGTGAGGTGGATTATGAGGTTCCGATCATATTGGAATAGCTTTCCTTGTAACTGGGAAGGCCTTAGTTGATGTGAATGTAGGGGAACTCACCTTCCGGGTGGGTGATGAAAAAGTGGTCTTTCATGTGTGCAACTTAATGAAGTAGCCCAATAGTTCTGAAGTATGCTCTTTCGTGGATCTTGTCACGATAGTGATAGTTGATGATACTAATACAATGATGAATGTGGAGGACCCTCTAGAGGTGGTGTTGTTGAATCTTGATGTAAATGGGGATGAAGGCTGGGTGGAGTGTGTCAATTCTTTACATGGATTGGGCTTTTATTCTTATGAGCCTTGAAAGCTCTCTTTGGATCTTGAGAGTAGAAAAACTCCACCAACAAAGCCCTTAATCGAGGAACCTCCCGTGTTGGAGTTGAAGCAGTTGCCTCCACACCTCAAGTATGAATTCTTAGGCCCTAGTTCAACTTTGCCAGTTATTCTTTCCTCTTGTCTTACTAACATGCAGGTAGATGCCATATTGGTGGTGCTCCAAAAATAGAAGAAGGCAATTGGATGGAGTTAGCTGATATCCGGAGAATAGGCCTCGCCTTTTGTATGCACAAGATTATGCTTGAAGATGATGCAAAGCCCTCGGTAGAACATCAATGGAGGTTGAACGAGTCAATGCAAGAAGTTGTGAAAAAAGAGGTGATCAAGTGGTTAGATGGCGGCGTTGTGTACCCCATCTCTGATAGCTCTTGGACTTTGCATGTGCAATGATGTGCCGAAGAAGGATGGTATGACCGTGGTTATGAATTCACAAAATAAGTTGATTCCTACTAGGACCATCACCGGATGGAGGGTGTGGATGGATTAGCGCAAGTTGAAAAAAATAACCTGCAAGGATCACTTTCCATTGCCTTTTCTTGACCAGATGTTAGATAGACTTGCTGGGCGTGCCTTCTTCTATTTCATGGATGGATATTCTAAGTACAACCAAAATTTGATTGCTACGGAAGATCAGGAGAAAACCACCTTCACTTGGCCATATTATACCTTTGTCTTTTCTAGGATGCCATTTGGGTTGTGTAATGCACCGATTACATTCCAATGGTGTATGATGGCCATATTTACTGACATGGTAGAGGACAATTTGGAGGTGTTCATGGACGACATTAGTGTTGTGGGTGACTCGTTTGATGAATGTTTGAAATATTTTGATAGGGTGTTGGCCCGTTATGAAAAAACCAATCTTGTGCTTAATTGGGAGAAACGCCACTTTATGGTCGAGGAGGGAACTTGACCATAAGATCTCAAAGAAAGGCATAGAGGTGCACAAAGCCAAAGTTGAAGTGATTTCAAAGCTTCCTCCTCCTACCTCAGTCAAGTGGGTTAGAAGTTTTCTTAGGAATGCGAGGTTCTACCGGAGATTTATCAAGGACTTCCCAAAAGTAGTGAATCCCTTGTGCAAGTTATTGGAAAAAGATGCCACGTTCGTGTTCAATGAGGAATGCGTTATAGCTTTTGCACTCCTCAAGTAAATGTTTACCACCAGTCCTACTATTATCGCATCAAATTTGAGCTTGCCTTTTGAGTTCATGTGTGATGCGAGTGATGTTGTGGTTGGGGCGGTCTTGGGTCAAAGAGTGAATAAAATGTGTCACCCAGTGTATTATACAAGCAAGACAATGAATGATTCTCAAGTGAACTACACGGTGATAGAAAAAAAGTTGTTGGCTATGGTATTCGCAATGGAGAAATTTAGGCCTTATCTCATGGGGGATAAAGTGCTAGGTCATATCGACCATGCCGCACTCCGATACTTGATGTCAAAGAAGGATTCCCTCCAAAGCTTGTTTGATAAGATGGGTCTTATTACATTAATAGTTTGATTTGGAGATTGTGGACCGAAAAGGGTGTGAAGACAAAGTGGCGGACCACTTGTACTGATTGGAGGAGGAGGGGAGGCCTTGTGATGGCCTTGAAATTAATAATTCTTTTCCTGATGAGTAGCTCATCTCCGTATCAGTCAATAGCATGCCATGGTTTCTGGATGTTGCCAATTTCCTCGTGACTGGTATTGTCCCGTGTGAGCTATTTTCTAACCAATGGAAGAAGCTTAATCAAGATAGTTTGGACTACTATTGGAGTGAGCCTTACTTGTTTAAGATATTCACTAACGGTGTGATCCAAAGATGTATCCCGGAGGAGGAGCAATTGACTATTCTAGAGGCTTGTCATTCCTCTCCTTATGGTGGTCATCATGGTGGGGCAAGGACAACTTCAAAGGTTCTTAGTTGTGGTTTTTACTAGCCAACATTGTGTAAGGATGTAAGTGAACTTGTGAAGAGATCTGACGAATGTCAAAGAGCGGGTAGAATTTCAAAGAAGGATGAGATTCCTCTTACCACCATTCTCGAAGTTGGTATCTTTGATATGTGGGGCATTGATTTCATGGGCCCGTTTATTAGTTCATGTGGAAACACATACATTCTAGTGGTAGTTGACTATGTTTCAAAGTGGGTTGAGGCTGTGGCTTTATCCAATAATGAGGCTTGAAGTGTTGTTGCATTTCTCAAGAAGAGTGTTTTTACTAGGTTTGGCACTCCTTGAGCAATCATAAGAGGCGGGGAGTCTCATTTTTGCAATAGAGCTTTTGACACTTTGCTTGCAAAGTATGGTGTCAATCGCAAAGTTTCGATTCCTTATAATCCTCAAGCGAGTGGACAAGTTGAAGTCTCAAATAGGAAAATCAAGAGTATATTGTCAAAGACAGTAAATGCAAATAGGATTGATCGGTTAAAGCAATTGGATGGTGGTCGGTTATAGGACTCTTACAAGACTTCGATTTGTATGTCTCTATGCCGGTTGGTGTTTGGGAAAGTTTTCCATCTACTGGTCGAGTTAGAGCACAAAGCCATGTGGGCTTTGAGGAAGCTAAATCTTGAATGGGATGTGGAAGCAAATCTTTGTGTGGAATAGATTAATGAACTTGATGAATTCCGATTTCATGGCCACTCCAGTTCGTCCTTGAATAAGGACAAGATAAAGTACTTTCTTGACAAGCATGCTCGTGGTAAGAAGTTGAAAGTGGGTAATTTGGTTCTATTATTCAATTCTCAGTTACGTCTGTTTTTGGGAAAGCTTAAGTTGAACTGGAGTGGACCTTTTGAAATGGTGCTCGTAACTTCATTTGGTGCACTTGACTTGAAAAATAAAAATAGAAAGATCTTTAGAGTTAATGGGCATAGCGTCAAGCACTGCCTTAGCAAGATCGATGAAAGCCATGTGGTGGCACTGATCCATCTATAGTGATTTGATGGTAACATGCGTCGTGCCGCGACGTTAAACAAAGTGCTTCTTGGGAGGCAACCCATGTGTCTTTTTTTTCTTTGATTTTCTTCTTAGTATTTTCTTTTGGACTAACTGGTTGTGAGATGTGTATAGGGCTATTTCGATACAGTGCCGTACCAAAATGAAAAATGTTGCACTCTCTAAAGTTTGGACCACTGCCATATTACATTTTTCGCGGCCGTAATGTCCTTATCGCGGGGGCAAAAAAATGATTGCGGTCTGCAGTGCTAAATGGTCAAAAGCGGAGGTTTTCGGAAGTTTTCACCATGGCCGCAACGCAGTTTTTGTGGTTCGCGATGCCTCACTGCGTCTGCAGAGCACTTCCTTCAGTCCATCGTGAAGTCCTTGTCAGTGACTTTAGTGTTTATTTTCTTTTAATTTTGTATTCTTACTTCTACTTCATCCTTTTTCTTTCAGTCATTAACTTAGGGTTATATAATGTTGTTTAGAATAGGTGTTAATTAGTCAAGCATGGTCATTGACTACCTAGTTGGTTAATAATGTGTTGCTTAAGGATAAAATGCACAAAAATTTGAAACCCTAGGTTTTGTTACATCATTTTTCCTATCGCAACCGCAGTTGATTTTTCACGGTCTGGGGTGCCTCTCCACGGCCGCAGTGTGTTCTTCCATGATCTGATGCCTTACTTCTGCTGCACATCCTTTTCCACGGTCCATGGTGACATGAATCAGAGTGTGGATAGTCTGAACCCCACACCACCGCAGTCCACGGTGCGATTTTTTACAGTCCGTGATGGTGCCTTTGCGGCTGCAATGAGTTTTATGTGATCCGTAGTCAACTATTTCCATTACTACTCTTCATGTTTTCTTCTGGTATTGATACTAACAAACATTAATTGAATTCTCCTTGCAGATAATGGTTAAATCAAGGGGAGGTTGTCATAAAAATAAAGGAAGAGGGGAATCCTCCCGGGGTAGGGGACAAAGAATGATAAAACAGACCCCACAGGTTCGGAAAGCAATTGGGGAAACCCGGAAGATCATAAAAGCTGTAGATAGAGCTGCTTCCCATTCAGAGGGAAGTGAGTATTTGCCCTCTTGGGAGGTATCTGAGTCTAATTCAGTGTTGGAGTATGTACCTGACTTCCCGGGGAGGTTTAGATTGAGAGATGTGCCCACACCTCCGGCCTCTCCTACTGCTCAAGATTCAGTTCAAGTTTCTTCTGAGTCGTCTAAGCGTTCAGCAGAGAGCAGTGATAGTGCAGTATCTACTTCACCCATAGTTTCACTACCCGAGGAGGATCCCGTAGATGAAGAAGAAGTAGGAGAACCTCAAATAGGGGGTGTGGAAAGAACTAGAAACTCGAAAGCGTGGCAAAGGAGATTTGTTAGTGAGATCGCATACCACAAGTTCCTAGAGTGGTAGCCCCAGCGGAAATTAATTCTTGAGCAAAAATTAATTAAGAGGGACCTTCTGTCTCACAACCTTAACGTGAAGAGGAAATTGAAAGAGAGATTGGGCTGGGACTATTTTACAGGTGAAGTTTGAGATGTAAACGAGCACTTAGTCAGTGATTTCTACACAAATGTCGTCCATATAAAAAAGGGCACTAAAGTGACTAAGGTGCGGAATTTAACAGTGAAGTTCGATCGGAAAACAATTAATGACTACTAGGCTTTCCTGAGGAAGATGAGTCATTATACTTAGAAAATATGGCATTGGATGAGGCAGCCCGTCCGTGGTTAGCAGAATACCTGGCACTTCCGGGTACCACCCAAGCATGGTTGACATTAGGAGTTCAAATTTTGAGGAAAACTTTAAATTTCGAGGCAAAGGGGTGGGAGACTTTAGTATACAGTACACTGGACCCCACTACCCATGAGAACACTCTGTTGGTCTCCCCGAAAATATTAGTGGCTTCTATTATAGTGGGGTTCCCGATTAATATCGGGAATGTTATGTCTAGGGTGATCACTAGGGTGGTAAATGAAGATGATAGATCATACCCCTTCCCAAATTTCCTTACAATGTATTTATATGAGCAAGACGTGGAGAAAAGGAAGTTTGATGCTATGGTGAAACCGAAAATGCCCTTTTCATGGTACAGCCTAAGAGCTGATGACAACCCTAGAGCCAAAATCCTAAAGGAAAAGCCACTACTTCTACTGGCCAGTCTAAAGAGTCAGCGTAGTACCTTCTTCTCAGCCTCCCACAGCCCCTCCATATATTTCCTCAGGACCATCTACTACCAGTGCTCCAAATATTCCTCATCCTCAGCTTACCCATTGACTGCCCACCGTTTGAGCCAAACACTTGCTAATATCAACAACTGGATGCAGGAAGCTACTTCTAAGCTGTCTATGCTTTCTAGCTCGGTGGCAGTCCAGTCTGTACCCCCACAGCCACAAGCTCCATCTTAAGTGGAGGAGACTCTCAAGGAGATTCTAGACAATCAGAAAAAGCACTTAGAGAACCAGCAGTGAATTCTAGAGGATATAGGTGCTCATAGAAAGTCATTGAAGGAGCTGACCAAAGAGATAAAGAAGATGAGAAAGACTCGAGCTTCAAAAGAGTCTGTGAAGGAGTTGAGGGTAGAATTGGAGAAGATGAAGGCTGCTGACCATCTCCCATTGGAGCTACTATTGCATGACCAGCCTCTAGCAGCTCAGGCTGAGGCGGAGCAGGAGTAAGAGTTGGAGAGGGCACCAAAGAGGAGGAGAGTGATCCCCCGGGTAGTTGATTCACTGATTGAGTTGGAGGACCCACAGGGAGGTTCCTCTAGCCAGCCTCAGGTCCCAGAGCAAGCATAAGTTACAGGGATCCAGTTACAGTACCCGAGCAGTCAGAGGACCCAGGGACGCAAGCTCATGACCCCATGCAGACGGAGGACAATTAGGGAGTTTTCTTTACTCTATATCTTTTTCTTGAGCTTATTTTTGGCTAGTGAGCATTGAGGACAATGTTAGCTTTCATTGAGGGGGTAACCCATTTTTGATGATATTTGACTATAATTATTATGATACTATTTTCTTTTGTATTATGCTTTCTCACTTTTGTTATGTACATAATTTTATCAGTTTATTTCACTTTTCGTATTTTCCAACCTTGGTTTGTATATAAAGTTACTTTCTAATATATATATTCATTCCCTCTGATGCATATTCGCTTAATCCCCAAATTGTACATATTTAGTTTACCTTCCGCATTTTCTTTGATAGCTTCTTATTTCATTTTAGTAGCTTCATTTTCAGTTCGTAGCTTCATATTTTGAGTTTTGCATTCAATAAGCCTTTGGTTTTCTTAATGTCATGGTTCTTTTCATAGATGAAATTTGTGTGAACCGGGTGGCTCTTCCCGATGATGGATGACATGAAAACCTTCTTAAGGGTTTGAATCTATTTTTTTTGTTTTTTTCTAAATAGTAGCTAGTGAGTAATGTGCGTCAAGCAAAGCTTCATTGGGCCTAACACATTTTGCCTTTGATCGTATGGTCAAAATTAAATTGGTGTGTATAGGATGGTGATAGTTGTGACGTTGAGACTTTTGTGTTGGCTAATAACCATCAAGTGGTTTTTTCAGGACCATTTGCGTTGCTCAAATCTTAGCTAAGGTTATTATGGGCCCCCGTCTCTATCTCTTTAGTAATCCTATAGCTTGTGTGGTGAGAATTTGAATTGCAAGTCCAAGTCATGTGCCATTGAGTCTAGAACTTGCCCTAAATATTTGTCTAGAAATCCTAAGTGTAGTTTGACTTGAGAAGTGATTATAGGCTCTTATTGATCCGAATGGTATCTTGAAAACATTCATAGCTTACCAATGATAATATCCATAGTCAATCCCTTTGAGCCATAGCCCTCTTTCTTTAAAAGACCATGATACAAGCATTTACCCATTCTAAGAAGACCCTCTCTTGGCACTGCATATTTCCTTAGCTTACAACAAAAGCATAAGTTTGGGGGGAGATACGAGGAATGCAATAAGTAGAAAAAGGTAAAAAAAAAAGAAAATGGAAGGCAAAAAGGAAAAAGAAAGAAAATCAAAAAGTCAAAAAGAATGAACAATGTAGAAGAAATGAAGGGATTCAATAAAAGTAAAAGGATGAAAGGCCTGGAAAGATTATAAAGGAGAAAAAGGTTTGAAATGAAGAAGAAAGAGTGACGGTGTATCTCTCTAACCCCTAAGAAAGAAGTAAATGACTCAAAGAGTCAAGAGAATGTGTGCCAACATGAAGCAAATGAAGTGCTTAAGTGAAGATGAAACCTTCTTAGACCAAATATATCCTACCTTAGACCAAAAGCCTTCATTGTATCCCCACAAAAGACCCATATGATCTTGAGTTAAGTGAAGCTTACATTAGCGGTGACTCACATAAGGGGCAAGCTTGTGGTATTTAGAGTCAGACTTGTGAAATTTCTTTGAGAGTGATGAGTCTGTTTTCCACAATCCTCGTTCTGATTGCTACAACCTAAAAGTGAGGTTTTGCTTAAGGAAGAGTGAGGAGCATGAATTTTGGTTCCACAATGACCAAAGTAGTAGAAAGAGTTTCCTTGATTATTTGACTCAACTCTTGATACTTTTGTGTCGCACTAAAACCATGGTGCTTTAGAGGTTGAATGATTTTAATGATTCATTTGAATTGAGGGTAATTGTTAGTCCCAATCGATTTTAGATAAGGTCACTTTACGTCAGCTGAATTTTCTTGGTTTTATTCTTAAGGAGGTGGGACTTACTTTGTTTGCTTAAGGACAAGAAAAAGCTTAAGTTTGGGGAAGTTGATAACTAGAGATTCTAGTCTATTTCATACTCATATTTTCTTGATTTTTCTACTAATGAAGTATAAAAGTAATCCCGAAAGCTTACATGTTGTGCTGTTTGCAGTGTTTGGTCAAAAAGTGACAAAGAAGTCTAAGCAAGCTAACAAAGGAGTGAAACCTTCTCAACTTCCAAGAACAAGTCAAAACACCGCGACAGCAGTAAATACACTACAACAACAATAGACCACCATGACCGCAATACATTTATTAAAGTCCATTGGTGGAAAAGATTAGAGAGGATGCAATTTTGGAAGCTCAAGCAATGCGGTCAGCGGTAGCCTCATCGTGGTTGCAATCCTTTCGTTGCGGTCCGCGGAGAAGGATTCAGAGAGCTAAGATTTTAGAAGTTTCAAACCACCGCTGACCACAGTGAATTTTGTGTGGCAACATTAAAGCCACTTCGGTCGTGGTCCATTAATTGCGGTCCATGGTTGATAGATTTAGAGCATATAGAATTGAATCTAAAAGCCCCACCACGGCCGCAGTCCATTTCTTGCGGACCGCGTTACCTCTATCCGGGGTATTTTTGTCCAAAAAATTCGACCTTGTATAAATATTTCTTTTTCAGATTTTTAGGGTATCTTATCCTAGCAGAGCACGTGAACGTCAGTTTTAGTCTATTTTGAGTAATTGTGTAGCTAGTTTAACATTGAATCTTCAAAACTCAGCTTGTAATTATATTTTATGGGTTATTCTTCATCGAAATATCTGATTTCTTCCATTATTATGAGTAGCTAGACCCATTAGCTAGGGTTGTGGCTCAACCCTAGTGTGGTTATTTGACGGGTCTCTTATTTTAAGGCTTAGATGTTTATGAGCAGTTGATATTTGGACAGATTTATGTCTTCCATGTTGAATTAGTGATTGCAAACGTTAATTTGTGCCTTTTTGACTTGGGCTCTTCTTGAGAAAGAGAGTTTGAGTCTAGGAAAATCAGGTCAACAAAGAATTGGGGCATATTTAAGAGACTGATAGCCCCAATTAAAGGGTTAAACCTAGAGATAGCAATACCCAACTTGAGCCTATATTGCTTGCATAATTTAGACACTGAATTGGTCTTGAGAAAGTCAATTAGGGCATAGTCACTCAAGCTACCGATAGATATAGAGTAAGTAGTGTCGTGCATTGGCTATATCGCGATCCCAAACATAACAACTGTGCCTTAGGCTTTCGAACCTGTCAAGTATTCACCTAGGGAAAGTAACTTCCCTAGTGCCTCTTTAACCAATTAGAAACCTTAAAAACATCTATATTTAGCTTAATTTCGTACATCATTAGTATAAAATTAGAAGTAGCAAACAAAACAAATTGATTGGAAGTGTAATTAAGAGCACTACACACTGCTAGATTAGATAGAAATCCAAATCCAAGCATTATTACAGCTCCTTGTAGATTCGATCCTGACCTTCTCGGGTAAAAGCAGCTTCGACCACTCCCGCCACTCTATAATGGGGTAGGGTTGGACCCGATCACTTTTCCTCTTCAAAATGTTTTGCATAAGCCAGAACTATCAAGACGATTGGCCAAATAGGCAGTCAAACTTAGCGGGTACGATATTGAATATCAACCCCGAATGACCATCAAGTCTCAAATCTTAGCTGACTTCATGATTGATTTTACGCAGACCCTCGTACCTGAAGTGGAGAAAGAACTCCTGTTAAGATCGGGTACATCATTGGGAGTATGGACCCTTTTCCGGACGCTGCCTCAAATATGAAAGGGCCTGGGTTTGGCATTGTTTTGAAGCCACCAATGGATAGTATTATTAGACAATATATGAAAAGTCTAGGTTGACTAATAATGAGGCCGAATATAAGGCCATGATTGTATCTCTCGAGCTAGATAAAAGCTTGGGGGTAGAAGTCATTGAAGACAAGTGCGATTCACTATTGGTTGTAAACCAAGTAAACAAAAGTTTTGAAGTTCAAGAGGATAGGATGCAACCATACTTGCATAAGCTACAGGTAACTTTGCACCACTTCAAGTAGTGGACTCTGGATCATGTTTCTCGAGAACAGAATAGTGAGGCCGATGCACTTGCTAATTTGCGGCCATTGTTTGAAGAAGATGATATTGTACCGGGGAGTGTTGTCCAATTATCGAGGTCTATGGTTGAAGAAGGTCATGCCGAGATATATTCTACAAGTCTGACTTGGTATTGGAGGAATAAGTATATCGAACATTTGAAAAATGGAAAACTCCCATCGGGCCACAAAGAATCGAGGGCCCTACGAAGCAAGGCAGCTAGGTTTACTTCAGATGGAGATGGAACATTGTACAAGAGGACGTTTGATGGACAATTAGCAGTATGTTTAGGGCCGAGAGACATCAATTATTTTCCTCCAGAAATCCATGAAGGTACTTGTGGGAATCTCGCCAGCGCCGAGTCTTTGATTTGTAAGATTATTAGAGTAGGGTATTACAAGGATAACATGGAATAGATACTAAGGAGTTCGTTAAAAAATATGATAAGTGCCAACGGTTTGCACCGATTATCCATTAGCCCAGAGAGTAACTCCACTCAGTCCTATCCCCGTGGCCTTTCATGAAATAGGGAATGGACATAATCGGCCCTCTATAAACAGTCCAGGTAATGCTAAATTTATTTTGTTTATGATCAATTATTTTTCTAAATAGGTGGGAGCACAGGCCTTCGAGAAGATCAGAGAAAAGGAAGTTAATAACTTCATCTAAGACCACATTATATATCGGTTCAGGATGTCTGCCGAGATTGTATGTGACAATGGAAAGCAATTCATCGGCAAAAGGTAATGGAGTTCCTCGAAGCACATAAAATAAAGAGGATCTTATGAACAACGTACCACCAACCGAAAATAGACAGGACGATTCAACAAATAAAACCATCATCCAAAACTTAAATAAAACGTTGGACGATGCAAAAGGAAAATGGAGATAAGTTTTACCCGAGGTTCTTTGGGCCTATCGAATGACATGGAAGACTAGCATAGGGGCCACCCAATTCTCCTTAGTGTGTGGATCCTAGGCCTTAATCCTTGTCGAGGTCGGAGAACCAAGCGCCAGGTTTCGACATGCATAAGAAGTCAAATTACGAGGCTATGAATACTAGCCTCAAGCAACTAGATGAAAAACGGAGGTAGCACTTGTCCGGATGGACGCGGAGAAGCAAAGAATCAAGAGATACTACAAAAAAGGACCAACATTCGACACTTTGGAATAAGGGACTTAGTTCTACGGAAAGTTACCTTCAATACTCGAGACTCGAATGAAGGGAAAATAGGCCCGAATTAGGAAGGACCGAACCAAGTCATCAGATTTGTCGGTAAAGGATCTTACAAACTTAGCACGATGGAAAGTGAACAACTGCCGAACAATTGGAATGTATCACTACTCAAATGATACTATTGCTAAAGTATGACTTTCTCTTTTTGACCATTTGAATTTGAAACTAACCCATTTCAGGTGTTCAATAAAAGATATCGAGGCACTCTTTTACACAATTGCCTGAGGTTCTAAAGCATGCGTTGCACTCTTTTTCCCTTAGATCGGATTTTGCCCCAAATAGGTTTTACCGGCGAGGTTTTTAACGAGGCAACAACTATGTGCTACCTAAGGATAACTCAACAGTATCCAAGACTTCTTTTCAATCAACCTTGAATACTAGGGGCATCACCCTCGAAGAATATATTTTCGAGGAAAATACTTCATGCTAAAGAGGGCCTCTATAGGAAAACTTTGTAATGGACTAAACGGTTAGATGAACTATGTCCATATAGAATAGTCTATCACCGACGACAAAACATGTACGCATGTATCAATTATTTAAATAAGCATTATTCCTATGTCAAAACACTTTGTGTCTCAAGAAGTCTACTATTATGGACAGTCAACACATTTGAGTCATCGAAAACTCAAATTTATAAAACCTCAAAGAGGCATCCCCTTGATAAAAAGGTCAAAGCCATCATACTCGGGGACTAACCTTTTAAACAAGTTCGAAAGGTTATCAGGAAACAAGTCTAAGAGACATACCCGAAGGCTACCACCATATTAAAGGCTATGACCATATTAAAGTCTACGGCCATATTGAAGACTACCGTAATATAATAAGACTATCGGATAAAATAATGCGGCTTAGAGATGTCCGACTTTTGCCATAAATTAAAGGCCTTTAAATATTTTGGAAAACCGCTCAAATCAGGCTACCCTAGGCAAAGGCAAATGATGAAGGGTTTCGATAATATTATCCCTTGAATAATTTAAAGTTTTTGATAACATCAGCCTTCGAAAAATGCTCAAGAGGTATTCTATTCTCATTACACAAACGATATAAATAAGGTTCAAATGGTCGAACTTTTGAAAATCCCAACGGGTACAAAAAATACACACTAAGGCATAGAAAACTTTTCACTAAGTCTTTTAGCTGAAAAGAGTGAAATATTATAGCCGCTTTAGAGGCCAAGTTGGCCCAACATAAAGAGCCTAAGGGCTAACCTAAAAGAGCCTAAGGTCCTATACAAAAGAGCCTAAGGTCCGGAACATATAGGGTTCGAGACCTTGCTCTTATTCAACTCAAACTCAAGAGTCCTGTCATCCCGAGCTTGCATCAAATTAACCACGACATTGCATGGATTAACAAAAATCTTAAGAAGTATTCTATTATAATCTTGAAGATCACCCATTGATCACTAAAAAACCTGAGGGTTAATATATTAGAAATTTGGAGCCGATGTTCGCTTGATCATTGAAGTTATTAAAATATTCCACAAAGTAAAGACAAAGCATAACTCAATACGAATCGGAGATGGAGCAAAGGAAATTCTTTATATATATAAAAGAGTATTTATAATGCTCAAGAAAGGCCTTACAAAAAAACAAAACAAAGGAACCTAATGCACTTCGGGGCAACATCCTTGGGAGTTGCATCCTCGGGAGCCACATCTTCAGGAACCTTTTTCTCGGGGACTACATCCTCATCTTCTCCACTCTCAGAGCCACTGGTGAAATCCTCACCATCAGAATGTAAAGTGGAAGCCTCATCCTCCAAAGTTTTTGCTTTTTCAAGGTCAGCTAAGAGGTCAAAGCCACGAGCATGCACCTCCTCAACAGTTTCTCTCCGGGATTGTCGCCTGCCATGGTCGAGAGCACATGATAACTTAACTTAATCTGCAATGGAGATCTCCTATACCCGAGCGTTAGTAGCTTAAGCGTCATCTCAATACAAGGACACAAATGCCTTCGCTGAGATTTGGCCTTCGTAAGCTCAGCGGCTGATCTAGCTTCGAGCTCCTCGATTTTGGGATCCGGGCCAAGCTTTCCTCCTTTGCATTTTGAAGCTGGAATTCAAGTGAAATTAGTTGCTCCCGAATTGTATCTTTCTCTAAGGCGAGAAAGTCTTTATGTTGTTTCCACCCTAAGGTCTCGGCCTCTCTCATCTTAATCTCTTCTCCGAGCTGCTCCACCAGCTCGCCCTTCTACTGGGCCTACAAAATTTAAAGTGTTGATCACTTAATCGAAAGAAGACATAACAGACCCCCAAAGCTACATTACCTTTTTGATAAGTTCAGTCTATCCCTGACGAGCTTTTGCCAACTCAATTCGGAGATTTCTGCTTTCTTCCCCCTTCTTGTACATCGAGGCGTTTGAGGATGTCCCTTTCTTCCAACAACTTCTTGAGCTCGGCTTCACACCGAGCAAGCTCGACTTGAGATTTGGAAAATTCTTGCCGATGAAGAACCACTGCCTTCAGGCAGAGAAAAAGAATCAGACTTAGGAAAATAAGAGTAAAATTCTATCACAATTATGAGGACAAATACTAACTTGTTTAATAAGCCTCTGGCCCTCGTCAAAGATAAATGCGGCATCAAGATCGGTACCATCTTCGACCCCTGCTAGGCACTCCCGAAATATATCTGTCCTTTCATGGGTCATTCCCATATTAGGAGTCCTTATGGACTAGGCATCGCAAAACTACCCTTTAGATAATACGAGTCCTGACAACGAGTCATCTACATTAATTATCCCAAGTGATTCACTTGCGATATTATCCTTTCTATGGAGGACCTCAGAATTCGTCTTTTGAGGATCACCTACCAAATGTCCCTCGGTGAGACGTATTTTTTCCACCTGATGGCTCGGGGACTCTGCTTGAGCTCCCCTCTAAAATTTCTTGAGTTTGAGATTGAACCGCGTCATCCACCATCGGTTCAGCGGCCTTGAAAGTGTCAGTGCTTCCTCTTTTCCGAGCTACAAACATACAATCAATATCTTCCCCTTCTTCCTCCTCATTCCAAAGGCGTGAGCCATTTTTGGAGAAATGGCCACGGCATCGGCCTTAGGATTTTGAGCCTTGCTTTTCTTTGGCTTCAAGGAATTTGCATGCGACCCTTTTTTCCTTTTCTTTTCCTTGGTAGGGTATTAGATTTCTTCTTCACCGGGCGGTGGCTGCCGCATAGCAACGGCGCCCCCGAGGCCTGCATAATGATAAAGTAAGTATTCCACTAAGAACCATAAATATGTGAACAAGAGAACTCACTATGTTTTTTAGCTTCCTATTGACCCTTGGCCAAGTCACGCCAATTGTGTTTCGCATATAAAGAAGTGAGGCCAGTTGCCGGACCCAACCTTCGAGGTCCGGGTCCGCACTAGAAAACCAAGCAACAACAGTATCATCATAAAACATATAGACCGAGAAAAAGTAGGGAAAGTAGGGTATTAGTCACTATTGATACATTTGTACTTAGGTTTCATGTTCCAGTCTTCGGGGAATGGCATCCTCTCGGCAGGAATCAGATCGAAGGTCCTGACTCGAAAAAACTGGCTTATCCGTCCTCTATCCTTGTCCTCATTGATGCTAGAAAAAAGGGATTTCAAAGATCGGCACTGAAGCTTTATCAAACCCCCTCGACAAAGGCGAGGGATGAATAGCCTGATCAGATGGTCGAGTGTAAAAGGCATCCCCTCGACCAAGCTCGAGAAATATCAAATCAGATTAACGATGCGCCAGAAAGAGGGATATATCTAGCCAAGCATCACATGATATTGTTGGGAAAAATTGAGAATTACTAGGTCTATGGAACCTAGAGTTGGAACAGTGGGGACCAAGGTGAAAGGGTAGGTATACACGCTTAAGTACCCAACCTTATGGGTAGTAATGTCCTCTTTAGGAGAAGGGATCACAACATATTTCCTTTTTCACCTGCTCAAGTTTGCCTTCATTTATTAAGTAGATGTATCGGGACATAGGTTCACATCGACCTGGTGTCAATGCGGGTTTATAGATTTTTAAATCAGAAGTTAGCTCGTATGGCCCGGGAATAAACTCCTCGATACGGGATGGCACCACCGTTCTACCTTTCACGGGCCTCGACGATGAAGCTTTTTCTTTATGGGGAACATTTTTAGATTTTTTAGCCATTGTGGTTGAGAAATTCAAGGGTAAAGAAGAAGTTGATGTTGTATTAAGAACAAATTGGGAAAAGGATAAACTCATAGAAGATGAAGAAAGAAACTAATGAGATTCTAAGGATGATTTGAAAAGTAAAGATAGCAAAGATTGTGGAATTGGCCTATTTATAAAGGTCACTTGAACGGTATGGGGAAGACAAATAGCCGACCAGCAGTTACCTCCAATTAATGACCTTTGTAACTACATGAAAGTGACTTTTCAATCACTTTAGTCGCTGACGTCATGATATTGACATCATGATCGAGGGCGACAATGCATCGAAGATCAAATCATTTCTTATCGTCTTACTCTAAGAAACGTGGGGACTATCTGTATACGATCCAAATTGGGTATGACCAATTTTTGGGGCTCGAAGGGTCTCCCTAAGTCCGAGTTCAAGATGGACCAAATTCGAGCTCGATAGATCAGGCTCTAGCTCGATGACACGATATAAAGGCTTGAAGAACCAAGTGTTCGAGGAACATCGGAGCCTAATATGACTATCATCGAGATAATATCGTTATTGATTTGTAATAAAACGAGTGAGATTCATGCTATGTCCCCAAGATTCGTGGCGCAAATCCCGGAACAGATTTGTACTTATCCATACCAGGTGGTTAGACAGTTGTCCCAATAAGATTCTTTACTCTAAACGAAAATATAATTTATTTAGGGTTCCCCTATTATGTAAAAGGGACCCCAATCATTAGTAAACATATCTAATCATTGACAAAGAATATACTCTCTTACTTTTCTGGCTCATTGTTTATCAGATTTGCTTTTAGCTTTATTATTCTTGCTTTATTGCTCTTGATCTATCACGAGGTCACTTGAGCCCAAGGTCGAGACTGACTTATCTACTATTTGATCTTACTTATTCCTTTAATTTATTAATCTGATTTCTTGGTTATTAGTTAGTATTGAACTAAATCATGTATCTTTAAAACCATAAATCAAATTTAATTGTTACTCGTAGTTTTTAAGTAGAGATGGAGTAAGAAAATATTTCTTATCACAAATCAATAAAATATTAAATAAATCACTCCATCCATACGCATTTAGTGTAATATTTAAGAGAAATATAAAAAACATTCCACATGATGACTGCAAACTAATACCATACACATAAAAAAAAACAGTCCGATTAACAAAGTATATCCTATTCATGCAAGATTCGCAAAAGAGCCGCACCCCAAAGGTGTAATTAGATAGCTTACCCTATGTAAGCATTAGTGACTACATTCATTGTAACAACCCGACTGGTCTTATAGAGTACCTGCACTTCGCTCGGTGTTTTGAGGGCTCGAGTATCTCCGCATGATGTATTATGACTTATGTAAATTATCGGTGTTGGTATTCAAGTTATCCAGAATCGATTTGGAAGAATGAACTTCAAGATTTAAGTTCTAAGTTGGAAAAATTGACCAAGTTTGACTTTCGAGCATTTGACGTAGGAATGGAATTTCATCGGTTCCAGCAGCTCCATTGGTTGATCTTTTACTTAGGAGCGCATCTGGATTGTAATTTAGAGGTCCATAGTCGAATTAGTCTCGAAATGGCGAAAATTGGAATTTTGAAAAGTTTGACCGGAAGTAAACTTTTTGATATCAGGATTGGATTCAGATTTTGAGAGTTGGAATTGCTCCGTAATGGAAAATTTGGCTTCTATGCAAAATTTAAGGTCAATTGGACGTGATTTGATAGGTTTCGGCATCGGTTGTAGAAATTGAAGTTCCAAAGTTTATTGATTTTGACTTGAGGTGTGATTCATCGTTTTGGGGTTGCTGTACATGATTTTAAGCTTCGACTAGATTTATTGTATCATATGGAACTTGTCTGCAAAAGTTGGTGCCATTTGGAGTTGATTTTATATCGTTCTGATGATCGATTCTGATTCTAGAAGTTCTTGAAGTTTAAGTTGATCTTCATGCGTTTTGGCGTCCGATTCGTGGTGTTAGAGGTTAATTTGACATATTGATCGCATGAGCAAGTTCGTATGATATTATTAGACTTGTGTGCATATTTGGTTTGGAGCCCCGAGGGCCCGGGTGCATTTCAGATTGGTTTCGGAATGAATTTTTCATAATGTTTGACTGCTGGTACTGGTATAATCACATTTGCGATATTTGTGTCGCAAATGCGACAATCACAATTACGAATCAGCCATCTCATTTGCGAAGTCTAGGCTGCTGGGCAAAATTCACATTTACAATGGGCCCTATTGTAATTTGAAAATTGGTATTCGTATTTGCGAAGTTCTGGTAGCAAATGCGACCTTGACAGGAATCCTTCTGGTTCGCAATTGCGATAAGTTTTACGCAATGGCGGGGTTCACATTTGCTAACCCCATATTGCAAATGCGACATCTGCAACCTGTTAAGTGCTGAGAATTCCCAGTCTTAGCTTTATTTTCATCTATTTTGAACCCTAACTGCAATGAGAGGCGATTTTATGAAGGGATTTTCATACCAAATCATTGGGTAAGTATCTTTAATCAATTTTCAACTATTTTTCATGATTTTATACAAGATTTAATATCAAATTCATGGAAAATCTATGGAAAAATTTAGGGGTTTTGTCAAAGGTTTTAAAAATGAAAATTTGGGATTTGAGGGTCAAATAGGATTCGGATTTTAAAACAAAGCATATATATATTTGGACCCGTAAGGCTACGAGTAGTCAAAACCTACTCTTGGACCCGAACTTTGATCGGGCGGTCTCAGGGGTTTGACTTTTGTTGACTTTATAGAAATGAAATTATTTTCTCTTGTACTGTGTGATGTATTCATGTTGTCGTTGCTAGATTGAGCCGGGCAGAGGAGAATTTATAAAGGAAAAAGGCTAAATTGAGTGTTGAGTTAGCTTAATTGAGGTTACTGTTTAGCCTAACTTTGTTGAAGGAATTTTGTATCCTATTTGTCATTGTTTGCTACATGCGGAAGGTGATACATATATAAGGTGACGAGCGTATATGTATGTTCCAGGGTTAATCATGCTCGGGTGGGTGGATTATGTTATATTTATGTTTGTAGAATTTCGTGACCTCCTGCTTCATGCCTTACTTGACTCTTAGATGCTAAGAACATAATATTAAATGATAGATATCAAGACTTAGCTTATTGTAACTTGATCAAACTTGACGAAAATTCTGAGAATGCATTGATGTGTCTAATTCGGTCATCTCCTTTGGAAATCATTACTACATACTACAGCCGATATTCTTAAGGTACTAGACTCTCTAATTGTGTTGTGGATTATTTGTGAGATTTGTGGAAGTATTTGAATAATACAGTTCTTGAGGGTTGTTGAATCAATTTTGACTTGAAAGGTTGTAATTGGGATTTGTTTGGAATATCAGATAAACACTCTCCTTGACGTTATTAATGCTTCCTGCCTTGTTTGTCATTGATATACATATACTTGGTAGGAAGAGTGTAAAGCATGAAGGGTGATCCCTTGCCATTGTTTGTACATTATCATGTAAGGGAGTGTGTAAAGCACGCAGGATTATGACGTTCCATATTATTGAGAATAAAAGCACGAAGGGTGATGTCGTGCCATATTATTGAGAGTAAAAGCACGAAGGATGATGCGGTGCCATATTATAAGAGTGTAAAGCACGAAGGTTGATGCCGTGCCATTTTATTTATACTTTTATGCTTTTTATATCATTGTGAGGTCATGGCAAGATGGATGTTCCTGTGCAGGCGAGGATGAGGGACACGCAGTATCTTAGGTAGTAGTCTTCCGTGTATACGTTTATGCTTTTACCTGAACTGTTATTGTCATAATTATATATCTGATGTGATTTGTTGCTATTGTTCTGTCATGACCTCTATCTCAATTGTTGTTGTGTTGCTCATGCCTTTTACTTGTTTAACTTGCAAATACCATGCCTATTTCCCTCTTTTATAATTATACTTATGTCGTATCTATTATGTTGCACTTCAATATAAGCGACCATGCTAGTCATTCATGGCCTTACTTGTTAACTTGTAAAGATCATGGGTTTCCTTCTTATTTGCTATATTTGAACTTGGGCCTCCATTATGCTAGTTAATTAAAGTTGATATTCCTTGTTTTCCACTTGTTGTTATTACTCGCGTGCTTTCCACCTAATCTTTTACTGTTGCCTGATGTATATCCTTGCCATTGCTGTTACTTGCGTATTTCCTACTTTATATTTCTTGTTATCTGGTTGGTCCTGTTACATGTACATTTGGAAGGATGAGTAGAACGCACGAAGGATGTTGCCGTGCTAATTGATTTGTCACATAAATTATTTATACATAGTAAGGAAGAGATAGAAGGACGAAGGGTGTTACCGTGCCATTTGACTTGATATCTTGGATATACTTCTCATACCAGGAAAGATTATATATCTTCTACTGTGATTCTCTTCTAGTAATTGTTGACTGTCTCGCAGAGTTATATACGGTACTTTTATCTGGTATGTTTTGAACTGCCTATATTTTAGTCTAATGTACAGGTTATAACAATAAGCATCTTTTAGCTAAAAATCTCGTCACTACTTCGACGAGGTTAGACAAAATACTTATCAGTACATGGGTTGGTTGTCTGATACTACACTTTTGTAGTTGAGCTGCTGGTGATGTCTGGTGCTGATTTTGAAGATGTTCCTCATATAACTGCCTCTTGTCTTTGGTACCTTAGGTTTTGCTATTCTGTTTATGTATCTTTTAAACAGAACGTGTATTTATTCGTACTAACTTTGTAAATTTCAAGTCTTAGAAGCTCATAAGTCATACTATCAGGTCTTGGGTAAATTTATAATCGTTCAGTTATCTATTCTCTAATTACTTATAATCTCTGTTGACTTATATTATCTTTTAGTTGACTTATCTAGTAGGGTGAATTAGGTACCATTATGACTAATAATATTTGGATCGTGATATTTATGGTGAAACTCATAACTTATAGATCAATGATAACAACTTGGGTCTCCTTTCCTAATTCAAATAAATGCAAAAAGATATGAACGAAAAAGATGTACCATTATGAAAGATGTATGTATATAATGTGACGTCGGTTGAATTAAAATGTGGTTGATATGCCGACCCCCTCAGTCCCTTTCATGATCTTCTTAATTTGGTCAAACAGGAAATTCCCACCTCCCCCACCCCCCACTGCACCTTATCGCACAGTCACGTTCGTTACTGACTACTCACTACTCTCAATATCTATATCTATCCATTCCTTTAACACACTAATTTGTATTTTTATGTTTTCTGCAGAGAGATTTATGTTTCAGCTCAAATAACTCAAAGAATGAGTCCTACTAGAAATGATTTATTTTTTTTCGAAAAAGAAATTAAGAAAATGGATGCAATAACACAAGGGTATGTCGCATACAGAGAATAAGGAAGACCTGTCGTAAGAATTCTTCTAGTGCTCTGATGTGGATTCAAGATTGTATGACGACATATATGGATTTAGGGTGATTTCTAATATGGGGTATTGTTAGGTTCAGATATAGGGTGTTGAGGGCTGACCAGGTCAATAGTTATGTAATCTGGTCAAATGTCTAAAAACATTTGTAGACAACTTCTGACATGACCATACAGTCGTCACCTTTTCTTTATACACACTGTTTCAATCTACCTATACTCTAACTTACTTTATCAAGTCGTTGTTGAGATAAACTATAGTCAGCTCTTATCCTGTCATATCATTACCATTCATCAGATTTATAGCCTCTTTATTGGCCTAACTTTTTTTTGGCCAAAAATAAAAAATATAATTTTTAAAATTTTTATCAAACATTAATTATTATTTAAAAGTATAAAAGTATTTTTTATATTAATAAATCAAACACAAAATAATTTTTACCAAAAGTATTTTTTTAAAAACATTTAGTACAATAAGTAAATTTTAAAAGTTTGGCTAAATAAGCTATTGTTAGTGAGTAGTATGGAAATGCTTAAAGCAGTCTGACGACTCAACAAAACCAAACATTCCATGTTCAAAAATACCAGATCAGATCATCAGATATACTGTATATTTTGGATTTCGGCTACTGTACATATGCAACGACTATTACTTTAGTTTATGAAATATACACCTTATAGTTGCGTGCTTGCATGTGCAAAAGCAGGTGTTTTATAGACAAAATTGGTAAAATATTGTTGGTAAGATTTGGTAAAGAAAACAAGTAGAAGTAAGTAGTACGTAACTTATTTCAGCCTCTATAATTGGAGCTTCTTTAGCTTTTTAAATTAGTCTTTAAAGCAAATATAATTTAGTTAAATTGGCAGGTTAGGCACGGTGTTGTGCACGTCAAATCAAAGTAGCCATATAAAATTCATTAAAAAGAACGAAAAAAAGAAATTGTTAATTAGTGGAAAATGATTGGTGTTTGCTGAGCGGCACGTGGCTTGTATTCCATCCATTGTGAATCAGAAAAAGGTAAAATAAATGAATATCTTATACGGGGTAGCTTAAACATATGTGTGATCAAAGTCAAAGTTTAACGTGAGTTCTAAACTTGTAAAAGAAAGTTGTTACTAATATTTTTTTATAGTCCATTTTCTCTTACAATTCCTTTTGATTAATAATATAGCCCATTCGTTTAATCTATCTCGAGACATTATTCTTCTCAAGTAAAGTTTATCAATTATAATCTTAAAAACATTTTTTCTTTAAGGCAATTATTACAAAAAATTCTATTTTTGTGTGAAAAATAAATACCTATAAACTTATTATTTATAAAAAATGGAACCCTAAAATTTGAAAGTCCAAGGCAAAAGCCATACTTAGAACAACGTTGGAGCCGCCCTGGTCTTATGCTAATCAACACAGTTATCTTCAGCAATTGTGAAAGAAATGATTCTCCTGCACTTATTTTTTCTTTGTGAACTAAAGTGTCTTAAAGAGGCTCCATGACTACAATATATGATGTGTGAATTAAGCATGACTACAATATATGATATGTGAATTAAGCACGCGCGGAACCTATTATTCATCGAGTTTAAACTATGTTTTATAAAGAAGCACTGTGTCTCATCTGAAATCCCAGTGGCACGCACAGAGATTGCTAATTACTTCCCTTGAGATTAAGAGAGCACTCTCAAATATTCTCCATAAATGGGAAGAAAAGGCAGCTTCTGCAAACGTCCTGATCTAGCTAGTTGGTGAAGTGTAGCATATCCAATCTATCCACTATGAAAAGATCGAAGAGTGTACTTTTTATCAAATAATTTGCCTGAAACTAGCGTTTGGATAAGAGTGCACCACATGTTTGGTACGATATGCCTTTCAAAATCTAGCTAGTGGTGTCTACCCAACATCCTAGGTTAATGGTTATCCACATATAGTCGCTAGATTTACAAAGGGATATTATAACAAGTTCAACTTTTATACCTTGTGATGACTCAAAAGATTATCTCTTATTTTAGAAATAAAATTTGAGTTTCGATATATTAAAAATCTCTTTTTATCTCATCTTGTTTTGCTTGCACAGTCCAAAAATACTATCCGGAAAACTTTTACGAAAGAATTTAAGAAAAATGATAAATTTTACCGTTAAAATTTAATTATATTGGCTTTGGCAATATTTTGGGTAAAAGAGCCTAGACTTGTGATTTCACGGTCCCGAAAGATCCGTCGGAAAATACAAGACTTGGGCGTATACCCGGAATTGAATTCTGAGATCCCGAGCCCGAGAAATGAATTTTTGAAGAAAATTATTTTCCGAAGAATATAAGGAGTTTTAGAAATCGAATAATATTTGAATTTGATGGTATCTGACCCATATTTTGGTTCCGGAGACCGATACATATTTAAAATAGTATTTAAGTAATGTCTGTAATATTTGGTAAGAAACTGAGTTTATACGACGTGATTCGTACCCTCGGTTGCGAAAATAGAGACTTTAAGTGTTCTTGAGAATTTCATTGATTTTGATGCTAAATTCGTTGTTTAAGATGTTATTTTAGCGATTTGATCGCTTGAACAAGTCCATATGGTATTTTTACACTTGTGTGCATGTTTGGTTTGGAGCCCTGAGGGCTCGGTGAGTTTTCGATAGGCCACAGAGTGTTTTGAACCATAAGGAAAAATTGTTGGTATTGCAGGTTTGCAGACTTTGCAATTGCAAAGTCTGGCTCGCAAATACGAGCACCACAATTGCAAAGGACCACCGCTTTGCGATGACTGGGCTGGTCAGGGGACATTCGCATTTGCGAAATTCATAGTCGCAAATGCGACAAGAGTAGAGGCCGCAATTGCGAACATTTGTTCGCATTTGCGAAAGCAGCAGGTCAGGCCAAGCTTCGCATTTGCGAACCTGTGATCGCAAATACGATACATGCAACTGCTCAAAAACAGGTTTTGACGGATTTCAACTCATTCTTTCCAATTTTCAAATCCTAAGCTCCCATAGGTGATATTTCAAAGAAAAACTCTACCCCCAAATCATAGGTAAACAATTTCTAACTCATTTTTTCAAACTATTTCATCTTTTTATAAGATTCCATCACAAAATCTAAGGATTTTTGTGAGAAATTGGGTTTTTTAGGTGAAATTTAGGAATTTAGAAATTTGGGTATTTAGACCTCAAATTGAGCTCAGATTCCAAAACCAATTGTATATTAGGTTCATGGGTGAATGAGTAATTGAGTTTTAGTCCGAACATCGAGTTTTGACCAAGCGGGCTCGGGTCAATTTTTGACTTTCCGGAGGGGAATGATAAAAAACCTATAATTAAGCATTAGAATTGAAATTTTTAGCATTATTGATGTTATCAAGTTAATTATGGCTAGATACAAGTGAATTCGAGGTGAAATCTAGAGGGAAAGCGATATTTGATCGAGGTAAGTGTTCGGTCTAACCTTAGCTTAAGGGAATATGTGTCTTTGTTTTTTTTTATATGTGTTAGTGTTGAGTACGACGTGTAGGTATGGTGACGAGTATCTATACATTGGTGTCAAACATGCACGTGAATCTTATATTGTGACTGTTGTGACTCTTATTATGTACTGTCCATGCTTAATTTGATGATTATCCATGTTGAGCAAGACTTATGATAATGTCTTGGTAATTGACCATTGTTGAGTATTGGCCCAAGTTGTGATTTACTTTGTGAAGTTAACTGATGGAACGAGATTAGTTATAGCTGATTCCCTTACCGGAATGTATTTATTTCTATTGTTGATTCCCTTGTCGGGATGTTATTGTTTCTACTGTCTGGGTGAGGAAAGAGTGATAAAGCACGAAGGAAATGCTTGAGCATTCATACTTATGCATATGATGAGAAAGAGTTGCATAACACGAAGAGTAATGTCGTGCACATCTACATCTATATTGATGCATATGGTGAGGAAGAGAGATAAATCACGAAGGGTGATGCGTGCATGTTTCTATTATTCATATGGTGAGGAAGAGTGGTAAAGCACGAAGGGTGATGCTGTGCACATTTCTATTATTCATATGGCGAGGAAGAGTGATAAAGCACGAAAGGTGATGCCGTGCACATTTATATTATTGATTGCATGGTGAAGATTGATAGTAAAAGCACGAAGGGTGATGCCTTGCTTTTTCTGTTTGTGTGTTCATTTATTATTATTGGTTCAAGTGTTTTAATTGTTTAAATTCCTTACTACCATAATTCATTATGTTGAAACCCCCACAGCATGTTGCCCCTTCCTGTACATTTCTGCTTAGTTCTTATTACTTGTTGCTCTGTTATTATACTGATAAACTGCACTTGTTTATGATGTTTGTCGTGTCCTAGCCTTATCACTACTTTATCGAGGTTAAGCTCGAGACTTACCAGTATATGAATTCAGTTGTACTCATACTGCACTCTGTGCAGATCTTGGTGCCGGACTGTGCGAGTAGAGTTGGATGACTGCCTTCAGTCCAGTATAGATCCGAGGTAGTCTTGCAGGCATCCGCACGCCTTGACATCCCCTTCTATCTAATTTTTTTTTCCTATTTGATCTATTTCGGAGACAGATGTGTATTTCTTTGTTCAGACCATTGTTTGTAGTATTCGTAGATCGTCCGTGAGATTATGACACCAGTTTTGGGTGGGGTTTTATTATGGTTTCATTGCGGTATTAAGATAAGTTGTTAGATTTTATTCTTTCGCATTTATTCCACTGATTTACTTTTGTTAATGTGTAATTTTTTATAACATAAAAGGAAAAGGTGAAATAATTTGTAACGTGCGCTTGCCTAGCGAGTACAATGTTAGGCGCCATTACAGTCCCGACGGCGGAAAAATTGGATCGTGACAAGTTGGTATTAGAGCCAAGTTTCTTAGGTTTCATAATTCACGAACAAACTTAGTAGAGTTGAAGGGATCAGTATGGAGACATATGTGCTTATCCCCAGGGGCTACAAAGTTAGGAAGAGTTCCACTTCTATTCATCTCTATCGTGCGGTTTGAATTCTCAATGCTAGTTGAACTTCTACTCTATTTTTTCACAGATGGCGAGAACATGTACCGCTTCATCAACTGACCAGCAGCCCGGCCCCCAGCGGCAACTCCTACAAGAGGTAAAGGCTGAGGCCATGCTAGAGGTCGAGGTAGGGGCAGAGCTCATCTAGAGTAGAAGCACCGGCAGAAGAGACTCAGGTAGAGTTTGATGATGAGGTTCTAAGCCAGACCGTTCCAGCGGGCCCAACTCAGGTCCTAGAGGGCTTCGTCACTACCCCGATACTCTAGGCTGCATTAGTTCGTCTAGTGGGCCTTATGGAGAGTGTCACTCAGGCAGGTATACTTCCTGTTGCACTAGTCATCTCTTAGGCTGGAGGAGGAGCACAGACTCCAACTACTCGTACTCCAAAGCAGATAGCTCCCCTCTTTTAGACTCTAGAAGCTTAGCCAGTTGCGGTAGTTCCACTAGGTGGTATAGCTCTGGCCGGTGATGGATCAGTTATGTCTTCTCATGCTTTGTGGAGATTGGACAGGTTCACCATGCTTTTCACTACTACCTATAGCGGTAAATCTTCGGAGGATCCCTAGGACTATTTGGACACCTATTATGAGGTTGTATGGAACATGAAGATAGTGGAGACTAATGGGGTCGACTTTGCTGCTTTTCGTATCTCAGGTTCTGCCAATAAATGGTTGAGAGATTATTATTTAGCCAGACCAGCTGGGTCATATGATTTAACTTGAGCGTCTTCAGAAGGGTTCTATGACTATCACTCAGTACGAGATTAGGTTTATTGATTTGGCTCGTCATGCTCTTTTGATACTTCCCATCAAGAAAGAGAGGGTGATGAGATTTATTGATGGACTCGCTCAACCTATTAGATTGCGGATGGCTAAGGAGACAAGGAACGAGATTTCTTTTCAAGATGCGGCCAATGTGGACAGGCGAGGTGAGATGGTACTATCTAAGGGTAGCATTCCAAGGTCTAACAAGAGGCCTCATCATTCTGGCAGATGCAGTGGTGCCTCATCTAAATGTAGGGATTCTTTTGGTAGGGGCCATCTTTTCAGGCCATTTTATTCAGCACTTCAAGCTTCTCAAAGTGGTCCAGGTGGTCGTGGTTCTCATATGCAGTATTCTAGTTAGCTACCCTACAATGTACCACCAGCTCCTATCAGTGCACCTCCGCTCCAGAGTTTTTAGGGTGGTTACCTAGGCCGTCAAGGTGAGTTCTAAGGTAAGTAGTGTCAGCAGTCGAAGTCTTGTTATACTTGTCGTGATACAGGCATATTGGTAGATTTTGCCCTCAAGCCTCGAGCAGTTCTAACATTAGGGTTCTTATGCCATAGTTCTAGCATCGATAGTTCCACCGCCCGCTTTGCCAGCTAGAGGTAGGGGTCGAGGTGTTAGAGGTAGAGAGAAGGCCATTAGAGGTGGAGGTCAGGCCGCTAGAGGTAGAGTCCAGCCCGCAAGAGGCCGTCCTAGGAATGTAGTTTCGAGTGGTGGGGCCCAGCCTAATGTTATGTTTTCCCAGCCAGGCTTGAGGCTGAGTCGTCCAATGCAGTTATCACATGTATTGTTCATGTTTGTAGTAGAGATGCTTCAGTTCTGTTTGATCCAGAGTATACATACTCCTATGTGTCTTCGTATTTTGCTTTCTATTTGGTTGTGCCTCCTGATTCTTTGAGTGCTCATGTGTATGTGTCCACGCTGGTGGGTGATTCTACTATGGTAGATCGTGTCTATCATTCATGTGTAGTTGTTATTGGGGGTCTTGAGACTAGTGTAGATCTCCTACTTTTCGATATGGTAGACTTTGATGTCATTTTGGGGATGGATGATTGTACCTTTATCATGCTATATTGGACTATTATTCGAAGATCGTGACCTTAGCATTGTCAAGGTTGCGTCGTTTGGAGTGGAGATGGACTTCTGGTCATTCTACCAGCAGAGTTATCTCTTACATGAAGAATCAGTGTATGGTCAAGAAGGGGTGTTTTGCTTATTTAGCTTATGTTCGCGATTCTAGTGTTGAGGTTTCTTCTAAAGATTATGTGCTAGTCATTCGGGAGTTTTCAGAGGTATATCCTGTAAACTTGCTAAGGATGCCACCCGACATGGATATTGACTTTTGCATTAATTTAGCTCCGGGCACTCTTCCAATATCCATTCTGCCATATCGTATGGCCCCGCCAGAGTTTAAATTATTGAAAGAACAGTTGCAAGACCTGCTTGATAAGGGCTTTATTAGACCTAGTGTCTCTCATTTGGGTGCACCGGTGTTATTTGTTAAGAAGAAGGATGGATCGATAAGGATGTGCATAGATTATCGGCAGTTGAACAAAGTCACCATCAAGAACAAGTATCCATTCCCGGGGATTAATGATTTGTTTGATCACTTCATGGTGCCAAAGTATTTTCGAAGATTGATTTGAGATCTGGCTAACATCCGCTGAGGATTAGGGCATCCGATGTCCCTATGAGAGATTTCCACACTCGATACACGCATTATGAGTTCTTAGTAATGTCATTTGGGTTGATAAATGTCCCAACAACATTTATGGATTTGATGAACCGGGTGTTCAAGCCTTATCTGGATTTCTTTATGATTATTTTCATTGATGATATTGTGATCTACTCATGCAAATGAGAGGAGATTGTGCTGCATCTTCGAGTCATTTTTCGGACTCTGAGAGATAGTTAGTTGTATACTATATTTTCGAAATATGAGTTTTGGTTAAGTTAAGTAGCATTCCTAGTCATGTCATATTAGCGGAGGGTATATAGGTAGATCCTAAGAAGATTGAGGCAGTCAAAGACTAGCCCAAACCCACATCATCTACAGAGATCTGGAGTTTCTTGGGTTTGGCGGGGTTATTACCGTCAGTTCATGGAGGGGTTTTCATCTATAGTAGCCTCGATGACTAGGTTGACCCATAAGGGTGCCCAGTTCAGGTGGTCGGACGAGTGTGAGGCTAGCTTTTAGAAGCGTAATACATCTTTGACTACGACACTGGTATTGGTATTGCCTATAGGCTCAGGGCCATATACAGTATATTGTGACGTATCTCATGTTGGACTTGGTGCGGTGTTGATGCAGAATGGAAATGTTATTGCATATTCTTCGTGGAGTTGAAGAGTCACGAGAAGAATTATCCAGTTCATAATTTGGAGCTAGCATCCATTGTTCAAGCACTGAATACTTGGAGGCACTATTTATATGACGTGTCATATGAGGTGTTCACGGGTTATAAGAGTTTCAACACTTGTTCAAGCAGAATGAGCTAAATTCAGGCAGAGGAGGTAGTTGGAGCTATTGAAAGAGTATGATATCACCTTCTCGTATCGCCTTGGGAAGGGCAATGTAGTGGCCGATGCTTTGAGTAGGAAGTTAGCCAGTAAGGGCAGCCTTGCATATCGGTGAGAGTCCCCTTGCTTTGGATGTTCAGGCTTTAGCTAATCAGTTTATGAGGTTGGATGTTTTTGAGCCCAGACGTGTTCTAGATTGCACTATAGCTTGTTCTTCATTAGTTGAGCGTATCATAGATCGGTAGTATAATGATCCTCATTTACTTGTCCTTAGGGATACAGTGTGGCACGGATGTGCCAAGCAGGTAATAGTTAGAGATGATTGAGGATACCGGGTCGAGTTTGTGCACCTAATATGGATGGACTTCATGACTAAATTCTAGTGGTGTCCCATAGTCTCTGGTATTCTATTTATTCGGGTGCCGCTAAGATATATCAGGACTTGTAGCAGCATTATATGTAGAGAAAGATCAAGAAGGATATTGTTGCGTATGTAGCTTGGTGTTTGAGCTATCAACAGGTAAAGTACGAGCATCAGAGACCTGGTGGTTTGCATCAGAAGATTGAGATTCTTGAGTTGAAGTGGGAGCATATCACTATGGACTTCGTTGTTGGACTATCACTTACTTAGAGAAAGTTCTATGTAGTGTGGGTTATTGTGGATAGGCTGACCAAGTCAGCGTATTTCATTCATGTGGCAGTTTCCTATTCTTTTTGGTGGTTCACAGATATTTATGTTCGAGAGATCGTTCATCTTATGTTGTGCCCGTGTATATCATTTCTGACCAAGCTACGTAGTTTACCTCGCAGTTTTGGAGGGAAGTACAATGTGAGTTGGGTACGCGGGTAAAGTTAAGCACAACATTTCGTCCTCAGACGGACGAGCAATCTGAATGTACCATTCAGATCTTGGAGGACATGCTCCAACATGTATTATTGACTTTGGAGGTTATTGGGATCAGTTCTTGACATTAGCAGAGTTTTCCTACAATAACAGTTACCAATCGAGCATTCAGATGGTTCCATATGAGACGTTATATAGTAGATGGTGTCGGTCACCGGTTGGGTGGTTTGGGCCGGGAGAGGCTCAGTTGTTAGGTACAGATTTAGTTCAGGATGCCTTGGAGAAGGTCAAAACCATTCAGGATAGGCTTCGTACAGCTCAGTCCAGGCAGAAACATTATGCCGACCGTAAGATTCCTGATATGGCATTCATGGTCTGAGCGCTGCTTCTGGTGTCCCCCATGAAGGGTGTGATGAGATTTGGAATAAGGGAAAGCTAAGCCCTAGATTCATTGGTCCGTTTGAGATCCTTGATTGAGTGGGAGAGATGGCTTACAGACTAGCGTTGCGGCCGGATTTATCAACTGTGCATCCATTATTTTGTGTGTCCATGCTTTAGAAGTATCACAACGATCCATCCCACGTGTTAGACTTCAGCATTGTCCAGTTGGACAAGACCTTGACCTATGAGGAGGAACCAGTATCTATTCTAGACTGGTAGGTTCGTCAATTGAGATCCAAGAGTTACCCTTCATTTCATGTTCAGTGGAGAGGTCAGCTTGTCGAGGTAGCTACCTGGAAGTCCGAGTCCGATATGCGGAGCCGATATCCCCATCTTTTCACCAACTCAGGTACTTTTCTATGTTAGTTAAAGGAAAAATGGTTGTTTTAGAGTTGGAGAATGTGATGACCCAAAAGGTCAACTCTTATTTTAAAGTCAAATATGTGTTCTGAGGCCATATAAATGACCTTTCGTCTCACCTCGTTTAGTGTGCATAGTTTGGACGTATTATCCGAAAAGCGTTTATGTGAAAATTTACCCGGATTACATGCAGACCGGCTTTTAGAATAGGAAAAAATTGAGAAAAACCAGATTGAGGATAGAGAGAGAGATAGGAAATAACTCGCATGTGAGAAACCCTGATGTCTGAAATACCCCAAAACTCGGCTGAAATATTCAAAAAATAATGAAGGCAAAAAAATCTACTTCAAATATTTATATTTTCTCTTATGTAAAAATTGATCGAACTACGCAAGTTTGATTCTTATCGGATGTGGGATACGTAGGCAACTCTCATCGGGTCCAACTTCATTTAAGCAAAAAATAACCAAAATATATGAAGTGTCGTTATTTTATTATAGATAAATTAGATAGTGTCGTTCTTGTCCAAAATAGCCAAAATTCCCCAAAAGGTGCTGGAAGGCTATTTTTGCAGGAATGGCCACCTAAGGTTTTTTTTCAAAAGTGTTGATTATTTAGCAAGCATAGTCCAAAAATTTTCTTTCCTGAGGTGCTGAAAGGTTATATTCGCAAAAAAGTGTTTTGATTTAAATTGCAACTTTCAGAATTTGTAGTTTTTTATCTTGAGTCAAACAATAAAACCATGATCTTTTAACCGATCACTAATTAAATGTGCAGGATGAGCACGATTGAAATGAGCCTTTCACAGTCCTTGAGGAAATCCCGTTAGAACTCCACATATGGTGTAATAACTTATGAGAAGTCCGCAGAGATACTATGGTAAAATCTTTAGGTGCTCTTATTGGTCTTCTGAATATTAAGCCTAAGATGGATATAATTGAGGCTTTGATACCATTCTAGGACCCAGCGCATAACGTATTCCATTTTGCCAATTTTGAGCTGACCCCTACGCTTGACGAAATGGCGGATTACGCTGGTTTTAGTGAGAATCTCATAAATCATTACCCAGTGGCACTTAGAACGGTGACTTCTCATAAGTTTTTTGATCTTCTAAGCATCAGTCGGGAAGTTCTAGATGGGAATTTTGCTAAAGGATTTTGCACATTCTGCTTCTTGTACCGACGTTATGGGAATCCCCGCGGTTTTGAGATGCCAGATACCAGTCTTACCTATTCAAGGAACAAAGATAAGTGTGCAGCTCGATGGGGACTGGATTTTATAGTGGCATTCCTGGGTGTTTTGATTTGCCAAAGAAAGGACAGAAACATAGAATTGGGGCTTGTAGGAATAGCTGACTTCATGACTAAAAAGGTAAATGGCACCATTATACCGAAGATCTTGGAGGAGATTTACCAAGCTCTAACTGTTTTTCTAGAAGGAGGAAAGTTTTTTGAAGGATTCAATATGCTTCTATAACTTTAGATGGAGTAGCACTTTTGTCCCTGTCCAGTGTACATGAACAGTGGCATTACAGTTCTTAAATACATTGAAAAACATGAACAACAAGTGGAGGGCCATAAGTTCCCGGAAGGTACGAAAGCATGGTTCACATTTTTGAGCTCCCTAACTGCAAGTCAAGTTGAATGGACATTCGGGTGGCTCTCGGTCAGCGAAGTCATTTATACGTCGTCCGAAGTATGTTTTCTTCTATTGATGGGTCTCTAGATCATTCAGTCTTATGCCCCGCATAGAGTTGTACGCCACCTAGGTAGGTATCAGACTATCCCGCATGATGAAGATTTGAGTCGATAGGTCATCGAACTTGGACCAAAGGCTGCTTTACCAGAAGAAAGGGTGCATTAGATTTGGCATCAATTTAGGTTCTTGGAGCCAAAGACTTAGGTACGGGATCTGTCTAGAGATGAGTTGGAGCCTAGTTACCCAACTTGGTTTGGTAAAAAGTCTCAAGTCTATCAAGAGCCCGAACGGCCTGCAAAAAGAACCTATGTCCAACAATTCACTAATAGAGTGCATGAGCAATGGGATTGGTTGGAAAAAGAGGCAAGCTATAGGACCACAATAAGCAAATTGGAGGGACAGATCCGGGATCTTAAATTTGACAAAAGTGTACATGTCGCTGCTGATGAAGGGGAGAAGAAGAAATTAGCTCAAGAAAACAAGGCCCTTCAAGCACATATCTAAAAAATGAAAATAGCTGCTGAGAGTCAGGAATGGAGCCGAAAGGATGAAAAACTCATAAGTGGTCTTAAGAGGAAAATTGATGAGTGTAAGGATGAGTTGGAAAAATCCGAGGGTAATCTGGTGAGAACCCCCTCACAGTAAGAGAAGAATGCAAAAAGACGAGCAGAGTTTGTCCTGCAACTAAAAAAGAAATATGAGGGAGAAGCCACAAACTTGAATAAAAATCTAACTACCCTCGAAAACGAAATGGCCAAACAAACAAAGAGCTTCAAATCAGAAAGAAAGCATTGTTATGCCCTGATGGCACAGCTAGAGAAAGACCTTCAACAGCTTCAAGAGAAAAATCATACAGATGAATAAGTTTTGGGGGCCAGATCTCAGCAGATCAGATGGTTGCTTCAAGAGAAGGGTATTATCAGAGAAAGAGCTACAAGCATAACAGACTATATTGTGATGAAATGCAACGAGTGTGAGGACATGAACAGGCCCATGTTTTTCGGTTTCGTTATGATTTTTGTTCGACAGATCATGGATGACCTATTGCCTTCAAGAATATATGGCATGTAAGACCGCAGCGAGACCGATTGATGTCCCGCGGGCCCCAAGAGTAATTGAGGCACTTATATATTCATGATTTTTATTCGAGTCTATATATTTATTTTTTTGGAGTCTGTTAGTCCATTTTCAAGTTTTTATTTCATTTTTCAATTAGAGAATGTTAGTCCACCTTTTCGACTCTATTAGTATTTATGATTAAAATTGTTGTAGAAGTCTTTGCAACCAGGATATTACCTTTTATTTTATTTTTATGAAAAATTGAAAACCCAAAAATATATTTTTATATTTATTTTATACTTATTTCCCAAAATATGCTTGGTCTGACACATACAGCGTCATGATACGTAGGCGATCCCCATGTGATTCGATCATAACCATGAAAAAAAAGAGAAAAAACAAGAATAACCGTGGGAAAGAAATAATGGCAAAACAAGAGAGGAGAAATTAGAAAAAAGAGAATAAAAACAAGAATCAAGTAAAGAAAAGTCGGAATGAAGAAAAAACAATGAAAGAAATTGCAAAATGGAAGTTAGTGAAGGTCGGGATGACGCAAGCAGTCGTTCAAATGCATTATAGAAATGGTTAATTGCCTAGGTGCATTACATCCCCAATGTGTGGCTACTAATCTGCTAAGCTCTTAATTGATAACAAGTTTGCTTGTCGTTGTCAAGTACAGGAAGGTGGTTAGTTTGTTTGGCATTCTGGCAACTTGCTTGTATAACACCAAGTCTAATGGCAAGTTGATTATGGCTGGACAAGAGTTGGATGCAAGTGTTATTGATCCGTCAAGAGAGGGGGAAGAGTTTGATGTTAATCTTAAAGAGGGGCTGCATAAGTTAAAACATCAAATGGCAGAGATGTACCTGGCGTGGATGAAAGGGCATCCACTACCATCATACCCCGCCAACCCTGCTTTCGTCCTGCCACTGGCTCAATCCCAAGAACCTCCCACTGCCGATTCATCTATAGGCTTACCCCATTTCCACCATTATCAAGGCACCACTTCCCAAACCACACAAGCACTACCATCTAAACCAATCCCATATCCCACTCCACCAGGCAGCCCTATTTTTGTGGTACAACTGCCAACTACACTTCATTGATCCTCTAGTGAGCCTTTGTTTCAGACCCAAGATAACCACTATCCCCCAGAGCCTATTTTTATGGCCCTAGATCATTACTTTTACACTCCTCATTTCGGCCTCCCAGTTGAGACTAAGAAACCACCTAAAACCCCAAAGCAGGAGGAGATGTTCAGGAAGGAAAAAAGCCTGGAACAATCATTCAGAAGCATGTAGGAATTGGGAGGCCAGGTGAGCGTGGCCTACAAATATTTGTGTCTATTTCCTAATGTTCAGTTTCCTGTAGTCTTCAAGATGCCTAATTTTTTACCTATATGATGGGCATGGAGACCTAGTGGCCCACCTGAGGGGATTCTACAACAAGATGAGAGGGGCAGGCAGAAAAGATAAGTTGTTAATGGCATACATTAGCAAGAGTTTGAGTGGTGTCACGCTTGAGTGTTACACTCGTCAAGATCATAACAGATGGTATACTTGGGATGATTTGGCCCAAGATTTTGCTCGTCATTTCCAATACAACATTGAGATTGTTCCGGATTGATTATCTCTAACTAAAATTATGAAGAAGCCCAGTGAAAGCATTAAAGAATATGGTTTTTGCAGGAGAGAACATGCAAAAGGGGTTAACCCTCCAATGGAGGAGAATGAAATGGTGGAATACTTTCTACAGGCTTTATAGCCCACTTACTTTTGTCCATTTGATATCGCTCATAGGCAAGTAATTCAACGAGGTAGTGAAGATGGGTGTCATGGTGAAGGAAGGGCTTAAGTCAAGAAAATCATGAGCTATTCAGCCATCAAAGAAACTACCCAAGCCATTCAAAATGGTATCGGGGGAGTGATCGAAAAGAATAAGAAAGAAGATGTGGCAACAGTTGATTCAGGATCATGGTTTGGATCGAGGGGCCCATAATACCATTATACCCAGCCTCGACCTCATCACCAAACCTACACCCAAACACTATATAATCCACCCAACAGTACTGCCCATCACCAGATCCTCAAATTTCTGCCTATCACTCCCAGTCATATACCCAACATCATCCCTACTCACAATGGCGAGAACCAACACCATAAAATGCCTACCCAACTCCACAAAATGCTTACCCACCCCCACAAACCTACTGAAACTCTGCCGGTCCAGGTTTCTGATTCAGTCCAGCATTCAAAAATGAAAGGTTGCATCACAAGAAAACTTTCATCCTATTGGGAGAGTCTTATGCTAGTTTTTTTCCAGAGATTGAGATAGATGGATATGATGAGGCCAATTGAGTTGAAATTTCCAAAGCCTCATCCAAAGAATCTTGATTACACTTTGAGATGTGAATACTGTTTTGGTACTCGGGGGCATGATACGGAGAAGTGCTGGCACTTGAAAAGTGCCATCCAGGAGCTCATCGACACAAACCGGATTGAAGTGCAAACCTCAGAGGCAACCAACATCAACCAGAACCCATTGCCAACCCTTGAGGAAACAAACATGATCGAGATAGTACACAATGAGGGGGGAGCCCAAGAAAACCTCACAGTCTGTTATGATGATTCGGTCCAGTGAGGCCAAGCCAATCAAAAAACTAATAGTTGAAGGATCAATGAACAAGTTGAGCATCACAAAGGTGAGCCATCAATGGTAGTCAAGAAAAGATCCCCAAATGATGATGTAGAAAAGAAAGATAAGTCCAAATTGGTTGTGCTAGAGTTGGCAAACAAGTCTATCGTAATTGTAGAGAGTGCCCGTACGGACCCTATCATCATCAAGCCTGAGACCCTATTGCCGCTAGTCAAGACCAAGATATCTTGTGGAGCTACGAAGGGGTGATAGTGACATACATGGAAAAGGAAGTGAAAGAAGAAGTCAATGAGGCCGAAGGACTAACTCGTCAGGGGAGATGCTTTGCCCCAGAAAAGTTAAAAAAAAAGCTAAAATATCAAAAGATAATACAGTTCTAGTAAAGAAAGCAGTCACTGATGAAGAAGCAGAGGAACTTTGAGAAAAATAAAGGTACAAGATTACTCCATCGTGGAGCAGCTGAGAAAGACGCCCGCGCGGATTTCCTTGCTGTAATTGTTGATCCATTAGGATGAGCATCGCCAGGCCCTGATGAAAATTTTGAATGAAGCTCATGTCCCAGACAAAATTTTAGTGAGCCATTTGGAAAAGATCGCCAACATAATGTTTGAGGTGAATAAGGTCACTTTCTCTAATCACCAGTTGCTTGTGGAAGGTACTAAACACAATAGAACTCTCTATCTGAAGGTAAAATGTGAAGATTCTATGGTCACCAGGGTGCAAGTTGAATATGCTTCCAATGCAAACATTTGCCCTCTCTCTACTCTGAAAAAGCTAAAAGTTGATGATGAGAGGATTCACAAGAACGACATATGTGTCCAAGGTTTTGACTTTGGAGGGAAAGACTCGGTTGGTGATAGAGTGCTTGAATTGACAATAGGACCGGTGGAATTCACCATGGAGTTACAGGTACTGGACGTAGCCATCTCTTATAAATGTTGCTGGGTCATCCTTGGATACATGCTTCCAAAAGGAGCCCTGTCCACTTTGCACTAGATGGTCAAGTTTGAATGGGATAGACAGGAGATCATCGTGTATGGTGAACAGAATTTCTGTGCTCGCAATGATGCCTCCATCCTATTTATTGCGTCTGAAGATGACAAAGGTCCTTGGGTCTACCAACCTTTTTAAGCAGTGCTGGTCGAGAAGGTTTCATAAGGTAAATGTGTTCCAACTCCAAAGACGGCCTCTGCATCCATTATGGTGGCCTCTAAAATGCTGAAAATGGCTTTGTGCCAGGTCAAGATCTGGCTGCATCACTACAGGGTATCGTACAGCCGATGTCCCTCCCTGAAAATTTGGGTGCGTTTGGTCTTGGATTCAAACCTACAGCAACATATATGAAAAGGGTTAAAAGGTTGAAATGGAAGGCGTGGGCACTTCCAAAGCCCATCCCACATCTCTCTAGGTCTTTTGTTAAGCCCGATGCAAGGAAATTCCTAGTGACAAACAGTTCCAAGTTCTGTGGTTGGCATTGATGAGGAGTTAATTGAAATGTTCCAGAGGTTGTTTGATGATGTGAACATGGTAGAAGTTGGAGAAGGTTCTAGCAAAGTAGACGTGCAGTTTTTCTAACCGAATGTAAAGCTTAACAATTGGAAAGCTACTCATCTCCCTACCCAGAAGGAGTCTTGGTAGTTTCTTTTGTTTTCCTTTCTATCTGGATCATTCCATGGTTGTGACCCAAACTTTTATTTTTCGCTTGTTGATGTACAAACCCTGTTATCCTTTATTTTCAATGAAAGGAAATTTCCCTTTTCCATCATTCTTAATAGTTTAATTTTTTGTTTTCTTTTCTTTTCTGTACAATTCTTTTTATGCTACTTTCAATAACACGACATACATGAGGAATCTTCGGCCCAGTCTTAAAAGCCAATCTAATTCTGAAATAATTAATAAAGAAATAGAGTGTTATGATGAATCAGAATATGATGACGATGTGGCCTTTGAAGATATTAGTAAGGAAGTAAATCATATTGAAGAAAAACCCAAGCCTAACTTGAATGATACAGAAGCAATCAATCTAGGAGATCCAGATAATGTCAGAGAAACTAAGATAAGTTTCCACCTTGAACCACATATCAGGGAAAAAATAATTAAAGCATTGTTGGAATATAAGGATATTTTTGCATGGTCGTATGACGACATGCCGGGTTTGAGTACCGATTTGGTGGTTCACAAATTTCCCACTGACCCGGCATTTCCTCCCATCAGCAGAAGTTGAAAAAGTTCAAAACTAACATCTGTGTGCAGATCAAGGAAGAAATCACCAAGCAGTTGGATGCAAAGGTCATTCGGGTCACACGATATCCCACTTGGTTAGATAATATTGTGCCGGTGCCAAAGAAGGACGACAAGACCAGAGTGCGTTCATTACCGCAATCTTAATAAAGCAAGTCCAAAGAATAATTTTCCTTTTCCAAATATCCAAATTCTAATTGATAACTGTGTTAAAAATGAGATCGGTTCTTTTGTAGAGTGATATGCAGGATACCACCAGACTTTGATGGATGACGAAGACGCAGAAAAGATAGCATTTATCACACCACAGAGGACTTATTGCTATCGGGTAGTGCTATTCGGTTTGAAAAAACTAGGGCTACCTATATGAGGGAAATGACTACTGTGTTCCATAACATGATACACAAGGAGATTGAGATTTATGTAGATGAAGTGATCATAAATTCAAAGCAACAGACTGACCACATCGGACATTTGACGAAGTTTTTCCAAAAGCTTCGCAGATATAATCTTAAGCTTAACCCCGCCAAGTGCGTATTTGATGTTCCATTCAGTAAACTATCGGGATTCATAGTCAGCCATCAAGTCATTGAGTTAGACCTGTGAAATATCAAATCTATCCAAGAATTGCCACCTCCAAGGAACAAGACTGAGGTGATGAGTTTGCTCGAACGTTTGAACTACATTAGCAGGTTTATTGCTCAACTCACGGCAACTTGTGAACCTATGTTTAAGTTGTTGAAGAGGGATGTTGTGGTAAAATGGATTGATGAGTTCCAGGAGGCATTCGATAAGATCAAAGGATACTTGTCAAACCCATCTATGTTGGTCCCGCCGGAACCTGGAAGTCCTTTAATTCTTTATTGACGGTCTTGGAAAATTTGTTTGGATGTGTATTGGGCCAATATGACATCACTGGCAAGAAGGAAAAAGCCATTTATTATCTCAACAAAAAGTTTACATCTTATGAGGTTAAGTACATTTACCTTGAAAGGACATGTACGCCCTAACTTGGGTAGCACAGAAGTTGAAGCATTACTTGTCATCCTACACTACTTACCTCATTTCTCACCTGGATCCTTTAAAGTACATCATTTAGAATCCCATGCCCACAGGAAGGCTCACAAAATGGCAAATATTTCTCATAAAGTTTGACATTATTTATGTGACTCGGACCGCGATGAAATCCCAAAAATTGTCTAATCATTTGGCCGAGAACCCGATCGATAAAGAGTATGAACCATTGAGAACTTATATTCTCGATGAAGAGGTGATGCATAGTGATGAGATAGAGCAGGTTGAAAAACCAGGTTGGAAACTTTTCTTTTATGGGGCCATTAACATAAAAGGTGTTGGAATAGGGGTCGTTCTTATTTTCGAAATATGGCATCAGTAACAAGTTACGGCTCAGCTTTGTTTCTATTGTACTAACAACATGGCTGAGTACGAGGCATGCAATTTGGGTTTGAGGTTAGCTGTAGACATGGGTGTCTAGGAAGTCTTGATCTTGGGAGACTCGTACCTTCTGGTGCACCGGATTCAAGGAGAATATGAAACACTGGATTTAAAGCTCATACCATACAGACAATGTTAGCATGATCTTTGTCAACAGTATCGATTAGTATAGTTCAGGCATATTACAAGGATCCATAAGAGGTTGCCGATGTTTCGGCTACCTTGGCGTCAATGTTTCACCATCCAGACAAATCTTATGTCGGCCCTTTGCATATTTAAGATCCGCGACCAGCATGGTTACTCTAACATGGTAGAAGAAGAACTTGATGGTGAGCGGTGGTTCCACGACATCAAGGAGTATATCAAAATGGGGGTATATCTGGTACAAGCCACGGGGGAGAACAATTTGACGTTTGGCAAGATTTTTCTTCGGTAGAGGAGTTTTGTACAAAGAACTCCAGATCTTGGATTGTTAAGATGCATTGATGCAAAACAAGCCACGACTAGTACATTTTGGAGTTTGTGGGCCGCATATGAGTGGGTATGTTCTAGAAAAGAAAATTCTTCGATCATGTTATTATTGGATCACCATGGAGCGATATTGTATTAACTTTGTGCGCAAGTGTCATCAATGCCAAGTACACAGAAATTTGATTCATTCTCCACCATCTGAATTGTACACAATGTCCGCACCATGGCCCTTTGTTGCTTGGGGTATAAATATCATCGGTCCAATAGAGCCGACATCATCCAATGGGCACAGGTTCATTTTGGTGGCCATTGATTATTTCACTAAGTGGGTTGAAGATAAATCTTTCAAGTATGTGACCAAGAAAATAATGGTCAATTTTTCATTCAAATAGCATTTGTTGGTTTGGGATTCCAAATATGATCATCACAAATAATTGTGCTAATCTTAACAGTCATCTGATGAAAGAGGTATGTCAACAGTTTAAGATTACGCATCACAATTCCACCATGTACCGTCCCAAGGAGAATGAATTTGTCGAGGCCGCCAACAAGAACATAAAAACAATTCTTCGAAAAATGGTGCAAGATTCCAGGAGATGGCATGAAAAGTTGCCCTTTGCGTTGTTGGGTTATCACACTACTGTTTGCACTTCAATAGGAGCAACTCCTTTTTTATTGGTATATGGAACTAAAGCAGTGATACTCGAGGAAGTTTGAAATCCCATTCTCTCAGATTGTTGCTGAAGCCAAAATTGAGGATGATGAGTGGGTCAAAACCTGTCTGGAACAATTGAGTTTGATTGATGAGAAAAGATTGGCAACAGTGTGTCATGGTCAGTTGTATCAAAAGATAATGGTAAGAGCATATAACAAGAAGGTGCATCCCAGAAAATTTAAAGTGGGTCAGCAAGTATTGAAACACATCCTGCCACATTAGGCCGAAGAAAAAGGCAAGTTTACTCCAAATTGGCAGAGGCCGTTCATCACAACCAGAGTATTGTCCAATGGGCTTTGTATTTAACAGATACAAAAGGCAAATGTATTGACATGGTTATAATTCTGATGCAGTCAAAAGATATTATGTATGATTTCTTTGGTTTAAAAATCAGAGAATCTTATTAGTGAAAACACTAACGGACACAGTGCCTATTATATTGATTTCATGATGAGGAAAGAGTGTAAAGCATAAAGGGTGATGCCATGTTGCACGATGCACTATTATGTGCCTATTATATTGATTCTTATTGTGAGAACGAGAGTAAAAGCACAAAGGATGATGCCGTGCACTTGTCATTGATTTCCTTGACTCTTGCTGATAATTGAGTTATGTTGTTCTTTATGGTTACTTGACTTTATGGTGATGTCATTGATTCCCTTGCCCTAATTACTTTGTAATTGTTTCTTAGGTGAGGAGAAGTGTAAATCACAAAGGGTGATGCCGTATATTGTCTTAGTGAGAGAGTGTAAAGTACGAAGGGTGATGCCGTGTATTATTTTGTGAGAGAGTGTTAAAGCATGAAGGGTACTGTGCACTTATTGCCGTATGTTATGATTTCTTGTTACCAATTCAAGTGCATTAATTGTCTTATTTCATAATTACTATGATTATTTATATTGGCATTTTCCTTTATCGCATCACTAGTTATTATCGAATTTATGCTATAATTGCTACTTGTTTATGTGACTTAATTGCTACTTGACATTTAGCATACTAAATATTAAATTGCCTATTTGCTCCTTAAAGTCCATAAGTAATTTCTACTTGTCATTATTTATTTTCCTCAGTGAATCATAATTATTGTGTACTTTATTGGTTTGTGAATTTGCATTAAGTATTGCGGTTGTTCGGGTAATTTCATTTGTAAGAACTGTTAATATATGAAAATGAGAGCGGGTGGTATGCCTACCACGAGATACTGTAATTAGATGAAATTGAAAGTGAAAGTTGCCTTTATTTCTCTTTATCCGTGTTAGAAGTTAAATTATAGTTTCCTTATTGTTCTTTAATATTCTGGTTATCTGCCACCCCCGCAGCATGTTCCCATTCCCCATCTTTAATTGCTTATTTCTTGTTTACTTTTATTCCATATATTATATAACTGCAAATGTTTATCTGGAGTCTGATCCTAGTCTCGTGACTACTTTGCCGAGGTTAGGCTAGGCACTTACCAGCACATGGGATCGGTTGTGCTGATACTACACTTTATGCTCTTTTGCACAGATCCATGTACTGGTCAACTGTAGTAGCTCAGGAGCCAGCCTTCAATTCATTGAGAAACCGAGGTAGCATTGCAGGCGCCCGTAGGCCCAACATCTCTTTTATCCGTTTTCATGTTCTATTGGCATTTGTATTCGAAACAAATTATGTCCTTTATTGAAAACCCTTATTTGTAGTAATCTTTGATAGACCGTGTATTATTGTGACACCAGGTGCTGTGTAGAGATTTGTATTGGCTTTCTAGACGTTGTTCTATATTTAGTTCAGACTTCCGCCGAATTTTATTTTTCGTGGTCTTTTAATTGCTTACTCATTAATAATTTAATTGTTTAATCATGTATAAAACGAGATGGGTTAATGTTTGCAAAGGTTTTTGTCTTGCCTAGCTTCCACGAGTAGGCGCCATCACGACCTCCGAGGGTGGAAAATCCGGGTCGTGACACACTTAGTCCCTAAATGAGAACTTAAGTGTTGGAAACTTTATCATAGTCGGAACAGTATGAAGACGGCCTTGGAATGAAAATCTGATGGTTACGTTAGCTTTGTTAGGTGATTTCGGGGTTGGGAGCGTATTCGTATTGTGTTTTGGAGGTCTGTAGCTAATTTAGGCTTGAAATGCCGAAGTTTGAATTTTAAAAATTTTCGATCCGATAGTGAGATTTTTATTCGAGGGTCGGAATGGAATTCAGGAGGTTTCGGTAGTGCCGTCATGCTATTTGGGAAGTGTGTGCAATATTTCAGGTCATTCATACGTGGTTTTATTATTTGTTAAAATTAAAAATAAAAGGCAAAACAAAATAAATATTAATCGACTTTAGGACTTCGAATCAACTAAAACTTTATTTATAAACAATCCTTATATTAAAAGTATAAAATTCTACAATATTTAAGATTTTAAATTTTAAATTTTACCTTATATATGTTATTTGAATTATGCAAGTAATTATAATTCTTTCAAAAAAATGAAATAAGCCAAAGCGAATAAACACCTTCAGAAAATTACTGCAACATTCTTCTATTTGCTTTTCACAAATAGTAAGCATATACAACTTTTTATAACCTTTAAGCAACAAAAATAACCAATAAATATGACCTTATGATTTTATGACAAAGCAACATACTTCTACCTAGAGGGACATATGAAAATTTATCCGTTCAACTACATAATTATGACATTGAACTTCTATTATTAACTGGAGAAGTAGTTATAGAACAGTATGAAAGAAAAGAAATAAAGAAGAAAATCTACGAGAGAAAAATACACAAAAGTGTGCTATCTATGGGAATTAGGAGTATGTTATAACTCCATTGGAACATCTGTACACCTAATCCTTCGAAAAAGTTGGACTAATAATTAGGAGGCTGCAACTTTCTCAAATAGGACCAATCTATTATCAGCTAGTCTAGTCTTATATGCAGTTTTTTTGTACTCAAACCACGTAAACTCTTTGTACAAGCTTTCTTCCCCTTCCAATAATGATGCCAAAGGCGCTATCTTTTCACTCAATGGCGGCCCTCCAAAATATATCATTGATAGCCTTGATTTTACACTGTTCGCCAATACCCTATGCCTTACACTCTTAAACCTCCCGTTCGTCATCACCTGCAGTCAAAATACATTTCAGTTAGTTTATATATTATTACTACTAAAGAACTAACAACCAAAAGACCAAAACAACATTGGTTAGCTTTGTTGTGTACCTGCAATGAATCGCCAACATTGATAAAGAAAGAATTTGGATCAGGCGGGACAGAAATCCAGTGGCCATTTTTGAGTAATATTTGAAGTCCGCAGGTGTTGTTGGATCTCAATGCTGATATGATTTGCGGGTCAGTATGCTCTCCAAATCCAATCAAATTATTGTCACTGAATTGTTGAATCTCAGGACAAGGGGGATAGTGATTCAGCCTGAAAACAGAGTCACTCTTTTCGTCCATTAGAAGCTTACTGAAAACATTCCTGGGATGAATATTCAATCCCTCTGCTAACATTTCAAGAATCTCACATGCCATTTTCTTCACTGCTGACACATAATCATTTACTGCAGTCCTGCAATGGAAATGAAAGATATGATTAAGAAGAGATAAATGTGTGTATGTATATATATGATATGCTCTGTTTCTACGGAGTATATTTTACCGAATTGTTTTTGGGTTTACACCTAATATAGATGCAAACTTATGGTAGTTGAATTCAGAGTTAGTTGAGAGGAGAATGTATTCGACCCAACCAACATCGCCATTGGGTCCAATCTTCTTGTTTCCATAGCCAAAAGGATCAGCAGGCCCTGCTTTTTGTTTCTCAGAAAGGGGAGAGGAGAAGAATTTGATGGCTTCAGATTCAAGTTTAGTTATGAATTCCGTAGGAACGCTATGGTTAATGACTTTGAAGAATCCAAATTCTTCACAAGCCTTAACAATGAGGTTTATAGAGTCAGGTTTCGAGAGGTCTATCAATGGAACACCATTGAAGCATGAGGATGATTTGCAGTTTTTGACTATGGGGAAATGGTCAATGCAAGGATTAGTTAAGACCACCATAGTTGCTTGGTGTAGTTTACAATGATAGGGAATAATTTGTTTGACAACGAAATCAAAAGATGAAAACTTATGTATTACTATTGGCTGTATTTCTTGTTTCTAAGAGGAGCAGCTTTTGAGGTAATAATAACTGTATGAGAGTAGCTATGTAGTAGTGAACACTCGGATACAACTCCTGCTTCCCTATTTACAGGGAAATCCGCGCCCCCCCCCCCCCCCCCCCGTCCGCCACTACACCCGCGAGCACCCCCAAACACTATACCCCCAAAGATAATAACTGAAGGATTGCCCTAATATTTCTTGTCTCTTTAATTTGACTTGGTGCCCAAGAATATCATTAAACTTGCAGTTAAATGTGATGCATATTTTTTAATTGATTGAACTAAAATATATCTTTTATTATAAGGTATTTTATAAAAATATTATATTGTGGATGTTTATTTATTATTCTGCTATAAATAATTTTTGTGAAGAAGATTGTCCGTTTAGTACTCTATAGAAGTCTATTTACAAATAGCTGATGCAAGCATGTCGCAAGCAATTCATTGAAATAATTTGCAGCAGTTTCTTATTAAATAGGCAGGTTGCGAGCAGCTCATTCAGACATATTACAAGTAGTCAAGAAAAGTCTTACAGTTGCTTTCTGAAAAGTCTCGCAACTGCTTCCTGAAGAGCCTCGCAGCTGCTTCATTTTTTTCTATAAATAGAAGAGTTTTCAGTTCATTATCTACGTTAGTTTGAAGTTAAATAAAATATCAATCTCTCTATTCTTGTTTCCAATATATTTACTTTACAATTTTTATTTTATAACAAGGTACATATATATACATATAAAGTTTACTTATAATTGATATTTACATCAAATGAATAAGTGTTAATATAATTTTTTCATACATTTATTACTCTTATTTATGTATAATTAATTATATACTCTCATTTTAACTTTTGTTTTTGTTGGTCTAGTGTAAACGTAAGGAGCTGATAAATATCTACCCAAGACTGGTTATTGCATCTCGGAATCGTTGTAGAATTATTGTATGTAGGGATATTCATAAAAATCTGAAAAATTGAATTAAATCGAAATCAAATCAAATCGATCAAAAAAACTTATACTTTTTAGTTTGGTTTGATTTTGTTTTGGTTTTGAAATTTAAAAACCAATCAAATTTAGTTTAGTTTTGGTTTTAATAAAAAAAATGAACCAACAACAGATGGCCATAGCATATACAGATAACCTACAGCTGAGAGAAAAAGACCTGCTGCATCAATTGGAAAAATGGTCTCTACTTGAAGAATCAGCACTGCAACAAAAATCTAGAGCCAAATGGATCCAGCTAGGAGATTTAAACAATAAATACTTCTCAGCAGTAATGAAGGAGAGAAACCATTTTAAAAGGATTACTGAGCTGACCACAGAAGGAGGACTGAAGATAACTGATCCAGCTGACCTACACAAGGAGATTACAGGTTTCTATAAATCACTCATGGGTACAGCAGCCACTTCCTTACCAACAGTGAACAAAGGGTATATGAACAATGGTCCTAGACTCTCACATCAGCAAAGGAAGGAGCTATCAGAGGACATCACTGACACAGAGATCCTAAACAGTTTGAAGGCAATTGGTAATAATAAAGCTCCAGGGATAGATGGATATAATGCTATGTTCTTTAAACACACTTGGCCTATCATATGGCATCAGGTGATTCAAGCAGTCAAGAACTTTTTTGTAACCAACAAAATGCACAAACCTGTAAACTGTGCTACACTCACTCTAATCCCTATGGTTTCTAGTCCCAAAACAGTCAAAGAATTTCGACCAATAGCTTGTTGTTCAGTCCTGTACAAAATTATCTCCAAGTTGTTGGCCAACAGACTCCAGAAAGTCATGAGTAGTATTATCTGTAATGCACAGGCAGGTTTTATTCCAGGAAGGAGAATAGCAGATAATGTCATCTTAGCACATGAATTAATAAAGCATCATACCAGGTCTCATATCTCTCCCAGGTGTATGATCAAAATTGATTTACAGAAAGTCTATGATTCAGTAGAATGGTGCTACTTATAGCAGGTTATGGAAGCATTGGATTTCCCTCCCAGATTTCCAAGATGGATCATGGAATGTGTTCAAACTGTTAGCTATACAGTAGTGGTTAATGGTGAGACAACTGAGCCCTTCAAGCAGCTAAAGGACTGAGACAAGGTGATCCAATATCCCCTTTTCTGTTTGCTATTGTGATGGAGTATATCAGTAGGTCTTTGGTTGAATTGAGGCAAAATAGAGAGTTTGTGTTTCATCCTGATTGTAAAAAACTGGGAATAACTCACTTAAGTTTTGCTGATGACTTGCTGCTTTTTGTCAAAGGAGATCCTCTTTCTGTAAGTACTATATTTACTTATTTCTCTCAGTTCACTGCTGCTTCTGGTATGACAGCAAACTTGCATAAGAGTGCTGTCTATTTTGGAGGGGTGAAACCTCAGGATCAGCAGCATATTATTGATCTCCTGGGATATGTACGTGGAGTACTTCCTTTTAAGTATTTGGGAGTACCTTTGACTGCCAAGAAGTTGACTGTTTTGCAATGGCAACCACTGGTTGACAAAGTCTCTGCCAGGATTACTTCCTGGACTGCCAGGCACTTATCATATGCTGGCAGAACTCAGCTGGTTCAATCAGTTATATTTGGGATTTAGGCTTACTGGGCACAACTATTCTTAATTCCTTCTAAGATTATAAAACTACTTGAAACAATGTGCAGATCATACATCTGGTCAGGATCAGTTAGTGTGTCAAGGAAGGCATATGTGGCTTGGGAGAAAATCTGCATGCCAAAGTCTGCTGGTGGTTTGAATCTGACTAATTTACTACTATGGAACAAGGCTGCTATTTCGAAACTCAGCTGGGATTTAGCACACAAGAAGGATGCTCTATGGGCGAAATGGATTCATACAGTGTATATCAAACAGAGGCAATTGGAGAACATCATTGTCCCTAAGCAGGCTAGTTGGATGGTAAGGAAGATTTTTGAAGGCATTGAATTATTGCAGCAACACCAAATGCTGGATAAATCACTGTGCACAATTAGACAGCTCTACCTACAGCAGATAGGAGAGGCACCAAGAGTCAGGTGGAAGAACTTAACTATACAGAATGCTGCTCGACCCAAAGCAATCTTCAACCTATGGCTGCTCCTACAAGATAGGCTGCCCACCAAAACAAGGTTGATCAAATGGAATCTGGATGTAACAGACACTTGTGTCATGTGCCAACAAGCTGTGGAAACTAGGGAACACTTATTCCTGCATTGCTCTTATGCAACTGAACTGAGAACTCACATGTTGCACTGGATTGGAATTAAGCAACCCACTGGACAAAACTGGCTTCAGTTTGTCCAGTGGCTCATTGAGAATTCTAAAGGCAAATCCCCTCGAGCTCACATATTCAAAATGACAATTACGGAGATGTTTTATGTTGTTTGGCTGGAAAGGAATGTGAGAATATTCGAAAATACATATTGTACCAATGACAAGCTACTTAGGAATATTGCTTATAATTGTAATGTTAGAGCTCCTCCTAGGCTAGGGATATTACTTAATCAGTTTTTGCTTTAATACTAGGATAGTTTTGCTTCAGTTTTGATAGCCAGTTGAGATATGAACTGGGCTATGGAATTGTAAGGTTAACACTTTGGTGATTAATACAAAGTTTAATTACCAAAAAAAAAACTATATATATGTATATTTTTGTACAAAGTTTTAGAATTGGTACAATAAATATTAATCGTTTACGCTTTTAGTATAGTTCTTTACATTTATATTCTAGTTTGATTGGTAGTTTTCT